>OX387242.1:154505431-164505431 GCA_947561735.1 Cenchrus americanus | reverse complement strand
CTGGCTCTCCTGACGAGGCGGTTCGAGAGGCTGCACGAGAACCGCGTGAACATGAGGAGGAACACGAGGACATGCTTCAAGTGCGGCAAGAGTGGACTGTTGACGGTTAATAATTGTATCAAAGTTCGTTCGTGACTCGCAAGCGTACAAGTCTCCCGTCGTAGTCAAGGGACCCTTCTTCCCTCGAGTGGTGAACCCAAGGTATCGAATCCGTGGAACAAATGTGTGACGCAAGACTTAATCTATTAAAGCCAAATAACTGCAATCTTCAATAAAGAACCTAATGCATCTAAGTAAAAGACACAAAACGAATCTAATCTACTAAAAACCGGAGAAAACAAAGTAAGATTGGGTAGATAAACCGATCTAGAGGGATCGGGGGTAAGCCTTTTGTTGAAGTTCCAAGCAAGAGAAGAAGTAGCAAATCGAATCTTAATAAAAGCCTCTTTAAATCGTGGTTGCCCGTCCAAATCCGAAAACATCCGCCTTTCGAGACCCCCGTTCTGTCACAACGTATCCCTATTCATGCGGGGAGCTTAGGGCGAGTCAAAAGACAAGTCGAGATTCTTTCGGAAGATCCGCGTGTACCTCTAGCCACCGCGGCTACAAGAACACCCTATGTAATCTATCTCGAGAATAGAATTGAAATAAGCAAAGCCGATCGAAAAACGAAATCTTCGAGGAAACACTTGATCGCTGGGAAAAGATTCAACTTGATAATTCAACTATAACAATGATACATACACAAGATCACCACCGGGATCCTTCCTTGATCTTGCTTCTAGCTCCGAGAACTCCGACGTGGTCTTCCGTGCAAGGTTCCCACGTCGGCTAGGGGAACCCTAGTCAACTAGCTCGACCCTCTCCTCTCCTAGATGGTGTCCCTCTCTTCTCTGCTTCTCGGCGGCCGAAGACGAAATCTTCCCTGCGTGGCTCTCGGTCAGGGGACTATAAATAGCCCGATTGGCGGCTAGGGCAAAGGACGACGAATTTGGGCCCTAAATGAGCCTGGGCCGACCGGACTGGGCCGGCCGGCCCGGGCCCATTTAGGCCCGGCCCCCGCGGGCTCCTTTGCCCGAGGTCGGTTCCCTTGCTTCCCGGATGCTTCCCCCTTTCGCATGTAGGTCCATGTCGTCGGTTTCTCTCCGAATTGGACTCAACTCCTTGTCTTGCACGATTCGAAGCACTTTTCCGGTCGTGTCCCCGGAGTCCGTCGTCTTCTCGGATCAAGTCCCCCGCTTCTTGGAGTTAATTTTGCTTCATTGCATGACTTGTTCGGGACTTCAAGGTCTTGTCATGAGGTGCTTGATGAACTTATCCCGAAAGTCTTGCATTCAACACTAAAACCCCGCATAAACATTAAACTCCAAAACCGACATGCACACGTGAACTTGTTATACCACGGGGGTTAGTACCAATGGATAAGGTATAAAACTCATGCCAACACCGAAGGTAAACTCATGGCTAGGTTGACGGATTTTCACCGTCAACATCTCCCCCATGCTTAAACCTTGCTCGTCCTCGAGTAAGCCTTCGATGGATATCATCATTGCTAAACAATGTTTAAACTTTGCACTTGATTACACATGAGAAAACATAATGCTCTCAAAATTTTAATTCATTGAAGTTCCATAATGTGCTAGCCTTCATCTCTACGGAGGGTAGATTCTCATTAAGCTTATCCCACAAGTATTAACATGCTCACAAAGTTTTAAATAGATCTCAGAATTTTTGAAATAAAGAGCGAGATAAAGAAAAACTAAACCAAATTCACAAATTTAAATCATCTTGTATATTGCTCATGAACTCTCATCTCACTTGCCTCTCAAGCCTATATATTCTACTCCTTTCCCTCTCATATATATGTGGTAGCCTTTATATGGAGCTTTGGGAAAGTTTAGTCCTAACAAGATTTTATAAATGAGGTGTTGTCAAAACAAGACAAGCTTCTCATGGTCTTACCGAGACTCGTCAAAAAGGTCATTGGAAAATAATGTTAAATCAAGGAGGGGAAAGAGAAAAATACACACACTTTTAGATGAGTGGACATGTGCAAATGGCAAAGTTTGATCCCGAGGCACAAAGGAGGTCCTCGTTATCGGATTGCACATGGTTGGAAAATGAGAATGGATCTTTTTAACTTGAAGCCTTGAATGCACTTTTAGAGAGCTTAGGGAATTTACTTTACGCACATTTTTTTTTCTTTCTCATATTTCTCATTCTTTTCTTTCTTTCATTCATTCATTTTTTTCCTCGTCATATATTCAGCCCATGACTTCCACAATGAAGTTTTGATTTTTTTATACCTTGAAAGTCATGAGTATCGCTGGATTTTTTTTTTCATCATTTTTTTTAAAAATATTCCCCTTTGAACTCTAAAACTGCACCGTACCTACCTCCTCCCCCATGCTTAAACGTTGCTCGTCCTCGAGCAAAGAGGCGAAAAATAAGGTAGGTACCGGAATATTTTTCCTAGGAGAGATACTTGAAATCTTCAACGTTGGCACCGTCTTGCGATCTTCCTTGAATTGATGATCCATTCTCAACGATAGGTTGTGGTCAAGGAGGTAATCACAAAAAGATGATATTTGGTTTAAGGGTGGATATCCGGCGAAGTTTGTGAGATCTCCGATGCGGGGATACACAATGCACGGATAAGAGGCTAGCAAAAAGATAGATACGCAAAAACGGAATGACCAGCTTCTTAGTCTCGGGCCAGAGAAATCATGGCCTGCAATAACTCACTCAAAAATAAATCTTGTACACTAAGGTTTATGCACTCAAATATATATAAGGCTTTGGATAGGTTGAGCAACACACAAGTGATATTTGTGACAAGGTTAGCAATATTTTTTAGCACAAAAGACATCTTTAATCTATTCGTAACTTGAGAGCACATAAAACACTATGGGTCTTTATTTTAATCATAACCTCTGCTGAAAATTAAGCTAGCATTTAAATAAATTCAGATCTGTATTTTTAAGAGAGCACTAGCTTAAACATGCATAAATCAATTACAAAGATGAACAAAGCTGCAATTTTAATCATATATCATCATGGCACGAATTTTGTAACTTTTCCAATGATAAAATCAAGGTGGTGTCTTTATTAATAGTGACATCAAGTTGAAATACATACTGAAAATAAACTAACATGCTTGCTGAAATTTAAATAAAAACAGAAAATACTACGCAAACACACATAAGCAAAAGCTGAAAATCACAGAGAAAAAGAAAAGAAAAGAAAACTAAAGTTCCTAAATCTTCTAGTCCTCCGCCGGTGGTTGATGTTGATAGTCTTGATAATAATACCCTTGCTCATAATATGGTTGGACGCTTCCTCCGTCGAATTGATTTGGCTCCACAAGGTGAAGGCGTCCAAGTTCAAAGGCAATATTTGCGTTGCCTTCACCGAGTTGAGCTGCGTTAGATTGGATGGCTGCGATGTTTTGAGCATTTCTTGCAGCATACCCTCCAATAATGGCCATGCTTTGTTGTGGTTGGGGATGATGAGCGTAGGACTCCGCAAAGTTAGCGTTGGGCACAACATAATTTTGTGGGGGTACCGGTGCACCACCCCCCCATGCTTGTTGTTGTGACCCTCCGTAATAACTTGGCGGAGGAGGAACTCCGCCGAATGGTTGCACATTGGGTTGTGCTCCACTCGCTTGTGCGGAGGATGTTCCCTCCTCTACGATTCTTCCTCTTTTGTTCTTCCTTGCAGGGACAAGTAGCCCCTCTTCCAACCAATCTTCCCTTCCTTCGGTGAAAAGCCTAAGCCTCTCATTCGGAAGGGGTAGGTTCACTATGGCCAACCGATAACCTCCTCTCTCATCTCCACTAATGTACTTGCCTTGCCGCAAGTACTCAAAACCGAGAGAGGTACCACGCAAAAGGTGAGCGGGGTTTCTTGCGATCCCCGGCCGCAAGGAAAAGGCCAACATGGAGAGGTAACACCCCGAACCAATATTACCCGCCCCCGATGTTGCTTCACAACACCAACGGTTGATCATGAGGTAAGAGGGGTCTATTGGCTGCCTGGCAATTAAAGCCGAGTATAGCCAATTCAACTCCGTGTCGGTCACCTTTGTTTCCTTCATCCTCCCCAATACCCTCTTGCACATCCAAGAGTGAAATATCCGGATAATGGGGTTGCGGATGCAATTGCGTTGTTGATGGGCGTCTCCGGAGATCATGTTCCAAAATCCCGTCAACATGCCGGGTGGCACGTCAACTTTCTCCGGAGCTCCCTTGTGGAATCCAAGTAGCTCCCTCACGTGCTCGTAGGGAACCACTTGCTCGATTCCCTCCAAATGGAATGACAAGCTTTGCACCCCATCATCATCAACGATGGGTGTAATAGTCATCAAAATTTCCAAGGCGTAACCCAAATGGGTGTCCACCGATATTCCGTTGGAGAACTGCACCCATCCGAGGTGCCCCAACATATAGCATATGTCGGTGCAAAAACCCAAGGTGTAGAGTGCTTGGTCGTCGAACTCGACGTTTGGCACAAGCCTCTTCTCAAGATTGGCGAGCCTCTCCTCCTCCGCCGCCGACAAGATGATGAAGCCTTACGAAGATTGTGTCGGCGTGTAAGGAGGTGGTGCGGTTGAGCGAGTCGATCGTCGTGGTGGCGCGGGCTGCTCCTCTGTGTGCCCACGAGGTTCGATGAACCTCATGGAAGTGCTTCTCGCAGCCCTCATACCACCAAGGAGGAGAGCATCGTTCCTCCTCGGTGGTGCCGTGTCCGTCTCCATGCTCCGGGGAGACTCGGAAACCGAAGACGTTGTTGATGACGGCTTGGACGACGACGAACTCTTCTTCTTGGAGAAGAGACTTGTGGTCTTCTTCCACATGGTTGCTGCACTCTTTCTTCAACTAAAATTCCGGGTTGCAACCGGTAAACTAGGCACTTAAACTCTTTGCTTCGGATGTGGACTTTGAGTGGATTAAGGATGTGGATTTTTCTTGAGCTATCAAGCTTGGGATGGTTGGCTAAGTCTACGGAGGTTCTGAGCACACAAACTTGAACACACAAACAAGGGAAGGAGAGGGAAGCTTGCCTGCAGAAAACGGGCGCCGGGGGGCTCCTTATATAGGGTAGGCCGGCCGGCGGCCGGCCGGCCCGGGGCTCCTCCGGCTCCTCCTCGGCGCGTCTTTCTCCCAGCACGATCATTTCGCCTCCGCAACTTTCCCTGCCCGCGTGCTCCACGAGTTGCACCGCCCAAACGCTCTCGTCCACTCCTTTTCTTGAATTATTGGTCCTCCCACTTGATGCTCCATGCTTTGGGTCATGTCCATGCTCCCTAGCTCCACTTGCTTCACATGCCACCATGAAAATCCTGCAAAGTTGATGCTTGCTGCCCACCATGCTTGTCCTTTGCATGTGGAATTGGTGAAAGTTGATAAAAGGGAATCCAATGGTGCATGCATGATTAATTCAAACTTGATTGCCTCCATTTAGGTGTGTTTAAGGTTAAGCACTCCTCTAATTCGAAATTTAAAATATTTTTCAGAGCCATGCAAGAGCTCAAGCACAATTTTAGAGAAGTTTTTAAACCATTAAAAACAAATGTAAGTCGAAAATATTTTTCGACTACGTCGATTTCGGTCTCACCGGTAAAGTTTGCTTTCATCGGTTGAGAGCGAACGTTTTCCCGGCTTGATCATGGGGGCATAGGTTTAGGTTCTAATTTTGGCTAAATAAGAAAGATTTTGAATAAAACAAAATTATAATAGGCTTAGAAAAATTCTAATCCTAGAGAAACCAAGGATAAAGATTTTTAAAACCAACCAAAAGCTTTGATTTCTAAGTTCACGCGAGTCCTACCACGTGCTGAATTTTTATAACACTTGAATATAAATCGTGGCTCTACTCGTGTGGTTTTAGCATGAAAAATAAGTCAACCTCAGTACCATAATGAGGGTGAAAGGTTGAGTTAAGGTTCTGAAATTATTTTGTTGAGGGGTTTCTCGAAAAGAAAAGAATCAAACAAGCACATAGGAGGGTTCATGCAAAGGGTTTATGATAAAGCAAACATTCAATCAAGAATTATGTCTCTAATATTGTTCAACCACTTCTAAGTCTAATGTCTTTGCGTAATAAAACTCAAAAACTAAATTATTAAAAATACTAGAAAAACCTGGAATCGGGTTGTCCTCCCGTAGCTTATTCTTGACTCGACTTGACGAAACGGGTTGCCTCCCCGCCTAGCGCTTCGTTTATAGTCTATAGCTAGACTTCTTCACTTGATTACTCCGGATCAACGCTCTTTGCGGGCGTTGCAATCTTGGGTACCCACTTCCGCACCATCTTGGGCGCGGGCTTGACTTCCGGCTTAGTTGGCTTAGTCATTTTTTTGGTCTTCACGAGCGGCTTCTCTTCCTTTGTCTTGACGGATGCAACACCTTCTTTGATTTTCGTTACGTTCATTTTTTTCGGCTCCTTCTTCTTTTTCAGCCCCTCCGTTTGTTTTGGTTCTCCCTTCACTCCAATCATGTTGCATGCCTCAATCCTTGGACGGAACTTGAAGGAACTCCTTTCTCCGTTGATATCGAACATGATCTCCCCCTTGCCAACATCAATAGTTGCTCCCACGGTCTTGAGGAACGGTCTCCCTAGGATGAGCGGCAGCTTCTCCCTCTCTCCCATCTCGAGCACAACGAAGTCGACGGGGATGAAGTGGTGTCCAATCTTCACGGGTACATCTTCAGCAATGCCCAAGGGATAGCGAATGGAGTTGTCTCCCAACTCCAAACATATTCCCGTAGGCTCCATCGGTAGGCGTAGCTTCTCGAACACATCCCTTGGCATGACGCTTACACTAGCTCCAAGGTCGCATAACGCCTTCTCGAAGTTGAAAGAACCAACTGAACATGGAATTGTAGGGCACCCGGGGTCTTTTTGCTTCTCTAGCCCATAAGCAATAGCGCACTACACTCCTCGGACATCTTGACATGATCTACCCCGAGTGTTGCTATCTCATATTTATTTGCAAGTATGTCTTTAAAGTAACGAGAATATGTAGGTACTTGTAGGGCATCTAGTAATGGCATGTTGATGCTAAGTCTACGCACAACTTCCACAAACTTCTCAAAGTGGTTGTCAAGTTTACCTCGGAAGTAGCGTGGCTTGAGTTGCGGTATCCTCGTGTCATCCTCCGGCATCTCGAATTCGGGTTCCTCGGTGACGATCCCCGTAACCTTCTCTTTAGCGGCTCCTTCCACCTCGGTGGATGGTTTAAGCTTCCTTGCTCCCGCGGAACGTTCCGGATCTTCGGTCTCCTTCCCCGAACGTGTTTGAATGGCCTTCGCCGATTCGGGACATTTGGGTTGTCCCGGAAGCTTCCCTTCATCATTAGTGAGGCGCCCCGCAAGTTGTCCAACTTGCGTCTCGAGCATCTTCATCATGTTGAGCACTTGATGATTGGAACTTCCGACCTCCGTCACTTTGCTATCGATGTCCTCCAACACCTTGTCTATGGTCTTGAACTTGGTGACGGTGTCCTTGTTGATCTTAGCTTGCTCATCCATGAACTCCTTCAATTGTATCCGAAGCGGAACCGCGTTAGGAATAGATGAGCTTGCATTAAATTGAGGCCTACCTTGCCCGTAGCGGAAGTTCGGCAATTCTCCCTTCCTCATGTAGTCGAGCACTTTGGCTTCCTCCGGACAATCTTTGCGGACATGGCCATACTCTCCACATTCTTCGCATGTGGACCTTGCTTCGGCGGCCTTCAAGTCTTGAGCCTCTTTCTTTTCCATCTCCATCTTCTCCAACCTCCTCATGAGCGAGTCGATCTTGCCCTCAAGTATGTCTTCCTTCTCCACTTGCAAGACTCCTTTGACGTTCCCCATGGGTTGAGCCAGGTGTAGGCGCCCGGATGACGCCCACGTGTCATTATCCGCGACCTTCTTGAATAGCGTGAAAGCTTCCGTCGGTGTAAGCTTGATGATAGATCCTCCCGCTGATGCATCGATGATCGTCCTTGACGCCATGGTGAGTCCTTGATAGAACTTTTGCACGAGGTCTTCTTTCGGGAACTTGTGATGTGGAACCGCCCGGTGTACTCGTTGAAGCGCTCGAATGCCTCCGAGATAGTTTCGTAGGATATTGAACAAAGGTGGCAATCTTATTACGCAAACTTTGAGTTTTACCCGTGAGTAGTATTCCTTCATGAAAGCCTTCATCAACGTGTTCCAATTTTGCACCGTCTCCGCCGGTTGAGAGTGGAACCATTGCAAAGCCTTCCCGAGTAGTGAAAACGGAAAAAGCCTTGCCCTCATTTGATCTTGAGTCACCCCATCCATGTTGAAAGTCTGACATAGTTGAATGAATGCTTGGAGGTGAAGGTTCGGATCCTCTTTGCCGGTGAATGGTGAATGTTGCACCATGCGGATTGTTGAGGTCTTGATCTCGAACGGTCTTCCGATCTCCTCGAGGTTCAAGATTGGTAGGTCGATGATGTCTGGGGTGCATAGCTCCCCAATCTTGCGTTCTTCCGGTGGTTGGTCACCCATTGGTGGACGTCGGTTCTCCCGCGGACTTTGAGGTGGTGAATTCTCCGGAGATTCCGCGATCCTTTGTCTTCCGACTCGAATCTACAAAATCCAGCTTTTTAGCTTGATGTGCTTCGCGTCTCCTTAGCCTCGTAAAGTTTTTCCGGATCATCCACAAAATTATTGGGTTTGTTGGAGAGGTAGCCGTCCATCTCCCGTTAGGGTTAGCAATAAACAAAGTATGCAAAAAAAACTAGAAAACAAAACAAATCTATAAAGACTAGAGTTAGACAAACTAGATTAGATGTATTTTGAGGATGATCAAAATTTAATAGATGCAAAAATAAAACAAAATCAGTACTGAAAATTACAAAAAAAGCAATAAAAAATCAAATCTTGATCACTTGTTCCCCGGCAATGGCGCCGGGAAAAGGGGCTTGTTGACGGTTAATAATTGTATCAAAGTTCGTTCGTGACTCGCAAGCGTACAAGTCTCCCGTCGTAGTCAAGGGACCCTTCTTCCCTCGAGTGGTGAACCCAAGGTATCGAATCCGTGGAACAAATGTGTGACGCAAGACTTAATCTATTAAAGCCAAATAACCGCAATCTTCAATAAAGAACCTAATGCATCTAAGTAAAAGACACAAAACGAATCTAATCTACTAAAAACCGGAGAAAACAAAGTAAGATTGGGTAGATAAACCGATCTAGAGGGATCGGGGGTAAGCCTTTTGTTGAAGTTCCAAGCAAGAGAAGAAGTAGCAAATCGAATCTTAATAAAAGCCTCTTTAAATCGTGGTTTCCCGTCCAAATCCGAAAACATCCGCCTTTCGAGACCCCCGTTCGTCACAACGTATCCCTATTCATGCGGGGAGCTTAGGGCGAGTCAAAAGACAAGTCGAGATTCTTTCGGAAGATCCGGCGTGTACCTCTAGCCACCGCGGCTACAAGAACACCCTATGTAATCTATCTCGAGAATAGAATTGAAATAAGCAAAGCCGATCGAAAAACGAAATCTTCGAGGAAACACTTGATCGCTGGGAAAAGATTCAACTTGATAATTCAACTATAACAATGATACATACACAAGATCACCACCGGGATCCTTCCTTGATCTTGCTTCTAGCTCCGGGAGCTCCGACGTGGTCTTCCGTGCAAGGTTCCCACGTCGGCTAGGGGAACCCTAGTCAACTAGCTCGACCCTCTCCTCTCCTAGATGGTGTCCCTCTCTTCTCTCGCTTCTCGGCGGCCGAAGACGAAATCTTCCCCGCGTGGCTCTCGGTCGGGGGACTATAAATAGCCCGATTGGCGGCTAGGGCAAAGGACGACGAATTTGGGCCCTAAATGGGCTCGGGCCGACCGGATCGGGCCGGCCGGCCCGGGCCCATTTAGGCCCGGCCGCGGGCTCCTTTGCCCGAGGTCGGTTCCCTTGCTTCCCGGATGCTTCCCCCTTCGCATGTCGGTCCATGTCGTCGGTTTCTCTCCGAATTGGACTCAACTCCTTGTCTTGCAAGATTCGAGGCACTTTTCTCGCTCGGTGTCCCCGGAGTCGGTCGTCTTCTCGGATCAAGTCCCCGGCTTCTTGGAGTTAATTTTGCTTCATTGCATGACTTGTTCGAGACTTCAAGGTCTTGTCATGAGGTGCTTGATGAACTTATCCCGAAAGTCTTGCATTCAACACTAAAACCCTGCATAAACATTAAACTCCAAAACCGACATGCACACGTGAACTTGTTATACCACGGGGGTTAGTACCAATGGATAAGGTATAAAACTCATGCCAACACCGAAGGTAAACTCATGGCTAGGTTGACGGATTTTCACCGTCAACATGGACACTATTTCACCGAGTGTCCGAAGGTGAACAACCACGACAAGCACAAGTTCAAGGACAAGAGGAAGAAGTCCAAGAAGAAGGATCATGGACATGGGAAGAAGGCATGGTCTCGAGAGAAGATGAAGAGATCAAGCGACATCGAGTCTGATTCCAAGGACACGTCTTCAAGCTCGAGTGATGAAGACGAAGAGGATGAGAAGAAGAGGAAGAAGAAGAAGAACCTTGGCAAGTATCTCAACGGCCTTTGTGTGACGGGCCTAAGCCTCAAGGACGACTTCTGCGGCATGGCTCGCAGTTCGAGTAGCAAGAGAAGCCAAAAGGACGCCACGGACTTGGATTCCGAGGATGAGGTATGTGATGAGCTCTCTTCTTTGCGCAAGGATAATGAGGAGTTGGTTCACTTGCTTGATAATCGCGATCACATGCTTAGAGAGGCTAAGAAGCTTAGGAAGGAGCTTAGATCTTTGCTCGAGGATGCTAGGACTAGAGTGGCTGAGCTAGAAACACAGGTTCTTGATAGCAAGCTTGAAATTGATTCGCTTAAGGCTAGCCCCGTTGTTTCGATGAAAATGATTGTGCCGATTGCTCGCTTTCCTAGCCGACTTGACTGATCTTAGGGAGAAGTATACCTCCAAGTGTGAAGAACTAGATGTGCTTAGGGTTGAATTGGCTGAGCTACAATCTAGACCCACTTTGCTTGGTGCTTGCACTTCTTGCCCTGGTTTGCATGAGAAAATTGTTGAGCTTCGTTCTCGCATTGGTTCGCTAGGGGCTGATTTGAAAGTGCCTATTCCTACTTCTTGTTCTACATGTGAGTTGCATGCTATGAAGAATTTGGATCTTGCAAAATGTGTTGGTCGCTTGCAAGATGAGAATGATAAGTTGCGTGAAGCGCTGAGTTGATTGTCGAGTCAAGAACCTCAGCTTGGTATGATGATTGCTAGCTGTAAGCGCTTTGATGGTTGGGCTTTGGGATTGGATAAGGTTGGTGAGGGCAGTGGTGAGAGAGAAAGGAAATTTGGGAATGTTTCAGTTCCACCACAACTCACACCCAAAGACAAGTTTGCATCCAAGCTAAACCAATCGAGAGAAAAACCGAGTGAGAAGACAAGTGAAAAGCCTAGTGAGAAACCAAGTGAAGAGTCTCACCCCAAGCCTAAGCCCAAACCAATCCTTTTCCATTGTGAGTTTTGTGGGAAGGATGGTCACAAGAGAGAGTTTTGCTATAAGAGAAAGAGAGAGGCGAGAATGGCTAAGGAGTGGGCGAACAAGGACAGGTACCACCCTTCTCATGGTGTGCCTGAGCCTCGT
The DNA here is from genome assembly GCA_947561735.1 of Cenchrus americanus. Taxonomy (NCBI): domain Eukaryota; kingdom Viridiplantae; phylum Streptophyta; class Magnoliopsida; order Poales; family Poaceae; genus Cenchrus; species Cenchrus americanus. The sequence continues at coordinate 164,493,782 of OX387242.1, read as the reverse complement.
ATGCCACTGCCTAAGGGAAAGGGCTTTGTGCGTAAGGATCCGGCATGGGGATATGAGAAATCCCGTAGCCGCAAGTGGTGGTCCGGAGAGGGCGGTCGGACCGACCCCGGCTAGGCGGTCGACCGGCCCCCGCCTGGGGAAGGGCGGTCGGACCCGGCCCCGGCTAGGCGGTCGGGACCGGCCCTCCCCGCATTTCGGCGTTCTGTTTCCGAGGTCGTGATGTTGGTGGTTTCGGTTCCCTTGGTCATGGTGCGGATGGTAGACACTTTGAGTCCGGTGGCGTTGAGTTTGTCGGACGTTCTCCACCTCGTGATCAATACGAGTTTGGGAGAGGTCGCAGCTTTGAGTCTCGGAGGGGCTACGGACCATGCTTTCCCTTTCGCGGTACTCGTACTCCTTCTGTGAGACGGGAGTGGTGTTCCCATGGTGGTTCCAGGTTTGATAGGTTTGACAGGATGGATCGGCCGTATTAACGAGCGGGGGTAGGATGAATGTTGCTAACCCTACTTTTGAGGAAATGGCCCGACACTAGTTTCACACCTTTTGGACTAACCCCAGTGTTGAGTCATTTGCTCGTTCTCGCTCTTGGTTTTGAGTTGCAGGTGGGAGGCCCGGAGAACATTTGGTTGATATCGGGGGTGGTTCTTCGGCCTCATACCCCGGTGGTGACATGTAGGTGCATCACTTTCGGGGATGGTGGACAAGGATGAGTGAATTGTGAAGAAATGATAAAGGTAAGTGCTTTGTGACCTTCGAGTGTGTGGCCTTGGTCAAGCCACTTGGTTTGTTTTGCTCCTTCTCTATATCATGTGTGTAGGGTGAGCTTTGTATGCTCTTTGGCCCTAGTGCATGTGTTTAGGGGGAGCTTGTGAGTTTTGTGCTCCTTTGCTCTTTTGCCGGTGGTGTCGAGCCCTTTTTGCCTCCCCTCGAGGAGCCGGTCTTTTGTGAGCTTTGTGTGTGTGGTTGGTTTCCTAAGTTGATGGTGAAGCTCCTTGTGTAGCATATGTATAACTTTCCTTTGTGCATTTATTGCATTTGGCATGGCATATGTAACATGATGTATAGGCATCCTTGTATCTTAGATTGCATGCATTTTGTATCATATGCATTGGATAGGAAAAGCTTCTCCTATATACATTGTTCACCATGGGTTGCAATATATGTTCTTGTGAGCTTGTTTGGTATGCTACGGTTAGTTTGGCTTAGCTCTTGATGATCTTGATGAATGATCCATGGTTGATGGCTAATTTTTGAAAAATATCATATACATGTTCTCTCATGCGTAAATGCCTATATATGATCTTGACATGTTTTAGTGGCTTTGCTATGCTTACTTTGTGGTTGGATAGCTAGTTTATTGATCATATGGGGCCAAAGGCTCACTTGCGATCATGAATGTTTAGCCCTCTTGCTTAATCTTGTGGAGGGGCATAAGTTCCTTTTTGTCGCAAAGACATTTCATGTACCATTTACAAATCTGAAAATGAAATGAAAATTGCTTGGAAAATATGTTCCCATGTCATATGTGCTGAAATTAATTTGCTTTGGGTGCTAAACCGTTGCATGATGCCTACCAATGAGAAGTCTCATACATAGAAGTAGGCACATGGCTCGGTGGCTTTGACATGACATGAGGTGCTTTTGGGTGTTTATGATGGTCTTATGATTAGAATGGTCTGTCCTAGCATGAAGTTTGAGTGGCTTTGCCATTTTGATATGTTTTGCTCATGTTTAGGTATTTGCTTGTGAGAGAGTAACTTTTCGCAAAATTACTCAAATCCTTTTTGGCCTTGTCCAATGATTGTGAAACTTGGTGATCATGTAGTTAAGGTCATTACGAACCTGTCGAGTATCTAACTTGCTCATTTGGACTCGTGTAGCTCCTTGTGATGAATTTTCTATATTTGAGAAGCTATATGTTGAAAGATTTTGCATTTTGCCTTGATTCATGCATTGTCAACAAGGGGGAGAAGTTTGGGCATGTTTTGGGCACCTGGGAGTGTTTGGAAGGTGTTCCATTTGTTTCAGGCAATTTTTGAGCAGTTTGGTGCAGGGCCGGTCTCTTGGGGCGGTCTAACCGCCCCCCAGGCGGTCAGTTCAGGCAGAGGCGGTCTAACCGCCCTGTACAGGCGGTCTAACCGCCCTGGGCAGTGTGAGCAAGTTTTTGCTCTTTGTTGCATTCCCGAGTTGCATTGATGCATGTGTTCAGGGGGAATGTGCTGTGGCTCAGGGGGAGCTTGCATTTATGCAGGGGGAGCTCTTTGTGGTGTTCGAGCTTTGCTTTGGTGGTTTGCGCTCTGTGCTTGAGCTGTGTTTTGTCTCGGATGTGTCGAGCCGTTGCCCTTGCCTAAGGCGTCCGAGACTTGTCTTCTTCAAGTGATCTTGCTCTTTGCCTTTCTTTGGCTTTCGATCACTTGTTGGGGTTTCTTTTTATTTGTTTCTTTTCTTTTCCTTTTCTCTTGTGTTACTTCATGTGAGTGTGTTGTCAATGCACTCATCAAGGGGGAGATTGAGGACCATGTGTGGTTCAAGGATTGGTGGATGGTCGCTTCCTTGTGTGATGAGTGATTGACAACGTTGTGTGGACTGATTCTTGGCTAAGTATTGCAGGTGCAGGTTGCGACTTGACTCGTGTTGGTGCAGGTGAAGAACAAGCGCGAAAGGTCGTCGCCGGTGAGGCCTCCAGGTGTGGAGAAGACAAGTAGGCTTCGTTCGAGGGACCCGATGGCCAGCGGGGGTCAAGTACGGGCCGCATGGTGGCATGAACAGCAAGATGAAGTCGTGGACGGTTTCTTGGTTGAGCCTCAAAACCAAGGTCGAGCCGGGACTACGTGGGAGCCAAGTCATGAGTGGAGTTTGGCGGAGGCTACACCGAGTTCGCGGGGTTTCCGGTGGTTCACCAGAAAACCACTGGGTTCCTTGGTTGATCCACAAAGCCAAGACCAGAGAACCGAAGACGGAGGTGCAGCAGCACCAGACCGGTCTGACCGGTGGGTCTGACCGGTCTGACCGGTGGTGACCGGTCTGACCGGTGAGGAGCACCGGTCTGACCGGTGTGCGACGACGCAGTCCGGAATCTTCGAAGCGGAGGACACGCGTCGGGATCGCATGGCTTGCATCGAGGCTACGCAGGGTGCGGTCGCCGGGCATCCGTCCGATGGTGAAGACATCAAGAATTCCAAATCCGCCCTTGAGGGGCTTGTATCCCTAGTTAGTAGAGAAGGGCATTTTAGACATTCAGTTGCCTCCATATAACCCAAGAGGTGAGAGGATGGCAGCCAACTCTTGAAACCCTAGCTCATTTGGTTTTTCCATTTTCGTTCTCTATTTTCCTTAGGATTTTAGAAGGCTAGCTTGAGAGCTTAATGTGAGATCTATAGAGAGGGATGAGTGTTTGGGTGGCAAGCTAGACCTTGTACGAACCATTCATGGCATGTATAGAAGGTTTGGCGTTGTTCTTCATGGTGGTTTTCCCGTCTCTTTGGTGTTGATTTTTGGAGCTCTTTTTGGCGGTGTTTTGAGGACGATTTCTTGGGGTTTTTGGTGGGTGTCACGTATGAGGTTCTTGTGCCTCTTTGGCTGGTGACTTTGCCCCCAAATCCCCTTTGAACCGGACTTGATTTGGTGGTTTCTCGAGTTGGGCGAGTTCTTGACCTAGAGAAGCGATTTCTTCGATTCCTCTTGATTGTGAGCGTTTCGGGTTGATTCCTTTGAGGTAGAGGTTGCCCAGGAGGTAACCCAGCTATTCCCGAAGTTTGGCTGCAATCCGTGGAGTGATTCGGGAGATCGGGCGCGAGGAAGTTGAGGTTTGACCCGCGGGTTCGTTTTCTGGAAGGAGCGGTCTAACCGCCCGGGGTGTTTCCGGGTCAAAGTTTTGTTTCGCCGGATTTTCCTCTGTGAGTTTGTTTGCCTTGATCAGAGGAGTGTCTGGGTGAAATTTGGGGTCGTTCTCGTGCGTTTTGCTAGGTGTTCTTGGTTGGAGTTCGTTGCTGGGTACAGGAGGTTAGACCGCCCCAGATAGCCGGTCTAACCGCCCCTAGGCCCTTGGGTGAAGTTTTGGTTTTCGCCAAGATTTTCTGGTAGCTAGCATGGCCTTGACCAGAGATCTCTGTTGGTGAAACCGTGGTGTGTTTTGGTGCTCGGAAGAGGCGTTTCGGAGGATTTCTTGGTTGCCGGGTGGAGGCGGTCTAACCGCCCCCTATACCGGACTAACCGCCCCCTCTGGTTAGCCGGCTTTCGAGTTGTTTCCGCTGTCGGTGCTGCGTGTGTGTTGTGGTTGCTGCTAGAGTTTGTTCCTAGGACCAGTAGCACTCCAGTGGCTACGTGGTTTTGGCAAACGGGAGGTAGAAGTGCGGAGCGTGTGATTTCGCGGGTTCGACCGAGCTAGTTCATCTTGTCGGAGTTTCAATCTCCCTCGAGAAGAATTTTTATCGGCTCCCATTCACTCCCCCCCTCTCTGGTCGCCTTATCGATCCTTCAGACGTGCTTGGAGAGGACGAGCTGGCGCTCATAACGAGGCGGTTCGAGAGGCTGCACGAGAACCGGGTGAACATGAGGAGGAACACGAGGACATGCTTCAAGTGCGGCAAGACTGGACACTATTTTGCCGAGTGTCCGAAGGTGAACAACCACGACAAGCACAAGTTCAAGGACAAGAAGAAGTCCAAGAAGAAGGATCATGGGCATGTGAAGAAGACACGGTCTCGAGAGAAGATGAAGAGAGCAAGCGACATCGAGTCTGATTCCGAGGACACGTCTTCAAGCTCGAGTGATGAAGACGAAGAGGGTGAGAAGAAGAGGAGGAAGAAGAAGAACCTTGGCAAGTATCTCAACGGCCTTTGTGTGACGGGCCTAAGCCTCAAGGACGACTTCTGCGGCATGGCTCGCAGTTCGAGCAGCAAGAGAAGCCAGAAGGACGCCTCGGACTTGGATTCCGAGGATGAGGTATGTGATGAGCTCTCTTCTTTGCGCAAGGAGAATGAGGAGTTGGTTGACTTCCTTGATAATCGCTATCACATTCTTAAAGAGGCTAAGAAGCTTAGGAAGGAGCTCAGATCTTTGCACGAGGATGCTAGGACTAGAGTGGCTGAGCTAGAAACATAGGTTCTTGATAGCAAGCTTGAAATTGATTCTCTTAAGGCTAGCCTTGTTATTTCTGATGAGCATGATTATGCTGAGTGCTCTGCTTTCCTAGCTGACTTGACTGATCTTAGGGAGAGGTATGCCTCCAAGTGTGAGGAACTAGATGTGCTTAGGGTTGAGTTGGCTGAGCTACAATCTAGACCCACATTGCTTTGTGCTTGCACGTCTTGCACTAGTTTGCATGAGAAAATTCCTGAGCTCCATTCTCGCATTGTTTCGATTGAGGCTGATTTGAAAGTGCCTATTCCTACTTCTTGCTCTACATGTGAGTTGCATTCTATGAAAAATTTGGATCTTGCAAAATGTGTTGGTTGCTTGAAAGATGAGAATGATAAGTAGCGTGAAGCGCTGAGTTGGTTGTCGAGTCAAGGACCTCATCTTGGTATGATGATTGCTAGCTGTAAGCGCTTTGACGGTTGGGCCTTGGGATTGGATAAGGTTGGTGAGGGTAGTGGTGAGAGAGAAAGGAAATTTGGGAATGTTTCAGTTCCACCACAACCCACACCCAAAGACAAGTTTGCATCCAAGCCAAACCAACCAAGAGAAAAACCGAGTGAGAAGGCAAGTGAAAAGCCTAGTGAGAAACCAAGTGAGAAGCCTTGTGAAGAGCCTCATCCCAAGCCTAAGCCCAGATCAATCCGTTTCCATTGTGAGTTATGTGGAAAGGATGGTCACAAGAGAGCGTTTTGCTTCAACAGGAAGCGTGAGGAGAGAATGACGAAGGAATGGGCTAACAAGGACAAGTACCACCCTTCCGATGGTGTACTTGAGCCTCGTGTGTAGTTGCCCAGGGCCAAGGCGAGTGTGAGGTCAGTTCGGGCTTGGGGAGAGCGGAAGGCTGTTGGAGGTCCTGCTGCCCAGGCTACACCGGTCAGACAGGTGTGGGGCACCGGTCAGACGGTGCGGGGCCCGGACAGGGGGCAGCTTTGGGTTTCGTGCTCGTACAGGTGCGAGGTTTGGTTCTGGAGTTCGTGGTTCTGGTGGTTGGGCTAGAGAGTTTGCAGGACGTCAGTTTGCTAGGCATTCTCCCCCTCGAGCTCACTACGGGGACGGGAGGAGTCTTAGCTTTGAGAAGGAGAGGAGGGACAGTCCACGGGCTTTCTTTCGTGGTTTTGTTCCTCCTCTAGGTAGAAAGGTTTGGTTACCTCATGGTGGTTACCGTATTGGTGTTCGTGGAGGTAGCTTTGGTAGGAAATATGGTTTGGTTTGTGCTAACCCCACTATCGAGCAAATGGCTAGGCACTGGTTTTACACATTTGGAACTAACCCCAGTGTTGAGTCGTTTGCTCGCTCTCGCTCTTGGTTTTGAGTTGCAGGTGGATGGCCCGGAGAACGTTTGGTTGATATCGGGGTTGGTTCTTCGGCTTCATATCCCGGTGGTGACATGTGGGTGCATCACTTTCGGGGATGGTGGACAAGGATGAGTGAATTGTGAAGAAATGATAAAGGTAAGTGTACTTGTGACCTTCGAGTGTGTGGCCTTGGTCAAGCCACTTGGTTTGTTTTGCTCCTTCTCTATCTCATGTGTGTAGGGTGAGCTTTGTATGCTCTTTGGCCCTAATGCATGTGTTTAGGGGGAGCTTGTGAGTTTTGTGCTCCTTTGCTCTTTTGCCGGTGGTGTCGAGCCCTTTTTGCCTCCCCTCGAGGAGCCGGTGGTTTGTGAGCTTTGTGTGTGGGAGCTCCTTTCTAGCTTATGCATAGCTTTCCTTTGTGCATTTCTTGCATTTGGCATGGCATATGTAACATGATGTATAGGCATCCTTGTATCTTAGATTGCATGCATTTTGTATCATATGCATTGGATAGGAAAAGCTTCTCCTATATACATTGTTCACCTTGGAATGCTATTTATGTCTTTGTGAGCTTGTTTGGTATCCTATGGTTAGTTTGGCTTAGCTCTTGATGATCATGATGAATAATCCATGGTTGATGGTTATGTTTTTGAAAAATGTCACATGTATGCTCTCTCATGTGTAAATACCTTTATATGATCTTGACATGTTTTATTGGCTTGGCTATGCTTAATTTGTGGTTGGATAGCTAGTTTATTGATCATATGGGACCAAAGGCTCATTTGCCATCATGAATGTTTAGCCCTCTTGCTTTATCTTGTGGAGGAGCATAAGTTCCTTTTTGTCGCAAAGACATTTTATGTACCAATTATAAATCTGAAAATGAAATGAAAAATGCTTGGAAATTGTGCTCCCATGTCATATGTGCTAAATTTAATTTGCTTTGGGTGCTAAACCGTTGCATGATGCCTACCAATGAGAAGTCTCATACATAGAAGTAGGTACATGGCTCGGTGGCTTTGACATGACATGAGGTGCTTGTGGGTGTTTGTGATGGTCTTATGATTAGAATGGCTGTCCTAGTATGAAGTTTGTGTGGCTTTACCATTTTGATATGCTTTGATCATGTTTAGGACTTTGCTCATGAGAGGCAAGTTTTTCGCAAAATTGCCCAAATCCATTTTAGCTTCGTCCAATGGTTGTGAAACTTGGTGATCATGTAGTTGACATCGATACGAAGTTGTAGAGTATCTAACTTGCTCATTTGGACATGTGTAGCATCTTTGTTGAATTTTGTCTATTTGAGAAGCTCTAGGTTGAAATTTTTGCATTTTTGGCTTGATTCATGCATTGCCAACAAAGGGGAGAAGTTTGAGCTTGAAATGGCTTACTGGACGCATTTAGAAGGTTTTCAGGTGGTTTCGAGCCATTTCTGGGCTCTGTTGTACACCGGTCTGACCGGTAAGGAGCACTAGTCTGACCGGTATGAGTGTTGGACCTGTGCACATCTTAGGCACCGGTCTGACCGGTGGTGGTGACCGGTCTGACCGGTGTGAGCTGCAGTTGCTGCAGCTGCCCTGTTTTCAGCTGGTTTGCATGCATTTGTCCAGGGGGAGGTGCATTGGTTCAGGGGGAGCTTGCATGTGTGCAGGGGGAGCTCTTTGTGGTTTTTCGAGCTTTGATTCGGTGGTTTGCGCTCTTTTCTTGAGCTTTGCTTTGTCTCGGATGTGTCGAGCCGTTGCCCTTGCCTAAGGGGTCCGAGACTTGTCTTCTTCAAGTGATCTTGCTCTGTGCCTTTGTTTGGCTTTCGATCGCTTGTTGGAGTTTCTTTTTGTCCGTTTCTTTTCTTTTTCTTTTCTCTCTTGTTACTTTCGTGTGGGTGTTGTCAATGCACTCATCAAGGGGGAGATTGAGGACCATGTGTGGTTCGAGGACCGATGGATGGTCGCTTCCTTGTGTGATGAGTGATTGACAACGTTGTGTGGACTGATTCTTCACTAAGTATTGCAGGTGCAGGTTGTGGCTTGACTGGTGTTGGTGCAGGTGAAGAACAAGCGTGAAAGGTCGTCGCCGGTGAGGCCTCCAGGTGTGGAGAAGACAAGTAGGCTTCGTTCGAGGGACCCGGTGGCCAGCGGGGTCAAGTGCGGGCCGCATGGTGGCATGAACAGCAAGATGAAGTCGTGGACGGTTTCTTGGTTGAGCCTCAAAACCAAGGTTGAGCCGGGACTACGTGGGAGCCGAGTCATGAGTGGAGATTGGCGGAGGCTACACCGAGTTCACGGGGTTTCCGGTGGTTCACCAGAAAACCACTGGGTTCCTTGGTTGATCCACAAAGCCAAGACCGAAGAACCGAAGACGGAACTGCAGCAACTCCAGACCGGTCTGACCGGTGGGGAGCACCGGTCTGACCGGTGTGCGACGACGCAGTCCGGAGACTTCGAAGCGGAGGACACGCGTCGGGATCGCATGTCTTGCGTCAATGCTACGCAGGGTGCGGTCGCCGGGCATCCGTCCGATGGTGAAGACATGAAGACTTCCAAATCCGCCCTCGAGGGGCTTATATCCCTAGTTAATAGGAAAAGGCATTTTAGACTTTCGTTTGCCTCCATATAACCCAAGAGGTGAGAGGATGGCAGCCAACTCTTGAACCCTAGCTCATTTGTTTTCCTATTTTCCTTCCTATTTTCCTTAGGTTTTCCATAGGACTAGAAAGAGAGCTTCATGGAGAGATCTTGTTGAGAGGGATGGATGATCGGGCGGCTTGCTAGACCTTGTATGAACCTTTGTTTCATGTATAGATGATTCGACGTGGTTCCTCAAGGTTTGGATGTGTTTTCCCCGGTTGTTCTTGGTGGTGATTTTCGGAGCCCTCTCTTGGTGATTTCTTTGGATTGTTCTTTGGACCTTTCTCTTGGGGATTTGATGGGGGAAATTTGTGGGAACCCTTCGTGGTTCTTTGGGCTGTGATTCCCCTCCCAAATCTGTGAGTAAAGGTGCTCAATTTTGGGGTTTATTGAGTTCTTGGGTTGGAAGTGCTCTTGGAGGGATTTCTTCAATTACTCCTTTTTAGAAAAGTTTTGGTCGGATTAAACTTGTCTATGGACTCCACATGAGGTGTTCCTAATATCCCCAAAGTCTTATTCATGTCCGTGGAGCGATTCGGGAGATCGAGGTTTGGATTTGGGGGAGTTGACCCGCGGGTGCTGTTCATCCCGAGCTGCCCAGGCTACACCGGTCTGACCGGTGCTCTTGACCGGTCTGACCGGTGCAACCCTCGGTGGGATTTTGCTCGGGTGAACATCTTGGTGTGTTCGCTGTTGTCCTGTGGTGCTGCTGTTTCGAGTTTGGGTCAGTTTGGTGGTCGGTTGGCCTGTTTGGTGCCTTGGGGGCTTTCAGGCTGTGATCGGTCTGACCGGTGTGTCTCACCGGTCTGACCGGTGTAGAGCCACTTAGTGAAAGTCGCTCACTTTCACCAGCATGGACTGGTCTGACCGGTGGTGCTCACCGGTCTAACCGGTGTGGGTCTGTAGACTCGAGGTTTGGTGTTCCGCTACGTTCTCGGGTCAGACCGGTGTGGGTCTGTAGACTCGAGGTTTGGTAACGACCGGTCAGACCGGTCTGGCACTGCTGCAGCACCGTCTTCGGTTCTTCAGTCTTGGCTTTGTGGATCAACCGAGGAACCCAATGGTTTTTTTGGTGAACCACCGGAAACCCCGCGAACTCGGTGTAGCCTCCGCCAATCTCCACTCATGACTCGGCTCCCACGTAGTCCCGGCTCGACCTTGGTTTTGAGGCTCAACCAAGAAACCGTCCATGACTTCATCTTGCTGTTCATGCCACCATGCGGCCTGCACATGACCCCGCTGGCCACCGGGTCCCTCGAACGAAGCCTACTTGTCTTCTCCACACCTGGAGGCCTCACCGGCGACGACCTTTCGCGCTTGTTCTTCACCTGCACCAACACCAGTCAAGCCGCAACCTGCACCTGCAATACATAGCCAGGAATCAGTCCACACAACGTTGTGAATCACTCATCACATAAGGAAGCGACCATCCTCCGGTCCTCGAACCACACATGGTCCTCACGTCGCTGCTACATGAGCTTCTGTCTTGTTCGCGGCGGTGTGTGTTGGTCGTCAACGTTGAAGTCGGCGTTGATGCGCTCACGGGCCTGCCTGCTTAGCTCGCGTGCGCATTCGCCGCACTCCAAGGCCTCTCTCGCGATAGTGGCGCGCCGGAGCACCACCTGCCGGAATTCTTCCGCGAGCTTGGCCTCGAGCTCGTGCGCCTGGGCCGGCTGCGCGATGATGTCGGTGCCTCCCGCAGGCGAGGTGGGAGGCGCGCTCGACCCCGGGTTCTGGGGCGCGTATCCATCTCCCGCTCCCGCCTCGCTCACGCCGTCGGCATGTTCGTCGACGACGCAGACGGAAGCGCTCCAGGCAGCTTACAACTCCTCCCAGCAGGAGCTAGGGGTTCTGCAGCAGGCCACCCTCGAGGCGTGCCAGAGCATTGACGAGGGTGTCAGGCAGGCCGGGAGCTCTGTGGCAAGTCGCCTCCGGGCCTTAGCCGGCCATGTTGCCAGGCGTATGCGAGGCGTGCTCTGCCCGGTGATCCAAAAGGCCCTCGGCATGGTGCAGTCGCACTACCGGGTTGACCTCTCAGCGCTGGCCACGGGCTACATCATCACCGACGACCTTGATGATGACGGTCTGCAAGACGAGGAGATCCGTCTGGATGCTAGTGCCGCTCCTACCGCCGACATCCTTGCTGAAGACTTCGAGAAGGTCCTCTTCCCGAACGCTCATCTGCTGGGCCCATCGAGCCCTAAATGTAGTTGGGCACTCGGGCAATTAGGTTATAGTTAGAAATTGAGCCGTGCGGCTTTATGTAATTTAATACTATTTGCTTGAAGTACTTGTAAATTAAGTGCTATTTCATTTTCATTTCATTGTGCTATTCCATCCCTTTCCTGTAACTTACGCGAATTTCAGCTGGAGTTGGTAGTTTTCACGAGTAGCCCTTAGGCAAAGTGGCGAGGGGGAAGGGCCGTATCCTGCTGGGGGCATAGGATGTCCATGACTCACCCGTCTTCGCCCGTTGGCCATTCGCGCTCTGCGTTTTTTGCCGAAGTTCCCAGGTCGGGACGTGTTTAGGGTTTAAGAATAATGATTTTTTGCGAAAAAATAATATGGTTTAGGGGGGTGTCCCCCGTAGTAGCCCCCCGGCGGGGGTGGTAGCCTGCCGCCGGTCGCGTCTCTGCGTCGCCCCTCCTTCTGGCATTTATGACATTGCGGGCATCACCATCTTGGGCTTGTCCGCGTGTGTCGAGGATCCGCTCCGTGACTTGCGTCCTGCCCTGGTTTGCTGGCCGTCCCACGGCGCCGCCTGCGTGGATGGATGCCTCCTGGTCTTGTGCGTCGCCATCGTACCGCGCAGTGGACTGATGGTGTATGCGGGATGCTGAGCTCTCGACTTGCTACACGGCTCCAGTTCAATGAGAGCCTGTGCCTCGCGGCGTAGGTTGCGTGACCCAGGTGTCGAGGGTTCAGGCATGGCCCGAAGCAGCGTCACCACTGTGATGAGCTTCTGTCTTGCTCGCAGCGGTGTGTGCTGGTCATTGACGTTGAAGTCGGCGTGGATGCGCTCGCGGGCCTGCCTGCTTAGCTCGCGTGCACGTTCGCCACGCGCCAAGGCCTCTCCCACGATAGTGGCGCACAGTAGCCGCACCTATCGGTATTCCTCCGCAAGATTGGCCTCAAGCTCGCGCGGCTAGGCTAGCTGCACGGTGATGTCGGCGCCTCCTGCTAGCGAGGTGGGAGGCGAGCTCGACCCTGGGTTCTGGGGTGCGTCTCCGTCACCCGCTCCCGCCTCGTTCACACAGTCGGGATGTTCGTCGGAGACGTAGGCGGAAGCGCTCCATGCTGCTTACAACTCATCCCAGCAAGAGCTAGGGGTTCTGCAGCAGGCCACCCTCGAGGCATGCCAGAGCATCAACGAAGGTGACGGGCAGGCCGGGAGCTCCGTGGCGAGTTGCCTCCGGGCCTTAGGCGGCCATGTTGCTAGGCATATGTGAGGCGCGCTCCGCCTGGGGATCCAAAAGGCCCTCGGTGTGGTGCAGTAGCACAACCGGGTCAACCTCGCAGTGCTAGCCTCGGTCTACATCGTCGCCGACAACCTTGACGACAACGGTGCGTAGGCTGAGAAGATCCGTCTGGATGCTCTTGCCACTCCTACCGCCGACATCCTTGCTGATGACTTCGAGGAGTTCCTCTTCCCGAACGCTCCCTCCGCCGGGCCCCTCGAGCCCTGAAAGTAGTTGGGCACTCGGGCCCTTAGGTTGTAGTCAGAAATCGAGCCGTGTGGCTTCATGTAATTTAAAACTGTTTGCTTGAAGTACTTGTAAATTATGTGCTATTTTGTTTTCATTTCATTGTGCTATTCCATCCCTTTCCTATAACTTAGGAGAATTCCAGCTGGAGTTGGTCGTTTTAACGAATAGCCCTTAAGCACAGTGGTGACGGGGAAGGGTCGTATCCTGCTGCAGGCGTAGGCTGTCCCCGACTCACCCATCTTCACACGTTTGCCATTCGCGCTCCGTTTTTTCGCTGTAGTTCCTAGGTTGGGACGTGATTAGCATTTTAGAATAATGATTTTTGCGAAAAACAGCACCGTTTAGGGGGGTGCCCCCCGTAGTAGCCGCCAGCCGGGGATGGTAGCTCGCCGCCGCTCTCGTCTCCGCATCGCCCCTCCTTATGGCATTTATGACATTGTGGGCATCACCATCCTGGGCTTGTCCGCGTGTGTCGAGGATCCGCTCCCTAACTGGTGTCCTGCCCTGGTTTGCTGGCCGTCCCGCGGCGCCGCCTGCGTGGATAGATGCCTCCTGGTCCTGTGTGTCGCCGTCGTCACGCGCACTGGACTGATGGTGTATGCGGGATGCCAAGCTCTCGGCTTGCTGCACGGCCTCCTGCTTGATGACGACCTGCGCCTCGCGGCGCTAGTTGCGTGCCTCAGGTGTCGAGGGTTCGGGCATAACCCGAAGCAGCGTCGCCACTGCGATGAGCTTCTGTCTTGCTCGCGGTGGTGTGTGCTGGCTGTAGATGTTTTATTCGGTGTTGTTTCGCTCGCGGGCCTGCCTGCCTAGCTCGCGCGCGCGTTCGCCTCATGTTGAGGCCTCTCCCGCGATAGTGGCGCGCAAGAGCCGCACCTGCCAGCATACTTCTGCGAGCTTGGCCTTGAGCTCGCGCGGCTGGGCTAGCTGCATGGTGATGTCGGCGCCTCCCGCTGGCGAGGTGGGAGGCGAGCTCGACCCCAGGTTCTGGGGCGCGTCTCCGTCACCCGCTCCCGCCTTGTTCACAATGTTGGCATGTTCGTCGACGATGTAGACGGAAGCGCTCCAGGCGGCTTACAACTCCTCCCAGCAGGAGCTAGGGGTTCTGCAGCAGGCCGCCCTCAAGGCAAGCCAGAGCATCAACGAGGGTGCCGGGCAGGCCGGGAGCTCCGTGGCGAGTTTCCTCCAGGCCTTAGGCGGCCATGTTGCTAGGCATATGCGAGGCGCGCTCCTCCTGGGGATCGAAAAGGCCCTCGGTATGGTGCAGTCGCACACCCGGGTCGACCTCGCAGCGTTAGCCGTGGTCTACATCGTCGCTGACAACCTTGACGACGATGGTGCGCAGGCTGAGGAGATCTGTCTGTACGCTCTTGCCGCTCCAACTGCCGACATCCTTGCTGATGACTTCGAGGAGTTCCTCTTCCCGAACGCTCCCCCCACTGGGCCCCTCGAGCCTTGAAAGTAGTTGGGCACTCGGGCCCTTAGGCTGTAGTTAGAAATCGAGCCGTGTGGCTTTATGTAATTTAATACTGTTTGCTTGAAGTACTTGTAAATTAAGTGCTATTTTGTTTTCATTTCATTGTGCTATTCCATCCCTTTCCTGTAACTTAGGCGAATTCCAGCTGGAGTTGGTCGCTTTAACGAATAGCCCTTGGGGACAGTGGTAAGGGGGAAGGGTCGTATCCTGCTGGAGGCGTAGGCTGTCCCCGACTCACCCATCTTCACACGTTGGTCATTCGCGCTCCGCGTTTTTTCGCCCAAGTTCCCGGGTCGAGACGTGTTTAGCATTGTAGAATAAAGATTTTTGCGAAAAAACAGTACCGTTTAGGGGGTGCCCCCCCCCCCCCGTAGTAGCCCCTCACCGGGGGTGGTAGCCTGCCACCGCTCGCGTCTCCGCGTCGCCCCTCCTTATGGTATTTATGACATTGCGTGGATCACCATCCTGGGCTTCTCCGCGTGTGTCGAGGATCCGCTCCCGAACTGGCGTCCTGCCGTTGTTTGCTGGCCATCCCGCGGCGCCGCCTGCGTGGATGGATGCCTCATGGTCCTGTGTGTCGGTGTCGTCCCGCGCACTGGACTGATGGTGAATGCGGGACGCCGAGCTCTCCACTTGCTGCACAGCCTCCTGCTCGATGAGGTGTCGAGGGTTCGGGCATAACCCGAAGCAGCGTCGCCGCAGCTATGAGCTTCTGTCTTGCTCGCGGCGGTGTGTGCTGGTCGTCGATGTTGAAGTCAGCGTTGTTTCGCTCTCGGGCCTGTCGGTATTCTTCCGCGAGCTTGTCCTCAAGCTCGCGTGGCTGGGCTAGCTGCACGGTGATGTCGGCGCCTCCCGCTGGCGACGTGGGAGGCGAGCTCGACCCCGTGTTCTGGGGCGCGGCTCCGTCACCCGCTCCCGCCTTGTTCACACCGTCGGCATGTTCGTCGACGGCGTAGACGGAAGTGCTCCAGGCGGCTTACAACTCCTCCTAGCAGGAGCTAGGGGTTCTGCAGCAGGCCGCCCTCGAGGCATGCCAGAGCATCGACGAGGGTGCCGAGCAGGCCGGGAGTTCCGTGGCGGGTTGCCTCCGGGCCTTAGGCGGCCATGTTGCTAGGCATATGCGAGGCGCGCTCCGCCTGGGGATCCAAAAGGCCCTCGGTGTGGTGCAGTCGCACAACCGGGTCGACCTTGCAGCACTAGCCTCGGGTTACATCGTCGCCCACCACCTTGACGATGACGGTGCCAGGCTGAGGAGATCCGTCTGGACGCTCTTGCCGCTCCTACCGCCGACATCCTTGTTGATGACTTCGAGGAGGTCCTCTTGCCGAACGCTCCCCCTGCTGGGCCCCTCGAGCCCTGAAACTAGTTGGGCACTCGGGCCCTTAGGTTGTAGTCAGAAATCAAGTTGTGTGGCTTTATGTAATTTAATACTGTTTGCTTGAAGTACTTGTAAATTAAATGCTATTTTGTTTTCATTTCATTATGCTATTCCATCCCTTTCCTGAACTTAGGCGAATTCCAGGTGGAATTGGTCGTTTTAACGAATAGCCCTTAGGCACAGTGGTGAGGGGGAAGGTTCGTATCCTGCTGGAGGCGTAGCTGTCCCCGACTCACCCATCTTCACACATTGGCCATTCGAGCTCGTGTTTTCGCCCAAGTTCCCGGGTCGGGATGTGTTTAGCATTTTAGAATAAAGATTTTTGTGAAAAACAATACCGTTTAGGGGGGGTGCCCCTCGTAGTAGCCCCTGCCGGGGGTGGTAGCCCGCCACCGCTCACGTCTCCGTGTCGCCCCTCCTTATGGTATTTATGACATTGCGTGGATCACCATCCTGGGCTTCTCCGCGTGTGTCGAGGATCCACTCCCGAACTGGCGTCCTGCCCTCGTTTGCTGGCCGTCCCGCGGCGCCGCCTGCGTGGATTGATGCCTCATGGTCCTGTGTGTCGCTGTCATCCCGCGCACTGGACTTATGGTGAATGCGGGACGCCGAGCTCTCCGCTTGTTGCACAGCCTCCTACTCGATGAGGGCCTGCGCCTCGCGGCGCAGGTTCCGTGCCTCAGGTGTCGAGGGTTCGGGCATAACCCGAAGAAGCGTCGCCGCAGCGATGAGCTTCTGTCTTGCTCGCGGCGGTGTGTGCTGGTCGTCGATGTTGAAGTCGGCGTTGTTTCGCTCTCGGGCCTACGTGCCTAGCTCGCGCGCGCGTTTGCCGCACGATGAGGCCTCTCCCGCGATAGTGGCACGCAGGAGCCGCACCTACCGGTATTCTTCCGCGAGCTTGTCCTCGAGCTCGCGCGGCTGGGCTAGCTGCACGGTGATGTTGGCGCCTCCCGCTGGCGAGGTGGGAGGCTAGCTCGACCCCGTGTTCTGGGGCGCTTCTCCGTCACCCGCTTCCGCCTTGTTCACACCGTCGGCATGTTCATCGACGACGTAGATGGAAGCGCTCCAGGCGGCTTACAACTCCTCCCAGCAGGAGCTAGGGGTTCTGCAGCAGGCCGCCCTCGAGGCATGCCAGAGCATCGACGAGGGTGCCGAGCAGGCCGGAAGTTCCGTGGCGAGTTGCCTCCGGGCCTTAGGCGGCCATGTTGCTAGGCATATGCGAGGCGCGCTCCGCCTGGGGATCCAAAAGGCCCTCGGTGTGGTGCAGTCGCACAACCGGGTCGACCTTGCAGCACTAGCCTCGGGTTACATCGTCGCCGACAACCTTGACGACGACGGTGCCAGGCTGAGGAGATCCGTCTGGACGCTCTTTCCGCTCCTACCGCCGACATCCTTGCTGATGACTTCGAGGAGGTCCTCTTGCCGAACGCTCCCCCTGCTGGGCCCCTCGAGCCCTGAAAGTAGTTGGGCACTCGGGCCCTTAGGTTGTAGTCAGAAATCGAGCTGTGTGGCTTTATGTAATTTAATACTGTTTGCTTGAAGTACTTGTAAATTAAGTGCTATTTTGTTTTCATTTGATTGTGCTATTCCATCCCTTTCCTGTAACTTAGGCGAATTCCAGCTGGAATTGGTCGTTTTAACGAATAGCCCTTAGGCACAGTGGTGAGGGGGAAGGGTCGTATCCTGCTGGAGGCGTAGGCTATCCCCGACACACCCATCTTCACACATTGGCCATTCGCGCTCGTGTTTTTCGCCAAAGTTCCCGGGTCGGGATGTGTTTAGCATTTTAGAATAAAGATTTTTGCGAAAACAACAATACCGTTTAGGGGGGGTGCCCCTCGTAGTAGCCCCCTGCCAGGGGTGGTAGCCCGCCACCGCTCACGTCTCTGCGTCGCCCCTCCTTATGGTATTTATGACATTGCGTGGATCACCATCCTGGGCTTCTCCGCGTGTGTCGAGGATCCGCTCCCTAACTGGCGTCCTGCCCTTGTTTGCTGGCCGTCCCTCGGCGCCGCCTGCGTGGATGGATGCCTCATGGTCCTGTGTGTCGCTGTCATCCCGCGCACTGGACTTATGGTGAATGCGGGACGCCGAGCTCTCCGCTTGTTGCATAGCCTCCTGCTCTATGAGGGCCTGCGCCTCGCGGTGCAGGTTGCGTGCCTCAGGTGTCGAGGGTTCGGGCATAACCCGAAGCAGCGTCGCCGCAGCGATGAGCTTCTGTCTTGCTCGCGGCAGTGTGCGCTGGTCGTCGATGTTGAAGTCGGCGCTGTTTCGCTCTCGGGCCTGCGTGCCTAGCTCGCGCGCGCGTTTGCCGCACGCTGAGGCCTCTCCCGCGATAGTGGCACGCAGGAGCCGCACCTGCCGGTATTCTTCCACGAGCTTGTCCTCGAGCTCGCGCGGCTGGGCTAGCTGCATGGTGATGTTGGCGCCTCCCGCTGGCGAGGTGGGAGGCTAGCTCGACCTCGTGTTCTGGGGCGCTTCTCCGTCACCCGCTTCCGCCTTGTTCACACCGTCGGCATGTTCATCGACGACGTAGACGGAAGCGCTCCAGGCGGCTTACAACTCCTCCCAGCAAGAGCTAGGGGTTCTGCAGCAGGCCGCCCTCAAGGCATGCCAGAGCATCGACGAGGGTGCCGAGCAGGCCGGAAGTTCCGTGGCGAGTTGCCTCCGGGCCTTAGGCGGCCATGTTGCTAGGCGTATGCGAGGCGCGCTCCGCCTGGGGATCCAAAAGGCCCTCGGTGTGGTGCAGTCGCACAACCGGGTCGACCTTGCAGCACTAGCCTCGTGTTACATCGTCGCCGACAACCTTGACGACGACGGTGCCAGGCTGAGGAGATCCGTCTGGACGCTCTTGCCACTCCTACCGCCGACATCCTTGCTGATGACTTCGAGGAGGTCCTCTTGCCGAACGCTCCCCCTGCTGGGCCCCTCGAGCCCTGAAAGTAGTTGGGCACTCGGGCCCTTAGGTTGTAGTCAGAAATCGAGCTGTGTGGCTTTATGTAATTTAATACTGTTTGCTTGAAGTACTTGTAAATTAAGTGCTATTTTGTTTTCATTTGATTGTGCTATTCCATCCCTTTCCTGTAACTTAGGCGAATTCCAGCTGGAATTGGTCGTTTTAACGAATAGCCCTTAGGCACAGTGGTGAGGGGGAAGGGTCGTATCCCCGCCGGGAGGCGTAGACTGTCCCCGACTCACCCATCTTCACACATTGGCCATTCGCGCTCGTGTTTTTCGCCAAAGTTCCCGGGTCGGGATGTGTTTAGCATTTTAGAATAAAGATTTTTGCGAAAAAACAATACCGTTTAGGGGGGGTGCCCCTCGTATTAGCCCCCTGCCAGGGGTGGTAGCCCGCCACCGCTCACGTCTCTGCGTCGCCCCTCCTTATGGTATTAATGACATTGTGTGGATCACCATCCTGGGCTTCTCCGCGTGTGTCGAGGATCCGCTCCCTAACTGGCGTCCTTCCCTTGTTTGCTGGCCGTCCCGCGGCGCCGCCTGCGTGGATGGATGCCTCATGGTCCTGTGTGTCGCTGTCATCCCGCGCACTGGACTTATGGTGAATGCGGGACGCCGAGCTCTCCGCTTGTTGCACAGCCTCCTGCTCGATGAGGGCCTGCGCCTCACGGCGCAGGTTGCGTGCCTCAGGTGTCGAGGGTTCGGGCATAACCCGAAGCAGCGTCGCCGCAGCGATGAGCTTCTGTCTTGCTCGCGGTGGTGTGTGGTGGTCGTCGATGTTGAAGTCGGCTTTGTTTCGCTCTCGGGCCTACGTGCCTAGCTCGCGCCCGCGTTTGCCGCACGCTGAGGCCTCTCTCGCGATTGTGGCACGCAGGAGCCGCACCTGCCGGTATTCTTCCACGAGCTTGTCCTCGAGTTCGCGCGGCTGGGCTAGCTGCACGGTGTTGTTGGCGCCTCCCGCTGGCGAGGTGGGAGGCTAGCTCGACCCCGTGTTCTGGGGCGCTTCTCCGTCACTCGCTTCCGCCTTGTTCACACCGTCGGCATGTTCATCGACGACGTAGACGGAAGCGCTCCAGGCGGCTTACAACTCCTCCCTGGAGGAGCTAGGGGTTCTGCAGCAGGCCGCCCTTGAGGCATGCCAGAGCATCGACGAGGGTGCCGAGCAGGCCGGAAGTTCCGTGGCGAGTTGCCTCCGGGCCTTAGGCGGCCATGTTGCTAGGCATATGCGAGGCGCGCTCCGCCTAGGGATCCAAAAGGCCCACGGTGTGGTGCAGTCGCACAACCGGGTCGACCTCGCAGCACTAGCCTCGGGTTACATCGTCCCCGACATCCTTGATGACGACGGTGCCACGCTGAGGAGATCCGTCTGGACGCTCTCGCCGCTCCTACCGCCGACATCCTTGCTGATGACTTTGAGGAGGTCCTCTTGCCGAACGCTTCCCCTGCCGGGCCCCTCGAGCCCTTAAAGTACTTTGGCACTCGGGCCCTTAGGTTGTAGTCAGAAATCGCGTTGTGTGGCTTTATGTAATTTAATACTGTTTGCTTGAAGTACTTGTAAATTAAGTGCTATTTTGTTTTCATTTGATTGTGCTATTCCATCCCTTTCCTGTAACTTAGGCGAATTCCAGCTGGAATTGGTCGTTTAAACGAATAGCCCTTAGGCACAGTGGTGAGGGGGAAGGGTCGTATCCCGCCGGAGGCGTAGGTCGTCCCCGACTCACCCATCTTCACACATTGGCCATTCGCGCTCGTGTTTTTCGCCAAAGTTCCGGGTCGGGATGTGTTTAGCATTTTAGAATAAAGATTTTTGCGAAAAAACAATACCGTTTAGGGGGGTGCCCCTCGTAGTAGCCCCCTGCCGGGGGTGGTAGCCCGCCACCACTCACGTCTCTGCGTCGCCCCTCCTTATGGTATTTATGACATTGCGTGGATCACCATCTTGGGCTTCTCCGCGTGTGTCAAGGATCCGCTCCCTAACTGGCGTCCTGCCCTTGTTTGTTGGCCGTCCCGCGGTGCCGCCTGCGTGGATGGATGCCTCATGGTCCTGTGTGTCGCTGTCATCCCGCGCACTAGACTTATGGTGAATGCGAGACGCCGAGCTCTCCGCTTGTTGCACAGCCTCCTGCTCGATGAGGGCCTGCGCCTCGCGGCGCAGGTTGCGTGCCTCAGGTGTCGAGGGTTCGGGCATAACCCGAAGCAGCGTCGCCGCAGCGATGAGCTTCTGTCTTGCTCGCGGCGGTGTGTGCTGGTCGTCGATGTTGAAGTCGGCGTTGTTTCGCTCTCGGGCCTGCGTGCCTAGCTCGCGCGCGCGTTTGCCGCACGCTGAGGCCTCTCCCGCGATAGTGGCACGCAGGAGCCGCACCTGCCGGTATTCTTCCGCGAGCTTGTCCTCGAGCTCGCGCGGCTGGGCTAGGCCGCACGGTCTTTCGTTGGCGCCTCCAGCTGGCGAGGTGGGAGGCTAGCTCGACCCCGTGTTCTGGGGCGCTTCTCCGTCACCCGCTTCCGCTTTGTTCACACCGTTGGCATGTTCATCGACGACGTAGACGGAAGCGCTCCAGGCGGCTTACAACTCCTCCCAGCAGTAGCTAGGGTTTCTGCAGCAGGCCGCCCTCGAGGCATGCCAGAGCATCGACGAGGGTGCCGAGCAGGCCGGAAGTTCCGTGGCGAGTTGCCTCCGGGCCTTAGGCGGTCATTTTGCTAGGCATACGCGAGGCGCGCTCCGCCTGGGGATCCAAAAGGCCCTCGGTGTGGTGCAGTCGCACAACCGGGTCGACCTTGCAGCCCTAGCCTCGGGTTACATCGTCGCCGACAACCTTGACGACGACGGTGCCAGGCTGAGGAGATCCGTCTGGACGCTCTTGCCTCTCCTACCGCCGACATCCTTGCTGATGACTTCGAGGAGGTCCTCTTGCTGAACGCTCCCCCTGCTGGGCCCCTCGAGCCCTGAAAGTAGTTGGGCACTCGGGCCCTTAGGTTGTAGTCAGAAATCGAGCTGTGTGGCTTTATGTAATTTAATACTGTTTGCTTGAAGTACTTGTAAATTAAGTGCTATTTTGTTTTCATTTGATTGTGCTATTCCATACCTTTCCTGTAACTTAGGCGAATTCCAGCTGGAATTGGTCGTTTTAACGAATAGCCCTTAGGCACAGTGGTGAGGGGGAAGGGTCGTATCCTGCTGGAGGCGTAGGCTGTCCCCGACTCACCCATCTTCACACATTGGCCATTCGCGCTCGTGTTTTTCGCCAAAGTTCCCGGTCGGGATGTGTTTAGCATTTTAGAATAAAGATTTTTGCGAAAAAACAATACCGTTTAGGGGGGTGCCCCTCGTAGTAGCCCCCTGCCGGGGGTGGTAGCCCGCCACCACTCACGTCTCTGCGTCGCCCCTCCTTATGGTATTTATGACATTGCGTGGATCACCATCTTGGGCTTCTCCGCGTGTGTCGAGGATCCGCTCCCTAACTGGCGTCCTGCCCTTGTTTGTTGGCCGTCCCGCGGCGCCGCCTGCGTGGATGGATGCCTCATGGTCCTGTGTGTCGCTGTCATCCCGCGCACTGGACTTATGGTGAATGCGAGACGCCGAGCTCTCCGCTTGTTGCACAGCCTCCTGCTCGATGAGGGCCTGCGCCTCGCGGCGCAGGTTGCGTGCCTCAGGTGTCGAGGGTTCGGGCATAACCCGAAGCAGCGTCGCCGCAGCGATGAGCTTCTGTCTTGCTCGCGGCGGTGTGTGCTGGTCGTCGATGTTGAAGTCGGCGTTGTTTCGCTCTCGGGCCTGCGTGCCTAGCTCGCGCGCGCGTTTGCCGCACGCTGAGGCCTCTCCCGCGATAGTGGCACACAGGAGCCGCACCTGCCGGTATTCTTCCGCGAGCTTGTCCTCGAGCTCGCGCGGCTGGGCTAGCTGCACGGTGATGTTGGGGCCTCCAGCTGGCGAGGTGGGAGGCTAGCTCGACCCCGTGTTCTGGGGCGCTTCTCCGTCACCCGCTTCCGCCTTGTTCACACCGTTGGCATGTTCATCGACGACGTAGACGGAAGCGCTCCATGCGGCTTACAACTCCTCCCAGCAGTAGCTAGGGGTTCTGCAGCAGGCCGCCCTCGAGGCATGCCAGAGCATCGACGAGGGTGCCGAGCAGGCCGGAAGTTCCGTGGCGAGTTGCCTCCGGGCCTTAGGCGGCCATGTTGCTAGGCATATGCGAGGCGTGCTCCGCCTGGGGATCCAAAAGGCCCTCGGTGTGGTGCAGTCGCACAACCGGGTCGACCTTGCAGCACTAGCCTCGGGTTACATCGTCGCCGACATCCTTGATGACGACGGTGCCACGCTGAGGAGATCCGTCTGGACGCTCTCGCCGCTCCTACCGCCGACATCCTTGCTGATGACTTTGAGGAGGTCCTCTTGCCGAACGCTCCCCCTGCCGGGCCCCTCGAGCCCTTAAAGTACTTTGGCACTCGGGCCCTTAGGTTGTAGTCAGAAATCGCGCTGTGTGGCTTTATGTAATTTAATACTGTTTGCTTGAAGTACTTGTAAATTAAGTGCTATTTTGTTTTCATTTGATTGTGCTATTCCATCCCTTTCCTGTAACTTAGGCGAATTCCAGCTGGAATTGGTCGTTTAAACGAATAGCCCTTAGGCACAGTGGTGAGGGGGAAGGGTCGTATCCTGCTGGAGGCGTAGGCTGTCCCCGACTCACCCATCTTCACACATTGGCCATTCGCGCTCGTGTTTTTCGCCAAAGTTCCCGGGTCGGGATGTGTTTAGCATTTTAGAATAAAGATTTTTGCGAAAAAACAATACCGTTTAGGGGGGTGCCCCTCGTAGTAGCCCCCTGCCGGGGGTGGTAGCCCGCCACCACTCATGTCTCTGCGTCGCCCCTCCTTATGGTATTTATGACATTGCGTGGATCACCATCTTGGGCTTCTCCGCGTGTGTCGAGGATCCGCTCCCCTACCGGTGTCCCGCCCTTGTTTGTTGGCCGTCCCGCGGCGCCGCCCCGCGTGGATGGATGCCTCATGGTCCCGTGTGTCGCCGTCATCCCGCGCACTGGACTTATGGTGAATGCGAGACGCCGAGCTCTCCGCTTGTTGCACAGCCTCCTGCTCGATGAGGGCCTGCGCCTCGCGGCGCAGGTTGCGTGCCTCAGGTGTCGAGGGTTCGGGCATAACCCGAAGCAGCGTCGCCGCAGCGATGAGCTTCTGTCTTGCTCGCGGCGGTGTGTGCTGGTCGTCGATGTTGAAGTCGGCGTTGTTTCGCTCTCGGGCCTGCGTGCCTAGCTCGCGCGCGCGTTTGCCGCACGCTGAGGCCTCTCCCGCGATAGTGGCACGCAGGAGCCGCACCTGTCGGTATTCTTCCGCGAGCTTGTCCTCGAGCTCGCGCGGCTGGGCTAGCTGCACGGTGATGTTGGGAGCTCCAGCTGGCGAGGCGGGAGGCTAGCTCGACCCCGTGTTCTGGGGCGCTTCTCCGTCACCCGCTTTCGCCTTGTTCACACCGTTGGCATGTTCATCGACGACGTAGACGGAAGCGCTCCAGGCGGCTTACAACTCCTCCCAGCAGTAGCTAGGGGTTCTGCAGCAGGCCGCCCTCGAGGCATGCCAGAGCATCGACGAGGGTGCCGAGCAGGCCGGATGTTCCGTGGAGAGTTGCCTCTGGGCCTTAGGCGGCCATGTTGCTAGGCATATGCGAGGCGCGCTCCGCCTGGGGATCCAAAAGGCCCTCGGTGTGGTGCAGTCGCACAACCGGGTCGACCTTGCAGCACTAGCCTCGGGTTACATCGTCGCCGACATCCTTGATGACGACGGTGTCACGCTGAGGAGATCCGTCTGGACGCTCTCGCCGCTCCTACCGCCGACATCCTTGCTGATGACTTTGAGGAGGTCCTCTTGCCGAACGCTCCCCCTGCCGGGCCCCTCGAGCCCTTAAAGTACTTTGGCACTCGGGCCCTTAGGTTGTAGTCAGAAATCGCGCTGTGTGGCTTTATGTAATTTAATACTGTTTGCTTGAAGTACTTGTAAATTAAGTGCTATTTTGTTTTCATTTGATTGTGCTATTCCATCCCTTTCCTGTAACTTAGGCGAATTCCAGCTGGAATTGGTCGTTTAAACGAATAGCCCTTAGGCACAGTGGTGAAGGGGAAGGGTCGTATCCTGCTGGAGGCGTAGGCTGTCCCCGACTCACCCATCTTCACACATTGGCCATTCGCGCTCGTGTTTTTCGCCAAAGTTCCCGGGTCGGGATGTGTTTAGCATTTTAGAATAAAGATTTTTGCGAAAAAACAATACCGTTTAGGGGGGTGCCCCTCGTAGTAGCCCCCCTGCCGGGTGGTAGCCCGCCACCACTCACGTCTCTGCGTCGCCCCTCCTTATGGTATTTATGACATTGCGTGGATCACCATCTTGGGCTTCTCCGCGTGTGTCGAGGATCCGCTCCCCTAACTCGGTGTCCCCGCCCTTGTTTGTTGGCCGTCCCGCGGCGCCGCCTGCGTGGATGGATGCCTCATGGTCCTGTGTGTCGCTGTCATCCCGCGCACTGGACTTATGGTGAATGCGAGACGCCGAGCTCTCCGCTTGTTGCACGCCCCCTGCTCGATGAGGGCTGCGCCTCGCGGCGCAGGTTGCGTGCCTCGGGTGTCGAGGGTTCGGGCATAACCCGAGCAGCCGTCGCCGCAGCCGATGAGCTTCGTCTTGCTCGCGGCGGTGTGTGCCGGTCGTCGATGTTGAAGTCGGCGTTGTTTCGCTCTCGGGCTGCGTGCCTAGCTCGCGCGCGCGCGTTTGCCGCACGCTGAGGCCTCTCCCGCGATAGTGGCACGCAGGAGCCGCACCTGCCGGTATTCTTCCGCGAGCTTGTCCTCGAGCTCGCGCGGCCGGGGCTAGGCTGCACGGTGATGTTGGGGCCTCCAGCTGGCGAGGTGGGAGGCTAGCTCGACCCCGTGTTCTGGGGCGCTTCTCCGTCACCCGCTTCCGCCTTGTTCACACCGTTGGCATGTTCATCGACGACGTAGACGGAAGCGCTCCAGGCGGCTTACAACTCCTCCCAGCAGTAGCTAGGGGTTCTGCAGCAGGCCGCCCTCGAGGCATGCCAGAGCATCGACGAGGGTGCCGAGCAGGCCGGAAGTTCCGTGGCGAGTTGCCTCCGGGCCTTAGGCGGCCATGTTGCTAGGCATATGCGAGGCGCGCTCCGCCTGGGGATCCAAAAGGCCCTCGGTGTGGTGCAGTCGCACAACCGGGTCGACCTTGCAGCACTAGCCTCGGGTTACATCGTCGCCGACATCCTTGATGACGACGGTGCCACGCTGAGGAGATCCGTCTGGACGCTCTCGCCGCTCCTACCGCCGACATCCTTGCTGATGACTTTGAGGAGGTCCTCTTGCCGAACGCTCCCCCTGCCGGGCCCCTCGAGCCCTTAAAGTACTTTGGCACTCGGGCCCTTAGGTTGTAGTCAGAAATCGCGCTGTGTGGCTTTATGTAATTTAATACCGTTTTGCTTGAAGTACTTGTAAATTAAGTGCTATTTTGTTTTCATTTGATTGTGCTATTCCATCCCTTTCCTGTAACTTAGGCGAATTCCAGCTGGAATTGGTCGTTTAAACGAATAGCCCTTAGGCACAGTGGTGAGGGGGAAGGGTCGTATCCTGCTGGAGGCGTAGGCTGTCCCCGACTCACCCATCTTCACACATTGGCCATTCGCGCTCGTGTTTTTCGCCAAAGTTCCCGGTCGGGATGTGTTTAGCATTTTAGAATAAAGATTTTTGTGAAAAAACAATACCGTTTAGGGGGGTGCCCCTCGTAGTAGCCCCCTGCCGGGGGTGGTAGCCCGCCACCACTCACGTCTCTGCGTCGCCCCTCCTTATGGTATTTATGACATTGCGTGGATCACCATCTTGGGCTTCTCCGCGTGTGTCGAGGATCCGCTCCCTAACTGGTGTCCTGCCCTTGTTTGTTGGCCGTCCCGCGGCGCCGCCTGCGTGGATGGATGCCTCATGGTCCTGTGTGTCGCTGTCATCCCGCGCACTGGACTTATGGTGAATGCGAGACGCCGAGCTCTCCGCTTGTTGCACAGCCTCCTGCTCGATGAGGGCCTGCGCCTCGCGGCGCAGGTTGCGTGCCTCAGGTGTCGAGGGTTCGGGCATAACCCGGCAGCCGTCGCCGCAGCGATGAGCTTCTGTCTTGCTCGCGGCGGTGTGTGCTGGTCGTCGATGTTGAAGTCGGCGTTGTTTCGCTCTCGGGCCTGCGTGCCTAGCTCGCGCGCGCGTTTGCCGCACGCTGAGGCCTCTCCCGCGATAGTGGCACGCAGGAGCCGCACCTGCCGGTATTCTTCCGCGAGCTTGTCCTCGAGCTCGCGCGGCTGGGCTAGCTGCACGGTGATGTTGGGGCCTCCAGCTGGCGAGGTGGGAGGCTAGCTCGACCCCGTGTTCTGGGGCGCTTCTCCGTCACCCGCTTCCGCCTTGTTCACACCGTTGGCATGTTCATCGACGACGTAGACGGAAGCGCTCCAGGCGGCTTACAACTCCTCCCAGCAGTAGCTAGGGGTTCTGCAGCAGGCCGCCCTCGAGGCATGCCAGAGCATCGACGAGGGTGCCGAGGCGGGCCGGAAGTTCCGTGGCGAGTTGCCTCCGGGCCTTAGGCGGCCATGTTGCTAGGCATATGCGAGGCGCGCTCCGCCCGGGGGATCCAAAAGGCCCTCGGTGTGGTGCGGCCGCACAACCGGGTCGACCTTGCGGCACTAGCCCTCGGGTTACATCGTCGCCGACATCCTTGATGACGACGGTGCCACGCCGAGGAGATCCGTCTGGACGCTCTCGCCGCTCCTACCGCCGACATCCTTGCCGATGACTTTGAGGAGGTCCTCTTGCCGAACGCTCCCCTGCCGGGCCCCTCGAGCCCTTAAAGTACTTTGGCACTCGGGCCCTTAGGTTGTAGTCAGAAATCGCGCTGTGTGGCTTTATGTAATTTAATACTGTTTGCTTGAAGTACTTGTAAATTAAGTGCTATTTTGTTTTCATTTGATTATGCTATTCCATCCCTTTCCTGTAACTTAGGCGAATTCCAGCTGGAATTGGTCGTTTAAACGAATAGCCCTTAGGCACAGTGGTGAGGGGGAAGGGTCGTATCCGCCGGAGGCGTAGGGTCGTCCCCGACTCACCCATCTTCACACATTGGCCATTCGCGCTCGTGTTTTTCGCCAAAGTTCTCGGGTCGGGATGTGTTTAGCATTTTAGAATAAAGATTTTTGCGAAAAAACAATACCGTTTAGGGGGGTGCCCCTCGTAGTAGCCCCCCCCGGGGGTGGTAGCCCGCCACCACTCACGTCTCTCGCGTCGCCCCTCCTTATGGTATTTATGACATTGCGTGGATCACCATCTTGGGCTTTCGCGCGTGTGTCGAGGATCCGCTCCCTAACCGGTGTCCCCGCCCTTGTTTGTTGGCCGTCCCGCGGCGCCGCCCGCGTGGATGGATGCCTCATGGTCCCGTGTGTCGCCGTCATCCCGCGCACCGGACTTATGGTGAATGCGAGACGCCGAGCTCTCCGCTTGTTGCACGGCCTCCCGCTCGATGAGGGCTCGCGCCTCGCGGCGCGAGTTGCGTGCCTCGTGTGTCGAGGGTTCGGGCATAACCCGGCAAAGATCGCCGCGCCGATGAGCTTCGTCTTGCTCGCGGCGGTGTGTGCCGGTCGTCGATGTTGAAGTCGGCGTTGTTTCGCTCTCGGGCCTCGCGTGCCTAGCTCGCGCGCGCGTTTGCCGCACGCCGAGGCCTCTCCCGCGATAGTGGCACGCGGGAGCCGCACCGCCGGCATTCTTCCGCGAGCTTGTCCTCGAGCTCGCGCGGCTGGGCTAGCTGCACGGTGATGTTGGGGCCTCCACCGGCGAGGTGGGAGGCTAGCTCGACCCCCGTGTTCTCGGGGCGCTTCTCCGTCACCCGCTTCCGCCTTGTTCACACCGTTGGCATGTTCATCGACGACGTAGACGGAAGCGCTCCAGGCGGCTTACAACTCCTCCCAGCAGTAGCTAGGGGTTCTGCAGCAGGCCGCCCTCGAGGCATGCCAGAGCATCAACGAGGGTGCCGAGCAGGCCGGAAGTTCCGTGGCGAGTTGCCTCCGGGCCTTAGGCGGCCATGTTGCTAGGCATATGCGAGGCGCGCTCCGCCTGGGGATCCAAAAGGCCCTCGGTGTGGTGCAGTCGCACAACCGGGTCGACCTTGCAGCACTAGCCTCGGGTTACATCGTCGCCGACATCCTTGATGACGACGGTGCCACGCTGAGGAGATCCGTCTGGACGCTCTCGCC
Source organism: Cenchrus americanus (assembly GCA_947561735.1). Taxonomy (NCBI): domain Eukaryota; kingdom Viridiplantae; phylum Streptophyta; class Magnoliopsida; order Poales; family Poaceae; genus Cenchrus; species Cenchrus americanus. The sequence continues at coordinate 164,464,937 of OX387242.1, read as the reverse complement.
GCTCCTACCGCCGACATCCTTGCTGATGACTTTGAGGAGGTCCTCTTGCCGAACGCTCCCCCGCCGGCCCCTCGAGCCCATAAAGTACTTTGGCACTCGGGCCCTTAGGTTGTAGTCGAAATCGTGGCCGTGTGGCTTTATGTAATTTAATATCGTTTGCTTGAAGTACTTGTAAATTAAGTGCTATTTTGTTTTCATTTGATTGTGCTATTCCATCCCTTTCCCCGTAACTTAGGCGAATTCCACCGGAATTGGTCGTTTAAACGAATAGCCCTTAGGCACAGTGGTGAGGGGGAAGGGTCGTATCCCGCCTGGAGGCGTAGGCTGTCCCCGACTCACCCATCTTCACACATTGGCCATTCGCGCTCGTGTTTTTCGCCAAAGTTCCCGGGTCGGGATGTGTTTAGCATTTTAGAATAAAGATTTTTGCGAAAAAACAATACCGTTTAGGGGGGTGCCCCTCGTAGTAGCCCCCTGCCGGGGGTGGTAGCCCGCCACCACTCACGTCTCTGCGTCGCCCCTCCTTATGGTATTTATGACATTGCGTGGATCACCATCTTGGGCTTCTCCGCGTGTGTCGAGGATCCGCTCCCTAACTGGCGTCCTGCCCTTGTTTGTTGGCCGTCCCGCGGCGCCGCCTGCGTGGATGGATGCCTCATGGTCCTGTGTGTCGCTGTCATCCCGCGCACTGGACTTATGGTGAATGCGAGACGCCGAGCTCTCCGCTTGTTGCACAGCCTCCTGCTCGATGAGGGCCTGCGCCTCGCGGCGCAGGTTGCGTGCCTCAGGTGTCGAGGGTTCGGGCATAACCCGAAGCAGCGTCGCCGCAGCGATGAGCTTCTGTCTTGCTCGCGGCGGTGTGTGCTGGTCGTCGATGTTGAAGTCGGCGTTGTTTCGCTCTCGGGCCTGCGTGCCTAGCTCGCGCGCGCGTTTGCCGCACGCTGAGGCCTCTACCGCGATAGTGGCACGCAGAGCCGCACCACCGCCGGTATTCTTCCGCGAGCTTGTCCTCGAGCTCGCGCGGCTGGGCTAGCTGCACGGTGATGTTGGGGCCTCCAGCTGGCGAGGTGGGAGGCTAGCTCGACCCCGTGTTCTGGGGCGCTTCTCCGTCACCCGCTTCCGCCTTGTTCACACCGTTGGCATGTTCATCGACGACGTAGACGGAAGCGCTCCAGGCGGCTTACAACTCCTCCCAGCAGTAGCTAGGGGTTCTGCAGCAGGCCGCCCTCGAGGCATGCCAGAGCATCGACGAGGGTGCCGAGCAGGACGGAAGTTCCGTGGCGAGTTGCCTCCGGGCCTTAGGCGGCCATGTTGCTAGGCATATGCGAGGCGCGCTCCGCCTGGGGATCCAAAAGGCCCTCGGTGTGGTGCAGTCGCACAACCGGGTCGACCTTGCAGCACTAGCCTCGGGTTACATCGTCGCCGACAACCTTGACGACGACGGTGCTAGGCTGAGGAGATCCGTCTGGACGCTCTTGCCGCTCCTACCGCCGACATCCTTGCTGATGACTTCGAGGAGGTCCTCTTGCTGAACGCTCCCCCTGCTGGGCCCCTCGAGCCCTGAAAGTAGTTGGGCACTCGGGCCCTTAGGTTGTAGTCAGAAATCGAGCTGTGTGGCTTTATGTAATTTAATACTGTTTGCTTGAAGTACTTGTAAATTAAGTGCTATTTTGTTTTCATTTGATTGTGCTATTCCATACCTTTCCTGTAACTTAGGCGAATTCCAGCTGGAATTTGTCGTTTTAACGAATAGCCCTTAGGCACAGTGGTGAGGGGGAAGGGTCGTATCCTGCTGGAGGCGTAGGCCGCCCCCGACTCACCCATCTTCACACATTGGCCATTCGCGCTCGTGTTTTTCGCCAAAGTTCCGGGTCGGGATGTGTTTAGCATTTTAGAATAAAGATTTTTGCGAAAAAACAATACCGTTTAGGGGGGTGCCCCTCGTAGTAGCCCCCTGCCGGGGGTGGTAGCCCGCCACCACTCACGTCTCTGCGTCGCCCCTCCTTATGGTATTTATGACATTGCGTGGATCACCATCTTGGGCTTCTCCGCGTGTGTCGAGGATCCGCTCCCCAAGCGGCGTCCCCGCCCTTGTTTGTTGGCCGTCCCGCGCGCCGCCGCCGCGTGGATGGATGCCTCATGGTCCCGTGTGTCGCCGTCATCCCGCGCACCGGACTTATGGTGAATGCGAGACGCCGAGCTCTCCGCTTGTTGCACGGCCTCCCGCTCGATGAGGGCTCGCGCCTCGCGGCGCAGGTTGCGTGCCTCGAGTGTCGAGGGTTCGGGCATAACCCGAAGCAGCCGTCGCCGCAGCCGATGAGCTCTCGTCTTGCTCGCGGCGGTGTGTGCCGGTCGTCGATGTTGAAGTCGGCGTTGTTTCGCTCTCGGGCTCGCGTGCCTAGCTCGCGCGCGCGTTTGCCGCACGCTGAGGCCTCTCCCCGCGATAGTGGCACGCAGGAGCCGCACCCGCCGGCATTCTTCCGCGAGCTTGTCCCGGAGCTCGCGCGGCTGGGCTAGCTGCACGGTGATGTTGGGGCCTCCAGCTGGCGAGGTGGGAGGCTAGCTCGACCCCGTGTTCTGGGGCGCTTCTCCGTCACCCGCTTCCGCCTTGTTCACACCGTTGGCATGTTCATCGACGACGTAGACGGAAGCGCTCCAGGCGGCTTACAACTCCTCCCAGCAGTAGCTAGGGGTTCTGCAGCAGGCCGCCCTCGAGGCATGCCAGAGCATCGACGAGGGTGCCGAGCAGGACGGAAGTTCCGTGGCGAGTTGCCTCCGGGCCTTAGGCGGCCATGTTGCTAGGCATATGCGAGGCGCGCTCCGCCTGGGGATCCAAAAGGCCCTCGGTGTGGTGCAGTTGCACAACCGGGTCGACCTTGCAGCACTAGCCTCGGGTTACATCGTCGCCGACAACCTTGACGACGACGGTGCCATGCTGAGGAGATCCGTCTGGACGCTCTTGCCGCTCCTACCGCCGACATCCTTGCTGATGACTTCGAGGAGGTCCTCTTGCTGAACGCTCCCCCTGCTGGGCCCCTCGAGCCCTGAAAGTAGTTGGGCACTCGGGCCCTTAGGTTGTAGTCAGAAATCGAGCTGTGTGGCTTTATGTAATTTAATACTGTTTGCTTGAAGTACTTGTAAATTAAGTGCTATTTTGTTTTCATTTGATTGTGCTATTCCATACCTTTCCTGTAACTTAGGCGAATTCCAGCTGGAATTGGTCGTTTTAACGAATAGCCCTTAGGCACAGTGGTGAGGGGGAAGGGTCGTATCCTGCTGGAGGCGTAGGCTGTCCCCGACTCACCCATCTTCACACATTGGCCATTCGCGCTCGTGTTTTTCGCCAAAGTTCCCGGGTCGGGATGTGTTTAGCATTTTAGAATAAAGATTTTTGCGAAAAAACAATACCGTTTAGCGGGGGTGCCCCTCGTAGTAGCCCCCTGCCAGGGGTGGTAGCCCGCCACCGCTCACGTCTCTACGTCGCCCCTCCTTAAGGTATTTATGACATTGCGTGGATCACCATCCTGGGCTTCTCCGCGTGTGTCGAGGATCCGCTCCCTAACTGGCGTCCTTCCCTTGTTTGCTGGCCGTCCCGCGGCGCCGCCTACGTGGATGGATGCCTCATGGTCCTGTGTGTCGCTGTCATCCCGCGCACTGGACTTATGGTGAATGCGGGACGCCGAGCTCTCCGCTTGCTGCACAGCCTCCTTCTCGATGAGGGCCTGCGCCTCGCGGCGCAGGTTGCGTGCCTCAGGTGTCGAGGGTTCGGGCATAACCCGAAGCAGCGTCGCCGCAGTGATGAGCTTCTGTCTTGCTCGCGGTGGTGTGTGGTGGTCGTCGATGTTGAAGTCGGCATTGTTTCTCTCTCGGGCCTGCGTGCCTAGCTCGCGCCCGCGTTTGCCGCACGCTGAGGCCTCTCCCGCGATAGTGGCACGCAGGAGCCGCACCTGCCGGTATTCTTCCGCGAGCTTGTCCTCGAGTTCGCGCGGCTAGGCTAGCTGCACGGTGCTGTTGGCGCCTCCCGCTGGCGAGGTGGGAGGCTAGCTCGACCCCGTGTTCTGGGGCGCTTCTCCGTCACCCGCTTCCGCCTTGTTCACACCGTCGGCATGTTCATCGACGACGTAGACGGAAGCGCTCCAGGCGGCTTACAACTCCTCCCAGCAGGAGCTAGGGGTTCTGCAGCAGGCCGCCCTCGAGGCATGCCAGAGCATCGACGAGTGTGCCGAGCAGGCCGGAAGTTCCGTGGCGAGTTGCCTCCGGGCCTTAGGCGGCCATGTTGCTAGGCATATGCGAGGCGCGCTCCGCCTAGGGATCCAAAAGGCCCTCGGTGTGGTGCAGTCGCACAACCGGGTCGACCTCGCAGCACTAGCCTCGGGTTACATTGTCGCCGACATCCTTGATGACGACGGTGCCACGCTGAGGAGATCCGTCTGGACGCTCTTGCCGCTCCTACCGCCGACATCCTTGCTGATGACTTCGAGGAGGTCCTCTTGCCGAACGCTCCGCCTGCCAGGCCCCTCGAGCCCTGAAAGTACTTTGGCACTCGGGCCCTTAGGTTGTAGTCAGAAATCGAGCTGTGTGGCTTTATGTAATTTAATACTGTTTGCTTGAAGTACTTGTAAATTAAGTGCTATTTTGTTTTCATTTGATTGTGCTATTCCATCCCTTTCCTGTAACTTAGGCGAATTCTAGCTGGAATTGGTCGTTTTAACGAATAGCCCTTAGGCACAGTGGTGAGGGGGAAGGGTCGTATCCTGCTGGAGGCGTAGGCTGTCCCCGACTCACCCATCTTCACACATTGGCCATTCGCGCTCGTGTTTTTCGCCAAAGTTCCCGGGTCGGGATGTGTTTAGCATTTTAGAATAAAGATTTTTGCGAAAAAACAATACCGTTTAGGGGGGGTGCCCCTCGTATTAGCCCCCTGCCAGGGGTGGTAGCCCGCCACCGCTCACGTCTCTGCGTCGCCCCTCCTTATGGTATTAATGACATTGTGTGGATCACCATCCTGGGCTTCTCCGCGTGTGTCGAGGATCCGCTCCCCTAGCGGCGTCCTTCGTTGTTTGCCGGCCGTCCCGCGGCGCCGCCTGCGTGGATGGATGCCTCATGGTCCTGTGTGTCGCTGTCATCCCGCGCACTGGACTTATGGTGAATGCGGGACGTCGAGCTCTCCGCTTGTTGCACAGCCTCCTGCTCGATGAGGGCCTGCGCCTCGCGGCGCAGGTTGCGTGCCTCAGGTGTCGAGGGTTCGGGCATAACCCGAAGCAGCGTCGCCGCAGTGATGAGCTTCTGTCTTGCTCGCGGTGGTGTGTGGTGGTCGTCGATGTTGAAGTCGGCGTTGTTTCTCTCTCGGGCCTGCGTGCCTAGCTCGCGCCCGCGTTTGCCGCACTCTGAGGCCTCTCCCGCGATAGTGGAACGCAGGAGCCGCACCTGCCGGTATTCTTCCGCGAGCTTGTCCTCGAGTTCGCGCGGCTGGGCTAGCTACACGGTGCTGTTGGCGCCTCCCGCTGGCGAGGTGGGAGGCTAGCTCGACCCCGTGTTCTGGGGCGCTTCTCCGTCACCTGCTTCCGCCTTGTTCACACCGTCGGCATGTTCATCGACGACGTAGACGGAAGCGCTCCAGGCGGCTTACAACTCCTCCCTGGAGGAGCTAGGGGTTCTGCAGCAGGCCGCCCTTGAGGCATGCCAGAGCATCGACGAGGGTGCCGAGCAGGCCGGAAGTTCCGTGGCGAGTTGCCTCCGGGCCTTAGGCGGCCATGTTGCTAGGCATATGCGAGGCGCGCTCCGCCTAGGGATCCAAAAGGCCCTCGGTGTGGTGCAGTCGCACAACCGGGTCGACCTCGCAGCACTAGCCTCGGGTTACATCGTCGCCGACATCCTTGATGACGACGGTGCCACGCTGAGGAGATCCGTCTGGACGCTCTTGCCGCTCCTACCGCAGACATCCTTGCTGATGACTTCGAGGAGGTCCTCTTGTCGAACGCTCCCCCTGCCGGGCCCCTCGAGCCCTGAAAGTACTTTGGCACTCGGGCCCTTAGGTTGTAGTCAGAAATCGAGCTGTGTGGCTTTATGTATTTTAATACTGTTTGCTTGAAGTACTTGTAAATTAAGTGCTATTTTGTTTTCATTTGATTGTGCTATTCCATCCCTTTCCTGTAACTTAGGCGAATTCCAGCTGGAATTGGTCGTTTAAACGAATAGCCCTTAGGCACAGTGGTGAGGGGGAAGGGTCGTATCCTGCTGGAGGCGTAGGCTGTCCCCGACTCACCCATCTTCACACATTGGCCATTCGCGCTCGTGTTTTTCGCCAAAGTTCCCGGGCCGGGATGTGTTTAGCATTTTAGAATAAAGATTTATGCGAAAAAACAATACCGTTTAGGGGGGGTGCCCCTCGTAGTAGCCCCCTGCCGGGGGTGGTAGCCCGCCACCACTCACGTCTCTGCGTCGCCCCTCCTTATGGTATTTATGACATTGCGTGGATCACCATCCTGGGCTTCTCCGCGTGTGTCGAGGATCCGCTCCCTAACTGGCGTCCTGCCCTTGTTTGCTGGCTGTCCCGCGGCGCCGCCTGCGTGGATGGATGCCTCATGGTCCTGTATGTCGCTGTCATCCTGCGCACTGGACTTATAGTGAATGCGGGACGCCGAGCTCTCCGCTTGTTGCACAGCCTCCTGCTCGATGAGGGCCTGCGCCTCGCGGCGCAGGTTGCGTGCCTCAGGTGTCGAGGGTTCGGGCATAACCCGCGGCGTCGCCGCAGTGATGAGCTTCTGTCTTGCTCGCGGTGGTGTGTGGTGGTCGTCGATGTTGAAGTCGGCGTTGTTTCGCTCTCGGGCCTGCGTGCCTAGCTCGCGCCCGCGTTTGCCGAACGCTGAGGCCTCTCCCGCGATAGTGGAACGCAGGAGCCGCACCTGCCGGTATTCTTCCGCGAGCTTGTCCTCGAGTTCGCGCGGCTGGGCTAGCTACACGGTGCTGTTAGCGCCTCCCGCTGGCGAGGTGGGAGGCTAGCTCGACCCCGTGTTCTGGGGCGCTTCTCCGTCACCCGCTTCCGCCTTGTTCACACCGTCGGCATGTTCATCGACGACGTAGACGGAAGCGCTCCAGGCGGCTTACAACTCCTCCCTGGAGGAGCTAGGGGTTCTGCAGCAGGCCGCCCTTGAGGCATGCCAGAGCATCGACGAGGGTGCCGAGCAGGCCGGAAGTTCCGTGGCGAGTTGCCTCCGGGCCTTAGGCGGCCATGTTGCTAGGCATATGCGAGGCGCGCTCCGCCTATGGATCCAAAAGGTCCTCGGTGTGGTGCAGTCGCACAACCGGGTCGACCTCGCAGCACTAGCCTCGGGTTACATCGTCGCCGACATCCTTGATGACGACGGTGCCACGCTGAGGAGATCCGTCTGGACGCTCTTGCCGCTCCTACCGCCGACATCCTTGCTGACGACTTCGAGGAGGTCCTCTTGCCGAACGCTCCCCCTGCCGGGCCCCTCGAGCCCTGAAAGTACTTTGGCACTCGGGCCCTTAGGTTGTAGTCAGAAATCGAGCTGTGTGGCTTTATGTAATTTAATACTGTTTGCTTGAAGTACTTGTAAATTAAGTGCTATTTTGTTTTCATTTGATTGTGCTATTCCATCCCTTTCCTGTAACTTAGGCGAATTCCAGCTGGAATTGGTCGTTTAAACGAATAGCCCTTAGGCACAGTGGTGAGGGGGAAGGGTCGTATCCGCCGGAGGCGTAGGCTGTCCCCGACTCACCCATCTTCACACATTGGCCATTCGCGCTCGTGTTTTTCGCCAAAGTTCCCGGGCCGGGATGTGTTTAGCATTTTAGAATAAAGATTTTTGCGAAAAAACAATACCGTTTAGGGGGGGTGCCCCTCGTAGTAGCCCCTGCCAGGGGTGGTAGCCCGCCACCGCTCACGTCTCTGCGTCGCCCCTCCTTATGGTATTTATGACATTGCGTGGATCACCATCCTGGGCTTCTCCGCGTGTGTCGAGGATCCGCTCCCTAACTGGCGTCCTGCCCTTGTTTGTTGGCCGTCCCGCGGCGCCGCATGCGTGGATGGATGCCTCACGGTCCTGTATGTCGCTGTCATCCCGCGCACTGGACTTATGGTGAATGCGGGACGCCGAGCTCTCCGCTTGTTGCACAGCCTCCTGCTCGGATGAGGGCTGCGCCTCGCGGCGCGCGGTTGCGTGCCTCGGTGTGTCGAGGGTTCGGGCATAACCCGAAGCGGCGTCGCCGCGGCCGATGAGCTTCTGTCTTGCTCGCGGCGGTGTGTGCTGGTCGTCGATGTTGAAGTCGGCGTTGTTTCGCTCTCGGGCCTGCGTGCCTAGCTCGCGCGCGCCTTTGCCGCACGCTGAGGCCTCTCCCGCGATAGTGGCACGCAGGAGCCGCACCTGCCGGTATTCTTCCGCGAGCTTGTCCTCGAGTTCGCGCGGCTGGCTAGCTGCACGGTGCTGTTGGCGCCTCCCGCTGGCGAGGTGGGAGGCTAGCTCGACCCCGTGTTCTGGGGCGCTTCTCCGTCACCCGCTTCCGCCTTGTTCACACCGTCGGCATGTTCATCGACGACGTAGACGGAAGCGCTCCAGGCGGCTTACAACTCCTCCCGGCGGGGAGCTAGGGGTTGCCCGGCGAGGAGCCGCCCTCGAGGCATGCCAGAGCATCGACGAGGGTGCCGAGCAGGCCGGAAGTTCCGTGGCGAGTTGCCTCCTGGCCTTAGGCGGCCATGTTGCTAGGCATATGCGAGGCGCGCTCCGCCTAGGGATCCAAAAGGCCCTCGGTGTGGTGCAGTCGCACAACCGGGTCAACCTCGCAGCACTAGCCTCGGGTTACATCGTCGCCGACATCCTTGATGACGACGGTGCCACGCTGAGGAGATCCGTCTGGACGCTCTTGCCGCTCCTACCGCCGACATCCTTGCTGATGACTTCGAGGAGGTCCTCTTGCCGAACGCTCCCCCTGCCAGGCCCCTCGAGCCCTGAAAGTACTTTGGCACTCGGGCCCTTAGGTTGTAGTCAGAAATCGAGCTGTGTGGCTTTATGTAATTTAATACTGTTTGCTTGAAGTACTTGTAAATTAAGTGCTATTTTTTTTTCATTTGATTGTGCTATTCCATACCTTTCCTCTAACTTAGGCGAATTCCAGCTGGAATTGATCGTTTTAACGAATAGCCCTTAGGCACAGTGGTGAGGGGGAAGGGTCGTATCCTGCTGGAGGCGTAGGCTGTCCCCGACTCACCCATCTTCACACATTGGCCATTCGCGCTCGTGTTTTTCGCCAAAGTTCCCGGGTGGGGATGTGTTTAGCATTTTAGAATAAAGATTTTTGCGAAAAAACAATACCGTTTAGGGGGGGTGCCCCTCGTAGTAGCCCCTGCCAGGGGTGGTAGCCCGCCACCGCTCACGTCTCTGCGTCGCCCCTCCTTATGGTATTTATGACATTGCGTGGATCACCATCCTGGGCTTCTCCGCGTGTGTCGAGGATCCGCTCCCTAACTGGCGTCCTTCCCTTGTTTGCTGGCCGTCCCGCGGCGCAGCCTGCGTGGATGGATGCCTCATGGTCCTGTGTGTCGCTGTCATCCCGCGCACTGGACTTATGGTGAATGCGGGACGCCGAGCTCTCCGCTTGTTGCACAGCCTCCTGCTCGATGAGGGCCTGCGCCTCGCGGTGCAGGTTGCGTGCCTCAGGTGTCGAGGGTTCGGGCATAACCCGAAGCAGCGTCGCCGCAGCGATGAGCTTCTGTCTTGCTCACGGCGGTGTGTGCTGGTCGTCGATGTTGAAGTCGGCGTTGTTTCGCTCTCGGGCCTGCGTGCCTAGCTCGTGCGCGTGTTTGCCACACGCTGAGGCCTCTCCCGCGATAGTGGCACGCAGGAGCCGCACCTGCCGGTATTCTTCCGCGAGCTTGTCCTCGAGCTCGCGCGGCTGGGCTAGCTGCACGGTGATGTTGGCGCCTCCAGCTGGCGAGGTGGGAGGCTAGCTCGACCCCGTGTTCTGGGGCGCTTCTCCGTCACCCGCTTCCGCCTTGTTCACACCGTCGGCATGTTCATCGACGACGTAGACGGAAGCGCTCCAGGCGGCTTACAACTCCTCCCAGCAGAAGCTAGGGGTTCTGCAGCAGGCCGCCCTCGAGGCATGCCAGAGCATCGACGAGGGTGCCGAGCAGGCCGGAAGTTCCGTGGCGAGTTGCCTCCGGGCCTTAGGCGGCCATGTTTCTAGGCATATGGGAGGCGCGCTCCGCCTGGGGATACAAAAGGCCCTTGGTTGTGTGCAGTCGCACAACCGGGTCGACCTTGCAGCACTAGCCTCGGGTTACATCGTCGCCGACAACCTTGACGACGACGGTGCTAGGCTGAGGAGATCCGTCTGGACGCTCTTGCCGCTCCTACCGCCGACATCCTTGCTGATGACTTCGAGGAGGTCCTCTTGCTGAACGCTCCCCCTGCTGGGCCCCTCGAGCCCTGAAAGTAGTTGGGCACTCGGGCCCTTAGGTTGTAGTCAGAAATCGAGCTGTGTGGCTTTATGTAATTTAATACTGTTTGCTTGAAGTACTTGTAAATTATTGCTATTTTGTTTTCATTTGATTGTGCTATTCCATCCCTTTCCTGTAACTTAGGCGAATTCCAGCTGGAATTGGTCGTTTTAACGAATAGCCCTTAGGCACAGTGGTGAGGGGGAAGGGTCGTATCCTGCTGGAGGCGTAGGCTGTCCCCGACTCACCCATCTTCACACATTGGCCATTCGCGCTCGTATTTTTCGCCAAAGTTCCCTGGTGGGGATGTGTTTAGCATTTTAGAATAAAGATTTTTGCGAAAAAACAATACCGTTTAGGGGGGGTGCCCCTCGTAGTAGCCCCCTGCCAGGGGTGGTAGCCCGCCACCGCTCACGTCTCTGCGTCGCCCCTCCTTATGGTATTTATGACATTGCGTGGATCACCATCCTGGGCTTCTCCGCGTGTGTCGAGGATCCGCTCCCTAACTGGCGTCCTTCCCTTGTTTGCTGGCCGTCCCGCGGCGCCGCCTGCGTGGATGGATGCCTCATGGTCCTGTGTGTCGCTGTCATCCCATGCACTGGACTTATGGTGAATGCGGGACGCCGAGCTCTCCGCTTGTTGCACAGCCTCCTGCTCGATGAGGGCCTGCGCCTCGCGGCGCAGGTTGCGTGCCTCAGGTGTCGAGGGTTCGGGCATAACCCGAGGCAGCGTCGCCGCAGCGATGAGCTTCTGTCTTGCTCGCGGTGGTGTGTGGTGGTCGTCGATGTTGAAGTCGGCGTTGTTTCTCTCTCGGGCCTGCGTGCCTAGCTCGCGCCCGCGTTTGCCGCACGCTGAAGCCTCTCCCGCGATAGTGGCACGCAGGAGCCGCACCTGCCGTTATTCTTCCGCGAGCTTGTCCTCGAGTTCGCGCGGCTGGGCTAGCTGCACGGTGCTGTTGGCGCCTCCCGCTGGCGAGGTGGGAGGCGAGCTCGACCCCGTGTTCTGGGGCGCTTCTCCGTCACCCGCTTCCGCCTTGTTCACACCGTCGGCATGTTCATCGACGACGTAGACGGAAGCGCTCCAGGCGGCTTACAACTCCTCCCAGGAGGAGCTAGGGGTTCTGCAGCAGGCTGCCCTTGAGGCATGCCAGAGCATCGACGAAGGTGCCGAGCAGGCCGGAAGTTCCGTGGCGAGTTGCCTCCGGGCCTTAGGCGGTCATGTTGCTAGGCATATGCGAGGCGCGCTCCGCCTAGGGATCCAAAAGGCCCTCGGTGTGGTGCAGTCGCACAACCGGGTCGACCTTGCAGCACTAGCCTCAGGTTACATCGTCGCCGACATCCTTGATGACGACGGTGCCACGCTGAGGAGATCCGTCTGGACGCTCTTGCCGCTCCTACCGCCGACATCCTTGCTGATGACTTCGAGGAGGTCCTCTTGCCGAACGCTCCCCCTGCCGGGCCCCTCGAGCCCTGAAAGTTGTTTGGCACTTGGGCCCTTAGGTTGTAGTCAGAAACCGAGCTGTGTGGCTTTATGTAATTTAATACTGTTTGCTTGAAGTACTTGTAAATTATTGCTATTTTGTTTTCATTTGATTGTGCTATTCCATCCCTTTCCTGTAACTTAGGCGAATTCCAGCTGGAATTGGTCGTTTTAACGAATAGCCCTTAGGCACAGTGGTGAGGGGGAAGGGTCGTATCCTGCTGGAGGCGTAGGCTGTCCCCGACTCACCCATCTTCACACACTGGCCATTCGCGCTCGTGTTTTCTCGCCCAAGTTCCAGGGTCGGGATGTGTTTAGCATTTCAGAATAAAGATTTTTGCGAAAAAACAATACCGTTTAGGGGGGTGCCCCCCGTAGTAGCCCCCTGCTGGGGGTGGTAGCCCGCCACCGCTCACGTCTCCGCGTCGCCCCTGCTTATGGTATTTATGACATTGCGTGGATCACCATCCTGGGCTTCTCCGCGTGTGTCGAGGATCCGCGCCCTAACTGGCGTCCTGCCCTCCTTTGCTGGCCGTCCCGCGGCGCCGCCTACGTGGATGGATGCCTCATGGTCCTGTGTGTCGCTGTCATCCCGCGCACTGGACTGATGGTGAATGCTGGACGCCGAGCTCTCCGCTTGTTGCACAGCCTCCTGCTCGATGAGGGCCTGCGCCTCGCGGCGCAGGTTGCGTGCCTCAGGTGTCGAGGGTTCGGGCATAACCCGAAGCAGCGTCGCCGCAGCGATGAGCTTCTGTCTTGCTCGCGGCGGTGTGTGCTGGTCGTCTATGTTGAAGTCGGCGTTGTTTCGCTCTCGGGCCTGCCTGCCTAGCTCGCGCGCCCGTTTGCCGCACGCTGAGGCCTCTCCCGCGATAGTAGCGCGCAGGAGCCGCACCTGCCGGTATTCTTCCGCGAGCTTGTCCTCGAGCTCGCGCGGCTGGGCTAGCTGCACGGTGATGTTGGCGCCTCCCGCTGGCGACGTGGGAGGCTAGCTCGACCCCGTGTTCTGGGGTGCTTCTCCGTCACCCGCTTCCGCCTTGTTCACACCGTCAGCATGTTCGTCGACGACGTAGACGGAAGCGCTCCAGGCGGTTTACAACTCCTCCCAGCACGAGCTAGGGGTTCTGCAGCAGGCCGCCCTCGAGGCATGCCAGAGCATCGACGAGGGTGCCGAGCAGGCCGGAAGTTCCGTGGCGAGTTGCCTCCGAGCCTTAGGCGGCCATGTTGCTAGGCATATGCGAGGCGCGCTCCGCCTAGGGATCCAAAAGGCCCTTGGTGTGGTGCAGTCGCACAACCGGGTCGACCTCACAACATTAGCCTCGGGTTACATCATCGCCGACAACCTTGATGACGACGGTGCCAGGCTGAGGAGATCCGTCTGGACGCTCTTGCCGCTCCTACCGCCGACATCCTTGCTGATGACTTCGAGGAGGTTTTCTTGCCGAACGCTCCCCCTGCCGGGCCCCTCGAGCCCTGAAAGTTGTTTGGCACTCGGGCCCTTAGGTTGTAGTCAGAAATCGAGCTGTGTGGCTTTATGTAATTTAATACTGTTTGCTTGAAGTACTTGTAAATTAAGTGCTATTTTGTTTTCTTTTGATTGTGCTATTCCATCCCTTTCCTGTAACTTAGGCGAATTCCAGCTGGAATTGGTCGTTTTAATGAATAGCCCTTAGGCACAGTGGTGAGGGGGAAGGGTCGTATCCTGCTGGAGGCGTAGGTTGTCCCCGACACACCCATCTTCACACACTGCCATTCGCGCTCTTGTTTTTTCGCCCAAGTTCCGGGGTCGGGATCTGTTTAGCATTTTAGAATAAAGATTTTTGCGAAAAAACAAAACCGTTTAGGGGGGGTGCCCCCCGTAGTAGCCCCCTGCCGGGGGTGGTAGCCCGCCACCGCTCACGTCTCCGCATCACCCCTCCTTATGGTATTTATGACATTGCGTGGATCACCATCCTGGGCTTCTCTGCGTGTGTCGAGGATCCGCTCCCTAACTGGCGTCCTGCCCTCGTTTGCTGGCCGTCCCGCGGTGCCGCCTGCGTGGATGGATGCCTCATGAACCTGTGTGTCGCTGTCATCCCGCGCACTAGACTGATGGTGAATGCGGGACGCCGAGCTCTCCGCTTGTTGCACAGCCTCCAGCTCGATGAGGGCCTGCGCCTCGCGGCGCAGGTTGCGTGCCTCAGGTGTCGAGGGTTCGGGCATAACCCGAAGCAGCGTCGCCGCAGCGATGAGCTTCTGTCTTGCTCGTGGCGGTGTGTGCTGGTTGTCGATGTTGAAGTCGGCGTTGTTTTGCTCTCGGGCCTGCCTGCCTAGCTCGCGCGCGCGTTTGCCGCACGCTGAGGCCTCTCCCGCGATAGTGGCGCGCAGGAGCCGCACCTGCCGGTATTCTTCCGCGAGCTTGTCCTCGATCTCGCGCGGCTGGGCTAGCTGCACGGTGATGTTGGCGCCTCCCGCTGGCGAGGTGGGAGGCTAGCTCGACCCCGTGTTCTGGGGCGCTTCTCCGTCACCCGCTTCCGCCTTGTTTACACCGTGGGCATGTTCGTCGACGACGTAGACGGAAGTGCTCCAGGCGGCTTACAACTCCTCCCAGCAGGAGCTAGGGGTTCTGCAGCAGGCCGCCCTCGAGGCATGCCAGAGCATCGACGAGGGTGCCGAGCAAGCCGGGAGTTCCATGGCGAGTTGCCTCCGGGCCTTAGGCGGCGATGTTGCTAGGCATATGCGAGGCGCGCTCCGCCTAGGGATACAAAAGGCCCTCGGTGTGGTGCAGTCGCACAACCGAGTCGACCTCGCAGCACTAGCCTCGGGTTACATCGTCGCCGACAACCTTGATGACGACGGTGCCAGGCTGAGGAGATCCGTCTGGACGCTCTTGCCGCTCCTACCGCCGACATCCTTGCTGATGACTTCGAGGAGGTTTTCTTGCCGAACGCTCCCCCTGTCGGGACCCTCGAGCCCTGAAAGTAGTCTGGCACTCGGGCCCTTAGGTTGTAGTCAGAAATCGAGCTATGTGGCTTTATGTAATTTAATACTGTTTGCTTGAAGTACTTGTAAAATAAGTGCTATTTTGTTTTCATTCTATTGTGCTATTCCATCCCTTTCTGTAACTTAGGCGAATTCCAGCTGGAATTGGTCGTTTTGACGAATAGCCCTTAGGCCCGGTGGTGAGGGGGAAGGGTCGTATCCTGCTGGAGGCGTAGGCTGTCCCCGACTCACCCATCTTCACACATTGGACATTCGCGCTCCGTGTTTTTTCGCCCAAGTTCCCGGGTCGGGATGTGTTTAGCATTTTAGAATAAAGATTTTTGCGAAAAAACAGTACCGTTTAGGGGGGTGCCCCCCGTAGTAGCCCCTACCGGGGGTGGTAGCCTGCCACCGCTCACGTCTCCGCGTCGCCCCTCCTTGTGGCATTTATGACATTGCGAGCATCACCATCCTGGGCTTGTCCGCGTGTGTCGAGGATCCGCTCCCTAACTGGCGTCCTGCCCTGGTTTGCTGGCCGTCCCGTGGCGCCGCCTGCGTGGATGGATGCCTCCTGGTCCTGTGTGTTGCCGTCGTCCCGCGCACTGGACTGATGGTGTATGCGGGACGCCGAGCTCTCGGCTTGCTGTACGACCTCCTGCTCGATGAGGGTCTATGCCTCGCGGCGCAGATTGCGTGCCTCAGGTGTCGAGGGTTCGGGCATAACCCGAAGTAGCGTCGCCGCAGCGATGAACTTCTATCTTGCTCGCGGCGGTGTGTGCTGGTCGTCGATGTTGAAGTCGGCGTTGTTTCTCTCGCAGGCCTGCATGCCTAGCTCGCGCACGCGTTTGCCGCAGGCTGAGGCCTCTCCCGCGATAGTGGCGCGTAGGAGCCGCACCTGCCGGTATTCTTCTGCGAGCTTAGCCTCGAGCTCGCGCGGCTGGGCTAGCTGCACGGTGGGAGGCGAGCTCGACCCCGGGTTCTGGGGCGCGTCTCCGTCACCCGCTCCTGCCTTGTTCACACCGTCGGCATGTTTGTCAATGACGACGACGAAGCACTCGCGCGCAGGGTCATAGCTTCTGATGCTGGAGTCATCAGAGAAGCCGAACCAGTAGTCAGTGGCGTCGAGGAACCGCCGGAACCTCACCGGGTCTGGTACACCGGAGCAGTCCCACTCGGTGTACCCGTGCGAGGTCGCGAGCGGCAGCTCACTAGTCGAGCCATGGTACGACTCATCATTGGTGGTGGAAATGAGGTTCCAGACCGCCAGCTGGTGGTGGCCCGGAAGATCCTCATACGTAGCCACGTCGGTGCTGACGGATGAGGAGTACGTCGCAGTAGTGTTGCACATCCCGTAAAAGAACTGCGACGTCGCGGTCGCGTGCTCCTCCGCAGGCTGCGTCAATCCGTTGGTGGGCGCGTCCCCTCGTGCCGCGGCGCCTGCGGCCCGACGCCGCTCCATATGCACCTGACGCGAGTGCTGGCCTGAGCACCGGTGGCGCCGAGGTGTCGAGGTACTCGCAGCAGTAGCCTAGGTGGGTGCTGGAGTGTCTGTCGCAAGTTTGGCTTGCATTAGGCCCAGCCCGGTTGACCGCCACGGATGAAGCTCGTCACGGTTGGTGAGGCGCATGAGATAGTCGTTTCCCGTGGCCTGGAAGTTCAGGCTCCCAAACCAGATTTCGAATCCGGCTGGGAAGGGATCCGAGCTACCCAAGGCGTATCTCTGGGACGTGATCTCGATGCGAATCATCATTGACACTGTTGGTGGGGAGCTGATCTCAGCGCGGCTCCCCTACCTTGCGCGCCAACTATCGGTGCGGAAAGTAGTCGTGACACTAACTAGTAGATGCACTGAGATCGGTCTCTCTATGGCTGGTGCTAAGCAACAATGGGACACGAGGTTTATCATGGTTCCGACTGTGAGCCGTACGTCCAGTAGGGGTGCGCTCGTGGTGCTGTATTGCAAGGCACCGTGGTGCTCGTAAAGGGGGGCTACAAGCAAGGCTGGAAAGGAGGAGAAGCCTCCAAGTCCCTGCGAGTTGATTGAGGCAAATGCCAATATCATGAGTGCGAGTGGGCAACCCATTGTGTGTCAGTCGCCCCCTTGCAGCTTGGGGACTGCCTTTTCCTTTTATAGGCTAAGGGGAGGCGGTTTACAATGGTGCCACTAGACTCTAGGTGTAGTGCGGCAGTGTGGCGCATAGTGCTTGTGATTGGATTGCCGTCTTGGCAAATCTTGACCCTGGCAGGCATCGTGGCAGCTCCTGTGCCTGTCCAGGGGCGGCTTTGAGGGTGGTCGTGCTAGAGTTCTCGTCTGATTGTCATCCGTACACCAGCTCAAGGGTCTGGCTAATGGGAGATCGGAAGTTGCACAGCGGTGGGCGTGGCCATGTGCCATCGACTTGGGTTCACACAGAGTTGGGGATGGCCCTACAGTGTCTGAATTTGTGGCACAGCGACGGGCACATGACCGGGGGTGGTAGAGGTGATGGAGAAGACGCGCTCTGCCAGCCTTACGTCATGGTGTCGTCCAGGGCGTGTTGACGGTGAAATTTTATCAACATAGCCATGAGTTTACCTTCGGTGTTGGCATGAGTTTTATACCTTATCCATTGGTACTAACCCCCGTGGTATAACAAGTTCACTTGTGCATGTCGGTTTTGGAGTTTAGTGTTTATGCAGGGTTTTAGCATTGAAAGCAAGACTTCCGGGATAAGTTCATCAAGCACCTCATGACAAGACCTTGAAGCCCGGTACAGGCCAAGCAATGAAGTGAACACGACTCCAAGAAGCCCAAGGATCCAACCCGAGAAGATGGAAAACTCCGAGGACCTAGCCAGAAAATCTTGGGAGACAAGGAGCTTCGTCCAACTCGGAGAGAAATTGACGACAAGGGCCCACATGCAGAAGGGGGAAGGATCTAGAAGACTCGGGAACCAACATCAGGCGAAGGAGGCAACGAACTGGGCCGAAATGGGCCTAGGCCGGTCAGCCCAAGCCGGCCGGCTCAGCCCGTTACAAGGCCTAGTCGCCACCCTTTGACCTAGGTGCCTCTTGGGCTATTTATAGCCTCCTGACCGAGAGCCACGCATCAATCAATTCGTCATCTGCCGTTGAGGAGCAGAGAAGCTCGAGGGACACCATCTCGGAGACGAGGGTCGTGCTAGTTGTCTAGGGTCTCCCTAGCCGACGTGGGAACCTTGCATGGAAGACCACGTCGGAGCTCCTGAGCAAGGATCAGGATCGAGGTAGGATCCCGGTGATGACCTTGTTCATCTAATCATTCATGGTGAAGTCTTTAAGTGAATCCGATTTCTAGCGATCAAGTGCCTTCTCGATGATTTTGTTTTCTTCTTGGTTTTGCTTCTTCCCCAATCTATACTTAAGATAGATTGCATAGGGTGCTCTTGTAGCCGCGGTGGCTAGAGGTGCATACCAGACCTACCAAGTGATTTCAACTTGTTCTTATCGAACTCGCCCTAGACTACCCGCATGAATAGGAGTTTTTATACGTTGTGACAGAACGGGGGCTCTGAAAGGTGGGCGTTTTCAGAATCGGACCGGAGGCCACGGTTTAAAGATGCTCTTCATGAGATTCGCTTTTCTATCTTCATCTATCTTGTTTGGAGCTACAACATAAGCATGATCTAGACTCTCTAGATCGGTTATCTCTTGCTTTCTCTTGCTACCTCTTTAGTAGATTAGATTAGATTCATTTTCTTGATGATATCTTACATTAGATGCAACTTGGTTGTTCATAAGATAGCTTTCCTTGCTTTACTAGATTGAATCCTTGCATTGCACATTGTTCCACGGATTCAATACTTTGGGTTCACCACTCGAGGGAAGAAGGGTCCCTTGACTACAATGGGGGATTTGTCCGCTTGCAAACCCATATGATCTTTGATACGATAATCTACCGTCAATAAGCCCCTTTTTCTGGTGCCGTTGCCGGGGAACAAGCAATCAAGATCCAATCTAGTATCGCTTATTTTTCAGTTTTTTTTTTATTTTCTTTTGAATCTCTTAAGTTTGATCATCCTCAAAAAGAAAAAAAACAATCTAATCTAGTTTTTGTTTAACCCTAAATTTTCTTTCATTAGATTTTTGTTTTTGCTAACCCTAACCGGAGATGGTTGGCTACCTCTCCAAGAAACCCAAAACATTTTGTGGATGATCCAGGAAAACTTTACAGGCAAAGGAGACGTGCAACACAAGCTAAAGGGTTGGAAACCCTAGATTCAAAAGCCGAAGTTGAAGGACCGTCGAAATTTCCAAGGGAATCACCACCTCCTAGTCCAAAGGAAGATCAACCTCAACCGCCACCCATGGGAGAACAACCACAACGGGAGCGCGAGATCGAGCTATGCACCCCGGACATCGTTGATTTACCTATCATGAACCTTCAAGACACTGGAAGGCTGTTCAAGATCAAGGTCTCAACTATCTGCATGACGATTGCGGGAGATTTTCAATGAATACATATGAGCCAGATTCCTTGAGTGGCATATTGGTTTACTTAAGAGGAGGATGGAGGAGATGGAGATAGATAAAGAAGCTCAACACCTAAAGGCTGCCGAAGCAAGATCCACATGCAAGGAGTGTGAGGAGTACGACCATGTTTAAGGTAAACCCCGATTCAATGCAAGTTCGTCCATTCAAGATTTGGTTCCTCTTTGTACACAATTCAAGAACTTAATGGACGAGCAAGCTAAGATCAACAAGGACGTCATCACTAAGTTCGAGGGTATGGAGAAAATATTGAAGAATTTAGATGGCAAGGTGACGGAGGTCGGAATCTATACATGAAGTGTTCATCGTGATGAAGATGCTAGAGACGCAAGTGGGACAACTTGTCGGGCGCCCGATGGGTAACAAAGGAGTATTTCCGAGACAACCTCAAGGTCCTGAGACGGTGAAGGCTACTCAAACTCATTCGGGAGAGATGGAGGATCACACTAAGGAGATCACGAAGATCACGACTGAAGGACCAGAGTTTGAGATGTCAAGCCACTACATGAAGGAAGTTGTTGCACCCGTCGAGATTAAAGGACAAAGCTAGCCTGTGAAGACAAAAAATATGACTAATCCGAACAATAATGCCGTGCCCAAGATGGTGCGGAAGTGGGTACCCAAGATTGCAACACCCACAAAGAGCGTTGATTTGAAGTAATCAAGTGAAGAAGTCTAGCCATGGACTATAAACGAAGCGCTAGGCGGGAGGCAACCTGTTTCGTCAAGTCAAGAATAAGCTACCGGGAGGACAATCCGGTTCCAGGTTTTTCGAGTCTTTTCAAGTACTTTAGTTTTGAGTTTTACTATGCAAAACATTAGACATAGAATGGTTGAATAATATTAGAGACATAATTCTTAGTTAAATATTTTGCTTTATCATAAACCCTTTACATGAACCATCCCATGTATTTGTTTGCTTCTTTTCGAGAAACCACAACCAAATAAATTCAGAACCTAACTCAACCATTCATCCCCTTTATGATGTTGTGGTTGACTTGTTTTACATGCTAAAAACACACGAGTAGAGCCACGACTTGTATCTAGATGTTATTTAAATTTCAGCACGTGGTAGGACTCGCGTGAACCTAGAAACTCAACTTTTGGTTGTTTTAAAAATCTATATCCTTGGTTTCTCTAAGATTAGAATTTTCCGAAGCCTCATTTAATTTTATTTAATTCAAAATCTCTCTCATCTAACCAATATTAGAACCTAAGCCTATGCCCCCATGATCAAGCCGGGAAAAGTTTGCTCTCAACTAATCAATGCAAACAATACCGGTGAGAACAACATAAAAGTAGTTGGAAAATATTTTTGACTTACATTTATTTTTAATGATTTAAAAACTCCTCTAAATTTATATTTAAACCGTGTTCCCCGTCCTGCCTGGGTTAGCTAGACCCTTAAACACTTCCAAGGTGAGTGGCTAGGGGTCCACTACGAAGCCTTTACAAAGGAAAGAAGAGAAACCAACAGCTCGCAACAAGCACCCAGGGCGGACCATAACCCTCCCTAGTGGTCAGCACCTTAGCCAAGGCTGCTACCCCAAAAGAACCGGGCTATACCCCCGCAACCTCGAGCCCCCTGTGCCCCTCTCGGAAATGAGCTATTAGCTAACCCACTCTCCTAATTATTTGGCTAAGCCAGAGCCATGTGGACTGTGGTTGTACTGTTGTCTTGGGTGGTTCTCCATGTTCCGATTATATTTCAAGTTATCTTGTTTTAAGCACAAACTCATTATATAAACAAAGCTGAGATGTATAACATAAACAAAGTATAACCATACCCATGTAAAGCAAACTAAGCATTTATCTACCCAAGCATTTGTTAAACAGGGTTGATCAAGGTAATGAGGTAAAATGTCTAGTCAAGTCCTTAACTAGGTGTTTGCCCATCAAGTTTATGCATAGCAACAGGAATAGTAAACTTTGTTTAACAGGCAGTGACATAGGTTCAAAAAAATAATGCAGAGGGGGAAAGCCACTTGCCTTCCTCTACAAACTGGGTGAAATCTTCCTCGAACACAGGTTCTTCCTGATCGCCTCCGACAGGGAGCTCAGACAAAACAGGCACGATATCTACGAGTCAAACATGAACAACAAACAATATATAAATAGCACACCAAACAGTAACAAAACTGGTAAATTTGCTGTTTAAATGATTCTACTCGTCGAGACGATCATTTCGGTATATAGAACGCTAAAAACGGAGTTAAAACGAGAAAGATATGATTAAAACAAATTACAGGGACCTATCTGCAAGAAAACTAAGTTTACAGGGCTTTTTATAAATAAAATCAGGGCTAAAACATAACTATAAAATAAATCAGAGGGGTTTATATGCTAAAAGGGATGAAAAGGACCTCTGATAAAGGATTCTAGGTTAGACAAGGGCTAAAACATAAAAATCAGGACCTAACTGTAAGAAAACCTATAGGTGGGAGGACCGGCATGTGAATTTAAAACCTTTCAGGGACTCTTAAAGAAAAGGGCCGCAGCCGCACCATGGATCTCAGATCCAACGGCTGCCGGCGTGCGCGTGCGCCGTGGATCACGCCGTGCACCAGGTGCACGGGTCCACGGTGGACCGCCCTTTCAAAACGAAGGGGTATGTCATCAGGGCCGCTCGTGCGAGATCCGACGGCCCTGGACGTGTGCGTGCGGGATGCGGCAGCGGTGTCGCCGGAGTGCGGCGGCGCGCGGCGGGAGCTCGCCGGTGTTAGTCCTGGCCGGCGTTCCCGGCCACCAATCCGACCACGGGCTGGTGCAAAATGATGCGGGGACGCTTGCGCACGTGACAGGGGGGTCTACGTGAGTGATTGTGCCTCACCGGCGGCCGTCACCGGAAGGGGGCGGAGCGGCCGCTCCGGCGAGCTTGCGGGTACGCTGCTGTGCACGAAGAGAAGGGAAATCGGGCAGGGGATATTGCTCACAGTTCAAGGGAGTAGCGGGTGAGCTCGAAGGTGTAGAGGATGCGACGGCAACGAAGCTTGGCAACGGCGGCGGGTCGGGCGGCGCTCCGGCGTGGTCGAGGCGCGGCGCCCACGGGCTCTGGGGACGAGACCTGCAGCCAATTGAGCTTGATGAGCCCCTGGTGAACCCAAAGAGAAAGGGAGAAGGGCGGCGGAGGTGGTCCTTCACCGGCGGCGACGTTTGCACGGCGGCGGCGGGAAC
This sequence comes from Cenchrus americanus, assembly GCA_947561735.1. Classification (NCBI taxonomy): domain Eukaryota; kingdom Viridiplantae; phylum Streptophyta; class Magnoliopsida; order Poales; family Poaceae; genus Cenchrus; species Cenchrus americanus. Next base: position 164,442,358 of record OX387242.1, on the reverse strand, counting down.
CCGAGGCGGCGGCGCTGGTGGAATTGGGCTCAATTGCGTGCGTTGGTGTGCTGCGGGTGCAAAGGGAGGCGCAGGAGCTCGAGTGCGTGCTTAAATAGGTCCAAAGGGAGGAAGGCGACGGGAGGTGGGCGGGCTCCGAGCGGCGGCACTTTCCATTGATGGCCGCGACCATCATGGCTCGGTGCAAAGGAAGGGAAACGACCCTACTTGAACGAGGGCGTTTAATTGCCTTAATTGGCAAGCCTAGCGAGGAGGAAAAGGAAGGGGGAGAGGCGGGGTGTGGCGGGATCCGCGGCCGCGGCGGTAGGCCGGCGAGGCAGAGGGGGAAGAAGAAAGGAAAGGGGGAGAGGGAGAGACTGACGGGTGGGGCCCAGGTGTCAGCGAGAGCAGGGAAAAAGAAAAAGAGAGAGAGAGAGGTGGGCCGGCGCGGGGAGAACTAAGTGGGTCGGCAGGCTAGGCTGGGCCGAAAGGAGAGAAGGTAAGGTTTCTTTTTTTTCTTTTCTTTTTCAAACTTCTTTTTAAAACCACTTTTCTTTTCAAATTCGAATCAAAACTCTTTCAAACCTTTTCCCAAAAATTTATAAACTTTTTAGAAACCACACAAGCAACCAAAATCCATGCAAGCCAACTGATGATGCACAATCACTTGTTGTCTCTAAGTTTATTAAATTATGTTTAATATTTTAGAGCTCAATTTAAATGGCAATTTAAATTCTTTTAATCCTTAAGACTAATTTAAGTTGCTAAGTGATTTTAGTGATGGAATTTTAGGGTGTCACACTTCCTATGCCACTTCCACAACTCACTCGAAGAACCAGCCAAGAAACAACGCTCCACACCCAAAGACTGAGAAAAATCAGCACGAAACACCTGACCCTCGGGAACGACCATACAAACAAGGTCCCCTCGAGAGTCAAAGATCCGAGAACCACCTGGCCGAAACAACACCTCAAAACCCTCATCCAACAACTGGGGCACAGAAAGCAAGTTGTACCCAGCGATTGAACAAGAGCAACACGCCTCAGAGTGATCTTGTCACTCACCTTAATCTCACCTTCTGAAAGCACACGCCCACGCCCATTGTCCCCAAAAGTGATATACCTCTTTGTCACCACCGGGATGAGACTTGAGAACCACCCCCTGTCTCCAGTCATATGCCTCGAGCAACCGGAGTCAATCAACCAAATGTTCTTCAAGTCTCCCACCTGAAATTCAAAAACGAGCACGTGACCGAACAAACGACTCAGCACTGAGGTTAGTACCAAAAGAGTAAAACCAGTGTCGAGCCATTTGCTCGAAAGTGGGGTTAGCACCAACCAAAGCATCTCTCCTACCAAAGCTACCTCCACGAACACCACCACGGTAACCACCCTGAGGGAACCACCCCTCTCTTCCTGGAGGAGGACCAAAACCACGAAGGAGAACCCGTGGACCGTCCCTCCTCTCCTTCTCAAAGCTACGACTCCTCCCATACCCGTAGTGAACTCGAGGGGGAGAACGCCTAGCAACCTGACCACCTGCAAACTCTCCAGCCCAACCAACAGAACCACGACCTCCAGAAACAACCCTCGCACCTGTACGAGCACGAAACCCAAAATGCTGCCTGTCCAGGCCAGCACCGGTCTGACCGGTGTGACCTGGACAACAGCACCTCCAACAGCCTTCCGCTCTCCCCAAGCCCGAACTGTCCTCACACTCGTCTTGGCCCTGGGAATCTGCACACGAGGCTCAAGTACACCATCGGAAGGGTGGTACTTGTCCTTGTTAGCCCACTCCTTTGCCATCCTCTCCTCTCGCTTCCTCTTAAAGCAAAAATCATCCTTATGGGCATCTCTCCAACAGTAGCCACAATGGAACCTCACAAGCTTAGGCTTAGGCTAGGGTTGTGGCTGCTCACTTGGTTTCTCTCCACTCAATTCCTCCACCGGTTTCCCCTCACAAGCCTTCTCACTTTGTTTCCCAAAGAACACTTTTCCCGAAGTGCTCACAAACTTGATAGGCTTTTGTAGATCATTTGTGGGTGTAGGAAACACGGGTGGAGCTGGGGTTGTGTCTTGTCGGTTCCTAAGATGGTTAGGTTTTGGGGGGGAAATCATTTTTGTGGTGGGTTTTTGGTGGCTCTGGGATATTCTCTCCACTTCCCTCACCAACCTTGTTTGCCCCAAGTCCCTCACCATCCTGCCTCTTAAATGCCTCGATCATCATCCTCAACTAAGGCTCATGACCAGACAACCAAGCCATCAACTTTCTCAGCTCATCATTCTCATCGTGCAAACGATCAACATAATGTGCAAGTTCCAAATTTTTCAAAGCATGCAATTCACAGGTAGAGCATGATGTAGGCATGGGTTCTTTCAGCTTAGCCTCAAGAGAACTAGTGTGAGCATGCATCTCATCAATCTTAGCATGCAAAACAGGGCAAGAAGTGCAAGCACCTAGCAAAGCAGGTCTAGACTTAAGCTCAGCCACTTCAACCCTAAGCACATCTAGTTCCTCACACTTGGAGGCATGCTTCTCCTTAAACAAAGCAAGATCAGCAAGAAATATGGAGCAATCAGCATAATCAACCTCATCCGAAACAACAGTGCTAGCCTTAAGGGAATCAATCTCAAGCTTGCTATCAAGCACCTGTGTCTCTAGCTCAGCCACTCTAGTTCTAGCATCCTCGAGTGAAGCCCTAAGCTCTTTTCTCATTTTCTTGGCCTCTCTAAGCATGTCATCACGATTATCAAGCAAAGTGCCAAGCCTCTCATTCTCCTGGCGAAAGAAGGGAAGTTCATCACGCACCTCGTCGTCGGAATCGGAGTCCTAGTCGCTCTGTGTGCTCTTCTTGCTGTCGGAGCTCAGCGCCATGGTGCAGAAGCCATCTCTCGCGAAGCAGCTCAGCCCGCTCAAGTTCTTGGATGACTTCTTGCTTTTGCGACGATCACCTTCATCATCACTGCTGCTCGAGCTTGAGGTGGAGTACGCGGAACTGGAGTCGACGTCGCTCGCTCCAACCATCGCTCGGGCCTTGCCTCGGCTCTCCTTCTTTCTCGATCGTCGCTCGTCCTTGTACTTGTTCTTGTGCTTTCTCTTGTGGTCGCGCCTCGACCGGTACTTGCCATCGTCCCTCGGCTTGTGCTTGTAGCCGTCCTTGTTCTCGACCTTCTCCGGGCAGTCGGCGACGAAGTGTCCTGGCTTGCCGCACTGGAAGCATGTCCTCGTGTTCCTCCTCATGTTCACTCGGTTCTCGTGCAGCCTCTCGAACAGTCTCGTCAGGAGCGCCAGCTCAACCTCTCCAAGCACATCGAACTCCTCATCTGGCACAGACATCAAAAAAGAAAAAGAGAACATCCTGGTGGATGGGTTAGTGTTTGCCTCTCCTTTCGAACCACCAACGAGGGCAAGACTATGGGAATCAGTCAGACCCTCGAGCTTGGCAGTCATGCCCCTATCCACCTCAGCCGACTTGAGCTTCGAGAACAGCTCGTTCACCGTTAGAGTGTCATACTTCTCCGACTCCACAATGGCCTCGAACTTTCCGCCCCAAATCGTACGATCCAAAGAGTGTAAGAGCTTGACCTCTCTATCATGATCATCGTACGGGAGCATGTCCACATTGGCCCTCATGTTGTTCACAACCACCGTGAACCTCTGAAACAAGGCATCGATGGACTCACCGGGGAGATGAGTGAAGTTCTCGTACTCTCTCCGGTAGATCGCATACATCCGTGCTTGAACCTGGGCGTTCCCAACATGAGCCTCCTTCAGCACCGACCAAATTCTACAAGCCAAGTGCTCGGTGTGCACCCGATCGAACTCAGGCTGACACAAAGCACGAAACAAGTAGTCGACCGCCTTATTGTTGGCGTCGAATCTGTCCCTCGATCCTGGAGCGAGGAAGTCCATCGGCTGGACATAGCCTGTGTCCACCGTGACATCCCAAAGGATCTGACCCTTTCCGCGGAGGAACGCACCCATCCACTTACTCCACATCTGGTAGTTCTTGCCATCGAAGTGTGGAGGACCCGAACCCCGTTCCTGGTACGCCATCCTTGGATCTTAGACTGGTTAGAGTCAATAAAGACCTGAACTGGCTCTGATACCACTTGAAGGACCGATATGGCGAACCAGAGAGGGGGGAGTGAATGGGAGCCGATAAAAATTCTTCTCGAAGGAGATGGAAACTCCAACAAGATGAACACGGCTTCCAACACACTTCTCCAACTCACTACCCAAGTTGGTCAAGCCCACGTAGCCACTGGAGTGCCACTGGACCTAGGAACCAACACACAACCTTCCGACCGAGAACGCAGCGGAACACCAAACCTCGAGTCTACAGACCAACACCTGTCAGACCGGTGAGCACCACCGGTCAGACCGGTCCCTGCTGGTGAAGCTGAGCAACTTTCACTAAGTGGCTCCACACCGGTCAGACCGGTGAAACACACCGGTCAGACCGGTCACGACACCGAAAGCCCCCAAAACACCAAACGGGCCAACCGACCACCAAGCCGACCCAAACTCGAAACGGCGGCAACACGGGACAACAGCGAACACACCCGGACGTTCACCCGAGCGAGAAACCCACCGAGGGTTGCACTTGGTCGGACCGGTCAAGAGCACCGGTCGGACCGGGTGTAGCAGGCGGCTCGGGATGAACAAGACCCGCGGGTCAACTCCCCCAAATCCAAACCTCGATCTCTCGAATCGCTCCACTGACTTGAACAAGACTTTGGGGATATTAGGAACACCTCATGAGGAGTCCATAGCCAAGTTTAATCCCACCAAAACTTGTCCAAAAAGGAGGAATCGAAGAAATCCCGCCAAGAGCACCACAAACCCTAGAACTCGGAAAACCCCAAAATCGAGCCCCTTTACTCACGGATTTGGGAGGGGAATCACAGACCAAAGAACCACGAAGGGTTCCCACAAATTTCCCCCATCAAATCCCTAAGAGAAAGGTCCCGAAAACAACCCAAAAAATCACCAAGAGAGGGCTCCGAAAATCACCACCAAGAACAACCGGGAACAACACATCCAAACCTTGAGGAACCACGCCGAATCATCTATACATGCAACAGAGGTTCATACAAGGTCTAGCTTGCCGCCCGATCATCCAACCCTCTCACAAGATCTCACCATGAAGCTCTCAAACTAGTCCTATGGAAATCCTAAGGAAAATAGGAAGGAAAATAGGAAAACAAATGAGCTAGGGTTCCAAGAGTTGGCTGCCATCCTCTCACCTCTTGGGTTATATGGAGGCAACCGAAAGTCTAAAATGCCCTTTCCTAATAACTAGGGATACAAGCCCCTCAAGGGAGGATTTGGAAGTCTTCATGTCTTCACCATCGGACGGATGCCCGGCGACCACACCCTGCGTAGCCTCGACGCAAGCCATGCGATCCCGACGCGTGTCCTCCGCTTCGAAGTCCCCGTACTGCGTCGTCGCACACCGGTCAGATCGGTGCTCCTCACTGGTCAGACCGGTCTGGCACTCCTGCAGCACCGTCTTTGATTCTTCGGTCTTGGCTTTGTGGATCAACCAAGGAACCCAGTGGTTTTCTGGTGAACCACCGGAAACCCTGCGAACTCGGTGTAGCCTCCGCCAATCTCCACTTATGACTCGGCTCCCACGTAGTCCCGGCTCGGCCTTGGTTTTGAGGCTCAACCAAGAAACCGTCCATTACTTCATCTTGCTGTTCATGCCACCATGCGGCCCGCACTTGACCCTGCTGGCCACCGGGTCCCTCGAACGAAGCCTACTTGTCTTCTTCACACCTGGAGGCCTCACCGGCGACGACCTTTCGTGCTTGTTCTTCACCTGCACCAACACCAGTCAAGCCGCAACCTGCACCTACAATACTTAGCCAAGAATCAGTCCACACAATGTTGTCAATCACTCATCACACAAGGAAGCGACCATCCACCAGTCCTCGAACCACACATGGTCCTCACTTTTGGATGGCACCATGGAGCTCACACGAGCGGAAGTCTTTCCATCTCAAAAGGCTTGCCATTTGGTACCGGTGCAGGATGAGTATGTTGTGGTGCAACCTACTTATGTGTGGGCCAATAAGAGTCAATACCCTCTGCCTGTACAAATTGATGGGGGTGACATAGCAACCCTAGCTGCGGCTCTCGTTCAAAGGATCCAATGGCTAAAGGACAAGATCATTATACCACCCATGACGAGACATCCTAACCCTGAAGCCGCAACAGGTAGCAGGGTACAACATCAAATGGAGGAGGCTCAACAGCAGCAGCAGCAGATTAGCAAAACTACACAGCAAGAGCGTCGACAACAACCGAGGAGGAGCCCAGGCAAACTCCACCTAAGCAGCAGCTGCAACTTGAGGATAATCAACAGACGAAACAGCAGCCTCTCCAGCAGCAGGAGCGTCGACAACAGCAGGAGGAGCCCAGGCAAACTATGCCTAAGCAGCAGCTGCAACATGAGGATAAGCAATAGACGAAACAACAACATCTCCAGCCGGAGGAGGAGCGCAGGAAATCTCCCCCTAAGCAGCAGATGCAACAAGTACAGCAGCCTCTACAATAGGAGGAGCCCAGGCAATCTCCACTGCAGAAGGGGAACCAGGCCAGGAAACCTCTGTCTAAAGATGAGATTCTTAACTGTGTTAATGGGACAGAACATGACCGACCAAAATACAAGGCTGGTGCACCTATGTTGTTAGAAGCAAATGTAAAGGCTGCTGGACAAAATTGTGCCAAGTTGCATTTTTATGTCATGGAACACAGTAAGGATAAACTTGCCTTTCTAGCAAAGGTGGATCAAGACTACTTTAAAGGTGGTTGTGGTGCTTTAATGTTAGACATTTAATTCAGTAGCATGTATAACCTTATACACCTGGCTTCTTTGGATGTTACCTTCATGAGGTTGTGGACATTGTAAGTCCTTTAAAACCTAAAAGATATTTCTTTAATTTTGAATGCAAAGTTCATGCATACTAACAATTGGATTTTTTGTAGGAAAATGATGGACAAGGCAGCAGAGATGCAGATCAGTGTTGGGTTTTTAGATCCAAATTTGTTTACTTCAACAAATATTTCTCGGCATTCTCAACAAGTTGGCAAAGCAATCTCAAATGCAATGATGAACAACTACTACGTGGTGGGTGCCTACTGCACTAGCCAGTGGGTAACAGTGATCATCTGTACAAAGTTCAAAGAGGTTTGGTATCTAGATTCTGCTAAACAACATCCCTCGCTAAAGTTCCCAGGCCTCCAAAATGTTTTAAACTGGTCAGTTTCTTGTAGGTTTTGTTCACAAAAATTCAATCTCTTAGTGTTTCTAATTGGTATTGCTGACCATGCAGGGCCTTTGGTACAGTATTTTTTGTTCACAAAAAATCAATCTCTTAGGGTTTTTCTAATTGGTATTACTGATCATGCGGGGCCTTTGGTGATGCACAGGACAGAGTGATGAAAGGAAAGGAAAGGAAAACAAGCCAAAAGCCACACTCAAGCACAAAACAAATCTCGCCGTAAGACTAAGGTTTTTTTATGGTTCCTTCTTACCTATCTGGTACTGCATTAACTTGTCATTTTGGTACCTCGATGCAGTGTGCTCAGCAGCCACGGGGGTCCTCTTTGTGTGGATTCCATGTGGCATTCCATATGTTAAGACTACTTGATGACATACCTGACATCAGGAAGGCTGCTGTAAATAGATAATAATGCGCAACCTTGTCTCTGCTCATATTATCCATCTGATTTTAGAAAATGATTTCTACTTGTATTGTCATAAATGATTGTATTTTGCAGGATTTCAAATCTCTTGTAGATGTTTCCACAGATGATGTAAAGCGTGTCCGGGAGATGCTGTGCGAGTACATTCTTAAGGAGACCATCGACCAAAAGGGCAAGTTCTACAGTGGTGCACTGTGAGTTTATTGTGACCAAAAACTTGAAACTCATTCAGTCTTCTTTAGTCAGGTGTTGTTGCCTAAGAAACCTGCTTGGCTTGCTTGGTTGGGGTTAAATACCATCTGGTTTAAGCAATTTTCTCATGACTCCATCCAAACAAGCCCTGATGAGAGTAACTTGAAACTTGATGTGATCCTAGCTTGTCTATAAATGTGATCTTGCTTTTCCTATATCTGTGATGTGAGAATGTGTTTGTGATGTCTCCTTGCTGTGGTGGCTGCCATATCCTGGCTGGTTCCAGGATGCAGCCCCTGGTGGCTGCCAAACCCTGGCTGGTTCCAAGATGCCACCGGCAACCGAGCAGGTTACTATAAGGGTGGCTGCCGTATCTGTAATGGGCATTAATTAAAGCTCGTTACAAACACTAATCAGTGAGTAACGAGCTTCATTCGGAAAGCCCGTTACAAAAATGCCCACAATGTAACGGGTAGTGTAAAAGCCCGTTACCAGTCCTGATCGGTGGGCCCCAGGACATGGCCGTTCATCGAGATATTGGAGACGCGGGTTGAAAGCAAGCGTCTCCTTTAATAGAGAGAAAGCAGACGCGTGTAGAAATAGATGCATCTCATTTCGTCGAGACAGTGGAGACGCTGGTTCACAGAATGCGTCTCTGATGTAAATTTCACAGTAACGAGCTCTGTTTCATGCCTGTTACCAAAGTTCCATGTGGGCCCAGAGAAACAGCCATTTCACGTGACCGGTGACTAGTTGTGGTAACGGTCGTTGTTTGATGCCCGTTACGAATACTAGTTGTGCTGAGACGCGCGTGAAATAGACGCATCTCATTTTGTCAAGATAGTGGAGACGCAGGTGCACATCAGGCATCTCTGATATTGAGCTTCTGTAACAGGCTTTGCTTTGGTGCGTGTTACGAAAGGTGTCTGTGGGCCCAGAGAAACAGTCATTTCACGTGACTGGTGGCTAGTTGTGGTAACGGTCATTGTTTAATGCCCGTTACGGATGTCTTATCAGTAACGGGCATCTGCCCGTTACCTTTCATGGCTTATTTGTAACACTTGATTGGTAACGGGCGCATTGCCCGTTACCAAAGGTGATCTACACCTGTTACCAAAGCCAGTTTTTCACGTAGTGCTCATAAGGGCCAATATAGCGTGGAGCTAATTTCCCTTTTACTCCAAAGCGTTGCACACCTTTGGTTGGAGATACCTTTAGGTATACATAATTACCAACTTCAAATTCTCGGGGAGCTTTATCCTTGTCATGGTAACTCTTTTGCCTCATCTAAGCTGCTCTCAAATTTTCTCTAATCACGCCTACCTTCTCTTCGGCTTCTTGTACTAGATTAGGACCAAACAAGGTTCGCTCACCCTCTTGTGACCAATTCAAAGGGGTACGACACCTTCGTCCATACAAAGCTTCGAAAGGAGCCATCTTTAAGCTAGCTTGATAACTATTGTTATAAGCAAACTCTGCTAAGGTTAAGCATTTGTCCCAAGTCTTGTCAAAGTGAATGACGTAAGCTCTCAATATGCCTTCCACTATTTGATTTTCTCTCTCCGTCTGACCATCGGTCCGTGGGTGATAGCTGGAGCTATGGATTAACTTGGTACCCAAGGATTCATAAACTTGTGCCCAAAAGCGAGCAACAAACTGAGTGCCTCAGTCTGACAAGATAGTCCTTGGAATGCCGTGTAAGCGTACTATGAGATCAACATAGATTTCCGCATAGCACGCGGCTGAATAGGTAGTGTGGACAGGGATGAAATGAGCAGTCTTGGTAAGCCGGTCCACTATTACCCAAATGGAATCATGCTTCCGGGGTGTGAGAGGTAACCCGACGATAAAATCCATGCTTATGTCATCCCAGTTCCATGCAGGAATAGACAACGGTTGCATTTGACCAGCGGTCTTCAGGTGACTAGCCGTGATCCTTTGACATGTATCATAGCCGGACACATACTTAGCTATTTCACCCTTCATGTTTGACCACCAAAAGTTTTCCCTAAGGTCTCGATACATCTTGGTGCTACCGGGATGAGTGGTGAATTTAGAGAGATGAGCCTCATCTAAAATTTCCTTCTTTAAGTCCGGATCCTGGGGAATGACTAACCTTTGTCCAAACAATACAACTCCCTTGTAATCCCTCCAGAAACAATTAAATTTGGGATCTCCCTCAAATAACTTCTGTATGATCTTCTGAACTTCTTCATCAATGAGTTGAGCCATAGCAATTCCTTCATGGAGAGGGGACTCGATCGAGATGGCATAAAGATTTCCATGCTCGACCAAGTCTAAGTTAAGCTTCCTCATTACTTCACATAAAGCCTCATTATACGGCTCTAGCGTCACGTAGTTGCAATGCTTGCGACTAAGTGCATCCGCAACCACGTTGGCTTTGCCGGGATGATAATGGACTTTCAAATCATAATCCTTTATCAATTCCAACCATCTCTTTTGCCTCATATTAAGATCTGACTAACTGAATATATATTTAAGGCTCTTGTGATCGGTGAAGATATTGCAACGATTTCCCATCAAATAATGCTAATTTTTAAGGCATGAACAACCACTGCTAGCTCAAGATCATGAGTAGGATAATCCTTCTCATGAGGTCGAAGTGCCCGTGAGGCATAGACAATGACCCGGTTCTCTTGCATAAGCACACAAGCAAGGCCAGCGCCCGAAACATCACAAAACACCTCAAACGGTTATGACATATTTGGCTGGGTTAACACGGGGGCTGAGGTTAAATGTTCCCTCAAAGTTTGGAAGGCTTTATCACAATCTTCACTCCATACAAACTTAACACCTTTCTTCAACAGTTCGGTCATGGGTTTAGCTATTCTGGAAAAGTCCAGAATACATCAATGGTAATAGCCAGCCAGACCCAGAACTGCGGATTTGATGTACCGACTTGGGTGGCTTCCAATCCATGACCTCCTACACTTTGCTAGGATCCACGGAGATACCATCCTTGGAAATAGTGTGACCCAAGAATTTCACACTATCCAACCAGAATTCACATTTAGAGAATTTAGCATAGAGTTTGTGATCCCTGAAGCGCTGTAAAACAATACGAAGATGCTTCGCATGCTCGGCTTCGTTCTTGGAATAAATGAGGATATCATCAATGAATACCACTACGAACTTGTCCAATTCATTCATGAAGACTGGGTTCATAAGGTACATGAAATAGGTAGGTGCATTCGTGAGACCAAAAGACATCACCAGAAATTCATAAAGACCATATCTGGTAGAGAAGGCCGTCTTCGGAATGTCACTTGATCGAATCTTAATTTGATGATAGCCCGATCGAAGATCGATCTTGGAAAAGACTTTGGCACCAGCCAATTGATCAAAGAGGACATCAATGCGGGGCAAATGATATTTATTCTTGATTGTCGCCGCATTGAGTGGATGATAGTCAACACACATCCGTAAACTACCATCTTTCTTTTTCACGAAAAGAGAGGGACTCCCCCAAGGAGAAGAACATGGGCGGATATACCCCTTATCGAGCAATTCTTGCAGCTGATTTTTCAACTCGACTAGCTCTTTGGGTGGCATACGGTAAGGTCTTTTAGAGATAGGTGCGGTGCCAGGTTGAAGTTCTATTACGAATTCAATGTCCCTGTCTGGTGGCATGCCAGGCAAGTCATCGGGAAAGACATCTGGATACTCACACACCACGGTGATGTTTTCTAGTTGGATGGTCACTGCAGCATAGGAACAAGGATTTATGCCATCTGCTTTAGGCAAGTACAAGGTGGTGTGACCACTGGTAGGGGAATGGATTTCCACCATTCTTGTGGCAATGTCCAAAATAACTTGATGTTGGGTCAACCAGAATCACATCGATACCATCTAGGTTCAAAGCCATAAGATTTGTGGGTACAACTTTGCTACCTAGCTCAAGTGGCACTCTCATGACTAGGTTTCCAGTGGTAACTCGCCCACCAGGCGTAGTTATCAAGAAAGGTCGGTTCATATGACAACTCTTCAACTTAAGCTTGCTCAAAATTTTCTCATTTATAAAACTATGGGTCGCACCAGAATCAAATAAGACTCTAACTGAAAAGCCTCAGATAGAAAATATACCTGTTAGCACTGATGCTCCCTCTGGAATGTCCACCATGGTGGTGAAGTTCAGCTTGCTCTGCTTGACTTGCACCACGGGTTTCTTGCCTTGATTACCCTTACGGAACCCTGAGCCTTCACCTTGCTTGTTTTGCTTGGGTTTGGGGCACTCACTGATGTAGTGTCCTAGCTACCCACAGTTATAGTAGCGACAGTCCTTAGCAGCATTGTTACTGTTAGCTGGGGGTGCACTAGGCTTGTAGGGCTACTGTTGTGCCTTACGGTACTGGAAATTCCCACACGGCTTGTTCTAAGACGGGGTCACCCTCCAGTGTCCAGTTGAAGATGATTGGTGAGGACCCTGAGTACCCTTCTTGACAAAGCGGATATTCTTGCCCGATCCACCGGCCGTGGTGAATCCGGCCTACCTCTTCCAATCTTTCTGGGCCTTTGTCATGGAATCTTCCTGAGAAATGGCCTTTTTCACAAGGTCTTGATAACTATTAGGCTCATAAAGATTAAGCCTCTCATAGAGGTCCCCGTGTAGCCTGTCGGTGCGGAATATGGTCCCGACACTAACCAGTAGATAGCGCCTAAGTTTATCCCTCTATGGTCGATGCAAAGCAACAAATGACACAAGGTTTATCCTGGTTCCGGCCGAGGGGGCCGTACGTCCAGCAGTGGCGTGCTCGTGGCACTATATTGCTCGGCACCGGGGGTGCTTGTAGTGGGGCAAGTACAAGCAAGGTGGGAGAGGAAGCGTGGCTTCCAAGTCCCTGGTGAATGGTTGAAGCTGTTGCGGGAGAATAAGAGAGTGTGTGCACAGTGAGCAGGGTTCTTCCGGATTCGTCCGAACTCCCCGAACTCGTCCCCCCGCGGCTGGGGGCTCGCCTCCCCTTTTATAGGCCAAGGGGGCGGCGAGTTACATGCACGCCGCGCTACCTAGCTACGTGTGGGAGCACGTCGTGCTATGGTGTAGAATGGGCGGTCGTCCGGTTGATCTTCGGCTGCGATCCGGCCATGATGGCCTACCTTGTACCCGAACAGTGGCGGTTCGAGGGTAGGAGGCGGCAAATGGTGATGGCGTTCTCTGATAGGCTTCGAGGGAGGTGCTGATGATGACCGGTACGGGGCACAGGAGCGGGCAGAACGGCGTTCCTTCCCGATGAGTTCCGCGGTGGCGGAGTGGTTGCTGCGGTGCTTGGGCGTGCGCCTGTGGAGTCAGACGTCCGCCCGCACGCGTGGGTACGGCGGCCGCGCCGTTTCAGTGGCCGGGATGGCCACCCACCGGCCTAGCGCCCCTCACCTAACCTGCAAGGTCACGGGAAAGTGGAATCGAGGGTGCGCCCGGCCCCCTTTCGAGGGTCGGGCGCGTTAGTCGTACAGCGGCGTGCGCACGGTGTCACGGGACTGACACCGGCCGTACCGCACAGTCCATCCCACAGTGGCGGGGATGGGCTCCTTCCCCGGGGAGTTGGTGCGGCGGCACGGGGGCGTGAGCCCCGGCGCATGATGGCGCCGTCCGCGGCGTCGGGCGTTAAATGCCCAAGTACGGGGCCGGCGCACGCGTGCGGGGCGCCCGTGATCGTGGCGGGCCCGGCCGAGGGCGGAGCGGACCCTCGAGCGAGGGCGGGGCCGCTCGAGGGGGAGCGCGCCCTCGGCGGGGCGGGGCCGCTCGAGGGAAGGGTCGCCCCTCGAGCGGGGCGGAACTGTTCGAGGAGGGAGTCGCCCCTCGAACGGGGCGGAGCCCGTTCGAGGAGGGAGCATGCCCTCGGGCGCGGCGGAGCCTGCTCGAGGGGTCTTCCTAGGCGGGCCGCCTTGGTGGGCCTCCGGAGTCTCGCTGCGTGGGCCGTGTCTGCGGGGGGTTAGTTTCTGCATGGTTAGGCTTAGCTTATATGGATGCGGGAATTTAAGTAGGGGTTCCCCCATTGTTTGAGGGGACCCCCGGGGCGGTCCCCAGAACGGTGGCCCCGAGCATGCGCGGGTTTGCCATTGAGGCTCCCGCGGATGCCGGAAACTACCGATAGGACGTTCTTCCCTCCTTGTTTGCGAACGCTTTCCGGGGGCCGCGCTAGCGGACCCGCGGGTCTAGCCCCGAAGCCTGCGGGGAGTGTGGGTTCTCTGCGGGGGGTTAACCGCGAGCAATTCGGTCGAAAGGCGTGGCACATATGCCAACCGGCATCGGCGGTGTTTCGGCGGCATCGGGGGTGGCACGCTCCCCTGTCCTTGTCTCGGGCGGGTGCACTTCCAAGGAGGTGTAGCCGTGCGTCAAGCCCCCGAGCCTTGGCACGTTCGAGGCGATCGGGTCGAGCACGACGACTTGTTTTTTATCGCGCCCTCGCCGTCCCTCCGCGGGTCGGGAGGTGAGGTCTCCACGACTCCCATCGAGCGGGTCGCGAATCGCGGATTCCTCTTCGGCTGCTAGCGGGTAGTTCAAGTGGACGTCCATGCCCCGTTCGATAAGGGTAGGGCCGCGCGGTCGGAGACACGTCCATGGAAGCGCTTGCGTGGGTTTGCTAGGTGGGGCTCGGTCCCGTTCGCTAGGGACCGAGGGGCGCGGAAGCTCTCCCTCGGTGGGATCCCCCCGCCAGCCGCCCTCGGCGGCTCTCGAACACGACTCGTGGGGCACCCTCGAGCCGACGGGCTCGAGGAACGGCTCGAATGCGCGTGCCCTCGTCGTCCCTAACTGCGAGATGCGGGGGCGCTGTTCGAACCCGTCGAGGGTCGGGCTTCGAACCTCGATCGGTAAGGCCGTGCGGGGCCGTGCATGGACGGCTCCGTCTTTTCACGTTTGCGGCCGTCGAGGGGTCCGGGCGTGCCGATCCTCGAGGTGCTTGTTGGCGGCGTGGCGCGGTATGAGTGCTTTCGGTGTCGCTCTATTTCAAGCGTGACCGGGCGATCCTCTTACGCGCGTGCCTTCTTTAGGGGGGGTTGACATCGTCTCGAGGCGGGGGTCATGCCGCTCGAGGGTCTGCGTGGCATGGGTGCCCGCGGTGGTCCGCTCTACATCGAGCGAGGTCCGGGCGACCTTCTCACGCTGATATCCCATCGAGGGTCGCCTTGTTTCGAGTCGAGGATCACGCCGCTCGAGGGTCCTACGTGGCATGGGTGCCCGCGGCTGCCTGCTCTACACCGAGCAGGTCCCGGGCGACCTTCTCACGCTGTCATCCATCGAGGGTCACCTTTGTCTCGAGCCAAGGATTCGCCTCGCTCGAGGGCTCTCCTTGCTTGGCAAGGGGCCGGGCATTTGGTGCCCCGCGGGGCGTGGCCGCGGGTTTTGCGGCGCGGGCGCGCCTTTTAGGCGGCGCGGCCGCGCGCGCGCGCGTAGTGGGCGGCGTGGCCGGCGGATGTGACGGTTTCGCCTCGGTCGCCGCGGTCTCGCCGTAATGATGACCCGCTGCCGGGGGTTAGTCGCTGCGGTCGTGGTGGGGCCCGCCCGTCGACGCGATGGAAAGATTCCTCGCCGATTCTTGTTGGCGGGGCGTGCGCTCCGGAGAACTCGCCCGTTGCCTATAAAACTGCGGGGAGGAGTAGGTGGCGGTTTTTACCTTGGCTCCTCACCATTTTCAATCCTCCGTCGCTTCGTCTTCGTTCCGCCCTCGCCACCGCGCGGTTTCGCTGCTTAGAGCTTTTCTTCTTGCTTCCTTGTCCTCCGCCCCCGCGCTCGTTTGTCCTTCCTTATGGCGCCGCCTCAGCTTCCGATCCGGGTTCTGGAGCCGTACGCTTGGGAGAGGTCGACCGTGACCCGGCTCGCCACGGGCGGAGCGGTCGCCGCCGGCCAGCTCTCGGCCAACGAAGAAGGGCGCCCGGCGGAGTGGATTGTGCCGCCATCGTCGCACCTCGAGCCCAATCCGCCGGGAGGGATACGTGGTGAGCTTCCTCCGCTACCACGAGCGCGGCTTCAACGCGCCGGCGAGCACATTTATGAGGGCGTTGTGCTTCCACTACGGGGGTGGAGGCCGCACAACTTCGCCCCCAACGCTATCTCGCGGGCGGCCACATTCGTGGGCGTCCGCGGAAGGGTACCCGGGGGATCCCGGTCAGGCGGGAGCTGCGGGTGCACCTCTTCCGCGCGGAGCTCATCACGCAGCCTACGACGGAGCCGAGGACCCGCCGCGCGGTGCGCGCCGGCGGGATGTCGCTTCTCTGTGCGGGGGCAGCTCAAGAACTCCTACATCCCCTGCACCATGACGACGAACAATGCCGGCTGGGAGCGGGGGTGGTTTTACCTGCGCAACGCCGAGCCCGGCCTCCCTCCCTACACCGGGCGGGTGTTCAAGGGGAGGCCGGACTGCTGGGGCTACGGGTTGCCTACGGCCAACCACCGGGCGCGCCGGGGAGTCCGTCCTCGCCGCCTTGCGGCGGGCGGCGAGGGGAAGGGCTCAACGCGATGGGCGTCCTTGCCTTCCTTCATCACCGGCGAATCGTGCGGTTGATGGAGAGGCCGCTCCGCATCTTCGAGATGACGGAGGCGGCCAACCCCGTCGACACGGCGAGGTCGCGGATGCTCCCGACGCCGCCGGAGCGGCCGTACGCGCTCACCCGGGCGCGGAGCGCCGTCGACACCCGGACGCCGGCGCCTGCGGGTCGGACCCCGTGGGACCTCGAGATGCTCCCCACCGGCCCGTTGGTGAGTGTGGTTTTCTACTCTGTTTTAGTCCTTGTTCTTGATTTCGTTTCCTGATGTGCCGCCGTTGTTCTCGAGCGCAGCTGGTGCGGTTCAACGCCGCCAAGTCCGTTCCACCCACCCCCGACTCCCGTGCGCTCGGCCGGGCGGCGCAGCGGGAGCCGGCGGGGAGCGGGCGGCGCGCAAGAGGGAGCACGCAAGGCGGCGCCAAGCGCGCCGCGACGCACGGTCCGCCGAGTACCGGCGGCGGGGAGGAGCGGGGCTCTCCTCCCCTGACATCGAGGAGCCCTCGTCCTCGGACCAGGACGAGGAGGAAGAGTCTGAGGGGGAGGGCCCCTCAGACCGGTGGCGCCCCCGCGCCCCGTCGCCGGATCTTGCGCGGCGTCGGGGGCGGCTTTGTCCGGGGCGGGCGCGTCGGCGCCCGCCCCGCCGGGCGTCGTCGTCGGGGGCGGCTCGCGCGCGCGGGAGGTGCCGGCGCGCGCCACGGAGGCGCGCGCGGCGGACGTGCTGCGCGCGCGTCAAGCGTGCCCGCACGCGGCGGGGAGCGCGCGTCCGCGCGCGCGGCGTCCTCGTCGAGGGGCGCGTCGGTGGGCGCGCCGCGCGCGCGGGGCTAGCGTGCCGCCGCGTGTGGTGGCGGCGTCGGGCGCGCCCACGCATGAGGCGGGCGTGCCCGCACGTGCGGCGGCGCCGTCGGGGGCGCGCGCGGCGGGCGCGGCCCCTGCGCCGGCTTCGTCGGAGGCCTCGAGGAAAAGGAAGCGGGCCTTTTCCTCCGCGAGGTAAGGAATCGTTCTTCCTTTGCTTGGCCTTAATTTGTTTGGTTATTAGACGCTCTAATCCTCCGTTCGCGTTTCCGCGAGGGCGGTGCCCACCGTCCCTCCTCTTGCACCGGCCAAGGGTGCCGAGGACAGATGCGTCGATCCCCACCCGGCGGCGTTCGTCGAGGGGGCCGCGCCCGGGGGACGGGCGCGGCGGCGGGCACGAGCGCGCAAGGCCGGCCGCGGGGCTTCGAGGCCCCGGCCGGTGGATCAACCCGCCGCGTCGCGGCCGGAGGTCGCGGGGGCGGCCGGCGCCGGTCGCCATGGAGGCGCGGGCCGCGGCCGGCGGCTACGGTGGAGGTGCCGCCCGCGGTGGCGGCCATCGCGGGGGGAGGCGGAGCGCGCGCAACCTGCGGGGAGCGCCCGCGGACGTGGCGGTGCGGACGGAGGTGGCGGCAACGGCGCCACGGCGGGCGCCCGCGGCCGCGGAGGCGCGCGGTGGAGGCGCCGGCGGAGGGCGGAGCGGGGCGGCTCCGCCCGCCGGCGGTCCCCGGGCGCGGAGGTGGTGGAGCTCTCGGATGACTCCTCGCCGCACGGGTGGAACCGGTGGGCCGACCGGCCCACGAACTCTCCCCGAGCCCCGGGGGAGGGCCCTCGTGAGGCGTCACGAGGGTCGTATGATAGTGGGGGCCGAGGGCACGACGCCGAGGCCTCGTCCTCCCATGCCGGTCGCCCCGCCCGGGTGGGGGGGGCCGTGGAGGATCCCCGGCGTTCGGCGACGCCCGAGAGGGAGCGGGGAGCTGCGGGGCGAGCTCCGAGCCACGGCGCCACGCTCAACCGCGCGTTGAACGAGGCGGCGCGGGTTCACGGCGGCCCGGCTTTGGATCGTCTTCCGGGTGAGCCACGGTTGCTCTTCTTCTTTCTCTTTTTCGCTTTCGCGCGGCGTATTCAAGACTTGGCGGCGACGAGGCTCGATGTGTGGATGCCAGGAGCTCGAGCGCCGCGCTCGCGAAAAGTACAGCGCGTTCGACCGGGTGAACGCCGAGGCCCGCCGGCTCGGGGAGCGATGCGGCGCTTTCGACGCGCTTGCGGGAAGCTCTTAGGACGCCGGACAGCTGGCTGGTCTACCGGGCGTTGGCGTGGTGTGACGTGCTCCCCGAGAGCTCAGGGCAAGACGCGGCGCGTGACTCGAGCCTCGGGCGCATCCGCGCGGCCCTCGTCGATCGTGACGAGGCGCCGTGGAACGCGCGCGAGGACACGGAGAAGACGCGGACGTTGGCCGCCACCCGGGGAGGCGGAGGTGGCCACCGCTCGCGCCGAGGCCGGGAGGCTCCGCACGTCGCTCGAGGGAGCGCGAGCGCGGCGGCGCCGGGGGCGAGGAGCGGGCGCGCGGGATGGAGCGGCGCGCCAAGGAGGCCGATGACACGAAGGCCGCCCTCGACGTCAAGGCCGCGGCTCTCGTCGCCGCCGAAGGGGCAGCTCCGGCGAGGAGCGCATCGCCCGCCGAGGGCCGAGGGGCGGCTCCGGCGGAGAGCGAGGCCGCCCTTGGCAACGCCGGACCGGCGGCGGAGCGGGGAGCGCGTTGCTCGCGAGGCGGCGGAGAAGTCGGCCCCGGAGGAGCGGAACGCCGCATTCTGCGAGGTTGAGGATGAGGCGTTGACGCTCGGCATCGCAACGCCGCCCAAGAGATGGCCCTCGTCGAGCAAGGCGAGACCGTCCGGGGCCTCGAGGCGGCGCTTGAGTCCGTGCGCCACGACCTCGATCTGGGGAGGAGACAAATCGAAGGTAAGCTATTGTCTGATCCCGCTCGTTAGTTTTTGCTTTAGAGGGTTCGTTTCCCCTTTTCTGATTTCCTGTCGTCTTGTCGCTTCCAGGCTTGCGCACTGCCCTGGGACACGCCGCTGGGCGGGCCGAGGCCTTGCAAGCCTCCTACAACTCCTCTGAGCGGGAGCTGCAGGAGCTGCGGGACGCGGCCCTCGAGACCTGTCACGTCGTCGAGGAAGGCGATGTCCAGGCCGGCAGCTCGCTGGCCAGCCGCCTACGCGCCCTTGGCGGCCACGTCACGGGGCGGATGCGTCGGGCGCCGCACACGGGCGTGCGGAAGGCCCTCGGAGTGGTGCGATCCCACTACGAGGTCAACCTCGAGGCGGTAGCGGAAGGCTACATCGTGCCCGAGGGCGTCGAGGACGAGGTGGCCATGGAGCGTGCGGACGCGCTTGCCGCCGACGCCGCCGAGTCGCTCGCCGAGGCCTTCGAAGAATTCCTCTTCCGGGACGCCGCCGGACGCCGCCGCTCCGCCCGCCCGAAAGCACACGGGCGCTAGGCCCGTTTTTTGTTTACATGTATCGAACTGCGGCCTCGTGGCCTCTTGTAAATAAACAAGTAATTTCATGAACATGGTCGGTTTGTAAATGAAATCGCTTTATGGCGCTTTTTGCTTCTTCTTCTTCCGAGCGATTCTAGTTAGGGAAGTCCGCCTTTCGCAGGGGCCCGCTGGGTTGGAGGCGAGAGAGACGGGCCATAGCCACGCGGCGTAGGCTGTCTCTGGCTCGCGCGCTCCTTCCGCTGTGCCGCCTACGCCCTGTTCGAATCGTGGCTCGTGGTTGAAGTAGGAGACAAACTTAGCGCGTGTTATTACGTTTTTTGCGCGAAAAAATGGGACCATTTGGGGGGGGTGCCCCCCCGCAGTAGCCCCCGAGGGTAACTTGGGTTTCAGGGGAAAGCCGAGTTGCCCTTTTATTATACTTGGAGTATTTACATAGGTGACACCAACTGGGGCGTTGGCCGTACGTTTTTACAACGGAAAATACTTGGAAATCCTAGCTAAGGGTAGAAGCGACGTAGGCGTTGGATGTTCCAAGCGTTGGTGAGTTCTTCGCCGTCCTCGTTGGCAAGCTTGTACGTGCCGGTTTGAGCACCTTCACCACGACGTAGGGTCCTTCCCATGGGGGCGATAGCTTGTGGCGCCCTCGGTTGTCTTGGCGTAGCCTTAGGACCGGGTCCCCCTCGGCCGAAATCCCTTCGACGTATCTTGCGTGCTTGGTAGCGCCGTAGGGACTGTTGATACCTTGCGGAGTGCATCAACGCCACGAGGCGTACTTCGTCTAGCTGATCCAGTGAGTCCTCGCGGGCTCGCTGGTTAGCATCCTCGTTGTAGCCTCGAACCTTGGGCGACCCGTATTCCAGATCCGTGGGGAGGACGGCCTCCGCGCCATGGACTAGGAAGAACGGGGTGAACCCAGTGGCTCTGCTTGGGGTGGTCCTTAGGCTCCACACGACTGCTGGTAGTTCTTGGAGCCATTTCCGGCCAGATTTGTTGAGCTGGTCGAAAATTCGGGTTTGAGGCCCCGTAGGATCATGCCGTTGGCACGTTCCACTTGGCCGTTGGTCTGTGGGTGCGCCACGACTGCCCAATCCACGCGGATGTGGAACTTGTCGCGAGAACTCCAAGAACTTCCGCCCGTGAACCGGGACCCGTTGTACGTGATGATGGAGTTTGGCACTCCAAAGCGGTAGACGATGTCGGTGAAGAACGTAACCGCTCGCTCGGCCCTCAAATTTGTGATGGGGCGCACCTCCACCCACTTGGAAAACTTGTCAATTGCAACCGGCGGGTGGGTGAAGCCCCCCGGCGCCTTCCGTAGGGGCCGACGATGTCCAACCCCCACACGGCGAACGGCCATGTCACGGGGATTGTTTGCGAGCGTGAGGCGGCAAGTTGGTTTTGCGGGCGTAGAAGCGGCACCCTTCGCAGGTGCGTACGATTTCGCTGGCGTCCGCGACCGCGGTAGGCCAATAGAAGCCTTGGCGGAACGCGTTGCCGACGAGGGTGCGGGGTGCGGCGTGGTGGCCACAGGTCCCCGCGTGGATGTCCCGTAGGAGCTCGCGCCCCTCGGGAATGGGTATGCATCGGCCCGGAGGATGCACGACGCGGCGCGCTTGTACGGCTCACCGTCGACCGGGGTGAACGACTTGGCCATCCCGGCGATGCGCCCCGGCGCGGCCCGGTCCGCGGGGAGCTCCCCTCGGGCAATCCGGGCGATGTACTTCTCCCGCCGGTCCGCCGGGCGGGGGGCCGCTCGATGTCCATCGCGACGCCCTCGTGGGAGCCGTACCCCTCGAGAAGGGAGAGCACGTACGCCTCGTTCGAGGGGTCCTCTTCCATGGGTTCCGCACCCGCCGGATTCGAGGGAGCCCCCGAGGGTCCGTCGTCGCTCGAGGGGTAGGGCTCGAAGGCGGCCAGATGGCGCGCGCGACGTCGCGCGCGAAAACGTTCGGGGGGGAACGGTGATCCGCCCGGACGCGATCTTGGCAAGTTCATCGCCTCCTCGTTGTACCGGCGGGGGTACGTGATTGAGCTCGATGCCGTAGAATGCTGTCTTCGAGGGCCCGCACGGCCTTGCAATAGGCCTCCATCTTGTCGTCGTGGCGAGCTCGCGTTCTTCATGACTTGGTCGATCACGAGCCTGCGAATCCCCTCGCACGTCGAGGCGCTTGATGCCCAACTCGGTGGCGATTTTGAGGCCGCGAGAGGAGGGCCTCGTATTCCGCCATATTGTTGGATGCGGGGAAGTGGAGGCGCCTTTGCGTAGCGCATGTGCTCCCCGAGGGGTGACACGAAGAGCGGGCCCGCGCCCGCTCCCGTCTTCATCACCGAGCCGTCGAAGAACAAGAGTCCGGCACTGCGCGAATTTGAGGGGGCGGCGGTGTGTGTCCGTCCACTCGGCGACGAAGTACGCTAAGATTTGCGATTTGATGGCCTTGCGCGGAGCATAGGCGAGCGTTTCGCCCATCAACTCCACGGACCACTTGGCAATTGCGCTCGCCGCATCGGGGTTGCGAATGATCTCTCCTAGCGGGAAGGAAGAGACCACCGTGGAATCGGGTGGGCCTCGAAGTAGTGGCGGAGCTTGCGCCGCGCGAGGACCACCGCGTACGGCGGCTTCGGACCACGAGGGTAGCGCGTCTTTGTGTCCGACGGACTTCGCCGATGTAATAGGCGGCCTCTCGCACGGGCGGGGGCGTGTCCTTCCTCCGTGCGCTCCACAACGATCACGGCGCTGACCACCTGGGTGGTTGCGGCCACGTAGAGTTGGAGGGGTTCGCCGTCTCGCGGCGGCGTAAGGATTGGGGCGTGCGTCGGCGATGCCTTCGGCTTGTCGAGCGCTTCCGGGCCTCGGCGGTCCAAGAAGAAGCGCTCGTGCTTCTTGAGCGGCCGGTAGAGGGCGAGGCCCTTCTCACCAAGCCTCGAGATGAAGCGACTTAAGGCGGCGAGGCACCCCAACACTTTCTGCACTCCTTTGAGGTCCCGAATTGGACCCATTCGCTCGAGGGCCGCGACCTTTTCAGGGTTGGCCTCGATTCCCCGCTGGGAGACAATGTATCCTAGGAGCATGCCCCGCGGCACTCCAAAGACACATTTTTCGGGGTTGAGCTTGACCCCGTTGGCTCGCAGGCAGCTGAACGCGATGCTAAGATCGCCCACCAGGTCGTCCGCCTTCCTGGTTTTGACGACGATGTCGTCCACGTAAGCCTCGACCGTCCGCCCGATATGGTCCCCAAAAACGTGCGCATGCGCGCGGCGATATGTTGCGCCGCGTTTACGAGGCCAAAAGGCATCGTGACGTAACGAACGTCCCGAACGGTGTGATGAACGAAGTCGCGAGCTGGTCGGACTCCTTCATTTTTATTTGATGATATCCCGAATAGGCATCAAGGAAACGAGTAGTTCGCACCGGCAGTGGAATCAACGATCTGATCTATGCGCGGCAAAGGAAAAGGAACTTTTGGACATGCTTTATTGAGGCTTGTGTAGTCAATGCACATCCTCCACTTCCCATTTTTCTTTTTTACAAGCACAGGATTAGCTAACCACGTCGGGTGGAACACTTCCTTGATGAATCCGGCCTCGAGGAGCTTCCGCGGCTCCACTCCGATCGCCGTCGCCGTTCCTCGTCGAAGCGGCGCGGCCGGCCGCCGAACAGCGCGAGCATTAGGCGAGATATCAAGGGAGTGCTCGGCGACCTCCCTCGGGATGCACGGCATGTCCGAGGGGCTCCACGCGAAAACGTCGGCGTTGGCGCGGAGGAAGTCGACGAGCACCTGCTTCCTATTTAGGATCGAGGGTCGAGGCGACCCTCAAAGCCTTGCCCTCGGGGGCGATGGGTCGAGGGGGACCCCTTTGGTTTGCTCGGCGGCCTCGAATGTGCCGACGTGCTTGGTGGCGGAGCTGAGGTCGTCGTTGACCATCTTCTCCAGCGTGTTTACCAGCGCTTCATCCAGCGCTAGCGCCTCTGCATGTTCCACGCACTCGACATCGCAGTCGAATGCATGCTCGATCGACGACCCGACGGTGATGACGCCGTTTGGGCCCGGCATCTTCATCTTCAGGTACGTGTAGTTGGGGACCGCCATGAACTTGGCATAGCATGGTCGCCCAAGGATGGCATGGTAGGCCCCTTTGAATCCCACCACCTCGAAGGTGAGGGTTTCCTTGCGGAAATTCTTGGGGGTCCCGAACCGGACGGGCGGATCGATGCGCCGGGAGGGGTTGAACCCGCTTTCGGGCGCGATGCCGTGAAACGGCTTCGTGCCGGGCCGCGGCCGGTCCGGGCCCGATCCCCATTAGGCGCAGTGTATGCGCGAAGAGGATATTGAGGCTACTGCCTCCGTCCATAAGGACCTTCGAAAACCGGGCGTTCCCAATGATGGGATCGACCACCAGGGGGTACTGGCCCGGGTTCGGGATGCGGTTTGGGTGATCATCCCGGCTAAAGGTGATGGCATCCTTCGACCAGTTGAGAAAGGCCGGAGGTGCCCTCTCTGCGGCGAGGACTTCGTGCCGCTCCTTCTTGCGCTGCCGGGTTGACATGTCGACAGTGGATCCCCCAAAAATGAGGAACACATTTTCGACTGCAGGGAAGCCACCTGCGTCGCCGTCGCCCCCATCCTTCTTGGCCTCTGCCTCCTTCGCGGCGGCACGGCCATAGAACTTCCTGAGCATGTCGCCTTTGCTCAAGAGTGTGATTCACGGGGGTCTTGTGGTAGGGGCACGGCTTCTTCATCATGTCGTCGAAAACCCCGGGCCTCGAGGAGCCGGTCGAGGGCCCCGTCGGGCGGGTCAACGGCGAGGGCCTCGGCGTTGCCGTCGTTGCGCCCCTGCTCGCGCGCCTCGCGGCGCGGCTTCTTCCCCCTTCTTGCCCCGCTTGTCGTTGCGGCGCGGCTCCTTGGACCCGCCGCCCTCCGCGGGCGTGTCCTCGGAGCGCTTGCCCCTCTTGCCATCGAAAATTGCCCCCACGGCCTCCTCTCCCGGAGGCGAAGGCGGGTGGCAATGTCGAACGGCTCGTTCGAGTCCGTGGGCGGGCGGCGTCCCGGCTCGCGCACAAGGTCCCGGCACGTGGTGCCCTCGAGGAACGCGTGCACGATCTCGGATTGTGCCACGGCGGGGAGCTACGTGCGGCGCTTGGAGAAGCGCCGTATGAAGTCCGCGGCGGCGTCGCCCGGCCTCGCGTGCGGGGAGCGCAGATCCCAGGAGTTCCCGGGGCGCACGTATGTGCCCTGGAAGTTGCCCACGAAAGTGTGGACTAGATCGTCCCAATTGTGGATCTGGCTGGCGGGCAAATGCTCGAGCCATGTCCGGGCCGCGTCGCCCAGATGCAGGGGCAAGTTGCGGATGATCACTTCGTCGTTGGTGGCCCCGCCCGGGCGACAGGAGCCGAGGGCGGTAGTCGTTTAGCCAGACACGAGGGTCCGTCTCCCCGTTGTATTTGGTGATCGTCGAGGGTTGACGGAAGCGCTGGGGGAACGCTGCCGTGCGGATCTCCCGGCTGAACACGCGGGTGCCGGGGGCTCCGGCGTTGGGGAGCGATCCTCACCGCTGTCGTAGCGTCCACCCCTTCGAGGGTGGTAGCCCCTGGCCGCTCGCGCGTCGCGCCTTGCCGGTGCGCCCGGCGTTGATGACGTTGCGGGCGTCGCCATCCGGCGCCTGCGTGTGTCGAGGAGGCGTTCCTTGGCCGGCGTGCGTCCCTCGGTCGGCGGGTCGACCCGCATGCACCGAGGGTTCGCCCCCCGGTGCCGGATCATCACCCCGCGCGTCCCCCCGTTGGCGGATGCGTGAGGCCGAGCTTTCGGCCTGCTGGACGGCCGCTTGCTCAAGGAGGGTTTGCACCTCGCGGTGCATTTCTCGAGCCTCGGGGGTCGAGGGTGCGGCATGGCGCGCAGTAGTGTAGCGGCGGCGATGAGCTTTTGGCTCGCTCGCGGTGGAGTATCCGCGTGGTCGACGTTGGGGATAGGGTTGAGGCGGTCGCGGACTTGACGGCCCTAACTCCCGTGCGCGTTCGCCGCGCGCGGAGGCCTCTCCCGCCATCGAGGCGCGGAGCGGCCGCACGGTCCGTACTCCTGCGCGGCTTGGCCTCAAGCTCACGAGCTTGGGCCGCTGCGCGTCGACGTCGGCCCCGGCGGGTGCGCTTGGCCCCGCGGCCGGGCGCGTGGCAACCCCCTGGGGGCGGCGTGACTTCCCCATCTCCGGCGCCGCCGCACCGGCGGCGTTGGCGGGTCGTTGGTGATGACAGCGCAGCATTCCCGCGTGGGGTCGTAGCTCCCAGTGCTAGAGTCGTCGGAGCAGCCGAACCGGTAGTCCGTGGCGTCGAGGAAGCGCTCGAACGCGGCGGGTCCGGCACACCGAGAGAAGTCCCACTCCGCGTACCCATGACGGTTGGCGGGTGGCATCGTGTCGACGGAGCCCGGGGACGACTCGTCCCCGTGGCGGAAGCGCCGGGATCCCCGGCGACGAAGACGTGCGCGACCGGGCGGAACCCTCGCGCATCGTCGTGTTGACGTTGGCGTTGTAGGCCGTAGTGGCGCCACGCGGCCGATGGGGACGCGTGGTCGGGAGACCGCGCGCGGTCCCGGCCGGGGCGGTGACGGCCGTCGTGACGGTGGGCGCACGCGCGCCGGGCGGTGGCGCGCTCGGCCCGCCGCCGCTCGGACCGCGCCCGACGCGAGCGCGGCCCGGGAGCGGCGACGGCGTCGTGGCGTCGACGGACCCCGGCATCCGTGCTGCGGTACCGCGCCGGTGTCGTGCGTGCGGCGGTGACCGAGCGGACCCCGGCCTCCCGCCGCGCGCGTAGCTCCTCACGGTTGGTGAGGCGCATGAGATAGCCATTCCCCGTGGCACGGAAGTTCAAGTCCCCGAAGCGGATCTCGAGCCGGCCGGAAGGGGGTCTGAGCTACCCATGTTGTAGCGAGTGCTACGGTACTCAGTGCGAATCACCATGGAGGGAGTCAGCGAAATGACCTTAGGCGCTCGGATGCCCCACGGTGGGCGCCAACTGTCGGTGCGGAATATGGTCCCGACACTAACCAGTAGATAGCGCCTAAGTTTATCCCTCTATGGTCGATGCAAAGCAACAAATGACACAAGGTTTATCCTGGTTCCGGCCGAGGGGGCCGTACGTCCAGCAGTGGCGTGCTCGTGGCACTATATTGCTCGGCACCGGGGGTGCTTGTAGTGGGGCAAGTACAAGCAAGGTGGGAGAGGAAGCGTGGCTTCCAAGTCCCTGGTGAATGGTTGAAGCTGTTGCGGGAGAATAAGAGAGTGTGTGCACAGTGAGCAGGGTTCTTCCGGATTCGTCCGAACTCCCCGAACTCGTCCCCCGCGGGCCGGGGGCTCGCCTCCCCTTTTATAGGCCAAGGGGGCGGCGAGTTACATGCACGCCGCGCTACCTAGCTACGTGTGGGAGCACGTCGTGCTATGGTGTAGAATGGGCGGTCGTCCGGTTGATCTTCGCTGCGATCCGGCCATGATGGCCTACCTTGTACCCGAACAGTGGCGGTTCGAGGGTAGGAGGCGGCAAATGGTGATGGCGTTCTCTGATAGGCTTCGAGGGAGGTGCTGATGATGACCGGTACGGGGCACAGGAGCGGGCAGAACGGCGTTCCTTCCCGATGAGTTCCGCGGTGGCGGAGTGGTTGCTGCGGTGCTTGGGCGTGCGCCTGTGGAGTCAGACGTCCGCCCGCATGCGTGGGTACGGCGGCCGCGCCGTTTCAGTGGCCGGGATGGCCACCCACCGCCTAGCGCCCCTCACCCCCCTGCAAGGTCACGGGAAAGTGGAATCGAGGGTGCGCCCGGCCCCCTTTCGAGGGTCGGGCGCGTTAGTCGTACAGCGGCGTGCGCACGGTGTCACGGGACTGACACCGGCCGTACCGCACAGTCCATCCCACAGTGGCGGGGATGGGCTCCTTCCCTGGGGAGTTGGTGCGGCGGCACCGGGGCGTGAGCCCGGGCGCATGATGGCGCCGTCCCGCGGCGTCAGGGCGTTAAATGCCCAAGTACGGGGCCGGCGCACGCGTGCGGGCGCCGTGATCGTGGCGGGCCCCGGCCGAGGGCGGAGCGGACCCTCGAGCGAGGCGGGGCCGCTCGAGGGGGAGCGCGCCCTCGAGCGGGGGCGGGGCGCTCGAGGGAAGGGTCGCCCCTCGAGCGGGGGCGGAACCTTGTTCGAGGAGGGAGTCGCCCCTCGAACGGGGCGGAGCCCGTTCGAGGAGGAGCATGCCCTCGGGCGAGGCGGAGCACCGCTCGAGGGGTCTTCCTAGGCGGGCCGCCTTGGTGGGCCTCCGGAGTCTCGCTCGCGTGGGCCGTGTCTGCGGGGGTTAGTTTCCTGCATGGTTAGGCTTAGCTTATATGGATGCGGGAATTTAAGTAGGGGTTCCCCCATTGTTTGAGGGGACCCCTGGGGCGGTCCCCGACATAGCCCATCACGGAAATGCTCTATCTTCTTGGCATCACTGTCAACATGATGCCCACCATACTGACACAAAACATTGAACTTCTTAGCATACTCATAAACCGTGTCAGAACCTTGCTTTAGTGCAAGCAACTCCTTCATCTTTCTGTCCATGAGACCCTTAGGAATGTGATGTTCCTTGAAGGCCCTCTTGAATTCAGCCCATGTGATTTGATGTCCCGCGGGGATCATGGACTTGAAATTCTCCCACCACAGCAGCGCTGGACCACGGAGCTGGAGGGTAGTGAAGTTGTACTTGCGCTCTTCGGAGTAGGGCAAGGTGAACACGGAGAACTTGGCCTCAATGGCCCTGATCCACACATCTGCGGCCAGTGGCTCTTTGGCCTCCTCGAAAGTCGGGGGCTTCATGGCATAGAAATGCTCATACTTGGTGACTCAAGGCTGACCATCAAGATTCTCCCCATGGGGATTGTTCTGCAGCTGCTGAGCAAGTTGTTGTTTCATTTGCAATAGCTGACAGATCACCTCGGTTTGGGTGACCATGAATTGCTCTTGGATGGTCATGTTGGGAGGAGGTGGCGGAGCGTCACTCCCACTTGCACCAAAACCATTGGGGGATGCACGGGTTGGTCCCACCATCTGAAATTCATGAGGTTTTCATTAGCCACATATTCACAAGCTTGCTTACATCATTCACAAGAAGAATATGCAAGGCAAAAACTCATAACATCATTTCTGGGGAAACGGACAGCGCAGCTGTGTTGATGAAAAATTCATAACTCTCTGCCCCCTATGGAAATAAATCTCGTTTTTGGTCAGCAAGTGCAAAATTTAGTAAGCTCCAACCTTGGTATTCAACTCGAGATCCAATTCCAACATTATCATGCCTGAAAAATTCCGTAACCGAGGTTCTACCTAGCTGTTTTTACTAGAGGCCGAAATGCACAAGTTTTGCCATAACTCTCGGTACACTTATGCAAATATGGTGAATTTGGTGAGCATGATCTCCACAATATACCACACAACTTTGGTATTCAACCCAAGGTGAGATTTTGATCACAATAACCCTAATTCATTCATTGAAAACGACAATATAAAGGTGTTCATCCAAGCATTACATGATGCGGAGTCTTTGGATCACCTGCACACTATATACAACCATCAAAAACTCAACACACATACTCTCCGAGCAGCCTAGACCCTTCAACAAAAGCTAGCTGAAAAGGCTAAACTAAGAGTACATGATTTTTCTACTAAAGACAACAACTAGACCGCTAGTAGCCCGCAGCGGAGCCAGCACTAGTGTCCGGAGAAGCGGGTGGTGGACCGTCAACACTGTCCTCGCTCAAGCCTGAAGCTCCCTGTAGCTCGTCCGGAGCGGCAGGTGCAGCTAGTGGAGCAATCCGCGGCTGCTACCCCTGGTGTGCCAACGCCTGCCACACCTCCACCTCTATCTCCAAATCAGCCACCTGGTTCTGCATCTCCGCCACGTTCTGCACCAAGGCAAAACGTTGGGCCTCATTGTGAGCTAGCTGCACCTGTGTCATCTCGAGGGTGTGGGCTCTGGCGTGCAGCTGCTCTGTGAACTCAGCACGCTCCTGGTGCCACTGGATACGCTCGTCCTGAAGTGCAACAATCTCTTGCTGGAGGTGAACAATGGTCTGTCACTCAAACTGTTTGTCGAGGGTGAGGATATCCCTCATCGCTGTGGCGTCCATCAACACAACCGAAAGCATACCCTGAGTGGAGAGACGAAACACCTACATGTTGTAGACCGCCTCCAACAACCTCAGAAGCTAGTGCACAATGACCTCTGGGGGTCAGTCGTGAGCAACACGTCGGTGAGAGACATACGCTCATGCCAAGTCGGGTCAAGGGGTCCATGGTCGGGAACAACCCCAACGCGGTGAGCATCACCTCGTCTGGGTGCTGCTCGCAGAAGGTGTGGAGGATCCGCATGGCCGCGGACTCGACCGACTCGACACCGCGGTGAGTGAAAAACATCATGCTCAAGTCTGCCCACTCCGGGTGCTCGGGTGAGGTAGCACGGTCGCGGTCATGTGGGCGTAAGGAACACCCTAGTCCCAAAAGGAGACCACCTCGTACAGCGGCGGCGTAGTGTAGCCAACCTCACTGAGAGTCTCCCACAAAATACGTGGAAAACCCTCCCAGTCGATCTCGTAGACCGGTGGCTGCGCCATCTGTACAAAAGATAGGGACTACACGTTAGACATCGAAACGATATCAACATGAGTACGGGCATACAAATCTGGCAGGTATGAACAAAAATTCATAACATAAAAACCAAGGCCCCAAAAATTCCCAAATTTCTACAGAAACACAGTGACATAATTATGCACAGTTATTCAAAGGTAGATCTAGATTGGATTGGAACGTGCTCAAAAAAATTCATTTTCAGAGAAAGATTACCCAGAAAAACAGCAGGACAAAGGCTTACTAAACTGAGCATAACTCCTGGTAGAAAATTCCTAAAATCCTGAGAAATTCACAGAAGAAGCTAAATTTGATAAGAAACAACTTTCCTAAAGGATGTCTAGTCAGATTCCTCACAGATTTGGCTCTAAAAATTAAGTAAGGACAGTAACAGAATCTGCCAGAAATTTCCTAAGATCAAAAGAGAGGATAACCTTGTCTAAGATCAAGCAATCACCCTAGGAAATATAACCCAAACATGCAACAACAAATTTTAGGTTCAACAAGATTTTAATCATGAATGCACACGTCTTAAACGACCTCATACACATGGATCCAAAAAGACATAGTTAGTGTCGGTGGCAAGCTTATAATCGGCTCTCCTTATAATAACTAGTCGGAGCTACTCGATTCACACTTATCGACTTACGAAACATTGTTAGTGTACCTGCAGAAAACGAACCTCCAGTGCCAGCACGTCACAGAAGCGTCCACATACATTACCGTTCACTATAGAAACAGTATCCATGCGTCAAGCCGCTGCATGAACAGCATCCAACCTCGGACACCCTCCGTTTGAATGGAGTGTATCCTTGCCTCGCATATTTGACATGTGGAATGCACATGTATGACAAATGTGGCGACATCACAACCCATGAAATGGTCATATTGAATAGAGCATGTCATCCTTCGTATGACTTAATACGAAAAACACACGTATAAAACACGTGAGCAACCAGACGAGAAGATGGGATCCGTTGAATAGATCACTCCATCAACCCTCACAATTCCCGTGATGCGGAACAGCACACGTATAAAACACGTGGCTCATCTAGTTTGGTTGTGCAAGAAAGAAAGTCTGACATAAAGTACAGTGCTGGAAGTTAGCAAAATAAACCATAGATTCTTATGCCACCTTAAAGAACCCAAAATTCCCTCTAGGGCCTCTCAATCTAGATCATTCCTTAACAATCCAACAGATTTTCAAAACCCAATCAATCTTGGCAAGTTTTATTGTAAATCATGTGATTAGTATTATTCTAATCACTCCGGTGCATACGGATGCTCTGGTACCAACTGTGACAAGCCCATCCTAGATAATTCTGTACTATCACCTAACCACTCCATTTGGTCGTTAAGTGATAATAAAGAATCATCCCGTTGAGTGTTGACGGGTTTACGCCCGGTAAATCACTTGAAAACACATAGAGGATCGAACGTATGCATTAAAACTCCCACAAAGGAGAGTCCAGAGTGCCTTATAATTTAATATCAAATTCCCCGTAGGGTCTATTATTACAAACCATGGTTCATGACATGAAAGTAAATTGTTCATAGTTTATTAAGACAATGGAAGAAACTAAACGGTACGATCAACATCATAGGAGGCCCGTCCATGATGCAATCACTCATCATCATCCACCAATTCCAGCTCCCACCCGGGTGGAAGTGTCGGTGTTTTAGACCGACAACCTACCAAGGGGAGTACCCGAGGTAGATGAATGTGGCCTCGCCGAGATCGGTAACTCGACGGAAGAGACACATGGCACACAATTTAGATAGGTTCGGGCCGCGAGGTGCGTAATACCCTACGTCCTGTATGTTGCGTAGCTCTAGATTGATTGGATGTGTTTACAAGATGATGTGTATGTATGAGAGAAGTAAAGGTCCCTTCCTCGCCTTATATAGCCCGGGAGGTAGGGTTACTAGTCGGTTTGGGGAGAGAGTACTAGTTGTGTATGTTTAGGAGTTATCTACATGGTACAGGACGTGCATAGCTTCCTATCCGAGTATTTCTCCACCGAGGTCCTTGCACTTCACGCCAACAGGTGTCGTACAGCCCAAGTCGAGCAGTCCCAGGGGCCCACCGAGTAGTCGGTCCTGGTACCCACCAAGGTAGTGGGCCTAGGGAGGTCCATACACAAGCCCCCGAGTACTTTGTAGTCGAGCAGGATAGTTTCGAGTAGTCTTGACGGCCTTGATGAGTAGTCCTCAAGCGTCCCCGAGTACTACAAGTTGAAAGTCCTCAAGAATACTTGAAGCATCCCGAGGCTAGAAGGTACTCCAGCTGATCCTTGAGTAGTCTTAAATTCGTCTCGAGTAGTTCCCAAGCGTCCTCGAGTTCTTCTATTGAAGGTCTTCAATAGTACCCGCGCTGTCTTGAAGAAGAAACCATATGGAAAATGTGATTCAAAGAATCGCATTCCATATGGAATGTAGCCCCCGAGCCTTAGGTCAAATTATAGATTCAAGCTGAGGGTCCATCTGAAGTTATGCCAAGATTATCCTGTAAAATCCAGAGAAAAAACCGAAGGACACGTGGCACGGAGCCCCCGAGCCTTGAGTCGATTACTTCCTCTTGAATTGAAGGGTCATCTTGATTGTATAATGTGTCCTGAGTAGCTCTTAAGTCTTGTTGTCACCCAGGAAATCTAGCAGATGTATCCGAGCCCCTGAGATGGAGTGCATCGAGTACTGGAAGCCGAAGAGTCAGGCAGCAGCCGCTGAGTCAGCCGTCGATGCTTATCCACCTGGTCGTTGCAATGCTGCTTGCTAGGTTATAAATAGACACCGAAACCCTTAGGGTTTGCTTCTGCTGTCGCGGCTTAGATCGAAAGTCAACGCGCGCCGCCACTGCTCACCACCAGCGTAGCCCCCGAGCGGATGCGAGTGAAGACCCCGTGCACTTGGAGGATGAAGTCGTCTCCATCCAAGGGCTCAAAGGCTGGTGTCGGGAAGAAGACATCCCACAGTGAAGCGCAAGGATCTGCTCAGGGGTCGTCGCCGCCAAAATCTCCCCCGCATCCCAATCCGGCCAAGGAGTGGAAAAAATCCAAGATGGAGACTGAAGATCTGCTGGCGCTGGTGAACAGCGGGTTCTTGTGGGAGAAGGAGATGGACATGTGGCGCGCCGCCGCAGGCGACCCGTACCCCATGGAGAAGAACCCTGACGAAGTCCCCATGTTCGCCAGGTTCATGGAGCGCGGATTAGCACTCCCGGCCAGAGATTTCTTCAAGGGGCTGCTCCAGTACTACGGCATCGAGTACTTGAACCTGAACCCCAATGGTATTTTCCACGTCTCCGTCTTTGTACACTTCTGTGAGGCATTTGTGGGAATCAAACCCCACTGGATCTTGTTCCGGAAGTTCTTCCGTGTGAAGCCGCAGCCAAGAGCCAACGGCCCGCGAGTAGTCGGTGGGGCTGGCATCCAGATGTGAGAAGAGCGGCCGATCAGTACTTGCTATACAAGCTCATCGATTCGAACCAAGACTGGAAGGCCAAGTGGTTCTATATCACTAACCACCACCCGGAGTTGCCGAGGCCAAGCGGGAAGTAGCCAAAGCATCGGGCATGGTGGAACACAGAGCCGATGATGCAAGAGGGTATTCAACTACCCGAGTTGATGTTGAAGATCAAGGCCTTGAGAGAGGCCGGGCTGAGGGCCAAGCATGTGGCCTTCAGCTTCATGAAGAGGAGAGTGCAACCGTTGATGGCTCGAGACACTCTCGGGTACCAGTACACGGGTGATGAAGATACGTCAAGGATGCCCGGCAACGAAGTCGACGATGAGGACATTGTCGAGAGGCTGAGCAGGATATTCAAAGATATGCCACCGTACACTCCTTGCCCAGTCCCCGAGTACTCCGCGGCTCGACCGCCGAATCAGGTACGTAGTTGAGACCGCTGACCTTGAGTTCTGATTGACTTGGAATAGTCGCGCTCACCCATGTTGTTTGCTGCAGGATGACATCGCGAAGTTTGTCACCGATCCAACTCCCCCTCCTCGACTTGTAAATATTCCAGAGGAGGGCAAGAGCAAAGCGAAGGAATGTCGTGAAGTCGGTGAAGGTAACGACACTGTCACCATTGAAGACACATCCGACGAGGAGGATGAGGAAACGCTGCAGGAGCGATTTCAGCTACGGTCTAGGTTCAACCGACCTGGGCTACCCCATATCCCCCTCATTGATGATCCGCCGACTAGCTTGGAGGCTAGTCTCCCTGCGCCACTGAGAAGGCCGCGCAATGTGGCGTGAAAACGTGTCACCAAGAAGCTGAAGGTGACAGAGACCACTTACAAGGGGGTATGTTCCTCGAGTAGAGTAGTCGAGTACTTGTCTTGAAGCATTGCATGCTGACAGTTGAGTGGCAGGAGATTCCATCGCCCGACCCCGCAGATCAGGGGGAAGAAGACGACTGGGATATGGTGGGAAGGGCGACTGAGAGGAGCCGCAGTCTAGCCCCCACCATAGAAGAGACCGTGCCTCAGATGGCACAGCAGACGCCTGGTACTGCCGAGCCGCAAGTGTCGGCAAAAGAAAGCAGGCCAGAACCCACCGCGACTACTGGAGCCGAAGGACCAGTAGCAGCCGAGGCTGAGGAAGAGGCACTCGCGGAAGTCGGGCTTGTTGATATTGCCAGTATACTTGGCGCTCCGACCGTGACTGTAGTCCGGTCCAGCTTGTAAGTGAAATCCATCCCCGAGTAGTACATGTAGTTTGGTAGTATTGCTTGGCTGACCACCAAATTTGCACTGTGTAGGAAAGCCATTGATCTGTCCTGGGAAGGAGAAGAACCCAGTACAGCAGCTGCTGAAGAGGACCCGTCGCCAACTGTTCAGGAATCCACTCCCCTTTCCCAGGCTGAGACTATGGTGCTGGGCGTAGAGGCTATGCTGCCGGAGGCCATCGTAGTGGAAGGTATGTAGACTGTGGTGATGTCGTCTACCCCGTGTAGTAGTCGTAGCCCCCAAGTACTGACGTCATATGCCTTGTGATGTCAGATACACAAGTCGAGGGGACCACAATCCTTGAAGCCGTGAAGGTTGAAGGCGTCGTGCCTGAAGCCGAGGTGCTGGAGGGGGCAGCTTCCGAACCGGAGGTGACGATAGCCCTCGAGGCCATGGAGGAGGTGCGTGACGACGCGCTCCCGGAGTCGAGCATGGACGTTGTCGTCCGGTCGCCGGAGATCCAAGATGCGGAGCCGATCCATTCGGCGCCGATGTCAGAGACCGCGGCAACTAGTCGTGGTGGGCTCGAGCTTCTGGTGGATGAACTCATCGACCCGGCGATGGTGGCCCGCAACTTGGAGTCAATGCACCGGGTTGAGCAGTGAATGAAGGTACATGACAGTACCCTTGAGTAGTCGAATTTCGCAAGAACTGAGTACCCAAATAATGGTTGTTGCCTTGTGCAGGATGTCGTGGAGAGATCCCGACAGAAATCCGATATGCTCCAGGGATATGGCGATACAGTGCTTCGGGCGGAAGCTCTAAAGAAAGAACTCAGCAAGGCTAGGAAGCACTCCACCATGTTGCAATCCAAGCTGGATGGAGCCTTCGCTTAGTACCACAATGAGGTACAAGAGATGTAGGCAAAGAGCGATGACTTGATTCGCAAGAACAAGTCTTTGCGCCAGAAGAATAAAGGTATGCCGCCGGAATCCTTTCGAGTACTTATTGCGGGTACCTTGTAGTAGTCTGACATGTGTTCTTGAGCTTTGCAGATCTTGAGGCCCATGTAGACCAGCTGAAGGCATCGGAGACCGATTTGAAAATCATCGTCTATCGGGAGAAAGATGCCTGTGAGGTACTTGAGTACGAATATAAGCAGCTGTCTCAAGAGTGCGTAATGCACATGGAGCTTCGTGAAGCCTCAGACTGTGATCTTGTCAATTGCTATAAATCTCTGCAGAAGCTCAATGAAGACTGTGAGAAGCTGCGCGGCCAACTCAAGGAGCTTGAAGAAGCCGCACTTCCAATTGCGAGGCTGCTGGTGCCTCACCCGGGCAGGCCCAAGATAGCTCCGTTGGTGGATTGGTTGAAGGAGGCCCCCGGTCGTCTGGCAAGATATGTGAAGCACCTGGCGAAGTCCATCCCCAACCAAGTCTTGGTGTACATGAAGTCATACTTCCCCAAGGCTTCGGTGGATGTAGTCGCGGGAGGACTAGCCGCCAATTGCACGGATGACCAATATAAGGAGCTGCTAGAGCAGATGGTGCCCATCGTGGAACAAGTCACGGAGAAGCTGAACCTCTAGTAGTTGTCCTGTAGGGTTAGCTTACTGCAGCATATGTAATATAAACAAAGTTATGATGAACTTGTTTAAATTTGAATGAAAATCTCCCATGATGTATGGCTGAAACGAGTACTCGTTGTCGCTGTTTGTATGTGCGGAGTGCTCATCGTCGAAGTGTTGCGAGTAGAAGGACTCGACAGTAGATCCAGTATAGGATATCACAGTAAATGAGTTGACCAAAAATCAAACTTTATTACTAAAGAAAGAGTACACCTGGATGGCCAGGGCCGTTTACAAGTGTAGTCGCCTAGAACTGAAGGCCGCCTACGGCTTAAGTATTGCTAGGACCCATGGCTGCTTACAGCCATAGATCCATTGGTAGCTGTATAGGTTGGATCTAGGAGTACATGGTCTCTTCGTAGACCGTTGTTATATTCCTTGATGCTCTGAGCAGACCGAGATCCGTCAGTAGCCGTTAACGCTGGATCTTGTAGTAGAAGTAGTCCGGAGACTAATGCCTGGACCCAGAAGCCCCTTACAGCTAAGGGCCTAGGAGTAGCCGTGTAGACTTGGACTCCTGGAGTAGTCGAGAGACTACGCGTAGAATCGACAGAGCTGGTCAATGTTCCACGAGTTGCTGACGTTGTCGCCTTCAAGTGTTTGGAGGCGGTATGAACCTGGTCTGGTCACCTTTGCAATCGAGAAGGGACCTTCCCATGGCGAGCTGAGCTTGTGTAGTCCTTCCGTGTTCTGGATGCGGCGGAGGACTAGATCACTAACGTTGAAAGAGCATTCCTTGACGTTGCAATCGTGATAGCGTCGGATACCCTCAAGGTACCTTGCTGATTGGACGACGGTGCAGCGAGCTTCTTTGAGTCCATCGATATCGACTCGTCTGTTGTCTTCAGAGATGCCTTCGTCGTACTGCTCCACTGCCGGCGAATCCCACATGACATCGGCAGGTAGAATAGCCTCGGAGCCATAGACCAGGAAGTATGGTGACTGCCCTGTTGTCGGTTGAGTGCGAATTCCCCAGAGTGCGTTGGATAGTTCCTTGATCCACTTGCCCCCTTTTGAGTTAGCAGCGTCTTGTAGTCGCTTCTTGAGAGCATCGAGAACCATCCTGTTGGCACGCTCGACTTGTCTGTTGGCCCGTGGATGGGCGACTGAGACATACCAGACGTCGATCCCACTATTCCCGCAGTATTCCCAGAACTGCTGATTGTTGAAGTTGGAGCCCAGGTCTGTGATGATGCGGTGGGGTAGTCCGTAGCGATGTACGAGTTCATCCATGGAGTACCCTGTCGGCCTTTAGGTAGGTGACCGGCTTGACTTCGATCCACTTGGTGAACTTGTCGATGGCCACCAAAACTCTGTTGAATCCTCCTAGCGCAGTCGGGAGAGGCCCAATCATGTCTAGCCCCCAGCAGGCGAAAGGCCA
The DNA here is from genome assembly GCA_947561735.1 of Cenchrus americanus. NCBI lineage: Eukaryota > Viridiplantae > Streptophyta > Magnoliopsida > Poales > Poaceae > Cenchrus > Cenchrus americanus. Next base: position 164,404,372 of record OX387242.1, on the reverse strand, counting down.
AGTTGGTGGTATGGTGACTAGCTTGTAGGCCGGGACGTGTTGTTGCTTGGAGAAGCATTGGTACCCTTGGCACCTTCTGACGAGTTCCTTAGCATCGCCCAAAGCTGTGGGCTAGTAGAAAGCTTCTCGGAAAGCCTTGCTGACCAGCGTGCGAGAAGACACGTGATTGCCGCAGATGCCTTTGTGGATCTCCTCCAAGATGTCCTTGCTTTCTTCTCGGGGAACGCACTTCATGAGTACTCCTGAAGTGGCGCCCCGCCTATAGAGCTTGTCTCCGACTAGTACGTAGGACTTGGCCCAGCGGATGATTTGCTCGGCCAAGTTCTTGTCCGTGGGAACCTTCTGCTCGCGGATGTAGTCGATGAAGGGTTGTCTCCAGTCCACGTCTATCATCATGACCTCCTGGACAGCTTGAGAAGGTGCTGGGTCAGTGATTTCGGGCAACGGCTCCAGGATGGATGGCGCGTGAAGCTCGTGGACGAAGACTCCCGCTGGTACTTGTGCACGTGTAGAACCAAGCTTCGATAGGACGTCCGCTGCAACGTTGTTGTCACGGACGACGTGATGGAACTCGAGACCATAGAATTTGTTCTCGAGCTTGCGGACTTCCAGGCAGTAGGCGTCCATGTTCTCCTTATTGCGATCCCAAGACTTGTTAACTTGGTTGATGACCAATGCGGAGTCGTCGTAGATTAGTAGTCGCTTGATGCCCAGAGATATTGTGAGGCGGAGCCCGTGTAGTAGAGCTTCGTACTCGGTTCTATTATTTGAGACCTTTCAGAAGATCTGCAGGACGTACTTGAGTTGTTCGCCTGTTGGAGAAATCAGGAGTACCCCTGCACCCGCGCCTTCAAGCTTGAGTGAGCCGTCGAAGTACATCACCCAATGCTCTGGTCGCTCGGTTGGAGTTGGTAGCTGATTTTCCCGCCACTCCACCATGAAGTCGACTAGTGCCTGCGACTTTATGGCTATTTGTGGCCTAAAGTTGATGTTGAGGGTGCCGAGTTCGACTGCCCATTTGGAGATTCTTCCAATAGCATCTTGGTTCCGTAAAATGTCGTCGAGCGGGTAGTCGGTGACGACGGTGATCGAGTACTCCTGGAAGTACTGTCGTAGCTTTCGTGAGGTAATGATCACTGCATACAGTAGCTTTTGTACTGGTTGGTAGTGTGCCTTAGATTCCGATAGGACCTCACAGACGATGTAGATTGGTCGCTGGACTAGGTAGGCGTGGTCGTCTTCCTGCCGCTCGACGACGATGGCAGTACTGACCACGTGAGTAGTCGCAGCGAGGTAGAGTAGTAGCTGCTCCTTTTTTCGAGAAGCCGTGAGGACTGGTGGCTTGGACAGGAAGTCCATGAGCTGAACCAGAGCTTGATCTGCTTCTTGGGTCCACACAAACTTCGTTTGGTGCTTGAGTAGTTTGAAGAAGGGTAGCCCCCATTCTCCAAGCTTCGAGATGAATCTGTTCAAGGCCGCCATACACCCGGTGAGCTTCTGCACGTCTTTGATGCAGGTGGGAGCCTTCATCTTGGTGATGGCGGAGATCTTCTCGGGGTTGGCTTTGATGCCGCGATGGCTGATGATGAAACCGAGTAGTTTTTCTGAAGGCACGCTGAAGACACACTTGTTCGGGTTGAGCTTCCACCGGTACTCCCGCAGGGATGCGAAAGTCTCTTCAAGATCGGCGATGAGCGTGTCGGAGTTTCGGGTCTTGACGACCATGTCATCCACATAGGCTTCGACGTTCTTGTTGAGCTGTCTCTTGAAACAGGCCTGGATAGCTCGTTGGTACATAGCGCTGGTGTTCTTCACCCCGAAAGACATCGTTATGTAGCAGTAGGCGCCAAACGGGGTGATGAACACGGTCTTCTCCTGGTCTTCTTCCTTGATCGCAATCTGGTGGTACCCGGAGTAGCAGTCGAGGAAGTAGAGCAGGTCGCAGCCCGCCATGGAATCAATGACTTGGTCAATCCACGGCAACCCGAAGGGGTCCTTGGGGCTGTGTTTGTTGAGGTCGGTGTAGTCGACGCACATTCTCCACTCGTTCATGTTCTTCTTGCGGGCGAGGATGGGGTTGGCGAGCCACTCAGGATGGAAGACTTATTTGATGAAGCCAGTTGCGAGTAGTTTCACGAGTTCCTTCTTGATGGCGTCCTATCGGTCGTCGGCAAAACGGCAGAGATGTTGTCGTTTGGGGTAGCTTTAGGATCGACATTGAGTGAATGGTCGATCAGATTCCTGGGCACCCCTGTCATGTTCGCTGGTTTCCAAGCGAAGATGTCTTAGTTAGCCTGGAGGAAGCTGACGAGTCGAGGCCCACCCCGATTATGGTGGTCTTGCTGTTGTCGCCTGTCCCAAGGTTGATCGCCTTGACTTGCACTTCCTCAGAGGGTTGACGCTTGTTGGCTGTGTCTGACTTCTCTGGGACCTCGAGTTCAGTTGGGGCAAGCTTCTTGGATGCAGCATAGATCTCCATCATTGCATTGGGTACTTGATTGGTGGCTGCGAGTTCCACAGAGTGTCGCAGTCAATGGATATCTTCAAGTCCCGTTGTAGTGAGAGTACTCCGGCAGGACTTCGCATTTTGAGTACCAAGTATGTGTAGTGGGGTACCGCCATGAACTTGGCGATAGCTGGTCTGCCCAGGATGGCATAGTAGGAAGTCTCGAAGTCCGCAACCTCGAACTTGATGTACTCGGTGCGATAGTTGTCCCTGGTTTCCCCGAAGGTAACTGGCAGGACCACTGAACTCAGTGGAATAGCCGTGTTCCCAGGGACGGTGACGTAGAAAGGCGATGTGCTCTTGGTGAGCATGTGGGTAATGTTGAGCTTCATCTTCTTCAAGGTCTTGGTGAAAAGGACGTTGAGCCCGCTTCCACCGTCGATGAGTACCTTGTTGAGTCTGGAGCCCGCGACTACCGGTTTCAGGACAAGTGGGAAACGCCCTGGATCGGAGAAGCTTGTCCATTGATCCGCGCAGGAGAAGGTGATGGGTACCTCCGACCACCTGAGAGGGGTCGGGACCGCTGGTTCAATGTTCAAGACTTCCTGTCTGGTGGCCTTCTGAGACCGTTTGGTGGGTAGTCCGCCGAAGAGGACGTTCACCGTCTTGTCGGGTTCTTGGAAGTCACCGTTGTCCTCGTCGGCTTTTTTCTTGCCTTTCTTGTCATGGTGAGGTCGTGGGTCCGTTGTATCCTTGAGTGCTCGCCGGAGTTGGTAGCACTACTCGGTGGTGTGGTTGCCCTCCAGATGCCACGGACACTTCTCTTTCAACAAGTCTTTGAAGCCGCCAGAGGTCTTCTTCGAGTTGTCTTTCACAGGGTGCTAGATAGCCGCGACTGTGTTGTCTGGCTTGCGCTTGCGTTTAGGACCCGAGTAGTTGTTGTTATTGCGACCCCCTTGATCCCTGTTGTTGTTGTTTCTGCCACCCGGGTTTTGCTTGCTCTTGTCGCGGATGGCGTCGTACATGGCGTTAGCCTTGTCTTCTTCGTCGGCCCATGAGGTGATCATGTCCTTGAGCTTGGTGATAGAACTCGGGCAGCGGCGACCGAAGTCTTCAAAGGTGCGACGATGGTAGAGACCGTCTTGGAAAAGGTCGATGACCTCCTTGTCGGTGACATCGACTACAGTGGCGCGCTTGTCGAAGAAGCATCGCATGCGTAGCGTCTTGCCCTGTTCCTGTTTCACTATTGCCAGGTCCATGCGAGTACCCGAGCGTCCCATGGCGCCCGCAAAGTTGCTGGTGAACTGATCCTTGAGCTGGTCCCACTTGTCGATCGAGTACTTGTCGAGCGACTCGAGCCATGTGAGTGGTGCTTGGTCCAGGCAGAAGGGAAAGTAGAGGCACTTGGTGTCATTGTTGCCGCTAGCATTTTCGATGGAGAGGGCGTAGCATCTGAGCCATTGGATTGGGTCTTGCTTCGCGTCGTACTTAGTGATCCCCAGAGGTTTGAATTTATCTGGGAGGAGTAGATTGCGAAGTCGAGAAGAGAAGGTGGGGAAGTCGTCGTTGTCGCCTGCCGTGGAGGACTTGTTGCGTCATATTTCTTCAATTCTGCGGCGGGCATCGTAGCCGCCGCATGAGGCGCCGGTGACGTGGCTGTCTGCGTGGCCTCAGCCTCCGCGATCGCCTCCGCCACCGGCTCTCCTTCCAGCCCCGTGTGAGGAGCTCCCGCCGCCGCTACCTCCGCCACCAGCGTCACCATGATCAGTAGCGCCACGACTGCCACCGGTGCTGCCAGCACTATTACCATCCTGAGAAGGTCCTCCAGCTGATGCCCTAGTACGGTTGGGGTTCTGGGGGAGCTCTCCTCAAGTACGGTTGCGTCCATTGGCTGGACTGTGACTTGTGGCTTCATGGTTCTCGTGTTCGCAAGTTCTGGGGGGAGGCACTTGAGTGACTCTGTTGTCAACTCTCATGAAGTAGGCATCTTTCGCGAGCTTGGCGATGACTTCACCCGCGCGTATCCCCTGAGACTGACGTGCTATCGTAGAGATAGACATGAGGCACTGTTCGGGGGTAGTGTGCACCCGGTTGGCGACTTGATCGAGGGCCTCTGCGAGATTCCGTACAGGGAGGGATTCTCAGAGACGTCTGCGCCGTTCGTTGTGCTTCCTGTTGCGCTCACGTCAGGTGTTTTTGTCGTTGTTGGTTTCGTCAGCGGGTGCATTGGCAGACAGCTCGTTTGCTGATATGTCTTCGAAGTAGCGGTCGGGTCGGGTCCCTAAAGGTCCTGGCGTCTCGCCAGCAGCCATGAAGACTTGGCGATCAGGTGTGCCGAGATCGGAGTCAGTAGTCGCCACCTCGGTTGGAGTGTTCTCCTCTGTCGGAGCTAAGGGTGTTCCCTCCTAGAAGGGAAGCGAGTCGAGGTAGGCGACGCAGCGTGAGTTCCCGTCTGTCAGGTCTGCAGGCTTGCGGTCTGGCCAGTAGACGAATCTGCCGGCGGGTGTTGATGCTATAACCAGACCGGTAGCTGGTCCTGACAGTGATTGCTCGATCGTGGAGTTCTCGGACTCAGGGTCGCCAGGGTCCGATCCGAAGTCGAACTCGTAGGAGGAGCCCGAGTAGTAGCCACAGGCGGGGTTGGAGTCTGAAGTGTAGTCGGAGACGATCTCCTTGCTGGCCCGACGTGCAGTGAGAGCCTCCGCATGGGCCCTGCTAGTGTTGCAGAGGCCATATGGGAAGTGCTCATGGAGTGGGATGTCAGCACACGATGGCTCAGTAGCTGCCTTGCACGCGATGGCCCACGGGGACGTTGAGTTCGAGTTGGAGGCGGATCCGCACTCGAAGTCGGCGTGTTGGTTGTAGAGCGAAATTTCACCGAATTTTCTGGCGAGATCGCCCGTGATCACCTCAGGAAGTGTCACGAGCCCGGTCTTCGGGTTTGGTGTCATGGTAAGGTGGCATTAAAAATATCCAGCACCGTCGGCGGTGCAGACCTAGGACCCGAAGACGAAGGTGTCGCCGCGGTTAAAGGCGGCGGTTGGCTTGATGAAGATTGAAGCCGTCGAGTTCGCCATGAGATCTTCGGCAAGATCCCCTACTTGGCGCGCCAGTTGTCGGTGTTTTAGACCGGCAACCTACCAAGGGGAGTACCCGAGGTAGATGAATGTGGCCTCGCCGAGATAGGTAACTCGAAGGAAGAGACATGTGACACACAATTTAGACAGGTTCGGGCCGTGAGGTGCGTAATACCCTACATCATGTATGTTGTGTAGCTATGGATTGATTGGGTGTGTTTACAAGATGATGCGTATGTATGAGAGAAGTAAAGGTCCCTGCCTCACCTTATATAGCCCGGGAGGCAGGGTTACAAGTCAGTTTGGGGAAAGAGTACTAGTCGTGTACGTCTAGGAGTTCTCTACATGGTACAGGACATGCATAGCTTCCTATCCAAGTACTTCTCCACTGAGGTCCTTGTGCTTCACGCCAACAGGTGCTGTGCAGCCCAAGTCGAGCAGTCCCAGGGGTCTACCGAGTAGTCGGTCCTGGTACCCACCGAGGTAGTGGGCCTAGGGAGGTCCATACGACAAGAAGTTCTCTGGGCCACACATCAAATGCATTACCTGGAAACAGCATTTATAAAGCAAGGCTAAGTATACTAATACTCAACAAGATTTACCCGTCTAAAAGAAAGACTTTACCTCTAATCATGCAAGGCTTTTGGCTAGTGGATTTGTTTTCCAAGAAGCTACTAAGTAGTGGATCCTTACTTTCATATTTTAGCTCATGTTCTAGTAGAAGTAATCATTACTAGATAAGCAACTATTGCAATCATAGTTGTGCAAACAATTAATCAAATAATAATCTTCACAAAGTTCTATCATAAATGGATATCATGGCCAGTAGATTAAGTAGTCTCAGGTAACGGTGAGAGGCTGACAATCGATTGATTTTAACCTTGCAAGGTGGACCTAAACACACAGGAGGTGCCCTCACTAAGAGTTCACCAACCAGGCGGTTCCCGTCATTCCTCAGATTGGAATCAGATGCTACAGTCTCAAGTACAATGTTTACTAGGCTACACCACCAAGGTCACCCAGCCTCACGCAAGTACTCGGGTGGCGAGCCTGGGCCACAACCCTAAGGTTAGTAGTGCAAAGTTCCTGCACTGTCTCATTTAGGTACTAGGCTTATCGTACCCATTTCTGACAAGTGCTTAGTACTTTCAAACACTTAACCAACGAAGCCATTGGACCGGAGCCCAAATCCCATGCTCTTACCACATGAGCAATCCATTAATCAATATGGTGATTCCATATAGGAGATCTTATTCTCATGAGTGACGAACATCCCTCGACTTGTACCGGATCCTTAGGGCATAGCAACTAGCGACCTAACATGGTAGTAAAAGATCATAGGTACTTATGGATCATGCAACTAGGGTTTCAATTCAACTCCTGAATGTAAATGCACATAAAATAACAATGATAATTCAGAAGTTTAAAGAAACACAAAGGTTAATGAATAAACCGGGGCTTGCCTTTGTTGGCACAAGCAGGCACACAAACTTCCGGACTTTGGTCCGGGTCTTTCTCTATGGTCACGTAGTGCACGTCTCCTCCTGCTCCCTCGTCCTCGTCAGCCGGCACGAGCATGTAACTACCGTCAGGAACTTCTTCTACATGGAGGATGCAATGCAGTAGTTAGGAGTGTAATTAATTTAATTTAATCCAAGCACAGTAGCAACAACCACAAGGAGCATATGGTTGACCATAGTCACCTTAACAACAATAACAACACTTTTCTTTTTAAAGACTATTAGAAAGGCTTATTTAATCTTCTCTTTATGGTGATTGTGTGCACATCTAAAAGGATAATAAATTTTAAAAACAAAATAGCAAGAAAAAGTGTTTTCACTCCTCAAATTATTTTCCTAACTCATTTATAAGATTCAAGCATGAAAAGAATGACTTTTCCATTTATTTCCCTCACAAGTCTAATATAGTTTCTCCACTTTTAATCGACCAACAAGCCTTAAAATAGCCCAACAGTGACCACGGGTCTCCTTGACCAAAAACAACTCACTAGGACAGAAAGCAACTAAGTTGGAACCTTTGAAAGTAAATTACACAATTAAAAGCATTTCTAGCTAGCAATAAAAGGATAAATGCACACAACAATAAATATAGCATGTCTGGAGCCAAACTTTTTCTTACACATACTCTGGTCTAAAACAAGCCTAGGGAACCAACAAACACATCTATAGTCATTCTAGATCTTGATCTACACATTTATGATTAAAACAAGCATAAATCAGGGATAGATATTTCTAGCAATCCAAAAATAGTGATTAATTCAGTATAGTTGTTACAAAAATGGGCATAATATGAATATTCCCAGAAGTATAGTGTCCAAAATCTATTTACTTTTTGCTACAAAAAAATCATTAAGGCAGAAAAGGCATAAACACAAGATAAATCATAATAAAAGATTCTATCAGTAACTTTGTGCAAATTTTTGCACAGGGCCTACACATTCTAGTACTCACAACATATCCAAAAATCAGCTCATGATCATGTGTGGATTTTGCAGTACAACAGATCTAAGTAAAAGGGACTCCTATTTTTCATGTATAAACTAAAGCTCAAAAGTATATACAAGTTTCGTAAAAGTTGTAGTTCTAGTCACATAGAGCACAGCAAAATTGGTTTTGCAATTTTTGGATTTTTCTACGATTTGATATGGATTTTACAATTCGCTGGACCAAGGGGTAAAGAACATAAGAATCTAATAGTCGAGTGGCCCTTGGAAAGATTTGAATCTTTACACAAAAGCCCTTAAGTTTTGCACTCGGGTCCCTGAAAGACTTCAATCCTCACAAGCCTACCCTTCCACTGCGGGGGAGAGCTCGTCGGCGGTGATAGCCGGCCGGACTTGGGGAACAAATAGCACTGGGCACCCTAGGTGCTCACCTGAGCTCGATTGGTGGCGCAGGTGGGGTCGGAGTGACCTCCGGCGATGGCGGGCAACGGAGCAGTGACGGCACGGCCGCCGCGGCTCGGATTTCGGTGCAATGCAGGCGAGGCTAAGCCATCGTGCGCGTGTGGAAGCTCAATTGGGGGATAGTGAGGAGCTTAGGGTCGTGGGTTGGTCACGGGCGCGAGTGGAGATGCGAGTTCACCACCGGTGCTAATGGCGGGCGGCGGCGGACTGTGGTGTTGCTCGGGCGCACGCGAGGAAAGAAGGGGGAGGGGTTTTATAGGCTCGACGACGCGTTGAGGCGGATTCACCCGAGCTTTGTGACCTAGAGGAGCATCGGCATGGGTGCGGAGGCGGTGGTGATGTGCGGTGGGCTGGCGGCCAATGGTGGAAGGCGGTTCGCTCGTCGGCGAGTGTGGGGAAGCCGCGTGGCACCGGCCTAGGCCACTTGCGCACGTCATTAGCCTTAGGTCCACGGTGGCGACGGCACCGGCCTCGGACCGCGGGGGTTTTCGGTGCCTCGGCGTGCGCGTGCGCTCGGGGTACGGCGGGGCCGACGTGGCGTGCGCGGCGCGACGTCGTGCGGGTTCGCGCGCTCTGGCTCCAAACAGTTTCAAGTAGCCAACTTCAACTCGATTTTTCTCTAGGATTTCAAATAGAAGTGTGCAAAGTTTCTCAGCAACTTACCCTCTACAAGATTGCCAAAATTGCTCTACAAGATTTCAACTTGCTCGAAGGGTTCACACGAATTTCCCCCATCAAATCCCCAAGAGCAAGTTCCTGAAAACACACCGAGAAAACCACCAAGAGAGGGCTCAGAAAATCACCACCAAGAACAACTAGGAACAACACAAGAAAGCCTTGAGGAACCACGCCGAATCATCTATACATACCAAGGAGGTTCATACAAGGTCTAGCATGCCGCCCGATCATCCAACCCTCTCACAAGATCTCACAATGAAGCTCTCAAGCTAGTCCTATGGAAATCCTAAGAAAATAGGAAGAGAAAATAGGAAAGCAAATGAACTAGAATTCCAAGAGATGGCTGCCATCCTCTCACCTCATGGGTTATATGGAGGCAACCGAAAGTCTAAAATACCCTTACTTAATAACTAGGGATACAAGCACCTCAAGGGCGGTTTTGGAAGTCTTCAGATTTTCTCCATCGGGCAGATGCTCGGCGACCGCACCCTGCTTAGCCTCGACGCAAGCCATACGATCCAGACGTGTGTCCTCTGCTTCGAAGATTCCGGACTGCGTCGTCGCACACCGGTTAGACCAGTGCTCCTCACCAGTCAGACCGGTTAGACCCACCGGTCAGACCGGTCTGGAGCTGCTGCAGCACCGTCTTCGGTTCTTCGGTCTTGGCTTTGTGGATCAACAAAGGAACCCAGTGGTTTTCTGGTGAACCACCGGAAACCCCGCGAACTCGGTGTAGCCTCTGCCAATCGCCACTCGTGACTCGGCTCCCACGTAGTCCCGGCTCGACCTTGGTTTTGAGGCTCAACCAAGAAACCGTCCATGACTTCATCTTGCTGTTCATGCCACCATGCAGCCCGCACTTGACTCCGCTGGCCACCGGGTCCCTCAAACGAAGCCTAATTGTCTTCTCCACACCTGGAGGCCTCACTGGCAACGACCTTTCGCGCTTGTTCTTCTCCTGCACCAACACCAGTCAAGCCACAACCTGCACCTGCAATACTTAGCCAAGAATCAGTCCACACAACGTTGTCAATCACTCATGACACCAGGAAGCGACCATCCACCGGTCCTCGAACCACATATGGTCCTCAGCACTTCTTGAAGTCCTTCCCGGTGAAGTAAGTTCCTCCATCGCTTATCAAAATTCTTAGGGTACCGAAGCGAGGGAAAATCATGGTCTTGATCATTGCAATGGATTCCTCCGTGGAAGCTTTACGACATGGCATGGCCTCTACCCACTTGGACACATAATCAACCATGACAAGGATATGCTCAAATCCATTTGAGTTTTTGAAGGGCCCCATGAAGTATATTCCCCAAACATCGAATAAATAGATTTGTAGATTATATTTCAAAGGCACGGCATTCCTTTGAGAAATGTTTCTAGTTCTTTGGCATTCGGGGCATGATGCAATATACCTTTTAGTATCTTCATGCATCTCTGGCCAAAAGAATCCACTGGACCACACTTTTGCTTGGGTCCGAAAATGGCTATAGTGTCCATCGTACTCCGCCGAGTGGCACTTTCTCAAAATTTCTTGCCTCTCTTCTCTTGGCACACATCTTCTCATAACTCCATCATTCCCAAGTTTGAAGAGATAAGGTGAACCCCAAAAATATTTTCGGCTTTCAGAGACTATCCTCCTTTGAGTGTTTTTATCTAAGTGATCGAGAGGCATCTTCCGAATTGCTCGAATGATATCGATCATCCAAGTATCTTTGTCAAGTATTTGGTAGAGGTGGTCATCTCTCATCTTGTCCTCTATAGGCTCTTTATCATCTTGTCCACGGTTCATCCTAGACAAATGATCGGCCACAACATTTTCCACCCCCTTTTTATCATGAATTTCAACATCGAACTCTTGGAGAAGAAGGATCCAACGAATCAATCATGGTTTAGCATCCTTCTTAGCTAAAGGATTTTTTATGGTCGTGTGATCGGTGTAAACAATGACCTTCGAGTTTACGATGTAAGATCTGAATTTTCAAAGGCAAACACCACTGCTAGCAACTCCTTTTCTATAGTGGCATAATTTAATTGCGCCTCATTAAGAGTTTTACTAGTGTAGTATAAGGCATGAACTCGGCCTTCCTTTCTTTGAGCTAAAACTGCCCCTACGGCGTAGTCACTAACATCGCACATATATCGAAAGGTTGGCTCCAATCCGGAGGTTGAATAATGGGAGCACTCATTAAAGCACTTTTCAAGGTCCAGAATGCCGCAAAGCACTTCTCATCAAAGTCAAAAGCCACAACCTTTTGAAGGAGTTGTGTTAAAGGCTTAGTGATCTTTGAGATGTCCTTAACAAATCTTCTATAGAATCCAGCATGGCCTAGAAAGCTCCTCGAGGACTTAACATCCGTTGGAGGAGGGAGTTGCTCAACCATCTCCACTTTAGCTTTGTCCACTTCAATTCTTCTCTCGGATATAACATGTCCGAGCACTATGCCTTGCTTTACCATGAAGTGGCACTTTTCCCAATTTAGCACTAAGTCTACCTCCACACACCTGGTGAGAACCTTATTTAAGTTTGCCAAGCAATCCACAAATGTTTTCCCATAAACGGAAAAATCATCCATGAACACCTTGACAATTTCTTCAATGAATTCCAAGAACACTGCCATCATGCAACGTTGAAAAGAGGTCGGAGCGTTGCATAAACCAAAGGGCATCCTTCTATATGTAAATGTTCAATAAGGGTAAGTAAATGTTGTCTTGTGTTGATCATCCGGGTGAATGGGAATTTGCATAAACCCCGAGTACCCATCGAGAAAGCAAAAATAACAATGGTTTGCTAATCTCTCGAGCATCTCGTTAATGAACGGTAAGGGGAAGTGATCTTTCTTTGTCGCTGTATTTAGCTTTCGATAATCAATACACATCTGCCATCCGGTCACAGTTCATTGCGGCATTAATTCATTCTTCTCATTCTTCACCACGGTTAAACCTCCTTTCTTCGGCACACAATGTACCGGGCTCACCCACTCGCTATGCGGTATCGGGTAGATGATTCCGACATCAAGTAGCTTGATGACCTCTTTCTTTACTACCTCTCGCATTGCATGAGTTAGCCTCCTTTCATGGTCCACTACGGGCTTACATTGGTCTTCCATAGGTATACGACGAGTGCAAAAGGCTGGGCTAAGTCCTTTGAGATCATTGATTGAATATCCAATCACCTTTCTATGCTTTTTTAATAAATTCAGCAACTTCTCATTTTCTTCGGGACTTAATTCGTCGCTCACGATGACTGGATAAGTCTTGTCTGGGCCCAAAAATTCGTACTTCAATCCTTTAGGCAAAGGTTTAAGATCCACCTCGGGCACTTGCGGCTCTTCGGGTTTGATGTCTCCTATGTCTTCGAATTTTTCTTCCTCCACGCTTCCATATTGTGGTTCTAATCCCTTCGTTGCTTCCTCTAGTTCCTCGTCTTGTTGATCATTAGGTTGATTCTCCATCACTCTTTGCAGCGGTTTTCTAAGGGTTTCAACAAAACAAACACTACCTACCTCCTCTACTTCTTCATCTTCGGGAGGAAAAGGTGAAGGATGATTAGAAACACGAAGAAAATTATATGTGTACTTCTTTCCATTAAGATTTATTGTTACTTTGCCTTCTCCGGCATACAACACGGCATCAACCAACTTAAGAAAAGGCCTACCTAGGATTATATGATCATGATTACTATGGTAATCATCTATAACAAAGAAATTGGTTGGTATGCACTTTCCAGAGATGATTACATTAATGTTACAAGCAATACCTAGAGGTTTAATAGTTCTACCATCTCCCATAATTAACTTTGTTGAAGTTGGAGCAAAGTTTAGGTTGTGGTCTTGAACTTTACCGTAAATTTTGGATGATAGGACACTTACTTGGGCTCCGATTTCGCATAAAGCTTTGCATTGAACTCCGTTGATCTTGCAACTCAAGTGTGGTGCCATATTCTCCTCTTGGTCGGATTCTATTGCGTAAACTTCGGTGAGGCAAGCATATGGCGATGCTTCTGGCTTGATCCCCATGATTCTTTTCACATCGGCTATGTATTTCGGATCCACTTCATCATCACTAAAGAGCTTTCGAAAGATCTCACCGGTGGAATCAAGATCATATGAATCTTCTGATTCCTTTTCCGGTGGGAAATCCGCTTACAATGCTCTTACCATCCCCTTTTGGTTAGGGAACAGTCTTCTCTTGCCGAATACTTCTCCGTAGTCGATTGGAACCCAATCCATATGCTCAAACTCCCTTAGTGGATTCGCGCTTGACATACTTCTTTTGTTCATTTCATTTGACTTGGCGAAGTCAACGCTTGTGGTAGTTCTTGTCTTGATGTGCACTTCTTCAAGCTTTACCGGGATTGGCTCCTCTTTCTTGTCTTCTGGGGTTGCCTTTTTGTAAATTTCAGCACATGTCTTCATCGAATTGTGTTCCGGCTCTCCCGCAAGTCTTGTTTCCTAATCTCTTCTCATAGCCGCCGCTTTGCTAATATTTTGTAAAAGTTGAGCGGCTTCCGTGAGTGTTTTCTTCATGAGATCCCCACCTGCACACATTTGAACATGTTCCATGCAACTAGGGGTTAGGGAAAAGAAAATGTATGCAAGAGTACGTCACCGGAGAAGCCGAGTCTTGGTCCTTGTTCAATCAACTCATTAAATCTATTCCAAGCTTGTCTATCCCTTCCTCTTCTCCTTGCGTGAAGGCTCCTTAGATGTTGAACCTTGCTTATTGGAAAAAACTTCTCGCAAAATTTCTTTGTCAACTTGTTCAAATTGCCTTCAACTTCAAAGGACGCATATGAATACCACATCTTTGCTTCGCCGGCAAGTGAGTAGGGAAAGAGATTCCATTTGAACCATTAATTGGGAACTCCTTCTTGACGCATCATGTTGCATAGCATCGAGAAATGTCTTATGTGTCTATATGGGTTCTCTGTGTCCATCCCCTCAAATGGGGTTGCCATAGCCATCTCGATGATCCTAGCTTTGATTTCATACTTGGTTGCTTCGAACATCAAATCCGACTCTTGTACCTTTATGTCTTCACATCGAGGACTAGCGTAATCCCTTAGTGATTTCTCTGGTTCTTCCATGGGGTGGTGGATGAACGCCATCTAGACAACAAAACAAAGTGGTTTTCTAGGTAATAGGGGTTAGATGTTAGCAAATAAATGATAAACAATAAACTGGCTTGCTCCCCGACAACGGCGCCAGAAAAAGGGTTTGTTGACGGATAAAACTTGTATCCACCTACGATCCGCAATCGTACGGACCTACACCTTTTTCACCACATGGATTCCCTAGGTTCTTATCAATCCGCGGAGCAAGGGGATTACAAGTGTTTGATCTAGCACTACTACTAACTTATCCAAACCCTAATCTACGGTTAAAATAGAGAACTACTACACTACACTAGAGGGAACGATTAAACAAACAAGATATATATAAAATACACTTGCCCAAGGGTCTACGATACTTGAACATGCAACCGCTTAAGATATGAAAATCGATCTAATCTATCGGGGGTTGTGACCACGGTTTCGCCCTTTCCCTCCCCCCGTACTGTGACTACACGGAGGTATTCATGACTATACCTATGATGGACATTGCATATTGAATGGTTCAAGAGAGCATTGAGATCTTTACTCCCTAAACGGCACGGTAGCTAACCTTAAACGATAAAGCCTCTTCAATACTAGATGATAGATAGATAACCATACAAAGTAGTGATTACATCTTAAGATCGATTGCAACCCATGGTCAAATGAGAAGATTACCCCACCAAGGTGCTAGGCATAGCACCGTTGATCATGTGACGCTTCCGACGGTGTCTTCCTTCTCCTCCGGGGGTGTCTTGGCAGGGCCTCGACGTCCACCTCCACTTGTGGTCGCATCCTTCGAGTCGAGTGATCCTCCTTGTGAATGATCTCCCTCCTCTTCTCTCTCTCTCTCTCTCTCTCTCTCTCTCTCTCTCTCTCTCTCTCTCTCTATCTTGTGGACGGCCTCTCAGGCGAATGTCTCTCTCTCTGCAAATGGCGGCGCCTCCACGTACTTAGGGTTGAAACATCTTCACGCTCAAGGAATGGGGGCCGAACCGACCCCGGAATGGGCTAGGCCGGCCGGCCTGGGCCGACCGGCCCATGGCCATTTTGGCCCGGTTCGGTTGCCCCTTCGCGCACGTGGGTCCTCTTGTCATTATGCACTTTGCCCCTTCCATTTGCACCATTTTGACTATGGCATCCTCGTGTTCAAGATGGAGGGTATTCTCGCATGAAGTTCGGTCTTTTACGCTTCAATCCTCGGGGATGTTCCTTTGAAACACTTCGGTTCTTGCCACCTTTGGGAGCGATTTCATCATGCTCTCGAACACGAACAGGACTCCTCAATTGCTCCTTTGAACTTGTTGTGACTCCGTCCTTGTCCATGTTTTCCTGCAAAAACATAACACTTCCAAATGCACACTATGACGCCCCAGGTTTTTCTTAGGGTTATGGACGCTAATGACCTAGCCAATCCGGTCAAAAGCGTTGACTTTGGTCAAAGCTAGGTCAACTAGGTCATCACCTCGAAACCCTAGCCGACAATCACTAATGATCAACTAATGGTCAACTTTGGGTCGAGCTTGGTCAATTTTGGTCAAACCCTAGCTAAAACCCCTTTGACATCTATGTTGACTCCAGAACTTTTGCCGCGTTCTCCAAATTTCACCTTAACACTTCAAATTCTCCCAATGTAAAAGTTGTGCAGTTTGTCAAGGGACACAACTTTCATGTTGAGCGGCATTTGAGATTTGAAGTGCAAAAGGGTGTAAAACCTTGGTCAACGCAGCACTACACTATTCATCAGCGCCATGAAAACTGCCAAGTTGGCATGCTTTTTGTGCACAATCTGTTGATCAAAACACCCATCAGCCTTTTAAAAAGTTATAGAGGGTCAGCTGATCTACAACTTTCCTATTCACATGTTGGAGCACTTATGTTGTGAAATCTGGAGATAAACTTGGTCAAATTGTGCCAAACTGAACTTGAACCGCGACGGCTCGCGCCCACGCGCGACGTCGCGCGCGCGCCCGGCCGCATTGGCCCGACCGCCGACCCACCGAGCACGAACGCCGGTGCACCCCCGCGACCGCCGGTCCCTCGGCCCCGCACCGACATAAGCACTCGGTGCCCCGTCGGCACGAGACGCACGCCCACGGACCAAGCGAACCGACCCGCGCCGCCCAACCAACGGCATCACCGCCGTACCCCCGCCGCGTCGACCATGTCGCCGCCCTACCAACCCGTCGGCACGAGAGGAGGGGGAGTGAATGGGAGCCGATAAAAATTCTATTTTCAAGAATTTGGCCTATGAACCCGATTTCACTCGTGCACCTCCGTAAGCTTCTCTTGCCAAGTTCACGCAGCCACTGAAGTGCTACTGAACCTAGGAGCAAGACCCAACCAATAGCCACAGCACACACGTAGCGGAAACAAACACAACACGGCTGCTGGCAGCCCAAACCGGTCAGGCCGGTTTCTGAAACCGGTCAGACCGCTTCTGTTGGACTTAGCCTCACGCAGGCAGGGGAAACCAGTCAGACCAACTTTGTCCAGAAACTCCCCAAAGACCCAAAACACCTCAAGAGCCTTTCCACATCTGAACAAAAGAAGCCATAGCGCAATAGAGACTTCCTTGCTCAAAAAACCTTCTTGACAGCCCACAGGGCGAAACTGGTCAGACCGGTTTGGGAAACCGGTCAGGCCGGTTTTTGCCGGGACAGTCGGGAAGAACACAGCCCGCGGGAAAAACTCAACCCTTCCACCAATCGATCTCCCGATTCGTTCCACGGATCAAAGTGAGACTTTGGGGATAGTTGGGGTACCTCGTGGGCTACCCTTGGCTAGAAGCTCGGTCCCCAAAACCCACTCAATCAAGAGGAAGCGAAAGTCAACCCTCAAGAACACCTCTAACCCTAGAACTCTGAAAACACCAAAATCGAGCCCCTTAACTTGCGGATTTGGGAGGGGAATCAAAGGCAAAAGAACCACGAAGGGTTCACACGAATTCCCCCCATCAAATCCTCAAGAATAAGGTCCCGAAAACACACCGAGAAAACCACCAACAGAGGGCTCCGAAAGTCACAACCAAGAATAACCGGGAACAACACAACAAAGCCTTGAGGAACCACACCGAATCATCTATACATACCAAGGAGGTTCATACAAGGTCTAGCTTGCCGCCGGATCATCCAACTCTCTCACAAAATCTCAGCATGAAGCTCTCAAGCTAGTCCTATGGAAATCCTAAGCAAATAGGAAGGGAAATTAGGAAAGCAAATGAACTAGGGTTCCAAGAGATGGCTGCCATCCTCTCACCTCTTGGGTTATAAAGGAGGCAACCGAAAGTCTAAAATACCCTTGCTTAATAACTAGGGATACAAGCCCCTCAAGGGCGGTTTTGGAAGTCTTCAGATTTTCTCCATCGCACGGATGCCTGGCGACCGCACCCTGCTTAGCCTCGATGCAAGCCTTGCGATCCCGACGCGTGTCCTCCGCCTCGAAGCTTCCAGCGCCCTGCGACCCCAAACCGGTCAGACCGGTTCTCCAAACCGGTCAGGCCGGTTTCGACCAGACAGCCACACCCGGTCTTCGGCCTCAGCTTTGTGGCTCAGCCGAGTAACCCGGTGATTTTCGGGTGAACCATCGCAAACCCCTCGAACTTGATGTAGCCTACACTAATCACCACTCATGACTTGGCTCCCACGAAGTCCCAGCTCGACCTTGGTTTTGTGGCTCAACCAAGAAACCATCCACTGACTTCAACTTGCTGTTCTTGCCACCATGCGGCCCGCACTTGACCCCGCTGGCCACCGGGTCCCTCAAACCAAGCCTACTTGTCTTCTCCACACCTGGAGGCCTCACTAGCAATGACCTTTCGCGCTTGTTCTTCACCTGCACCAACACGAGTCAAGCCGCAACCTGCACCTGCAATACTTCGCCAAGAATCAGTCCACACAACGTTGTCAATCACTCATCACACCAGGAAGCAACCATCCACCGGTCCTCGAACCACACATGGTCCTCAATCTCCCCCTTGATGAGTGCATTGACAACACACGCATTTGGTAATCGTAGAAAAGGAAAAGAAAACGAAACAAACAAAAAGAGACTCCAACAAGCGATCAAATGCCGAGAAAAGGCAAAGAGCAAGATCACTTGAAGAAGACAAGTTTCGGACCCCTTAGGCAAGGGCAATGGCTCGACACATCCGAGACAAAACTATGCTCAAGCAAAGAGCACAGACCACCAAGGCATACAAGAGCTCCCCCTGCACATATGCAAACTCCCCCTGAACAAGTGCCAAACCTGGGCACAAACCGGTCAGGCCGGTTCCCAAAACCGGTCAGGCCGGTTCCCAAAACCGGTCAGACCGGTTCCACCAAAACCGGTCAGACCAGTTCCCAAAACTGGTCAAGCCGATTTCATACAGCAGACCACACCCCCCAAAAGCCAAAAATGCAAAAGAAATGCACAAGCTCCCCCTTGACTCTTGGGATAGGTTCCAGGGATGCAATGCAACTTTTCTCCACCTTTCTTTCTCCCCCTTGTTGCCAATGCATAAATCAAGGCTCAACTTTGAAAATATGCAACCTAGAGCTTCTCAAATATACAAAATTCAGCACAAGATGCTACACATGTCCAAATGAGCAAGTTAGATACTCTACAGCTTTGTAATGACATCAACTTCATGACTACCAAGTTTCACAACCATTGGATGAAGCTAAGATAGAGTTGAGCAATTTTGCGAAAAGTTACCCTCTCATGAGCAAGAACCTAAACATGAGCAAAACATGTCAAAATGGCAAAGCCACGCAAACTTCGTGCTAGGACAACCATTCTAATCATAAGACCATCACAAACACCCACAAGCACCTCATGTCATGTCAAAGCCACCGAGCCATGTGCCTACTTCTATGTATGAGACTTCTCATTGGGAGGCATCATGCATCGGTTTAGCACCCAAAGCAAATTAAATTTAGCACATATGACATGGGAGCATATTTTCCAAACATTTTACATTTCATTTTCAGATTCATATTTGTACGTGAAATGTCTTTGCGACAAAAAGGAACTTATGCCCCTCCACAAGATAAAGCAAGAGGGCTAAACATTCATGATGGTAAATGAGCCTTTGGCGCCATATGATCAATAAACTAGCTATCCAACCACAAATTGAGCATAACCAAGCCACTAAAACATGTCAAGATCATATAAAGGCATTTATACATGAGAGAGCATATACGTGACATTTTTCAAAAGCATAGCCATCAACCATGGATATAAATCAAGATCATCAAGAGCTAAGCCAAACTAACCATAGCACACCAAACTAGCTCACAAGATCATATTTAGGACATCATGGTGAACAATGTATATAAGAGAAGATTTTCCTACAAAATGCATATGACACAAAATGCATGCAATCTGAGATACAAGGATGCCTATACATCATGCTACATATGCCACGCCAAATGCAAGAAATGAACAAAGGAAACTATACATATGCTACAAAGGAGCTCCCACACACCCAACTCAAGAAATCAAACACACACCAAGCTCCCCCCGCAAACGAGTGAAAGTTGCTTGATCTAGGGGTTTGGTGAGAATATAGGCTAGTTGGTCATGTGTGGGTACATGTATCAAGGCTATCTTCCCTTTCTCTACATTGTCTCTCAGAAAATGATATCTCACTTCTATGTGCTTGGTTTGGA
The DNA here is from genome assembly GCA_947561735.1 of Cenchrus americanus. NCBI lineage: Eukaryota > Viridiplantae > Streptophyta > Magnoliopsida > Poales > Poaceae > Cenchrus > Cenchrus americanus. Next base: position 164,384,492 of record OX387242.1, on the reverse strand, counting down.
ATGGAGCATTGGGTTCTTTGCAACGCTTATGGCACTGGTGCTATCACATTGAAGTGGGACATGGGTATACTCCTCACCAAAGTCACTCATGGTGTATGTGATCCAAAGGACCTGAGAGCAACAACTAGAAGCGGCGACATACTCTGCCTCGGTAGTGGATTGAGCAACACTCGAATGTTTGCGGGAAGACCAAGACACCAAAGAAGATCCCAAAAACTGGCAAGTCCCAGAAGTGGACTTCCTATCCAACCGACACCCGGCAAAATCCGCATCCGAAAACCATGAAGAGCCAAAGAAGAGGACACAGAGTACCAAAGGCCAAAGTCGGGAGTGTGATGCAAGTACCTGAAAATTCGCTTCACCGCTTGCCGATGCGAAGTCCTCGGAGACGCTTGAAAACGAGCACACAGACATACCGAGAATTGGATATCCGGCCTCGTCGCCGTCAAGTAGAGGAGTGACCCGATCATGCTCCGGTACTCCTTCTGGTCCACGTGTTCACCTTCCTCGTCCGCATCAAGAGCTGTAGTCGTACTCATCGGCGTCGTCATAGCCTTGGAGTCCTCCATCTTGAACTTCCCCACAATGTCCTTGGCGTACTTGGCTTGGTGCACAAATGTTCCTTCCTTTGATTGCTTGATTTGTAGCCCGAGGAAGAACTACAACTCGCCCATCATGCTCATCTCAAACTCCCTGCTCATATCCTCTGCAACCTTGCAACAAGAGAGTTAGACGAGCCACCAAAGACAATATCATCCATGTACACCTGCACAATCAGGATATCTCTGCCCTGTCTAAGTAGAAACAAGGTCTGATCAACCTTCCCCATCTCAAAACCTCTCTCAAACAAGAACCCCCTCAACCTACCATACCAAGCTATAGGCGCCTGCTTCAACCCATAAAGCGCCTTCCTCAACTTGTACACCCGGTGGGGGTACTTGTCACTCTCAAACCCAGGTGGTTGCCTCGCATACACTTCTTCCTCCAACACACCATTCAGGAAAGCACTCTTCACATCCATTTGGTGCAACTTGAACCCTTTAGCCACGGAAAAGGCCAGAAGGATCCTTATCGCCTCCTAACGGGCTATGGGAGCAAAAGTCTCCTCGTAGTCAATCCCCTCCTTCTAACTGAACCCCTGAGCAACAAGCCTCGACTTGTTTCTCACCACTTCACCTTTCTCTCCCTCTTTGTTCTTCCACACCCACTTTGTACCAATCAGCTTACACCCTGGGGGAGGGTCAACCAATTCCCAAACTTGATTCCTCTCAAAGTTCTCCAACTCCTCATGCATCGAATTAACCCAATTATGATTAGATAGTGAGTGTCCAATGTCTTTGGGCTCAAAGGTGGCAACAAATGCAGCATGAGCGAAATGAGAATTGTTCCGAACCCTCGACCGTGTAGTACATTCATTCATATCGCTGATGATCCTTGAAGCTGGGTGATCCACTTGTACTCGCCGGGGAGGTTCTCGCCTTGATGCTACCTCCCCCTCAATAGTAGCTTCTCCTCGATCTTGATTTGTCGTCGTAGGTGTAGGAGAGGGGCCGTCCACCACTGTAGTCGAAGTAGTAGGTACATGTTCAGTCGTGGGCACTTCACCGCCATCTTCATCATCTCCAAGTTCATACTCCTCCTCTTGAAAGATCTCCTCGCCAAGCTCATCATCACCTGCACACTCAAAGACAAGCTGACTATGTGGCTGTCTCGTCGAAGGTTACCTCGCAAGTCTCCACAATTTGGTTAGTTTCAAGATTGAGCACACGATATGCTCTAGAATGAGATGCATAACCAAAGAAAATACCATCGACCGACCTAACCTCAAACTTATCCAACTTCTTCCCTTTTTTCAGAATAAAGCACTTGCATCCAAAGACATGGAAGTGACTCACCTTGGGTGTGCGACCGTGCATCAACTCGTAGCATGTTTTCTTCTTATGCACTCTAAGGTAGATCCTGTTTGACGTATAGCACGCGGTATTCACTACCTCAGCCCAGAACCTTCTCGGAGTCCTATGCTCATCAAGTATTGTCCGAGCCATCTCACACAAGATTTTGTTCTTCCTTTCCACAACACCATTCTGGGGAGGCGTATACGGACTCGAAAACTGGTGTTCAAGACCCAAGTCATGGCAAAAGGTTTCAAAACAAGAGTTTCTGAATTCTGAGCCATTGTCACTGCGGATTGCTCGTATGGCATCTCTGTGCCTCTCGTTCCTCAACCTCAAGAAATGATCTCGAACAAAACCAAACATCTCCCCCTTATACTCGAGAAAGAACACCCACGCATACCGAGAGTAGTCGTCCACCACAACAAGGACATATCACTTCCCACCCGCAGATCGCACACGAGCTGGGTCAACAAGGTCCATATGGAGCAACTCGCATGGACGCTCAGTCATCACATCGGTGAGAGGCGGGTGAGAAGAGGCTACCATCTTGGCATGCCTACATGGCGCACAAACCAACTCTTTCTCAAGCCTCAACCGTGGCAATCCTCGGACCAAATTGAGTTTACTCAAGCGAGACAAAAGGTCAAAGCTCAAGTGACCCAACATCCTATGCCACTTCCACAACTCACTCGAAGGACCAGCCAAGAAACAACGCTCAACACCAGAAGACTGAGAAAAATCAGCTCGAAACACCTGACCCTCGGGAACGACCATACAGACAAGGTCCCCTCGAGAATCCAAAATCCGAGAACCACCAGGCCGAAACAACACCTCAAAACCCTCATCCAACAGCTGGGACACAGACAGCAAGTTGTATCCAAGCGATTGAACAAGAGCAACATGCCTGAGAGTGATCATGTCACTCACCTTAATCTCACCTTCTGAAAGCACATGCCCACGCCCATTGGCCCCAGAAGTGATGTACCTCTTCGTCACCACCGGGACGAGACTTGAGAACCACCCCTTGTCTCCGGTCATATGCCTCGAGCAACCGGAGTCAATCAACCAAATGTTCTTCAAGTCTCCCACCTGAAATTCAAAACCGAGCACGTGAGCAAACAAATGACTCAGCACTAGGGTTAGTACCAAAAGAGTAAAACCAGTGCCGAGCCATTTCCTCGAAAGTGGGGTTAGCACAAACTAAACCATCTTTCCTACCAAAGCTACCTCCACGAACACCACCCCGGTAACCACTCCGAGGAAACCAACCCTCTCTACATGGAGGAGGACCAAAACCACGAAAGGAGAACCGTGGACCGTCCCTCCTCTCCATCTCAAAGCTACGGATCCTCCCATCCCCGTATTGAGCACGAGAGGGAGAACGCCTAGCAAACTGACCACCTGATGACTCTCTAGACCGACCACCAGAAACACGACCACCTGAGACAAACCGAGAATCCTCATGAGCACAAAAACCAAACTTGCCACGCTGCAGACCCCAAACTGGTCTGACCGGTTTCAAAACTGGTATGACCGGTTTCACACTTCCAGCAGCACCTCCCACAGCCTTTCGCTCTCCCCAAGCCAGAACTGTTCTCACATTCACCTTATCTCTGTGCATTTGCACACGAGGCTCAAGTACACCACTGGAGGGGTGGTACTTGTCCTTGTTAGCCCACTCCTTCGCCATTATCTCCTCTTGCTTCCTCTTGAAGCAAAACTCATCCTTATGGCCATCTCTCCCAGAATAGCCATAATGAAACCTCACAAGCTTGGGTTTAGGCTTAGGTTGGGGCTGTTCACTTGGTTTTTCTCCACTCGACTTCTCAACCGGTTTCTCCTCACTAGCCTTCTCACTTTCTTTCTCAAAGAGCACTTTCCCGGAAGTACTCATAAACTTGATAGGCTTTTGGAAATCATTTGTTTGTGGAGGAAACACGGGTGGAGCTGGGGTTGTGTCTAGTCGGTTCCTAAGATGGTTAGGTTTAGGAGGGAAATCATTTTTGTGGTGGATTTTTGGTGGCTCTGGGATATTCTCTCCACTTCTCTCACCAACCTTGTTTACCCCAAGTCCCTCACCATCCTGCCTCTTGAATGTCTCAATCATTATCCTCAGCTGAGGCTCATGACCAGACAACCAACCCATCAACTTTCTCAACTCATCATTCTCATCCTGCAAATGATCAACATAATGTGCGAGTTCCAAATTCTTCAAAGCTGCAATTCACAGGTAGAGCAAGATGTAGGAATTGGTTCTTTCAATTTCGCCTCAAGAGAAACAGTGTAAGCATTCATCTCATCAATTTTAGCATGCAAGACAGGGCAAGAAGTGCAAGCACTTAGCAAAGCAGATCTAGACTTAAGCTCAGCCACTTCAACCCTAAGCACATCTACTTCCTCACACTTGGAGGCATGCTTTTCTTTAAACAAAGCAAGATCAGCAAGGAAAATAGAGCAATCAGCACATTCAACATCATCAGAAACAATAGGTGAAGCTTTCAGAGAATCAATTTCTGGCTTAGCATCAAAATTCTGTGTTTCTAGCTCAGCCACTCTAGTCCTAGCATCCTCGAGTGAGGCTCTAAGCTCTTTCCTCATTTTCTTAGCCTCTCTAAGCATGTCATCACGATTATCAAGCAACAAGCCAAGCCGTTCATTCTTCTGATGCAAGAAGGGGAGTTCATCACGCACCTTGTCATCGGAATCAGAGTTCGAGTCGCTCTGTGTGCTCTTCTTGCTACCGGAGCTCAGCGCCATGGTGCAGAAGCTGTCTCTAGTGAAGCAGCTCAGCCCGCTCAGGTTCTTGGACGACTTCCTGCTCTTGCGACGATCACCTTCATCTTCACTGCTGCTTGAGCTCGAGGTGGAGTACGCGGAACTGGAGTCGACATCGCTCGCTCCAACCATCGCTCGAGCCTTGCCTCGGCTCTCCTTCTTCCTCGATCGTCGCTCATCCTTGTGCTTGTTCTTGTGCTTGCTCTTGTGGTCGCGCCTCGACCGGTACTTGCCATCCGTTCTTGTCTTGTGCTTGTAGCCATCCTTGTTCTCAACCTTCTCCGGGCAGTCGGCGACGAAGTGTCCCAGCTTGCCGCACTGGAAGCATGTCCTCGTGTTCCTCCTCATGTTCACCCGGTTCTCGTGTAGCCTCTCAAATCTCCTCGTCAGCAACGCCAGCTCATCCTCTCCAAGCACGTCGAACTCCTCATCTAGCATAGACATCAAACAGGACAAAGAGAACATCCTGGTGGATGGGTTAGTGTTAGCCTTTCCTTTCGAACCACCAACTAGGGCAAGACTATGAGAGTCAGTCGGACCCTCGAGCTTGGCTATCATGCCCCTATCCACCTCAGCCGACTTGAGCTTCGAGAACAGCTCGTTCACCGTCGGAGTATCATACTTCTCCAACTCCACAACGGCCTCGAACTTTCCGCCCCAAATCGTCTGATCCAAAGAGTGTAAGAGCTTGACAGCTCTATCATGATCATCGTACGGGAGCACGTCCACATTGGCCCTCATGTTGTTCACAACCACCATGAACCTCTGAAACAAGGCATCGATGGACTCACTGGGGAGATGAGTGAAGTTCTCGTACTCTCTCCGGTAGGTCGCATACATCCGAGCCTGAACCTGGGCATTCCCAACATGAGCTTCATTCAACACCGACCAGATTCTACAAGCCAAGTGCTCGGTGTGCACTCGATCGAACTCAGGCTGACACAAATCACGAAACAAGTAGTCGACCGCCTTATTATTGGCGTCGAACATGTATCTCGATCCTGGAGCGAGGAAGTTCATCGGTTGGACATAGCTGTTGTCCACCATGACATCCCAAAGGATCTGACCCTTTCCGCGGAGGAACGCAGCCATCCGCTTACTCCACATCTGGTAGTTCTTTCCATCGAAGTGTTGAGGACCCGAACCCTGCTATCCTTGGATCTTAGACTGGTTAGAGTCAATAAAGACCCGAACCGGCTCTGATACCACTTGAAGGACCGATACGGCGAACCAGAGAGGGGGCGAGTGAATGGCAGCCGATAAAAATTCTATTCAAGAATTCGGCCTATGAACCCGATTTCACTCGTGCACCTCCGCAAGCTTCTCTTGCCAAGTTCACGCGGCCCACCGAAGTGCTACCGAACCTAGGAGCAAGACCCAACCAACGGACCACAAGACACACGCGGCGAGAAACACACAAGACACGGCTGCTTGCAGCCCAAACCGGTCAGGCCGGTTTCTGAAACCGGTCAGACCGCTTCTGTTGGACTTAGCCTCACGCAGGCAGAGGAAACTGGTCAGACCGGTTTGGCAAACCGGTCAAACCGACTTTGTCCAGAACCTCCCCAAAGACCTCAAACCACCTCAAGAGCCTTTCCACATCAGAACAAAAGAAGCCATGGCACAACAGAGACTTCCTTGCTCAAAAACACTTCTCGACAGCCCATAGGGCGAAACCGGTCAGACGGGTTTGGTAAACCGGTCAGGCCAGTTTTTCCTTGGACAGTCGGGAAGAACACAGCCCTCGGGAAAAACTCAACACACCCTCCTGATTCGTTCCACGGATCAAAATGAGACTTTGGGGATAGATGGGGTACCTCGTGGGCTACCCTTGGCTAGAAGCTCGGTTCCCAAAACCCACTCAATCAAGAGGAATCGAAAGTCAACCCTCACAAACACCTCTAACCCTAGAACTCCGAAACCACCGAAATCGAGCCCCTTAACTCACGGATTTGGGAGGGGAATCACAGCCCAAAGAACCACGAAGGGTCCCCACAAATTTCCCCCATCAAATCCTCAAGAGCAAGGTCCCGAAAACAACCCAAGAAAATCAACAAGAGAGGGCTCCGAAAATCACCACCATGAACAACCGGGAACAACACATCCAACACGGCTGCTGGAAGCCCAAACCGGTTAGGCCGGTTTCTGAAACCGATCAGACCGCTTCTGTTAGACTTAGCCTCACGCAGGCAGGGAAAACCGGTCAGACCGGTTTGGCAAACCGGTCAGACCGACTTTGTCCAGAAACTCCCAAAAGACCCAAAACACCTCAAGAGCCTTTCCACATCTGAACAGAAGAAGCCATAGCGCAATAGAGACTTCCTTGCTCAAAAAACCTTCTCGACAGCCCACAGGGCGAAACCGGTCAGACCGGTTTAGGAAACCGGTCAGGCCGATTTTTGTCTGGACAGTCGGGAAGAACACAGCCCGCGGGGCAAACTCAACCCTTCCACCAATCGATCTCCCGATTCGTTCCACGGATCAAAGTGAGACTTTGGGGATAGTTGGCGTACCACGTGGGCTACCCTTGGCTAGAAGCTCGGTCCCCAAAACCCACTCAATCAAGAGGAATCGAAAGTCAACCCTCAAGAACACCTCTAACCCTAGAACTTCGAAAACACCAAAATCAAGTCCCTTAACTTGCGGATTTTTGAGGGGAATCAAAGGCAAAAGAACCACGAAGGGTTCACACGAATTTCCCCCATCAAATCCTCAAGAACAAGGTCCCGAAAACACACCGAGAAAACCACCATGAGAGGGCTCCAAAAATCACAACCAAGAACAACCGGGAACAACACAACAAAGCCTTGAGGAACCACGTCGAACCATCTATACATACCAAGGAGGTTCATACAAGGTCTAGCTTGCCGCCCGATCATCCAACCCTCTCACAAAATCTCACCATGAAGCTCTCAAGCTAGTCCTATGGACATCCAAAGCAAATAGGAAGGGAAAATAGGAAAGCAAATGAACTAGGGTTCCAAGACATGGCTGCCATCCTCTCACGTCTTGGGTTATATAGGAGGCAACCGAAAGTCTAAAATACCCTTACTTAATAACTAGGGACACAAGCCCCTCAAGGGCGGTTTTGGAAGTCTTCAGATTTTCTCCATCGGACAGATGCCTGGCGACCGCACCCTGCTTAGCCTCGACGCAAGCCTTGCGATCCCGACGCGTGTCCTCCGCCTCGAAGCTTCCGGCGCCCTGCGACCCCAAACCGGTCATACCGGTTCTCCAAACCCGGTCGGGCGGTTTCGACGACGACCACGCCGGTCTTCGGCCTCGGCTTTGTGGATCAACCGAGTAACCCGGTGATTTTCTGGTGAACCACCGCAAACCCCGCGAACTTGATGTAGCCTCCGCTAATCACCACTCATGACTTGGCTCCCACGAAGTCCCAGATCGACCTTGGTTTTGTGGCTCAACCAAGAAACCGTCCACTGACTTCAACTTGCTGTTCTTGCCACATTGCGGCCCACACTTGACCCCGCTGGCCACCGGGTCCCTCGAACCAAGCCTACTTGTCTTCTCCACACCTGGAGGCCTCACTGGCAACGACCTTTCGCGCTTGTTCTTCACCTGCACCAACACGAGTCAAGCCACAACCTGCACCTGCAATACTTCGCCAAGAATCAGTCCACACAACGTTGTCAATCACTCATCACACCAGGAAGCAACCATCCACCGGTCCTCGAACCACACATGGTTCTCAGATCCCCGCCGCCGGCCGAGCCTAAGGGCCACATTGCGAGGCATGGCTTCTTTCTAAGGTCTTTTGTGCAAATCGAGGGAATTCTTGTGAAGTTCTGAAAGTTTCCAGGGACCTCTTCGTAATTAGATTCTTCCCTCTTTTGTGTGCTTTGACCAGAGTTTGTAAAATTCGTAGAAATTCACAGAAAAATCAGAAAAATGCAACACCAATTTTGTTGTATTCCATGTGAGTAGAACTACATCTTTTGCAAAGCATGTATATACTTTTGAGTTATAATTTTTGCATGAAAAATTGAAATCCATTTTACCTAGATCTGTTGTACTGCTAAATCCACACATGTTTATGAGCTGAGTTTTGGATATGTTATGAGTACTATAATGTGTAGGCTCTGTGCAAAAATTGGCACAAAATTACTAAGTAAATCGTTTATTAAGATTTATCTTGTCTTTAAGCCTTTTCTGCCTTAATGATTTTTGTAGCAAAAAGTAAATAGATTTTTGAGCCCAACTTCTGGGAAAAGTCATATAATGCCTAGATGCACCTTTATTGAATTAATCATGATTTTTGGACTGTTACAAATAATTATTCCTGATTTATGCTTGTTTTAATCATAAATGTGTAGTTCAAGATTTATAATAGCTATGGATGTGTTTGTTGTTTTCCTAGGCTTGTTTTAGATCAGAGAGAATGTAGGAGAAAGTTTGGCTCCAGGAGTGTTGTATTTATTTTTGTGTGCTTTTATCTCATTTATGCTAGCTAGAAATGTCATTTTTGGTGTATTTACTTTCATAACTCTTTTATGTGTGTTTGCCGTTCAGTGAACTTGAATTAGGCTAGTGAGCTCAGTGAGCTTCACCCTTAGCTGTTTATAAAGCTTTGTGTTGAATAAAAAGTGGAGAAACCATTATAGGCTTGATAGTGAATTAAATGGGAAAACTTTCATTCTATGTTCTTGAACCCTGTTTATAAATATTGTTGTCAAGGTGAATATGGTCACCCATATGCTCCGTGTGGACTGTTTGTTTCTGCTTTGGTTAAATTAAATTAATTACACCCCTAATTATTGCATGTGCATCCTCCGTGTAGAAGTTCCCGGCGGTAGCTATATGCTCGTGCCGGCTGACGAGGACGAGGGAGCAGGAGGAGACATGCAATACGTGTCAGTAGAGCAAGACCCGGACCAAAGTCCGGAAGGTTGTGTGACTACTTGTGCTGACAAAGGCAAGCCCCGGTTTAATCATTAACCTATGTGCTTCATTTAAACTTCTGAAGTTTATCATTGTTATTTTATGTGCATTTACGTTCAGGAGTTAGATTGAAACCCTAGTTGCATGATCTCTAAGTACCTATGATCTTTTACTAGCATGCTAGGTCGCTAGTTGCTATGCTTTAAGGATCAGGTACAAGTCGAGTGATGTTCGTCACTCGCGAGAATAGGATCTCCTTTATGGAATCACCATATGTATAAATGGATTGCTCATGTGGTAAGAGCATGGGATTTGGGCTCTGGTCCAGTGGCTTCATTGGTGAAGTGTTTGAACATACTAAGCACTTGTCCGAAATGGGCACGGTAAGCCTAGTACCTAAATGAGGCGGTATGGGATTTTACTATCACTACTCTTAGGGTTACGTCCCTGGGCTCGCCACCTGAGTGCATGCGTGAGGCTGGGTGACCTTGGTGGCGTAGCCCAGATAAACCTTCTACTTAAGACTGTGAGCCATTATTCCCAAACCGAAGAATGACGGGAACCACCTGGTTGGTGAACTCTTAGTGAGGGCACCTCCCGTGTGTTTAGGTCAACCTTGCAAGGTTTAAATCAATTGATTGTCAGCCTCTCACCGTTATCTTAGACTACTTAATCTACTGGCCATGATATCCCTTTATGATGGAACTTTGTGAAGATTATTATTTGATTAATTATATTATACAGCTATGATTGCAATAGTTGCTTATCTAGTAATGATTATTTCTACTAGAACTTGAGCTAAAATGTGAAAGTAAGGATTCACTACTTAGTAGCTTTTTGGCAAACAAACCCACTAGCCAAAAGCCTTGCATGATTAGAGGTAACATCTTTTATTTTAGACGGGTAAGCCTTGTTGAGTATTAGTATACTCAGCTTTGCTATTTAAATGTTGTTTCCAGGTAATGTGTGTGATGTGTGTCCTGGAGAAATTCCACCCGGCTGAGAGCTGGAATGGGTGGATGATGACGAGTGAATACATCATGGACAAGCCTCCTATGATATTTATCGTACTGTTTAGTTATCTTCCGCTGTTTTAATAAACGCTGAACCATTTACTCCATATCAAGAACCATGGTTTGTAATAATGTACCCTATGGGGAATTTGATGTTAATTTGTAAGGCACTCTGGACTCTCCTTCGTGGGAGTTTTAATGCATACGTTCGATCCTCTCTGTGTGTTTCAAGTGATTTACAAGGCGTAAACCCCGGCAACACTCAACGGGATGTTCAAGAATCCACAAACCATGGCTCTCTCTCGCGCTCCCCCTAGTGCTCTCGACGGCGAGCCCGACCTCACCCTCCTCTCGCCGGTGCAGCAGTGGTGATCCCTGAGATAAGTTTGTTGGTGCTTTCCCACTTGTCTGACTCCCTCCCCTTCCTTCCATGATTTTTCTTTGTTCTGGATTTTTGGTTTCCGATTTGTTGGTCTCTCCGAGTGTTGTCTTTGGTGGCTTCCCTCCCTCTGTCTCGGCTGCTCAATGGCTTTGGCTACAGATCTATTGGACTTCAAAGTGGGACGAAGATTTGAAGATGAGCTTTTCGATGCTTCTGGTCGCAATGTGCACCATTCTAGGCCTCAGGATAATCGTTTTCTGTTGCTATCCACTTTCAAGAGATATCTGTTCCAGCTAAGTGAATCAGCTGTGACTCTTGCCCTTCAATCTTGTCTTGGAGGTTTTGCTGAATGTTTCCAAGTGGAATATCAAAGTCTTCACAACTACCGTTTCTCGGTCTCTTGTAAATCAGTCGGCTTTGCTATTTACAATTTGAGGCGTTTCATTAGTAAATCTTTTGATGTTTATTTCCATCTTTGGAGCAATGGTGCTCCAAGTTGGGAAGGTGAAAAAAGGCTTTGGGAAGCAGAAGAGGAGAAGAAATGGTCTTATGTCAGTTCTAAGCGGCAGGCTAGGCAGTCCAAGCGGTTGCAGAAATCGAAGAAGGTCAGATTTGCGGCTAATCTCGAGCAGCAGTCCCCGACCATCAAATCTTCTCCTTCTGAGCTACGGCAAGTTGTTAGAATTGGCCCTTTGTTCATCAACATTCCTACTGAAGCTGGTAATATGTCGCATACTCCTAAGACACCTAGTATGCTTAGGAATATATTTTCAGAAGAAGATGAATCAAGTTTTCGTAGCCAATCAGAGCTTTCTTGGTTTTCTTCTGGTTTTTCTCCAGCTCTTGATTCTCAAAATTCGAATCCTTCTGTGCCTGAAAGTTTTTTGGCTTACATTGACCGACATAATGGCTCTACTTCCAAAGCGTCCAAGCTAAAGCTAGTTAAGCAGTCATTTAAGTCATTTATCATGACTAACCGTTTGCACCTAGGAGGATGCACCCGCTGCTTTGAAGAAAATCATAATAAGTTCTCTTGTCGATCAAAAATCAGATGTGCTGCATGTTTTAATCTGGGCCACCCTTTTAAATATTTATTAACCAGAAGTAAGCCCAGGATCTGTTGGAGGCCCAGCGTTCACCCTCAGCCCGTGTAGAACTCTCTGGAAACTGAACGGCCTAGTGGAAATAGCCAGCCCAGCCCGAAATGTGAGGAGTCACTCCCACCGGCTAGTAATAAAACAAATAGCCACAATGTTTCTTCCCCAAATCGCCATGCTGCTACAGAAAATACTCCCTCCCTGCTCGAGCCTGCGCTCAACCAAGACTCCTTGCCTCCCGTCAAGTGTGTCTCGGGTGAGGACGAGATGGCGAACTTCGAAGTTGATCCTATTTCTTTCGTCCCTGAGGGGATGAATGTGGAAGAATGGGCGCGACTAGCTCTCGGCAGGATCATCGTCGCCGCCAACCCGCCGTGACATCATGATGAGTATGCCATTGTTTCTATTCTCCCGCCCACGCCTCCTGAGCAGCTGCATGAGGTCATTGATGAGGTGGTTGGCTATTTCATGAATGTCCAGCGAATTCACATTAGGTCATGTTGCCCCGCTCCTCTCAGTCTGTGCCTAATCCAGTTTCCAACAGTAATTGCTCAACAAGCGTTGATCAATATGAGCCCCTTGCCGCTCGATGCAGATAGAGAACTCACTGTTGTGGAGCATGATAGGAGTTTTAACCCGAGGAACAGCCCCTTTACCAAGACTTGCTGGATTATATTCTTGGCGTTTCCGCTTGATTTTCAGACCAGAGAAATTATCTCGCAAGTTGTGGGTCTCTTTGGTTCTATTATTACGTGGACTAATAACTCTAGATTTCGGTCTCGCATTTTTCTCAGATGCAGGGTCACTTTCATCAGTCGTATTCCTAGAAGTCTGATTATTGCTAAAAGTGGATGTGTTGCTGACAGTGGGCTCTCCTGGTTAGTGCCTGTTTTCGTGCTTGACTCTACTCTAAATGATGTTCTTCCTGCTGTTGAGGACCCCATTCCTCCCAATGGCAACCCGCATCCGGATGGGGCAAATGGAATCTTTGAGAATTTTGGGCTTGGCCAATTTGAAGATGTGGGTGATTTGTAGGACATCCAACAGGGCAATGAGGATCAGGGTCTGGAAGTGCAGCCACATGTTCACCAAGAAGCTGATAATAATAGTTGGGATCCCTGGCCAGCATAGGAAGGAGAGCATGTTGATGATATAGAGATTGCTTTGGTTAATAATCTTGCCAATGCTGTTGTTGCTGCTGTGATGGCAAATGGCCTTTTGCAGCACCCTGACCAGCCACAACAAAGCACATCGGTCAGTAGTGATACAAGTGCTTTTTTCAGAGCTCAGGGCCCTGCTGTCACCCTTGAGCTGCCTCTCCCAGCTGCTAGAAATGACTGTAGGACTTTGGCTGTGGCAAACCAGGTCATTACCTTTGACAATGACTTCCTGGTTAGAGATTTAGCAAAAAAAGGTTGGGCTTCATCAGGGTTTCGGCCCAGCTCCTTCTGTGCAAATGCTACTACATGAGTTGGTCCTTAAAGCCCAGCAGGTATTGCCCCTCCTTCCCATGAAGGAACCCATCCCTGCAAGATTGTGGAACACTACCCCAGATTTTCCTATTCAGGACTCCTGGTTCTTTAACATTGACAACCAGGCCTCGAGAAACAATGTTGAGGCCTCTTCTTCTAGAGGGCCTAGAGGGCCCAGGCTGCAATTCATCAGAAACCCATCAGCTCCTTCTTCAATCAGTTAGAATGCTCATATTACTTTGACTACAGAGAGGGATATTTCTTTAGAAGCTGATGGAGGATTTCACTCTCATGATTGGGTTGCTACTACTGAGGGAGTTTCCAATAACCCCAATGTTCATGACCAGCTGCAGGCCTTCCTGGTCACTGATTCGGGGGACAATTCTGATGTCATGGAGGATGATTCCACTGTTATTATGCCACAGCCTCTTGCTGCCATCCCTCCTGAAACTGAGCTTGCTGCCCCCACTTCTAGGAAGAGAAGAGGCAAGGAAAAGACACCTGTCGTTGATGATGAAGTTAGAAGGTGTCCCAGATTGAAGAAGGTCCAGACATAGATGCATTTTCAGTTGAACAGTGAGCCAAGAAGGCATAAACGAGCTGCCAGAAAGTCTGTATCCATCTCCACCCTGCCTGAGCTGAAGAACATCATCATAAATGAGACACTTGATAAAGAGCTTGAAGCTATTGATATTGATCCTATTCCTGCTGATGCTTTGATGGATTTAGGTCTATCTTTCTGTGGTGTTCCTCCTTTGGAGTTGAGCCTTGCCACTATCCAACCAGAAGAAAATGACCAATGATGTGTCCCAAAGCTTTGCTGATCCCTTGCTCTGTGCTGGGATGGAATTGTAATCTTCTTTTGCCTCTTTGTCTCTTCTGGTTATCTGGGATGACTAACCAAAACTTACCCTTTCTAGAGGTGGCTATGCCCCTGCTGATAATTTTGCTATTACTTTCTATGTCTTCATGGATTGTCGTGCATGGAATGTTTTGTGTTGGAATGTGAGGGGGCTGAATGACAAAGATAAGTGGGATTTAATCAGAAATAAAATTTAGGAAAGTAATGCTAATATTTTATGTTTACAGGAGACTAAGAAAGAGCATCTAGATATTCGCTTTATTAGAAATTTTGCCCCCAAAAGATTTGATTGTTTTGATTTCTTCCCCTCTGTTGGGGCCTCTGGTGGAATTCTAGTCTACTGGGCTTCTAGGCAATTCTCTGCTGAGACTCATGAAAAACATTATTTTGCAATTAGGCTCACTTTTACTTCCATGATCAATCTTGTTTCTTGGGAGTTAGTGGTGGTTTATGGTCCTTGCAGGTAGCCTGCTAGAGACCAGTTTGTTAATTGGCTTTATTGCCAGGAAATTGATGATGAGGAGCTCTGGCTGATTATGGGAGATTTTAACTTTTACAGAAATACTGAGAATAGAAATAGGCCTAGAGGAAACTTCAATGACACTCTTGTCTTCAATAATATAATTAACCATCTTGGTCTTGTTGAATTGCCCCTCAAAGGTAGAAGCTACACGTGGAGTAACATGCAAGAGACCCCTCTGTTGGAACAGATTGACTGGTTTTTTACTTCCCTTTCTTGGACTACTCAATTTCCCCTCTCTCTGGTTCTCCCTCTTGCAAGAATCACTTCTGATCATCTCCCTTGCAAGATCCAGATTGGTACCAACATCCCAAAGGCTAACATTTTCAGATTTGAGAATTATTGGCTGGGCTATCCTGAGTGCATCAAAAAAATTTCTGATGCTTGGCAAATCCCTTGCCTTGCCAGAAGTGGTCCCCATTTCATCAGTGCTAAGTTCAAGATTCTGAGGCGAATTTTAAAGACTTGGGCCAAGAGCTTCTCCAGGCTTTCCCAGTATATTGATAACTGCAACTTGACAATTGCCTTTCTGGATAAGGTGGAAGAATTCAGACCTCTGCTAGCCTATGAGAGTTATTCAGAACTATTATTAAGACCCATATTAAGAATCTTATGGCTATGAAGAAAGAGTACTGGAGACAGAGATTCACAAGTCGCCTTGTGCAGTTTGGAGATGAGAACACAAAATTTTTTCATGCTATGGCCTCAGAAAGATATAGGTTTAATGTGATCTCCCAACTTATGGATGACACTGGAAGAATGGTGGCTGATCATGCAGAAAAAAGTGCCCTTTTCTTTCAAGAGTTCAGAAGAAAGCTTGGCAGCAGACTTGGCATCTCCATGCAGTTTGACACTAGTTTTTTCAGCCAACCCTTTAATGATCTTGAGAAACTCTGTGAGCCTTTCAGTCATGAGGAGATTGATAACATTATACTGGAGCTCCCTCTTGACAAGGCCCCAGGCCCTGACGGTTTGAACAACCTTTTCTTGAAGAAGGCCTGACCCACTATTAAAGAAGACTTCTACAGATTATGTTTTGAGTTATTCCATCATCAGGCTGATTTAAAGAGTGTTAATCACTCTTTTATCAATTTAATTCCTAAAAAAGACAATCCCAAGAAGGTGAACGATTTCAGACCAATTTCTCTCATGAATTGCTCTCCCAAATTGATCTCTAAACTGTTGGCTAATAAACTGCAAGCTGTCGCTCTTGATGTAGTTCATGGAAATCAATATGGCTTTATCAAAGGAAAAACTATCCAAGATTGTCTTGGTTGGGCTTTTGAGTTCCTCCATCAATACCACCAGTCTAAAAGGGAAATTTTTATTCTAAAGCTTTATTTTGAGAAAGCTTTTGATCTGGTTGAACATGAGATCGTGTTTGAGATGCTTAAAGTGAAAGGCTTTCCTAACAAATGGATTAGGTGGGTGCAGGATTTGCTTGGTTCTACAACCACTCCTGTCCTCCTTAACGGCTCTGCTGGTAAAGAGATTGTGTGCAAAAGGGGTTAGATAGGTGACTGTGAGACATGGGTACCCCTAGGTCCCCACCGACCAGGCTCACGGCCGTCCCCGACGATGGGCCCGGCCTACTAGAAGACCCGCCGACCTGTCAGTGGGCCCAACCGACCTAGTTGGCAGCCCACACGACCTCCTGGAGACCTTCCAGAATATTCCCCAGACGTCTTCATTCGGCACGACCTCAAGACTTGATGTACAAGACAAGACCCCGGTGGATTACGACCAAAGCTGATCGGCGGGATATGGCAAGATGTCTAATGTAGACTTAGGTCTCCTGGTCGTAATCGACCAGGAGTCTGGGAACCGACCTTATCCGCTGGCCAATATAAGGCGGGCGAGGCGACCCCTTGTACTCGAATATGCAATCCTCAAGCAATCTACACCAACAACTGGACGTAGGGTATTACCCTCCGGAGGCCCGAACCAGTATAAACTCGTTGTGTTCTCTGTGTTCCGCGTACTCGTGTGCGACCTTCGAGTTCTTAGCCTTAGACACCTCTCCGCCGAACAACTAAACCACAGGGATTAACACCCTTGTGGGCTGTCCAGATCTCACCATCTGACAGTGACCCCCTTTCCCCTTTGCTCTTTGCGATTGCTGCTGATTTGTTGCAAGAGGTTATTAATCATGAGTATCATCTGGGCAATTTGCCTCCTTTCCCTCAAAATGCAGAGCTACCCTTTCCAATAATTCAATATGCTGATGACACTATTGTCATCATGCAGGGGGTTGAGTCTCAACTGCTGCTCCTTAAAGAGATCTTGCATAAGATTTATCTTAGCAGTGGTTTGAAAGTTAATTATCACAAAACTTGTCTCGTTCCCATTAACATTGACAGTGATCAGGCTCTTGAGCTTGCTGAGTATTTTGGTTGTCTTGTGGGATCTTTTCCTTTCACTTATTTGGGTCTTCCTATGGGCTTGACCAAACCACAAGTCAAAGATTATGCCCCTCTTATTTGTAGAATTGAGAGAAGGCTTTCTGCCTCCTCTCAATATCTGTCCTATGCTGGCAGATTACAATTGATCAACTCTATTTTATCTTCTCTCCCAACATATTACATGTGCTCCCTTAAGTTGCCTGTCACTGTCATTGAGGCCATTGATAAATTTAGAAAAAACTGTCTTTGGAGAGGAAAGGATTTCAATCAAAAGAAGTATAACTTAGCTGCATGGGATATTGTTAGAAGACCCAAGGATAAAGGTGGGCTGGGAGTTATTGACCTTGCTACTCAAAATAATGCCCTTCTTCCTAAGCAGCTTGACAAATTTTATAGAAGGAGGAACATTCAACGGGTCTCCCTCATTTGGAACAGATATTATAATGGAATTGTGCCCCAACTGAGTAGGGAAAAAGGGTCCTTTTGGTGGAAGGATATTTGGAGGCTACATGTCATTTACAGAAGAATTGCTACTTGCTTCCCTACTGGTGGTGACACTATCAGTTTTTGGGATGATGTTATCCAAGGAGAAGTCCAAGCTGATGTTTTTCCTAATCTGTTTTCTTTTGCTAAAGATCGTAAGATCTCTTATTGTACCCTCAGGCAATCTGCTGATCTCCTTGGCTGCTTTCGTATCCCTATGACTAGAAGTGCCTATAATGAATTCATTCAACTTCAGCTTTTCCTTGATGATTTGCCTCCTGTTGAACATCATGAACCTAACTCCTGGAGTCTTATTTGGGGTCAGCACTTCTACTCTCCTAGCAAGTTTTATCAACATCAGTACAAAGACTTGCACCCTGAAAAATCTATCACCTGGGTTTGGAAATCCAAATGTGTGCCCACTATAAAATTTTTTGCTTGGTTACTTCTCAACGACAGGCTAAATACTAGGAATATTTTGAGAAGGAGAAGGAAGCATCTTGATGAAGGCTATAGTTGTGTGCTCTGTCATGAGAATATTGAAGAGACGGTTGAGCATCTCTTCTTTGATTGCTCCTCAGCAATTACCCGCTAGTTTGCCACTAGAATCAATTGGGATGCAAGTTCGAATGTTCATCAGAAAATTTATATAGCCAACAGGGATTTTCCCTACCCTTTCTTCATGGAGGTCTTTATGATCGGTGCATGGATCATCTGAAAAGAGAGAGAAACAACTTCATCTTCAGTCATAAGCCCCTGAGTATTGCATCCTCGAAGGTGTCCTTCAAGGATGAAGTGCGTTGACATCTGTTGAAGATTAAGTCCTCCCTTCATCTGTCCATTTTACAATGGCTTGACACTTTGTAGTTCCCCTTCTCTTCTCTCTTAGCCTGTGGTGCTGCTTGCTGCTTTCTCTCTTTGCTGCCTAACTTCTTGTTAGGTTGTTTGTAAGCAACTTTTGTACTCTTTTCTTGTTTAATATATTGTTGCCGGGGGGCGTTGCCCCACAGTGTTTGCTCAAAAACACTCAACAGGATGATTCTTTATTATCGCTTAATGACCAAATGGAGTGGTTTAGGTGATAGTATGGAATTATCTCGGATGAGGTTGTCACAGTTGGCATCAGAGCGTCCGTATGCACCAGAGTGATTGGATTAATACTAATCACATGAGTTAGAATAAAACTTGCCAAGATTGATTGGATTTCGAAAATACGTTGGATTGTTAAGGAATGATCTAGATCGAGAGGCCCAAGAGGGAATTTTGGGTTCTGTAAGGTGGCATAAGAATCTATGGTTTATTTTGCTAACTTCAAGCACTTTACTTTATGTCAGACTTGCTTTCTTGCACAACCAAACTAGATGAAGCCACACGTCTTATATGTGTGTTGTGCCGCATCACGGGCATGCGAGGGTTGATGGAGTGATCTATTCCACAAATCCCATCTTCTCGTCTGGTCGCTCACGTGTCTTATACGTGTGCTTTCCGTATGAAGCTCATACGAAGGATGACATGCTCTATTCAAGATGAACATGTCATGGGTTGTGATGTCGCCATGTTTTGCCATATGTGTGCATTCCGCATGACGAATATGCGAGACAAGGATACACTCCATTCAAACAGAGGGTGTCTGAGGTTGGACGGTGTCCATGCAGCGGCTTGACGCATGGATACCGTTTCTATAGTGAACGGTAATGTATGTGGACGCTTCCGTAACATGCTGACACGGAAGGTGCTTTTCTGCAGGTACACTAATAACGTTTCGTAAGTCGCTAGGTGCGAATCGAGTAGCTCTGACTAGTTATTATAGGGAGAGCCGATTATAAGCTTGCCACCGGCACTAACTACGTCTTTTGTGATCCATGTGTGTGAGGTAGTTTAAGACATGTGCATCATGATTAAAATCTTGTTGAACCTAAAATTTTTTATTGCATGTTTGAGTAATACTTCCTAGGGTGATTGCTTGATCTTAGACAAGTTTATCCTCTCTTTTGATCTTAGGAAGTTTCTGCCAGATTTTGTTGCTGACATTTCATAATTTTTAGAGTCAAATCTGTGAGGAATCTGACTACACATACTTTAGGAAAGTTGTTTCTTATCAAATTTAGCATCTACTGTGAATTTCTCGTGATTTTAGAAATTTTCAATCAGGATTTATGATCAGTTTAGTAAATCTCTGTCCTGCTGTTTTTCTGGGTAACCTTCCTCTGAAAATGGAATTTTTGAAGCATGTTCCAATCCAATCGAGGTCTACCTTTGAATACCAAAAATGTGCATAATTATGTCGCTGAGCTGCTAGTAAAATTTGGGAATATTTGGGACTCTGGTGTTTAAGATGGGATTTTTTGTTCACAACCGCCAGAATAAGACCCCGCACCAAATTCTAGAACATTGCGGTTGCCCCGAGTCGGACTTTTGTTCAAATTGGGTTTTTCATCGTACATGTTCTGCTTGTGAGGAAAAGCTTATGAATGTGTGCTTAATGGAAGCTCAAATCTTTCAGATGGTGGGACCGGCACGCAGCTCCCCGAGTGGTTTTGGTGCGTCGAGTAGTGGTAGCGACCTACCACCACCACCACCCAAGATGATTGTAGAGGCATTCATGATGGCTCAAACGGGAGTGCTATGCCAACTCCTCTAGACATAACAGTAGCTCGCCCAGAGGCTGCAACAGCCACCTCCCCATGGTGCAAATCCAGATGGACCAAATTTGGTCACTAAGACCATGAACTCCACCGGAAAAGATCCGGAGAAACCTCGACCCTATGAGTCTTGCTCACCCCGAGTACCTACTCACGGTGATATCACTACAAGAAATCCTGTGGTCTATGACGAAATTCTCATGACGTTTTTTATTTCGTCATAGATCACACTGCATCTATAACAAACAGTCAGATTTTGTCATAGATTTGCAGTGTTGGATATAAAACCCGATATGAAGTCCAAACACTATGACGTTGTGTCAATTTCGTCATAGATTTCATCACAGATCACACTGCATCCATGACAACAGTCAAATTTCATCATAGATTAGCAGTGTTGGATATGAAGCCCGATATGAAGTCCAAACACTATGACGTTGCGCCAATTTCGTCATAATTCGACCCATGATGTGTTTCAATACTTCGTCATGATAAAAAAAATTAAAAAAACTTTCATGTAATGTGTGAAAAGAAATTCATCAATAAATTAAAAAAAAATCATGTATTGGAGAAATTAGGAAGGAAATAAAGTAATGTACAAAATAGTAATTAAATGTGTGTATTTAGGTAAAGAAAAATCAAAAATTCAAAAATATAGTTCTGTAGGAATGTGTAGATAAGGTAAAATAAAAAAATTGATGCCCAAGGGAAGAGAAGTATAGAACCCAAAAATCTAGAGCTTCCAAAGGAGGTAACCTACCACTAGGCTAATGATTCGTTTCTTTTCTTTCCAAGTACTTTAGTATTATATATGTTTTTTTGTGTGGAAAATATGATGTATATAACTACGTCACCACCCGACCGACGCACGCGAGATCACACCGCCAGTCCAAGTCATTGGTCGCCAACAAATTCGACAAAAAAACGGCAAGACCACGGCTTCAAACCCAGGCCTTTAGGCACCACACAAGTGTGGTCCAACCATTGGGCTCCGATACGGTTTGTGACTCTGTAGGGATTTATACTTTATTTATATATATACGTTTTTACTAATTTATTTGAATAAATAAAAAAAGGATGCACATCATGAGAATCGAACACGAGACCTCAAGTCTGGGTGAAGGATCATCTTACCACTGAACCACAACGCTGTTTATGGCCTGTGTCGTCATACAGAAGTATATTATCTTAAACTATGGCACGTGGTTGCATTATCAATTTCTTGTTTTAATCTAGAATTTAAATTGTATGGTATTTATCATTTATGAAGACTTCAAGTTTGATGATTCTTTTTTTAGATTTTTTCTAAAATCACACCTTTTCATTTGATGGTGGTTTTTATATGTTAATTGCAAAGTCTTATACTTTCTGTATAATATGTTTCCTTCCAACTTAATAAAAACATGTGTTTTCATGATAAATACTAATATAATTTAAAATGATCTAATGTTATAGTCAACATGATTCGGTATCCAAAATTTAGGTGCATATGAGTTCGTTCATGTTATGAGGTGTTCAAAATTTGGATATTATTCTTCTTTTCTATGAGGTAAGTTCGATATAAAAGTTTGAATTGCCCATAGAAGACATTTGAATTGCCACTAGAAGTTCGATATAAAAAAATTGGGGGCCACTAGGGTTCGAACCCAGGTTGGGTGGAAAGCAAATTCGTGACTTACCACTAAGCTATGAAGTAGTATGTGATAGGCTTCCTTGTGTTTAATAACTTATACCAACAACTCAAGTCCCATGACACAAAAAATAGGACGCAGGTGGGATTCGCACCCAGGAGGGGCAGGTGAGGTTGCGACGCCTTACCACTACGCTGCAGCCATGTTGGTGATTTAGAATGGCACTAAAGATCTATGATAGTTTGTTTCATATACGGAGTGATGGAACTTCAAGACCACGTGGCAACACTGGGTTGGTCGAGTTGTTTCACCGGGACCACGTGGCGCGCGCTCAGCTCGTTTCCCTATCGTTTTTTTCTTTTTAATCTATAAGTAAAATTTGAAACTAGTGTTTCTGAGTCATAGTAACTCCAAATTGATTGATTCTTTTTTCTGATTTTTTGTAAAATCACAATCTTTCATGCAATATCGTTCGTTTGCATATTAATTTCTACTTCGTTTATCTTTTTTATACAACCTCTTTTCTTGCATAAAAGAGAATAAGTAAAAGATATTTTTCAACAATAAATGGTAACATAACTTCATATTATCTAATGTTATGATAAATATAAGGTTGTAGCCAATTTTGAGATGCATAGGACTTTAAAAATGTAAATCACTATTAAAATCTCAAAGTTTGTGTTGAGTTATTAGAAACTATGTTAGAGATACATCTATTTGTGAGCAGTGTATGTCGTCACTTTATTGAAAGCACTTAATTTTTTTATGGCAACATTGTTGACCAAAAACATGCTGTTATGCCAATTTATAGAATTTTTTGATGAAATTTTAATATTATTGTAATTATTATGTTGTACTTTTTAGATAAAATTTTGCATGTTTCTTACAACTCAAATTGCATTTTTCACCGACATCCAAATCATGGCCTAGAATGGAAAATAAAAGACTAAATATGATTTTTGTAAAAATTTTCCAATCATATTGGAGGTACACATAGGTCAACTTGGAAATACTTTTGATAAGCACGTAGAAATTCATGTAAATGATAGAAAATAGCAAATATACTCCAAAAATTCTGAAAGTCCTAGATTGCAACTTATATGTTGTCTGATACATATGAAAAGTGTATTGGTGGTATTTAAGGTAACTAATTTCTGAGTTGTTTTTAAAAGGCGTGTAATTTAGGTATAAAAAATAGAAAACAACTTTTCTGCACAACAAGTGTAAATGTAACTCCCCAGATGTTAATAGGAGACTAAAGGTAAGTTTGCATCCAAGTTTGATATGTATATGAGTAATAAAATACTTCAGAGTGTGTAAACTTCAAAGTTTAAATTGAGTTGTATGAAAGAATGTCAAATATCTATCCATTTTGTGAACAATGTACACCAATTTTTAGCAAAACTTCATGAAATTTTTATGTCAACTTTTTACACCTATAAAATGATTTTATACGAATTTATATAATTTTCAGAGGAGTTTAAAGTATTATTACCATTAATTTTATAAAAATGCAAAAACAACAATTTTTTTGAGCCCGGATCCCTAGTACACAAGCTGTAGTATCTGAACTATACTCAACACACTCACATCACACCCACGCACACCCCTAGAACTACAACTCATACACATCACGACGACAGGCACGCCGTAGTCCCATTGTGGCATCACGCGGATATCCAGGACTTGAGAAAACAAATCTGGGGAAAATCTCCTGTGCCTCACCCGACTGATCCCAATAGGGATCGAACCCGGGCGGGTGGCCTCCACGACGCGAGCGCCCACCACTACGCCGCAAGCGCCTGCCGCAAAAACAACAATTACTGGACAAAACCCCTGCATATAGGCTATTTTCTCAAAAGGCTTAACACGGCCCAACTGGCCCAATGATTCCTGCACGTTGATTTGCAATTGGATGGTGGATGCTGCGCCCACTCCGTATAAATACTTGATGCTTGCAGCTCCTGCGAAACCCTAGCCACATATCCCTCCTCTTCCTCTTGCGCAGCTGCGGCGATGGCAGCTGCTCTCCCTCTGCGATGCGGTGCTGCCTCTCCACTCCCCACGCCGTCGCCAGCTCCATGGCTGCAGACGCCACCACCTCGTCCTCCTCCCTCTGTCAGCAGGAGGCGGCCCCCATCCTCGCGACTCCGGTGAAGTCGTGACCCGCGCCGCGGTTGACGGATCTGGCGATGCAGAACCTGGGTGGCGCGGAGCCCCATCCGAGTGGTCGGCGACGGATTCGGCCGCCGTGAACTCAGATCTGCCGGCAAGGGAGTTCTACAGGAGGCAGCAAGTGGTGGAGGCGGCAGGTAGATCGAAGGGCGCTTCCAATCGAAGATGGAATCCTACCCTTGAAGGCCTGATCTGCTCGTCAGGGTCAAATGTTGTTGTGGTCCTTTCGATCTGATTTTCCCCTTGTTTTTGTTTGTAGCTCTGGGGTTTGGCTGCATTTGCTGCTGGCTGCTGTCCCCAACGACCTCAATTTGCAGCTGGATGCAACCACACAGTGCAGGGATGCCTACTGGTTTAGGCCATCGACCCCGAGGTGAACTCATCTGTGCTCCTTGTTTTTACCCTTTGAACATGTTGTCAGATAGTTGGTTTATCTTTGGTATGGAATAAAATCAGCCGAAATAAAATCAATTACTGTAAATTCTCCATCTGTTAGCCAACATATACATTTGGTTAATACTGACCTATCTAGTGAACAGATTGGATCATGCATGTCAGTTGGCAGATGTAGCATTATTAAAAAAGGGCATTGCTAGCGCCCGGACGTCCGGAGGGACGCGGGCCTCCGGACGGGCGCAGAGCCGTCAGATCAACAGTGGGCGTCAGATGCGCCACTGTAGCGTTAAAAAAGAAAAGTAGAAAAAAATCCCGTCGCAACATCAGACCATATTGCATGCAACATGATGAAGGAAATTCGCAACATTCAAAAGCAACATCCGCAACATTCAAAAAATAACACCCGCAAACATCAAACATCAAGATCTACTTTGCAACATTACAACATGGAAAAAATCATAGCGCAACATGATGAAAGAAATTCGCAACATTCGCAACATTTAAAAAATAACACCCGCAACCATCGAGATCTACTTGTGCAACATTACAACAAGAAAAAAACCATGACGCAACATCAACTTATGTTACGTGCAACATGGAGCAGAATTTCGCAACATTCAAAAACAACATCTGCAACATTCAAAAATAACATATGCAACAGGGAGATCTAAGTTTACAAACATTGCAACATCGAGATTTGCTTTTGCAACAACCAAATGAAACGGTTGCAACATTTCTTCGAAACCTCTTAAACACTCGAAACATACGCTTGCAACGTCATTGAAAACCTGTTGCTGCTCGTCATCGGCGCCGCCCAAAAGCTCCTTCGTTGGCCGGCGAGCTTCGCCGGGCTTGACCGCTTGCCCAGCCGGGTGCGGGGCCGTAGGTGAGCCATGGGCGCGCCTAGCCGCTCCTCGGCTCACGCGTCCTCCCGCGCGTGGGGGTGGTGCGGCGACCCGAGCGGGGAATGGATGCGCCGCTCCCCCGGGACGGCACATCGGGGCAGCACGACCGGGGAGAAGGGAGGGCCCGGCCGCGCGCTCACCGGCGGTTGGGCGGATCAGGGGACGGCTGTCCGCGCGCGCTCGCCGGTTGGTGGGTGGAGCAAGAGAGGGCCGACCGCGTGCGCTCACCTGCGCATGGAGCAGGGGGAGGCGGCCGTGCGCTCGCCGGCGGGCGGAACTCTGGGAGCCGCAGGCGGAGCTTTGAGCACCGAGAAATCCAAGCGGAACGAGTGGGTCACGGGAAAAATGGATCTGAAAAAAGCAACGTGAGGAAAGAGATAAGGTTTAGAGGTGGGGCCCGCTCCCTATTTTTCTACCACGCCCGTCCGGAGCGTCGGACGTCCGTTTGTAAGCATTTCCGATTAAAAAATAAGCAAAATAGCTGTTCATCAGTATAAAATCAGCAGTAAAATTAAAGTATCCTATCAGTATATTAGAGTTCAAAATGCATATTAATAATCAGGAGCCTTGCCCCATCTGTTCTCCCTTCAGAAAAAGTAGAGATCTACATACATGTAGTCAGTAAAATGCAGTTAGCCTATAGGATAGATGCAGTTAGCAGAGATGAGGCTGGCATGAGTACAATTTATCTATTGGATAAAATATCAAGAACGGCGACATACACGGTGGGATAACGACGGTAATTATTTTGGTCGTCTTGTAACATGATTAGCACTTGGATGAATGGAGGAGGAGGCCTGACAACGACAAATATAAGCAGTCGTTAGATTCTAGTCGCTATTACTCCTTTCTGTAGTAGTGACCTTCGATTATTGTTGTTCTATATTGTGCCCACTTAAGGAATAGATGTGCAGATCCAATGATCAATTAGTTACTTTGTTAGGTGTATATAGGTTTTGCTGCACTGTCATGAGCATTTGTTCTGTAAAAATTTCAAAGTTCGGCTAGGTTGTAGATAGCAATAACAGTACACAGATTAGTGGCTTCTTTCCTTGGCATGTGTCTTGTGCTATAATATAATGTGGTGAAAGAGCCCTATAATATAATGTAGTGAAACTCTTTTTTTAAAAATATTTGTTAGCGACATTTCCTATTCGTTGATTCATCTAAAATTATATGCTCGTTGATTAGTGATTTTCTATTTCTTGAATATGTCTTGGCTAGGTTGTAGATAGCAATAACAGTACACAGATTAGTGGCTTCTTTCCTTGGCATGTGTCTTGTGCTATAATATAATGTGGTGAAAGAGCCCTATAATATAATGTAGTGAAACTCTTTTTTTAAAAATATTTGTTAGCGACATTTCCTATTCGTTGATTCATCTAAAATTATATGTTCGTTGATTAGTGATTTTCTATTTCTTGAATATATGTCTTGAATGTTGCAGATAGAGTCTCTTTCATTAACATTCCATGGGCATGACCTTATCTTGCTGGCATGTGGAGTTATGTGTAATCTAGAATGTATGCTGCCATGTGGCCAACTCAAATCATGTTTGCACGCCAGATTTTTCCCGTTGGTTACTTGCTGATTTGCATTGTTGATCTAATTTCGCTGGTTATCCTTGCTGCAGCGAGATGTCGAAGTACCAAAATGTTGTTGGGGGAAGGCTGAAGCTGAAGGGGAAAGCACTTGATGTCAAGGAAGGTGGAGTCAAGAAAAAGAAGAAACAGGAATGTGAGGAGTCGTCTCAGATCGGACACGAGCTTCGTGAAGGTTTGGCTCATAACACTAGCTAATGCAAGCTGTAGTCTGTGCTTGTTTTTCTTGTCCAAAAGATATGTGTGCACATGGATGCATGATTTGCCAAGTTTATCTCTGATCTATATCATTTGACTACAGGTTTCTGTCATTCTTGCTTACATTGCAATGGTAGGTTCAATTTCCAGTTTGTGATATAATATCTTCCTTTTGTTAAGTGCTTGACATATAATCGTACGTTTCCTTTGACATTTTCATTCGATCAGTTACGTACTGATGACCTCTTTTGGAAAGCTTGGGAATACTCCTTTATTTTTTCCCTCTTGAAAAAAAAGTTGAAAGCTGCTGACGGAGGTAAAAAAATTAAAGAGGATTTCATTGTCGTCTCATGCATGGTTGGACAAACGATAGTGCTAACACATGCTTTAGTTTCATATAAGCTAATCATATGCCACATGCTATATAAAACCAGTGAATATGTTTGTTGCATTGGTAGTTGCATTGAGCTAGCATGGCAAATATGTTTGTGGGGTGGCAGTACCATAATCAAATGTTTATTGATTGCAGTCCTGCAATATTGTAAGATGTACCACATTAGTACTTAAGTTAGCCTAATCTGATGCTGTATTAATCTTAGTCTGCACACTGTTCCATTTGGAAAGTAGCAGTACTTATTCTTGCATAGTTGTGGAACTGTAGTACTTAACTCATTTATGCTTATTTCGAGATATACTAGTATTTTGCTTGCTGGTCTTAGAATATGTACCTGTATGCTTACTGCAGTAATTTGCTTCGCCATTTCTATAACTTCAGTCTAGTGTTCAACATACCTCATAGTTGTTTTTGTACTGCAGTTTTAAATATCAATTCAGAGCTTATGAAGCCTACTCTTGCCTTAATTTTTGTTGCCTAGATAATAACAGAGAACTCCTTGCAAGGAGTCCATCTAAACTATGACACTGGCTGATGTTCTGAAGTTTGAACTTGTAATGCATCTAAACTATGGCACTCTGACTGAACTTGTAATGTTGTTGTCACTAGATCTGTACTTGTTTGACCTCGCATCTGTAGTTCAGCCTCGACTGCTAGCTATTTGGCAATCCTTCGGTTCTATCTGTGGCTGCAATTTTGCCAACTGAGTTCAATGTGACCGGCAGTAGTTTTTGTTAACCCTGTAGCATTTCTTGTTCTGTTCAGTAACTTCACTTCTATATTTTTTTTGTTCTGAGTATTTCTCTTTAATTACCTTGCATTTAAGTACTACAGTTAAGTATCTAATCACATTTAATTTATTTTCAGGCAAGCAAATTAGTAGCTGTTGGGCACCCTGCAGCATGTGTGGTGTAGAGGTTAGTTTCTGCCATATATTAGAATGCCATTTAGGTAGATCTCTAATCTGATAAACACTATTTTGGTGGAACTCAATTCTGCAGGAACCAAACTGGTGTCTATACTGCCTTACCTGTCATTTGATTGTGATATTCTGGTAGATGTAGTCTTGTACTTTTGATGTGGCTTGTGCCAACTGGTGGATGTAGAGTGTTGCTATTTCTGGCGATATATGGTGATCTGGTGTATGTTGTATATGGTGATCTGGTGATATATGTTGTATATGGTGATCTGGTGCCAAATGATGGATGTATTTTTTGCCAGATTTGATTTGTTTTCCGGAATCTAATTGTTTTGAATCTGTTGAGACATTTATTGGGCTGAAATATGTATGTGTTTTGCCTGAAATGTATGGGTGGGCTGTAATGTATTTATATGGGCTAAAACATCTGCCCAATTTGAGGCTCAGTTTAAATTCGGCCTGGTAACAAATTGCTCATGCTTACCTCATCATCTGCCACGTTAGTGCCACGCGTCTGCCATAATAGTGCCACGTCTGTGCCACACAGTGCCACGTGTCTGCCATGTCAGTGCCACGCGTCTACCATCTGGCTAACACCTCATATGCCATGTGGCTGCCATGTCATCAACTGACATGTCATCAATCGCCATGTCAGCACCACGTCAGCAGCCAACTCATCTCCATAAGTGACGTGGTAAGTCAATCCATGATGATCACTTTCGTCACAGATTGGATTCAATGGGCTTTACACCAATCTATGCCGACTTGAAAACGTCATGGATGACACTAATCTATGACGAAAACGTTAGTTCGTCACGGCGCTTAATCTGTGATGCTCAATACATGACGTTTTGAAATTTCGTCATAGATGTTGTTTTATGACGAAATTGTGGTGATCCGTAACGAAAATTGACCGTCATGGATCGCAGGATGTTTTGTAGTGTATAGACACCATTGCTGGTGCAATCGAGATGTTGGAAGAACAAAATTCAGTGCTAAGTCAGATCGTGTACAATATCCTCCAGGATCGTTATCAAGGGCTATCTCAAACTAGTTTAACTGACGATCTCTCTCAGGTGTTACTTACGTCTATGGTTGAGCAGGCCCATTTATGCAATTTGTTGGTGGATCATATGAATCAGAATCAACTCAACACCTCCAACTCTCTGCTACCACCATCAAAATTGCCAATGGACCTTACGAAGGAAGAAGGGAAAAGCCGGAGTCACAAGCGAGCATTCCCGAAATGGAATTGAGTGAGTGGGGAATTACCTACAAGGAATTTTGTCCTCGAAAGGGGAAATGAAGTGATGGCATTGGCAAGATCGACTAGCTCGTCGAAATTGAAACTCGCTCTCAAGCCGAGATATTAGAGGAACGAATGAGAAAGAGACTTTACCCGTATCACCAACTTAGTTTCAAATGCGGAGACCGAAATCATCTCCTTCAATCTTGCCCTTCGAGTGCTTGGATTGACCCGAGTGACTCGAACATCTTGTCACGTCAAGGAAGACGAATTGGGCGCAGTAAGGACTTTCTAAAGTCTAGAACCTCACTTCAACAGTTGATGGACCATCTTGCCCATGGTTGTCCTCAACCCCCAAGTCAGTGACAGGCCCATCAACAAGCTTACAAGACTAAGGAATGTCCACCCCACATTTGCTACAATTGTAGACAACCCGGGCATTATGCCAATAAATGCCCGAACCCTAGGCGGAACAAGCCCCATACACAGAGGCAAGGCTCCGAAGCAAATATGAGTCATCACGGCAAGAAGACAACTATTCAAGTGAAGCAAGACCAGCTTAACTTCATGGGTATTGTTTTTACTCGAGAACACCTCTCCCTTTGACTTGCCATCAATTATTGTTTTGTGAGCAACCCCCATGGACTTTTGATGGTGGAACCCTTGATCCATTCATACACCTTTGTTGCTTTTCAAGATTAAATTCAAAAACCTTAGTGAGCAAATTTAAAAAATATTTGTTTACTAGCCTTCCTTTTCTTCATATAAATCTCCTTTGGTAATCACTTTTCTAACTTGGTTTCTTTTCGCCTAATCTCAAAGCTCTTAGCATCAAATCAAATCAACTTACTAGGTTGAAGAAGTAGGATCAGAGATTTTCTTGAGCAGTCACGGTCAGTTCTTCGGACTGTTGGACCCCATCCTTTTCAGTGCCACGACGGTACGACGTCGTAGCATCACTCTGCCATCTCTTTTTCGCGGCCATGATCACGTCGCCGAGGCCTCACAGGCCAACCATTATCGAGCCCCGTGTTGCCACCACCGGATCGCTCTGCCCGTCCCTGCCTTAGTTGGTTTTGGGATGACCGTTGCGTCCCGTGGAGGCATAAAAGGAAAGCCCTCTCGCGGTGTTGCCATTACCAAGTCTCGCCTCTGTTTGAGCTTGACATCACCGTCGC
Organism: Cenchrus americanus; assembly: GCA_947561735.1. Taxonomy (NCBI): domain Eukaryota; kingdom Viridiplantae; phylum Streptophyta; class Magnoliopsida; order Poales; family Poaceae; genus Cenchrus; species Cenchrus americanus. Next base: position 164,353,407 of record OX387242.1, on the reverse strand, counting down.
TCTTCCTTTCTCCCTCTGAGTAGTTTTTGGCCAACTCGCCACCAGCCCAGCTCTATCATCTGCTCCGCTCCTCGCCGAGCAAGCTATCCCTCTGTCTTTGTCGACAACCTCCAGAAGAAGCTCGGAAGAAGACCAGAGAAGAATCCCAGCCTGCATCGTTAACCATGACTCCGTTCTTGGAGATGTTTGAGTCCCTTCGTTGGACGCTTGTAGAGATGTACCTTTGCATCGCAGGCGGAATCTGTCTGCTTTTAGTTTTTCATGTACACATTCATCGCCCGCTTCCTCATGAGCTACGTTAAGACAATGAGGAGAGTACCATGTATCATTTGTTCCGTCTGAATCCTCGCTGCCGAGAAGTGGAAGTGAGTATGTCTTCCTCCCTTGGTAACCCTTTGTCTTGTTGGAAGGAATCACCCTAATCATGTTGTCGAATCTCGGGACGAGATTCTTTTTAAGGGGGGTAGGCTGTGAGGCCCCAGGTTTTTCTTAGGGTTATTGGACACTAATGACCTAGCCAATCTGGAATTTTTTTTATTTTTTAACCCTTTTTAATCTAAAATTTTAAAACTAACCCCACCCCAACTAAAATTCCAAGAAGTAGCCCTTTTGGTCGCGCCAAGCCTCGTGGCGCGACTAATACTTGAGTCACGCCACATGATGTGGCGCGACTAATGTCCACGGTGGCGTTGGAAAAAGTCGCATCTGACGTGGCGAAGGGAGTCATGCCACACTGCGTGGCGCGACTCGTACGTGAGTCACGCCACGGTGCGTGGCGTGACCGGATCGATCACCTGGTTGGACTGGGAGTTCCTAGTCTCATTTAGTCGTGTTTACTTATTCCTTTCAATTAGAAAATGAGCTCCTAAATTTGTGAAACTCGAGGTGTATGATCTATAGAGTGCATACGTTCCATTTTAACTATGTGCACTACAAATCATGGTGTATAAAATGAGAAATCAAATTTTGAAATAGCCTAAGTGTTATCAAATCAACACATGAAAAATGCCAAGTCTGAAACTAGAGTCAACTAGTCAACTTTGGGCATACTTTTTGAGAAATTTTACACTAATATCTTAAATATTTTTGGGCTACAAGTGAATTTGGATGTTCATAGGATCATTTGGACAAGTTTTTGGTCAAATATAACAAAGAATTCACAATTTAAGGGAAGCTTAAAGTTGGAAAGTTGTGTTGTTTAATGTCTTAGTGTAAAACAGCACAACTTTCCAACTTTAAGCCTCACTTAAATTATGAATTCTTTGTTATATTTGACCAAAAACTTGTCCAAACTTTCCTATTAACATCCAAATTCACTTGTAGACCAAAAGTATTTAAGATCTTAGTGTAAAAATTTTCAGAAAGTATGTCCAAAGTTGACTAGTTGACTCTATTTTCAGACTTAACATTTTTCATGTGTTGGTTTAATAACACTTAGGCTATTTCAAAATTAGATTTCTCATTTTATACACCATGGTTTGTAGTTCACGTAGTTAAAATGGAACGTATGCACTCTATAGATCATATACCTCGAGTTTCACAAATTTAGGAGCTCATTTGGTAATTAAAAGGAATAAGTAAACACGACTAAATGAGACTGGGAACTCCCAGTCCAACCAGGTGACCGATTCGGTCACGCCACGGTGCGTGGCGTGACTCACGAACGAGTCGCGCCACGCAGTGTGGCGTGACTCCCTTCGCCACGTCACATACAACTTTTTCCAACGCCACCGTGGACATTAGTCGCGCCACATCATGTGGCGTGACTCAAGTATTAGTCGCGCCACGAGGTTTGGTGCGACCAAAAGGGCTACTTCTTGGAATTTTAGTTGGGGTGGGGTTAGTTTTAAAATTTTAGATTAAAAAGGGTTAAAAATAAAAAAAAATCGCCAATCTGGTCAAACCTGTTGACTTTGGTCAAAGTTGGGTCAACCTAGGTCATCACCTCAAAACCCCAACCGACAATCAACTAATGGTCAACTTTGGGTCGAGCTTGGTCAATTTTGGTCAAACCCTAGCTAAAACCCCTTTGACACCTATGTTGACTCCAGAACTTTTGCAGCGTTCTCCAAATTTCACCTAAACACTTCAAATTCTCGTGTGTGACAGTGTCGTCGGTGTGGCGTCGTTGATGTAGTCCTCGTCAGCGTCGGCCTCACCGTCGAAGAGGTCCTCCGGGACAGGCACAACCTCCATGCCCGGAGCGTGCAGCCCCGCGGCAGCGTAGCGCTCCCACTCGCAGAAGCGGCGGTGCGGTGGGGGACGACGAGGGCGAGACGCATAGCAGGATGAAGAGAAGGTCCGCGGAGATAACGAGTATTCCGTCGCTCGCTAGATCTCGAAGGGCCACGAGGGACTGGGCCGGACCCGCTAGCTGCCTCCGGGTCCCCAACGTCGTCGCCGCTAAGGCCGCGCGCGCGGCCCGTCCGCACGCCGCTGCGTCTAACCGCCACCGATCCGCCGCGCGCACGGCACAGTCATGACCACCGTGCACCTCTCCCTGCACAGATTTGGTGCACGCAACCCGAGGGCACAAGACCCGACGAGGGAGCGAGAGGTGGGCGGCGGCTAGGGTTACATCGCCGCTCGAATCGTCGGAGCGAGGGAGGGACGATGCGGGGGGGACCATTATTTTTTGCGCACGGGGTGAAGGGGAAATGGACGGGGCGGTTGGCGCACCGCGGAAGGGAAGAAAAAGTGGGCCCAGCAGGTATGGCGGGCGGGTACGTCCGGCGCGAGTGAAAAAAGTTTGGCGTTTTTGGCAGAAACGCTCCTCAAATTGCGATTTTATGGGTCTTCCACCCTATCCAATCCCTAATTAATTGACGGGTGGGACTAACGTGAGAGGTAAGGCGAACCCGAATTGGTTTAGAAAGGTTTTTCAAATTATTCGATCTTTATAGTATAGACTACACTCGGTCCATTTTCAAATTGAAAGTCACTTCAGCTGCTTTTGTCATACACTAGACATATATCTAGTATGTCTAGATATATAGCAAAATCTATAAATTTTTAAAATGTAAAATAACCTAAAATTTGGAATGTATAGAGTATATAATATCAGGGAAGTCATATTTATTCATATTTATTCAGGCCCAAAGAATTTTCTCATTTATTTTAGCGCTAAAATGTGTGTGTCGCCTGAGCCAAGAAAAGTCCGAACTTGAAACGGATAGTGGTAAGTTAGCGAAATCATTTGACTGTAGGGAAAATATTTTCAAAGTAGAGTCATTGGATAAATTCTTATACATAAATTCATATAGAAACTTACAGAAAACTGATCATAAATTTCTATATTCTTTTGAAACAAAAGGTATTTAGAAAACCGAATACATAAAAGTCATGAAATACTAAAAAGTCTACCCAAATGGGGGGAACATACATGGTGGTTTTTACCTCATCCCGTGTTCCCTTATGTTCTCTTCGAGTCTCTATCATTCTACTCATCACTATAGATTTTGATCTTGAGGGTGGCCATAAGGTAGGTCCCCTTATTTTTGTACGGTTGAACATTATTTTTTTGTGTATTTTAATGATTCAATGTTCATTTACATGGACCGCCCTCTCCATTTTTTCAAAGCTTAGCCTGCTTCGTAGTTATTAGCAACACTAGAAACTCCACCTGATACACTTCTCTAATGAATTGTTGGCACAAAAAAATCATGAGAAGATACAAATGGATGGAGGGAAAAGAGGGAAACATGAAAAGATATATAGTTTATCAACCTAAGGAGATAAAAAGAAAAAAAACTAGAGAACTCATCAAAGATTCATGTCATCAAAGAGGGAATCTTCCATGCACGTGTAACAGAAATGTTGTCTGGAAAGTAAATAGAAAACTTGTGGGCTCATACATTAGATCCATTGTGCTGACGCTTTTCTGGTCAACACACACGAGCGCTAGATCGCACGGAACGTCGAAACGCTGAACTCGCCGAGCTCCTGCCCGGACCGGTCTGACCGGTCAGGGGCACCGGTCAGACCGGTGCCCGCAGACGCACGGTGAAAACCAAAGATCGCCGCCTCGGGAGGGACCCCATCAGAGCTGGCGCGCCTAGGATTGCTCTGAGATCGGCAAGGCCACTCAGAACGTCCCCGATCGTCGTCGAGACAAAGAAGGAAAGCACGAGGTTGGAAAAGTTAGGGTTTGAGAGATAAAAGTTGTAAAAAGTAATGATCGATTTGGTGATGCCACCTCAAACGGTCGTGACCCTTTATATTTATAGGGTGGGGAGGCCTTGCCCCGCAAGGAATCCTTTTACAACTCGAAATTCGCAAGGACTCCTCAATTCTACTTGGACTCGGGATCCACCGGTTTGACCGGTCAGCCCCACCGGTCAGACCGGTGTGGCTGTTGCCGAATCGGCTACAAGACGCCCCACCGGTCAGACCGTTAGACACCGGTCTGACCGGTGGCGTCAGCTTGAACGGCCTTGTGCCAAATTTGGGTGCGAATATATGCCCCCTATTTTTTAGCAAAGCTTGCTGTCTAAAAAATAATTCTAAGGTCGATGTGACACTTCACCGGCCATTTTTTGGTCTAAGGGTGATTTTTACTTTAAATCGGCCATATCTTATCAAGCATCTTGCCAGACACTTGGATGAAATATCTTCTCTTGGAAGTCACTGTCCTTGCAAAGTTTCTACCATATAAGAATTCCAAGGACAAACCTTGACAACCTTGTACGGACCTTCCCAACTTGGAGACCACTTGTCGAACTTGTTACTTTTAGATCCAATAGGTAAAATCGTTTTCCAAACCAAGTCACCTACATGAAAAGATTTGGCCTTTACCTTCTTGTTGTATGCTCTAGCCACTCTCCTCTTGTCTTTCTCAATTTCTTCTAAAGCCTCCATACGCTTGTCGGTCACTTCATCAATATTGTCCATCATCAAAGCATAATATGACTCAACACTAAGGTTATTTTGCTTTGCAAGTCTATATGCGCCTAGATTTACCTCAACGGCAAAACGGCTTCTTGACCATACACAAGCTCAAAAGGAGTAACTGTATTAGCACCATGTCTAAAAATACGATGAGCCCATAAAGCTTTAGATAATACCTCATGTCATCTTCTAGGATTGTCTTCGATCTTCTTCTCAATGAGCTTTACCAAAGTTTTGTTGCTAGACTCGGCTTGACCATTGGCTTGAGCATAATATGGAGATGAATTGAGCAATTTAATACCATAGAAATCAATAAATTCACGCAGCTCTTTAGATATGACTGAAGTCCCTTGATCCGTAGTTAAAGTCTGCGGAATGCCAAACCTATGTATGATATGTCCGGTAATAAACTCAATCACCTCTTTATGTGTCATATTCTTCAAAGGAATAGCTTCAGTCCACTTGGTGAAGTAATCAGTAGCCACAATCACAAAAACAATACCCCTTTGACGATGAAGGATGAATCTTGCCAATAAAATCCAGACCCCATCCTCTGAAAGGCCAAGGCTTAATGATCGGATGCATCAACGCAGCAGGCACCAACTGAACATCTCCATGTTTTTAACACTCTTCACAACCTTTGTAGTATCTAAAACAATCGGCTATCATGGTAGGCCAATAAAAGCAAGCTCGCCTGAGGAGCCACTTCATCTTAGGAGCCGATTGATGAGTACCACAAATACCCTCAGGAACCTCTGCCATAGCCAACCTAGCTTGATCAGGACCCAAACACTTTAAGAGCAAATCATCCGCAGTCCAACGATATAATTCACCGTCATCAAGAACAAACTTAAGAGCCCATCGTCGGACCTTTCTATCAACTGAACTGCTAGGATTATGCAAATAATCAACCAGAGGCTTCCTCCAATCCTCCACCTCATTTTTGTCACAAAAAACCGAGAAGGAATTCTTATCAGGGGACCGGTCAGACCGGTCATGGTCATCAGTCAGACCGGTGCCATGAACTGGCCCATCTGAGGGACCGGTCGGACCGTTTGGTGGCATCGGTTATACCGGTGCCACCGGTTAGACTGGTCGGCTGCGTCGGCCTGGCCGGTGCCTCTAAAGCAAAGCACTCGGCTGTAAGCAACGGTTTGTGTTCTTGAAAATTTCTTTTTCGAACATTATAACCAGATGCTTGTTGAGCCAGAGCATTAGCTCTAGGATTTTCCTCTCGTAGCACATGATAGATAACAAATTCATCCATACAAGATATGATGTCTAGACACTTATCAAGATAAGCATTTAAAAAACCATTTAAACATTGACATACCTTGGAAACTTGTTGCACCACCAATAAAGAATCTCCATATGCTTCCACATGTTTTACTCCCATGTCATGCAAAATCTCAAACCCAAATAGAAGAGCCTCATATTCGGTTTGGTTGTTAGTATAATCATGATCCAATCGGTTAAGAGTTTCAACAACAGCCCCACTTGGCGAAATAATGACAACTCCAACACCACAACCATCTTTGCAAACCGATCCATCAAAATGCAACTTCCATGGAGTAAAAGTAACATAACCGACATTCAAATCAAGTTGCTTATTTACTCTATGTCCAACAATAAAGTCGGAAACAATTTGACCTTTCATAGAACTTAATGGCTCACAATGTAAATCATATTCAACTAAAGCACCAACTCTACCACTTAAAATTGGTTTATGCAACATATATTTGATTATGTCGGTCTGACATGCTACTATGCAAGTACTAGGTAATAGATAATGCCTCAACTTGCTAAAAGTATGATACAATGATAAACACAACTTTTCAATAAAAGTGTACCTTCTTTCGGCGTCTAATAATCTTCTACTCTCATATGCAACAATGTACTCCTTGCTTCGGTCTCTTGAGTTAAAACACCTCCAATAACATCCTTTTCTGCCGTTATATACAACTTGAAAGGAATACCACTCTTGGGTGCTTGAAGAACGAGTGGCGAAGTCAAATAGCTCTTAATCTCATCAAATGCCTCTTATTGCTTTGCCCCCCAAGTGAAGTCAACATCATTTTTCAACCGAAGTAAAGGAGTAAAAGCATTCACCTTCCCGGACAAGTTACAAATAAACCTCCTCAGATAATTTACCTTGCCCAAAAACTTTTGCAAATCATTTTTACAAGTAGGTGCTTTAACACTCTGTATTGCCTCAATCTTTTTAGGATCTTTCTCTATGCCTTTTTCATGTACAATGAAGCCTAAGAACTTCCCAGCTGATACACCAAAAGCACATTTGAGTGGATTCATCTTTAATTTATATCGACGTATTTTCTCAAATGCAAGTCTTAAATCAGCTAAATGAGAATCATCTCTAGCCGATTTGACAACAATATCATTGATATAAACCTCTACTATGATGCCAAGCAAATCATGAAAGATTAAATTCATAGCTCTTTGATAAGTAGCACTCGCATTTTTCAATCCAAAAGTCATGACAACCCACTCAAACAAGCCAACAAAACCCGGACATATGAAAGTCGTTTTGGATATATCCTCATCGGCCATACATATTTGATTGTAACCAGCATTACCATCAAGAAAGCTAAAAATTCTATGTCCGGATGCAGCATTAACAAGAAAATCGGCTATAGGCATAGGATATTCATCTTTAGGAGTAGCTCTATTAAGATCTCTAAAATCAATGCAAACACGAAGCTTTTTTGTTCCTTTTCTCAACAGGCACAATATTAGAGATCCAATCAGCATAACGACAAGGCCTAATAAACTTTGCATCAAGTAACCGATTGACTTCTTCTTTCACTCGGTCATAAATATCAGGATTAAAGTTTCTACGAGGTTGTTTATAAGGCCTAAAACCAGGTTTAATAGGTAAACGATGCTCAACTAAATCATGACTTAACCCAGGCATTTCATTGTAATTCCATGCAAAACAATCAACATACTCCTTTAATAACTTTATTAAATCAGATTTAAACAAAGGATCAAGATTCTTGTTTACAAATGTGGGCCTAGGTACAGTGCCATCACCAATATCAACCTCCTCTAAAGGATCAGCCGACGTAGACCCTTGTCCTAACTTGCTCAAATCATCAGAGTCTTCGATGGCTTCACACATATCGTTCTTATGCGCCCAACAATGTTCTCGCCTTTGTTGCAACCACTCCAGATTTGCATCCATCAAATCGACAAAGTGGTTCTAACCTGATCAATGATCGACTTCATGACAACAGTAGCAAAGCCATCTTTGGTAGAATAAATAAGTTTTAATTTGGATAGATCTAAACCAGTTAAGCACTTAAGATTATCATGATTACCCACAGTAGAACTATCGGCCACTGCAACACAAGCCGATGCATCACCATGAACAATCTCTGCCTCGTCGCCTACCCACTTGATTAAAAATTGATGCAAAGTAGAAGGCACACACTGATTTGCATGAATCCAATCACGACCAAGGATAAGACTAAAGATACCTTGTGTCTCATCGACGAAGAATGTCGTAGCCAATGTCTTGCTCCCAATAGTGAGCTCCATAGAGATGACGCCTTTAGCTCCCATTGGCTCGCCTCCTCCAACACCACTGACGGTCATGTTGTTGATTAGCTCATCATATGAACCTCCCAGCTTCTTGAACAAAGAATACAGCATCAAGTTGACAATCGCTCCTCCGTCCACCAACATGCGAGAGATAGGCTTCCCATTGATGTGTCCTTCATGTACAAAGCCTTCAGATGATTTTCAGTAACTTTAGGCTTCTGGAAAATAGCTGTCAGTGTTTTAGATCGGCAACCTACTAAGGGGAATACCCGAAGTAGATGAATGTGGCCTCGCCGAGATCGGTAACTCGAAGGAAGAGACACGCGACACACAATTTAGACAGGTTCGGGCCGCGAGGTGCGTAATACCCTACGTCCTGTATGCTGCGTAGCTCTGGATTGATTGGGCATGATTACAAGATGGTGTAATTGTGCGCCGTGAGATGAGATTACATGAGATGCCTAGAGAAAGGTCCCTGCCTCGCCTTATATAGTCTGGGAGGCAGGGTTACAAGTCGGAGTAGGGAGATAGTACTAGTCGAGTACGTCTAGGAGTCTTCCATACAGTGTGGAACATGTACAGCTTCCTAACTGAGTACTTCTCCTCCGTAGTCCTTGTGCTCCACGCCATCAGGTGCCGTGTAGTGCAAGCCGGTAGTCCTGTGGGCCCACGAGTAGTCGGTCCTGGTACCCACCGAGGCAGTGGGCCTAGGGAGGTCCATACGACAAGCCCCCGAGTACTTTGTAGTCGAGAAGGATAGCTTCAAGTAATCTTGACGGCCTTAACGAGTAGTCCTCAAGCGTCCCCGAGTACTACAAGTCAAAAGTCCTCAAGAGTAGTCGAAGCATCCCGAGACTGGAATGTACTCCAGCTGATGTTTGAGCAATCCTGAAGTCTTCTCGAGTAGTCCCAAGCGTCCTCGAGTGCTGCCCTCGAAGGTCTTCAAAAATGCTCGCGTTGTCTTGAAGCCGAAGCTGATATGGAAGTGCGATTCCAAAATCGCACTCCATATGGAGTAGCCCCCGAGCCTTAGGTTGAGTCGTAGGCTCTGGCTGAGGGTCCATCTGAAGTCTTGGCAAGAATATCCCGAAAAATCCGGAGAGAAAAAACCGAAGGACACGTGGCACGGAGCCCCCAAGCCTTGAGGCGAGTACTTCCTCTCGAATTGAAGGGTCATCTTGTAGAATGTGTCATGAGATGCTCCTAAGTCTTGTCGCTTCCCAGGTAGTCGAGTAGAAGTAGCCGAGCCCCCGAGGTGAGGCGCGTCGACTAGTAGAATACGAAGAGTCACGCGCGGCCGCTGAGTCAGCCGAGCGGAGACTTATCCATCTGGCCGTTGGAGGACCGTTTTGACTTATAAATAGAAGCCAAAACCCTTAGGGTTTTCCACCCATCGCTGCGGTAGCCGTTTCGAATAGATCTTGCCCAGATTCACCTCCAGCGCACGCCACCGCCGCTGTAGATCTAAGCGCGCCGCCACCCAGAGCTGCCAGAATAGCCCCCGAGCGAATGCGCGTGAAGACGTCGTGCACTTGGAGAATGAAGCTGTCACCGTCCAAGTCCGCGAAGACCGCCGGGAAGAAGAGGGGCCGCGACGAGGCCGTCGTGGCTGCCACGGGAGCAGCGCCGCCGATGTCTCCACCGCGGCCAGATCCGAGCCGCGAGTGGAAAAAAGTCAAAGATGGAGACCGAAGATTTGCTGGCTCTCCTCAACAGCGGATTCATCCGTGAGAAGGAGATGGACAGTTGGAGGGCCGCCGCCGGGGACCCGTACCCGATGGAGAAGAGTGAGGACGAGATCCCAATGTTCGCGCGCTTCGCGAAGCACGGACTCGCGCTTCCGGCCAGCGACTTCTTCAAAGGCCTCCTGGGGTACTACGGCGTCGAGTACCTCGACCTCAACCCCAACGGTATTTTCCATACCGCTGTCTTCGTCCACTTCTGTGAAGCGTTCCTGGGGATCAAGCCCCACTGGATCTTGTTCCGGAAGTTCTTCCGGGTGAAGCCGCAGCCGAGCGCCAGCAACCCGCGAGTAGTTGGAGGAGCGGGCATCCAGATGCGGGAGGACGCGGCCGAGCAGTACCTCTCGTACAAGCTCATCGACTCCAACCAAGATTGGAATGCGAAGTGGTTCTACGTCACGAACCACCACCCAGGGTTGCCGAAGCCGAGTGGGAATCAGCCCAGACACCGCGCCTGGTGGAACACGGAGCCCACGATGCAGGAGGGGATCCAGCTCTTCGAGCTGTTGGCGCGCATCAAGGTGTTGAGAGAAGCCGGGCTGAGGGCCGAGCACGTGGCCTTCAGCTTCATGAAGTGCAGGGTGCAGCCTCTGATGGCCCGCGACACCCTGGGCTTCGAGTACACTGGCGACGACGACACGTCGCGGATGCCTGGAGGCGAAGTCGACGAAGACGACATCGTCGATAGGCTGACGTGCATCTTCAAGGACATGCCACCGTACACCGTGTGCCCTGTCCCAGAGTACTCCGTCGCGCGCCCGCCAAAGGAGGTAAGTAGCCGTACCCCCTAGTCGAGTACCCATCCTTGTGAGTAGTCGCGCTGATGTCTTGTGTCTTGCAGGACGACTTGAAGAAGTTCGTCTCCGAGCCGCAGCCGCCCCCTCAGGAAGTCAAGATCCCGGAGGAGGGAAAGACCAAGGCCAAGGAGCGACGGGAAGTCGGCGAAGGAGATGACACCGTCATCGTGGAAGACACGTCTGACGAGGACGACGACGAGGAGACACTGCAGGACCGCTTCCAGCTGCGGTCGAGGTTCAGCCGCCCGGGCCTACCTCACGTGCCCCTCGTACAAGATCCGCCGACTAGCCTGGAGGCTAGTCTGGCTGCGCCGCCGCGAAAGCCGCGCAACCCCGCCCGCAAGCGGGTGATGAAGAAGTTGAAGGTCTCTGAGACCACGCCCCAAGAGGTAGGACGTCTTGACTAGTGTAGTCGAGTACTAGTCGCTCGAGTTCACTTGCTGATGATCCTTGCTTGCAGGAGGTGCCGCCTACGGAGCCCGCTGATCAGGGCGACGAAGGCGAGTGTGACACAGTGGGGGAGCCGGCTGTGAGTCGTAGCCCAGCCCCCACTGTTGAAGAGTTATTGGCACAACTGGAGCGCCAGCCCCCTGCTCCTCAAGGGAGCACGGAGCCCGCAGCCGCTACTGCTGAAGAAGTGGTGGCCGCAGGAGCGCAAGAGGGCACTGCACCGGCTGCCGTCGCTGCAGAAGAGGCAGTGGCCGCCGAGGCGCAAGAGGAAGCGCCTGCCGAGGGTGGACTAGTAGACATTGCTAGCATCCTCGGTGCCCCGACCGTGACGATAGTCCGGTCAAGCTTGTAAGTGCTGAGCCTTCCTGAGTAATACTTGGTGTAGTAGTCGAGCTTGATTGACAATCAATTGTGTACTTCTGCAGGAAATCAATAGATCTGTCTTGGGAGGGAGATGAGCCCTCTACGGCGGTGGCGGACGAGGAAGCCGCGCCGCCCGCCGAGGAGTCCACTCCTGCCCCTCAGGCGGAGTCCGAAGCGCCGGCTGCTGGAGCTGCATTGCCCGAGGCCAGCGTGGTCGAAGGTAAGTACTCTGCTGAGGCTTTAGCATTCCCCATAGAGTAGTCGTAGTTGCTAATGCACTTATCTTCTTCTTGACAGGCGTCGAGGCCGAAGGGAGCGACATCCCTGCGGTGGTGCCCATGCAGAACTTGACACCACAGGTGCCGAAGGCTGCTGAGGGAGCCCCCGAGCCGATGGAGGAGGTCGCCGAGGAAGCCACCGTGCCGCCAGAGGTTGCTCTGGAGGTGGTTGTCCGCTCCCCGGAGATCCAGGACGCAGAGCCCATCCGCTCTGCGCCGATGACTGAAGCCGCCGCGAGTAGTCGTGGCGGGGTGGAGTTGTCGCGTGACGACCTGGTCGACCCAGCGACGGTGGCCAGGCACTTGGAGGCGGTCCGCCAGGCTGAAAAATGGATGAAGGTGAGTAGTCTTGACTCTTGAGTAGTCAATCCTTTGTTGCTGAGTACTCATTTGACATGTGTTGTTTGTGTAGGACGTCGTGGAGAGGTCTCGCGAGAAGTCCAACATGCTGCAAGGCTTCGGCGACGCGGTACTCCGGGCTGAAGCGCTGGAAGATCAACTCTTGAAGTCGCGGAAGCACGCGGCCGCCATGCAGTCCAAGCTCGACGCCGCCTTTGCCAAATATCACAATGACGTCCAGGAGATGCAGGCAAAGAGCGACGACTTGGTGCGGAAGAACAAGACACTCCGCAACAAGAACAAAGGTACACCGCTTGACTTGTTGGGTAGTTGTTGGAGGTCGAGAGGTAGTCTAACCCGCTGCGCCTTGTTGTTTTGCAGAGCTTGAGACCCGGGTGGAGCAGTTGAGGACCTTCGAGACAGATATGAAGAACCTCTTCTACCGGGAGCAGAAGGCCCGCCAGGTACTCGAGCTTGACTATAAGGAACTTGCCTTCGAGTGCGACAAGCACATGGAGCTTCGCATTACTTCCGATCGTGACCTCGTCAACTGCTACAAATCGTTGCAGAAGCTGAACGAGGACTGCGAGGCGCTGCGGGCCCAGATGAAGGAACTTGAAGAAGTCGCGCTTCCGATTGCAAGACTCTTGGTGCCTCATCCTGGCGGCCCCAAGATCGCGCCGCTCGTGGATCGCCTCAAGGAAGCCCCCAGCCGGCTGGCGACGTATGTGAAGCATCTGGCGAGGTCGATCCCAAACCAGGTGCTGGCCTTCATGAAGTCTTACTTCCCGAAGGCGCCCGTGGAAGTAGTCGCTGGCGGGGTAGCCGCCAACTGTACAGATGAGCGGTATGCGGAGCTGCTGGAGCAGATGGCGCCCATTGTGGAGCAAGTCTCCGAAAAGCTAAACCTCCAGTAGTCCTGTAACAATTAGCTCATAGCAGTATGTGTACAAAAACATTTGTAATGTAATTGTTCAAGTATTAATGAAAGAAAAGTTCCATCAATGAGTACTCGTAGTCGCGATCTTAGAGTGCGGAGCCCCATCATGGAGTTGGTGCGAGTAGTCGTACTCGGCAGTAGTCCCGTTGAGGGAAGTAGACAGTAAAGAAGTTGATGATCGATCAAACTTTATTACTGAAGAAGTACACCTGGATGGCCAGGGCCGTAGTTACAGAGTAGTTGCCTGGACCCGAAGGCCGCTTACAGCTAAGTGGTGCTAGGGCCAGTAGCCGCTTACAGCAGTAGATCTGTAAGTAGCTGTGTAGGGTGGATCTTGGAGTACATGGTCTCTTAGTAGACCGCTGCTAGAGTCCTTTGTCGCTCGTCGCAGCCCAGGATCCGTAGGTAGCCGCACGGGCTGGATCCTGGAGAGGAGTAGTCCGGAGACTGGAGCCAGGACCCGGAGGCCGCTTACGGCAGAGGGGTGTTGATGTAGTCGTGTAGACTTGAGCCCCGGAGTAGTCGTGTAGACTAGGCGTAGAACCGACAAAGCTGGTCGACGTTCCACGAGTTGTTGATGTCTTCACCTTCAAGTGTCTGGAGGCGGTAGGAGCCCGGCCCAGTCACCTTTGCCACGGTGAAGGGACCTTCCCAGGGGGAGCTGAGCTTGTGTAGTCCTTCCGTGTTCTGGATACGACGGAGGACAAGATCACCAACGTTGAAGGAGCGTTTTTTGACGTTGCGATCATGGTAGCGTCGGATACCCTCCAGGTACCTTGCTGATTGGACAAGGGCAGCGCAGCGAGCTTCTTCGAGGCTATCAATGTTGACTCGTCTGCTGTCTTCAGAGACGCCTTCGTCGTAGTGCTCCACTGCTGGTGAGTTCCATATGACATCAGCGGGGAGGATTGCTTCGTAGCCGTAGACCAGGAAGTAAGGGGATTGCCCCGTTGGCTTGGAGGGCTGAGTACGTAGCCCCCAGAGTGCGTTGGGTAGTTCCTTGATCCACTTGCCTCCTTTGGAGTTAGCAGCATCGTGTAGCCGCTTCTTGAGAGCGTCGAGCACCATCCCATTGGCGCGCTCGACTTGTCCATTGGCCCGAGGATGGGCAACTGAGACGTATCGGACGTCGATCCCGCTGTTCTCGCAGTACTCCCAGAACTGGTGGTTGTTGAAGTTGGAGCCCAGATCTGTGATGATGCGGTGGAGTAGTCCGTAGCGATGTACGAGTTCATACAGGAAGTCGAGTACTCTGTCAGCCTTGGGGCATGTGACCGGCTTGACGTCGATCCACTTGGTGAACTTGTCGATGGCCATCAATACTCTATTGAAACCACCTGGCGCAGTTGGCAGTGGACCAATCATGTCGAGCCCCCAGCAGGCGAAGGGCCAGGTTGGCGGTATGGTGACTAGCTTGTAGGCTGGGACGTGTTGCTGCTTGGCGAAGTACTGGCATCCTTGGCACCTTCTGACGAGTTCTTCAGCGTCGCCCGGGCGGGGGCCGCAGAAAGCTCGCCGGAAGGCCTTGCTGACCAGCGTGCGGGAGGACGCGTGGTTGCCGCAGACGCCCTTGTGGATCTCCTCCAAGATGCCCTTGCCTTCTTGCCAAGGTACGCACTTCATGAGTACTCCGGAAGATGCGCCCCGCTTGTAAAGCTTGTTTCCGACGAGGACGTAGGACTTGGCACGGCTGATGAGCTGCTCAGCCCAATTCTTGTCCGAGGGAACCTTCTGCTCGCTGAGGTAGTCGATGAAGGGTTGCCTCCAGTCCACGTCGATCATCATGACCTCCTGTCCAGCCGGTGGGTGCGCTGGGACAGTGGTCGGTGGCGCCGGCTCCGGGATGGATGGCGCGTGAAGCTCATGAACGAAGACACCCGCTGGTACTTGAGCGCGGGTAGATCCAAGCTTCGACAGGACGTCTGTTGCAACGTTGTTGTTGCGGACGATGTGGTGGAACTCGAGACCGTAGAACTTGTTCTCGAGCTTGCGGACTTCTAGGCAGTAGGCGTCCATGTTCTCCTTGTTGCGGTCCCAGGACTTGTTGACTTGGTTGATGACCACTGCGGAGTCGCCGTAGACTAGTAGCCGCTTGATGCCCAGTGAAGCCGCGAGGCGGAGCCCGTGTAGGAGAGCTTCGTACTCGGCTTCGTTGTTTGAGACCTTCCAAAAGATCTGCAGGACGTACTTGAGTTGTTCACCCGTTGGAGAGATCAGGAGTACCCCTGCACCTGCGCCCTCGAGGTTGAGTGAGCCGTCGAAGTACATCACCCAATGCTCTGGCCGCACGGTTGGAGTAGGTAGCTGGTTCTCCCGCCACTCCGCCATGAAGTCGACTAGTGCCTACGACTTGATGGCTGTGCGTGGCTTGAAGTCGATGGTGAGGGCGCCGAGCTCGACTGCCCACTTGGAGATTCTTCCAGTAGCATCTTGGTTCCGCAGGATTTCGCCGAGCGGGTAGTTGGTGATGACGGAGATCGAGTACTCCTGGAAGTAGTGTCATAGCTTCCGCGAGGTGATGAGTACTGCGTACAGAAGCTTCTGCATAGGCTGATAGCGTGTCTTGGACTCTGATAGGACCTCGCTGACGAAGTAGACTGGACGCTGGACTGGGTAGGCGTGGCCGTCTTCCTGCCGCTCGACGATGATGGTAGTACTGACCACGTGAGTAGTCGCAGCAAGGTAGAGCAGTAGCTGCTCGCCCTTGCGAGGAGCCGTGAGGACCGGCGGCTTCGATAGGAAGTCCTTGAGCTGGGCAAGGGCTTGATCCGCCTCTGGAGTCCACACGAACTTCTCTTGGTGCTTGAGTAGTTTGAAGAAAGGGAGCCCCCGTTCTCCAAGCTTCGAGATGAATCTATTCAATGCTGTCATGCACCCGGTCAGCTTCTGGACGTCTTTGATGCACGTGGGAGCTTTCATGCTGGTGATGGCGGAGATCTTCTCAGGGTTGGCTTCGATGCCGCGTTGGCTGATGATGAAGCCGAGTAGTTTGCCCGAAGGCACGCCGAAGACGCACTTGTTCGGGTTGAGCTTCCAGCGGTACTCGCGCAGGGATGCGAAAGTCTCTTCAAGGTCGTCGATGAGGGTACTGTAGTTTCTGGTCTTGACGACCACATCATCCACGTAGGCCTCGATGTTCTTGTTGAGTTGCTTCTTGAAGCAGGCCTGGATAGCTCGTTGGTAGGTGGCGCCGGCGTTCTTCAACCCGAAGGACATGGTCGTGTAGCAGTACGCGCCAAATGGGGTGATGAACGCGGTCTTCTCCTGGTCCTCTTCCTTGATCGCGATCTGGTGGTAGCCGGAGTAGCAGTCGAGGAAGTAGAGCGAGTCGCGCCCCCGCCGTGGAGTCAATGACTTGATCAATCCGCGGCAACCCGAAGGGGTCCTTGGGGCGGTGCTTGTTGAGGCTCGGTGTAATCGACGCACATCCTCCACTCGTTCGAGTTCTTCTTGCGGACGAGGACAGGGGTTGGCGAGCCACTCGGGATGGAAGACTTCTCCGATGAAGCCGGCCGCGAGTAGTTTGGCGAGTTCCTTCTTGATGGCGTCCCGTCTGTCGTCGGCAAAGCGTCGGAGGTGTTGTCGCTTGGGGGTGGCCTTAGGATCGACGTTGAGGCAGTGCTCGATCAACTCCCTGGGCACTCCTGGCATGTCCGCTGGCTTCCACGCGAAGATGTCGCGGTTAGCCCGTAGGAAGTTGATGAGCACGTCTTCCTATTTGGGGTCGAGGCCGGCCCCGATGGTGGCGGTCTTGCTGGAGTCGCCTGTTTCGAGGTCGATCATCTTGACTAGGACCTCCTTAGCTGGCTGAGGCTTGTTGGCGCTGTCAGACTTCTCCGGGATGCCGAGTTCACTTGTAGCAAGTTTTTTCGACGCAGCGTAGACCTCCATCATAGCGTTGGGTACTTGATTCGTAGAGGCGATCTCTATGGCTTCTGTGTCGCAGTCGTGGGAGATCTTCAAGTCCCCTTGAAGAGAGAGTACACCCGCTGGGCTTGGCATCTTGAGTACCAAGTAGGTGTAATGGGGCACCGCCATGAATTTGGCGATGGCCGGTCTGCCGAGGATGGCGTGGTAGGAAGTCTCGAAGTCCGCGACCTCGAACTTGATGTACTCGGTACGGTAGTTGTCCCGAGATTCCCCGAAGGTAACTGGCAGGACCACTGAGCCTAGTGGGATAGCCGCGTTGCCGGGGACGATGCCGTAGAAGGGCGTGTTGCTCTTGGTGAGCATGTGGGTGATGTCGAGCTTTATCTTCTTCAAGGTCTTGGTGAAAAGGACGTTGAGCCCACTTCCACCGTCGATGAGGACCTTGTTGAGCTTGGAGCCCGCGACCACTGGCTTCAGGACGAGGGGGAACCGTCCTGGTTCCGAGAAGCTGGTCCATTGATCCGCGCGGGAGAAGGTAATGGGTACCTCCGACCACCTGAGTGGGGTCGGGACCGTTGGTTCAATGCTCATGACTTCTCGACGGGTAGCCTTTTGCTCCCGCCTGCTGGGTAGTCCGCCGAAGAGGACGTTGACGGTCTTGTCGGGTTCCTGGAAGTCGTTGTTATCTCCGTCGTTCTTCTTCTTGCCCTTTTTGTCGTGAGGGTGCAGTGGCTCTGGAGTACCCTTGAGTGCATGCCTGAGCTGGTAGCACTGCTCAGTGGTGTGGTTGCCGTTCACATGCCACGGGCATTTCTCCTTTAGCAAATCTTTGAAGCCGCCGGAGTTCTTCTTCGAGTTCTCCTTCGCAGGGCGCTGGATAGCCGTGACAGTGTTGTCTGGCTTGCGCTTGCGGTTGGGACCCGAGTAGTTGTTGTTGTTGCTGCGACCGCCTTAGTTCCCGTTGTTGCCGCTGCCGCCGCCCGCGTTCTGCTTGTTCTTGCCACGGATGGCGTCGTATTTGGCGTTGGCCTTGTCTTCTTCATCCGCCCAGGACGTGATCATGTCCTTGAGGTGGGGGATGGACTTGGGGCGGCGACGACCGAAGTCTTCAAAGGTGCGGCGGTAGTAGAGGCCGTCTTGGAAGAGGTCGATGACCTCCTTGTCGGTGACGTCGACCACGGTAGCGCGCTTGTCGAAGAAGCGGCGCATGTACTTGCGGAGGGTCTCGCCTTGTTCCTGCTTGACCATGGCCGGTGTCCATGCGAGTACCCGATCGGCCCATGGCGCCCGCGAAGTTCTTCGGTGAACCGCTCCTTCGGACCGGTCCCACTTGTCGATCGAGTGCTTGTCCGGGCCGACTCGAGCCATGTGAGTGGAGCTTGGTCCGAGCGAAGGGGAAGTAGAGGCACTTGGTGTCGTTGTTGTCGCCAGCGTTCTCGATGGAGAGGGCGTAGCACCTGATCCACTGGATGGGATCCTGCTTCGCGTCGTACTTGGTGATCCCCAAAGGCTTGAACTTGTCGGGGAGGAGCAAGTTGCGAAGTCGAGGTGAGAAGGCGGGGAAGCCGTCGTTGTCGCCGCGGTGGTCGACTTCTTCCGCCGGGCCTCCTCAATCTTCGGCGGGCGTCGTACCCACCCCCGTGAGGCACTAGAGGCGTGGTTGTTCGCGTGGCCTCGGCCGCCGCGACTTCCGCCGCCGCCGGCCCTCCCGTTGGCTCCATGGTTGGAGCCGCCGTCGTCGCGCCGCCGCCGCCGTCGGGGTCGCGGCCGCCGCCCGCCGGCGAGAGCACGGTGGGGGACGACCTCGAGGTTGCTGTTGCCACCCTGTGGAGGTCCGCCGGTGTTTGAGCGAGTACGGTTGGGCTGAGCTGGGAGCTCAGCTCGAGTACGGTTGGGACCGTGGTTGGCGCTGCGACTTGTAGCTTCGTTGTCGCGGTGGCTGGCGGGAGGAGGCTGGTTGACCCTGTTGTCGACCCGCATGAAGTAGGCATCTTCAGCGAGCTTGGCGATGACCTCTCCAGCGTGTATGCCCTGAGCCTAACGTACGATCGCTATGATCGACATGAGGCATTGCTCAGGGGTAGTGTGTACTCTGCTCTCGGCCACCTCGAGAGCTTCCGCGAGGTTGCGGATGGGGAGGTTGTCTCGGAGACGCCGGCGCCGTTCGCTGCGCTTCCTGTTACACTCACGTCGAGCGTCTCTGTCGGCGGGGGTCTCATTTGCCGGTGCATCGGCAGACAGCTCGTCGGAGGAGATGTCTTCAAGGTACTTGTCCTGAGCCGTCCCTGAAGGTCCTGGGGTGTCGCCGGCAGCCATGAAGACTTGGCGATCAGGGGTGCCAAGGCTGGACTCAGAAACCGCCACCTCAGTTGGGGTGTTCGAGTCAGCTCGGGCAAGTGGTGTTCCCACCTGGAACGGGAGCGAGTCGATGTAGGTGACGTAGCGTGAGTCCCCACTTATCAGGTCAGCGGGCTTGCGGTCTGGCCAGTAGACGAATCTCCCGGCCGGTGTGGATGTTATAACCAGCCCAGAGGCCGGCCCTGATAAGGGATGCTCAGTGGAGTTGTCTTCGGACTCAGGCTCCTCTGGGTCCGACCCGAAGTCGAACTCGTATGCGGAATTCGAGTAGAACTCGGAGAGGGGGTTGGAGTCGAAAGCGTGGCCGGGGGTGGTGTCGGAGTCCGAGTTGTACTCGGGTACGGGTTCCTTGCCGGCCCGGCGCGAAGAGGGAGCCTCCGTGAGGGCCCGGCTGGGGACGCGGGGGGCACACGCAGAACGCTCACGGGGTGGTGGGACCACATGCGATGGCTAAGCAGCCGGCTCACATGCGATAGCCCATGGAGACGTCGAGTTCGAGTTGGAAGCAGACTCGAGCTCGAAGTCTGCGTGATGGTCGAAGAGCGAAATTTCGCCGAACTTGCCGGCGAGTTCGCCAGTGACAACTTCTGGAGGCGTCACGAAGCCGGTCTCCGGGTTGGGTTGCGTGGTGAGGAGGCGCTGGAAAGATCTCGCGCCATCAGCGGTGCAGACCCAGGCGCGGAACACGAAGGTGTCGCCGCGGTTGAAGGCGACGATTGGCTTGAAGTAGACAGGAGCCGTCGGGTTCGCCATGTGATCTCGGGCGAGAGCCCCTACCTGGCGCACCAGCTGTCGGTGTTTTAGACCGGCAACCTACTAAGGGGAATACCTGAAGTAGATGAATGTGACCTCGGCGAGATCGGTAACTCGAAGGAAGAGACACGCGACACACAATTTAGACAGGTTCTGGCCGCGAGGTGCGTAATACCCTACGTCCTGTATGTTGCGTAGCTCTGGATTGATTGGGCACGATTACAAGATGGTGTAATTGTGCGCCGTGAGATGAGATTGCATGAGATGCCTAGAGAAAGGTCCCTGCCTCGCCTTATATAGTTTGGGAGGCAGGGTTACAAGTCGGAGTAGGGAGAGAGTACTAGTCGAGTACGTCTAGGAGTCTTCCATACAGTGCGGAACATGTACAGCTTCCTAACCGAGTACTTCTCCTCCGTAGTCCTTGTGCTCCACGCCATCAGGTGCCGTGTAGCGCAAGCCGGGTAGTCCCAGGGGCCCACCGAGTAGTCGGTCCTGGTACCCACCGAGGCAGTGGGCCCAGGGAGGTCCATACGACAATAGCCTCCTTTGGCCCAAAGACGAGATGTGCAATGTCTTCCTCCGAGAGCACATAACTATCCATAGACATGTGTATCACGTTGATGTCCAAATTCATGCGCTCAGGTGAAGAACTGTAATAAACAAGCTCCTCATCGTCTTTTGGTGCAGGAACCAATGCGGACTTGTCATCACAAACCATAGGAACCGAAGAAGAGAAACCGGGCGGCGTCTCTGGGTCATCGATCTGACCGTCGACGTCCACCGGTCCGATCGGTGTGACCGGTCTGACCGACCCTTCCATCGGTTTGACCGTGAGTACCATGTGTGGTTCGAGGACCGGTGGATGGTCGCTTCCTTGTGTGATGAGTGATTGACAATGTTGTGTGGACTGATTCTTGGCTAAGTATTGCAGGTGCATGTTGCGGCTTGATTGGTGTTGGTGCAGGTGAAGAACAAGCGCGAAAGGTCGTTGCCCGTGAGGCCTCCAGGTGTAGAGAAGACAAGTAGGCTTCGTTCGAGGGACCCGGTGGCCAGTGGAGTCAAGTGCGGGCCGCATGGTGGCATGAACAACAAGATGAAGTCATGGACGGGTTTTTGGTTGAGCCTCAAAACCAAGGTCGAGCCGGGACTACGTGGGAGCTGAGTCGTGAGTGGCGATTAGCGGAGGCTACACCGAGTTTGCGGGGTTTCCGGTGGTTCACCAGAAAACCACTGGGTTCCTTGGTTGATCCACAAAGCCAAGACCGAAGAACCGAAGACGGAGGTGCAGCAGCATCGGATCGGTCTGACCGGTGGGTCTGACCAGTCTAACCGGTGGGTACCGGTCTGACCGGTGAGGAGCACCAGTCTGACCGGTGTGCGACGACGCAGTCTGGAATCTTCGAAGTGGAGGACACGCATCGGGATCGCAAGGCTTGCGTCGAGGCTAAGCAGGTTGCGGTCGTCGGACATCTGTCCGATGGTGTTACGAAGACAATTTCCCAAAGTGCCCTTGGTGGGTGTGTATCCTATTTTAGGCTATAGGGTAATTTAGTCTTTCTGCTTGCCTCCATATAACCCAAGGTGTGAGAGGATGGCAGCCATCTCTTGGAACCCTAGTTTATTTGCTTTCCTATTTTCCCTTCCTTTTTCCCTAGGATTTCCATAGGACTAGCTTGAGAGATTCATGGTGAGATCTTGTGAGAGGGTTGGATGATCGGGCGGCAAACTAGACCTTGTATGAACCTCCTTGGTATGTATAGATGATTCAGCGTGGTTCCTCAAGGCTTTGTTGTGTTGTTCCCGGTTGTTCTTGGTGGTGATTTTCGGAGCCCTCTCTTGGTGGTTTTCTCAGTGTGTTTTCAGGACCTTACTCTTGTGGATTTGATGGGGGAAATTTGTGTGAACCCTTCGTGGTTCTTTTGCCTTTGATTCCCCTCCCAAATCTGTGAGTTAAGGGGCTCAATTTTGGGGTTTTCGGTGTTCTAGGGTTAGAGGAGTTCTTGGCGGGATTTCTTCGAATCCTCTTGATTTGGCAAGTTTTGGTGGACAAAATCTTGGCTATGGACTCCTCATGAGGTGTTCCTACTATCCTCAAAGTCTTGCACAAGTCCGTGGAGTGATTCGGGAGATCGGAGTTAGGATTTGGGGGAGTTGACCGGCGGGTGTTGTTCATCCCGACGAGCTCAAGTCACACCGGTCTGACCGGTGCCTCTCATTGGTATGACCGGTGCAGACCCCTATTGGGTTTTGCTCGGGTGAACGTTTGGGTGATGTAACGCCCGCGTTTTTAGCTCCAAATAAATCACCTAATAAATCGTGCGTGTTTTCAAAACTGTCCAGCTGAGCTCAATTACCCCCTTCAAACCCTAGTCACCGTCCCTCCCTCTCACCCCGGCGCGCGTGCCGCGAATCCCGCCGGCACCGCCCGCACCCGGGCCAGCACCCATGCCTCGCCTTCCCAACGCCGCGGTCGGCCACCGTGCCGGAATCCCGCGCACGCCGCGGTCCCGCCGGCCGGACCGCCTCGCAATCACCGCCGTCCCGAAAATCACGCCCACGCCGGAAATCGGAAAACCCCGCAAAACCTTCCACTAATTTCCCTAACAATTTTCCAAATTTTCTAAACCTTTTCCCCCTATTTCTTTTCCTATTTTTCTTTCCCTTCCTTCCTTCTCTTTTTCTTCCTTCTTTTTCTTTCTTCTCCTTTCTTCCCTTTCTTTCTTTTCTTTTCTT
Source organism: Cenchrus americanus (assembly GCA_947561735.1). Taxonomy (NCBI): domain Eukaryota; kingdom Viridiplantae; phylum Streptophyta; class Magnoliopsida; order Poales; family Poaceae; genus Cenchrus; species Cenchrus americanus. The sequence goes on along the minus strand of OX387242.1, from coordinate 164,330,336 downwards.
CTTTCCTTTCTTCCTTCTCTCCCTCTCCCTTCTCTTTTCTCCTTCCTCCCGCAACCAGCGGCGCCCTGCGCCTGGCGCTGTTGACGACCTGTGCGCCTGTGCCCGACCACGCCAGCCCCCTCCCCTTTCAGCACGCCACCGACCGGTCGCCGCACCGCACGCCCCGGCCCCGCGCCGCCGGCGGGCCGGCCGAGCCGCCCCCGACGAGCGACGACCACGTCGAGCCGTCGCATCCACCCAACAGCACCCACGCGACCGCTGCCTGCCCCCGTGTCGTTGACTGCTGCTACCACGGCCGGCCGCCCCTGCACGACGAGTCCCATCCAAACAGCACCACGGTTGACCTCGCCGGCCGCCGCGGCCCACCTCGCCGAAATCGCCGCCAAGGTCGCCTTGAAGATTTTTCCCCGGAACCGACCTTCAGGGCCTATAAAAGGCCGGTGCCGCCCCCCCCCCCTCGCCGCCCCACACCACACCGAGCAAGCTTGCTCTGCACCCACCGACCACCATTTGCGCCGCCCCAAGCACCACCACCACCGGTCCGCCGCCGTCCATGGAGCTCTCTCCTCGCGCCGCCTCGGTCCAAGGCGAGCACGGGGACGAGATCCCCTCGTCCCCCTCTCCGTGTTGCCCCATTCCCCGGCCGCCGCCGCGGCCGGGACCGCCGCGCCCCTCCCCTCCAGGCCGGCCGCCGCCCGATCCCCCCTCTCTCTGTTCTGAACCGAGAAGGGAGGAAGAAAGGGGCGTTTTGCCCAAAAGCCCCTATTCTTGTCCCTTTTCCAGACTAAACCCACCCCTATTCCCTCTCTCTCTTTTTCTTTTCAAATAAGCCCCTAGGTTAATGATTAATTGTAAATTAAATACTGTCAAGCGCTAAACAATTTACAACCAGGCCCTAATCAAGTTTATATTATCATAATCACCCCCTTTCTCCATTAATAGAAATTACTAATAGGTCCTTAGCCCCTATAACCTCTCTTTAACCCAACATTCCATGCATGATTCTATTCCCGGTTACTTCCAAATTTGCACCACGCCTTTCCAGTTATATCCCCGCCAAACCCTACACCAACCCCTTCCCTAGGACTTATATATTCCCCTCTCCGTTCATTTCCCCTCCTCGAGCTCGGCCGGTAATATGTGTGCTTATATTGCTTGCTTGCCTATGTGTGCACTATAGCCGACGGAGTAGACGAAGAAAGGTACCCCGAGCCGGAGATAGAAGCCGACTACTGCGAGCAGGAGCCCGAAGTCCCGAACGCCGAGCCGGCACTCCCCGAGGACTTCGAAGACGACAAGTTCAATCTCATCCTTTAATGCATGCTTCTATCCTAGTTTTATAAATATAACCTATACCCGTTTTATAAATTGCATATTGTTTTACTGCAAAACATGGTAGGATAGCCACCCTTGATTGCTATGATTGAACCTTGTTTTGGCCTAAATGTTTGCTTTAAAAATGTGTGAGTGCTTTCAAAATATGTGAGTGCTTTAAATATGAAAATGGGATATGTTTGGAAAATGAGAAAAGAACTGGGTATACGGGATGGACGTGTGTGTCAGGAGTATGGGTGAGCTCGTACCTGTGTGGTTGAGCGTATTGGGAGTTGTCCATCTTGTCGGTTAAGGACCGGGTTGCGTGACATCTCACCTGACCCAAATCATCGTACAACCACTCGACCGTTGTATGTGGCAACGGCTTAGCATAAACCCCACTAGTTAATCTACTTGCCATCTGGTGTGCGGGTGAGCGGCGGGAGACCAAGGAGTAGGGGTACGCTCTGTGTGAGGTACGCCCTAGTTATGTGGGATAACCCCTTGGGTGCTTCTGTGGCGGCTCGTAGTGTTAGCTAAGGTGGGTAATGGCTATGATAGGATCCGTACGCAAGACCGAGGTGTTCGTGTGACGGTACCCTACTTGTGGGTAAAGATGTACAACCTCTGCAGAGTGTCAAACCTATTCGAATAGTCGTGTCCACGGTATTGGACGAGTCACGGTGTGGTCACAAAAACTAGTGTTTGGGATGGGATGTATTCGGGTGTGAGTTGTTTTCCTGGTGAAGTGTGTGGCTGTGTGCCTGGGCTACGACGGACGGGAAGTCCGATAGTTCTACAGTGGTTTTTCCTAAATAAAGTTGAGTTACTTGGGTTATGAAAATGATTTGCGAAAGCCCTTTTGAAATGAACCCCTGCATGAGTGAGTTTGCAAAATAAACCTTAACCTGATCCTCGTTATACTTTATGCATGATTCTGCTTATAAGCCCCTTCTGGGTGGGGTTGGATTTGCTGAGTACGTATGTGCTCACCCTTGCTTTACTAACTATTTTTCAGAGGAGGATCCCGATTACATTCCCGAAGACGTCGAGTAGGTCGTTGCCCTACACCCAACCGTGCCTGTGTACCCAGGGCCCGCAGAAAGCTTCCATGGTGTGGTACTCTGAGTAGGCTATGGAAGCCTTTGCTATCGTAGTGTGGTCGTTAGCGTTTGCGTTGTTCCTTGTAGCGTTGGCACTTTCGTGCCCTCTGTGTCGCCGTGATGTAAAAGACTGATCCACCTGTTGTAATAAATGTGTTGCCAGCCTCCTGGGACTGGTATTTGTGTCACATTTAGTCATCTCTGATGAGGGGACGCTTCAGGTGGTATCAGAGCCGTAGGTTGGCCGTAGGACACGACCCCTAGGATACGAGACCTCCTCTGGCCCTCTCTAACATTTCCTTTGCTAAGCTCATCCTTTCCCAAAGTCCTTACCTTGATTCTTGCCTGTTTCCAGATGGCTAACCCCGAATGGAATGGAGGTATCTGCCCCGTCCAGCCTGTCCTCCCTAACCTGTTGCTACTCATCTTAGAGCGCGTCGGAGTGAGGGATCCGCCGGAGTTCGTCTATCGGGAGTATGAACGCTACGGCACCCTTCGGTGTAAGCTGCTGATCCTTGTGGGAAGAAGCACACTTTACCCCGACATAGAACCATGGTTCGTCTCCGCCACTGGTTTTCGCTTCGCCGACACCTACCCCAAGGCTGCTCGGAAGGCCCTGCGACAGCTACGAGTGGTTTATAGACAGCACCTCCGAAGGACTCCAATGGGATTCTTTCCACCCTCCGGAGGAAGAGGACGCTCGTGGATTGACCGCATGAGAGGACTAGAACGAGAGGAAGAAGACCTAGAAGAGGCAGTTTCCCACCTATCCATCTACCTCAGAGGCCTAGACCGCCTTTACCAGGAGCAAGCCCAACAACTAAAGCAACAGATTGACAGAGCGGAAAGAGCAGAGCAAAGGATAGAGCTGGAAAGGATTAAGACAACTATGGCGGAAGTTGAACTACACAACACAAAGCAAGAGTATCTTAGGGAAAGGGAACACACTTTATTAGCCCATAAAGCCCTATGGGATGAACTAAAGGAGTGTAGAAGCAAAGAGGAAGAGGCTGGGGTAGAGGAAGATGAACCCGAAGAAACTCACTGGGACAAAGGGACCCAGACCGAGGATGAGATACTGGAGCAAGATCTCCCACTGAAGAAGCGCCGCATCCAGCTAGAGGAAGAATCACCATGAGGATAAGACTAGGGTGTTTAGGCTAGAAGCTAAGTGCTAGTAATAATAAGTGTACCCCGAAGAATGTACCTCAACCTTGCTACTAAATAAAGTTATCCATCTCTTGTACCCCACCACAACATGTTCAACTCTACCTTTGTTTTCAGATGGCGGAAGATGGATGGACCCAGGGCGTGTGCCAGGAGGAGCCTGGTTTTGCCCGCCTTCTCATCAACTCCCTGGAGCACCTCGGTATCACTGAGCGCCCTAGGTACTACAGTAGAGAGTACGAGCAACTCGGCACTCTTCGCTGTAGGGTGGTCCTCTCCGTCGCTAGAAGCAACCGCCACACCAGCGTCGAACCGTGGCGCGTAACCGCCACAGGGTTTCGACACCGAGACACCTATCCTTTGGTCCTCAGAAAAGCCCTCCGCTACCTGTGCCGGATCTACGAGGAACACCTCTTCCCCACACCAATGAGGTACTTCCCTCCCGCCATCAGAACCCCAATTTGGCAGGCCCGCATGAGAAACCTGGAACGCCGCCGCCACCAAGAAGACCTGCTGTACCACGTAGTCGCCTACCTTGTCTCCCTGGATAAGCTCTTCGATGACCAGGCCAGGCACTTGAGGGAACAAATCAGTCGGGCCGAGCAAGCTGAAGTCACAGTAAGGATGCATCAAGTCCGAGTGGCTCAAGCTGAAGCAAGGACCGCAGCCGCCATAAGCAGTGAAGTCGTTGCCCAAGAAAGCCTCAGGAGAATCCAGGACCAACGCATACAAGAATGGACCAACGGCGGAACACCCGTACTAGCCATTGGAGAAGCTCAAGTCCTGCTGGGAACACCCCTTGTAGGATGGGGAAGGACTATCGAAGTCCCGCCAGCACCACCAGCAGTCACCGAACCCTCAACAACGACCACTGAAGCCGCAGCACAGCCTCAAGAAAACGGAAACCCCGAAGGCGGAAATGATGACGAGCTGCTCATTCCGCTGGAAGAACACTCGACCCCGGAAGATGGCTCTCCTCGCGAGTAGCGTGCCCCAGTGACCCTGACCCAGGGAATGAAGTCGTACTGGTCCAAGTCGCGCCCTTAGTCCTTAGTCGTGTAGTGTGTCCGCGTAGTCGGGATGTATCCTCCTCGCTGGTTTGTAATAAAAACTTGGTTGTGCTTGCTTGCTTGCTATGTGCTTGTTGAGTGCTTACCGGCAGGAGTAGGCCCTGCCTTTTCAAAAAGAAATCTGATATAACCTACTTAAACATCACATAAAAACTAGATCTCTTAGAAAACTCGCTTCTTTACAGATGGTTTCCAGGCGCCCTGTCAGGACCCACCAAGGCCCCGGCCGATCGGACGCTGAAGGATCGCAAGCCGATCGGAGGGAGCGTCTTCACGACCAGGAAGTTAACCAGAACGAAGATGGAGGAGAGAACGTGGTCCTGCCACCGCCACCCCCTCCCATTGACTTGGCACAAGTCTTGGCCAATCAGACTGTCCTGATGGAGGCCATTTTCAACGCCGTCAACCGCCCAAGACCCCGAGTTCTGGGCATGAACGAGAAGCTGATTGAGTTCCTTAGGACTAAGCCACCCACCTTTGGCGGGTCGGTGAATCCTTTGGATGCTGACGACTGGCTGAGAGACATCCTGAGGGAACTAGAGCCCTTCAACTGTGAGGACCGCGACAAGGTTCTCCTGGCAGCTCACCACCACGGGACAGCCCTAGCCTGGTGGGAGAATTACTGCGCACCAGCCAAGGATCCCTCCGCCATCACCTGGGACGAATTCGTGGAAGAGTTCCGCCGCTACCACATCCCAGAAGCCACACTGAAGCGGAAGGCGGATGAGTTCCGTGAACTCCGCCAGGGCAACATGTCGGTGGAGGAGTACACGTACCAGTTCATAGAGCTGGCATGCTATGCCCCCGAGGAAGTGGACAAAGATTCCAAGAAGCAGGAAATGTTCAAGAAGGGGCTGACTCCGGAACTAAGGACACTGCTGACCCCTCAGATCTACCCGGACTTCAACACCCTCATGAACATGGCAATACTCACAGAGAGAGCAAGGGCTGAAGAGAAGAAGGAAAACAAGCACAAGTTTATGGAGCACAAGGCCAAGCAGAAAGAGCGGTCCCAGAGGCCGAGAAACTTTGGACACCCCACGTCCAGGTTCCAAGCTCCCATGCAGTACAGAACCCAATCCCAAGCCACGAGCTCGCAAGCCCCCAGAACCCAGTTCAAGCCCTACAACAAACAGAGTGCCATGAAGGCCCCACAGAACAACACCAGCCAGATCACTACCAACAACAACAACAGCTCCCGAGTGTGTTTCAACTGCTGAGAAACTGGGCACTTCATCGCCAACTGCCCATATGCCAAAAAGCCAACCACCACCACCTACTCCAACTCGGCGAACGGGCCGAGGCCACTAGCGTCTGGAGCCAACCGCATGCCGGTGCGCAGCAACAATAACTTCGGCAACAACAACAGCAACCAGCAGATGAGGCAGCCCCAGCAGTCGTATGGACGAGCCCGGGTCAACCACGTCAATGCGCAGGAGGCACAGGAAGCACAAGGTGTAGTGCTCGGTGAGTTCCGGGTCAGCTCAGTCTTGGCTACCATACTATTCGATTCGGGAGCATCGCACTCATTCATATCCTCAAGCTTTGTGGAAAAGCATAGCATACCCACAGTACTACTAAAAGCACCCCTATTAACTCGAACACCCGGAGGTGACATTTAAGTGTCAACTGGGATGCCCCCGGGTAAGGATTATTTTAAGTGGGGTAGAGTTCCTAGCGGACTCGGTAGTACCGAAGTCCAAAGGGATAGATGTGATCCTTGGGATGGACCGGTTAAGCCAACACCATGGCCTTATAAGTTGCGCCGATAAAGCAAAGTGCACCTAACCAACCCATACGGGATACAAGTGACCCGCCACACCCGAGGACACAAAGCTAGACATAATGGTTTTCAACATAGAAGCCAAGTCCATAGAGGATGTCCCAAGTAGTGCGAGAATACCCGCATGTGTTCCCGTAAGAACTCCCCGAATGCCACCAGATAGGGATATAGAGTTCGTCATCGACCTTATTCCCGAACCTCTCCCATAGCCAAGAGACCCTATAGGATGGCAAAGACTCGAGTTGGCGGAATTGAAGAAGCAACAGCGAACTCCCGGCGAAGTGGGTTCATCAGACCAAGCTCATCACCATGGGGAGCCCCAGTGCTTTTCGTGGAAAAAAAGGATAAGAGCATGAGGATGTGCGTGGACTATCGCTCGCTGAACGAGGTCACTATCAAAAACAAGTACCCTCTCCCCAGAATAGATGATCCGTTTGACCACCGAAGGGAGCCAAGTATTTTTCGAAGGTGGATCTAAGGTCGGGATACCACCAGGCTCAAGATTAGGGAAAGTGACATCCCCAAGATCGCCTTCGTCACTCGCTACGGGCAGTATGAGTTCACAGTGATGTCCTTCGGACTCACCAATGCACCAGCATACTTCATGAACCTCATGAATAAGGTGTTTATGGAAGAGCTAGACAAGTTTGTCGTAGTCTTTATTGACGACATACTTGTTTACTCCAAGAGCGTGGAGGAACACGAGCAGCATCTTCGAGTAGTGCTGGGGAAATTGAGGGCACACAAGCTATACGCCAAGTTCAACAAGTGTGAATTTTGGCTAAAGAAAATATCCTTCCTTGGGCATATTCTGACTGCGGAAGGAGTAGCTGTAGACCCCGGAAAAGTTGAAACAGTCTCCAACGGGCAAAGAACCGACCAACGTGAGCGAGATCAGGAGTTTCCTTGGTTTAGCAGGGTACTACCGGAGATTTATCGAAGGATTCTCCAAGATTGCCCGGCCCATGACAGAGTTGCTCAAGAAGTAGAAGAAGTTCAACTGGACCGAGTCCTGCGAGAAAAGTTTCCAAGAGTTGAAGAGAAGATTGACCACAGCCCCAGTGCTGACCCTGCCAGACATTCAACGGGACTTCGTCGTGTATTGCGACGCTTCCCGACAAGGGTTGGGATGTGTTCTCATGCAAGATGGGAAGGTAGTGGCATATGCTTCCCGTCAGCTCAAACCCCATGAGCAGAATTATCCCACCCATGATCTGGAGTTTGCAGCCGTAGTGCATGCCCTGAAGATCTGGAGACACTATCTGATTGGGAACAAGTGTGAAATCTACACAGACCACAAGAGTCTAAAATACATCTTCACCCAGCCCGACCTGAACCTAAGGCAAAGAAGGTGGCTAGAGTTAGTCAAAGACTATAACCTAGAGATTCACTACCACCCAGGGAAGGCTAATGTAGTAGCAGATGCCCTAAGCCGGAAAACCTACGAGAAGGCAGCACCCAAGAGTGCCCAGTTGCAAGAGGAGATGGCGCGGCTCAATGTACACATTGTTCCCCAAGGCTACGTCCGCCAGCTGAGTGTTCAGCCTACCCTAGAGGAGAAGATCCGGAAGGCCCAGGAAACCGATGAGAATCTAATGAAGATCCGCAAGCATACCAGAGAGAACAAGGCCCCTGATTTCAGAGTAGATGACCAAGGCACCCTGTGGTACAAAAATAGGATATGCGTGCCTGAAGGCGGAGATTTTCGGCAGACCATCATGGATGAGGCACACAACTCGGCATTTCCATTCACCCGGGATCCACCAAGATGTACATGGACTTAAAACAGAAGTATTGGTGGAATGGGATGAAAGCAGATATTGCCCGATTCATCGCCCACTGTGATACTTGTCAGAGGATCAAAGCCGAACATCAGAAGCCTGCAGGATTGTTGCAGCGTTTACCAATCCCGGTATGGAAGTGGGACGAGATAGGTATGGATTTCGTAGTAGGGTTGCCAAGAACTCAGAAAGGACATGACTCCATATGGGTGATCATGGACCGACTCACTAAAGTTGCTCACTTTCTACCCGTACGGACCACCTATGGCGGAGAGAAGTTGGCAAAACTCTACATAGAGAATATAGTAAAGCTGCATGGAGTGCCTAGCAGAATAGTCTCGGATAGAGGGACCCAGTTCACCTCTAGGTTCTGGAAAAGCCTGCACAAAGCCATGGGTACCAAGCTAGATTTCAGCTCAGCGTACCACCCACAGACAGACGGACAGACCGAAAGGGTGAATCAAATTTTGGAAGATATGTTGAGAGCATGCGTCCTCACCTATGGCAAAGATTGGGAGCGAGCCTCGCCATATGCAGAATTTTCCTACAACAACGGCTACCAAGCAAGTCTGGGAATGTCGCCATTCGAAGCACTATACGGGAGAAAATGTAGGACACCCCTGATGTGGTCCGAAGTAGGAGAGCGTGCCCTGGTTGGGTCTGCACTTATAAAGGAAGCTGAAGAGTGAGTAGCCTATATCCGAGAAAAGTTGAGAGCCGCCCAATCCCGACAGAAGAGCTACGCAGACAAGAAGAGGCGTGAAGCAAGCTTCAATTCGGGAGATTTCGTTTACCTCAAGGTCTCACCGATCCGAGGGACTCGGAGATTTCAAGTGCATGGAAAATTGGCCCCTTAGTATATTGGACTGTATAAGGTACTAAAGAGGGTCGGAGCAGTAGCATACCGGTTGGAGCTACCCGAAGAAATGTCAGAAATACACCCAGTGTTCCATATCTCCCAGCTACGCCGATGTTTGAAGGTTCTTGAGGAGAAGCGAGTACCGGTGGAAACCACCGACCTACAGCCAGACCTTAGGTACCAGGAGGTGCCTGTCAAGATTTTGGACACAGTGGTCAAGCAGACGAGGACGACAGAAGTACGGGTGTGCAGAGCCAATGGAGCAGACACGGGGTGGAAGAAGCTACGTGGGAACGAGAGGACGCATTGAAGAAGGAGTTTCCCCACCTATTCGAAACCTAGACGAATCTCGAGGGCGAGATTCATTTTAAGTGGGGTAGGTTTGTAACGCCCGCGTTTTTAGCTCCAAATAAATCATCTAATAAATCGTGCGTGTTTTCAAAACTGTCCAGCTGAGCTCAATTACTCCCTTCAAACCCTAGTCACCGTCCCTCCCTCTCACCCCGGCGCGCGTGCCGCGAATCCCGCCGCACCGCCCGCACCCGGCCAAGACCCACGCGTGCCTTCCCAACGCCGCGGTCGGCCACCGTGCCAGGAATCCCGTGCACGCCGCGGTCCCGCTGACCGGTCCGCATCGCTATCACCGCCGCCCCGAAAATCACACCGACGCCGGAAATCGGAAAACCCCGCAAAACCTTCCCCTAATTTCCCTAACAATTTTCCAAATTTTCTAAACCTTTTCCCCCTATTTCTTTTCCTATTTTTCTCTCCCTTCCTTCCTTCTCTTTTTCTTCCTTCTTTTTTTATTTCTTCTCCTTTCTTCCTTTTCTTTCTTTTCTTTTCTTCTTTCCTTTCTTCCTTCTCTCCCTCTCCCTTCTCTTTTCTCCTTCCTCCCGCAACCGGCGGCGCCCTGCGCCTGGCACCGTTGACGGCCTACGCGCCTGCGCCCGACCACGCCGGCCCCCCTCCCCTTTCGCATGCCACCGACCGGTCGCCGCGCCGCACGCCGCCCGCCCCTCGCCGCCGGCGAGGCCGGCCGAGCCGCCCCCGACGAGCGACGACCACGCCGAGCCGTCGCATCCACCCAACAGCACCCACGCGACCGCCGCCCGCCCCCGCGTCGTTGACCGCCGCTACCACGGCCGGCCGCCCCCGCACGACGAGTCCCATCCAAACAAAGACCACCGGTTGACCTCGCCGGCCGCCGCGCCCACCTCGCCGGAATCGCCGCCAAGGTCGCCTTGAAGATTTTTCCCCGGAACCGACCTTCAGGGCCTATAAAAGGCCGGTGCCGCCCCCCTCGCCGCCCCACACCACACCGAGCAAGCTTGCTCTGCACCCACCGACCACCATTTGCGCCGCCCCAAGCACCACCACCAACAGTCCGCCGCCGCCCATGGAGCTCTCTCCTCGCGCCGCCTCGGTCCAAGGCGAGCACGGGGACGAGATCCCCTCGTCCCCCTCTCCGTGTTGCCCCATTCCCCCGCCGCCGCCGCGGCCAGGACCGTCGGCGGCCCTCCCCTCCAGGCCGGCTGCCGCCCGATCCCCCCTCTCTCTGTTCTGAACCGAGAAGGGAGGAAGAAAGGGGCGTTTTGCCCAAAAGCCCCTATTCTTGTCCCTTTTCCAGACTAAACCCACCCCTATTCCCTCTCTCTCTTTTTCTTTTCAAATAAGCCCCTAGGTTAATGATTAATTGTAAATTAAATACTGTCAAGCCCTAAACAATTTACAACCAGGCCCTAATCAAGTTTATATTATCATAATCACCCCCTTTCTCCATTAATAGAAATTACTAATAGGTCCTTAGCCCCTATAACCTCTCTTTAACCCAACATTCCATGCATGATTCTATTCCCGGTTACTTCCAAATTTGCACCACGCCTTTCCAGTTATATCCCCGCCAAACCCTACACCAACCCCTTCCCTAGGACTTATATATTCCCCTCTCCGTTCATTTCCCCTCCTCGAGCTCAGCCGGTAATATGTGTGCTTATATTGCTTGCTTGCCTATGTATGCACTATAGCCGACGGAGTAGACGAAGGAAGGTACCCCGAGCCGGAGATAGAAGCCGACTACTGCGAGCAGGAGCCCGAAGTCCCGAACGCCGAGCCAGCACTCCCCGAGGACTTCGAAGACGGCAAGTTCAATCTCATCCTTTAATGCATGCTTCTGTCCTAGTTTTATAATATAACCTATACCCGTTTTATAAATTGCATATTGTTTTACTGCAAAACATGGTAGGATAGCCACCCTTGATTGCTATGATTGAACCTTGTTTTGGCCTAAATGTTTGCTTTAAAAATGTGTGAGTGCTTTCAAAATATGTGAGTGCTTTAAATATGAAAATGGGATATGTTTGGAAAATGAGAAAAGAACTGGGTAGACGGGATGGACGTGTGTGTCAGTAGTATGGGTGAGCTCGTACCTGTGTGGTTGAGCGTATTGGGAGTTGTTCATCTTGTCGGTTAAGGATCGGGTTGCGTGACATCTCACCTGACCCAAATCATCGTACAACCACTCGACCGTTGTATGTGGCAACGACTTAGCATAAACCCCACTAGTTAATCTACTTGCCATCTGGTGTGCGGGTGAGCGGCGGGAGACCAAGGAGTAGGGGTACGCTCTGTGTGAGGTACGCCCTAGTTATGTGGGATAACCCCTTGGGTGCTTCCGTGGCGGCTCGTAGTGTTAGCTAAGGTGGGTAATGGCTATGATAGGATCCGTACCGGCACTGAGGTGTCCGTGTGACGGTACCCTACTTGTGGGTAAAGATGTACAACCTCTGCAGAGTGTCAAACCTATTCGAATAGTCGTGTCCACGGTATTGGACGAGTCACGGTGTGGTCACAAAAACTAGTGTTTGGGATGGGATGTTTTCGGGTGGGAGTTGTTTTCCGGGTGAAGTATGTGGCTGTGTGCCTGGGCTACGACGGACGGGAAGTCCGGTAGTTCTACAGTGGTTTTTCCTAAAAAAGTTGAGTTACGTGGGTTATGAAAATGATTTGCGAAAGCCCTTTTGAAATGAACCCCTACATGAGTGAGTTTGCAAAATAAACCTTAACCTGATCCTCGTTATACTTTATGCATGATTCTGCTTATAAGCCCCTCCGTGGGTGGGGTTGGATTTGTTGAGTACGTATGTGCTCACCCTTGCTTTACTAACTATTTTTCAGAGGAGGATCCCGATTACATTCCCGAAGACGTCGAGTAGGTCGTTGCCCTACACCCAATCGTGCCTGTGTACCCAGGGCCCGCAGAAAGCTTCCATGGTGTGGTACTCTGAGGAGGCTATGGAAGCCTTTGCTATCGTAGTGTGGTCGTTAGCGTTTGTGTTGTTCCTTGTAGCGTTGGCACTTCCCTGCCCTCTGTGTCGCCGTGATGTAAAAGACTGATCCACCTATTGTAATAAATGTGTTGACAGCCTCCTGGGACTGGTATTTGTGTCACATTTAGTCACCTCTGATGAGGGGACGCTTCAGGTGAGCTCGCTGTTGTCCCGTGTGGCTGCTGTTTCGAGTTTCGGGTCGTTTGGAGATTGGTAGGCCTGTTTGGTGTTTTGGGGCTTTCTGGCTTGGACCGGTCTGACCGGTGTGTTTCACCGGCCTGACCGGTGTAGAGCTGTTCTGTGGAAGTCGCCAGGTTTCACTAGCAAGGACCGGTCTAACCGGTGGTGCTCACCGGCCTAACCGGTGTAGGTCAGTGAGGCTCAGTGTTGTGTTCCACTGCGTTCTCGGGTCTTTGAGGTTGGGAGTTGATTCTTAGGTCCAGTAGCACTTCAGTGGCTGCGTGGGCTTGGCCAACTTGGGTAGTCAGTTGGAGACGTGTGTTGGAAGCCGTGTTCGTCTTGTTGGAGTCTCTATCTCCTTCGAGAAGAATTTTATCGGCTCCCATTCACTCCCCCCTCTCTGGTTTGCCGTATTGTTCATTCAGACCGGTGCAGGTTCAGAGCTAGTCTTGACTCTCCATTCTTTCCCTTCGGGTACCCTAGGTCTGTACTGGTTGAAAGCTTCATCCCTTTGCTTCTCTAGCTCCTTCTCCCTCTTTTCTTGAAATCTTAGGTGTTGGAGCTTCCTCCTTTGTGTGCGAGTCAATCCGGGAGGACACCACCTTGGCAAGAAGTACTTGGAGTTGGAGCTACTTCCATTGGCCTCATGGACATTAACAACAACCTCTGAAGTTGATGTCACAACCTTATTGTTTGGAACAATCGGTCTTTTGCCATCTTCTCCAATAGGAACATCCATTGATCCAACTTGAATAATATCCTGACCTGTAGTCCTCTCTGGATCAACTTCCATCTTCTGCACCTCCTCCCTTTGCCTTGGCTTGTAAACTTGCTTTACTAGAGGTGGCGTGACTTTTCTGGCCACACCGGTCTGACCGGTGATAGCGACCGGTCTGACCGGTCGGGTCTGGTGACCCTGACCAGATCGGCAAGGAGCCAATCGGTCTTGAATAGGCCTGGATATTCTGTCAAAAGCTGATTTCTGTCCACTCCATCCACGATGAAAGACTTGTTGGTATGGCACCCACATCACTCCATTGTCATCATATACCGGACGTGGTGCATTTGAACTTGATGACGCCCATGGTGAAGTAAAGCGTTGCCCTTGTTGTGATGATTCACCCTTAAGTCTTGTAGCAGCCTTTGGAGGTGAAGATGACCCTCCTTGGTGTGTAGGTGACCTCATCCTTTTTTTTAACGGCCGATCACTTGTAACAGCCTTTTGCTTGGAATACCTGTCAAATAGCATGTTGAAAGTGACCTTTGGCTTAGGACCACTCCCTTGATTTTTTGCTACATTAAGTTACCAGTTTCCAATCTCCGGACGGCTTGGCTTGATCATCCTCGGACGGCCTGGGGGTACACCCGTCTGACCGGTCTCGCCAGAGACAGCTCAGAGAGTCGCTGATCGACGGGTGTAGATGACCCTTGCCCCCATGTCCAGAGGCACTCACTGTAACCTTGAAGGTCTCTTTGCCATCAGGAGTTTTCTCATACTCAACTTTGCGAACTAGCTCTTTTCCTCTCAAATCGGACTTAGCCTCCCCGATTACCACGTTCTTGCCTTTAGTTGCTTCAGCTTGATGCGGCCGAACCAGTACCTTAGGCTGCTGCAAATCCATGGTATTGATTGGAAAAGGAGCTTTATCCACTTGCATCTCATGAAAAGTCAAACGACCTTCATTTATGGCAATCATTAATAACATGAGAAAATGAATTATGAAACTTACAATATGCACATCTTTTCAATTCTTCAAGTGGAGGAATAGTATGAATTAATTTGATATTTCCAGATTTAAGAAATTCATCAAATATACGATCACATTTGGAAACATCAAAAGTAAATTTAATTTCTTCTTGCCGACCTTTACTAGCCGGCTTAAGAGATGAACGAGAATAGAATTTTTCTTTAAAGGGCCAAACAAATTCAGCAGCATAAACTTCTTTATCACTATCGTTCGAACTATCAGAATCATAATCAATAGTATGAACATTAGAACGACGTGATTTAAAGTTATCCTTCTCTTTATTCATTCAGTTTTCAACAACTAAAGCCCTTACTTGAACTTGTGCAACCGAAAGAAAATCAGAGTCCTCTATCTTATCCTTAATGGATGATCTTAAACCTTTCAGACAAATGTCTGCAAGGTCCATATCAGCGATTGACAAATTAAAACACCGGTTTTTAGTTTCTTTAAACCTTTTAATGTAAGCAGAGACAATCTCATCTCTTCCTTGCCTAATCGATGTTAAGTCTGTCAATTTTAATTGTATGCTCCCACTATAAAAGTGATCATGAAACTTACGTTCTAACATATCCCAAACCAGGAGCAAGCGAAGAAAACCAAGCAAAAGCGGTGCCAGTTATAGATAAAGAAAATAAGCACACTTTTAAAGCATTATAGACACCAACTTCACTTAGTTGTGCAGTGTATTGACTAATATGTTCCCATGTGGTTCGGTCATCATCACCACTAAATTTAATCAAATCTGGCACACGCCAACCACGTGGGAGAGGAAATCTATCAAACTCGGGATCATATGGATTTTGATATAAATTAGTATTACGTATGTCAACCTCAAGTTTAGTTTTTACCACAGTAGCCAAATCTTCCTTGAATCTATTAAATTCCACCCAATTAGGATTATTTGACTATGGTGGCTGAGGATTCTCCAAATTTACTTTATTTAAATAGGGAGCTATCTTAGCTTGAGCTAACCTGTAACTTTCAAACACATCGTTCGGAATAATGTTTTTGGAGGCCAATGTATTTATTGTCGTACTATAATGAGGTCCAACATTACTGATTGTACTAGGAAAAGTAGGGACCATCTGATTTGGCACGACAGAAATTGGCAAAGGTTGATCGGACACCAACTCCATAACACCGGTCTGACCGGTACCCTGCATCGGTGTGACCGGTGTGGCCATGTTTGGCCTGTGCGGTCGGAACTGAGGGTACTGACCAAATGCTGGATTTGGTGTCAAACCATATGCAAAATTATCACTGTTTACAGGCAAAGGTGCTAAGCTAGGATGAGACCCCTGAGGATTCGCTTTAGGACTACTATTATTGGCATAATTATTATTAAAACCTAATGCCCTATCCTTTTCAAGATCTTCTAACCGTTCTAAACGAGCAATGTAAGAAGCAAGCAATTCATCACTATCCACTGTAGATTTCGTAGGAGTAGTATCAGGCGGGGGTTTTTTACTTACAGTGGGGATTACCTCAATATTGCTGTCATTTGGTCTGATCGCTGGCAGCTCGAACTCTTCCAATCTTGCCACCTTGCCGGATCGATCCTTCTTGACGCCAGCGAGGAATTGTACTTGCATATACTCTTGTAACGCCTTGAACTTCTGCTGCTCATCCGGAGAGAGATCTTC
Organism: Cenchrus americanus; assembly: GCA_947561735.1. Classification (NCBI taxonomy): domain Eukaryota; kingdom Viridiplantae; phylum Streptophyta; class Magnoliopsida; order Poales; family Poaceae; genus Cenchrus; species Cenchrus americanus. Next base: position 164,314,362 of record OX387242.1, on the reverse strand, counting down.
CAGCGACGCGGTGACAATGTTGTTCATGTCAAGTTCAAACCGAGCACCCATCTGGCTGAGGTCAGATTGAACGGTTTTAGCAACCTGATCTTTCTTCCCTAGCGGAGTCGCCAAAAGTATGTTTGACACTTTTCTGGTCAACACACACGAGCGCTAGATCGCACAGAATGTCGAAACGCTGAACTCGCTGAGCTCCTGCCCGGACCGGTCTGACCGGTCAGAGGCACCGGTCTGACCGGTGTACGCAGACGCACGGTGAAAAGCTAAGATCGCCGCCTCGGGAGGGACCCCGTCGGAGGTGGCGCACCTAGGGTTGCTCTAAGGTCGGCAAGGCCACTCAGAGCGTCCCTGATCGTCGTCGAGACAAACAAGGAAAGCACGAAGTTGGAAAAGCTAGGGTTTCAGAGATAAAAGTTGTAAAAGTAATGATCGATTGGGTAATGCCACCTCAAAAGATCGTGACCCTTTATATTTATAGGGTGGGGAGGCCTTGCCCCGCAATGAATCCTTTTACAACTCGAAATTCGCAAGGACTACTCAATTCTACTCGAACTCGGGATCCACCGGTCAGACCGGTCAAGGACACCGTCTGACCGGTGGCGTCAGCCTGATCGGCCTTGTGCCAAATTTGGGTGCGAACACATTGGAATTGGTTTGGAAAAGGAAAGCGTAGAGGCCAAAAGAAGTTTTAATGCACGTGCTTGCTACACGCTGGCATGCATTGGCGCACGCTGCCATGCATTGGCGTGACTCTGCACCAGCACTCGCAAGTGTAACATAAATTTCATGTGCAAAGCACGTACTCAATAAAACCATATGGTCCTCCATACGGATGCAAGCGGGGCGGGTTGCGGTTGCCCGCCCCGCGGCCGCATGCGCCGCGAGCCATTTTGCGGGCACACGCGGCAGCCCGCTTCTCGCCGCATCGCTTCTACGGGCACACGCGGCGGCCCGCGTCAAGCCGCAAAGCATGCAAACACGAGCGGGCAAGCAGCGGCTTGCTTGGGTGGACCCCATTCCCTCTCACATAGGTCCAACATCAGCACATGGTGGACCCTGCCTTATCACTTCCGTAGCATTCTCCATCTCCTTTTCTCTCTTTCTCAAGAATTCTTCTCTCCCGAAGTCCCTATCCAGATCGCCGGAGCGTGAGAGCTGCGCGGGTGACGCGGTAGTGGAGCTCCCTCTCCACTCGAGGAGAGCAAGACGGCGAGAGCAGGGATGCGACGCGTCCGTTCTCCTCGACTCCACGGCCAACGTCACGGCCGAGAAGGACGGCCCGCCCAACGCCTCCCTCCACGTCGTCATCGACAACGCCAAGGCCGCCATGGAGGCCCTCTGCCCCGGCGTCGTCTCCTGCGCCGACATCCTAGCGCCCGCCGTCGCCGCGGGGAAAGCCGTCACCCCGTCCGGCGGGCCGTCATGGCCGGTGCCCGTCGGGACGGTCGCGTCTCCCCGGCCGGCCGAGACGACGGCGCTCCAGACGACGGCGCTGCTACATGCCGGGGCCCAGGGCCAGCGTCGACTAGCTCAAGCAGGCCTTCCACTCCCGGGGCCTCTCCACCATTCCACAGGACCTCGTTGTGCTGTCGGGCAGCCACACGCTGGGCTTCGCGCACTGCTCCTCCTTCCATGACCGCATCCTCAACAACGACCCCGCCCTTCGCTCACCGTGAGGAGAAAAGAGGCAACACCGCAGTATTTGATCTGTTGGTGGCGAGTTGCAAGACGGCGGCGCCATGAGCACAGCACACCGAGCATGGCGGCGCCTGACGGTCGATCTCCTTTTTTTTCTTTTTTCGGGCTCGCGGCGCCGCTGGGCCCCGTTGGCTGGCCCGCTTTAGCCGCATTGTCATGCGGGCGAAATTGCGACTGCCCAGCGGGTTGGGGGGCGGGTTTGTCCAACGGGCTTGCGGCGAAACCCGCCCCGCTTGCATCTCTAGTCCTCCAGTACCATATTCCAGTTGATCTCTTTAATTCAAAAAAAAAAACGATGATAATCTAGTTAGATTCTCAATCACCCACCTTACAACTTGGTCCCTTATGTGCTAATTATGTGCTACATATAACCTGACCCTAGTAAGTTTCGATTCATTGACTAAAAAAACTTTATAATAACAAAATGACCTAAATGAAAAACCCCCACGATCTGCGGTCTGCCTATGCGCCGCCTTTCCTTTCCTTTCCGGTTTCCGCTGCCACCCTCCACCCTTTTTCTGTTGCCGCCGTCACCGCTCCGTCCGGTCTGACCCCGCTGGCGCCACCGGATCCGCGCCACGTGGCGAGCGCACGCGCGCACGTGGTGCGCCGAGTCCATCCGGACCCTCCCATTAAATCCTCGCCCCCCGGCGACCTCGAGCCCCCCCGACTGCTGTTCCCCTCGGCCCGATTCGGTTCGGACCCCCGCTTCTCCCCCCACCCCACCCCTCCTCCGTCCACCCGTCGCACGGCGGCTCCCAAACCCTAACCCGGCAGATCCCCTCCCCGACCCAACAACCCCAGCTGCTCCGGTCGCCGCCCGCTCCGCCGTGCCTGCCGGCGCGGCGTCACCGTCACGCTCCCGCCGCACCCCGACGGGAGAAAGGCTCGCCCCGACCTCGGCGACCTACGCGAGGTAGTGTGTCCCGTACAGCCCGCTCTGTTTCTTCTCCCCCCACCTCACCGGGGGGGATTGCGCTCCCGCGGCGCGCTCTGGTCCTCCGCGGCGCGAGCAGAGCACGGACGCGGGGGGAATTGTGCGAGGGGCTCGCGAACCCTAGGTGGTTCCGTGCTGGCTGGTAGGTGTCCGCCGTGGAGGCTCCAGCGGGTCCCGCGCTCCGTGGCTAGGGTTTTGCTCTGCGTTTCCTGTCCCTGGGATAGTTCTTGGAATGCCTGTTGCACGATTTGCTTCAAATGGGCTGAGAGGCCTCCACCATTATTTATTTGCTGGATACTTGCTTAGGGGCAGCTTGGCTTGCGCTATCTGTGCACCAATACCTTCAATGCCTTCACAATATTTCTTTCCAGCAGCTTGGGCCGTGTGTAAAGATGATTTCTTATACAAGTTGTCTGAGTAAATCTTCTTGCTGTCAGGTGCAGATCCAAGAGAACTGATTGCGGAATTATATGAAGTAGCCGACGTTGGATGACCTTCTCTATGGATTTGAACGCATCGCCATTGCCCGAAGATGATGAGCAGCAGCCTTATGAAGAGCCGGCTGAGGTTGAGTATGCTCAGGAGGAGCATGTTGAATCCGCTGTCGCTACAATGCGCAGGGTACACAGCTATCTTTTTTTATGTTGATGCCCATTCCACGTGTCATGCTCTGGGTGTGTCTGGTTGCTGATTAATTACGACACATGTTTTGTGCACACGTGTGCAGTTGCGTGGTTCAGAATTTAGCTCAATACAAAATGACCACTACAAATGGAGGAAGAAGTTAATATACTGGTTTATTATGCATTTTTTCTTATTCTTTTCTTTGTGGACGTGTCATGCTGTTGTTGTTGAAAATAGTGAGTCCATCCGATAGAGCTAAACTGCCTGAACAGTTTATTCTAATCTTTTCATATTAGCATACAAGCTTGGTATAATTGATCCTTTTTTTTTATTTTTGCTATTCTTGACAGGAGCGTGAAGAGAGACGCAGAAAGTTAAAGCGAGAACAGCAAGATGATGGGTCAAGGCTACGTCCCCAGCAGATTAGGAATGATTATGTTCCTCAACCTAAAAGACATAGTCGCATAAAAGAGGCACCTCAGGGTACGAAGCATTGTAATTTCTGAATAATTTGGGTTGCTGATACAGTTGATCATGTTCAACATTCTGTACCCTCTGTTTTGGTCTGCTATTATTTTCCTGTGTTGATTTGGTGTGTATTATCTTTTGGTGCAATTTCAGGCTGGCTGGACTGTCCTGCATTTGGAGAGCCAATAGATAAAATCATACCATCCAAGGTTCCTCTTGATGAAACGTTCAATGAGTCGGTGCCGCCTGGAAAGCGATACTCCTCAAAGCAACTAGTTAACAAACAAAGAAAAGCTGGTCGTGATGTAAGTATTGTTTGTTTGCTTGTTCTTGCAGATCATACTCCAGAAGGTGTCCCGTATTTGGTTGACCTCTGATTTTTTGGTGTAATTTGGTTCATTGACCTCAACCCTCTAGAACTATTTTTTTTCTTGTTTGTAATCCTAGTGTTCTAGAAACCTTTAGGGGAGGGCTAGATGGTACATGGTGGGGGTCACTAGTTGTCTAGTGCTGCAAAGGCGTGGCAGGGGTAGACTCATGAGGCCACCTTTTTCGCAGCGTTGTGCCTTCTCTTGTTTCTGTTCTTCTTTTGTGTCTTCTCATTTCTCATGCTAGCAGTTTGTGTCACATCATTTTTTTTCACTTCCTTTCCTTTGCCCTATATTCATATTTCTCCCTCGCAGATATGTCATCTTTGCTTGATGCTATGAGATCCTTCGAGTGTCGGTAGTCACCTTGAATGCCCCTAAAACATAACAAAAGAATGCAAAAGGGTTGAATCATCTGTACTAGTGTAAATAAGAACAATTTACTTCTTTGTGATATGCACACCAGTGTTACCAGTTGGTCTAGAATCATTGTGCTTAAGGCACTCGGGGTTAAGGCATCCCCGGCACTTAGCCGAAAGAGGGGAGGGAGCACAGAAGGGAACCTGCTGACAGCATAGCTCCTCCCTCTGTTTCCTTGCCAGCTCCGGCACAGTTTGCCAATGTGTCCCTCTTTTCACTCAACTGGAAGGGCTTGGTTTGGTGGCTGAAGCTCCATCTGGATTACTGTACATGGATGGGTGATTCGGGGGTGGCGAAGCCACAGAAGTGCTTTGTCACGCTTGCAGGCTGTGTTACCAGGAGGCAACAACGATATACAGTGGGTGCCATCAGGAGCTAGGGCATATTAGGGTTGAGGGGAGGGGTGCTCTATGGTATTTTGGCTTGGGTTGGGCTTTATCTTGAGTAGTGGGTTGACATGCTTGTGGTTCTGGGCTTCTGGCACATCGATGCTTCTATTTTTATGTCCAATATGTATGTGTGTATACTTTCCCAATTTTTTATGTATTGCTGACAGAACATGGATTCTGTATTGACTTTTAGTTTTCCTTTTTCAGATAGGTCTTGTAATTGATTTGACAAATACCACTCGGTATTATTCACCAGCAGAATGGACGAAGCAAGGTACTAAGCATGTCAAGGTGAGAGCTGTTAACTTGAATGGTTTCTTGTTTCTCAAAGACCAATCTTAACTAACATTTTACTTTAGATTCCGTGCAGGGGAAGGGATGCTGTACCTGACAATGAATCTGTTAATGTGTTTGTTTACGAGGTAATCACCAGCCTATGGATGCATATATCTCCAGAAGCAGTATATACACAGAATGTTCACATATTTGTGTCCCCTCTTTTTTGTTTTGTTTTTTCATTGTCACAAATATTTCTTTCCTTTTTCAGAGCCAAATATTTCTTCCTGTTGTTCTTGGGCCCCATTAGTTTATGTTCTCTAAGCTGGGTTGTGTGTGTTGTTAACATGTGCCACTTTTCCATTTACAAGCTCCATGCTCATAACACTTGAACAGGGTGTGCACCTATCTTTTTTTCATTTTCATATTGTTAGATGCTCTGGTGAATTTATTTGGATGCTGCATAATTACCAACATTTCTTTTTCTCTAAAACACGCTTGGGTTATGGAATAGATAAATCTCCTAATTGTCACCAATATCTATGGTTAGCCCTCTTTTTTTCTGCTTAAAATATTAACACATATTTAGGTCAGTTTGAAAGATCTTCCTGTAAGCCATCTGTGAACAAATTTTGCTGTTCTTTCAGGCGATGATGTTCCTTGATCGACAGAAGCAATCAAAGAACCCTAAATATATCCTGGTTCACTGTACCCATGGTCATAATCGTACAGGTTTCATGATTATTCATTACCTTATGCGCACACATGTTTCTTGTGTTGCTGAGGTAGGGAAACTAGATTCTGAATGTTATTTTACTTGGAATTCATCAATGTTTCTTGACCACTTCTTTTTTTCTAGGCAATAAATATATTTGCTCAAAGGCGACCACCTGGTATATACAAGAGGGATTACATTGAAGCGCTGTATACATTTTACCATGAGGTCCCTGAAAATATGATGATACCATGCCCTCCAACACCTGAATGGAAGAGACCTGATGATCTTGATTTAAATGGCGAAGCTAAGCAGGACGACGACGATGACAATGGTGATATTGAACCACCAAATGTATGTGTTCTCTTCTCCAAAGTTTCTATAGATCATTTGTAAACTTAGGTTTATGAAATTCTCTAGAGTTAATATTTATTGTGTCCTTGATATTAACTTACCGTTTGGTTTCACTACTAAGCAACATTTTTTTTTGCATTATTTCGAACTTCTATTTCTTACTACCTTGACCTCTGGTATGCTGTAGAATGGAACTGCAGAGAAAGTCATCACTAATGATGATGTGTTAGGTGATGCTGTGCCGTATGACCAACAAGAAGCTTTGCGTGTCCTATGTTATCGGTTGCTTGAAATGCCCCTTGTAAGTATTTTGTTTCTCATGTCTTAATTTCCATCTTTTCACATGGATAATGTTATACAAGTTATTACAATGATAACATGGACTACAAAAATCTTTTGTAGAATAATCTTTCCAATACCAGCAATTCCATCTTCGCTAGCTCTTTTGATCTCAAGATACTAAGTTCAAAGTTGGCATTGCAAAGATCCATGGATATGTACACTTTGTTCATGTCATGCAATTGAAATGCAATAATATAGTTTGCTCATTTCACATGGAGAATGTGACTTTGTGACATGCTGGCAAGATACATGTTACTTCATTGTTAAATAATTGCTCAGCTCCTCCTCTAATCTCTTAGCAAAGTAGCTGGTACAACTCCTCAAGTGCTACGGCCAGCCATATAGGTCTGCAGTGCAATGAGTAGAAGGCGCATGTCCTGTCATGTATTACACCTAGTAGTACTAGTAGTTGGTAGATGTACTTATATTAATTTGTACCTAGAGTTGACTTTGCATTCTATAAAGTAGAAGAGCAGCTGCAGCTCTCATCAGTTCAGCAGCACCAAAAGCAAGAGTCTGGGACTTGTGTGTGTGTGTGTGTGTGTGTGTGTGTGTGTGTGTTGTGCTCGTTCTCATCTTCTTCTACCTCTAGCTCCTATAAGTGTGTGTGTGTGTGTGAGCAGTGAGTTTAGAACTCGCCTGGGTGGCAGACTGCCAACAAGTGGTATCAGAGCATGGCAGGAATGCAGGATATTATGATCTGGAGTTTAAATGATGATCTGGAGTTGTGTAAATTAAGCTCATTTATGTAGTTACTGTAATTTGGAAACACAAGGAACTTATGGTATTCGGGGTTTACTATTAGGGCAGTCCTAATGGAGGAAACTGACACGGTTTCCATAGCATAAGAAATCATCTATAGAAACTATACCTCACAGTGGTAGTGTCTTCAAGTAATAATTGTTTTCTGTTTCTCCCTCCCAATTTGACCAATGGGAAGCGTTGCATTAATCCCATATAAACTAGTGGTTTTTTCCCAATTGCAAATTCAAAGTTTCTTGTGCAATGGTCAAGAGTAGACATGATTTCTCCATGAGGAAACCATTTCTATGATTTGTGCTCTCTTTCCTCATTAATTATGCTGCCACATCACCATTTTGCTTAGTTAGCAAGATAATTAATAGACATAGAAACCACCATAATTATCCCATTAGGACTGCCCTTATATGATTAAATTTGTTTCAGTGTGTGTTGGTCCATGCTTTATATCTTTCTGTTAGTTTGTGCATGTGTTGCTACTCCCAAACAAGTAGTGTTTTTGTTACATTATTTTTGAAACCTAGGGTGTTCTGATCGCCTTTATTTGATAGGTAAGAGGGCACACTCAATTTCCAGGTTCTCATCCAGTCTCTCTTAACAGGTGAGTAACATTAACAAGAAACTCAAATTTCTCTTGCATATATTTTTTTGTGCAGTATGATATTATTTTTATTCCTGTCATAAATACAAATTCTTGTAAGGCACTATTAGATCATTTGAACTAATAAAAAGTCCTAGGGGATAACCAGACACATTAAATAAGCTTAAAGTATTGCATAATGCAGCAGTTTTCGGCATTCTCACATGTTATAAATTCCTGCAATTAAATGCTGTTTGTTGTCATCTTTGGTGCTGGCTATTGAGTCTTCATTGAAATCTAATCATATTGATCTTCAACCAGACAAACATAATCAGATCAATCCTGTACTGAGCTCATGAGCTCAATAAAGTTTTTTTTTCTGCCAGCTATTCATTAGTCCTTTTATCACAGATAAAATTTGATTACGAAATTTCTATCCGGAGCATTATGGGCTCAAATTTTATTTTATATGCACCCAGTATGTTTCCTTTTTTATCCATATAAATGATCCTTTTGCTTTGTTCAGCGAAAATCTACAGCTACTTAGACAACGATACTACTATGCTACATGGAAAGCTGACGGAACACGTTATATGATGCTTATAATGAGAGATGGATGTTTCTTGATTGATCGGAATTTCTGCTTTAGAAGAGTCCAGATGCGCTTTCCCCACAAGAGCCTTGAAGTAAAGACTTCTTTCGTGCTGGCAAAATTATCATTGAGCATGACTTTTTCTGCAAATATTTAACATTATTTCTTTGTTATAAAGGGTCTACATGATATGACCTTGATTGATGGAGAAATGATTATAGACACAATACCAAAAATAGGACTGAAGAGAAGGTACTTGGCATATGATTTGATGTCACTTGACGCAGTGTCCAAAACCAAGGTAAATATGGTGTGAATGTTACACATAAAGTTGTTTTTTACTTGCTTTTTAAAATCTATCAAACTATGCTGTCGGACTTCAAGTAAAGGAAAGAAATATCCTTGAGTTATTGCTTGGAAGCTAGCCGATATGCAATGTTTTTCTAGACACAAGACGAAAACAGACGCCGGGCTGACGACTAGCGTCTAGGCAGTTTAGACGGTGTCTAGACGTTTTAGACGAGACGTATTAGACACATTAGATGTGTTGGACGTATTAAACGTCGTCTTGACATTCTAGTCACACTAGACATCATAGTTTACAAGCCACTATAGATCTTGTATTGACTGATAACATAAATATATTTCAACACAAATATTCCATAATTAAATATTTGATTGAAAATGTCAAATGACATGCAGAGACATATTTCATATTAGTTCATAGTTCTCATAAGCATCTCATCATACCTCACTCATAAACGTAAAAGCATGCTAATTGCTATGATAAGTAATAAAGAGTAAATAGATACATAGCAGGTAACCCTAAATGTTTGGCTTTCCTTGGGCGCGCGCGATCGTTTGAAATTTTGAGTCCAACGTCGAAACGTTCTCATACTCAAAACGCGCGTCCAGATGTATGTTTAACCAATTAAACGTGTCTAAAACTCGTCTAGCAGCATCGTCTAGACCGTTGTTGACCGTCTAGATGAGATTTTCGTCTAGAGCAGTGACTAGGGGGTAAACTCGACGCCGCCCTCACGTCTTGCGTCTAGAAAAACACTGCCGACATGTACACCATCCATGTTTTGCTCTTATCTTTGTCATAATAATCTTTGCTTAGTTACCTTTTTTCTTCATATCGACAGATGGTACTCCAATGTTCATGTTGCCACACAATCCATAAACCGTAATTAAATTTAATTCATTTTTTACACTATAATACTATATGTGAGCTCTTATTGTACAGTAGTGTTGTGAAAACATGAATTATTATTGCCTTGTTGGGATTATCTTTGTTGATTGGAAATTTGTGTATGCAGTTGCCATTTTCTGAAAGGTGGAGAATGCTGGAAGACGAAATTATACGACCACGTTATCATGAGAAAACACAGTTTGAGAGTGGTGTCAAGAGCAATCCGTTGTACAAATATGACATGGAATTATTCTCGGTATCTGATTCTATAATATATGTTCATGAGTCTTTTTTTTTGAGACCATATGTTCATGAGTCTTATGAAGCAAAATTTGATTCTTTGTTATTATTTGATATTTGATGCTACCAGGTTAGGAGGAAGGATTTTTGGCTGCTCTCCACAGTACAAAAGTTGCTTAAGGAGTTTATTCCAAAACTTTGCCATGATGCTGACGGCCTAATATTTCAGGTAAGATTTGTCTTCTGTTTTTTACCAAGGAGATGGTAAATTTGTCAGCCTTGTGCCTGTATTTATGTATCACATTTTTCCATAGAGGCTTGTGTAATCTGTGGTCTTTTAAACAAGATGCATTTGTTCAACTTTCCGTGGTCAAGATGCCTCTGTTCGACTTTGTGTTATGTTTTCTATTGCTGTTTGCACCATGGTTTCTAAAGCGGTAAGGCCAGGCAGCATGCAACCGCTCAAACGCCGAGGTGCTTAAGGCATGAGTTGAGGTGACGCCTTGCACAACCATTTTACCTGTAAAAGAGAAAGGAAAACAGAAGACCAGTGGACCTAAAGATGGAATGAAGGCCCATCAAATCAGCCCAACCCAAGTTAGCCCAACTTCCTAGGCTCCCAGCCTCCCACCACCTTTCCCACTGCAACCCTCAACTCTGCTGCCTCTGCCCGTCTCTGCCTCCTCCTCCGCCGCCCACCTCTGCCTCATCTGCCACCCGCCCCTGCCTCCCCATCCAGTCAAGGACTCCCACAGGACACCTCAATCACACACCAAAGTTGAAAAGATTCATCTGCGGTATCTTAAACATGATGCATTTGTTAAATTTATGGTTTGCATTTAGAAAGTTAAAAGGATGCATTAATGCATCTGTTAAACTTCTTTCTCGCTTACTCATGGTTTCACTCAGAGTTTTGTCATGTTGTTCACTCTAGTCTTAGGTAGAACACTTTGTTTTGGATGTGTAGAAACCTGGACCAAATTTTTTGGAACACTTTGTTAACTATATTCATTATTTTGTGGTTTGTTAACACTTATTTTCGGAGTTTTTTCGACTACATTTTGCTTTACTTGGCTGATATGCTCCAATTGGTCTTGCAGGGCTGGGATGATCCATATGTTACTCGTACTCATGAAGGTCTTCTAAAGTGGAAATATCCTGAGATGAATTCAGTTGATTTTTTGTTTGAGGTTCTTATGATGTTTTAACTATTTTGTTTTTAAATGATATCAGTTACAATTCAGATGGCTTTTCAATATTGATGTTTGTTTTGTCATATCTAACTGTTGCAGCTTACGAATGATAACCGACAGCTGGTTTTCCTTTATGAGAGAGGAAAAAAGAAACTTATGGATGGTGCTCGGATATCGTTTCCAGGTATCATGCACTTCAACTTTCACAATGACTTTATGTTGTCAGGTTAAGTTGCTGGAATAATGTTTCTTTCAACAAAGTCAAACAAAATTTTAGGGGTATTATCCTTTACTAACAGTTCTTTTTCTTATAGAGCTCATGAATTTCCTTTTCATTTTTACTCAAAAGTATTCTGCTTTATATGTTGTATATATATATTTACTGCTTATTGTGTGAAACAAATGCAGAAGAAACAGATCCTCCCTCTATTGCTGGGAGGATTGTCGAGTGTTCTTGGAATAAGGAAGAGCAGTGTTGGGTCTGCATGCGTATTAGAGCAGATAAATCAACACCAAACGACATCAACACATATCGGAAGGCATGTTCTCATTCTCATATACTTTACTACATCTTTTGCTGCATGTGAATCTGGGCTGTTCCTTGTTGAAAAGTATATATGAATTCATTTGAAATGGTTTGCTGTAATGAAAACACTCGAATTTATCCATCAAAGTTAAAACAGGACCTGTTTTGTTCTTTTAGTACGGGAGCATAATATTTTGCCATTGAGTTCATTTGTGATGAAAAAGTAGAAGTATTGCACTATTCTCATAATTTATTTGCAATACCCACAGGTGATGAGGAGCATCACTGATAATATCACTGAGGAGAAGCTTCTCGGAGAGATTGACGAGATCATTCGCCTCCCGATGTATGACGAGAGGATAACGAAGGCTCAGGTGAAGATGCAGTCTCATGCGAAGATGGCACAACATCGGCGGAGATGAACACCAGATTAGAGTGCTAGTCTCGTTGCAATAGTGCTGGAGCTCTCTCTTACCGCCTCTGGCCAGTGGCTGGTCACCGTAGCTGTGTATAATTAGTAGAGGTTTCAGTAGGGCCCCTATGATGATGGCAGGCTGGGTCTGGCCAGCCAACTGATTCTTTGCACCTCCCCACCCACCTGTGTATAGGCGTAGCTGCAGAGTAGTTGCATGTAAATCGTGTATTCTGTGTTCTATATTCTCTCCTATGGTTTTATTTTTTTCATGGGTGTAGAATAGCGTTTAACAAGAGGGATTGTTCTAGGTATGTTTGTGTATGCTTTACCAGCAATCTCGGTGTTGCCTTGTGCTAGAATAAATGTAGGGTGACTGGGTTGCCATCCCTTGCTGCGGGAAGTGGTTCCTTACTGTCGATGTCATGTGGTTCATTTTCTTGTGCATAGATATCCTGGTGCTCGCAGTTTTTCTTAGGATTTTTTTAGGATTTACTGTGTTGTGTGGTAAGTGGTGTTCCCGTGGGGGTGTTTAGTTCTTTAGAGGTGTTCATAAGGGTGGGTTTGTGTACATGTGTTCATAGGAGTGAGTGTGTGTTGTGAGTTGTACAGTGTATATCTCAAGTGAGTGCACACGTGTTGTGAGCGTCTTTGTTTTTTTCTTAAAAAAAGAGAGATCAGGATGGTGCTCTCTGATTTCTTGTGCATCCTATCTGATTATTCTTCTCGGCTGATTCAAGTGCTTTGGTACAAAAAGTATGACATGATAGAAAGACTAGATTAACTCTGATGGTGTCAATACCATTTGTGCACCATGAAACCATGAATGGTTTGGGACGTTGGGAGTATTTGTCTAAAGAACGAGAAAGATCCAAGTTTTATTGGATTCCATGGATTTCTCAACAAAGTCTCTATTACTCCCAAAAACGCAGCACACCCTTGTTACAACATGAGCCTCACCAGAGCAATTTTATTGTATAGAGTACATGATATGCTCACATTTGTGTCATACAAAAATGAGGCTAGTCGCTATAGTGCATTATTTCGCAGACTGAATGAAACCTTTGATGTCGAAGCCTCCATCAGCATCAGTTTTTGTGATCACACCCTGCAAATCAATAAAAAAAACCTCAGTCAGTCCTAAAGCATACCAACCACTTCTCGGCAATATGTGGGACCAATATCAACATTTCTGGACACAAATAACCATTCCATGAGTGGGAAGAAGCTTACCTTTTCTGTTATGATGGCAGTAATCAGATTTGCCGGAGTAACATCGAAAGCTGGGTTCCAGACTGAAATACCGGATGCGGCAACTTGCTTTCCAAGACCACCTTCAGAGTTCAGCAACTCCTTGGGTGACCTTTCCTCTATGACAATTTCTTCCCCAGATGGGAGGGTGAGATCGATGGAAGTTACTGGCGCTGCCACATAGAACTGGACACCATGATGCTTTGCAGAAATGGCAAGGTTGTATGTGCCAATCTTGTTGGCCGTGTCACCTAGAAATTTTATTAAGGAAACACAGTCAACAGTCGGAATATTTAGGTCTACAATGATCTGAAAAAAGGTGGATATTTACCATTTGCTGCTATACGATCAGCACCAACAATAACTGCCTGAACACGCCCTTGTTTCATCAATGCAGCAGCAGCAGAATCTGCTATCAGTGTTGCAGGTATTTTCTCATGAACCAACTCAAAGGCAGTTAGCCTGGATCCCTGGAAATTGATAGCAAATCAGCATATAGAACAACATTGAAAAGATTTATCTTAAAAATTGATGTCGAATAGGTTGTCAGCAGCTATCTCTATTGGCACATATAAGTGCATTGCCAGAATCACTAGTTACCCCTGTTGGAATGTTTGACTGAACTAAATTGATATTCAGTGATCTAATCATTTTGAATTTATGCCAGAGATGTAATAGCTCTACACAAATGCACATCACGGGGCAAAAAACAGACATGTTTAGTTATAATTTAATGGTAATGCAAATAAAAGAACATCTACCTGGTTAAATGGACGAGTTTCAGTGCAAAATGCCTTCTCTAAAACTCCACCAGAATGAAGCGCGCGAATAACCCCTAGGGCAGTTCCGTAACCAGCAGTTGCGAGACTAGATTAGAGAGAGCCAATTTAAGTATAATTGCATAAAGAATTTCGGCATCGCACATGGAAAGGAAAATGAAAGCATCTTGGGTTAGCATTTACCTGCCCGTATTACAATGGGTTAGAACAGTGATGTTTTTTGAATTTCCGAGCTGCTTTTGAAGAATTTCGGCTCCATGTGAGCCAATAGCTTTATTATCCGCCACATCATCAATAAGCATGGTTTCTGCAGCCTCAATATAGACCTAATTGTTCAAAGGAATATAAAAACATGTTAGCAAGAGGTATTTAGGGTAATGGTTATAGGCCCATCGGGCCCTTGGGTGTGCCGGCGCACAGGCTGCGCCGCCCCCTCTCTGGATAGGATAGGCGGCAGGGATTCCCTGATGGTTCTGATTCTATAAGCCATCTAGGGTTCCCTGCCTTATATATGTACACCCCTGTACTCCTATCAATCCAATCCATTATTCTCTTGCATTGTATATTGCTTACATGGTATCACGAGTTAGGGTTCCATCCCGGCTCGATTCCGCTGCCATCCTGCGCCGCCCTTAGGCCGCGCCCGCGCTACCCATAGGCCGCGCCCAGTCAGGCACCATGCCCGACTTCCCTACTCCCTCCAACGTCAGCGGCGACACCTCCAAGCGGCCCGTGCTTACGGACGCCGAGCGCGACGAACGCGCCAAGATCCTCCAGGCCAAGCGCGACATCGCCCTCGCCGAAGCAGAGGCCGCCGAGCGGGAGGCCGCCCTCGCCGCGCGGGGAGCGCGACGATGCCGCCGCACGCGTCCGCGCCGCCGCCGCAGAAGGAGATCCCGACGCCAATCGGGACGATCCCGACGCCAAGGTGGCGGACGACGCCGCTGCACCTCACCATGCTTCAACACGAGGCTGCTGCCCTGGTTCATCTGCACGCCCAGGCGACCAACGTGCAGAACATCAGGAACCTCGTCCATGTCGTCCTCGACCTCGCCGCCGGCAACTACAATCGCTGACGTGATCAGATCCTCCTCGTCATCGGCAAGTACTCACTGGAGTCTCACGTCCTCGCCGATCTCCCCGCGCCCGCCTTCCCTGATTGGGTGCGCATGGACTGTGTCGTCAAGTCCTGGATCGCTGGAACCATCTCCACCGACCTCGCCGAGACCGCCATCGACCGGAACACCACTGCCCGCACCGTCTGGCGCACACTGGAGGATCAGTTCCACGGGAATCGGGAAGCCCGCGTCCTCCAGCTCGATGTCAAGTTCCGTAACTTCGTCCAAGGCGACCTGTCGGTGAAGAACTACTCCCGGGAGCTCAAGGGCATGGCGATGACTCTCCGCGATCTCAGGGAAGATGTCACCGATCGCACGCTGACCCTCAATCTCATCCGAGGGCTCAACGAGCGCTTCCGCGACGTCGGTCGTCTGCTACGCCGCGACATCCCCTTTCCCCAGTTCAAGGACGCCTCAACGAACTGCTTCTGGAGGAGATGACCTCGGCACCGCCCTCATCCACGCCTCCCACGGCGCTCCTCGCTGCCGGGCAAGCCGCCGCGCCCGACGCCTCGCGACCGCCCCGCCGCCCCAAGTCTCCACGCAACGGGGGCTCTCAGTCCGTGGGCGCCGGCTCTGGTGGTTCCTCTCGTCCCCGCAAGGACGACCGCCGCAAGGACGACTGCCGCAAAGACGATCGCCGCCGCAAGTCGCGCCCTCCCGGGAACGCATCCTCTGCCGCCAATGGCGAACACACCAGCGGCAAGGGCTCCTCGGCGCCTAGAACAGGCGGTGCTGGCGGCGCCTCCTGGCCCTCCTTCCTACGGTCGTGGGCCGGGGCCATCCAGATGTGGCCCGGCCCCCGCTCTTCCACGCCATTGCCTCCGGCACCGGCTCAACAGCAACAAGCGCAGGCGCAGGCCCTGCTTGCACAGCAGGCCTAGACCTACGCCATCACCAGGCGCAGGCCTTGGCGCAACACCAGGCGGCCCAGGCCGCCCAGAGACAGCAGGTGCAGCTCACCTGGACGCCTAGCTACGGGCCGGCTGTCTCTCCGACCGGGTGGGATCAGCAGTCCCTCGCATCAGCGTTCAACACCGTCTCCCTGAACCAGTCTCCCTCCCAGGACTGGTACTTCGACTCAGGTGCCACCTCTCACATGACCTCTGATTCTTCATCAGTTTCACTCTTTTCTCACGCGGTATCCCTTGTCCATTGTTGTCAGTAACGGGTCCCTTTTATCTGTCACTTCCACTGGCACAGCATCACTTCCAGGTCCTTTTTCCCTTAATAATGTCCTAGTTTCACCTAGCCTTATTAAGAACCTGATTTCTGTGCGTCAGTTCACCACCGATAACAACTGTTCTGTCGAGTTTGACCCCGCCGGTTGTTCTGTGAAGGATCTGGAGTCTCGGAGGGTTCTCGTCCGATGTGAGAGCGTCGGTCCGCTATACCCACTGCGCGTCCCCACCACAACTGCTCTTGTCGCTGGCTCCTCACCACTGTGGCATCGCCGCCTCGGTCACCCCGGACATGAAGTTTTGTCTCGGTTAGTGTCGGTCATACCTTCATGTAATAAATAACTTGGTTCTTCCTTGTGTCATGCATGTCAGCTTGGTCGATACATTCGGTCGCCCTTCCCAACGTCTACCTCGCGTGCAACTAGTAATTTTGATCTTGTACATTGTGACCTCTGGACATCACCAGTCGTTAGTGTCTCGGGATTTAAATACTACTTGGTCATTCTTGATGATTGCTTGCATTACTTGTGGACGTTTCCACTACGCCTGAAATCTGACACGCTCCCCACATTGGCTAACTTTTTTACATATGTGACCACTCAGTATGGTGCCACCATAAAAGCCATTCAATGCGACAACGGCCGGGAGTTTGATAATGCCAGCTCGCGCATGTTCTTCCTCACGCGCGGCACTCACCTCCGCATGTCATGTCCCTACACCTCCGCCCAGAACGGCAAGGCCAAGCGCGTGATTCGTCCACAAATAACATCATTCGCTCGCTCTTGTTTCAGGCCAGCATGCCGCCCTCGTATTGGGTCGAGGCCCTCAACACAACGACGGTCCTATTTAACATCCTGCCCACCAAAACCTTAGGGTTCGTCACACCACAGTTCGCCCTCCACGGCGTTCTTCCATCGTACGATCACCTTCGTGTCTTTGGTTGTGCCTGTTGTCCGAACCTCGCTGCCACTGCCGCAAATAAACTTGCGCCACGCTCCACTCTTTGCGTCTTCCTTGGCTACTCTCCTCATCATAAGGGATACCGCTGCCTTGACCTCTCCACTAATAGGGTCATCGTCTCCCGTCATGTGTCCTTTGACGAGACCCAGTTCCCGTTCGCCGACCCTTCCCGCACAATTCGTGCGAATGATTTTGAGTTTCTGGATTCTGTTTCTACTGATGTGCCGGTCCCCATTGGCCCGACACGATCCTCTTTGACTGCAGGTCCACTCGGCACCACCACCGCGCAGCCACGCGTGGCTTATGACGCCTCCGTGTCCGGGGGCGCCTCGGTCCCTCCCAACCTGACCGGGCCGCCTCCCGGCTTCCCACCGCTTCCCATCGGGGCCGGCTAGGGCGCCACCGGCCCACCGGGCGGCGGCCCCCGTCACTCCCTCGTCGACAACACAATGCGGTTAGCCACCGCGGCCGCGTCTCCATCGCCGGCATCGTCGCCCGAACCTGCGGCCAAAACTGTGCCGGCCGCTACACTACTGAGGTCCGCCGCCCCGGTGCCACAGGCGGCCCCCACCTCACCGCAGCTCACCACCGCCCGCCGTCGAATACCCGTTGCTCCTCTACAGCACTTCTACACTCGTCGACAGCATCCTCCTGCTGGTCCTCCGCCCTTACCCAAGGGCGTCGTGCTTGTTTCTCCGGTGATCAACCAACACTGCATGACCACCAGGGCCAAGGCGGGGTATCATCTACCGGCACTCTACCACGCCTCACCGCTGTCACCTGTTCTGAAGACCTTCCGCAGCGCCCTCGCCGATTCGAATTGGCGCGCTGCTATGGAGGAGTATGGCGCCCTGCGCGCCAACAGGACATGGGATCTGGTTCCACGTCCTCCGCGGGCCAATATCGTCACCGACAAGTGGATTTTCAAGCACAAGTTTCAGGCTGACGGTTCCCTGCGCACCGTGCTGTCCTTGGCACTGTCTCGCTCGTGGCCGATTCATCAACTGGATGTGAAGAACGCCTTCCTTCATGGCACTCTCTCCGAGACGGTATATTGCGCCCAGCCTTCCGGATTCGAGGACACATATCACCCGGATTTTGTCTGTCGCCTGAACAAGTCACTCTATGGACTTAAGCAGGCGCCTTGAGCGTGGTATAGTCGGTTCGTTGCATACCTGTTGTCTCTGGGATTTGTGGAGGCCAAGTCTGATACCTCACTGTTCGTCTTCCGACGTGGATCTGATATGATCTACTTGCTGCTCTACGTCGACGACATCGTTCTCACAGCGTCGTCCGCCGGCCTTCTCCAGCGCACCATTACTGCTCTTCGGTCCAAGTTCGCCATGAAGGATCTGGGGGAACTCCACTTTCTGGGGATGCACGTTCAGCGTCACGGGTCTAGTTTGTTTCTCTCTCAGCGCCAGTACATGCTGGAGATTCTGGAATGCGCTGGGATGGCCGAGTGCAAGCCGACCTCCACACCGGTGCAGATCAGTCCGAAGCTGGCAGCAGACGGTCCTCCGGTTCAGGATCCCTCGGATTACAGAAGCCTCGCTGGTGCCCTCCAGTGGCTGACATTCACGCGCCCCGACATCTCCTACGCCGTTTAGTAGGTGTGCCTCTACATACACGATCCCTAGGAGCCCCACCTCGCCGCTCTGAAGCGCACCCTGCTATGTCCGCGGGACATTGGATCTGGGTCTTCTCCTGCAGCCATCTGACAGTCGTGACTTGATTGTCTACTCCGATGCTGACTGGGCCGGCTGCCCCGACACCAGGCGTTCCACCTCTGGCTACGCCGTGTTCCGTGGAGACAATCTGGTGTCCTGGTCCTCCAAGCGGCAGAACACGGTGTCCCACTCCAGCGCCGAAGCCGAGTATCGCGTCGTGGCCAACGGCGTTGCCGAGGCCACATGGCTCCGACAGCTGCTCCTCGAGCTTCATGCTCCTCCTTGCCGCGCGACGTTGGTCTATTGCGACAACGTCAGCGCCGTCTACATGTCCTCCAACCCCGTCCAGCACCAACGCACCAAGCACATCGAGATTGATCTCCACTTCGTGCGGGAACGCGTTGCCATCGGCCATGTCCGCGTACTGCACGTTCCGACATCCGCCCAGTACGCCGACATCTTCACAAAAGGGTTGCCATCCTCCTTGTTCCAGGAGTTTAGGTCCAATCTGAATATTCGAGGTGTCAATGTTCCGACTGCGGGGGCGTGTTAGCAAGAGGTATTTAGGGTAATGGTTATAGGCCCATCGGGCCCTTGGGTGTGCCGGCGCACAGGCTGCGCCGCCCCCTCTCTGGATAGGATAGGCGGCAGGGATTCCCTGATGGTTCAGTTTCTATAAGCCATCTAGGGTTCCCTGCCTATATATGTACACCCTTGTACTCCTATCAATCCAATCCATTATTCCCTTGCGTTGTATATTGCTTACAAAACAGGTTAGCAAATAATCCGCCCAACCCTTACAAAATAGGACAGTTTAGGTGTTTTTCCCCTCATTGTTGGAGCGGGTCATGTGAACCAATGCATCACATTCAATAATAAGCATCAGCTTGATAATTTTAAGCTTGATCTTTTGACTTTATGGTTCCATGTGAATGTTTGCAGGAAAATATGCCACAACTCCAAAAAGTGTTGGCCCATACAAGTAATTTCTTACTTTACATTGGTGCCATCTCCTAGCATCACTTCATCAGGTTGGTTACTTCTATCTTTAGATTAAGAAAATACAAGTTGGAGGACCGATTAGGTAGACAATATTTTCGTTCACCACATAAACATTGTATTCATAGTGGATTATTTCTGCATATTTTAAACTATTCACAAGTAGAAGGATGTACAAAAAATTCATATCTATGTTGGCACCTGAAATATAGCCTTGGCATCTTTCGCAGTTTCAGCTGTCTTTGACACCAAAGTCTGAAGCTTTGTAGCAGCATCAGATAGGTTCACAGCAGTTGGGCGGCTGATACAGAAATATATAATAAAATCAGATTAGATATGCATGGTTAGAAGTACACATACTGTTAAAAAAGATACCATGAACAGAAGGACCAAACTTGCCAAACACAAGTAGGAAAGAGATCAGTTGAACTATGCTTACCTGGATACAAGGTATTCCAGTTTCTTGGAAACAAAAGAAGCTGCTTCTGCAGACGTACCAGTGAAATCTAAACCAGAAACTTCCACAGCTAACGATAATGCCGCTGCTATGGCTATTGC
The DNA here is from genome assembly GCA_947561735.1 of Cenchrus americanus. Taxonomy (NCBI): domain Eukaryota; kingdom Viridiplantae; phylum Streptophyta; class Magnoliopsida; order Poales; family Poaceae; genus Cenchrus; species Cenchrus americanus. The sequence goes on along the minus strand of OX387242.1, from coordinate 164,293,758 downwards.
TGGAGCACCACGAACAACCATGTCTCTGATTGCATTCCTGAATAACATTATGGATTTTAAGGCCTGTTATAATAAAAGTAGTATTTTTTTCCGAAGGAATAATAAAAGAAACATCATTAACTATATATAAAAAAAGAAAAGATTCACAGGCGCTGGCATCTATATACTCTTATCCTGAGATATGCATCACTGGTTACAGTTAAATGAGGTAGTAAGCTTGCAACCAGGAGAGCATAACGCAAGCATCACTAGTTACATTTCACTGAGGCAGTAGGCTTGAAACCAGGAAAGCATAAAACAAAATTACTGGAATGTACTCTTCTTATTCCATCCATGTTTATTCAGAAAACCAGGACTTTCACTAATCAAAGATTCAGTATGATAGCCTTCTACAGCTCACAAGTAACTCACTTGATAATCGCAAAGAAGCAGACCTCACCTTTGCATTGTAAGGATCAGGAGCAAACTTATCAGTTATAATGACCTCCACTGAATTAGTTAAAATGTACGCAAATTTGTTGTGCTATGGAATTGATTGATATAGACTTGCAACAGCTACTGAAATTAAAGGCTGCTCCAGATCAAATATTTGTTTACAGACATGACATAGACACTACAGAACAGAAATACATGCATGACAGATAATGCCCACTGATGTTTCATAAACACACAAGTTCTTGACTAACGATGACAGGCAATTAAAGTCAGATAGATGTAATTACTGTGAACGGACATGGGTTTATCAGCATTTCTGATCGACTCGTATAATCCTTCCTGTACTCCACACTGTTCAATGTCTTTATCAGACAACATAAATTGTGCCTCCACAACAATTTCACCATCTACCTTGTCAGGTCACTTAAAGTTCGTTTCTCAACCAGTCAAAGAGTTGAAAAGCCTCACTTTCAAATATAAGTCTAATAAGGACCCCAAAAGCACGGAGCTTTAGTACCATGCTCCAATTTAAAAGGAAAACTTTTGGTGTCGACCACTGAAAGTCTCTCACATGCTTCTGCAGGACACCACTGGGCTTTTCAGGTTCAGTAAAATAACAGCATACAGTGTCCTGATCCTTTTTTATATTTCTTTAAAAGACCAAAAAGAAATTCCGAACCGAAACCACCGTCCTCCCCTCCTGACCGTCACCCAGATACGCAGGCGAGAACTCCTCTGCTAAAGCAAACGGTTGCTCTGCCTAGACCCATAACAACAACGAAGAACAAGGAGATGAACCAAGAGAGGGAATCCCAGTCTCACCAGCCATCAGTGGAATCCTCGATGCCGATGTAGTCCACCTGCAGCGGCAGCTTCCTCTGCGTCGAAAGCAAAGCCAACCCCGAATGAATCAAAACCAAGCCAAAAAGGGAAAGAGGAAGAATCGACGACCGAGCAAACAACCGAACCTGATCGAGGAGGCGGAGCGATCCGCGGGCGTAGACGATGGACTGCAGCGCGTCGGATCCCACCATTCTTGGAAGGGGAGGGAGGAGAGAAAGGCCACACGCACCCGGCGTCCGTGAATTGGGGAAGATGGGAAAAAGATTCGCAGGTGGCTGTGGCTTTGGCTCGTCCGTGAAGCCTGGCGCCCGGGCTCAAAGAAGGAAAGGAATGTCTCGAGCCTCTCGGCACACTCGATCTTGCACCGAGGCCCTCCTCGTGCAGTATTTTGTTTTACGCGTCGGTAGGTGTGCGGGAGCGTGACGTGGCAGCACGAAACATGATGGGTTCAGATTTCTCTACCACCTCTGTATTTTTTTTAGAGAGAGAAATTGTGAATACGTGATGGGTTTGGAATCCAAGCGGCGGCACGAGTCATGCGGTCATGCCTGTAAACTCCGAAATGCGTTTGGGATCTGAAGGCCAATGTGCAAAACGCGCAGGAATTCCAAAGACGGATCACACGTATTTTATGACACGACGAGCGGAGCAGACAGCATAGCAAAATTGGATCAAAGTACAGGTGGGGCACTCCAGGTTACAATCCAAACACCTCAACTCCACCCACAAGGCCACAATAACATCTGCGAATTTCAGTTTGAGGATTAGATTCAAATTTCACGGACCTATTGAAGGGAAGATAACTTTTTTTAACAGATTTCCTCCACACCAAATGCTTGATTTTTCATCTTCTCTCAATCACTTTTTTCCACTGGATTCACATCCAACGATCACGATCACCCCCTGTTGTCACTTGTCTTTTCGGGCCGGCAGCTAAGGCTGCCAATGGTTTGAGAACCGCCCCAAAACCAAACCAAACCATACTAAAAGAAAAAATAATTGAAACCACACCATCCAACCATTTCTCTTGTTTGTCCAAACCAAACTAACTAAATGGTGTAAAAGACCACAAACCAAACCAAACCTATATCTCAAACCAGTTCTATGTCACATGAAATCCATTTTCCATATATATCATAAGTGTGGATCTAGCTGTACCAAATTGCACAAAATAGCAGACTGTCATTCTGAAACATTTCCAACAAATTTCAGACAAATTTGTTGAAATTTTAAAGTGTGAACACGAGCTTTTAGTTTCAAGGTCCGGCTCTTGATGTGTGGCCCATGTGTGGATCTAGTTACGATAATTTGCACAAAGTAGCGGGCTGCCATTTTAAGATATTTTCAACAAATTTCAGTCAAATTCGTTGAATTTTAAGGTGTGAACGCGAGCTTTTAGTTTTAAGGTCCGGCTCTCGATGTGGGGCAGTGTGGATCTAGGTATGATAATTTACACAAAGTAGTGAATTGTCATTTTAAGATATCTCCAACAAATTTCAGTCAAATCCGTTGAAATTTTAAGGTGTGAACGCGAGCTTTTAGTTTTAAGGTCCGGCTTTTGACGTGGGGCCCACATGTGAATCTAGGTATGGTAATTTGCACAAAGTAGTGAACTGTCATTTTAAGATATCTCCAACAAATTTCAGTCAGATTCGTTAACATTTTAAGGTGTGAACGCGAGCTTTTAGTTTTAGGGTCCGGCTCTCGACGTGGGGCCCACATGTGGATCTAGGTATGATAATATGTACAAAGTAGCGGACTGTCACTTAGACATCTCGAACAAATTCTAGTCAAATTAGCTGAAATTTTAAGACGTGAACGCGAGTTTTTAGTTTTAGAGTTCAACTTTTAATCTAAGTGACACATACAGTCAATCCAAACCATTTCAAACCGATCCAAACTATTAAGATTGCTAAACCGAACCAAACCAAACCATTATATATATCACCACATTATTTACCAAACCAACTAACACCAATTAGGAAAACCAAACCATTGAAACCGGTTTGAAACCAAACCATTTCCCGACTTACCCGCAGCCGCACCTTACACGCGCCCGCAAACCCGCAACCCGTTTTGTTTGTTTAGAAGAACCCGCAACTTGTTAGGGGCAACAGATCTCGACCTCAATTTTTTTCCATCCCACTATCCCGACGCGTCTTGTCTCTAAGAGAAATTTGGAAATTTGGCACCAAATAGAGCAGCCTCTCTACATTTGGCACTCAATTCGCAGCCTCTTCAAAATTTGGCATCCGGAACACGAATTCTTTCGGAAAAAGGAACTCACCCCATATTTTACTATTTTCCTTAAATATGACACTATTCTCTCATGTAACGAGACGAAAATACCCTGGCATCTATTCTTTCTTCCGTGATCCGTGGTGGCTGAAACGAAATAAAAAACACCATTGCGAGCTGCTCCTGGCCCTCCGTTTGCCCGCGGCCTAGAGGAGGCTCCTCTGTTCCATGAACCAGCCGAAGACCGACGACTAGGCCGTGCCCGCCGCGCTCCGCCCTCCGCCTCAGTCCGCCGCCGCCGCCTACGGCTGGGTGGCGTGAGGGTGGCGACGAGGCGAGGTCTGGTGCGGGGAGCTCCGCCGCGTGCGGGCCGCCGCGGGGGAGTGCCGCGCGCGCGCCATCGCGAACCTGTGCGGGCGAGGGGCGATGGGGACGATAGGATGTAGCGGTGGCGCAGAGGAGGGTGTTGGAATTTGGTCCATGTGGCTCATTTAGTAAATTCTAAAGCATGCACAATAATAGTCCCGTATTGCCATGACAAGGAGAGGTTGACTTGTTTAAATATGGGAGTCTCCTATCATAGCAAAATAGATGCATGTGAGAGAAAAGGAGACTGTTGATACACGCACGCGTAGCCCGCGCATTTTCGCGTAAATTATCGCGTGACTTGTGACTAGCGCGACGCGTACGTGTACGTGTACAACTGGCTGTTACAGGTGCATTTTAATTTTTGTGCTGTGTCAATTACGTTTCAGTTTCGACTGCTTAATGGTGACAGATTGCATTTTAATTTTTGTGCTGTGTCAATGACGTTTCAGTTTCGACTGCTTAATGGTGACAGATTTACTGCAATCAAATAGGCAGTTTCACCGCTTGATAAAGGTGGCGTTTCGCTTGAATCAATTGAGCGGTTATCGGTCCGATTGATGAGAGGAATATGAAACGTTGGCTGGAGCCTATAAATACCAGGAGACGTCTTGGTGGCCGTGGACACGTAGTAGACATACACTTCATCTCCCACGCGTTCGCCGTTCGACCGCTAGGCCGCCGCGCTTCGTCGACCTTCGACCTCGGCGTGCACCGGGCTTGGAGGAAGCGGGATCTCCGAAACCACTATCGCAACATTCCTGCACGGGGCGGTAATCAGGTTTTTGGGCAGCGTCACATGCGGCCGCTTGGTGGATCTGCAACTACTTCTTCGACGCGTTCGTCAACTCACTGCGCAAGAACTGCGAGTAATTTCTTAATATATGGCTTGTTCATTTGTGTTGTGTGATTGCATCATTTTTAGTCAATATGCTTTTCCTCAACATTAAATCTGGATTATTCATAATTAGGCTGTTTTTTCCAACAGAGGGTGGGGTCGCGGAGGGGAAGGAAGTAGGATGAATGGGCGGTGGAGGTGTGTGGCCGCCAGAGCCGGCGCTGGCGCTTTTCACCACCGACAGGAGGAAGGAGAGATGGAGGTAGAAGAAGAGGGTATACTCGTCATTTCACTTGAGAAAACAGAGCCAAATGCAAAAGAAACAATAAATATGGAGTAAGTCCCATTTTTTGAAGCAATTCGTGGTCTTGGTGCAAAATTTTTACAGGTCGCGAATTGGGTGGCAAAAAATTGTAGAGAGGCTGCTCTGGGTGCCAAATTTCTCCTCTAGCGGCAAGGCGGTCGCGGCGGGGCGGTGAGTAGGCGGCGGGCGGTGATTCCGGCGGGGGAGGCGGTCGCGGCGGACGGTGTGCAGGCGAAGGTGAGTATAACAAACCGGGTTTTCGGTGAGGAAAACCCGACTACCTGTACCATTGTGATAGTCCCTGGATCGGTAAGCTATCACGTACAGAACTCATTACAGAATAATATCATTTCCATACAACGAAATCAGAGTACAAATCATAATATTTACATCCGAAACAACTCGGTATACGAATTCAGTACAAGCCCCTTGGGCTAAGCGACAAGTAGAAATCCTGCGTAGCGGTAGCTAGGGCTTCAAGTCTTCATCTTCAGTCTTCACCACAGGCATCCTGGAGCGAAGCAACGCAACCCTTCCTTCATGTAGTCCCCGAACCCGAACTCTCAAGCCAAGTCCAATCCTGCACACTCACAAAACTATCCCCAAGGAACGGGATAGGTTCACGTCACCGACTGTATGCAGCTTTAAGTGGCCTATCTCTAAGGGTAAGAAAAGTGACAAGGTAGAAGCTCAGGTTTCCTATGCAGCAGCAGCAGCAAAGCATAATTAGAAAACATCTCCAAATCTGTCCCAAACCAAACTCTCAACCACAGCTCGGGACCACCTGGTACCCAGGGCCCCGCCTCCACATCCTATCTCCATCTAGGGTCGATGCGAGAACTTCCTCTCCTCGCACCTCAATGATTGCAATCGGATCAACGAGGTAGAGGGAGCCACTCTCCTCTAACCGACTGCAACCACGGCTCACCACACTCTCAACTACAGGGGGAGGTAGAAATCCCAAAACATGAGGAACGAACATGTCTTCAAGGTTTGTCCATGACCGAGGACGCGGCTATACGTATAGATCGAACAACTCTGCAGAGCGTGTACACCTGTACCCAACCCGGGATGGAATCCAGCCGGTAGCTAGTCAACTGAACCCACCCTACCGTGCGAACTCTCGGTAGTTACGGTCCCACCCTGCATCCGGCCCTCAAAACGAATCCCCCCTCAGAAGGAATCGCACCGGAACTGTGAAATGCTCCCGTGTGGCCACACGGGAGACGCTCTGAGAGGGTGGTCTCACCTCCACCGCTCCCCCACAGATACCCTCTATCCTTCCTAAGCGAGGGTATGGTTCCGCACTTGCCGAGCTCAACTCGGCCCTAACCCCACTCTCGGCGGGGTGGTGTGTACGAAAGTCCTATCGACAAGTTGATCCACTCGCTTTCAGACCGGGGCAAGCTCATGTCCTCCATCCGCAAGTAAAACCCCAACACCTAGGCTCCGAAAACCGTCAAAGTAGGGATACACTGAGGAGTGCATCCCTATCCCCGATCCCAGATCGGTTGTTTCGAGCTCACCCCCGCCAAACGCCTTCTCCTGCCGGTTTTTACCCCACACACGCCAAGAACCACTATTCCCATCCCAAACACATGCATCGCGAAGCTCAGCGCATATACACGCTTATATGAACATACATAGTAGTAGGACAATCAAGGACAGGATAATAAAAGAAGGCAGTGCAAGGTTCATCATCATGCATATAAAGTAAAGCGCTAGCAATTCTACCTAGCAATGCCTAATAGGTATTTCAGAATCAGTCGGGCGTGAACACCTGTGTGCAAGTAGTCGTCGGAGTTTCCGTAGTTGTACTCGATCTTCTAGCTCGACTCCTCAGCTCCGGGAATTCCTAGATTCGCAAATATAAATAAACACGTTGTCTAGATGCAAATAACTCCAAAGAAAAGCAATAAAGAACCAATTAAACTCCAAACGCTAGTCTAACGGGTGCTTTATGATTTTAGAAGAATAAAGAAACTGATTTCATATTTTTCTATGGTAGGATCAATTCATTATTGATTTTCAAATAAAGAAATATTTTATGAATTTAGTTAATGGCGATAAAGCGCGAAAAACACGGAGTCAGTGGGTCAGGAAACCATGAGCTAGGTTTTGGGTCGGTCTGCAAGGTTTGTTGACTAGTCAACGATCTTTGTTGACCAAGTCAAAGGGAAGATCAAAGGTCAACCGGAACCCCACAAGTCACCCTGTGGGTCCCGTACGCCAGATGAGATCAGGTTGGGTTGTTAGCGGCCTCACACGTTAGTGGAACCCAACGGCAAGTCCGTAAGTCCCTTGGTCGGATGGAGAGGCGTAGTAAGATTGACCGGCTAGAAGAGAAGGCGTGTGGTTGAGAAACTCGGCTCGGCCGGAACATGGCGACGATGTGGCGAGGATGGTCTTAACCGGGATATGGCCGACGGGTTTAGATAGTGCACGCATTGTCCACGACGAAGACGTGGCACGGTCGTGGCGAAAAGTGTGGCCGGGACTTGAAAGATTGAGAACCAGCACTCGGTACTAAAATGTGGCTCGGCAGACAACAGGTCAAGTGTTGCTGCTAGCAAGCAACGCACAATCCAGAAAGATAAGGGGCTAAGGCTAGATTAGCACTGACACGTCTTATAGGTTTACAAGCAGCAGCTACTACTTGCATAGGTTGTGGCCGAGAACAAGCACTACAGGTTTGTAGTCCCAGCGTGCCCTCGTGATGGATCTGAACTTCTAGGATGATCGCTAGGGCTATACGCCCATGGCACATAACCAATCACGAGTGGTCTCAGCTTTGCTCACATCCTGCATTAGCACCACTTCACTAATTGGGACGGAAAGGTCACCAATTAAGCATGGCGGGAAACAAAGCTGCTAAACAGATATGATACGTCTCGAAGGTTTGCCAGAGGGTAAACGGTGATGAGTGGTGGGTGTGATCACACCGGCTGGGAGCACAAGCAAAGGTAAGGACTTCATGTCTTTGGCCGAGGTTCGGCCTTGTCATGGAGAACAGAGATCGACGATGCAACGTGCGAGCGCAATTCATGATCCAGTAGCAAGCGGCGACGCGCGTCGTTGTAGGCTGCGGCACCTGCAGTTCGAAACCTGGCGCGAAGGCCAGTTTCTCAGAGGGTCGTCGACGCACGCGCTGCGGTGGCAAGCAGAGCAAAGTGCAACCTGGATCACGTCTCGGTTGCAACATCGAAGGTCAGCTTCGTAGAGGAAAAAGGTGATGGCATGGCCAGCTTGACTAGGAGTTTCGGCAAATCATCGAGTGGGTTGTGGGCATAGCAAAGGTTCCTTGGTTTTGCGTGCAGAGCGCTCGATCAAATGCCACAAGGGCATGTGTCCCATGGCTACACACTGTTGGACTGGTTCACGACAGATGGGGCTTCTCGTTGGCGGCGCAAGCATGGCCAACGGCCCTCTTGTGGCAGCTCCTGGGTACGGGTGGCAGCGAATTTTTGTCGACTCCCACCCACAGGTGCATACGGGAGCGCTTAGTGGTCGGCCGGCAGCTGAACGGTGCAAAGAGGACACCGGTTGATTTGGGGAACAGGGGGAGAGGTGATGGACGGAGCGGGAAGCTCGGCTTGCGCTCCCGGTGGAAGAAAGAAGATTGAGGCTGCAATTCGGTGGAGAAAATAATTGCGGGCTATTGTTCCGCATCTCGCGTGGAACAAAGAAGAGCCGAGGCAAAGAAAGAAAGCATTGGGGGGCAGCTTGCTGGTGTGGATTGGTTGCTCGAGTAAGATGAGAGCTTCTGGTGAAAAAGAAAATACAGAGGGTAGGATCGAAGTGCAGAGAAACAGCTTGCTACCTCGATGAACAGAGAACAGGCGGAGAGAGAAGGGTGGTGGCGGCTTGCTGGTGCACCCTCCTAGATTGGTGGCTGTTGAGCTACTTTAGTGGAAGAAGGAAAAGGAATCGCTAGCTTGTTACTTGGGATATGGAGAAAAGAGAGAAGGACTGCTGGTGCTTTGCTTGGATTTCAGCTCCTACTACTGGTTCTTGCAGGATTCGCAGAAGATAGAAAGGCAGCCAGCTGCTAGTCCTTGCGACGCAAGATCAGAGCAGCAAGTATGTTGTTTGTTTGCCAACCAGAGAGGGAGCAAAGCGGTGGCTGCCACACTTCGGATCCTGCGACGGGGGAAAACAAAGGGAGGAGAGTAGAGGCAAGGAGAGGCTGGTGGTGGTGGAACAGAGCAGGTCCGCATCGAAGTTGGGGTGGCCAATTCCGAGCAACGGCGCGGCGGTAACGGCTTGGTGCGGCTCGAGCTCCGCGGCGTTGCGGCTGGGGTACCCGTGGCGGCGTGGCAGCTCGCTAGCGAGGGAGTGTATGCGAGTGCATGTGCTCAGGCACACGGCTGCAAACAGATGCACCCGGTGTCGAGCATCGACCAAACGATGGTAGCTCAGCGCGGTGGGGCACCATCTCGCGAAGAAGGAGCATGGTCGGGAACGGCTTGCCCAACGATGGTTTGGTTGGCACCCGCGTGTGTATGCCGAAGGGAAACCCTCGACGGCAAGCTCCAGGCGGGATGGAAAAGGCGGCAACTCGACCTTGCGCGCTCCCGACAAAGGATAGCATGGTTAAAGGCGGAGCCCCGGTTGGCTTTCTGGGCGCAGCTCGCACGACGGTGAAACACCAGAGCGGCGGGGCTGCGTTTAGTTTGCCGGCATGCTCGCACCGGCGCATAAGCGCGCCAGGATGTGCACGGGTGCGGCTACGAACCCCTGAAGGCGATGCCTTGCCTCCGAGCGTGTGCGAGTGCGCAAGCCAACGGCTTGACCTCGGCGGTGAGCTGGGCGACAGCGTGTGTACCAAGCACACGACGACACCTCAACCCGGCGAGCGCACGACAGCAAGACACGGAAGGAACTTTTGTTCAGCTAGGTACGGCGGGCCAAGGCGAAACCTTCCGCCTCCCTACGCGTGCGTGCACGCGTGTGCAAGCCGGCGATTTGACCGCGGCGGCGACACAAGCAGGGCGGCGCACTCGACGACAATAGTGACATAACGGTCAAGCGGGGAGCGCGCGCGGATCGTCGGCAGCGGCACCTGCAGGCGTAAGGCTCGACTCGATGGTCGGCACACAAGCGTCGGCGGTCGCGCGGTGGCAGCGGTGCGGTTCAACCAGATTAAAAGCACAACATCATGGGCAAGGCCCGATTTTCCCCTCGGCTCGAAGGCCGGGTTCCACAGCAAGGTGAAGGGGGTCGAGGGCTCACCTTGCGTTTCTGGACGTGGCAGCAAGACGGTGGTGACGGGCTCGACGAAGGGGGATGAAGAACAGGGGCGGCGGCGGACGGGCTTGGAGCAGAGGAAGCGGAATGGGTGATGTTGCCCTCCGCGGTTCCAGCTCTGGTGCGCCACGATCTCGACAAGGTGGCTCTGGCCTCCCCCTTCGGTCTTTCTCCTCGGCGCCGATGGTTTCACCCAGGAAAACAAGGCATCAGATTGGGGTGTGGATAGGAAAAGACCAGGCAACGACAATGAGAAAAAGGGGGAAGGGGCCACTGGTGCGTGCTCTCACCTTTGAGGCAAATCACCGAGCAGGTCAGGGGCAAGGCGGTGTCATCATGCACGGTCGCTACTTCGGTTCGAGGTGGCCGGCGCTCCTGGAAGCAGCTTCAACGCGGCAGCGTTGCTCATGGTGGTGAGCTAGGACGTGGCGACGACGGTGTGCTCCCCCGCACCGGCGCGGCGTGGCACCGCGGTTCCAGGGCGGCGAGCACCTCCCTGGGCGCGGCGTCGGCGCGCGGCGCGAGAGGGTGCGGGGAGCGGCGGCGTCGCGGGTTTCCCCCGGACGGTTCGGTCCCCACCGCGCCCACGACAGCTCCAGCTCCGGGTCGGCGACGACGTCCATGGCTCGGCGTGGCCTCCGAGAGCCGCAGCCTGACGGTTGGGGCGGCGCGGTGCGTAGCGACCTCCAACTCCCTCCCCGTCTTCGGATTCTCCCCCTCTTCTTCTCCTTTCTCCTCCTCCCTTTCCTTTCCTCCTTCCTCCCTCTGATTGCTGGTAGAGGCTGCGGTGGACTTGGGGGAAATTTCCCCAAGTCGCGGCGTGGATAGGGAGGGCCGGTGGATTGGAGGGGATTTAAAGGGCGGCGCGGCTAGGGTTTCAGGCAAATGGATGGACGGCGGCGATCCTTGGCATTCGTGCCCAAGGGCACGTGGCGCCCATCCGGCTGGGAAGGTGGGGCGACAGCCATGGGGCGGCGCGGCTGGCGTCGCCCCCCCCCCCTCGCCCCACGATGCCGTCACGGGGGGAGGAAGACGAGAGAGAAACGAGAGATGGGGAAAAGAGCCGACCGGTGGACCCCACTTGGCGGCGAGACAAGGAGATGGGTATGAGGTAAACGGGCTCCGGTGGGGGGCTGAAAGGAAGGGCGGGCCGGTACGTTAGAGGCGGGGGTGATACTGTGGACTTTAACATCTCGGTTAAGGCCCAAGTTGGATAGGGTGATTTCCTATTTTCCTATAACCTTCACCCTTATTAAACACAATTCAAACTTGAATTTAAGATTCAAATTTGAAACACACGCAAGGAAAATCCAAATGAAATTCCATAAACTCCCAGGTTCTCACACTAACAATTTATAACCCCTAAATTTTATTATTTTGCACAAATTAAATCTAGGATTTTAGGAAAGGTTCAAAGAAGACATCCTTATATTTTAACTATGCACTCAATTTCAAATCGAAATTTTGAAATCCACATTTTTGCAAACATTAACATTCCGGAGAAAATTCCAGGATGTTACAGAACTCCCCCCCTCAAAAGAATCTCGTCCTCGAGATTGAAGCGTCACTAGTACATTGGAGTACCGAACATGTTCAAGTCGTGTGCGAGCTTCGAGCATCCTCAGCCTCATTGTAGTTGTTTTCTGGTCATTGCCATTAGTGTACTCTCAACCCAAGAAAATCTCCGGAAACTAGAAATTGTTCCAAGGTAAGGTTGATCTTGATCTCCACCTCTTGAGCTTGATGTCTTCGCTTGAGTATACTTGAGGGCCCTTCGTCGCGAATTTGTTACTCCTTGCATGTTTCCTCATATTCAAGCAATTTCGAGGTAGTGGGTGGCTCCAACGCGAGTACTCTCTAATCCAAGTTAGTAACTTGATTTCGAACTGCATGAGGTGGCTTATCCAAGATCTTGACCTCATTTTGCAGTGTCGTCCTTCCCTTCTTCAATTTGGGTAGGTATGTCTTCGATACTGCTTATATTTGTCCTCCTTTGGGTTATTTCAGGTTCCTTAGGCCAACAACCTCCAAATCATTGCATTGTGGTGGTCTTTCCTACGAAGGGTAGCACTCGGGTTTCCTATTCTAGGAGTCAAGTACAAGCACGAAAATATTCGCTAATATATAGTCCAACACTCATTAGTAAGAACCATAAGATCCAACAAGATCCATAAAGAACCAAGCACACAAACATCTGCACACTATGTATAGTGCTATCTCAAGGCTGACTCATAACCGTTGAGATCTCGCACACTACTCGGTCTAATTACTTCGTGGCAAGTCAAACAAGGTAGGCTCTACTTTTAGTGGTTCAAGGTATTCTAATGCCATCCAAACTATCTTCGACCTCATCCTAACTAGTCTACGTAAGAAATTGCATCAACGGAGGAAAGATAGAGTTTTTCAAAGTAGGGGAGGTATATTTCAAATAATCCAAGGGGATATATATAAAATAGAGCGTATAGAATGTTCCTAAGCTATCGACCAATCTAGGGTTGCGTGCTACGGTCAAGTACAGCTCTGATACCACCTATAACAAACCGGGTTTTCGGTGAGGAAAACCCGACTACCTGTACCATTGTGATAGTCCCTGGATCGGTAAGCTATCACGTACAGAACTCATTACAGAATAATATCATTTCCATACAACGAAATCAGAGTACAAATCATAATATTTACATCCGAAACAACTCGGTATACGAATTTAGTACAAGCCCCTTGGGCTAAGCGACAAGTAGAAATCCTGCGTAGCGGTAGCTAGGGCTTCAAGTCTTCATCTTCAGTCTTCACCACAGGCATCCTTGAGCGAAGCAACGCAACCCTTCCTTCATGGAGTCCCCGAACCTGAACTCTCAAGCCAAGTCCAATCCTGCACACTCACAAAACTATCCCCAAGGAACGGGATAGGTTCACGTCACCAACTGTATGCAGCTTTAAGTGGCCTATCTCTAAGGGTAAGAAAAGTGACAAGGTAGAAGCTCAGGTTTCCTATGCAGCAGCAGCAGCAGCAAAGCATAATTAGAAAACATCTCCAAATCTGTCCCAAACCAAACTCTCAACCACAGCTCGGGACCACCTGGTACCCCAGGGCCCCGCCTCCACATCCTATCTCCATCTAGGGTCGATGCGAGAACTTCCTCTCCTCGCACCTCAATGATTGCAATCGGATCAACGAGGTAGAGGGAGCCACTCTCCTCTAACCGACTGCAACCACGGCTCACCACACTCTCAACTACGGGGGGGAGGTAGAAATCCCAAAACATGAGGAACGAACATGTCTTCAAGGTTTGTCCATGACCGAGGACGCGGCTATACGTATAGATCGAACAACTGCGAGAGCGTGTACACTCGTACCCAACCCGGGATGGAATCCGGCGGTAGCTAGTCAACCGAACCCACCCTACCGTGCGAACTCTCGGTAGTTACGGTCCCCACCCCCGCATCCGGCCCTCAAAACGAATCCCCCCTCGAAGGAATCGCACCGGAACTGTGAAATGCTCCCGTGTGGCCACACGGGAGACGCTCTGAGAGGGTGGTCTCACCTCCACCGCTCCCCCACAGATACCCTCTATCCTTCCTAAGCAGGTATGGTTCCGCACTTGCCGAGCTCAACTCGGCCCTAACCCCACTCTCGGCGGGGTGGTGTGTACGAAAGTCCTATCGACAAGTTGATCCACTCGCTTTCAGACCGGGGCAAGCTCATGTCCTCCATCCGCAAGTAAAACCCCAACACCTAGGCTCCGAAAACCATCAAAGTAGGGATACACTGAGGAGTGCATCCCTATCCCCGATCCCAGATCGGTTGTTTCGAGCTCACCCCCGCCAAACGCCTTCTCCTGCCGTTTTTTACCCCACACACGCCAAGAACCACTATTCCCATCCCAAACACATGCATCGCGAAGCTCAGCGCATATACACGCTTATATGAACATACATAGTAGTAGGACAATCAAGGACAGGATAATAAAAGAAGGCGATTGCAAGGTTCATCATCATGCATATAAAGTAAAGCGCTAGCAATTCTACCTAGCAATGCCTAATAGGTATTTCAGAATCAGTCGGGCGTGAACACCTGTGTGCAAGTAGTCGTCGGAGTTTCCGTAGTTGTACTCGATCTTCTAGCTCGACTCCTCAGCTCCGGGAATTCCTAGATTCGCAAATATAAATAAACACGTTGTCTAGATGCAAATAACTCCAAAGAAAAGCAATAAAGAACCAATTAAACTCCAAACGCTAGTCTAACGGGTGCTTTATGATTTTAGAAGAATAAAGAACGATTTCATATTTTTCTATGGTAGGATCAATTCATTATTGATTTTCAAATAAAGAAATATTTTATGAATTTAGTTAATGGCGATAAAGCGCGAAAAACACAGGTCAGTGGGTCAGGAAACCATGAGCTAGGTTTTGGGTCGGTCTGCAAGGTTTGTTGACTAGTCAACGATCTTTGTTGACCAAGTCAAAGGGAAGATCAAAGGTCAACCGGAACCCCACAAGTCACCCTGTGGGTCCCGTACGCCAGATGAGATCAGGTTGGGCTGTTAGCGGCCTCACACGTTAGTGGAACCCAACGGCAAGTCCGTAAGTCCCTTGGTCAGATGGAGAGACTGTGTAAGATTGACCAGCTAGAAGAGAAGCTGTGTGGTTGAGAAACTCGGCTCAGGCTGGAACATGGCAGCGATGTGGCGAGGATGGTCTTAACCAGGATATGGTTGACGGGTTTAGATAGTGCACGCATTGTCCACGACGAAGACGTGGCACGGTCGTGGCGAAAAGTGTGGCCGGGACTTGAAAGATTGAGAACCAGCACTCGGTACTAAAATGTGGCTCGGCAGACAACGGAGTCAAGTGTTGCTGCGCTAGCAAGCAACGCACAATCCAGAAAGATAAGGGGCTAAGGCTAGATTAGCACTGACACGTCTTATAGGTTTACAAGCAGCAGCTACTACTTGCATAGGTTGTGGCCGAGAACAAGCACTACAGGTTTGTAGTCCCAGCGTGCCCTCGTGATGGATCTAAACTTCTAGGATGATCGCTAGGGCTATACGCCCATGGCACATAACCAATCACGAGTGGTCTCAGCTTTGCTCGCATCCTGCCTTAACACCACTTCACTAATTGGGACGGAAAGGTCACCAATTAAGCATGGCGGGAAATGTCACACCTGATTTCCGAAGAGGAACCAAGTGCATCTCATATGTGCGCCAGGATCAGTTCACACACATATGATAGACAAAAATGAGTGAAATACCATAAACAGTTTACCAACGTATTTCAAAGTTTAACCTCTTATTACACTCAAGCGGGGAGACTCGAAGGTCTCTAACAACGGAAAACGATAACTACTCGACGAGTCTTCGTCTTCCGCTCCCACGGCACTTGATCGGGGGGGTCCGCAAGCCTCACAACTCATCGAAGTCATCGTAGAACTCCCCTCCAAAGTTCTCCTGCGAACGGCGATAAGCAAAGGCTGAGCACACTTATGGTTGGAGCTCAGCAAGTGGGGGAAAAATGCAAGGCCATCAAGGATAGGCTAAGGTTTTGCAGCGGTTAGCATTTTAATGTTGATCAAGTTTTAATTAAGGAACTCCTAGTTACTAGGTGTAAGTTCGTACCAACCCACTTAAGAGAAACTTAAACGCCCAAAACAACCCAAGCTCAACGAGCTTCACCAACCACGATTTATCTCATCTTTAAGTTTATTAATCATGTGAGGGTCCAAGCCGCTCATGACCGTGAGCACGGCTGATCGATCAGTTTTACACTCTGCAGAGGTTTGCACACTTTACCCACAGTTCGCGTAAAAGCTCCGAAGAACTTTAAACCCAACCATGCGATGCGGCCAAGCACCATACCACACTTCCGAGGTGTGATTGCATAGGGACGCTACGAAGCCTTTACAAAGGCATGCAAAAGACTAACGACCCGCATAGTTACGGATCGGGGCGGACCATAACCCTCCCTAGTGGTCGGCACCTTAGCAAAGGCTACTACCCCAAAAGGGCCGGGCTATACCCCTGCAACCCGGATCCCCCTCTGCTCCTTTCGGAAAAGGGCCACTAGTACGATCACACACCTAATTATTCGGCTAAGGTCAGAGCCATGTAACACTGTGGTTGCGCATGTTTTCTTGGGTGGTTCTCCATGTTCCGATTAATTCAAGTGCTCTTGCGTTACCCAAAACATTATCTATAAGCCATGTATCATTTTTCCATAAAGACCCATTTATCCAACCCATGTTAAGCAACTAGCGTTTTCTACCCAAAACTTTATTTAAAAGGGCTAGGCCAAGGATCAGGGTAAAAGATCTAGGTATGTCCTTAAAAAGGTTTCCCGTCAACTTAATGCATTGGTAACATAAAGTAAACATTAATTTGTAATGCAATTATATAGGACAAAAAGAGAACATGCAGGGGGGGAAGACCACTTGCCTTCCTCAACTACAGTAAAAACTTCTTCTTCTTCAAACAGCTGCTCCTGATCGTCCCCGAGAGGTGGCTCAGATGAAACAGGCACGATATCTACGATGCACACATAAAGCATACAATAAATAAAACAGATCACCAAACAATCCTAAAGACTAAAAACATGCTACTAAAACGACGGGCTCGCTGAGACGATCGCAAGGACTACTAGAACGCTAAAAACGGAGCTATAACGGAGAAGTTACGATAAAAACAAGGTTTAAGGACTAATCTGTGATAAACTAAACTATTCAGGGGTCTAACAGCAAGAAAACAGGGACTAAAACATAAATAAAATTAAAAACAGAAGGTTTAAACTCTAAAAGGGCTTGTTAAGGACCTCTGAGCAAGGTTTTAATTGAATCAGGGGCTAGAATATAAAATTCAGGACTGAAATGTAAAGGACTTTAAAGGTGGGAGGACCGGCTTGCGATTGTAAAGGAATTGGGGGGGCTCTTAAGCAAAATGCTCACGGGTTGACCGTTACTCAGAGTTTGACCCGCGGGGGCCCAGGAGATCTGAGCCGTGGATGGCCGATCCAAGGGCCATCCACGCACGCGTGCGCCGGGGGGGCGGCGCCCGCGCCGGCGGCGGCGGCGCGCGGCGGCGCGCGGCGGCTAGGTCGCCGGCGACGGCCCGGAAGGGGCTCCCGGCCACGAAATCGCGCGCAAAGGACATCTAGGCGTAGCTGAGAACATTGCGAGTTCAAACACGTGCTTGCACGGGTAGAATAAGGCAGCGGCCGAGGCGGCGTCCCTGGGGGGCGGACGGCGGCGGCCGGCCAAGCGGCGGCGGCGCGCGTGGTTGAGCACAAATGAAAAGAAGGGCGGGGATAAGATCCTTACGGCGGTGAGGTGCTCTGGCGGGCGCGGGTGGATGGAGAAGCAGCGACGGCGCAGATCAACTCCGGCGACCGAGCTGCACGGGCGGCGACGGCGAGCTGCGCCTGGGGTGCTTGAGGGCCTACGGGTTCAATGTGATGCGCCGGTTAGCTTGAACGTGTGAAGGGGAAAAGATTGAGGGGGGTCCAGGAGCTTTACCGGCGACGGACGGGCTCGGGCGGCGGCGATGGCGCGGCGGCGCTCGGTGCACGGCGGTGGCGCAAGGGGCTAGAGCCTCGGGAGGCGCCGGGGCTCGGTGTATAGCGTAGGGGGGGTAGCGGGGGTGCCTTGGGGGGGGTTTATATAGGGCCGAGGGGCGCGGGAGGCGGTTTCACCGGCGGCCATGGCCATTGATGGCCACGGTTGAATGGGAGTTAAGGGGGGGGGAAGGGGTTAAGGAGCGATAACGGCCGAATTAAGGGGGGGGAAGTGATGGGGGGCTTCACTGCTGCGTAAAGCCGAGGTTTGAAGGCGCGGGGTGAAGAGGGCCGGCGGTAACCGGCCGGAACGGGCCGGGCGGCGCGCGGCGGCGCGGCGCGGCCGATCTGGCCAGAGGTTGGGGACGGCCCTGACGGCCGGGCCCCACCTGGCAGCGGCTAAAGCAAAAAGAAAAGAAGGGGGGGGAAAGTGCTGGGCCGGCGGAGTGGAGTTGGGCCACAAGGGCCGACGGCGCGTGCGGGAAAAGAAACAGGCCGACGGCCTGGGGTCTTGCGGGCTGGGCTAGGAAAGGGAGAGAGGGAGAGAGAGAGTTGGTTTGTTTTCTTTTTTTTTTCTCCAAATTTCTTTCAATTCATTTTTCAAACATTCACACTCAAATCAAACAAAAATCCATGCATTCAAATCATGATGCACAAGCACTTATTTTCTCTAAATTATTTTAGTGATGTTTATTATATTTAAAAGCCAATTTGTTTGATGATTTATTTTATATCCTTAAGGAAATTTTAAACCTAGCCATTTGTTGCTATAATATTTTAGTGATGGAATTTTTAGGGTGTTACAAATCCTACCCCCTTAAAGAGAATCTCGTCCCGAGATTCAGGAAGATTAGAGAACAGCTGAGGGAATTCCTCCTTAAGTTCGTCCTCTCTTTCCCAGGTAGCCTCATCTTCTGAGTGGTGACTCCATTGTACTTTGCACATCCTAATGACCTTACTGCGAGTAGCCCTTTCGGAAGTATCCAAGATTTTAACCGGGTGTTCCTTGTATGTTAGGTCATCCTTTACCTCAAGTTCTTCCAATGGTAAGTGTTCTACTCTGACCTCACTCGTACACTTTTTCAACTGAGAAACGTGGAAGACATCGTGGACACCTGCCAAACGTTCCGGTAACTCCAACCGATAAGCTACTTCACCACGTCTTTCCAAGACTTGAAAAGGTCCGATAAAGCGGGGTGATAACTTCCCTCTGATATTAAACCTTCGAAGGCCTCGGATAGGTGACACTCTTAGATATGCATAATCCCCGACTTCAAATATCACTTCTCTTCTCTTAGGGTCTGCATAACTCTTTTGTCTGGATTGAGCAATCCTGAGATTTTCTCGAATTATCTCCACTTGTCTTTCTGCCTCTTTTATTATTTACGGACCAAAGAGCCGACTTTCCCCCGTCCGGTTCCCGAACAGTGGCGTTCTGCACTTTCTTCCATACAGAGCTTCAAACGGTGCCATCTTAAGACTACTCTGATAACTATTGTTGTACGCGAACTCCGCGTATGGCAAGCTTTTATCCCAACTTCCACCATGTTTCAAGGCACATGCCCTTAACATATCCTCTAGAATTTGATTCGTTCTTTCTGTTTGACCATCTGTCTGTGGATGATATGCCGAGCTGAAATTTAACTTAGTATCCATACACTCATGTAATTTCTGCCAGAATCGGGACGTGAACTGAGTGCCCCGATCTGATACTATCTTCTTCGGTACCCCATGCAGACAGACTATCTTTGATATGTATAATTCTGCTAACTTTGTTCCTGAGTATGTGGTCTTTACCGGTATGAAGTGTGCAACTTTAGTTAATCGTCCACTATGACCCATATCGAATCGTATCCATCTCGTGTACGTGGTAATCCTACTATGAAATCCATACTAATCTCTTCCCACTTCCATTCGGGTACTTGTAGTGGTTGTAGTAACCCTTGGCCTTTGATGCTCGCTTTTACTCTTTGGCATATGTCGCATAGCGCTACATGAGCCGCAACATCCTTCTTCATACCGTACCACCGTATTTCGCTTTAGGTCTTGGTACATCTTGGTACTTCCTGGATGTATAGAGAGAGCCGAATCGTGTGCTTCTTTCAATATGGATTCACGGAGGTGTTTGATTTACGGTACGCGAGATCCTGTTCTTAAACCAAATGGTTCCCTGTGCATCCTTTCTGAATTCTGGAACCTTGCCTTGTTCAATCAATTTCTTATACCCCTTAATCTTTTCATCGTCCAGTTGCCCTTTTTTAATCTCTTGTTCAAGAGTTGACTCCATTTCCAAGGTCATACTTTCGCTTGGTGCAGCTATCCCCGCATTGAGTCGTGCCATTTCCCAACACAATTCTTGAGGCATTAATCGGGCTACTAACATGTTTGCTTGGCTCTTACGGCTCAAGGCATCCGCCACCACATTGGCCTTCCCTGGATGATATCGTATGTTCAAATCGTAATCCTTAATCGGCTCTAACCATCTTCGCTGTCTGAGATTGAGATCTCTCTGGGTGAAGATGTACTTCAGGCTTTTGTGGTCCGTGAATATCTGACACTTGTTCCCAATCATATAGTGTCTCCAGATCTTCAGTGCGTGCACTATAGCTGCTAACTCCAGATCATGCGTAGGATAGTTTTGTTCATGCTTCCGGAGTTGCCTAGAAGCATATGCTACCACTTTTCCTTCCTGCATCAAAACACATCCTAGTCCTTGCCTCGACGCGTCACAATACACATCAAATCCTTTGTGTATATCCGGCATTATCAGTACTGGTGCAGTGGTCAGTTTCTTCTTCAGTTCTTCAAAGCTAGCTTGACACTTGTCCTCCCACTTAAACTCCTTTCCTTTCTCCAACAAAGAGGTGAGTGGTTTTACGATTCTCGAGAATCCCTCTATAAATCGTCGGTAGTACCCTGCCAAACCGAGGAAACTCCTGATTTCTGATACATTTCTAGGTGGAGTCCAATTTAACACATCCCGTACTTTACTTGGGTCTACGGCAATTCCTCCGTCTGTGATAATGTGCCCAAGAAACGAGACCTCTTTCAGCCAAAAATCACACTTGCTGAACTTGGCGTATAACTGATGCTCTCGAAGTTTTTGCAATACCAGTCTCAGGTGTCCCTCATGTTCTACTTCATTCTGAGAGAAGACTAAGATATCATCTATAAATACTACCACAAACCGATCGAGATACTCCATGAAAACCTTGTTCATCAGATACATGAAGTATCTTTGGAGCGTTGGTCAATCCAAAGGACATCACTTGTGAACTCGTACGGACCATATCTTGATGTAAAAGCTGTTTTAGGAATGTCCTCCATACGGATCTTTAGGCGATGGTAGCCGGATCGCGGATCTATCTTAGAGAAAACTTTCGCTCCTCTCATTTGATCGAACGGATCTTCTATCCGGGGTAAAGGATATTTATTTTTGATGGTGACCTCATTGAGAGATCGATAGTCTACACACATCCTCCTAGATCCATCCTTTTTATCTACGAAGAGTGTGGGGGCTCCCCATGGTGATGAACTAGGACGGATAAATCCTTTACTTAACAACTCCTCTATTTGTTTCTTTAATTCAGCCAAATCTTTGACATCCATCCTATATGGCCTTTTGGATATAGGAGCAGTACCAGGTAAGAGTTCGATCATCGAATTCAATGTCTCGGTCGGGTGGCATACACCGGTGTCATCGGGGAATACATCCAGGATACTCATTCACCACCTTTATATCTTCCAACACTTTTCCTTTCATTGAATTCACTAACTCCTTCCCGTAGGTGACGGTGTCGCGATAAATTCTATTCGTCCCCTTGTGGGTTGGTCAAATGGACCGATTTCTCCCGCACCGGATGACCCCATCATACTTTCTTAACCAATCCATCCCTAGGATTACATCTATGCCCCGGGATTTGAGGACTACCGGATTAGATGGAAAGTCTATCCCCATGATTTTAAGGTTTACTTGGGGGCACGGATGGTGGCTTTCATATCACCGCCGGGTGAACTAACAAGCAAGGGTTTCTTCATCGGACTCACGGGCATATTATGCCTTGCTACGAACCGATCGGTAATGAATGAATGCGTAGCTCCCGAATCAAATAATACCGTAGCGGGTACGAATCGATAGGGAACGTACCAAGTACAACCCCAGATGCGTCTTGTGCCTGCTCCACAGTCATGTTGTGCACCCTACTACGCACATAATTCTGCTGAGCTTTGTTGCCCGGAGTGCCTGCACTTCCAGGGTGTGCTGGAGTTGATGACTGTCCCACTTTCTGAATGTTACTCCTCTGAGGAGTCTGCATTCCACGCTTAGGGCAATTATTAGCATAATGCCCCAACTCGCCACATTTGAAGCATCCGTTGGGTTGCACTTGGTGTGGTGTTTACGGCGGTGCACCCGAGGTAGGAGCGGGACGGTTCTCGTGGAAGTTTGGTGGGCGTGGGGTTTGCGGGTTGAACCGTTGAGGCCGCTGGAAAGAACGCCGGCACTTGCATATTACGGGGGTGCTTACCACCCCGCCCTCCGGAGCGGAATGGTGCATTCGATGGTAGGCGAAGCGGGGGCGAGTATGGGCTCGCTGGATCGACCCCGGGATTGAAACTTGCGTTTCGCTCCCCAAGCTCTCTCGCATTTGTTTTCTAGGCCAATCGCCTTGTTCAACGAGCGTGGCGAAATCCGGGAAGGTATGGCTGCGGAGCCGGTAGTTCGGTGGTCCAATCAACCCATCGAGAAAACGCTCCCGCCTTTTTGGGTCCGTGTTGACCTCGTCGGGAGCATAGCGGGACAAGCGTGTAAACTTGTCCGGGTATTCATTTACGGACATATTGCCCTCGCTTCGAGCAAGGAACTCTCTCTGCTTAAGCTTTAACACCCCGTCAGGGATGTGGTGAGCGCGAAAAGCATCTCGGAACTGCTGCCAAGTGATGGTGTTGGGTGCAGGATGGGCGACTGTGTAGGCATCCCACCAATCTGATGCCTGCCCTTCCAGGCGTCCGGAAGCGTAAAGGACCATTTCTCGGTCATTGCATTGAGCCCTCTCTAACTTCTTGGTAATGGTTTTCAACCAATCATCAGCATCTAGCGGATCGGTTGAGTGGGAGTAGGTGGGAGGGTGGTGGCTCATAAACTCCTTGTGCTTATCCCTCGGAGCGGGTGGTGGTGGCGGGGGTGGTGCCGCGGGCCGATTCCGTTGGGCTTGTAGGTTTTGCACCGCGGCGGTCGGAGTTCCGAATTAGCTGCATGCGGGCGGCGAAGAATTCTCGGGTAGCGGGATCCATTGCGGGGTTGAGTGGGGGAGGTGGCACCGGGTTTTGTTGATTGGCTATGTGTGCCCGAACCACGGCGGGACGTCCGTCCTCCTCCCGACCTGGTGTTTACCATCCGATTGTTAGAGAAAGATATTTCGGATAAGATTATCAAACTCGTTGTGTAAAGAAGTGAGTTGGATTTAAGGAAACGACAAGATTTTTCCCTTTCGTGACAGATTTGGGTGATTCCGATAAAATAGTTGTATCCCATGATATCCTCCTTCAAAAATTATGAACTTTTGCTAGGCCATGCCGAACCCACTTATGCAACTAACCCCACTGGTTTTACCCCGTTTGGAGATCCACAACTTGAGTTAAAATTCGGGTACCGCAGCTGTGGTAGCTCGGTTTTACAGATTCTGTTAGTCCCATTGTTCTGTTTATAACTCGCTGTGTATTAATCCTTTGATGCTGAATTTTGGACAGAGGTTGATCCACAAAATTTGTGAACCAACCCAACTGGTTTTAGGTCAATCGGAGGTCTGTAGCTTGAGTTATGATAAAAACATTACTGCGCTGTCCAGGAACTGCGCGAACAGATTTTTGCACGATCGATTTGGTTGGATAAGTGAGGTAGAAGACAACTTGGAATTGAACCCCAACTAACCATTAATCTTAACATGATTTTTCTTGTTGCATTTGTGGCCATCACTCCACAATACAACTCACTCAAACAAAGATCCAAATCAAACATGGTTCACTCAACAACTTTATTACAAACGCGCGTCCTCGCAGGAACGTCTACCGGAAAAACAAAAAGAGAGGGTGGATATCCTAATTCCTATTCCACTGAAGACTAGTGGTAGCTGCTGGAGTGCCGTATCGAAGCCTTTTGCGGGGAGGAGAACGGGAAGGACAAGATGCTTCTGCTTCGTCAGGTGGCTGCTGTCCTGCTAGCTGAGCCTCCAGCTGGGCTATCCTCGCCTGTGCATTCTGTAGCTCCTGATGTGTCCTATCCAACTCCGCTGTCGCTCCCTCCAGGTCTGTGTTGAGAGCTGCTGTCACTCTGGCAAGGATGTCGACACGGCTATCTCGGAAGTCTCCCATAGGTATCACAGTGTTCTCTGTACCACTGACTCTGCTGGGGACGAATCTGAAGTCCGTGCCTTCTAAGCGATCGCGGAACGTGTTGCTGATGGACCACAGTGCTCTTCTGGCGGCATCATTGATAGCAGCTGCTTCTGAGGCAAAGTGTGCTGTGCAGGGGTGAATGGTACGGGTCCTCCATCTTCCTGCCTGTGCAGTAGCAACCCTGACATGGACCTCTGTGGTGTAATAATCCCTCATCCCCGGCTCCACATAGTGTCGGGTGATGTACAATGGTCTCACTGCATATTCTATCTCCTGTAACAGCTCCTCCAATAGCTCACAGAACGGAGCGTCCGGGCCGAGGTATGTGTGTTCATGATACTCCGCCCTGTGGTACCTGTGCGCATCACCTCGCTGTTCTTCATTCTCATTGTTGTTGTTGTTCTCATCACCATTGTTATCTTCTCCATTTCCCACAGCACTGTTGTCATCCTCTAACCCTTCTATGTCCACCTCTTCCTCTTCTTCTTCACTTTCATTATTTTCTTCACTAGAACTTTCTTCACTGCTGCTTGAATTATCCCCGGAGTCATCTGAATCATTACCTGCAGCATTCTGATCGAGCTCTTCTCCTCCTGCACCATTTGGTTCTGGTTCAGCTTCTACCTCTGGGGGAAATATGATATCTCCATCTTCATTAACCTCCAAAAACAACCCGTCGTATAACTGTGGGTGTTCCTCAGTCCCATCCTCCTCAAACACTATCTCCTCTGGGTCTTCTTCATCATTTTCTTCCTGCTGTACTGCCTGGTATCCCTGCTCAACTGCTCCCCGGGCAGAATCGTACCGGTAATCTCCAACCTCCCGCTGTGCCTCCTCCCCGCCGTGCCTCCTCGCGGGACCTACCGGATAGCGTGGAGCTAGCGTCCCGAAGGAAGGCGGCCACCGTGCTCTTGCGGGCAGTAAGACGAGACCTGGCCATCTGTTAAGAAAAGACTGAACTCAGCATAGAGGAAATCAAAATGATGCAAATTTTCAACAAAAGAACAAGAACAAATTAGATTTTTATGCGCAAATAAGGTGGTTTTGAAGGATGACGGAATGATCTAGAACATGAATCCTTAAATTTCGTCCATTTCTAGCTAAGGCTGCGTTCCTACAGTCAAACTGCTCGATACCACTCTGTCACACCTGATTTCCGAAGAGGAACCAAGTGCATCTCATATGTGCGCCAGGATCAGTTCACACACATATGATAGACAAAAATGAGTGAAATACCATAAACAGTTTACCAACGTATTTCAAAGTTTAACCTCTTATTACACTCAAGCGGGGAGACTCGAAGGTCTCTAACAACGGAAAACGATAACTACTCGACGAGTCTTCGTCTTCCGCTCCCACAGGCACTTGACTGGGGGTCCGCAAGCCTCACAACTCATCGAAGTCATCGTAGAACTCCCCTCCAAAGTTCTCCTCTGAACAGCGATAAGCAAGGCTGAGCACACTTATGGTTGGAGCTCAGCAAGTGGGGGAAAAATGCAAGGCCATCAAGGATAGGCTAAGGTTTTGCAGCGGTTAGCATTTTAATGTTGATCAAGTTTTAATTAAGGAACTCCTAGTTACTAGGTGTAAGTTCGTACCAACCCACTTAAGAGAAACTTAAACGCCCAAAACAACCCAAGCTCAACGAGCTTCACCAACCACGATTTATCTCATCTTTAAGTTTATTAATCATGTGAGGGTCCAAGCCGCTCATGACCGTGAGCACGGCTGATCGATCAGTTTTACACTCTGCAGAGGTTTGCACACTTTACCCACAGTTCGCGTAAAAGCTCCGAAGAACTTTAAACCCAACCATGCGATGCGGCCAAGCACCATACCACACTTCCGAGGTGTGATTGCATAGGGACGCTACGAAGCCTTTACAAAGGCATGCAAAAGACTAACGACCCGCATAGTTACGGATCGGGCGGACCATAACCCTCCCTAGTGGTCGGCACCTTAGCAAAGGCTACTACCCCAAAAGGGCCGGGCTATACCCCCGCAACCCGGATCCCCCTCTGCCTCCTTCCGGAAAGGGGCCACTAGTACAATCACACACCTAATTATTCGGCTAAGGTCAGAGCCATGTAACACTGTGGTTGCGCATGTTTTCTTGGGTGGTTCTCCATGTTCCGATTAATTCAAGTGCTCTTGCGTTACCCAAAACATCATCTATAAGCCATGTAACATTTTTCCATAAAGACCCATTTATCCAACCCATGTTAAGCAACTAGCGTTTTCTACCCAAAACTTTATTTAAAAGGGCTAGGCCAAGGATCGGGTAAAAGATCTAGGTATGTCCTTAAAAAGGTTTCCGTCAACTTAATGCATTGGTAACATAAAGTAAACATTAATTTGTAATGCAATTATATAGGACAAAAAGAGAACATGCAGGGGGGGAAGACCACTTGCCTTCCTCAACTACAAGTAAAAACTTCTTCTTCTTCAAATACCGCTCCCGATCGTCCCCGAGAGGTGGCTCGGATGAAACGTGCACGATATCTACGATGCACACATAAAGCATACAATAAATAAAACAGATCACCAAACAATCCTAAAGACTAAAAACATGCTACTAAAACGACGGGCTCGCTGAGACGATCGCAAGGACTACTAGAACGCTAAAAACGGAGCTATAACGGAGAAGTTACGATAAAAACAAGGTTTAAGGACTAATCTGTGATAAACTAAACTATTCGGGGGTCTAAAGAAGAAAACGGGGACTAAAACATAAATAAAATTAAAAACAGAAGGTTTAAACTCTAAAAGGGCTTGTTAAGGACCTCTCGAGCAAGGTTTTAATTGAATCGGGGGCTAGAATATAAAATTCGGGGATCGAAATGTAAAGGACTTTAAAGGTGGGAGGACCGGCTTGCGATTGTAAAGGAATTGGGGGGGCTCTTAAGCAAAATGCTCACGGGTTGACCGTTACTCAGAGTTTGACCCGCGGGGGCCCAGGAGATCTGAGCCGTGGATGGCCGATCCAAGGGCCATCCACGCACGCGTGCGCCGGGGGCGGCGCCCGCGCCGGCGGCGGCGCGCGGCGCGCGCGCGGCGGCTGGGTCGCCGGCGACGGCCCGGAAGGGGCTCCCGCCACGAAATCGCGCGCAAAGGACATCTAGGCGTAGCCGAGAACATTGCGAGTTCAAACACGTGCTTGCACGGGTAGAACAAGGCGGCGGCCGAGGCGGCGTCCCCGGGGGGGCGGACGGCCGGCGGCCGGCCAAGCGGCGGCGGCGCCGTGGTTGAGCACAAATGAAAAGAAGGGCGGGGATAAGATCCTTACGGCGGTGAGGTGCTGCGGCGGGCGCGAAGTGGATGGAGAAGGCCGACGGCGCGGATCAACTCCGGCGACCGAGCCGCACGGGCGGCGACGGCGAGCGCGCGCCCGGGGGTGCTTCGAGGGCCTACGGGTTCAATGTGATGCGCGGTTAGCTTGAACGTGTGAAGGGGAAAAGATTGAGGGGGGGTCCGGGAGCGACCGGCGACGGACGGGCTCGGGCGGCGGCGATGGCGCGGCGGCGCTCGGTGCACGCGGTGGCGCAAGGGGCTAGAGCTCGGGAGGCGCCGGGGCTCGGTGTATAGCGTAGGGGGGGTAGCGGGGGTGCCTTGGGGGGGTTTATATAGGGCCGAGGGGCGCCGGGAGGGCGGCTTTCGGCGGCCATGGCCATTGATGGCCACGGTTGAATGGGGAGTTAAGGGGGGAAGGGGTTAAGGAGCGATAACGGCCGAATTAAGGGGGGGGGAAGTGATGGGGGGCTTCACCGCCGCGTAAAGCCGAGGTTTGAAGGCGCGGGGTGAAGAGGGTCGGCCGTGACCGGCCGGAACGGCGGGCGCGCGCGCGCGCGGCGCGCGCGCGGCCGATCCGGCCGAGGTTGGGGACGGCCCTGACGGCCGGGCCCCACCTGGCAGCGGCTAAAGCAAAAAGAAAAGAAGGGGGGGGGGAAAGTGCTTGGGCCGGCGGAGGGAGTTGGGCCACAAGGGCCGACGCGCGCGTGCGGGAAAAGAAACGAGCCGACGGCCCGGGGTCTTGCGGGCTGGGCTAGGAAAGGGAGAGAGGGAGAGAGAGAGTTGGTTTGTTTTCTTTTTTTTTTTCTCCAAATTTCTTTCAATTCATTTTTCAAACATTCACACTCAAATCAAACAAAAATCCATGCATTCAAATCATGATGCACAAGCACTTATTTTCTCTAAATTATTTTAGTGATGTTTATTATATTTAAAAGCCAATTTGTTTGATGATTTATTTTATATCCTTAAGGAAATTTTAAACCTAGCCATTTGTTGCTATAATATTTTAGTGATGGAATTTTTAGGGTGTTACAGGAAACAAAGCTGCTAGACAGATATGATACGCCTCGAAGGTTTGCCAGATGGTAAACGGTGATGAGTGGTGGGTGTGATCACACCGGCTGGGAGCACAAGCAAAGGTAAGGACTTCATGTCCTTGGCCGAGGTTCGGCCTTGTCATGGAGAACAGAGATTGACGATGCAACGTGCGAGCGCGATTCATGATCCAGTAGCAAGCGGCGGCGCGCGTCGTTGTAGGCTGCGGCACTCGGCAGCCGAAACCTGGCGCGAAGGCCAGTTTCTCAGAGGGTCGTCGACGCACGCGCTGCGGTGGCAAGCAGAGCAAAGTGCAACCTGGATCACGTCTCGGTTGCAACATCGAAGGTCAGCTTCGTCGAGGAAAAAGGTGATGGCATGGCCAGCTTGACTAGGAGTTTCGGCAAATCATCAAGTGGGTTGTGGGCATAGAAAAGGTTCCTTGGTTTTGCGTGCAGAGCGCTCGATCAAATGCCACAAGGGCATGTGTCCCATGGCTGCACACTGTTGGACTGGTTCACGACAGATGGGGCTTCTCGTTGGCGGCGCAAGCATGGCCAACGGCCCTCTAGTGGCAGCTCCCGGGTACGGGTGGCGGCGATTTCGTCGACTCCCACCCACAGGTGCATACGGGAGCGCTTAGTGGTCGGCCGGCAGCTGAACGGTGCAAAGAGGACACCGGTTGATTTGGGGAACAGGGGAGAGGTGATGGACGGAGCGAGAAGCTCGCTTGTCGCTCCCGGTGGAAGAAAGAAGATTGAGGCCGCAATTCGGTGGAGAAAATAATTGCGTGTGCTATTGTTCGCATCTCGCGTGGAACAAAGAGGAGCCGAGGCAAAGAAAGAAAGCATTGGGGCTGCGAGTACCGCCGGTGTGGATTGGTTGCTCGAGTAAGATGAGAGCTTCGGTGAAAAAGAAAATACGGAGGGTAGGATCGAAGTGCGAGAAACAAACTTGCTACCTCGATGAACGAGAGAACAAAGTGAGAGAGAAGGGTGGTGGCGGCTTGCCGGTGCACCCTCCCGGATTGGTGGTCGTTGAGCTACTTTAGTGGAAGAAGGAAAAGGAATCTCTAGCTTGTTACTTGGGATATGGAGAAAAGAGAGAAGGACTGCTGGTGCTTTGCTTGGATTTCAGCTCCTACTACTGGTTCTTGCAGGATTCGCAGAAGATAGAAAGGCGCCTGCTGCTAGTCCTTGCGACGCAAGATCAGAGCAGCAAGTATGTTGTTTGTTTGCCAACCAGAGAGGGAGCAAAGCGGTGGCTGCCACACTTCGGATCCCGCGACGGGGGAAAACAAAGGGAGGAGAGTAGAGGCAAGGAGAGGCTGCTGGTGGTGGAACAGAGCAGGTCCGCATCGAAGTTGGGGTGGCCAATTCCGAGCAACGGCGCGGCGGTAACGGCTTGGTGCGGCTCGAGCTCCGCGGCGTTGCGGCTGGGGTACCCGTGGCGGCGTGGCAGCTCGCTAGCGAGGGAGTGTATGCGAGTGCATGTGCTCAGGCACACGGCTGCAAACAGATGCACCGGGTGTCGAGCATCGACCAAACGGTGGCAGCTCACCGCGGTGGGGCACAATCTCGCGAACGAAGGAGCACGGTTGGGAACGGCTTGCCCAGCGATGGTTTGGTTGGCACCCGCGTGTGTATGCCGAAGGGAAACCCTCGACGGCAAGCTCCAGGCGGGACGGAAAAGGCGGCAACTCGACCTTGCGCGCTCCCGACAAAGGATAGCATGGTTAAAGGCGGAGCCCCGGTTGGCTTTCTGGGCGCAGCTCGCACAACGGTGAAACACCGCAGCGGCGGGCTGCGTTTAGTTTGCCGGCGTGCTCGCACCGGCGCATAAGCGCGCCAGATGTGCACGGGTGCGGCTACGAACCCCCGAAGGCGATGCCTTGCCTCCGAGCGTGTGCGCGTGCGCAAGCCAACCCGCTTGACCTCGGCGGTGAGTCGGGCGACGCGTGTGTACCAAGCACACGACGACACCTCAACCCGGCGAGCGCACGACAAAGAAGACACGGAAGGAACTTTTGTTCAGCTAGGTACGGCGGGCCAAGGCGAAACCTTCCGCCTCCCTACGCGTGCGTGCACGCGTGTGCAAGCCGGCGACGGACCGCGGCGGCGACAGCGGGGGCGGCGCACTCGACGACAATAGTGACATAACGGTCAAGCGGGGAGCGCGCGCGGATCGTCGGCAGCGGCACCTGCAGGCGTAAGGCTCGACTCGATGGTCGGCACACAAGCGTCGGCGGTCGCGCGGTGGCAGCGGTGCGGTTCAACCAGATTAAAAGCACAACATCATGGGCAAGGCCCGATTTTTCCCCTCGGCTCGAAGGCCGGGTTCCACAGCAAGGTGAAGGGGGTCGAGGGCTCACCTTGCGTTTCTGGACGTGGCAGCAGGACGGTGGTGACGGGCTCGACGAAGTGGGATGAAGAACAGGGGCGGCGGCCGACGGGCTTGGAGCAGAGGAAGCGGAATGGGTGATGTTGCCCTCCACGGTTCTAGCTCTGGTGCGCCGCGATCTCGACAAGGTGGCTCCGGCCTCCCCCTTCGGTCTTTCTCCTCGGCGCCGATGGTTTCACCCAGGAAAACAAGGCATCAGATTGGGGTGTGGATAGGAAAAGACCAGGCAACGACAATGAGAAAAAGGGGGAAGGGGCCACTGGTGCGTGCTCTCACCTTTGAGGCAAATCACCGAGCAGGTCAGGGGCAAGGCGGTGCCATCGTGCACAGTCGCTGCTTCGGTTCGAGGTGGCCGGCGCTCCTGGAAGCAGCTTCAACGCGGCGGCCGTTGCTCATGGTGGTGAGCTAGGACGCGGCGACGACGGTGTGCTCCCCCCGCACCGGCGCGGCGTGGCACCGCGGTTCCGGGCGGCGAGCACCTCCCGGGCGCGCGGCGTCGACGCGCGGCGCGCGAGGGTGCAAGGAGCGGCGGCGTCGCAGGTTTCCCCGGACGGTTCGGCCCCCACCGCGCCCACGACGCCTCCGGCCCGGGTCGGTGACGACGTCCATGGCTCGGCGTGGCCTCCGAGAGCCGCAGCCTGACGGTTGGGGCGGCGCGGTGCACAGCGACCTCCAACTCCCTCCCCGTCTTCGGATTCTCCCCCTCTTCTTCTCCTTTCTCCTCCTCCCTTTCCTTTCCTCCTTCCTCCTTCTGATTGCTGGTAGAGGCTGCGGTGGATTTGGGGGAAATTTCCCCAAGTCGCGGCGTGGACAGGGAGGGCCGGCGGATTGGAGGGGATTTAAAGGGCGGCGCGGCTAGGGTTTCAGGCAAATGGATGGACGGCGGCGATCCTTGGCATTCGTGCCCAAGGGCACGCGGCGCCCATCCGGCTGGGAAGGTGGGGCGACAGCCATGGGGCGGCGCGACTGGCGTCGCCCCCCCCTCTGCCCCACGATGCCGTCACGGGGGAGGAAGACAGAGAGAAACAGAGATGGGGAAAAGAGCTGACCGGTGGACCCCACTTGGCAGCGAGACAAGGAGATGGGTATGAGGTAAACGGGCTCCGGTGGGCTGAAAGGAAGGGCAGGCCGGCTGTTAGAGCTGGGGGTGATACTGTGGACTTTAACATCTCGGTTAAGGCCCAAGCTGGATAGGGT
Organism: Cenchrus americanus; assembly: GCA_947561735.1. Classification (NCBI taxonomy): domain Eukaryota; kingdom Viridiplantae; phylum Streptophyta; class Magnoliopsida; order Poales; family Poaceae; genus Cenchrus; species Cenchrus americanus. The sequence continues at coordinate 164,261,629 of OX387242.1, read as the reverse complement.
GATTTCCTATTTTCCTATAACCTTCACCCTTATTAAACACAATTCAAACTTGAATTTAAGATTCAAATTTGAAACACACGCAAGGAAAATCCAAATGAAATTCCATAAACTCCAAGGTTCTCACACTAACAATTTATAACCCCTAAATTTTATTATTTTGCACAAACTAAATCTAGGACTTTAGGAAAGGTTCAAAGAAGACATCCTTATATTTTAACTATGCACTCAATTTCAAATCGAAATTTTGAAATCCACATTTTTGCAAACATTAACATTCCGGAGAAAATTCCAGGATGTTACAGTGAGCAGGCGGCGGCGGCCGCGGCGGACGGTGGCAGGCGGCGTGTTCGTTGCATTGGGAGCGAGTGGTGTCGGCGAGTGAAGGGGTGCAAGGCAGGGGCCGATTGGCTCACGGGCCAACACCGGCTTTTTCCCGGTAGCTGCGGCGACGATATTTTCGACGGAGTTGCATCCCCAAATGGCTCATCCATTTCTCCTCGAGATCCATCATCAAGGGTTTGCGGAGGTAATTCCCTAACTTGTCTTTTTCTTAATCCAATCGATTCGAATGGTAACAATGGGTGCTCATAGTGTGCTTTGACGAACGTAGATGCATCCCTTTTCGCTGGCTAGGGTTTCGAAGTTCTATTTCCATTTTGTTTTGTTCCATTCCGTTCCAATTTAGGCTTACACAAGACGAGCACATCAGTATGTTGTTTTTAGCGATACAAATTTAGGTCATTCTTTTCTGTTTTTCGTGGCTATATGATGGATGTCTATTTTTAAACGATGGTTTCCTAGGATATATAGAGGTGCCTCTTGTTTTCTTTTTCTATAAGGATGTTATGAGAAATCTAGTTGCGGTTGATATTGTACACCAACACTACATTAGATGTTGTGAGTTTTGCGCCGAGCCCTCATCCCTACCAGCTAACGAAACTTTTTATTACTTGTTTGCTTGTTTTCTCTTATACTGTTGAGATAGGAGAAACTGTAAAAAAAATAACATGCAACTTTTTTACTTGTTGTGTAAGTATTTTAATTTCAGTTGTGTAAGTTTTGCAAATCTTTCAACTTCCTTTGAGTGATGCGATTCTTTCATTTAGTTGACGCTTTTTGGCTCATGTAAAATCGAAGCAATTCACTAGTATTCTTGAAGATTTTCTGTTTTGACATTTAGGGGGTGTTTGGGAGAGCTCCACACAGCTCCAGATCCAAAAAAACCAACTCCGCTCCAAAACTTGTCAGCCAAACACAACTAGCTCCAGCAGCTCCACCGTGGATCTGCTCCAAAAAAACGGTGGAGCTGGCCCCAACTCCGCGGTTTTCATGGAGTAGCTGAGGAGGTACTCCACCAGATCCAAATTTCGTGGAGTTGGGGTATTACCCACCACTGCCACTGGTTAGTGGAAAATGATCGGTTCGTTCTATTTCTTTCGCGCAACTCTCTTCCTCCCAGCGCTCGCGCAGTCGCGCGCACCTCCCTCCCGGCGCGGCTGCTCGCACCTCCGGCGTGGCCACCCACACCCCGGCGAGCGCCGCCCACACCTCATCGTCGAGCGCCGGCCGACCCTTCACGAGCATCGAGGTCCCAATCCGGCGAATCCTACGCCCGCTCGTATCATGGCCACCCGACCGGTCCCGACGGCGAGGCCGCGGGGGTGGGACGCCTCCGAGCGCGAGCACCGGCGAATCGAGCAGCCTCGAGGTCCCAATCCGGCGAATCAAGGTCCCAAGCGAGCCCCTCGCCGCCGCGCCGGCGAGCACCCGCCGGCCCCCGCGCCCACCGCCCGCAACCGTGGCCGCGCTCGCCCCGCCCCCGCGGGGTCGCGTGCCCGCCGGCCTCCACGGCCGCACCCGCCGCCCTCCCACGTGGGCGCCGTTTGCCCGCAACCGCGGGCGCGCCCACCGCACCGGCGAGATCGCGTGCCCGCCGGCCGCCGCGACCGCGCCCCGCCTCCCCGGCGAGGTCGCCCGCCCGCCGTCCGCCGCGACCGCGCCCCGCCTCCCCGGCGAGGTCGCGTGTCCGCCGTCCGCCGCGGCCGCGGCCGCCTCCCCGGCGAGGTCGCGTGTAGAGAAACACCGCACACCCTAATCAGGGGGGGTGACCTTCATTATATAGCATAGAAGGCTAGGGTTACAATATACAAGGCCAATGGGCCGCAGGCCCAATATGGGCTGTACAGGCTGTACGCAATACATTCTAACACCCTCCCTCCGTCTAAGCGGGAGTGTCACGAACACAAAGACTGGACCTAAAGTCAAGAAACAACCGTACAGTAACCCTTTGGTCATAATGTCCGCGAACTGATGAGACGAGGGAACATGGAGCACCCGAACCTGTCCCAAAGCAACCTTCTCGCGGACAAAGTGGATGTCGATCTCAATATGCTTCGTGCGACGTTGATGGACCGGGTTAGCGGTCATGTAGACAGCGCTGACATTGTCACAGTAAACAATTGTCGCCGAAGAGATGGGTGCATGAAGCTCCTGAAGCAACTAACGCAGCCCAACGTGTCTCGGCCCACGGCGTGCGCAACCGCACGATACTCGCCCTCCGCGCTCGAACGAGAGACCGTAGTCTGTCGTTTGGAGGACCAAGAGACCAAGTTGTCGCCAAGGAAGACGCAGTAACCGGAAGTAGAGCGCCGAGAATCCGGGACACCGCCCAATCAAAGCATCGGAGTAGGCCGTCGACCGGTGATGGCGCCGGTGCCGATGTGAAGCCCGTGGAGAGGGTGCCTTTGACGTACCGGCAGACGCGCTTGAGCGGTGCAGATGAGGCTCTCGCGGGTCGTGCATGAAAAGACACACCTCGCCGGGACCGCATAGGCGAGGTCCGGACGGGTCACCGTGAGATACTGTAGAGCTCCGGCGAGGCTGCGATACTGAGTGGGATCTGCCACTGGAGCGCCATCCACGGCCGAGCGCCTTGGCATGAGTGTCCACAGGGAGTCACCGTAGAGTGACACTCGCCCATGCCGCGCGCCGGCGGTCGGCAAAGATACCGTCGCTGGGAGAGGAAGAGTCCGTCGGAGGAACGCGTGACAGAAATCCCGAGGAAATGATGAAGATCCCCGAGATCTGTCATGGCGAACTCGGATTGAAGGGACTCGTTGATGCGTCGAAGAAGCCGGGTCGACGAGGCTGTCAGAATGATGTCGTCAACGTAGAGCAGCAGGTAGGCGATGTCGGCGCCCTCTTTGTAAACAAAGAGGGATGTGTCGGAGATCGGAGCGGGGAAGCCGTCCGCCGCACGAAGCCGAGAAGCACCGGTGCCACGCCCGGGCGCTCGCTGAGCCCATACGGGGGACTTTTGCAGAGAGACGTACGTGATCGGGGGCAGCCGGGTCGACAAATCCCGGGCGGTTGTCGACGAGATCGTCTCGTGGAGATGACCGTGGAGGAAGGCGTTCTTCACGTCCACCGATGGATCGGCCGGGGAGCGGGGAGACGGCGACGCTGAGAACAGCCTAGATGGTGGCTGGTTTGACGACCGGACTGAACGTCTCATCGTAGTCGATGCCGTATCGCTACGAAAACCCTCGAACGACCCACCTGGCCTTATGGCGTGCCAGGGAGCCGTCAGCATGGAACTTGTGCTTGAAGACCCACTTGCCGGTGATGATGTTGGTGCGAGGTGGGCGAGGAACGAGACGCCAGGTGCCATTGTCGACGAGGGCCTTGTACTCATCAGCCATCGCGACACGCCAATTCGCATCCGCGAGCGCGGCGCGAGTGTTGGCAGGCAGTGGAGACGCCGAGGTGACCGCGGTGAAGCCGTAGCGCTGCATGGGCGGTGGCAGGGAGCCTGTCTGTGAACGGGTCGCCCGTACCGGGGGCGCGAGGGGAACCGGAGAAGTGGACGACTCGATCGGCGGCTCGGAAACCGGTGGTGCACCGGGCGACGGCCGGGGGGAACCGGGGCCGGCGGCGACGCCCGCCGTAGTGAAGGCCGGAGCGCCGGCCCGGCGCCCAGATGCCGGCGCCGGGGCCGGCCGGGGCGCGGCCGAGGGCGCGGGCGGTGTCGGAGGCGTCGCCCGTGGGGGCACTGGTAAGCGGCACCGTGCCACAGGATGGCCGGGTCCAGCCCGACAGGGTCGCCTGCGTCGTCCGAGACCGGTGGAACGGAAGCCCGCGTGTGCCGAGCGTCTAGAGTAGACGGGGCAGGCGCGGGGAGTATGTCCTGTAACAGAAAATCAAACGAGTCTGGTCGAGGCTTCGAAGCCGCAAATGGAAAGTGAGTCTCATCAAAAACAACGTGGCGCGAGATGATGATCTTGCGAGTGGAAAGGTCAAGACATCGGTAACCCTTCTGAGAAGGAGGATAACCAAGGAAGACACACGCTGCTGAGCGAGGAGACCGTTTGTGGGGAGTCGTGGCACTAAGATTCGGGTAGCACAGGCAACCAAAAACTCGGAGAAGGGAGTAGTCTGGCATCTTGTGATAAAGACGGTGATAGGGAATACCGTTGGCGATGGACGATGAGGGCCGCCGGTTGATAAGAAACACGGCGGTGTAAAGTGCCTCAACCCAGTAGGAGGGAGGCATGGCGGCATGTATCAGGAGCGTCCGAACAGTGTTGTTCAGTGTGCGTAGCATGCGCTCAGCCTTGCCGTTCTGGGCGGACGTGTAAGGACACGATGTACGGAGAAGAATGCCGCTTCCAGCCAGGAAGGTAGCGGTGGCATTGTTGAGGAACTCCGTGCCGTTGTCGGCCTGAAAACAGCGTACAGGAGAACTGAACTGTGTGTGAGCATAAGCTATGAACTGAACAAGGTGTTCGTGAACATCTGATTTGTGGCGCAGGGGAAAAACCAACAGTAATGAGTAAAATCGTCAACTATCACAAGATAAAATTTGTAACCAGAAATACTCAAAACTGGAGAAGTCCAAATATCACAATGGAGGAGTTCAAATGGTGCTAAGGTACTAGAGACCGAACTAGCAAATGGCATCCGGCGTGTTTGCCTAGCCGAGGAGCATGACAAATGCGGCGAGCCGCTTTATTACACCGGATAGCCGAAAGTTTATGTAGAGTCCGAACGGTGCCGGTGCCGGATGCCCAAGACGAGAATGCCAAAGCTCCGGAGAGACGACAGCCGACATGTCAACGAGTAGGCATGTGGTGGGGAACGGTGTAGAGGTCCCCATCGCTATTGCACCGAAGGAGGACCATCTTGGTCCGGGAGATCCTTAACGTAAAAACCGAGGCGTCAAACTCAATAGAACGCTTATTGTCGCGAGTAAGCCGTCAAACGTATAACAAGTTGCGAGTAAGTCGAGGAGCGACAAGAACGTTATTAAGATGAAAAAGACGATCGCCTATGCGTAAAGAAGAAGTGCCACGACCGTAAATAGGGATGGACCGCCCGTTACCAACGATGATGGAAGATGCTGGTGACGGGAGACGGGAGAGAAGTATACCGTCGTTGGAGGACATGTGGGATGTCGCTCCGCTGTCCATGACCCAAGGTGAAGACCCTTGCACTGCCAACTGGTTGAGGGCAGCGATCGGCCGGCGGCGTCCCGGCCCACCGGGAGCGGGTGGCCGGCGGCGGAGAGCTGTGACGGCGCGAAGGCGGTGTGGGCTTGCTGTGGAGGCGGTGGTGGTGGCGCCCACTGCTGAGGGGACCACTGGGTGCCCGAGGAAGCCCACGGGCCGACCCAAGGGTTGTAGCAAACCCAGGGACCGGCCGGCTGAGGAGTCTGGCGCCCGCCGAAACCGCCGCCTTGCTGCTGATGACCACCGTGCTGCTGGTTGTGACCGCCACCGCCGCCACCGCTACGCCCTCCCTTGCCCTTACCGCCCTTGCCCTTGCCACTGCCCTCACGGTTGTTGGAGGAGGTGGGTGGGCACGAGGACGACGGATAGGCCGACGGGGCAGTGGAAGTAGCGAGAGCTGAGGCCGAGGCCTCCTTGCCTGCAGCGCCGAGGCGGAGTTCCTTGACGCGGAGCATGTTGGTGGCAGACTTGAAGTCAGGAAGTGGCGACGTGTTGGCGATGATGTCGGCGGTGTTGGCGAAGCGAGGGTTGAGGCCGCGCGAAGATTCGGCACAAGCCGCGCCGGGAGAGACGGTGTGACCAACCTCCCGCAGGCGTCGGCGGTGCGCTTCATCCGCCGAGCGTAGGCGTCGACGGAGAGGTCGCCCGGGACAGCCGTGGAATTCTCCCCGTTCAAGGACGACCGCGCGAGACTCCTTGTTGGCTTGGAACAGGGCCTCGATGGAGACGTACAGGGCACGGGCATCCTGATTGGGCTCTATGGTGAGGTCGAGGACGGCGTCGTCGATGGAGCCGTACATCCATCCGCGGATGCAGGCATCAGGCTGAGACCACAGAAGGTCAGTCGGGCGTGCATCCTCCGTGCCATCGACGTGGCCGAGCAGCCCGTACTTGGCGCAGAGGGCGGTGAAGAATGCCTTCCACTTGGAGTAGTTGGGGCGCTCGAGGCTGAGGGAGATCGGCACGTGCTGCTTGACGTTGACTGACGCGTAGGCAGCGAAGAAGGAGGCAGTAGCGAGGGAGGTCCCAGAGGATTGGGACCCCGGGACACCGGGAGGTGGCGGAGTCGTTGGCGGAGGTCGTCATGGCGGGCGGACGCGCGCGCGGTCCGAGCGGGGACGGCGCGGCTCCCCGGGCGACTCCCGGGGGGCGCGGCTCCCGAGCGGCGCGACGCCGGCGGGAGACGCCGGCGGAGGCGGCGCGACCGGCGGCGGCGGCGTGCGGACGGGCGACGCCGGTAGGAGGCGCGCGCGACCGGCGGCGGCGCCGCGTGGACGGATGGTCGGGCGACGCGCGCGCGGACGGACGGACGGGCGACGCCGCAGGGAGGCGCGCGTCCGGCGACGGCGGCGCGAGCGGGCGGCGGGGCGCGCCGCGAGGGAGGCGGCGGCGGCGACGGCGGCGGCCGGGCGCGCCCGCGCAGAGGCGGCGACGGCGGCGCGAATCGGCGGCCGGCGCGCGCCTGCGAGGGAGGCGGCGACGGCGGTGGCGGCTCGAAGGAGACGCGGCGGCTGCCTGGGGCGGTGGGGCAGCGGAAGGAGAGAGAGGAGGAAACCCAAGATTGATTCCCTAGACTCGTGATACCGTGTAGAGAAACACCGCACACCCTAATCAGGGGGGGTGACCTTCATTATATAGCATAGAAGGCTAGGGTTACAATATACAAGGCCAATGGGCCGCAGGCCCAATATGGGCTGTACAGGCTGTACGCAATACATTCTAACATCGCATGCCTGCCGTCTGCCGCGAGCCCGTGCGCCGCGGGATTGCGGGAAGTAGACCGGGTTTTTTTATTTCTATTGTCCTGACTTGTGGGCCATAAGAGATAATGTAGAATCTGGAGCTGTACCAAACGTTTTGTGAGATCCCAGATCCACGGTGGAGCTGCTCCACGGTGGAATTTCGTGGATCTACAACTCTGGAGCTGTTTTTCGAAGTCGGAGCTCTCCCAAACACGCCCTAAAAAAATGTGATTCTTGGTGCTGAAAGTCCATCAAACCATGTTTCTTTTTCCAGGTTTAAATTGTGAGTTGCTTATTAAATGGTGCAATACAGTAGGTACATATGCTGTTTTCTCAAAAATTGGTTCTTTGTGAACCATTATTTTTTCCCAAGCTCAGCAGCTTTATATTTATGTAGTTCAGTGATGCTTTTACTGATCATCGCCCGTAATGGAGTGTCTGACCTTAATTTTAGTTGTAATATACTCCCTAACATCACAAGTTTTTGTTTTTCGGGGATCCGATCTGAAATTTGAAACCCGATAATGGGAGGGAGAAGGTCCCACGCTGCTGTTCTTGGTTGAAACCTTCACGTGATGAGCCTCTCTTTTTTCAAATAAGCTCTTTGCATTTCGTTGATGTTACCTAGGAAAATTTCTCCAATTTTTTTTTCCGAATTTAGCTGATTCTTTCTACCACATGGGGGTAGTTGCCTGATCTAGGATGTTGTATTCACATTTTGCATTTTCTTTTCCTTCCATTTCCATGCGATGTTGCGCTCATAGGGCTATGTTTGTTTTCTTTTCATTTAAAATTTTCAATTTCCATCCTTAATCTGCTAACCTATAGGCCTCATCCCCACTTGAATTTGTGCTAGAATGTGTAGTTTTTAAGGGACACATATTCCCTATTTTTGTCTGTGATTCCAGTGTCTTGTAATGCACAGAAAGACAATACCATTATTTTTTCTACACGTTAGGAAATGTGGCCATCTAGTTTATCTCTTTTAAAAATCAATGATTTTTGTTCATCTCTGGGACGTGATGTCTTTGCTAACTATTTTATTTATGTAGCATAATTTTTCTTGAGCACTATAAACATTCTACAACGTTAATAAAACTTGAGGCGGAGCACCATTTTTTTCTTTTTCTATTTTTAATGGTTGGGTGGGTTTCTGCTTTGGCACAGGCTGAATCAATTAGGACTGAATGTTGAAAATCCTCAAGAACAATATCGGCGCACCCAAGGTTAGGCACTCGATTGGATGTTCCCGTACCAACTCTGGTAGGATTCCTAGCCCTACCGGGGATCTCTCGCAGGGAATACGAGTGAGAGGGAGGTGGAGGCGGTGGGCGACGACGGCGCTGGTGCGCCGTGATCGCTGGGAAGGTGGCGGCGGCCGCGCTACAGTACCCGCGCGGGTACTGTTCACGTGAACAGGGAGGAGGAGGCGGGTGAATTAGGGTTGGCACTTGAGGCCGGCAATCTTTGATTGATTGCCAAACTGATTATTCTCCTAACAATCCCAAAGTATTTATTACAAATATGAAAACCCTAACGACGAGTACGAATCCGACGGCGGTAGACGATCGGCGGCTTGGGCGCCCGAGGCACCGTGGGCCGCGCCCTCCCCCGGGCTCGCGCGCCCTCCCCCGGTGGGCCGCCGGGCCGGGCCATAACATCTCTCCCCTTCTCGACAAACGCCTCGTCCTCGAGCCGGAAGTCGTGGAAGCGAGTCTTGAAGTCCTCCAAAGTGGCTCCCAAGTGGCCTCCTCCACCGGAACGCCCTCCCGCGGACGTGCGGCTCCCACGAGTCGGACACCCGCGGGTGCGGAGAACCCGCACCGAGTCGGAAGCACACGGCCATCCTCGATGGCCGGCGCAGGCGGCACCACGGACGGAGGAGTGCCCCCGAAACGGCTTGAGCAAGCCGACATGGAACACATCGTGCGGGCGGGCGTCCGCCGGAAGAGCTAGACGGTATGCCACCTGGCCAATACGCTCTACCACCTGAAAGGGCCCAAGGTAGCGAGGCCCTAGCTTCCCCTTGGCGCGAGGCTCCGCCGCGTGTGACGGTCGATGAAGAAGCCGCAACCACACCCAATCCCCCACCGCAAACTCCGTGTCGCGATGGCGGCGGTCATATGAGGACTTGGCGTAGTTGCGGGCCTGAAGGAGACGCTCCCGGATGTCGGCGAGGTAGGCGTCGCGGCCGCGTAGCAATGCGTCGGCCTCCCCGGTGGGCGCCATCCCGCCGGTCGAGGCAAAGCAAGGGCGGCGCCGGCCGCCCGTAGACGACCTCGAACGGCGTGGTGCGCAGGGCGGTGTGGTAAGAGGTGTTGTAGCAGTACTCCGCCCACGAAAGCCAGTCAACCCACGCCCGCGGTCGGTCACCTGTAGCACACCGTAGGTACATGGCGATCACCTTGTTGACCACCTCAGACTGGCCGTCCGTCTGGGGGTGGAAGGCCGTGCTGAAGCGGAGCTGGACGCCGGCGAGGTGGAACAAGTCGCGCCACATGCGACTGGTGAACACCGGGTCACGGTCGCTGACGATGGACGCCGGGAAGCCGTGCAGGCGCACAATGCCGTCGAAGAATGCCCGCGCCACCGAAGCTGCCGTGTAGGGGTGGCTGAGCGGGATGAAGTGCGCATATTTGGAGAAGCGATCCACCACAGTCAGAATAACTGACTTCCCGCGCACCTTCGGCGGCCCTCAATGAAATCCATCGAGATGTCGGCCCACACCTGGGACGGAACGTCGAGGGGCTGGAGCAACCCCGCTGGTCGAAGCGTCTGCGTCTTGTTGCGCTGGCACGTCTCGCAGGCCTGCACGAACGCCTGCACGAGGCGCTTGTCATGCGGAATGTGAAATTCCGCACGCAGGCGCTGTAGCGTCTTCTAGATCCCCTCATGGCCAGCGCCGTGGACAAGCTGAAGCAGGCGCTGGCGAAGGTCGGGAACGTCCGGCACGAAGATGCGCTTGCCGTGGAGAAGGAGGCCGTGGTCCTCGCGCCACGGCGTGCCGAGGGCGCCCTCACGGAGCTGCTGGAGGAGGCGCCCTGCCTCGACGTCTCCGGCGGTGGCAGTTCGCAGCTCCTCGAGGAGGGCGAACGTCGGCCCGCACAACGCCCGGAGGCTTGGGGGCGCGTCGTCGGTGTCGGCCGTCACGGCGAGAGAGGGCGTCCGCCGCCGTGTTGAGGCGGCCGGGCGGTACTCCACGGTGAAGTCGAACCCGAACGCCTTGCCGAGCCACCGATGCCGGGGAACAAGGAGGACGGCCGGCGGTCCGAGAGGAACTTCGGGCCGTAGTGGTCGGTGCGGACGAGGAAGCGGCGCCCCCACGGATAGGGGTGCCGGTGGCGCACCGCCCGGACGAGGCCGATGAGCTCGCGCTCGTAGGGTCGCCGCCTTGCCGTGGCGGGCGGCAAACGGGCGGCGAAGAAGGCCGGGGGGGTCCCGCCCCCTCGGTGTAGTACCGCGCCAAAGCCGGTGCCCGATGCGTCGCGGTCAACGACGAACTCGCCGGCCGAAGTCGGGCATCCGGAGCACCGGCTCGTGGAGAGCGCCTCCTTGAGCGCCCGGAATGCCCGGGCCGCCTCGGGCGTCCGGCGAAAGCGTCCTTCCGGCAGAGGCTGGTCAGGGGCGCCGCGATCGCGCCGAAGTCCCGGATGAATTTCCGGTAGTAGCCTGCTAGGCCGAGGAAGCCCCGGACGCCCCGGACCGAGCGGGGCTCAGGCCAGGACGCCACAGCCTCGACCTTGTCGCTGTCCATGGCCACGCTGTTGGCGGAGATGACGTGGCCCAGGTAGGCCATCGAGCGCTCGCCGAAAGAGCACTTCGAGCGCTTGACGTGGAGGTGGTGCGCCCGAAGAGCCTGGAGGACGAGGCGGACGTGCTGCAGGTGCTCAGTCCAGGAGGAGCTGTAAATCAAGATATCGTCAAAGAAAACTAGGACGAAACGACGGAGGAAGGGCTGGAGCATGTCGTTCATGAGGGCCTGGAACGTCGCCGGCGTGTTGGAGAGGCCGAATGGCATCACCAAGAACTCGAAGTGGCCGTGGTGCGTCCGGAACGCCGTCTTCTCCACATCGGCGGGGTGCATGCGCACCTGGTGGTACCCGGAGCGCAAGTCGAGCTTGGTGAAGAAGCACGCGCCGTGGAGCTCGTCGAGCAGCTCGTCGACGACCGGGATCGGGAACTTGTCCTTGGATGTCTTGTCGTTGAGGGCGCGGTAGTCGATGCAGAAGCGCCAGGAGCCGTCCGCCTTCTTGACAAGGAGCACTGGCGCAGAGAAAGGCGACGTGCTGGGGCGAATGATCCCCTGCGCCAGCATCGCCGAGCACTGCCGCTCGAGCTCGTCCTTCTGCAGCTGCGGGTAGCGGTACGGTCGGACCGCCACGGGCGCCGTCCCTGGCAGGAGGTGGATCCTGTGGTCGTAGGGACGGGACGGAGGGAGCCCGTGCGGCTCGGCGAAGACGTCGTCGTACTCCCGCAGCAGGTCGTCGATGAAGGGCCGGTCGGGGTCGGCGTCGACGGAGTGGGCGTGCGCCACGGACCCCTCCGAGTGGGGCGCCCCTAGCCCGCGCCAGAAGACACGCCGTCCCCCGCCACTGGAACGCCATGCGGAGGGAGTCGAGGTCCAGCAGGATGGTGCCGAGGGTGCGCAGGTAGCTCGGCGCCCGGCGCACCAAATCGAACCCGCCGAGGCCGATACTGAAGGGGTGATGGAGAACTCCTCCCCGACCCACGAGCATCGGAACGCCGCGCGCCACCGCCGCGCACGGCACCTTGTCGCCATTGGCGACCGTCACGCGGAGGTTGGCCGGCGCGGACTGCAGCTTGATGCGGCGCGCAACCGCCGTGTCGACGAAGGTGTGGGAGGAGCCGGTGTCGACGAGGGCCTCCAGGCGCTGGCCGTTGATGAAGACTGGGATCACGATGGTGTCCCTGGTACGGATGCCCGCGATCGCATAGAGCGACACGCGCATCGTCTCGTCGGTAGGTGGCGCCTGCTCCTCCGGTGTGGGCTGCTCCGCCATGAGGGCCGCGTGCAAGGCGGCCTCTGTCTCGGCGTCGGCCGCGCCGTCCTCCGGGTCGTCGGTGATGAGGAGGTTGAAGAGCCGCTTGCACTGATGCCCGCGAACGAAAGGTTCGTCGCAGTTGAAGCAGAGTCCCAAGCGGCGGCGCTCAACCATCTCCGCGGGTGTGAGACGGCGAAAGGGGCGCGTGGGCGCCGCGCCGGGCCGGTGGACCCGCGGGCGCCGCAGGCGGGGCGCGCGCGGGGGGGTGGCGCCGGAAGCGCCAGAAGGGGTGCGCGCGCGGCGGTGGAAGCGGAAAGCGCGAAGGCGCCCTCGACGGGCGTGGTGCTGTCGGCGGCTGGGATGCCGCCGCGCGCCGCTCGTATGCCCGTGCCAGGTACATGGCCGTCTGGAGGTCGTCCGGCTGACGCAGCTCGACGTCGACGCGGATATGGTCCGGAAGGCCTCCCACGAAGAGGTCCGCCTTCTGGTGCGGCAGAAGGTCGTCGGTGTGGCAGACGAGCTCGTTGAAGCGCTCCTGGTACTCCTGGACGGAGCCTGCGAAGGGAAGACGTGCCAGCTCGGACAGGCGGTTGGTACGCACCGCCGGCCCGAACCGTTGATGGCACAGGTCCGCGAAACGCTCCCACGTCGGTACGCCTTCGTCAATCTCCAAGGCGTAGTACCACGTCTGGGCGACTCCTGTCAGGTGGAAGGAGGCGAGCCAGACGCGGTCAGCTGGCGCCGTCTGTTGCCCGCGGAAAACCGGTCGCGCAGCGGCGCAACCAGGTTCGACGGGTCGACGGAACCGTCGTAGGAGGGGAACTCCGCCTTGCCGAAGCGCGGAACGCCCGGGCCCCTCGGTACGGCCCGCCACCCGCGCCGCCGGGGAGGGGGCCGGTGGGGGGCGCCGCCAAGGTGGGGGTGCTGTGGGGGGCGGTAGGCGTTCTGTGCGCCGCCTGCGCCGCCGCCCGTCCTGCGACCGGTCACAGATGGGTTCGGCCGGTCGGTGAAGAGCGGTGGCTGCGACGGCGAGTGGGGAAACTGGATCTCCGTGATCTTCTTCGGCGCCGAGGGCCCCGGAGGGATCGTCGCCTCCAGCTCGGAGATCGGCGGGATGCCGCCATAGCCCGGCAACCCGTACGAAAAACCCTCGGGCATGGCGACGGAGGAGGCCGGGGCAGCCGTCTCGAGCGCCTGGACGCGGGTGCTCAGGTCCCAGACTTGGCCGCCCAGGTCCGTGATCGCCTGGAGGAGGTCGTGCATGGTGGGCTCCGAGCTGGCGTCCTTCCCCTTGTCGTCGTCGCCTGGCATCTCTGATACCAGGTTGGTAGGATTCCTAGCCCTACTGGGGATCTCTCGCAGGGAATACGAGTGAGAGGGAGGTGGAGGCGGTGGGCGACGACGGCGCTGGTGCGCAGTGATCGCTGGGAAGGTGGCGGCGGCCGCGCTACAGTACCCGCTGAGGACCATGTGTGGTTCGAGGACCGGTGGATGGTCGCTTCCTTGTGTGATGAGTGATTGACAACGTTGTGTGGACTGATTCTTGGCTAAGTAATGCAGGTGCAGGGTTGCGGCTTGAGTGGTGTTGGTGCAGGTGAAGAACAAGCGCGAAAGGTCGTGGCCGGTGAGGCCTCCAGGTGTGGAGAAGACAAGTAGGCTTCGTTCGAGGGACCCGGTGGCCAGCGGGGTCAAGTGCGGACCGCATGGTGGCATGAACAAAGCAAGATGAAGTTGTGGACGGTTTCTTGGTTGAGCCTCAAAACCAAGGTCGAGCCGGGACTACGTGGGAGCCAAGTCATGAGTGGAGATTGGCGGAGGCTACACCGAGTTCGCGGGGTTTCCGGTGGTTCACCGTAAAACCACCGGGTTCCTTGGTTGATCCACAAAGCCAAGACCGGAGAACCGAAGACGGAGGTGCAAAGAGCACAGACCGGCCCGACCGGTGGGTCCGACCGGCTCGACCGGTGGGGACCGGTCCGACCGGTGAGGAGCACCGGCTCGACCGGTGTGCGACGACGCGAGTCCGAATCTTCGAAGCGGAGGACACGCGTCGGGATCGCATGGCTTGCGTCGAGGCTACGCAGGTGCGGTCGCCGGCATCCGTCCGATGGTGAAGACATCAAGAATTCCAAATCCGCCCTTGAGGGGCATGTATCCCTAGTTAGTAGAGAAGGGTATTTTGGACATTCGGTTGCCGCCTATATAACCCAAGAGGTGAGAGGTTGGCAGCTAACTCTTGGAACCCCTGACTCATTAGTTTTCCTATTTTCCACCTATTTTCTCTAGGTTTTCCTTAGGACTAGCAAGAGAGCTTCACGGAGAGATCTTGTAGAGAGGGATGGATGATCGGGCGGCTTGCTAGACCTTGTACGAACCTTTGTTTCATGTATAGATGATTCGGCGTGGTTCCTCAAGGTTTGGATGTGTTTTCCCGGTTGTTCTTGGTGGTGATTTTCGGAGCCCTCTCTCGGTGATTTCTTTGGGTTGTTTTCGGGGCCTTTCTCTTGGGGATTTGATGGGGGAAATTTGTGGGAACCCTTCGTGGTTCTTTGGGCCGTGATTCCCTTCCCAAATCCGTGAGTAAAGGTGCTCGATTTTGGGGGTTTCTTGAGTTCTTGGGTTGGAGGTGCTCTCGGCGGGATTTCTTCGATTCCTCCTTTTTGGACGAGTTTTTGTGGGATTAAACTTGGCTATGAACTCCTCATGAGGTGTTCTTGATATCCCCAAAGTCTTGTTCAAGTCCGTGGAGCGATTCGGGAGATCGAGATTTGGATTTGGGGGAGTTGACCCGCGGGTGTCGTTCATCCCGAGTCGCCTGTGCTACACCCGGTCGACCGGTGCTCTTGACCGGTCTGACCGGTGCAAGCCCTTGTGGGTTTTTGCTCGGGTGAACCTCTTGGTGTGTTCGTTGTTGTCCCGTGTTACTGCTGTTTCGAGTTTGGGTCCGTTTGGTGGCTCGGTTGGCCTTGTTTGGTGCCTTGGGGGCTTTCGACAGTCGCCACCGTCCGACCGTGTGTCTCACCGGTCTGACCGGTGTAGAGCCACTTAGTGAAAGTTGCTCAGTTTCACCAGCAGGGACCGGCTCGACCGGTGGTGCTCACCGGTCCGACCGGTGTGGGTCCGTAGACTCGAGGTTTGTTGTTCCGCCGCGTTCTCGAGTCGGAAGGCCGTGTGTGTTGGTTCCTAGGTCCAGTGGCACTCCAGTGGCTACGTGGGCTTGGCCAACTTGGGTAGTGAGTCGGAGACGTGTGTTGGAAGCCGTGTTCGTCTTGTTGGAGTTTTCATCTCCTTCGAGAAGAATTTTTATCGGCTCCCATTCACTCCCCCCCCTCTCTGGTTCGCCGTATCGGTCCTTCAAGTGGTATCAGAGCCGGTTCGGGTCTTTGTTGACTCTAACCAGTCTAAGATCCAAGGATGGCGTACCAGGAACGGGGTTCGGGTCCTCCACACTTCGATGGCAAGAACTACCAGATGTGGAGCAAGCGGATGGGTGCTTTTCTCCGCGGAAAGGGTCAGATCCTTTGGGATGTCACGGTGGACACAAAGCTATGTCCGGGCCGGTTGATTTCCTCGCTCCAGATCGAGGGGACGCCTTCGACGCCAACAATAAGGCGGTCGACTACTTGTTTCGTGCTTTGTGTCGGCCGAGTTCGATCGGGTGCACACCGAGCACTTGGCTTGTAGGATTTGGGCGGTGTTGAAGGAGGCTCATGTTGGGAACGCCCGTGTTCGGGCACGGTTGTATGCGACCTACGGAGAGAGTACGAGAACTTCACTCATCTCCCGGTGAGTCCATCGATGCCTTGTTTCGCAGGTTCACGGTGGTGGTGAACAACATGAGGGCCAATGTGGACGTGCTCCCGTACGATGATCATGATAGAGCGGTCAAGCTCTTACACTCTTTGGATCGTACGATATGGGGCGGAAAGTTCGAGGCCATAGTCGAGTCGGAGCGGTATGATACTCGACGGTGAACGAGCCGTTCTCGAAGCTCAAGTCGGCCGAGGTGGATAGGGGCATGACCGCCAAGCTCGAGGGACCGAGCGATTCCCATAGTCTTGCCCTCGTTGGTGGTTCCAAAGGAAAGACTAACTCTAACCCATCCACCGGGATGTTCTCGTTTTCCTCTCCGATGTCTATGCCGATGAGGAGTTTGATGACCTTGGAGAGGACGAGCCGGCGCGTTGACGAGGCGGTTCGAGAGGCCGCACGAGAACCGCGTGAACATGAGGAGGAACACGAGGACTTGCTTCCGGTGCGGCAAGCCGGGACACTTCGTCGCCGACCGCCCGAGAAGGCCGAGAACAAGGACGGCTACAAGCACAAGCCGAGGAAGAACGATGACAAGTACCGTTCGAGGCGCGACCACAAGAGCAAGCACAAGAACAAGTACAAGGACGAGCGACGATCGAGGAAGAAGGAGGGCCGAGGCAAGGCCCGAGCGATGGTTGGAGCGAGCGACGTCGACTCCGGGTCCGCGTACTCCACCTCGAACTCGAGCAAGCGGCCGACGACGAGGGAGATCGCCGCAAGAACAAGAGGTCGTCCAAGAACCCGAGCGGGGCCGAGGCCGCTTCGCGAGAGACGGCTTCTGCACCATGGCGTTGAGCTCCGGCAGCAAGAAGAGCACACGGAGCGACTCGGACTGCGAGTCCGACGACGAGGTGCGTGATGAGCTTCCCTTCTTGCGCCAGGAGAATGAGAGGCTTGGCTCTTTGCTTGATAATCGTGATGACATGCTTAGAGAGGCCAAGAAAATGAGGAAAGAGCTTAGGGCTTCACTCGAGGATGCTAGGACTAGAGTGGGCCGAGCTAGAGACACGGGTGCTTGATAGCAAGCTTGAGATTGATTCGCTTAAGGCTAGCCCCGTTGTTTCGATGAGAATGATTGTCCGATTGCTCTATTTTCCTTGCCGATCTTGCTTTGTTCAAGGAGAAGCATGCCTCCAAGTGTGAGGAACTAGATGTGCTTAGGGTTGAAGTGGCCGAGCTTAAGTCTAGACCGAAGCTTTGCTAGGTGCTTGCACTTCTTGCCTCGTTTTGCATGCTAAGATCGATGAGATGCATGCTTATACTAGTTCGCTCGAGGCTAAATTGAAGGAACCCATGCCTACATCTTGCTCTACCTGTGAAATGCATGCATTGAAAAATTTGGAGCTTGCACATTATGTTGATCGTTTGCAGGATGAGAATGATGATTTGAGGAAGTTGATGGGTTGGTTGTCCGGGTCACGAGCCTCAGTTGAGGATGATGATCGAGGCCTTTAAGAGGCAAGATGGTGAGGGGCTTGGAGCAAACAAGGTTGGTGAGGGAAGTGGAGAGAATATCCCCGAGCCACCAAAAACCCACCACAAAAATGATTTCCCACCAAAACCTAACCATCTAAGGAACCGACTAGACACAACCCCGCCTCCACCCGTGTTTCCTACACCCACGAATGATCTACAAAAGCCTATCAAGTTTGTGAGCACTTCGGGGAAGGTGTTCTTTGGGAAGGAGAGTGAGAAGGCTAGTGGTGAGAAACCGGTGGAGGGTTTGAGTGGAGAGAAACCGAGTGATCGACCACATCCCAAGCCAAAGCCTAAGCTTGTGAGGTTCCATTGTGGCTATTGTGGGAGAGATGGCCATAAGGAGGAGTTTTGCTTCAAGAGGAAGCGAGAGGAGAGAATGAGGAAGGAGTGGGCAAACAAGGACAAGTACCACCCTTCCGATGGTGTACTTGAGCCTCGTATGCAGATGCCCAGGGGCAAGGCAATTGTGAGGACAGTTCGGGCTTGGGGAGAGAAGAAGACCGTTAGGGTGGTGCCGCGCCTGCACCACACCGGTCGGACCGGGTGTGGAGCACCGGTCAGACCGGTGCAGGCCTGGGCAGACAGATGTTCGGGTTTCGTGCTCGTACAGGTGCGAGGGGTGTGTCTGGTGGTCGTGGTTCTGGTGGTTGGGCTGGAAAGGGTGCAGGTGGTCAGTTTGCTAGGCGTTCTCCACCTCGTGCTCAATACGGGGATTGGAGGAGTCGTGGCGGTGAGTTGGAGAGGAAGGACGTGCCACGGGCTTTCTTGCGTGGTTTTGGTCCTCCTCCAGGCAGAGAGGGGTGGTTCCCTCAGGGTGGTTACCATGGTGGTGTTCGTGGAGGTAGTTTTGGTAGGAGAGATGCTTTGGTTGGAGCTAACCCCACTTTCGAGCAAATGGCTCTCAAGATCGGTTTTCCTCCTTTGGTACTAACCCTGTCGTTGCCGAGTCGTTTGTTCGCTCACGTGCCTATTTTTGAATTTCAGGTGGGAGACTTGAAGAACATTTGGTTGATTGACTCCGGTTGTTCGAGGCATATGACCGGAGACAGGGGGTGGTTCTCAAGTCTCGTCCGGTGGTGACGAAGAGGTACATCACTTTTGGGGACAATGGGCGTGGGCGTGTGCTTTCGAAGGAGGGGATTGACTACGAGGAGACCTTTGCTCCCGTAGCCCGTTTGGAGGCGATTAGGATCCTTCTAGCCTTTTCGTGGCTAAAGGGTTCAAGTTGCACCAAATGGATGTGAAGAGTGCTTTTCGAATGGAGTGTTGGAGGAAGAAGTGTATGTGAGACGACCTCCGGGGTTTGAGAGTGAGAAGTACCCCCACCGGGTGTACAAGTTGAGGAAGGCGCCGTATGGGTTGAAGCAGCGCCTAGAGCTTGGTATGGCGAGGTTGAGGGGGTTCTTGTTTGAGAGAGGTTTTGAGATGGGGAAGGTCGATCGGACCTTGTTTTTCGAGAGCGAGGGCGGAGATATCCCGATTGTGCGTGGTGTACGTGGATGATATTGTCTTTGGTGGCTCGTCTAACTCTCTTGTTGCGAGGTTTGCGGATGATATGAGCGAGGGAGTTCGAGATGAGCATGATGGGTGAGTTGCGTTCTTCCTCGGGCTACAAATCAAGCAATCAAAGGAAGGAACATTTGTGCACCAAGCTAAGTACACCAAGGACATTGTGAGGAAGTTCAAGATGGAGGACTCCAAGGCTATGACGACGCCGATGAGTACGACTACGGCTCTTGATGCGGATGAGGAAGGTGAACACGTGGACCGGAAGGAGTACGGAGCATGATCGGGTCACTCCTCTACTTGACGGCGACGAGGCCGGGACATACGTTCTCGGTGTGTCCGTGCGCTCGTTTTCAAGCGTCTCCGAGGACTTCGCATCGGCAAGCGGTGAAGAGAATTTTCAGGTACTTGCGTCACACTCCCGACTTCGGCCTTTGGTACTCCGCGTCCTCTTCGTTGGCGCTTCATGGTTTTTCAGACGCGGATTTTGCCGGGTGTCGGTTGGATAGGAAGTCCACTTCTGGGACTTGCCAGTTTTTGGGTTCTTCGTTGGTGTCTTGGTCTTCCCGCAAGCAGTCGAGTGTTGCTCAATCCACGACCGAGGCCGAGTATGTTGCCGCTGCTAGTTGTTGCTCTCAGCTCCTTTGGATCACCTACACCATGAGTGACTTTGGTGAGGAGTATACCCATGTCCCACTTCAATGTGATAGCACCAGTGCCATAAGCGTTGCAAAGAACCCAGTGCTCCATTCTAAAACCAAGCACATAGAAGTGAGGTATCATTTTCTGAGAGACAACGTAGAGAAAGGGAAGATAGCTTTGATCCATGTACCCACACATCACCAACTAGCCGATATTTTCACCAAACCCCTAGATCAAGCAACTTTCACTCGTTTGCGGGGGGAACTTGGTGTGTGTTTGATTTCCTGAGTTGGGTGTGTGGGAGCTTCCTTTTGCCGGTGGTGTCGAGCCCGTTTTGCCTCCCCTCGAGGAGCCGGTTTGTAGCATATGTATAGCTTTCCTTTGTGCATTTCTTGCATTTTGGCATGGCATATGTAACATGATGTATAGGCATCCTTGTATCTTAGATTGCATGCATTTTGTATCATATGCATTGTTTAGGAAAAGCTTCTCTCATATACATTGTTCACCATGGAATGAGATATATGTCTTTGTGAGCTTGTTTGGTATGCTTCGGTTAGTTTGGCTTAGCTCTTGATGATCTTGATGAATAATCCATGGTTGATAGCTATGCTTTTGAAAAATGTCACATGTATGCTCTCTCATGTGTAAATGCCTTTACATGCTCTTGACATGTTTTTGTGGCCTTGCTATGCTTAATTTGTGGTTGGATGGCTAGTTTATTGATCATATGGGGTCAAAGGCTCATTTGCCATCATGAATGTTTAGCCCTCTTGATTTATCTTGTGGAGGAGCATAAGTTCCTTTTTGTCGCAAAGACATTTCATGTACCATTTACAAATCTGAAAATGAAATGAAAAATGCTTGGAAAATATGCTCCCATGTCATATGTGCTGAATTTAATTTGCTTTGGGTGCTAAACCGTTGCATGATGCCTACCAATGAGAAGTCTCATAAATAGAAGTAGGCACATGGCTCGGTGGCTTTGACATGACATGAGGTGCTTGTGGGTGTTTGTGATGGTCTTATGATTAGAATGGTTGTCCTAGCATGA
The DNA here is from genome assembly GCA_947561735.1 of Cenchrus americanus. Lineage (NCBI taxonomy): Eukaryota > Viridiplantae > Streptophyta > Magnoliopsida > Poales > Poaceae > Cenchrus > Cenchrus americanus. The sequence continues at coordinate 164,240,883 of OX387242.1, read as the reverse complement.
AGTTTGTGTGGCTTTGCCATTTTGATATGCTTTGATCATGTTTAGGACTTTGCTCATGAGAGGCAAGTTTTCGCAAAATTGCCAAAATCCATCTTAGCTTCTTCCAATGGTTGTGAAACTTGGTGATCATGTAGTTGAGATCAATACGAAGCCGTAGAGTATCTAACTTGCTCATTTGGACATGTGTAGCATTCTTTGTTGAATCTTGTATATTTGAGAAGCTCTAGGTTGAAAGTTTTGCATTCTTGGCTTGATTCATGCATTGCCAACAAGGGGGAGAAGTTTGAGCTTGAAATGGCTTGTTGGACGCGTTTGGAAGGTTTTCAGGTGGTTTCGAGCCATTTCGGGTTTCGTTGTACACCGGTCTGACCGGTGATGAGCACCGGTCTGACCGGTGTGAGTGCTGGTCCTGTACATATGTTAGGCACCGGTCCGACCGGTGGTGATGACCGGTCCGACCGGTGTGAGTCGAAATTGCTTGCTGCCCTGTTTTCAGCTGTTTTGCATGCATTGGTTCAGGGGGAGCTTGCATGTGTGCAGGGGGAGCTCTTTGTGGTTGTTCGAGCTTTGTTTTGGTGGTTTGCGCTCTTTGCTTGAGCTTTGCTTTGTCTCGGATGTGTCGAGCCGTTGCCCTTGCCTAAGGGGTCCGAGACTTGTCTTCTTCAAGTGATCTTGCTCTTTGCCTTTGTTTGGCTTTCGATCGCTTGTTGGAGTTTCTTTTTGTTCGTTTCTTTTCTTTTTCTTTTCTCTCTTGTTACTTTCGTATGGGTGTTGTCAATGCACTCATCAAGGGGGAGATTGAGGACCATGTGTGGTTCGAGGACCGGTGGATGGTCGCTTCCTTGTGTGATGAGTGATTGACAACGTTGTGTGGACTGATTCTTGGCTAAGTATTGCGGGTGCGAGGTTGCGGCTTGACTCGTGTTGGTGCGGGTGAAGAACAAGCGCGAAAGGTCGTCGCGGTGAGGCCTCCGGGTGTGGAGAAGACAAGTAGGCTTCGTTCGAGGGACCCGGTGGCCGGCGGGGTCAAGTGCGGACCGCATGGTGGCATGAACAAGAAGATGAAGTTGTGGACGGTTTCTTGGTTGAGCCTCAAAACCAAGGTCGAGCCGGGACTACGTGGGAGCCAAGTCATGAGTGGAGATTGGCGGAGGCTACACCGAGTTCGCGGGGTTTCGGTGGTTCACCGAAAACCACCGGGTTCCTTGGTTGATCCACAAAGCCAAGACCGGAGAACCGAAGACGGAGGTGCGAAGCAGCACTGCACCGGTCTGACCGGTGGGTCTGACCGGTCTGACCGGTGGGGACCGGTCTGACCGGTGAGGAGCACCGGTCTGACCGGTGTGCGACGACGCAGTCCGGAATCTTCGAAGCGGAGGACACGCGTCGGGATCGCATGGCTTGCGTCGAGGCTACGCAGGGTGCGGTCGCCGGGCATCCGTCCGATGGTGAAGACATCAAGAATTCCAAATCCGCCCTTGAGGGGCATGTATCCCTAGTTAGTAGAGAAGGGTATTTTGGACATTCGGTTGCCGCCTATATAACCCAAGAGGTGAGAGGTTGGCAGCTAACTCTTGGAACCCCAGCTCATTAGTTTTCCTATTTTCCACCTATTTTCTCTAGGTTTTCCTTAGGACTAGCAAGAGAGCTTCACGGAGAGATCTTGTAGAGAGGGATGGATGATCGGGCGGCTTGCTAGACCTTGTACGAACCTTTGTTTCATGTATAGATGATTCGGCGTGGTTCCTCAAGGTTTGGATGTGTTTTCCCGGTTGTTCTTGGTGGTGATTTTCGGAGCCCTCTCTCGGTGATTTCTTTGGGTTGTTTTCGGGGCCTTTCTCTTGGGGATTTGATGGGGGAAATTTGTGGGAACCCTTCGTGGTTCTTTGGGCTGTGATTCCCTTCCCAAATCCGTGAGTAAAGGTGCTCGATTTTGGGGGTCTGACCGGTCTGACCGGTGGGGACCGGTCTGACCGGTGAGGAGCACCGGTCTGACCGGTGTGCGACGACGCAGTCTGGAATCTTCGAAGCGGAGGACACGCGTCGGGATCGCATGGCTTGCGTCGAGGCTACGCAGGGTGCGGTCGCCGGGCATCCGTCCGATGGTGAAGACATCAAGAATTCCAAATCCGCCCTTGAGGGGCATGTATCCCTAGTTAGTAGAGAAGGGTATTTTGGACATTCGGTTGCCGCCTATATAACCCAAGAGGTGAGAGGTTGGCGACTAACTCTTGGAACCCCGGCTCATTAGTTTTCCTATTTTCCACCTATTTTCTCTAGGTTTTCCTTAGGACTAGCAAGAGAGCTTCACGGAGAGATCTTGTAGAGAGGGATGGATGATCGGGCGGCTTGCTAGACCTTGTACGAACCTTTGTTTCATGTATAGATGATTCGGCGTGGTTCCTCAAGGTTTGGATGTGTTTTCCCTAGGTTGTTCTTGGTGGTGATTTTCGGAGCCCTCTCTCGGTGATTTCTTTGGGTTGTTTTCGGGGCCTTTCTCTTGGGGATTTGATGGGGGAAATTTGTGGGAACCCTTCGTGGTTCTTTGGGCCGTGATTCCCTTCCCAAATCCGTGAGTAAAGGTGCTCGATTTTGGGGGTTTCTTGAGTTCTTGGGTTGGAGGTGCTCTCGGCGGGATTTCTTCGATTCCTCCTTTTTGGACGAGTTTTTGTGGGATTAAACTTGGCTATGAACTCCTCATGAGGTGTTCTTGATATCCCCAAAGTCTTGTTCAAGTCCGTGGAGCGATTCGGGAGATCGAGATTTGGATTTGGGGGAGTTGACCGCGGGTCTTGTTCATCCCGAGTCGCCTGAGCTACACCGGTCTGACCGGTGCTCTTGACCGGTCTGACCGGTGCAAGCCCTTGTGGGTTTTTGCTCGGGTGAACCTCTTGGTGTGTTCGTTGTTGTCCCGTGTTACTGCTGTTTCGAGTTTGGGTCCGTTTGGTGGTCGGTTGGCTTTGTTTGGTGCCTTGGGGGCTTTCGGTCGCCACCGGTCTGACCGGTGTGTCTCACCGGTCTGACCGGTGTAGAGCCACTTAGTGAAAGTTGCTCGGTTTCACCGGGCGGGGACCGGTCTGACCGGTGGTGCTCACCGGTCTGACCGGTGTGGGTCTGTAGACTCGAGGTTTGTTGTTCCGCTGCGTTCTCGAGTCGGAAGGCTGTGTGTGTTGGTTCCTAGGTCCAGTGGCACTCCAGTGGCTACGTGGGCTTGGCCAACTTGGGTAGTGAGTCGGAGACGTGTGTTGGAAGCCGTGTTCGTCTTGTTGGAGTTTTCATCTCCTTCGAGAAGAATTTTTATCGGCTCCCATTCACTCCCCCCCTCTCTGGTTCGCCGTATCGGTCCTTCACCCGCGCAGGTACTATTCACGTGAACAGGGAGGAGGAGGCGGGTGAATTAGGGTTGGCCCTTGAGGCCGGCAATCTTTGATTGATTGCCAAACTGATTATTCTCCTAACAATCCCAAAGTATTTATTACAAATATGAAAACCCTAACGACGAGTACGAATCCGACGGCGGTAGACGATCGGCGGCTTGGGCGCCTGAGGCACCAGGGACTGCGCCTCCCCCTGGGCCTGTGCCCCCTCCTGGTGGGCCGCCGGCTGGGCCATAACAAACTCTAGAAGCAAGATCGCGAGACGTGTTAGTTAATCCCGTGCACACGTTCATGTTCATGCATGTTTTTGTTCCCCTAAAAGTGTAGTGCATGTTTATTTCCTAAGATTAGTTAGTTGCATGTGGTGTTAGTGGTGTCAAGGCCAGAGCCGTGCTGCGTACACGGTGCGGCCAGTAGTCCATCGCCATGTCGTGCACGAAGAGCGTTCCCGCGCGTTAGGTGGGCGCGTCGCAGCGCGAGCGCGCATGACGGGGAGATCGTGGACCATGTAAACACCGAGATCAAATAAGATCGGAGCCCCAACAGAAAAGCTGCAACGTTGGCAGCGCCATCTCCATCGCGTTCTGTTGAGATCCACCAATTTCGCGTGCGTGAGTTCGAGGGCGACGTCGTGCGTTCCAGAGCGCGTCGTGTTCGTTGCCGATCGCCACCGAGCTGCAACCCCCGCAGCCGGCGGCAACATTTGGTATCAGAGGCAAGTTAGTGTATGTTCTACAGCGGTTCCGTCAGTCCACCGAGGGAACCAGCTAAGAAGCACATCATCCCCAAGAGAAGGCGGCCGGAGAAGAGGATGGGCGACGGCGCATCGTCAAGCGATGGGAAACCACTTGTCACGGTCGGGTCGCTCATGTGGCCGATGCTCGATCGGTCTAATTACTCCGAGTGGGCGATGTTGATGCAGTGCAATCTCGAGGCGATGGAGGTTTGGGAAGCTATCGATCGGGGCGGCGAGGGAGTTAAGCGCGCCCACGATCGTCTGGCAATGAGCGGGCTCCTGCGCTCGGTGTCGAAGGAGATGTGGACGACGTTAGGGGCGAAGAAGACGTTGAAAGAGGCGTGGGATGCAGTCAAGAGCATGCGGCAGGGTGCAGATCGTGTCAAGGAATCAAATGCACAGAAGCTGCTGCAAGAATTCGAGAACATCCAGTTCAAGAATGGCGAGCTCATCGGCGAGTTCGGCCTGCGAATCAACTCGCCGGCCGAGAAGCTGCGCGGCCTCGGCGAGGTCGTGGGCGAGGTCCGCGTCGTCAAGAAGATTCTTAGTGTCCTCCCGAAGCAGTACAACCAAATCGCCGTGTCGATCGAGACGTTGTTGGACATCAACACATTGACGGTGGAAGAACTGGTGGGGCGTCTGCGTGCTGCTGAGGATCGTCTCGACGTCGACACTGTCGTTGAGAAGACAGAGAAGCTGTTTCTGTCCGAGGATCAGTGGCTCGCCAAGTACCGCCACCGACTCGCTCCGGAGGGATCCTCATCCAGGACTGGAGGAGATCGTCAAGGCGGGTTCTCCCCAGCCAAGACGAAGAACACGTCGCACGGTGACAAGGAGCCCGTTGTCAAACTAACTTCGGAGGGCACACCGCGGCGCAAGGGAAGGTGTCGTAACTGTGGGATCTACGGGCACTGGAAGCAGGACTGCAAGCGTCCAAGGAAGGAACGACGTGAGGAGGCACATCATGTGCGGGCTGATGATGATCAGCCGGCGCTCATGCTCGCCACGGTCGACATGGTGCGCACTGTCGTGCCACGGCGCGTGGCTGAACCAGTTGGGGTGCATGCTCCACATCATGAGGTGCATCTCAACGAGGAGAAGGTGCTCCCGGTGGATCGCGATGACGACATGTGGGTGCTCAACACGGGTGCCAGCAATCATATGACGGGGTGTCGTGCGGTGCTCGCGTCACACTGGACACATCCATGGGAGGAACAGTTCGCTTTGGTGATGGATGTCTGGTAGAGATCAAGGGCATGGTATCGGTGCTGCTCCAGACCAGGAACAAGGGTCACAAGGTACTCACATCTGTCTATTTTATACCCAAGCTGAAAAGTAACATAGTTAGCCTTGGTCAGTTAGAGGAGGGAGGCTGCAAAATTGTGATAGAGAATGGTTTCTGCAATCTTTATGATGTTGATCGGTGTTTGTTAGCAAGAGCACCTAGAGTCAAGAACCGTCTCTATTTGATGAAGATGCAACTTGCCACTCCTGTTTGTCTGGTGGCAATGAAGGAAGACAAGGCATGGCTATGGCATGGGAGGTATGGACACCTGAACTTCAGAGCACTGCGTGACCTTGGTTCCAAGAGTATGGTGGAGGGCATGCCAGTAATTGATCGAGTTGAGGAATTTTGCGATGGTTGTGCATTGGGAAAACAGCATCGTCATGCATTCCCAAAGATAGCAAATTATCGAGCTGAGAAGCCACTTGACCTTGTACACACTGATCTGTGTGGTCAGATAAGGCCAAGCACACATGGAGGCAAGAATTATTTTCTGCTTATAGTGGATGACTTCAGCCGGTACATGTGGCTAGAGCTCCTGGTGACAAAAGATGAGGCATTCAAGTGTTTCAAGCGTGTGAAGGCGTTGGCAGAAGTAGAGAGTGGGTGCAGACTTCGGGCATTCCGTTCAGACAGAGGTGGTGAGTTCAACTCAAATCAGTTTACTGAGCTCTGTAATGAGCAAGGCCTGAAGCACTTTACCACTGCTCCCTACTCGCCACAGCAAAATGGTGTTGTGGAAAGGTGTAATCAAACCATAGTTGAGATGGCCAGGTGTATGCTCAAGAGCAAGAAGATGCCAAGTGAATTCTGGGGAGAGGTTGTTCACACAGCAGTATATTTGCTGAATAGAGCTCCTACGAGAAGTCTTGAAGGGAAGACACCATATGAAGCTTGGCACAGGAAGAAACCTAATGTAGGCCATCTCAGGACATTTGCTTGTATGGCACATGTCAAGAAAACAGGTCCAGGAGTGACTAAGTTATCTGATAGATCCACACCAATGGTGTTTGTTGGCTATGAAACAGGCACAAAGGGATATCGTGTTTATGATCCAGTGACAAAGAAACTGCAAGTCTCACGAGATGTGGTGTTTGAAGAGCATCGTAGTTGGAACTGGAGTGAGAGAAATCAAGAGAGAACCACTGAAAGTGGAGTGGAAGTGGAGTTTTACTCTGTTGCCGGACGCACAACAGTAACTGACAATGAAGAAGCTGATTCAGGCAATGCAGCTGGACAGTCAGGAGTAGCACCGGGGTTTTCAGTGTTGGTTCTAGGGTCTCCCACTCAGAACATTGGCTCAGGTAGTCCATGGACACTCAATGGACAGCAGAACACACAGTTACCAGAGCCATCGACACCTCCTGTAACTCTGAATGCACCTAATGTGCAATTTGCAACACCTCCAACTGAAGGAGCAGTGAACTCTGCGGGGATGTCTTGAGATATCGCACCTTGCAAGATCTTAATGATTCAACTGAAGAGGTTCATGGTTTTGAATACAGTGGGGTGTGTTTTGTTGCAGCAGAGGAGCCAAACAGTGTTGATGAAGCTTTAACAGAAGAGTGTTGGAGAAAAGCCATGACTGCAGAAATGGAGTCGATACAGTCCAACCAAACCTGAGACCTAGTAACCTTGCCAGCAGGTCACCGTGCTATTGGCCTTAAATGGGTTTTCAAAGTTAAGAAAGATCCTGAAGGCAACATTATCAAGCACAAAGCAAGGCTGGTGGCAAAGGGGTATGCTCAACGTGAAGGGGTGGACTTTGAGGAAGTATTTGCTCCAGTGGCCCGAATTGAGACAGTGAGTGTAACACCCTAAAAATTCCATCACTAAATTATTGTAGCAACAAATGGCTAGGTTTAAAATTCCTTAAGGACATAAATAAATCATTAAACAAATTGGCTTTTAAAATAATTAAATATCATTAAAATAAATTAGAAATAATAAGTGTTTGTGCATCATGATTCGAATGCATGGGTTTTGTTTGTTTGGAGTTTGAATGTTTGAAAAATGAATTTGAAAGAAATTTAAAAGAAAAAAAAAGAAAACCCTTTCCTCTCCCTCTCTCTCTCTCTCTCTTTCTTCTATTCTTTCAGCCCGCGTCTGGCCAACAGGCCTTTTCTTCTTTTTCCCCGCGAGCAGGCCGGCCCAGCCAGCCCAACCCGTCACCCCGCCGGCCCAGCTCCGCCTCCCTCCCTTTTCTTTCGCTGCGGCCGCTGACAGGTGGGACCCGGTTGTCAGGCCCGTCTCCCACCTTCAGCCCGGGTCAACCGCGCCGGCCCCCGAGCGCCGCCGGCCGTTTACCGGCCGCCTCCCCGCGCCCCGCGCCTTCAAACCGCGCCATTAAGCCGCCTTGAAGCCCCCCCATCACTTCCCCTCTTCAAATCGCCGGTTCATCGCCCTTAAACCCCCTCCCCCTTAACTCCCAATCAAGCCGCGGCCGTTAATGGCGAGGCCGCCGGGGAACCGCCTTCCGGTGCCCCCTCGGACCTATATAAACACCCCCGGGACACCCGCTCCTCCCCTTCGCTTCACACCGAGCTCCGGCGCCTCCGCGTGCCCTAGCCGCCCGCGCCACCGCAGGGACCGTGCGCGCGCCGCGCCATTGCGCGTCGCCCGAGCCCGTCCACCGTCGGTGAAGCCCCCCGGACTCCCTCAATCGATTCCTCTTCTCACATGTGAGCTAACCATCGCATCCTCTCGAACCCGCAGCCCTCGTGTACTCCGGTCGCGCTCGCCGCCGCCGCCCGTGACGACCGGCCGCCGGAGTTGAGCGCGCCGCCGCCGCCTTCTCCATCCAATTCACGCCCACCGGAGCTCCTACCCGCCGTAAGGACCCTATCCCCCGCCCTCCTTTTCACTTGTGCACGACCGTAGCGCCGCCGCCGCTTGACCGGCCGCCGGCCGTCCGCCCCCATGGACGCCCCGCCTCGGCCGTCGCCTTTTCCACCCATGCAAGCGCCGTTTAGGCTCGCGATGCTCCCGGCTACGCGTAGGGGGTTGTTTCCGCGCGAATCCGTGGCCGGGAGCCCCCGTTTGGTCGTCGCCGGCGATTCCCCGCCGTGCGCCGCGCGCGCGCCGCCGCGCCGCGCGGCGCCGGCGCCGCCCCCTCGGGCGCACGCGGGCGTGGGTGGCCATCGGATCGGCCACCCACGGCTCAGATCCGTTGGACCCCGCGGGTCAAACCGCTTATAACGGTCAACCCGAGGGCAAATTGTTAAAGAGACCCCCAACTCTTTTATAATCGCAAGCCGGTCCTCCCACCTTTAAAGATCCTTGCAAATCAGTCCTGAGTTTTTCGTTTAAGCCCCTGTTTTTAATAGAACCTTGCTCAGAGGTCCAGAACAGCCTTTTTTATAGTTTAACCCTTCTGTTTTTAAGTTTATTTATGTTTTAGCCCCTGTTTTCTTGCTGTTAGGCCCCTGTATAGTTTAGTTTATCGCAGTTTAGTCCTTAAATCTTGTTTTTAGCATAACTTCTCCGTTATAGCTCCGATTTTAGCGTTCTAGTAGTCCCTACGATCGTCTCAGCGAGCCCGTCGTTTTAGTAGCATGTTTTCAGTCTTTAGGATTGTTTGGTGATCTGTTTTATTTATTGTATGCTTTATGTGTGCATCGTAGATATCGTGCCTGTTTCATCTGAGCCACCTCTCGGGGACGATCGGGAGCAGTTGTTCGAAGAGGAAGAAGTTTTTACCGTAGTTGAGGAAGGCAAGTGGTCTTCTCCCCCTGCATGTTCTCTTTCTGTCCTATATAATTGCATTACAAATTAATGTTTACTTTATGTTATCATTGCATTAAATTGACGGGAAAACCTTTTTAAGGACCTACCTAGATCTTTTACCCTGATCCTTGGCCTAGCCCCTTTTAAGTAAAGTTTTGGGTAGAAAACGCTAGCTGCTTAACATGGGTTGGTTAAAAAGGGGTCTTTTATGGAAAATGATACCTGGCTTATAGTTAATGTTTTGGGTAATACAAGAACACTTGAATTAATCGGAACATGGAGAACCACCCAAGAAAACATGCGCAACCACAGTGTTACATGGCTCTGACCTTAGCCGAATAATTAGGTGTGTGATCGTACTAGTGGCCCTTTTCCGAAAGGAGCGAGAGGGGGATCGGGTTGCGGGGGGGTATAGCCCGGCCCTTTTGGGGTAGTAGCCTTTGCTAAGGTGCCGACCACTAGGGAGGGTTATGGTCCGCCCGATCCGTAACTATGCGGGTCGTTAGTCTTTTGCATGCCTTTGTAAAGGCTTCGTAGCGTCCCTATGCAATCACACCTCGAAGTGTGGTATGGTGCTTGGCCGGCATCGCATGGTTGGGTTTAAAGTTCTTCGGAGCTTTTACGCGAGCGTGGGTAAAGTGTGCAAACCTGCGAGTGTAAAGGCGATCGATCAGCCGTGCTCACGGTCATGAGCGGCTTGGACCCTCACATGATTAATAAACTTAAAGTCGAGATAAATTGTGGTTGGAGAAGCTCGTTGAGCTTGGGTTGTTTTGGTATTTAAGTTTTTCTTAAGGTGGGATGGTACGAACTTACACTTAGTAATTAGGTGTTCTATAATTAAAACTTGACCAACATTAAAATGCTAACCGCCGCAAAACCTTAGCCTATCCTTGATAGCCTTGCATTTTCCCCCACTTGCCGAGCTCCAACCATAAGTGTGCTCGGCCTTGCCTATCATTTGTTCGGAGGAAAACTTTGGAGGGGAGTTCTATGATGACTTCGATGAGCCGTGAGGCTTGCGGACCCCCGATCAAGTGCTCGTGGGAGCGGAAGACGAGGACTCGACGAGTAGTTATCGTTTTCCGTTGTTAGAGACCTTCGAGTCTCCCCGCATGAGTGTAATAAGAGGTTAAACTTTGAGATACGTTTGTATACTGTTTATGGTATTTCACTCATTTTTGTCTATCATATGTGTGTGAACTGATCCTGGCGCACATATGAGATGCACTTGGTTCCTCTTCGGAAATCAGGTGTGACAGAGTGGTATCAGAGCAGTCTGACTGCAGGAACGCAGCCTTAGCTAGAAATGGACGAAATTTAAAGATTCATGTTCTACATCATTCTGTCATCCTTCAAAACCAACTTATTTTCGCATAAAAATCTAATTTTTTCTTGTTCTTTTGTTGAAAATTTGCATCATTTTGATTTCCTCTATGCTAAGTTCACTCTTTCTTAACAGATGGCCAGGTCTCGTCTTACTGCCCACAAGAGCACTGGTGGTCGCCTTCCTTCAGGACAGTTGGCTCCACGCTATCCAGTAGTCCCGGAGGAGGCACAGCTGGAGGAGATGCGAGCGGGGAGGTTGGAGACTACCGGTACGATTACGGCCGGGAGCAGTTGAGCAGGGATATCAGGCAGTACAGCATCAAGAAAATGATGAAGAGGATCCAGAGGAAATAGTGTTTGAGGATGATGGGACCGAGGAACATCCACAGTTATATGACGGAGTTTTTCTGGAGGTTAATGAAGATGGAGACATAATATTTCCACCAGAGGTAGAAGCTGAACCAGAACCAGATGTGGTAGGAGGAGAAGAGCTTGAACAGAATGCCACAGGGGATGATCCAGATGACTCCGGGGATAATTCAAGTAGCAGTGAAGAAAGTTCCAGTGAAGAAGATGATGAGAGTGAGGAAGAAGAAGAGGAGGTGGACATAGAAGGATTAGAGGATGACAACAGTGCTGTGGGAAATGGAGAAGACAACAATGATAATCAGAATGAGAACAACAACAACAACAATGAAAATGAAGACCAGCAAGGTGATGAGCATAGGTATCACAGGGCTGAATATCATGAACACACATACATCGGCCCAGACGCTCCGTTCGTGAGCTATTGGAGGAGTTGTTGCGGGGAGATAGAGTATGCGGTGAGACCGTTGTACATCACCAAACACTATGTAGAGCCGGGGATGAGAGATTATTATACCACGAGAGGTCCATGTCGGGGTTGCCACCGCACGGGCGGGGAAGATGGAGGACCCGTACCATTCACCCCTGCACAGCACACTTTGCCTTAGAAGCAGCTGCTATCAACGATGCCGCAAGGAGAGCACTGTGGTCCATCAGTAACACGTTCCGCGATCGCTTAGAAGGCACGGACTTCCGATTCGTCCCCAGCAGAGTCAGTGGTACAGAGAACACCGTGATACCTATGGGGAACTTCCGAGATAGCCGTGTTGATATACTTGCGAGAGTGACAGCAGCATTGAACACAGACTTGGAGGGAGCGACGGCGGAGTTGGATAGGACACATCGGGGAGCTACGGAATGCACGGGCGAGGATAGCTCGGCTGGAAGCTCGGTGGCGGGGACGGCGGCCACACCGGGGCGAGCGAAGCATCTTGTCCTTCCCGTTCTCCTCCCCGCAAAAGGCTTCGATATGGCACTCCAGCAGCTACCACTAGTCTTCAGTGGAATAGGGACTAGGATATCCACCCTCTTTTTGTTTTTTTCGGTAGACGTTCCTGCGAGGACGAACGATTGTAATAAAGTTGTTGAGTGAACCATGTTTGATTTGGATCTTTGTTTGAGTGAGTTGTATTGTGGAGTGATGGCCACAAATGCAACAAGAAAAATCATGTTAAGATAATGGTTAGTTGGGGTTCAATTCCAAGTTGTCTTCTACCTTACTTATCCAACCAAATCCATCGTACAAAATCTGTTCGCGCAGTCCCTTGACAGCACAGCGATGTTTTTATCATAACTCAAGCCACAGAACTCCGATTGACCTAAATCCAGTTGGGTTGGTTCACAAATTTTGTGGATCAACCTCTGTCCAAAATTCAGCATCAAAGGATTAATATACAGCGAGTTATAAACAGAACAATGGGGCTAACAGAATCTGTAAAAACATGCTAACACAGCTGCGGTATTCGAATTCTAACTCAAGTTGGGGATCTCCAAATGGGATAAAACCAGTGGGGTTAGTTTCAGAAATGGGTTCTACACGGCCTGGGAAAAGTTTATAATTTTTGAAGAAGGATACCATGGGATACAACTGTTTTATCGGAATCACCCAAATCTGTCACGGAAAAGAAAATCTTGCTGTTTCCTTAATTCAAACTCACTTCTTTACACAACAGTTCGATAATCTTATCTGAAATATCTTTCTCTAACAATCAGATGGTAAACACCAGGTCAGGAGGAGGACAGGACGTCCCACCAGTTGTTCGGGCACACATAGCCAACCAACAAAACCCGGTGCCACCTCCCCCGCTCAATCCCGCAATGGATCCCGCTACTCAACAATTCTTCGCTGCCCAGATGCAGTTGATTCAGAATCTCACTGCTGCAGTGCAGAACATACAAGCCCAGCGGGAGAATCGGCCGCGAGCACCACCCCCACCACCACCACCCGCTCGAGAGATAAGCACAAGGAGTTTATGAGCCACCACCCTCCCACCTACTCTCACTCAACCGATCCGCTAGATGCTTGATGATTGGTTGAAAACCATTACCAAGAAGTTGGAGAGGGCTCAATGTAATGACCGAGAAATGGTCCTTTATGCTTCCGGACGCTTGGAAGGGCGAGGCATCGAATTGGTGGGATGCCTACACGGGTCGCCCATCCTGCACCTAACACCATCACATGGCGACGGTTCCGAGATGCTTTTCGCGCTCACCACATCACGACGGGGTGTTAAAGCTTAAGCGAGAGAGAGTTCCTTGCTCTGAAACAGGGCAATATGTCTGTAAATGAATACCTTGACAAGTTCACTCAGTTGTCTCGCTATGCTCCCGACGAGGTCAACACAGACCCAAAAAGACAGGAGCGCTTCCTTGATGGATTGATAGGACCACTGAACTACCAGCTCCAGAGCCATACCTTCCCAGATTTCGCCACTCTGTTAAACAAGGCAATTGGCCTAGAGAACAAGCGCAGAGAGCTTGGGGAGCAGAAACGCAAGTTTCAATCCCAGGGTCAGTCCAGCAGCCATACTCGCCCACGCTTCAGCTACCATCAGAATACACCATCCCGCTCTGGTGGACATAGTGGTAAGCACCCACAGAATATGCAGTTGCGGCGTTCATTCCCAGGCGGCCTCAACGGTTCAATCCGCAAACCCCTCGCACACCCAACTTCCAGCAGAACCGTCCAGCTCCTACCCCGGGTGCACCGGCAAGAAACACCACACCCGTACAGCCCAATGGATGCTTCAAATGTGGCGAGTTGGGGCATTATGCTAATAACTGCCCTAAACGTGGAATGCAAACTCCCCAGAGGAGTAACATTCAGAAAGTGGGACAGTCATCAACTCCAGCACGCCACGGAAATGCGGTACTCCAGGCAACAAAGCGCGGCAAAATTATGTGCGCGGTAGGGTGCACAACATGGCCGTGGAGCGAGGCACAAGACGCTTACGGGGTTGTGCTTGGTACGTTCCCTATCGACTGCGTACCTTGCTACGGTACTATTTGATTCGGGAGCTACGCATTCATTCATTACCGATCAGTTCGTAGCAAGGCATAATATGCCTGTGAGTCCGATGAAGAAACCGTTGCTTGTTAGTTCACCTGGCGGTGATATGAAAGCCAGCCATCTGTGCCCACAAGTAAACCTTAAAATCATGGGGATAGACTTTCCATCTAATCTGGTAGTCCTCAAATCCTGGGGCATAGATGTAATCCTAGGGATGGATTGGTTAAGAAAGTATGATGTGATTATCCAGTGCCGGGAGAAATCAGTTCACTTGACTAGCCCACAAGGGGACAGAATAGAATTTATCGCAACACCGTCACCTACCGGGAAGGAGTTAGTTAATTCAATGAAGGGGAAAGTCTTTGGAGGATATTAAGGTGGTGAATGAGTATCCGGATGTATTTCCCGATGACACGCGGGGTATGCCACCCGACCGAGACATTGAATTCGGTATCGAACTCTTACACGTATCGCTCCTATATCCAAAAGATCGTATAGAATGGATGTCAAAGATTTGGCAGAATTAAAGAAACAAATAGAGGAATTGTTAAGTAAAGGGTTTATCCGTCCTAGTTCATCACCATGGGGAGCCCCCACACTCTTCGTAGATAAAAAGGATGGATCTAGGAGGATGTGTGTAGACTATCGATCTCTCGATGAGGTCACTATCAAAAATAAATATCCTTTACCCCGGATAGAGGATTTGTTCGATCAAATGAGAGGAGCGAAAGTTTTCTCTAAGATAGATCTGCGATCTGGCTACCATCAGCTGAAGATCCGTATGGAGGACATTCCTAAAACAGCTTTCACATCAAGATATGGTCTATACGAGTTCACAGTGATGTCCTTTGGATTGACCAACGCACCAGCATACTTCATGTACTTGATGAACAAGGTTTTCATGGAATATCTTGATAAGTTTGTGGTAGTATTTATAGATGATATCTTAGTTTTCTCTCAGAATGAAGTGGAACATGAGGGACACTTGAGACTGGTATTGCAGAAACTTCGAGAGCATCAGTTATACGCCAAGTTCAGCAAGTGTGATTTTTGGTTGAAAGAGGTCTCGTTTCTTGGGCACATTATCACGGACGGAGGAATTGCTGTAGACCCAAGTAAAGTTCAGGATGTGCTAAATTGGACTCCACCTAGAAATGTATCAGAAATCAGGAGTTTCCTCGGTTTGGCAGGGTACTACCGACGGTTTATAGAGGGATTCTCGAGAATCGTAAAACCACTCACTTCTTTGTTGGAGAAAGGAAAGGAGTTTAAGTGGGATGATAAGTGTCAAGCTAGCTTTGAAGAATTAAAGAAGAAATTGACCACCGCACCGATCGATAATGCACGATATACACAAAGGATTTGATGTGTATTGTGACGCGTCAAGGCAAGGACTAGGATGTGTTCGATGCGGGGAAGGAAAAGTGGTAGCATATGCTTCTAGACGGCTAAGGAAGCATGAACAAAACTACCCTACGCATGATGCGGAGTTAGCGGCTATAGTGCACGCACCGAAGATTTGGAGACACTATATGATTGGAAACAAGTGTCGGATATTCACGGACCACAAAAGCTTGAAGTACATCTTCACCCGAGAGAGATCTCAATCTCGGACAACGAAGGTGGTTAGAGCTGATTAAGGATTACGATTTGGACATACGGTATCATCCGGGGAAAGGCCAATGTGGTGGCAGATGCCTTGAGCCGTAAGAGTCAAGCAAACATGTTAGTAGCCCGATTAATGCCTCAGGAACTGTGTTGGGAAATGGCACGACTCAATCTAGGGATAGCTGCACCGAACGAAAGTATGACCTTAGAAATGGAGTCAACTCTTGAACAAGAGATTAGAAAAGGGCAATTGGACGATGAAAAGATTAAGGGATATAAGAAGTTGATTGATCAAGGCAAGGTTCCAGAATTCAGAGAGGATGAACAGGGAACCATTTGGTTTAAGAACAGGATCTGTGTACCAGAAATCAAACATCTTCGTGAGTCCATATTGAAAGAAGCGCATGATTCAGCCCTCTCTATACATCCAGGAAGTACCAAGATGTACCAAGACCTAAAGCAGAAATATTGGTGGTACGGTATGAAGAAAGATGTTGCAGCTCATGTAGCACTATGTGATATATGCCAAAGAGTAAAAGCGAGCATCAAAGGCTAGCGGGGTTACTACAACCACTACAAGTACCGAATGGAAGTGGGAAGAGATTAGTATGGATTTTATAGTAGGATTACCACGTACACGAGATGGATACGATTCGATATGGGTCATAGTGGACAGATTAACCAAAGTTGCACATTTCATGCGGTAAAGACCACATATTCGGGAACAAAGTTAGCGAGAATTATACATATCAAAGATAGTCCGTCCGCATGGGGTACCGAAGAAGATAGTATCGACCGAGGCACTCGGTTCACGTCCCGATTCGGCGGGAAGTTACATGAGTCTATGGATACGAAGTTAAATTTCAGCTCAGCATATCATCCACAGACAGATGGTCAAACAGAAAGGACGAATCAAATCTTAGAGGATATGTTAAGGGCATGTGCCTTGAAACACGGTGGAAGTTGGGATAAAAGCTTGCCATATGCGGAGTTCGCATACAACAATAGTTATCAGAGTAGTCTTAAGATGGCACCATTTGAAGCTCTGTATGGAAGGAAGTGCAGAACGCCATTGTTCTGGAACCAGACAGGGGAAAGTCAACTCTTTGGTCCAGAAATAATAAAGGAGGCAGAAAGACAAGTGGAGATAATTCGGGAAAATCTCAAGATTGCTCAATCTAGACAAAAGAGTTATGCAGACCCTAAGAGAAGAGAAGTGATATTTGAAGTCGGGGATTATGCATATCTTAGAGTGTCACCTATCCGAGGCCTTCGAAGGTTTAATATCAGAGGGAAGTTATCGCCTCGCTTTATCGGACCTTTTCAAGTCTTGGAAAGACGTGGCGAAGTAGCTTATCGGTTGGAGTTACCGGAACGTTTGGCAGGTGTCCATGATGTGTTCCACGTCTCTCAATTGAAAAAGTGTACGAGTGAGGTCAGAGTAGAACATTTACCATTGGAAGAACTTGAGGTAAAGGATGACCTAACATACAAGGAACACCCAGTCAAAATCTTGGATACCTCCGAAAGGGCTACTCGCAGTAAGGTCATTAGGATGTGCAAAGTACAATGGAGTCACCATTCAGAGGATGAGGCTACCTGGGAAAGAGAGGACGAACTTAAGGAAGAATTCCCTCAGTTGTTCTCTAATCTTCCTGAATCTCGGGACGAGATTCTCTTTAAGGGGGTAGGATTTGTAACACCCTAAAAATTCCATCACTAAATTATTGTAGCAACAAATGGCTAGGTTTAAAATTCTTTAAGGACATGAATAAATCATTAAGCAAATTGGCTTTTAAAATAATTAAATATCATTAAAATAAATTAGAAATAATAAGTGTTTGTGCATCATGATTCGAATGCATGGGTTTTGTTTGTTTGGAGTTTGAATGTTTGAAAAATGAATTTGAAAGAAATTTAAAAGAAAAAAAAAAGAAAACCCTTTCCTCTCCCTCTCTCTCTCTCTTTCTTCTATTCTTTCAACCCGCGTCTGGCCAACAGGCCTTTTCTTCTTTTTCCCCGCGAGCAGGCCGGCCCAGCCAGCCCAACCCATCACCCCGCCGGCCCAGCTCCGCCTCCCTCCCTTTTCTTTCGGCGGCGGCCGGCCGACGGGTGGGACCGGGCCGCCGGGCCCGTCTCCCACCTTCGGCCGGGTCAACCGCGCCGCCCCCGAGCGCCGCCGGCCGTTACCGGCCGCCTCCCCGCGCCCCGCGCCTTCAAACCGCGCCATTAAGCCGCCTTGAAGCCCCCCATCACTTCCCCTCTTCAAATCGCCGGTTACTGCCCTTAAACCCCCTCCCCCCTTAACTCCCAATCAAGCCGCGACCGTTAATGGCGAGGCCGCCGGGGAACCGCCTTCCGGTGCCCCCTCGGACCTATATAAACACCCCCCAGGACACCCCGCTCCTCCCCTTCGCTTCACACCGAGCTCCAGCGCCTCCCGTGCCCTAGCCGCCTGCGCCACCGCAGTGACCGTGCGCCGCCGCGCCATTGCCGTCGCCCGAGCCCGTCCGCCGTCGGTGAAGCCCCCTGGACTCCCTCAATCGATTCCTCTTCGCACATGTGAGCTAACCATCGCATCCTCTCGAACCCGCAGGCCCTCGTGTACTCCAGTCGCAGCTCGCCGCCGCCGCCCGTGACGACCGGCCGCCGGAGTTGAACTGCGTCGCCGCCTTCTCCATCCAATTCACGCCCACCGAGCTCCTACCCGCCGTAAGGACCCTATCCCCGCCCTCCTTTTCACTTGTGCCCGACCGTAGCGCCGCCGCCGCTTGGCCGGCCGCCGGCCGTCCGCCCCCATGGACGCCCCGCCTCGGCCGTCGCCTTTTCCACCCGTGCAAGCGCCCGTTTACGCTCGCGATGCTCCCGGCTACGCGTGGGGGGTTGTTTCCGCGCGAATCCGTGGCCGGGAGCCCCTGTTTGGTCGTCGCCGCGATTCCCGCGCCGTGCGCCGCGCGCGCGCCGCCGGCCGCGGCGGGCGGCGCCGCCCCCTCGGGCGCACGCGGGCGTGGGTGGCCATCGGATCGGCCACCCACGGCTCAGATCCGTTGGACCCCGCGGGTCAAACCGCTTATAACGGTCAACCCAAGGGCAAATTGTTAAAGAGACCCCCAACTCTTTTATAATCGCAAGCCGGTCCTCCCACCTTTAAAGATCCTTGCAAATCAGTCCTGAGTTTTTCGTTTAAGCCCCTGTTTTTAATAGAACCTTGCTCAGAGGTCCAGAACAGCCTTTTTTATAGTTTAACCCTTCTGTTTTTAAGTTTATTTATGTTTTAGCCCCTGTTTTCTTGCTGTTAGGCCCCTGTATAGTTTAGTTTATCGCAGTTTAGTCCTTAAATCTTGTTTTTAGCATAACTTCTCCGTTATAGCTCCGATTTTAGCGTTTTAGTAGTCCTTACGATCGTCTCAGCGAGCCCGTCGTTTTAGTAGCATGTTTTCAGTCTTTAGGATTGTTTGGTGATCTGTTTTATTTATTGTATGCTTTATGTGTGCATCGTAGATATCGTGCTCGTTTCATCCGAGCCACCTCTCGGGGACGATCAGGAGAAGTTGTTCGAAGAGGAAGAAGTTTTTACCGTAGTTGAGGAAGGCAAGTGGTCTTCTCCCCCCCGCATGTTCTCTTTCTGTCCTATATAATTGCATTACAAATTAATGTTTACTTTATGTTATCATTGCATTAAATTGACGGGAAAACCTTTTTAAGGACCTACCTAGATCTTTTACCCTGATCCTTGGCCTAGCCCCTTTTAAGTAAAGTTTTGGGTAGAAAACGCTAGCTGCTTAACATGGGTTGGTTAAAAAGGGGTCTTTTATGGAAAATGATACCTGGCTTATAGTTAATGTTTTGGGTAATACAAGAACACTTGAATTAATCGGAACATGCAGAACCACCCAAGAAAACATGCGCAACCACAGTGTTACATGGCTCTGACCTTAGCCGAATAATTAGGTGTGTGATCGTACTAGTGGCCCTTTTCCGAAAGGAGCAGAGGGGGATCGGGTTGCAGGGGTATAGCCCGGCCCTTTTGGGGTAGTAGCCTTTGCTAAGGTGCTGACCACTAGGGAGGGTTATGGTCCGCCCTGATCTGTAACTATGCGGGTCGTTAGTCTTTTGCATGCCTTTGTAAAGGCTTCGTAGCGTCCCTATGCAATCACACCTCAGAAGTGTGGTATGGTGCTTGGCCAGCATCGCATGGTTGGGTTTAAAGTTCTTCGGAGCTTTTACGCGAGCTGTGGGTAAAGTGTGCAAACCTCTGCAGAGTGTAAAACTGATCGATCAGCCGTGCTCACGGTCATGAGCGGCTTGGACCCTCACATGATTAATAAACTTAAAGTCGAGATAAATTGTGGTTGGAGAAGCTCGTTGAGCTTGGGTTGTTTTGGTATTTAAGTTTTTCTTAAGGTGGGATGGTACGAACTTACACTTAGTAATTAGGTGTTCTATAATTAAAACTTGACCAACATTAAAATGCTAACCGCTGCAAAACCTTAGCCTATCCTTGATAGCCTTGCATTTTCCCCCACTTGCTGAGCTCCAACCATAAGTGTGCTCAGCCTTGCCTATCGCTGTTCAGAGGAAAACTTTGGAGGGGAGTTCTATGATGACTTCGATGAGCTGTGAGGCTTGCGGACCCCCAGTCAAGTGCTTGTGGGAGCGGAAGACGAGGACTCGACGAGTAGTTATCGTTTTCCGTTGTTAGAGACCTTCGAGTCTCCCCGCATGAGTGTAATAAGAGGTTAAACTTTGAGATACGTTTGTATACTGTTTATGGTATTTCACTCATTTTTGTCTATCATATGTGTGTGAACTGATCCTGGCGCACATATGAGATGCACTTGGTTCCTCTTCGGAAATCAGGTGTGACAGTGAGAGTACTCATAGCACTGGCAGCAAAGAATGGTTGGAAAGTGCATCACATGGATGTTAAATCAGCATTTCTCAATGGAGACTTGGAGGAGGAGGTGTATGTACAGCAGCCTTCTGGATTTGTTGTCGAAAACGGGAGTGGAAAGGTACTGAAACTCAGAAAAGCATTGTATGGGCTGCGTCAGGCACCCAGGGCATGGAATGCACGGCTTGACAAGGAGTTACTCCAACCTGGCTTTGTGAAGAATCCTCATGAACATGCTGTGTACAGAAGGTCTGGTGTAAGTGGAGACTTTCTAATTGTAGGTGTGTATGTTGATGATCTGATAATCACAGGGCCAGCACAAGAAAGCATTGATGCATTCAAAAAGCAAATGATGAGAAGTTTCAGCATGAGTGATCTTGATCCACTCACTTACTACCTGGGTATTCAGGTAGAACAGAAGGAGGGAGTTACTACTTTATGCCAGAGTGCATATGCAGCAAAAATTCTTGATCAGGCTGGTTTGAGGGGGTGCAATCCCTGTCAAGTTCCAATGGAAAACAAACTGAAGCTGAGCAAGAATGACACTTCACCTGTAGATGCAACAAAATACAGGAGTGTGATTGGAAGCTTGAGATATTTGGTCAATACAAGACCAGATCTTGCATATTCAGTTGGAATTGTGAGCAGGTATATGGAAATGCCAAAGACAAGTCACTGGGCAGCAGTAAAGCAGATACTTCGGTATGTGGCTGGGACCCTAAACTATGGTTGCAAGTATACAAGGTCAGGTACTTCTGAACCAGTTTTACTTGGTTTCAGTGATAGTGACCTGGCTGGTGACATAGATGACAGGAAAAGCACTAGTGGCTCGGCATTCTTTGTTGGCATGAACCTGGTAACATGGACCTCACAAAAGCAAAGAGTAGTTACCCTTTCATCGTGAAGCTGAATACATTGCAAGTGCAGGTGCAGCCTGTCAAGGCGTTTGGCTCAGTCGACTCTTGGGTGAATTACTCGGTATGAAAGCCCCAAAAGTAAATCTCCTTGTTGATAACAAGTCTGCAATTGCTCTGAGCAAAAATCCAGTTCATCATGAACGAAGCAAGCATATAGATACAAAGTATCATTTTGTCAGAGATTGTATTGAGGATGGAAGTATTGACATCAACCTTGTGAGCACTCAAATTCAACTGGCTGATATTCTGACGAAGGCACTTGGCAAGGTCAGATTCATTGAGCTGAGGCAGCAGCTGGGAGTAGTAGATGTGCAACGGGATTAGGGGGTGAAATGTTAGTTAATCCCGTGCACACGTTCATGTTCATGCATGTTTCTGTTCCCCTAAAAGTGTAGTGCATGTTTATTTCCTAAGATTAGCTAGCTGCATGTGGTGTTAGTGGTGTCAAGGCCAGAGCCGTGCTGCGTACACGGTGCGGCCAGTAGTCCATCGCCATGTCGTGCACGAAGAGCGTTCCCGCGCGTTAGGCGGGCGCGTCGCAGCGCGAGCGCGCATGGCGGGGAGATCGTGGACCATGTAAACACCGAGATCAAATAAGATCGGAGCCCCAACAGAAAAGCTGCAACGTTGGCAGCGCCATCTCCATCGCGTTCTGTTGAGATCCACCAATTTCGTGTGCGTGAGTTCGAGGGCGACATCGTGCGTTCCAGAGCGCGTCGTGTTCGTTGCCGATCGCCACCGAGCTGCAACCCCGGCAGCCGGCGGCAACAAGACGTCCCTATATTACAGTGTATTTTTAGTTTATCTGATGCATCTTACTAGATGATTTTTCCCGTCTGAGGCAAGTTCTGTTGAATTTCCACGAGTAGCCTCTCACCATCGATGTTTTTGTGGGCATATTTTTTCTTTGTTTGAGGTAAGGTTAGTGTTAGTTCTGAAAATGTACATATAATTTTTTCTCAATTTTCATTTCAAGTTCAGTGCAACACTAGTTACAGTTTTCTATTGGCTGCTCGATGTGACTGATAACACTAGGCTACCATTTTCTCAATTTCTTTGTATTTTTTGAGGCAAGGCTCTTTGTGCTTTTGAAGATTATTGGTATATCTTGTCCATTTTATCACCCGTAGATGGAGTTGAATTGTTGATTTTTTTCTTCATGTCATTAAGTACTAAATATAGTTGTTTGACAAATGAAGCTTATGTTTTCCAATGATCTTGTAGTCGAATTGTGAGCTTTATCTTCAAAATACATCTACAGATATTACATTCCATATTGTTTTATCTAGGTTACCATGCTGATTTCAAATTATCTTTGTCTGTTCAGGATTTTTGCTCCTGTCATTTTGCTTATTAGAAAATTCATATTTAGTCCAATTGTAAGCTTATTTTCCTGTCATTCCATGTTCCTTACTTTCTGGGCCTTTCATTCTACTTAGTAAGGAGAACACATAGTTCAAAGGATGTGCCTAATTTCAATCTTGCTGTCAATTTCTGTTTACTTGATCTAATTTCTTAGATATATCATGACTTACTGGAGATGAGAAACTCATCTGCTTTTCTCTTAGCTGGGCTGTTTTGGAGATGTGAATTCTGCAATCTTGAGAATTTGCAAACAAGGTTCCTGTTAACTACTTTTTAATATGTTTTTAGGAGCATGTCGAGTTTTGGAAGGACATGTCAGTGTTCTATTTGTCTAGTTTTCTAGTTGGTGAGGACCATGTGATTCAGATCCTTTTCTTCACGCTGCTTTCTTTTTAAAAAAAAACATGTGCCCGAGTTTTCATACAAAATGTTGGTCAATACTAAGGCACATGTGAGAATTAGTCATGCAGTTTTACGGTTTCAAAGTAGTTACTTTTCTTCATGTAGTTTTTTAGATACACATCTGCATCTTTGTATTTCATAACCTCCCTGTTCCAAATTTAATATGTACTCTCCTTCTTTCTAAATTTTGGCCTCCCCCAGTAGCTTTTTTTTCTATTTAAAATAAAAGTGCATACAAAAAGTTGAGTCAAACGTGAGTAGGTTTTTTTCTTTTTCCAAACCTAATGGAAAATGATTCATGCAGGCTGGATTTCTGACAATTTTGTTGTATAGCAATTAAAAGGTATGCCAACTACTGTGCCTTGAGCTACCTTCAAGTACTGCCAAAAATGTTTTCGTCTTGTGTCTAACCAAGAAGTATTTTCCCCTATGGTATTATCTGTCCTGAACTCCCATATATCTTGGTGATATTGAGTTAATTGCTGATGTGCTCATTAAAGCTGAAGCCATTTCCTTCTATTTGTAATATGTATGTCCACTTATATCAGCTTTTTAAAAAGCTAATCTAGTTTTTTTAGGTAACTATAGCTAATCTAGTTATTGGCTCAAGAATTTTGTACCGCATTTTGTGTTTTTCTCCTACATTTCTAGTCCATACAAGCTTGCTACTTCTATTATACACCTCTTCTGCTACATTCCAAACCTCTAAACATCATTATATATCAAGTTGTCTTAATTGGGCCATGCCACCTGTATTTCAGTTTTTTTGTCTGTCGCTAGCTGCTCTTCTACGGGAATTCCATGCTACTATATAGTGATATCAGCGTAAATCTTTTATCATTTGAAGAGATAAGGGTGTCCTTTCAAGAATCACAATCACTTATTTCATATTTTTATTTTAAGAACTTGTTCTTACAACTTACCCCAATATTTTTTGGTCGCACTTTGAGGTGCATACATAGGTCAGAGATAGCTATTTTGGTGTAGTGGCGCAGTGTTCATCTAATGATCAAACGACATTTCATATC
The DNA here is from genome assembly GCA_947561735.1 of Cenchrus americanus. NCBI lineage: Eukaryota > Viridiplantae > Streptophyta > Magnoliopsida > Poales > Poaceae > Cenchrus > Cenchrus americanus. The sequence goes on along the minus strand of OX387242.1, from coordinate 164,216,840 downwards.
ATCAGGTATGTCATCAACCTTTGATTTTCTGGCTTTTTTCTGGATGTTTTTCCTTCTATTTTTCCAACTTGCTGTGTGTTTTTATGAATGAAGCAAATTATGACCATTTATTTCTAGATGAGTTTTTTCTTCTTTTCTATGTGGACCTTTTTTTCTTGTTTTCTAGCATTTGCTTTCTTCTGATGGGCCTTTGCACGTAAATCTGTTGCTTTCTATGTTGTCTACATGTATTTTTCTATATTTATTCCCTGGTTTAGAACTTACTAGAATCCCTCCTGCTTTGTTGCTTGTTTATTGTTCTTGTAGAACAGAACGTAACTATCAGAATGAACTATGGAGGTTATCTGTGCTGACTTGGTTGTTGATTTCAGCTTTCAACTTTCAAGTAGTAAAAAGAAGGCATTTATATAATGCATGAAAGAGGTTTTTTTGAAGCAGAAGTTTCGATTAGTTGTAGCTCTAAATTCATAGATTGAAGTATCTTTTTTACCCTGTAATTTGCATGGGGGGTGAAAGTCAGTTTACCTACAGTGGTTCTAGAATCTTCTCATGTCTCTATCTGCCGTGTGGACTCCAGGTATGCACATGAATCCACCCTTGTTTTAGTTTGAAGAATCTACAAGAAAAGAGGCATATGAACATTTGAGCTTCATTTGTTTAGAAATCAGTGACACTGTTGATCTTTTCTCTCTCATCGGGATAAGAATTGCCATGATATTTTAAAACAAAGTTGCAATATTTTAAGATGCAGTTATTTGAAAATATGACGATTTATTTTGCTTTTCTCACACATTCTTCCATCACCAGATCTTTTTTCCTTTTCCTCTTTCTTTTCCTCAGTTTGTACATCAAACAAAATACACCAGGTGCACCTATAACTAAGATTCATGTAAACCTTAATATGGAATATGGGTCATAGAAATACACCAGGTGCACCAAAAAGCTTGACTTTCTCATATAAATGCCAGCTTCTGCACACGAGTGTTATCTGCTCTTTCTTTCATACATGTTTCCAATGATTGTAGGGAAACAACACCGTTCGCCTATGTAGCATTTCAGTTTCACCAGGTCCACCAATTTTTTTTCACTTTTTGTACTGTGAGCATTATTATCCTTTTCCCCCTGCATGCAAACAAACTGTGTACAATTCAAAATGAGTATCTATTTATGTATAGAAGCTGCTTAGATTCTTCCTTATTTTCAGTTCAGAATAACATAATTTTTATTGTCAATTTATATTCATTATATCCAGGATCCATTTTTCATGAGTTCAATGGCTTGTTAGGCACTAATGCTTGCTTGCTGTAATCAATTTAGTCCCTGCTTGCTCGCTTTGCTTGCTGAGCTTATTGGTTTCCTAGGCAAGCCGACACATCAATGCAAATGTCATCAGTTCCCCTTGTTGTTGTTCTACAGTATGGGTCGATAGTTTTAATTCATTGCAATTTTCGGTATCTGGAGTTGTCTAGTTTGATAAATTATGTCTATGTTTGTGTTTGGATGCTCACTGCATACGTAGATTGAGAATGGTAGCTTGTTTTGTGAGGAACTAATATGATATTGTCGGATTCCTTAAGTACTAGAAGGGCTATATACTAGTATGATATTAAACTGAGTGTACATGTGAAAGCAATTGTACTTGGGTCGATTTGTCCCAGCTACTCTGTACAAGCAGTAACTTCAATGTTATTTCTTTGTTTTGATATTAGGCCACAATTGGAGGATTTTTTCCATCTGGAACAGTGGGACGCACCCCAAGATTCAACAATGATTTTGGAGGGAAAATCTGGAGACTGGGACAGGGATAGATCACACTATTTTACCGGGTTTTGATCTTCCCAGGTTGCCTCTATACGCCCTGCTTATCAGCCACCAGCTAGCAGTACTTTTCTCTCAGAACAAACCAGCCATCAACAACCAGCCAACGGTACTTTTCTCTCAGAACAAACCAGCACCAGCCATCAGCCACTAGCCAAACGAACAGGCTGATAGCCTTTTCATACGCTATCCCTCTCCCTCTCTTGATGTACCCTGATTTTTTTTCTTCTTTCAGCGCTTTATTTTTTTGCGAACCTGGACTCATGTATATATAGGGTGCAGGCCATGCATTTTTGGCGGGCTGCCAAAACTGTTCCGTTGAAAATTTTGCTTTGTCTTTTTTTTTCATTTTTAAAAGCTCAAATGTCTTTCATTTTTCTGGCCCGGTAAAACCAATTGGGCTGTAATCATAAAAGAAAAATAAAACCAAGCGGGTAGAAAAACTTTATCAGGCTCTTACTCTTAACGGGTCTGGAGACAAACCCAAAAACGAGATGGATATTTGTACAGGTACTGGAAAAGTAGTAGAGTTGGGCACCCCAAAAGTGATTGATAAAAGACTTAAAATCAATCACCTTTCGTTTTTAGTACCGAATAAGCACCCTTGGATCTGTCATCAACGGCTGCAAAAAAGTGACTGAGACAACTCTAATTTTCAAACATGTGACGTCTAGATAGATCCTTTTTTTATCAAAATCCAAATAAAAGTTCAATGAGAGTTGCCCAAGAGCAAGCTCACGGGAGGCTAGGCGCACTTTCTCTCCCTTGCGTCGCTCCCCCAGGAGCGACTCGGGCGGAACCCCGTCGCCCCCCTCCTGCTTGCCCTCCTTCTCGCTGTCGTCGTAATAGCAGTCGGAGTCTGGGCGGCCGCAAGGAAGGCGGCGGCGGCCCGGCCTGCGCCTCCTCAGCCAGCCTCCCCTCTCTTCCCCACCTCCTCCCCAAACCTCACCGAACCCTAGATCTGTCGCCGCCTCTTGTGCCGGTGCTTGGCTCGGCCCGCTCCACCCCAACGCCTGGTGTAACACCCTGTGTTTTTAGACTAGTGTTAATGAGGGGATTAATCTTTTCTTAACCACATTTGAGTGTGTCAAACCCTAATTACCCTCCTAGACCCTTTGGGTACACACTTGGATGCAAACTCTAACCTATAAACCCTAGAACACCCCTTGAACCTTGGAGCCAGTGAGGACTTCGCCACGTTGCACAAAATTTTCCTTAAACACTTCCAAACCTCTAAATACCAAAGTTGTGCATTTCCTCAAGTCCAACAACTTTGTTGTTGAGTGGCATTTTGAAATTCGAAGTACATCTTGGTGAAAAATGCGTTTGAATGTGCTCTGTTCCTGTTCACCGGCGCCGAGAAAAATGCTAAGTTGGCATACAAATTTTTCCCAATCCTTTGAGTAAAACACCTATCGGCCTTTGCAATTATGGAAGAGGGATACTTGATCTACATCTTTGCTATTTAGTGGAAGGCATAGTTTAGTTTCAAAATTTAGAGAAAAGCGCGTTTGAAAACTGGTTCAGCGAATGGAAATCGCCTTGGAACGCCGGAGCGCGCTCTGCCGCGACGTCGCGCGAGGCCACGTTGGCACGCCGCCGTACGCGCCATATCTGCGTTGGGCGCGCACGCCGAGGGGCCGAATGCCCACCGGTCACCGCGCCGCGCCGGTGTGCTCCTATGCATGACGTCCACGGCCGCCGGGGGCGCCAAGCGGTGAGGCCACACTCGCCGGCGCACCGCCCGCCGCGCGCCATTGGCCGCCGGCGATCGCACGTCGCCGGGCATTGCCGCCCACACCGCGCGTGCTCCGATCGTCGGGATGACCCCACTAGCTCCCAACCGACCTCCCGCGAGTATATAAACCACTCCTCGACCGCTCCTCGCGCACGCCCAACCGCCGCCTGAGCTCCGCTGTCCGCCGTAGGCGCCGCCTCGGTGAGCCCTTGCTCCGCCTGCTTCCATGGCTGTCTGAGCACGCCTAAACCTTCTCCTTGCACACACCGAGCTTGCACGCTGAGCAGCCTGCTCGCCGGAGACCGAGCTCCCACGACCGCCGCCGGGCAGTCATAGCCAAGCTCGCCCCTCCGCCGGTTCTCCAAGCCCAGGGACCCACCTAGCACATTCCCTATGACACCTACGAGCTACCAGGGCCACACCTTGTTTAGCCCCGCCCCTATCCTCTCCGTAATCCGAGCTTCCGCGGCCGTGCCGCCATTGCTCCGCCGCCGCAGCTCGCCGGTGACACCCCCGGCCGATCCTCCGCCACCAATCGAGCAAGGGTAAGGCCAATCTCAACCCCGTGCCATTTGTTTGCCTGCGCCGGGCCCACATCACCGGCGGCGACCTCCCCTCCGCCATCGGGGTCCTGTGTGTGGGGGATTTTGGGACTTGGGGGCCTAGCTGTTAAAGGCAAGGGTGTAGTTGTGAATGTTTAAAAGTTCCAGGGGCCTGGGTGCATATAGATTCTACCCTTCTTATGTGTGTTGGCTGAAACTTGTAAATTCGATATAAAATCGTAGAAAAATTCAAAAAATGCAAACCCAATTTTTCTGTGCTTTGTGTAACTAAAACTACAACTTTCTCCAAGCATGTATATACTTTTGAGCTATAGTCTTTGCTTGAAAAATTGAAATGTAAAATACCTAGATTTGTGCTTCTGCAAAATCCATACATGATCTTGAGCTGGATTTTGGATATGTTGTGAGCACTAGCATGTGTAGGTCCTGTGCCAAAAATTGCACAAAGTTACAGAAGGAATCTTTCTATATAAATTATCTTGTGATATTGATAAATCTACCTAGATGATTTTTGTAGCTTAAAATATATTTATTCTTGAGCCCAACTTCTGGCTATTGTCTTGTTAAGCTAAAATGCACCCTTGATGAATTTATCATGATTTATCTCTGTTAGAAATATCATTTACCAATTTATGCTTGTTTTTATTCATAAATGTATAGATCAAGATCTAGAATAGATCTAGGTCTATTTGTTGGTTTGTTAGGCTTATTTTAGGCCAAAGAATGTGTAGGGGAAAGTTTGGTCTCATTGTTGTTGTATTTATTTTTGTATGTATTAATCCTTTAAATGCTAGCTAGAAATGCCTTTATTGTTGTGCATTTAATTTCAGTGGTGCAAACTAGTTGCTTGCTGTCCAAAAGAGTGTTTCTTGGTCATTAGGACCAGTGGACACTGTTGGGCAGGTTTGAAGTGTGCTTGGTTGGGTAAAAGGGTGCAAACTAGATTAATCTAGTAAAGGAAAAATCGGAAAAACAAACCCCTTCTTGCATGAGTTAAGTAAATGAGTCAGGAAAGTAATTTGTGGCATAAACGTAACTCTACCTTGCTGTTTGTATTTAGAGTAAGTATTCTTTTATAGATGTGCACACAATCACCTTAAAGAAAAGGCTAATTAAGCTTTTTTAGTATCTTTTAAAGGGAAAATGTTTAATTGCTTTTGTTAAGGTGAATATGGCCAACCACATGCCACAGGTGGCTATTTAGTACTGATTGTGAATTAAATTAAATTAGTCACCCTCCTAATCACTGCATTGCATTCCCCGTGTAGAAGTCCCCGACATTAGCTATACGCTCATACCGGCTGACGAGGACGAGGCAGCAGGAGGAGACGTGCACTACGTGACCGTAGAGCAAGACCCGGACCAAAGTCCAGAAGTGTGTGGGTCTGCTTGTGCTGACGAAGGCAAGCTCCAGTTTATTCATTAACCTATGTGTTTCTTTAAACTTCTGAATTTACTTCTTGTTACCTTATGTGCATTTACGTTCAGGAGTTGAATTGAAACCCTAGTTGCATGATCCTTAAGTACCATGATCTTTTACTAGCATGTTAGGTCGCTAGTTACTATGCTTTAAGGATTCGGTACAAGTCGAGTGATGTTCGTCACTCGCGAGAATAGGATCTCCTTCTTGGAATCACCTTATTGGTTTAATGGATTGCTCATGTGGTAAGAGCATGGGATTTGGGCTCCGGTCCAATGGCTTCGTTGGTTAAGTGTTTGAAAGTACTAAACACTTGTCGGAAATGGGTACGATAAGCCTAGTACCTAAATGAGGCGGTAAGGGGTTTTACTATCACTACTCTTAGGGTTGCGGCCCCGGGCTCGCCACTCGAGTGCATGCGTGAGGCTGGGTGACCTTAGTGGCGTAGCCCAGATAAACCTTGTATTTAAGACTGTGAGCTATTATCCCCAAAACCGAAGAATGACGGGAACCGCCTGGTTGGTGAACTCTTAGTGAGGGCACCTCCCGTGTGTTTAGGTCCACCTTGCAAGGTTATGAATCAATCGATTGTCGGCCTCTCACCGTCATCTGAGACTACTTACCCGACTGGCCATGATATCCCTTTATATGGAACTTTGTGAAGATTATTACTTTGAGTAATTGTTTGTACACCTTGATTGCAATATTTGCTTATCTAGTAATGATTACTTCTACTAGAACATGAGCTAAAATATTGAAAGTAAGGATTCACTACTTAGTAGCTTTTTGGCAAACAAACCCACTAGCCAAAAGTCTTGCATGATTAGAGGTAAAACCTTTCTTTTAGATGGGTAAGCCTTGCTGAGTATTAGTATACTCAGCCTTGCTTTATAAATGTTGTTTCCAGGTAATGCATGTGATGTGTGGTCCGGAGAACTTCCACCCGGCTGGGAGCTGGAATGGGTGGATGACGAAGAGTGATTGCATCATGGACAGGCCTCCTATGATGTGATCGTATCGTTTAGTTATCTTCCGCTGTTTTCAATAAACTCTGAACTATTTACTTTCATGTCAAAGAACTATGTTTGTAATAATGGACCCACGGGGATTTGATGTTAATTTGTAAGGCACTCTGGACTCTCCTTCGTGGGAGTTTTAATGCATACGTTTGATCCTCTCTGTGTTGTCAAGTGATTTACCGGGCGTTAACCCGGCAACACTCAACGGGATACTTCTTTATTATCGCTTAATGACCAAAAGGAGTGGTTTAGGCGATAGTACGGAATTATCTCGGGTGGGGTTGTCACACCTGGCCCGGCCCGCGCCTCTTCCCCTTCGACACCGTCGTGCGCTTGCGCGCGGTCGATGGGGGGTTGCCGGGCTCCGCCGGCCCGCCCCGGCTAGCGCCGCCTCCACGCCGTCCCGAGTGGTCCGGTGCGATCATCTCCCGCACCCCATGCCGATCCAGCCACCCCCTTGCTCTAACCCTAGATCTGGGATCGGGTGTGGGCCCAGCGGCGCCGCCCTGCGCTGGCACGCTCCTTCGTCGCCAACGGGTTTCCTCGCGCCACGGTGGGGGCTGGGTAGGCATTAGCGCACCGGCGTGCTCTCGACGCCCTTCTTCCAAGCGACCTCAGGCGCGAGCTGGGCTTGCCTCGCCCCCCTCAATGACCTGCCCCAACGGCGACTCTGGCGGTGGGGTTCCCTGGCGTGCGGCACCTCTCGCCGCCCTCCTCTTCGACCTCATCGCCTGGCGGCGCCCGACGTGTTTAGTCGTTTGGTCGCAAGGTCGGGCCTCTTCATGGCCCTCTGTCACATACCTGGTGGGGGAAAGCATAGGTGAAAGCCATGCCAGATCCTCTGGCAAGACAATGGCGCGTTACCTTCTTGGAGGTGTTGTGGTGGTGGTGTCTCCCTACTCTGGCATGTTGCAGGGGTCACGGCGATGCCGTGGTGGTGATGTCGTCAGCGGTTTGCTTTGATGATTACCGGTGATGCTGCGGTGGTCTGGCCGGTGGTTTCCAAGCAAAGATGACAGTGGCGCCATTGTGGTGTGGCTGATCTCTAGGGTGGAGTTGGGTCGGTGTGCCTGTTTTCTTTGGTCGTTTTGTTCTCGCGGTTGTTCCTATTTCACGCGTGTTGTTGCTTCGTCATCGTCGGGCTTAGTGGTGGCGTAGCTGGTCATATCTTCGTGACTTGTCGACGACATGTGGCTCCATGCTTTCACCTGTCGTCTTCTTCACGGGTGGGATGGGAGGACGGGTCTCGTCCTCCCCTTGGTGCCTCAGGCTGTCGGCACCTCACGTTACCTCCGTTGCTTTGGTTCCCACCTTTCGTTGTCTTCGAGTGTTGTTGGATGCGTCAGTCGCGGGGAGTGGGGATGTGGGTGAGCTCCTTCCCCCTCCTGGTAGTGGTGGTCGCTCTTGGCCGCCTTCCCTGTAGAAGCTTTTCATCGTCGGCTCCAAGAGTTGCTTGCTGCCTTTCCATCGATTGACTACTTCTAGGCTTTGGCGGTGAGCTGCGTGAAGTTGGCTCCGGAGGCCTGCGAAAGCTTGGTCTGCTCTCATCGAACCAACAACGGATGCGTTTTTCGGAACAGACCTTACCTCGTTGGAGGTGTTATTTCGGCCTCTGTCTATTTGTCTTGCCAGGTGAAAGCTTGGTCGCTTCGGCGTGGGCAGACGAATGATGGAGGCGTCGATGTCATTCCCCTCCTTGGAGGCATCATCTTGCATGTCCTTCATGCTCTCCCCCCGTTGGCGCCTAGTGTGAGTTTGTCAGTGATGTGCTTGCGCTCTTCTTGTACTCTTTTCGTGTAGGTTTAGGCGTTGCCGGTAGTTCTGTGTTTTCTTTTGTTGGTGTTCCTCTGACCATGTTGGTCATCATGCCTCTCTTTGTTATGCTTCCTTGTACCGTCGCGACTTAGGGGTTCTCCTAAGGTAGCTGATCTGTAACTCTCTTCTTCTTAATAAAAAAACGTCCTATGCACTTCTTAAAAAAATAATTGAAAGTTCAAAATCATACTTCCTCATTTCCTAATTATAAGTGGCTTGACGTTTTCAATTCCAAATTTGAACAGTTTGGTTGGCTTTGTCTTTCACCTCACACACGTACGTGTTCACCCACGGTAAAAGAAAATAAATTATTTCTCAAAACAAAAAAATGAACAGGAAGTAGCGCTAATTCATCCCTACCCTTGCAGCTCCGATAGAAGCAATCGGGAGCGTTGATCTGTACGAGAATGTGTGCGTTTTTGTCTTTAGCACATGTACGGTCCCGTATTTCATTTTTTTCGTGTGTCTACTCAGAGCAAAGCTGCCGAGTGGTACAAGTTGATAAGGCTAGTCGCACCGCTCCACCTCTAAAGGAGTCTGTAAACAGGGCATGGCCCACATGGCCCACGGGCCTTTGCAGGCTCCTTCCCTGAAACGTTGCAGCCGCACAACCCGCATATCTATCTCCATCCCAACGAAACCAACGAACCGACCGCTCCCTCCACTAAGCAGCGGCGATTGCGCCGCCGTCTCCTTCATGTCCGGTGAGCTCCTCATCGATTCCTTCCAGGTACGAGTGGCCATGGCCTAGGAGCATCCATTTGAGCTCCCATTTGCCCCATCCCGCAGTCCAAATAGTAGGATTTGATCTCAGCATGTCTAGCTGCTAGGGTTCGTCACATGTTTCCTCCACGACCAAATAGCCGAATCCGGCATGGCCGCAGCCTCCCCGGCCTCGGCACCTCCTGCGCAGCGCGAGATGAGCATGGAATCCGGCGACGCAGAGGCATGCGCAGGGCCTCCTCTTCTCTTCCCTGCCAGCTCGTGGCGTCCTGATGTGGCGGGTTCCTTCTCCGGCGGTCGGATTCTTCTCCGGCGGTCGTTTACTTCTCCGGCGGCCGGATCCCTTCGCCGGCGCAGCAGGAGGAGGCAGCCTCCATGGCAGAGGAGCTCGTCCCGCGGCGACTCTATGGAGCGATGCCCCGACCAGATCCGGCCGCTGTACCTCGACGACAACAACGAGCGCCGCAGCCACCTTTCGTCGCATGCGAGCTCGCCGTCCGAGCTCGCCATCCGAGCTCGCTGTCCTCTTCCTACCTCCTCCTCACCTCCAGCGCCTGCAGCTCCCTCCTCGCCGACGTCCCAGAGGCGCAGCATAGCTCCCCCGTGCCTCCCTTCCTTCCCCAGGATGGCGCGAGAGGACGTGGGACCCGCGGTGAGAGAAGATACCGTTGCTGAGTCGGAGCGCTGTCTGTGGCGCTTTCCTGTAGTGACCTGGAGCATAGAGTTGGTTTCCCAGGTCTGCGGTGCGGAGCTTCAATCGGCACATATGCCGTTCCGTGGCCTTTGCAGGTGCGCGCTGCGACTAGCCTACTTCATTGTGTCAAATCAATTGTGACATAAAGGTACCTGATTTCAAGTTTTAAGAGTACAAACCATTTATTTATGTTTTTTCTCTCCCAACCTTTTCTCTTTGGAACTTTTAACCATTTGTTTATAGTTTATTATCCCAACTACTTATTTATGTTCCGTTTTTATCAACCCGCACATGCAACATTGCAATGTCTTTGCACACCCATTAGACTGACTCCAACAAGGAGTTGTATTTTTCATAGGCAAATATGGATTTGCCTCACATACACAGTATTTTGCAAGTCCTCCTTCTCGTGATGTCTCCAACAGGGCTGGGGCAGTGGTCGGTGGCGCCGGCTCCGGGATGGATGGCGTGTGAAGCTCGTGGACGAAGACACCCGCTGGCTCTTGAGCGCGGGTGGATCCAAGCTTCGAGAGGACGTCCGCTGCAACGTTGTTGTCACGTACAATGTGATGGAACTCGAAACCATAGAACTTGTTCTCGAGCTTGCGGACTTCTAGGCAGTAGGCGTCCATGTTCTCCTTGTTGCGGTCCCAGGACTTCTTGACTTGGTTGATGACCACTGCGGAGTCGCCGTAGACTAGTAGCCGCTTGATGCCCAATGAAGCCGCGAGGCGGAGCCCGTGTAGGAGGGCTTCGTACTCGGCTTCGTTGTTTGAGACCTTCCAGAAGATCTGCAGGACGTACTTGAGTTGTTCGCCCGTTGGAGAGATCAGGAGTACCCCTGCACCTGCACCCTCGAGGTTGAGTGAGCCGTCAAAGTACATCACCCAATGCTCTGGTCGCAAGGTGGGAGTAGGTAGCTGGTTCTCCCGCCACTCTGCCATAAAGTCGACTAGTGCCTGCGACTTGATGGCTGTGCGTGGCTTGAAGTCGATAGTGAGGGCGCCAAGCTCGACAGCCCACTTGGAGATTCTTCTAGTAGCATCTTGGTTCCGCAGGATGTCGCCGAGCGGGTAGTCGGTGACGACGGAGATCGAGTACTGCTGGAATTAGTGTCGTAGCTTCCGCGAGTTGATGAGTACTGCGTACAGTAGCTTCTGCACAGGCTGATAGTGGGCCTTGGACTCTGATAGAACCTCGCCGACGAAGTAGACTGGGCGCTGGACTGGGTAGGCGTGGCCGTCTTCTTGCCACTCGACAACGATGGCAGTACTGACCACGTGAGTAGTCGCAGCTAGGTAGAGCGAGGGTCGCTCGCCCTTGTGGGGAGCCGTGAGTATCGGTGGCTTCGATAGGAAGTCCTTGAGCTGGGCAAGGGCTTGATCCGCCTCTGGAGTCCACACGAACTTCTCTTGATGCTTGAGTAGTTTGAAGAAGGGGAGTCCCCGTTGTCCTAGCCTCGAGATGAATCTGTTCAGCGCCGCCATGCACCCTGTCAGCTTCTGGACATCTTTGATGCTCGTGGGAGCTTGCATGCTGGTGATGGCGGAGATCTTCTCGGGGGTTGGCTTCGATGCCGCGCCGGCCGATGATGAAGCCGAGTAGTTTGCCCGAAGGGACGCCGAAGACGCACTTGTTCGGGTTGAGCTTCCAGCGGTACTCGCGCAGTGATGCGAAGGTCTCTTCAAGGTCGTTGATGAGGGTACCGGAGTCCCCGGTCTTGACAACCACGTCATCCACGTAGGCCTCGACGTTCTTGTTGAGCCGCCTCTTGAAGCGAGCCTGGATAGCTCGTTGGTAGGTAGCGCCGGCGTTCTTCAACCCGAAGGACATGGTCGTGTAGCAATACGCGCCAAACGGGGTGATGAACGCGGTCTTCTCCGGTCTTCTTCCTTGATCGCGATCCGGTGGTACCGGAGTAGCGATCGAGGAAGCGGCAGCGGAGGTCGCGGCCTCCCCGCCGTGGAGTCGATGACTTGATCAATCCGCGGCAACCCGAAGGGGTCCTTGGGGCGAGGTGCTTGTTGAGGTCGGTGTAGTCGACGCACATCCTCCACTCGTTCGAGTTCTTCTTGCGGACGAGGACGGGGTTGGCGAGCCACTCGAGATGGAAGACTTCTTTGATGAAGCCACCGCGAGTAGTTTGGCGAGTTCCTTCTTGATGGCGTCCCGTCTGTCGTCGGCGAAGCGTCGGAGGTGTTGTCGCTTGGGGGTGGCCTTAGGATCGACGTTGAGGCAGTGCTCAATCAGCTCCCTGGGCACTCCTGGCATGTCCGCTGGCTTTCACGCGAAGATGTCGCGGTTAGCCCGAAGGAAGCTGACGAGCGCGTCTTCTTATTTGGGGTCGAGGCCTGCCCCGATGGTGGTGGTCTTGCTGGGGTCACCTATTCCGAGGTCGACCGTCTTGACGAGTACCTCCTCAGGTGGCTGAGGCTTGTGGTGCTGTCAGACTTCTCTGGGATGTCGAGTTCACTTGTGGCAAGCTTCTTCGACGCAGCGTAGACCTCCATCATCGCGTTGGGTACTTGATTTGTGGAGGCGATCTCCACGGCTTCTGTGTCGCAGTCGTGGGAGATCTTCAGGTCCCCTTGGAGGGAGAGTACACCGGCTGGGCTTGGCATCTTGAGTACCAAGTAGCTGTACTGGGGCACCGCCATGAACTTGGCGATGGCCGGTCTGCCGAGGATGGTGTGGTAGGAGGTCTCGAAGTCCGCGACCTCAAACTTGATGTACTCGGTACGGTAGTTGTCCCGAGACGCCCCAAAGGTAACTGGCAGGACCACTGAGCCCAGTGGAATAGCCGCGTTGCCGGGGACGATGCCGTAGAAGGGCGTGTTGCTCTTGGTGAGCATATGGGTGATGTCGAGCTTCATTTTCTTCAAGGTCTTGGTGAAAAGGACGTTAAGCCCGCTTCCACCGTCGATGAGCACCTTGTTGAGCTTGGAGCCCGCCACCACTGGCTTCAGGACGAGGGGGAACCGTCCTGGTTCAGAGAAGCTGGTCCATTGGTCCGCGCGGCAGAAGGTGATGGGTACCTCCGACCACCTGAGAGGGGTCGGGACCGCTGGTTCAATGGACATCACTTCACGACGGGTAGCCTTCTTCTCCCGCCTGCTGGGCAATCCGCCGAAGAGGACTTGACGGTCTTGTCGGGCTCTTGGAAGTCGTTGTTGTCGCCGTCCTTCTTCTTGCTCTTTTGGTCATGAGGGTGCGGTGGCTCTGGCGTCTCCTTGAGTGCATGCCTGAGTTGGTAGCACTGTTCGGTGGTGTGGTTGTCGTTTGGATGCCACGGGCACTTCTCCTTCAGCAGGTCTTTGAAACCGCAGGAGTTCTTCTTCGAGTTCCCCTTCGCAGGGCGCTGGATAGCCGCGACAGTGTTGTCTGGCTTGCGCTTGCGGTTGGGACCCGAGTTGTTGTTGTTGTTGTTGTTGCGGCCGCCTTGGTTTGCGTTGCTGCGCCGCCGCCGCCCGGTTCTCCGCTTGGTCTTGCCACGGATGGCGTCGTACTTGGCATTGGCCTTGTCCTCTTCATCCGCCCAGGACGTGATCATGTCCTTGAGGTGGGGGATGGACCTGGGACGGCGACGACCGAAGTCTTCGAAGGTGCGGCGGTGGTAGAGGCCGTCCTGGAAGAGGTCGATGACCTCCTTGTCGGTGACGTCGACGACGGTAGCACGCTTGTCGAAAAAGCGGTGCATGTACTTGCGGAGGGTCTCGCCTTGTTCCTGCTTGATCATGGCCAGGTCCATGCGAGTACCCGATCGGCCCATGGCGCCCGCGAAGTTGCTTGTGAACTGCTCCTTCAGCTGGTCCCACTTGTCGATTGAGTGCTTATCCAGCGACTCGAGCCAAGTGAGTGGTGCTTGGTCCAGGCAGAAGGGGAAGTAGAGGCACTTGGTGTCGCTGTTGCCGCCAGCGTTCTCGATGGAGAGGGTGTAGCACCGGAGCCACTGGATGGGATCCTGCTTCGCATCGTACTTGGTGATCCCCAAAGGTTTGAACTTGTCGGGGAGAAGCAAGTTGCGAAGTCGAGGTGAGAAGGCGGGGAAGCCGTCGCCCTCAGCTGCGGTGGTCGACTTCTTCTGCCGCAGCTCCTCGATCTTCTGGCGGGCGTCGTAGCCGCCCTACGAGGCGCCAGAGGCGTGGCTGTTCGCGTGGCCTCGGCCGCCGCGAGCGCCGCCGCCTCCGGCCCTCCTGTTGGCCCCATGGTTGGAGCGCGCCGTCGTCGGCGCCGCCGCCGTCGGGATCGTTGCCGCCTCCGCCGGCCGGAGCGCGGTGAGGGACGACTTCTCGGTTATTGTGGTCGCGCTGTGAGGGTCCGCCGGCGTTGGAGCGACGACGGTTTGGCTTGGCTGGGAGGTCAGCTCGAGTACGGTTAGGACCGTTGTTGGCGCTGCGACTCGTGGCTTCGTTGTCGCGGTGTCTGGCTGGAGGAGGTTGATTGACTCTATTGTCGACCCGCATGAAGTAGGCGTCTTCAGAGACCTTGGCGATGACCTCTCCAGCGCGTATGCCCTGAGCCTGGCGTGCGATCGCTGTGATCGACATGAGGCATTGCTCAGGGGTGGTGTGTACCCTGCTCTCGACCGCCTCGAGAGCTTCCGCAAGGTTGCGAACGGGGAAGTTGTCGCGGAGGCGCCGGCGACGTTCACTGCGCTTCCGGTTACGCTCACATCGGGCGTCTCTGTCTGCAGGGTTCTCGTTCGGTGGAGCATCAGCAGAGAGCTCGTCGGAGGAGATGTCTTCCAGGTACTTGTCCTGAGCCGTGCCTGAAGGCCCTGGGGTGTCGCCTGCAGCCATGAAGACTTGGCGATCGGGGGTACCAAGGCTGGACTCGGAGGGTGCCACCTCAGTTGGTGTGCTGGAGTCAGCCCGGGCTAGGGGTGTTCCCTCCTGGAACGGTAACGAGTCGATGTAGGCGACGTAGCGTGAGTCTCCCTTTATCAGGTCAGCAGGTTTGCGGTCTGGCCAGTAGACATATCTCCCAGCCGGCGTGGATGTTATAACCAGCCCAGGGGCTGGCCCTGACAAGGGAAGCTCGGTGGAGTTGTCCTTGGACTCGGGCTCCTCAGGGTCCGACCCGAAGTCGAACTCGTAATCCGAGTTTGAATAGAACTCGGCGAGAGGGCTGGAGTCCGAAGCGCGATCAGGGGTGGCGTCGGAGTCCAAGTTGTACTCGAGCACGGGCTCCTTGCCGGCCCGGCGCGAAGTGGGAGCCCCCGTGCGGGCCCGGCTGAGGATGCGGGAGCCACACGCGGAGCGCTCACGAGGTGAGGGGACCGCCTGCGATGGCTGAGTAGCCAGCTCGCATGCGATGGCCCATGGCGACGTCGAGTTCGAGTTGGAAGCGGACTCGAGCTCGAAGTCAGCGTGGTGGTTGAAGAGCGAAATTTCGCCAAACTTGCCGGCGAGTTCGCCTGTGACAACTTCGGGAAGCGTCACAAAGCCTGTCTTCGGGTTGGGCTGCATGGTTAGGCGACGCTGGAAGGAGCCCGCGCCGTCAGCAGTGCAGACCCAGGCGCCGAACACGAAGGTGTCGCCGCGGTTGAAGGTGACGGTTGGCTTGAAGTAGACGGGAGCCGTCGAGTTCGCCATGTGATCTCGGGCGAGAGCCCCTACCTGGCGCGCCAGCTGTCGGTGTTTTAGACCGGAAACCTACTAAGGGGAGTACCCGAAGTAGATGAATGTGACTCGATCGGTAACTCGAAGGAAGAGACACGTGGCACACAATTTAGACAGGTTCGGCCCGCGAGGTGCGTAATACCCTACGTCCTGTATGCTGCGTAGCTCTGGATTGATTGGGCACGATTACAAGATGGTGCAATAGTGCGCCGTGAGCTGTATGAGATGAGATTGGATGCTAGAGATCGGTCCCTGCCTCGCCTTATATAGTCCGGGAGGCAGGGTTACAAGTAGGAGTAGGGAGAGAGTACTAGTCGAGTACGTCTAGGAGTCCTTTATACAGTGCGGAACATGTACAGCTCCCTAACCGAGTACTACTCCTGTGTAGTCCTTGTGCTCCACGCCTTCAAGTACCGTGTAGCGCAAGCCGGGTAGTCCCAGGGACCCACCGAGTAGTCGGTCCTGGTACCCACCGAGGTAGTGGGCCCAGGGAGGTCCATACGACATGACCGTCGGAGAAGCCGCCGCGACAACTAGAGGAGAGGAGGCCGCCACGCTACCAGAACCCACTCTGGAGGTGGTCGTCCGCTCACCGGAGATCCAAGACGCGGAGCCAATCGGCTCGGCGCCGATGACCGAAGCCGCTACGAGTAGTCGTGGCGGAATCGAGTTGTTGGCGGACGACTTGGTCGATCCAGCGACGGTGGCTCGGCACCTGGAGGCGGTCCACCAGGCTGAGCAATGGATGAAGGTGGGTAATCATCACCTTTGAGTAGTCAATCCTTTAGTGTTGAGTACCCATTTGACGCGAGTTATCTGTGCAGGACGTCGCTGAGAGGTCCCGCTTGAAGTCGGGGATGATTCAGGGGTATGGCGACACTGTGCTTCGGGCCGAGAAGCTGGAGGACCAACTTGTGAAGTCCCGGAAGCATGCTGCCGCCATGTAGTCAAAGCTGGATGCCGCCTTCGCCAAGTACCACAATGATATCCAGGAGATGCAGGCGAAGGGCGACGACTTGGTGCAGAAGAACAAGTCGCTCCGCAGCAAGAACAAAGGTACACCACTTGTCTTGTTGAGTACTTGTTGGAGGTCGAGAGGTAGTCTAACCTGCTCTGCCTTGTTGTTTGCAGAGCTTGAGACTCGGGTAGAGCAGCTAAAGACTTCAGAGACTGATCTGAAGAATCTCTTCTACCGGGAGCAGGAGGCCCGCCAGATACTGAAGTTAGATTATAAGGAGCTTGCTTACGAGTGCGACAAGCACATGGAGCTCCGTATTGCATCCGACGTGACCTCGTCAACTGCTACAAATCATTGCAGAAGCTGAACGAGGATTGCGATAAGCTGCGGGCCCAACTCAAGGAGCTTGAAGAAGCCGCGCTCCCCATTGCGAGGCTGCTGGTGCCTCATCCTGGCGGTCCCAAGATAGCGCCGCTGGTGGATCGGTTGAAGGAAGCCCCCAGCCGGCTGGCGGCCTATGTGAAGCATCTGACGAAGTCAATCCCGAACCAGGTGCTAGCCTTCATGAAGTCGTACTTCCCGAAGGCACCCGTAGACGTAGTCACTGGTGGACTAGCCACCAACTGTAGTGACGAGCAGTATGCGGAGCTGCTGGAGCAGATGGCGCCCATTGCAGATCAAGTCGCCGACAAGCTTAATCTCCAGTAGTCCTGTAATAGTTAGCCCGTAGCAGTAGATGTACAAAAACAGTTGTAATTGTTTAAGTATTAATGAAGAAAAGTTCCATCAATGAGTACTCGTAGTCGCGATCTCAGAGTGCGGAGACCCATCATGGAGTTGTCGCGAGTAGTCGTACTCGACAGTAGTCCCGCAGAGGGAAGAAGACAGTAAAGCAGTTGATGAACAATCAGACTTTATTACTGATGAAGTACACCTGGATGGCCAGGCCGTAATTACAGAGTAGTCGCCAGGACCCGGAGGCCGCCTACGGCTAAGTAGTGCTAGGGCGTGTAGCCGCTTACAGCAGTAGATCCGTAAGTAGCCGTATAGGCTGGATCTAGAAGTACATGGTCTCTCAGTAGACCGCTGCTAGAGTCATGTGTCGCTCGTCGCAGCCCAGGATCTGTAGGTAGCCGCATGGGCTGGATTCTGGAGGGGAGTAGTCCGGAGACTGGTGCCTGGACCCGGAGGCTGCTTATAGCGAAGAAGTAGTCCGGAGACTGGAGCCTGGACCCGGAGGCCGCTTACGGTGGGGGGGGGGGGGGTAGCTGGTCGACGTTCCACGAGTTGTTGACGTCTTCGCCTTCAAGTGTCTGGAGGCGGTAAAAGCCCGGCCCGGTCACCTTTGCGATTGTGAAGGGACCTTCCCAGGGGGAGCTGAGCTTGTGTAGTCCTTCCGTGTTCTGGATGCGACGGAGGACGAGATCGCCAACGTTGAAGGAGCGTTCCTTGACGTTGCGGTCGTGGTAGCGTCGAATACCCTCCAGGTACCTTGCTGATTGGACGAGGGCGGCGTAGCGAGCTTCTTCGAGCCCGTCGATGTCAACTCGTCTACTGTCTTCAAAGACGCCTTCGCCGTAGTGCTCCACTGCTGGTGAATCCCATATGACATCAGCAGGGAGGATTGCTTCGGAGCCGTAGACCAGGAAGTAAGGGGATTGCCCTGTTGGCTTGGAAGGATGAGTACGTAGCCCCCAGAGTGCGTTGGGTAGTTCCTTGATCCACTTGCCTCTTTTAGAGTTAGCAGCGTCGTGTAGCCTCTTCTTGAGAGCGTCGAGCACCATCCCGTTGGCGCGTTCGACTTGTCCTGCCTGAGGATGGGCAACCGAGACGTATCGGACGTCGATCCCGCTGTTCTCGCAGTACTCCCAGAACTGGTGGTTGTTGAAGTTGGAGCCCAGGTCTGTGATGATGCGGTGGGGTAGTCCGTAGCGATGCACGAGTTCATCCAGGAAGTCGAGTACTCTGTCAGCCTTGAGGCATGTGACCGGCTTGACCTCGATCCACTTGATGAACTTGTCGATGGCCACCAATACTCTGTTGAATCCACCTGGCGCAGTTGGTAGTGGCCCAATCATGTCGAGCCCCCAGCAAGTGAAGGGCCAGGT
This sequence comes from Cenchrus americanus, assembly GCA_947561735.1. Lineage (NCBI taxonomy): Eukaryota > Viridiplantae > Streptophyta > Magnoliopsida > Poales > Poaceae > Cenchrus > Cenchrus americanus. The sequence goes on along the minus strand of OX387242.1, from coordinate 164,198,363 downwards.
TGGCGGTATGGTGACTAGCTTGTAGGCTGGGACATGTTGCTGCTTGGCAAAGTACTGGCACCCTTGGCACCTTCTGACGAGTTCTTCGGTGTCGCCCAGAGCTGTGGGTCAGTAGAAAGCTCATCGGAAGGCCTTGCTGACCAGCGTGCGAGAGGACGCGTGGTTGCCGCAGACGCCCTTGTGGATCTCCTCCAAGATGTCCTTGCCTTCTTGTCTGGGGACACACTTCATGAGTACTCCGGAAGATGCGCCCCGTCTGTAAAGCTTGTCTCCGACGAGGACGTAGGACTTGGCGAGGCGGATGAGCTGCTCGGCCAAGTTCTTGTCCGAGGGAATCTTCTGCTCGCTGAGGTAGTCGATGAAGGGTTGCCTCCAGTCCACGTCGATCATCATGACCTCCTGGCCAACCAGCAGATGCGTTGGGGCAGTGGTCGGTGGCGCCGGCTCCGGGATGGATGGCGCGTGAAGCTCGTGGACGAAGACACCCGCTGGTACTTGAGCGCGAGTAGAACCAAGCTTCGACAGGACGTCCGCTGCAACGTTGTTGTCGCGGACGATGTGGTGAAACTCGAGACCATAGAACTTGTTCTCGAGCTTGCGGACTTCTAGGCAGTAGGCGTCCATGTTCTCCTTGTTGCAGTCCCAGGACTTGTTGACTTGGTTGATGACCACTGTGGAGTCGCCGTAGACTAGTAGCCGCTTGATGCCTAGTGAAGCCGCGAGGCGGAGCCCGTGTAGTAGAGCTTCGTACTCGGCTTCGTTGTTTGAGACCTTCCAGAAGATCTGCAGGACGTACTTGAGTTATTCGCCCGTTGGAGAGATCAGGAGTACCCCTGCACCTGCGCCCTCGAGGTTGAGTGAGCCGTCGAAGTACATCACCCAGTGCTCTGGTCGCTCGGTTGGGGCAGGTAGCTGATTCTCCCGCCACTCCGCCATGAAGTCGACTAGTGCCTGCGACTTGATGGCTGTGCGTGGCTTGAAGTCGATGGTGAGGGCACCGAGTTCGACTGCCCACTTGGAGATTCTTCCAGTAGAAACTTGATTCTGCAGGATGTCGCCGAGCGGGTAGTCGGTGACGACGGAGATCGAGTACTCCTGGAAGTAGTGTCGTAGCTTCCGCGAGGTGATGAGTACTGCGTACAGAAGCTTCTGCACAGGCTGATAGCGTGCCTTGGACTCTGACAGGACCTCGCTGACGAAGTAGACTGGGCGCTGGACTGGATAGGCGTGGCCGTCTTCCTGCCGCTCAATGATGATGGCAATACTGACCACATGAGTAGTCGCAGCGAGGTAGAGCAGTAGCTGCTCACCTTTGCGAGGAGCTGTGAGGACTGGTGGCTTCGATAGGAAGTCCTTGATCTGGGCAAGGGCTTGATCCGCCTCTGGAGTCCACACGAACTTCTCTTGGTGCTTGAGTAGTTTGATGAAGGGAAGCCCCCGTTCTCCAAGCTTCGAGATGAATCTGTTCAACGCCGCCATGCACCCGGTCAGCTTCTGGGCGTCTTTGATGGACATGGGAGCTTTCATGCTGGTGATGGCGGAGATCTTCTCGGGATTGGCTTCGATGCCGCGCTGGCTGATGATGAAGCCGAGTAGTTTGCCCGAAGGTACGCCGAAGACGCACTTGTTCGGGTTGAGCTTCCAGCGGTACTCGCGCAGGGATGCGAAAGTCTCTTCAAGATCGTCGATGAGGGTACTGGAGTTTCTGGTCTTGACGACCACGTCATCCACGTAGGCTTCGACGTTCTTGTTGAGTTGCCTCTTGAAGCAGGCCAGGATAGCTCGTTGATATGTGGCGCCGGCGTTTTTCAACCCGAAGGACATGGTCGTGTAGCAGTACGCGCCAAACGGGTTGATGAACGCGGTCTTCTCCTGGTCTTCTTCCTTGATCGCGATCTGGTGGTACCCGGAGTAGCAGTCGAGGAAGTAGAGCAGGTCGCAACCCGCCGTGGAGTCGATGACTTGGTCAATTCGCGGCAACCCGAAGGGGTCCTTGGGGCAGTGCTTGTTGAGATCGGTGTAGTCGACGCACATCGTCCACTCGTTCGAGTTCTTCTTGCGGACAAGGACGGGGTTGGCGAGCCACTCAGGATGGAAGACTTCTCTGATGAAGCCAGCCGCGAGTAGTTTGGCGAGTTCCTTCTTGGTGGCATCCCGTCTGTCGTCGGCGAAGCGGCGGAGGTGTTGTCGCTTGGGGGTAGCTTTAGGCTCAACGTTGAGGCAGTGCTCAATCAACTCCCTGGGCACTCCTGGCATGTCCGCTGGCTTCCACGCGAAGATGTCGCGGTTAGCCCGGAGGAAGTTGATGAGCGTGTCTTCCTATTTGGGGTCGAGGCCGGCCCCGATGGTGGTGGTCTTGCTACTGTCGCCTGTCCCGAGGTCGATCGTCTTGACCAGAACCTCCTCAGCTGGCTGAGGCTTATTGGCTTTGTCTGACTTCTTAGGGATGTCGAGTTCACTTGGGGCAAGCTTCTTCGACGCGGCGTAGACCTCCATCATTGCGTTGGGTACTTGATTTGTGGAGGTGATCTCCATGGCTTCGGTGTCGCAGTCGTGCGAGATCTTCAAGTCCCCTTGGAGTGAGAGTACACTTGCTAGGCTTGGCATCTTGAGTACCAAGTAGGTGTAGTGGGGTACCGCCACGAACTTGGCGATAGCTGGTCTGCCGAGGATGGCATGGTAGGACGTCTCGAAGTCCGCGACTTCGAACTTGACATACTCGGTACGGTAATTGTCCCGAGATTCCCCAAAGGTAACTGGCAGGACCACTAAGCCCAGTGGGATAGCTGCGTTGCCGGGGACGATGCCGTAGAAGGGCGAGGTGCTCTTGGTGAGCATGTGGGTGATGTCGAGCTTCATCTTCTTCAAGGTCTTGGTGAAAAGGACGTTGAGCCCACTTCCACCATCGATGAGGACCTTGTTGAGCCTGGAGCTCGCGACCACCGGCTTCAGGACGAGAGGGAAACGCCCTGGTTCGGAGAAGCTGGTCCATTGATCCGCGTGGTAGAAGGTAATGGGTACCTCCGACCACCTGAGAGGGGTCGGAACCGCTGGTTCAATGCTCATGACTTCTCGACGAGTAGCCTTTTGCTCCAGTCTGTTGGGTAGTCCACCAAAGAGGATGTTGACAGTCTTGTCGGGTTCCTAGAAGTCGTCGTTGCCTCCGTCGTTCTTCTTCTTGCCTTTCTTGTCGTGAGGGTGCGGTGGCTCTGGAGTACTCTTGAGTGCTCGCCTGAGTTGGTAGCACTGCTCGGTGGTGTGGTTGCCGTCCAGATGCCACGGGCACTTCTCCTTCAGCAAGTCTTTGAAGCCGCCGGAGGTCTTCTTCGAGTTCTCCTTCGCAGGGCGCTAGATAGCCGTGACAGTGTTGTCTGGCTTGCGCTTGCGGTTGGGACCCGAGTAATAGTAGTAGTTGTTGTTGTTGCGACTGCCCTGGTTCCCGTTGCTGCCGCTACCGCCACCCGCGTTCTGTTTGCTTTTGCCACGGATGGCGTCGTACTTGGCGTTAGCTTTGTCTTCTTCATCCGCCCAGGACGTGATCATGTCCTTGAGGTGGGGGATGGACTTGGGGCGACGGCGACCGAAGTCTTCAAAGGTGCGGCGGTGGTAGAGGCCGTCTTGGAAGAGGTCGATGACCTCCTTGTCGGTGACGTCGACTACTGTGGCGCGCTTGTCGAAGAAGCAGCACATGTACTTGCGGAGGGTCTCACCTTGTTCCTGCTTGACCATGGCCTGGTCCATGCGAGTACCCGATCGGCCCATGGCGCCCGCGAAGTTGCTGGTGAACTGCTCCTTCAGCTAGTCCCACTTGTCGATCGAGTGCTTGTCCGCCGACTCGAGCCATGTGAGTGGAGCTTGGTCCGTGCGTAAGGGGAAGTAGAGGCACTTGGTGTCGTTGTTGCTGCCAGCGTTCTCGATGGAGAGGGCGTAGCACCTGAGCCACTGGATGGGGTCCTGCTTCACGTCGTACTTGGTGATCCCCAAAGGTTTGAACTTGTTGGGGAGGAGTAAGTTGCGAAGGTGAGGAGGGAAGGCGGGGAAGCCGTCGTTGTCGCCTGCAGTGGTGGACTTCTTCCGCCGCAGCTCTTCAATCTTCTTATGGGCGTCGTAGCCGCCCTGTGAGGCTCCGGAGGCGTGGCTGTTCGCGTGGTCTCGACCGCCGCGATTGCCGTCACCGCCGGCTCTCCTGTTGGCTCCGTGGTTGGAGCTTCTGCCGTCGCTGCCGCCACCGTCAGGGTCGTGGCCGCCGCCGTCAGGGCCGCGGTGAGGGACGACCTCATAATTGCTGTTGCCACCCTGTGAGGGTCCGCCGGCGTTTGTGCGAGTACGGTTGGGCTGAGCCGGCATCTCGTCTCGAGTACGGTTGCGGCCGAGATCAGCACTGCGACTTGTAGCTTCGTTGTCGCGGTTCCTGGCTGGGGGAGGCTGGGTGACCCTGTTGTCGACCCGCATGAAGTAGGCGTCTTCAGCGAGCTTGGCGATGACTTCTCCAGCGCGTATCCCCTGAGCTTGGCGTGTGATCGCTATGATCGACATGAGGCATTGCTCGGGGGTGGTGTGTACCCTGATCTCGACAGACTCGAGAGCTTCTGCGAGGTTGCGGATGGGAAGGTTGTCTCGGAGACGTCGACGCCGTTCATTGCGCTTTCTGTTACGCTCACGTTGAGCGTCCCTGTTGGCGTTGGTCTCATCCGCAGGTGCTTCAGCAGACAGCTCGTCTGCGGAGATGTCTTCAAGGTACTTGTCTTGAGCCGTCCCTGAAGGTCCTGGCGTGTCGCCGGCAGCCATGAAGACTTGGCGATCGGGGTTGCCAAGACTGGAGTCGGAGCTCGTCACCTCAGTTGGAGTGTACGAGTCAGCTCGAGCAAGTGGTGTCCCCTCCTGGAACGGGAGCGAGTCGAGGTAGGCGGTGTAGCGTGAGTCCCCACTTATCAGGTCGGCGGGCTTGCGGTCTTGCCAGTAGACGCATCTCCCAGCCGGTGTGGACGTTATAACCAGCCCGGAAGCCGGCCCTAACAAGGGTTGCTCAGTAGTGTTGTCTTCGGACTCGGGTTCCTCAGGGTCCAACCCGAAGTCGAACTCGTACGCGGAGTCCGAGTAGAAACCGGAGAGGGGGTTGGAGTCCGAAGAGTGGCCGGGGGCGGTGTCGGAGTCCGAGTTGTACTCGGGTACGGGCTCCTTGCCGGCCCGGCGCGCAGAGGGAGCCTCCGTGCGGGCCCTACAGAGGTTGCGAGGGCCACGCGTGGAGCGCTCGCGGGGTGGGGCGACCAGATGTGATGGATGAGCAGCCGGCTCGCATACGGTAGCCCACGAGGACGTCAAGTTCGAGTTGGAAGCGGATCCGAGCTCGAAGTCGGCGTGTTGGTCGAAAAGCGAAATTTCGCCGAACTTGCCGGCGAGTTCGCCCGTGACTACTTCGGGAAGCGTCACAAAGCCGGTCTCCGGGTTGGGCAGCATGGTGATGCGGCGCTGGAAGGATCCAGTGCCGTCAGCAGTGCAGACCCAGGCACCGAAGACGAAGGTGTCACCGCGGTTGAAGGCGACGGTTGGCTTGATGTAGACAGGAGCCGTCGAGTTCGCCATGTGATCTCGGACGAGATCCCCTACCTGGCGCGCCAGCTGTCGGTGTTTTAGACCGGCAACCTACTAAGGGGAGTACCCGAAGTAGATGAATGTGGCCTCGCCGAGATCGGTAACTCGAAGAAAGAGACACGTGGCACACAATTTAGACAGGTTCGGGCCGCGAGGTGCGTAATACCCTACGTCCTATATGCTGCATAGCTCTGGATTGATTGGGTACGATTACAAGATGATGCAATCTTACACTGTGAGATGAGATGATGAGAGAGGGGTCCCTGCCTCGCCTTATATAGTCCGGGAGGCAGGGTTACAAGTCGGAATAGGGAGAGAGTACTAGTCGAGTACGTCTAGGAGTCTTCTATACAGTGCGGGACATGTACAGCTTCCTAATCGAGTATTTCTCCTCTGTAGTCCTTGTGCTCCACGCCATCAGGTACCGTGCAGCGCAAGTCAGGTAGTCCCAGGGGCCCACCGAGTAATCGGTCCTGGTACCCACCGAGGTAGTGGGCCCAGGGAGGTCCATACGACAAAGGGGCATATAGCTTGCTGCTTGGACGGGACTGGATCCATGCAAATTGTTGCATCCCATCTACCATGTGGATGATGATATAGAGGTAGTCCAAGCAGATGATTCAGTGAGTGTGGCTAACGTGGAACCAGCCTTCTGGGAGTATCAAGGTATAGATTGCTTCTCAGGCAAGGACTGGGGTGAAGGTCCTGTTGAACTAGTCAGTAGTGATCAACAGCTAATTCAAGTAGTCGGCTCTTATAACAATTTTTAATAGATAATCCAATTGATGGAACTGATGGAAAGTTAGGACGTGGATTCATGTCGGCTGACAAATTGGAAGAAATTGATATTGGAGATGGTGATAAGCCAAGGCCGACATTTATCAGTGCTAACTTGGATTCAAGTTTCAGAGAAGAGTTGATCAAGCTACTGAAAGAATACAAAGATTGCTTCGCTTGGGATTATTCGGAGATGCCTGGTTTGGATCGTTCTATTGTTGAGCATCGGTTGCCAATCAAGTCTGGTTTTAAACCTTACAAGCAACCTCCTTGAAAGATCTACAAGGATGAAGTATTGGCCGACGTGAAAAAAGAAGCTGAGAGATTGATCGAAGCAAATTTCATTCGGCCGTGCAGATATGCGGAGTGGATCTCTAACATTGTCCCTGTTTATAAGAAAAACGGGAAAATGAGGGTTTGCATAGACTTTAGAGATCTAAACAGAGCCACGCCCATGGATGGATATCCAATGTCTGTTGCTGATTTGTTGGTTGATGCTGCTGCTGGACATAAAGTTATTAGTTTCATGGATGGCAATGCAGGGTACAATCAAATTTTTATGGCAATAGAAGATATATCAAAGACAGCCTTCAGATGTCCTAGACATATAGGCCTTTTTGAGTGGATTGTCGTGACATTTGGTTTGAAAAATGCCGGTACAACTTATCAAAGAGCCATGAATTATATTTTTCATGAGTTGATCGGCAAAATTGTTGAGATATACATTGATGATGTCGTGATCAAGTCTTTAGATCATGAATCACACTTGATTGATGTGAAGAAAACTCTAGAGTGTACCCGTAAACATGGGCTTAAGATGAACCCGAACAAGTGTGCCTTTGGGGTTTCAGCTGGAGAGTTCTTGGGATTTTTGGTGCATGAGGGAGGAATAGAAGTTGGCAAGAAAAGCATCAAAGCTATCGATGAAGTTGTTCCTCCAACCAATCTCAAGGAATTGCAATCACTGCTTGGCAAGATCAATTTTCTGAGAAGGTTCATTTCAAATTTGTCACAAAAGGTGTTGCCTTTCTCTCCACTGTTGAGGATCAAGAAAGATCAGAAGTTTGTATGGGGTGACGAACAACAAAAGGCTTTCGATGAGATCAAGCAGTACATGAAGGAACCGCCAGTGTTGGTGCCTCCACAATTGAACAAGCCTTTCAAGTTGTACGTGGCGGCCGATACCCAAACCATTGGATCGGCCCTCATACAAGAATTTGAGGGAAAGGAACGGGTAGTTGCGTACCTTAGCCGAAAATTGCTTGATCCTGAAACAAGATATTCGGCTGCGGAGAAGCTTTGCCTGTGTGTTTATTACTCATGTACAAAGTTTCTGCACTATTTGTTGAACGCCGAATGCGTTGTATATTCAAAGTTTGATGTAATTAAGCATATGTTATCTATGCCAATTTTGAATGGAAGGATTGGCAAGTGGATTTTGGCTTTGTCTGAGTTTGAATTGAAGTTTGAATCGGCAAAAGTTGTTAAAGTCAGATTATTGCTGATTTCATTACTTAACATCGTGATCCATCGATTGATTTACTTGAAATTACTCCTTGGGTTTTATTCTTTGATGGATCCTCATGTGGCAAAGGTGGTGGGGTAGGAATTTTATTAATTTCGCCCAGAGGTGAGATGTTTGAATTTGCTATTCCTATTCAACCTACTGTCACGAATAATCAAGCTGAATATGAAGTATTGCTTAGAGGGCTTCAATATTTGAAAGAAGCAAAGGCTATTTCAGTTGAAATTTATGGAGATTCAGAGCTAGTTATAAAACAATTGAATGGCCAATACTGAAGTGTGTTGCCCTTAGCACAAAAAATGTTCTACATTACAAATGTTTCTTGCAGGTTCTTTATTTGGCAACCCAGCTACCTAAGATTACAAAAGGGAAGCTTGTGGGAAGCAGAAGGCCTGGAGGAAGAAGCGAAAGTATGCTTCATTTCTTTGATTCCGCGTTTTTCCTCTTCAGTTCTTCCCTCTTCAGCTGTTCCAGAACCATTGTGACGGCAACGTAGAAGCTTCAAGGGTTGCCATGACTTGCAACTTCCATCAGGCTCTCCCAAGAAGCCTTCAAGTTGTTATACCTGTTAGAAACATCTGAAGAAAGGGAATGGATTCTTGTTAAGTTTGGGATCTGAAACTTAGACATGAGAACCGAATAAGGATGAAGATCTTACCCCCTACCAACGCATCTAAACTCATACAGCGTTCGCGTTCAGCACTACAGCGAGCAAAGATGTCTCGCAGGTTGTGTTCTAGATGACGAATGCGACGGCGCAGTTGGTGGTTGGTCTTCTGTTCCGGTGTGGCATCTTCTTCTTCAGTGGAGGAATCGGAGAGGATGTACTCAGGAACCTCTTCGGTTCCAAAGATCTCCTCTGGGAGCAAGTCAGGGCTGAAAACGAAGAAGTGTGAACCATGAGATTGCAATCGAGAGCAAAAGAAAGGATTGAAGGAAAACTTACTCTCGAATGGTGCGTTTCTTTGGTGGAGCGCTGCTCTCCTCGATTGGCTGCTTTCCCTTGTCCTCCATGGCCTTGGGGTTTTTTTCCTCTGGAGAAGCAGGGAGAGAAGACATGAGGTGATGGAAGTGTATGCAAGAGGGTTTGCAGAGCACCAAGGGGGCTATTTTATTAGCTGTGAGAGCGCACTGGGAGTGATGACTGGCTGGCGTACATTAATGGGAATACCAAACGACAGGGTTTTCTCTCTGAATGCAAAGGGTTTTTCGTTGAAACAGTATTCATGGTTCCCGAATGAGGATTTTATGCGGATTCTACGCCAAGGGAACAAGAGTTTGTGCGTATTCGGCTCGAATAAAAGTTCCTGAATGCGTTCAAAACAGTAAGATTCGCATAATAAATCGAAGGAAATCATCGCAACACAAATGCAGGAATTAAAATTTCATTATTTATTGCCGAAATTCCAACATCCCTAGTACAAACTAGTCAAAGAGTCTGTTCAGCACAGACTGGGGATGAATGGAGTCGGCAATGGTTTCGCCATGGCCGTCGAGGCGCTCCAGGATGACCTCGATGGCATCGATGTCCTCCAGCGCGCCACCATGGAAGTCGCGCGGCTGCGTGGAGTAGTCGACGCCGGTGTGCATCGCCATGGCGGCCAGGCCTAGGGTGGTGCCCAGACGAACGCCGTGGAGGGCCACCTCGTCGACGCGGTCTTCCACCGCGCCAAGGCGAGCTTCCGGTGTGTCTCCGGGAGCGTTCACCTTGTCCGCCAGCTTCTTCACCAGCGTCTTCAGCCAGTTGAGCTCGGTATCGTGGTCTGCAGCAAATACGAAGCAATGGTGGTTAGTTCAAAGTTGAGTTGGATTAAAACAAAGCACAAGATTCACCGTCGATGGCCTCCAGCAACTGCTTGCGTTGGTGCTCCCATTCGAGCTCGGCGATTCCGGCCTTCTTGGAGACATCTCCCAGCTCGCGCCGGGTTTCATCGCGCTCCGCCTTGAACCTGCTGGCGTCGCGATCACTATAGCGCGAGCTGGGGGAGGGAGAATAGCTGGACGACCCCGAGGAGTCGCCTGGCATGGCTGGAGTCGTGGCCGGCGCAGGAGCGGGGTTCCACTGGATGAGCCTGGAAACATGAGAAGGTCGTCAGAAACAAAAGGAAATCTAGAAAAAGCTGTGAAGAAATTGACGATCACTACCTCCGGCGAGCGCCAGCGCGGCTCCCTTCGGCCTCGTCGCTGGCCCGGCGCCTGTTGCTGCTGCCTACCATCGAGCTTTTGGGAGTACTAGTTCTAGAGAAGGGAAGTTTAGATTGGCAAAGGCTTGAAGGCAGAAGACTTGGTGAAAGGCTAGGGGTACCCGCGGTTCTTATTTATGGGACTGGCAAAGAGATCGTGGCCGGAGATCGTGGTGCATATCCCGAGAAATTTGGGAGGTGGAGAGACTTCCTTAACCGAATCGTCGTTGGGTCGTTTTGAATTCAAGTGAGTCATATTCGGTTTGACTGATTGAAATTTGGCTGAGTTGAGGTCGGATCGCTATTCGGGTCTAACACTGTTTGGCCAGAGTTGTCGAATGAATCGTCTAAAGTTGTTCGCAAGGCAAGACAGAAAATGGAAAGTAAAGTTTATGGTGAACAAAATTACAAGAACGACGAATCATTCGGCTACAAATTGTTTGATACAATCATATGTTCAAGTACTTTGAGATTACACTGGAAGCATCTGATATCATTTTGCTAATGTCTCCAGCAGTTTCTGATCAGCTTCCTGGGTGTTAGACAGAGCGGAGAGCTTTGTCTTGAGTTAGTTTGATTCAATCAAGGCTGTTGTTGCTTCCTTTTGGATTTTCTCTGTTAATCCAGGAAGTTCGGCTATCTTTTTCTTGTCATCCTCGATTTCAGCTGTCAGGTTCTTCAATTCAGCTTCTAGTGCAGCTTTCCTGACGATCTTCAACTCAAGTGCAGGCTGTAGTTCAGCCAGCAATTCCTTATTGCTTTGGATTTGAGCCTGTGACTCTTTCACGAATTGCTTGGATTTGGTTCTCCTTTGCTCCAGGGCTGGTCGGGAGGATTGATTCTTCAAAGCTCGCCTTACTGCTGCAAAGTGATTGTCCATTTGTGAGATAGGCTCCATGGAGGCTTTAATATCATCAGGAAGCTCTTGGTTGATGGATTCAAGCACTTCTTCTAGAAGATCAACATCCCTAACTTGATCCTGGATATCTCTTTGCAGCAGAGAGAGGATTTCTTTTAGCTTTGCTCGATTTTCCTCTGATAGAGCTTGACCTGAAGATGCCTCATCTCCTTTTTCGGCAGTTAAGTCATCCACAGTACAAAAAAGCTTGGTGGTGATGCAGCCTGATCCTGAAAAGAAAGGCTTGCCGAATTGAGGATGATTTATTGAATGGAAATAACAGAAATGAATACCCATGCTTACATCATTTCTGGCCTCCTGAATTGGAGAAGAGATTTTTTCAGGCTCAAGAAGAGGTTCCTGGATGGTCAGTTGAGGAGAAGCTTGAGAGGTCCCTGGTAAAGCTGAAGCTTCTAACTGACGAGAAGCTGGTGGAGTCCTTGGTAGGTTTGAAGTTTCTGGCTGAAGAGAAGATGGATCCATCCCTAATGAAACTGGAACTTCTACTTGAGAAGAGGATGGTTGAATCCCTGGTGAAGTTGGAGCTTCTGAGGAGAGGATGGCTGGATCCTTGGTGAAGCTGGGTTTGAAGCATGTTGAGGAGAAGAACTCTCCATAGTTTGGTTCACCAATGTTTCCTCTGCAAATAGCGAGTAGAGGATGAATGCCAATGAAGAAAATAGTCTTTAAAGGGAAAGATGTGGTGAAGATCTTACTAGTAGATGGGGCATTGACAGATTCTGTAGTGATTGATGGTTGTTGAGCTCTGGTCTGAAATTACACAAGATAAAATTATTAGGATGAAGAGTGATTTTATGCTTAGGAAGGAAAAGATGTTAACCTCAATGAGAACTCTTTTAGATGTTCTTTTCTTCTTGGCAGCTGGAGGAGCAACCAGGGATGAAGCTTTCCTTTTATCAGAGGCTGAACTGATGAGAGTTGGATCTGATGTGGCATATCTGGACATCAGTTGAGCCAAGGTGGTGGAATTAAATCCCAAAGCAGAGATTGGGCCTGCAACATTGTAAGAAATTGTCCTAGCACGAGGGGCAGGCACTGTATTTTGCAAAAAATGGCAAAGGATCATGATCAGTAAAGAAGGACATGATTGAGAAAAGGGAAAAGATAAGTATGTTACCTCTGAAATTGGCTGGAAATCAGGCATTAGCTCAAGACAGAGAGAATGTACTGGTTCATTGAAAATGTGATCATGGAATTCTTGCCACCAGGAAGTAAAGGAGGGATGAGCTATTGTTGTTGGTACAAAAGCCAAGGTGCATAAATAGTTGGGCTGCACTGATATTCAAAGACTCTTCTGGCTTGCAGGGCTTCCTTAATTTCCTCTCTGGGCTTGAGGAATTAATGAAGGAATAGCCTTGGGGGCACTTGGCCACATCCTAGCTGTCGGGCCATCATGTTTGGTTGATAGTATTCAAAGGTGCTCTGATTTTGCCTTCCTCCACTGAATTCTGCTGGCAGGATGCATGGATGGATGAAGATGTTAAAAATTGCTATGGATTTTACATCATTACATACAGTCTCAAAATTGAATTCATAAGGGAGAGTCAAGTTATCATTGTTCAGATAAGGAAGCCAAAGGGGATTGGTGAAACCTTTGAAGAAAATCTCAAAAAGTTGGCTAATGTCCTGATCGATGGATATGGTTGAGGCAGCTTCTCCATAAGTTTGGCAACCTTTGGTGATCTGAACTTCCCCTTCATTATAGTTGGATGAAGGAAAATGCCAGTTGTTAAGGTCAATACCAACGATCTGGTGCATGTATAGCTGCAGCCACATTTGAACAAACCACCAGGGGCCATTAACACAGGACATCTTCTGGCTGGTGTGCATCAAGTAGGTGGTCTGATGAAGCATGTGGTATACACTCCCTAGGAGGTACTTTCCAAGGGGAATGGGATTACCAACAGCCAAGCTGCAACCATTACAATATGGTTTAGGGTTGGCTCATTGGCTTTGCCACAGAAGATGAATCTGCATAGCCACACGTTCAGAAAGGCCTTGTACTCAACTTCAGACAGAGGGCCATCATACATATGTTTTTGGATGTACATCTTATATCCGACTTTTGTTTTCACTCCTTTTTGCCTGGAGGAGCCTTTGTATTTGTGAGGATACACGAATCCTGTGATATCAAGGCCGGTCATCATATATACATCGGCCAGAGTAGGAGACATTGGTCCATGACCAAAGAGAAAAGCATTGACACCATTTGACCAAAAATGACAGGTTGCAATCAAAAGATTCTCATTTTTGGGAGTTTCGGCCAAGGATAACTCCAAACACTGGGCAATGCGAAGGCTGTCCCAATTGCTTGTTTTAGCGCTGTCATCATCAAGCATCATTTTATACCAGTTTCTCCAACCTGCAATTGGGGGCAGGGGCCAGTCCTTGAAGGTATCTTGCCATTCATGAGGTCTCGACAAAGCTGCTTTGAAAGGGATCCTCTGAGATTCGGCTTCAATGAACTCGAGAGGGTCAGAGGTTCCCACGGGCCCGAGGAAGAAGGATGGTGATTGGTACTCAATGGGAATCAAGATCTCGGCGGATAGAGCCTATCAAGAACAAGAGAAGGCAAAAGAAAAATTTAAGATGGAAATCGAAAAAGTAATACCGAATGGGCCTTAAGGGGATGAGATTTACCTGAAGAACTTGGTCTTGGTCCGCCATTTGAAGATTTGAGCTTGAGGGATTGATGAACTAGGGTTTGGATCTGAGCGAAGACTCCAACGGATTGCAAGAGGAAAGAACGGGTGTTGAACAGATTTAGCTCGGAGACGTTGAGCATTTATAGTCAATTCCGGAATAAAATCACTTTTATCCCGTAATTGAAGGGGCATATGTTAACACCAAAAATTGGTACAGGAAAGGGACTGACTTGTGGGCCGAGTTTGGTAAAGAAGCGCCATTCGGCAGGAAGATCTCCTCAAAGGATTTGGTAAAGATACTTGCGGTCGGCAGTACGCCATCATTCGGCAAAAGGACTGTTTGCACTTAAAAAAGGAAGCTTTCGGGAATACGTGATGAGGTGGCCCGGATATAAGGGACGAATTGATGACGGGTGCGAGATGGACATTGGTGCCAGGACATTAATTTAGGTAATAAATGTTGTACTCGTAGTCGACCAGGAGTCGTGTTAGGACAAGGGTATAAATATAAATCCTTGGTGTCTGTAATAGGGATCGAATAATTACACAACAAAATCGGCCCCGTGCCAAACTTCGAGTCCTTTAGTCGAGTCGTCGAGTTCTTCGAGAGGAGCCATCGATCCGTCGACCTCCGTAAGTACCGGCAACCTTGTATCATGTCTAGTATCATGCGGTGGATTTAGACCGTGATGCAAGTAGTCTTGTTACCTTGCTTAGTATTATGCGGTGGATTTAAGCTTGGTTCAGGAGGGTTTCTTGTTAGATCATGAGCCATGCGGTAGGCTAAGATCTAGCTTGGAGCTAGTTATCGGCTCTATTAGATTTGACAAGATCTAATAGATTCATTAAGTTACCACGTGTTGCTTTGGATTTTGCTTTATGTTTAATTCATGTAACTCTTTTACCCAATATAGATTGATTAGTTTCGGCTCTATCCCTTTGAGATTCATGTGTTGTGCTTTCAAGTCTTTGGTTTATTGTAAAAGGATCAAGTGCTCTCAATAGCCGAATTTAGATCAATCTAGATTGTCACGTGTTGCGGGTTCAAGCTTGTTGACTTTTCAATGTTTGTTCCTTCTCCACGGAACCCGGATCGGCTGTACAGCTGTATTCAGCAATTCTATCACAAGTGAAACGTATTCATAAGTTTGTTTTAAATAATGTATGCTTTTAGCCTTCCATGTTTAGATTGTATCATGCGGTGGATTGATTTACTCGTGATTGGTGGTGTGATTTCAAACAAGTCGTATCATGTGGTGGATTAACTTGTTTGGTGTCACGCTCGACGGGTTTGAAAGTACCTAGACATGCGGTAGACTAGTGCTTTTGGCCTATGCATGCTTGTTTACCTCACATTTATAATCATGTTTTCACCTTATTTATTTTTATTGTTATTTATCCTCGAAAATCGGTCATGACCACGTGCAAGCAATGCTGTTTAAACAAAGACCGATCCTTTGTCATGCTTACATCATGCATTCGGCTATATCCTGGTTTCATATTTTAAAGCTCCCGAATGATATTTAAACTGTTGACAGATAGCTTGTTGTAGCTATATGTCTTTTTACTTGGCTTTCTAGCCGTAAATACGGAACTGTCTGGTACCACCCGGCAAGTTCCAGGTTTTATCTAACTACTTTTCATCCTTTGTCAGTTTCAGGAAAATTGACTGGCACACTTCGGATCCGGCACGTGTGTTAAGCCAGCTTTGTTCGACGCTATGTGCTTGGCGCGAGGAGCTGATTTTGCGTCAACAGAACCACCACGAATCGTGCCAAATAGGTTCAATCGAAGTCAGGACAACTAAAGTTTTTGTGTGAAGGGTGTTTTAGCACTCAGGGATCATGGCCACATTACCCTCCCCTTTCGGCCTATTCGTTTGACTGGTTGCTAGTGCTGATTTGGTCTGAGCGAAAAGTACTGTTGGTTGGTTGTTGGTGGCTGGTTTGTTCTGAGAAAAAAATAATGTTGGCTGGTGACTGATAAACCAAACGAACAGGAAACTAGACACTCCATTAAAATAACTGTTTCCTTTCTTGATTCACCTTATATTATAAAAACATGAGTTTTATTTTTGAAACGTTTTCATCTTTTCGTCTGGCTTGTCGGGAGCAGCCAACAATATTTTCTCTCACAAACAAATCAACATCAGCTAGTTAGCGGTATTTTTTCTCTCACATACAAATCAACAACAACCACCAACTACCAATCAACCGAACAAGAGCAAATTAATTGATTATCTGTAGCTTCGCAAACATTGTGATGGAGTTTGTAACATTTTGGTCAATTGTTTGGCATCTCATTTTCGTTTATTTTGACGATATATTTTTCCAAAGTTTGTAACGATGCATTACCCACTCATTACGATCCCACCTTGTAGGGATCTTTACGGCCAGCCTCACCTCCACGGCCCACCCGGCAGCCTCACGCGGTCACGCTCAGTAATCCAATCCAAGGAAAATCGAACTGACTCGCCTCGCCGCACATGACGGAATCAGCCGGACCTACTGTCATTAGCATCGTGGGACCCACCTGTCAGTGGCGCTTCGTTGCAACCACTAGCCTACTAATCCTCTCCAGTTCCCATCTCCACATAAACCCCTAAACCCTCCAGAACCTTCTCCGTCCGTCCTCCCCCGCCGCTGAAACCCTAGCCCCCGCAGTCATGGCCCTCGCGCTGCGTCTCCGGCGGGCCCTCGCCGCCGCCACCACCACAGCGGCGCCCCTCCTCCGCCCGTCCGGCTTCGTCGCCCGGTCCCTCCTCCTCGCGCCGCCCTCCTCCGCCTCCCCGGCGGCGCAGCCGCTCCCGCCGCGGGCGCCGTGGCGGCTCCTCCCCGGCGGCGCCGCCGGGTTCCGTTCCACGGCCGCGGCGGCGGCGCGGGGCGGGCACGACTACGGGGCCGACGACGCCAAGATCTCCCCCGACGAGATCCTCTTCGAGGGCTGCGACTACAACCACTGGCTCATCACCATGGAGTTCCCCGACCCCAAGCCGTCCCGCGAGGAGATGATCGAGACCTACCTCCAGACCCTCGCCAAGGTCGTTGGGAGGTATGATGCGCTCCGTATCCCCCCGTTTTCTTTTCGATTTCGTTACGGAATGCTCGGCTTTGTTACGGATTGGGCTTTGTGTCGGTGCAGCCGGCGCTGAATTGGTTCTTATGTGGTGATGAAATGTGATTCTGAATTGTGTGATTGCTTCATCTCGTTGTGGTACCCCTTGTTGGAGACACGGGATGAGTCGGGTGTTTGATCTAAAGTGCTGCACAGGTTGGCGTCCTTGCGGTGCTGAAGGGACTGGTTGTCCTGTTGTTTTGTTTTGTTTCACACTTAGTATTTACTATGACCAGTTGAAAGTAAGCGATACGTTAGAATGCACCAGGTTAATGATGTGTTAGAATACACCAGGTTAATTTTTCTTTTGAGGACAGTTAAGATTGTCAACTTCATTTTTTTTACTGGCCAGATATATATATTTTTTCTCAAACAACATGGGAGTACTGTGTGTCATTTTATAAAAGATGATATGATAAGTCCATGTTGAAAATTGGAGTGCTACTAATATAGTATACACAATAGGGGCCATGATTTGCCTTTTAGACCATGTCAATCCACAAGAAATGCTGTTCTGCTTGCACTGGAGATTGGATACTGTAACTTTCAGTGAGGTTGAATTGTGTTCTGTTACGGTACTAATATGAAAAGTAATACCATTTACTTCTGGTATGATAGGGGAAGTTAAGGAGGTCTTATTGGATTTAAGTTATGGATGTTTTACATTGCACATGGTTGACATTGATGGACAATGTGCATGCAAGTTTTTCCTAGAGTTACATCAAAAGTTGTGGTTGGTCACATGAACATATTGGTTTTTGTTAATGTGGTACGAAAAACTTCCCCATAGTGTGAAAACAATCTAACTTATTTTCCTGTTTACAGTTTTTTTACTTCATTAATTCCAACACTTCCAGGTGTAATTTCGGGGCATAAAGTAGTGTAGGTCCACATGAGAGTTTATGTTGAGCCAGAAAGTATTATATAAGGGCCCACCTGAAACTAATGTCTACATCTGAACAGCATTGCTCTTTTTTTATGAACGATTTGCTTTTTGTCATAACTTGGAATAGTTATAGTTGGGGGGAAGGGATGGATTCCACTTTGGGAGCACTCATAATTATTATCTTGTGTTTTTTTTCAAAAATAAATTTTAGCTAACAAAGATGTGTGTCCATTGTCAAACCATGTACAGAGTCTATGTTCTTGTCGATGATTTGGTGTTTCTCTAGTTTTTGCAGCCTTGTGCTCGCATTACTCTACATTTTACTAGCCGGAATCTTTATGCCAGGGATCTTTTATTTGGTTAACTGTGCCCCGATGCAATATTCGTACTTAATTTAAATTTGAATTGTCAAATTATTATTTTTATGCCCAAGGCCATTATTGTAAATGTTTTTTTTTGAGAATCATTATTGTAAATGTTTAGTGACATAGCTCTTAACTAAAGTTTGACTTGTTGCTGTTATAAGCTCATAATCTTTGTAATGAGATAAAGAATAACTTCAATCAATCACAATTTATAATATAATTACCTCATTTGCTGAGTTTTGATCTTTTTAAGTTACGAGGAGGCTAAGAAGAGGATGTATGCTTTTAGTACAACAACCTATAATGGTTTTCAGGCTGAAATGACTGAGGAAATGTCAGAAAAATTCCGCGGTGAGTAAAGTATAGCTAAGCAATTTTATGTTTTCTTGCAGCTGATATGTTTATGATTTGCATAGTACTTACCTGTTTGTTTTGCTATTTGGTTAGGTTTACCTGGAGTAGTTTTCATTTTACCTGATTCATACCTATATCCAGAGACAAAAGAGTATGGAGGTCTGTTCAATTCTCACTCTTTCTTTAATTTGCCAGTTATTAACTTGACACACTTGATTCTGTTTTGTGCCTTGTTATTAGTGAATTAGTGACTTTTACATTTCTTTTGAGTTTGTATTTATGCCATGATTTAATGTTTTTACTGTATGTAGCACATGATACTTGTTAGAAATTCATTCTTAATATGTATTGATTTCACCAGGAGACAAATATGAAAATGGTGTCATCACTCCAAGACCACCGCCTGTTCATTATAGCAAACCATCAAGGACTGAAAGGAATCGTAACTACCGGGATGGCCCTCCTCATCAAGGAAATTACCCGAACCGCCCTCCACAAGGAGGTTATAATAATAGCCCACCACAGCAAGGAAACTTCCAGCCATACCGCTCGCAGCAAGATGGAAGAGGCTATGCCCCACAGCAGAATTATGCACAAAGTGGACAAGATGCTAGAGGTTTTGGGAGGAATGATTATGCAGACCGTTCAGGGTACAGTGGAGCACCTGGTGGCTTCCAAGGTCAAGCACCTCAGTACCAAGGGCATGTAAATGCAGCTGGTCAAGGTCAAGGTTACAACAACCGCCAAGAGCACAGGAACTTCTCCCAAGGGCAGGGAGGAGGTTTCAGGACTGGTGACCCTTCAGCTCCTGGCTCTTACGGCCAACCATCAACACCCGGATCTTATGGCCAATCATCACCACCTAGAAACTATGGTCAGCCACCTCCATCGGCTTATCCTGCCGGTACCAGAGTTCCTGGTGTGAACCCTAGATATGATGGGGACAGCAGACAGGGGGCAGGACCGTCATATGGTGGAGATAACTGGCAAAGACGTTCTGATCAGTATCCTAGTCCTGGTGAAGGACAAGGAAACTGGCAGGTATGAGAGCATTTGTTATACAAATTTCACTTATTAATCGTATTGCATTTTGCATTGAAATAAAATGGTTTAGACAGCACATTGTGACTGTTTTTGCCAGTTCTAGATTGGACTCAATAGTGACTGCCTTCAAGTTAAATGATTGTTTAGATTTGTGAACTATGAACTAATTGACTCCTTTACACTTTCCATACCCTTCTAGTATTTGTTGAATTGCTTTATAGGGTGCTGTAATAGAAGTGCAGGAATACATCAAACCCAGTTTTAACAAAGTCGCGACAATTGATTCTGCAATAGCTTTTCTTCAGAGGAATACCTCTCTATTCCATTCGTTTTTAGAAAATAGTTTGACCTGCTTTTATAAAAGCAAGAAAGAAAAACATTTGTCTTGCAGTCATCCATTGGGGTTACTAGCTTACAAGACTACACGACTCTTACTCAAACTAAGTTTGTAAGCACACTCAAAAGTTGTCTACATTGATGAAAGAAACCAGGCACGAATTAAAGGGCTTCTTAGGCATTCTGTTAGTTGCTGAAGATATTCTACTAAGCGATAGCCTGTTTGTATCAGGAGCATGCAGAAGCAATCATTTGCCAATAGAATATGAACATACACCTTCAATTGCGGATTACTGACACAATGTTCTTTTGTGGTTGTGCAGGGTAGGCAGTAAGAGCTTAAGTGTTCCCTGAAGACAAGCGTCCCCACCTGTAAAATAAACAACTGTGGCGCATTACTCTCTTTTGGTTTGCATTCAAACACTGAACTTATGGGCATGTGTCATTATCAAAATTATGGATGCAAACTTATGTTTTGTTTGTTGGGCCAGATATTTGACATTTTTTAAACAAAAATGGATGTGGAACATTCTTTTGTCTATCTTTCCGAGTTACCTGGAAATAATATATGTTTTCCCGAAGAATATCTTCTGGTGAATATTGATTGTAGGGATGCCTGCAACCAATGAAATCACATCATATATGTTGATCCTTGACTGTAGGGATGCCTGTAACCAATTAAAT
Source organism: Cenchrus americanus (assembly GCA_947561735.1). Taxonomy (NCBI): domain Eukaryota; kingdom Viridiplantae; phylum Streptophyta; class Magnoliopsida; order Poales; family Poaceae; genus Cenchrus; species Cenchrus americanus. Next base: position 164,177,939 of record OX387242.1, on the reverse strand, counting down.
CACATCATATATGTTTCATTCCTCTGTTTTGAAAGAGTGTTACCAGAATTTTGCATTTTCTGATTAGTTGTATGCTCGTTGACATTTGCTGGAGATTGGCACGTATCTTTGAAACGATGGTACCTTTCATGAGCATCTCGGTCTGGATGAAAGTTGCATGAGAACGAGATTTCAAAAGATTTTGGGTGAAGTCAACTACAGGAGGAAATCCAGTTGTGTTTTTCCAGGAAAGTTAAAATCCAGCTTTTAGATAATGGCGACCTTCAGCATAATTCAAAATGCCGGAATCTAAGAATCTGTCCCTTTGAGCGGAATAAGTAGTCAAAAAGGGCTGCAAATATATGGGCGAATCAGGTTGCAGCTACTGGTTTTGCTTACAAAGTCATTATGTCCTGTACATCCATAAGGTAAATTCACGACCAGTCAGTTCGCGTCAACAATCATGCAATAGCTTAGCTGCTATAAAAAAATTGCATACATTTAGCATTCTAAGGAAGGAAGCTTTACTAACAATATATTTTCGACCTCGGGACCATACGTAAAACTATTATAAAATGAGAAAAGAATCAGGGTTGTATTTTTTTTTTGGCGAATAATCAGGGTTGTAGTTAGATCACGTAGATTTGACTTCCTTTTAAAGTGAAACAAATGGGTTTAGAATAGAAACTACTACCTCCGTGTTTAAATATATCTATATCATGTTTAGGTCAAGTTAGTTTAATTAGTTCTAGGATAAATTAGTTACTTAAACATTATATATTTAAGGGACAGAGGGAGATATAAAACTAATATAGCAGAATAAAAAAAGAACGAATTATCAAAGCACAACACTACAACGAAGGTCAAAAATTTTCGTGCACCTACGTTCCCACCGCCACCATTATTGGGTTTGAACCCACTGCGAATAACACATACTTGTGATGCCATTTGAACCGAGCAAGAAGAATTTACATACTTTTAAAATATGGCAAGAATCACGAGCAAACAATCAAACATGTACAATTTAAGCTCAAACACTACAACTCTGATTCTTTTGTGGAACTAAAATATAACACTGTGCATGTTCCTTCAGGAGTCTCATGATTTTTACAAAAAAAAGTGATTTCTCGCACCTCAATGCTTGATTAACATGAATTTATACATATCATCGTTGCCAATTGAAACATATTCTTTCCTTGGATCAAATCGTAGCAAGATATGGTGACGCAAGCGTGACATGTCCCGTCAGCTCTCTTTTGATTGAGGAATGCCTATTCAGATAGCGCTGGCTTGGATCTCTATCCTGCACATAGAAATTCCAAGGCGCTCTCTTCTAAGGTCCAAAAATTCCTATGGACCTCTATTCCCATCATCGATTTTCGATCTGCCATGAATGACACATATCTTTGTTGCCATCTGAAAAATGGAAACAATAAGAGATGGCAGATTCCATTCACCAAAATGTGGTGCACATCACCGGACTCCTCTCCTTGTCCACACTATAAATACATGGCGTTTGCAGCTAGAGCTGCCACACAGTCACAGACACCGAGCTCAACAGAGCTACCAGCAATGGCTGAAGGCCTTGGACTGAGAAGGTGGAGAAGAAGAAGAGGGCGGCCTCACATGGAGATGGAGAGCCCCTTTTGGTAGCCAAGAATGACTTGCCTATGCGCACCTTCTGTCGGCACATCTATCAGCGCCATAGATGGTGCGATGTTGGCTGCATCGGCGAGTCTTCTTGGCTAGCCAGAGGGCTCTCATCCACCATGCCAGGCTTCCCTCTTCAAAGTTCCACCGAATTTTGTTCTCTGCACAGGGAATTTGGTTATGTATCCTAATCCCTCTGTTTCAATTCCGACACGCCTCTCATTTCCACAAAAGTATTGTTAATTTTAGATATGCATTTTTTTCTTGTTTCTTCAGAGAAGTTTGGAATTAGATCATTTTGTGTGGTACTGATGATTGGAGAACATGGTTTGAAAGTTCATCACACAAGACATCAGAGAAGGGAAGCATATGCATGCAAGATTGTCAAATGAAAATTTGAATGCATTTATCTTTTGATTTCATACAGTATGAATCTTACTGCTATGCTGAATTGCAATACCAAGCATCCGGCTGCTATTAAATTCATAGAAAATAGAGAATTGCCTTTGCATGGCTACTGAATATACTGATGATGTGTTACTGCTTCTGTAGGTGATCACCAGGTTTGTCAGTTATGCAGTGCCAGCCACCAGATCCAAGAAACTTCTGCCAACAGCCAACATGCACGGCCACGAGGGCACCAGGAGTTGGCTTCTGCGTGTGCGGCAGCGTTCGAGACCCTGATCGCCACACGTGTAGCACACTGCACGCGCGGCTAGTTCCAACGTGTGCCTTTTCCGTTTGCATGTTGCATTGCACAGTGTCCGAGCGTCAGAGGTTGTATGTTAATTACCAAAAAAAAAACATTTTGACTATCGTCATACTTCATTATTAGTACATGTGGTTTGGGCTAACGCGATAAATTTTGTTTGTCTTTAGTAAGCACACTTTGTCTTTTGCAAAAAAAGTGCAATTGCATCCAACTAAGGAAATTGTCGAATTTTTGTCTACTAAATTTTATTCGTGAGAAAAGCGTAGTTGTAAAAGGAAAAGCTTTCATATTAGTCTTAGTAAATTGCGCAAAATGTTAGTGCATCATTATTTATTAACAAAAAAAGAGATCACTCTATCACACAAAAAAGAATCATGTATAAAGATATCCAGCATTAATATTTCCAAATGTACAATAGCTCTTTCACACAAAAACTCTAATAGTTTCTTTAAATAAATGAACTGCCAAACATTAACTATGTAAAACATTTAAAGCACCTTTATTGCAAGTACTTACTCCCTTCGTCTCGTAAAGAATGCAATTCTAGCATTTGAAAAAAAATCCCACAAAGAGTGCAATCCTAAAAAATAGATCTAACTACCTGTCTAATTAAGTAATCAGATCTGATCTGCATGCCAAAACTTACTGCATGTGGCTAAACAAGAGGGGTATTAGAGTCTTTTCGCGCCACCACTAATTTGTCTAAAAAAACTAGAACTGCACTTATTATGGGACGGAGGGAGTAGCTAGTATAACCGAATAGCTCAGCTAGCACTTGTGGTGGAACCTATCCACGAGGATTCGAGTCCTCAACTCCGTACTATAGAGTGCTTACATTATTTTTGGATTTAAGAGCGTATTTGACAGAACCGGAGCTCTGCCAAACCGACTCTGGAGCTGCTGCTCCACCACACAGCAGCTCCATCATGGAGCTAGGCTCTCTTTTGCCCTCCAGAACAGAGATGTGTTTTTTTTGCCGTTCTGAATGCTACACAGTACGTGGTCAAGGTGTTGGTTTTCTCGTTCCCAGGATGCTACATAGAGATGGTGCATGGTGTTGGTCTTTTTTTTTGCAATTATCAAACAAGCAAGCCATGCATTTGATCAAACAAATATCCCATCAAACAAGAACTAATATTAATAACTTTGATCATCATAACATGTTGACACACACAAATTAATCAAACGCTAAGAAATATAAAAGTACAACATTCGATTACAGGCTAGTTCCAACCAAGAGCTAGAGTTGTGGCAAGTTCATCCCAAAAAATATCCACGCAATTCGCACTGGCTTCGGAGTAGATGTATCTGATGCATTTGCTAGAACGGCAAATCATTTATAACGATTCGGTATTGTAGGCATAAAATTAGGATCACGATCAACCCGACCAAAGTCTGCATCATCACTGTTATGCTCACGAATGAAATTGTGGAGGACCATACAAGCGACAACTATCATTTTTTGTTTCCAGATGGGGTATTTCTTTATCCTGTATAGAATTTCTCACTTCATTTTCAATAACCCAAAAGATCTCTCAATCACATTGCAAATAGATGAATGTTTGCAATTGAACTTTTCCTTCGGGGTTCTAGGTTCCATACCTCTATGCCAACAATGTAAATTTACCTACAAATGTCTTCCCAATGTACCTCACTTGCTCATCTAGTGGAAGTGAGACACGAATATGTTTGCCATCAAGTGCTCCAAAGCAATCTTTGAAATATGGATAGACTTGCTTAGGCCAGTCTCATTGGAAGGGTCATAGACATTAAATAGGGTGCCACATATGCAAAAGAGACGACACGACATGATATTTAATAGGAGAGAGGGGAAACCAGGGTCATCCTCATGATCCCGGGGCGGCGCGAGTCCTAAGAATGATACCCTCATGACCCTCGTACTGAGACAAGTGACACAATTTGTATAACATAATTGACCAACCAACATGCAACAGTCAAATATTTAGGGGATTTCTGGTTCTTAGCCTTCAGTTTCCATGCCAAATATGTGGTTGCCACAGAAAATCGACTGGTGTTTGGTTTGCACCTAAAGTATTCATTTGCACAAGCTTTTACGCCACAAGTGCGGCGAGTCTTTTCTCTGCCACAGAACTGCGGTGCGCCACAAGTTGGCATGGCAGGGTGAGGCTCTCAACCAAACATCCCCTTACATGAACCCTATGAAACTGTGTTATGACACCGTGCATTGAGAGAGGGTGCGTCACCACGCAAACAAGTATAGTAAAGATGATGTGTTACTCTTGGAAACTCCCCCGTAACCCCTTCAACTGAGACTGGTCTTATCATCCCTTATCCTCCTATGGATCATATGAAAATTTGGATCTTTTGGCTGAATGAAATCCTTTGCCATGCCCATCAAACAGAACAAAACCTCTTTAAATTTTCTACTAATAGTTTCACTAGAGTGCTTGAATCTATTTTGAACTTTGCTGTTTGACTCATTTCCCGCACAAGTGAATAACAAAATGCCTACACTCTCTCCAGTTGACATGTGTAGTGATGGTTTCAACCTGTACCTGTCAACCAATAATTAACCTATGGAGGTTAAAGAAATTTTTTGTGCTCATGCGCAGTTGCCTATGGCATTCCCATGGAGTGTTGAAAAGATCCAACATAAACTCCATTCCACTTGATGTAGATGTCGTTGGAGGGTTTTTAGTAAGAAACATGCCAACATATATTTGTCCTATCATAGCAGCTCCTAAGACCATTTCCAAAATTTCCTCAGTCTCATCATTAGCATCATCACTACATATCTGCAAGAATTTGTTCACAAGATGTAGATAAATGATTTGTTCAAAAGATACAGATACAAAATTTGTGCACAAGACACATAAATAAAAAAATTTGTCCACATGACATAGATATATAATTAACCAAGCCCATAGATAAATTTTTTCCACATGAAATAGATCATATGACTTTAAAATATCAAAGATGATAGGAAAAAGTTGAGAGCGCCCCATCCAAAAAACTAAGGGTTGAAACAAGAAGTACCGAGATAGATTAACTTATACTGATAGAAACTAAAATAAAATAATACCAATATATCATTTTTAGGGAAAGAATGGATGTCATTGTGCGCAAACCAGTTTCTGTATTTCATCAACAAAATACCAATATCATTCATTGTTTACCTGATTCTTCAATCATTCCGCAACTGGCACTAAGACAATTGAACGGACCAACAATCGACAATGGGAAACATGCCTTCATGGAAACACTAAAAAGATTCAATGGCTGGAAAACATTAGATTAGCATCAAAATTCGATGGCTGTAATCAATAAATCGAGCACTCACAAATCAGATATAAGTCACAAAAATAATAGCACAAATAACAATACAAAAGGATTCTTAACTTGTGCGGATGTGATTGTGGACAGGGATGATTGTTGTTCTCACCTGTGAGGCAAAACTGAGCGGTGAGTGATGACATTTACATGGAGAGCTATTAGAGGCGTGTCAAGTCCTTTAGACAAATAATGAAACAGATTCAAAATTATATCACTACAAGAAGATGCCAATAGACTCATATTACGAACATATAATGGACTAAGCCCTTCCACTGATGTAGTCATGCATGACCAGAAAACCATGGCACTATGGGCTATGGCAGTAGTCTTGAGTTATAGCTAACATTTAACCTGACTGCAATCTATTTAGAAGTAAAAAATTTATTAATTACACAAACCTTGTGCTCATTAGTGTTACAATTAGTAGGATAAGTAAACAAAGTAGAATAAATCCGAGTACACTTTTTATGAGAACCAAATGTTTAGACCTATATTCAACAAATATGAAGAAAGCAAATGTCTCACACTGCAAGGTCGCCCAAACCAGTGATCATTATGGCTCTATGCAATGGTTGAGAGGAAACACCTACACAAATGCATCATAAAACATAATTTATTTCAGTAATACAGGGACAACCACCCCAAGCTCCAGTCGTCCACCCACTTCATGGACATGACTTGTTAATATAGTAGTGAGCAGCATATCTTGTCTGACCAATTTCTTTTCATTTTCTTGTTAGACTAGTGTTATGATCCGAGAAGGTTTTGGAGGATAGATTGGAAGAACAGCAAGGGATTCGAATGAGGAATGGAAGAGGAACAAGGTTGTCTTAAGGAAGAAGACGAACTAGAGTTTTACTTCTCTGATTACTTGCCTGCACAGGTATACGGTTCAGGGATTATATCCCCTCAGGTCACACGCTTACAAGTTTACACAAGCATAAGCATACATCCGGCCCATGGCCCACTAAGCTCAACACATACGACCCACGACGGTTTACTCTCTGGCGTTGGTAGTCTGACATTCTTCCCTCCTTAAAAGGCAGCTTGTCCCCAAGCTAGTGCATCTGAATAACGACGCCGAAGATCACATTCATCTTCCCAGGAGATGAGCTTCGAAGGAGTGTCCCATTGAACCAGAATGTGTAGAGCTATTGACGACCCAGTGCTTTTGTATGCTTTGTCCAGGACTATCACAGGAGCAACCATTGCAGCTGGATCAAAAGACACATATGAGAGATCAGCACTTACTCCATCCATGTTGGCCAGATGTTGTTTCAGTTGTGAAACTTGGACCACCGGATGTATCTTATCTTCAGGAGGTAGTTGCAGCTTATAGGCTACTGCTTCAACCCTTTGCAGTATCTTGAAAGGCCCATAATAGCGAAATGTCAACTTGTGATTGCTTCTTGGAGCTACAAATGACTGAATATGTGGTTGGAGCTTCAAGAAAACCATGTCTCCCTCTGCAAATTCCCTTTCTGATCTTTTCGAGTTAGCTTGCTTATTCATACATTGTTGAGCTCTAATCAACTGCTGATGAATCAATTTGGTCAACAATTATCGATCTTTAAGCCAAGTCTCAAGTTCGGGCACCACACACTCCATGGGCATACGTTCTTCATACTTGTGCACCTCTCATCTCTCTTTAACATAATTTAGGGTTAGTTTGTTTTTACTTTATAGATTAATCTCTATCATAAGTCTTTAGTCAGCTAGATTAGTGTTAAGTTAAACACTAGTAATCCCCTTGCTCCTTAGGTTGACAAGAACCTTGGGACCTCCCGTAGGTGAAGAAGGGCATAGGAGATCCGTACGCTTGCGGATCGAAACTTCATACGAGTTTCACCTATCAACACAACGGGTCGACGTTTAGTGCCAACATGGCTAGGATTTCTAGTCTGGTGTTATTGTCGCAAATGGTACATGAGTTGTTCGTTGTCAAGGTGTTGTAGTTAAGAAGCTCCTGGACAAGAACACATCGGCACATGAGCAGAAGCCTGCAGTCAAGAAGCTCCTAGACAAGAACACATCGACACATGAGCAAAAGTCGCATGGCTTGCAGAAGACGTAAGGTTCAGAGACTTGAGGATGTCTGTGACACAAGAGGAAACTCGATGAGTCGAGGCTCTGATGGATAAGGAGCAGTGCTTGGTTACCGAATCGAATTGCTGATCTGTGGGACTGAGGTGTTCACGATCTGGATTCTATACGGTTAGAGTTTAACAAACCAGGGATGCATGCACGTGGTGGCTTAGTCCGAGCAATAAAGATGCATGTTTTTGGTGGCGTGGCACATGAGGATCAGTGTTTTTTCATCATGTGCAAAATATGCAACTGTTACATCGTGTGTGGCATATAGGGTGTTGGCTCGCTAGAGGATGCTCGGTGTCGGATTGTCACGGCTGCAGCGATGGAGAAGCCCACTCTGGTTGTTTGTGCAATATTAGTATGTGTGGACTAACTCAGCCAGAAGACTTAGCAGGTGGTGGTGTGAACCAGTCAGATTATGCATGATGTTTGGACTATGACATGAGGATTCTGTGATGAATCCGGGGGATGGTCCGCGGTCAGGGAGGATGATCCCACAATCGATGAGCCAAGTCAATCAGATTAATTTATGGTGACGAGGTGTGTTGTGTGGGAGTTAGCAGGGTTGTGCACAGTAGAGCTACAAAGCACGCCAAGATGTCAAAAGAAGTTGATGAAAGATTGCAACTGGCGATGAGGAGAGGTAGTGATTGGCGGGCTAGACCTCAAGTTGGGTGTTGCGAGCTTGTTGGGAACGAGTAAAGGCTATCGACAATGTTCAGTCGTAGTGCACATGACGATTAGTAGGAGTTTGATAGTGGTTTAGTGGGTGCTCAGGATCGACGAAGTCAGGTGGCAGGCTGATAGGGTCGAGGTGTGGAGTAGCTCGCTGGTGGTCTACCTGTGATGGATGGACTAGGCCGAACAGTTCGCGGGCATACAACGGACAGTTCTGGATGGCTGGCAGATAGTTCGCTTGGAGGGTGAACATACTGTGGTGCATGGTGGAGAAACTAGCAGAATAGGCTAGTCAGACTGTGGTTAGAGGCGATGACAAGACCAGCGATGACGGCATAAGGGCGGGGCAGCTGATGGGTTGTTGTTCTCTATGGCATGGTGACACATAGCGCGAGCTTGGGATGTAGGTTTGCATGGGAGGAGTTTGCGTGCTTCTAAATCAACAAGGGCGTGGATCGATTAGAGTTGCATGTGCGGGTTACTAAAGCATGAATCGAAAGGCGTGGTGGTACCAAAGGCTGAATTGGAAGGAAGTATAGATGGTGATGTCTATCCTTGCAACTGGAGTAAGTTGGTTGGACATGGCTACATGAGACTATGGTGTAAGACGTCCACCGTAGTATGGCAGTAGTAATGGAAGGACAATGCTAAGGTGGAAATTCTGATATGTGACTCGATGACAATTGTGAGGTTCTCAGTATGTGGTGGAGAAGAAAAACGAAACCACGTGATGGAATCCACATCTGAGCATCTTTTTTACTATGAACTTAGAAAATCCATCGCCATATCCCTTGCTTACCTATTCTTCACGCTCACGACTCCCTTCCCTTCGCATAGCTCAGGTGACTCACCTCCCCATTTTTTCCGGAATGAATTAGCCCGACTTGCAGTCTAGTAGAGCATGATGTTAGTTTCAGTTGTTGTTTAGCTGGAGATGAATCTGATTTTGCTTGTCAGGTGATTGAAGAGAAGGGTGCACAGTTGCAGGTGGAGTCACGGAGTCGGAAATTGCAGGGATAGTAGTGTTTCTTCGGGCAGCTCTTGATAGAGAAGCAAAGGTGATAGCTTAATTAAGTCTGGTGTACATGGAGGTTCGCACAAGACAACTTCAATGTGGCAGAATATTCGCCAAGATGGAGTTTGTTAGATATTGTATCGAATATTTGTACAGTCCGATTAATATGTAACTTTAGTTGTATTTAGTAGTATAGGGTAGAGTCTGTGTCGTACTCTGTAACCCGAGCCTCCTCATATATATGAGAGGGAGGCTGTTATTGTAACCGTGATGACAAAGCGACAAGCACGCAAAGGGAAGGCATCAGTAGAACCTCAGTAACAAAGATCGTGTCTCCGTTGTCGTCTGTAATCGTGCAAATTCATCTCGGTAGATCTAATCGTCGTTCCGCTACGTGGAGATTAGAAGGCAGATCTTCATTGTGGAGGGCTAATTCCTTACAATATTGAATCTTTCTGTACCCATTCGACCAAGCACTTTTTGGCCTCTTTCTTCTCATCGGTTCGAATTTCCATTTTGTGGGGTTCTTCAGCGCTATGTTCTTTTTATATTGATCTCCACCCGGAACCTCATCAACCAGAATTTGCACTTTGGGATCTGAAACCTTTGATTCATTAATCATCTGAAAACTCAATGTTTCAGCATCAATATTTTTTATTTTGGTTGATCACTTCACCCACGCACGTTGGAGACAAATTCCTATTAATTTTTTATCAGTTGTGCAGGCTCTTCCAATTTAACCATCTCTTGCTTAATAACTGATTCGACTTGCTGGTCTGTTACCCGTGACTACAGCCCCCGACAAAGATTGTTGAGCTATGTGTTGTGGTTGTGGAACCATCAACCGTTGATCCACTGCTTTTGAGTGACAAATTTCCGGTTGACCCAACGGATATGCCATTAGCTGGTGGGCCAGTGTATGTGGCTGATATGGGATCGACTGTAGAGCCGATATATATTTGTGGCTGATAGCTTTTTAATTGTTGTGCATGAACCGGTAGTTGGTTGAATACTTCTTGCTGGTTGCTTGGTTGTTCGTATTTGTTGCACCTATGACCAAAATTGTCGGAGTATCGTCTATTGTAGATTTTGAACCAATGATTGCGGAACCGATGTGTGGGCTGGTAATTGGCTGGGTACAACGATGTAGCAACTAACGATGATGTAATAGAAAACGAAGGGTGCTGCTTGATTAGAAATCTCCAATGGATGGTAGATAGGTGCCGCTATGTTAGCTGATGATTCTGGCTCTCGATAGTATGGTGCTGCGTAACCATGTTCCTGGGCTAGAGAAATGCATCTTTAATTGCATTGCTTGTAATATTCGTCAATACTCTAGATTCATTATTCATGGCGCGTTGTATGTACTTATTGAACACATGTTGTATGTACTTATTGAACATCTATGGATTCATCGTGGAAATTATCTTTGGTCCCACCACTAGGCCACAAATGATTTGTGTTGGCGGGTAAAAGGGGTCTTTGCTGGCGGGTGGAGCGCCCGCCAGCGACCTTGTGCTAGCACAAATCGTCTCGATCTTTGGCGGTTGTCCGCCCGCCAGCATAGAGACCTAGTGCTGGCGGGCGCTTAAGTCACCCACCAGCACTAAGGTTTTCCGGGTCAGTACTTAAAAACCGAAAAAACTTTTTTTTATAGCAGAGACCCCACCGGCCAGCCACCGGATCAACACTTAAGTCTCAAGTCGCGCATTTTTCGCGTAAAGTCGCGACGCTCCGCGGTTGACGTGGTTCGAACCCGTGACCTCTACCTCGCGCGAAACCTCCTCTACCACTACACCACACACTCATATGCGTCCATATGCAGTTTTGGTTCTACTCATACTATACAACACCGAGTGTAAGTCGGTTTTTAGAGGCACTAAACGGATTCAAATTTAAAACTTGTCAACTACAAAGTTTCTTAACTTCCTTAGATCTACAACTTTCATGTTGGGAGTTTTTCCATTTGAGGTCATTTACGAAATTTGAATTTCAAATTTAAGAGATTCAAATTTGATTTTCATTGACAATATGATTTCAAATAAAAAAGTGTAAACTAAAAAGTTTCATAACTTATTAGGATCTACAACTTTCATGGTAATAGTTTCTTCATTTGAAACCGTTTGAAAAATTCGAATTTTCAAGTGGTCAGTCCATACGTATTCGGCCGGGCGGGCGACATAAGCCACCCGCCAAAGACAAATAGGACCATTTGTGCTGGCGGGTGGCTTATGTCACTCGCCAAAGATTGTGCCTTCGTCTTTGGCGGGTGACATAAGTCACCCGCCAGCACAAATTGGACCATTTATGCTGGCGGGTGACTTATGTTGCCCGCTGAAGGACCGATACGACGAACCAGAGAGGGGGGGGGGAGTGAATGGGAGCCGATAAAAATTCTTCTCGAAGGAGATGGAAACTCCAACAAGATGAACGCGGCTTCCAACACACTTCTCCAACTCACTACCCAAGTTGGTCAAGCCCACGTAGCCACTGGAGTGCCACTGGACATAGGAACCAACACACAACCTTCCGACCCGAGAATGCAGCGGAACACCAAACCTCGAGTCTACAGACCAACACCGCTCAGATCGGTGAGCACCACCGGTCAGACCGGTCCCTGCTGGTGAAACTGGGCAACTTTCACCAAGTGGCTTAACACAGGTCAGACCGGTGAGACACACCGGTTAGACCGATCACAGCCTGAAAGCCCCCAAGGCACCAAACAGGCCAACCGACCTCCAAACAGACCCAAACTCGAAACAGCCCCAACATAGGACAACAACGAACACACCCAGACGTTCACCCGAGCAAAAACCCACCGAGGGTTGCACCGGTCAGACCGGTCAAGAGCACCGGTCAGACCGGTGTAGCCTGGGCAGCTCGGGATGAACAACACCCGCGTGTCAACTCCCCCAAATCCAAATCTCGATCTCCCGAATCGCTCCACGGACTTGAACAAGACTTTGGGGATAATAGGAACACCTCATAAGGAGTCCATAGCCACGTTTAATCCCACCAAAACTTGTTCAAAAAGGAGGAATCGAAGAAATCCCGCCAAGAACACCACAAACCCTAGAACTCGGAAAACCCCAAAATCGAGCCCCTTTACTCACGGATTTGGGAGGGGAATCACAGCCCAAAGAACCACGAAGGGTTCCCACAAATTTCCCCCATCAAATCCCCAAGAGCAAGGTCCCGAAAACAACCCAAAGAAATCACAAAGAGAGGGCTCCGAAAATCACAACCAAGAACAACCGGGAACAACACATCCAAACCTTGAGGAACCACGCCAAATCATCTATACATGCAACAAAGGTTCATACAAGGTCTAGCTTGCCGCCCGATCATCCAACCCTCTCACAAGATCTCACCATGAAGCTCTCAAGCTAGTCCTATGGAAATCCTAAGGAAAATAGGAAGGGAAAATAGGAAAGCAAATGAACTAGGGTTTCAAGCCTTGGCTGCCATCCTCTCACCTCTTGGGTTATATGGAGGCAACCGAAAGTCTAAAATGCCCTTTACTAATAACTAAGGATACAAGCCCCTCAATGGCAGTTTTGGAAGACTTGAAGCTTTCTCCATCGGACGGATGCCCGGCGACCGCAACCTGCTTAGCCTCGACGCAAGCCTTGCGATCCCGACGCGTGTCCTCCGCTTCGAAGATTCCGGACTACGTCGTCGCACACCGGTCAGACCGGTGCTCCTCACCGATCGACCGGGTACCCACCCGGCCGGACCGGCCGGACCCATCGGTCGACCGGTCTAGCATCTGCCGCAAAGACCGTCTTCGGTTCTCGGTCTTGGCTTTGTGGATCAACCAAGGAACCCAGTGGTTTTCTGGTAAACCACCGGAAACCCCGCGAACTCGGTGTAGCCTCCGCCAATCTCCACTCATGACTTGGCTCCCACTTAGTCCCGGCCCGACCTTGGTTTTGAGGCTCAACCAAGAAACCGTCCACGACTTCATCTTGCTGTTCATGCCACCATGCGGCCCGCACTTGACCCCCGCCGGCCACCGGTCCCTCGAACGAAGCCTACTTGTCTTCTCCACACCTGGAGGCCTCACCGGCGACGACCTTTCGCGCTTGTTCTTCACCTACACCAACACCAGTCAAGCCGCAACCTGCACCTACAGTACTTAGCCAAGAATCAGTCCACACAACATTTTCAATCACTCATCACACAAGGAAGTGACCATCCACCGGTCCTCGAACCACACATGGTCCTCAATCTCCCCTTGATGAGTGCATTGACAACACCCACACGAAAGTAACAAGAGAGAAAAGAAAAAGAAAGGAAACGAACAAAAAGAAACTCCAACAAGCGATCGAAAGCCAAACAAAGGCAAAGAGCAAGATCACTTGAAGAAGACAAGTCTCGGACCCCTTAGGCAAGGGCAACGGCTCGACACATCCGAGACAAAACAAAGCTCAAGCAAAGAGCGCAAACCACCAAAGCAAAGCTCGAAAAACCATAAAGAGCTCCCCCTGCACACATGCAAGCTCCCCCTGTACCAATTCACCTCCCCCTGGACGAATGCATGCAAACCACTTGAAAACAGGGCAGCTGCAACAACTTCAGCTCACACCGGTCAGACCGGTGCCTAACATGTGTACAGGACCAGCACTCACACCGGTCAGACCGGTGACCTCGACCGGTCAGACCGGTGACCAACAGAGCCCAGAAATGGCTCGAAACCACCTGAAAACCTTCTAAATGCATCCAGCAAGCCATTTCAAGCTCAAACTTCTCCCCCTTGTTGGCAATGCATGAATCAAGCTAAATATGCAAAATTTTCAACCTAAAGCTTCTCAAATAGACAAAATTCAACATAGGATGCTACACATGTCCAAATGAGAAAGTTAGATACTCTATAGCTTCGTATCAACATCAACTACAAGATTACCAAGTTTCACAACCATTGGACGAAGCTAAGATGGATTTGGGCAATTTTGCGAAAAACTTGCCTCTCATGAGCAAAGTTCTAAACATGATCGAAACATATCAAAATGGCAAAGCCACACAAACTTCATGCTAGGACAGCCATTCTAATCATAAGACCATCACAAAAACCCACAAGCACCTCATGTCATGTCAAAGCCACCGAGCCATGTGCCTACTTCTATGTATGAGACTTCTCATTAGTAGGCATCATGCAACGGTTTAGCACCCAAAGCAAATTAAATTCAGCACATATGACATGGGAGCATATTTTCCAAGTATTTTCCATTTCATTTTCAGATTTAAATGGTACATGAAATGTCTTTGCGACAGAAAGGAACTTATGCCCCTCCACAAGATGAAGCAAGAGGGCTAAACATTCATGATGGCAAATGAGCCTTTGGCCCCATATGATCAATAAACTAGCTATCCAACCACAAATTAAGCATAGCAAAGCCACTAAAACATGTCAAGATCATATAAAGGCATTTACACATGAGAGAGCATACATGTGATTTTTTTTAAAAAAACTAGCCATCAACCATGGATTATTCATCACGATCATCAAGAGCTAAGCCAAACTAACCATAGCATACCAAACAAGCTCACAAGGACATAAATAGCATTCCATGGTGAACAAAGTATATAGGAGAAGCTTTTCCTAACCAATGCATATGATACAAAATGCATGCAATCTAAGATACAAGGATGCCTATACATCATGTTACATATGCCACGCCAAATGCAAGAAATGCACAAAGGAAAGCTATACATATACTACAAAGGAGCTCCCACACAAAACTTACAAACCACCGGCTCCTCGAGGGGAGGCAAAAAGGGCTCGACACCACCGGCAAAAGAGCAAAGGAGCACAAAACTCACAAGCTCCCCCTAAACTCATGCATTAAGGCCAAAGAGCATACAAAGCTCACCTTACACGCATGAGATAGGGCAAAGAGCAAAAAGAACCAAGTGGCTTGACCAAGGCCACATACTTGAAGGTCACAAAATCACTTACCTTTATCATTTATTCAGAAGTCACTCATCCTTGTCCACCATCCCTGAAAGTGATGTACCTCCATGTCACCACCGGGATATGAGGCCGAAGAACCACCCCCCGATATCAACCAAAAGTTCTCCGGGCCATCCACCTGCAACTCAAAACCAAGAGCGAGAGCGAGCAAACGACTCAACACTGGGGTTAGTTCCAAATGTGTAAAACCAGTGCCTAGACATTTGCTCGAAAGTGGGGTTAGCACAAACCAAACCATCTTTCCTACCAAAGCTACCTCCACGAACACCACCACGGTAACCACCATGAGGTAACCAAACCTCTCTACCTGGAGGAGGACCAAAACCATGAAAGAGAGCCCGTGGACTGTCCCTCCTCTCCTTCTCAAAGCTATGACTCCTCCCATCCCCGTAGTGAACTCGAGGGGGAGAATGCCTAGCAACCTGACCACCTGCAAACTCTCCAGCCCAACCACCAGAACCACGACCTCCAGAAACAACCCTCGCACCTGTACGAGCACGAAACCCGAACTGCTGCCTGTCCAGGCCTGCACCGGTCTGACCGGTGCCCCGGACCGGTCTGACCGGTGTGACCTGGGCAGCAGCACCTCTAACAGCCTTCCGCTCTCCCCAAGCCCGAACTGTCCTCACACTCGCCTTGGCCCTGGGCATCTGCACACGAGGCTCAAGTACACCTTTGGAAGGGTGGTACTTGTCCTTGTTAGCCCACTCCTTTGCCATTCTCTCCTCTCGCTTCCTCTTGAAGCAAAACTCATCCTTATGGCCATCTCTCCCACAATAGCCACAATGGAACCTCACAAGCTTAGGCTTAGGCTTGGGCTTTGGCCGCTCACTTGGTTTCTCTCCACTCAACTCCTCCACCGGTTTCCCTTCACTGGCCTTCTCACTTTCTTTCCCAAAGAACACTTTCCTGGAAGTGCTCACAAACTTGATAGGCTTTTGGAGATCATTTGTGGGTGTAGGAAACACGGGTGGAGCTGGGGTTGTGTCTAGTCGGTTCCTAAGATGGTTAGGTTTTGGGGGGAAATCATTTTTGTGGTGGGTTTTTGGTGGCTCTGGGATATTCTCTACAGTTCCCTCACCAACCTTGTTTGCCCCAAGTCCCTCACCATCCTGCCTCTTAAAAGCCTCGATCATCATCCTCAACTGAGGCTCATGACCAGACAACCAACCCATCAACTTCCTCAGCTCATCATTCTCATCCTGCAAACGATCAACATAATGTGCAAGTTCCAAATTTTTCAAAGCATGCATTTCACAGGTAGAGCATGATGTAGGCATGGGTTCTTTTAGCTTAGCCTCAAGTGAACTAGTGTAAGCATGCATCTCATCAATCTTAGCATGCAAAACAGGGCAAGAAGTGCAAGCACCTAGCAAAGCAGGTCTAGACTTAAGCTCAACCACTTCAACCCTAAGCACATCTAGTTCCTCACACTTGGAGGCATGCTTCTCCTTAAACAAAACAAGATCAGCAAGAAAGATGGAGCAATCCGCACAATCAACCTCATCTGAAACAACAGGGCTAGCCTTAAGGGAATCAATCTCAAGCTTGCTATCAAGCACCTGTGTTTCTAGCTCAGCCACTCTAGTCCTAGCATCCTCGAGTGAAACCCTAAGCTCTTTTCTCATTTTCTTGGCCTCTCTAAGCATGTCATCACGGTTATCAAGCAAAGAGCCAAGCCTCTCGTTCTCCTGTCGCAAGAAGGGAAGTTCATCACGCACCTCGTCATCGGAATCGGAGTCCGAGTCGCTCTGTGTGCTCTTCTTGCTGCCGGAGCTCAGCGCCATGGTGCAGAAGCCGTCTCTCGCGGCGCTCGGCCCCGCTCGGTGTTCTTGGACGACTTCTTGTTCTTGCGACGATCACCCTCGTCTTCACTGCTGCTCGAGCTCGAGGTGGAGTACGCGGAACTGGAGTCGACGTCGCTCGCTCCAACCATCGCTCGGGTCTTGCCTCGACTCTCCTTCTTCCTCGATCGTCGCTCATCCTTTTACTTGTTCTTGTGCTTGCTCTTGTGGTCGCGCCTCGACCGGTACTTGCCATCCATCCTCGACTTGTGAAGCAACCGCAACCCGCCCCGCTTGCATCCGTATTCGTATGTGAAGCAAGCTGATCAAACCAATTTGGCAGTTCTGGCTGGTCGTGGAAGGCACTCAGAGTAAGCGACTGGAGGGAGGAGAGTGCTTGCGTGATCTCTGGTGAGCTGCTCAAATCACTGCATCCTTCGATCTCTAATTCATGGAGGTCAGGGAGGTGGTGAAGCAACCTCCACTGATGCATAGGTACCTCGCATGACTTTATATGCACATTAGTTACCGGAGAGGGGGGGGGGGGGGGCGAAACACTGGTCTGTGATGCACATGCACCCTGCCCCCATGACGATAGTACGCAATCACTTCTTCCCCATATTTTCCATCGCCCAGCAATATATACTTACCTCTAGGTGGACATGGTTCCAGCCTCAAGTTGGGGCAATCATGTATTTCCAATGTATCAAGTTGGGGGAACATAAACTCTCACTCCATCCTCATCACAACAATGTGCAGTGTACCACACTTCGAGGTTTTCCATTTCACGCAGGGTAAAACGCTCCAGCAGAGGAAACGATAGCCTTCTGGTGCCGCACATGTCCCGGCAATTTTTAAAATGCTATTCATTCGTTCAAGAACCAGACATCTCAAATTAGGTAACTGGCCAAGTGGTGGCAAGCTGCTGCACATGGACAAATTGGATAAGGAAATATCAACAAGTCTCGGGAGATGAGAGGCAATACCATCAAACCACTCAGGGAATCTGACGCTATTGTAACCGTCTATCTCTAATTTGAATGGTGGCACTAGCTCTCCCAACACCTCCATGTCCTCCACATACCTCTTAGCATCTTCCGTCCAGTTGAGTTCCATTTTTTCCATTCTTACCTTTTCCTTTAGTTTTATGATACGCGCCTCTTGCACGGACTTCACGTTTTGAAGCTTGCTTATCACCAGTTCTTTAACATTTACATCCTGAAGCAGAGCAAGGGTGCTGCTAGAGTCATCACCTTGGACAACAAAGTGTGGTAATGTTACTAAACATTTGCTGGGTCTTTGGCTGCTCCGATTTGTTTAGGCTATAGCGATCTTCCAGATGTAGAAACCTTAGACTATCAATTTCAGTAGTCAGAAATGCAGGCAGGTGGCGCAGACTGTAGGAGCACGAGAGATCTAGTTTTTTTTTAATCAAGGATTATAAATCCGGCCTCTACGTCCACAAGTGGACATATACGGCCAAACGATTACAACGGAGTGCTTAAACTCCAAGCCTTGTAACGAGGCAAAAGAAAAACAAAATGACAATAAAAAGAAGACTAAGCTTCTAACTAAAAGCCCAACCATCCAACACCCGACAAGCCAAACCGCCAGCGAAGCAAGTCACGAGTCTTCCAAAGCGACGCCTCCAAGAAGGAAATGACGCCGCACCCGCCATCGTCGCTCCTCCGAAGAACCAGAGAAAGGTTTTCACCCGGAAGACATAGACCAAGCAGGAAGCATCCCAACAACACCTCCAAGGAGGACTACGACACCCGAAGACGCCGCCGCTGTTGACACCGGCACCAAGCCGGGAGAGCTTTCGCCCGACGCTTCGTCCAGCGCCGACCCGACGACGAGAAGATGGATCGCCACACCGGCCGCGATCATCAGAGGTGCAAGGGGCGAGCACTTAGGCCCCCCTCAACCCCACCGACGAGCACCGGCACGAGAGTCGCGACACCTTGCCCCCCACGCGGGAGAACCAGCACCGACCAGGAGGAACCGGATCTTCAGGGGGGCGACGAGGGACGGAAGCAGCCCGCAGCAGTCGTCAACCAACGCCGACACCGTGCAGCACGCCGGCGAACCTCCGCTGCACTTAGGCTGCGAGACAGGTTCAGACACGAGCACGAGGTCGGCCGAGGTCGCCAACCACCACAAGCCACCACCAATCTGCACCGGGCACAGCATCAGGCAACCAAAACCTTCCCCGACACTTAGTCCGGGAAAGGTAGGCCCCCAACACCGACACCCCGTAACAGGCCACCGCCGCCCAAGTCGCCGCCAAGCAGGCAGCGACCCCGCAGATCCGCGGAGCCCACCTCCGCCTTCTCCACCACACGCTTGACCGCCAGACGCCGGAGGCCACCACACCCCACCGTCCGCCGCCGACCACAACGCCGCCGCAGAAGCCTCGCCGCAGGTCGCCGCCACAAAGAACAGCGACGTCCAGGACCTCCGCTACAGAGCGCCGCCCACCGGCCGCCTAGCTCCCCACACGGGAAGCCCCCCGCCGGCCAAAGAAGTGCCCGCCGACCGCCGGCGGAAGGCACCCCGAGCGGGGGTCGCGCCACCGCCTCACCACCTAGGGCCCGCCGCCGCCGCCGCCGGACCGGCACCCATCCAACCACCAAACGCGGACGCTCCTCCGTGGAACCCCGCATCCGGCCAAGGCATAGTCGGATCCGGCCGTCCCACCACTCGGCGGCGCGGGCGGCGGCCCCCGTCGGCGAGCCGCTCCGCAGCCCGAGGCGGCCGCGCCCGCCCGCTCCACCGGCGCGAGGAAGAAAGGCCCCCGCCGCCGCCGTCCTTGCGGGCGCGCGGGGATCCGGCGACCCGCTCGGGCGGCGGCGCGGCGGGGATTCGGCGGAGGGAGGGGGCGGCGGCGCAAGAGATGGGGAGGAGCGCCCGTCGCCCGCGCGGGGGAGACGAGGCGCCCGCCTCTTCTTCCGTCAGCAGCTAGTTTTTTTTAGATCTAGTGTATGCTTTCTGAGGCTAAGAAACAGTCAGGTATACTAGTAATTCTCGAACAAGACAAGTCCAGATGCTCCAGATGATAGACTCAAGGACTACGGAAAATGATTCATCTCTCGCACATGACAAAAAATCTTTTGATAAATTCAGATAACGTAGTTCAGTGAGATTTCTTATGGCTTTTGACATCTGTGGTCGCCACAATAGCATAAGCAGTCCGACAAATTCAGATGTTGAAGCTTGGTAAGGCAAGTTAAGGTTTCGGCAATAACATTTTTCCATCTTGATAAGTCAAGATATACCAGATGTTTTAGATACCCAACACTACGGCAAACTCCATATTTGCCGTGCGCCCTGATGTTCGCCGTGCGCATTTTTTCGGGCGCATGACAAAGAGGTGCTTTGACGTGTGTTTTTTCCAAGACGCACGGCGAAAAAAACGCTCGGCAAAAAAATGTTTGCCGTGCGTTTTTTCCGCGACGCACGGCAATGCGTTTTTTCTTCATGCACGACAAACACAAACTTTGCCGTGCGTTTTTGCCGTGGCGCACGGCAAACTTTTTTCCCCCCGCCGGCCGTCACCACCTTCTCCTACCGTTAGGCCTAGATTTTTTGGTTACCTTTGCCGTGCGCTAGGACAAGGCGCACGACAAACATCCCTAGGTGCACATATATGTTTGCCGTGCGTTTTTCCGCGACGCACGACAAACATATGTGTTTGCCGTGTGTTTTCCTACGGTGCACGGTAAGGTATTTTTAAAAAAGTTAATTTTTGTACTTCTTTTTATTTCTCCACTACAAAACATTATTTTGTACTCTATATTTCAATCTTATACATGTCTCGATAAATTTACTATTTTTAACAATTACGTGTCACTTAAAGAATTTTTCTCGCATGGGTCAAATTTGAACTGCAAGTGCATAAAGTAATGAAGTAAAGTATGTGGAAAAATGATATTCATCTAATTTAATTAATTTTTAAGACCTTATCCATGAAATTGGATGAAACTTTGATTATTTTGTTCACGAATCATGAAAGTCCACATGCGGTTGCAATGTTTGTAATTGTATAAAATGCAAACAAAGTTTGAAAAACATGAGATTCGTCGAGAACTCATGATATCCTATGTGAAGCTTGTGATAAATCATATAGAGTGTTTTGAACAAGTTGTCATGTATAGTGTTTAGAAACCGAAGTATCTTATTAGAAGTTTCAGAGTGTTGAGAGCCACTTAATTAGGTTTGTAGTCGTAGGAAAGTTCAAATTTGAATTTGAATTCAAAATTTTTATGTAGGCATTATACAATATAGATTGTCACATCCTAATTTATGGTAATATTTCAGATCCATTTGGTAATTTTAGTACATTACCTCTAATTATGAGGTTGAAGAAGAGGTAAATAAAAAAGGGCTTTGTTGTGCGCCATGGGACCCTAGCGCACGGCAAAGTCGAATCGGGCCTCCAAATGTCGAGTTGGGTCGGCTGGCCTATCAGCCCGATGCCCCCTCCCCCGTTCCCTAACCCTAACTATAAAAAGCCCCTCAACCCCGACGCTCCCTCCCTGTACCGCCTCTCCTCCTTCCACCCGATGCGGCTCGTCGCCCCTTCCCCTCCTCCTCAACCACCTCCCTCTATCCCGACGACGGCGGACGGTGGCGCGCCCGTCCCCCCTCCCTCACCGTCGTCCGTGCTGCCTCCCCCTCCCTCCCTCCCTCACTCACCGGCGCGGCGACCACCTTCCTCTCCAACGGGGTCGTCTCCTCCGTGGCGTGGATGCCGGATCTGGCCATCCCCTCCCCTGCGGCCTCCTCCCCATGGCGCGCGGCGGCCTTCATCTCCGGTGACGGCGGATCCGACGGTGCTCGTGGACCCACGGCGAGATCCTGCGGCGCTCGTGTCTCCGGCTGCACACTCCCCTCCACTACGTGAAAAACTGGCTTTGGTAATGGGCGTAGATCGCCTTTGGTAACGGGCAATGCGCCCGTTACCGATCAAGTGTTACAAATAAGCCAAGAAAGGTAGCAGGCAGATAGTCGTTACTGATAAGACATATTCGTAACGGGCATTAAACAATGAACGTTATCACAACTAGCCACCGGTCACGTGAAAATTACTGTTTCTCTGGGCCCACAGGGAACTATGGTAACGGGCACCAAAACAAAGCCCGTTACTGTGAAATCAGTATCAGAGATGCGTGTGGTGAACCTGCATCTCCGATGTCTCAACGAACGGGCCACGTATTGGTAACGGGCTTTTACGGTGCCCGTTACTTTGTTGGCAAGTTTTTAACGGGTGCTCCAATTGAAGCCCGTTACTCAGTGGTCAGTGTTTGTAATGAGCTTTAATTAACGCCCGTTACAGATACGTAGGCCACCCCTACGAAGACCTCCGTCGCACGCTTTTCGGCCGCATCCTGCTCCGACCAGATTTGGCGCCCATCGGGGCCGCATCCCGGAACCAGCCGGGGATATGACTAAATTCACAGAAATTAGATCCAGCATCCAAATTCACAGAAATCCACAATTCACATGCATCATATGACAAAATTCAGCATCATCATCTCATACAAGGAGGAAATGCATCTCTCAAGGAGGAATGCAACAACATCACAAAAATTCATGGACAATGAGGAATGCAAAAATTCATGGACAAGGAGGAATGCAAAAATTTCCTAGTCACCAAACACAATATTAGCCCACACAGTTTCATCAGCATGAAATTTTCCTCAGTTGTGATCACCGTTCCATGAGGAATGTGGCAATTCTTTCACGAACATCTGCTAGCAAAGATTTGTCGAGAGGATGCTCATCTAGCCCTAATCTCTAGATATAATAATGTCACCAGTCAACACACATATATAGGTGGTTACCAAACATGTGTAGTGCTAATAAGCAAGAACTTTGCGCAGTTGCAGGTTTTACAAATGAAGATCCCAAGAAAGTACCTTCATATGTGTGCCGCTTTATTTTAATTGAAGCATGTGATAGGCACAATAGAAGCCGCAGAGTCTGGATCCAGTAGGTTGTTGGTGGCACTGCAATAAACGTACATAGAAAAATAGTGGCGATCGAGAAGAAATAAACTCAAGCACTGCAATAAACTCAAGAAATACTGGCCCTTTACTAGCTTCCACAGGAAGGAAATAAGTGGTATATACCTTAACATCTTTGACGTGTTTCAAGGGGCCACGACGCAAGAACTTTCTGCGGTAGTAACGTTCCCAAGCCCTACAACGAAAATATCAACAATGGTTAGGACACTATTAATTAATATACTCTGTACAGTTTGTTGAGGAACGTTAGCAGGTTAAGAAAGAAATAACTTACTCATTAATGATTAGCTCTAAAGGGCGAGTATTAGTATTAATTGTCTTCAATGAATCAAGATAGTAGACCTTCCGCTGCTTCGGAACGATTGCCACTACAATCCAGTGGTTCGTACTGAGATAAGCGGTAAGCATTAAATCCTTTGTAGCACATTGTTCGAAGGCTCTGAGCATATAGTCAACAGAGAAAGAAACAACGTTATCCGTGTTGTTCAACGTTGTCGAGCAAAGGCATTCAGGATCAAGGTAGCCAACTGCAGGGCCCTTGTTGTCAACTTCTACATTCATATTCCTATTAGTTAGAAACAAACAAAGTATAAGGAGGCAAAATACATGGTAATAAAGATGATGTGAGGCAAAAAGCACAGTTCGATAGAGGATGTGATTAGTGAGAAGCAGATTAAATTTTCAAGCAACTTACAGGATGAAGCAGCGGAGAAGTGTCATATCCAAAGCATCCAAGTTGAAGAGATCATACAAATCACTGAGTTGCATAGGCATCTGCTGGAGTGCATTTGACGATTCATCTCTCTTCAGCCATGCATTGGTCCCGGGGCGAAGTGCGACCATAATGTCAGAAGCATCATCTGACTCACCACGTTGCATGTAGAATGTGTGGAGCTTTCTGGTAAAAGGAGCAGCCTTTTTAAGATCACCATCACTGAGAATGTTCTTTTCGAATTTGTAATTTGGGTTAGCCATAGCCCAAGGATTCTTCTCAGTGTCACTCTCAGATTGCTTTGGGTTAGTCATATACCGACGATTCTCCTTGGTGTTTCTTTTAGATCGCTTTCTAGTAGGCCTCTTAGAGGTTTTATTTACAGCAATTTCCTTTTCTTGCTGCTTTGAGATGACTGAAGAAGGTTTCTTAAGGGCTTGCTTACCGTCGTAGTCTTTGCGTAGAGTCGTTATTTTTGGCAAGTTTCTCTTCTTGCGGCTTTGAAATGGCTGAAGGTTTCTCAAGGGCTTTCTTGCCTAGTGGTGTCTCACCAGGACCTATTACAGAGGTATTAGGCCCAGATGTACCTACTTTGGCATGATTGTTTTGAGCACTTCCGTTTGGGGGTGTAGGTTTTATTGTTTCATGAGGAGGAGAAGGAGGAGGAGGTGGTGGGCGTGGTGGTGGGGATGGAATATTTGGTGTCTCTTGCGGATGTAGGGATGCAAGTTTTTCTGTTTTTTAGGACTAGGAGTAGGTGGGGATGGAATATTTTGTGTACCTTCTAGATGTTGGGATGGAACGTGTGGGGATTGAAGGAGGAGGAGGAGGAGGAGGAGGGGAACCATCTGAGGAAGGAACCTGTACCGTACTGTATGAACTACAAGGAATCTATACAATAGCCTGTGAACGAGATATACATGTTGGTGCTCCTTTGATGTCAATCTGACACCTTCTCCACTGTAACCTCTGTCCTTGAGCTTGTCCAAGTTTCATCACCTCGACATTAGGAGGGTATTCCAACAGTTCATCCGCAAAGATAGTATATACAGTGATCACTTCAACAACAACACAGTCTTCATGAATCGGGACTGTTTGTAGCGTAGTCTCCTCTGGTTGAACAAGACCAAGTGCAGCCTCACATTGAATCCCCCTCCACGTGATCCATAGGCCACAGTGTGTGGGTTCAGTCAACATGCCTATAAGGTCTTCGTCACAACGCACCTCCGTCGCCAACTCTGTAGTGCCATCGATCAAACCTACATCTGCGGACGCACAACTGCTCTTCAGTGTGGTGGGTGAAGGGCTTGCGCGATCGGACATTTGTGACAACACCATCTGGTGACAACACCACCTCTGCATCTGCATGTTCTGCATCCACATCTCAGCCACCAGTTCTTGCTTGATTTGTTCCTTTATCTTTTCCGTATCAACTGATGTGTCGGTCTTCGTCCTCTTCTTCTTCCTGTACATCTCGACGTGCTGAGGCCATGCATACTTCCAGCCCTGGTAGCTGGAGACACCACGCACACGACCGTGTTGTTCAGGGTGGCCCAAGCACTGACTTAGCACATCATACTCCCTCTGCCCTGCCATTCCTGAAGATTCTGCACATGCAATCTTCTCCTTGATGTCCGCAGACAATTTTTCTGCCTCTTTGTTGTTGAACACTATCACGACAACACGGTCTTTAATCACTAGCTCACTCCTTGCTCGTATCCAATTCTTGGAATGATCGTCAGGGTAGGCGTCATATGGGTTGGGGATACCAGCTGCAGCTAATTGTCTGTCCTCTTCCTCCCATTGTTCTAGTTTCACAGTATAACCAGCTGGACCCATGTTGTGCTTGCTTGTGTGCCGACTTCGGAGTTCTTTGAACTTGACACTAGCAGATGAGGCTTGCTCGGTTTCTGCCTGTTTCATGAACTCCTTCCACTGTTCCGGGACAATAAATGGGTGCCTTGTAAATGGCTCAAGTCCTTTTCTGATAAAATTTCGCCTAAGCTGAAATCTGAATTGTCTCCATGTCTTGGCTGCCGTCTTCCAAAAAAGCTTGAATGCCTACGGTTTCGCATCTTCCTGGAACTTCAAGAGTTTCTGCACATGCTTATCAAACAAGTCTCACTTTTCTTTATTGCTTAGTTCTTTGATTTCCGGCAAGTTCAAAGGTATCTTTTGTCTAGCAACGAGCCCCGCAAGCGCCCTGAACCTGCGCTTTTGAGTCAATGGTACTGGTAGCCCCACTATGTCGACCTCAGTGACTATCATTGTGTCACTTGGCCACTTTGTGGATGCCCTTGGCGCTCTGCCTCAGCGCTGAGCCCCACCCATCTGGTCTTGTTGTGCACTAGCAGTGCCATAACCCTCTTCTTCATCTTGTGCCCCAGGTCTAGAGTCCTCGTCAGAATTATCCTGTGAATTAATAGTCAAGGTAATTACAGTAACTACTTTAGCCCACTGTAATATCATTGGTTCTTGGTAAACCATTAACATAAATTAGTGCAGGCAAAGCGACCATACCATTTTAAAGAGCAAGATGCAGGCTGCCTCGGTTGCTGATGAGGTACTTATTCAACTTGGAGAGAATGTGCAGATGTGCATAGGAACAAGAGCAAAACCAAATGTAAGAGTCAATCTAAAAGGATATGCTAAGTATGTATACGATCGACAGCTAAGTATGTCCACATGTATTTATACAAAGGAGCCACAACATACCCTGCAATTCCCACAAGTACAAGTATAAAAAGAAAACCATACGCATGCATATGTTGTATACTTGATTACCTGAATGCATGTGTGCTACAAAAGCGCACTTAGCCTAATTCCATAATCTCGAGCAAATATACCAAATTACCTTATTACTGAATTGTTGTTAATTTTACAATTATTATGGAGTTGGTAGAATGCATTTACTGAATTGTATAAGACATTTTTAGAGCGGCATACCATAAACTGAAATCCTAGATTCGCCACTGACCTTCGCACTGCCGGAGCGGAGGGATCTCTACTCCTCGTCGCTGCCTGCTCGCCGCCACGTTCTCGTCCTCGCGTCGACCTTGTGGCCGGATCCCTCCTCCTCCTAGTCATCGTCGTCGTCGCTGGATCCCTCCTCTAGTCGTCGTCGTCGCCGCCGCAGCTGGGTCCCTCCTCCTCTAGATCTCGCTGTCGAAGGTGTGGTGTGCATCGCGCCGAGCGTGGTGTGGCACGTGTCTCAGCGAAGGGGTGTAGAGTGGGTCGCGGCGTGGGGGAGGTGAGGGGGCGAAGGCGAGGGGGAGAAAGTGGCGGCGGCGGAGCGAGGGGAGAGTGGGAGGAGACTGCGTGAGGGAGGCGTCCTTCCCTACTAAGTACTAACCTAGCGTGAGTGGGCTTGAGTGGGCCTTAAAACGAGTAATGTAGGTCACATCACCAAGCAAACTAACTCATACTCCCTCCGTCCCAACAAGACCGTTCATTTAGAAAATTTAGGACATGCTAGTAGTTGTTACAAATGACCTTGTTACCCCTAATTAATATGCATTGGAACTTGAAAAGAGACATCAAGCATTTCATTGGCTCCATGTCAATGTCATGTGCAACAACTTCCTACAACAAATGGAAAGTGATGCATTAGAACAATTGATCAGTGAAGATGTGAAGGTCCAAGGACAAATCTTGTGCGTGATGGTTTCAGAACTTGCCTCATGGTCTTCAGAATCGTCGCCGGAGTTGTCGCCGGAGTTGTTGCCAGAGTCGTTGCCGGAGGAGATGAGGTCTACCAACACCACTCTTCTGCCCGGGCCTTTTAATCTGCAATCAAATTTTGTATCACGTTTTCTCTGTCAACCATAATCCAAATTTGATGATATTTGTTTCTGATTTTTTCTAAAATCAACATCTATTCATTTATGACATTTTTTCGCATGTAATTCCATTTCTTGGATGTTGTTTATACACCTTATATGGTTCCTTTTAAGTACAACATATAAATAATATTTTTTTACACAACCATTACTAATTAAACTTTGAATTTCGTAATCTTATGGTGAACATAAGGTTATGTTAAAATTTCAAATGCATATGAGTTCGAACATGTTTTAAAGTGTGGAAAACTTCAATGTTGAAGTAACATTCTAATAAACTAGGTGAGAGATGTAGACATTTGTACACAAGTATAATCTTCTGTTTTTGAAACCATTTGAATTTTTGTAGACAAGCTTAGGGACTTAATTATGTTGCTAAGTCAATTTGTAAAATTTTTAGAACACACTAAGACGTTATTATGATTATTATATCGTAAACAAGAGATAAAAATTCTAATTTTAAGAAATTTGGTTAGACAAGTGTGGTTGTTGATATTTTATTCAAATACTAAATTACCAACTATGAATTATTCGTATTTTTACGATTTTTTTGGTATTGTTTATGGGGTATACTCTTTGAGGGAAGCAAGTTTCAATTCAGAAAAAATAGTGTCGGGCCCACGCGTCAGCGTCAGAAGTCTATATAAAAAAAAGATAACCGTAGCCTGCCCGACCGACAAAGACGATCTGGGTAGACTAACCATCGAAACCAATAAAGGGGCGGGGCCTTGTCTGTTCGAATGAAGAACAGTTTGCTTTTCCCCTTTTAATCTACAATCAAATTCTGTATCACGTTTTTCTCCATCAATCGTAATCCAAATTTGATGATATTTGTTTCTGAATTTTTCTAAAATCAACATCTATTCATTTATGATATTTTTCCGTATATAATTCCATTTCTTAGATGTTGTTTATACACCTTATATTGTTCCTTATAAGTACAACATGTAAATAATATTTTTTCACACAACCATTACTAATTAAACTTTGAATTTCGTAATCTTATGGTGAACATAAGGTTATGTTAAAATTTCAAATGCATATGAGTTCGAACATGTTTTAAAGTGTGGAAAACTTCAATGTTGAAGTAACATTCTAATAAACTAGGTGAGAGATGACATTTGTACACAAGTTTAATCTTCCGTTTTCGAAACCATTTGAATTTTTGTAGACAAGCTTAGGGACTTAAATTATGTTGCCAAGTCAATTTGTGGAATTTTTAGAACACACTAAGACGTATTATGATTATTATATCGTAAACAAGAGATAAAAATTCTAATTTTAAGAAATTTGGTTAGACAAGTGTGGCGGTTGATATTTTATTCAAATACAAAATTACCAACTATGAATTATTCGTTTTTTATGAATTTTTTGGTATTTTTTATGGGGTATACTATTTGAGGGAAGCAAGTTTCAATTCAGAAAAATAGTGTCGGGCCCACGCGTCAGCGTCAGAAGCCTATATAAAAAAGATAACCGTAGCTTGCCCGACCGACAAAGGCGATCCGGGTAGACTAACCATCGTCGCTAATGAAGGGGCGGGGCCAGGTCTGTTCGAATGAAGAACACTTCGCTTTTCCCCTTTTAATCTGCAATCAAATTTTGTATCACGTTTTCTCAGTCAACCGTAATCCAAATTTGATGATATTTGTTTCTGAATGTTTCTAAAATCAACATCTATTCATTTATGACATTGTTTCGTATGTAATTCCATTTCTTGGATGTTGTTTATACACCTTATATTGCTCCTTATAACTACAACATATAAATAATATTTTTTTACACAACCATTACTAATTAAACTTTCAATTTCGTAATCTTATGGTGAACATAAGGTTATGTTAAAATTTCAAATGCATATGAGTTCGAACATGTTTTAAAGTGTGGAAAACTTCAATGTTGAAGTAACATTGTAATAAACTAGGTGAGAGATGTAGACATTTGTACAAAAGTAAAATCTTCCGTTTTCGAAACCATTTGAATTTTTGTAGACAAGCTTAGGGACTTTAATTATGTTGCCAAGTCAATTCGTGGAATTTTTAGAACACACTAAGACATTATTATGATTATTATATCGTAAACAAGAGATAAAAATTCTAATTTTAAAAAATTTGGTTAGACAAGTGCGGCTGTTGATATTTTATTCAAATACTAAATTACCAACTATGAATTATTCGTTTTTTACGAATTTTTTGGTGTTGTTTATGGGGTATACTATTTGAGGGAAGCAAGTTTCAATTCAGAAAAAATAGTGTCGGGCCCACGAGTCAGCGTCAGAAGCCTATATAAAAAAAAGATAACCATAACCTGCGCGACCGACAAAGGCGATCCGGGTAGACTAACCATCATCGCCAATGAAGGGGCGGGGGCGGGTCTGTTCGAATGGAGAACAGTTCGCTTTTCCCCTTTTAATATGCAATCAAATTTTGTATCACGTTTTCTCCGTCAACCGTAATCCAAATTTGATGATATTTGTTTCTGAATGTTTCTAAAATCAACATCTATTCATTTATGACATTGTTTCGTATGTAATTCCATTTCTTGGATGTTGTTTATACACCTTATATTGCTCCTTATAACTACAACATATAAATAATATTTTTTTACACAACCATTACTAATTAAACTTTGAATTTCGTAATCTTATAGTGAACATAAGGTTATGTTAAAATTTCAAATGCATATGAGTTCGAACATGTTTTAAAGTGTGGAAAACTTCAATGTTGAAGTAACATTGTAATAAACTAGGTGAGAGATGTAGACATTTGTACAAAAGTAAAATCTTCCGTTTTCGAAACCATTTGAATTTTTGTAGACAAGCTTAGGGACTTTAATTATGTTGCCAAGTCAATTCGTGGAATTTTTAGAACACACTAAGACATTATTATGATTATTATATCGTAAACAAGAGATAAAAA
Organism: Cenchrus americanus; assembly: GCA_947561735.1. Classification (NCBI taxonomy): domain Eukaryota; kingdom Viridiplantae; phylum Streptophyta; class Magnoliopsida; order Poales; family Poaceae; genus Cenchrus; species Cenchrus americanus. The sequence goes on along the minus strand of OX387242.1, from coordinate 164,147,243 downwards.
TTCTAATTTTAAAAAATTTGGTTAGACAAGTGCGGTACGTTGATATTTTATTCAAATACTAAATTACCAACTATGAATTATTCGTTTTTTACGAATTTTTTGGTGTTGTTTATGGGGTATACTATTTGAGAGAAGCAAGTTTCAATTCAGAAAAAATAGTGTCGGGCCCACGAGTCAGCGTCAGAAGCCTATATAAAAAAAAGATAACCATAACCTGCGCGACCGACAAAGGCGATCCGGGTAGACTAACCATCATCGCCAATGAAGGGGCGGGGGCGGGTCTGTTCGAATGGAGAACAGTTCGCTTTTCCCCTTTTAATATGCAATCAAATTTTGTATCACGTTTTCTCCGTCAACCGTAATCCAAATTTGATGATATTTGTTTCTGAATTTTTCTAAAATCAACATCTATTCATTTATGACATTTTTTCGTATGTAATTCCATTTCTTGGATGTTGTTTATACACCTTATATTGCTCCTTATAACTACAACATATAAATAATATTTATTTACACAACCATTACTAATTAAACTTTGAATTTCGTAATCTTATGGTGAACATAAGGTTATGTTAAAATTTCAAATGCATATGAGTTCGAACATGTTTTAAAGTGTGGAAAACTTCAATGTTGAAGTAACATTGTAATAAACTAGGTGAGAGATGTAGACATTTGTACACAAGTATAATCTTCCGTTTTCGAAACCATTTGAATTTTTGTAGACAAGCTTAGTGACTTTAATTATGTTGCCAAGTCAATTTGTGGAATTTTTAGAACACACTAAGATGTTATTATGATTATTATATCGTAAACAAGAGATAAAAATTGTAATTTTAAAAAATTTGGTTAGACAAGTGCGGCTGTTGATATTTTATTCAAATACTAAATTACCAACTATGAATTATTCGTTTTTTACGAATTTTTTGGTGTTGTTTATGGGGTATACTATTTGAGGGAAGCAAGTTTCAATTCAGAAAAAATAGTGTCGGGCCCACGCGTCAGCGTCAGAAGCCTATATAAAAAAAGATAACCATAACCTGCGCGACCGACAAAGGCGATCCGGGTAGACTAACCATCGTCGCCAATGAAGGGGCGGGGGCGGGTCTGTTCGAATGAAGAACAGTTCGCTTTTCCCCTTTTAATCTGCAATCAAATTTTGTATCACGTTTTCTCCGTCAACCGTAATCCAAATTTGATGATATTTGTTTCTGAATTTTTCTCAAATCAACATCTATTCATTTATGACATTTTTTCATATGTAATTCCATTTCTTGGATGTTGTTTATACACCTTATATTGCTCCTTATAAGTACAACATATAAATAATATTTTTTTTACACAACCATTACTTATTAAACTTTGAATTTCGTAATCTTATGGTGAACATAAGGTTATGTTAAAATTTCAAATGCATATGAGTTCGAACATGTTTAAAAGTGTGGAAAACTTCAATGTTGAAGTAACTTTGTAATAAACTAGGCGAGAGACGTAGACATTTGTAGACAAGTATAATCTTCCATTTTCGAAACCATTTTAATTTTTTAGACAAGATTAGGGACTTAAATTACGTTGCCAAGTCAATTTGTAGAATTTTTAGAACACACTAAGACGATATTATGATTATTATATTGTAAACAAGAGATAAAAATTCTAATTTTAAGAAATTATGTTAGACAAGTGTGGCTGTTGATATTTTATTCAAATACTAAATTACCAACTATGAATTATTCGTATTTTTTATGAAAGTTTTGGTCATGTTTATGGGGTGTACTATTTGAGGGAAGCAAGTTTCAATTCAGAAAAATAGTGTCGGGCCCACGCGTCAGCGTTAGAAGCCTATATAAAAAAAGATAACCATAGCCTGTACGACCGACAAAGGCGACGCGGGTATACTAACCATCGTCGCCAATGAATGAGCGGGGCCAGGTCAGTTCGAATGAAGAACAATTCGCTTTTCCCCTTTTAATCTACAATCAAATTTTGTATCACGTTTTCTCCGTCAACCGTAATCCAAATTTGATGTTATTTGTTTCTGAATTTTTCTAAAATCAACATCTATTCAGTTATGATATTTTTTCGTATGTAATTCCATTTCGTGGATGTTGTTTATACACCTTATATTCCTCCTTATAACTACAACATATAAATAATATTTATTTACACAACCATTATTAATTAAACTTTTAATTTCGTAATCTTATGGTGAACATAAGGTTATGTTAAAATTTCAAATGCATATGAGTTCGAACATGTTTTAAAGTGTGGAAAACATCAATGTTGAAGTAACATTGTAATAAACTAGGTGAGAGATGTAGACATTTGTACAAAAGTAAAATCTTCCGTTTTCGAAACCATTTGAATTTTTGTAGACAAGCTTAGGGACTTTAATTATGTTGCAAAGTCATTTTGTAGAATTTTTAGAACACACTAAGACATTATTATGATTATTATATCGTAAACAAGAGATAAAAATTCTAATTTTAAGAAATTTGGTTAGACAAGTGTGGCTGTTGATATTTTATTCAAATACTAAATTACCAACTATGAATTATTCATATTTTTACGATTTTTTTGGTCTTGTTTATGGTGTATACTATTTGAGCGAAGCAAGTTTCAATTAAAAAAAATAGTGTCGGGCCCACGCGTCAGCGTCAGAAGCCTATATAAAAAAAAGATAACCGTAGCCTGCACGACCGACAAAGGCGATCCGGGTAGACTAACCATCGTCGCCAATGAAGGGGTGGGGCCAGGTCAGTTCGAATGAAGAACAGTTCGCTTTTCCCCTTTGAATCTGCAATCAAATTTTGTATCACGTTTTCTCCGTCGACCGTAATCCAAATTTGATAATATTTATTTCTGAATTTTTCTCAAATCAACATCTATTCAGTTATGACATTTTTTCGTATGTAATTCCATTTCTTGTTTGTTGTTTATACACCTTATATTGCTCCTTTTAAGTACAACATATAAATAATATTTTTTTACACAACCATTACTAATTAAACTTTGAATTTCGTAATCTTATGGTGAACATAAGGTTATGTTAAAATTTCAAATGCATATGAGTTCGAACATGTTTTAAAGTGTGGAAAACTTCAATGTTGAAGTAACATTGTAATAAACTAGGTGTGTGATGTAGACATTTGTACACAAGTATAATCTTCCGTTTTCGAAACCATTTGAATTTTTGTTGACAAGCTTAGGGACTTAAAATATGTTGCCAAGTCAATTCGTAGAATTTTTAGAACAAACTAATACATTATTATGATTATTATATCGTAAACAAGAGATAAAAATTCTAATTTTAAGAAATTTGGTTAGACAAGTGTGGCTGTTGATATTTTATTCAAATACTAAATTACCAACTATTAAATTCGTATTTTTATGAATTTTTTGGTCTTGTTTATGGTGTATACTATTTGAGAGAAGCAAGTTTCAATTCAGAAAAATAGTGTCGGGCCGACGCGTCAGCGTCAGAAGCCTATATAAAAAAAAGATAACCGTAGCTTGCCCGACCGACAAAGGCGATCCGGGTAGACTAAGCATCGTCGCTAATGAAGGGGCGGGGCCAGGTCTGTTCGAATGAAGAACAATTTGCTTTTCCCCTTTTAATCTGCAATCAAATTTTGTATCACGTTTTCTCAGTCAACCGTAATCCAAATTTGATGATATTTGTTTCTGAATGTTTCTAAAATCAACATCTATTCATTTATGACATTGTTTCGTATGTAATTCCATTTCTTGGATGTTGTTTATACACCTTAAATTGCTCCTTATAACTACAACATATAAATAATATTTTTTTACACAACCATTACTAATTAAACTTTGAATTTCGTAATCTTATGGTGAACATAAGGTTATGTTAAAATTTCAAATGCATATGAGTTCGAACATGTTTTAAAGTGTGGAAAACATCAATGTTGAAGTAACATTGTAATAAACTAGGTGAGAGATGTAGACATTTGTACAAAAGTAAAATCTTCTGTTTTCGAAACCATTTGAATTTTTGTAGACAAGCTTAGGGACTTTAATTATGTTGCAAAGTCAATTTGTAGAATTTTTAGAACACATTGTCGGTGTTTTAGACCGGCAACCTACTAAGGGGAGTACCCGAAGTAGATGATTGTGGCCTCGCCGAGATCGGTAACTCGAAGGAAGAGACACGTGGCACACAATTTAGACAGGTTCGGGCCGCGAGGTGCGTAATACCCTACGTCTTGTATGCTGCGTAGCTCTGGATTGATTGGGTGCGATTACAAGATGATGCAATCTTAAGCCGTGAGATGAGATGATCTAGAGAGGGGTCCCTGCCTCGCCTTATATAGTCCGGGAGGCAGGGTTACAAGTCGGTTCATGGAGAGAATACTAGTCGAGTACGTCTAGGAGTCCTCTATACAATGTGGGACATGTACAACTTCCTATCTGAGTACTTCTCCTCTGTAGTCCTTGTGCTTCACGCTAGCAGGTGCCGTGCAGCGCAAGTCGGGTAGTCCCAGGGGCCCACCGAGTAGTCGGTCCTGGTACCCAAAGAGGTAGTGGGCCCAGGGAGGTCCATACGACAAGCCCCCGAGTACTTTGTAGTCGAGAAGGATGGCTTCGAGTAGTCTTGACGGCCCCAACGAGTAGTCCTCAAGCGTCCCCGAGTACTACAAGTCAAAGGTCTTCAAGAATAGTTGAAGCATCCCGAGGCTGGAATGTACTCCAGCTGATGTTTGAGCAATCCTGAAGTCTTCTCGAGTAGTCCCAAGCGTCCTCGAGTGCTGCCTTTGAAGGTCTTCAACAATGCCCGTGTTGTCTTGAAGCCGAAACTGATATGGAAGTGCGATTGCAAAATCGCACTCCATATGGAGTAGCCCCTGAGCCTTAGGTTGAGTTGTAGACTCTGGCTGAGGGTCCATCTGAAGTTTTGGCCATAATATCCCGAAAAATCCGGAGAAAAAACCGAAGGACACATGGCACAGAGCCCCCGAGCCTTGAGTCGAGTACTTCCTCTCAAATTGAATGGTCATCTTGTAGAATGTGTCCTGAGTTGCTCTTGAGTCTTGTCGCTCCCCAGGAAGTTGAATAGAAGTAGCCGAGCCCCCGAGGTGAAGCGCGTCGACTAGTAGAAGTTGAAGAGTCACGCGCCGCCGCTGAGTCAGCCGAGCGCAGACTTTTCCATCCGGCCGTTGGAGAGGCCGCCGTTGACTTATAAATAGAAGCCAAAACCCTTAGGGTTTTTCTCCCCATGCATTCGCAGCCATTCCTAGTAGATCTAGCTAGGAATCACCGCCAGTGCGCACTGCCGCCGTTGAGGAGAGCGTAGATCCGAGTGCGCCGCCGTAGGAAGCCACCACAACAGCCCCCGAGCGAATGCGAGTGAAGACACCGTGCACCTGGAGAATGAAGCCCTCACCGTCGAAGACCGCGAAGGCCGCCGGTGGGAAGAAGAGGGCTCGTGAGGAGGCCGCCGGATCTGCTGCGGGGACATCGCCGCCGGTGTCTCCGCCGCAGCCAGATCCGAATCGCGAGTGGAAGAAATCCAAGGCGAAGACCTAAGATCTACTAGCCCTTCTCAACAACGGATTCTTGCGGGAGAAGGAGATGGACATGTGGAGAGCCGCCGCAGGGGATCCGTACCCCATGGAGAAGAACCCGAATGAGATTCCGATGTTCACCCGGTTCGTGGAGCACGGACTGTCCCTCCCTGCGAGCGACTTCTTCAAAGGGTTGCTGGGGTACTACGGCATCGAATACCTCAAGCTCAACCCCAACGGTATCTTCCACAACTCGGTCTTCGTACATTTCTGCGAAGCCTTCTTGGGGATCAAGCCCCATTGGATCTTGTTCCAGAAGTTCTTCCGGGTGAAACCTCAGCCCAGTACCAGCAGTCCTCGAGTAGTGGGGGAGCCGGGATCTAGATGAGGGAGGATGCCGCAGAGCAACACCTCTCCTACAAGCTGATAGATTCCAACCAGGATTGGAAAGCGAAGTGGTTCTACATGACCAACCACCACCCGGAGCTGCCGAAGCCAAGCGGGAAGCAGCCCAAGCACCGGCCGTGGTGGAACTCAGATGATTCACTTGCTATTGTTCCTATGAAGTCTCCTAGTTTGCATTCCGTTCTTCTGCATCTTTGGGCCTTTTGGCACAGCGACATTCAGGCACACCCAAGCAGCAGTAGCACAGATATGGAAGTGGAAGTCCCTGCTGAACAATCTCTTGAACCCCTGCTGGATTCACCCCTTCAGGGTGGGGCCTCATCTGGGACCTCATCTGTTTCTCAGCAAACTAGGAAGGCTTTGTCTCTGCCCAAGACAGTCTCTAAAAGAAACAGCAGGAAGCCCCTCGTAACACAAGGGTGTAGGAGAAGCAGTAGGCTCAATATCTTTGAAGGGTTTAAGCATTCTCAGCTGCCTGACAAGACTCCCAGGAAGAAGAGGAAGGTCCTGGACAGTGCTGCTCTTCACCTTTTGGACAATCCTCCTAGGCCTTCTGAAATTGTCCCTGCCCCTGTCCCAATTGAGACTCTTCAACAATGGGGGCTGTTCTGCAATGTGTCTCCTAGTGAGCTCACAGCTGATGAACTTATGACAAGGAAGACAAATGATGGACAGGATGTTGTGCCTTAATTTCCTAGTGCCCAAGTGTTATTTTGTTTCTTTCTGGCTTCTCTGTTTAGCCTGGATTATCTCTCTTTTGGTGGACTTTAGTAGTTTTAGCTACTATGTCTTCACTTTGGTGGATTTTAGTAGTTTTAGCTACTATGTCTTTACTCTGTGGTGCTTGTGGGCCTTTCAGACTCTACTGTGCTTGTCTGTTGGACCTGTGCCTTTTTTCTGCTGTGCCCCCATTGTCTGGCTATGGGTCATCTACTGGCATCCTTTATATTTTCTTTCTTGGCTGTGTTTGGATTATGCTCTGGTAGTTTTAATCCCCTCTTTTATTACCTCGGAGACAAATGAACAATAGAAATTGGAATATTTTGTGTTGGAACATACGAGGTCTTAATGCCATTGACAAGCATGATGCTGTTAGAAATAAAATTGAAGAGAGCGGTTCCTCTATTATCTGTTTACAAGAAACAAAGCGCAAAGTGTTGATATGCAATTTATAAGGAAATTTGCCCCGAGACGCTATGATAAGTTTGATTTTGTCCCCTCCCTGGGCGCTTCTGGTGGAATCCTTGTGATATGGAATAGTGCTCATTTTCTCGGGTTGACTTTAGATAAGCAGCCCTTTGGTCTTACAATTTCTTTCACCTCACAATTCAACTCAGCGATGTGGAAACTCACCACGGTTTACGGCCCCTGCCATGACCCTGAGAGATCTAATTTTGTTCACTGGATGCGCTCTCATGTTATTGATGACGAGGAGAACTGGTTATTTCTTGGTGAATTTAATTTTTACAGATCCCTGGAGGATAGAAACAAGCCTGGAGGAAATCTATCGGATACTCTAATTTTTAATGACCTTTTGGGTCACCTGGGTTTGCTGGAGCTGCCTTTAAAAGGAAGAGCCTTTACCTGGTCCAATATGCAACAGGACCCGCTCCTAGAACAATTGGATTGGTTCTTCACATCTGCGAATTGGACAGTTCAATATCCGAATACACTTGTGCTTCCCTTGGCCAAAACAACTTCAGATCATATTCCTTGCAAGATTACTATTGGTACTGACATCCCCAAGGCAAACATTTTTCGCTTTGAGAACTTTTGGCCAGAGCATCCAGGGTTTTCAGAGGCTGTGGTTTCTGCTTGGGCTGAACCGGTGAGGAACTCTAATTCCTCTGCTAGTGTTTTGGCAAGAAAATTAAAGAATACAAGGTTTAAATTGAAGAACTGGAGTAAAAGTTTGTCCCAGCTTTCCTCATTGATCAAGAACTGTAACAAGGTTATCTTTTTCCTAGACTCTCTTGAGGATTGCAGACAACTTTTGTTGACAGAATGGAATCTGAGATCTATTATTAAAAGACAGTTGCAAATGCTTCTGAGATATAAAAACTTATACTGGAGGAAGAGATTCACTGTCAACAGAATACAGTTTGGGGATGAACGTACTAAATTCTTTCATGCTATGGCCACAGTCTCCCATAGGAAAAATTCCATCACCTACCTAAGAGATGACACTGGTAATCAAGTACATGATCATGAAGGGAAAGCTGCTCTTCTACTTCAGGAATACAAGAATAGAATGGGAATTTCTTTACAGCCGACTATGCTCTTTGATTTGTCTCAACTAGTTTCCATTACTCAAGATCTGGACAGTCTAGTGGCACCTTTTCTGCCACAAGAGATTGATAATATCATCAAAATGGTTCCCATTGACAAAGCTCCAGGGCCAGATGGTTTTAATGGTTTATTTCTAAAGAAGTGCTGGGGGATCATCAAAAAGGACTTCTACATTCTCTGCCAGGATTTCTTTGACTGCAATATTAATTTAGACTGCTTGAATGAATCCTTCATTACTCTTGTGCCAAAGAAGAATAACCCTGAATCTGTTAATGACTTTCGGCCTATTTCTTTCCTTAATAGTAGTATCAAATTGATCACTAAGATTCTTGCAGAGAGGCTACAGGCTGTAATCTTAAGTTTGATCCATGCTAATCAATATGGTTTCATAAAGTCAAGATCCATTCAGGACTGCATTGCTTGGTGCTTTGAATATATTCACCAGTGTCAACAAAGCAAGAGGGAGATTATCATTCTAAAGCTTGATTTTGCAAAAGCTTTTGATACTGTTGAGCACATTGCCATCCTTAGCATGATGGAGGCCTTAGGTTTTCCTGAAAAATGGTTGTCATGGATTAAAGCTATTCTCTCTTCTGGCACTTCTTCAATTCTACTCAATGGTACTCCTGGAAGGAAATTTAAATGTAAAAGGGGAGTTAGACAGGGTGATCCTCTCTCCCCCCTGTTATTTGTTCTGGCTGCTGAGTTACTTCAGTATGTAATCAATGATGCACTACGCAACAATCACTTGTCTTTGCCAATCCCTCATGTCGCCAATGACTTCCCAGTTGTGCAATATGCAGATGATACTATCTTGATCCTACCAGCTGATAGAGCACAACTGCTTCATCTTAAGGGCCTCCTACAAACTTTTGCTGATTCCACGGGCTTGAGAGTCAATTTCCACAAGTCTTCTATGGTCCCCCTGAATGTGTCTGAAACTAAGATACAAGAGCTAGCTGCAGCTTTTGGTTGTCAAATTGCCAGCATGCCTTTTACCTATTTGGGTCTCCCAATGGGTACAACCAAACCTCGAATGGAAGATCTCACTCCTCTAATGGATAGAGTTGAGAGGAGACCGAATGCTTGTTCGATATTTCTTTCATACACCGGTAGGCTTGAGATGATCAACACGGTCCTTACTTCAACGGTGACCTATGCCATGTGCTCCATCAAGGCCCGTGGGAGTAATTGACAATATAGACAGAATGAGAAAGCAATGTTTGTGGAGAGGTAATCATCCAGATAAGAAGGGGGGTAACTTGGCTGCTTGGTCTATGGTTCAGAGGCCAAAATCCAAGGGAGGACTAGGTATCATTAATCTGAGATTACAAAATGAGGCTTTGCTCCTCAAGCAACTCAACAAGTTTTACAATCATATGGATATCCCTTGGGTTCATTTAATCTGGAATAAATATTATCTTGGGAAAGTTCCTCATGCTTCCTCGGAGATTGGTTCCTTTTGGTGGAAAGATGTTTTGCGCCCAAATATCCTCTTCAGAGGGATTGCCTTTTGTGTTTTGGGAAATGGTACTACAGTCACTTTCTGGGAAGATCTGTGGTGTGGTCAAGTTTTGGCTCATAAGTTTCCAAGACTTTTTTCTTTTGCCAGGAATACTGCCATCTCTGTCCAAGATTTTGCGCAAGCTGATGATCTAGACACACTGTTTGCCTTGCCTCTATCGATTGAAGCTCATGAGGAATTGCTACGGCTTGATGTCTTGTTGCTTTACGTGGAATTAAATCCGGTTGAACATGATTCTTGGTCTTTCGCTTGGGGAAACCAAAATTACACCTCTAGAAGGTATTATCGAATGGTGTTTGAGAACTTTCACTCTTCTCGGATCTTCACGCTAATCTGGAAGTCCAAGTGTATAAACAGGCTCAAATTCTTCATATGGTTAGTCCTGGTGGATCGTTTAAATACAAGGACTATGCTTTTACGGAAGAACTACAATGTGCAACCCAATGCTTGCTGCGTCTTATGTACTGCTAATGAGGAGGAAGACATTGATCATCTTTTCTTTTCCTGTGTGTTTGCTCTCGGTTGTTGGGCAAAACTTGGCATCAGCTGGAACATGAACCTACCGATTGATGAAAGGGTTCTTCAAGCTTTTCGGATGTCTACCCTAGAGTTCTTCATGGAGGCCTTCGTCATAGCAAGTTGGGAGATCTAGAATCTCAGAAATGCTGTCATCTTTGATAATGGTTTAGCTTCTGTTAGCACTTGGGTTAGGAAGTTTAAAGCTCAGGGTCTTCTTCACATCGTGAGAGTGAAGAGTGATAGGCAGGCTTCTTTTAATTCGTTTTTGGAGAGTATCTCTTAATGTAATGGTAGCCTCCCTCCTCCCTCTCTTTCCCTCTGGTTACTGCTTGTACATATACTCCTTTTGGTTTATTTAAGTTTTTCTGAGCTGTGGGGAACTCCCCCACAGTATTTTCCTCAAAAAAAAACAACGGATTCTTGCGGGAGAAGGAGATGGGCATGTGGAGAGCCGCCGCAGGGGATCCGTACCCCATGGAGAAGAACCCAGATGAGATTCCGATGTTCACCCGGTTCGTGGAGCGCGGACTGTCCCTCCCTGCGAGCGACTTCTTCAAAGGGTTGCTGGGGTACTACGGCATCGAATACCTCAAGCTCAACCCCAACGGTATCTTCCACACCTCGGTCTTCGTACATTTCTGCGAAGCCTTCTGGGGGATCAAGCCACATTGGATCTTGTTCCAGAAGTTCTTCCGGGTGAAACCTCAGCCCAGCACCAGCAGTCCTCGAGTAGTGGGGGAGCCGGGATCTAGATGAGGGAGGATGCCGCAGAGCAACACCTCTCCTACAAGCTGATAGATTCCAACCAGGATTGGAAAGCGAAGTGGTTCTACATGACCAACCACCACCCGGAGCTGCCGAAGCCAAGCGGGAAGGAGCCCAAGCACCGGCCGTGGTGGAACTCAGAGCCAACGATGCAGGAAGGTCTCCAGTTGCCCGAGCTGCTGGCGAAGATCAAGGCGTTGAGAGAAGCCGGGCTGAGGGCCGAACATGTGGCATTCAGCTTCATGAAGCGAAGGGTGCAGCCACTAATGGCCCGCGACACCCTAGGGTACGAGTACACCGGCGACGACGACACGTCGCAGATGCCTGGAGATGAAGTGGACGACGACGACATTGTCGACAGGCTGAGTAGAATCTTCAAGGATATGCCGGCGTACACGCCGTGCCCGGTACCCGAGTACTCCGCCGCGCGCCCACCAAACAAGGTCGTTAGCCTTCTGTCTTGTCGGGTACTCATTACGGAAGAGTAGTCGTACTGACATATTGTGCATCTTGCAGGATGACTTGGTGAAGTTTGTCTCCGAGCCGACGTCGCCTCCTCAACTTGTTGAGGTCCCAGAGGAGGGGAAGGCCAAGGCCAAGGAGCGGCGCGAGTTGGTGAAGGAGACGACACAGTTGTCGTTGAAGACACGTCCGAGGAGGACGATGATGAAGAGACGCTGCAGGAGCACTTCCAGCTGCGATCAAGGTTTAGCCGCCCTGGATTGCCGCACGTTCCTCTCGTTCAGGATCCGCCGGCTAGCCTAGAGGCTAGTTTGCCCGCACCGCCAAGGAAGCCGTGCAATGTGGCCCACAAACGCGTGGCCAAGAAGTTGAAAGTCTCGGAGACCACGTCCAAGGAGGTAAGCCGTCTTGAATAAGGTAGTCGAGTACTTATGTCTCGACGTTGTGTGTTGACGACGAAGTTTCCTTGCTTGCAGGAGATGCCACCTTCCGACCCCGTTGAGCAGGGTGACGGAGGCGATTGGGACACCGTGGGGGAGCCAGCTGGGGGTAGTCGTAGACCAGCCCCCACTGTAGAAGAGCTCTTGGCGCAGTTGGAGCGCCAGCCCCCTGTTGCTCAGGGGAGCACAGAACCGGCCGCTGCTGCCATTGAAGAGGCAACGGCTACTGAGGCGCAGGAGGAGGCGCCTGCCGAGGCGGAACTGGTCGACATCGCCAGTATCCTCGGCGCCCCAACCGTGACGGTGGTCCGGTTGATCTTGTAAGTGTTGATCCTTCCCGAGTAGTACATTGGGTGTGGTAGTCGTACTTTGATTGACAACCAGTTTGTGTACTCTGCAGGAAATCGACGGACTTGTCCTGGGAGGGGGATGAACCCACCACAGCGGTGGCGGAAGAGGAAGCCGCGTCGCCCGCTGAGGTGTGCTCCCACCCCTCAGGCAGAGTCCGAGGCGCCGGCCGTGGAGGCTACCTTGCCCGAGGCCAGCGTCGTTGAAGGTGAGTACTCTGCTGAGGTGGAAGTAGCCCTGTAGAGTAGTCGTAGTCGCCAAGTATGACTGATACACTTGTCCTCATGTCGACAGGTGCTGAAGCTGAGGGAAGTGATATCCCGGCAGCGGTGCCCGTTGAAGACGTGACACCGACTACTCAGGGAGTTGCCGGTGGAGCCCCCGAGCCGATGGAGGTGGCCGTCGGAGAGGTTACCGCGACGACTGGAGGAGAAGGCGACGACGCGCTGCCAGAACCCGCTCTGGAGGTAGTCGACTGCTCACCGGAGATCCAGGACGCGGAGCTAATCCTCTCGGCGTCGATGGCCGAAGCTGCGACGAGTAGTCGTGGCAGGACTGAGCTGCTGATCGATGATCTGGTCGACCCAGCGACGGTGGCTCGTCACCTTGAGGCAGTGCACCAGGCCGAGCAATGGATGAAGGTGAGTAGTCGACACCTTTGAGTAGTCAATCCTTTAGTGTTGAGTACCCATTTAACATCTGTTGTCTGTTGCAGGATGTCGAGGAGAGGCCCCGGCAAAAGTCCGACATGCTTCAAGGGTTCGGCGACACAGTACTCCGGGCGGAAGCCTTAGAGGAGCAACTTTTGAAGTCCCGGAAGCACGCCTCCACGATGCAGTCGAAGCTGGACACCGCCTTCGCCAAGTATCATAATGACATCCAAGAGATGCAGGCGAAGAGCGACGATCTGGTGCGGAAGAACAAGTCTCTCCGCAACAAGAACAAAGGTACACGATCACCTTATCGGGTACTTGTTGATAGTAGCTTGTGGTAGTCTGACCCGCTTTGCCTTGTTGATTGCAGAGCTTGAGACCCGCGTCGACTAGCTGAGGGCTTTAGAGACCGACATGAAGAACCTCTTCTACCAGGAGCAAGAGACCCGCAAGGTACTGGAGTATGATTATAAGGAGCTTGCTTACGAGTGCGACAAGCACATGGAGCTCCGTATTGCATCGGATCGTGACCTCGTCAACTGCTACAAATCCTTGCAGAAGCTGAACGAGGATTGCGAGAAGCTGCGGGCCCAGCTGAAGGAACTCGAGGAGGCCGTGCTTCCCATCGCGAGGCTGCTGGTGTCTCACCCCGGGGGACCGAAGATAGCCCCGCCGGTGCACCGGCTGAAGCAAGCCCCTAGCCGCCTGGCGACCTACGTCAAGCACTTGGCGAAGTCGATCCCGAACCAGGTGCTGGCCTTCATGAAGTCGAACTTCCCGAAGGCTCCTGTGGACGTAGTCGCCGGTGGGCTAGCCGCCAACTGCACTGACGAGCAATATGCGGAGCTGCTGGAGCAGATGGCGCCCATTGCTGAACAAGTCGCCGAGAAGCTCAATCTCCAGTAGTCCTGTAACGTTAGCTCGTAGCAGTAGTTGTACATAAACAATTGTAATGAAATTGTTTAAGTAAGAATGAAGAAAACTTCCATGAATGAGTACTCGTTATCGCGATCTGTGAGTGCGGAGTCCCATCGTGGAGTCGTCGCGAGTAGTCGTACTCGCCAGTGGTCCCGTTGAGGGAAGGAGACAGTAAAGTAGTTGATAGATAATCAAACTTTATTACTGAAGAAGTACACCTGGATGGCCAGGGCCGTTGTTACAGAGTAGTCGCCAGGACCCGGAGGCCGCTTACAGCTAAGTAGTGCTAGGGCGTAGAGCCGCTTACAGCAGTAGATCCGTTAGTAGCCGTGTAGGCTGGATCTAGAAGTACATGGTCTCTCAGTAGACCGCTGCTGGAGTCCTTTATCGCTCGTCGCAGCCCAAGATCCGTTAGTAGCTGCGCGGGCTGGATCATGGAGTGGAGTAGTCCGGAGACTGGTGCCTGGACCCGGAGGCCGCTTACGGCGAAGGGGTCTTGAGTAGTCGTATAGACTGGAGCCCCCGGTGTAGTCGTGTAGACTAGGCGTAGAATCGACAGAGTTGGTCGATGTTCCACGAGTTGTTGACGTCTTCGCCTTCAAGTATCTGGAGGCGGTAGGAGCCCAGTCCGGTCACCTTTGCAACTGTGAAGGGACCTTCCCAGGGCGAGCTGAGCTTATGTAGTCCTTCCGTGTTCTGGATGCGACGGAGGATGAGATCACCAACGTTGAAGGAGCGTTCCTTGACGTTGCGATCGTGATAGCGCCGGATACCCTATAGGTACCTTGCTGATTGGACGAGGGCGGCACAGCGAGCTTCTTCGAGCCCATCAATGTCGAGTCGTCTGCTGTCTTCGGATACGCCTTCGTCGTATTGATCCACTGCTGGTGAATCCCACATGACATCAGCAGGGAGGATTGCTTCGGAGCCGTAGACCAGGAAGTATGGAGATTGTCCCGTTGGCTTGGAGGGCTGAGTACGTAGCCCCCAGAGAGCATTGGGTAGTTCCTTGATCCACCTGCCTCCTTTGGAGTTGGCAGCGTCGTGTAGCCGCTTCTTGAGAGCGTCGAGCACCATCCCATTGGCGCGCTCGACTTGTCCGTTGGCCCGAGGATGGGCGACTGAGACATATCGGATGTCGATCCCGCTGTTCTCGCAGTACTCCCCGGAAGCGGTGGTTGTTGAAGTTGGAGCCCAGGTCTGTGATGATGCGGTGGGGTAGTCCGTAGCGATGCACGAGTTCATCCAGGAAGTCGAGTACTCTGTCAGCCTTGGGGAATGTAACCGTCTTGACCTCGATCCACTTGGTGAACTTGTCGATGGCCACAAGTACTCTATTGAATCCACCTAGCGCAGTCGGGAGTGGCCCAATCATGTCGAGCCCCCAGCAGGCGAAAGGCCAGGTTGGCGGTATGGTGACTAGCTTGTAGGCTGGGACGTGTTGCTGCTTGGCGAAGTATTGGCACCCTTGGCACCTTCTGACGAGTTCTTCGGCATCACCCAGAGCTGTGGGCCAGTAGAAGGCTCGTCGGAAGGCCTTGCTGACCAGCGTGCAAGAGGACGCGTGGTTGCCGCAGACGCCTTTATGGATCTCCTCCAAGATGTCCTTGCCTTCTTGTCTGGGAACACACTTCATGAGTACTCCGGAAGATGCACCCCGCCTGTAGAGCTTGTCTCCGACGAGGACGTAGGACTTGGAACGGCGGATGAGCTGCTCGGCCAAGTTCTTGTCCGAGGGAACTTTCTGCTCGCTGAGGTAGTCGATGAAGGGCTGCCTCCAGTCCACGTCGATCATCATGACCTCCTGGCCAGCCGGGGGATGCGCTGGGACAGTGGTCGGTGGCTCCGACTCTGGGATGGATGGCGCGTGAAGCTCGAAGACACCCGCTGGTACTTGAGCGTGAGTAGAACCAAGCTTCGACAGGACGTCCGCTGCAACGTTGTTGTCGCGGACGACGTGGTGGAACTCGAGACCATAGAACTTGTTCTCGAGCTTGCGGACTTCTAGGCAGTAGGCGTCCATGTTCTCCTTGTTGCGGTCCCAGGACTTGTTGACTTGGTTGATGACCACTGCGGAGTCGCCGTAGACTAGTAGCCGCTTGATGCCGAGTGAAGCCGCGAGGCGGAGCCCGTGTAGCAGAGCTTCGTAGTCGGCTTTGTTGTTTGAGACCTTCCAGAAGATCTGCAGGACGTACTTGAGTTGTTCGCCTGTTGGAGAGATCAAGAGTACCCCTGCACCTGCGCCCTCGAGGTTGAGTGAGCCGTCGAAGTACATCACCCAGTGCTCTGGGCGCTCGGTTGGAGTAGGCAGCTGATTCTCCCGCCACTCCGCCATGAAGTCGACTAGTGCCTGCGACTTGATGGCTGTGCGTGGCTTGAAGTCGATGTTGAGGGTGCCGAGTTCGACTGCCCATTTGGAGATTCTTCCGGTAGCATCTTGGTTCCACGAGATGTCGCCGAGCGGGTAGTCGGTGACGACGGAGATTGAGTACTCCCGGAAGTAGTGTCGTAGCTTCCGCGAGGTGATGAGCACTTGCGTACGAAGCTTCGTACGCATGTGCCGGGTAGCATGCCTAGGACTCGATAGGACCTCGCCGACGAAGTAGACCGGGCGCCGGGCCCGGGTAGGCATGGCCGTCTTCCTGCCGCTCGACGATGATGGCAGTACTGACCACGTGAGTAGTCGCAGCGAGATAGAGCAGAAGCTGCTCGCCTTTGCGAGGAGCCGTGAGGACCGGTGGCTTCGATAGGAAGTCCTTGAGCTGGGCAAGGGCTTGGTCCGCCTCCGGAGTCCACACGAACTTCTCTTGGTGCTTGAGTAATTTGATGAAGGGGAGCCCCCGTTCTCCAAGCTTTGAGATAAATCTGTTCAAGGCCGCCATGCATCCGGTCAGCTTCTGGACGTCTTTGATGCACGTGGGAGCTTTCATGCTGGTGATGGCAGAGATCTTCTCGGGGTTGGCTTCAATGCCGCGATGGCTGATGATGAAGCCGAGTAGTTTGCCCGAAGGTACGCCGAAGACACACTTGTTCGGGTTGAGCTTCCAGCGGTACTCGCGCAAGGATGCGAAAGTCTCTTCAAGATCGTCGATGAGCGTGATGGAGTTTCTAGTCTTGACGACCACGTCATCCACGTAGGCTTCGACGTTCTTGTTGAGTTGCCTCTTAAAGCAGGCCTGGATAGCTCGCTGGTATGTGGCGCCGGCGTTCTTCAACCCGAAGGACATGGTCGTGTAGCAGTACGTGCCAAACGGGGTGATGAACACGGTCTTTTCCTGGTCTTCTTCCTTGATCGCGATCTGGTGGTACCCGGAGTAGCAGTCGAGGAAGCAGAGCAGGTCACAGCCCGCCATGGAGTCGATGACTTGGTCAATCCGCGGCAACCCGAAGGGGTCCTTGGGGCAGTGCTTGTTGAGGTCGGTGTAGTCGACGCACATCCTCCACTCGTTCGAGTTCTTCTTGCGGACGAGGACGGGGTTGGGAAGCCACTCAGGATGAAAGACTTCTTTGATGAAGCAAGCCGCGAGTAGTTTGGCGAGTTCCTTCTTGATGGCGTCCTGTCTGTTGTCGGCGAAGCAGCGGAGGTGTTGTCGCTTCGGGGTAGCTTTAGGATCGATGTTGAGGGAATGCTCAATCAACTCCCTGGGCACCCCTGGCATGTCCGCTGGCTTCCACGCGAAGATATCACGGTTATCCTGGAGGAAGTTGATGAGCGCGTCTTCCTATTTTGGGGTTGAGACCCGCCCCGATGGTGGTGGTCTTGCTGCTGTCGCCTGTCCCGAGGTCGATTGTCTTGACCAGAACCTCCTCAGCTGGCTGAGGCTTGTTAGCTTTGTCCGACTTCTCTGGGATGTCGAGTTCACTTGGGGCAAGCTTCTTCGACGCAGCGTAGATCTCCATCATTGCATTGGGTACTTGATTTGTGGAGGCGATCTCCACAGCTTCCGTGTCGCAGTCGTGCGAGATCTTCAAGTCCCCTTGCAGTGAGAGTACACCTGCTGGACTTGGCATCTTGAGTACCAAGTAGGTGTAGTGGGGTACTGTGACACCCTAATTCTATTAAAAATTTGGCTTTATTAAAAATTTGCTAGCAACCATTTATTTGCCTAAGGAGTATGAGGTTGTTTTATTTATTTTTTAGGCATTTAAATCTTTTCTAAAATAAATTTAATGAACTATAGGATTTATGTGTTGCATACATGCTGGAGCATTATTTTGGTTGCTTGGAATTCAAATTCAAAATTTGAATTCTATTGTTTGGAGCCTCTACCTAAAACCCAAAACCTTTTCCCTTTTCCTTAAACCCCTTAACCCCTTGAGGACCATGTGTGGTTCGAGGACCGGTGGATGGTCGCTTCCTTGTGTGATGAGTGATTGACAACGTTGTGTGGACTGATTCTTGGCTAAGTATTGCAAGTGCAGGTTGCGGCTTGACTTGTGTTGGTGCAGGTGAAGAACAAGCACGAAACGTCGTCGCCGGTGAGGCCTCCAGGTGTGGAGAAGACAAGTAGGCTTCGTTCGAGGGACCGGTGGCCGGCGGGGGTCAAGTGCGGGCCGCATGGTGGCATGAACAAGCAAGATGAAGTCGTGGACGGTTTCTTGGTTGAGCCTCAAAACCAAGGTCGAGCCGGGACTACGTGGGAGCCGAGTCATGAGTGGAGATTGGCGGAGGCTACACCGAGTTCGCGGGGTTTCCGGTGGTTCACCGAAAACCACCGGGTTCCTTGGTTGATCCACAAAGCCAAGACCGAGAACCGAAGACGGAGGTGCGGCAGCACTCGCACCGGTCCGACCGGTGGGTCTGACCGGTCTGACCGGTGGGGACCGGTCTGACCGGTGTGCGACGACGCAGTCCGGAATCTTCGAAGCGGAGGACACGCGTCGGGATCGCATGGCTTGCGTCGAGGCTACGCAGGGTGCGGTTGCCGGGCATCCGTCCGATGGTGAAGACATCAAGAATTCCAAATCCGCCCGTGAGGGGCTTGTATCCCTAGTTGTTAGAGAAGGGCCTTTTAGACATTCGGTTGCCTCCATATAACCCAAGAGGTGAGAGGATGGCAGCCAACTCTTGGAACCCTAGCTCATTAGTTTTCCTATTTTCCACCTATTTTCTCTAGGTTTTCCTTAGGACTAGCAAGAGAGCTTCACGGAGAGATCTTGTAGAGAGGGATGGATGATCGGGCGGCTTGCTAGACCTTGTACGAACCTTTGTTTCATGTATAGATGATTCGGCGTGGTTCCTCAAGGTTTGGATGTGTTTTCCCCGGTTGTTCTTGGTGGTGATTTTCGGAGCCCTCTCTTCGTGATTTCTTTGGGGTGTTTTCGGGGCTTTTCTCTTGGGGATTTGATGGGGGAAATTTGTGGGAACCCTTCGTGGTTCTTTGGGCTGTGATTCCCCTCCCAAATCCGTGAGTAAAAGTGCTCGATTTTGGGGTCTCTTGAGTTCTTGGGTTGGAAGTGCTTCCGGTGGGATTTCTTCGATTCCTCCTTTTTGGATGAGTTTTGGTGGGATTAAACTTGACTATGAACTCCTCATGAGGTGTTCATGATATCCCCAAAGTCTTGTTCAAGTCCGTGGAGCGATTCGGGAGATCGAGATTTGGATTTGGGGGAGTTGACCCGCGGGTGCTGTTCATCCCCGAGCGCCCGAGCTACACCCCGGTCGGCCGGTGCTCTTGACCCGTCCGACCGGTGCAAGCCCTTGTGGGGATTTGCTCGGGTGAACATCTTGGTGTGTTCGTTGTTGTCCCGTGGTGCTTTCTTGTTTCGAGTTTGGGTCCGTTTGGTGGTCGGTTGGCTTTGTTTGGTGTCTTGGGGGCTTTCAGCTGCCACCGGTCGACGGGTGTGTCTCATCGGTCGACCGGTGTAGAGCCACTTAGTGGAAGTTGCTCGGAGTTCACCCTGCGGGGCCCGGTCCGGCCGGTGGTGCTCACCGGTCTGACCGGTGTGGGTCTGTAGACTCGAGGTTTGGTTTTTCCGCTGCGTTTCTCGGGTCGGTAGGTTGCGTGTTGGTTCCTAGGTCCAGTGGGCACTCTAGTGGCTACGTGGGCTTGACCAACCTTGGTAGTGAGTCGGAGACGTGTGTTGGAAGCCGCGTTCGTCTTGTTGGAGTTTTCATCTCCTTCGAGAAGAATTTTTTATCGGCTCCCATTCACTCCCCCCCTCTCGGTTCGCCGTATCGGTCCTTCAAGTGGTATCGAGCCGGTTCGGGTCTTTGTTGACTCTAACCGACCTAAGATCCAAGGATGGCGTACCGAGAACGGGTTCGGGTCCTCCACACTTCGATGGCAAGAACTACCGGATGTGGAGCAAGCGGATGGGTGCGTTCCTCCGCGGAAAGGGTCAGTTGCTTTGTGATGTCACGGTGGACACAAAGCTATGTCCAGCCCGATGAATTTCCTTGCTCCGGGGTCGAGGGACGCATTCGACGCCAACAATAAGGCGGTCGACTACTTGTTTCGTGCTTTGTGTCGGCCGAGTTCGATCGGGTGCACACCGAGCAATTGGCTTGTAGGATTTGGGCGGTGTTGAAGGAGGCTCATGTTGGGGAACGCCCGAGGTTCGAGGCACGGTTGTATGCGACCTACCGGAGAGAGTACGAGAACTTCACTCATCTCCCGGTGAGTCCATCGATGCCTTGTTTCAGAGGTTCACGGTGGTGGTGAACAACATGAGGGCCAATGTGGACGTGCTCCCGTACGATGATCATGATAGAGCGGTCAAGCTCTTACACT
This sequence comes from Cenchrus americanus, assembly GCA_947561735.1. Taxonomy (NCBI): domain Eukaryota; kingdom Viridiplantae; phylum Streptophyta; class Magnoliopsida; order Poales; family Poaceae; genus Cenchrus; species Cenchrus americanus. The sequence goes on along the minus strand of OX387242.1, from coordinate 164,126,666 downwards.
CTTTGGATCGTACGATATGGGGCGGAAAGTTCGAGGCCATAGTCGAGTCGGAGAGGTATGATACTCTGACGGTGAACGAGCTGTTCTCAAAGCTCAAGTCGGCTGAGGTGGATAGGGGCATGACTGCCAAGCTTGAGGGACCGACTGATTCCCATAGTCTTGCCCTCGTTGGTGGTTCCAAAGGAAAGACTAACTCTAACCCATCCACCAGGATGTTCTCGTTTTCCTCTTTGATGTCTATGCCAGATGAGGAGTTTGATGACCTTGGAGAGGACGAGCTGGCGCTGTTGACGAGGCGGTTCGAGAGGCTGCACGAGAACCGCGTGAACATGAGGAGGAACACGAGGACTTGCTTCCCGGCGGCAAGCGGGACACTTCGTCGCCGATTGCCCGGAGAAGGCCGAGAACAAGGACAGCTACAAGCACAAGCCGAGGATGAACGATGGCAAGTACCGTTCGAGGCGCGACCACAAGATCAAGCACAAGAACAAGTACAAGGACGAGCGACGATCGAGGAAGAAGGAGGGCCGAGGCAAGGCCCGAGCGATGGTTGGAGCGAGTGACGTCGACTCCAGTTCCGCGTACTCCACCTCGAGCTCGAGCAGCAGCGACGAAGAGGGAGATCGCCGCAAGAACAAGAAGTCGTCCAAGAACCTGAGCGGGCTGAGCTGCTTCGTGAGAGATGGCTTCTGCACCATGGCGTTGAGCTCCGGCAGCAAGAAGAGCACATAGAGCGACTCAGACTCTGAGTCCGACGACGAGGTGCGTGATGAGCTTCCCTTCTTGCGCCAGGAGAATGAGAGGCTTGGCTCTTTGCTTGATAACCGTGATGACATGCTTAGAGAGGCCAAGAAAATGAGGAAAGAGCTTAGGGGCTTCACTCGAGGATGCTAGGACTAGAGTGGTCGAGCTAGAGACACGGGTGCTTGATAGCAAGCTTGAGATTGATTCGCTTAAGGCTAGCCCCGTTGTTTCGATGAGAATGATTGTGTTGATTGCTCCATATTCCTTGCTGATCTTGCTTTGTTTAAGGAGAAGCATGCCTCCAAGTGTGAGGAACTAGATGTGCTTAGGGTTGAAGTGGGCGAGCTTAAGTCTAGACCTGCTTTGCTAGGTGCTTGCACTTCTTGCCTCCGTTTTGCATGCTAAGATTGATGAGATGCATGCTTACACTAGTTCGCTCGAGGCTAAATTGAAGGAACCCATGCCTACATCTTGCTCTACCTCGTGAAATGCATGCATTGAAAAATTTGGAGCTTGCACATTATGTTGATCGTTTGCGGGATGAGAATGATGATTTGAGGAAGTTGATGGGTTGGTTGTCCTGGTCCACGAGCCTCGGTTGAGGATGATGATCGAGGCCTTTAAGAGGCAAGATGGTGAGGGGCTTGGGGCAAACAAGGTTGGTGAGGGAAGTGGAGAGAATATCCCGGAGCCACCAAAAACCCACCACAAGAATGAGTTCCCACCAAAACCTAACCATCTAAGGAATCGGCTAGACACAACCCCGCCTCCACCCGTGTTTCCTACACCCACAAATGACCTACAAAAGCCTATCAAGTTTGTGAGCACTTCGGGGGAAAGTGTTCTTTGGGAAGGAGAGTGAGAAGGCAAGTGGTGAGAAACCGGTGGAGGGTTTGAGTGGAGAGAAACCGAGTGAGCAGCCACATCCCAAGCCAAAGCCTAAGCTTGTGAGGTTTCATTGTGGCTATTGTGGGAGAGATGGCCATAAGGAGGAGTTTTGCTTCAAGAGGAAGCGAGAAGAGAGAATGAGGAAGGAGTGGGCAAACAAGGACAAGTACCACCCTTTCGATGGTGTACTTGAGCCTCGTATGCAGATGCCCAGGGGCAAGGCGATTGTGAGGACAGTTCGGGCTTGGGGAGAGAAGAAGGGCACAGGTGGTGTTCTTTGTCCGGGTCACACCGGCCGGACGTGTGGGGCACCTGGTCGGACCGGTGCGAGGCTCAGACGGACGGATGTTCGGGTTTCGAGCTCGTTCAGGTGCGAGGATTGTTTCTGGTGGTCGTGGTTCTGGTGGTTGGGCTGGAAAGAGTGCAGGTGGTCAGTTTGCTAGGCGTTCTCCTCCTCGTGCTCAATACGGGGATTGGAGGAGTCGTGGCGTTGAGTTGGAGAGGAAGGACGTTCCACGGGCTTTCTTGCGTGGTTTTGGTCCTCCTCCAGGCAAAGAGGGGTGGTTCCCTCAGGGTGATTACCGTGGTGGTGTTCGTGGAGGTAGCTTTGGTAGGAGAGATGCTTTGGTTGGTGCTAACCCCACTTTCGAGCAAATGGCTCGGCCGGTTTTCCTCCTTTGGTACTAACCCCAGTGCTGAGTCGTTTGTTCGCTCACGTGCCTATTTTTGATTTTCAGGTGGGAGACTTGAAGAACATTTGGTTGATTGACTCCGGTTTGTTCGAGGCATATGACCGGAGACAGGGGGTGGTTCTCAAGTCTCGTCCCGGTGGTGACGAAGAGGTACATCACTTTTGGGGACAATGGGCGTGGGCGTGTGCTTTCAGAAGGTGAGATAAAAGTGAGTGACAAGATCACTCTGAGGCGTGTTGCTCTTGTTCAATCGGTGGGGTACAATTTGCTTTACGTGTCTCGGTTGTTGGATGAGGGTTTTGAGGTGTTGTTTCGGCCTGGTGGTTCTCGGATTGTGGACTCTCGAGGGGACCTTGTTTGTATGGTCGTTCCCGAGGGTCGGGTGTTTCGTGCTGATTTTTCTCGGTCTTCGGGTGTTGAGCGTTGTTTCTTGGTCGGTTCTTCGAGTGAGTTGTGGAAGTGGCATAGGAAGTTGGGTCACTTGAGCTTTGACCTTTTGTCTCGCTTGAGTAAACTCAATTTGGTCCGAGGATTGCCACGGTTGAAGCTTGAGAAAGAGTTGGTTTGTGCTCCGTGTAGGCATGCCAAGATGGTGGCCTCTTCTCACCCGCCTCTCACCGATGTGATGACCGAGCGTCCATGCGAGCTGCTCCATATGGACCTTGTTGGCCCGGCTCGTGTGCGATCTCCGCGGGTGGGAAGTGGTATGTCCTTGTTGTGGTGGATGACTATTCTCGGTATGCGTGGGTGTTCTTTACGGAGGATAAGGGGGAGACGTTTGGTTTTGTTCGAGATCTAGTCTTGAGGTTGAGGAACGAGAGGCACGGAGATGCCATACGAGCTATCCGCAGTGATAATGGCTCGGAATTCACGAACTCTCGTTTTGAAACCTTTTGTCATGACTTGGGTCTTGAGCACCAGTTTTCGAGTCCGTATACGCCTCCTCAGAATGGTGTTGTGGAAAGGAAGAACAGGACCTTGTGCGAGATGGCTCGGACGATGCTTGATGAGCATAGGACTTCGAGGAGGTATTGGGCTGAGGCGGTGAATACCGCGTGCTATGTGTCGAACAGGATATACCTCAGAGTGCACAAGAAGAAGACATGCTATGAGTTGATGCATGGCCTCACACCCAAGGTGAGTCACTTCCATGTCTTTGGTTGCAAGTGTTTCATTCTGAAGAAAGGCAGGAAGTTGGATAAGTTTGAGGCTAGGTCTGTCGATGGCATTTTCTTTGGTTATGCATCTCATTCTAGAGCATATCGTGTGCTCAATCTTGAAACTAACCAAATCGTGGAGACTTGCGAGGTAACCTTCGACGAGACGAGCCACGTAGTCGGCTTGTCTTTGAGTGTGCGGGTGATGATGAGCTTGGCGAGGAGATCTTTCGGGAGGAGGAGCATGAACATGGTGATGATGAAGATGGCGGTGTGGTGCCCCCGACCGAACATGTACCCACTACTACGACTACGATGATGGATGGACCCTTCTGCTACACCTACGACGACAAATCAAGAACGAGGAGAAGCCGATGTTGAGGGGGGAGGTAGCTTCGAGGCGAGAACCTCCCGGCGAGTTCAAGTGGATCACCCAGCTTCGAGGATCATCGGCGACATGAATGAACGCACTACACGATCGAGGGTTCGAAACAATTCCCATTTTGCTCATGCTGTGTTTGTTGCTTCTTTCGATCCCAAAGACATTGGACACGCACTATCTGATCACAATTGGGTTAACTCGAGGCATGAGGAGTTGGAGAACTTTGAGAGGAATCAGGTGTGGGAGTTGGTTGACCCTTCCCCAGGGTGTAAGCCGATTGGTACAAAGTGGGTGTGGAAAAACAAAGAGGGAGAGAAGGGTGAGGTTGTAAGGAACAAGTCGAGACTTGTTGCCCAGGGGTTCAGTCAGAAGGAGGGGATCGACTACGAGGAGACCTTTGCTCCCGTAGCCCGTTTGGAGGCGATTAGGATCCTTCTAGCCTTTTCGTGGCTAAAGGGTTCAAGTTGCACCAAATGGATGTGAAGAGTGCTTTTCCGAATGGTGTGCCTTGGAGGAAGAAGTGTATGTGAGACGACCTCGGGGTTTGAGAGTGAGAGGTACCCCCACCGGGTGTACAAGTTGAGGAAGGCGCCGTATGGGTTGAAGCGGCGCCTAGAGCTTGGTATGGCGAGGTTGAGGGGGTTCTTGTTTGCGAGAGGCTTTGAGATGGGGAAGGTCGATCGACCTTGTTTTTGCGAGGGCGAGAGATATCCCGATTGTGCGAGTGTGTACGTGGATGATATTGTCTTTGGTGGCTCGTCTAACTCTCTTGTTGCGAGGTTTGCGAGATGATATGAGCGGGGAGTTCGAGATGAGCATGATGGGTGAGTTGCGGTTCTTCCTCGGGCTACAAATCAAGCAATCAAAGGAAGGAACATTTGTGCACCGAGCTAAGTACACCAAGGACATTGTGAGGAAGTTCAAGATGGAGGACTCCAAGGCTATGACGACGCCGATGAGTACGACTACGGCTCTTGATGCGGACGAGGAAGGTGAACACGTGGACCAGAAGGAGTACCGAAGCATGATCGGGTCACTTCTCTACTTGACGGCGACGAGGCCGGACATACAATTCTCGGTGTGTCTGTGCGCTCGTTTTCAAGCGTCTCCGAGGACTTCGCATCGGCAAGCAGTGAAGAGAATTTCAGGTACTTGCGTCACACTCCCGACTTCGGCCTTTGGTACTCCGCGTCCTCTTCTTTGGCGCTTCATGGTTTTTCAGACGCGGATTTTGCCGGTGTCGGTTGGATAGGAAGTCCACTTCGGGACTTGCCGCTTTTGGGTTCTTCGTTGGTGTCTTGGTCTTCTCGTAAGCGGTCGAGTGTTGCTCAATCCACGACCGAAGCCGAGTATGTTGCCGTCGCTAGTTGTTGCTCTCGGCTCCTTTGGATCACCTACACCATGAGTGACTTTGGTGAGGAGTATACCCATGTCCCACTTCAATGTGATAGCACCAGTGCCATAAGCGTTGCAAAGAACCCAGTGCTCCATTCCAAAACCAAGCACATAGAAGTGAGGTATCATTTTCTGAGAGACAACGTTGAGAAAGGAAAGATAGCTTTGATCCATGTACCCACACATGACCAACTAGCCGATATTTTCACCAAACCCCTAGATCAAGCAACTTTCACTCGTTTGCGGGGGGAACTTGGTGTGTGTTTGATTTCTTGAGTTGGGTGTGTGGGAGCTCTCTTTTGCCGGTGGTGTCGAGCCCGTTTTGCCTCCCCTCGAGGAGCCGGTTTGTAGCATATGTATAGCTTTCCTTTGTGCATTTCTTGCATTTTGGCATGGCATATGTAACATGATGTATAGGCATCCTTGCATCTTAGATTGCATGCATTTTGTATCATATGCATTGGATAGGAAAAGCTTCTCTCATATACATTGTTCACCATGGAATGAAATATATGTCTTTATGAGCTTGTTTGATATGATATGGTTAGTTTGGCTTAGCTCTTGATGATCTTGATGAATAATCCATGGTTGATAGCTATGCTTTTGAAAAATGTCACATGTATGCTCTCTCATGTGTAAATGCCTTTACATGCTCTTGACATGCTTTTGTGGCCTTGCTATGCTTAATTTGTGTATTGGATAGCTAGTTTATTGATCATATGGGGCCAAAGGCTCATTTGCCATCATGAATGTTTAGCCCTCTTGATTTATCTTGTGGAGGAGCATAAGTTCCTTTTTGTCGCAAAGACATTTCATGTACCATTTACAAATCTGAAAATGAAATGAAAAATGCTTGGAAAATATGCTCCCATGTCATATGTGCTGAATTTAATTTGCTTTGGGTGCTAAACCGTTGCATGATGCCTACCAATGAGAAGTCTCATACATAGAAGTAGGCACATGGCTCGGTGGCTTTGATATGACATGAGGTGCTTGTGGGTGTTTGTGATGGTCTTATGGTTAGAATAGCTGTCCTAGCATGAAGTTTGTGTGGCTTTGCCATTTTGATATGCTTTGATCATGTTTAGGACTTTGCTCATGAGAGGCAAGTTTTTCGCAAAATTACCAAAATTCATCTTAGCTTCGTCCAATGGTTGTGAAACTTGGTGATCATGTAGTTGAGATCGATACGAAGCCGTAGAGTACCTAACTTGCTCATTTGGACATGTGTAGCATCCTATGTTGAATTTTGTATATTTGAGAAGCTCTAGGTTGAAAGTTTTGCATTTTTGGCTTGATTCATGCATTGCCAACAAGGGGGAGAAGTTTGAGCTTGAAATGGCTTGTTGGGCGCGTTTAGAAGGTTTTCAGGTGGTTTCGAGCCATTTCTGGGCTCTGTTGTACACCGGTGATGAGCACCGGTCTGACCGGTGTGAGTGCTGGTCCTGTACATATGTTAGGCACCGGTCTGACCGGTGGTGATGACCGGTCTGACCGGTGTGAGCTGAAAGTGCTTTGCGGTGTCCGTTTCATGTGGTTTCTGCATGCATTCGTCCGGGGGAGTTGCATTGGTTCGGGGGAGCTTGCATGTGTGCGGGGGGAGCTCTTTGTGAGTTTTCGAGCTTTGTTTCGGTGGTTTGTGCTCTTTGCTTGAGCTTTGCTTTGTCTCGGATGTGTCGAGCCGTTGCCCTTGCCTAAGGGGTCCGAGACTTGTCTTCTTCAAGTGATCTTGCTCTTTGCCTTTGTTTGGCTTTCGATCGCTTGTTGGGGTTTCTTTTTGTTCGTTTCTTTTCTTTTTCTTTTCTCTCTTGTTACTTTCGTGTGGGTGTTGTCAATGCACTCATCAAGGGGGAGATTGAGGACCATGTGTGGTTCGAGGACCGGTGGATGGTCGCTTCCTTGTGTGATGAGTGATTGACAACGTTGTGTGGACTGATTCTTGGCTAAGTATTGCAGGTGCAGGTTGCGGCTTGACTTGTGTTGGTGCAGGTGAAGAACAAGCACGAAACGTCGTCGCCGGTGAGGCCTCCAGGTGTGGAGAAGACAAGTAGGCTTCGTTCGAGGGACCCGGTGGCCAGCGGGGTCAAGTGCGGGCCGCATGGTGGCATGAACAGCAAGATGAAGTCGTGGACGGTTTCTTGGTTGAGCCTCAAAACCAAGGTCGAGCCGGGACTACGTGGGAGCCGAGTCATGAGTGGAGATTGGCGGAGGCTACACCGAGTTCGCGGGGTTTCCGGTGGTTCACCGAAAACCACCGGGTTCCTTGGTTGATCCACAAAGCCAAGACCGAGAACCGAAGACGGAGGTGCAAGAAGACACCACGGCCTCGACCGGTGGGTCCGACCCCGTCGACCGGTGGGGACCGGGTCGACCGGTGTGCGACGACGCGGTCCGAATCTTCGAAGCGGAGGACACGCGTCGGGATCGCATGGCTTGCGTCGAGGCTACGCAGGGTGCGGTCGCCGGGCATCCGTCCGATGGTGAAGACATCAAGAATTCCAAATCCGCCCGTGAGGGGCTTGTATCCCTAGTTGTTAGAGAAGGGCCTTTTAGACATTCGGTTGCCTCCATATAACCCAAGAGGTGAGAGGATGGCAGCCAACTCTTGGAACCCTAGCTCATTAGTTTTCCTATTTTCCACCTATTTTCTCTAGGTTTTCCTTAGGACTAGCAAGAGAGCTTCACGGAGAGATCTTGTAGAGAGGGATGGATGATCGGGCGGCTTGCTAGACCTTGTACGAACCTTTGTTTCATGTATAGATGATTCGGCGTGGTTCCTCAAGGTTTGGATGTGTTTTCCCCGTTGTTCTTGGTGGTGATTTTCGGAGCCCTCTCTTCGTGATTTCTTTGGGGTGTTTTCGGGGCTTTTCTCTTGGGGATTTGATGGGGGAAATTTGTGGGAACCCTTCGTGGTTCTTTGGGTCGTGATTCCCCTCCCAAATCCGTGAGTAAAAGTGCTCGATTTTGGGGTCTCTTGAGTTCTTGGGTTGGAAGTGCTTCCGGTGGGATTTCTTCGATTCCTCCTTTTTGGATGAGTTTTGGTGGGATTAAACTTGACTATGAACTCCTCATGAGGTGTTCATGATATCCCCAAAGTCTTGTTCAAGTCCGTGGAGCGATTCGGGAGATCGAGATTTGGATTTGGGGGAGTTGACCCGCGGGTGCTGTTCATCCCGAGCTGCCCAGGCTACACCGGTCGACCGGTGCTCTTGACCGTCCGACCGGTGCAAGCCCTTGTGGGATTTTGCTCGGGTGAACATCTTGGTGTGTTCGTTGTTGTCCCGTGGTGCTGCTTGTTTCGAGTTTGGGTCCGTTTGGTGGTCGGTTGGCTCTGTTTGGTGTCTTGGGGGGCTTTCGTGCCGCCACCGGTCTGACCGGTGTGTCTCACCGGTCTGACCGGTGTAGAGCCACTTAGTGGAAGTTGCTCAGGTTCACTCGGGGGACCGGTCCGACGGTGCTCACCCGTGGCCGACCTGTGGGGTCCGTAGACTCGAGGTTTGGTTTTTCCGCTGCGTTTCTCGGGTCGGTAGGTTGCGTGTTGGTTCCTAGGTCCAGTGGCACTCTAGTGGCTACGTGGGCTTGACCAACCTTGGTAGTGAGTCGGAGACGTGTGTTGGAAGCCGCGTTCGTCTTGTTGGAGTTTTCATCTCCTTCGAGAAGAATTTTTATCGGCTCCCATTCACTCCCCCCCTCTCTGGTTCGCCGTATCGGTCCTTCACCCCTCTCTTAGCCCAACCCAGCAGCCAGCCCGCTAGCCTAGCAGGCCGCAGAGCCGCCTCGCCCCGCGCACGCCGGCTTCCCCCGGCCCGGCGGCCCGCGCGGCCGCCCGGCAAGCGCGCCGCCCGGCCCGACACGCGCGCCCCGCCTCCGCGCGCCCGGCCGGCCGCCGACCGCCGGGCCCCCTCGTCCGCCCCCGCCCTCGCCGCGTCGCGCCCACCGACGGGGGGGGCCCCGCCCGTCATCCCTTCCGTGGCCGCCCGGGACTCCGCCGCCGCCGCGCCACCGAGTCCGACCCGCGCCCGCGCCCTCCTCCGCGTGGCCCGCACGCCAAGACGCCCGCCCGGCTATTTAAGGCCGCCGCCGCCTCCCCTCGGACCCCAACCCGAGCCACCCGAGCCGCCCTAGCCCTTGCGCACGCCCGCCGAACCCTAGCCGTGCCGCCGTGTTGAGCTCGCCGCCGCCGGGCCGTGGAACCCCGCCGCCGCCGTCGCTCCGCCGCCAAGGAATCGCCGGAGCCGCGCAAGGAGGTGAGGAGCACCCCCGTGCCGCACGCCTTCGCCCGAGCCCCTCTTCGCCCTAGCGCGCGTCGGGGCCGGAGCTCGCAACCCGCGCCGCCGCATCGACTCGCCGCTCCGCCGCGCCGTCGCCCGAGCCGCCGCCCTAGATCGCTCCGCGGTCCCCGCGCGTCGCATAGATGCTTCCCGCGCCGTGAATTGTGGCCGGAAACCCCAAAACGGTCCCCCGCCGGCGAGCCCGCCGTCGCCCGCCGCCGCTCGCCGCCGCCGCCCTCGCGCGCCGCCGCCCCGCCGCTCGCGCTTCACCGTGGCCGTTAGATCTAGATCTAACGCGCCGGATCTAAGCCACCGCACCGCTTCGCCCCGCGCGTCCACGCCCGCCGCATCTAGATCCAACGGATCTAGATCGGGTCAAAACCCTAGTCAACAGCTCAAACCCGCCAGCCCCCGGCACTTTTGCGTAAAAGCCCCCGGATTTTATTTATTTACAAAAATACCCTTCCACCGTATAAGATTTCTTACGGTTTAGTCCTTTTTCCTTATTTTAGCCCGAAACCTTTTCAAATCTTCGCATTAGTCCCTAAACCTTCCCGAACCCATAACTTGGTCGTTTTAGCTCCGATTTTAGCGTTCTTTATGTCCACGCGTTCGTCTCGAAGCGTAGATTAGTTTTATGCTACTGTTTAGATCTGTTTGATCTGTTTGGTGACTGTTTCTTATTTATTTCTATTGTATGCTTGTATGTGATGATTGTGGATCGTAGAGAGCGATTCGTTCGAGGGATTTGAAGATCCGGTCGTGCAAGAGTTTGAGCAGCAAGGCTTTGTTGAAGGCAAGTATTCCTTGATGCATGCCCGCTTGTCCTACATAACATGCATTTAAATTCACCGTTTTTACTTTTTGCTTGCATTAATTTGATGGGAACCTATTAAGGATCATGCCTAGCTTTTGACTACCTTTACCTTGATGCCGGAATTAAATTAATCTTGTGGTAGTTATTGCTTAGCATGCTCAACAGGGTTTTGGTATTAATCTACTTGGTTACCTTTTTGTTATTTCATGTTCCGTTTATGATCTTCTACTTTACAAGACCACCTTTAATGTGATAATCGGAACATGGAGAACCACCCAGGAAAACAGTACAGCCACAAGAACTAATGGGCAATGGTCTTGGCTGAATAATTAGGAACTTTAGCTTGGGATGGTCTTACCTGATAAGGACAAGGGATCGGCGGTACTGTGGGGTATGGACTCGCTCTAGCAGGGGGTTGGGTGAGTCATTCTTTTATGGTGGGGTATCGACTCCGCTAGGGGACTTTATACCTTGCTAATCGATCCGACCTTGTGGGTCATAACTTGCTAGGGAACCTTTGTAAAGGCCATGTAGCGTCCCTATGCAATCACACCTCGAAGTGTGATATGGTGTCTTGCAAACACCGCATGGTTGGGTCCAAAGTTCTTCGGAGCTTTTACGGCTCGCTTGTGGGTAAAGATGTACAACCTTTGCGAGTGTTAAACTAATCGATTAGCCGTGCTCACGGTCAAGAGCGGCTCGGGACACTCACATGATTAAATTATGGAACTTTAATGTTTAAATTGTTGTTTTATTCTTTATTTATGATGCTGTTATCTTATTAATTGGGTTGGTATGAACTTACACTCTTTAGTAATCAGGTTGCTAATAAAACTTGACCAACTAAAATGCTAAAGTGCTTGAACCTTAGCCATCCACCATACGGCCTCGCATGTTATGTTGTTTTTCCCTTGCTGAGTACGATATGTGCTCACGCTTGTTTATTCTCTTGCATCTACAATACCGGATTTGCTTTGCTCGGACCGGGAGAACTTTGAAGATAATCCCGAGAAGATTTCCGGGAGTTCTAGGTGTGCGTAGTCTTCGATCAGTACTGTGGAGGCATTTTGTCCGTCGCGAGAACTCGTTTGTTTAAGATTCGTTTAAGACTATGGTTTGTAATAACTCTTTATTCGTGTGGCACTTGTTTTTGGTATTCATAATGTCTAAGCGTGTGTGTAACTTGATCCCCTCGGCGCACACGTGATCAATGCATTCGGTTTTGCCTTTAAAACCGGGTGTGACAGAGTGGTACCGTAGCCGTGTTGGTACCGTAGGAACGCTAGCCTAGATAGAAATGGTCGAATTAAGGATTTATTACTCATAGAAGCTTTCTTACACATGCTTGCTTTATTCTTACTAACCTTACTCTTGCCTTTTCGCTTCACTCTTGAGTCGTTCGCATTCTTTATCTTGTGCTTGCCTTAGCTCTCGTCCTTTTTGCCTTACCATCTTTCTCATTCCGCACTACACTACGGATGGTTCGTAGCTTGGAGACTTCTCGGGCTAGAGCGGTCCACCGCATGCTCCACAGAACGGTACCATGAGTTGCATGATGGAGATACGGATGAGGAGATTGAGATGGAGCACACTTTTGTGGTTTTCCCTAACCTTATCATGGTGCACGACGATGAGGAAGATCCGGAGGAGATGATCCCGAGGAGGATGAGCTAGGCCGAACAACCCAACCTAGAGGAGCAAGCGCCAGAAGAAGATGAGGATCACTCAGATCAGGAGATGGAAGAACAAGAGCAAGAGGAGGAAGAAAGGGAAGCGATCTGGGAAGTGTACCACTACAGAGCTGATGGAGTAGGCATTCCCATGGCAGACCACCTGAGGGCAATGGTACTTCGCCTAGGCCGTGATAAGGCCCCGTCTACCATTGTGAGCCGTGGACCCATCCGTGGTTCGAGCCCCATTGGGAGGTTGCTGCCATCTTGGAGGAGTACATTCCATGCCGTGGAGTGAAGGAGGTGTCCAAGCATCATGACGTGGCTCACGGGACTACTATGGATGCCGGGATAGCGAGTCAGCTCGGAGGGCGCTCTATGTGCTCTCTCACAAGGAGCGTGACAAGTTGGAGGACACCCACTGCCGCTACACACCTTTCAGAGCAAGTGGGGAAGCCAAGACTTACATCGCCCCAGCACCAGCCTATGAAGGGACGCTCAACAATGTCCGGAGTCTACTTGCAGCTGTGAATACTGCATTGGATGATGCCAACAACACGCTATATGCAGCACAGCAGCAGATCTTCACTCTGGAGACGCAAAGGCGTGCCTTGGAAGCTGCACTTTTGAACAGGGAGCAGCCGGAAGCCCATGAAGCCGCAGAAGGATGTACCTCCCCATCACCCAAGAGGCCACACTACGACTCCCCTGACGCTCGCACAGATGCTATGGCTGAAGATAGTCCTTAGGTTTAAGATTAAGGATAGGATTTTCTTTGTAATCGCTAGTAGACGATCGGTAAAGTGTGTTTAGTTTAGAGGTGTGGTTGAATGCTTGATTTTGTGCTTAATGTATGAGTTGGATTTTTGGTTGAGTGCAATGTGTTGTGGAGTGATGACCACAACGACATTGGTTTAGTAGTAAGCTTGTGGGGTTATCTTTCAGTCTCAATCAGTTATTTATCTTAATCTTTTTGTCCTCTTAAGTTTCCCTTAATGCAAATTCGAGATCCCAAAAATCTGATCGCACAGTTTTCTGAGTCAGCAGTACTGTTTTAATTTTATCTCGGGCTACAGAACTCCGATTGCAGTAAAACCAATTGGAAAAGTTCAAGAATTTCGTGACTGATTTTCTGTGAAAAATTCAGAATATTTGGATGGAAAACCAGAGAGTTATGACTAAAACATTACAGCCTCACGAATCTGTTAAACACTGCCGACCTACCTGACTTGTTTATTTTATAACCAGAGCTGCACAACTCCGATTGAGGTGATTCCAGTTGGAGTAGTTTCGTAATTTCATTAACTTTTATAAGTCCAAAATCCATAATTTTTGGTTACTCGTACAGAGAGCAATGCCTGATTGTTTGGAGTCAACAGAATCTGTCTTATCTGAATATCATTGCTATCTTATCTTCCTAAGTTTAATCCTTGGTACAATCATCTAAAATAATGTCCCTAACACTCAGATGGTGAACACCAGGTCAGGATCAGGTGTTGATCAACCAGCAGGAAGAGCACCCCAGCCCGTACAAATGGATCCCGCTATGCAGCAGTTCCTGGAGGCACAGACCCAGCTCCTCCAGAACTTGACCACCACCGTGACAAACTTGCAAGCTCAGGTCAACAATCCGCTGGTGCCGCCGCCCGCGCCTCGCAACAAGCACCGGGAGTTTATGAGTCATCACCCTCCTGTGTTTACTCACGCCGCTGATCCACTAGAAGCTGAAGATTGGCTCAAGACAATACTGAAGATGCTCACTACCCCGTCGGTGTGACGACAGAGAGAAGGTCCCGTATGCCGGCAGACGACTTCAAGGCTCTGCACGGCGCTTGGTGGGATGCGTACTCGCCGCTCATGCCGCCCCCACACTATCACTTGGGAGGAGTTTACCACCAACTTCGTGAGCCATCACATACCCTCTCGGAGTCATGAAGATCAAGAAAAAGGAGTTCCTTTCTCGAAGCGTGAGGAATGTCGGTGGCCGAGTATAGAGACAAGTTCATCGAGCTATCTCGCTATGCGGTCGAGGAGGTTGCCGAAGATAGGAAGAAGCGAGAGCCGTTCCCGGATGGGTTAGGCCCGGTTCGGCTGCGGTACCAGCTGATGTCCTACCCTTTCCCTAACTTTCAGCAACTAGTTGATGCCGCCATCCGCTTGGAGCACAAGCGCAAGGAGCTCCCGGGAGAGCGAAGAGGAAGGCCGCCGGCTGCGGCGGGTTTGGGAGTGCGTCTCGCCCGCACTTCAACCCACCGCCGAACACCCCGTTCCGCTTTGGGGGGACCGGGTGGAAACTTTGGGCGGCGGCGGTCCCGGCGTCTGTTCGGCGGTTCCGGCGCGCCCCGCTCGGCGGTTTCGAGCGTCCCGTCCCTCGGACTCCCCGCCCCGGCCTCCCGGCGAGGGTCGGCGAGAGCCCCGGTTGGCACACCTGTAAGGACCGTGGCACCGCCCAATCCTGCTACCACTACTTGTTTCAAGTGCGGAGAGCTTGGTCACTATGCCAATGCTTGCCCAAAGAGGAACCCTCCACACACCCCTGTACAGAACCAGCAGCAGACAAGGAGCGGAAGCCAAACCCCGCAGTCTAACAAAGGACAACAGAGCTATGCACGAGGCAAGGCGATGCACGTTGATGCTGAAGTCGCCCAGGAGAACCCCAGAGTAGTGCTCGGTATGTTTCTAGTCAACTCTACTCCTGCCTCAGTTTTGTTTGATTCTGGAGCATCCCATTCTTTCATTACATCCCAGTCGTAGCTCAACATAATCTACCTATCAGTCCCATGTCTCTCCACATGTTAGTTACCTCACCTGGGGGGGAATTGAAAGCTATCTATAAATGTGATAACGTCCATCTCAAGATTGTGGGCAGAGATTTCCGTGCCAATCTTATAATCTTGGATTCAAAGGGGATCGATGTGATATTGGGAATGGGATGGTTGACCGCGTGTGATGCGGTGATTCAGTGTGCTAAGAGGTCAATCCTTCTTACAAGTCCAACTGGTGAAAGGTTTGAGTTTGCAGCAGATCCCGCACCATCAAATGCCAGTGTCGTGAATAAGCTTGACGGAGCAGCCTTGGAAGACATACGAGTAGTGTGCGATTATCCTGATGTGTTTCCCGAGGAGTTGCCAGGTATGCCCCCTGACCGAGATGTTGAGTTTGTTATTGATCTTTTACCTGGTACTGCTCCTATCTCTAAGCGCCCATATAGAATGTCTAGTGATCAGTTGCAAGAACTTAAAGCTCAGATTAAGGAATTATTGGGTAAAGGGTTCATTCGTGCTAGTTCCTCACCCTGGGGAGCACCCGTTATCTTTGTGGGTAAGAAAGATGGCACACAGAGGATGTGTGTTGATTACAGATCTCTTAATGATGTTACCATCAAGAATAAGTATCCTCTGCCACGTATTGAAGATTTGTTTGATCGGATGAGAGGAGCAAGCTGTGTTCTCTAAGATCGATCCGCGATCGGGTTATCATCGCTGAAGATTAGGCCTTCGAGATATTCCTAAGACGAAGCTTTTACTATCGGTACGGACTTTATGAGTACACAGTTATGTCTTTTGGGTTAACCAATGCACCCGCGTACTTTATGTACTTGATGAACAAGATCTTTATGGAGTATCTGGACAAGTTCGTTGTGGTATTCATTGATGACATTCTGATCTACTCCAAGAATGAGGAGGACCATGAGGAGCATTTGAGACTTGTGTTGCAGAAGCTGAGAGAGCATGAGTTATGTGCGAAGTTCAGCAAGTGTGAATTCTGGCTCAAGGAAGTGTCTTTTCTAGGTCATATCATCACCAACGGAGGTATTGCAGTGGATCCCAGCAAGGTTAGGGATGTGTTGAAGTGGGAAGCCCCTCGTACAGTGTCTGAGATCCGGAGTTTCCTTGGACTTGCTGGTTACTACCGTTGGTTTATCGAAGGATTCTCCAAGATTGTGAAGCCTCTCACTACATTGCTAGAGAAGGACAGGGAATTCAAATGGACCAGTGCATGTCAGTCCAGTTTTGAAGAGTTAAAGAAGCGGTTAACCACAACACCTGTTCTAGTCATGCCTGATCTACGAAAGAGCTTTGACATTTATTGTGATGCATCTCGACAAGGTCTAGGATGTGTGTTGATGCAAGAAGGTCATGTTATAGCCTATGCATCTCGACAGGTTGAGGAAGCATGAGTTGAACTATCCTACGCATGATCTTGAGTTAGCGAAGATGGTTCATGCATTGAAAATTTGGAGACACTACATTATGGGAACTAAGTGTCAGATCTATACTGATCACAAGAGTCTGAAGTATATCTTCACTCAGAAGGATCTTAATCTAAGACAGCGTCGTTGGTTAGAGTTGATCAAAGACTATGATCTAGAGATTCACTATCATCCGGGTAAAGCGAATCTGGTTGCTGATGCTTTGAGTCGGAAGGGCCACACTAACATGGCTATGACCATCCAGTTTCCTGACGAGTTGGTAAAAGAGTTTGAAAGGCTCAACTTGAAAGTGGTTGCGCATGCAGAAGGAGTGACTTTGGAAGTACAGTCCACTCTGGAGCAAGAGATACGTAAATGGCAGCTAGAGGATGCTGGAATACAAAAGATTAAAGATAGTATGCAACAAGGAGAAGCCCCAGATTTCACAGAAGATGAGCAAGGAACCGTGTGGTTTAAGAACCGGTTGTGTGTACCGGAGACGGGAGAGATCTCGCAGAGAAGATCTTGAGAGAAGCCCACGACTCAGCTTACTCTATCCATCCAGGCAGTACTAAGATGTACCAGGATCTCAAGCAGAGGTATTGGTGGTACGGTATGAAGAGAGACGTGGCCGCTCATGTGGCTTTGTGTGACACTTGCCACCGGGTTAAGGCCGAACATCAGAGACCCGCTGGTTTGCTTCAACCATTGAAGATGCCTGAGTGGAAGTGGGAAGAGATCGGAATGGATTTCATAGTGGGTTTACCCCGAACCCGAGATGGTTATGATTCGATTTGGGTTATCGTGGATCGTTTGACTAAGGTAGCTCACTTCATTCCGGTAAAGACTACTTATACAGGAGCTAAGTTGGCAGAACTATACATGTCCAGGATTGTGTGTTTACATGGTGTACCAAAGAAGATCGTGTCAGACAGAGGTACTCAGTTTACTTCTCGTTTCTGGGGGAAGTTGCATGAATCTCTGGATACTAAGCTAAATTTCAGCTCAGCTTATCATCCACAAATAGATAGACAGACAGAGAGAACCAATCAGATCCTAGAAGACATGCTGAGAGCCTGTGCGCTTAAGCATGGTTGTACTTGGGATAAGAGCTTGCCGTATGCTGAATTCTCTTATAACAACAGCTACCAAGCTAGTCTCAAAATGTCACCCTTTGAGGCCTTATATGGAAGGAAGTGTAGAACTCCGTTATATTGGAGTGAGACAGGCGAAAGGCAGTTATTTGGGGCAGATATCATCAGAGAAGCGGAGAAACAAGTACAAATCATCAGAGAAAATTTGAGGATTGCTCGCTCTGAGACGGAGAAAAGTTATGCAGACGGCAAACGAAGGGATGTGGTTTTTCAGGAAGGCGATTATGTGTACCTAAAGGTATCACCTATCAGAGGTTTGCGTCGATTCAGAGTTAAAGGAAAGTTGTCACCTCGCTTTATTGGACCTTTCAAGATCCTTGAGAGAGTGGGAGAAGTGGCTTACAGATTAGAGTTGCCAGTCCAGTTAGCTGATGTGCATGATGTGTTCCATATCTCTCAGTTGAAGAAGGGTTTTGGTCCTCATGACAAGGAGCCGTTACCCTTGGACGATCTAAACGTTGGAGAGGATCTCACTATTGTTGAACACCCCATTCGAATATTGGAAACAATGACAAGGGTCACCAGGAATAGCGTGATTAAGATGTGCAAAGTACAATGGAGTAATCATGCAGAGGATGAGGCAACATGGGAAAGAGAGGATGAGTCGAAAGCGAGTTTCCAGATCTTTTTCCCAATCTGTCCGAATCTTGAGGACGAGATTCTTCTTAAGGGGGGTAGGATTTGTGACACCCTAATTCTATTAAAAATTTGGCTTTATTAAAAATTTGCTAGCAACCATTTATTTGCCTAAGGAGTATAAGGTTGTTTTATTTATTTTTTAGGCATTTAAATCTTTTCTAAAATAAATTTAATGAACTATAGGATTTATGTGTTGCATACATGCTGGAGCATTATTTTGGTTGCTTGGAATTCAAATTCAAAATTTGAATTCTATTGTTTGGAGCCTCTACCTAAAACCCAAAACCTTTTCCCTTTTCCTTAAACCCCTTAACCCAACCCAGCAGCCCGGCCCGCTAGCCCTAGCAGCCGCGGCCCCCGCCTCGGCCGCGCACGCCGGCGCTTCCCGCCCGGCGCCGCGCGCCGGCCCGGCAAGCGCGCGGCCCCGGCCCGGCCGCGCGGCCCCGCCTCCGCGCCCCCCGGCCGCCGACCGCCGGGGCCCCCCGTCGCCCCCCCCGCCCTCGCCGCGTCACGCCCACCGACGGCGGCGGGCCCCGCCCGTCATCCCTTCCGTGGCCGCCCCGGACTCCGCCCGCCGCGCCACCGAGTCCGACCCGCGCCCGCGCCCTCCTCCGCGTGGCCCGCACGCCAAGACGCCCCGCCCGGCTATTTAAGGCCGCCGCCGCCTCCCCGGACCCCAACCCGAGCCACCCGAGCCGCCCTAGCCCTTGCGCGCGCCGCCGGAACCCTAGCCGCGCCGCCGTGTTGAGCTCGCCGCCGCCGCCGTGGAACCCCGCCGCCGCCGTCGCTCCGCCGCCAAGGAATCGCCGGGAGCCGCGCAAGGAGGTGAGGAGCACCCCCGTGCCGCACGCCGTCGACCCCGAGCCCCTCTTCGCCCTAGCGCCGGTCGCCGAGCTCGCAACCCGCGCCGCCGCGTCGACTCGCCGCTCCGCCGCGCCGTCGCCCGAGCCGCCGCCTTAGATCGCTCCGCGGTCTCGCGCGCGTCGCATAGATGCTTCCCGCGCCGTGAATTGTGGCCGGAAACCCCAAAACCGGTCCCGGGCCGGCGAGCCCGCCGTCGCCGCCGCCGCCGCCGCCGCCGCCCCCCGCGCGCCGCCGCCCCGCCGCTCGCGCTTCACCGTGGCCGTTAGATCTAGATCTAACGCGCCGGATCTAAGCCACCGCACCGCTTCGCCCGCGCGCGTCCACAGCCGCCAGATCTAGATCCAACGGATCTAGATCGGGTCAAAGCCCTAGTCAACAGTTCAAACCCGCCAGCCCTAGCACTTTTGCAGAAAAGCCCCTGGATTTTATTTATTTACAAAAATACCCTTCCACCGTATAAGATTTCTTACAGTTTAGTCCTTTTTCCTTATTTTAGCCCGAAACCTTTTCAAATCTTCACAGATTAGTCCCTAAACCTTCCCGAACCCATAACTTGGTCGTTTTAGCTCCGATTTTAGCGTTCTTTATGTCCACGCGTTCGTCTCGAAGCGTAGATTAGTTTTATGCTACTGTTTAGATCTGTTTGATCTGTTTGGTGACTGTTTCTTATTTATTTCTATTGTATGCTTGTATGTGATGATTGTGGATCGTAGAGAGCGATTCGTTCGAGGGATTTGAAGATCCGGTCGTGCAAGAGTTTGAGCAGCAAGGCTTTGTTGAAGGCAAGTATTCCTTGATGCATGCCCGCTTGTCCTACATAACATGCATTTAAATTCACTGTTTTTACTTTTTGCTTGCATTAATTTGATGGGAACCTATTAAGGATCATGCCTAGCTTTTGACTACCTTTACCTTGATGCCGGGAATTAAATTAATCTTGTGGTAGTTATTGCTTAGCATGCTCAACAGGGTTTTGGTATTAATCTACTTGGTTACCTTTTTGTTATTTCATGTTCCGTTTATGATCTTCTACTTTACAAGACCACCTTTAATGTGATAATCGGAACATGGAGAACCACCCAGGAAAACAGTACAGCCACAAGAACTAATGGGCAATGGTCTTGGCTGAATAATTAGGAACTTTAGCTTGGGATGGTCTTACACGATAAGGACAAGGGATCGGCGGTGCTTGTGGGGTATGGACTCGCTCTAGCGGGGGTTGGGTGAGTTATTCTTTTATGGTGGGGTATCGACTGCTAGGGGACTTTATACCTTGCTAATCGATCCGGACCTTGTGGGTCATAACTTGCTAGGGAACCTTTGTAAAGGCCATGTAGCGTCCCTATGCAATCACACCTCGGAAGTGTGATATGGTGTCTTGCAAACACCGCATGGTTGGGTCCAAAGTTCTTCGGAGCTTTTACGCTGCTTGTGGGTAAAGATGTACAACCTCTGCAGAGTGTTAAACTAATCGATTAGCCGTGCTCACGGTCAAGAGCGGCCTGGACACTCACATGATTAAATTACGGAACTTTAATGTTTAAATTGTTGTTTTATTCTTTATTTATGATGCTGTTATCTTATTAATTGGGTTGGTATGAACTTACACTCTTTAGTAATCAGGTTGCTAATAAAACTTGACCAACTAAAATGCTAAAGTGCTTGAACCTTAGCCATCCACCATACGGCCTCGCATGTTATGTTGTTTTTCCCTTGCTGAGTACGATATGTGCTCACGCTTGTTTATTCTCTTGCATCTACAATACCCGGATTTGCTGCACGGATCGGGAGAACTTTGAAGATAATCCGGAAGATTTCCGGGAGTTCTAGGTGTGCGTAGTCTTCGGTCGGTTACCGCTTGTGGAGGCATTTTGTCCGTTGCGAGAACTCGTTTGTTTAAGATTCGTTTAAGACTATGGTTTGTAATAACTCTTTATTCGTGTGGCACTGTTTTTGGTATTCATAATGTCTAAGCGTGTGTGTAACTTGATCCTGGCGCACACGTGATCAATGCATTCGGTTTTGCCTTTAAAACCGGGTGTGACAGGTACCGCCATGAACTTGGCGATAGCCGGTCTGCCGAGGATGGCATGGTAGTAGGTCTCGAAGTCTGCGACTTCGATCTTGATATACTCAGTACGATAGTTGTCCCGAGATTCCCTGAAGGTAACTGGCAGGACCACTGAGCCTAGAGGGATAGCTGCGTTCCCGGGGACGATGCTGTAGAAGGGCGAGGTGCTCTTGGTGAGCATGTGGGTGATGTCGAGCTTCATCTTCTTCAAGGTCTTGGTGAAAAGGACGTTGAGCCCGCTTCCACCGTCGATGAGTACCTTGCTGAGCCTGGAGCCCGCGACCACCGGCTTCAGGACGAGAGGGAACCGCCCTGGTTCGGAGAAGCTAGTCCATTGATCTGCGCGGGAGAAGGTAATGGGTACCTCCGACCAGCTGAGAGGGGTCGGAACCGCTGGTTCAATGCTCATGACTTCTCGACGGGTAGCCTTTTGTTCTCGTCTTCTGGTAGTCCGCCGAAGAGGACGTTGACCATCTTGTCGGGTTCCTGGAAGTCGCCATTGCCTTCGTCGTTCTTCTTCTTGCCTTTGTTGTCGTGAGGGTGCGGTGGCTCTGGGGTACCCTTGAGTGCTCGCCTGAGTTGGTAGCACTGCTCGGTGGTGTGGTTGCCGTCCAGATGCCACGAGCACTTCTCTTTCAGCAAGTCTTTGAAGCCGCCAGAGGTCTTCTTCGAGTTCTCCTTCGCAGGGCGCTGGATAGCCGCGACAGTGTTGTCTGGTTGCGCTTGCGGTTGGGACCCGAGTAGTTGTTGTTGCGACCGCCTTGGTTCCCGTTGTTGCTGCTGCCACCGCCCGTGTTCTGTTTGCTGTTGCCACGGATGACATCGTACTTGGTGTTGGCTTTGTCTTCTTCATCCGCCCAGGCGGTGATCATGTCCTTGAGATGGGTGATGGACCTGGGGCGGCGTCGACCGAAGTCTTCGAAGGTGCGACGGTGGTAGAGACCGTCTTGGAAGAGGTCGATGACCTCCTTGTCGGTGACGTCGACTACAGTGGCGCGCTTGTCGAAGAAGTGCCGCATGTACTTGCGAAGGGTCTCGCCTTGTTCCTGCTTCACCATAGCCAGGTCCATGTGAGTACCCGATCGGTCAATAGCGCCCGCGAAGTTGCTAGTGAACTGCTCCTTCAGCTGGTCCCACTTGTCGATCGAGTGCTTGTCCAGTGACTCGAGCCATGTGAGCGGGGCTTGGTCCAGGCAGAAGGGGAAGTAGAGGCACTTGGTGTCGTTGTTGCCGCCAGCGTTCTCGATGGAGAGGGCGTAGCATCTGAGCCACTGGATGGGGTCTTGCTTCGCATCGTACTTGGTGATTCCCAGGGGTTTGAACTTGTCCGGGAGGAGTAAGTTGCGAAGCCGAAAAGAGAAGGTGGGGAAGCCGTCGTTGTCTCCAACGGTGGCGGACTTCTTCCGCCGCAGTTCTTCGATCTTCTGGCGGGCGTCGAAGCCGCCTTGTGAGGCTCCGGAGGCGTAGCTGTTCGCGTGGCCTCGGCCGCCGCGATCGCCTCCGCCACCGGCCCTCCCGTTGGCCCCATGGGCCGGAGCTTCCGCCGTCGATGCCACCGCCGCCAGGGTCGCGGTGGGGGATGATCTCACGATCGCCGCCAGCAGCTGCGGCGTTGTTGCCAGCTTGAGAGGGTCCGCCGACGTTTGCACGAGTACGGTTGGGCTGGGCCGGCGGCTCGGCTCGAGTACGGTTACGGCTGAGGTCCGCGCTGCGACTTGTGGCTTCGTTCCTGGCGGGGGCGGCTGAGCGACCCTGCTGTCGACTCGCATGAAGTAGGCGTCTTCTACAAGCTTGGCGATGACTTCTCTAGCGCGCATCCCCTGAGCTTGGCGTGCGATCGCTGTGATCGACATGAGGCATTGCTCCGGGGTGGTGTGTACCCTGCTCTTGACTTGGTCGAGAGCTTCTGCAAGGTTGCGGATGGGGACGTTGTCTCGGAGATGCCGACGCCGTTCGTTCCGCTTTCTGTTATGCTCACGTCGAGCATCCCTGTTGGCGTCGGTCTCATCCGCGGGTGGTTCAGCAGACAGCTCGTTTGCGGAAATGTCTTCAAAGTAGCGATCCTCTGCCGTCCCTGAAGGTCCTGGCGTGTCGTCGGCAGCCATGAAGACTTGGCGATCGGGGTTGCCAAGACTGGAGTCAGAGCTCGCCACCTCAGTTGGAGTATATTCCTCAGCTCGAGCGAGTGGTGTTCCCTCCTGGAAGGGAAGCGAGTCGAGGTAGGCGACGTAGCGTGAGTTCCCGTCTATCAGGTCGGCGGGCTTGCGGTCTGGCCAGTAAACGAATCTCCCAGCGGGTGTGGATGTTATAACCAGCTCAGAAGCCGGTCCTGATAAGGGTTGCTCAGTAGAGTTGTCCTTGGACTCGGGATCCTCAGGGTCCGACCCGAAGTCGAACTCGTACGTGTTGTCCGAGTAGAAGCCGAAGAGAGGGTTGGAGTCCGAGGCGTGGCCGGGGGCGGTGTCGGAGTCCGAGTTGTACTCGGGTATGGGCTCCATGCCGGCCCGGCGTGCAGGGGGAGCCTCAGTGCGGGCCCTGCTGATGTTGTGGGGGCCACGCGTGAGGTGCTCGCGGGGTGGGGATCCACATGCGATGGCTGAGTAGCCGGCTCGCATACGGTGGCCCACGGGGACGTCGAGTTCGAGTCGGAGGCGGATCCAAGCTCGAAGTCGGTGTGTTGGTCGAAAAGCGAAATTTCGCCGAACTTGCCGGCGAGTTCGCCCGTGACTACTTCGGGAAGCGTCACGAGGCCGGTCTCCGGGTTGGGCGGCATGGTGGGGCTGCGTTGGAAAGATCCAGTGCCGTCAGCAGTGCAGACCCAGGCGCCAAAGACGAAGGTGTCGCCGCGGTTGAAGGCGACGGTTGGCTTGATGTAGACGGGAGCCATCGAGTTCGCCATGTGATCTCGGGCGAGATCCCCTACCTGGCGCGCCAGCTGTCGGTGTTTTAGACCGGCAACATACTAAGAGGAGTACCCGAAGTAGATGAATGTGGCCTCGCCGAGATCGGTAACTCGAAGGAAGAGACACGTGGCACACAATTTAGACAGGTTCGGGCTGCGAGGTGCGTAATACCCTACGTCCTGTATGCTGCGTAGCTCTGGATTGATTGGGTGCGATTACAAGATGATGCAATCTTAAGCCGTGAGATGAGATGATCTAGAGAGGGGTCCCTGCCTCGCCTTATATAGTCCGGGAGGCAAGGTTACAAGTCGGTTCAGGGAGAGAATACTAGTCGAGTACGTCTAGGAGTCCTCTATATAGTGCGGGACATGTACAACTTCCTATCCGAGTACTTCTCCTCTGTAGTCCTTGTGCTTCACGCCAGCAGGTGAATTGCATCGCAAGTCGGGTAGTCCCAGGGGCCCACCGAGTAGTCGGTCCTGGTACCCACCGAGGTAGTGGGCCCAGAGAGGTCCATACGACACACACTAAGACGTTATTATGATTATTATATCGTAAACAAGAGATAAAAACTCTAATTTTAAGAAATTTGGTCACACAAGTGTGACTGTTGATATTTTATTCAAATACTAAATTATCAACTCTGAATTATTCGTATTTTATACGAATTTTTTGGTGTTGTTTATGGGGTATACTATTTGAGGGAAGCAAGTTTCAATTTAAAAAAAATAGTGTCAGACCCACGCGTCAGCGTTAGAAGCCTATATAAGAAAAAGATAACTATAGCCTGCCCGACCGACAAAGGCGATCCGGGTAGACTAACTATCGTCGCCAACGAAGGGGCGGGGCCAGGAATGTTCGAATGAAGAACAGTTTGCTTTTCCCCTTTTAATCTGCAATCAAATTTTGTATCACGTTTTTCTCCGTCAACCGTAATCCAAATTTGATGATATTTGTTTCTGAATTTTTCTAAAATCAACATCTATTCATTTATGACATTTTTTCGTATGTAATTCCATTTCTTGGATGTTGTTTATACACCTTATATTGTTCCTTATAAGTACAACATATAAATAATATTTATTTTACACAACCATTACTAATTAAACTATGAATTTCGTAATCTTATGTTGAACATAAGGTTATATTAAAATTTCAAATGCATATGAGTTCGAACATGTTTTAAAGTGTGAAAAACATCAATGTTGAAGTAACATTCTAATAAACTAGGTGAGAGATGTAGACATTTGTACAAAAGTATAATCTTCCGTTTTCGAAACCATTTGAATTTTTGTACACAAGCTTAGGGACTTAAATTATGTTGCCAAGTCAATTTTTAGAATTTTTAGAACACACTAAGACGTTATTATGATAATTATATCGTAAACAAGGGATAAAAATTCTAATTTTAAGAAATTTGGTTAGACAAGTGTGGCTGTTGATATTTTATTCAAATACTAAAGTACCAACTATGAATTATTCGTATTTTATACGAATCTTTTGGTCTTGTTTATGGGGTATACTATTTGAGAGAAGCAAGTTTCAATTCAGAAAAATAGTGTCGGGCTCACACGTCAGCGTCAGAAGCCTATATAAAAAAATGATAACCGTAGCCTGCCCTACCGACAAAGGCCGTCCGGGTAGACTAACCATCGTCGCCAATGAAGGGGCGGGGCCAGGTCTGTTCAAATGAAGAACAATTTGCTTTTCCCCTTTTAATCTGCAATCAAATTTTGTATCACATTTTTTCCGTCAACCGTCATCCAAATTTGATGATATTTGTTTCTGAATTTTTCTTAAATCAACATCTATTCATTTATGACATTGTTT
The DNA here is from genome assembly GCA_947561735.1 of Cenchrus americanus. Lineage (NCBI taxonomy): Eukaryota > Viridiplantae > Streptophyta > Magnoliopsida > Poales > Poaceae > Cenchrus > Cenchrus americanus. The sequence continues at coordinate 164,100,997 of OX387242.1, read as the reverse complement.
CGTATGTAATTCCATTTCTTGGATGTTGTTTATACACCTTATATTGCTTCTTATAACTACAACATATAAGTAATATTTATTTACACAACCATTACTAATTAAACTTTGAATTTTGTAATCGTATGGTGAACATAAGGTTGTGTTAAAAATTTCAAATGCATATGAGTTCGAACATGTTTTAAAGTTTGGAGAACTTCAATGTTGAAGTAAGATTCTAATAAACTAGGTGAGAGATGTAGACATTTGTACACAAGTATAATCTTCCATTTTCGAAACCATTTGAATTTTTATAGACAAGCTTAGGGACTTAAATTATGTTGCCAAGTCAATTTGTAGAATTTTTAGAACACATTAAGACGTTGTTATGATTATTATATCGTAAACAAGAGATAAAAATTCTAATTTTAAGAAATTTGGTCAGACAAGTGTGGCTGTTGATATTTTATTCAAATACTAAATTATCAACTCTGAATTATTCGTATTTTATACGAATTTTTTGATGTTTTTTATGGGGTATACTATTTGAGGGAAGCAAGTTTCAATTTAGAAAAAATAGTGACGGACCCACGCGTTAGCGTCAGAAGCCTATATAAGAAAAAGATAACCGTAGCCTGCCCGACCGACAAAGGCGATCCGTGTAGACTAACCATCATCGCCAATGAAGGGGCGGGGCAGGGTCTGTTCGAAAGAAGAACAGTTTGCTTTTCCCCTTGTAATCTGCAATCAAATTTTATATCACGTTTTTCTTCGTCAACCGTAGGCGAAATTTGATGATATTTGTTTCTGAATTTTTCTAAAATCAACATCTATTCATTTATGACATTTTTTCGTATGTAATTCCATTTCCTGGATGTTGTTTATACACCTTATATTGTTCCTTATAAGTACAACATATAAATAATATTTTTTTACACAACCATTACTAATTAAACTTTGAATTTCGTAATCTTATGGTGAACATAAGGTTATGTTAAAATTTCAAATGCATATGAGTTCGAACATGTTTTAAAGTGTGAAAAACATCAATGTTGAAGTAACATTCTAATAAACTAGGTGGGAGATGTAGACATTTGTACAAAAGTATAATCTTCTGTTTTCGAAACCATTTGAATTTTTGTAGACAAGCTTAGGGACTTAAATTATGTTGCCAAGTCAATTTGTAGAATTTTTGGAACAAACTAAGACGTTATTATGATTATTATACCATAAACAAGAGATAAAAATTCTAATTTTAAGAAATTTGGTTAGACAAGTGTGGCTATTGATATTTTATTCAGATACTAAAGTACCAACTATGAATTTTTCGTATTTCTTACGAATTTTTTGGTCTTGTTTATGGGGTATACTATTTGAGGGAAGCAAGATTCAATTCAGAAAAATAGTGTCGGGCTCACGTGTCAGCGTCAGAAGCCTATATAAAAAAATGATAACCGTAGCCTGCCCTACCGACAAAGGCGGTCCGGGTAGACTAACCATCGTCGCCAATGAATGGGCGGGGCCAGGTCTATTCGAATGAAGAACAATTTGCTTTTCCCCTTTTAATCTGCAATCAAATTTTGTATCACGTTTTCTCCGTCAACCGTCATCCAAATTTGATGATATTTGTTTCTGATTTTTTCTAAAATCAACATCTATTCATTTATGACATTGTTTCGTATGTAATTCCATTTCTTGGATGTTGTTTATACACCTTATATTGCTCCTTATAACTACAACATATAAGTAATATTTATTTACACAACCATTACTAATTAAACTTTGAATTTTGTAATCTTATGGTGAACATACGGTTATGTTAAAAATTTCAAATGCATATGAGTTCGAACATGTTTTAAAGTTTGGAGAACTTCAGTGTTGAAGTAAGATTCTAATAAACTAGGTGAGAGATGTAGACATTTGTACACAAGTATATTCTTCCATTTTCGAAACCATTTGAATTTTTATAGACAAGCTTAGGGACTTAAATTATGTTGCCAAGTCAATTTGTAGAATTTTTAGAACACATTAAGACGTTGTTATGATTATTATATCGTAAACAAGAGATAAAAATTCTAATTTTAAGAAATTTGGTCAGACAAGTGTGGCTGTTGATATTTTATTCAAATACTAAATTATCAACTCTGAATTATTCGTATTTTATACGAATTTTTTGGCGTTGTTTATGGGGTATACTATTTGAGGGAAGCAAGTTTCAATTTAGAAAAAATAGTGACAGACCCACGCGTTAGCGTCAGAAGCCTATATAAGAAAAAGATAACCGTAGCCTGCCCGACCGACAAAGGCGATCCGGGTAGACTAACCATCATCGCCAATGAAGGGGCGGGGCAGGGTCTGTTCGAAAGAAGAACAGTTTGCTTTTCCCCTTGTAATCTGCAATCAAATTTTATATCATGTTTTTCTTCGTCAACCGTAGGCCAAATTTGATGATATTTGTTTCTGAATTTTTCTAAAATCAACATCTATTCATTTATGACATTTTTTCGTATGTAATTCCATTTCCTGGATGTTGTTTATACACATTATATTGTTCCTTATAAGTACAACATATAAATAATATTTTTTTACACAACCATTACTAATTAAACTTTGAATTTCGTAATCTTATGGTGAACATAAGGTTATGTTAAAATTTCAAATGCATATGAGTTCGAACATGTTTTAAAGTGTGAAAAACATCAATGTTGAAGTAACATTCTAATAAACTAGGTGAGAGATGTAGACATTTGTACAAAAGTATAATCTTCCGTTTTCGAAACCATTTGAATTTTTGTAGACAAGCTTAGGGACTTAAATTATGTTGCCAAGTCAATTTGTAGAATTTTTGGAACACACTAAGACGTTATTATGATTATTATACCATAAACAAGAGATAAAAATTCTAATTTTAAGAAATTTGGATAGACAAGAGTGGCTGTTGATATTTTATTCAGATACTAAAGTACCAACTATGAATTATTCGTATTTTTTACGAATTTTTTGGTCTTGTTTATGGGGTATACTATTTGAGGGAAGCAAGTTTCGATTCAGAAAAATAGTGTCGGGCTCACGCGTCAGCGTCAGAAGCCTATATAAAAAAATGATAAACGTAGCCTGCCCTACCGACAAAGGCCGTCCGGGTAGACTAACCATCGTCGCCAATGAAGGGGCGGGGCCAGGTCTATTCGAATGAAGAACAATTTGCTTTTCCCCTTTTAATCTGCAATCAAATTTTGTATCACGTTTTCTCCGTCAACCGTCATCCAAATTTGATGATATTTGTTTCTGAATTTTTCGAAAATCAACATCTATTCATTTATGACATTGTTTCGTATGTAATTCCATTTCTTGGATGTTGTTTATACACCTTATATTGCTCCTTATAACTACAACATATAAGTAATATTTATTTACACAACCATTACTAATTAAACTTTGAATTTTGTAATCTTATGGTGAACATAAGGTTATGTTAAAAATTCAAATGCATATGAGTTCGAACATGTTTTAAAGTTTGGAAAACTTAAATGTTGAAGTAACATTCTAATAAACTAGGTGATAGATGTAGACATTTGTACCCAAGTATAATCTTCCATTTTCGAAACCATTTGAATTTTTATAGACAAGCTTAGGGACTTAAATTATGTTGCCAAGTCAATTTGTAGAATTTTTAGAACACATTAAGACGTTGTTATGATTATTATATCGTAAACAAGAGATAAAAATTCTAATTTTAAGAAATTTGGTCAGACAAGTGTGGCTGTTGATATTTTATTCAAATACTAAATTATCAACTCTGAATTATTCGTATTTTATACGAATTTTTTGGTGTTGTTTATGGGGTATACTATTTGAGGGAAGCAAGTTTCAATTTAGAAAAAATAGTGACGGACCCACACGTCAGCGTCAGAAGCCTATATAAGAAAAAGATAACCGTAGCCTGCCCGACCGACAAAGGCGATCCGGGTAGACTAACCATCATCGCCAATGAAGGGCGGGGCAGGGGTCTGTTCGAAAGAAGAACAGTTTGCTTGTCCCCTTGTAATCTGCAATCAAATTTTATATCACGTTTTTCTCCGTCAACCGTAGGCCAAATTTGATGATATTTGTTTCTGAATTTTTCTAAAATTAACATCTATTCATTTATGACATTTTTTCGTATGTAATTCCATTTCCTGGATGTTGTTTATAAACCTTATATTGTTCCTTATAAGTACAACATATAAATAATATTTTTTTACACAACTATTACTAATTAAACTTTGAATTTCGTAATCTTATGGTGAAAATAAGGTTACGTTAAAATTTCAAATGCATATGAGTTCGAACATGTTTTAAAGTGTGAAAAACATCAATGTTGAAGTAACATTCTAATAAACTAGGTGAGAGATGTAGACATTTGTACAAAAGTATAATCTTCCGTTTTTGAGGCCATTTGAATTTTTGTAGACAAGCTTAGGGACTTAAATTATGTTGCCAAGTCAATTTGTAGAATTTTTGGAACACACTAAGACGTTATTATGATTATTATATCATAAACAAGAGATAAAAATTCTAAGTTTAAGAAATTTGGTTAGACAAGTGTGGCTGTTGATATTTTATTCAGATACTAAAGTACCAACTATGAATTATTCGTATTTTTTACGAATTTTTTGGTCTTGTTTATGGGGTATACTATTTGAGGGAAGCAAGTTTCAATTCAGAAAAATAGTGTCGGGCTCACGTGTCAGCGTCGGAAGCCTATATAAAAAAATGATAACCGTAGCCTGCCCTACCGACAAAGGTGGTCCGGGTAGACTAACCATCGTCGCCAATGAATGGGTGGGGCCAGGTCTATTCGAATGAAGAACAATTTGCTTTTCCCCTTTTAATCTGAAATCAAAATTTGTATCACATTTTCTCCGTCAACCGTCATCCAAATTTGATGATATTTGTTTCTAATTTTTTCTAAAATCAACATCTATTCATTTATGACATTGTTTCGTATGTAATTCCATTTCTTGGATGTTGTTTATACACCTTATATTGCTCCTTATAACTACAACATATAAGTAATATTTATTAACACAACCATTACTAATTAAACTTTGAATTTTGTAATCTTATGGTGAACATACGGTTATGTTAAAAATTTCAAATGCATATGAGTTCGAACATGTTTTAAAGTTTGGAGAACTTCAATGTTGAAGTAAGATTCTAATAAACTAGGTGAGAGATGTAGACATTTGTACACAAGTATAATCTTCCATTTTCGAAACCGTTTGAATTTTTATAGACAAGATTAGGGACTTAAATTATGTTGCCAAGTCAATTTGTAGAATTTTTAGAACACATTAAGACGTTGTTATGATTATTATATCGTAAACAAGAGATAAAAATTCTAATTTTAAGAAATTTGGTCAGACAAGTGTGGCTGTTGATATTTTATTCAAATACTAAATTATCAACTATGAATTATTCGTATTTTATACGAATTTTTTGGTGTTCTTTATGGGGTATACTATTTGAGGGAAGCAAGTTTCAATTTAGAAAAAATAGTGACGGACCCACGCGTTAGCGTCAGAAGCCTATATAAGAAAAAGATAACCGTAGCCTGCCCGACCGACAAAGGCGATCCGGGTAGACTAACCATCATCGCCAATGAAGGGGCGGGGCAGGGTCTGTTCGAAAGAAGAACAGTTTGCTTTTCCCCTTGTAATCTGCAATCAAATTTTATATCACGTTTTTCATCGTCAACCGTAGGCCAAATTTGATGATATTTGTTTCTGAATTTTTCTAAAATCAACATCTATTCATTTATGACATTTTTTCGTATGTAATTCCATTTCCTGGATGTTGTTTATACACATTATATTGTTCCTTATAAGTACAACATATAAATAATATTTTTTTACACAACCATTACTAATTAAACTTTGAATTTCGTAATCTTATGGTGAACATAAGGTTATGTTAAAATTTCAAATGCATATGAGTTCGAACATGTTTTAAAGTGTGAAAAACATCAATGTTGAAGTAACATTCTAATAAACTAGGTGAGAGATGTAGACATTTGTACAAAAGTATAATCTTCCGTTTTCGAAACCATTTGAATTTTTGTAGACAAGCTTAGGGACTTAAATTATGTTGCCAAGTCAATTTGTAGAATTTTTGGAACACACTAAGACGTTATTATGATTATTATACCATAAACAAGAGATAAAAATTCTAATTTTAAGAAATTTGGATAGACAAGAGTGGTTGTTGATATTTTATTCGAGATACTAAAGTACCAACTATGAATTATTCGTATTTTTTACGAATTTTTTGGTCTTGTTTATGGGGTATACTATTTGGGGGAAGTAAGTTTCGATTCAGAAAAATAGTGTCGGGCTCACGCGTCAGCGTCAGAAGCCTATATAAAAAAATGATAACCGTAGCACCTTGCCCTACCGACAAAGGTGGTCCGGGTAGACTAACCATCGTCGCCAATGAAGGGGCGGGGCCAGGTCTATTCGAATGAAGAACAATTTGCTTTTCCCCTTTTAATCTGCAATCAAATTTTGTATCACGTTTTCTCCGTCAACCGTCATCCAAATTTGATGATATTTGTTTCTGAATTTTTCGAAAATCAACATCTATTCATTTATGACATTGTTTCGTATGTAATTCCATTTCTTGGATGTTGTTTATACACCTTATATTGCTCCTTATAACTACAACATATAAGTAATATTTATTTACACAACCATTACTAATTAAACTTTGAATTTTGTAATCTTATGGTGAACATAAGGTTATGTTAAAAATTCAAATGCATATGAGTTCGAACATGTTTTAAAGTTTGGAAAACTTCAATGTTGAAGTAACATTCTAATAAACTAGGTGATAGATGTAGACATTTGTACACAAGTATAATCTTCCATTTTCGAAACCATTTGAATTTTTATAGACAAGCTTAGGGACTTAAATTATGTTGCCAAGTCAATTTGTAGAATTTTTAGAACACATTAAGACGTTGTTATGATTATTATATCGTAAACAAGAGATAAAAATTCTAATTTTAAGAAATTTGGTCAGACAAGTGTGGCTGTTGATATTTTATTCAAATACTAAATTATCAACTCTGAATTATTCGTATTTTATACGAATTTTTTGGTGTTGTTTATGGGGTATACTATTTGAGGGAAGCAAGTTTCAATTTAGAAAAAATAGTGACGGACCCACACGTCAGCGTCAGAAGCCTATATAAGAAAAAGATAACCGTAGCCTGCCCGACCGACAAAGGCGATCCGGGTAGACTAACCATCATCGCCAATGAAGGGGCGGGGCAGGGTCTGTTCGAAAGAAGAACAGTTTGCTTGTCCCCTTGTAATCTGCAATCAAATTTTATATCACGTTTTTCTCCGTCAACCGTAGGCCAAATTTGATGATATTTGTTTCTGAATTTTTCTAAAATTAACATCTATTCATTTATGACATTTTTTCGTATGTAATTCCATTTCCTGGATGTTGTTTATAAACCTTATATTGTTCCTTATAAGTACAACATATAAATAATATTTTTTACACAACTATTACTAATTAAACTTTGAATTTCGTAATCTTATGGTGAAAATAAGGTTACGTTAAAATTTCAAATGCATATGAGTTCGAACATGTTTTAAAGTGTGAAAAACATCAATGTTGAAGTAACATTCTAATAAACTAGGTGAGAGATGTAGACATTTGTACAAAAGTATAATCTTCCGTTTTTGAGGCCATTTGAATTTTTGTAGACAAGCTTAGGGACTTAAATTATGTTGCCAAGTCAATTTGTAGAATTTTTGGAACACACTAAGACGTTATTATGATTATTATATCATAAACAAGAGATAAAAATTCTAAGTTTAAGAAATTTGGTTAGACAAGTGTGGTCGTTGATATTTTATTCGGATACTAAAGTACCAACTATGAATTATTCGTATTTTTTACGAATTTTTTGGTCTTGTTTATGGGGTATACTATTTGAGGGAAGCAAGTTTCAATTCGGAAAAATAGTGTCGGGCTCACGTGTCGGCGTCGGAAGCCTATATAAAAAAATGATAACCGTAGCCTCCGCCCTACCGACAAAGGTGGTCCGGGTAGACTAACCATCGTCGCCAATGAATGGGTGGGGCCGGGTCTATTCGAATGAAGAACAATTTGCTTTTCCCCTTTTAATCGAAATCAAAATTTGTATCACATTTTCTCCGTCAACCGTCATCCAAATTTGATGATATTTGTTTCTAATTTTTTCTAAAATCAACATCTATTCATTTATGACATTGTTTCGTATGTAATTCCATTTCTTGGATGTTGTTTATACACCTTATATTGCTCCTTATAACTACAACATATAAGTAATATTTATTAACACAACCATTACTAATTAAACTTTGAATTTTGTAATCTTATGGTGAACATACGGTTATGTTAAAAATTTCAAATGCATATGAGTTCGAACATGTTTTAAAGTTTGGAGAACTTCAATGTTGAAGTAAGATTCTAATAAACTAGGTGAGAGATGTAGACATTTGTACACAAGTATAATCTTCCATTTTCGAAACCGTTTGAATTTTTATAGACAAGATTAGGGACTTAAATTATGTTGCCAAGTCAATTTGTAGAATTTTTAGAACACATTAAGACGTTGTTATGATTATTATATCGTAAACAAGAGATAAAAATTCTAATTTTAAGAAATTTGGTCAGACAAGTGTGGTGCTTGATATTTTATTCAAATACTAAATTATCAACTATGAATTATTCGTATTTTATACGAATTTTTTGGTGTTCTTTATGGGGTATACTATTTGAGGGAAGCAAGTTTCAATTTAGAAAAAATAGTGACGGACCCACGCGTTAGCGTCAGAAGCCTATATAAGAAAAAGATAACCGTAGCCTGCCCGACCGACAAAGGCGATCCGGGTAGACTAACCATCATCGCCAATGAAGGGGCGGGGCGGGGTCCGTTCGAAAGAAGAACAGGTTTGCTTTTCCCCTTGTAATCGCAATCAAATTTTATATCACGTTTTTCATCGTCAACCGTAGGCCAAATTTGATGATATTTGTTTCGAATTTTTCTAAAATCAACATCTATTCATTTATGACATTTTTTCGTATGTAATTCCATTTCCTGGATGTTGTTTATACACATTATATTGTTCCTTATAAGTACAACATATAAATAATATTTTTTTACACAACCATTACTAATTAAACTTTGAATTTCGTAATCTTATGGTGAACATAAGGTTATGTTAAAATTTCAAATGCATATGAGTTCGAACATGTTTTAAAGTGTGAAAAACATCAATGTTGAAGTAACATTCTAATAAACTAGGTGAGAGATGTAGACATTTGTACAAAAGTATAATCTTCCGTTTTCGAAACCATTTGAATTTTTGTAGACAAGCTTAGGGACTTAAATTATGTTGCCAAGTCAATTTGTAGAATTTTTGGAACACACTAAGACGTTATTATGATTATTATACCATAAACAAGAGATAAAAATTCTAATTTTAAGAAATTTGGATAGACAAGAGTGGTTGTTGATATTTTATTCAGATACTAAAGTACCAACTATGAATTATTCGTATTTTTTACGAATTTTTTGGTCTTGTTTATGGGGTATACTATTTGGGGGAAGTAAGTTTCGATTCAGAAAAATAGTGTCGGGCTCACGCGTCAGCGTCAGAAGCCTATATAAAAAAATGATAACCGTAGCCTGCCCTACCGACAAAGGTGGTCCGGGTAGACTAACCATCGTCGCCAATGAAGGGGCGGGGCCAGGTCTATTCGAATGAAGAACAATTTGCTTTTCCCCTTTTAATCTGCAATCAAATTTTGTATCACGTTTTCTCCGTCAACCGTCATCCAAATTTGATGATATTTGTTTCTGAATTTTTCTAAAATCAACATCTATTCATTTATGACATTGTTTCGTATGTAATTCCATTTCTTGGATGTTGTTTATACACCTTATATTGCTCCTTATAATTACAACATATAAGTAATATTTATTTACACAACCATTACTAATTAAACTTTGAATTTTGTAATCTTATGGTGAACATAAGGTTATGTTAAAAATTCAAATGCATATGAGTTCGAACATCTTTTAAAGTTTGGAAAACTTCAATGTTGAAGTAACATTCTAATAAACTAGGTGATAGATGTAGACATTTGTACACAAGTATAATCTTCCATTTTCGAAACCATTTGAATTTTTATAGACAAGCTTAGGGACTTAAATTATGTTGCCAAGTCAATTTGTAGAATTTTTCGAACACATTAAGACGTTATTATGATTATTATATTGTAAACAAGAGATGAAAATTCTAATTTTAAGAAATTTGGTTAGACAAGTGTGGTTGTTGATATTTTATTCAAATACTAAAATATCAACTCTGAATTGTTCGTATTTTTTATGAATTTTTTGGTGTTGTTTATGGGGTATACTATTTGAGGGAAGCAAGTTTCAATTATAAAAAAATAGTGTCGGACCTATGCGTCAGCGTCAGAATATGAAAAAGATAACCGTAGCTTGCCCGACCGACAAAGGCGATCCGGGTAGACTAACCATCGTCGCCAATGAAGGGGCGGGGCCAGGCCTGTTCGAATGAAGAACAGTTTGCTTTTCCCCTTTTAATCCGCAATCAAATTTTGTATCACGTTTTCTCCGTCGACCGTAACCAAATTTGATGATATTTGTTTCTGAATTTTTCTAAATTCAACATCTATTCATTTATGACATTTTTCGTATGTAATTCCGTTTCTTGGACGTTGTTCATACACCTTATATTGCTCCTTATAAGTACAACATATAAATAATATTTATTTACACAACCATTACTAATTAAACTTTGAATTTCGTAATCTTATGGTGAACATAAGGTTATGTTAAAATTTCAAATGCATATGAGTTCGAACATGTTTTAAAGTGTGGAAAAGTTCAATGTTGAAGTAACATTCTAATAAACTAGGTGAGAGATGTAAACATTTGTACACATGTATAATCTTCCGTTTTCGAAACCATTTGAATTTTTGTAGACAAGCTTAGGGACTTAAATTATGTTGCCAAGTCAATTTGTAGAATTTTTAGAACACACTAAGACATTATTATTATATCGTAAACAAGAGATTAAAATTCTAATTTTAAGAAATTGGTTAGACAAGTGTGGCTGCTGATATTTTATTCAAATACTAAATTGTCAAATCTGAATTATTCGAATTTTTTACGAATTTTTTGGTGCTGTTTATGGGGTATACTAATTGAGGGAAGCAAGTTTCAATTCTGAAAAAATAGTGTTGGGCCCACGCCACAGCGTCAGAAGCCTATATAAAAAAAGATATCCTTAGCCTGCCCGACCGACAAAGGCGATCCGGGTAGACTAACCATCGTCGCCAATGAAGGGGCGCGGCCAGGTCTGTTCGAATGAAGAACGGCTTGCTTTTCACCTTTTAATTTGTAATCAAATTTTGTATCACGTTTTCTCCGTCAACCGTAATCCAAATTTGATGATATTTGTTTCTGAATTTTTCTAAAATCAGCATCTATTCATTTATGACATTTTTCGTATGTAATTCCATTTCTTGGATGTTGTTTATACACCTTGTATTGCTCCTTATAACTACAACATATAAATAATATTTATTTACACAACCATTACTAATTAAACTTTGAATTTCGTAATCTTATGGTGAACATAAGGATATGTTAAAATTTCAAATGCATATGAGTTCGAATATGTTTTAAAGTGTGGAACACTTCAATGTTGAAGTAACATTCTAATAAACTAGGTGAGCGATGTAGACATTTGTACACAAGTATAATCTTCCGTTTTCGAAACCATTTGAATTTTTATAGACATGATTAGGGAGTTAAATTATGTTGCCAAGTCAATTTGTAGAATTTTTAGAACACACTAAGTTGTTATTATGATTATTATATCCTAAACAAGAGATGAAAATTCTAATTTTAAGAAATTTGGTTAGACAAGTGTGGTTGTTGATATTTTATTCAAATACTAAAATATCAACTGCGAATTATTCGTATTTTTTATGAATTTTTTGGTGTTGTTTATGGGGTATACTATTTGAGGGAAGCAAGTTTCAATTCTGAAAAAATAGTGTCGGACCCACGCGTCAGCGTCAGAATATGAAAAAGATAACCGTAGCTTGCCCGACCGACAAAGGCGATCCGGGTAGACTAACCATCGTCGCCAATGAAGGGGCGGGGCCAGGCCTGTTCGAATGAAGAACAGTTTGCTTTTCCCCTTTTAATCCGCAATCAAATTTTGTATCACGTTTTCTCCGTCGACCGTAATCCAAATTTGATGATATTTGTTTCTGAATTTTTCTAAAATCAACATCTATTCATTTATGACATTTTTCGTATGTAATTCCGTTTCTTGGACGTTGTTCATACACCTTATATTGCTCCTTATAAGTACAACATATAAATAATATTTATTTACACAACCATTACTAATTAAACTTTGAATTTCGTAATCTTATGGTGAACATAAGGTTATGTTAAAATTTCAAATGCATATGAGTTCGAACATGTTTTAAAGCGTGGAAAACTTCAATGTTGAAGGAACATTCTAATAAACTAGGTGAGAGATGTAGACATTTGTACACATGTATAATCTTCCGTTTTCGAAACCATTTGAATTTTTGTAGACAAGTTTAGGGACTTAAATTATGTTGCCAAGTCAATTTGTAGAATTTTTAGAACACACTAAGACGTTATTATTATATCGTAAACAAGAGATTAAAATTCTAATTTTAAGAAATTGGTTAGACAAGTGTGGCTGCTGATATTTTATTCAAATACTAAATTGTCAACTCTGAATTATTCGAATTTTTTACGAATTTTTTGGGTGCTTGTTTATGGGGTATACTAATTGAGGGAAGAAAGTTTCAATTCCGAAAAAATAGTGTCGGGCCCACGCCACAGCGTCAAGCCTATATAAAAAAAGATATCCTTAGCCTGCCCGACCGACAAAGGCGATCCGGGTAGACTAACCATCGTCGCCAATGAAGGGGCGCGGCCAGGTCTGTTCGAATGAAGAACGGTTTGCTTTTCACCTTTTAATTTGTAATCAAATTTTGTATCACGTTTTCTACGTCGGCCGTAATCCAAATTTGATGATATTTGTTTCCGAATTTTTCTAAAATCAGCATCTATTCATTTATGACATTTTTTCGTATGTAATTCCATTTCTTGGATGTTGTTTATACACCTTGTATTGCTCCTTATAACTACAACATATAAATAATATTTATTTACACAACCATTACTAATTAAACTTTGAATTTCGTAATCTTATGGTGAACATAAGGTTATGTTAAAATTTCAAATGCATATGAGTTCGAACATGTTTTAAAGTGTGAAAAACTTCAATGTTGAAGTAACATTCTAATAAACTAGGTGAGTGATGTAGACATTTGTACACAAGTATAATCTTCCGTTTTCGAAACCATTTGAATTTTTATAGACAAGCTTAGGGACTTAAATTATGTTGCCAAGTCAATTTGTAGAATTTTTAGAACACACTAAGATGTTATTATGATTATTATATCGTAAACAAGAGATGAAAATTCTAATTTTAACAAATTTGGTTAGACAAGTGTGGCTGTTGATATTCTATTTAAATACTAAATTATCAACTCTGAATTATTCGTATTTTTATGAATTTTTTGGTGTTGTTTATGGGGTATACTATTTGAGGGAAGCAAGTTTCAATTCTGAAAAAATAATGTCGGACCCACTCGTCAACGTCAGAAGCTATATATGAAAAAGATAATTGTAGCCTGCCCGACCGACAAAGGCGATCCGGGTAGACTAACCATCGTCGCCAATGAAGGGGCGGGGCCAAGCTTCGTTCGAATGAAGAACAGTTTGCTTTTCCCCTTTTAATCCGCAATCAAATTTTGTATCACGTTTTCTCCGTCGACCGTAATCCAAATTTGATGATATTTGTTTCTGAATTTTTCTAAAATCAACATCTATTCATTTATGACATTTTTCGTATGTAATTCCGTTTCTTGGACGTTGTTCATACACCTTATATTGCTCCTTATAAGTACAACATATAAATAATATTTATTTACACAACCATTACTAATTAAACTTTGAATTTCGTAATCTTATGGTGAACATAAGGTTATGTTAAAATTTCAAATGCATATGAGTTCGAACATGTTTTAAAGCGTGGAAAACTTCAATGTTGAAGGAACATTCTAATAAACTAGGTGAGAGATGTAGACATTTGTACACATGTATAATCTTCGAGTTTTCGAAACCATTTGAATTTTTGTAGACAAGTTTAGGGACTTAAATTATGTTGCCAAGTCAATTTGTAGAATTTTTAGAACACACTAAGACGTTATTATTATATCGTAAACAAGAGATTAAAATTCTAATTTTAAGAAATTGGTTAGACAAGTGTGGCTGCTGATATTTTATTCAAATACTAAATTGTCAACTCTGAATTATTCGAATTTTTTACGAATTTTTTTGGTGCTGTTTATGGGGTATACTAATTGAGGGAAGAAAGTTTCAATTCTGAAAAAATAGTGTCGGGCCCACGCCACAGCGTCAAGCCTATATAAAAAAAGATATCCTTAGCACCGCCCGACCGACAAAGGCGATCCGGGTAGACTAACCATCGTCGCCAATGAAGGGGCGCGGCCAGGTCTGTTCGAATGAAGAACGGCTTGCTTTTCACCTTTTAATTTGTAATCAAATTTTGTATCACATTTTCTACGTCAACCGTAATCCAAATTTGATGATATTTGTTTCTGAATTTTTCTAAAATCAGCATCTATTCATTTATGACATTTTTCGTATGTAATTCCATTTCTTGGATGTTGTTTATACACCTTGTATTGCTCCTTATAACTACAACATATAAATAATATTTATTTACACAACCATTACTAATTAAACTTTGAATTTCGTAATCTTATGGTGAACATAAGGATATGTTAAAATTTCAAATGCATATGAGTTCGAACATGTTTTAAAGTGTGGAACACTTCAATGTTGAAGTAACATTCTAATAAACTAGGTGAGCGATGTAGACATTTGTACACAAGTATAATCTTCCGTTTTCGAAACCATTTGAATTTTTATAGACATGATTAGGGAGTTAAATTATGTTGCCAAGTCAATTTGTAGAATTTTTAGAACACACTAAGTTGTTATTATGATTATTATATCCTAAACAAGAGATGAAAATTCTAATTTTAAGAAATTTGGTTAGACAAGTGTGGTTGTTGATATTTTATTCAAATACTAAAATATCAACTCTGAATTATTCGTATTTTTTATGAATTTTTTGGTGTTGTTTATGGGGTATACTATTTGAGGGAAGCAAGTTTCAATTCTGAAAAAATAGTGTCGGACCCACGCGTCAGCGTCAGAATATGAAAAAGATAACCGTAGCTTGCCCGACCGACAAAGGCGATCCGGGTAGACTAACCATCGTCGCCAATGAAGGGGCGGGGCCAGGCCTGTTCGAATGAAGAACAGTTTGCTTTTCCCCCTTTTAATCCGCAATCAAATTTTGTATCACGTTTTCTCCGTCGACCGTAATCCAAATTTGATGATATTTGTTTCGAATTTTTCTAAAATCAACATCTATTCATTTATGACATTTTTCGTATGTAATTCCGTTTCTTGGACGTTGTTCATACACCTTATATTGCTCCTTATAAGTACAACATATAAATAATATTTATTTACACAACCATTACTAATTAAACTTTGAATTTCGTAATCTTATGGTGAACATAAGGTTATGTTAAAATTTCAAATGCATATGAGTTCGAACATGTTTTAAAGCGTGGAAAACTTCAATGTTGAAGGAACATTCTAATAAACTAGATGAGAGATGTAGACATTTGTACACATGTATAATCTTCCGTTTTCGAAACCATTTGAATTTTTGTAGACAAGTTTAGGGACTTAAATTATGTTGCCAAGTCAATTTGTAGAATTTTTAGAACACACTAAGACGTTATTATTATATCGTAAACAAGAGATTAAAATTCTAATTTTAAGAAATTGGTTAGACAAGTGTGGTCGCCGATATTTTATTCAAATACTAAATTGTCAACTCCGAATTATTCGAATTTTTTACGAATTTTTTGGTGCTGTTTATGGGGTATACTAATTGAGGGAAGAAAGTTTCAATTCCGAAAAAATAGTGTCGGGCCCACGCCACGGCGTCAAGCCTATATAAAAAAAGATATCCTTAGCCCCGCCCGACCGACAAAGGCGATCCGGTAGACTAACCATCGTCGCCAATGAAGGG
The DNA here is from genome assembly GCA_947561735.1 of Cenchrus americanus. Lineage (NCBI taxonomy): Eukaryota > Viridiplantae > Streptophyta > Magnoliopsida > Poales > Poaceae > Cenchrus > Cenchrus americanus. The sequence goes on along the minus strand of OX387242.1, from coordinate 164,084,693 downwards.
GCGCGGCCGGAGTGTCCGTTCGAATGAAGAACGGTTTGCTTTTCACCTTTTAATTTGTAATCAAATTTTGTATCACGTTTTCTACGTCGGCCGTAATCCAAATTTGATGATATTTGTTTCCGAATTTTTCTAAAATCAGCATCTATTCATTTATGACATTTTTTCGTATGTAATTCCATTTCTTGGATGTTGTTTATACACCTTGTATTGCTCCTTATAACTACAACATATAAATAATATTTATTTACACAACCATTACTAATTAAACTTTGAATTTCGTAATCTTATGGTGAACATAAGGTTATGTTAAAATTTCAAATGCATATGAGTTCGAACATGTTTTAAAGTGTGAAAAACTTCAATGTTGAAGTAACATTCTAATAAACTAGGTGAGTGATGTAGACATTTGTACACAAGTATAATCTTCCGTTTTCGAAACCATTTGAATTTTTATAGACAAGCTTAGGGACTTAAATTATGTTGCCAAGTCAATTTGTAGAATTTTTAGAACACACTAAGATGTTATTATGATTATTATATCGTAAACAAGAGATGAAAATTCTAATTTTAACAAATTTGGTTAGACAAGTGTGGTCATGATATTCTATTTAAATACTAAATTATCAACTCGAATTATTCGTATTTTTATGAATTTTTTGGTGTTGTTTATGGGGTATACTATTTGAGGGAAGCAAGTTTCAATTCTGAAAAAATAATGTCGGACCCACTCGTCAACGTCAGAAGCTATATATGAAAAAGATAATTGTAGCCTGCCCGACCGACAAAGGCGATCCGGGTAGACTAACCATCGTCGCCAATGAAGGGGCGGGGCCAGGCCTGTTCGAATGAAGAACAGTTTGCTTTTCCCCTTTTAATCCGCAATCAAATTTTGTATCACGTTTTCTCCGTCGACCGTAATCCAAATTTGATGATATTTGTTTCTGAATTTTTCTAAAATCAACATCTATTCATTTATGACATTTTTCGTATGTAATTCCGTTTCTTGGACGTTGTTCATACACCTTATATTGCTCCTTATAAGTACAACATATAAATAATATTTATTTACACAACCATTACTAATTAAACTTTGAATTTCGTAATCTTATGGTGAACATAAGGTTATGTTAAAATTTCAAATGCATATGAGTTCGAACATGTTTTAAAGCGTGGAAAACTTCAATGTTGAAGGAACATTCTAATAAACTAGGTGAGAGATGTAGACATTTGTACACATGTATAATCTTCGAGTTTTCGAAACCATTTGAATTTTTGTAGACAAGTTTAGGGACTTAAATTATGTTGCCAAGTCAATTTGTAGAATTTTTAGAACACACTAAGACGTTATTATTATATCGTAAACAAGAGATTAAAATTCTAATTTTAAGAAATTGGTTAGACAAGTGTGGCTCGCCGATATTTTATTCAAATACTAAATTGTCAACTCGAATTATTCGAATTTTTACGAATTTTTTGGTGCTGTTTATGGGGTATACTAATTGAGGGAAGAAAGTTTCAATTCGAAAAAATAGTGTCGGGCCCACGCCACAGCGTCAAGCCTATATAAAAAAAGATATCCTTAGCCTGCCCGACCGACAAAGGCGATCCGGGTAGACTAACCATCGTCGCCAATGAAGGGGCGCGGCCAGGTCTGTTCGAATGAAGAACGGTTTGCTTTTCACCTTTTAATTTGTAATCAAATTTTGTATCACATTTTCTACGTCAACCGTAATCCAAATTTGATGATATTTGTTTCTGAATTTTTCTAAAATCAGCATCTATTCATTTATGACATTTTTTCGTATGTAATTCCATTTCTTGGATGTTGTTTATACACCTTGTATTGCTCCTTATAACTACAACATATAAATAATATTTATTTACACAACCATTACTAATTAAACTTTGAATTTCGTAATCTTATGGTGAACATAAGGTTATGTTAAAATTTCAAATGCATATGAGTTCGAACATGTTTTAAAGTGTGAAAAACTTCAATGTTGAAGTAACATTCTAATAAACTAGGTGAGTGATGTAGACATTTGTACACAAGTATAATCTTCCGTTTTCGAAACCATTTCAATTTTTATAGACAAGCTTAGGGACTTAAATTATGTTGCCAAGTCAATTTGTAGAATTTTTAGAACACACTAAGATGTTATTATGATTATTATATCGTAAACAAGAGATGAAAATTCTAATTTTAACAAATTTGGTTAGACAAGTGTGGCAGTTGATATTCTATTTAAATACTAAATTATCAACTCTGAATTATTCGTATTTTTATGAATTTTTTGGTGTTGTTTATGGGGTATACTATTTGAGGGAAGCAAGTTTCAATTCTGAAAAAATAATGTCGGACCCACTCGTCAACGTCGAAGCTATATATGAAAAAGATAATTGTAGCCTTGCCCGACCGACAAAGGCGATCCGGTAGACTAACCATCGTCGCTAATGAAGGGCGGGGCCGGGCCCGTTCGAATGAAGAACGGTTTGCTTTTCCCCTTTTAATCCGCAATCAAATTTTGTATCACGTTTTCTCCGTCGACCGTAATCCAAATTTGATGATATTTGTTTCGAATTTTTCTAAAATCAACATCTATTCATTTATGACATTTTTCGTATGTAATTCCGTTTCTTGGACGTTGTTCATACACCTTATATTGCTCCTTATAAGTACAACATATAAATAATATTTATTTACACAACCATTACTAATTAAACTTTGAATTTCGTAATCTTATGGTGAACATAAGGTTATGTTAAAATTTCAAATGCATATGAGTTCGAACATGTTTTAAAGCGTGGAAAACTTCAATGTTGAAGGAACATTCTAATAAACTAGGTGAGAGATGTAGACATTTGTACACATGTATAATCTTCCGTTTTCGAAACCATTTGAATTTTTGTAGACAAGTTTAGGGACTTAAATTATGTTGCCAAGTCAATTTGTAGAATTTTTAGAACACACTAAGACGTTATTATTATATCGTAAACAAGAGATTAAAATTCTAATTTTAAGAAATTGGTTAGACAAGTGTGGCTGCTGATATTTTATTCAAATACTAAATTGTCAACTCTGAATTATTCGAATTTTTTACGAATTTTTTGGTGCTGTTTATGGGGTATACTAATTGAGGGAAGAAAGTTTCAATTCTGAAAAAATAGTGTCGGGCCCACGCCACGGCGTCAAGCCTATATAAAAAAAGATATCCTTAGCCTCGCCCGACCGACAAAGGCGATCCGGGTAGACTAACCATCGTCGCCAATGAAGGGGCGCGGCCAGGTCTGTTCGAATGAAGAACGGTTTGCTTTTCACCTTTTAATTTGTAATCAAATTTTGTATCACGTTTTCTACGTCAGCCGTAATCCAAATTTGATGATATTTGTTTCTGAATTTTTCTAAAATCAGCATCTATTCATTTATGACATTTTTTCGTATGTAATTCCATTTCTTGGATGTTGTTTATACACCTTGTATTGCTCCTTATAACTACAACATATAAATAATATTTATTTACACAACCATTACTAATTAAACTTTGAATTTCGTAATCTTATGGTGAACATAAGGTTATGTTAAAATTTCAAATGCATATGAGTTCGAACATGTTTTAAAGTGTGAAAAACTTCAATGTTGAAGTAACATTCTAATAAACTAGGTGAGTGATGTAGACATTTGTACACAAGTATAATCTTCCGTTTTCGAAACCATTTGAATTTTTATAGACAAGCTTAGGGACTTAAATTATGTTGCCATGTCAATTTGTAGAATTTTTAGAACACACTAAGATGTTATTATGATTATTATATCGTAAACAAGAGATGAAAATTCTAATTTTAACAAATTTGGTTAGACAAGTGTGGTCGTTGATATTCTATTTAAATACTAAATTATCAACTCTGAATTATTCGTATTTTTATGAATTTTTTGGTGTTGTTTATGGGGTATACTATTTGAGGGAAGCAAGTTTCAATTCTGAAAAAATAATGTCGGACCCACTCGTCAACGTCAGAAGCTATATATGAAAAAGATAATTGTAGCCTGCCCGACCGACAAAGGCGATCCGGGTAGACTAACCATCGTCGCTAATGAAGGGGCGGGGCCAGGCCTGTTCGAATGAAGAACAATTTGCTTTTCCCCTTTTAATCCGCAATCAAATTTTGTATCACGTTTTCTCCGTCGACCGTAATCCAAATTTGATGATATTTGTTTCTGAATTTTTCTAAAATCAACATCTATTCATTTATGACATTTTTCGTATGTAATTCCGTTTCTTGGACGTTGTTCATACACCTTATATTGCTCCTTATAAGCACAACATATAAATAATATTTATTTACACAACCATTACTAATTAAACTTTGAATTTCGTAATCTTATGGTGAACATAAGGTTATGTTAAAATTTCAAATGCATATGAGTTCGAACATGTTTTAAAGCGTGGAAAACTTCAATGTTGAAGGAACATTCTAATAAACTAGGTGAGAGATGTAGACATTTGTACACATGTATAATCTTCCGTTTTCGAAACCATTTGAATTTTTGTAGACAAGTTTAGGGACTTAAATTATGTTGCCAAGTCAATTTGTAGAATTTTTAGAACACACTAAGACGTTATTATTATATCGTAAACAAGAGATTAAAATTCTAATTTTAAGAAATTGGTTAGACAAGTGTGGCTGCTGATATTTTATTCAAATACTAAATTGTCAACTCTGAATTATTCGAATTTTTTACGAATTTTTTGGTGCTGTTTATGGGGTATACTAATTGAGGGAAGAAAGTTTCAATTCTGAAAAAATAGTGTCGGGCCCACGCCACAGCGTCAAGCCTATATAAAAAAAGATATCCTTAGCCTGCCCGACCGACAAAGGCGATCCGGGTAGACTAACCATCGTCGCCAATGAAGGGGCGCGGCCAGGTCTGTTCGAATGAAGAACGGTTTGCTTTTCACCTTTTAATTTGTAATCAAATTTTGTATCACGTTTTCTACGTCAACCGTAATCCAAATTTGATGATATTTGTTTCTGAATTTTTCTAAAATCAGCATCTATTCATTTATGACATTTTTTCGTATGTAATTCCATTTCTTGGATGTTGTTTATACACCTTGTATTGCTCCTTATAACTACAACATATAAATAATATTTATTTACACAACCATTACTAATTAAACTTTGAATTTCGTAATCTTATGGTGAACATAAGGTTATGTTAAAATTTCAAATGCATATGAGTTCGAACATGTTTTAAAGTGTGAAAAACTTCAATGTTGAAGTAACATTCTAATAAACTAGGTGAGTGATGTAGACATTTGTACACAAGTATAATCTTCCGTTTTCGAAACCATTGGAATTTTTATAGACAAGCTTAGGGACTTAAATTATGTTGCCATGTCAATTTGTAGAATTTTTAGAACACACTAAGATGTTATTATGATTATTATATCGTAAACAAGAGATGAAAATTCTAATTTTAACAAATTTGGTTAGACAAGTGTGGCTGTTGATATTCTATTTAAATACTAAATTATCAACTCTGAATTATTCGTATTTTTATGAATTTTTTGGTGTTGTTTATGGGGTATACTATTTGAGGGAAGCAAGTTTCAATTCTGAAAAAATAATGTCGGACCCACTCGTCAACGTCAGAAGCTATATATGAAAAAGATAATTGTAGCCTGCCCGACCGACAAAGGCGATCCGGGTAGACTAACCATCGTCGCCAATGAAGGGGCGGCACTAGGTGTGTTCGAATAAAGAACAGTTTGCTTTTCCCCTTTTAATCTGCAATCAAATTTTGTATCACGTTTTCTCCGTCGACTGTAATCCAAATTTGATGATATTTGTTTCTGATTTTTTCTAAAATCAACATCTATTCATTTATGACATTTTTCGTATGTAATTCCGTTTCTTGGACGTTGTTCATACACCTTATATTGCTCCTTATAAGTACAACATATAAATAATATTTATTTACACAACCATTACTAATTAAACTTTGAATTTCGTAATCTTATGGTGAACATAAGGTTATGTTAAAATTTCAAATGCATATGAGTTCGAACATGTTTTAAAGTGTGGAAAAGTTCAATGTTGAAGTAACATTCTAATAAACTAGGTGAGAGATGTAGACATTTGTACACATGTATAATCGTCCGTTTTCGAAACCATTTGAATTTTTGTAGACAAGCTTAGGGACTTAAATTATGTTGCTAAGTCAATTCGTAGAATTTTTATAACACACTAAGACATTATTATGATTATTATATCGTAAACAAGAGCTAAAACTTCTAATTTTAAGAAATTTGGTTAGACAAGTGTGGCTGCTGATATTTTATTCAAATAGTAACTTGTCAACTCTGAATTATTCAAATTTTTTACGAATTGTTTGGTACTGTTTATGGGGTATACTATTTGAGAGAAGCAAGTTTCAATTCTGAAAAAATAGTGTCGGCCCCACGCCTCATCGTCAGAAGCCTATATAAAAAAAGATATCCGTAGCCTGCCCGACCGACAAAGGCGATCCGGGTAGACTAACCATCGTCGCCAATGAAGGGGCGGGGCTAGGTCTGTTCGAATGAAGAACAGTTTGCTTTTCCCCTTTTAATCTGCAATCAAATTTTGTATCACGTTTTCTCCGTCAACCGTAATCCAAATTTGATAATATTTGTTTCTGAATTTTTCTAAAATCAGCATCTATTCATTTATGACATTTTTTCGTATGTAATTCCATTTCTTGGATGTTGTTGATACACCTTATATTGCTCCTTATAACTACAACATATAAATAATATTTATTTACACAACCATTACTAATTAAACTTTGAATTTCGTAATCTTACGGTGAACATAAGGTTATGTTAAAATTTCAAATTCATATAAGTTCGAACATGTTTTAAAGAGTGGAAAACTTAAATGTTGAAGTAACATTCTAATAAACTAGGTGAGAGATGTAGACATTTGTACACAAGTATAATCTTCCATTTTCGAAACCATTTGAATTTTTGTAGACAAGCTTAGGGACTTAAATTATGTTGCGAAGTCAATTTGTAGAATTTTTAGAACACACTAAGACGTTATTATGATTATTATATCGTAAACAAGAGGTAAAAATTCTAATTTTAAGAAATTTGGTTAGACAAGTGTGGCTGCTGATATTTTATTCAAATAGTAAATTGTCAACTCTGAATTATTCGTATTTTTTACGATTTTTTGGTCTTGTTTATGGGGTATACTATTTGAGGGAAGCAAGTTTCAATTCTGAAAAAATAGCGTCGGGCCCACGCGTTAGCGTCAGAAGCCTATATAAAAAAAAGATAACCGTAGCCTGCCCAACCGACAAAGGCGATCCAGGTAGACTAACCATCGTCTCCAATGAAGGGGCGGGGCCAGGTCTGTTCGAATGAAGAACAATTTGCTTTTCCCCTTTTAATCTGCCATCAAATTTTGTATCACGTTTTCTCTATCGACCGTAATCCAAATTTGATGATATTTGTTTCTGAATTTTGCTAAAATCAACATCTATTCATTTATGTCATTTTTTCATATGTAATTCCATTTCTTGGATGTTGTTTATACACCTTATAGTGCTCCTTATAACTACAACATATAAATAATATTTATTTACACAACCATTACTAATTAAACTTTGAATTTCGTAATCTTATGGTGAACATAAGGTTATGTTAAAATTTCAAATGCGTATGAGTTCGAACATATTTTAAAGTGTGGAAAACTTCAATGTTGAAGTAACATTCTAATAAACTAGGTGAGAGATGTAGACATTTGTACACAAGTATAATCTTCCATTTTCTAAACCATTTGAATTTCTGTAGACAAGCTTAGGGACTTAAATTATGTTGCCAAGTCAATTTGTAGAATTTCCTGAAAATTAACAAAAGACAAAGTAGTTAAATACCAAAGCTTGGAACTTGCCGGGTGGTACCAGATAGTTCCATATTTGCTGCTATAAAGCCATGCAATATGACATATAGCTATGAGAAGCTATCTGCCGACGGATTCAAAACCATTCGGGAGCTTTAAAGCGTAAAACAGAACATAGCCGAACAGATGACGTAAGCATGACGATAGATCGGTCTTTATTTGGATATCATCGCTCGTGCACAAGACCATGACCGATCCTCAAGAATAGATAACAATAAACAATAAATAAAGTAAAGCATGATCATAAATATGTAATGAACAAGCATGCATAGGCCCAAAGCACTAGTCTACCGCATGTCTAGATACTTTAAAACCCGTCAAGCATGAAACCAAACAAGTTAATCCACCGCATGATACAACTCGTTTGAAATCACACCACTAACCACAAAAAGATCTATCCACCGCATGATACAATCTAAATATGGAAAGCTAAAAGCATGCGTTATTTAAAACATAACTTATAAACATGTTTTACTCATGAAAGCATAACCGAATGCGGCTGTACAGCCGAATCGGGATCCGTGGAGAAGGAACAAACATTACCAAATATGACAAATCTATCAGATTGAATTGAAATCTAATCCACCGGATGATTAGCTCTAAAACAACCCAAAAACCTGCATCTACCGCATGATACCCGGTTCTTTCAAGATTCATACAAGACTTGACAAGCTTGAACCCGCACCACGTGACAACTTAGATCGATTCGGTTTCGGCTACTAGGGGACACGTGATCCACGTGCTATATTGAGCCAGAGATATGAACTTGTTTTACATAAGGATCACCAAACAAGATAAAAGCCGATTCAAACCAATCTAAATTGGGCAAAGGAGTGTTACATGAATTTAAACATAAAGTAAAACTCAAAGAAACACGTGGTAACTTAATAAATCTATTAGATCTTGCCAAAATCTAATAGAGCCGATAACTAGCTCCAAGCTGGATCTTAGCCCACCGCATGGCTCATGATCTAACAAGAAACCCTCTTGAACCAAGCTTAAATCCACCGCATGATACTAAGCATGGTAACAAGACTACTTGCATCACGATCTAAATCCACCGCATGATACTAGATATGATACAAGGTTGCCGGTACTTACGGAGGTCGACGGATCGATGAACCCTCTTGAAGAACTCAACGACACGACTAGGACTCGAAAGTTTGGCGTAAAGCCGGTTTGTTATGAGAATGTGCGATTACAATTACATACATCCAAGGTTCATATTTATACCCTGTCCTGGCATGACTCCTGGTGGACTACGAGCACAATATTTGATACCTAATTTAACGCCCAAATATGAATGCTTATCCATCCATTCATCCCTTTCACTCGGGCCACGTTACCGTGCGATCCCGCGAAATCAGTGCAAACAGTCCCTTTGCCGAACGGAAGCAAACTGCCGACCGCAAGTATTTCTGCCGAATCTTCTGAAGAAATCTTCCTCCGCTGAGTGGGATTTGTCACCAGATCGGGCCCACAAATCAGTTCCTCTCTTGTACCAATTTTTGGTGTTAACATATGCCCCTTCAATTATGGGATAAAAGTGATTTTATTCCGAAATTGACTGCAAATGCTAACATCCTCAAGTCAAATCCGTTCAACACCTATTCTTCCTCCTTGCAACCCATCGGGGTCTCCGTCCAGATCCAAACCCTAGGTCATCTTTTCCCAAAGCTCAAATCCTTAATGGCGGATCAAAATCAAGCCGCTCAGGTAAACTTCATCTCCTCAAGGTTTATTCGGCATTATTTTCCCAACTTCCATCTCAGATTCTCCTTCCGTTTTCTCTTGATTAGAGCTCTCCACCGAGCTTTTGATTCGCACCGAGGTCAACTCAACATCATATTTCCTCGGGCCTGTGGGAACTTCCGATCCCCGCGAGTTCATTGCAGCCGAATCCAAGATAATCCCCTTCAAAGCGGCTTTATCAAGGCCTCCCCTGTGGCAAGATACTTTCAAGAACTGGCCTTTGCCCCCAATTGCTGGCTGGAGAAATTGGTATAAAAGGGTACTCGCAGATAACATCACCAAAACCAGAATTGGGACAGCCTCCGCATCGCCCAATGTTTGGAGCTATCTTTGGCTGAGACCCCAAAGAATGAAGATCTTTTGATAGCGGCTTGCCATTTTTGGTCAAACGACGTCAATGCTTTCCTCTTTGGTCACGGCCCAATGTCCCCAACTCTGGCCGATGTGTACATGATCACCGGCCTTGACATTTCAGGATCCGTGTACCCCTGGGAATACAGAGGCTCCACCAGGCAAATAGGAGTAAAGTCAGGAAGCGGATACAAATCATATATCCAAAATCACATGAAAGACGACCCCCTGAGTGAAGTCGAATACAGGGCTTTTCTGAACATGTAGCTGGGTAGATTCATTTTTGGTGGAAAAGCCAACGAGCCAACTTTGAATCACATTGCAATAGCTACACATTTGGCTGCTGGCAGTCGCATTCCTCTTGGAAAATACCTCCTGGGGAGTGTGTATCACATGCTCCATCAGACTATCTCTCAAATGCACACTGACCAGAAGATACTATGTGTCAACGGCCCTTGGTGGTTTGTGCAGATGTGGCTGCAGCTGTACATGCACCGGATTGTCAACATCAACCTCAACAATCGGCTTTTCCCCTCATCCAGCTACAAAGAAGGGGAACCTCAAATTACCAGAGCATGCCAAACCCATGGAGAAGCTGCTTCAACCGTATCTATTAACCAAAATGTCAGTCAGCTTTTTGAGCTCTTCTTCAAAGGTTTCCCTGATCCTCTTTGGCTCCCTTATCTGAACAATGACAATTTAACTCTCCCCTTTGAATTCTCCATTGAAACTGGATGCCATGATGCAAGATCTATAGAAATCTTCAATATCTTCATCCATCCATGTGCCTTGCCAGCAGAATTTTGTGGGGGGAGGTTAAATCACAACACCTATGAGTATTATCAGCCAAATATAATAGCCCGACAACTGGGATGTGGCCAAATGCCCCCAAGACTATTCCTTCATGAATTTCTCAAACCCAGAGAGGAAATCAAGGATAGCATACAAGCCAGAAGGGTTTTTGAGTATGAATGTAGCCCAACTCTTTACACCGAACTTTTCACACCAACAACAATAGCTCACCCCCTCTTCATCTCCTGTGGCAAGAATTTCATGACCACATCTTCAGTGAACCAGTGCACTCATTCTGCCTAGAGCTGATGCCTGATTTTCAGCCAACCTCAGAGGTAACACACTTGTCTTGTTTCCTTTAATCAGGCATACTTTTCACCACTAACCATGATTTTGATCATCTCCTGCAGAATACAGTGTCTACCCTTCCACCCAGAACAATTGCTTATAATGTGGTATGTCCAATCTCAGCTCTGGGATTTAAATCCCCAACTCTGGCTCAGCTGATGGCCAGATATGCTACAATGGACCCAATTCTCATCAGCTCTACTTCTGACAAGAGAAAAGTTCTATCCTTGGTTGCACCTCCAGCTGCCAAGAGGAAAAGAACTACCAAAAAGGTCCCCATTGAGGTAAGATCTCTTCTCTCTTGAACACAAGACCCTTCTTTTCTGACAAATTTCATCTTGTACATTTTCAGACCAGAGCCCAGCAACCATCAGCTTCAGAACCTGTCAATGCTCCATCTGTTGGTATGTCCTTTATTACTTCTTTTTCTTTAGAGATCATCATTTACACTGGCATTTATTCTTCATCTGACATTTGCAGAAGAAATATTGGTAGACCATCCTGTGGAAACCTCCTCCCCTCAACATACAAGTGCACCAAGGGCTGAACCATCTTCTGCTCAAGTGGAAGTGCCATCTTCACCAGAAATGAACCCATCAGTTCTACCAGAAGCTTCAAGCCCCCTAAGAGTTCAATCTCCCCTTGGCCAGGCAGAAATCCTAGTCTCAACAGAGATAAATCCACCTTCACCTCAGCCAGAAGCCTCAAATTTGCCAGGGACTGCACCAGCTTCCCTTCAAGTAGAAACTTCAGCTTTGCCAAGAACTCCTCAGACTCCTCTTCCACTGGTCACCCAAGAGATTTCCCCTGAACCTGAACATGCTTCTGTCCCAATTCAAGGAATCAGGCACGAAGTAAGTGCAAGCATCCAACTCTGTCATCCTCTTTTAATAAACCACTGCTATTTCGGCAATCGCTCTCAGGATCAATCTTCACTACCACCAAGCTCTTCATTTATGGTAAATGATCCAACTGCCGAAACAGGGGATAAGGAACCCTCAAGTCAGGTTTTATCAGAGGAAACTCAGGCAAGGCTCAAAGAAATCTTTTCCTGGCTGCAAAAAGATGCTCGAGATCAAATCAGAGATGTTGATCACTTCGAGGAAATGCTTGATCCCATCAGTCAAGAGCTCCCTGAAGACATCAAAGCTTCCTTGGAGCCCATCTCAGGTCTGGACATTCATTATGTGACAATAAGGCGAGCCTTGAAGAGTCAATCCTCCCGACCAGCCATTGAGCAAAAGAAAGCCAAAGCTGAACAAGCTGTGAAAGGAGCGCAAACCCAAACTGAGAGCCACAAGGAAATGTTGACCAATCTGCAATCCGCCCTCGAGTTGAAAATTGCCAGAAAGACTGCACTGGAAACTGAGCTAAGGAATTTGTCAGCTGAAATTGAAGCTGACAAGAAGAAGATAGCCGAGCTCCCCGGATTGATAGAGAAAACCAAAAAGGAAGCATCAGCGGCCATGACTGAAGCAAATCAGCTCGAGGCACAGCTCTCCGCCCTATCCAGTACTCAGAGAGATTATCAGGAATGGATAAAGAGCATTAATCAGACAATATCAAATGCCTCTAATGTAATTGCAAAGTACTTGAACATTTAGTTGTACTGAGCAATGTGTAACTGAATTAACCGTCCCTGTAACATTTGCCTTTTATAAACTTCACTTTCCTTCTCCCTGCATGACTTTGTTTGCAACTCTAGACCATATATTCAGTAACCATGGTCAAACAGTGTCATATCCGAACAACACTTCAACTGCAACTCAGTCGAGCCAGTCAACCGAATACGACTCAGCTTGAATTCCAAATGACCCGACGGCGATTCAGTTAAGGAAACCTCTCCACCTTCCAAGTTTCTCGGGATATGCACCACGATCCAAGGCCACGATCTTTTCACCAGTCCTATAAATAAAACCGTAGGTGCCCCCAGCTTTTCACCAAGCCTTTAGCCTTCAAATCTTTGCAAACTCAAGCTTGCTTTTCCAATCACCAGCGCAGCCCCAAGAACCAATGGCGGGTAGCAGTAACAGGCGCCGCGCCGCCGACGAGGCGGAAGGAAGCCGCGTCGGCGCGCGACGGAGGCAGTGATCGTCATCTCCTCTTATGATCCTTTCTAGATTTTTTCCTCTGTTCGTGATGATCTTCTCTGTTTCAGGCTCATCCACTGGAACCCGGCCCCCACGCCGGCCATGAATCAGCCTCTGCCGGACGACTCCTCGGAGTCGAACCATTACTCCCCCGTGCCCTACGGGGAGCTCGACACCCTCCGCTTCAAGGCGGAGCTTGAGGTGGTCTAGCGCGAGCTGGAAGATGTCTCCAAGAAGTCTGGCATCGCCGAACTTGAGTGGGAGGACCAACGCAAACAGTTGCTGGCAACCATCGATGGTACATCCCTTAGATTATTCCCCAATCCAATTCGTCTTTTGATATTAATCATCACTGCCTTGCATTTGCAGCCCGCGACGCCGAACTTGACCAGCTAAAAATGCTGGTGAAGCAGTTGGCTGACAAGGTGAACGCTCCTGGCGACACACCGGTGGAGCGCCTCGCTGCGGTGGAAGATCGCGTGGACGAGGTGGCCGTCCACGGCATCCGCCTTGGCACCACCCTGGGCTTGGCCGCCATGGCGATGCATACCGGCGTCGACTACTCCATCCAGCCGCGCGGCTTCCGGGGCGGCGCACCAGAAGACATCGACGAGATCAAAGTCATCTTGGAGCACCTTGATGGCCATGGCGATGCCATTGCCGAACTCACTCATCCCCAGTCTGTGCTAAACAGGCTTTTCGATTAGATTATACTAGGTATGTTTGATCTTTGGCAATTAATAAAGAATTTTAACTTCCATGCTTGTATTCTGATGATCCCCTCTTGTTTACACCTGCGAACTTTACTGTTCTCAACGAATTCGGGACTTTCACTCGAGCCGAATACGCGAAAACAACTGCCCCTTGGCACAAAATCCGCAGAAGATCCTTAATTTGGGAACCATAAACACTGTTCAATGAAAAACCCTTCGCGTTCGGGAGGAAAACCCTGCCGCTTGGTATTCCAATAACGTACGCCAACCAGTCATCACTCGCAATGCGCTCTTTCAGTCAATAAAATAGCCCTCTGGGATGCCCTGCAAAACCACTTGCACACTCCTCCATCACTTCACATCTTCTCTCCTCGCTCCAGCAGAGAAAACCCCAAAGCCATGGCGGACAAAGGCAAACAACCCATCAAGGAAGACAACACCTCAAAGAAGCGCACCATTCAAGAGTGAGTTTTTCGTTAATCTGCTTCTTGCCTTCATTTGCAATCTCATGTTTACGCTTTCTTGTTTTCCTCCAGCCTTGATCTGCTCCCTGAAGAAATCCTTGGGACCGAAGAAATACCCGAGTATATTTCCTCTCACTCCTCCCTTGAAGAAGAGGACGCCACGCCGGAGCAGAGGATCAATCACCAGTTGCGCCGCCGCATTCGGCATCTGGAGCATGATCTGCGAGACATCACCGCCCGCTGCCATGCCGAACGCGAACGTCGCATGACCTTGGAGGCGTTAGTAGGGGGTAAAACTTCCATCTCTATTTGACCCCATGCTTGAGCTCAGATCTCTGTTTCTAACAACTGTTCTTCTATCTTAGATGTTTCCGATAGGTACGAGAACACGAAAGGCGATTGGGACGACTCGATGGAGGCCGCGAGCCACGGTCATCCTCGAAGCTTCCAAGTTGCCGTCATGGTGGTCCTGGAACAGTTGAAGAGGGAGGAGCTGAAGAAGCAAAGAAAGAAAAATGAATGAAGCATACTTTCGCTTCTTTCGCCAGGCCTTCTGCTTCCACCCTCTTGTAATCTTGAGCAACTGGATTGTCAAATAAAAACCTGCAAGAAGTATCTGTAAAGTTATGTATCTTCGTGCTAAGGGCAATACATCTTAGTATTGGCCATTTCCCTGTTCAGGATTTTTGTTCTAAAGGCGGCTTCGTTCTTGAACGCCGGCTATCTCGGTGTCAAATGCTTGTAATCCTAGCACTTGTGATCAACGGTCGACTTCAATACTAGGATAATATTTCTTCAAATATCTTCCATTTATTGCAGCAGAAAATTCTTCTCCTAGTAAAGTTTTTAACATGTAAGCGTTACCAGGCACACACACCTGACTACCCGAAAAGGGCCTTCCCAGTTCGGGGACCATTTGCCGAACGCACTGTACTTAGTCCCAATCAGCAATAATGCTTTCCAAACCAAATCCCCTTCTGCAAATTGCCTAACTTTCACTTTCTTGTTGTAATATTTAGCAACTCGCAGCTTGTTCTTTTCAATGTTTTCTAGGGCTCTAAGATGAATCATATGCAAATCTTCTAACTCAGCCATCATTAAGCCACTATAATCTTTGGAACTTAGGTCCTTTTGCAAAACCACTCTCCTAGAATCTGATTGCATTTCCCAAGGCAAAATAGCATGATGCCCATAAACCAATTCATAAGGAGAAGTCTTTGTAGCTCCATGAGGAGCCATTCGGTAAGCCCATAAAGCCTCATTGAGTACCGAATGCCACCTCTTTGGAATCTGGTCGATCTTCTTTTGTATAAGCTTGATCATGATCTTGTTAGAAGCCTCTGCCTGACCATTAGCTTGGGCATAATAAGGAGAAGAATTAAACAATTTGATACCCATGCTTTCGGCAAACTCCCTGAACTCCAAGGATACAAACTGAGCTCCCTGATCAGTTGTAATTATTTGAGGAATTCCAAACCTGTAGATGATGTGTTCTTTAACAAACTCAACCATGTTCTCTGATGTTACTTTCTTCAGTGGAATTGCCTCAACCCATTTGGTGAAGTAATCTATTGCCAAAAGCACAAACTTATGCCCCTTGCTAGACGGTGGGTTTATCTGGCCAATCAAATCTATACCCCAGCCTCTGAATGGCCATGGCTTGATAATTGGATTCAGTGCTGATGCTGGAACCCTTTGAATATTACCAAACTTCTGACAATCCTGACATCCCTTGTAATACTCAAAGCAATCCTCCAACATCGTCGGCCAAAAGCATCCAGCTTGCGTGATAACCCATTTCATACGATAGGCCGATTGATGTGCCCCACATAGCCCATCATGCACCTCACTCATTATTTTCTTTGCTTCTTCTGGACCCAGGCATTGCAGCAACACCCCATCCAATGATTTGTAAAATAGATTTCCATCCAGAAGAACAAATTTTATAGCTTTGTACCTGAGCTTCCTAGAAACCTTCCGGGATGGATTTTTAAGATAATCAATGATTTCTTTCCTCCAATCATCTTCTGCAAGCTCACTCCCAAAAGCACACACCTCCATGGCAAACGCTTCTTGATTCTCTCTATAACCTGAAGCGCTCTGAGCCAACCTGTTTGCCTCTTCATTGTGTTCTCTAGGAATATGCTGTAGAATTACTAACTGAAAACTCTTTAAGATTTCCCTGCATTCCTCGTAGTAATTCCTCAGGGCATCACTTTTACACTCATATTGGCCGTTCAATTGCTTTATAACCAACTCTGAATCTCCATAAATTTCAACTGAAACGGCCCTGGCTTCTTTCAGGTACTGAAGCCCTCTAAGTAGCGCCTCGTACTCAGCTTGATTGTTCATGACAGTAGGTTGAATAGGGATAGCAAACTCAAACATCTCACCCCTGGGTGACATTAATAAGATCCCTACTCCTCCACCTTTACCACATGAGGACCCATAAAAAAAAGCCCACAGAGTAATTTCAAGCAAATCAATTGATGGATCACGATGTTCAGTAATGAAATCAGCAATAATCTGACCTTTTATAGCTTTTGCCGATTCGAACATCAACTCAAACTCAGATAGAGCCAAAATCCACTTGCCAATCCTTCCATTCAAAATTGGCATAGATAACATATGTTTTATTACATCGAACTTGGAGTATACAATGCATTCGGCATTCAACAAGTAGTGCCGAAATTTTGTACACGAGTAGTACACACATAAACACAGCTTCTCTGCAGCCGAATACCTGGTCTCAGGATCAAGTAATTTTCGGCTAAGGTACGCTACTACCCACTCCTTTCCTTCAAACTCTTGTATAAGGGCCGATCCAATGGTTTGGTTATCGGCCGCCACGTACAACTTGAAAGGCTTATTCAACTGTGGAGGCACCAGTACTGGTGGTTCCTTCATGTACCGCTTGATTTCATCGAAAGCCTTTTGTTGTTCGCCACCCCATATGAACTTCTGGTCCTTCTTGATCTTCAACAGCGGGGAAAATGGCAAAACCTTCTGTGATAAATTTGAAATGAATCTCCTCACAAAATTGATCTTGCCAAGCAATGATTGCAACTCTTTGAGGTTGGTTGGAGGAACAACTTCATCGATAGCTTTCATGCTTTTCTTGCCAACTTCAATCCCTCCTTCATGTACCAGAAACACCAAGAATTCTTCAGCTGATACTCCCAAGGCACACTTGTTTGGATTCATCTTTAATCCATGCTTTCGGGTGCACTCCAGAGTTCTCTTCACATCTTCCAAGTGTGAGCCGTGATTCAAAGATTTGATCACGACATCATCAATGTAAATTTCAACAATTTTGCCGATAAACTCATGAAAGATATAATTCATGGCTCGTTGATAAGTTGCGCCGGCATTCTTCAACCCAAATGTCATGACTATCCACTCAAACAGGCCTATATGACCAGGACATTTGAAGGTTGTCTTCGATATATCTTCTATTGTCATAAAAATTTGATTGTACCCTGCATTACCATCCATAAAACTGATAACCTTATGTCCAGCAGCAACATCAACCAATAAATCAGCAACAGGCATTGGGTATCCATCCATAGGAGTAGCTCTGTTCCAATCTCTAAAATCTATGCAAACCCTCATCTTCCCATTTTTCTTGTAGACAGGGACGATGTTAGAGATCCACTCCGCGTACCTGCATGGCCGAATGAAGTTTGCATCAAGTAATCTCTCAACTTCCTTCTTCACGTCAGCCAATACTTCATCTTTGTAGATTTTTCGGGGAGGTTGCTTATAAGGTCTAAAACCAGGTTGATTGGCAACCGATGCTCAACAATGGAACGATCTAAACCAGGCATCTCCGAATAATCCCAAGCGAAGTAGTCTTTATATTCTTTTAACAGCTTGATTAGTTCTTCCCTGAAACCTGACTCCAAGTTAGCACTGATAAATGTCGGCCTTGGCTTGTCACCATTTCCAATGTCAATTTCCTCTAATTTATCAGCCGACATGAATCCACGTCCTAACTTTCCATCAGTCCCATCAACTAGATTATCCATTAAAAATTACTATAAGAGACGACTGCTTGAATCGGCTGTTGATCACTGCTGACAGGTTCAACAAGACCTTCACCCCAGTCTTTACCTGAGAAACAATCGATGCCTTGATATTCCCAGAAAGCTGGTTCAACGTTTGCCACGCTCACTAAATCATCTGCTTGGACCACTTCAATATCATCATCTACCCACTGAACGAGCTGTTGATGCATAGTAGATGGGATGCAGCAATTGGCATGGATCCAGTCCCATCCAAGCAGCAAGCTATAGGCTCCTTTGCCTTCAATGACAAAGAAGGTAGTGAGCAATGTTTTGGACCCAATCATCAAGTCCACGTGCACGCAGCCCTTGGTATCTGAAGGATTTCTAGCAAAATCGTTCAGAATTATGCTCGTTGTCGTCAAATCTCCGGGGCCCATGCCAAGCTTCCTGAAGGTGGTGTATGCCATCACGTTAACCGCAGCTCCGCCGTCAACAAACATCTTGGTCAATGGCTTGCCATCGACGTATCCCTTCAAGTACAACGGCCTCATGTGTCGATTCCGGGCCGGTTTGTCGAAGGTGGCCTGCTTAGCCAATACCAGTTGCGCCATCAATCCCCCAAGCTGTTCATCATCATGGACATCCAGGGACGTTTCCTCCTACACAACTTGGTTAGCGGGAGCCATGAACTCATTCGGCAAAAAGTATACCATGCACGCTGGAGCCGAACGACCCGATCCTTCAGGCTTGTCTTTTGGGCGCCACACTTGCTTTTTCTGGATCCCCGCCTACTTCAATTCCCGGTTCCTCAAGCGTTGAACCCTTCTCTTCTGGCTCTTCCTCAAGCCAGGCGGGCACCACTGTCCTTCTTGCCAGATGTACTCGTGCCCCTCTTCTTCTTGATCAGCCCATCTCTGGTCAGCTCGCCTTTTCCTTGGGTGATCAATGATCTCATTTATTTTTAGACGCCGATCGTCATTAGGGTGCATCCTTCCAATTCTCTCATGGACGGATCGGCGATTGACAGTTTCCTGCCTGTATTCAGAATATCTATCACTGCACTAAGGCAGTTCCTTAATGTGGGGAGTTTCAAACCCTCGTTCCAGCAGTGCCTAAAGAATGTGCATCCCCAGTGCGCGCGCTCTTGCTCCCGCGTATACTCATCTAGCTCTTTCCTGCGCGCTTCTTCTTTAAACCTGCGCCTCTCCTCTTCATATCTTTGCCTCTGGTACCGTTCTTTCTCCTGCTGACGCTGCCATTTGTTGAGGAGAATGCGTGTGGTAACCCTGGGCTTGGTTCTTGATGATTCCCCAACTTCAACACGGCTCTTGAGGACGCGAGGGGCTTCCCCGTGGACCTGTTCCAACGTCACTTGTCGTGCGGGATCCATTGCTCCACCTTGTTTTGCTCTAGCTGACGTCAGGAACTTCACCTTCCCCTTCTCCTCAGCCGCCACCATATTGACAGAAAAGCCAACCATGTTTTGAGGGAAAGGGTGGCCATCCAACTTCATCTTATTATCAAATTTCAGGTGCCCCTCCTGGATAGCCTTTTGGATCCTCATCCTGAAGACCCTGCAGTCATTGATGGAGTGAGAGTTTCTATCGTGAAAACCGCAGTAACGTTTCTCTCTAACCCCATCGGGCCGAAGCATAGAATGCCCCTCATGCAACTTGATTCGGCCTTGTTTTACCAAGAACTTGAAGAGCTTGTCGGCTTTGGTGACATCGAAGTCGTACGTGCCCTTGGTTTGTTTGATCCAACGCTGGTTCATAGTCAAAGGCTTCTTGCCCCACATAATCTCAGCGGCGGCCACTTCCTCGTCATCATCAGAATCTTCCACCTGGTCAGCCTTTTCGAGGAACTGGTTGTAAATGTTAGCTATGTCGTGGTGCTTGGCAAATCTGGTGTCCTTCTTGAACCCATAGGCCTGGTTACTCATCGATGGCGCCTTCGAGACAATTGACCTAGGTTGTCAAATTCCATGCCAAACAACTTCTCTCGAACAGCCGGCAACATTCCCCGCAACGGCCATATCGGCCCACCGATCATCCGGTAAAGTCAAAGAGAAGCACATGCCCTTGACTTCCCTAAATCTTCTGAGGAATTCCAGAGGCGTCTCATTGTGCCTCTGTTTTAAGGTAGTCAGATCAATGAGCTTCTTCTCTGTGCTACCACCAAAGTAATGGGCGTGGAATTTTTGTTCCAGCTCTCTCCATGTGCCAACCGACTGAGGAGGTAAAGAAGTGAACCATTGGAATGCTGAGCCCGTCAATGACAGAGGAAAATATCTAACTCTGAACGCCTCATCAGCTGAAGCTTCTCCAAGCTGCATCAAATATCGAGCGATATGCTCTACCGTGCTTGTATCGTCCTGCCCAGAGAACTTTGTAAACTCCGTAGGAGGCTTCACCCTTGGCGGCAAGATCACCCTGTAGTACCACTCTGGGAAGGGAGGCGTATAAGCTGGTCCTTGCATTTTAGGTTTAAGGCCGAATTGATTTTGCATCAGATCGGCCATTTTCTGCACCAGAATATCATCGTCTTGCATTCCTGTAGCTGTACCGTACCCAGGATTTGGGAGAGCGTCGATAGCACCATAATCCATGACCTCATGGTAACCCCCACCGTACATGTTTTTCTGCAACCTGTTACTGGCTGGTGCTATCTTGTAAGTAGAGTTAGGCGGCACTCTAGTCGAACCGAACGCCATGTCCCCATATGTAGGCTGATACGAGTTCGACTGTTGAACTAGTTGACCTTTATTGCCCTGCAGGGATGGCTGGATTGGCTGACCCTCTGCGCCTCGTAGAGGAGGTTGCATTGGCTAACTCCAAGCACTGTGTGGAGGAGGCTGGATCGGCTGGCTCCCAACGCTTTGTGGAGGGGGCTGGATCAGCTGGCTCTGCAGTGGCGGTTGAGCTCCTGTTGGTTGAGCAGAACTGGTTTCTCCGACCTCCGCAGAATATGCGTGAGGGGATACTCGACTAAACACTTTTTCCATACCCGGGCCGAACACGCTAATCATCATTTGCTTGAACATGCCCAAGAAAGCCGTATGATGCCTACCCAACACAGCTTCGGCAGTATCCCGAAAAGCCTGTAGAGCTTCTTCTTTCTCTTGAAGAGATGTGGCGTCAGACTCCCCGGCAACAGAACCCTGGGCATTTCAGTTTTAAGATATGGGACGCCACTTCTGTTCTTGCCGAATGACATCAAGCACTTCATCTAGAATTGGTCAATAGCGTCTTTCAACTGTTGTAGTTGCTCTGGAGATAGGTCATCAATGGTGACGTCCATAACATCGCCGATCTCAGGCATCTTGATTTCAACTGAATGTCCCACCAGGCATTCCAAAAAGTGTGTTGACACAAAATCTGCACCCTGCGCCAAACACACAGCAAGCCGAACAAGCTAGCTTAACACGCGAACAGATTCCAAAGCGTGCCAGTCAATTTTTCCTGAAAATTAACAAAAGACAAAGTAGTTAAATACCAAAGCTTGGAACTTGCCGGGTGGTACCAGACAGTTCCATATTTGCGGCTATAAAGCCATGCAATATGACATATAGCTATGAGAAGCTATCTGCCAACGGATTCAAAACCATTCGGGAGCTTTAAAGCGTAAAACAGAACATAGCCGAACAGATGACGTAAGCATGACGATAGATCGGTCTTTATTTGGATATCATCGCTCTTGCACAAGACCATGACCGATCCTCAAGAATAGATAACAATAAACAATAAATAAAGTAAAGCATGATCATAAATATGTAATGAACAAGCATGCATAGGCCCAAAGCACTAGTCTACCGCATGTCTAGATACTTTAAAACCCGTCAAGCATAAAACCAAACAAGTTAATCCACCGCATGATACAACTCGTTTGAAATCACACCACTAACCACAAAAAAATCTATCCACCGCATGATACAATCTAAATATGGAAAGCTAAAAGCATGCGTTATTTAAAACATAACTTATAAACATGTTTTACTCATGAAAGCATAACCGAATGCGGCTGTACAGCTGAATCAGGATCCGTGGAGAAGGAACAAACATTACCAAATATGACAAATCTATCAGATTGAATCGAAATCTAATCCACCGGATGATTAGCTCTAAAGCAACCCAAAAACCTGCATCTACCGCATGATACCCGATTCTTTCAAGATTCATACAAGACTTGACAAGCTTGAACCCGCACCACGTGACAACTTAGATCGATTCGGTTTCGGCTACTAGGGGACACGTGATCCACGTGCTATATTGAGCCAGAGATATGAACTTGCTTTACATAAGGATCACCAAGCAAGATAAAAGCCGATTCAAACCAATCTAAATTGGGCAAAGGAGTGTTACATGAATTTAAATATAAAGTAAAACTCAGAGCAACACGTGGTAACTTAATGAATCTATTAGATCTTGCCAAAATCTAATAGAGCCGATAACTAGCTCCAAGCTAGATCTTAGCCCACCACATGGCTCATGATCTAACAAGAAACCCTCTTGAACCAAGCTTAAATCCACCGCATGATACTAAGCATGGTAACATGACTACTTGCATCACGATCTAAATCCATCGCATGATACTAGATATGATACAAGGTTGCCGGTACTTACGGAGGTCGACGGATCGATGAACCCTCTCGAAGAACTCGACGACACGACTAGGACTCGAAAGTTTGGCGTAAAGCCGGTTTGTTATGAGAATGTGCGATTACAATTACATACATACAGGGTTCATATTTATACCCCGTCCTAGCATGACTCCTGGTGGACTACGAGCACAATATTTGATACCTAATTTAACGCCCAAATACGAATGCTTATCCATCCATTCGTCCCTTCCGCTCGGGCCACGTCACCGTGCGATCCCGCGAAATCAGCGCAACCAGTCCCTTTGCCGAATGGAAGCAAACTGCCGACCGCAAGTATTTCTGCCGAATCTTCTGAAGAAATCTTCCTCCGCTGAGTGGGATTTGTCACCAGATCGGGCCCACAAATCGGTCCCTCTCTTGTACCAATTTTTGGTGTTAACAATTTTTTTACACAATCATTACTAATTAAACTTTGAATTTCGTAAACTTATGGTGAACATAAGGTTATGTTAAAATTTCAAATGCATATAAGTTCGAACATGTTTTAAAGTGTGGAAAATATCAATGTTGAAGTAACATTCTAATAAACTAGGTGAGAGATGTAGACATTTGTACAAAAGTATAATCTTCCATTTTCGAAACCATTTGAATTTTTGTAGACAAGCTGAGGGACTTAAATTATGTTGCCAAGTCAACTTGTAGAATTTTTAGAATACACTAAGACATTATTATGATTATTATATCGTAAATAAGAGATAAAAATTTTAATTTTAAAAAATTTGGTTAGACAAGTGTGGCTGTTGATATTTTATTCAAATACTAAATTAACAACTATGAATTATTCGTATTTTTGCGAATTTTTTGGTCTTGTTTATGGGGTATGCTATTTGAGGGAAGAAAGTTTCAAATCAGAAAAAATAGTGTCGGGCCCACGCTTCAGCGTCAGAAGCCTATATAAAAAAAGATAACCGTAGCCTGCCCGGCCGACAAAGGCGATCCGGGTAGACTAACCATCGTCGCCAATGAAGGGGCGGGGCTAGGTCTTTTCGAATAAAGAACAGTTTGTTTTTCCCCTTTTAATCTGCAATCAAATTTTGTATCACGTTTTCTCTGTTAACAGTAACCCAAATTTGATGATATTTGTTTCTGAATTTTTCTAAAATCAACATCTATTCATTTATGACATTTTCATATGTAATTCCATTTCTTGGATGTTGTTTATACACCTTATATTGTTCCTTATAAGTACAACATATAGAAAATATTTTTTACACAACCATTACTAATTAAACTTTGAATTTCGTAATCTCATGGTGAACACAAGGTTATGTTAAAATTTCAAATGCATATGAGTTCAAACATGTTTTAAAGTGTGGAAAACTTCAATGTTGAAGGAACGTTCTAATAAACTAGGTGAGAGATGTAGACATTTGTACACAAGTATAATCTTCTGTTTTCGAAACCTTTTGAATTTTTGTAGACAAGCTTAGCGACTTAAATTATGTTGCCAAGTCAATTTGTAGAATTTTTAGAACACACTAAGACGTTATTATGATTAATATATCATAAACAAGAGATAAAAATTCTAATTTTAAGAAACTTTGTTAGACAAGTGTGGCTGTTGATATTTTATTCAAATAATAAATTACCAACTATGAATTATTCGTATTTTTTACGAATTTTGTGGTCTTGTTTATGGGGTATACTATTTGAGGGAAGCAAGTTTCAATTCAGAAAAAATAGTGTCGGGCCCACGCGTCAGCGTCAGAATCCTATATAAAATACGATAACCGTATCCTGCCCGGCCGACAAAGGCGATCCGGGTAGGCTAACCATCGTCGCCAATGAAGGGGCGGGGCTAGGTCTTTTCGAATGAAGAACAATTTGCTTTTCCCCTTTTAATCTGCAATCAAATTTTGTATCACGTTTTCTCCGTCAACAGTAATCCAAATTTGATGATATTTGTTTCTGAATTTTTCTAAAATCAACATCTATTCATTTATGACATTTTTTCGTATGTAATTCCATTTCTTGGATGTTGTTTATACACCTTATATTGTTCCTTATAAGTACAACAGATAGATAATATTGTTTTACACAACCATTACTAATTAAACTTTGAATTTCGTAATCTTATGGTGAACATAAGGTTATGTTAAAATTTCAAATGCATATGAGTTCAAACATGTTTTAAAGTGTGGAAAACTTCAATGTCGAAGGAACATTCTAATAAACTAGGTGAGAGATGTAGACATTTGTACACAAGTATAATCTTCCGTTTTCGAAACCTTTTGAATTTTTGTAGACAAGCTTAGCGACTTAAATTATGTTGCCAAGTCAATTTGTAGAATTTTTAGAACACACTAAGACGTTATTATGATTAATATATCATAAACAAGAGATAAAAATTCTAATTTTAAGAAATTTGGTTAGACAAGTGTGGCTGTTGATATTTTATTAAATACTAAATTACCAACTATGAATTATTCGTATTTTTTTACGAATTTTTTGGTGTCACACGGGGTATGCCATTTGAGGGAAGCAAGTTTCAATTCAGAAAAAATAGTTTCGGGCCCACGCGCCAGCGTGAGAATCCTATATAAAAAAAGATAACTGTAGCCTGACCGGCCGACAAAGGCGATCCGGGTAGACTAACCATCGTCGCCAATGAAGGGGCGGGGCTAGGTCTTTTCGAATAAAGAACAGTTTGCTTTTCCCCTTTTAATCTGCAATCAAATTTTGTATCACGTTTTCTCTGTTAACAGTAATCCAAATTTGATGATATTTGTTTCTGAATTTTTCTAAAATCAACATCTATTCATTTATGACATTTTCATATGTAATTCCATTTCTTGGATGTTGTTTATACACCTTATATTGTTCCTTATAAGTACAACATATAGATAATATTTTTTTACACAACCATTACTAATTAAACTTTGAATTTCGTAATCTTATGGTGAACATAAGGTTATGTTAAAATTTCAAATGCATATGAGTTCGAACATGTTTTAAAGTGTGGAAAACTTCAATGTTGAAGGAACATTCTAATAAACTAGGTGAGAGATGTAGACATTTGTACAGAAGTATAATCTTTCATTTTCGAAACCTTTTGAATTTTTGTAGACAAGCTTAGCGACTTCAATTATGTTGCCAAGTCAATTTGTAGAATTTTTAGAACACACTATAATTATGATTATTATATCGTAAACAAGAGATAAAAATTCTAATTTTAAGAAATTTGGTTAGACAAGTGTGACTGTTGATATTTTATTAAATACTAAATTACCAACTATGAATTATTCATATTTTTTTACGAATTTTTTGGTGTTGTTTACGGGGTATGCCATTTGAGGGAAGCAAGTTTCAATTCAGAAAAAATAGTTTCGGGCCCACGCATCAGCGTCAGAAGCCTATATAAAAAAAGATAACTGTAGCCTGCCCGGCCGACAAAGGCGATCCGGGTAGACTAACCATCGTCGCCAATGAAAGGGCGGGGCTAGGTCTTTTCGAATAAAGAACAGTTTGCTTTTCCCCTTTTAATCTGCAATCAAATTTTGTATCACGTTTTCTCTGTTAACAGTAATCCAAATTTGATGATATTTGTTTCTGAATTTTTCTAAAATCAACATCTATTCATTTATGACATTTTCATATGTAATTCCATTTCTTGGATGTTGTTTATACACCTTATATTGTTCCTTATAAGTACAACATATAGATAATATGTTTTTACACAACCATTACTAATTAAACTTTGAATTTCGTAATCTTATGGTGAACATAAGGTTATGTTAAAATTTCAAATGCATATGAGTTCGAACATGTTTTAAAGTGTGGAAAACTTCAATGTTGAAGAAACATTCTAATAAACTAGGTGAGAGATGTAGACATTTGTACACAAGTATAATCTTTCATTTTCGAAACCTTTTGAATTTTTGTAGACAAGCTTAGCGACTTCAATTATGTTGCCAAGTCAATTTGTAGAATTTTTAGAACACACTATAATTATGATTAATATATCGTAAACAAGAGATAAAAACTCTAATTTTAAGAAATTTGGTTAGACAACTGTGGCTGTTGATATTTTATTCAAATAATTAATTACCAACTATGAATTATTCGTATTTTTTACGAATTTTGTGGTCTTGTTTATGGGGTATACTATTTGAGGGAAGCAAGTTTCAAATCAGAAAAAATAGTGTCGGGCCCACGCGCGAGCGTGCGAATCCTATATAAAAAAAGATAACCGTAGCCTGCCCGACCACAAAGGCGATCCGGGTAGACTAACCATCACCGCCAATGAAGGGCCGGGGCCAGGTCTGTTCGAATGAAGAACAGTTTGATTTTCCCCTTTTAATCTGCAATCAAATTTTGTATCACGTTTTCTTCGTCAACAGTTATCCAAATTTGATGATATTTGTTTCTGAATTTTTCTAAAATCAACATCTATTCATTTATGACATTTTTTTGTATGTAATTTCATTTCTTGGATGTTGTTTATACTCCTTATATTGTTCCTTATAAGTACAACATATAGATAATATTTTTTTACACAACCATTACTAATTAAACTTTGAATTTCGTAATCTTAGGGTGAACATAAGGTTATGTTAAAATTTCAAATGCATATGAGTTCGAACATGTTTTAAAGTGTGGAAAACTTCAATGTATAAGGAACATTCTAATAAACTAGGTGAGAGATGTAGACATTTGTACACAAGTATAATCTTCCGTTTTCGAAACCATTTGAATTTTTGTAGACAAGCTTAGCGACTTAAATTACGTTGCCAAGTAAATTTGTAGAAATTTTAGAACACACTAAGATGTCATTATAATTATTATATCGTAAACAAGAGATAAAAATTCTAATTTTAAGAAATTTGGTTAAACAAGTGTGACTGTTGATATTTTATTAAATACTAAATTACCAACTATGAATTATTCATATTTTTTACGAATTTTTTGGTGCTGTTTACGGGGTATGCCATTTGAGGGAAGCAAGTTTCAATTCAGAAAAAATAGTTTCGGGCCCACGCGCGAGCGTGAGAATCCTATATAAAAAAGATAACTGTAGCCTGCCCGGCCGACAAAGGCGATCCGGGTAGACTAACCATCGTCGCCAATGAAGGGGCGGGGCTAGGTCTTTTCGAATAAAGAACAGTTTGTTTTTCCCCTTTTAATCTGCAATCAAATTTTGTATCACGTTTTCTCTGTTAACAGTAACCCAAATTTGATGATATTTGTTTCTGAATTTTTCTAAAATCAACATCTATTCATTTATGACATTTTCATATGTAATTCCATTTCTTGGATGTTGTTTATACACCTTATATTGTTCCTTATAAGTACAACATATAGATAATATTTTTTTACACAACCATTACTAATTAAACTTTGAATTTCGTAATCTTATGGTCAACATAAGGTTATGTTAAAATTTCAAATGCATATGAGTTCGAACATGTTTTAAAGTGTGGAAAACTTCAATGTTGAAGGAACATTCTAATAAACTAGGTGAGAGATGTAGACATTTGTACACAAGTATAATCTTTCGTTTTCGAAACCTTTTGAATTTTTGTAGACAAGCTTAGCGACTTCAATTATGTTGCCAAGTCAATTTGTAGAATTTTTAGAACAAACTAAGACGTTATTATGATTAATATATCGTAAACAAGAGATAAAAATTCTAATTTTAAGAAATTTGGTTAGACAAGTGTGGCTGTTGATATTTTATTCAAATACTATATTAACAACTATGAATTATCCGTATTTTTTACGAATTTTTTGGTCTTGTTTATGGGGTATACTATTTGAGGGAAGCAAGTTTCAAATCAGAAAACATAGTGCCGGGCCCACGCTTCAGCGTCAGAAGCCTATATAAAAAAAGATAACCGTAGCCTGCCCGACCAACAAAGGCGATCCAGGTAGACTAACCATCGTCGCCAATGAAGGGGCGCGGCCAGGTTGTTCGAATGAGGAATAATTTGCTTTTCCCCTTTTAATCTGCAATCAAATTTTGTATCACGTTTTTCTCCGTCAACCGTAATCCAAATTTGATGATATTTGTTTCTAAATTTTTCTAAAATCAACATCTATTCATTTATGACATTTTTCGTATGCAATTCCATTTCTTGGATGTTGTTCATACACCTTATATTGCTCCTTATAAGTACAACATATAGATAATATTTTTTTACACAACCATTACTAATTAAACTTTGAATTTCGTAATTTTATGGTGAACATAAGGTTATGTTAAAATTTCAAATGCATATGAGTTCGAACATGTTTTAAAGTGTGGAAAACTTCAATGTTGAAGGAACATTCTAATAAACTAGGTGAGAGATGTAGACATTTGTACACAAGTATAATCTTTCGTTTTCGAAACCTTTTGAATTTTTGTAGACAAGCTTAGCGACTTCAATTATGTTGCCAAGTCAATTTGTAGAATTTTTAGAACACACTAAGACGTTATTATGATTAATATATCGCAAAAAAGAGATAAAAATTCTAATTTTAAAAAATTTGGTTAGACAAGTGTGCTGTTGATATTTTATTCAAATAATAAATTACCAACTATGAATTATTCGTATTTTTTATGAATTTTGTGGTCTTGTTTAAGGGGTATACTATTTGAGGGAAGCAAGTTTCAATTCAAAAAAATAGTGTCGGGCCCACGCGTCAGCGTCAGAAGCCTATATAAAATACGATAACTGTATCCTGCCCGGCCGACAAAGGCGATCCGGGTAGGCTAACCATCGTCGCCAATGAAGGGGCGGGGCTAGGTCTTTTCGAATGAAGAACAATTTGCTTTTCCCCTTTTAATCTGCAATCAAATTTTGTATCACGTTTTCTCCGTCAACAGTAATCCAAATTTGATGATATTTGTTTTCGAATTTTTCTAAAATCAACATCTATTAATTTATGACATTTTTTCGTTTGTAATTCCATTTCTTGGATGTTGTTTATACACCTTATATTGTTCCTTATAAGTACAACATATAGATAATATTTTCTTACGCAACCATTACTAATTAAACTTTGAATTTTGTAATCTTATGGTGAACATAAGGTTATGTTAAAATTTCAAATGCATATGAGTTCAAACATGTTTTAAAGTGTGGAAAACTTCAATGTCGAAGGAACATTCTAATAAACTAGGTGAGAGATGTAGACATTTGTACACAAGTATAATCTTCCGTTTTCGAAACCATTTGAATTTCTGTAGACAAGCTTAGCGACTTAAATTATGTTGCCAAGTCAATTTGTAGAATTTTTAGAACACACTAAGACGTTATTATGATTAATATATCATAAACAAGAGATAAAAATTCTAATTTTAAGAAATTTGGTTAGACAAGTGTGGCTGTTGATATTTTATTAAATACTAAATTACCAATTATGAATTATTCGTATTTTTTTACGAATTTTTTGGTGCTGTTTACGGGGTATGCCATTTGAGGGAAGCAAGTTTCAATTCAGAAAAAATAGTTTCGGGCCCACGCGCCAGCGTGAGAATCCTATATAAAAAAAGATAACTGTAGCCTGACCGGCCGACAAAGGCGATCCGGGTAGACTAACCATCGTCGCCAATGAAGGGGCGGGGCTAGGTCTTTTCGAATAAAGAACAAGCTTTGCTTTTCCCCTTTTAATCCGCAATCAAATTTTGTATCACGTTTTCTCTCGTTAACGGTAATCCAAATTTGATGATATTTGTTTCTGAATTTTTCTAAAATCAACATCTATTCATTTATGACATTTTCATATGTAATTCCATTTCTTGGATGTTGTTTATACACCTTATATTGTTCCTTATAAGTACAACATATAGATAATATTTTTTTACACAACCATTACTAATTAAACTTTGAATTTCGTAATCTTATGGTGAACATAAGGTTATGTTAAAATTTCAAATGCATATGAGTTCGAACATGTTTTAAAGTGTGGAAAACTTCAATGTTGAAGGAACATTCTAATAAACTAGGTGAGAGATGTAGACATTTGTACAGAAGTATAATCTTTCATTTTCGAAACCTTTTGAATTTTTGTAGACAAGCTTAGCGACTTCAATTATGTTGCCAAGTCAATTTGTAGAATTTTTAGAACACACTAAGACGTTATTATGATTAATATATCGCAAAAAAGAGATAAAAATTCTAATTTTAAAAAATTTGGTTAGACAAGTGTGCTGTTGATATTTTATTCAAATAATAAATTACCAACTATGAATTATTTGTATTTTTTACGAATTTTGTGGTCTTGTTTACGGGGTATACTATTTGAGGAAAGCAAGTTTCAATTCAGAAAAAATAGTGTCGGGCCCACGCGTCAGCGTCAGAAGCCTATATAAAAAAAGATAACCGTAGCCTGCCCGACCACAAAGGCGATCCGGGTAGACTGACCATCGTCGCCAATGAAGGGGCGGGGCCAGGTCTGTTCGAATGAAGAACAGTTTGCTTTTCCCCTTTTAATCTACAATCAAATTTTGTATCACGTTTTCTCCGTCAACAGTTATCCAAATTTGATGATATTTGTTTCTGAATTTTTCTAAAATCAACATATATTCATTTATGACATTTTTTCGTATGTAATTCCATTTCTTGGATGTTGTTTATACACCTTATATTGTTCCTTATAAGTACAACATATAGATAATATTTTTTTACACAACCATTACTAATTAAACTTTGAATTTCGTAATTTTATGGTGAACATAAGGTTATGTTAAAATTTCAAATGCATATGAGTTCGAACATGTTTTAAAGTGTGGAAAACTTCAATGTTGAAGGAACATTCTAATAAACTAGGTGAGAGATGTAGACATTTGTACACAAGTATAATCTTTCGTTTTCGAAACCTTTTGAATTTTTGTAGACAAGCTTAGCGACTTCAATTATGTTGCCAAGTCAATTTGTAGAATTTTTAGAACACACTAAGACGTTATTATGATTAATATATCGCAAAAAAGAGATAAAAATTCTAATTTTAAAAAATTTGGTTAGACAAGTGTGCTGTTGATATTTTATTCAAATAATAAATTACCAACTATGAATTATTCGTATTTTTTATGAATTTTGTGGTCTTGTTTAAGGGGTATACTATTTGAGGGAAGCAAGTTTCAATTCAAAAAAAATAGTGTCGGGCCCACGCGTCAGCGTCAGAAGCCTATATAAAATACGATAACCGTATCCTGCCCGGCCGACAAAGGCGATCCGGGTAGGCTAACCATCGTCGCCAATGAAGGGGCGGGGCTAGGTCTTTTCGAATGAAGAACAATTTGCTTTTCCCCTTTTAATCTGCAATCAAATTTTGTATCACGTTTTCTCCGTCAACAGTAATCCAAATTTGATGATATTTGTTTCTGAATTTTTCTAAAATCAACATCTATTCATTTATGACATTTTTTCGTATGTAACTCCATTTCTTGGATGTTGTTTATACACCTTATATTGTTCCTTATAAGTACAACAGATATATAATATTGTTTTACACAACAATTACTAATTAAACTTTGAATTTCGTAATCTTATGGTGAACATAAGGTTATGTTAAAATTTCAAATGCATATGAGTTCAAACATGTTTTAAAGTGTGGAAAACTTCAATGTTGAAGGAACATTCTAATAAACTAGGTGAGAGATGTAGACATTTGTACACAAGTATAATCTTCCGTTTTCGAAACCTTTTGAATTTTTGTAGACAAGCTTAGCGACTTAAATTATGTTGCCAAGTCAATTTGTAGAATTTTTAGAACACACTAAGACGTTACTATGATTAATATATCATAAACAAGAGATAAAAATTCTAATTTTAAGAAATTTGGTTAGACAAGTGTGGTTGTTGATATTTTATTCAAATAATAAATTACCAACTATGAATTATTCGTATTTTTTAGGAATTTTGTGGTCTTGTTTATGGGGTATACTATTTGAGGGAAGCAAGTTTCAATTCAGAAAAAATAGTGTCGGGCCCACGCGTCAGCGTCAGAATCCTATATAAAAAAGATAACCGTAGCCTGCCCGACCACAAAGGCGATCCGGGTAGACTAATCATCGTCGCCAATGAAGGGGCGGGGCCAGGTCTGTTCGAATGAAGAACAGTTTGCTTTTCCCCTTTTAATCTGCAATCAAATTTTGTATCACGTTTTCTCCGTCAACAGTTATCCAAATTTGATGATATTGCTTTCTGAATTTTTCTAAAATCAACATCTATTAATTTATGACATTTTTTCATTTGTAATTCCATTTCTTAGATGTTGTTTATACACCTTATATTGTTCCTTATAAGTACAACATATAGATAATATTTTTTTACACAACCATTACTAATTAAACTTTGAATTTCGTAATCTTATGGTGAACATGAGGTTATGTTAAAATTTCAAATGCATATGAGTTCGAACATGTTTTAAAGTGTGGAAAACTTCAATGTTGAAGTAACATTCTAATAAACTAGGTGAGAGATGTAGACATTTGTACACAAGTATAATCTTCCGTTTTTGAAACCATTTGAATTTTTGTAGACAAGCTTAGCGACTTAAATTACGTTGCCAAGTCAATTTGTAGAATTTTTAGAACACACTAAGACGTTATTATAATTATTATATCGTAAACAAGAGATAAAAATTTTAATTTTAAGAAATTTGGTTATTCAAGTGTGGCTGTTGATATTTTATTAAATACTAAATTACCAACTATGAATTATTCGTATTTTTTACGAATTTTTTGGTGCTTGTTTACGGGGTATGCTATTTGAGGGAAGCAAGTTTCAATTCGAAAAAAATAGTGTCGGGCCCACGCGCCGCCGTGAGAATCCTATATAAAAAACAGATAACCGTAGCCTGCCCGGCCGACAAAGGCGATCCGGGTAGGCTAACCATCGTCGCCAATGAAGGGGCGGGGCTAGGTCTTTTCGAATGAAGAACAATTTGCTTTTCCCCTTTTCATCTGCAATCAAATTTTGTATCACGTTTTCTCCGTCAACAGTAATCCAAATTTGATGCTATTTGTTTCTGAATTTTTCTAAAATCAGCATCTATTCATTTATGACATTTTTTCGTATGTAATTCTATTTCTTGGATGTTGTTTATACACCTTATATTGTTCCTTATAAGTACAACATATAGATAATATTTTTTTACACAACCATTACTAATTAAACTTTGAATTTCGTAATCTTATGGTGAACATAAGGTCATGTTAAAATTTCAAATGCATATGAGTTCAAACATGTTTTAAAGTGTGGAAAACTTCAATGTTGTAGGAACATTCTAATAAACTAGGTGAGAGATGTAGACATTTGTACACAAGTATAATCTTCCGTTTTCGAAACCATTTGAATTTTTGTAGACAAGCTTAGCGACTTAAATTATGTTGCCAAGTCAATTTGTAGAATTTTTAGAACACACTAAGACGTTATTATGATTAATATATCATAAACAAGAGATAAAAATTCTAATTTTAAGAAATTTGTTTAGACAAGTGTGGTTTTTGATATTTTATTCAAATAATAAATTACCAACTATGAATTATTCGTATTTTTTACGAATTTTGTGGTCTTGTTTATGGGGTATACTATTTGAGGGAAGCAAGTTTCAATTCAGAAAAAATAGTGTCGGGCCCACGCGTCAGCGTCAGAATCCTATATAAAAAAAGATAACCGTAGCCTGCCCGACCACAAAGGCGATCCGGTAGACTAACCATCGTCGCCAATGAAGGGGCGGGGCCGGGTCCGTTCGAATGAAGAACAGCTTTGCTTTTCCCCTTTTAATCTGCAATCAAATTTTGTATCACGTTTTCTCCGTCAACAATTATCCAAATTTGATGATATTTGTTTCTGAATTTTTCTAAAATCAACATCTATTAATTTATGACATTTTTTCGTATGTAATTCCATTTCTTAGATGTTGTTTAAACACCTTATATTGTTCCTTATAAGTACAACATATAGATAATATTTTTTTACACAACCATTACTAATTAAACTTTGAATTTCGTAATCTTATGGTGAACATAAGGTTATGTTAAAATTTCAAATGCATATGAGTTCGAACATGTTTTAAAGTGTGGAAAACTTCAATATTGAAGGAACATTCTAATAAACTAGGTGAGAGATGTAGACATTTGTACACAAGTATAATCTTCTTTTTCGAAACCTTTTGAATTTTTGTAGACAAGCTTAGCGACTTAAATTATGTTGCCAAGTCAATTTGTATAATTTTTAGAACACACTAAGACATTATTATGATTAATATATCGTAAACAAGAGATAAAAATTCTAATTTTAAGAAATTTGGTTAGACAAGTGTGTATGTGGATATTTTATTCAAATAATAAATTACCAACTATGAACTATTCGTATTTTTTATGAATTTTGTGGTCTTGTTTAAGGGGTATACTATTTGTGGGAAGCAAGTTTCAATTCAAAAAAATAGTGTCGGGCCCACGCGTCAGCGTCAGAAGCCTATATAAAAAACAATAACCGTAGCCTGCCCGACCACAAAGGCGATCCGGGTAGACTAACCATCGTCGCCAATGAAGGGGCGGGGCCAGGTCTGTTCGAATGAAGAACAGTTTGCTTTTCCCCTTTAATCTGCAATCAAATTTTGTATCACGTTTTCTCCGTCAATAGTTATCCAAATTTGATGCTATTTGTTTCCGAATTTTTCTAAAATCAACATATATTCATTTATGACATTTTTTCGTATGTAATTCCATTTCTTGGATGTTATTTATACACCTTATATTGTTCCTTATAAGTACAACATATAGATAATATTTTTTTACACAACCATTACTAATTAAATTTTGAATTTCGTTATCTTATGGTGAACATAAGGTTATGTTAAAATTTCAAATGCATATGAGTTCGAACATGTTTTAAAGTGTGGAAAACTTCAATGTTGAAGGAACATTCTAATAAACTAGGTGAGAGATGTAGACATTTGTACACAAATATAATCTTCCGTTTTCGAAACCATTTGAATTTTTGTAGACAAGCTTAGCGACTTAAATTACGTTGCCAAGTCAATTTGTAGAATTTTTAGAACACACTAAGACGTTATTATAATTATTATATCGTAAACAAGAGATTAAAATTCTAATTTTAACAAATTTGGTTAGACAAGTGTGGTCATTGATATTTTATTAAATACTAAATTACCAACTATGAATTATTCGTATTTTTTACGAATTTTTTGGTGTCTTGTTTACGGGGTATGCTATTTGAGGGAAGCAAGTTTCAATTCAGAAAAAATAGTGTCGGGCCCACGCGCCAGCGTGAGAATCCTATATAAAAAACGAGATAACCGTAGCTCCGCTTTGCCCGACAAAGGCGTTCCGGGTAGGCTAACCATCGTCGCCAATGAAGGGGTGGGGCTAGGTCTTTTCGAATGAAGAACAATTTGCTTTTCCCCTTTTAATCTGCAATCAAATTTTGTATCATGTTTTCTCCGTCAACAGTAATCCAAATTTGATGATATTTGTTTCTGAATTTTTCTAAAATCAACATCTATTCATTTATGACATTTTTTCGTATGTAATTCCATTTCTTGGATGTTGTTTATACACCTTATATTGTTCCTTATAAGTACAACATATAGATAATATTTTTTTACACAACCATTACTAATTAAACTTTGAATTTCATAATCTCATGGTGAACATAAGGTTATGTTAAAATTTCAAATGCATATGAGTTCAAACATGTTTTAAAGTGTGAAAAACTTCAATGTTGAAGGAACATTCTAATAAACTAGGTGAGAGATGTAGACATTTGTACACAAGTATAATCTTCCGTTTTCGAAACCTTTTGAATTTTTGTAGACAAGCTTAGCGACTTAAATTATGTTGCCAAGTCAATTTGTAGAATTTTTAGAACACACTAAGACGTTATTATGATTCATATATCATAAACAAGAGATAAAAATTCTAATTTTAAGAAATTTGGTTAGACAAGTGTGGTCATTGATATTTTATTCAAATAATAAATTACCAACTATGAATTATTCGTATTTTTTTAAGAATTTTGTGGTCTTGTTTATGCGGTATACTATTTGAGGGAAGCAAGTTTCAATTCAGAAAAAATAGTGTCGGGCCCACGCGTCAGCGTCAGAATCCTATATAAAAAAAGATAACCGTAGCCCGCCCCCGACCACAAAGGCGATCCGGGTAGACTAACCATCGTCGCCAACGAAGGGGCGGGGCCGGAGTCCGTTCGAATGAAGAACAGTTTGCTTTTCCCCTTTTAATACGCAATCAAATTTTGTATCACGTTTTCTCCGTCAACGATTATCCAAATTTGATGATATTGGTTTCTGAATTTTTCTAAAATCAACATCTATTAATTTATGACATTTTTTGTATGTAATTCCATTTCTTAGATGTTGTTTATACACCTTATATTGTTCCTTATAAGTACAACATATAGATAATATTTTTTTACACAACCATTACTAATTAAACTTTGAATTTCGTAATCTTATGGTGAACATAAGGTTATGTTAAAATTTCAAATGCATATGAGTTCGAACATGTTTTAAAGTGTGGAAAACTTCAATATTGAAGGAACATTCTAATAAACTAGGTGAGAGATGTAGACATTTGTACACAAGTATAATCTTCTGTTTTCGAAACCTTTTGAATTTTTGTAGACAAGCTTAGCGACTTAAATTATGTTGCCAAGTCAATTTGTATAATTTTTAGAACACACTAAGACATTATTATGATTAATATATCGTAAACAAGAGATAAAAATTCTAATTTTAAGAAATTTGGTTAGACAAGTGTGTATGTGGATATTTTATTCAAATAATAAATTACCAACTATGAACTATTCGTATTTTTTATGAATTTTGTGGTCTTGTTTAAGGGGTATACTATTTGTGGGAAGCAAGTTTCAATTCAAAAAAATAGTGTCGGGCCCACGCGTCAGCGTCAGAAGCCTATATAAAAAACAATAACCGTAGCCTGCCCGACCACAAAGGCGATCCGGGTAGACTAACCATCGTCGCCAATGAAGGGGCGGGGCCAGGTCTGTTCGAATGAAGAACAGTTTGCTTTTCCCCTTTAATCTGCAATCAAATTTTGTATCACGTTTTCTCCGTCAATAGTTATCCAAATTTGATGCTATTTGTTTCTGAATTTTTCTAAAATCAACATATATTCATTTATGACATTTTTTCGTATGTAATTCCATTTCTTGGATGTTATTTATACACCTTATATTGTTCCTTATAAGTACAACATATAGATAATATTTTTTTACACAACCATTACTAATTAAATTTTGAATTTCGTTATCTTATGGTGAACATAAGGTTATGTTAAAATTTCAAATGCATATGAGTTCGAACATGTTTTAAAGTGTGGAAAACTTCAATGTTGAAGGAACATTCTAATAAACTAGGTGAGAGATGTAGACATTTGTACACAAATATAATCTTCCGTTTTCGAAACCATTTGAATTTTTGTAGACAAGCTTAGCGACTTAAATTACGTTGCCAAGTCAATTTGTAGAATTTTTAGAACACACTAAGACGTTATTATAATTATTATATCGTAAACAAGAGATTAAAATTCTAATTTTAACAAATTTGGTTAGACAAGTGTGGCTGTTGATATTTTATTAAATACTAAATTACCAACTATGAATTATTCGTATTTTTTACGAATTTTTTGGTGCTGTTTACGGGGTATGCTATTTGAGGGAAGCAAGTTTCAATTCAGAAAAAATAGTGTCGGGCCCACGCGCCAGCGTGAGAATCCTATATAAAAAACAGATAACCGTAGCCTGCCTGCCCGACAAAGGCGTTCTGGGTAGGCTAACCATCGACGCCAATGAAGGGGCGGGGCTAGATCTTTTCGAATGAAGAACAATTTGCTTTTCCCCTTTTAATCTGCAATCAAATTTTGTATCACGTTTTCTCCGTCAACAGTAATCCAAATTTGATGATATTTGTTTCTGAATTTTTCTAAAATCAACATTTATTCATTTATGACATTTTTTCGTATGTAATTCCATTTCTTGGATGTTGTTTATACACCTTATATTGTTCCTTATAAGTACAACATATAGATAATATTTTTTTACACAACCATTACTAATTAAACTTTGAATTTCATAATCTCATGGTGAACATAAGGTTATGTTAAAATTTCAAATGCATATGAGTTCAAACATGTTTTAAAGTGTGAAAAACTTCAATGTTGAAGGAACATTCTAATAAACTAGGTGAGAGATGTAGACATTTGTACACAAGTATAATCTTCCGTTTTCGAAACCTTTTGAATTTTTGTAGACAAGCTTAGCGACTTAAATTATGTTGCCAAGTCAATTTGTAGAATTTTTAGAACACACTAAGACGTTATTATGATTCATATATCATAAACAAGAGATAAAAATTCTAATTTTAAGAAATTTGGTTAGACAAGTGTGGCTGTTGATATTTTATTCAAATAATAAATTACCAACTATGAATTATTCGTATTTTTTTAAGAATTTTGTGGTCTTGTTTATGGGGTATACTATTTGAGGGAAGCAAGTTTCAATTCAGAAAAAATAGTGTCGGGCCCACGCGTCAGCGTCAGAATCCTATATAAAAAAAGATAACCGTAGCCTGCCCGACCACAAAGGCGATCCGGGTAGACTAACCATCGTCGCCAACGAAGGGGCGGGGCCAGGTCTGTTCGAATGAAGAACAGTTTGCTTTTCCCCTTTTAATCTGCAATCAAATTTTGTATCACGTTTTCTCCGTCAACAGTTATCCAAATTTGATGATATTGGTTTCTGAATTTTTCTAAAATCAACATCTATTAATTTATGACATTTTTTGTATGTAATTCCATTTCTTAGATGTTGTTTATACACCTTATATTGTTCCTTATAAGTACAACATATAGATAATATTTTTTTACACAACCATTACTAATTAAACATTGAATTTCGTAATCTTATGGTGAACATGAGGTTATGTTAAAATTTCAAATACATATGAGTTCGAACATGTTTTAAAGTGTGGAAAACTTCAATGTTGAAGTAACATTCTAATAAACTAGGTGAGAGATGTAGACATTTGTACACAAGTATAATCTTCCGTTTTCGAAACCATTTGAATTTTTGTAGACAAGTTTAGCGACTTAAATTACGTTGCCAAGTCAATTTGTAGAATTTTTAGAACACACTAAGACGTTATTATAATTATTATATCGTAAACAAGAGATAAAAATTCTAATTTTAAGAAATTTGGTTATTCAAGTGTGGCTGTTGATATTTTATTAAATACTAAATTACCAACTATGATTTATTCGTATTTTTTACGAATTTTTTGGTGCTGTTTACGGGGTATGCTATTTGAGGGAAGCAAGTTTCAATTCAGAAAAAATAGTGTCGGGCCCACGCGCCAGCGTGAGAATCCTATATAAAAAACAGATAACCGTAGCCTGCCCGGCCGACAAAGGCGATCCGGGTAGGCTAACCATCGTCGCCAATGAAGGGGCGGGGCTAGGTCTTTTCGAATGAAGAACAATTTGCTTTCCCCTTTTAATCTGCAATCAAATTTTGTATCACGTTTTCTCCGTCAACAGTTATCCAAATTTGATGATATTGGTTTCTGAATTTTTCTAAAATCAATATCTATTAATTTATGACATTTTTTCGTATGTAATTCCATTTCTTAGATGTTGTTTATACTCCTTATATTGTTCCTTATAAGTACAACATATAGATAATATTTTTTTTACACAACCATTACTAATTAAACTTTGAATTTCGTAATCTTATGGTGAACATGAGGTTATGTTAAAATTTCAAATGCATATGAGTTCGAACATGTTTTAAAGTGTGGAAAACTTCAATGTTGAAGTAACATTCTAATAAACTAGGTGAGAGATGTAGACATTTGTACACAAGTATAATCTTCCGTTTTCGAAACCATTTGAATTTTTGTAGACAAGCTTAGCGACTTAAATTACGTTGCCAAGTCAATTTGTAGAATTTTTAGAACACACTAAGACGTTATTATAATTATTATATCGTAAACAAGAGATAAAAATTCTAATTTTAAGAAATTTGGTTATTCAAGTGTGGTCGTTGATATTTTATTAAATACTAAATTACCAACTATGAATTATTCGTATTTTTTACGAATTTTTTGGTGCTGTTTACGGGGTATGCTATTTGAGGGAAGCAAGTTTCAATTCAGAAAAAATAGTGTCGGGCCCACGCGCCAGCGTGAGAATCCTATATAAAAAACAGATAACCGTAGCCTGCCCGGCCGACAAAGGCGATCCGGGTAGGCTACACATCGTCGCCAATGAAGGGGCGGGGCTAGGTCTTTTCGAATGAAGAACAATTTGCTTTTCCCCTTTTAATCTGCAATCAAATTTTGTATCACGTTTTCTCCGTCAACAGTAATCCAAATTTGATGATATTTGTTTCTGAATTTTTCTAAAATCAACAGCTATTCATTTATGACATTTTTTCATATGTAATTCCATTTCTTGGATGTTGTTTATACACCTTATATTGTTCCTTATAAGTACAACATATAGATAATATTTTTTACACAACCATTACTAATTAAACTTTGAATTTCGTAATCTCATGGTGAACACAAGGTTATGTTAAAATTTCAAATGCATATGAGTTCAAACATGTTTTAAAGTGTGGAAAACTTCAATGTTGAAGGAACGTTCTAATAAACTAGGTGAGAGATGTAGACATTTGTACACAAGTATAATCTTCTGTTTTCGAAACCTTTTGAATTTTTGTAGACAAGCTTAGCGACTTAAATTATGTTGCCAAGTCAATTTGTAGAATTTTTAGAACACACTAAGACGTTATTATGATTAATATATCATAAACAAGAGATAAAAATTCTAATTTTAAGAAACTTTGTTAGACAAGTGTGGTCGTTGATATTTTATTCAAATAATAAATTACCAACTATGAATTATTCGTATTTTTTACGAATTTTGTGGTCTTGTTTATGGGGTATACTATTTGAGGGAAGCAAGTTTCAATTCGAAAAAAATAGTGTCGGGCCCACGCGTCGGCGTCGAATCCTATATAAAAAAAGATAACCGTAGCCTGCCCGACCACAATGGCGATCCGGGTAGACTAACCATCGTCGCCAATGAAGGGGCGGGGCCAGGTCTGTTCGAATGAAGAACAGTTTGCTTTTCCCCTTTTAATCTGCAATCAAATTTTGTATCACGTTTTCTCCGTCAACAGTTATCCAAATTTGATGACATTGGATTCTGAATTTTTCTAAAATCAACATCTATTAATTTATGACATTTTTTCGTATGTAATTCCATTTCTTAGATGTTGTTTATACACCTTATATTGTTCCTTATAAGTACAACATATAGATAATATTTTTTACACAACCATTACTAATTAAACTTTGAATTTCGTAATCTTATGGTGAACATGAGGTTATGTTAAAATTTCAAATGCATATGAGTTCGAACATGTTTTAAAGTGTGGAAACTTCAATGTTGAAGTAACATTCTAATAAACTAGGTGAGAGATGTAGACATTTGTACACAAGTATAATCTTCCATTTCGAAACCATTTGAATTTTTGTAGACAAGCTTAGCGACTTAAATTACGTTGCCAAGTCAATTTGTAGAATTTTTAGAACACACTAAGACGTTATTATAGTTATTATATCGTAAACAAGAGATAAAAATTCTAATTTTAAGAAATTTGGTTATTCAAGTGTGGCTGTTGATATTTTATTAAATACTAAATTACCAACTATGAATTATTCGTATTTTTTACAAATTTTTTGGTGCTGTTT
Organism: Cenchrus americanus; assembly: GCA_947561735.1. Classification (NCBI taxonomy): domain Eukaryota; kingdom Viridiplantae; phylum Streptophyta; class Magnoliopsida; order Poales; family Poaceae; genus Cenchrus; species Cenchrus americanus. The sequence goes on along the minus strand of OX387242.1, from coordinate 164,041,817 downwards.
ACGGGGTATGCTATTTGAGGGAAGCAAGTTTCAATTCAGAAAAAATAGTGTCGGGCCCACGCGTCAGCGTCAGAATACTATATAAAAAAAGATAACCGTAGCCTGCCCGACCACAAAGGCGATCCGGGTAGACTAATCATCGTCGCCAATGAAGGGGCGGGGCCAGGTCTGTTCGAATGAAGAACAGTTTGCTTTTCCCCTTTTAATCTGCAATCAAATTTTGTATCATGTTTTCTCCGTCAACAGTTATCCAAATTTGATGATATTGGTTTCTGAATTTTTCTAAAATCAACATCTATTAATTTATGACATTTTTCGTATGTAATTCCATTTCTTAGATGTTGTTTATACACCTTATATTGTTCCTTATAAGTACAACATATAGATAATATTTTTTTACACAACCATTGCTAATTAAACATTGAATTTCGTAATCTTATGGTGAACATGAGGTTATGTTAAAATTTCAAATGCATATGAGTTCGAACATGTTTTAAAGTGTGGAAAACTTCAATGTTGAAGTAACATTCTAATAAACTAGGTGAGAGATGTAGACATTTGTACACAAGTATAATCTTCCGTTTTCGAAACCATTTGAATTTTTGTAGACAAGCTTAGCGACTTAAATTACGTTGCCAAGTCAATTTGTAGAATTTTTAGAACACACTAAGACGTTATTATAATTATTATATCGTAAACAAGAGATAAAAATTCTAATTTTAAGAAATTTGGTTATTCAAGTGTGGCTGTTGATATTTTATTAAATACTAAATTACCAACTATGAATTATTCGTATTTTTTACGAATTTTTTGGTGCTGTTTACGGGGTATGCTATTTGAGGGAAGCAAGTTTCAATTCAGAAAAAATAGTGTCGGGCCCACGCGCCAGCGTGAGAATCCTATATAAAAAACAGATAACCGTAGCCTGCCCGGCCGACAAAGGCGATCCGGGTAGGCTAACCATCGTCGCCAATGAAGGGGCGGGGCTAGGTCTTTTCGAATGAAGAACAATTTGCTTTTCCCCTTTTAATCTGCAATCAAATTTTGTATCACGTTTTCTCCGTCAACAGTAATCCAAATTTGATGATATTTGTTTCTGAATTTTTCTAAAATCAACAGCTATTCATTTATGACATTTTTTCGTATGTAATTCCATTTCTTGGATGTTGTTTATACACCTTATATTGTTCCTTATAAGTACAACATATAGATAATATTTTTTTACACAACCATTACTAATTAAACTTTGAATTTCGTAATCTCATGGTGAACACAAGGTTATGTTAAAATTTCAAATGCATATGAGTTCAAACATGTTTTAAAGTGTGGAAAACTTCAATATTGAAGGAACATTCTAATAAACTAGGTGAGAGATGTAGACATTTGTACACAAGTATAATCTTCCGTTTTCGAAACCTTTTGAATTTTTGTAGACAAGCTTAACGACTTAAATTATGTTGCCAAGTCAATTTGTAGAATTTTTAGAACACACTAAGACGTTATTATGATTAATATATCATAAACAAGAGAGATAAAAATTCTAATTTTAAGAAACTTTGTTAGACAAGTGTGGCTGTTGATATTTTATTCAAATAATAAATTACCAACTATGAATTATTCGTATTTTTTACGAATTTTGTGGTCTTGTTTATGGGGTATACTATTTTAGGGAAGCAAGTTTCAATTCTGAAAAAATAGTGTCGGGCCCACGCGTCAGCGTCAGAATCCTATATAAAAAAAGATAACCGTAGCCTGCCCGACCACAAAGGCGATCCGGGTAGACTAATCATCGTCGCCAATGAAGGGGCGGGGCCAGGTCTGTTCGAATGAAGAACAGTTTGCTTTTCCCCTTTTAATCTGCAATCAAATTTTGTATCACGTTTTCTACGTCAACAGTTATCCAAATTTGATGATATTGGTTTTTGAATTTTTCTAAAATCAACATCTATTAATTTATGACATTTTTTCGTATGTAATTCCATTTCTTAGATGTTGTTTATACACCTTATATTGTTCCTTATAAGTACAACATATAGATAATATTTTTTTACACAACCATTACTAATTAAACTTTGAATTTCGTAATCTTATGGTGAACATGAGGTTATCTTAAAATTTCAAATGCATATGAGTTCGAACATGTTTTAAAGAGTGGAAAACTTCAATGTTGTAGTAACATTCTAATAAACTAGGTGAGAGATGTAGACATTTGTACACAAGTATAATCTTCCGTTTTCGAAACCATTTGAATTTTTGTAGACAAGCATAGCGACTTAAATTACGTTGCCAAGTCAATTTGTAGAATTATTAGAACATACTAAGACGTTATTATAATTATTATATCGTAAACAAGAGATACAAATTCTAATTTTAAGAAATTTGGTTATTCAAGTGTGGCTGTTGATATTTTATTAAATACTAAATTACGAACTATGAATTATTCGTATTTTTTACGAATTTTTTGGTGTTGTTTACGGGGTATGCTATTTGAGGGAAGCAAGTTTCAATTCAGAAAAAATAGTGTCGGGCCCACGCGCCAGCATGAGAATCCTATATAAAAAACAGATAACCGTAGCCTGCCCGGCCGACAAAGGCGATCCGGGTAGGCTAACCATCGTCGCCAATGAAGGGGCGGGGCTAGGTCTTTTCGAATGAAGAACAGTTTGCTTTTCCCCTTTTAATCTGCAATCAAATTTTGTATCACGTTTTCTCCGTCAACAGTAATCCAAATTTGATGATATTTGTTTCTGAATTTTTCTAAAATCAACATCTATTCATTTATGACATTTTTTCGTATGTAATTCCATTTCTTGGATGTTGTTTATACACCTTATATTGTTCCTTATAAGTACAACATATAGATAATATTTTTTTACACAACCATTACTAATTAAACTTTGAATTTCGTAATCTCATGGTGAACACAAGGTTATGTTAAAATTTCAAATGCATATGAGTTCAAACATGTTTTAAAGTGTGGAAAACTTCAATGTTGAAGGAACATTCTAATAAACTAGGTGAGAGATGTAGACATTTGTACACAAGTATAATCTTCCGTTTTCGAAACCTTTTGAATTTTTGTAGACAAGCTTAGCGACTTAAATTATGTTGCCAAGTCAATTTGTAGAATTTTTAGAACACACTAAGACGTTATTATGATTAATATATCATAAACAAGAGAGATAAAAATTCTAATTTTAAGAAACTTTGTTAGACAAGTGTGGCTGTTGATATTTTATTCAAATAATAAATTACCAACTATGAATTATTCGTATGTTTTACGAATTTTGTGGTCTTGTTTATGGGGTATACTATTTGAGGGAAGCAAGTTTCAATTCAGAAAAAATAGCGTCGGGCCCACGCGTCAGCGTCAGAATCCTATATAAAAAAAGATAACCGTAGCCTGCCCGACCACAAAGGCGATCCGGGTAGACTAATCATCGTCGCCAATGAAGGGGCGGGGCCAAGTCCGTTCGAATGAAGAACGGCTTGCTTTTCCCCTTTTAATTCGCAATCAAATTTTGTATCACGTTTTCTACGTCAACGCTTATCCAAATTTGATGATATTGGTTTTTGAATTTTTCTAAAATCAACATCTATTAATTTATGACATTTTTTCGTATGTAATTCCATTTCTTAGATGTTGTTTATACACCTTATATTGTTCCTTATAAGTACAACATATAGATAATATTTTTTTACACAACCATTACTAATTAAACTTTGAATTTCGTAATCTTATGGTGAACATGAGGTTATCTTAAAATTTCAAATGCATATGAGTTCGAACATGTTTTAAAGAGTGGAAAACTTCAATGTTGTAGTAACATTCTAATAAACTAGGTGAGAGATGTAGACATTTGTACACAAGTATAATCTTCCGTTTTCGAAACCATTTGAATTTTTGTAGACAAGCTTAGCGACTTAAATTACGTTGCCAAGTCAATTTGTAGAATTTTTAGAACATACTAAGACGTTATTATAATTATTATATCGTAAACAAGAGATACAAATTCTAATTTTAAGAAATTTGGTTATTCAAGTGTGGCTGTTGATATTTTATTAAATACTAAATTACGAACTATGAATTATTCGTATTTTTTACGAATTTTTTGGTGTTGTTTACGGGGTATGCTATTTGAGGGAAGCAAGTTTCAATTCAGAAAAAATAGTGTCGGGCCCACGCGCCAGCGTGAGAATCCTATATAAAAAACAGATAACCGTAGCCTGCCCGGCCGACAAAGGCGATCCGGGTAGGCTAACCATCGTCGCCAATGAAGGGGCGGGGCTAGGTCTTTTAGAATGAAGAACAGTTTGCTTTTCCCCTTTTAATCTGCAATCAAATTTTGTATCACGTTTTCTCCGTCAACAGTAATCCAAATTTGATGATATTGGTTTCTGAATTTTGCTAAAATCAACATCTATTCATTTATGACATTTTTTCGTATGTAATTCCATTTCTTGGATGTTGTTTATACACCTTATATTGTTCCTTATAAGTACAACATATAGATAATATTTTTTACACAACCATTACTAATTAAACTTTGAATTTCGTAATCTTATGGTGAACATAAGGTTATGTTAAAATTTCAAATGCATATGAGTTCAAACATGTTTTAAAGTGTGGAAAACTTCAATGTTGAAGGAACGTTCTAATAAACTAGGTGAGAGATGTAGACATTTGTACACAAGTATAATCTTCCGTTTTTGAAACCATTTGAATTTTTGTAGACAAGCTTAGCGACTTAAATTATGTTGCCAAGTCAATTTGTAGAATTTTTAGAACACACTAAGACGTTATTATGATTAATATATCATAAACAAGAGATAAAAATTCTAATTTTAAGAAATTTGGTTAGACAAGTGTGGCTGTTGATATTTTATTCAAATAATAAATTACCAACTATGAATTATTTGTATTTTTACGAATTTTGTGGTCTTGTTTATGGGGTATACTATTTGAGGGAAGCAAGTTTCAATTCAGAAAAAATAGTGTCGGGCCCACGCGTCAGCGTCAGAATCCTATATAAAAAAAGATAACCGTAGCCTGCCCGACCACAAAGGCGATCCGGGTAGACTAACCATCGTCGCCAATGAAGGGGCGGGGCCGTGTCCGTTCGAATGAAGAACAGTTTGCTTTTCCCATTTTAATCTGCAATCAAATTTTGTATCATGTTTTCTCCGTCAACAGTTATCCAAATTTGATGATATTTGTTTCTGAATTTTTCTAAAATCAACATCTATTAATTTATGACATTTTTCGTATGTAATTCCATTTCTTAGATGTTGTTTATACACCTTATATTGTTCCTTATAAGTACAACATATAGATAATATTTTTTTACACAACCATTACTAATTAAACTTTTGTAACACCCCAGAATAGGAACAACATTCTGGAGCGTTACCACACCACAACAAGCTATTATAGGCACACACACAAGAAAAAACAGCAACAAAGAGATAAATTAATAGAGCACGCGGAAGCAAAATAAATCATCTAGGTAACCATCTCAAAACAGGTCCAAAGAGATTATAAGCTAAGTAAGGACTTCTCAACTAAACATTTTTAATACAACACATGTGACCAAAATATATTTATAGAACGTGTGTGCACACGTGCTGCTACTCCCATCCACCATCGCACTCCAAACTCAAAGACCTGCGGGGAGGGAAAAAGCGTATGAGGTTTATGGAAACCTCAGCAAGCAAACTGCTTCAACCAAGCCATTTAAATCACAATAAAATACGCAGCAATTTAAGAGTCACTATAATCAAAGGTGCACCACATAACTTCAAGTAATAAGTTAAAATAAATACTCCACAATAATGCTTCATGATGAATTGCAAATGGTGCAATGCAATGCATGTCTTCACTTCTACCCACACATCCCGAAGGAAGGATATGAGGGCTGCAACCACATTGCTATATCTCAACGTGCGTTGCTGTACCGGTACTTACCGCACCAATCCGGCTACGGTTTTCTTCATATGCATTAAAACATGAGAATGCAAGTGCAAGATTGCAATGCATGAACTTCATATACATCATAATTCTTAACTTCAATTCAGAGGTAAAGCCACACGTGGATCAAAATACTCCGATATAAAGATAAATTCAGATTGATCTTGCTGGTGTGAGGTACTGAAATTAAATGGAGGCAATTCAAACAACAAAGTTAAAGCATGTAGACCATCGCTACGTTTACTTGCCTTTACCGAAGATCAAGAACGTGAGCTAAGCACGATCCGAAGGCGCACCACCTGTCCACAAACATATCTCAGCACCAACACATACACACAAGCATAAAGAATTTAAATCACAACGCTCCTACGTCCGAACCCGACATTCTCACAAAAAGACACACAAGTCTAGACATGACAGCAGCGATAAGTCTTCTCTTTTTTGTATCTTTTAATTCTGATGGCTAAAAATTCCAATCTTGTGCCAAAAGAAAGAAAACTTCAGTAGTCACAACTTTCTAGTGATCCATCAAAAGGGGAAAAATCATGAACAAAGACTAATCTTGAGATGAATCTCATACTGAAAATCTGGCAATCTCTGCAGAACAGTCCTAGCAAAATGGGCATATCTTGAGGTACAAAATTCATATGAATATGTACTTAACCAATGTGGAAAGGTTATGAAATTATCTAAAACTTCTTTAGTCATCCCAAGATCCAGTTCTGTCGTTTGGGTTGCCTAAAATTTATGTGAACAGATACTGCCCAGAATTACGATGCTGAAAAACTGACAGAAAGAAATATTGTTATCTCTCAGATCTTAAATCCGATTGTAGTGTTCTTTACGGCTATGGAAACCCCTAAAAATTTCCTACAACTCATATGTAGATTTGTTATTTTTTTGAGACAACTAAAATGGTGTACAACAGCAATTACAGAAAACTGCACAGATTGAAGGTATGCTAAGAACAGCCACGAGATTGAATCCCTAACCCCAAACTTGTCAGCATTTAATTCCACTAAAAACACATGAGAACTCATCTAAACTCAGGGGAAAACAATTAATGGGCTATACCTTGACTAATCTCCCTTGAGGATATCAGGAGGAAAAACTATCACAATCAAAGATCCAACAAACTTGGTCTCATCACCTTGTGGATCCGTTTTGCCATCAAGCAGGTCTCCTCCTTTTCCAGCAGATGATTTCCCTATTCGTTTTGCCCTCACCAACAGATCGAAGAGATCAGTGAGGCTTGTCAAGGAACTATCACGGTTGAGAGGGAGGGCCCTAGGGTTGATGGAGGAGAAACTGATGATGTCGATGTGGAAAAGGAACGGAGGACAGACCGTCTCGGCAGGATTTGGTTCGACAGGGATTCCCCACGAGGTGGGTCCGACTCTAATTACTGTAGCCGCGATTACTGTAGCAATCAAGGATGAATCTTGCGGCCGGCATAACTTTTTGACCCAAAATGCAAATTATGCATGTGAGTAGTCAAACGGAAAGGATTCGGCGAGCTCTACGCAACCATGACCTCCGTTCGTCCATCCGAGCGATGTAACAAAAAGTCATGTTTTAGTCGTCCACTTTATGTATTCCAATATACATAGCGTATTTTTCCTTTTACGCATTATGGGTGTTACATTCTCCCCTCCTTAAAAGAATTCGCCCCCGAATTCACCATCGCTAAGGAAAAAAAAGAAAAGAGCCATATGTATAAAAAATATTACTTACCAGTCTCAAAGAGCTCCGGATATTCCCCGTGCATAGAGTCCTCCAATTCCCATGTTGCTTCCCGCTCCGACTGATTAGTCCATAGGATTTTCACATACTTGATAGTCCTATTCCGCATGACACGCTGAGAGAAATCCAATATACGCACTGGATGGCATTTTATAGTCAAATCCTTCTCAATAATCACCGGCTCGGCCTCCATCCTCTCGCTCCCGGATCTTTCAAATACTTCCTCAACATAGAGACATGAAACACGGGGTGCACACCACTCATCGACTCTGGTAGCTGCAAACGATAAGCCAAGGAACCAACTCGAGCAGTGATCAAATAAGGTCCAATATACCTAGGGTTGAGCTTCCCTCTAGTGCCAAACCGAACAATGCCTTTTGTCGGCGACACCTTAAGAAGAACCTCGTCACCAACTGCAAACTCCAGATCCCTCCGTCTGACATCTGCGTAGCTCTTCTGTCGGCTCTGAGCAGCCAATAAGTTCTGACGGATCTCACGTACCTTATCATGAGTTTGTTGCACCCAATCTGGCCGACCAAGGATCCCCCACCAACAACATCCCAACAGAGTGGGGAAATACATCTGCGGCCATACAATGCTTCAAATGGAGCCATCCTGATACTAGCCTGATAGCCGTTATTATAAGCAAACTCGCCAATGGCAAGTGATCCTCCCAACTCGCCCTTCCAAGAGAGCACACAAGAACGCAACAAGTCCTCTAAGGTCTGAATGGTACGCTCTGACTGACCGTCTGTCTGAGGGTGAAAAGCAGTGCTAAGGTCCAAATTAGTACCCAAAGCACTGTGCAAACTCGTCCAAAAATTCGATACAAATTTTGAATCACGATCAAAAACAATGGACTTAGGCACACCATGCAACCTCACCACTTCCTTGATATATAAAGGAACCAAATCTGAAGCAGAATTAGTAGTCTTCATGGGGAGAAAATGGGCAACCTTTGTGAGTCTATCTATCACAACCCAAATTGCATCCTTGCCTCTAGGGGAACGAGGTAATCCAACCACAAAATCCATGGTAATGTTCTCAAATTTCCATGTAGGGATTTCCAATGGTTTTAATAACCCTGCAGGCCTTTGATGCTCGGCCTTTACTTTCGACAAATACCACAAGAAGCCACATACTTGGCAATATCAACCTTCATCCGCTTCCACCGTAAACTCGCTTCAAATCATGATACATCTTAGTTTCACCGGATGCACCGTATATGGAGTCCGATGAGCTTCCCTCAAAATCTCCATCTTAACTGTAGCTTTTTGTGGCACACAAAGGCGACCTCTAAAATAAATAGTACTATCCTCCTCCATGCTGAAATCACGAGTTCTCCCCGCCTCAATACGCTTGCGAACAGCCAAGAGCAAGCGATCCTGTAATTGCGCCACACGCACCTGCTCCCGCAATGGTGATCAAATAACCAACTCAGTTTCCTCACGGGCAACACCAGCATAGCAGAGAGAAATACCCATATGGTCCAATTCATTAGTCAGTTGCATACAAGTCTTAGGAACACCGGTCCTACTAAGTGCATCTGCAACGACATTAGCCTTACCGGGATGGTACTGTATATTCAGATCATAATCCTTAATCAATTCAAGCCACCTCCTTTGTCTCATGTTTAATTCCTTCTGAGTGAAAATATACTTAAGACTCTGATGATCTGTAAAGATGTCACATGACTCACCATAGAGATAATGCCTCCAAATTTTCAATGCAAAAACCACAGCTACTAACTCTAAGTCATGTGTAGGATAATTCTCTTCATGCTTCCTCAACTGCCTAGATGCATAGGCAATAACTCTACCTTCCTGCATGAGAACACAACCAAGACCAATACGAGAGGCATCTCGTATATCTCGTATAATGCTTGCCACTCTCGGGCAATACCGAAATAGGAGCACTCACCAACCTCTCCTTTAGAGTACGAAAGCTCGCCTCACAATCCTCAGTCCAAACAAATGGGACACCCTTCATCGTCAGCTTCGTCATTGGCTTTGCAATGGAAGAAAAATTCTGAACAAACCGACGATAGTATCCAGCAGACCAAGAAAACTCCGAACCTCTGTAACAGTAGTCGGTCTCTGCCACTTCACCACCGAAGCAACATTCTTTGGATCAACAGTAATACCATCCTGGTTAATAACATGACCAAGGAAAGCAACCTCGTAAAGCCAAAATGCACACTTCTTCAACTTTGCATAATACTTATACTCCCTCGCCTTATCCAACGACCAATCGGAGATGCACCTCATGCTCCTCCACAGCTTTTGAATAAACTAGGATATCATCAATGAACACGACCACAAAAATGTCCAAGTATGGGTGCAACATCCTGTTCATGGCTTCCATGAAAACAGCAGGAGCATTGGTTAGACCAAAAGACATAACCACATTCTCATAATGTCCATACCTCGTGCTAAAAGCCATCTTCTCAATGTCCTCCTCCTTAATCCTCAATTGGTGATAACCCGACTGCAAGTCAATCTTGGAGAACACCTTAGCACCCTTTAACTGATCAAATAATGCATCAATACGAGGCAAAGGATACTTGTTCTTGATTGTCACTTGATTAAGCCCTCGATAATCAACACATAACCTCTTAGTGCCATCTTTCTTCTCCACAAAAATCACAGGTGCAGCCCAAGGGGAGACACTTGGCCTAATAAATCCCTTTGCTAAGAGCTCATCAATCTGCCTCTTTAGTTCAACTTGCTCAACAGGTGCCATCTTATACGGCGACCTGAAAATTGGCTGAGTTCCAGGGAGCAACTTAATCTCAAAGATAGACTCCCTTTCAGGAGGCAAGCCAGGAAGATCAGTGGGAAACACATCTGGATAGTGGCAAACAACTGGAATATCCTCAACACGTAAGATAGCCTCAGGAACCTCGACCATGGACCACAAAAGACCTGACTTCCTCATCCAGCGACCAGGAAACAAGTAGCTTAGCGAAAGGCAAGGGAAAACTTAGGAGCACTACCCTGGAATACAACCTCACGTCCTGAAGGTGCCTGTAGTGAGATTGTCTTCCAGAAGCAAGAGATAACGACCGATAGAGAGAAAGCCGTCCATCCCGAGAATAACATCAAATATATCTAGTGGAATAATTACTAGATTGGCCACAAAATCTTCATCTGCTAGGGAGATACGACAACCTGGACTAACAAACGTACTAGAAACAGGACCCTTAGCGAACTAACCAGAATCGCTCGACCAATTTGCTGAACAGAAATACCAGTACGACCCACAAAACCCTCGGAAACAAACGAGAAGCTAGCTCCAGAATCAAACAGAACATATGCATCAAATGAATCAACGGAGATAGTACCTGTCACCACATCACTACGGTCTCGACCGTCAGTTGAGGGCATAGAGTATGCCCCCATGAACACCACTAGAAGGAGAAGGCCTCTGAATCCCAGACTGTGTAGGTGCCCATGTTGGAGCTGATTGAGTAGGAGTAGGAGCATGAGTCACCCAATATGCACCACCAGGAATAGGGGTGTGTGAAGAACCAAGCATCGGTGCGGCGAAGGCGCGAGCAAGAGCCGCCGCGAAGAGGATGCGGGTAAATCGTTGTGCAACGAGTCTTGGTAGAAACTCCCTGTGCTAGAGTAGTGTCTTTGCGCCCAAAAGAACCTCCGGCCATCATGTGTGCGAGCCACGCCGACCGGACGAGGAAGAAGTCACCGGCTCCCGGATCGCCTTGTCGTTAGGATTCTTCCTACACACATCCTCCTTATGATCATGACCACACCTAGAGCACCGACCCGGTCCAACGGCGGTTCGCACGGTGGTGAGCATCACCGCAACGGAAACGCAGACCAATCCTAGTCCCGGCTTGGCAATAGCTCGATACCGAATAGAGCCATCTCTAGAACCACCTCCAGAACCACTTCCGTAACCTCGAGGTCGAGAAGAACTACCGCCTACGGATGGTGATGATGATGCTTATCCTTCTTCGAATTGGACCACTAGAATGGCCCTTCGCTCCTTCGCACATGTGCATGATATCCACCTCTAAGCTCCTCGGTAAAGTCATCCTGCACCTCAACTCCCAAAGCTCTCTCAACAGTCGAGCGGAAATCCTCCACAACAAAAGCACCCAAAACACGACGAATGGAAGCCTTTAGACCTTGTCTAAAAATCTGTGCCTTCTCATAGTCATCACGGGCCACATGAGGTACAAAGCGCACAATTTTGTTAAACTCAACCTCATATTCTCCGCAACAAATCCTCTTGCCTTGATGGCACCTCTCAAGCTGTGTCTTCATCTTATCCATGAAAGCAATAGGATAGAACCTCCTCTCAAACTGGCCGACAAAGTCCATCCATGTGATAGGTCCACGTGCAGTAGGATAAGATGACTGAACACCCCTCCACCATACCAGAGCCTCACCCTTCGACAGAATCGATGAGCATAACGAACCCAATGCGAAGCAGAACCCGAAAGGACTCTAGCTTGTCAACCACTGAAGATAGCCAATCTGCTGCCTCAATAGGAGCACCTGTACCATCAAACTTCTCTAGTGCCATACGACACCAATCTCTCAAGTCCAACGGACGCTCAGGAGGCACTACCGGCGCTCCATCAAGATTAGCACCAGGGGCATTACCGGGAGCACCACCAGGAGCACTAGGAGCACCACCAGGATTAGCACCACCCACAGGTGCCTGACGTAAAGCATTCATCTCTGCCCGCATTGTTTGCATCTCTGCTAAGATTGCAGCCAGATCTGGATTGGCAGGAGGATCCTCAGGAGCAGGTTCACCCCTACCACGACCACGACCACGACCACTGCGACCACGGCCGTGACCACGAGGAGGCATCTTCAGCCCACACAACAATGTCAGTACAACAACACAACCACAAGGGAAAACAAAAATATAGAACAACATATAACCAAATAACTCCCATCCTACGTGTGCAAGTGTGTCATGTTTTAAATTGAGTCCTTGCTTAGCTTATAATCTCTTTGGACCTGTTTTGAGATGGTTACCTAGATGATTTATTTTGCTTCCGCGTGCTCTATTAATTTATCTCTTTGTTGCTGTTTTTTTCTTGCGTGTGTGTGCCTATAATAGATTGTTGTGGTGTGGTAACGCTCCAGAATGTTGTTCCTATTCTGGGGTGTTACAACTTTGAATTTCGTAATCTTATGGTGAACATAAGGTTATGTTAAAATTTCAAATGCATATGAGTTCGAACATGTTTTAAAGTGTGGAAAACTTCAATATTGAAGGAACATTCTAATAAACTAGGTGAGAGATGTAGACATTTGTACACAAGAATAATCTTCTGTTTTCGAAACCATTTGAACTTTTGTAGACAAGCTTAGCGACTTAAATTATGTTGCCACGTCAATTTGTAGAATTTTTAGAACACACTAAGACGTTATTATGATTAATATATCGTAAACCAGAGATAAAAATTCTAATTTTAAGAAATTTGGTTAGACAAGTGTGTATGTTGATATTTTATTCAAATAATAAATTACCAACTATGAATTATTCGTATTTTTTACGAATTTTGTGGTCTTGTTTATGGGGTATACTATTTGAGGGAAGCAAGTTTCAATTCAGAAAAAATAGTGTCGGGCCCACGCATCAGCGTCAGAATCCTATATAAAAAAAGACAACCGTAGCCTGCCCGACCACAAAGGCGATCCGGGTAGACTAATCATCATCGCCAATGAAGGGGCGGGGCCAGGTCTGTTCGAATGAAGAACAGTTTGATTTTCCCCTTTTAATCTGCAATCAAATTTTGTATCACGTTTTCTCCGTCAACAGTTATCCAAATTTGATGATATTGGTTTCTGAATTTTTCTAAAATCAACATCTATTAATTTATGACATTTTTTCGTATGTAATTCCATTTCTTAGATGTTGTTTATACACCTTATATATTGTTCCTTATAAGTACAACATATAGATAATATTTTTTTACACAACCATTACTAATTAAACTTTGAATTTCGTAATCTTATGGTGAACATAAGGTTATGTTAAAATTTCAAATGCATATGAGTTCGAACATGTTTTAAAGTGTGGAAAACTTCAATATTGAAGGAACATTCTAATAAACTAGGTGAGAGATGTAGACATTTGTACACAAGTATAATCTTCTGTTTTCGAAACCTTTTGAATTTTTGTAGACAAGCTTAGCGACTTAAATTATGTTGCCACGTCAATTTGTAGAATTTTTAGAACACACTAAGACGTTATTATGATTAATATATCGTAAACCAGAGATAAAAATTCTAATTTTAAGAAATTTGGTTAGACAAGTGTGTATGTTGATATTTTATTCAAATAATAAATTACCAACTATGAATTATTCGTATTTTTTACGAATTTTGTGGTCTTGTTTATGGGGTATACTATTTGAGGGAAGCAAGTTTCAATTCAGAAAAAATAGTGTCGGGCCCACGCATCAGCGTCAGAATCCTATATAAAAAAAGACAATCGTAGCCTGCCCGACCACAAAGGCGATCCGGGTAGACTAATCATCATCGCCAATGAAGGGGCGGGACCAGGTCTGTTCGAATGAAGAACAGTTTGATTTTCCCCTTTTAATCTGCAATCAAATTTTGTATCACGTTTTCTCCGTCAACAGTTATCCAAATTTGATGATATTGGTTTCTGAATTTTTCTAAAATCAACATCTATTAATTTATGACATTTTTTCGTATGTAATTCCATTTCTTAGATGTTGTTTATACACCTTATATATTGTTCCTTATAAGTACAACATATAGATAATATTTTTTTACACAACCATTACTAATTAAACTTTGAATTTCGTAATCTCATGGTGAACACAAGGTTATGTTAAAATTTCAAATGCATATGAGTTCAAACATGTTTTAAAGTGTGGAAAACTTCAATGTTGAAGGAACATTCTAATAAACTAGGTGAGAGATGTAGACATTTGTACACAAGTATAATCTTCCGTTTTCAAAACCATTTGAATTTTTGTAGACAAGATTAGCGACTTAAATTACGTTGCCAAGTCAATTTGTAGAATTTTTAGAACACACTAAGACATTATTATAATTATTATATCGTAAACAAGAGATAAATATTCTAATTTTAAGAAATTTGGTTATTCAAGTGTGGCTGTTGATATTTTATTAAATACTAAATTACCAACTATGATTTATTCGTATTTTTTACGACTTTTTTGGTGCTGTTTACGGGGTATGCTATTTGAGGGAAGCAAGTTTCAATTCGAAAAAAATAGTGTTGGGCCCACGCGCCGCCGTGAGAATCCTATATAAAAAAAGATAACCGTAGCTCGCCCCGCCGACAAAGGCGATCCGGGTAGGCTAACCATCGTCGCCAATGAAGGGGCGGGGCTAGGTCTTTTCGAATGAAGAACAATTTGCTTTTCCCCTTTTAATCTGCAATCAAATTTTGTATCACGTTTTCTCCGTCAACAGTAATCCAAATTTGATGATATTTGTTTCTGAATTTTTCTAAAATCAACATCTATTCATTTATAACATTTTTTCGTATGTAATTCCATTTCTTGGATGTTGTTTATACACCTTATATTGTTCCTTATAAGTACAACATATAGATAATATTTTTTTACACAACCATTACTAATTAAACTTTGAATTTCGTAATATTATGGTGAACATAAGGTTATGTTAAAATTTCAAATGCATATGAGTTCAAACATGTTTTAAAGTGTGGAAAACTTCAATGTTGAAGGAACATTCTAATAAACTAGGTGAGAGATGTAGACATTTGTACACAAGTATAATCTTCCATTTTCGAAACCATTTGAATTTTTGTAGACAAGCTTAGCGACTTAAATTATGTTGCCAAGTCAATTTGTAGAATTTTTAGAACACACTAAGACGTTATTATGATTAATATATCATAAACAAGAGATAAAAATTCTAATTTTAAGAAATTTGGTAAGACAAGTGTGGCTGTTGATATTTTATTCAAATAATAAATTACCAACTATGAATTATTCGTATTTTTACGAATTTTGTGGTCTTGTTTATGGGGTATACTATTTGAGGGAAGCAAGTTTCAATTCAGAAAAAATAGTGTCGGGCCCACGCGTCAGCGTCAGAATCCTATATAAAAAAAGATAACCGTAGCCTGCCCGACCACAAAGGCGATCCGGGTAGACTAACCATCGTCGCCAATGAAGGGGCGGGGCCAGGTCTGTTCGAATGAAGAACAGTTTGCTTTTCCCCTTTTAATCTGCAATCAAATTTTGTATCACGTTTTCTCCGTCAACAATTATCCAAATTTGATGATATTTGTTTCTGAATTTTTCTAAAATCAACATCTATTAATTTATGACATTTTTTCGTATGTAATTCCATTTCTTAGATGTTGTTTATACACCTTATATATTGTTCCTTATAAGTACAACATATAGATAATATTTTTACACAACCATTACTAATTAAACTTTGAATTTTGTAATCTTATGGTGAACATAAGGTTATGTTAAAATTTCAAATGCATATGAGTTCGAACATGTTTTAAAGTGTGGAAAACTTCAATGTTGAAGTAACATTCTAATAAACTAGGTGAGAGATGTAGACATTTGTACACAAGTATAATCTTCCGTTTTCAAAACCATCTGAATTTTTGTAGACAAGATTAGCGACTTAAATTACGTTGCCAAGTCAATTTGTAGAATTTTTAGAACACACTAAGACGTTATTATAATTATTATATCGTAAACAAGTGATAAATATTCTAATTTTAAGAAATTTGGTTATTCAAGTGTGGCTGTTGATATTTTATTAAATACTAAATTACCAACTATGATTTATTCGTATTTTTACGAATTTTTTGGTGCTGTTTACGGGGTATGCTATTTGAGGGAAGCAAGTTTCAATTCAGAAAAAATAGTGTCGGGCCCACGCGCCAGCGTGAGAATCCTATATAAAAAAAGATAACTGTAGCCTGCCCGCCGACAAAGGCGATCCGGTAGGCTAACCATCGTCGCCAATGAAGGGGCGGGGCTAGGTCTTTTCGAATGAAGAACAATTTGCTTTTCCCCTTCTAATCTGCAATCAAATTTTGTATCACGTTTTCTCCGTCAACAGTAATCCAAATTTGATGATATTTGTTTCTGAATTTTTCTAAAATCAACATCTATTCATTTATGACATTTTTTCGTATGTAATTCCATTTCTTGGATGTTGTTTATACACCTTATATTGTTCCTTATAAGTACAACATATAGATAATATTTTTTTACACAACCATTACTAATTAAACTTTGAATTTCGTAATCTTATGGTGAACATAAGGTTATGTTAAAATTTCAAATGCATATGAGTTCGAACATGTTTTAAAGTGTGGAAAACTTCAATGTTGAAGGAACATTCTAATAAACTAGGTGAGAGATGTAGACATTTGTACACAAGTATAATCTTCCGTTTTCGAAACCATTTGAATTTTTGTAGACAAGCTTAGCGACTTAAATTATGTTGCCAAGTCAATTTGTAGAATTTTTAGAACACACTAAGACGTTATTATGATTAATATATCATAAACAAGAGATAAAAATTCTAATTTTAAGAAATTTGGTTAGACAAGTGTGGCTGTTGATATTTTATTCAAATAATAAATTACCAACTATGAATTATTCGTATTTTTTACGAATTTTGTGGTCTTGTTTACGGGGTATACTATTTGAGGGAAGCAAGTTTCAATTCAGAAAAAATAGTGTCGGGCCCACGCGCCAGCGTGAGAATCCTATATGAAAAAAGATAACCGTAGCCTACCCGGCCGACAATGGCGATCCGTGTAGACTAACCATCGTCGCCAATGAAGGGGCGGGGCCAGGTCTGTTCGAATGAAGAACAGTTTGCTTTTCACCTTTTAATCTGCAATCAAATTTTGTATCACGTTTTCTCCGTCAACAGTTATCCAAATTTGATGATATTTGCTTCTGAATTTTTCTAAAATCAACATCTATTCATTTATGCCATTTTTTCGTATGTAATTCCATTTCTTAGATGTTGTTTATACACCTTATATTGTTCCTTATAAGTACAACATATAGATAATATTTATTTACACAACCATTACTAATTAAACTTTGAATTTCGTAATCTTATGGTGAACATAAGGTTATGTTAAAATTTCAAATGCATATGAGTTCGAACATGTTTTAAAGTGTGGAAAACTTCAATGTTGAAGGAACATTCTAATAAACTAGGTGAGAGATGTAGACATTTGTACACAAGTATAATCTTCCGTTTTCGAAACCTTTTGAATTTTTGTAGACAAGCTTAGCGACTTAAATTATGTTGCCAAGTCAATTTGTAGAATTTTTAGAACACACTAAGACGTTATTATAATTATTATATCGTAAACAAGAGATCAAAATTCTAATTTTAAGAAATTTGGTTAGACAAGGGTGGCTGTTGATATTTTATTAAATACTAAATAACCAACTATGAATTATTCGTATTTTTTTACGAATTTTTTGGTGCTGTTTACGGGGTATGCTATTTGAGGGAAGCAAGTTTCAATTCAGAAAAAATAGTGTCGGGCCCACGCTCCAGCGTGAGAATCCTATATAATAAAAGATAACCATAGCCTGCCCGGCCGACAAAGGCGATCCGGGTAGACTAACCATCGTCGCCAATGAAGGGGCGGGGCTAGGTCTTTTCGAATGAAGAACAATTTGCTTTTCCCCTTTTTATCTGCAATCAAATTTTGTATCACGTTTTCTCCGTCAACAGTAATCCAAATTTGATGATATTTGTTTCTAAATTTTTCTAAAATCAACATCTATTCATTTACGACATTTTTTCGTATGTAATTCCATTTCTTGGATGTTGTTTATACACCTTATATTGTTCCTTATAAGTACAACATATAGATAATATTTTTTTACCCAACCATTACTAATTAAACTTTGAATTTCGTAATCTTATGGTGAACATAAGGTTATGTTAAAATTTCAAATGCATATGAGTTGGAAAATGTTTTAAAGTGTGGAAAACTTTAATGTTGAAGGAACATTCTAATAAACTAGGTGAGAGATGTAGACATTTGTACACAAGTATAATCTTCCGTTTTCGAAACCTTTTGAATTTTTGTAGACAAGCTTAGCGACTTAAATTATGTTGCCAAGTCAATTTGTAGAATTTTTAGAACACACTAAGACGTTATTATGATTAATATATCGTAAACAAGAGATAAAAATTCTAATTTTAAGAAATTTGGTTAGACAAGTGTGGCTGTTGATATTTTATTCAAATAATAAATTACCAACTATGAATTATTCGTATTTTTTACGAATTTTGTGGTCTTGTTTATGGGGTATACTATTTGAGGGAAGCAAGTTTCAATTCAGAAAAAATAGTGTCGGGCCCACGCGTCAGCGTCAGAATCCTATATAAAAAAAGATAACCGTAGCCTGCCCGACCACAATGGCGATCCGGGTAGACTAACCATCGTCGCCAATGAAGGGGCGGGGCCAGGTCTGTTCGAATGAAGAACAGTTTGCTTTTCCCCTTTTAATCTGCAATCAAATTTTGTATCACGTTTTCTCCGTCAACAATTATCCAAATTTGATGATATTTGTTTCTGAATTTTTCTAAAATCAACATCTATTCATTTATGCCATTTTTTCGTATGTAATTCCATTTCTTAGATGTTGTTTATACACCTTATATTGTTCCTTATAAGTACAACATATAGATAATATTTATTTACACAACCATTACTAATTAAACTTTGAATTTCGTAATCTTATGGTGAACATAAGGTTATGTTAAAATTTCAAATGCATATGAGTTCGAACATGTTTTAAAGTGTGGAAAACTTCAATGTTGAAGGAACATTCTAATAAACTAGGTGAGAGATGTAGACATTTGTACACAAGTATAATCTTCCGTTTTCGAAACCATTTGAATTTTTGTAGACAAGCTTAGCGACTTAAATTACGTTGCCAAGTCAATTTGTAGAATTTTTAGAACACACTAAGACGTTATTATAATTATTATATCGTAAACAAGAGATAAAAATTCTAATTTTAAGAAATTTGGTTATTCAAGTGTGGTTGTTGATATTTTATTAAATACTAAATTACCAACTATGAATTATTCGTATTTTTTACGAATTTTTTGGTGCTGTTTACGGGGTATGCTATTTGAGGGAAGCAAGTTTCAATTCAAAAAAAATAGTGTCGGGCCCACGCGCTAGCGTGAGAATCCTATATAAAAAAAGATAATCGTAGCCTGCCCGGCCGACAAAGGTGATCCGGGTAGACTAACCATCGTCGCCAATGAAGAGGCGGGGCTAGGTCTGTTCGAATGAAGAATAGTTTGATTTTCCCCTTTTAATCTGCAATCAAATTTTGTATCACGCTTTCTCATTAACCAGTAATCCAAATTAGATGATATTTGTTTCTGAATTTTTCTAAAATCAACATCTGTTCATTTATGACATTTTTTGTATGTAATTCCATTTCTTGGATGTTGTTTATACACCTTATATTCTTCCATATAAGTACAACATATAGATAATATTTTTTTACACAACCATTAGTAATTAAAGTTTGAATTTCGTAATCTTATGGTGAACATAAGGTTATGTTAAAATTTCAAATGCATATGAGTTCGAACATGTTTTAAAGTGTGGAAAACTTCAATGTTGAAGGAACATTCTAATAAACTAGGTGAGAGATGTAGACATTTGTACACAAGTATAATCTTCCGTTTTCGAAACCATTTGAATTTTTGTAGACAATCTTAGCGACTTAAATTACGTTGCCAAGTCAATTTGTAGAATTTTTAGAACACACTAAGACGTTATTATAATTATTATTTCGTAAACAAGAGATAGATATTCTAATTTTAAGAAATTTGGTTATTCAAGTGTGGCTGTTGATATTTTATTAAATACTAAATTACCAACTATGATTTATTCGTATTTTTTACGAATTTTTTGCTGCTGTTTACGGGGTATGCTATTTGAGCGAAGCAAGTTTCAATTCAGAAAAAATAGTGTCGGGCCCACACGCCAGCGTGAGAATCCTATATAAAAAAAGATAACCGTAGCCTGCCCGGCCGACAAAGGCGATCCGGGTAGACTAACCATCGTCGCCAATGAAGAGGCGGGGCTAGGTCTGTTCGAATGAAAAACAGTTTGCTTTTCCCCTCTTAATCTGCAATCAAATTTTGTATCATGTTTTCCCCGTCAACAGTAATCCAAATTTGATGATATTTATTTCTGAATTTTTCTAAAATCAACATCTATTCATTTATGACTTTTTTTCGTATGTAATTCCATTTCTTGGATGTTGTTTATACACCTTATATTGTTCCTTATAAGTACAACATGTAGATAATATTTTTTTACACAACCATTACTAATTAAACTTTGAATTTCGTAATCTTATGGTGAACATAAGGTTATGTTAAAATTTCAAATGGATATGTGTTCGAACATGTTTTAAAGTGTGGAAAACTTCAGTGTTGATGGAACATTCTAATAAACTAGGTGATAGATGTAGACATTTGTACACAAGTATAATCTTCCGTTTTCGAAACCTTTTGAATTTTTGTAGACAAGCTTAGCGACTTAAATTATGTTGCCAAGTCAATTTGTCGAATTTTTAGAACACACTAAGACGTTATTATGATTAATATATCGTAAACAAGAGATAAAAATTCTAATTTTAAGAAATTTGGTTAGACAAGTGTGGCTGTTGATATTTTATTCAAATAATAAATTACCAACTATGAATTATTCGTATTTTTTACGAATTTTGTGGTCTTTTTTACGGGGTATACTATTTGCGGGAAGCAAGTTTAAATTCAAAAAAATAGTGTCGGGCCCACGCGCCAGCGTGAGAATCCTATATAAAAAAAGATAACCGTAGCCTGCCCGACCACAAAGGCGATCCGGGTAGACTAACCATCGTCGCCAATGAAGGGGCGGGGTCAGGTCTGTTCGAATGAAGAACAGTTTGCTTTTCACCTTTTAATCTGCAATCAAATTTTGTATCACGTTTTCTCGGTCAACAGTTATCCAAATTTGATGATATTTGTTTCTAAATTTTTCTAAAATCAACATCTATTCATTTATGACATTTTTCCGTATGTACTATTTCTTAGATGTTGTTTATACACCTTATATTGTTCCTTATAAGTACAACATATAGATAATATTTATTTACACAACCATTACTAATTAAACTTTGAATTTCGTAATCTTATGGTGAACATAAGGTTATGTTAAAATTTCAAATGCATATGAGTTCGAACATGTTTTAAAGTGTGGAAAACTTCAATGTTGAAGGAACATTCTAATAAACTAGGTGAGAGATGTAGACATTTGTGCACAAGTATAATCTTCCGTTTTCGAAACCTTTTGAATTTTTGTAGACAAGCTTAGCGACTTAAATTATGTTGCCAAGTCAATTGGTAGAATTTTTAGAACACACTAAGTCGTTATTATGATTAATATATCGTAAACAAGAGATAAAAATTCTAATTTTAAGAAATTTGGTTAGACAAGTGTGGCTGTTGATATTTTATTAAATACTAAATTACCAACTATGAATTATTCATATTTTTTACGAATTTTTTGGTGCTGTTTATGGGGTATGCTATTTGAGGGAAGCAAGTTGCAATTCAGAAAAAATAGTGTCGGGCCCACGCGCCAGCGTGAGAATCCTATATAAAAAAAGATAACCGTAGCCTGCCCGGCCGACAAAGGCGATCCGGGTAGACTAACCATCGTCGCCAATGAAGGGGCGGGGCTAGGTCTGTTCGAATGAAGAACAGTTTGCTTTTCTCCTTTTAATCTGCAATCAAATTTTGTATCACGTTTTCCCCATGAACTGTAATCCAAATTTGATGATATTTGTTTATGAATTTTTCTAAAATCATCATCTATTCATTTATGACATTTTTTCGTATGTAATTCCATTTATTGGATGTTGTTTATACACCTTATATTGTTCCTTATAAGTACAACATATAGATAATATTTTTTTACACAACCATTACTAATTAAACTTTGAATTTCGTAATCTTATGGTGAACATAAGTTTATGTTAAAATTTCAAATGCATATGAGTTCGAACATGTTTTAAAGTGTGGAAAACTTCAATGTTGAAGGACCATTCTAATAAACTAGGTGAGAGATGTACACATTTGTACACAAGTATAATCTTCCGTTTTCGAAACCATTTGAATTTTTGTAGACAAGCTTAGCGACTTAAATTACGTTGCCAAGTCAATTTGTAGAATTTTTAGAACACACTAAGACGTTATTATAATTATTATATCGTAAACAAGAGATAAAAATCCTAATTTTAAGAAATTTGGTTAGACAAGTGTGGCTGTTGATATTTTATTAAATACTAAATTACCAACTATGAATTATTCGTATTTTTTACGAATTTTGTGGTCTTGTTTACGGGGTATACTATTTGAGGGAAGCAAGTTTCAATTCAGAAAAAATAGTGTCGGGCCCACGCGCCGTGAGAATCCTATATAAAAAAAGATAACCGTAGCCTGCCCGACCACAAAGGTGATCCGGGTAGACTAACCATCGTCGCCAATGAAGGGGCGGGACCAGGTCTGTTCGAATGAAGAACAGTTTGCTTTTCACCTTTTAATCTGCAATAAATTTTGTATCACGTTTTCCCCGTCAACAGTAATCCAAATTTGAAGATATTTGTTTCTGAATTTTTGTAAAGTCAACATCTATTCATTTATGACATTTTTTCGTATGTAATTCCATTTCTTGGATGTTGTTTATACACCTTTTATTGTTCCTTATAAGTACAACATATGCATAATATTTTTTACAAAACCGTTACTAAATAAACTTTGAATTTCGTAATCTTATGGTGAACATAAGGTTATGTTAAAATTTCAAATGCATATGAGTTCGAACATGTTTTAAAGTGTGGAAAACTTCAATGTTGAAGGAACATTCTAATAAACTAGGTGAGAGATGTAGACATTTGTACACAAGTATAATCTTCCGTTTTCGAAACATTTTGAATTTTTGTAGACAAGCTTAGCGACTTAAATTATGTTGCTAAGTCAATTTGTAGGATTTTTAGAACACACTAAGACGTTATTATGATTAATATATCGTAAACAAGAGATAAAAATTCTAATTTTAAAAAATTTCTTTAGACAAGTGTGGTTGTTGATATTTTATTCAAATAATAAATTACCAACTATGAATTATTCGTATTTTTTACGAATTTTGTAGTCTTATTTACGGGGTATACTATTTGAGGGAAGCAAGTTTCAATTCAGAAAAAATAGTGTCGGGCCCACGCGTCAGCGTCAGAAGCCTATATAAAAAAAGATAACCGTAGCCTGCCCGACCACAAAGGCGATCCGGGTAGACTAACCATCGTCGCCAATGAAGGGGCGGGGCTAGGTCTGTTCGAATGAAGAACAGTTTGCTTTTCCCCTTTTAATCTGTAATCAAATTTTGTATCACGTTTTTCTCCGTCAACCGTAATCCAAATTTGATGATATTTGTTTCTGAATTTTTCTAAAATCAACATCTATTCATTTATGACATTTTTTCGTATGTAATTCCAATTCTTGGATGTTGTTTATACACCTTATATTGTTCCTTATAAGTACAACATATAAATAATATTTTTTTACACAACCATTACTAATTAAACTTTGAATTTCGTAATATTATGGTGAACATAAGGTTATGTTAAAATTTCAAATGCATATGAGTTCGAACATGTTTTAAAGTGTGGAAAACTTCAATGTTGAAGTAACATTCTAATCAACTAGGTCAGAGATGTAGACATTTGTACACAAGTATAATCTTCCGTTTTCGAAACCATTTGAATTTTTGTAGACAAGCTTAGAGACTTAAATTACGTTGCCAAGTCAATTTGTATAATTTTTAGAACACACTAAGACGTTATTATCATTATTATATCGTAAACAAGAGATAAAAATTCTAATTTTAAGAAATTTGGTTAGACAAGTGTGGCTGTTGATATTTTATTAAATACTAAATAACCAACTATGAATTATTCGTATTTTTTTACGAATTTTGTAGTCTTGTTTATGGGGTATGCTATTTGAGGGAAGCAAGTTTCAATTGAAAAAAATAGTGTCGGGCCCACGCGCCGGCGTGAGAATCCCTATATAAAAAAAGATAACCGTAGCCCTTGCCGACCACAAAGGCGATCCGGGTAGACTAACCATCGTCGCCAATGAAGGGGCGGGGCTAGGTCTGTTCGAATGAAGAACAGTTTGCTTTTCCCCTTTTAATCTGCAATCAAATTTTGTATCACGTTTTCCCCGTCAACAGTAATCCAAATTTGATGATATTTGTTTCTGAATTTTTCTAAAATCAACATCTATTCATTTATGACATTTTTTCGTATGTAATTCCATTTCTTGGATGTTGTTTATAGACCTTATATTGTTCCTTATAAGTACAACATATGCATAATATTTTTTACACAACCGTTACTAATTAAACTTCGAATTTCGTAATCTTATGGTGAACATAAGGTTATGTTAAAATTTCAAATGCATATGAGTTCGAACATGTTTTAAAGTGTGGAAAACTTCAATGTTGAAGGAACATTCTAATAAATTAGGTGAGAGATGTAGACATTTGTACACAAGTATAATCTTCCGTTTTCGAAACCTTTTGAATTTTTGCAAACAAGCTTAGCGACTTAAATTATGTTGCCAAGTCAATTTGTAAAATTTTTAGAACACTCTAAGATGTTATTATGATTAATATATCGTAAACAAGAGATAAAAATTCTAATTTTAAGAAATTTGGTTAGACAAGTGTGGTTGTTGATATTTTATTCAAATAATAAATTACCAACTATGAATTATTCGTATTTTTTACGAATTTTGTAGTCTTGTTTACGGGGTATACTATTTCAGGGAAGAAAGTTTCAATTTAGAAAAAAATAGTGTCGGGCTCACGCGTCAGCGTCAGAATCCTATATAAAAAAAGATAACCGTAGCCTGCCCGACCACAAAGGCGATCCGGGTAGACTAACCATCGTCGCCAATGAAGGGGCGGGGCTAGGTCTGTTCGAATGATGAACAGTTTGCTTTTCCCCTTTTAATCTGTAATCAAATTTTATATCACGTTTTTCTCTGTCAACCGTAATCCAAATTTGATGATATTTGTTTCTGAATTTTTCTAAAATCAACATCTATTCATTTATGACATTTGTTCGTATGTTATTCCATTTCTTGGATGTTGTTTATACACCTTATACTGTTCCTTATAAGTACAACATATAAATAATATTTTTTACACAACCATCACTAATTAAACTTTGAATTTCGTAATATTATGGTGAACATAAGGTTATGTTAAAATTTCAAATGCATATGATTTCGAACATGTTTTAAAGTGTTGAAATCTTCAATGTTGAAGGAACATTCTAATAAACTAGGTGAGAGATGTAGACATTTGTACACAAGTATAATCTTCCGTTTTCGAAACCGTTTGAATTTTTGTAGACAAGCTTAGCGACTTAAATTATGTTGCCAAGTCAATTTTTAGAATTTTTAGAACACACTAAGACGTTATTATGATTAATATATCGTAAACAAGAGATAAAAATTCTAATTTTAAAAAATTTGGTTAGACAAGTGTGGTTGTTGATATTTTATTCAAATAATAAATTACCAACTATGAATTATTCGTATTTTTTACGAATTTTGTAGTCTTATTTACGGGGTATACTATTTGAGGGAAGCAAGTTTCAATTCAGAAAAAATAGTGTCGGGCCCACGCATCAACGTAAGAAGCCTATATAAAAAAGATAACCGTAGCCTGCCCGACCACAAAGGCGATCCGGGTAGACTAACCATCGTCGCCAATGAAGGGGCGGGGCCAGGTCTGTTCGAATGAAGAACAGTTTGCTTTTCTACTTTTAATCTGCAATCTAATTTTGTATCACGTTTTCTCCGTCAACAGTTATCCAAATTTGATGATATTTGTTTCTGAATTTTTCTAAAATCAACATCTATTCATTTATGCCATTTTTTCATATGTAATTCCATTTCTTGGATGTTGTTTATACACCTTATATTGTTCCTTATAAGTACAACATATAGATAATATTTTTTTACACAACCATTACTAATTAAACTTTGAATTTCGTAATATTATGGTGAACATAAGGTTATGTTAAAATTTCAAATGCATATGAGTTCGAACATGTTTTAAAGTGTGGAAAACTTCAATGTTGAAGGAACATTCTAATAAACTAGGTGAGAGATGTAGACATTTGTACACAAGTATAATCTTCCGTTTTCGAAACCTTTTGAATTTTTGTAGACAAGCTTAGCGACTTAAATTATGTTGTTAAGTCAATTTGTAGAATTTTTAGAACACACTAAGACGTTATTATGATTAATATATCGTAAACAAGAGATAAAAATTCTAATTTTAAGAAATTTGTTTAGACAAGTGTGGCTGTTGATATTTTATTCAAATAATAAATTACCAACTATGAATTATTCGTATTTTTTACGAATTTTGTGGTCTTGTTTACGGGGTATACTATTTGAGGGAAGCAAGTTTCAATTCAGAAAAAATAGTGTCGGGCCCACGCGTCAACGTCAGAAGCCTATATAAAAAAAAGATAACCGTAGCCTGCCCGACCACAAAGGCGATCCGGGTAGACTAACCATCGTCGCCAATGAAGGGGTGGGGCCGGTCTGTTCGAATGAAGAACGGTTTGCTTTTCCACTTTTAATCGCAATCTAATTTTGTATCACGTTTTCTCCGTCAACAGTTATCCAAATTTGATGATATTTGTTTCTGAATTTTTCTAAAATCAACATCTATTCATTTATGCCATTTTTTCATATGTAATTCCATTTCTTGGATGTTGTTTATACACCTTATATTGTTCCTTATAAGTACAACATATAGATAATATTTTTTTACACAACCATTACTAATTAAACTTTGAATTTCGTAATATTATGGTGAACATAAGGTTATGTTAAAATTTCAAATGCATATGAGTTCGAACATGTTTTAAAGTGTGGAAAACTTCAATGTTGAAGGAACATTCTAATAAACTAGGTGAAAGATGTAGACATTTGTACACAAGTATAATCTTCCGTTTTCGAAACCTTTTGAATTTTTGTAGACAAGCTTAGCGACTTAAATTATGTTGCCAAGTCAATTTGTAGAATTTTTAGAACACACTAAGACGTTATTATGATTAATATATCGTAAACAAGAGATAAAAATTCTAATTTTAAGAAATTTGGTTAGACAAGTGTGGCTGTTGATATTTTATTCAAATAATAAATTACCAACTATGAATTATTCGTATTTTTTACGAATTTTGTGGTCTTGTTTACGGGGTATACTATTTGAGGGAAGCAAGTTTCAATTCAGAAAAAATAGTGTCGGGCTCACGCGTCAGCGTCAGAAGCCTATATAAAAAAAGATAATCGTAGCCTGCCCGACCACAAAGGCGATCCGGGTAGACTAACCATCGTCGCCAATGAAGGGGCGGGGCCAGGTCTGTTCGAATGAAGAACAGTTTGCTTTTCTACTTTTAATCTGCAATCAAATTTTGTATCACGTTTTCTCCGTTAACAGTTATCCAAATTCGATGATATTTGTTCCTAAATTTTTCTAAAATCAACATCTATTCATTTATGCCATTTTTTCATATGTAATTCCATTTCTTGGATGTTGTTTATACACCTTATATTGTTCCTTATAAGTACAACATATAGATAATATTTTTTTACACAACCATTACTAATTAAACTTTGAATTTCGTAATATTATGGTGAACATAAGGTTATGTTAAAATTTCAAATGCATATGAGTTCGAACATGTTTTAAAGTGTGGAAAACTTCAATGTTGAACGAACATTATAATAAACTAGGTGAGAGATGAAGACATTTGTACACAAGTATAATCTTCCATTTTCGAAACCTTTTGAATTTTTGAAGACAAGCTTAGCGACTTAAATTATGTTGCCAAGTCAATTTGTAGAATTTTTAGAACACACTAAGACGTTATTATGATTAATATATCGTAAACAAGAGATAAAAATTCTAATTTTAAGAAATTTGGTTAGACAAGTGTGGCTGTTGATATTTTATTCAAATAATAAATTACCAACTATGAATTATTCGTATTTTTTACGAATTTTGTGGTCTTGTTTACGGGGTATACCATTTGAGGGAAGCAAGTTTCAATTCAGAAAAAATAGTGTCGGGCCCACGCGTCAACGTCAGAAGCCTATATAAAAAAAGATAACCGTAGCCTGCCCGACCACAAAGGCAATCCGGGTAGACTAACCATCGTCGCCAATGAAGGGGCGGGGCCAGGTCTGTTCGAATGAAGAACAGTTTGCTTTCCCCTTTTAATCTGTAATCAAATTTTGTATCACGTTTTTCTCCGTCAACCGTAATCCAAATTTGATGATATTTGTTTCTGAATTTTTCTAAAATCAACATCTATTCATTTATGACATTTTTTCGTATGTAATTCCATTTCTTGGATGTTGGTTATACACCTTATACTGTTCCTTATAAGTACAATATATAGATAATATTTATTTACACAACCATTACTAATTAAACTTTGAATTTCATAATATTATGGTGAACATAAGGTTATGTTAAAATTTCAAATGCATATGAGTTCGAACATGTTTTAAAGTGTGGAAAACTTCAATGTTGAAGTAACATTCTAATAAACTGGGTGAGAGATGTAGACATTTGTACACAAGTATAATCTTATGTTTTCGAACCATTTGAATTTTTGTAGACAAGCTTAGCGACTTAAATTACGTTGGCAAGTCAATTTGTAGAATTTTTCGAACACACTAAGACGTTATTATAATTATTATATCGTAAACAAGAGATAAAAATTCTAATTTTATGAAATTTGGTTATTCAAGTGTGGTTGTTGATATTTTATTAAATACTAAATTACCAACTATGAATTATTTGTATTTTTTTACGAATTTTTTGGTGCTGTTTACGGGGTATGCTATTTGAGGGAAGCAAGTTTCAATTTAGAAAAAATAGTGTCGGGCCCACGCGCCAGCGTGAGAATCCTATATAAAAAAGATAACCGTAGCCTGCCCGGCCGACAAAGGCGATCCGGGTAGACTAACCATCGTCGCCAATGAAGGGGCGAGGCTAGGTCTGTTCGAATGAAGAACAGTTTGCTTTTCCCCTTTTAATCTGCAATCAAATTTTGTATCACGTTTTCTCCGTAAACAGTAATCCAAATTTGATGATATTTGTTTCTGAATTTTTCTAAAATCAACATCTATTCATTTATGACATTTTTTCTTATGTAATTCCATTTCTTGGATTTTGTTTATACACCTTATATTGTTCCTTATATGTACAACATATAGATAATATTTTTTTACACAACCATTACTAATTAAACTTTGAATTTCGTAATCCTATGGTGAACATAAGGTTATGTTTAAATTTCAAATGCATATGAGTTCGAACTTGTTTTAAAGTGTGGAAAACTTCAATGTTGAAGGAACATTCTAATAAACTAGGTGAGAGATGTAGACATTTGTACACAAGTATAATCTTCCGTTTTCAAAACCTTTTGAATTTTTGTAGACAAGCTTAGCGACTTAAATTATGTTGCCAAGTCAATTTGTAGAATTTTTATAACACACTAAGACGTTATTATGATTAATATATCATAAACAAGAAATAAAAATTCTAATTTTAAGAAATTTGGTTATTCAAGTGTGGTTGTTGATATTTTATTAAATACTAAATTACCAACTATGAATTATTCGTATTTTTTTACGAATTTTTTGGTGCTGTTTACGGGGTATGCTATTTGAGGGAAGCAAGTTTCAATTCAGAAAAAATAGTTTTGGGCCCACGCGTCAGCGTGAGAATACTATATAAAAAAAGATAACCGTAGTCTGCCCGGCCGACAAAGGCGATCCGGGTAGACTAGCCATCGTCGCCAATGAAGGGGCGGGGCTAGATCTGTTCGAATGAAGAACAGTTTGATTTTCGCCTTTTAATCTGCAATCAAATTTTGTATCACGTTTTCTCCGAAAATAGTAATCCAAATTTGATAATATTTGTTTCTGAATTTTTCTAAAATCACATCTATTCATTTATTACATTTTTTCGTATGTAATTCCATTTCTTGGATGTTGTTTATACACCTTATATTGTTCCTTATAAGTACAACATATAGATAATATTTTTTTACACAACCATTACTAATTAAACTTTCAATGTCGTAATCTTATGGTGAACACAAGGTTATGTTTAAATTTCAAATGCATATGAGTTCGAACATGTATTAAAGTGTGGAAAACTTCAATGTTGAAGGAACATTCTAATAAACTAGGTGAGAGATGTAGACATTTGTACACAAGTATAATCTTCCGTTTTCGAAACCTTTTGAATTTTTGTAGACAAGCTTAGCGACTTAAATTATGTTGCCAAGTCAATTTGTAGAATTTTTAGAACACACTAAGACGTTATTATGATTAATATATCATAAACAAGAGATAAAAATTCTAATTTTAAGAAATTTGGTTATTCAAGTGTGGTTGTTGATATTTTATTAAATACTAAACTACCAACTATGAATTATTCGTATTTTTTTACGAATTTTTTGGGGCTGTTTACGGGGTATGCTATTTGAGGGAAGCAAGTTTCAATTCAGAAAAAATAGTTTCGGGCCCACGCGTCAGCGTGAGAATACTATATAAAAATAGATAACCGTAGTCTGCCCGGCCGACAAAGGCGATCCGGGTAGACTAACCATCGTCGCCAATGAAGGGGCGGGGCTAGGTCTGTTCGAATGAAGAACATTTTGATTTTCCCATTTTAATCTGCAATCAAATTTTGTATCACGTTTTCTCCGTAAACAGTAATCCAAATTTGATGATATTTGTTTCTGAATTTTTCTAAAATCAACATCTATTCATTTATTACATTTTTTCGTATGTAATTCCATTTCTTGGATGTTGTTTATACACCTTATATTGTTCCTTATAAGTACAACATATAGATAATATTTTTTTACACAACCATTACTAATTAAACTTTGAATTTCGTAATCTTATGGTGAACATAAGGTTATGTTAAAATTTCAAATGCATATGAGTTCGAACATGTTTTAAAGTGTGGAAAACTTTAATGTTGAAGGAACATTCTAATAAACTAGGTGAGAGATGTAGACATTTGTACACAAGTATAATCTTCCGTTTTCGAAACCTTTTGAATTTTTGTAGACAAGCTTAGCGACTTAAATTATGTTGCCAAGTCAATTTGTAGAATTTTTAGAACACACTAAGACGTTATTATGATTAATATATCGTAAACAAGAGATTAAAATTGTAATTTTAAGAAATTTGGTTAGACAAGTGTAGTTGTTGATATTTTATTCAAATAATAAATTACCAACTATAAATTATTCATATTTTTTACGAATTTTGTGGTCTTGTTTACGGGGTATACTATTTGAGGGAAGCAAGTTTCAATTCAGAAAAAATAGTGTCGGGCCCACGCGTCAGCGTCAGAAGCCTATATAAAAAAGATAACCGTAGCCTGCCCGACCACAAAATCAATCCGGGTAGACTAACCATCGTCGCCAATGAAGGGGCGGGGCCAGATCTGTTCGAATGAAGAACAGTTTGCTTTCCCATTTTAATCTGTAATCAAATTTTGTATCACGTTTTCTCCGTCAACCGTAATCCAAATTTGATGATATTTGTTTCTGAATTTTTCTAAAATCAACATCTATTCATTTATGACATTTTTTCGTACGTAATTCCATTTCTTGGATATTGTTTATACACCTTATATTGTTCATTATAAGTACAACATATACATAATATTTTTTACACAACCATTACTAATTAAACTTTGAATTTCGTAATATTATGGTGAACATAAGGTTATGTTCAAATTTCAAATGCATATGAGTTCGAACATGTTTTAAAGTGTGGAAAACTTGAATGTTGAAGTAACATTCTAATAAACTAGGTGAGAGATGTAGACATTTGTACACAAGTATAATCTTCTGTTTTCGAAACCATTTGAATTTTTGTAGACAAGCTTAGCGACTTAAATTACGTTGCCAAGTCAATTTGTAGAATTTTTAGAACACACTAAGACGTTATTATAATTATTATATCGTAAACAAGAGATAAAAATTCTAATTTTAAGAAATTTGGTTATTCAAGTGTGGCTGTTGATATTTTATTAAATACTAAATTACCAACTATGAATTATTCGTATTTTTTTACGAATTTTTTGGTGCTGTTTACGGGGTATGCTATTTGAGGGAAGCAAGTTTCAATTCAGAAAAAATAGTGTCGGGGCCACGCTCCAGCGTGAGAATCCTATATAAAAAAAGATAACCGTAGCTCCCCCGGCCGACAAAGGCGATCCGGGTAGACTAACCATCGTCGCCAATGAAGGGGCGGGGCTAGGTCTGTTCGAATGAAGAACAGTTTGATTTTCCCCTTTTCATCTGCAATCAAATTTTGTATCACGTTTTCTCCGTAAACAGTAATCCAAATTTGATGATATTTGTTTCTGAATTTTTCTAAAATCAACATCTATTCATTTATGACATTTTTTCGTATGTAATTCCATTTCTTGTATGTTGTTTATACACCTTATATTGTTCCTTATATGTTTAACATATAGATAATATTTTTTTACACAACCATTACTAATTAAACTTTGAATTTCGTAATCTTATGGTGAACATAAGGTTATGTTTAAATTTCAAATGCATATGAGTTCGAACATGTTTTAAAGTGTGGAAAACTTCAATGTTGAAGGAACATTCTAATAAACTAGGTGAGAGATGTAGACATTTGTACACAAGTATAATCTTCCGTTTTCGAAACCTTTTGAATTTTTGTAGACAAGCTTAGCGACTTAAATTACGTTGCCAAGTCAATTTGTAGAATTTTTAGAACACACTAAGACGTTATTATCATTATTATATCGTAAGCAAGAGATAATAATTCTAATTTTAAGAAATTTGGTTATTCAAGTGTGGTTGTTGATATTCTATTAAATACTAAATTACCAACTATGAATTATTCGTATTTTTTTACGAATTTTTTGGTGCTGTTTACGGGGTATGCTATTTGAGGGAAGCAAGTTTCAATTCAGAAAAAATAGTGTCGGGCCCACGCGCCAGCGTGAGAATCCTATATAAAAAAAGATAACCGTAGCCTGCCCGGCCGACAAAGGCGATCCGGGTAGACTAACCATCGTCGCCAATGAAGGGGCGGGGCTAGGTCTGTTCGAATGAAGAACAGTTTGATTTTCCCCTTTTAATCTGCAATCAAATTTTGTATCACATTCTCTCCGTAAACAGTAATCCAAATTTGATGATATTTGTTTCTGAATTTTTTTAAATTCAACATCTATTCATTTATGACATTTTTTCGTATGTAATTCCATTTCTTGGATGTTGTTTATACACCTTATATTGTTCCTTATAAGTACAACATATAGATAATATTTTTTTACACAACCATTACTAATTAAACTTTGAATTTCATAATCTTATGGTGAACATAAGGTTATGTTTAAATTTCAAAAGCATATGAGTTCGAACATGTTTTAAAGTGTGGAAGACTTCAATGTTGAAGCAATATTCTAATAAACTAGGTGAGAGATATAGACATTTGTACACAAGTATAATCTTCCGTTTTCGAAACCTTTTGAATTTTTGTAGACAAGCTTAGCGACTTAAATTATGTTGCCAAGTCAATTTGTAGAATTTTTAGAACACACTAAGACGTTATTATGATTAATATATCATAAACAAGAGATAAAAATTCTAATTTTAAGAAATTTGGTTTTTCAAGTGTGGTTGTTGATATTTTATTAAATACTAAATTACCAACTATGAATTATTCGTATTTTTTTACGAATTTTTTGGTGCTGTTTACGGGGTATGCTATTTGAGGGAAGCAAGTTTCAATTCAGAAAAAATAGTTTCGGGCCCATGCGTCAGCATGAGAATCCTATATAAAAAAAGATAACCGTAGCCTGCCCGGCCGACAAAGGCGATCCGGGTAGACTAACCATCGTCGCCAATGAAGGGGCGGGGCTAGGTCTGTTCGAATGAAGAACAGTTTGATTTTCCCCTTTTAATCTGCAATCAAATTTTGTATCACGTTTTCTCCGTAAACAGTAATCCAAATTTGATGATATTTGTTTCTAAAATTTCTAAAATCAACATCTATTCATTTATGACTTTTTTTCGTATGTAATTCCATTTCTTGGATGTTGTTTATACACCTTATATTGTTCCTTATAAGTACAACATATAGATAATATTTTTTTACACAACCATTACTAATTAAACTTTGAATTTCGTAATCTTATGGTGAACATAAGGTTATGTTAAAATTTCAAATGCATATGAGTTCGAACATGTTTTAAAGTGTGGAAAACTTCAATGTTGAAGGAACGTTCTAATAAACTAGGTGAGAGATGTAGACATTTGTACACAAGTATAATCTTCCGTTTTCGAAACCTTTTGAATTTTTGTAGACAAGCTTAGCGACTTAAATTATGATGCCAAGTCAATTTGTAGAATTTTTAGAACACACTAAGACGTTATTATGATTAATATATCGTAAACAAGAGATAAAAATTCTAATTTTAAGAAATTTGGTTAGACAAGTGTGGCTGTTGATATTTTATTCAAATAATAAATTACCAACTATGAATTATTCGTATTTTTATGAATTTTGTGGTCTTGTTTACGGGGTATACTATTTGAGGGAAGCAAGTTTAAATTCAGAAAAAATAGTGTCGGGCCCACGCGTCAGCGTCAGAAGCCTATATAAAAAAAGATAACCGTAGCCTGCCCGACCACAAAGGCAATCCTGGTAGACTAACCATCGTCGCCAATGAAGGGGCGGGGCCAGGTCTGTTCGAATGAAGAACAGTTTGCTTTCCCCTTTTAATCTGTAATCAAATTTTATATCACGTTTTTCTCAGTCAACCGTAATCCAAATTTGACGATATTTGTTTCTGAATTTTTCTAAAATCAACATCTATTCATTTATGACATTTTTTCGTATGTAATTCCATTTCTTGGATGTTGTTTATACACATTATACTGTTCTTTATAAGTACAACATATAAATAATATTTTTTTACACAACCATTACTAATTAAACTTTGAATTTCGTAATATTATGGTGAACATAAGGTTATGTTAAAATTTCAAATGCATATGAGTTCGAACATGTTTTAAAGTGTGGAAAACTTCAATGTTTAAGTAACATTCTAATAAACTAGGTGAGAGATGTAGACATTTGTACACAAGTATAATCTTCCGTTTTCGAAACCATATGAATTTTTGTAGACAAGCTTAGCGACTTAAATTACGTTGCCAAGTCAATTTGTATAATTTTTAGAACACACTAAAACGTTATTATAATTATTATATCGTAAAAAAGAGATAAAAATTTTAATTTTAAGAAATTTGGTTAGACAAGTGTGGGTGTTGATATTTTATTAAATACAAAATTACCAACTATGAATTATTCGTATTTTTTTACGAATTTTTTGGTGTTGTTTATGGGGTATGCTATTTGAAGGAAGCAAGTTTCAATTCAGAAAAAATAGTGTCGGGCCCACGCGCCAGCGTGAGAATCCTATATAAAAAAGATAACCGT
This sequence comes from Cenchrus americanus, assembly GCA_947561735.1. NCBI lineage: Eukaryota > Viridiplantae > Streptophyta > Magnoliopsida > Poales > Poaceae > Cenchrus > Cenchrus americanus. The sequence goes on along the minus strand of OX387242.1, from coordinate 164,005,388 downwards.
AGCCTGCCCGGCCGACAAAGGCGATCCGGGTAGACTAACCATCGTCGCCAATGAAGGGGCGGGGCTAGGTCTGTTCGAATGAAGAACAGTTTGCTTTTCCCCTTTTAATCTGCAATCAAATTTTGTATCACGTTTTCTCCGTCAACAGTAATCCAAATTGGATGATATTTGCTTCTGAATTTTTCTAAAATCAACATCTATTCATTTATGACATTTTTTCGTATGTAATTCCATTTCTTGGATGTTGTTTATACACCTTATATTGTTCCTTATAAGTACAACATATAGATAATATTTTTTTAGACAACCACTACTAATTATAATTTGAATTTCGTAATCTTATGATGAACATAAGGTTATGTTAAAATTTCAAATGCATATGAGTTCAAACATGTTTTAAAGTGTGGAAAACTTCAATGTTGAAGGAACATTCTAATAAATTAGGTGAGAGATGTAGACATTTGTACACAAGTATAATCCTCCGTTTTCGAAACCTTTTGAATTTTTGTAGACAAGCTTAGCGACTTAAATTATGTTGCCAAGTCAATTTGTAGAATTTTTAGAACACACTAAGATGTTATTATGATTAATATATCATAAACAAGAGATAAAAATTCTAATTTTAAGAAATTTGGTTAGACAAGTGTGGCTGTTGATATTTTATTCAAATAATAAATTACCAACTATGAATTATTCTTATTTTTTACGAATTTTGTGGTCTTGTTTACGGGGTATACTATTTGAAGGAAGCAAGTTTCAATTCAGAAAAAATAGTGTCGGGCCCACGCGTCAACGTCAGAAGCCTATATAAAAAAAGATAACCGTAGCCCGCCCGACCACAAAGGCGATCCGGGTAGACTAACCATCGTCGCCAATGAAGGGGCGGGGCCAGGTCTGTTCGAATGAAGAACAGTTTGCTCTTCCCCTTTTAATCTACAATCAAATTTTGTATCACGTTTTCTCCGTCAACAGTTATCCAAATTTGATGATATTTGTTTCTGAATTTTTCTAAAATCAACATCTATCCATTTATGACATTTTTTCGTATGTAATTCCATTTCTTAGATGTTGTTTATACACCTTATATTGTTCCTTATTAGTACAACATATAGATAATATTTATTTACACAACCATTACTAATTAAACTTTGAATTTTGTAATCTTATGGTGAACATAAGGTTATGTTAAAATTTCAAATGCATATGAGTTCGAACATGTTTTAAAGTGTGGAAAACTTCAATGTTGAAGGAACATTCTAATAAACTAGGTGAGAGATGTAGACATTTGTACACAAGTATAATCTTCCTTTTTCGAAACCTTTTGAATTTTTGTAGACAAGCTTAGCGACTTAAATTACGTTGCCAAGTCAATTTTTATAATTTTTTAGAAAACACTAAGACGTTATTATCATTATTATATCGTAAACAAGAGATAAAAATTCTAATTTTAAAAAATTTGGTTATTCAAGTGTGGTTGTTGATATTTTATTAAATACTAAATTACCAACTATGAATTATTCGTATTTTTTTACGAATTTTTTGGTGCTGTTTACGGGGTATGCTATTTGAGGGAAACAAGTTTCAATTCAGAAAAAATAGTGTCGGGCCCACGCGCCAGCGTGAGAATCCTATATAAAAAAATATAACCGTAGCCTGCCCGACCGACAAAGGCGATCCGGGTAGACTAACCATCGTCGCCAATGAAGGGGCGGGGCTAGGTCTGTTCGAATGAAGAACAGTTTGATTTTCACCTTTTAATCTGCAATCAAATTTTGTATCACATTCTCTCCGTAAACAGTAATCCAAATTGGATGATATTTGCTTCTGAATTTTTCTAAAATCAACATCTATTCATTTATGACATTTTTTCGTATGTAATTCCATTTCTTGGATGTTGTTTATACACCTTATATTGTTCCTTATAAGTACAACATATAGATAATATTTTTTTAGACAACCACTACTAATTATACTTTGAATTTCGTAATCTTATGATGAACATAAGGTTATGTTAAAATTTCAAATGCATATGAGTTCAAACATGTTTTAAAGTGTGGAAAACTTCAATGTTGAAGGAACATTCTAATAAACTAGGTGAGAGATGTAGACATTTGTACACAAGTATAATCTTCCGTTTTCGAAACCTTTTGAATTTTTGTAGACAAGCTTAGCGACTTAAATTATGTTGCCAAGTCAATTTGTAGAATTTTTAGAACACACTAAGATGTTATTATGATTAATATATCATAAACAAGAGATAAAAATTCTAATTTTAAGAAATTTGGTTAGACAAGTGTGGCTGTTGATATTTTATTCAAATAATAAATTACCAACTATGAATTATTCTTATTTTTTACGAATTTTGTGGTCTTGTTTACGGGGTATACTATTTGAAGGAAGCAAGTTTCAATTCAGAAAAAATAGTGTCGGGCCCACGCGTCAACGTCAGAAGCCTATATGAAAAAAGATAACCGTAGCCCGCCCGACCACAAAGGCGATCCGGGTAGACTAACCATCGTCGTCAATGAAGGGGCGGGGCCAGGTCTGTTCGAATGAAGAACAGTTTGCTCTTCCCCTTTTAATCTACAATCAAATTTTGTATCACGTTTTCTCCGTCAACCGTTATCCAAATTTGATGATATTTGTTTCGAATTTTTCTAAAATCAACATCTATCCATTTATGACATTTTTTCGTATGTAATTCCATTTCTTAGATGTTGTTTATACACCTTATATTGTTCCTTATTAGTACAACATATAGATAATATTTATTTACACAACCATTACTAATTAAACTTTGAATTTTGTAATCTTATGGTGAACATAAGGTTATGTTAAAATTTCAAATGCATATGAGTTCGAACATGTTTTAAAGTGTGGAAAACTTCAATGTTGAAGGAACATTCTAATAAACTAGGTGAGAGATGTAGACATTTGTACACAAGTATAATCTTCCTTTTTCGAAACCTTTTGAATTTTTGTAGACAAGCTTAGCGACTTAAATTACGTTGCCAAGTCAATTTTTATAATTTTTAGAAAACACTAAGACGTTATTATCATTATTATATCGTAAACAAGAGATAAAAATTCTAATTTTAAAAAATTTGGTTATTCAAGTGTGGTTGTTGATATTTTATTAAATACTAAATTACCAACTATGAATTATTCGTATTTTTTTACGAATTTTTTGGTGCTGTTTACGGGGTATGCTATTTGAGGGAAACAAGTTTCAATTCGAAAAAAATAGTGTCGGGCCCACGCGCCGGCCGTGAGAATCCTATATAAAAAAATATAACCGTAGCCTGCCCGACCGACAAAGGCGATCCGGGTAGACTAACCATCGTCGCCAATGAAGGGGCGGGGCTAGGTCTGTTCGAATGAAGAACAGTTTGATTTTCACCTTTTAATCTGCAATCAAATTTTGTATCACATTCTCTCCGTAAACAGTTATCCAAATTTGATGATATTTGTTTCTGAATTTTTCTAAATTCAACATCTATTCATTTATGACATTTTTTCGTATGTAATTCCATTTCTTGGATGTTGTTTATACACCTTATATTGTTCCTTATAAGTACAACATATAGATAATATTTTTTTAGACAACCATTACTAATTAAACTTTGAATTTCGTAATCTTATGGTGAACATAAGGTTATGTTAAAATTTCAAATGCATATGAGTTCGAACATGTTTTAAAGTGTGGAAAACTTCAATGTTGAAGGAACATTCTAATAAACTAGGTGAGAGATATAGACATTTGTACACAAGTATAATCCTCCGTTTTCGAAACCTTTTGAATTTTTGTAGACAAGCTTAGCGACTTAAATTATGTTGCCAAGTCAATTTGTAGAATTTTTAGAACACACTAACACGTTATTATGATTAATATATCATAAACAAGAGATAAAAATTCTAATTTTAAGAAATTTGGTTAGACAAGTGTGGCTGTTGATATTTTATTCAAATAATAAATTACCAACTATGAATTATTCTTATTTTTTACGAATTTTGTGGTCTTGTTTACGGGGTATACTATTTGAAGGAAGCAAGTTTCAATTCAGAAAAAATAGTGTCGGGCCCACGCGTCAGCGTCAGAATCCTATATAAAAAAAGATAATCGTAGCCTGCCCGACCACAAAGGCGATCCGGGTAGACTAACCATCGTCGCCAATGAAGGGGCGGGGCCGTGTCCGTTCGAATGAAGAACGACTTGCTTTTCCCCTTTTAATCCGCAATCAAATTTTGTATCACGTTTTCTCCGTCAACGGTTATCCAAATTTGATGATATTTGTTTCTGAATTTTTCTAAAATCAACATCTATCCATTTATGACATTTTTTCGTATGTAATTCCATTTCTTAGATGTTGTTTATACACCTTATATTGTTCCTTATTAGTACAACATATAGATAATATTTATTTACAGAACCATTACTAATTAAACTTTGAATTTCGTAATCTTATGGTGAACATAAGGTTATGTTAAAATTTCAAATGCATATGAGTTCGAACATGTTTTAAAGTGTGGAAAATTTCAATGTTGAAGGAACATTCTAATAAACTAGGTGAGAGATGTAGACATTTGTACACAAGTATAATCTTCCGTTTTCGAAACCTTTTGAATTTTTGTAGACAAGCTTAGCGACTTAAATTATGTTGCCAAGACAATTTGTAGAATTTTTAGAACACACTAAGACGTTATTATGATTAATATATCGTAAACAAGAGATAAAAATTCTAATTTTAAGAAATTTTGTTAGACAAGTGTGGCTGTTGATATTTTATTCAAATAATAAATTACCAACTATGAATTATTCGTATTTTTTACGAATTTTGTGGTCTTGTTTACAGGGTATACTATTGGAGGGAAGCAAGTTTCAATTCAGAAAAAATAGTGTCGGGCCCACGAGTCAGCGTCAGAATCCTATATAAAAAAAGATAACCGTAGCCTGCCCGACCACAAAGGCGATCCGGGTAGACTAACCATCGTCGCCAATGAAGGGGCAGGGCCAGGTCTGTTCAAATGAAGAACAGTTTGCTTTTCCCCTTTTAATCTGCAATCAAATTTTGTATCACGTTTTCTCCGTCAACAGTTATCCAAATTTGATGATATTTGTTTCTGAATTTTTCTAAATTCAACATCTATTCATTTATGACATTTTTTCGTATGTAATTCCATTTCTTGTATGTTGTTTATACACCTTATATTGTTCCTTATAAGTACAACATATAGATAATATTTTTTACACAACCATTACTAATTAAACTTTGAATTTCGTAATCTTATGGTGAACATAAGGTTATGTTAAAATTTCAAATGCATGAGTTCGAACATGTTTTAAAATCTGGAAAACTTCAATGTTGAAGGAACATTCTAATAAACTAGGTGAGAGATGTGAACATTTGTACACAAGTATAATCTTCCGTTTTCGAAACCTTTTGAATTTTTGTAGACAAGCTTAGCGACTTAAATTATGTTGCCAAGTCAATTTGTAGAATTTTTAGAACACACTAAGACGTTATTATAATTATTATATCATAAACAAGAGATAAAAATTCTAATTGTAAGAAATTTGGTTAGACAAGTGTGGCTGTTGATATTTTATTCAAATACTAAATTACCAACTACGAATTATTCGTATTTTTTACAATTTTTTGGTGCTTTTTATGGGGTATACTATTTGAGGGAAGCAAGTTTCAATTCAGAAAAAATAGTGTCGGGCCCACGCATCAGCGTCAGAAGCCTATATAAAAAAAAATTCGTAGCCTGCCCGACCGACAAAGGCGATCCGGGTAGACTAACCATCGTCGCCAACAAGTGCTCCATTGTCAGAAATGCCCCTTGCCGAATGAATATGCATCCGCCCTGGTGCCCCGACCCCTGCCCCCTTCTTCTTCCCCGATCTGAGCTCCACCGCCGCCGCCCGCCCATCCTTCCCCGCCGTCGCACAGATGTCGCACTATGCCGATTCGTCTGGAGGTGCACGTGCGAGCAGCAGGGTCCAAGGTTGCCGGAGCAGCCGCAATCACTCCATCGGCTTGGATCCAGTCGGTGAGCTAAGCGGCTTTCCACTGGTCCCTTGCCCGGACTGTGGTATGGCTCGGGTGGTGGAGGGGCGGACGCAGAAAGAAGGTGAAAACCACGATCATCTTTATTTCAAGTGTGCAAGGAACTCAGTGAGTAGTCTGCTGTGTCTCCCAAATATGAGTTAGGGTTCTTATTTGCTTTTGATTCTGCAGTACCCCAAGTATTGTGGATTTTATCGTTTCCACAAGGAGTATCTCCAGATGCTGAAGGATGCTGGCATCATAGTTTTTCGACCGTCGAACTGGGCAGACACGGTCGATGAAGTAGTTGATTCAGTGGAATGTCAGATTGGGAGCGGCGAGCAGAGGCAAGCACTGGAGGACAAGCAGAGGAAGAAAGCACTGGAGGAGAAGATGGACAATGTGATCTGGAAGATGAACTTGATTAATGTGGCTGTTGTTTGTGTAGTATTTGGATGTTTACTAGGGATGTATGCTGCAAAGAAGTAATTCTGATGTTAAAAGTGGTGCTTTTGCTTCATCTGTGTGGATGAAGAATGAAAAATTTGTCAAATATGACAAACTTAAATGCATGTATGAAGAATGAATGGAATGACAATTGGGTCACAAATCTTAATGTGTCACACATCACAAAATTCATCAATTCAACTGTGCTGACATTTCATTGCAGCACGAGGCAAAGGAAATGCGGATTATTAAGACAAACAGAGTAACAAACTTCTGGCATAACTCTGGGATATATACACATTGCAATTCATTGTGAACTACTGCCATATAATGACACAGAGTATCAAACTTCTGGCATACACATTGCAATTCATTATAAGCTGCTACCATAGACATTGCAATGCCTTCCAAAATAGGAGACATGGATTGATCTACTGCGTCTCTTAGATCTACTAGTTCATCACAAGTTCAACATACACAGATCTACTAGCTAGTCCATCACAAGTTCAACAAGCACATTGGAAGAACACCTTAACAGAAGAACAAATTAATTTAGCAGAGGTAGTCGCCGCCGGAGGAGCCCCACCGTCGGAGTCGGAGTCCGAGCTAGAGACGTCAAGGCCACCATCGTCGTCGTCGTCGGGGGGGACCACTTCTCTCTCCAGATGCCCAGCCAAGACATTGACCTTGAAGGCGTAACCCATCACGATCGTCTGCAGTGGCTCAGGAGGCCGTTGGACCCCGAGATGAACAACCATCTTTTTAAGACTCTGCCAAGACTGGTAGAGCAACTTCACTGAAAACCAGGCATCCTCAACATTTACGGACGGAGCACGCATGGGCAGCGACACCTTGCTCCGGGGTGGCTTCAGCCGCTTCACCTCCTCGGGCGGGGGCGGCGGCACCTCCTCGGGCGGGGGCGGCGGCACCTCCTCGGGCTCGGCGGGCGGGGGCGGCGGCACCTCCTCGGGCTCGGTGGGCGGGGGCGGCGGCACCTCCTCCCTCCCCCGCTTCCTTGATGGATCGCTTGACGCCATGAACTTGCTTGAGGAAGGAGAAGCTCTTGGATTCACTTCTTGTTGACCAAAGACGGTGGTGCTGGGGTTTTCTTGGTGCTGCAGTTGACGAAGTTCTTGGCCGGCCAGGATTTTATTGACGGGACGGCGAATCGTCAGGCTGTCGGTCACGCGCCTCGGAACCCGTGTCTGCTCAGGAGAGCTCTTGCCTCTTGGCCACAAAAATCATGTGGTCACAAGGAGATGTGTGACTGTTCATATTTTATTCAAAATACCAAATGCCCAACTACTCCTATGAGTTGTTCGATTCTTTAAAAAACTATGAATTGTTCCTATTTTTTATCTATATAACTTATATAATTGGTACCCACTAACTATCATTAACTTCATTTCTCTCTTTATGCAAGCTACCCACATCATCTCTCATCAAACTAAGGGTTATTAACTCTATCTCCTTTTCTCTTCATTACACCAATTCTTTCTTCATACAAACTACAAAGCGACCCGGGTTTGCTAACCCGCGTCGGCATTGCTACCCCCTCCATCCCAAATATTGCCCCTTTAATTTCTTCTTTCCGAATGGATAAGCGCAGCAGTTTCCTTGAAAAAAGCGCAGAGGAGGCGTGGAGACAGAGACGACGATGAGGAGCGCCGGCGAGGGGCCAAGCAGCAGACGACCCCGCGCACCCGGGATCGAGAAGACCGAAACGCGAAGCGGTGTCGCAACTGGATCCGCACGCGTGCCGGCGAGATGGCAGCGAAGAGGGAGATGACGATGAGCGCCGGAGAGGGGCAAAGCGGCGGTGGAGTGAACCCAATGCCGGAGACGAGGGTCCTCGACTGGATCCTCTCAGATTCCGACGAGGGGCCAAGCAGCGGCAAGGAGGAGCGTGCCAGCGAGGGGGTAGCGAAGTGGGTGAGTGGCCTGCCCCACGTTTGCGAGCACAAGTGTCTGCCAACTACGAAGAGGTGTCGAGGGAGCGGCGAAGAAGGTGTAGAGGACCTCATCTTTGACTCTGGCAACGACTACGACGACTGCGAGGCAAGTTTCTCTGAATCTCACTGCCTTTTTACTTGTTCTATAGATAGAGCTTAAGGTAGCTTGAACTTCAACTTCATAAAGTTAATTAGTGCCTATGATGATGTCTTCCGTGCTTGTCATGATCTTAATTGTACCAAGTTCTGAGGTAAATCAGTTCTGAACTAAGTTCTGCTTTTACTTGTCACACCTTGCTCCAAGGTCCGAGGCAAATTAGTTCTGAATTAACTATGTTGTTCTTATACCATGTTTAACCCTGTTTCAGGCAAAACTCTTTGAGTCGCGAGCAGAGCTTGAGTTACTTCTTAACCTTAATGTATGGGATTATGTGAAACCTGAGTTTGAAAAAATCACAAAAGAAGTGAACATCCTCATCAAAAGGCTAAGCACATAAGGAGGTACAATTATACTACTGAAGAAAATCTCGAGCCTGCCCATTGAAGGCGTGCTAGAAGAGCTTCAAGAATCCTTGGTTGCTTACGTAGAAGATGCAAAAAGAGCCGATAATCCTGATGGGGCATGATCTAGTAAGGGCCGGCTCTAGGGGGAGGGCAGGCAGGGCGATGGCCATGGGCCCATGGAGCTGGGGGCCCAAGACATATAGTAATTAGTAGGCTTATAGTTGTAATTAACAAGTTAACCATCCCAAGAGGTCTAGACGTTCCAGCTTCTAGGAATTTAGGTTCAGCCACGAGTCGACGACGTTTCAGCCGGTGGCGGCGCTGCACGCCCTGACGCTCGACGTTTCAGTTTTCCTCGCGATTCGCTGCGGCGCGACGCTGCTCGGCGGCTTGCGCCCTTGCCCATCAGGCCATCGCATCACCGCACCATCGTCGACCATCTAGTGGCTAGCGCTAGCGGCTGGCGGTCGGCCACCAGCGAGCACGACAATTCAATTTTCTCCTCGGTCCTCACGGAGTCACGGTAAGGATCAACAACACCACTCCTTGGGTTTAAATTTTTCCCAAAATAATTACAAGGGTTATAAATTTAGAATTCTTTTTATTTGAATATGATAGATGTTTCCTAAGAAGCATAAACAATGCATATTATTTGAGATAACTATAATAGTTGGTATTTTGTATTTTTTTTAATTTTTGACACTATTGTTATATTTCATGAACTAGACTGTTATACGTGAACTGCAAGGTTTTTTACTCATATTATATATTGAGCGTGTTTGGAGAAATAGCCTAGAGCTATTTTGAGGGCTAAAGTTTAACCTAAGAAAATAACTCTCTAATAAAATAGCTTTTGAGTTGTTTGGATTCACTGGCTATTTGAGCTATTTGACCTTACCCCTCTCTCCCTTGCCCTTAGAAAAAATAGCCCAATTAGCATGTATTTTGGGGATAATTTTTTTTGCGTGAACTAGTTGCAAATAGCCCTAAAATAGGCCACCTGTTTGGTTGCTATTTGAGCTATTTAGGATAAAAGGGGTGGGCTAAAAAATAGCTTATGGATTCAAACACCCCATTATATGCTACTTCAACGGGTCCTTTTTTTACTTGCCCAAGGGTCCTTGAAATTGTAGAGCCGGCCCTGGATCTAGTTTAAGCTTGTTGATGTGCAGGGTGAGTAGCCATACTTTTGTGGATGTTCAGGGGGCATGCCTTTGTTGATGTGTATGGTCAGATAGCACGACCATAGTGTAAATAATGTGATGGACTAGTTAAGTCCTAGCCTGTTATATGGACAAGTTAACCTTTTGTAATAATTATCTTTATTCCTGTGGACAAGTTATCTTCATCTTTGTGTACAAGTTATCTCTCTTATGATGCCTGTTTTGTCTCAGAACATATGTGTGTTGATTGTGCCTGTATGTCGAAATGGAAGCAATGAGAGATGGATCGAGTTGACCTGTCAATGAGGACAGACTCAAAGGAGATGATGATTAACAAACCTCCGTCTCATTTGTTCACCGACGCCGCGCTCCCGCTTCACTGCAGTTGAGTGCTCTCAGACTTCAATATATTATTGGGCTCTCAAACTAGTAACGGGCGTCAAATGCTCATCGGTAACGGACTTTATAACACGTTACCAATACAGCAGCGATCAGTAACGGACTTAAGCAGCCCGTTACTGATACCACATTGATCGGTAACGTACTTTACAAGCCCTATACTGAAAGGTTTAACATTTGTAATAAGCTCTTTTAACATCCGTTACAAAGAATTTATGTAACGGGCGTTTAAGAAGCCCGTTACCAGAAGTCCACATTGGTAACGGGCGTTGTGGAGGCCAACCCCGGGGTCGTCCTGGCGCGCTTATAGGTAACGGGCGCCAAACAACAACCGTTACAGATGTGGGTGGATGTAACGGGCGTTAAGGGCCTGTTACAAATGCTGCGTGACCTATTTGAGGTTTTCACGTAGTGCTCTTTCCCCGGTGGGATGCTCACCTGGTGATGGCGTCGTGGCGGGCCGACCTCCCTTCCCCTCCCTCACGGCGGAAGGCGACGACGCCCGTCATCCCTTCCTCTCCCTCGACAGCCGGCGCGGTGGTGGCTCCCTCGATGGCCGGCGCCTCCCCCGACGGCGCGGCATGTCCTGGTGTTGTCGTGTTGGGGGTGGCGGTATGTCCTGGTGGTGATCCCGGCGGCGGCGGCAGCTTGGTGGTTGGCCCGACTGCGGCGGCTCTCTGCCTTTTTTTGTTTTTAAAAAATGTTTGTCGTGTGTGTGAATAGGGTGCACGGCAAACAGGACCTAACTTCGTGTCGTGAACGTGCCTGACCGTTCGCTACCTTTTCTTTGTCGTGCGCTGCTAGAAACGCACGGCAAAGATTTTTCACCGTGCGTGGTTAGAGAAGGCGCACGTCAATACGACTTTACCGTGCAATAATCTGCCGTGCGGCTTTTGTTGTGCGCCTCGATAAAAAACGCACGGCAAAGGCTTTGCTGTGCGTTTCTAGCCTTTGTCGTGCGCTAACCCCAGTTTTTCCGTAGTGCAAATGTTATTGGCTATTCGGATGGTAATATTTCTCTACTATAACCTGATAAGTTCAAATACTTAAGGTTGGTGAGCCTGCTAAAAGCTTTAGGTAGATTTTGATCGAACTAATCGACGTCAACGCTGCCATATCCAGACGTTCAAGCTTGGTGAGAGCAGCAAACCTTTGAATGTTTATGCATCCAAAAGCATATGAGCTGTTTGATAAGTTAAAGTTTGGCAGTTGCAAAAGGCTACCCAAATGTTCTGGTAGCTTTCTAATTCTCATGCAGCCTGATAAATTCAAATATTCAAGGTTGGTGAGGCTCTCCAATGACAATGACACACCTGTAAGATGAGAACAATCTGACATATCGAGATGCACTAACTTTGTTAGCTTGTTAAATGATACTGGCAGTCTTTCTAATAATATGGAACAACCTGACAAATCAAGATACATCTCCATTTCTCCAATTGACCCTGGCAGTGCCGCGATCTCAGTAGACCCACAAAGGCTGAGGTAAATTAATTTTTAGAGCTTTGTGATACAATCAGGAATCACACCATGTTGGGTCCTTGGAGCATTGAGATATCTCAACTGCTTTAAATTGGCAATAGAGGTCGGCAACTTTTCTATCGAGCAGTCACTTAAATCCAAGACACGCAGGTGCTTAGCAGACCAAAGTACGTCATCATGCTGCCCAATTTTGCCATATATACCAGAAAAGACATGTACATATCCGTTTTGTCACTTTGTAAAACGCGCAGGGCTCCTATCTTTGTAGGATCCTGCGTGAATGCTTTCACTGACTCGATATGGTCATTGAGTAGCTCAAAGTCGGCTTCCTCCCGTATCATCCCGTATAACCTGGACCGTACGTCTCGGTGATGCGTTTAGGGACGCAAACCAGAGAACCTGTGTCGTTTTATACCAGCCAAGGCGTGAACGGCGCCGCCCGCCCGCCGCGGCACGGAGGCGTGAAGCGCGCCACGCTCCACACCACTTGCTCCAGCACAAGCAGGCAAGCACCCAACAAAATTAACCGAGAGGCCCTGGCGTAACTTGGCGAACCCAACCTTTTCTCTACTACGAAAAAACAAATAAACGATGCATCAGTTTGCATGCCGCATCCACGAGCCCAGCCCCACCAAGCTCCCGTGCCGCCCACGACGTCGCCGTGAACTACATATAAAACATACCCTTCCTACACCTTGCATCGCGGCACCGAGCTAGCAATCGCTTACTTGCATCGACAACATTGCTCGATCTCCTGCCATGGAGGCGCGGAGCAACGAGGTGTCCGCCCTGGCGCTCCCTGCGCACCGCCGTGCCGGCGATCGCAAGGCCACCGTGATGGCGTCGAGCAATAGCTCTCTCACCGGCGTCGTGGCGCCGAGGGCGGCGGCCGGCGCCGACGCAGGCGCTGATCATCACCGACGCGCGCGCGGCCGCGTGCCGGCCGTGGCGAGATCGCTGCCGCGCGGGTCCTGCAAGGTGGAGGCGAGCGCGCACGGTCCGGGGGAGGGAGGGGACGGCAGCGGCGGGGGAGCGGCCTTCCTGATGATGGCTCGCCGGAACAGGGCTGCGTCGCGCCGTCTGATGCCGTGTTTCGTGTCATGCGTCGTGTAAGCGTGCGGCGTTTTGTGCCCGACGTGTGCAATCTGATCGGAAGACCGGCCGGAAGAGTATCTCAATGAGAAACGTGAAGGGAGATGGTTTTTGAAAATAAAAAAGGGTAATTGCAATGTTAAATTCGTGCCGTGTATTATTGATGGACGATCTCTCTGGCTCCCTATAGAAAAAAGGTGAGAAACTGATAATTCTTGAAGAAATATAAGAAAACTTTGCTACATCGGTAATATGACACCCGGGTATTGGTATCTATGTATTCACCATTTTCCCTATCATATCATCTCTGGAGACAAGCTAGTCTCTCCAGTGGGTTATGGGTTTCAGAGAATATAGAGTTTGGGACAGGGGATCTTTCAGCTTTGGAGGGAATAGAATTTATGTTTAATACCTTACATAAAATTATTCTGAAATTTGAACATGCACCACATAACACTCACATAAGAGTCACTTGAAGAAGAACTCTATGGGATTTCTCAGACATAATAGTTGTGAATGAAAATGACGTATGTCACTACATCATAATCGATTTGTGCTGGCACATGGAAAATAGATTGCTGACAAATAACAATTGACACCCACTAGCATTGTGTGCTAGCGGTTGTAAACACAGTGCTGGCGGACACTTATGTCACCTGCCAGAACAGATGGCACAATGCTAGCGGGTGACATAAGGCACCTGCCAGCACTATGGTTTTGCAGAAGCAACAATCCCCTTTTAAAGTAGGAAAAAGGTTTCATAACTTCTTAAGATGTACAATTTTTATTTGAGTTGTTTCTCTTTATTTGACAGAGTGGTAGTAATTTTATTCACAAATATCTTCTCTAATATAGTTTCATGAAACTATATGAGAGATGTATAAGATTTGTGAAGAATGTTATGACCACTATGCCGGATCACCAAATGACCAATATAAAAGCTGTTCATGTTCAAAAGTTATAGAACTTTGTAGTTGAACCATTTTTAATTTGAATTACTTTTGTCAAGGTAAACTACGTCTGAATTTTTAAAATTTGAAAATTTGAATTTTTCAAATGACCTCAAATGGAGAAATATTCAAAATAAATGTTGTAAATCTTAAGAAGTTATGAAACTTTGTAGTTTACAACTTTGTTATTTGAAATCATATTGTCAACGAAAACTATGTTTGAATCTCTCAAATTTGAAATTCAAATTTCGTAAACGACCTTGAACGGAGAAACTCCCGACATGATAGTTGTAGATCACATAAAGTTATACACGATGTTGGCACGTCTGTGCGGTGGGAGCTCGACGACGGTAGGAAGGGGCGGTGGGGAGAGGCGGCCGACATAGCCGCGCAGGAGAGGGTGCCAGTGAGAGGAGGTGAAAGACTGGCGAGCGTAGGGCCGTATGGGGGAGGATTCGAGCAAGGAGAGGTGGGAGGCCAGTGGGGGAGGACGTCGATGAGGAGAGGTGGGAGGTTGAGATGATAACGATGCAGAAGGGGGAGAAAGGATTGGAAGAAAAGAGAAAAGGGAAAAAAAGAAAAGAATACAGAATAAGAAGAAATAGGAGGAAAATATAGGAAATAAAAAAAAAGAAAAAGGAAGGGCAGACATTTCATCCTCTTAATCATCTTACATAGCTAAGAAGTTGTTTTGCCAACGTTCCTTCAAAATGGTTTCAACTTCGGTAGAGAATTTGCTCCACCAGCACAACCACAATCGGAGTTGTTTCTGCAACAACACAACCACGCCAAATGCACCCTAAGAGCATAAGAGACAAGATAAATGGCTTGTGAAACAAAATTTTTTCTAATTAATATCAAAATAGCTCTCCAAGATATTACCCATATGCAACTCGCCAATCCATCTGGCTCTCCAAATTAGCCTCCTCGCTAGACAAACTTGGCTAGCCAGTCAGGCTAGTCAAACTAGCTTGCATGTGTGGAATGATATGTGAGACTTATGAGTTTGTACGGAGAAGAGAGTTTAATGTATCTAAGTTTAATGTATCTGTTGGAATTTGGAGAGTGATAAATGAAAAATCTGTTGGAGTGAACTGCTCAATATGGAGTAATTTTTATAAAGAGATAAATAGACAGTCATGTAGAAAGTCAAAAATGAAGATTCTATTGAAGATGCTTAATAATCAATATTGAATTTAAAGATGCAAACTATTGCTCCACCGGGTGGTCAATATCTTCACGTACATGTCCAAAACCAGAGCTAAGACTGTCTGCACTAGAGCACTGGATAGCTCGAGCTCCCGCTACCCTATCCCGTTGTCCTTTTCATGAAAAAGACGTCGCAGCGGGTGTAAAGCCCCGGATTTTTGGTAAAGAAAACCCGAATCCATATACCCTTGGGATATTCCTTGAATCAGTGGCTATCGCGTACAGAATGCATCACAGTAGGTAAATCACAGCCATACATCGCATCACACAAATATTAGTACATAATTTATTACATGGTCATTATGGAGTACAACATTACAAGCCTCTTGGCTGAATCAGAGTGAAAGTCTACGCAGCGGTAGCTAGCATCCCAGAAGAGTCTCCATATTTTATTCTTCTCGCCCACAGGCATCCTTGAGCACATCGACACATCCCTCAGTCGTACTACTCGTCGGCGTTGTTGTCGTAGTCGGACTCGTACCCCGCACACCCAAAGTCTATCCAAGGAGTGAGATAGGTCCACGTCACCAACTATATGCAGCTTTAAGTGGCCTAAATTCTAAAGGGGTAAGAAGAGAGACAAGGTAGAGGCTCAGGATTCCTATGCAGCAGTAGCAAAGCATCAACAAGATATCTCCATCAAGATCCTAACCCATTCTCTCAACACAGCTCGGAATCACCTAGTACCCCAGGGCCATGTCTCCACAACCTATCTCCATCTAGGGTCGATGCGAGAACTTCCTCTCCTCACACCTCAATGATTGCAATCGGATCCGTGAGGTAGAGGGAGCAACTCTCCTCTCCCCGACTACAACCACGGCTCACCACACTCAACTACAGGGAAAGATAGAAATCCCAAAACATGAGAACAGAGCTATCAAGGGGGGCATGCCCGTGACTGAGGATGCGGCTATAGCTATAGATCGAACAACTCTGCAGAGCGTGTACACCTGTACCCAACTCGGGATGGAGCCCGGTCGGTAGCGAACTGACCAAACCCACCCTATCATGCAAACTCTCAGCCGTTACGGTCCCATCCTGCATCCGGCGCTCGAAGCGATCCCTTTTGCGAAGGGAATTGCACCGGAACTGTCAAATGCTCCCGTGTGGCCACATGGGAGTTGCACTGAGAGAAGGTGGATTCACTCCCACGGTCCCACCTCTCCCCCACTAATACCCCGCTATCCTGCTGGCAGGTATGGTTCCACACTTGCCGAGCTCAACTCGACGCTAACCCCACTCTAGGCGAGGTGGTGTGTACAAAAGGTCCCATGAAACAGTCTGTCCACTCGCTTTCAGACAAGGGTGAGCTCATGTCCTCCAAGCGTAAGTAAAACCCGAACACTTGTACTTAAAAAACGTAAAAGTTGGGATATACAGAGGGGTGCACCCTCATCCCCGATCCCAGATCGGTTGTTTTGAGCTCACCCCGCCAAAGTACCCAAAATGCCTTCTCCTGCCGTTTTTACCCCACTCACGCCAAGAACCACTATTCCCATCCCAACACATGCATCGTGAAGCTCAACGTATATACACGCTTATATACATAGTAGTAGTAGGACAATCAAGGACATAGTAATTAAAGAAAGTCGTGCAAGGTTCATCATCATGCATTTAAAGTAAAGCGCTAGCATACTCCCTCTGTCCCATAAAGAGTGCAATTCTAGTTTTTTTAGTACAGATTACTGGTGGCATGAAAATACTTTAATACCCTCATTTGTTAGCCAAATACAGTAAGTTTGGATATGAATATAGGATCTGGTTGTTTAATTAGGCAACTAATTAGATCTATTTTCTAGGATTGCACTCTTTGTGAGATTTTTTTTCAAAAGTTAGGATTGCACTTTTTTGTGGGACGGAGGGAGTACTACATAGCAATGCCTAATAGGCACTTAGAATCAGTCGTCGGGTGTGAACACCTGCGTGCGAGTAGTCATCGGCGACGTAGTCGTCGGTGTAGTCGAACTCCGAGCTCAGCTCCCCGGCTCCAGCTGCTCCTATTAACACGTAAATAAAATAAATACTGGTCCTATTGCAACTAACTACATATGAACAATGATTAAGAGCTAAAAGAGAGCAAACACTAGCCCTACCGGAGTTTATGATTTTAGAAGCGTTTTGGAAAAGGTTTCATATTTTTTGGAGTAGAAAAGAATTTTCTAGGATTTTTCAAAGATAAAATACATTTCTGAAATCAAAATACGCATCCACAATAAAGCCTACTATAAACTGACTATAAGTTGACTCTAGAGGTCTCTAAGCTAACTGCAAGCTAGCTGCAGGTTGGCTCTAGGTGCTCACGTGGCAGCCACATAGGCGGCTATAAGCTAGCCCATGCCCATGCAGCAGCCAACAAGGCTACTGGGTGGCGGCCACAAACGATCCCGGCCGGATCTACTGCGGCTCGCAGATGAGCAGACGTGGTGTGGCTTGTTTCAACTTCGGTAGAGAATTTGCTCCACCAGCACAACCACAATCGGAGTTGTTTCTGCCACAACACAACCACGCCAAATGCACCCTAAGAGCACAAGAGACTAGATAAATGGCTTGTGAAACAAAATTTTGTCTATTTAACATCAAAATAGCTCTCCAAGATATTACCCATATGCAACTCGCCAATCCATCTGGCTCTCCAAATTAGCCTCCTCGCTAGACAAACTTGGCTAGCCAGTCAGGCTAGTCAAACTAGCTTGCATGTGTGGAATGATATGTGAGACTTATGAGTTTGTACGGAGAAGAGAGTTTAATGTATCTAAGTTTAATGTATCTGTTGGAATTTGGAGAGTGATAAATGAAAAATCTGTTGGAGTGAACTGCTCAATATGGAGTAATTTTTATAAAGAGATAAATAGACAATCATGTAGAAAGTCAAAAATGAAGATTCTATTGAAGATGCTTAATAATCAATATTGAATTTAAAGATGCAAACTATTGCTCCACCGGGTGGTTAATATCTTCACGTACGTGTCCAAAACCAGAGCTAAGACTGTCTGCACTAGAGCACTGGATAGCTCGAGCTCCCGTTACCCTATCCCATTGTCCTTTTCATGAAAAAGACGTCGCAGCGGGTGTAAAGCCCCAGATTTTTGGTAAAGAAAACCCGAATCCATATACCTTTGGGATATTCCTTGAATCAGTGGCTATCGCGTACAGAATGCATCACAGTAGGTAAATCACAGCCATACATCGCATCACACAAATATTAGTACATAATTTATTACATGGTCATTATGGAGTACAACATTACAAGCCTCTTGGGCGAATCGAGTGAAAGTCTACGCGGCGGTAGCTAGCATCCCGAGAAGAGTCTCCATATTTTATTCTTCTCGCCCACAGGCATCCTTGAGCACATCGACACATCCCTCAGTCGTACTACTCGTCGGCGTTGTTGTCGTAGTCGGACTCGTACCCCGCACACCCAAAGTCTATCCAAGGAGTGAGATAGGTCCACGTCACCAACTATATGCAGCTTTAAGTGGCCTAAATTCTAAAGTGGTAAGAAGAGAGACAAGGTAGAGGCTCAGGATTCCTATGCAGCAGTAGCAAAGCATCAACAAGATATCTCCATCAAGATCCTAACCCATTCTCTGAACACAGCTCGGAATCACCTAGTACCCCAGGGCCATGTCTCCACAACCTATCTCCATCTAGGGTCGATGCGAGAACTTCCTCTCCTCACACCTCAATGATTGCAATCGGATCCGTGAGGTAGAGGGAGCAACTCTCCTCTCCCCGACTACAACCACGGCTCACCACACTCAACTACAGGGAAAGATAGAAATCCCAAAACATGAGAACAGAGCTATCAAGGGGGGGCATGCCCGTGACTGAGGATGCGGCTATAGCTATAGATCGAACAACTCTGCAGAGCGTGTACACCTGTACCCAACTCGGGATGGAGCCCGGTCGGTAGCGAACCGACCAAACCCACCCTATCATGCAAACTCTCAGTCGTTACGGTCCCATCCTGCATCCGGCGCTCTAAGCGATCCCTTTTGCGAAGGGAATTGCACCGGAACTGTCAAATGCTCCCGTGTGGCCACATGGGAGTTGCACTGAGAGAAGGTGGATTCACTCCCACGGTCCCACCTCTCCCCCACTAATACCCCACTATCCTGCTGGCAGGTATGGTTCCACACTTGCCGAGCTCAACTCGGCGCTAACCCCACTCTAGGCGAGGTGGTGTGTACAAAAGGTCCCATGAAACAGTCTGTCCACTCGCTTTCAGACAAGGGTGAGCTCATGTCCTCCATGCGTAAGTAAAACCCGAACACTTGTACTTAAAAACGTAAAAGTTGGGATATACAGAGGAGTGCCCCCTCATCCCCGATCCCAGATCGGTTGTTTTGAGCTCACCCCTCCAAAGTACCCAAAACGCCTTCTCCTGCCGTTTTTACCCCACTCACGCCAAGAACCACTATTCCCATCCCAACACATGCATCGTGAAGCTCAATGTATATACACGCTTATATACATAGTAGTAGTAGGACAATCAAGGACATAGTAATTAAAGAAAGTCGTGCAAGGTTCATCATCATGCATTTAAAGTAAAGCGCTAGCATACTCCCTCTGTCCCATAAAGAGTGCAATTCTAGTTTTTTTTAGTACAGATTACTGGTGGCATGAAAATACTTTAATACCCTCATTTGTTAGCCAAATACAGTAAGTTTGGATATGAATATAGGATCTGGTTGTTTAATTAGGCAACTGATTAGATCTATTTTCTAGGATTGCACTCTTTGTGGGATTTTTTTTCAAAAGTTAGGATTGCACTTTTTTGTGGGACGGAGGGAGTACTACATAGCAATGCCTAATAGGTACTTAGAATCAGTCGTCGGGTGTGAACACCTGCGTAAGAGTAGTCATCGGCGACGTAGTCGTCGGTGTAGTCGAACTCCGAGCTCAGCTCCCCGGCTCCAGCTGCTCCTATTAACACGTAAATAAAATAAATATAGGTCCTATTGCAATTAACTACATATGAACAATGATTAAGAGCTAAAAGAGATCAAACACTAGCCCTACTGGAGTTTATGATTTTAGAAGCGTTTTGGAAAAGGTTTCATATTTTTCGGAGTAGAAAAGGATTTTCTAGGATTTTCCAAAAGATAAAATACATTTCTGAAATCAAAATACGCATCCACAATAAAGGCTACTATAAACTGACTATAGGTTGACTCTAGAGGTCTCTAAGCTAACTGCAAGCTAGCTGCAGGTTGGCTCTAGGTGCTCACGTGGCAGCCACATAGGCGGCTATAAGCTAGCCCATGCCCATGCAGCAGCCAACAAGGCTACTGGGTGGCGGCCACAAACGATCCCGGCCGGATCTACTGCGGCTCGCAGTTGAGCAGACGTGGTGTGGCTTGTTTGTGGTTGGTCAGCCTCACAGGATCCAGGAGATCCGGTGCAGCTTGGGCACAATGAAGCCGTGTGTGTGTGTGCTAACCGTGGTTGGTTAGCCGCACGAGATCCAAAGGATCGGCTGTGACAAGATCCACGTTTGGTCCAGCCTATGGAGGAAAACCCCACCGGGGTTTTGGGCTCAGCCGAGACGTGCTCGACACTTTGCCCCAAAGGAGCGGTGGATCGGCAGAAGTTCACCGGCAGCGAGGTGCTCCGGTGGCTGGCCAACAAGTGACTCGGTGCAGCTTAAGGGTTCCTAAGGATTCGTTCTAGGCACAAAAAGGCTTGGCCTTCGGCCGGATATCGGCCCCATGCATGGCGGCGGCATCCAACTGCGTGGCAAGACAGGTCAAGGCGGCGCGGTCGCGCGAATGCGTTCCTCGAGCTCGTGCAAGGTGCGCAAAGGCGACAACATGATTGTGTGTGTGTGTGCATGCGGCCAAGAGTCAAGGCCCCGATTGGCACGACGACGCGGTGGAAATAGGGTTCCAGGCGGCGAATAGAAGGCCGGCGACGCGGGTTCGGGTGCTTACGCCGATGAGGTCACTCACGAGAATGCGGGTGCATGAACTCGCACAAGTCCTGGCCAAGAAAAGGCAAGGCCTTGGTTCACCTACACCTCAAATGTGCACGCCGGTGTGTTGGGGTTCACGATGGCGACATGCGCCGGTTGGCGTGCACGACAGAGGGCAAGGATAGACAGTCAGACAAGCGGGCGAGTGATGGAGCGTGCGTTCGGCCAGAAAGACAGGACCTTGGCCTGATGGTGGCGTGCGCAGCCATGTGGGTGCTGGTGGCGAACCTGAGCTCGATGGGAGCACACCGGAACAAAGGAACGACGTGATGAAAAGCAAAGGATCGCGCACGTTGTGGTAGGTAGCAGTACCTGCAAGATGACCGACATGGCTCCATGGCCGGCATCTCAAGCAACGATGGGTCGCGTGGCGGCACAAAGTGACAACGACATGGCAGAAGGCTCGGTTGCGTCCACGGCTCAAAGGCCGGGCGTCATAGCAGAATGGGGGTTGGTTTGGCTCACCTCGCGTTCCTGGTCGCGGCGACGAAGCAGCGGTGAAGGGGGTACAACGGTGGAGCGGCTCGAAGCAGAGGAAGCAGAGGGATCAAAGGTCGCGCACGGACGGCTTGTCTCCCACAGATAGCTCCTCCTCCTTGGACGGCCTCCAGTCTTTGAGACGGACGAGGGCAACTCCCACGAACGGGCTCCCCGCCTCGTTCTCCTCCTCTCCCTTCTATCTGCCGTCAGCGGTGGCGGATTTGGATGGGGAAGACCCCACGGGCAGCTAGGTCAAGGAGGAGGCCAAGTAGATGGGATTTATAGGGCGGCCGGCTAGGGTTCAGAGGCTTGGAGGCAAGGAGGTTGTTGGCATTTCTTAACATCACCACTATGGCGCTGGGATAGCGTGAGCATTTAAGAATCACCTGGGTATATTAACTGGTGCGAATGAGTTAACAAGCGCACGGATACACTGTTGTAGCACTTCTCCCTCGAAAGTATTCCAAAGGGTATCGAATCCAAGGAACGGTGTGTACTACCTTTTATACTAGAAGAACAGCCCAAGGACACCAAGCCCCTGCTTGGGTAGAGAGATGATGGGGTCCTCGGTTCTAGGGGGTACAAGCTGTAACATAATCTCACTTTGGACACCGGACCCTCCTGGCTATAACAATCAATTCACGACAAATGGTTGCCTACACCTGTATCCGAACGTGGGGGATTCCATAAGGGTCCAACGGCTGTCACTACTGCGGCCTACCTCAAGACAAATCGTGGGATATAGGACAATTGAAGGATAACCCATAGTCTAGACACCACATCTACACCACTGATTACTACTATAATATGACTACATCTAGGCCTCTGTTGATGGTGTATAATCGTATTAAACTTCAAGTGGACTTGCAAGCGGACAAGTCTCTCATTGTAGTCAAGGGACCCTTATTCCCTCAAGTGATGAACCCAAGGTATTGAATCTGTGGAACAAATGTGTGATGCAAGTGTTGATCTAATAAAGCCGAGAAACTTCGATCTTCAAGAGGTGAAACCTATGCATCTAATCTCAAATAACATCTTTAAAAGAAATCTAATCTGTGAAAGCCGGAGGTAGCAAGAGATAGAGGGGGATAGATAAACCAATGTAGAGAGATTGGATCAAGCCTTTCTTGAAGTTCGGAGCAAAGGAGAAGTAAACAAATTCAATCTCATAAAAAGCTTCTTTAAACCATGGTTTCCCGTCCAACTCCAAAAATGCCCACCTTTTGGAGCCACCGTTCTGTCACAAAGCACCCCTATTCATGCGGGTTAGTCTAGGGTGAGTCCAAAGACAAGTTGAAATCGCACGGAAGGTCAGGCATGCACCTCTAGCCACCACGGCTACAAGAACATCCTCGGTGATCTATCTCGAGAATAGATCTTAAGATACGAAATGCCGATCGAAATCAAAGACGTAGGAGAAACACTTGATCGCTAGAAATTGGATTGCAACTGATAATTCAACATTACATGATACATGAATCAAGATCACCACCGGGATCCTACCTTGATCTTGCTTCTAGCTTCGGGAACTCCGATGTGGTCTTCCTTGCAAGGTTCCCACGTCGGCAAGGGAGATCCTAGTCAACTAGCTCGACCCTCACCTCTCTGAGATGGTGTCCCTCTCTTCTCTGCTCCTCGGCGGCCGATGACGAATGAGTTGATGTGTGGCTCTTGGCCTCGGGGCTATAAATAGTCTGAGTGGCGGCTAGGTCAAAGGGGGAGTCAACTGGGCCCTGAAATGGGCTGGGCACGCCGGCCTAGGCCCACTTCAGCCCAGCCGACGGCCTGCTTTGCCTGGTGTTGCTTCTCCAGTCTTCTAGAGCCTTCCCCCTTCTACATGTGGGCCCTTGTCATCAGCTTCTCTTTGGATTGGATGAAGCTCCTTGTCCCGCAAGATTCGGCACATTTCTGATTGGGTCCTCGGAGTTTTTCATCTTCTCAGGTTTGGTCCCTGGGCTTCTTGGGGTCATGTTTACTTCATTGCTTGACTTAAACCGGACTTCAAGGTCTTGTCATGAGGTGCTTAATGAACTTATCCCGGAAGTCTTGCTTTCAACACTAAAATCCTGCATAAACACTAAACTCCAAAACTGACATGCACGAACGAACTTGTTATACCAAGGGGGTTAGTACCAATGGATAAGAACAAAACTCATGCCAACACCGAAGGCAAACTCATGGCTAGGTTGACGGAATTTCACCATCAACATCTCCCTCATGCTTATACCTTGCTCATCCTCGAGTAAGCCTTCGATGGATATCATCATTGCCCTTCATTGTTTAAACCTTGCACTTGATCATACACGAGAAAACATAATGCTCTCAAAAGATTAATTCATTAAAGTTTCATAATGTACTAGCCATCATCCCTACGGAGGGTAGATTATCAATTAAGCTTATCCCACAAGTATTAACATGCTATCAAAATTCAAATAGATCTCAGAAATTTTGAAATAAAGAATGAGATGAAAAGAGCTAAACCAAGTTCACAAATTTAAATCATCTTGCATATTGCTCATGAACTCTCATCTCATCTTGTCTCTCAAGCATATTTATTCTACTCCTTTCCCTCTCATAACATATATATGTGGTAGGCTTTATATGGAGCTTTTTGGGAAAGTTTAGTCCGACCAAGATATTATAAATGAGATGTTGTCAAAATAAGACAAGCTTCTCATGGTCTTACCGAGACTCGTCAAAAAGGTCATTGGAAAATAATGTTAAATCAAGGAGGGGGAGAGAAAAATACACACAATTGAGATAGGTGGACATGTGCAAATGGCAAAGAGTGATCTCGAGGCACAAAGGAAGTCCTCGTTATCGGATTGCACATGGTTGGAATAATGAGTTTGGATCTTTTAATCTTGAATCCTTGAAATTCCTAATGCACTTTTAGAGAACCGAGGAGTTCTTTATTTTTACTCATACTCACATTTTTTCTTTTCTTTTTCTCATATATATATATATATATATTCTTTTTTCTTTATACTCATTTTCTTCTTTTTCTTTCTCATCAAAATTTTTTCTTTGCTCCCCTTTGAACTCTAAAATTGCATTGTACCTACCTCCTCCCCCATGCTTAGACGTTTGCTCATCCTCGGGCAAAGAGGTGATAGAGATAAGGTAGGTACCAGAAATACTTTTCCTTTGGAGAGATACTTGAAATCTTCAATCTTGGCATCATCTTGCAATCTTCCTTGAATTGATGATCCATACTCAACGATAGGTTATGGTCAAGGAGGTAATCACAAAAGATGATATTTGGTTTTAAGGGTGGATATCCGGCGAGGTTTGTGAGATCTCCGATGTGGGGATACACAATACACAGATAAAAGGCTAGCAATAAGATAGATACGCAAAAACGGAATGACCAACTTCTTAGTCTCGGACTAGAGAAATCATGGCCTGAAATAACTCACCCAAATATAAATCTTGTATACTAAGGTTTATGCACTCAAATATATATAAGGCTCTGGATAGGTAGAGCAACATGCAAGTGATATTTATGACAAGGTTAGCATTACTTTTAGGAATAAAAACCATATTTAATCCATCTAAAACTTGAGAGCATATAAAACACTATGGGTCTTTATTTTTATCATAACATCCACTAAATATTAAGCTAGCATTTAGATAATTTCATATTTTTATTTTAAGAGAGCACTATCTTAATCATGCATAAAACAAATACAAAGATAAACAAAGCGGCAATTATAATCATATATCATCATCGCATAAATTTTGTAACTCTACCAAGGGTAAAAACAAGGTGGTGACTTTATTCATGATGAAAACAAACTAACACACATGCTGGAATTTAAATAAAAACTGAAAACACTGCGCATACATAAGCAAACACAAGCTGAAAATTAAAGAAAAAGGGAAAAGAAAATAAAACTAAAGCTCATCCTTCTTCTAATCTTCCGCAGGTGGTTGGTATTGATAATCTTGGTGGTTGTACCCTTGCTCATAATAGGATTGGACATCCCCTCCTACGAATTGATCCGGCGGTACTAGGTGAAGGAGCCCAAGCTTATAGGCAATATTTGCATTGCCTTCACCTAATTGAGCCACCTTGGATTGGATGGCTGCGATGTTTTGCATATTCCTTGCAGCATATCCTCCAATTATGGCCACACTTTGTTGTGAATGGGGAAATTGTGCATAGGGCTCCGCAAAGGTTACATTTGGCACCACATAATTTTGTGGGGGCATGGCTCCACCACTCCCCCATGCTTGCATTGGTGGCCCTCCGTAGTAACTTGGCGGCGTAGGAATTCCTCCATATGTGGCACATAGTTTTGTTGTGCACCTCCCTCTTGTGCCGAGGATGATCCTTCTTCTACAATTCTTCCTCTTTTATTTTTCCTTGCCGGCACAAGGAGTCCTTCCTCCAACCAATATTCCTTCCCTTGAATAAAGAGCCTAAGTCTTGCATTCGGAAGGGGTAAGTTCACTATGGCCACTTTAAAGCCTCCTCTCTCATCTCCACTAATATATTTCCCTTACTTCATGTATTCAAATCCGAGAGAGGTCCTGGGTAGAAGGTGCTCGGGATTTCTTGGAATACCCGGTCTTAAGGAGATGGCCAACATGGAGAGGTAGCACCCCGAACCAATATCTCCCGACCCCGATGTTGCTTCACAACACCATCAGTTGGTCATGAGGTAGGAGGGGCCTATTGGCTGCCTGGCAATTAAAGCCGAGTAAAGCCAATTCAACTCTGTGTCGGTCACCTTTGTTTCCCTCATTCTCCCCAAAATCCTTTTACACATCCATGAGTGAAATACTTGGATGATGGGGTTCCGGATAGAATTCCTTTGTTGATGGGCTTCCCCTGAGATTAAATTCCAAAATCCATCCAACATGCCTTCCGGCACGTCTACTTTCTCCGAAGCTCCCTTTTGGAAACCAAAGAGCCCCCTAATATTTTCATAGGTAACCACTTGCTGAATTCCCTCCAACCGGAATGATAAACTTGGCACCCCCTCATCAAGTATAGACACCATGGTCATTAGAATTTCCAAGGAAAATTCCATGTGGGTATTTGCCGGCACCCCGTTGGAGAATTGCACCCATCCAAGGTGCCCCAACATATAATAAATGCTTGTGCCAAAACCCAATGAGTTGAGAGCTTGATCGTCGAAATCGACATTCGCCACAAGCCTCTTCTCAAGGCGAGAGAGTTTCTTCGCCTCCTCCTCCGACATGATGATGAAGCCATGTGTGGAGTATTGTGGAGTGTATGGAGGTGGAGCGGATGATCGGGTCGATCGACAAGGTGGGACGGGCGGCTCCTCTGTACGCCCTTGAGGTTCGGTAAACCTCATGGACGAGCTCCTTGTTGCCCTCATGCCACCGAGAAGGAGAGTGTCATTCCTTCTCGGTGGTGCTGTGTCCTCCTCCATGCTCCGAGGAGACTCAGAAACCGAGTGCCTCCTCGAAGATGTCGTCGAAGATGGCTTGGACGACGACGACCCCTTCTTCTTGGTGAAGAGACTTGTGGTTTTCTTCCACATGATTGCAGCACTCTTCTCTCAAATATAATTCCGGGGTTTTAACCGGTAACAAAGCACACAAGAATTATTTCGGAGTATGGACTTTGAGTGGATCAAGGGTGTGATTTTGTTGGGCAAAACTAACTTGGGAAGGATGGCTAAGTCTAAGGCGGTTCTGGACTAAAAACTCGAGCACACAAACAGAGAGATGGGAGAGTTGCTTGCCTGCTGAAGACGAGCACCAGGGGGTGCATTTTATAGGGGAGGCCGGCCGGCCTGGGCCGACCGTCCTGGGGTGCCTCTGGCCCGCCCTGGCTCGGTTTTTCCTCAGCATGATGATCTCCACTTTGTGACTTTCGTGCCTGCGTGTTCCACAAGTTGCACCGCCCAAACTCTCTCATCCACTCCTTTGGTTGCATTATTGGTCCTTCCACTTGATGCCTTTGCTTTGAGTCATGTCCATGCTCCCTCGCTTCACATGCCGCCATGAATTTCCTGCAAAACACTGCTTGCTGCCCCCCTATGCTTTTCCTTTGCATGTGACCTTGATGAAAGTTGTCGAAAGGGCATCCCGTGATGCATCATGGTGCATGCATGATTTGTTTAACTAGATTGCCTCCCTCTAAGCTTGTCTTAAGGCTAAGCACTCCTCTAATTTCAAAAATTTAAAATAAATACAGAGCTATATATGAGCTCAAGCATAAATTTAGAGAAGTTTTTAAACCATTAAAAACAAATGTAAGTCGAAAATATTTTCCAACTACATTTATGTCGGTCTCACCTGTATTGTTTGCTTTCATTGGTTGAGAGAAAACTTCTCCCAGCTTGATCATGGGGGCATAGGTTTAGGTTTTAATTTTGGCTAAATGAGAGAGATTTTGAATGAAATAAAATTAAATGAGGCTTAGAAAAATTCTAATCTTAGAGAAACCAAGGATATAGATTTTTAAACCAACCAAAAATTAAGTTTCTAGGTTTACGCGAGTCCTACCACGTGCTGAAATTTAAATAACATCTAGATACATGTCATGGCTCTACTCTTGTGTTTTTAGCATATAAAACAAGTCAAACATAACATATAAAGAATATGAAAAGTTGAGATAGGTTCTGAATTTATTTGGTTTTGGTTTCTCGAAAAGAAGCAAATAACACATAGGATGGTTCATGTAAAGGGTTTATGATCCAAACAAAATATTCAACCAAGAATTATGTCTCTAATATTGTTCAACCATTCTAAGTCTAATGTCTTGCGTAGTAAATTTCAAAACTAACTTACTTGAAAAGACACAAAAATTTTTGAAACGGGTTGTCCTCCCGGTAGCTTATTCTTGACTCGACGAAACGGGTTGCCTCCCGCCTAGCGCTTTGTTTATAGTCCATGGCAAGACTTCTTCAATTGATTACTTCGGATCAATGCTCTTTGCGGGTGTTGCAATCTTGGGTACCCACTTCTGCACCATCATGGGCATGGGCTTATTGTCTGGCTTAGTCATCTTTTTGGTCTTCACAGGCAGCTTTTGTTCCTTGGTCGTGACGGATGCAACAACTTCCTTGATTTTCTTCACTTCCTTCTTTAGCTCTTCCTTCTTCCTTGGTTCTTCCTTAACAACACGACGATGAGGTCGAACATATTTAACTTCAATCATATTGCATACCTCGAGGCGTGGTCGAAACTTGAAAGAACTCTTCTATCCATTAATGTCGAAGTTGATCCCCCCTTGCCAACATCAATAGTACCTCCCACGGTATTAAGGAACGGACTCCCAAGGATGAGTGGTGGCTTCTCCCACTCTCCCATCTCGAGTACCACGAAGTCGACAGGGATGAAGTGGTGTCCGACCTTCATGGGCACATCTTCGGCGATGCCGAAGGGATAGCGAATGGAGTTATCGCCCAACTCCAAGCACATACCCGTAGGCTCCAATGGTAGGCGTAGCTTCTCGAATACATCTCTTGGCATGACGCTCACACTAGCTCCAATGTCACATAATGCTTTCTCAAACTTGAATGAACCAATGGAACATGGAATTGTCGGGCATCCGGGGTCTTTTTGCTTTTCTATCCATTTGCAATAGCGACACTACATTGCTCCGACATCTTGACATGATCTACCTTGAGTGTTGCTATCTCATATTTATTTGCAAGGATATCTTTGAAGTAACGAGAATATGTAGAAACTTGAAGGGCATCCAATAACGGCATGTTGATGCTTAATCTACGAACAACCTCCACAAACTTCTCAAAGTGATTATCAAGTTTACCTCAGAAGTAGCGTGGCTTGAGTTGTGGTATCTTCGTGTCTTCTCCAGCATCTCAAACTTGGTCTCTTCGGTGACGATCTCCGTAACTTCCTCCTTAGCAAATTCCTCCATCTCGGCGAATGGTTTAGGCTTCCTTGCTCCCGCGGAACGTTCCGTATCTTCGGTCTCTGTTGACGGTATATATTCATATCAAACTTCATATGGATTTGCAAGTGAACAAATCCCCCGTCGTAGTCAAGGGACCCTTCTTCCCTCGAGTGGTGAACCCAAGGTATCGAATCCGTGGAACAATGTGCAACGCAAGGATTCAATCTAGTAAAGCAGGGAAAGCTATCTTTTGAAGAACTAAGATGCATCTAATCTAAGAGATCATCAAGAAAACACATCTAATCTAATCTACTAAGAGGTAGCAAGAGAAAGCAAGAGATAACCGATCTAGAGAGTCTAGAGCATGCATATGTTGTAGCTCCAAACAAGATAGATGAAGATAGAAAAGCGAATCTCATTAAAAGCATCTTTAAACCGTGGCCTCCGGTCCGATTCCGAAAACGCCCGTCTTTAAGAGCCACCGTTCTGTCACAACGCACCCCTATTCATGCGGGTAGTCTAGGGCGAGTTCGATAAGAACAAGTTGAAATCACTTGGTCGGTCCGGTATGCACCTCTAGCCACCGCGGCTACAAGAGCACCCTATGCAATCTATCTTAAGTATAGATTGGGGAAGAAACAAAACCAAGGGAGAACAAAATCATCGAGAAGGCACTTGATCGCTAGAAATCGGATTCACTATAAAAACTTCACCATGAATGATTACATGAACAAGATCACCATCGGGATCCTACCTCGATCTTGATCCTTGCTCCGGAGCTCCGACGTGGTCTTCCATGCAAGGTTCCCACGGCGACTAGGGAGACCCTAGACAACTAGCATGACCCTCATCTCCGAGATGGTGTCCCTCAAGCTTCTCAGCTCCTCGGCGGCGGATGACGAATGAATTGATGTGTGGCTCTCGACCCAGGGGCTATAAATAGCCCGAATGGCGGCTAGGTCAAAGGGGGGCGACCGGACCCTGGAATGGGCTGGGCCGGCCGGCCTGGGCCCATCCCGGCCCGGTTGCCTACCTCCTTTGCCCTACGTCAGTTCCCGAGTCTTCTAGATCCTTCCCCCTTCTGCATGTGGGCCCTTGTCGTCAGTTTCTCTCCGAGTTGGACGTAGCTCCTTGTCCCGCAAGATTCGGCACTTTTCTAGGTAGGTCCTCGGAGTTTGTCATCTTCTCGGGTTTGGTCCCTGGGCTTCTTGGGGTCATGTTTACTTCATTGCTTGACTTGTACAGGGCTTCAAGGTCTTATCATGAGGTGCCTAATGAACTTATCCCGGAAGTCTTGCTTTCAACACTAAAATCATGCATAAACACTAAACACCAAAACCGACATGCACAGATGAACTTGTTATATCAAGGGGATTAGTACCAATGGATAAGATATAAAAGTTATGTCAACACCGAAGGTAAACTCATGCCTAGGTTGACAGAATTTCACCGTCAACATCTCCCCCATGCTTAAACCTTGCTCGTCCTCGAGTAAGACTTCGATGGATATCATTGTTGCCCTTCATCGTTTAAACCTTGCACTTGATCATACATGAGAAATCATAGTGCTCTCAAAAGTTTAGTTCGTTAAAGTTTCATAATGTACTAGCCTTCATCCCTACGGAGGGTAGATTATCAATTAAGCTTATCCCACAAGTATTAACATGCTCCCAAAATTCAAATAGATCTCAATAATTTTGAAATAAAGAATGAGATGAAAAAGAGCTAAACCAAGTTCACAAATTTAAACCGCCTTGCATCTTGCTCATGAACTCTCATCTCATCTTGTCTCTCAAGCTTATTTATTCTACTCCTTTCCCTCTCATAACATATATATGTGGTAGGCTTTATATGGAGCTCTTTGGGAAAGTTTAGTCCTACCAAGATTTTATAAATGAGATGTTGTCAAGACAAGACAAGCTTCTCATGGTCTTACCGAGACTCGTCAAAAAGGTCATTGGAAAATGATGTTATATCCAGGAGGGGGAGAGAAAAATACACACACTTGAGATAGGTGGACATGTGCAAATGGCAAAGAGTGATCCCGAGGCACAAAGGAAGTCCTCGTTATCGGATGGCACATGGTTGGAAAGATGAGTTTGGATCTTTTAATCTTGAAGCCTTGAAATTCCTAATGCACTTTAGAGAACCGGGGAGTTCACTTTATTTTATTTTTATATCATACATACTCATATTTTTCTTTTTCTCATATATTTTTTTCTTTTTTTCTTTTTTTCTTTATGCTCATTTTTTTCTTTATTTTCTTCTTTTTTGATTTGCTCCCCTTGAACTCTAAAAATGCATTGTACCTACCTCCTCCCCCATGCTTAGACGTTTGCTCGTCCTCGGGCAAAGAGGTGATAAAAATAAGGTAGGTATCGGAAAATATTTCCTTCGGAGAGATACTTGAAATCTTCAATCTTGGCACCATCGATCTTCCTTGAATTGATGATCAATACTCAACGATAGGTTGTGGTCAAGGAGGTAAACACAAAATATGATATTTGGTTTTAAGGGTGGATATCCTCATGAAACTCATTTTACCTCTATCTTCATTAATGCACTGCCACATCATCAAAAGTGCTCACATGGCAGCCATTTAATGTCTATGAAACCCCCACTGAGACTGGCCTTAGCTTGCTCGTCCATGATGTCCTTCAATTATATGCGAAGCGGGACCGAATTCGAAATGGATGAGCTTGCATTAAATTGAGGTCTACCTTGCCTGTAGCGGAACTTCGGCAAATCTCCCTTCCTCATGTAGTCGAGCACCTTGGCTTCCTACGGACAATCCTTGTGGACATGGCCATATTCTCCGCACTCTTCACATGTGGATCTTTCTTCGGCAGCCTTTAAGTCTTGAGCCTCTTTCTTTTCTATCTCCATCTTCTCCAACCTCCGCATAAGCGAATCGATCTTGCCTTCGAGTATGTCTTCCTTCTCCACTTGCAGGACTCCTTTGACGTTCCCCGTGGGTTGAACCGGAAGTAAGCGTCCGGATGACACCCACATGTCATTGTCCGCGACCTTCTTGAATAGAGTGAAAGCTTCGGTCGACCTAAGCTCGATGATAGATCCTCCCGCCGATGCATCGATGATCGTCCTTGACGCCATGGTGAGTCCTTGTTAGAACTTTTGCACGAGGTCCTCCTTCGGGAACTTGTGATGTGGAACCGCCCGAGTGTACTCATTGAAGCGCTCGAATGCCTCCCAGATAGTTTCTGTGGGGTATTGAGCAAAAGTGGCAATCTTATTACGCAAGCTTTGAGTTTTACCCGGTGAGTAGTATTCCTTCATGAAGGCCCTCATCAATGCATTCCAATCTTGCACCGTCTCCGTCGGTTGAGAGTAGAACCATTGCAAAGCCTTCCCGAGTAGCGAGAACAGAAAGAGCCTTGCCCTCATTTGATCTTGAGTCACCCCATCCATGTTGAACGTTTGACATAGTTGAATGAACGCTTGGAGGTGAAGGTTCGGATCTTCTTTACCGGTGAAGGGTGAATGTTGCACCATGCGGATTGTTGAAGTTTTGATCTCGAACGGCCTTCCGATCTCCGCGAGGTTCAAGATTGGTAGGTCGACGATGTCCGGGGTGCATAGCTCCCCGATCTTGCGTTCTTGCGGTTGATCTCCCATCGGTGGAAGTCGATTCTCCCGACAACTTTGAGGTGGTGATTTCTTCGGAGATTCCGGTGATCTTTCGTCTCCCGACTTCGAATCTACAAAATCCAACTTCTTAGCTTGTTGTGCTTCGTGTCTCCTTAGCCTGTAAAGTTTTTCTGGATCATCCACAAAATTATCAGATTTGTTGGAGAGGTAGCCGTCCATCTCCTGTTAGGGTTAGCGATAAACAAAATATAAAAATCTAAGAAAACTGGGGTTAGAAAAACTAGATTGGATTTATTTTGAGGATGATCAAAAGTTAGTATATGCAAACAGAAAAACCAAATGAAAACTGCAAATTACACAAAAAACAATAAAAGATCGAATCTTGATCACTAGTTCCCCGGCAACGGCGCCAGAAAAAGGGGCTTGTTGACGGTGTATAATCGTATTAAACTTCAAGTGGACTTGCAAGCGAACAAGCTCCCCGTCGTAGTCAAGGGACCCTTTTTCGCTTGAGTGATGAACCCAAGGTATCGAATCCGTGGAACAAATGTGTGATGCAAGAGTTGATCTAATAAAGCCGAGAAACTTCGATCTTCAAGAGGTCAAACCTATGCATCTAATCTCAAATAACATCTTGAAAACGAATCTAATCTATGAAAGCCGGAGGTAGCAAGAGATAGAGGGGGATAGATAAACCAATCTAGAGAGATTGGATCAAGCCTTTCTTGAAGTTTTTAGCAAAGGAGAAGTAAACAAGTTCAATCTCATAAAAAGCTTTTTAAACCATGGTTTCCCGTCCGACTCCGAAAACGCCCACCTTTTGGAGCCATCGTTCTGTCACAGCGCACCCCTATTCATGCGGGTTAGTCTAGGGCGAGTCCAAAAAAGTTGAAATCTCACGAAAGGTCAGGCATGCACCTCTAGCCACCACGGCTACAAGAACATCCTCGGTGATCTATCTCGAGAATAGATCTTAAGATACGAAACGCCGATCGAAATCGAAGACGTAGGAGAAACACTTGATCGCTAGAAATCGGATTGCAACTTGATAATTCAACATTACATGATACATGAATCAAGATCACCACCGGGATCCTACCTTGATCTTGCTTCTTTCTCCGGGAACTCCGACGTGGTCTTCCTTGCAAGGTTCCCATGTTGGCTAGGGAGATCCTAGTCAACTATCTCGACCCTCTCCTCTCTGAGATGGTGTCCCTCTCTTCTCTGCTCCTCAGCGGTCGATGACGAATGAGTTGTTGCATGGCTCTTGGCCTCAGGGCTTTAAATAGTTCGAATGGTAGCTAGGTCAAAGGGGGTCGACTGGGCCCTGAAATGGGCTGGGCCGGCCGACCTGGGCCCACTTCAGCCCAGCCGACGACCTACTTTGCCTTGTGTTGCTTCCCGAGTCTTCTAGAGCCTTCCCCCTTCTGCATGTGGGCCCTTGTCGTCAGTTTCTCTTCGGATTGGATGAAGCTCCTTGTCCCGCAAGATTCGGCACTTTTCTGATTGGGTCCTCGGAGTTTTTCATCTTCTAGGGTTTGTTCCCTGGGCTTCTTGGAGTCATGTTTACTTCATTGCTTGACTTGTATCGAGCTTCATGGTCTTGTCATGAGGTGCTTAATGAACTTATCCCAGAAGTCTTGCTTTCAACACTAAAATCATGCATAAACACTAAACTCCAAAACCGACATGCATGAACGAACTGGTTATACCAAGGGGGTTAGTACCAATGGATAAGATGCAAAACTCATGCCAACACCGAAGGTAAACTCATGGCTAGGTTGACGGAATTTCACCGTCAACAACCTCCTGTAGCATACTATAGCACTACGTATGAATACTGAGTGACGAACCCGTGAGTACGGCTAGACCTTGCCCATCATTGAACCGAGATGGTGCGAGGTCGAACGACTAAGCACCCATTAATGTATTCCAATAAGATCTAATGAGATAACTCACACAAATGGAATGCAAAGTTATTCATCTAGTCAACAAGATCAAACGATTGTGTCACGAAGAACACGAGCCTTTAAATGATGAACAGATGAAGAACCCAAGAACATATCACCCATGCATGAATATCATTTTAGTCTAAAAGGGAAATAAAGAAATGATCACTTTTCTCTAAATGAAGAACAATTGGGAGTCTCACCCACACCACCATCCACATAGCACCTACACCCAACTACACATGGAGAGGTGAGAACTCACTTCTCCAAGTGAGAAAATGAGAGAAGGGAGAACTTGAGATGTGTCTCTATTCCTACCCCCTCCATTTATATTTATAGGCTTGGACACCAGCGTGAGAACACCCCGTGCACCCCCAAAATGGAACCAAGAGCTAACCAGGAGCCATCACGTGGAAGGCCAGGATCAACCGACCTAAGGTCAGTTCAGCCGATCATGGGGTCGGCCGACCCCAAGGAGGGCCCCCCTTGGCCTGTGCTTTCTCTGAGTCGCTAGTTGGTGGGCCCTGAGGTCAGTTCCTGGTGTACATGTGTGTTTGAGGCGGTTTAGTTGCTCTGGGGGGCCATAGGATCCATGTGATGCACACATGGCGGTTTTTGATTCGCCGAGGCCCTCTCTCTTGGATTGATGATGTCATTGATCCAGGGGATGCTTGCATGGCAGCCCCTCATTGGCTGAGGTGGAGAGGCTTGGCTTGATGAGGTGGAAGGATAAGGTGTGCTTTTGCTCTATTTCTCATACTAATTTCCTGCATTCAAATATACACCACAACTTGTGGAAATTGTCAGTACAAACCCTTACTCAACTGTTGATGATCATTTTCCAATTATTTTATGCAGGAATTGGTGGCATAAAAGTGGTGCTTAACAGCCGTCAACAACTCCCCCACACTTGGCCTTTGCTCGTCCCGAGTAAAGGGAGTCAGATCAAGGTGGTACATGATATCCTAAGGTATGAAGCTAGCATAAGAGATATTCCAAACCATATCTTGCACTTGTGAACTATGTGGAGTGTCTATCATGCCATCTTGGGTAGTTGAAGAATGGAACGGTCATGAACCAAGTCACTCTTGCTCATCATGTCAAGTAACTTGGGGTTTTGCAATGGTTTTCAAAATAAACCTTGCTTAGCTTCCTCATTTGATTCTCTCAGATCACTCAATGTGTATCTATCCTTACCAAGGCATTAGAAGTGCCTCTGTAGCCTAGTGGTTACAAGAGCCCCGGTAGCACATCAGGTCCTGGGTTCAACTCCCCATGGGAGTGAATTTCTCAGGATTTAATGGTGTTTGTACTTTCAGTGGTAGGCGACGTTCCCGTCGACAGCGAGGCGCCTGTAGTGACTTTGTCAATCTTGAGGATTTGTCGGCACAGTCTTCGAAGATGCTCCTAGGGGTAGGGTTTGCATGCGTGTATTCATAGGGGTGAGTGTGCGTGCGTTGTGAGTGTCTCTGATGTATTGTGTAATTCGCAAAAAAAGAAGTGCCTTTCTTCATCCTACTTCTAATGATAGCTTATGTGGAGCTCAAGGTAGGTATGGATGATAAGGCGTACTTGCATCACATGTATTGCAAAGTCAAAAACTGGATTCGATGAGAAAATCAAATCATACAATCAGATCAAGATGTGCACGTGTAAATGTGGTGGATATGGTAAGGTGGTCACTAGCCCCGGAATGGGTGCTAGTTATTACCATATCTGATGAATGAGCTGAATTATTTCATTGCATGATTCTCTCTCTCTCTCTCTCTCTCTCTCTTATATATACGAAGTCTTATGAGAACATGGCTATCCTCTTCTTTTTTAGTAGACCTTCATGTGCCCACATTTTTTTCTTTTTTCCATAACTGCAGGGACCTTCATGTGTCCCCATTTTTTTTAGATAGCCATGTCTCTTTACAAAATACTTGAGGAGAGAGAAATCAATTCATATGATGGAGTACTTATGTAGGTGAATAGATGAATGATACAATGCTAACTTCCAGAGTAGAAGCATAGCAAGGGGGAAATGGTGTTCTGCACATAAATGTTGATCATGAAAGCATGGAAAGAATTCTCATAAGGGTCACAAAATTTGACAGAGCTCACAACAAGCAACATATGAGTATAAAGTTTTAAACTGGAACATCATATGGCTTTGGTAGGACGTGACATATCAAAGATGAACTTTGCAAAGGGTTTTCATGTTTGGAAATAAATTCCCAAGCACTCAAACATTTAGAGTGAAGATCATATCATCAAACCATATCACAAACACCAACTACTTAGATGAGCATGAGTTCCCTAATGATAATTGTTCACAAGCATCAAGACAATAAGGAATAAAACATATGCAAGCCAACCACAGGAATCATGTAGAGCAAGCTGAGCACCATTATTTGAGTTTGATTTATTGGATAAGAATTGAACATCATTCAAAGTCATGGGTAGAGAGAGTGAGATAAGGGGTGCACATACCATCGCTCCTGAAGGATATAGGTAACAAGGAGGACTAGTGGTGATTTGGCTGACCCGAGGGGTAGCCAGCTCACTCTAGTTTACCTTGTTCTCATCATGAAGGTGTAGTCTATGTAGTGCAACCCTTTTAGTTCTCAAGTGAATACGTTGATGAGCTTCAGAGAACTCCCCCACACTGGTGCTTGCACTGAATGTGTTCTTCGAGCAAAAAGTGGAAACAAAAAATGGACTCTAGTGGTTTGAGAACCATAGAGCCTTTATTCAAAAGCAAATATTTTGTGGTTTTTAATTATTATCACCATGTCATTTGCTCAGAAAGGTTAGACCAATGTTACACTTCATAAACAAAGAATATATATGAGACCTTTATGGGGTCAAATGTACCTCATTTATATGTTATGCAACATCAATCCAACACCTTAACTTACCTTCCCAATTGAACATAGCTCAATGACTTACCCATTAAAATTTGATGATTTCTGCAGGGGTTAGTCCACATACATGCATTTAATATCCATGAAAGCATAACTATAAGGTTCATCAATCAAAATTCAGCACCAAGTTTTGTTTTGATTGAAGAAGACGATTTTAACCTAAGCACCACGCTTAATCTAAGATAGTCTATGAATGTATGATGCATTCATCCATTCAAGCCAGAGCATATAGACAAGGAAGCCTGAAAACATAGTTAATCAATTTTCAAAGGGAGCATAAGCATGAGCTCAAAACGGTGAACCTCGGGCAACCTCCCGGAAGGGCTTTGTTTAAAGTCAAAAGTAGGACTTACCTAGCTAAGCAAGATGAGAGAGCTTACATCTTCTCCATATCAGAATAAGGTTTGGCATGAAAGGAAATTTACTCGTGATGCTCACATACCCCCCCCCCCACACACACACACTTAGAGTTTGCATTGCCAGGCAACAAAACTTAAGTGTGCGAAGATCAAGCTTCCTTTTACAAATATTCCCTCGCCAAAACTTACCAAGATGCTACAGCTGATGTAACTCACATGTTATTAGGCACCACTTGTTTGTCATTCTTTTCAATCTCCACCTGAAAGGTTAGTAACTAAAAATACCCGAAGGACAACTGATGTCAAAAACATGTTCTTACTTTTATTCGAAAGGGAAAATAAACCTATGTTAATCCAGGCTATCTCCTTGTAGTGCTTTGTTTACTAATTGGTCATAAGCTTGACCATGGGAACTTCTTCTTGCAGCTGCCATTGGTGGTATCCTTCCCGTCTCACCACCAATCATAAGTATATCAGTGAATCTCGAGCAGCAAGGTTAATGCGATAGTGCACACAAGGTTTGCAATGCCATAATGGACAAACGCATCCACAACAATCCTTCTAGGACTCTTGGCCAAAGAAAATGAGAAGGTAGTCGTAGTCCTCGTGCATGCTTAGTGCACTTGTCATAGATGACTCTGGAGAGGCATGATGCAAGCATGGTTCGTAGGGTAGATCAAGAGTGAAGCCACCATGCCCGTTAATGGAATCCTTGCCTCCTACCTCAGAGTTAGTGCCTCTCAAATTTCGTGGCCCAGAAATTCTGCATCTCAAGAGATACATCGTGAAAGTTCAATGTTAACTCCCGATCACGGTCAGAGGTAACATACATTGGGCCGGTGGAAAGAGGCTCAAAGTTCGGTCAAGATGGATGATGTTCGTTCGTCTTCACAAAGGTTGAGAATATCTTCTGATCCATACTCGTGAGGAGAAAGGGATCCTTCAGCCTCAATAAATAAGGTCCGGATGATACGAATAAAGATACATGCATCATTTTCTCGAGCGGGTTTTGTCAAGGGAATGGCTTCGCCAAAGAATGACCTAAACATGAGGTAGGGTTGGCAGAAGTAGTATCCCGAAGGTTTTCATCTAGGCTCTGTAAAGATGTGCAGGCCAACGGAGAGCCTAGGGAAAGATCAAGATAAGGAATGAAAGGTGTGAAAGTATAGGTTGTCCTTGATCTTGTCTACCGTGGCACATGTGACTTCCCGACAGTGAAGCATGTGTCCTATGGGACAAACCTTCAAGAATGTGTCGGGTGGTCCTAGTGGAATGTTGCCTAGAAGAAGTTTCACTATGTGCCATGGTAAGATGTCAATCTCCAAGAAGAAGGTTCCTTCCCGACTACGCATCCAATGAATTCGAGGTGTCTAAAGAGTTTCAAGATGGATCACCCCTCAAATATGGGAGTGAACTCCGAAGGTTGAAATTCTTCTCCCTCTGGTGTTCATGGTTCGAGGGAGGTGTAATCGAGAGAAATGAGTTTCTCAACTCATCCTCGAATGGCTTTGCACTCCATGAAGGAGCAACATTGCTAATCAACCTAAGCTTCCAATGGAGGTTCATTTAACAGAACACGGAGACTCAACTTCCATTGGGCATCGATCAAGTCAAGGAGAGAGATAAGAGTTTGAATTTGCTTGACTTGATCGCATTGATCGAAAATCGAGGTTTAGATAATGAAGGTAATTCACTCGATTAGATCGCAAGAATGTTTGTGCTCCCTTGACCAAAAGGATAAGTCCAGTGGACTATGAAGTGGTGGTTAATGCCTAAGCATACTCCTCGGAGTATTAACACCATGGGTAATGCTTCGACGTGGGAACACGATATGCCTATCATATCCGCTATAGGGAGTCATAGTTGAATTGAACAACCATTCTTGCCAAGAACAATTGTTTTCCTTCAACCACGTCTTCCCAACTGGACAAATGCCTCGAGGAGAGCTCAAAAGGGAATACAATAAGGGGACCTAGGGGTAGGATTCACACTAGGTGATCTTTCCGTAGATTCCTGCTATTCAGGTGGAGTACGTCAGCTTGAGTTTAAGATGATAGAGGTGAAGACTCGAACTCCGTTGATGATAACTCCAGGTGGCTTAACGTTCTCTCTCTAGAACATCGGTGAGCAGGATCCATGACACAGATGGGCCATTGAGAGGGCATCAAGTTGCACCTAACAATTCCTCCATCCTTTCTTGAACCTGAGGTTCTTCATGCTAATGGAACGACATCTGCTCCAAAGCATTTGTACCCTATTAAGAGCACAAGTGCTCAGAGTCTCACACATGGTGACAAGGGTTCTCATGACATAACCCCCGAGAAGGAATTTTCCTGAACTAGTGTCATGAGTGAGGGGTGGCTCTATAGATTCTCTCCTGAAGGATCGAAAGGTATGTACGGGATAACCTTCCATGGATAGCGGGGGTAGAGGTAGAAACAAACAAAACGAAAAAGATAGATACGAGGACCACTAGGTTCTAAGATAGATACAACAACCGTTCCCCGGCAACGGCGCCAGAATTGCTTGTTGGTATTTCTTAACCTCACCACCATGGTGCTGAGATAGCATGAGCGTGTAAGAATCACTCGAGTATACTGACGGGTGCGAAGGTGTCCGCAAGTGCACGGATAAACAATTGTAGCACTTCTCCCCCGGGAGTATTCCAAAGGGTATTTGATCCAAGGAACGGTGTGTACTACCTTTTATACAAGAAGAACGGTCCAAGGACACCAAGCCCCTACTTGGGTAGAGAGATGATGGGGTCCTCGGTTCAAGGGGGTAGAAGTTGTAACAGAATCTCACTTCGGACACCGAAACCGCCTGGCTGTAACAGTCGGTTCACGGCAAATGGTTGTCAACACCTATATCCAAACATGGGGGATTCCATAAGGGTCCAATGGCAGTCACTACCGCAGCCTACCCCAAGACAAACCATGGGATACAGGGCAATCGAAGGATAACTCGTAGTCTAGACACCACATCTACACCACCAATTACTACAATAATACGACTACGTCTAGGCCTCCCGTAGCATACTATAGCACTCTGTATAAATACAGAGTGATGAACCCCGCGAGTATGGCAAGACCTTGTCCATAATTGAACCGAGATGGCGTGAGGTCGAACGACTAAGCACCAATTAATGTATACCAATACAATGAGATAACTCACACAAACAGAATGCATGATTATTCATCTACTCAACAAGATCAAAGGATCATGTCACGAAGAACACGAGCCTCTAAATGATGAACAAATGAAGAACTCAAGAACATATCACCCATGCATGAATATCACTTTAGTCTAAAAGGGAAATGCAGAAATGCTTTCTTTGCTCCAAATGAAGAACAATTGGGAGTCTCACCCACACCACTATCTACATGGCACCTAGACCAAATTGCACATGGAGAGGTGAGAACTCACTTCTCCATGTGAGAAAATGAGGGAGGGGAGAACTTGGGATGTGCCTCTATTCCTACCCCCTCTACTTTTATTTGCTCAGACACTGGCGTGAGAACACCCCATGCACCCCCGGAATGCAACAAGGAGCCAGCACGTGGAAGGCCAAGATCAACCGACCTAAGGTCGGTTCGGCCGATCCTGGGGGTCAGGCGACCCCCAGGTGGGCCCCCTCGGCTTGTGCTTTCTCTAAGTGGCTGCTTGGTGGGCCCTAAGGTCGCTTCCTGGTGTTCACGTGTGTTTGAGGCGGTTTAGTCATCCTGGTGGGCCATAGGATCCATGTGATCCACACGTGGTGGTTTCTGATTCGCCAAGGCCCTCTCTCTTGGATTGATGATGTCATTGATCCAGGGGATGCTTGTATGGCAGCCCCTCATTGGTTGAGGTGGAGAGGCTTGGCTTGATGAGGTGTAAGGATAAGGTGTGCTTTTGCTCTATTTCTCATACTAATTTCCTGCATTCAAATATACACCACAACTTGTGGAAATTGTCAGTATAACTCTTATTCTACTGTTGATGATCATTTACCAATTATTTTATGCAGGAATTAGCGGCATAAAAGTCGTACTTAACAGCCGTCAACAGCTGTGGTCCTCAGCGTCCGCGCCCAAGGGCACGCGACACCCATCCGGCGGTCGCGTGGGTGAGCACGGTGCGGGCACGATTGTCCCCATCACGTTGCTAGCGTCATGGAGGAAGAAGAGAAAGATGTGAGATGGACGACTAGGGACCGCGTGGCAGTGATAGAGGCAGAGGTGGGTGGTGGGAGCTGGGTTGCGGTTTAAGGCGGGCCGAAAGGTGAGATGGGCCGGCGGTTGGGCAAACCCAGGGTGGAAAACTAGGGGCCTCCGACAGACTTTAGCAGTTGCGGTTATGGCCCAACAGGGTTAGAGGTTTTTTCCTATTTGCTATTTTCCTTAGACCTTATACAAACACAATTAAAATTTGAATTTAGGATTCAAATTTGAATCACAACCAAGAAAAATCCAAATAAATTCCAATAATCTGCAGAGTTCTCACACTAGAATTTTATAATTCCTAAATTTATTATTTAGCTCAAAATAAATCTAAGTTTAGGGGAGGATCAAAGAAGACATCCTTATATTTTAATTAAGCACGCAATCCCATTCAAAATTTTTGAATTCCACATTTTTGCACTACTAACATTCTGGAAAAATAGGAAGGAGGGTCGTTGGTCCGCACCAACAACATGAAGGAGGGAAGAGGAGGGATGGCTACGACGAAGAGGACGGGGCCAACGCTGCCGCTCAGAGCCGCCGCGGCGGGAAGCCTAGAGGGCGCAGGGAGCTCCCCTACACACCGCCATGGTCATCACCTCCACCGAGCTCGATCCGCCTTCGCTCAAGTCGTCGTCTCCACCGAACTCGAGGCAACGGGACCTCCATGATGAGTCGTCGCCGGCCGGGAGTCCCGAGCACGACCGCCACCACCCTGCTTCTCCTGTCGTGGAGGTTCCCCACGCTGTTGTGGTCATTGTACACCACAAAGTCCTCCTCCCTGTCGCCGAGGAGATACATCGAGCAACCGTCGGGACCACCGGCTCGGGCCCGTCGCCGCGACCTCCATAGCCCACACGGCCGCGATGGAGCTCGTTCTCACAGATCTGCGGC
Source organism: Cenchrus americanus (assembly GCA_947561735.1). NCBI lineage: Eukaryota > Viridiplantae > Streptophyta > Magnoliopsida > Poales > Poaceae > Cenchrus > Cenchrus americanus. The sequence continues at coordinate 163,961,921 of OX387242.1, read as the reverse complement.
AGAGAGGAAGGACCAGGCTCCGCGGCGGCTGGCTAGGTGTGCCTACGCCACCAGCGGCCCGAGCCCTCCATGGATGTGCTTGCAACAAGGGAGGGAGGACACCACCTCACTGTCCTGGATCTCCGCTAGAATGTGTCGTGTGCGTGGCGTGGTAGTGGTGGCGCATGTCGATGCAATTGGTCAGGTGCCTGTGGCCTCAGAGGTGGTCTTGCAGCTGCTCTCCGCCGCCTCCGCCAGCACCACTGGCCATCGCTGGAGACGAGGGCGGGAGCTCGTCGGCCTTGAGGCGGATGGTTCGTCGGGAGATGGACTCCTCGAGGAGGCGAGCGAGCCAGAGATGGCGGCGGACGGGGTCTCGTTGGCGCCGGATCTGGCTAGCACAGCAGCTCGCCCCCGCCACCGAGCCGCCCACCGCATCGGTGGGATCCACAAGGCCCGCCGAAGGAAGATCACGAGGCCAATCACCGCCACCAGGACCACCGGTCGGTCGCCTGCTCGCTCTGCACACAGAGCTCCACGTGGCCGCCGCGGCGGAGGTAGTGTATCTCGCGCGGCCGCAGCCCGCTTTTGGGGTGGAGAGAGGAGAAGAGTGTCGGCGGGCGTCGCGGCGAGGTAGGGGGATTGAGGAGGGGGAGTGCCAGCAAGGGCGGGGCGCGCCGGTGAGGGAGGGGGAGCTGGCGGAAGTAGCGAGGGGAGGGAGGAGAGATAATGAATGGGAGGGGGAGGGCAGATTGTAAAAAAAAAATCTGCGGGTGGGCTCCACTCGATGACAGTTGGTATAGAGGAGAATATGCAAAGGATAAGAGTGCAGAAAAATGAGATACGTATAAAATAAAGAATCTTGATGATCAAACAAGAATATTCCGTTTTAAATGGAGATACGAGGGCAGAGAGGCTAAACGGTGGCCACTTATCCGCACTCCCAATCCACCGGGCGCCGCCGTTTCTTCCAGTTTTTGCTTGATTTATCCTGCCTCCTTTCTTGCTTGCACTATTTCTATAGATTTGTTTTCTTGCTCCAGATAATTATTGGGAGGTTGAAAAGTAATCCGTCACTTGCAGATAACTTACCTCAACCAATAAACGCCACACCCAAAGCTGCCGCTCCCTTCAAGTTTCAATTTTCATTTTCATGTTTTTTCAGTATTTCAATTCAAACCAATAAAAGAAATCTGCAGATAGAGCGTCCCCCAGGGAGAGGGAAGATCATGGCGTGTTTAATTACGGAAGCTCGAGGTTAAGTCCAAAACCCTTTTTTCTCCCCATATTGGAAATCCCCAATGGTCGACGCTACCGATCAGGCCCGCGGCGGGCGCACCGTACTTGTGGGCTGTGGCAGTAGTGGATAGCAAAAGGTTTACCCCACATTTTGGCTCGCGTGACGTGGCCACGCAGTTACATTGAGTGGCCAGCATTGACTCCACAGTCCACCCCTCGCCGTGGCCACGCCAACGCGTGCTGCTCCACTCGGCACCACAGAAACGGGGCCAAGAAAAGGAAAAAGGAAACCATTCCCCCCGCGCCCAAATCGAGTCGCGTGGGTCTCGAGGTAAACAGGAGCGCAGCGCGCGAGAGAGATAGTGCGCGCGCGCGGTTCGGCTCGGCGCCGGACGAATCTATCGAGTTCGCCTCCCCGAACCCCAAAGAATCAGTTGGGAGCTGCTGAAAGGAGTGAGCTTTCTCCGCCGATTCCTACGCCGGCGACTGCGTCGGCAGAGTCCCGAAGGTGAGATTCACAGCTCCCTTTTCCTTACCAATAGAAACAGTTACCTCGCTCTGTTGCTGCTCTTCGGGGGCCACGCCGTCGGTGCCGGCACGGGAGACCTGCGTTGGCGCCGGCGGGTCAACTGGGGAAGGAGCCGGGCGGACGGGTCCTTCTTCTCTTCGCTACTCCCACTTTCCAATCTTTAGGCAAACAGGTTTTTTTGGAGGTTGATTTAGTGGTGTATGGCTAAGCAGTAAGCACCTGTTTGCAATTTTATTCCAGTATATATCGTGCTTCAAATTTACTGTTTCCTGATTACGGCATACTTAGTGTACCTGATGTTGGTGATTTCAAATTAGTTGCGTATCTGCCTATCAAATTGGTTGCTTGGCAAGGTAGCAGCACAGAAGAATGAAGAAATCTGCAGCTGTATAGGGGAAATTTTGTCTGTAATAAACTGGTACGAGTACATATTAGAATTGGAATACAGTCCATGGAAGCCAAGAGAGCTTTCCTAATCGGTGCTCAGTTGTTGTCATTTCTATACTCTGAACCTCGACAACCTAACATTCAAAATGTTGTCTAGGCAGATGACAATATACAAAAAAGAAAGAAAGAAAGGGCAACCATGGATTGCGGCTGGTATTCAAAAATAAAATAAAATTACCCCAGAAACAGATTGACTGATTTGTTTTCTTTTGCGGTTTACTTTTTGAAAGTATAGTGCTGTAATTATGCTGCTCAGGTAGGGTCTGTAATATTAAAATTTGCTGATGCAATTTGCCATCTCGTCCAGATATCAGCACTTGAGGCTCAAGCATGGAGCTATGCACAGCATGTATCTGGACTTCAGCACAGTGGTCTCATACATTACCTCCTAACAGACGAGCATCATACCATGGATTTGCGAAGTCAACCTTCTTGGTGCCAATAAGGAGAAGGCCGGCCCTCTATGTCACGAATGCTGCGTCAACTAGTGCTCCTTTCTCATCTCAAAACACAACCCAACTTCCACGCACCAAAAGTATATCGAGCGACAAACCCAGCAGTGCATTGGAGCAACTTGATATTGAACGTGGCGTTTGTATCCCATTCCGGAAGTACACTCCAGAAAATGTACCGAAATATTCATGCATTTATGTTTACAGGATTTATTTGGTAAAAGTTATTTTAATTGTGTGCATTTCTACAACTGCTAGGTCAGGAAAAAAGTCATGGATTCAAGAGGCTCCATACTATCCCTAGCTAGTCGGGGAGTGGAGATCATTTGGAAACTTGGATTTTACTGGTCATCTCTAGTGTATGACTTCTTGGTTGGACGGGATGAAGAAATTGTTCCATATCGTGCCCGCCAGCTTCGCAATCTTCTATGTGACCTGGGGCCATCTTTCATAAAAGCAGGACAGGTCATATCATTTATCCTTGATGACAAAGGATAAATCTCATGTACAATATGAATGCACTTGTCCTATCTTTCCTACACAATTATCCTAACTTGCTTTGATTTTGTTCCTCAGGTTCTAGCCAACAGGCCTGATATTATTCGAGAGGATTATATGAATGAACTCTGCATCTTGCAAGATGATGTTCCTCCAGTCCCTAACCAGGTATATTATTACAGCAGATACTAGTTCTTCCAGATTATAAATATTAGAGTTTATACAGATGATCAATAAAGTTGTGGTTGCTGCTGAATATTTGATAGGTAGCTTTTGCCATAATTGAGGAGGAACTTGGACAGCCTCTAGAGAGATTGTTCAGCAAAATTTCATCAGGGACAATAGCAGCTGCTAGTTTGGGCCAAGTTTACCGTGCTACACTTAGAGAAACTGGCGAGGATGTTGCTATCAAGGTTCCTATATTCACTCTGTTTCTGTTATCTGTTTACTTTTTTTTTATTAAAAAACTCGGCCGGTGAGGGAAAGACCGCCCCCACGGTATTAACTAAGAAGAAGCCTCGGCTTCCCCAACCGAGAAAATCCCCGAACCCTGGCCCCGTCCTGACACTGGGAGTCGTAACCCGTGGGACACTACCTACCTGGGCCATACACGGTCCTCAGGCCGACCTGGGCCGTCTCTTAACCAGTGCTTTGACACACGGGGCCAGCGAGGGGATTTTTTTACCCACAGGCGGAAATTCACCCCACCCGGGGTTCGAACTCACAACCTGTGGGGTGCCACTGGAGTGCTTTGACCAACTGGTCTAGCACCCTTTGGCTTTACTTTATTTTATTACCTTGCCATTCTTCTTCTAACTAAACACATTGTTTCTCTAACTTTGGTCCTTAGAAAAGCACAAGTATAATACTCTTTGGTCTTTGTACACCTTGTGTCTTGAACCAAATAATTAAATGTGATCTGGGAACCATACTTATATCTTTGTTTTTTGTCATTGAAATTGCAGGTTCAGAGACCAGGGATTGAACCAATAATATACCGAGATCTTTTCCTCTTCCGCACTTTGGCTTCATTTTTGAATGGGATTAGTCTTCAGAAATTAGGGTGCAATGCAGAGCTTATTGTTGATGAATTTGGTGAAAAACTTTTGGAAGAACTTGATTACACACTCGTAAGCATTTTTATAGCCTTTAACTGTCATTTTCAATTTAGCGAATTGGCTATTACAGCTGTCTTGTTGCTAATGTGAAGTGCGCCGATTCTGTATCAACAACAGCTTCCTTATGCTTTCTTTGTTTTTGATAAGTTTATAGAATGCTAACGCTTTTAGTTCCCATTTGCAACATAGGAAGCTACAAATATCGAGGATTTCCTAGAAAATTTTAAGGATGATCCAACTGTCAAGATACCTCAAGTGTATAAGCAGCTTTCAGGTTCTCGTGTTCTGGTGATGGAGTGGATAGATGGAATTAGATGTACGGACCCACAGGTTTGACCATCTGTATTGTTGTTTGCTTATTTCAACTGTGTAGTTCATGGTGAATAGTTTGCAGCAGTAATTCCAAATTCGTTCATGCAGGCTATCAAAGAAGCTGGAATTGATGTGGAAGGCTTTCTCACAGTAGGAGTAAGTGCTGCCTTGCGCCAGTTGCTTGAATTTGGTCTTTTCCATGGAGATCCGCATCCTGGAAATATTTTTGCAATGCGCGATGGTCGTATTGCTTATGTCGACTTTGGCAATGTGGCCGTGCTTAGCCAGGTTTGTTTAATGCTCTTTTCTAGTGTTAGAATTCCTTGCATTTACAGTTTATTACATTGTTGTTGGGTTTTATTTTCTGTCTGTCTATATATACATTGCCTACATTGTATCAGATAATTCTGCATCCAAATGTCTTTTCATTAAATGGTTTCCTTCTCTGTTGTGAACTCATGATTGCACTGTCTTGCATTTCCACATTATACAAGGAAACAGAAAGTGGTTAACATGTTTTTAATTGTTTGTCCTATGTGCAGCAAAATAAACAAATCCTAATAGATGCTGTTGTTCATGCTGTTAATGAAGACTATGCTGAAATGGCAAATGACTTCACTAGGCTGGGTTTTCTTGCTAGTGGAACAGATGTAGCCCCAATTATTCCAGCTCTGGAAGCCATTTGGCAAAACTCAGCTGGAAAAGGCTTGGCAGACTTCAATTTCCGGAGTGTGACTGGTATGTTGATATGCTTAGCATTGTATTGACTGCCGATAAATGGAAGCCTAATTGTTTCATTTTCTTTACACAAATTGTTGGTTTCACAAATCTTAAAGTGTTGTCAGTTTATTTGTTTGTCACTTGGTCATATGAGTTGCCAATATTGTCTCTTATGGCATTTCTGCATGGTTTCTCATTCATGCTTACTATTTTTTTTCCTACCATTAGTGTGAAGTGCTTAGTTTAAGTGTGTCACATGCTATATGTTAATATATCTTAAACAATATCTGAGGGAAGATATACTTCATTTTCTAATAAAAATTAAAATCACAGGGAAGTTTAATCAGCTTGTGTACAACTACCCAATCCGCATTCCAGAAAGGTTTTCTTTAGTTATCCGTTCGTTGTTGACACAAGAAGGAATTTGCTTTACCCTAAAGCCTGATTTTAAGTTTCTTGAGGTATGTCATGGGCCACCTTTTAGCTCTCATGAAAACATCAATTTACATCTGTGTTTACTCACATCCTTTTCTCCATGTTTCTTCATATTTAGGTTGCATATCCATATGTTGCAAAGCGTCTGTTGACAGATCCAAACCCTGCTCTGAGGGAACGCCTGATTCAGGTAACTTGTTTAGACACTATTGACATTAATGCAACGAATATGTGAACCAATTTGTCAAATTAAGCATTGGTAGTAAGGGAAAGATCATTAAACTTCTGCTGTGAAAAAGGAAAAGTTGCGTAGATTCAGATAGATGTTCAAGTGCACTATTATGTATAATTCAGAGATTCTACAATTCTTCATACCATTTTCAGTTTTTAGCACCGTTTCCTCAACTTTTTTCTTTGCAGGTATTATTCAAAGATGGAGCATTCCAGTGGAAACGACTAGAAAACCTTATAGTTCTTGCCAAGGAGAATGTGTCCAAGATGAGCAGCAATCCTGCACTGAAAAAGAGTAGTTTGTGAGTATAACCACTGTGTTGCCATCCTGCATATGTTTGTTCGACCTATAAGTTTTCTGATCCCGCGAACTGTCACAGGCAAGCTATGAGAAGTCGTCAACTGGAGAGCAAACTTGATCTCAGTGAAACAATTAAAGACGGGGCACGGATGTTCCTTATTGATGCTGGGATCAGGAGACAACTGATACTAGCTTTCACCGAAGACTCCAAGTTGCATGTAGAAGAGGTACTATAGATAGATTGTTTGATCATCCTGCAAATTGTTGGTATCCGTATAAAATATATATTTGCATAATGCTCAATGGATGAATGCAACTCATTTCCTTCTTTCCGCAGCTTGTTGATGTGTACAGACTGGTCGAAGATCAAATAGATATGCCTTCACTTGCCCGTGAGGTTATCCAAGGTAACTCGATCAAATTCTGTTTACTTGATCATGTCGATACGGGAACATTTCTCCTTGCTAGAAATATAATGTACTATTTACATTTTTGTGCAGATTTGCCTTCTGTTGCGCGTGACTTCATGCTTTCTTGGAGTGATTCCATCCTGTCAGATCGCCAAATACTGTAATCCTTCTTACAGCTAGCATAGAAATCAAGATAATGATACCTCAAGACAGTCTGCACAAAAATAGCTAGACAGGCATTCCTCCTTGCTATATAAAATTCGTTTTTTTCTTGTAATTTTTGTATAGCTGAATCTGCAACCTGCAATTTCTCTTTTCTCTCCTAGATCTCGGTTCCTCTGCCTGTTTTGTATAGCGCAAAGGAACTTGTATATAGATTATAGAATAAGCTTGTATTTTCGAATACAGTAGGTGTACACAACCACAATACAAATATATACATCAGGATCAACAGTGTCTATGGACTTCATCGTGTTTGAGAATGTGTTGAACTGTTGATCGATGGGACATGTGGAGGAAATGGCCAGTTCAATACCACATGAATGAAACATTTGTTGCCCTTTTCCTCCTGTTCCTCTTTTGTTTGCAGGGATCATATAAGTTCCCGATTCAGCCACAAATTAGTATACTGCATCTGAATTATTACTAGCTACACAGAGCTAGAAGTCATTGAGCATCATGGATCGATCCATTCCTGAATATGACAAGATGAATGTTTGGAAAAAAACAAATACGTATGCACAAGTGAAGTGCATAACCTTCCTCTCTTGATCGATATGGCACACATTGTGCAATTAGGTTATGTATAAATGATTCTAACTGTCAAATTTGTCGGATTTTGGAACATTCAATCCAGTTAGTACTGAAAATACAACCCACCTTTACTATATCTGCGTTAAATTAGACAATCCATTATTGATTAATCAAAGATAAAATGATCTAAGTTGTCACAAAACAAAGTAATATATATCAACGTTAATGTAAAAAAACAAACTTACATTACTAACTAAATAGCTAAATCTACATTAATTTTAAACAAAAAGTTATGGTGCGGGTGAGCAACAAAAGTGTGTGTAAATCAGAAAGCAAAATTAGATGACAGAATTTGACATATTTTATAGCTTGGACTCCGCCATCTGACATAGAAGATAGCAGAAGTTATATAATTATACGGAACTGTCAGCGTCCGGACGTCCATTCCGGGCGCTAGCCATCGAACGGGTCCGCAGCTGTCGGATTTTAAGATGCTCGGCTATCAGCCGCCAGATTGTAAAGTCTAACGAGCAACGTTGCGAGCATGTTGCGATCCATTGCGAGCCATGTTGCGTGCAACATTAAAAAATCAGCGGATCTCCTCCCTCCTCCCCCGTGTTGCCACCATGTTGCGATCATATTGCGTGCAACATCCAACATAGGAGTCCCCCCTCCTCGGCACAACACCCGACATCAAATGTCTGCAATATTAAAACTCAACATCCACAACATCGAAAATTAATGTTTGCAACATCCAACATCAGGGGCCCTCCTCCCCCTCGACACAACACCCAACATGTTTGCAACATCGAAACTCAACATCCGCAACATTTAAAATTAATGTTTGCAACATCAAAAATATGTTAAAAATAGTTGCAACATCCGCAACATTCGAGAACAAATAGTTTGCAACATCGGGAATCAAACGTTGTGTTGCGGGATCAACATCCTCAACATTGAAACATCTAGATCTACTTTTACAACATCCACACAAAACATTTGCAACATCCTGATGAGACATCTGAAACTCGTGAGACACACACTTGCAACATGCACCAGAAACACTGCCGCACGTCGCGTCTCCTCGTCGCCGCACATCGCACCAAAACCCGCCGAGCTCCGCCGCGCGTGCCCGCGGCGGCGGCGGCGGCGGAGCTCCCCCCGCGCCCACCGTAGGCGCGGCGGCGGCCGCCGCCACCGCCACATCCGGTCCCGCCGCGGGAGCTGAAGCCTCAACCACTACCGCAGGAGCCGCCCTTGACGAAGGATCCGTTGGGGCCACGTCGACGGCCTTGGTGCGGCCGTTGTCGCCCTCATAGATGGAGAACTCGACCTCCTCACCCTAGGCGAGGGAGTGCAAGCCAGAGGTCCTCGCTGTCGTCCTCGGGCACAAGGGAGATGAAGTGGGGCCCGCCGCTCTGTAGCTAACCCTCCACTCCTAGCGTGGGAAGGACTACGTCTGGTCGCGCCGTCTGGCCGGGGCGGCTCGGCGGCGGGATGGAGCTCCACCTACGCCTGGACGCGCCGGTGGCTCCACGGGAAGCGGGGACTCCTCTGAGGGAGCTCCATGCCCATCCGCGGGATGCGGCCGCCCATCGCGGAGCGGCGGCCGAGGCCCCTCGGTCGCACGCCCGGCCACACCCCCCCGCCGTGGAGGCGCACAACGACCTAGCGCCCGGCCGCGAGGAGCAGCAGGCCGCGGCCCCGATCATGCGCCCGACCACTCCCCCGGTCGTGGAGGGTGCGGTGACCCGGCCCCTAGCCACGAGATTCATCAGGACGCGCCCAACCGCATCCAGCAGCACCGCCGCGCGGGCTTCCCTTCCTACGCCGCCGCCGAGCTCCAAGCATCCCCTGCGCATCGGTCGCATCGGAGGAGAGAGGGGAAGGGATGAGAATGGCGCATGGGTAGGGATGGCAATGGGCAGGGTAGGGTAAGGGTAAAGCATTTACCCGCCCGTTGGCATACCTGTCTATCTCTTTTGTACCCTTACCCGCCAAACGTAACGGATAAAAATCCTTACCCCTACCCTTACCCGCAGGGTACCCGCAGGGTAAAAGGGTACCCGATGGGTATTAACATAAACATGTCATTAAGTTCATATATAAGAGTACAATAATAATTTGATAGTTAAATAAGTCTCAAACTTCACAATCACACACTTATTGATACATAAAAAAGCCAAATAAGAAATTACAACATCCCAACATAAGAAATAAGATCAAATTGTGATGTATTCTTGCGAGTTAATGAGTCATGGATCAATGATGTCAGACTCAACATCATCCCGAGAACACAAAATAATAGACATTAGATCAATTCAAGTTATACTTTGGAAAAAAGTGAAACATGTGAAGTCAGTACATAGCAATGGTGGAAGGGATGTGCTGCTAGGGTTAGGATATATAGGCCTACTTGGGTCAAATATTTCTACGGGCTTCTGTAGTGCGGGTACCCTTGGGTAACCCATGGGTAGAGTTTCATACCCTTACCCTTGCCCGCGGGTAGAATTCTTACCCGTACCCTTACCCGCGGGTAGAATTCTATACCCGTACCCTTACCCAACAGGGTAGGGTACCCGCGGGTACCCTTGCCCGTGGGTAAAACTGCCATCCTTACGCATGGGTCCGCACTAGACTGGAGAGGGGAAGGGATAAGGCAACAAGGCGCGTGGCGGGACCCGCACCGAAATAGCAGTGGGGAGGGCGCCTGATTACGCCCGTTCCTGAGCATTACCCATAATTATATCATTAGGAAAGAAATATACCGATATATGCTTCGTTGTCATCGAGACGGGGCCGTCAGCTTACATTACATAGTTTGCACGTATATGAGTGCCTGCGTGTATATACACGTTAGATGGTTTGCACGTATATGAGTGGCTGCGTGTATATATAGGGAGCCAATCAACGAAAAGACCACAAGGGTAGTCCAGGTAGTTCTAGCCAGCCTTGACTTGGCCCTTTCTCCTGCCTCCGCTCTGCAGGTTGGTTCCTCCTTGTTGACTAACTACATGCATTAGGTTAGGACAGTACTCCTTTGAGAGTGCCACAAAGCATAGTCGTGAGATTCTCTTTTTAAGAGGAATATCGATTTTTCTTTACGACAGAGGAATGTGTTGGCTTAAATTATGTGACTACTAAACTTTAAACTCATTTAGTTCCTATAAATTGTCAAACAAGGTGACTAAAATGGTCTAAAGTTTTTTGTTTTTTTTGAAAAAGATAAAATGGTCTAATGTTTTTTTTGAGAAGGAAAAATGGTCTAATGTTCAGTCACTGAAATTAAGCTCATAAGCCCACAGGATGGAGCTTATAGGGACTAAAAGTTGCATTTGACAGGAGTTGCCCCTCGTTATTGCTGCCCCCTCCCACCGCACACCACCCCCCTGATCCATTTCTCCCTAGAACTAATTAAGGATACTTTGCTCTTTTTTGCATCTACTTCGATGATCTTTAGTCGAGGAAATCAAACTGCAGGTAGGGTCTAAACTTTAATTCACCAAAAAGAAAAGGGTCCCTCAAGGAAACCAGAAAGGCCTAAATCCTTTAGCTGCTGATCACTGATATATGTATATATATGCTTTGTTCAATTGCTTTGTATGCTTGTTGATTTGCAGCGTATTCGGGAGAGTATGGCTGGTATCCCGGAGCGGCAATCGTGGCCCGACCTGGTGGGAAAGACTTCCGAATTTGCCACTAATGTCATCAAGCAGGATCGACCGGACCTGCGTGTGATTAACTATCTTGAAGGTCATGACCCAGAACCAGAAATCGAAGAATTTGACCGCGTCATCATCTGGTGCTTCGTTGACAGCGGATCCAACTTCATCGTAAACCGGGTCCCTACCCAGGGATAGCATGCTCTTCATTTGCACGCGCCTGATACCTAAAAGTTTCTCACAATAAACTAAATAATGCGAGCTAGTTTGATACTGCTCAGTGAGAATATGTCACCGTTTGTACCTTTTCTAGCTAGTGTACCTAGCTAGACCTGCGTGAATGTTGTGAATCTGTTTAAATCAAGCTTGTGTGGTACCAAGTCAATAAATGGAATAATAAATTTAACGCTCTCTCATTCATTTTATGGCAACATTTCCTAATTTCATTTGCTACTACATGTTTTGTAGCTCACATGTGGTTGTCGTTATTCTTGATTGGTAGTTTCTGGTGGTAATACTCAGTTTTTCTTTAGGTGGGACATACAGAGGAATGAAGGCATGTGTGAAAGTACTGTGAAAAACAAGGGGGTTGAATTGCGTGTTTGAAAATTAAGGCATTAAGCACATATAAAAATCTATTACAAAACTTGCCTAGATGGGTGTGACATCCGGCTCAAATTATTTTGGATAACCTAGTAGTGGATCACAAGCACAAGTGAGAGAGCATTTGTTATTACCACCTTGCTGCTTCAGCTTTTGTCCTTCAGCCATTCCATCTTGGGTTGAAACTTTTACACAAAGTGAGGACCAAAAGTGTAAGTAGGGTGTACCTAAGATTATGAGGCCATGGTGCCGAACACAAATGGTGGCCCTATGAACGGCGATCAACACAAATTGTAGATCAGTTATCACTTATTCACCTGATGAACGGCGAGCGGCGGTGGCGACTGGCCTGACTGTGGTGTCCATGAAAGGCCGAAGGCGAGCAGGCGTTTGGGCGTCATGGAAAGGTGAGGCGGCACTACGGGAGAAGTCAAATTCCCCGAGTGCCAAATGCTTCCCCGAGTGCCAAAAATCGGGCACTCGGGGAAGCCAATCTTCCCCGAGTGTTGCACTCGGGGAAGAATTGCACTCGGGGAAGAGAGGCTTCCCCGAGTGCCGGAAAGCGCATGACACTCGGGGAAGAGAAACACTCGGGGAAAGCCATCTTCCCCGAGTGCAACACTCGGGGAAGAGGGGCACCCGCAAAAGGAAATTTGCACTTAACAGCGGCATTGGACAGAACCGTTTGCAAAAAATTTGGAAAAAATCTTCCCCGAGTGCTACTCCAACAGCTCTCGGGGGAGTGGCAACTCTTCCCTGAGTGCTAGTCCGTGGCTCTCGGGGAAGCCAGGAGGCCCATTTACTCAACCCTAAAATATTACCCCCGCCCCCTCCCCCCACCCCCCACCCCCCGGACGCCGCCGCCCCGCACCACCTCTCCGGATCCACACTCGGCCGGTCCGCTCCCTCAACGCCGCCGCCGCCGGCGTGCCCCGCCCCCGCGGCGGCCGGCGAGCCCCGCCTCCGCCGTCACGCGCCCCGCCCCCGCGGGTGCGCCCCGCCACCGCGGGCAACCGACCGCCCCCGCCGCGGCCGCGAGGTCCCCCGCGTCCGGCCGCCCCCAAGCTCCCCCCGCTCCCGTCCCGGCCCCGCCCGGCCGGCGCGCCCCGAGCTCCTCCCCCCTCGGTGGCCGGCGCACGGAGGGTAGCATGTCCCCGGACCCACCGGCTCGGCCGCCCCCCGCCCCCGCCTTTGCCGGCCGGCGTGCTTCTCCGCGGCCGGCGGGCGTGCTCCCCCCACGGCCGGCGGGCCTACTCCCCCACGGCCGGCGGGTGAGCTCCGCGGCCGGCTCGCCGCGGCGAGATTTTTTTCCGGTGATTTTTTAACACCTTTTCAAGTGATTTGATTCAGTTTCCGCCGCTGATTTCAGTTGGTTTTCGAGTGCAGGAGCCTCGGCAGCGAGGCGTCACTCCGCCAGTCCGCCGGTGCTGCAGGCCGGCGCGGCTCTGTGTGGCCGTGGCCGCACTGGTGGCCGGCACCATTTGGCTCTGCTCCTCCACTTCCGTCAGCCTGTTCGGCGCCTCATACAGGGTCCAGGTGCACTCACCACACCGCTTGCTTTTCTAGTGTGTGGTTTGCTCTACTTGTGATGTCCTGCTCGTTCGTGGGCAATTGAGGCTACTAGAACTTGGAGCTCCTTAGAAGGGATTAAATGCTAGATGCATGTTACATACACACTGATTTCTGCTACACATGTAGGTAGCTGTAATACCAGCATTGTGGTTAAGATGATTGGTATGCATATATGTTCGTCAATTGTGGAATCATGTCATGTATCTTTTGTAGCTAGCTACACATGTTGGTAGCTGTTATATACGCACACAGACACACTTTTCTACCTGTCAATTTTTCACTTTTATGTAGATCTATCTGAATGAGGAAGAAGGTAATTACTCATAGCATGGCATGGACCACACATCAATGGTTGCATGTGTATGTAGATGCTGCACATGTGTATGTATTTTCTCTCTTTCCCTCCCTTTCTCTCAAATTTGGGAAAGTAGGATCCACAAAGTCTATGAGGGATAGGGCTGCTGAACTTTGAGCTTGAGAAGACATGACTTGTAGCCAAAGGAACCAAAAGACATTCTCTCTACAGGCAGTTAGCATCTTTTGATTATAGGGCAGTTAGAATATGACTCGGGTAGATTAAGCTTATTATATTTGTGCAGATTTTATCAAAACTATACATAATTCAGCATTGCATTTATAAAGGTTTCTTATAGGTTTCTCTATTTAGTTTTTTGTTTTCTTTTTGCACATATGGTATAGCTATATTTATTTTGTGTGAACAAATTGTCCATACTGTTTATCTATTTTAGTCCACCTTACATATTCCAGTGTTATATTTTCTTTATTTTAGTTTGATGTAGTGATATGTCCAATCCAATCCTGTTTACAGTTCAACCTATCCAGGGTGTGCCACTGGTATGCACTAGCTCTTACTTCTTATTTTCTTTGTTGCCGCAGATGTGCAGAGGGAGTTTCATCAGGGAGGTCCAAGTGCAATGTCATGGGATCTGCATGGTGTGTCTACTTTAATCTTACATGCTGTTTTATTTCAGTTCATCAGCTCGTAAAAACATCCCAAATCTTAGGAGAGGGATAATATGCATGCTTTCGGATACTTGCAGATAACTAGGTATTTTTATCTGAAATGTGTGCCACCGGAATAGAAGTAGCAGTAGAGGAAGCAATTGTGTAGTGTCATGTATTTTGTACTGTAGTGTCGTGTATTTTGTACAAGAGAAAAAGAGATGTGCCAATAGTGTAGTTAGGATAGATGTCATACTGCCATTCCTTTGTGTAGTGTCATGTATTAAAAAATGGTTATCTTGCATTCTTATTTAATCATGTATTTGTGGCTTTGGCAATATAGGATAGATGTCATATTGCCATTCCTTTTGGTTGGAAGGGTATCACTTGCTTTATTATTTAATGGAGAACCAAGTTTTAACAAAATCCTCAGCTCATTTGGTGATCTATTTTCTTGCAAATCTTGAGCTTGCGAGGGCTGCAACCATAATGCTGTCCAGTGGGATATGCTTGGCCCATTGCTCCTTTTTGTTTATTCTTTTCCTGAAATTTACAGCTAATAGATGCTGACCATCATATCCATTGGTATTTCAGGTGAATGGTTATGGTTTCAGACTTACAAATGGAGTTAATCAGGTGCCAAGATCCTGGTGCTATAATCTGTAAAAAGGAAGCTGTTTCGGCACTAAATAGATTTTGTGCTATCTATAAATCGTTTGCAATTACTCTCAATTTCAGTTTCACTAATAGTTGAACTTGGAATAATGTGTATTTGTGAATTTGAAATAGTGTGTACTTTTGAATGTGTGGTTTGTAATATATTGTGGATTCTAGACATATTTGGTCGCTTGTGGTTTATAAATGTGGTTTGTGATATGTTGAAGTCGATTTGTGGTTTGCATAAATATATGCTTTGTTTGTCAAATGTAAAAGCAAAAAGAAAAAATAAAAAAAAGAAGAAGGGGGCTTCCCCGAGTGCATGGGTAGCGGCACTCGGGGAAGACATTTACAAAAAAAAACGGCGATTTTCTTCCCCGAGTGCTTGGTACAAGGGACTCGGGGAAGAGGACACTCGGGGAAGAGTTTTTTTTTTAAAAAAGGAATTTCTTCCTTGAGTGTTGCACTCGGGGAAGAGTAAAAAACTGGGAGACGGTGTCGACGGCATTAAATCGTCCCCGAGAGCTAGGTTGGCACTCGGGAAAGGCTTCCCCGTGAGAAGCATCCCCGGTAGGTCTTCCCCGAGTGTTGCACTCGGGGAAGCCTTCCCCGAGTGTTTTGGAGCCTTCCCCGAGTGCATTTGGCACTCGGGGAAGCCGGCTTCTCCAGTAGTGCGGCAACTGCAGCGTCGAGAGAGGGAAGCGAAATCGTCACGACAGTGTCCCTCCATTTTCCTGCTTACGTAGGTTCCTAGCTTCGGATTAATAGGCTTTGTTAGTTGTTAATTACTACAATTAGTCATTAGTGAGCTAGATAAGGGCGGCCCCTTTAGATGGGCGGCCCGGCATTGACGTGCAGGTTGCGCCGCCTAAGCGACGGCCCTGGTAGGGTGCTATATGCTCACCTCTTGGAAAGGCTCCACATTGCAACTTCGAATGGCGGGATGTTACAAGTCGGCCCTGGCAGTCATGCGAATGGATCATTATATTGTGTAGGCATATGGCACTATACTTGGAGGGGTCATACGTTATGGCGTATTGTTGACGCAAAATCCTAACATGTAGATGCTGAGTTTGATCGACACGAGACAGATCTACTTAGCTCCCGTGCATGATCCAAATCGGCTATAATTTCGATATGGGCAAGTCGGCTACGGCCAAGATTCCAAAAGCGTCAAGATAAAACCTAGACGGCTAGACTCGAATATGATTGGCTTTGTTTAATTATGCAAATAGATGATGTCGACACAAACTCTGGGTAGATAATTTGGTGATAAAAGCTAAAACTAACAAGATTAAATAAATCAACTTGAAAGAAACAGCTTATATCAATATATCGATAACTGGTGACGTAAACAGAAACAGACTAAAGAAGCCTACAACGACAGCCCAGATCAGATCTACTGCACATTCAATAGGTTAGTGAATAAACTAGATTAAATATCTAGTCTATTTGATAATTCTTAGGAGATTTAGATAAAAGCACAACAATGTGCCTAGTAGTTAAAGTCTAGAGAGCACTAGGTAAAGTGGCTTTTTACGGTACACAATACCACCTTGTACCACCGGTTCAAAAGGACTCATATGTAATAGAAAAATACCTATATGTAAGGATCCAGCGGTTGAGATTAATTCTGTACCACCGGTTTTCTTAGTGTGGTATGGATGATATTCATTGGTGGTATGTGTAATATATGACTATTATCGGAAATATACAAAATAATATTGCTGTAATATATGAAATCAATTCTTTTCATGTAACCTTGGCAGCGGGGAAATTTTTTTTTTCCAAAAAATATACATCAAGAAAATTACCATTTTACCCATAGTACAAAACTTAAAAAACCCGATAATACCACCGTACTACTGTTGGGTGATATTGTGTACTGTAAAAGACCTCCTAGGTAAAAGTTGGCAAAAGAACTTACTCCCTCCGTCCCAAAAAACATGTTGTTTTAAGATTCATAATTTGTCAAAAAACATGTCATTTTACTTAATTTGGCATGTGTGCAACACTACCACCAACTATGACAACTAAATAGGGACAATTGAGGTCATTTTACCTCTTAATAATATGTCCTAAAAATTTATAGAATGACATGCTTTTTGTAAAGGACGAAGTACAAGTAAGGCGGAGGTCAAGAGATGTAGTCCTGTGCTTAGATCGAAGGAATTACCAAGAGAAATAGAAAATCTATACTGCTGAAAGTAACTTTTGAAGACCGCCATGAAGGCCTGCCTACAGCTGCTTAAAGATCATGGGTACTTCATGCCATACTTCTCGTATCATGGGTACTTTTGAACACAAGTAGACTCGTACTGTGCACCATATATAAAAGAGCTCACTTCATTTTGGTTGTTTTCACTGTCAAAATTTTCAGATTTTAGAACATTCAATCCAGATAAGACTGAATTAGTGTTGAATTTTAAATGCAATCCACCTTTTACTATATTTGCATTGAACTTAGACAATACATTATTGATTAATATAATCAAAGACAAATTTATTTAAGCTATCACAAAACAAAGTAATATATCAAGGTAAAAGAAACTCAACTTAGATTCTTAATTAATGAGCAAAATCTATGCTAATTTCAAACACAAAGGTACGGAGCACGGTGAGCAACAAAAGATGCTATGGTACGTGCAAACCAAAAAGCAAACTTAGATGACATAGAGTTTGGCATATGTTAAAGCCAGGACTCCGCCATCTGATATATCGATAGCAAAAATGCTTTAATTATATCACTAGAAAAGAAGTATACTTCTATGCAACGTTGTCATCGAGACGCGGCAGTCTGCTTACGTTAGATATTTTGCACATATCGATAGGGAAGCAGCCAATCAACCACAAACAACTACAAGGGCAGTCCAGGTATATAGTCCTAGCTAGCCTTGAGTTGGCCCTTTCTTCTGCCTTCACTCTGCAGGTTGGTTCCTCCTGGTTGACTAATTACATCTACATGCACATTAGGTTAGGACAGTGCATGTGCATCCCAAAGGAGCAAGCGCAATGTCAACATAGTCTGAGAGAACCTCTTCTTAAGAGCAACATCGAATAATTCTTTTGCTGCTGATCGCTCATACATGCACGCTTTTGTTCAATTGCTTTGTATGCTTGTAGCAGACTTGGAAGAGACATGGCTGGTATCCCGGAGCGGCAATCGTGGCCCGACCTGTTGGGCAAGCATGCCGATGTTGCCGATAAAGTCATCCAACAGGACCGTCCAGACCTGCGTGTCATTAACAATCTTGAGGGTAATGACCCGGAACCAGTAATCGAAGAGTTTGACCGCGTCATCGTGTGGAGCTACGTTGACACTTGGTCCAACTTCATCGTGTCCCGGGTTCCTACCCAGGGGTAGCCTGCCCTGATATATGTTACTCTGGGTCTTCATTTGCACGCGCCTGGTACCAAAAAGATTTTCATAATAAACTACTCCCTCCGGTTCTCTTATAGAAGTCGTTTTGGATAAGATTTGAGTCAAACATTGGGAATATAAATCATGAATAACTTTTAAGTCGTTGAAGTTGAAAATGTGAAAATCATATAAATATATTTGTCTTGAAAATTACTTTCGTAAGAATATACATATATAACTTTTCAATAAATATTTTTATAGAAAAGACAAGTCAAAGTTGTGCTTTGGTGATCGTACCGCTGTCCTAAACGACTTTTAATATGGAACCGGAAGGAGTGCGTAATAATACGAGCGGGTTTGATACTGCTCAGTGCCAATATGTCACCGTGTGTACCTTTCCTAGCTAGTGTACCTAGCTAGACATGCGTGAATTGTGAATCTGTTTCCTCAAGCTAGGTTGTGGTACCAAATCAATAATAAATTAATAAATTGAATGTTCTCTTATGTATTTATTTCTTGCAACACTCTAATTTTATTTGCTACTGTTTGTAGCAATACTCAAGTTTTCTTTTGATACGACATGCAGAACAATGAAGGCGGACTGTGATACCCAAGAGGGTAGAATTATGTGTTTAAAAACTAAGACATGAAGCACATATTATAATCTATTACAAAGCTAGCCCAGATGGGTGTGACATCAAGCTCAACTTTGGATAATCCAGTAGTGGACCATAAGGCCAAGTGTGCTGGAGCTAGTACAACTTTGCATTGCCAGTTCAGCAAGAATGCAGCTAGTAAATAAGCCTTTGTCCTCCAGCCATACCACCTTCGGTTTGAAACTTTTACATGTTTATAAATCAAAGTATTTAGCAGGAAGCACTACTACAGAAAATATTTGTAAGAGCGCCCCGTTTTTCATTTAGGAGCAGGCGAAATTGCCGCCCGATCTTGCAAAAACATGCGGCATTGTAGCTCCGCCACTTGCACCGGTTACTGGGTTTCCAGGAGCGGGTGACGCTGTCACCTGCAATTGAAAATTTGTGCCGTTTACATAACCGTTACGGGCCAGAACACGCCATTAAAATGAAGCGCGTGGAACACACCGGTAGGCTGCCCGAGTGCCGCCGCCGCCTCCGACCGTGCGCCCCCTCCTTTGTCGCCTGCGCGCAGTCTCCCCCGAGCATGCTGCCAGCGCTCGCATGTGCGCATCGCCCCTTACCCCTTTCCGGCATGCCGGCGCCGCGCGCGTAGTGTCCATCGGCCTGACGAGTGCCGCCTGCGCGGATCCAGTTTGTTTTTTATTTATTAAATTATTCTCATGTTGCAATTCAATAATCTAGGATTATGTGTAGATTATTAGAGATTGTGTACAAATAATTTAAATAAAATTTGTTAGACTATCTATTGAGTTATTAGTTGTATTCATGGATTAAGAACATTAGATAAATATTACACTTGTGAAATATAATGCCAAATTTTGTTAGACTTGAGAGATTCTGTAGAAAATTTTAAATAAAATAGCATGCATATTTTAGGGACAACAATGTGAAGATATAAATTTAGTTGACGTGAATGCAGCTGTGGAGGTTGTCGCGGTCGTGGCCGAGGTCACCCAGTCCCAGACCCCGCCACCACCACCAGCGCAGCATGTTGGTGCTTCCTTCCTCGTCGGTCAAGAACCCTTGCCCATTACCCAGAGCGAGTTACGTCGAAATGTGGTATGTACTTGGATAGTCTATTTCATGAATTTGTAATTGTTTTTATAATGATAACAATAATGTTTAGTATTTGCATTTTTATGAAGTTTCTTAATTCACCAATCCAATGGTTGGAACGAGTTATATATGGTGCGACCGAACAAGCTCCAATAGTGGTTTATGAACAAGCGACTCCCTCGCATGGAAGCTATATGGTTTCTCTATCCATTAATGATGCGGGCATACGAGAGCAAAGACATGGTGATACAACTGTTATCCATGTAAATTATTCTACTGTCGTACAACCACATATTGCCATTGTTGATGTCGTAAGGAAGGCACTTATCCAAATAGAAGCTTAAACAAGACATGTATTCCCAGACTATACTGACTTCAATATTAAAGCGTTACAACATAATAACCTACCCGTTACTGAAATCCCTAAACAGATATCACCATCATATCAATCATCCATTGTATGTAACTACATCTTACTTGATATTGTTGATATTTGTTTTCTATAAATTGTACACTAACACATTATGTTTTGCTTGCCAATTGAATCAGGACGCATTGCATAGTAGTTTCATGCACGCTGATCAAGGTATGAAAGAGGTCTTACATCAAATTCTCGAAAAAATGGGATGGACATTCACAATACCACACCCAGGTCTAGTACGCGAGGTGATACGGATATATGGGCATAAGTAAGTAGTCCATCAGTTGCTGTCCAAGCTGAGAAAGGTTACGTGCACAAGGACATGAGTTGCACCGGAGATGGTTCAACTTTTTGTGCAAGTATATACCAATATGCCAGGATTCATGGTGCATGATATACATGGTTGGAAGCTTCATCAAGTCAAGATTCCAATCCAACAAACCGTTCGTTTTTTTGACTTCCAAGGAAGGGGTTATAACCAAATTAGTGGAAGGTGCACACACTGTTTTGTGGCTGCGTGAAAACTGCACAAGACTTTTGGAATTCTGCACCAAGATGACCTTTTACACCCAACTAGGAGGGTTGTTCCTAGTATATATACCCCATGTACTCCTCCATATGAAATAATGTTGATTTGAGAATTTTTAGAACAGCCTCATCCACCCCTTGTGTTGCATCTTCTTTGTGAGGTTGTATACACGACCGCTTCATCGGTACCCAGTTTGTGCTCCTGGTCCATTTGATTCCAGGTTGTGTGGGCTGTTTTCTTGAGAGTCCTCAATTCAGGTCGCCGTATAAAGACGATGGTTGGCTTCGAGCTTTACTATTAGGTGGCACTACTTATCCCAGCTTCTTGTAGCTAGTTACCATGGTTGTGTTTTTAGCTAGTTATCCTTGGTGATTTGCTTTCACGTCGTGAAGATTGAGACCAATCCATAGCACGAGGGTTGGCAAGCCGGCATTATCCTATCATCATCTACGGATTCAGTGCAAATATTTGGAGAGGTATCCTTCACACCCTACGTGGTTAGAGATAGTGCATACATATATGCACTAAATTATGTTGATAGGTTCTTAGGAATCAACATTATCGATATTATTTATTCTTTGTACTTCCAGATGATTGACGGTCATGAAGTGAACAATACTAGATTTTAATTAAGTATCTATGTATTGAACTCTATTATATGTATAATAATGTATTATCTACGTATTAAACTCTATTATATGTACAATAATGTATTATATATTTCTGGATGTGTTTGCGAGTGTAACATTGAAGTTGTGAAGTTTTTCATTTGAGCTTATATGCATTATCAACATTAAATGTGCATGATATGTCATAAATGTCTCACGGTTAAACTCATTAATAGTTGCTAAAGGATTAGAGTGACATGGAGTTATACGTGCATGCCTTGGTAGATGTATGTTTTACGTACCAACTTTTCCATTTCATCTCATATGCATACAAAACTTATACCAAATTGTAGGCCTCAATGAGACATACAAAATTGAAGTTATGAAGTTTTCCTTTTGAGGTCATTTAGTAGGTCATTTTGGTACCTCGATGCAGTGTGCTCAGCAGCCATGGGGGTCCTCTTTGTGTGGATTCCATGTGGCATTCCATATGTTAAGACTACTCGATGACATACCTGACATCAAGAAGGCTGTTGTAAGTAGATAATAATACTCAACCTTGTCTCTGCTCATATTATCCATCTGATTTTAGAAACTGATTTCTACTTGTATTCTCATAAATGATTGTATTTTGCAAGATTTCAAATCTGATGTAGATGTTTCCACAGAAGATCTAAAGTGTGTCCTGGAGATGCTGTGCGAGTACATTCTTAAGGAGACCATCGATCGAAAGGGTAACTTCTACAATGGTGCACCGTGAGTTTATTGTAGCCAGAAGGTTGAAACTCATTCAGTCTTCTTTAGTCAGGTGTTGTTGCCTGAGAAACCTACTTGGCTTGCTTGGTTGGGGTCAGATACTGCCTGGTCCAGGCAGTTTTCTCATAACTCCATCCAAACAAGCCTTGATGAGAGTAACTTGAAACTTGATGTGATCCTAGCTTGTCTATAAATGTGATCTTATTTGTCTATAAATGTGATCTTGCTTTGCCCATATATGTGATGTGAGAATATGTTTGTGATGCCTCCTTGCTGTGGTGGCTACCATATCCTGGCTGGTTCCAGGATGCAGCCCCTGATGGCTGCCAAATCTTGGCTGGTTCTAGGATGTCGTCGGCAAGTGGGCATGTTACTGTAGGGGTGGCCTACGTATCTGTAACGGGCGTTAATTAAAGCTCGTTACAAACACTGGTCAGTGAGTAACGGGCTTCATTCGGAACACCCGTAACAAACATGCCAACAATGTAACGGGCGGTGTAAAAGCCTGTTACCAGTCCTGACCGGTGGGCCCCAGGATATGGCCCGTTCATTGAGATATATGAGACGCAGGTTGAAAGCACACGTCTCCTTTAATCGAGAGAAAGCAGACGCGCGTAGAAACAGATGCGTCTCATTTCGTCGAGACAGAGGAGACGCAGGTTCACGGAATGCGTCTCTAATGTTTTCACAGTAACGGGCTCTATTTTCATACCCGTTACCAAAGTTCCCTGTGGGCCCAGTGAAACAACCATTTCACGTGACCGGTGACTAGTTGTGGTAACAGTCATTGTTTGATGCTCGTTACTAATATATCTTATTAGTAACGGGGATCTACCCGTTACCTTTCTTGGCTTATTTGTAACACTTGATCGGTAACGGGCGCTTTGCCCGTTACCAAAGGCAATCTATGCTTGTAACCAAAGAGAGCTTTTCACGTAGTGAAAGAAAATAGGGGCATGGATTTTCAGGTGTGTGTGACCCTAACACCCACACTTGAAATCCATGTTTAGGTGCGGGTGGTGCCAACACCCACACCTAGATATGATTTTCAGCTGCGGGTGTTGGTGTCACCCACACCTAGAAATAATATTTGCGGCCTCTTCGAGGAGTTTGACCATTTTCAGGAGATGCGCGTACAGGACGCCGACAGGCTACCAAAATTTCCCACGCACCGCCGGCCTCCGCGTGCCGCTGGCGCCGCTCCTAGCGCGCACGCCCCACCGTCCTTCGTCCGGTCCGCTGCTGGCCCGCACGCACCCTGACCCGCTTTTGTCCTCTCCTTCATGTCCTCTCTGGTCCCCTACGCGCCCCCGCCACCGTCCCATGCTCTGCCGGGCTTCGCCGCCGTCCGGTTGTGTCGAGGCCTCCCTGGCAGCACGCACATCGTGGTTGCTCTCGCCGGCCCCGCACGCGGCCACGTGCTCTTTCTCCCTAGGGCCCGTATGGGTGGGCCTAGCGGCCCATGCCCCAGTCATCTGTCCCTGCCACCGCCGCTGCCAAGCACGCCTCGATCTCCTCCCGATAGTACATCATCAATCTACAATCCCCACCACCGAGCATCTATCATGTACTCTTGTGTGTTGAGATATATATAGGTGTTCATGTCTATTTTTATGTTGGTAAAATGCATGGTTTGTATATGATGTCTCCCTGTGAAATGTGAATAATAATGTGAGGTATTTTATCTCTGTATATAGTTTGAGATAACAATGTCGTCGTCAAGTGGTGTTGGTGGTTGCCGTGGCCGTGCCCGCCTTGGCTGTAGTCGTGGTCATGGCCTTCGCAGTGTTTTCTTAGCCTTGGCATTGGCAATGTTGGTGGTGGTGGCTTGGAGGACTCGTTGCCTCACTATCCAGGCCTTCACTGTCACTGCGAGTGACCATGTCACTTGGCAATGAGACACGTGGAACACTAGCCAACGTTGTAATGATCACTATTTCCTTTATATTTATATATGTTTTTACACTTCACATACAAAATCTCTAATTGTAGTTACATATAAATTATTGTAGCTTATAAACTATGTTAGATGGCTTAAAGATATTCTCGGCGATACGGGTGGTACTCCTCCTATAGTGCAAACAGAGGAACTTGGGAATAACTCCACAAGGCTGCATATCTTTTTCTCTGTACTTGCTCGAGGTGTAGATTACCAATTTTTGCCAATAGGAGGGCCACATCCAATGGTTCCCATTGTAGTAGCGGGTGATGCAACATTTTATTGGGTTACCAAAGAGAGGACCTCTGTGGAGAGATGTCTAGATGTGCTTCAAAGTGTCGGGTGCTTCATGCCAGACTATTCATATTTCAAAATAAAGCAGCTCGAGACATGTGAACTATTGAGAGGCTTTGCAAGGCTCATCAAGATGTGGTATATAATATATGTTTTTTTTCATTCTTAACTAATTTGTTTGTGTTACATATATTGTTAACTTTCATATGTTTATTATGCATCTCGTCATCTTATTGTGTAAGATTATATGTCTGGTTCAACCTATGCCTCAATAAGCTTCCGAGCAATCTTAATCAAGTTGTGGAAAAAGTTGGTTGGATTACTATAGTGGGCAGCCGTGCTTCACCAGAGATTGGAAGCAACAAGCAACTCTAACTTTCTACATGGAAGACCAACCTGACGCTCCACCAGTGTTTGATATTTGCAGTGTTGTGTGTGATAGTTACTCAGAAGCAGAGCTAAGTGCATTAGCACATTCTTTATCTTATTTTGATGGAGTTCTAGGCTGGAACATTGGAGATATTAACTATGTTCCATTTCAACAAATACGTGCCATATTAAGACCTATGCCTTAAGTAGCGGTTTATGTACAAACTTATTTATAAGTAGTAGTGGTTGATGTATGCACTTATTTATTAGTAGTAGTGGTTAATGCATAAACATATTTATAAGTAGTAGTTGTACAGTTGATGTATGAACTTGGATTTCTAGAGTAGTAGTGGTTGATGTATCACTAGTCAATTAACATTGTTGTGTTCAATTTGAAGGGGTTAATCATTTTGAGAATCGAGCAAATTTCATTGAAGAAATTTGGCGCGAAAAAATTGGTGGGAACATTTTTTTTCTACAAACTGACGAAAGTTTCACCTGCACCAGGTTCGGCTGACCCCACCACCTGCACCTATAAATGGATATTTCTAGGAGCGGATCACCCACACATGTAAATGCTTTTCTAGGTGAAGTCATTTTGCTCGCTCCTAGAAATCGCTATTTCTAAAAGTGATAGCTAGGAGTGGGGTTTCACGCCTGCACCTAGAAATGGGATTTCGCTGACTCCTAAAAACTATTTCTGTAGTAGTGAAGTATAGTAGCATTGAGCAGAGATTTTGAGTCAAAGTGATGGTGAATTATGATTTGACTACAAAATTTTCTTTATAGACAATAGAAGAAGGTTTGCTTCATGTGATTTTTTGGTAATTTTTTGAAACCATTTGATAATTTTAATGTTATAAAAGAAGAATTAGAAAACAACAAAATAAAAAAGTTTTCTGAGTGTTTTATACAACACTTAGCAAAGAGCTTTTTTGCCAAGTGTTTTTCCAGACACTGGTCAACGAGTGTCATGTCATTGTTTTGAATACCTGCAAAGATGCTCTCATATTGATCAGCCCTTCCTCCCATCAGATAACACCCTCCCTTCCTGCCCCTTCTCTCTCCCTCACCTTCTCCTTAAACATGTTTTGGCCTCCTCCTCTTCTCCCATAGTCACCGCCGGTGGCCTTCCTCCTCGATCTCCTTCTCCAGCCACGCCGCTGGTCCACAGCCGCACCTCCATTCCTAGCGCCCAACCTTCCTTCTACCATCCGTGGACCGTGGTTGCCGGGTCGCATCCCGTCGCCTCCTCCTTCCACGACTGTGGCTGGCAGTGCCCGTCCCCAGCCTCCTCTCCCTCCTTCCCCCGCCGGATCGAGTTCCTCTACCCCCCTCCCCCCAAACCAGCATTTTCCTCTCTTTTGTAGCCTTATTGTGCAACAATAGTACTATGAACATTGAACAATGTTGATTTATTCCTTTAGAGTTAACAAATTGTTAACAAAGATGCACATCCACTACCGGCCGAAAATTACTACAGATACCTTAATTCGTTTCTACGTCCTAATGCAGCATTGATCATTTCAAGCACCCTGCAAACCAAAAGTACTAGTAATGGTGTGTGTGTGTGTATTACCACTTCTGTCTTAAATAAACCTAAAAAATACTACATAATACCAAACTAAGTGGGAGAACATAAGAACACACAATTTATTATTATCCATTTATTAATCTGGTACCACAACCATACTACTCCCTCCGGTTTGGTAAATGAAGTCGTTTTGGACATGATTTGAGTCAAACATTGAGAATATAAATCATTAATAACTTTTAAGTCATTGAGTTTGGAAATGTGAAAACTACAGCCTGATCGTTTGGCTGGTGGCTGATGGCTGGTGCTGATTTGTTCTGAGAGAAAAGTACTGCTGGCTGGTTGCTGGTGGCTGGTTTGTTCTGAGAGAAAAGTACCGCTGGCTGGTGGTGTTGGGGAATTCAGGAAAACCCGTCACCCTTGAAACGTTGAGCTTAACAAAGTTCTCAAAGTATGTTTTTCAAGAGCAGGGAATTCGCGATTCTCGGAAGCTTGGAACCTGCGAAGTCTCGAATTCGCGAATGTGCAGAGTTCGGGAATCTTGATTTGGCAAGAAGGTGGAGTCACGAACATGCGGAAGCCCGGAATCTCAACTGTCGATAGCCCGAACTTCGGAGTACTGCCGATTCGGGAATCTGATGAAGACCCTGTTCGGGACTCAGGCGCGTGGACATGCACGAACCAGCTGGGAAGCAAGGGTCAATTCGGGAATCTGTTGAAGACCTGGTTCGGGAGTTTCTTGCGAAGACATTCACGAACCCGGGGAAGAAGCAAAGTCAAAGTTGTAGTCCCAAAAAGTCCGGGTTTAGAGTGTGAACTAGTGTCAGATTTGTAAATATGTTAGGTGGGAAAGACGATCCTGTATGTGTTCACACTGGGAATATTCTCTGAGGCTGAGGGTGTTATCGGCATGTAAAAGTCCCTTCATCTCCCTATAAAAGGGGGCGCAAGGGCACGTGTAAGCGGATTCAGACTTTTTGGAACTCGTGCTATTTGCAGAGGGGATCACAGCCTCTTTGCGCTCTTACATTGAACTTGAACGTGTTGAGAACTCTCACTTGTGTTTGGGTAGTCATCCGAATTTTTCGGGTAACCCCCCAACAGGTGGCTGAAAAGCCAAGCGAACAGGGCGTGAATAGATTTGTCTTGCAAAATACTTTCATAAAAGTATACATATGTTAGTTTTTAACAAATATTTTTATAAAAAAAGAAGTCAAAGTTGTACTTTGGAGACCGTGTCGCTGTCCTAAACGACTTCATTTACCAAACTGGAGCGAGTATGTTGGCAGCAGGTTCAAAGCATGCAAGCAGATCCAGCTTCCAAGTGCAGTACAAAAGCCAGAATATTATCAGGACATGATGGCTACCCCTGTGGCCCTGTGTTGGAACTTGGAGTACGATGAAAGGAGGCATTGAGGTGCACCAGATGATCACAGGGTAAATTTCTTCAATTGGCGGCTCCGGGTCCAAACCCTGAAACAGTTGAATGACACACACCTCTGTGAGCAAATCTGGTATCCGATGCAGCTTGCCTGTCGTGTACTCCTACGATGGCAAGGTTGTATTATTAATCGCATGTAAATGTAGTAAAAACGTCAGTGGATTGTATAATCTGTATTGAGCATCTTGAACTATAATGTTTCGTCAACGCTTCTCATCAGTACCAGACATTTAATAATTATAGAGCCAAAAATCTGCCGTCATTAGACCGTCACTGGCATCGTCAAGATAATTCTTGGATGACACTTGCTAGCGACTTGACAGCCTTCTGGCATCTCTTGAATTCTTTATTACTTTAGTTTCATTTCTGCTTGATCCTCCCAAGGCTTGTCTAGGCCTAGTTAAAGAGAACTTGGTGAGAGAAAATAATAGTTGTTGCTCCTAGGTTTGGTTTCTGCTTGATGCTTCCAAGGCTTTGTGCATGCATTATTAGGGCAGTAGTGGTGACTTGTTTCTTTATTTTCTTTAGAAAAAGGTATATTCTAAAGAAATAGTTTCTTTTTTAAGACGTGATAGTTCATTAAGAAGGAGAGAATTACAATGATGCAAGTTCAAGAAAGACCCCAAGGCGCAAAGTTACAAGGCAGAGCGCCGACAACAAACACAATCAAGGTAACAGAAAAGAAAAACTGCCACAAAAAACATGACCAAGTCGACTAATCCTTGCATGAGAAAAACACGAGGTCAACGTCCACGATCGGCTGGGGGGCAAGGCCAGTGTTCATGATCGGCTGGGAGGCCGAGTCAATGAAGAGTCAAACGATTCACTAGAAGAGATTGCCGATTCTCTGGTCCCCGACGAGGATATCATGTGTCGAGCTCCTGAACATCAACACACGCTACAACTGGATAATGAAGGGTCAAGCCAAACACATAAAAGCCCAATCCACAATGGTGTCCACAATGGTGTCCAGATGGCTTGACCAAGTCCCAGAAAAGGAGAGTTCAGTGCCTACGTCAGCTAGGACAGCAAGAAGAAGCAAAGGAACACGTGCTGGATAAGAAGAAGGTTCGGTCTAAAAGTTTGGCGTCCAAAGCCTAAGGACGATGATGGAAAGGATGAAAAAACACAAGCTGATATAAACATGGCTGTCCTCCTGGCAAAAGAGTTCATGGCTCCAGTTGATTCGGATATGTCTGAGCTATATCTTTGAGAAGCCAGAGGATGAGAAAAGACAACATTTGAAGGCATTGTTTCTCAAAGGCTTTGTCAATGGGAAGCCAGTCACTAGGATGCTGGTAGATGGAGGAGGAGCAGTCAACTTGGTGCCATACACCATGTTGCACAAGATTGAGAAATCTGAAGAAGATTTAACCCAAACCGACATGATGCTGGTAGACTTCGAAGGCAACGTCTCTCCAGTTCAAGGAGAAAAATCTGTGTGGAGCTCACCATCGGCAGTAAGACCCTTACAACCACTTTATTTGTCATTAAAGGGAGGGGAACTTATAATCTACTGCTGGGTCGGGACTGGATACATGCCAATTGTTGCATACCATCTACAATGCATCAATGCATCATCAATGGATCGTAGATTCATTAGAGGTGGTACAAGGAGAAATCTCTTTGACAGTAGCAGCTACAGAAGCACAAGGGTGGACCTATGATCAAGTAAGCTGCATATCTGGAAAAGCGTGGGATACCAAGTATATGAAAGTGTCCGATTTTGGACTAAAGCCGGTTCAAGCAGTCGGCTCTGATGACAAGATTTAATGGATCAATTCATTGAAGGTGAAGGGAAGCTTGGGCATGGGTTTACATCGGCTGACTAATTGGAGAAGATAGACCTCGGAGATAGAAGCAAACCAAGACAAACATACATCAGTGCCAAGCTACATGCAGAATACAAGAAAGAACTGATCGCACTATTTAAAGAGTTCAAGGATTGTTTTGCTTGGAAATATTATGAGATGCCTGGCTTAGACCGGTCCATCGTTGAGCATCGATTGCCTATTAAGTTAGGGTATCGACCTTTCTAGCAACATCCCAGGCAATGTAATCCAAAGATTTACCCTGATATGAAAGCCGAGATAACAAAGTTACTCAAAGCTGGTTTTATTCGGTAATGTAGGTATGCCGAATGGATCTCTAACATAGTCCCTATCTACAAGAAAATGGCAAATTACGTGTATGCATTGATTTTAGGCACTTCAACAAAGCAACGCCGATGGATGGATATCCGATGCCAGTAGCCGATACCTTAGTCAACACTACTGTAGGGCACAAATGTTATCAGCTTCATCGACGGTAACGCTGGATACAATCAAATATTCATGGCCATAGAGGATATTGCAAAAACTGCTTTTAGGTGCCCTGGCCACGTCGGATTATACGAGTGGATTGTCATGACTTTTGGACTAAAGAACACCGGTGCCACAAATCAGAGAGCCATGAACTATATATTCCATGAGCTCATCGGCAAGATAGTATAAATCTACATTGATAACGTAGTTGTCAAGTCAAAAGGATACAAGCAACATCTGACCGACCTACGGAGAACATTGGAATGCACAAGGAAGCATGGTTTAAAGATGAACCCCAACAAGTGTGCTTTTGGTGTTTCAGCTGGTCAATTCTTGGGTTTCTTAATACACGAAAGAGGAATTGAGGTTAGACAAAAATCAATCAGCGTAATAGATAAAATAGAAGCACCATCAAACAAGAAAGAGCTTAAGTCATTGATTGGCAAAATCAATTTTATCAGAAGATTTATATCTAACCTATCTGAGAGGATTCAGCCGTTTACACCTCTGCTGAATCTCAAGGCCGATCAGAAATTTGTATGGGGAGAAGAACAACAAAGGCTTTAGATAATGTCAAGCAGTACATGAAATCTCCTCCTGTTCTAATGCCCCCTCAAGATAAAAAAGTTGTTCAAATTATATTTATCGGCTCATGAGCGGGTTGTTGGATTGGCCCTTGTTCATGAGTTCGAAGGAAAAGAGCGGGTCATATACTTCCTAAGTAGAAGACTCTTGGATGTAGAAACTAGATATTTAGTGGTGGAAAGATTGTGTTTGTGCTTATATTTCTCGTGCACAAAATTGAGGCCTTGCTTATTAACTGCTAAATGCACCGTAGTTTGCAAATGATGTGGTCAAATATATGTTGTCATTACCAATCTTGAAGGGCAAGATTGGACAGTGGATCATAGCTTTGTCAGAGTTTGAACTAACCTATCAGTCGGCCAAAGCAATAAAAGGGCAAGTAATGGACGATCTGGTAACTCAGCATTGTGGACCTGAGGTTGCAATTGTTGAACCTAATCCGTTGACTATGTTCTTTGATGGATCATTGTGTGGAGTAGGCACTGGGATTGGGATCATCCTCATCTCACCCCAACGAACAAATTATGAATTTGCCATCCCAATTGAGAAGACTTCAACAAACAATCAAGCTGAGTACCAGGCAGTGTTAAAGGGGATAAAGCCACTGCGAGAAATCAATGCTGAAGTTGTTGAAATATTTGGAGATTCCCAACTCGTGATAAATCAATTGGCAGGAGAATATGAATGCAAAGATGATATATTAAGAATTTATCATGAAAAATGTCTTCAGCTACTTCAAGAGTTCAAGATAGTAAATCTTGAACATATCCCTAAGTGTCACCACAGTGAAGCTAATCGACTGGCTCAAGGGGCATCAGGTTTATCGACTGATTCTAACTATGGAGTTACCAACCGAGGATTGAAGGAGATAGTGGATTATCTGAAAGATCAATCCAAGAAGGTTGATAAACAATTAAGGTACAGAGCCATTAAGTACGTCCTACTAGAAGATGAGTTGTACTATCTGAGGACCAGGAGCGTCCCAGTGGTCGATGGATGACCGCTCCTCAGTGATGAGTGATTGACAACGGGTGTTGGACTGACTCTTGGCTTAGTGCGCAGGTGTAGGCTGCGGCCTAGTTCGTGTTGTTGCAGGTGAAGAACGGGCGCGAAAGGTCTTCAGCCTTGAGGGGCCTCCGGGAGATGGAGAGACAAGTAGGCTCGGTTCGAGGGACCCGGTGGACGGCGGGGCCCGGGTGCGGGTCACATGGTGGCGACACAAGCAAGACGAAGTCATGGACAAGCGAGCCGGTGCACGATGGCGGTCAAGTCAAGTGGTTTGGCGGGAGGCCGGACCGGCACGCGGGGTTTGGTGGTTTGCCCACAAAACCATCGGCGGACGGTTTCT
This sequence comes from Cenchrus americanus, assembly GCA_947561735.1. Lineage (NCBI taxonomy): Eukaryota > Viridiplantae > Streptophyta > Magnoliopsida > Poales > Poaceae > Cenchrus > Cenchrus americanus. The sequence goes on along the minus strand of OX387242.1, from coordinate 163,929,837 downwards.
TGGTTTGGGCCTCAAAACCAAGTCCGAGGGCCCAACACGACGGAGACGGGATCCGGGCGTGTCGGGAAGCTTCGAGGCGGAGGACACGCGGCGGGATCGCATGGCTTGCGTCGGGAGGACGCGGGGTGCGGCAAAGGCGTGGCCGTCCGATGGCAAGACCCACAAATGTTACCAAAATGCCCCTACGTGGGTTGTATCACCAGTAGTGTAGATAGGGGTAGTCGAGTCATTTACCACTCCGGCGGGACTTGATATATAAGCCATGAGTGTGTGTTGATGGCTCTCGGCTTAGGGACTTAGGGTTTCATTTGCTCCCTCCTCTTTCTCATTTTCGTAGCTATTTTTCCTTCTATTTTCTCTAGGCTAGCATGAGAGCTTCATGAGAGATTTGTTGAGAGGGATGGATGCTAGGGTGGCATGCTAGACCTTGTGAATCTTTCCTGGTTTGTATAGAAGATTCGGGGTTGTTTTTCGTGGCTTTTTGTGCTTGTTTTCGTGCCTTTGTTCCCGGTGTGATTCCGCGAATTTGAGTTGGTTTCTCCCCGGATTTCTTTGAGGGAAACATGGATGGATGCCTTGCGCACCTTTGGTGATGATCTTGACCCCTCAAACGCCGGATTTGGGCTTCGATTCGTTGACTTTTGGATCAACCCTAGGTCTTGGTGTTCTTGGCAAGGATTTGCGATTCCGGGAGTTGCAGGGAGTTTGAGACCATAATTTTTGGGGCATAACCTCTCCTTGGGGTGTTCATCATCTCCCCAAAATTTCGTCTCAAGACTCCAAGTGGTTTGGGAGATCCGTCGATCGAAAGTTTGGGCTTTGTTTCGCGGGCCGATTTTTAGGGGGGGGGGGTACTACCGACACCGTGTAGGTAGTACCGATGACCCGATTTTCAGCTGCCGGAGAGTCCTTATCGGTAGTACCGACACAAGGTCGGTAGTACCGATAGTCGGAAGTACCGACCCGGTCTGCCGTAGTACCGATAACACGGGTTTTAGGTGCCGGTAAGCCCATATCGGTAGTACCGACCACGGGGCCGGTAGTACCGACAATTTCTGCTTGCGGTTGCCTCGTGCTAGCTTTTTCTCTCGGTTCATTTGGCGCTTGCTTCCGCTTTGTTCTTAGGCTTGATCTAACTTGTTCCTAGGGTCAGTAGGTCCGTTGTGACTACGTGATCTTGGCAAGTTCATGCGAGATTCTTCGGAAGTGATTTGGGGGCATAAGCCAAGTTCTTGAGAAGAATTTTTATCGGCTCCCATTCACTCCCCCCCTCTCTGGTCGCCTAATCGGTCCTTCAATTGGTATCAGAGCTTGGTGCCGGATTCTTTGCGACTTTGACAAGTCTCGAATCCTAAGATGGCGTACGTTGAGCGGGGCGGTCCGCCGCACTTCGATGGCAAGGGTTACCACAAGTGGGCGGCTCGTATGATGATCTTTCTTCGTGGGAAGCTGTTGGATTTCATTGTGCTTGACAAGACCTATGCTATTCCGGTCAACATCCATACTCTTATGGTGACCGTTGCCGATGCCAAGGCCAAGTATGAGGCTAATGCAAAAGCCGTTGATCACTTGTGCCGGAGCTTGTGTGATCCAGAGTTTGAGCGTGTTCGCCATTTGAATCTTGCTTGGCAAATTTGGGAAAAGTTGTTGGTTGCTCACGGTGGTGATAACCATGTGAAGGCTCGCCTCTTTGTCTCTTACCGGATGCAATATGAGAATTTCACTCCACTTCCCGGTGAGGACATTGATGCGATGTTTCAGAGGTTCACCGCCATCGTGAACAACATGAAGGCTAATGTTGAGGATTTTCCGTACTCCGAGCATGATCGGGCTTTGAAGCTCTTGCATGTCTTGGACCCAAATGTTTGGGGTGCTAAGGTTGAGGCCATCAAGGAGTCCGGACATTATTTGACTATTGAGTTGGATGACCTCTTTTCTAAGCTCAAGTCGGCCGAGGTTGACAGGAAGTTGCTATCCAAGCATGAGGGCTCGACCGACCATAGTCTTGCTCTTGTGGGAGGATCAAAGGGCAAATCTAACCCTTCTCGTCGACGAGCTTTCTTTGTCCTCTCTTATGTCCATTCCGGATGAGGAGTTTGATGTCTTGGGCGAGGAGGAGGCGGCCTTGCTCTCAAGAAGGTTTGAACGACTACACGAGAGTCGGAGGAATGCAAGGCGGAGCTCGGGGACGTGCTACAAGTGTGGCAAGCGTGGCCACTTCATCGCCGAGTGCCGGAAGCGGAGGAGAACAAGTACAAGGTGAACGAGTACAAGGCGCACCCGAGGCGTGAAGACAAGTACTCCTCCAAGGGCAAGCACTTCAACAAGTCCAAGAGCAAGGACAAGGACAAGCGGCGACCGAGCAAGAGCGACTACAAGAAGAACAAGGCAAGAGCGATGGTGGCCGGTGCGAGCGACGTTGACTCAAGCTCAAGCGAGGAGCGATCCAAGCTCAAGCGGCCCGAAGAAGAAGACGCCGGGAGGCGCAATGGCAAGAAGAGTGCAAGCCGGAACCTCGGCGGGCCGAGCCGTGTGGCGCTTGAGGGCTTTTGTGGCATGGCCCATAGCTCAAGCGACAAGAAGAGCGAGAAGGAGGACGGCGACTCCGACTGCGAGGATGAGGTAAACCGTGACCCCGACTCTTTGCTTGCCGAGATTGCTAGGTTGAATGGTTTGCTTGATAATCGTGATAGTGTCTTTGAGAGATGCCAAAAAGATGAGGAAAGATCTTAGGGCTCGGCTTGAGAATGCTAGCGAGAAAGTAGGAGAGTTAGAGTCAAAATTGCTTGAATTGAAACTTGAGAATGACTCTTTGAAACTTGCTCCTACTACTCCTGATGATGTTGAATGTGTTGAATGTGATGCTTGGTTGAATGAGATCAAAATGCTTAATGAGAAGAATGCTTCTATCTTGGCTCAACTAGATGCTCTTAGGACCGAACATGATGAGCTTAAGGCTAGACCTACTTTGCTTGGTGCTTGCAAATCATGTCCTACTATGCATGCTAAGCTTGTCGATGCTCGTTCTACCATTAGTTCTTTGGAAGCATCTTTGAAATCTCCTGTTGCAAATGCATGTTCTAGGCCGTGATGAAGTCACTTTGCGTAATCTTGAGCTTACTTCCCGGTTGGATGTCATTTATGAGGAGAATGACTATTTGAGGAAAGTGTTGGGTTGGTTGTACGGCGGGAACCTCAATTGAAAATCATGATTGAGGAGTTCAAGAGAGCCGATGGTCGTGGTTTGGGTTTTGAGAAGTTGGGTGAGAAAGTGGGAGAGAACGAGTGGGGAGAGTGTGTATGAGAAGTGTGTTGAGTCTAACCCCGAGTTCGAGGTGATCGGAGAGATCCAAGTCCCACTCCCAAAAGCACCCAAGAACTCTTTCACACCAAAGCCCAACCACCTTTGCAACAAGCTTGACACAACCCAAGATCCACCCAAATTCCCACCTAAGACAAATGATTTCCAAAAACCTGTGAAGTTTGTGGGTGAGAAGGGTGAGAAGCCTAGAGAGAAGCCAGAGCCAAAACCAAAACCCATCCCCTTCAGGTGTGAGTATTGTGGCAAGGAGAGGCATCTTGCAGAGTTTTGTTACAAGAGGAAGAGGGATGAGAGGCTTGCTAGGGAGCAAGCGAACCAGGACCGGTATCGCCAGCCTCATGGTATTCCTGAGCCTAGAGTGCCACTTCCACGGGGTGTGGGAAGTGTGAGGAGTGTTGGCAGGTTCCCACAGAGAGGTGGTGGTGAGAGGTTTGTCAGGAGAGATGATGGTGTGCGTGCTGGTGAGAGGTTTGGTCGGGCTCATGGTGGTTTTGCTGGACGTCCTCCTACTCGTCCTCAGTACGGGTTTAGGGGAGATGATCGCAGCTTTGGGTTCCAGAGGAACTACGGACCACGTTTTCCCCCTCGTGGTGCTCGTACTCCTCCCATGGGACATGGGAAGTTTGGTGGCAAGGGAGTGATGTTTGCTAACCCCTCTTTTGAGCAGATGGCTCGACACTGGTTTAACTTTCTTTGTGCTAACCCCAGTGTCGAGTCGCTAGCTCATTCTAGTTCTTGTTTCTGACTGCAGGCAGGGGGCTTGGAGAACATTTGGTTGATCGACTCCGGGTGTTCTCGACACATGACCGGAGATAAGAAGTGGTTCTCCAGCCTCACCCCAGTGAAGGAAAAGCAGTACATCACATTTGGGGACAATGGACGAGGTAGGGTGCTTTCAGAGGGTGTTGTGCATGTGAGTGACAAGGTAACGTTGAAGAGAGTGGCTCTTGTGAAGTCTTTGGGTTTTAATTTGCTTTCGGTTTCTCAGTTGCTTGATGAGGGTTTTGAGGTGCGTTTCAAGTCTGGCGAGTCTCGTTTGCTTGATTCTCGAGGTGATCTTGTCTGTATGATCATCCCCGAGGGTCGATTTTCGTGGCTGATTTCTCTCGTTCTTTGGGTCCTCGCTCGCCTTGTTTGATGGCTGGTCCTTCTTCTGATTTGTGGAAATGTCATAGGCGGTTGGGACACTTGAGCTTTGATTTGGTTTCCCGCTTGAGTGGTCTTGACCTTGTCTGAGGATTGCCGAGGTTGAAGCTCGAAAAGGATTTGGTTTGTGCTCCTTGTAGGCATGGTAAGATGGTAGCCACTCCCCATCCACCCCTGACCGATGTCATGACCGAGCGTCCGACAGAGCTGTTTCATATGGACCTTGTTGGGCCAGCTCGAGTTCGCTCGGTGGGTGGGAAGTGGTATGTCCTTGTTGTGGTGGACGATTACTCTCGCTATGCCTGGGTGTTCTTCTTGGAGGATAAGAGTGAGACTTTTGGTTTTGTTCGAGATCTGATCGTGAGGTTGAAAAACGAGAGGCATGGGAATGCTATTCGAGCTATCCGCAGTGATAATGGCTCTGAGTTCAAGAACTCTCGTTTTGATGCCTTTTGTCGTGATCTAGGTCTTGATCATCAGTATTCGACCCCTTATGTGCCCCCTCAAAATGGAGTTGTGGAAAGGAAAAATCGGACTCTTTGTGAGATGGCTAGGACGATGCTCGATGAGCACATGACTCCTAGGAGATATTGGGCTGAGGCGGTCAATACAGCTTGTCATGTTTCTAACCGAATTTTATTGAGAGCTTTCAAGAAGAAGACCTGTTATGAGCTTATGCATGGTCGGGCACCCAAGGTGAGTCACTTCCGAGTTTTTGGCTGCAAGTGCTTTATTTTGAAGAAGGGAAAACTCGACAAGTTTGAGGCTAGGTCTAGTGATGGTATTTTCTTTGGTTATGCTAACCATTCTAGAGCCTATAGGGTGCTTAACCTTGAGACTAACAAAATCATGGAGACTTGCGAGGTGACCTTCGACGAGACAATGCCATGTACCTCTCTTGGCTTTGAATGTGCAGGTGATGAAGAGATGGCCGAGGACCTCTTTGAGGATGAGAAAGATGAAGCTGGAGATGATGATGGGGAGAACCATGAGCCTGAAGCTGAGCATGTACCCACTACTTCCCCCACGACCACTTTGGAGCATGGACCGTCTACTTCATGGACAACGACGGTGCAACAAGAGGACCAGGCGAGAGAAGCTGAAGTTGAGGGGGAGGTAGTCTCGAGGCGTGAGGCTCCCCGGCGGATTCAAGAAGTGCATCCCCTGTCGAAGATCATTGGGAACATTGATGAACGCACTACACGGTCGAGGTCCAGGAATTCCTCTCATTTTGCTCATCCTGCTTTTGTTGCTACTTTTGAGCCCAAGGACATTGGACATGCTTTATCCGATGCAAACGGGTCAATTCTATGCATGAGGAGTTGGAAAATTTTGAGAGGAACCGGGTGTGGGAGTTAGTTGAACCACCTCCAAATTGCCATCCCATAGGAACCAAGTGGGTTTGGAAGAACAAAGAGGGAGAGAATGGGATGGTTGTGAGGAACAAGTCCGGACTTGTTGCTCGGGGGTTTAGTCGAAGGAGGGGGATCGACTATGAGGAGACCTTTGCTCCCGTGGCCCGTCTTGAGGCAATTCGGATCCTTCTAGCCTTTGCCGTGGCTAAAGGGTTCAAGTTGTTTCGGATGGATGTGAAGAGTGCTTTTCTGAATGGGGTCATAGAGGAGGAGGTGTATGTGAAGTAGCCACCGGGTTTGAGAGCGAGCCGTACCCACACGGGGTATACGGGTTGAAAAGGGCTCGTATGGGTTGAAACGGCGCCCCGTGCTTGGTATGGGAGATTGAGAGGTTTTCTTTTGAGTAGAGGGTTTGTGATGGGTACCGTGGATAGAACCCTGTTTCTTCTCAAGCATGGAAATGACTTGCTGATTGTTCAGATTTACGTGGATGATATTGTCTTTGGTGGCTCGTCACATAACCTTGTTGCCAAGTTTGCAGATGAGATGAGCAGGGAGTTCGAGATGAGCATGATGGGCGAGTTGCAGTATTTTTAAGGGCTGTAGATCAAGCAAGTGAGGGACGGTACATTTGTGCATCAAACCAAGTACACGAAAGACATGCTGAGGAAGTTCCAGATGCAAGATGTGAAGCCGATGTCGACTCCCATGGGGAGTACGGCCACTTTGGATGCGGATGAGGACGGAGAACCAGTGGACCAGCGGGAGTACAGGAGCATGATCGGCTCCCTCCTCTACTTGACGGCGACGAGGCCGGACATACGGTTCGGCCGTGTGTCCGTGCGCTCGTTTTCGAGCTTCGCCGAGGACATCACATCGACAGGCCGTCAAGAGGATTTTCGGTACCTACAATCCGCCCCTCGGTCTTGGCCTTTGGTATTCTTCCTCCTCGACTCTTTCTCTTCATGGTTTTTCCGATGCGGATTTTGCTGGTTGTCGAGTCGAGAGGAAGTCTACTTCGGTACTTGTCGGTTCTTGGTTCTTCGTTGGTCTCATGGTCTTCCCGCAAGCAGTCTAGTGTAGCTCAGTCTACCAAAGAGGCGGAGTATGTTGCTGCCGCGAGTTGTTGTTCCCGACCGCTCGTGGATTTCATACACTTTGAGAGACTTTGGTGAGGAGTGCACCCGCATCCCACTTCTTTGTGATAGCACCGGTGCCATAAGCGTAGCCAAAAACCCGGTGCTTCACTCCCGAACCAAACATATAGAAGTGAGGTATCATTTCCTGAGGGACAATGTGGAGAAAGGAACCATTGTTTTGAGCCATGTCCCTACCCAAGATCAGCTAGCCGACATCTTTACAAAGCCTCTCGACCAAGCTACATTTGTGCGCTTGCGGGGGGAACTTGGGGTTTGTTGCCCTTTCTAGTTGTTTCTTGGGGGATTTCCTTTTTGTACCATATGTATCATACCATGTTTACTTTGATGTATATACATGCTTTGCTGGATGTACAAACCATGGTAGGATAGCCATCTTGTCATATATCATGTTGCATTTGTATCATATTGCATTTTAGGATGATGAGCTTCTTTCATATGCCATATTTGAGTCTCCTTGGCTATTTGTGAGATATTGGTTATATGTGTGGAGAAATGGTGATGTGAGGCTATGCTCTTGGAATATTTGAGATATATGTGTGGTGAGATAGCCCCTTTTGAAATAAATGGTTAACTTGACTAATTTTTGATGAAATATGCTCCACTCGTGTGTAGTTGTGTATCCATGTCACAGTTTGGTCTAAATGTGCTTTTCGTGCTTAGATTGTGCTTGGATGCCTGTTCTTGCATTTGGGCCAAAGGCCGTATATCATTGTGAATGTTTAGCCTATATTGCATTCATGGAGGAGCATAAGCTTCTTTTTGCCGCAAAGGCACTTCATGTACCATGAAATGAATTAATCTTGAAAAGAAGTGCATAATGCTTGAACAATGCTCCATCCATCATGTCTATGCTTAAAATGTCTTATCTTTCACATATGGGTGCAAAACATGTTGCATGATGTTCACCAGTGGAGAAGTCTCCCCGAAGTGGACACATGGCTCATGAGCTTTGACATGACATGCTTTGCCTTATGGGTGTTTGCCATGATCTTTTGCTGAGAATTGGATATCCTTGTATGATCTTTGAGTAATATGCATGTTTGTGGCTCAAGTGTGACATGGATAGGCTTTTACATGTGAAGCGAGCCTTCTTTTGGTAAAATTGCTTAAATCTGAAAATTTTGCTTTGTCACATGCTTGTATTTTCATATATTACTTGTGGCAATGCTTTGACTATGCCATGACTCATGTGTGTGATCTTTGTCTCATTTTTAGCCTTTGACACTAACTTTGGCCTATTTGAGAAGCTCATGTAGATGTTTATATGCTTTGCTTTTGCATTTCTGCATTTTCACCTTGATTCATACATTGCCAACAAGGGGGAGAAAAGGTGAGCTTAATGAAAATTCAGAAGAGGTGAGCTGAAATTTGGAAGTTTGCATTCACATGTTCAGGGGGAGCTTGCATTTGTTCAGGGGGAGCTTTCTTGCTGTTTTCAGTGTGGATTTTGTGCTTTGCTTGGCTTGTGACCTTTCTTCGCCTTTCTTCGGTTTTGGTCATGAGTTGAGCTTCTTTGTTTTTTTCTTTCTTCTTTCTTTCTCTTTTTCTCTGAATTTCATTTCGCGTTGTGTGTTGTCAATGCACTCATCAAGGGGGAGATTGAGGACCAGGAGCGTCCCAGTGGTCGATGGATGACCGCTCCTCAGTGATGAGTGATTGACAACGGGTGTTGGACTGACTCTTGGCTTAGTGCGCGAGTGTAGGCCGCGGCCTAGTTCGTGTTGTTGCAGGTGAAGAACGGGCGCGAAAGGTCTTCAGCCTTGAGGGGCCTCCGGGAGATGGAGAGACAAGTAGGCTCGGTTCGAGGGACCCGGTGGACAGCGGGACTGGGTGCGGGTCACATGGTGGCGACACAAGCAAGACGAAGTCATGGACAAGCGAGCCGGTGCACGATGGCGGTCAAGTCAAGTGGTTTGGCGGGAGGCCGGACCGGGCACGCGGGGTTTGGTGGTTTGCCCACAAAACCATCGGCGGACGGTTTCTTGGTTTGGGCCTCAAAACCAAGTCCGAGGGCCCAACACGACGGAGACGGGATCCGGGCGTGTCGGGAAGCTTCGAGGCGGAGGACACGCGGCGGGATCGCATGGCTTGCGTCGGGAGGACGCGGGGTGCGGCAAAGGCGTGGCCGTCCGATGGCAAGACCCACAAACGTTACCAAAATGCCCCTACGTGGGTTGTATCGCCAGTAGTGTAGATAGGGGTAGTCGAGTCATTTACCACTCCGGCGGGACCTGATATATAAGCCATGAGTGTGTGTTGATGGCTCTCTGCTTCCGGGACTTAGGGTTTCATTTGCTCCCTCCTCTTTCTCATTTTCGTAGCTATTTTTCCTTCTATTTTCTCTAGGCTAGCATGAGAGCTTCATGAGAGATTTGTTGAGAGGGATGGATGCTAGGGCGGCATGCTAGACCTTGTGAATCTTTCCTGGTTTGTATAGAAGATTCGGGGTTGTTTTTCGTGGCTTTTTGTGCTTGTTTTCGTGCCTTTGTTCCCGGTGTGATTCCGCGAATTTGAGTTGGTTTCTCCCCGGATTTCTTTAAGGGAAACATGGATGGATGCCTTGCGCACCTTTGGTGATGATCTTGACCCCTCAAACGCCGGATTTGGCCTTCGATTCGTTGACTTTTGGATGAACCCTAGGTCTTGGTGTTCTTGGCAAGGATTTGCGATTCCGGGAGTTGCAGGGAGTTTGAGACCATAATTTTTGGGGCATAACCTCTCCTTGGGGTGTTCATCATCTCCCCAAAATTTCGTCTCAAGACTCCAAGTGGTTTGGGAGATCCGTCGATCGAAAGTTTGGGCTGTTTCGCGGGCTGATTTTTAGGGGGGGGGGCGGTACTACCGACACTGTGTAGGTAGTACCGATGACCTGATTTTCAGCTGCCGAGAGTCCTTATCGGTAGTACCGACACAAGGTCGGTAGTACCGATAGTCGGAAGTACCGACCCGGTCGCCGGTAGTACCGATAACCCGGGTTTTAGGTGCCGATAAGCCCATATCGGTAGTACCGACCGGGGCCGGTAGTACCGACAATTTCTCGCCGCAGCTTGCCTCGTGCTAGCTTTTTCTCTCGGTTCGTTTGGCGCTTGCTTCCGCTTTGTTCTTAGGCTTGATCTAACTTGTTCCTAGGGTCAGTAGGTCCGTTGTGACTACGTGATCTTGGCAAGTTCATGCGAGATTCTTCGGAAGTGATTTGGGGGCATAGGCCAAGTTCTTGAGAAGAATTTTTATCGGCTCCCATTCACTCCCCCCTCTCTGGTCGCCTAATCGGTCCTTCACTATCGTACCATCGATGGGATTCTGCTCAAATGTCTTGGTGAAGAAGAGGCTAAAACCTTAATGGGGGGAATTCATGAGGGAGTCTGTGGATCCTATCAATCAGCATTTAAGATGAAGTGGATGATCAGAAATAATAACTATTATTGGCTGACGATATTGGAAGATTGCTTCAAGTACTACAAAGGATCCCAAGAGTGTCAGAAGTTTGGAAGCATTCAAAGAGTTCCAGCATCGGCAATGAACCCAATAATCAAGACATGGCCGTTCAAGGGGTGATCAATTGATCTAATTGGACAGATATATCCACCATCAAGCAAGGGTCATAAATTCGTATTGGTGGCTACATATTATTTCACCAAATGGGTTGAAGCCATCCCAATCAAGATTGTGACATCAGGCAACATGATTGATTTTGTTAAATAGCATATTGTCTATCGGTTTGGTATATCTCAGACCATCACGACCGATCAAGGGAGTCAATTCACTTCAGTAGAATTTGAGGAGTATGCAAACTCCTTGGGAATCAAGCTATTAAACTCATCTCCCTACTATGCTCAAGCAAATGGGCAGGCAGAGGCAGCAAACAAGGGCATCATCAAGTTGATCACGTGCAAGATCGATGAAATCCCAAGCAGTGGCATATCATTCTTAATGAAGCACTATAGGCATACAGGATGGCATGCCATGGGGAAACCAAAGTGTCACCATATCAATTGGTGAGCGGTCATGATGTTGTATTACCTTGGGAATTATAAACCGGATCCAGAAGGACTTCTTTACAACATCAGTTATCAACTGATGATTATTCAGCCACGATGAAAGAAGAACTGGAAGACCTTGCTGGTAATCGGCTGAGAGCTTTGGAGAATATCGAAAAGAATAAAAAGAGAATCGCCAGATGGTATGATAAATAGGTCAAAGTTAAAGAATTTGCCGAAGGGGATCTGGTTTGGAAGCTTATATTACCAATCGGCTCTAGAGATCCAAAATACGGAAAGTGGTCACCAACTTGGGAAGGACCATATCGTATCAGCCAACGTGTGCCAGGCAATGCATATATCTTAGAAATGTTGGAAGGAGAGACATTTTCCAGAGGGATAAATGCGAAATATTTGAAGAAATACTATCCTAGCATATGGGTAGATGCTTAGTCAAACTAGAGCCTAAAATGGCCAATTAAAGACTCGAGCTACAGCCGATTGCAAGCGTGATTATTTTCGATATAAAATAGCCGATCATCTTTGGCTCCTAAACATGGTCGACGTACAATGTACAAATCCCCCTTAGAACAAATATATATATATATACATATATATACATATATATATATACATATATATATACATATATATACATATCATCTTCGGTTACAATGATGGTATTATAGTGTAGATCTGAAAAATACATGAATTGCGACAGATCAATTACATTTGTCATCACTGGATAAGTGACGGGCCGAAGAAAGAGAAAACCAAAAAAGAAACATAAATTTAACGAAGATGAATCATCAGGTGTGTCAGGGGGTGAGACCTAGCCGATCCGCTAGGGGTGACCCAAGCGTTTGTAGGTTGATTGGAGCGGATCGAAACCTAAGAGCGTAGGTGGTAGTTTGCAGGGAGAACTCGGAACACGGCGAGAATGGCGAGAGACACAAGGGTTTAGACTGGTTCAGGCCTCCAGAGAGTAAACCCTAAGTCCAGTATGTGGTGGAATTAGGTGTGAATGGGGAAGTCCCCTCGAAAGGAGCTCTAGGCCGCCTTATATGGCCAGCGGGCTAGGTCTTCCATTCGAGGTCGGTGGACCCTCATCGGGGTCAATTATAGATTAGGAAGGTCATCTTCTTTGATTACAAGGTAAATCCCGCGATCTGCGGACCTGCTGGCAGCGCTACGCCGCGACCTAGGGGAGAAACTTGCGCCATAAGCCCGACAGGTCTTCCGGGATCTGGATGGGGTCGCCCGGGGTCCTCCAAGGTCGATGGGGTTGTGGATAAGGTGTCCGGGCCCACTTGCAGGTCGGCGAGGCTTCTGACAGGTCGGGTCCACTTGACAGGGACCTTTGGGACCCTCGTCGGTGGGGACCCATGGGTACCCATGTCTCTCAAGATGCGGTGACTTTCCTCGTCAAGGTTGTTGCAAAAGAAGACATTGGGTTGTTCTTCTTTCCAAGATGCCTAGGGATGACTTCTACTCTCCTCCATCAGCTGGTGCACCCAAGACGCATCACAAGGGTTCTTCTAGCTGTTGGACCTCCTGGCTTCACAAAAGGAGACTAGAGAGAGGAGCATGTCCTAGACTATTTCACAAGAATTACAGTGGGAGAGAAAGAAATCGAAGAGCAAGAGCCTAAAACTTGCTGGATTAATACCCCGAGCCATCGATAGAGATGGAGTGCGTTCTTCATAGGGGCACAAAGGCAGTTAGTTATAGTCAAGGTGCCAGAAGAGATAGGGATGAGGGAATCAAAAAAGGCGGAAACCGAAGATGCCAGATCCATCAAAAGAGGAAACAGATGACCTGTGAATGGCTCGATTTCCAAAGGATGACCGATTCAGAGAAGTAACTCCCAAAAATAGGATCGACACACAAAACGGTGGGAAATTTCGCTAAACACGTCTACAAACTGTAGAGCATAGTTCACAGAAATCATTTGTCCAACGTTGCAGACAGAGTCTACAAGCTCACTAACAGCACACAGGAGAAATGCTATCTCAAGCTAGGGTTTGTCAATGACCAGCGACAACCATTATTCCCTAAAAGGTTTTCCAGGAAAAAATGCCTCTCATGCCTCAAAACTAAAAGGGCCAATATCTACATCAGGAAGATCCAAGAACTTGGAAAGACCATGGAAAGAGCCCTGGATAAAAGGATGTGTTTTATAGGGAAGAGGAACGAAAGGGTCAGAAAAATGTCACATGGTGAACAACCCTAAAGAAGTGTCAGACGATCTGTCATATCAAAAGGCTAGGACACCATCAATAAAGATTGATCACATCGGTCACATGAAAAGATTTGGCCATCATTCAAATTAAGGAAAGATGTCAGATTCGAGCAAAATTTCGGAGCAAAAGATTATTTACTCTGAAACTGGGGGGCATGTGTTGACATCGTTTTTTTGGAAAAAATAGGTCAAAAGGAATAAGGAGAAACAACCGATGAAAACAGAGTGCAGCCGGTCGATTGGAGAATGAGTAAAGGGTTGTCAACAGGATTTGCTGATGGTCAAAAGGAGTTCAACTCTATCAAATGGACTGGCGAGTCAATCAATTGGCCGATGGTCAACCAAAGGATCGAACGATGAAGAGAAGGAAGGTGGTAATCAAGGAGTTACGCCAGAAGGAAAGTTCGGTGGAGGCGGGTCAGTCTACGATTGGCAACGAGTCAAAAAGTCAGTTTTAGGGAATTTTGACTCCTGTGAGAGTTCTTTTCTATTTTTAGTATTCTTTATCTCGTCTAGGAGTCGGGTTTTCCTCAGAACATAAATAGTGACCCTGCATGGTCGGAAAAAAGTGTACACACCAATAATAAACAAATCGCCTCCGGGCAAACCCTTTACACTTTACAGCATCTACTTTTCGGCGACTTCGCCATTGCGATTTTTCTCTTTTTCTACAAGTCGTCTTTCAAGTTCGTCAGGCTGCATCGATCGATCTCCGGCAAGCTTGTGAGTACCGTTTTACCGAATAACACTAGGCTTTAACTTCCGGATGCATCGATGAGGTTTCGTCTAGTTCTTTATTCACCCCTTCCCAATATTATCTAGATATGCAAGTTTTCATACCAATTCTTGTAGTATTTAGCTCTTATCATAAATTTATATCACTCGATCTAGATCCTATCGGCTTCTATCTCCGCATCTGATTCCGACCTTCTCGAGTGCTAACGCCACAATCGGCCGATCCAGCCGATCTGTCTGTCTACCTATCAGCGCCTCAATCGCTCTCGAGCCAGCCGATCCCACTTTACTTGTATCACCCGATTGGCTGGTACACTTGTCGCTAAGACATTGGTTCTTTAGCCGATCCCTAATATTTTTCCATTGTTAACCAATAGGTCAGATTGGTCGGCACGCCTCGCAATAGACTAGGGAGTCACATGTGTCGTGCACAGAGGTGACGTCCTATTTTCGTGTCAACACCAAGTAATTGACCATATTTCCCCTGAGGAGTTTGTGTCTTCCTTTAAGTTGTAGGGCTAGTGAGATCATTTGCCTCAACCGAAGAGACCTCATATAGGTCTAGGAGGTGGATGGCAACTCATCCATCCAAACTGCTTCCTAATTCCTTTGCTCCATAGGCTAGAATTTTCATGCATTTGCATAGAACCTGACCTCTGGATGTATGGAATAATTTGGCATTGTGATGATTTCCCTCTCTTAGCTCTTTGTGATTTTCGTGTCACTTTCGGGCTATTTTGGGGGATTTTCATTTGTCACTTGGTTTGTCGATTTGAGGGCATTTCTCTCCAAATTTCTTTAAATGGATCATGGGTGAGTGCCTTGTGCCTCTTTGTGGATGATCTTGACTCCTCAAACGCCGAGATTTGCCATATATTCGTGAAATTTCAGTGAAACCTTAGGTGGTGGCTTGAGCTCGGTTGCTTTTTGTTTCCCATTTGTTGGAGTGGTTTGAGGTCCTAAGATTTTAGCCATAGCATCTCCTAGAGACGCTTCTAATCTACCTAAAAGCTTGGCTCAATTCATCTAGCAGTTTTGGAGGTTAGTGGTTGGAAGGTGAAGTTGACTTTGCGAGCAGCTTGTTTTTGGGTCTGTTCGTGCTCGACAGACAGTCCGTCTGGTAGGAGCAGTGTTTGTCGTGTTCGCCCATGTTCTTCAGAGAAAGATTTTCAGAAATTTAGGAAAATCCACGCTGTAAGGCTTGTTTTTTCCGGGGTGTTTCTGGTGGTTTCTGGTGGTGTTTTCGGATAGTCCGTCCAAGCCTGTCGGACGGTCCTTCGTGCCGTGAAGGACAGCTTGTGGTGCCGCTTCGAACGGTCTGTAGGGAGAGGTTCGTCTCTGGTGGTTCTATTGGCAAATACGGAGGGTCCGTCCTTGACCCACGGACGGTCCGACCGTGAGTTGCCGACAGTCCATCCCAGGCCTCGTGGACCAGCCTAAGTTCTTCACTTGTTGTGTTGTGCTTGCGCTTTGCTTTGAGCTTGAACTTGTTCCTAGGGTTGGTAAGTCTGATGTGACTACGAGACCTTGGCAAGTTCACGTGGGAACTTTTGGTTGTGATTTTGGGACTTAGCCGACTATTCTTTAGACAAATTTTTATCGGCTCCCATTCACTCTGCCCCTCTCTGGTCGCCTAATCGGTCCTTCATTACACTAGCCTAGGTCCCTAGCAACACATGTATTTCGAAAAATGCTCTCCATAAGCAACACTTTCAACAAGTTATACTCAACAATTTTACAAAAGAACTCATGTTTTACATATACTCACAAAATTTAAACTCAAAATCCAACTCGTACATCAAGAAACAAAAAGGAGAAATCCAGGGGGAAGAATGAAGTAAATAAATAGTTTAGAAGAGTAAGATGTGTTTAAATTTTGTTTGTTTGGTGTGTGGGGGGGGGGGGGTAAGCAAGCAAAAAAAGTCGATAGGTGAGGGAACTAAAATGTAATTTCCCCATTCTAAAAAGGGCATATCATTTTTAATAGAAAGCTTGTTGTTTGCCTCATTGGATTAGTTCTTCAATGCTTGGTTCCAAATTTATTTGAGACCAACACATTGCCATGAAACTGAAATATTCACTGAACTCTTTATCAATTTCAACGTATTGTTACATGAACAATATTCCTTGGTAGTGTAGTTAACACACGCTCCACCCACTAGGCCAGAAACGATTTGTCCTAGCGGCTAAAACCGGTTTTTGCTGGCGGGCGAGGCACCCGCCAAAGAACTTTGAGCCAGTGGAAATGGCCCTTTGTGCTGGCGGGTGGCCGGCCCGCCAGCACAGAGCCATTTGTGCTGGCGGGTCACTTAAACGACCACCAGCACAAATGTCATCGCGCGGCGGTTACTTAAGCAGCCCCGCCAAAGACAAATGCCATCACCGCCGGCGGTTTCTTAGGACGCCCGCCGGCACAAAATTCATCTTTGCTGGCGGTTGCTTAGACCGCCCGCCACAGAAAGCATTTTTCCCATTTCCTATATAATTCCCCATAATTGTTTATTATTTGTATATAATTTGTCATTTTCATCTATTATTTTTCACATTGGCATTTGTATGCTAAATTCACTTTAATTTACAATAATTTAATTTGTATTTAACCGCCAAATCCAAATATATGTCTCACAAACACACAATCCAAACTAAAACAAAAAATGTGTACATAAGTCACATTACAAAACATTGTGCATAATAGATAACCCTAAGACCCCATCTACGTAACCTTTCTGCATCATCTAATGTCAAAACTCCTTCTTTATCGAAGAATTCTCCATCCTCGTGGTAAATCTCACGTAGGATGAATCTCGCCATGTCCGCACAAATGTTGGTGATTTGGTTATCACCAAGTTGCCCCCATGATCCCTCAATGGTAGGCATCTGCACGTAAACACAATAAATGAAGATTGTTATGCATTACCATCGGGACCATAATTAGAACATACATAGTTGTGTACAAACAAGAGGCTTACGTCTTCAGGATTCGTCTGGTACCTCCCATTATTTCTCAAAACCTCACACACATAATATCCACATAGCACACTGCCAGGAGGTTGTTTGTAGCACTGCAAACAAATAAAAAATGATCGGTACTAATTAACAGAAGTGTACAACTTTGATAAAAAATGATTGGTACTTATTAACAGAAGTGTTCTTACCCATTTGGCATGTTGTATCACCAATTTTTTCTTCTTGTGCTCCCCGTTATTGAGTATGTATAGCCTATACGCACTTTAAGGATACAAAAACATAAGTTAGTAATACAATTTGAAATATAGCCGATACACACAGTAGTTATATATTGCACTTAGTTGTCTTACTTTCTTATCATCTCAATGATTTTCTTGTAAGAAGCCTCTGAATAGTGTAATGAGTCGAAGACCACCACAGTTCCCAACTTCGGACACATGTGAAAGCAAATGAAATGATCACTGCATAAAATTAAAATAATTAATATAAATAGACTAAAAAATGAAGGCAAATGATGAAATAGTTATTTAAAGGATCTTACTCAAAATGGTAAGCAAACTTGATAGAATCCTTATGTTGGTTTTTCTTCATGACCCTTGCAATGTATATAGAGACCTCGTGAAGTTTAGCTTTCTCGTAACCCTTTATTAAGTCTTCCTTTTGGTGTCTTTGCTTGTTCCTCTATTTGGTTTCTTAGTTGATCCCTCATTATGAACGTGTGTTGTGACTGGCTTACTTGTTGCAGGTCAACATATGCTACCTTCCACCTCCCATTTGTCTTCTTTTCATCAGACGCTTGCATCCTGCAAAAAAGTTTACTTAGGATGGTAATAACAATACATATGGAATTCAATAGATTTGGATGTCATATAGGGATGTTGACTTACATGGACCAAATGGTGATGAGCTTGATGTTGAGTTTTTCACGACGGAACATCGCATGCAAATCGGGGAAACCGATTGTAACCTTCCGTTCAAAAGAGCTACTGAACACCCATTTCGGGAGATTGGCGGTGATAGTGTGAATGCCTTGCTGCATGGCGTGCATAATCCAAGTATGCAGCCTCATCAATTCTGACGGCCCATCGTTCAGTTGCCACCTAAACAAGAATGGTTTGCCATGCTCATATTTGTCGGGCACCTCATCCGACGAAAACATATTTATGCGATCCTCCTTTTGTTTTTGTAAAGAGGCGCGGGATAACGACTTTTCATCTGGTGCCTTCTTGAGTACTTGAATATTAGGTGATTCTTTACCGGATGTTGGAGCCCGTTTAGGTTTATTCTTCAGTACTTTCAAGAACAAGTCAACATCAGATGATTTCGTGTTTGGTTCATATGAGTTATCATCCGGTGTATTGTTGTTGGCGTCTTGGTTGCTGGAGGAGGAGATGGTGGTCTTGGACATGGCAGAGGAGATGGTGGTGCCCCCCGCCCTCGCCCCTGATGTCGGAGGAGTTTGTGGTCTTTGATCGGATTTCGGAGATGATGTCCCTGCCCCTGCCCATAATGTCGGAGGAGTTTGTGGTCTTGGATCGGATTTCGGAGATGATGATGCCCCTGCCCCTGATGCCGGAGGAGTTTGTGGCATGTTGTTGTCATTATTGTTAACTCCCTGCTCCACAACCATCATGTTGTTGTCATTGTTACCGCCTCCATGTTCCCCACCCATTGTGTACTCGACCATTGCAGCATCTGGATCCTGGGGGTACTCGTTCTTGGCTAGGTTGCAAGTAGGGACTTGGTGATGCATTAATTATGATATCTCGACGATGCCACAGTATGTATTGGTTCCTCGCATCACCGAGAAGCGCGATCCCATCCTCAGTAGGGATATCAATCTCGCAAGACTCATCAGAAACCGAAACAACTTGAACCCATGCATACTCTGGCGGTGGTGGATTCGGAAACACATGACCCGTTAGTGCCATGGCTATCCCAACTTCTTGAAACTTCTAGTTTTCTTCCATATGGAATAACCAACTTGCATGGTGTTTCCTCTACAATGTCATCCACAGGATGCTTGGCGTTAGCAATAGAACCAAAACTACTTGGAGTCAGGATGGCTCCGATCTAGGCAAGCATCACGTTTGGAGGAACCTGTCCAGAACCACCAAATAATAGATTCTCTGCACTTGGCCCAACAGAAGCTTGTTGTTGTTGTTGTTGTTGTTGTTGTATGAAATAGACTATCAATTCTTGCTTGGCAATTTCTCTCATCTTGTCTTCAAGCTTCTTATAACGGTCTCGCTTTTTATAACTTGATCGGTGTTCACGAAATGCTTTACCCCAGGGCAAGGTAGAAGAAATCCCTCGAACACGACCAGGGTGCTCAGGCATTCCGATCGCGGCGGATAGCATATCTTTCTCCCTGTCGGACACGAAAAGACCTTTCTTTTGCATTTCCACAAGTTCTTCCAGCTTCTGATAAATTTGTTCTGTTGAGGGCTTCTGGAATGAAACATTACCATCAGGTGTTATAGCCACAACTCGAGCAAGGATCCAATTCCTGCTACGCTCATCCATGCTTTCAAAAATAGTTGGTAAACCAGCTACCCTCCTTTCTTCTTCCTACTTCCTCCATTTTGCCATTTTGGCAGCATATCCTCCCGAACCCAAGCGATGGGGGTTCTCAGCATCTTTCATAGCCTTCTCCTTTTGTTGGACGCTCAGAGCTACTGCTTCTGTCGTCTTCTTCTGATCTACGAATTCTTCCCAGACTGCTAGCAGAATGTTACCATACACATCCCTAGCATCCTTTCCTTTCTGGACAAATTCAGTATTAAGTGTAGACCTCCAATTCCTAAGAGCTCTTCCACAAAGGCCCTCAGCAAAAGTTCTACCTGCATTTTCTGTACCTTCCGGATAAACAAATTTTTCTTTCACTTTGGCCCATAATACATCCTTCGTAGCCTTAGGTACTGTCTTCCAATTAGTAGTTGTGATCCAAGACGCCAATTGGTCTCTGACAATTGCACCGACGATGTTTCGAAACCTAGCAGCTATCCCCTTAGGTTCGACGGGCTCACCTTTGTCACCCAACCGTTCTATCACAAGTTGTCCTCTTTCAGGGATCTGGTTTCTTCTTCTATGACCACGTTTCCTTTTCGGGTTACCGTAACTAGTAGTACCCGAAGGTTGTGGTTCTGAAATGACTTCTGCCTCTTGGGCACGAATGTTAGATGCTCTACGACGTCGTCGCGGGGATCGGTCATTGTTCTACACATAAAACACTATTTAAAGTATATCTTAATTGAATAAACAAACATTAATTTGAGTGAATGTGCATGCAGACCTCATTATCGCTTGTTTCGTTCAACATCATCGTCTTCGGGACGCCTACGAGGTCGTGGTTCGCTTGGTTCGTACTCAGAGGGAGTTTCATAGTCTCCAATTATACCACTATCACTAGATTCCTCCTCACCGGATTGTTCACTGTTAACATTTGATCATAGATAATCCATAATCCACAGTCCATATTTATACAATAATCCATAGTCCATATTTATACAACAATCCATTTTTATAAAAAAAATTATTTATCAATAATCCATAGTCCATATTTAATTATTTATACACCAAAACTAATAAAATTAAATCCATAGTCCATTTTTATATAATAAATCTATTTAAAATTATACACAATCCATAGTCCATACTTATAATAAATCTATTTATACAAAATGCATCATCCATTTTTATAAAATAAATCTATTTATCCGAAATCCATAGTCCATATTTAATTATTTATACAACAAAATTAAAAATAAAATCCATAGTCCATTTGTAACATTTTTAAATCTATTTATCCACAATCCAGATAATTTCATTTATCCACAATCTATTTATCCACATTTTAACACATGTAATTGCATTTTCAAAAAAAAAAGAAAAAAAACACCAACCAAGCAGGGGCTGTCGTTGCTGCGCCGCCGGCCCCATCCTCGGCCTCCATGCGTGCCGAGCGGTGAGGAGATGAGGTGTCGGTGGCGAGCGGGGGCGGTGCTGTCGGCGGAGGTGGCGGCGGTGCCGTCGGCGGAGGCGGCGGCGGCGGTCGGCGGCGGCGGCGGAGCGGGGCGGCGGCGGTTCCTAGCCGGCCGTTGGGGAAGCGGCCGACGGGGAGGAGGACGCCATCCCGGTAGGGAAGAGGGGCGGTGGCGCTCGGGGAGGAGGTCGTCGATCGGCGGGGTGACCGCGGACGACGGCGCGGCGGCCGGTCCACGGGAGAAGGGGCGGCGCCCTAGCGGAAGACGGCGGCGGTCCACGGGGAGAAGGGGCGGGGCCCTCGCGGATGACGGCGGGACACTCGTGGACGTGGGCCGGCACTCCCGGAGGACGGCGGGGGTGGTCGGAGGAGCGGCGGCGGTTGGGGACGACGGCGGCGTTTGGCGGGAAAATTTGGCAGCCTGACGACGTCGTTTCATATTCGCGCCAGACTTAGAAAATTTCGAGACCGTGTCACGTGTATATATAGATGGACTCACCGCTGGCGGGCCACATAAGGCAACCGCCAGCGGTAGACCACCGCTGGCGGGTCACATTAAATAACCGCCAGCGGTGAACCTCACCACAGGCGGGTGTCTTAAGCAACCGCCAATGGTGAGAATTCCCGCTGGCGGTTATCATAAGCGCCCTCCAGCGCCGTGATTTGAAAGAATTTAAACTTAACTTTTCAAATGCAAACCTTTTCAAATTCAAATGACAAAACACCTCCTATAAATAAATTCAAATATTTATAATAAGTTTTGTAAGTTTCAAAAAGTTTTGAACATTTTCACGATAGGATTTCAAATTTTCAAATTTTGGCAAACCACTATGCTAGCGGTTGACTTATGATAACCGCCAGCATAATGTTTTTCCATAATTTGCAAAATTTGAAACAGTGGCTTAAATTATTCAAATTTCATTGAAACTTCCCAATGTATTATAAAATATTTCAATTTATGTATAGGGGGTGTGTTTTTTGTAAAATAAGTCCTTGTTAGAAAAGGTTAGATCAAATAGGTTCATACACCTCATGAGTTATAGGTTGTTTGACCCTAGAGTCTCATTTGAACTAACCTTTCCAAATTCAAACCTATTCTTATAACAAAACACCTCATATAAATAAATTCAAATATTTTATGATAAGTTTTGGAAGTTTCAAAGAGTTTTGAACATTTTAACGCCAGGATTTCAAAATTTCAAATTTTGGCAAACCACTTTGTTGGCGGTTGACTTTTGATAACCGCCAGCATAGTGTTTTTCCATAATTTGCAAAATTTGAAACAGCGGCTTAAATTATTCAAATTTCATTGAAACTTCCCAATGTATCATAAAATATTTCAATTTAAATATAGGGGGTGTGTTTTTTGTAAAATAAGTCCTAGTTAGAAAAGGTTAGTTCAAATAGGTTCATACACCTAATGAGTTATAGGTTGTTTGACCCTAGAGTCTCATTTGAACTAACCTTTTCAAATTCAAACCTATTCTTATAACAAAACACCTCGTATAAATAAATTCAAATATTTTATGATAAGTTTTGTAAGTTTCAAAGAGTTTGAACATTTTCACGCCAGGATTTCAAATTTTCAAATTTTGGCAAACCACTATGCTGGCGGTTGACTTTTGATAACCGCCAGCATAGTGTTTTTCCATAATTTGCAAAATTTGAAACAGGGGCTTAAATTATTCAAATTTCATTGAAACCTCCCAATGTATCATAAAATATTTCAATTTAAGTATAGGGGGTGTGTTTTTGTAAAATAAGTCCTATTTAGAAAATGTTAGTTCAAATAGGTTCATACACCTAATGAGTTATTGGTTGTTTGACCCTAGAGTCTCATTTGAACTAACCTTTTCAAATTCAAACCTATTCTTATAACAAAACACCTCCTATAAATAAATTCAAATATTTTATGATAAGTTTTGGAAGTTTCAAAGAGTTTTGAACATTTTCACGCCAGGATTTCAAATTTTCAAATTTTGGCAAACCACTATGCTGGCGGTTGACTTATGATAACCGCCAGCATAGTGTTTTTCCATAATTTGCAAAATTTGAAACAGGGGCTTAAATTATTCAAATTTCATTGAAACTTCCCAATGTATCATAAAATATTTCAATTTAAGTATAGGGGGTGTGTTTTTTTGTAAAAGTTGTCCTAGTTAGAAAAGGTTAGTTCAAATAGGTTCATATATACACCTAATGAGTTATGGGTTGTTTGACCCTAGAGTCTCATTTGAACTATCCTTTTCAAATGCAAACCTTTTTTATGACAAAACACCTCATATACATAATTCAAATATTCAAACACTAATTGAAACCATAATTTCCATAATTTGAATTTAAGTACAGGAGGAGAGTCTCATTTCATCAAAACTTCCAAAACTCTCCTAAATTGATTGAAAGTCTTACAACAACACTAATTATATAAAGTCGTACAAGTGATACATCAAGCCCGACTAATAAGAAGTGCAAGTTTATCCTTTAACAATTCTCCCATCACAGTCTGTACGTAACCATGGCTTCTCCGATTTAGGAATGGTGGCTTCAATTTTTTTATTCTCTTCTCATGATCTTTGATGAACAAGACTAGTTCCTCGAACTGATTGTAATCCTCAACATCAATTACACCTTCTACTCCTAGAATTCTTTGTTTTCCGGAGACGGCAATGTGCTTCTTCACATTCATAGGATCAGCTATGTAGAAAACTTGTGCAACACACTCGGTGAGTACCCATGGATCATCTTTGTAACCTACATTGGCAAGGTCTACAAGTGTCAATCCATAATTGTCATCTGTGACGTCATTCGGGTGTTTGACCCATTGGCACCGAAACACGGCGAACCTGATATTCTCTCCATAGTCAAGTTCCCATATTTCCTCTATGAACCCGTAATAAGTGATGTTGTTTCCATATTTATCAATCGCATCTATGCGAACACCACTATTTTGATATGCAACACTCTTGTTGTCTTTCGCCTTCGTATAGTATGTGTACCTATTAATTTCGTATGCTTGCCATGAGGTAACATTGCTTGATGGACCAGCCGCCAACCTAGTCAACATTGTGTCATCTATGGAATTTCCTTGAAATAGATGCTCATGTTCCTTTAACCATGATGGGAAACGATGCTTTTGCTCTTTAATGACCCAATCCTCGGTCCGACTATCATTTTCCTCACGAATCTCATTTTCGTGTTGCACGATAAATGGCTCCACTATTGCAAGTTGTTGTAGAACACTAGCATGTGCTTTCTCTAGTTGTTGGTTGTCCTCGTCAATGAATCTTTTCCTTCCAATGGTCCCTTTCCTTGACAATCTGCCTTCGTGTCGAGATTCCGGTAAACCGATCGCTCTCTTATCTTTTATGTAGTCTATGCAACAATCAACACTCTCTTCTGTATGGTAGCTCTCGATCATGCTTCCCTCTGGAAATGCCTTGTTTCTCATGTATCCATTGAGAATCTCCATGAACCATTCGTACGTCCACATCTGATGAAAGTACATAGGTCCTAGTTCAGTAATTTGCTCGACCATGTGGATCATTAGATGTTCCATGATATCAAAAAAATGATGGAGGGAAGCACATCTCGAACTGGGCTTGAGTTTCTGACATAAACAGCTGAAGCCTTGCCAACTCTACACAATCTACCACTTTCTGCGAAATGACGTTGAAAAAGTAGCACATCCTTGTGATGACCATCTTAAGGAATACTGGTTTGACAGCTCGGATCGCAATCGCGAGAAAAACAAGAATCATCACATGACAGTCATGAGAGTTACAACCAGTAAGCGTCATGTCCTTCAACGAGACCAATGATCGGATGTTGGATGAGAATCCGGTTGGCACTTTCAGCTCGCGCAAGCATTTGCAGATAGCCAACCTCTCATGTTGTGTTAAGTTGAAGCTAGCAGGTGGAAGGCATTGCTTATCATTAGGACGTGGTTGTGGGTGAAGTTCTTGCCTAATTTTTAGGTCAACAAGATCCTTACGCGACTTCAGTCCGTCCTTTACCTTTCCTGTTAAGCCTAAGAATCCCATTGTGCTTTCAAACACATTCTTCTGAAGATGCATCCCATCGATGGCATGGCGCACTGTCAAATCTTCCCAGTATGGCAAGTACATCTTCTTGAAAGGCACATCAATGTTTTCTGTAGTTTCAGCCTCCTTCCTTCCCCCTTTTGAATTATCACCTTTTGATTTCTTACCAAGTTTAAACTTAACCTTTTGACACATTTCAAATACGGTTCTACCGGTGGCCGGTTGTGGGGCAAAAGAGTCTTTCTCAATCTTTCCATCGAAATAGTCTGCCATCTTACGGTACTTGTGAGTCCTTAGTAGCCAGCGTTTGTGCCCCATATACACTGTCTTCTGAGATCCTTTCAGGTACACAGATATTGTACCATTCAAACAAACTACACAACCTGTTTTTCCTTTTTTCCGACCGTACAAAGAAAATAGGGCAGGGGTAATCATTAATGGTAACAAAGATAATTGCCTTAAGTGTGAATGTCTCCCTTCTGTACTCATCCCACATCCCAACCCCATGTTTCCAAAACTTCTCCATTTCTTCCATCAATGGCTCCAGGAAGACATCTATATCAATACCAGGTTGCTTCGGTCCTTGGATTAGAATGGTAAGCAAAAGGAACTTTCTCTTGTGACATAGCCAGGGGGAGGTTGTATATGGTCATCAACACTGGCCATGTGATGTGCGTCTTCGCTTCTTTCACCAAATGGATTCATACCATCCGTACTTAACGCGAACCTTATATTTCTTTTTTTCTTCTCTAAACTCTTTGTGCTTGGAATCAAAGGTCCTCCACCGCCGAGCATCGAAGGATGTCGAAGCTTCCCATCGAGTTCTCTCGGGCGATCCGCGTGCCAAGTCATTAGTTCGGCCGGTCTTTGGGTTCGAGAACAATCGCTTTAGACGATCCTCCACCGGCAAGTACCACATCACCAATGCATGGACTTTACGTTGAGTAGCAGTGTCAGTACCAATACTATACTCCTCCTCAACTTGAGAAAATACACTTTTCTTTCCACCCACCTTCCTCTTCGTTCCTTTAGATGCAATGACCCATTCCACAACAAAATCTGCATTACTTTTGTAACGATTAGCATTGTAATTTGGACACTTCTCTAGTTCTGCATAGTCACCGTGGTACAATATGCAATGGTTCCTACATGCGTGTATTCTTTGCACTCGCATCTTCAATGGGTTGATAATCTTCTTTGCTTCATATGTGTTTCTTGGGACCAAGTTAGGATTCAGGAGTAGATTGGCCAACAAAGTAAGGAGTTCGTTAAAACTATTACCCGACCATCCAAATTTTGCCTTCACAATCAGATGGAGCATGAAACGCAACACGGTCCACTCCTTCCCACAACCCTCATACATACGGTCCTTTGCTGCCTTCTTTAGTGTCTCAAAATTTTCTAACCCTTTAGCACTCCCTAGCAACACCTCCGGTTCAATGTGGCGCAACATTTCTTCCATATCAACATCACATTCCTCGTCCACCTGTGGTGCATCTGTTTCATCATCATTTTTATCTTCACAGCCAAAAGCATCATCCATCATGACATGATCATTGTCATCTGCATCTTCATCACCCACTTCATCATACCTGATGCCGATGTCTGCATTGTTGAAAGTACTTTCTGCTTCACCATGGTGGGACCAAGTTTTGTATCCTTTCACAAAACCACGCTTTATCAAATGCATCTTGATGGCATTAATATCTTCCCACACAATTTTGTTGCAACAATCACAACATGGACAATGTATTTGCTTTGTCCTAGAAATTTGGGCATGCTTCTGCGCAACCTCAAGAAAGTTTGTTAACTCTATCAAGAATTTAGACGAATTTCTCCGTATGCCATACATCCACGCTCTATGTTCCATCTTAAATAACCTATAAAAGTAATTCTATTAATTATAAACTCCGTATGCTCTATGCTTCATTTAATATGTAAAAAATGGAAACAAAACTAAATTCTATAAATTTAATTATTGAAGATAATAATTTTAATTACAAACTAATAATTTAATATGTAAACTTGCTTCTATAATTGCAATAATAATTTAATATAATTGATTCTATAATGTAAATTTGCTATTAATGACAAACTAATAACTTATATAATTTAATATAACTTGCTTCTATATTATGAACATTTAAATATTTTGCATTGACAAACTAATAATTTAAATCTAAAGGTATTTAAAAAATAAATCTCTAAATCAATATCTCTCTTCAATCGCCTCTCTCCTAGCTAACCCTAGGTCTAGATCTAGATCTCTATCTACATAGAAATCATTAATAAAAGGAGAAAACTAAGGTTAAAATAGCACAAACTCACCTTATATAGCCACCTCCTCCAAGAAAATCAAGAGCAAAACCTTCCCCCCTAGATTTGGTGTTTTTGGAGCTTTTCCCGAGCTCCTCTCGGGCACAACGCCATTGGAAGGTTGCTGGGAAGAAGGGGCTGATCTACATTTATAGAAGACACAGTGCGGCGGTTGGCATAAGGCAACCGCCGCCAGCAATCTCTCGCGCCGGCGGTGCCTTATGTTGATCGCCGATCTGTGTCCATTTATGCTGGCGGGTGGCATAGTCCGACCGCCAACGATCGATACCTCTCCCCGGCGGGCTATTAAGCCACCCGCCGACCGATGCCTCTCCCCGGCGGGCTATTAGGACAACCGCCAGCACACTTGTCTGAATATCTTCGATCGTAACGCGGTTTGACTCAAATACTCACTCACTCACTCACACACTCGCTCCCAACCCTAGCCGCCGCGAGAAGCGCCGGCCGCAACGGACCCCCCCCCGCCCCCGCCGCCGCAAGCGCCCGCAACCGACCCCCGCCCCCCCGCCACCGCTGCTCGTGCGTGAGCTTCGCCCGCGTGCCGCCGCGCCTCAGCCGCCGCCGTCGGCAAACTGTCGACCCACTCTTCAACCTCCAGTTCCTCGACCGACGTCGAGCAGGTTCACCGCCGTTGCATGGCGAGCAGCTCCACTGCGCCGAACCTTAGCCAATTCGTGCCTCTCCCGCTGCTGATCTGCCCGTCGTGTCGGCTCCGGTTAATTTGATACAAGACCAAGACAAATAGCATCATCTACAAGTGCCCGAACAACCACTTGGTTTGTTTTTCATCTCATGCCCTAATTCATTTGATTAGTACTGATTCGGTTGATATAATAGTAGTGATTATTAGTTGATATAATATTAGTAGGATTTGTTGATTATTATTGATTTGGTTGATATAATATTAGTAGATTTGTTGATTATTATTGATTCTGTAGATATAGAATTATCCACAATTGTTGATTATTAATGATTTGGTTGATATAATTTTATGTCTATAGAATTATCCAATTTATTGATGGAAGCCACATTTGTTGTTTATTCTTTTAGGGGGACCCTAATTCATGTCAAAGGAAGTTTATTTTGAAAATCAATACATCAACCATTTCAAAAAATTTCACCCTCATTTGTTGCCGCCAAACAATCAGTCGTTCAGCAGTTTAGTTGGTGCAACGCCAGCACCAGGAGCGGCACAACCGTCTAGTGTTGTGTATCCGCCGGGGCAAGTGCAGGAGCCACCACTAGCAAATTCAGAATTTCTGGAACAATGGAATCAGATGAAGTGTGTCATTTCTGATCTGAAGGTGGGGATGAGTGATTTGAAGATAGCGAGTAATGAAACGAGGCTTGAACTTGTAGACCACGGAGGGCAACTTATTGACATTATGGAGGAAATTGGCTATCGGAAGAAGCGCAACAAAAATCAAGGATTCTGCATGCAGGGCACCATCATTGTTGTTGTGGTCTTGAGAATAGGTTTAGTGCTTGGTAGCTATATCACAGCCGGACTGTCAAAGAAATTTGAGTGAGGCAAAGTTGTGTTGATTTGTGAGTGAGACCCCTATTGTAGTGTACTTTAATTTGTGTTGGTTTTAAGTGTGCTTTGAAGCATTTGTCATCATGCATGTTGTTTGTGTGAAATAAACCTTTCTAAGGTGTTGTTTGTGTTGATATTTCAGTTTGAATTTTACTTGTTGTTGCTGTCCATGCATGTTGAAATATTGGTGACGTATCAATTTCAAGCTATTATCAGCTTCACTGTGTTGGCGGGTGCATATAAAAGCCGCCAGTAGTAAAGATCCCTGCCGGCGGTCGATATAAGCCACCCGCCAGCAGAAATGAGACCATTTGTGCTGGCGGTTGGCTTATGTTGGCCGCCCCCACTAAACCTTCGGTGCTGGCGGTCGACATAACTCGTCTGCCATGCTGGCGGGTCGCTTATGTCGCTCGCCAGCAGTGATGCTTCAATGCTGGCGATTGCTGTCCCGGTGCCCCTGCGCCCCACTTTGCTAGCGGTTGATAGTTGCACCCGCCAGCACGCTAATTTGCTAGTGCCAGGACAAATCGTTTCTGGCCTAGTGACCATATCATCCTTGATTAGCTCCAAATAAATCCTGCCACGCTAGCTTATGACAAACCAGCGGTGATGGGTATTGTCACCACTGATTGTAGTATCACTGTTGGTTCATGTTAAAAACTGGCAGCGATAACTCATCACCACCAGATCGATTGGCGAAAACAACCGGCAGGGATAAGGCGGTGGTGATGATGTTGTTTGTACTAGTGTAAGTTCATACATATTTGTATGCATATAGAGAGATACACTATATTTAGGTGCTTAGGCAAAGCTATACACCTAGAAAATATTAAAAATGACTTACAAATTGGGACCGATGGAGTAGGAAATTAAATGAGATAACACACGATTTATTATTCCATTTATTTTGATATCACAACCAAAGTACAGTGGAAATCAAAGGATCCAAGCATATCTAGCTAGTAGGCACGATACACTAGAAGTGCTTGAATGCATGGCTGTTCTTATGGATCTCCCTCGCATTCTTTAGTTTATTCATTCAAGCTTTGTATCCAACACAAATGAGAGAGCCGGAATCGCAGGACAGCAGGCTACCCCTGGGTGGGGATGCGGGCTACGATGAAGTTGGAACCGACATCAACAAAGCACCAGACGATGACACGGTCAAATTCTTCAATTGGTGGCTCTGGGTCATCACCCACTATCATGTTAATGACACGCAGGTCAGGTCGATCCTGTTGGATAACTTTATCGGCAACTTCACAATGCTTGTGTAACAGGTCTGGCCATGATTGCCGCTGCGGAATACCCGACATAGCTAGCTCGCCTGAATCCGCTGCAAATTAACAAATTAATATAAAAGAGTAAAAATAATGTTAATTAGCATTAACTTCGTACATAGGTTTAACATCCTATGATGAAGTTAGTAGACCAAGTATAAACGAGCAAAAAAGCAACTGAACAGCACATGCAGTGGTGATAAGAAGAGACAGGATTTAGTTCTCCTGAAAAACTGTTAGTACCAGTAACTTCATATATAGGTTTTTTTTGACCGGAACTTCATATATAGGTTGTGGAACTATGATGACATGGTACACGATAAAATTAGTATACCAAGGAAAGTAAACGAGCAAAAATGGTGCTCGATCGTAATGCACTGTTATGAGGATAATGTATAACATATGCAATCAACCGTAAGGGTTAACACCTGCAAACGAACCTGTGCAGAATTACAGGGAGAGGAAAGGGCAAAGTTGAATCAGGAGTCGGCTGCACGTACTACTGGTCTACTGCGCTTATGATTATGTAACTCTGATAGGGTGTTCTATTTATACAAGAACGGATACGTACATAAGATCTATATATGGCGCAGGCAGCTTAATTGCTTTCTCGTGTTGATGACAACCTTGTGACGTATTCACTTGTGCAATTAAGCGGCCGTGCATTGCGTACATCGATAACGCATGTCTCCCTCTGCAAGCATCTTGTTTACGGATAACTGGAAACAGCGCATGAGGCTATAGCTGTCGAATAATCAAGACAATTAAAGAAGCATATACCATCTCACTTCTACAGAAAACATTTGTAAGAGCGCCTCCCTTTTTCCAGGAGCGGGCGGTTTTGCGCCCGATCTAAGAAAAACGTGTGTCACTATAGCAGCTAGCACTAGGGAAACATGACCTTTGCCGTGCGTTTCGGGCGCACAACAAAGGTCAATTAACGCACGACAAAGCCTTTGCAGTGCATTTTTCTTGAAAACACACAGCAAAGGCCGCACGGTAGATTTGTTGTGCGCTTTCAAATCACACGCACGGCTAACGCGCTTTGCCGTGCGTCAGGACCGGCGCACAGCAAAAAAAAGCACCTGATGGCGTGCCCGTTTGAGACGGTGGTCGCCGGCATTGCCGTGTGCCTGGTCTGGTGACGCACGGCAATCTTTGTCATGCGCCGCAGCTCTTCACGCACGGCAGGCAAACGTTACAAAAAAAAGAAAACAACACATGTCGGGCCCGCGCGCCTACGGGCCACCACCGCGTCGAAGCCTCCGCCGGCCTTGACTTCTCGCCATGCACCTCCTCCCCGCCGCCGACCCGCCGTGACGCCATCACTAGGTGTCCTCGGTGTCGGAGTTGAAGCCCGCCGACCCAGCCCGCACGTCAGCGCCGGAGTTGAAGCCCGCCGTGCGCCGTGGGGTGGAGGCCGCAGGGGAGGGGCCGAATCCGGCCGGAGAGAGGACCACCAGGCGCCGGATCCGGCCTCACACGTGTCACCGCCGCCACCTACAGAGAGGGAGGAAGATGTCAGAGAGAGAGAGAGAGGGAGAGGATAGAAACTACCGGATCTAGGGAAGAGGGAGGGAGAGGAGCCGGCCGCACCACCCATGGGGGCCGGCCATGTCGTGGAGGAGAGACGGCCACACCGTCCATAGGGGCCGGTCGTGCCACAGAGGAGAGCCGCGCCGCACCTCGGGGCCGGTCATGCCGCATCTCGGAGCCACCACGCCGCAGTGGAAGAAGGACTCGGTCGCCACGAGTCGGGGTCGCCGGCCACCGGCAACGCCGCCGCCGCCTCGAGCTCAAGGTCATCGCCCGGCTGGCCCGCGAGGTGGACTCCTCCGCGACCACCCCTGGGGATCTTGGAGAGGGAGGAAGACGAGGAAGGGTTGGCTGCGAATCTTGGAGAGGGAGGCCCGGCAGCCGCCCCCCATGCGCTGGATCTGGAGAGGGAGGGAGAGGAGGAGGAGGCGGGATGAGGGGGAGGGGGCTGGCTGCGCCTGTGCGAGGGTGGGAGGTGCGGGTCCGCGGGTAGGGTTTGTGGGAGTGGGGAATATTTATATAACTTTCACAGCGAATTATGATCATCCGATCGCGAGATAAATGGTCCCCGGCGACTGGGGTTTTAGTGGGCCGAACGAAGATATTGGGCTGTGCGCGGGATGAGGTATTTGTTTTGGGCCGCTAGAACTATGGGCCAGCTGCCGTGCACGGGGAACTTTAGCGCACGGCAATGATCCTCTTTGTCGTGCACTATACAATAAAACGCACGGCAAACATTTTTACATCATTAAAAATTTTGTAATTGCATTTGATATTTTATAAATATCAAATGATTTTCAAAAACACCAAAAATTTTACATAAATCATTTTCACTCATTTTATTCTAATATTTGAATCACTCATAGTTAAATTTTGGCTTCTTTGAAAATTGCTATGAATGCAATTAATTAGTTAAATATAAAAAATAAATACAAAAATCTACCAAAATTTACCATAAAGTATCACATGTTTTATCAATTGAGTATCAAAGTGAGAAGAAATTTGTTTTGAACGCCAATTGGATTTGGGGCTTAGGAGAACATATATATGGAAAAAAACCTTTGTCGTGCGCCATAAGAAAAACGCACGGCAAAGAGGTATCTTTGTCGTGTGCCAAATGGAAAACGCACGGCAAAGGCCTTTTTCATTTATCTTCATTTCAATCTCATAATTAGGGTTAATGTATGTTGACACATCCTATATATTTATAAATCAACTAAACATGAGAAAAGGGCATAAATGTTAATATCAACTTAGAATAGGGTGCCACTAACAGTTTTTCTGGAGATCTGGTAAATTATATAAATCCAGGAACGATTCGGGAAAAGTGCTAAAAGAATCAACTCAAGAAGACTCCATAAGGCTCCGGAACTCAACGTGAATTGGCACCCAAGAAAGAAGCATCTAGAAGAAGCGACAGACCACCTGGCCGAAGTGGGCCCGAGGGGGCCCACCCCAACCCGATCGGCCTGGTGGTGGGGCCAGTCGGCCTCCTCCGGGCGCCACCTCAGCCCTACTTCCAGAAGGTGCTTCCACCGCCTATGAGGATCAATCTTAACCACTCGTTAGGTCAGTTTGATCAAACGGTGCACGTCTACCCCTCAGGACTATATAAGCAGCCCCCTGCCCCCTGGCAGAGGCATTCGGAAACCTGAGTTTGCATACACCAGATCCAGTCATCAAGTCAGAGATACTACGCCCTAGAAACACCATATAGTAGAGTAGCTAGCTAGTCTAGATCTAGGAGGAGGTAAGGCGTCTACTTGGCTCCTAGTCACCTAGAGGCTGATCGAGATACTGATCTAGCTTCGCTCTTGTAAGTTCTTATCTAGTTCCTTACATTTGTTATATAGAAATATGTTCTTATCAATGATTATATTCGACATTATATGCTTTGGTGTTTATTATGATTACATGTTTATCATAGTCGATTTGCCTTTATATTCATGTATGGAGTCGTATAGCCCTCACCTAGATCATTTGTTAACATGGGTGAATGGTAAAGACAGTGTAAGCGTGGTGCTTATATTGTATTTATCTGCGATTCCACCCTATATGTCGGGTCGTGTGGTAGATCGTGGTGGTG
This sequence comes from Cenchrus americanus, assembly GCA_947561735.1. NCBI lineage: Eukaryota > Viridiplantae > Streptophyta > Magnoliopsida > Poales > Poaceae > Cenchrus > Cenchrus americanus. Next base: position 163,896,132 of record OX387242.1, on the reverse strand, counting down.
ACAGCGCTATTGAGTCCTTCGCAGTCCACCCCCCGTGTATAGGACTAGTGGAGCCTTATACTGTTTGGGTTGTTTCAATTTTAGGCATTGATCCTCGTGGATAGTCTCCGCATGCAGTAATATAATAGTTCTTCTTCCTTGATTGTAAATGTTTGCACTAATCATATTTTGCATTGACATATAGTTTAGAGTTACCGAGTAGTATCCTCTCTAACTAGACTTTGCTATGTTTCTCTTGCTATAACGACACTTTCTAGCTACTCATGATGTTATAACTTGAACAATGCTATCAATATCTTTATCTTTATGTGACTTAACCCTATTTATAGCAATTGATATATTTTGGCCACTCTACACTATAAAACTGAGAGATGAGCATGTATTAGCTATTATGGATTAGAAAGACTTCTTTCCCTATGGTTCAATATAAATACGATACCTGGTTTCACTCCTGGTTAAAATGCTACAATGGTATATTCATATCTGTGCACTTGCGGATTCCCTGTTTATATATATCTTCTTTTCTAGTCTTGGGTACCTGACCCCGAGCCCCCGAGCGAGGTGTAGGCGCAGCGACCTTTGAAAGGTCATGAGGAAGTCGTAGAGCTATCGACAGGTCGAATAGCATGCACATCGGTCCAAAAAAAGAAAAAAGAATGAGTTCAGCTTAGCAGCCGACCTGTTTGAAGTCTTGCCGAACGAAGAGAGGTCGAGTGACGACTTATAGGAAGTAGCCTTCCAATAGATCGAAACGATGATGAAAAAATTTAGAGGGCATCGAAGATGCACTCGTAGTGTAGTATCCGAGCATCGTGGTGGGCAGGATGGCCGGTATGATGATCTAAAAAAGAAAAGAGAAGAAAATGTAGGTCGAGTAACAACGTGATGAGGAAATGGGTTTCCCAACAGGTTGGTACGACGAAGAAAACAAGAGGGCGTCGAAGACGCACTCGTAGAGTAGTCCCTGAGCATTGAAGCAGACAACATGGCTGGTTTGATGCTCCAAAAAGAGAAGAAAACAGAGTCATGTTGTTGATCGAACGAAGTGTAGAGACACCCAGATCTCCAAGCATGGCTGCAAGGAATCTGGCAGGGCCGACCTCAGGAGGTCTTGTAGGCGTGCCGACCTCGAAGAGGCTTCAAATCATCCAGGATCTAAGGATACCCAGTAGGATCTTGAAAGGTGCGTCACACAAAGAAGTTGTCGACTACGTCGTAGCTGAAGTTGCGATGCCCAAGGTTGGTCGACGATGAAGCTTGTGAAATAACATCGATCTTGAACGTATGGAGTGTGGAGACACCCAAATATCTTACATAGCTGCAAGAGTCTGGCAGAGCCACCCGAGGCATGCCGACCTCAAGAAGGTCTCAAATTGAAAGCACCCAAGCATCTGGAGATACTTGGCAGGGCCATTAGGCACGCACCCCACGGGGAGGCCTTCATTCCCACGTAAATCTTGGGGAGGTCTTCCGAGCTGGTGAAGGCGACGATGGAGCCACAAAGAGGTCTAGCGACCTGACGAGGACGACGACGGAGCTGGAGGAAGGTCGAGCGACCTGACAAAGACGGCGACGGGGCCGCATGGAGGTCTAGCGACCTGACGAAGATGACGACGGAACCGGAGGGAGGTCGAGCGACCTTACGAAGACGACGACAGGGCCACAAGGGGGTCTAGCGACCTGACGAAGACAACGACGGGGCCGCAGGGAGGTCTAGCGACCTGACGAAGTCGCCATATCGAAGATCTTATCCTGTAAAATAAAATAAACACCAGGTCGGTGTATCAATCTGTCGAATATAGATATGATGAAAAGTTAGCCTGAGCTATGATATGCAGATGTTGATTGTTGAATAATGTTAGCCGGAGTTGAACATTCTTGTGCTATGTCTTGTTTTTAAAAAGGGCATTCCACTTATCGTGCCAAACACGCATTATGCGGACTCGAAAGCTCTGAAGCTGCAAAGTGTTTCACCTCTCTACAATGATCAGCAGGGAGGCTTAGATGTAGCAATGCACGGAGAGGGGCCTAGGACCCAGGTTTTGCAACCACACAACATCGAATACTCATAATAAGAGTCAAGCAGTTAAAGGAAGAACACACATAGGATAAGTAGGACACCATAGGTCTGGCGACCCTTAGATTGGCAAGGCCAAGCCCCCGAGCATGTCGAGGGGGAGGGGAATATAACACAAGATAAAAAAAATTGAACCCTCAGGTCTGGCGACCTATGTGTTGGCATTGCCAAGCCCACGAGCATGTCGAGGGGGAGGGATCAGACGAGAAGACAAAGCATGTAGAATAGGTCTATGAATTAAATTGAAATTGTAAAAATATTTAATTGAAACTGGCACTTAGCTTGTGGGTGTAGACAAGGTTGGAACGGCGGCGGGGTAAAAACGTGACCGTCTGCGCGAGCTATAGCCGAGCTGATCTCGTCAAGGTAGCCGGGGACACAACCTGGAGTCGTGCCGAGCGCTAGACGTCGATGCTGAAGAGGTCGTCGTTGAATCCGGCAGGTCGACGAGACGATGGACCTTTGGAGGTCGGTGATGCATCGAGAACGCGAACTGGAGGTCGACAGAGGCCATGCAGGCCAAAGGTCGTGCCATCCGCTTCCTGCCGAGCTCATGAAGACGTATTTTGAAAACAAATGATGAAGACGCAGTACATGTGAACGGTTGCCAGGGTAATAAATCGAAATAGAATAAGTAAATAAAATAAAAGGCAATGATGACTCCCCTGCGTACACGTAAGCTTGTAGATTGATTGAGCACGAAGACCTGAGTCCTCCCGCCATCAATTTGTATCTATGGCACCTTGTTTGGAAGCCATGCGAAAAAGGTAGGACGAGTCGACGACGTGTACACGCACGGCATGCGACCGACGGGTATACGACCAATCCAGCCATGCTGGGTTGCGTGCGTGTACATGTGCTTGCGGGTGAGTGGGCCGCCGCGAGAAATTTTCTGGCGCGCCAACCTCACGATTAGATCGGAGAGTGGCAACGAGCAGGTCGCTGCGGAGATATCCTTCATGATGTCACCGAAGATGATCGCCGGAGCGAACTGCCATCGCGCTACAAGAAGAGCTCCCAATCTGCCCCTACTTGGCGCGCCAACTGTCAGATGGTGAGATCTGGACAGCCCACGGGGGTATTAATCCCTGTGGTTTATTTGTTCGGCGGGGAGGAGTCTAAGGCTAAGAACTCAAAGGTCGCACATGAGTACGCGAAACACAGAGAACACGTCGAGTTTATGCTGGTTCGGGCCTCCAGAGAGTAATACCCTACGTCCAGTTGTCGGTGTAGATTGCTTGGGGATTGCTTATGAGTACAAGGGGTCGCCTCGTCCGCCTTATATTGGCCTGTAGATGAGGTCGGTTCCCAGACTCCTGGTCGGTTACGACCAGGAGACCTAACTCTACGTTACACATCTTGGCATATCCCGTCGATCTGCTTTGGTCGTAGTCCACCGAGGTCTTGTCTTGTCTTGTACGCCAAGTCTTAAGGTCGTGATGAACTGGGTCGTCTGGGGAATCTTCTAGAAGGTCTTCAGGAGGTCGTGTATGCCACCAACTAGCCCACTGACAGGTCGGCAGGTCTTCTAGTAGGTCGGACCCACTTGTCGGGGACGGCCGTGAGCCTGGTCGGTGGGGACCCAGGGGTACACATGTCTCACAAGTACCATATCCATGTGTTTTCTGGCACACCTGTTAGGGCTGACAACCTATATCGAGTTGTGCTACGAATCGTATCGGAGTTCACCTTTTAGTTTAATCTGAAAGCAACATCTGATATACACTTAGCATCATGTTAAGATGTACCTTTGCATTTCTGGTGCCGTCGATAGAGATGGGTCTTATAAACGTTTCTAGTCGATGACATTAGAAATGTCAACAAACATTTTTGGCGTTGTTGCCGGGGAAAGAAATTCTATAGCCTAGATGAAAAAGTTTCAGTAATAGCATGCATGCATTTCTCACACATAATGTATCAAGAACCCAAATTATCATTACTTAAACAGGCTTACCCTTGTTCTTTCCACTTTTGTCTATTTTATTTCAGAGTAATGTATGAATAAGACTCTTCCAGAAAACTTCATTTCAGATCTAGAGAAAATCTTAAGTAAAGCAAGGTCAAAGCTTAGGTCTCTTGATTCTCGGCCCACGACTTCTACCTTGGGAGCTTCAACAGGGCGAAGCTTAACACCCACGTTTGAAGTAATGGCAAACAAGTCCCTACGCGAATACACCGCACCGACCCCGAACAACATTCGTACTGGTCTTACAGTCATTGAAGAAAATGCGGCTTTTGAACTCAAGCCCATGCTGATCAACATGGTACAAGCTAGCCAATTTTGTGGAAAAGCTCATTAAGATGCCAACAAACACCTTCAACATTTCTTGGAGATATGTAGCACCTTCACGATCAAAGATATTCCAAGTGATGCAATCCTACTTTGTTTATTCCCATTCTCACTATTGGGGTGAGAGAAGCAATGGTTTTACTCCAACAAAGACAAATTTACAACTTGGACATTGTGTTCTACTACCTTTCTGGCAAAGTTCTTTCCTATAGGCAAAACCAATGCCTTACGGGGGAAATTTTCAAGTTTCCAGCAGCAACATGAGGAATCTGTTCCTGAAGCATGGGAGCACTTTCAAGACTACATTTCAGAATGCCCACATCATGGAATGGAAAACTGGTTGCCCTTGCAGACCTTCTACCATGGGCTCTCTACCAACACCCGTGAAATGATGGATGCTGCAGCTGGAGGTGCTTTCCTGTCCCTTACACTTACTCAAGCTACTAACCTTGTGGAAAAGATGGCGTCCAATCAATCTTGGAACGAGGAACGTCAACCCCACAAGAAAGAAAGAGGAATGCACCAGCTCAAGGTGGTAGACATGTTGTCTGCCAAAATTGATTTACTGATGAAGAGGCTTGAAGACAAAGCCCCTGAGAAGAAGGAAGTCATGCAACTCTTTGAAGCCCGTATGACATGTGAAGAGTGTGGAAACACTGGACACACGGGAGTCAATGCCCTTAGCTGGAGGAGGACGTGAACAACATCAACAACAACAACCAATATCGTCCCCCAATAGAATCAAGGATGGACTCAGCAGAAGACCAACTACCCAGGTAACTATTCAGGTAATTATCAAGGTAATAATTCTTCCAATAATTTCTCACATTTAAGAGACTTAGTCCAAAACCAGGGTAGAATTATGGATAATCTGTCCAAGAAGTTAGCTTCCAATGATAAAATGCTTGAAACTATTAGTAATAAAATGGAAAGCTTTTCTTCTGCCATCAAGAACCAACATAGCTTTAATAAAATGCTAGAATCTCAGATTTATCGGCTGGCATCATCTATTCCCATGGCTAACCCAGGTAAGATTCCGAGCCAGCCGGAAGAATTAGAATCTGCAAATCTTGTCGATATCTACTATGCAGATCTGTGTTCGAGTAAGATAGAAGAAGGCCCAAGATGGACTGACTGGGGCATGCCTGCCAAAAGAGGATATCCAGGAAGGCCCATCATCACCATCACTATTGGATCCTACACCTTCAAGAATGCACTTTGTGACTTTGGGTCTAGCGTCAACATAATGCCTAAGGTAATATATAAGAAAATCAATGGTTCACCTTTATTGTATACAACCATGTGCTTGCAACTTGCAGACCCGTCACTATGCTACCCCGAGGGCATCCTAGATGACCTATGTCTGGGGGTGGGACGCTCCTACGTGGCTGCCGACTTTGTTGTGGTTGAGAACGGGGGAAGTGAGAACACTCCAATCATTTTGGGATGTCCTTTCCTTGCCACAGCCAAAGCCATCATCTACACCTACGCCGCTAAGATCGTCTTCACCATCAATGGGAGAAAGGAGAGATTCAATTTCAAGAACAAGATCCTAAAAGCTCCTGCACACACCCGATATCCTTACCCCCAAGAACACAAGCCAGTTGTCGAGAAGAAGAGAAGAGATAGAAGGAGGAATAAGAAGAACAATCGACCTCAACCGCATGTGGAGGAAGTTTGGATGATCAACACGAGTCAATCAGAGAATGAGAACCTGTTCACTTCACCATTACTACCAAAGCTTGAATACCCTGGAGTTCCATCAATCCACTGCTCCATCAATCAATGGAACTTCCAGTGAGTTGTCTGCGACACGGGATCGGGCACCAACCTAATGTCTAAGGTAACCTACGAGTTAATATATGGTGACCTGCCTTTGTATTCTACATATATAATGTTGCAGATGGCGGATCAATCACAACGGTTCTCAGAAGGAATTGCACGAGATGTACCTATCAAGATAAAGGACCACTATGTCCTGACTGACTTTTTAGTCATAGACATGGGAGATGAGCAAGATCCTTCCATCGTGCTTGGAAGACCGTTCCTGAACGCCACAAGAGCAATCTTCTACATTTGGACTGGCGAGATCCACTTCCAGTTCAGAACTGAAAAGGTATGCTGCTACTTCAATACTTATACTGATCCTGAGCAGCCCAAGAAGAACAAGATGCGGAGACGCCTTCAGAAATTACAACGCAAGCTGAACACAAAGTTGACGGATGTCAAGAACATTGAAGAAGAGATCAAGGAGAAGTCTGCTCAGCTTCTACCATCCTAGTATTCTGAACTTGTTACTCCAGAAAGGTCTCCACTGAAGAAACAAGTTTGGAGGAAGAAATATCAAAAGTACACCTTTGGAAGACCAATCACTACTCGCGTCATCAATTGGTCAATCAATGGCCACTACATCTATGACATGGGAGTAAGTACTCTAAACTCTCACCGAGAGGTAACTCGGTATTTATCTTTATATTTTGCACTGCATATTTAGATTAGCATGTTTATTTCCCTATACTTGCATTGAAAAAATCATAAAAATATTTTTTGCGTTTTGCATTCTTTAAGGCCCCATGTACTCCGTATCGTGGTGGTATAAAAAATAAAAACAATTTTGCATTCACAAGTTTTTTGTTTTAGCATCCCTTTTGCATATAAAAATTCACAAAAAGAAGTGGGCACATGAAGGCTCACAACATAATCCTAGAATTTGCTCCTTCGGGTATGTGCGAGACTAATATTTACAGGGAGAAATTAATAAGGACATAAAGGCAAACAAGTTCCAAGGATGAATCAAGAATCACTTCAAGATCCAGCTTGGGGGAGAGCACCCCAGTTATCATGATAAGTATCACTATCCTATGTTTTTGTAGCTAGTTATTTGACTCTTAGTTAAGGATCTTAGTTTGAATAAAATGCTAGAGTCTGCTAGTTGGATTTTCTGTTTAATAATGATCTTGATGATATATGCTTGGAGATGGTGAATAGTTTCTCTGTCGTAATTCCTTTTAAAAGTGCTTAGTTTTCAGACCTAGATTCTCCTTAAGCTTAAATGCTTAATTTGCTATAAACCCAAAACTTGTGCAAGTACATGCTTAATCTGAGTCTAGGCTTTGAAAGATGATTCATGAAAAGTTGAGTTGCTATTGATCATTTTCCTAGAGAAGCTTGATTCCTGGATTTATCTCAAAAATCATGAAATTTTATATGATGAGTTCTTGTGTCTATGATCCTTAAGAGCTTGTCATACACATCAAGATCATTCCATTCCACCATTTATGCTGCTTCTGATATGGAAGTACGCATTTTCCATCAAGCAATATAGCTCATGCGACTCTAGGATATATTTCTCTCAATGTTAAAAAGATTCTGGGGCTACATTCAAAAAAAAGAGAGAGAAAAAAGTGAGAAAAGAGAGGGAGAGAAAAGGAAAAGTGTCATACTAGGCGAGAAGGGCCTACCTCCCTAAAAAATATAAATTTAGAGATGAATAATGGGCACGTGTCCGAGGGCGAGTAGAGACCACATCTCTAAGGAGGGAGAAAAATGGAAAAAAGTCCGGGGCGAGTAGATCCCACCTCTCCAAGAATGGAAAGTCTAGATCTTAAAAATCTTAGAAAGAGAGATATAGTCCAAGAGCTAGGCTAAAAGGATTACCACCTTTCACCCTCATCCGTCCAACACTATCATCCATATCTTGCCAAGTGTGACTCCATGCTTGAGAAGGTCATACACAGGATCTCTGAGTTTTATCTAAAAAATGTGCAAAACCCCAGGATGATATATGATCAAAGAATTTGAGATATACTGCTTGACTTGTTTGTTTTGTCTTTTATTTGCTCAAGCTTTATGAAAAGGCTATGCTTAAAGGTTGAAGGTAAGAGAGAGCAATCTTGATGAGGAGAATAGGTTTTTGAAAACCATAGTACTTTTGAGGTGTGAAAGCGTTGTAGCAACTCCTGATCCTGCTGAAGCATATCTTTGCTAGGAACTAGTGTCGTATGGACCTCCCTGGGCCCACTACCTCGGTGGGTACCAGGACCGACTACTCGGTGGGCCCCTGGGACTACCCGGCTTGCGCTACACGGCACCTGAAGGCGTGGAGCACAAGGACTGCAGAGGAGAAGTACTCGGTTAGGAAGCTGTACATGTCCCGCACTGTATGGAAGACTCCTAGACGTACTCGACTAGTACTCTCTCCCTACTCCGACTTGTAACCCTGCCTCCCGGACTATATAAGGCGAGGCAGGGACCGTTCTTAGGGACACAACACATCTCATACAACTCACGGCGCTCTATTACACCATCTTGTAATCGAGCCCAATCAATCCAGAGCTACGCAGCATACAGGACGTAGGGTATTACGCACCTCGTGGCCCGAACCTGTCTAAATTGTGTGCCACGTGTCTCTTCCTTCGAGTTACCGATCTCGGCGAGGCCACATTCATCTACTTCGGGTACTCCCCTTAGTAGGTTGCCGGTCTAAAGCACCGACAGCTGGCGCGCCAGGTAGGGGATCTCGCCCGAGATCACATGGCGAACTCGACGGCTCCCGTCTACTTCAAGCCAACTGTCGCCTTCAACCGCGGCGACACCTTCGTGTTCGGCGCCTGGGTCTGCACCGCTGACGGCGCGGGCTCCTTCCAGCGCCGCCTAACCATGCAGCCCAACCCGAAGACAGGCTTCGTGACGCTTCCTGAAGTCGTCACAGGCGAACTCGCCGGCAAATTCGGCGAAATTTCGCTCTTCAACCACCACGCTGACTTCGAGCTCGAGTCCGCTTCCAACTCGAACTCGACGTCTCCATGGGCCATCGCTTGCGAGCCGGCTGCTCAGCCATCGCAGGCGGTCCCCTCACCTCGTGAGCTCTCCACGCGTGGCCCCCGCATCCTCAGCCGGGCCCGCACGGGGGCTCCCTCTTCGCGCCGGGCCGGCGAGGAGCCCGTACCCGAGTACAACTCGGACTCCGACACCGCCCCCGGCCACGCTTCAGACTCCAGCCCTCTCTCCGAGTTCTACTCGAACCCGGATTACGAGTTCGACTTCGGGTCGGACCCTGAGGAGCCTGAGTCCGAGGACAACTCCACTGAGCTCCCCTTGTCAGGGCCGGCCTCTGGGCTGGTTATAACATCCACACCGGCCGGGAGATTCGTCTACTGGCCAGACCGCAAGCCTGCCGACCTGATAAGCGGAGACTCACGCTACATCACCTACATCGACTCGCTACCGTTCCAGGAGGGAACACCCCTAGCCCGGGCTGACTCAAGCACACCAACTGAGGTGGCACCCTCTGAGTCCAGCCTTGGCACCCCCGATCGCCAAGTCTTCATGGCTGCCGGCGACACCCCAGGGCCTTCAGGCACGGCTCAGGACAAGTACCTGGAAGACATCTCCTCCGACGAGCTCTCTGCTGATGCTCCACCGAACGAGAACCCTGCAGACAGAGACGCTCGACGTGAGCGTAACCGGAAGCGCAGCGAACGTCGCCGGCGCCTCCGCGACAACTTCCCCGTCCGCAACCTTGCGGAAGCTCTCGAGGCTGTCGAGAGCAGAGTACACACCACCCCTGAGCAATGCCTCATATCGATCACAGCGATCGCACATCAGGCTCAGGGCATACACGCTGGAGAGGTCATCGCTAAGCTCGCTGAAGACGCCTACTTCATGCGGGTCGACAACAGAGTCAACCCGGCCTCCTCCCCGCCCGGACCCCGCGACAACGAAGCCACAAGCCGCAGCGCCAACAACGGTCCTAACCGTACTCGAGCTGACCTCCCAGCCGAGCCAAACCGTCGTCACTCCAACGCCGGCGGACCTTCACAGCGCGACCACAACAACCGAGAAGTCGTCCCCCACCGCGCTCCCCGGCGGCGGGGGCGGCAACGACCCCGACGGCGGCGGCGGCCGCGGCGGAAGCTCCAACCATGGAGCCAACAGGAGGGTTGGTGGCGGCGGCAGTCGCGGCGGCCGAGGCCACGCGAACATCCACGCCTCTGGCGCCTCACAGGGCGGCTACGACGCTCGCCAGAAGATTGAGGAGCTGCGGCGGAAGAAGTCGACCACCGCAGCTAAGGGCGACGGCCTCCCCGCCTTCTCACCTCGGCTTCGCAACTTGCTCCTCCCCGACAAGTTCAAACCCTTGGGGATCACCAAGTACGATGCGAAGCAGGATCTCATCCAGTGGCTCAGGTGCTACGCCCTCTCCATCGAGAACGCTGGCGGGAACAACGACACCAAGTGCCTCTATTTCCCCTTCTGCCTGGACCAAGCACCGCTCACATGGCTCGAGTCACTCGACAAGCACTCGATCGACAAGTGGGACCAGTTGAAGGAGCAGTTCACCAGCAACTTCGCGGGTGCCATGGGCCGATCGGGTACTCGCATGGACCTGGCCATGATCAAGCAGGAACAAGGGGAGACCCTCCGCAAGTACATGCGCCGCTTTTTCGACAAGCGCGCTACCGTCGTCGACGTCACCGACAAGGAGGTCATCGACCTTTTCCAAGACGGTCTCTACCACCGCCGCACCTTCGAAGACTTCGGTCGTCGCCGCCCCAGGTCCACCCCCCACCTCAAGGACATGATCACGTCCTGGACGGATGAAGAAGACAAGGCCAATGCCAAATACGACGCCATCCGCGGCAAGACCAAGCAGAACCAGGGCAGCGGCAGCGGCAGCAACGCGAACCAAGGCGGCCGCAACAACAACAACTACTACTACTACTACTACTCGGGTCCCAACCGCAAGCGCAAGCCAGACAACACTGTCGCGGCTATCCAGCGCCCTGCGAAAGGGAACTCGAAGAAGAACCCCAGCGGTTTCAAAGACCTGCTGAAGGAGATGTGCCCGTGGCATCCAAACGGCAACCACACCACCAAGCAGTGCTACCAACTCAGGCATGCACTCAAGGATACGCCGGAGCCACCGCACCCTCACGACCAAAAGGGCAAGAAGAAGGACGGCGACAACAACAACTTCCAGGAGCCTGACAAGGCTGTCAACGTCCTCTTCGGCGGATTCCCCAGCAGGCGGGAGCAGAAGGCTACCCGTCGTGAAGTCATATCCATTGGGACAGCGGTCCCGACCCCTCTCAGGTGGTCGGAGGTACCCATCACCTTCTCCTGCGCAGATCAATGGACCAGCTTCTCCGAACCAGGACGGTTCCCCCTCGTCCTGAAGCCAGTGGTCGCGGGCTCCAAACTCAACAAGGTGCTCATCGATGGTGGAAGCGGGCTCAACGTCCTTTTTACCAAGACCTTGAAGAAAATGAAGCTCGACATCACTCACATGCTCACCAAGAGCAACACGCCCTTCTACGGCATCGTCCCCGGCAACGCGGCTATTCCACTGGGCTCAGTGGTCCTGCCAGTTACCTTCGGGGCATCTCGGGACAACTACCGTACCGAGTACATCAAGTTCGAGGTCGTGGACTTCGAGACTTCCTACCACGCCATCCTCGGCAGACCGGCCATCGCCAAGTTCATGGCGGTGCCCCACTACACCTACTTGGTACTCAAGATGCCAAGCCCGGCTGGTGTACTCTCCCTTCAAGGAGACTTGAAGATCTCTCACGACTGCGACACAGAAGCCATGGAGATCGCCTCTACGAACCAAGTACCCAACGCGATGATGGAGGTCTACTCCGCGTCGAAGAAGCTTGCTACAAGTGAACTCGACATCCCGCAGAAAGTCCGACAAAGACCAACAAGCCTCGCCCACCCGAGGAGGTACTCGTCAAGACGATCGACCTCGGAACGAGCGACTCCCAAAGCAAGACCACCACCATCGGGGCTGGCCTCGACCCCAAATAGGAAGACACGCTCATCAGCTTCCTTCGGGCTAACCGCGACATCTTCGCGTGGAAGCCAGAGGACATTCCAGGAGTGCCCAGGGAGCCGATTGAGCACTGCCTCAACGTCGATCCTAAGGCCACCCCCAAGCGAAAACACCTCTGACGCTTTGCCGATGACAGACGGGACACCATCAAGAAGGAACTCGCCAAACTACTCGTGGCTGGCTTCATCAGAGAAGTCTTCCATCCTGAGTGGCTCGCCAACCCCGTCCTCGTCCGCAAGAAGAACTCGAACGAGTGGAGGATGTGCTTCGACTACACTGACCTCAACAAGCATTGTAAAACCCCGGATTTTCATAGAAAACCCGAATCCCTGTACCATCGCGATAGTCCCTGGATCAGTGGCTATCGCGTACAGAACATCTCACAGATAGATACACAAAGTCATACATCACATCACATAAAGTTAATAGTACATGAATTTATTACAAATCCATTATGGAGTACATCATTACAAGCCTCTTGGCCGAATCAGAGTGAAAATTCTACGCAGCGGTAGCTATCTTCTCAGAAGGGTCTCCATCTTTATTCTTCCCACCACGGGCAAACTCGAGCGAAGCGACGTGTCCCTCAGTCGTACCATCCGTCGGCGTTGCAGTCGAACTCGGACTCGTACCCTGCACACCCAAAGTCTATCCCCAAGGAGTGGGATAGGTCCACGTCACCAACTGTATGCAGCTTTAAGTGGCCTAACATCTAAAGGGGAAAAAGAAAGTAGACAAGGAAGCGGCTTGGGTTTCCTAAGCAGCAGAAGCAGAGTATAAACAAGGTTTCTCCATCAACAATCCCAAAACCCAAGTCCCTCGACACAGCTCGGAATCGCCTGGTCACCCAGGGGGGGTCCCGTCTCCATCTTCTACTCTTGTCTAGGGTCGATGCGAGAACTTCCTCTCCTCGCACCTCAATGGTTACAGCCGGATCGGCGAGGTAGATGGAGCCTCTCTCCTCTAGCCGGCTGCAACCACGGCTCACCACACACTCTCCTATAGGGGGGAGGTAGAAATCCCAAAACATGAGGATCAAGTAAGTCTTCTAGGCAGTGTCCATGATCGAGGACGCGGCTATAGCTATAGATCGAACAACTCTGCAGAGTGTGTACACATGTACCCATCCCGGAATGGTACCCGGCCGGTGTACGGCCGACCGAGCCCATCCTACCGGCGAACTCTGGGTAGTTACTGAGGACCATGTGTGGTTCGAGGACCGGTGGATGGTCGCTTCCTTGTGTGATGAGTGATTGACAACGTTGTGTGGACTGATTCTTGGCTAAGTATTGCAGGTGCAGGTTGCGGCTTGACTCGTGTTGGTGCAGGTGAAGAACAAGCGCGAAAGGTCGTCGCCGGTGAGGCCTCCAGGTGTGGAGAAGACAAGTAGGCTTCGTTCGAGGGACCCGGTGGCCGGCGGGGGTCAAGTGCGGGCCGCATGGTGGCATGAACAAGAAGATGAAGTCGTGGACGGTTTCTTGGTTGAGCCTCAAAACCAAGGTCGAGCCGGGACTACGTGGGAGCCAAGTCATGAGTGGAGATTGGCGGAGGCTACACCGAGTTCGCGGGGTTTCCGGTGGTTCACCAGAAAACCACTGGGTTCCTTGGTTGATCCACAAAGCCAAGACTGGAGAACCGAAGACGGAGGTGCAGCAGCACCAGACCGGTCTGACCGGTGGGTCTGACCGGTCTGACCGGTGGGGACCGGTCTGACCGGTGAGGAGCACCGGTCTGACCGGTGTGCGACGACGCAGTCCGGAATCTTCGAAGCGGAGGACACGCGTCGGGATCGCATGGCTTGCGTCGAGGCTACGCAGGGTGCGGTCGCCGGGCATCCGTCCGATGGTCAAGACATCAAGAATTCCAAATCCGCCCTTAAGGGGCTTGTATCCCTAGTTAGTAGAGAAGGGCGTTTTAGACATTCGGTTGCCTCCATATAACCCAAGAGGTGAGAGGATGGCAGCCAACTCTTGGAACCCTAGCTCATTAGTTTCCCTATTTTTCCACCTATTTTTCTTAGGTTTTCTCTAGGACTAGCAAGAGAGCTTCACGGAGAGATCTTGTAGAGAGGGATGGATGATCGGGCGGCTTGCTAGACCTTGTACGAACCTTTGTTTCATGTATAGATGATTCGGCGTGGTTCCTCAAGGTTTGGATGTGTTTTCCCCGGTTGTTCTTGGTGGTGATTTTCGGAGCCCTCTCTCGGTGATTTCCTTGGGTTGTTTTCGGGGCTTTTCTCTTGGGGATTTGATGGGGGAAATTTGTGGGAACCCTTCGTGGTTCTTTGGGCTGTGATTCCCCTCCCAAATCCGTGAGTAAAAGTGCTCGATTTTGGGGTTTCTTGAGTTCTTGGGTTGGAAGTGCTTCCGGCGGGATTTCTTCGATTCCTCCTTTTTGGACGAGTTTTGGTGGGATTAAATTTGGCTATGAACTCCTCATGAGGTGTTCATGATATCCCCAAAGTCTAGTTCAAGTCCGTGGAGCGATTCGGGAGATCGAGATTTGGATTTGGGGGAGTTGACCCCGGGTCTTTGTTCATCCCGAGTCGCCCGGTGCTACACCGGTCTGACCGGTGCTCTTGACCGGTCTGACCGGTGCAAGCCCTTGTGGGATTTTGCTCGAGTGAACGTCTTGGTGTGTTCGTTGTTGTCCCGTGTTCTTGTTGTTTCGAGTTTGGGTCCGTTTGGTGGTCGGTTGGCTCGTTTGGTGCCTTGGGGGCTTTCAGTGCGCCATCGGTCGGACCGGTGTGTCTCACCGGTCGGCCGGTGTAGAGCCACTTAGTGGAAGTGGCTCGGTTTCACCGAGCGAGGGACCGGTCGACCGGTGGTGCTCACCGGTCCGACCGGTGTGGGTCCGTAGACTCGAGGTTTGGTTTTTCCGCTGCGTTTCTCGGGTCGGAAGGTTGCGTGTTGGTTCCTAGGTCCAGTGGCACTCCAGTGGCTACGTGGGCTTGACCAACCTTGGTAGTGAGTCGGAGACGTGTGTTGGAAGCCGCGTTCGTCTTGTTGGAGTTTTCATCTCCTTCGAGAAGAATTTTTATCGGCTCCCATTCACTCCCCCCCCTCTCTGGTTCGCCGTATCGGTCCTTCAGTTACGGTCCCATCCTGCATCCGGCCCTCAAAGTTGCCCCCCTCGGAAGGGACTACACCGGAACTGTGAAATGCTCCCGTGTGGCCACACGGGAGTCGCTCTGAGAGGGTGGTCTCACCTCCACCGCTCCCCCACTGATACTCCGCTATCCATCCTAAGCAGGTATGGTTCCGCACTTGCCGAGCTCAACACGGCCCTATCCCCACTCTCGGCGGGGTGGTGTGTACGATGTCCTATAAACAAGTTGATCCACTCGGTTTCAGACCGGGGCGAGCTCATGTCCTCCAAGCGCATGTAAAACCCCAACACCTAGGCTCCGAAAACCGTAACAGGAGGGATGCACTGAGGAGTGCACCCCTATCCCCGATCCCAGATCGGTTGTTTCGAGCTCACCCCCGCCAAAGTACCCAAAATGCCTTCTCCTGCCAGTTTTTACCCCACACACGCCAAGAACCACTATTCCCATCCCAACACATGCATCGCGAAGCTCGGCGTATGTACACGCTCACATAAACATATATATAGTAGTAGTAGGTCAATCAAGGACAGGGTAAACAAAGAGGCAGTGCAAGGTTCATTAACATGCATACATTAAAGTAAAGCACTAGCAATACTACTCAGCAATGCCTAATGGGTATTTCAGAATCAGTCGGGCGTGAACCTGGGGTCGGGTAGTCCTCTGCAGCGAAGTCGTCGGCGTAGTCGTACTCCTGGCTCAGCTCTCCGGCTCCTGCTGCTCCTAATAGCGTGAAAGGAAAAATAAATAGCGGTCCTAAAGCAACTTAAATCCAAATAAGAGCATTGGAGAACCAAAAGAGAGCAAACACCAACCCAACCCGGAGTTTAAGAATTTTAGAAATTTTCTGGAAGAGGTTTCACAATTTTTAGAGTTAAAATGTATTTTCTAGGATTTTTCAAAGGGAAAAACTAATTTCTGGAAATAAAAATACGTTTAACCCCTTAAGACTCAGCCACACCGGATCCCCAGACCCGGATCCGATGCGGTCAGTCCCCCCCGCGGCCCGCGTGTGGCTGGCCCGCCATCGGTGGCCGCAGGCGATCCCGAGGGACACTGTGCGTCCTGGCGCGGTGTGGGCTGGCGTGTGGCCGAGTTGAGGACGGCCGAGCCGCAGCGGATCCCGGCGGATCTACTGTGGCCACGTCCGCATGTGGTCACCGGTGCACCACCTAAGACCGTGTTTTCAGCAGCGATGCTAGGTGCTTGACGAAATGCCCAGGAGAGGAACGGCGGCTCGGGATGACCTCGCCGGCGGCGGCCTCCACGGCGCCTGGGCGATCGGCCAGAACGAGGTAACCTCAAGGAAACTCCTAGGCTGCTGGGCTCGAAGGGGCACAAGACCAGGGTGGTGTCCGTCGCGCGATTCCATCGCCGGCGTGGGCGCGGCGGCGGTGCTGGGAACCTAATCCAGTGCGGGGCGCGTGTGCGACGGTGCGCGCGGGGAAGTGCGCGCGCGCAAGGTGGCCTCCACGGCCGGCGGAGAGGTTGGCCGCGATAGGGGCGACGGGGCGGCGTCACGGCGGAGCTCGGCTCGACGCCATGGGCGGCGGCGTGCGCGGCGTCCGCGGTTCGCCGGCGTGTACATGACGGTACACGGCGTGGTGTTTAGGGCGTCTCAGAACGTGACGTGCTACCCTTTGGCGACCGTGCGCGCGTTCAAGACCACGGCGACACGACCATCCCGTGCGCGGCGGCGGCGCGGCGAGCACGGTGGGCTCGGTGATCACGGCGGGGCACGAAAAAGGGGCCCAAGGCCCGGCCTTGCCCTCATGGCCGCGGCGCACGCGTGCGGGGGTGCACGCTTGCGAGCACCGTGGCTCGCACGGGCGCGCGCGCGGGGGCACGCACGCGTCACGAACGCGACGCGGCGCTCTATCACGGCGCGGCGGCGACGGACGGTCGCGGCGTCCTACGGCAAGGGAGGAAAAGCTAAGCGGCGGCGCGCGCGTCGTCGAAGGCAGCGGCACCTGCAGAAAACGGCATCCCAGCCTGGCTCGAAGGCCGGCATCACCAGCGGCGGCGCGGCGGTGCGGGGCAACAGTGCGTTCCTCCTTGGCCTGAAGGCCGGGGCATCCACATGGGGAGGGAAGAGGTCGTCCTCACCTCGGTGGCCACAGGCCGTAGTGCAGGCGTCGGTGTAGAGTGGTGGTGCGGCTCGCCGGCGAGGAGGAAGAAGAGGAAGGTGGCGGCGCGACGTCGAGGAGGAAGGGGAAGTAGAGGATGTAGGCGTTCACGGCGGGTCCGGCTCCTCCCTCGGGCGGCTCCGGCTTCGCGGCGAACGACTTCCCCGCGGGCGGCTTCTCTCCCCTCTTCCTTCTCCTCCTCCACCTACTCCTCCGGCGGACGGCGTGGGACGGCAGGGGCGGCTCCCCTGGGGTGGTTAGGGTTTGGGGCTCCCGGCCGGTGCGGCGGTAGCTCTTATATAGGGCGGCGCGGCTCCGGGACACGTGGGCGGCCGGATGCGCCGGGCGCGAGGCACACCGCGGCGGCGGCGGCGCGGCCGGCGCTCGCCCCGCCTTTGCCTTTGGGCGTCGCCCAAAGGCGAAAGGAAGGCGATGACGCGCTCGCGTCATCGCGGGCCCGGGCCGACGCGGGGCGCGGGGCCCGCCGGTCGGCGACACGGCGGCGGCGCGCGGTTGGTGGGGGTGCGGCGCGCGGTTGTCTGGGCCGCAATGGGCTCGAAGAGGCGCTGGGCTGGTTGGGTGGCTGGCGGCCCGGTTAGCATAGTAACATTTCCCAATTTTCCTTTAGGCTTTTAAATTGGTTCAATATTGAATTTCAACTTCAAATTTGAATCCACTCAAACAACACCCAAATAAAATCCAAAGGAAGATCCAACTTCTCACACTAGCAGATTATAAGCCCTAAACTTACTGTTGGTGCCAAAATTAAACCTAGGAATTTGGGGAAAGAAACAAGAAGACACTCTTATTTGATTCACGAGCACTCAACTTCAATTCAAGTTTTTGAAATTTACAATTTTGAATTCAAGCCAAAACTAAGGATGTTACAAGCACTTCCCCAAGGACCCCTTCGGGTTGCTGCGGATTGATCAAGTCATCGACTCCACGGCGGGCTGCGACCTGCTCTGCTTCCTCGACTGCTACTCCGGGTACCACCAGATCGCGATCAAGGAAGAAGACCATGAGAAGACCGCGTTCATCACCCCGTTTGGCGCGTACTGCTACACGACCATGTCCTTCGGGTTGAAGAACGCCGGCGCTACCTACCAACGAGCTATCCAGGCCTGCTTCAAGAGGCAACTCAACAAGAACGTCGAAGCCTACGTTGATGACGTGGTCGTTAAGACCAGAGACTCCAGCACCCTCATCGACGACCTTGAAGAGACTTTCGCATCACTGCACGAGTACCGCTGGAAGCTCAACCCGAACAAGTGCGTCTTCGGCGTACATTCGGGCAAACTACTCGGCTTCATCATCAGCCAGCGCGGCATCGAACCCAACCCCGAGAAGATCTCCGCCATCACCAGCATGAAAGCTCCCACGAGCATCAAAGATGTCCGTAAGCGACGGGGGTGCATGGCGGCACTGAACAGATTCATCTCGAGGCTAGGAGAACGGGGGCTCCCCTTCTTCAAACTACTCAAGCATCAAGAAAAGTTCGTGTGGACTCCAGAGGCGGATCAAGCCCTTGCCCAGCTCAAGGACTTCCTATCGAAGCCGCCGATCCTCACGGCTCCTCACAAGGGCGAGCAGCTGCTGCTCTACCTCGCTGCGACTACTCACGTGGTCAGTACCGCCATCGTCGCCGAGCGGCAGGAAGACGGCTACGCCTACCCAGTCCAACGCCTAGTCTACTTTGTCAGGGAGGTTCTATCAGAGTCCAAGGCCCGCTATCAGCCTGTGCAGAAGCTCCTGTACGCAGTACTCATCACCTCGCGGAAGCTACGACACTACTTTCAGGAGTACTCGATCTCCGTCGTCACCGACTACCCGCTCGGCGACATACTGCGGAATCAAGATGCTACTGGAAGAATCTCCAAGTGGACGGTCGAGCTCGGCGCCCTCACCATCGACTTCAAGCCACGCACAGCCATCAAGTCGCAGGCACTAGTCGACTTCATGGCAGAATGGCGGGAGAATCAGCTGCCTACTTCCACCGTGCGACCAGAGCATTGGGTGATGTACTTCGACGGCTCACTCAACCTCGAGGGCGCAGGTGCAGGGGTACTCATGATCTCCCCAACGGGCGAACAACTCAAGTACATCCTGCAGATCTTCTGGAAGGTCTCAAACAACGAAGCCGAGTACGAAGCTCTCCTACACGGGCTCCGCCTCGCGGCTTCACTGGGCATCGAGCGGCTACTAGTCTACGGCGACTCCGCAGTGGTCATTAACCAAGTCAACAAGTCCTGGGACCGCAACAAGGAGAACATGGACGCCTACTGCCTAGAAGTCCGCAAGCTCGAGAACAAGTTCTATGGTCTCGAGTTCCACCACATCATCCGCGACAACAACGTTGCAGCGGACGTCCTCTCGAAGCTTGGATCCACCCGCGCTCAAGTACCAGCGGGTGTCTTCGTTCACGAGCTTCACGCGCCATCCATCCCGGAGCCGGCGCCACCGACCACTTGTCCCGGCCCATCCACCACCGGGCGGGGAGGTCATGATGATCGACGTGGACTGGAGGCAACCCTTCATTGACTACCTCAGCGAGCAGAAGGTCCCCTCCGACAAGAACTCGGCTGAGCAGCTCGTCCGCCGCGCCAAGTCCTACGTCCTCGTCGGAGACAAGCTTTACAAGAGGGGCGCATCTTCTGGAGTACTCATGAAGTGCGTCCCTCGTGAAGAAGGCAAGGACATCTTGGAGGAAATCCACAAGGGCGTCTGCGGCAACCACGCGTCCTCACGCACGCTGGTCAGCAAGGCCTTCCGGCGAGCTTTCTACTGGCCCACAGCTCTAGGCGATGCCGAAGAACTCGTCAGAAGGTGCCAAGGATGCCGCTTCGCCAAGCAAAGAACACGTCCCAGCCTACAAGCTAGTCACCATACCGCCAACCTGGCCCTTTGCCTGCTGGGGGCTCGACATGATTGGGCCACTACCAACGGCGCCAGGCGGTTTCAACAGGGTATTGGTGGCCATCGACAAGTTCACCAAGTGGATTCAGGTCAAGCCGGTCACATGCCCAAAGGCTGACAGAGTACTCGACTTACTGGATGAACTCGTACATCACTACGGACTACCCCACCGCATCATCACAGACCTGGGCTCCAACTTCAACAATCATCAGTTCTGGGAATACTGCGAGAACAGTGGGATCGACGTCCGATACGTCTCAGTTGCCCATCCTCGGGCCAACGGACAAGTCGAGCGCGCCAACGGGATGGTGCTCGACGCTCTCAAGAAGCGGCTACACGACGCTGCTAACTCCAAAGGGGGCAAGTGGATCAAGGAGCTACCCAACGCACTCTGGGGGGCTACGGACTCAGCCATCCAAGCCAACGGGGCAATCCCCTTACTTCCTGGTCTACGGCTCCGAAGCAATCCTCCCTGCCGACATCATATGGAACTCGCTAGTAGTGGAGCACTACGACGAAGGCGTCTCAGAAGACAGCAGACGAGTTGACATCGACAGCCTCGAAGAAGCTCGCTGCGCTGCCCTCGTCCAATCAGCAAGGTACCTAGAGGGTATCCGACGCTACCATGATCGCAACGTCAAGGAACGCTCCTTCAACGTTGGTGATCTTGTCCTCCGTCACATCCAGAACACGGAAGGACTACACAAGCTCAGCTCCCCCTGGGAGGGTCCCTTCACCGTTGCAAAAGTGACCGGGCTGGGCTCCTACCGCCTCCAGACACGTGAAGGCGAATACATCA
The DNA here is from genome assembly GCA_947561735.1 of Cenchrus americanus. NCBI lineage: Eukaryota > Viridiplantae > Streptophyta > Magnoliopsida > Poales > Poaceae > Cenchrus > Cenchrus americanus. The sequence goes on along the minus strand of OX387242.1, from coordinate 163,874,981 downwards.
ACAACTCGTGGAACGTCGACCAGCTCTGTTGGTTCTACGCCTAGTCTACACGACTACTCCGGGGTTCAAGTCTACACGATTACATCAACACCCCTCTGCGCCGTAAGCGGCCTCCGGTCTCCGGCTCCGGTCTCGGACTACTCTTCTCCGGGATCCGGCCCGCGCGGCTACCTACGGATCTCGGGCTGCGACGAGCGTCAAGGACTCTAGCGACGGTCTACTAAGAGACCATGTACTCCAAGATCCGGCCTACACGGCTACTTACGGATCTCTTTGCGTAAGCGGCTACCCGCTCCGGCCCACTACTCGGTAAGCGGCCTCCGGGTCCCGGGCGACTACTCGTAACTACGGCCTTGGCCATCCGGGTGTACTTCTTCAGTAATAAAGTTTGATCGTTCGTCAACTTCTTTCTCGTCTACTCCTACAACGGGACCACTACTGCCGAGTACGACTACTCGCATCCACTCCACGATGGGGGCTCCGCACTCTGAGATCGCGACTACGAGTACTCATTGTTGGAAATTTCCTTTCATTAATACTTAAGCAATCCATTACAATTGTTTTTGTACAACCTTGGCTACTAGCTATCTATTACAGGGCTACTGGAGATTAAGCTTCTCAGCTACTTGCTCCGCGATGGGAGCCATCTGCTCCCGGCGGCCTCCGAGTCTTGCTCATCGGTGCAGTTGGCGGCTACCCCGCCAGCGACTACTTCCACTGGCGCCTTCGGGAAGTACAACTTCATGAAGGCCAAGACCTGCCTTGGGATCGATCTCGCCATGTGCTTCACATAAGCCGCCAGCCGGCTTGGAGCTTCCTTGAGGCGATCCACCAGTGGAGCAATCTTGGGGCCGCCCGGGTGCGGCACCAGGAGCCTTGCGATCGGCAGCGCGGCTTCCTCAAGCTCCTTCAGTTGGGCCCGCAGTGCCTCACAGTCTTCATTCAACTTCTGCAAGGATTTGTAGCAGTTGACGAGATCGCGGTCAGATGCAATCCGGAGCTCCATATGCTTCTCGCACTCAAAGGCAAGTTCTTTGTAGTCGAGCTCGAGTACCTGGCGGGCTTCTTGCTCCCGGTAGAAGAGATTCTTCATGCTTGTCTCCGAGGACTTCAGCTGCTCCACCTGGCCCTCAAGCTCTGCAACACAGCAACAGTACAGCGGGTCAGACTACATCTCGACCTCCAACGACTACCTAACAAGTCCAGCGGCGTACCTTTGTTCTTGTTGCGAAGACTCTTATTCTTCCGCACCAAGTCGTCGCCTTTTGCCTGCAACTCTTGGACATCGTTGTGGTATTTGGCAAAGGCGGTGTCGAGCTTAGATTGCATGGCAGCCGCGTGCTTCCGCGTCTTCAAGAGCTGCTCTTCCAGCGCCTCAGCCCGAAGCACCGCATCACCGAAGCCCTGCAGCATGTTGGACTTCTCGCGGGACCTCTCTGCGACGTCCTGCACAGACAACACACGTCAACAAGTACTCAACGACAGAGGGTTGACTACTCAGAAGCTACGGCTACTTACCTTCATCCAATGCTCGGCCTGGCGGATCGCCTCTAGGTGCTTGGCCACCGTCGCCGGGTCGACAAGATCGTCCGCGAGCAGCTCTATCCCGCCGCGACTACTCGCGGCGGCTTCCGCCATCGGCGCAGAGCGGATGGGCTCTGCGTCCTGGATCTCCGGGGAGCCGATAGCCACCTCCAGAGCGGCCTCTGGCGACGTGGTGACCCCCTCTCCTCCGGCCGCCACGGTGGCTTCCTCGACGACTTCCTCCACGGGCTCGGGGGTTCCTCCGGCAGCCTCCGGCACGCCTGGTGTCGACTTCTGCATTGGCACCCCTGCTGGGATGTCACTCCTTTCGGCCTCGGCACCTGTCCAAGAGAAGACAAGTGTATTAGTGACCACGACCACTCCTCGAGGAACTCTACAGCTTCAGACGAGTACTCACCTTCGACTACGCTGGCCTCCGGCAACGGCACATCGGTAGCCGGCGGCTCGGGCACTGCCTGGGAAGCAGGAGCGGACTCCTCGGCGGGCGGTGCAACTTCTTCCGCCACTTCTGAAGAGGGTTCATCCCCCTCCCGGGACAGATCCGTCGATTTCCTGCAGAAGCACACACAATTGGTCGTCAGTCAACCTCGACTACTACAACAAGTACTACTCGGAAAGATGATGTACTTACAAGTTTGACCGGACTATTGTCACGGCCGGGGCACCGAGGATGCTGGCAATATCTACCAGTCCACCCTCGGCGGGCGCCTCCTCCTGCGCCCCTGCGGCTACCGCCTCCTCTGCAACAACGGCGGCGGCGCGATGCCCTCCGCGCTCCCCGTAGTCACCACCTCTTCAACGGCGGCGGCTACGGGCTCCGTGCTCCCCTGTGGAGCAGGGGGCTGGCGCTCCAACTGCGCCAAAATCTCCTCGACAGTGGGGGCTGGACTACGACTTCCGGCCGGCTCCCCCACTGTGTCCCATATGCCTTCGTCGCCCTCCTCGACGGGCTCCGTTGGTGGCACCTGCTGCATACAAGAAAGACTACTCATCAGGATGCGTCCTCGTACGATGGGTACTCAACTACTCTAGTCAAGACATCTTACCTCCTGAGGCGTGGTCTCTGAGACCTTGAGCTTCTTCGTCACCCGCTTGCGGGCGGGGTTGCGCGGCTTCCGTGGCGGCGCAGCCAGGCTAGCCTCCAGGCTAGTCGGGGGGTCTTGCACAAGAGGAACATGAGGTAAGCCTGGACGGCTAAACCTCGACCGCAACTGAAAGCGGTCCTACAACGTCTCGTCGTCGTCGTCGGTGGTGTCCTCCACGTTGACGGTGTCATCGCCTTCGCCGACTTCTTGCCGCTCTTTGTCTTTGGCCTTCCCTTCCGTCGGGATCTCGATCCCATGCGGGGGTGGCTGCGGCTCGGAGACGAACTTTTTCAAGTCATCCTGCAAGACACAAGACATCAGCACGTCTACTCCAAGCAAGGACTACTCGACTAGGGCAGTACGACTACTCACCTCCTTTGGCGGGCGCGCGGCGGAGTACTCCTGGACAGGGCACGCCGTGTACGGCGGCATATCCTTGAAGATCCGCGGCGGCCTCTCGATGATGTCGGCGTCGTCCCGGCTTCCGCCTCCGGGCATCCGCGACGTGTCGTCGTCGCCGGTGTACTTGAAGCCCAAGGTGTCTCGAGCCATCAATGGCTGCACCCTCCGCTTCATGAAACTGAAGGCCACATGCTCGGCCCTCAGTCCCACTTCCCTGAGCACCTTGATGCATGCCAGCAGCTCGGGAAGCTGGATTCCTTCCTGCATGGTGGGCTCCGTGTTCCACCACTCGCGGTGCCTGGGCTGCCGTCCGCTCAGCTTCGGCAAGCCGGGGTGGTGGTTTGTGATGTAGAACCACCTCGCCTTCCAATCAGTGTTGGAGTCAACGAGCTTGTACACCAGGTACTGCTCCGTGGCGTCTTCTCTCAACTGGATGCCAGCTCCTCCAACTACTCTTGGGTTGGTGGCACTTGGCTGCGGCTTCACCCGGAAAAACTTCCGGAAGAGGATCCAATGCGGCTTGATCCCAAGGAAAGCCTCGCAAAAATGTACGAAGACTACGGTACGGAAAATACCATTGGGGTTCAGATTCAGGTACTCGACTCCATAGTACCTGAGGAGGCCCTTGAAGAAATCGCTAGCCGGGAGCGCGAGTCCGCGCTCCACGAACCGCGCAAACATTGGAATCTCGTCTTCGGCCTTCTCCATCGGATATGGATCTCCAGCAGCGGCCCTCCACATATCAACCTCCTTCTCCCGGATGAACCCGTTGTTCAGGAGGGCCAACAGATCTTCGGTCTTCACTTTGGATTTCTTCCACTCGCGGCTTGGATCGGCTCGCGGTGGAGACATTGGCGGCGCTACTCCTGTGGCGGCCGCAGCGCCCTCTTCGCGGCCCCTCTTCTTTCCGGCGGCCTTCGTAGACTTGGACGGTGACGGCTTCATTCTCCAAGTACAGGGCGTCTTCACGCGCATCCGCTCGGGGGCTACCCTAAAAGCTCTGGGTGGCGGTGCACTTAGATCTACTACGGCGGCGGCGTGCGGCGGGGAGTGGATCTACCTCGAATGGAATCGAAATGACTCGACTCGGATGGGTGAAAAACCCTAAGGGTTTTGGCTTCTATTTATAAGTCAAAAACCGGCTCGCAACGGCCGGCTGGATAAGTCCACGTGCAGCTGACTCAGCGGCTAAGCGTGACCCTTCGTATCCTACTAGTCGACGCGCCTCACCTCGGGGGCTCGGCCACTTCTACTCGACTACCTGGGCAGCGGCAAGGCTCAGGAGCGTCTCAGGAAACATTCTTCAAGATGACCCTTCAATTCGAGAGGAAGTACTCGACTCAAGGCTCGGGGGCTCCGTGCCACGTGTCCTTCGGTTTTTCTCTCTCGGATTTTTCGGGATTTTCTTGCCAAGACTTCAGATGGACCCTCAGCCCGAGCCTACGGCCCAACCTAAGGCTCGGGGGGCTACTCCATATGGAGTGCGATTTTGCAATCGCACCTCCATATCGGCTCCGGCTTCAAGACAAGACGGGCATTTTTTGAAGACCTTCGAAGGCGGTGCTCGAGGACGCTTGGGACTACTCGAGAAGACTTCAAGATTGCTCAAACATCAGCTGGAGTACATTCCAGCCTCGGGATGCTTCGACTACTCTTGAGGACTTTTGACTTGTAGTACTCGGGGACGCTTGGGGACTACTCGTTAAGGCCGTCAAGACTACTTGAAGCTATCCTTCTCGACTACAAAGTACTCGGGGGCTTGTCGTATGGACCTCCCCGGGCCCACTACCTCGGTGGGTACCGGGACCGACTACTCGGTGGGCCCACGGGACTACCCGGCTTGCGCTACACGACACACCGAAGGTGTGGAGCACAAGGACTGCAGAGGAGAAGTACTCGGTTAGGAAGCTGTACATGTCCTGCACTGTATGGAAGACTCCTAGACGTACTCGACTAGTACTCTCTCCCTACTCCGACTTGTAACCCTACCTCCCGGACTATATAAGGCGAGGCAGGGCCGTTCTTAGGGACACAACACATCTCATACAACTCACGGCGCTCTATTGCACCATCTTGTAATCGAGCCCAATCAATCCAGAGCAACACAGCATACAGGACGTAGGGTATTACGCACCTCGCGGCCCGAACCTGTCTAAATTGTGTGCCACGTGTCTCTTCCTTCGAGTTACCGATCTCGGTGAGGCCACATTCATCTACTTCGGGTACTCCCCTTAGTAGGTTGCCAGTCTAAAACACCGACAACTAGCAAAGGGTAAGCTTGGGAGTTTGTTGACACACCTTATCCTATATATTTATAAGTCAACTAAACATGAGTAAAGGGCATAAATGTTAATATCAACTTAGAATAGGGTGCCACTAACAGTTTTTCCGGAGATTTGGTAAATTATATAAATCCAGGAACTATTCAGGAAAAGTGCTAAAAGAACCAAATCTAGAAGTCTCCAGAAGGCTCCGGAACTCAACGTGACTTGGCACCCAAGAAAGAAGCATCTAGAAGAAGCGACGGACCACCTGGCCGAAGCGGGCCACGAGGGGGCCCACCCTAGCCCGATCGGTCTGGTGGTGGGGCCAGTCGGCCTCCCCGAGGCGCCACCTCAACCCTACTTCCAGAAGGTTCTTCCACCGCCTATGAAGATCAATCCAAACCACTCGTTAGGTCGGTTTGATCAAACGGTGCACATCTACCCCTCAAGGCTATATAAGCAGCCCCCCTGCCCCCTGGCAGAGGCATCTGGAAACCTGAGTTTGCATACACCAGATCAAGTCATCAATTTAGAGATACTACGCCCTAGAAACACCATATAGCAGAGTAGCTAGCTAGTCTAGATCTAGGAGGAGGCAAGGCGTCTACTTGGCTCCTGGTCATCTAGAGGCTGATCGAGATACTGATCTAGCTTCGCTCTTGTAAGTTCTTATCTAGTTCCTTACATTTGTTATACAGACATATGTTCTTATCAATGATTATATTCGACATTATATGCTTTGGTGTTTAGTATGATTACATGTTTAGCATAGTTGATTTGCCTTTATATTAATGTATGGAGTCGTATAGCCTTCACCTAGATCATTTGTTAACATGGGTGAATGGTAAAGACAGTGTAAGCGTGGTGCTTATATTGTATTTATCTGTGATTGCACCCTATATGTCGGGTCGTGTGGTAGATCGTGGTGGTGACAGCACTATTGAGTCCTTCGCAGTCCACCCCCCGTGTATAGGACTAGTGGAGCCTTATACTGTTTGGGTTGTTTCAAGTTTCGGCCTTGATCCTCGTGGATAGTCTCCCCATGCATTAATATAATAGTTCTTCTTCCATGATTGTTAAATGTTTGCACTAATCATATTTTGCATTGACATATAGTTTAGAGTTACCGAGGAGTATCCTCTCTAACTGGACTTTGCTATGTTTCTCTTGCTATAATGACACTTTCTAGTTGCTCATGATGTTATGACTTGAACAATGCTATCAATATCTTTATCTTTATGTGACTTACCCCTATTTATAACAATTTATATATTTTGGCCACTCTACATTATAAAACTGAGAGATGAGCATGTATTAGCTATTATGGATTAGAAAGACTTCTTTCTTTGTGGTAGAATATAAATACGATACCTGGTTTTACTCCTGGTTAAAATGCTACAGTGCTATATTCATATATGTGCGCTTGCGGATTCCCTGTTTATATATATCTTCTTTTCTAGAGATCCAAGGCATATGTAAGAGTACCATATCCATGCATTTTTTGGCACACTTGTCAGGGCTCACAACCTATATCGAGTTGTGCTATAAATCGTATCGGAGCTCACCTTTTAGTTTAATCTGAAAGCAACATCTGATATACACTTGGCATCATGTTAAGATATACCTCTCATTTCTGGTGTCGTCGATAGAGATGGATCTTATATCCATTTCTAGTCGATGACGTTAGCAATGTCAACAATGTATTAAAATTAGCAAACGGATCTGAAAATTTACCATAAATTAAAATCAGGCATATGTTGTATATTTCCTAAATAAAAAACTTTGAATTCAAATTAAAAGATGAATTTTACTACGACTACAAACCGGATCAAGTGGCTCTCAACACTATGAAACTTCTAGCAACATCTTCGGTTTCTAAACACCATCCATGACAACTTGCTCAAAACACTCTATATGATTTATCACAAGCTTCGCACAGGATACCATGAGGCCTCGAGGAATCTCATGATTTTAAAACTTTATTTGCATTTTATACAATTAAAAAATAATGCAACCGCATGTGGGTTTTCATGATTTGCGAACAACATGTTCAAAATTTCATCCAATTTCATGGATAAGGTCTTAAAATGATTCAGTTACATGAATATGATTTTTTCACAAACTTCACTACATTATTTTATGGACTTGCATTTCAAATTTGACATATACGACAAAAATTCTTTAAGTGACACATAATTGTTAAATATAGTAAATTAATTGAGATATGTATATTGAAATATAGAGTACAAAATAATGTTCTTGAAGTAGAGAAATTAATAGAAGTACAAAAACAACTTTTTTAAAAAAAACTTTGTCGTGCGTTGTGGCAAACGCACGACAAAAGTATCTGTTTGTCGTGCGCGAGATGGAAACGCACGGCAAACATATGTGTTTGCCGTACATTTTTCTACGGCGCACGGCAAAGGGAATGTCTTTGTGTGTGTCTTGTCCTAGCGCACGGCAAAGGCAACGAACAAGCTAACGAGGTTAATGGGCGGTGGGGAAAAACATAGTTTGTCGTGCACCAACAGAAAAACGCACGACAAACTATTTTTTACCGGGTGTTTTTGTTTGTTGTGCGCTTTGGAAAATGCGCACGGCAAAGATCGGAACGCACGGCAATCATCGATTTTCACGTAGTGTAGATCTGCACCTAGAAATCATTTTTGGAGTGGGTAGCGCAATCATCCGCACCTGGAAATATTCTAATTTCTAAGTACGGGTGATTTTCGGGTGCGGGTGATGATGTCAGCCGCTCTTAGAAATAGATTTCTAGGTGAGAGTGATGACATCACCAAATCCTGGAAATGGTCTGGTGGAAAACAATTCATGACTTCTTGATATGATGTCGGATGAAGACAAACTTTATACCAAAATTGTATAGCTCGACCAGACCTAAAACTTTGTTTTTGACAAGTTTTCATTTTAGATTGTATAGATATTTCAAAATATCCATTTAAGTACTATGAAATTGTTTGCAAAACTTATATTTCTTATATAATTTCATGAAACTGTACCGGATGAGCAAATGACCAAATAAAAGTTCTCAATTTTCAGAAGTTACCAAACTTTGTAGTTGAACCATTTTTAATTTAAATTACTTTCGTTAACGAAAAGTACTTCAGAAATTTCTCAAAATTGAAAATTTGAATTTTTCAGATGATCTCAAATGGAGAAACATTCTAAATAAAAGTTGTCGCTATTAAAAAGTTATGAACTTTGTAGTTTATTTTCTATTTGAAATCATATTGTCAATGAAAAACTAGCTATGAATATTTCAAATTTGAAATTCAAATTTAGTAAATGACCTCGAATGGAGCAAGTCTCAACATGAAAAGTTATAGACCTAGAAAAGTTATGCAACTTTGTAGTTAACAAGTTTTTAATTTGAATATGTTCAAAGTCTCAAAAAGGCAATTTTACACTCGGTATGGTATAATATGAGTAGAATGAAAACTAGATATGAATGCATATGAGTGTGTAGTGTAGTGGTAGAGGAAGCTTTGCGCGAGGGAGATGTCACGAGTTCGAACCCTATTGGCCGCATACCATCGCGACTTTGCGTGAAATATGGGGAGACTTGCGACTTGATGACAAGGACAGGTGGGTGGCTGCCTAGCAGGGTCCTTAAAAAACCTTTTTCTATTTATTTTGAGCTTTTTAACGCAGCCATGTTTTTGTTTTTAATCGAAACATGGCAGCTAGGAGCGGATTTCACACCCGCACCTACAAATGCGATTTCACTCAATCCTAAAATGTTTTCTGTAGTAGTGTATGATATGTGGCTGTTGTGTTACTAGTTTTGTAGCATTCATAATTCCTCTGTACTAATGTTGTATTATCAATCGCATGTAAATGTAGTAAAAACGTCAGCGGATTGTATAATTTGTATTGAGCGTCTTGAACTATAATGTTTCGTCTAATCTTCTCAACACAGTACCAAACATTTACTAATTATAGAGCCAAAACTAAAGATGCAGGCAGGTGCGGGCCGGCCTGCTAGCCTGCTCGGCCCGCCTGCAAAAAATGTTCTAGCAGGCCCCTGCGGACACCTGCATTTGCCAAGCCGGCTTGAAGTGAGCAGCCCACAAAGCCTAACGGACCTAATCAGCTAACCTGCATCGACCTGCGACGCCCGCATTTCCTGCTTGCGACCTGCTACGCGATCTCCTCCCTTTTCGAGTGCCGCATCCGCCGTGGCGGCGCTGAGATACCAGCGGCGCTAGGCACTACTCCGGTGAGAACCACTGATCTGCAACTCCCACCGATCCGCAAGTCATTCTCCCTCTCCTTTCATTCTTCTTCTTCTAATCTGCTTAATCTTCATTTTTTTCTGAGCACGGCCAGCTCCATGGCCGCCAACCTATCTGAAGGAGCTCTGGATCCATGTATCCAATCCGCCCCCGTGCCCAATATTGGCTCCTCTGTGCGTCAACCTCATTCTGCAGCGGGAGGGCAGCACGCCCCGGATCCAACTGATGCCCACACCTCAAACTCGCTGTCGCTCACCCACGTCGTGCCCCCAAGGTATGATTGGTGCAACCGATCTCATGGTTTGTTATGTTGTTGGGAAAAAATGTGTTTCAGTTCAGTTCAGTAAAAGGCCTTGATAGTAGTTCAGTTCAGTTCATATAGACTTGCAGCTAGTAGGTCAGTTCAGCCCATTCTCGTACTTCTGAACTTTTCGTTCAGTTAGACTTATAATTGGTGTCAGCTGGTATTCACTGCCTAAAGTTGCTATCGAAAATGAATTCTGCAGTGTGATACTAACATTTGCTTTGTTCTTGAATTATGAAGATTCAGTAAAAGACGTTCATCTACAGATCAACAAAACGCTAGAGCAAAAAGGGCAAAGGGTTCTATCATGCCTGAACCCAAGTCTACAGCAGGAGAGCAGCACACCCCTGATCTACTAGGCTTGTCGTCAATCCATCATGCTGGTTCTTCCACCACAAGGCATAAAAGACCTCCATTGCTGGTTCAAAAGGGGACTCAAAGAACAAGTCAACAGCAAAAGGCAGCTGCTAAGAAATTCCAGTCTCCAATGGTGAGAAGGTCTCCCATTGTGACAAGTTCGCCAATTTGGAGGTTGTCTCCTTCGGTGGTGAGGTACTCATGCAGTCCAAGGAGCCCTCCGGTATTGCCATCCTCACTACCACAGCCAACTGCACCTGAATTTGGTAATTGCCATTGCTTTTTGTTCGCCAATATTGAGGTTGTCCTCATTTCAGCACATGATTTCTTACTTACATGTAACTATGCTCATCATTTCAGCACATGGTAATCCACACAAGTTGAGATCTAAGATTTGGATTGATATGGAGCCAATTTATCGCTAAGGAAAGGTTGTAAAAGTTCGTTGCAAGCACTGTAATGAGGTATTTTCTGCAGCACGCAACTCTGGAAATAGTCACATGCGTAGGCATTTGTCCATCTGTGAAACTAGGCTTAAAATGGTTGAGAATTTGAAGTCATTTGTACCGTCTACAAAGGAATCCCATCTATCAAATTCGAAGTTTGATCCAAAGAAAACTCGAGCTGAGCTTGTCAGATTGATAGTTCTTCATGAACTTACTTTCTCCCTTGTTGAGTATGAAGGATTTCAAAGTTATTCACTCAGTCTGAATCCACTTGCTGAGTCTGTTTCTAGCACTACAATTAAAGAGAATTGCATACAAGCTTTCAAGAACCATAGGTCAACACTTAGAGATGAACTTCGGGATTCCAACTATAGATTTTCATTAACGGCTGGTATCTAGACTTGTAATAATACAACCAGCTACATTTGTGTAACTTGCCATTACATTGATGTCAACTGTAAAGTCCAGAAGAAAATAACCAGATTCTATTGGATCCAAACACCGCATGATGGTTTCAATATTTATACAGTAATGTTAAAGGCTATACGGTTTTATGGTATTGAGGACAAGTTGTGTAGCATTACACTAGATAATGCGTCAGTTAACAATTCAATGATGGATTTGCTAAAAGGACATTTGGTAAAGTTGAATATGCTGCATTCTAGTGGTGACGTGTTCCATGTTAGATGTGCTGCCCATGTAATTAATCTCATTGCTAAAGATGGACTCCAAGAAAGTGATGGTGCCATCCATAGTATAAGAGAAAGTGTCAGATATATCAAAGGTTCACCATCTAGGTGGGACACCATCTAGGTGGGAGAAGTTTGAGGAGATAGTTAGAGATTATGGATAAAATGTAGAAAGCATCCTTCACTTGATGTGCCCACACGTTGGAACTCAACCTGTGACATGCTAGAGTCTGCTTTGCCTTTCAAAGATGCTTTTCTTGAGTTAGCCCAGTTGGATTCCAACTACATCTAATATCCCAGTACTGAAGATTGGAAAAGGGCAGCTGTGGTATGCAAGTTGTTGATGGTGTTTAGGAAAGCTACAAAAACTGTTTCAGGTTCAAAGTACCCAACATCCAATCTTTGTTTTCATGAGATTTGGGATATCAAACAAGTATTGGATGAGGAAGAAATTAACCCAAGCCGAACCCTTTTATCCATGGTTTTAGAAATGCAAAACAAGTTTGAAAAGTATTGGTACATTTCTTACCTCACCAACTGTATTCCTGTTATCTTGGATCCTCGCTTCAAGTTTGGCTTTGTTGAATTTCGTTTGAAGCAAGTATATGGTGTAAATGCGAGTGACCATATTGCTAAAGTGGATAAAATCCTCAGAAATTTGTTCAATGGATACTCTTCTGAGATGGGAAACACCACCAGTTCTGCTTCTCAAGGAGAGACATCAACAGCAGGAAAAAGTAATTCCTGGTCTGATTGGTTTCGGCACATCACCACCCAAAATAATCAAGCATTTTGTGAGCTCGACAAGTATCTATAGGATGATCTATTTTCATTGGAGGATGAGAGCTTCGATATTTTAGAATGGTGGAAGATACATGCATCACAGTACCCAGTAGTGGCATGTATGGCTCGTGATTTGTTGGCTGTTCCTGCATCTACCGTGGCATCTAAGTCTTCCTTCAGCACAAGTGAACGCATCGTCAATGATCATCGCACCAGACTAGCAAGCGATACTATTGAGGCTTTAATTTGCTTCCAAGATTGGCTTCAGTCAGCAGGTGATTTCTTTTTTTTTGAATCCAGCCTGCTGATCACTTTTATGCATTTCAGACATTGAGCTTTGTTGAAATATGTTTGTTTTCTAATATTTTTTAGGCTCTTCATACTTGGACATAATATCAATTACCACTCCAAATAGCAACATTGAAAAGAATCCAACAGCTACAGGTAGATATCTTACAGTTGGATTAATTTATAAAGCACTGATTTTTCAATGATGGTCATATGTCAAACTCCTGCTTTAATTGAAGGAAACATCTAAAATTTTCAGGCAAAGAAGGAAGTCCCCGAATTGAAGCTCCAGAAGCAACTTGATGCTTTTACATCCTTTCCTTGGCGATGATAAGTGTACAGCATGATGATGAGGGTAGGAGGCTTTGGCTGCGCATCTGCATCACTTAACTGGATGCTTGATTCCTTACAGATTAACTGCAAGAAGTGAACTTTATTAACTATTTTTTTGTTAAACTTAAATATGCAGTGAGATTGTAATAATGTTATTTAAATCATTATCTGTTAATGTGTTGATGCTTGGGATGTTGCGGACCTTTGCCTTTGTTTGTTATAAGATTAGATAGCATGCATTCGTTTTCGTATGAGACAGTGATGTGTAATCTGTAATCAATCTTGAACTGTCTTAGTTGTTGAATGTGCTCTGGCAGCAGGCTTGCAAGCAGGTACTGCGGGCGCCTGCAAGCTGCATGGCATCTGCCGCAACCGCAAGGCCCGGCAGGCAAATGCAGGGAAAGCAAGGAACCCTGCAGGCACCCGCAGGCTTGATGTTATCTGCCCGCAGGCGATTGCAGTGACCTGCCGGGCGTCCGTAGGCGCACCTGCCTACATCTTGAGCCAAAACTCTGTTGTCATTAGACCGTTATTGGCATCGTCAAGATAATGCTTGGACGATGCTTGTTAGTTACTCGACAGCTTTCCGGCATCTCTTGAATTCTTTGTTACTTTGATTTCATTTCTGCCTTATCCTTCCAAGACTTGTCTAGTGAAAAAAGGCTGTTTCTCGTCATAAACCGCGATTAATGACGCCGGTTGTTACAAAAACGCTCTGTCATTAATTGAGTGTCACAAACCGCGATTAATGACGAGACCTTGTTTCGGGGCGTCATGAGTTTAATAACGCGTGCAAAATCGTCAATACAAAGCGTCTTAACTTCGTTCCTGCAGCTTTGCCACGTTGTACATAATCCGATGTGGCATCCGATGTGGCATGCCAATTGTGACAAACCATATGCGTCATAAAACGAATTTGCCTCATTTGTAGCTGGGTTGAGCCCAAAACTGTTCTTGTAGGCTGGTATTGTTCATATGGCCTAAAAAAGATTTTGCAGGACCCAATTGTAGCTTTTTTAGATGAAATTTTATTAGGGTGGACCCGTTTTTGTTGGGTCGAGTCCAACAGGTGTGCACGTTGTTGCGGCCTTTTGTGTCACGTTAATTAGAAAAAATGACTTTTGGCCCAATTAAAAGTGGGCTAAGCCCACTGAAGGACAACATAAAATTAACTAATCATGCATCAGTATAATGAATTTTATTTTAATTATGATTCTTTTTTAGACTAGTTCCAATGTGGTTGGCAAAATAGTAATCAGCACATATTTCTTTATTCGATAAAGCAAACTGTTGTTTACTATCAAGCATGACCATATTGTTCATCACATATCACAAACTATTAGAAGATAATAGTATCACAGGGATCATTGATTAACAAAACTAAATCCAGGTCATAATCACAAGAGAAAGTGGAGATTTGATCTAATGATCTTAACCTCTTCATCTTTTATTGTTAAGTAGTAGGCGAAGGAGGTCATCACTGTCTTAGGTTAGCTTATGCAACCTCTTAATATCAGTCGACTACATTTTCAGAGTTGATTCTGATTCTTCAGTCTTCTTCTTCAAGCTACATAACTCTTTCTGGTGAGCAACAAACTGTTATCGAGGTTGTACCCCATCCTGATTGGGAGCGTCAACTCGCTCTTCATCAACACTACTACATAAGGATTTGGTACCCATTCTTGAGTACTCAACTGCCTCTGTTTTAATTTGTTCGGGAAGAAGCATCATTGACTTGCTAGCTTCCATCTAGCAATAGTGGATCCCAAGTTAGATTAGGACCTTGTAATTGATTCGAACTAAGGAAACAAAGGTGTCAAGTTTGTTACCTTGGAGCAGGTCTGAACAGGAGCGACTTCAGATGTTGACTCGTTGGCCTGCTAAAACAAGTACAAGAACAAGAGGTAAGGGTTGACATCATTCGCAATCAAAAACAAAGAAGGTGTGAAGTTTGTTACCTTGGAGTAGGTCTGAACAGGAGCGACTTCAGATGTTGATAACCCTTTGGCCCGCTGAAACAAGTACAAGAACAAGGGGTAAGGGTTGAGATCATTTGCAATCAGAAACAAAGAAGGTGTTAAGTTTGTTACCTTGGAGCAGGTTTGAACAGAAGTGACTTCAGATGACCCGTTGAAACAAGTACATGAACAAGAGGTAGTGGTTGAGATCATTTGCAATCGGAAACAAAGAAGGTGTTGAGATTGTTACCTTGGAGCAGGTCTGAACAAGAGTGACTACAGATGTTGACCCTTTGGCCCGTTGAAACAAGTACAAGAACAAGAGATAAGGGTTAAGATCATTAGCAATCGGAAACAATTTCATCTATATATTAAGTTCAATGTGGTACATGAATGACCACACCCAATCCATCATCACCCAAGCATACAACAAAAATATGGAAAACCAAAGAGCATGTGTAACAAATATAATAATTTCATCCTTTAATTTCTACAAACATCAAATAATTTGACTTGGAACAATCTCTTGCAATAGGGAACACAAGATCCACATTCACCCAAGCATGCAACAACAATATTCAAAAGCAAAGAGCATGGGGAAGCAATCCAATAATTTCATCAACAATTTTTTACAAATATCAAATAAAATGACTTCGAACAAATTCTTTTGATAGGGTACAGTAGATCCACAATCACCTAAACATGAAAGAATATTATAGAAAGCCAAAGAGCATGGGAAAGCAATCTAATTGAATCGATCGATACGGGGAGGAGACTGCAGACCTGATGAATAGGTAGGGAAGAAGGTGTCGAATGTGGTCTCGATTTAGCAGCCCGATCTTGCGCCTTGAGCACGATGTTCTGTGCAACTATTGCAAATCTGTGGCCGCTAGGGTGAGCCTCGGGAGAGCCGACGGAGCAATGAGTTTGAACCATCTTGTAGCTTCAAGGATGTTGATGAGGAAGTCCGCCACTCACAGAAGAGGACAATTCATCGCCACAAAGTACACACAACCTATGAACCATCTAGCTAGCAGTAATACCAAACATGCTTCTTCTTTTAACAGGGCATTCTCCGCTAACAATTGTTGAATCTCTTTCAGTTGGTCATTCTCCTTCTGTAACAATTGATAAACATGGTCCCTGCATTTGGTTAGCTCTTCCATCAGGACAATGTTCTCCTAGCGTAACAATGCCATTTCATTCAACAGGGCATGCTCCTGTTGCAACAATTAATAACACTCTTCCACGCATTTCTTCATCTCTTTTAGTTGGTCATTCTGCTAGTATAACGATTGCTCTTACGGGTGCTTGTAATTTAGATCCTTTTGCAGGGACTTGAGCTTGTTGACTTTTTGTTCTTGCAGATCTCTCTTCACCTTCTGCAGCTCAGCTTCAGTGGATTCAAGCACCTCTAGAAGCTAGAAAATTACAAGAACCTATCAATCCATCAAACTATGCAAACTGAAAACTAACTGGATCAACTTCTAACACCAATTGTGATTCAAATCTGAGTGTACGATGAAATCAACTCAGCTTTAGTGGATTCAAGCACCTCGAGAAGCTATCAATCCATCAAACGATGCAAACAGAAAACTAACTAAATCAACTTCTAACACCAATTGCAATTCAAATATGAGTGTATAATGAAATTTGAATCAATTGTATATGGTCATCCATCCTCTAGATCCCCAAATCTAGAAATCCCCATCCCTAGGTCGATAAGGGAAAATATAGTGGCTCAAACCATGGGTCTGAACTTGTCGTCCTGTTTCATGAACTCGTAGCCGGGAGGTGGCACATAAACCACCCTCTCATCGCCACCAGAATCCAACATTCCTACCACGAGCCGTTGCAAATCTGCGCATAGCAAACGTCGAGAGTCTTTGCGAAGGCAGTGAAGCGTTTTGCCTGCAAATTACTGCTTTATATTAAAGATTCGAAAAAATGCTTACATGTGGGACTCAATTGAATTCTATGATGACTTGGAACACTCTACTTTTAAAATAATGGTTACATGTGGGACCCTGCAAAATTTTATGACAAGTTGGAACACACTATTTTTGAAAGAATGCTTACATGTGGGACCCTTCCGAATGTTATGATGACTTGAAACACTCCATTTTTTAAAATAATGCTTACATGTGGGACCAAAGTTGGTTTATGACTCTGTTGTGGAGATTATGGCGTCACAAATTTGTCTTGGAACAGGGAATGCTCGGCTACAGTACCCACTGTTATGACGAAAGTTTTTTGTCACTAAATTTGCTCAAAAGTGAAATATTATGACGAGATCAGCCGGAATGTGATAAATCAATGACGCTAAAATGTGGTTGCGTCACTAATCAATGATTTTCTTGTAGTGCTAAGGCATAATAGTCTGCCTCTGCGAACGAATATTAAAAGAAGAGGTATCAATTATATTTGACACTTACTGCCCTGTGTGTTTAAAAACAGATGAAGATGCTATTGTTTCCTTACATGCAAATTCATGTGCAAATATTCGTAGAGGATGAATCTGGAAGGGGTGAGGCTGAAATTAGTATATCTAAGGGTTTATTCGATATATGCCATTACAACTTTCGCATTTCAGAGATATACCATTTCAATTCGTCTATTCAGAAATATGCCATTACAATTCAACGTTTGTTTGAGATGTGTCATTTTGTACGTATTTGATACTCGTGGATCCGTCTTTGATTCCTTTGCGATGTGCAAAGACTAAAATGCCCCTCCATATCCTATCAGTTATCCTTTCCTTTCTCTTTTCGACCACTGACATGTGGGCCCACAAGTCAACATTATCTTCAACCTCTCATCTCATCCCCCTGCCACTTCTTCTCCTGTTGTGGGGGGCCGCCAGCGGCAGCTCGGCTGTGGGGGTCCGCCCCTACTCTGGCCGCTGGACTGCCGAGCCCCACCGGATGCCGTTCGGGTTAGCTCCGGCACAGTCGCGGGCGTGGCCGCGGCACGCGTCCCACTCTGCATCGCCATGGTGCGCGCTGCCGCAGTGAGCCGTCCTCCATCCGTCGTCGAGGACGACCCCACCACTCATCTATCACTCGCCGGCAAGTTCTGCAAGCCGCACAGGGAGGTCCGCCCGCCACCATGGGAGGTCTGCCGACCGCCCGTGGGGAACTCCCTCGGGGAGGAGGTCCGCCAACCGCCCGCGGGGAGCTCCCTCGGCGAGGAGGTCCGCCGGCCGCCCACGGGGAGCTCTCTCGGGGAGGAGCTCCGCCGGCCGTCCACTGCGAGGGGAGCAGAGGACAAAGACGATGGGGAGGAATTGGAGAAGGATTGGAGAAGAAGATGACATATGGGACCCACAAGTCAGTGAGTGGAGAGTAGATTTGTAGCGGGGCATTTTTGTCCATACGAAAATAACAAAGCCTGCACATGAGTTCAAGAGCATGGAATACGTATAAAATGGCAGATTTCAAGCAAATGAAGAATTATAATGCCATATTTCCGAATAGACGAATTGTAATGGCATATCTCCGAAACGCGAAAGTTGTAATGTCATATATCGAATAAACCCTATACCTAAAAGATGCCAAAGAGGTATCAGAATGTATCCTATCTGTGGAGGAGGAAAATGAATAATGTGGTCATGGTGGGATGCAAGAAACTGTTGTGAAACCTTTTGTTGTGAGTGAACAATGGATAGTAAATGATAATGAGCAGTAAATGGCTAATGAAACAGTAAATGCAAATGAGCAGTAGAGGGGGAGAATGAGCAGTGTAAATCCATGAGCTTTTAGCCTCTATAAATAGAGAGTCATTGGGTAGATGCGTGCATATGTACAATGTGTTGAATAATAGAGAGCTTCAATTCCTCCTAGCTAAGTGCATTCTCTAGTGAGTGTTTGTGTGCATCAGAGAACTTGTTTTATAACATGGTATCATCACAAGTTTTACAGAGCTGAGGTGAGAAGTAAGAAAACAAGTCTCTATTAACATCACAACACAATCTTGACTGGAGTTGTTGGCGCCTCGGTAGCGCCCAGTGACATGTAGGCGGCTCAGCCGTCGTCATCGTCCACCGCTGGAGACGACCAAAGGGATGCAAGGAAGGCTCTGCCTCCGCTCGCCATGGTGAAGGCCTGAAGAGCCAGAACGTAATCGTCCTGAAGACGAGCATGCAGATCAGCCGAGTCGCTGTCGTCCTGAAGACGCGCAGACACCCGCCCACAGGTGGATCGGACCAGTAGCCCTGGAAACAGGCCGGACACCACGGTGTCGGTCCTACTGACCGCACACGTAGGCCACACGGCAGCCCCAGAACCGGACGCCGCCGCGCGGGCGCCGCACCGCCACGCGCGGGTGCTCGGCCCGGCCCGGCCGCCATGGGCATGCGGCCCACGCCCGCGAAGCGTAGCCACACCGGCCGCCGCGCGTGGCCCGGGCGCGCGCGCACGTGGGCGCGCCACCCCGCCGTTGTTGACGCCGGCCGCCGCTCGGGCGAGCGGCCCCCGGCAAGACCGGCCGGGCATGGGCGCGGACGGTGGGGGTGCCGCCCCACCACCGCCAAAACTCTGGCGCGGGCGTGCATAAGCCCCGCCCTGCTAGTCACCGCCGCCCAGCCACGGGTGCGGCTCGGCTAGCTCTGATCCGTGCGCCGCCCCAAGTCAGTGGTTCTGGATGGTGATGGATAAGGTTAGGGTTGCCCCTTCCTTAATTATATCTAGTCAAAATAAATCTGAGCCATTCATCATGATGGATGGCCACGAATGGCCAGGCTCCAACAGGGCAAACCAGCCGGCCCAATAAGCACGCGGATGGACCCTGAAGGCCCATTTCGAGTGGGGTTGCATAAAACCTCATGTTTTATGCTAATATAGTGGCCTGAAGCCCACTATAATACCCAAATACGCGACCCGAAGTCCGTAAAAATGTTAGTGTCTTGAAGCCCACTATATTATTTTATTTATTGCATTTATTTATTTCTAGCAACTTACCTATTCATTTATTACTCTATGCAAATTCTTGTGTATTTACTTTATCGTAATAATTTATTCAATAATGAAGTAATCCTGAAGATTACTCCTGGAAATTATTGTATAGCCCCGAAGACTATACAAAGTTGTAATCCTGAAGATTATGCGCCGACATTGACTCCCTTGTACACTCGTTGTGCAGGCATGTCGGACATCACAAAGAGGGAGTTCAGGTGCTTGTCGCGGACGGCGGCAACTACCTCACTTAGGCTACCGATGTCGAGATCAAACTCGACGGTATGAGCCTCGATCATACCATTGTCCAGCCCGAACTGGCAAGGATGAGCGCACAAAACCTGAGAAAGCAAAAGCATTGTATTTTCTGCGACACCATCTCCACCCAGACCTGAAGTCTGAGTATATGAAGGAGAGGGATCCACTTGTTCTATGGCAGTCCCTGAAGGACCGCTTCAGCCAGCAGCTGACGATTGTGCTCCCCAGAGCGCAACGAAGTTGGATCACCCTGCGCTTCCAAGACTACAAGTCTGTGGTAGCATGCAACTCTGCTTTACACAGGATTGTGACTAAGATGCGTCGATGTGGCCACAAGATCACTGTCGCTGACATGATCGAGAAGACCCTATCCACCTTTCACCCTGGCAACATAGTACTGCAGCAGCAATACCGAAACTGAAAGTACCAGAGTAAAGTACTATCTGTTGCTGAACAACAGAATGAGGTGCTCATGAGCAATCATTCTGCCCGGGATACTGGTTCTATAGATGTGCCTGAAGCACATGCTAACGTTGCCGAGAGTTCTCGCAACCGGAAATGGGGCCGTGGAAAGGGAAAGTGGAAGGGGAAAAGAGGTGCCTTGTTCAAAGGCAAGGGAAAAAGGAAGCCCAAGGGTAAATTCGAACCCTAGAAGTAAAGAGGTGACCATAATGGGGAAGAGCGAGGCGAATGCTATAGATGCGGAACAAAGGGACATTGGTCCCGCAGATGCCGCACCCCCAAACACCTCGTTGACCTTTACCTACAAAGCAAGAATAAGGGGAAAGGTCAACATGAGTCCCACTTCATCACTGAGCCTGAAGCTCAGAAGCACGACGACATAGTCGTTTGCGCAAATGATGAAGATGTCCACATGGACGGAAGTGAGGGAAACCTTCTCGATGACATGGATATTTTTGGGGACCTGCAGTAATCTCCAAAATACCATGTCAATGCAATGTAGAGTTTGGCCATGCTCCTGAAGAGCATTTGTAACAAGGTCTAAACTTATGTAAAATATTTCCCAGGAATAATATAATGTTGTTTCATTTATGTTATGTACTTTATGTTAAATACTTGTTATTATTGTTGTTATATTTAACAGAGCCTATGGGAACTGAATGGCCGAAGCAGAGATCTGTCTTGTTGACAGTGGGACCACTAATACAATTCTAAGGGAAACCAGATATTTCCAAACATTAACAAAAAAAGTGGAAATATTGTGACCATTGTCAGAAGCAAAGCTCATATTGTAGGCACCGGAAGTGCCACACTGGTTCTCCCCATGGGTACCCAAATCTTTGCCAAGGATGCATTATTGTCTCCTGACTCAAAGTGCACGCTTTTGAATTTCAAAGATATCTGTGCGAATGGTTTCCATGTTGAAACAGAAATTGAGCATGGTACTGAATACCTGCTCATTACTAAATTCGACAGGTACTAAAAGAGAGTGGTGGAAAAACTCCCTTCATCGCCATCAGGTTTGTACTATATGTACATAAAACCCACAGAAGAATATGTTGCGATGAAGACCATATTTCGAAACACAGAATCATTTCGAATATGGCATGACTGTTTGGGTCATCCTGGGATGAGCATGATGAGAAGAATCATCAACAATTCTGCTGGCCATGATGTTAGAAGCTTCCCGAATCCTGAAGATTTTATTTGCACTTCATATTCAAAGCGAAAGCTAATCACTAGACCATCCCTCCTGAAGATTAGGGATGAATCACCTGTGTTCCTGCAAAGGATACAAGGTGACATTTGTGGACCTATTCAGCCCCTGTCGGGCCCGTTTAGGTACTTCATGGTATTGATTGATGCATCTACCAGGTGGAGCTATGTGGACGTGTTGTCCACAAGAAACCATGCTTTCTCCAAGATCATCACCCAAATAATCAGGCTAAAAGCAAGTTTCCCTGATAACTGCATCCAGTCCATTAGAATGGATAATGCTGGTGAGTTCAGGTCGAAAGCTTTTGATGATTATTGTTTAGCCATGGGCATTAAGGTAGAGAATTCAGTACCTCATGTCCACACACAAAATGGTCTAGCTGGATCCTTAATTAAAAGGATCAAGTGGATTACCCGACCACTACTGCAGAATTGTAAGTTGCCAACCAGTTGTTGGGGCCATGAAGTGTTGCATGCTGCAGATTACCCGACCACTACTGCAGAATTGTAAGTTGCCAACCAGTTGTTGGGGCCATGAAGTGTTGCATGCTGCAGCATTGACTCAACTCAGGCCAACTGCATATCGTGAATCCTCCCTCTTACAGTTGGTGCGTGGGAAAGAACCAAGTATTTTCCATCTGCATATATTTGGCAGCGTTGTGTACGTGCCAATACCACCACCTTAGCGTACATCAATGGGTCCCCACCGAAAGTTGGGGATCTATGTTGGTTATGAGACTCCGTCCATAATCAAGTACTTAGAGCCTATGACGGGGGATCTTCATACGGCTCGGTACGCTGATTGTGTCTTCGGTGAAGACCATTTCCCAGCATTAGGGAGAGAAAGGCATCCAGAAGGATGTTGGGAAATTGAACGGAATGCAACTGGGATGCAATCCTTAGACCCACGCACAAGTGAATCCGAACTAGAAGTTCGGAGGATAATACATTTGCAAAACCTTGCAAATGAGCTACCAGATGCCTTCACTGATCACAAAAGAGTGACAAGGTCGCATATATATATATATATATATATATATATATATATATATATATATATATATATATATATATATATATATATATATATATATATATATGGAGCGAAGACAATTGAAAACTTTTCTCACCCAAATCGAACCCATTGTACCTCTCACGTCGGACCCACCCGTCATATGTTTTTGGAAGTGGATAGGGTGGAAGGACTATGAAGTACCAAAAAATCGCAATTTGTAGAGCGTTCCTGCCAAAAAGCTAATGTTTTTTACACCAATAGGTTCCTACCCGCCTGTTGTACCCGCGTAGACAGCTATATCCTATCCCGTCCCCGATCCCATCTTTCTTTTCCTTGTGAGTCTACCTCAAAACCAAATCTACATGCGCTCGCAGCGATCGACACGACAAGGCAGGCACACATACACGGACACGACCAGCCGGACGCCCAGCAGCCCACCACCCACGGGATGGATGTTGATCAGTTGGTTTTTTTCTTTTGTCAAAACGCTCAGTTGCTGCCTTGCTGGTTTTTCTTTTTGATTTTTCTTTTTGATTTTTCTTTTTGATTTTTCTTTTTGTTTCTTTTTAATTTTTCCCATACCAAATAAATACTTATATAAATGTAAGGCATGCACATAATTTGTTGTAAAAAAAACTTTGCACATAAATTATTTTTAGAGAAAAATGTTATGCGCATGACTCATCATTCAGGAAAAGCTATGCACATAACTCGTAGTTACTAAACAAAGTTATGTGCATAACTTTGTGGTTAGGGAAAAAGTTATGGGTATAACTCGCTGTTAGTAAAAAAAGTTATGCACCTAAATTATCACTAGAGAAACATTATGCACATAACTTGTGGTTAGGAAAAAAGTTATGTGCATAACTCGTTGTTAAGAAAAAAATTATGCACATAACTCGTTGTTAAGAAAAAAATTATGCACATAACTTGTCGTTAGAGAAAAAAATATGTGCATAAATTTTCTTTAGTAAAAAAATAATGCACACGAATTGTCGATATAGAAAAATTGTGCGCATAAATCATCGTTGTGAATTCTTCCACATAAAAAAAATATATATTATATATATATATATATATAGTTTTGTTACTCATGCATAAATTTTGCTTTTAAGATTTTCTTTCACAAAACTTGTATTATTAACTTTGTTTTTTACGTAATTGTATATCCTGCAGCGTGACATGCATGCATCGGTGCATGCAGACCAGCCGAGCAGCCCGGCAGGTCTGCAGGTGTCTGTTTTGCATGCGAGCGACTGGTGTCGTGGTGCGGGGGCACACGTGAGACCACCAATGTCTGAAAAGGAAGCCACTGGGTGCGTGGAGGGGGAGAGCATGTATGTCTGAATTTGATCGCTAGGAGCGCGCGAGCGCTAATTAGACAGCCCCTCATCTGCTTCGCCTCCTCTTGTTTGCTCCACACCCCTCGTTATCCTCGCCGACCCTTCCTCGATCAACCGACGACGTCCCACACTCCCAGGTTGCCTTGCCTTGCCCTTCCCAGTGCCCTAGCACTGATCGTCACCCGCAAGTTGTCGCTGAAGCCGCCGCACGTGCTCTCCGCCTCGCCGATCCTTCTAGAATCTTTGTTTCGAAGCGCCCTGCGCACCATGGTGGACTTGGAGTCATCAGATGCTACTCCTCCCCGCACGCCACCGGTGATGAATACTTCATAGGCGGGGACACGGGGAAGGGGGTGGTAGAGGCTATGCGGGACATTCTTTCATGGTCTTCATGGCGGCGGCGGCGGTACCGCCCTAGGCACCGTCTCCACCATCAAGGACGTTGGCGGCGGCGGCTCTGCGTGGGTCCTCGCCTTCTGCTATTCTGGATCATCGAGAGGTGGCCCAAGGATGGGGACGCCAGGTTCGGTGTCTAGCACTCCCATGCTGCCCTCGATCTGATTCAAGACATCCCGTCATCAACTTCCATGGATGAAAGAATGTAGTTGATCTTTGATGCCGACTACGGTCACCACACTATAGGTTCCAATTCACCTACGAGGTCCACGATCCACTACAAATCTGGAGGAAGACCAGAGATGCGAGACCATGAGATCTTAGAAGAAAGAGCCGAAACCTGCAATCTCTGGCGCCATATACTACTCGTGGCAATTATCTGCATGTCTCCTCCGCAGCCAGTGTTGCAAGCATGGTCGTCGCTTTGAGTTTCGTCTTCTATTCTCCTTTCCTCCTACTGACCTATTCAGTTTTGCTGCCACTCTCTCCAAGCACATTTTTTCAGAAAGGAGATATACTTCGAGCACCTGTTGTGTCTCGAGACGACCGCTTACATTCCATTAGCCTGGGGAAGAAATTAGCTTGTTTTTTCGCTGCTCCTGAATGTTTCCTAGGTAGATCATGGCCTTGATCGAGTCGTTAATGCTTGTGGAGTCAATTTTGCAACTAATACATCAGGCCCTGCCTCTGCTGTGTTCATAACTACTTGAAATTACTAAATATATCAGCAACATGGTGTACCAAGATACTGATAAATGTGCCATTATTTGTTTTATTTGAAAGGCAACCCTACATATGTTTCGATGCCGAATAGATCTACCAAGATACTGATACATCGTCTATTTATCTCTTCCCATTCTGAATAGATTTGCATTGCGAGCTGAAGTGAATTAATAGCTTCTCCACTACCGGAATCTGGACCTGTGCCGAGAGCGAGCTCCTCTTGGCACAGGCCCGATTACTCTCGGCACAGCCTGTGCCGAGAGGGAACTCTCGGCTCCCTCTCGGCACAGCCCACTCGTCGCCGCTGGGCCGGCAAAGAGCCCTTTGCCGAGAGCCACGTCAGATACTCTCGTTACACGTGTGGCGAGAGTGGGATATTGCTCTTGGCAAATCAAATTTCACAAAACAAAAAAAGGCATTCCAAGACAGCGGGCCCACCAGCCGGCTGCCCTGGCCCCACCACCGCTGCCCACCACCACCACCAGATCCGCCGCCACCACCGCCGCCCGCCACCGCCGCCGCCGCCGAACACCGCCACCACTAGAACCTCCACCACCACCACCACCACCACTGTCGTCGCCCACCACCACCACCACCGCCCGCCTCCCGCCACCGCGCCTCGGTCACCGCCACCACCACATCGACCTGCCAACACCAACAGAGAGGGAGGGAGGAAGGACCTAGATCCCCCGGCCATAGATCCGGCCGCCCTAGATCTAGCCGCCGTAGATCCGCCCGCCGTAGTTGCCGCCATCTCCGGCCGCCGTGGCACCGCCGTGAGCTGCCGAGGTTGGAGGGAAGCGACGGAGGTTCCAGCATCCGCCGCCCTCGAGATGCGCCGCCACCACACCTCACCCCGCCGCCGCTCCTCACCGCCGGTGAGGGGCGAACAGAGGGGGGAGGGGATGGGAGGCAGGGGAGGGGGCGCACGCCGTCGCTGGGGGAGAGGAGGGGAGGCGCACCGGCATTGGGGAGAGGAGGGGTGCGCGTGGTTGGGGAGAGGAGGGGGCGGCGCGCGCGCGCGCGGAGCCGGGGGGAGGAGGGGAGGCGCGCCGGCGTTGGGGGAGATGAGGGGCACGCGCGGTTGGGGAGACGAGGGGGCGGCGGCGCGCGGCAGGAGCTGGGGGAGGAGGGGGCGGAGTAGGGTTTTGGAGGGGGCGGCCTTATATACGCGAGAGGGGAAAATGGGCTGTGGTGGGCTGTTGGGCTGATTTTGGCTCTTGGGTCGAATATGGGCTGGCTCTGCCGGGAATTAAAATCCGGCTCTCGGCAAAGAACTGATCTGTGCCGAGAGTAAAGCTCTCGGCAAAGGTAATTTTATTCAAAATTAATTTTTTAAATAGCAAAATGATGTGAGAATTTTCCAAAACCTAACATAACATCAATTATGGTGTATACTGCTTGTAGAAAAAAATTTTAGTCAAACTCAAATTTGAATTTATCTAAGACTCCAAACTTAGTGATATTAGGTCAAATTCTTAGAAACTTATCGTGAGATGTTTCGGTTTCTAAACAACTTACGTGTTCGTGTATTCAAAACATACTCAATTTTTTTTCACAACCTCCTCATATGATATCATGAGTATTTGACAAATTTTGTGATTTTAAAACTTCATTCGAATTTATACAATTTTTTAACCATTCTACCTCACGATCTTCATCAGGATCGAAGAACCAAATGTCGGAAATCTAGCTTGATTTCATGTACATGATCTTAGATATGTCTCATGAATATGAATATCATGTTTTCACCAACTTTACTATATAATTTCATGCATTTGCAGTTCATATCTAACGTATGCGAAAAATACCTAGAAAGAAGTAAAATTGTTAAATGTAGCAAATAAAGTTAAAATTATGCCAAATTTGAGCATAAGTTTTGTATAAGTGTATGCTGAGGATAGAAAAAAATTGGAGGCAAAAAAGTGATTTTTTAAATTTTCTTTGCCGAGAGTCAAAAAAATTGCACTTGGTAAAGAAATCTTTGGCGAGTGTTTTTTTCTGTGCCGATAGCTTTTTGTTTGGCTCTCGGCAAAGAAGCCTCTTTGCCAAGTGTTTTCTGTGCCGAGAGCTAAATAGAAAACTCTCGGTAAAGCCTTCTTTGCCGAGAGTTTTTTATTTGGCTCTCGGCACAGAACCAGGCTCTAGGCAAAGACTGAAATTCCGATAATGCTCTTTCAGTTATTGTGAATTAAGGTGGCTTCCCTTGCTACTAACTAGGACTGCCACATTCATAAACTCACCGTCCCTTTTGCTGCCATGTTTCACACCTCATTGCCACGTACTCCAGCCGATCTATCTCTCGTTTGTCAGTAATCCCTCTTCAATCTTCGGAATGTGGCCGTCCACAGCAGATGGCTAGGCGTACGGCGGCCGCGAGGCCCTTGGAGCACGGGCAACGGGCGGGCGGCCGCGCGGCCCGGCGGGCTCGGTGGCCGGTAGCAAGGGGGGGGTGGCGTGAGCGAGCGGGCGGCAAGGAACGCCGCCTAGCGGAGCTTGGCGGTCGGGCGTGCTTCGCTCCCCGCGGCTGGCGGAGCTTGGCGGTCGGGCATGCTGCTCCTTGCGCCCTTGGCGCGCAGTGGCTGCCTTGGGCGCGCGGTGTCCAGGAAGGCTGCGGCGCGATTTCCAAGGGCAGCGTGATTTCCAGGCTAGCGGAGTGGCCGGTCCGCGCAGCCTGCTCTTGGGGCGTGGCCCCAGAAGTGGTGGTCAGAGGTGCGGTTGGCCAGTGGCACGACGTCCATGCCGTCCCTCAGCAGCGTTGCTCAGGCGGGCTGGTCGCCGTTCCCAGGCGCGGCTTGGCCGCCGTCCCAGGCAAGGAAGCCAGCCCCTCGGCGTGCCTATTCTTGGACTGTGGGTTGATTTTGAGAAAGAAGAGGGGTGTTTTGGCAAAATGGCAGATGTTTGCCTGATCTGGCCCATCCGCACAGCCGATCCAACGGTCGAGAAAGGGCGACGTGGCCTGCCTCCTAACCCTCGGTATTTGCCCCATTTCGTAGGGTAAACATTCATGTAAGAGCTCTTAGCACCCAGATAACGAAATTAGATTTGTGTCAGATTATATCAAATTCAATCCCATGTGAAATCAAATTTAATTCCATTTGGAATGAAATTATTTTCCACTCTTGTGTTTGTCAACTATGAAGTGTGTACACTACGGGATACCGAGGCTTCACCGAGAGCAGCAATCCTCTCGATGAAGAATGGTTTACCCACGGCGGCGCCTTCACCGAGAGTTTGCTCTCGGCGATGCCCTCTCGGCGGCTTGCAGCCGGCGAAGCACCCTTCGCCGAGAGCCGTGGGTCCCCCTCTCGGTGAATGTGCGCCGAGAGGACATATTAGCTCTCGGCGAAGGGGTATTTTGAAATAAAAAAAGTGCAGGGGCCGCCGCGGCCCCCACCGCACGCCGCCGCCGCCGCCGTGCCACCACGCCACCACCCCTGCACGCCACACACAGAGAGAGAGAGGGGAAAGGCGCAGGGGCCACCACCACCGCACGCCACCTCCACCGCACACCACCACCGCCTAGATCCACCACCGCCGGAGCCGGGGAAGAAGCTATAGGCCGCCGCCGCGGACATATAGAAACAAACATACACATACATACACAGAGAGATAGAGAGGGGGAGGACCCGCGCGCGCCGGATTGAAGCCGCGCCGCGCCGCCGGTCGTCGATGCCGCGCACGCCGGGTCATGTCGCGCCGCCGGGACGTCGAGGCGTCGGGGCGCGGGATCCGCCGCCACCGCCCCTCGCCTCGCCGTTGCTCCTCGCCACGAGGTGAGGGGCGAGCGGGGGGGGGGGGGCGGGCGGCGGCGCGCCGCGCGGGCGGGAGGGACGGGGGAGGCGCGGCGGGAGGGATGGTGGAGGGGAGGCGGCGGCGGGAGAGTGGGAGAGGGGGCGGATTAGGGTTGCGGTATGGGGGGCGGTTTATATAGGTAATGTTAGGTGGGCCGGCGGCGGTATTGGGCCAACGGCCCAAGTTTGCTTCGCCGAGAGCCCAATAAACGGCTCTCGACGAAGATTTTTTCTAAAATTTTTCAAATTTAGTTAAAAATAGTAAATAACTACAAAAAATCACAAAAACTTGCCATGACACTAAATATGTTGTGTATTGATTATAAAAAAGTTGTTGTGGTCAAACTCAAATTTAAATTTCTCTAATGTACCAAACCTAGTGACATTAGTTCAAATCCTCTGAAACTTCTCGTGACATGTTCTGGTTTCTAAACAGCGTACATGTCAAAGTGCTCAAAATGTTCTCAACTTTTTACCACAACCTCGACATATGATATAATGAGTGCGGGACAAAATTCGTGACTTTCAAACTTTATTTGAATTTCATGCAATTTTAAAATCTTTCCGCGACACGATCTCTGTCATGATCAGAGAACAAAATGTTTAAATTTTAGTTTCGTTTCATGTACATGGTCTTATAGATGTCTCATGAATATGAATCTCATTTTTCCAACAATTTTACTCTATGATTTCATGCACTTGTAGTTCATATCAGACCTATTCGAAAAAATTACCTAGAATGAATTAAAAATTTTAAATATAGCAAACAGAGATTAAATTGAGTCAAATTTGACCATATCCTTTGTATAAGTGCATGTTGATGATAAAAAAGTTTGAAGGTGAAAAATGAATTTTTAAAAAATACTTCGCCGAGAGCATGAAAAAACTCTCGGCGAAGAATTTCTTCACCTGGAGTTTTTTTTCTCTCGGCGAAGAATACCTTCACCGAGAGTTTTCTCTTCACCGAGAATTATTTTTTTACTCTCGGCGAAGAGCTCTTCGCCGAGAGCTCAAGGTTTGGCTCTCACCAAAGAGTATTTCTCTCGGCGAAGACTCTGTTTCCCGTAGTGGTAGATTGAGTATGGTTGGCATGTACACATACGATGGAAATGGTGGATTCAGGATGTCACGTGAATGTCTCGTGCTTTCACTCTTCTATAGCTGAGAACTGCATGATTCAGACCCACATGATAATTAAGTTGTACCACCTGTTTTATGTACTTTTTAGTTTGTTCAAACAATACTTATTATACGTATGTTCATTGTTAACATTTGTCAACAAAGGGGATGTAGCTCAAATGGTAGAGCGCTCGCTTTGCATGCGAGAGGCACGGGGTTCGATCCCCCGCATCTCCATTTTTCTTTTTATTCATGAATTCCCCCACAAGACCAGCAGATACAGTACAGAAGAAAACGCTATTTTTTTAGCTTAGTTTTTTCCTTATTTTTTCCCATCCAGAATAGTACAAGACAAGCTAAGAAAGCTATTTAAGCTGTGTGGTTCAACTACGTTGCGTGCGACTTTAAATAAAAATGACGCTAGTATTTCTGCGGCGCACAGATTTTTCATATTTCACCCCAGGTGCCGATAAGGATATTTTCGGCTGTCGTTCCGTTTTTCCATTACAACAAGTTGAAGTCACTGAAATTAGTTTCCACGTCTTTGTATTTCCCATCATGATACGATTCTTGCCGTTAACCCAGAAATGATGTCATTTGTCCGTGTAATACCACCCTCCTGGAAACCATATCCTGTGCGAGGTGGGGGCCCACCTCATCGCCTTCCTACCACACCTCGGATGCACGAGCATCATCAGTCTCCGGCCGCCTCAAATAATACTCCCCGCCACAGACTCTGACAAACACATTCCCCATGGCAGCATCCACGGCGTCGCGCCCCTTGACGCCTCTCCTTTACCGGAGCGGCGGCCGGCGGCGCTCGAACGCCGTGGTCATTGTTGCGGCCGCGAGCTCGCCGGACGCCGAGCCGGCGGCGGCGCAGGGGAAGAAGAAGACGGTGGACACGAGGATACACTGGTCGGATCCGGACGAAGGCTGGGTTGGCGCCAAGGCCAACAAGGAAGGCGACGGTGACAGCCGCCGCGGCAAGAACGAGCCGCTGGGAGGGAGGTTCTCCGACTTCATCAACGCCGCGTCCGAGTCTCACTACCAGTTGAGTCCATTCCCAATCCATGCCCCTTCCATTCCATCCTAACTGAAACTCTAAACACAAGTCCATCCTCTCTCCGAATTGTGATTCAAATTTCCAGATTCCGTCCATCTCATCTCAGTCGCTGTTCTTCGCTGAAATTGTTGTGAACTATATAAATAAATCCAGGTTCCTGGGGATAGCACCGGATGCGGACCTTGAGGAGATCAAGGCGGCGTACCGTCGGCTGTCCAAGGAGTACCACCCGGACACCACGACGCTGCCGCTCAAGACGGCGTCGGAGAAGTTCATCCGCCTGCGGGAGGTGTACAACGTACTGAGCAAGGAGGAGACCCGGCGGTTCTACGACTGGACGCTGGCGCAGGAGGCCGAGAGCCGGCGGCTGCAGCAGCTCCGGTCCAGGCTCGAGGACCCCTACGAGCAGGACATCGAGAACTACGTGTCCGTGCCGGACATGGTCGACCGCCTCGGCGGGAAAAACATGAAGCTCAGCGACCAGGCCATGACCGCGCTCACCGTTGATATCGTCATCATCATCATCTCCCTCTGCTGCATCATCTACGCCGTCTTCTTCAAGGAGCAGTACTGATGGCGGCGTATCAAAAGTAGCAGCAGCAAGGTTGTGAGTGTACCACATACAGAACAGTATATAGGTAAGTTAACATACTGATAGTACCACAAGACTGTCTTCAAGGATGCTACATACAGTGTCACGATGTAATGTCAAATACAAAATGGTAACAACATAATAACTCAAGGTGTTGTGCCAACAATCCTATATTTGCATCCTCATCAAACCATAGTTCCAGTATAGGTCTCTGAGACAATCTTGGTTTATTTGGATGAAAAAACCCAAACATATGAAATCTGAAAAGGGGCAAAATCGCCATTGCACACACTGTACTCTCTAGTAATCTTTGGTTAAGTGAGAAAGGACTGGAGCTAATCCCCATGCATCACATGAAACAAATAGCATGGGTTGTGGGTATCTAATGCTTAACCTTCACACTCGATAATCTTGACAACAGAAGAATCGCCAATCTTTTCAAAGATTATCACCCTGTCGAAAGGCTTCACTATGCCGACTGACCGGCCATAGTTTAGTGCAAGTTTGATCCCATACTCTTCCTTTGTAAGCCCACCAGTTTCGGCCTGTTGAAGAGTTTAAACTGACCTGATTATAACTATGTTTTTGTAAATATTACTCCAATGTTCAACAATAACAAATCCATACATACCTCATCAGTACTCCCCATCAAAGGGTACACACCTCTCACTGCTAAACATTGCCTTGCCTGAAAGTGATTCAACAATGGCCAAACATAAGTTTCCAGAGCCAGCCTCATGGTTAAGAAAAACACTACGAAAGTACCAGAGTCAATATAAAATCCAAAAGGTGTGCAAGCTAGTCACCTGAGTAGTGCCATAAGAACGCCACTTTGATGGATCAGTCCCTTCACGTGGGAAGATAACTGCTAAAACTGGCATTGTTGGCCTGTACTTGGAAACTAACCTGCAGACAGATAAGCATGAAGTGAATTGAGTGCTTCATTCGAAGTGAACTTGTTTAGTGAGATGCTGATCTTGGAGTAAATATAGAGCACCTAGCAGCTCTCCCAGAGAATGTAAACACAATAATGGCAGCAGCTTTAACTTTAATCGCAGAACCAACCTAAAATAGCAAACAATGGTTCACCATTAATATTATAGATTAGAAATTATTCAGAACCAACCTAAAATAGCAAACTACAGCTCATTAATATTATAGATTAGAAAATATTTATTTGTTCCCAATGAATTCATAGTACTTACCGCTGCTGATGCCACAGATTCCTCATGGGGCATTGGCTCACCTACATGCCTCATTACTTTCTTGAATTGAAGTGGCTGATTATACACAGTCTCAGCCTAGAAACTCATAACTGATTAGTCAAATATTTTGGATTGCTATATTACAGTTCTTTCTTACAAATAGGTAGATACATACTTCTGCGCATATTCTGCCGACTGTACTCACTGCATCAACAGGATAGAGCCCTCGAAGTGTCTCCGCACCAAGCAAAATACCATCAGTTCCTGAAATTTGAACAGCACAAGGAATGAGAAAGGAATTCATAAAGTGGTTGAAATGTAGTAAAATGTTGACAGACCATCGAGGACAGCATTTGCAACATCAGTGGCCTCTGCACGTGTAGGGCGTAGGTTGTCAATCATGCTGTCCACAACTCTAGTGACGATCACAGGTTTACCCTCCAGGTTGCATTTATGAATAGCTGTCTTCTGGAACATGAAAACCTGAGTCAAAAGTAACATGTTATGATGTGTCAAGAACAAAATACAGTCATGGCATTTACTTAAATCTTGAACAGAAAAGCAAATGTTGTGCAGTATTTACTGATGTTTCTAAAGCTTATAATAACAATCAAATGAATAACTTGATCTATAAAATGAAAAACTTTTGCACCATAACATTAGAGATTGTCACATACTCCCTCTGTATCGAAACACTTTTTTTACCAACTCTGACCATTCATCTTATTCATAAAATTATGTAAGTACCATCTGTTTTGTTTACTATATGCTTTACTATTGTAGTGATACATATTTGCAATAATTTTTTGAATAAGACGAATGGTCAAAGTTGTAAGAAAAGTCAACAAGTATTTCAATACGGAGGGAGTAGTAATATCACCGTGTTACTTAACAGTTACCATTGCAAGGTAACACTGATAACAAGAATCTTGAAATATCTGATAACATGACAGATTGACAGGGATAGACAGTGTGAACTGAGACTTCGTCAGAACATACGTTTTCTGGTGGTAGGTCAATTCCAAGGTCTCCTCGAGAAAGAATGATGCCATCAGCCTCTTTGAGAATTTCATCAAAATGATCCAAACCCTAGCATGAAATGCACAATGCAGTAATCACAGCATAGCAATGAAATAAACTGACAACAGTATCTTCATAAAAGTATGATGATTACCTCAGAATTTTCAATCTTTGCATATATTTGTGTGTCAGGAAGATCATGTGATTGTAAAAAGGCTTTAAGCTGCACATAACAAATATCTGAAGATAAGCAAGGTCTCTATAGAAATCATATGTTAATTCGATAGCTCAGATACTGTATGCCAAAAGGCAAAAACAGTTTATTGTGGTAAAAAAATGCGTAATGTGTGCTCCCAGATTAAGATAAGCGCAGTTACAAACTGACATCATATCTAACGATGCAGGTTTTGCTGGATTGACCCAACTATCCAATACCCAAAAATTGAAAAACAGTGTAATTAACCTATAGAGCCAACCCAATATCTTTTTGATTCACTTTGGGTTTCAGCAATGGGTAACTGGTTAACCCAAAATAACTTGGCATATCGTGGTGCTCTGTAGAGACTCGCACACCAATACACTTCAGTATGTAATCAATCATCATTCATCCGCATGCAGCAGCAGAGTTGCTGGCTAGGCGGCGGCCTCTGTTTGGTCACTGGTGACGAGCGCAGCTGTTGCTCGGGCCATCCAGATGAGTGGTAGGGAAGATGCATGAGGCTGCGGGGATTCGTTTTGCGAAGTTAACGCTGTGTGCTGCTTTGCATCTTCATCGACGATGACCTACGGGTCGCTGCGGCAGTGGCGGCGGACGTCGTTCAGGAGGACGGTTGGGTGGTGTTCAAGGTCTTCAAGAAAACCACCAGGAGTTGTCGGGAGGTGGCGGCATGGTGGCGCCGTGAATCACGACATGCAGCACTCCTCTAGCAACGACACGCTCGACCACATCCTACAGTACATGGGCAAGTCGTGAAAGAGCACGAGCAGCTCCTCTCGCCGCAGCTCGGCGGCGGCAGCGGCGGCGCGGGGAAGGCAGGGAGATACCTCCAGGCTCCGGCCCATCGAGACCGTGCTGGGACGGGTTCATGAAGCTGCCGCTGCTGGGGAGCCCGTCGTCAGCCGCCCTGACGACAACGACGATGATGCCGCACATCTCGGCATCAGGCGACGCGGCGGCGGCAACCATCGGCGGACTGCCGAACAAGATCAGACTTGGTCGTTGCCGAGACGCTGCGCGGCTGACTCGTGCGTGCGCGAAACAAATCGAGGAAGACAAATGGCCGAAGGTGCAGCACGACAGCTTCAATGACGAGACGCCGGCGCAGGCGATCTCGCTCAGACTTGGCCGTTGCCGAGATGCTGCGCAGATGACTCGTGCGTGCGCGAAACACATCGAGGAAGACATTTGGCCCAAGGTGCAGCACGACAGCTTCAATGACAAGATGCCAGCGCCGGCAATCTCGCTCAAGAGCATCGACGACGCACCACGGCGGTGGTGGCGGCGTGAGGATTGGACTATCTTTTCAGGCAGATGATGGGCCGCGAACGTGGACGCTGCACTCATGGCCGGGATGAGCGCTGCTGCATACTTTTGTTTTGTTTTTTTGGGTAACCCACTGGTTTTTGGATAATGACGTGCTTAGTTTTGGGTCGACACATTACTTCCCATTTGGTCGAGTGGGTTGGGCACTGGTTGACCCAATAGTGACACCACTTGCATGCTTAATCATATCCACTAAAAACTATGCAAAGATAGAACAAACTGATTGAAATATTATCCATTTTTATATGCGAGCCTGTGTCACAGGATCTTTACTTCCACACTATTTACCCCATGTACTTCAACTAACTGAGATGAGCATCAATGTTGTTGATTACCATCAGAGATGAAACTACATGTGTGCATGGTGGATGCTCCTTGACTAAACATAAAGATTCAATTGGCTGGATATACAATGTACTAGAAGAAACCATACAAAAGAAAACAAAAGCAGGTGGCCAATCAACTATTACTGAATGTTTAATTCATTAATTCAAGCACGGGAGAACTAGGAAAGAAAATTCACCTCCCTGACATCCTCAGCAGAGCGGGTATGGGAAAGAGAAATAATATCAACACTGTTACGGGAACCCCAAGTTGAAATGACCTATTGCAAGAAAACAGCACTCAGGGCAATCTTCAATAGATATAATAGCAGTAGTATGCCCTTACACAAAACTTGGAAAGGGCTAACAAAGCAACATTTACAGACTGAGGATTATTTATTTCTCGAACATACAGAACTGAGGATTTAACTTTTACTGAATCAGCAACCACAAATTGCATTGATATGAAGAGTGAAGACACATGTCTGTGTATAAGTGTATCACGCTCACATGAAGCTTGATATCTGTGTTTACATGCACCATGATAGAAGCGCAAATTATTCTATTCTTGCAGTATATAACTTGTAAAAGCTAAATCAGCAAACATAATCAGTTTCTTTCAAGCAACCATGTAATTTCTGTGGCTGAATTTTGTCAGGCCAGTGGGTCAAAGCAAAAGAAAATATACAAGGGCATGAAATAGGACCATTTCTTTTATAGATATTGAGCTAAACTTAGTGATGGCATAAGGAAATTATAAGAGGTCGACATTACTTGTTTATCATATTCACTCAAAGTTGGCAAACTGATGTGGACTTGTGAAGCATGCAAAGTGAAAATGGGGCCTGCAAGTGTAGCTGTGTTCTTCACAAGACAATTCACATTTTCACCAGAAGTCTCCAAAACCTGCAAATTATCGTATACAAGAAATGTTGGTATTGCGAAATGGCTTTTATTTAACAAAGAAATTAAACGTGCACACCTCTAACCACACTGATGTTGTTTCACTTCCTGTGAATAGATATTGACCCATAAAAAGAGTATCACCCATCTTCACGGCCTGAGAATTCACAGAAAGAATAATTCAGAACGATGCAATATTCTAGAAAAATAAATAGTACAAATCAAATAGAAATATCAAATACAGGGTAGTTTTATTCCCAGAGCAGAAGACTAAATATCTTTCTTAAATTAGACCAGATTATCCACTTACTTTTGCAAGATCAGCAAATTTAGTTGGTAGAATCTCAGCAGAGGGAGCTTTAGAAACATCTGGAGTTATGGTAACATGATTCCCAGCTTTCAACTCAATTGGCGCACCAGTGGAATTGTGAACCTGAATTTCTGGACCCAGAGTATCCAGCATTACCTATGCATAGTAATTAGTAAGTCATGTTAGATGCCTCTAGGATACAATTGAAGACAGTCTGATAGTCTACCACAATAGTAGATACACTGATGGGGGGTGGGGGGGACCAAGAACAGGGAATAGCATTTTGTTTTCAGAATTGTAAATTTTACCAAGCAGTCAGGGGCAGAGCTGGGACAAATCATGCCTAGGGCCACTCAATGGAGATAATTTGCTACCTGGGCTGGGCCTCTATTAGCTACAATTTGGCCCAGCGCCATGGCCATAGTGGCCCTGGGCGCTTATCCGCCACTGATGCAGCGGTAGGTATGCAAAATGTGATTTGTTCATATGCACAATGCATATTAGAACAAAAATTATCCACAGCTACATTTGAAAGTAAAATGAATTTTTAGTTTATATACATAAATTGAATTCAAATGACAAACCATGATGCCATAAAACTGCCTTAGAAGGCAAGACATATAAGCCTAAGAAACAAATTGCAAATTAAAAAAACAGTGACTAATGAAGTGACAAAGGATAGTTAAGCAACGTCAATTCCACTAAAATTCCAGTTACCAATTAATTCCCCACATGATATGTTAAGAACTAAATCTCAAGAGGAGTCAACTTACAGGGCACAACTTCTTAACATTCTGTGCCGCTTTTCTCAGGTTGTCAAGGGTCTCCTGGTGATACTCAGCATCCAACCATGAGAAATCGAACCGTGCAACTGCAAAATGAAACATACACAGGCATCACAACTATTAGTATTAGTTAATCCAAATAACCAACAATATCAGAGCAAGACTCACTGCAAACAAAACCAGACACTAAAAAGATGTGGTCAAATTACTCTAACCTGACATTCCAGCAGTGAGACATTCTTGAATAACCTCGACTGAGTGCGACTTGGGCCCAAGCGTCCCAACAATCTTGGTGAGGGATGGGAATACTTTCTGCACAGGTGCACGAGGCAAGGATAATAAAGAGATATCTGTTATCTATAGCAAATTAAATCTAAGTTATCACAAGTCCTCGCCCTAATTAAGGAGTACTGAATAATCTCAATTTCAAATTTCACACCATTTCAACAAATTTAATGCCGTCAAATATTGGTGAAGGCAAATCAACCCGATGACAAAGCCCCAGGCTGTCCCTATCCCTGACGCGAATCACACACATTATTTACCAAATGTATCCCCGCATTTCCACGAAACCGTGGCCGACCTCTCCGCGCACCAAATCGGGCCGAACCAACCAAACAAACACCGCGATACAACAATTACGGAATCACCACATCAAGATGCAGATGTTCCAACCGGCCACAGTAGGTCCGCGCGGACGCACGGACGACTCAACGAGAGATCCATCAAGTGACGGAGTGAGGGAAATGGATGTTAGAAAAGGGGGAGGAGGAGCAGGCGGCGGCGCTTACGGGCTTGGCGGGGGTGAGGACGGAGGCGAGGCGGAGCGGCTCCTCAAGGAGCATGTGGCTGGCGCCCTGCATCTCCTCTTCCGGGAAGAA
The DNA here is from genome assembly GCA_947561735.1 of Cenchrus americanus. Taxonomy (NCBI): domain Eukaryota; kingdom Viridiplantae; phylum Streptophyta; class Magnoliopsida; order Poales; family Poaceae; genus Cenchrus; species Cenchrus americanus. Next base: position 163,836,369 of record OX387242.1, on the reverse strand, counting down.
TCTCCTCGCTGCTCTAGGGTTTTGCGGCCTGCGCCTCCACCCACTCCGCTCGCGCTCGATGCGATCGCGCCGCGGCTCGAGCAAGACGATGACGAGGAGCAGAGAGAGAAGGGAGAGCCCAAATCGTGGGGAGAAAGAAAGAAATGGAAGGAAAGAAAAAAAAATCCCAAAGGGGGCGAACACGTGGCCTTTCGACTTGGCTTCCCTTTTTGTTTCGACGGTTTGAAGCGACAAAAGTCTCGCTGGGGTCAGGGTCTCTGGCTCGTGGGCCCCGAGCCGAACTCCGGCGTCCCACAGGAAAGGTGGGGTCTAAAGTAGTGTATGGTCCACTGTCAGACGGTTTTGGTAGTGTGGGTGACGTGATGCGCGTAGCAGAAGTTCACGCGCGGGCCGGGCAGGATAGGGAGTGGTGTGGATACGCGCCGTGCTTGAACGGCCGATCGGACGGCGAGGGGCGCGTCGGGGGGCGCGAAAAGGCGAGCCGATGGGCAGCCTGCAGCCAGGCGTCGTTGGTGTGGCGTGGAGAACTGGGAACGAATTTTGATCGTCGTGCCGCGCGGGAGTGCGGGACCCAATTGTGGAGCGGGTCACGCAGTCCCGAAGCTGGAAACTAAACACTGTTTTCACTGTGGAAGAAATCATATATGCAAACTACTCCCCCGCTCCTTATTAGAAGCCGTTTTGACAAGGTTTGAGTCAAATATTAGGAATATAAATCACGAAAACTTTAAAGTTGTTGAGTTTGAAATGGTGAAAATCATATAGATAGATTTGTCTTGAAAATTACTTTTATAAGAATATACATATATAACTTTTCAATGAATATTTTTATAGCAAAAAAGAGAAGTCAAAGTTGTGCGTTGGTGAAGGACCGATACGGCGAACCAGAGAGGGGGAGTGAATGGGAGCCGATAAAAATTCTTCTCGAAGGAGATGGAGACTCCAACAAGACGAACACGGCTTCCAACACACGTCTCCGACTCACTACCCAATTTGGCCAAGCCCACGCAGCCACTGAAGTGCTACTGGACCTAGGAACCAACGAACAACCTCCCGAGCCAAAACACACCAACACGCACAGCGGAAACTTGCACGGCTTGCTGCCTGTGATGCACCGGTCAGACCGATAGCCTGCGCCGGTTAGACCGGTGACACCGGTCAGACCGGTGGACAGAGCCGGTCAGGCCGGTGGCTACGGCAACCGCACAACAAGTATTCCAGAAAGCCTCAATGACTTCTCTAGACCCTGGAACAGAAACACCCCAAAACACAACCTGCACGGAAGGAAAACCCTACACAAAACCTAACAAAACAACTTCAAACAGTCCAAGAACTGACCAGCAGCACCAAGACCCAAAGACACACGAGTCAAGCAGTTCACCCGAGGCAAATCCCACAAGTGACTCGCACCGGTCAGACCGGTCAAGAGCACCGTCGGCGTCGGTGTAGCCTGGGCGACTCGGGATGAACAAAGACCCGCGGTCAACTCCTCCAAATCCAAACTTCGATCTCCCGAATCGCTCCACGGACTTGAGCTAAGACTTTGGGGATAATAGGAACACCTCATGAGGTGTCCATAGCCACGATTTTGTCCACCAGAACTTACCAAATCAAGAGGAATCAAAGAAATCCCGCCAAGAACTCCTCTAACCCTATAACACCGAAAACCCCAAAATCGAGCCCCTTAACTCACGGATTTGGGAGGGGAATCAAAGGCAAAAGAACCACGAAGGAGTTCACACGAATTTCCCTCATCAAATCCCCAAGAGCAAGGTCCCGAAAACACACCAAGAAAACCACCAAGAGAGAGCTCCGAAAATCACCACAAAAAACAAACGGGAACAATGCAACAAAGCCTTGAGGAACCACACTGAATCATCTATACATACCAAGGAGGTTCATACACCGGTAAATATGATGATAACGAGAGAAGTCATCAGTGAAAGTAATGAATGAATCATAACCATCCACTGAAGTTACTGGGAATGGGCCACAAATGTTAGTGTCAACAACTTTTAAGAGGCCCGAACTCTTAGTAGCTCCTTTCTTAATTATCTTAGTGTTTTCCCCTTAATACAGTCGATGCACTGTTCTGAGTCAGAAATCTAATGAATGTAGTATCTCTTCTCTAACGAGATGTTCCATTCTCCCCCTCGAAATGCGACCTAAATAACAGTGCCACAATTTCGAAGAAGTCTCGTCATTTCGCTTACGCTTATTTGACACATCACTCACATTCATCACAGAGTAATCTTTATCAAAAGAGAGTATATAAAGCTTGCCTTGCAAATAACCAAGACCAACATTTATATTATGATACTTAATATTACACTTATTGTTGCCAAACTCAGAAATGTGTCTCGAATAATCTAATGCTGAAACTGAAATGAGGTTTATCTTTAAGTTAGGAACATAAAGAATGTCATCTAATTGAAGACTAAAGTCGCTTGGTAGCTCTGATCCGAAGTTTCCAACGCCTTCGACTTCAACTTCATTTCCATCAACAACTCTAAGATTTCGCTTCCCCTTTCTTATATTCTCATTGAACTGAATGCATGTAATGAATTGGAAATGTGCACATTCACACCTAAGTCAATCCACCAAGTATCCACCTAAGTCAGTTAAGAATGATTCATCAATAAATGAAACAACATCACAACCTTTGTTCCTCAGCCATCCCTTAAACGATGCACATTGCTTTTGTAGATGTTTAGGAGACTTGCAGAACTTACAAACCTTAACATCTTGAGCAATCTTATGTGAAGTGGTCTTATTCACCTTATTTTTATTAAATTTCTTCTTAGGCTGCTTGTTGCTTCCTGATTCAGCTTGATTTTTGGGAGGATGGTTAAACCCAACAAGGTTAGCCACATTCTCCCCCTTTTCATCTTCTGCCTTTCCTCTTCCTCAACACAATAGATCGTGAGCTCAGCTATGTTCCAAGTCTCTTTCTGAGTGTTGTAGCTTATCTTAAAAGGACTATATTGAGGAAGTAGTGAAGTCATAATGAAATGCACCAAAAAACCATCCGAGATGGTCATACCCAGTGCCTTAAACTTATTGGCCATATCACACATGCTCAAATTGTGCTCCCTAATACCAATTTGCCCATTATACTCAGACGTGAGAATTCTTCATAATGAGAGTGCTAGAATAGGTCTTAGGAGCTCTTAAAGTTTTTTTCAACCTTATCGAAGAATTCCTTAGCAGCCAACTCACAACCATCCTCATGTTTATCAGGAATAGCACCTCTAATGGCAATAGAGATCGATTGCTTAATGATCATGTCGGCCATTCTATTATGCCTATCCCACTTATCAACATGAGAGTTGTCAACATTGGGAGCAGTAGAAACAACAAGCCTAGCCTCACGTAAAACCGAGTCATACTCTAAAATGTTGAGTATCACATGTACCTTTTCCTTCCAGCTAGGAAAGTTGGTGCCACTAAAAGGCTCAATGGTGTTTAGGTAGTCGGTCACATTATTCACTGAAAATTATGAAACATTATGTTTCAGTAAAATACACAATAAAAATGCACATAAAAGCATAATAATAACCTTACAATGGTCTGATTAAAATTATGCAACAAATTTCAATTTGCATCACCAATGGACAGTAAACAAATGAAATTTATCATTAAACTCGTAATTAAAACAACGACGGTCAGAATTAATTACAACTGTACTCTAACTAAGCTTCTCGATGGTTCCACTTAATTAGAGAGCATCTTAATTGCATACCGGTGGAAAACATAATTTTTCAGTGGAATAATGCAAACTAAACAGTAATTAACAATTATATGACTTATGGAAATTAAATAAGTTGGAAAACATAAAAGATATAAGAATAAACTTAAACAGGCTCAAAACCTCAAAAATAGCCCATATATGCATTTAGCACGCAACGACCCGTTATCTCGTGGCCCAGCAAATGGCCTACTGCTGGCATAAAGCACATCAAATTAATCTAAACCGACTAATACATGGGCATAACCATGGCTTAGGATTAAGATTAGATCATGACCAGGCTAAGGGAGTGTTTGGCAGAGCTCCACGCAGCTCCAGATAAAAAAACAGCTCCACTCCAAATTTTCTCAACCAAACACATCCGACTCCAGCAGCACCAGAAAAACGGTGGAGAAGACCCCTAACTCTATGGTTTTCATGGAGTACCTCAAGAGGTACTCCACAAAATCCAAGTTTCCTGGAGTGGGTGAAATTACCCACCACTGCCATTGGTTACATAAAAAACGATTTGCTCTAATTTTTTCCTCTCCGAAGTCGCAGGTGCCCTCCCCGCGCCCGACCTCCACCCTGCCCCGAGCTCCCCCTGCTCGTCGTGCCCTGCCGCTCCGACCACCGCGGTCGCCCGTCCCCCCGCACCCCCTCCTCTACTTGGAGCTCGCCTCCCCTCATCACCGGCCCTCGCCGGGCTTGCCCATCCGCCCGTCCGTCCCGGCCACGCCGCTCCCGGCAAGGCGGCGCCGCGCCCGCCCGCCTCGGCGGGTCGCGCCCGCCCGCTCCCCCCGCGCCACCCGCGTGCTTCTCCCCTCCCCGGCAAGGTCATTCCCGTCGGGGAAGCAACGTCTACCGCACCGCGCCCTCCCGATCGCCGGCGACCCCGCGTCATTGTGCTCGCCCGGAGCCACCGCGCCCGCGCACCCGCGCCCGCCGCACCCACCCGCCCGCGGCTAGCAAGGTCGCGTCCGCCCTTGGTCGTGCCGGCCTGGCCCCCGGCGAGGCGGGGGATCCGCGCCCCTCGAGCTGGGCTCCGGCAGCTCTGATGCACGGCGGATCTGCGCCACTCTAGCTGGCCTCCGGTAGCTCCGATGCGCGGCGGATTTGCGCCCGTCGAGCTGGGCTCCGGCAGCTTCGATGCGCTCCACGGGTGGCGAGGAGGAGACCGAGTGCATCACGCCAACTGCTCTATTCATCACTTTCATTCTGTCATCCACATCGTTAATTCATCACCCACTGTTGTGATCCTTGGAATCCGTCTACGCTATGCAATTCACAATCCACTCATAGGATTCAAGTTCATTATTCATGCAACAGCCGCAGCTACTCTTTGCATTCTTCTTGACTGATTAGTTTTGGGTTTGTTCACACTTTCATATATATACATTTATGAGGAAGAAGGATTTTTTATTGTCCTTACATGTGGGCCATAGCTGTCATAGGGATCACGAAAAATTTGGAGCTGTACCAAACACTTGTCGGGATCTCAGCTCTATGGTGGAGCTACTCCATGGTGAAGATCCGTGGATCTGCAACTCTGGAGTTGTTTTTTCAGAGTTGGAGCTTTGCCAAACACACCCTAAGTACAACTCTAATGCCAATTGTTGAATATTGTTGTTCAATATAAGTAGCACATAAACACAAGATCACATAGCCTAAATCACAATCAATCTGCTGGTGCGGAATTAGGTGGAATAATCTTATACCAGCGTTAGTAGCTGCCATGGATGTCTCCTGATTTGAAGTAGTCGGTGTGGGTGTCAGTGTAGAAATAGTAGAGTCGATGACGAACACCAACTCAAGAACTAGTGGTGTTATTGATCGACAACTTCATGATCTCGTCGAGTAGCACCTCCCTTCTGGGCACCAACGTCACTACCCCAGACGTGGACGAGGAACTAGGGCTTCTACCTCCTCTAGCTCCCTTAGCGGTCAGTCTTTGGTCTTTGTGATAAAGCTAATCGATTTGATGCATTAGAGGCCTTGCCTAATCTAGTTTTATATAGAGATGTGGAGGCAGGGCCTAGAATTCGTTTATGAAACTAATCGCGTGACTGTTGATCACGGACGCGAGTCTTCTCCCTCACGTAGGGGAAACAAACGTGGGGAAGAAGTTTCTCTCGGTTAAGACCGAGAAGATCACCCTACACATTATTTCCAACAATGTCTAGTTTAATCGGTTGTTGAATTATGGATTAGAATGGCATCTGGATATTCTAATAGTCTGATGGTGTGTCCGTCCAACTTCAGTAACGGTAGGACCAATCAATTCACCAGGGTCAGGCCAACGAACAGTATGTTCAGTTAACAGACAGGGGATGGCTGCAAGCCTGCAACATAGGGCATGTATGAAGGGGTGGCCCGTGGGCTCGGCTGCGCTCCCGGGAGCCCATTTTCGAGTTTTGGCCCCCTTTTCCCTTCCCTCGGGCTGGCCTGCCAGAGGCAAAGGTTCCCCCTCCGCCTGGCTCCTCTCATACGCCATTTTCCACCGTAGCCAGAGGGCTCGGCTCTGCGCGGTGCTGGGCGGGCGATTTTGGGGCGATTTGCGCTGGCGGCAGGTGGCCTTGGCGGGCTCGCGCGGGAGAAGGGAAAGTTCCTCCCGCCCTTCTCCGTCGCGAAATCCATGGCCTATAAAGGAGACCGCCGTCGCCTCCTCTCTTCTTTCCCCTTCCCCCTCGCTCCCGTGAGACACCAGCTAGGGTTTCATGGTGGTGTGCGGTGGGTGAGCTCTAGTCCACGACCGACGGGCTTCCTCTCTGTTCTCCCGCTGCGGATCTGCTCCGACTCGCCGACGCGCCGGCGTTGACCCTGCTGGAATTCCGGGCGGTGAGGTTATTCTTCCTCGGTGCCGGCGTTGACCTAGGGTTTGCTGTCGACCGAATCTGCTTCCTCTTCCACCTGGTCTTCTGCTCTGCATCATGTGCCTCCTCCGAGCTCCCCAAGGTGAAATCGACCCCCGAATCCCCATCCTTGTTATGGATTTCTTCTCCGCGTTCATTCTTGTTTCGATGCGATGCGGATATATTCTTGTTCCGATGCGGTGCGGTTGTGGTGCGGTTGTTCTTGTCTCGATGTGTCTGGTTGTTCTTGTTTAGATTCGATGCGGTTGTTCTTGTTTCGATTTGGCGCGGTTGTTCTTGTTTCGATGCAGTGCGGTTTTTATTGTGGTCGATGATGATGTCCTTTGCGCTGGGAGGCTTGTTGAATCAAGCAGCCGTGCAAAAACATTATGAAGCATGCAATTCTTTGTTGATGCTAGTCAGGGCTACCTTACTTAGACATTCTTTGAATTACTATGCATGTAGATGGATGTTCCCGAGACCCGTGAAATGATGGTGAGGCAAGCTACTGGCATGATAGTGACCATGGTGTCTATTGTTGTCTCTACTCTAAAGAGATTGAGGGATGAACCTGAGCCTGATATAGAGCCAAACCCTCTCCTGTATAGCCTTAGAGCTGATGCTGAGCAGCATAGACAGAGAACCCTGCAGGCCATCTATAATTCCACAGATGTAGAATGTGTCTCTATGTTAAGAATGAGGAGGAAACCCTTTTTTTGTTTGTGTGAGACATTTAGATCCAAGGGGCTTTTGCATGACAATGCTGGTGTTAGTGTTGAGGAACAGGTTGCAATGTTCCTTCATGTTGTTGGGCACAATCAGAGATTTAGGGTGGTGCACCAGTCTTTTAGGAGGTCCATTGAGACAGTTCACAGACACTTCCACCAAGTTCTGTTTGCTGTTGGTGAGCTTATGTCTGAGATGATCAAGCCTCCATGTACCACTACCCATCCAAAAATTCTTGGGAGCCACAGATGGAACCCATACTTGCAGGTAACCACACATGAACACTACTAGTAGAGAGTGTGGTTGTCCTGACTTGTTCTAACTACACATGCACATTTTTTAGGACTTTGTTGGTGCAATAGATGGAACTCATGTGTTGGCAAGGGTTCCTAGAAGCAGAGAACAACCATTCAGGGGTAGGCACAAAGACCCCACACAAAAGGTCATGGCTGCTGTGGACTTTGACATGAAGTTCACCTATGTTCTAGCTGGTTGGGAGGGCTCAGCACATGATGCCCTCATACTTGCTGATGCACTTGAGAGGAATGATGGGTTTGTTGTACCTGAAGGTAGGAAGCCACCATTTGCAATGTAGTTGTTCACTGTCCTATTATAATTTAGAGGCCTTAGGATTCATTTGTTGTCCCTGTAGGTAAATTCTACCTTGTAGATGCTGGGTATGGGTGCCGTAATGGCTTCCTTCCTCCCTACAGGGGGGTGAGGTACCATCTATCAGAGTATGGCCCAAGGAACAAACAAACCAATGCAAGGGAGATGTTCAACCTGAGACACTCTTCACGTAGGGTCACAATTGAAAGGGCCTTTGGTGTATTGAAGAATAGGTTCAGGATCCTAGACAACAAGCCATTCCACCCATTTAAAACACAAGTGAAGCTTGTCCTTGCTTGTTGCATCTTGCACAACTGGATCATAGGCTTTGGGTTAGATGAAGTTGTGCCTAATGAAAATTGGGTACCCCCTATGAACCAAGACACTTCACATATTGATGAGGTGTTCTCCCAAGACTCTCATGCCATGACAGCCAAGAGGGACATCATCTGCAATGCTATGTGGGATGGGTGTTCATAGGACTTGATGCATTTATTTGTTGTTCATTGTATTATCTAATTTGGTAGCCCTGGTCTAGAACTCTTGGATTTGTGATGCTGTTGTAATAATTATTGGACAAAGCTGAGACATATTTTTTCCTATATGTATTATTTATTTGTTGTTCATGAGTGTTATTTCTGTGTTATTTACATATTATCCTCAATGTATTATTTCTTGGCTGCAACTATACTAGGATGGCATCTGCTAGTGTTGAGGAGGTTGTGGGTGTTGTTGCTGTTGATGTTGAGGCTGGTCCTGCTGTTGCTCCAGCAGCAGCTCCAGCACTAGCACCAGCACCTGCAGCAGCACCTATTGGTCCTATGAGGTGGAACAATGCAACATCTGGCTTTGTGCTTAGGAGGATGGCACAACTAGTGAGTGATGGCAGTAGGCCTGACAAAGTCTTCAAGGACAAGGATGTGAACTTTGTTGCCAAGCAACTATTTGAATTCGGTGGTGAGGTTGCCAACCCCACTCAGGTGTACAACCACCTAAGGAAGTGGAGGCAGAAGTGGGCAAAGGTTGCTAAGCTCAAAGATTTGAGTGGGGCTCTTTGGGATACTGACCTTATTGCCATCATGATGGATGTGGAGCACTACTCTAACCACATTAAGGTAGAAATCATATCCTCCTGTCTTTACTTAGGTTCCATATCCAGTTGAGTTTATTTGAGTGAGCCAACCTTGTTACCCTTGTGCAGTACCACCCTAAGGATGCTGAGTTCCTTAACTGTCCCATTAGGTTCTACACTGAGATGGAAGCCATCTTTGGCCATTCTATGGCCACTGGGAAGTATGTTGTAGGGTCTAGTGAAGCACTTGGTGTCGTATGGACCTCCCTGGGCCCACTACCTCGGTGGGTACCAGGACCGACTACTCGGTGGGCCCATGGGACTACCCGGCTTGCGCTACACGACACCTGATGGCGTGGAGCACAAGGACTACGGAGGAGAAGTACTCGGTTAGGAAGCTGTACATGTCCTGCACTGTATGGAAGACTCCTAGACGTACTCGACTAGTACTCTCTCCCTACTCCGACTTGTAACCCTGCCTCCCGAACTATATAAGGCGAGGCAGGGACCTTTCTCAAGCATCTCATCCAATCCACGGCGCACTATTACACCATCTTGTAATCGTGCCCAATCAATCCAGAGCTACGCAGCATACAGGACGTAGGGTATTACGCACCTCGCGGCCCGAACCTGTCTAAATTGTGTGCCACGTGTCTCTTCCTTCGAGTTACCGATCTCGGCGAGGCCACATTCATCTACTTCGGGTACTCCCCTTAGTAGGTTGCCGGTCTAAAACACCGACAGCTGGCACGCTAGGTAGGGCCTCTCGCCCGAGATCACATGGCGAACTCGACGGCTCCCGTCTACTTCAAGCCAACCGTCGCCTTCAACCGCGGCGACACCTTCATGTTCGGCGCCTGGGTCTGCACTGCAGACGGCGCGGGCTCTTTCCAGCGCCGCCTCACCATGCCGCCCAACCCGAAGACCGGCTTCGTGACGCTTCCTGAAGTTGTCACAGGCGAACTCGCCGGCAAGTTCGGCGAAATTTCGCTCTTCAACCATCACACTGACTTCGAGCTCGAGTCCGCTTCCAACTCGAACTCGACGTCTCCATGGGCCATCGCATGCGAGCCGGCTGCCCAGCCATCGCAGGCGATCCCCCACCTCGTGAGCGCTCCGCGCGTGATCCCCGCATCCTCAGCTGGGCCCGCACGGAGGCTCTCTGTTCGCGCCGGGCCGGCAAGGAGCCCGTACCCGAGTACAACTCGGACTCCGACACCGCCCCCGGCCACGCTTCAGACTCCAACCCTCTCTCCGAGTTCTACTCGAACCCCGCATACGAGTTCGACTTCGGGTCGGACCCTGAGGATCCAGAGTCTGAGGACAACTCCACTGAGCATCCCTTGTCAGGCCGGCCTTTGGGCTAGTTATAACATCCACACCAGCCGGGAGATTCGTCATCGGCCGGACCGCAAGCTGCCCGGACCGATAAGTGGAGACTCACGCTACGTCGCCTACATCGACTCGCTACCGTTCCAGGAGGGAACACCCCTAGCCCGGGCTGACTCGAGCACACCAACTGAGGTGGCACCTTCTGAGTCCAGTCTTGGCACCCCTGATCGCCAAGTCTTCATGGCTGCCGGCGACACCCCAGGACCTTCAGGGACGGCTCAAGACAAGTACCTTGAAGACATCTCCTCTGACGAGCTCTCTGCTGATGCCCCAGCAAACGAGGCCCCGGCAGACAGAGACGCTCGACGTGAGCGTAACCGGAAGCGCAGCGAATGTCGCCGACGCCTCCGCGACAACTTCCCCGTCTGCAACCTTGCAGAAGCTCTCGAGGCTGTCGAGAGCAGAGTACACACTACCCCTGAGCAATGCCTCATGTCGATCACAGCGATCGCATGCCAGGCTCAGGGCATACGCGCTGGAGAGGTCATCGCCAAGCTCGCTGAAGATGCCTACTTCATGCGGGTCGACAACAGGGTCAACCAACCTCCCCCCGCCAGGCACCGCGACAATGAAGCCACAAGTCGCAGCGCCAACAACGGTCCCAACCGTACTCGAGCTGAGCTCCCCGCTCAGCCCAACCGCACTCGCTCCAACGCCGGCGGACCCCCACAGGGCGGCAACAGCCACCGCGAAGTCGTCCCTCACCGTGCTCTAGCCGGCGGCGGCAGTCATGACCCTGACGGCGGCGGCGGCGGCGGCGGAAGCTCCAACCATGGAGCCAACAGGAGGGCTGGTGGCGGCGGCAGTCGCGGCGGTCGAGGCCACGCGAACAGTTACGCCTCTGGCGCCTCACAGGGTGGCTACGACGCCCGCCAAAAGATTGAGGAGCTGCGGCGGAAGAAGTCGACCACCGCAGGCGACAACGACGGCTTCCCCGCCTTCTCACCTCGACTTCGCAACTTGCTCCTCCCCGACAAGTTCAAGCCTTTGGGGATCACCAAGTACGACGCGAAGCAGGACCCCATCCAGTGGCTCAGATGCTACGCTTTCTCCATCGTGAACACTGGCGGCAACAGCGACACCAAGTGCCTCTACTTCCCCTTCTGCTTGGACCAAGCTCCACTCACATGGCTCGAGTCGCTGGACAAGCACTCGATCGACAAGTGGGACCAGCTGAAGGAGCAGTTCACCAACAACTTCGCGGGCGCCATGGGCCGATCGGGTACTCGCATGGACCTGGCCATGGTCAAGCAGGAACAAGGCGAGACCCTTCGCAAGTAGATGTCTCGCTTCTTCGACAAGCGTGGTCGACGTCACTGACAAGGAGGTCATCGACCTCTTCCAAGACGGCCTCTACCACCACCACACCTTCGAAGACTTCGGTCGTCGCCGCCCCAAGTCTATCCCCCACCTTAAGGACATGATCACGTCCTGGGCGGATGAAGAAGACAAGGCCAACACCAAGTACGACGCCATCCGTGGCAAGACCAAGCAGAACGCGGGCGGCGGCGGTGGCAACAACGCGAACGAAGGCGGTCGCAACAACAACAACAACAACTACTCGGGTCCTAACCGCAAGCGCAAGCCAGACAACACTGTCGCGGCTATCCAGCGCCCTGCGAAGGAGAACTCGAAGAAGAACTCCGGCGGCTTCAAAGACCTGCTGAAGGAGAAGTGCCCGTGGCATCCAAATGGCAACCACACCACCGAGCAGTGCTACCAACTCAGGCATGCACTCAAGGATACGCCAGAGCCACCGCACCCTCACGACAAAAAGGGCAAGAAGAAGTACGGTGACAACAACGACTTCCAGGAACCCGACAAGACCGTCAACGTCCTCTTCGGTGGATTGCCCAGCAGGCGGGAGCAGAAGGCTACCCGTCGAGAAGTCATGTCCATTGAGCCAGCGGTCCCGACCCCTCTCAGGTGGTCGGAGGTACCCATCACCTTCTCCCGCGCGGATCAATGGACCAGCTTCTCCGAACCAGGGCGCTTCCCCCTCGTCCTGAAGCCAGTGGTCGCGGGCTCCAAGCTCAACAAGGTCCTCATCGACGGTGGAAGCGGGTTCAACGTCCTTTTCACCAAGACCTTGAAGAAGATGAAGCTCGACATCACCCACATGCTCACCAAGAGCAACACGCCCTTCTACGGCATCGTCCCCGGCAACGCGGCTATCCTACTGGGCTCAGTGGTCCTACCAGTTACCTTCGGGGAATCTCGGGACAACTACCGTACCGAGTACATCAAGTTCGAGGTCGCGGACTTCGAGACTTCCTACCACGCCATCCTCGGCAGACCGGCCATCGCCAAGTTCATGGCGGTGCCCCACTACACCTACTTGGTACTCAAGATGCCAAGCCCAGCGGGTGTACTCTCTCTCCAAGGGGACTTGAAGATCTCCCACGACTGCGACACAGAAGCCGTGGAGATCGCTTCTACGAATCAAGTACCCAACGCGATGATGGAGGTCTACGCTGTCGGTGTTTTAGACCGGCAACCTACTATGGGGAGTACCAGAAGTAGATGATTGTGACTCGCCGAGATCGGTAACTCGAAGGAAGAGACACGTGGCACACAATTTAGACAGGTTCGGGCCGCGAGGTGCGTAATACCCTACGTCCTGTATGCTGCGTAGCTCTGGATTGATAGGGCACGATTACAAGATGGTGCAATAGTGCGCCGTGAGTTGTATGAGAGGAGATTGGATGATGTGATTGGTCCCTGCCTCGCCTTATATAGTCCGGGAGGCAGGGTTACAAGTCGGAGTAGGGAGAGAGTACTAGCCGAGTACGTCTAGGAGTCCTCTATACAGTGCGGAACATGTACAGCTCCCTAACCGAGTACTACTCCTGTGTAGTCCTTGTGCTCCACGCCTTCAGGTGCCGTGTAGCGCAAGACAGGTAGTCCCAGGGGCCCACCGAGTAGTCGGTCCTGGTACCCACCGAGGTAGTGGGCCCAGGGAGGTCCATACGACAAGCCCCCGAGTACTTTGTAGTCGAGAAGGATAGCATCAAGTAGTCTTGACGGCCTTAACGAGTAGTCCTCAAGCGTCCCTGAGTGCTACAAGTCAAAAGTCCTCAAGAGTAGTCGAAGCATCCCGAGGCTGGAATGTACTCCAGCTGATGTTTGAGCAATCTTGAAGTCTTATCGAGTAGTCCCAAGCGTCCTCGAAGACTGCCTTCGAAGGTCTTCAAAAACTGCCTGTCTTGTCTTGAAGCCGGAGCTGATATGGAGGTGCGATTGCAAAATCACACTCCATATGGAGTAGCCCCCGAGCCTTAGGTTGAGCCGCGGGCTCTGGCTGAGGGTCCATCTGAAGTCTTGGCAAGAAAATTCCGAAAAATCCGAAGAGAAAAAACCTAAGGACACGTGGCACGGAGCCCCCGAGCCTTGAGTCGAGTACTTCCTCTCGAATTGAAGGGTCTTCTTGAAGAATGTGTCCTGAGATGCTCTTGAGACTAGCCGCTTCCCAGGTAGTCGAGTAGAAGTAGCCGAGCCCCCGAGGTGAGGCGCGTCGACTAGCAGAATACGAAGAGTCACGCGCAACCGCTGAGTCAGCCGCGCGTGAACTTATCCAGCCGCCCGTTGCGGAGCCGGTTTGGCTTATAAATAGAAGCCAAAACCCTTAGGGTTTTTCACCCATTCGAGCTGCAGCCATTCCGTTTGCATCTGAAGCGAAGCGAATCCACTCCCAGCGCTTGCTGCCGCCGTAGTAGATCCAAGTGCGCCGCCTCCCAAAGCTTTTAGGGTAGCCCCCGAGCGGATGCGAGTGAAGACGCCTTGCACTTGGAGGATGAAGCCATCACCGTCCAAGACGTCCAAGGCCGCCGGGAAGAAGAGGGGCCGTGAAGAGGCCGCCGCGCCGCCACCGAGCGGCGCCGCCCATGTCTCCACCGCGGGCTGATCCAAGCCGCGAGTGGAAGAAGTCCAAAGTGAAGACGGAGGATCTGCTGACCCTCCTGAACAGTGGGTTCATCAGGGAGAAGGAAGTCGATATGTGGAGGTCCGCCGCTGGAGATCCATATCCGATGGAGAAGGCCGAAGACGAGATCCCAATGTTCGCGCGGTTCGTGGAGCGCGGTCTTGCGCTCCCGGCCGGCCGATTTCTTCAAGGGGCTGCTCGGGTACTACGGGATCGAGTACCTGAACCTGAACCCCAACGGCATCTTCCACACGGCGGTCTTCGTCCACTTCTGCGAAGCCTTCCTCGGGATCAAGCCGCATTGGGTGCTTTTCCGGAAGTTCTTCCGCGTCAAGCCGCAACCAAGTGCCACCAACCCCAGGGTAGTCGGAGGAGCCGGCATCCAGCTGAGGGAAGACGCCGCAGAGCAGTATTTGGCGTACAAGCTTGTCGACTCCAACACAGACTGGAAGACCAGGTGGTTCTACATCACGAACCACCACCCCGGCCTGCCGAAGCCGAGCGGACGGCAGCCCAGGCACCGTGAATGGTGGAACACGGAGCCCACCATGCAAGAGGGGATCCAGCTCCCCGAGCTGTTAGCACGCATCAAGGTGCTCAGGGAGGCGGGACTGAGGGCCGAGCACGTGGCCTTCAGTTTCATGAAGCGAAGGATCCAGCCGTTGATGGCTCGGGAGACCCTGGGCTTCGAGTACACCGGCGACGACGACGCGTCGCGGATGCAGGGAGGCGAGCTGGACGACAACGACATCATCGAGAGGTTGTCGCGGATCTTCAAGGACATGCCGCCGTACACGGCGTGCCCTGTCGAGGAGTACTCCGCAGCGCGCCCGCCCAAGTAGGTGAGTAGTCGTACTCCCCTAGTTGAGTAGTGATTGCTTGTAGTAGAGTTGCTGACATCTTGTCTCTGCGCAGGATGACGTGAAGAAGTTCATCTCCGAGCCGCAGCCACCTCCGAGCGGAATCGAGATCCCGATGGAGGGAAAGGCTAAGGAGCGCCGAGAAGTCGGTGAAGGCCACGACACCGTCGTCGTAGAGGATACCTCCGACGACGACGACGAGGACGAGGAGACGTTGCAGGACCGCTTCCAGCTGCGGTCGAGGTTTAGCCGCCCGGGCTTGCCTCATGTTCCGGTGGTACAAGACCCCCCGGCTAGCCTGGAGGCTAGCCTGGCTGCACCGCCACGGAAGCCGCGCAACCCCACCAGGAAGCGGGTGACGAAGAAGCTGAAGGTCTCAGAGACCACGCCTCAGGAGGTAAGTTGTCTTGAGCAGAGTAGTCGAGTACCCGTTGTTCGAGTACTTTTGCTGATGAGTGGTCTTCCTTGTATGCAGGAGGTGCCGCTAGCGGAGCCCGTCGAAGAGGGCGACGAGGGCGTGTGGGACACGGTGGAGGAGTCAGCTGGAAGTCGTAGTCCAGCCCCCACTGTTGAAGAAATCCTTACACAACTGGAGCGCCAGCCCCCAGCTCCACAAGGGAGCACGGGACCCGTGGCCGCCGCCGTTGAAGAGGTGGTGTCCTCAGGAGCGCAGGAGACCGCTGCGTCGGCCGCCGCTGCTGTGGAGGAGGCGGTAGCCGCAGGGGTGCAGGGGGAGGCGCCCGCCGAGGGTGGACTGGTCGATATCGCCAGCATCCTCAGTGCTCCGGCCGTGACCATTGTCCGGTCGAACTTGTAAGTACCGTATCCTTGCGAGTAGTACTTGTTGCAGTAGTCGATGTTGACTGACGACCATCTGTGAATGTTTCTGCAGGAGGTCCATAGATTTGTCTTGGGAGGGGGATGAGCCCTCATCAGCGGTGGCGGAAGAAATCAGGCCGCCCGCCGAGGAGGCCGCTCCCGCTACCCAAGCCGCGACTGAGCCACCGGCTGCCGAGGTGCCGCTGCCGGAGGCCAGTGTAGTCGAAGGTGAGTACCCTTCTTGAAGCTACAGGGCTCCACGAGGAGTAGTCGCAGGCACTGATGCACTTGTCGTCTCTTTGACAGGCGCTGAAGGTGGTGACATCCCTCGCGGGGGTGCCAATGCGAGAGGTTGACACCAGAGGCCCCAGAGGCTGCGGAAGGAGCCCCCGAGCCCATGGAGGAGGTCGTCAAGAAGACCGCCGGGGGAGAGGCGGTCACCACGTCGCCAGAGATTTCTCTGGAGGTGGCTATCCGCTCCCCCGAGATCCAGGACGCAGAGCCCATCCATTCTGCGCCGATGACGGAGACCACCGCGAGTAGTCGCGGCGGGATAGAGCTGCTCGCGGACGATCTCATCGAGCCGGCGACGGTAGCCAAACATCTGGAGGCGATCCGTCAAGCCGAGCAGTGGATGAAGGTAAGTAGCCGTAGCCTTTTGAGTAGCCAATCCTTAGTCGTTGAGTACTCTTCGTGACTTGAGTTGTTTGTGCAGGACGTTGCGGAGCGGTCCCGCGACAAGTCGAACCTGCTACAGGGCTATGGCGACACGGTGCTCCGAGCCGAGGCGCTAGAAGAGCAACTTGTGAAGTCGCGGAAGCACACGGCTGCCATGCAGTCGAAGCTCGACGCCGCCTTCGCCAAGTACCACAACGACGTCCAGGAGTTGCAGGCGAAGGGCGACGACTTGGTGCGGAAGAATAAGGGCCTCCGCAAAAAGAATAAAGGTATACCCTTCAACTTATCGGGTACTTGTTGGAGGTCGAGAAGCATCTGACCCGCTGTTGCGTTGCTGTGTTGCAGAGCTTGAGGGCCAGGTGGAGCAGCTGAAGGCCTCGGAGACGAGCATGAAGAACCTCTTCTACCGGGAGCAAGAAGCCCGCCAGGTACTCGAGCTCGACTACAAAGAACTCGCCTTCGAGTGCGAGAAGCATATGGAGCTTCGGATTGCTTCGACAGAGATCTCGTCAACCTGCTACAAATCCTTGCGAAGTTGAACGAAGACCGCGAGGCATTGCGGGCCCGATGAAGGAGTTGGAAGAAGCCGCACCGCCGATCGCAAGGCTCCCGGTGCCGCACCCGGCGGCCCCCAAGATCGCTCCTCCGGTGGATCGCCTCAAGGAAGCTCCAAGCCGGCCGGCCGCCTACGTGAAGCATATGGCCGGGTCGATCCCAAGACAAGTCTTGGCCTTCATGAAGTCGTACTTCCCGAAGGCTCCGGTGGAGGTAGTCGCCGGCGGGGTAGCCGCCAACCGCTCCGATGAGCGAGTATGCGAGCCGCCGGGAGCGGATGGCTCCCATCGCGGAGCGAGTGTAGCCGAGAAGCCGAACCTCCGGTAGCCCCGTAATAGGTAGCTAGAAGCCATGGTTGTACGGGAAAAACAATTGTAATGAATTGTTCAAGTATCAATGAAAGAAAATTTTCCGAGAATGAGTACTCGTAGTCGCGATCTCGCAGTGCGGAGCCCCATCGTGGAGTGGATGCGAGTAGTAGTACTCGACTTTAGTAGTCCCGTTGTAGGGAATAGGCGAAAGAAGTTGATGAACGATCAATCTTTATTGCGAAGAAGTACACACCCGGATGGCCGGGCCGTAGTTACGAGTAGTCGCTTGGACCGGAGGCCGCTTACGACCGAGTAGCGCCGGAGCGGGTAGCCGCTTACGCAGCTTGATCCGTAGGTAGCCGTGTAGGCCGGATCGTAGATCCGTAAGTAGCCGTGCGGCGGGATCTTGAAGTGTGGTCTCTTGGTAGACCGCCGCTAGAGTCCTTGACGCTCGTTGCGGCCCCGTGGTCCGTAGGTAGCCGCGCGGCCGGATCTCGGAGAGGAGAAGTCCGGAGACCGGGGGCCGGGGACCCGAGGGTCGCTTACGGCCGGGGGGTGTTGATGTAGTCGTGTAGACTTGAACCCCGCAGTAGTCGTGTAGACTAAGCGTAGAATCGACGAGCTGGTCGACGTTCCACGAGTTGTTGATGTCTTCGCCTTCAAGTGTTTGGAGGCGATAGGAGCCCGCCCGCCACCTTTGCCACCGTGAAGGGACCTTCCCGTGGGGAGCCGAGCTTGTGAAGTCCTTCCGTGTTCGGATACGGCGGAGGACAAGATCTCCAACGTTGAAGGAGCGTTCCTTGACGTTGCGATCATGGTAGCGTCGGATACCCTCCGGTACCTTGCCGATTGGACGAGGGCGGCGCAACGAGCTTCTTCGAGGCCGTCGATGTCAACTCGTCCGTCGTCTTCCGAGACGCCTTCGTCGTAGTGCTCCACTGCTGGCGAGTTCCATATGACGTCGGCAGGGAGGATGGCTTCTGAGCCGTAGACCAAGAAGTAGGGGGATTGCCCCGTTGGCTTGGATGGTTGAGTCCGTAGCCCCCAGAGTGTGTTGGGTAGTTCCTTGATCCACTTGCCCCCTTTGGAGTTCGCGGCGTCATGTAGCCGCTTCTTGAGAGTGTCGAGCACCATCCCATTGGCGCGCTCGACTTGTCCGTTGGCCCGTGGATGGGCGACTGAGACGTATCGGACGTCGATCCCGCTGTTCTCGCAGTACTCCTAGAACTGGTGGTTGTTGAAGTTGGACCCCAGGTCTGTGATGATGTGGTGGGGTAGTCCATAGCGGTGTACTAGTTCATCCAGGAAGTCGAGTACTCTGTCAGCCTTGGGGCATGTGACCGGCTTGACCTCGATCCACTTGGTGAACTTGTCGATAGCCACCGCACCCCGTTGAATCCTCCTGGCGCAGTTGGCAGTGGCCGATCATGTCGAGCCCCCAGCAAGCAAAGGGCCAGGTTGGCGGTATGGTGACTAGCTTGTAGGCTGGGACGTGTTGCTGCTTGGCGAAGTACTGGCATCCTTGGCACTTTCTGACGAGTTCTTCGGCGTCGCCCAGGGTTGTGGGCCAATAGAAGGCTCGCCGGAAGGCTTTGCTGACCAGCGTGCGTGAGGGCGCGTGGTTGCCGCAGACGCCTTTGTGGATCTCCTCCAAGATGTCCTTGCCTTCTTCACGAGGGACGCACTTCATGAGTACTCCAGAAGATGCGCCCCGCTTGTAAAGCTTGTCTCCTACGAGAACGTAGGACTTGGCGCGGCGGGCGAGTTGCTCGGCCGCGTTTTTGTCGGAGGGGACCTTCTGCTTGCTGAGGTAGTCGATGAAGGGTTGCCTCCAGTCCACGTCGATCATCATGACCTCCTCGCCCGGTGGTGGATGGGCTGGGACAGTGGTCGGTGGCGCCGGCTCCGGGATGGATGGCGCGTGGAGCTCGTGGACGAAGACACCCGCTGGCACTTGAGCGCGGGTGGATCCAAGCTTCGAGAGGACGTCCGCTGCAACGTTATTGTCGCGGACGATGTGATGGAACTCGAGACCATAGAATTTGTTCTCGAGCTTGCGGACTTCTAGGCAATAGGCGTCCATGTTCTCCTTGTTGCGGTCCCAGGACTTGTTGACTTGGTTGATGACCACTGCGGAGTCGCCGTAGACTAGTAGCCGCTTGATCCCCAGTGAAGCCGCGAGGCGGAGCCCGTGTAGGAGAGCTTCGTACTCGGCTTCGTTGTTTGAGACCTTCCAGAGGATCTGCAGGACGTACTTGAGTTGTTCACCCGTTGGAGAGATCAGGAGTACCCCTGCACCTGCGCCCTCGAGGTTGAGTGGGCCGTCGAAGTACATCACCCAATGCTCCGGTCGCACGGTGGGAGTAGGTAGCTGGTTCTCCCGCCACTCCGCCATGAAGTCGACTAGTGCCTGCGACTTGATGGCTGTGCGTGGCTTGAAGTCGATGGTGAGGGCGCCGAGCTCGACAGCCCACTTGGAGATTCTTCCGGTGGCATCTTGGTTCCGCAGGATGTCGCCGAGCGGGTAGTCGGTGACGACAGAGACCGAGTACTCCTGGAAGTAGTGTCGTAGCTTCCGCGAGGTGATGAGTAGAGCGTACAGGAGCTTCGCACGGGCCGATAGCGAGCCTTGGACTACGATAGAACCTCGGCCGACGAAGTAGGCCGGGCGCCCCGGACCCGGTAGGCGTGGCCGTCTTCCCCGCGGCTCGACAACGATGGCGATCGACCACGTGAGTAGTCGCGGCTAGGTAGAGCGATGGCGCTCGCCCTTGTGAGGAGCCGTGAGGATCGGTGGCTTTGAAAGGAAGTCCTTGAGCCGGGCAAGGGCTTGATCCGTCCTCGGAGTCCACACGAACTTCTCGTGATGCTTGAGTAGTTTGAAGAAGGGGAGGCCCCGTTCTCCTAGCCTCGAGATGAATGCGGTCGGCGCCGCCATGCACCCCGTCGGCTTCGGACGTCTTTGATGCTCGTGGGAGCTTTCATGCTTGGTGATGGCGGAGATCTTCTCGGGGTTGGCTTCAATGCCGCGCTGGCTGATGATGAAGCCGAGTAGTTTGCCCGAAGGGACGCCGAAGACGCACTTGTTTGGGTTGAGCTTCCAGCGGTACTCGCGGAGTGATGCGAAGGTCTCTTCAAGGTCGTCGATGAGGGTACTGGAGTCCCTGGTTTTGACAACCACGTCATCCACGTAGGCCTCGACGTTCTTGTTGAGTTGCCGCTTGAAGCAGGTCTGGATGGCCCGTTGGTAGGTAGCGCCGGCGTTCTTCAACCCGAATGACATGGTCGTGTAGCAGTACGCGCGAAACAGGGTGATGAACGCGGTCTTCTCCTGGTCTTCTTCCTTGATTGCGATCTTGTGGTACCCGGAGTAGCAGTCGAGGAAGCAGAGCAGGTCGCAGCCCGCCGTGGAGTCGATGACTTGATCAATCCACGGCAACCCGAAGGGGTCCTTGGGCCAGTGCTTGTTGAGGTCGGTGTAGTCGACGCACATCCTCCACTCGTTCGAGTTCTTCTTGCGGACGAGGACAGGGTTGGCGAGCCACTCAGGATGGAAAACTTCTCTGATGAAGCCAGCTGCGAGTAGCTTAGCGAGTTCCTTCTTGATGGCGTCCCGTCTGTCGTCGGCAAAGCGTCGGAGGTGTTGTCGCTTGGGGGTGGCCTTTGGATCAACGTTGAGGCAGTGCTCAATCAGCTCCCTGGCACTCCTGGCATGTCCGCTGGCTTCCACGCGAAGATGTCGCGGTTAGCCCGAAGAAAGCTGATGAGCGCGTCTTCCTATTTGGGGTCGAGGCCAGCCCCGATGGTGGTGGTCTTGCTGGGGTCGCCTGTTCCGAGGTCGACCATCTTGACGAGTACCTCCTCAGGTGGCTGAGGCTTGTTGGTGTTGTCAGACTTCTCTGGGATGTCGAGTTCACTTGTAGCAAGCTTCTTCGACGCGGCGTAGACCTCCATCATCGCGTTGGGTACTTGGTTTGTAGAGGCGATCTCCACGGCTTCGGTGTCGCAGTCGTGGGAGATCTTCAAGTCCCCCTGGAGGGAGAGTACACCGGCTAGGCTTGGCATTTTGAGTACCAAGTAGGTGTAGTGGGGCACCGCCATGAACTTGGCGATGGCTGGTCTGCCGAGGATGGCGTGGTAAGAGGTCTCGAAGTCCGCGACTTCGAACTTGATGTACTCGGTACAGTAGTTGTCCCGAGACGCCCCGAAGGTAACTGGCAGGACCACTGAGCCCAGTGGAATAGCAGCGTTGCCGGGGACGATGCCGTAGAAGGGCGTGCTGCTCTTGGTGAGCATGGGGGTGATGTCGAGCTTCATTTTCTTCAAGGTCTTGGTGAAGAGGACGTTGAGCCCGCTTCCACCGTCGATGAGCACCTTGTTGAGCTTGGAGCCTGCCACCGTTGGCTTCAGGACGAGGGGAAACCGTCCTGGTTCGGAGAAGCTGGTCCATTGGTCCGCGCGGGAGAAGGTGATGGGTACCTCCGACCACCTGAGAGGGGTCGGGACCGCTTGCTCAATGGACATTACTTCACGACGGGTAGTCTTCTCGCTCCCCGCCGCAGGCGCTCCACCGAAGAGGACGTTGACGGTCTTCTCGGGTTCTTGGAAGTCGTTGTTGTCGCCGTTCTTCTTCTTGCCCTTTTGGTCGTGAGGGTGCGGTGGCTCCGGCGTATCCTTGAGTGCATGCCTGAGTTGGTAGCACTGCTCGGTAGTGTGGTTGCCGTTTGGATGCCACGGGCACTTCTCCTTCAGCAGGTCTTTGAAACCGCCAGAGTTCTTCTTCGAGTTCCCTTTCGCAGGGCGCTGGATAGCCGCGACGGTGTTGTCTGGCTTGCGCTTGCGGTTGGGACCCGAGTAGTTGCTGTTGTTATTGTTGTTGTTGCGGCCACCTTGGTTTGCATTGCTGCCGCTGCCGCCGCCCTGGTTCTGCTTGGCCTTGCCACGGATGGCGTCGTACTTGGCGTTGGCCTTGTCCTCTTCATCCGCCCAGGACGTGATCATGTCCTTGAGGTGGGGGATGGACCTGGGACGGCGACGACCGAAGTCCTCGAAGGTGCGGCGGTGGTAGAGGCCATCCTGGAAGAGGTCGATGACCTCCTTGTCGGTGACGTCGACGATGGTAGCGCGCTTGTCGAAAAAGCGGCGCATGTACTTGCGGAGGGTCTCGCCCCCGTTCTCGCTTGATCATGGCCGGGTCCATGCGAGTACCCGATGGGCCCATGGCGCCCGCGAAGTTGCTCGTGAACTTCTCCTTCAGCTGGTCCCACTTGTCGATCGAGTGCTTGTCCAGCGACTCGAGCCATGTGAGTGGTGCTTGGTCCAGGCAGAAGGGGAAGTAGAGGCATTTGGTATCGCTGTTGCCGCCAGCGTTCTCGATGGAGAGGGCGTAGCATCAGAGCCACTGGATGGGATCCTGCTTCGCGTCGTACTTGGTGATCCCCAAAGGCTTGAACTTGTCGGGGAGGAGCAAGTTGCGAAGTCGAGGTGAGAAGGCGAGGAAGCCGTCGCGCTCAGCGGCAGTGGTCGACTTCTTCCGCCGCAACTCCTCAATTTTCTGGCGAGCGTCGTAGCCGCCCTGTGAGGCGCCGGAGGCGTGGCTGTTCGCGTGGCCTCGGCCGCCGCGGCTGCCGCCGCCTCCGGCCCTCTCGTTGGCCCCATGGTTGGAGCCGCCGCCATCGCCGCCGCCGCCGTCGGGATCGTTGCCGCCGCCACCGCGCCGGAGCGCGGTGGGGAACAACTTCTCGGTTGCCGTGGTCTTCTTTGTGAAGGTCCGCCGGCGTTGGAGCGGCGACGGTTTGGCTCGGGCCGGGAGGTCGGCTCGAGTACGGTTGGGACCGTTGTTGGCGCCGCGACTAGTAGCTTCGTTGTCGCGGGGTTTAGGCGGAGGAGGTTGGTTGACTGCGTTGTCGACCCGCATGAAGTAGGCTTCTTCGGCGAGCTTGGCGATGACCTCTCCCGGCGCGTATGCCCCGAGCCCGACGTGCGATCGCCGCGATCGACATGAGGCATTGCTCAGGGGTGGCGTGTACTCTGCTCTCGACCGCCTCGAGAGCTTCCGCAAGGTTGCGGATGGGGAGGTTGTCGCGGAGGCGCCGACGACGTTCGTTGCGCTTCCTGTTGCGTTCACGTCGAGTGTCTTTGTCCGCCGGAGTCTCGTTGGGTGGGGCATCAGCAGAGAGCTCGTCGGAGGAGATGTCCTCCAGGTACTTGTCCTGAGCCGTGCCTGAGGGCCCTGGGGTGTCGCCGGCAGCCATGAAGACTTGGCGATCGGGGGTGCCAAGGCTGGACTCGGAGGGTGCCACCTCAGTTGGTGTGTTCAAGTCAGCCCGGGCCAGCGGCGTTCCCTCCTGGAACGGTAGCGAGTCGATGTAGGCGACGTTGCATGTCTCCCCTCACCAGGTCAGCAGGCTTGCAGTCTGGCCAGTAGACGTATCTCCCGGCCGGCGTGGATTTTATAACCAGCCCAGAGGCTGGCCCTGACAAGGGAAGCTCAGTGGAGTCGTCTTCGGACTCGGGCCCCTCAGGGTCTGACCCGAAGTCGAACTCGTAGTCCGGGTTCGAGTAGAACTCGGAGAGAGGGCTGGAGTCCGAAACACGATCAGGGGCGGCGTCGGAGTCCGAGTTGTACTCGGGTACGGGCTCCTTGCCGGCCGGCGCGGGGTGGGAGCCCCCGTGCGGGCCCGCCGAGGATGCGGGGGCCACGCGCGGAGTGCTCGCGTGGTGAGGGGACCACTCGCGATGGGCGAGCGGCCCGGCTTGCATGCGATGGCCCATGGCGACGTCGAGTTCGAGTTGGAGACGGACTCGAGCTCGAAGTCGGCGTGGTGGTTGAAGAGTGAAATTTCGCCGAACTTGCGGCGAGTTCACTCCGTGACAACTTCGGGAAGCGTCACGAAGCTCTGTCTTCGGGTTGGGCTGCATGGTCGGCGCGCGGCGGAAGGAGCCCGTGCCATCAGCGGTGCAGACCCAAGCGCCGAACACGAAGGTGTCGCCGCGGTTGAAGGCGACGGTTGGCTTGAAGTGGACGGAAGCCGTCGAGTTCGCCATGTGATCTCGAGCGAGAGCCCCTACCTGGCGCGCCAGCTGTCGGTGTTTTAGACCGGCAACCTACTACGGGGAGTACCCGAAGTAGATGATTGTGACTCGCCGAGATCGATAACTCGAAGGAAGAGACACGTGGCACACAATTTAGACAGGTTCGGGCCGCGAGGTGCGTAATACCCTACGTCCTGTATGCTGCGTAGCTCTGGATTGATAGGGCACGATTACAAGATGGTGCAATAGTGCGCCGTGAGTTGTATGAGAGGAGATTGGATGATGTGATCGGTCCCTGCCTCGCCTTATATAGTCCGGGTGGCAGGGTTACAAGTCGGAGTAGGGAGAGAGTACTAGTCGAGTACGTCTAGGAGTCCTCTATACAGTGCGGAACATGTACAGCTCCCCTAACCGAGTACTACTCCTGTGTAGTCCTTGTGCTCCACGCCTTCAGGTGCCGTGTAGCGCAAGCCGGGTAGTCCCAGGGGCCCACCGAGTAGTCGGTCCTGGTACCCACCGAGGTAGTGGGCCCAGGGAGGTCCATACGACATACGCTGCGTCGAAGAAGCTTGCTACAAGTGAACTCGACATACCGGAGAAGTCTGACAGCGCCAACAAGCCTCAGCCACCTGAGGAGGTTCTTTTCAAGACGATCGACCTCGGAACGGGCGACCCCAGCAAGACCACCACCATCGGGGCTGGCCTCGACTCCAAATAGGAAGACGCGCTCATCAGCTTCCTTCGGGCTAACCGCGACATCTTCGCGTGGAAGCCAGCGGACATGCCAGGAGTGCCCAGGGAGTTGATCGAGCACTGCCTCAACGTCGATCCTAAGGCCACCCCCAAGCGACAACACCTCCAACGCTTGCCAACGACAGACGGAATGCCATCAAGAAGGAACTCGCCAAACTACTCGCGGCTGGCTTCATCAGAGAAGTCTTCCATCCTTAGTGGCTCGCCAACCCTGTCTCGTCCGCAAGAATAACTCGAACGAGTGGAGGATGTGCGTCGACTACACCGACCTCAACAAGCATTACCCCAAGGACCCCTTCTAGTTGTCGCGAATTGATCAAGTCATCAACTCCACGGCGGGCTGCGACCTGCTCTGCTTCCTCGACTGCTACTCCGGGTACCACCAGATCGCGATCAAGGAAGAAGACCAGGAGAAGACCGCGTTCATCACCCCGTTTGGCACGTACTGCTAAACGACCATGTCCTTCGGGTTGAAGAACGCCGGCGCCACCTACCAACGAGCTATCCAGGCCTGCTTGAAGAGGCAACTCAACAAGAACGTCGAAGCCTACGTGGATGACGTGGTCGTTAAGACCAGAGACTCCAGTACCCTCATCGACGACCTTGAAGAGACTTTCGCATCCCTGCGCGAGTACCGCTGGAAGCTCAACCCGAACAAGTGCGTCTTCGGCGTACCTTCGGGCAAACTACTCGGCTTCATCATCAGCCGCCGCGGCATCGAAGCCAACCCCGAGAAGATCTCCGCCATCACCAGCATGAAAGCTCCCACGAGCATCAAAGACGTCCAGAAGCTGACCGGGTGCATGGCGGCACTGAACAGATTTATCTCGAAGCTTGGAGAACGGGGGCTCCCCTTCTTCAAACTACTCAAGCACCAAGAGAAGTTCGTGTGGACTCCAGAGGTGGATCAAGCCCTTGCCCAGCTCAAGGACTTCCTATCGAAACCGCCGGTCCTCACAGCTCCTCGCAAGGGCGAGCAGCTATTGCTCTACCTCGCTGCGACTACTCACGTGGTCAGTACTGCCATCGTCGTCGAGCGGCAGGAAGACGGCCATGCCTACCCAGTCCAGCACCCAGTCTACTTCGTCAGCGAGGTCCTATCAGAGTCCAAGGCACGCTATCGGCTGTGCGAAGCTCCCGTACGTAGTACTCATCACCTCGCGGAAGCTACGACACTACTTCCAGGAGTACTCGATCTCTGTCGTCACCGACTACCCGCTCGGCGACATCCTGCGGAACCAAGATGCTACTAGAAGAATCTCCAAGTGGGCAGTCGAGCTCGGCACCCTCACCATCGACTTCAAGCCACGCACAACCATCAAGTCGTAGGCGCTAGTCGACTTCATGGCGGAGTGGCGGGAAAACCAGCTACCTACTCCAACCGTGCGACCAGAGCATTGGGTGATGTACTTCGACGGCTCACTCAACCTCGAGGGCGCAGGTGCAGGGGTACTGCTGATCTCTCCAACGGGCGAACAACTCAAGTACGTCCTGCAGATCTTCTGGAAGGTCTCAAACAACGAAGCCGAGTACGAAGCTCTCCTACATGGGCTCCGCCTCGCGGCTTCACTGGGCATCAAGCGGCTACTAGTCTACGGCGACTCCGCAGTGGTCATCAACCAAGTCAACAAGTCCTGGGACCGCAACAAGGAGAACAAGTTCTACGGTCTCGAGTTCCACCACATCGTCCGCGACAACAATGTTGCAGCGGACGTTCTCTCGAAGCTTGGATCTACCCGTGCTCAAGTACCAGCGGGTGTCTTCGTTCACGAGCTTCACGCGCCATCCATCCCGGAGCCGGCGCCACCGACCACTGTCCCAGCGCACCCACCAGCTGGACAGGAGGTCATGATGATCGACGTGGACTGGAGGCAACCCTTCATCGACTACCTCAATGAGCAGAAATTTCCCTCGGACAAGAACTCAGCCGAGCAGCTCATCCGCCGCGCCAAGTCCTACGTCCGCGTCGGAGACAAGCTTTACAAGCGGGGCGCATCTTCTGGAGTACTCATGAAATGCGTCCCTCGGCAAGAATGCAAGGACACCTTGGAGGAGATCCACAAGGGCGTCTGCGGCAACCACGCGTCCTCCCGCACACTGGTCAGCAAGGCCTTCCGGCGAGCTTTCTACTGGCCCACTGCTCTGGGCGACGCTGAAGAACTCGTCAGACGGTTCCAAGGATGCCAGTACTTCGCCAAGCAGCAACACGTCCCTGCCTACAAGCTAGTCACCATACCGCCAACCTGGCCCTTCGGTTGCTGGGGGCTCGACATGATTGGGCCACTGCCAACTATGCCAGGTGGTTTCAACAGAGTATTGGTGGCCATCGACAAGTTCACCAAGTGGATCGAGGTCAAGCCGGTCACATGCCCCAAGGCTGACAGAGTACTCGACTTCCTGGAGGAACTCGTGCATCGCTACAGACTACCCCACCGCATCATCACAGACCTGGGCTCCAACTTCAACAACCACCAGTTCTGGGAGTACTGCGAGAACAGCGGGATCGACGTCCGATACGTATCAGTTGCCCATCCCCGGGCCAACGGACAAGTCGAGCGCGCCAACGGGATGGTGCTCGATGCTCTCAAGAAGCGGCTACACGATGCTGCTAACTCCAAAGGAGGCAAGTGGATCAAGGAACTACCCAACACACTCTGGGGGCTACGTACTCAGCCATCCAAGCCAACAGGGCAATCCCCTTACTTCCTGGTCTACGGCTCCGAAGCAATTCTCCCTGCCGACATCATATGGAACTCGCCAGCAGTGGAGCATTACGACGAAGGCGTCTCGAAGACGACGGACGAGTTGACATCGACGACCTCGAAGAAGCTCGCCGCGCCGCCCTCGTCCAATCAGCAAGGTACCTGGAGGGTATCCGACGCTACCACGATCGCAACGTCAAGGAACGCTCCTTCAACGTTGGTGATCTCGTCCTCCGTCGTATCCAGAACACGGAAGGACTACACAAGCTCAGCTCCCCCTGGGAAGGTCCCTTCACCGTGGCAAAGGTGACCGGGCGGGCTCCTACCGCCTCCCGACACTTGAAGGCGAAGACATCAACAACTCGTGGAACGTCGACCAGCTCTGTCGGTTCTACGCCTAGTCTACACGACTACTCCGGGGTCCAAGTCTACACGACTACATCAACACCCCTCCGCCGTAAGCGGCCTCCGGGTCCTGGCTCCAGTCTCCGGACTTCTCCTTTCCAAGGTCCAGCCCGCGTGGCTACCTACGGATCCTGGGCTGCGACGAGCGACAAAGGACTCTAGCAGCGGTCTAGTAAGAGACCATGTACTCCAAGATCCAGCCTACACGGCTACTTACGGATCTACAGCTGTAAGCGGCTACTTGCCCTAGCATCACTCAGCTGTAAGCGGCCTCCGGGTCCAGGCGACTACTCTGTAACTACGGCCCTGGCCATCCTGGTGTACTTCTTCAGTAATAAAGTTTGATCGATTACCAACTTCTTTACTGACTACTTCCCTCAACGGGACTACTGCCGAGTACGACTACTCGCATCCACTCCACGATGGGGCTCCGCACTCTGAGATCGCGACTACGAGTACTCATTGCTGGAATTTTCCTTTCATTGATACTTAAGCAATTCCATTACAATTGTTTTTGTACAACTTTGGCTACGAGCTAACTATTACAGGGCTACTGGAGATTGAGCTTATCGGCTACTTGCTCCGCAATGGGCGCCATCGCTCCCGGCGGCTCCGCGTCTTCGCTCATCTGTACGGTTGGCGGCTACCCCCGCCGCCGACTACTTCCACCGGTGCCTTCGGGAAGTAGGACTTCATGAAGGCCAAGACCCGCTTCGGGATCGACCTCGCCATATGCTTCACATAAGCCGCCGGCCCCGGGGGGGCTTCCCCGAGGCGATCCACGAGCGGAGCGATCTTGGGCCCGCCGGGATGAGGCACCAAGAGCCTTGCGATCGGCGGCGCGCGCTTCTTCAAGATCCTTCACCGGGGCCCGCGAGCCGCCTCGCAATCTTCATTCAACTTCCGCAACGATTTGTAGCAGTTGTACGAGATCGCGGTCGAAGCAATCCGAAGCTCCATGTGCTTCTCGCACTCGAAGGCAAGTTCTTTATAGTCGAGCTCGAGTACCTGGCGGGCCTCCCCGTTCCCGGTAGAAGAGGTTCTTCATATCTGTCTCGGAGGTCCTCAACTACTCCACCCGGGTCTCAAGCTCTGCAAGACAACAAGGCGCAGCGGGTCAGACTACCTCTCGACCTCCAACAACTACCCAACAAGTCAAGCGGCGTACCTTTGTTCTTGTTGCGGAGGGTCTTGTTCTTCCGCACCAAGTCATCGCCCTTTGCCTGCAACTCTTGGATGTCATTATGATACTTGGCAAAAGCAGCGTCGAGCTTGGACTGCATGGCGGCCGCGTGCTTCCGTGACTTCACAAGCTGATCTTCTAGTGCCTCAGCCCGGAGCACCGCGTCACCAAAGCCCTGCAGCATGTTGGACTTCTCGCGGGACCTCTCCATGACGTCCTGCACAGACAACGCATGTCAACGAGTACTCAACAATAGAGGATTGACTACTCCGGAGTTAAGACTACTCTCCTTCATCCACTGCTCAGCCTGGCGGACTGCTTCCAGGTGCCTGGCCACCGTCGCCGGGTCGACCAGATCGTCCGCGAGCAGCTCCACTCCGCCACGACTACTCGTGGCAGCTTCCGTCATTGGCGCTGAGCGGATGGGCTCTGCGTCCTGGATCTCTGGGGAGCGGACAACCACCTCCAGGGCAGCCTCTGGCGGCACGGTGGCCTCCTCCCCTCCGGTCGCCACGGCGGCTTCCTCGGTGACCTCCTCCATTGGCTCGGAGGCTCCTTCAGCAGCTTCCGGCGCCTGTGGTGTCGACTTCTCCATGGGCACCGCTGCAGGGATGTCGCTCCCTTCGGCCTCGACGCCTGACAAGAAGATGTCAAGTGCATTAGCAACTACGACTACTCTATGGGGAAGGCTAAAACCATAGCAGAACACTTACCCTCGACCACGCTGGCCTCGGGCAACGCAGCTCCAGCAGCTGGCGCTTCGGACTCCGCTTGGGGGGGGGGGGGGGGGGCAGGAGTTGACTCCTCGACGGGCGGCGCGACTTCTTCCTCCGCCACCGTCGTGGAGGGCTCATCTCCCTCCCAGGACAAGTCTGTTGATTTCCTGCAGAAGTACACAAAGCTGGTTGTCATTCAAGCTCGACTACTACACCAAGTACTACTCGGGAAAGCTCAGCACTTACAAACTTGACCGGACTATCGTCACGGCCGGGGCACCGAGGATGCTGGCAATGTCTACCAGTCCACCCTCGGCGGGCGCCTCCTCTTGCGCCTCTGCAGCCGCTGCCTCCTCTGCAGCAACGGCAGCCGGTGCAGCGCCCTCCTGCGCTTCTGCGGCCACCACCTCTTCGACGGCGGGGGCTGCGGGTTTTGTGCTCTCTTGATGAGCAGGGGGCTGGTGCTCCAACTGCGCTATGAGCTCTTCGACAGTGGGGGCTGGACTATGACTCCCAGCGGGCTCCCCCACTGTGTCCCACTCGCCTTCGTCGCCCTCTTCGACAGGCTCTGTCGGCGGCACCTCCTGCATACAAGGAAGACCAGTCATCAGCAAGTGAACTCGCACGACGGGTACTCGACTACACTAGTCAAGACATATTACCTCTTGAGGCGTGGTCTCTGAGACCCTCAGCTTCTTCGTCACCCGCTTGCGGGCGGGGTTGCGCGTCTTCCGTGGCGGCGCAGCCAGACTAGCCTCTAGGCTAGCCGGCGGGTCTTGCAAGAGGGGTACATGAGGCAAGCCGGGACGGCTAAACCTCGATCGCAGCTGGAAGCGGTCTTGTAGCATCTCCTCGTTGTTGTTGTTGTCGTCGTCGTCAGACGTGTCTTCTATGATGGCAGTGTCATCTCCTTCGCCGACCTCTCGCCGCTCCTTGGCTTTGGCTTTCCCTTCCTTCGGGATCTCGATTCCCTGAGGGGGCGGCTGCGGCTCGGAGACAAACCTCTTCAAGTCGTCCTGCAAGACACAAGACATCAGCGCGACTACTCACAAGCAAAGGACTACTCGACTAGGGGGTACGGCTACTTACGTCCTTTGGCGGGCGCGCGGCGGAGTACTCCTGGACGGGGCACGCCGTGTACGGTGGCATGTCCTTGAAAATGCACGTCAGCCTCTCGATGATGTCGTCGTCGTCCATCTTGCCTCCGGGCATCCGCGACGTGTCATCGTCGCCAGCGTACTCGAAGCCCAGGGTGTCGCGGGCCATCAGCGGCTGCACCCTCCGCTTCATGAAACTGAAGGCCACGTGTTCGGCCCTCAGTCCAGCTTCTCTAAGCACCTTGATGCGCGCCAGCAGCTCGGGGAGCTGGATCCCCTCCTGCATCGTGGGCTCCGTGTTCCACCAATCCCGGTGCCTGGGCTGCCTCCCGCTCGGCTTCGGCAAGCCGGGGTGGCGGTTCGTGACGTAGAACCACCTCGCTTTCCAATCGGCATTGGAGTCGATGAGCTTGTACGCGAGGTACTACTCAGCGGCGTCTTCTCTCATCTGGATGCCCGCCCCTCCGACTACTCGCGGATTGCTGGTGCTCGGCTGCAGCTTCACCCGGAAGAATTTCCGGAACAGGATCCAGTGCGGCTTGATCCCCAGGAATGCTTCAGAAAAATGGACGAAGGCTGCGGTGTGGAAAATGCCGTTAGGGTTGAGATTGAGGTACTCAACTCCGTAGTACCCGAGGAGGCCTTTGAAGAAGTCGCTGGCCAGAAGCGCGAGTCCGCGCTCCGCGAAGCGCGCGAACATCGGGATCTCGTCTTCAGCTTTCTCCATTGGGTACGGATCTCCGGCGGAGGCTCTCCACATATCCACCTCCTTCTCCCGGATAAATCCGCTGTTGAGAAGGGCCAACAAATCCTCGGTCTTCACCTTCGACTTTTTCCACTCGCGGCTTGGATCTGGCCGCGGTGGAGACATCGGCGGCGCTGCCCCCGTGGCAGCCGTGGAGGCCTCGTCACGGCCCCTCTTCTTCCCGGCGACCTTCGCAGACTTGGACGGTGAAGGCTTCATTCTCCAAGTACACGACGTCTTCACGCGCATCCGCTCGGGGGCTACTCTGGAAGCTCTGGGTGGCGGCGCGCTTGGACCTACTGCGGCGGCGGCGTGCGCTGGAAGTGGATC
Source organism: Cenchrus americanus (assembly GCA_947561735.1). NCBI lineage: Eukaryota > Viridiplantae > Streptophyta > Magnoliopsida > Poales > Poaceae > Cenchrus > Cenchrus americanus. The sequence continues at coordinate 163,803,880 of OX387242.1, read as the reverse complement.
TGCCTCAGATCAATTCGAAATGACTACAACAACGATGGGTGAAAAACCCTAAGGGTTTTGGCTTATATTTATAAGTCAAACCGGCCCTCCAACGGCCAGATGGATAAGTCCGCGCTCGGCTGACTCAGCAGCCGCGCGTGACTCTTCGCATTCTACTAGTCGACGCGCCTCACCTCGGGGGCTCGACTACTTCTACTCGACTACCTGGGAAGCGACAAGACTCAAGAGCATCTCAGGACACATTCTTCAATATGACCCTTCAATTCGAGAGGAAGTACTCGACTCAAGGCTCGGGGGCTCCGTGCCACCTGTCCTTCGGTTTTTTCTCTCCGGATTTTTCGGGATTTTCTTGCCAAGACTTCAGGTGGACCCTCAGCCAGAGCCTACGGCTCAACCTAAGGCTCAGGGGCTACTCCATATGGAGTGCGATTTTGCAATCGCACCTCCATATCAGCTCCGGCTTCAAGACAAGACGGGCATTTTTTGAAGACCTTCGAAGGCAGTACTCGAGGACGCTTGGGACTACTCGAGAAGACTTCAAGATTGCTCAAACATCGACCGGGACGGCCCTCGGGATGCTTCGACTACTCTTGAGGACTTTTGACTTGTAGTACTCGGGGACGCTTGAGGACTACTCGTTGAGGCCGTCAAGACTGCTTGAAGCTATCCTTCTCGACTACAAAGTACTCGGGGGCTTGTCGTATGGACCTCCCTGGGCCCACTACCTCGGTGGGTACCAGGACCGACTACTTGGTGGGCCCCTGGGACTACCCGGCTTGCGCTACACGGCACCTGATGGCGTGGAGCACAAGGACTACGGAGGAGAAGTACTCGGTTAGGAAGCTGTACATGTCCTGCACTGTATGGAAGACTCCTAGACGTACTCGACTAGTACTCTCTCCCTACTCCGACTTGTAACCCTGCCTCCCGGACTATATAAGGCGATGTAGGGACCTTTCTCTAGCATCTCATCCAATCCACAGCGCACTATTACACCATCTTGTAATCGTGCCCAATCAATCCAGAGCTACGCAGCATACAGGATGTAGGGTATTACGCACCTCGCGGCCCGAACCTGTCTAAATTGTGTGCCACGTGTCTCTTCCTTCGAGTTACCGATCTCGGCGAGGCCACATTCATCTACTTCGGGTACTCCCCTTAGTAGGTTGCTGGTCTAAAACACCGACACTTGGTGCAGCTGTAAAGACTGAAGGGGCTGGTGAGACCATTGACATACCCAGCAGCAGCACCAAGCCAACTGAGCTCATAACCAACTCTGTTGGTTGTGGGAAAAGGAAGAGGGGAGCCTTTAGTGAGGATGAGAAGTTGTTGTTGACTAACATGTCTGATGCTGTCAACAATGTGGCCAATGCCCTTAGAGAGACTGGTCCTGCCCATGTTGATGCAAACTTGTACCTTGCTGTGATGGAGACCCCTGGTTTTAGTGAGGAGGCACTGATTGTTGCCTACACTTACCTGCTGGACAACAAGGCCCAGGGCAGGGGATTTGTTGGTATGAGTGACAACCATAGAGGCCTTTGGCTTAGTACCTTCCTCTCCAAAAACTTCTATGACTAGATGAGGACTAGAGGTGCCTCCTCCACTCTCTTCTTTTGACTACAGTTGACACACTGGGCTGTAGAGCATGTGCAGGTAGTTTGGCTAACTTTCTGTTGTCCCTTTGGGGTTTTGTTTTGCTGAGAGGGTGGCTAACTATTTGTTATACAATTTCTGTGTTGTAAGACTATTTGTAGCCTTTGTTGGCTGCATGAACAACTAAATGCAATGTTGTCTCTTATGTTTCACTTATTATGTTGCGTTTCTATTAATTACTTGGTGGATATGGATTACAATTGGCCTATGATGCAACATATACTTGAGGTGGCTGCTATTTGCATATTTGAACTACTTCTTGTTACTGTCTTCAAACTTGGCTGTTGCTTATGACTTGTGTGACCCTTCACTCAGTTGCAACACTAAGCTACTGCTTTAGTTGATGGCACTGAATGATGTTGTCCATTTGGCCATTTCCCTGATTTGCTTGTTCTTGTGTGTTTTGTTGTGCCTTCTTTATACTTCTCCTAGCAGCCACCAATGATAGGAACCATGCAGTGAGTCCACCAAATAACATAAAGCTGAGGCCTCATTCTATACTATACTATTTTCTCTCATATTTTGTTTATGTCTATGTTGTTCTTTGGCCTATGATGAACAACTTCATGAACAACATGTTTGTCATGTTACTCATCAAACCGTGGGACACATCCATTCCCATACTTTGAAACATGGGATGGATGTCTCCCACGGTTCCATGGCTGACATGAACTTGCAAATTGTTCTGAGGCCTACTTGTGCTTATGATGATCTTGTATGCCTCATGCCACCCATCAAAACATGCGAGACATCCATGCCCATGTTTTCCAATATTGGGCTGGATGTCTCGCATGCTTCCATGGTTGCCATGATTAATGCTCATTCAGCTCTTATATCTGAGGCAAAGTTTGTGCCAAGCTTTTATTTAGTATTTTAATCCTGTGTTATTATTCATCCATTTCTTCTTATCATTTGAAGGCAAAATGCCTTGGTATGTTGTGTACCGAGGTAGGAAACCTGGGGTGTATGAACAATGGGTTCAATGTCATCAATAGGTCATTGGGTTTCACAACAGTTGCTACAAGAGTTTCACTTGCAAAGATGAGGCAATTGTATCTTATCTTGAGTTCACCGGTGAAGCTAAAGTTCATGTTGTGGGACATGGTTTGCAGTTGATTAACAACACATTTCCCTTCAAATCATTGTAATACTACAGTTTCTTATCATTCTAGTGCTGCTTATTATGATCATCTCTTCATGATGATATGTAATCAAGTGTTTGTTAACTCATTTATGTATGCACTATCTGCTGTTTCCATCATGTCTTTGTGCTCTGCTTCCAATGGACTGGTTGGGCGGCCAGGCCTGGCGCCAAACGCCACCCCGTCCGAACGGTTGGTGGTAGTTGGGCTCCCAGCCGGGCTGGCAGTTGCTGCCCAAACACCACCTAGGTGCGGGCCAAGCACCCAAACAAGAGAGGGTGGCCCGTTATAACCGACCTCTGGCTGGCCACGGCCTAGGTGCTGGGCCGGGCTGGCCACAACCACCTTTCCAAACGCGCCCATAGTGGCTCTCCGGCGAACCCCAGCCTGACGAGGTGACACTACCGCGTCAACAGCTAGGGCGGTAGGCACAGGTGCGCGCGCGGGGGGGGGGGGGGGGGGGGGGCAGAACCGTGGGTAGACATTGCTCGGGCGGCCGGTGAAAAGCTGATTTCCGGCGGAGCCGTCACCGGGGAACGACCAGGAGTGGTGGTCTGGTGGAGGGTAGAGCCTAGGTTGTGATGGAGGTTCGGTCAACGACGATTTGGAACTGGTGGAGGGAGTGCAGATTATTTGGGCGGCGGGCGGCGAGACCTTGGATCGGCTGTCGACTCTGTTTTTTGCTAGCCCGGTCATATAAAGAAGAAAGGGAAATGAAGGAAACTAGTCAGGGCGGTTAAGGAGTGGCGGCTGCGTGCCAGACATCCGTGATGGACCAGGCCAATGGCGGAGCAGTGACGCATGGGCAAAATGCTGGAAGTGGGGGAGATGGCGCTTGGAGGGATTTTTATTTTTTAATCCTTTTTAATCTAATTTATTAAAAATAATCCGCCCCCAACTAAATTTGAAAAAAGTAGCTCTTTTGGTCGCGCCAGGCCGCGTGGCGCGACTCCTTACTGAGTCGCGCCACATGCCCTAGCGCGACTGAGGCGCCACGTCGGCCGGCGCACGCCGCAAGAATCGCCGAGGTGGCGGGTGAGTCGCGCTAGTCGCGCCAGGTGGCGTGGCGCGACTCACTTAACATACCCGAGGCCACCGGGCACCTTTCTTTCTTCCTCCTCGCTTCCCCACTTCACTCCCAAGACCTAACTTGAGCTCACCCCCTCTCATGGTGTCGCCCCCAACCCTCCCCCTCTAGATCCACTCCATCCCTCACCCGTTTTGAAGAGGAAAGTTTGGGAAATTGTTCGTGGAAGGTAACTTCTCCAATCTAACCAATTAGTTTTCGCGGATTCCATCGTTTTTGTTGGATTTGAGGTGGTTAGGTTAAGTGAATGATTTGAGATAGATAGCATGATTGAGTACGAGGGTATGATTAAGTGTAGTGTATCGTTCAAGTGACTGATGTTAACCTCTTCTTATCGTGTAGTTTCTCTTGCATGGTAGTCCATGTTGGATAGTGTAGATGCTATTGATATGTGAGATGAGGGTTGGTTAATTTGTGGTTGTGTGTAGATGGATCGTTTAGTTCGTATATTTTCAGGTGGCATGGTTGATGACAATGGGGAGTTTAAAAGCATGAGGTAACAAGTAGCAAGATTTGATAGTCCTCCAACATTTGAAGATATTAAAACCCGAGTGAATACTTTGTTCAAGGTTGGAAATGAGGGGGAGGAATTAAGGATTCATGGAAGGTTTGATTCCGGTGACAAAAGAAGTCACTATGTGATGATGCCTATTAAATGTGGTGATGATTAGTAATTTTATAAAGAGTGTGTGAATGAATCTCAAGTTCGTTGTGCCAAGTTAGTTGTTGATGTTTACTCTCTGGTTGATTCACCGCATAATGATGAGCCCATGGAACACTTAACTAAGGAAGATATGGTACCACACAATGAGGTTCATGATAATGAGGATGATGAAGTAGGTGGTGATGATGAGGAATGTTCTTATGGTTCAGATGGGGAAGATGACTTTGATAGATGTGGGTTGAATAATAATTTTGGTGAGTATGAGGATGATGAGGAAGAGGATGGGGATGATATATCTGTGAGCTATGAAGAAGAAGAAGAAGAACCAACTCCAGTTAGCCAACCAACCCCAACTTCACTTAGGCAACCAATCCCAACTTCACTTAGGCAACCAACCCCAACTCCACTTAGGCAACCAACCCAACCAACACCTGTGGTTCGAGTAAATCCTATACGCCAATTTAGTTCTTTGGGTGAAGAGATTCCATTATTTGGTGAGAGGGTAGATGAGGCGTATAGAGGGTCGGTGTATACTCTTTCTGGATTTCGAGTGCCAGAATTTACTCAAATAGAGTTGAGGCAATTGGAAGTTGTACATGTTGATGTACCTGAAGTTTCCATTTTGCATTCAGTTCCGAAGAAGGCATATTGTGATTCAGGGTTACGTTTTAGTGAAGTTGATCCTGATAGTGGTCAATTGTTTATAACGAAGGGAATGCAATTTGATAACTTGGAAGAATTAAAGTTTTTCTTAAGGGATTACTCGGTGCGGCACCATAGGCCATATAATGTGATTCATTCATCGGCCAAAACAAGATACACGATCGCTTGCCAACAAGATTGTGCTTGGAAGGTGTGGGCGCGTCCACTTCCTGATGATAGGAACAAATGGAGAATCACAAGAGTTGTCCAACCTCATACATGTGGGACGTCGGAAGTGGCACAAGGACATTCTCAATGCATGGCTCAGTTACATTTCAAGACGGATTGCTGGCATGGTTTATAAGGATCCCTATGTTTCTATAGCTGCCATCATTGAATCCATCAAAACTTTCAGCAACTACACAGTGAATTATGGAAAGGCCTGGAGAGCTAAGCAGCATGCAATATCCATGTTGTGGGGTGATTGGAAGGATTGCTGACCGGTGATAAGTGTCGATGGCACATTCTTAACTGGAAAGTACAGGGGTGTTTTGTTGATCGCCACTGGTGTTGATGGTGAGATAAGATTGGTACCCCTTGCATTTGCCTTAGTTGAAAGTGAGAATATTGACAGTTGGTCTTGGTTCTTGCATTTGGTCCGTCGGGACGTTGTGGGACGTCTAAGGAAGGTGTGCATAGTTTCAGACCGTCATCAAGGAATACTAAGTGCGGTTGAGGATTACATGGAAGGGTACCAACCTATCGTGAGTCGTTGGTGCATGCAACACTTTGCAGCGAACATATGGCATAGGCAAGCTAACAAGAAAGTTAGAGAGCAGCAAAAATTGGTGTGTGCAGCCAAAGCGAAGAGGACGTTTAATATTAGACTAGAGAAACTAAAACAAATGATGAATTCGGAAGCAAAAGAGTGGTTGGAGGAGCAGATGGTCAATAAACATAAGTGGGCCAATGCATTTGATAAAGGTGGTTGGAGATATGGTGTGACCAATACAAATCTATCGGAAGTGCTCAACAAGGTCCTCAAAGGCATCCGTGCTATGCCAGTATCGGCTATTGTGGAGTACACATTCTACAAGATCAATTCTGTTAACACCAAAATTTGGTACGGAGTCTGACTCGTGGGTCCGGTTCGATAAAGGGTCCGTCTGGTGGAAGGAAGGGCCTTTTCGAAGATATTCGGCAAAGAGATCTGCGGTCGGCTATCTGCTCCGGTTCGGCAAAGGAACAGTAGAGCTGATTTTGCGGGATTCGACGGTGACGTGGCTCAATCAGGGGAAACGAATGGATGGATAGGCGATCAAGCTTAGAGATAAGTTAGGCAACGAATCCATTCGAAGTTGTACTCAACAGGGTATAAATATGACCCCTGAATGTATGTAAAATGAATCAATCATTCTTCAATACACACCGGCCTTACGCCAAACCCTAGAGTCCTTGTCGTGTCGTCGAGTTCTTCGAGAGGGCCATTCGATCCGTCGACCTCCGTGAGTACCGGCAACCTTGTATCATGTCTAGTATCATGCGGTGGATTTAGATCTGATGCAAGTAGTCTTGTTACCATGCTTCGTGTCATGCGGTAGATTCAAGCTTGGTTCAAGAGGGTTTCTTGTTAGATCATGAGTCATGCGGTAGGCTAAGATCTAGCTTGAAGCTAGTTATCGGCTCTATTGGATTTTGGCAAGATCCAATAGATTCATTAAGTTACCCCGTGTTATCTTGAGTTTTACTTTATGTTTCAATTCATGTGACACACCTTTGCCCAGTCTAGATGGGTTTGGATCGGCTTTATCTCTTTTATGACCCTTGTCCGAGTAGATTTCATATTTTAACACGTGGATCTTATGCTTTCCGATAGCCGAAACCGAATCGATCTAGGTTGTTACGTGTTGCGGGTTCAAGCTTGCCAATGCTCGTATAAATCTTGAAAGAGCCGGGTATCATGCGGTAGATGCAGGTTTTGGGGTTGCTTTGGAGCTAATCATCCGGTGGATTAGATTCCCAAATCAATCTGATAGATTTATTCGCTTGGTAATGTTTGTTCCTTCTTCATGGACCCCGAATCGGTACGTTCGTACCGTATTCGGTTATGTTTCTTCATGAGTAGAACACGTGCTTTATTCATGCTTTAAATATTGTATGCTTTTAGCTTTCCATATTTAGATCGTATCATGCGTTGGATAGATCTATTTGTGGGAAATGGTACGGTTTTTCATGCAAGTTGTACATGCGGTGGATAGATTTGCTTGACATCGTACTTGACGGGTTTTAAAGTAACTAGACATGCGGTAGACTAGTGCTTTGGATCTATGCATACTTGTTTAATACATGATTACGTTCGCGTTTTGCTTTATTTACTTATTTAATGCTAATTTTCATGGGGATCGGTCATGGCCTCGTGCATACGTATTTCTTGTTCAAACAAAGACCGATTGCTGTCATGCTCACGTCATCCATTCGGCAGTGTTGCCTTTTCCCTTTGCGGTTTCCCGAATGGTTCTAGTTCGTTGGCAGATAGCTCATTATAGCTATGTGTCATCTTGCTTGGCTTTCTAGCCGTAAATATGGAACTGTCTGGTACCACCCGGCAAGTTCCAAGCTTTGGTATTTAACTGCTTTATCTTTTGTTAATTTTCAGGAAAAATTGACTGGCACGTCTTCTGCTCTCTGCGCGTGTGAAGCCAGCTTTGTTCGGCTTGCTGTGTGTTTGGAGTTGAGTGCACTTTTTGCGTCAACACACTTTTTGGCACGCCCAGTGGGACACAGCCGAATAGATTCAAAATGCCTGAAATCGCAGACCTCATGGATGCCAACCTTGAAGATCTCTCTCCAGAGCAGCGGCAGCAGCTCCAAGACGTCGTAGACCAGTTTCAGCAGAAGTGTCTGCTGTCGTTCAAAAAGAATAGAAGCGGCGTCCCGTACTTAAAGAACGAGATGCCCAGAGTGTTGCTGCCAGGGGAAAGTGATACCACATCCCAGCAAGAAAAGGAGGAGTGCATGCGGGTGTTCCAGGAATCCGCAGATTACATGCTTAGCAAGCACAACAAGGCTTTCCTCGGGGCGCTCCAGCAGATGATGGTGGCCGTCTTCGGCCCTGGCATGGAGCAAGCGTTCAAAGAAAGCGCCCGTCCGGGGGGCACCGTGGAACCGGGCGAATCAAGCTCTCAGCCGCCACTTCGGAGCCCGCCAGTGCAGCCTCCTCCCCAAAGCACTGGAAGTCAAGCTTTCCAGCCTCCGCCACAGGCCACTGGGAAACAGCCAATGCAAACTCCACTGCAGGCCTCAGGACAACCAATCCAGCCACCACCGCAGGCGGCACAGTCAACCCGTGCAACGCCCGAATCCGTACCAGCCCACGTACGGAGACTTAGCATTCGGCTCGACCGGCGCCCCGCTCACTTCCGGCCGCAGGATTGCTCCGGCGACCAACTGGCTGCAGAGGAACTTGTACGGCGGTGGCTATCATGAGGTGGGGAACTACGGGGCGTTTGATGCTTTCCCACATCCAGGATACGCGCCACCGCAGCACGCGGGAGGATGACGCCCGGCGCGGAGAATGGCCGAATTGATGCAAAATCGGTTCGGCCTCAAGCCAAAAATGCAGGGGACCCGCCTATAAGCCGCCATTCCCAGAATGGTACTACAATGTGCTCTTGCCGCCAAGGGTGAAGCCACCAACGGAGTTCACAAAGTTTTCGGGGCAAGACGACACGAGTACGGTCGAGCACATTGCTCGTTACCTCATGCAGCTCGGGGAGTGTTCGGCTGAGGAGACTTTCAGGGTCCGCTACTTCGCCGCATCGCTGACAGGTCCAGCGTTTCAGTGGTTCTCGTCCCTGCCCCCTGAATCAGTTTCCAGATGGAAGGACTTGGAGCGGAAATTCCACGCGCATTACTTCAGCGGCAGTTCGGAGAAGAAGCTCATTGACCTCGCGACCATGAAGCAGAGGCATAGCGAGACGCCACTGGAGTTTCTCCAGAGGTTCAGGGAGGTCAAAGGCATGTGCTTCTCGCTTAACTTGCCAGATGACCAGCTGGCTGACATGGTTGTCGCCGGGATGCTACCGGCCGTACGCGAAAAGTTGTTCGGAATGGAGTTTGAGAATCTGGGACAGCTATCACAGAAGCTGTCATTGATGAGCAACCAGGCGTACGGCTTTAAGAAAGACGCCAAATTTGGCAAGCAGCACGACGTCGCTGGCGTCTACAACCAGTTCTTGGACAAGGCTGATATGTTCGAAGATTCTGATGATGAATTGGATGTAGCCACAGCAAAAATCACATGGGGGAAGGAGCCCTTGACAATGAATCAGCGCTGGGTCAAGCAGACCAAAGGAACTTATGATTTTGATATCACGAAGGCCGATAAATTGTTTGAGCTCTTAGTAAAAGAAGGCCGAATCAAGCTGCCCGAGGGGCATTCCATGCTTCGGCCCGATGGAGTTAAAGCAAAACGTTACTGTGGTTTCCACGACAGGGATTCACACTCCATCAATGATTGCAGGGTCTTCAGGATGAGGATCCAAAAGGCTATCCAGGAGGGTCACCTCAAGTTTGACAATAAAATGAAGCTGGATGGCCACCCCTTTCCTCAGAGCATGGTGGGCTTTTCTGTCAATGTGATAACTGCCGAGGAGAAGGGAAAAGTCAAGGTCTTGACCTCAGCCAGGTCTAGACAAGGTGGAGCGGTGGACCCAGAGCGCCAGGTGACTCTGGAACAGATGCAAGGTGACGCCCCCGTATTCTTAAGAGTCACATTGAAATTGGGGAGTCATCCAGAGCCAAGCCCAGGGTGACATCGCGCATCCTCCTCAACAAGTGGCAGCGCCAGATTGAGAAAGAGCGTTATCAGAAGAGGCGCTACGAGGAGGAGCAACGCAGAGCCGAAGAAGAGGCGCGTAGAAGGGACCAGGAGCAGTACACGCGCGAGCAGGAGCGCGCGCACTGGGGATGCGCCTTCTTCAGGCACTGCTGGAATGAGGGGTTGAAGTTGCCCACGCTGAAGAACTGTCCGGAATGCAGTGACAGATATGTTGAGTACAGGCAGGAAACTGCCAATCGCCGATCCGTCCACGAAAGAATTGGAAGGATCCACCCCAATGGGGATCGGCGCCAAAAAATTGAAGTCATCGATCATCCCAGGAAGCGCCAAGCTGATCTCAGATGGGCTGATCAAGAGGAGGATGAAGATGACCACGTCTGGCAGAAAGGGCAATGGTGCCCGCCCGGCCTGAGGAGGAGCCAGAAGAGGCGGGTCCAGCGCTTGAGGAACCGCGAGATGGGGCAGGCCGGGATCCAGACGAGACAGGTGTGGTGCCCCAAGGACCAACTGGAGGGATCGAAGCGTTCGGCTCCTACATGCATGGTATAGTTTCTGCCGAACGAGTTCATGGCTCCTGCTAACCAGGTTATGCAGGAGGAAGCTTCCTTCGATGATGAGCAGCCCGAGGGGATGATGGCACAACTGGTGCTGGCCAAGCAGGCCATCTTCGACAAGCCGGCCAAGAATCGTCATATGAGGCCGCTGTACTTGAGGGGGTACGTCAATGGCAAGCCATTGACCAAAATGTTCGTCGACGGTGGAGCGGCAGTCAACGTAATGCCGTACACCACCTTCAGGAAGCTTGGCATGGGCCCGAGCGATTTGACGCCTACAAGCATCATCTTGAACGATTTCGCCGGAACCCCTCGCACACCAAGGGATGCGCTCACGTGGACTTGATGATCGGGTCCAAGACGCCGCTCACCACCTTCTTTGTCATCGAAGGCAAAGGAGCCTACGGCCCGTCGCTTGGGCGGGACCGGATTCATGCTAACCGCCGCGTCCCATCCACCATGCATCAACATCTTATCCAAAGGTGGATGATGAGATCGAGGTCGTCCAAGCGATGACTCCGTGAGCGTGGCCAATATGGAACCGGCTTTCGGGAGTACCAAGGCATCGATTGCTTCTCAGGGAAGGACTGGGGAGAAGGTCCCGTTGAACCCGTCGGCGGCGACCAACAGTACCGATTCAAGCAGTCGGCTCTTATAGCAATTTTTAATGGAGAACCCCGTAGATGGCACTGATGGCAAATTAGGGCGAGGATTCATGTCGGCTGATAAGCTGGAAGAAGTTGACATTGGAAGCGGTGATAAGACAAGGCCGACGTTCATCAGTGCAAATTTGCAACCAGACTTCAGGGGGAATTTGATTGAGCTTCTCAAAGAATACAAGGATTGCTTCGCCTGGGATTATTCGGAGATGCCTGGATTGGATCGTTCCATCGTCGAGCATCGGTTGCCAATCAAGCCTGGTTTCAAACCATATAAGCAACCACCCCGGAAAATCTACAAGGATGAGGTACTGGCCGATGTGAAGAAGGAAGTTGAAAGATTACTTGATGCAAACTTCGTTCGGCCATGCAGATATGCGGAGTGGATATCTAACATCGTCCCTGTGTACAAGAAGAATGGAAAAATGAGGGTTTGCATAGATTTCAGGGACCTGAACAGAGCTACTCCGATGGACGGATACCCGATGCCTATTGCCGATTTGTTGATTGACGCCGCCGCTGGACACAAGGTGATCAGCTTCATGGATGGCAATGCGGGGTACAATCAGATCTTCATGGCAATAGAAGACATTTCAAAGACGGCCTTTAGATGCCCTGGTCATATAGGCCTATTCGAGTGGATCGTCATGACATTTGGATTGAAAAATGCCGGTGCAACCTACCAACGAGCCATGAATTACATTTTTCATGAGTTGATCAGCAAGATTGTGGAGATCTACATTGATGATGTGGTAATCAAGTCCCTAAGTCATGACACCCATTTGGAAGATGTGAAAAGAACCTTGGAGTGCACCCGGAAACATGGTTTGAAGATGAATCCAAATAAGTGCGCTTTTGGGGTTTCAGCTGGGGAATTCTTGGGGTTTTTGGTCCACGAAGGAGGAATTGAAGTTGGCAAAAAGAGCATGAAGGCCATTGATGAAGTCGTTCCTCCAACTAACCTCAAGGAGCTGCAGTCACTGCTCGGCAAGATCAATTTCATAAGAAGATTCATATCAAATTTGTCACAGAAGGTCTTGCCGTTTTCTCCGCTGTTGAAGTTAAAGAAAGATCAGAAGTTTATTTGGGGTGACGAACAACAAAAGGCTTTCGATGAAATCAAGCAGTACATGAAGGAGCCACCGGTATCGGTTTCTCCCCAGCTGGACAAGCCTTTCAAGTTGTACGTGGCGCCGATACCCAAACCATTGGATCGGCCCTTATTCAAGAATTTGAAGGGAAGGAGCGGGTAGTAGCTTATCTTAGCCGAAAACTACTTGATCCTGAAACCAGGTATTCGGCTGTAGAAAAACTGTGCCTTTGCGTGTACTACTCGTGTACAAAGTTTCGGCACTACCTGTTGAATGCCGAATGCACTGTATATTCCAAGTTTGACGTGATAAAACATATGTTATCTATGCCAATTCTGAATGGCAGGATTGGCAAGTGGATTTTAGCTTTATCAGAATTTGAGTTGAAGTTCGAATCGGCAAAAGCCATCAAAGGTCAGATCATTGCCGATTTCATAACTGAACATCGCGATCCGTCAATTGATTTGCTTGAGATTACCCCTTGGGCTTTGTTTTTTGATGGATCATCATGTGGCAAAGGTGGGGGAGTAGGGATCCTACTGATTTCGCCTAGAGGTGAGATGTTCGAATTCGCCATCCCTATACAGCCCACTGTCACAAATAACCAAGCAGAATACGAGGCATTACTTCGAGGGCTTCAGTACTTGAGAGAAGCAGGGGCCGTTTCGGTTGAAGTTTATGGAGATTCGGAGCTGGTAATCAAGCAATTGAACGACCAATATGAATGCAAGAGTGAAGCGCTGAGGAGTTACTACGAGGAGTGCAGGGAAATCTTGAAAAGCTTCCCATTGGTAACCTTACAGCACATTCCTAGAGAACATAACGAAGAAGCAAACAGGTTAGCTCAAAGTGCTTCTGGTTACAAAGAGAGCCAAGAAGCGTTCGCTGCAGAAGTGTGTGCACTAGGGGCGGATCTTGCAGAAGATGATTGGAGGAAAGAGATCATTGATTACTTGAAGGATCCTTCCCGTAAAGTCTCTAGGAAGCTCAGGTTCAAGGCCATAAAGTTCGTTCTTCTGGATGATAATTTATTCTATAAATCGTTGGATGGGGTATTACTACGATGCCTGGGTCCAGAAGAAGCCAAGAACATGATGAGCGAAGTGCATGATGGGATATGTGGAGCGCACCAATCGGCCTACCGCATGAAGTGGGTTATTAGACAAGCTGGATGCTTTTGGCCGACGATATTAGAGGACTGCTTTGAGTATTACAAGGGATGTCAGGATTGCCAAAGGTTTGGGAATATTCAAAGGGTCCCTGCATCAGCATTGAATCCCATCATCAAGCCATGGCCATTCAGGGGCTGGGGCATCGACTTGATTGGCCAAATTAACCCACCATCTAGCAAGAGGCATAAGTTCGTGCTTTTGGCTACAGATTATTTCACTAAATGGGTCGAGGCGATTCCACTGAAGAAGGTGACGTCAGAAAACATGGTTGAATTCGTCAAGGAACACATCATCTACCGATTTGGAATCCCTCAGACGATTACCACTGATCAAGGGGCACAATTTGTGTCACTGGAGTTCAGAGAATTTGCCGAAAGCATGGGGATCAAATTGTTTAATTCCTCTCCCTATTATGCCCGGAGTGCTAATGGCCAAGCGAGGAGGCTTCTAATAAGATCATGATCAAGTTGATACAAAAGAAGATCGATCAGAAGCCAAGAAGGTGGCATTCGGTTCTCAGCGAAGCACTGTGGGCTTACCGAATGGCCCCCCATGGAGCCACAAAGACTTCTCCTTACGAGTTGGTTTACGGGCATCACGCAATTCTGCCTTGGGAGATGCAATCAGATTCAAGGAGAGTGGTGCTGCAGAAGGATTTAAGCTCCAAAGATTACAGTGGCCTAATGATGGACGAGCTGGAAGATTTACATATGATCCGTCTTAGATCCCTGGAAAACATTGAGAAAAACAAACTGCGGGTTGCCAAGTACTACAATAAGAAGGTAAAAGTAAGGCAATTTGCAGAAGGCGATCTAGTGTGGAAAGCATTATTGCCGATTGGAACTAAATACAGCAAATTCGGCAAATGGTCCCCTAACTGGGAAGGACCTTTTCGTGTGGTCAGATGCGTCCCTGGTAATGCATATATATTGAAAACTTTGCTAGGAGAAGAATTTTCCGCTGCAATAAATGGAAGATATCTGAAGAAATATTATCCTAGCATTGAGATCGATCGGTGATTACACACATCTGGCACAGAGATAGCCGGCACTCAAGAATGAGGCCGCCTTCAGAACAAAAATCCATGAACAGGAAAAATGGCCAATGTCTAGATGCATTGCCCTTAGCACGAAAACTACAATTACAACTGCTTCTTGCAGGTTTACATCTAACAACCCTGATGGTCAGATCCCCAAGGAGGTGGGAAGCAGAAGGCGTGGAGAAAGAAGAGAAAGTATGATTCAATCTTTTCTTTACTTCTTCGGCTGCTCCCTCTTCAGTTGTTCCAGGACCACCGTGATGGCAACTTGGAACGCACGGGGATGGCCATGGTTGGCGGCCTCTACCAAGCTATCCCAGGCCGTCTTCAGGTTGTTGTACCTGTCAGAGACATCTGAAGCAGAGGAATCAAGGTTAGGGGCAAGAAATCCGGATGCAAGCATGAAGAAGTCAGAAGCGCTTACCCCCTACTAGTGCTTCCAGAGCCATGCGACGCCGCGCTCGGCTTGGCAACGGGCGGTGACGTCCCTGAGACCGTGCTCCAGATGCCGAACGCGGCGGCGCAGCTGATGGTTGGCCTCTCGTTCGGGCGTGGCCTCCTCTGCCTCGAGGGAGGAATCAGAGGAAATGTACTCCGGCACATCTTCGGTCCCAATGATCTCTTCAGGGAGCAAATCAAGACTGAAAAAGGAAAAGAAAGGAGAACATGAAGCGTGAGATCATGCGGGGGAACGAGGAGTAGATCAAGGGAGAACTCACTCCCGAATCGTGCGCTTCTTTAATGAGCTGCTCTCCTGAGGTTGCTTGCCCTTGTCCATGGCTTTGGGGTTTTCTCCTCTGAGGATGGGGAGGAGATGAGAAATGATGGATGAGTGTGCGAGTGGATTTGCAGGGCATCCCGGCAGGCTATTTTATTGACCGAAGGGGCGCATTGGGAGTGATGACCGGCTAGTACACACTGTTGGAATACCAAACGGCAGGGTTTTCTCCCAAGTGCGAGGGGTTTTTGCTTGAACAGTGTTTATGGATTGCCGAATTGGGATCTTCTGCGAATTTTGCGCCAAGGGGCAGTTGTTCTCGCGCATTCGGCTCAAGATAGTTCCCGGATGCATTCAAAGAAAACAAGATTCACGGATGCAAAGTGCAAAAAGAATCATTACAAAGCAAGCACAGGATTCAAAAGCTCTTCATTTATTGCCAATATTTACACATCCCTAGTACAATCTAGTCGAAGAGTCTGTTCAACACAGATTGGGGATGAGTAATTTCGGCAATGGCGTCACCGTGGCCGTCGAGGCGCTCCAGTGAGCTCGATTTCGTCGATGTCCTCCGGCGCGCCACCCCGGAAGCCACGCGGCCTGGTGGAGTAGTCGACGTCCGTATGCGTCGCCATGGCAGCCAGGCCCAAGGTGGTGCCCAGACGAACGCCATGGACGGCCACCTCGTCGACGCGGTGCTCCACCGCGGCAAGGCGCTCCGCCGGCGTGTCGCCACGGCATTCACCTTCTCGGCCCCGCTCCACCCGCCGCCTTCACCGGTTGAGCTCGGCGTCGCGGCCGCAAAGAGCCGGCGAAAAGATTAGCATCAAGGGCCGGGGGCCGGATCAAGAATCACTTTCGCAGCCGTACCGTCGATGGCCTCCGGCCGTTTGCTTGCGCCGGTCCTCCCATTCTAGCTCCGCCACGCCCGCCTTCTTGGAGACCTCCTCCGGCTCATGCCGGGACGCCTCCGGCTCCTCCCTTGAAGCGGAGGGCATCGACTTCCCCGTACGGCACGGGGGAGTGGCCATCGGACTCCGAAGAGTCGTCCGGAAGGGGTTGATTGGCCGGCGCAGGAGATGGATTCCACTGAATCAATCTGAAAAAGGGATGATCGTCAAGGCAAGAAGAAGATCAAAGTTGAATCAAAGAGGAGGAATCGACGATCATTACCTCCGGCGCGCGTTGGCGCTGCTCCCCTCTGCCTCATCGGAGGTGCGGCGGCGGTTGAGGCGGCGCACCATGATGGCTTGGGATGTGCACTGTTTGCAGAAAGGCTGAGATTGGCAAAGATTCGAAAGCTAGAAGGCCTTGTGGAGAGCTAGGGGCACCTACGGTTGCATTTATAGGTCTGGCAGGATGAATCGTGGCTTCGAGTCGTGGTGTTGAATCGTGGCGCATATCCCAAGAAAATCGGAAGGTGGAAAGGTTTCCTTGGCCAGCCCGTCGACGGGTCGCTTGGAGTTCTAGGCTGAGCCGCGCTGATCGGTTCGGCTAAAGAAAATCAAAGTGCCATTCGGGAGTTGGCGTTTCATTACCGAATGGGTCGTTCAACACTATATTTGAAGGTGCGTAGCGGAAAAGGAAATCTCAGGTAAAATTGAAAACCTAAATGCCAAACGAAGCTTACGGGGGATGAATTTACCTGAGCATCTTGGTTTTGAGCTGCCATTGGAGGTTTGAGGTCGAGATGAGAGGATTTAGGGTTGGATCTGGATGAAGATTTCGGCGGATTGCGAAGAGCAGGTGTTGACGGATTTGATCTGAAGATTCGTGGCTGGAGTCAATTGCGGAACAAAATTACTTTTATCCCACAATTGAAGGGGCATGTGTTAACACCAAAATTTGGTACGGAGTCTGACTCGTGGGTCCGGTTCGATAAAGAGTCCGTCTGGTGGAAGGAAGGGCCTTTTCGAAGATATTCGGCAAAGAGATCTGCGGTCGGCTATCTGCTCCGGTTCGGCAAAGGAACAGTAGAGCTGATTTTGCGGGATTGGACGGTGACGTGGCTCAATCAGGGGAAACGAATGGATGGATAGGCGATCAAGCTTAGAGATAAGTTAGGCAACGAATCCATTCGAAGTTGTACTCAACAGGGTATAAATATGACCCCTGAATGTATGTAAAATGAATCAATCATTCTTCAATACACACCGGCCTTACGCCAAACCCTAGAGTCCTTGTCGTGTCGTCGAGTTCTTCGAGAGGGCCATTCGATCCGTCGACCTCCGTGAGTACCGGCAACCTTGTATCATGTCTAGTATCATGCGGTGGATTTAGATCTGATGCAAGTAGTCTTGTTACCATTCTTTGTGTCATGCGGTAGATTCAAGCTTGGTTCAAGAGGGTTTCTTGTTAGATCATGAGTCATGTGGTAGGCTAAGATCTAGCTTGAAGCTAGTTATCAGCTCTATTGGATGTTGGCAAGATCCAATAGATTCATTAAGTTACCCCGTGTTATCTTGAGTTTTACTTTATGTTTTAATTCATGTGACACACCTTTGCCCAATCTAGATGGGTTTGGATCGGCTTTATCTCTTTTATGACCCTTGTCCGAGTAGATTTCATATTTTAACACGTGGATCTTATGCTTTCCGATAGCCGAAACCGAATCGATCTAGGTTGTTACGTGTTGCGGGTTCAAGCTTGCCAATGCTCGTATAAATCTTGAA
Organism: Cenchrus americanus; assembly: GCA_947561735.1. Classification (NCBI taxonomy): domain Eukaryota; kingdom Viridiplantae; phylum Streptophyta; class Magnoliopsida; order Poales; family Poaceae; genus Cenchrus; species Cenchrus americanus. The sequence continues at coordinate 163,785,947 of OX387242.1, read as the reverse complement.
AGAGCCGGGTATCATGCGGTAGATGCAGGTTTTGGGGTTGCTTTGGAGCTAATCATCCGGTGGATTAGATTCCCAAATCAATCTGATAGATTTATTCGCTTGGTAATGTTTGTTCCTTCTTCATGGACCCCGAATCGGCTGTTCAGCCGTATTCGGTTATGTTTCTTCATGAGTAGAACACGTGCTTTATTCATGCTTTAAATATTGTATGCTTTTAGCTTTCCATATTTAGATCGTATCATGCGGTGGATAGATCTATTTGTGGGAAGTGGTACGGTTTTTCATGCAAGTTGTATCATGCGGTGGATAGATTTGCTTGACATCGTACTTGACGGGTTTTAAAGTAACTAGACATGCGGTAGACTAGTGCTTTGGATCTATGCATACTTGTTTAATACATGATTACGTTCGCGTTTTGCTTTATTTACTTATTTAATGCTAATTTTCATGGGGATCGGTCATGGCCTCGTGCATACGTATTTCTTGTTCAAACAAAGACCGATTGCTGTCATGCTCACGTCATCCATTCGGCAGTGTTGCCTTTTCCCTTTGCGGTTTCCCGAATGGTTCTAGTTCGTTGGCAGATAGCTCATTATAGCTATGTGTCATCTTGCTTGGCTTTCTAGCCGTAAATATGGAACTATCTGGTACCACCCGGCAAGTTCCAAGCTTTGGTATTTAACTGCTTTATCTTTTGTTAATTTTCAGGAAAAATTGACTGGCACGTCTTCTGCTCTCTGCGCGTGTGAAGCCAGCTTTGTTCGGCTTGCTGTGTGTTTGGCGTTGAGTGCACTTTTTGCGTCAACAAATTCATATTTTGTGCATAGGTAGAAAAAAGCAAAAGACCACATAGATATAGGGTTACGTGGGGTAAATATTTTCGGTAAAGCCGCAAAGAAGCACTTAATCGAACAAGGTTTTAAAGTTGCGAGCATGAGGACTGAGTTGTTCGATCCCACATTGTATGTGTACTCAGTGAGGACAACTTCCGCTTTGAATGTTGGAGGTGAGATGACGAGCGGATGCATATATAAGGTGGACCTCTCAGGAGTGACTTGCACTTGTTGTATACCTCAATTGCTACATGTTCCATGCTCTCATATGATAGCCGCATGCACTGTTAGAGGGGTGTCTTGGCTAGCACCAGCGTACATGACACAATTGTATTCTAAGGATTCAATATTGAAGACATGGGCGGCTCGTTTTGAGCCAATACTAGACGAGACACATTGGCCTGAGTACAATGGTCCTAACTACGTCCCAGATGACGAGAAGAGGAAACTGGGTGTCAGAAGGAGGAAGAAAAAGCGATTACACAATGAGATGGACCAAACAAGTGGGTACGATATGGATATTTACGGTGCTGGGGAGTTTGACCAAGAAAAGTCGAAGAACCGATGTAGTGTCTGCCACGAGGAGTGTCATCAGAAGGAATGACATAAACAATATAGTGGGAGCGGGCATACGGTAGCTACTTAGGATTTCATGTCTCTATTTTTTAAGTATGTAAATAATATTTTTGACCTTTCCTTTTGTATAAAAAATCTAATGAAATTTTATGTTTTTCAGGAAAATGGCGGCGAGCAGAGGCAGGCGTGATGATCCCATCCCACTGCCTCTTCCGGTTCCTATGTGTCATTGTGGCATTCCAGCTCAAGTGAAGCAATCAAGGGATGAGGCAACAGCTGGAAGGGCGTTCTACACAAGTGTAAGAAAGTGGATACTAAATGAAGGTGGCGGCCCAAGTCAATACAACATAGCACCTTGCGTTTTCCACCAGTGGATTGATGGACCAAAAAATTTTGACCCTAGGATCCGATTATTTCCGTGGCTAGAATCGGTGGTGCAACCCTATCATTAGTTCAGACGGTGGGTGCCACCACCACCAAATCCACCAGAAATGACATTCCAAGAAAAACAAGAGTGGGATGCAAGCGTGTTAGCAACCCTCCATTGTGTCATTGTGGGAGGCCAAACAAGTTGCAACTTCTTGATCTTGACCTTCCTGATAAATTCACACCATTCTTTCGGTGCAACCAAAGAACACATGTAAGCATCATTGCTCTTCCCGACAAATTTATTGTGCTTGATATTTTGACATATAGAGGTCTTTATTGAATTTGTTGTGCAGGATGGATGGCCCCTATGTGATTTTCAGGAGGACATATACGGTATGAAGTCTCATTGGCCGTCAGAAGAAGACGTGCAAGCATTCGAGAGTGGGGAGAAGCCATGGCCATGTGATGAGCCTTATAGGCCTCGTTGCAAGTGTGGAATACTCGCTCGAAAGGTAGTGGTTCCATATGAGCTTGGATATGGTTGGTACTGTGGTAACTCATATGGAGATTATTGGGTAAAGTCACTTTCCTAACTTTGTATCCATGTGTTGCGCTAATTTAAATGGTTATGTTACCTAAAAATTAATATTAATTTTTTTAGGAGGGGAGAACATGTGATTGGAAGAGCTTTGCAGGGAGGGAAGCACTCCGTCTACATTTGGGGCAATGTTCCAGGTATTTGAAAATCAAGGAAACAGCCAAGAGGAAAATAAATTAAGAGAAAAATATGATGTCCCAATTCCATCGGATAAAGAGTTGTTTGGACAAATTGCAAAGGATAAACTTGCTAGAGAGAAGGAATGTTCACAAGCTAGTGTTGGAGAGGGCATTAGAGAGGGCCTCATTGAATTTTGGAGGCGGAATAGGTTGAACTATCCACCACCACTAAGTGCGGGTGAGAGGAGGAGGAAGAGGTCGAGGGAGGAGGAATAGGAGAAGGAGAGAAGAGGGACATGCATGCATAACATGAGGGAAAAGAGGCATCGTGATTGGAGTGAGTTTGATCCATCTAGGATATTTGCAAAGGATTCCATGGCCGAGTGGTTCCAAATGGCGGAGGCAAAGAAAAGAGGGATTCATTTGAAGTTGGCTAGAATTGAGGCAAAAATGGCGCAATTGCAGGCAATGAAAGCTCTTGTGAGAGAATTGCAAAAATTTACAACACAAAAAAGGGTAGCAACAATGTAGAGGAAATTGTGGATGCGACTACCAAATTTCAATGGGAGGCGATAAAGAGACTTGCTACCAAGGCGCAAGAGGTGGAGGACAAGGGCAATGGCAAGGCGCAAGAGGTGGAGGACAAGGACAAGGGCCAAGCCAATGTGATTGAGGTGGAGAATGACAATTGGGTGACGATGAACTATTGTTTGATTTTGATTCAGAGTAGTGAACTTGTGTTGTGTACCTCGTCAATTATTTTAATTATGCCATGTAATGAACTTATGTCGTGGACCTTGTGGAATGTTTGAACACTGTGGCTTAAGGACATGTTGAATGTTTGGTGTATTTTAACTATTTTCGATCTATATTGCTTAAGACAAATCCTAGTGAAACCCACTCAAACATGAACTACTGATTCTGCAAAAAACTTAGCCAATTTCTCGAACTACTCTTATTTGCAACATGACCTATGACAAAACTGGTGTTGGGTCCTCATTGGTGCGACTGCTTCACGAGTCGCGCCACGTCACTTGGCACGACTCTGTTACTAGTCGTGCCAAGTGTCGTGGCGCGACCCGTGAAGCAGTCGCGCCAATGAGGACCCAAAACTAGTTTTACCGGAGGTCATATGTCAAACAAGAGTCACGCCAAGTGACTTGGCGCGACTCCACACTGTGTCGCGCCAGGCGGCTTGGCGCGACTCATGAAGGAGTCGCGCCAACCGAAGCCCAAAACCAGTACCTCCCTTCTTTGGAGTGTGGGAAATTGGTTAAGTCTGGGACTTTTTTAGTGAGTTCGAAATTCGCTAAATTTGTGCCGTTTTTTGGAGTGAGTTGAAGGATACGACCACAAATATTTACATGATTAAGAAACACAAATTTGCACATAATTTAACACATATATACATCGATCGCAAACCGTCATAGTTCGATTCGATCATAAACCCCAAACCTACATAGTTCTTTCACAAACCTGTCTACGAAGTTCGACCACAAGCCACAAGCCACATAGTTCGACCACAAGCCACATAGTTCGATCACAAGCCACATAGTTTGAGCACAAGCCACATAGTTCGACCACAAACCGAGCACAAGCCTAAGGATTCAGACTGTAGACTTTCTTTGCCTTTCGAACCCGCCCAGGCTGCGTGTCAACGACATTTTGGCTGCCCACATCCGCACGCTCCCACCTCCCACACCGCTTCAGTGGAGTTTCTTGTGTGCCAAGAGGAGCACCCGCAAGTTGAGAGGACCCAATCACAATTGCTTCATGACAAGAGGGGTCTCCCTGCTCGTTGTCTACATGTGACGCCCCAGGTTTTCGGGCGGGTTAATTAACCCTAATGATCCAGTCAACTGGGTTGACTTTGGTCAGACGACGGTCCACCTGGGCCATCACATCGAAAACATCACCGACAAATCCTAATGACTCCTTTTGGGTCAACCAAGTTCACCTTGGTCAACACCCTACTCAAAAACCCTTGACTCCTTGTTGACCCATCCATGTCAGCCGGAACTTTTGCCGCGTTCTCCAAATTTTCCCTAAACACTTCAAATTCTCCCAATACAAAAGTTGTGTGTTTTGTTGAGGGACACAACTTTCATGTTGAGTGGCATTGCTGGTTTGAAGTGCAAATTGACGAAAAAGGCAAGTCAATGTCTGCTTTCACTGTTCACTAGGGCCGAGATTTCTGTCAAGTTTCCCTGCAGTTTATGCCAAATCCTTTGATCTAAAACCCTAGAGCCTTTACAAAACTTGTAGGGGGTAGTGAGGTGAGCAAGTTTGGTAGTCAAACCTTGGTGTAGTTCTGTTTCGAAAATTTGAGAAAATTCAATTCGAAGTAGGGTAGTTGGAATGGTTTTGTGCCAGAGCGCCGCACTGCACGACGTCGCGTCGCGTCGCGCCGCGTCGCGCGCGCTCACCGCTCCATTCCCCCCGGGTCCGAACGCCGAGGCGGCCGCCGACCCGCCGGTCCATGCGCGGTGGAACCGCCATTCCTGCCCCTCTCCCTTGGCGCCACGTGCCTCGCATCCATGGGCCGCGGTCTTTGCGCCGCACCCGCGCCGCGCCGCCCAACCAACAGCGCGACGACGTACACGCTGCATGTCGCCGCCGCCCCTTCGCGCCGTACTCCGGCCATGCCACGGCCCATTCCATGACTTGGTTCCCTTGGTGCGCAAGAAAACCTCCCCCAACCGCCTCGCGCACGGCTATAAAGCCGGCCGATCCTTCCTCGCGCGAGCACCGAGCTGCCGCCGCCCGCCATGGATGCCTCACGGTGAACTCCACCCCCGCCTGCTTTTCCTCGCCAACACGTGCTGCTCCTCACTCCACTAGGACCCCCTGTAGCTCCTACGCGCGCTTGTTGGTCTGCTCGAGCCGCCAGCTCACCGGAGTGGTTTCTCCCGCGGCCGCAGCCGGGCAGCCGTCGACGAGCTCTACTCCCCGCGCGATCCCCGAGCCAACCAACCGCCTCAGTCCTTTCCCTAGGTCCCTGTGAAGCTACCCGTGCCACACGTTGGCCAGCTCTGCCCCTGTCCTCACCGGAATTCGAGCGCCGGCGGCCGCGCCACCATTGGTCCGCCGCCGCCGCTCGCTGGCGACACCTCCGGTCAATCCTCCGCCACCCATCGATCACGGGTGAGCCCAATCGCTTTCCCAGTCGCTCGCTTGCCTACCCGGACACGCCCTCGCCGTCGGCGAGCTCGTCGTCGCCGTCGGTTCCAAGGGGGGAAAGTGAGGACCTGATTGTAAAAGCTTTAAAACTTTCAAGGGTCTAAGTGTGTAAAGATTCTACCCCTTTTCATGTGTTTGGCTGTGACTTGTAAAATCGATTAAAAATTGTAGAAAAATCCAAAAATAGCAAACCCAATTTCGTTGTGCTCTGTGTACCTAAAACTACAACTTTCTCCACAGGTGTACATATTTTTGAGCTTTAGTTTTTGCTTGAAAAATACAAATGTAAAATACCTAGATCTGTGATTATGTGAAATGCACAACTTATCTGGAGCTGAGCTTTGGACATGTGGTGAGAACTAGTATGTCTAGGTTCTGTGCCAAAAATTGCACAAAGTTTCTGCAGAAATCTTTTTATAATAATCAGTTTGTGAAATTGATAAACCTTCCTAGATGATTTTTGTAGCTCCAAATGTAATTATTTTTGAGCCCAACTTCTGGCTATAGTCTTGTTATGTTAAAAAGCAACTTTGGTGAATTTACCATGATTTTATCCCTGTCAGAAATATTATTGCCCCCAATTATACTTGTTTTTAATCATAAATATGTGTAGCATGTTTCACAAGGGCTATGTGTGTGTTTGTTAGTTCTTTAAGCTTGTTTGGGACCGCAGTATGTGTAGGAGAAAGATGGGAATCATTACTGTCCTATTTATTTTAATATGCATTATTCCCTTATATGCTAGCTAGTAATGCCTTTAAATTGTGTAATAAATTTCAGTGGTGCAAAGGCTAGTCTTTTGCTGTCCAAGGAAGTGCTCTTGATCATTAGGACCAGTAGGTGCTGTTGGACAGGTTTCATATGTATTAATTGGTTAAAAAGAGTTCAAACTAGTTTAATCTAGTAAAGAGAAATAGGAAAATGCATCCTTTATGGAACCCCCATATGAATGAATGAATTGCTCAAGTGGTAAGAGCATGGGATTTGGGCTCCGGTCCAGTGGCTTCGTGGGATAAGCTTTTGAATGTACTAAGCACTTGTCGGGAATGGGACCGGTAAGCCTAGTACCTTAATGAGACGGTACGGGATTTTACTACTACTACTCTCGATTCGTCTCCTGCCTGGCTTGCAACCGGGAGGAGGGTACATGTGTGAGGCTGGGTGTACTAAGTGGGGCACTCTAGATAGCCTTGTACCAGGGACTGTAGGCTATCATCCCAACCCGAGGATTTTTGGGAACCGTTTGGTCGGTGTCAGCTCTGTGGGGCACCACTCCGTGTGTTTAGGTTACCTTGCAAGGTGTATGAATCAATCGATTGTCGGTCTCTCGCCATTATCGGAGACTGCTTAATCGGCTTGCCATGATATCCCTTAATGATGGAACTATGTGAAATCTCCTGCGTGAATTAATTGTAATGTACAATTCTTGATTGTATTAGTGGCTCATGGTAGTAATGTTAATTTCACTAGAATGTGAGCTAAAATGTTGAAAGTAAGGATCCATGATCCTAGTTGCTTTTTGGGCAAAACAAATCCACCAGCCAAAGGCCTACATGACTAGAGGTAACTTTTGTCGGGTAAGTCTTGTTGAGTATTAGTATACTCAGCCTTTTTATAATTGTTGTTTTTAGGTGAAATTGTTTGGCCTAGTGAGATTCCACCCGGCTGGGAGCTGGAATGGGTGGATAAGGACGTTGAGTAATGGCATCACAAATGGCCTCTGGTGATGTTGTAAAGTATCGTTATTAGTACTTACGCTGTTTTAATAAAACTCTGAATAATTTACTTTTATGTCAGAAATAATGGTTTGTAATATTGGACCCTACGGGGAGATTGGTATTAATGTGTAAGACACTCTGGACTCTCCTTCGTGGGACTTTTATGCATACGTTCGATCCTCTCTGTGTTTCCAAGTGATTTACCGGGTGTAAACCCGACAACACTCAACAGGATGCTTCTTTATTATCGCTTAATGACCAAATGGAGTGGTTTATGCGATAGTACGGAATTATCTCGGGTGGGGTTGTCACAGCTGGTATCAGAGCGATCGAATGCACCAGAGTGATTAGCTTAATACTAATCACATGATTTACAATAAAACTTGCCAAGATTGATTGGATTTTGAAAATCCGTTGGATCGTTAAGGAATGATCTAGATCGAGAGGCCCTATAGGGAATTTTTGGGTTCCTTAAGGTGGTATAAGAATCTATGGTTTATCTTGCTAACTTCTAGCACTTTACTTTATGTCAGACTTACTTTATCGCACAACCAAACTAGATGAGCCATGTGTTTAATACGTGTGCTGTTCCGCATCACGGGAATTGCGAGGGTTGATGGAGTGATCCCTTCCATGGATCCCATCTTTGCGTCTAGATAGGAGTTGTGGTGTCGCCACGTGTCTTATACGTGTGCATTCCGCATGCCGATCATGCGAGGCAAGGATACACTCCATTCAAACGGAGGGTTTCCGAGGTTGGACGCTGTCCGTGCAGCGGCTTGGCGCATGGATACAGTTTCTATAAGTGAACGGTACTGTATGTGGACGCTTTCGTGACGTGCTGGCACGAAAGGTTCGTTTTCTGCAGGTACACTAACAACGTTCGGAAGTCGTTAAGTGCGAATCGAATAGCTCCAATTAGTTATTATAAGGAGAGCCGATTATAAGTTTGCCACCGGCACTAACCACGTCCGTTGGATCTAGTTGGAAGGTCGTATAAGGCGTATGCATGCATGATTAAAATCTTGATGAACCTAAAATTTAGCCTTAATTGCTTGAATAATTTGTCTAGGGTCTTGCTTGATCTTAGATAAGGTTTTTCCTCTCTTTTGAATTTAGGAAAATTCTGGCAGATTCTGTCTCTGTCATTTCTCAATTTTTGTAGCCAAATCTATAAGGAATCGGAATAGACATCCTTTAGGAAAGTTGTTCCTTATGAAGTTGAGCACCCACTGTGAATTTTCCAGGATTTTAGGAATTTTCTTCAGGGAGTTATGCTCAGTTTAGTGAGTCCCTGTTCTGCTGTTTTTCAGAAGAGCCCCCTTCTGCAAAAGAGATTTTTCAAGCTTGTTCTAATCCAATCTAGAGCTACCTTGAACACCAAAAGTGTACATAATTGAGTAACTGAGTTGCTACCAAGAATTGGTGATTTTTGGGGTCATAGGTTCTGAGTTATGAATTTTTTATTCACAACCCCTGAACTTTACGCCATCAGTTTATGCGTATTCATTGCGAGTACCGACATAGCCCGCACCTTGTGCTAATGGCTGCCCAAAAATTTACCAAATTGATAATCCAACTACCCTTTTACTATTTGAAATCTTATGAAAGTTGGAAACCTTTAGTAGTGGCCTGTGTAGGCATCATTCCCTTGTATTCGCGAGAACTTAACCTTGTACACGTGTTCGCCTCTGGTTCTGACATGTGTCACTTATTCCAGATGTCTGCTTCCGGATCCATGAACGTTGACGCGCAGGCGTGGACTCACTTGCACTGCCTCGAGGAGGGTGGTTTTCCTGCACTTTTGTGCGACACCCTAAAGGACTTTGGATACACAGCGTATCCCGAGTACTCGGCACGTGAGCTCATGACAACATGCCAACTGCTTCGTTGGGAAGTGAATGTAAAGATCCCCGTGTGTCCGACACATCCTACTTGGGAAGAGTGGGAAGTGAAGGCACAAGGGTGGAAATTGGTTTGCACCGTGCAAAAGGCTGCGTTGGAAGCACTCACAGCTTTTTGCGAGAAGCATGCCTCTGACAACCCGCCCAGGAAAATACTGTACTATCACCTAAGACCGATCCACTTTGGCCATTAAGCAATAGTAAAGTATCATCCTGTCGTTAGTTGCCGGGTTAACGCCCGGTAAATCACTTGGACATCGAACAGAGGATCGACACATGCATTAAAACTCACGCGAAGGCGAGTCCAGAGTACAATATGAATTAAACATTTTATTACAAACCATTGTTCATGGCATGGAGTAAAGGTTCAGAGTTCGAAAATACAGCGGAAATAAAATAAACTAGCGCAACGGTAGACATCACAGGAGGCCATCCGTGATGTCATCACTTGTCGTCACCCTTCCGGTCAATCACACCTGCAACAACAATTTTAAAGCAAGGCTGAGTATATTAATACTCAGCAAGACTTAACCGTCGGGTGATAACTACATCACCAAACTCTAGACATGAAAGGCTTTTGGCCGTTGGGGTTTCTTTTGCTGAAAAGCTACTAAGGGTAGATCCTTACTTTCCATATTTTAGCACAGGTTCTATTTGATTACCATTTCTAAGTGTGCTAACTAATTCAATCAAGAATTGGACAAGCAGTTAATTCATCCAACCATATTCCTCGAGTTCCATCATTATGGGATATCATGGCCAGTTGATTAAGCCGTCTCGGATAACGGTGAGAGGCCGACAATCGATTGATTTGAACCTTGCAAGGTAAACCCAAACACACGGTAGGCTGCCCCCGCAAGGACAACTTTCCCAGGCCGTTCCCGTCGATCTTCGGCTCGGGAGCGGAACCTACATTCCTTGGTACAAGGTTTACTGGATCGCTCCCACACGAACGTCCAGACTCACTCGGGTACCACACTGTTGCAAGCAGGGGGACACAAGTGCCCCAGGTTTAGTAGGGAAAGGTTCCCTCACCGCATCAATCGGGTACTAGGCTTACCGGTCCCATACCCGGCATATGCTTAGTACGTTCAAAAGCTTAGCCCACGAAAGCCATTGGACCAGAGCCCAAATCCCATGCTCTTACCACATGAGCAATTCATTTATAAAGATCTTATGATTCCAACATAAGAACCTATTCTCGCGAGTGACGAGCATCACTCGACTTCTATCGGTCCTATAGCATAGCAGCTATCGACCTAGCATACTAGTGATAGAGCATAGGTACCTAGGAATCATGCATCTAGGGTTTCAATTCAACTCCTGAAACGTAAATGCACAACCGTAGCAAACATAATTGCATAATTTTTAAAAGATGGGTTAATGATCCAGGGCTCGCCTTCGATGGCAAGGTTGGCCTTGGGCCCTTCTGGACTTTGGTCCAGGTCTTGCTCTATAACGACGTGGTGCACGTCTCCGTCAGCTCCTTCGTCTCCTCCGTCCGGCACACGCGTACAGCTACCGCTCGGAAGATCCACACGAGGATGCAAGTGCAAGATTTAATTGACGATTTTAATTTAATTAATCACAAACAACAAATGACAACCATAGGGTGCATTAGTTGGACACATTCACCTAGATAAGAATACATTTAGCATACTCTTCCAAAAAGGAACAATATGCAATTCTTTATTAAACATTTGAATAAAGGTTCTTATTATACTTATCATTTCATGTGAAAGCTTCAACTCCTTTTCCTTCTCCAATAAAGGTGTAATTAATATTTTTATTTAAGAATTAATTTCTTATTAGTGATGAGAATTAATTATCTTTTAATTAAATTAGATAATACTTTTCAAAAAGGAAAAAGAATTAAATAAGGGTTTTTCTTTAATTAATTTCCCTTTAATATTAAAAAGGGTTTTAGGCTTTTTATTAAGCAATTAAATAACCAAAAATTAAAGGAGTGTTTCTTAAGCCTACTAGCAACTTCCTGGTCCATTGGACCCACATGTAAGTGTTGGATGCTAGGAAATTAAATATTATTGAAAATAACAAAGACTAGCTAGTGATTCAAAGTAAATGCATATAAAAATAAATGAGCCTCAAAATGATCCAAACTTTCTTGTGCATGCTCTCTGGTCCTAAACAAGTCTAAAGAACCAGCATGTTCACATGGAATCTCTACTGAACTTGGTTTATTAATTTACAAAGGAAAACATGCATAAATCAAGAATAATTATTTCTGCTAATCCAAAAATCATGATTAATTCACAAGATGTGCATTGTGGTATTACAAGACAGTGTGCACAAGTTGGGGTCAAAATCATAAATATATTTAACAAGAAAAATCACTTATGAAGATCTTCCTGAAATAGAAAAACATTTTTATAAAAGTATTTACATTATAAATTTGTGCAAGTTTTGGCATAGGAGCTATTCATGACTTAACACACAACATATACAAAAGTTAGCTACAGAGGATTTATAGTTTTTGAGATATTGCAGATCTAGGGTTTTCACATTTGTATTTTTCATACAAAAACTAAAAGGAATTAGCTCAGGCCAGAATAACAAAAGCTGTAGAATAATTCACCACGAATCCAACAAAATTGGCTTTGCATTTTTCTGAATTTTCTGTGATTTTCTACGCAATTTACAAAAAACAGCAAAACAGTTTTTACTACTGGAGTTTCTTTTTGCACCAAGGCCCCTGGAAATAATTCCTCCATTGCAATGTCACCCCTGGCCATGGAGGGCGGCGGCGCCGGCCCAAATTCTGGCGTGCCAGTGGGGGAAACGGCCGGGAAAGGGGAGGGGGAGGGTTAGGGGCTCACCACGCACCGATTTCGGGGGTTGCACAGGGCAGGGGCGGCGCAGGCGGTGGCGTGCGCCGGCGGCCGGGGGCGGCGCCCGCCGCGGGCGGCCAAGCCGGCGAGCGGGGGCCCGGGCGGTAGCCTAGGCTGGCCGGCGAGCTGTGGAGGGGTTTGAGGAGCGCGTTGCGGTGCTTTGGATGCGCTGGAACCGAACGGAGGAGGGCTGGCCGCGGTGCTCGCCCTGGACACCGGCGGACTGCACGGCTGGCAGCGGGTGGCTCGGTGCGACGGGGTAAGCGGGCTGCAGCGCCTATATGGATGGCCGGGAGGTGAGGCACGACTCCATCCACTCGACGCGCGAGCCCCCAGGCCAATTAAGTCGCCGGGACGGAGCTTGCCTCGGTAGGAACGCGCGGCGGTACGGGAACGTCACACGGCACGGAGGTTCACGCGTTCTCGGCATGCGCGCGGCCTAGGAAGGCGGGCTGGCGTTGGAAAGGAGCGAGGGATGGCGCGGACGCCGAGGCGAGCTGGGCCTAGCGCGGGCGTGGGCGGGCGCGCGACGGCTCGGCGCGGCGCGCGGCGGCGCGTCGCGGCGGCGCGCGCGCGGGAGTGCCGGAGTGACGGCTCAGGTGTCGGACTGGCGCTGTTTGCCCACATTTTACTCAAAAATTTTGAATAGAAGTGCACAGTGTGGTCAACAGGAAAGTTGTAGATCTAACTACCCTCTACAACTTTCGTAAAGGCCGTCTAGTGTTTTTCTCAACGGATTTTTCAGGAACGTCGTGCCAACATTGAATGTCGGCCTGTTCTGAAAAACAGGAGGTACTGTCCGTCGATCGAGTTTTTCGCTAATTTCCACCCAAAATTTGAAATGCCAATCTACACGAAAGTTGTGTCCCTCAACAAGACGGACAACTTTCATAAAGGTAGATTTTGAAGTGTTTAGGTGAATTTTGAAGAACGCGGCAAAAGTTCCGGACGACATTCGCCGACGTCAACGGTTTAGCGGGGTTTGACCGTGTCTTTGACCACGGGTCGACTACGGGTGTGTGTAGGCTTGGTCAAGGGGTTCATTAGGGTTCAATGCCGAGGTTTTCGGGTGACGGCCCAGGTTGACCTAGGTTTGACCAGTGTTTGATCGGGGTTTGACCGGTTGACCTGGTCATTAGCGTTAATGACGTTAATTAGAAGTCTGGGACGTCACAGCCTACCCCCCTTAAAAGGAATCTCGACCCGAGATTCGAAAATTAAAGACAAAGGTAGGGGTAAGGTTCTTACCGTTCCGCGATTGAAGAAAACCCGGATACTTGGTGTTGAGGAAGTGCTCGGTCTCCCACGTAGCTTCTTCTTCAGTATGGTGACTCCACTATATCTTGTACATCTTCACGGTATGTCTCCTAGTTTGCCTTTCTTTTTGATCTAGCACTCTCAGCGGATGCTCTACCACTGAAAGATCCGGCTCGATCCAAGCGTTTGCTTCCGTGATCACTTCTGTCTCGGGTACTTTCACACCTTTCTTCAATTGTGTCACATGAAACACATTGTGCACAGCCGAGAGTCGATCCGGAAGTCGGATACAATAAGCGACTGGTCCACATATCTCAATGATCTCGTATGGGCCAATATACCGTGGGGCTAATTTCCCTTTGACGCCAAATCTCTGTACACCTTTGGTCGGGGAAACCTTGAGGTATACGTAATCACCCACTGCATAGTGTCGGGTGCTTCGTCCCTTTGTCGGGTAACTCTTTTGTCTCATTTGAGCCAACTTCAAGTTTTCTCTGATTACTTCCACCTTCTCTTCTGCGTCTTTAACTAAATCCGGGCCAAAGAGCGTTCGCTCTCCGGCTTCTGACCAATTCAAAGGAGTCTGGCATCTTCGTCCATAAAGAGCTTCAAATGGTGCCATCTTCAAACTAGCTTGATAACTATTGTTATAGGAGAATTCTGCCAAAGATAGACACTTGTCCCAACTCTTATCAAAATGCATGATGCTTGCTCTCAGCATGTCTTCCACAATTTGATTGACTCGCTTCGGTCGACCATCGGTCCGAGGATGATAACTTGAACTACGAATCAATTTGGTTCCCAAAGATTCATGCAATTGTTCCCAAAAACGAGCCACAAATTGAGTACCTCGATCGAAACAATGGTCTTGGGAATCCCGTGCGGCGCACAATTTGATCGATATAGAGTTCGCATAATCTTGGACAGAGTAAGTGGTGTGCCTTTGCGATGAAATGAGCAGTCTTGGTCAATCGATCCACTATAACCCAGATGGAATCCTTCCTTCTGGCAGTCAGGGGTAAACCCACAATGAAATCCATACTGATGTCATCCCACTTCCACAAAGGTATAGCTAACGGTTGAAGTACACCGGCTGACTTCAAATGGCTTGCTTTGACTCGATGACAAGTATCACACTCTGCCACATATTTGGCTATGTCTACCTTCATGTTTGACCACCAAAAGTTTTTCTTCAAATCCTGATACATTTTGGTGCTTTCGGGGTGAATAGAGAATTTGGAAAGATGAGCTTCGTCGAAAATTTCTTTTCGGAGTTCCGGATCAACAGGAACTACGAGACGTTGCTCAAACCACACCACATCTTTTGCATCCTTGTGGAAACAACTATATTTGGGGTCTCCTTCCGCTAATTTCAGTTTTATTAGCTGGACACCTTCATCATTGAGTTGAGCCAAAACGATTCTGTCATAGAGATTGGACTCAGCGGAGATAGCATTCAAATTTCCTTGCTCCACAATTTCCAATCGGAGCTTCCTCAAGTCTTCACACAAAGTCTCACTATACGACTCCACGGTTGAGCAGTTGCAGTGAACCTTTCGGCTAAGTGCATCTGCAACAACATTGGCTTTTCCGGGATGATAGTGTACTTCTAGATCATAGTCCTTTATCAATTCCAACCATCTTCTCTCGCCTCATGTTCAATTCGATTGGGTGAAGATATACTTAAGACTCTTGTGATCGGTGAAGATATTACAACGGTTTCCCATAAGATAATGCCTCCAAATCTTGAGAGCATGAACAACCGCCGCTAACTCAAGATCATGGGTCGGGTAATTCACTTCATGGGGTCGAAGCGATCATGAGGCATAGGCAATGACTCGATTTTCTTGCATAAGAACACAACCGAGACCAAGTGCCGAAGCATCACAAAAGACTTCAAACGGTTTAGAATTATCCGGCTGCACTAGCACTGGGGCTGTAGTCAGATGTTGCCTTAACGTGTGGAAAGCCTTTTCACAATCTTTGCTCCACACAAACTTAACTCCCTTCTTTAACAGTTCAGTCATAGGTTTAGCGATCCTGGAGAAATCCGGAATGAAACGACGATAATAGCCTGCTAAACCTAGAAAACTTCGGATTTGGTGTACGGTCTTGGGTGGTTTCCAATTCATAACCTCTTGTACTTTGCTAGGATCCACAGATATGCCTTCCTTGGAAATGGTGTGCCCCAAAAATTTCACACTATCTAACCAAAATTCACATTTGGAGAACTTGACATAAAGCTTGTGATCTCGCAAACGTTGCAAAACCATTCGGAGATGTTCTGCATGTTCTTCTTCATTCTTGGAATATATTAAGATATCATCAATGAATACCACCACAAATTTGTCTAGCTCCGTCATGAATACAGAGTTCATGAGATACATGAAATAAGCAGGTGCATTGGTAAGACCAAAGGACATTACCAAGTACTCATAAAGACAGTATCGGGTGGAGAAAGTTGTCTTGGGAATATCACATGGTCTGATCTTTATTTGATGGTACCCTGACCGAAGATCAATCTTGGAGAAAACTTTGGCTCCAGCCAACTGATCAAACAGAACATCAATGCGGGATAAAGGATACTTATTCTTGATTGTTACCGCATTGAGAGGTCGGTAATCCACACACAACCTCAAACTACCATCTTTCTTCTTCACAAATAAAGCTGGGCAACCCCAAGGCGAAGAACTTGGGCGAATATAACCCTTATCTAGCAACTCTTGAAGTTGGGTCTTCAATTCTGCTAATTCCTTGGGTGGCATACGGTAAGGTCTCTTGAAGATGGGGGCTGTCCCCGGTTGAAGTTCGATGACAAACTCAACCTCTCGGTCGGGTGGCATACCGGCAATTCATCGGGAAAAACATCCGCAAACTCTCGAACCACTGGAATTTCTTCCAGCTGAGAAGTGATTGCCACATAAGAACAAGGATTCACATCATCTTTGAAAGGTAGGTATAGAGTCGTGGCTCCAACAATTGGTGAGTTGATCTCTACCACTCTCTCTGAAATATCCAGTACTACCTTATGACGGTTCATCCAGTCCATTCCTAGAATGACATCAATACCTTCTAATCCCAAAATGATAAGGTCTGTGTCAATTGTTTTGCTTCCTAATTCCAAGAGTACTCCCCTGGTCACCAACTCGGAAGAGATGTCCCCTCCCGCTGTTTTGATTGTAAAAGAGTCCTTGGTGTTGCAGGAGCTCAGTCCTACTTTGCTCAGCGTCTTTGCATTCATGAAACTATGGGTAGCGCCAGAATCAAACAACACACGGATGGGTTTGCCTCGAATAGAGAATGTGCCCATCATTACTGGTGCTCCTTCTGGAATATCACCCACAGAAGCGAAGCTGAGTCTGCCCTCCCTGACTTGAGCAATCTTCTTCTTGCCCTTCTTGATGGGTTTGGAAACTTGTCTCTGATTAGGCTGAGTTAGCCGGTGCCGCCTGTTGGTCTGGCACGGTTGCAGGCATGACCTAGCGAAGTGTCCTGGTTCACCACACTTGAAACAACAACGCTCATTGTTGCCATTAGGACTAGGTACAGTGGGCTTGCGAGTCGGCTGTTGAGTGTTGGGAAGGTGAAGGTTTTCTTGAGTCCGATCCTGGGACAACTTAGCCAACAATGTTTCCAACTGTGAAACCTGCTGGAAGTCTGGTAAGGTCTTCCGCATAATGCGTATCTTGCAATGCTGTGCATTATTGGGCATGGAGTCAGCCTTTCTTTTCTTCTCGGCTTGGGCTCTCTTCATGGCATCTTCCTGGGAGATAGCCTTATTCACTAGCATGGGGTAGCTGTCAAACTTTACCAGGTTCAGCCATTCAGCCAGTTTACTATTCAGACCTTCACGAAAAAGCTCCATCTTCTTCATGTCGGTATCCACATGATATCCTCCATACTGGCAGAGGTTATTAAACTTCTGCGCGTACTGGTACACCATGTCTGATCCTTGCTTGAGAGCCAATAACTCTCTCATTTTCCTATCGGTAAGTGCTTTAGGCAGGTGATGGTCTCTGAAAGCCTTTTTGAATTCTTCCCAAGAGATTTCATACTCAGGCTGTTGCATGGATTTGTAGTGTTCCCACCACATTAAAGCAGAACCACGAAGCTGCAATGCTGCGAATTTAGCCTTGCGTCCTTCTGAACATGGCAAGGTAAACACCGCAAACATAGCTTCAATGGCCCAAATCCAGGCATCAACATCCAAGGGTTCTTCTGTCCCATTGAACTGCGGAGGATTCATATCTAGAAAGTGCTTGTACTCGGTTACTTGACCTTGGGCATTAATCTGATTCCTGTGGGGCTGCTGCTGCTGGGATTGCTGCTACAGGTATAGAAGAATTTGGCACATCATCTCGGTTTGATTAGCCACTATCGTCGGGTCTGGCGATGGTGGCGGCTGGTTGCGACCACTAGGATCACCAAAACCATTCGGAGTGCTGCGTGTCGAGCCCACCATCTGAAAAATTCGAGTTTTCATAAGTTACACATTCGTAAGCTTGTTCAACAAGTAGAACATGTACGACGAAAACTCAAATTGACCAAATAGCTAGACTCGAGACAGTTGCACTGCATCGAATTGACAATTTCCAACATTCCGAAACCAAAGTTTCCGAAATGTTCAAAATTTTCCGGCAACTCGGTAGGTTCATGAGACCAAACTTGATAGTCAAGGGTGAAGCTAGACGAGTCAGGAACAAGGTGCAAAGGTTCAAGATTCGGAATGATGTGTTCCGGAAAGACAGCAAGACCTATGTTTTACTATTTGATCATAGCTTGAGATTTGAAAACCTATGATCGTGCAAATACTTCTCGAAAAAGATTTGGATAGATTGGGAGCACTTGGGTGTAGATCACTATTACGGAAACTCTGCAGAAAGGTCTGAGAAGAGGTCACGCCAACAGGGTTGACTAAACGGTTCAACAACACTTTTAATTCGGTTTAAAGGTTGTTATTGTTGTTATTAGATTATTACTTAAGGAAAACCACACATGTGATCCTTTTATTATTCAACAGGTTTTGATCATGATGCAAGAACAACCTATTCGTCCTCACCAAGCAATTAAGCCAAAAATCAGAGTTAATGCCGGTGGCAAGGCAACAATTACGTCTCTCCCTATAATAACTAGTCGAGACTATCGGTACGTGTTTAGCGACTTACGAACGTGGTTAGTGTACCTGCAGAAGGTCACAGAACACAACGAACCTTTCATGCCAGCACTCATGAAAGCGTCCACATACATTACCGTTCACTATAGAAACAACATCCATGCGTTAAGCCGCTGCATGGACAGCGTCCTATTTAAGACTCTGACGCGACGTGAGTGCCCATTGGAATAGGCCTCACTCATCCCTCACGGACTTTCCCATGGTACCATCACGTATGGCAAAACGTGACGAGACTCAAACGCGACGTGACACCCATTGGAATAGGTCCCACTAGTCCCTCACAGGACTTCCCTGTGGTACCACCACGTATGGCAAAACGTGATGAACTAGTATGGTTGTGCGATAAGGTAAGTCCGACATAAAATAATGTCCTGGGAGTTAGCAAAATAAACCATAAGTTAATAAGCCACCTGAAAAAATCCAAAAATTCCCTCTAGGGCCTCTCGGTCTATTTCATCCTTAACGGACTAACGTGTTTTGCAAATTCAAACAATCTTGGCAAATTTTTATTCAAAAATCATGTGATTAGAGTTGTTAATTAAACTCTGGTGCATGCAGTCGCTCTGATACCAGCTGTGACAACCCGCCCAAGAAAATGCCGTACTATCGCCTAAGACCGATCCACTTTGGCCATTAAGCAATAGTAAAGTATCATCCTGTCGTTAGTTGCCGGTTAACGCCCGGTAAATCACTTGGACATCGAACAGAGGATCGACACATGCATTAAAACTCACGCGAAGGCGAGTCCAGAGTACAACATGAATTAAACATTTTATTACAAACCATTGTTCATGGCATGGAGTAAAGGTTCAGAGTTCGAAAATACAGCGGAAATAAAATAAACTAGCGCAACGGTAGACATCACAGGAGGCCATCCGTGATGTCATCACTTGTCGTCACCCTTCCGGTCAATCACACCTGCAACAACAATTTTAAAGCAAGGCTGAGTATACTAATACTCAGCAAGAATTAACGTCGGGTGATAACTACATCACCAAACTCTAGACATGAAAGGCTTTTGGCCGGTGGGGTTTCTTTTGCTGAAAAGCTACTAAGGGTAGATCCTTACTTTCCATATTTTAGCACAGGTTCTATTTGATTACCATTTCTAAGTGTGCTAACTAATTCAATCAAGAATTGGACAAGCAGTTAATTCATCCAACCATATTCCTCGAGTTCCATCATTATGGGATATCTTGGCCAGTTGATTAAGCAGTCTCGGATAACGGTGAGAGGCCGACAATCGATTGATTTAAACCTTGCAAGGTAAACCCAAACACACGGTAGGCTGCCCCCGCAAGGACAAGTTTCCCAGGCCGTTCCCGTCGATCTTCGGCTCGGGAGCGGAACCTACATTCCTTGGTACAAGGTTTACTGGATCGCTCCCATACGAACGTCCAGACTCACTCGGGTACCACACTGTTGCAAGCAGGGGGACACAAGTGCCCCAGGTTTAGTAGGGAAAGGTTCCCTCACCGCGTCAATCGGGTACTAGGCTTACCGGTCCCATACCCGGCATATGCTTAGTACGTTCAAAAGCTTAGCCCACGAAAGCCATTGGACCAGAGCCCAAATCCCATGCTCTTACCACATGAGCAATTCATTTATAAAGATCTTATGATTCCAACATAAGAACCTATTCTCGCGAGTGACGAGCATCACTCGACTTCTATCGGTCCTATAGCATAGCAGCTATCGACCTAGCATACTAGTGATAGAGCATAGGTACCTAGGAATCATGCATCTAGGGTTTCAATTCAACTCCTGAAACGCTAATGCACAACCGTAGCAAACATAATTGCATAATTTTTAAAAGATGGGTTAATGATCCGGGGCTTGCCTTCGATGGCAAGGTTGGCCTTGGGCCCTTCTGGACTTTGGTCCAGGTCTTGCTCTATAACGACGTGGTGCACGTCTCCGTCAGCTCCTTCGTCTCCTCCGTCCGGCACACGCGTACAGCTACCGCTCGGAAGATCTACACGAGGATGCAAGTGCAAGATTTAATTGACGATTTTAATTTAATTAATCACAAACAACAAATGACAACCATAGGGTGCATTAGTTAGACACATTCACCTAGATAAGAATACATTTAGCATACTCTTCCAAAAAGGAACAATATGCAATTCTTTATTAAACATTTCCATAAAGGTTCTTATTATACTTATCATTTCATGTGAAAGCTTCAACTCCTTTTCCTTCTCCAATAAAGGTGTAATTAATATTTTTATTTAAGAATTAATTTCTTATTAGTGATGAGAATTAATTATCTTTTAATTAAATTAGATAATACTTTTCAAAAAGGAAAAAGAATTAAATAAGGGTTTTTCTTTAATTAATTTCCCTTTAATATTAAAAAGGGTTTTAGGCTTTTTATTAAGAAATTAAATTACCAAAAATTAAAGGAGTGTTTCTTAAGCCTACTAGCACCTATCCTGGTCCATTGGACCCACATGTAAGTGTTGGATGCTAGGAAATTAAATATTATTGAAAATAACAAAGACTAGCTAGTGATTCAAAGTAAATGCATATAAAAATAAATAAGCCTCAAAATGATCCAAACTTTCTTGTGCATGCTCTCTGGTCCTAAACAAGTCTAAAGAACTAGCATGTTCACATGGAATCTCTACTGAACTTGGTTTATTAATTTACAAAGGAAAACATGCATAAATCAAGAATAATTATTTCTGCTAATCCAAAATTCATGATTAATTCACAAGATGTGCATTTTGGTATTACAAGACAGTGTGCACAAGTTGGGGTCAAAATCATAAATATAAATAACAAGAAAAATCACTTATTCAGATCTTCCTAAAATAGAAAAACATTTTTATAAAAAGATTTACATTATAACTTTGTGCAATGTTTTGCATAGGATCTAGTCATGACCTAACACACAACATATCCAAAAATTAGCTACAGAGGATTTGTAGTTTTTTGTGATATTGCAGATCTAGGGTTTTCACATTTGTATTTTTCATGCAAAAACTAAAAGGATTAGCTCAGGCCAGAATAACAAAAGTTGTAGAATAATTCACCACGAATCCAACAAAATTGGCCTTGCATTTTTCTGAATTTTCTGTGATTTTCTACGCAATTTACAAGAAACAGCAAAACAGTTTTTACTATTGGAGTTTCTTTTTGCACCAAGGCCCCTGGAAATAATTCCTCCTTTGCAATGTCACCCCTGGCCATGGAGGGCGGCGGCGCCGGCCCAAATTCCGGTGTGCCAGTGGGGGAAACGGACGGGAAAGGGGAAGGGGAGGGTTAGGGGCTCACCACGCACCGATTTCGGGGGTTGCATAGGGCAGGGGCGGCGCCGGCGGTGGCGTGCGCCGGCGGCCGGGGTCGCGCCGCCGCGGGCCGGCCAAGCCGGCGAGCGGGGGCCTGGGCGGTTGTCGGTGCGGAATGTGGTCCCGACACTAACCAGTAATAAGCGCCGAGGTCTCTCCCTCAATGGTCGATGCTAAGCAATAAAAGACACGGAGTTTTATCCTGGTTCCGGCCGAGGGGCCGTACGTCCAGCAGTGGTGTGCTCAAGGCACTATATTGCTCAGCACCGGTGGTGCCTGTAGTGGGGCTTCTACAAGCAAGGCGGGAGAGGAAGCGGGGCTTCCAAGTCCCTGGTGTAGTGGCTGAAGATACTGTGGGAGAATCGGAGAGCAAGTGCGTAGTGCGACTCGTCTCGTGTTGGCTCTGTTGTTCGTGTGTTGTGTGTTGTGTCTGGTCCCTTGTCCTTTTTCCTTGTCTTGTCCCCCGCGGCTAGGGGGTTCGTCCTCCTTTTATAGACCAAGGAAGGAGCGAATCACATGCGCGCCGCGCTATTTAGCTACGTGAGGGAGTGTGATGTGCTACGCTGTAGAGTAGGCGGCCGCCCAGGCGATCCTTGCGGCGATCCGGCCATCATGGCGTGGATTGTACCTGAACAGTGGCGGCCTCGAGGGTAGAAGAGCAGCGGGCGGCTATGATGTCTTCAGATAGGCTCGAGGGTTGCTGACGTCGGCCTGTACGGAGCACAGCGGCAGGTAAGGCGGCGTCCCGTTCCAGCACGCTCCACAGTGTTGGAGTTGTTGCCACAGCGCCTGGCGTGCGCCCGTATGGGCGGGGGCGGCAGCCATACCGCGGTGCGGTGGCGGGGATGGCGTCCCACCGGCCTAGCGCCTCCACCTAACCCCCGTAAGGTCACAAGAAAGCAAATCGAGGGTGCGGCCGGCCCCCCTTCGAGGGCTCGGCGCGTTAGCCGTCTTGGAGCGAGTGCACGGCGTCACGGGACGGCACCCGGCCCGCACCGCACGGTTCCCCCCACGCTGATGGGGATGGGCTCCCTCCCCGGGGAGTTGGTGCGGCGGCACCGGGCGCGTGCCCCGGGCGCATGATGGCGCCGTCCCGCCGATGTCGGGGCCCACTGAATGCCCGCGCGTGGGAGCGCGCGCGCGCGTGCGGGGCGCCTCGAGCGAGGTGGACCCCGTTCGAGGGCGGGGCGGACCCTCGAGCGAGGCGGACCTCGCTCGAGGGAGGCGCACCCCCTCGATCGGGCGGAGCCCGCCCGAGGGGGGCGCGTACCCTCGAGCGAGGCGATACCTATTCGAGGGAGTCTTCGAGTGGGCCGCCTGGTGGGCCGCTGGGGCCTTTGCAATGTGGGCCGTGTCCTGCATGGTTAAGTAAGGCGCATTCGGTTTTGGCTTTGTTGCGGGTTTTAAGTGGGAATTTCCCAGCTGTTTAAGGGGACCCCTAGGGCTGTCCCTGACAGTAGCCCCCGAGCATCTGTGGGTTTGCCATTGAGGATCCCACAGATGCTGGAACCTACCGATAGGACGTTCTTCCCTCCTGGTCTTGCGAACGCTTTCCGTGGGGCCGCGTCAGAGGACCCGCGGGTCTAGCCCCCGAAGCCCTGCAGGAGCATAGACGCTCCTGTAGGGGTTAACCGCGAGATTGGGACAGAGGGCGTGGTACATGTTTCAACCGGCGTCGGCAATGTCTCAGCCTGCTTCGGTGACGCATGCGCTGCTGGCGCTATCCCCGGTGGGTGCAAGACAGGAGGTGTAGCCGTGCGCCAAGCCCCCGAGCCTGGGCCCGTTCAAGGCGATCGGGTAGAGCTTTACGACTTGTTTTTTTTAATGCGCCCTCGCCGTCCCTCCGCGGGATGGAGGGTGAGGTTTCCGCAACCCCCATCGGTCGGGTCGCAAATTGCGGATTCCTCGTTGAGCTGTTAATGGGTGGTTCGAGTGGACGCCCATGCCCCGTTCGACAAGGGTAGGCTGCGTGGTCCAGAGACACGTCCATGAAAGCGCTTGCGTGGATTTGCTAGGTGGGGCTCGGTCCCGTTCGCTAGGGACCGAGGGCGCGGAAGCTCTCCCTCGGTGGGGTCCCTCGGCTAGCTGCCCTCGCTGGCTCTCGAACACGACATGTGGGGCACCCTCGAGCTGGCGGGCTCGAGGAACGGCTCGAATGCGTGTGCCCTCGTCGTCCCTGACTCTGTGATCTGGGGCGCCTGTTCGAACCCGTCGAGGGTCAGGCTCCGAACCTCTGATCAGTAGGGCCGTGCGGGGTGGCGCCTGGGCGGCCCCGTCTTTGCATCTGCGCTCCATCGAGGGGCCTGGGCGAGCCAGCCCTCGAGGCGCCGATCGTAAGGTGGTGCGGGGCGGCGCCTAAGCGCTCCCGGCCTGGCATCTGCGCTCCTTCGAGGGGCCTGGGCGAGCCAGCCCTCGAGGCGCTGATCAGTAATGCAGCGTGGCATAGGTGCTTTGCGGTACCCGCTTTGTTTGAAGCGGGGCCCGAGGCAACCTTCTCACGCCTGTGCCCTTTAGAGGGTTGATATCGTCTCGAGCCAGGGGCTCGTGCCGCTCGAGGGTTCTGCGTGGCATGGGTGCTTGCGGGGCCTGTTCGTAACACACGAGCCCCGAGGCGACCTTCTCACGCCTGCATCCTTTCGAGGGTTGAGGTTTTCCCGAGCCAGGGGTCCGTGCCACTCGAGGGTTCTACATGGCATGGGTGCTCGCGACGCCCGTTTTGTTTCAAAACGGGCCTCGAGGTGACCTTCTCACGTCTGCATCCTTTCGAGGGTTGAGGTTTTCCCGAGTCAGGAGTCCGTGCCGCTCGAGGGTTCTCCTTGCTTTGCAAGGGACCGGGCCATTAAATGCTCCACAGTAGAGGCTGCGGGTTTGCGTCGCGGGCGCGCTTTTTTAGGTGTTACAGCCGCGCGCGCGCGCGTAGTGGGCGGCGTGGGCAGGCGGATGTGACGGCCTGCCACGGTCCCTGCTGTTCTTCGCCGTGATGATGGCTCGTTCGCGGTGGCGTGGCCGCCGCGGTCGTGGTGGGGCCCGCCCGTCGGCGAGAAGGAAAGATTCCCTGCAGTTAATGCGCGCGGGACGTCCGCCCCGGAGAGCTCGCCCGCGGCTTTATAAATCTGAGGGGAGGGAAAAACAACGGTTTTTTACCTTAGCGTTCCGCCGTTCTCGCCCTTTGCGCTCTCGCCTTCGATTTGCTCTCGCCGTCGCGTGCCTTCGCCATTAGAGCTCTTCTCTTTCTCCTTGTCCCCCGCTCTCGCATCCCTCGTCTCTTCTCATGGCGCCGCCTCTGCCCCTCACGATCCTCGACCCGTACGCCTGGGAGCGGTCGACGGTGACCCAGCTGGCCCTTGGCGAGCTGGTCACCGCCGGCCGCCTTGGCGGCAAACGAGGAGGGCCGCCCGGCGGAGTGGATAGTGCCGCCGGCGGGGGACCGCGCGCCCAACCCGCCGGAAGGCTACGTGGTGAGCTTCGTCCGCTTCCACGAGCGCGGCTTCGCCGCACCGGCGAGCCGCTTCATGCGAGCGCTGTGCTACTACTACGGTGTGGAGTTGCATAACTTCGCGCCGAACGAGATTTCACAGGCGGCCACGTTCATGGGCGTCTGCGAGGGGTATCTAGGGATCCCAGTCAACTGGGAGCTCTGGATACACCTCTTCCGCGCGGAGCTCTTCACGCAACCCACGACGGAGCAGAGGACCCGCCGTGCGGTGCGCGCCGGCGGGATGTTACTCGCCCTGCGGGGGCAGTTCAAGGACGACTACATCCCCTGCACCATGACGACGAACAACGCCGGCTGGGAGCGGGGATGGTTCTACCTGCGCAACGTCGAGCCCGGCCTCCCCCCTACACCGGTCGGGTGTTCAAGGAGAAGCCCGACCCCTGGGGCTACGGGGTGTCCACGCCCCAGCATCGGAGGCGGCAGGACTCGGTCTTGGCCGCCCTGAGGAACCTGGCGACGCGCGGTCTGACCGCGGCGGGCGTCCTCGCCTTCCTCCACCACCGACGGGTCGTGCCTCTGATGGAGAGGCCGCTCTGCATCTACGAGATGACAGAGGAGGTGGACCCCGTCGCGCTGGCGAGGTCGCGGATGCTCCCGACCCCCCTCGGGCGGGCGTACGCGCTCACGCGGGCGCGGAACGCCGTCGACACCCGGATGCTGCGCCAGGACCGGTCCCCGTGGGACCTTGAGATGCTCCCCATCGGCCCGCTGGTGAGTATGATTCTTGATTCCGTTTTTGTTCTTGGTGTTGCCTCTGCCCCCTGACGCGCCTTTGACGTTCTCGCATGCAGCTGGTGAACTTCACCGCCCGAAGTCCGTTCCGCCCACCCCTGACTCCCGCGCGCTCGGTCGGGCGGCGCGCGAAGAACGGGAGCGAGGAGCGGGCGGCGCGCAAGAGGGAGCGCGCGAGGCGGCATCGCGAGCGCCGCGAGCGACGGAGCGTGGAGTACCGGCAGCGCGAGGAGCTGGGGCTTTCCTCCCCGGGGATCGAGGAGTACTCGTCCTCGGAGGAGGACGAAGAGGAAGAGGCTGAGGGGCAGGGCCCCTTTGAGAGGTGGGAGCCTGCGCCCCCATCGCCGGAGCCGGCTCCGGCGGCAAAGGCGGCGTCGCCGGGGCGGGCGCGGCGGCGCCCGCCGCCGGGCAATCGACAACGGGGGCGGCGCGCGCCGCGGAGGTGCCGTCGCGCGCCCGCGCGCGCGCGCAGCGCGCGCGCGCGGGGCGGGGCCCGCGCGCACGGTGGCGACATCGGGGAGGCGCGGCGGCGGCGCGCGCCGGCCGCGCCGGCCTCATCCACCGAGGCCTCGAGGAAAAGGAAGCGCGCCTTTTCCTCTTCAAGGTAAGGGGCTCGTTCTTCTGCGGGGTACGGTTTTTACGGCGGCCGGGCGTTTTGATTTTTCGCTCGTGCTTGTGCAGGGTGGTGCCAACCGTGCCTCCCCTCGCACCTGCTAAGGTGCTGAGGGCGGACACGTCCGTTCCTACCCGGCGGCGCTCGTCGAGGGCGTCGCGGGCGGGGGCGAGCACGGCGGCGGCGGGCGAGAGCTCGCAAAGCCCGGCCGAGGCCCCGAGGCCTCGGCGGGGGATCGGCCCGCCGCGGTGCGGCCGGCGGCCGTCGAAGAGCGGCGGGTGCCGGTCGTGGCGGAGACGCGGCCGCGGCGGCGGCCGTGATGGAGGCGCGGCCCGCCGGCGGGCGCCGCGGCGGAGGCGCGGTCGCGGCGCCGGCCGCGGCGAGCGAGCGGGCGGCGGCGGTCGAGGAGGGCGGCCGGGCGCCCGTGGTGGCGGAGGCACGACCGGAGGCGGTGGCCGCGGTGCCGCGTCGGGCGCCGCGCGGCCGCGGAGGCGCAAGTGGAGGCGCCGGCGGAGGCGGCGCGAGGGCGGCGCCCGCCGGCGGTTCCCCGGGCGGAGGTGGTCGAGATCCCGGGACGATGACTCCCCGCCGCCCGGTGGGATCGGTGGGCGAGCTCCACGCTCTCCCCAAGGTCCCGGGAGGGGGCCCTCGTGAGGCGGCGCGAGGGCCACATGGTTGCGGGGGGCGAGGGCACGCGCGCCGAGGCCTCGTCCTCCCGCGCCGGTCACTGCGCCCAGGTGGAGGGGGCTGTTGGCGACCCGCCTGTGTTCGTCGACGCCCAGGAGGAGCAGGAGCTCTGGGGAGAGCTCCGGAGCCACGGCGCCACGCTCGACCATGCGTTGAACGAGGCGCTGAGGGTCCATGGCGGCCCCGCGTGGCGTGTCTTCCAGGTAGGGTGCCGTTTCTTGCTTCCCTCTTTCCTTGTTTCTGCGCGCCTTTCTTTGCGGCATGGTGTTTTACGGGTTTTGATTTGTGGGTGCCAGGAGCTCGAGCGCCACGCCCGCGACAAGTACGACGCCTTCGATCGGGTGAACGCCGAGCTCCACCAGCTCCGGGAGCGATGCGGCGCCTTCGACGCGCTCACTGATGCCCTCAGGACTCCGGACGAGTGGTTGTCGTACCGGGCCGTGGCCTTGCGCGATGAACTCCCCGAGAGCACGAGGCAGGACCCGGCGTGTCGCCCCAGCCTCGAGCGGGTCTGCACAGCCCTCATCGACCGTGATGAGGTGCTATGGCAGGCGCGCTCGGACCTGGAGAAGATGCGCACGCTGGCGACCAACTGGGAGGCGGAGGTGGACAGCGTCCGCGGCGAGAACCGGGGGCTCCGCTCGTCCCTCGAGGGGCGGGCGCAGCGGCGCCGCGGCCGAGGAGCGGGCGCGCGCGCTCGAGCGGCGGGCCAAGGAGGCCGACGACTTGAAGGCCGCCCTCGACGCCAAGGTCGCGGTGCTCGGCCGTCGGCGAGGAGCGGCTCTGCAGGAGCGCACCGCCCGCCAAGGAGCCGAGGGACGGCTCCAGCAAGAGCAGGCCGCCCTCGTCGACGCTCGGTCGGCCCTGGAGCGGGAGCGCGCTGCTCGCGAGGTGGCGCAGATGGCTCTGGAGGACCAGAACACCGAGTTCTCCAAGGTCGAGGGCGAGCTGATTGTGCTCAGTATTACGAACGCAAATCAGGAGCTGGCCCTCCAGGAGCAGGGTGAGACCGTCCGGGGCCTTGAGCAGGCGGTCGAGGCCGAGCGTCGCGCCCTCGAGGTGGAGAAGAAGCAAGTCGAAGGTGAGCCGCTGCTTGACTCCTGTTTGGTTGGTTTTCTGTTTGGGAATTCGCACTCCTTTTTCTGATTTCTTTCTTGTCTTGGTGGCTCCAGGCTTGCGCGCCACACTGGGGCACGCGGTTGAGCGGGCCGAGGCGCCGGCAGACCTCCTACAACTCCTCCGAGCAGGGCCGGGAGTTGCGTGATGCGGCCCTCGAGACCTCGCCGATCCGTGGAGGAGGGCGAGGCGCGGCCGGGAGCTCGGCCGGCCGCCCGCCGCGCGCCCTCGGTGGCCACGTCACCGAACGGATGCGCCGGGCGCTGCACCTTGGCGTCTAGAAGGCCCTCGGAGTGGTACGGTCCCACTACGAGGTCGACTTCGAGGCGCTGGCGGAAGGCTACGTCGTAACCGAGGGTGTCGAGGACGAGGTAGCGATGGAGCGCGTGGACGCGCTCGCCGCCGACGCCGCCGGGTCGCTTGCTGAAGCCTTCGAGGAGTTCCTCTTCCCGGACGCTGCCGATGCCGCCGCTCCTCCCTCCTGAAGACAGTTGGGCACTAGGCCCGTTTTTATTTGTGTATCAGCATTCTAGCCGTGTGGCCTTTGTAAATAAACAGGTTGTTTTTGTCATGAACATATGTTGATGTGAAATGAAGTCTGTTTGTTTACTACGCTTTTTGTTTCTCCTTCTTCCTGAGTAGAATCTAGTTAGGGGAGTTCGATTTTCGCGGGTGGCCTGCTGGGTTGGAGGCGAGAGAGAAGGGCCGTATCCTCGCGGCGTAGGCTATCTTTGGCTCGTGCGCTCCTTCCGCTAGGCTGCCTGCGCCCTGTTCGAATCATTGCTCGAGGCCGAAGTAGAAAACAAACTTAGCGCGCGTGAGTTATTTCGTTTTTGCGCGAAAATGGGACCATTTTGGGGGGATGCCCCCCGCAGTAGCCCCCGAGGGTAACTTGGGTTTCGGGGGGAAAGCCGAGTTGCCCTTTGCATGAGACTTATGATATTTACATAGTTGTCACCAACTGGGGCGTTGGTCATGTGATTTTTACAACGAAATACTTGGAAATCCTAGCTAGGGGTAGAAGCGACGTAGCTGTTGGATGTTCCAAGCGTTGGTGAGCTCTTCACCGTCTTCGTTGGCCAGCTTGTACGTGCCGGGCTTGAGTACCTTCACCACGACGTAGGGTCCCTCCCATGGAGGCGATATCTTGTGGCGTCCTCGGTTGTCCTGGCGCAGCCTTAGGACCAGATCCCCTTCTCTGAAGTCCCGCCGGCGTACCTTGCGTGCTTGGTAGCGCCTGAGGGATTGCTGATACCTCACGGAGTGCATCAAGGCCACGAGGCGTGCCTCATCCAGCTGGTCCAGCGAGTCCTCGCGGGCTCGCTGGTTGGCATCCTCATCGTAGCCTCGAACCCTGGGCGACCAGTATTCTAAGTTCGTGGGGAGGACGGCCTCTGCGCCATGGACTAGGAAAAACGGGGTGAACCCGGTGGCTCTGCTCGGGGTGGTCCTTAGGCTCCATACGACTGCTGGTAACTCTTGGAGCCATTTTCGCCCAGATTTGTTTAGCTGGTCGAAAATTCTAGGCTTAAGGCCTTGTAAGATCATGTCGTTGGCACGCTCTACTTGGCCGTTGGTCTGTGGGTGTGCCACAACTGCCCAATCCACACGGATGTGGAACTTGTCGCAGAACTCCAAAAATTTCCTGCCCGTGAACTGGGACCCGTTGTCGGTGATGATGGAGTTTGGCACTCCGAAGCGGTGAACGATGTCGGTGAAGAATGTTACCGCCCTCTCGCCCGAGATTCGTGATGGGGCGCACCTCCACCCACTTGGAGAACTTGTCGATCGCGACCAACAAGTGGGTGAAGCCCCCCGGCGCTTTCCGCGAGGGGCCCGACGATGTCCGGCCCCCACACGGCAAATGGCCATGTTATGGGGATGGTCTGCAGGGCATGGGCGGGCGAGGTTGGACTTGCGGGCGTAGAACGGCACCCTTCGCGGTGCGTACGATCTCGGCCGGCGTCCGCGACGGCGGTAGGCCGATAAAAGCCCCGGCGAACGCGTTGCCGACGAGGGTGCGGGGTGCGGCGTGATGACCGCAGATCCCCGCGTGGATGTCCCGCAGGAGTTCGCGCCCTTCAGGGATGGGCACGCACCGCTGCAGGATGCCGGAGGCGGCGCGCTTGTACAGCTCGCCGTCAACGAGGGCAAAGGACTTGGCCATCCTGGCGATGCGCCTGGCCGCGGCCCGGTCCGCGGGGAGTTCCCCTCGAGCCATCCAGGCGATGTATTTGTCACGCCAGTCCGCTTTGACAGGAGCCGGCTCGATGTCCATCACGTCGGCCTCGTGGGAGCCATACCCCTCGAGGAGGGAGAGCACGTACGCCTCGTTCGAGGGGTCCTCATCCATGGGTTCCGCACCCGCTGGATTCGAGGGAGCCCCCGAGGGTTCAGCGTGACTCGAGGGGTGGGGCTCGAAGACGACCGAGGGCTGAGCGACGTCGCGCGCGAACACGTTTGGGGGGACGGTGATCCGCCCGGACGCAATCTTGGCCAGCTCGTCCGCCTCCTCGTTGTACCGGCGGGGCACATGGTTGAGCTCGATGCCGTAGAACTTGTCCTCGAGGGCTCGCACGGCTTTGCAGTAGGCCTCCATCTTGTCGTCATGGCAGCTCGCGTTCTTCATGACTTGATCGATTACGAGCTGTGAGTCCCCCCGCACGTCAAGGCGCTTGACGCCTAACTCAATGGCGATTTTGAGGCCACAGAGGAGGGCCTAGTATTCAGCCATATTGTTAGATGCGGGGAAGTGTAGGCGCACCGCGTACCGCATGTGCTCTCCAAGGGGTGACACGAAGAGAAGACCCGCGCCCGCCCTTGTTTTCATCACCGAGCCATCGAAATACAGAGTCCAGCACTCTGCTTGAATCTGTGGCGGCGGCAGCTGCGTATCCGTCCACTCAGCGACGAAATCCACCAGGATCTGGGACTTGATGGCCTTGCACGGGGCGTAGGCGAGCGTTTCGCCCATCAGCTCCACGGACCATTTAGCGATCCTGCCCGCCGCGTCAGGATTGCGGATGATCTCTCCTAGCGGGAAGGAGGAGACCACCGTGTGTTGACGGTTAATAATTGTATCAAAGTTCGTTCGTGACTCGCAAGCGTACAAGTCTCCCGTCGTAGTCAAGGGACCCTTCTTCCCTCGAGTGGTGAACCCAAGGTATCGAATCCGTGGAACAAATGTGTGACGCAAGAGTTGATCTAGTAAAGCCAAGTAACTTCAATCTTTGGTAAAAGAGAAACCCTAATGCATCTAGATAAGAACACAAAACAAAGATAAATCTAATCTACTAAAGACCGGAGAAAACAAAGTAAGATTGGGTAGATAAACCGATCTAAAGGGATCGGGGTAAGCTTTTTGTTGAAGTTCCAAGCAAGAGAAGAAGTAGCAAATCGAATCTTAATAGAAGCCTCTTTAAATCGTGGTTTCCCGTCCAAATCCGAAAACATCCGCCTTTCGAGACCCCCGTTCTGTCACAACGTATCCCTATTCATGCGGGGAGCTTAGGGCGAGTCAAAAGACAAGTCGAGATTCTTTCGGAAGATCCGGCGTGTACCTCTAGCCACCGCGGCTACAAGAACACCCTATGTAATCTATCGCGCGAATAGAATTGGAATAAGCAAAGCCGATCGAAAAACGAAATCTTCGAGGAAACACTTGATCGCTAAGAAAAGATTCAACTTGATAATTCAACTATGACAATGATACATACACAAGATCACCACCGGGATCCTTCCTTGATCTTGCTTCTAGCTCCGGGAACTGCGACGTGGTCTTCCATGCAAGGTTCCCACGTCGGCTAGGGAAACCCTAGTCAACTAGCTCGACCCTCTCCTCTCCGACATGGTGTCCCTCTCTTCTCTACTTCTCGGCGGTCGAAGACGAAATCTTCTCTGCGTGGCTCTCGGTCAGGGGACTATAAATAGCCCGATTGGTGGCTAGGGCAAAGGGCGACGGTTTTGGGCCCAAATTGGGCCTGGGCCGACCGGACTGGGCCGGCCGGCCTGGGCCCATTTAGGCCCAGCCCGCGGGCTCCTTTGCCCGAGGTCGGTTCCCTTGCTTCTCGGATGCTTCCCCCTTCGCATGTAGGTCCATGTCGTCGGTTTCTCTCCGAATTGGACTCAACTCCTTGTCTTGCAAGATTCGGCACTTTTACGGTCGGTCCCCGGAGTCCGTCGTCTTCTCGGATCAAGTCCCCGGCTTCTTGGAGTTAATTTTACTTCATTGCATGACTTGTTCGGGACTTTAAGGTCTTGTCATGAGGTGCTTGATGAACTTATCCCGAAAGTCTTGCATTCAACACTAAATCCCTGCATAAACATTAAACTCCAAAAACGACATGCACACGTGAACTTGTTATACCACGGGGGTTAGTACCAATGGATAAGGTATAAAACTAATGCCAACACCGAAGGTAAACTCATGGCTAGGTTGACGGATTTTCACCGTCAACATCTCCCCCATGCTTAAACCTTGCTCGTCCTCGAGTAAGCCTTCGATGGATATCATCATTGCCAAACAATGTTAAAACTTTGCACTTGATCACACATGAGAAAACATAATGCTCTCAAAATTTTAATTCATTAAAGTTCCATAATGTACTAGCCTTCATCTCTACGGAGGGTAGATTCTTTTTAAGCTTATCCCACAAGTATTAACATGCTCACAAAGTTTTAAATAGATCTCGAATTTTTGAAATGAAGATCGAGATAAAGAAAAACTAAACCAAATTCACAAATTTAAATCATCTCGTGTATTGCTCATAAACTCTCATCTCACTTGTCTCTCAAGCCTATATATTCTACTCCTTTCCCTCTCATATATATGTGGTAGGCTTTATATGGATCTTTGGGAAAGTTTAGTCCTAACAAGATTTTATAAATGAGGTGTTGTCAAAACAAGACAAGCTTCTCATGGTCTTACCGAGACTCGTCAAAAAGGTCATTGGAAAATAATGTTAAATCAAGGAGGGGAAAGAGAAAAATACACACACTTTTAGATGAGTGGACATGTGCAAATGGCAAAGAGTGATCCCGAGGCACAAAGGAAGTCCTCGTTATCGGATTGCACATGGTTGGAAAATGAGAATGGATCTTTTTAACTTGAAGCCTTGAATGCACTTTTAGAGAGCTTAGGGAATTTACTTTACGCACATTTTTTTTCTTTCTCATATTTCTCATTCTTTTCTTTCTTTCATTCATTCATTTTTTTTTCTCGTCATATATTCAGCCCATGACTTCCACAACGAAGTTTTGATTTTTTTATACCTTGAAAGTCATGAGTATCACTGGATTTTTTTTTACCCAACCCTATACATCTCTTTCA
The DNA here is from genome assembly GCA_947561735.1 of Cenchrus americanus. Taxonomy (NCBI): domain Eukaryota; kingdom Viridiplantae; phylum Streptophyta; class Magnoliopsida; order Poales; family Poaceae; genus Cenchrus; species Cenchrus americanus. Next base: position 163,752,105 of record OX387242.1, on the reverse strand, counting down.
TCATTTTTTTTAAATATTCCCCTTTTAACTCTAAAACTGCACCGTACCTACCTCCTCCCCCATGCTTAGACGTTGCTCATCCTCGAGCAAAGAGGCGAAAAATAAGGTAGGTACCGGAGATATTTTTCCTTGGAGAGATACTTGAAATCTTCAACGTTGGCACCGTCTTGCGATCTTCCTTGAATTGATGATCCATTCTCAACGATAGGTTGTGGTCAAGGAGGTGATCACAAAAGATGATATTTGGTTTAAGGGTGGATATCCGGCGAAGTTTGTGAGATCACCGATGCGGGGATACACAATGCACGGATAAAAGGCTAGCAAAAAGATAGATACGCAAAAACGGAATGACCAGCTTCTTAGTCTCGGGCCAGAGAAATCATGGCCTGCTATAACTCACTCAAAAATAAATCTTGTACACTAAGGTTTATGCACTCAAATATATATAAGGCTTTGGATAGGTTGAGCAACACATAAGTGATATTTGTGACAAGGTTAGCGATATTTTTGAGCATAAAAGACATCTTTAATCTATTCATAACTTGAGAGCACATAAAACACTATGGGTCTTTATTTTAATCATAACCTCCGCTGAAAATTAAGCTAGCATTTAAATAAATTCAGATCTGTATTTTTAAGAGAGCACTAGCTTAAACATGCATAAATCAATTACAAAGATGAACAAAGCTGCAATTATAATCATATATCATCATGGCACAAATTTTGTAGCTTTTCCAATGATATAATCAAGGTGGTGTCTTTATTAATGATGATATCAAGTTGAAATACAAACTGAAAATAAACTAACATGCTTGCTGAAATTTAAATAAAAACAGAAAATACTACGCAAACACACATAAGCAAAAGCTGAAAATTACAGAGAAAAAGAAAAGAAAAGAAAACTAAAGTTCCTAAATCTTCTAGTCCTCCGCCGGTGGTTGATGTTGATGATCTTGATAATAATACCCTTGCTCATAATATGATTGGACACTTCCTCCGACGAATTGATTTGGCTCCACAAGGTGAAGGCGTCCAAGTTCAAAGGCAATATTAGCGTTGCCTTCACCGAGTTGAGCTGCGTTAGCTTGGATGGCTGCGATGTTTTGAGCGTTTCTTGCAGCATACCCTCCAATAATGGCCATGCATTGTTGTGGTTGGGGATGATGAGCGTAGGACTCCGCGAAGTTAGCGTTGGGCACAACATAATTTTGTGGGGGTACCGGTGCACCACCCCCCATGCTTGTCTTTGTGACCCTCCGTAATAACTTGGCGGAGGAGGGACCCCGCCGAATGGTTGCACATTGGGTTGTGCTCCACTCGCTTGTGCGGAGGATGTTCCCTCCTCTACGATTCTTCCTCTTTTGTTCTTCCTTGCAGGGACAAGTAGTCCCTCTTCCAACCAATCTTCCCTTCCTTCGGTGAAAAGCCTAAGCCTCTCATTCGGAAGGGGTAGGTTTACTATGGCCAACCGATAACCTCCTCTCTCATCTCCACTAATGTATTTGCCTTGCCGCAAATACTCAAAACCGAGAGAGGTACCACGCAAAAGGTGAGCGGGGTTTCTTGCGATCCCCGGTCGCAAGGAAAAGGCCAACATGGAGAGGTAACACCCCGAACCAATATTACCCGCCCCCGATGTTGCTTCACAACACCAACGGTTGATCATGAGGTAAGAGGGGTCTATTGGCTGCCTGGCAATTAAAGCCGAGTATAGCCAATTCAACTCCGTGTCGGTCACCTTTGTTTCTTTCATCCTCCCCAATACCCTCTTGCACATCCAAGAGTGAAATATCCGGATAATGGGGTTGCGGATGCAATTGCGTTGTTGATGGGCTTCTCCGGAGATCATGTTCCAAAATCCCGCCAACATGCCGGGTGGCACGTCAACTTTCTCCGGAGCTCCCTTGTGGAATCCAAGCAGCTCCCTAACGTGCTCGTAGGGAACCACTTGTTGGACTCCCTCCAAACGGAATGACAAGCTTTGCACCCCATCATCAAGGATAGGTGCAATAGTCATTAAAATTTCCAAGGCGAACCCCAAATGGGTGTCCACCGATACTCCGTTGGAGAACTGCACCCAGTGCCGATCCTGTGGTTTTGGGGGCCCAGGGCGATCTAAAATTCCCACCTAGATTACTGCTTGGTCATTGCATTTTACTACCTCAATCATGAACTTCTGATCGTTGTATTCAATCTCTACCAAAAATAGAATCGCAGAGGACTCATGTCTCTACACAAACTTTAGACAAACTTATAGTGATGTATACTTGTGCTAGTATATTTTGTATACTATACTGTTTGTAGATACTTGGGAAGGGGCCTTCTTGATTTGGGGGCCTGGGACGGCCGCCCCTCTCGCCCCCCTCCAGGACCGGCCCTGACTGCACCCATCCGAGGTGCCCCAACATATAGTATATGTCGGTGCCAAAACCCAAGGTGTAGAGTGCTTGGTCGTCGAACTCGACATTCGGCACAAGCCTCTTCTCAAGATTGGCGAGCCTCTCCTCCTCCGCCGCCGACAAGATGATGAAGCCGTACGAAGAGTGTGTCGGGGTGTAAGGAGGTGGTGCGGTTGAGCGAGTCGATCGTCGTGGTGGCGCGGGCTGCTCCTCCGTGTGCCCACGAGGTTCGGTGAACCTCATGGAAGTGCTTCTTGCAGCCCTCATTCCACCAAGGAGGAGAGCATCGTTCCTTCTCGGTGGTGCCGTATCCGTCTCCATGCTCCGGGGAGACTCGGAAACCGAGTGCCTTCTCGAAGACGTGGTTGATGACGGCTTGGATGACGACGAACTCTTCTTCTTGGAGAAGAGACTTGTGGTTTTCTTCCATGCTGCACTCTTTTCTTCAACTAAAACTCCGGGTTGCAACCGGTAACTAGGCACTTAAACTCTTTGATTCGGATGTGGACTTTGAGTGGATTAAGGATGTGGATTTTTTTCTTGAGTCATCAAGCTTGGGAAGGTTGGCTATGTCTACGGAGGTTTTGAGCACACAAACTTGAACACACAAACAAAGGAAGGAGAGGGAAGCTTGCTCGCGAAAACGGGAGCCGGGGGGGCTCCTTATGTAGGTGAGGCCGGCCTCGGTGCTCCTCCCCGCCTCGTCTTTCTTCTAGCACGATCATTTCACCTCTGCAACTTTCCTGCCCGCGTGCTCCACGAGTTGCACCGCCCAAACGCTCTCGTCCACTCCTTGGTCCTTCCACTTGATGCTTCATGTTTAGGGTCGTGTCCATGCTCCCTAGCTCCACTTGCTTCACATGCCACCATGAAATTCCTACAAAGTTGATGCTTGCTGCCCACCATGCTTGTCCTTTGCATGTGGAATTGGTGAAAGTTGATGAAAGGGAATCCAATGGTGCATGCATGATTACTAGATTGCCTCCACTAAGGTGTGTTTAAGGTTAAGCACTCCTCTAATTCGAAATTTTAAAATATTTTTCAGAGCCATGCAAGAGCTCGAACATAATTTTAGAGAAGTTTTTAAACCATTAAAAACAAATGCAAGTCGAAAATATTTTCTTTTTACGTCGATTTCGTTCTCATCGGTATAGTTTGCCTTCATTGGTTGAGAGCAGACATTTTCCCGGCTTGATCATGGGGGCATAGGTTTAGGTTCTAATTTTGGCTAAATAAGAAAGATTTTGAATAAAACAAAATTAGAATAGGCTTAGAAAAATTCTAATCCTAAAGAAACCAAGGATATAGATTTTTAAAACCAACCAAAAGCTTTGATTTCTAGGTTCACGCGAGTCGTACCACGTGCTGAATTTTATTAACACTTAAACATAAATCGTGGCTCTACTCGTGTGGTTTTAGCATGAAAAATAAGTCAACCTCAGCACCATAATGAGGGTGAAAGGTTGAGTTAAGGTTCTGAAATTATTTGGTTGAGGTTTCTCGAAAAGAAAAGAATCAAACAAGCACATAGGAGGGTTCATGCAAAGGGTTTATGATAAAGCAAACATTCAATCAAGAATTATGTCTCTAATATTGTTCAACCACTTCTAAGTCTAATGTCTTTGCGTAATAAAACTCAAAAACTAAATTATTAAAAAGACTCGAAAAACCTGGAATCGGGTTGTCCTCCCGGTAGCTTATTCTTGACTTGACGAAACAGGTTGCCTCCCGCCTAGCGCTTCGTTTATAGTCCATGGCTAGACTTCTTCACTTGATTTCTCCGGATCAACGCTCTTTGCGGGCGTTGCAATCTTGGGTACCCACTTTGGCTTAGTCAATTTTTTTTTGGTCTTCACAGGCTGGCTTTGTCCTTGGTCTTGACGGAGGCAACAACTTCCTTATGGCTCGGCATCTCGAACTCTGGTCTTCGGTTGTGATCTTCATGGTCTCTAGTGTGATTCTTCACTCCGGAATGAGCTTGAGTAGCCATCGCCGTCTTGGGACCTTGGAGTTGTCTCCGAAATTCTTCTTTGTCACCATCGGGCGCCCGGCAAGTTGTCCCCCTTGCGTCTCTAGCATCTTCATCACGATGAACACTTCACACTCCTTGCATGTGGATCTTGCTTCGGCGGCCTTTAGGTGTTGAGCTTCTTTCTCCATCTCCATCTTCTCCATCCTCCTCTTAAGTGAACCGATATGCCACTCAAGGAATCCGTCTCGTATGCATTCAGCTCTCGCAATCGTCATGCGAATGGTTGAGACTTTGATCTTGAACGGCCTCCCGGCGTCTTGAAGGTTTATGATAGGTAGATCAACGATGTCCGGGGTGCGCAGCGCTCCGGTGGTTGAGGTTGATCTTCCTTTGGACTTGGAGGTGGTGATTCCCTTGGAGATTTCGACGGTCCTTCGACTTCAACTTTTGAATCTAGGGTTTCCACCCCTTTAGCTTGTGTTGCATGTCACCTTTGCCTGTAAAGTTTTCCTGGATCATCCACAAAAAAGCTTGGGTTTCTTGGAGAGGTAGCCAACCATCTCCGGTTAGGGTTAGCAACAAGCAAAGTATGCAAAAACTAGAGAACAAAACAAATCTATAAAGACTAGAGTTAGACAAACTAGATTAGATGTATTTTGAGGATGATCAAAATTTAGTAGATGCAAAAATAAAACAAAATCATTACTGAAAATTACAAAAAAAAGCAATAAAAAATCAAATCTTGATCACTTGTTCCCCGGCAACGGCGCCAGAAAAAGGGGCTTGTTGACGGTTAATAATTGTATCAAAGTTCGTTCGTGACTCGCAAGCGTACAAGTCTCCCGTCGTAGTCAAGGGACCCTTCTTCCCTCGAGTGGTGAACCCAAGGTATCGAATCCGTGGAACAAATGTGTGACGCAAGAGTTGATCTAGTAAAGCCAAGTAACTTCAATCTTTGGTAAAAGAGAAACCCTAATGCATCTAGATAAGAACACAAAACAAAGATAAATCTAATCTACTAAAGACCGGAGAAAACAAAGTAAGATTGGGTAGATAAACCGATCTAAAGGGATCGGGGTAAGCTTTTTGTTGAAGTTCCAAGCAAGAGAAGAAGTAGCAAATCGAATCTTAATAGAAGCCTCTTTAAATCGTGGTTTCCCGTCCAAATCCGAAAACATCCGCCTTTCGAGACCCCCGTTCGTCACAACGTATCCCTATTCATGCGGGGAGCTTAGGGCGAGTCAAAAGACAAGTCGAGATTCTTTCGGAAGATCCGGCGTGTACCTCTAGCCACCGCGGCTACAAGAACACCCTATGTAATCTATCACGCGAATAGAATTGGAATAAGCAAAGCCGATCGAAAAACGAAATCTTCGAGGAAACACTTGATCGCTAAGAAAAGATTCAACTTGATAATTCAACTATGACAATGATACATACACAAGATCACCACCGGATCCTTCCTTGATCTTGCTTCTAGCTCCGGAACTCCGACGTGGTCTTCCATGCAAGGTTCCCACGTCGGCTAGGGAAACCCTAGTCAACTAGCTCGACCCTCTCCTCTCCGACATGGTGTCCCTCTCTTCTCTCGCTTCTCGGCGGCCGAAGACGAAATCTTCTCTCGCGTGGCTCTCGGTCGGGGGACTATAAATAGCCCGATTGGCGGCTAGGGCAAAGGGCGACGGTTTTGGGCCCAAATTGGGCTCGGGCCGACCGGACCGGCCGGCCGGCCGGGCCCATTTAGGCCCGGCCCGCGGGCTCCTTTGCCCGAGGTCGGTTCCCTTGCTTCTCGGATGCTTCCCCCTTCGCATGTAGGTCCATGTCGTCGGTTTCTCTCCGAATTGGACTCAACTCCTTGTCTTGCAAGATTCGAAGCACTTTTCCGGTCGGGTCCCCCGGAGTCCGTCGTCTTCTCGGATCAAGTCCCCGGCTTCTTGGAGTTAATTTTACTTCATTGCATGACTTGTTCAGGACTTTAAGGTCTTGTCATGAGGTGCTTGATGAACTTATCCCGAAAGTCTTGCATTCAACACTAAATCCCTGCATAAACATTAAACTCCAAAAACGACATGCACACGTGAACTTGTTATACCACGGGGGTTAGTACCAATGGATAAGGTATAAAACTAATGCCAACACCGAAGGTAAACTCATGGCTAGGTTGACGGATTTTCACCGTCAACACCGTGACAGGGTGGGCCTCGATGTAATGGAGGAGTTTGCGCCGCGCAAGGACTACCACATACAGCAGCTTCTGGACCTGAGGGTAGCGCGTTTTGGTGTCAGACAGGACCTCGCTGATGTAGTAGACCGGCCGCTGGACCGGCAGGGCGTGCCCTTCCTCCGTGCGCTCCACCACGATCACGGCGCTGACCACCTGGGTGGTTGCGGCCACGTAGAGCTGCATGGGTTCGCCATCCTGCGGCGGCATGAGGATCGGGGCGTGCGCTAGGGACGCCTTCAGCTTGTCGAGCGCATCCTGGGCCTCGGTGGTCCAGGAGAAGCGCTCGTGCTTCTTGAGGAGGCGATAGAGGGGCAGGCCCTTCTCGCCGAGCCGCGAGATGAAGCGGCTCAAGGCGGCAAGGCACCCCAGCACCTTTTGCACCCCTTTGAGGTCCCGGATCGGGCCCATTCGTTCGAGGGCCGCAACCTTTTCAGGGTTGGCCTCGATTCCCCCGTTGGGAGACAATGTATCCCAGAAGCATGCCTCGCGGCACTCCAAACACACACTTTTCGGGGTTTAACTTGACCCCATTGGCCCGTAGGAAGCCGAACACGATGCCAAGGTCGCCAACCAGGTCGTCCGCCTTTCTGGTTTTTACGATGATGTCACCCACATACGCCTCGACCGTCCGCCCGATGTGATCTCCGAAAACGTGTTGCATGCAGCGTTGATACGTCGCTCCTGCGTTTCGGAGGCCAAACGGCATCGTGACGTAGCAGAACATCCCGAACGGCGTGATGAACGAAGTCGCAAGCTGGTCGGACTCCTTCATCTTTATTTGATGATACCCGGAGTAGGCATCAAGGAAGCAAAGCAATTCACACCCAGCCGTTGAATCAACGATTTGATCAATACGTGGCAAAGGAAAAGGAACTTTAGGACATGCTTTATTAAGACTAGTGTAGTCTATACACATCCGCCACTTCCCATTCTTCTTCTTTACAAGTACGGGGTTTCTAGCCACGTCAGGTGGAACACCTCCTTGATGAACCGGCCTCGAGAAGCTTCCGCAGCTCCGCTCCGATTGCCCGTCGCCGCTCCTCGTCGAAGCGGCGGAGCCGTTGTTGCACGGCGCGGGCGTGAGGCAGGATGTCAAGGGAGTGCTCGGCGACCTCCCTCGGGATGCCTGGCATATCCGAGGGGCTCCACGCGAAGATGTCGGTGTTGGCGCGGAGGAAGTCGACGAGCACCACTTCCTATTTGGGATCGAGGGTGGAGCTGACCCTCAACGCCTTGCCCTCGGGGGCCGCGGGGTCGAGGGGTACCTCCTTGGTCTACTCCGCGGCCTCGAAGGTGCCGGTGTGCTTGGAGGAGGAGTCGAGGTCCTCGTTGACCATCTTCTCCAAAGTGGTCACCGGCGCTTCATCCAGCGCCAGTGCTTCTGCGTGCTCTACGCACTCGACATCGCAGTCGAATGCGTGCTCGATGGACGAGCCTACGGTGATGACGCCGTTCGGTCCTGGCATCTTCATCTTCAAGTAGGTGTAGTCGGGGACCGCCATGAATTTGGCGTAGCAGGGGCGCCCAAGTATAGCGTGGTAAGCGCCCTTGAACCCCACCACCTCGAAGGTGAGCATTTCCTTGCGGAAATTCTTTGCGGTGCCAAACCAAACCGGCAGGTCGATCTGCCCGAGGGGCTGGTCCTTCTTGCCGGGCGCGATGCCGTGGAACGGTTTCGTGCTGGGCCGCAGCTGGTCCAACCCGATCCCCATCAAGCGCAGCGTATGCGCGTAGAGGATGTTGAGGCTGCTGCCTCCGTCCATCAAGACTTTGGAGAACCGCGCGTTCCCAATGATTGGGTCGACCACCAGCGGGTACTGGCCCGGGTTGGGGATGCGGTTTGGATGGTCCTCCCGGCTGAAGGTGATGGCATCCTCTGACCAATTGAGGAAGGAGGGAGGCGCCTTCTCCGCGGCAAGGACCTCGTGCCACTCCCGCTTGCGCTGGCGGGTCGACATGTCGACGGTGGGTCCCCCGAAGATGAGGAACACGTTCTCCACGGCGGGGAAGCCGCCGGCGTCGCCATCTCCTCCGTCTTTCTTGGCCGCCTCCTTTGCGGCGGCGCGGCCATAGAACTTCTTGAGCATGTCGCACTGCTCAAGGGTGTGGTTCACTGGGGTCTTGTGATAAGGACATGGCTTCTTCAGCATGTCATCAAACACCCCCGGGCCTCGAGGGGCCGGTCGAGGGCCCGCCGAGCCGGTCGACGGCAAGGGCCTCGGCCTCATCGCCGTCGCGCCCCTGCTCGCGCGCCTCGCGGCGCGGCTTTTTTCCCTTCTTGCCCCGCTTGTCCTTGCGGTGGGGCTCCCTGGACTTGCTGCCCTCCGCGGGCACATCGTCTGAGCGCTTGCCCTTCTTGCCGTCAAAGATCGCCCCCACGGCCTCCTCTCCTGAGGCGAAGCTGGTGGCGATGTCGAACAGCTCATTGGAGTCCGCGGGCGGGCTGCGTCCCAGCTCGCGCACGAGGTCCCGGCACGTGGTGCCTTCGCGGAAGGCGTGCACAGTTTCGGACTGCGCCACGCTGGGGAGCTCTGTGCAGCGCTTGGAGAAGCGCCGTATGAAGTCCCGCAGCGACTCGCCGGGCTTCTGAGTGCAGGAGAGCAAGTCCCAGGAATTTCCGGGGCGCACGTACGTGCCCTGGAAGTTGCCCACGAACGTGCGAATCAGATTGTCCCAGTTGTGGATCTGGCTGGCGGGCAGGTGCTCGAGCCACGTCCGAGCCGAATCGCCGAGGTGTAGGGGCAAGTTGCGGATGATGACCTCGTCGCTGGTGGCCCCGCCCAGCTGGCAAGCCAAGCGGTAGTCATTGAGCCACATGCGGGGATCCGTCTCCCCGTTGTACTTGACGATGGTCGAGGGCTGGCGGAAGCGCTGGGGGAAGGCCGCCGCGCAGATCTCCCGGCTGAACACGCAGGTCCCTGGGGGCTCCGGCGTCGGGGAGCGGTCCTCGCTACTGTCGTAGCGTCCGCCCCGTCGAGGGTAGTAGCCCACCGCCGCTCGGGCATCCGCCCCCGCTCGTGCGGCGGGCGTTGATGACGTTGCGGGCGTCACCGGTCCGGCGCCCCTGCGCGTGTCGAGGAGCCGCTCCTTGGCCGGCGCGCGTCCCGAGTCGGCGGGGCGCCCCGCAGCTTCGCCTGCGTGGACCGAGGGTTCACCCCCTTGTGCGGCCCGTCCCCTCGCGCGTCCCCCTACTGGCGGATACGTGAGGCTGAGCTTTCGGTCTGCTGGATGGCCGCTTGCTCAATGAGAGCCTGCACCTCGCGCTGCAGGTTCCGTGCCTCAGGGGTCGAGGGTGCCGGCATAGCCCGCAGCAGCATCGCGGCGGCAACGAGCTTCTGGCTTGCCCGTGGAGGTACGTCGGGGTCGTCGGCGTTGATGCGGTCACGAGCCTGTCTGCCCAGCTCCCGCACGCGTTCGCCGCGAGCGGAGGCTTCTCCGGCCATCGAGGCGCGGAGCAGCCGCACCGTGCGGTACTCCTCTGCCAGCTTAGCCTCGAGCTCGCGGGCTTGGGCTAGGCGTGCGTCGGCGTCGGCTCCCGGCGGGGGTGCTTGGCCCCGCGGCTTGGCGCGGAGCGATCCCCCCGGGGCAGGCGTGATCTCCCCCGTCCCCCCGCGCCCGCAGCGCCGGTGGCGTTCGCTGGGTCGTTGGCGACAACGACGCAGCACTCCCTCGCGGGGTCGTAGCTCCCGGTGCTGGAGTCATCGGAGCAGCCGAACCAGTAGTCCGTAGCGTCAAGGAAACGCCTGAACATGACTGGGTCCGGCACGCCGGAGAAGTCCCACTCCGTGTACCCGTGGCGGTTGGCGGGCGGCAATGCGTCGAGGGAACCCAGGGACGATTCGTCACCCGCTGAGGCGCCGGGATCCCTGGCGACGAAGACGTGACGGCCAGGCGGAACCCTGCGCATCGTGGTGTTGACGTTGGCATGGTGGGCCGTCGTGGCTCCACGCAGCCCAATGGGAAAGCGCGGTCCGGAGACCGTGCGCTGTCCCGCTGGGGCGGTGGCTGTCGTGGCGGTAGGCACGTCGCGGCCGAGAGGCGGCGCGCTCGGCTTGCCGTCGCTCGGACCGCGCTTGGCGTGAACGCCGGCCGAGCGGCGGCGGCGTCATGGCGTGGACGGGCCTACGGCATCCGCGCCGGCGGGCGTCCGCGCCATGACGGTGCGCACAGCGGGGACCGGAGTAGACCTGGCCTGGCGCCGCGCGCGGAGCTCCTCACGGTTGGTGAGGCGCATGAGGTAGCCGTTCCCCGTGGCCTGAAAGTTCAGGCCCCCAAACCGGATTTCGAACCCGGCGGGGAGGGGGTCCGAGCTGCCCATGCAGTAGCGCGTACCGCGGTACTCAGTGCGGATCACCATGGAGTTGACAATTGACCTTAGGCGCTCGATTGCCCCACGGTGGGCGCCAACTGTCGGTGCGGAATGTGGTCCCGACACTAACCAGTAATAAGCGCCGAGGTCACTCCCTCAATGGTCGATGCTAAGCAATAAAAGACACAGAGTTTTATCCTGGTTCCGGCCGAGGGGCCGTACGTCCAGCAGTGGTGTGCTCAAGGCACTATATTGCTCAGCACCGAGGGTGCCTGTAGTGGGGCTGCTACAAGCAAGGCGGGAGAGGAAGCGGGGCTTCCAAGTCCCTGGTGTAGTGGCTGAAGATACTGTGGGAGAATCGGAGAGCAAGTGCGTAGTGTGACTCGTCTCATGTTGGGCTCTGTTGTTCGTGTGTTGTGTGTTGTGTCTGGTCCCTTGTCCTTTTTCCTTGTCTTGTCCCCCGCGGCAAGGGGGTTCGTCCTCCTTTTATAGACCAAGGAAGGAGCGAATCACATGCGCGCCGTGCTATTTAGCTACGTGAGGGAGCGTGATGTGCTACGCTGTAGAGTAGGTGGCCGCCTAGGCGATCCTTGCGGCGATCCGGCCATCATGGCGTAGCTTGTACCCGAACAGTGGCGGCCTCGAGGGTAGAAGAGCAGCGGGCGGTTATGATGTCTTCAGATAGGCTCGAGGGTTGCTGACGTCGGCCCGTACGGAGCACAGCGGCAGGTAAGGCGGCGTCCCATTCCAGCATGCTCCACAGTGCTGGAGTGATTACCACAGTGCCTGGCATGCGCCCGTACGCGCGGGGGCGGCAGCCATACCGTTAACAGTGGCGGGGATGGCGTCCCACCGGCCTATCGCCTCCACCTAACCCTGTAAGGTCACAAGAAAGCAAATCGAGGGTGCAGCCGGCCCCCCTTCGAGGGCTCGGCGCGTTAGCCGTATCGGGAGCGGTGTGCACGGCGTCACGAGACTGGCACCGGCCGCACCGCACAGTCCCCCCCCCCACAGTGATGGAGATGGGCTCCCTCCTAGGGAGTTGGTGCGGCGGCACCGGGGCGCGTGCCCCCGGCGCATGATGGCGGCTGTCCCGCCGATGTCGGGGCAATTAATGCTCGCGCGTGGGAGCGGGGCGCGCGCGTGCGGGGCGCCCTCGAGCGAGGCGGACCCCCGTTCGAGGGCGGGGCGGACCCTCGAGCGAGGCAGACCTCGCTCGAGGGAGGCGCACCCCCTCGATCGGGGCGGAGCCCGCCCGAGGGGGGCGCATACCCTCGAGCGAGGCGATACCTATTCGAGGGAGTCTTCGAGTGGGCCGCCTGGTGGGCCGCTGGGGCCTTTGCGATGTGGGCCGTGTCCTGCATGGTTAAGTAAGGCGCATTCGGTTTTGGCTTTGTTGCGGGTTTTAAGTGGGGATTTCCCAGCTGTTTAAGGCGACCCCTAGGGCTGTCCCCGACAGCGGTAGCCTAGGCTGGCCGGCGAGCTGTGGAGGGGTTTGAGGAGCGCGTTGCAGTGCTTTGGGTGCGCTGGAACCGAACGGAGGAGGGCTGGCCGTGGTGCTCGCCCTGGACACCGGCGGACTGCACGGCTGGCAGCGGGTGGCTCGGTGCGACGGGGTGGCGGGGGCTGCGGCGCCTATATGGATGGCCGGGAGGTGAGGCACGGCTCCATCCACTCGACGCGCGAGCCCCCAGGCCAATTAAGTCGCCGGGACGGAGCTTGCCTCGGTAGGAACGCGCGGCGGTACGGGAACGTCAGACGGCACGGAGCTTCACGCGTTCTCGGCATGCGCGCGGCCTAGGAAGGCGGGCTGGCATTGGAAAGGAGCGAGGGATGGCGCGGACGCCGAGGTGAGCTGGGCCTAGCGCGGGCGTGGGCGGGCGCGCGACGGCTCGGCGCCGGCGCGGCGGCGCGTCGCGGCGGGCGCGCGCGGGAGCGCCGGGGTGACGGCTCACGTGTCAGACTGGCGCTGTTTGCCCACATTTTACTCAAAAATTTTGAATAGAAGTGCACAGTGTGGTCAACAGGAAAGTTGTAGATCTAACTACCCGCTACAACTTTCGTAAAGGTCGTCTAGTGTTTTTCTCAACGGATTTTTCAGGAACGTCGTGCCAACATTGAATGTCGGCCTGTTCTGAAAAACAGGAGGTACTGTCCGTCGATCGAGTTTTTCGCTAATTTCCACCCAAAATTTGAAATGCCAATCTACACGAAAGTTGTGTCCCTCAACAAGACGGACAACTTTCATAAAGGTAGATTTTGAAGTGTTTAGGTGAATTTTGAAGAACGCGGCAAAAGTTCCGGACGACATTCGCTGACGTCAACAGTTAAGCGGGGTTTGACCGTGTCTTTGACCACGGGTCGACTACGGGTGTGTGTAGGCTTGGTCAAGGGGTTCATTCGGGTTCAATGCCGAGGTTTTCGGGTGACGGCCCAGGTTGACCTAGGTTTGACCAGTGTTTGACCGGGGTTTGACCGGTTGACCTGGTCATTAGCGTTAATGACGTTAATTAGAAGTCTGGGACGTCACAATGCCGATTTGGTAGCTAGTACAGCAGCTAAGGTGATCCCATTGCCTAAACAGCATTCCGGGCAGGGAATCGAACGCGAAGCTTTTCTTTCCGCTCAGGGAAATACTCACTATAGTCCTGAACTTGACACCTTAGACCGTTTCTCCAAAGCTATGTTGGACCTCTATCATCAATGGTTGGAGAAAGCATGTTCTATAGGCACCAAATTTATAGACAGCAAGTTAACGGTGCAGGAGCTATCGCCCAAGAGTTGAAGGAAGCTCAAGTAACGATAGCCAGTCTTAAGAAGAAAAGAAGGAAGGATAAAACAACAATACAAGAATTGAGTGAAGTCATTCATGAACAGAATTTCTTGTTGCAGCATAATGATCAATATATGCTTGACCTAGAGAATCAACTAGAAGCTGTAGCATCTCCACCTCCTAACCCAGAAGAGGAAGAAGATCCCGAGGAGATCCAAGGAGAATCTGGAGTGGAGTCTGGAACCGCTTCACCTTAAGTGAACTTAGGCTAGAGCATTATATAGTGGATGTGGTTACGTTTTCAATAAAGTAATGTGTTGTAAGAATGGATCTTGTAATGACAATGCTTGTGATCAACTGTGGACCATGTGTTGAATAATAACTCATGAGGAAGGTTGTGGAGATCTTGCTCATTGACTGCTATTACGTTGCATGTGCGTACCGAGAGTTATGGTAATTTACGTACACCTCGACCTCCTGTGAAAACAGCTAGGCCGAATCTCGGTTACGGAATTTTTCGGGCATGATAATGTTGGAAATCGACTCGAAGTTGAATACCAACATCAGAGCGCATGAAATCATGCATCCACTGACCAAAAATGAGAATTTTCGGTGTATAAGCAAGGATTTATGAACTTTATGCTTATGACCGTCGTGCTGTCCGATTCCAAAAGTTGTCTTGAATGAGTTTTCGTCGTGCATATTCTACTTGTTGATTTGTATGAGCGAGCTTACGAATATGTGTTTAATGAGAGCTCAAAAATTTCAGATGGTCGGATCGACACGTAACACCCCCAACGGTTTTGACACGTCGGGTAATGGTGATCTACCACCGCCGCCACCCATGACGCCGGTGGAGACTTTCATGGCTGCCCAGACCGAAGTGTTGCGCCAGATTTTGCAGACGCAACAGCAAATCGCGCAACAGATGCACCAGAGACCTCCAATGGGAGCTAATCATGATGGACCACAAATGGTTACCACTTATTCCCAGTTTATCAGAATGAAACCCCCAACTTTCACCAAAGCAGAAGAACCCCTTGATGCAGATGCATGGGTTAGGGCCATTGAGGCCAAATTCTCTGCATTTGTCCTACCTTGTTCTGAGGAGCACAAGGCTAGATTTGCAGCCTTGCAGCTTCGTGGAGAAGCCTTAATATGGTGGGAGCACTTTAAGATCATGCAACCTGCGGGACATGAAGTTACTTGGATGGAGTTCAAGAAAGTTTTCAAGGACCACCACATCCCAAAAGGACTCATGGTCATAAAAATGAAAGAGTTGCTTGCTCTTAAGCAAGGTGATGACACTGTGTATCAGTATGCACAGAAGTTTAACAGCCTTTGCCAGTATGGAGAACATCACGTGGACACCGATGCCAAAAAGATGGAATGTTTCCGTGATGGTCTTAGGGGTGAGTTGTATGAAAGACTAAACCTATTAGAGCCAAACAGTTATCATGAGTTAGTGAACAAAGCCATCTCGCAAGAGGATGCCATGATGAAGGTACAGAAGGAGAGGAAGAGGCATAATGAATTTGCTTCGGGAATTGGATCAGGCAAGAAATTTCGTTTCGTCAAGAAGAATGCGCATGGTTCTTCCCAATCATCCGCATCAGGCCATTGGAGAATGACTCCGTCCCAGTATAAGCCGTCGGGAAATTTTCAGTACCGCCAGGCTCAGCTACAAGTTTTCAAGACAAAGGAATTTCAACCCCGTGTTTGCTACAATTGTAGACAACCCGGACATTACGCTAATGAGTGCCCAAACCCTAAGAGGATCAAGACCGAGCAACAGACTCCGAACCCCGGAGTAGCTAAGGGCAATCGTGACAAGACGCCCATGATTCAAGTGAAGCAAGGTCAGCTTAACTTCACGGGTAACCCTTCTATCCGAGAGCATGCCTCCATACCGTTACTTCAATGATGGGACTTGCCCCCTTTCCCACATTCTGGTTGTTTTAAGAACTAAACCCAGAAACCTTGGTGAACAAATGTAATGACACATTTGTTTACTAGCCTTCCCTTTCTCCATAAGAATCTTTAAGGTAATCAGCTCTTTCTCAACTTAGCCTTCCCACGAAATCACCAAGTTTCACACCAGTCAACCGGATAAGTTGAAGGAGTGGGATCAAAGATTTCTTGAGAAATCGCGGTCAGATCTTTGGAACGTTGGACCCCATTCGTTTTAGTGCCACGATGGTACGACGCCGTAGCATCGCCCTGCCATCTCTTTTCCCGCGACCACGATCACGTCGTCGAGACCTCACGGGCCGACTATTATCGAGCCCCGTGTGGCAACCGCTGGATCGCTCCGCGAACCCCTACCTCAGTCGGTTGGGATGACCGTTGCATTCCGTTGGGCTATAAAAAGGGAAAACCTTCCGCGGTGTCGCCATTGCCAAGTCTCGCTTGCTTTCGAGCTCGACAATATCGTCACTCTTACTTTCCTCAGCTAGTTTGGCCAACCCGCTACTAGCCCATCCCTGCCTTGCTCCACCCACTCGCCGAGCAAGCTGGTTAGCCGTCTTCGTCGACCACCTTCAGAAGAAGCTTGAAGAAGACCGAAGGAAGAACCCCGACTCCATCGTCAACCATGCCCCAGATCATGGAGATGTTCGAGTCCCTCCGCTGGACGCTTGTAGCGATGTACTTCTGTATCGTCGGCGGAGTTTGCCTCCTTTTAGTTTTCCATGTACACATTCATCGTCTTCTACCTCATGAACTGCGATGAAGCAGTGAAGAGAGCACCGTGTATCTTTTGCCCTATATGAATTCTCGCTACCTAGAAATGTAATCGAATGCATATTTCATCTTGTAACCCCTATCCTGTTAGAAAGTGTTGCTCTACTCTTATTGTCGAATCTCGGGACGAGATTCTGTTTAAGGGGGGTAGGCTGTGACGCCCCAGGTTTTCGGCCGGGTTAATTAACCCTAATGATCCAGTCAACTGGGTTGACTTTGGTCAGACGACGGTCCACCTGGGACATCACATCGAAAACATCACCGACAAACCCTAATGACTCTTTTTGGGTCAACCAAGCTCACCTTGGTCAACACCCTACTCAAAAACCCTTGACTCCTTGTTGACCCATCCATGTCAGCCGGAACTTTTGCCGCGTTCTCCAAATTTTCCCTAAACACTTCAAATTCTCCCAATACAAAAGTTGTGTGTTTTGTTGAGGGACACAACTTTCATGTTGAGTGGCATTGCTGGTTTGAAGTGCAAATTGATGAAAAAGGCAAGTCAATGTCTGCTTTCACTGTTCACCAGGGCTGAGATTTCTGTCAAGTTTCCCTGCAGTTTATGCCAAATCCTTTTGATCTAAAACCCTAGAGCCTTTACAAAACTTGTAGGGGGTAGTGAGGTGAGCAAGTTTGGTAGTCAAACCTTGGTGCAGTTATGTTTCGAAAATTTGAGAAAATTCAATTCGAAGTAGGGTAGTTGGAATGGTTTTGAGCCAGAGCGCCGCACTGCACGACGTCACGTCATGTCGCGCTGCGTCGCACGTGCTCACCGCGCCGTTCCCCCTGGGTCCGAACGCCGAGGCAGTCGCCGACCCGCCGGTCCATGCGCCGTGGAACCGCCATTCCTGCCCTCTCCCTTAGCGCCACGTGCCTCGCATCCATGGGCCCCGCGTCTTTGCCGTACCCGCGCCGCGCCGCCCAACCAACCGCGCGACGGCGTACACGCCGCACGTCACCGCTGCCCCTTCGCGCCGTACTTCGTCCATGCCACGGCCCATTCCATGACTTGGTTCCCTTGGTGCGCAAGAAAACCTCCCCCAACCGCCACGCGCACGGATATAAAGCCGGCCGATCCTACCTCGCTCTAGCACCGAGCTACCGCCGTCCGCCATGGATGCCTCACGGTGAACTCCACCCCCGCCTGCTTTTCCTCGCCAACACGTGTTGCTCCTCACTCCACTGGGACCCCCTGTAGCTCCTACGCGCGCTTGTTGGTCTGCTCGAGCCGCTAGCTCGCCGGAGTGGTTTCTCCCGCCGCCGCAGCCGGGCAGCCGTCGACGAGCTCTGCTCCCCGCGCGATCCCCGAGCCAACCAACCGCCTCAGTCCTTTCCCTAGGTCCCTGTGAAGCTACCCTTGCCACACGTTGGCCAGCTCCGCCCCTGTCCTCACCGGAATTCGAGCGCCCGCGGCCGCACCACCATTGGTCCGCCGCCGCCGCTCGCCGGCGACACCTCCGGTCAATCCTCCGCCACCCATCGATCACGGGTGAGCCCAATCGCTTTCCCAGTCGCTCGCTTGCCTACCCGGACACGCCCTCGCCGTCGGCGAGCTCGTCGTCGCCGTCGGTTCCAAGGGGGGAAGTGAGGACCTGATTGTAAAAGCTTTAAAACTTTCAAGGGTCTAAGTGTGTAAAGATTCTACCCCTTTTCATGTGTTTGGTTGTGACTTGTAAAATCGATTAAAAATTGTAGAAAAATCCAAAAATAGCAAACCCAATTTTGTTGTGCTCTGTGTACCTAAAACTACAACTTTCTCCACAGGTGTACATATTTTGGAGCTTTAGTTTTTGCTTGAAAAATACAAATGTAAAATACCTAGATCTGTGATTCTGTGAAATCTACAACTTATCTGGAGCTGAGCTTTGGATATGTGGTGAGAACTAGTATGTCTAGGTTCTGTGCCAAAAATTGCACAAAGTTTCTGAAGAAATCTTTTTATTATAATCAGTTTGTGAAATTGATAAACCTTCCTAGATGATTTTTGTAGCTCCAAATGTAATTATTTTTGAGCCCAACTTCTGGCTATAGTCTTTTTATGTTAAAAAGCAACTTTGGTGAATTTACCATGATTTTATCCCTGTCAGAAATATTATTGCCCCCAATTATACTTGTTTTTAATCATAAATATGTGTAGCATGTTTCACAAGGGCTATGTGTGTGTTTGTTAGTTCTTTAAGCTTGTTTGGGACCAGAGTATGTGTAGGAGAAAGATGGGAATCATTACTGTCCTATTTATTTTAATATGCATTATTCCCTTATATGCTAGCTAGTAATGCCTTTAAATTGTGTAATAAATTTCAGTGGTGCAAAGGCTAGTCTTTTGCTGTCCAAGGAAGTGCTCCTGATCATTAGGACCAGTAGGTGCTGTTGGACAGGTTTCATATGTCTTAATTGGTTAAAAAGAGTTCAAACTAGTTTAATCTAGTAAAGAGAAATAGGAAAATGCATCCTTTATGCATAAGTCATGAGAAGGAGCTAAGGAAGTGAAATGGGGATATTAAAAATAAATTTCCTTGCTGTTTGTTTTTAATTAAGATATTCTTTTATAGATGTGCACTCAATCACATTAAAGAAAAGGCTAACTAGGACCTTTGAGTATATTTAAAGGGAGAAATGTTTAATGCTTTTCTTAAGGTGAATATGACCAACCCTATGCCATTCATAGCCATTGCTGCTGTTGTATGTGAATTACATTGATTCATTTATATATATATGTACACAATCACTATTGGAAAGTCTAGATGAGAAAGCTTTGCATTTTGTCTCTTTCTAGGAAGAGTATGCTGAATGTATTTAATATCCAAGCGAATGTGTTCAAGCGTGCACCCAGTGTTGTCATAAACTGTTTGAAATTAATTCAATCCAAATTGTCACTCAAGTTTTGCATTGCATCCTCCGTGTAGAAGTTCCCGACGGTAATTACACGCTCGTGTCAGGAGACGTGAACGAGGGAGCCGGAGGAGGCGTGCACTACGTCGCCATAGAGCAAGACCCGGGCCAAGGTCCGGAAGATTGTCTAACTGTTTGTGCTAGCGAAGGCAAGCCCCGGTTTTATCATTAACCTTGTTTTATTCAAAGTTATGCAACTATCTACGTTATTCTATGTGCATTTACGTTCAGGAATTGGATGAAACTCTAGTTGCATGATCCCTAGGTGCCTATGTCCTTTTACTAGCATGATAGGTCGCTAGACGCTATGCTCTAAGGACCCGGTAAAAGTCGAGTGATGATTCGTCACTCGCGAGAATAGGTTTTCCTTTATGGAACCCCCATATGAATGAATGAATTGCTCAAGTGGTAAGAGCATGGGATTTGGGCTCCGGTCCAGTGGCTTCATGGGCTAAGCTTTTGAATGTACTAAGCACTTGTCGGGAATGGGACCGGTAAGCCTAGTACCTTAATGAGACGGTACGGGATTTTACTACTACTACTCTCGATTCGTCTCCTGCTTGGCTTGCAACCGGGAGGAGGGTACATGTGTGAGGCTGGGTGTACTAAGTGGGGCACTCCAGATAGCCTTGTACCAGGGACTGTAGGCTATCATCCCAACCCGAGGATTTTTGGGAACCGTTTGGTCGGTGTCAGCTCTGTGAGGCACCACTCCGTGTGTTTAGGTTACCTTGCAAGGTGTATGAATCAATCGATTGTCGGTCTCTCGCCGTTATCCAAGACTGCTTAATCGGCTAGCCATGATATCCCTTAATGATGGAACTATGTGAAATCTCCTGCGTGAATTAATTGTAATGTACAATTCTTGATTGTATTAGTGGCTCATGGTAGTAATGTTAATTTCACTAGAATGTGAGCTGTTGACGGTTAATAATTGTATCAAAGTTCGTTCGTGACTCGCAAGCGTACAAGTCTCCCGTCGTAGTCAAGGGACCCTTCTTCCCTCGAGTGGTGAACCCAAGGTATCGAATCCGTGGAACAAATGTGTGACGCAAGAGTTGATCTAGTAAAGCCAAGTAACTTCAATCTTTGGTAAAAGACCTAATGCATCTAAGTAAAAGACATGAAACAAATCTAATCTACTAAAGACCGGAGAAAACAAAGTAAGATTGGGTAGATAAACCGATCTAGAGGGATCGGGGTAAGCCTTTTGTTGAAGTTCCAAGCAAGAGAAGAAGTAGCAAATCGAATCTTAATAGAAGCCTCTTTAAATCGTGGTTTCCCGTCCAAATCCGAAAACATCCGCCTTTCGAGACCCCCGTTCTGTCACAACGTATCCCTATTCATGCGGGGAGCTTAGGGCGAGTCAAAAGACAAGTCGAGATTCTTTCGGAAGATCCGGCGTGTACCTCTAGCCACCGCGGCTACAAGAACACCCTATGTAATCTATCGCGCGAATAGAATTGGAATAAGCAAAGCCGATCGAAAAACGAAATCTTCGAGGAAACACTTGATCGCTAAGAAAAGATTCAACTTGATAATTCAACTATGACAATGATACATACACAAGATCACCACCGGGATCCTTCCTTGATCTTGCTTCTAGCTCCGGAACTCCGACGTGGTCTTCCATGCAAGGTTCCCACGTCGGCTAGGGAAACCCTAGTCAACTAGCTCGACCCTCTCCTCTCCGACATGGTGTCCCTCTCTTCTCTGCTCCTCGGCGGCCGAAGATGAAATCTTCTCTGCGTGGCTCTCGGTCAGGGGACTATAAATAGCCCGATTGGCGGCTAGGGCAAAGGAGGACGGATTTGGGCCCAAAATGGGCTGGGCCGGCCGGACCGGGGCCGGCCGGCCCGGGCCCATTTAGGCCCAACCCGTGGGCTCCTTTGCCCCACGTCGGTTCCCTTGCTTCTCGGATGTTTCCCCCTTCGCATGTAGGTCCATGTCGTCGGTTTCTCTCCGAATTGGACTCAACTCCTTGTCTTGCAAGATTCGAGCACTTTTACGGTCGGGTCCCCGGAGTCCGTCGTCTTCTCGGATCAAGTCCCCGGCTTCTTGGAGTTAAGTTTGCTTCATTGCATGACTTGTTCGGGGCTTCAAGGTCTTGTCATGAGGTGCTTGATGAACTTATCCCGAAAGTCTTGCATTCAACACTAAATCCCCGCATAAACATTAAACTCCAAAACCGACATGCACACGTGAACTTGTTATACCACGGGGGTTAGTACCAATGGATAAGGTATAAAACTCATGCCAACACCGAAGGTAAACTCATGGCTAGGTTGACGGATTTTCACCGTCAACATCTCCCCCATGCTTAAACCTTGCTCGTCCTCGAGTAAGCCTTCGATGGATATCATCATTGCCAACCAATGTTTAAACTTTGCACTTGCTCACACATGAGAAAACATAATGCTCTCAAAATTTTAATTCATTAAAGTTCCATAATGTACTAGCCTTCATCTCTACGAAGGGTAGATTCTTATTAAGCTTATCCCACAAGTATTAACATGCTCACAAAGTTTTAAATAGATCTCAGAATTTTTTTGAAATAAAGAACGAGATAAAGAAAAGCTAAACCAAATTCACAAATTTAAATCATCTCGTGTATTGCTCATAAACTCTCATCTCACTTGTCTCTCAAGCCTATATATTCTACTCCTTTCCCTCTCATATATATGTGGTAGGCTTTATATGGAGCTTTGGGAAAGTTTAGTCCTAACAAGATTTTATAAATGAGGTGTTGTCAAAACAAGACAAGCTTCTCATGGTCTTACCGAGACTCGTCAAAAAGGTCATTGGAAAATAATGTTAAATCAAGGAGGGGAAAGAGAAAAATACACACACTTTTAGATAAGTGGACATGTGCAAATGGCAAAGAGTGATCCCGAGGCACAAAGAAAGTCCTCGTTATCGGATTGCACATGGTTGGAAAAATGAGAATGGATCTTTTTAACTTGAAGCCTTGAATGCACTTTTAGAGAGCCGGGGAGTTTACTTTACGCACATATATTTTTTTCTCTTTCTCATATTTCTCATTCTTTTCTTTCTTTCATTCATTCATTTTTTTCTCGTCATATATTCAGTCCATGACTTTCACAATGAAGTTTTGATTTTTTATACCTTGAAAGTCATGAATATCACTGGATTTTTTTTTCTTTCATCATTTGAATATCACTGGATTTTTTTTTCTTTCATCATTTTTTTTAAAATATTCCCCTTTGAACTCTAAAACTGCACCGTACCTACCTCCTCCCCCATGCTTAGACGTTGCTCGTCCTCGAGCAAAGAGGCGAAAAATAAGGTAGGTACCAGAAATATTTTTCCTTGGAGAGATACTTGAAATCTTCAACGTTGGCACCGTCTTGCGATCTTCCTTGAATTGATGATCCATTCTCAACGATAGGTTGTGGTCAAGGAGGTAATCACAAAAAATGATATTTGGTTTAAGGGTGGATATCCGGCGAAGTTTGTGAGATCACCGATGCGGGGATACACAATGCACGGATAAAAGGCTAGCAAAAAGATAGATACGCAAAAACGGAATGACCAGCTTCTTAGTCTCGGGCCAGAGAAATCATGGCCTGCAATAACGCACTCAAAAATAAATCTTGTAGACTAAGGTTTATGCACTCAAATATATATAAGGCTTTGGATAGGTTGAGCAACACACAAGTGATATTTGTGACAAGGTTAGCGACATTTTTGAGCATAAAAGACATCTTCAATCTATTCATAACTTGAGAGCACATAAAACACTATGGGTCTTTATTTTAATCATAACCTCCGCTGAAAATTAAGCTAGCATTTAAATAAATTCAGATCTGTATTTTTAAGAGAGCACTAGCTTAGACATGCATAGATCAATTACAAAGATGAACAAAGCTGCAATTTTAATCATATATCATCATGGCACGAATTTTGTAACTTTTCCAATGATATAATCAAGGTGGTGTCTTTATTAATGGTGACATCAAGTTGAAATACAAACTGAAAATAAACAAACATGTTTGCTGAAATTTAAATAAAAAACAGAAAATACTACGCAAACACACATAAGCAAAAGCTGAAAATTACAGAGAAAAAGAAAAGAAAAGAAAACTAAAGTTCCTAAATCTTCTAGTCCTCCGCCTGTGGTTGATGTTGATGATCTTGATAATAATACCCTTGCTCGTAAAATGATTGGACATTCCCTCCGACGAATTGATTTGGCTCCACAAGGTGAAGGCGTCCAAGTTCAAAGGCAATATTTGCGTTGCCTTCACCAAGTTGAGCTGCGTTAGCTTGGATGGCTGCGATGTTTTGAGCGTTACTTGCAGCAAACCCTCCAATAATGGCCATGCTTTGTTGTGGTTGGGGATGATGAGCGTAGGACTCCGCGAAGTTAGCGTTGGGCACAACATAATTTTGTGGGGGTACTGGTGCACCACCCCCCCATGCTTGCTCTTGTGGCCCTCCGTAATAACTTGGCGGAGGAGGAACTCCGCCGAATGGTTGTACATTGGGTTGTGCTCCACTCGCTTGTGCGGAGGATGTTCCCTCCTCTACGATTCTTCCTCTCTTGTTCTTCCTTGCAGGGACAAGTAATCCCTCTTCCAACCAATCTTCCCTTCCTTCGGCGAAAAGCCTAAGCCTCTCATTCGGAAGGGGTAGGTTCACTATGGCCAACCGATAACCTCCTCTCTCATCTCCACTAATGTATTTGCCTTGCCGCAAATACTCAAAACCGAGAGAGGTACCACGCAAAAGGTGGACGGGGTTTCTTGCGATCCCCGGCCGCAAGGAAAAGGCCAACATGGAGAGGTAACACCCCGAACCAATATTACCCGCCCCCGATGTTGCTTCACAACACCAACGGTTGATCATGAGGTAAGAGGGGTCTATTGGCTGCCTGGCAATTAAAGCCGAGTATACCCAATTCAACTCCGTGTCGGTCACCTTTGTTTCCTTCATCCTCCCCAATACCCTCTTGTACATCCAAGAGTGAAATATCCGGATAATGGGTTGCGGATGCAATTGCGTTGTTGATGGGCTTCTCCGGAGATCATGTTCCAAAATCCCGCTAACATGCCGGGTGGCACGTCAACTTTCTCCGGAGCTCCCTTGTGGAATCCAAGCAGCTCCCTAACGTGCACGTAGGGAACCTCTTGTTGGACTCCCTCCAAACGGAATGACAAGCTTTGCACCCCATCATCATCAACGATGGGTGCAATAGTCATTAAAATTTCCAAGGCGAACCCAAAATGGGTGTCCACCGATACTCCGTTGGAGAACTGCACCTATCCGAGGTGCCCCAACATGTAGTATATGTCGGTGCAAAAACCCAAGGTGCAGAGTGCTTGGTCGTCGAACTGACGTTCGGCACAAGCCTCTTCTCAAGATTAGAGAGCCTCTCCTCCTCCCCCGCCGACAAGATGATGAAGCCGTACGAAGAGTATGTCGGGGTGTAAGGAGGTGGCGCGGTTGAGCGAGTCGATCGTCGTGGTGGCGCGGGCTGCTCCTCCGTGTGCCCACGAGGTTCGGTAAACCTCATGGAAGTGCTTCTTGCAGCCCTCATACCACCAAGGAGGAGAGCATCGTTCCTTCTCGGTGGTGCCGTATCCGTCTCCATGCTCCAGGGAGACTCGGAAACCGAGTGCCTTCTCGAAAACGTGGTTGATGACGGCTTGGACGACGACGAACTCTTCTTCTTGGAGAAGAGACTTGTGGTCTTCTTCCACATGGTTGCTGCACTCTTTTCTTCAACTAAAACTCCGGGTTGCAACCGGTAACTAGGCACTTAAACTCTTTGCTTCGGATGTGGACTTTGAGTGGATTAAGGATGTGGATTTTTTTTTCTTGAGTCATCAAGCTTGGGAAGGTTGGCTATGTCTACGGAGGTTTTGAGCACACAAACTTGAACACACAAACAAAGGAAGGAGAGGGAAGCTTGCTGCGAGAAGACGGGAGCCGGGGGCTCCTTATGTAGGTGAGGCCGGCCTCGGTGCTCTTCCCCGCCTCGTCTTTCTTCCAAGCCACGATCATTTCACCTCTCGCAACTTTCCTGCTCGCGTGCTCCACGAGTTGCACCGCCCAAACGCTCCCGTCCACTATTGGTCCTTCCACTTGATGCTTCATGTTTTGGGTCATGTCCATGCTCCCTAGCTCCACTTGCTCCACATGCCACCATGAAATTCCTACAAAGTTGATGCTTGCTGCCCACCATGCTTGTCCTTTGCATGTGGAATTGGTGAAAGTTGATGAAAGGGAACCCAATGGTGCATGCATTCAAACTAGATTGCCTCCATTAAGGTGTGTTTAAGGTCAAGCACTCCTCTAATTCGAAATTTAAAATATTTTTCAGAGCCATGCAAGAGCTCGAACATAATTTTAGAGAAGTTTTTAAACCATTAAAAACAAATGCAAGTCGAAAATATTTTCTTTTTACGTCGATTTCGGTCTCACCGGTATAGTTTGCCTTCATCGGTTGAGAGCAGACTTTTCCTGGCTTGATCATGGGGGCATAGGTTTAGGTTCTAATTTTGGCTAAATAAGAAAGATTTTGAATAAAACAAAATTAGAATAGGCTTAGAAAAATTCTAATCCTAGAGAAACCAAGGATAAAGATTTTTAAAACCAACCAAAAGCTTTGATATCTAAGTTCACGCGAGTCCTACCACGTGCTGAATTTTATTAACACTTAAACATAAATCGTGGCTCTACTCGTGTGGTTTTAGCATAAAAAATAAGTCAACCTCAGCACCATAATGGGGGTGAAAGGTTGAGCTAAGGTTCTGAAATTATTTGGTTGAGGGTTTCTCGAAAAAAAAAGAATCAAACAAGCACATAGGAGGGCTCATGCAAAGGGTTTATGATAAAGCAAACATTCAATCAAGAATTATGTCTCTAATATTGTTCAACCACTTCTAAGTCTAATGTCTTTGCGTAATAAAACTCAAAAACTAAATTATTAAAAATACTCGAAAAACCTGGAATCGGGTTGTCCTCCCGGTAGCTTATTCTTGACTCGACTTGACGAAACGGGTTGCCTCCCGCCTAGCGCTTCGTTTATAGTCCATGGCTAGACTTCTTCACTTGATTACTTCGGATCAACGCTCTTTGTGGGCGTTGCAATCTTGGGTACCCGCTTTGGCTTAGTCAATTTTTTTGGTCTTCACAGGCTGGCTTTGTCCTTGGTCTTGACGGATGCAACAACTTCCTTGTGGCTCGGCATCTCGAACTCCGGTCCTTCGGTTGTGATCTTCATGGTCTCTAGTGTGATCCTTCATCTCTCCCGAATGAGCTTGAGTGGCCTTCGCCGTCTTGGGACCTTGGAGTTGTCTCGGATATTCTTCTTCGTTACCCATCGGGCGCCCGGCAAGTTGTCCCACTTGCGTCTAGCATCTTCATCACGATGAACACTTCACGTATAGAGCTTCCGACCTCCGTCACCTTGCCATCTAAATTCTTCAATATTTTCTCCATAGCCTCGAACTTAGTGACGACGTCCTTGGACATGGTCGTACTCCACACACTCCTTGCATGAGGATCTTGCTTCGGCGGCCTTTAGGTGTTGAGCTTATTTCTCCATCTCCATCTTCTCCATCCTCCTCTTAAGTAAACCGATATGCCACTCAAGGAATCCGGCTCGTATGCATTCAGCTCTCGCAATCGTCATGCGGATAGTTGAGACCTTGATCTTGAACGGCCTCCCGGCGTCTTGACTTGGAGGTGGTGATTCCCTTGGAGATTTTGACGGTCCTTCGACTTCAACTTTCGAATCTAGGGTTTCCACCCCTTTAGCTTGTGTTGCATGTCACCTTTGCCTGTAAAGTTTTCCTGGATCATCCACAAAAAAGCTTGGGTTTCTTGGAGAGGTAGCCAACCATCTCCGATTAGGGTTAGCAACAAGCAAAGTATGCAAAAACTAGAAAAGAAAAATAAATCTATGAAGACTAGAGTTAGACAAGCTAGATTAGATGTATTTTGAGGATGATCAAAATTTAGTAGATGCAAAAATAAAACAAAATCAGTACTGAAAATTACAAAAAAAAAGCAATAAAAAATCAAATCTTGATCACTTGTTCCCCGGCAACGGCGCCAGAAAAAGGGGCTTGTTGACGGTTAACAATTGTATCAAAGTTCGTTCGTGACTCGCAAGCGTACAAGTCTCCCGTCGTAGTCAAGGGACCCTTCTTCCCTCGAGTGGTGAACCCAAGGTATCGAATCCGTGGAACAAATGTGTGACGCAAGAGTTGATCTAGTAAAGCCAAGTAACTTCAATCTCTGGTAAAAGACCTAATGCATCTAAGTAAAAGACATGAAACAAATCTAATCTACTAAAGACCGGAGAAAACAAAGTAAGATTGGGTAGATAAACCGATCTAGAGGGATCGGGGTAAGCCTTTTGTTGAAGTTCCAAGCAAGAGAAGAAGTAGCAAATCGAATCTTAATAGAAGCCTCTTTAAATCGTGGTTTCCCGTCCAAATCCGAAAACATCCGCCTTTCGAGACCCCCGTTCTGTCACAACGTATCCCTATTCATGCGGGGAGCTTAGGGCGAGTCAAAAGACAAGTCGAGATTCTTTCGGAAGATCCGGCGTGTACCTCTAGCCACCGCGGCTACAAGAACACCCTATGTAATCTATCGCGCGAATAGAATTGGAATAAGCAAAGCCGATCGAAAAACGAAATCTTCGAGGAAGCACTTGATCGCTAAGAAAAGATTCAACTTGATAATTCAACTATGACAATGATACATACACAAGATCACCACCGGGATCCTTCCTTGATCTTGCTTCTAGCTCGGGAACTCCGACGTGGTCTTCCATGCAAGGTTCCCACGTCGGCTAGGGAAACCCTAGTCAACTAGCTCGACCCTCTCCTCTCCGACATGGTGTCCCTCTCTTCTCTGCTCCTCGGCGGCCGAAGACGAAATCTTCTCTGCGTGGCTCTCGGTCAGGGGACTATAAATAGCCCGATTGGCGGCTAGGGCAAAGGAGGACGGATTTGGGCCCAAAATGGGCCTGGGCCGACCGGACTGGGCCGGCCGGCCTGGGCCCATTTAGGCCCAGCCCGTGGGCTCCTTTGCCCCACGTCGGTTCCCTTGCTTCTTGGATGTTTCCCCCTTCTGCATGTAGGTCCATGTCGTCGGTTTCTCTCCGAATTGGACTCAACTCCTTGTCTTGCAAGATTCAGCACTTTTCTGGTCAGGTCCCTGGAGTCTGTCGTCTTCTCGGATCAAGTCCCCGGCTTCTTGGAGTTAAGTTTGCTTCATTGCATGACTTGTTCGGGGCTTCAAGGTCTTGTCATGAGGTGCTTGATGAACTTATCCCGAAAGTCTTGCATTCAACACTAAATCCCTGCATAAACATTAAACTCCAAAACCGACATGCACACGTGAACTTGTTATACCACGGGGGTTAGTACCAATGGATAAGGTATAAAACTCATGCCAACACCGAAGGTAAACTCATGGCTAGGTTGACGGATTTTCACCGTCAACATGAGCTAAAATGTTGAAAGTAAGGATCCATGATCCTAGTTGCTTTTTGGGCAAAACAAATCCACCAGCCAAAGGCCTACATGACTAGAGGTAACTTTTGTCAGGTAAGTCTTGCTGAGTATTAGTATACTCAGCCTTGCTATAATTGTTGTTTTCAGGTGAAATTGTTTGGCCTGGTGAGATTCCACCCGGCTGGGAGCTGGAATGGGTGGATAAGGACGTTGAGTAATGGCATCACAAATGGCCTCTGGTGATGTTGTAAAGTATCGTTATTAGTACTTCCGCTGTTTTAATAAAACTTTGAATAATTTACTTTTATGTCAGAAATAATGGTTTGTAATATTGGACCCTACAGGGAGATCGGTATTAATGTGTGGACTCTCCTTCGTGGGATTTTTATGCATACGTTCGATCCTCTCTGTGTTTCCAAGTGATTTACCGGGTGTAAACCCGGCAACACTCAACGGGATGCTTCTTTATTATCGCTTAATGACCAAATGGAGTGGTTTAGGCGATAGTACGGAATTATCTCGGGTGGGGTTGTCACACTACACTGGTCTCGGAGTCGGTTTCCGGCTCTGTGGTACGTGGAGGGGATCTAATTACAATCCTCGGTGCACGACGACGAGATCCTCCTACAACAACCATATATGCATTATTGATGTAGCCAACAATATTTTTTAAAAAAGACAAACCTACAACTATCAAGGCCACACACCTGAAGTTGATGCATTTTGTGCTCGTCTCGTGGATCTTTGTGCGGAGTGTGAAGGTCCAGCAACATGTTCGGGTCCCGGTGCCGGTCTTGCCAAGCAATTCAACTTGAACACTGCTTTTCTACATCCCCGTCTGATCCTCTGTAAAGCACCATAACCAAATTGAGCATGCATCCATAACTAGCACAAAAGTCCTGCAGAAAAAGGATATTACCTGCACAAAACTCTTCAACACACTGGCATCCTCCGGAGATCCTATCGGGATAGCCAAAGCTTGCTCAGCTTCATTAGCAAATCTTTTGAGTTGTTGCCCCTATATGTGGTTAATAAATTAACATTATGTCACAACACCAAGTGAAACTCCAAATTAGTGACAAGAGTATCATCACTTACAATATAATCCTCGAAGGGACCACGCTCTGGCTGCCTCCCACTTCTAGTGATTTCGTCGTACTCGGGGAAGACATCTTCCGGATCTGAAGGTAGATCCTCAATATACTCTTCATCCATTGCAACCCTTAAATTTAAGCGGGTGTTTTGTTTTAGCCAATCCAAGTAGTCATTGAACGGACAGTCACGATGTCGTGCCCCCCCACCCACTATGTTGTTCACTCTCGCATTCCATGCATTGACCGCGTGGATGTGTGTAGCGAACATGGCCCCATTTGCCATGTGTTCGAGTTGATTTTGGTGATTCATGACAACACAAGTAATGGGACTAACCACCTTGTCTAGCATGTCTTTGTAGGCATTCATAGGTCTCATGGATGTTACCACATGTTAACATACTGTTGACGCTTTTTCTGGTCGAACACACGAATGCGCTAGATCGCGCGGTTATCAGAAATCAACTCGCCGAAACTCCCAGCACGGGCCGGTCTAACCGCCTGGGGGGCGGTCTAACCTCCTTGGACAGGAGAGACGTCGAAAGCCTAGATTCGCTGCTCCGGGAGGGACCCCGTCGGGAATAGTGCGCCTAGGGTTGTCCTGAGATCGACAGGCCACTCAGAACTCTTTCAACCGCCGTGGAGACGAAGGAGGAGAGCAAAGGAGGTTGGAAAAGCTAGGGTTTGGAGAAAATAAGATAAAACTTGATAATGATGATTGGATGATAGGTCTCAATCGGCCACGACCCTTTATATTTATAGGGTGGGAGGTCTTGCCCTGGAAACGGTAATTTACAACTCGGAACTAAGCCAAACTCCTAATTCTAACCGGCCCCGGGGGGCGGTTAGACCACCTGGCCCCTTCGCGCCAGACCGGCCACAGGCTACCCGGTTAGACCGCCACTGAGACCCGGTCTAACCGGCCTGCCTGGCCAGAGTCGGCCTTTGCCAATTTTGGGTGTCAACACATGCCCCCCTGTTTTTTAGTAAAGCTCGCGTGCTAAAAAATAATTCTAAGGACGACAAAGCTGTTGCCGGCCATTTTTACGCTAAGAGCGATTTTCATAGAAACCGACCATGAATCTTCAAGCATCCTGCCACACGCTTGGATAAAACTTCTTCAAATATCTTCCATTAAGTGCCCTAGGCAGCTGCTGTCCTTGCAATGATTCCACGATATAAGAATTTCCAGAGCTTCTCACAATCTTGTATGGACCTTCCCAACTTGGAGACCACTTACCAAATTTATTGCTCTTAGATCTTACAGGCAAAATAGTTTTCCAAACCAAATCTCCTACCTGAAAAGACTTAGCTTTCACCCTTTTATTATAAGCTCTAGCAACTCGCCTTTTATCCTTCTCAATCGCTTCCAAAGCTTCCAAACGCTTGTCAGTCACTTCATCAATATTATCCATAATCAAAGCATAATAAGTATCAACATTAAGATCATTTTGCTTTGCGAGTCTATAAGCGCCCAGATTCACCTCGACATGTAAAACGGCCTCTTGACCATACACAAGCTCAAAAGGAGTAACTTTAGTAGCCCCATGTCTAGAGATGCGATGAGCCCATAAAGCTTCAGATAATACTTCATGCCATCTTTTAGGACTATCTTCTATCTTCTTCTTAATAAGCTTAACTAGAGTTTTATTACTAGATTCGGCTTGACCATTAGCTTGAGCATAATATGGAGACAAATTAAGCAATCTAATACCATAGGATTTGACAAAATCACGCACCTCTTTAGCCACAAATGAAGTACCTTGATCCGTAGTTAAAGTTTGTGGAATGCCAAACCTGTGTATAATATGCTCCGTAATAAACCCAATCACCTCCTTGTGTGTCATATTTTTGAGAGGAATTGCTTCAGTCCATTTAGTAAAATAATCAGTCACCACAATCACAAAGCAATGTCCTTTAACCGAGGGAGGATGTATCTTGCCAATGAAATCCAACCCCCAACCTCTGAATGGCCAAGGCTTGATAATTAGATGTAACAACGCAGCAGGCACTAACTGAACATCTCCATGCTTTTGACACTCTTCACATCCCTTGTAGTACCTAAAGCAATCGGCTATCATAGTAGGCCAATAAAAGCAAGCTCGCCTAAGAAGCCACTTCATCTTAGGAGCCGATTGATGAGTACCACAAATTCCTTCATGTACCTTCGCCATAGCTAGCCTCGCTTGATCAGGACCTAAACACTTTAAAAGCAAATCATCTTCCGTCCGACGATACAATTCATTCTCATCTAGAATAAACTTAAGTGCCCATCGTCAGACTTTTCTGTCACTCACACTTTTAGGATCCTGCAAATATTTAACCAGAGGTGTTCTCTAATCTCCCACCTCGTCCTCAACAATCTTGGAAGACACAACAGTCGAAGCAGAGTTGCCCCCCGAGGGGCGGTCTGACCGGCCTGAGGGGGCGGTCTGACCGGGGTACCCGGTTTGACCAGCCAGCGAAGGCGGTTGAACCGGGTCTTCCAGGACATAACCCTCGGCTTCATCAAACATCTGTTTTCGTTCTTGAAAATTTCTTCTCTGAACATTATAAACAGATGCTTGCTGAGCCAGATCATTAGCTTTAGGATTCTCCTCCCGTGGTACATGATATATCACAAATTCATCCATACAAGATATAATGTCTAAACATTTATCAAGATAAGCATTTAAAGAACCATTTAGACATTGACATACCTTAGATACTTGTTGTACCACTAGTAAAGAATCGCCATAAGCTTCCACATGTTTCACTCCCATATCATATAATATTTGCAACCCAAACAAAAGAGCTTCATACTCAATTTGATTATTAGTACATTTATGATCCAACCGGCTAAGGGCTTCAAAAACAGCTCCACTAGTTGATATAATAATAATTCCAACACCACAACCACTTCTACAAGTCGATCCATCAAAATGTAATTTCCATGGAGTAAATGTTACATAACCGACATCTATATCAATTTGTTTATCAACCCTATGTTGAACAATAAAGTCGGCTACTATTTTACCCTTCATTGAACCAATAGATTCACAACGCAAATCATATTCAACAAGAGCATAAGCCCACTTGCCGACTCTACCACTAAGAATAGGTTTTTGCAACATGTATTTAACTATGTCGGTTTGGCATGCAACATAACAAGTACTAGACAACAAGTAATGCCTTAACTTGGTACAAGCATAATATAAAGATAAACAAAGCTTCTCAATAAAAGTGTACCTCGTTTCGGCGTCTAGCAATCTTCTACTCTCATAAGCAATGGCATACTCCTTGCCATCGGTCTCTTGAGTCAAAACAGCCCCAATTACACTTGGCTCTGCCGCAATATAAAGCCGGAAAGGAACACCACTCTTAGGTGCTTGAAGAACAGGCGGCGAAGTCAAATAACTCTTAATCTCATCAAAAGCCTCTTGCTGTTTTGCCCCCAAGTGAATTCAGCTCCACTTTTCAACCGAAGTAAAGGAATAAAAGCATCAACCTTCCCAGACATGTTGCAAATGAATCGCCTCAAATAATTAACCTTGCCCAAGAATCTTTGTAACTCTTTTTTAGAAGTAGGAGCTTGAACCTTCTTAATCGACTCAATCTTTTTAGGATCAATTTCCACACCTTTCTCATGCACAATGAAACTCAAAAACTTGCCAGCCGACACTCCAAAAGTGATTTGAGTGGA
Source organism: Cenchrus americanus (assembly GCA_947561735.1). Classification (NCBI taxonomy): domain Eukaryota; kingdom Viridiplantae; phylum Streptophyta; class Magnoliopsida; order Poales; family Poaceae; genus Cenchrus; species Cenchrus americanus. The sequence goes on along the minus strand of OX387242.1, from coordinate 163,718,524 downwards.
TTCATCTTTAAACCATACCGACGCATTTTTTTCAAATGCAAGTCTTAGATCGGCTAAATGAGAGTTTAGACTAGCCGATTTAACAACAATATCATCGATATAGACTTCTACGATAATGCCAAGCAAATCATGAAAAATCAAATTCATAGCTCTTTGATAAGTAGCACCAGCATTTTTCAAACCAAAAGTCATGACTACCCACTCAAACAAACCTACAAATCCTGGACATATGAAAGCCGTTTTGGAAATATCCTCTTCAACCATAAATATCTGATTGTAACCAGCATTACCATCAAGAAAACTAAGTACTCTATGTCCAGATGCAGAATTAACAAGAAAGTCGGCTATAGGCATAGGATATTCATCTTTAGGAGTTGCTTTATTAAGATCTCTAAAATCAATACAAACACGAAGTTTCTTTGTTCCTTTTTTCTCAACAGGCACTATATTAGAGATCCAATCAGCATATCGACAAGGCCTAATAAACTTAGCATCAAGTAACCGATTGATTTCTTCTTTCACTCAGTCATAAATATCAGGATTAAAAATCCTACAAGGATGTTTATAAGGCTTGAAACCAGGTTTAATAGGTAATTTATGTTCTACCAAGTTACGACTTAAACCAGGCATGTCATTGTAATTCCAAGCAAAGCAATCAACATATTCTTTTAAAATCTTTATTAACTCAAGTTTAAACATAGGATCAAGATTCTTGTTTACAAATGTCGGCCTAGGTATAGTGCCATCACCAATGTATACCTCCTCAAGAGGATCAGCCGACGTAAACCCTTGTCCCAGTTTGCCCAAATCATCAAGATCTTCAATGGCTTCACATGTATCGGTCTTATGCGCCCGATAATGATCAATTCTCTGCTGCAACCACTCTTTTGTTGAACTCATTGAGTTACATTAAATGATTTAGCCGATTATCAAATGGCTTTATGACAGCAGGAATGAAACCATTGTTAGAATAACATACAAACTCATAATCAGATAAATCCAAACCAGATAGACACTTTACATCATCATGTATACCTATAGAATGACTATCGGCTACAGCTACACAAGCAGAATTATCACCATGTACTACTTCTACTTCATCATCTACCCATTGTATCAACATTTGGTGCAAAGTAGAAGGAACACATTTATTTTCATGAATCCAATCACGACCAAGGATAAGACTGAAGTTACCTTGTGTCTCAGCGACGAAGAAGGCCGTAGCAAGCGTCTTGCTTCCAATAGTGAGCTCCATGGAGATCACGCCTTTAGCTCCCATCGGCTCACCTCCTCCAACCCCGCTGACGGTCATGTTGGTCTTGATCAACTCCTCAATTGAACCTCCAAGCTTCTTGAACAGAGAATACGGCATCAAGTTGATAATCGCACGTCCATCCACTAGCATCCGAGAAATAGGCTTCCCATTGATATGACCCTTCATATACAAAGCCTTCAGATGATTATCAGTGTCCTTGGGCTTCTGAAATATAGCATCCTTGGGCCCAAAGTCAAGGTGAGCTAAGTCTTCCTCCGTAGGCACTGAACCATCAACAAACAAATGAACCACATTGATCTCAAGGTTCATCTTCTCTGGAAAAGAATTGTGGTCCACCAGCTGCTCGTCGTCCTCTGGAGTATGGATAGACGAAACCTTGCCATCACAAACCATGGGGATCGAAGAAGCAAAACCGGGCGGTGTTTCTGAGACCCCGGTCTGACCACCTGGTCACCCGGTTGAACCGCCCCTGGCGGTTGAACCGCACCCTCTGGCGGTGTAACCGCCCCTGGCTGAGTAGCTGCTTTAACTCTCCATTCTTTCCCCTGTGGCACCATGGGCCTGTAGCTGTTGAAATCTTCGTCCCTCTTCTTCTCTAACTCCTTCTCCCTTTTCTCATGTAACCTCAGCCATTGAAGCTTCCGTCTTTGAGTATGAGTTAAACCGGGAGGGCACCATCTGGGCAAAAAGTATTCCGGACGAGACATGCTTCCGCTGGCCTCATGGTCATTAGCAACAGATCCCCTTTGAGTTGGTGTCGCAACCTGATTGCTTGGCACAACTAGTCTTTTGCCACTTTCCTCAACGGGAATGTTCATTGTCCCAATCTAAATAATATCAAGGCCAATAGTCCTCTCTGGGTCAATGTCCATCTCCTGAACTTCCTCCTCTCTGATCTTAGGCCTGTACACCTTCTTCGGAGGAAATCTCTCTTTTCTGGGCAGGGCGGTCTGACCGCCTGTCCGGGGCGGTCTAACCGGGTTAGCCAGATGACCCTGCCCGGTTTGTCGTGGAGCCCAGCAATCCTGTGTATGTCTTGAAATTCGATCCAGCGCTGAACTCCTTGGTCCTCCCCATCCAGGATGGAAAGATTGCTGATACGGCACCCACATTACTCCATTATCATCATAAATAGGGCAAAGTGGAGGAGCCCAATCTGGAGTAAAGTCTTGCCTCTGAGATGATTCACCTCTGAACCTGATGGCTGCTCTTGGAGACAATGCTGGTCTCTCTTGATGTGGAGGTGATCTCATCCTTTTTTACCGGCCGATCACTTGTAACGGCCTTTTGTTTAGAATATTTGTCAAACAGCATATCAAACATGACCTTTGGCTTTGGAATACTCCCCTGATTCTTTGCCACGTTAAGCTTCCAGTTTCCTATCTCAGGCCACTTCGGAACAAGCATCTTTGGGCGACCATGTGCAGGGGCGGTCTGACCGCCTTGTACCTCCGGTCTAACCGCCCTGTCCAGGACAGGCTTGGTTATGTGTTGACCAGACGGCGTAGACGATCCTCGCCCCCCATGTCCAGAAGCTTTGATAGTAATCTTGAAAGTCTCTCTGCCATCAGGGGTCTTTTCATATGCCACTTCTCTCGTCAACTCTTTTCCCCTCAAATCGGGCTTTGTCGTATGGACCTCCCTGGGCCCACTACCTCGGTGGGTACCAGGACCGACTACTCGGTGGGCCCCTGGGACTACCTGACTTGTGCCGCACGGTACTTGATGGCGTGAGGCGCAAGGACTACGGTGGAGAAGTACTCGGATAGGAAGCTATACATACCATGTACTGTGTAGAGGACTCCTAGTCGTACTCGATTAGTACTCTCTCCCTAAACCGACCTGTAACCCTGCCTCCCAGACTATATAAGGCGAGGCAGGGACCCTTCTCTCTCAGATTACGCATCATCTTGTAATCACATCCAATCAATCCAGAGCTACGCAGCATACAGGACGTAGGGTATTACGCACCTCGCGGCCCGAACCTGTCTAAATTGTGTGCCACGTGTCTCTTCCTTCGAGTTACCGATCTCGGCGAGGCCACATTCATCTACCTCGGGTACTCCCTTTGGTAGGTTGCCAGTCTAAAACACCGACAGCTGGCGCGCCAGGTAGGCGCTCTCGCCGAAGATCACATGGCGAACACGACGGCTTCCATCTTCATCAAGCCAACAGTCGCCTTCAACCGCGACGACACCTTTGTCTTCGGCTCCTGGGTCTGCACTGCTGATGGCGCCGGATCCTTCCAATGCCACCTCGCCATGCCGCCCAACCCGGAGACCAGGCTCGTGACGCTCCCCGAAGTAGTCACGGGCAATCTCGCCGGAAAATTTGGCGAAATTTCGCTCTACAATCAACACGCCGACTTCGAGCTTGGATCCGACTCCAACTCGAACTCGATGTCCCCGTGGGCTATCGTATGCGAGTCAGCTACCCAGCCATCGCGCACGGGCTCCCCACTCCGTGAGCGCTTCACGCGCGGCCCTCGCATTGCCAGCAGGGGCCACGCGAAGGCTCCCACTGCGCGTTGGGCCGGCAAGGAGATCATACCCGAGTACGACTCGAACTCCAACACCGTCCCCGGCTACAACTCGGACTCTAACCCTCTCTCTAGCTTCTACTCGGACTCCTCCTACGAGTTCGACTTCGGGTCGGACCCTGATGAGCCCGAGTCCGAGAACAATACTACAGAGCAACCCATGTCAGGACCAGCTTCCGGCCTGGTTATAACACTATACCCGCCGGGAGATTCGTCTACTGGCCAGACCGCAAGCCCGCAGACATGACAGGAGGGAACTCACGCTGCGTCGCCTACCTCGACTCACTTCCCTTCCAGGAGGGAACACCGCTTGCCCCAGCTGGGGAGCACACTCCGACACAGGTGGCAACCAGTGACTCCAGCCTTGGCTCTCCTGATCGGCAAGTCTTCATGACTACCAACGAGACGCCAGGGCCCTCAGGGACAGTCCCTGACTGATATCTCGAGGATATCTCAGCGGACGAGTTGTCCGCCAACGCGCCCGCCGACGAGACCGACGCCAACAGGGACGCTCGACGTGAACGCAACAGAAAGCGGAACGAACGGCGCCGCCGTCTCCACGAGTCCCTTCCCATCCGGAACCTCACAGAAGCCAGGTACACACAACCCCAGAGCAATGCCTTATGTCTATCACTATGATAGCACGTCAGGCTCAGGGGATGCACGCAGGAGAAGTCATCTCCAAGCTCGCGGAGGACGCTTACTTCATGCAAGTCGACAACAGGGTCACTCAAGTGCCCCCCCGTCAGGAACCACCAGCAAGACAACGAAGCCACAAGTCGCAGTGCGGACATCAGTCGCAACCGTACTCGAGGGGAGCTACCGGCCAACCCCAATCGTGCCCGGGCATCGGCCGGTGGATCGTCTCATGGCGGCAACAGCGCCGGCGGCGCCGTCGGCAACCGTGAGATCGTCCCTCACCGCGATCCTGGCGGCGGAGGCAGTGACGGCGGGAGCTCCAACCATGGGTCTGACAGGAGAGCCGGGGGCGGAGGCGACCGCGGCGGCCGAGGCCATGCGAACAGCCACGTCTTCGGAGCTTCACGTGGCGGCTTCGACGCTCGCCAGAAGATCAAAGAACTTCATCGCAAGAAGTCCTCCACGGCAGGCGACAATGATGGCTTCCCCGCCTTCTCTGCACGGCTTCGCAACCTACTTCTCCCAGAGAAATTCAAGCCTCTGGGGATCACCAAGTGCGACGCGAAGCAGGATCCAGTGCAGTGGCTCAGATGTTACGCCCTCTCCATCGAGAACGCTGGAGGAAATAACGACATTAAGTTCCTCTACTTCCCTTTCTATCTGGATCAAGCCCCGCTTACATGGCTCGAGTCACTCAAGAAGTACTCGATCGACAAGTGGGACCAGCTTGAGGAACAGTTAACTAGCAACTTCGCGGGCGCCATGGGTCGTTCGGGTACTCGCATGGACCTGGCAATGGTGAAGCAGGAACAAGGCGAGACCCTTCGCAAGTACATGCGGTGCTTCTTCGACAAGCACGCCACCGTAGTCGATGTCTCTGACAAGGAGGTCATCGACCTCTTCCAAGACGGTCTCTACCACCGTCGCACCTTCGAAGACTTCGGTCGTCACCGCCCGAGCTCCATCACCCACCTCAAGGACATGATCACCTCCTGGGTTGATGAAGAAGACAAGGCTAACGCCAAGTACGATGCCATCCGTGGAAAGAGCAAATAGAACACGGGCGGCGGCAGCAACAACAACGGGAACCAAGGCGGTCACAGCAACAACTACTTGGGTCCCAATCGCAAGCGCAAGCCAGACAACACTGTCGCAGCTATCCAGCGCCCTGCGAAAGACAACTCGAAGAAGACCTCCGGCGGCTTCAAAGACTTGCTGAAAGAGAAGTGCCCGTGGCATCTGGATGGCAACCACACCACCGAGCAGTGCTACCAACTCCAGCGAGCACTCAAGGATACCCCAGAGCCACGGCACCCTCACGACAAGAAAGGCAAGAAGAAGACTGACGAAGGCAACAGTGACTTCCAGGAACCCGACAAGACGGTGAACGTCCTCTTCGGCGGACTACCCAACCGACGGGCTCAGAAAGCCACTCGACGAGAAGTCTTGAGCATTGAACCAGCAGTTCTGACCCCCCTCCGGTGGTCGGAGGTACCCATTACCTTCTCCCGCGCGGATCAATGGACAAGCTTCTCTGAACCAGGACGGTTCCCACTCGTCCTGAAGCCGGTGGTCGCGGGCTCCAAACTCAACAAGGTCCTCATCGACGGTGGAAGCGGGCTCAATGTCCTTTTCACCAAGACCTTGAAGAAGATGAAGCTCGACATCACCCACATGCTCACTAAGAGCACCTCGCCTTTCTACGGCATCGTCCCCGGGAACGCGGCTATCCCACTGGGCTCAGTGGTTCTGCCAGTTACCTTCGGGGAAACAAGGGACAACTACCGTACCGAGTACGTCAAGTTCGAAGTCGCGGACTTTGAGACGTACTACCATGCCATCCTCGGCAGACTAGCTATCGCCAAGTTCATGGCAGTACCCCACTACACCTACTTGGTACTCAAGATGCCAAGTCCAGCCGGTGTACTCTCACTGCAAGGGGACTTGAAGATATCCTTCGACTGCGACACAGAGGCTATGGAACTCGCAGCCACGAATCAAGTACCCAACGCAATGATGGAGATCTACGCTGCATCGAAGAAGCATGCACCAAGTGAACTCGACATCCCAGAGAAGTCGGACAAAGCCAACAAGCCTCAACCAGCTCAGGAAGTTCTAGTCAAGACAATTGACCTTGGGACTGGCGACAGCAGCAAGACCACCACCATCGGGGCGGGCCTCAACCCGAAATAGGAAGACACGCTCATCAACTTCCTCCGGGCTAACCGAGACATCTTCGCGTGGAAACCAGCAGACATGCCAGGGGTGCCCAGGGAGCTGATCGAGCATTCACTCAACGTCGACCCTAAAACTACCCCGAAGCGACAACACCTCCGCCGCTTCGCCGACGACAGATGGGACGCCCTCAAGAAGGAACTCGCCAAACTACTCGCAGCTGGCTTCATCTGAGAAGTCTTCCATCCTGAGTGGCTCGCCAACCCCGTCCTCGCCCGCAAGAAGAACTCGAACGAGTGGAGGATGTGCGTCGACTACATCGACCTCAACAAGCACTGCCCCAAGGACCCCTTTGGGTTGCCACAGATTGATCAAGTCATCGACTCCACGACGGGCTGCGACCTGCTCTCCTTCCTCGACTGCTACTCCGGGTATCACCAGATCGCAATCAAGGAAGAAGACCAGGAGAAGACCGCGTTCATCACCCCGTTTGGCGCGTACTGCTAAACAACCATGTCCTTCGGGTTGAAGAACGTTGGCGCAACCTACCAACGAGCTATCCAGGCCTGTTTCAAGAGGCAACTCAACAAGAACGTCAAAGCCTATGTGGATGACGTGGTCGTCAAGACCAGAAACTCCGACACACTCATCGCCGATCTTGAAGAGACTTTCGCATCCCTGCGAGAGTACCGCTGGAAGACGGCCACGCCTACCTAGTCCAGCGCCCAGTCTACTTCGTCAGCGAGGTCTTGTCAGAATCCAAGGCACGCTACCAGCCAGTACAGAAGCTTCTGTACGCAGTGCTCATCACCTCGCAGAAGCTACAACACTACTTCCAAGAGTACTCGATCTCCGTCGTCACCGACTACCCGCTCGGCGACATCCTGCGGAACCAAGATGCTACTGGAAGAATCTCCAAGTGGGCAGTCGAACTCGGCGCCCTCAACATCAACTTCAAGCCACACACAGCCATCAAGTCGCAGGCACTAGTCGACTTCATGGCAGAGTGGCGGGAAAATCAGCTACCTACCCCAACCGAGCGCCCAAAGCACTGGGTGATGTACTTCGACGGCTCGCTCAAGCTCGAAGGCGCAGGTGCAGGGGTACTCTTGATTTCTCCAACTGACGAACAACTCAAGTACGTCCTGCAGATCTTCTGGAAGGTCTCAAACAACGAAGCCGAGTACAAAACTCTGCTACATGGGCTCCGCCTCGCGGCTTCACTGGGCATCAAGCAGCTACTAGTCTACGGCGACTCCGCAGTGGTCATCAACCAAGTCAACAAGTCCTGGGACCGCAACAAGGAGAACATGGACGCCTACCACCTAGAAGTCCGCAAGCTCGAGAACAAGTTCTACGGTCTCGAGTTCCACCATGTCGTCCGCGACAACAATGTTGCAGTGGACGTCCTGTCAAAGCTTGGTCCTACTCGCGCTCAAGTACCAGCGGGTGTCTTCGTCCACGAGCTTCAAGCGCCATCCATCCCAGAGCCGGCGCCACCAACCACTGATCCAGCACATCCCCCGGCTGGCCAAGAGGTCATGATGATCGACGTGGACTGGAGGCAACCCTTCATCGACTACCTCCGCGAGCAGAATCCTCGGACAAGAACTTGGCCGAGCAACTCATCCGTCGTGCCAAGTCCTACGTCCTAGTCGGAGACAAGCTCTACATACGGGGCGCATCGTCTGGAGTACTCATGAAGTGCGTTCCCCGAGAAGTAGGCAAGGGCATCTTGGAGGACACGTCTTCTCACATGCTGGTCAGCAAGGCCTTCCGACGAGCTTTTTATTGGCCCACAGCTCTGGGCGACGCCGAAGAACTCGTCAGAAGGTGCCAAGGATGCCAATACTTCGCCAAGCAACAACATGTCCCGGCCTACAAGCTAGTCACCATACCGCCAACCTGGCCTTTCACCTGCTGGGGGCTCGACATGATTGGGCCACTTCCAACTGCGCCAGGTGGATTCAACAGAGTACTGGTGGCCATCGACAAGTTCACCAAGTGGATCGAGGTTAAGCCGGTCACATGCCCCAAGGCCGACAGAGTACTCGACTTCCTGGATGAACTCGTACATCGCTACGGACTACCCCACCACATCATCACAGACTTGGGCTCCAACTTCAACAATCACCAGTTCTGGGAGTACTGCGAGAGCATGTTGACGGTTAATAGTTGTATCAAAGTTCGTTTAGACTTGCAAGCGGACAAGTCTCCCGTCGTAGTCAAGGGACCCTTCTTCCCTCGAGTGGTGAACCCAAGGTATCGAATCCGTGGAACAATGTGCAATGCAAGGGTTCAATCTAGTAAAGCAAGGAAAGCTATCTTATGAAGAACTAAGTTGCATCTAATCTAAGATATCATCAAGACACCAATCTAATCTAATCTACTAAAGAGGTAACAAGAGAAAGCAAGAGATAACCGATCTAGAGAATCTAGATCATGCTTATGTTGTAGCTCCAAACAAGATACATGAAGATAGAAAAGCGAATCTCATTAAAAGCATCTTTAAATCGTGGCCTCAGGTCCGACTCCGAAAACGCCCACCTTTCGGAACCCCCATTCTGTCACAACGTATCCCTATTCATGCGGGTAGTCTAGGGTGAGTTCGATAAGAACAAGTTGAAATCACTTGGTCGGTCCGGTATGCACCTGTAGCCACCGCGGCTACAAGAGCACCCTATGTAATCTAGCTATAGACTAGATTGGGGAAGACGCATAACCAAGAAGAAAACAAAATCATCGAGAAGGCACTTGATCGCTAGAAATCAGTTTCACTATAAAACTTCACCATGAATGATTACATGAACAAGATCACCACCGGGATCCTACCTCGATCTTGATCCTTGCTCCGGAGCTCCGACGTGGTCTTCCGTGCAAGGTTCCCACGTCGGCTAGGGATACCCAAGACAACTAGCACGACCCTCATCTCCAAGATAGTGTCCCTCAAGCTTCTCTGCTCCTCGGCGGGCGATGACGAATTGATTGATGCGTGGCTCTCGGTCAGGGGGCTATAATAGCCCGAGATGCATCTAGGTCAATGGGGGGCCGACTGGGCCTCGAAATGGGCTGGGTCGGCCGGCCTGGGCCCACTTCGGCCCAGTCCGCGGCCTCCTTCGCCCGACGTTGCTTCCCGAGTCTTTTAGATCCTCCCCCCTTCTTCATGTGGGCCCTTGTCGTCAGTTTATCTCCAAATTGGACGAAGCTCCTTGTCTCGCAAGATTCGGCACTTTTCTTGCTAGGTCCTCGGAGTTTGTCATCTTCTCGGGCTTAGTCCTTGGGCTTCTTGGAGTCGTGTTCACTTCATTGCTTGACTTGTACCGGGCTTCAAGGTCTTGTCATGAGGTGCTTAATGAACTTATCCCGGAAGTCTTGCTTTCAACGCTAAAACCCTGCATAAACACTAAACTCCAAAACCGACATGCACAAGTGAACTTGTTATACCACGGGGGTTAGTACCAATGGATAAGATACAAAAGTCATGCCAACATCGAAGGTAAACTCATGGCTAGGTTGACGGAATTTAACCGTCAACAGCTCCCCCATGCTTAAACCTTGCTCGTCCTCGAGTAAGCCTTCGATGGATATCATCGTTGCCCATCAATGCTTAAACCTTGCACTTGATCATACATGAGAAAACATAATGCTCTCAAAAGTTTTATTCGTTAAAGTTCCATAATGTACTAGCCTTCATCCGTACGGAGGGTAGATTAATAATTAAGCTTATCCCACAAGTATTAACATGCTCCCAAAATTCAAATGGATCTCAGAAATTTTGAAATAAAGAACGAGATGAAAAAGAGCTAAACCAAGTTCACAAATTTAAACCACCTTGCATCTTTCTCATGAACTCTCATCTCATGTTGTCTCTCAAGCCTATTTATTCTACTCCTTTCCCTCTCATAACATATTAATGTGGTAGGCTTTTATATGGAGCTTTTTGGGAAAGTTTAGTCCTACTAAGGTATTATAAATGAGATGTTGTTAAAACAAGACAAGCTTCTCATGGTCTTACCGAGACTCGTCAAAAAGGTCATTGGAAAATGATGTTATATCAAGGAGGGGAAAGAGAAAAATACACACACTTGAGATGGGTGGACATGTGCAAATGGCAAAGAGTGATCCCGAGGCACAAAGGAAGTCCTCGTTATCGGATTGCACATGGTTGGAAAATGAGTATGGATCTTTTAATCTTGAAGCCTTGAAATTCCTAATGCACTTTAGAGAACCGGGGAGTTCACTTTATTTTCATTTTTACTCATACTCACATTTTTTCTTTTTTTCCTCATACTTATACTTTTTCTTCTTTATTTCTTTTTCTTTCTTTCTCTTTCTCATTTTATTTTCTTTCTCATCAATTTTTTTTATTTGCTCCCCTTTGAACTCTAAAATTGCATTGTACCTACCTCCTCCCCCATGCTTAGACGTTGCTCGCCCTCGAGCAAAGAGGTGATAAAGATAAGGTAGGTACCGGAAATACTTTTCCTTTGGAGAGATACTTGAAATCTTCAATGTTGGCACCATCTTGCGATCTTCCTTGAATTGACGATCCATTCTCAACGATAGGTTGTGGTCAAGGAGGTAAACACAAAAGATGATATTTGGTTTTAAGGATGGATATCCGGCGATATTTGTGAGATCTCCGATGTGGGGATACACAATGCACGGATAAGAGGCTAGCAATAAGATAGATACGCAAAAACGGAATGACCAGCTTCTTAGTCTCGGGCCAGAGAAATCAAGGCCTGAAATAACTCACCCAAAAATAAACCATGTATACTAAGTTTTTGCACTCAAATATTTATATGGCTCTGGATAGGTAGAGCAACACGCAAGAGGTACTTATGACAAGGTTATCTTTACATTTAAGAACAAAAATAAATCATCTTTAATCCATCTAAAACTTGAGAGCACATAAAACACTATGGGTCTTTATTTTTATCATAACCTCCGCTAAAGATTAAGCTAGCATTTAGATAATTTCAGATTTGTATTTTAAGAGAGCACTAGCTTAAACATGCATAAACAATTACAAAGATAAACAAAGCGGCAATTATAATCATATATCATCATGGCACAAACTTTGTAACTTTACCAAAGGTAAAAACTTGGTGGTGACATTATTCATGATGAACACACATGCTGAAAATTAAAGTAAAAACTATAAATTAAAGTAAAAGCTGAAAATACTACGCATACATAGGTGCATACAAGCTGAAAATTAAAGAAAAGGGGGTAAAGGAAAGATAACTAAAGCTCCTCCTCTCTCTAATCTTCCGCTGGTGGTTGATATTGATAGTTTTGGTTGTTGCACCCTTACTCATAATAGGATTGCGCCTCTCCTCCTATGAGTTGTATGACGGTGCTAAGTGAAGGCGTCAAAGCTCATAAGCGATGTTTGCATTTCCTTCACCCATTTGGTTTGCATTGGTTTGAAATGGCTGCAATAATTTGCATGTTTCTTGCAGCGTATCCTCTAATGATGGCCACTTTGTTGTGGTTAAGTAAGGTGTGCATATGGCTCCACAAAGGCTACGTTGGGTACCGCAAAATTTGGTGGGGGCATGGCTGCACCACTTCCCCATGCTTGCTGTAACAACCCAGGAAATTAGGTGTGTAAATTTTGCGAAAATTTAAAACTTTTTGCTTGCATTCGGGGTGCTATCAACTTTTGTGCCAAGATTGCTAGCCTCTCACTGAATTCTCCACTAATTTATCCTATCTATAAAACTTATATTTAAAATATGGTGTAATTAGTGAGTTGGTTTTTCTTTGGTTTATTTGGAGTTCATTTGAGTGAAGTTTGAATCTGAAAGGGTATCAAATTCAAACTCTTATTCAAACCTTAGTCAAACTCATTTGTTCTAAAAAAAACAAAGAGCAGCCAGGTGCGGTGGGCCGTTTCTTCCTTTTCCTTGCGTTGCACCAGCCCAGCCCACGACCAGAACCGGCCCAGCCAACCCGCACCACAGCTCCCCCCTTCACTCTCTCTTTCACCCGCTGGCGCGTGGACCCCGCATGTCAGCCGTTCCTTATCCCTTTCCACCAACCCACCAAGCCAACCAGCCAGCCCGACCGCGCCGCCGCCGCCGGTCCCGTCGCACCCCGCCGCGCGCGGCGCGGGCGCGGCCGAGCCGCCGGCCGGCGCGCACGCCGAGGGGGCCAGGTGCGCGCGCGAACCGAGCCAGGGCCGGGAAGGGGAAATCCCCTTTTACCCCTGTGCCTTTTTCCAGTGGCAACGTGAGCGAGGAGAGAGGGCGAGCGCCGCCACCACGGGCGCCAGTCGGTCCAAGTCGGAGGGGCAGCACCGGAATCTCGCCTTGACCTCGCGGCGCCGTGGATTCAAAAGGGGGTGGAGAGCCAGAGCCAACCGACCACCGCTACCAACCCACATTGGGGTTTTGCCCCCTTGCCAGTGCCGCTCCGCCGGAGGGGGGAAGGAGAAAGGGGAAGTTGGGGAAGAAGAGGCGAGGCGGGGAGCCGACGCGCGCCGCCGCCGGCGCGTTCGCTGCGGAGGCGGAACGAGTTCGTGAGGAGCCGGACGAGGGGGAGGCGCCGTTCGTGATCGAAGAGGAGCCGGACCGGAGCAGGGGATCGAGCGACGTCGTGGACACCGACGCCGCGCCGCCACCCACGCCAGGCCTGCTACGCCTACACCGCCGACCCGCAGTGAGCACCGTGGTCTTCCCTCTCCTCTCCTTGAGCCGGTCGCGTTATTTGTTCTGCCTGTGCGCGTGCCGTCGAGCCGCCCTTGTCCGAGCGCGTCGCGCCGCCGCCTCCCCATGGGCGACGCCGTGTCGCGTCGTGCCGCGGCGGCCTCGTGGGTCGTGGCTACCCCAAGTCGTGACGTCCCGCGTCTTTGTCGCCGTTTTGGGTTCGGGGAGCATCCGCAGTAGGGCCGGGGAACACCCCGTGCCGCGTCGTCGTGCGCGCGCGCCGTCGTTCGCCGCGCCGAACGCGCGCGTCGCGCCGCCGGCCGGTGAACGGGTTTGCCTTTCGCCGCGGCGTGTTCCCGGGCGAGCCGTCGCGGGAGGGCTTGAGGCGCGGCTGGCGCGCGTGACCCGGCCTTCGTGCGCGTGGGTGTCTTGTTGCGTGTGGTAGTGGGCGCGGGCGCGGCCGGCCGCACCCATGCGCGCCATGGCCGTGGCCTCGCCGCCCGGTGAGCTTCGCGTGCGGGCGTTCCACGCCGCAAACCTTGCGTGCCGTGCCGGCCTTGAGCCGTGTTCGTGTTTCGCGGGAGTGTGTGTGCGTGAGACCCGGCCCGGCCGCACCCCCGGCGCGCCATGGGCGTGGCCGCGCCGTAGAAGACGCACGCGCGCGCGGGCTTCGACGTCGCGCCGCGCGCCGTGGCGGGCGTGCGGCGGACCGGCCATCGAGTCGTGTGTGCGCGCGTGTGGGTTCATGGGGAAGAGGAGGGGCGGGGAGCGCCCCGGCGCCGTGTCCGGGGCGCGGCTCGCCGCCGCCGGCCGGCGTGCGGCCGCGCGCGCGCGCCGCGCGGCGAGCGCCTAAGGGAGGGGCGGGGGACCTCCCCGGCCGCGGTAGAGAGGAAAAGGCCGTTGGGCCTCTTGTGCTAACCGGGCCTTAAGAGCCATCCGGCCTATCGTGCCGCTGTGGAAGCCCACCGCGCTGAGAGAGGCCCCAACCAGAGAGCTCAGGGAGGTGTTGAGGACTTCCCCTACCTAGGCTAGTTGGGCCGAGCCCAGTGGGCCATTTTCGGCCCAGTAAAGCTTTCAGCCCATCAACAGCCCACGAACCCTGGAGCACTGACGTCATGCTGACGTCAGCAGCATTTTTTTTCGGAAAAACCCCTTTTCTGTTCTGTTTAAAATTCCAGAAATTGTATTTAATCTTTAAAAATTCATAATAAATTCTAGGAAGCTCAGAAAAATACAAAACTAATTTCTATAAATCCGTATTTGCGAAACCTTGCTGATTGTAGGTAGTTTGGGTTCATTTGGATCTTCTAAAATTGATTCTTATTTGGAGTTATTGCTTAGATGTGCACCGTTATCTTATTTCGCGTCGAATCTCGTGCCGCAGACCCGAGCTTCGACCAGGAGGACGTGGAGGACCCCGAGTACACTTGCTCCGGACGACGGCGCTTCAACGGCAACGAAGGTGTCATGTCACTCCCAACCATATAGATCCTATGTTGCTTTGTAGCCTGCTAGTGCTTTACTTTAATGCATTGATCGATGAATTGCATAACCCGTTTATTAGCCATGCCTTGATGCTTTGTTATACCCTGTTTCCTTGTTCTTCTACCTGCGGGACTAGCTACAGACCCCTAGCTAGTCCCTTACCTCAACTATCCATACTTTTGTTGCTTGATTATGGATGGTGCTCTGGGTTTGGACTGAGATGTGGGAATCTCGGTGTGATTCTAGCGTGCGTTCTGGGTTGCGTACCTCCTTGCTGTGTTTTGGCGGGAGCGAGCCGCTTGGTTACTTGTGAACGGCTGCCGAGGGAAGATGCGATCTGGCCTCTTACCCGAGGGTCGTGTCGTGTGGGATGGAGATGTTGAGTGCTCGCTCTCGGCCCCTTAAGGACCGATCGTCAGTTGACCTTGCTTCGGATGACTATTTTCGTACAGACCGCCCGCCTTGTATTGGGCGGGGGTGCGGGGTGAGACTTGTAGTGGATAGCACCCCTCCTGTAGGAGGATCGGTGTGATCGTGTCGGGAGTGGTCTTTCCCTCCTTAGTAGACTTTGCCCTGGCGAGGCCGGGGAAGGGTTCCACAGCTTCGAGGGACCTCTCGCGGGTAGTATGAGCTCTGCCGCGGAGGCTGGGCCAGGCTCGGAGATGCGAAGGGTACTATCCACTTACTTGAGCTTCGGCCGTATGGTAGGGTCGGACACGGTGACGGCCGGTTCGGACCTATTCGGGCGGGTACGGTTGTACAACCTCGTAGAGTGTTAAACCTATAGCTATAGTCCGTGTCCATTGGTTATGGACGATCTTTCGATCTCTCACCCGACTAGCTACACTTCTCTTGTGCTTCTTCTCTCCCCCGAGTGTGTGAGCCGGCTTTGGCCGTTGAGATGTGGGGATAGGAGCCGGTGGGCCCCACATCGCAGATGAGAGTTGGGTTCTGGATCGTGGTTGAGATCCGGTGTTTTGGGTGGTATTCCTTGAGCGGGGTGTGGACCCCTGAGGTGTGGACCTCGGAAGCGGAAGCTTCCCCGAGGTGTGGACCTCCTCGCTTTATTCTGCTTACCTTGTACGTTGCACAGCTGCTTTGCTTAAGCCTTCTACAGCCAGATTAGGGATATCTCATGCATAGTAGAATATACACCGCTTTTGCCTCTTTGTTGGGAAGCTGACATGACCTACCCGCTTATCGGGTAGACCACAGTGACTCGACGCGGGCCGGACTACGACTTCGACAACGACGGTTGGGTGGACTAGAGCTCTTCCTACACTTGAGCCGCTGCGGATATGGAGTTTCCCGCGCTTTCATGGAGCCGCCGCTAGACGTTTTATTTATGTTTGATTCGGTCCCCGATGGACTTGTACCGGCATGTGCCGAAGAGATGTACTCTGATTAATGTAATAAGATAAATGTTGTACTCTACTTTATTGTTTTTACCTTTCTGTATGGATTTTGGAATCGCTGAGACAGGGATTGCACGTGGTAGCCCTCCTGGGACTACCACCGAGGTGCTAAGATTCGGGGTTCTGTTCGCGGAAATCCGGGTCGTTTCACTTGCATTGGTACACCACCGTAGTAACTTAGCGGCGCCGGAATTCCTCCAAATAGTGGCACATAATTTTGTTGTGCACCTTCTTCTTGGGCCGTGGAAGAACTTTCTCCTATAACCCTTCTCTTTATTTTTCTTCACTGGCACAAGAAGTCCTTCCTCTAACCAATCTTCTTTCCCCTCAAGAAAAAGTCTTAATCTTTCATCCAGAAGGGGTAAGTTTACTTTGGCCACTTTAAAGCCTCCTCTCTCATCTTCACTTATATATTTGCTTTTCTTCATATAACCCTAGGGAAGTCCCGGGTAGGAGATGATTCGGGTTCCTTGTAATACCCGGTCTCAAAGAGATAGCCAACATAGAGAGGTAACACCCCGAACCAATATCTCCCGAACTCGATGTTGCTTAACAACACCACTGGTTGATCATAGGTGAGTGGGGTAGATTGGCTGCCTGGCAATCAAAGCCGAGTAAAGCCAACTCAACTCCGTGTCGGTTACCTTTGTTTCTCTCATTCTCCCAAAATCCTTTTGCACATCCATGAGTGAAACACTTAGATGATGGGGTTCCGGATAGTATTTCTTCGTTGATGGTCTCCTCCCGTGATCATACTCCAAAAACCTTCCCATGTGCCTCCATGCACATCCACTTGTTCCGGGGCTCCCT
This sequence comes from Cenchrus americanus, assembly GCA_947561735.1. Classification (NCBI taxonomy): domain Eukaryota; kingdom Viridiplantae; phylum Streptophyta; class Magnoliopsida; order Poales; family Poaceae; genus Cenchrus; species Cenchrus americanus. Next base: position 163,701,529 of record OX387242.1, on the reverse strand, counting down.
TTTTGAATCAAGGTAGGAGACACTCGCCCATGGGTCTACAATACTAGAACATGCAATCGTTTCGAACATGAAAACCAATCTAATCTATCGGGGGTTGTGACCACGGTTTCGCCCTTTCCCTCCTCTCGTACTCAGTACGCGAAGGTATTCATGACTAGACCTATGATGGACATGGCGTGTTGAATGGATCCAAGGAAGCATTGGAGCTCTACTCCCTTTATGGCATGGTATCTAACCTTAAGCAATAAAGTATATTCAACACAAGATGATAGATAGATAATCCAACAAAGTATGATTACATCTCAAGATCGATTGCAACCCATGGATGAAAGGAGATTAACCCATCAAGGTGCTAGACATAGCACCGTTGATCACGGTTACCCTTCCGAGTGTGTCTTCCTTCTTCTCCACTTGTGGGTGCTTCCTTCGAGGTGGTTGATCTCCCTCTAGAGATCTCCCTCCTCTCTCTCTAGTTTGTGGATGGCCTCCTGGTGTGATGGCTCTCTCCAAACGGAATGAGAGACTCGGCACTCCTTCATCAAGGATATGCGCCATGGTCATGAGAATTTCCTAGGCAAATTCCTTGTAGGTGTTTGCCAACACTTCGTTAGAGAATTGCACCCAACCTCGGTGTCCCGTATGAAAACCCAATATGAGGAGAGCTCGGTCATTGAAGTTGACGTTCGCTACAAGCCTCTACTCAAGGTGAGCGAGCTTCTCCTCCTCCTCCTCTGTCATGATGATAAACCCATTGGAATACCACGGAGTGTGTGGAGGTGAAGCGGATGATCGTGTCGAGCGGCAAGGTCGGACGGGCGGCTCCTCCATATGTCCTTGAGGTCTGATGAACCTCATAAACGAGTTTCGTGTGGCCCTCATGTCGGTGTTTTAGACCGGCAACCTACTACAGGGAGTACCCGAAGTAGATGAATGTGACTCGCCGAGATCGGTAACTCGAAGGAAGAGACACGTGGCACACAATTTAGACAGGTTCGGGCCGCGAGATGCGTAATACCCTACGTCTGTCGTATGCCGTAGCTCCGGATTGATAGGGCACGATTACACGATGGTGCGGTAGTGCGCCGGTGGGTTGTATGAGATGAGATTGGATGAGGGGATCGGTCCCTGCCTCGCCTTATATAGTCGGGAGGCGGGGTTACAAGTCGGAGTAGGAAGAGAGTACTAGTCGAGTACGTCTAGGAGTCCTCTGTACAGTGCGGAACATGCACAGCTTCCTAACCGAGTACTACTCCTGTGTAGTCCTTGTGCTCCACGCCTTCAGATGCCGTGTAGCGCAAGCCGGGAAGTCCCAGGGGCCTACCGAGTAGTCGGTCCTGGTACCCACCAAGGTAGTGGGCCCAAGGAGGTCCATACGACAAGCCCCCGAGTACTTTGTAGTCGAGAAGGATAGCTTCAAGTAGTCTTGACGGCCTTAACGAGTAGTCCTCAAGCGTCCCTGGGCGCTACAAGTCAAAAGTCCTCAAGAGTAGTCGAAGCATCCCGAGGCTGGAATGTACTCCAGCTGATGTTTGAGCAATCTTGAAGTCTTCTCGAGTAGTCCCAAGCGTCCTTGAAATCTGCCTTCGAAGGTCTTCAAGAAATGCCAGTCTTGTCTTGAAGCCGGAGCCGTCATGGAGGTGCGACTTGCAGAACCGCACTCCACATGAAGTAGCCCCCGGAGCCTCGAGCCGCGGGCTCTGGCTCAGGGTCTACCTGGAATCTTGGCAAGATAATCCCGAAAAATCCGGAGAGAAAAAACCGAAGGACACGTGGCACGGAGCCCCCCGAGCCTTGAGTCGAGTACTTCCTCTCGAATTGAAGGGTCTTCTTGGAGAATGTGTCCTGAGATGATCTTGAGACTAGCCGCTTCCCAGGTAGTCGAGTAGAAGTAGCCGAGCCCCCGAGGTGAGGCGCGTCGACTAGTAGAATACGAAGAGTCACGCGCAGCCGCTGAGTCAGCCGTGCGTGGACTTATCCAGCCGCCCGTTGTGGAGGCGATTTGGCTTACAAATAAGAGCCAAAACCCTTAGGGTTTTTCACCCAAGTGAGCCGCAGTCATTTCCATTTGAATCTTGAAGTAGATCCACTCCAGCGCCTGCTGCCGCCGTAGTAGATCCGAGCGCATCGCCACCCGAAGCCTTTAGGGTAGCCCCCGAGCGGATGCGAGTGAAAACTCCTTGCACTTGGAGAATGAAGCCGTCGCCGTCGAAGACGTCGAAGACCGGCGGGAAGAAGAGAGGCCGTGCAGAGGCCGCCGCGGCCGCCACTAGAGCAGCGCCGCCTCTGTCTCCACCGCGCGCTGATCCAAGCCGCGAGTGGAAAAAATCGAAGGTCAAGACGGAGGACCTGCTGACCCTGTTGAACAGCGAGTTCATCAGGGAGAAGGAGATCGACATGTGGAGATCCGCCGTAGGAGATCCTTATCCAATGGAGAAAGCCGAAGACGAGATCCCAATGTTCTCGCGCTTCGTGGAGCGCGGGCTTGCGCTCCCAGCAAGCGACTTCTTCAAGGGGCTGCTCAGGTACTACGGCATCGAGTACCTCAATCTGAACCCCAACGGCATCTTCCATACTTCTGTCTTCGTCCACTTCGCGAAGCCTTCCCGGGAATCAAGCCGCACTTGGGTGCTCTTCCCGAAGTTCTTCCGCGTCAGCCGCGGCCCGGCGCCTCCAACCCTAGAGTAGTCGGAGGGGCGGAATCCGGGCGAGGGGAGGACGCCGCGGAGCGATGCACGGCGTACAAGCTCGTGGACTCCAACACCGACCGGAAGACGAGATGGTTCTACGTCACGAACCACCATCTCGAGCTACCGAAGCCGAGCGGACGGCGGCCCGAGGCACCAAGATTGGTGGAACACGGAGCCCACCATGCAAGAGGGGATCCGGCTCCCGAGCCGCCGGCACGCATCAAGACTCTCAAGGATGCGGGACGAGGGCCGAGCACGTGGCCTTCGGTTTCATGAAGCGCGGGATCCGGCCCGCCGATGGCGCGGGATACGATGGGCTTCGAGTACACCGGCGACAACGACACGTCGCGGATGCGGGGGGCGAGCCGGACGACAACGACATCGTCGAAAGGTTGTCGAGGATCTTCAAGGACATGCCGCCGTACACGGCGTGTCCGGTCGAGGAGTACTCCGCCGCGCGCCCGCCCAACGAGGTGAGTAGTCGTACCCCCCTCGTCGAGTAGTGAGTACTCGTAGTGAAGTTGCTGACGCCTTGTGTCCTTGCGCAGGATGATGTGAAACAGTTCGTCTCCGAGCCGCAGCCGCCACCGAGCGGGATCGAGATCCCGGTGGTGGGGAAGGTGAAGGAGCGCCGCGAAGTCGGAGAAGGCGACGACACCGTCATCGTGGAGGATACCTCCGATGACGACGATGAAGACGAAGACACTCTTCAGGACTGCTTCCAGCTGCGGTCGAGGTTTAGCCGTCCGGGCTTGCCTCATGTGCCAATTGTTCAAGACCCTCCGGCTAGCCTGGAGGCTAGCCTTGCTGCGCCGCCAAGGAAGCCGCGCAACCCCGCCAAGAAGCGGGTGGCGAAGAAGATGAAGGTCTCAGAGACCACGCCTCCGGAGGTAAGCCATCTTGAGTAGAGTAGTCGAGTACCCGGTAGTCGAGTACATTGCTGACGAGTAGTCGCCCTTTGTGTGCAGGAGGTGCCGCCAACGGAGCCTGTCGAAGAAGGCGACGAAGGCGTGTGGGACCCGGTGGGGGAACCGGCTGGAAGCCGAAGTCCAGCCCCCCCCCCGTCGAAGAACTTCGGCGCGCGGGAGCGCCGGCCCCCCGCTCCGCAGGAGAGCGAGTACCCGCGGCCGCCGCCGTTGGAGAGATGGAAGCCGCAGGGACGCAGGAGACGTCTGCGCCGGCCACCGCCACCGTGGAGGAGGCAGTAGCCGCAGAGGCGGAGGAGGAGACGCCCGCCGAGGGTGGACTGGTTGATATCGCCAGCATCCTCGGCGCTCCGGCCGTGACTATCGTCCGGTCGAACTTGTAAGTACCACGTCTTCATGAGTAGTACTCGTTGCAGTAGTCGATAAGTGCCTGACGATCTTCTGTGAACACTTCTGCAGAAAATCAACAGATCTGAGCTGGGATGGAGACGAGCCCTCATCAGCGGTGGCGGAGGAAACTGTGCCGCCCGCCGAGGAGGCCGCTCCCGACGCCCAAACCACGACCAAGCCCCCGGCCACCGAAGCGCCGCTGCCAGAGGCGGTCGTAGTCGAAGGTGAGTTCCCGTCTTGAAGCCGTAGGACTCCAAGATGAGTAGTCGTCAGCACTGATGCTCGTGTCGTGTGTTGGCAGGCGCTGAAGGAGATGACATCCCTGCAGGGGTGCCCGTGCAGGAGTTGACACCAGAGGCCACAGAGGCTGCAAAAGGAGCCCCCGAGCCCGTGGGGGAAACCGTCGAGAAGTCCACCGGGGGAGAGGCGGTCACCACGTCGCCAGGGGTTGCCCTGGAGGTGGCTATCCGCTCCCCCGAGATCCAAGACGCGGAGCCCATCCGGTCTGCGCCGATGACGGAGGCTACGTCGAGTAGCCGCGGCGGGATTGAACTTCTGGCCGATGACCTCGTTGAGCCGGCGATGTTGGCGCAGCACCTGGAGGCGATGCGGCGAGCCGAACAGTGGATGAAGGTACGTAGCCGTAGCCTCCCGAGTAGTCAATCCTTTGCGTTGAGTACTCTGCTTGACTTGAGCTTGTCTTGTGCAGGACGTCGCGGAGCGATCCCGCGAGAAGTCGAATCTGCTGCAAGGTTACGGCGACACAGTGCTTCGAGCCGAGGCCCTGGAGGAGCAGCTCGTGAAGTCGCGGAAGCACGCGGTTGCCATGCAGTCGAAACTCGATGCCGCCTTCGCCAAGTACCACAACGACGTGATGGAGCTGCAGGCGAAGGGCGACGAGTTGGTGCGGAAGAACAAAGGCCTCCACAACAAGAATAAAGGTATGTCCCTCGACTTGTCGGGTACTTGTTGGAAGTCGTCAAGCCTCTGATCCGTTGTTGTGTTTCCATGTTGCAGAACTCGAGGACCAGGTGGAGCAGCTGAAGGCCTCAGAGGTCAGCATGAAGAACCTCTTCTACCGGGAGCAGGAAGCCCGCCAGGTACTTGAGCTCGACTACAAGGAGCTCGCCTTCGAGTGCGAGAAGCACATGGAGCTGCGGATTGCCTCGACGGAGATCTCGTCAACCTGCTACAAATCTTTGCGAAGTTGAATGAAGATTGCGAGGCGCCGCGGCCCAACCGAAGGACCTTGAAGAGGTCGCTTCTCCCAATCGCGAGGCTTCGGTGCCGCACCGGGCGGCCCCAAGATCGCCCCTGCGGCGGATCGACTTCGTGAGGCACCAAGCCGCCGGCCGCCTATGTCAAGCACATGGCCAAGTCGATCCCGAAGCAAGTCCTCGGCCTTCATGAAGTCGTACTTCCCGAAGGCTCCGGTGGAGGTGGTCGCCCGCGGGGTAGCCGCCAACCTGCTCGGATGAGCAAGACGCGTAGCCGGCGGGAGCGCATGGCTCCCATCGCGGAGCAGGTAGCCGAAAAGCTGAACCTCCAGTAGCCCTGCATAGGTAGCTAGTAGCCATAGTTGTACAAAAAGCACTTGTAATGAATTATTCATATATCAATGAAATGGAATTTTCCAGCAATGAGTACTCGTAACCGCGATCTCAGAGTGGGGAGCGCCCATCGTGGAGTAGGTGCGAGTAGTAGTACTCGGCTTAGTAGTCCTGTCGTGGGGAGAAGAACAGTAAACAAGTTGATGAACAATCAAGCTTTATTACTGAGGAAGTACGCCTGGGTGGCCAGAGCCGTAGTTACAAGTAGTCGCTTGGACCCGGAGGCCGCTTACAGCTAAGTAGCGCTGGAGCGGGTAGCCGCTTGCAGCGAGTGATCCGTAGGTAGCCGTGTAGGCTGGATCGCAGATCCGTAGGTAGCCGCGCAGGCTGGATCTTGGAGTGTGGTCTCTTGGTAGACCGCTGCTAGAGTCCTTGATGCTCGTCGCAGCCCGTGGGTCCGTAGGTAGCCGCACGGCCGGACACGGAGGAGAGTAGTCCGGAGACTTGAAGCCGGGACCCGCAGGGTCGCTTGCGGCAAGGGGTGTTGATGTAGTCGTGTAGACTTGAACCCCCGGAGTAGTCGTGTAGACTAGGCGTAGAATCGACGAGTTGGTCGACGTTCCACGAGTTGTTGACTTCTTCGCCTTCAAGTGTTTGGAGGCGGTAGGAGCCCGGCCCTGGTCACCTTAGCCACGGTGAAAGGGCCTTCCCGTGGGGAGCCGAGCTTGTGAAGTCCTTCCGTGTTCGGGATACGGCGGAGGACAAGATCTCCAACGTTGAAGGAGCGTTCCTTGACGTTGCGATCGTGGTAGCGTCGGATACCCTCCGGGTGCACCTTGCCGATTGGACGAGGGCGGCGCGGCCGAGCTTCTTCGAGGGCGTCGATATCAACTCGTCTGCTGTCTTCCCGAGACGCCTTCGTCGTAGTGCTCCACTGCTGGCGAGTTCCATATGACGTCGGCAGGGAGGATGGCTTCAGAGCAGTAGACCAGGAAGTAGGGGGATTGCCCCGTTGGCTTTGATGGTTGAGTCCGCAGCCCCCAGAGTGCGTTGGGTAGTTCCTTGATCCACTTGCCCCCTTTTGAGTTAGCAGCGTCGTGTAACCGCTTCTTGAGGGCGTCGAGCACCATCCCATTGGCGCGCTCGACTTGTCCGTTGGCCCGTGGATGGGCGACTGAGACGTATCTGACGTCGATTTTGCTGTTCTCGCAGTACTCCCAGAACTGGTGGTTGTTGAAGTTGGACCCCAGGTCTGTGATGATGCGGTGGGGTAGCCCGTAGCGGTGTACGAGTTCATCTAGGAAGTCGAGTACTCTGTCAGCCTTGGGGCATGTGACCGGCTTGACCTCGATCCACTTGGTGAACTTGTCGATAGCCACCAGTACTCTGTTGAATCCTCCCCGGCGCGGTTGGCGGTGGCCCAATCATGTCGAGCCCCCAGCAGGCAAAGGGCCAGGTTGGCGGTATGGTGACTAGCTTGTAGGCTGGGACGTGTTGCTGCTTGGCGAAGAACTGACATCCTTGGCACCTTCTGACGAGTTCTTCGGCATCGCCCAGGGCTGTGGGCTAGTAGAAGGCTCGCCGGAAGGCTTTGCTGACCAGCGTGCGTGAAGACGCGTGGTTGCCGCAGACGCCCTTGTGGATCTCCTCCAAGATGTCCTTGCCTTCTTCACGAGGGACGCAATTCATGAGTACTCCAGAAGATGCGCCCCGCTTGTAAAGCTTGTCTCCGACAAGGACGTAAGACTTGGCGCGGCGGACGAGTTGTTCGGCTGCGTTTTTGTCGGAGGGGACCTTCTGCTCGCTGAGGTAGTCGATGAAGGGTTGCCTCCAGTCCACGTCGATCATCATGACCTCCTACCCAGCTGGTGGGTTAGCTGGTACAGTGGTCGGTCGCGCCGGCTCCGGGATGGATGGCGCGTGAAGCTCATGGACGAAGACGCCCGCGGGTACTTGGGCGCGGGTGGATCCGAGCTTCGAGAGGACGTCCGCTGCAACGTTGTTGTCGCGGACGATGTGATGGAACTCGAGACCATAGAATTTGTTCTCGAGCTTGCGGACTTCTAGGCGCAGGCGTCCATGTTCTCCTTGTTGCGGTCCCGGGACTTGTTGACTTGGTTGATGACCACCGCGGAGTCGCCGTAGACTAGTAGCCGCTTGATGCCCGGTGAAGCCGCGAGGCGGAGCCCATGTAGAAGAGCTTCGTACTCGGCTTCGTTGTTTGAGACCTTCCGGAAGATCTCGGGACGTACTTGAGTTGTTCGCCCGTTGGAGAGATCGGGGAGTACCCCCGCGCCTTGCGCCCTTGAGGTTGAGTGAGCCATCAAAGTACATCACCCAATGCTCGGTCGCGCGGTGGGAGTAGGTAGCCGGTTCTCCCGCCACTCGCCATGAAGTCGACTAGTGCTTGCGACTTGATGGCCGTGCGTGGCTTGAAGTCGATGGTGAGGGCGCCGAGCTCGACGGCCCCACTTGGAGATTCTTCCGTGGCGTCTTGGTTCCTCGGGATGTCGCCGAGCGGGTAGTCGGTGACGACGGAGACCGAGTACTCCCGGAAGTAGTGTCGTAGCTTCCGCGAGGTGATGAGTAGAGCGTACGGGAGCTTCGCACGGGCGGTAGCGAGCCTTGGACTCGATAGAACCCGCCGACGAAGTAGACCGGGCGCCCCGGGACCGGGTAGGCGTGGCCGTCTTCCCCGCCGCTCGACAACGATGGCGATCGACCACGTGAGTAGTCGCAGCCTAGGTAGAGCAAGAGGCCGCTCGTCCTTGTGAGGAGCCGTGAGGATTGGCGGCTTCGACAGGAAGTCCTTGAGCTGGGCAAGGGCTTGATCCACCTCTGTAGTCCACACGAACTTCTCGTGGTGCTTGAGTAGTTTGAAGAAGGGGAGGCCCCCGTTCTCCTAGCCTCGAGATGAATTCGTTCGGCGCCGCCATGCACCCCGTCGGCCTTCGGACGTCCTTGATGCTCGTGGGAGCTTTCATGCTCGGTGATGGCGGAGATCTTCTCGGGGGTTGGCTTCGATGCCGCGCCGGGCCGATGATGAAGCCGAGTAGCTTGCCCGAAGGGACGCCGAAGACGCACTTGTTCGGGTTGAGCTTCCGCCGGTACTCGCGTAGCGATGCGAAGGTCTCTTCAAGGTCGTCGATGAGGGTACTGGAGTCCCTGGTTTTGACAACCACGTCATCCACGTAGGCCTCGACGTTCTTGTTGAGTTGCCGCTTGAAGCAGGCCTGGATGGCCCGTTGATAGGTAGCGCCGGCGTTCTTCAACCCGAATGACATGGTCGTGTAGCAGTACGCGCCAAACGGGGTGATGAACGCGGTCTTCTCCTGGTCTTCTTCCTTGATCGCGATCTGGTGGTACCCGGAGTAGCAGTCGAGGAAGCGAGGCGAGGTCGCGACCGCCGTGGAGTCGATGACTTGATCAATCCGCGGCAACCCGAAGGGGTCCTTGGGGCAGTGCTTGTTGAGGTCCGTGTAGTCGACGCACATCCTCCACTCGTTCGAGTTCTTCTTGCGGACGAGGACAGGGTTGGCGAGCCACTCAGGATGGAAGACTTCTCGGATGAAGCCGGCTGCGAGTAGCTTGGCGAGCTCCTTCTTGATGGCGTCCCGTCTGTCGTCGGCAAAACGTCGGAGGTGTTGTCGCTTGGGGGTGGCCTTTGGATCGACGTTGAGGCAGTGCTCAATCAGCTCCCCGGGCACTCCCGGCATGTCCGTCGGCTTCCACGCGAAGATGTCGCGGTTAGCCCGAAGGAAGCTGATGAGCGCGTCTTCCTATTTAGGGTCGAGGCCAGCCCCGATGGTGGTGGTCTTGCTGGGGTCGCCTGTTCCGAGGTCGACCGTCCTGACGAGTACCTCCTCAGGTGGCTGAGGCTTGTTGGTGCTGTCAGACTTCTCTGGGATGTCGAGTTCGCTCGTGGCGAGCTTCTTCGACACGGCGTAGACTTCCATCATTGCATTGGGTACTTGGTTCGTGGAGGCGATCACCACGGCTTCTGTATCGCAGTCGTGGGAGATCTTCAAGTCCCCTTGGAGGGAGAGTACGCCAGCTGGATTTGGCATTTTGAGTACCAAGTAGGTGTAGTGGGGCACCGCCATGAACTTGGCGATGGCCGGTCTGCCGAGGATGGCGTGGTAAGAAGTCTCGAAATCCGCGACCTCGAACTTGATGTACTCGGTGCGGTAGTTATCCCGAGACGCCCCGAAGGTAACTGGCAGTACCACTGAGCCCAGTGGGATAGCCGCGTTGCCTGGGACGATGCCGTAGAAGGGCGTGTCGTATGGACCTCCCTGGGCCCACTACCTCGGTGGGTACCAGGACCGACTACTCGGTGGGCCCCTGGGACTACCCGGCTTGCGCTACACGGCATCTGAAGGCGTGGAGCACAAGGACAACACAGGAGTAGTACTCGATTAGGACTCTGTACACGTTCCGCACTGTATAGAGGTCTCCTAGACGTACTCGACTAGTACTCTTTCCCTACTCCGACTTGTAACCCTGCCTCCCGACTATATAAGGCGAGGCGAGGACCGATCTCGGGATCACCTCATCCAATCTCAACTCACGGCGCACCGTTGCACCATCTTGTAACCGTGCCCTATCAATCCGAGAGATACGCGACATACGGACGTAGGGTATTACGCACCTCGCGGCCCGAACCTGTCTAAATTGTGTGTCACGTGTCTCTTCCTTCGAGTTACCGATCTCGGCGAGTCACATTCATCTACTTCGGGTACTCCCGTAGTAGGTTGCCGGTCCAAAACACCGACACCGGCGCGCGGTAGGGGCTCTCGCTCGAGATCACATGGCGAACTCGACGGCTTCCGTTCACATCAAGCCAACCGTCGCCTTCAACCGCGGCGACACCTTCGTCTTCGGCGCACGGGTCCGCATTGCGATGGCGCGGGCTCCTTCCGGCGCCGCCCCCGATCATGCAACCCGACTCGAGGACGGGCCTTGTGACGCTTCCCCGAAGTTGTCACGGAGGCAAGCTCGCCGGCAAGTTCGGCGAAATTTCGCTTTCCAACATCCACGCCGACTTCGAGCTCGAGTCCGTCTCCAACTCGAACCCGACGTCGCCATGGGCCATCGCTTGTGAGCCGGGCCGCTCGGCCATCGCGAGCGGTCCCTTCACCATGCCGGCGCTCCGCGCGTGGCCCCCGCGCCCCCGGCGGGCCCGCACGGAGGCTCATGCACCACGCCGGCCGGCAAGGAGCCCGCGGCCGAGTACAACTCGGACTCCGACGCCGTCCCCGACCCCCGTCTCGGACTCCGGCCCTCTCTCTCCGAGTTCTACTCGAACCCGGATTACGAATTCGACTTCGGGTCGGACCCCGAGGAGCCCGAGTCCGAAGATGACTCCACTGAGCTTCCCTTGTCAGGGCCAGCCTCTGGGCTGGTTATAAGATCGACGTCGGTCGGAAGATATGTCTACTGGCCAGACCTCAAGCCTGCTGAACTGACAAAGGAGGACTCACGCTACGTCGCCTACATCGACTCGCTACCGTTCCAGGAGGGAACACCACTGGCCCAAGCTGACTCAAACACACCAACTGAGGTGGCACCTTCTGAGTCAAGCTTGGGTACCCCCGATCGCCAAGTCTTCATGGCTGCCGGCGACACCCCGGACCCTCGAGCACGGCCGCGGACAAGTACTTGGAGGACATCTCCGCGAACGAGGCGTCCGCCGATGCCCCGCGGACGAGCCCGACGCCAACAGGGACGCCCGGCGCAAACGTAACAGGAAGCGCAACGAACGACGCCGGCGGCTCAGAGACAACCTTCCCATCCGCAACCTCGCGGAGGCTCTCGAAGCGGTCGAGAGCAGAGTCCACACCACCCCTGAGCAATGCCTCATGTCGATCACAACGATCGCACGCCAGGCTCAGGGCATACGCGCTGGGGAGGTCATCGCCAAGCTCGCTGAAGAAGCCTACTTCATGCGGGTCGACAAGAGAGTCAGCCAACCCCTCCCGGCCCAAGCCTCGCGACAACGAAGCTACTAGTCGCAGCGCTGACCCCGGTCCTAACCGTACTCGGGGCGACATCCCTGCTGACCCAAACCGTCGACGCTCCACCGCCGGCGGACCTTCACGACAAGAGCAAGGCAACCGAGAAGTCGTCCCCCACCGAGCTCCGGTCGGTGGCGGCGGCAACGACCATGACGGCGGCGGCAGCGACGGCGGCAGCTCCAACCACAGGGCCAACAAGAAAGCTGGAGGCGGCGGCAGCCGCGGCGGCCGCGGCCACGCGCATAGCCACGCCTCCGGTGCCTCCCATGGCGGGTACGATGCTCGTCAGAGGATCGAGGAGTTGCGGGAGAAGAAGTCGGCCACCGCCGCCGAAGGCGACGGCTTCCCTGCCTTCTCACCACGGCTTCGCAACCTCCTCCTCCCCGACAAGTTCAAGCCTTTGGGGATCACCAAATACGACGCGAGCAGGATCCCATTCAGTGGCTCCGATGCTACGCTCTCTCCATCGAGAACGCTGGCGGCAACAGCGACACCAAGTGCCTCTACTTCCCCTTCTGCCTGGACCAAGCCCCACTCACGTGGCTCGAGTCGCCCCGGACAAGCACTCAATCGACAAGTGGAACCAGCTGAAGGAGCAATTCACAAGCAACTTCGCGGGCGCCATGGGCCGCTCGGGTACTCGCATGGACCTTGCCATGATCAAGCAGGAACAAGGCGAGACCCTCCGCAAGTACATGCGCCGTTTCTTCGACAAGCGCGCTACCGTCGTGGACGTCACCGACAAGGAGGTCATCGACCTCTTCCAGGACGGGCTCTACCATCGCCGCACCTTCGAAGACTTCGGTCGTCGCCGCCCCCGGTCCATTCCCCACCTCAAGGACATGATCACGTCCTGGGCGGATGAAGAGGACAAGGCCAACGCCAAGTACGACGCCATCCGCGGCAAGTCCAAGCGGAAACCGGGCGGCGGCGGCGGAGCAATCCAAACCAAGGCGGCCGCAACAACAACAACAACAACAACAACAACTTCTCGGGTTCCAACCGCAAGCGCAAGCCGTACAATACCGTCGCGGCTATCCGGCGCCCTCCGAAAGGGAACTCGAAGAAGAATTCCGGCGGGTTCAAAGACCCGCCGAAGGAGAAGTGCCCGTGGCACCCGAACGGCAACCACACTACCGAGCAGTGCTATCAGCTCAGGCATGCACTCAAGGATACGCCGGAGCCACCGCACCCTCACGATCAAAAGAACAAGAAGAAGGACGGCGACGACAACGACTTCCAAGAACCCGAGAAGACCGTCAACGTCCTCTTCGGCGGACTACCCGGCGGGCGGGAGCGAAAAGCTACTCGCCGTGAAGTAATGTCCATTGAACCAGCGGTTATGACCCCTCTCAGGTGGTCAGAGACACCCATCACCTTCTCCCGCGCGGACCAATGGACCAGCTTCTCCGAACCAGGACGTTTCCCCCTCGTCCTGAAACCAACAGTGGCGGGTTCCAAGCTCAACAAGGTGCTCATCGACGGTGGAAGCGGGCTCAACGTCCTTTTCACCAAGACCCTGAAGAAGATGAACCTCGACGTCACCCCCATGCTCGACAAGAGCAGCATGCCGTTCTACGGCATCGTCCCAGAGCAACGCGGCTCGTCCCACTAGGCTCGGTGGTGCGCCGGTTACCTTCGGGGCGTCTCGGGATAACTACCGCACCGAGTACATCAAGTTCGAGGTTGCGGATTTCCCGGACTTCCTACCATGCCATCCTCGGCGGGCGGCCATCGCCAAGTTCATGGCGGTGCCCCACTACACCTACTTGGTACTTAAGATGCCAAGTCCGGCCCGGCGTACTCTCCCTCCGGGGGGACTTGAAGATCTCTCACGACCGCGATACGAAGCCGTGGCGATCGCCTCAACAAATCAAGTACCCACCCCAATGATGGAGGTCTACGCCGCGTCGAAGAAGCTTGCCACGAGCGAACTCGACATCCCGCGAGAAGTCCGACAGCGCCAACAAGCCTCAGCCACCTGAGGAGGTACTCGTCAAGTCGGTCGACCTCGGAACAGGCGACCCCACCAAGACCACCACCATCGGGGCCGGCCTCGACCCCAAATAGGAAGACGCGCTCATCGGCTTCCTTCGGGCTAACCGCGACATCTTCGCGTGGAAGCCGACGGACATGCCGGGAGTGCCCGGGGAGCCGATCGAGCACCGCCTCAACGTCGACCCAAAGGCCACCCCCAAGCGACAACACCTCCGACGCTTTGCCGACGACAGACGGGACGCCATCAAGAAGGAGATCGCCAAGCTACTCGCTGCTGGCTTCATCAGAGAAGTCTTCCATCCTGAGTGGCTCGCCAACCCCGTCCTCGTCCGCAAGAAGAACTCGAACGAGTGGAGGATGTGTGTCGACTACACCGACCTCAACAAGCACTGCCCCAAGGACCCCTTCGGGTTGCCGCGGATTGATCAAGTCATCGACTCCACGGCGGGCTGCGACCTGCTCTGCTTCCTCGACTGCTACTCCGGGTACCACCAGATCGCAATCAAGGAAGAGGACCAGGAGAAGACCGCGTTCATTACCCCGTTTGGCGCGTACTGCTACACGACCATGTCATTCGGGCTGAAGAACGCCGGCGCCACCTATCAACGGGCCATCCAGGCCTGCTTCAAGCGGCAACTCAACAAGAACGTCGAGGCCTACGTGGATGACGTGGTTGTCAAAACCAGGGACTCCAGTACCCTCATCGACGACCTTGAACACACCTTCGCATCACTACGTGAGTACCGCTGGAAGCTCAACCCGAACAAGTGCGTCTTCGGCGTACCTTCGGGTAAACTACTCGGCTTCATCATCAGCCAGCGCGGCATCGAAGCCAACCCCGAGAAGATCTCTGCCATCACCAGCATGAAAGCTCCCACGAGCATCAAGGACGTCCAGAAGCTGACGGGGTGCATGGCGGCATTGAACAGATTCATCTCGAAACTAGGAGAACGGGGTCTCCCCTTCTTCAAACTACTCAAGCACCACGAGAAGTTCGCGTGGACTGCAGAGGCGGACCAAGCCCTTGCTCAGCTCAAGGACTTCCTGTCGAAGCCGCCGGTCCTCACGGCTCCCTACAAGGGCGAGCGACTCTTGCTCTACCTAGTCGACTACTCACGTGGTCGGTCGCCATCGTTGTCGAGCGGCGGGGAAGACGGCCACGCCTACCCGGTCCAGCGCCCGGTCTACTTCGTCAGCGAGGTTCTATCAGAGTCCAAGGCTCGCTACCAGCCCGTGCAGAAGCTTCTGTACGCTCTACTCATCACCTCGCGGAAGCTACGACACTACTTCCAGGAGTACTCGGTTTCCGTCGTCACCGACTACCCGCTCGGCGACATCCTGAGGAACCCAGACGCCACCGGGAGGATCTCCAAATGGGCTGTCGAGCTCGGCGCCCTCACCATCGACTTCAAGCCACGCACAGCCATCAAGTCGCAAGCTCTAGTCGACTTCATGGCAGAGTGGCGGGAGAACCAGCTACCTGCTCCCACTGTGCGACCGGAGCATTGGGTGATGTACTTTGACGGCTCACTCAACCTTGAGGGCGCAGGCGCAGGAGTGCTCCTGATCTCTCCAACGGGCGAACAACTAAAGTACGTCCTGCAGATCTTCTGGAAGGTCTCGAACAATGAAGCCGAGTACGAAGCTCTCCTACACGGGCTCCACCTCGCGGCTTCACTTGGCATCAAGCGGCTACTAGTCTACGGCGACTCCGCAGTGGTCATCAACCAAGTCAACAAGTCCTGGGACCGCAACAAGGAGAACATGGACGCCTACTGCCTAGAAGTCCGCAAGCTCGAGAACAAATTCTATGGTCTCGAGTTCCATCACATCGTCCGCGACAACAACGTTGCAGCGGACGTCCTCTCGAAGCTCGGATCCACCCGCGCCCAAGTACCCGTGGGCGTCTTCGTCCATGAACTTCACGCGCCATCCATCCCGGAGCCGGCGCCACCGACCACTGTCCCAGCTAACCACCCAGCTGGACAGGAGGTCATGATGATCGACGTGGACTGGAGGCAACCCTTCATCGACTACCTCAGCGAGCAGAAGGTCCCCTCCGACAAAAACGCAGCCGAACAACTCATCCGCCGCGCCAAGTCTTACGTCCTCGTCGGCGACAAGCTTTACAAGCGAGGCGCATCTTCCGGAGTACTCATGAAGTGCGTCCCTCGCGATGAAGGCAAGGACATCTTGGAGGAGATCCACAAGGGCGTCTGTGGCAACCACGCGTCCTCACGCACGCCCCGGTCGGCAAGGCCTTCGGCGAGCTTTCTGCGGCCCCACGGCTGCGGGCGATGCCGAAGAACTCGTCGAAGGTGCCAAGGATGTCGGTTCTTCGCCAAGCGGCAACACGTCCCGGCCTACAAGCTAGTCACCATACCGCCAACCCGGCCCTTTTCTCCGCCGGGGGCTCGACATGATTGGGCCACCGCCAACCGCGCCGGGAGGATTCAACGGGGTGCGGTGGCTATCGACAAGTTCACCAAGTGGATCGAGGTCAAGCCGGTCACATGCCCCAAGGCCGACGAGTACTCGACTTCCCGGATGAACTCGTACACCGCTATGGGCTACCCCACCGCATCATCACAGACCTGGGGTCCAACTTCAACAACCACCAGTTCTGGGAGTACTGCGAGAACAGCGGAATCGACGTCAGATACGTCTCAGTCGCCCATCCACGGGCCAACGGACAAGTCGAGCGCGCCAATGGGATGGTGCTCGACGCCCTCAAGAAGCGGCTACACGACGCCGCTAACTCAAAAGGGGGCAAGTGGATCAAGGAACTACCCAACGCACTCTGGGGGCTGCGGACTCAACCGTCCAAGCCAACGGGACAATCCCCCTACTTCCCGGTCTACGGCTGCGAAGCCATCCTCCCTGCCGATGTCACATGGAACTCGCCAGCAGTGGAGCACTACGACGAAGGCGTCTCGGAAGACGACGGACGAGTTGATATCGACGGCCTCGAAGAAGCTCGGCGTGCCGCCCTCGTGCAATCGGCAAGGTACCGGAGGGTATCCGACGCTACCACGATCGCAACGTCAAGGAACGCTCCTTTAACGTTGGAGATCTTGTCCTCCGTCGCATCCAGAACACGGAAGGACTCCACAAGCTCGGCTCCCCACGGGAAGGCCCCTTCACCGTGGCTAAGGTGACCGGGCCAGGCTCCTACCGCCTCCAAACACTTGAAGGCGAAGAAGTCAACAACTCGTGGAGCGTCGACCAACTCTGTCGATTCTACGCCTAGTCTACACGACTACTCCGGGGTTCAAGTCCACGCGACTACATCAACACCCCCCTGCCGCAAGCGACCCTCCGGGTCCTGGCTTCAAGTCTCCGGACTACTCTCCTCCAGGTCCAGCCCGTGCGGCTACCTACGGACCCTGGGCTGCAACGAGCATTAAGGACTCTAGCAGCGGTCTACCAAGAGACCACACTCTAAGATCCAGCCCGCGCGGCTACCTACGGATCCGCGATCCGGCCTACACGGCTACCTACGGATCAATCGCTGCAAGCGGCTACCCGCTCCAGCGCCACTTAGCTGTAAGCGGCCTCCGGGTCCAGGCGACTACTTGTAACTACGGCCCTGGCCACCCAGGTGTAATTCTTCAGTAATAAAGCTTGATTGTTCATCAACTTCTTTACTGCCTACTCCCTGCTACGGGATTACTAAGCCGGGTACTACTACTCGCACCTACTCCACGATGGGCGCTCCGCACTCTGAGATCGCGGTTACGAGTACTCATTGCTGGAACAACTTCATTTCATTGATAGATGAAAAGTTCATTACAAGCTGTTTCTGTACAATTATGGCTACTAAGCTACCTATGCGAGCTACTGGAGGTTCAACTTTTCGGCTACCTGCTCCGCGATGGGAGCCATCTGCTCCAACAGCTCTGCGTACTGCTCATCCGAGCAGTTGGCGGCTACCCCGCCGGCGACCACCTCCACTGGAGCCTTCGGGAAGTACGACTTCATGAAGGCCGGCACACCTTCGGGATCGACCCGGCCATGTGCTTGACGTAGGCGGCCAGCCGGCTTGGCGCCTCACGAAGTCGATCCGCCAGTGGAGCGATCCCGGGGCCTCCCGGGTGGGGCACCGGCGGCTCGGCGATCGGAAGGGCGAGCCTCCTCAAGGTCTTTCGCGTGGGCCGGAGCGCCTCGCAATCCTCGTTCAACTTCGCAAAGATTTGTAGCGGTTGACGAGGTCTCTATCGATGCAATTCGCAACTCCATGTGCTTCTCGCACTCGAAGGCCAGCTCCTTGTAGTCGAGTTCAAGTACCTGGCGGGCTTCTTGCTCCCGGTAGAAGAGATTCTTCATGCTGACCTCCGAGCCTTTCAGTCGCTCCACCTGGCTTTCGAGTTCTGCAACACCGGAACACAACAGCGGGTCAGGGCTTGATGACTTCCAACAAGTACCCGACAAGCCAAGAGACATACCCTTATTCTTGTTGTGGAGGCCTTTTTTCTTCCGCACCAGCTCGTCGCCCTTCGCCTGTAAGTCCATCACATCGTTGTGGTACTTGGCAAAGGCGGCGTCAAGCTTCGACTGCATCGCGGCCGCGTGCTTCCGCGACTTCACGAGCTGCTCCTCCAGTGCTTCGGCTCGGAGCACGGTGTCACCGTAGCCTTGCAGCATGTTCGACTTCTCGCGGGATCGCTCCGCGACGTCCTGCACAAGACAAGATCGAGTCAGCGAGCACTCAACGCAAAGGATTGACTACTCGGGAAGCTACAACTACGTACCTTCATCCACTGCTCGGCTCGCCGCATCGCCTCCAAGTGCTGCGCCAACACCGCCGGCTCAACAAGATCGTCGGCAAGCAGCTCAATCCCGCCACGGCTACTCGAAGTAGCCTCCGTCATTGGCGCCGAGCGGATCGGCTCCGCGTCTTGGATCTCGGGGGATCGGATTGCCACCTCCAGGGCAACCCCTGGCGACGTGGTAGCCGCCTCTCCCTCAACGGGCTTCTCGACGGCCTCCCTTTCGGGCTCGGGGGCTCCTGCTGCGGCCTCCGGGGCCTCTGGTGTCAGCTCCTGCATGGGTACCCCTGCAGGGATGTCACCTCCTTCGCCGCTGTGCAACAAGGAACACGCGCATCGGTGCCTACGACTACTCTTTTTCGGAGCTCTAGAGTTTCAAGAAGAGTCCTTACCTTCAACCACGACCGCCTGCGGCGGCGGTGCTTCGGCAGCCGGGGGCTCGGTCGCGACTTGGGCTTCAGTGGTGGGCTCCTCGACGGACGGCGCGGCCTCTTCTGCCTCCACCGTCGCGGGCTCCTCCCCGTCCCAGCTCAAGTCTGTGGACTTTCTGCAGGAGTATCCACAGAGGGTCGTCAGATAAAATCGACTACTACAATGAGTACTACTAACGAGGCGTGGTACTTACAAGTTCGACCGGACGATCGTCACGGCCGGAGCACCGAGGATACTGGCGATATCAACCAGTCCACCCTCGGCGGGCGTCTCTTCTTCCGCCTCTTCGACTGCCGCCTCCTCCACGGTGGCGGCGGCCGCGCGAGGTCTCTCGCGCCCCTATGGCCTCCATCTCTTCAACGGCGGCGGCCGCAGGTACTCTGCTCTCCACTGGAGCAGGGGGCTGGCGCTCCAGCTGCGCCAAAAGATCTTCGACAGTGGGGGCTGGACTTCGGCTTCCTGCCGGTTCCCCCACTGTGGGCCACATGCCCTCGTCGCCCTCCTCCACGGGCTCTGTTGGCGGCACCTCCTGCATACAAGGACGACTGCTCGTCAGCACCGTACACGATCACTGAGTACTCGACTACTCTGCCCAAGATGATTTACCTCCGGAGGCGTGGTCTCTGAGACCTTCATTTTCTTCGCCACCCGCTTCTTGGTGGGGTTGCGCGGCTTCCTCGGCGGCGCAGCAAGGCTAGCCTCCAGGCTAGCCGGAGGGTCTTGGATGAGCGGTACGTGAGGCAAGCCCAGACGGCTAAACCTCGACCGCAACTGGAAGCGGTCCTGCAGCGTCTCCTCGTCTTCTTCGTCATCAGAGGTATCCTCCACGATGACGGGATCGTCGTCGTCTCCGACTACTCGGCGCTCCCTCACCTTCTCCACCGTTGGGATCTCGATTCCGCTCGGTGGTGGCTGCGGCTCGGAGACAAACCGCTTCACATCATCCTGCGCAAAAGACACAAGGCGTCAGCAACTCTGCTACAAGTGCCTACTACTCGACGTGGGGGGTACGGCTACTTACCTCGTTGGGCGGGCGCGCGGCGGAGTACTCCTCGACAGGGCACGCCGTGTACTCCGGCATGTCCTTGAAGATCCTCGACAACCTCTCGATGATGTCGTTGTCCTCCGGCTCGCCCCCCCAGCATCCGCGACGTGTCGTCGTCGCCGGTGTACTCGAAGCCCATCGTATCCCGCGCCATCAGCGGCTGGATCCGGCGCTTCATGAAGCTGAAGGCCACGTGTTCGACCCTCAGTCCCGCATCTCGCAGAGTCTTGATGCGCGCCAGCAATTCCGGGAGCTGGATTCCCTCCTGCATGGTGGGCTCCGTGTTCCACCACTCCTGGTGCTTGGGTTGCCGTCCGCTCGGCTTCGGTAGCTCGGGATGGTGGTTCGTGATGTAGAACCACCTCGTCTTCCAGTCAGTGTTGGAGTCCACGAGCTTGTACGCCAGGTACTGCTCCACGGCATCCTCCCTCAGCTGGATCCCGGCCCCTCCGACTACTCTAGGGTTGGAGGCGCTGGGCTGCGGCTTCACGCGGAAAAACTTCCGGAAGAGAACCCAGTGCGGCTTGATTCCCAAGAAAGCTTCGCAGAAGTGGACGAAGACGGAAGTGTGGAAGATACCGTTGGGGTTCAAGTTGAGGTACTCGATGCCATAGTACCTGAGAAGCCCCTTGAAGAAGTCACTCGCTGGGAGCGCAAGACCGCGCTCCACGAAGCGCGAGAACATCGGGATCTCGTCTTGTGCCTTCTCCATCGGATAGGGATCTCCTGCGGCGGATCTCCACATGTCGATCTCCTTCTCCCTGATGAACCCGCTGTTCAACAGGGTCAGCAAGTCTTCGGTCTTCACCTTCGATTTTTTCCACTCGCGGCTTGGGTCAGCGCGCGGTGGAGATGTGGGCGGCGCCGCTCCGGTGCCGCCGCGGCGGCTCCTCTCGCATGGCTCCTCTTCTTCCCGCCGGTTTTCGACGTCTTCGACGGGGACGGCTTCATCCTCCAAGTGCAAGGAGTCTTCACTCGCATCCGCTCGGGGGCTACCCTACAGCTTTCGGGTGGCGATGCGCTCGGATCTACTACGGCGGCAGCGCTCGCTGGAGTGGATCTATTTCAAGATTCAAGTGGCGAATGACTGCGGCTCACTTGGGTGAAAAACCCTAAGGGTTTCGGCTTGTATTTATAAGCCAAAGCGCCTCCGTAACGGGCGGCTGGATAAGTCCACGCGCGGCTGACTCAGCGGCTGCGCGTGACTCTTCGTATTCCACTAGTCGACGCGCCTCATCTCGGGGGCTCGGCTATTTCTACTCGACTACCTGAGACGCGGCTAGTCTCAAGAGCATCTCAGGACACATTCTCCAAGAAGACCCTTCAATTCGAGAGGAAGTACTCGACTCAAGGCTCGGGGGCTCCGTGCCACGTGTCCTTCGGTTTTTTCTCTCCGGATTTTTCGGGATTTTCTTGCCAAGACTTCGGATGGATCCTCAGCCAGAGCCCGCGGCTCGAGGCTCGGGGGCTACTCCACGTGGATTGCGGTTCTGCAAATCGCGTTTCCATGACGGCTTCGGCTTCAAGACAAGGCAGGCATTTTTTGAAGACCTTCGAAGGCAGATTTCAAGGACGCTTGGGACTACTCGAGAAGACTTCAAGATTGCTCAAACATCAGCTGGAGTACATTCCCGGCCTCGGGATGCTTCGACTACTCTTGAGGACTTTTGACTTGTAGCACTCAGGGACGCTTGAGGACTACTTGTTAAGGCCTTCAAGACTACTCGAAGCTATCCTTCTCGACTACAAAGTACTCGGGGGCTTGTCGTATGGACCTCCCTGGGCCCACTACCTCGGTGGGTACCAGGACCGACTACTCGGTGGGCCCCTGGGACTACCCGGCTTGCGCTACACGGCATCTGAAGGCGTGGAGCACAAGGACAACACAGGAGTAGTACTCGATTAGGACTCTGTACACGTTCCGCACTGTATAGAGGTCTCCTAGACGTACTCGACTAGTACTCTTTCCCTACTCCGACTTGTAACCCTGCCTCCCGGACTATATAAGGCGAGGCAGGGACCGATCTCAGGATCACCTCATCCAATCTCAACTCACGGCGCACCGTTGCACCATCTTGTAACCGTGCCCTATCAATCCAGAGATACGCAGCATACAGGACGTAGGGTATTACGCACCTCGCGGCCCGAACCTGTCTAAATTGTGTGTCACGTGTCTCTTCCTTCGAGTTACCGATCTCGGCGAGTCACATTCATCTACTTCGGGTACTCCCGTAGTAGGTTGCCGGTCCAAAACACCGACAGGGCGTGCTGCTCTTGGTGAGCATGGGGGTGACGTCGAGGTTCATCTTCTTCAAGGTCTTCGTGAAGAGGACGTTGAGACCGCTTCCACCGTCGATGAGCACCTTGTTGAGCTTGGAACCTGCCACTGTTGGCTTCAGGACGAGGGGGAACCGTCCTGGTTCGGAGAAGTTGGTCCATTGGTCCGCGCGGGAGAAGGTGATGGGTACCTCCGACCACCTGAGAGGGGTCGGGACCGCTGGTTCAATGGACATCACTTCACGACGGGTAGCCTTCGCTCCCGCCCTGCCGGCGCTCCGCCGAAGAGGATGTTGACGGTCTTCTCGGAGTTCTTGGAAGTCGTTGTCGTCGCCGTCCTTCTTCTTGCCCTTTTGGTCGTGAGGGTGCGGTGGCTCCGGCGTATCCTTGAGTGCATGCCCGAGCCGGTAGCACCGCTCGGTAGTGTGGTTGCCGTTTGGATGCCACGGGCACTTCTCCTTCGGCGGGTCCTTGAACCCGCCGGAATTCTTCTTCGAGTTCCCTTTCGTGAGGGCGCCGGATAGCCGCGACGGTGTTGTCCGGCTTGCGCTTGCGGTTGGAACCCGAGTAGTTGTTGTTGTTGTTGTTGTTGTTGCGACCGCCTTGGTTTGCATTGCTTCTGCGCCGCCGCCGCCCGGTTCTCGCTTGGACTTGCCGCGGATGGCGTCGTACTTGGCGTTGGCCTTGTCCTCTTCATCCGCCCGGATGTGATCATGTCCCAGAGGTGGGGAATGGACTGGGGCGGCGACGACCAAAGTCCTCGAAGGTGCGGCGATGGTAGAGGCCGGCCCGGAAGAGGTCGATGACCTCCTTGTCGGTGACGTCGACGACGGTAGCGCGCTTGTCGAAGAAGCGGCGCATGTACTTGTGGAGGGTCTCGCCTTGTTCTCGCTTGATCATGGCAAGGTCCATGCGAGTACCCGAACGGCCCATGGCGCCCGCGAAGTTGCTCGTGAACCGCTCCTTCGACCGGTCCCACTTGTCGATCGAGTGCTTGACCGGCCGACTCGAGCCATGTGAGTGGGAGCTTGGTCCGTACGTAAGGGGAAGTAGAGGCATTTGGTGTCGCCGTTGCCGCCGCCGTTCTCGATGGAGAGGGCGTAGCATCGGAGCCACCGGATGGGATCCCGCGTCGCGTCGTACTTGGTGATCCCCAAAGGCTTGAACTTGTCGGGGAGGAGCAAAGTTGCGGCCGGTGGTGAGAAGGCGGGGAAGCCGGCCGCCTTCGGCGGCGGTGGTCGACTTATCTCGCCGCAACTCCTCGATCCTCCGGCGAGCATCGTACCCGCCATGGGAGGCGCCGAGGCGTGGCCGTGCGCGTGGCCACGGCCGCCGCGGCCGCCGCCGCCTCCGGCTCTTCTCGTTGGCCCCGTGGTTGGAGCCGCCGCCGCCGCCGCCGCCGCCGTCAGGGTCGTTGCCGCCGCCACCGGCCGGAGCGCGGTGGGGAACGACCTCTCGGTTGCCTTGGTCTTGTCGTGAAGGTCCGCCGGCGTTGGAGCGGCGGCGGTTTGGATCAGCCGGGAGGTCAGCTCGAGTACGGTTGGGGCCAGGGTCGGCGCTGCGACTAGTAGCTTCGTTGTCGCGAGGTTTAGCTGGGAGAGGTTGGTTGACTCTGTTGTCGACCCGCATGAAGTAGGCGTCTTCAGCGAGCTTGGCGATGACCTCTCCAGCGCGTATGCCCTGAGCCTGGCGTGCGATCGCTGTGATCGACATGAGGCACTGCTCAGGGGTAGTATGTACTCTGCTCTCGACCGCCTCGAGAGCTTCCGCAAGGTTGCGGATGAGAAGGTTGTCTCTGAGCCGCCGGCGCCGTTCGCTACGCTTCTCCGTTGCGTTCGCGTCGGGCGTCCCCTCGGCGCCGGTCTCGTACGCGGGTGCGCGCGCGCCGCCGGCTCGTCCGCGGAGATGTCCCTCCGGGTGCACTGTCTTCGCCCGTGCCGAGGGTCCCGGGGTGTTGTCGCCGGCAGCCATGAAGACTTGGTGATCGGGGGGTACCCAAGCTAGACTCGCAGGGTGCCACCTCGGTTGGTGTGTTTGAGTCGGCTCGGGCCGCGTGGTGTTCCCTCCTGGAACGGTAGTGAGTCGATGTAGGCGACGTAGCGTGAGTCCTCCTTTGTCAGTTCAGCAGGCTTGCGGTCTGGCCAGTAGACGTATCTTCCGGCCGGCGTCGATCTTATAACCAGCCCACAGGCCGGCCCCGACAAGGGAAGCTCGCCGGAGTCATCTTCGGACTCGGGCTCCCTCGTGTCCGACCCGAAGTCGAACTCGTAATCCGGGTTCGAGTAGAACTCGGAGAGAGGGCTGGAGTCTGAAGTGTGGTCGGGGACGGCGTCGGAGTCCGAGTTGCACTCGGATACGGGCTCCTTGCCGGCCCGGCGTGGAGTAGGAGCCTCCGTGCGGGCCCGGCTAGGGGCGCGGGGGCCACGCGTGGAGCGCCGGCGTGGTGAAGGGACCGCCCGCGATGGCCGAGCAGCGCCGGCTCGCATGCGATGGCCCATGGCGACGTCGGGTTCGAGTTGGAGACGGACTCGAGCTCGAAGTCAGCGTGGTGGTCGAAGAGCGAAATTTCGCCGAACTTGCCGGCGAGTTCGCCTGTGACGACCTCGGGAAGCGTCACGAGGCCTGTCCTCGGGTTGGGCTGCATGGTCAGGCGGTGCTGGAAGGAGCCCGCGCCATCAGCAGTGCAGACCCAGGCGCCGAAGACGAAGGTGTCGCCGCGGTTGAAGGCGACGGTGGGCTCGATGTGAACGGAAGCCGTCGAGTTCGCCATGTGATCTCGAGCGAGAGCCCCTACCTGGCGCGCCAGCTGTCGGTGTTTTAGACCGGCAACCTACTACGGGGAGTACCCGAAGTAGATGAATGTGACTCGCCGAGATCGGTAACTCGAAGGAAGAGACACGTGGCCCACAATTTAGACAGAGTTCGGGCCGCGAGATGCGTAATACCCTACGTCTCGTATGCCGCGTAGCTCCGGATTGATAGGGCACGATTACACGATGGTGCAGTAGTGCGCCGTGGGTTGTATGAGATGAGATTGGATGAGGGGATCGGTCCCTGCCTCGCCTTATATAGTCCGGGAGGCAGGGTTACAAGTCGGAGTAGGAAGAGAGTACTAGTCGAGTACGTCTAGGAGTCCTCTGTATAGTGCGGAACATGCACAGCTTCCTAGCCGAGTACTACTCCTGTGTAGTCCTTGTGCTCCACGCCTTCAGATGCCGTGTAGCGCAAGCCGGGTAGTCCCAGGAGCCTACCGAGTAGTCGGTCCTGGTACCCACCGAGGTAGTGGGCCCAAGGAGGTCCATACGACACCTCATGCCACCGAGGAGAAGAGTGTGGTTCCTCGGTGGTGCCGTGTCCTCCTCAATACTTCGAGGATACTCGAAAACCGAGCGCCTCCTCGAAGAGGTTGTCGATGATGGCTTAGACGACGATGATCCCTTCTTCTTGGTGCAAAGACTTGTAGTTTTCTTCCATGATTGCAGCACTCTCCCTCACAAATATATATATCTGGGGTTTTCAACTGGTAACAAGGTACACAAATATTATTTTGGAGTCTGGACTTTGAGTGGATTAAGCATGTGATTTGTTGCACGAAACAAACGAGGTGTATGGCTAAGTCTAAGGTGGTTTCGGACTACAAACTAGAGCACACGAACAAAGAGCTGGATGGGAGACTTACCTCTCTCCTCCTCTTGGCTCGGTTCTTCTCTAGTGCACTTGTTGCTTCGTGGCCGCGTGCACTTTCCAAACGTTCTCATCCACTCCTTTGCTTGCATTATTTCTCCTTCCACTTGATGTTTTCGCTTTGAGTCACTTCCATACTCCCTTGCCTCGCATGCCTCCATGATATTCCCACAAAACAAAGCCTTGGCTGCCACCCCCCCATGCTCGTACTTTGCATGTGGTTTGATAAGATGTTAAAGGGGCATCCCATGATGTATCATGGTGCATGTATGGTTAGGTTAACTAGATTGCCTCCCTCTAAGCATGCTTTAATTCTAAGCACTCCTCTAATTTCGAAAATAAAAAATAAAATCAGAACTATTAATGAGTTAAAATATAAATTTAGAGAAGTTTTTAAAGCATTAAAAATAAATGTAAGTCGAAAATATTTTCCGACTACTTTTATGTTGGTCTCACCGGTATTGTTTGCCTTCATTAGTTGAGAGCAAACTTTTCCCGGCTTGATCATGGGGGCATAGGTTTAGGTTCAAATTTTGGTTAGATGAGAGAGATTTTGAATGAAATAAAATTAAATGAGGCTTAGAAAAATTCTAACTCTAGAGAAACCAAGGATAAGGATTTTTAAACCAACCAAAAGTCAAGTTTCTAGGTTCACCTGAGTCCTACCACATGCTGAAATTTAAATAACATCTAGATACAAGTCGTGGCTCTACTCGTGTGTTTTTAGCATGTAAAATAAGTCAACCACAACATCATAAAGAGGATGAATGGTTGAGTTAGGTTCTGAAATTTTTTTGGTTGTGGTTTCTCGAAAAGAAACAAACAAACACATAGGATGGTTATGTAAAGGGTTTATGATCAAGCAAAATATTCAACTAAGAATTATGTCTCTAATATTGTTCAACCACTCTAAGTCTAATGTCTTGTGTAGTAAAATTAAAAACTGAATTCTCTAAAAAGACTCGAAAAACCTGGAATCGGGTTGTCCTCCCGGTAGCTTATTCTTGACTCGACGAAACGGGTTGCCTCCCGCCTAGCGCTTCGTTTATAGTCCATGGCTAGACTTCTTCACTTGATTACTTCGGATCAACGCTCTTTGCGGCATTGCAATCTTGGGTACCCACTTCCGCACCATCTTGGGCACGGGCTTATTCTTCGGCTTAGTCATATTTTTGGTCTTCACAGGCTGGCTTCGTCCTTTGGTCTTGACGGATGCAACAATTTCCTTCATGAAATGGCTCGGCATCTCAAACTCCGGTCCTTCGGTCGTGATCTTCATGGTCTCCTTCGTGTGATCCTCCATCTCTCCCAAACGATTTTGAGTAGCCTTCGCCATCTTGGGACCTTGGGGTTGTCACTTTCGGCCCTGTAGCCTCCGTGAGCGCCGGTAGCGGGGGCTCGATCGCCGGCCCAGGCATCGGGCGCGTCCCCTCGACGGAGCGGCGCGATTTCTTCGCCACCGTTGCGGGCTCGTCCCCGTCCCCCGGGACGGTCCGTGGATTTTCTGCCAAAATATTCACGAAGGGTCGTTGAACAATATCGACTACCGCGACAAGTACTACGCGTGAGGATATGGTGCCTACCGAGTTCGGCCCAGGACGATGGTCACGGTAGGAGCACCGAGGATGCGGCAATATCAACCGATCCCTCGGCGGGTGCCTCCTCCTCCGCCCCGCGGGGTGCGCCTCTCCCACGGTAGCGGCGGCGGCGCGGTGTCTCGCGCTCACCGGGGGTCGCCACCTCTTCAACGGCGGCGGCCACGGGTCCCTCTGCTCTTCTGGAGCGAGGGGCGCGCTCCCGAGGCTGGCGCCGGGGGTTCTTCAACGATGGGGGCGCGGAGCGCGACCTCCCGGCGGTTCCCCCACGGGTCCCACACGCCCTCGTCGCCCTCTTCGACGGGCTCCCGTGGCGACACCTCACACGCCACAAAGGAAGACTACTCGTCGGTGATGTACTCGAGCAACGGGTACTCGACGCTATTTTGCTCAAGATGACTTACCTCTACGAGGCGTGGTTTCGAGACCTTTAGCTTCTTCGTCCGCACGCACACGGCGGTTGCGGCTTCGATGGCGGCGCGGCCGAGGGCTAGCCTCTAGACTAGCGGAGGGTCTTGTACCAGCGGAACGTGAGGCAAGCCCGGGCGGCTAAACCTCGACCGCGGCCCCGGAAGCGGTCTTGCGGCGTCTCTTCGTCTTCGTCGTTGTCATCGGAGGAATCCTCCACGATGACGGTATCGTCGCCTTCACTTGAGCTTAGCGGCGCTCCTTCACCTTCTCCTCACGTAGGGATCTCGATCCCGCTCGGTGGCGAGCTGCCGGCTCGGAGATGAACCGCCGCACATCATCTGGCGCAAGACACAAGACGTCGGTAACTCTCCTACAAGTACTCACTACTCGACGAGGGTACGACTACTCACCTCCTTGGGCGGGCGCGCGGTACTCCTGTTTGGGCACGCGGGTAATACGGCGGCATGTCCTTGAAGATGCGCGACAACCTTTCGACGATGTCGTTGTCGTCCAGCTCGCCCCCCGGCATCCGCGGCGCGTCGTCGTCGCCCGGTGTACTCGAAGCCCGGGGTCTCCCGAGCCATCGGCGGGCGGATCTGCGCTTCATGAGCGGGAAGGCCACGTGCTCGGCCTCGGTCCGCCTCACGAGCACTTTAATGCGTCTTGCGGCTCGGGGAGAGTGGATCCTTCTTGCATGGTGGGCTCCGTATTCCACCACTCACGGTGCCTGGGTTGCCGTCCGCTCGGCTTCGGCGAGCCGGGGTGGTGGTGCGTGATGTCGAACCACCTGGTCTTCCGATCCGTGTTGGAGTCGACGAGCTTGTACGCCGAGTGCGCTTTCCGCCGGCGTCCTCCTCGGTGGATGCGGGCCTCTCCAGGCTACTGCGGGGTTGGAGGCGGGGGACGCGACGACGCGGAAGGGCTCGGAAGAGCACCCGGTGCGGCTTGATTCGAGGAAGGCTTCGCGAGAAGTGGACGAAAGGCAGAGCGTGTGGAAGATGCGGGTTGGGGTTCAAGTTCGGTACTCGACGCGCGTGATGCCGAGAAGCGACCCTTTTGAAGAAGTCGGCCCAGAGCCCGGGAGTGCAAGAACGTGCTTCACGAACGCGAGAACATCGGGATTTCGTCCTCGGGCTTCTCCATTGGATATGGGTCTCCCGCGGTGGATCTCCACATGTCAGCTTCCTTCTCACGATGAACATTTGTTCGGCGGAGTTCGACGAGTCCTCCGTCTTCACCTTCGATTTCTTCCACTCGCGGTAGGATCGGCCCGCGGTGGAGACATGGGCGAGCGGCCCCTTTCCGTTGGCGACCGCGGCGGCCTCTTCACGGCCTCTCTTCTTCCCGGCGGCCTTGGATGCCTTGCACGAGCGACGGCTTCATCCTCCAAGTACAAGGTGTCTTCACTCGCTGTCCGTCGGGGGCTACCCTAGGTTTCGGGTGGCGATGCGCTCGGATCTCTTGCGGCGGCGGCGGCGGCGGGGTAGATTTGCTTCAAGATTCAAATGGAATGGCTACGCTTCGAATGGGTGAAAAATCCTAAGGGTTTTGGCTTCTATTTATAAGCCAAATCGGCTCCGTAACGGGTGGCGGATAAGTCCACGGGCGACTCGAGCGAGTTTGCGCGTGACTCTTCGTGTTCTATTGGTCGACGCGCCTCACCTCGGGGCTCGGCTACTTCTACTCGACTACACAGGAAGCGGCTAGTCTGAAACGGGACACATTCTCCAAGAAGACCCTTCAATTCGAGAGGAAGTACTCGACTAAAGGCTCGAGAGACTCCGTGCCACGTGTCCTTCGGTTTCTCTCCGGATTTTTCGGGATTTTCTTGCCAAGATTTCGGATGGAACCTCGGCTAAAGCCCGCGGCTCGGGAGCTCGGGGGCTATTCCATGTGAAGTGCGGTTTCGCAAATTGCACCTCCATATCGGCTCGGCTGAGCGGGATAGGCGGTTTTTGAAGACCTTGAAGGCGAGTTTTCGAGGGGACGCTTGGGACTACTCGAGAAGACTTCAAGGTGCTCAAATATCGAGTCGGGTACATTCCGGCCCTCGGGATACTTCGACTACTCTTGAGGACTTTGACTTGCGGCCACTCGGGGACGCTTGGGAGCGCACATTTGAGCCGTCAAGACTTCTGAAGCTATCCTTCTCGACTACAAAGTACTCGGGGGCTTGTCGTATGGACCTCCCTGGGCCCACTACCTCGGTGGGTACCGGGACCGACTACTCGGTGGGCCCACAGGACTACCGGCTTGCGCTACGGCACACCGAAGGCGTGG
Organism: Cenchrus americanus; assembly: GCA_947561735.1. NCBI lineage: Eukaryota > Viridiplantae > Streptophyta > Magnoliopsida > Poales > Poaceae > Cenchrus > Cenchrus americanus. The sequence continues at coordinate 163,671,468 of OX387242.1, read as the reverse complement.
AGCACAAGGACTACACGGGAAGTAGTAGTCGGTTAGGGAGGCATGCATGTTCACGCGTATGGGGGACTCCACAGACCATTCCACACCGACAATATTGCTTTCCGGTTATTTCGTGGCCTTGCTGAGTACCAACCATAAGTGTACTCATCCTTGCTTAAACGCTGCTCAGAAAAAGAAGAAGGTGCACGAAGTCCAGAAGATGGTGCTAGGCGTACGCAACCCCCAGTCGATTGCCTGTGAAGTTTGGAACCTTTGCTTCCCCAGGATTCCGCTGTAAATCTCTGATAATCTCTTTCTTTACGTGATATTGTTTCTGTTATTCACTATGATGTCACTATATGTATGAAACTTGATCCTGGCATACATATAGTTAAGCACTTGGTTTTCTTCGGAAAATCGGGTGTGACAGAGTGGTATCAGAGCAATATCGACTGTAGGACGTAAGCCTAGATAGAAATGGTTACTTCCTAAAGATCTGATCTACTTCAAAAACAACTCTAGCTCTATCCTTGACATCCCTGATGAATATTTTCATTCTTTGACCTTTTTCATCTCTCAATCTTTCCTGGTAACTTATCTTTTCTCCCTTGCTTCTCAAGTATTGTTACTTTGGATTCTCTTCCTTGACCTTTTAAATCCAAAAGTGTCACCCTTAAAAAATGTTTAGAAAATCTCTGTTATCTTACCTAAAGTTTCCTCAAGTAATCCGAAGAAGCCATCATGTGCGAAGGAAGATGAAGTCTGACATCTCACCCAAGATTAGGAGGATCCCTCTAACCATAATAACAACGTGTAGCATCGTTCCCTTGATCATATGCTATCTGGTGAAGCTTCGTGTTTGCTTGATGATGCTTGACTTTATGACCTTGGTTGAGTTGGTTCTTTGTATTGATTGTTGGTGTATTGCAGGTCTTCTACCCGCAATGACATCAGTCGCCTAGTTGGGTTCTTCTTTTGTATCTCTCACCTCCTTGTTCCCCTCTTTCTATCTACTTAACCCTATGGAGGATGTCAGAAGATAAAAAATCTAGAAGCAACACCAACATCAACAACAGAAATCTGCAAGCATATGCAGACGTCAACACATGAAAGAAGTTGAAGAAAAAGATGATCAATTTCTTTTGTTACCCCCTGTTATTCTCCTCTCTACCACAATTTGAGTACAATTACAACAAACAAGAAATGATGGATATGATATCAAGAATTTTGCCTGCTCTTCAATTTATTCTCGTTCTCTTCTGATCTTGATCTTTGTCCACTAATCAGATGGAAAAAGGAAACCAAGACAAAAGCAATGATAGCAATTACAACCCTGGATACGACCAATATATGTCCCTATATCTAAACCCGTAGGATACACATACAAAGTTCTGGAATACTGAGCCACCTAGTTTCTCTAACACTGCGGAGCACCTAGAAGCTGAAGAATGGATCACGACAATCGAGAAGAAATTGGATATGGCACAATGCAATGATAGAGAAAAGGTTCTATATGCATCAGGATTGCTTCTAGGAGAAGCCTTAGAATGGTGGAATTCCTACATATACGAACATGATCAACCACAAAGTATTGCTTGGAAGGAGTTTAAGGATAACTTTATATCACATTTCATTCCTGTAAGTGTGATGAAGCTCAAAAGGAAGGAGTTACTTAGCTTGAAGCAAGGGCAAATGACAGTGACCGAGTACAAGGATAAATTTATCCAGCTATCTATGTACGCACCAAGATCATCTGGAAGTGATAAAAAGAAACGAGAACATTTCCTCAAAGGGCTGAATGAAGATCTTCAGAGTATACTAAGTTTACATGAATATTCCAGTTTGCAACATGTCATCAACAAAGCTATTGAGTTAGAAAGCAAACTACAAGAAATCATAAGTAAGAAAAGGAAAAGGAATTTTCTAGAGCAACGTGATAACAGTTCCCACCTTTACCATTTGTCCCAAGCACCAGAACATCCTGAAGATGAGTATGAAGATCCACCACGTAACCGTAGAAACCTTAAAGAAAGTGGAGCTTGTTTCTACTGCAAAGATCATGGACATTTTATTAACAGGTGCCCTAAGAAACGTGTTGATCGATATGAAAAGAAGGCTCAGCAGAGACAGAATAGGCAAACCAATGCCGAAGAAACATTTGGATCAAATGGAGAAGAAAATTAAAAGGTTGTGAAGTATGATTGAAGACGGTTAAGCTTAGGAAAATGATCATGGAGTCAATCCAGCTTTATTCAAATCACTTTATCAGGACGTCGAGAAAATTCTACAAAGGCGAGTCAATGAAGCTGAGGAAAGAAATGGACAGTTACAAGTGAAGTTAGATTGAGTATCTTATGAGGTGTTATGCTTATTATGTGAGTTTTGAAGAATAAAGAGTGTGTTGAGGAGCTTATGTAATGTCAAACAATCTGGAAGAAAGTTAATAAGTGTTGGATGGTAACCACCCGAACCTTTGTTTCTTGCTAGCCTCTGCGAATCTCGGGACGAGATTCCTTTTAAGGGGGGTAGATTTGTAACACCCTGAAATTTTCTAATTTCAGGATGTTATTAGGAAGAATAATTAAGCAACAATTTTCTCATAATTTTAAAATTTGACCAATGTTTATTTTATTTACAGGAAATTTAGTATAGGAAAATCAATTGATTGTTTTTCTAAATTAAATTAAATAAATATGTGAGAGTGTTGCATTTATTTTGGTTGTTTTTGTTTTTGGTTGTGGTGTGGTTTTAAAAGTCTTAAAATACTTGTGAAAAGTCTTAAAAATAGTTGTGAAAAAGTTGGAAAATTTGTGTGAAGATTTGAATTTAAAAGGTGTTGAAAAGATGTGTTAAAAAGGATTTGAAAAAAAAGAAAAAAACAAACCTATCTAACCTTCCCCGCGAGCCCAACCCACCATCCCCGCTGCGGCCCACAAATCCTTCCGGCCCACTCTCTCTCCCGCGGCCCAACTTAGCCGGCCCGCCTTCCTCTCCCTCTCACGCTCACTGACAGGCGGGTCCCACCCGCAGGTCGTCTCCTACCTCCCGCCGCCGCCGCCTGCTCCCCACTGGCCGACCGCACCGCCGCCTCTCCGGCCTTCCCCGACCTTTCCCTTTCCCCCACCGAGCTGCGCATTAATGCGCAGTGGAGCACCCGTGCGCCGCCCCCTCCCCCCCCCCTTCGGAAACCGCCCCCACCGAGCTCCATGGCATTCATGGCGGCCTCCACCACCGGAGCTCCCGCACCGACCTTAGGCGTCCTCTCCTCTCCTCTCCCCTCCCTATAAAACGCGCCCCCGATCCCTACTCCTCCCGCGCCACCTCCCCACCCCTCCTTGCGCGCGCGGCACGCGGCCGCCGAGCCCGGCGCCGCCGCCGCCGCCGTCGGAGCGCCGCCGTCCCTGGTCTCCTTCCTCACTGTCTCTCTACTCTAGGTGAGCACTCCCCCGTGATCCCCTCGACCTTCCCCTCAGTTTCCCTTACTCGGTCGTTCCTCTCCTCGCCTAGAGCACCATCGATTTTGGCCGGCCAGTAGCTCAGTCCGCCGGCCATGGCTGTGTAGGAGCAAGCCATCATCCCCTCTGTGTAGATAATGTTCTTTTTCCTTTAGGTCCTCATGAAATCCCCAAACCAAAACTTTATAACTTGTGTCTTGCACGTTTTACCCATAACCCCCTAGAAAGATCCCACCTTTTGCACTTAAACCCCACCATCACTCTTTTACCTGCTAGCCCCTGCCTTCTATTCTTTTCGCGAAGCACTATTTATAGTGTCTTGCAAAAGTTATCAACTAACCCTCCAGATCTATAGTTAATCTCGTTTAGGTCCCCTCAGCCTTGTTTAGTCTATAGAACCTTCGTTTTAGCTCCGTTTTTAGCGTTTCAAATTGCGTTAAGTTCGTAATAACTCAAAGAACGTAATAGAGACAATGTTGAACGTGTTCCTTGCTTTATAATTTATTCAAGATTTAAATATGATTAAATACTAATATACATGCTTTTCTAATTAAAATTTAATTAGAGATCAACACGTGTTTTTATAAGAAAACTAATTTGGTTAATTCTTATTTAAATAAGCTTTCCAATTAAAAGCTAATTAGAGTTATATCTCGGTTTTCATAATAAAACTTAAATTGATTAATATATATTAAATTTGCTTTCTAAATAAAAGTAATATAGATTTATCCTGAGTTTTCATAATTAAATATTAAATTGATTAATGTGAACATGAATATGCTTCTAAATTATAATTTATTTAGTACAATTCGAAATGTAAAGATATTCGTTTAGATGCTTTACATGCTTCTTTTAAATTAAAATGTTTAATTTGCATAAAATAATACTTGAATATTTATAAATAAAATTGGAATAAGTTATACACCGTTCCTTTTATATAAATATAACTTGCTAAATTATTAAATAAGGTATTTCTCCGAAATAACCTATGCACATCTTTTTGAATTAAAATTTACCAAGCACATAACCTTGTGTGATATAATCCAAATCTTACGATAGTTCCGATTCTTTTGCGTTCGCGGTCCTAGAACCAAACCTTGTCCTCTTTTAAAGCTTTTCATGCTTGGTGTATTATTCTTAGTTGTTGTTGTTTGTCTGCTCTGCATGTTGTGCTCGATGTTTGCTTCGAGTAGAAGATCGAGCTGCTGATCGAAAGTCCTGAAGATCAAGAGTTTCAAAGAGCAAGAGGAGAAGAGTAAGAGTAACTTTTTGTTGAGAAAGGCAAGTGACCCTAACCATCCTTCTACCTATGCTTTAATACAAGAACACTGTAAATTAATCGGAACATGGAGAACCACCCAGGAAAACAGTACAACCACAAGACATATGGCTCTGTCTTGGCCAATTAATTAGGGAAGTCTTGTGTGGCTATTAGCCTTAGTAGCTTTGGGTACGGAGGAATGCTTTTATGACTTTTCTACTCTGGACAGGTTTTGGAACGGAAGTGCTCTTCTAGGCTAATCTGGTCTGAGGGTAGAAAGAGGGTACGAAAGATAGCCTCTAGGACGTGCTACTATGGACTAATACACATGGGAGGACTCTTTGTAAAGGCCTCGTAGCGTCCCTATGCAACCACACCTCGGAAGTGTGGTATTGTGCCTACTTTTGCACAGCATGGTTGGGTTCAAAGTTCTTCGGAACTTTTACGCGACTTGTGGTGAAAGTGTACAACCTCTGCAGAGTGTTAAACTGTTATAACAGCCGTGCTCACGGTCAAGAGCGGCCTGGACCCTCACATGATTAATGAGCTTAAAGATGGATTTAATATTGCTTTCCGGTTATTTCTGTGGCCTTGCTGAGTACCAACCATAAGTGTACTCATCCTTGCTAACCGCTGCTCAGAAGAAGAAAAGGGTGCACGAAGTCTAGAAGATGGTGCTAGGCATACGCAACCCCCAGTCGATTGCCTGTGAAGTTTGGAACCTTTGCTTCCCCAGGATTCCGCTGTAAATCTTTGATAATCTCTTTCTTTACATGATATTGTTTCTGTTATTCACTATGATGTCACTATATGTATGAAACTTGATCCTGGTATACATATAGTTAAGCACTTGGTTTTCTTCGGAAAATCGGGTGTGACACAGATTTTACTGGAGCTTATATGCACAGGTAGCAGACAGTATAGGAGGCTTTGGAAATGTGCTTCTGATACGTTTAAAAAGGATTCAAAGTTATTACAACTGCAGTTACAAGAAACTCAACTTATTCTCAACAAGGAAACCAAGCAGAACTGAATTATGCAGCCAGAGTATATTGTAGAATCAAATGGACTTGTCTGCGAAACGGTATAAGGATTATTGATGAGAATTAAGTAAGGCTCCCCCAAGTTCTCCATAGTTTACCATTAATTAAAAGAAGTCGGTTTGTAATCAATTATGAGGGCCTTCTCCAATACAGGCAAGAAATCATTTGCGAATTCAACATGAGCAGGGTGCTCAATGTACTCCTTGATTCCTTCTGTGCTTTCAAATGTGGACTCAAAAACATGCGTAAACCCTTGATGCATGTTTTCTATGCTCACATCAGTTCCCCTGCAAATCAAAGTGCTCATAAGGAAGCATACAGGTTCAAACGATGGAGTAGCAATTATGCATTAAACAATAAGAAATACAATGACATTTTTACAGTTTCAATTTCACATGATCTTGCACATGCACAAACTATTTGGACTTGAAAAATGGATACGTTCAGGACGGTTGCCTGGACAATACATGTCAATGTCACACTAGGAAACATCATAACTGTTCGTTGTAATCTGTTCTAGCCTCTAGGATAAGAAATTGGCAACAGTAGGTATCTAGTTTGGCTATTATTTAGTTAAATCGGCTATGGATATCTGGACCAGGGAACTATGAGAAATCACAGGGCTATCGATCGCAGTCGGTGATCTGGTGATCGCCCACGGGGAAACCCAAATTCCCAAATCATGTTTCGGTCGAGATAAACTAAGCCAGATACTGGCAGTGAGCCATTTGCTCGAGCACCTTGAGTGCGTGGTCTCATGGAGTCTCAAAGGGACGGCGCCCGAGCAGGTAGCTACTAGTCGCCCACAGAGGCATACCGCATACACAATAGTGAACAGCCAGCATGGAATCGTGTTGAGATCTCAAGTCGTCCTGGAGGTTGGATGTGGGTGCAGCGTGGTTTACCAGTGGAAGGCCTTCATGGAGGGGACAAGGCCCACGAGCGCGGCGTAGCCCTGGATGAGCTGCTCCAGTCGCTCCGGCGTCACCTCCTCCCTGAAGCGCGCCAGCAGGATGTGCTTCACCAGGCCGCCGCCTCCACCAGCCGCCATGCCTCTCGGCTTCTTCGCTCGAGGCTGCTCCACCTCCTCTGTTTGCTCGTGGTAGGTAGGAGCGGTGGTTTGCTCTTGCTCTGCTGCTTGGCTTGGCTTGGCTTCTTGGCCACTGCTCGAGTAGAGATGATTTGGTGACTAGATCGTGGGCACCCGACTGAAAAAAAAACAGTCTGTTACATATGCCGTCCGAACGTGGCTCAACGTCTTTTTCCAATCATGATCGGCATGTGTAGACCTGTAGGCTGCAGTAGTGAGTGAGCTACGGCATGTCGGCATGGAGACCGCCGCGGACTGCCCTGGTGGCCTCGTCAGCGTGACCGGCGGCAGCGGGTTCATCGGCTCGTGGCTTGTCCGCCGCCTCCTCGACCGCGGCTACGCCGTCCACGCCACCGTGAAGAACATCCGTGCGTCACGAGCTCTTTTTCCTTTTGGATCCAACTCCCTTGTGATCTTGGTCTTGGATCTTTGATGTCCCTGCTGGTGGACTGTTCTTGCAGAGGACGAGCGCGAGACGAAGCACTTGCAGGCCCTGGATGGCGCGGCCTCGCGCCTCCGGCTGCTCCAGATGGACCTCCTCGACCCTGCCTCCGTCCGGGCTGCCGTCGAGGGCGCCCGCGGCGTCTTTCACCTGGCCTCGCCGGTGACACTGCAGCTACCGCAAGATCCTGCGGAAATTGATTCTTTCCTTGTTCGATCAATCCCCTTGCATGGTGGTACTGGGGAATCGGTGATGAATTCCCCAATAATCGACTTGTACTGAATCATTCTATTCTCCCATGGGTTTGATTGCAGAAAGAGCTGCTGGAACCGGCCGTGAAGGGCACGCTCAACGTCCTCCGTGCCGCCACAGACTCCGGTGTCGGCCGCGTTGTTCTCATGTCGTCAAAGGCGGCCATGTCCCCGAATCCGGACTGGCCTGCCGACAAGGTGATGGATGAGGATTCCTGGGCCGACGTTGACCTCCTCAGGAAGCGCCAGGTGCAGATTTGATTTGTTTGTTGTGTTCCAGGAAATTGCTGATGACTTTCTTGCAGACGCTATGGTTCGATCAGACGCATGAGATTTTACACAAACTGTGTTCTTCGATGGTGAATTGAAGCTTTGGTACAACGTGTCCAAAACGCTGGCCGAGAAGGCAGCTTGGGACTTCGCTGCAGAGGAGGAGGGGTTCCAGCTAGTCGTTATCAATCCAGGATGGTGCTGGGGCCTTTCCTGACACCGTCAGTCAACGCTAGTCTCCTTTTGTTTCTGCAGCTTCTCCAAGGTCAGTCATACATTTCAGGCAACCAAATCTGCATCAGACAAACACACAACAAAAACTAGTACAGTCCTAATTATGCAAACTACCCAGGCAAGAGGATGGACATGGACTTGTACATGGGCTGCGTTGATGTCAGAGACGTGGCACACGCTCTCATAGTGCTGTATGAGAGCCCGTCGGCTCGGGGTCGCCACTTGTGCATGGAATCTGTTGAGCGTTTGGTTGATTTTACCAACAATGTTGCTGATCTTTTCCCCGAAATCCCAGTTCACAGGTCAAAATTTCCGCAAACACCACCACTAAAATTATTAGATAGTGTTTGACGCTTTTCTGGTCAACACACATGAGCGCTAGATCGCGCGGAACGTCGAAACGCTGAACTCGCCGAGCTCCTGCCCGGACCGGTCGGGCCGGTGGGGGCACCCGTCCGACCGGTGTACGCGCGAGCACGGTGAAAACCTAAGATCGCCGCCTCGGGAGGGACCCCGTCGGAGGTGGCGCGCCTAGGGTTGCTCTGAGGTCGGCAAGGCCACTCAGAACGTCCCTAACCCGTCGAGACAAACAAGGAAAGCACGAGGTTGGAAAAGCTAGGGTTTGAGAGATAAAAGTTGTAAAAAGTAATGATCGATTGGGTGATGCCACCTCAAATGGCCGTGGCCCTTTATATTTATACGGTGGGGAGGTCTTGCCCCGTAAGGAATCCTTTTGCAGCTCGAAATTTGCAAGGACTCCTCAATTCTACCCGGACTCGGGGTTTACCGGTCAGGCCCACCGGTCAGACCGGTGTGGCCGTTGCCGGATCGGCTACAAGACGCACCACCGGTCAGACCGTTTAGGGACACTGTTGACGGTTAATGTTTGTATCAAAGTTCGTTCGTGACTCGCAAGCGTACAAGTCTCCCGTCGTAGTCAAGGGACCCTTCTTCCCTCGAGTGGTGAACCCAAGGTATCGAATCCGTGGAACAAATGTGTGACGCAAGACTTAATCTATTAAAGCCAAATAACCGCAATCTTCAATAAAGAACCTAATGCATCTAAGTAAAAGACACGAAACGGATCTAATCTACTAAAAACCAGAGAAAACAAAGTAAGATTAGGTAGATAAACCGATCTAGAGGGATCGGGTAAGCCTTTTGTTGAAGTTCCAAGCAAGAGAAGAAGTAGCAAATCGAATCTTAATAAAAGCCTCTTTAAATCGTGGTTTCCCGTCCAAATCCGAAAACATCCGCCTTTCGAGACCCCCGTTCTGTCACAACGTATCCCTATTCATGCGGGGAGCTTAGGGCGAGTCAAAAGACAAGTCGAGATTCTTTCGGAAGATCCGCGTGTACCTCTAGCCACCGCGGCTACAAGAACACCCTATGTAATCTATCGTACGAATAGAATTGGAATAAGCAAAGCCGATCGAAAAACGAAATCTTCGAGGAAACACTTGATCGCTAAGAAAAGATTCAACTTGATAATTCAACTATGACAATGATACATACACAAGATCACCACCGGGATCCTTCCTTGATCTTGCTTCTAGCTCCGGAACTCCGACGTGGTCTTCCATGCAAGGTTCCCACGTCGGCTAGGGAAACCCTAGTCAACTAGCTCGACCCTCTCCTCTCCGACATGGTGTCCCTCTCTTCTCTCGCTCCTCGGCGGCCGAAGACGAAATCTTCTCTCCGTGGCTCTCGGTCGGGGGACTATAAATAGCCCGATTGGCGGCTAGGGCAAAGGACGACGCGTTTGGGCCCTAAATGGGCTCGGGCCGACCGGACCGGCGGGCCGGCGCCCGGGCCCATTTAGGCCCGGCCCCCGCGGGCTCCTTTGCCCGAGGTCGGTTCCCTTGCTTCCCGGATGCTTCCCCCTTCGCATACGGGTCCATGTCGTCGGTTTCTCTCCGAATGGACTCAACTCCTTGTCTTGGAAGATTCGACACTTTTCCGGTCGGGTCCCCGGAGTATGTCGTCTTCTCGGATCAAGTCCCCGGCTTCTTGGAGTTAATTTTACTTCATTGCATGACTTGTTCAGGGCTTCAAAGTCTTGTCATGAGGTGCTTGATGAACTTACCCCGAAAGTCTTGCATTCAACACTAAATCCCTGCATAAACATTAAACTACAAAAACGACATGCACACGTGAACTTGTTATACCACGGGGGTTAGTACCAATGGATAAGGTATAAAATTCATGCCAACACCGAAGGTAAACTCATGGCTAGGTTGACGGATTTTCACCGTCAACATCTCCCCCATGCTTAAACCTTGCTCGTCCTCGAGTAAGCCTTCGATGGATATCATCATTGCTAGACAATGTTTAAACTTTGCATTTGATCATACATGAGAAAACATAATGCTCTCAAAATATTAATTCATTAAAGTTCCATAATGTACTAGCCTTCATCTCCACGGAGGGTAGATTCTTATTAAGCTTATCCCACAAGTATTAACATGCTCACAAAGTTTTAAATAGATCTCAGAATTTTTGAAATAAAGAACAAGATAAAGAAAAGCTAAACCAAGTTCACAAATTTAAATCATCTTGTGTATTGCTCATGAACTCTCATCTCACTTGTCTCTCAAGCCTATATATTCTACTCCTTTCCCTCTCATATATATGTGGTAGGCTTTATATGGAGCTTTGGGAAAGTTTAGTCCTAACAAGATTTTATAAATAAGGTGTTGTCAAAACAAGACAAGCTTCTCATGGTCTTACCGAGACTCGTCAAAAAGGTCATTGGAAAATAATGTTAAATCAAGAAGGGGAAAGAGAAAAATACACACACTTTTAGATGAGTGGACATGTGCAAATGGCAAAGAGTGATCCCGAGGCACAAAGGAAGTCCTCGTTATCGGATTGCACATGGTTGGAAAATGAGAATGGATCTTTTTAACTTGAAGCCTTGATTGCACTCTTAGAGAACCGGGGAGTTTACTTTACGCACATTTTTTTCTTTCTCATATTTCTCATTCTTTTCTTTCTTTCATTCATTCATTTTTTTCCTCGTCATATATTCAGCCCATGACTTCCACAACGAAGTTTTGATTTTTTTTTATACCTTGAAAGTCATGAGTATCACTGGATTTTTTACCCAACCCTATACATCTCTTTCATCATTTTTTTTAAAATATTCCCCTTTGAACTCTGAAACTGCACCGTACCTACCTCCTCCCCCATGCTTAGACGTTGCTCGTCCTCGAGCAAAGAGGCGAAAAATAAGGTAGGTACCGGAATATTTTTCCTTGGAGAGATACTTGAAATCTTCAACGTTGGCACCGTCTTGCGATCTTCCTTGGATTGATGATCCATTCTCAACGATAGGTTGTGGTCAAGGAGGTAATCACAAAAAGATGATATTTGGTTTAAGGGTGGATATCCGGCGAAGTTTGTGAGATCACCGATGCGGGGATACACAATGCACGGATAAAAGGCTAGCAAAAAAGATAGATACGCAAAAACGGAATGACCAACTTCTTAGTCTCGGGCCAGAGAAATCATGGCCTGCAATAACTCACTCAAAAATAAATCTTGTACACTAAGGTTTATGCACTCAAATATATATAAGGCTTTGGATAGGTTGAGCAACACACAAGTGATATTTGTGACAAGGTTAGCAATATTTTTGAGCATAAAAGACATCTTTAATCTATTCATAACTTGAGAGCACATAAAACACTATGGGTCTTTATTTTAATCATAACCTCCGCTGAAAATTAAGCTAGCATTTAAATAAATTCAGATCTGTATTTTTAAGAGAGCACTAGCTTAAACATGCATAAATCAACTACAAAGATGAACAAAGCTGCAATTTTAATCATATATCATCATGGCACGAATTTTGTAACTTTTCCAATGATATAATCAAGGTGGTGACTTTATTAATGGTGACATCAAGTTGAAATACACACTGAAAATAAACAAAACATGCTTGCTGAAAATTAAATAAAAACAGAAAATACTACGCAAACACACATAAGCAAAAGCTGAAAATTACAGAGAAAAAGAAAAGAAAAGAAAACTAAAGTTCCTAAGCCTTCTAGTCCTCCGCCGGTGGTTGATGTTGATAGTCTTGATAATAATACCCTTGCTCATAATATGGTTGAACGCTTCCTCCGTCGAATTGATTTGGCTCCACAAGGTGAAGGCGTCCAAGTTCAAAGGCAATATTTGCGTTGCCTTCACCGAGTTGAGCTGCGTTAGATTGGATGGCTGCGATGTTTTGAGCATTTCTTGCGGCATACCCTCCAATAATGGCCATGCTTTGTTGTGGTTGGGGATGATGAGCGTAGGACTCCGCGAAGTTAGCATTGGGCACAACATAATTTTGTGGGGGTACCGGTGCACCACCCCCCCATGCTTGCTCTTGTGGCCCTCCGTAATAACTTGGCGGAGGAGGGACCCCGCCAAATGGTTGCACATTGGGTTGTGCTCCACTCGCTTGTGCGGAGGATGTTCCCTCCTCTACGATTCTTCCTCTTTTGTTCCTTGCAGGGACAAGTAGTCCCTCTTCCAACCAATCTTCCCTTCCTTCGGTGAAAAGCCTAAGCCTCTCATTCGGAAGGGGTAGGTTCACTATGGCCAACCGATAACCTCCTCTCTCATCTCCACTAATGTATTTGCCTTGCCGCAAATATTCAATGCCGAGAGAGGTACCTCGCAAAAGGTGGTCGGGGTTTCTTGCGATCCCCGGCCGCAAGGAAAAGGCCAACATGGAGAGGTAACACCCCGAACCAATATTACCCGCCCCCGATGTTGCTTCACAACACCAACGGTTGATCATTAGGTAAAAGGGGTCTATTGGCTGCCCGGCAATTAAAGCCGAGTATAGCCAATTCAACTCCGTGTCGGTCACCTTTGTTTCCTTCATCCTCCCCAATATCCTCTTGTACATCCAAGAGTGAAATATCCGGATAATGGGGTTGCGGATGCAATTGCGTTGTTGATGGGCTTCTCCGGAGATCATGTTCCAAAATCCCGCCAACATGCCGGGTGGCACGTCAACTTTCTCCGGAGCTCCCTTGTGGAATCCAAGCAGCTCCCTAACGTGCTCGTAGGGAACCTCTTGTTGGACTCCCTCCAAACGGAATGACAAGCTTTGCACCCCATCATCATCAACGATGGGTGCAATAGTCATTAAAATTTCCAAGGCGAACCCCAAATGGGTGTCCACCGATACTCCGTTGGAGAACTGCACCCATCCGAGGTGCCCCAACATATAGTATATGTCGGTGCAAAAACCCAAGGTGTAGAGTGCTTGGTCGTCGAACTGACGTTCGGCACAAGCCTCTTCTCAAGATTGGCGAGCCTCTCCTCCTCCTCCGCCGACAAGATGATGAAGCCGTACGAAGAGTGTGTCGGGGTGTAAGGAGGTGGTGCGGTTGAGTGAGTCGATCGTCGTGGTGGCGCGGGCTGCTCCCCCGTGTGCCCACGAGGTTCGGTGAACCTCATGGAAGTGCTTCTTGCAGCCCTCATACCACCAAGGAGGAGAGCATCGTTCCTCCTCGGTGGCGCCGTATCCGTCTCTATGCTCCGGGGAGACTCGGAAACCGAGTGCCTTCTCGAAGACGTGGTTGATGACGGCTTGGATGACGACGAACTCTTCTTCTTGGAGAAGAGACTTGTGATTTTCTTCCATGCTGCACTCTTTTCTTCAAGTAAAACTCCGGGTTGCAACCGGTAACTAGGCACTTAAACTCTTTGATTCGGATGTGGACTTTGAGTGGATTAAGGATGTGGATTTTTTTTCTTGAGTCATCAAGCTTGGGAAGGTTGGCTATGTCTACGGAGGTTTTGAGCACACAAACTTGAACACACAAACAAAGGAAGGAGAGGGAAGCTTGCCTGCAGAAAACGGGAGCCGGGGGGCTCCTTATATAGGTGAGGCCGGCCTCGGTGCTCTTCCCCGCCTCGTCTTTCTTCCAGCACGATCATTTCACCTCTGCAACTTTCCTGCTCGCGTGCTCCACGAGTTGCACCGCCCAAACGCTCCCGTCCACTATTGATCCTTCCACTTGATGCTTCATGTTTTGGGTCATGTCCATGCTCCCTAGCTCCACTTGCTTCACATGCCACCATGAAATTCCTACAAAGTTGATGCTTGCTGCCCACCATGCTTGTCCTTTGCATGTGGAATTGGTGAAAGTTGATGAAAGGGAATCCAATGGTGCATGCATGATTACTAGATTGCCTCCATTAAGGTGTGTTTAAGGTTAAGCACTCCTCTAATTCGAAATTTAAAATATTTTTCAGAGCCATGCAAGAGCTCAAACATAATTTTAGAGAAGTTTTTAAACCATTAAAAACAAATGCAAGTCGAAAATATATTTTTTTTACGTCGATTTCGGTCTCACCGGTATAGTTTGCCTTCATTGGTTGAGAGCGACTTTTTTCCGGCTTGATCATGGGGGCATAGGTTTAGGTTCTAATTTTGGCTAAATAAGAAAGATTTTGAATAAAACAAAATTAGAATAGGCTTAGAAAAATTCTAATCCTAGAGAAACCAAGGATAAAGATTTTTAAAACCAACCAAAAGCTTTGATTTCTAAGTTCACGCGAGTCCTACCACGTGCTGAATTTTATTAACACTTAAACATAAATCGTGGCTCTACTCGTGTGGTTTTAGCATGAAAAATAAGTCAACCTCAGCACCATAATGGGGGTGAAAGGTTGAGCTAAGGTTCTGAAATTATTTGGTTGAGGGTTTCTCGAAAAGAAAAGAATCAAACAAGCACATAGGAGGGTTCATGCAAAGGGTTTATGATAAAGCAAACATTCAATCAAGAATTATGTCTCTAAAATTGTTCAACCACTTCTAAGTCTAATGTCTTTGCATAATAAAACTCAAAAACTAAATTATTAAAAGACTCGAAAAACCTGGAATCGGGTTGTCCTCCCGGTAGCTTATTCTTGACTCGACGAAACGGGTTGCCTCCCGCCTAGCGCTTCGTTTATAGTCCATGGCTAGACTTCTTCACTTGATTACTTCGGATCAACGCTCTTTGTGGGCGTTGCAATCTTGGGTACCCGCTTTGGCTTAGTCAATTTTTTTTTGGTCTTCACAGGCTGGCTTTGTCCTTTGGTCTTGACGGATGCAACATCTTCCTTGTGGCTCGGCATCTCGAACTCCGGTCCTTCGGTCGTGATCTTCATGGTCTCTAGTGTGATCCTTCATCTCTCCCGAATGAGCTTGAGTAGCCTTCGCCGTCTTGGGACCTTGGAGTTGTCTCGGATATTCTTCTTCGTTACCCATCGGGCGCCCGGCAAGTTGTCCCACTTGCGTCTAGCATCTTCATCACGATGAACACTTCACGTATAGAGCTTCCGACCTCCGTCACCTTGCCATCTAAATTCTTCAATATTTTCTCCATAGCCTCGAACTTAGTGACGGCGTCCTTGGACATGGTCGTACTCCACACACTCCTTGCATGAGGATCTTGCTTCGGCGGCCTTTAGGTGTTGAGCTTCTTTCTCCATCTCCATCTTCTCCATCCTCCTCTTAAGTAAACCGATATGCCACTCAAGAAATCCGACTCGTATGCATTCAGCTCTCGCAATCGTCATGCGGATAGTTGACACTTTGATCTTGAACGGCCTCCCGGCGTCTTGAAGGTTTATGATAGGTAGATCAACGTTGTCCGGGGTGCGCAGTGCTCCGGTGGTTGAGGTTGATCTTCCTTTGGACTTGGAGGTGGTGATTCCCTTGGAGATTTCGATGGTCCTTCGACTTCAACTTTTGAATCTAAGGTTTCCACCCCTTTAGCTTGTGTTGCATGTCACCTTTGCCTGTAAAGTTTTCCTGGATCATCCACAAAAAAAAAGCTTGGGTTTCTTGGAGAGGTAGCCAACCATCTCCAGTTAGGGTTAGCAATAAGCAAAGTATGCAAAGAAAACTAGAAAACAAAACAAATCTATAAAGACTAGAGTTAGACAAACTAGATTAGATGTATTTTGAGGATGATCAAAGTTTAGTAGATGCAAAAATAAAACAAAATCAGTACTGAAAATTACAAAAAAAAGCAATAAAAAATCAAATCTTGATCACTTGTTCCCCGGCAACGGCGCCGAAAAAGGGGCTTGTTGACGGTTAATGTTTGTATCAAAGTTCGTTCGTGACTCGCAAGCGTACAAGTCTCCCGTCGTAGTCAAGGGACCCTTCTTCCCTCGAGTGGTGAACCCAAGGTATCGAATCCGTGGAACAAATGTGTGACGCAAGACATAATCTATTAAAGCCAAATAACTGCAATCTTCAATAAAGAACCTAATGCATCTAAGTAAAAGACACAAAACAGATCTAATCTACTAAAAAACGGAGAAAACAAAGTAAGATTGGGTAGATAAACCGATCTAGAGGGATCGGGGTAAGCCTTTTGTTGAGGTTCCAAGCAAGAGAAGAAGTAGCAAATCGAATCTTAATAAAAGCCTCTTTAAATCGTGGTTTCCCGTCCAAATCCGAAAACATCCGCCTTTCGAGACCCCCCGTTCTGTCACAACGTATCCCTATTCATGCGGGGAGCTTAGGGCGAGTCAAAAGACAAGTCGAGATTCTTTCGGAAGATCCGGCGTGTACCTCTAGCCACCGCGGCTACAAGAACACCCTATGTAATCTATCGTACGAATAGAATTGGAATAAGCAAAGCCGATCGAAAAACGAAATCTTCGAGGAAACACTTGATCGCTAAGAAAAGATTCAACTTGATAATTCAACTATGACAATGATACATACACAAGATCACCACCGGGATCCTTCCTTGATCTTGCTTCTAGCTCCGGAACTCCGACGTGGTCTTCCATGCAAGGTTCCCACGTCGGCTAGGGAAACCCTAGTCAACTAGCTCGACCCTCTCCTCTCCGACATGGTGTCCCTCTCTTCTCTTGCTCCTCGGCGGCCGAAGACGAAATCTTCTCTCCGTGGCTCTCGGTCGGGGGACTATAAATAGCCCGATTGGCGGCTAGGGCAAAGGACGACGCGTTTGGGCCCTAAATGGGCCGGGCCGACCGGACTCGGGCCGGCCGGCCCGGGCCCATTTAGGCCCGGCCCCGCGGGCTCCTTTGCCCGAGGTCGGTTCCCTTGCTTCTGGATGCTTCCCCCTTCGCATACGGGTCCATGTCGTCGGTTTCTCTCCCGAATTGGACTCAACTCCTTGTCTTGGAAGATTCGGCACTTTTCGGTCGGGTCCCCGGAGTATGTCGTCTTCTCGGATCAAGTCCCCGGCTTCTTGGAGTTAATTTTACTTCATTGCATGACTTGTTCGGGGCTTCAAAGTCTTGTCATGAGGTGCTTGATGAACTTACCCCGAAAGTCTTGCATTCAACACTAAATCCCTGCATAAACATTAAACTCCAAAAACGACATGCACACGTGAACTTGTTATACCACGGGGGTTAGTACCAATGGATAAGGTATAAAATTCATGCCAACACCGAAGGTAAACTCATGGCTAGGTTGACGGATTTTCACCGTCAACAGACACCGGTCTGACCGGTGGCGTCAGCCTGATCGGCCTTGTGCCAATTTTGGGTGCGAACATATGCCCCCTGTTTTTAGTAAAGCTTGCTGTCTAAAACATAAATCTAAGGTCGATGCGACACTTCACCATCTATTTTTTGATCTAAGAGCGATTTTTACTCTAAATCGGCCATATCCTATCAAGCACCCTGCCAGACACTTGGATGAAATGTCCTCAAGTACCTCCCATTGATAGCCCTCGGAAGTCGCTGTCCTTGCAAAGTTTCCACCATGTAAAGAGTTCCCAGAACAAACCTTGACAACCTTGTATGGACCTTCCCAACTTGGAGATCACTTGCCGAACTTGTTACTTTTAGATCCAATAGGTAAAATTGTCTTCCAAACCAAGTCACCTACCTGAAAAGATTTGGCCTTTACCTTCTTGTTGTATGCTCTAGCCACTCTTCTCTTGTCTTTCTCAATTTCTTCAAAAGCCTCCATACGCTTGTCGGTCACTTCATCAATATTGTCCATCATCAAAGCGTAATATGACTCAACACTAAGGTTATTTTGCTTTGCAAGTCTATATGCGCCTAGATTCACCTCAACAGGCAAAACAGCCTCTTGTCCATACAAAAGCTCAAAAGGAGTAACTTTAGTGGCACCATGTCTATAAATACTATGATCCCATAAAGCTTCAGATAATACCTCATGCTATCTTCTAGGATTGTCTTCTATCTTTTTCTTAATGAGCTTTATCAAAGTTTTGTTGCTAGACTCGGCTTGACGATTGGCTTGAGCATAATATGGAGATGAATGAATTGAGTAACTTAATACCATAGGAATCAACAAATTCACGCACCTTTTTAGATATGAACGAAGTCCCTTGATCCGTAGTCAAAGTCCGCAGAATGCCAAACCTATGTATGATATGCCCAATAATAAACTCAATCACCTCTCTATGCGTCATATTTTTCAAAGGGATAGCTTCAGTCCACTTGGTGAAGTAATCAGTAGCCACAATCACAAAACAATGCCCCTTTGATGGTGAAGGATAAATTTTTCCAATAAAATCCAAACCCCATCCTCTGAAAGGCCAAGGCTTAATGATCGGATGCATCAACGCAGCAGGCACCAATTGAACATCTCCATGTTTCTGACACTCTTCACAACCTTTGTAGTATCTAAAACAATCAGCTATTATAGTAGGCCAATAAAAGCAGGCTCGCCGGAGGAGCCACTTCATCTTAGGAGCCGATTGATGAGTACGACAAATACCTTCATGAACCTCTGCCATAGCCAACCTAGCTTGATCAGGACCCAAACACTTTAATAACAAATCATCCGCAGTCCGACGATATAATTCACTATCATCAAGAACAAACTTAAGAGCCCATCGTCGGATTTTTCTGTCAACTGAACTGCTAAGATTATGCCAATAATCAACCAGAGGCTTCCTCCAATCCTCCACCTCATTTTTGTCACAAAAACCGAGGAGGAGCTTCTACCAGGAGACCGGTCAGACCGGTCGGTGGCACCGGTTAGACCGGTGTCACCGGTTAGACTGGTCGGCTGCGTCGGCCTGACCGGTGCCTCCAGAGCAAAACACTCGGCTGTAAACAATGGCTTGTGTTCTTGAAAATTTCTTTTCAAACAGTATAACCAGATGCTTGCTGAGCCAGAGCACTAGTCATAGGATTTTCCTCTTGTGGCACATGATAAATAACAAATTCATCCATACAAGATATGATGTCTAAACACTTATCAAGATAAGCATTTAAAAAACCATTTAAGTATTGACATACCTTGGAAACTTGCTGCACCGCCAATAAAGAATCTCCATATGCTTCCACATGTTTCACTCACATGTCATGCAAAATCTCCAACCCAAATAGAAGAGCCTCATATTCGGTTTGGTTGTTAGTACAAATCATGATCCAATCGGTTAAGAGCTTCAAAAACATCCCCATTTGGCGAAATAATGACAACTCCAACACCACAACCATCTTGGCAAACTGATCCATCGAAATGCAACTTCCATGGAGTAAAAATAACATAACCGACATTCAAATCAAGTTGCTTATCTACTCTATGTCTAACAATAAAGTCAGCAACAATTTGACCTTTCATAGAACTTAATGGCTCACATTGTAAATCATATTCAACTAAAGCATAAGCCCATTTGCCGACTCTACCACTTAAAATTGGTTTATGCAACATGTATTTGATTATGTCGGTTTGACATGCTACTATGCAAGTGCTAGGTAATAAATAATGCCTCAACTTGGTACAAGTATGATATAATGATAAACATAACTTTTCAATAAAAGTATACCTCGTTTCGGCGTCCAATAATCTTCTACTCTCATATGCAACAATATATTCATTGCCTTCGGTCTCTTGAGTCAAAACACCTCCAATAACATCTTTCTCAGCTGCTACATAAAGCTTGAAAGGAATACCACTCTTGGGTGCTTGAAGAACGGGTGGCGAAGTCAAATAGCTCTTAATCTCATCAAATGCCTCTTGTTGCCCCCCAAGAAATCAACATCATTCTTCAACCGAAGTAAAGGAGTAAAAGCATTCACCTTCCCGGACAAGTTACAAATGAACCTTCTCAAATAATTTATCTTGCCCAAAAACTTTTGCAAATCCTTTTTACAAATTGGCGCTTTAACACTCTGGATTGCCTCTATCTTTTTAGGATCTATCTCTATGCCTTTCTCATGCACAATAAATACTAAGAACTTCCCAACCGATACACCAAAAGGATATTTGAGTGGATTCATTATTAATTTATATTGACGCATTTTCTCAAATGCAAGTCTTAAATCAGCTAAATGAGAATCATCTCCAGCCGATTTGACAACAATATCATCGATATAAACCTCTACTATGATGCCAAGCAAATCATGAAAGATTATTCATGGCTCTTTGATAGGTAGCACCCGCATTTTTCAATCCAAAAGTCATGACAACCCACTCAAATAAGCCAACAAAACCCGAACATATGAAAGCCGTTTTGGAAATATCCTCGTCGGCCATAAATATTTGATTTTAACCAACATTACCATCAAGAAAGATAAGAATTCTATGTCCAGATGCAGCATTAACAAGAAAATCGGCTATAGGCATAGGATATTCATCTTTAGGAGTAGCTCTATTAAGATCTCTAAAATCAATGCAAACACGAAGCCTTTTTGTTCCTTTTTTCTCAACAGGCACAATATTAGAGATCCAATCAGCATAACGACAAGGCCTAATAAACTTTGCATCAAGTAACCGATTGACTTCTTCTTTCACTCGATCATAAATATCAGGATTAAAGTTTCTACGAGGTTGTTTATAAGGACTAAAACCAGGTTTAATAGGTAAACGATGCTCAACCAAATCACGACTTAAACCAGGCATTTCATTGTAATTCCATGCAAAACAATCAACATACTCCTTTAATAACTTTATTAAATCAGATTTAAACAAAGGATCAAGATTCTTGTTTACAAATGTCGGCCTAGGTATAGTGCCATCACCAATATCAACCTCTTCTAAAGGATCAGCCGACGTAAACCCTTGTCCTAACTTGCTCAAATCATCAAAGTCTTCGATGGCCTCACACATATCGTTCTTATGCGCCCGATAGTGCTCTCGCCTTTGTTGCAACCACTCCAGATATGCATCTATCAAATCAACAGAGAAGCTCCAGCCTGATCAACGACCGGCCTCATGACAACAGTAGCAAAGCCATCTTTGGTAGAATCAATCATTTTAAGTTGGATAAATCTAGACCAGTTAAGCACTTAAGATTCTCATAACTATCCATAGTAAAACTATCGGCCACTGCAACACAAGCCGATGCATCACCATGAACAATCTCTACTTTGTCGCCTACCCATTGGATTAAAAATTGATGCAAAGTAAAAGGCACACACTGATTTGCCTGAATCCAATCACGACCAAGGATAAGACTGAAATTACCTTGTGTCTCAGCGACGAAGAATGTCATAGCCAATGTCTTGCTCCCAACAGTGAGCTCCATAGATATGACGCCTTTAGCTCCCATTGGCTCACCTCCCCCAACACCACTGACGGTCATGTTGGTCTTGATCAGCTCACCATCTAAACCTCCTAGTTTCTTGAACAAAGAATACGACATTAAGTTCACAACCGCTCCTCCATCCACCAACATGCGAGAGATAGGATTCCCATTGATGTGACCCTTCATGTACAAAGCCTTCAGATGATTTTCAGTAGCTTTAGGATTCTGGAAAATAGCTTCCTTTGGCCCAAAAGCGAGATGCGCAACGTCTTCTTCCAAGAGCACGTAACCATCCATAGACATGTGTATCACGTTGATATCCAAATTCATGCGCTCAAGCGAAGAACTGTAATCAACAAGCTCCTCATCATCTTCTGGTGCAGGATCTGATGTGGACTTGTTATCACAAACCATGGGAACTGAAGAAGAGAAACCAGTTGGCGTCTCCAGGTCATCGGTCTGACCGTTGACGTCCACCGGTCTGACCGGTGTGACCGGTCTGACCGACTCATCCACCGGTCTGACCGCTGCGGGTTTAGAGCTAGTCTTGATTCTCCATTCTTTCCCTTGAGGTACCATAGGCCTGTACTAGTTGAAAGCTCCATCCCTTTGCTTCTCTAACTCCTTCTCCCTCTTCTCTTGAAATCTTAGGCGTTGAAGCTTCCTCCTTTGTGTGCGAGTCAATCCGGGAGGACACCACCTTGGCAAGAAGTATTTGGAGTTGGAACTACTCCCACTGGCCTCATGGTTATTAGCAGCAACCTCTGGAGTTGATGTCACAACCTTATTGTTTGGAACAATCGGTCTTTTGCCATCTTCTCCAATAGGAACACCCATTGATCCAATCTGAATAATGTCCTGACTTGTAGTCCTCTCTGGATCAACTTCCATCTTCTGCACCTCCTCCCTTTGCTTTGGTTTGTAAACTTGCTTTACTGGAGGCGGTGCGCCTTTTCTGGCCACACCGGTCTGACCGGTGATGGCGACCGGTCTGACCGGTCGGGTCTGGTGACCCTGACCAAATCGGCGAGGAGCCAATCAGTCCTGGACAGACCTGGAAATTCTGTCAAAAGCTGATCTCTGTCTACTCCATCCAAAATGAAAGGCTTGTTGGTATGGCACCCACATCACTCCATTGTCATCATATACCAGACGTGGTGCATTTGAACTTGATGACGCCCATGGTGAAGTAAAGCGTTGCCCTTGCTGTGAGGATTCACCCTTAAGTCTTGTAGCAGTCCTTCGAGGTGAAGATGACCCTCCTTGGTGTGTAGGTGACCTCATCCTTTTTTAACGGCCGATCACTTGTAACGGCTGTCGGTGCGGAATGTAGTCCCGACACTAACTAGTAGTAAGCGCTGAGATCTGTCCCTCGATGGTCGGTGCTAAGCAACTAAAGACACTTGGTTTATCCTGGTTCCGGGCGGGGCCGTACGTCCAGCAGGGATGTGCTCGAGGCATTGTATTGCTTCGCACCAGGGGTGCCTGTAGTGGGGCGGCTACAAGCGAGGCGGGAGAGGAGGTGTGGCCTCCAAGTCCCAGGTGGAGTGATTGAGGCGAATGCCAATATCGTGGGGAAGACAGGGAGCGTGTGAGCGATCGCAACTTGTGATCCCATGTCTCTTGTCTGCTCCCCCCGCGGCGAGGGGGATCACCTTCCTTTTATAGACCAAGGAGAGGGTGATTTACAGGCATGCCGCACTATTTAGCTATGTGTGGGGGTATGGCGTACAGTGCCGGGGAGTTGGCGGTCGTCCTGGCGAACCTCGCTCTGGTCTCGGCGTCGTGGCGTGCCCTGTACTTGAACAGGGGCGGCTTCGAGGGTGAAGGCATAGTGGTTGACCGGGGCATCTCCAGGCGGGCTCGAGGAAGCCGTTGACGGTGATCCGTACGGGGTACTGTGGCAAGCGTGGTGGCGTCCCGTCCCCGCGTACTCAACAGCGTCGGAGTTGTTGTAGAAGTGTACGGCGTGGCGCTACAGGGGCGGGGATGGCCGCACAAGACTGACAGTGATGGGGATGGCACTCCCGCCGGCCTGACGTCACGGTTTGACCCTACAGAGTCACGAGAGAAGGATTCGAGGGTGCGACCGCCCCCCCTTCGAGGGCGCGGTGTGTTAGCCGTACGAGAGTGGGCGGCACGGCGACACTGAGCTGACACCGGCCTCGTCGCACAGTCCCCCACAGTGGCGGAGATGGGCTTCCCCTAGGGAGTTGGTGGACCAGCGCCGGGGCGTGATTCCCAGGCGCGTGATGGCGCGGCTCTGCTGTGTCAGAGCATTAAATGCCCGTACCCACGTGCGGGAGCAGGTGCGCTCGTGAGGGAGCCTCGAGCGAGGTGGAGCCTGCTCGAGGGAGGCGGGGACCCTCGAGCGAGGCGGAACCCGCTCGAGGGGACGTGAGCCCTCGACGAGGCGGAACCCGCTCGAAGGAGGCGGGGACCCTCGAGCGAGGCGGAACCCGCTCGAGGGGACGTGAGCCCTCGAGCGAGGCGGAACCTGCTCGAGGGGGCATTTGATTGGGCCACTCTGGTGGGCCGCGGGGGACATCGCAGCGTGGGCCGTGCCGTGTGTGCGTGTTTAGGTAAGATGTGCGTTTTGTTTTGTTTTTTGCAGGTTTTAAGCAGGATTCCTCCGGTTTTTTAGGGGACCCTCAGGGCTGTCCCCGACAGTAGCCCCCGAGCATCTGTGGGTGCGCCGGCCAGGCTCTCGCAGATGCAGAAGCCTACTGATAGGATGTTCTTCCCCCTGGTTGCAAATGCCTTATGTGGGGCCGCGTCAGTGGACCCACGGGTCTTGTCGGTGCGGAATATGGTCCCGACACTAACCAGTAGAAAGCGCCGAGGTCTATCCCTCAATGGTCGATGCTAAGCAATAAGAGACACGGGATTTATCCTGGTTCCGGCCGAGGGGGCCGTACGTCCAGCAGGGGCGTGCTCAAGGCACTGTATTGCTCAGCACCGGGGGTGCCTGTAGTGGGGCTGCTACAAGCAAGGCGGGAGAGGAAGCGTGGCTTCCAAGTCCCTGGAGGAGTGGCCGAAGATATTGTGGGAGAATTGGAGAATGAGTCCCTGGTGTGCCGTGTGATCCTGTCTGCGTCCCCCGCGGCTGGGGGGTTCGCCCCCCTTTTATAGATCAAGGGGGAGGCGGATTACATGCGCGCCGCGCTATCTAGCTACGTGGGGAAGTGCGACGTGCTATGCTGTAGAGTGGGCGGCTGTCCGGACGATCCTTGTGGCGATCTGGCCATCATGGCCTACCTTGTACCCGAACAGTGGCGGTTCGAGGGTAGAAGGGCGGCGGATGGTGGCGATGTCCTCTGATAGGCTCGAGGGAGGTGTCGACGCGTTGGCACGTGCGGAGTACGGGGAGTAGGTAAAATGGCGTCCCTTCCCAACGCGCTTCACAGTGCTGGAGTTGTTGTTACAGCGCCTGGCGTGCGCCTGCACGCGCGTGGATGGCGGCCACGCTGTTACAGTGGCAGGGATGGTGTTCCACTGGCCTAGCGCCTCCACCAAACCCTGTAGGGTCACAAAAAAGTGAATCGAGGGTGCATCCGGCCCCCCTTCGAGGGCTCGGCGCGTTAGCCGTACTGGAGCAGGCGCACGACGTCACGGGACGACACCCGGCCGCGGCGCACGGTCCCTCCCCACGGTGATGGGGATGGGCTCCTCCCCGGGGAGTTGGTGCGGCGGCACCGGGCGCGAGCCCCGGCGCATGATGGCGCGCGTCCCGCCGGTGTCGGGCGTTAAATGCCCGTGTACGGGGGCGGCGCACTTGTGAGGGGCGCCCTCGAGCGTGGTGGACCCCGGTCGAGGGCGGGACGTGCCCTCGAGCGAGGCGGAACCTGCTCGAGGGGGAGCGAGCCCTCGAGCGAGGCGGAGCCTGCTCGAGGGAAGTGCTACCCCTCGAACGGGGCGGAGTCCGCCCGAGGGGGGCGCGTATCCTCGAGCGAGGCGGAGCCTGCTCGAGGGGATCTCTAAGAGGGCCGCCTTGATGGGCCGTCGGAGTCCCTGCGGCGTGGGCTATTCCCTGCATGGTCAGGAAAATTGTGTTTTGGCTTTGTTGCGGGTTTTAAGTGAGGATTTCCCCGTTGTTTAAGGGGACCCCTAGGGCTGTCCCCGACAGGTCTAGCCCCCGAAGCCCTGCAGGAGCGTGAGTGCTCCTGCAGGGGTTTTTTCGCGGAATTTCACCAGTGGGCGTGGTACGTGTTTCAACCGGCATCGGCAATGTTTCGACCGGCTTCGGTGACGCATGCGCGACTGGCACCATTCGCGTCCGGCGCATCCCAGGAGGTGTAGCCGTGCGTTGAGCCCCCGAGCCTGGGCCCATTCGAGGCGATCGGGGCGAGCTCTTCGTCTTGTTTTAAACGCGCCCACACCATCCCTCCGCGGGACGGAGGGTGAGGTTTCCGCAACCCCCATCTATCAGGTCGCGGATTGCGGATTCCTCGCCGAGCTGTTAGCGGGTGGTTCAAGTGGACGCCCATGCCTCGTTCGATAAGGGTAGTCTCGTGGTCCAGAGACTCGTCCATTAAAGCGCTTGCATGGGTTTGCTAGGTGGGGCTCGGTCCCATTCGCTAGGGACCGATGGCGCGGAAGCTCGCCCTCGGTGGGATCCCCCCCCCGGCTAGCTGCCCTCGCTGGCTCTCGAACACGACATGTGGGGCGCCCTGGAGCCGGTGGGCTCGAGGAGAGGCTCAAATGCGCGTGCCCTCGTCGTCCCTGACTCTGGTGATCTAGGGCACCTGTTCGAACCCGTAGAGGGTCAGGTTTCGAACCCGTGATCAGTAGGGCCATGCGGGGTAGCAGCAGAGTGCTCCCGTCTTTTCGCATCTGCGTGTTTCGAGGGTCCTTGGCCGCTTCAGCCCTCGAACTGCTGATCAGTAATTTCTGTAGATCGAGGGCACCTATGGCGCCTGTTCATTTCGAACGGGCTTCGAGGCCACTGGTCGATATTCGCACCCTTCGAGGGTCGGTCATATTTGAGCTCGGGGCTCGGGCCGCTCGAGGGTCTTCCTTACTTGGTAAAGGACAGGGCCATTTAATGCCCGCAGTCGCAGCTGTAGCCACGCACCGCGGGCACGCCATTCCAGGCGCTGCGGCCGCACGCGGAGTGGGCGGGCGGGCGTGACCGCCGCCGCGGCCCTCCGGTTACCGCGCCGTGATGATGGCGCGTGTGCGGTTATGCGGCTGCCGCGGTCGTGGTGGGCCCCGCTCGTCAGTGGGGGAATATTTCACCTGCAACTAATGCGTGCGGGGTGTGCACTCCGGAGAGCACGCCTCGCGGCCTATAAATCCGATAGGCGGAGGAGGGGCGGTTTTTTACCTTTGCACTTAGCGTTTGCTGTCCCCGCCTCTTGCACTCCAGCCCTCGAGCCGTTCTTGCCTTTGCGCCTCTGCTCTTGGAGCTGCTGTTGCTTCCAGTTCCTCGTTCCCCCGCCCGTTCGTATGGCCCCCCAGCAGCCCATCACCATCATCAACCCGCCGGCGTGGGAGCGCTCGACGGCGACGACGCTGGCCCTGGGTCAACTAGTGGCCAGTGGCCAGCTGGCGGCGAATGTGGAGGGGCAGCCCGCGGAGTGTATCGTGCTGTCGGAGAGGGAACAAGTTCCCAACCCTCCGTACGGCTACATCGTCAGCTTCATGCGCTTCCACGAGCGCGGCTTCACGGCGCCGGCGAGCCGCTTCATGCGGGGTCTATGCTACCACTACGGCGTGGAGCTGCAAAACTTCACGCCGAACGCGATCTTGCAGGCGGCCACGTTCGTCGGCGTCTGCGAAGGCTTCCTGGGGATCCCAGTAAATTGGGATCTCTGGGTCCACCTCTTCCGCGCGGAGCTGCACACACTGTCGACGTCGGAGCTTAGAACTCGCCGCGCAGCGCGCGCCGGCGGCTTGGCGTTCGCGGTGCGGAGCTCGCACAGGGAGGAATACACCCCCTGCACAATGACCTCCAACAACGCGGACTGGGAGCGGGGGTGGTTCTACCTCCGCAACGCCGACCCTGGCCTCCCCCCCTACAACGGCAAGGTGCTCAGGGAGAGGGCCACTTCCTAGTACCACGGGGTGTCCCCGCCCTCGCACCAGGCGCGGCTGGACTCGCTCGTGGCCGCGCTGAAGAAGCTGGCGGACCGCGGGCTGATTGCGAGATGCATCCTCGCCAACCTCCACCATCGGCGGATCGTCCCTCTGACGGAGAGGCGGCTCCGCATCTTCGAGATGAGCGAGGACGCGGACCCCGTCGCGTTGGCCGAGTCGCGGCTGCTGCGGGAACCCTTCCCGCGGTCGTACGCGGCCACCCGGGCGCGGCGCGCCATCGACCTCAGGCCGGGGCGTTGTGATGACGCATCCCTGTGGGCACTCGAGATGCTCCCCGTCGGCCAATTGGTGAGTGGATTTCTCGACTTCCCTTCTTGTTTCGCCGGTTTGGGTTGCTGGCGCGTTTTAAGGCTTCGTCCGACCCCTGCAGATGGTGCACGTGAACGCCGCGAAGTCCGACCCACCCACGCCTCAGGCCCGCGCGCTTGCGCGCGCGCGCAACGGCGAGAGCAGGAGCGGGTGGATCGCAGGAGGGAGCGCGACGCGCGGCGACGGGAGCGCCGGGAGCGGAGGAGCGAGGAGTTCCGGCTACGCGAACAGCAGGGACTCTCCTCGCCAGGGACAAAGGAGTACTCGTCATCGGACGAGGAAGAGGAGGAAGAGGAGGAAGAAGATAGGGGGCAGGTTCTCCCCGATAGGAGGGAGCCTGCACCCCCTTCACCGGAGCCGGCTCCGGTGGCAGGAGAACCATCGCCTGGGGCGGGCGCAGAGGCACCTACCACCAGGCAGTCTACGACAGAGGCGGCACGGGCCGCGGAGGTGCCAGCATGCGCCTCGGAGGCGTCCGCGCGCGCGGCGGAGGTGCCCGTGCACGCGGCGGAGCCCGTGCGCGCGGTGGAGGTGGTTAGAGGCATGGCGGTGGCCGCGCCCATGACGTCGGCGGGGACCTCGAGGAAGAGGAAGCGGGCCTTCTCCTCCCTGAGGTAAGGAGTTGCCTTTCGAGGGGTCGCGTGCCCGACGGGTGGGGGTCTGACGATTTGTTTCCGTGTCCGCAGGGTGGCGCCAACCGTGCCCCCCTCGCACCGGCCAAGGTGCTGAGGGTGGACGCATCCATCCCAACCAGGCGGCGCTAGTCAAGGGCACCGCGGGCGGACGCAAGCACGGCGGCAACGGCGAACGGGGCCTCGCGAGGCGCGGCCGAGGCCTCGGGGTCGCGGCCGGCGACGTCGACCGTGGAGCCGCGGCGGGCGGCGGCGCAGGCGCGTCAAGAGTCGGCCGTGGGCGAGGCGCGGCCGGTGGCGCCGGTCGTAATGGCATTGCCGGCGTCGTCGGCCATGGAGGCGCGTCGGCGCGCCGTGGCCGCTAACGCGCGCCGGAGGCGGAGGTCGCCGTGCCGTAGCGGGGAGTCCGCGGTACCGCGGTAGCGTAGCCGCCGGCGGAGGTCGCCGCGCCGCCGTAGGAGCCGCCCTCGCCGGCGGCTCCCGGGCGACGGCGGTGCGGATTCCCGACGACGACACCCCCACCGCCGGGGTGGGACCGGTGGGGGAAGCCTACCCGCACCGCCCCCGAGTCCCAGGCGGGGGCGCTCGTCAGACAGTGGGACGGCCACATGGTGGCTTGGGGCTTGAGGCACGGCGTCGAGGCCTCTTCGTCCCACGCCGCCGCCCCCGGCTCGAGCGGCCCAGCAACGGGCCCAGGGCATGGGCAGGAGCACGTCGACGCGCCATCCCCCCTCTTCGCCGACGGCCAAGAGGAGCAGCAGCTGTGGGAGGAGCTGCGCAGCCACGACGCTTTGCTCCTCAACCGAGCGCTGAACGAGGCGCTGTAGATCCACGGCGGCCCCGCGTGGCATGTCTTCCAGGTATGATGTCGTTTCTTTTTTCCTTGTTCTGTCGTCTTCGTGTTTGTTTCTCGTGGAGCAACACTTATTGGTTTCCATCTGTTGGCGGCAGGAGCTGGAGCACTGCGCCCGCGA
Organism: Cenchrus americanus; assembly: GCA_947561735.1. Classification (NCBI taxonomy): domain Eukaryota; kingdom Viridiplantae; phylum Streptophyta; class Magnoliopsida; order Poales; family Poaceae; genus Cenchrus; species Cenchrus americanus. The sequence goes on along the minus strand of OX387242.1, from coordinate 163,641,933 downwards.
TAGGTACGGCGCTCTCACCCAGATGAGCGCTGAGCTCCGCCAGCTCCGGGAGCAGCGTGACGCCTTCGACGCCCTCGCGGAGGCCTTGAGGACCCGGGATGGCTGGCTGGCGTACCGGGCGGAGGCCTTGCGCGACCAACTCTTGGAGCTGGAGGGGCAGTCCACGGCGCGCCCCTCCGCCATCGAGCGGGTCCGCACGGCCCTCATCGACCAGGATGAGGCGCTGCAACATGCGAGAGGGGACCTGGGGAGGGCGCGCACCGTGGCGACGGACTGGGAGGCAGAGGTGGTCTCCATCCGGACCCAGAACCGGGACGTCCGCGCGGAGCTCATGGAGGCGCAGTCCCAGCGGAGCCGGGCCGAGGAGAAGGCGCGAGAGGCCGAGCAGAGGGCCAAGGAAGCCGAAGAATTGAAGGCCGCCCTCACCGCTAAGGTCTCCGCGGTTGCCGCAGTGGAGGAGCAGCTCCGGCAGGAGCGTGCTGCCCGCCAGGAGGCCGAAGGTCGGCCTCCGGCGGGGAGCGGGCCGCCCTCGCTGATGCCCGGTCGGCGCTCGAGCGGGAGCATGCTGCGCTTGAGAAGGCGCAGACGTCGCTGAAGGAGCGGGAGGCCGATGTCTCGAAGCTCGACGGGGAGCTGATTGCCCTCAGCATCTACAACGCAGACCAGCTTCGGTCCCTCGAGGAGTAGAGTGCCACGGTCGTCAGCTTATAGCAGGCGGTCGAGGTCGAGCGCCGGGCTCTCGAGGTGGAGAAGAAGCAGGTTGAAGGTGAGTTTCCACTTCATTTCTTGTTTTGTTGGTCTTCCCTTCGGGGGTCCGTTCCCCTCTTGATTTCTTTTGCTCGCGTCATCCAGGCCTGCGCACCGCGCTGGGGCATGCGACCAATCGGACCGAGACGCTGCAGGCCGCCTACGACTCCTCCGAGCGGGAGTTGGTGGAGCTGCGTATTGCAACCCTCAAGGCTTGCCAGGCGATCGAAGAGGGCGAGGCGCAAGCCGGAAGCTCGCTGGCCAGCCGTCTGCGCGCCCGGCGGGCACGTCTCCAGGCGCATGCGTCACGCACTTCACCTAGGCATCCAGAAGGCCCTTGGCGTGGTGCGGTCGCACTACGAGGTGAACTTCGAGGCCGTGGCGTCGGGCTACGTCGTCCCGGAGGGCGTCGAGGACGAGGCGGCGATGGAGCAAGCGGACGCACTTGCCGCTGATGCTGCCGAGGCGCTCACCGAGGCCATCACGGAGTTCTTGTTCCCGGATGCCGCTGATGCCGACGAGCCTCAGGCCTGAAGACCACTGGGCACTAGGCCCATTTTTGTTTAGACGTTAGTATCTGGGCCATGTGGTCGTGTAAATAAACAAGTGAAACTTGTGGAATGTTTAAGCACTTGTAAATTTAAGTGGTGCCTTTTATTTGTCGCGCTGTTCTGTTCTTTCCCTTTGCTCGAGCGAATTCGGGTTAGGGGAGTTCGATTTCGTGAGCAGTCCGCTGGGCCGGAGGCAAGAGAGAAGGGTCGTATCCTCGCGGAGGCGTAGGCTATCTCTGACTCGCGCGTCCTTCCCGCACGACCACCCGCGCCCTGCCTTGATTCGCTCGAGGCTACGGTCGAAACATACTTAGCGCGCTCACAAGTTAGATTTTTTGCGAAAAATGGGACCATTTTTTGGGGGGGGGGATGCCCCCCGCAGTAGCCCCCGAGGGTGACTTGGTTTTCAGGGGAAAGCCGAGTTGCCCTTTAACTTTATTGACTTGCTGTTATTTACATTGTGCTGCCAACTGGGGTGTCGGGCATGAAGTTTACAACAAAAGACTTGGAAATCCTAGCTAGGGGTAGAAGCGACGTAGCTACTGGATGTTCCAAGCGTTGGTGAGTTCCTCGCCGTCCTCGTTAGCTAGCTTGTATGTGCCGGGCTTGAGCACCTTCACCACGACGTAGGGTCCCTCCCATGGGGGTAATAACTTGTGGCGGCCTCGATTATCTTGGCGTAGCCTTAGGACCAAATCCCCCTCGCTGAAGTCCCGCCGCCGCACCTTTCGAGCTTGGTAGCACCTTATGGACTGCTGGTACCTTGCGGAATGCATCAGGGCCACGAGGCGTGCTTCATCCAACTGGTCCAGCGAGTCCTCGTGGGCTCGTTGGTTGGCATCTTCGTCGTAGCCCTGCACTCTGGGCGATCCGTATTCCAAGTCCGTGGGGAGGACGGCCTCCACGCCATGGACCTGAAAAAACGGGGTGAACCCGGTAGCTCTGCTTGGGGTGGTCCTGAGGCTCCATACGACCGCCGGCAGCTCCTGGAGCCATTTCCGACCAGACTTGTTCAGCTGGTCAAAGATTCTGGGCTTAAGGCCTTGTAGAATCATGTCGTTGGCACGCTCCACTTGGCCGTTGGTCTGTGGGTGTGCCACGGCTGCCCAGTCCACACAGATGTGGAACTTGTCGCAAAACTCCAGGAACTTCCTGCCCGTGAATTGGGACCCATTGTTGGCGATGATGGAGTTCGGCACTCCAAAGCGATAGACAATGTCGGTGAAGAATGTCACCGCTTGTTCCGCCTTAAGATTCGTAATAGGGCGCACCTCCACCCACTTGGAGAACTTGTCGATTGTGACCAACAGGTGGGTGTAGCCCCCGGGCGCCTTCCGCAGGGGCCCGACGATGTCCAGCCCCCACACGGCGAAAGGCCACGTGATGGGGATGGTCTGCAGGACGTGTGCGGGGAGGTTGATCTTGCGAGCGTAGAACTGGCACCCTTCACAGGTGCGCACGATCTCGCTGGCGTCAGCGACCATGGTGGGCCAGTAGAAGCCCTGGAGGAACGCGTTGCCCACGAGGGTGCGGGGTGCGGCATGGTGGCCGCACACGCCCGCGTGTATGTCCCGGAGAAGCTCGCGCCCCTGGGGAATGGGCACGCATCGCTGCAGGATGCCGGAGGCGGCACGCTTGTACAGCTCGCCGTCGACGAGGGTGAAGGATTTGGCCATCCTGGCGATGCACCTGGCCTCGGACCGGTCCGAGGGGAGTTCCCCTCGATCCATCCAGGCAATATACTTGTCGTGCCAGTCCACCTCGCTGGGGGCTGGCTCGACGTCCATGGCTTCGGCCTCGTCGGCGCCGTATCCCTCGAGGAGGGAGATCAAGAATGCCTCGTTCTAGGGGTCCTCGTCCATGGGCTCTGCGCCTGCTGGGTTCGAGGGAGCCCCCGAGGGTTCTGCGCAGTTGGGGGGGTGCGGCTCGAGGGTGACGGATGGTTGGGCGACGTCCCGAGTGTTAACACCAAAATTTGGTAAGGAGTCTGACTTGTGGGTCCGGCTCGATGAGGAGTCCGTCTGGTGGAAGGAAAGGTTTTTCAGATGTATTCGGCAGAAAGATCCGCGGTCGGCTGTCTGCTTCCGTTCGGCAAGGGAACAGTTGAGCTGATTTCGCGGGATTGGACGGTGACGTGGCTCAAGCAGGAAGGAAGAATGGATGGATAGGCGATCAAGCTTAGAGATAAGTTAAGCAACAAATCCATTCGAAGTTGTACTTGGCAGGGTATAAATATGAGCCCTGAGTGTATGTAACGGACACAATCATTCTTCAATACAAACCGGCCTTACGCCAAACCCTAGAGTCCATTGTCGTGTCGTCGAGTTCTTCGAGAGGGTTCATCGATCTGTCGACCTTCGTGAGTACCGGCAACCTTGTATCATATCTAGTATCATGCGGTGGATTTAGATCTGATGCAAGTAGTCTTGTTACCATGTTTCGTGTCATGCGGTAGATTCAAGCTTGGTTCAAGAAGGTTTCTTGTTAGGTCATGAGCCATGCGGTAGGCTAAGATCTGGCTTGAAGCTAGTTATCGACTCTATTGGATATTGGCAAGATCCAATAGATTCATTAAGTTACCCTGTGTTGCTTTGAGTTTTTGCTTTATGTTTAAATTCATGTAACACCTTTTTGCCCAATCTAGATGGGTTTGGATCGGCTTTTTACCTTTTGGTGATCCTTATGTGAGTCAAGTCCATGCTTTGGGTTATTTCAACACGTGGATCACGTGCTCTTCGGATAGCCGAAACCGAATCGATCTAGGTTGCTACGTGTTGCGGGTTCAAACTTGCCAATGTTTGTATAAATCTTGAAAGAACTGAGTATCACGCGGTAGATGCAGGTTTTTGGGTTGCTTTAGAGCTAGTCATCCGGTGGATTAGATTTCAAATCAATCTGATAGATTTATTTTACTTGGTAACGTTCGTTCCTTCTTCATGGACCCTGAATCGGTACATTCGGCCGTATTCGGTTATGTTTCTCACGAGTAGAACACGTGCGTAATTCATGCTTTAAATAATGTATGCTTTTACCTTTCCATATTTAGATTGTATCATGCGGTGGATAGATCTATTTGTGGAAAGTGGTGCGATCCCCATGCAAGTTGTATCATGCGGTGGATAGATTTGTTTGGCATCGTACCTGACGGATTTTAAAGTACCTAGACATGCGGTAGACTAGTGCTTTGGATCTATGCATGCTTGTTCATTACATGTTTATGTTCGTGCTTTACTTCATTTATTTATTTAACGTTGATCACCCTGGGGATCGGTCGCGATCTTACGCACGTGCGTCTTTGCCCAAACATGGACCGATCGCCAATATGCTTACGTCATCCATTCGGCTATGTTACTTTTTCCTTCTTTAAGCTCCCGAATGGTGTCAATTTGTTGGCAGATAGCTTTCTATAGCTATATGTCGTCTTGTCTGGCTTCGTGGCCGTAAATATGGAACTGTCTGGTACCACCCGGCAAGTTCCAAGCTTTGGTATCTAACTACTTTCACTTTTGTTAATTTTCAGGGAAAATTGACTGGCACGTCTCGTGATTCTTTGCACGTGTGAAGCTAGCTTGTTCGGCTTGCTGTGTGTTTGGCGCTAGGTGCACATTTTGCGTCAACACACTTTTTGGCATGCCCGGTGGGACACAGCCGAAAAGATCAAGATGCCTGAAATCGCGGATATCATGGATGTCAACATTGAGGACCTCTCTCCTGAACAACGGCAGCAGCTCCAGAACGCCGTGGACCAATTCCAGCAGAAGTGTCTGCTGTCCTTCAAGAAGAACAGAAGTGGCGTCCCCTACCTGAAGAATGACATGCCCAGGGTATTGTTGCCGGGGGGAGAGCGATGCCACGACCCCGCGGAGAGAGAGAGGAATGCCTGCAAGCGTTCCGGGATTCTGCGGATCACGTTTTGAGCAAGCACCACAAAGCTTTCCTTGGTTCGTTCCAGCAAATGATGGTGGCTGTCTTTGGCCCAGGCATGGAGCAGGCATTCAGTAAGGCACCCATCCAAGGGGGCACCGTGGAATTGGGCGAGTCAAGCTCTCAACCACCATTACGGAGCCAGCCAGTCCAGCCTCCTCCTCAGAGCGCTGGGAGTCAAGCTTTCCAGCCTCCTCCACAAGGTGCGGGAGGTCAGCCATCTCAACCCCCGCTGCAGGCAGCAGGAGGATGACCAGTTCAGCCACCGCCACAAGGCAGCACGGGTCAACCTATGCAACAGCCGAACCCGTACCAACCCATGTACGGGGACTTGGCATTCGGCTCGCCTGGGGCCCCGCTTGCTTCCGGCCACAGGATTGCTCCAGCGAGCAACTGGCTACAAAGGAATCTCTACGGCGGAGGCTACCACGAGGTGGGGAACTACGGTGCCATAGACGCCTTCCCGCATCCGGGTTACGCACCGCGCCGCGCACACGGAGGACGACGCCCGGCGCGAGAAGATGGCCGAGTTGATGCGAATCGGTTCGGCCTCAAGCCAAAGATGCAGGGACCTGCCTACAAGCCGCCGTTCCCAGAGTGGTACTTCAACGTTCTCCTTCCGCCAAGGGTGAAACCTCCGACGGAATTCACGAAATTTTCCGGGCAAGACGACACAAGCACGGTGGAGCACATTGCTCGTTACCTGATGCAGCTCGGAGAATGCTCAGCTGAGGAAGCGTTCAGGGTCAGATACTTCCCCGCGTCACTGACGGGCCCAGCATTCCAGTGGTTCTCGTCCTTGCCCCCTGAGTCAGTTAGCAGATGGAAGGACCTGGAACGGAAATTCCACGCCCACTATTTCAGTGGCAGCTCAGAGAAGAAGTTGATCGATCTTGCCACCCTGAAGCAGAGGCACAGCGAGACGCCACTGGAATTTCTCAGGAGGTTCAGAGAAGTTAAGGGCATGTGCTTTTCGCTCAACTTGCCAGATGACCAGTTGGCCGACATGGCCGTTGCCGGGATGTTGCCGGCCGTGCGTGAGAAACTGTTTGGCATGGAGTTTGAAAACCTGGGCCAGCTGTCTCAAAAGCTGTCATTAATGAGAAACCAAGCGTATGGCTTCAAGAAGGATGCCAGGTTTGGCAAGCAGCATGACGTGGCGGACATCTACAACCAGTTCTTGGACAAGGCTGACCTGATAGAAGATTCGATGATGAATCGGATGTGGCCGCGGCCCGAAATCATGTGGGGGAAGGAGCCATTAACGATGAATCAACGCTGGGTCAAACAGACCAAAGGCACCTACGATTTCGACATCACGAAGGCTGACAAGCTGTTTGAGCTCCTAGTGAAGGAAGGTCGAATCAAATTGCCTTAGGGGCACTCCATGCTTCGGCCCGATGGGGTGAAGGAGAAGCGTTACTGCGGCTTCCACGACAGGAACTCACACTCCATCAACGACTGTAGGGTTTTTAGGATGAGGATCCAGAAAGCCATCCAGGAGGGACACCTCAAATTTGACAACAAGATGAAGCTGGATGGCCACCCCTTCCCTCAGAACATGGTGGGCTTTTCCGTCAGCATGGTGACTGCTGAGGAGAAGGGCAAGGTCAAAGTCTTGACCTCAGCCAGGGCTAGGCAGGACGGAACCGTGGACCCGGAGCGTCAAGTAACTTTGGAGCAGGTGCATGGTGAAGCCCCCCGCATTCTCAGGAGTCACATCGAAATCAGGGAGTCATCCAAAGCCAAGCCCAGGGTGACCACGTGTATCCTCCTCAACAAGTGGCAGCGCCAGTTGGAAAAAGAGCGTCACCAGAAGCAAAGATACGAGGAGGAGAGGCGCAGAGCTGAAGAAGAGGCACACAGAAGGGACCTGGAGCAATACACGCGCGATCAGGAGCGTGCGCACTGGGGATGTGCGTTCTTTAGGCACTGTTGGAACGAGGGTTTGAAGCTGCCCACGCTGAGGAACTGCCCTGAGTGCAGTGATAGATATGTTGAGTACAAGCAGGAGACTGCCAATCGCCGATCCGTCCATGAGAGAATTGGAAGGATCCATACTAACGGGGATCGGCGCCAAAAAAATTGAAATCATTGATCATCCCAGGAAAAGGCAAGCTGATTCAAGGTGGGCTGATCAAGAGGAGGACGAGGACGAGTACATCTAGCAAAAGGGGCAATGGTGCCCGCCTGGCCTAAGGAAAAGTTAGAAGAGACGGGTTCAGCGCTTGAGGAACCGCGAACTGAGGCAGGCTGGGATCGAAACAAGGCAGGTGTGGCATCCAAAGGATCAACTTGAAGGGTCAAAGCGTTCGGCTCCAACATGCATGGTACATTTTCTGCCGAATGAGTTTATGGCTCCTGCTAATCAGGTTGTGCAGGAAGAGGCGTCCCTAGATGATGAGCAGATCGAGGGGATGATGGCGCAGCTGGTGCTAGCCAAGCAGGCTATTTTCGACAAAGCGGCCAAAAATCGACACATGAGGCCGCTGTACTTGAGGGGATATGTCAATGGCAAGCCATTGACCAAGATGTTTGTCGACGGTGGAGCGGCAGTCAACGTAATGCCGTACACCACCTTCAGGAAACTTGGCATGGGCCCTAGCGATCTGACACCTACAAGCATAATACTGAACGATTTCGCTGGGAATCCTTCAGACACCAAGGGATGCGCTCACGTGGATCTGATGATCGGGTCCAAGACACTGCTCACGACCTTCTTTGTTATCGAAGGTAAAGGAGCCTACAACCTACTGCTTGGACGGGACTGGATTCATGCCAATTGCTGCGTCCCATCCACCATGCATCAGCAGCTTATCCAGTGGGTGGATGATGATATTGAGGTCGTCCAAGCAGATAACTCCGTGAGCGTTGCGAACATGGAACCAGCTTTCTGGGAGTACCAAGGCATTGATTGTTTCTCAGGGAAATACTGGGGAGAAGGTCCTGTTGAACCTGTCAGCAGCGATCAACAGCCGATTCAAGCAGTCGGCTCTTATAGTAATTTTTAATGGAGAACCCCGTCGATGGCACTGATGGCAAGTTGGGGCGAGGATTTATGTCGGCTGATAAATTAGAAGAAGTTGACATTGGAAGCGGTGATAAGCCAAGGTCGACGTTCATCAGTGCAGACTTGCAACCAGACTTCAGGGAAGAATTAATCAAGCTGCTCAAGGAATATAGAGATTGCTTCGCCTGGGATTATTCGGAGATGCCTGGACTGGATCGTTCCATCGTTGAGCATAGGTTGCCCATCAAATCTGGTTTCAAACCGTACAAGCAACCACCCCGGAAAATCTACAAGGATGAGGTATTGGCCGATGTGAAGAAAGAAGTTGAAAGATTACTTGATGCAAACTTCGTTCGGCCATGCAGATATGCGGAGTGGATTTCTAACATTGTCCATGTTTGCAAGAAGAATGGAAAAATGAGGGTCTGCATAGATTTCAAGGACTTGAACAGAGCTACTCCGATGGATGGTTACCCCATGCCTATTGCCGATTTGTTGGTTGACGCCGCTGCCGGGCACAAAGTTATCAGTTTCATGGACGGCAATGCGGGATACAACCAAATTTTCATGGCAGTAGAGGATATATCGAAGACGGCCTTCAGATGCCCTGGTCACATAGGCCTATTTGAATGGATAGTCATGACTTTTGGATTGAAGAATGCCGGTGCAACTTATCAGCGAGCCATGAATTACATCTTTCATGAGTTGATCGGCAAAGTTGTTGAAATTTACATCGATGATGTCGTGATCAAGTCCCTAAGTCATGACACACATTTGGAAGATGTGAAAAGGACCTTGGAGTGTACCCGAAAGCATGGTTTAAAGATGAATCCAAATAAGTGCGCTTTTGGGGTATCAGCTGGAGAGTTCTTGGGATTTTTCATCCACGAAGGGGGGATTGAAGTTGGCAAGAAGAGCATGAAGGCCATCGATGAAGTTGTTCCGCCAACTAATCTCAAGGAGTTACAATCACTGCTTGGCAAAATTAACTTCGTGAAAAGATTCATTTCAAATTTGTCACAGAAAGTTTTGCCATTCTCTCCACTGTTGAAGCTAAAGAAGGACCAGAAGTTCACATGGGGCGACGAACAACAAAAGGCTTTCGATGAGATCAAGCAATACATGAAGGAGCCACCAGTGCTGGTCCCTCCTCAGCTGGATAAGCCTTTCAAGTTGTACGTGGCGGCCGATACCCAAACCATTGGATCGGCCCTTATTCAAGAATTCGAAGGGAAGGAGCAGGTAGTAGCATATCTTAGCCGAAAATTACTTGATCCTGAGACCAAGTATTCGGCTGTAGAGAAGCTGTGTCTGTGCGTATACTACTCGTGTACAAAGTTTCGGCACTACTTGTTGAATGCCGAATGCACTGTGTATTCCAAGTTTGATGTAATAAAACATATGTTATCTATGCCAATTTTGAATGGCAGGATTGACAAATGGATTTTGGCTTTATCAGAATTCGAGTTGAAGTTCGAATCGGCAAAAGCTATCAAAGGTCAGATCATTGTCGATTTCATAACTGAACATCGCGATCCATCAATTGATTTGCTCGAAATTACTCTTTGGGCTTTATTTTTTGATGGATCATCATGTGGTAAAGGTGGGGGAGTAGGGATCCTACTGATTTCGCCTAGAGGTGAGATGTTTGAATTTGCCATCCCTATACAGCCCACTGTCACAAATAATCAGGCTGAATACGAAGCATTACTTCGAGGGCTTCAATATTTGAGAGAAGCCGGGGCCATTTCAGTTGAGGTTTATGGAGATTCAGAGCTGGTGATCAAGCAATTGAACGGCTAATACGAATGCAAAAGTGAAGCACTAAGGAGTTACTACGAAGAATGCAGGGAAATCTTGAAGAGCTTTCCGTTGGTAACTCTACAGCATATTCCTAGGGAACATAACGAAGAAGCAAACAGGTTGGCTCAGAGCGCCTCGGGTTACAAAGAGAACCAAGACGCGTTTGCTGCAGATGTGTGTGCACTAGGGACGGATCTTGCAGAGAATGATTGGAGAAAAGAGATCGTCGACTATTTGAAGGATCCATCCCGAAAGGTCTCTAGGAAGCTCAGGTACAAGGCCATAAAATTCGTTCTTCTGGATGACAATTTGTTTTACAAATCATTAGATGGGGTGTTGTTACGATGCCTGGGTCCAGAAGAAGCGAAGAAGATGATGAGTGAAGTGCACGATGGGATATGCGGAGCACACCAATCGGCCTACCGCATGAAATGGGTTGTCAGGCAACCTGGGTGCTTTTGGCCGACGATATTATAGGATTGTTTTGAGTATTACAAAGGATGTCAGGATTGCCAAAGGTTTGGAAATATTCAAAGGGTCCCTGCATCAGCATTGAATCCCATCATCAAGCCATGGCCATTCAGGGGCTGTGGTATAGACTTGATTGGCCAGATTAATCCACCATCTAGCAAGGGGCATAAGTTTGTGCTTTTGGCTACAGACTATTTTACCAAATGGGTTGAGGCGATCCCACTGAAAAAGGTGACGTTAGAAAACATGGTTGAATTTTTCAAGGAGCACATCATCTATCGATTTGGAATCCCTCAGACCATCACAACTGATCAAGGGGCTCAATTCGTGTCCCTGGAGTTCAGAGAATTTGCCGAAAGCATGGGAATCAAATTGTTTAACTCTTCTCCCTATTATGCCCAGGCTAATGGTCAAGCAGAGGCTTCTAATAAGATCATGATCAAGCTAATACAGAAGAAGATCGATCAGAAGCCAAGGAGATGGCATTCGGTACTCAGTGAAGCATTATGGGCTTACCGAATGGCCCCTCATGGAGCTACAAAGACTTCTCCTTACGAATTGGTTTACGGGCATCATGTGGTTCTACCTTGGGAAATGCAATCAGATTCAAGGAGGGTTGTGTTACAGAAAGATTTGAGCTCCAAGGATTACAGTGGCCTAATGATGGACGAGCTAGAGGATTTACACATGATCCGTCTTAGGGCCCTGGAAAACATTGAGAAGAACAAACTGCGGGTTGCCAAGTACTATAACAAGAAAGTAAAAGTCAGGCAATTTGCAGAAGGTGATTTGGTTTGGAAAGCGCTATTGCCGATTGGAACTAAATACAGTGAATTCGGCAAATGGTCCCCTAACTGGGAAGGACCCTTTCGCGTGGTCAGATGCGTCCCTGGTAACGCATACATATTGAAAACTTTACTAGGAGAGGAATTTTCCGCTGCAATAAATGGGAGATATTTGAAGAAATATTATCCTAGTATTGAAATTGATCGATGATCACTAGCAGTGGGATTACAAGCATCTGACACAAGAGATAGCCGGCACTCAAGAACGAGGCCGCCTTCAGAACAAAATACACAAACAGGAGAAATGGCCAGTGCCTAGACGCGTTGCCCTTAGCACCAAACTGCTTTACAACTGCCTCTTGCAGGTTTACATCCAACGACCCTGGTGATCTAGACTACGAGGACGTGGGAAGCAGAAGGCGTGGAGAAAGAAGCGAAAGTATGATTCAATCTTTTCTTTGCTTCTTCGACTGCTCCCTCTTCAGTTGCTCCAAGACCACCGTGACGGCAACTTGGAATGCACGGGGGTGACCATGATTTGCGGCCTCCACCAAGCTGTCCCAAGCCGCTTTCAGGTTGTTGTACCTGTCAGAGACATCTGAAACAGGGGTATGGGTGTTAGGGGCAAGAAATCCAGATGTGGGCACGAAGTCAAGAAGAAGTCAAACATTTACCCCCCCCCCCCCCACTAGTGCCTCCAGAGCCATGCGACGCTCGCGTTCGGCTTGGCAATGAGCGGTGATGTCCCTGAGGCCGTGCTCCAGGTGCCGAACGCGGCGACGCAGTTGATGGTTGGTCCTCTGTTCAGGCGTGGCGTTCTCTGCTTTGAGGGAGGAATCGGAGGAGATGTACTCAGGCACGTCTTCGGTCCCGATGATTTCTTCAGGGAGCAAATCAAGGCTGAAGGAGGAAAAGAAGGAGAGATGAAGCGCAAGATCATATGGAAAACGAGGAGTAGATCAAGGGAAAACTGACCTTCGAATCGTGCGTTTCTTTGGAGGGCTGCCCTCCTGGGGTTGCTTGCCTTTGTCCATGGCCTTGGGGTTTTTTCCCTCTGGAGACAGGAGAGGAAATGAGAAGTGATGGATGAGTGTGCGAGTGGATTTGCAGGGCATCCCGGCAGGCTATTTTATTGACCGAAGGGGTGCATTGGGAGTGATGACTGGCCAGCGTACACTGTTGGAATACCAAGCGGCAGGGTTTTCTCCCCAAATGCGAAGGGTTTTCGCTTGAACAGTGCTTATGGATTGCCGATTCAGGGATCTTCTGTGGATTTTGCGCCAAGGGGCATCTGTTCTCATGTATTCGGCTCAAGGCAGTTCCCGGATACGTTTAAGGAAAAACCAGATTCACGGATGCAAACGTAAAGAAGATCATCGCAGTACAAGCACAGAATTCAAAAGTTCTTTATTTATTGCCGATATTCAAACATCCCTAATACAATCTAGTCAAAAAACCTGTTCAACACAGACTGGGGATGGGTGATTTCGGCAATGGCGTCGCCATGGCCATCGAGGCGCTCCAAGATGAGCTCAATCTCCTCAATGTCTTCTGGCGCGCCGCCCCGGAAGCCGCGCGGCCTGGTGGAGTAGTCGACGTCCGTGTGCGTCGCCATGGCAGCCAGGCCCAGGGTGGTGCCCAAGTGGACGCCATGGGTGGCCACCTCATCAACACGGTGCTCCACCGCGGCAAGGCGCTCCGTCGGCGTGTCACCGCGGGCGTTCACCTTGTCGGGCAGCTGCTCCATCAGCATCTTCAGCTAGTTGAGCTCGGCATCACGGGCTGCGAGGTGCAAGAAGAAAGGAGGTTAGCATCAAAGGCCGGATTGGATCAAGGATTGATTTCAGAGCTGTACCGTCGATGGTTTCCAGCAGCTGCTTGCGCTGGTCCTCCCACTCCAACTCGGCTATGCCCGCCTTTTTGGAGACGTCCTCCAGCTCGCACTGGGCCGTCTCCAGTTCCGCCTTGAAGCGGAGAGCATCGAGTTCCCCGTAGGGCACGGGGGAGTGGCCGTCAGACTCCGAGGAGTCGTCCGGAAGGGGCTGATTGGCCGGCGCAGGAGACGGATTCCACTGAATCAACCTGAAAAGGAGATGATCGTCTAAACAAAAGAAGATCAAAGATGAATCAAGGAGAGGAATTGATGATCATTGCCTCCGGCGTGCATTGGCGCTACTCCCCTCCGCCTCATCAGAGGCGCGGCGTCGGTTGAGGCGGCGCACCATGCTGCTCTGGGATGTGCACTGTTTGGAAAGAAGAAGAGTTGAGATTGGCAAAGATTCGAGAGCTAAAGGCTTTGTGGAGAGCTAGGGGCACCTACGGTTTCATTTATAGGCCTGGCAAGACAGATCGTGGCCTCAAGTCGTGGCTCTGGATCGTGGCGCATATCCCAAGAAAATCGGAAGGTGGAAAGGTTTCCTTGACCAATCCGCCAATGGGTCGCTTGGAGTTCTAGGCTGAGTCATATTTAGTTGACTGGCTCGGCTGAGAGGAGTCAAAGTGCCATTCGGGTATTGGCATTTCTTTGCCAAATGGGTCGTTGAACATTACATTTGAAGGAGCACAGAATGAAAAGGAAATAAATCGCAAGAACAGATATTACAAGAGCGACCAATTCGACCAAACATCAATTAAAGCATCTAAATGTTCAAGTATTTCGCAATTACATTACGGACATTTGATGTTGTCTGGCGGAAATTATCCAACCGCTCCTGGCAATCTTTCTGGGCACTAGACAAGGTGGTGAGTTCTACATCGCATTGTTTCACCTTGGCTATAGCCGATTTTGCTTCTTCTTGGGTCTTCTCTATCAATCCAGGGAGCTCGGATATTTTCTTGTTATCGGCCTCTATCTCAGCTGATAGGTTTCTCAGTTCTGCCTCCAGAGCAGCTTTCCTGGCAATTTTTAAATCACAAGAAGCTTGCAGATTGGCCAATGTATCTTTATGGCTCTCGCTCCGAGATTGTGCCCCTTTCATGGCTTGTTCAAGACTGGCCCTCTTCTTTTCAACAGCCGGGCGGGAGCGCACCTTCCTCAAAGCTTGCCTTATGGGCACGTAGTGCATTTCCAGGCTAGAGATAGATGCGAGTGAGGCGCTGATGTCCTCGGGGAGTTCTTGGCTAATAGATTCGGGTATTTCTTCAAAGTGATCGAGATCCTGGAACTGATCTCGTGCATCTCTTTCCAGCCAGGCAAAAATCTCCCTGAGCTTTTCTAGCACTTCTTCTGACAGGGTTTGATGCACTTCTTCCATCACCTCGGCAACTGGATTGTCCCCCATTGACAGACTTGATGATGATGGGGCCTGATCCTAAGAAAGCAATATTGCCGAGTTAGGAGTGTTGAAAGTAAAGGCAGCAGAGTTAAGTGCAAATGAGTACCTCATGTCTGATTTCTTGAGCTGGGGCAGGACTTTGTTCAGGGGCAACCACAGGCGAAGGAGGTGTTCCAGGTAGAGCTGAAGCTTCTGAGTGAGAAGGCGCTGATGCAGTTGCTGGCAACTCAAGGGCTTCCGGGCGAAGAGGAGATGGGTTCACCTCTACTGGGGTTGATGTCTCTGCGTGACCAGCAGGTGATTGGACCCTTGGAGGACTGGATGATTCTGGTTGGATTGGGAGACTCATCTCTGGAAAATTCATTGCTTCTGCAGAAGGTGATTGAGTCCCTGATGAAGATGAGATCTCCACTGGGACAGGTAACTCAACCCTGGGACTTGTTTGTTGGGATACTGGGACGTCCACGAGTTGTTCTTCCATTGTTTCTCCTGTAAGTGCCAAATTAGAAGATAAATGCCAGTGTTCATCCTCAAGAAAAGGACAGTAAAGGCCATACCAGTGGGTGGGGCATTGGCAAGTTCTGGAATTGAAGATTGTTGGGCTCTGGTCTGAAAATGCACAAGATAAGATTTATCAGAAACAGAGTAATCTTGTGATCAAGAAAGGAAAAGGTTTTTACCTCAACAAGGATTTTCTTGACAGTCCTTCTCCTCTTGGCATTTGGGGGAGCTATTAGAGACAAACCTTGCCTCCTATCAGCAGCAAGGCTGGAAAGGCTTGGGTCTGTTGTGGCAAACCTGGCCATTAGCCGAGCCAGAGTTGGGGACCTGAATCCCAGTGCTGAGATCGGACCTACGGCATTGTAGGTAATATTCCTGGCTCGAGGGGCAGGCACTGTGTTCCGTGGGTAAAAGAAATAAGATCAGAATCATGATTAGAGGAAGAAATGTCTGATCCAAGGGTTAATTATATTACCTCTGAGGTTGGTTGGAAATCAGGCATCAATTCTGCACAGAACAAGTGTACAGGCTCATTGAAGATGTGATCATAAAATTCTTGCCACCAGGAGTTGAAGGTGGAGTGAGCTATTGTTGTGGGTACAAAAGGCCAGGTATAGACAGTGGGACTGCACACATAATGGAAGACTCTGCTACTGTGCATGAGTTCTTTGATTTCCTCTCTAGGCTTGAGGAATTCATGCAGAAACAGTCTTGGGGGCATCTGGCCACACCCAAGTTGCCGAGCCATTACATTGGGCTGATAATCTTCATAAGTACTATAGGTCAGCCTTCCTCCATTGAATTCAGCCGGCAGAATGCATGGGCGGATTATGATATTGAGGATCTCTAGGAATCTCCCATCTTGGCGTCCGGTTTCAAAAGAGAATTCACAAGGGAAAGTCAAATTGTCATTGTCCAGATAAGGGAGCCAGAGAGGATTTTGGAAACCTTTGAAGAATAGCTCGAAGAGCTGGCTGATGTCCTGTTGAATAAGAACAGTTGAAGCAGCTTCTCCATAAGTCTGACACCCTCTGGTGGTTTGGGGTTCCCCTTCAGGATGATTGGATGAAGGAAAGAGCCGGGTGTTCAAATCAACACCAGCTATTTGATGCATGTGTAGCTGCAGCCACATTTGAACAAACCACCAAGGACCGTTGACACATGCTATTCTCTGGCTGGTGTACATCTGGTTGACAGTTTGATGAAGCATATGGTACACAGTGCCTAGGAGAAATTTCCCAAGGGGGAGACGGTGGCCACTGACCAGTTGAGAAGCCATTGCAATGTGATTCAGGGTAGGCTCATTGGCTTTACCACAGAAGATGAACCTGCATAGCCACATGTTCAGAAATGCCGTGTATTCAATTTCACCAAGGGGGGCGTCTTTCATGTGGCTCAAGATATAGTTCTTGTATCCGCTCCCTGGTTTCACCCCTGTTTGTCGTGAAGAACTTCTGAAATCCCAGGGTTGAACGGATCCTGTAATGTCAAGGCCGGTGATCATATACACATCGGCCAGAGTTGGAGACATCGGGTCGTGGCCAAAGAGGAAAGCGTTGACGCCGTTTGACCAAAAATGACAAGCTACTATCAGGAGGTCTTCATTCTTGGGGGTCTCGGCCAAAGATAACTCCAGGCACTGAACAATGCGAAGGGTATCCCAGTTTTGGGTCCTGGCACTCTTGTCTGCAAGAATCCTCTGGTACCAATTTTTCCAGCCTGCGATTGGAGGCAAGGGCCAGTTCTTGAAAGCATCTTGCCACCGAGGAGGTGGGGACAGAGCCGCTTTGAAAGGGATCCTTTGAGATTCAGCCGCGATGAAATCTCGAGGATCGGAGTTTCCCACAGGACCAAGGTAGTAAGATCTTGAATTGGCCTCGGTACGAATCAAAAGCTCAGTGGAAGGCTCCTGAAGGAAAGCGGAAAAGAAGTCTCAGGTAAAATTGAAACTTAAATGCCGATTGAAGCTTACAGGAGGAAAATTTACCTGAGAAGCTTGGTTTTGGGCCGCCATTGGGGATTTGAGCTCGGAACAAGGGGATCTAGGGTTTGGATCCAGACGAGGATTCCAGCGGATTGCGAAGAGAGAAAGCAGGTGTTGACAGATTCGATATGAAAATGTTTGTGGCTGGAGTCAATTCCGGAACAAAATCACTTTTATCCCGCAATTGAAGGAGCATGTGTTAACACCAAAATTTGGTAAGGAGTCTGACTTGTGGGTCCGGCTCGATGAGGAGTCCGTCTGGTGGAAGGAAAGGTTTTTTCAGATGTATTCGGCAGAAAGATCCGCGGTCGGCTGTCTGCTTCCGTTCGGCAAGGGAACAGTTGAGCTGATTTCGCGGGATTGGACGGTGACGTGGCTCAAGTAGGAAGGACGAATGGATGGATAGGCGATCAAGCTTAGAGATAAGTTAGGCAACAAATCCATTCGAAGTTGTACTTGGCAGAGTATAAATATGAGCCCTGAATGTATGTAACGGACACAATAATTCTTCAATACAAACCGGCCTTACGCCAAACCCTAGAGTCCATTGTCGTGTCGTCGAGTTCTTCGAGAGGGTTCATCGATCCGTCGACCTCCGTGAGTACCGGCAACCTTGTATCATATCTAGTATTGTCACACCTGATTTTCCGAAGAAAACCAAATGCATCTCATATGTGTGCCAGGATCAAGTTTACACACATATGATAGACGTCATGAGTAAAATATCAATAAACAGCAATAAAAACGTACAAGAGTTACACCATTACATTATTTCTTTATTACACTCAGACGTTAGACTCGAAGGTCTTTACAACGATCAAACGATAACTATGAAGACGCAACTCCATCTTCATCTTCGACAGGCATCTGACTGGGGGCACGCGAGCCTCAGAACTCCTCGTAGTCGCTGAAGTGCTCTTCTCCAGTGATCTCCTCTGAACAGCGGGTAAGCAAGGGTGAGCACACTTATGGTTGGAGCTCAGCAAGTGGGGGTAAGATGCAAGGCCATCAAGGATAGGCTAAGAGTTTGTGCGGTTAGCATTTTAATGTTGGTCAAATTTTTATTAGCAAGCACCTAATTACTAGGTGTAAGTTTATACCAACCCACTTAAGCATTTAGGAAAGCATCTTCTCTCAAAACCCACAAGAAACCACAATTTAGTTCCATCTTCAAGTTTATTAATCATGTGAGGGTCCAGGCCACTCTTGACCGTGAGCACGGCTGATCGATCAGTTTTACACTCTGCAGAGGTTGTACACTTTACCCACAGTTCGTGTTCAACATGTTGCCCGGGTTGATCAGACCCTTAAACACTTCCGAGGTGAGTGGCTAGGGGTCCACTACGAAGCCTTTACAAAGGAAAGAAGAGAAACCAACAACCCGCGACAATTCAAAGAACGGAGCGGACCATAACCCTCCTTAATGGTCGGCACCTTAGCCAAGGTCGCTACCCCAAAAGAACCGGGCTATACCCCTTCAACTCCGGCCCCCCGTGCCCCTCTCGGAAAGGGCTATCGGCTAACCTACTCTCCTAATTACTTGGCTAAGCCAGAGCCATGTGGACTGTGGTTGCACTGTTTTCCTGGGTGGTTCTCCATGTTCCAATTAAACCATATGATCTTGTTATTAACCATAAGCACACACATACATATCACCAGAGTTATCATGATCAACATTCATCATATTGTAAAAGATTCATTTTAACCATCCCAAGTTATAGCAACTAAGCATTTCTACCCAAAACATTTATTTAAAAGGGTTGTCCAAGGTAATGAAGGTAAAAGTCTAGTCATGTCCTTAAAAAAGTGATTTCCCATCAAGTTTATGCAATACAACATTGAAAAGTAAACTTAGTTATCATGCAAGTTGTGTGGGACAAAAATAGAATATGCAGGGGGAGAAGTACACTTGCCTTCCTTGCTTAAACACCGGAGTTCTTCTTCTTCAAACACT
The DNA here is from genome assembly GCA_947561735.1 of Cenchrus americanus. Taxonomy (NCBI): domain Eukaryota; kingdom Viridiplantae; phylum Streptophyta; class Magnoliopsida; order Poales; family Poaceae; genus Cenchrus; species Cenchrus americanus. The sequence continues at coordinate 163,622,928 of OX387242.1, read as the reverse complement.
TGCTCTTGATCCACTTCAATTGGTTGCTCACTTGAAACTGGCACGGTGTCTACGAGCACACAAGAAAGCATACAATAAACAAAACAATACACCAAGCAAAGGTAAACTGATCTGACATAAGAAACAGATAACAAGGTAGCTTTAAAGAAAGGTGGCTAGGAAAGATTAGGTGTAAGAACATGGTTGATTCACCAAGAGAGAACAAGGGTTGGCTCTAGGAAAGCGAACACAAAAGCACTAGGAACTATCGAGAGCTTTGGATGATCTCAAAGCAAGAGCTAGCTATGTGCTTGGTATATTTTAATTAAATAAAATCATGTTTATAGGTTATTTATAATTAAGCAAGTTATATTGGTATTCAAAAGACGATGTAAGCCTACTTCAATTTTATTTATAAATATCCGAGTATCATTTATGCAAATTAAACATTTAATTTAAAAGAAGCATGTAAAAGCATCTAAGCGCTTCTCTTTATATTTCGAGTTATTCTAATCAAATTATAACTTAAAAACACATTTATATTCATATTAATCAAATTAACAATTTAATTAAGATAACTCGAGATAAACCTATATTGCTTTTATATAGGAAGCAAATTGCATAATCATTAATCAAATTAAGTTTGATTATAAAACCGAGGTATACATCTAATTAGCTTTTAGCTATAAGAAATATTTGACTAGTATTAAGCATATTAACTTTCTTATGAAAACACGTGTTGAACTCTAGCTAGATTTTAATTAGAAAAGCATGCATAATAAGATTTAATCATATTTATCATTTAAATAAATTATAAAACAAGGAACATGTACAACATTGGTCCTATCACGTAGTTTTAGTTGATATGAGCCTAACGCAACTTGAAACGGTGGAAACGGAGCTAAAACGCACAAGATATGGCCAAAACAAGGTTCTAAAGCTGACGGGCTTGAAAAGACGGTCGCGTGGACACCAAGAACGCTTAAAACGGAGCAAGGAAGGAAAAGATATGGCTAAAACAAGTTTCAGGGGCTTTTCTGCGAAGAAACAGGGCTTCCAGGGACTTAACTGCAATATACAAGGGGCTAACACATAATTATGTGTATAACGCGAAGGGTTTATGCGCAAAAGAACCTATAAGGGCTTTCGGGTGCTAAAACAGGAAGGGTAAGGGGCTTGAACAGAAGAAACAGGACCTAGTTGTAAGGGTTTTACAAGGTGGAAGGACATATCTGTGATATTCAAAACTACAGGGGCTTATTCGCAAAACCGCAGACCTGTTGACCGTTACATGGCTGGTTGACTCAGGGAAAGGGCTGATCTATGCCGTTGATTTCGGATCGAACGGCTGGCGTCGTCCGCACGCGAGGGAGCAGCGGTGGGCGCGTGGACCGGCGTTGTGGACCTGGTCCACGGGTCCATCGTGGGCCGGGGCAAACGGGTATACCCCGATCTAATCTGCGCCGTCGATTAGGATCGGGCGGTCCTGGTGGCCTGCAAGCGGGCACGCGGCGGTGGACGGCGGCGCCCGGTGCGACCTCACCGGAAGATGGCCGGAATTTCACCGGCGCACGCAAAAACGACTTCCCGGCCACCAAACTCGACGCGAAAAGCACCTACAGAGAGCTAGGGAGAAGGTGAACTCGATCACGGGTTCTAGGGGGTGGTTCTGGCTACGGGTGAACGGCGCCACAACCAGCGGCGGATGGCAGCGACGGCCACATGGCCGGCGAGCTCGTGCGCATGGGGAAAAAAAAACCGGCGCACGGGAAGGATCCTCACCTTGCTGCGAAACCCTGAGGGGGAACGACGGAGTCCGGGGCGCGGCGTAGAGAGAGATCGACGATGGCGGCCGAAGATTGAAGATGGCGGCGGTGGCTCACTGTGCAGCTCGGTCCGGCAACGCGAGAGGGTGCCCGACGACGAGAAGCTCCGGCGGCGCTCCGGGAAGAAGACGGGGGCTTCGGGGCGCGGCCCGGTCCGGCGGCGGCAACGAGCTTCTTCACTAGCCGCCCATGGCGCGGCGGCCGGATCCTCTTGGCGGCGGTGCGCGCACAAGGGGATAAAAGTGCAGTGTGGAAAGGGGTGCGCAGGGGCTCAATCTCCAGTTTTATAAGGGGAGGAAGGGAGAGAGCGACGGCCAGGGGCCAATTGGCCATTGATGGCCATGGCGGCCGATCCGGCCTTGATGGCTTTCAAGGAGGCACATGAAGGGGAAAGGAGAAGTAACTGAAGGAAAACAAAACGGGGAGACGACCGAGGTGCTCTAGTGCGCGTTGATGGCTAGCTTTGAAGGAGGGGAAGCTGAGGGGCGCCGGGATTCGACCAGCGGCCGCGGCCTGATGTGAGGCAGAGGTGGGGAAGGGGATCGGCTGGAGGTGGAGGGTGAGCCTGACGTGCGGGCCCCGGCTGGCAGCGAGAGGAGAGAGGAAGGGGAGGTGGGAGTGGGCCGGCGGCGGCTGAGTTGGGCCAGAAGAGGGAGCTGGGCCGGGGAAGGAAGGAGGCGGGCTGGGCTTGGTTTTGTTTTTTTCTTTTCTTTTTTTTCAAATTTTTTTCAAACTCTTTTTAAATTCAAATCTTTTACACAAATTTTTACAATTCTTTTTAAGAATTTTCACAAGTATTTTAAGACTTTTAAAACCACACCACAACCAAAACTCATGCATTTCAACATGATGCACAAACACTGGATTGATTCAAATTTTATTCAAAATGATATTTAAATATTTAAAAGGCCAAATTTAATTGATAATTTATTTATTTCTATAAAACAAAGCTAAACACCATGTTGCTTACATTAATTTAGTGATGGATTTTTAGGGTGTTACAAATCTACCCCCCTTAAAAAGAATCTCGTCCCGAGATTCGGAGAGATTGGAAAAGAAACTAAGGGTACTCTTCTATAAGTCCATCTTGCATGCTGAGTTCTTCTGGCAGTCATAGCTTCTTCTTTTGCTTTCCTTCATCTTAATTCACTTTTCCTTCCTTCTTGGACGGGGCAGTCGTGGCAACTTCAATCCTATCTCCTTGTGGGCTGGTTAAGAGCACTGACTTCTTGGCACTCAGAATTATTCCATCACATTTGCCTAACCAATCCATTCCAAGTATCACATTTATTCCACTAGATGTAGAAACTACTAGGTCAGCTTGAAAATCCATTCCCCTGATTTTAAGATCGACTCGTGGGCATACATGAGTGGACTTCATTTCACCATTCGGGAAACTAATCAGCAAATGTGTCTTCATAGAACTCATAGGTATATTATGCTTTGCCACAAATTGTTCGGTACTGAATGAATGTGATGCTCCGGAATCAAATAAAATCGTTGCAGGCACAGAGTTTGACAGGAAACATATCCAGCACAAAATCAGGAGCGTCTGGAGCTTGTTTAGCTATCACGTGCTTCACTTTGCCACGCACGTAATTCCGTTGACCCTTGTTGATCTGAGAATTTGCACTTCCATGGTGTATCTGAGATGTTGGTTGTCCGAACCTTTGACCATTGTCTTTCTGGGGAGTCTAGATGTTATGATTTGGGAAGATGCTGCCATAATGTCCCAATTCTCCACAATTGAAACAACCATTAGAGTGAACTTGAGAGTTGTTTCTCATTAGTGCACCTAAGCGATCTCGATGATGATTTGGAATATGTGGTGTTTGTTGGCTGAAATGCTGGAACTGCTGAGTTGAATGCTGCAACTGGGAATTTTGCAAATAATTTCCACTTGATTCACCAAAACTGAACTGAGAACCATGTGATGAGTTGAAGCGGGAACGTGTATTACTGATTGTCCACGAGATTGGAACTTGCGCTTCTGTTCACCAAGTTCCACAAGTTTGTTCTCTAGACCTAAAGCTTTGTTCATGTTCAGTAATGTAGCGAAATCCGGAAAGTTGTGACTCTGTAGCTGATAGTTGAGTGGCCCTATCAGACTATCCAGGAAGCGTTCTTACCTCTTTGAGTCAGTATTAACTTCATCTGATGCATAGCGAGACAACTTAATAAACTTGTCCAGATACTCGTTGATCGACATATTGCCTTACTTTAGAGCGAGGAACTCTCTTTGCTTAAGCTTGGTTGCACCAGAGGGAATGTGGTGCACGCGAAAACTATCCCTGAATTCCTGCCAGTTGATGGTGTTAGGTGCAGCATGTGCGACAGTGTACGCATTCCACCATTCAGCTGATAATCCTTTCAAACAGCCTGCTGTATACAAGACCATCTCTCGATCAGTGCACTGTGTCATCTCCAACTTCTTGGTGACAGTCTTTAACCATTCATCAACATCCAATGTATCGGTTGAGTAGGAGTATGTGGGAGGACGGTGACTCATGAATTCCTTATGCTTGTCCACCGGTGCTGGTGGTGCTGCTGGTGGTGACTTATTTTTTTTGCTGAGCTTGAATGTTTTGAATAGTGGCAGTCGGATTTTGGATTAGCCGCATCTAAGTGACAAGGAACTGTTGCGTTACTGGATCCATTGCTGGGTTGAGGGGTGGGGGTGATGCTTGAGTTTGCTGATTAGCAATATGAGCACAGACAACAAATAGAATGTCTTGACCTTCTCCTGACGTGGTGCTTACCATCTGATTGTTGGAGAAAGATATTTCAGATAGGAATAGTGAACTAATGCATGGTGAGATGAACTCAAAAAGATAAAACAACATGAACTTCCAATTTAAGACAAATTCTCATCCTGAGATTCACAAATGTTAGCATGAGACAAGAGTTCGGGTGTTTAGCATCCAACACTACTTATCTTGCTTCCTTATAATTTGTCTTACACAAGCTCCATAAACATAATTCTTTATCCTTCACAACTCACTTTATAAACATCTAACTCTGCTTGTGATTGTCCATTCCTTTCCTAAGCTTCATTAACTTGCCTTGGTAGAATTTCTTTGTCGTCTAGATAAAGTGATTTGAATAGAGCTGGATTAACTCTGTTTTTCGGCTATTTGGAATCACTCTTCAATTCCTTTCATTTTCTTCTTTTGATCCAAAAGCTTCTTAGGGCACTGACTCATGAAATGTCCCTCTTTGTTACAATAGAAACATGTTTTTCTTGCTTTAGTATCCTGGCGATTGCATGTTTGACTAGAAGTAAGGGTATTGAGACTTCGATCCTGGGGTTGATTACCATCCTCTTTTGCACACCAACTAGCAAGATGTCCATTTTCTCCACACTTGAGGCAATATAATCCATCATGACTAGGCAAAATCTTCTTACGCCTTGTTGGTCAATTATTTACATAGTGGCCTTCTTCACCATATTTGAAACACAGTCTTTTAATACTTTTGTCTTGGCTTTCTTCACTTGCATGCTTCCTGAGTTGTTTGATTCCGTCAGGCTGAAATTTATTGAAAATTATACAATCCTCAAGGTTGATAATCTGATTACTATCTATAGCTTGAGCAACTTTTCTAGGACTGGATTTTTGGGTACATAACTTCCTTTTTCTTATTGATATCCAAATGGTAACATTGTCTAGCCTCATCTGTCATTAGGCTGGCTCTTTTTTTTTGGAGACATGAACGACCATAATGCTCACAACATTGGCATGTTCTTGTAGTCTTCATATGTTCCTGTTGTTCATTCGTCCGCAACTCTAATGCTCTATGACTTCTCTGATTATTTTGATGATTCCATACTTCTACAACTTGCTTCATTACTGGTCTGGCGGGAACTCCAGCTTTGGTTATCTCTGTGTTATGAGGGGGTGACGTGCTAGTCTGCTTCTGTCCTTGTAAAACTTGAGCTTGCATGACTGATAGATTTTCTTTATCCGATGACGATGAAACAGTTGGAATCCGATGGTTTCACCCAAAACATGGTTGGAATTCTTAGGATTTGATGCTTGCTCTATAATATACTGATGGATATTAACCATGGTTTGAGTCATTGCTTGCTGAGTCTGAGTTTGTGTTGCCATATACTCCAGCATCTTGCGTTCAATTGCTGAGGTTGTAGATGGAATATCGATGTTTCCTTTGTTGTCTTTATCTTCGTGATTTCTATTGGGACTCGCCTTCTGATCGTGTGATAAAGCTAAGCTCAGAAGAGGTTGGAGACAGATTGAAGAGCAGGATAAAATTATTGATATCAGATCCATCTTTTCTTGTTGTGATTGTAATCACACTGTGGTAGAGAGGAGAACAACAGGAGTGAAAGAAACTTCTTTCATATGTTGATGTCTGTATATGCTTGTAGATTTATGGTTGTTGATGTTTAGGCTTTGATCTTCTGACATCCTCCAACCATCTTGAATGACGAGATAGGGATAAACCCGATTTGAACCCCAAACTATCCTATTAACCTAACAATTTATTTCTTGTTGCATTTGTGGCCATCACTCCACAATACAACTCACACAAGCAAAGATCCAAATCAATCATGTGTTTAAACAACAAACATTAGCACAACGATCGTCCTCACAGAAACGTTTCTATCGAAGTTGATAAGGGGTAAGCAATCTAAGAACTTATATTAGACGATCTCGGTGGTTAAGATCTTGCTGATAGCACAAGAAACGAACTCAGAATAGATCAAAACAAAACGATGTGTTTTAACAAGACAAGATTAAATTAGTTTTTATATGTAAAGTAAGTCAATTTTGAAGGATGAAAGGCTTTCTAGAACATGAATCCTTACTTTTCGACCATTTCTAACTTAAGGCTGCGTCCTATAGTCATCACTGCTCTGATACCACTCTGTCACACCTGATTTTCCGAAGAAAACCAAATGCATCTCATATGTGTGCCAGGATCAAGTTTACACACATATGATAGACGTCATGAGTAAAATATCAATAAACAGCAATAAAAACGTACAAGAGTTACACCATTACATTATTTCTTTATTACACTCAGACGTTAGACTCGAAGGTCTTTACAACGATCAAACGATAACTATGAAGACGCAACTCCATCTTCATCTTCGACAGGCATCTGACTGGGGGCACGCGAGCCTCAGAACTCCTCGTAGTCGCTGAAGTGCTCTTCTCCAGTGATCTCCTCTGAACAGCGGGTAAGCAAGGGTGGGCACACTTATGGTTGGAGCTCAGCAAGTGGGGGTAATATGCAAGGCCATCAAGGATAGGCTAAGAGTTTGTGTGGTTAGCATTTTAATGTTGGTCAAATTTTTATTAGCAAGCACCTAATTACTAGGTGTAAGTTTATACCAACCCACTTAAGCATTTAGGAAAGCATCTTCTCTCAAAACCCACAAGAAACCACAATTTAGTTCCATCTTCAAGTTTATTAATCATGTGAGGGTCCAGGCCACTCTTGACCGTGAGCACGGCTGACCGATCAGCTTTACACTCTGCAGAGGTTGTACACTTTACCCACAGTTCGTGTTCCCCATGTTGCCTGGGTTGATCAGACCCTTAAACACTTCCGAGGTGAGTGGCTAGGGGTCCACTACGAAGCCTTTACAAAGGAAAGAAGAGAAACCAACGGCCGCGACAAGCATACAAGCGGCGGAGCGGACCATAACCCTCCCTAATGGTTAGCACCTTAGCCAAGGCTGCTACCCCAAAAGAACCGGGCTATACCCCTTCAACTCCGGCCCCCTGTGCCCCTCTCGGAAAGGGCTATCAGCTAACCTACTCTCCTAATTACTTGGCTAAGCCAGAGCCATGTGGACTGTGGTTGCACTGTTTTCCTGGGTGGTTCTCCATGTTCCAATTAAACCATATGATCTTGTTATTAACCATAAGCACACACATACATATCACCAGAGTTATCATGATCAACATTCATCATATTGTAAAAGATTCATTTTAACCATCCCAAGTTATAGCAACTAAGCATGTCTACCCAAAACATTTATTTAAAAGGGTTGTCCAAGGTAATGAAGGTAAAAGTCTAGTCATGTCCTTAAAAAGGTGATTTCCCATCAAGTTTATGCAATACAACATTGAAAAGTAAACTTAGTTATCATGCAAGTTGTGTGGGACAAAAATAGAATATGCAGGGGGAGAAGTCCACTTGCCTTCCTTGCTTAAACACCGGAGTTCTTCTTCTTCAAACACTTGCTCTTGATCCACTTCAATTGGTTGCTCACTTGAAACTGGCACGGTGTCTACGAGCACACAAGAAAGCATACAATAAACAAAACAATACACCAAGCAAAGGTAAACTGATCTGACATAAGAAACAGATAACAAGGTAGCTTTAAAGAAAGATGGCTAGGAAAGATTAGGTGTAAGAACATGGTTGATTCACCAAGAGAGAACAAGGGTTGGCTCTAGGAAAGCGAACACAAAAGCACTAGGAACTATCGAGAGCTTTGGATGATCTCAAAGCAAGAGCTAGCTATGTGCTTGGTATATTTTAATTAAATAAAATCATGTTTATAGGTTATTTATAATTAAGCAAGTTATATTGGTATTCAAAAGACGATGTAAGCCTACTTCAAATTTATTTATAAATATCCGAGTATCATTTATGCAAATTAAACATTTAATTTAAAAGAAGCATGTAAAAGCATCTAAGCGCTTCTCTTTATATTTCGAGTTATTCTAATCAAATTATAACTTAAAAACACATTATATTCATATTAATCAAATTAACAATTTAATTAAGATAACTCGAGATAAACCTATATTGCTTTTATATAGGAAGCAAATTGCATAATCATTAATCAAATTAAGTTTGATTATAAAACCGAGGTATACATCTAATTAGCTTTTAGCTATAAGAAATATTTGACTAGTATTAAGCATATTAACTTTCTTATGAAAACACGTGTTGAACTCTAGCTAGATTTTAATTAGAAAAGCATGCATAATAAGATTTAATCATATTTATCATTTAAATAAATTATAAAACAAGGAACATGTACAACATTGGTCCTATCACGTAGTTTTAGTTGATATGAGCCTAACGCAACTTGAAACGGTGGAAACGGAGCTAAAACGCACAAGATATGGCCAAAACAAGGTTCTAAAGCTGACGGGCTTGAAAAGACGGTCGCGTGGACACCAAGAACACTTAAAACGGAGGTAGGACGGAAAATATATGGCTAAAACAAGTTTCAGGGGCTTTTCTGCGAAGAAACAGGGCTTCCAGGGACTTAACTGCAAGATACCAGGGGCTAACACATAATTATGTGTATAACGCAAAGGGTTTATGCGCAAAAGAACCTGTAAGGGCTTTCGGGTGCTAAAACAGGAAGGGTAAGGGGCTTGAACAGAAGAAACAGGACCTAGTTGTAAGGGTTTTACAAGGTGGAAGGACATATCTATGATATTCAAAACTACAGGGGCTTATTCGCAAAACCGCAGACCTGTTGACCGTTACATGGCCGGTTGACTCGGGGAAAGGGCTGATCTATGCCGTTGATTTCGGATCGGACGGCTGGCGTCGTCCGCACGCGAGGGAGCAGCGGTGGGCGCGTGGACCGCGGCCGTGGACTCGGTCCACGGGTCCATCGTGGACGGGGCAAACGGGTATACCCCGATCTAATCTGCGCCGTCGATTAGGATCGGGCGGTCCCGGTGGCTCGCAAGCGGGCACGCGGCGGTGGGACGGCGGCGCCGGTGCGACCTCGCCGGAAGATGGCCGGAATTTCGCCGGCACACGCAAAAACGACTTCCCGGCCACCAAACTCGACGCGAAAAGCACCTACAGAGAGCTGGGGAGAAGGTGAACTCGACCACGGGTTCTAGGGGGTGGTTCTGGCTACGGGTGAACGGCGCCACAGCCAGCGGCGGACGACGGCGACGGCCACATGGCCGGCGAGCTCGTGCGCACAGGGAAAAAGAAAACCGGCGCACGGGAAGGATCCTCACCTTGCTGCGAAACCCTGAGGGGGAACGACGCAGTCCGGGGCGCGGCGTAGAGAGAGATCGACAACGACGGCCGAAGATTGAAGATGGCGGCGGTGGCTCACTGTGCAGCTCGGCGGCAACGCGAGAGGGTGCCCGACGACGAGAAGCTCCGTCGGCGCTCCGAGAAGAAGACGGGGCTTCGGGGCGCGGCCTGGTCCGACGGCGGCGACGAGCTTCTTCACTGGCCGTCCATGGTGTGGCAGCCGGATCCTCCTGGCGGCGGTGCGCGCACAAGGGGATAAAAGTGCAGTGTGGAAAGGGGTGCGCAGGGGCTCAATCTCCGGTTTTATAAGGGGAGGAAGGGAGAGAGCGACGGCCAGGGGCCAATTGGCCATTGATGGCCATGGCGGTCGGTCCGGCCTTGATTGCATTCAAGGAGGCACATGAAGGGGAAAGGAGAAGTAACTGAAGGGGAAAAAACGGGGAGACGACCGAGGTGCTCTAGTGTGCGTTGATGGCTAGCTTTGAAGGAGGGGAAGCTGACGGGCGCCGGGATTCGACCGGGGCGCGGCCCGATGTGAGCGGGGAGGGGGAAGGGGATCGGCTGGAGGTGGAGGGTGAGCCTGACGTGCGGGCCCCGGCTGGCAGCGAGAGGAGAGAGGAAGGGGAGGTGGGAGTGGGCCGGCGGCGGCTGAGTTGGGCCAGAAGAGGGAGCTGGGCCGGAGAAGGAAGGAGGTGGGCTGGGCTTGGTTTTGTTTTTTTCTTTTCTTTTTTTCTTTTTTTTTCAAACTCTTTTTAAATTCAAATCTTTTACACAAATTTTTACAATTCTTTTTAAGACTTTTCACAAGTATTTAAGACTTTTAAAACCACACCACAACCAAAACTCATGCATTTCAACATGATGCACAAACACTGGATTGATTCTAATTTTATTCAAAATGATATTTAAATATTTAAAAGGCCAAATTTAATTGATAATTTATTTATTTCTATAAAACAAAGCTAAACACCATGTTGCTTACATTAATTTAGTGATGGATTTTTAGGGTGTTACAAGTATCATGCGGTGGATTTAGATCTGATGCAAGTAGTCTTGTTACCATGCTTCGTGTCATGCGGTAGATTCAAACTTGGTTGAAGAAGGTTTCTTGTTAGGTCATGAGCCATGCGGTAGGCTAAGATCTGGCTTGAAGCTAGTTATCGGCTCTATTGGATTTTGGCAAGATCCAATAGATTCATTAAGTTACCCTGTGTTGCTTTGAGTTTTTGCTTTATGTTTAAATTCATGTAACACCTTTTTGCCCAATCTAGATCGGTTTGGATCGGCTTTTGACCTTTTGATGATCCTTATGTGAGTCAAGTCCGTGCTTTGGGTTATTTCAACACGTGGATCATGTGCTCTTCGGATAGCCGAAACCGAATCGATCTAGGTTGCTACGTGTTGCGGGTTCAAACTTGCCAACGTTTGTATAAATCTTGAAAGAACTGAGTATCACGCGGTAGATGCAGGTTTTTGGGTTGCTTTGGAGCTAGTCATCCGGTGGATTAGATTTCAAATCAATCTGATAGATTTATTTTACTTGGTAACGTTCGTTCCTTCTTCATGGACCCTGAATCGGCTGTTCAGCCGTATTCGGTTATGTTTCTCACGAGTAGAACACGTGCGTAATTCATGCTTTAAATAATGTATGCTTTTACCTTTCCATATTTAGATTGTATCATGCTGTGGATAGATCTATTTGTGGAAAGTGGTGCGATCCCCATGCAAGTTGTATCATGCGGTGGATAGATTTGTTTGGCATCGTACCTGACGGATTTTAAAGTACCTAGACATGCGGTAGACTAGTGCTTTGGATCTATGCATGCTTGTTCATTACATGTTTATGTTCGTGCTTTACTTCATTTATTTATTTAACGTTGATCACCCTAGGGATCGGTCGCGATCTTACGCACGTGCGTCTTTGCCCAAACAAGGACCGATCGCCAATATGCTTACGTCATCCATTCGGCTATGTTACTTTTTCCTTCTTTAAGCTCCCGAATGGCGTCAATTTGTTGGCAGATAGCTTTCTATAGCTATATGTCGTCTTGTCGGGCTTCGTGGCCGTAAATATGGAATTGTCTTGTACCACCCGACAAGTTCCAAGCTTTGTTATCTAACTACTTTCTCTTTTGTTAATTTTTAGGGAAAATTGACTGGCACGTCTCGTGATTCTTTGCACGTGTGAAGCCAGCTTGTTCGGCTTGCTGTGTGTTTGGCGCTAGGTGCACATTTTGCGTCAACACCGAGCGAAGACGTTCGGGGGGACGGTGATCCGCCCTGATGCGATCTTGGCGAGCTCGTCTGCCTCCTCGTTATACCGGCGGGACACGTGATTGAGCTCGATGCCGTAGAACTTGTCCTCGAGGGCCCGCACGGCCTTGCAGTACGCCTCCATCTTGTCGTCGTGGCAGCTCACGTTTTTCATGACCTGGTCGATCACGAGCTGCAAGTCCCCCCGCACGTCGAGGCGTTTGATGCCTATCTCGATGGCGATTTTGATGCCGCAAAGCAGGGCCTCGTACTCGGCCATGTTGTTTGATGCGGGGAAGTGAAGGCGCACGGCGTACCGCATGCGCTCCCCGAGGGGCGAGACGAAGAGCAGGCCCGCGCCCGCCCCTGTCTTCATCACCGAGCCGTCGAAGTACAGGTCCAGCATTCCGCCTGGATCTGTGGCGGCGGCAATTGTGTGTCCGTCCACTCGGCTACGAAATCTGCCAAGATCTGGGACTTGATGGCCTTGTGTGGGGTGTAGGCGAGCGTTTCACCCATCAGCTCCACCGACCACTTGGTAATCCTGCCCGCCGCATCCGGGTTTCGGATGATTTCCCCTAATGGAAAGGAGGAAACCACCGTGACAGGGTGAGCCTCGAAGTAGTGGCGGAGTTTGCGCCGAGCGAGAAACACTGCGTAGAGCAGCTTCTGGACTTGTGGGTAGCGCGTCTTGGTGTTGGACAAGACTTCGCTAATGTAGTACACTGACCGCTGAACCAGTAAGGCTTGTCCCTCCTCCGCGCGCTCCACCACGATTACGGCGCTGACCACCTGGGTGGTCGCAGCCACGTAGAGGTACAAAGGCTCGCTGTCTTGCGGCGGTGTGAGGATTGGGGCGTGGGTAAGGGACGCCTTTAGCTTATCAAGCGCCTCCTGGGCCTCGCGGTCCAGGAGAAACGCTCGTGCTTTTTGAGGAGCCGGTAGAGGGGCAAGCCCTTCTCGCTAAGCCGCGAGACGAAGCGGCTCAAGGCGGCAAGGCACCCCAGCACCCTTTGGACCCTTTTAAGGTCCCGAATCGGACCCATCCGCTCGAGGGCTACAACCTTTTCGGGGTTGGCCTCGATGCCTCGCTGGGAGACGATGTATCCTAAAAGCATACCCCACGGCACGCCAAAGACACATTTTTCTGGGTTTAATTTCACCCCATTAGCCCGTAGGCAGCCGAACGCGATGCTGAGGTCGTTAACCAGGTCGTCCGCCTTCCTGGTTTTTACGACTATGTCATCTACGTACGCCTCAACGGTCCGCCCGATGTGGTCTCCGAAGACGTGCTGCATACACCGCTGGTACGTCGCGCCCGCGTTTCGGAGGCCGAACGGCATCGTGACATAGCAGTACATCCCGAACGGCGTGATGAATGAAGTCGCGAGCTGGTCGGACTCCTTCATCTTTATTTGGTGGTACCCGGAATAGGCATCAAGAAAACAGAGCAGTTCGCACCCAGCGGTCGAATCAACAATCTGATCGATACGCGGCAAAGGAAAAGGAACTTTAGGACATGCTTTATTAAGACTAGTGTAGTCTACACACATCCGCCACTTTCCATTCTTTTTCTTTACTAATACAGGATTAGCTAGCCAAGTAGGATGGAACACTTCCTTGATGAACCCAGCCTCTAGGAGCTTCCGCAGCTCCGCTCCGATTGCCCGGCGCCGCTCCTCGTCAAAGCGGCGCAGCCGTTGCTGCACGGCGCGGGAGTGAGGTAGGATGTCAAGGGTGTGCTCGGCGACCTCCCTCGGGATGCCTGGCATGTCCGAGGGGCTCCACGCGAAGATGTCGGCGTTGGCGCGGAGGAAGTCGACGAGCACCACTTCCTATTTCGGGTCGAGGGTAGAACTGACCCTCAACGCCTTGCCCTCGGGGGCAGCGGGGTCGAGGGGCACTTCCTTGGTCTGCTCAGCAGCCTCAAAGCTGTCGGCATGCTTGGCGGTGGAGTCGAGGTCCTCGTTGACCATCTTTTCCATGTTTGCCACTAGCGCTTCGTCCAGCGCTAGGGCCTCGGCGTGTTCCACGCACTCAACGTCGCAGTCGAAGGCGTGCTCGATGGATGAGCCCACGGTGATGACACCGTTGGGCCCCGGCATCTTCATCTTGAGGTAGGTGTAGTTGGGGACCGCCATGAACTTGGCGTAGCAGGGCCGCCCAAGTATGGCGTGGTACGCGCCCCTGAACCCCACCATCTCGAAGGTGAGTGTCTCCTTGCTGTAGTTGTCCGGCGTGCCAAACCAGACAGGAAGGTCGATTTGCCCGAGGGGCTGGACACGCTTGCCCGGCGCGACGCCATGGAACGGCATCGTGCTGGGCCGCAGCTGGTCCAACCCGATCCCCAGCAGGCGCAGCGTGTGCGCGTAGAGGATGTTGAGGCTGCTGCCTCCGTCCATCAGGACCTTCGAGAACCGCGCGTTCCCGATGACTGGGTCGACCACCAGCGGGTACTGACCCGGGTTGGGGATGCGGTTCGGGTGATCCTCGCGGCTGAACGTGATGGCGTCTTCCGACTAGTCGAGGAAGGAAGGAGGCGCCTTCTCCGCGGTGAGAACCTCGTGCCGCTCCCGCTTGCGCTGGTGGCTAGACATGTCGATGGTCTTGCCCCGCTTGTTCTTCTTGGCGGAGCTCCTTGGACTTGCTGCCCTCCGCGGGCGTGTCGTCCGCGCGCTAGCCCTTCTTGCCGTCGAAGATCGCCCCCACTGCCTCTTCGCCCGAGGCAAAGCTGGTGGCGATGTCGAACAGCTCGTTTGAGTCGACCGGCGGGCTGCGCCCAAGCTCGCGCACGAGGTCCCGGCATGTGGTGCCTTCGAGGAAGGCGTGCACGATCTCTGACTGTGCCACGCTTGGAAGCTCTGTACAGCGCTTGGAGAAGCGCCGTATGAAGTCCCGAAGTGATTCGCCGGGCTTCTGGGTACAAGAGCGCAGGTCCCAGGAGTTCCCATGGCGCACGTACGTGCCCTGGAAATTTCCCACGAACGTGCAGACCAGGTCATCCCAGTTGTGGATCTGGCTGGCCGGCAGGTGCTCGAGCCACGTTCGTGCCGAGTCGGCGAGGTGCAGGGGGAGGTTGCGGATGATAGCCTCATCGCTGGTGGCTCCACCCAGCTGGCACGCCAGGCGGTAGTCGTTCAGCCACACACGGGGGTCCGTCTCCCCGTTGTATTTGAGATCGTTGTGGGCTGGCGGAAGCGCTGGGGGAAGGTCGCCATGCAATCTCCCGGCTGAACACGCAGGTTCCCGGGGGCTCCAGCGTCGGCGAGCGGTCCTCATCGCTATCGTAGCGTCCACCCCGTCGAGGGTGGTAGCCTGCTGCTGCCCGCGCCTCTGCTTTTCTCGTTCGTCGGGCGTTGATGACATTGCGGGCGTCGCCATCTCGGGCTTGTCCGCGCGTGTCGAGGAGTCGTTCCTTGGCCGGCGTGCGCCCGGGTTGGCGGGGGCGCTCGCCCGTGCCGCTCGCGTGTACCGAGGGCTCGGGGCCTTGCGCACCCCCCATCGTCCCGCGCGCTCCCCTATTGGTGGATGCGGGACGCCGAGCTTTCGGCCGTTGGACGGCCGCTTGCTCGATGAGCGCCTGCGCCTCGCGGTGCAGGTTCCGCGCTTCGGGCGTCGAAGGGGCGGGCATGGCCCGGAGCAGTGTTGCGGCGGCGATGAGCATCTGGCTCGCTCGCGGGGGCGTGTCCAGATTGTTGACATTGAAGTCGTCGTTGATGCCATTGCGGGCTTGCCTGCCCAGTTCACGCGTGCGTTCGCCGCGCGCAGAGGCTTCCCCCGCGTTAGAGGCGCGAAGCAACCGCACCGTGCGGTACTCCTCCGCCAGCTTGGCCTCGAGCTTGCGTGCTTGGGCCAGCTGTGCGTTGATGTCGGCTCCCCTCGGCGGTGAGGGGGGAGGGGTGCTTAGCCCCGCAGCCAGGCACGATCCAGTCCCTAGAGCAGGAGGAATCTCTCCGTCGCCGGCACCCGCCACGTCGGCGGCATTTGCTGGGTCATTGGCGATGACGACGCAGCACTCCCGCGCGGGGTCGTAGCTCCCAGCGCTGGAGTCGTCGGAATAGCCGAACCAGTAGTCCGTGGCGTCGAGGAACCGCCTGAACATTACTGGGTCCGGCACGCCGGAGAAGTCCCGCTCCGCGTATCCATGCGAGGTGGCGGGCGGCAGCGCGTCGACGGAGCCTAGGGATGACTCGTCACCGGCGGAGGCGCTAGGGTCCCTGGCAACCAAGATGTGGCGGCCAGGGGGAACCCTGCGCATCGTTGTGTTGACGCTGGTGTTGGCGACGTAGGACGCCGTGGCGCCGCGCAGACCGATAGGGAAGCGCGGTCCGGAGACCGAGCGCTCCCTTGCCGGGGCGGCTGTTCTCGTGCTGGCGAGCACGTCACGTTGCGAGGCGACGCGCGCGCAGCATGTCGGCGCTCCGACCGCGCTTGGACGCGAGCGCAGCCGAGCGACGGCGGCGCCGTGGCGCCGATGGACCCGCGCGTCCGTGCCGGCGGGTGTTGGAGTCATGGCGACGCGCGTGGCGGCGACCGAGGCGGACCCAGCTTGGCGTAGCGCGCGGAGTTCCTCACGGTTGGTGAGGCGCATCAGGTAGTCGTTCCCCGTGGCCTGAAAGTTCAGGCCCCCGAACCGAATTTCGAATCCGGCCGGGAGGGGGTCCGAGCTGCCCATGGAGTAACGCTGACCGCGGTACTCGGTGTGAATCACCATCGAGAGAGCTTGGTGACTAGTTGATCTTCAGCGCGCAGAGCCCCACGGTGGGCGCCTACTGTCGGTGCAGAATGTAGTCCCGACACTAACTAGTAGTAAGCGCTGAGATCTGTCCCTCGATGGTCGGTGCTAAGCAACTAAAGACACTTGGTTTATCCTGGTTCCGGCCGGGGCCGTACGTCCAGCAGGGATGTGCTCGAGGCACTGTATTGCCTCGCACCAGGGGTGCATGTAGTGGGGCGGCTACAAGCGAGGTGGGAGAGGAGGTGTGGCCTCCAAGTCCCAGGTGGAGTGATTGAGGCGAGTGCCAATATCGTGGGGAAGACACGGAGCGTGTGAGCGATCGCAACCTGTGATCCCGTGTCTCTTGTCTGCTCCCCCCGCGGTGAGGGTGTCACCTTCCTTTTATAGACCAAGGAGAGGGTGATTTACAGGCATGCCGCACTGTTTAGCTACGTGTGGGGGTATGGCGTACAGTGCCGGGGAGTTGGCAGTCGTCCTGGAGAACCTCGCTCCGGTCTCGGTGTCGTGGCGTGCCCTGTACTTGAACAGGGACGACTTCGAGGGTGAAGGCGTAGTGGTTGACCGGGGCGTCTCCAGGCGGGCTCGAGGAAGCCGTTGACGGTGATCCGTACGGGGTACAGTGGCAGGCGTGGCGGCGTCCCGTCCCCGCGTGCTCAACAGCGTCGGAATTGTTGTAGCAGTGCACGGTGTGGCGCTGCAGGGGCGGGGATGGCCGCACAGGACTGACAGTGATGGGGATGGCGCTCCCGCCGGCCTGACGTCACGGTTTGACCCTGCAGAGTCACGAGAGAAGGGTTCGAGGGTGCGACCGGCCCCCCTTCGAGGGCGCGACATGTTAGCCGTACGGGAGTGGGCGGCACAGCGTCAAGGAGCTGACACCGGCCTCGTCGCACAGTCCCCCACAGTTGCGGGGATGGGCTTCCCCTAGGGATTTGGCGGAACAGCGCCGAGGCGTGATTCCCAGGCGCGTGATGGCACGGCTCTGCTGTGTCAGAGCATTAAATGCCCGTACCCGCGCGTGGGAGCAGGTGCGCTCGTGAGAGAGCCTTGAGCGAGGCGGAGCCCGCTCGAGGGAGGCGGGGACCCTCGAGCGAGGCGGAACCCGGTCGAGGGGACGTGAGCCCTCGAGCGAGGCGGAACCCGCTCGAAGGAGGCGGGGACCCTCGAGCGAGGTGGAACCCACTCGAGGGGACGTGAGCCCTTGAGCGAGTGGAACCCGCTCGAGGGGGCGTTTGATTGGGCCACTCTGGTGGGCCGCGGGGGCCATCGCAGCGTGGGCCGTGCCTTGTGTGCGTGTTTAGGTTAGAGGTGTGTTTTGTTTTGTTTTTTGCTGGTTTTAAGCAGGATTCCCCCGGTTTTTTAGGGGACCCTCAGGGCTGTCCCCGACAACGGCCTTTTGCTTGGAATACTTGTCAAATAGCATGTCGAAAGTGACCTTTGGCTTAGGACCACTCCCATGATTTTTTGCTACATTAAGATTCTAGTTTCCAATCTCCGGACGGCTCGGTTTGATCATCCTTGGATGGCCTGGGAGTGCACCGGTCTGACCGGTGGCTCAGACGGTCGCTGGTCGATGGGTGTGGACGACCCTTGCCCCCATGTCCAGAAGCACTCACTATAACCTTGAAGGTCTCTTTGCCATCAGGAGTTTTCTCATACTCAACTTTACGAACTAACTCTTTTCCTCTCAAATCGGGCTTAGCCTCCCCGATTACCACGTTCTTGCCTTTAGTTGCTTCAACTTGATGTGGCCGAACCTGTACCTTAGGCTGCTGTAAATACATGGTATTGATTGGAAAAGGAGTTTTGTCCACTTGCATCTCATGAAAAGTCAAACGACCTTCATTTATGGCCGATTGAACCTGTCAACAAAACACATTGCAATCATTAATAGCATGAGAAAATGAATTATGAAACTTACAATATGCACGCCTTTTCAATTCTTCAAGTGGAGGAATAGTATGAGTTAATTTGATATTTCCAGATTTAAGCAATTCATCAAATATGCGATCACACTTGGAAACATCAAAAGTAAATTTAATTTCTTCTTGCCGTCTTTTACTAGCCGGCTTAAGAGATGAACAAGAATAAGATTTTTCTTTAGAGGGCCAAACAAATTCAGCAGCATAAATTTCTTTATCACTATTGTTCGAACTATCAGAATCATAATCAATAATATGAATGTTAGAACGACATGACTTAAAATTATCTTTCTCTTTATTCATTCGGTTTTCAATAATTAAAGCTCTTACTTGAACTTGTGCAACCGAAAGAAAATCAGAGCCCTCTATCCTATCCCTAATAGATGACCTTAAACCTTTTAGACAAATGTCTGCAAGGTCCATATCAGTAATTGACAAATTAAAGCATTGGTTTTTAGTTTCTTTAAACCTTTTAATGTAAGCAGAGATAGTCTCATCTCTTCCTTGTTTGATATTTCTAGATTTAAGAAATTCATCAAATATGCGATCACAATTGGAAACATCAAAAGTAAATTTAATTTCTTCTTGCCGACTTTTACTAGCCGACTTAAGAGATGAACAAGAATAAGATTTTTCTTTAGAGGGCCAAACAAATTCAGCAGCATAAATTTCTTTATCACTATTATTCGAACTATCAGAATCATAATCAATAATATGAATGTTAGAACGACATGACTTAAAATTATCTTTCTCTTTATTCATTCGGTTTTCAATAATTAAAGCTCTTACTTGAACTTGTGCAACCGAAAGAAAATCAGAGCCCTCTATCCTATCCCTAATAGATGACCTTAAACCTTTTAGACAAATGTCTGCAAGGTCCATATCAGTAATTGACAAATTAAAGCATTGGTTTTTAGTTTCTTTAAACCTTTTAATGTAAACAGAGATAGTCTCATCTCTTCCTTGCCTAACCGATGTTAAGTCTGTCAATTTTAATTGTATGCTCCCACTATAAAAGTGGTTATGAAACTTACGTTCTAACATATCCGAAGATATAATAGAACCGGGAGCAAGCGAAGAAAACCAAGCAAAAGCAGTGCTAGTTAAAGATAAAGAGAACAAGCGTACTTTTAAAGCATTAAAGGCACCGGCTTCACCTAGTTGTGCAGTGTATTGACTAATATGCTCCCATGTGGTTCGGTCATCATCACCACTGAATTTGATTAAATCAGGCATATGCCAACCACGTGGGAGAGGAACTCTATCAAACTCAGGATCATATGGCTTTTGATACAAATTAGTACTACCTATGTCAACCCCAAGCTTAGTTTTCACCACATTAGCCAAATCTTCCTTGAATCTATTAAATTCCGCCCAATTAGGATTATTTGGCTGCGATGGTTGATGATTCTCCAAATTCACCTTATTTAAATAGGGAGCTATCTTAGCTTGAGCTAGCCTGTAACTTTCAAACACATCGTCCGGAATAATGTTTTTGGGAGCCGATGTATTTATTGTCGTACTATAATGAGGTCCAACATTATTGATTGGATCAGGAAAAGTAGGGACCATCTGATTTGGCACGACATAAATTGGCAAAGATTGATCGGGCACCAACTCCATAGCACCGGTCTGACCGGTTCCCTGCATCGCTCCGACCGGTGTGGCCATGTTTGGCCTGTGCGGTTGGAACTGAGGGTACTGACCAGATGCTGGATTTGGTGTCAAACCATATACAAAATTATCATTGTTTACAGGCAAAGGCGCTAAGCTAGGATGAGACCCCTGAGGATTTGCTTTAGGAGTACTACTATTAGCATCATTATTATTAAAACCTAAAGCCCTATCCTTTTCAAGATCTTCTAACATTTCTAAATGAGCAATGTAAGAAGCAAGCAATTCATCACTACCCATTGTATATTTCGTAGGAGTAATTTCAGGCGGGGGTTTTTTACTTACAGTGGAGATTACCTCAATATTGTTGTCGTTTAGTCTGATCGCCGGCAGCTCGAACTCTTTCAATCTTGCCACCTTGCCGGATCGATCCTTCTTGATGTCAGCGAGGAATTGTACGTGCATGTACTCCTGTAGCGCCTTGTACTTCTGCTGTTCCTCTGGAGGGAGATCTTCCAGCGACGTGGTGACAATATTGTTCAAGTCAAGATCACACCGAGCACCCATCAGGCTAAGGTCAGATTGAACGGTTTTAGCAACCTGATCTTTCTTCCCCAGCGGAGTCGCCAAAAGTATGTTGACGCTTTTCTGGTCAACACACACGAGCGCTAAATCGCGCGGAACGTCGAAATGCTGAACTCGCCGAGCTCCTACCTGGACCGGTCAGACCGGTCAGGGGCACCAGTCTGACCGGTGTACGCAGAGGCACGGTGAAAACCTAAGATCGCCGCCTCGAGAGGGACCCCGTCGGAGGTGGCGCGCCTAGGGTTGCTCTGAGGTCGGCAAGACCACTCAGAACGTCCCTGATCGTCGTCGAGACAAACAAGGGAAGCACGAGGTTGGAAAAGCTATGGTTTGAGAGATAAAAGTTGTAAAAATAATGATCGATTGGGTGATGCCACCTCAAACGGCTGTGGCCCTTTATATTTATAGGGTGGGGAGGTCTTGCCCCGTAAGGAATCCTTTTACAGCTCGAAATTCGGAAGGACTCCTCAATTCTACCCGGACTCGGGGTTTACCGGTCAGGCCCACCGGTCAGACTGGTGTGGCCGTTGCCGGATCGGCTACAAGACATCCCACCGGTCAGACCGTTGAGGGACATCCGGTCTGACCGGTGGCGTCAGCCTGATCGGCCTTGTGCCAATTTTGGGTGCGAACACATAGTTTGCAGTGTTGTCACTTTGCTAATCCATTACCTTTTTCACAACAGAAACGAGGACAAACAGGGCTGGGTGGTGAGGGCAAAGGACCCCTCGAAGAAACTTATCGATTTGGGTGTCCGTTTCACTCCATTCGATTGCTTCAGAAGCAAAGGGCTCCTCTAGGTTCCGACGAACATCTGCCAGTATTTCAACAAACTTCTCTGCCACAGCTGAAGTGAAATAAACTTTCAGAATGATGATAGACATGTCATCCTTGGCAGTACTTAGTATATGTGTCTTCAGTTTTTCAATATTTCCTCTGCTTGGACTGAAAACTGTATGGGATGATCAAATAACATCTAATATCTAGAAGTTAATTTTAGAAAATGGAACCAAAGAAAAAACAAAGAAAAAAGATTATTCACTAACACGTGAGTAAAGGAAAATGTGATGTGTTGATCTCAGTCTCTTTACCGAATTAAAGTTAAAGCATATATTGGAGGTAATGATCCGTAATAACCTCTTGAAGATTAGATATACAAATATACTCACGAATAAATCCGGCCAACTATATAGTATACTATATGGTATATTATACAATATACATAGTATATATAGGTATATTAGTATATACATACAATCTAGAAAAACAAAAATGAATAGTAATTTGGGACATATGGAGTAGCTTACAAAACATTGAGTTCATATGGAAATATGGAAAGCTTAGTTTTATATGTTTTTTGAGCTCAGAAAGTTAAGCACACAGTATTTTAGAAGTTAAGAGTAGCCCATTAGAACTAAAAAAACCAATAGCTGTTTTTCAGAAAAACTCAAAAGCTGCATCTCAAATAACATGCCTATGGCCTACCAGAAACACCAGGGACCCGGGGTTGACTAGGCTTTCATTTCAAACCAAAACGGACAGTGAACAGTGTTTACCTATTGGAATTTCTAAGGATAGTGATCTGCCACCGGGGCCAAATGGACAGGGATGATGCACCTGTAGCGGTGGAGGCGGCTCGAGGAATGGAGGGCAGATGCGCGGAGGCGTCGGCGGTGGCGCAGGAGTTGGAGGGAGGTGTCTTGACGGCGCAGCAATGGAGGGAGGTGTCTTGGTGTCAGCGGCGCGGGGAATCGAGGGCGGATGCCCGGGGGCGTCCGTGGCGACGCGACAATGGAGTGAGGTGTCCCAGTGTCGGCAATGGGGCCTGGCCGCTGCTCTGGTGTGCTCGCCGGCTTCCACCTGCGCACGCAGCTGCCGAGACACACCATGGTGGCTTGGGAGGAGGTTACGCCGAGGAATGGACGGCGGCGGCGGGAATGTCGCGAGTGAACACGCGAGGACCTGCGTGCGCGGTGAATGGCCGTAGGGA
Organism: Cenchrus americanus; assembly: GCA_947561735.1. Lineage (NCBI taxonomy): Eukaryota > Viridiplantae > Streptophyta > Magnoliopsida > Poales > Poaceae > Cenchrus > Cenchrus americanus. Next base: position 163,600,026 of record OX387242.1, on the reverse strand, counting down.
ATTTTTTTCCAAATAATATATGTTACTATTTTACCCATAACAAAAAAAATCGAAAAACTGATAATACTACTGTACTACCGTTTAGTGGTATTGTGCGATATAAAAGACCTCTTCATTTTATACCAAAACGGACAGTGAACAGTGTTTACCTGTTGGAATTTCTAAGTGTAGTGATCTGCCACCGGAACATCACAGGAAAAGAGCCTTTCTGTAGCATTTCAACGTTATCTCAAGATTCCTAACGCAAAAAGGCAAAACAATTACAGGGACTAGAATTTAACACAGGGTACCATGAATATTTTCTAATTAAATAATGCACGGCTACACGCTAGGTACATGTCGATCTTGAGCACGGCGTTCTTGGTGGTGAGATTGAAGGAGTGCGTCCTGAGCAACGCATACCCGGTGGCGCCAAGGAACCAGTGCCGGCCTATGTTTTCGAGTGCCCCGCGGCGAACTCGTCGCAAAGCCCCCTAGATTATTAGACTATGTATATAATGTATAACTTATAATATATTTTTAATATTGCAAGTCTGATAATTACGGAGAAACAATATTAAAAAAGCAATATCTTTGTACTTCTAGAACTAATATGATTACCTTAAAAAAAATATATCTCTTGCTTGTCATGAAAAAATTTGTCGTCGGGCGTTTCTTGATGCAAAATCATCAAGGACGGTACTGAGATCAATACTGTCCAAGATACCCCTCTCGATAGTGCACATAGCCAAGCCATTTAACCTTTCTTGTGACATAGTTGATCTCAAATAATTTTTCAACAACTTCAATTTTGAGAAACTCCTTTCAGCTGAAGCTACAGTCACAGGTACAGTTAAGAGAATTCGGTAGGCAATTGAAACATTTGGATAGCAATCTGCATCCTTAATAAACTTTAGAATCTCAGACGCTGACATCATAGAATCTGGCAAAACCACTTGCAACACCTTTAGTTCTTGAAAAAAATCATTGATCTCAACATATGATGAGTTATCATGAGAAAATTTATCAACAAAAATCTTGCAGCGCAGCCAAAGATCAGCTTCATCTAAGGATTTCAAATTTTCTGAGTTGAACAAGAACCCAAAAACTTCATTAAATGCTTTCATCTGATCAAACCTACTAGTCAATGAAGCAATTGCAGCATCAATCATAACTATGAAGTAATCTCTTCTAAAGTTGTCCAAAGCAGATCGTTGTATTTCCTCGTCCTCGTCATCTTGTTCATCATACTGTTTCTTTCTCTTGCTTTTAGGTTTTGTACGAAATATTGGTTCTACATCCAATTCTAATGCAATGGTTTTTGCTGTTTCCATACTAGAAGTCAAACCTTCATCTCTGTACTTCATAAAATATGATATGACACCTTCTATGTGTTTGAGAGTAGCATCTATACTCACAATTTTAGATTGCAACTTTTTACTCACCTTATTTATAGAGAACAAAATATCGTGCCAGATAACCAATCCAACTAAAAAATCAAAATTCTCAAGTGCACTGACCAATGATTGACACTCGCTAACTGTTGATGGGTCATTGTCCAGTGCACTCACCTCCTCTAATGCTTTGAGAGCGGATCTTATTTGAGGAGTTTGAAATCTGATAGCCTGAACACTTTTTATTCGACTTTCCCAGTGTGTGTTGGACCATGACTTAACTGTCAGCCCTCGGACATTATCAACCAATATCTTCCACCTTTTGGTAGATTTTGCGAATAATGTATATATACGTTGGATAATACCAAAAAAAGTAATAGCGTGCCTGCAATATTTCAAACATCACAAATAGTAAGATTCAAACTTTTCTCAAATCATGGCATATTATGTTTAAAAGAAATAAGAGTTTACCTGCAAGATTTTCCCATATCACAAAGAGTAAGATTGAGACTATGACATGAACACGGCATATATAGTGCCCTTGGATTAATTTCAAGCAAGCGCGTCTGAACACCTTGGTGTTTCCCCTTCATATTTGAACCATTATCATAGCCTTGTCCCCTCACATCATCAATATTCAAATTAAGAGAGGATAATGCATTCTGTAATACAGTAAAAAGACCAAATCTTGATGTGTCATCTACCTTCAAGAACTCCAGAAAGAACTCCTCTACCCTTGTAACATTCCCCGACATATTCACACAACGAATAATTAGAGTCATTTGTTCTTCATGGCTCACATCTGGAGTACAATCTAAAATTACAGAAAAATACTTGGCATCCTTAATTATCTTCAATATAGTTTTCTTCACACAATCTGCAAGAAGGGAAATCATCTCATTCTGAATTTTATGACCAAGGTAATGATGATGAATCTCACTATTTTGAATCCGCCTAATATGGTCTTGCATCACAGGATCAAATGCACTCATTATTTCAACTGTGCCCAGAAAGTTACCATTGTTGGGTTGATATAGCTTCTCATTTTGCCCTCGAAAAGCCAAATTATGCTTAGCAAGAAACTTGACAGCAGAAACGATTCTTACTAAAACTTGTCTCCAACGCTCTTTCTCCTTTGCAATTTCCCGTTGCCAGTCATCATCAATTGTTTTATTTTTGGCCAACCTCAGCCTAAGCTCATTCCAGGTATTCATGTTTGTCAGATGCTCATCACTACTCTCATGTTCTTTGAGTTTCCTACTGAGACGCTGCCAGTCCCTCACTCCATCAGATGCTAGCAAAGACTTGCTTTTGTGTGACTTGAACAGCTTGCAGCAAAAACAATAGACTTTGTTCACATGTTTTGAGTAAAACAACCACTTTCTATCAACAGACTCCCCATTACTTAAATTTCTGGAGTAGTAAGTATATGAAAAATGTTGACCAATGTCATCCTTTGGGAAAACAAGATTTAATTCTCCTTTTGTTATTGTCAATATTATCCCATGTTCTGGGATCATAGATAGATAAACCAGAACCATCTTGTTCATCACCATTTAAATTTTCATGATCAGATGAGGGATACAAATTTTCCTGATTCATACTGTCCTCCATGGCTTCAATTTCTGCAATCCATTCTTCTTCCATTGGATCATCATCTTCATTAACCTGAACTTCTGCATTTAAATTTTGATCATGTTCTTGCTGGCCATGATCAGATTCATGCTGACTATGATCGGATTCATGTTGACCATGATCAGATTCATGCCCTTGCCCTTCAACTTCGTTGACACCAACATTACTTGAACCAACAAAGAACTTATGTAAAGCGCCTCTTTGCGATTCAACGATTTGAGCATCACGCTTTCTCTTATTCCTTTTCTGAGCACCCGACAATTGTTTCTTAGGAGCCATCTATTACATAAATTAATTTAAAGAAGAACAACATTATTTTTAAAAAATAACCTCTGGTAGACAACAACATAAATTATAACTACTACAAAAATTAATTTAAAGACGAACAACATTATTTAAAAAATAACCTTTGGTAGACGTGTTGGATGATCAACTGGATTGGATGAACACTTGGTGCCTGCTCGCTAGCTAATCACCGTCGCCAGGCGTCGGCGGCAGGCCAGCAGTCGTACTCACGTGAGTCTCTCGACAGACGGCGGCGTGGAAGTAGACGAGTGGCCGACAGGCGGCAGCGGTAGCGAATAGCGATCAGTTGATTACTATCAGGCGATCGCCGTGGAGGCGACCTGCGCATGTGCCTGGCGACGAGCCGACGACTCAGCGATCTCGAGTGTGCATCACCGCCACCTCGTGCTGCGCCGCGAAGAGGTAGAACCCCTGCGCGCGGCCCACGGCCGGCGATGCCGCGCCGGGGCCCTCCGTCAGCGGGTCGTCGATGACGTACATGTCGCCGAAGCGGGTGGTGGGGTGTTGGTGGAAATCGGGCCCGAAGGGTGGACGCCGACACAACAGCCCCCTGAACTCCCTCTCCCCCTCTCTAGGAGCCCCTACTTCTACTTGAGCGAGGAAAGGGAACACTGAGACTTAGTAAAACAGAACAAGTAAATACTTAGCAAACCAAAGGCCGAAGGACAGGCAAGGGCCTTCGGTACTCTCTTCTCATTACAGTGTGTCCGTTTCATTACAAGGGGTTCACTATTTATAGGAGGCCCCTGGGTATAGTCATTTGCCTCAATTACAACTTTTCCGCTCCTGACAATCCACTTTAAACACTTTACAAGGGTATAACAGTAAGTCCCCGCGTCGTACGAGCCTCCGGCCGTGTCTTCGTACGGCCGAAACGCCTTTACACGCGGCCGCCCTTGTCTCTCGCCCCCGACCGAGCCCGCTTACACGCCGGGCGGTGGCCACGTGTCCGGATCGTAGGCACCTTCGGCGCCGGCGGCCGACCCCCGGACCCGAGGCGTCGGGCCTCTTCGTATGCTTCGTTCACGCCGCCGCGGACCCCCGACTCGTCGTCCCGGCCGGCCGCTCTCCACCCGATGTCTCCCTTGGGCTCTCGTCATCGGAGCCCCGCCGCTGGCACCTTCGGCACCGAAGGTAGACGCGGCCACAAAAAGTCTTCCCTGCTCAGCAAAACTCATAAGGCACAAGCGGCATCAGTGTTTCATTAGTGCTCATGAGGCGAAGGGTCTTCTCGCGAGACCGAAGCTGTATGCAGTCGTGGGCGGGCACGGGTGATGCTTCCGAAGACCAACTTCCCCAACAGTAGCCCCTCGTCAGTGAGGGCCGTCCCCGGCTCGCGTAGGGCCGAACTTACGATCGTCCTTAACCGGGTGAAGACCGGTCTTCGGAACTCCCCCGGACGGCCCGCGCTGACAAGACGTCCCGAAAAAGACGTGCGCTGCCCTCGGTCAAGTTTACCATTGGGAGGGGCCGTTAATGGGCAGAAAGGTAATTTTGAACTGGGCCGGCGCGATTATCGGAACTTGTTACTATATAAGGGGGGGCCGTCCTTTGGATTACCCCACCCAGCGACTTCAGCGCAGAGCTTACGACCCGCGAGAGCTCCGAAGACCTACTGTAAGACTTGCTTCAGCCCCCTTGCTTCTTCTTTCGCTTCGTGCTTAGTTAGTGCTGATGGCGCCGAAGCGTAGACGCGATGCTGTCGCGAGGGAGATCGCGAAGACCTATACATTCGGTCGAAGCCAAATCGACAAGACCGACGTGGAGGCGTTGGTGAAGAATCGCATGGTCGGGGCCGGCCGAGCCCCCGGCCGCGAGACCGTGCCGCGGCCACGGGACAACGAGGTTGTCATCTTCCGAGATCTTCTATACGCGGGGCTTCGGTTCCCACTTCACCCCCGCCGTTGTCGACATACTTCGGTACTTCGACATCTACCTTCACCAGCTCACCCCCTAATGCCATCCTCCCCTTGTCGGTATATATGTGGATATGCCGGACGACGAAGATCAAGCCCTCCGCCGAAGGTTTTGCCTCGGCGCATCAGGTGCATCACCAGCGGCGGACGGTCTTCGAGGAAGAAGGGGACCAGTCCATGGAGAAAGACTGCCAGTTCGGCTGCCTCAATTTCTCCTACAAGGCGGGTGTGGTGAGCCCGGTCACCGCGTACAGGAACAAGTGGCCTTCGGACTGGCAGCAGCATTGGTTCTACTACAGTCTGAGCCCCCCTTCTTCCGGAGGCACCCACCCGTTGGCGACGAAGGAACTCCCGCCCCTGCACGAGTCCTACGCGAAGAACCCTTCGTGCCCGGAGGGGGACGAATTCGTGATTATGCTTCGTCGGTTTGCGCGGAGGTATGGTACCCGCGACATTGTGGAGGAGTACCGCAGCATTCCCGTATGCCCGCTGGTCGACGGTTGGTCCGTGGCCGAAGACGAGTGGGCGGAGGACATCGGTGGCATCCCCTGCCCTGATTGGACAAGGGTCTTCGGCTTTACGGCCGATTGTAAGTTGCTTTGCGCCCTTCGGATGGTTGTGTTTTGTTATGTTATTAGTGATCCTAGTGCTGACGATCTTGACTGTTTTCCTGCAGTGTTGAGGAGAAGGAAAGTGGAGGCGCACGGGGACTTCATCCTCGGCCCCGTCTCACCGAAGGAATACAAGGACACCGTCGCGGAGCTGAACGGGTCCCGAACCAATCGTATCTTCGAGTTTTTCAAGATCGCGCCGCCCGAGCGCGTCGGTTTTGCCAAGCACCGAGAGGCAGCCGAGAAGAAGGCCGCGGCGGTCGCAGCCGCCGAAGCTGACGTGGAGGAGACGGCGACGTCGCCACGCGCTGCTCCACAAAAAGCGAGCAGGAGGAGCGCGCCTCGCCGCGGCCACGGCGGCCGCCGAGGGGAAAGCCCGAAGAAGCGGGGCGGCCGACCGGCGGACTCGCCCCCTTCTCCCAAGAGGACTCGCGTCATCGACGTGGAGACGGGCGTCGTCGGAGACGTTATAGCCGCCGTCCCACTCCGTGTGGCCGCGCCTTCGGATGTGCCTGCGGCGACGGCGGAGGTGGGGGCTGCCGGACCGCTGCTGGTCCCCCTCAGCCCGCAAGAAAAAGACAGTGACGGAGACAGCGATGTTCGCATAGTGTCTTCTGTCGAGGACGCGCCACGCAAGCTGAGCCCCGTCGTCGTCGGCGCCGAAGCCCCCCAGGAGAAAGATGACTCCAGCTCCACCTCCAGCAGCTCGTCGGACACCTCCACCGAAGGTACCGAGCAGTCGGCCTCCCCTTCAGCTCCCGCCTCCGAGAGAAACGACATTATTCCCGAAGCGGAGGAGGAGGAGGAGGACGAAGGACCCGAGAGCAGCAGCTATCGGGTGACGCCAGAGGAGCCCCGGGCCGCCGCTGTCCGTCTTCATGTCCCCGCCGAAGCCAAGCTGATCGGCGGGAAGACGATCCGCTTCTTGGGGCTGACGAGCGGTGGTCATGAGCGCCAATTCCTGGAAGAAGCCGGGGCAAGCTTCTCCATCCCTCATGAAGAAGAATACTATGGGAAGCTGACCGCGGCTGAGCTGACGACGGCGTGCGGAGACTTGTCGTTGAAAGCCTTTATAGCCTCACGATGTCTTTCCCGAAGGTTGGAGCGGGAGAGCAAGGAGACCAAGGAGAGGTCGGTGGCTGCTGTCTCCTCGCTCGAAAACCGAGTGACGGAGCTGGAAGGTCGACTGGCTGCTGAGCAAGAGCGCTCGCGAAGGCTGCAGGAGGAGAAAGAAAAATCGTCGAAGGACTCCGAAGCCGCCCTCAGCAGGCTGCGCCACGACGTTGAGACCCTGGGCAGCGCGAAGGAGAACTTGCAATCTCGACTTGCCGATATGGAGGCGAAGTTGGCCGAAGCGCAGGAGAAGGCGAGCGGACTTAACGGGACACTGGAGCGATATCGCACAGACCACCTTCGGAGCGCAGATGCCCTTCGTAACGATATATTGCAAATGCTGGAACAGTGCAACCTTGAAGCGCCACCTGTCCGATTCCCCCGGTGCACAGTCGAGGCATTCTATGAGTGGGTGAACGCGTGCTTCGATCTGCTCGCAATGAACACGAAGATCTTCGGGGAGCTCGCGGCCGCGGTGGGGGTCCGCACGCTGGCCTATTCGGTATGCTCGCTGGTGCCTCCGGATCGCCCGTCATCGGAGAAGACAATTAGCAAGGGGGACCTTCGTCGTCTGACGAAGGACAACTTCGCATGGCCCAGCGACGCGGACTTGGACGTCAGCCAACTCCCCGTGCTCCCGAAAAATCTTGCCAAGAATTTTATGAACACCTTCTTCGCGCAGCGCGGGTACCAACTCACCTTGGACGAGTCCGCTCGGCTTAGTGCCCAGGTGCGCCGAAGCTACTTCCTTCTTATGTTTACGATTGCATCAACAGCGCCCTTTCGTAACTTGATTTGACGCATCGCTCTCATTGTTTTGTTTGTAGATCAAGCCTCGACTGCAGGACCGCGTGTACGACCGTCTCCGGGTTCGGTTTGGCGGCACCCCGCCCTTGCCCCAATTCAGGACGGAGGGGGAGTGGATCGCCATGCCTGGCGTCCCCCTCATTACCGCCGAGGGCTCCGGAGCTGCAGCACCGCAAGGTGGCGAAAACGCCAGCATTCCCGTGGACGGAGCGCGCAGCGCCGAGGACGTCACGGCACGCACCACCGAAGAGGGGCCTGGGGGCGACGCGCGCGGGGGCCGCAGCTCGAAGAAGTGGGGGCTGAAGCGGCCGCGGGGGCCGACCCTTCGGCGCCCACTGGCCTGGAGGCAGCTTCTGCCACCGAGGAAGAGGTCACGCTCGCTCCAGTTGAAGCTGCGGCGACCGAAACCCCTACCGGAGAGAACGCGACGGCGGATGCTTCGGACGCGGCGCACGCAGCAGAACTTGAAGCTGTACTGCTGGCAGCCGGCTCTCCTGGCGTCGAGGAGCCCGCGGAGGCAGCAGTCACTGCGACTGTTGCTTCGGTAGGAGCCACCGAGGCTAGCGCCGTGTTGGACGAGGGCCCCGTCGTCGCCGAAGGTGGTGAGGTGTGAAAAGCTTCGGGCTGTTGTAAAGAAGTGAAAACGGTCTCCCCTTGAAGGGATGGAAATTTTTGTAACGTAAACTGATGCACGGTATCTCTGCGCAGGTTCCTTCCGTGGCTCCTGCGCAGAGGGCCGAAGTTTCGAGCGACTCAACTTTGCCCCTTAATTCACTTTTTGTTGCGCCGAACGTGTGGACGAAGTTTAGCATCCGTCATCCTGATGTTTCGTATGCGGAGTTCTTGTCGTACCGAGCGGAGCGCTACCGCCAGCATAACGAGGCGGCTAAGCGCTTTTTCGCTGAGTTTTCAAAGGATCCCGCGCGTCGGGATGCCATTCTTAGAGAGCGGGCCGCCCGCAGGGCGGCCACACGTAGGTTAGTGGACCCCTTCGTGGACGAAGGGGTCGTTCCAAAAACGGAGCCGACTGAGGAGGGGGTCCTCGGACCACCCGAATATGTATACTTAATTCCTGATGGCTCATCGGAAAGCTTCGCAGCAGTGAAGGTGGAGACGGAGGGATCCCCTTCGTATAGACTCTGACACTGCCTTCGGCGCAGGGAGGATGCCTACCGACAGCGAGCTTCGGGGGATGGCCTTGGAGATCATAGACATAGCGTATCTTCGGCTGATTGACGAAATCTGTGATGATGTACTGAACGAAGATTGATCGTTACTCGTGGCCGCGGGCTGGCACGAAGACTTGAAGCTCAGGACTTCGGAACTCCCCCCCGGAAGTGTTCGTGGCAGGCCCGAAGCGGACTACGACTCTGTGCATTTGTTGGGCGAGGCAGTATGTGTTGTAACTACACTGTTATTTGAATTGTAAAATTGTATCATTTTTACTATGGACGCTGTAAATTGGAGGTGTGCATGAGAGGTGTGTTTGCCCGTCGTTTTCGTGCTGCACACTTGGTCGTGAAAAACCTTAGGTTTGTTGGGACGAAGCAGCATCGCGCTTCGCCTTTGCAGTTAACGTGCGTTGTCTTGTTTTTGAGTGTGCGCCCACTTCGGCCCAACGCGCCGTCGCAGACGTGCGTTTTCTTTGGCCGCGTTGTGGACTTGCTCCGCACCAAGCGATTTTCTCTTCGGTCAACTCACGACCGACGCATCGCTCCAGGCGTGCGCCTACTGCGGCCGAATCATGGCCTTGCCCCGCGTCAAGCGGTTTTCTCTTCGGTCAACTCACGACCGACGCATCACTCCAGGCGTGCGCCTACTGCGGCCGAATCATGGCCTTGCCCCGCGTCAAGCAGTTTTCTCTTCGGTCAACGCACGACCGATGGTCAACTCGCGACCGACGCATCGCTCCAGGCGTGCGCTTACTGCGGCCGAATCATGGCCTTGCCCCGCGTCAAGCGGTTTTCTCTTCGGTCAACTCACGACCGATGGTCAACTCGAGACCGACGCATCGCTCCAGGCGTGCGCTTACTGCGGCCGAATCATGGCCTTGCCCCGCGTTACGCGGTTTTCTCTTCGGTCACGACAATAAGTGACAGGCTTTGGAGTGTGCGCCCCTAAGGCGATCCGGGCCAAGGCTGTTACTTACCGCGCCGAAGGCCACTTCGGAGACTAGGCCCCCCCGGAGGCGGTGGCCTAGCTTCGATGGGGTGGCGCGAGCATTCGTTAAAAAGAAGGTAAATTGCACACGAAGGGATGGGGGAATACTGACTTATATTACATGTCAGAAACCGAAGGGATACAAAGGGCCGCCTCATTAAAAACCTCACACTTCGTGGATCCGGAGGGGAACCACGAAGCTTCCCCCGTGAGGAAAAGAGTACGTCCCCCACTACTTTAATGTACATAGGATACAAAGGTCGGTATCTTGACCTAAAGGAAAGAGAAACTATTGAAACTCAAAGACTGTGCTAAGAACTCGCAGCTGCCTCAGACGAAGTACTTCTGAAGCATATCCACATTCCAGGTGTATGGCTCTTCGTCGCCCGTCAGCCGACGCAGTTTGAAGGCTGCTTCGTTCGCGGTGGCCGTTGCTATGAATGGGCCTTCCCATTTCCCGTGCATCTTACCCTTCGATTTGCCCTTCGGCACCTTGCGTAGCACTAGGTCCCCTGACCGAATGAGCTTCGGTTTGATCTTCTTGTTTTTCCACCTTCGGGTCTCGTCTTGGTAGACCAAGAGGTTTTCGGCTGCCTGTAAGCGAACCTCCTCGATGTTCTGAACCGAAGCCTTGAGGTCTTCGTCTCCTGAAGGTGTACTTCTCCAAGTGCCCAGGCACAGTTCTTCGGGCAGCATGGCTTCCTCTCCGTACAGCAGCTTGAAAGGTGAAAACTGGGTGGTTCTGGAAGTGGTGGTATTGTGGGACCAGATTACCCTCGGTAGCTCTTCGGCCCATTTGCTCTTGGGTAGGTCAGTAATGTTCCTCTTGATGCCAGCGAAGATGATTCCATTAGCCCGCTCGACCGCCCCGTTGGACTGTGGGTGGTAGACCGAAGCGAAACACAGCTTCGTTCCCAGGTATGCACAAAATTCTTTGAACTCTGCGTTGTCGAACTGCTTGCCGTTATCCACTGTGATCTCGTGAGGGACACCGAAGCGGCACACTATGTTCTGCCAGAAGAACTTCTGAATGGTCGTCGATGTTATGCTCAGCAACGGCTTCGCTTCAACCCACTTAGAGAAATACTCAACTGCCACAACTGCGTGAGTGTAGTTTCCAGGCGCCCTGGGTAGGGGGCCGACGATGTCAACACCCCATCGGGCGAAGGGCCACACTGGCGGTAACAGCTGTATCTCGTTGGAGGCAAACTTGCTGTAGGGTGCGTGGCGCTGGCATTCTGGACAATGACGCACGATGTCGTGGGCGTCTGCCACTGCCGAAGGCCAGTAGAAACCTTGCCGGAAAGCTTTTTGCACCAAAGCTCTGGTGCCGAGGTGGTGTGAGCACATGCCGCTGTGAATTTCGTGCAGTAGCTGCTTTCCTTCGGTGACAGATATGCACTTTAATAGTGGAGCGCACACCCCTCTTCGGTACAAGTTTCCGTCGACGAGGTGGTAGTTTCTCGCCCTGATTGCCACCCTCTTGGCGATGACCCCATCTTCGGCCTCATAATATCCCTTGAGCGCCGCTACTATTGGGGCGCGCCAGTCTTCGCTCTGAATGGCGTTCACAAACTTGGGGGGTGCACCTTCGTCGGCTGCGGACCTCATAGTGGTTGTTTCATAGAAGACATCCGGTGGCAGGGGCTCAAGCAGTGCGGTTGCCTTCGCAATTGCATCGGCCTCCTTGTTGTGATTCCTGGGGAAACTTCTCACCGTGATGCCGATGAAGAATTTTTCCATGCTTCGGACAGCTTGAAGGTACTTCATCATATCTTGGTTCTTTGCCTTGTAGGTTTTCCCAATATGGCAAGCGACAAGCTCGGAGTCCGTCAGGATGACGAGCCTCCTGGCTCCGACAGCCCTGGCCTTCCGAAGAGCGAGCAACAGGCCTTCATACTCTGCTACATTGTTTGTGCAGTTGTCGTAATTCAACCGCAGGGCGTATCGGAGTTTGATGCCCGAAGGGGACCTTAAGACCGCTGCGGCCGCCGAACCAAGGTGGCAGTATGCGCCGTCACACTGGACTTCCCAAACTGGCTCTGTGACTATTGCTTCCCCCTTCGGCGCCGAAGGCGTCCAGTCAGCTACAAAGTCAGCGAGGACTTGAGATTTTATTGCGCTGCGGGCAACGAAGCTTATGACATGCTCCGCTAATTCCGAGGCCCACTTGCCCATCCTGCCTGTTGACTCCTTGTTCTCGAACATGTCCCGAAGGGGGAAAGCTGTGGGTACCGAGACGTTGTGGCTCTGGAAGTAGTGCCGAAGCTTCCTTTTTGCCATCACAACCGCGTATGCCATCTTTTCCATCTCGGAGTAGAGCAGCTTTGAGCCGCTCAGAGCTTCGGAGACATAGTATATCGGAAACTGCCTCAGGGCGTCTGCCTCCCTGCGCTCTTCCACAAGCACTGCACTGACCGCTGTGTCGGTTGCCGCAATGTACAAAAGCAGGTCGGCCTTCGGTGACGGTTTGGTCATGATTGCAGCATCTTCAAGGTATTTCTTGAGTTCATCGAAAGCTTGCTGCTGCTCTGGGCCCCATTGGAAGGCTGAGTTTGCACGAAGGACCTTGAAAAAGGGCAGGCTTCGCTCTGCGGCTCTTGAGATAAACCGGTTCAACGAGGCGATTCTGCCAGTAAGCCTCTGAACTTCCTTTCGGGTGGCTGGGGGCTGCATCCTTCGTAGGGCCTCGATTTTTTGGGGGTTCGCTTGGATGCCCCGCTTGGAGACCATGCACCCCAACAGTTGCCCTCTCCGAATGCCGAAGATGCATTTCTCTGGGTTGAGCTTGAGGCCATTTTGCCTCATGTTGTCGAAGGTCTCTATTAGATCTGCGATGTGATCTTGCTCTTTCTCGCTCATGATGACGATGTCATCGACGTACGCCGAAGCATTGCGCCCCAGCTGGCTGCCCAGGATCAGCTTCATCATGCGGTTGAAGGTGGACCCGGCGTTGCGCAAGCCTTCGGGCATCCTGACGAAGCAGAAGACGCCGAAGGGGGTTGTAAAACCGGTTTTTGCTTCGTCCTCCCTTCGCATCCACACTTGGTGATAGCCAGAGAAACAGTCTAGGAGGCTCAGCATGTCACAGCCGGCGGCTTGATCAATGATGACATCGATCCTTGGCAATGGAAAAGGGTCCTTCGGGCATGCCTTGTTGAGTTCAGTGAAATCAATGCACATTCTCATGTTGCCATTCTTCTTCGGTACCATGACCACGTTTGCCACCCAGATGGGGTATTGGACTTCTCTGATTATTCTTGCGTCGAGCAGCTTTTGCACTTCGGCCTCCGCGGACCTGACTCTATCTGCTGACATGGGCCGCTGCCTCTGCAGCTTCGGTTTGACTCTTGGGTCAGTATTGAGTGCATGCTCTATGACCGAGCGGTGAACGCCTGTCAGGTCAGACTTGGACCATGCGAAGACATCTTGGTTGTTACGAAGGAACTGCAGGAGTCGGCCTTCGTCTTCGCGCCGATCTCGGCGCCTATCATCACGGTTCTGCTTGGCACATCCGCACATAAGGGGACTGTCTTTGTGACGTCGACAGCCTTCATGCGTTCGGCTTCGGCCCCCTTCATGGACTGCCTCATTTGGGCTTCTGCCTTGTGCTCTTCGGCCGCCGAAGCTTCGTTGCTCTCGTTTTCATTGATGACATGGACTTGTCTGTTGTGGACCGAAGTGTTGCGCTCGGCTCTTCGGGCCTCCTCTTGGCTACCATAGACTGATATTACTCCTGCTGCCGTCGGTATCTTCATGAGCAGATACCCTTGATGGATGACCGCCGCGAACTTGTTGATGGTGTTGCGGCCGAAGATGGCGTTGTATGGGTACGCGAAGTCCACAACATCGAATGTTATGACCTCAGTTCTCATGGTGGCGTCTTGGCCGAAGGATACATTGACATCAATTTTGCCCAAGGCTTCGATTTTTTTATTGCCGAAGCCGTACAGCGGGTGCTCTGCCTTCTTCAAGTCTTCCTTCTTGAACCCCATGCTGGTGAAACATTGCCAGGTCAAGATATCCGCCGAACTGCCGTTATCGACCAGGATCCTTCCCACGTCGTTGCCGAAGTAGTACTTCGTATTCTTGCCGATGTTAGCTCTTATGACGAGGGGGTCGTTGTGGGGGTAGTGCTGCAACCGGATGTCGGCTGCCGTAAAGGTTATGGGGACATGGGACCATGGCAGGTGAAAATACTTGCCGGAGCAAATGTGTGATACACTTCGGTAGTAGTCTTGGCGCTGCCTCTTCGTCTCGTGGGTCGGCTCATTGGATCCGCCAGAGATCGCATTGATGATGTTGAGCATACCCGTCATCCCCGAACTGCTTGAGTCAGGGACCTCTTGCTTTGGCTGGGGTGGGGGTGGCGGTTGGGTGTGGGTGTAGTGCGCTTGGTGGTGGGCAGGTGGGTTCGGCCACGACGGCACGAATACCGAAGTTTGTTGCGCGAGCGGGGGGGGGGAGGTGGAAGCAGCTGCGGTGCGGATGGTGCGTATGGCTGTGGTGGGTGGAAGGCATGCGCAGGTGCCGAAGGTTGGTAAGGCTGGTGGCGGTAGGGTGGTGGTAGGGCCTTGAACTGGCCCGCACTTTGGTACTTCATGACATGGTTCACGGCCATGCCTGCTGCCTTCGCCTTTTCCTCCGCCTCCCACTCCATCTTCATCTTGACCGCCGAAGGGCACTGGTGTGTGTGGTGCTGGGCGTCAATTCCGTGGAGCCAGCAGAAAAAACGCTCACCTCCGGGCCTCTGCTGGTTGTGCTGTTGCGGCTTCGGCCCCTTGCCATGTCTGTATCCTCCCTTGTGCCCGCCGCCCCTGTTCTGGTTTTGGTCGGGGGGTGCGGACACGTTGTTGATCTGGCGGTTCGCCTGCTTCGGCGGCTGGTTTTGCCACCCCTTCGGCTGGTCCCACTGACCCTGTTGTTTTTGCTTCTTTGCCGCGTTTGCCCGGTCGAGCCTTCGGCGGCGTCCTTTGTCGGACTTGCAGTATTCTTGCATGACCTCAAATAATTCTTGCACGGACTTCGGCTTGACCCTGTCGAGCACGTCTTGGCAGTTTCCAACCCTCAGGCCACCGACGATGGCGTCGATGATGCTGCTTTCGGACACATTGGGCGCGCGCGCTGTTAGTTTGACAACCCTGTGCATGTACTCTTGCAGTGATTCACGGTCCCCTTGGACACACATGTTGACGAGGTCATTAGAATCCAGCTCTTCGACCTGCATGCCTTTGAAGCTGGACAGCAGCTTGTTCCGCAGCTGGAACCATGACGTAATGTACCCCTTCGGTATGTTGGCATACCAGTACTGGACTTCTCCCTTGAGCGCGAGCACGAGGGCCTTCGCCTTTGTGGTGGCATCACCCCCGTTGGACTCAACCGCCGCTTCGAACTTCATCAGGAATTCCTTGGGATCGTAGTCTCCGTCATACTGTGGCAAGGTGTTGGCGTTGAATCGACGAGGCCACGGCGCGCTCTCAAGCTCGACCGAGAGCGGGGACACCGGGACGACGTTACGGAGTGGGGCGTCGTCGGGAGCGAAGTGTTCGTGCGCCTGCCCCCTGTCTTGGCGATGCCCTATGCTTTGTCCTTCGGAGGCATCTTTTTGCTGCCTCCACTGGTCCGGCCGGGCTCGCATGGCTGCGGGGGTGAGCCAAGCGTCGCCGCGGCCGCCGGCGCGGCATGCGCGGCGGGCGTCGGTGGCGGTGCGGGCGGCGTCGGAGCAGCTTGCTGTGGCGGCGTTGCGCCGGCGATCTGGCTTTGCAGCATGGCGAGGTAGCGCTCAGCCTGCCTGATGTTGAAGTCGATGGAGTCTGAGGCGGTGTGGGGTGGGGCCGCATCCTGGTGCTGGGATGGTTGCAACTGCGAGGAGGATGGGCGCGTTTCCTGCTCAGGCTGAGCCGGCACGGATTTGCCAGCGATGAGGGCCCGAATCCTTCGGAGGGCCTCGATGTCTTGCGCCGAAGCTCCCAGCCCCTCGAGGCTGACTTCGAACATGCCCGGAGCGGTGTGTTCTACCTCCGGCGCGCTCGGCCCGGCGGCGGTCCCCGCCGAAGGTTGGACGGTCGGAGGGGATGGGTTGGTGGGCTCCGGCACGAGTGGAGGGGTCGCCGCCTGAGCCGTTGCGGCTTCGGCGCCTGCCGAACGTGTCCTAGCCATGTGGTCTTGAGATCTTCCACGAGGTGGGCGCCAAACTGTTGGTGGAAATCGGGCCCGAAGGGTGGACGCCGACACAACAGCCCCCTGAACTCCCTCTCCCCCTCTCTAGGAGCCCCTACTTCTACTTGAGCGAGGAAAGGGAACACTGAGACTTAGTAAAACAGAACAAGTAAATACTTAGCAAACCAAAGGCCGAAGGACAGGCAAGGGCCTTCGGTACTCTCTTCTCATTACAGTGTGTCCGTTTCATTACAAGGGGTTCACTATTTATAGGAGGCCCCTGGGTATAGTCATTTGCCTCAATTACAACTTTTCCGCTCCTGACAATCCACTTTAAACACTTTACAAGGGTATAACAGTAAGTCCCCGCGTCGTACAGGCCTCCAGCGTGTCTTCGTACGGCCGAAACGCCTTTACACGCGGCCGCCCTTGTCTCTGCCCCGACCGGAGCCCGCTTTACACGCTGGCAGTGGCCACGTGTCCGGGATCGTAGGCACCTTCGGCGCCGAAGCAGCGACCCCGGACCTGAGGCGTCGGGCCTCTTCGTATGCTTCGTTCACGCCGCCGCGGACCCCGGACTCGTCGTCCCGGGTCAGCGCTCTCCACCCGATGTCTCCCTTGGGCTCTCGTCATCGGAGCCCCGCCGCTGGCACCTTCGGCACCGAAGGTAGACGCGGCCACAAAAAGTCTTCCCTGCTCAGCAAAACTCATAAGGCACAAGCGGCATCAGTGTTTCATTAGTGCTCATGAGGCGAAGGGTCTTCTCGCGAGACCGAAGCTGTATGCAGTCGTGGGCGGGCACGGGTGATGCTTCCGAAGACCAACTTCCCCAACATGGGGTCTCCCGGCAGCGGCGTCGTGCCCCTCGTCACGGGCACCACCGTCGCGGGGCTCCCTGGCGACGGCGTGGCGGTGTCGTGCATGTAGAACCGGAGGTGCGTGCACGTGGTCGGCGTCGGCCTGGCGGCGGCTGCGAGCGCCGTGGAGATGATGAGTGCTAGTTGGAGCTGCAAGGTACGGGTCTTGGCCATGGTTAGAGGTGGCAGAAGAGAGAAGCTAAACCTACACTTCGATTTGTGAATGATGATCTGATGCCAATTGAGCTGACAGACGCAGTTTTATTTGGGTGTCCTTCCATTCCACTGGTCCAAAGGAAGTTGACTGTCATCAGTTCCCATAAACTCCGAGTTGGATACAAGAAGCGTAAACGGTACTCAATCCATTTATATACTGACACGTCTTTACAATTATAAATAGGGACATTGGTGTTTCTACCCCTATTCTCAATGCTAATTGTGATTTTGCCCCTGTTCTTCTAGGTTTGCGAATTTGCCCCTGCTTTTCGAAAATGAATGTGCCGTTTGCCCCCTGGTTTTGACGTCAGTTAAATGGGATTCGATTAAATGAATTAAGAAAGAAGAAGGACACTTAAAAACACTGAAATGACTGAAATACCCTTGGGAACCTTAGGGGGTGATTGGTTTCCTGCAGGAGGCGGAGCCTGGCTCACCGCATGCAGGTGGCGTTAGTTCTGTTGCCTGATCCGACCTCCGAGCCAGGCTGTACGCATGCAAAAAGGCTCCCGCGGCCTGGCTCGACGGGAACTAGAGAAATGGCCGTTTCTACTGTGTTTCTACCCCTATTCTCAATGCTAATTGTGATTTTGCCCCTGTTCTTCTAGGTTTGCGAATTTGCCCCTGCTTTTCGAAAATGAATGTGCCGTTTGCCCCCTGGTTTTGACGTCAGTTAAATGGGATTCGATTAAATGAATTAAGAAAGAAGAAGGACACTTAAAAACACTGAAATGACTGAAATACCCTTGGGAACCTTAGGGGGTGATTGGTTTCTGCCCGGGAGGCGGAGCCCGGCTCACCGCATGCGGTGGCGTTAGTTCTGTTGCCTGATCCGACCTCCGAGCCAGGCTGTACGCATGCAAAAAGGCTCCCGCGGCCTGGCTCGACGGGAACGAGAGAAATGGCCGTTTCTACTCGGCCTGGCTGGAGTGGTGCTACACGCGCGCACGGATGAGGAAATATGACTTGCGTGCGCATAGATTTGCTTTGCGTGCAGCTTACCAATCAGCAACTCCGAAGAGCCAGGCTAACTGCAAGCAGACAACCAAACAGTGTCGTATGCATATGCTTGGCTAGGCCATCGAGAGCGAGGCTCCCCTGGTACGAGCCAGGCTCACCCCAACAGGAAACCAATCACACCCTTATCCTCTCCTTCACATGGCTTCGTTACCTCTCTGCTCTCTCTCTCTCTTTCTCCATGAGGCAGAGCGGCGGCACAACGGGATTGTAGGGGCAGCAGTGCATCATTCAAGCGCAGAAGAGGCCGTAGGAGGCTAGGAGCAGGGTGGAATCGCACGGGTACGAGCGGAGCTGGCTGCGGCGGCCAGCACGGAAGGTGCTGCAGGGGTCGAGCGGCGCGTGCATCTGGGGTCGCACATAGGTGCAATAGGAACCGAGAGCGAGCGACGGTGACACGCGGGGCCGGGTGAAGCTGCGGTTTGCGGAGGCGCGTGCGGAAGGCGTTGTAGGGCCGGGCGGCGTCGCGTGAGGCCGGATGGAGCTGCAGCGGCGCGCGCAGCAGGAGCCGAGCAGAGCAAAGGACAACAGTAGCGCGCGCGGAAGGTGCTGCAGGGGCTGAGCGGAGATACGACGGCGCGCACAACTGGGCCCGCACGGAAGGCGCAGCAGGAGCAGTTCGGTGGCGCGCAAGGCCGATCTGACCGAAAATGCACTTTAGCACCTTGCATATCCGAGCCGCTCATCTGGTCTCGGCTCTCGTGAAGTTTTGTCTCTTCCCATTGTAGCCCAGGGTATTTTGATTAAAATAGCTTCGTATGTGTTAGAACCTTAGCAGTAAAGATGGAAAAAGTTGACAGCTTTTTGACCGATGGGTCTTCACATGCGTGTACTCCCCACACCGCTCTGTACTCCCCACGACGTCTGGTTGTACTCCCAGCGGGCCCCTCTTAGGCTTCGTTTGGCAACGCTTGTATCGGCCGGTATTGCGGCCCAATCCCCGCGTCGTGGGGAAACCAGACCACGACGGGGTGAACTCCCCTGTCTGGCCCAGATGTGCATTTGGCACAACCGGGGTTGGATCAAATCCGGCCCAAAACCTGCCGATCCACGCGTGTCCCCAGCAACTCCTCACGCACCGGGAGAGAAAAACATGTCCGCTCCGCTCGCGTATCCTCCGACTCCCCTCTCTCTCTCGCTGCGCCGCCGCCACCTCTCCCCTCGCGCTCCCTCGCGGCGCCGCCGGTGACCCTGACAGCATCAGGTAGGTGTGCCTCCGCCTCCTCCTCCTACTCTTCCTCCGTGTCATCCCCCAACTCATCCTCCCCGTCCCTGTCCTTCTCTTGCTAGGGTTCGGCGGCGGCGGCGGTGGCGTCGGCGGCGATTGCTACTCTCACTCCGCTTCGATTCGGCTCCTCTAGGTGCATATCCCCCTCATCGCATCCACTATCCTACTTCTGCTCCCCTTCTTGGTAGGTTAATTGCTGGAAGGGCCGGGCGTCAGGGGTGATTTGAAGCGGACGGATATGATTTGATTCGCGGCAGCGGCGACCCCGACGGATTCGTTTCTTGATGTCAGCTAGATACCGTGGGGATTATGAAAGGCAGCACGTGGATTCGGTCCTGCTGTCCTCCTGCCTGCTGTCATGCGTCCGTTGGTTTTGTTCCGGTGCTACAACTTGCATACTAAGGCTTTTGATCTCAAGAAAAAACTTGCATGGTTTGATTTAGGCCTTTGTGTGAAGGACCCAAATAAAGTTCTAGTACTTGACTATAATGTTAATTGGCTAAAAATTATCTCTATGAGCTCCAAACAGATGAACTAATATATAGTTGAAACGCAACTAAAGTTGAGTTCACTAGTCCAGAAAAGAAAGACAATCTAATTTCAGCTAAGAGTAGCAAAGATCACTTTTGCCCAGTCTTTATCTCTCATTCTCTCCTCTCCTAGTTACTACCTTTTTAATCTTAGGATCCAAACATATCAGCTAAACTTTAGTCATCTATAAAGTGTTGGCTCACTTTTAGGCGACTAGATTTTTAATCCAATCTAAATATTAACTTTAGACAATCCAGAACAGGACCTTAATCAAATGGGGAACGGGGAAGGGGAAAGGTGTTGAACTTTAGTAAGTATACTACTTATAGAAAAACAAACTGTGTCACTATCAGTAGTGTTAGTTGAAAAAAGGCAATTTTATTTGCTGTTTTGGTGGATACAGCTCTCAGTTTGGCATGGCCTTCGAGTCTTGTTTATTTTCACAATGCGATGCACTTGTTATATGTCTTCTTTTATTTCTTTTTTATGGCCTAGGGATGCACTTTGGTACAGTCTAGAGATTATTATTTAACCTGGAGTCCAAACAGAAGCTGCATTCCCTAACTTTACTGAAGGTAGCACTGAAGCTCAACCCCGAAGGAGCCAAGCGCTTGCTTGCTCATAATTATATATGCAGAAGTGCTTTGTAAAATCGGTAGAAAAAACATGCAGGCACTAACAGCTGAACTGAACCATGCACAATCTGAATGATTTGGCCAACTCAATGCTGAGGATTTACTTGTTTCTGAGTGATAGCAGAGTTACGGTCCAGTTCCGTTCCGCTTACAGTACCGGTTACAGGCCTAGGGATGCACTTTGGTACATATTGGTACATGTATGGCCATCTTAATCACTCCTAGAATTGCCTTTTGCTGTCCCCCTAAACACCTTTTAGTAAAGCATACTAGTCAGCTATTTGCAGTCTTGAACATACTATCAGTAGTGTTAGTTGTCAGCTTCAGAACTTGATAAAATTTTGCTTTTCACATCTGTGTATGCACATCATATTAGGACCTGAAATTTTGTACAGTGCTCAGGAATCAGGACTCCAGGAGATCAATTCTCTGCCTCCATGAATCATGATTTCCTTTTGAACAAATTGTGTCATTTGTACACGTTTCTGTATAGCTTCTGAATATAACTGCAGTCGCTTTTTTTACTGTATATAGGCGAAGACACCCACCTATAACTATAGGATTACTAGCCTTTTACCTACTTATTAAAATAGTTTGCAGAATTGTTGAAGTTGCCTGTTCATAGGTATACCCATAGATTTCTGTGTATTTTTCAGCTTATGTAGACCTTTTATTCCTTATCTAATGCAATCATGCACAGTTATAGAGTACTCCTTTTGCTGATAGGATGAAAAAGAAAAAAAATGGTGCTGACTCTGCTGCTCATGTTTGCTTATGTGTGGTTGGCTATAAATAGTGTTGCTAAATTGAAAAGTGTTACCAAATTACTGGTATCCAATTAATTAATTTTACACTAATGTATCAATAGCTTGAAATGCAGTACATATGACAAAACTTTGAACTGTACTTTTATTATTTTTGTAGAACAATGGGTTCAAGGGTTGATGATCTAACTAGGAAGAGGCAGGAAGATGATGATGAGATATTGTTCTTCCTATTACCTGCCCTTGACCTTTTAAGTGGTAGCCGAGGGAGGGAAAAGCGACCTAGACATACATCTAAGCTGTCAGGCAAAGAACGGCTGCGTGAAATCCTTGAAGGACATCCTAAGGACTGTATGGTTGCATTTCGTATGGAGCCTAGCATCTTTAGACATATCGCAGACTATTTTAGAAGAGAGCATCTGTTACGTGATACAAGAGGTGTCAAAGTGGAAGAGAGATTAGCATTCTTCTTGTTTATGTTGTCTCATAATGCTAGCTATGAAGACCTACAATATGAGTTTAAGCATAGTGGGGAGACCATCCATCGACATATTAAGGCGGTGTTCGAAATAATTCCAGCCCTTGCATATAGGTTTTTGAAGCTAACTATTGGAACTGGGCCACACTGGAAGATCAGTACAGATCACCGATACTTTCCTTACTTTCAGAACTGCTTAGGGGCTATTGATGGAACACATGTCCCAATTACCATATCTGAAGATAAGCAAGCTCCGTATAGGAATAGAAAGGGCACATTGAGCCACAATGTCATGATAGCCTGTAATTTTGATTTGAACTTCACGTTTATATCATCTGGATGGGAGGGTTCTGCAACAGATGCTAGAGTTCTTAGGTCTGCATTACTTAAAGGATTTCAAGTTCCTGAGGGTAAATTTTATCTTGTTGATGGCGGATATGCTAATACACCGTCCTTCCTTGCTCCTTATCGTGGTGTACGATACCACTTAAAGGAGTTTGGGCGTGGTCAGCATCGGCCAAGAGATTATAAGGAGTTATTCAATCATCGTCATGCAGTTTTGCGAAATCATATAGAGAGGGCAATTGGAGTTCTAAAGAAGCGCTTCCCTATTTTGAAAGTCGGAACACATCATCCAATTGAAAATCAGGTGAAGATACCAGTGGCGGCAGCGGTGTTCCACAATTTTATACGGAAGATGAATGGGAATGAGGGTTGGTTGGATTTTCAACCAGACAACATTTCACCTGAAGATTTTGTAGATCTTCCTGAAGGAGACAGTCAATACAACAATGATGTCTTTTCTTTTACTAGTCAAATAGATAATGGGAACGCTCTTAGGGATATGATTGCCATGAGCATGTGGAATGACTACAACCATAGTCATCACTAGGCATGTTCATGTTTTCTCTTTATATGGAATCAAATGTAATGATACAGAATGCTTTTATGGAATACTATTTATTGTGATCATCTCTTTATGTCATCCAAAGTGTATTTTACTTCCTTTAAATTTTGATTGATAAATGTGGATCATCTCTTTATGTGACCTCTTTGTGTCATCTTTTTATTGTGTCACAAATTTCAATTTCAGAAATTAATTTAACATGCTTGGAAGAGGTTCTCCAAAGTTCAACCTGATGCAAACTGGTAACAAGCAGAAGAAACTGTCACCAAGATGTGGTCCAATACATAAGAAGAGGGCATCACCTAAGGTAGCACAAAAAGGTACATGAGAACCACATACCATTTACACTATTAACATTTCTGTTTATTCTCTTCACTCTAAACACATTCTCTGATAGTTTAACACTTCACTGATCTGTTGTATTTATTAAAGGCGTGCTTGCATCTCTTGCATCTTACTGGTCTCATGCTTAAGATTTTACTATATGTATCTTGTACATTACTGATTGAAATTAGTCAGTACTGTTACTGTTTATATGAGACTACAACTGTCATATTTACAGTATTGACTAGAGATTTCCTGTGATTGTGATCCCAAGGAACTGAATCCTTACCATTTGGCAATGTAAACAAAATTATAAAACATTTGTTGGTATATTGAAACACAATGGATAGAAATTTTAATGTACCCAGTTTCCTGAAAACAATTTTAATGCATCAACATTTCTATATTTTTCTATATTTTTCTGCAAAACATGTTTTTCTGAATTCCCTTCTCCTTACTATCACCTTCATGCCGAAATACCTTGTCTGTAGTGGACCATAGAAGGGCATCTTGGAACATGGGACTTGAAAAGGGTCTTGTTGAGCTTCTCCATTACCACAACAATGATTGTTATAGGAGTCAGAATGGGTGGTCAATCGAGGCATGGAATCGAATTGTGAAATTATTTCAAGAGAAATTTCCATATGTTTCATTTACAAAGATGCAGATTCAAGACAAAGAGAAAGAGCTCAAGAGGGATTTTAACCTGCTCAAAGAGGCAAAAAACAAAGTGGGGCACATTGGGATGAGACTTTGGGCATGATACATGCTGACCCACCAGTTTGGGATAACATCATTACGGTAACCTGCTTATGTATGCCTATTGTTGCTGCTATTTTATCTTTAGCTCTAATAAACTTCAATTTCCCTGTTTTTTTATTTTCAACAGTCCTTCTCGAAAGCTCGGAAATTCCAAACCAAGCCTTTCCCCCTTTTTCAGACTCTGTGGGAGTTGTATGAAGGTGAAATATCCATGATGCACATTTTCACTTTCCTGCTAATAAAAAATGTCACGCTAGCTTAACCTCGTACTAATGTGCATACTTTTGTCCTCAGGTCATACAGCTGATGGAGCCTTGAACTTTACCTCTACTGAACCGGTACTAACACCAAGAGTCACACAATTACTGCCCCATGAGGATGTCACACAACTTATTAGTGATAGTGAGGCGTTGGAGGAAGATGGTCACAATTTTGCACCAAGAGTAGAAGAACAACTACCCCATGAGGCAGAGGATGATGATGTAATGGTACTGGAACCACCACAAGGTCCAAGATGTGCTGGTACAACCTCAAGTAGGCCTACTACAACAAGAAGAGCAACAGAGCTAATTCCACCAAATGGAGGGAGGAAGGTTGGTAAAAAACAGAAGTAAGAACATGTCACCGCAAAGATGGAGAAGTATCTGGAACTAAGAACTCAACAAGTTGAAGAGGAGGTTGCAGCTAAAGCAAGAGCTGCATTTGAAGTTGATGATTTCTCAATAAAGAATTGCATAAGTTATGTGAACAATGTAGAAGAACTATTTGGTGAGGAAAAGGCTGAAGCTTTTGACGTGTTTAAGGATGCACAGAACAGGCAGATCTTTATGACAGCGGAACCGGTCTCACGTTTAATATGGCTGAGGAAGGAAATGGTAAGTACTTGCAGTTTTTTGTGTCCAGTGCATTCTATTGCAGCATTTTATATTAGTCCAGTGCATTTTGTTCATGAATGCACAATTTAGATTAATTGATAGTCAGAAATGGACTGTGTTCAAAATTGTCATGGATTAATTATGACTTCATTGCATTTCCCTTAATCACTTGTTATTTTGGACTTTGCAGAGGAAGACAACCAGTCAAGTTGTTTGACATTTCAATGCTCAAGCAAAAAATTTTTGAGATGTACTGATAGGTACTGCCCATCAGCTTAATCTCATTCCCCCCTTTGAATCGGTATGCTAATTCATGTTATCTGAAATAATTCCAAGTGCATAACTCTGTTGATCCTAGAACTAGTATGGTTCAGTTTTTACTTACCTATGACTTAAAATGGCAGTGCAAAGTATTTACTACCTAGATCATGCTATTCAATTACTAGATATGCACCTTTACTTGTCATAGTCATTATCCCCAAAAGTAGAATTTGAAAGAATGATCCCACTGTTCACATATTGCTGATACTGCTTTTCTGAGTACATTTGATCAATAGAATTGCCCCTCTTCAGTTAAGGTTACTAACGCACTAAGTTGAGTACTCAATATAACACTCTTATTCTCTATCTATTTATTCATTGTGTGATTGTTCACTATTTATTCTTTCACTACTAACCTGATCTCAATGATCTATTTGCACCAAATGGCCGTGGACTACATTTTCTTAGCAACATGTGCCCTGACCAAATGCCCTTGGACTACATTTTTTAGCAGGTACTATATTCTTGCATAACTGGAGCTGGAATGGTGCAAATTCTAGTTTTGATGGCTTCGGGTTCATCACTTTTGATGTCTTGTATGGAGTGGTTGGAGCTACAGTGTTAATATTTCACTTTAGTTTTGGAGTGATAGGAGGTAGCAGATGACTCTGTATAACCACTGAGTCTATGAGGCACAACTATATTGGCAGGATGTGCTTGTAATATTATTCAAAACATGTTTATAAGGCAGATCCTTGTGTGTTAAGCAAAGCACATCAATGCTCACTGTGCTTTGTGGATACATGCTCACTGTGCTTTGTAGATACATGTGAATTAGTCTACTGGCATGCGCTATAAAACTTGTTATATAACTATTATTTGCAATATAAATTCTGTTATGACTATGCTGTGACAATGCAGATGTACAACACTGAACCAATTTATCCATACGGAGTCAAATCCCAGCCTCAACACTGAACACAGATGCAGCCAAATATATTAAAAACTGTTGTGGGGGGATAAACTGTTGTGGGAGTCAAACCCCCCTGGCCTCAACGTGGATTGGGTGTCGGAGGGGGAACCACCCATTCCCCACGTGTGTCCCATCTCCGGTGGTTTGTGCACCAGGAGTGCCAAACGAAGCCTTATGGATTAGGGCGGACAAGTCCAAAAAGTGATTATTGAGTGTGGAAATCCCCTAATATTTCGGTAATGGTTGAACCAAACTAGATTCCATTTCCATATTAATATTAGTTGCAATTAAACCTTCGAAACAAGATATTACTTCAATATGTTTTGGTCAAAAATCAAAATCCCATCCCATGTTTGTTATCTTTTTTTTGAAAATAAGGGCAGGAGCACTGCCATGTCATATAAGGAGAAGAAGCAGTTTTACATCACAAGCCGAAGCTAACACCACCACACACAACAACGCACACGAACAACGCACACGACAAGACGCCACACCACCACCACCTGGGAGAAGAACCAAAGGAGCCGTCGCAACCCGCGCCGTCGACCAACGATGTGCCACGACCGAAGCCGCAACCCGCTGCAAGGTGAAACAAGCCACCAGAGCTCCTCCACCATGGGCTATCACCGACAGGCTGGACACATCCGGCCGCCGATCACTCAACCACGACACCGCTTCGGCAGAAAACTCTCGTCTCAGCGCCAATGCAAACCACCGACCCTGGCCACTCTGCGTGGGGGCCTCGCCGCATCCACCGCCTCACTCCTCTGCCACGGGCTCGTATACCTGAGACTGCTCTGAAAGCACCACCACCGCCCAATCGACGTTGAGATCACCACCGCACCGAGCGCCCCAACCCGAGGCTACACCTCCATGGGCCCTCAGCACCTCCCTGACAGTGCGGAACAAGCGCACCACCGCAACTGCAACGCACAAAGCAACACCTCCCGCCGACCGCCACCAGCCGAAATGGGTCTCCAAATGTGGCGCCTCCAAGAAGGTCACGACGCCGAAGGCGCCGTCGCCGCACGTCCGTAGAGGACAGGATTTTCACCCTGGAAGCCCGAGCTACAGGTAGATGGTACTCCTCAATGGTGCCCTCAGCAGGGAGATCGACGCCAAGGGCGCCACCACCATTGCCACCGAAAGTGGAGGCTTACGCCCGGAAAAACCACTCCGCACAACCCCTTCATCCTCGACACCACCACTGAGAGAAGTCTGGCACATCCCGAGGCACCACCACTGTGCCGCCAGCAAGAGCCCGGCGACCCCCAACCCCACCACCGTAGCGGCGTCGGACCAGCACCATTGCCAAGGACGAGAAGGGGAGCAACCAGTCGAAGAAGACGCCTCCCGCACGCTGAATCCCCCGAGCCCACCAGAATCCTGCCGCAAGGCACAGATCCAGCAGGACAAGGGGTCCCGACCGCCGCTGCATGTGCCAAGGCACCGACCAGGACCACCGGCAGCCACCACCCAGCGCCCCAAGATGACCGCCGTCGCCGACAGAAGCTGGCCGCCGCCGCCGTCACCGGGGTTCCGCACCAACCACGACCGCCGCCCGCACCGAAACGTCGGCCGCCGCCCCCGCCACCCACCGGCGCGCCCCCGCCGCGCAACCTCCGGATCCGGCCGGGACGGCGCCGGATCCGGAGGCCCACCCCTCCGCCGCCGCCGAGGACGCCGACGAGGAGGCCGACCGCGCTAGCCACGAGCTCTACGTCGGAGCCGGCGGACGCCTCACGCGAGGCCGCCGCCGCCGCCGCCGCCAAGCTCGGGGCCGGCGCCGCCGCGCGGCCTATCGGGTCTCGCCACCCGCGCGAGACCGACAAGCCGCCGGGGGGAGAGCCTCGCCGCCGCCATCCCCCGGGGTCCGCGCGGAGTCCCGGCGGTCACCCCTCCGGCGACGGCGAGGAAAATGAGGGAGGGAGGAGGGTTGGAGGGCGGCGGCGCAAGGGTTTCCCCGTGCCGCCTGCGGGGGGCGACGCGGGGAGTCCTCAATGCTCCCACCTTCCATGTTTGTTATCTGTTTTCTATTTTTTGCTTAATACTCTTAACTATCGGTAATGCAATCTCACATTTTTATTTGTACAGCTCATGTACTCCCATCACTCCCGGTACCACCCCATGTTCTACCATCACACCCGGTACATAAATTTTTCTCGACATTTCAAATATTTAATATATTAGTTTTCATACACGCCCGTAGACCGTGGGTACTGCACATGCTCAACTCTTAAGCATTAAGGAATGATCACACATTGAAAATCACTTTTTGCAAATTGTGCGAACAAAATGAAAAAAGATTATATCATTTTTTGCGCTTGTTCTACGCCATGGATCGGGGAAAAATCAGAAATCAAGGAGCAAGATCTGCTTAACAAAAAACAAGAACAGGGAGGCATGGGGGTTGTGGCCGCCGACGCTCATGTGCTGGCCCCGGTACCTCGCCGCCGCATCCATCTGCCGGACCGCGGTGTGCAGGAGTTGCCAGGGGACCGGCGAGCTTTTCCCACCCGAGGGACGAGCGTTCCACCACCGGATCGAAGCTCAGGGGACCAGGAGGGTGACAAATAGCAAGAACGTCGCCTAGGACCCCAAGCAGCGTGGGCACGCTGGCGAAGGAGAAGGCCGCACCGTCCAGGAGATTCCACAACACGGAGAGGTGGCGGTCCCCACCATGCAGATCAGCGTCAAATGCGCGCGCGGAGGAGATCGTCGTGGTTCGCGCCGCCGAAGAGGGGCGGCAGAGCTTGAGATGGGTGGAGAGGGCACCGAGTGCGAGGAGCCGCCGGACGGCGACCCGCACCGGGCGCCAGCTCGGGTGCAACCTCCGCACCCGCCCATCTCGGTCGAGGGCCAACCACCGGCATCGTCGTATGCCGCGGGGCACCGGTGCTCGGGCGCGAGGCGGTAGTCGACTGTCGACGGACACCACGATGGAGCGGAGGTCGCGACAGAGCCAGCTGCACATGGCGTCGTAGGGCGTTGAGGCCGCGAAGAGCAGTGCAACGCCGCCGTGGAAGTAGACGACCACCGGGAGCGGCGGCTCCCCGCCGACTCCGACGGCGGCGAGAACACCCGCGCCCGCGGCCGCGTGCCGCGTCAACCACGGCATCGGCGGACGCCGGCGCCCGGGACGTATCCTGGCGCGCACTGGTGGACGGGGGTGGAGCAGGTGCTGCCGATGCCGTGATGTCGCATCGTGCAGCCCGCCATCGCCCCGACGCCGATGGTCTTCGTGGGATCTGCCCCCGGTCTTCGTGGGATCCGCCCCGGAACTGTCGCCGCCTGCCGCGCCAAGCTCACGCTGAGGCAGATCTGGGCACGAGATATTTGCAATTTGGCCATTCTCGTAGTTGGGTTTCGGTCCTTTGCCATTATGGAAATCGGCTTCGCACTTTTGCCATTCTCAACCAAGGGCGCACTGCTGCAATGCCTTGTGTGACCATATTGCCCCTCCCCTTACTCAACCTCCAGCCACCTGCACGCCGACGTGGAGCCGCGAGCCCGCGGTGGAGGGGCGGTGAGCGAGCTCGGCCTCCGCGTGCGTGCGCCGCCGCGGGCCGCTCCGCCGCACGAGTGAGCTCGGCCTCGCGCGCGTGCGCCGCGCGGCCGGCCCGCCGCGCGGGCGAGCTCGTTCCTCCTTGTGCCGCCGTCGGCTCCTCCCCGCCGCACCCTAGGCCGCCAACGTCTCCACCCCGCGCCACCCCCCGGGTCGCCGGCCACATCCCATTCTTCCGGCCCACCGCCCCCGCTACCGCCTCGTCGAGCTCCGCCGTGCCCGCCTCGCCTCGCTTCGGCCGGGGAGGGAGGAGGGTCGCGGTGGGGAGAAGGAACGCCGCCACCGCGAGGAAGGAGGAACGCCGGCCACCACACCACCCGCCACCGCCCCCGCACGCACCATCTCCCCCTTCCCCGCTCGAGCCGCGCCCGGCGAAGGTGGAGGCCGGGCCGAGGAGGATGGGGCCGGCCCGGCCACCCAGTGGAGGAAGACGGGCTGACAGAGGAGGATGGAGCAGGGGTAATTTCGGAATGAAAGGCATAGTAGCGGGTTGTGATGGTTTGAGAATGGCAAAAATGCGAAGCCCATTTCCATAATGGCAAAGGAGCGAAACCCAACGATGAGAATGGACAAATTGCAAATACCTCGTCTGGGCACTGGGGCAGCTCCGCGCCGCCACTCCTGCCCACCGTGGGGCCCACGCCCTATATGGAGAGGAAGGAGAAAAGGGAAGGGAGCAGCGGAAGGGCTAGAAAGGTAGGCGTCGCCGCCGGACCTGCCTCAGCTCCTCCGCCCGCTTCCTTGCCTCGCCACACCGCCCGTCCTCCACGCTACCCACCGCGGCTTGGCCTCCCCACCGCCACGGCCAGCCTCCCCGACATGACGGCTAGCGTCCTGTTGAGGCGAGGCAGCGCTCGCGCGTGAAACTCCAGCGTCGCGCCTTGGCTTGGCCGCGCCGCCGGCCGGAGCCTCTCCCCTCTGCCATGGCGCCCACTGCCGGATTGGATCTGAAATGGGAGTGGGAGCGGGTAGAGAAGTGGATACAAGTGATTTTGAATCGTGGGGTAGCAAATTGAGATGGGTTATATCTAGCACACGAGACAACCACACCTGTACATATCTCGATCCTGGTCGTGCTGTCCCGGTACATTGCCACCCACCCCTACGCGCATACGTATCCGGGGCCCACCCTCCTGTATTTGTGCTGCCAGCACCTGCCACACCCTGCCATGGCACACATCTCGGTACATCCTCTCACCACCTTCCTACGGTCCCGATAAAACCCATCTGGGCTTCACGGTACTAAAAATCTTAGTCCCGATTGGACATGCAGCGGTGCGCAAGGCGGGCCGCCGCCGGAAGGAGCGCGCGCCGCGCATGGGCCGGATGCGGCGGCGCCGTGGCTTGCGGCGGCGAGTGGGACCTTCGGCGCAGAGGCGGTGGCACGCTTGCAGGCGAGCGCGAGGCCAGGCTGGCGCTGTGTGGCACTGCGGTGGAGCAGCCGTGGGCCCTATCATGTACAGGCAAACTAACCAAGGCCACAACTATCATTTAACTGCAGATTTAACTCCGTTAACTGTTTTTAGCGGAACAGGGGTAAACCAGAGCTTCTTTCTGAAAAAGTAATGACAAATTCACAAAGCTGAAAAAACAGGGGCAAAATCACCATTAATAATGAAAACAGGGGTAGAAACACCAAAATCCCTTAAGGCTTGTTTGGGAAATGGAGGATTCAAGTGGATGGAAGAGGATTGAAGGGGATTTTGGGAAATTTTGACTTATAGTGGAAATTCCTCCACCCCAATGCCCTTCATTCCCGTTCATTCCACTAATTCCCAAACAAGGCCTTATAAATATCATGTGAGACTGACTCCAACAATGCAACCCAAACTCATTTTGGGTCGCGCACAGTGTTTTTGCGTCGCAAAACAACCTCCAACACAAGACGCACACATGCGATGCATTTTGCCTCGCGCGCAAACGAGAAGGCAAAACTGGGTCTCCTCTCTCCTCACGACTCATTCCTCTGCGGCCTCCCCGTGTGACACGTCCCCGCTATGTCCTGGCCGCCCTCCGTCGGCGGCCTGCAACCGGAAAGGGAGGAGGAAGAGGCGCAGCCGGAGGAGGGGAGGAGCCCGGTCGCTCATCATCCTGCCTCACCGCCATGGATCCTCCCCTTCTGCGTCGCCACCATGAGCTCCTCCCCTTCCACGCGTCGTAGCCCCCGGAGCCGATACAAGACGACGGCGCGGGCGGCGACTGGGGAGGGGCACGACCGGCGAAGAGGACAACAACGGCCGACGGAGGAGAGGCCCGCGGAGACGTCGGTGCTCCATTTTGTCGTCGAGGCGCTGCCGCTCCTTCCGCTTCTGGTCGTCGGAGTTCGCCGCCCGAAATCGAGTCCATCACCACTGAACCGGATCTTGTCGCCGCCGAATCGAGCATCAGCCCTATCGAATTGGGGACACCGCCGTCGAATTGAAGCTTGCCACCACTGAATCGAGCCAGAGCAGCCGCGGGGACGCTGCAACACCGCCCCCACCTGCTGTTGGTACTCGATTGAGGGCATCACACGCGGTCGGTGGCACCGTCCTTGCACTGAGGCCGCGGCGGTCGCAGACGGCAACCTGTCCAGCGCCACTGAGAAGTAGAGCTCGACACTTCAGCGAGTGCGCGCTGCCAACTTCATCGTTGTCGGGGGTGAGCCCGGCGGCCGGGGGCGCAGGGGAAGGGGCTGGCGTGGGGGTGCCGAGCTTCAGGCTGCAGCCCAGCAGCGACGCAGAACGGAGGAGGACGGGGTGCAGTCACAGGAGATAAGGCTGGCTTTTGCGTCTGGTTGTTGGAGAACACAAGTTTTTGGGTGTGTGGTCTTTCACTGTGCGCGACCTAAACAAACTAATGGGTCTCGTATTTGCATTCCCTCTGTTGGAGATAGTCTGACAAAAGATGTTAGCAGTCAAATCAATGCAATCCAAACTTAGGGAAGAGATGTTAGAGGTCAAATCAATGCATATCGAAACTTAGGCTAGTCTAAGGCCAGTCTCAATGCAAGTTTCATATGCACAACTACCTAGATTGAAAACTAGGTAACTGTGCCATTAGAGTTTCATGGTGATAAAACTCTCCTCACATCCCATGAAACTCTCACATTCTCTCTTCGTCACGTCAGCCTATTTAATGCAATGATACTCTTCATGAAACACCACTGAGACTAGCCTAAGTGGCAGGGCATCAACAATTAATAGACCGTTACATAAGTTTTATTTATGTCATGGCACCAAATTAATGAAGGGAGAGAAGATCACGGGGTCAAGGTGATAACCCTAGGTGGGTGCAGTTATCAATACCCATGACCCAGCATTGATAGAAGATCACAGAGTCATAGTAATGACAAAACAAGATTTAAATTATACTTCATTCTATCTCTGAAACTGTGCCCATGAACATGTGCATTGAGAGTGAAAGGGTCATCATGCTGAAATCTTGATGTGGTAAACTTTGTAACTGTGCATATGACACTGCCACTGAGATTTGCCTTAGGGACTCGATCAAGTGAAATGTCATCCTATATAGGTTTGGAAACAGATCGAATACACATGGAAACAAAAACAGATATATGTTTTCCTGTTTCCATCCCCTATGACGGAAATGGATTGAATACGCATGGAAACGAATTCAGATATTTTGGATAACTATTTCCCTATTTCCTTACCATTTCCATCCCTAATACTATATTTTGAAAATCATGGAGCGAGTACATCATCCGAGGCCAACATCTAGAGTGAGTGTGCAATTAAGGCAGTTGTATCTTGGCGCATGGACAATAGTCAAATTTGCAAAAAATAAAATTGAACAAATTGGGGGGAGAGATCCCCACCTACTTTCATTTGATCGAAATGACCCGAGAAGGGGTGATTACAATGAGTTTACAAGCGACCCCGAGGGGCGATCATCTCGGCGAGCCAGGGAGAACAACATGGTATCGACAAAGTCAAAAAGAGAAAGAGTACAAGAGATGTTACAAGGGAACATTACAGCTTCAAGCACAAAAAAGTAGTTTGCTCGATCACTAAGCTACTTACTTGCCGAATTCGCACCATAAATTTTGTGAACTTCAACTTCAATCTTCATCTAACATAGGTGATGAAAACTTCCAAACACCATGTCCGTCTGATCAGAGCACCTCAAATGCTCAAGGTTCTCCCGCGAAGACGACAACGTCCGAGCAGGAGGTTGGAAGTCAGAACCCAGAGTTCTGTTGGGGGCTTGCGGACATCAATTCCCCCGCCCATTGCTGACGTGGAGCTCATCGATGTGGTGCCAACCACGTCGGCTCAGGGCCTAGCAGTGGATCAGGCACAAATCGAGCAGTCGTTGCAGGACTCAGAAACAACTGTCGAGGTGGTGCCGGGTTCGACATTGACGGCTCAAGGCCTTAAGAGGGGGTAAATCAACTGGAAGGACACCCCTTGGGCAGAAGACATCTTCGATGATGATGAAGATATGAAGGAGGTTCGCCGAGCCATCTTGACACTCAACAAAGCGTATATGGTAAGAAACTGACCTCAAGTTGAGTAGTTATCTTATCGTGTGAATATCATCGACGATCCATCTTTTGTCTTTGAAGTAGTCACTATCGGACCGTGCCAAGAGAAGGGCCGACCAGTGCAAGAACGCCGCAGCCATGCAGCTGCATGCAGATCAACTTGAGCAAGAGCTCAAGCGGGTCAACGAGGAGGCGACCGCTGAAAAGAAAAGGCCCAAAGAAGAGTTGAAGGAGGAGCAACGCAAAAATCGGGACGCTGATGAGCTATTGACATCTGTGAGCGCTGGTAAGGCCAACCACCCACGACCTTGTGTATGTCGAACCGAATCTTTGTATCTGACGATATTTTCGTGCCACAGATTTTCATAGAGAAAATGATAATCTCAAGGACAACCTCAAGATTGCCAAGGACAAAATTCGAAGCCTGGAGGTAGACTTGCGGGCAGCTGACGCGGGAGTTGAAGAGTTGAAGAAGGTGATGAAGGCTGCTGTAGAGAGTGAGTATGTCGTATGACGAAAGCTGGCTTATGAGAAACAAACACGAAAGGACCTCGAGGCCAGTCTCTTGGTAGCTTTGTAGTCATTGCAGAGTGACGAAGTGACCATTGCAAGGCTTGAGGTGGAAGTAAACGATCTGAAGAATGTCGCTGACCATGTCATGGACATGATGGAGTCGCAGGTGAGGTCACTGAGGAGGAGCCCAAGCCAGCCATTGCCTGACTTCTAGCTGCACCCTAGAAGCTGGTTGATCTCTTGTGGGTGACAAGTTTAACAGTGGTTACTGAGTCGCTGGTGCGTGTCAAGTCACACTTCTCCGAGGTTGACATGGTCAAGGTCGGGGAAGGCCCAGATGAAACAAAGGACCTCAAGGTCATAGAAGCGGAGGTACAAGCAGTGGCTGAGAAGATAATGGACGCCATTGATTATGAAGGCGATGATGGTGAAGAGTAGTTGTAGTCAAAGAGTTGTACCTCCTCTTCTCCTAGCCATATAAATAACAATGTTGATCTTCTTTTGGCCTGCATGACATGTTTAGTGTACATTTGTGCGAGCTTGGTTGCCCCGAAGCACTGTGTTCTAATATGCCCCGCTGACCACTACTCACGGAGAGGCTACTCAGCAAGGAGACTTATGTGTGGCTGAAGTGTGGGGAGTGTCTAGGATCCCGGTTTTGTGTTGACGGTGTAAATGTGTATCAAGTTTCATTTGGACTCGCAAGCGTACAAGTCCACCATCGTAGTCAAGGGACCCTTCTTCCCTTAAGTGTGAACCCAAGGTATCGAATCCATGGAACAATGTGTAACGCAAGATCCAATCTAATAAGCGGAAAAGCTTTGATCTTGAAAAGGGGTTTTGCATCTAATCTACTAGATCATCATCAAGACTCATCTAGCCTACCACACACCAGAAGTAGCAAGAGAAAGAGAGGGGAGAACCAATCTAAAAAATTGGATCGGGTCTTTTGTTGAAGTTCCAAACTAAAGAAGAATGTAGCAAAACGAATCTCATTGAAAGCATGGCTCTCGTTCCGACTCTGAGGACACCCGTTTTTGTCCTTTACCGTACTGTCACTACGGGGGATAATCTTACAGGTTAGTACTACTCGGCGGGTTCAAGAAGAACAAGATGAAAACGTTTGGTAGATCGGTATGCACCTCTAGCCACCATGGCTAAAAGAACATCCTATGCAATCTACCCACGGGATAGATCTAGGAGGAAAACAACCAAATGAAGACAAAATCGCAACGAAAGCACTTGATGCTAAGAATCAGATTCAATCTACTAATTCAACATAGAAGTGATACATGGACAAGAACACCACCAGGATCCTACCTTGATCTTGATCCTAGCTCCTGGAACTCCGACATGGTCTTCCATGCAAGGTTCCCACGCCGGCTAGGGGGACCCTAGTCAACCATCTTGACCCTCTCCTCTCCGGGATGGTGTCCTTCTCTTCTATGCTCCTCGGCGGTGGATGACGAATATAATTCTGCGTGGTTCTCGGCTAGGGGACTATAAATAGCCCGAGAGGCGGCTAGATCAAAGGGGCACCGAACCGGGCCCGGAATGGGCTGGGCCAGTCGGCCGAGGCCCGTTTTGGCCCGGTTCGGCCCCGATTTCTTCCCCGATTGCTTCTCGTGCGATTCCTTATTTGTGTGCACTTGCATGTGGGCCTTTGACGTCGTTTACTTCACGGTTAAGGCTTGAATCTTGCTATCCAAGCTTCACTGTTTCCTGGTTGAGTCCTTGAAGATTTGCATGTTGACGCTTCGGTCCTCGGGTCATTTGGAGTCATGTTCATCGCATGTCTTGACTCTTGTCGGGCTTCATGATCTTCTCCCAAGGTGCCTGATGAACTTATCCCGAAAGTCTCCTCTTTAGCGTAGATTTCCTGCGTAAACAATAAACTCCAAAATTGACATGCAAGAGTGAACTTGTTATATACGGGGGGTTAGTTCCAGTGGTTAGAATAATAAATTAATGCCAACATTAAAGGTAAACTCACGGCTAGGTTGATGGAAATTCACTGTCAACATTTTGCAACCACACAAACAAGCAGGCTCGCAACAACATAAAGTAACCAGTCATGAGGGACAACGTCCTCAGGTCGAGCGACCCTTGTGTTGGCTTCGATCCCCCGAGCGTGTCGAGGGGAGGATGAAAGGCTTGGCCCTCAGGTCTTCGACTCTTGTGTTGGCTTTTGCCAAGCCCCCGAGCGTGTTGAGGGGGAGGGAACATGACAAGGAAGAAAAGAGGATAGAACTCGAGATACAACAGATGATTGCTTTAGAACTAATATTTATTTAACTGAAGGTACAAAAGTGAGGAATACATAGCAGTAATGAAAACTATTCTACAGATAGAATCGGCGTAGGTGCTCCACGTTCCATGCGTTAGGGACCCCCTAACCGTCGCCCCACTAGAGGCAGTATGTAGATGGGCTGATGACTTCTGTGACGATGAAAGGTCCTTCCCAAGGGGCAGACAACTTATGCATGCCGCCGGTCTTCTAGATACGCCTTATGAGTAGGTCACCAAGAGTGAAGGAAGACTCCTTGACGTTGCGATTGTGATAGCAACTGAGCTGCTGGTCGTGGCGATCTTGCCTCATAACAGTTACTACTCTTTGTTCCTCAAGGTTGCCGAGGTCGACGCGACGAGTTTTTGTGACAACCCCATCCAAGATAATTCTGTACTATCGCCTAAACCACTCCATTTTGATCATTATGTAATAATAAATAATCATCCCGTTGAGTGTTGCCGGGTCAAAGCCTGGTAAATCACTTGAATCACACAGAGGATCGAAACATATACATTAAAACTCCCACGAAGGAGAGTCTAGAGTGCCTTACAAATTAAAGTAAATCTTCCCTGTAGGGTCCATTATTACAAACCATGGTTCTTGATATGAAAGTAAATGATTTAGAGTTTATTAAAATAACGGAAATAACTATGCGGTACAACAAGCATCATAGGAGGTCATCCATGATGCAATCATTCATCATCATCCACCCATTCCAGCTCCCAGCCGGGTGGAATCTCTCCAGGCCACACATCACATGCATTACCTGGAAGCAACATTTAAAAAGCAAGGCTGAGTATACTAATACTCAGCAAGGCTTACCCATCTAAAATAAAAGACTTTACCTTTAAATCATGCAAGGCTTTTGGCTAGTGGGTTTGTTTTGCCAAAAAGCTACTAAGTAGTGAATCCTTACTTTCACGTTTTAGCTCAGGTTCTAGTAGAACTAATCATTACTAGATAAGCAACTACTGCAATCATCAGTTGTACAATACAACAAGTACCAATATTCACAAAGTTCCATCATAAGGGATATCATGGCCAGTAGATTAAGTAGCCTCAGATAACGGTGTGAGGTCAACAATCGATTGATTTAAACCTTGAAAGGTAGACCTGAACACACAGAAGGTGCCCTCACTAAGAGTTCACCAACCAGGCGGTTCCTGTCATTCCTTAGATTGGGATCAGATGTTACAGTCTTGAGTACAAGGTTTACTGGGCTACACCACCAAGGTCACCCAGTCTCACGCATGTATGTAGGTGACGAGCCTGGGGCCGCAACCCTAAGATTAGTAGCGCAAAGTTCCTGCACCGCATCATGTAGGTACTAGACTTATCGTGCCCATTTCTGACAAGTGCTTAGTACGTTCAAACACTTAACCCATGAAGCCACTGGACCGGAGCCCGATCCCATGCTCTTACCACATGAGCTATCATTTATATGGTGATTCCATAAATGAGATCCTTTTCTCGTGAGTGACGGACATCACTCGACTTGTACCGGATCCTTAGAGCATAGCAACTAGCGACCTAACATGCTAGTAAAAGATCATAGGTACCTCGGGATCATGCAACTAGGGTTTCAAATCAACTCCTAAACGTAAATGCACATACATAAGCAATGATAAATTCAGAAGCTTAAAAGAAACACATAGGTTAATGTTTAAACCGGGGCTTGCCTTCGTCCGCACAAGCAGTCAAACAAACTTGCGGACTTTGGTCCGAGTCTTGATCTACAGACACGTAGTGGACGTCTCCTCCTGCTCCCTCGTCCTCGTCAGCCGGTACGAGCGTGTAGCTACCATTGGGAACTTCTACACGGAGGATGCATATACAAAAATTAGTGGTGAATTTAATTTAATTAAAAACCGCAACGCATGAGAACATGGAGCACCTGGTTGGCCACATTCACCTTGACAAAATATATTCTTCATACTTTTCCTTTTGAAGAACTATTGTGAAGTTCATTGTTATTATTTCCTATGTCCAGATGCTCGTCACCCTCCTTTAGCACCACAGTGCTCGTGGCGCCCCTCTTCAGACCGGCGGTCCCTTCGCGGCCTCGATGTGCGTGCGCGTGTGTACGGTGGCGTAGGCCGACGTGGCGTGGTGTGACGTCGCGCGCGCGACGCACATCCCGGCTGGATGTAGTTGAAATGGCTTTGTTTGAACAATTTTTTCTCAAAATTTTGTAACCAAACTGTCACAAATGATGAATAGCAAAGTTGTAGATCTAGCATCCCTCAATAACTTTTACAAAGACTGGTAGGCGTTTTGGTCATTGGACTTTGCATGAACTGCTGAGCAAGATGTGGATTTTCTCAGCGCCGGCCAACAGTACTTGCTAGCGTTGACCAACATTTTTCACCAATTTCCAGTTCGAATTGGCAATGTGAAGGCATCTAGGCCCCTAATTCATGTTTTGGTAATTAATGACAATCATTATGGACTAACATTTTTATTTGAGTTATAAGAATAGGTTAGTCCAGTGAAATGATGAGATCATGCAGTATAAACGAGAAAGTCTTGTATGGCTTGTGTTGGAAAGATCTCAAGCAAAGGTAAAAGATAGGGTTTTATTTTTGCCGGTCATAAGGTGATTAGAGGATGTTAAATGACCGGGTTGATAGGTTAGATAGCCGTACTCTCAAGAGGGATCAATTTCATTGGCTCGACTTTCCATAGTGCCACTTGGATAAAAATTTGCATGCATTGCATTTAGATGAGTGGCGATTTCTCTTGGTAAAAGGGTTTCATTAAAAATCTTAAGAAAAATCAGTTTTCAGGTGTTGGGCGGACAGTCTGGGCCCTTGGGGCAGACAGTCCGCGAGTTTTTGATATTTATTTAATATCTGAGAATTTTGGCAAAAGTTTTCGAGAAAATGCGCTTCCAGGCGGACAGTCCGCGAACCCCAGGCGGACGGTCCGTTATTCTTAACAGAACAAGGTGCAACTCGGTGAACCGGGCGGACGGTCCGCGGCCTACCCGCGGAAAGTCCGCGGGGCCCAGGCGCACGGTCCGCGGGGTCCTGGCGGACGGTCCGCCCGGCCCAACGGTCAGTCTCGCCAGCCGTTGACTTCGCGTTTTTACCGTTGGAATTCAAACGCAGACAGTCCGCGAGGGCATCGCGGACAGTCCGCGAGTTACGCGTTTTGCCCATAATGGCTAGTGATGTGAAGGGGGAGTATATATACTCCAAGACCGGGGTTGAAGAGGCTCTCTTGGCACTTTGAAAGGTCCATACTCCCTTGTAGATCTCTCCCTCTCCCCTCTCTCACTCACTTGGCTTAGTGGTTGTATTCTTTTTGAGATTGAGAGCTTCTAGTGCATTGCATCAAGGTTTTGACCTTTGTGGCACTAGGGAATCATCAAGAAAATGGTTTATTTGTTACTCTTGGAAGTTACCGCTTCCTAGACGGCTTGGTGGTGGAAGAATCCGTTGAAGCTCGCAAGAAGATTGTGCGTGGCTCCGGATTTCGTATTGTGAGAGGTATTGTGCTCACCTCACCGGAGCGGTAAAGAGCAACTCTAGTGGAATCGAGGTGTGTAGTGGTTCTTTGGTTCTAACCGGCTCAAGATCAAGCGGTGTCTTGATAGAGGAGCGGTTGAACATTGAATCCACCTCAACGTGGATTAGGGGTGACCGATAAGTCATCTATACCACGGGATAAAATTCGTCTCTTGTACTTGGTTAGTTCTTTGCTCAATGTCCTTTTCAAGTACTTTACTTTGAGCATTCAATTTCTAGAGATTGTTTTATATCTTGTCACCCTAGGCCGCAAACCCCCAACATAGGAATAGAATAGGTAGACATTTAATTCTCCTTGTGGTTCTAATTAAATTTCTCTAGTGTTGTGCTTTTAGATTTTAAACCGCCTATTCACCCCCCTCTAGTCGGTATCCTAGATCCTACAAGTGGTATCAGAGCTAAGGACTCCTTATTTGAGAGATTTAACCATCTCGGAGTAGGATAAATGGCAGAGGAAGATAAGTTTCATGTTGGGAAGCCACCGGTCTTTGATGGAAACAATTATGTCTGTTGGAAGAAAAGAATGGAGGTTCACTTCAAGGCCTTGGGAAGAGAATTATGGAGAATTGTAATTGAAGGATATGTTATTTTGGATCCTAAGAATAAGTCGGATCAAGATGATAAAAATGAAAAACTCAATGATAGAGCCTTGAGTGTACTTTACAATGCTCTTGCTCTTAGTGAATTCAATAGAGTGAAGGGACTTGAGAAGGCAAATGAGACATGGGAGAAGCTTATGGAAATCTACGAGGGAACATCCACTGTTAAAGAAGCAAAGCTCTATGTGTACAAGGGAAAGTTCAATGAGTTCACCATGAATAAGGATGAAGATGTTTCAACCATGTTCAACCGGTTGAATGATATAGTGAATGAACTCAAGTGTCTTGATTTTGATGTCTCAAACAAAGACTTCTCTCACAAGTTCCTTAGATGCCTTCCGGAAAAAATGAGACAATTGTGACTTTGCTTGTGAGAAGTGACTTGAGTAAGATGACTCCTACGGAGGTGCTTGATGAAGTGCAAACTCATGACTTATTCAAGCAATCACAAAAGGAAGTTCAAGGCCAATCAATGAATGAATAGAAGAAAAATATTGCTCTCAAGGCCAAGGATACTCAAGAATAAAATGATGATGAGAACCAAGACATTGACTCCAATGAGGAAATGGCTCTTATTGTAAAAGGGATTAGATGAATTATGAAGAAGAAGAAGTTTGGCAAGATGGGGCAATCTTCAAAGAAGAATCCTTTTGAAGGCAAAGATTGTTCACTTGTGGTGAAATTGGACATATTTTAATTAATTGTCCAAACAAGAAAGAAGACAAATATGGCAAGAAGAAAGACAATAAGAGTGTACCTAAGAGGAATAAATATTACAAGAAGGAGAAAAATGGCCAAGCATACTTGTTGAGTGGGATTCCGATGCAAGCTCCGATGAAGATGATGATGACAAGCCTTCAAGAGGACTTGCCGGGGTTGCTATCAAGGAAGCTCATTCACTCTTCTCCAAGCCATATTGTCTTATGGAAAAAGGTGAATCAAAGGTAATAATCGACGATGATGATGATGATTGTGATAGTGATAATGATGATAATGCATTATCTTATGATGATCTTGTTGCCATGGTCATTAAGTCTGATGACAAATTGTGCATGGAGAGATCAAAGTTGAGGGATTTGGAGTTGAAAAATATTTCACTCCAAAATTCCTTTGAGGAGCTAAAGACTACTCATGAAAATCTTAAGACTTCTCATGAAACACTTAACATTTCTTGGGTAACTCTTAAAGATAAGCATGAGAAGCTTAAGGAAGCTCACAACTCTCTCCTTGCACAAGAAGTCAAAGGAAAAATGAGCATGGGTGTTGAATGTAATATATTGAATACTTCTCCATGTTCATCTAACCCATCTTGTAGCACAAGCACTAGCTCTTGCATTAGTGAGGATATGTCTTATGACTCTCTATTATTGGAAAATGAATCTTTGAAGAAGGAGATTGAGTGCTTGTCTAAGGATCTTGCACGGTATTTTAGATGTCATGTTCGGTTTAATCATATTTGGACAAATCAAAAATTCACCTTAGATAAAGATGCACTTGGTTACTTGCCCAAGAAAGGAAAAGAGGCCTTCATTCCTAAGGAAAGTATCTTTGTAAATTCAAATGTTTCCTTTGAGGAAAAAGAAAAGATGAAGATGTGTCATAAGTGCAAGACAAGCGTTGATGTGGATCGCCAATGCAAGAGCAAGAAGACCGTATCCTTGGATCCTTCCTATATTCTTAAGAAAGATTCTAAGGGTGTTGTTTGTGCTCGATATGCTGGTCGCTCTCTTGGTAGTAGTAAAAAGAAATCTATTTGGGTGCCTAAAGTTTTGGTCACTAACATTGAAGGACCCAAGAAAATTTGGGTACCTAAAACAAAGTAATTTCTTTTGTAGGTGAACTATAAAGACGGAGGAAGACATTGGGTATTGATAGTGGTTGTACAAACCACATGACCGGCAAAAGAAAAATATTCTCTCATCTTGATGAAGACATTTCCGATTTTGATAACATAACTTTTGGAGATGATAGCAAGGGAGGTGTAAAAGGCATTGGTGAAGTACCCATCTCTAAAGATTATAATCTCTCTAATGTCGTGCTAGTTGATTATCTCAATTTCAATTTTCTATCTATTGCTCAACTTTGTGACAATGGTTATAAATGTACATTCACTAGCAATGATTTTGAGGTTACCTCACTTGATGGGAAAGATTCTATTTTTAAGGGCTTTCATCATGAGAGCTTATATCTAGTGGATTTCTCATCTAACAAGGCTAATTTGACTACTTGCTTATTCTCAAAAGCCTCTATGGGTTGGTTATGGCATAGAAGACTTGGTCATGTTAGTATGAAACAACTCAACCGGTTGGTTAAGCATGATTTAGTTCTTAGCTTGAAAGATGTAAAATTTGAAAAAGATAAATTGTGTAGTGCTTGTCAAGCCGGAAAACAAGTTGCCAATCCACATCCTAACAAGAGCACTATGTCAACCACAAGGCCATTAGAATTACTACATATGGATTTATTTGGTCCTACTACCTATAGAAGCACTGGTGGAAATACCTATTGTCTTGTAATTGTAGATGATTATTCAATATACACATGGTTATTCTTTCTTCATGACAAAGCTATTACTTGTGATATTTTCAAGTCATTTGGAGAAGATCTGAAAATGAATTTGAGCCAAAGTTGAAGAAAGTTAGAAGTGACAATGGTAGTGAGTTCGAGAACACAAATGTTGAAGAGTTTTGTGATGAGAAAGGAATCAAGCATGAGTTTTCAACTCATATACACCGGAACAAAATGGTGTAGTTGAGAGGAAAAATAGGACCTTGATTGAGATGGCAAGATCAATGCTAGATGAGTACAAAGTTTCAGATTCTTTTTGGGCTGAAGCTATCAACATCGCTTGCCATGCCTCTAATAGACTATATTGTCATAGATTCTTCAACAAAACACCATATGAACTTCAAAATGGAAGGAAGCCCAATATTTCATATTTCCGGGTTTTTGGTTGCCACTGCGATATCTTTAGGAAAGGATCTCGGTTGTCTAAATT
Source organism: Cenchrus americanus (assembly GCA_947561735.1). Classification (NCBI taxonomy): domain Eukaryota; kingdom Viridiplantae; phylum Streptophyta; class Magnoliopsida; order Poales; family Poaceae; genus Cenchrus; species Cenchrus americanus. The sequence goes on along the minus strand of OX387242.1, from coordinate 163,556,137 downwards.
TCAAAGCAAGTGTGATGAGGGATTTCTTCTTGGATATTCTTCAAATTCCAAAGCCTATAGAGTATACAACAAGTCCAAAGGATTTGTTGAGGAAGCATATGATGTGCAATTTGATGAAACATTGGGCTCTCAAGATGAGAAAGAGAATTTACATGATGTGAGAGGTGAAGAATTGAGCAAAACAATGAAGACTATGGCTATCAGGGATATCATGCCTAGAGAAGAAGATGATGATGAAGGTCCATCAATATCTATTCAAGCAAATCCATCTACTTCCACAACAAATGATCATGATCAACAAGATGGTAACTCAAGCAACAATGACTCACCCCAAGAAGATGATCAAATGGCCCATATGACTACACCTTCTCCATCAACTCAAGAACCAATTGATCAACCAAGAATTCATCATCAAGTCGTCAAAGATCACCCCATTGATCAAATCATGGGTGACATTAGTAAGGGTGTTCAAATTCGATCTCGTGTTGCTTCCTTTTGTCAACATTATGCTTTTGTTTCTTTTCATGAGCCTAAGCGTGTAGATGAAGCACTAAATGATCCGGATTGGGTTATTTCCATGCAAGAAGAATTAAATAATTTTACTAGAAATGAAGTTTGGGAGTTGGTTGAAAGACCCAAGAATCACAATGTCATTGGTACTAAATGGGTCTTCCGAAACAAAGAAAATGAAGATGGTATTGTTGTGAAGAACAAGTCTAGATTAGTTGCTCAAGGCTATACTCAAGTGGAGGGATTGGATTTTGATGAAAGCTTTGCTCCCGTAGCTAGACTTTAAGCCATAAGGATCTTGCTTTCTTATGCTTGTTCTCGCAATATCAAGTTATATCAAATGGATGTCAAAAGTGCTTTCTTGAATGGGAAAATTAGTGAACTAGTATATGTTGAGCAACCTCCCAATTTTGAAGATCCCACAAAGCCCAATCATGTGTACAAGCTCTCTAAGGCATTATATGGGTTGAAACAAGCCCGTTGTGATTGGTATGAAAGGCTTCGGGACTTTCTTCTTTCAAAGGGCTTCAAAATTGGAAAGGTTGATACTACATTGTTCACCAAAAAAATTGGAAATGACATCTTTATTTATCAAATTTATGTTGATGATATCATCTTTGGTTTAACAAATGAAGACATTTGTAAATAATTTGGAGAAATGATGTCTAGGGAATTTGAAATGTCTATGATTGGTGAATTGAGTTTCTTTCTGTTCTTCAAATCAAACAATTGAAGTAAGGCACTTTTGTTTGCCAATCTAAATATGTGAGGAACATCTTGAAGAAATTTGGTATGGAAGACGCGAAACCCATCAAAACTCCTATGGCTACTAATGGACATCTTGATCTTGATGAGGGAGGTAAATTGGTTGACCTTAAGCTTTATAGGTCCATGATTTGTAGTTTGCTTTATCTTACCGCATCTAGGCCCGATATCATGTTTAGTGTGTGCATGTGTGCTAGATTTCAAGCTGCACCCAAAGAGTGTCATTTGACCGTCGTAAAGCGGATTATGAGATATTTGAAGTATTCTCCTAACATTGGTCTTTGGTATCAAAAGGGTGCTCAATTTGAGTTAGTAGGATTTTCAGACTCGGATTATGCCGGTTGCAAGGTTGATAGGAAGAGCACTTCCGGAGGTTGTCAATTACTTGGGCGGTCACTTGTTTCTTGGTCATCTAAGAAGCAAAATTCAGTGGCTCTTTCTACCGCCGAAGTGGAATATATCTCGGCGGGAAGTTGTTGTGCTCAATTGCTATGGATGAAGCAAACACTTCTTGATTATGGTGTGAAATTCAAGGAAATTCCTCTCTTATGTGACAATGAAAGTGCCATCAAAATTGCCAACAATCCAGTTCAACATTCCATCCTCCTCTGCCGCCGCCTCAGGATGACTAGACCTTTTGGTATTTGATGCCAAAGGGGGAGAGATTTGGAGTGATGTGTGATCTTTAGGGGGATCTCACTTCCTTTGCATGCATTTGGAACTCTTGCATTGCTCTTGCATGTTTAATTTCGGTTATGCATGAACTTTGGTTGGCTTGTAATAATTTGTGAGCCCTACGTTTTGGTGTGTGATGTGGTTGAGAACTAGAACTTGTGGTTATCTTGTTATGATCTATGGTTGTGATCTCATTTTGGTTATCTTATGGCTTGTTCTAGTTCTCGTATAGTTTTGAGGCTAACCCTTGCTTAATCTTTTCGGATATATATATGTGGTTGTTGCCTTGATCTCTATTTTTGTAGGGGAAAGTCCGTCAAAATTACTATATTTATGCATATGTGTGAAAATAAAATGAAAATTATATGCACATATGTAGGGGGAGTTCTCTCTATATTCTTGTTTTGGAGACATTCACTCTATCTCTTTATTGAATTTATTTGAGAAGAGTAAGTAATTCCAAAACACAAAACCTTTCTTATATCACTCCTTTAAATGATTGTCATCAATTACCAAAAAGGGGGAGATTGAAGGCATCTAGGCCCCTAATTCATGTTTTGGTAATTAATGACAATCATTATTGACTAACATTTTCATTTGAGTTATAAGAATAGGTTAGTCCGGTGAAATGATGAGATCATGCGGTATAAATGAGAAAGTCTTATATGGCTTGTGTTGGAAAGAGCTCAAGCAAAGGTAAAAGATAGGGTTTTATTTTTGCCGGTCATAAGGTGATTAGAGGATGTTAAATGACCAGGTTGATAGGATATATAGCCGTACTATCAAGAGGGATCAATTTCATTGGCTTGACTTTCCATAGTGCCACTTGGATCAAAAAATTGCATGCATTGCATTTAGATGAGTGGCGGTTTCTCTTGGTAAAAGGGTTTCATTGAAAATCTTAAGAAAAATCAGTTTTCAGGTGTTGGGCGGACAGTCTGGGCCCTTGGGGTGGATAGTCCGCGAGGTTTTGATATTTATTTAATATCTGAGAATTTTGGCAAAAGTTTTCGATAAAATGCGCTTCCAAGCGGACAGTCCGCGGACCCCAGGCGGACGGTCCATTATTCTTAACAGAACAAGGTGCAACTCGGTGAACCGGGCGGACGGTCCGCGGCCTGCCCGCGGACAGTCCGCGGGGCCCAGGCGGACGGTCCGCCCGGCCCAATGGTCAGTCTCGCCAGCCGTTGACTTCGCGTTTTTACCGTTGGAATTCAAACACAGACAGTCCGCGAGGGCATCGCGGACAGTCCGCGAGTTACGCGTTTTGCCCATAACGGCTTTTGACGGGAAGGGGGAGTATATATACTCCAAGCCTGGGGTTGAAGAGGCTCTCTTGGCACTTTGAAAGGTCCATACTCCCTTGTAGAGCTCTCCCTCTCCTCTCTCTCACTCACTTGGCTTAGTGGTTGTGTTCTTTGTGAGATTGAGAGCTTCTAGTGCATTGCATCAAGGTTTTGATCTTTGTGGCACTAGGGAATCATCAAGCAAGTGGTTGATTTGTTACTCTTGGAAGTTGCCGCTTCCTAGACGGCTTGGTGGTGGAAAAATCCGTTGAAGCTCGCAAGAAGATTGTGCGTGGCTCCAGATTTCGTGTTGTGAGAGGTATTGTGCTCACCTCACCGGAGCGGTAAAGAGCAACTCTAGTGGAATCGAGGTGTGGAGTGGTTCTTTGGTTCTAACCAGCTCAAGATCAGGCGATGTTTTGATAGAGGAGCGGTTGAACATTGAATCCACCTCAACGTGGATTAGGGGTGACCGGCAAGTCATCGATAGCACGAGATAAAATTCATCTCTTGTACTTGTTTATTTCTTTGCTCAATTTCCTTTCAAGTACTTTACTTTGAGCATTCAATTTCTAGAGATTGTTTTATGTCTTGTCACCCTAGGCCGCAAACCCACAACATAGGAATAGAATAGGTAGAGATTTAATTTTCCTTGTGGTTCTAATTAAATTTCTCTAGTGTTGTGTTTTAGATTTTAAACCGCCTATTCACCCCCTCTAGTCGGTATCCTAGATCCTACACAATGCCAATCAACATGAAAGTTGTGTGCCTCAAGAAACTGCACAACTTTTATATTGGGAGAAAATGAAGTGTGTAGGTGAATTTTGAAGAACACGACAAAAGTTCTAGAATTGCTAGGAAGGTCAAAGGGTTTGACTAGGGTTTAAGCTAGGGTTTGACCAAGGTTTGACCATGGGTACTTAAAGAATTGATTAAGATGATCATTAGCACTAGTTGACACTAAGCAAAAACACGGGGTGTTACAGTTTTCTCGGCTTCACCTTTTTCGTAGAATTGTATGCGTGGAGCTCCAAAGGTGATGTCAGTGGGTAGTATGGACTCTGAGACATAGACTAGAAAGAAGGGCGAGAAGCCCATAGCTGAACTGGCTGGGGTCCGTAGACCCCAGAGTATGTGGTGTATCTCGGCTAGCCAACAAGAAGCGTAATTTCAAGCATCATCAAAGATATGATCCTTGAGGGCTTGGAGAACCATGCCATTGGCACGGTCGACCTGGCTGTTCACTAAGGGTGGGCGACCAACAAGTAGTAAACATCAACCATGTTGTCCTGGCAAAAATCCCAAAAGGCAGATCCTGTAAAGGCCGACCCGAGGTCAGTGATGATTCTGTTAGGCACACCGAAGTGATGTGTTGTCTCTGTGATGAATTTCACTACTTCCTCCGATGTGAGCTTGGGAATAGGTCGGACTTCAATCGTCTTGGTGAATTTGTCGACAACACAAGGATGTGCTTGTAGCCGCTGTCGTATGGACCTCCCTGGGCCCACTACCTTGGTGGGTACCAGGACCGACTACTCGGTGTGCCCCTGGGACTACCCGACTTGTGCCGCACGGTACCTGTTGGCGTGAGGTGCAAGGACCACGGTGGAGAAGTACTCGGAGAGGAAGCTACGCATACCATGTACTGTGTTGAGGACTCCTAGACATACACGACTAGTACTCTCTCCCTAAACCGACTTGTAACCCTGCCTCCCAAACTATATAAGGCGAGGCAGGGACCCCTCCTCTCTCATACGCATCAGATTACGCCATCTTGTAATCTTATCCAATCAATCTAGAGCTACACAGCATACAAGACGTAGGGTATTACACACCTCGCGGCCCGAACCTGTCTACATTGTGTGCCACATGTCTCTTCCTTCGAGTTACCGATCTCGGCGATGCCACATTCATCTAGTTCGAGTACTCCCCTTAGTAGGTTGCCTGTCTAAAACACCGACAGCTGGCGCCAGGTAGGGGATCTCGCCGAAGATCACATGGCGAACTCGACGGCTTCCATCTTCATCAAGCCAACCGTCGCCTTCAAGCGCGGCGACACCTTCATCTTCAGCTCTAGGGTCTGCACTGCTGACGGCGCTGGATCCTTCGAACGCTGCCTCACCATGTCGCCCAACCCGGAGACTGGGCTCGTGACGCTTCCCGAAGTAGTCACGGGCAATCTCGCCGGAAAATTCGGCAAAATTTCGCTCTACAACCAACACGCCGACTTCGAGCTTGGATCTGACTCCAACTCGAACTCGACGTCCCCATGGGCTATCGCATGCGAGCCGGCTACCCAGCCATCGCGTGCGGCCTCTCCACTCCGTGAGCGCTTCGCACGTGGACCCCGCAACGTCAGTAGGGCCCATTCGAAGGCTCCCACCACGCGCCGGGCCGGCAAGGAGATCGTACCCGAGTACAACTCGGACTCTGACACCGCTCCCGGCTACAACTTGGACTCCAATCCTCTCTCCGGCTTCTACTCGGATTCCTCCTACGAGTTCGACTTCGAGACAGACCCTGAAGAGCCCGAGTCCGAGAACAACTCCACAGAGCAACCCCTGTCAGGACCAGCTGCCGACTTGGTTATAACATCCACACCCGCCGGGAGATTTGTCTACTGGACAGACCGTAAGCCCGCAGACTTGACAGGAGGAAACTCATGTTGCATCGCCTACCTCGACTCACTTCCCTTCCAGGAGGGAACACCGCTTGCTCCAGCTGGGGAGCACACTCCTACAGAGGTGGCAACCAACGACTCCAGCCTTGGCTCTCCCGACCGGCAAGTCTTCATGACTACCAACGAGACGCCAGGGCCCTCAGGGATGGTCCCTGACCAATACCTTGAAGACATCTCAGCGAACGAGTTGTCCGCCAACGTGCCTGCCGACGAGACCGCCGCCAACAGAGACGCCCGATGTGAACGCAACAGAAAGCAGAACGAACGGCGCCGACGTCTCCGCGACTCCCTCCCCATACACAACCTCGCGGAAGCACTCGACCAAGTCGAGAGCCGGGTACACACTACCCCAGAGCAATGCCTCATCTCTATCACTACGATAGCACGTCAGGCTCAGGGGATGCGTGCGGGGCAAGTCATCGCCAAGCTCGCGGAAGACGCCTACTTCATGCGAGTCAACACCAGGGTCGCTCAACCACCTCCCGTCAGGAACCGCGACAACGAAGCCACAAGTCGCAGTGCGGATAACGGTCGCAACCGTACTCGAGGGGAGCTACCAACTAACCCCAACCGAACTCAGGCAACAGCTGGTGGACCCCCTCACGGTGGCAACAATGCTGGTGGTGACCGGGAGATCGTCTCTCACCGTGATCCTGGAGGTGGAGGCAGTGACGGCGGGAGCTCCAACCATGGGGCTAATAGGAGAGCTGGGGGCGCTAGTGACCGCTGCGGCCGAGGCCACGCGGACAGCCACGTCTCCGGCGCCTCACGTGGCGACTTCGACGCCCGCTAGAAAATCGAAGAACTACGGCGCAAGAAGGCTTCCACGACAGGCGACAACGATGGCTTCTCTGCCTTCTCTACGCGACTTCGCAACCTACTCCTCCCAGAGAAATTCAAGCCTCTGGGAATCACCAAGTACGACGCGAAGCAAGACCCAGTGCAGTGGCTCAAATGCTACACCCTCTCCATCGAGAATGCTGATGGCAACAACGACACCAAGTGCCTCTACTTCCCCTTCTGTTTGGACCAAGCCCCGCTTACATGGCTCGAGTCACTTGAGAAGTACTCGATCGACAAGTGGGACCAGCTGAAGGAGCAGTTCACCAGCAACTTTGCGGGTGCTATGGGCCGCTCGGATACTCGCATGGACCTGGCTATGGTGAAGCAGGAACAAGGCGAGACCCTTCGCAAGTACATGCGGCCCTTCTTCGACAAGCGCACCACAGTAGTCGATGTCTTTGACAAAGAAGTCATCGACCTCTTCCAAGACGGTCTCTACCACCGTCGCACCTTCGAAGACTTCGGCTGTCACCGCCCAAGCTCCATCACCCACCTCAAGGACATGATCACCTCTTGGGTTGATGAAGAAGACAAGGCCAACGCCAAGTATGATGCCATCTGTGGCAAGAGCAAACAGAACACGGGCGGCGGCAGCAGCAACAACGGGAACCAAGGCGGTCGCAACAACAACAACTACTCGGGTCCCAACCACAAGTGCAAGCCATACAACACTGTCGCGGCTATCCAACACCCTGCAAAGGAGAACTCGAAGAAGACTTCCGGCGGCTTCAAAGACTTGCTGAAAGAGAAGTGCCCACGGCATCTGGACGGCAACCACACCACCGAGCAGTGCTACCAACTCCGGCGAGCACTCAAGGATACTCCAGAGCCACGGCACCCTCACGACAAGAAAGGCAAGAAGAAGACCGACGAAGGCAACAACGACTTCCAGGAACCCGACAAGACGGTCAACGTCCTCTTCGGCGGACTACCCAACCGACGGGCTCAGAAAGCTACCCGTCGAGAAGTCATGAGCATTGAACTAGCGGTACCGACCCCTCTCAGGTGGTCGAAGGTACCCATTACCTTCTCACGCGCGGATCAATGGATAAGCTTCTCTGAACCAGGATGGTTCCCACTCGTCCTGAAGCCGGTGGTCGTGGTCTCCAAGCTCAACAAGGTCCTCATCGATGGTGGAAGCGAGCTCAACATCCTTTTCACCAAGACCTTGAAGAAGATGAACCTCGACATCACCCACATGCTCACCAAGAGCACCTCGCCCTTCTACGGCATCGTCCCCGGGAACGCGGCTATCCCACTGGGCTCAGTGGTTCTGCCAGTTACCTTCGGGGAAACAAGGGACAACTACGGTACCGAGTACGTCAAGTTCGAAGTCGCTGACTTCGAGACGTCCTACCATGCCATCTTCGGCAGACCGGCTATCGCCAAGTTCATGGCGGTACCCCACTACACCTACTTGGTACTCAAGATGCCAAGTCCAGCGGGTGTACTCTCACTGTAAGGGGACTTGAAGATATCGCACGACTGCGACACAGAAGCCGTGGAAATGGCATCCACGAATCTAGTACCCAACGCTATGATGGAGATCTACGCTGCGTCGAAGAAGCTTGCCCCAAGTGAACTCGACATCCCAGAGAAGTCAGACAAAGCCAACAAGCCTCAACTAGTTGAGGAGGTTCTGGTCAAGCCAATTGACCTTGGGACAGGCGACAGCAGCAAGACCACCACCATCGGGGCGGGTCTCGACCCCAAATAGGAAGACGCGCTCATCAACTTCCTCCGGGCTAACCGCGACATCTTCACGTGGAAACCAGCGGACATGCCAGGGGTGCCCAGGGAGTTGATTAAGCATTCACTCAACATCGACCCTAAAGCTAACCCGAAGCGACAGCACCTTCGCCGCTTCGCTGACGACAGACGGGACGCCATCAAGAAGGAACTCGCCAAACTACTCGCGGCTGGCTTCATCAGAGAAGTCTTCCATCCTGAGTGGCTCGCCAACCCCGTCCTCGTCCTCAAGAAGAACTCGAACGAGTGGAGGATGTACGTCGACTACACCAACCTCAACAAGCACTGCCCCAAGGACCCCTTCGGGTTGTCGCGGATTGACCAAGTCATCGACTCCACGGCGGGCTGCGACCTGCTCTGCTTCCTCAACTGCTACTCCGGGTACCACCAGATCGCGATCAAGGAAGAAGACCAGGAGAAGACCGCGTTCATCACCCCGTTTGGCGCGTACTGCTACACGACCATGTCCTTCAGGTTGAAGAACACCGGCGCTACCTACCAACGAGCTATCCAGGCCCGTTTCAAGAGGCAACTCAACAAGAACGTCGAAGCTTACGTGGATGACGTGGTCATCAAGACCCGAAACTCCAACACGCTCATCGCCGATCTTGAAGAGACTTTCACATCCCTGCGAGAGTACCGCTGGAAGCTCAACCCGAACAAGTGCGTCTTCGGTGTACCGTCAGGCAAACTACACGGCTTCATCATCAGCCACCGCGGCATCGAAGCCAATCCCGAGAAGATCTCCGCCATCACCAGCATGAAAGCTCCCACGTGCATCAAAGACGTGTAGAAGCTGAACGGGTGCATGGCGGCTCTGAACAGATTCATCTCGAAGCTTGGAGAACGCGGGCTCCCATTCTTCAAACTACTCAAACATCAAGAGAAGTTTGTATGGACTCCAGAGGTAGACCAAGCCCTTGCCCAGCTCAAGGACTTCCTATCGAAGCCACCAGTCCTCACGGCTCCTCGCAAAGGCGAGCAGCTACTGCTCTACCTCGCTGCGACTACTCACGTGGTCAGTACTGTCATCATCGCCGAGCGGCAGGAAGACGGCCACGCCTACCCAGTCTAGCGCCCATTCTACTTCGTCAGCGAGGTCCTGTCAGAATCCAAGGCACGCTACCAGCCAGTACAGAAGGTTCTGTATGCAGTACTCATCACCTCGCGGAAGCTACGACACTACTTCCAGGAGTACTCGATTTCCGTCATCACCGACTACCCGCTCGGCGACATCCTGCGGAACTGTTGATGGTTAAAATCTGTCAACCTAGCCATGAGTTTACCTTCGGTGTTGGCATAAGTTTTATACCTTATCCATTGGTACTAACCCCCGTGGTATAACAAGTTCACGTGTGCATGTCAGTTTTGGAGTTTAATGTTTATGCTGGGTTTTAGCGTTGAAAGCAAGACTTTCAGGATAAGTTCATCAAGCACCCTATGACAAGATCTTGAAGCCCCGTACAAGTCATGCAATGAAGCAAACTTAACTCCAAGAAGCCAGGGACTTGATTCGACAAGACGTCAAACTCCGAGGACCTGACCGGAAAAGTGCTGAATCTTGCAACACAAGGAGTTATGCCCAATTCGGAGAGAAACTGATGACATGGACCTACATGCAGAAGTGGAAACATCAAGGAAGCCCCCGAGTACTTTGTAGTCGAGAAGGATAGCTTCAAGTAGTCTTGACAGCCTTAACGAGTAGCCCTCAAGCGTCCCTGAGTGCTACAAGTCAAAAGTCCTCAAGAGTAGTCGAAGCATCCCGAGGCTGGAATGTACTCCAGCTGATGTTTGAGCAATCCTTAAGTCTTCTCGAGTAGTCCCAAGCGTCCTCGAGTACTGCCTTCAAAGGTCTTCAAAAACGCCCGTCTTGTCTTGAAGCCGGAGCTGATATAGAGGTGCGATTGCAAAATCGCACTCCATATGGAGTAGCCCCCGAGCCTTAGGTTGAGCCGCAGGCTCTGGCTGAGGGTCCATCTGAAGTCTTGGCAAGAAAATCCCGAAAAATCCGGAGAGAAAAAACCGAAGGACACGTGGCACAGAGCCCCCGAGCCTTGAGTCGAGTACTTCCTCTCGAATTGAAGGGTCATCTTGAAGAATGTGTCCTGAGATGCTCTTGGGACTAGCCGCTTCCCAGGTAGTCGAGTAGAAGTAGCCGAGCCCCCGAGGTGAGGCACGTCGACTAGTAGAATACGAAGGGTCACGCACAGCCGCTGAGTCAGCCGCACGTGGACTTATCCAAACCGCCGCTTTGCGGAGCCGGTTTGACTTATAAATAGAAGCCAAAACCCTTAGGATTTTTCACCCATCCGAGCTGCAGTCTTTTTGATTCCATCTTAAGTAGATCCACTCCTAGCGCTTGCTGCCGCCATAGTAGATTCAAGTGCGCCGCCACCCAAAGCTTTTAGGGTAGCCTCCGAGCGGATGCGCGTGAAGACGCCCTGTACTTGGAGGATGAAGCCGTCGCCGTCCAAGACGTCGAAGGCCACCGGGAAGAAGAGGGGCCGCGAAGAGGCCACCGCGGCCGCCACCGGAGTAGCGCCGCCCATGTCTCTACCGCGGGCTGATCCAAGCCGCGAGTGGAAGAAGTCCAAGGTGAAGACAGAAGATCTGTTGACTCTCCTGAACAGTGGGTTCATCCGGGAGAAGGAGGTCGACATGTGGAGGTCCACTGCTGGAGATCCATATCCGATGGAGAAGGCTAAAGACGAGATCCCCATGTTCGCGTGGTTCGTTGAGCGCGGGCTTGCGCTCCCGGCCAGCGATTTCTTTAAGGGGCTGCTCTGGTACTATGGGATCGAGTACCTGAATCTGAACCCCAACGGCATCTTCCACACCGCGATCTTCGTGCACTTCTGCGAAGCCTTCCTTGGGATCAAGCCGCATTGGATCCTTTCCCGGAAGTTCTTCCGCGTCAAGCCGCAGTCAAGTGCCACCAACCCAAGGGTAGTTGGAGGAGCCGGCATCCAGTTGAGAGAAGACGCCGCAGAGCAATATCTGGCGTACAAGCTTGTTGACTCCAACACTGATTGGAAGACAAGATGGTTCTATATCACGAACCACCACCCCGGCCTGCCGAAGCCGAGCGGACGGCAGCCCAGGCACCGCGAGTGGTGGAACACGGAGCCCACCATGCAAGAGGGCATCCAGCTTCCCGAGCTACTGGCACGCATCAAGGTGCTCAGGGAGGCGGGACTGAGGGCCGAGCACGTGGCCTTCAGTTTCATGAAGCGGAGGGTGCAGCCGTTGATGGCTCGAGACACCTTAGGCTTCGAGTACACCGGCGATGACGACACGTCGCGGATGCCCGGATGCGAGCTGGACGACAGCGACATCATCGAGAGGTTGTCGCGGATCTTCAAACATATGCCGCCGTACACGGCGTGCCCTGTCCAAGAGTACTCCGCCGCGCGCCCGCCCAAGGAGGTGAGTAGTCGTACTCCCCTGGTCGAGTAGTCATTACTCGGTGTAGACTTACTAACATCTTTGTGTCTTGCAGGATGACTTGAAGAAGTTCATCTCCGAGCCGCAGCCACCTTCGAGCGGGATCGAGATCCCGAAGGAAGGGAAGGCGAAGGAGCGGCGAGAAGTCGGTGAAGGCGATGACACCGTCATCGTGGAGGACACCACCGACGACGACGACGACGACGAGACGTTGCAAGACCGCTTCCAATTGCGGTCGAGGTTTAGCCGTCCAGGCTTGCCTCATGTTCCTCTAGTGCAAGACCCCCCGACTATCCTGGAGGCTAGCCTGGCTGCGCCGCCACGGAAGCCGCGCAACCCCGCCAGGAAGCGGGTGGCAAAGAAGCTTAAGGTCTCAGAGACCACGCCTCAGGAGGTAAGATGTCTTGACTAGAGTAGTCGAGTACCCATCGCACAAGCACCCTTGCTGATGAGTAGTCTGCCTTGTATGCAGGAGGTGCCGCCGACGGAGCCCGTCGAAGAGGGCGACGAAGGCGTGTGGGACACAGTGGGGGAGCCAGCCGGAAGTCGTAGTCCAGCCCCCACTGTTGAGGAGATCTTGGCGCAGCTGGAGCGCCAGCCCCCTGCTCCACAGGGGAGCACGGAACCCGTAGCCGCCGCCGTTGAAGAGGTGGTGGCTTCAGGAGCGCAGGAGACCACTGCGCCGGCCGCCGCTGCTCTGGAGGAGGCTGTAGTCGCGGGGGCGCAGGAGGAAGCGCCCGCCGAGGGTGGACTGGTCGACATTGCCAGCATCCTCAGTGCTCCGGCTGTGACAATAGTCCGGTCGAACTTGTAATTACCGCGTCCTCCCGAGTAGTACTTGTTGTAGTAGTCGAGGTTGACTAACGACCAATTATGTGTGCTTCTGCAGGAAATCCACGGATCTGTCCTGGGAGGGGGATGATCCCTCTTTAGCGGTGGCGGAAGAAGTCGCGCCGCCCGCCGAGGAGTCTGCTCCCGCTACCCAGGCGGTGCCCGAGCCACCGGCTGCCGAGGCGCTGTTGCCGGAGGCCAGCATAGTCGAAGGTGAGTACTCTTCTTGAAGCTACAGGGCTCCTTGAAGAGTAGTCGTAGTCGCTGATGCACTCATCTTCTTTTGGCAGGCGCTGAGGCTGAAGGTAGTGACATCCCTGCGGGGGTGCCGATGCAGAGGTCGACACCAGAGGCCCCGGAGGCCGCGGGAGGAGCCCCCGAGCCTGTGGAAGAAGTCGTTGAAGTGGCCACCGTGGCGGCCGGGGGAGATGGGGTCATCACGTCGCCAGAGGTCGCTCTGGAGGTGGCCATCCTCTCCCCGGAGATCCAGGACGCAGAGCCCATCCGCTCTGCGCCGATGACAGAGGCCACCGCGAGTAGTCGCGGCGGAATAGAGCTGCTCGCAGACGATCTTATAGAGCCGGCGACGGTGGCCAAGCATCTGGAGGCGATCCGTCAGGCTGAGCAGTGGATGAAGGTAAGTAGCCGTAGCCTCTGAGTAGCCAATCCTCTGTCGTTGAGTACTCGTGTGACTTGAGTTGTCTTTGTAGGATGTTGCGGAGCGGTCCCGCGACAAGTCGAACATGCTGCAAGGCTATGGAGACGCGGTGGTCCGAGCTGAGGTGCTAGAAGAGAAACTTGTGAAGTCGCGAAAGCACGCGGCTGCCATGCAGTCGAAGCTCGACGCCGCCTTCGCCAAGTACCACAACGATGTCCAAGAGTTGCAGGCGAAGGGCGATGACTTGGTGCGGAAGAATAAGGGCCTCCGCAACAAGAACAAAGGTATGCCGCTGAACTTGTCGGGTACTTGTTGGAGGTCGAGAAGTCCCTGACCCTCTGTACTATTGCCGTGTTGCAAAGCTTGAGGGCCAGGTGGAGCAGCTGAAATCCTCGGAGACGAGCATGAAGAACCTCTTCTACCGGGAGCAAGAAGCCCGCCAGGTACTCGAGCTCGACTACAAAGAACGTGCCTTCGAGTGCGAGAAGCACATGGAGCTCCGGATTGCATCTGACTGCGATCTCGTCAACTGCTACAAATCCTTGCAGAAGTTGAATGAAGACTGCGAGGCATTGCGGGCCCAACTGAAGGAGCTCGAAGAAGCCGCACTGCCGATCACAAGACTCCTGGTGCCACACCCAGGCGGCCCCAAGATTGCTCCACTGGTGGATCGCCTCAAGGAAGCTCCGAGCCGGCTGGCGGACTATGTGAAGCACATGGCGAGGTCGATCCCAAGGAAGATCTTGGCCTTCATGAAGTCGTACTTCCCGAAGGCTCCAGTGGAGGTAGTCGCCGGTGGGGTAGCCGCCAACTGCACTGATGAGCAGTATGCAGAGCTGCTGGAGCAGATGGCTCCCATCGCGGAGCAAGTAGCTGAGAAGCTTAATCTCCAGTAGCCCTGTAATAGGTAGCTAGTAGCCAGGGTTGTACAGAAAACAATTGTAATGAATTGCTTAAGTATCAATGGAAGAAATTTTCCGGCAATGAGTACTCGTAGCCGCGATCTCAGAGTGCGGAGCCCCCATCGTGGAGTGGATGCGAGTAGTCGTACTCGGCAGTAGTGGTCCCGTTGTAGGGAGGAGATAGTAAAGAAGCTGATGAACGATCAAACTTTATTATTGAAGAAGTACACCTGGACAGCCAGGGCCGTAGTTACAGAGTAGTCGCTTACAGCTGGAAAGCGCTGGAGCGGGTAGCCGCTTACAGCAGTAGATCCGTAAGTAGCCGTGTAGGCTGGATCGTAGATCCGTAGGTAGCCGTGCAGGCTGGATCTTGGAGTGTGGTCTCTTAGTAGACCGCTGCTAGAGTCCTTGACGCTTGTCACAGCCCAGGGTCCGTAGGTAGCCGCACGGGCTAGATCCTGGAGAGGAGAAGTCCAGAGACTAAAGCCAGGACCCGGAGGCCGCTTACAGCAGAGGGGTGTTGATGTAGTCGAGTAGACTTGAACCCCGGAGTAGTCATGTAGACTAGGTGTAGAATCGACAGAGCTGGTCGACGTTCCACGAGTTGTTGATGTCTTCGCCTTCAAGTGTCTAGAGGCGGTAGGAGCCCGGCCCGGTCACCTTTGCCACGGTGAAGGGACCTTCCCAGGGGGAGCTGAGCTTGTGAAGTCCTTCCGTGTTCTGGATACGGCGGCGGACAAGATCTCCAACGTTGAAGGAGCGCTCCTTGACGTTGCGATCATGGTAGCGTCGGATACCCTCCAGGTACCTTGCTGATTGGACAAGGGCAGCGCAGCGAGCTTCTTCGAGGCTATCGATGTCAACTCGTCTCGTCGTCTTCCGAGACGCCTTCGTCGTAGTGCTCCACTGCTGGCGAGTTCCATATGACGTCGGCAGGGAGGATTGCTTCGGAGCCGTAGACCAGGAAGTAAGGGGATTGCCCCGTTGGCTTGGATGGTTGAGTCCGTAGCCCCCAGAGTGCGTTGGGTAGTTCCTTGATCCACTTGCCCCCTTTGGAGTTCGCAGCGTCGTGTAGCCGCTTCTTGAGAGCGTCGAGCACCATCCCGTTGGCTCGCTCGACTTGTTTGTTGGCCCGTGGATGGGCAACTGAGACGTATCGGACGTCGATCCCACTGTTCTCGCAATACTCCCAGAACTGGTGGTTGTTGAAGTTGGATCCCAGGTCTGTGATGATGCGGTGGGGTAGCCCGTAGCGGTGTACGAGTTCATCCAGGAAGTCGAGTACTCTGTCAGCCTTGGGGCATGTGACTGGCTTGACCTCGATCCACTTGGTGAACTTGTCGATAGCCACCAATACCCTGTTGAATCCTCCTGGCGCAGTTGGCAGTGGCCCAATCATGTCGAGCCCCCAGCAAGCAAAGGGCCAGGTTGGCGGTATGGTGACTAGCTTGTAGGCTGGGACGTGTTGCTGCTTGGCGAAGTACTGACATCCTTGGCACTTTCTGACGAGTTCTTCGGCGTCGCCCAGAGCTGTGGGCCAGTAGAAAGCTCGCCGGAAGGCCTTGCTGACCAGCGTCCGTGAGGACGCGTGGTTGCCGCAGACGCCCTTGTGGATCTCCTCCAAGATGTCCTTGCCTTCTTCATGAGGGACGCACTTCATGAGTACTCTAGAAGACGCACCCCGCTTGTAAAGCTTGTCTCCGACAAGGACGTAGGACTTGGCGCGGCGGACGAGTTGCTCAGCCGCGTTCTTGTCGGAGGGGACCTTCTGCTCGCTGAGGTAGTCGATGAAGGGTTGCCTCCAGTCCACGTCGATCATCATGACCTCCTTCCCAGCTGGTGGATGGGCTGGGACAGTGGTCGGTGGCACCGGCTCCGGGATGGATGGCGCGTGAAGCTCATGGATGAAGACACCCGCTGGCACTTGAGCACGGGTGGATCCAAGCTTCGAGAGGACGTCCACTGCAACATTGTTGTCGCGGACGATGTGATGGAACTCGAGACCGTAGAACTTGTTCTCGAGCTTGCGGACTTCTAGGCAGTAGGCATCCATGTTCTCCTTGTTGCGGTCCCAGGACTTGTTGACTTGGTTGATGACCACTGCGGAGTCACCGTAGACTAGTAGCCGCTTGATGCCCAGTGAAGCCACGAGGTGGAGCCAGTGTAGGAGGGCTTCGTACTCGGCTTTGTTGTTTGAGACCTTCCAGAAGATCTGCAGGACGTACTTGAGTGGTTCGCCCGTTGGGGAGATCAGGAGTACCCCTGCACCTGCGCCCTTGAGGTTGAGTGAGCCGTCGAAGTACATCACCCAATGCTCTGGTCGCGCGGTGGGAGTGGGTAGCTGGTTCTCCCGCCACTCCGCCATGAAGTCGACTAGTGCCTGCGACTTGATGGCTGTGCGTGGCTTGAAGTCGATAGTGAGGGCGCCGAGCTCGACAGCCCACTTGGAGATTCTTCCAGTAGCATCTTGGTTCCGCAGAATGTCGCCAAGCGGGTAGTCGGTGATGACGGAGACCGAGTACTCCTGGAAGTAGTGTCGTAGCTTCCGCGAGGTGATGAGTAGTGCGTACAGAAGCTTCGCACGGTCGATAGCGGGCCTTGGACTACGATAGGACCTCGGCCGACGAAGTAGGCCGGGCGGCCCGGGCCGGGTAGGCGTGGCCGGTCTTCTTGCCGCTCGACAACGATGGCGATGCGACCACGTGAGTAGTCGCGGCGAGGTAGAGCAATAGGCGCTCGCCCTTGTGAGGAGCCGTGAGGATCGGTGGCTTTGATAGGAAGTCCTTGAGGCCGGGCAAGGGCTTGATCCGCCTCCGGAGTGCACACGAACTTCTCTTGATGCTTGAGTAGTTTGAAGAAGGGGAGGCCCCGTTCTCCTAGCCTCGAGATGAATGCGGTTCGGCGCCGCCATGCACCCCCGTCGGCTTACGGACGTCTTTGATGCTCGTGGGAGCTTTCATGCTGGTGATGGCGGAGATCTTCTCAGGGTTTGCTTCAATGCCGCGCTGGCTGATGATGAAGCCGAGTAGTTTGCCCGAAGGGACGCCGAAGACGCACTTGTTCGGGTTGAGCTTCCAGCGGTACTCGCGTAGTGACGCGAAGGTCTCTTCAAGGTCTTCAATGAGGGTACTGGAGTCCCTGGTCTTGATAACCACGTCATCCACGTAAGCCTCGACGTTCTTGTTGAGTTGCCTCTTGAAGCAGGCCTGGATAGCTCGTTGGTAAGTAGCGCCGGCGTTCTTCAACCCGAAGGACATGGTCGTGTAACAATACGTGCCAAACGGGGTGATGAATGCGGTCTTCTCCTGGTCTTCTTCCTTGATCGCGATCTGGTGGCACCCGGAGTAGCAGTCGAGGAAGCAGATCAGGTAGCAGCCCGCCGTGGAGTCGATGACTTGATCAATCCGCGGCAACCCGAAGGGGTCCTTGGGGCAGTGCTTGTTGAGGTCGGTGTAGTCGACGCACATCCTCCACTCGTTCGAGTTCTTCTTGCGGACGAGGACGGGGTTGGCAAGCCACTCAGGATGGAAGACTTCTCCGATGAAGCCAGCCGCGAGTAGTTTGGCGAGTTCCTTCTTGATGGCGTCCCGTCTGTCGTCGGCAAAGCGTCGAAGGTGTTGTCGCTTGGGGGTGGCCTTAGGATCGACGTTGAGGCGGTGCTCAATCGGCTCCACAGGCACTCTGGCATGTCCGTCGGCTTCCACGCGAAGATGTCGCGGTTAGCCCGAAGGAAGCTGATGAGCGCGTCTTCCTATTTGGGATCGAGGCCGGCCCCGATGGTGGTGGTCTTGCTGGGATCGCCTGTTCCGAGGTCGATCGTCTTGACGAGTACCTCCTCAGGTGGCTGAGGCTTGTTGGTGCTGTCAGACTTCTCTGGGATGTCGAGTTCACTTGTAGCAAGCTTCTTCGACGAGGCGTAGACCTCCATCATCGCGTTGGGTACTTGGTTCGTAGGGGTGATCTCCACGGCTTCTGTGTCGCAGTCGTGGGAGATCTCCAAGTCCCCTTGGAGGGAGAGTACACCAGCTGGGCTTGGCATTTTGAGTACCAAGTAGGTGTAGTGGGGCACCGCCATGAACTTGGCGATGGCCGGTCTGCCGAGGATGGCGTGGTAAGAGGTCTCGAAGTCCGGGACCTCGAACTTGATGTACTTGGTACGGTAGTTGTCCCGAGACGCCCCAAAGGTAACTGGCAGGACCACTGAGCCCAGTGGAATAGCCTCGTTGCCGGGGACGATGCCGTAGAAGGGCGTGTTGCTCTTGGTGAGCATATGAGTGATGTCGAGCTTCATTTTCTTCAAGGTCTTGGTGAAGAGGACGTTGAGCCCGCTTCCACCGTCGATGAGCACCTTGTTGAGTTTGGAGCCCGCCACCACTGGCTTCAGGACGAGGGGGAACCGTCCTGGTTCAGAGAAGCTGGTCCATTGATCCTCGCAGGAGAAGGTGATGGGTACCTCCGACCACCTGAGAGGGGTCAGGACCGCTGGCTCAATGAACATGACTTCACGACGGGTAGCCTTCTGCTCCCGCCTGCTGGGCAACCCGCCGAAGAGGACGTTGACGGTCTTCTCGGGCTCCTGGAAGTCGTTGTTGTCGCCGTCCTTCTTCTTGCCCTTTTGGTCATGAGGCTGCGGTGGCTCTGGCGTATCCTTGAGTGCATGCCTGAGTTGGTAGCCTTTGCTCGGTGGTGTGGTTGCCGTTTGGATGCCACGGGCACTTCTCCTTCGACGGAGTCTTTGAAGCCACCGGAGTTCTTCTTCGAGTTCCCTTTCGCGGGCGCCGGATAGCCGCGACGGTGTTGTACGCTTGCGCTTGCGGTTGGGACCCGAGTAGTTGTTGTTGGTGTTGCGGCCGCCTTGGTTTGCGTTGCTGCCGCTGCCGCCGCCCTGGTTCTGCTTGCTCTTGCCGCGGATGGCGTCGTATTTGGCGTTGGCCTTGTCTTCTTCATCCGCCCAGGACGTGATCATGTCCTTGAGGTGGGGGATGGACCTGGGGCGGCGACGACCGAAGTCTTCGAAGGTGCGACGGTGATAGAGACCGTCTTGGAAGAGGTTGATGACCTCCTTGTCAGTGACGTCGACGACGGTAGCGCGCTTGTCGAAGAAGCGGCGCATGTACTTGCGGAGGGCCTCGCCTTGTTTCTGCTTGATCATGGCCAGGTCCATGCGAGTACCCGATCGGCCCATGGTGCCCGCGAAGTTGCTTGTGAACTGCTCGTTCAGCTGGTCCCACTTGTCGATCGAGTGCTTGTCCAGCGACTCGAGCCATGTGAGTGGTGCTTGGTCCAGGCAGAAGGGGAAGTAGAGGCACTTGGTGTCGCTGTTGCCGCCAGCGTTCTCGATGGAGAGGGCGTAGCATCTGAGCCACTGGATGGGATCCTGCTTCGCATCGTACTTGGTGATCCCCAAAGGCTTAAACTTGTCGGGGAGGAGCAAGTTGCGAAGTCGAGGTGAGAAGGCGGGGAAGCCGTCGCCCTCGGGTGCGGTGGTCGACTTCTTCCACCGCAGCTCCTCAATCTTCTGGCGAGCGTCGTACCCGCCCTGTGAGGAACCGGAGGCGTGGCTGTTCGCGTGGCCTCGGCCGCCGCGGCCGCCGCCGCCGCCGGCTCTCTTTGTTGGCTCCATGGTTGGAGCTTCCGCCGTCGCCCGCCACCCCCCCGTCGGGGTCGTTGCCGCCGCCACCGGCCGGAGCGCGGTGGGGAACAACTTCTCGGTTGCCGTGGTCGTGCCTTGTGAAGGTCCGCCGGCGTTGGAGCGACGACGGTTTGGCTCGGGCGGGAGGTCGGCTCGAGTACGGTTAGGACCGTTGTTGGCGGCTGCGACTTGTGGCTTCGTTGTCGCGGTGTCTGGCTGGAGGAGGTTGGTTGACTCTGTTGTCGACCCGCATGAAGTAAGCGTCTTCAGCGAGCTTGGCGATGACCTCTCCAGCGCGTATGCCCTGAGCCTGGCGTGCGATCCCTGTGATTGACATGAGGCATTGCTCAGGGGTGGTGTGTACTCTGCTCTCGACCGCCTCGAGAGCTTCCGCAAGGTTGCGGACGGGGAAGTTGTCGCGGAGGTGCCGGCGACGTTCGCTGCGCTTCCGGTTACGCTCACGTCGTGCGTCTGCGTGCGCGGGGTTCTCGTTCGGTGGAGCATCGGCGAGAGAGCTCGTCGGAGGAGATGTCTTCCGTGTACTTGTCCCGAGCGGGTGCCCGAAGGCCACGGGTGTCGCCGGCGGCCATGAAGACTTGGCGATCGGGGGTGCCAAGGGCGGACTCGAAGGGTGCCACCTCGGTTGGTGTGCTTGAGTCGGCCGGGCTAGCGGTGTTCCCTCTGGAACGGTCGCGAGTTGATGTAGGCGACGTAGCGTGAGTCCGCCTTTATCGAGGTCGGTAGGTTTGCGGTACGACGGCCGCAGACGTATCTCCCGGCCGGCGTGGATGTTATAACCGGCCGGAGGCCGGCCCGACAAGGGAAGCTCGGTGGAGTTGTCCTCGGACTCGGGCTCCTCGGGGGTCCGACCCGAAGTCGAACTCGTAGTCGGGTTCGAGTAGAACTCGGAGAGAGGGGCTGGAGTCCGAGGCGCGATCGGGGGTGGCGTCGAGTCCGAGTTGCACTCGGGTACGGGCTCCTTGCCGGCCGGCGCGAAGTGGGAGCCCCGTGCGGCGGCCCGGGCGAGGGTGCGGGGGCCACACGCGGAGCGCCCGCGAGGTGAGGGGACCGCCTGCGATGACTGAACAGCCGGCTCGCATGCGATGGCCCATGGCGACGTCGAGTTCGAGTTCGAAGCAGTCTCGAGCTCGAAGTCAGTGTGGTGGTTGAAGAGTGAAATTTCGCCGAATTTGCCGGCGAGTTCGCCTGTGACGACTTCAGGAAGCGTCACGAGGCCTGTCTTCGGGTTGGGCTGCATGGTTAGGCGGCGCTGGAAGGAGCCCGTGCCGTCAGTAGTGCAGACCCAGGCGCCGAACACGAAGGTGTCGCCGCGGTTGAAGGCGACGGTTGGCTTGAAGTAGACGGGAGCCGTCGAGTTCGCCATGTGATCTCGGGCGAGAGCCCCTACCTGGCGTGCCAGCTGTCGGTGTTTTAGACCGAAGCAACCTACTAAGGGGGAGTACCGAAGTAGATAAATGTGGCCTCGCCGAGATCGGTAACTCGAAGGAAGAGACACGTGGCACACAATTTAGATAGGTTCGGGCCGCGAGGTGCGTAATACCCTACGTCTGTATGCTTTGCGTAGCTACGGATTGATTGGGCACGATTACAAGATGGTGCAATAGTGCGCCGTGGGTTGTATGAGATGAGATTGGATGCTAGAGATCGGTCCCTGCCTCGCCTTATATAGTCGGGAGGCGGGGTTACAAGTCGGAGTAGGGAGAGAGTACTAGTCGAGTACGTCTAGGAGCCTTCCATACAGTGCGGGACATGTACAGCTTCCTAACCGAGTACTACTCCTCTGCAGTCCTTGTGCTCCACGCCTTTAGGTGCCGTGTAGCGCAAGCCGAGTAGTCCCAGGGGCCCACCGAGTAGTCGGTCCTGGTACCCACCGAGGTAGTGGGCCCAGGGAGGTCCATACGACACTAGCCGACGTGGGAACCTTGCACGGAAGACCACGTCGGAGTTCCTGGAGCTAGAAGCAAGATCAAGGAAGGATCCCGGTGGTGATCTTGTGTATGTATCATTGTTATAGTTGAATTATCAAGTTGAATCTTTTCCTAGCGTTCAAGTGTTTCCTCGAAGATTTCGTTTTTCGATCGGCTTTGCTTATTCCAATTCTATTCTCAAGATAGATTACATAGGGTGTTCTTTTAGCCGCGGTGGCTAGAGGTACACGCCAGATCTTTCGAAAGAATCTCGACTTGTCTTTTGACTCGCCCTAGACTCCCCACATGAGTAGGGATACGTTGTGACAGAACGGGGGTTCCGAAAGGCGGATGTTTTTGGATTTGTACGGGAAACCACGATTTAAAGAAGCTTCTTATAAGATTCGATTTGCTACTTCTTCTCTTGCTTGGAACTTCAACAAAAGGCTTACCCCGATCTCTCTAGACCGGTTTATCTACCCAATCTTACTTTGTTATCTCCGGTCTTTAGTAGATTAGATTAGTTTCGTGTCTTTTACCTAGATGCATTAGGGTTTCTTTTACCGAAGATTGGAGTTACTTGGCTTTACTAGATCAACTTTTGCGTCACACATTTGTTCCACGGATTCGATACCTTGGGTTCACCACTCAAGGGAAGAAGGGTCCCTTGACTACGACGGGAGACTTGTCCGCTTGCAAGTCATAAATGAACTTTGATACAACTATTAACCGTCAACAAGCCCCTTTTTCTGGCGCCGTTGCCGGGGAACAAGTGATCAAGATTTGGTTTTTTCTTGCCCTTTTTGTAATTTTCAGCTTTCGTTTTGTTTTTCTTTTTGCATCTACTAAACTTTGATCATCCTCAAAATACATCTAATCTAGTTTGTCTAACCCTAGTTTTTATAGATTTGTTTTTACTTTCTAGTTTTTGCATATTTTGTTTATTGCTAACCCTAATAGGAGATGGACGGCTACCTCTCCAACAAACCCGATAATTTTGTGGATGATCCAGAAAAACTTTATAGGCTAAGGAGACGCGGAGCACATCAAGCTAAAAAGCTGGATTTTGTAGATTCGAAGTCGGAAGACGAAGAATCGCAGGAATCTCCGAAGAATTCACCAACTCAAATTCCTCGGGAGAAGCGACCTCCACCGATGGGTGACCAACCACCGCAAGAACGCAAGATTGGGGAGCTATGCACCCCAGACATCATCGACCTACCAATCTTGAACCTTGAGGAAATCGGAAGACCGTTCAAGATCAAGACCTCAACAATCCGCATGGTGCAACATTCACCCTTCACCAGTAAAGAGGATCCGAACCTTCACCTCCAAGCGTTCATTCAACTATGTCAGACTTTCAACATGGATGGGGTGACTCAAGATGAAATGAGGGCAAGGCTTTTTCCGTTCTCACTACTCGGGAAGGCTTTGCAATGGTTCCACTCTCAACTGGCGGAGACGGTGCAAAATTGGAACACGTTGATGAAGGCCTTCATGAAGGAATACTACTTGCCGGGTAAAACTCAAAGCTTGCGTAATAAGATTGCCAGCTTTGTTCAATATCCTACGGAAACTATCTCGGAGGCATTCGAGCGCTTCAATGAGTACACCCGGGCGGTTCCATATCACAAGTTCCCGAAAGAAGACCTCGTTCAAAAGTTCTATCAAGGACTCACCATGGCGTCAAGGACGATCATCGATGCATCGGCGGGAGGATCCATCATCGAACTTACACCGACGGAAGCTTTCACGCTATTCAAGAAGGTCGCGGATAATGACACATGGGCGTCATCCGGGCGCCTACATCCGGTTCAACCCACGGGGAATGTCAAAGGAGTCTTGCAAGTGGAGAAGGAGAACATACTTGAAGGCAAGATCGACTCGCTCATGAGGAGGTTGGAGAAGATGGAGATGGAAAAGAAAGAGGCTCAAGACTTGAAGGCCGCCGAAGCAAGGTCCACATGCGAAGAATGTGGAGAGTATGGCCATGTCCGCAAAGATTGTCCGGAGGAAGCCAGAACGCTCGACTACATGAGGAAGGGAGAATTGTCGAACTTCCGCTACGGGCAAGGTAGACCTCAATTTAATGCAAGCTCATCTATTCCTAATGCGGTTCCGCTTTGTATACAATTGAAGGAGTTCATGGATGAGCAAGCTAAGATCAACAAGGACACCGTCACCAAGTTCAAGACCATAGACAAGGTGTTGGAGAACATCGATAGCAAGGTGACGGAGGTCAGAAGTTCCAATCATCAAGTGCTCAACATGATGAAGATGCTCGAGACACAAGTTGGACAACTTGCGGGGCGCCTCACTAATGATGAAGGGAAGCTTCCGGGACAACCCAAAAGTCCCGAATCGGCGAAGGCCATTCAAACACGTTCGGGGAAGGAGACCGAAGATCTAGAACGTTCCGCGGGAGCAAGGAAGCTTAAACCATCCATCGAGGTGGAACGAGTTGCTAAAGAGAAGGTTACGGGGATCGTCACCGAAGAGCCCGAATTTGAGATGCCGGAGGAAGACACGAGGATACCGCAACTCAAGCCACACTACTTCCGAGGTAAACTTGACAACCACTTTGAGAAGTTTGTGGAAGTTGTGCATAGACTTAGCATCAACATGTCATTACTAGATGCCCTACAAGTACCTACATATTCTCGTTATTTTAAAGACATACTTGCAAATAAATATGAGATAGCAACACTCGGGGTAGATCATGTCAAGATGTCCGAGGAGTGTAGTGCCGCTATTGCTAATGGGCTAGAGAAGCAAAAGGACCCCGGGTGCCCTACTATTCCATGTTCGGTTGGTTCTTTCAACTTCGAGAAGGCGTTATGCGACCTTGGAGCAAGTGTAAGGGTCATGTCGAGGGATGTGTTCGAGAAGCTACGCTTACCAATGGAGCCTACGGGTATATGTTTGGAGTTGGGAGATAACTCCATTCGCTATCCCTTGGGCATTGCTGAAGGTGTACCCGTGAAGGTCGGATACCACTTCATCCCCGTCGACTTCGTTGTGCTTGAGATGGGAGAGAGGGAGAAGCCGCCGCTCATCCTTGGGAGGCCTTTCCTCAAGACCGTGGGAGCTACTATTGATGTTGGCAAGGGGGAGATCATGTTCGATATCAACGGAGAAAGGAGTTCCTTCAAGTTCTGTCCAAGAATCGAGGCATGCAACATGATTGGAGTAAAGGGAGAACCAAAGCAAAAGGAGGGGCTAAAAAAGAAGAAGGAGCCGAAAAAAATGAACGTAAAGAAAATCAAAAAAGGTGTTGCATCCGTCAAGACAAAGGAAGAGAAACCGCCTGTGAAGACCAAAAAAATGACTAAGCCGGAAGACAAGCCCGTGCCCAAGATGGTGCGGAAGTGGGTACCCAAGATTGCAACGCCCGCAAAGAGCGTTGATCTGTAGTAATCAAGTGAAGAAGTCTAGCTATAGACTATAAATGAAGCGCTAGTGTCACACCCGATTTCCGGAGGGAAACCAGATGCATCTCATATGTGTGCCAGGATCTAGTTCCACACATATGATAGACGAAATGAGTATAATATCATAGACAGTAAAAACGTAACAAGGGGTTTAACAACTTACTACACTCATTCGGAAGACACGAAGGTCTTTAACATCGGAAAACGATAACTATACGTCGAGTCTTCGTCTTCCGCTTCCACAGGCACTTGACTGGGGGAGACGCATGCCTCAGAACTCTTCAAAGTCGATGTAGAACTCTTCACCATTGTTCTCTACTGAACAGCGGTAAGCAAGGCTGAGTACACTTATGGTTGGTACTCAACAAGTGGGGGAAGATGCAAGGCTATCAAGGATAGGCTATGGTTTTGCAGCGGTTAGCATTTTAATGTTGGTCAAACTTTTAATTAAAGAACGCCTAATTACTAGATGTAAGTATATACCAACCCACTTAAGAAACTTTTAAGCAAAACAACCCAAAGCTCATCGAGCTTCACCAAAGCACGATTTATCCTCATCTTCAAGTTTATTAATCATGTGAGGGTCCTTTTGGCACGCCTGGTGGGACCAACAGCCGAACTGATTCAAGATGCCTGAGATTGCAGACCTTATGGATGTCAACTTGGAAGATCTTTCTCCGGAGCAGACGACGGCGGCTCCAAGACGTCGTAGATCAATTTCGGCGAAGTGCACTGCTCGTCGTTTAAGAAAAACAGAAGCGGCGTCCCATATCTGAAGAATGAGATGCCTAGAGTGCTGCTACCGGGAGAAGTCGATGCTACGTCTCAGCAAGAAAAGGAGGAATGCGAGCGGGTGTTCCAAGAGTCAGCAGATTACATGCTCGCCAAGCACAACAAGGCCTTCCTCGGATCGCTCCAGCAAATGATGGTGGCCATCTTTGGCCCGGGCATGGAGCAAGCGTTCGGGAAGACGCCCTTCCAGAAGAGCACCGTGGAGCTGGGTGAGTCAAGCTCTCAGCCGCCGCTACGGAGCCAGCCACAGCAGCCTCCTCAGAGCGCCGGGAGCCAAGCGTTCCAACCTCCTCCACAGGGCGCTGGGGGGCAGCCGGCTCACCCCCCGTTGCAAGCTTCAGGAAGTCAACCAACCTGCCGCCACCACAGAGCAGCACAGGTCAGCCTGTGCAACAGCCGAATCCGTACCAACCTACGTACGGAGACCTAGCGTTCGGCTCGTCTGGGGCCCCACTTGACCCCGGTCGGAGGATTGCTCCGTCGACCAGCGGCTCCCGAGAAGAATTTGTACGGCGGTGGTTATCATGAAGTGGGAAACTACGGAGCGTTCGATGCCTTCCCGCACCCGGGGGTACGCGCGCCGGTGCGGGCGCGCAAGAAGATGACGCCCTAGCGCGCAAGATGGCCGAATTGATGTAGAATCAGTTCGGCCTCAAGCCAAAGATGCAGGGCCCCGCTTATAGGCCGCCGTTCCCAGAGTGGTACTATAACGTGCTCTTGCCGCCCAGGGTGAAGCCGCCGACGGAATTCACAAAGTTCTCGGGGCAGGACGAAACAAGCACAGTCGAGCACATCGCCCGTTACCTCATGCAGCTTGGGGAGTGCTCGGCGAGGAGACGTTCGGGGTTCGCTACTTCCCCGCCTCAGCGACGGGTCCCGGCTTTTTAGTGGTTCTCGTCCCTGCCCCCTGAATCAGTGGCCAGATGGAAGGATTTGGAGCGTAAATTCCACGCTCATTATTTCAGCGGCAGCTCTGAAAAGAAGCTGATCGATCTCGCCACCCTGAAGCAGAGGCACAGCGAAACACCGCTGGAGTTTCTTAGAAGATTCAGGGAAGTCAAAGGCATGTGCTTCTCGTTGAACTTGCCAGACGATCAGCTGGCTGATATGGCCGTCGCCGGGATGTTGCCGGCCGTGCGCGAGAAGCTATTTGGGATGGAATTCGAGAACCTGGGCCAGCTGTCGCAAAAGTTATCTCTGATGAGCAATCAGGCATATGGCCTCAAGAAAGACCCCAAATTTGGCAAGCAGCACGACGTCGGCCGACATCTACAACCAATTCTTGGACAAGGCTGATTTGTTCGAGGATTCGATGACGAATGGAGGTAGGCTGCAGCGAAAATCATGTGGGGTAAAGAGCCCTTGACAATGAATCGGCGTTGGGTCAAGCGAGACCAAAGGGACTTACGACTTCGACATCACGAAGGCCGATAAGTTGTTTGAGCTCTTGGTAAAAGAAGGCCGAATTAAGCTGCACCGAGGGGCATTCTATGCTTCGGCTCGATGGAGTCAAAGCGAAACGTTACCGTGGCTTCCATGACGGGGATTCACACTCCATCAACGATTGCGGGGTCTTCGGGATGAGGATCCAGAAGGCTATCCAGGAGGGACACCTCAAGTTCGATAACAAGATGAAGCTGGATGGCCACCCCTTTCCTCAGAACATGCTCGGCTTTTCTATCAACGCGATAACAGCCGAGGAAAAGGGAAAAGTCAAAGTCCTGACCTCAGCCAGGTCCAAGCAAGGTGGAGCAGTGGACCCAGAGCGCCAGGTGACCCTAGAGCAAGTACAAGGCGACACCCCCCGCGTTCTCAAGAGCCACATCGAGATTGGGGAATCATCCAGGCCTAAGCCCAAGGTGACGTCGCGCATTCTCCTCAACAAATGGCAGCGCCAGATAGAGAAGGAGCGCTACCAGAAGTGTCGTCACGAGGAGGAGCGACGCGCGAGCCGAAGAGGAAGCGCGCAGAAGAGACCAAGAACAGTACACGCGCGAGCAGGAGCGCGCACACTGGGGATGCGCCTTTTTCAGGCACTGCTGGAATGAGGGCCTAAAGCTGCCCACATTGAAGAACTGTCCTGAATGCAGCGACAGATATGTTGAGTACAGGCAGGAAACTGCCAATCGCCGATCCGTCCACCAGAGACTTAGAAGGATACACCCGAATGGGGATCGGCGTCAAAAATTTGAAGTCATCGATCATCCCAGGAAGCTCCAAGCTGATCTCAGGCGGGCTGATCAGGAAGAGGACGAGGATGTCCACGTCTGGCAGAAGGGGCAGTGGTGCCCGCCGGCGCGCGGGAGCCGAAGAGGCGGGTCCGGCGCTTGAGGAACCGCGAGATGAAACGGGCGGGATCCGGACGAGGGCGGAAGTGGCGCCCCAAGGACCAGCCCGGAGGGGATCGAAGCGTTCGGCTCCTACATGCATGGTATACTTCTCCGCCGAACGAGTTCATGGCTCCTGCTAACCGGGTTATGCGGGAGGAAGCTTCCTTTGACGACGAGCGGCCCGAGGGGATGATGGCACAAGCGAGTGCCGGCCAAGCGAGGCCATCTTCGACAAGCCGGCCAAGAATCGCCATATGAGGCCGCCGTACTTGAGGGGGTACGTCAATGGCAAGCCATTGACCAAGATGTTCGTCGACGGTGGAGCGGCGATCAACGTGATGCCGTACACCACCTTCAGGAAGCTTGGCATGGGCCCGAGCGATTTGACACCTACAAGCATCATCCTGAACGACTTCGCCGGGAACCCCTCAGACACCAAAGGATGCGCTCACGTGGACTTGATGATCGGGTCCAAGACGCTCCTCACCACCTTCTTTGTCATCGAAGGCAAGGGAGCCTACAGCCTGCTGCTTGGGCGGGACTGGATTCATGCTAACTGCTGCGTCCCATCCACCATGCATCAACAGCTTATCCAGTGGGTGGATGATGAGATCGAGGTCGTCCAGGCGGATGACTCCGTGAGCGTGGCCAACATGGAACCAGCCTTCTGGAGTACCAAGGCATCGATTGCTTCTCAGGGAAGGAGCGGGGAGAAGGTCTGTTGAACATGTCGGCGGTGACCAACGGCCGATTCAAGCGATCGGCTCTTACGGTAATTTTTAATGGAGAACCCCGTGGATGGCACGATGGCAAATTAGGGCGAGGATTCATGTCGGCCGATAAACGGAAGAAGTTGACATTGGAAGCGGTGATAAGCCAAGGCCGACGTTCATCGGTGCAAATTTGCAACCGGACTTCGGGGGAACTTAATTGAGCTTCTCAAAGAATATAAAGATTGCTTCGCCTGGGATTACTCGGAGATGCCCGGATTGGATCGTTCCATCGTCGAGCACCGGTTGCCAATCAAGCCTGGCTTCAAACCATATAAGCAACCGCCCCGAAAAATCTACAAGGATGAAGTATTGGCCGATGTGAAGAAGGAAATCGAAAGATTACTTGACGCAAACTTCGTTCGGCCGTGCAGATATGCGGAGTGGATTTCTAACATCGTCCCTGTGTATAAGAAGAATGGGAAAATGAGGGTTTGCATAGACTTCAGGGACCTAAACGAGCTACTCCCATGGACGGATACCCGATGCCTATTGCCGATTTGTTGATTGACGCCGCTGCTGGACACAAGGTGATTAGTTTCATGGATGGCAACGCGGGGTACAATCAGATCTTCATGGCGATAGAAGACATATCAAAGACGGCCTTTAGATGTCCTGGTCATATAGGCCTATTTGAATGGATAGTCATGACATTTGGGTTGAAGAATGCCGGTGCAACCTATCAACGAGCCATGAATTACATTTTTCATGAGTTGATCGGCAAAACTGTGGAAATATACATCGATGACGTGGTGATCAAG
The DNA here is from genome assembly GCA_947561735.1 of Cenchrus americanus. Taxonomy (NCBI): domain Eukaryota; kingdom Viridiplantae; phylum Streptophyta; class Magnoliopsida; order Poales; family Poaceae; genus Cenchrus; species Cenchrus americanus. The sequence goes on along the minus strand of OX387242.1, from coordinate 163,526,150 downwards.
TCCTTTAGTCATGACACCCATCTGGAAGATGTGAAGAAGACCTTGGAATGCACCCGGAGACATGGTCTAAAGATGAATCCAAACAAGTGTGCTTTTGGGGTATCAGCTGGAGAGTTCTTGGGGTTCTTGGTCCACGAAGGGGGGATCGAAGTTGGCAAAAAGAGCATGAAAGCCATTGATGAAGTCGTTCCTCCAACCAACCTCAAGGAATTGCAATCACTGCTCGGCAAGATCAACTTCGTGAGAAGATTCATCTCAAATTTATCACAGAAGGTGTTGCCATTCTCTCCATTGCTTGAAGCTAAAGAAAGATCGAGAAATTCACATGGGGCGACGAACAACAAAAGGCTTTTGATGAGATCAAGCGGTACATGAAGGAGCCGCCGGTCTTTGGTTCCTCCTCGGTGAACAAGCCTTTCAAGTTGTACGTGGCGGCCGATACCCAAACTATTGGATCGGCCCTTATTCAAGAATTCGAAGGAAAGGAGCGGGTAGTAGCTTATCTTAGCCGAAAACTACTTGATCATGAAACCGGAGTATTCGGCTATAGAGAAAGCTGTGTCTTTGCGTGTACTACTCGTGTACAAAGTTTCGGCACTACTTGTTGAATGCCGAATGCACCGTATACTCAAAGTTTGATGTGATAAAACATATGTTATCTATGCCAATTTTGAATGGTCGGATTGGCAAATGGATTTTGGCTTTATCGAAATTCGAGTTGAAGTTCGAATCGGCAAAAGCCATCAAAGGTCAGGTAATTGCCGATTTTATAACTGAACATCGTGACCCTTCAATTGATCTGCTTGAAATTACCCCTTGGGCTTTATTTTTTGATGGGTCATCATGTGGCAAAGGTGGGGGAGTAGGGATCCTACTAATTTCCCCCAGAGGTGAGATGTTTGAATTCGCCATTCCCATACAACCCACTGTCACAAATAACCGAGTGAGTACGAGGCACTACTTCGAGGGCTTCAATATTTGAGAGAAGGCGGGGCCGTCTCGGTTGAGATCTATGGAGATTCGGAAGCTGGTAATCAAGCAATTGAACGGCCAATACGAGTGCGGGAGCGAAGCGCTTAGGAGTTACTACGAAGAGTGCGGGGGAAATCTTGAAAAGCTTCCCATTGGTGACCCTACGGCACATTCCTAGAGAGCATAACGAAGAAGCAAACGAGGCTAGCTCGGAGCGCCTCGGTTACAAGGAGAGTCAAGAAGCGTTTCTTTGCGAAGTGTATGCTCTAAGGGCGGATCTTGCAGAAGATGATTGGAGGAAAGAAATCGTTGATTACTTAAAAGATCCATCCCGAAAAGTCTCCAGGAAACTCAGGTACAAGGCAATTAAGTTCGTTCTTCTGGATGATAATTTATTCTATAAATCATTAGATGGGGTATTGCTACGATGCCTGGGTCCAGAAGAAGCCAAGAACATGATGAGCGAGGTGCACGATGGGATATGTGGAGCGCACCAATCGGCCTATCGGATGAAATGGGTTATTAGACAAGGTTGGATGCTTTTGGCCGACGATATTAGAGGATTGCTTTGAGTATTACAAGGGATGCCAAGATTGCCAGAGGTTTGGGAATATTCAAAGAGTCCCTGCATCAGCATTGAATCCCATCATCAAGCCATGGCCATTCAGGGGCTGGGGTATAGACTTGATTGGCCAAATTAATCCGCCGTCTAGCAAGGGGCATAAGTTCGTGCTTTTGGCTACGATTACTTCACCAAATGGGTCGAGGCAATCCCACGAAGAAGGTGACGTCGAGAAAACATGATCGAATTCGTCAAGGAACACATCATCTATCGATTTGGGATCCCTCGGACGATTACCACCGACCGGGGGCACAATTCGTGTCGTTGGAATTCGAGAGATTTTGCCGAAAGCATGGGAATCAAATTGTTTAATTCTTCTCCATATTATGCCCAAGCTAATGGTCAAGCGAGAGGCTTCTAATAAGATCATGATCAAGCGATACGAGAAGAAGATCGATCAGAAGCCAAGGAGGTGGCATTCGGTACTCAGTGAAGCGCTGTGGGCTTACCGAATGGCCCCCCACGGAGCTACAAAGACCTATCCTTACGAGTTGGTTTACGGGCATCATGCAATCCTGCCTTGGGAGATACAATCAGATTCAAGGAGAGTAGTGCTGCAAAACGAGTTGAGCTCCAAGGATTACAGTGGCCTAATGATGGATGAGTTAGAAGATTTGCATATGATCCGTCTCAGGGCCCTGGAGAACATCGAGAAAAACAAGCTGCGAGTCGCCAAATACTATAACAAGAAAGTAAAAGTAAAGCAATTCGCAGAAGGTGATCTAGTTTGGAAAGCGCTATTGCCGATTGGAACTAAATACAGTGAATTCGGCAAATGGTCCCCTAACTGGGAGGGGCCTTTTCGTGTGGTCAGATGCGTTCCCGGTAATGCATACATACTAAAAACTTTGCTAGGAGAAGAATTTTCCGCTGCGATAAATGGAAGATATCTGAAGAAATATTATCCTAGCATTGAAATCGATCGATGATTACACACATCTGGCACAAAAATAGCCGGCGCTCAAGAATGAGGCCGCCTTTAGAACAAGATCCATGAACAAGAGAAAATGGCCAGTGCCTGGATGCATTGCCCTTAGCTCAATACTACATTACAACTGCTTCTTGCAGGATCACATCTAACAACCCTGATGGTCAAGTCCCCGAGGAGGTGGGAAGCAGAAGGCGTGGAGGAAGAAGCGAAAGTATGATTCAATCTTTTCTTTACTTCTTCGGCTGCTGCTCCCTCTTCAGTTGTTCTAGGACCACCGTGACGGCAACTTGGAACGCATGAGGATGACCGTGATTGGCGGCCTCTACCAAGCTATCCCAGGCCGCCTTCAGGTTGCTGTACCTGTCAGAGACATCTGGAGCAGGAGAATCAAGGTTAGAGGCAAGAAATCCAGAGGCAAGCATGAGGGAGTTAGGAGCATTTACCCCCTACTAGTGCTTCCAGAGACATGCGACACTCGCGCTCGGCTTGGCAACGGGCGGACATGTCCCTGAGGGCATGCTCCAGGTGCCGGACGCGGCGGCGCAGCTGATGGTTGGTCCTCTGCTCAGGCGTGGCATCCTCTGCTTCGAGAGAGGAATCGGAGGAGATGTACTCAGGCACATCTTCGGTCCCGATGACTTCTTCGGGAAGCAAATCAAGGCTGAAAAGGACGAGAGGAAAACATGAAGCGCAAGATCAAGCGGGAGAACAAGGAGCAGATCAAGAAAGAACTCACTTCCGAATCGCACGCTTCTTTGATGAGCCGCTCTCCTGAGGTTGTTTACCCTTGTCCATGGCGTTGGGGTTTTTTCCTCTAGAGGCAGGGGAAGAGATGAGAAATGATGGAGGAGTGTGCGAGTGGATTTGCAGAGCACCCCACGGGCTATTTTATTGACCGGGGAGGCGCATTGGGGAGTGATGATTTGGCCGGTACACCTTGTTGGAATACCAAGCGGCAGGGTTTTCCACCAGGTGCGAAGGGTTTTCTCTTGAACAGTGTTTACGGATTGCCGAATTGGGATCCTCTGTGGATTTTGCGCCAAGGGGCAGTTGTTCTCACGCGTCCGGCTAAAGATAGTTCCCGGATGCATTCAAAGAAAAATTCGCAGATGCAAAATGCAAAGGGGAGTCATCGCAGAACAAGTGCAGAATTCAAAAGTTCCTCATATATTGCCGATATTTACACATCCCTAGTACAATCTAGTCGAAGAGCCTATTCAACACGGATTGGGGATGGGTAATTTCGGCAATGGCGTCGCCGTGGCCGTCAAGGCGCTCCGGGATGAGCTCGATCTCGTCGATGTCCCTCCGGCGCGCCGCCACGAAAGCCACGCGGCCGGTGGAATAGTCGACGTCCGTATGCGTCGTCATCGCGGCCGTGCCCAAGGTGGTGCCCAAACGAACGCCATGGACGGCCACCTCGTCGACGCGGCGCTCCACCGCGGCCGGGCGCTCCGCCGGCGTGTCGCCGCGGGCATTCACCTTTTCGGCCAATTGCTCTACCGGCGCCTTTGGGCGGTTGAGCTCGGCATCGCGGCCGCAAAGAGCAAGCGAAAGGATTAGCATCCAAGGCCGGACCGGATCAAGAATCAATCTCGAGCCATACCGTCGATGGCCTCCGGCGGTACTTTGCTTGCGCCGGTCCTCCCATTCTTGCTCGGCCACGCCCGCTTTCTTGGAGACGTCCTCCAGCTCGCGACGGGACGCCTCTAGCTCCTCCTTGAAGCGGATGGCGTCTTCTTCCCCGTACGGTACCGGGGAGTGGCCATCGGACTCCGAGGAGTCATCTGGGAGGGGCTGATTGGCCGGCGCACGGGGCGGATTCCACTGAATCAGTCTGAAAAAGGGAGATGATCGTCAAGGCAAAAGAAGATCAAGAACAGAATCACAGAGGAGAGATTGACGATCATCACCGCCTGCGCGCATTGGCGCTGCTCCCCTCGGCCTCGTCGGAGGCACGGCGGCGGTTGAGGCGGCGCACCATTGTGGTTTGGGATGTGCACTGTTTGCGAGAAGGCTAAAGATTGGCAAAGATTCGAGAGCTAGAAGGCCTGGTGGAGAGCTAGGGGCACCTATGGCAACATTTATAGGCCTGGCAGGATGAATCGTGGCTTCGAGTCGTGGCTGTGGATCGTGGCGCATATCCCAAGAAAATCGGAAGGTGGAAAGGTTTCCTTGGCCAGCCCGCCGGCGGGTCGCTTGGAGTTCTAGGCTGAGCCGCGTGCAGATCGATTGGTTCGGCTAAAGGAAATCAAAGTGCCGTTCGGGAGTTGGCGTTCCACTACCGAATGGGTCGTTCAGCATTACATCTAAAAGTGCGCAAAAGAAAAGAAACAAATCACAAGAAGATATTACGAGAACGACCAATTCAGTTATACATCAATGAGGATATTCAGGCATTCAGGAGTTTGGCAAGTACACGACGAACATTGGATATTATCAAATGGGAATTGTCCAGCATCTCCTGGCAGTCCTTTTGGGCACCGGATAAGTCAGTGAGTTCCGCATCGCATTGCTCTATTTTGGTGATAGCCGATTTTACTTCCGCTTGGGTCTTTGCTATCAATCCAGGAAGTTCGGCTATTTTCTTTTTGTCAATCTCTATCTCCGCTGACAGGTTTCTCAGTTCTGCTTCTAGAGCAGCCTTCTAGCAACTTTCAGATCATAAGAAGCTTGCAGGTTAGCCAATGCATCTTTATGGTTCTCTGCTTGGGATTGTGCCCCATTCATGGCATGTTCAGCATCGGTTTTCCTCTTTTCAATGGCCGGACGGGAGCGCAATTTCCTCCAAGCGCGCCTCAAGGGTACATAAAGGGGCTCTAAGTCATAGACGGATGATAGAGAAGCTCTGATGTCTTCAGGGAGTTCTTGACTAATGGATTCAAACATCTCTTCGAAATGATGAAGATCATTGAACTGATACTGAACATCTTTTTCTAGCCAGGCTGCAATTTCATTAAGTTTGGGCAACACTTCGTCTGGCAGTGGCTGATATGTTTCTTTCATCACCTCGGTAGTTGAATTGCTCTCTAATGGCAGGCTTGATGATGATGGAGCCTGATCCTGAGAAACGACGTTGCCGAGTTAAGAATGCTAAACATCGAGGTACCAAAATTAAGTGCAGATGGATACCTCATGGCTGGTTTCTTGAGGAGGGGCGATCACAGGCGAAGGAGATGCTCCAGGCAGAGCCGAAATTTCCAAGCTGAGAGGTGTCGAGGCGGTTATCAGCAGCTCGTGAGTTTCCGGCTGATGAGGAGTCGGATCCGCCTTTGTTGGATTGGTTATCTCTGCTTGACAACAGGTGATGGCACCCTTGGGGAACTTGGTGGCTCCAGTTGAATTGGGAGATTCATCTCTGGAGAGTTTGCTGCTTCTGCAGAAGGTGATGAGGATGAGATCTCCACTGGGATAGGTAATTCAGCCCCGGGTGAACTTGCTTGCTGGACCACTGGAACATTTACAAGCTGCCCTTCTGTTGTTTCTTCTGCAAATGCCAAATTGGGAGGGTAAATGCCAGTGTTCATCCTCAAGAAAAAGCAGTAGAAGTCATACCAGTGGATGGAGCATTGGCAGGTACTGGGTCTGAAGGCTGCTGGGCTCTGGTCTGAAATGCACAGTAATATGATTCATCAAGAACGAGTGACCCGGTAATCAAGAAAGTAAAAGGGTTTACCTCAACAAGCACTTTCTTGACGGTCCTTCTCCTTTTAGCACTTGGAGGGGCAATCGGATGCGGACCTTGCCTCCCGTCTGCGGCAAGGCTAGAAAGGCCGGGGTCCGTGGTAGCGTATCCGGCCATTAGTTGATGCGAGTTGTGGATTTGAATCCTAGTGCTGAAATTGGGCCTTCAGCGTTGTAAGCAATTGCCCTGGCTCGAGGGGCAGGCACTGTGTTCTGTGGACAGAAAAATGAAGGTCAGGACCACGAACAAAGAGGGAAGGTCTGATCTAAAGGCTCATTGTATTACCTCTGAAACTGGCAGAAAATCAGGTACCAACTCTGCACAGAATACATGAACAGGCTCACTGAAGATATGGTCATGAAATTCTTGCCACCAGGAGTTGAAGGTGGGGTGAGCTATGGTTGTGGGCACAAAAGGACATGTGTAGACCGTGGGACTGCACGCATAGTTGAAAACTCTGCTGCCCTGCATCAGTTCTTTGATTTCCTCCCTGGGTTTGAGAAATTCATGCAGGAACAATCTTGGGGGCATCTGGCCGCATCCAAGTTGTCTGGCTATTACATTAGGCTGATAGTATTCATAAGTGCTGACATTCAGCCTCCCTCCATTGAACTCGGCCGGTAGTATGCATGGGCGGATTATGATATTAAAGATCTCCAAGAATCCCCTGTCTTGATGGCCGGGCTCAAAGGAAAATTCAACAGGGAAGGTCAAGGTGTCGTTGCCTAGATAAGGAAGCCAAAGAGGATTGGGGAAACCTTTGAAGAACAACTCGAAGAGCTGGCTGATGTCCTGCTATGGAAACAGTTGAAGCCGCTTCTCCGTAGTTTTGGCATCCTCTGGTAGCTTGAGGCTCTCCTTCGGGGTGATTGGACAAAGGGAAGAACCTGGAGTTCAAATCGACGCCGACAATCTGATGCATGTGGAGCTGCAGCCACATTTGAACAAACCACCAAGGGCCATTGACGCATGTTATCCTCTGGCTGGTGTACATTTGGGTAACAGTTTGATGAAGCATATGATATACGCTGCCCAAGAAGAATTTTCCAAGAGGAAGGCGATTGCCACTAGACAGATGAATCGCCATCGCGATATGGTTCAAAGTGGGTTCGTTGGCCTTGCCACAGAAAACGAATCTGCACAACCACATGTTCAGGAAGGCTCTGTATTCAATTTCGCCAAGGGGATTGTCTTTCATGTGCTTCAAGATATAATTCTTGTAACCATTCCCTGGCTTTACCCCTGTCTGGCGTGAAGAGTTTTTGAAGTCCCGTGGGCAAGGCAGGTCCGGTGATGTCAAGGCCGGTGATCATATATACATCGGCCAAGGCCGGGAGACATTGGGCCATGCCCAAAAAGGAAGGCGTTGACTCCATTTGACCAGAAGTGGCATGCGGCTATCAGAAGATCTTCATTCTTGGGGGTCTCAGCCACGGATAACTCCAAGCATTGAGCGATACGGAGAGCATCCAGGTTGGTCAATCCACTCTTATCTGCAAGAATCCTCCGGTACCAAGTCTTCCAGCCTGCAATTGGGGGCAAAGGCCAGTTCTTGAACGCATCTTGCCACTGAGGAGGTGGAGACAAAGCTGCCTTGAAGGGGATTCTCTGAGATTCAGCGGCAATAAGATCTCGAGGGTCAGGATTCCCCACAGGACCAAGGTAATAAGACTGCGAATTGGCCTTGATAGGAATCAAAAGAGCAGTAGAAGGTTCCTGGAAGAAAGCGGAAAAGGAAAATCTCAGGTAAAATTGAAAACCTAATGCCGAACAAGGTTTGCGGGGGATGAATTTACCTGAGCAGCTTGGTTCTGAGTTGCCATTGGAGGTTCGAGCTCGGAACGGGGGGATCTAGGGTTGGATCTGAACGAAGATTCCGGCGGATTGCGAAGAACGGTGTTGACGATTTGATTCAAGGATTCGTGGTCGGAGTCAATTGTGGAACAAAATTACTTTTATCCCACAATTGAAGGGGCATGTGTTAACACCAAAATTTGGTAAGGAGTCGACTTGTGGGTCCGGTTCGAAAAAGAGTCCGTCCGGTGGAAGGAAAGATATTTCCGGAGATTTTCGGCAAAAAGATCTCGCGCGGTCGGCTATCCGCTCGGTTCGGCAAAGGAACGAGAGAGCCGATTTTGCGAGATTGGACGGTGACGTGGCTCAAATCAGGGGAGACGAATGGATGGGCAGACGATCGAGTTTAGTTAGGCAATGAATCCATTCGCAGTTGTACTCAACAGGGTATAAATACGATCCCTGGATGTATGTAAAAAACACGATCATTCTTCAATACACACCGGCCTTACGCCAAACCCTAGAGTCCTTGTCGTGTCGTCGAGTTCTTCGAGAGGGCCAATCGATCCGTCGACCTCCGTGAGTACCGGTAACCTTGTATCATGTCTAGTATCATGCGGTGGATTTAGACCTGATGCAAGTAGTCTTGCTACCATGCTTCGTGTCATGCGGTAGATTCAAGCTTGGTTCAAGAAGGTTTCTTGTTAGATCATGAGCCATGCGGTAGGCTAAGATCTGGCTTGAAGCTAGTTATCGGCTCTATTGGATTTTGGCAAGATTCAATAGATTCATTAAGTTATCCCGTGTTATCTTGAGTTTTACTTTATGTTTTAATTCATGTAACACATCCTTGCCCAATCTAGATGGTTTCGGATCGGCTATATCTTTTTTATGATCCTTGTGCGAGCAGGCTTCGTGTTTTGACGCGTGGATCTTGTGCTCTCCGATAGCCGAAACCGAATCAATCTAGGTTGTTACGTGTTGCGGGTTCAAGCTTGCTACGTTCGTATAAATCTTGAAAGAACCGGGTATCATGCGGTAGATGCGGGTTTTGGGTTGCTTTGGAGCTAGTCATCCGGTGGATTAGATTCCCAAATCGATCGATAGATTTATTCACGTGGTAATGTTTGTTCCTTCTTCATGGACCCGGATCGGCTGCTTCGGCCGTATTCGGTTATGTTTCTTCACGAGTAGATCACGTGCATTATTTATGTTTTAAATGATGTATGCTTTTAGCTTTCCATATTTAGATTGTATCATGCGGTGGATAGATCTATTTGTGGAGAGTGGTACGTTTTTCATGCAAGTCGTATCATGCGGTGGATAGATTTGTTTGATATCGTGCTCGACGGATTTTAAAGTAACTAGACATGCGGTAGACTAGTGCTTTGGATCTATGCATGCTTATTTAATACATGATTATGCCCGTGCTTTACTTCATTTATTTAATTTTAATCTTCATGGAGATCGGTCATAACTTTGCATGTACATCTTTGCTCATACGAAGACCGGTTGTTGTCATGCTTACGTCATCCATTCGGCAGTGTTCTTTTTCCCTTTGCGGTTTGGCCGAATGGTCGTGATTCTTTGACAGATAGCTTTACATAGCTATGTGTCATCCTGCTTGGCTTTTTAGCCGTAAATATGGAACTGTCTGGTACCACCCGGCAAGTTCCAAGCTTTGGTATTTAACTGCTTTATCTTTTGTTAATTTTCAGGAAAAATTGACTGGCACGTCATTTGCTCTCTGCGCGTGCGAAGCCAGCTTTGTTCGGCTTGCTGTGTGATTGGCGTTGAGTGCACTTTTTGCGCCAACAGGTCCAAGCCACTCATGACCGTGAGCACGGCTGATCGATCAGTTTTACACTCTGCAGAGGTTTGCACACTTTACCCACAGCTCGCGTAAAAGTTCCGAAGAACTTTGAACCCAACCATGCGATGCTGATCAGGCATCATACCACACTTCCGAGGTGTGATTGCATAGGGACGCTACGAAGCCTTTACAAAGGTATACAAGAGACTAACGACCCGCATAGTTACAGATCAGGGCGGACCATAACCCTCCCTAGTGGTCAGCACCTTAGCAAAGGCTGCTACCCCAAAAGGACCGGGCTATACCCCTGCAACCCGGATCCCCCTCTGCTCCTTTCGGAAAAGGGTCATCAGATCAATCGCACACCTAATTAATTGGCTAAGGTCAGAGCCATGTAACACTATGGTTGCGCATGTTTTCTTGGGTGGTTCTCCATGTTCCGATTAAATCACATGATCTTGTCTTACCAAAAGCATCATCGTTAAACATACAAGCCTTTATCTTGGAAAACCATTTTTATCCAACCCAAGTTGAGCAACTAGCATATTCTACCCCAAAACATTTGTTAAACCGGGTTGATCCAAGGATTGTGGGTAAAAATCTAGGTAAGTCCTTAAAAAAGGTGTTCCCATCAATTTAATGCAATATCATCATAAAAGTAAACTTAATTGTAATGCAGTTATATAGGACAAAAATAGAACATGCAGGGGGAGAAGACCACTTGCCTTCCTTGCTTAAACACTAAGGTTCTTCTTCTTCAAACACTTGCTCTTGATCTACTTCAACTGGTTGCTCGCTTGAAACTGGCACGATGTCTACGAGCACACAAGAATACATACAATAAACAAAACAATACACCAAGCATGAAAAGCTTAAAGGGAAAACAGGGTTTGGGTCTAGGAAAGCGAACACAAGGAACACTCGGAACTAGCGGGAGATTTGGATGATCACAAACAAGAGCTAGCTATGCGTTTGACATCTTTTAATTAAGTAAAATCATGTGTATAGGTTATTTCAGAGAAATACCCTATTTATAATTAAGCAAGTTATATTTGTATTTAAAATACAATGTAGGCCTAGTCCAATTTTACTTATAAATATTCAGGTATGATTTATGCAAATTAAACATTTAATTTTAAAAGAAGCATGTAAAAGCATCTAGGCGTTTGTGTTTAAATTTCGAGTTGTTCTAATCAAATTATAATTTAAAACGCATTTATATTCATTTTAATCAAATTAACATTTAATTAAGAAAACTCGGGATATAGCCTATGGTACATTTTAGTAGAAAGCAAATTGCATAATCGTTAATCAAATTAAGTTTGATTATAAAAACCGAAGTATACATCTAATTAACTTTAAATTAAAAGAAATGTTCATTTAATATTAATCATATTAACTTTCTTATGAAAACACGTGTTGAACTCTACTTAGATTTTAATTAGAAAAGCATGTGTAATAGGATTTAATCATATTTAATATTTAAATAAAATATAAAACAGAGAACATGTACATCATTGGTCCTATCACGTAGTTTTAGTTGATATGAGCCTATCGCAACTTGAAACGGTGGAATCGGCGCTACAACGCAAAAGATACGGCCAAAACAAGATTCTAGAACTGTCGGGCTTAAAAAGACGGTCGCGCGGACACCAAGAACGCTTAAAACGGAGCTAGGACGGAAAAGATATGGCTAAAACAAGATTCAGGGACTAATTTGTGAATATCTGAAAGTTTATGGAGTTTTCTGCAAGATTTCAGGGATCTAATCATAATTATATGTAAGAACTCAAGGGTTTTCGTGTAAAAGAATAGGGCTTGGACCTTTGGTGGAAGAAAATGAAAAGCTCAGGGGCTTCACTGTTAAAACCTGGGCTAATTTGTAAGAAACTTTGGAGGTGGAAGGGCATATATGTGATTTTAGAAAGTGCGGGGTTCTTTTTGTAAAATTACCAGGGCGGCCGGCGGGTGAGCTGTGGAGGCGCCATGTGGCGGGCTATGATTGGTTGTGCTGACGCCAGCATGACGCGGTGCTGACGCAAGCGATGACGCAGCTGCTGACGCCAGCGGTGGACCGCGCCCGTGGACCCGGCGTGGACCGGTCCCACCGGTCCACGGTGGACCGATCCAAGGGGTACGCCCCTTTTCGATCCGGGCCGTCCGCGCCGATCGGACGGCCCCGATCGCACGCGGCGACGGGCGGCGGCGGGCGGCGGGAGACCCGCCGCGCCGGCGGGAGGCGGCGGCGGAGTTCGCCGGCGATGCTCGATCTCGGGCTTGGGGCCACGGATTGGGACGCGAGACGGGTTCTACGCGGAGGCGGGAGGACGGTGAACCTATCTAGGTGGTCGGGGAGGCGGCTCGGCGGTCGTGGTGGCTTGCATCGCGAGGGGGCGGGTCGCCGGCGGCCGGCGGCGCGCGCGGCACGCCTACGGTTCGGTAGGAAAGGAAAAGAGGGCGGGGAGGAGTTTCTTCGCACGTAGACGAGCCGATGAAGGTTTGGGCGGCAGAGATGGAGCGGCGGAGGAGATCGAGGCGGCGGTTCTTGCGGCGGCGCTCGGCGGCGGTGGAGCTCCGGCTCGGGGGGCCGCGCGTTTGAGTAGGAGGTGGGGAGGTGGTGCGGGAAGAGGCGGACTCGAGGACCTTTTATAGGGCAGAGGAGGAAGGGGAGGCAACGGCCAGGGCTACAATGGCCATTAATGGCCATGGCGGCGGCCAGTTGCTTCAAGGCAATTAAGAGTGGGCTCTTGATTAGGGAACCCGAAGGGGATTAAGAGGGGGGGGGAGAGTGAAGTCGGGCTTCAAAGCTCTTGATGGCGGCTTGAAGGTGGAGGGAAGGCGTGGGAGGCGTGGGAATGGCCGACGGCGCAGCTCTGTTAGGAAACAGAGGAGAGGGCGGCTGGAGGAAGGAGAAGGTGCCGACAGGTGGGCCCCACCTGTCGGTGACCGCGTGAGGGAGAGGGAGGAGGCGGGGCACTGGGCCGCGTGGGCCGGAAGCAGGGATGGGCCGCGGGGGATTGGGTTGGGTTTGCTTTTTTTTCTTTTTCTTTTTTCAAATATATTTTTAAACCAATTTCAAAACCTTTTTAAATCAAATCTTTTACATCTTTTCAAATTCAAATTTTTAACACAAATTTCTCCAACTATTTTAAAGGCTTTTCGCAAACCATTTTTAACAACTTTTTAAACATATTTTAAATTCAAACCTTTAAACAAGTTTTCACAAACTTTTTTTCACAATTATTTTTAAGGACTTTTTCACAAATAATTTAAGACTTTTAAAACCACGCCACAAAAAAACTCATGTATTCAAATCATGATGCACAAGCACTTATTGCTTCTAAATTATTAAAATGATATTTAAATATTTTTAAGGCCAAATTTATTTGATAATTTAATTAATCCTTAGAAAATAAAATCTAGACACCATGTTGCTTACATTGTTTTGGTGATGGAATTTTAGGGTGTTACAAATCTACCCCCCTTAAAAAGAATCTCGTCCCGAGATTCAGAGAGATTGAAAAGAACTAAGGGTATTATTCCAGGTCCATCCTGTATGCTGAGTTCTTCCGACAGGCATAGCTCCTTCTCCTGCTTTCCTTCATCTTGATTCACTTTGCCTTCTTCTTTGGGTAGGGCGGTAGCAACAACCTCAATACTATCTCCTTGCAGACTGGTTAAGAGCACTGACTTCTTGGCACATAGAATTATTCTGTCAGATTTGCCTAACCAATCCATTCCAAGTATCACATCTATTCCACTAGACGTAAGTACTACTAGATCAGCTTGAAAATCTATTCCCCCGATCTTAAGATTGACTCGTGGGCATACATGGGTGGATTTTATTTCACCGTTCGAGGAACTAATCAGCAAATGTGTCTTCATAGAACTCATAGGTGTATCATGCTTTGCCACGAATTGTTCAGTAACGAAAGAATGTGATGCTCCGGAATCAAATAAAACTGTTGCAGGCACAGAGTTGACAGGAAACGTATCCAGCACAATACCAGGAGCGTCTTGAGCTTGTTCAGTTGTCACGTGGTTCAATCTGCCACACACGTAATTCCGTTGACCCTTGTTGATCTGAGACTTTGCACTTCCATGGTGTATCTGAGATGTTGGTTGTCCGAACCTTTAACCATTGTCTTTCTGGGGAGTCTAGATGTTACGATTTGAAAAGATGCTGGTATACCGTTCCAATTCTCCACAATTGAAACAACCATTAGAGTGAACTTGAGAGTTGTTTCTCATTGATGCATCTGAGCGATCCTGATGATGACTCGCAACATGTGGTGTTTGTTGGCTAGAATGTTAGGACTGCTGGGTTGAACGCTGCAACTGAGAATTTTGCAAATAATTTCCACTTGATTGACCGGAACTAAACTGAGAACTTTGTGATGAGTTGAAGCGAGGCATGTGTTGCTGATTGTCCACGAGATTGGAACTTGCGCTTCTGTTCACCCAATTCCACAAGTTTATTCTCTAGACCTATGTTTTGTTTAGTAATGTTGTGAAGTCCGAGAAGCTGTGACTCTGTAGTTGATAGTTGAGTGGCCCTATCAGACCATCCAGGAAGCGTTCTTGCCTCTTTGGGTTGGTATTAACTCGATCCGGTGCATAGAGGCACAATTGAGTAAACTTGTCTAGATACTCGTTAACTGACATATTGCCTTGCTTTAGAGCGAGGAACTCTCTTTGCTTAAGCTTGATTGCACCAGAGGGAATGTGGTGCACGCGAAAACTATACCTAAACTCCTGCCAGGTGATGGTGCTAGGTACAACATGTGCGATAGTGTACGCATTCCACCATTCAGCTATTAATCCTTACAAACAGCCTGTTGTATACAAGACCATCTCTCGATCAGTGCACTGTGTCATCTCCAACTTCTTGGTGACAGTCTTTAACCATTCATCAACATCCAATGTATCGGTTGAGTAGGAGTATGTGAGAGGGCAGTGACTCATGAATTCCTTATACTTGTCTACTGGTGCTGGTGGTGCTGCTGGTGGTGGCTGATTTTTGCTGAGTTTGAATGTTTTGAAATAGTGGTAGTCGGATCTTGGATTAGCCGCATCTGAGTGACAAGGAACTGTTGCGTTACTGGATCCATTGCTCGGTTGAAGGGTGGGGGTGGTGCTTGATTCTGCTGATTAGTAATATGAGCACAGACAACAAGTAGAATGTCTTAACCTTCTCCTGACCTAGTGCTTACCATCTGATTGTTGGAGAAAGATATTTCAGATAGGACTAATGCATGGTGAGATGATCTCAAAAAGATAAAGCAACGTGAACTTCCAATTTAAGACAAATTCTCATCCTGAGATTCACAAATGTTAGCATGAGACAAGAGTTCGGGTGTTTAGCATCCAACACTGCTTATCTTGCTTCCATATAATTCGTCTTACACAAGCTCCATAAACACAATTCTTTATTCTTGACAACTCACTTTATAAACATCATTGGAATACTCAACCTAACTCCACTTGTAACTGTCCATTCTTTTTTCTCGACTCTGTTGATCTGCCTTTGTAGGATTTTTCTTCTTTTCTTGATAAAGTGATTTGAATAGAGCTGGATCGACGTCCATAATTGTTTCTTTTCCTAAGCTTAGCCATCTCGAATCATACTTCGGGTCCTCATACACAACTTTTAATATTCTTCTCCATTTGATCCAAGGCTTCTTGGGTATTGATTTGCTTATTATGTCTCTGCTAAGCTTTCTTTTCATATCGGTCAGTACGTTTCTTAGGACACCTGCTAATAAAATGTCCATGATCTTTGCAGTAGAAACAATCTCCACTTTCTTTAATGTTTCGACGATTGCGTGGTGGATCTTCATACTCATGTTCTGATCCTTGAGTCAAATGGTAAAGATGTGAATTGTTCTCATGTTGCTCTGAAAAATTCATTTTCCTCTTCTTACTTATGATTTCCTGTAGTTTGCTCCCTAACTCAATAGCTTTGTTGATGACATCTTGCAAACTAGAATATTCATGTAAGCTTAGTATACTCTGAAGGTCTTCATTCAACCCTTGAGGAAATGTTCTCGTTTCTTTTTATCACTTTCAGACGATCTTGGTGCGTACATAGATAACTGAATAAATTTATCCCTATACTCATTCACTGTCATTTGCCCTTGCTTCAAGTTAAGGAACTCCTTCCTTTTGAGCTTCATCGTACTTACAGGAATGAAGTGTGTTATAAAGTTGTCCTTATGCAAACAAAACTTTCTCTCTATCGTTGCATTGCACCAAGTCTAGCTTCTGTTCAATTGTTGTGATCCATTCATCAGCTTCTAGGTGATCCATAGTGTTAGAGAACATAGGTGGCTCAGTATTCCAGAACTTTGTATGTGTATCCTCCGGGTTTGGATATGGTGACACATATTGATCACATCCCAGGTTGTAACTGCTATCATTTCTCTTGTCTTGGTTGCCTTGACTTTCTTCACTTGCATGCTTCTTGAGTTGTTTGATTCCGTCAGGCTGAAATTCATTGAAATTTATACTCCAATCCTCAAGGTTGATAATCTGATTACTATCTACAGCTTGAGCAACTTCTTTTAGGACTGGATTTTTTTGGGTACATAACTTCCTCTTCTTATTGATGTCCAAATGATAACATTGTCTAGCCTCATCTCTCATTAGGCTGGCTTCTTTTTGGAGACGTGAACGACCATAATGCTCACGACATTGACATGTTCCTGTAATCTTCATATGTTCATGTTGTTCATTCATCCGCAATTCTTGTGCTCCATGACTTCTCTTATTATTTTGATGATTCCATACTTCTACAACTTGCTTCTTTACTGGTCCGGCAGGAACTCCAGTTTTGGTTATCTCTATATTTTGAGGGGGTGACGTGTTGGTCTGCTTCTGTCCTGGTAAGACTTGAGCTTGCATGACTGGTAGCTTTTTCTTTGTCCAATGACGATGAAACAGTTGGAATCTGACGGTTTCACCCAAAACAAGGTTGGAATTCTTAGGATTTGATGCTTGCTCTATAATATACTGATGGATGTTAACCATGGTTTGAGTCATTGCTTGCAGAGTCTGAGTTTGTGTTGCCATATGCTCTAGCATCTTGCGTTTGATTGCTGAGGTTGTAGATGGAATGTCGATGTTTCGTTTGTTGTCTTTATATTCGTGATTTCCATTGGGACTCGCCATCCGGTTGTGTGATAAAGATAAGCTCAGAAGAGATTGGAAACATACAGATTGAAGAGTAAGGTAAAATTATTGATATCATATCCATCTTTTCTTGATGTGATTGTAATCACACTGTGATAGAGAAGAGAATAACAGGGGTGAAAGAAATTGACCATCTTTTTTTCTTTAACTTCTTTCATATGTTGATATCTGTATTCATTCGTAGATTTCTTGTTGTTGTTGTTGGTGTTGCTTCTAGACTTTGATCTTTCGACATCAACCAACTTGAATGGCAGATAAGGATAACCCAGATTTGAACACAAACTATCTTATTAACCTAACAATTTATTTCTTGTTGCATTTGTGGCCATCACTCCACAATACAACTCACACAAGCAAAGATCCAAATCACTCATGTGTTCAAACAGCAAACATTAGCACAACGATCGTCCTCACAGAAACGTTTCTATCGAAGTTGATAAGGGGTAGGAAATCTAAGAACTTATATTAGACGAACTCGGTGGTGAAGATCTAGCTGATAGCACAAGAAACGAGCTCAGAATAGATCAAAACAAAACGATGTGTTTTAACAAGAAGACAAGACTAAATTAGTTTTTATATGTAAAATAAGTCAATTTTGAAGGATGACGGGCTTTCTAGAACATGAATCCTTACTTTTCGACCATTTCTAACTTAAGGTGCGTTCCTACGATCAACACGTTTCTGATACCACTCTGTCACACCCGATTTCCGGAGGGAAACCAGATGCATCTCATATGTGTGCCAGGATCTAGTTCCACACATATGATAGACGAAATGAGTGTAATATCATAGACAGTAAAAACGTAACAAGGGGTTTAACAACTTACTACACTCATTCGGAAGACACGAAGGTCTTTAACATTGGAAAACGATAACTATACGTCGAGTCTTCGTCTTCCGCTTCCACGAGCACTTGGTCGGGGGAGACGCATGCCTCGAACTCCTCAAAGTCGATGTAGAACTCTTCACCATTGTTCTCTCTTGAACAGTGGTAAGCAAGGCCGAGTACACTTATGGTTGGTACTCAACAAGTGGGGGAAGATGCAAGGCTATCAAGGATAGGCTATGGTTTTGCGAGCGGTTAGCATTTTAATGTTGGTCAAACTTTTAATTAAAGAACGCCTAATTACTAGATGTAAGTATATACCAACCCACTTAAGAAACTTTTAAGCAAAACAACCCAAAGCTCATCGAGCTTCACCAAAGCACGATTTATCCTCATCTTCAAGTTTATTAATCATGTGAGGGTCCAAGCCGCTCATGACCGTGAGCATGGCTGATCGATCAGTTTTACACTCTGCAGAGGTTTGCACACTTTACCCACAGCTCGCGTAAAAGTTTCGAAGAACTTTGAACCCAACCATGCGATGCTGATCAGGCATCATACCACACTTCCGAGGTGTGATAGAATAGGGACGCTACGAAGCCTTTACAAAGGTATACAAGAGACTAATGACCCGCATAGTTACAGATCAGGGCGGACCATAACCCTCCCTAGTGGTCAGCACCTTAGCAAAGGCTGCTACCCCAAAAGGACCGGGCTATACCCCTGCAACCCGGATCCCCCTCTCTGCTCCTTTCGGAAAAGGGTCATCAGATCAATCGCACACCTAATTAATTGGCTAAGGTCAGAGCCATGTAACACTGTGGTTGCGCATGTTTTCTTGGGTGGTTCTCCATGTTCCGATTAAATCACATGATCTTGTCTTACCAAATGCATCATCGTTAAACATACAAGCCTTTATCTTGGAAAACCATTTTTATCCAACCCAAGTTGAGCAACTAGCATATTCTACCCCAAAACATTTGTTAAACCGGGTTGATCCAAGGATTGTGGGTAAAAGTCTAGGTAAGTCCTTAAAAAAGGTGTTCCCATCAATTTAATGCAATATCATCATAAAAGTAAACTTAATTGTAATGCAGTTATATAGGACAAAAATAGAACATGCAGGGGGAGAAGACCACTTGCCTTCCTTGCTTAAACACTAAGGTTCTTCTTCTTCAAACACTTTCTCTTAATCTACTTCAACTGGTTGCTCGCTTGAAACTGGCACGATGTCTACGAGCACACAAGAATACATACAATAAACAAAACAATACACCAAGCATGAAAAGCTTAAAGGGAAAACAGGGTTTGGGTCTAGGAAAGCGAACACAAGGAACACTCGGAACTAGCGGGAGATTTGGATGATCACAAACAAGAGCTAGCTATGCGTTTGACATCTTTTAATTTAGTAAAATCATGTGTATAGGTTATTTCAGAGAAATACCCTATTTATAATTAAGCAAGTTATATTTGTATTTAAAATACGATGTAGGCCTAGTCCAATTTTACTTATAAATATTCAGGTATGATTTATGCAAATTAAACATTTAATTTTAAAAGAAGCATGTAAAAGCATCTAGGCGTTTGTGTTTAAATTTCGAGTTGTTCTAATCAAATTATAATTTAAAACGCATTTATATTCATTTTAATCAAGTTAACATTTAATTAAGAAAACTCGGGATATAGCATATGGTACATTTTAGTAGAAAGCAAATTGCATAATCGTTAATCAAATTAAGTTTGATTATAAAAACCGAAATATACATCTAATTAACTTTAAATTAAAAGAAATGTTCATTTAATATTAATCATATTAACTTTCTTATGAAAACACGTGTTGAACTCTACTTAGATTTTAATTAGAAAAGCATGTGTAATAGGATTTAATCATATTTAATATTTAAATAAAATATAAAACAAAGAACATGTACATCATTGGTCCTATCACGTAGTTTTAGTTGATATGAGCCTATCGCAACTTGAAAAGGTGGAATCGGCGCTACAACGCAAAAGATACGGCCAAAACAAGATTCTAGAACTGTCGGGCTTAAAAAGACGGTCGCACGGACACCAAGAACGCTTAAAACGGAGCTAGGACGGAAAAGATATGGCTAAAACTAGATTCAGGGATTAATTTGTGAATATCTGAAAGTTTATGGAGTTTTCTGCAAGATTTCAGGGATCTAATCATAATTATATGTAAGAACTCAAGGGTTTTGGTGTAAAAGAATAGGGCTTGGACCTTTGGTGGAAGAAAATGAAAAGCTCAGGGGCTTCACTGTTAAAACCTGGGCTAATTTGTAAGAAACTTTGGAGGTGGAAGGGCATATATGTGATTTTAGAAAGTGCGGGGTTCTTTTTGTAAAATTACCAGGGCGGCTGGCGGGTGAGCTGTGGAGGCGCCACGTGGCGGGCTATGATTGGTTGTGCTGACGCGAGCATGACGCGGTGCTGACGCAAGCGATGACGCAGCTGCTGACGTCAGCGGTGGACCGCGCTTGTGGACCCGGCTGTGGACCCGGTCCACCGGTCCACGGTGGACCGATCCAAGGGGTACGCCCCTTTTCTGATCTGGGCCGTCCGCGCCGATCGGACGGCCCTGATCGCACGCGGGCGACGGGCGGCGGCGGGCGGCCGAAGACCCGGCCGCGCCGGCGGGGAGGCGGCGGCGGAGTTCGCCGGCGATGCTCGATCTCGGGCTTGGGGCCACGGATTGGGACGCAGACAGGTTCTACGCGGAGCTGGGAGGACGGTGAACCTATCTAGGTGGTCGGGGAGGCGGCTCCGGCGGTCGTGGTGGCTCCAACTATTTTAAAGGCTTTTCGCAAACCATTTTTAACAACTTTTTAAACATATTTGAAATTCAAACCTTTAAACAAGTTTTCACAAACTTTTTTTCACAATTATTTTTAAGGACTTTTTCACAAATAATTTAAGACTTTTAAAACCACACCACAAAAAAACTCATGTATTCAAATCATGATGCACAAGCACTTATTGCTTCTAAATTATTAAAATGATATTTAAATATTTTTTTAAGGCCAAATTTATTTGATAATTTAATTAATCCTTAGAAAATAAAATCTAGACACCATGTTGCTTACATTGTTTTGGTGATGGAATTTTAGGGTATTACAGCTAGTGGGGAGGCAACCCGTTTCGTCGAGTCAAGAATAAGCTACCGGGAGGACAACCCGATTCCAGGTTTTTCGAGTCTTTTTAAATAATTTAGTTTTGAATTTTATTACGCAAAGACATTATACTTAGAAGTTGTTGAACAATATTAGAGACATAATTCTTGATTGAATATTTTGCTTTATCATAAACCCTTTGCATGAACCCTCCTATGTGTTTGTTTGATTCTTTTCGAGAAACCTCAACCAAATGATTTCAGAACCTAAATCAACCTTTCGCCCTCATTATGGTGCTGAGGTTGGCTTATTTTTTATGCTAAAACCACATGAGTAGATCCACGACTTATATCTATGTGTTAATAAAAATTCAGCACGTGGTAGGACTCACGTGAACCTAGAAATTAAAACTTTTGGTTGGTTTAAAAATCTATATCCTTGGTTTCTCTAGGATTAGAATTTTTCTAAGCCTCATCTAATTTTGTTTTACTCAAAATATCTCTTATTTAGCCAAAATTAGAACCTAAACCTATGCCCCATGATCAAGCCGGGAAAAGTTCGCTCTCAACCGATGAAGGCAAACTATACCGGTGAGACCGATATCAACGTAGTCAGAAAATATTTTCGACTTCCATTTGTTTTTAATGGTTTAAAAACTTCACTAAATTTATGCTTAAGCTCTTGCATGGCTCTGAAAAATATTTTTAATTTCGAATTAGAGGAGTGCTTAACCTTAAATACACCTAAAGGGAGGCAATCTAGTTTGAATAAATCATGCATGCACCATTGGATACCCTTTCATCAACTTTCACCAAATCCACATGCAAAGGACAAGCATGGTGGGCAGCAAGCATCAACTTTGCAGGAATTTCATGGTGGCATGTGAAGCAAGTGGAGCTAGGGAGCATGGACATGACCCAAAGCATGAAGCATCAAGTGTAAGGACCAATAATGCAAGAAAAGGAGTGGACGAGAGCGTTTGGGCGGTGCAACTCGTGGAGCACGCGGGCAGGAAAGTTGCAGAGGAGAAATGATCGTGTTGGAAGAAAGCCGAAGCGGGGAGGAGCCAGAAGCACCCCAGGTCGGTCGGCCCAGGCCGGCCGGCCTCCCCTACTTAAGGAGCCCCCCGGCTCCCGTTTTCTGCAGGCAAGCTTCCTTCTCCTTCCTTAGTTTGTGTGTTCAAGTTTGTGTGCCCAAAACCTCCATAGACATAGCCAACCTTCCCAAGCTTGATAGCTTAAAAAAATCCACCACCTGAATCCACTCAAAGTCCACATCCGAAGTAAGATTTTTAGTGCCTAGTTACCGGTTGCAACCCGGAGTTTTAGTAGAAGAAAAGAGTGCAGCAACCATGTGGAAGAAAACCACAAGTCTCTTCCCCAAGAAGAAGGGTTCGTCGTCATCCAAGCCATCGTCAATGATGTCTTCGAGGAGGCACTCGGTTTCCGAGTCTCCCCGGAGCATGGAGACGGATACGACGCCACCAAGGAGGAACGATGCTCTCCTCCTTGGTGGTATGAGGGCTGCAAGGAGCTCGTCCATGAGGTTTACCGAACCTCAAGGGCACAGGGAGGAGCAGCCCCCGCCACCACGACAATTGACCCGTTCGACCGCGCCACCTCCTTACACTCCGATATATTCTTCGTACGGCTTCATCATCTTGTCGTCGTCGGAGGAGGAGGAGAGGCTCTCTCGTCTTGATAAGAGGCTTGTGCCCAACGTCGAGTTCGACGACCAAGCACTCTTCACCTTGGGTTTTGGCACCGACATATACTACATGTTGGGGCACCTTGGATGGGTGCAATTCTCCAACGGAGTATCGGCGGACACCCACAAGGGGTTCGCCTTAGAAATCTTGATGACCATTGCACCTATCCTTGATGATGGGGTGCAAAGCTTATCATTCCATTTGGAGGGAGTCCAACAAGTGGTTCCCTACGAGCATGTTAGGGAGCTACATGGATTCCGTAAGGGAGCTCTAGAGAAAGTTGACGTGCCACCCGTCATGTTAGCGGGATTTTGGAATTTAATATCCGGAGAAGCCCATCAACAACGCAATTGCATCCGCAACCCCATTATCCGGATATTTCACTCTTGGATGTGCAAGAGGGTATTGGGGAGGATAAAGGAGACGAAGGTGACCGACACAGAGTTGAATTGGCTCTACTCGGCTTTAATTGCCAAGCAGCCAATAGACCCTCTTACCTTATGATCAACCGTTGGTGTCGAGAGGCAACATCGGGGGCGGGACATATTGGTTCGGGGTGCTACCTCTCCATGTTGGCCTTCTCCTTACGGCCGGGGATCGCAAGGAACCCCGACCATCTTTTGCGTGGTACCTCTCTCGGCATTGAGTATTTGCGACAAGGCAAATACATTAGTGGAGATGAGAGAGGAGGTTTTCGTTTGGCCACAGTAAACCTACCCCTTCCGGATGCGAGGCTTAGGCTTTTCATCAAAGGGAGGGAAGATTGGTTGGAAGAGGGACTCCTTGTCCCGGCAAGGAAAAACAAAAGAGGAAGAATTGTAGAGGAGGGAACATCCTCCGCACAAGCGAGTGGTGCACAACCCAATGTGCCACCATTCGGCGGGATCCCTCCTCCGCTAAGTTATTACGGAGGGCCACAAGAGCAAGCATGGGGGGTGGTGCACCGGTACCCCCACCAAATTATGTGGTGCCCAACGCTAACTTCGCGGAGCCCTACGCTCAATATCCCCAACCACAACAAAGCATGGCCATAATTGGAGGGTATGTTGCAAGAAACGCCCAAAACGTCGCAGCCATCCAAGCCAACGCAGCTCAACTTGGTGAGGGCAATGCAAATATTGCCTATGAGCTTGGACGCCTTCACCTAGTGGAGCCAAATCAATTCGTTGGAGGGAATGTCCAACCGTATTATGAGAAAGGGTATTACTATCAAGATCATCAACACCAACCACCGGCGGAGGACTAGGAAGATTAAGGAACTTTAGTTTTCTTTTCTTTTCTCTTTCTCTGTAATTTTCAGCTTTTGTTTATGTGTGTTTGCGTAATATTTTCTGTTTTTATTTAAATTTCAGCAAGCGTGTTTGTTTATTTTCAGTTTGTATTTCAACTTGATATCATCATTAATAAAGACACCACCTTGATTATATCATTGGAAAAGTTACAAAATTTGTGCCATGATGATATATGATTATAATTGCTGCTTTGTTTATCTTTGTAATTGATTTATGCATGTTAAAGCTAATGCTCTCTTAAAAATACGAATCTGAATTTATTTAAATGCTAGCTTAATCTTTAGCGGAGGTTATGATTAAAATAAAAACCCATAGTGTTTTATGTGCTCTCATGTTATGAATGGATTAAAGATGGTTTTTATGCTCAAAAATATCCTAACCTTGTCATAAATATCACTTGTGTGTTGCTCAACCTATCCAAAGCCTAATATATATTTGAGTGCATAAACCTTAGTGTACAAGATTTATTTTTGAGTGAGTTATTGCAGGCCATGATTTCTCTGGCCCGAGACTAAGAAGCTGGTCATTCCGTTTTTGCGTATCTATCTTTTTGCTAGCCTTTTATCCGTGCATTGTGTATCCCCGCATCGGAGATCGCAAAAATCTCGCCGGATATCCACCTTTAAAACCAAATAACATCTTTTGTTATTACCTCCTTGACCACAACCTATCGTTGAGAATGGATCATCAATTCAAGGAAGATCGCAAGACGGTGCCAACATTGAAGAATTCAAGTATCTCTCCAAGGAAAAATATTTCCGGTACGTACCTTATTTATCGCCTCTTTGCTCGAGGACGAGCAACGTCTAAGCATGGGGGAGGAGGTAGGTACGGTGCAGTTTTAGAGTTCACAGGGGAGCAATTTAAAAAAAATGAATGAAAGAAAGTTCAAAGGCGATGTACGGGACTTCCAAGGTGAAAGTCTCACAAAAAATGACCGAATGAATGACAAGAAAAAAATAAATGAATGAATGAAAGAAAGAAAGAAAGAAAGAAAGAAAGAAAGAAAAGAAGGAGAAATATGAGAAAGTGAAAAAAATGAGTATGCGTAAAGTGAACTCCCCGGTTCTCTAAAGTGCATTAGGAAATTCAAGGCTTCAAGTTTAAAAGATCCATTCTCATTTTCCAACCATGTGCAATCCGATAATGAGAACTTCCTTTGTGCCTCGGGATCACCCTTTTCCCGTTGCACATGTCCACTCATCTCAAGTGTGTGTATTTTTCTCTTTCCCCTCCTTGATATGACATTATTTTCCAATGACCTTTTTGACGAGTCTCGGTAAGACCATGAGAAGCTTGTCTTGTTTTGACAACACCTCATTTATAAAATCTTGTTAGGACTAAACTTTCCCAAAGCTCCATATAAAGCCTACCACACATATATGTAATGAGAGGGAAAGGAGTAGAATATATAGGATTGAGAGACAAGAGAGTTGAGAGTTCATGAGTGAAAGGACCTTGATGTCGCCTAGAGGGGGGGGGGGGTGAATAGGCGTGACGACCAAATTAAACTTTTTCTCCCCAAACACTTGAGCTGACAGTGCTCCACCGGTCAGACTGGTGGTGGCGACCGGTCAGACCGGTCAGGCACTGGACTTCACAGGTGACACCGGTCAGACCGGTGCGCCTCACCGGTCAGACCGGTGTAGCACAGAGAACCTGCAAAAACAACTTCAAGCACCTCTTGGCTTCTAGCATGAACCAAACTCAAGGTGTGGCCTTTGTAGATGATCACAAGCAGAGTAATGAGCCCTGCACACACAAGTAACACACCCAAGTAGATCGAAGCGGAAGCAAATGTAATATGCTAGAATGAACAACTTAGAGAGTCAAACCACACGAAGAAGCAAGGATTTGTTTCCCGAAGTTCACCACCCACTGAGGAATGGCTACGTCTCCGTTGAGGAGCTTGTAAGGGACAATTCCCACAACAAGCCGGGTCTCTTTCAACCACTTTCCTCCTTTCCACTAAGGTGATCTTTTCACGAAGAGGCAAGATCTCAGCCCTCACAAACTTCCCGCTGCTCATCACAACTTTGGGAGCTAGCCGGCGACACCTAGCCGTCTAGGAGGCAAACCTCCAAGAGTAACAAATGCTTCAAAGGTTGTAGATGCGAAACCAAAGTGCTCAAGCTATGGAAACTGCTCTTGTTAGCTCACAAAGTCACTCCTAGGCTCACTTTCTCAACCCAACACAAAGATGATGGCTTGAATCCACAAATCTCACAAAGAGATGGTTGGGGAGAGCCACTAAGGCTTAGACCTAGTTAGAAATGGCTTGGGACCTCAGCAAATTCACTAGAACCAGCAACCCTCACTTGAAGAAGGCTTGGGGTATTTATACCCCTCAAAGGAGAAAACTAGCCGTTAGTCCCCGGGCAGCACCGGTCAGACCAGTGCCCCACACCGGTCAGACCGATGTTTGAAAAACTAGCCGTTGGGCTAGCGGCACCGGTCAGACCGGTGCCTCTGACCGGTCAGACCGGTCAGGCCCGAGTTATCCCCAAAAACTCTTTTGAAGAAACTAGCACTTCACCACCAAGATGAAGTGACCCAGGTTAGGTTAGGAGGGTTTGTTAGCACACTCTAAGGCTAATTCTCACTTAGGTCAACTAAAGAGCACTTTGACTTGGTCAACTCGCTAAGTTGCATCCCTCTTGATAGTACGACATACCTATACTCAAGAAAAGTATAAAAGTGCTTCGATGACCTCTTGAGCTTGAACAACTTCAATTCTTGCCATACTTGATCAATAACCACTTGAGGGTTTTCAACATAGCCTTTGACTTGAGCACCTCCATACTTGAGCTAGTGACTTAGGATCTTTCCATATAGCATAAGAATGCACACTTGGATCCATGGTCACTCCATATTGCCAATCTTAACGAGTTGATGACTTGCAAAGCTTCCCTCGGTTAAGGTTTGAATATGATACTTGAAGACCCCACGGATGCTAGACCTTCACCCTAGCAAAACACTTATGGCGGCTTAGCTACGGCCCCAAAGATTGCTTAGTCCCTCACCCTAGACACCTCGGTTGATCTCTTCATCACTTATCCAATCCACTTTGAGTTCCACTTTGCTTCATCCACAAATAACCTTCATTTGAAAATCCCGCTTCAAATGCTTGATCTTGATTGACAACGGATATGCAAGCTTCCAATTTTTTGAACCATAATATGTATACTCATCATCTTGTTCTCTTTCAATAAACTCATGAAGTCTTGCACCATATACTTGTCTTTGTAGATGTGAGCCATAAAATACATCCATAATTAAAATACTTCAAAGGTTGTTCATGAATATATAATGAAAACCTGCTCACAATCTTAGACAAAATCATTAGTCCTTTAATCGCCTTGTCATTCAATTCACCAAAATCCACTTAGGGGCCTAGATGCACTTTCGATCTCCCCCTTTTTGGTGATTGATGACAACTCGATTAAAGCTTACAAATAAAACAATAAAGCGCATTTAGATTTTTAGATATAGCTAGAGCTCCCCCTTAATTTGTGCTTTGAGTTGGATTTCAAAAAGTTGGCCTTAAATGCCATTAGCACAAATTTGGAAGAAAAGACGTGTGAGCTCCCCCTATATCTTAGAATCAGTGGAGTGCAACATGTGTGAGCGACAAAATAAAATCCGTGATGTGTATGACAAGATATGCACAAAGCAAAGGAAAGTGAGCTGACTAGGCAGCACCGGTCAGACCGGTGCCCCTGACCGATCAGACCGGTCAGGTCCAGCCAACACACACGACTGGGCTGCACCGGTCAGACCGGTGCCCCTGACCGGTTAGACCGGTCGGGTCCAGTCAGCGCACACAGCAACAGAAGTGCGTGCTATTTGGTCCAAGGTGATCGGGCCAGGGTTGCAAGCTGGTTTTGTCGGGGACCGCCCTAGGGGTCCCCTCAAACAATGGGGGAACCCTTACTTAAATTCCTGCATCAAAATAAGCTAAGCCTAACCATGCAGGAAACTAACCATGCAGGACATGGCCCATGCAGCAGGACTTCGGAGGCCCACCAAGACGGCTCGTACGCAAGACCCCTCGAGCGAGCTCCGCCTCGCCCGAGGGTACGCTCCCTCCTCGGACGGGCTCCGCCCCGTTCGAGGGGCAACCCCCTCCCTCGAACGGACTCCGCCCCGTTCGAGGGGCGACCCCTTCCCTCGAGCGGTCCCGCCCCGCTCGAGGGCTCGATCCCCCTCGAGCGGGCCTCGCCTCGCTCGAGGGTCCGCTCCACCCTCGGCGAGGGGCCCGCCACGCTCACGGGCGCCCGCGCGCGTGCGCCGCCCCGTACTTGGGCATTTAACGCCCGACGCCGCGGGACGGCGTCATCATGCGGCCGGGGCTCACGCCCGGTGCCGCCGCACCAACTCCCCGGGGAGGAGCCCATCCCCGCTACGTGGGATGGACGTGCGGTACGGCCGGTGTCAGTCCCGTGACACCGTGCGCACGCTACTGTACGACTAACGCGCCCGACCCTCGAAAGGGGGCCGGGCGCACCCTCGACTCCACTTTCCCGTGACCCTGCAGGTTAGGTGAGGGGCGCTAGGCCGGTGGGCGGCCATCCCGGCCACTGTAACGGCGCGGCCGCCGTACCCACGCGTGCGGGCGCACGCCTGACTCCGCGGCGCACGCCCGAGCGCCGCGCAACCACTCCACCACCGCGAGCTCATTGGGAAGGAACGCCGTTCGCCCGCTCCCCGTACTCCGTACCAGCCATCATCAGCACCTCCCTTGAAGCCTATCAGGGGACGCCATCGCCATCTGCCGCCTCCTACCCTCGAACCGCCACTGTTCGGGTACGAGGTAGGCCATCATGGCCGGATCGCAGCGAAGATCGTCCGGACGGCCGCCCACTCTACGCCGTAGCACGACGTGCTCCCACACGTAGCTAGGTAGCGCGGCGTGCATGTAACTCGCCGCCCCCTTGGCCTATAAAAGGGGAGGCGAGCCCCCAGCCGCGGGAGAGGACGAATCCAGAGGAACACAGCGCACCGTGCACTCACTCTCTTATTCTCCCACAACATCTCCAGCCACTCACCCAGGGACTTGGAAGCCACGATTCCTCTCCCGCCTTGCTTGTATTTGCCCCACTACAAGCACCCCCGGTGCTGAGCAATATAGTGCCACGAGCACGCTCCTGCTGGACGTACGGCCCCCTCGGCCGGAACCAGGATAAAACCTTGTGTCATTTGTTGCTTAGCATCGACCATTGAGGGATAGACCTAGGCGTTATCTACTGGTTAGTGTCGGGACCATATTCCGCACCGACAGTTGGCGCCCACCGTGGGGCAAACGAGCGCCTAAGGTCATTTCGCTAACTCCCTCCATGGTGATTCGCACTGAGTACCGTAGCACCCGCTACAACATGGGTAGCTCGGACCCTCTTCCGGCCGGGTTCGAGATCCGCTTCGGGGACTTGAACTTCCAGGCCACGGGGAACGGCTATCTCATGCGCCTCACCAACCGTGAGGAGCTCCGCGCGCGGCGCGCGAGGCCGGGGTCCGCTGCGGTCTCCGCCGCACGCACGACACCGGCGCACGCACACCGCAAGCACGGATGCCGCGGGCCCGTCGACGCCGCGACGCCGTCGTCGCTGCGGGCTGCGCTCGCGTCGGGCGCGGTCCGGCGGCGGCGGGCGAGCGCGCCGCCGCTCGGCGCGGTGCACCCACCGTCACGACGGCCGCCACCGCCCCGGCGGGACCGCGTGCGGTCGCGGACCACGCATCCCCATCGGGCTGCGTGGCGCCACTACGGCCTACAACGCCAACGTCAACACGACAATGCGCAGGGTTCCGCCTGGTCGGCACGTCTTCGTCGCCAGGGATCCTGGCACTTCAGCAGCGGACGAGTCGTCCCTGGGCTCCGTCGACGCGATACCACCCGCCAACCGACACGGGTATGCGGAGTGGGACTTCTCCGGCGTGCCGGACCCAGTCGTGTTCAGGCGCTTCCTCGACGCCGCGGACTACTGGTTTGGCTGCTCCGACGACTCCAGCACCGGGAGCTACGACCCCACGCGGGAGTGTTGCGCCGTCATCACCAACGACCCGGCAAACGCTGCCGGTGCGGCGGGTGCCGGAGACGGGGGAAGTCACGCCTGCCCGGGGATCGCCACGCGCCCGGCCGCGGGGCCGAGCGCTCTCGCCGGGGCCGACGTCGACGCACGGCGGCCCAAGCTCACGAGCTCGAGGCCAAGCGGGCGCGAGGAGTATAGGACGGTGCGGCTACTCCGCGCCTCGATGGCGGGGAGAGGCCTCCCGCGCGCGGCGAGCGCGCGCGGGAGCCGGGGCCGACGGTCCGTGACCGCCTCAACCCCGTCCCCAACGTCGACAACGCGGATACGCCACCACGGGCGAGCCAAAATCTCATCGCCGCCGCGGCGTTGCTACGCGCCATGCCGGCACCCTCGACCCCCGAGGGCTCGAGACATGCACCGCGAGGTGCAAACTCTCCTTGAACAAGCGGCCGTCCGGCGGGCCGAGAGCTCGGCCTCACGCATCCGCCAACGGGGGGGACGCACGGGGCGATGATCTCGCACCGGGAGGCGAACCCTCGGTGCACGTAGGTCAACCCTGGCCGACCGAGGACGCACGCCGGCCAAGGAACGGCTCCTCGACACGCGCGGGCGGCGGATGGCGATGCCCGCAACGTCATCAACGCCGGACGCACCGGCAAGGCGGACGCGCGAGCGGCTAGGGGCTACCACCCTCGAAGGGGTGGACGCTACGACAGCGGTGAGGATCGCTCCCCGACACCGGAGCCCCCGGGCACCCGTGTGTTCGGCGGGAGATCCGCACGGCGGCGTTCCCCCCGGCGCTTCCGTCAGCCCTCGACGATCGTCAAATACAACGGGGAGACGGACCCTCGTGTCTGGCTCAACGATTACCGCCCGGCTGTCGGTGGGCGGGGCCACCAACGACGAAGTAATCATCCGCAACTTGCCCCCGCATCCGGGCGACGCGGCCGGACATGGCTCGAGCACTTGCCCGCCGGCCGGATCCATAGGCCGGGACGATCTAGTCCACACCTTCGTGGGCAACTTCCGGGGGCACGTACGTGCGCCACGGGAACTCCTGGGATCTGCGCTCCTGCACGCAGAAGCCGGGCGAGTCGCTACGGGACTTCATACGGCGCTTCTCCAAGCGGCGCACAGAGCTCCCCAGTGTGGCACAATCCGAGATCGTGCACGCGTTCCTCGAGGGCACCTCATGCCGGGACCTTGTGCGCGAGCCGGGACGCGGCCCGCCCACGGACTCGAACGAGCCGTTCGACATTGCCACCGGCTTCGCCTCGGAGAGAGGAGGCCGTGGGGGCAATCTTCGACGGCAAGAAGGGCAAGCGCTCCGAGGACACGCCCGCGGAGGGCGGCGGGTCCAAGGAGCCGCGCCGCAACGACAAGCGGGGCAAGAAGGGGGAAGAAG
Organism: Cenchrus americanus; assembly: GCA_947561735.1. Lineage (NCBI taxonomy): Eukaryota > Viridiplantae > Streptophyta > Magnoliopsida > Poales > Poaceae > Cenchrus > Cenchrus americanus. The sequence continues at coordinate 163,494,754 of OX387242.1, read as the reverse complement.
CCGCGCCGCGAGGCGCGCGAGCGAGGCGCAACGGCGGCAACGCCGAGGCCCTCTCTCGTTGACCCGGCCCGACGGGGCCCTCGACCGGCTCCTCGAGGCCGGGGGTGTTCGACGACATGATGAAGAAGCCATGCCCCTACCACAAGACCCCCGTAAACCACACTCTTGAGCAGTGCGACATGCTCAAGAAGTTCTATGGCCGTGCCGCCGCGAAGGAGGCGGAGGCCAAGAAGGATGGGGGCGATGGCGACGCGGTGGTTTCCCCGCTGTCGAAAATGTGTTCCTCATCTTTGGGGGACCTACTGTCGACATGTCGACCCGGCAGCGCAAGAAGGAGCGGCACGAAGTCCTCGCCGCGAGAGAGGGCACCTCCGGCCTTTCTCAAGCGGTCGAAGGATGCCATCACCTTTAGCGGGATGATCACCCAAATCGCATCCCGAACCCGGGCCGATGCCCACCGGTGGTCGATCCCATCATTGGCAACGCCCGGTTTTCGAAGGTCCTTATGGACGGAGGCAGTAGCCTCAATATCCTCTTCGCGCATACATTGCGCCCGATGGGGATTGGGCTGGACCCGGTGCTGCGGCCCGGCACGAAGCCGTTTCACGGCATCGCGCCCGGCAAGCGGGTTCAACCCCCTCGGGCGGATCGATGCCGCCCGTCCGGTTCGGGACCCCCAAGAATTTCCGCAAGGAAACCCTCACCTTCGAGGTGGTGGGATTCAAAGGGGCCAACCATGCCATCCTTGGGCGACCATGCTATGCCAAGTTCATGGCGGTCCCCAACTACACGTACCGAAGATGAAGATGCCGAGTCCAAACGGCGTCATCACCGTCGGGTCATCGATCGAGCATGCATTCGGCTGCGATGTCGAGTGCGTGGAACATGCGAGAGGCACTAGCGCCGGATGAAGCGGCGGTGAACACACCGGAGAAGATGGTCAACGACGACCTCGGCTCCGCCGCCAAACACATCGGCACCTTCGAGGCCGCCGAGCAAACCAAAGGGGTCCCCCTCGACCCGACGACCCCCGAGGGCAAGGTGTTGAGGGTCGGCTCGACCCTCGATCCTAAATAGGAAGCGGTGCTCGTCGACTTCCTCCGCGCCAACGCCGACGTCTTCGCATGGAGCCCCTCGGACATGCCAGGCATCCCGAGGGAGGTCGCCGAGCACTCCCTTGATATCCCGCCTAACGCTCACGGCGGCTCGGCGGCGGGCCGCGCCGCTTCGACGAGGAACGGCGACGGGCGATCGGAGCGGAGCTGCGGAAGCTCCTCGAGGCCGGATTCATCAAGGAAGTCTTCCACCCTACGTGGCTAGCTAATCCTGTGCTTGTAAAAAAGAAAAATGGGAAGTGGAGGATGTGTATTGACTACACCAGTCTCAATAAAGCATGCCCAAAGGTTCCTTTTCCTTTGCCACGCATAGATCAGATCGTTGATTCCCCTGTGGGTGTGAACTACTCTGTTTCCTTGATGCCTACTCGGGATATCACCAAATAAAAATGAAGGAGTCCGACCAGCTCGCGACTTCGTTCATCACACCGTTCGGGACGTTCTGTTACGTCACGATGCCTTTTGGCCTCAGAAACGCGGGCGCAACATATCGGCGCCGCATGCGGCACGTTTTTGGGGACCATATCGGGCGAACGGTCGAGGCTTACGTGGACGACATCGTCGTCAAGACCGAGAAGGCGGACGACACAGGTTAGCGATCTTGGCATCGCGTTCGGTACTGCGCGGGCCAACGGGGTCAAGCTCAACCCCGAAAAATGTGTCTTCGGAGTGCCGCGGGGCATGCTCCTAGGATACATCGTCTCCCAGCGGGGAATCGAGGCCAACCCTGAAAAGGTCGCGGCCCTCGAGCGAATGGGTCCAATTCGGGACCTCAAAGGGGTGCAGAAGGAGTTGGGGTGTCTTGCCGCCTTGAGCCGCTTCGTCTCGAAGCTCGGTGAGAAGGGTCTGCCCCTCTACCGGCTGCTCAAGAAGCACGAACGCTTCTCTTGGACCGCCGAGGCCCAGGAAGCGCTCGACAAGGCGAAGGCGTCTCGACACACGCCCCAATCCTTACGCCGCCGCGAGACGGCGAATCCCTCCAACTCTACGTGGCCGCAACCACCCGGGTGGTCGGCGCCGTGATCGTTGTGCGGCGCACGGAGGAAGGGCATGCCTTGCCCGTGCGAGAGGCCGGTCTACTACATCGGCGAAGTCTGTCGGACACGAAGACGCGCTACCCCCGGGTCCGAAGGGCTGTTGTATGCGGTAGTCCTCGCGCGGCGCAAGCTCCGCCACTACTTCGAGGCCCACCCAGTTACGGTTGTCTCTTCCTTCCCATTAGGAGAGATCATTCGCAACCCCGACGCGGCGAGCGGGGGGTGCCAAGTGGTCCGTGGAGTTGATGGGCGAGACGCTCGCCTACGCTCCGCGCAAGGCCATCAAATCGCAAATCCTAGCCGATTTCGTCGGCCGAGTGGACGGACACGCAAGCTGCCGCCCCCTCGGATTCCAGCGAGTCTTGGACTCCGTTCTTCGACGGCTCGGTGATGAAGACGGGGAGCGGGCGCGGGCCTGCTCTTCGTGTCACCCCTCGGGGAGCACATGCGCTACGCAGTGCGTCTCCACTTCCCCGCGTCCAACAATATGGCGGAATACGAGGCCCTTCTCTGCGGCCTCAAAATCGCCATTGAGTTGGGCATCAAGCGCCTCGACGTGCGAGGGGATTCGCAGCTCGTGATCGACCAAGTCATGAAGAACGCGAGGCGCCACGACGACAAGATGGAGGCCTGCCGTAAAGCCGTGCGGGCCCTCGAGGACAAATTCTACGGCATCGAGCTTAATCACGTACCCCGCCGATACAACGAGGAAGCGGATGAACTTGCCAAGATCGCGTCTGGGCGGATCACCGTTCGCCCGAACGTTTTCGCGCGCGACATCGCGCAGCCCTCGGTCACCTTCGAGCCTTACCCCTCGAGCGACGGCGGACCCTCGGGGGCTCCCTTGAACCCATAGGGTGCGGAACCCATGGAAGAGGACCCCTCGAACGAGGCGTACGTGCTCTCCCTTCTCGAGGGGTACGGCTCCCACGAGGGCCTCGCGATGGACATCGAGCCGGCTCCCGTCCAGGCGGACTGGCGGGAGAAGTACATCGCCTGGATTGCTCGAGGGGAACTCCCCGCGAGGCCGGGCCACGGCCCGGGCGCATCGCCGGGATGGCCAAGTCATTCACCCTCGTCGACGGCGAGCCGCGCAAGCGCGCGCGCGTCGGGCATCCTCCCGGCGGTGTATACCCATTCCCGAGGGGCGCGAGCTCCTACGGGACATCCACGCGGGGATCTGTGGCCACCACGCCGCGCCGCGCACCCTCGTTGGCAACGCGTTCCGCCAAGGCTTCTACTGGCCTACCGCGGTCGCGGATGCCAGCGAAATAGTGCGCACCTGCGAAGGGTGCCAGTTCTACGCCCGCAAGACCAATTTGCCCGCTCACGCCCTGCAAACGATCCCCCGTGACATGGCCGTTCGCCGTGTGGGGGTTGGATATCGTCGGGCCCCTGCGGAAGGCGCCCGGGGGCTTCACCCACCTGCTTGTCGCGATTGACAAATTCTCCAAGTGGGTGGAGGTGCGCCCCATCACGAATTTGAAGGCCGAGCGGGCGGTCACGTTCTTCACCGACATCGTCTACCGCTTTGGAGTGCCAAACTCCATCATCACGGACAACGGGTCCCGGTTCACGGGCGGAAGTTCTTGGAGTTCTGCGACAAGTTCCACATCCGCGTGGATTGGGCGGGCGTGGCACACCCACGGACCAACGCGCCAAGTGGAGCGCGCCAACGGCATGATTCTACGGGGCCTCAAGCCCCCGAATTTTGACCGACTCAACAAATGCGGCGGAAATGGCTCCAAGAACTACCGGCGGTCGTGTGGAGCCTAAGGACCACCCCAAGCGAGCCACGGGTTCACACCGTTCTTCCTAGTTCATGGCGCGGAGGCCATCCTCCCCACGGAGATGCGGAATACGGGTCGCCCAAGGTTCGAGGCTACAACGAAGATGCTAACCGGCGAGCCCGCGAGGACTCACTTGGACCGGCTAGACGAAGTACGCCTCGTGGCGTTGATGCACTCCGCGAGGTATCAACGGTCCCTACGACGCTACCAAGCACGCAAGATACGTCGGAGGGATTTCGGCGAGGGGGATTTGGTCCTAAGGCTACGCCAAGACAATCGAGGGCGCCACAAGCTATCGCCCCCATGGGAGGGACCCTACGTCGTGGTGAAGGTGCTCAAGCCGGGCACATACAAGGCGGCCAACGAGGACGGCGAAGAACTCACCAACGCTTGGAATATCCAACGGCTACGTCGCTTCTACCCATAACTAGGATTTCCAAGTATTTTACGTTGTAAAAACGCATGGCCAACGCCCCGGTTGGTGTCACCTATGTAAATACTCCAAGTCTAATAAAAGGGCAACTCGGCTTTCCCCCGAAACCCAAGTTACCCTCGGGGGCTACTGCGGGGGGGCACCCCCCCCCCCAAATAGTCCCATTTTTTTTCGCGCAAAAAAATGTAACAACACACGCTAAGTTTGTTTCCTACTTCAACCACGAGCCACGATTCGAACGGGGCGTAGGCGGCACAGCGGAAGGAGCGCGCGAGCCGAGACGGCCTACGCCGCGTGGCTATGGCCCGTCTCTCTCGCCTCCAACCCAGCGGGCCCCTTACGAAAAACGAACTCCCCTAACTAGAATCTACTCAGGAAGAATGAGAAACAAAAAGCGTAATAAGCAAACGATTTCATTTACAACAACTGCCCATGTTCATGAAATAACTTGTTTATTTACAAAAAGGCCACGAGGCCGAGATTCGATACACATAAAACAAAAAACGGGCCCAGCGCCCAGATGCTTTCAGGCGGGTGGAGCAGCAGCATCGGCGGCGTCCGGGAAGAGGAATTCTTCGAAGGCCTCGGCGAGCGACCCGGCGGCGTCAGCAACAAGCGCGTCCGCACGCTCCATGGCCACCTCATCCTCGACGCCCTCGGGCACGATGTAGCCTTCCGCCACCGCCTCGAGGTTGACCTCGTAGTGGGATCGCACCACTCCGAGGGGCCTTGCGCACGCCTAGGTGTGCAACGCCCGGCGCATCCGCTCCGTGACATGGCCGCCAAGGGCGCGCGGGCGGCTAGCCGGCGGCTGCGCGGCCCGGGCCTCGCCTTCCTCGACGACGCGGCGGGTCTCGAGGGCGCGCGTCACGCGGCTCCTGCCGGCTCTGCTCGGAGGAGTTGTAGGAGGCTGCGGGGCCTCGGCCCGCCCGGCCCGGCGTGCCCCAAGGCGGTGCGCAAGCCCGGAATCAACAAGACGACAAGAAATCGAGAAAGGGGAAGCGAACCCTCTAAAACAAAAAACCAACAAACGAGTCGAAAAGTCTCACCCTCGACTTGCTTCCTCTCAAGATTGAGGTCGCGGCGCGCGCGACTCGAGTGCCGGCTCGAGACGGCCGGACCGGCCTCGCCTTGCTCGCGGAGGGCCGGCTCTGGGCCGGCATTGCGATGCGAGCGAGAGCGCTTCATCCTCAACCTTGGAGAATGCGGCGTTCCGCTCCTCCAGCGACTTCTCCGCCGCTTCGCGAGCAACGCGCTCCCGCTCCGGCCCGTTCGGGCGTCGCGGGGCGGCCCCGCTCTTGCTTGGAGCCGCCCCTCGGCCCACGGCGGGCGACGCGCTCTCGCCGAAGCCGCTCCTCGGCGACGACGAGGGCCGCGGCCTTGGCGTCGAGGGCGGCCTTCGGGTCATCGGCCTCCTTGGCGCGGCTGCTCCCGGCCGCGCGCCGGCTCCTCGGCCCGGCGCCGCCGCGCTGCGCCCCCTCGAGCGACGTGCGGAGCTCCCGGGTCTCGGCGCGAGCGGTGGCCACCTCCGCCTCCCGGTTGGCGGCCGGCGTCCGCGTCTTGTCCGAGTCCTCGCGCGCGTTCCACGGCGCCTCGTCGCGATCGACGAGGGGCTGCGCGGATCCGCTCGAGACTCGAGTGACGCGCCGCGTCCCGGCCCCGAGCTCTCCCGGAAGCACGTCGCACCACGCCATCGCCGGTACACCCGCCCAGTGTCCGGCGTCCCGAGAGCTTCCGCAAGCGCGTCGAAAGCGCCGCATCGCTCCCGGAGGCGCGGGCCTCGGCGTTCACCTGGTCGAACGCGCTGTACTTCTCATGGGCGCGGCGCTCGAGCTCCTGGCATCCACACATCGAACCTCGTAAGCGCCAAGTCTTGAATGCGGCACGCGAAAACGAAAAAAAGGAAGGGAGAAGAGCCACGCAGTGGCTCACCCGGAAGACGATCCGGGCCGGGCCGCCGTGGACCCGCGGCGCCTCGTTCAACGCGCGGTTGAGCGTGGCGCGCGTGGCTCCGAGCTCGCCCCGAGCTCTCGCTCCCCCCGGCGTCGGCAAACGCGGGGGGGATCCTCCACGGCCCCCCCCCACCGGGCGGGGCGGCCGGCGTGGGAGGACGAGGCCCCGACACCGTGCCCTTGACCCCCCACCGTCGGGTGACCCTCGCGCCGCCTCACGAGGGCCCCCTCTCGGGGCTCGGGGGAGGGTCGTGGGCCGCCGGCCCACGCGGTTCCACCCGGGCGGTGGGGAGTCATCCGAGAGCTCCACCACCTCCGCCCGGAGACCGCCGGCGGGCGGAGCCTCTGCGCCGCCCCCCGCCGGCGCCCCCACCCGCGCCTCCGCGGCCACGGGCGCCCGTCGTGGCGCGCCGCCGCCACCTCCGCCCGTGCCGCCGCGTGCGCGGGGCGCTCCCGCGGGTTGCGCCCGCTCCGCCTCCTCCGCGGCCGGCCGTCACCGCGGGCGGCACCTCCACCGTGGCCGCCGGCTGCGCCGCGCCTCCGTGGCGGCCGGCGCCGGCCGCCCCGGCGGACCTGCGGGCCGCGCCGCGGCGGGCCGATCCGCCCCGGCCCGGGGCCTCGAGGCCCCGGCCGGGCCTTGCGAGCTCGTGCCCGCCGCCGCGCGCCCGTCCCCGGGCGCGACCCCCTCGACGAACGCCGGCCGGGCGGGGATCGACGCGTCCGTCCCTCGGCACCTTGGCGGTGCAAGAGGAGGGACGGTTGGCACCGCCCCGCGCAAACACGAACGGAGGGTTAGAGCATCTAATAACCAGCAAACTAAAGCCAAGCAAAGGAAGAACGGGTTCCTTACCTCGCGGAGGAAAAGGCCGCTTCCTTTTCCTCGAGGGCCTCCGACGAGGCCGGCGCGGGGGCCGCGCCGCCGCGGCGCCTCCCCGACGGCGCCGCCGCACGCGCGGGCATGCCCGCCTCACGCGTGGGCGCGCCCGTGCCGTACCCCCCGATGACGCCACCGCGCGCGGGGGCACGCTCGCCCGCGCGCGGGCACGCCCGCCCGACGCGCCCCCCCGACGATGGCGCGCGCGCGCGCGCGCGCGCTCCGCCGCGCGCGGGCCACGCTTGACGCGCGCGCGGGCACGTCCGCCGCGCGCGCCTCCGTGGTGCGCGTCGGCACCTCCGCGGCGCGTGCCGCCCCGACGATGATTGCCGGCGACGGGCGCCGGTGCGCCCACCCCGGGCAAGGCGCCCCGACGCCGCGCGGGTTCCGCGGCCGGGGGCGCGGTGCCCCCTTGTCCGAGGGACCCTCCCCCTCGGACTCTTCCTCCCTCGTCTCGCTCCGAGGATGAGGGCTCCTCGATGTCCGGGGAGGAGAGCCCCCCGCTCCTCCCGCCGCGGTGCTCCGCGGACCGTGCGTCGCGCGCGCGCTTGGCGCCGCCTTGCGTGCTCCCTCCTCGCGCGCCGCTCGCCTCCTGCTTGCTCCCGTGCCGCGCCGCCCGCCGAGCGCACGGGAGTCGGGGGGTGGGTGGAACGGACTTGGCGGCGTTGAACGCACCGGTGCGCGCGAGATCGACAATGGCGCATCGGGGAAACGGAAGCAAGAACAAGAACTAAAACGAGAATCAAAAACCACACTCACCAACGGGCCGACGGGGAGCATCTCGATATCCCACGGGGTCCGACCCGCGGCGCCGGCGTCGGGTGTCGACGGCGCTCCGCGCCGGGTGAGCGCGTACGGCCGCTCCGGCGGCGTCGGGAGCATCCGCGACCTCGCCGGAGTCGACGGGGTTGGCCGCCTCCGTCATCTCGAAGATGCGGAGGGGCCTCTCCATCAACGGCACGACCCGCCGGTGGTGGAGGAAGGCGAGGACGCCCATCGCGTTGAGCCCCTCCTTCGCCCGGCCGGCTGCGGGCGGCAAGGACGGACCCCTCGGCGCGCCGGTGATTGGCCGTAGGCAACCCGTAGCCCCGGGAGTCCGGCCTCTTCTTGAACACTCGGCGGTGTAGGGAGGGAGGCCGGGCTCGGCGTTGCGCGAGATAAAACCATCCCCGCTCCCGGCCGGCGTTGTTCGTCGTCATGGTGCGGGGGATGTAGAAATCCTTGAGGGCGCCCCCGCAGGCGAGCGACATCCCGCCGGCGCGCACCGCGCGGCGGGTCCTCGGCTCCGACGTGGGGCTGCGTGATGAGCTCCCCGCGGAAGAGGTGTACCCCGAGCTCCCAATTGGCGGGATCCCCGGGTACCCTTCGCGACGCCCACGAATGTGGCCGCTGCGAGATCGCATCGGGGGGCAAAATTGTGCGGCTCCACCCCATAGTGGTAGCACAATGCCCGCATGAATGTGCTCGCCGGCGCGTTGAAGCCGCGCTCGTGATAGCGGAGGAAGCTCACCACGTAACCCTCCCGGCGGATTGGGCTCGAGGTGCGTCGACGGCGGCACGATCCACTCCCGCCGGCGCCCTTCTTCGTTGGCCGACGGTGGCCGGCGGCGACCGGCTCGCCCGGGGCGGCGGGTCCGGTCGACCTCTCCCGAGCGTACGGCTCCGGGACCCCGATCGGAAGGGCGGCGGCGCCATAAGGGGGGACGAACGAGTGCAAGGCGGAGGACAAGGAAACGAGGAAAAAGCTATAGCGGCGAGCCCGCGCGACGGCAAGAGTGAGGCGAAGGCGAAGGGACGGAGGGGCGAAAACGGTGAGGAGCCAAGGTAAAAAACCGCCGTCCCTTCCTCACCGCGGGTTTATAGGCAACGGGCGAGTTCTCCCGGAGCGGACGCCCCGCCAACATTAGCTGCGAGGGAATCTTTCCATCGCGTCGACGAGTGGGCCCCACCACGGCCGCAACGGCTCTAACAACTGCGGGGCGGGTCATCATTGCGGCAAGACCGGCGGCGGCCGAGGGGCAAAACCGTCACGTCCGCCGGCCACGTCGCCCACTACGCGCGCGCGGCGCGGCGCCTAAAAGCGCGCCGTGGCCCTGCAAAACCGCGGCCACGACCGCAAGGCAATTAAATGCCGGGCCCCTTGCCAAGCAAGGAGAGCCCTCGAGCGAGCGAATCCTCGGCTCGAGACAAAGGCGACCCTCGATGGGATGACGGCGTGAGAAGGTCGCCGGGACTGCTCGGTGTAGAGCGAGCGGCCGCGGGCACCCATGCCACGTGAAGCCCTCGAGTGGCGTGACCCTCGGCACGAAACAAGGCGACCCTCGATGGGATATCGGCGTGAGAAGGACGCCGGGACTGCTCGACGTAGAGCGGACCACCGCGGGCACCCATGCCACGTAGGACCCTCGAGCGGCATGACCCCCAACTCGAGACAATGTCAACCCTCTAAAAGAAGGCACGCGCGTAAGAGGATCGCCCGGGTCACGCTTGAAATAGAGCGACACGAAAGCACTCATGCCGCGCGTGCGCCAACAAGCACCTCGAGGGCCGGCACGTCCGGACCCTCGACGGCCGCAAACGCGAAAAGACGGGGGCCTGTCCATGCACGGCCCCGCACGGCCTTGCGATCGAGAGGTTCGAAGCGACCCTCGACGGGTTCGAACGGGCGCCCCCCGAATCACGAGTTAGGGACGATGAGGGCACGCGCATTCGAGCCGTTCCTCGAGCCCGTCGGCTCGAGGGTGCCCCACATGTCGTGTTCGAGAGCCGGCGAGGGCGGCTAGCGGGGGATCCCACCGAGGGAGAGCTTCGCGCCCTCGGTCCCTAGCGAACGGGACCGAGCCCCACCTAGCAAACCCACGCAAGCGCTTCCATGGACGTGTCTCGGACGCGCGGCCTACCCTTATCGAACGGGGCATGGACGTCCACCTGAACCACCCGCTAGCGGCTCGATGAGGAGTCCGCGATTCGCGACCCGCTCGATGGGAGTCGTGGAAACCTCACCCTCCGGTCCCGCGGAGGGACGGCGAGGGCGCGATAAAAAACAAGTCGTCGAGGCTCGACCCGATCGCCTCGAACGGGCCAAGGCTCGGGGGCTTGACGCACGGCTACACCTCCTTGGAATTGCACCCGCCGGAGAGCGGTGACGGGGAGCGTGCACCCCCGATGCCGGGCTGAAATACCGCCGATGCCGGTTGGCATATGTGCCACGCCTTTCGGCCAAGATTGCTCGCGGTTAACCCCTGCGGGGAGAGCCCACACTCTGCGGGGGCTTCGAGGGCTAGACCCGCGGGTCCGGCCGACGCGGCCCCACGGAAAGCGTTCGCAAACAAGGAGGGAAGAACGTCCTATCGGTAGGTTCCCGGCATGCTGCGGGAGCCTCGGTGGCAAACCGCGGATGCTCGGGGGCTGCGTCGGGGACCGCCCTAGGGGTCCCCTCAAACAATGGGGGGAACCCTTACTTAAATTCTGCATCAAAATAAGCTAAGCCTAACCATGCGGGAAACTAACCATGCAGGACATGGCCCATGCAGCAGGACTTCGGAGGCCCACCAAGACGGCTCGTCTGTAAGACCCCTCGAGCAGGCTCCGCCTCGCCCGAGGGTACGCTCCTCCTCGGACGGGCTCCACCCCGTTCGAGGGGCAACCCCCTCCTCGAACGGACTCCGCCCCGTTCGAGGGGGCGACCCTTCCCTCGAGCGGTCCCGCCCCGCTCGAGGGCTCGATCCCCCTCGAGCGGGCCTCGCCTCGCTCGAGGGTCCGCTCCACCCTCGGCGGGGGGCCCGCCACGCTCACGGGCGCCCCGCGCGCGTGCGCGCCCACGTCTTGGGCATTTAACGCCCGACGCCGCGGGGACGGCGTCATCATGCGCCGGGGCTCACGCCCGGTGCGCCGCACCAACTCCCCGGGGAGGAGCCCATCCCCGCTGCTTGTGGGATGGGCCGTGCGGTACGGCGGTGTCGGTCCGTGACACCGTGCGCCGCCTCTTGTGCGACTAACGCGCCCGACCCTCGAAAGGGGGCGGGCGCACCCTCGACTCCACTTTCCCGTGACCCTGCGAGAGTTGGGTGAGGGCGCTAGGCGGTGGGCGGCCATCCCGGCCCGCGTAACGGCGCGGCCGCCGTACCCACGCGTGCGGGCGCACGCCCCCGACTCCGCGGCGCACGCCCGCGCGGCTGCGGCAGCCACTCCACCACCGCGAGCTCATTGGGAAGGAACGGCCGGTGCCGCCGCTCTGTGCTCCGTGCCGGCCATCATCGGCACCTCCCTCGAAGCCTATCGGGGGACGCCATCGCCATCCGCGCCTCCTACCCTCGAACGCCCGCTGTTCGGGTGCGAGGTAGGCCATCATGGCCGGATCGCGGCGAAGATCGTCGGACGGCCGCCCACTCTACGCCGTAGCACGACGTGCTCCCACACGTAGCTAGGTAGCGCGGCGTGCATGTAACTCGCCGCCCCCTTGGCCTATAAAAGGGGAGGCGAGCCCCCCGGCCGCGGGAGAGGACGAATCCGGAGAGGAACACGGCGCACGCGTGCACTCACTCTCTTATTCTCCCACAACATCTCCAGCCACTCACCCGGGGACTTGGAAGCCACGATTCCTCTCCCGCCTTGCTTGTATTTGCCCCACTACAAGCACCCCGGTCTTGAGCAATATAGTGCCACGAGCACGCCCCTGAGAAGCCGAAGCGCCCTGGTGCGGCTGGACGGTAGCAGGAGAGGAGAGGAGACCGAGACGATCGACGCCAAGTATATTCTCCAGGTGGTGCCCCAAATTCCGATTGCCGGAGAGCCAGCCCATGCGACCGAGCACGGTGAGCTTACGTGTCAGGGACCTCACGGCTTTATTCTATTGATGGACTACGGGCCCGCTGCCCGTATCTCTTGGTGGTGTCCGATCTACGAATTTTTTTATATTTATTTTGGCTTGATTTTCGAAAATGTTCCATCAAATCAAAATTTTCGGCAAAAACGACATTTCCTGGCCATTTTTACCTCACGCAAGGGCAGCCCTCGCCGCCCTACCTCAATGGCCAAGTCCCCGTCTTCGCCGCGGGTACGGCGCCAGGAGCCCTCCGATTCCGGCGACAGGCGGGCGGCGGCTACAGGACTCGCCGCTCGCCAAGCGGCCAGTCCTACCACCATGTGGCCCGCCGTGCCACACCCGCGTTAGGTCAATTTTTTAGTTTTTCATTTTTAAAACACTTCTAACCTTTTAAAACGACAAACTCGATAAGTGTAATCATAACCACAAGGGAATATCCTAATCAACGAGTAGATGGAAATAGTTTATACAAAATTATGGTAAAAGTAGTACTACATCTAAAATGTGTCGACCCCTCTTCCCCCCCGAGCGCTCTAGCGGCCACCAGTCCGGTCCCCTCGTCGTACGTCCAGGGGTCGTGTGCCATGGCCGGCCATACAACCGCCTTCCCGCCCGGGAACCTTAGCTCGTAGCCTGACCCGCGTAGCTTGAAAAAAATATTACACTTACCTAACGAAATTACTATCGTAAAGAAACAAATACAATAATAAATATGAATTACGCACGTAATCCACCGCCGGTGTATCGCGCATCAACGTGCGGGTCGTCCAGCAACGTATCGTGCCGAGCGACCTCCGAGAATAGCCGCTTACACGTACGAGTGGTGCCGCTTCTGGCCCACCGCCTCGTCGAACAACTCCGCCGTACGTACTCCAACGATGCAACCATAAATCGGCAAAAAACATAATTTAATCAATTTTCCAATTATACTAATTATGTGATTTATGTGAATTATAACCGTTTTCTTCAAAGTTTAAAACAAATTTAAGCGAATTATGTGAATTTAAATAATTTTCTCGCAAATTTTATAGCAATTTAACCTAATTATGTCAATTATAACCCTTTCCTACAAGTTTAAAACAAATTTAAACGAATTATGTGAATTTAAATAATTTTCTACAAATTTTATAGCAATTTAATCCAAACTTATGTGAATTATAACCATTTCCTAGAAGTTTAAAACAAATTAAACGAATTATGTGAATTTAAGACATTTTCAGATTTAATTTTACATCAATTTAATCAAATTATGTCAATTATAATCATTTCTTTCAAAAATTTAAAGCAAATTAAATGAAATATTTGAATTTAAACCATTTTTACTAATTTTATAGCAAGTTAACCTAATTATGTCAATTATAACCATTTTCCACAGATTCAAAATAAATTAAATCAAATTATGTGAATTAAAACCATTCTCTATGAATTTTATATTAGTTTAACTAACCTTAAGTTAACTAAACTTAATTTCTAAATTTACTAAACTAAGTTAACTAAAATAAATTTCTAAACTAAACTAAGTGAATTAAACTAACTAACTAACTAATATAACTAAACTAACTAACTATACTATCTAAACTAGACTAAATTTAGAAATATACCGAAGTGCTCCGGGTTGAAAGTCGAAGGTTTGGAGGAGTGAGGAGGGGCCGGCGGGCAGAGGCTCGACCCCTTATATATGTGGGCGCGCCGCGCTCGTGGCCACGACGCTTAGAACTCGTCGCTGTGGGCCACGGCGCAGAACCTTGCCCCCACCGCGCATAGCCTCGCCGCTGCAGACGCGCCAAAGACATTTCTCCAAAAATTTTGATTCGAACATTTATTTTTCAAAAAATCAAGCGACAAAATAAATATAAAAAAAATCCGTAATCTACCGACCGGATCAGCGTAACGGTGACTTGTTTAGGCCCAACCCACATTGCTATATACTACTCACTCACCCTTTGCTTTTGTTTCCAAAAAAGAAAAAGAAAAGAAAAAACTCGCCCTTGCTTTTCTGTCTTCACTCTTCAGATCATTAACCATCAGTGATTTGTGATCATATTGGCATTGAATCGATCAAGCAAATATGCTTAATATGCTTTTCTGTCTTCACTCTTCAGATCATTAACCCTGTACAGTACCGTACTACAATGCATTTCGACACACAGCAAGCTTAAGTTGCAATCTACGTGGCCGGGAGTCGGGAGAACATGATCGAACTAGCAGGGGCTCTGCTCCCTTCCTGGGCTAGAAGAGCTTAGAGGATGCCGCCGTGGGTGGCGAAGAAGGGCGCGAAGACGAGGGACTCCACGGCCATGAGCTTGATGAGGATGTTGAGCGACGGCCCCGACGTGTCTGTCCTTGAGCGGGTCCCCGATGGTGTCCCCGATCACCGCCGCCCTGTGGCAGTCGGAGCCCTTGGGCCCCAGCGCCCTCGCGTGCTCGCTCGCCCCGGCCTCGATGTACTTCTTCGCGTTGTACTCCCACACGCGCCGCCGGTGCTGGAGGCCGAGATGGCCACCTGCACCCTGGACACCAGCGCGCCGGCGAGGACCCCGACAGCGTCTCCACGCCGAGGAAGGTGCCGACGACCAGCGGCGTGAGCATCACCAGTGCCCCCGGCGGGATCATCTGCTTGATGGAGGCGTCGGTGGAGATCTTGACGCAGTTGGCCTAGTCCGGCTTGCCCGTGCCCTCCATCAGCCCCGGGATGGTGTTGAACTGCCGCCGGACCTCCTCCACCATCTCCAGCGCCGCCCGCCCCACGCCCCTCATCGTCATCGCCGGCGAACCAGTACGGGAGCATGGCGCCCACTCACCAGCCCGGTGATCACCTTCGGGGACAGCACGTCGACCACCTTCTTCACCCCGGCCCTGCCTTCCTCACGAACGCCCCGAACAGGGCCGGCGACACCAGACTACCAGAGCAGCCGATCCGATGGCGAACCCCTTCCCGATGGCGGCGGTTGTGTTCCCAGCGGCGTCGAGCGCGTCGGTCCCCCACGAATCCTGTGGCTCATCCCGCCATCGGGCAATTGTGCTCAGCATGCCAAGAGCAGCCACGGCGATGCCGTACATGGCAGCAATGGTGAAACTGACGTAGATGCCGACAGCGATGGCAAAGATGGGGATTATGACGGACTTGTATCCCAGAGCGAGGCCGAAGATGACGTTGGTGGCGGCACCCGCCCTGCAGGCATCGGCGACGTCCTGCACAGGGCTGCAGCAGTGCAGCGTAGCAGGTAATTAAGCAGATTTGCAGATCAGCAGGTAATGAACTGCAAAATTTCTTGCCTGTATGCATTGCTTGTGTAGTACTCTGTCACGTATCCAATGATCAAACCGGCCCAGAGACCAATGGCAACACATAAGAACAATCCCCTGCAACGTGGTGTCATCACCACCGTCAGAGCTTCAAGAAGACAAGGCATTCCATGAAACAAACTACAAGCAGCACTGATGACAAATTTACCAGTTGGCAACTTCCTTTGCTCACCGAAATGAAGATTGTGAATTTAGCTGGGAGTGCCAACCAACTGATCAGCGCGATGCCGGCAGTCATCAGAGCGGTCGAGATGATGAGCTGCTTCTTGAGTGCAGGCTCAATCTCGTTCACGGCCTTTATCTCGAAGATGTCGGTTGCAAAGAGCGTGGTGATCAAGCAGACGATGATGCCAACGGAGCTGACTAGCAGCGGGTAGCACATCCCAGTGAAATCATGAGGAAATCGAAGCCACGACGAGGGCAGCGCAGGAAGATTCGGCGCATGACCCGAAGAGGTCCGACCCCATCCCAGTGATGTCACCGACGTTATCGCCGACGTTGTCAGCAATCACCTGACGAGCAGAAGTTGCAGCTTCAGTTCAGTTACAACAAAGTGGTCGGTAGAGCTGATATAGTATTTGTTGCTGCTGTGAACTGGTATAAACGACTGTTCATTTTGGAAGCTGGAAGGAAATACTTCTACTTACAGCTGGGTTTCTGGGGTCATCTTCAGGAATGTTCCCTTCAACTTTGCCAACAAGGTCAGCGCCCACGTCGGCAGCCTTGGTGTAGATTCACCTCCGACCCTTCCAAACAGCGCCATGGAAGATCCACCGAGGCCGTACCCGGTGATGGACTCGAACAGGCCCTCCCAATCGTCGCCGTAGTAGAGCTCGAACAGGTTGATGGCGACGTAGAGCACGAGGAGGCCGTTGGACGCGAGCAGCTGGAAGCCCATGACCGCGCCGGAGCGGAACGCGGTGACGAAGGCCCTGCCGACGCCTTTCCTGGCTCGAGCGTGGTCCGTGCGTTGGCGTAGGTGGCGATCTTCATGCCGAGGAAGCCGGAGACGACGGAGGTGACGTGGCCCCGAGGGGGAAGGAGACGGTGCTGAAGAGGGCGTTGAAGAGTGCGGGCTTGCACGACTCCCTGCCGCCCTTGCCGTAGGTGGTGCAGGGGTGCGTCGTCCCGGTGCTGAACCTCCCCGACGGAGCCGAGGAAGACGAAGATGACGACGGCGAAGGCGGACATGAAGGCGCCGACGTACTGGGTACCGGTGGGCGAGGAACGACGCGGCCCCCTGGGCGATGGCGCAACGGATCCGGCGCACCGACGACGTTGTGGTCGTTCAGGCCCCTCCTCCTCCTCCTCGACCAGCGAGTCGCCGAGCGCGTCGTCGTCGTCGTCGTTCTTGCTCCGATCACGCGGCTGTCGGTAGTTTCCGTTCCCGCGGCCAAAGCAGTTTCAGCTCCGATCTGTCCTGGAGCTCACGTCATGGTCATGAAACGAAAAAAAGGAAAAAATTAAAGAATAAAAAATCGTTTATATATAAAAAAATAATCATTCGTTCACGTAAAACGTTGGGCCGAATCGGCCCATGGAGGAGATTCGGTGGGCATGTGGACGGACGGCCCCCAAGCCCAGATGCTGATGTCTCCCCCCACCCGCGCGATCGGCCGCCGGGCCGCCGCGGCGTCATGGTTTGGAACGAGAGGAGATTCTGGCTGTGCCCCCAAACAGAGGTGAGCCGCCATGAACTCGTGATCCTTCCTTTTTCCTTTTTTCCTTTTCTTTTCCTCTCTCTCTTTTTTTTGTGTCACTTGTGTGACCCTAAACGACCACAACGCCATGGATCTCTTTTTTTTTTTGTGTCTCTGAATCTCTGATGTAGAAGTAGCAGCCTGTGTTGTGTTCCTCATCTTATGCGCCTTCGTGCCGCAACTAGATGAACCTGAAACTCATCGCCGACCTAGCGATCTCTGAGCTTACAAAAAAAGCTTGGGGAGATGCAAAAAAAAAAAAAAAAAAAACTGTGTTGTGTAGCACTTTGTGGATGCAGTTATCCCTGTGAATGAAACCTATTTGGATTCGATGACGAAAAGAAAAATTTGCCTTGTAGTAAGATGCAAGTTTGGTTCCATGATGATTATCTTGTGGTTGACTGGAACAAGATGTATCTATCATACTCTCCACGGCGTGCGTCATGGGAACGAGCAATCCTGATCTGATTCTGATGTGCCCAAACACAAACAGAGGTGAGCAACTCGTGATCCTAAATCTTTGTAGGTAGGTACGCCATGAACTCGTTACATGCTGAATCGCTGGTGCAGGAGCAGCCTGAAACTGACAAGCAAGGGTCAGTCAGATCGAAATAATGGGGTCATATGGGTGTCATGTTGGCTGTGGCAATAATTGTCACAAAGCAACCAAACCTAAAATTCCGCCGGATCGAGGGGGCGGTAACCGAGACCCACCGGTTGCCTGCGCAACTTGTTGGGTCGAAAGAGGACGAGAGCCTCGCCGTCGGTGAGGGACATGGTGGTCAACAACTCAACATGGATGGACTCCGATCCCTGGTCCACCAATACCAGCAAGAGATCTTCTCTAGTCACAGTGACAAATAGTGCCAGCACTAAAGCAATTATTCAGAGAAGTGTTTTTGGGTTCGTCTCCCACATTTCTTTCTGTCCCTTTCAACCGCGACATGATTCCTAGCCAGCTTGTCCCCCTTCTGATTTCAAACAAAATGAGAGGGGCGTGGACCAAAAATTGCAAACCTTTTCTCTTTTTTTAAACTTTATTATTCTATATTTTTCCCACCCTTTTCCTCTCATACATCATCTGGACAATTCTTTCTTGAAAGAATGACAAATCACAAATTCTTTCAGCCTTACAGCTTTACTTCACGTGCAGGTGAACAAGCTTCGCCGATCACCCAGGCATCATCTACTCTACTATGACAGTAGCACCGTTCACACCGACAATGCGGGGCAAAAAAAGAATCATCAGGTAATAAAAACATCTAACTGCAGGCAGGAGCATAGAAGCTTGGGATGTGAGCAAACACGATGGAGTAAGGACCCACGGTTATGGGCTGTGTTCCCTGCACCTGCACAGGCTCCAGCTTTGGGATGTCTCCGTTGCCATCGGTCGCCAACACATTGCCATTCAGCAGCACTTGCTGGCTCTGCAAGTCCCCGCCTCTGGGAGTGAGATGGTACTCTTCTCTCTTGTGAGCTCCGCAGCGTCTCACCGAGCCCAGGAATGTGACCAAACCCCTCCTATTCTCCTTGCACTCTGGGCCTGTGCGCCTTCGCTGTCACGTAAATTTTGCTTGTATCGTTGCCACTGAGATTGATCAGGAGCAGAGTGATCCCTCCCTGAAAAAAATTCAAGGAAATAGGTTGGTTCAGATTGTTATTAGGAGTTGCCAAAGAAAAAAAAAAAGAAATCGTATGTGCCCCCTCACCGATTTTTTCGCACAATGTGCATAAGCACGGAGTTTATTTGTGCCATTGAATGCCGTCGAGAGGACCTTGGTTCCCATGAGGCGATGCCATAGTAAAGCGCTGCAGAGAAATCAGAATGTTGCTAAATTAAGATGGACAAAGTTTCTTTCACCTATCTTCTTTTTTTTTTGAAAAAAAGGGTCATCAACACCTGATACATACACTGAAACTTTGGAGAATTTATGTATGTCTACCTGTAATAGTCAGGATTTGGTTCAAATGTAGTTGTGTTGAGCAGGCCATAGTCCCCACCAACCAAGGTCTCAGGCTCACAGTAACTCTTTGTGTCATACTTTGCAGACATCCCAAGCTGATCCAGATACCTGAAACATCATCAGTTTGGAAGTCAATACATACTTCTTCAGGTGGTTCCTTCAAATCAACGCTGAGCATAGCTTGTGCGCTATTTCAAAGTTCAAACATGGTCTTGGCTTACCAGAAGCTGAACACAAATGCATCAGTTACAAGGTGGTGACCACTATTGTAAGCCCCTCCAGCCTCGCCAACCCAGGCAACGTGGACGTCCCTGCAGACTTCAGTATCCCCTGAAGATTGCTGAAAGTGCTCGCCTCACCATCAAGTGTGCAAGATGGATTAAGAATTTTCTCGATCAGATGATCATCAACACCTGATACATTCACCTCTATCTAGTTATGCAGATTCCAAGCCTCCAAGTCATGTACTGAATCGATGGTAAGTCAAGGCGGGCATACCAGGGCCTAAATTGTAGATATGGTGAGTGATCACATCCATTTGGCTTGGCTTCGTTTTGCTGACGAGTTCAGTGAACCAGGCTGCATCAAAGAAGCCTCCTGGTGCAATCACAAGAGGCTTTGATGGGTTGCCTTGGTAGGCGCTGATGATTTGTTTGAGAGTAATCAATGTCTGTTGCATATTGGTCCGCATCAATCCGAGCTCCAACTCCACTACCACTGAGTTCAATTTCCTACAGAAACATTGTATTAAGGTTCCAAAATACTATGCAGAAGTACTCGGATTGGATTGCTTCTTAAGCAAAACTAGGTGTGCACATAAAAAGTATGCCTCTTGTACATTGACGTGTGAAAAGACACTGAAAGCATCATCTATGATCTTTTCCTTAGCTCTTTACGGGTAGCTAAACCAATTATCTACTCCTATCTAAATGATGTCGATACACTTGTCTGGATTCCTTTCCTACACACTTATCAGAACTGTCTAAATAAAGTGGCTTCAAAACCATATCTTTTTTTTTTGAAAGTAGCTTCAAACCGTATCATAGGAAGATAACGTGATGCTCTTTTGTGACAAAACCACACAACACACAAGATGACACAGAACATACCGAGCTCCCATCCATGGGATATCATATCCTTTGTTGACGGTGTAGCCGATAAAAGAAGCTGCATTAGTGTAGTTCCATGGCCCCCCTAAAGAACCATCGAGCATTGGGACCCGGCCATTTAGAGCATTCAACCCAAAAATAATTTTTGCCCTGCAAGAACATCAAGCATATGGTTAGGCAATCATGTCCAAATAGAATGCAGTTCCTGCAACTCTCCTGAGGTGGTAAATGAGTAGGGCAAAATGCACAGACTAAAGAAAATACCCAGATTTTTGGAAGAAAGCATTTAGCTCATCCCATCTATTCAATGGTAGGCATCCTTGTGAGAAACCGAACATCGCGGACGCGTTCTTCACGAATGGAGTGCATGACTGGTGAGAGTCACCGGTGTCATATATCAACATATCTTGCAAAGAGCCACCCAACCGGAGCTTAAGAGGGGAGAATGCTGCAAATTTATTAGATTATTATCTGAGGATGGGCCACATATCAATTTCATGGATTTTATCTTACGAAAAGAATATGCCATGGCTTTCAGAGTACTGCTGCTGCTAGAGCTTTTGCTACAGTCGGTTTGTTACCGTCACATCAAAAACCAACGACTGCATTATATACTCTTCCAAGCAAGACCACTTTTTATTTTTTGATTGGACAGTAGGGCCTTATGAAAGTGAAAGGCATGGTGATCATGTGTTGGCTTACCTTTGACGGCATTCAGCAGGATTTGTTTTGAGAGATTCTGCAGGGAGGAAAATATCAAAGACCTGTGTCAATCACCCATGTCATGGTTTGATTTGCACAAACTTCTGCAAAGCTAGCAGCCAACAAATTGAAAAACAAGCGAACGCACAGTTGGAGCAGGCAAGGTACGCACACACCCAAATATAGTAAATTCCTACAAGCTGACCTCTGTTCTTCTTTTGATGAATCTCCAACCACTCTCTAATCACGAGCATTAGAATATAGCCAAGTATTTTGTATTTTTACGTTTGCACATGATTGGTAGGAAAAGTGTAATTGCAGACAGCCCTGCATGACTATAGGTCCATGGAATGAAACCAACGAATCTCCCTAGGCTGTCGAATTCCAAATTGTTACCAGCACAGCTCACAAAGAGCGCGCCGCTGCCGACCAAGAGAAAAACTAGAAAAAAAAGATTCATTGAGATTCCCATGGTCCATGGGTTCCACTTGCACAGAATTATCCTTGGCATGGGCATAAACTAAGTTCGGAGCTCAGGCACTCAAGTAATCAGTGAGTGAAGCTGAACTGAAACTGACCAGGTTGGAGGAGGCGGGAGCGGCCCCAGCTGCAGGTGCCGTAGTCGCATCTCTCTCCGGCGGCCACCAGTCCAATGTGGCGCAGACGAAGTCGTGGTCCGTCGCGGCGACGGCAGACCGCGCGTCGACGACCACCGCGTCGGCGCCGGCGAGGGCCGTGGTGCTGACGGTGGCGGTGCCGCCGAGCCAGAAGAGGGCCTGTGACGCAGAACCCGACCATGTTGAGCAGCAGCCCCGCCGCCATTCCGCACCAAGAAGCAGCAGCAGCAGCAAGAACGAAGCCCGGGGGCAAGGAAGGGGGAAATGCAGAGGGAAAGGGGCAATGCCCCCCTCCAAGAAAGCGAGCCCCTTTTTGCGCCGGGGAGGGAAGGTTCTTGCCTGCTACAACATGTAAAGCATCTCAAGACGGGCGGGGGTAGACGGATGGTTAGGCAAGCAGAGAGACCTGACCCTGGTTGTTCAGGGGAGGGAGGTCAGGTCAGATGGATGAGCAAGCTGCTGGGCATGCGGCTTTTTAATGGAGGCATGACAGGCTTGGTGTGGGAAGCTTGGAATCTTTTTACATGGCAGAGGGAAGGAGAGGGAAGAAGCAGGAAATGGGTGAGAGCAGGAGCACGGAGCAGCCGACATGTTTAGTTAGCTCATGCGAGCTGTCTAATCTTGAATTTGCAATTCTCGCAATATTTAAAACCATGTCACATTCGTACGCCCATTTGAGAGTCCTCTGAATTTATATGTGTTACTTTTTTTTGAAATTAATTTATATGTGTTACTAATATATACTGGTATGTTTAAAAAGTAAATTAGCCTGTGTACACACACATTAAAGATTGGAGTACCTAGTATGTCTAAAAAAGTAGCAAGTAGTTTATAACAGCACAGTAGCAGGATGACTATTTAATATTAAGATTATATGTCCTCGAGAAACAAACGCCAGCACTCCCATTTTAGAAGTTTGTTACTATTTACTAGTAGTGCCAGCAAGTACGTTTTTTGTAAAAAAAATAATCCAGCAAGTAGTCAGGGAGTAAAAAAAATGTACAAAGAGGGCATGGTGCTACTGCGTCGCTTTCATTGGATGAAAACAGATCGTATTATGCAGAGGGCCGAAAAGCTTCATCTTTGTCACTACCTGTAAAGTGATGTGCAGATGGGGTAAAAAGTCTTGAGAATCCCTCCACCACCAGCTTGTCCTTTCGCACGTGACTATGGACCTAGCACTTTTTATTTACACTACAAGAGTATTCCCTTCGATTTTAAAAGCAAGACGTTTTCGACAAGCATTTCCGGGTTTCAAACATCGGTAATATAAACTGGCGAATAACTTTGTTGCCGAGTTTGGAAATGTGAAAAACTACACATGAGTAGGTTTGTCTTGTAAAATATTTTCATAAAAGTATACATATGTTAGTTTTTAATAATTACTTTTGTAACATGTGGTCGTTCGCACTTGCTGGCATCGTGTCGCTCGTCCTAAACGCTCTCCTTTACCAAACCTAGAGTGAGTAACACTACACTATGCCATTTAAGAAAAAACTAAAAAAAGCTTTTTCTTCGTTACCTCCCAGGTTTTTAGAGCGTCCATCAGTCCAGATCCGGTGATTGTAAAATAAAAAAGAATCCTATTACAATAACCAATCTTGTGGACCAACCCGCAATTGTGGGTCGAAACTAAATAATTGTGAGTAGGAACTAATTCTTGTTATAAATTGTGAACCGAACCAAGTAATTGTAAAAAAACACTACACTATGCCCCTCCGGTGGGACAAGAAGCAATGTTTTGGCCAAAATAAAATAAATATTTTCAAAAGTAAAATATATAAAACGGCATTCGCATAATGATACGAGTTTGTCACACTAATTAATTTCTGCTGCAAAAGCCGACCGATAATATTACATGAATAATGGCTCATTTTTTTGATATTGATATCGAACCCGGCCTCTACATCCAGAGATGTACACACCAAAAGTTACAAAAGGAGAGAAAAGAACAAAGAGAGAAAAGCCACTACTTTATAACTCGACCTAGACAAAATGATCCTCTATTTGAATAACAAGAGAGGCGTCCTTGGCTTTCTCTTCACGCCGCAACTCGAGTTTCGAAATGTCGTATTGCAGAGCTCGTAGCTGGGCTTTCGCAAGGAAGGAAATTACAAAGTGGCGCCTCCAAGGGGGAATATGACGCCGAATTCGTCATCGCCGCCGCCTCTGCGCCCTGCTGTGGTTTTCACCCGTAATCCAAGTTCCCGCAAAAGCACAATCAAGCCGAACCCGTACGACGATATGCCGGAAATGACGCAGTCATCACCGCGCCGAGGCAACCTTTGATGTGGACGGCAAATGTGATCCGAGCACGTTGTCCTTTGAAGTGGACGTCGAAGCTAGCTTTTCTGGCCGCTGGGGGAGCAAAGGTGGCGTATGCTCGTGATCTAAATGTGACCCCCAAACGCCGCCATTCGCCGGCTGCAAAGGTCCGTCTAGCCAACGCATTAGGATAGGCGCCGACAAACCGGTGGATGGGCCTCGCGAGGTGGAATCCGCGACGAGCTCCGCGCCGCCGCCGCCGTTCCGTGGCCGAAACCGGGGTAGGGAGTGGATTCGCGCTCCTGTACACCCGCCTAGCGCGCCGCCACCGCCGGCGGGCCGGCCTGGCGGTACTCGGTCGTCACCAGATCGGTAGTCGCAGGGAGCCGAGGCTCGAAAGGATCGAGGCAAAGTGGGTGGCCCAGAGGGGGGGTGAACAGGGCCCGCCCACGTAATTTAAACTTTTTCTCGCGAAAACAGCAGCCGTACTCCGATCCTCCGAGATTATTCTCTTAACCTCCCGAACGAGGCAGCCCTCCGAGAATAAACTCAGAACTCCGATGCCAAATTTTGTTGTATCGTAGCACAATTAACAAGAACTGCAAGAAACTTGATGGAAACCAGATCTACTAAATTCTAAGAGGTACTTAGGACCTAGCAAGAAGATTTCTAAGCAAAGTACAAGCTAGCTGGGCACCACAAAGTAGATCGGGACCAAACCCTAATAGATCTAGCCAAGCACAAGCATGAACAAGTAAGCAAATGAGAACACGCATGAGACAAAGATTTAACTCGTGGCTCCGGCCGCCACAAAGGCTTGCTTACGTCCACGTTGTTGAGGAGGCCACCAAAGGCTCGGACCACAAAGGTCAACTCCTCTCTCACACCTATCACTTTGAGTAATAGGTGCATGCTTTCCACTAAAATCACACAATGGGTGACTACAAACACCCCTGGGAGCTTCCACAAATCGGCTTCGGGAGAGCTTCCAAGAACCTCTATCCGTTCAGAGCAAGGCCCCAAGAGTAATAGATCCACCAAGCTTGCTAGGGTTCTTCCAAGTGCTCAAGTTTCAAGGGGAGAAGAGATTTGCCCACCAACTCACTTCAAGAAAACCACTCTCAATCAATGCTAGGCAAGGATTTGGAAGAGAGTAGGTTAGGAGTGAATGCAAGGTGAGAGAAAACAAAAGAGATAGGAACAACAGCATCAAGCCGGAGCGAGGGAGGAAGAAGATAACCGTTTGGGGACCTGTGGGGTATACATACTCCCGCATCCGCAAAAAGAACGGCCAGATCCCGGTAGTTCGGAACCTCCGAGAGAAATCTCGGAATCCTCGACTTTTGAAAACTCGCAGATCGTAGCCCGCACGGGCGAACCTCCGAGAAAATCTTCTGAACCTCCGAACAAAAGAAAAGAAGGTATGCGCGTAATGGGCTGCATGCGTGTTACTTCTCTTGGGGTGAGGGTTAGGGGTTTAGGAAAGATGGATCATGAGCACTGGAAAACCACCCTAACTCACCATTAGTATCCCTCTTGATAGTACTAGATTGTCCTATACTCAAATTCAAAAGATAAAATAAATAAACTCCTTCAAGTAGCATAGGCAATCTTCTTTGTAACAAGTTGAGGGGTCTCCAATCAATCTTTTTGCACCCGTGATAATAACTTTATGCCGCACAACAAACTCAAAGGCCCATTAGCTCTTTAATTGTGTGGTCAACATCACTTAAACCCTCATAGGGCTTGATTGCACTTACAATCTTCCCTTTTTGGTAAATGTTGACAACCCAATTAAAGTTTACAATTTAATTTGATAGATTGAGCTTTTGATGATTCGAGTACAAGTCTCCCCCTCAATGTATGCATGTGCCTTTTGAATAGGAAAAATAGTCATGACCGACAATTAAATTGCATACATTGTGAGTAAAAGTGTCAAGAAAGTTGTACTCAAGCCATCGAGGGGTGCAAAAGAGGTGTAGCGGATAATACTTGATGCATATGCCATGTGAAAACACTCGCAGAGTTATCGTTAGCGCAGTTCAGAACCTCCGAGAAAGTTTTCGGAACCTCCGAGAGGTTGGAGCCTCCTAAAAATCCTCGAACCTCCGAGGTCCGCAACGTATACTCCAACAAGCTAACAATAACACCGTGCAAAACAACAATGATAAGATCGTAAAATAGCAGCTAGATAAGGATAAGAACATTCAACACATCTAGCCCTATTACAACCATCACTAAGCTTTAAAGTTTTGCAAATCCCCTACAACCATGACTTGCCCATCCTCGCTTGCCAACAAGAGGCAAGCTAAATGTTTTAGAAATAGCTCATCAAATTTCCACCAAGAGTTTGTGAGAGAAGTTAGCACTCTCATCTCACCAAAAGAACAAAAGAATGTTTCGAGGTTAGGTGCCACCGTAGAAAGAGCTCCAGGTCTTCGGATGCTTCTCAATCTTCATCTCTCCCCCTTTGTCAACAATCGAACAAAAAGGGAAGAAAAGAAGAGAGGAAGTGGAGAACGGAACCTAGAGAAGTCACTCCTCATCACCGAAGTCGCATTCCTCCTCCTCTCGCTTCCCGTGACGATCGTGGCCGCCGGAGCCAAGGTCGAGCCGAATGACAGATCTGTGGGCCTTCGACAAGCCTCCCTGCCAGCCGGCCTTTCTCCCGAGTCTTGCACCGTATGAGGAAGACCCCATTGCCTTCTTGCCGCCAGCCTCTTCCCTCGCCCTGGCCATTTTTGCACCAAGTGGTTCTTCATCTCCTTCATCTCAGCAAAGTGGGCAGCCAGAGTATCCTCGCCCATGGGAGTAGCAGCTCCTCGCTCACCCTCATCCTCACCGGGTAGTGTACTCGGAAAATCGGGGAAGAGGGGAGGAGGATGGTGCATGGCATCAAAGGAGAGTCCTCGGTGCTTTAGCAACTGCTCATGTCTTCCCTAAGCTCAAAAGCCGATGGGAAGTCCATCCGCAGGACCTCCGAGTGTCCCTAACCATCCCTCTCGCCCAGTGCAGACGCCCAAGCGAGGGCATGGGAGCCCCGCCGGATCCTTCTTCTCCTACCGCCGACCGTATCCGGATGGCTTGGTGCCGGCCTTCTTGAGGATGTGCTCTTCCACAGTGTGCCGCTTCTTCGATGCCGCCACCGCTTGACTTGATAGGATGCATGCTCAACATCTTTCTTGTAGCCGACCCCCGAAACCATCTCTATCATGTACATCGTATAAGGCAAAGGGGGGCTGCACTTCCCACTCTCTCGTCACTTCTACCAAGGTTGTACCAAATAAATCTGCTCTCGGAGAATGGCCTAGCTCCGTGCAACAGCTGCCAAATAGTTTGGTGCAAACCTCCTAAGACTTGTCGAGTCACCGCCCTCTCTTTGGGTAAATGGTTTCCCCGAACATATTGTTGAGCACATAGAACACCGATTTCGCAGCAGGGGGTGGAGCCACGCCCAGCCTCCTCATACTCATAAGCCGCAAAGAATTTTGTTGGGGTTCATGTGGGCCTCAAAATGGATGATATCGCCTTCCTCGTCCTCCCTTGCCGAATCCAAACAACCTAGCAAAGGTAAGGAAATCTATTTTGTAGTGTAATCCTTCGTCATCCAAAGGGATGGTTTCCCTTGTTGTCTTCATGAAAGAATGTGGCATGAAACCGAGCTAAAACCTCTATGTTCCAATCATACTTGAAACTCATGATGTCCCTCATCCTATACTTGTCAACTAAATCCAAAGACCTCCTCCTTGACTGCGGCCTCCCCGCCGCCTCCAAATGGGTGAAATCTATCCACTTCATCTTGATTAGCTTCATCTTGGTGTTAAGGAGCAATTTCATAGAACTTAAAGTGAAAGACAGGACCAAAATCCGTAATCAATGGCTGCCATCTTGGGGTTCACATAGGGATTTTCTTTTCTTGCTTTCTTGACCAAGAAACCACCTCCATCATAGTTGGTGTGCTCAATATACACCGAGTTGTCATATTTGGTTGGAGGATGTCTTTCGAGTAGCCCCTTGTGGTACTTGAGATAGGTTGAGTCAATCTCTCCTAGGGGCATGTCATCTTCTAGCTCTATAGGAATGGTTTTGCCTTCGATCCCTCCATTATCATCCACATGGGCAGAAGACCCCCGAACCCCCCGCCGCCCCGACAAGTCGCCACCTCTCGCCCTCCTAGGAGTGGCCTTTCCTCCCCCCGCCACCGTCCCCCGTCGTCGCTCTTGCCGCTAACTTGAAGGCCCTCTCACCAACAGTGTCTCAAAAGGAGGCCTCTCGCCTCTTGGCGTAGGTCTTGTCAATGTGAGTGCCGTACATCCGAAGAGAGACAAGTGAAATGCGAGATAAGAGTGGGATCGGTCCGATAAGGATAGAGGAACAAGATTAGCATGATGTCCAATTGATTATTCTTCTTTGTGGAATTTTGAATCAAAGACAAACAATTGTTAGTACGGTACATCGGAACCTCCGAGAAAGTTTCCGGAACCTCCGTGAGGTTGGAGCTTCCTGGAAAAAATTCTCGAACCTCCGAGTCGTGGCATCGACAGAGGATGATCGTTGATTCAACTTTCAACCGAATATTGATCAATAAAGCAAGCATGACTCAAATTAGCTAGGACAAGTGAAAAAGGATGTTACAGTGAAGTGAAGTTCGGTGGAACTTTGAATCAAGGTCGGCCTACAGAGGTTACTGTGGTTCGAACCTTCGAGAATTTTCTCTGAACCTCCGAGCCTCGGCAAACTTACCGCATTCTCACATTTTGATTCAACTTTCAACGAAACCTAGCCCCACTTGCAACGCAGTAATTAGGAACAAAGGATAGATAGGCAACATTCTACCGCATTCAAGATTTAGAACCCTAAAAGCATCGCATCTAGGAAGTTAGGGTTAGGGTTTGGATACGGCCATCGAGTACCTTGATTGGGATCAAGGAGAGGGACGATGCGTATCTTCAACTCTTGTGCACACCGCAGAATCAACGGAACGGGTGCTGGGAATGGAACCTTCTTCTTCCTTCTCCGCACGGATCCAAGGCGACCTCTACCTTGGCACACCCCGCCGGCGTCCCACGAACGAGAAGAGTGGCACCGCTTCGTGCGGGTAGCCCGCAAGAGGGGCGCGGCCACCCGCGGCGGGGAGGCGGCGGCGGGGAGGCTGAGGGGCGGGGGAGAGGATGGTGCTGTTACGCGTCGGGAGAGAGAAAGAAGGAAACGGGGAAAGTAGATCCGAGTGGGTTGACCGCGTGAAAAGGGAAAGGTCGCGTTTTACCCTAGGTAAGGAATATTCTGCGAAGATGCTTTTATTCCCTTTAACTCCTCTTCTGCTGAGACCGAGCGCTAAGTCCGTAAAGATTGGAGCTTCCGAAGATTTTTCGAACTTCGAGGCCCGAGCCTCCAAGGATTTTCTCGGAGGCTTCCGAAAAATTAAATTCCGCAGACAGCTACTTCTACCCCCTTTTAGATTTAGAACTTTCTATCAACCGAGATTCTTAGGTCATGGTGCTCTTGACTCAAGTGGCTAGAAAACAAGCAATTACACACACAACTATAGCCACTTAAGACAAGTTAGGGATAAGCAAATAGATTTTGAAAACCTTTAAGATAGAGTTTTCACACACATTTTTCAACCAAGATTTTCAGAGAATACTAACAGATTTGAAGCAAACAAATATGGCATGCTAGAGATCAAACCACGCAACGAGAATCAAGAATATTTAGTTCATTCTTTAAACTACAAAACCTTGACTCATCGAGAGGTTTAGTGAAGATATCGGCTAGTCGCTTGGCTCGGTGCTCACATGACTTAAAACGATATCTCCTTTGGCTTCGTGGTCTCTCAAGAAGTGATGACGGATGTCTATATGTTTTGTGCGAGAATGGCTTACGGGATTGTTTGCAAGCTTTATGGCACTTTCATTGTCACACAAAAGTGGGATATGGGAAAAGTGACATCCGTAATCTTTTTAAGGTTTGCTTCATCCAAAGTAGTTGAGCACAACATGCGCCGCCGCAACATACTCGCCCTCGGCGGTGGAAAGGGCTACAGAAGTTTTGCTTTTTAGAACTCCAAGACACTAGAGACCTACCAAGGAATTGGCAAGTCCCTCGATGTGCTCTTTCTATCTACTTTACAACCGGCATAATCGGAATCCGAATAGCCAAGTAGATCGAAAGTGGAGCCCTTAGGATACCACAAGCCAAGGTTAGGGTATGCACTAGATATCTCAAGATTCTCTTTACGGCCATGAGATGGCACTCTTTCGGGTTAGCTTGAAATCTAGCACACATGCACACACTAAGCATAATATCCGCCTAGATGCACATAAGTAAAGAAGAGAGCCGATCATGGAGCGATATACCTTTTGATCCACGGATTTCCCTTCTTCATCGAGGTCCATGTGTCCATTAGTAGGCATCGGAGTCTTGATGGGGCTTTGCCTTATCCATGTCAAACTTCTTTAACATATCCCTCGTATACTTGGTTTGACATATGAACGTCCCTTCTTTAGCTTGTTTGATTTGAAATCCAAGAAAGAACTTGAGCTCACCCATCATGGACATCTCAAACCTCTTTGTCATCACCCTACTAAACTCTTCACAAAAGTTTCATTAGTACTACCAAATATTATGTCATCGACATATATTTGGCACACAAAAATATGACCATCAACTTTTCTAGTAAAGAGAGTAGCATCGGCCTTGCCTATCTCAAAGCCTTGCTTAAGCAAGAAATCCTTAAGGCATTCATACCATGCTCTTGGTGCTTGCTTTAGCCCATAGAGCGCCTTATGGAGTTTGTAGACATGATTAGGACGCTTGGGATCTTCAAAACCCTAGTGGTTGCTTAACATATACTTCTTCTGAGAGTGGTCCATTGAGAAATGCACTCTTGACATCCATTTGATAGAGCTTGAAGTCATGATGGGCAACGAAAGCTAGTAAAACCGAATTGCTTCAAGTCTTGCTACCGGTGCATATGTTTCTCCAAAGTCTAGCCCTTCAATTTGGGTGTATCCTTGAGCAACCAATCTTGCTTTGTTCCTAGTCACGACGCCAAACTCATCTTGCTTGTTCCGAAAGACCCATTTGGTGCCAATTATGTTTGTATTTGGTCTCTCTACCAACTCCCACACTTGGTTTCTTTCAAAGTTGTTCAACTCCTCTTGCATAGTCATCACCCAATCCGGATCCCTCGAGAGCTTGCTCTACCTTGGTTGGTTCAAGAGAGGAAACAAACGAGTAAAATGCACAAAAATTCTTAAGACGAGAACGCGTTGTTACCCCTCTCCTTATGCTCCCAAGAATATTGTCAACCGGGATGATCCCGTTGAATGACTTGATGTACACGAGGATGTGATGGTCCAAGAGGTTGGTGTAGAGGTTGATCTTCATTATCTTCACCGCCTTGGGGCTCGATGTACTTGCTTGAACATCCCCTTGCCGATCAATTTGTCGGTTCGGTGTGTGTCTTGTTGTGTTGAACCTTCAGATCCGGAACCTCCGAGAGAATTTCTGAGGTTGGATTCCGATGGCGGGCCTCGAACCTCCGAGGAAATCCTCTGACCCTCCGAAGTCCGGACCGCTCCCGAACCAGGGCTTCTCGGCCCTTCGAGTGGTGTCGAGGCTTGTGCTTGGTTTTCATCTTCTTCTTGTGCCTCAACCGGTCTAACATCACCTATGGCCATTTGCTTGATTGCTTCACAAGATGGCTTCTCTTTACCTACAACATTCAAATCAACTTGCTCCACTTGAGAGCCATTAGATTCATCAAAGGTCAAATCTACCGTGACTTCAATCCTTCCGGTGGTTAGATTGAAGACTCGATAAGCATGCTCATTTGGACCATAACCAAGAAGAAATCCTTCATCAACCTTTGGAGCAAACTTAGAGGTTCGTGGCCTCTTGCTTAGAATGAAACATTTGCACCCAAACACTCTAAAGTAAGACACCTTGGGCTTTTTACCGGTAATAAGCTCATAGGAGGTCTTCTTGTGAAACTTGTGAAGGTAGAGGCGTTGATTGCATGGCAAGCCGTGTTGATAGCTTCGGCCCAAAAGATGTCTTGAGTCTTGTACTCATCCAACATAGTTCTTGCCATCTCGATAAGAGTTCTATTCTTTCTCTCAACCACCCCATTTTGTTGAGGGGTATAAGGTGCTGAAAATTCATGCTTGATGCCCTCTTCATCAAGAAATTCTTCAACATAGGTGTTCCGAAATTCCGAGCCATTATCACTTCTCACTTTCTTGATTGGTAGCCCGAATTCCCTTTGTGCTCTTCTCTAATGAAGGTCTTCACCTTTCCTTGCACTTCACTCTTGTCAAACACAAAGAACACCCACGTGAAGCGAGAATAATCATCAACAATAACCAAACCATATTTGTTACCGCCAATACTTATGTAGGCCACCGGTCCAAATAGATCCATGTGGATGAGCTCCAATGGGCTTGAAGTAGTGAGGATGCTATTTGGTGGGTGAGGTGCTCCTACTTGCTTTCCGGCTTGGCATGCTTTGCGTATCCTATCTTTCTCAAAATGTACATTTGTTAGTCCAAGGATGTGTTCATCTTTCAAAAGTTTGGCCAAGTTCCTCATGCCAACATGGGCTAGACGGCGATGCCAAAGCCAACCCATGCTAGATTTTGCCACTAGACAAGTCTTGGGAGAAACTTTACTTTGTTGAGATCAACTAGGTAAAGCCTCCCCCTCAAGCGACCCGTGAGGACAATAGAGGAATCCTCCCTTTTTATGATGGACACATCCTTATCCGTGAAGTGACAATCAAAACCAATCTCACTAAGTTGTGAAACCGATAATAGATTGTAACCCAACGGATCAACATGAAGAACATTTGTAATTGAGTAATTTTGAGATATAGGGATATCACCTACACCGATGACTTCTCCTTTAGTATCCCCTCCATATGCAATGGTTTCCCTTGGTCCTTCCAAATGGAGATAGGATGAGAACATACTCTTTTCTCCGGCCATATGATGTGTACATCCGCCGTCAAGCACCCAACTTGAACCACCTGGAGGAGTATGCCTACAAAACAATTTAGTTCCCTTCTTTTAGGTCCCCAATTTGACTTGGGGCCTTCCACGTTAGCAACCAAAACTTTTGGACACCCATAGTGATCTTTTCACATATATGTTGGACTCATTTCCAACATACGTGGCAACAACTTTACCAACATTGTTGCGTCTCAACACATAGCTAGGAGGTATGTCTCTAGATGCATGGCCTTTGCTTTTGTTGGGACTCAAGTTTCTTCTAGGCACCATTGGATGATTTTCAACCTGCATACAAGTGTTAGAGGCCCTGGAACCATGCCGCTTTGAGTTTTACTCCTTTTCTTTGTCCCGTCTTTGTGAGTTCCCTGAACTTCCGAGAATTTTCTCGAACCTCCGAGTTGGGTCGTCCGAGTCGCTCTGGGCTTCCAGAACTCCGCTAACCTCCCAGGCTTCGAGGCTCTGAACCTCCGGGTCCGGGAGAACAAAATCCGTAACTCTTGAATTCAAGGCATTCTTTTTCCTTGATGATTTTTCTTTCATTGGTCTTGCCACCTTCAATGTATCCAAAGCCTGGATTCTTGCTCTTTTCTAACACTTTCTTCTTGGTGAATCTTGGCCTTTTGTTTTCTTCACCCATGCATCCTCTAGCTATGATTGAGTTCAACCTAGCAACTTCTTTCTTTAAAGCTTCCATGTTAGCAAGGTTAGTGGCATAAGATTCAACATCAATATTATGACATCTATCACGCCTCTTGCCAGTAGAAGCACTAGGAGTCGCCTTTTACCTTCGAGGGAGGGGAGGTGCTACTCCAAAGGAGGCTATATTGCTCCTCAAGCTCTTCATTCCTCAACTTGAGAGAATCACATTGAGCTTGAGTGACAAGAAGGTCCTCCTTGAGAGAGTAGCTATGACACTCTTTGCTTGGTTGATTTCCGAACGCAAAGTCTCAATCTCACTTCTACTGGGAGATAATGGTGTCTTGGCTTTTCTCTAGTTCAACTATTAACTTAGCCATAAAGTCCCTAGATTGCTCATCCATTTTACGAACAAGTTGATTAGCTTCTTCGTCACTAGTATCATCACTAGAGTCCATTTCCGACTCATCACTAGGTTGAGGAAAGGGTTTTGGGGCAGCTTTTACCTTCTCACCCTTGGCCATGAGACAATGAATGGAAGTGCTCTCTTCATCACTCTGACAAATTGTTGAACAATCTTGAGGTGGAAGGAAGCTTCTTGATAGCCACGGTTGCAACTTTCTTCCCTTCCTCTTCACTAGAGCTTTCATCCTCGGAGTTCCATTCATGACCAATGTGGGCTTCACCACCATAGTGTCTTCTCTGGTAATGTGGCTTTTGATCTTTCTTGTAGCTCCCTTTACCCTTGTCATTTCGTTTTCTTTCTTCTCATTAGGGTATATCAATAAAGTGCTCGGTACTCCCACAATTGTAACAAGTTCTCTTTTTCTTGCTAGGAAACTTCCTCTCGGCAAACTTGTACCCTTGCTTCTTCAATCCTCTCTTGTAGGTCTTCATGAACAAGGCCATGTCCCCAATCTCAACATGACAACCTTCATCTTCATCTTCACTTGAATCACTTGTGGAGCTCACTACTTCCACCCTATTGGACTTTGACTTGAGAGGCTTGGAAGAAGTGGTGTGCTTGGATGAGGATGAGGGTTTGCTTGACTTGTGAGAGTGGAGAGCCACCTCTTTAACCTTCAAGTTGTTTAACTTAGCCTCCAACTCCCCAATCTTCTTTCTATGTTGAATTTCCTTGTCCATGAGCTCATGTGTGAGAATTCTTCCAAGAACATCATTTGGAGAAAGTTCCTCAAACCTTTTCTTCTCTCTAATCAAGGTGACTAGAGTAGGCTTCCTTGGTGCAAAAGCTTCCAACATTACTTTCACTACAAAGTGGTCATCTAACTCATCACCACCTAGACCTCTTATCTTTCCAACAATAACCATCATCCTATCAAACATCTCTTGTGGATTCTCTCCATCAAAGATAGTAAATCTATTGAGCTCCGCCATCAATATATCGATCTTGGATTTCTTGATCTTGTCAACACCCCCATGTGCAATGTGGAGAATGTCCCAAATCTCCCTTGGCAATCTCAAGTCCACTAACACGGCTATACTCTTGAGCATTCAAGGCACTAAGGAGGATGCTTGTAGCTTGACCATTCCTTCTTATGTTGCGTCCGTCAATTGGAGTGAGGTTCTTAAAATCTTTGGGATCTTCAAAACCTACACACACAATATTCCACAATTCCAAGCTTAAGCCAATTAAATAAGCTTTCATCATATGCTTCCATTTGGCAAAATTAGTCCCATCGAATGGGGTAATTTGCCAAGGGGAATAAAACACTTCATCCTTGGATTTGACATCCAAAGAATCATAGTTAAAGGATACGCTTTTGTAGTCGTTCTTTGCTTTAGACTTTGACTTTGGCGTGATGGTTCGCTTGGGAATTCTTGTGCCGTAGGACTCATCATCATCATCTCCATTCTCACTAGATGAGGACGACGATGAGGATGATGAGGATGGTGATGGGAGATGGTGAAGGTGTTTTCTTTTTTCTTCTTTTCTTCTCTTCTTTCTTTCTCCTCTTCTTCTTTTCTTGTTGTCGTCTTCTTTCTTCTTTTCTTCTTCTTCTTCTTTCTTCTTGTTCTCTTTCTTGCTTTTCTTGCTTACTCTTCCTTGGAGCCTTCCTTCACAAACTTCTTCTTGAGCTTTTCAAACTTCTCTTGAGCCGATGTATCGCCCACTTCCGAGGCATCACTCTCGGCCTCGCTTGGTATGTCTTCAAACTCCTCTTCTTCGTGCTTGTCATCATCACTTGCCATATCCTCACACCGTTAGGTGTTTACGAGGATGACCTTGCCTCTCGATACCAATTGAAAGAATCGAGGCAATGTGGCTTTGAGGGGGGGTGAATAGGCCTCCGCATATTTTCACTTAAACTTTTTCTCGCGAAAACATGAAATGGCGGGGTTCGTAACCCCCGAGATTATTCTCGAATCTCCCGAACGAGATAAAATGTCTCCGAGAATAAACTCGGAACTTCCGACACTCGTTAGAACAAGAGCACAATTAACAAGAACCGCAAGAAACTTGATGGAAACCAGATCTACTAAATTCTAAGAGGTACTTAGGACCTAGCAAGAAGATTTCTGAAGGTAAGTACAAGCTAGCTAGGCACCACAAAGCAGATCGAGACCAAACCCTATTGGATCTAGTCAAGCACAAGCATGAACAAGTAAGCAAATGAGAACACGCATAGACAAAGATTTAACCCGTGGCCCGACTCGCCACAAAGGCTTGCTTACGTCCACGTTGTTGAGGAGGCCACCAAAGGCTCGGACCACAAAGGTCAACTCCTCTCTCACACCTATCACTTTGGGTCATAGGTGGAGACTTTCCACTAAAATCACAAGGGGTAATACAAACACCTCGGGGAGCTTCCACAAATCGAAGGTTGGAGAGCTTCCAAGAACCTCTATCCGTCTAAGAGCAAGGCTCCAAGAGTAATAGATCCACCAAGCTTGCTAGGGTTCTTCCGGAAGTGCTCAAGTCCCAAGGGAGAAGAGATTTGCTCACTAACTCACTTCAAGAAAACCACTCTCAATCAATGCTAGGCAAGGATTTGGAAGAGAGTAGGTTAGGAGTGAATGCAAGGTGAGAGAAAACACAAGAGGGAATGGCGTTCCGAGCCGTAGGAGGAAGAAGATAACTGTTGGGGACTCGTGGGGTATAAATACCCCCGCATCCCGCAACGCACCCGTCATAGGTTCCGGTAGTTCGAACCCTCCGAGAAAAATCTTCCATTTAGCCAACACAAACAAGCATCATTCAATTCATGCATCACAAACTAGCAATAAAGTCGCTTAGATATTACAAAAAGGTTTAAAACACACAGTAGCACTCACACAAATGTTCTCAAGTCCACTAAGTTAAAGTTCTAACTTATTACATGGCTTCTCTCATCAACGAGCGGCAGGAGGCACCGGTCGGGGGGGTGCAACACGGTACAACAACCCAGACAGTGCAGACTTGTGGCTTTAATCGCGATTCTTCTCCCCCTTTGTCATCAAGCAACCAAGAAGGGCCCGGGGAGAAGGAGAAGCCCGCCGATCACCGTCCTTGAGATCCGTCTCCCGGTGAGAGCTCCCTCCTATTTGAGATTCGTCAAGAATCCAATGCAAAGGAGAGTTTAGGTAAATCGACTCCGAGACGTTATTTGAGATGGATGAGCTATGGGAGCGCAGTTTTTACCATAGAAGTAAGGGTTGTAGCCAAAGATCTCGGCGGAGAAGCGAGCGCCCCAATCTTGTACTTGCTCGGGAGGTGGAGGAGGTGGGGGTGCTTGCTCCTCTTCCATGAAGTGAGATGATCCTGCTACGTCCGGAGGAGGAGGTACAATTGGTGGAGGTGGAGGAGGAACCGATGAGGATGATCCTTGTCCTTGCCCCTTGTCCTTGCCCGGACTCGAAGAATATGGGGCCATATTGATTAAGCAAGTCGGAGTTGGCCCATCCTCTCATCCTTTCCTCAAAGGACGGTATCTCAACCTGAGGAGTCTCTGGAGACGGTGGAGAGCGAGGAGGTTGAAAACCTTGGGCATTGTGCATCAATTTCATCATGTCCCTCATTTGCTAGTTTGCCCGTCTTGACCTCTGTTGCTCAACTTGGATGTCATGTTGGCTCCTGCACATCCCAAATATGAAGTTGAGAAACTTTCTCAAAGGAGAGGTGGACCTGTGTGGTCCTGGTCAGCCGCGCCCACCCCACGGTCGACCGGTGCTCGCACCGGCCGACCGATGACGGTCCGCGGCGAGTCCCCGGGCGGCTCCCTCCTCAAAGATTTCTTCCTCATGGCCCGGTTCATGCTCAACTCTAGGAGATGGAAACCGAGGATTCTTGCTAGGATTGAGCTTCAGAGGCTTGTGTGTCACGTTTTTCAGAAACTCCGTCTTTGCAACTTTTTCAATCATGTACATGATGTAGGGACTATAGCTGCAAATCTTCTTGGGGTCCTCGGATAGGTGCTTGATCTCCTGCCAAATGAAATCCCCAACACTAAACTCCGGAGCCCCGGAGCTCCCTCAAAGCCACCATCAAGTTTTTCCCGGAACTTTGTGATTTCTGAGGGGTTTCCATCTCTAGGTGTAATAAACACCCTAAGGAGCCTATTTAGGACAGCAAAGTATGTGTAGAGGTTCTTCACCTTCCCATAGTTGGCATGCTCACCACAAGGGTACATCACATGCAAAGCATCCTTCTCCAGCTCTCCCTCATCATGGAGCTTCCTCAACTCACCATCTCCCGCCATGATCCCAAAGCACCTTAAAAATCTGTGGAAGGTAATGGAGTACTTTTGGCCGTTGGTCATCCAAATCATAGCCCTATCGGTCTCAATGTGACCAAAGTGCACTGTAGCAAAGAACTGGGCGATGATCTCCTTGTTCCAATCCTGTCGGAACCCCATGAGTGTTTTGACCCTTTGCCTCTCACAATTGCTCATGACTTCATCAAATATAGGGTCTCCTTTCCTAGCCATGTGCTCCCAATCCACATATTGTGCCTTGTGAGTTATTTTGGGCTTCTTTATAATCATTGTAGCATTGTAATCTTGCTGAAATTTAGCCCAAAACCTTGGATCCGACGTGGTCTTGCCCTCCTCATATGGGTTCTTGTCCCTCAGCTTCTTTAGGGCCTTGGTCATGCCAGCACCGTGGTACTTCACCGGCCTGTCAGGGTAGATGTAAGTGGGTGGCATGATCCTCAACCTACCCTGATCGTCATCATCTTCTTCCATAGCATCCACATCCTCTTCCTCATCCTCCTCATCCTCGTCCTCATCCTCAACGCTGTCTGACCCAGCCTCCTGGTGCCTCCTCAGCTCAAACTGACCCGGAAAGGTCTCATCTTGAACATTGTCATCGCTGCTCGTTCCGGTGTCACTTCCTAGATCAGGATCCTCAGCACTTGCTTGAGTTGAGCGGTGTCTCAATCTCTTGCCGCTGATGTTGACAGTGCTGCCCCCTTCCCCAAAATCACCGGGGATAGCTCCTCGGCGAGTGAGCACTTCTTCTCTTCTTTTCTTTGCCCCTTCCTTTTCCCGTACCATAGCTGCTGTCCTGAGTCACAAATAGGATGACAAGAGTGTATAAGACTCTAGGAAAAAGATTGAATTGAAATGGAATTGATTCTTGAAAGTTCAGAATAATTGGGTCTGTTCTGGGCCACACCGGTCAGACCGGTGAGGGGAACCGGTCAGACCGGTGCCACCCAGAACAGAGCCAATTGCTCCCACATTCAATCTGAGTAGCTATTAATCTAAGATTTGGTCTAGATGAACAAAAGACATCCTAGAATAGATATGAGTTGAAAAACATGAAGAAGACACAATTTGGGGGTGGACATGCGCCACCGGTCAGACCGGTGACGGCCACCGGTCAGACCGGTGACGGCCACCGGTCAGACCGGTGAAGGCCGTCCGACCCCAATTCGTGATTTCTCACAATGTGTTCAACAAAACGTTATGGATCTATAGGAATGTCTTCTAGGTGATCTCAGAAGATGTTCTACCAAAGGGAATTCAAAACTTTGCACCATGTGAGAAGATCGGGTAAAAGAAAGGTTTGAATACCTTTGGAGAGTGGAACTCGAGTTGAATCCAAGAAACTCGAAGGGGAAAGTGAAGAGGGGCCTTGGGAGATTCTTTTGCTTCTAATCTTGAGGCCTTCCCTTGGTTCAATCTTCAAACTACCATGGATTTTGAGAGAGGTGAAGAAGAGAAGAGAGAGGGGATGTGTTCACGGTTTGAGGCTGCAAGGGGGGTGAATGATAGAGGAGAGAGAAGGAAAGGGGGGTAAAAGATGATTCCTTTTACTGTGGCCCCACGGGTTGAATACCGGTGACAGCCGCTGGTCAAGCCAGAGAGGCCTTATCGGTTTTTCCGACCCACCCTCGATAGAACCGAAGATCCTGATAAAATTCAACAGAGAGTCCTTATCGGTAGAACCGACACGCCCTCGGTAGTACCGACCCTTTTCCTCCTTTTTGAGATTTTGCTCCTTGAAACTTCTCCAAATATGTTATAGGACAATTCTCATCCACTTAGGGTGCATAAACACGATTATTGTGACTTCAAGGTCACCACCGGTCAGACCGGTGGCTAGCACCGGTCAGACCGGTGCACCCTTGAGAAACAGATTTTGAGCCACAACAAAGGATTTCCATTTCAACCTTTAGAGATGTTTTGGAAATGAGATAGTAAGATGATATTGATCCAAAAACCATAAATTCTTAGAAGAATGGAGGATTAACCAATTTATTTGTGAATTCTTGATCCTTCCAAGATTGAGAGAGATAAATAAGAATGGATTTTAGGGACTTGAGAAAATCTTCTTAATTGTGACTAGCCATCAATCAAACAAGGAGAACTATAGTCACAACTAAGTTGATTGGGTCACTAAGACCAAGAACCAAATATTTTTCAAAGAAAGCACACTTCCTATACATGCTAGTTGATTTTTTGAAAAATCTATCCTATATCACAAAGTGCATGCATCCACTTCAAATGAATGCCCTAACAAGCATATTTGGCTCATATCTTCATCCTCGAGACAGAAAGATGAGTGGAAGTAAAGATATCAACCATATACCTAGAGAGGAGCTCAAGAGGTCAATTTGAAGCAATTACATGCTAAGGATGGCACACTAGCATGATGTTATGGCCTAGATGCATTACGGTATTTCAATGAGTTTCGTGAAAACATACCTTTGCCTTAAGACCATTTTATTTGTGCATATATTAAATTTCAAACGGTGTTAGCTCTTACTTGTTCTTTTGGAACTTACGCTTATCGAGAGCTTCCTTTGAGATGCACAAACGAATGAGACTACAAGATCACTTGGAAGAAATTGTTAGTCCCACAAGTGACTCAAGTCTTGTAATGAGCTCCCCCTTAAGTAGTGCTAGAGATTTTGAATTTCTCGATCAAGGCACTTTGTTCAGTTAAGAACTTGGTGAGGCTCATTCCAAACTTGATCACAACAAATGAATGATTTGTTAATTGAAATGTGTTTAGCCTCTCATAACCTTCG
Organism: Cenchrus americanus; assembly: GCA_947561735.1. Classification (NCBI taxonomy): domain Eukaryota; kingdom Viridiplantae; phylum Streptophyta; class Magnoliopsida; order Poales; family Poaceae; genus Cenchrus; species Cenchrus americanus. The sequence continues at coordinate 163,453,938 of OX387242.1, read as the reverse complement.
ATGCCAAATCACCCTTCTTCTTGATGATTTGGGTAATCCCGGGTCACCCGGGTACTCGTGTCAGGTCACCCTGCAGCATACAGAGGCGTACCGGGTCACCCGGGCACTCATGCCGGGTCACCCACCAATTTGCACTTGCTGCGTTGGCACCGCCGACCGTGCATGTCACCGGTCGACCGTGACCACCACCCGTCATCATTTTGGTGATTTTTCTTTCCCTTTTCCTTGAGTGAGTGAATGTATCACTAATTTAAATCCCGCAATCAAGGATAAGGCATTGCTCTACTAGAGAGCCATTAAAAGCATCGAATGGCATGAGAAAGTAAATTTTCATAAAAATAGTCAAAGTCACTACCTCATGTTTTGCTCATGCAAGAAGAGCGTCACATGAGTGTTCACCAAGGACCAAAAGTGACCTAGACTTAATTTAGCGCATTGGTTACCGAGATGACATTGATTTCACGATTTATATGAGTTTGCTCTTCACATGGTTAATTGAATCCATCAAGATTTCCAAGTCTTCCAACCATGTGCTCAATGCATCCCTTTCAACCTGCAAGCTCAGTAAGCATTTCTTTGTACCCAACACTTGTTGGGTCCTATTGGGTTAGTCACAAGGTGCTTAGGAACCCAAATACCTCTCATGCTACAATGAGGTGAACTGATCTCTCTCATAGCACAAGTTCTATTCTTATCGTTCCTAAGCTTATGGAAATCATAATAAACAAGGTTTGACTTAGGAATGTTACCATTTGGGCAATCCTTGCCCATGTGACCCTTTTGACGGCATTCATAGCAAATGCGACTTTTGTTCTTGTTGGTCACATCATTCCTTGCAATTTCTTTTCTAAGCCTGCTTCTGAGTCTTGTTCTTGGAGAGGGTGGCTTCCTTGCCTCGTTTGCTTGAAGAGGGGCTGCCTTGGCCAGCACCGGTCTGACCGGTGGCATGCACCGGTCTGACCGGTCACGGTCAGAGCCACTGCCCGTTGTTGCTTTTGGGCACGAGTCGGCAAGGTGTCCCTTCTCTCTGCACTTGTAGCACACCCTCCACTTGTTGGGGCTTTTAGGCTTCTTCGAGTGTGACTCTTGTGCCTTGTGCTTGATCGGGCGATATTGGGGTTTGATTTGCCCAACCTCCCTCTGTTCTTGAATCTTGTTCTTGTGGGACGTTGTATGTTGTTGAGGGGTTGAGCTAGTGGCGGTTGATCCCTTCTCAAGCTTCTTCACCATGTTTTCACGGTTGTCTTGAGAAGGTTGCACTTTGCTCTTCTCCTTCAACATATACAAGTCCTTTTGTAGCTTTTCAACCTCTTGCTTTAGCTTATCATTCTCTTCAGCAATGAAGTCATCACAAGATTCTACAAGTACATGCTCAATGCTAAATTGGCTTGCTTGAGACAAACAATCATTAGCGCAAGATAAATTAACTTGAAATTGTGAGCATGTGCATGTGTGAGATAGAGGTTGTATAGATTTTACCGATGAAAGCACAACCTCATGAGCTATCTCTAGTGTTGCATAAGAGTCAACAAGCTTCTCATAGGAAAGTTCAAGTTCATTGTGATTAGCTTGTAGCACCGTATGCTCGCTAGTGAGCTTCACTAATTTAGCTTCTAGAACATCATTGGCATCCTCTTCTATTTTAGCTCTACAAGCAAAGGATTTGATGTCATGATCATATTTGTTAGCCAAAGTTTCATACTTACAAACCAAGGATGCAAGTTCGGATTTGAGACGTTCAAGTTCTCTTGACGAAGAGCTTGAAGCTTCAATCTTCTGGTCCTTAGCCCCTTTGGCTTGTCTCTTCTTCTTGCTTCTCTTTTCCTTCTTGGCCATCAAGCAAGTTGGTGTGCCCCTGCTGGCACCGGTCTGACCGGTGGGTGTCACCGGTCTGACCGGTCCCTGCAGAGAGACAGCGTCTTCGCTTCTTTGCTCTTCTTCTTGCTTGGGGTTTGATGCTTGATGATCAGTGGATGTTGTAGAGGTAGGGAACATCTCCACTGATTCATCTTCATCATCGCTCTCGAGTTCATCCCACTTGGTGTTTACCAACTCAAGTAGTAATTTCCAAATGAGATGAGCATCTTCGGAAATCTTTTTGCTCTTCAAGATAATATACTTTAGTTCTCTACATACACAGCTACACAAAAGGTTAGTAATTGTTGACGGATAAAAGACGTATCCCTCTACGATCCGCAAGCGTACGGACCCCACACCTTTTTCACCACGGGATTCCCAAGGTTCTTGTCAATCCGCGGAGCAAGGGGATTACAAGCGTTCGATCAACAACGACACACTAGCTACTAAAACCCTAACTACTATTATACTAGAAAACACTAAACTACACTAGAGAGAATGATTAAGATATCAAGGTAGAAGACACTCGCCCACGGGTCTACGATACTAGAGCATGCAATCGCTTAAAGACATGAAAACCAATCTAATCTATCGGGGTTGTGACCACGGTTTCGCCCTTTCCCTCCTCTCGTACTGTCACTACGCGAAGGTATTCATGACTAGACCTTTGATGGACACGGCGTATTGAATGGATCCAAGGAAGCATTGGAGCTCGTACTCCCTCTACGGCACGGTAGCGAACCTTAAGCATTGAATGAGAAGATTACCCCATCAAGGTGCTGATCATGGCACCGTTGATCATGGTTTCCCTTCCGCCGGTGTCTTCCTTCTTCTCCACGAGAGGGTGCTTCCTTCGAGGTGGTTGATCTCCCGCCGGAGATCCTCCTCCTCTCTTTCTAGCTTGTGGATGGCCTTCTGGTGCGAATGACTCCTCTGCCGGTGTTGGCGGCGCCTCGGGGGTTTTAGGGTTGAAGATCCTTCGAGGGCAAGGAAAACGGGACCGAACCGGTGCCGGAACTGGGCTGAGCCGGCCGGCCCGGGCCGGGCCGGCCCGTGCCCACCCGGCCCGGGTTCGGTCGCCCCTTTTGCTCCGTGGGTCCTCGTGCACTTATGTACTTTGCCCCCTCCACTTGCATGATTTTGATGCTGTTATCCTCGCGTCCAAGATGGAGGCTCTCTTTGCATGAAGTTTGATCTTTTACGCTTCAATCCCCGGGGGTGTTCCTCGTAGCACTTCGGTCCTCGCCACCATTGGAAGTGATTTCAGCAAGCTCATGAACACGAACAAGACTCCGTGAATGCTCCTTGAACTTGTTGCGAATCCGTCCTTTATGTCCATGTTTTCCTACATAAACACAACACTTCCAAATGCATGCACAAAGATGAACTTGTTATATGATTAGTGTGCCTAGTGGCGGGTTAGTTCCATAATCAAATCCAAACCAAAGTGTAATGAACATGCTATGTGCACCAAAATACACCGTCAACATCTCCCCCACACTTAGCTCTTGCTCGTCCTCGAGCAAGTACTCGTAAAAGAATTTCGTCCAAGGTGTGTAATCGTGTATCACTAATCCTCCTTCACAAGTTAGTCAATCCTTTCATCTTTAATACATAAACACAAAGTAATGATAATCAAACATAAACATGGGCGTTTAGAACTTTTACCACGTCAAGTTTTACCCCACAACTCAAACTCTTCACTTGAAGTCTTCAATTTCAACCATGCTTACTCCTTTGCTTCCATCGGAGGGTTTTTACGGTTTTCAAAACAAAAATTCCTGCAACAAGTATTAGACAAAAACCTTTCTCCAAGCTCTCTCAAATCACTCATATGAAGTGGCTATCCTAACCAAATTTTATAAAACTCTCACCTCCCATTAATCTCTCATATATCATGTAAAGTGGAGCTATAGGTAGGGCTAGCGCAATCAACACAAGTATTGTCAAATTAAGAACTTCCTCTAATGGTTGTCTACCTTTCAAAGCCAATGATCATGAGAATTAACCATATGTAGGGATATCAAGGATGAGAAGATTTAGAATGGTGGACATGTGCAAGGGCAAAAGAAAATTGTGACTACAAGGCACCAATGATGTCCTCGTTGTCGGATTGCACATGGTTGGAAATAGAGTAAAAGTTTCGTCTCACAATCAACGTGACATCCTTCCTTACACTTTATTATTCTTCTTTTCTTTCACTTGATCCATCCCTCTCATACCTTCATTGCTACCTCATCTTTTTCTCTTTTTCTTTTTCTTCTTTCATTCACATATGATTTTTCTTTCCTTCTTTCTTTCTTTTCCATACACATACTTTTTCTCTTTATTTTTCTCTCTCTTGACAACTTTTCAAAGCTTTCAATTCTCTCTTTCCTCGCATGCATACAATCTGAAATTTTAAATAAATCATGCTAGAGACGAGACGAAACTTTGAAAATAGGTTGTGTTCAAGGAATACGATGTACAAAAGAGATGTATAGGGTTGGGTATGGAATCCGGCGATGATCATGACTTTCATTGTGAAAGTCACGTACCGAATATATGACGAGGCTAGCAACAAAAGATAAGCACAAGGACATGATCATTGCTCGAAATTAAAACTCACCAAGAGAGAAAGGTCCTAGCCTAACTCATTGTGCTAATCACACTTATGGTGGAACGAAAAAACTTGGCTTTGGATAGGAATTCTTACTCTCATCTTGGAAAAAGAGGTTTTGCTAACCTTTATTACAAGGGTTTTAAGATAATTTTCAGAACTGAAATCCTCCAATTTTTAGCATCGAACATAGCACAACTAACATGTGAAGCTCAAGATCGAAGTGTGGTATGGGTACTTTAAGTAGTAGCAATTCCACTAAGCACCACAGTAAACATTTTTCAAACCACATACTTGTGTTCATATATCAAGAATCGAAGATTAAACAAACAAGTAAATAAAGATAAGCAATACATAAAACACAGAGATATATATAAAGACTCTTTTTATTTGATTTTCTTGACTCAACACTAATTTAAGACACTTGCAAAAATTTTAAAACACACTCAAAAACTAAAGACTCATTAAAAACACTAAGACTCTCACACGAAGATTAAACCGAACCTAAACTTGAAGTTCAAAAGCTAAGGCTAGAGAGCTAGCTCTCCCCCACACTTAAAACATACGACGTCCTCGTCGTATCTTACAAAAATCCTAAGGGGAAAACTAGATCTAGTGGTACTTCAAGCAAGTTTTGCACCACTTGCCTCTCATGTTTCCAACCATGCCGAAAAGTTTGCGCACGTTGCGGTTAAGGAACTTGTAGTCATCTTCAACTACGCGCTCCAAGTGCTCCATACGCTGCTTCATCGCTTCCATGGCTTGGAGACATTCGTCGGCCGACGTGTAGAGATCCGCGATGGATTGACGGCAAACTTGACAACACATCGGATGCAATCCGAAGGGGTCGTCGTCGCCATAATCTCCACCGTTGTCACCACTGTCGTTGCCACCTCCATTGTCGTTGCCTTCGTTGCCGTCGTTGCCGTTGCCGTTGGGGCCTTCGGGAGTTCTTTCCTTGGGCTGCTCATCCCAATCATCATCATCTCTACCGGCGGCCGCCCACGAGCTCAGGCTACGATCGTCGGAGTAGTCGCTATCCCCATAATCCTTAGGCTCTAGCGACACCTCTTTGTAATCTTTGCGCTTGATGCCTTGGAGGCGTGCCGACCTTCGGACGGGTGTAGGGACCTTCTCTCCTTCGACGGGGTCGCGAGATGCAAGAGCTCCGGTCGGGACACGTCCTCCGCAACGGATGCGTGTGATCCTCTTGACGGGTAGCTTGAGCTCGCATCGCATCGCCTCCTCCATCGATGGCTTCTTGGCTTTTAGCTTCAACTCTAAGCTCCTTGGGGGCACAATGGCTGCTACAAGGGTGCAACACATTGCTTGAAAGGTTTGATCCTCGAGCTCCTAATTCGGCCAAATAAATAGTCCTGAGAGAAAAGCCCTGGGAACCTTATTTTCCTTTTTTACACTTCCCTTAACATTTTCCGACCAAACAAGGAAGTCAAAAAGGAGCAATTCGAGCGAAATTCGGCATCATCGGACGTCGGGCCCCTCTGGGCCGGCCCGCTCGGGGCCGGCCGGCCCACCCCGCCGGGGGCCGGCCGGTCCGGTTTTTTGCACACCGCCCTATTTTTTTCTTCCTTAGCCCATGGGAAAAAGTTGGCCCAAGTAAATCTTCGCGAAAAACTCCAGAAAACTAAAAGAAAAATTATTTACAGAAGTTGATGCCTTGTTTTTCGTCCTAGGCGGGACGTTCGGGCTCTTCCTCCATGGTGAAGACGTCAACATGGTGAAGGGGACGACATCGGGTTCGTAGTAAACCTTGAGCCGCTGTCCATTCACCACAAATTGATCGCCGTTTATATCCATAATGGTTACCGCTCTGTTGGAGAACACCGAATGCACAACATAAGGTCCATCCCACTTGCTTTGCAATTTCCCCTTTCCGAAGGTTTTAAACCTCGAATTGTAGAGGAGGACCTTATCTCCTTCTTTAAATTCTTTTTTCTTCAATCTTTTATCATACCACCTTTTGATTCTCTCCTTGTATATGCTTGCGTTTTCATATGCCTTCAACCTCAACTCCTCTAGCTCGCTTATTTGAATTCTTCGTTTCACCACCGCGGCATCGAGATCAAGGTTCATCTCTTTAATCGCCCAATAGGCTTTATGTTCCAACTCAACCGGAAGGTGGCAAGCTTTTCCATAGACGAATTGATAAGGGGTCATACCTATCGGTGTTTTAAACGCCGTTCGATAAGCCCATAAAGCTCCGTCTAATTTCTTTGACCAATCCTTGCCTCCCTTCTCTATGGTCTTGTTGAGTATGCTTTTTAATTGCCTACTTGACGTCTCCGCTTGTCCGTTGGTTTGTGTGTGATAGGCCGTGGAGACCCTATGCTCAATTCCCAACTTGGACAAGCACTTTTTGAAGTTCTTCCCGGTGAAATGAGTTCCTCCATCATTTATCAAGATTCTCGGTGTACCGAAATGGGGAAAAATCACGTTCTTGATCATAGTGATGGACTCCTCAGTGGAAGCTTTACGACATGGTATTGCCTCCACCCACTTGGATACATAATCAACCATCACTAGGATGTACTCGAATCCAAATGAGTTTTTAAAAGGCCCCATGAAGTCTATGCCCCATACATCGAATATGTCGATTTGCAAGTTGTATTTCAAAGGCATAGAATTTCTTTGAGAGATGTTTCCGGTTCTTTGGCATTCAGGGCATGACGCAACATATCTTTTAGTATCTTCATGCATCTCCGGCCAATAGAATCAGCTCGACCATACTTTTGCTTCGGTTCGAAAATGGCTATAGTGTCCACCGTACTCCGCCGAGTGGCACTTCCTTAGAATCTCAACCCTCTCTTCCCTTGGCACACATCTTCTCATCACTCCATCATTGCCAAGCTTGAAGAGGTATGGTGCATCCCAAAAATATTTCTTACTTTCGGAGATTATCTTCCTTTGAGTGTTTTTATCTAAATGATCGAGGGGCATCTTTCGAATTGCTCGAATGATGTCGATCATCCAAGTATCTTTATCCAAAGACTCTATAGAGGTGGTCATCTCTCATCTTATCTTCTATGGGCTCTTTATCATCTTGTCCACGATTCATCCTAGACAAATGATCGGCCACAACATTTTCCACCCCCTTTTTATCACGAATTTCAACATCAAACTCTTGGAGAAGAAGGATCCAACGAATCAAACGTGGTTTAGCTTCCTTCTTAGCCAAGAGATACTTGATGGCTGTGTGATCGGTGTAAACAATGACCTTCGAGTTCACGATGTAAGATCTGAATTTTTCGAAAGCGAATACCACCGCTAGCAACTCCTTTTCCGTAGTGGCATAATTTAATTGTGCCCCACTAAGAGTTTTGCTAGCGTAGTAAACGACGTGAACTCGGCCTTCCTTTCTTTGACCCAAGACCGCGCCTACGGCGTAGTCACTTGCGTCACACATGATCTCGAAAGGTTGGCTCCAATCCGGAGGTTGGATGATGGGAGCACTCACCAACACATTTTTCAAGGTCCGAAATGCCGCTAGACACTTCTCATCAAAGTCAAAAGCCACATCCTTTTGAAGAAGGTGCGTTAAAGGCTTAGTGATCTTCGAGAAGTCCTTTATAAATCTTCTATAGAATCCGGCATGGCCTAAAAAGCTCCTTAAGGACTTAACATCCGTAGGAGGTGGGAGTTGCTCAACCGTCTCTACCTTAGCCTTGTCCACTTCAATTCCTTTCTCGGATATAACATGTCCGAGCACTATGCCTTGCTTGACCATGAAGTGGCACTTTTCCCAATTTAATACCAAGTCTACCTCCGCACACCTTGTAAGGACCTTTTCTAAATTTGCTAAGCAATCCATGAACGTCTTCCCGTAAACGGAAAAATCATCCATAAACACTTCAACAATTTCTTCGATGAATTCCGAAAACACGGCCATCATGCAACGTTGAAAAGAGGCCGGAGCGTTGCATAGGCCGAAGGGCATCCTCCTATATGCAAACGTTCCGTAAGGACACGTAAACGTTGTCTTATGTTGATCTTCCGGGTGAATGGGAATTATCATGAACCCCGAGTATCCGTCGAGAAAGCAAAAATAAGCGTGGTTTGCTAACCTCTCGAGCATCTCGTCAATGAACGGTAGGGGGAAGTGATCTTTCTTCGTCGCTTTGTTAAGCTTACGGTAATCGATACACATCCGCCACCCGGTCACGGTTCTTTGCGTTATCAACTCGTTCTTCTCATTCTTCACCACGGTCAAACCTCCCTTCTTCGGTACACAATGTACCGGGCTCACCCATTCGCTATGCGGAACCGGGTAGATGATTCCGGCATCAAGTAACTTGATAACCTCTTTCTTTACTACCTCTCGCATGGCATGGGTTAGCCTCCTTTGGTGGTCCACTACGGGCCTACATTGGTCTTCCATTGGTATACGATGAGTGCAAAAGGCTGGGCTAATACCTTTGAGATCATTAATTGAATATCCAATCACCTTCCTATGTTTTTAAATAAAATCAGCAACGCTTCATTTTCTTCGGGACTCAACTCGTCGCTCACAATGACTGGATAAGTTTTGTCTGGGCCCAAAAATTCATATTTTAATCCCTTGGGCAAAGGTTTAAGGTCTACCTCGGGCACTTGTGGCTCCTCGGGTTTGATTTCTCCTTGTTGACGGTTAATAGTTGTATCAAAGTTCATTTGTGACTTGCAAGCGGACAAGTCTCCCGTCGTAGTCAAGGGCCCTTCTTCCCTCGAGTGGTGAACCCAAGGTATCGAATCCGTGGAACAATGTGCAACGCAAGGATTCAATCTAGTAAAGCAAGGTAAAGCTATCTAATGAAGACAAGATGCATCTAATCTACTAACTCATAAAGAAAACGAATCTAATCTAATCTACTAAAGAGGTAGCAAGAGAAAGCAAAAGATAACCAATCTAGAGAATCTAGATCATGCTTATGTTGTAGCTCCAAACAAGATAGATGAAGATAGCAAAGCGAATCTCATTAAAAGCATCTTTAAATCGTGGCCTTCCCATCCGACTCCGAAAACATCCGCCTTTCGAGACCCCCGTTCGTCACAACGTATCCCTATTCATGCGGGGAGCTTAGGGCGAGTTCGATAGAACAAGTTGAAATCACTTGGCCGGTCCGTATGCACCTCTAGCCACCGCGGCTACAAGAGCACCCTATGTAATCTAGCCGCAAACTAGATCGTAGAAGAAGCAAAACCAAGAAGAAAACAAAATCATCGAGAAGGCACTTGATCGCTAGAAATCGAATTCACTTACAAACTTCACCATGAATGATTACATGAACAAGATCACCACCGGGCCCTCCCTCGATCTTGATCCTCGCTCCGAGCTCCGACGTGGTCTTCCATGCAAGGTTCCCACGTCGGCTAGGGAGACCCTAGACAACTAGCACGACCCTCATCTTCAAGTTGGTGTCCCTCAAGCTTCTCTCGCTCCTCGGCGGCGGATTACGACTTCGGTTCTCCGTGGCTCTCGGTCGGGGGGCTATTTATAGCCCGAGAAGCAATTAGGTCAAAGGAGAGGCCGATTGGGCCCCGAATTGGGCCGGGCCGGCCGGCTCGGGGCCGGCCGGCCCGGGCCCACCCGGCCCATCCCGCGGCCTCGCTTCGCCCGGTGTTGCTTCCCACGTCTTCTAGATGTTCTCCCCTTTTGCATGTGGGCCCTTGACGTCGGTTTCTCTCCGAATTGGACTCAACTCCTTGTCTTGCAAGATTCAAGACTTTTCTCGGTTCGCTCCTCGGAGTTTATCATCTTCTCGGGCTTGGTCCTTGGGCTCTTGGAGTCATGTTCACTTCATTGCTTGACTTGTATCGGGCTTCAAGGTCTTGTCATGAGGTGCTTAATGAACTTATCCCGAAGTCTTGCTTTCAACATTAAAACCCTGCGTAAACACATAACTCCAAAACCGACATGCACAAGTGAACTTGTTATACCACGGGGGTTAGTACCAATGAATAAGATACAAAAGTCATGCCAACACCGAAGGTAAACTCATGGCTAGGTTGACGGATTTTCACCGTCAACATCTCCCCCGTGCTTAAACCTTGCTCGTCCTCGAGTAAGCCTTCGATGGATATCATCACTGCCAAACAATGTTTAAACCTTGCACTTGATCATACATGAAAAAAACATAATGCTCTCAAAAGTTTAATTCGTTAAAGTTACATAATGTACTAGCCTTCACCTCTACGGAGGGTAGATTCTTATTAAGCTTATCCCACAAGTATTAACATGCTCACAAAGTTTTAAATAGATCTCAGAATTTTTGAAATAAAGAACGAGATAAAGAAAAGCTAAACCAAATTCACAAATTTAAATCATCTCGTGTATTGCTCATGAACTCTCATCTCACTTGTCTCTCAAGCCTATATATTCTACTCCTTTCCCTCTCATATATATGTGGTAGGCTTTATATGGAGCTTTGGGAAAGTTTAGTCCTAACAAGATTTTATAAATGAGGTGTTGTCAAAACAAGACAAGCTTCTCATGGTCTTACCGAGACTCGTCAAAAAGGTCATTGGAAAATAATGTTAAATCAAGGAGGGGAAAGAGAAAAATACACACACTTTTAGATGAGTGGACATGTGCAAATGGCAAAGAGTGATCCCGAGGCACAAAGGAAGTCCTCGTTATCGGATTGCACATGGTTGGAAAATGAGAATGGATCTTTTTAACTTGAAGCCTTCAATGCACTTTTAGAGAACCGGGGAGTTCACTTTACGCACATTTTTTTTCTTTCTCATATTTCTCATTCTTTTCTTTCTTTCTTTCTTTCATATATATATATTTTTTTTTTCTTTACCTTGAAAGTCATGAATATCGCTGGATTTTTTTCTTCTTTCATCATCATTTTTTTTAAATATTCCCCTTTTAACTCTAAAACTGCACCGTACCTACCTCCTCCCCCATGCTTAGACGTTGCTCGTCCTCGAGCAAAGAGGCGAAAAAAAATAAGGTAGGTACCGGGGTATTTTTCCTTGGAGAGATACTTGAAATCTTCAACGTTGGCACCGTCTTGCGATCTTCCTTGAATTGATGATCCATTCTCAACGATAGGTTGTGGTCAAGGAGGTAATCACAAAAGATGATATTTGGTTTAAGGGTGGATATCCGGCGAAGTTTGTGAGATCACCGATGCGGGGATACACAATGCACGGATAAAAGGCTAGCAAAAAGATAGATACGCAAAAACGGAATGACCAAATTTTCTTAGTCTCGGGCCGTAGAAATCATGGCCTGCAATAACTCACTCAAAAATAAATCTTGTACACTAAAGTTTATGCACTCAAATATATATAAGGATCTGGATAGGTTGAGCAACACACAAGTGATATTTATGACAAGTTTAGCAATATTTTTGAGCATAAAAGACATCTTTAATCTATTCATAACTTGAGAGCACATAAAACACTATGGGTCTTTATTTTAATCATAACCTCCGCTGAAGATTAAGCTAGCATTTAGATAATTTCAGATTTGTATTTTTAAGAGAGCACTAGGTCAAACATGCATAAATCAATTACAAAGATAAACAAAGCGGCAATTATAATTATATATCATCATGGCACAAACTTTGTAACTTTACCAAAGGTAAAAACTTGGTGGCATCATTATTCATGATGAAAATAAACACTAAGACACACGCTGAAAATTAAACTAAAAACTGAAAATTAAAGCAAAGCTGAAAATACTACGCAAACATAGGCGCATACAAGTTGAAAATTAAAGAAAAGGGGGTAAAGGAAAGATAACTAAAGCTCCTCCTCTCTCTAATCTTCCGCCGGTGGTTGATATTGATAGTCTTGGTTGTTGTACCCTTACTTGTAATAGGAATGCACCACTACTCCTATGAATTGTCCGACGGTGCTAGGTGAAGGTGTCAAAGCACATAAGCGACGTTTGCATTTCCTTCACCCATTTGGTTTGCATTGGTTAGGATGGCTGCAATAATTTGCTATGTTCCTTGCAGCGTATCCTCCAATGGTGGCTACATTTTGTTGTGGTTGAGGAAGGTGTGCATATGGTTCCGCAAGGTCTACGTTGGGCACCGCAAAAATGGTGGGGGTATGGCTGCACCACTCCCCCATGCTTGCATTGGTACACCACCGTAGTAACTCGGCGGCGCCGGGGTTCCTCCCAATGGTGGGACATAATTTTTGTTGTGCACCTCCTTCTTGGGTCGTGGAAGCTCCTTCTCCTATAATCCTTCTCCTTTTATTTTTTTTTCTTCGCCGGCACAAGAAGTCCTTCCTCTAACCGATCTTCTTCCCCTCAAGAAAAGTCTTAATCTTCAATCCGAAGGGGCAAATTCACCTAGGCCACTCGGAAGCCTCCTCTCTCATCTTCACTCTTATATTTTCCTTCCTTCATATATTCCTAGGGAAGTCCCGGGTAGGAGATGATTTGGGTTTCTTGTAATACCCGGTTTTAAAGAGATAGCCAATATGGAGAGGTAACACCCCGAACCAATATCTTCCGAACTCGATGTTGCTTAACAACACCACCGGTTGATCATAGGTGAGTGGGGTCTATTGGCCACTTGGTAATCAAAGCCAAGTAAAGCCAATTCAACTCCGTGTTGGTTATCTTTGTCTCTCTTGTTCTCCCAAAAATCCACTTGCACAAAGGCGACACACATGGATGATGGGGTTCCGGATAGTATTTCTTCGTTGATGGTCTCTTCCCGTGATCATACTCCAAAAACCTTCCCATGTGCCTTCATGCACATACTTGTTTCGGAGCTCCCTTTTGAAAATAGGAGACACTCGCCCATGGGTCTACGATACTAGAACATGCAATCGTTTCGAACATGAAAACCAATCTAGTCTATCAGGGATTGTGTTGAATGGATCCAAGGAAGCATTGAGGCCTATACTCCCTTTATGGCATGGTTGCTAGCCTTAAGCATTAAAGTATTTTCAGCACAAGATGATAGATAGATAATCCAACAAAGTGTGATTACATCTCAAGATCGTCTGCAAACCATGGATGAAAGGAGATTACCCCATCAAGGTGTTAGAAATAGCATCACTGATCAAGGTTACCCTTCCGACGGTGTCTTCCTTCTTCTCCACTTGTGGGCTCCCTCCAACGGAATGAGAGACTCAGCACTCCTTCATCAAGGGTATACGCCATGGTCATGAAAATTTCCTAGGCGAATTTCTTGTGGGTGTTTGCCGACACTCCGCTAGAGAATTGCACCGGTGTCCCGTGTGAAACCCAATATGTGGAGAGCTTGGTCGTCGATGTCGACGTTCGCTACAAGCCTCTACCCAAGGTGAGCGAGCTTCTTCTCCTCCTCCTCCGTCGTGATGATAAACCCATTGGAATGCCACGGAGCGCATGGAGGTGGAGCGGATGATCGTGTCAAGTGGCGAGGTTGGACGAGCGGCTCCTCCATACGTTATTGAAGTTTGGTAAACCTAATAAACGAGTTTCGTGTGGCCCTCATGCCACCAAGGAGAAGAGTGTGGTTCCTCCTCGGCGGTGCCGTGTCCTCCTCCATACTCCAAGGAAACTCGGAAACCGAGTGCCTCCTCGAAGAGGTTGTCGATGATGGCTTAGACGACGATGATCCCTTCTTCTTCGGTGAAAAGACTTGTAGTTTTCTTCCTTGATTGCAGCACTCTCCCTCACAAATATATATCCGGGGTTTTCACCCGGTAACAAGGTACACAAATATTATTTTGGAGTCTGGACTTTGAGTGGATTAAGGATGTGATTTGTTGCACGAAACAAACGCGGTGGATGGCTAAGTCTAAGGTGATTCCGGCCTACAAACTAGAGCACACGAACAAAGAGTTGGGTGAAAGACTTACCTCTCTCCTCCTCTTGGATCGGTTCTTCTCTAGTGCATCATGTTGCTTCGTGACCGCGTACACCATCCAAACGTTCCCGTCCACTCCTTCGCTTGCATTATTGCTCCTTCCACTTGATGTTTTCGCTTGATTCGCTTCCATACTCCATTGCCTCACATGCATCCATGATATTCCTACAAAACAAAGCCTTGGCTGCCCCCCCATGCTTGTACTTTGCATGAGGTTTAAATATGTTGGAGGGGCATCCCGTGATGTATCATGGTGCATGCATGGTTAGGTTAACTAGATTGCCTCCCTTTAAGTGTGTTTAAGGCTAAGCACTCCTCTTATTTCGAAATTTAAAAATATTTTTCAGAGTCATGCAAGAGCTCAAGCATAAATTTAGAGAAGTTTTTAAACCATTAAAAACAAATGTAAGTCGAAAATATTTTTTGACTACGTCGATTTCGGTCTCACCGGTATAGTTTGCCTTCATTAGTTGAGAGCAAACTTTTCCCGGCTTGATCATGGGGGCATAGGTTTAGGTTCTAATTTTGATTAGATGAGAGAGATTTTGAATGAAATAAAATTAAGTGAGGCTTAGAAAAATTCTAATCTTAGAGAAACCAAGGATATGGATTTTTAAACCAACCAAAAATCAAGTTTCTAGGTTCACACGAGTCCTACCACATGCTGAAATTTAAATAACATCTAGATACAAGTCATGGCTCTACTCGTGTGCTTTTAGCATGCAAAACAAGTCAACCACAGCACCATAATGAGGGTGAAGGGTTGAGTTAAGTTCTGAATTTTTTTTGGTTGTGGTTTCTCGAAAAAGAAGCAAACAATCACATAGGATGGTTCATGTAAAGGGTTTATGATCAAGCAAGATATTCAACCAAGAATTATGTCTCTAATATTGTTCAACCAATCTAAGTCTAAGGTTTTGCGTAGTAAAATTCAAAACTGAATTATATTTAAAAAGACTTGAAAAACCCGGAATCGGGTTGTCCTCCCGTAGCTTATTCTTGACTCGACGAAACAAAGTTGCCTCCCGCCTAGCGCTTCGTTTATAGTCCATGGCTAGACTTCTTCACTTGATTACTCCGATCAACGCTCTTTGCGGGCGTTGCAATCTTGGGTACCCACTTTGGCTTAGTCAATTTTTTTTTGGTCTTCACAGCTGGCTTTGTCCTTTGGTCTTGACGGATGCAACAACTTCCTTGTGGCTCAGCATCTCGAACTCCGGTCTTCGGTTGTGATCTTCATGGTCTCTAGTGTGATCCTTCATCTCTCCCGAATGAGCTTGAGTAGCCTTCGCCGTCTTGGGACCTTGGAGTTGTCTCGGATATTCTTCTTTGTTGCCCATCGGGCGCCCGACAAGTTGTCCCACTTGCGTCTAGCATCTTTATCACGATGAACACTTCATGCTCCTTGCATGTGGATCTTGCCTTGGCAGCCTTTAGGTGTTGAGCTTCTTTCTCCATCTCCATCTTCTCCATCCTCCTCTTAAGTAAACCGATATGCCACTCAAGGAATCCAGCTCGTATGCATTCAGCTCTCGCAATCGTCATGCGGATAGTTGAGACTTTGATCTTGAACGGCCTCCCGCGTCTTGAAGGTTTATGATAGGTAGATCAACAATGTCCGGGTGCATAGCTTGATCTCGCGCTCCGTGGTTGAGGTTGATCTTCCTTTGGACTTGGAGGTGGTGATTCCCTTGGAGATTTTGATGGTCCTTCGAGCTTGTGTTGCACGTCACCTTTGCCTGTAAAGTTTTCCTGGATCATCCACAAAAAAGTTTTGGGTTTCGTGGAGAGGTAGCCAACCATCTCCGGTTAGGGTTAGTGATGAAACAAAAATCTAACAAAAGAAAAATTAGGGTTAATCAAAACTAGATTAGATTGACTCTTTTTTTTCTTTTGAGGATGATCAAACATAAGAGATGCAAAAGAAAATCAAAAGAAAAACTGAAAGATAAGCGATACTAGATCGGATCTTGATTGCTTGTTCCCCGGCAACGGCGCCAGAAAAAGGGGCTTGTTGACGGTTAATAGTTGTATCAAAGTTCATTTGTGACTTGCAAGCGGACAAGTCTCCCGTCGTAGTCAAGGGACCCTTCTTCCCTCGAGTGGTGAACCCAAGGTATCGAATCCGTGGAACAATGTGCAACGCAAGGATTCAATCTAGTAAAGCAAGGTAAAGCTATCTAATGAAGACAAGATGCATCTAATCTACTAACTCATAAAGAAAACGAATCTAATCTAATCTACTAAAGAGGTAGCAAGAGAAAGCAAAAGATAACCAATCTAGAGAATCTAGATCATGCTTATGTTGTAGCTCCAAACAAGATAGATGAAGATAGCAAAGCGAATCTCATTAAAAGCATCTTTAAATCGTGGCCTTCCCATCCGACTCCGAAAACATCCGCCTTTCGAGACCCCCGTTCGTCACAACGTATCCCTAT
Source organism: Cenchrus americanus (assembly GCA_947561735.1). Taxonomy (NCBI): domain Eukaryota; kingdom Viridiplantae; phylum Streptophyta; class Magnoliopsida; order Poales; family Poaceae; genus Cenchrus; species Cenchrus americanus. Next base: position 163,437,217 of record OX387242.1, on the reverse strand, counting down.
TCATGCGGGGAGCTTAGGGCGAGTTCGATAGAACAAGTTGAAATCACTTGGCCGGTCCGTATGCACCTCTAGCCACCGCGGCTACAAGAGCACCCTATGTAATCTAGCCGCAAACTAGATCGTAGAAAAAGCAAAACCAAGAAGAAAACAAAATCATCGAGAAGGCACTTGATCGCTAGAAATCGAATTCACTTACAAACTTCACCATGAATGATTACATGAACAAGATCACCACCGGGCCCTCCCTCGATCTTGATCCTCGCTCCGAGCTCCGACGTGGTCTTCCATGCAAGGTTCCCACGTCGGCTAGGGAGACCCTAGACAACTAGCACGACCCTCATCTTCAAGTTGGTGTCCCTCGCTTCTCTCGCTCCTCGGCGGCGGATTACGACTTCGGTTCTCCGTGGCTCTCGGTCGTGGGGCTATTTATAGCCCGAGAAGCAATTAGGTCAAAGTAGAGGCCGATTGGGCCCCGAATTGGCCGGGCCGGCCGGCCTAGGCCGGCCGGCCCCGGGCCCAATTTGGCCCATCCCGCGGCTCGCTTCGCCGGTGTTGCTTCCCACGTCTTCTAGATGTTCTCCCCTTTTGCATGTGGGCCCTTGACGTCGGTTTCTCTCCGAATTGGACTCAACTCCTTGTCTTGCAAGATTCAAGACTTTTTCCGGTTCGGTCCTCGGAGTTTATCATCTTCTCGGGCTTGGTCCTTGGGCTCTTGGAGTCATGTTCACTTCATTGCTTGACTTGTATCGGGCTTCAAGGTCTTGTCATGAGGTGCTTAATGAACTTATCCCGGAAGTCTTGCTTTCAACGTTAAAACCCTGCGTAAACACATAACTCCAAAACCGACATGCACAAGTGAACTTGTTATACCACGGGGGTTAGTACCAATGAATAAGATACAAAAGTCATGCCAACACCGAAGGTAAACTCATGGCTAGGTTGACGGATTTTCACCGTCAACACTCCTATGTCTTTGAATTTCTCTTCCTCCACACTACCATCATGCGGCTCTAAGCCTTTTGTTGCTTCCTCTAGTTCTTCATCTTGTTGATTACTAATTTGATTTTCCATTGCTCTTTGCTGTGGGTCTCTAAGGGTTTCAACAAAACAAAGACTATCTATCTCTTCTACTTCTTCATCTTCGTGAGGAAAAGGTGTAAGGTGTTTAGAAGCACGAAGAAAGTTATATGTGTACTTTGTTCCATTAAGGTTCATTGTTACTTTGCCTTCTCCGGCATCTAACACGGCATCAACCAACTTAAGAAAAGGCCTACCTAAGATTATATGATCAGAATTACTATGGTAAGCATCAATAACAAACAAATCGGTTGGTATATAGTTTCTAGAGATTTTTACTTTCATGTTGCAAGCAATACCTAGAGGTTTGATAGTTCTACCATTTCCCATAATTAATTTCGTCGATGTTGGAGCTAAGTCTAGGTTGTGGTATTGAACTTTATCGTAAATTTTAGAAGATAGAACACTTACTTGGGCTTCGATGTCGCATAAAGCTTTGCATTGAACTCCGTTGATCTCGCAACTCAAGTGCGGCGTCATCTTCTCTTCTTCTTCGGATCCTATCGAGTAAATTTCAGCGAGGCGAGCGTATGGTGATGCTTCGGGCTTGATACCCATGATTCTCTTCACCTCGGCAATATGTTCTGGATCCACCACGTCATCTCCAAAGAGCTTTTCAAAAATCTCACCGGTGGTTTCGAGGTCGTATGAATTTTCCGCTTTCTTCTCCGGTGGGAAATCCACTTCCAATGCTCTTGCCATTCCCTTTTGATTAGGGAACGGTCTTCTCTTGTCGAATACTTCTCCGTAATCAATAGGAACCCAATCCATTGGTTCGAACTCCCTTAGTGGCTTCGCGCTTGACATGCTTCTCTTGTTCGTCTCATTTGGTGTGGCGAAGTCGATGCTTGGTGTAGTTCTTGACTCGATGTGTTCTTGTTCAAGCTTTTCCATGATTGGCTCCTCTTTTGTGACTTCCGGGGTTGCCTCTTTAGAAAAATCAGCAAGCTTCTTCTTCCTTGAATTGAATTCCGGCTCTTCCGCAAGTCTTGTTTCCCAATCTCTTCGCATGGCAGCCGCTTTACTAACTTTTTGTAGAAGTTGGGCGGCTTCCGTGAGTGTTTTCTCCATGAGATCCCCACCCGCACACATTTCAACGTGTCGCATGCAACTAGGGGTTAGGGAAAAGAAAAATGTATGCAAGAGTACGTCACCGGTGAAGCCGAGTTTTGGTCCTTGTTCGATTAATTCATTAAACCTATCCCAGGCTTGGTCTATCCCTTCCTCTTCTCCTTGCATGAAAGTGATCACTTGCCTCCTTAGATGTTGAACCTTGCTAATTGGAAAGAACTTCTCGCAAAACTTCTTTGTCAACTTGTTCCAATTGCCTTCAACTTCAAAGGACGCAACCGAATACCATGTCTTTGCTTTGCCGGCAAGTGAGTAGGGAAAGAGATTCCATTTGAACCATTCATCGGGAACTCCTTCCCCGACGCACCGTGTTGCATATTGTCGTGAAATCCCTTATGTGTCTATATGGGTTCTCCGTAACCATCCCTTCAAATGGGTTTTCCGCCACCATCTTGATGATCTTGGATTTAATTTCATACTTTGTCGCTTCAAGCTTCGAATCCGACTCTTGTACTTTTATGTCTTCACATCGAGGGCTAGCGTAATCCCTTAATGATTTCTCCGGTTCTTACACGGGTTGATTAACGAACTCCATCTAGACAATAAGATAAAAACAAAAACAAAAACGGAACAAGTGTTTTTCTAGATAATAAATGTTAGATAAAGCAAACAAAAGATAAACTAAATATAAAACTAAGTTAGATGCAAATCAAACGATGTAAACTAACTTGCTCCCCGGCAACGGCGCCATAAAAAGGGGCTTGTTGACGGATAAAAGACGTATCCCTCTATGATCCGCAAGCGTACGGACCCCACACCTTTTTCACCACGGGATTCCCAAGGTTCTTGTCAATCCGCGGAGCAAGGGGATTACAAGCGTTCGATCAACAACGACACACTAGCTACTAAAACCCTAACTACTATTATACTAGAAAACACTAAACTACACTAGAGAGAATGATTAAGATATCAAGGTAGAAGACACTCGCCCACGGGTCTACGATACTAGAGCATGCAATCGCTTAAAGACATGAAAACCAATCTAATCTATCGGGGTTGTGACCACGGTTTCGCCCTTTCCCTCCTCTCGTACTGTCACTACGCGAAGGTATTCATGACTAGACCTTTGATGGACACGGTGTATTGAATGGATCCAAGGAAGCATTGGAGCTCGTACTCCCTCTACGGCACGGTAGCGAACCTTAAGCATTAAAGTATATTCAACACAAGATGATAGATAGATAATCCGACAAAGTGCGATTACATCTCAAGATCGATTACAACCCATGGACGAATGAGAAGATTACCCCATCAAGGTGCTGATCATGGCACCGTTGATCATGGTTTCCCTTCCGCCGGTGTCTTCCTTCTTCTTCACGAGAGGGTGCTTCCTTCGAGGTGGTTGATCTCCCGCCGGAGATCCTCCTCCTCTCTCTCTAGCTTGTGGATGGCCTTCTGGTGCGAATGACTCCTCCCTCGGTGTTGGCGGCGCCTCGGGGGTTTTAGGGTTGAAGATCCTTCGAGGGAAAGGAAAACGGGACCGAACCAGTGCCGGAACTGGGCTGGGCTGGCCGGCCTGGGCCGGCCGGCCCAGGCCCAATTCGGCCCGGTTCGGTCGCCCCTTTTGCTCCGTGTGTCCTCGTGCACTTATGTACTTTGCCCCCTCCACTTGCATGATTTTGATGATGTTATCCTCGCGTCCAAGATGGAGGCTCTCTTTGCATGAAGTTTGATCTTTTACGCTTCAATCCCCGGGGGTGTTCCTCGTAGCACTTCGGTCCTCACCACCATTGGAAGTGATTTCAGCAAGCTCATGAACACGAACAAGACTCCGTGAATGCTCCTTGAACTTGTTGTGAATCCGTCCTTTATGTCCATGTTTTCCTACATAAACACAACACTTCCAAATGCATGCACAAAGATGAACTTGTTATATGATTAGTGTGCCTAGTGGCGGGTTAGTTCCATAATCAAATCCAAACCAAAGTGTAATGAACATGCTAGGTGCACCAAAATACACCGTCAACAGTAATGACGGCATTGAGTTGCTTCTTCTCCATGTCCATTGGCGAGACACATGTCTCATCCTTTGGAAGGATACTCGCAACCATAATGCTCTCAGCGGTAGGGCCCAAAACCTTAAGTGCAATGAGAACATTAGAGCACCAAGAAGAATAGTTTGAGCCATCTAGAGCTAGAGGCTCAAACGGTACCTCACAAGTTGTCGACATCGAAGAACTCCAAGTGGTTAAGCTCGAATCGGAGCACCAAGCTCTGATACCAATTGAAAGGACCTTGATGTCGCCTAGAGGGGGGGTGAATAGGCGTGACGACCAAATTAAACTTTTTCTCCCCAAGCACTTGAGCTGACAGTGCTCCACCGGTCAGACCGGTGGTGGCGACCGGTCAGACCGGTCAGGCACTGGACTTCACAAGTGACACCGGTCAGACCGGTGCGCCTCACCGGTCAGACCGGTGTAGCACAGAGAACCTGCAAAAACAACTTCAAGCACCTCTTGGCTTCTAGCACGAACCAAACTCAAGGTGTGGCCTTTGTAGATGATCACAAGCAGAGTAATGAGCCCTGCACACACAAGTAACACACCCAAGTAGATCGAAGCGGAAGCAAATGTAATATGCTAGAATGAACAACTTAGAGAGTCAAACCACACGAAGAAGCAAGGATTTGTTTCCCGAAGTTCACCACCCACTGAGGAATGGCTACGTCTCCGTTGAGGAGTTTGTAAGGGACAATTCCCACAACAAGCCGGGTCTTTTTCAACCACTTTCCTCCTTTCCACTAAGGTGATCTTTTCACGAAGAGGCAAGATCGCAGCCCTCACAAACTTCCTGCTGCTCACCACAACTTTGGGAGCTAGCCGGCGCCACCTAGCCGTCTAGGAGGCAAACCTCCAAGAGTAACAAATGCTTCAAAGGTTGTAGATGCGAAACCAAAGTGCTCAAGCTATGGAAACTGCTCTTGTTAGCTCACAAAGTCACTCCTAGGCTCACTTTCTCAACCCAACACAAAGATGATGGCTTGAATCCACAAATCTCACAAAGAGATGGTTGGGGAGAGCCACTAAGGCTTAGAGCTAGTTAGAAATGGCTTGGGACCTCGGCAAATTCACTAGAACCAAGAACCCTCACTTGAAGAAGGCTTGGGGTATTTATGCCCCTCAAAGGAGAAAACTAGCCGTTAGTCCTCGGGCAAAGACCGGTCGGACCGGTGCCCCACACCTGCCGACCGGTGTTCGAAAAACTAGCCGTTGGGCTAGCGGCACCGGTCAGACCGGTGCCTCTGACCGGTCAGACCGGTCAGGCCCGAGTTATCCCCAAAAACTCTTTTGAAGAAACTAGCACTTCACCACTAAGATGAAGTGACCCAGGTTAGGTTAGGAGGGTTTGTTAGCACACTCTAAGGCTAATTCTCACTTAGGTCAACTAAAGAGCACTTTGACTTGGTCAACTCGCTAAGTTGCATCCCTCTTTATAGTACGGCATACCTATACTCAAGAAAAGTATAAAAGAGCTTCGATGACCTCTTGAGCTTGAACAACTTCAATTCTTGCCATACTTGATCAATAACCACTTGAGGGTTTTCAACATAGCCTTTGACTTGAGCACCTCCATACTTGAGCTAGTGACTTAGGATCTTTCCATATAGCATAAGAATGCACACTTGGATCCATGGTCACTCCATGTTGCCAATCTTAACGAGTTGATGACTTGCAAAGCTTCCCTCGGTTAAGGTTTGAATATGATACTTGAAGACCCCACGGATGCTAGACCTTCACCCTAGCAAAACACTTATGGCGGCTTAGCTACGGCCCCAAAGATTGCTTAGTCCCTCACCCTAGACACCTCGGTTGATCTCTTCATCACTTATCCAATCCACTTTGAGTTCCACTTTTCTTCATCCACAAATAACCTTCATTTGAAAATCCCGCTTCAAATGCTTGATCTTGATTGACAACGGATATGCAAGCTTCCAATTTTTTGAACCATAATATGTATACTCATCATCTTGTTCTCTTTCAATAAACTCATGAAGTCTTGCACCATATACTTGTCTTTGTAGATGTGAGCCATAAAATACATCCATAATTAAAATACTTCAAAGGTTGCTCATGAATATATAATGAAAACCTGCTCACAATCTTAGACAAAATCATTAGTCCTTTAATCGCCTTGTCATTCAATTCACCAAAATCCACTTAGGGGCCTAGATGCACTTTAAATGAGCAATATACAAGATGATTTAAATTTGTGAACTTGGTTTAGCTTTTCTTTATCTCGTTCTTTGTTTCAAAAATTCTGAGATCTATTTAAACTTTGTGAGCATGATAATACTTGTGGGATAAGCTTAAATAAGAATCTACCCTCCGTAAAGGTGAACGCTAGTACATTATGGAACTTTAACGAATTAAAATTTTGAGAGCATTATGTTTTCTCATGTATGATCAAGTGCAAGGTTTAAACATTGTTTGGCAATGATGATATCCATCGAAGGCTTGCTCGAGGACGAGCAAGGTTTAAGCATGGGGGAGATGTTGACGGTGAAAATCCGTCAACCTAGCCATGAGTTTACCTTCGGTGTTGGCATAAGTTTTATACCTTATCCATTGGTACTAACCCCCGTGGTATAACAAGTTCACGTGTGCATGTCGGTTTTGGAGTTTAATGTTTATGCAGGGTTTTAGCGTTGAAAGCAAGACTTTCGGGATAAGTTCATCAAGCACCCTATGACAAGACCTTGAAGCCCCGTACAAGTCATGCAATGAAGCAAACTTAACTCCAAGAAGCCAGGGACTTGATCCGAGAAGATGACAAACTCCGAGGACCTAACCGGAAAAGTGCTGAATCTTGCAAGACAAGGAGTTATGCCCAATTCGGAGAGAAACTGACGACATGGACCTACATGCAGAAGGGGGAAACATCCAGGAGGCAAGGGAACCTACGTAGAGCAAAGGAGGCTTTGGGCTGGGCCTGGATGGTGTCGGGCATACACCCCGGGTACTCATGCAAGGAAGGAAGAATAGTAGAAGACGGACTGCTGGTAGAATTCCCCTGTACTCCTACTAGGACTCGCTCTGTGTACTCCTACTAGGACTCCTGCCTTGTAACCGACTAGGACTCCTGCCTTGTAACCGACTAGGAACCCGCCCCCTGGACTATATAAAGGAGGGCCGGGTACCTAGCCGCACACCCCAATCCCTCCGGGGACACCCAACACCAAGCGCAGGGCGCCATACTTGATCCCCCAAACAGGACGTAGGGCTCGCCACCTTGGCGACCCGAACCTGTATAAATCTTGTGTCTCGTGTCCTTGTGCATACCTTCGAGTTCTCGGTTAACCGATCACGATCCTCACCGCACAATCTACTACCTCGGGTACCCCCTTGGTAGGTTTGCCGGTCTAAAACACCGACAGCGGGCGCGCGGTAGGGGTGATCATCACCACCGGCGAATTCGAAGAACCCTCGTCAACAAGATCAATCTACTCGTCGACTCGCCGAGATCCAATGAAGCAAGTCGCCTTGCTCTTGTCAAAGCGAGTCAATTTTCCTACGCCGCACACGGCTCATCACGCGGCTCGTCGCGCCGCTCGTCGTCGACTACTCCGCCTCGCCCGTGCTCGTCGTCGACTACTTCGTCTTCGCCGCGCGTCGGGGTGCCTCGGCACGTCGTGCGGCTCGTCACGCGGCTTATCGCGCCGCTCATCGTCGACTACTCGTCGTCGTCGACTACTCCGCCTTCGCCGCGCGTCCGGGGTGCCTCGGCACGTCGCGCGGCTCGTCACGCGGCTTGTCGCACCGCTCGTCGCCGACTACTCCGCCTCGCCCGGAGCTCGTCGTCGACTACTTCGTCTTCGCGCGCGTCCGGGGTGCCTCGGCACGTCGCGCGGCTCGTCACGCGGCTTATCGCGCCGCTTGTCGTCGACTACTCGTCGTCGTCGACTACTTCGGCTTCGCGCGCGCGTCCGGGTGCCTCGGCACGTCGCGCGGCTCGTCACGCGGCTTATCGCGCCGCTTGTCGTCGACTACTCGTCGTCGTCGGCCCCTTCGGCTCGCGCGCGCGTCCGGGGTGCCTCGGCACGTCGCGCGGCTCGTCACGCGGCTTGTCACGCCGCTCGTCGTCGACTACTCGTCGTCGACCCCCTTCGTCTTCGCCGCGCGTCCGGGTGCCTCGGCACGTCGCGCGGCTCGTCCACGCGGCTCGTCGCGCGCTGCTCGTCGTCGGCTACTCCGCCTCGCGCAGGCTCGTCATCGTCGACTACTCCGCGTCGCGCAGTCTCGTCATCGACTACTCCGTGCGCCGCGACTTCGTCTTGCGGCCATGCTGGCTCTACTTCAGCCACGCCGTGGGGTGTGACTACTTGTCTCGCGGCAACTCTGGCTCTACTTCGAGTACGCCGCGCGCCGCCACGACGTCATCTTCCCCGGTCGCATCGCGTCGACCATTCATCTCGACTAGTTTTCCAAACTAGTCGAGAATGGCAGCCACGCCCCCAACAACTAGTCGGAATCAACTCTGACTAGTCAGCTTCAGCAACAACCCTGGTGGCTCCATCGCTGACCGCCACGGCTTCATCAACAAGTCTGCCCAGGCAGCAACAGTTAAGTCATTTATCTAAATGATTACTGTTTTCTTGGCTTGTTCTCCTCATCATGTAGGACAACTTGCCGACTACTCATTTGTGTATGCTTCTCGGCGGGTTTTCACGGGAGCTACACTCGCCGACTACTCTTGGGGTATATCAATCAAGTCGCCACGAGTCTACTTCATCAACTCGGGGGCTATCCCTAGGAGGCAGTTTCTAAAGTCCGCTACGCGCGGCAATCTAAAGTCGACTTCTAAAGTCGCATTCTAAAGTCCGCTCCGTGCGGCATCTTAAAGTCGACTCCGGTCGCATCTTCGCCTGCTTCGATGGCATACTACGTGTGTAAGCTTCGATGGAACCTAGCTGTAAGCGGCCCTTGGGTCCTGGCGACGATGGAACCTAGCTGCACGTGGTCTTCACGCCCTGTACCGGTCCAAGTGCCCTAAGTACTCGCGCTCCGTACCTTGGGTCTGAAATCCATGGCCCAGGTACACAAGTCGACTCCGGTCGCACCTTCAAGTCCACTACGGTGGCACCCGTACCTTGGGTCTGAAATCCATGGCCCAGGTACGCAAGTCGACTCAGGTCGCACCTTCAAGTCCACTACAGTGGCACCCGTACCTTGGGTCCGAAATCCATGGCCTAGGTACACAAGCCGACTCCGGCCGCACCTTCAAGCCCGCTCCGGCGGCAATCGTACCTTGGGTCTGAAATCCATGGCTCAGGTACTTAAGCCCACTCCGGTGGCACAAGCCGACTCCGGTCGCAACCTTAAGCCCGCTCCGGCGGCAAAACTACTCGTTTTCTCTGATTTTTCATTCGCTTTGGCTTTCCGGAAAGTGCTTTTCGTTTTTTGCATCTTAAGTCCACCCCGCGTGGCACAAAGTCGACTATTGCAGTCGCATCCAAAGTCCGCTCCGCGCGGCACAAAGTCGACTTCGGTTTTCAAGTCGCATCTCAAAGTCCGCTCCGCGCGGCACAAAGTCGACTTCGGTTTTCAAGTCGCATCTCAAAGTCCGCTCCGCGCGGCACAAAGTCGACTTCGGTTTTCAAGTCGCATTCTAAAGTCCGCTCTCCGCCGCATCTAAAGTCGACTTTGGTCGCACCTAAAGTCCGCTCGACGGCATGACTACTTCTCAAGCTCCACGGCTCGACGCCAAACTCGCTACTTGGAATCTCTCCGGCTCGGGGGCTACTTGAAGATAACTTCAGCATGCTTCGCTCGCTCTCAAGCTCGGGGGCTCCTCACCAATCACTACTCGACGTGGCTCATATAGCTCTCTTATCTCGGGGGCTACACGCTGCAAGAGTACTCGGATGATGGCTTCGCGAACACTGAAGACCCTTGGATTGATTACCTAATCATTTCAAGGCTCGGGGGCTGCTATGCTACACCCATCATTCAAATTTTTCAAGACTGATGAGCTGGACCACCTTCCAGCCTCGCGGCAGTTCAAGTACTATTGAAGACTTCTCCAAGCAGTACTCGAGGACGCTCAAGAACTACTCGAAGAGGCTTCAAGACTACTTGAACTACTTCTCTCGACTCCAACGTGCTCGGGGTCTTGTCGGGCATACACCCCGGGTACTCATGCAAGGAAGGAAGAATAGTAGAAGACGGACTCCTGGTAGAATTCCCCTGTACTCCTACTAGGACTCGCTCTGTGTACTCCTACTAGGACTCCTGCCTTGTAACCGACTAGGACTCCTGCCTTGTAACCGACTAGGAACCCGCCCCCTGGACTATATAAAGGAGGGCCAGGTACCTAGCCGCACACCCCAATCCCTTCGGGGACACCCAACACCAAGCGCAGGGCGCCATACTTGATCCCCCAAACAGGACGTAGGGCTCGCCACCTTGGCGACCCGAACCTGTATAAATCTTGTGTCTCGTGTCCTTGCGCATACCTTCGAGTTCTCGGTCAACCGATCACGATCCTCACCGCACAATCTACTACCTCGGGTACCCCCTTGGTAGGTTTGCCGGTCTAAAACACCGACAGATGGGCCCAGGCCGGCCGGCCCAGGCCGGTCGGGCCAGCCCAATCCAGGGCCCGTTTGCCCCCTCCTTTGCCCTAGCCGCCATTCAGGCTATTTATAGCCCCCTGACTAAGAGCCACACATCATAGAATTCGTCATCGGCCGCCGAGGAGCAGAGAAGAGAGGGACCCCATATCGGAGAGGAGAGGGTCAAGCTAGTTGACTAGGGTTTCCCTAGCCGACGTGGGAACCTTGCACGGAAGACCACGTCGGAGTTCCCAGAGCTGGAAGCAAGATCAAGGAAGGACCCCGGTGGTGATCTTGTGTATGTATCATTGTTATAGTTAAATTATCAAGTTGAATCTTTTCCTAGCGATCAAGTGTTTCCTCGAAGATTTCGTTTTTCGATCGGCTTTGCTTATTCCAATTCTATTCTCGAGATAGATTACATAGGGTGTTCTTGTAGCCGCGGTGGCTAGAGGTACACGCCAGATCTTCCGAAAGAATCTCGACTTGTCTTTTGACTCGCCCTAGACTCCTCGCATGAGTAGGGATACGTTGTGACAGAACGGGGGTTCCGAAAGGCGGATGTTTTCGGATTTGGATGGGAAACCACGATTTAAAGAAGCTTCTTATAAGATTCGATTTGCTACTTCTTCTCTTGCTTGGAACTTCAAAAAAAGGCTTACCCCGATCTCTCTAGATCGGCTTATGTACCCAATCTTACTTTGTTATCTCCGGTCTTTAGTAGATTAGATTAGTTTTGTGTCTTTTACCTAGATGCATTAGGGTTTCTTTTACCGAAGATTGGAGTTACTTGGCTTTACTAGATCAACTTTTGCGTCACACATTTGTTCCACGGATTCGATACCTTGGGTTCACCACTCGAGGGAAGAAGGGTCCCTTGACTACGACGGGAGACTTGTCCGCTTGCAAGTCATAAACGAACTTTGATACAACTATTAACCGTCAACAGGAACCAAGATGCTATTGGAAGAATCTCCAAGTGGGCAGTCGAACTTGGCACCCTCATCATCGACTTCAAGCCACGCACAGCCATCAAGTCGCAGGCACTAGTCGACTTCATGGCGGAGTGGCGGGAGAATCAACTACCTACTCCAACCGAGCGCCCAGAGCACTGGGTGATGTACTTCGACGGCTCACTCAAGCTCGAAGGCGCAGGTGCAGGGGTACTCTTGATCTCTCCAACGGGTGAACAACTCAAGTACGTCCTGCAAATCTTCTGGAAGGTCTCAAACAACGAAGCCGAGTACGAAGCCCTGCTACATGGGCTCCGCCTCGCGGCTTCACTGGGCATCAAGAGGCTACTAGTCTACAACGACTCCGCAGTGGTCATCAACCAAGTCAACAATTCCTGGGACCGCAACAAGGAGAACATGGACGCCTACTGCCTACAAGTCCACAAGCTCGAGAACAAGTTCTACGGTCTCGAGTTCCACCACATCATCCGCGACAACAACATTGCAGCAGACGTCCTGCCGAAGCTTGGTTCTACTCGCGCTCAAGTACCAGCGGGTGTCTTCGTCCACGAGCTTCACGCGCCATCCATCCCGGAGCCGACACCACCGACCACTGATCCAGCACATCCCTTGGATGGCTAGGAGGTCATGATGATCGACGTGGACTGGAGGCAACCCTTCATCGACTACCTCAGCGACCAGAAGGTTCCCTCGGACAAGAACTTGGACGAGCAACTCATCCGCCGTGCCAAGTCCTACGTCCTAGTCGGAGACAAGCTCTACAGGCGGGGCGCATCTTCTGGAGTAATCATAAAGTGCGTTCCCCGAGAGGAAGGCAAGGGCATCTTGGAGGAGATCCACAAAGGCGTATGCGACAACCACGAGTCCTCTCACACGCTGTTCAGCAAGGCCTTCCGACGAGCTTTCTATTGACCCACAGCTCTGGGTGACGCCGAAGAACTCGTCAGAAGGTGCCAAGGGTGCCAATACTTCACCAAGCAACAACACATCCCGACCTACAAGCTAGTCACCATACCGCCAACCTGGCCTTTCGCCTGCTGGGGGCTCGACATGATTGGGCCTCTCCCAACTGCGCCAGGTGGATTCAATAGAGTATTGGTGGCCATCGACAAGTTCACCAAGTGGATCGAGGTCAAGCCGGTCACATGCCCCAAGGCTGACAGAGTACTCGACTTCTTAGATGAACTCGTACATCGCTACGGACTACCCCATCACATCATCACAGACCTGGGCTCCAACTTCAACAATCACCAGTTCTGGGAGTACTGCGAGAACAGCGGGATCGACGTCCGATATGTCTCAGTTGCCCATCCTCGGGCCAATGGACAAGTCGAGCGCGCCAATGTGATGGTGCTCGACGCTCTCAAGAAGCGGCTACACGACGCTGCCAATACCAAATGAGGCAAGTGGATCAAGGAACTACCCAATGTGCTCTGGGGCTACGTACTCAACCCTCCAAGCCGACGGGACAATCACCATACTTCCTGGTCTACGGCTCCGAAGCAATCCTCCCTGCTGATGTCATGTGGGACTCACCGACAGTGGAGCAGTACGACGAAGGCATATCTGAAGACAGCAGACGAGTTGACATTGATGGACTCAAAGAAGCTCGTTGTGCCGCCCTCGTCCAATCAGCAAGGTACCTCGAGGGTATCCGACGCTACCACGATCGCAACGTAAGGGAACGCTCCTTCAACGTTGGCGATCTTGTCCTCCGCCGCATCCAGAACATGGAAGGACTACACAAGCTCAGCTCGCCTTGGGAAGGTCCCTTCACAGTTGCAAAGGTGACCGGACCGGGCTTCTACCGCCTCCAGACGCTTGAAGGCGAAGACGTCAACAACTCGTGGAACATCGACCAGCTCTGTCGATTCTACGCCTAGTCTACCAACTACCCTAGGGGCTCAAGTCTACACGACTACTCAAAGACCCCTTCGTCGTAAGCGGCCTCCGGGTCCAGGCACCAGTCTCCGGACTACTCTACTCCAAGATCCAGCGCTAACGGCTACTAACGGATCTTGGGCTGCTCCGAGCAAACAAAGGACTCCAGCAGCGGTCTACTGAGAGACCATGTACTCCTAGATCCAGCCTACACGGCTACTAACGGATCTACTGCTGTAAGCGGCTGTACGCCCTAGCACTACTTAGCCGTAGGCGGCCTCCGGGTCCTGGCGACTACTCTTGTAAAACGGCCCTAGCCATCCAGGTGTACTTCTCTCAGTAATAAAGTTTGATTATTCATCAACTAATTTACTGTATCTTTCCCTCAATAGGTCTACTGGCGAGTACGACTACTCGTGACAACTCCATGATGGGACTCCGCATACACAGATCGCGACAACGAGTACTCATTTATGAAAGTTTTTCTCATTCATACTTAAACAAGTTCATTACAACTTTGTTTATCTACAACTACTGCTATGAGCTAACCCTACAGGACTACTGGAGATTGAGCTTCTCGGCGACTTGTTTAGCAATTGGCGCCATCTGCTCCAGCAGCTCCGCGCACTGCTCGTCCGTGCAGTTGGCGGCTAGTCCGCCGGCGACTACGTCAACAGGAGCCTTCGTGAAGTACGACTTCATATATGCCAGAACCTGGTTGGGGATTGACTTCGCCAAGTGCTTCGCGTACGTCGCCAGACGGCTGGGTGCTTCCCTCAGCCGGTCCACCAATGGAGCTATCTTCGGTCCCCCGGGGTGAGGCACCAGTAGCCTCACGATGGGAAGCGCGGCCTCCTCGAGTTCCTTCATCTGGGCCCGCAGCTTCTCGCAGTCCTCGTTCAGCTTCTGCAAGGATTTGTAGCAGTTGACAAGGTCATGATCGGAGGCAATGCGCAGCTCCATGTGCTTATCGCACTCATAAGCAAACTGCTTGTAGTCATACTCAAGTGCCTCACGGGCTTGCTTCTCCCAGTAGAAGAGGTTCTTCATGTCGACTTCTGAGGCCCTCAGCTGCTCGACACGAGTCTCAAGCTCTGCAATCAACAAAGCAAGGCGGGTCAGAATACTACAAGCTACTTCCAATGGGTACTCGACAAGACAACACGTACCCCTATTCTTGTTGCGGAGCAACTTGTTCTTCCGCACAAGTTCGTCGCTCTTCGCCTGCATCTCCTGGAGTTCGTTGTGGTACTGGGCGAAGGCGCCGTCCAGCTTTGACTGAAGCGCGGTAGAGTGCTTCTGGGCCTTCATGAGTTGTTCTTCTAAGGCTTCTTCCCAGAGCACTTCGTCGCCGTACCCTTGGAGCATGCCAGACTTCTGGCGGGACCTCTCCGCAACGTCCTATAGCAAACAACAGATGTCAATTGGGTACTTAGAATCCACAGCAGATCGACTACTCAAGGGCGTCGACAACTCACCTTCATCCATTGCTCGGCCTGGCGCATCGCCTCCAAGTGGCGAGCTACCGCCGCCGGGTCGACGAGATCATCTGCCAACAGCTCAATTCCACCACGACTACTCGTGGCGGCTCCAGACATTGGCGCCGAGCGGATCGGCTCCGCGTCCTGGATCTCCGGCGAACGGAAGACAACCTCTAGAGTCGATTCTGGCGGCACGTCGTCGCAATCTTCTTCGGCCACCGCGGGGGCCTCTCCGCTGGCCACCTCCATTGGCTCGGGGGCTCCTCCGGCAGCTCCCTGGGTCTCTGGTGCCAGGCCTTCAACGAGCACCGCTTCGGGAATAGCGCTTCCCTCAGCTTCGGCATCTGTCAACAAGAAGACATGGATTAGTCACCCCTGGCGGCTACGACTACTCCTGGAGGCTATCTGCTCCTGTGCAGTGTACTCACCCTCCACGATGTTGGCCTCTGGCAACGCAGCCTCCACGGCCGGCGCCTCGGATTCTGCCTGAGGGGCGGGAGCGGACTCCTCATCGGCCGGTGCGGGTTCCTCTTCCGCCACCGCTGCGGTGGGTTCATCCCCATCCCGGGCCAAGTCCGTCGATTTCCTGTAGAGTACACAACTGGTTATCAACCAAGTACAACTACCAAACCAAATGTACTACTCGTGAAGGATCTCCACATACAGGCTCGACCGGACTACCGTCACAGTTGGGGAGCCGAGGATGCTGGCAATGTCGACCAGTCCAGCCTCGGCAGGCGCCTCCTCTTGCGCCTTAGCAGCCGCTTGCTCTTCAGCAGCAGCAGTGGTTGGTTCTGTGCTCCCCTCAACAACTGGGGGCTGGTGCGTCAGCTGCGCCAAGAGCTCCTCCATGGTGGGGGCTGGGCTGCGGCTACCTCTAGCCGGCTCTCCCACCGTATTCCAGTCGCCTTCGGCCCCCTGCTCTATGGCGTCGGAAGGCGGAATCTCCTGCAAGCAATGGAGTTTCATTGTCAGCACACTACATCGAGACACAAGTACTCGACTACCCTACTCAAAGAAGCTTACCTCCTGAGATGTGGTCTCCGTGACCTTCTGCTTCTTGGCCACGCGCTTGCGGTCCACGTTGCGCGGCCTCCTTGGCGGCGCGGGCAAACTAGCCTCCAGGCTAGTTGGCGGATCCTAAACGAGAGGGACGTGCGTCAATCCAAGGCGGCTGAATCTCGACCGCAGCTGGAAGCGCTCCTACAGCGTCTCCTCATCATCTTCCTCCGAAGTGTCTTCGACGACTACGGTGTTGTCCCCTTCGCCGACTTCGCGGTGTTCCTTCGCCTTCCCCTTCCTCTCATCCGGGATCTCGATAAGTCGAGGAGGCGACGCCGGCTCGAAGACGAACTTCACTACGTCATCCTACAAGAAGCACATTGGATGAGCATGACTACTACTACATAATCAGTACCCGACTTCAGTACGGCTACTGACCTTATTGGGTGGACGCGCGGTGGAGTACACGGGCACAGGGCACGGCGTGTACGCCAGCATGTCTTTGAAGATCCTGCCTAGTCTATCAACAACGTCGTTGTCGCCGACTTCATCCCCGGGCATTCGCGACGAGTCACCGTCGCCGGTGTACTGGTAGCCCAAGGTGTCGCGGGCCATCAGCGGCTGCACCCTTCGCTTCATGAAGCTAAAGGCCACATGTTCAGCCCTCAGCCCGGCTTCTCTCAAAGCCTTGATCTTCGCCAGCAGCTCGGGTAGTTGGATACCCTCCTGCATCGTTGGCTCAAAGTTCCACCAGGGCCGGTGCTTCGGCTGCTTCTCGCTCGGCTTCGGCAGCTCTGGGTGGTGATTGGTGATGTAGAACCACTTTGACTTCCAATCTTGATTGGAGTCGATCAGCTTGTACGCGAGGTACTGCTCTGCGGCATCCTCGTGCATCTGGATCCCGGCTCCCCCAACTACTCAGGGGTTGTTGGCGCTTGGCTGGGGCTTGACTCGGAAGAATTTCCGGAAAAGTACCCAGTGGGGTTTGATCCCCAAGAAGGCTTCGCAGAAGTGAACGAAGACGGAGGTGTGGAAGATACCGTTGGGGTTGAGGTTGAGGTACTTGATGCCATAGTACTCCAGCAGCCCCTTGAAGAAATCGCTGGCCGGGAGAGACAACCCTCGCTCCGCGTATCGCGTGAACATGGGGATCTCGTCCGGGTTCTTCTCCATGGGATACGGATCTCCCGCAGCGGCACGCCACATATCAACTTTCTTCTCCTACAGAAATCCACTGTTGAGGAGCGCCAGCAGATCTTTAGTCTTTGCCTTGGACTTTTTCCACTCCTGGTTAGGATTTGGTCACGGCGGAGACACCGGCGGCGACGTTCCCGCGGCGGATCCAGCGGCTTCCTCGCGAGACCTCTTCTTCCCACCGGCGGTCTTCAAGCTCTTTGACGGTGAGGGCTTCATCCTCCAAGTGCACCGGGTCTTCACTCACATTCGCTCGGGGGCAACTGCGGTGGTTTCCGGTGGCGGCGCGCTTGGATCTACACTCCCCTCTAAGGTGGCAGTGCGCACTGGCGGTGGTTTCTAGGCACGAACTACTAGGAATGGCTGCAAGTGAGTGAGGTGAAAAACCCTAAGGGTTTCAGCTTCTATTTATAAGTCAACAGCAGCTCCTCCAACGGCCGGATGGATAAGTCCCCAGATGGCTGACTCAGCGGCAGCGCCTGACCCTTCAACTTCTACTAGTCGACGCGCCTCATCTCGGGGGCTCGGCTACGTCTACTTAACTCCCTGGGTAGCGACAAGATTCAAGAGCAACTCAGGACACTTTCTACACACAAGATGACCCTTCAATTCGAGAGGAAGTACTCAACTCAAGGCTCGGGGGCTCCGTGCCACGTGTCCTTCGGTTTTTTCTCTGGATTTTTCGGGATAATCTTGCCAGAACTTCAGATGAACCCTCAGCCAGAGTCTACAACTCAACCTAAGGCTTAGGGGCTACTCCATATGGAGTGCGATTTTGCAATCGCACTTCCATATTAGCTTCGGCTTCAAGACAACGCGGGTATTGTTGAAGACCTTCAAGAGCAGCCCTCGAGGACGCTTGGGACTACTCAAGAAGACTTTAGGATTACTCAAATATCAGCTGGAGTACATTCCAGCCCCGGGATGCTTCAAATATTCTTGAGGACTTTTGGCTTGTAGTACTCGGGGACGCTTGAGGACTACTCGTTGAGGCCGTCAAGACTACTCGAAGCTATCCTACTCGGCTACAAAGTACTCGGGGGCTTGTCGTATGGACCTCCCTGGGCCCACTACCTCGGTGGGTACCAGGACCGACTACTCGGTGGGCCCCTGGGACTACCCGACTTGTGCCGCACGGTACCTGTTGGCGTGAGGCGCAAGGACCACGGTGGAGAAGTACTCGGATAGGAAGCTACGCATACCATGTACTGTGTAGAGGACTCCTAGACGTACACGACTAGTACTCTCTCCCTAAACCGACTTGTAACCCTGCCTCCCGGACTATATAAGGTGAGGCAGGGACCCCTCCTCTCTCATACGCATCAGATTACGGCATCTTGTAATCATATCCAATCAATCCAGAGCTACGCAGCATACAGGACGAAGGGTATTACGCACCTCGCGGCCCGAACCTGTCTACATTGTGTGCCATTTGTCTCTTCCTTCGAGTTACCAATCTCGGCGAGGCCACATTCATCTACTTCGGGTACTCCCCTTAGTAGGTTGCTGGTCTAAAACACCGACAGCCACCCAGAGCGGTTCTTAATGGTCCTATGGAGTCGAGGCCCCACATGGTGATGGGCCATGATGGGGGGATTTTGCGCAGGGTCTGAGCTGGCAGATGCTACTGCTTAGTAAATAATTGGCATCCTTTGCACCTCTTTATGAGGTCTTTGGCATCAGTCATGGTCGTGGGCCAGCAGAAACCAGATCGATAGGCCTTGCCGACCAGGGTGGCAGACGTCGTGTGGCAGCCACACTCGCCTCCATGGATCTCAGCCAAGAGCTGAAGACCTTTTGATCGCAAGATACACTTCATGAGCACACTGGTGGAGTCGGCTTTTCTGTAGAGGTCGTTGCCGATCACGACGTTGTTTGCGCTACGTAGTGTGATGCTTTCTCTCTCTGCTTTGTCTTCAGTAGCTCTCTGATCAAGTCAGAAGGCCAGGAAAGGCTCGCGCTAATCATCCTCTTTTTCCGTCATTAGCACGTCACGGGGAGGTGCTGGAGTTGGGTCGGGCTGATCTTGATCCAGATTGTCCGGATCCAACAGCTTGATCGACGGCTTGTTTAGGTCTTAGACGAACACACCCACAGGGACTAGAGCTCGTTTAAAGCCTAGTTTAGATAGGATGTCGGCAGCAACATTGTTATTGCATGTCACATGCTGGAATTCGATCACCTCGAAGTGGCTTTCAAGCTTTCGAATCTCAGCACAGTAAGCATCCATTTTGTCTTTGACACAATCCCACTCCTTGTTGACTTGCTCGATGATGACCATGGAATCACCATACGCCAGTAGTCACTTGATGCCAAGGGACACTGCAATTCATAGCTCATGGATTAGAGCTTTGCAGTGTATCTGCAAGACGGATTTGAGCTGCTCTCCCTGAGGAGAGATTAGTAGCATGCCTGCTCCAGCACCTTCGAGGTTGAGAGCACTATCGAAGTACATGATCCAGTGTTCAGTCCGCTCCTTTGGAGGAGGCATCTGAATTTCTGTCCATTCTGACACAAAGTCAGCTAGGATTTGTGACTTGATCGTCTAGCGGGGGTAGAACTCAATGTTGAACTCGCCGAGCTCAACCGACCACTATGATGTGGTTGTTGGCGTTGCGATTGCAGATGATCTCCCCTAGTGGGAAGGATGAGGGCACTTTGAGCTTGTGGGCTTGAAAGTAGTGTAGAAGTTTTCTTGACGTGATCAGAACTGCATAGAGAAACTTCTGAGACTGTGAATAAAGTGTTTTAGCATCGGCCAGGACCACGCTCACATAATACACAAGTCATTGAATAGGGTAGAACTGCCCTTCTTCTTCTCATTCGGTGATGAGAACCGTATTGACCACATGAGTGGTGGCGGAGATATAGAGGAGTGTTTCCTTCGGTATTGGAGGTGTCAGGATCGGCGGCATGGTTAAGGACTCCCCTTTTGTGCTTCTTTGTCCATACGAACTTATCTGCCTTCTTCAATAGCTTGAAGAAAGGCAGACCTTTTTCTCGAGCTTGCTAATGAAACGACCTAGGGCCGCCATCATACCATTGAGCTTCATGACTTCTTTCTTACAAGATGGTTTGGCCATGTTGCTGATTGCATCGATCTTGACGGGGTTAGCTTCGACGCCTCGGTGCCCCACCATGAAGCCCAGGAGCAAACCAAAGGGGACATTGAAGCCACACTTGGTCGGGTTGATCTTCCGCTGATATGTTCGTAGATTGGCGAAGGTCTCGGTGAGGTTGTTGATGTGCTGATCTTATTTGCTGGTCTTGACAACCATGTCATTGACATAAGCTTCCACATTCTTCCCAATTTGGTACTTCAAGCACTTCTGTATCGCCTTCTGGTAGGTTGCACCGGTGTTTTTCAGGCCAAAGTTCATGACCTTGTAGCAGTAGATGTCGTTGGGAGTTATGAACGTTGTTTTGTCTTGATCATCAGGATTTAGGGCTATCTGGTGATACCCTGAATAGCAGTCAAGGAAGCATAGTAGGATGCTGCCAGCTGTGGAGTCCACGACCTAGTCGATGCAAGAAAGAGAGAAGGGATCTTTCGGGCAGTGCTTGTTAAGGTCGGTGTAGTCGATACACAACCTTAATCCTCTAGGTTTCTTGGGTACAAGGACCGAGTTTACGATCCAAACCGGGTGTTTACACTCTCAAATAAATCCTGCAGCTAAGAGCTTACAGACTTCTACTTCTATGGCTTGTTTTCTATCTTTCACAAATCTCTGGAGCTTTTGCTTGATAGGTCTTGTTGTCTTGCTTACTCCAAGCGAAGATGTCGGTGTTGTCCCAGAGGAAACTGGTGAGCGCGAGTTCCTATTTGGGGTCGAGGTCGGCCCCAATGGTGACTTCCTTGGACGCGTCGGGCAGGCCGAGGCAGACTTTCTTCACCACAGGACTTGCATCCAAGGCGGTGGTCACGCGCTTCTATTTTGGCACCTCCAGAGTAGTTTGGTCAATCTTGGCGGCTTGAGCGACCATGACCGTAGCTGCAGCCTTGCATGCAGATACCTTGGTGAGGTCGACGGTATTGCTCTCGCATTTGTAGGAGACGATGATGTCACCATAGATAGAAAGGATTCCATTTGGCGCTGGCATCTTCATGATGAGGTAGATGTGGTGCGGGATGGTCATAAACTTGGCCAACATAGGTCAGCCGAGGATAGTGTGGTAGGAGGATCGGAAGTCTGCGACCTTGAACATTGGGTACACCGTGAGGAAGTTGTCTTTTTTAACGAACGTGACTGACAGGCATACATGACCTATGGGGTATGCATCCTTGCCGGGCACGACCCCATACAAGGGTTCATCGCAGACGGTCATCTTGGAGAAGTCAAAGTCCATCTTCTTCAACGTTCCGGTGAAGATGATGTTTAGGTTGTTGTCCCGGTCAATGAGGGTCCGAGGCAGGAAGGCGCCGTCCACTATGGGGTTAACGACCAGTGGGTAGGTCCTGGGGTCAGGTATGTACACCCAATGGTCTTGTTTGGAGAAACCAACGGGGAACTCTGACCACCGCAGGGGTTGTGAAGTTTTGGTATTGACATGGCCTATCTCCGTTGCGTTCGATCATTGCTGTCTGTTGATCTACCAGTTGGCATTCTGAAATACACCATTTGGGTTGCCTGCTTTTGGTGGTGGTGGAGTTGGCTCCTTTCGACTGATGCCGTCATTGTTGTGGTCGTCATAGTGACGGTAGCTAGGTTGCTCCTCGCAGCAGTCATTCCGCCGATCGTCACGGCGGTCGTCGCGGTGATAGTCGTCACAACGACCATCAAGGCGATCATCACGGTGATAGCATGGCGGTAGTCTCAGTGATCGCTATCATCATTGCAGTGGTAAGGTCACCGGTCGCGGTAGTCACGTCGATCGGGTCGACGGTTGAGGTTGTCGTAGCGGCAGCCATTGTTCTGATTGTCGTTGTTGCCACTTTTGGTCTTCTTTGGCTCTAGAGGGATGCCTAAGGCGCACTTCAGCTGTTTACACTCCCTCATGGTGTGCTTAGCATCGCGGTGGAATTGACACTGGTCGTCTAGTGTGCAATTAAAGTCACCCTCGAGGAAGGTGGAAGGCCTTGGTGGGTCGGTCGCGTAGACCTCGCCAGATCACTTGCGTGACCTGCTGCCACCGTCAGTGTCCATGTGGTCCTCGGCTTTGTCACCTTTGAAATTGTGCACTACTACATCTTGTGTGTCGACCAGCTTATCGACGTAGGCCATGAGGTCGGCGATGGATTCTGCGCCGACTTCATGGATCTTCTTGAAGAGCTTGAGCTTGGTGACTCCCTTCTTGTAGTAGTCTATGATATCCTCATCCTTCACTCTAGCAAGAGTGTTGCGGTTCCCGAAGAAACGGTTGGTGTACTCTTAGAGAGTTTCACCTTTCCTCATCTATACCTTGGCGAGGTGGTGAGTGTGGCTAGGGTGGTTGTAGGTTGCTTGGTAGTTCGTCGTGAAGAGTCGTGATAGGGTAGCCCACGAAGTGATGCACTCTGCTGGGAGATTGTCAAGCCACAGAAGTGGTGCTTGGCCCATCATGAGAGGGAAGTATCCCGCCATGTTGTCTTCGTTACCTCCGGGCGCCCGGGCGGCAATACTATACATCTTGAGCCAGATACTTGGGTCGGAGTGATAGTCGTATTTTTCAATGGATGGCTTGAAGTGTTTCCGGTATCTGATCGTCCTGAGATGATGTGAAAAGGCCGAGAAGTTATTGATTGCTCCAGAACTGGATCCTGGGGCTTGGGCTGTAGGGACAACGTAGAGGTCATCATGAGCGTCGTTAACTTGATCCTGCTAGGCACGATGTTAGAGTTCGATCATGCATCTCACAGAGCTCTCCTGCTTGGATGGGGTTGTTAGTGTCAAGGGGGTTAGGAACCCCATTGTCGTGGTTGTAGTTAGCACGACGCTCGATCTCTGCCTCGTCCCGGACGGGTTGACGCGGTTGCTGGCTGCCCCGGGGGCGCGTGCAACTTGTACTGGTGGAGGTTGAGCTCTAGCATTTTGTCATGCGTTGCCGGCGGTGTTCTGCTGCTAGTTGCCATAGGCATTGGTGGCATTGTTGGCGGCGTTACCCACAGCATTGGCAGCGACATGGGGCGGCTGCGCGACTTCATTCACTTCGCTTCCCTCTTCGGCCACGGGCGGAAGAGGTGCGTTGTTGTTGTTGTGGCGATGACGAGGTTGTGCCGACCTACTGCGGGAGTAGGAGATTAAGGCTGATCTGCTGTATCCTTGACTTCTTTCTTCGACCTGGGCAGTGGCAACACGGATGTGAGCTAGCAGGTGTCGGGTTGCAGGAGTATCACCGAGTTTTCCAAGATCAGCAGGGGTCGCGCCTAGGTTGGCCTACGGCAAGTTGTAGACTTCGTGGTCGTCTTGCTCAAAGTCCCTCAAGAGGACCCTAGCACGCAGGCGGTGTCGATGAGGTTCATATTGGTTCTGTTGTTGCTGAGGGGCAACTAGGGACGCATATAGCAACGTTCTGGACGACGTTGCCTGCGGGTTGGCCACCAGCGCCAGGGACAACGTTACTTGTAGGCAGACCCAAGCCTTGTTGCGGGGCAGCTGCTGCAGCTGCATCTGCTTCTTCCTGATGGCGCTAGGCCCACACAACATTTGCGTTCTCCCGTTGCTGGTGCTGCCTATCTGTCTCGCCAACTTGAGGAGGAACGTCTACGGAGACCGCAAGGACCTCGTGATCCGGGACTTCGAACATATCATCCGGGTTGTTGGGGGAGATGGTGATGCGAGCGATCTAGAACGTGCCATAGTCCGGGGACGACGCACAGTTGTGCTGGCTACCATGAGTCGCAATTAGAGGTCGGCAAGGCTTCTTCAGCACACAGAACTACTGACCTGTATGTTTGGAGTCATTGTGGACAGGGCAGGGGTCATCAAGATGACCTCTGCAGTTTCCACGATGTGGGGTGTTGGTCCCAGATTCGATCTAGATCTTCTTCTTCATGGGGCGAGACGCCGTAGGAGCTGTGTTCCACAGGCCAAGAGGCATGCAGAGTGAAGGTGAAGTAGTCTCGCGAGGGTGCTTGGCGCATTTGCAGACCTTGATCGTGTCAGAGAGTATGCTCTCAATGCGATCGAGCTCCGCGATCAGGTCGCGAGGAGTGGGTGGATGGGTTTCCGCCAGCAGATCAGATTCGACTTGCTCGTTGGAGGTGACCACAGTGCTCTCCATGATGAGGTAGGCGGCTGGAGAGCTGGATACCGCCGGCATTGATCCGAAGCAAATGTCGATGTCGGTGTTTTAGACCGGCAAACCTACCGAGGGGGTACCCGAGGTAGTAGATTGTGCGGTGGGGATCGTGATCGGGAGACCGAGAACTCGAAGGTATGCGCAAGGACACGGGACACAAGATTTATACAGGTTCGGGTCGCCAAGATGGCAAGCCCTACGTCCTGTTTGGGGGATCAAGTATGGCGCCCTGCGCTTGGTGTTGGTTGTCCCCGGAGGGATTGGGGATGTGCGGCTAGGTACCCGGCCCCTCCCTTATATAGTCCAGTGGGGGCGGGTTCCTAGTCGGTTACAAGGCAGGAGTCCTAGTAGGAGTACACAGCAGCGAGTCCTAGTAGGAGTACGGGGAATTCTACCAGGAGTCCGTCTTCTACTATTCTTCCTTCCTTGCATGAGTACCCGGGGGAGTATGCCCGACAAGCCCCCGAGCACGTTGGAGTCGAGAGTAGTAGTTCGCGTAGTCTTGAAGCCTCTTCGAGTAGTTCTTGAGCGTCCTCGAGTACTCGCTTGGAGAAGTCTTCAATAGTACTTGAACCGGCCGCGAGGCTGGAAGGTGGTCTAGCTCATCAGTCTTGAAAAAATTTGAATGATGGGTGTAGCATAGCAGCCCCCGAGCCTTGAAATGATTAGGTAATCAATCCAAGGGTCTTCGTTGTTCGCGAAGCCATCATCCGAGTACTCTTGCGCCGTGTAGCCCCCGAGATAAGGGAGCCGTATGAGCCACGTCGAGTAGTGATTGGTGAGGAGCCCCCGAGCTTGAGAGCGAGCGAAGCATGCTGAAGTTATCTTCAAGTAGCCCCCGAGCTGGAGAGATTCCAAGTAGCAGTTTGGCGTCGAGCCGTGGAGCTTGAGAAGTAGTCGTGCTGTCAGAGCGGACTTTAGAATGCGACTTAAAAACCGAAGTCGACTTTGTGCCGCGCGGAGCGGACTTTGAGATGCGACTTAAAAACCGAAGTCGACTTTAGATTGCCGCACGGAGCGGACTTTGAGTTGCGACTTGAAAACCGAAGTCGACTTTAGGGTGCCGCACAGAGCGGACTTTGATATGCGACTTTAGAAGTCGACTTTAGAATGCCGCGCAGAACGGACTTTGAGATGCGACTTGAAAACCGAAGTCGACTTTAGTTGCCGCGCGGAGCGGACTTTGATATGCGACTTTAGAAGTCGACTTTAGGATGCCGCGCAGAGCGGACTTTGATATGCGACTACAATAGTCGACTTTGTGCCACGCAGGGTGGACTTAAGATGCAAAAAACAAAAGAGCACTTTCCGAAAGCCAAAGCGAATAAAAAATCGGAGAAAACGAGTAGTTTTGCCGCCGGAGCGGGCTTAAGATTGCGACCGGAGTCGGCTTGTGCCACCGGAGTGGGCTTGAGTACCGAGCCATGGATTTCGGCACCCAAGGTACACGCTTGCCGCCGGAGCGGGCTTGAGTGCGACCGTTAGCGTCGACTTGTGCCACCGGAGTGGGCTTAAGTACCCGAGCCATGGATTTCGCACCCAAGGTACGCTTGCCGCCGCAGCGGGCTTGTGCCACCGGGAGTGGGCTTAAATACCCGAGCCATGGATTTCGACCCAAAGTATGGTTGCCACCGTAGTGGACTTGAAGGTGCGATCGGAGTCGACTTGCGTACCGGGGCCATGGATTTCGGACCCAAGGTACGGAGCGCGAGTACTTAGGGTACTTGGACCCATGGTACGGAGCATGAAGACCACGTGCGCCTAGGTTCCATCGTCGCCAGGACCCGAGGGCCGCTTACAGCTAGGTTCCATCGAAGCTTACACACGTAGTATGCCACCGAAGTAGGCGAAGATGCGACCAGCGTCGACTTTAAGTTGCCTCGCGGAGCAGACTTTTAGAATGCGACTTTAGAAGTCGACTTTAGATTGCCGCGCGTAGCGGACTTTAGAAACTGCCTCCTAGGGATAGCCCCCGAGTTGATGAAGTAGACTTGCGGCGACTTGATTGATATGCCCCAAGAGTAGTCAGCAGAGTGTAGCTCCCGTGAAAACCCGCCGAGAAGCGTACACAAATGAGTAGTCGGCAAGTAGTTCTACATGATGAGGAGAACAAGCCAAGAAAACAGTAATCATTTAGATAAATGACTTAGCTGTTGCTGCCTAAGCAGACTTGTAGATGAAGTCGTGGCGGTCGGTGATGGAGCCGTGACGGTTGTTGTTGAAGTCGACTAGTCAGAGTTGATTCCGACTAGTTGTTGGGGGCGTGACTGCCGTTCTCGACTAGTGTGGAAAACTAGTCAAGATGAATGATCGACGCGATGCAACTGGAAGACGACGTCGTGGCGGCGCGCGGCATACTCGAAGTAGAGCCAGTGTTGCCGCAAGACAAGTAATCGCGCCCCACGGCGTGGCTGAAGTAGAGCCAGTGTGGCCGCAAGACGAAGTCGCGGCACACGGAGTAGTCAACGACGAGACTGCGCAACGCGGAGTAGTCGACGACGAGTGGCGCGACGAGCCGCGCGACGTGCCGAGGCACCCAGACGCGCGGCGGAGGTGAAGTAGTCGACGACGAGCCCGGAGTACTCGGCGACGAGCGGAGCGAGGAGCCGCGTGACGAGCCGCGCGACGAGCCGAGGCACCCCGGGACGCGCGGCGTAGGCAAAGTAGTCGACGACGAGCTCCGGAGTAGTCGACGACGAGCGACGCGAGGAGCCGCGTGACGAGCCGCGCGACGAGCCGAGGCACCCGGACGCGCGACGAAGACGAAGTAGTCGACGACGAGCCCCGGGGCGAGGCGGAGTAGTCGACGAGCGGCGCGGCGAGCCACATGACGAGCCGCGCGATGTGCCGAGGCACCCGGGACGCGCGGCGTAGGCGAAGTAGTCGACGACGAGCCTGGAGTAGTCGACGACGAGCCTGTAGTAGTCGACGACGAGCGGCGCGGCGAGCCGCATGACGAGCCGCGCGACGTGCCGAAGCAACCGGAAGCGCGGCGTAGGAAGATTGATTCCGCTTTGACAAGAGCAAGGCGACTTGCTTCAATGGATCTCGGCGAGTCGACGAGAGGATTGATCTTGTTGACGAGGGTCCTTCGAATTCGCCCGGTGGTGATGATCACCCCTACCTGGCGCGCCAGCTGTCGGTGTTTTAGACCGGCAAACCTACCGAGGGGGTACCCGAGGTAGTAGATTGTGCGGTGGGGATCGTGATCGGGAGACCGAGAACTCGAAGGTATGCGCAAGGACACGGGACACAAGATTTATACAGGTTCGGGTCGCCAAGATGGCAAGCCCTACGTCCTGTTTGGGGGATCAAGTATGGCGCCCTGCGCTTGGTGTTGGTTGTCCCCGGAGGGATTGGGGATGTGCGGCTAGGTACCCGGCCCTCCTTTATATAGTCCAGGGGGCGGGTTCCTAGTCGGTTACAAGGCAGGAGTCCTAGTAGGAGTACACAGAGCGAGTCCTAGTAGGAGTACAGGGGAATTCTACCAGGAGTCCGTCTTCTACTATTCTTCCTTCCTTGCATGAGTACCCGGGGAGTATGCCCGACAGTCGACGAGATTGGCGAGGAAGTCCACCATGCTTTCAGGGAAGATGACACCGCTTGATGAAGCCATCGAGTTGCACGAAGAACCCAAGATTTCCCCCTACGTGGCGCGCCAACTGTCATATCTTTAGATTTGCACAGCCCACAAGGGTGTCAACCCCGGTGGTTTATTTGTTAGGCGCGAGTGAAATCTAGGGCTAAGAAATCGAAGGTTGCGCACGAGCACACGAAACGTGAAAGACACTGTGAGTTTATACTGGTTCAGGCCTTCGGAGAGTAAAACCCTACGTCCAGTTCTTGATTGTATTGATGTGGATGACTTGGGGAGACTTGAATTGACTTGGCCTCTAGGGTTCGGCCTTGGCCGCCTTATATTGGCTGACGGACAAGGTCGGTGGACCCAGAGTCCAGGTCGGTTACAATAGGTAAACCAATCTAAGGAAAATTACAACATAATCCCATGATCTTCAGACTGTCTAGAGGCGCGACTGACGTCTTGTGTCTTGTCTGGCACGCCAAGTTACCCGACCGGATCGAATAAGGTCGTCCGGGGAATCTTCTAGAAGGTCTTAAGGAAATCGTGTGAGCCACCAAGCAGGTCGGTTGGGCCCACTGTCAGGTTGGCGGGTTTTCTCGTAGACCGGACCCACTAGTCGGGGACAGCTATGAGCCTGGTCAGTGGGGACCCAGGGGTACCCATGTTTCACAAGTACTAATTGCTTAAAGTAGTCGTACTGATGCTTGTTGCTCTGTTTTGTAGGCAGATGTCGAGAAGTTTGTGTCCATGCCCCTTGTGCTCGAGTCTCAGAAACAGTCTAGGGCCTGGGCAGAGACGAAGGCCAAAGAGCATCGAGTAGTCAGTGAAGGTGATGATACTGTCATCATCATGAATTCATCAACTGATGACAATGATGAGGAGATGCTGCAGCAGCGCTTCCAGGACCGGTCCAGGTTCCACCGAGCTGGGATGCTAGATGTGCCGGTTGAAGAGCCGTCGACCAGTTTGGAGGATGTTGTTCCTCCTCCAACAACAAAGCCTCGCAACATGGTATGAAAGCATGCTGCGAATAAGGTCAAGGTGTCGGAAGGCACCGCACCAGAAGTAAGTACCATCCACAGAAGTAGTCGAGTACTTGATGCTAGCTGTTAGTTGCTAATGACTTGTTATGTGTTGTCGCAGGAGATCCCCTTCACGGAGCCGATCGAGACAACCGTCTGTGATGAAGACTGGGGCACCGTGGGAGTTCTGACCAGCCCGCCTCCAGCTGTTGAAGTAGCCGTGCCGATAGAGGCATAGGGGTAACCGGCGGCTGTGAAAGCGAATCCGCAGCCGTCGGCAGCAAAAGCCCTAGATCCCCCTTCGGGCAGCCAAAACTGTTGGGCATCCAGAGGTGCGAGAGCCAGAGCCGCCTGATGTGGAATTGTTGCCAGCAGGGAGACTGCGATACACGATATCGTGGACATCGCAAGTCTTCTTGGTGCCCCCACAATGTTATGTAGTACGGTCAACCATGTAAGTACCCAATCACTCGAGTAGTTATTGAGGCTTGATGTATGTTTGCTCACGTATTACTTTGCACATGAAATCCACAGACTTGTCGTGGGATGAGGCCGAAATGAGTGCCCCTACCGATGATGAAGACTGCTCGACGAAGCCACGAGGACCCACACCTCCATGATAAGCAGGAGATGAAGCGAAGGCGACGCTTGCAGAAGCCAGTGCCTTTAGAGGTATAATCTTGCTGCTTTCGAGTACATTGTCTTGTAGAGTAGTCGTTGTAGCCCTCGAGCTCACTTGACTTGTTGTTGACAAGACCTGAAGCTGGGGAAAGGGTAGTCCCCAATCCGGCCACTGTTGAGCCACGCCATTACAGGCAAAGATTGTGGCTGCAGCCATCGAGATCGGGGTGGAGGTGCGAGTTGATCCTCCCCTGGGCTCAGTTACTAATGTTGTCCTTTGAGAGAAGGAAATAGAAGAGCCAGCACCACTGAGGTCAATACCAATGGAACAATCCGGGGGCTCAAACCGCGGAGGCCTCAAACTTCTGGATGATGAATTGGTTGACCCGATTGTTGTGGCGCTGAACCTGGAGTCATGGCGCCGTACGGAGCTATGGGTCAAGGTACGCCATGGGTACTCTGCATTGCATTGTAGTCATGAGTAGTGACATTGATATTGATCTGACTTTGCTCCAGTGATTACAGGGCCTTGTTGAGAGATCCCAAAAGAAGACCGAGCTCCTGATGGGATATGGTGATACCGTCCTCCGTGTCGAGGCGCTGGAGAAAGAGCTAGACAAGTCGAGGAAGCACTCCATGCTACTCCAGTCGAAACTCGACACCGCCTTCACCTAGTACCACAACGAGGTCCAGGATATGCAGGTGAAGAGGGATGAACTCACCAGGAAGAACAAGTCACTAAGGCAGAAGAACAAAGGTATGTTCCCTCTTGTGGGCCTTGAGTAATGATTTAGTAGATATCTGCATCTGACTCTGCTAATGAGTTGTCTGCAGAGGTTGAGGCTTGTCTCCAGCAGGTCAGGGATTTTGAGAATGACTTGAAGAACATCGTGTACCGGGAGACCCATCCTCTTGAGTGCATTACTACTATAGAAATCCGTCAAGCCACAGATCTTGACCTCGTGCGCTGTATGCAATCTCTGCAGAAGCTGGTCGAGGATTGTGAAAAGTTGCGTACTGATCCGAAGGGCTTGAATGTCACTTTGATACAAACCTAGCCACTTCCTTCATAACTTTATGAAACTTCTTCAGAGATGTTTTCATTTCTAAGGATTGTGCGTGACAAAACGTGCAAAACTCACTCAAATATTTACCACACCTTCCATGTTGATATTGTGATATATTGACAAATCTCGTGATTTTCATACTTCATTTGCATTGTTTAGAATTTTAAAATCATTTAAATGCACATCCTAGATTGTGTTTCCTTATCATTATGTTCGAAATTTCTTTTGATTTCATGAGTAAGGCCTCAAAATGGGTTGAATAACATGAATATGATTTTTCATTTATTTTATTATTCGAATCACTTGCGTTCAAATTTCACTTGATTCATAAAATTGACTTAAATGCAATTAACTATTATAAATATTGAAAAAATACAAAATATATCAAATTTTGACATGGAGTACCACATGTTGTATGAGGAGAGTAGAAGAATTATGGTTAGGATATAGAAGATAAGTATAGCTATGAGTTACTTCACAAGCATCCCTTCTATATTCAATCAAAAAAGAAACCACAAATTTAGATTGAAAATTTCTAAACACTTTATTAGTAATAGTTGTAGATATTTCTGAGATTTACATTTGTGATATAAGGTTGTTCTTCATCAGAATTGTACGAAAAAGCTACAGAAACATTTTAAAGTAAGAAGAGCGTTTTTTGCTGACGCCCTAAACAAAAGCTTACGGCAAAATAAATCTTTGCCATGAGCATACTTCTTTTTTTGTAAGTTTTTCTCACGGTCGTTGTAAAATAGTATTTTGCCGCGAGTTTTCCTCGCATCTCACGGCAAAATCATGGGCTCTCGGTAAATGCACGCTTGCAGGTAGTGATTGCCTCAATCAACACTTCCGCAGACCACCAGAGGAGGCTCCTAGTAGTACTGGGCGAATGCCGTCTTCCACCCTCCTTCCGCCCCCACCTCAATCCCAGATCTAATCTACCCTTGCAACCCCTTTAATCTTTTGATAGATTCCGATTGATTCTCTCCGCCTCGTTCTTCGCCCTGATTCCTGGGTGAGTTCATCAGTGGATCCCATCTGTGAGTCGCACCCCATTCAGCTGCTCGTCTTCGATTGACACCTGCCCTCTCCACCGCTCTTGGCTGCCACGCGTCGATTCATCCTCAACCTCGAATCTACTGCGTTCCCTTGCCTCGTCCTCTCCGCTTCACCTCCATGCTCTCCTTTCCACCGCTTTGCTTCACCCCCTCCTTCCACTTTCCCTTGCTGCATTTTCTTTTCCCGCTACCAGCCATGGAAGGAAAAGCTCCAAACACCATGGTCCCCGGCCCAATGGAGCATGTCCCCCCTGACCCACCACCGCCACCTTCTGCGGGTCAACCCAGAAATCCTCATCCTCCACACACTGAATCCCCACCCGCGCTACCCATCTCGATCCCTACCCAGAATAATCCATCTCAGCCTCCTTCCCAGCAAGTTAATCAAGATATCATTCATGCCCTTCAAGCTTTGCAGGTTGCCTATGCTCGTGCTACTCCCAGTTCCAGTAGAGATGCTCGATCTGCGGGAGATCCTGATCTTCCCAAGCTTCCCCTCATGGTTGCAGATCAGTCGCAGAACCCCAGGCCTACTCCTGAGTCACTTGCTCGTGCGGATCTGACAAATCTGTGGAGGGGAAAACTTGTCTCTCTTGATGAGGTCACAGGTAATCTATTCCTGGCTGCTTTTCGTTCAGAAGCCGATATGATGTCTATAATAAGAGGGAAACCATGGACTCTTAGAAACAATAATCTTTTGCTGGAGATGTATGTTCAAGGCCGGGATACTCATGACTATGCTTTTCAGTTCCTAGAGGTCAATGTCAGGCTTTACGGCATTCCTAGTATGTTTAGAACTGAAAATCATATTGCTTCGATCATTAACCTCATTGGTCACCCATCAGACTGGCACCGATTGAACCCAAGATTTTTCACTACTGATCCCCACTTTGTTGCTATTAAAGTTAAACTGGATGCTACTAAGCCTGTGACTGACAAGATTTTTTATCCTGTCCCTCCTGTTAGCACTTTGGGTACCATTGTTATATGGGTGCATTATGAGAAAATCAAAAGGATATGTACATTCTGTACCAAGTTATTTCACAATGCTGAACATTGTCCTGACTGTATTCAGCGTATCTTGGATGCTGGGGAAGACATCAACTTTGATCAATTTGGTCCCTGGATGACTCAGCTTAACAAGATACCAATGCAACTTGTTGAAACTCAGCTCACTTCTTATCAGGATATCTTACCGGGGCCATCCTCAGCTCTCTCTGAACTCAGACAAGCTTTTGCTGGTGTTTGTATGGGTACTAGCTTTGTGACACATCCCAGATGCCCAATGTCCACTCAGACTCAGGCTCCAACTCAACCCATGATCCCTGTTACCTCAGCTCCTTTACAAACTTCGATTACTAATGCTGCTGAAGACATGAATGTGGATAATAATGCTATTGTGCCTCTTAGTGCTCCTCCACTGCCTAATACTGATCTGGTTCAGGTTCAGACTCAATGTCCTCACACTGATGGTCACTCTCATCAGCTAAATTCCGCATCCATGTTACAATTCAACCAATTCAACATAAGGCAGACCCAAGTCAGAGTTCAAGTTACTACTCAGGCTGATATTAGTCCAACCTTTGAGGTTAACCAACACCATCATGTGCCTAATTGTTTTACTGTAACTGAGTCCTTAAACAGTCAGATGGTTCCGATGACAGCGCAGCAGACACCCCAGCAACATCCAGCTCTTCCCATCCAGCCCCCGGGGATTATTTCAACTCCGCCTACGCAGCAGCTGCAACGATCGCCCGGGGTCCACCTGGGGCAATCTCGAAACTCACAGCTTGACAAGGGCAAAAGTGTTTTATCACATGACTCCACGCATGCTCCTCAAACCCTAAATGAACATATAAATCTCCCTCAACCCATGGAGCAGCCTCAGAATCCAAATTTTTCTCAGCAGCAGCTCCAGGCTCATGCAACGCTGGTGGCTTTGGGTATTCTGGATGGCACTTAGACTCCGGATCCTGCTACTCTGGATCACCTCATGGAGTGTCTCGACCTACAGCTCCCCTTCAGTTTCAGGACCTTCCACTGGTACAAACCCCCCCAGCCTTCTACTGGATTCCTTTCACACTTTCCCCCATTATCTCTTAACTCAACCCCACCCACTCATCCTCCCCCCATCCAGATCTTTCCCTCCACCTCTTTCAAACTCACCACCAAATCCACCACCCCCTCCGCCCACAGATTCACCGCCAGCTCCTCATCCCCCTCCTCCTCCTCCCCACAGCTCCACCCCTACTGATGGCAGAACCTCAGCTGCCCCTACAACCCGACCCAACCCCCAATCATCCAACCACGACCTCCCCGCCCTGTCCGTCTCAGATCTCAACCCCCCGTCCCCAGCCGGAGTTTCCCCTCCCCTCTCCCCGGCTCACTCCGGCACGGGTAATTGGATCCCGCCAATGGAGCTCCATGCGCAGCTCGGCCCCGACTCTAAAGACCCGCTCCCTCCTCCTCAACGACGACGCTCAAACACAGGAGGAAGGCTTGAGGCCCCCGGCATCCGTCCCCGGCTTCCGCCGCCGACTATCTACCCCTTCCCGCACCGGCGCAAGCGGGAAAGGGAGCAGATCCTTGCTAGGGAGCAGATCCAACTCCACCAATAGCAATGCAGGGTTCAACAACAATGCAGGGTTCCGCTTCTGGTTCCCCTCCCAGGGTACCAGAGGCACTTGGGGTCCCGTCCACTCTTCCGCAACAACTGTGTGGGCGCGGACGCCGCGTTACCAAACCTCCAGGCCGACAGCGTCATCAATATCATGGATCTGTAACCCTCCAAACCTCTGAGCCCTCCCGCTCCACCACTTCCAGGAGAGGGCGAACAGGGGGGAGGACAAACAAAAGGACCACAAGCTCCAGGAACTAGAGGGCCCCATACCTCTCCCGCACGAGTCCGAACTTCAGGTCGGGCTTCTCGCTGGGATAGTGACATGGGGTCTCCCCAAGCAAGTGGAGGTCTCCGGATCTCTCCTCGGAGGGATGCTCCAAGTGGGAATGGAGATCCAGGTGCAGGATTTCCTCGTGCATCTTCTCCAGACCTTTTGCGTCGCTCTCCTATTCTCAGTGCTGGCTCTAGCGTGGGACATGGGCCTCACGCCATTTCGCCAAGCGTGCGCCCAGTGACTCCTGTTGCCTCGCCGTCCCACCTCTACTACCCGGCTGGGACCATGGCTCCTCGACCTGTGCTCACGCCACTGCTTACTAGCGTTAATCCTGACATTTACCTCTACAGGCATGGTATGAATAGGGGCATTTTCACTAATGACCCAAACTTTCAAGCCGATTCTGTCTTCAGGATCAAGCTGGTGGCCACCCTCAAGCTTGCACTTCTCCTCGCCACCTACATCGTGTACCTGCTACGTCCACCGCTGATCAAGCTTTAGCGCCGGCTTCGAGGGCGCCGCGGACGCCATGACACACCTATCGTGGAACTGCCGAGGCTCAGGCGGGAGCCTTAGCAGTTCAACAATGCAACACCTTTCCCACCTAATGCAATCAACATCACCCTAGGTAACCTTCCTGTCAGAAACTCGTAATTCTTCTATTTCAGTTTCCTCTCTTGTTAATCATTTCAATCTTAATGATGCTTTTGTCGTTCCTTCTCAAGGCCAATCAGGTGGCCTTTGTCTAATGTGGACTGACGAGATTGAGCTCCATATCTTTGATCATAGTCAGAACTACATTCTTGTTGTCTGTACAAGTAACTCTACCAATCTTAGCTACGGTTTAATTTGCATGTATGGTGACCCGCGTCACCTCACCACGCCTGTAATATGGAACCATGTCCACTACTTCATATCGCAGAACAGTAATCTTCCTCTGCTTTGTATGGGCGACCTTAATGATATTATGCATCCTTCTGAAAAGCTTGGTCCTTCCTCAGTAGACTTCAATCGTATGAATGCGTTCTGTTCGTATGTTAAACATTGTTGCCTTATTGATCTGGGTATTAATGGTCCTGCTTATACTTGGTCGAATAAACATTTTTCCTCTGCGCCTACTTATGAACGCCTCGATCGTTGCTTAGCTAATGCTGAATGGTGCAGATTGTTTCCTACTTCTTCCGTGTTACACCTGCCGATGATGTACAGCGACCATACTCCAATCCTACTCCTTCCTACCTCAAATCGTCAGCGGCCTAAAAAACCCTTTCGATTTGAAAACTGGTTGCTATTGGAAGAGGACTTTCAGGATATTGCTCAAAATAGCTGGAACCGCTCCTCCTCTCGATCTTTCTCTCACAAAACTCGTTTTCTGGCTGCAGATCTTAAGAAATGGCGCAGACTCAAACCCAAAACTAGAGATCAGCTCCACTCCATCGAAGAGCAAATCCTTGCTGATCAAATGCTCCATCCGTCTCAACAGAATCCCTCCCTTCAGCAGCAGCTCCACCAGCAACACCAACTCCTACAGAACAGAGAGGAAGTGTATCACATCCATAGAGCAAAAAAATGTTGGGCAATTAAAGGTGGTCGCAATACAAACTTCTTCCATCTCTCTATTATTAAACGTCACTGCAAAAATACTATATCCTACCTCACCAACCCTGATGGCACTCATTCCACAACCCCTGATCAAATTGCTGCCACCCTCACTACCTATTTTCAGACCATATTCACAACTTCTATATCCCACTCCACTAACACTCCTTTTACCCACTCCCCCCTTCTCCTTCCACTAATACCACTCCCTTACCTAACCCTGATCTCACCAATTTTACTTATTCCACTCCTGATCTCACTGAGTTTCACACTATCATCAAAGATATGAGAAGTAATGCCACTCCTGGTCCAGATGGTCTCAATGCAGCCTTTTATAAAGCCACCTGGAGTTGGTCCAAACAGGATGTCCATCATCTAGTCTCTACCTTCTATGCTAACGCCCCTTTACCACCTGAACTCAACCAAACTTTCATTACACAAATCCAAAAAAACCCTAATCCTGTCCTCCCTCAAGATTTCAGGCCTATTGGTCTTTGTAATGTTATATACAAAATCATTTCCAATTCCCTGGCTGATAGACTCAAACCTCATCTCCCAGCTTCCATTTCACAGACCCAATCAGCCTTTATTGCTGGAAGACATATCTCTTCAAATGTTATTCTCACCCAGGAAATTATTCACTCTTTCATGCGCAAAAGTTGGACCCCCGGGCTTTCTCCTTAAGATTGATCTAGCTAAGGCTTTTCACAGACTAGAATGGTCTTTCATCACTCAATCTCTGCAAAGATTAGGTTTTAATTCCCATTTCATTAATCTTATTCATACTTGCATCTCCTCTTCCTCTCTTTCCATTCTAGTCAATCAACAGCCTGCTTCCTACTTCTATCCTCAAAGGGGTCTCAGGAAGGGTTGTCCCCTCTCTCCCTACCTATTTGTAATTGCAATTAATGAACATTCTTTGAGATTGCAGGAGCAGCTGGCCATTTCCAACCTTCAAGGAGTCTCCCTAGCCCCTGGGGCCCCTCTTGTTCACTCTCTCCTTTTTGCAGATGATCTAATTATTTGTGGGACTGCCTCTACGGAGGAAGCAACTGTCATAAAGAATGTCCTTTATGATTTCTGTAGGCAATCAGGTCAGACTCCGAGCTTAAACAAATCTTCCATTCTCTTTAGTCATAATGTTCCTACTTATATCAAAGATCTAATTACAACTATTTTTCATGTTGCAACTCTGCTTCCTAACACTATGCATTTAGGCCGTCCTATGATTTTTCTCACAAAGATAAGAACAAAGCCTATAATTTCATCTACTCTAAATTCTATGCTAAATTTGCTACTTTTAAAGCGAACAAACTGAACCACACTGGTAGACTTCAATACATTACTTCTGTTCTTTCTTCTATTCCTGTTTACTACATGTCCACTGTTCTTTTCTCAAAAACCTTTATAAACAAAATTCATTCTATTATTCGGAAATTTTGGTGGGCTGGTGTTCAGGCTGAAAATCCTACAAATCCTATAGCTTTTCGTTCTTGGGATGACATTTCTAAACCTAAAAACTAGGGAGGTCTTGGCATTAGAGATATGGAACTTATTAATAAAAGTCTTCTTATTCACACTGCTTGGAATATAGTTATGGATAAAAACCCTTTTCTCTCCAACATTATGAAGGCTAAATATTACCCCAACTCCTCCTTTTGGACTAGCCCTACTTCACGGCCCAAATCAGTTTTTTGGTCTTCTGTTTTGCAGATCAAGCACCACTTAAGTGAAAACTCTATAATTCAAATACATGCAGGCAATTCTTCAATTTGGTCATCCCCTTGGATGAGCTCCTGGTCTAATATCCATGACCATATCCTTTTACTCCTTTACCTGCAAAAATCTCTGATTTATGGCTGCAGGGTACAACAGACTGAAATCATGAATTACTCTCCACTACCTTCTCCCACCATGTGGTACAACAAATCATCAATACCCCTATAGTTCAGTCCCCACAAAATGATATCTGTCGTATGGACCTCCCTGGGCCCACTACATCGGTGGGTACCAGGACCGACTACTCGGTGGGCCCCTGGGACTACCCGGCTTGCGCTACACGGCACCTGAAGGCGTGGAGCACAAGGACTACACAGGAGTAGTACTTGGTTAGGGAGCTGTACACGTTCCGCCTCCGTATAGAGGACTCCTAGACGTACTCAACTAGTACTCTCTCCCCTACTCCGACTTGTAACCCCGCCTCCCGACTATATAAGGCGAGGCAGGGACCGATCTCCCTCATCCAATCTCATCTCATACAACCCACGCGCACAACCGCACCATCGTGTAATCGTGCCCTATCAATCCGTAGCTACGCAAGACAAAGACGTAGGGTATTACGCACCTCGCGGCCCGAATCTCGTCTAAATTGTGTGTCACGTGTCTCTTCCTTCGAGTTACCGATCTCGGCGAGTCACATTCATCTACTTCGGTACTCCCCATAGTAGGTTGCCGGTCTAAAACACCGCGCATGGCGCGCCGTAGGGGCTCTCGCTCGAGATCACATGGCGAACTCGACGGCTTCCGTTCACATCAAGCCAACCGTCGCCTTCAACCGCGGCGACACCTTCGTCTTCGGCGCCTGGGTCTGCACCGCTGATGGCGCGGGCTCCTTCCAGCGCCGCCTAACCATGCAGCCCAACCCGAGGACAGGCCTCGTGACGCTTCCCGAAGTTGTCACAGGCGAACTCGCCGGCAAGTTCGGCGAAATTTCGCTCTTCGACCATCACGCCGACTTTGAGCTCGAGTCCGTCTCCAACTCGAACTCGACGTCGCCATGGGCCGTCGCTTGCGAGCCGGCCGCGCTCGCCCATCGCGACGGTCCCTTCACCGCGCCTCGCGCCCCGCGCGTGGCCCCCGCGTCCTCGGCCGGCCCGCACGAGGGCTCCTACTCCACGACGGCCGCAAGGAGCCCGCAACCGAGTACAACTCGGACTCCGACGCTCGTCCCCGATCACGTCTCGGGCTCCAACCCCCCCCTCTCCGAGTTCTATTCGAGCCCGACTACGAGTTCGACTTCGGTCGGATCCCGAGGAGCCCGAGTCCGAAGACGACTCCACCGAGCTTCCTTTGTCGTGCCGGCCTCTCGGGCCGGTTATAAGATCAACACCAGCCGGCAGATACGTCTACTGGCCGGACCGCAAGCCCGCTGACCTGGCAAAGGGAGACTCACTCTACGTCGCCTACATCGACTCACTACCATTCCAGGAGGGAACACCACTGGCCCAGGCTGACTCCAATACACCCACTGAGGTGGCACCTTCCGAGTCCAACCTTGGCACCCCTGACCGCCAAGTCTTCATGGCCGCCGCGACACCCCGGAACCTCAGCGCGGCCGCGTACAAGTACCCGGAGGACATCTCCGCGTACGAGCCGTTCGTCGATGCCCCCGCGGCGAGACCGACGCCAACAGGGACGCCCGACGCGAGCGTAACAGAAGCGCAAAGAACGGGCGCGCCGCGGCTCGCAGACAACCTTCCCATCCGCAACCTTGCGAGCCTCTCGAGGCGGTCGAGAGCAGAGAGTCCACACCACTCCCCGAGCAATGCCTCATGTCGATCACAACGATCGCACGCCAGGCTCAGGGCATACGCGCTGGAGAGGTCATCGCCAAGCTCGCTGAAGAAGCTTACTTCATGCGGGTCGACACCGCAGTCGGCCCGGGCCTTCTCCCCGCCTAAGCCCCGCGACAACGAAGCTACTAGTCGCGCGTCGATCCCGGCCCCAACCGTACTCGAGCCGACCTCCCCGCCGATCCAAACCGCCGCCGCCTCCAACGCCGGCGACCTTCACGTCAAGACCAAGGCAACCGAGAAGTCGTCCCCCACCGTGCTTCGGGCCGGTGGCGGCGGCAACGATCCCGACCGGTGGCGGCGGAGCCGACGGCGGCCGGCCTCCAACCACGGAGCCAACAAGAAAGCCGGGGCGGCGGCGGCCCGCGGCGGCCGCGGCCACGCGCATAGCCACGCCTCCGGTGCCTCTCATGGCGGGTACGATGCTCGCCGAGGATCGAGGGAGTCGGCGGCGAAGAAGTCGACCCGCGTTGCGCGCCCCCATCGTTTGAACAATCAAATGCATGCAAATGAAACATGTAAACTACATTTGCACTCTATCGTGAACAAAACTATGACCAACCAAGACATAAAACATCTATATACAAAGTGTATGAAAAGAAGAACAAATGCACCCCAAAATCTCGGCAAACTCCAGTTCATACAACAACTCAGTTCTGTCCCTTTTTAAGCGTCGGGGATAAAATGATTACACAATTTGCGTACATAGCATGCACTTCAATTTGTAAAGGTAAATAGTTTATATCATTTTACAAAAGCAAAACAACCAAACCGACACTGCCGTAGCATTACGTGCTAAAAAAATAAAAGTACATTTTGAGCTCATTTACATCATCTAGTTGTGCCTTGTGCTTCTTGTTCTTCCGCTTGCAAGCATCATGCTGCACTTCATGGTGATCGAAATTCACCGCCTACCGAGCTCTCCCCCTTCCATGACTTTTCTCCACACAATCAAATAATTTGGTAGGTGTCCGTCGACATGACAACTACTATTCATCTATCAACAACCTAATAACTTTCGAGGATCATATTTGCAATAAGACCGTTTATAAAGCTTAGCACACACATTTTTACATAAAGCATTTCAAATTTCTAAGTTTAGTGTTTCATGTACCACAAAGGATGACTGATACCGCATGTCTTTTTAGTCTTTGCTGAGTGAAATTATCTGGGCTACGTAGGCATCAACAAACTTTTTTGGTGCACACCTGTGTATACATGACTCTAAGCCTCTTGCAACAGGGAAAAACATCCAATTGCACAAAAACAAAAGAACAAAGTATAAAATTTTGAAAGGTGTGTAGCATACCCAAAATAGAGGAGCAGTGTATACTTTGCAATGTCACAAAGAAACTCACCTCCGCTTGCATAACTTGTCATAATGTACCAATAGCTTAATTTTGGGGCCGATTTCGCATTGCATCACATTTTATCGACCAATTCTATTCGATCGATAGACAACTAAAAATGTAGGTAGTTCGATAGAACATAACAGGTACCAACGTAGTTTCACAAATTGGTAGCTTGGACACTCTGTAAAACCGTAAAAGAAAATACCGTGTTATTGAGGTATCTTTTTTGTAACTTATGTAATGTTGACTAAACTCTAACTTATGTAACATATTTGACACCAACACATATTTTTCATCGTACTCGTAAAGCTTTAGAGTAAGCACAATATAAGTTCTGTAATCACAAAATTTTATTAATCTTTTAGGATGCCATCATCATTGAGATACGTCATATTAAGGCCAACTCCTCTATGGTCTAAAACTCCCACATCTGATGGGTCACATGTCCAACTGGTGGGCACATCCTCACCGAATTTTTAGTATACTCAAATACGTATAGTCTAGTAACACAATACATTCCGAGCTTTGTTAGTTCGTCACCAAATCTCAAATTAAGTATATAAATTGCTTTATGTGATTCCTTCCACATAAGATGAATCTAATAACCAGGAAGACAACTGCAAAACTAATAACCTAGATGAATGCAGGTACTTACTCCATAAGCAATGCTTGCGGCCGTCCATGAAACAGTCGTGTCGGTAACCGTTGATCACCGCATAGTCGACGTGCGCGCCCGGGCCGTGCCACCACGACACCACCGCTGGCTCACCGCTCGCCCGTGCCACCTTGCCCCGCATCTCCATAGCCGAAGCACTCCATACCACCACCGTACCACCGTAGCCACTCGTCGTCCCTCCAAGCAGCCTCCCCGCGACATGCACCCCCAGCCGCCGTGCACCCAGCCGCGTCGAGGCCACCGCACCACGCCGACCATCTCGTCGACACATCGACGTAGTAGGCCGCCGCGGTTGGGGCCATCCGACGCCGTCTCGCCACCACGCGCGCACTCCGTGCACGCTCCGGCCGCGAGCCGACACCCGGCGCCCACCCGCCGCTAATGACATGATTAGCTTCTGGCCAAATAGTCAACCCTAGGTCAACTCCGGGCCCTCACCCATGGAAACTCCCTAACACACCCCTAGTGACCCTAGTGAATAGTTAAAACACTTGTGGGGCCAACCCATGGTCAAAGGGTGGGTCAAACCCCTTGCCATCCAAGGTGTTCACAGTGTCCGCGGAATTTGTGCCACGTTCTCCAAAATTCACCTAAACACTTAAAATTCTACCTTTGGGAAAGTTGTAGGTCTTGTTGAGGGACACAACTTTCATGTAGAGTGGCATTGCAAATTTGGAAGGGAAATTTGTGAAAAACCCCTTGCAAGCCAGGTTTCTTATCATAAGGAAACCAACCGACATTCAAAGTTGGCATTCATTTAGATTCAAATCTAGAGAGTAAAACCCTATACAGCCTTTGTGAAAGTTGTAGCCGGTACTTAGATCTACAACTTTGGTATTCATTGCTTGGTCGAGTTGTATTCAAAATTTTGGAGAAACCAAGGCCCAAACATAGCACCCGCAGCACTACTAGAGCCGGAGCGTGTCGCACCGCGACGTCGCGCGCGCCCGTGCGCCGCCGTCGCCGCCCGCCGCCGGCCTTGCTCCGCGTCCGCGCCCGCGCCTCCCGAGGCCACGCCCGCCCAAGGCGCTCCATCCCGAGGTCCCGCGCCCCCGGCTCGCTCCATCCCGAGGCGCCCGGCGTCCGCGCCGCCGTACGCGCGCACACGCCGCGACCGCCGGTCCGTCGGCGGTGTCGCCGCCGTACGCGCGCGCCCTCGACGCGCCGTAGCACCGGCAAGCATCTTGCGCCGTCACCCTCGCGCCACCCCGGTGCCCGCGCGCCTACTTAATCCCCCCCCCTCGCACCCCTCCGCGCGCGCCACCGCATCCTCTCCCCCCGCCATGGCCGCCGCCGCTCGGGTGCGAGCTCCTCCGCCCGTGCTCGCCGCCGCCAACCACCCTAATAGCTCCAGGAGGTGCTAGTGAAGCTCCAAGGCCCGCTGCTGCCCGGCCTCGCGCCTCCTTGCCGCTTTCCCCCGCGCCGCCGTGGGTGCCGCCGCCGCCGCCGCCGCGCGCCCTCGCCGAGCTCGCCCCGACCCCCGCCACCACCGCCAATCAACCCAGGGTGAGGCCAATTGCACCCCTGTGCCGCGTGTTGCTCTGGCCCGGCCCCACATCGCCGCCGGCGAGCCCTCCCGCCGCCGCCGAGGGCATGGATGTGAATCCAAGGGCCTAGTTGCAAGGAAACTTAACTTAGTTTTATTGCGCATCAGTCCCAAGGTCTTAGAAAATTCCTAGAAATTCACGTAAAAATCAGAAAATCCCCAAACTAATTTTACAGGGTTTCAGGATGTTAAACCCCACCTCTGTGTGGTACACTTATGGCTAGATTCAAAATAGTTTTGGCAGGAAAATTACAAATGTGTTATACTTGGATCTGTCATAACTTGAAATGTATAGCTTCTCTGTAGCCATGTTTTGGATATGTTGTGAGTTAGGATATGGCTAGATGTTGTGCCAAAATTTGCACAAAGTTATGCAGTAGATTTTGCTAGACAAATTCTTTTCCATTCCTGC
This sequence comes from Cenchrus americanus, assembly GCA_947561735.1. Taxonomy (NCBI): domain Eukaryota; kingdom Viridiplantae; phylum Streptophyta; class Magnoliopsida; order Poales; family Poaceae; genus Cenchrus; species Cenchrus americanus. The sequence goes on along the minus strand of OX387242.1, from coordinate 163,393,306 downwards.
AGTAACTGCTTAGATGATTTTTCCTGTTAAATATATTCATGTTCTTGAGCCCAACTTGTGCACACTGTCTTGTGATGTCAAAAGGCACATCTTGTGAACTAATCACGAATTTTGAATTAACAGAGATAATTATTCTTGATTTATGCATGTTTTCCTTTGTAAATTAATAAACCAAGTTCAGTAGAGGTTCCATGTGAACATGCTGGCTTTTTGGATTTATTTAGGACCAGAGAACATGCACAAGAAAGTTTGGATCATTTTGATGCTTAATTATGTTTTTTATGCATTTAAGTTGAATCACTAGTTAGCCTTTGTTATTTCCCACAATATTTATTTTCCTAGCATCCAACACTTGCATGTGGGTCCAATGGACCAGGATAGGTGCTAGTAGGCTTAAGAAACACTCATGTAATTTTTGGTAATTTAATTGGTTAATAAATGGCTTAAAATGTCCATTTAATATTAAAGGGGAATTAAATAAAAGAAAAATCCTTAATTAAACCTTTTTCCTTTTGAAAGCATTATTTAATATAAATAAAAGATAATTAATTATCATCACTGATAAGGAATTACTTCATAATAAAAATATTAGATACACCTTGTTGGTGAAGATAAATAAAATGAAGCTTTCACATGAAATGATAAGCTTAATAAAAACCTTATTCAAATATGGAATAAAAGAGTAACCCATGTATAACCAATGACTTCCTAAAATAGAAACCTTAGATGAATGCTTGTTAAGGTGAATATGACCAACCCAGAGTTGGTAAGACAACAAACTATCACATCACCTAAAGTGCATTGCATTCCGTGTAGATCTTCCGGGACGGAGATTACTCCCTCGGTCCCGAAACCGAGGGAGGCGAAGCGGAAGGTTCTCTCGCAAGACGTGGACGTACTCGACACCGAGGGTGCCCAAGCTAACCTAGTCGACGAAGGCAAGCTCCGTGCATCTAACCCAGCTTTTAAAGTTCCTTATTCAATTATCTATGAATGATTGTGCATTTACGTTCGGGAGTTGAATGAAACCCTAGATGCATGATCCATAGGTACCTTTGTCCTTACTAGTATGCTAGGTCGATAGCCGCTAAGCTATAGGACCGGGACAAGCTCGGGTGATGACCTCACTCGCGAGAATAGGTTCCTAGATAGGAATCATACTATATCTTTAAATGGATTTCTCACGTGGTAAGAGCATGGGATCCGGGCTCTAGGTCCGGTGGTTATGTGGGTTAAGTTTTTGAACGTACCAAGCATATGCCGTTATGGGGCCAGTAAGCCTAGTACCATAATGAGGCGGCTAGGGATCCTACCATTACTACTCTTGGGATTCGCTCTCACGGCTCGCCACCGGTGGTGTATGGTGACTCCGGGTATCTCGCGGGGTATGCCGGATAGCCTGCACCAAAGACTGTAAGATTCGATCCCGACCCGAGGATTTATGGGGACGGCCTGGGGAGTTGTCCTTGCGGGGGTAGCCGACCGTGTGTTTTGGTCTACCTTGCAAGGTTTAAATCAATCGATTGTCGGCCTCTCACCGTTATCCGAGACTACTTACTCCACTAGTCATGTGATCCCTAATGATGGAAGTTGATGAAGATGATGCTTGATTATTGTATTGTACAACTATGTTTGTACTAGTTGGCTAATGTAGTAAAAATTAAACCTACTAGAACTTGTGCTAAAATCTTGAAAGTAAGGACCTACTCTTAGTTACTTTTTAGCAAAAGCAACCCAGTAGCCAAAAAGCCTTCAATGGTCTAGATTTGGTGAAGTAGATATCACCGACGGGTAAGTCTTGCTGAGTATTAGTATACTCAGCCTTGCTATAATGTGTTGATCCAGGTAATGCCTTTAGTGATGTGTGGCCCGGTGAGATCCCGCCCGGCTGGGAGCTGGAGTGGGAGGAGGACGACTACTGAAGCATCATGGATGGCCTCCCGTGGTGACTTTGCTGCCGCTAGTTAATTCCGCTGTCTTTTCAAAACTCTGAACTATTTCGTCATGACAAAAACCATGGTTTGTAATAAATAAACCCTACGGGGTACGAATGTGGATTTGAATGTTGTTGTATCTCTGGACTCGCCTTCGAGTGAGTTTTAATGCATATATTCGATCCTTGTGTTCTCAAGTGATTTACCGGGCGTTAACCCGGCGACTTACGACAGGATGGTACTTTATTATTGCTTAATGACCAAAGTGGATCGGTCTTAGGCGATAGTACGGTACTTTCCTGGGCGGGTTGTCACAGTTGGCATCAGAGCTTATATGCACCAGAGATTATTAATAAACCTTAATCACTGATTTTTGAATAAAATATGCCAAGATTTTCTGATTTTCCAAAATACGTTGGTCTGCTAAGGATAAACTAGACCGAGAGGCCCTAGAGGGAATTTTGGGTTCTTTCAGGTGGCTTATTAACCTATGGTCTATTTTGCTAACTCCTAGCACATTACTTTATGTCAGACTTACATTCTCGCACAACCATACTAGTTCATCACGTTTTGCCATACGTGGTGGTACCACAGGGAAGTCCTGTGAGGGACTAGTGGGACCTATTCCAATGGGTGTCACGTCGCGTCGGAGTCTCGTCACGTTTTGCCATACGTGATGGTACCACGGGAAAGTCCGTGAGGGATGAGTGAGGCCTATTCCAATGGGCACTCACGTCGCGTCAGAGTCTTAAATAGGACGCTGTCCATGCAGCGGCTTAACGCATGGATACCATTTCTATAGTGAACGGTAATGTATGTGGACGCTTTCGTGGTGTGCTGGCACGAAAGGTTCATTTTCTGCAGGTACATAACAGCGCTTCGTTAGTTGTTAAGTAGTACCGTATAGCTCTCGACAAGATATTATAGGGAGAGACGAATAAAAGCCTTGCCACTGGCACTAACTTCGATTTTTGGCTTGATTGCCATGTGAGGACGAATAGGACGCTTTGCATGCATGTTAAAAATCGAAATAACTAAAATGGACCCAAAAATCGGAATTCCATGTGTTCTCTAAGGAAGTTTATGCTAGTGTGTGCTTTTTATAAACTAGAGTACCTTCCATACCTAGCCGTCATGCTGCCGAAATTTTACAAAAATTTGTTCACCATGTGCTAGGTTAATTAAACCAAATTGTAAAAGTAATTGCTCCCCAACTAGTTACCTTGTGATAGCAAGTCTCAATCTTAGTTCGTTGGGTTGGTTCACTTTTTCCCTAGGCACATACAAATTAAGGACCCTTCATCTTGTTTCTTTGATCGGTGCTCAACCTTAAAAAGCTTAAATAAAAGTGTTAAAGGTTAAATTGAAAACTTGGGGAAAACTTTTGAGGCTTCTGGATTTTTGGTTATGAATGTTATTCACAGCTGTCAGAACTTCACCATTTGTCATGCCGTTATCTTTTGAGATCTGACATGGGTTACCTTTGTGTACAGATGGATTTCCCCGTGTTCCACCAGGGGCTCGACGCCGACGGTACGATCCGTACCAACGGGTTGCACTGGGAGGGTTTTCCGCGCTTGGCGTGGGAAGCACTCGTGCCGCAGCTACCTTACCCCGCCGACGTACGAGGTGAAGGAGTTTGAGCGCTTTGGTGTTCCCCACTTCGGGGTGATCATTACCGTGCCGCCGCACCCGCACCACGCCGACCGGTTTGACCCGAGTTTTATTTATCGGGGATTTATCACGCACGAGTCCGTGAGCGGCCCGCCCTCGCAGTGCCGACGGACTTTTGTGACCACAACCCTACTGTGGTAGCTCTTTCCCCGTTTGGACCGTTTCCGGCCGTGAGTCCTCACGACCCGGCCTTGGTTGGACCGTATGGACCATCTACGGGAGCTACTGACCCTAGCAGAGCCGTTGGATGTTACTCAGACACTTGCCCGTTGTCTGAATGTGGTTTTCACACTCCGGGGGGCCGCGTTTTAACACCGCAAAGCAATTATTGCACGGCCGCTTGGAGGCATCTAGGCGCGATTGGGAGCGACTTTCGAAGACACCAGCCACTGAACTTCACGCTTACCCAGGTGCAGCAGGAGAACGACAGGCTGCGTGCTAGGAGGTTCCAGTTGGAGCTTGAGAGAGGTGACCGCCTCCAGAGGATCGTGGACCTAGAGGCGGAGAACCATGCACTAGAGGAGGATGCCGACGCACACGAGATAGAGAGGCTGACCCTGCTGCAGAACATTGCTGAGATGCAGGAGCACGTGCAGGAGGCCGAGGTACAGGTGGCAGCCTTACAGGCTATAGTGGCCTTACAGCCACTGCCCCCAGTACAGGCACACCCGGAGGAAGCAGGGCCGTGTCCGGTCCGGGAGCGACGAGCCGGGGCAGACCACCGCTACCGACTCCCCCGCCGTCACCTTCGTACGGTGGTGCTTCGGTGGGCAACTAGGTTGCCGGCAGCAGCGAGGAGCACAGGATGTCGATCTTATCGAGTTGTCTTCGAGATGTTAGAGTAGTTGGCTCGACAGCACGTCTTCGTGCCAAGCAACTATTGTATCATGTGTTGTCTTGATGTTTCGAAATCGAGTTGTAATGACGTTGAACCTTGTTCTGTCATGTTGTAATAAGAATGCTTAAGCTTGTATGCTTTAAGTGAGTTTCGTTGTCTTTCAAATTGAATTTTCTTGTGCTAAATGCCATATCCTTGGATAATTCGTTGCGAATGATCACGCTTGTCAAAGATTGCATTGTTTATCTCTTGAGAACATAGGTAAAACAAAGCATCTTTACGAACGTCACTCGTTGCCAGCATATAAGTGCTCGTTCGTATACCACCTTCTTTGGTATTCGGGATAACGACGATCGTTCGGAAGTGATTAGGAGCCGCGCAATTGAGCAATCACCGTCCTAACCATATTAAGAGAAACGGTTCTATGAACCTTGGTGGCTATAGAATGTTGTGCTTGTTGCTGTACTCATTATTTATTACTAATGAGATGTGGTAATGCATGATCGTGCTTGTCATCATTTGGAAGTAAGCTTTGGGTTATCTCACTAATGACGCTTACTTTCAGATGGTGGGAACCACGCGCAGCTCTCCCAACGGTTTTGGAGCGAGTGGTAGTGGTGACTTGCCGCCACCCCCGCCCATGAACCCGACGGAGGCTTTCATGGCCACCCAAACCAAAGTGCTGCGCAAGATCTTGCAGACACAGCAGCAGATCGCCCAGTAGATGAACCGAGGGCCGCCACATGGGGCCAACCACGAGGGACCCAACCAGGTCACCATGTATGCCCAGTTCATCGCCATGAAGCCGCCAACTTTTGCGAAAGAAGAAGACCCTCTGGAAGCGGAGGCTTGGGTCAAGGCCATAGAGGCGAAATTCTCTGCCTTTGTGCTGCCTTGCTCTGAGGAGAACAAAGCGAACTTCGCAGCCCTACAAATGCGAGAGGAAGCTTTGATGTGGTGGGACCATTTCAAGTCCATGCAGCGAAACCACGCCGTGACTTGGGAAGAGTTCAAGCAGGCTTTCAAAAGCCACCACATCCCCAAGGGTCTGATGGACCGGAAGATGAGGGAGCTGCTAGCCCTTCGTCAAGGATCTGATTCCGTGTACCGCTATGCTTAGAAATTCAATAGCTTATGCCAGTACGGTGGGCGTCATGTTGATACTGATGCCAAGAAGATGGAGAGGTTCCGCGACGGGCTTGATGGCAAGTTGTATGAGCGCCTAAATCTGCTCGAGCCTGCAAACTTCCATGAGCTCGTGAATAAAGCTATCTCGCAAGAGGATGCTATGAAGAAAGCCCATGGGGACAACAAGAGAGTGTCCGGTTTCACCGTGCAGCAGGAACAAACAAGAAGTTTCGTTTTGTGAAGAAGGAAGCTCCGTGCCCATCCCGAAGAATCTTCAACTGGACGCTGGACGATGAAGCCATTCCAGGGCAAACCTGCCGGGAACTTCCAGTTCCGCCGTGCCCAACAGCCAGGCTCCAAAGCCTAATGCACCCCCTCGTGATGTTGGAGATCGCCGTTGCTACAACCGTGGCCGCCCAGGCACTACATCAATGAGTGTCCCAAGCCCGAGCATCAAGCCAAACCCGCAGAACCAGAGTACGGGAAACAAGCCTGCCACTCCGGCCAAGAAACCCATGGTGCAAGTGCGCCAGGGCAAGCTGAACTTCACCACCACGAGTGACATTCCTGCAGGAGCTCCAGTACTCACGGGTACATTCTCTATCAATAACGCTCCTGTCAAGGTCTTATTTGATTCGGGAGCCACCCATAGTTTCATTAATGAGAGTTTACTAGACAAATTGGGTCTAAGAAGAGTACAAACCAAATCTGCTTATAAAATTACCACGCCCGGTGGAGACATTATGTCTCAATTGGTGACCTTCGAAGTTCCTCTGAGACTAGGAAGTAAGGTTATTCGATCTAATCTTATAACCATCAAATTGGGAAGCATGGATGTTATTTTGGGTATGGAATGGATGAATCAACATAAGGTGGTTCTAGATATATCAGATAGGGTCGTAGAGATCAACTCTCCTACGGTCGGGCACACTACCTTGTACCTACCTTTCCGGAGGTCGCACCGACTCTTGTGCCTATGCGACCATTATCTCCTCCCTTGACGAAATTCCAGTAGTGTGTGAGTACCCGGATGTATTTCCTGACGAGTTGCCTGGTATGCCACCAGACAGAGATGTCGAGTTTGTGATCGAACTCCAACCCAGTACCGCACCCATTTCCAAAAGACCTTATCGCATGCCACCCAAAGAGTTAGCCGAGCTAAAAACCCAACTCCAAGAATTGTTAGATAAGGGTTACATTCGCCCGAGCTCTTCTCCTTGGGGTTGCCCCGCTATCTTTGTCAAAAAGAAAGATGGTAGCTTGAGAATGTGCGTAGATTACCGTCCACTCAATGCAGTCACCATCAAAAACAAATACCCACTTCCTCGAATTGATGTTCTGTTTGATCAATTGGCTGGTGCCAAAGTCTTCTCTAAGATCGACCTTCGTTCTGGCTACCACCAAATCAAGATTCGACCATGCGACATTCCTAAAACCGCTTTTTCCACTCGTTATGGTCTTTACGAGTTCTTGGTCATGTCCTTCGGACTCACTAATGCACCTGCCTACTTCATGTACCTCATGAACTCCGTATTCATGACGGAGCTCGATAAATTTGTCGTGGTCTTTATCGATGATATCCTCATCTATTCGAAGAACGAGGAAGAACACGCCAACCATCTCCGAGTTGTCCTTCGGCATTTGCGAGATCATCAGCTTTACGCTAAATTCTCCAAATGCGAATTCTGGTTGAAAAGTGTCAAATTCTTGGGGCACACCATTTCCCATGATGGTATATCCGTAGATCCTAGCAAAGTTCAAGAGGTGATGGATTGGAAACCACCCAAATCCGTACATCAAATCCGCAGTTTCCTAGGATTGGCGGGATATTACCGTCGATTCATTCCTTACTTCTCTAGAATCGCAAAACCCATGACCGAATTGCTCAAGAAGGGAGTGAAATTCGTGTGGAGTGAAGCATGTGAGAAAGCTTTTCACACCCTCAGACAACATCTAACTTCAGCCCCAGTGCTAGCTCAGCCCGATAATTCCAAGCCATTTGAAGTCTTCTGTGACGCATCAGGCACCGGTCTTGGCTGTGTCCTTATGCAAGAAGGCCGAGTCATTGCCTATGCTTCACGAGCCCTTAGACCCCATGAGCTCAATTATCCTACCCATGATCTTGAGTTAGCTGCCGTTGTTCATGCCCTCAAGATATGGAGACATTATCTAATGGGCAATCATTGCAATATCTTCACTGATCACAAGAGCCTCAAATATATCTTCACCCAAATCGAATTGAATATGAGGCGGGTAGAAGATGGCTTGAGTTGATCAAGGATTATGATCTAGAAGTGCACTATCACCCCGGCAAGGCAAACGTTGTTGCGGATGCCCTTAGCCGCAAGGATCATTGCAACCACCTAGAGTTAGAGCCAGTTAGTGAACCCTTGTGTGAAGAAATGAGAAGGCTCAACCTAGAAGTGGTACCGCAGGGAATTCTTTATGCCTTGACGGCAGAGTCAAGCCTTTATGACAGGATTGTCACTGCCCAGCGCAATGATGCGGATATCCACACCATCAGCCAGAAACTAGTGGAAGGAGACCCGAAGTATACTTGTTTCCAGAAGGATCACCAAGATGTGGTCTGGTTTGGAAAACGCCTAGTGATCCCCGTTGACCCGGAACTCAAGAAAATCATTCTAGATGAAGCTCACAAGTCCAAGTTCTCTATCCATCCCGGTAGTACCAAGATGTACCAAGATCTAAAGCAGAACCTTTGGTGGTCTAATATGAAGGTGGATGTAGCCAAGTATGTAGCCGAGTGCGATACTTGCCACCGGATGAAAGCAAGTCATTTGAAATCGGCGGGAGTACTCCAACCCCTGTCGATACCTATGTGGAAATGGGATGACATTAGTATGGATTTTATTGTGGGTTTACCCCTGACCCCTAGGAAGAAAGATTCTATTTGGGTAATCGTGGATAGACTCACCAGGACTACTCATTTCATTGCCGTGCACACCACTTACTCCGTGCAACAGTATGTAGAGTTGTACGTGGACCATATAGTTCGTCTGCATGGAATCCCAAAGACTATAATCTCTGATAGAGGAACTCAGTTTGTAGCCCGTTTTTGGGAGCAATTGCATGAGTGTTTGGGAACTCAGCTACTCCGTAGTTCCAGTTATCATCCGCAGACAGATGGTCAGACGGAGAGGATAAACCAGATTCTAGAGGACATGTTGAGAGCAAGCATCTTGCACTTTGACAAGAGTTGGGACAAGTGCTTGTCCTTGGCAGAGTTCTCCTACAATAACAGCTATCAGGCCAGCTTGAAAATGGCACCGTTCGATGCTTTATACGAACGCAGATGCCGCACCCCACTGAATTGGTCAGAGGCCGGAGAAAGAACACTCTTTGGACCAGAGTTAGTTAAAGAGGCCGAAGAGAAGGTACAAGTGATAAGAGAGAACTTAAAGATGGCCCAGATGAGACAAAAGAGTTACCATGATAAGGGAACCGCACCTCGACACTTTGAAGTGGGAGATCATGTGTATTTGAAAGTATCCCCCACCAAAGGTGTGCAAAGGTTTGGAGTCAAAGGAAAGTTAGCCCCGCGCTACATTGGACCCTATGAAGTCATAGAAGTATGTGGACTCGTGGCCTACCGTATCCAATTGCCAGAACGGTTTTCCGCGGTTCACAATGTGTTCCATGTAACTCAGTTGAAGAAAGGAATGCCTGTTCCGGAGAACGAGATCATCACAAAAGCTAATACTTGGATCGAGCCGGATTTCTCGCTCGTCGAGCATCCCTTGAAGGTACTAGATCATAAAGAGCGAAAGACCCGGAGGCAAACCGTGCGAATGTAAAAGATCCAATGGAGCCATCACACGGAAGAAGAAGCCACGTGGAACACCAAGTACCCGGGCTTCCTCCAATCCCGAAACAGTGAGTCTTTTTCCCACCTCTTCGTTGTCAAGTCGAATCTCGGGACGAGATTCCTTTTAAGGGGGGTAGGCTGTGACGCCCCAGGTTTTTAATTACCGTCATTAACGCTAATGACATGATTAGCCGGTCAAATAGTCAACCCTAGGTCAACCTGGGCCCTCACCCATGGAAACTCCCTAACACACCCCTAGTGACCCTAGTGAATAGTTAAAACACTTGTGGGGTCAACCCATGGTCAAAGGGTGGGTCAAACCCCCTTGCCATCCGGTGTCCAAGGAGGTTTGTGTCCGTCGCCGAATTTTTGCCGCGTTCTCCAAAATTCACCTAAACACTTAAAATTCTACCTTTGGGAAAGTTGTAGGTCTTGTTGAGGGACACAACTTTCATGTAGAGTGGCATTGCAAATTTGGAAGGGAAATTTGTGAAAAACCCCTTGCAAGCCAGGTTTTACTGTTGCCAGAAACCCACTGACATTCAAAGTTGGCATTCCTTTAGATTCAAATCTAGAGAGTAAAACCCTATACAACCTTTGTGAAAGTTGTAGCTGGTACTTAGATCTACAACTTTGGTATTCATTGCTTGGTCGAGTTGTATTCAAAATTTTGGAGAAACAAGGCCCAAACATAGCACCAGTAGCATCGCTAGAGCGGCGAGCGCGTCGCGCCGCGACGTCCGCGCGCGCCCGTGCGCGCGCCGTCGCCGCCGCCCGCCGCCGGCCTTGCTCTAGCGTCCGCGCCCGCGCCTCCCGAGGCAGCCGCCCGGCCCAAGGCGCTCCATCCCGAGGTCCCGCGCCCCCGCCCTCGCTCCATCCCGAGGCGCCCGGCGTCCGCCGGCGCGCACGCGCGCACACGCCGCGACCGCCGGTCCGTCGGCGGTGCCGCGCGCCGCCACGCGCGCGCCTCAACGCGCCGTAGCATGGCAACCATCTTGCGCTCGTCACCCCTCGCGCCACCCCCCCCCGCGTGCCCGCGCGCCTACTTACCCCCCTCGCGCCCCTCCGCGCGCCACCGCATGCTCTCCCCCCGCCATGGCCGCCGCCGCTTGGGGCGGAGCTCCTCCGCCCGTGCTCGTCGCCGCCAACCACCCTAATAGCTCCGGAGGGTGCTAGTGAAGCTCCAAGGCCCCGCTTGTTGCCCGCCCTCGCGCCTCCTTGCCGCTTTTCCCCGCGCCACCGTGGCCGTGCCCCCGCGGGCCGCCGCCGCCGCCCCGCCCTCGCCCCGAGACCTCGCCTCGACCCCCGCCACCACCGCCAATCAACCCGGGGGTGAGGCCAATTGCGCCCCCGTGCCGCGTGTTGCCTCGGCCCGGCCCCAACCATCGATCGGCCGGTGCGCGCCCCCCCGCCGCCCCCGCCGAGGGCATGGATGTGAATCCAAGGGCCTAGTTGCAAGGAAACTTAACTTAGTTTTATTGCAGATCGGTCCAAGGTCTTAGAAAATTCCTAGAAATTCAGCGGAAAAATCAGAAAATTCCCAATCTAATTTTGTAGGCTTCGAGGATGTTAAACCCCACCTCGGTGTGGTACACTTATGGCTAGATTCAAAATAGTTTTGGCGGGAAAATTACAAATGTGTTATACTTGGATCTGTCATAACTTGAAATGTATAGCTTCTCTTTAGCCAAGTTTTGTATATGTTGTGAGTTAGGATATGACTAGATGCTGGTGTGCCCAAATTTGCACAAAGTTTATGCAAGAGTAGATTTTTCTAGACAAATTCTTTTCCATTCCTGCAGTAACTGCTTAGATGATTTTTCCTGTTAAATATATTCATGTTCTTGAGCCCAACTTGTCCACACTGTCTTGTGATGTCAAAAGGCACATCTTGTGAATTAATAACGAATTTTGAATTAACAGAGATAATTATTCTTGATTTATGCATGTTTTCCTTTGTAAATTAATAAACCAAGTTCAGTAGAGGTTCCATGTGAACATGCTGGCTTTTTGGACTTATTTAGGACCAGAGAACATGCACAAGAAAGTTTGGATCATTTTGATGCTTAATTATTTTTTATGCATTTAAGTTGAATCACTAGTTAGCCTTTGTTATTTCCCACAATATTTATTTACCTAGCATCCAACACTTGCATGTGGGTCCAATGGACCAGGATAGGTGCTAGTAGGCTTAAGAAACACTCATGTAATTTTTGGTAATTTAATTGGTTAATAAATGGCTTAAAAATGTCCATTTAATATTAAAGGGGAATTAAATAAAAGAAAAATCCTTAATTAAACCTTTTTCCTTTTGAAAGCATTATTTAATATAAACAAAAGATAATTAATTATCATCACTGATAAGGAATTACTTCATAATAAAAATATTAGATACACCTTGTTGGTGAAGATAAATAAAATGAAGCTTTCACATGAAATGATAAGCTTAATAAAAACCTTATTCAAATATGGAATAAAAGAGTAACCCATGTACAACCAATGACTTCCTAAAATAGAAACCTTAGATGAATGCTTGTTAAGGTGAATATGACCAACCCAGAGTTGGTAAGACAACAAACTATCACATCACCTAAAGTGCATTGCATTCCGTGTAGATCTTCCGGACGGAGATTACTCCCTGGTCCCGGAAACCGAGGAAGGCGGAGCTGGAAGGTCTCTGCGATACGTGGACGTACTCGACACCGAGGGTGCCCAAGCTAACCTAGTCGACGAAGGCAAGCTCCGGGTGCATCTAACCCAGTTTTAAAGTTCCTTATTCAATTATCTATGAATGATTGTGCATTTACGTTCAGGAGTTGAATGAAACCCTAGATGCATGATCCATAGGTACCTTTGTCCTTACTAGTATGCTAGGTCGAATAGTCCGCTAAGCTATAGGGCGGGTAATAAGTGCAAGTCGTGTGATGACCTCACTCGCGAGAATAGGTTCCTAGATAGGAATCATACTATATTCTTAAATGGATTGCTCACGTGGTAAGAGCATGGGATGCGGGCTCTAGTCTCCGGTGGTTATGTGGGTTAAGTTTTTGAACGTACCAAGCATATGCCGCAGTTTATGGGGCGGTAAGCCTAGTACCATAATGAGGCGGCTAGGGATCCCTTTTGCACCGTTTACTACTCTTGGGATTCGCTCTCACGGCTCGCTCCCCGTGGTGTATGGTGACTCGGGTATCTCGCGGTTTGGTCTATGCTGATGCCCGGACCAAAGCCCGCACCAAAGTGGTAAGATTCGATCCCGACCCGAGGATTTATGGGGACGGCTCGGGAGCTTTGGAGTTGTCCTCGCGGGGGGGGCCCGACCGTGTGTTTGGGTCTACCTTGCAAGGTTTAAATCAATCGATTGTCGGCCTCTCACCGTTATCCGAGACTACTTACTCCACTAGTCATGTGATCCCTAATGATGGAAGTTGATGAAGATGATGCTTGATTAATTGTATTGTACAACTATGTTTGTACTAGTTGGCTAATGTAGTAAAAATTAAACCTACTAGAACTTGTGCTAAAATCTTGAAAGTAAGGACCTACTCTTAGTTACTTTTTAGCAAAAGCAACCCAGTAGCCAAAAAGCCTTCAATGGTCTAGATTTGGTGAAGTAGATATCACATCGACGGGAAAGTCTATGCGAGTATTAGTATACTGCGGCCTTGCTATAATGTGTTGATCCAGGTAATGCCTTCGGTGATGTGTGGCCCGGTGAGATCCCCGCCTGACCGGGAGCCGGAGTGGGAGGAGGACGACTACCGAAGCATCATGGATGGCCTCCCGTGGTGACTTTGCCTCGCCGCTAGTTAATTCCGGGGACCGTTTTTTTTCAAAACTATTCGAACTATTTCGTCATGACAAAAACCATGGTTTGTAATAAATAAACCCTACGGGGTGACGAATGTGGATTTGAATGTTGTTGTATCTCCGGACTCGCCTTCGAGTGAGTTTTAATGCATATATTCGATCCATGTGCTTCAAGGGATTTGGAACCGGGCGTTAACCCGGCGACTTACGATCAGGGATGGTACTTTATTATTGCTTAATGACCAAAGTGGATCGGTCTTAGGCGATAGACGGTACTCATGATCCGGTTGTCACATTCATCTAGTCGAAGAAGCTAAACTTGGGGGGCCAGCGTGTTACAGATGGATGTACCCGGTGGAACGGTACCTACGCACCGTGAAAGGATATGTGAGGAACAAGGCTCACCCCGAAGGTTCAATTGCCGAGGGATACATACTCGAGGAGTGCCTTACATTCGCTCAAGATTCTTGGACGTGGACACCAAAGACAATCGTGTTGATCGACATGAAACGGTTCATCGTTAATGAGCCACCATCCGGTTTGAGCATTTTTTTAGAAATGGATTACAAGAGGAGAGGACAAACGGTTGAAGAAATACCACCAAATGAGTTTCGGAAGATGAGGCACTACATAATTTGCAATTGTGATGAAGCTAGACCATATGTCGAGTAAGATGCACTACCGAACATCATTAGTGCTTTTAATTTTAAATATCAAACTAACGGTAATATTCTTTTGTGTGCAGCGAGCATTTGGAAGAACCGAGGGCACATGGATCCGTAAATCTTGATAAGCGACATGAGGCTCAACTCGTAAGATGGTTTGAAAGCAAGATCACAGGTTTACATGCTAGAGGGGAAGTAAGTTCAGATTTGTTTGCACTTGCTCAAGGACCGGATCCCCGACCTCGTACATTGAATAGATGTCATATCAACAATTGGTTGTTTCGTACCGTTAACATCGAGAGAACCCTTGTGACACAAAACGCTGGTGTGCTTGTCAAGGGTGAGGCAGAAGGCACAAATTGGTATGGGGTGATTAAAAGAATGATCTCACCGGAATTCCCCGGACAAAAAGAAGTTATTCGTTCCGGTGGGACGGTTTGATGTGCCTCTTGTCACAAGTACCAACAAGAGGCAAAGGATACAAGAAAGATAAATATGGGGTCATTGACATCGATACTACTCGACACAAGTTTAGCAATGAACCCTATATTCCGGCAACACGGGCAGAGAAGGCGGTGTTTTATGTGAATGCGGTGAACAAACCCGGTCGGAGTAGTGTTATTTCAATGAAACCAAGGAACTTGTTTGCCATGCCTGAATTAGATCTCGAGGACTCACTTGCTGTGGGTATCGAAGGTATTAATTTGCTCGGTGAACATCAGGTTTTGACAAATTGGTCTAGATCAGACAAGGAAGGCACAACCGGCGATGTCTCAGTTATTAATCAGGTTCGGGCCGAGGCGGTTGACGAACCAGACGATGAAGTATTTTATGTTGATGATGAACATGATGCAGATGACACGTACATTGATGATGGAATTGTTGCACCAATAGTTCAAGATGCCCAAGATGATGAGTTTTTCAATTGATACTTACTCGACCGTAGTCATGACTTCTATGTTGCCATTATTTACTACTTCTGGAAGACTTTTGCATAAATCGTAATATTTAAAATATGAATCTAAAAATTGGTATGACAAACAAAAATAGGGGGCTGTAGGGCAGGGCCGTGTCACCAACAGTGCTCTACCGGCGAGCGTGAAGCCCGGCGAGCGGGAGCCCGATGGGCCGGCCAGCCCAACAAGCCCGGAGGTTAGTAGAGAGGAAGCCGGTGTTCGGAGGAGTTCGGGATGGCAAGCACGCCTCGCCTTTTAAGTTGTGGTGCGCCCGCTTGAGGTAGCGGTGTGGCACTAAAGATTATGCCGATGTCTTTCCGCCGTGCGGCCGCTTCGCACACACCGGAAGTAATAAGGACAAATGGGCCGGCCCAATCTCGGACTGCAATCCTTTTCTAACAAAAGGGCACATTGATAATTTGCATATGTGCTGTTTCTTTTAATATGTTGATATAGAAAATAAAAAATTGACTAACAAATGATACAAATTAATCTTTCGTAAATCAACAAATAATTAGAGTAATATGGAAATTATCTGTCAAAATTGCCCAAATAAACAAGGCCTCTTAGTTTCAATCCATCACTGAATTACTACTAATATGTACACATATACTTGTTCCGAAAACCAAGAAATTCTACTTGCTACTTTTGGTTAGTACATTATTTACATGATTCTACAAATTAGCATCTGGCAGAAATCGGTAACCATGCTTGATCTCAAGCTGATTAGCAATCTCAAAAGACAGAAATGCATCCTTGGCGGCGTATTTCACCTGCCATTCATGCAACACCCTCAAACCCCAAAGCCCGTGGTTCACATTTCGTCCTTGTACGGAGGTAGCTCCGATACTTGATTTCCAATCTTCTCCAGTGACGACCTGTAACCATTTCGGTACAGATGGCTATACTTCTCATCAACGACAGCAAAAATCAGTTGAAGGTCTTTCCAATTAGAAATCTTGACGCCGCAGTCCTCCTGTAGACGTTCAACATCGTTGGTGATATGCGCTCCGACAAAGATGTGGCCTTCCTCGCTGAGAAACTTGCTCAGGACATCAGGAAGCTTGTAGCCGGCATGGTGCACCTGGTAAATAAGGCAAGACGAACCGACACACAATTGCAGCAATGCGAGCTTGTACCCGCCACTGCGAAGCTGAATCCGCTCGGTGTCCAATCCAACGAGCAAACATTCTGGAGGTGGGCTACCTTTGATTTCGTTGATGTACTCCGCCACTACTCCGGCGTCGCAAGTGACGATGGTCTTGATGCTCGGGTACTGCTCCTTGAAGAATTCAACCTCGTGCATCGTAGTTGGGGGCGGTCCCTACTCCTCCGAAAGTTGTGGACGGACGACGACAGGGCGCCATTCGTCCCACTCCCAGCCGCTCCGATCTCGAACGTCGGCTGGATCAACGGCGGCCTCCCACGGGTTGAGGGCGACACGCTTGCCACCCTGCAGTCCCAAACCAAGAAAACAAAGTTCCGAATCTTCAGTCGTGGGACAAATCCATGACTAGCTAGAAACTCGTTTGTGCCTTGCGGGACTAACGGCGACTCTCTCGCCGACGACGCGGCCGGGATTGCTCCGCCCGCATCACCTAGGTTCTTGTAGGGGCCGGCGGCGGCGGTGGCCTCTACGGCATCCCCCTTCATTTGTGGGGTGCCGCCGTCACCCGATGCGTCGCTTCGGGTCATCGCCGCCGTTTGGAGGTCGCTTGCGATGGCGGTTGCGAGAGATTGCAAGCTTCGGGGGGGGGGGGGGGGTCGCCGGCAATGGCGGCAGGCAAGAAAACCCCTTCTCCTTCGATGCGACGGTGGGAGCGAGGGGGTGGGGGCGGGGGTAGGGAAGAGGCTAAACTAGTATATTCTATGCTGTCGTTTCGGCTTCATATTACGGGGTCAAATCGACGTGGTGGTTGCCGAAGCAATGGGCATGGCAAGATTTGAAGACAACCGGCAAGACGAAGGGGTGGCGGATCCTAGTTAATCGCTACACGCACGTGCGCCGGGCGGGGAGGTCGGTCCGGCCGCAACGCTTCGCCGGCACCGGATAGTTGCATGCAAAATCACACTAAGGGTTTGATGTCTGAAAAGGTTTGCGAAAAGCTCTGTATCGCAAAGTAGATCCAAACTATGTATTTAGTTTTAGATTTCATCTACATTTACTACTCCATGAAGGTGCACCATAAATTACAAGTATTAAAGTAAGTTATTTTCAAAACTACTTTCAAAATCTGTAGCTAAATATGGATTAAGTAGGTTCATTAGATTCGTCACACAAAGTTACGCTTACACGTGAAAAGGTTTTACAAATAAATTATATTTAGTGTTCCATTTATGAAAGATTCTTGGGGCTAATTTTATTTAGATGCGAACGGAAGAAGGAACGCGGCGCTGCGCCTCGCGATCTCCCACGCGTTCGAGCCCTACGTACACTACTCGAGTGTCGGGTTAGACCGGCAAACCACCAAGGGGTACCCGAGGTAGTAGATTGTGCGTGAGGATCGGATCGGTGACCGAGAACCGAAGGATGCGCAGGACACGGACACAAGATTTATCGGTCGGGCCGCCGGTGGCGAGCCCCGTCCGTTTGGGGGATCGGTATGGGCGCTTGGTGTTGGGTTGTCCCGAGGGATGGGGATGTGCGGCAGGTACCCGGCCCCCTTATATAGTCCGGGGGGGTTCCAGCGGACAAGGGAGTCCTAGTCGGTTACAAGGCGGGAGTCCAGTAGGAGACGGGAATTCTAGCGAGTCCGTCTTCTACTATTCTTCCTTCCTGCATGAGTACCGGGTGTATGCCCGACAAGCCCCCGAGCACGTTGGAGTCGAGAGAAGTAGTTCGAGTAGTCTTGAAGCCTCTTCGAGTAGTTCTTGAGCGCCCGAGACCGCTGGAGAAGTCTTCAATAGTACTGAACGCCGCGAGGCCGGAAGGTGGCCGGCCCATCGTCTGAAAAATTTGAATGATGGGTGTAGCATAGCGACCCCGAGCCGAAATGATTAGGAATCAATCCAAGGGTCTTCGGTGTTTGCGAAGCCATCATTCGAGTACCTGCGCGTGTAGCCCCGAGATAAGAGAGCGATGAGCCACGTCGAGTAGTGATTGGTGAGGAGCCCCGAGCGGAGAGCGAGCGAAGCATGCGAAGTTATCTTCAGTAGCCCCGAGCGGAGAGATTCCAGAGCGCTTGGCGCGAGCCGTGGAGCTGAGAAGTAGTCGGGGGTCGAGCGGACTTAGAATGCGACTAAAACCGGTCGACTTTGTGCCGCGCGGAGCGGCTTGAGATGCGACGAAATCCGAAGTCGACTTTGGCGCGCGGCGGACTTTGAGATGCGACTTGAGAACCGAAGTCGACTTTAGTTTGCCGCGAGAGCGGACTTTGAGGTGCGACTGAAACCGAAGTCGACTTTGTGCCGCGCGGAGCGGACTGAGATGCGACGAAAACCGAAGTCGACTTTGTGCCGCGGAGCGGGTGATATGCGACTTTAGAAGTCGACTTTAGTTGCCGCGCGGAGCGGCTGATATGCGACTTTGAAGTCGACTTAGGATGCCGCGCGGAGCGGACTTGATATGCGACTTAGAAGTCGACTTTAGTTGCCGCGAGGCGGACTTAGGGCGAGAGAGTCGACTTTTGTGCCACGCGGGGTGGTCTAAGATGCAAAAACGAAAAGCACTCCGGAAAGCCAAAGCGAATAAAAAATCGAAAAAACGAGTAGTTTTGCCGCCGGAGCGGGCTAAGATTGCGACCGGAGTCGGCTGCCAGCGGGGGGGGGGAGAACGAGCCATGGATTTCGGACCAAGGACGATTGCCGCCGGAGCGGGCTGAGTGCGACCGTTAGCGCGACTTGTGCCACCGGAGGGGCTAAGTACCCGAGCCATGGATTTCGGACCCAAGGTACAATTGCCGCGGAGCGGGCGAGTGCGACCGTTAGCGCGACTGTGCCACCGGAGTGGGCAGTACCGAGCCATGGATTTCGGACCCAAGGTACGATTGCCGCCGAGCGGGCTGGCCACGGAGTGGGCTAAGTACCGAGATGGATTTCACCCAAGGTACAATTGCCGGCGGGAGGGGGCTTGAGTGCGACCGTTAGCGTCGACTGTGCCACCGGGTGGGCTAAGTACCGAGCCATGGATTTCGGACCCAAGGTACGATTGCCGCCGAGCGGGCTTGTGCCACGGGGGGCAAGTACCGAGCCATGGATTTCGGACCCAAGGTACGGGTGCCACCGTAGTGGACTTAAGTACCGAGCCATGGATTTCGGACCCAGGTACGGGTGCCACCGTAGTGGACTTGAAGGTGCGAGGGCGACTGCGTACCGGCCATGGATTTCGACCCAAGGACGGAGCGCGAGTACTAGGGCACTGGACCCATGGTACGAGCGGAAGACCACGTGCAGCAGGTTCCATCGTCGCCGGACCCGAGGGCCGCACCGCAGGTTCCATCGAAGCTACACACGTAGTATGCCACGAAGTAGGCGAAGATGCGACCGGCGTCGACTTTAAGTTGCCGCGCGGAGCGGACTTAGAATGCGACTTTAGAAGTCGACTTTAGATTGCCGCGCGTAGCGGACTTAGCCGCCTCCTAGGGATAGCCCCCGAGTTGATGAAGTAGACTCGCGGCGACTTGATTGATATGCCCCAAGAGTAGTCGGCGAGTGTAGCTCCGTGAAAACCCGCCGAGAAGCATACACAAATGAGTAATCGGCAAGTTGTCCTACATGATGAGGAGAACAAGCCAAGAAAACAGTAATCATTTAGATAAATGACTTAACTGTTGCTGCCTGGGCAGACTTGTTGATGAAGCCGTGGCGGTCAGCGATGGAGCCACCAGGGTTGTTGTTGAAGTTGACTAGTCAGAGTTGATTCCGGCTAATCGCTGGGGGCGTGACTGCCGTTCTCGACTAGTTTTCCAAACTAGTCGAGATGAATGGTCGACGCGATGCGACCGAGGAAGATGACGTTGTGGTAGCATGCGGCGTGCTCGAAGTAGAGCCAGTGTTGCCGCGAGGCAAGTAGTCACCACGCACGGCGTGGCTGAAGTAGAGCCAGCGTGGCCGCGAGACGAGTTGCGGCGCACGGAGTGGTCGACGACGACGAGCGGCGCGACGAGCCGCATGACGAGCCGCGCGACGTGCCGAGGCACCGGACGCGCGGCGAAGACGAAATAGTCGACGACGAGCCCGGGCAAGGCGGAGAGTCGACGACGAGCGCGCGACGAGCCGCGTGACGAGCCGCGCGACGTGCCGAGGCCCCGACGCGCGGCGGAGGCAAAGTAGTCGACGACGACGAGCCCGGGCGAGGCGGAGTAGTCGACGACGAGCGGCGCGATAAGCCGCGTGGCGAGCCGCGCGACGTGCCGAGGCACCCCGACGCGCGGCGAAGACGAGTAGTCGACGACGAGGGCGCCGCGAGGCGGAGTAGCACGACGAGCGGCACGACGAGGATGACGAGCCGCGCGACGTGCCGAGGCACCGGACGCGCAGCGGAGACGAGAGTCGACGACGAGTAGTCGACGACGAGCGGCGCGACAAGCCGCGTGACGAGCCGCGCGACGTGCCGAGGTACCGGACGTGCGGCGAAGACGAAGTAGTCGACGACGAGCCGCGCGAGGCGGAGTAGTCGACGACGAGCGGCACGACGAGCCGCATAACGAGCCGCGCGACGTGCCGAGGCACCCGACGCGCACGGAGACGAAGTAGTCGACAACGAGTAGTCGACGACGAGCGGCGCGACAAGCCGCGTGGACGAGCCGCGCGACGTGCCGAGGCACCCGGACGCGCGGCGAAGACGAAGTAGTCGACGACGAGCCCGGGCAAGGCGAGTAGTCGACGAGCGGCGCGGCGAGCCGCGTGACGAGCCGCGCGACGTGCCGAAGCACCCGGACGCACGACGAAGGCGAAGTAGTCGACGACGAGCCTCGGCGAGGCGGAGTAGTCGACGGCGAGCGGCACGACGAGCCTCGTGACGAGCCGCGCGACGTGCCGAAGCAACCGGAAGCGCGGCGTAGGAAGATTGATTCCGCTTTGACAAGAGCAAGACGACTTGCTTCAATGGATCTCGGCGAGTCGACGAGTGGATTGATCTTGTTGACGAGGGTCCTTCGAATTCGTCCGGTGGTGATGATCACCCCTACGCCGCGCCGGTGTCGGTGTTTTAGACCGGCAAACCTACCAAGGGGTACCCGAGGTAGTAGATTGTGCGGTGAGGATCGTGATCGGTTGACCGAGAACTCGAAGGTATGCGCAAGGACACGGGACACAAGATTTATACGAGTTCGGGCCGCCAAGGTGGCGAGCCCTACGTCCTGTTTGGGGGATCAAGTATGGCGCCCGCGCTTGGTGTTGGGTTGTCCCCGGAGGGATTGGGGATGTGCGGCTAGGTACCCGGCCCTCCTTTATATAGTCCAGGGGGCGGGTTCCTAGTCGGTTACAAGGCAGGAGTCCTAGTCGGTTACAAGGCAGGAGTCCTAGTAGGAGTACAGGGGAATTCTAGCAGGAGTCCGTCTTCTACTATTCTTCCTTCCTTGCATGAGTACCCGGGGTGTATGCCCGACATCGAGTGCCCTGGACGCCTGTTCAACGAAGCTCCTAGCCTCCTACTGCACACGCGTCAGCTGTTGTGACGGGTGACAAGACGGCACGGGGGGCCAGAGTAGTTTGCTTCGTACACCCGACCACGCCCCCCCCCCCCCCGGAAACAAAAATCGCAATGGCACAAACAAGGAACAATGCGAAGTTCGATTTCCTCGGCCACGAGGGGCCGGTACAGATTAATCTTAAAAAGGTGAGTTACAGGCCGCCAATGTCGGCGGCGGCGCCGTCGCGAAGCACGCCGTCGATGTCAACCCCCACGGCGGCGGCATCGGCCGCAATGGGGAAGTGCGGCGCGTAGTGCGGTGCCGCTCCGGCGGGAACGGCCACTCCGGCTGCGGATCGGCCAAGGGGAAAGTCGACTTGCGTGTCCGCCGTCGCGAGCGCGCGGGCGGCTCTCCCGGCGCGCACCGGCACGCACCGCCTCCTTGACACGCCTTGGGAGCGCGCGAAGACGGTCGGGCGGCAGGCCTCGGAGCCCGGGCCGACCACCGTGACGGCGACCTCCGCCGCGCGCGTAAGTTCATCGTGGCGATCCTCCGCGATCGTTCAGGCGGCGGCGCAGCTCCTCCGCCTGCTCGCGGCGGAAAGACGCCTCCGCCTCCTCGGCTGAGGCAAGAAACAATGGCGACGAGTCAAACAAGAGCCTAGTGGGCGGCGTGCACTGACGGAATACAGGAACTCACCAAAGCAGCGGGCCTCCACATCGGCCTTGGCGCTGCGAACTTCGGCTGTCTCCGTCTCAGCCGCCTGAAGGGCGGTGTGCATCGCATCCCGGGTCCCCTCCAGGTCCCGTACCTTGCGCAGCGCGACGTCTAGACGACGCCGCGTCCTCGCCAGTTCCTCTGCCGAGTCCCCGGCCTCCTGACGAACGGGGGCGTCGCCCCGAGACGAGGAAGAAGACAAGCTCCAGGATTCCGACGACGAAGATCCACCGGACGGAGGCGCCGCGCCGGCTGAAGGACCCGGGCCATATGTCGCACTAGGAAACAGAAGAAGAATGACAGCATCAGATCCTCGGCGAGCATAGGAAATTATGGAGACAGGAAGACACTCACCCCCGGCGAGAAAGCAACCGACGGAGACGCGGCTGGACCGACGGCGACGAACCCCCAGGGGCCTCTTCTGCGGGGCGCTTCTCTCCGGCCATAGATGCGCGCAGGGAGTCGAGGGGGGGGGGACGAGCGGCTACTCAAGATCGACGAGAGCGGCGCGGTGCAAAGGAGCGGGATTGGAAAACACAGCGAGGCCCCGCGGTTATATAACTCACGTCGGGGCAACTGCATTCGTACCACTGCCGTGTGGGGCCCACGGATCAATGACTAAAAGGCAGAATATCCCATTGCAGGGACGCGACCCCACTAACTCGGCAGGGTGGGGCGGTTACCAAGGGTCAATGACGGGTCTACCCAGCCACTTGTTGGCCCACAAATCAGTCTGTACGGAAATTTGACTCTGGGTGACCCCATCTGTGGACGGAGTTGCGGGACCCACCTGTCGGTAGGATTGTTGCGCAAAACTGTCGACCTGAACCCGCGAGAGATTTCCCCATTGGACAGAGTTGTGGGCCCCACCTGTCGGCACCCAGATTGGGATGTGTTCTTGAGTTGTTTATGTTCATAATGAACTTGATCATTTGTAACGTTTAATCATAACTTCAAAGTTGTTTATATTTGTCAAATGACTTCCAAATCAGGAAATTTTTTTCCCTACATTCTTATGACAACATAATCTAGATCATGGTGTCCACTCCATATCGTGTCACAGCGTCTGAGCAATAATAATTTGAAAATAGAACATTTCATAACTAGATTCAAGATTTTCAATCAGTAGACGACGTCAATTTGAAATGAGATGAATACCAAAGTTTCATAGCTCGTCGAGATGAACAAACTTTATATTGGTTGGATTCTCATTTGAAGAAGTGGTACGATCACGTAGAACAAAAAATGACATGTCTCCGACCAAGTTTCTTAAACAATGAGAGTGAACCTAGGATTAACTAACAATGTGTAGGACCACTTATGAAGAAACTTAAAATGACATGCACTAAAGTTTCTTAAAATGACATTTGAAGAAGTGGTCCTACACATTGTTAGTTAATCCTAGGTTCACTCTCATTGTTTAAGAAACTTGGTCGGAGACATGTCATTTTTGTTCTACGTGATCGTACCACTTCTTCAAATGAGAATCCAACCATTATAAAGTTTGTTCATCTCGACGAGCTATGAAACTTTGGTATTCATCTCATTTCAAATTGACGTCGTCTACTGATTGAAAATCTTGAATCTAGTTATGAAATATTCTATTTTCAAATTATTATTGCTCAGACGCTGTGACACGATATGGAGTGGACACCATGATCTAGATTATGTTGTCATAAGAATGTAGGAAAAAAATTTCCTGATTTGGACGTCATTTGACAAATATAAACAACTTTGAAGTTATGATTAAACGTTACAAATGATCAAGTTCATTATGAACATGAACAACTCAAGAACACATCCCAATCTGGGTGCCGACAGGTGGGGCCCACAACTCTGTCCAATGGGGAAATCTCTCGCGGGTTCGGGCCGACGGTTTGGCGCAACAATCCTACCGGTGTGGGTCCCGCAACTCCGTCCACGGATGGGGCACCGGTCAAATTTCCGTAAAGACCGATTTGTGGGCCAACTAGTGCCGGGTACACCCGTCATTGACCCCGTGATTCCGTGTCCTCCCTATGAAAGCGCAGTTTCCTTAGAACCCAATGAACCCTGCGACCCCCCAAATTCAATCTACAACATGATCTGGAGGCGGCGGTTCTTTTCCATCTCCCCTCATCCTCGCCGGGGATAACAGCGTCGCACATCCAATTACCCACCGTGCGTGACGAACTGCAACCACTCCATGGAAAAGATCTCCGTGGCTCGCAACGAGGCGTCGTCGAGGCCGCCGGAACTGCCGACGGAGCTGACGATTGATATCGTCTCCCGCGTCGCGCGCGCGCGCGTCGAGAGGATGCCATTGTGGATCTCCGCAACTCGCGCGCAACATGCAAGGCAATGTGCGTGGTGGGCGGCGCCGCCACGGTCGGACGACGCCTAGCCCCCGAAACGCGTCTGCGGCGTCGATTCTACCTCGGCCACGAGTATCGCACGGCGCTCGTCAACACACTGGCCAACGTCGGCAACCCGGAGGCCTTGTTCCCGGAGCGGCTTGCGCCGCGCGTCTTCGGGGAACACACGTGGCGTCATCACGCCGTGCCTCGACCGGCTACGCGCGCGCCGCGGAGGGCGGGTCACAAGGAATCGATGTACGCCCTCTCCCTCTTCCTCTACAAACCCAACAGCGGCGAGGCCGACGACGACGAGGCCGGGCGGCTCCCGCGCTTGGTCGAGGCACCCCAAGAGGGGGCGACGGTGCTTCCTTGGATAAATTTGACTTGCACAAAACGCCGCTCCGGGATCATTGCGTCGACGTGGCACTACCGCTTGCGGATGCGAATGCGATTGCCGTGTCGCCGGTGCCGGCGCCCGTACCTCGCCACGACGATTTGCGGTGTGCGGGTCGCGGGTGTGGCGACCACGCGGGATGGCATGCTTGGTACTCGTGGCGTAGGTTCGAAGCGAGGAGTGTAGGATCCGAAACGAGTGTGATTGGTTCTTCTACACACTCAAGGAAGCGTTAATGATCTGAAGGAAGGTATAAAAGTTGTGATTGCTGATATTTCTTGATAAATTAGTTCCACACATGATGCACCCTAAAAGACATTCTGGATTTCAGTGTACATGTTTGCGTTCTTTCTTGTGTTTTACAAGTTCAGCTGATTGCTAAACATTGTTTCAGTGCACAAGATTTGAGTTATCATTTGTTCTGACAGTTCGTTTAATGCTTTCTTCATGTTCAAGAAATTTATCTGCAAGTGACGAGGGACCTTGCAGAGAGGCTCTGGCGTCATTTCAGTCACATCTTTGAAGAAATCCAGCTAATAAACACAAAGCATGTCTCTCAAGTTGTGTCTTTCGACTATGTATGTGTCTTTACAATTTGTGTCCTTGTAGAGCATGTTTTTGATGATCCTTAGTTGGTGTGGTGTCAACGTGACTCGGGTAGCTAGCTTTGTGAAAACTCGGTTGTCATAAATCTTACCGATTGCTACCCGATCTTTATGTTTGTTACACATATTTGTGTGATGCATTTTACTGCGGTACAAATCCGATAAAGGGTTTATGGTAGTCCGCTAAAGTTTATACAAATATGACATTCGTAAATTTACTGCGACCACATCAAAAAATGTGTAACCAATATACAATAACTTTGTGGTAAACAAGAAGTAAACTTTGTGGGACCCACCCGTCGGTGGCCACACCAAAATGCATCCCTCAAATACGCCAAACGTTCGGTAAAAAATGGGTAGCCGGCGATTTGGAATGTGGCGCCGGCTTTTTACCATCCGAATTATTTAACTTTCGCCCAAACTACCGCGCAACCATGACCGGGGCCACCACGCCGGGTTACAAGAGTAAAAAGTCGCGCGTCTTTACTTTCCCTCCTGAATCCCCTCGCAAAACAAATCTAGAACTCGGTCGGTTAGGGGCCGGGTAGACGATACGACTACGCGCGCCGCCGCCGCCAAGCCGCTTCTCGCCGCGCGTACACGAGGATGCCGTCGTCGAGGGAGCCGGCAAGGGTGACCCCTACGACCTCTGAAGCGCAGCGCACATCGTCGTCGGCCATGCTACCTAGAATGTTCACAACCCCCGGTGCGGCGATTGATGAACCTACCGCCACCATGGCCCCTAGGCCTAGGGCGACGGGGGGCTCTCTTTGGGTCATCATCACCTTCGGGCGACGATGAAGCACGCGTCGACGTGGACATAGGTGCGGACCACGATGTTTTACCTTCATCTCGGGACGAGACGACCGAGGCCGGGTACGCTGTATCTTGGTTCCATCTTTCCCCTCGTTCGTACTGCATCCAACATCTCATGCATCTGTGCACGCACTGGTACCCTAGATTTCATGCATTTGATCACGCGATTTGCACACCAAATTTCTTCACATGTTATTGATATGACATCGAAATGAATGCGCAGATCATTAGATGATCAGTCTTGGACCATATATATGATTGAGAAGGGTATAGATCGGGAGCCAGATACAACACATACTTGTCACCCTCGTGGTTCACAAATCACCCTACAAACCATAAACAACCTGAAACAAAAAGCGGGGTACGGGATGAGGGACATTGTTTACTACAAGACTAGAATTCCCGACTCTCTTGCGGAAGCAACACTCACCGAGATCGACTACGACGTCGACGTAGAAAGAATGAAACAGATTCACGAGGAGGAGATGGTGATCGGATTAGTTGTCTCCGGAGAGCCAATACCTAGAAACCATACCATGGCCATAACACCTTTGAAATCCAAAAGTGCTTACATAAATGCTGATGATGAAGAAGAAGTACAAGAATGTGACTTAGATGAATACAAACTTTGGCTAGCTGATTTGCATCAAGAGAAGAAAGCCTTGGGTAAGATATGCTTTAGCCAAATATTTGTGTACTTATACTCCTGAATTTGCATGTTCAGTCACATGAATGAAATTAATTATGGATTATATTTCAGAATTAAAAGACATTTTCAGGGATGACACAATCGATACATACGAGAGAATACCTGAATGTTGCAGGACTACTTGAAGACATCGGTAATATCCCTCTCCTAATTTGCAAGCAAATTACCATTTTTTGTCATACTACAAAATATGATCGGTCATCATATGCCACTAAATTCTCTGCAGAACGGTACGTGGACCCCACCTTCATTTTGCAACACAGGAATGAAATGAACCCAACACCTGCAGTGCAGCCTCCATCTCATGCTCGGCGTTGGAAACAACAGGAGCAAGGATCTGGTAACATGTGTTCCATAGAAATTACCTGTCTGTGCATACAGTTATTTTGTGGGTATTATCACATGCATGTTGTTCGCATGGAATAGGCTCCCAAAAAGTTAAGAAAAGAGGACGCGGTCCCGTAAGAGCATTGACGGTAATCGCCAAGAGAATCAAGGCGGGCAAGCAGCAGTTAGACATTCAATTCTCTAAACATGGAGGACCGGTAGGTGATAACTACCGCTCATTCGTTGATGAAGTGGTCATGTATACAAGGAAAAGGGCTCCTATCATTGGAGTGAAATCATGGAAAAATGTTAGGGAAGAAGTCAAAAACGCAATAGCAACTAATGTATTGGTAATAATAGACTTTTCTTTTCAGTACAATTCAAATAAAAACTAACATATAAACTCACACAATATTTGAATGCTATTGTGATTATATAACAGGCAAAGTGGGACATGGAGGATAATGCTGAATCAAGGGAAAAGATATGGGCCATTGCTAGGGAGCGTTACAAAGGATGGCGTTCAACTTTCAGTGCTACAGCCAAGACATACAACAGCTACCACCAGAGAGAATGTTACATAAGCCTACAGAATTAGATATTGTTGAATGGCACTATCTGTTGAAGTATTTCAGTACTGCTAAATTCAAGGTTTGTTCCACATTGTTAATTACGATTTCGGACCACTACATTTTTCATTCAAATGGCGATGTACGAGTCTTTAAGATTTTTGTTCATAACTTTTCATTGTATAGGAAAGGAGCACACAAAATTCTGCGATTCGATGCCAACAAATGACAAGACATTTGTCGGGCGCTAAGCCTTATTCTCGGCACGGCTATGAGAAGGTAATAACCGGACAAGCACATCTCCAATCTGTCTTGCGGGATGAAGAACATTAATTTGTTATTTTCATGGCATAACGAGAGAGACCCGAAGCTGGTGAAGAGCCGAATGATATGGAACTTTAGTGGATAACTCACACTAACCGGGGGTCTTGGACGGACGAACAATCTAAAAATGTCTATGTGAGTTCTCAATGAATTAGTACATACATTACTATACATAGGCTTATGCAACTATAGAATGCAACCAATCTCTTGTTCAACTAACTCCTCCACCTGTGCCTTGCAAATGTTAGGACACCGCAAGCGGCGTTATTGCCGAGGCGGAATCAAATGCGAGACAACAACTTTGTTTCCCAAAAGGAAAAAAACGAGATGTTCCAAAAAGCCTACAAATGAAGTCACGAAGTGCAAATCAACCAAGTTGCATGGAAACGGGTACACGGCAAAAAACCCAACTAGAAGGCGGTGCTCAATGCGGAGCGCGAGGAACAAATTCGTAGGGAAGAGCTACGGCATGAGGAACACGTCGAGCTCATGGACGCATTTGGGCGGCTACAAGAAAAAATGTCGGGATGGGAAGAAGAAAGGGAAGCAGAAAGGAGAGAACATGCACGCCAACTTGAAGAAAGTGAAAAGAGAAGGCAGGCAGAACTACAACAGCTTAGGCAAGAGTTCCTATCAATGCTACAAGCATCAAATGGACAGTCACAAGTTCCACAGGTACTGGTCAAGCTATTTGCATGAATGTGTTTCTTTCCTTGGGTTCTATATATGAATGTTTGTATCCTTTGGTAGGTTGACCAGCCAATATCTGTACAACCATGCCCAAGCAACAATGTCACTGAATCTGCCGACGAAGCGGCGGTTGCATCAATCACCCGAACAAAACAACCTTGTCGCCGAATCCGCGGACAACGTGGCGGCGGAACCATCAATTCCTACATGCGGGAATGTACAACCGGACTCCGGGAATGTGCTCTCGTGTACTCGGGTTGTTCTCGAATTCACAACTTTTTACTAGTACATATCATCGATTCTCGATGAAATTACGCCTAATCTTGTCCTTCCAAATGATTGGTTCATAGGAGAAGGAATGCGAAGAAGCTCGAAAACAAGTATTTCGCAAAACCGAAGCACTAAAGGTGGTGTTAACAATCCCGAAACTCAATCCACCGTTAGACAAATTTCTTCTCAACGACTACGGTACAAGTTGCACAAAGGAGACGACAAAGCACCAAAAAGACAAGAGGTGAAGCTTTTTTCAACAACTCTTACTGCTTTGTGAATGTAATTCATGTTTTAATTTGTCAAAGTGTGTTTATGGTTGTGGTAATTATTTGATGTCATTATGCTATTTTTATGAATCACAATCAATCTTTGGTTTGCTATATGTTGTTGTTTCACAAATTCCAATATTAGAGATTAATTGATGCTAGCTTAAAAATTTTGTTGATTCTTTACGGGTGATGACACCTCCTTGCATTGAATCCCCCTTTCTTGATCAAGTGTTGGGATCATCTCCAAGTAACAATTGGCGACCAAGTTCTTCATGTCCTAGCAAATTTGTCTACTATGTGTTGAAACAATGTCCTGTGCCAAACTTTTCAGTATTTAAGTACTTCATGAGTCATGTAATTAACTCAGTGGATGGTTCAATGTTGGTTAATTAACTATAGATGCATTGTTATATTTATCTGCTGATGTTAATTAATGTTGCAATTACTGCTGCTACATAAATGAGCGTGGCAGAATACATCAGTGTTTTTCGTTGCCAAAAAGTAGCGTGGCAATAGTAAGGTGCACTTGTAGCACCCCTAATACGAACGTGGTAATAAGAAATTCAACTTGTAGCAACACAAAGGGAACGTGGCAATAGTATGGTGTACTTGAAGCAACCCTAAATAGGAACGTGGTAATAAGAAGTTCAACTTGTAGCAACACAAAATGAGCGTGGCAATAGATAGTGCACTTGTAGCAACCCTAATACAAACGTTGTAATAAAGACTTTAACTTATGGCAACCAACCAAATGTCGAAGCAATAATAGAGGACCACATATTACAACCAATCAAATTACGTGGCCATAGATAGTGCACTTGTAGCAACCCTAATAGAAACGTTGTAATAAAGACTTTAACTTATGGCAACCAACCAAATGTCGAAGCAATAATAGAGGACCACATATTACAACCAATCAAATTACGTGGCAATAGAGGATACCACCTAAAGCAACGTAACCAATATCGTGGCATCAGACAATGCTACCTATCACATCGAAATCAACTTTTGTGGCAATAGAGGAGACCACCTATAGCAACTAACCAATTTCGTGGCATCAGACAATACTACATATTCCAACCAAATTACTTTCGTGGTAATAGACGAGGTTCAACCAATAGCAACCAAAGTCAGTGCGTAGCAATACTATAACTTGCAACGAAACAGAAACGTTGCAATTGCACCTTTGGCAACACCGCAGATGTGTCGCAATAGTACACTTTGCAACCAAAACAAGTGTTGTAAAAAAACCTAATTGCAACGTTGCGTTACGTTGCAACAAAAAAACTTTGGCAACCACTAGATGGACAACGACGCAATACCCTAATGCAACGCGACCTTTCGCATCCCATGTCCCACGGAACAATTTGGTTGCAATTGTGTCTATTGCAACCAAATATGGCATATTGCAACACATTTTGTGCGTTGCATTAGGGGGAAAATCTAGTAGTGTCAGTTGAAGAAGGGAATGCCTGTTCCAGAGAACGTGATCATCACAGAAGCTAATGATTGGATCGAGCCGGATTTCTCGCTCGTCGAGCATCCCTTAAAAGTATTAGATCAAAAAGAGCGAAAGACCCGAAGGCAAACCGTGCGAATGTACAAGATCCAATGGAGCCATCACACGGAAGAAGAAGCTACATGGGAGACGGAGGATTATCTTAACACCAAGTACCCGGGCTTCCTCCAATCCCGAAACAGTGAGTCCTTTTTCCCCATCTCTCCGTGGTCAAATCGAATCTCGGGACGAGATTCCTTTAAGGGGGGTAGGCTGTGACGCCCCAGGTTTTTAATTACCGTCGTTAACGCTAATGACATGATTAGCCGGTTAAATAGTCAACCCTAGGTCAACCTGGGCCCTCACCCATGAAAACTCCTTAACACACCCCTAGTGACCCTAGTGAATAGTTAAAACACTTGTGGGGCCAACCCATGGTCAAAGGGTGGGTCAAACCCCCTTGCCATCCAGTGTCCACAGGTGTCTGCCGGAATTTTTGCCGCGTTCTCCAAAATTCACCTAAACACTTAAAATTCTACCTTTGGGAAAGTTGTAGGTCTTGTTGAGGGACACAACTTTCATGTAGAGTGGCATTGCAGATTTGGAGGGGAAAATTGTGAAAAAGCCCTTGCAAGCCAGAGTTTACTGTTGGCAAGCACAGGCTGACATTCAAAGTTGGCACTCCCACAGATTCAAATCTAGGCAACAAAACCCTATACAGCATTTGTAAAAGTTATAGCTGGTACCTAGATCTAAAACTTTGGTATTCATCACTTGGTCCAGTTCTGTTTGAAAATTTTGAGAAAAATCAATTCAAACCGAGGCACCGACGGCACGGCCGGGGCCCGGAGCGCGTCGCGCCGCGGCGTCGCGCGCGCCCCGTGCGCCGCCGTCACCGCCCGCCGCCGCCACGCCCCGGCGTCCGTGCCCGCGCCGCCCGAGGTCTCGACGTTCGCGCCACGCCCGTCCCGATGCCCCGCGCCCCTAGATCGCGCCATCCCAAGGTGCCCGGGGGCACGCGCGCGCCGTACGCGCGCACGCGCCACGGACCGGCGGTCCGTCGGCGGCGTCGCCGCCGTACGCGCGCGCCTCGAGCCGCCGTAGCACGGCCGGCATCTCCGCCATCACCCGTGCATCACCCACGGGCCGCCCGAGCCGGGTATAAAGGCCCTCTCGCCTCTCCTCGCGCGCCGCACCGAGCCGCCCGCGCCATTGCCGCCGCCATCGCCGCCGCCGCCGGTGCTAGCTCCCCTTGCTCGTGTTCGCCGCCGTCCAAGCACGTAGCTAGTTTCCTTAGCACCCAGGCAAGCTCACAAGCGCGCTCGTTTGCGTCAATTTGGCCTCCACACCGCAGACACCGAGCCGCCGTGAGCGCCGCCGCCGGCCGCCGCCGTGCGCCGTCGCCGGAGCACGTCCCGACCTCGCCACCACCGCCAAAAGGACCGTGGTGAGCTCAATTGCAACCTCGTGCCGCTTGTTGTCGTGGCCGGGCGCCACATCTCCGCCGGCGAGCCCTTCCGCCGCCGCCGAGGGCATGGATGTGAATCCAAGGGCCTAGTTGCAAAGAAATGTAACTTAGTTTTATTGCAGATCAGTCCACAGTCTTAGGAAATTCCTAGAAATTCACAGAAAATTCAGAAGATTCCCAAACTAATTTTTTAGGTTTCAGGATGTTAAACCCCACCCGTGTGTGCTACACTTGTGGCTAGATTCAAAATAGTTTTGGCAGGAAAATTACAAATGTGTTATACTTGGATCTGTTATAACTTGAAATGTATAGCTTCTCTGTAGCCAAGTTTTGGGTATGTTGTGAGTTAGGATATTACTAGATGCTGTGCCAAAAATTGCACAAAGTTATTATGTACATCTTTTTATAAAAATGTTTTTCTATCTCTGACAGAACTGAATAAATGATTTTTCATGTTAAATATATTCATGTTCTTGAGCCCAACTTGTGCACACTGTCTTTTGATGTCAAAAGGCATATCTGGTGAATTAATCATGAATTTAGGATTAACAGAAATAATTATTCTTGATTTATGCATGTTTTCCCTTGTAAATTAATAAACCAAGTTCAGTAGAGGTTCCATGAGAACATGCTGGCTTTTTAGACTTGTTTAGGATCAGAGAGCATGCACAAGAAAGTTTGGATCATTTTGAGGCTTATTTATGTTTATATGCATTTAAGTTGAATCACTAGTTAACCTTTGTTATTTTCAATAATATTTAATTTCCTAGCATCCATCTCTTACATGTGGGTCCAATGGACCAGGATAGGTGCTAGTAGACCTAAGAAACACTCATGTAATTTTTGGTAATTTAATTGTTTAATAAATGGCTTAAATGCCCTTTTAATATTAAAGGGAAATTAATAAAGAAAATCCTTAACTAAATCTTTTTCCTTTTTGAAGGCATTATTTAATATAAATAAAAGAAATTTAATTACCAGCACTAATAAGGAATTAATTCATGAATATAATTATTAATTACACCATGTGGGTAAAGATAAAATAAAATAAAGCTTTCACATGGAATGATAAGCTTAAATAAAAACCTTTATTCAAATATGGAATAAAAGAGTAACCCCATGTACAACCAATAACCTTCCTAAAAGAGAAACCT
This sequence comes from Cenchrus americanus, assembly GCA_947561735.1. Classification (NCBI taxonomy): domain Eukaryota; kingdom Viridiplantae; phylum Streptophyta; class Magnoliopsida; order Poales; family Poaceae; genus Cenchrus; species Cenchrus americanus. The sequence goes on along the minus strand of OX387242.1, from coordinate 163,359,754 downwards.
TAAATAGATGCTTGTTAAGGTGAATATGACCAACTAGAGTTGGATAGGACAACAAACTATCACATCACCTAAAGTGCATTGCATTCCGTGTAGATCTTCCGGACGGAGATTACTCCCTGGTCCCGAAACCGAGGAAGGCGGAGCAGAAGGTTCTCTGCAGTACGTGGACGGACTCGACACCGAGGGTGCCCAAGCTAACCTAGTCGACGAAGGCAAGCTCCGGTGCATCTAACCCAGTTTTAAAATTCTTTATTCAATTATCTATGAATGATTGTGCATTTACGTTCAGGAGTTGAATGAAACCCTAGATGCATGATCCATAGGTACCTTTGGTCCCTACTAGTATGACAGGTCGATAGCTGCTAAGCTATAGGACCGTTACAAGTCGAGTGATGACCTCACTCGCGAGAATAGGTTCCTAGATAGGAATCATACTATATCCTTAACTGGATTGCTCACGTGGTAAGAGCATGGGATCTGGGCTCCGGTCCAGTGGTTATGTGGGTTAAGTTTTTGAACATACCAAGCATATGCCGGGTATGGGACCGATAAGCCTAGTACCATAATGATACGGCGAGGGATCTTACTATTACTACTCTTGGGATTCGCTCTCACGGCTAGCTACCGGTGGTGTATGGTGACTCCGGGTATCTCGTGGGGTATGCCGGATAGCCTGCACCAAAGACTGTAAGATTCGATCCCAACCCGAGGATTTATGGGGACGGTCTGGGGAGTTGTCCTCGCGGGGGCAACCGACCGTGTGTTTGGGTCTACCTTGCAAGGTTTAAAATCAATCGATTGTCGGCCTCTCACCGTTATCCGAGACTACTTACTCCACTAGTCATGTGATCCCTAATGATGGAAGTTGATGAAGATGATGTTTGAATAATTGTATTGTACAACCTTGTTTGTACTAGTTGGCGAATGTAGTAAAGATTAAACCCACTAGAACTTGTGCTAAAATCTTGAAAGTAAGGACCTACTCTTTGTTACTTTTTAGCAAAAGCAACCCAGTAGACAAAAAGCCTTTCATGGTCTAGATTTGGTGAAGTAGATATCACCGACGGGTAAGTCTTGCTGAGTATTAGTATACTCAGCCTTGCTATAATGTGTTGATCCAAGTCATGCCTTCAGTGATGTGTGGCCCGGTGAGATCCCGCTCGGCTGGGAGCTGGAGTGGGTGGAGGACGACTACTGAAGTATCATGGATGGCCTCCCGTGGTGACTTCGCTGCCGCTAGTTAAATTCCCCTGTCTTTTCAAAACTCTGAACTATTCTGTCATGACAAAAACTATGGTTTGTAATAATTAAACCCTTCGGGGTACGAAATTGAATGTGAATGTTATTGTATCTCTGGACTCGCCTTCGAGTGAGTTTTAATGCATATATCGATCCTTGTGCTATTCAAGTGATTTACCGGACGTTAACCCGGCGACTTACGACAGGATGGTACTTTATTATTGCTTAATGGCCAAAGTGGATCGGTCTTAGGCAATAGTACGGTACTTTCCTGGGCGGGTTGTCACACGACCCCTCGCCGAACGCGCAACACCCCTAGGACCGCTGGACGGTCCACGCCTCACCCTGTCGTGCACTCCTACCGAGGCCGGCGCACGCTCCTAGAGGCGTCGTCGTCGGTCCCTGGGTCGCAAACAGGCACGCAGGTCGCCCATAAAAGGGTCGCTTCCCTTTGCATTCCGCGCGGAGCCGCGTCCCCGTTCCTGTCCTACGCCGTGCCCGCCATTGGGGCTGCCACGACGAACCTAGGGTCCGACCGGCCGATTTCCCCAGCTAGCGCGCCCACCGCCTTCTCTTTGCACCTACTGTTGCTCGCCGTCTTGCTCCCGTGATCCACCGAGCAGCCACCTCGCCGGAACGCCTGCTCCAGCGGCGACCGCCGCCTGGCGCCGCGGACCACCCCTGCCGACCACCTTCCTCTACCAACCGAGCCCACAAAACATTCTCCGGCGAGCCCCTAGTCAACCTCCCCGCCTTCCCCGGCCAAGCCCAGCGACGAGCTCGCCGGAATTGCGCCGCCCGCGCCGGCCACCGCCCCTAGGGGCCACATTGCGAGGTGGGAACTCTTTCTAAGGGCTGAACCGAAAAGTAAGGTCTTAGTTGTGAACCTGCAGAAAGTCCAGGGTCCTTAGTGAAAGGTTGTAACTAGAATAGTATTTGTGATTTGCAGAAACTTGTAAAATGCGTAGAAAATTGTAGTAAGATCAGAAAAATGCAAAACCGATTTTGTTTGATTCGTGGTGAAAAAGTCTACAACTTTTGTTATTCTTGCCTAAGCTTGTTCCTGATAGTTTTTGCATGAAAAATAGAAATGTGAAAAACCTAGATCTGAAATATCTCAAAATCCATATATCCTCTGTAGATAATTTTAGGATATGTTGTGTGTTATGTCATGACTAGCTCCTGTACCAAAAATTGCACAATGTTATGATGTAAATCTTTTTATAAAAATGGTTTTCCATCTCTGCAGAATCTGCATAAATGATTTTTGTAGCTAAAAATAATTAGCTTTTTGCAACCAACTTTTGCATACTATCTTGTTAGTCCAAAGCACACCTCTGGTGAATTAATAAAGATTTTATAATTACCAGAAATGTTTATTTTGAATTATGCTTGTTTTTCTTGGTAATTACATAAGTCAAGTTTCATAATAGTTCCAGGTGTATATGCTGCATACCTAGGTTATTTATGGACCATATAACATGTGTGAGAAAGTTTGGATCATTTTGTTGAGTATTTATTTTTGTGTGCATTTACCTTGTCCTTCTAGCTAGCTTTTGTTATTTTCAAAAATAATTAATGTCTAGACATCCAAAGCTTGCATGTATGTCCAGTGGCTTGTTATAGGTGTCTAGAGTGTAACACACCCTTCCACTGAATTTTATTAATTAATTTCATGAATAAAAGCTATGAAGACCATTAAGGGCTTAATAGTCATTAAATGGGAAAAAATCACCAATTCATCCTTAATGACCTTGTGTGTGGTTGTAAATCATTTTAAAAAGCTAGATGTACCCACCCACTACTGTTTGTGAAATTAAATTAAATTACTTACATATATATGTACACAGTCACTATCATAAAAAATATTTAATACAGAGCTGCAGATTGTTCCTTTTTGGAAGAGTATGCTAAATTTATTTCTTATCTAGGTGAATGTGTCCAACAAATACACCCCTTGGTTGTCATTTATTGTTTGTGGTTAGTTAAATTAAAAATCGTCGAATAAATCTTGCATTTGCATCTTCGTGTAGATCCTTCTGACGGTAGACGTACGCTCGTGCCGGAAGGAGGATACGAAGGTGCCGACGAAGAGCTGCAGTACGTGGACGTAGCTCAAGGCCTAGACCCAAGTCCAGAAGGGCCCAAGGCCAACCTTGCCAGCTAAGGCAAGCCCCAGATCATTAACCCCATCTTTTAAAATTATGCAATTATGTTTGCTACGATTGTGCATTTACGTTTCAGCAGTTGAATTTAAACCCTAGATGCATGATCCCTAGGTACCTATGCTCTATCACTAGTATGCTAGGTCGATAGCTGCTTGCTATAGGACCGGTACAAGTCGAGTGATGTTCGTCACTCGCGAGAATAGGTTCTCATGTTGGAATCATAAGATCTTTATAAATGGATTGCTCATGTGGTAAGAGCATGGGATTTGGGCTCCGGTCCAATGGCTTTCGTGAGCTAAGCTTTTAAACGTACTAAGCACTTGTCGGGAATGGGACCGGTAAGCCTAGTACCTTAATGAGACGGCGTAGGAACTTTTCCCTACTACTCTTGAGTATTCACCTAACCGGCTAGCTACCGGGAAGGGGGGTGCATGTGTGACACTGGGTACCTTGCGGGGGTTTGCCAGCTAACCTTGTACCCAGGACTGTAGGCTCTGTCCCCAACCCGAGGACTTTTGGGAACTGCCTGGGAAGTTGTCCATACGGGGGCAGCCTACCGTGTGTTTAGGTTTACCTTGCAAGGTTTAAATCAATCGATTGTCGGCCTCTCACCGTTATACGAGACTGCTTAATCAACTGGCCATGATATCCCGTAACGATGGAACACGAGGAATATTGTTGTATGAATTAAAGGTTTGTCCAATTCTTGACTGAGATGGCACACTTAGAAATGGTAATAAACTAGAACTGGTACTAATAGATTGAAAGTAAGGATCTACCCTTAGTGGCTGTTCAGCAAAAGAAACTCCACCGGCCAAGAGCCTTTCATGTCTAGAGTTTGGTGATGTAGTTTTCACCCGACGGTTAAGTCTTGCTGAGTATTAGTATACTCAGCCTTGCTTTAAAACTGTTGTTGCAGGTGTTGTTGACCGGAAGGGTGACCACAAGTGATGACATCACGGATGGCCTCCTGTGATGTTTACCGTTGCGCTAGTTTAATTTATTTCCGCTGTTTCAAACTCTGAATCTTTACTCCATGTCAGGAACCATGGTTTGTAATAAAAATGTTTTTAACTCGTGTTGTACTCTGGACTCGCATTCGCGTAAGTTTTAATGCATATGTCGATCCTCTGTATGTATTCCAAGTGATATACCTGGCGTTAACCCGACAACTAACGACAGGACGATACTTTACTATTTCTTAACAACCAAAGTTGATCGGTCTAAGGCGATAGTACGGTATTTTCCTGGGCGGGTTGTCACAGGTTGCACCATATATATGGGAGAGAATTAGCAATCAGTGCATCTGTATAGGTTATATAGATGTATCACTCAATTGCTGGAATGGTGGGCATTATTGTTGACTGAAAATAAAGGGAAATGTATGAGCTTGACTTGCAGTAAATTAGTAAGTGTAGACATCTAAATGCTTATATTTGGTATTCAAAAGAGTTGACATCTCCGAACTAACTGCTCTAAAGAAAATATAAAAATGAAACTCTTTATTATTGATTCAGCAAAGTTCATTTCTGATATTCTAAACGCGAAGTAATTATTTGAATTACTCACTCCATACTTAATCATTTAACATTTAGGATAAGCCAGTATATATAAAATTTTGAAGTAGTTAGCTTATCATAAACGTTCTATCCTTACCATTCGTCCAAGAGATGGCCACAAAAGCCAAACTGATCCGCATGAAACCCAAACGCACACATGTAAGATTCTGGAACCGATAGACATACACATGTTACACGCTCAGGTACATGTCGACCAAAAGCACGGCGTTGTTGTTGCTGGCGTTGAAGGAGTGCGTCCGGATCTGGCCGTACCCGACGGCGCCGCGGAACCCGCCGGTGCCCCCCACGACGGGGAGCTCCCTTACCTCGACGAGGATGGCGTCCCTGCCCATCAGGGTGACGGAGCTTCCGTTGTACTTCCCCGCTGTGAACACCATGTTGGCAGAGAGCAGCAGCTGGTCGGCCGACCGGGACGCCATGAGGTAGAACCCTTGCGCGCGCCCAACGGCACGGGACGACGCCAGGTCGGGCCCCTCCGTCAATGGGTCATCGATCACGTACAAGTCGCCGAACCGGTTGATGGGGTTGTCCGGCGCTGGTGCCGGACCCCTCACCGCGCGCGCTGCCGTCGCTGCGCTCCCCGCGGACGCCGTCACCGTGTCGTGCATGTAGAACTGGAGGTGTGTGGTTGTGGCGCCGTGGGCGGCGACGGCAATGACAGCCAACGCCACAAGGAGCTGAATGTGGCGCCACAGGCGCGTGACGCTTGCCATATGGGTCGAGAGAATGAGACAGAGAGAAATAAAGCAAGGGTGCAGTGCTTGGATCAATGAAATGTTAGCTCATGGGTTCCAAGCATTGTGTCAGATAGATCAGTTGATTTGTGATCCATCATGACTAGCATATAGCCAGTGCGCTGCGTGGTCCCTGTAGCAAAAGCATGACTTGATCGATCGCCAAGCAAAGCACGAACGATGGACAGGTTTGAAAGAGCATTTGCACCTGCAAGCTTGTGTGGTTGTGATGGCGCGGTGTAAGTGTGTCGAGTCCAAATCGGTGGTTGGTAAGTTCACGGCTAACCACCTATGGACGCTTAGATTCTTGCAGCGGTGTAGGCTCGGCCAATGAGCATGCTTCTTTGCATTTTTTATAAGACTACATATATTCATTTTTTATTTTTTAAGACTCCGATTTGAAAGCAACAATTTGAAGTTCATGATTCAACCTACTCCCTCTATTATTCTTATTAATTATTCACTAGCTCAAATTTGAAGGAAATGGAGGTAGTAATCAATTTGAAGTTCATGATTCAACCTACTCCCTCTATTATTCTTATTAATTATTCACTAGCTCAAATTTGAAGGAAATGGAGGTAGTAATCAGTGGCAGACCCTGGATAAAATTGAAGGTAGGGCGCAATAGAATGCAAGCTGTGAAAACTAGAACTCCCTTCTTTACAAATCGCAAACCAAAACGATTATAAGCACAAGAATTATTATCCAGTTTACTCACATTCCTTTCAATTTTGGGTGTTTTATTCATTTGACACGTGATACATTTCTCTGCCATGCACAAATTCCTTTAGAATAGCACTCATCGCAAGTTACATGGATCCTTTTATAAAATTAGATTAGATAGATTTATCCCAGAACATAATCTGCAACTATATATAAGTTGTGTTTATTCTTGAGCCTTATCAATGAACACGAACTCATAAACACCCTTTCATCCCTACATAAACACCTTCTAGGTGTTTAGGTCCTGGTGCCGTCGTGCGCAAGCTGTAGAGCTAAAACTCAAAGCTGAAGAGTCAAATGGAAAAGAAAATAGAGAACGAAATGGGAATTGATCCATTTGATGGCATCCAGCTAGCTTCGTTTAGAATTTTTCAAAGTCAAATTTTTTCAATTTCAACGTGAATAACAAAATAACCATAAATGCTAATAACACAAAAATTATATCAGTAGATTTATCATGAAACGAACTATCAAAATATGTAATCTTTTCAATGTAAAATAAATTACTTTCAAAGTTATTATTGGTCATAGTTGAAAATTTTGACTTTGAAAAAGTCTAAATGAACGTATATTCTTGGACTGAGGGTGTATTCAATATGTTACTATTTTCCTTTCAAATTCTAGGCCATTTTAACAAATCCAGAGTTGTAATTTTTAGTATGCATGTATCTATACACAAGTAAATATCAAGGTGTATAACAAAAATTATGAACTTTGAATGCCAAACTGACCTACAATTTGAAACGGGGGAGTACACAGTAAGCACAACACAAACACTTCTCAATAAAGTAAGCACACAAACAAATAAATGCCACAAGAATGCTATATTTTTATTATGAAAATGTGCGAAACATAAAGGTGGTTAGAATTAAATAATAGTTGGAGGATTACTACACTGCCACAATATTATATTATCTAATAGAGCTAATAGAACAATAATATGGCACTCATGTATAGTCCTCGGCTCAAATTTCGAATAGAAAAGTAAGTTGTATGGAATACAACAAATAGTGGTTCTGATACAATTCTGTAAATAAAGGATAGCCTTTGCGTTTGCATCTGCTATGTGGCTAGGTTTATTTATTCTAACTTTCAACAATACCGACCACCATCACTTGTCATTGCTATTTCCTTCACAGCAAAGGCCATTATTTGAGGTTCTTGCTACTATTCCTATTAGGGATAGAACCCATTGATTGTCATACCTCCATCCACCATGATTGTCTGGCCAGTAATGTAAGTTGAACCAGGCATACAAAGAAAAGCAACCAGGGAAGAAATATCATGTGGTTCTCCAACACGCCCAATTGGGGTTCGCCTCACAATACTATCCTTCAGTACCTTATCTAAGAAAATCTATACAAGGAGCAATAAATGAGAGGATGGCTCTCTTGTTGATCGAATATTAATATTGCAGCAGAAGCATATACACAGATAAGCAACAAGAACAACATAGCACAGATTTTTCATGGAGAATATAGCATCTTAATTCATTGTGTGGCAGAATAAATTGTTAGCAAGGATGGAGAAAACTTAGGCAATGAAATATTAAGTTTGCATTTATATTTCAACTACATGGAAAGAAGTTATTAGTTCCTATCTGTCTGATATTGCAGTGGCACCATGTCAAGACATTATCTCTTCAATTTGGGATACATTGACTTGTTGACCTATTATAAACCAAAGCTCTAAGTGGATCGAGAACATTTCTAAAAAAACACATGCATAAAAAAATAGCATCAAACCAAATAAAAATTAAACTACTGATATTGCAGCCAACTCATATATATCATGAGGTATCATCATACATGCACCTATTTGAAGTTCAATATCACCATTCTAATATATTCAAACATATGGTCCAGTGTCCTACGCATTGTTGTTTATTCTAAACCAAAAGTGTAGCAATGGATTACAATAAATTCGACAACATTACTTAAAAATTAAGATCATAAATAACCTACTTGTGTTGTAAGTGAAGTCGAGATGTACCCTGGAGCAACAGAGTTAATTCTAATGTTGTCCTTCGCCCATTCGCATGCCAAATTCTTCGCTAATTGGTTCAGTGAAGCTAATAAAACATCAAGATGCGGTTATCAAATAAGATTTCTTGAAAAATTTATCTTCATTGCATGCTCAATGAAAAGAAATATTAATAAATCTAGAGGTATGTACCTTTAGTCATACCATAAATTGGTCCGCTAAATAAGGCTACCACTCCAGCAATTGAAGACATAAAAACTATGCTTCCTGACCCAGATGCTTTTAAAAGAGGATGAACAAGTAGGCACAAATGATATGCAGCTTCAAGATTAGTAGCCATTAGAAGCGAGTATTCCTCTGTAGTATGCTCCATGGCTGGTTTCCTTATGGCTATCCCAGCATTGTTTACCTAATTTAGGAACACAATAAAAAATTAACAAATTGAACATTCCAACAGTAGAGTGAGAAAAATGTAGTTGATCTGTGCAGTGAAACATGTATTTGCATTTGTAATAAGCAAAAGTAAACTACAAGGAAAAACTATAATATGGAATTAATATAGATGGCAATAAAGTAGGCTACAACTGCAAGACTAAATATATAGGTTCAGTCCATTTTCATTCTCCAATAAAGTAGGCTACAATTAATATAGCTGCTCTTTCTAGTTATAAGTTCATTGTGCATTCCAATGAATAATCTAAATATGATGTTCATCAGCAGCTCCATTGTTTTCTTCAATTTTCCTTGGGTGCCCTACTTATATGAAATGTGTGATCTTTTCAAGTACCAAACTGAGTAAGAAATCCATAGTTTGGTCTTTGAATAACTTTTGCAAATTCGTGTAAATTGTCATTATGAGTTGATTCCTTCCAGCTGGGCAAGATACCCAGGAAAGGTAAATAGGAGGAAGCAATTGGTATCCATGCAGGCTTCTGACGAACATCAAGTTGTTTCCATCAGAAAAAGCTAAACGTCCAGCACGATCACTTCAAGTTGGTCATTGAGAAAGTTAATTACTTTCATCGTGAAACTATATTATTAAGGTTTTTTGGATTTCACCACCCATATTGCATTGTCCAACAAAGTTTACATAGGAGGAAGCAATTGGTATCCATGCAGGCTTCTGACGAACATCAAGTTGTTTCCATCAGAAAAAGCTAAACGTCCAGCACGATCACTTCAAGTTGGTCATTGAGAAAGTTAATTACTTTCATCGTGAAACTATATTATTAAGGTTTTTTGGATTTCACCACCCATATTGCATTGTCCAACAAAGTTTACACTACTGAAAAATTGAGCATTTGTCCAACATGTTAGTACCGAATGCAGTTTTGTCCATTACTACGCATGGTGTTAGTACCCGTCGTCACACACAGTGCCACCAGAGCCCCTACTGTACTGGTTTGGATCTTAAGCCAGTGCTACATAGTGGCACGTGGACCGTGTGGCTGACAGCATTCCTAGGAAGCAATTTAGTTCCATCTGATGGCTTCAGCTAGTACTAAAATGGTGGGAATGCCATTTAATTACTACCAGCTAGTAGCCTCAATGAGTACTAACTGAAACCAGTTAGTACCGGTTCAAGCTACCAACTGGTACTAATGTTATTGCTCTATATATAAATGAGCTACAACTTCTTCCCAAGAAATCTCAACTATTTGCTCGACTTCATTTCCCTTCACTCGACTGGCTTCTTCACTAGACATTGCTCTGGTCATAGTATTCTATTCTTTTATGTTACAAAGGCACTTATTGCATTATTAGGTTGAGAATAATGGGGAGTTTTTTTTACAATGAGTTTTAGTCACAAATTGAGTACATTGGTGATCTTGTAGAATAAGGGAAATGGATAGTTTTTTAGAGTAAGGAGAATGATCAAGGTTTCTTAGAATGGATTTTATATTAGAAACAGAGGACTTTTTGTCTTTTGGAATGAGGAGAATGGAGAGTTTTTTAGACAAATTATTGTAAAACATTTACTCTATCTTTATCCTACCAAATATTATTGATCAAGTTCTTCATCTAATACGAAGCTATATGTGTACTTATTAAGTAATACGATGCATATGGATCAGCAATGTGGTTGCCACAAAGGTACCTCCTATCCTCCGATACCAGAAAACAGAAGAACTTGGAGTCTACAAGGTCTAGCTGAAGATCATAAATTAAATGAATCTTCAAATAGTTTTCCAAACATCTTTTGGAGCCAGATTTTACTAATATAAGTATGGTGGTCAATTAATAGCCAGTTCATACTTACATATGTTCTGGTGTTGACCTATTGGCTTTTGGTTGGTTTTGGATTGCCAAAATGGGCCATGCTCAGTGAACAAAGTCTTTGGCCTGGACAGGCTAATGGGAACCATATTTCTTCTATGAAATTGTGACACCTGCTATAGGATCGGAGACGTTTGACAATTACTTTAAGTGCTCTAAAAAAGGCAATTATTTTAATTTTTCTTTATGATATTCATTTGTAGTAGGTGGACTCCAAGATCTCATGTTGCACCATCATCTTAAGATCGGTATATCTTTTTGTCTTCCAAATTAGTGGTGGTGATGTAAAGCATCCTAGGTTCGAAATATCACATTTCAGTTAGAGTAGGTGGATGTCAAAGATCTTATAATTTTTTTGTCTACGATGTCATGTGTATAATTTGCTCTAGTTAATACTCTATTTGTGTCATGATCAACAGCCATGATGCGAATGATCATTGTTTGAAGTATGCATGGAAAGGGAAGGAAAAGAACTAAATGACTCATCCGGATCTCCCATAACTTAGTTTCAGTTTCCTGTCCCCATCTATGTTGATGTTCCCTTTCGCTCCGTACCTGGCTACATCGCCGTCACCGTAACCCATATCCCTCACCGCCCCCACTCCATCCCCATTACAGTCGATGTCGTTCCTATCCCCAACCGCCGCCACCAATCCCCAATTCTGTTGCCCACCGCCACCCCGTTGTTGTCCCTTCGTCCTTGGCCAGCCATCACTGCACTACTACTTCTCCTGCGGGCCATGCCATTGCGCCTCCCTCACACCCTTCCTTGTTTAATTTTTTTGATAATTTTGATTTTTGATGGATTAAAATGATTTTTCTACCTGAATGTATCAAAATAGCTATGACTTTTCTTGATTGGATACCAGTATGTAGTAGCCCATAAACCCCGTGCACGAATATTTTTTTTGTTCCATTGCTAGCTGAGCAAGTTTATGTGGATCCAAACTTTATAAGCTACTGTTCCCTAGGCGTACTGTATAGCACCTTTATGTAAAATTCTATTCATGTGCAAGAAAATGTAAGTAAGGTGCTATGTGCTTGCATGTCCATCCCACGAGAGGGTTGGACAGTGCGGCTTTACAAGACATGATGTCAACTATCTAGTCACTATATATATAATTCGTGTTGATCCAATCCATCAAGTATTGGAAAAAATATTGATGATTGAAGAATATGAAATTCTATACTCATGATCGTTCTCACAAGGATGTCAAGCTTTCCGCCGAAGTGGGTGGCGACATCGTGGATAAGACGCTCCCGCTGATCATGCAAGCTGACATCGCATACAGAGCCAATAACGGGAAGGCCCCTTGCCCCCCACTCCTTCAGGCACTCACCCAGCTCCTGTTCCTCCCATGAACATGTGTATACGGTGGCTCCTAGTGCCACAAGCTCCTCCACCACAGCACGCCTACACGCCATTCAACACATGCAAATGTATATAATCCTAGTATCAAACAATCCTTATCGAAGATTAATTAGATTGTTGTCATAAAGAAGAGAGTAGAGAGTGATACCCTATGCCACGAGTGCCTCCGGTGACAAGTGCCTTCTTGCCTTGGAGTGACCATCTATTCGGCTCACTTACCTTCTCATCTGGTGAAGTATACGCCGTGGCTATCTTTTTGCAAGGTGGTGTGGGGACAGCTGAAACAAATGATGTCATCTCTCTCTCTCTCTCTCTCTCTCTCTCTCTCTCTCTCTCTCTCTCTCTCTCTCTCTCTCTCTCTCTCTCTCTCTCTCTCTCTCTCTCTCTCTCAGGCTGCTTGATTCGTTGGGATTCTCAAAATGCATATGGGCATGTATATATATAGGAAGTTGAAGGTATAATCCGTCCCTACTTGTTATCATCTTTATTTGACCCATCTACCACAAAGAATAATCGTGTGTTATACAATGACAGTGACCATATTGTCATCAATAATGGGCGCCACATCAAATGTTTCTTCTTTACTGAAGAGGCCCTAACATCGTTCCTTCTAGATGACGATAAAGTGGGCATCACTAAGCTGGCAGATTCTCAAGATTGACAAAGTCAGCACTGGAGGCTTAAGATTGACAAAGTCAGCACTGGAGGCTTGCTATCGAAGGCATGTCACCTACCACTAAAAACACAACGTCGATTAAATTTTGGAATAAATCTAGAAAAATGTGAGCATCAGAAACCGAGTCGTGGACTTGAACCGTGTTTATACAATAAAGATCAACATTAGTATTGGGTTTAAATTTTGTAGCTCCTAGAGGTCTTAGGGTATGTACAATAGTTTAGAATGTTGTTGTCTGCAAGATTTGCCACATCACACATGAACGACTAAATGGACAACTTATAAGAAATTTGTTTGTTTGATTGTCTAAAAACTATTTAATGCACGTATGTATCCATGATCAAGCATGAGTAGGAAACCCTAGTAGAGAAGAGGGCTTTAGTCTCAGTTGGTAAGGGCCTTACGTACCTAAGGGACCAAACCCGGGACTAAAGGGGGGCCTTTAGACCTAGTTGGTATTACCAATCAGGGCTAAATGTATTTACACCAACAAAAAATACTGAAAGTCCCCGGGAACCTCCTACGTCACAAGTCACACGATTTTTCACGTGAATTATGCATGTGCGTGGTGCGGGGATTCGAGCTCACGAACTCCAACCTCACACATAGCTTCCTTACTATCGTCACCTGCACAACACATCTGATTCAGTAGAGGATGCAATCCTCTTATAGTAACTCTTGAGAGGCCCTTTAGTCTTGGTTTGTAACACCAACCTAGACTAAAAGTACCCTTCCCTTTTATCTCGTTAATAACACCAACCTACACTAAAGCCCCGCAACCATTTTTCTCAATTGGTGTTACGAACCCATACTAAAGGGCCCCTTTAGTACGAGTTGGTGTTACGAATGCAGATTAAAGGGTTAGGGGCACTCCGACTAGTCGCGGCCATGTCGATGCAAAGCCATTAGACCCGGTTTCAATTTCAACCGGGACTAAGAGAAACTCCAAGAGACTCACTAAAATAGACTAGTTAAATTCACATTTAGCTAGTCATTTATCTAATATTTTTCTTTTATATTTCCTCTTCTTCCTATAGACTAGCTAAAATGACTAGTCATTCCACAACTAGGCCCACGTGTCAGCCGCACGAGGGAGGTGGGAGCGGGAGGGGACCGCGCGGGGGGTGGTGGGCCGCGAAGGATAGTTTGGTGAACCACCAAGAATATGATGCATTTCTTTGGCTCATTGGCAAAACTGTCAAAAAATGTACTTTTCGGGTGATTTTTGGTGAACTTGTCAAGGAAATGATATATTTTCTTTGCTGTTTTGGTGAGCCGCCAAGTAAATTTAACAATGACTTGTTTATCCATATTCTAAACCAATCTGCAAATTTCACATTATGTTAAGCGAATTAATTGCAACACATCACATTTTAGAATATAATATAACCTTAATAATACCCATATTTTTCACAGTAAAAACTTCAGATTGTGTAGGAAACCAAAATCTATGTAGTAATTAGAGCCAAGCAATTAATATCATAATTTTTTGCGATGGCACGAATCTAGCCGAAGACGACAGATCCTCTATCATGCAGTGTTTTTCACGGTAGGGCACGTTTTTCATTGGAAATCAAAGGAGGGGAGTCATACTCCTAATAAAAGCTTCACAATGCATGTCTGAGTACACAATAGCCCAATAGGGGCTTCCTCAAGTCGTACATCCTAGTATTTATAAACGCTCACAATGTGCATGCTCTCTGCCAGACATTTGACATGTGCATCACGAGCCTCCAACATGCGTATCCTGCAGGATGATCGCCATCTCCAGTAGTGATTTGCTGCACCCTCTTTTTTCATGCATTGCCTTGCAATTCTGTTATATGTTTTTGTTTGTTTTTTGAAAACCCAAAATTAATATACTCCGCTTAGATTGATGCATGCAACCTGTTTGAGAGCAATGTCGATCTGCGACTTGAGCTCACCCATACTACCAGAACGCTAGATCATTTCCATCTCCGTGAATAATCCTAGCAAATTGCTTGCTTGCTGTCACGGTAGTGCCTTGTCATTTTCGCATTCGGTAATGCGTTACTCTCACACCTACTACAAACCGTCCAAAGAAAACCTACAGCCTACAAACATTTTACATATGCATCACATTCTTGCAATATTAAGGACAGTAAACGTGAGCTGACACATTTATATTACAAATGGTTTTATTGAGCGGTCTGTGATGATGTGCCTTCTTTGACCTTTCTGTACCAGTGCATCATTTATTCACGTTAATTCCAGGACGCTTCCTACGGCTCAGAACAGAATTTGGTTTTTGGCTGTAGCTTCTGCCCCCAAAGCCAAAAGCCAGCCAAATTGTTTGAAATGGGCAGCAGCTTTCCCATAAAGCCAGCCTTGTAATAGTAGTTCATGTTTCTTGGGGACGAGCTATTGTGAGTGGCTACGAGAAGTACACAAAAATTAACCACTACCATCAGTAAGTCGTATCAGTTTGCTCTTTCTTTCCTTCATTTCTAGCACCCACGGTACCCTCCCACCTCCGCGCGACAGAGTCCCTGACGGACCATCTCTGCGACCCCTCTCCACCGGGTATCGGTGTGTGTGAGCTCCATAGGCCCTCCTCCTCCACCAGCACCTCCGATCCTCCCTGACAGCCCTCCTCTCCTGGTAGCGGAGGCCGTCCCCAAAGGGCGAAGCATGGACTACTTGCAGCAGTGGAGGTCGCACTACGCCAGAAACTATTTGTCCTGGCGGCTAAAACCGGTCTTTGCTGGCAGGCGCAGCACCCGCCAACAACTTAGAAATGGCCCTATGTGTTGGAGCCGTATCTGAGGAAGTAGCTATGCTAGACGGGTGGCCGGGGCTTGGGCTCCCGGCGGTGCGGCTGCTGAGACGCCGTGCTGTCGCCGGCGTCCCGAGGGAGCAGGGGAGGCGGGAGAGATAGAATAAATCTCCAGCTTGTTTATTTCTCTCTATCAGTTCAGCCTTTATAGGCTTTACAAAGCAAATCCTAAACAACTATATCTCCTATCTTAACAGATGCAAACCAATCTAATCAACTGACTAACTAATCTTGCTGGAGAAGCCTTTGGCGGCGCGGCAGCCCTGCAGGCCCTAGCCGCCACTTTTCCTCCTCCTTTGATACACCTTGCCTACCATAACATCTCTCCCCCCTCGGCAAACAGCTCGTCCTCGAGCTGGAACCCAGGATGAGCAGCACGGAAGGAGTCGACGGGTTCCCACGTAGCCTCGGCCGGCGGCATGCCCTCCCACTGGACGAGGACGTGCCACACGCCACGGCGTAGGCTGGCGCGCAGAATGCGCTCAGGCAGAGGGAGCAGGCGACCGTGTTGGAGTGGGGGCAGGGGCGGTGTCGCTGCAGGTGGGTCACCGTGGAACGGTTTGAGAACACCCACATGGAAGACGTCATGGATCCGGGCATCGGCAGGGAGGAGCAAGCGGTAGGCGACCTCGCCCACGCGCTCGAGAACCTGGAAGGGACCAGCGTACCGCGGCCCAAGCTTGCCGCGAGCTCCCGGCGCTAGGGACTGGGCTGTTGAGCATGCGGAGCCAGACCCAATCCCCAACCGCGAACTCACGTGGCCTGTGGCCGGCGCCGTAGTAGCGTCGGGCGTACTCCTGTGCTTGCAGCAGTCTGGTGCGCACCTCACTGAGGAAGGTGTCGCGGTCAGTGAGCATGGCGTCAACGACTTGGAGCTGAGCAGACCCCGGCTGGTAGGGAAGCATAGGCGGCGGTGAGCGACCGTAGACGACCTGGAACGGCGTAGTACGGAGAGCGGAGTGGAACGCCGTGTTGTAACAATACTCGGCCCAGGGCAACCAGTCGAGCCAAGCACGGGGGCGGTCTCCAGTGATGCAGCGTAGGTACATGGCAATCGACTTGTTGACGGCCTCGGACTGCCCATCCGTCTGGGGGTGGAACGCGGTGCTCATCCGTAGTTTGACGCCAGCGAACTTGAAGAGCTCCCGCCAGATGTTGCTTGTGAAGACCAGGTCACGATCACTGACGATGGACTCGGGAAACCTGCGCAGACGGACGATGTCCATGAAGAACGCGCTCGCAACCGAGGACGCCGTGTACGGATGGCAACGGGATGAAGTGCGCGTACTTGGAGAACCTGTCCACCACAGTGAGTATTACACTCTTACCATGCACCTTTGGTAACGCCTCGACGAAATCCATCGAGATATCCACCCATATGCGGGACGGCACCGGCACGGGTTGAAGGAGGCTGGCCGGCTGCAAGTTCTCTGTTTTGTTCCGTTGGCATGTAGTGCAGGCCTTGACGAAATCGCAGACAAGCTGGCGGTCGTGCTCGACGTAGAAGTCCGCGCGGAGTCGTTGTAGGGTCTTCTGACTCCCCTCATGGCCGGCCGTGTGCGCCATGTGTAGAGCAGTCTAGAGGTGCGATGATGACGGCGGGATGAAGACCTTGCCGCTGTGGCGAATAAGGCCATATGTGACGCTCCATTGATCGCCGTGTTCCCCCTTGGTGATGGCATCGCGCAGCGCCGTGAGTGCTGCTGTCTCCTCAATTTCACGGCGGATGTCGTCGTAAAACTGGAAGGAGGGGGCAGACAGGGCGCTGATGGACTCCTCGCCATCCCGCCTGAAGAGAGCGTCGGCGGCTGTGTTCAGGCGGCCAGGGCGGTACTCCACGCGGAAGTCGTATCCAAATAACTTGTTGATCCAATTGTGTTGAGGGATAGTAGACAGGCGCTGGTCCAACATAAATTTCAAGGAGTAGTGATCCGTGCGTACCACAAACGGCCTGCCCCAAAGATATGGGTGCCAATGGCGGACTGCTTGCACCAGGCCAATTAGCTCCCATTCATATTGAAACGACCCGGATTTCCGCGAACGGAATCCCGAATCTTAGCACCTCGGTGGTAGTCCCAGGAGGGCTACCACGTGCAATCCCTGTCTCAGCGATTCCAAAAATCCATACAGAAAGATAAAAACGGCAAAGTAGAGTACAATATTTATTTTATTACATTAATCAGAGTACATCTCTTCGGCACATGCCGGGTACAAGTCCATCAGGACTGGATCAAACATAAATAAAACGTCTAGCGGCGGCTCCATGAAAGCGTGGGAAACTCCATATCCGCAGGCAGCTCAAGTGTAGGAAGAGCTCTAGTCCACCCAACCGTCGTTGTCGAAGTCGTAGTCCGGCTCTGCGTCAGAGTCACCAGGGTCTACCCGATAAGCGGGTAGGTCATGTCAGCTTCCCAACAAAGAGGCAAAAGCGGTGTATATTCTACTATGCATGAGATATCCCTAATCTGGCTGTAGAAGGCTTAAGCAAAGCAGCAGTGCAACGTACAAGGTAAGCAGAATACAGCTAGGAGGTCCACACCTCGGGGAAGCTTCCGCTTCCGAGGTCCACACCTCAGGGGTCCACACCCCGCTCAAGGAACACCACACCAAAGCACCGGATCTCAACCACGATCCAGAACCCAACTCTCATCTGCGATGTGGGGCCCACCGGCTCCTATCCCCACATCTCAACGGCCGAAGCCGGGCTCACACACTCGGGGGAGAGAAGAAGCACAAGAGAAGTGTATCTAGTCGGGTGAGAGATCGAAAGACCGTCCATAACCGGTGGACACGGACTATAGCTATAGGTTTAACACTGCGAGAGGTTGTACAACCGTACCCGCCCGAATAGGTCCGGAACCGGCCGTCACCGGTGTCCGACCCTACCATACGGCCGAAGCCCAAGTAAGTGGATATTACCCTTCGCATCTCCGAGCACGGCCCGGCCTCCGCGGCGAGCTCATACTACCCGCGAGAGGTCCCTCGAAGGCCGTGGAACCCTTCCCTAGCCTCGCCGGGGCAAAGTCTAGCGAGGAGGGAAAGACCACTCCCGACACGATCACACCGATCCTCCAACGGGAGGGGTGCTATCCACTACAAGTCTCACCCCGCACCCCCGCCCAATACAAGGCGGGCGGTCTGTACGAAAATAGTCATCCGAAACAAGGTCAACTGACGATCGGTCCTTAAGGGGCCGAGAGCGAGCACTCATCATCTCCCTCCCACACAACACGACCCTCGGGTAAGAGGCCAGATCGCACCTTCCCTCGGCAGCCGTTCACAAGTAACCATACGGCTCGCTCCCGCCAAAACACAGCAAGGAGGTACGCACCCAGAACGCACGCTAGAATCACACACCGAGATTCCCACATCTCAGTCCAAGCCCAGAGTACCATCCATAATCAAACAACAAAAGTATGGATAGTTGAGGTAAGGGACTAGCTAGGGGTCTGTAGCTAGTCCCGCAGGTAGTAGAACAAGGAAATAGGATATAACAAAGCATCAAGGCATGGCTATTAAACGGGTTATGCAATTCATCAGATCAATGCATTAAAGTAAAGCACTAGCAGCTAAATATCAACATGGGATCTATATGGTTGGGAGTGACATGACACCTTCGTTGCCGTTGAAGCAGTCGCTGTCCGGAGCAGTGTACTCGGGGTCCTCCACGTCCTCCTGGTCGAAGCTCGGGTCTGCGGCACGAGATTCGACGCGAAAATAAGATAACGGTGCACATCTAAGCAATAACTCCAAATAAGAACCAATTTAGAAGATCCAAAAGAACCCAAACTACCTACAATCAGCAAGGTTTCGCAAATACGGATTTATAGAAATTAGTTTTGTATTTTTCTGAGCTTCCTAGAATTTATTATGAATTTTTAAAGGTTAAAAACATTTTCTGAAATTTTTAAACAGAAGAGAAAAGGGTTTTTCAAAAAAAACGTTGCTGACGTCATCATGACGTCATCATGACGTCAGCCCCTGGGTTTATCGGGCTACAACATGGCCAGAAGTGCTGCTGGGCCGTGGGCGGCCCAGCAGACAGGTTACTGCCCGGAATCAGGTTTCGGCCCACATTGGCCCAAACGCTACAACCTGCTAAACAGACCACGGAAGTCTGGTTTTTCCCCTCCGACTTCCCTCTGCACCGGGCCGACGGCCTGCTAGAGACATCTAACTGGGCTAAGGGCCCGGTCCTTCTGGTGGCCCAAAGCTCAGGTAGCACGCACGGGGAATCCACGCTCCCCAGGTGTTCGTCAAAATGGTTCAGACGACGCGGCGCCGCGCGCGCGCGTCGCCGCGTCCGGCTTGCGGGTGCTCGACGCCCGGGGCACCACCCCCAACAAGATAACGCCCCCGTCACGGCTCGGAACCGGGGTGTTCCGGCCGGACCGGCGCTCGCGTCCATGATCTCGCGCGCGGCGAGCGGCCGCCGTCCCGGTAGCCGGGCCCGACGCCTCCGCCGCCGGCGCATCATGGCGCGGCGCCGCCAAACCCCCCCCCGCACAAGCCCCGGGTCGAAGCCCGGTTCAACTGGTCGAGCCTTGCGCACCCATGCCTGTCCGGCCGGCGCGGTCGCCTGGTAACCAGGGCGCGCCGCGCGGCGGCACGGCGGCGTTCACGCTCCTGCACGAAAAGCTCGGCGCGAAGGCCGGCACACCAACGTTTCTGCACAAGCGATCACGGCTCGACGGCCGGACCCATCCCCCTTCCTCGCACGGCGACGGCGGCGCCCAAGAGCACAGGCGGCTCAGGAGCTCCCTCCGTCGCGGTGCGGCAAACCTACGGCGCGACGGCCAGCAACCCGGCACGGTTCATCGACGACGCGTCTCGACGTCGCGGCATCACAGGAAAGACCAAGGGGGGAAAAGAAGCGAGAGGGGCTGCGGTGCTCACGATGGAGTCTTGGCCGGCTCGGTGGAGAGGCGGCGAAGGCGAGGTAGGGGTTCACGCCGGCGGTCGCTGCCTCGGCTCCTGCTCCAGTCCCCGGTCCGGTTCCCGCCTTTCCCCCTTCTGGCACGGCTCGGCGATCCTTGGTGGTGAAGATGTCCTTGCCCCGGTCTGGTCCTCGGCTTCTCTCCCGTCCTGCGCGACGCGGCGGCGGCGCGTCCGCTCCCTTCTGCAACGGCGCGGCGCGGCGCGCCCGCCTTCTCCTTCACTCCGGCGAACACGACGGGCGGTGGATGTGGAAACCCCAAGAGGGGGGTGGTTAGCCTTGCCTCCAGTCCACACCGGCCCCCTCTCCTTTTGAATCCGCGCCGCGGGGTCTCGAGGGGAAAATCCCCCGATGCCCTTGGCTCGCCGCCGTCCCGGGGGCGGTGGCGCGCCCGGTGGAGCCCCCGCCCGCCTCGGATGCTCGATGGGGGAGGGAAGTGGCGTCCTTTGCCTTTTTCCCCGGTCGCCTCCCGTCCCGCGCGCGCGCGCGCGCGGTCCTTGGCGTGCGTGCCCGGCGGGCGGCTCGGCCGCGCGCGCCACCCAACGCGAGCCGGGTGGGGCCGGACCGGCGGCGCGCCCCGCCGGGTGCGGTTGGCCGGCGGTGCGTGGGTCAAGAGGATAAGGGAAGAAAGGAAAAGAGAGGGAGGGCTGACGTCTGGGGCCCACGCGGCAGTGAAAGAGAGGGGAGAGTAGTGCTGCGCGGGTTAATGGGCCGAATGGCGCCTTGGGTTGGGCCGCTGCATCGCAAGGGTAGAAGAGATACGGCCCAAAGCTCTTAGCTGCTCTTTACCTATTAAAACAGATAAGTTTGGACTAGGATTTGAAAATGAGTTTGAATTTGATCCCCTTTCAAATTCAAACTTCACTCAATTGAACTCCAAATGAACCAAAGAAAAACCAACTCACATATTTTACCATATTTTTAACATATGTTTTATGAATAGGATAAATTAGTGGAGAATTTAGTGAGAGGCTAGCAATTTTGGCTCAAAATTTGATAGCACCCAAATGCAAGCAAAAAAAAAGTTTTAAATTTTCGCAAAATTTACACACCTAAATTCCTGGGTTGTTACACATATGCTGCGATCTTGAGGCGGCGAGGAGCGAACTGGCGGCTGAAATAAGCAATTGGTCCGTCGCCCTGATGTAGCACAGCCCCAAAGCCCAAGCTCGAGGCATGACAATCCACCACAAAGTCCTTGGTGAAATATGGAAGATGTAGGACGGGCGCTGCCGTAAGTGCTTGCTTCAGGGCGTCGAACGAGACGCTCGTGACGTCGGACCACAGGAACGCATCCTTTTTAAGTAGCTGGGTGAGGGGGCCGGCGATGGTGCCAAAATCCTTGATGAAGCGCCTGTAGTAGCCGGCCAAGCCGACGAAACCCCGAAGGCCATGAGCTGATCGCGGCTGCGGCCAGGACGACACAGCCTCAACCTTGTCGCAGTCCACGGCCACTCCGTCGGCTGAAATGACGTGGCCGAGGTAAGCGACCGTCTCGGTAGCGAAGGAGCACTTTGACTGCTTGACGTGGATGTCATGCGCGCGTAGAACTTCTAGGACGACACAGAGGTGCTGAAGATGTGCTGTCCAGGAGCTGCTATAGACGAGAATGTCGTCAAAGAACACCAAGACGCAGCGACGCAGGAAGGGCTGAAGCACCAGGTTCATCGGGGCTTGGAATGTTGACGGCGCATTCGATAGTCCAAACGGCATAACCAGAAACTCGAAGTGCCCATGATGTGTGCAGAACACCGTTTTTTCGATGTCATCCTGGTGAACACGCACCTGGTGATAGCCGGACTTGAGATCAAGCTTTGTGAAAAATCGAGCGCCATGAAGTTCATCGAGAAGCTCTTCGACCACCGGTATCGGAAATTTGTCTTTGACGGTGCACTCATTTAGGGCCCTGTAGTCGACGCAGAACCTCCAGGAATCATCGGGCTTCTTAACCAGAAGCACGAGTGCGGAAAACGGGGAGGTACTGGGGCGGATGATGCCCTGGGACAGCATGATGGCACACTGGGCTTCAAGTTCATCTTTCTGAAGCTGGGGATACCGGTAGGGACGTACTGCTACCGGGCTGCTGTTTCGTTTCAAGTGGATCCTGTGGTCGCATGGACGTGCCGGCGGCAGGCCTGACGGTGCGGCGAACACATCGGCAAAGGATTGGAGGAGCTGAGCAAGCAGGGCCGGCTCATCGTGACGCATGGCGTGCAGGTGTCCCGTCGGAGGAATATCGCTGCGAGAGGAACCGAGGCCCTTCCACAGAACGCGCCTGCCGTGATGCCAAAACGCCATGCACAGATCCTCAAAGTCCCACAGGATAGAGCTCAGTGTGCGCAAGAAGGAGACCCCCAACACCATATCATAGCAGTCCAGGGGGGTCACGAAGCAGTCGAGCAGAAACTCCTCTTGGCCAATGCGGATCGCGACGTCGCGGGCCACGCCACGGCAAGCCACCTTGTCACCGTTCGCGACACGAACATACGCGCCGTCCCCGCTCTGAAAGTGCAGGTGTGCCGCGCGCCCGGCAGAAGCGCTGATGAAGTTCGTTATCGAGCCGGAGTCGAGGAGTGCCGTGAACTCCTAGGTGCCCATGGTGACGCGCACCTGCATGGTGTCTTCGCCTTGGATGCCGGTGATGGCATTGAGGGAGATGAGCGGCTCCTCGTCGTGCGCGGCCGGCTGTGCATCCAGTAAGTTGGGGATATCTTCCTCCGGGTCGGTGACCTCCAGATAGAGCAGGCGCGGACACTTGTGGCCACGGACGTACTGCTCATCGCAGTTGTAGCACAATCCTTGGCGCCGTCGTTCTGTCATCTCTGTTGGCAAGAGACGTCGGAACGTTCGCAGAGGCCCGGCCGGCGTGGTAGACGCCTGCGGGACCACTGTTGTAACCGTAGTGGAGGTTGGCGCCGGCAGCGGTAGGGGGCACGGCTGGGGACGTGATGGCCGGGGTGTCGTGTTGTGGACGAAGGCGGTGGCGCGCCGCTCATATGCGTGTGCCAATGCCACTGCGCGCTGCAGGTCTTGGGGCGCTTGTAGCTCCATGTCGATGCGGATAGAGTCCGGCAGGCCGCCGGAGAACAAGCGGGCCTGTTGCTCCGGCGTCAGGTAGCCGGCATGGGCCAACCGTGCCTGGAAAAGCTCCATGTAGTCACTGACGGAGCTGCGGAAGGGGATGCGTGCGAGGTCGGCCAGATGATTGAATCCCATGGCCGGCCCGAATCGCTGCTAGCACAGCGCCTTGAAGTGGGACCAAGAAATCACGTCGCCATCACGCTCCAGCATGTAGTACCAATGTTGGGCAGCACCGGTCATGTGGAAGGATGCGAGGCCGACCTTGTCGCCCTCGTCGTGCGCTGCGCCCTGGAGAACTGGTCGCATCGATTGAGCCAGCCGAGGGGATCTTCGTTGCCGTCGAAGGTGGGGAAGGAGAGCTTGTAGTAGCGGGGAACACTGATGGCTTCGTTGTCTGTAGGAATGCCCAGGGGATGTTGTGGGGGCGGCCCCTGGTATGGCGGCGGCCGATGCGGTTGCTGGTACAGTGGTGGCATCTCGGAATACCCTGGGATGGGTGACGGCGATGGGGGAAACTGGATGTGGGTGATGGGCACCCCTTGTGACGCCGCCGCTGTGTGGACGACGACCGCCGCCGTCAATGGGGCAGACGACGCGGCGCCGTAGCCTGGCATACCCAACAGCGGGTAGGGAGCCGACGACCCCGACGATCCCGCGCCAGTGTAGGGGTCCTAGCTCGCAGGGCCGCTCCCACCAGACGTGCCGGCGGCGAGCTGATAGATTTGCCTCTGCAGTCCGTAGATGGCGGTCGCCAGGACGTCGATGGAGGCGGCTTGCGCGGTCGACTGGGATTGGTCAGCCGTGATGGGGATGGCGGAGGTGCCGACAAGCCAGAGGAGGGCGGGGGACCGGAGAAACTTGGCGACGACGAGGTGGAAGACGTGGCGGCGCCGGACGATGACGACATGGTGTCTGGCGAATCTAATACCAGATTGTTGGAGCCGTATCTGAGGAAGTAGCTATGCGAGACGGGTGGCCGGGGCTTGGGCTCCCGGTGGTGCGGTGCCGCCGAGACGCCGTCGTCGTCGCCGGCGTCCCGAGGGAGCAGGGGAGGAGGGAGAGATAGAATAAATCTCCAGCTTGTTTATTTCTCTCTATCAGTTTAGCCTTTATAGGCTTTACAAAGAAAATCCTAAACAACTATATCTCCTATGTTAACAGATGCAAACCAATCTAATCAACTGACTAACTAATCTTGCTGGAGAAGCCTTTGGCAGCGCGGCAGCCCTGCAGGCCCTAGCCGCCACTTTTCCTCCTCCTTTGATACACCTTGCCTACCATAACACTATGTGCTGGCGGGTGCCTGCCCGCTAGCACAAAGAAGTTTCTGCTGCGCTCATCCATGCCTTCAAACAATGCTGGTAAACCAGCTACCCTCCTTTCTTCTTCCTCTAGCCATCCATTTTGCCAACTTGGCAGCATATCTCCCGAACCCAAGTGATGGGGGTTCTCAGCAGCTTTCATAGCCTTCTACTTTTGTTGGACACTCAGAGCTATTGTTTCTACCATCTTCTTTTGTTCTAGGAACTCTTCCTACACTACTAGCAGAATGTTACCATACACAGCCCTAGCATCCTTGCCTTTCTAAACGAATCCCTAGCATCCTTGCCTTTCTAAACAAATTCAGTATTAAGCACAGACCTCCAATTCCTAAGAGCTCTTCCAAAGAGGCTCAACAAAAGTTCTAGCCGCGTTATCCGTTCCTTCCAGAAAAGCAAACTTTTCTTTCACTTTGGCCCATAATACATCATTTGTAGACTTAAGCACATTCTTCCAATTATTAGTTGTGATCCAGGACGCCAATTGGTCCCTGACACTTGCACCAATGATGTTCCCAAACTTAGCAGCTATCCCCTCAGGTAGGACGGGCTCTCCTTTGTCACCCAACTGTTCTATCACAAGTTGTCCTCTTTCAGGGATCTGGTTTCTTCTTCTTTGCCCATGTTTCCTGTTCGGGTTACTACTAGAAGTAGTAGTACTCGAATGTTGTGGTGCTGAAACTTCTGGATTTTCGGCAACAATGGTAGATGCTCTACGATGTCATGGCGAGGACCGCTCATCGTTCTACACATAAAACATTGTTTAAAGTATATCTTAATTTGAAGAACAAACATTATTTTTAGTGAATGTGAATGTATACCTCATTATCGTTTGGTTTGTAATCAAAATCATCGTCATCGGGACGCCTACGAGGTCATGGTTCACTTGGTTCGTACTCTGATGGAGTTTGATAGTCTCAAATTGTAGCTCTATCACAGGAATCCTCCTCACCAAATTCGATACTCTTAACCATTGATCATAAATAATTTACAATTCCTCCATACATAATAATACATTATATTAGGTAATATTTTTACAATAAAACTATTTAAATTAAATCCATATTCCTATAATACAAAAATAAAATTTCCAATACATTCATAATTATACATTTCTATTATAGGTATTTCAATTAAATCCATAGTCCTATGATATAATTTACAATTCCTCCACACATATCTATACATTATATTATGTAATTGTTTTTCTACAATAAATCTAGGTAAATTAAATCCATAGTCCTACAATACAAAAAACAATCATAGTCCAATAATTGTATAGTCCACAGTCCATATTTGTATAGTGCATAGTCCATAGTCCCATATACACAAATTTCTAGATAAATTGTCCATAGTCCATATTTATACAATTCTATTATCCATAATCCATAGTCCATATTCTAATATAGGTAAATGCATTTTGAAAAAAATAAACTGATGCTACTCGGGGGGAGCGGTCGTCGCGGTGCCGCCAGCCCCGTCCCCAGCCTCGGTGTGTCCCGAGGAGACGAGGGCGGGACACGCCGCTTGTGGAGAAGAGGAGGCGATGGTTGCGGCGACTCGGAGACCGTTGGCGACAGTTGGTGTGTGGGGGAGTCGTCGGTGGCAGTTGGGGAAGTGGGTGGCGGGGAGGATGTCATCCTGCTCGGTGAGGAGGGACGGTTGCACTCGGAGACGATAGCACGGCACTCGAGGAGGAGGTCGGCGGCACTTAGGGAGGACAACGGGGCGCTCGGGGAGGAGGGGCAGTGGCGCTTAGGGAGGACGGTCGGGCGCACGGGTAGGAGGGGCGGCGACGTGCTCGTGGATGATGGCGGGGCACTCGGGGAGGAGGTCGGCAGCGATCGCAGCCTCTCGGTGGACGGCGAGGCGCTAAGGGAGGACGACGTGGAAATTTGGCAGCCTCACTGCATCGTTTCATTTTCGCGCCAGGGACTTACAAAAATTTCAGGCCTTAGCACTACATATAAGAGAACTCAACACATGCGGGCCACATTAGCCACCCGTCAGCAGTGTGTCTCAGCATTGGTGGCTGCTTAAGACGACCACCAGCACTGATGCTCACTGCTGGCGGTCGTCTTAAGCGCTCACCAACACAGTGGATTTCAAAAAAACTGAAAAATTTGAAATCGTGCCTAAAAAAGTTCAAAGCTGATTGAAACTTCCAAGTGTCTCCTAAAATGTTTGAATTTAACCAAATGGATTCGGGGAGGTTGTATATGGTCATCAACACTAGCCATGTGCTTTGCATGCTGCTTCTTTCACCAAATGGATTCAGGCCATCTGTACTTAACGCAAAGGTCCTCCACTGCATCAGAAGGATGTTGAAGCTTCCCAGCAGACTTCTCTAGGCGATCGGTGTGCCAAGTCATTAGTTCAGCGGTCTTTGGGTTGAGGAATAATCGCTTCAGATGGTCCTCCACTGACAAGTACCACATCACCAAGTTAGGGACTTTACATTGACTAACAGTGTTAGTACCTATACTAGACTCCTCCACTTGATCACCTACACTTTTCATTCCACCCACCTTCCTCTTCGTGCCTTTAGATGTAACAACGCATTCTGCATCAAAATCGGCATTACTTTTGTAACGGCTAGCTTCACAATTTGGACACTTCTGCAATTCTACATTTTCACCGTGATACAATATACAATGGGTCCTACATGCATGTATTCTTTGCACCCGCATCTTCAATGGGTTGACAATCTTCTTTAGTTCATATGTATTTCTTGGCACCAAGTTAGGCCTCGTGAGTAGCTTGGCCAACAGAGTAACAAGTTCATCAAAACTATTGTCTGACCATCCAAATTTTGCCTTCACAATCTGTCATACCTGTTTTTCCAAAGAAAACTAAGTGCAAATCTATATGCATGCCAGGATCAAGTTTCATGCATATAGTTAACATCTAAGTGAATACAGAAACAGTATCAAGTAAGAAAATGGGAGATTATCATAGTATAAAGTTAAATCCTGGAAGCGAAGGCACCAAACATCATAGTCAGTCGACTAGGGTTTGCATACGCCTAGCACCAACAACATCTTCACGACAACTTCATAACAGCTTCTTTTTTCTGAGCAACATTATTTATAACAAGGGTGAGCACATGTCGTATTCAACAAGTGTGGGGAAAGTATGAATGCAACGGCTTAAACAAGGAAAGTCTGAAAGGTTGACTACATTAAGCACTTTTAATTGGTCAAATTTATTAGCACTTGATTACTAAGATATAAATATATACCAACACATATTAAGCATAAAGGTAAGATACGTCGTAAGCATATGGCAAGTAAAACCAAATAACACAATTTAAGTCCATCTTCAAGTTCAATTATCATGTGAGGGTCCAGGCCGCTCTCGACTGTGAGCACGACTAACTGGTTAGTTTTACACTCTGCAGAGGCTGTACACTTACACCTCCCGTAAAAGTTCCAAAGAACTTTGGACCCCACCATGCGATGCTAGCTAGGCACCATAGTACACTAACAAGGTGTGATTTCATAGGGACGCTATGAGGCATTTTCAAAGGTTCCCCAACAAGTTGCAACCCACGAGGTCCGGATCAATTAGCAAGGTATAAATCATCCTAGCAGGTCAATACCCCGCCATAAAAGAACAAACCCAACTCTCCACTAGGGTGGGTCCAGACTCCACAGTACGGTCGATCCCTTGTCCTTATCAGGTAAGGTCACCCCAAGCTAAAGTTCCTAATTAATTGGTCAAGACCAGTGCCCATTTAGTCCTTGTGGTTGTACTATTTTCCTGGGTGGTTCTCCATGTTCCAATTAAGAATATGATCTTGTATTAGCCAGAGGTATATCACAAAAGTAAAGCAAGCTCATCATTAAATTCATTAAACCACCATAACCCAAGTATAGCAACTGTGAGACATGGGTACCTCTGGGTCCCCACCGACAAGGCTCACGGCCGTCCCCGACAAGTGGGTCCGGCCTACCAGAAGACCCGCTGACCTGATAGTGGGCCCAATCGACCTAGTTGGTGGCCCACACGACCTCTCAAAGACCTTCCAGAAGATTCCCAGACGACCTTATTCAGAATGACTTCAAGACTTGGCGTGCAAGACATGATAGTGGTGGATTCCGACAAAGCAGTTCGACTTATATGGCAATGTAAGGAATCGGATGCTCGTTAGCCTAAGAGGGGGAGGGGGTGAATTAGGCAATCTTAAAACTTAACCTATGGCTTCACTATTTTTACACAAAGATAAACTAGAACATACTATCTAGTTGTGCAACTAGGGTTGTTCTAGTGTGAAACTCCCATCCCAGAACAAGGTTTGAAACCTATAGCCAATCCTAGCAAGATACTACTCTAGGAAAGTAAAGGCATGCAAAGATTGCAATAGAGTAAATGTGGAAACGTAAAGGGGACGAGAGGAAGCAAACTCTTGACACGTGATTTATCCCGTGGTATCGGTAGGCACTAAGCCACCCCTAGTCCACATTGTTGAAGCACTCACACAAGAGTATTGCTTCCCGGTGACCAAGTCTCTCCCAAGAGCACCACTTGACTCGCCACAAAGGCTCACCACTTAGGCACTCGCCAAGCTCCCTTGGTCACCTTGTTGCCGCCTCCACTAAGGAACTTCTCCACCAAGGAAGGGGGTCTCCATGTCCCCGCACAAAGTGTCCTCGCCGCTCCTCACCAAGCCGGAGGGTCGATGACGATTGCCGGTGAGCCACTTAGGCCCCAAGGCTTCCGGCGAACCTTGTACAACTTGATTCACTCAAGAATCACCTCACAAGGTTGGCACAACCTTGCACTCACTCAGCTCTAAGCTAAGCCTAGCACTAAACACATACACTAAGCATATGCAAGTCTATGTATGAGCGATTAACACTATGTGAAAACCTCAAATAGGTCACGTGGCATTTGTAATGGGCCCTTAACACCCGTAACATCCACCCACATCTGTAACGGTTGTTGTTTGGCGCCCGTTACCTATAAGCGCGTCAGGACGTCCCCGGGGTTGGCCTCCACAACGCCCGTTACCAATGTGGACTTCTGGTAATGGGCTTCTTAAACACCCGTTACATAAATTCTTTGTAACGAATGTTAAAGTGCCCGTTACAAATGTTAAACCTATCAGTAATGGGCTTGTAAAGTCCGTTACCGATCAATGCACTATCAGTAACGGGCTACTAAAATCTGTTACTGATCGCTGCCGTGTTGGTAACGGGCTATAAAGTCTGTTACCGATAATTTCGCACTGGAGACGCATGTTGAGCAAGTGTTCTATGTACCTGACCATGCAAAGAAGAACAGGTCAGTGGTTATGCCTGGAAAAATAGTATTGTGGGGATTGAAAATGTTGTTGTTGAGGAGGAGGAATACAACCAGTTTGACGAAATTCCATCCTTTGACACTTCATACAAGCCCCAACTCTTCAGAACTAACAAAACACCGTACTTGCGAAGCGACCATAGTGAAAAAATATATATACATAAATCAAGGAAGAAAAAGCAAGCCTGATTTCTACTGAATCCTTTTTGTAATGTCGGAGGATGTGTCTATTGGTGGAAATGGAATCCATTTTGTAATATAAAGGATGCGATCTATTGGTGGAATTCCAATCCTTTTTGAAATATATGGGATGTGGTGGAATTTGAATCCTGCTTGTAATATATTCTGCCATAGATACTATATATACTCTATTTATATTCTGCTTCAGTTCAGTAACAAGCAAGAGACGAGAATTAACGAACCCACGTCGCCATTGCTATGGGCAAGAGACGAGGACTAACGAACCGCATCGTCTTTGTTACGGGCAAGAGACGAGGACTAACGAACCAGCGTCGCTTTTGTTATGGGCAAGACGATATGCGAAATCACGAACAGATTACATCAAAAGGGACACGGATTAGAGCATCTTCAAGAGTTTGCCAAATTTTACTTGGCAAATCTTGTGCTTTGCCAACTTCTAAAAAGATATGCCAAGTAAAAAAGAGTTCATCTCCAACAATCTGGCATAATTTCACTTGCCAAATCTAGATCTAATTAACTTACATCAGGAATCCTGAGAGAAACAAGTTGATTTGCCAAAATATTGAGATAATCACAAGCTTTGCAAGTGAGTAGGTAAATCATACAAAAAATTGTACTGCACAGAGATAATCACAAAAGCATGTCTCTTGAGATGCAAAATCACACACACACAGATTACAGTCATCATTGATACATCAGCACAAGGTTACAATGCGGCCATATCTTCATGACGAGATATGCAAAATCACACACACACACACACATAGATTACAGTCATCATTGATACATCAGAACAAGGTTACAATGCGGCCATATCTTCATGATGAGATATGCAAAATCACACACACACTTCGATCTTGCTCGCAGGTCGTCGATCTTGCTGCACGTGGTCATTGAATAAGCTACATCTATGTTGATGGCTTAAAGAATTGATTCCTGGCTTGCAATGGGACCACAAAGCTTTCTGAACATGCACTTTTGTTCGCAAGAGCCTTCCGCGAGTGGAGGGAGAAAGCATAGGAAAAATAATGATCATTGGACAAAGGATGAAGGGTTGTTCATCTTGTAATAATGATCATTGGACACAGGATGAAATTGTTCATCTTGATGCTAGGAGGTTCTGGTCTACCTACCCCGGACACGGCTACGAGGAAGGAGTATGTCACAAGAATTTTCTTCTCGCAGCTGTATTAGAGGGATGAGCAACCCAATCACCCCTATCAAAGAATTCTTCTAGCAACTGAGAGATCAAGGAGGAGGAAGAAGGGAGAAAAGTAAAAGCTTGCGCCCTACAAGATCTATTCTTTGCGCCATAGCTAGATCTAGATCTAGAGAAGAAGGAAGCAAGTGCCTCGCTTTATTGTATCAAAAGAAGGAACCATATACTAGCTAGATCTAGAGAAGAAGAAAGCAAGTGACTCGCTTTATTATATCAGAAGAAGGAACCATATAGCTAGATCTAGATCTACTAGAGAAGAAGGAAGCAACTTGAAGTGAGGAGGATCGATAGGCGTCGGTGCCTTTTTATAGAAAAAACAAGGAAGATCAAGAGCACAGGAACGACCGGGAAGGTTCCCAAGACGGTCAAAACGGCCAGGAAACTGTTGCTAGTCAATGGCTGAGAGCAGAGGTAGTGATTCGAATGTAGAATTAAATGATACGCGGTGTAAGCAAACATCGTCTCCAATGGCCGTGTTTGGATGGTAGATGTTAGTGTTATTGTTAGTGCTAGTTTTTAACACCTCCAAATTAACACATGTGTTTGGCTCCAAAGTGTTAGTTTTGGTGTTAGTTTGCTACAAACTAACACTAACACCTCCATCCAAACATCCAATGTAGTCATCATCTCCAAAAAAAGAGAGGAAGGGATAAGATGAAGAGCACAAGAAACGGGAAGAGGTTCCCAAGACGGTCAATGGCGAAACTGTTGCTAGTCAATGGCTGAGAGCAGAACTACAGAGGTAGTGATTCCAATGTAGAATTAAATGATATGTGGGGTAACGAAACATCATCTCTAGTGCGGATTAGCCAAACATCATTTCCAATGGAGAATTAAATGATACGTGGGGTAACAAAACGCCGTCTCCATTGCATACTTAAACCGTGTTTGGAAACAAATCTCCTGTATCTTCTCCTTCCAAAACAATTAGAACCCCTACCCCTTCATCTCTGCCCGCGAAAAACAGCAACTGCCTACTTCTCATTGTCACCATTCCCGGCCGGAGATGGATAACATGCCGGGAAGAAGCACGCGGCACCAGCCGTCATCGTTGTTGTTGGGCCTCCCTCAAGTCCTTCGCATTGAGATTGCGGCGCGCATCGGTGCGACCTCGGAGCGGCCCTTGGCTGACCTCCGCAGCCTACGTGGTACTTGCTCGACCATGCGCCGCGTGTGCGGCCACGACGACGTCAGCCGGCGTTTGTCGATAGAGGGGATACGAGATGAGATTTCTTGGGTGTGGAACCTCACCGCTTACAAAGCATTCCTTGCTATGTTGAGCGGTCTTGGGAATCCGAAGGCTTGTTTCCTCTCCGGAATCAAAGCCTTCTTCATCGAACACAGGGGATACAATGATCTCCGGCGCGCCGCCGAGGGTGGGCACGATGCGGGGGCCTATCTATACGCCATCTTGCTCTACAGAGACAATGGCGGTGCCGCCGCCGATGACCTTGGCTGCCGTCGTCGCCGCCGTCATCATCGTGGCTGCCGTCGTCACCGCCGTCATCATCGTGGCTGCCGTCGTCACCGTCAGAGCCACCGTCGTCGAAGAAGAAGTGGCGGCGGGCAGCCCTCTTGACCATGCGGAGGTTCTCGAGCTTCTCAGTCAACCTGTGGATCCTGAAGGCGAGACCCTTCAAGGTCGGGTCCTTGTACACATCATGATGCGCCTTGATGTCGAAGGCCTCGCCAACACCTTCAAGCTTTCTGAAGGTGCTCCTCAGTAGCTCGGGGGTGAACTTATTATCTTCGAAGAGCGGTTCCTCGTCGGCGTCCTTGGCTGCCGGCTCCTTCCCCTTCTCCAACTACTTCCTACGGCGGCTTTCGTCGTCGTCGTCCTCCCTTCGTCCCCGCTTCGACGGCGGTGGGCTCCTCGACGTCATCTCCTCCTTCTCTGGTGACCGAAGATTTATAGTGCTGAATCGCGAGGAGGATGAAGAAGTTAAGAAAAAGATGATAAGCTTATGGAAGAAGCAGGGAGAAAGCATGGGAGGGCGACTGGGCGAGGGAGTTATATTGACAAGACGCGGAACCATCAGGCACCTCTGCCCCCACCCACTACTCCATTACTGCCAGTACGTGCCACTCGATTGCGCATCGGGCTCCATCTCAGGCGCGAAGCCACGCGTTGCCTTTCACTTACGCGGGATGGAGAAGGGGCGAGGCAATGATGTCGGGCCCACTTGTCAACGGCAGAAGCCAAACTGCGGCGCCTTTTCAATATCGATTTATTTTTTATTACAACATGGCTGAGGCGCCATCTTCAACCTTCAACCCTCGAGATCATCACCTCCTTCAACTTCAATCCTAGTCACCAACTTCTCCCTCTTCAACTTCAATCCTCTTTGTCAACTTCATCCCTCGTCGCCGCCAACTTCAACCCTTGTCGCCATTCAAATTCCAAACTCCGTCGTTGTAATATTTCGTCCATTCTCCTTGATGGCCGCCGCGGTGTGCTTGATGCAGCTGCTGCTAGATGAACTTTTCACCAACATCATCATCCACTCCATCAAGGATGTGGTTCCATTTTCTAAACCTTCAGAATAAAATCTGCGGCACCTTCTGGTGCATCTGCAACTCTGATGAGGTACTACTGCACGTGTCGCTGCGTCATCTTCGTGAGGCATGCAAGAATCACTACGTTAGGTCATGCTTTGAGTGGCGCTTCTGCGAGGCCAATCATCCAGAGGCATTGTGCTTCGAGGGGATAGTGAGGTTGATGAGGTGGCGGAACCCCGATAAGGGTCTGAAGCTCATCGGAGATGCCACCGTTGCTGAAGACTCTAGTGCCAACTACTTTTTAGCGATGCTGCAGTATTCCAGAAGACCCCGAAGCCATGGCACTACTCCAGGAAATCAGCGGCGGCCCGTCGCCCCCTGACGGCCGGCGGAAGAACCACAACCTGCGGCGGCTACGCTACCTCGTCAAGCAGGATCTCGACAACATTGCGTGGTTGTACTGGCTTGATGACGGCGAGGACGACGATGACATTCTGTTGCTGCCCGTCCAGAATCCCCACATATGCATTTGGGAAGCGGGATATAGGCGCTACGGGCCGGATACCAAAGAGATCATCCACTATTGCAGCGCCGAGTGTCGCATCCGTCATGAGTTCGACCTCTGGACGCGTAAATTCCACCCCGCCGTGGAGTACGCCGTCAGCAAGGTGAACATCAAGATGTAGGCGCAAGCATCAATATGAACATTATCTATCTTGAATGTAAATTATTAGATATTACTAGACGTGGATTTGATTTTATCGGGATGTTGGGATGTCGGCGGCGGCGGGCGGCGGTGCTCTCTGCTTCCTCCTTTATTCTATTCAAATGACTGTGGGGGGCAGTTCTATTCAAATGAAGAACAATTCCCATTTCTCCTTTTAATATGCAACCAAATGTTGTAACAAGTATTTCTTCGTCGTTTATATGCTTTATTTTGTTCTTTGTAAGTACAACATACAAATAATATTTGTTTTACACAACCATTAGTGATGGAACTTTACATTTCGTAAGCTTAAGGTGAACACAAGGTTTTGTTACGTTTTCAAATGCATATGAGTTCGAACATGTTGCAAAGTGTAGAAAACTTCAATGTTCAAGCAAACATTCTAGGAAACTATGTGAGAGATGTAGACATTTGTACACAATTATATAATTCCTTCATCGAAACCATTTGAAATGTTGAAGACAAGTCTAGATACCCAAATTATGTTGGCATGTCAATTTGTAGATTTTTTAGAGCACACTAGATGTTAGTAGAATTATTACATCATTAACATGGGATGTAAAAACGGATTCTAAGAATCTTGGGCACACAAGTGTGACTGTTGATATTTTATTCAAATACTAAATGTCCAAATACGAATTGTTCATATTTTTATGATTTTTAGGTGCTGTTTTATGGGCTCTAATAAATCAGGGAAGCAAGTTTCATTCCAAAAAAATTGTGACAGGCCTACGCGTCAGCGTCAGCAGTCAATATAAAAAAGATAACCACTGACCCAACTCCCAACAAAGGCGATCTAGGTTCACTAACCATCGTCGCCCATGACACTGGCCCACTCGTTAGCATTAGCAGGAGAACCGTGCGCGGGCTGCTCAAAATTTCCCACCTATATTTACTATAGTGCCCATGAAATTCCGATTGCTGCACAGTGCCGTCAAGGGCATGCCAGTAGTTTCATTAAACACAGTTACGCGCGCCATTCATATTCGGCTCCTCACTAGACAGATCCACAACGCCCGCATTCTCCCCACCGCCGTCGCTAGTCGCCCTGCTCGCCTTCGCCACTCTCTCCCCGCCGCAGCCCTGCTCTTCTCCAGCCCCACTGCTCCCTATGTGACGACGGTGACGGGGACGCGGTTACTGGCGTGCGGACGTAGGACCGTGGGGCCATCGTCACGATCATCGGCGAATTCGAAGGACCTATCTTCACAATCGATCTATTCGGTGCAATACGATTCAGGCGGCATCTCAATCCGCTCCTACGTCGAGTTCGAAGCTGCACGTCGATTCAAGTCGGAGCCAAGAAGAATTCATCTACTATTGGCCCAAGACTCAACGGGACCTGCAGAATTATTTCCCTGATTATTTTTTCACGAGTTCTAGTCCGGCACGCGAAGCGTAATGCAAGCTCCAGCAAGTCATCTGCGTTTGATGGTTCAGTTTTCGAGGAAAGATCCAATTTTTTTGAACTCGGACTCAAGGCTGCTGAGTTGCCATGCTTTGAATCTGAAACAGAGCATCGTTCGGCAGAGGCCCTTGAAGACAGCCATCGGCTATTGCTGCAATGCGGCAATTGGAAACTCAATTTTTTTTGGAAATCGTTATGCACACACCAAAAGCTCTCACAAGGCCTCAAGACATTCACTTGCCGTACATGGAAGACGCACACAAGTACAACTACATCGACATCTGGCTGCATCAACACGAGTACAACTACACATTGCACCGCAACTACTCGTCATTCGGCCACGGGCTCTACGTCAACTTTGCCGTGCGCCATGACTACTCGTCTCTGGATGCACGCGCTCTACCCCAGCACTGCCGTGCGCCGCGACTACTCGTCACCCGACCGCACAGGCTCTATGTCAACCTCGCCATGCGACGCGAGTACTCGTCTCCCAGCCACAGCAGCTCTACATCGACTACGTCGTACACCGCCGCGACATCGTCTTCTGGGCGTACGACTACCTCGACTACTTACCTCGACTAGTCTCAACCAGAAAACTAGTCGAGGACGGCTCCCGCGACATCAACAACTAGTCAGATCCACCTCCGACTAGTCGACTTCAGCTCCAACCGTTGCGGCTCCATCACCGACCGCCACGGCTTCGTCGACACTCGTCCGCGAATTAAGCTAAGTCACTTATTTCAATAATTATTTTTTTCTTTGGCTTGCTCTCCACATACAGGAACCAACGCCAAAGACTACTTCGTGTACGCCTCTCAATGGCTACCTGCCAGCAGAGCTACACCGTGCCAGCTATTTCTTGGGGACCGTTGATTGGCTGTCACAGGCTTGGTACACCAAATTAGGAGGCTCTTGCCACGACATTTCGTGTACTGAGTGCTGGAGGCGCACAACGGCTACACCCTGAGGAGGAATTGCGCAATCCTGCTCTCCGCCACGCGGAACAACGAGCAATCGCGCTCTCTCTTGTCGTCATGACGACTACTTTCGTCTACCTCTTAATGGTCACACGCCTTGATCCACGCAAAGCCTCGGCTCTCCTATCATGCCTCCACGTCCCCAGCGACTACGGCTGAACAGGCTCCTCAGAGACCGGGCGCTTAAACCAGCTCTCCTGTCATGCCTTCACGCCCCCAGCGGCTATGGCCAAACAGCGACCACAGAGACTGGGCGCTAAACCGCATCAGGCTAACTACTTGACGCCTAACGACCACAACAAGAGCATGACACATGACATTTACATCTATATTCATATTTGTATTTGTCTTTAGTAGATTCAAATTCTACAAAAATGCTACATAATGTACGCATATCTACTTTCAGGTCAAGCTCCCGCGACGACTTTCCAGTACGTTCTGCGTACCTCCACCGGCGCGGCTAGTTCCCAACTCGGGGGCTACGCACCAAATCACTACTCAACAACAACTCGAGTAGTCTCCGCTAGCTCTCTCGCTCGGGGGCTCGGCACCAACAACTACTCGACGTGGCTCCTACGGCTCACCTGGCGACGAGCTCGGGGGCTGAACGCTGCAAGAGTACTCGGATGATGGCTTTCGCGAACATTGAAGACCCTTGGATTGATTACCTAATCATTTCAAGGCTCGGGGGCTACTAGGCTACACCCATCAGTTGATTTTTCAAGACGGAAGCAGAATCAAGATTGACCCTCAGCCAGAGTCTACAACTCAACCTAAGGCTCGGGGGCTACTCCATATGGAGTGCGATTTTGCAATCGCACTTCCATATAAATCTCGACTTCAAGACTGATGAGTTGGACCACCTTCCAGCCTTGCGGCAGTTCAAGTACTATTGAAGACTTCTCCAAGCGGTACTCGAGGACGCTCAAGAACTACTCGAAGAGGCTTCAAGACTACTCGAACTACTACTCTCGACTCCAACGTGCTCAGGAGCTTGTCGGGCATACACCCCGGGTACTCATGCAAGGAAGGAGGAAGAGTAGAAGACGGACTCCTACTAGAATTCCCCTGTACTCCTACTAGGACTCGCTCTGTGTAATCCTACTAGGACTCCTACCTTGTAACCGACTAGGAACCCGCCCCCTGGACTATATAAAGGAGGGCCGGGTACCTAGCCAAACATCCACAATCCCTCCGGGAACAACACCAAGCGTAGGGCGCAATACTACTCTAAACAGGACGTAGGGTAGCTACTCCGGCTACCCGAACCTGTATAAATCTCGTGTCTTGTGTCCTCGCGCGTACCTTCGGGTTCGAGATCATGGCGATCCCCACCTTCTACCTTGCTGCGGGTACCTCCCATGGAGGTCGACAGGTTTAAACACCGACACGGACGTACGTCCGGCCAACCTAAACACGGTTGATGCGAATCCGTCGACGTCGTTCCCGGCCACGACGACGAGTCGGCCGGCCGCCTCAGGCCACGAGCCGCCGTGGATCCGGCCCCTCCAACCATCACGAGAACAACTACTTCATTCTCGACAGAGGTTAGTCCTACTTGAATCCCCAACGCCCTCTCTCTCATCGGCCACCAAAATCGATCTGCTATATATTCATGTCAATGTGGATTAATTAGGGATACATGCCTAGATAGTTCATCTTTAATTGATTGACTGTAGTTTTGATTGATGGATTTTGTTACCCCAAGTCTGTATGAATAAATTGTTGCTAACAGATGTAGTTATATGAACTGTTGAAATTCATTTTCATGTTCCTGGTGCTACAATTTTTGCATTGTAAATTCATGAAAAGCATCGAGGATGTTAGCATACTTTAATTTTGATATGCTCTGAATATACCAGATCGACAGTTATGCTTTGGACCTGTTAGCATATACTTTAATTCTGCTATGCTCAGGTCGACAGTTATGCTTTGGACCTGTTAGCATACTTTAATTCTGATGGCCACAAAATGTCATTGGGAATTGCATCGCATTGGTTTATAATGTAGTCCACCCAATCTACTATATATTCATGTCAAGGTGGATTAGGGAGACATGCCTTAATAGTTCATCTTCAATTGATTGACTATGGATTTGATGGATGGATTTTGTTGCTCCATGTCTGTTTTGAATAAATTATTGCTAACAGATGAAGTTATATGAAATGTTGAAATTCATTTTCATGTTCCTGGTCCTATAATTTTTACACTGTAAATTCATGAAAAGCATAAAGGATGTTAGCATACTTTAATTCTGCTATGCTTTGAATGTAGTGATAACTAAACTGTCTTATACTTTGCTGTGAGTTGTCACACCCGGTTTTAAAGGCAAAACCGAATGCATTGATCACGTGTGCGCCAGGATCAAGTTACACACACGCTTAGACATTATGAATACCAAAATCAGTGCCACACGAATAAAGAGTTATTACAAACCATAGTCTTAAACGAAACTTAAACAAACGAGTTCTCGCAGCGGACAAAATGCCTCCACAGGCAGCTGACTGAAGACTACGCACACCTAGAACTCCTGGAAATCTTCTGGATTATCTTCAAAATTCTCCCAGTCTGAGCAGCAAATCCGGGTATTGTAGATGCAAGAGAATAAACAAGCGTGAGCACATATCGTACTCAGCAAGGGGAAACAACATAACATGCGAGGCCATATGGTGGATGGCTAAGGTTTAAGCACTTTAGCATTTTAGTTGGTCAAGTTTTATTAGCAACCTGATTACTAAAGGTGTAAGTTCATACCAACCCAATTAATAAGATATAAGCATCATAAATAAAGAAATAAACAACAATTTAAACATTAAAGTTCCATAATTTAATCATGTGAGTGTCCAGGCCGCTCTTGACCGTGAGCACGGCTAATCGATTAGTTTAACACTCTGCAGAGGTTGTACATCTTTACCCACAAGCAGCGTAAAAGCTCCGAAGAACTTTGGACCCAACCATGCGGTGTTTGCAAGACACCATATCACACTTCCGAGGTGTGATTGCATAGGGACGCTACATGGCCTTTACAAAGGTTCCCTAGCAAGTTATGACCCACAAGGTCGGATCGATTAGCAAGGTATAAAGTCCCCTAGCAGGTCAATACCCCACCATAAAAGAATAACTCACCCAACCCCCTGCTAGAGCGAGTCCATACCCCACGGCACCGCCGATCCCTTGTCCTTATCGGGTAAGACCATCCCATGCTAAAGTTCCTAATTAATCGGCCATGACCATTGCCCATTAGTTCTTGTGGTTGTCTTGTTTTCCTGGGTGGTTCTCCATGTTCCGATTATCAAATTAAAGTGGTCTTGCAAAGTAAAAGATCATAAACGGAACATGAAATAACAAAAGGTAACCAAGTTGATTAATACCAATTCCCGATTGAGCATGCTAAGCAATAACTACCACAAGATTAATTTAATTCCCGGCATCAAGGTAAAGGTAGTCAAAAGCTAGGCATGATCCTTAATAGGTTCCCATCAAATTAATGCAAGCGAAAAGTAAAAACGGTGAATTTAAATGCATGTTATGTAGGACAAGCGGGCATGCATCAAGGAATACTTGCCTTCAACCAAGCCTTGCTGCTCAAACTCTTGCACGACCGGATCTTCAAATCCCTCGAACGAATCGCTCTCTACGATCCACAATCATCACATGCAAGCATATAATAGAAATAAATAAGAAACAGTCAC
Source organism: Cenchrus americanus (assembly GCA_947561735.1). Classification (NCBI taxonomy): domain Eukaryota; kingdom Viridiplantae; phylum Streptophyta; class Magnoliopsida; order Poales; family Poaceae; genus Cenchrus; species Cenchrus americanus. The sequence goes on along the minus strand of OX387242.1, from coordinate 163,318,842 downwards.
CAAACAGATCAAACAGATCTAAACAGTAGCACAAAACTAATCTACGCTTCGAGACGAACGCGTGGACATAAAGAACGCTAAAATCGGAGCTAAAACGACCAAGTTATGGCTTTGGGAAGGTTTAGGGACTAATCTGCAAAGATTTGAAAAGGTTTCGGGCTAAAATAAAGAAAAAGGACTAAACTGTAAGAAAACTTATACGGTGGAAGGGTATTTTTGTAAATAAAGAAAATCCAGGGGTTTTTCTGCAAAATTGCCAGGGCTGGCGGCGGTTTGACCGGCTTGACTCGGGTTGACTAGATCTGGGACCGTTGGATCCGGATCTAGCGGCTGCGGTGGCTCGCGGGCGAAGCGGTGCGGCTGGATAGGGTCAGGGGCGTTGGATCTCCATCCAACGGCTGAGATCCTGCGCAAGCGGCCAAAACGGCGGCGGCCGGCCGGGGACGGCGGCGGGCGGCGGCGGGCGGCGGCGGAGTCGCCGGCGGAAACCCAATCTAGGGTTTCCGGCCCCGGTTCGAGGCGCGGGTTGCACCTATGCGACGCGCGCGAGTTGGTGAGCCCGACTAAGGCCACGGTTCGGGCGGAGAAGCGGCGGCGCGGGCGGCCGACGCGGCGGCGTGGCGGTGGAGCTCCGGCGACGGGCCTAGGGGCGGCGGGGTGCACGGGGATGTCAACAAGCGGCGCGGCGGGTGGCTCACCTCCTTGCGCGGCTCCGGATGCGTTCCACGGCGGCGAGCGGGCGACGACGGCGGCGGGCACCGAAGCGGCGGCGGGCTAGGGTTTTGAATTCCAGCAACCAAAATAATGCTCCAGCATGTATGCCACAAATAAATCCTATATTTCATTAAAATTATTTTAGAAAAGTGTTAAATGCCTAAAATTAAATAAACAACCTTATACTCCTTAAACAATTAAATGGTTGCTATCAAATTTTAATAAAGCCAAGTTTTTAATAGAATTAGGGTGTTACAAATCCTACCCCCCTTAAGAAGAATCTCGTCCTCGAGATTCGGGCGCATTGGGAAAAAGATGCGGAAACTCGCTTTCGGCTCATCCTCTCTTTCCCATGTTGCCTCATCCTCTGCATGATTACTCCATTGTACTTTGCACATCTTAATCACACTATTCCTGGTGACCCTTGTCATTGTCTCCAATATCCGAATGGGGTGTTCAACAATAGTGAGGTCCTCTCTAACACTTAGATCATCCAAGGGTAACGGCTCCTTATCATGAGGACCAAAACCCTTCTTCAGCTGGGAGATATGGAACACATCATGCACATCAGCTCGTTGGACTGGCAACTCTAATCTGTAAGCCACTTCCCCCACTCTCTCAAGGATCTTGAAAGGTCCAATAAAGCGAGGTGACAACTTTCCTTTAACTCTGAATCGACGCAAACCTCTGATAGGTGATACTTTTAGGTACACATAATCGCCTTCCTGAAGGACCACATCCCTTCGTTTGCCATCTGCATAGCTTTTCTGTCTAGACTGAGCAATCCTCAAATTTTCTCGGATAATCTGAACTTGTTTCTTCGCTTCTCTGATGATATCTGCCCCAAATAACTGCCTTTCGCCTGTCTCACTCCAAAATAACGGAGTCCTACACTTCCTTCCATATAGAGCCTCAAAGGGTGACATTTTTAGACTAGCTTGGTAGCTGTTGTTATAAGAGAATTCAGCATACGGCAAGCTCTTATCCCAACTACAACCATGCTTAAGCGCACATGCTCTCAGCATGTCCTCTAGGATCTGATTGGTTCTCTCTGTCCGTCCATCCGTCCGTGGATGATAAGCGAGCTGAAGTTTAGTTTAGTATCCGAGAGATTCATGCAACTTCCCCCGAAACGAGAAGTAAGCGAGTACCTCTGTCGGACACGATCTTCTTTGGTACACCATGCAAACATACAATCCTGGACATGTATAGTTCTCGCCAACTTAGCTCCGTATAGGTAGTCTTTACCGGAATGAAGTGAGCTACCTTAGTCAAACGATCCACGATAACCCAAATCGAATCATAACCATCTCGGGTTCGGGGTAAACCCACTATGAAATCCATTCCGATCTCTTCCCACTTCCACTCGAGGCACCTTCAAAGGTTGAAGCAAACCGGCGGGTCTCTCGATGTTCGGCCTTAACCCGGTGACAAGTGTCGCACAAAGCCACATGAGCGGCCACGTCTCTCTTCATACCGTACCACCAATACCTGCTTGAGATCCGGTACATCTTAGTAATGCCCGGATGGATAGAGTAAGGCCGAGTCGTGAGCTTCTCTCAAGATCTTCTCTCTAAGATCTCCTGTCTCTGGTACACACAACCGGTTCTTAAACCACACGGTTCCTTGCTCATCTTCTGTGAAATCTGGGGCTTCTCCTTGTTGCATGTTCTCTTTAATCTTTTGTATTCCAGCATCCTCTAACTGCCACTTGCGTATCTCTTGCTCCAGAGTGGACTGTACTTCCAAAGTTACTCCTTCTGCATGTGCAACCACTTTCAAGTTGAGCCTTTCAAACTCTTTTACCAACTCGTCAGGAAACTGAATGGTCATTGCCATGTTAGTGTGGCCTTTCCGACTCAAAGCATCAGCGACCAGATTCGCTTTACCCGGATGATAATGAATCTCTAGATCATAGTCCTTGATCAACTCTAACCAACGACGCTGTCTTAGATTAAGATCCTTCTGAGTGAAGATATACTTTAGACTCTTGTGATCAGTATAGATCTGGCACTTAGTTCCCATGATATAGTGTCTCCAAATCTTTAATGCATGAACCACTGCTGCTAACTCAAGATCATGCGTAGGATAGTTCAACTCGTGTTTCCTCAACTGACGAGATGCATAGGCTATAACATGACCTTCTTGCATCAACACGCATCCTAGTCCTTGTCGAGATGCATCACAATATATGTCAAAACTCTTTCGTAGATCAGGCATTACTAGAACGGGTGCTGTGGTTAACCGCTTCTTTAACTCTTCGAAACTGGACTGACATGCACTGGTCCATTTGAATTCCCTGTCCTTCTCTAGCAGCGTAGTGAGAGGCTTCACAATCTTAGAGAATCCTTCAATAAATCGACGATAGTAACCAGCAAGTCCAAGGAAACTCCGAATCTCAGACACCGTACGAGGGGCTTCCCACTTCAATACATCGCTAACCTTCTTTGGGATCCACCGCAATACCTCCGTTGGTGATGATATGACCTAGAAAAGACACTTCCTTGAGCCGGAACTCACACTTGCCGAACTTCGCATATAACTCATGGTCTCTTAGCTTTGCAACACAAGTCTCAAATGCTCCTCATGGTCCTCCTCACTCTTGGAGTAGATCAGAATGTCATCAATGAATACCACAACGAACTTGTCCAAATACTCCATAAAGATCTTGTTCATCAAGTACATAAAGTACGCGGGTGCATTGGTTAACCCAAAAGACATAACTGTGTACTCATAAAGTCCGTACCTGGTGGCAAAAGCTGTCTTAGGAATATCTGAAGGCCTAATCTTTAACTGATGATAACCTGATCGCAGATCGATCTTAGAAAACACTGTTGCCCCTCTCATCTGATCAAACAAGTCTTCAATACGTGGCAGAGGATACTTGTTCTTGATAGTAACATCATTAAGAGACCTGTAATCAACACACATCCTCTGTGTGCCATCTTTCTTACCCACAAAGATAACGGGTGCTCCCCAAGGTGATGAACTAGCACAAATGAACCCTTTACCCAATAGTTCTTTAATCTGAGCTTTAAGTTCATGCAACTGATCACTAGACATTCTATATGGGCGCTTAGAGATAGGAGCAGTACCAGGTAAAAGATCAATAACGAACTCAACATCTCGGTCAGGGGGCATACCTGGCAACTCCTCGGGAAACACATCAGGATAATCGCACACTACCCGTATGTCTTCCAAGGCCGCTCCGTCAAGCTTATTCACGGCACCGGCATTTGATGGTGCGGGATCTGCCGCAAACTCAAACCTTTCACCGAGTTTGGACTTGTAAGAAGGATTGACCTCTTAGCACACTGAATCACCGCATCACACGCGGTCAACCATCCCATTCCCAATATCACATCGATCCCCTTTGAATCCAAGATTATAAGATTGGCACGGAAATCTCTGCCCACAATCTTGAGATGGACATTATCACATTTATAGATAGCTTTCAATTCCCCCCCCAAGCGAGGTAACTAACATGTGGCGAGACATGGGACTGATAGGTAGATTATGTTGAGCTACGAACTGGGATGTAATGAAAGAATGGGATGCTCCAGAATCAAACAAAGCTCGAGGCGGGGAGTAGAGTTGACTAGAAACATACCGAGCACTACTGCGGGGTTCTCCGGGCGACTTCGGCATCAACGTGCATTGCCTTGCCTCGTGCGTAGCTCGTTGTCCTTTGTTAGACTGCGGGGTTTGGCTTCCGCTCCATGTCTGCTGCTGGGTCTGCACAGGGGTGTGTGGAGGGTTCCTCTTTGGGCAAGCATTGGCATAGTGACCAAGTTCTCCGCACTTGAAGCAAGTAGTGGTGGCAGGATTGGGTGGTGCCACGGTCCTTACAGGTGTGCCAACTGGGGCTCTCTGCTGACTCTGCTGGGAAGCTGGGCGGGGAGTCCGAGGAACGGGGACGCCGAAACCGCCGGCGACCGCTGGAACCGCCGAACGGGACGCCGGGACCGCTGCCGCCCAAAGTTTCCACCCGGTCCCCCATAGCGGAACGGGGTGTTCGGCGGTGGGTTGAAGCGCGGGCGAGACGCACTCCCAAACCGCCCGCAGCCGGCGGCCTTCCTCTTCGCTCTCCAAGCTCCTTGCGCTTGTGCTCCAAGCGGATAGCGGCATCAACTAGCCGCCGAAAGTTAGGAAAAGGATATGACATCACTCGGTACCGCAGCGAACCAACCAATCCATCCAAGAACAGCTCCTGCTTCTTCCTATCTTCAGCAACCTCCTCAGCTGCATAGCGAGATAGCTCAGTGAACTTGTCTCTATACTCAGCCACCGACATTCCTCCCCCGCTTCGGAGAAAGGAACTCCTTCTTCTTGATCTTCATGACTCCGGAAGGGTATGTGATGGCTCCCGAAGTTGGTGGTAAACTCCTCCCAAGTGATAGTGTCTGGGGCGGCATGAGCGGCAGAGTACGCATCCCACCAAGCGGCCGGCAGAGCCTCGAAGTCGTCTCCGGCATACGGGACCTTCTCTCTGTCGTCACACCGACGGGTAGTGAGCATCTTCGGTATTGTCTTGAGCCAATCTTCAGCTTCCGGTGGATCGGCGGCGTGGGTAAACACGGGAGGGTGATGACTCATGAACTCCGGTGCTTGTTGCGAGGCGCGGGTGGCGGCACCGGCGGGTTGTTGACACGAGCTTGCAAGTTTGTCACAGTGGTGGTCAAGTTCTGGAGGAGCTGGGTCTGTGCCTCCAAGAACTGCTGCATAGCGGGATCCATTTGTACTGGCTGGGGTGCTCTTCCTGCTGGTTGATCAACACCTGATCTTGACCTGGTGTTCACCATCTGAGTGTTAGGGACATTATTTTAGATGATTGCACCAAGGGTTAAACTTAGGAAGTTAAGATAGCAATGATATTCAGATAAGACAGATTCTGTTGACTCCAAACAATCAGGCATAGCTCTCAGTACGAGTAACCAAAAATTACGGGTTTTGGACTGATAATAGGTAATGAAATTACGAAACTACTCCAACTGGAATTACCTCAATCGGAGTTGTGTAGCTCTGGTTATAAAATAAACAAGTCAGGTAGGTCGGCAGTGTTTAACAGATTCGTGAGCCTGTAATGTTTTAGTCATAACTCTCTGGTTTTCCATCCAAATATTCTGAATTTTTCACAGAAATTCAGTCACGAAATTATTGAACTTCCCCAATTGGTTTTACTGCAATCGGAGTTCTGTAGCCCGAGATAAAATTAAAACAGTACTGCTGACTCAGAAAACTGTGCGAACAGATTTTTGGGATCTCGAGTTTGTATTAAGAGAAAACTTAAGAGGACAAAAAGATTAAGATAGATAACTGATTGAGACTGAAAGATAACCCCCACAAACTTACTACTAAACCAATGTCGTTGTGGTCATCACTCCACAACACATTGCACTCAACCAAAAATCCAACTCATACATTAAGCACAAAATCAAGCATTCAATCACACCTCTAAACTAAACACACTTTACCGATCGTCTACTAGCGATTACAAAGAAATCCTATCCCTAATCTTAAACCTAAGGACTATCTTCAGCCATGGCATCTGTGCGAGCGTCAGGGGAGTCGTAGTGTGGCCTCTTGGGTGATGGGGAGGTACATCCTTCTGTGGCTTCATGAGCTTCCGGCTGCTCCCTGTTCAAAAGTGCAGCTTCCAAGGCACGCCTTTGCGTCTCCAGGGTGAAGATCTGCTGCTGTGCTGCATATAGTGTGTTGTTGGCATCATCCAATGCAGTGTTCACAGCCGCAAGTAGACCCCGGACATTGTTGAGCGTCCCTTCATAGGCTGGTGCTGGGGCGATGTAAGTCTTGGCTTCCCCACTTGCCCTGAATGGTGTGTAGCGGCAGTGGGTATCCTCCAACCTGTCACGCTCCTTGTGAGAGAGCACGTAGAGCGCCCTCCGAGCTGACTCTGCTATCCCAGCATCCATCGTAGTCCTGTGAGCCACGTCATGATGCTTGGACACCTCCTTCACTCCACGACATGGAATGTACTCCTCCAAGATGGCAGCAACCTCCCAATGGGGCTCGAACCACGGATGGGTCCACAGCTCACAATGGTAGACAGGGGCCTTATCATAGCCTAGGCGAAGTACCATTGCCCTCAGGTGGTCTGCCATGGGAATGCCTACTCCATCAGCTCTGTAGTGGTACACTTCCCAGATCGCTTCCCTCTCTTCCTCCTCTTGCTCTTGTTCCTCCATCTCGTGATCTGAGGAATCCTCATCTTCCTCTGGCGCTTGCTCCTCTAGGTTAGGTTGTTCAGCTAGCTCATCCTCCTCTGGGATCATCTCCTCCGGATCTTCCTCGTCATCGGGCACCATGATAAGGTTGGGGAAAACCACAGGTGCAGGCTCCATCTCAATCTCCTCATCTGTATCTCCATCATGCAAATCATGGTACTGTTCCTGTGGAGCATACTGGTGGACTGCTCCGGCCGAGAAGTCTCCAAGCTACGAACCATCTGTAGTGTAGTGCAGAATGAGAAAGATGGTAAGGTAAAAAGGATGAGAGCTAAAGCAAGCACAAGATAAAGAATGCGAACTGACTCAAGAGTGAAGCAAAAAGGCAAGAGTAAGGTTAGTAAGAATAAAGCAAGCATGTGTAAGAAAGCTTCTATGAGTATAAAATCCTTAATTCGACCATTTCCTATCTAGGCTAGCTTTCCTACAGTCAACACAGCTCTGGTACCACTCTGTCACACCCGGTTTTGTAGATGCAAGAGAATAAACAAGCGTGAGCACATATCGTACTCAGCAAGGGGAAACAACATAACATGCGAGGCCATATGGTGGATGGCTAAGGTTTAAGCACTTTAGCATTTTAGTTGGTCAAGTTTTATTAGCAACCTGATTACTAAAGGTGTAAGTTCATACCAACCCAATTAATAAGATATAAGCATCATAAATAAAGAAATAAACAACAATTTAAACATTAAAGTTCCATAATTTAATCATGTGAGTGTCCAGCCGCTCTTGACCGTGAGCACGGCTAATCGATTAGTTTAACACTGCGAGAGGTTGTACATCTTTACCCACAAGCAGCGTAAAAGCTCCGAAGAACTTTGGACCCAACCATGCGGTGTTTGCAAGACACCATATCACACTTCCGAGGTGTGATTGCATAGGGACGCTACATGGCCTTTACAAAGGTTCCCTAGCAAGTTATGACCCACAAGGTCCGGATCAGTTAGCAAGGTATAAAGTCCCCTAGCAGGTCAATACCCCACCATAAAAGAATAACTCACCCAACCCCCGCTAGAGCGAGTCCATACCCCACGGTACCGCCGATCCCTTGTCCTTATCGGTAAGACCATCCCATGCTAAAGTTCCTAATTAATCGGCCATGACCATTGCCCATTAGTTCTTGTGGTTGTCTTGTTTTCTGGGTGGTTCTCCATGTTCCGATTATCAAATTAAAGTGGTCTTGCAAAGTAAAAGATCATAAACGGAACATGAAATAACAAAAGGTAACCAAGTTGATTAATACCAATTCCCAGTTGAGCATGCTAAGCAATAACTACCACAAGATTAATTTAATTCCCGGCATCAAGGTAAAGGTAGTCAAAAGCTAGGCATGATCCTTAATAGGTTCCCATCAAATTAATGCAAGCGAAAAGTAAAAACGGTGAATTTAAATGCATGTTATGTAGGACAAGCGGGCATGCATCAAGGAATACTTGCCTTCAACCAAGCCTTGCTGCTCAAACTCTTGCACGACCGGATCTTCAAATCCCTCGAACGAATCGCTCTCTACGATCCACAATCATCACATGCAAGCATACAATAGAAATAAATAAGAAACAGTCACCAAACAGATCAAACAGATCTAAACAGTAGCACAAAACTAATCTACGCTTCGAGACGAACGCGTGGACATAAAGAACGCTAAAATCGGAGCTAAAACGACCAAGTTATGGCTTTGGGAAGGTTTAGGGACTAATCGCGAAGATTTGAAAAGGTTTCGGGCTAAAATAAAGAAAAAGGACTAAACCGTAAGAAAACTTATACGGTGGAAGGGTATTTTTGTAAATAAAGAAAATCCGGGGGTTTTTTCGCAAAATTGCCGTGGCCGGGCGGCGGTTTGACCGGCTTGACTCGGGTTGACTAGATCCGGGACCGTTGGATCGGATCTAGCGACCTGCGGTGGCTCGCGGGCGAAGCGGTGCGGCCGGATAGGGTCGGGGGCGTTGGATCTCCATCCAACGGGCCGAGATCCTGCGCAAGCGGCCAAAACGGCGGCAGCCGGCCGGCGGGGACGGCGGCGGGCGGCGGCGGGCGGCGGCGGAGTCGCGGCGGAAACCCAATCTAGGGTTTCGGCCCCGGTTCGAGGCGCGGGTTGCACCTATGCGACGCGCGCGAGTTGGTGAGCCCGACTAAGGCCACGGTTCGGGCGGAGAAGCGGCGGCGCGGGCGGCGACGCGGCGGCGCGGCGGTGGAGCTCCGGCGACGGGCCTAGGGCGGCGGGGTGCACGGGGATGTCAACAAGCGGCGCCGGCGGGTGGCTCACCTCCTTGCGCGGCTCCGGATGCGTTCCACGGCGGCGAGCGGGCGACGACGGCGGCGGGCACCGAAGCGGCGGCGGACTAGGGTTTTGGGTGGCGGCGGCGCACGGGCTAGAGCAGCTAGGGCACGGCGGCTCGGTTTGGGGGTCCAAGGAGGCGGCGGCGCGCAATAAATAGCCGGGCGGGGTGTCCTTGGCGTGCGGGCCACGCACGGGGGGTCGTGCCCCCGTCGGACTCGGGTGGCGGCGCGGCCGTGGCCGAGGCCGGGTCGGGGCACGGCGCGGCGGCGGGGATGACGGGTGGGGCCCCCGTCGGCGGCGGGCGCGGCGGAGGCGCGGGTGGCGGGCGGGCGCGGCTAGCCGGGCCGGCTTGGCCTGCTGGGCCGGAAGGCTTGCGCGTGCGGGCCGGGCAGCTGCGGCCTTGCAAGCTAGACGGGCTGGCTAAAAAAAGAAAGGGCTGCTGCTGTAGATGCTGGGCTGGGCTAGATGGAGAAGGGAAAAAGGAGAAAAGATTTTGGGGTTTTAGGGATTTAGGAAAGGCACCAAACAAAATGGAAATTCAAATTTGAATTTCAATTCCAGCAACCAAAATAATGCTCCAGCATGTATGCCACAAATAAATCCTATATTTCATTAAAATTATTTTAGAAAAGTGTTAAATGCCTAAAATTAAATAAACAACCTTATACTCCTTAAACAATTAAATGGTTGCTATCAAATTTTAATAAAGCCAAGTTTTTAATAGAATTAGGGTGTTATATGAGTGTTAATTGTTTCAATACTGTCATATATATTTTTATTGTTGGTGTCATGATGTGTTGTGAGTGTTGTTTCACTACTGTCATATATAATGTCATGATCATTGCTTTATCCTCCTGTTGCATGTACATATGGAACACACAATCTATCGCTGCTCAAGTAGGACAAGGAACCAGTTGAAGGAATGTATGTCTATGCTGATTTTATTTACGACTGTATCAGCTATTTTGCCTGTTAGAGAAAACGAATTTATCTAATAAGAATTAAGTTTAGATTTTCAATCTTATTTATGTTGCTCTACTGACAAACCTGACATAACATCTATGCAGTCTCCCACAACAACAAACTCCTCTACCTCTAGTGCATCATCACAGCCCATCGTCGGTGAACCTTCTTCACAGGGTCACTCAGCACAGACTGCTGCGAGTAATACTCGATCCCGCGGGTCAAGGACACAAACCAAATGGCTAGAACACAAGTTGATTGCAACTGGACTTGATGCCAATTTTTGGCCTACTCCAGATGCTGTGAGGGATAGATTTGTATTGGTCTGTGGTCTCATTGCTCGGGAGAGGGTGTCAATCAACAAGGCGGTTGATGATCTCTCACCAACTAAAAAGGACCATCTGTTTACAGTTTTAGAGGAAAAGCTAGATTACCCAGCCAATTTGGAAGAATCTGTTCGCAAGAAAGCAGTTAAGGCAGCTATATCACAGATTGGAACCTTGAAACGGCGGTTCAAGGTCCATTTAAGAAAAAATATGTGAGTGAAGAGGAGACTCCCTTTGTGAAGCATGCCTTTTGCAGCAACAAGACTGGGACATGTTTGTGCAGGAAACCAATTCTCCTTCATTTCAGCAATTGAGCCAGGAGATGAAACAAAAGAGAGCATTGCATAATAAGCCACACAAGATGGGCAGAAAATGTTATCGTGGTAAAAGGAAAGAGTGGGAGGAGGAGGATGTAAAACTCACTGCCGAAGGAAAACAGAACCCTTGGGACCAATTTCCTGGACGTTCGAGACCTTATCTGCGGGCAAGGGTAGGTAAGAAGAAGAAGAATACTAGTGAAGGAAGTGAGGGCATAACATTCAGTAACCCTCCGGTGGTGGGGGTAGCAAAAAGGGTGAAAACACTTGCAGCTCAGGGTAGCGATGGTTCTTTCTCTGGGGTTAGGGAGGATGATATCCTCATCGCAGCACTTGAGACTCCAGAGCATTGAGGTCGATTCCGAGGCATGTCTAGTTCACTTGGCTGGGGTAAAGGGTTTGGTGAAGAGTTCGCTGGAATGTACAGGAAGAAGAGGAACCAGAGGTCTGATGCTCATGATGTGATGGCGGACAAAACATTTAAATCAATTGTCCATGCTCTAAGACTATCAGGCATCAACATACCCAAAGATGCACTTCTTCCTTCCAATTACCAGCGTCTGTCAGTAGCAGCGAGGAAGAAGATAAGGATGGCAATGAGGAAGAAGATGGGCATGACAGTGAGGAAGTTCATTATGATGTCAGGGAGGAAGATGGTAGAGAACAAGATCATTGGAATGCCAATGGTGATGGAGAGAATGAAGTGCATAGTGATAGTCGATCACCTATGCTGGACACAATAGATAAGCTGACCGAGCCAACCATGTGCAGCGTTTTGGATGGCACCGTGGAGCTCGCATTAGCAAAAGTCTTTCCATCTCAAAACGCTTGCCATTCAGTACCGGTGCAGGATGGGTATGTTGTGGTGCAACATACTTATGTGTGGGCCAATACGAGTCAATACCTGCTGCCTGTACAAATTGATGGGGGTGACGTAGCAACCCTAGCTGCGGCTCTCGTTCAAAGGATCCAATGGCCAAGGACAGGATCATCCACCCATGACGAGGCGTCCCAACCCTGAAGCTGCTGTAGGTAGCAGGAGTACAACATCAAATGGAGGTGCTGCAGCTCAGTGTCAGCAAGAGAAGGCTCAACAGTAGCAGCACCACCAGCAGCAGTTCAGCAAAACTACACAGCAGGAGCGTCGACAACAACCAGAGGAGGAGCCTAGGCAAACTCTGCCTAAGCAGCAGCTGCAACTTGAGGATAATCAACAGACGAAACAGCATCCTCTCCAGCAGCAGAAGTGTCGACAACAGCAGGAGGAGTGCAGGCAGACTACGCCTAAGCAGCAGCTGCAACATGAGGAGCCCATGAAACATTTGTCTAAAGATGAGATTCTTAACTGTGTTAATGGGACAGAACAGGACCGACCAAAATACAAGCCTGTTGCACCTATGTTGTCAGAAGCAAATGTAAAGGCTGCTGGACCAAATTGTGCCAAGTTGCATGCTTATGTCATGGAACACAGTAAGGATAAATTTGCCTTTCCAGCAAAGGTGGATCAAGACTACTTTAAAGGTGGTTGTGGTGCTTTAATGTTGAACATTGAATTTAGTAGTGTGTTTAACTTTATAACCCTGGCTTCTCTGGATGTTACCTTCATGAGGTTGTGGACATTGTAAGTCCTTCAAAACCTAAAAATATATTTCTTTAATTTTGACCGCAAAGTTCATGCATGCTAACAATTTGATTTTTTGTAGGAACTGATGGACCAGGCAGCGGAGAAGCAGATCAGTGTTGGGTTTTTAGATCCAGATTTGTTTACTTCAACAAATATTTCTCAGCGTTCTCAACAAGTTGGCAAAGCAATCTCAAATGCAATGATGAACAACTACTACGTGGTTGGTGCCTGCTGCACTAGCCACTAGGTAAAAGTGATCATCTGTATGAAGTTCAAAGAGGTTTGGTATCTAGATTCTGCTAAACAACATCCCCCGCTAAAGTTCTCAGACCTCCAAAATGTTTTGAACTGGTCAGTTTCTTGTAGGTTTTGTTCACAAAACTTCAATCTCTTAGTGTTTCTAATTGGTATTGCTGACCATGCAGGGCATTTGGTACAGTATTTTTTGTTCACAAAAAATCAATCTCTTAGTGTTTCTAATTGGTATTGCTGATCATGCAGGGCCTTTGGTGATGTATAGGACATAGTGACGAAAGGAAAGAAAAAAAAGCCAAAAGCCACACTCAACCACAAATCAAATCTCGCTGTAAGACCGAGGTTTTTTTATGGTCCCTTCTTACCTATTTGGTACTTCATTAACTTGTCATTTTGTTACCTCGATGCAGTGTGCTCAGCAGCCACGGGGGTCCTCTTTGTGTGGATTCCATGTGGCATTCCATATGTTAAGACTACTCGATGACATACCTGACATCAAGAAGGCTGATGTAAGTAGATAATAATGCTCAACCTTGTCTCTGCTCATATTATCCATCTAATTCTAGAAAATGATTTCTACTTGTATTCTCATAAATTATTGTATTTTGCAGGATTTCAAACCTCATGTAGATGTTTCCACAGAAGATGTAAAGCGTGTCCGGGAGATGCTGTGCGAGTACATTCTTAAGGAGACCATCGACCGAAAGGGCAAGTTCTACATTGGTGCACCGTGAGTTTATTGTGACCAGAACTCATTCAGTCTTCTTTAGTCAGGTGGTGTTGCCTAAGAAACCTGCTTGGCTTGCTTGGTTGGGGTCAGATACTGCCTGGTTCAGTCTATTTTCTCATGACTCCATCCAAACAAGCCCTTATGAGAGTAACTTGAAACTTGATGTGATCCTAGCTAGCTTGTCTATAAATGTGATCTTGCTTTGTCAATATCTGTGATGTGAGAATGTGTTTGTGATGTCTCCTTGCTGTGGTGGCTGCCATATCCTGGCTAGTTCCAGGATGCAGCCCCTGGTGGCTGCCAAATCCTAGCTGGTTCCATGATGCTGGCGGCAACCGGCCAGGTTACTGTAGGGATGGCCGCCATATCTGTAACAGGCGTTAATTAAAGCTCGTTACAAACACTGATCAGTAAGTAACGGGCTTCATTCGGAAAGCCCGTTACAAAAATGCCCACAATGTAACAGGCAGTGTAAAAGCCCGTTACCAGTCCTGACCGGTGGGCCCCAGGACCTGGCCATTCATCGAGATATAGGAGACGCAGGTTGAAAGCAAGCGTCTCCTTTAACAGGGAGAAAGTAGACATGTGTAGAAACAGATGCATCTCATTTCGTTGAGACAGTGGAGACGCTGGTTCACAGAATGTGTCTCCGATGTTAATTTAACAGTAACGGGCTCTGTATCATGCCCGTTACCAAAGTTCCATCTGGGCCTAGAGAAACAACCATTTCACTTGACCGGTGACTAGTTGTGCTAACGGTCGTTGTTTGATGCCCGTTACGAATACTAGTTGTGCTGAGACACGCGTGAAATAGTTGCGTCTCATTTCCTCAAGATAGTGGAGACACATGTGCACATCAGGCGTCTCTGATATTGAGCTTCTGTAACGGGCTTTGCTATGGTGCCCGTTACAAAAGTTCCCTGTGGGTCCAGAAAAACAACCATTTCACGTGACTGGTGGCTAGTTTTGGTAACGGTCATTGTTTAATGCCTGTTACGAATATGTCTTATCAGTAACAGGCATCTGCCCGTTACCTTTCTTGGCTTATTTGTAACACTTGATCGGTAACGGGTGCATTGCCCGTTACCAAAGGTGATCTACACTCGTTACCAAAGCCAGTTTTTCACATAGTGCACTATGCACACAGTTAGGGGGAGCTCATCCTATGGTTTGGTTATGCGACTAACAATGTTTCAAGCTTATCTTTTGTAGTCCCTTTAATTAACGCCCCTACAGTAACCTGCCCGGTTGCCGGCGGCATCCTGGAACCAGCCAGGATTTGACAGCCACCACGGGCTGCATCCTGGAACCAGCCAGGATAAGGCAGCCACCACAGCAAGGAGACATCACAAACACATTCTCACATCACAGATATTGACAAATAAAGCAAGATCACATTTATAGACAAGTTAGCTAGGATCACATCAAGTTTCAAATTACTCTCATCAGGGCTTGTTTGGATGGAGTCATGAGAAAACAGACTGAAAAATGCAGTATCTGACCCCAACCAAGCAAGCCAAGCAGGTTTCTTAGGCAACAACACCTGACTAAAGAAGACTGAATGAGTTTCATGTTTCTGGTCACAAAAAACTCATGGTGCACCACTGTACAAGTTGCCCTTTCGGTCGATGGCCTCCTTAGGATTGTACTCACACAGCATCTCCAGGACACGCTTTACATCTTCTATGGAAACATCTACAGGAGGTTTGAAATCCTGCAAAATACAATCATTTATGAGAATACAAGTAGAAATCATTCTCTAAAATCAGATGGATAATATGAGCAGAGACAAGGTTGAGCATTATTATCTACTTACAACATCGAGTAGTCTTAAGATATGGAATCCCACATGGAATCCACACAAAGAGGACCCCCGTGGCTGCTGAGCACACTGCATCGAGGTACAAAAATGACAAGTTAATGCAGTACCAAATAGGTAACAAGGGACCATAAAAAACCTCGGTCTTACAGCGAGATTTGTTCTGTGCTTGAGTGTGACTTTTGGCTTTTTTCTTTCCTTTCGTCACTTTGTACTGTGCATCACCAAAGGCCCTGCATGATCAGCAATATCCATTAGAAACACTAAGAGATTGATTTTTTGTGAACAAAAAATATTGTACCAAAGGCCCTGCATGGTCAGCAATACCAATTAGACACACTAAGAAATTGATTTTTGTGAACAAAACCTACAAGAAACTGACCAGTTCAAAACATTTTGGAGGTCTGGGAACTTTAGCGGGGGATGTTGTTTAGCAGAATCTAGATACCAAACCTCTATGAACTTCATACAGACATACACAATTCCAATTTTACTTAATTAGCATACAGGGATAGGTGCTAACCATTTTGACAGGGACACAACAATATGCTTATTTATCAAAGAAAAGAATAAATTCCTTCAACTGGTTCCTTGTCCAACTTGAGCAGCGATGGATTGTGTGTTCCATATGTACATGCAACAGGAGGATAAAGCAATGGTCATGACATTATATATGACAGTAGTGAAATAACACTCACAACACATCATGACAACAACAATAACAATATATATGACACTAGTGAAACAATTAACACTCACAACAAAGCATAAGACAGTCTAGTTATCACTACCTTATAAACCACTGCGATGCAATTCCAACTGACATTATGTGGCGATCAGGATTAAAGTATGCTAACAAGTCCAAAGCATAAGTGTCGATCTGGTACATTCAGAGCATAGAAGAATTAAAGTATGCTAACATCTTTTATGCTTTTCATGAATTTACAGTGCAAAAATTATAGCACCAGGAACATGAAAATGAATTTCAACATTTCATATAACTTCATCTGTTAGCAACAATTTATTGAAAACAGACTCGGAGCAACAAAATCCATCCATCAAATCCATAGTCAATCAATTGAAGATGAACTATTAAGGCATGTCTCCCTAATCCACCTTGACATGAATATATAGCAGATTGGGCGGACTACATTACAAACCACTGCGATGCAATTTCCAATGACATTATGTGGCCATCAGAATTAAAATATGCTAACTCGTCCAAAGCATAAGTGTCAATCTGAGCATAGCAGAATTAAAGTATATGCTAACAGGTCCAAAGCATAACTGTCGATCTGGTACATTCAAAGCATAGCAGAATTAAAGTATGCTAACAGGTCCAAAGCATAAGTGTCGATCTAGTACATTCAGAGCATAGTAAAATTAAAGTATGCTAACATCTTTTATGCTTTTCATGAATTTACAGTGCAAAAATTATAGCACCAGGAACATGAAAATGAATTTCAACATTTCATATAACTTCATCTGTTAGCAACAATTTATTCAAAACAAACTTGGTGCAACAAAATCCATCCATCAAATCCACAGTCAATCAATTGAAGATGAACTATTAAAGCATGTCTCCCTAATCCACCTAGACATGAATATATAGCAGATTGGGTGGACTACATTATAAACTACTGCGATGCAATTCCCAATGACATTATGTGGCCATCAGAATTAAAATATGCTAACAGGTCCAAAGCATAACTGTCGATATGAGCATAGCAGAATTAAAGTATATGCTAACAGGTCCAAAGCATAACTATCGATCTGGTACATTCTGAGCATAGCAGAATTAAAGTATGCTAACAGGTCCAAAGCATAAGTGTCGATCTGGTACATTCAGAGCATAGCAGAATTAAAATATGCTAACAGGTCCAAAGTATAAGTGTCGATCTGGTACATTCAGAGCATAGCAGAATTAAAGTATGCTAACATCTTTTATGCTTTTCATGAATTTACAGTGCAAAAATTATAGCACCAGGAACATGAAAACGAATTTCAACATTTCATAAAACTTCATCTGTTAGCAACAATTTATTGAAAACAGACTCGGAGCAACAAAATCCATCTATCAAATCCACAGTCAATCAATTGAAGATGAACTATTAAGGCATGTCACCCTAATCCACCTAGACATGAATATATAGCAGATTGGGTGGACTACATTATAAACCACTGCGATGCAATTCTCATTGACATTATGTGGCCACAGAATTAAAATATGCGAACAGGTCCAAATCATAACTGTCGATCTGAGTACAGCAGAATTAAAGTATATGCTAACAGGTCCAAAGCATAACTATCGATCTGGTACATTGAGAGCATAGCAGAATTAAAGTATGCTAACAGGTCCAGAGCATAAGTGTCGATCTGGTACATTCAGAGCATAGCAGAATTAAAGTATATGCTAACAAGTACAAAGCATAAGTGTCGATCTGGTACATTCAGAGCATAACAGAATTAAAGTATGCTAACATCTTTTATGCTTTTCATGAATTTACAGTGCAAAAATTATAGCACCAGAAACATGAAAACGAATTTCAACATTTCATAAAACTTCATCTGTTAGCAACAATTTATTGAAAACAGACTCGGAGCAACAAAATCCATCGATCAAATCCACAGTCAATCAATTGAAGATGAACTATTAAGGCATGTCACCCTAATCCACCTAGACAAGAATATATAGCAGATTGGGTGGACTACATTATAAACCACTGCGATGCAATTCCCATTGACATTATGTGGCCACAGAATTAAAATATGCGAACAGGTCCAAAGCATAACTGTCGATCTGAGTATAGCAGAATTAAAGTATATGCTAACAGGTCCAAAGCATAACTATCGATCGGGTACATTCAGAGCATAGCAGAATTAAAGTATGCTAACAGGTCCAAAGCATAAGTGTCGATCTGGTACATTCAGAGCATAGCAGAATTAAAATATGCTAACAGGTCCAAAGCATAAGTGTCGATCTGGTACATTTAGAGCATAGCAGAATTAAAGTATGCTAACATATTTTATGCTTTTCATGAATTTACAGTGCAAAAATTATAGCACCAGGAACATGAAAACGAATTTCAACATTTCATAAAACTTCATCTGTTAGCAACAATTTATTGAAAACAGACTCGGAGCAACAAAATCCATCCATCAAATCCATAGTCAATCAATTGAAGATGAACTATTAAATCATGTCAACCTAATCCACCTAGACATGAATATATAGCAGATTGGGTGGACTACATTATAAACCACTGCGATGCAATTCCCATTGACATTATGTGGACACAGAATTAAAATATGCTAACAGGTCCAAAGCATAACTGTCGATCTAAGTATAGCAGAATTAAAGTATATGCTAACAGGTCCAAAGCATAACTATCGATCTGGTACATTCAGAGCATAGCAGAATTAAAGCATGCTATCAGGTCCAAAGCATAAGTGTCGATCTAGTACATTCAGAGCATAGCAGAATTAAAGTATGCTAACATATTTTATGCTTTTCATGAATTTATAGTGCAAAATTATAGGACCAGGAACATGAAAATGAATTTCAACATTTCATATAACTTCATCTGTTAGCAACAATTTATTCAAAACAAACTTGGACAACAAAAACCATCCATCAAATCCACAGTCAATCAATTGAAGATGAACTATTAAGGCATGTCTATCTAATCCACCTAGACATGAATATATAGCAGATTGGGTGGACTACATTATAAACCACTGCGATGCAATTCCCAATGACATTATGTTGCCATCAGAATTGAAATATGCTAGCAGGTCCAAAGTATAACTATCGATCTGAGCATAGCAGAATTAAAGTATATGCTAACAGGTACAAAGCATAATTGTCGATCTGGTACATTCAGAGCATAGCAGAATTAAAGTATGCTAACATCCTTTATGCTTTTCATGAATTTACAGTGCAAAAATTATAGCACCAAGAACATGAAAATGAATTTCAACATTTCATAAAACTTCATCTGTTAGCAACAATTTATTCAAAACAAACTTAGAGCAACAAAATCCATCCATCAAATCCACAGTCAATCAATTGAAGATGAACTATTAAGGCATATCTCCCTAATCCACCTAGACATGAATATATAGCAAATTGGGTGGACAACATTATAAACCACTGCGATACAATTCCCAATGACATTATGTGGCCATCAGAATTAAAATATGCTAACAGGTCCAAAGCACAACCGTCGATCTGAGCATAGCAGAATTAAAGTATATGCTAACAGGTCCAAAGCATAACTATCGATCTGGTACATTCAGATCATAGCAGAATTAAAGTATGCTAACAGGTCCAAAGCATAAGTGTCGATCTGGTATATTCAGAGCATAGCAGAACTAAAGTATGCTAACATCCTTTATGCTTTTCATGAATTTATAGTTCACAAATTAAAGCACCTGGAACATGAAAATGAATTTCAACATTTCATATGACTTCATTTGTAAACAACAATTTATTCAAAACAGACTTGGAGCAACAAAATCCATCCATCAAATCAACAGTCAATCAATTGAAGATGAACTATTAAGGCATGTCTCCCTAATCCACCTTGACATGAATATATAGCAGATTGGGTGGACTACATTATAAACTACTGCGATGCAATTCCCAATGACATTATCTGGCCATCAGAATTAAAATATGCTAACAGGTCCAAAGCATAACTGTCGACCTGAGCATACCAGAATTAAAGTATATGCTAACAGGTCCAAAGCATAACTATCGATCTGGTACATTCAGAGCATAGCAGAATTAAAGTATGCTAACAGGTCCAAAGCATAAGTGTCGATCTGGTACATTCAGAGCATAGCAGAATTAAAATATGCTAACAGGTCTAAAGCATAAGTGTTGATCTGGTACATTCAGAGCATAGCAGAATTAAAGTATGCTAACATATTTTATGCTTTTCATGAATTTACAGTGCAAAAATTATAGCACCAGGAACATGAAAACGAATTTCAACATTTCATAAAACTTCATCTGTTAGCAACAATTTATTGAAAACAGACTCGGAGCAACAAAATCCATCCATCAAATCCACAGTCAATCAATTGAAGATGAACTATTAAGGCATGTCACCCTAATCCACCTAGACATGAATATATAGCAGATTGGGTGGACTACATTATAAACTACTGTGATGCAATTCCCATTGACATTATGTGGCCACAGAATTAAAATATGCTAACAGGTCCAAAGCATAACTGTCAATCTGAGTATAGCAGAATTAAAGTATATGCTAACAGGTCCAAAGCATAACTATCGATCTGGTACATTCAGAGCATAGCAGAATTAAAGCATGCTATCAGGTCCAAAGCATAAGTGTCGATCTAGTACATTCAGAGCATAGCAGAATTAAAGTATGCTAACATATTTTATGCTTTTCATGAATTTACAGTGCCAAAATTATAGCACCAGGAATATGAAAATGAATTTCAACATTTCATATAACTTCATCTGTTAGCAACAATTTATTCAAAACAAACTTGGAGCAACAAAAACCATCCATCAAATCCACAGTCAATCAATTGAAGATGAACTATTAAGGCATGTCTACCTAATCCACCTAGACATGAATATATAGCAGATTGGGTGGACTACATTATAAACCACTACGATGCAATTCCCAATAACATTATGTTGCCATCATAATTGAAATATGCTAGCAGGTCCAAAGCATAACTATCGATCTGAGCATAGCAAAATTAAAGTATGCTAACGAGTCCAAAGCATAAGTGTCGATCGATATATTCGAGCATAGCGAGAACTAAAGTATGCTAACATCCTTTATGCTTTTCATGAATTTACAGTGAAAAAATTATAGCACCAGGAACATGAAAATGAATTTCAACATTTCATAAAACTTCATCTGTTAGCAACAATTTATTCAAAAGAAACTTGGAGCAACAAAATCCATCCATCAAATCAACAGTCAATCAATTGAAGATGAACTATTAAGGCATGTCTCCCTAATCCACCTTGACATGAATATATAGCAGATTGGGTGGACTACATTATAAAGCACTGCGATGCAATTCCCAATGACATTATATGGCCATTAGAATTAAAATATGCTAACTGGTCCAAAGCATAAATGTCGATCCAGTACATTCAGAGCATAACAGAATTAAAGTATGCTAACAGGTCCAAAGCATAAGTGTCGATCTGGTACATTCAGAGCATAGTAGAATTAAAGTATGCTAACATCTTTTATGCTTTTCATGAATTTACAGTGCAAAAATTATAGCACCACGAACTTGAAAATCAATTTCAATATTTCATATAACTTCATCTGTTAGCAACAATTTATTCAAAACAAACTTGGAGCAACAAAAACCATCCATGAAATCCACAGTCAATCAATTGAAGATGAACTATTAAGGCATGTCTACCTAATCCACCTAGACATGAATATATAGCAGATTGGGTGGACTACATTATAAACCACTGCGATGCAATTCCCAATGACATTATGTGGCCATCAGAATTAAAATATGCTAACAGGTCCAAAGCATAACTATCGATCTGAGCGTAGCAGAATTAAAGTATATGCTAACAGGTCCAAAGCATAACTATCGATCTGGTACATTCAGAGCATAGCAGAATTAAAGTATGATAACAGGTCCAAAGCATAAGTGTCGATCTGGTATATTCAGAGCATAGCAGAACTAAAGTATGCTAACATCCTTTATGCTTTTCATGAATTTATAGTTCACAAATTAAAGCACCTGGAACATGAAAATGAATTTCAACATTTCATATGACTTCATTTGTAAACAACAATTTATTCAAAACAGACTTGGAGCAACAAAAACCATCCATCAAATCCACAGTCAATCAATTGAAGATGAACTATTAAGGCATGTCTACCTAATCCACCTAGACATGAATATATAGCAGATTGGGTGGACTACATTATAAACCACTACGATGCAATTCCCAATAACATTATGTTGCCATCATAATTGAAATATGCTAGCAGGTCCAAAGCATAACTATCGATCTGAGCATAGCAAAATTAAAGTATGCTAACAGGTCCAAAGCATAAGTGTCGATCTGGTATATTCAGAGCATAGCAGAACTAAAGTATGCTAACATCCTTTATGCTTTTCATGAATTTACAGTGAAAAAATTATAGCACCAGGAACATGAAAATGAATTTCAACATTTCATAAAACTTCATCTGTTAGCAACAATTTATTCAAAAGAAACTTGGAGCAACAAAATCCATCCATCAAATCAACAGTCAATCAATTGAAGATGAACTATTAAGGCATGTCTCCCTAATCCACCTTGACATGAATATATAGCAGATTGGGTGGACTACATTATAAACCACTGCGATGCAATTCCCAATGACATTATATGGCCATTAGAATTAAAATATGCTAACTGGTCCAAAGCATAAATGTCAATCCAGTACATTCAGAGCATAACAGAATTAAAGTATGCTAACGGGTCCAAAGCATAAGTGTCGATCTGGTACATTCAGAGCATAGTAGAATTAAAGTATGCTAACATCTTTTATGCTTTTCATGAATTTACAGTGCAAAAATTATAGCACCACGAACTTGAAAATCAATTTCAATATTTCATATAACTTCATCTGTTAGCAACAATTTATTCAAAACAAACTTGGAGCAACAAAAACCATCCATGAAATCCACAGTCAATCAATTGAAGATGAACTATTAAGGCATGTCTACCTAATCCACCTAGACATGAATATATAGCAGATTGGGTGGACTACATTATAAACCACTGCGATGCAATTCCCAATGACATTATGTGGCCATCAGAATTAAAATATGCTAACAGTTCCAAAGCATAACTATCGATCTGAGCGTAGCAGAATTAAAGTATATGCTAACAGGTCCAAAGCATAACTATCGATCTAGTACATTCAGAGCATAGCAGAATTAAAGTATGATAACAGGTCCAAAGCATAAGTGTCGATCTGGTACATTCAGAGCGTAGCAGAATTAAAGTATGCTAACATCCTTTATGCTTTTCATGAATTTACAGCTCAAAAATTAAAGCACCAGGAACATGAAAATGAATTTCAAAATTTCATATAACTTCATCTGTAAACAACAATTTATTCAAAACAGAATTGGAGTAACAAAATCCATCCATCAAATCAACAGTCAATCAATTGAAGATGAACTATTAAGGCATGTCCCCCTAATCCACCTTGACATGAATATATAGCTGATTGGGTGGACTACATTATAAACCACTGTGATGCAATTTCCAATGACATTATGTGGCCATCAGAATTAAAATATGCTAACAGATTCAAAGCATAATTGTCGATCTGAGCATAGCAGAATTAAAGTATATGCTAACAGGTCCAAAGCATAAATGTCGATGTGGTACATTCAGAGCATAGCAGAATTAAAGTATGCTAACAGGTCCAAGGCATAAGTGTCGATCTGGTACATTCAGAGCATAGCATAATTAAAGTATGCTAACATCCTTTATGCTTTTCATGAATTTACAGTGCAAAAATTATAGCACCAGGTACATGAAAATGAATTTCAACAGTTCATATAACTTCATCTATTAGCAACAATTTATTCAAAACAGACTTGGGACAACAAAATCCATCAATCAAAACCACTGTCAATCAATTAAAGATGAACTATCTAGGCATGTCTCCCTAATTAATCCACATTGACCTGAATATATAGCAGATCGATTTTGGTGGCCGGTGAGAGATAGGGCATCGGGGGTTCAAGCAAGATTAACCTCTGTCGCGAATGAAGTAGTTGTTCTCGTGATGGTCAGAGGGGCTGGATCCACGGCGACTCGTGGCTTGAGGCAGCCGGCCGGCTCGTCGTCGTGGCCGGGGACGACGTCAACTTATCCGCGTCAACCGTGTTTAGGTTGGCTGGACGTACGTCCGCACACCAGTAACCATGTCCTCGTCACCGTCATCAAGCTGGGAGCGGTGGGGCTGGAGAAGAGCAGGGCTGTGTCGGGGAGAGAGAGGCGAAGGCGAGCGAGGCAACTGGCGGCGGCGGTGGGGAGAATGCGGGTGTTGTGGATCTGTCTAGCGAGGAGCCGAATATGAACAGCGCACGTAACTGTGTTTAATGAAACTACTGGCATGCCCTTGACGGCTCTGTGCAGCAATTGGAATTTCATGGGCACTATAGTAAATATAGGTGGGAAATTTTGAGCAGCCCGCGCACGGTTCGCCTGCTAACGCTGACGAGTGGGCCAGTGTCATGGGCGACGATGGTTAGTGAACCCGGATCGCCTTTGTTGGGAGTTGGTTCAGCGGTTATCTTTTTTATATTGGCTGCTGACGCAGACGCGTGAGCCTGTCACAATTTTTTTGGAAACTTGCTTCCCTGATTTATTAGAGCCCATAAAACAGCACCTAAAAATCATAAAAATACGAACAATTCGTATTTGGACATTTAGTATTTGAATAAAATATCTACCGTCACACTTGTGTGCCCAAGATTCTTATAATCCGTTTTTACATCCCTTGTTAATGATGTAATAACTCTACTAACATCTAGTGTGCTCTAAAAAATCTGACATGCCAACATAATTAGGGTAACTAGACTTGTCTTCAAAATTTCAAATGGTTTCGATGAAGGAATTATATACTTGTGTACAAATGTCTACATCTCTCACATAGTTTCCTAGACTGTTTGCTTGAACATTGAAGTTTTCCACAATTTGCAACATGTTCGAACTCATATGAATTTGAAAACGTAACAAAACCTTGTGTTCACCTTAAGCTTACGAAATGTAAAGTTCCATCACTAATGGTTGTGTAAACAAATATTATTTGTATGTTGTACTTACAAAGAACAAAATAAAACATATAAGCATCACTCAACAAATGGAATGTACACTAAACAATGAAATTAATGAATAGATGGTGATTTTAGAAAAATTTAGAAAAAAGTATCAAATTTGGACTAAAAACGACGAAGAAATACTTGTTACAACATTTGGTTGCAGACTAAAAGGAGAAATGGGAATTGTTCTTCATTTGAATAGAACTAGCCTCCACAGTCATTTGAATAAAACAAAGGAGGAAGCATAGGGCACCACCGCCCGCCGCCGCCGACATCCCGACATCCCGATAAAATCAAATCCGCGTTTAGTAATATCTAATAATTTACATTCAATATCAATGTTGCAAATCGCGGGCTATAGAATTTAGCGGAGTCCAACCCAAAAAGCTATAACAGCTATAGCGTAGCGGAAGCTATAACCTTTAGCGGTATGAAAAAATCAATAAAATTTAGACTTAAACGTTATTAATTTTATAAATTTCAGCTCATATTTCATATATATGTGTAGGCATTAGTGAAAACATAATTAAATCATTCCTGATTCAGAAGACAAGTCATAAATCATAACTCATAGTTCATAAATGTCAAGTATATAAATTTGTAGTTGAACCATAGTGGTGTTTGCAGTGCTAGGCTATCGACTTTAGCGGAGCTATTTCATGATATAGCGAAGTTAGCGGCATTAGCGGTAAAATATGCAAAATCGTAGCGGCACCTGTCTCAAAAAGCTATAGCGGAGCTATATCGAAGCTATAGTGGGCTATTTGCATCAGTGTTCAATATAGATAATGTTCATATTGATGCGTGCGCCTGCATCCCGATGTTCATCCTGCTGACAGCATACTCCACGGCGGGGCGGAATTTACACGTCTAGAGGTCGAACTCATGACGGATGCGACACTCGCGCTGCAGTAGTGGATGATCTCTTTGGCATCCGGCCCGTAGCGCCTACATCTCGCTTCCCAAATGCAGATGTGGGCATTCTGGATGGGCAGCAACGGAATGTCATCGTTGTCGCCGTCATCAAGCCAGTACAACCGCTCAATATTGTCGAGATCCTGCTTGACGAGGTAGTGCAGCCGCCGCAGGTTGTGGTTCTTCCACCGGCCGTCAGGGGGCGACGGGCCGCCGCTGATTTCCTGGAGTAGTGCCATGGCTTCGGGGTCCGTCGGGTTGCAACGGTACTTCAGCATGGCTAAAAAGTACTTGGCACCGGAGTCTTCAGCAGCGGCAGCATCTCCGATGAGCTTCAGACCCTTATCGGGTGTTGACGGATAAAAGACGTATCCCTCTATGATCCGCAAGCGTACGGACCCCACACCTTTTTCACCACGGGATTCCCAAGGTTCTTGTCAATCCGCGGAGCAAGGGGATTACAAGCGTTCGATCAACAACGACACACTAGCTACTAAAACCCTAACTACTATTATACTAGAAAACAACTAAACTACACTAGAGAGAATGATAAACGATTAAGGTAGAAGACACTCGCCCACGGGTCTACGATACTAGAGCATGCAATCGCTTAAAGACATGAAAACCAATCTAATCTATCGGGGATGTGACCACGGTTTCGCCCTTTCCCTCCTCTCGTCTTGTCACTACGCGAAGGTATTCATGACTAGACCTTTGATGGACACGGCGTATTGAATGGATCCAAGGAAGCATTGGAGCTCGTACTCCCTCTACGGCACGGTTGCAAGCCTTAAGCATTAAAGTATATTCAACACAAGATGATAGATAGATAATCCGAAAAAGTGCGATTACATCTCAATATCGATTACAACCCATGGACGAATAAGAAGATTACCCCATCAAGGTGCTGATCATGGCACCGTTGATCATGGTTTCCCTTCCGCCGGTGTCTTCCTTCTTCTCCACGAGAGGGTGCTTCCTTCGAGGTGGTTGATCTCCCGCCGGAGATCCTCCTCCTCTCTCTCTAGCTTGTGGATGGCCTTCTGGTGCGAATGACTCCTCCTCCTGTGTTGGCGGCGCGTCGGGGGTTTTAGGGTCGAAGATCCTTCGAGGGCAAGGAAAACGGGACCGAACCGGTGCCGAAGTGGGGGCCGGGCCGGCCGGCCCGGCCCCCCGGCACCGGTTCGGTCCCGTTTTCCTTGCCCTCGAAGGATCTTCAACCCTAAAACCCCCGACGCGCCGCCAACACAGGGAGGAGGAGTCATTCGGCCCAGGCCCAATTCGGCCCAGTTCGGTCGCCCCTTTTTGCTCCGTGGGTCCTCGCGCATTTATGTACTTTGCCCCCTCCACTTGCATGATTTTGATGCTGTTATCCTCGCGTCCAAGATGGAGGCTCTCTTTGCATGAAGTTTGATCTTTTACGCTTCAATCCCCGGGGGTGTTCCTCATAGCACTTCGGTCCTCGCCACCATTGGAAGTGATTTCAGCAAGCTCATGAACACGAACAAGACTCCATGAATGCTCCTTTGAACTTGTTGCGAATCCGTCCTTTATGTCCATGTTTTCCTACATAAACACAACACTTCCAAATGCATGCACAAAGATGAACTTGTCATATGATTAGTGTGCCTAGTGGCGGGTTAGTTCCATAATCAAATCCAAACCAAAGTGTAATGAACATGCTAGGTGCACCAAAATACACCGTCAACATCTCCCCCACACTTAGCTCTTGCTCGTCCTCGAGCAAGTACTCGTAAAAGAATTTCGTCCAAGGTGTGTAATCGTGTATCATTAATCCTCCTTCACAAGTTAGTCAATCCCTTCATCTTTAATACATAAACACAAAGTAATGATAATTAAACATAAACATGGGTGTTTAGAATTTTTACCACGTCAAGATTTACCCCACAACTCAAACTCTTCACTCGAAGTCTTCAATTTCAGCCATGCTTACTCCTTTGCTTCTATCGGAGGGTTTTTATGATTTTCAAAACAAAAATTCCTGCAACAAGTATTAGACAAAAACCTTTCTCCAAGCTCTCTCAAGTCACTCATATGAAGTGGCTATCCTAACCAAATTTTATAAAACTCTCACCTCCCATTAATCTCTCATATATCGTGTAAAGTGGAGCTATAGGTAGGGCTAGCGCAATCAACACAAGTATTGTCAAACTAAGAACTTCCTCTAATGGTTGTCGACCTTTCAAAGCCAATGATCATGAGAATTAACCATATGTAGGGATATCAAGGATGAGAAGATTTAGAATGGTGGACATGTGCAAGGGCAAAAGAAAATTGTGACTTCAAGGCACCAATGATGTCCTCGTTGTCGGATTGCACATGGTTGGAAATAAAGTAAAAGTTTCGTCTCACAATCAACGTGACATCCTTCCTTACACTTTATTATTCTTCTTTTCTTTCACTTGATCCATCCCTCTCATATCTTCATTGCTACCTCATCTTTTTCTCTTTTCCTTTTTCTTCTTTCATTCACATATGATTTTTTTTCTTTCTTTCTTTTCCATACACATACTTTTTCTCTTTATTTTTCTCTCTCTTGACAACTTTTTCAAAGCTTTCAATTCTCTCTTTCCTCGCATGCATACAATCTGAAATTTTTAAATAAATCATGCTAGAGACGAGACGAAACTTTGAAAATAGGTTGTGTTCAAGGAATACGATGTACAAAAGAGATGTATAGGGTTGGGTATGGAATCCAGTGATACTCATGACTTTCGTTGTGAAAGTCATGGACTGAATATATGACGAGGCTAGCAACAAAAGATAAGCACAAGGACATGATCATTTCTCGAAATTAAAACTCACCAAGAGAGAAGGGTCCTAGCCTAACTCATCGTGCTAATTACACTTATGGTGGAGCGAAAAAAATAAACTTGGCTTTGGATAGGAATTTTTTTTCTTACTCTCAACTTGGAAAAAGAGGTTTTGCTAACCTTTATTACAAGGGTTTTAAAATAATTTTCAGAACTCAAATCCTCCAATTTTTAGCATCGAACATAGCACAACTAACATGTGAAGCTCAAGATCGAAGTGCGGTATGGGTACTTTAAGTAGTAACGATTCCACTAAGCACCACGGTAAACGTTTTTCAAACCACATACTTGTGTTCATATATCAAGAATCGAAGATTAAACAAACAAGTAAATAAAGATAAACAATACATAAAACACAAAGATATATATAAAGACTCTTTTTATTTGGTTTTCTTGACTCAACACTAATTTAAGACACTTGCAGAAATTTTAAAACAGACTCAAAAACTAAAGACTCATTAAAACACTAAGACTCTCACACGAAGATTAAACCGAACCTAAACTTGAAGTTCAAAGGCTAAGGCTAGCAAGCTAGCTCTCCCCCACACTTAAAACATACGACGTCCTCGTCGTATCTTACAAAAATCCTAAGGGGAAAACTAGATCTAGTGGTACTTCAAGCAAGTTTTGCACCACTTGCCTCTCATGTTTCCAACCATGCCGAAAAGTTTGCGCACGTTGCGGTTAAGGAACTTGTAATCATCTTCAACTACGCGCTCCAAGTCCTCCATACGCTGCTTCATTGCTTCCATGGCTTGGAGACATTCGTCGGCCGACGTGTAGAGATCCGCGATGGATTGACGGCAAACTCGACAGCACACCGGATGCAATCCGAAGGGGTCGTCGTCGCCATAATCTCCACCGTTGTCACCACCGTCGTCGCCACCTCCATTGTCGTTGCCTTCGCCACCGTCGTTGCCGTCGCCGTTGGGGCCTTCGGGAGTCCTTTCATAGGGCTGCTCATCCCAATCATCATCATCTCTACCGGCGGCCGCCCACGAGCTCGGGCTACGATCGTCGGAGTAGTCGCTATCCCCATAATCCTTAGGCTCCGGCGACACCTCCTTGTAATCCTTGCGCTTGATGCCTTGGAGGCGTGCCGACCTTCGAACGGGTGTAGGGACCTTCTCTCTTTCGACGGGGTTGCGAGATGCAAGAGCTCCGGTCGGGACACGTCCTCCGCAACGGATACGTGCGGTCCTCTTGACGGGTAGCTTGAGCTCGCATCGCATCGCTTCCTCCATCGATGGCTTTTTGGCTTCTAGCTTCAACTCTAAGCTTTTTGGAGGCTCAATGGCTGCTACAAGGGTGCAACACATTGCTTGAAAGGTTTGATTCTCGAGCTCCCAATTCGGCCAAATAAATAGTCCGAGAGAAAAGCCACGGGAACCTTATTTTCCTTTTTTACACTTCCCTTAAAATTTTCCGACCAAACAAGGAAGTCAAAAAGGAGCAATTCGGGCGAAATTCGGTGTCATCGGGCGTCGGGCCCCCCGGGCCGGTCCGCACGGGCTGGCCGGCCCACCCCGCCTCGGGGGCGGGCCGGTCCGGTTTTTGCACACCGCCCTATTTTTTTCTTCCTCAGCCCATGGGAAAAAGTTGGCCCAGTAAATCTTCGCGAAAAACTCTAGAAAACTAAAAGAAAAATTATTTACAGAAGTTGATGCCTTGTTTTTCGTCCTAGGCGGGACGTTCGGGCTCTTCCTCCATGGTGAAGACGTCAACATGGTGAAGGGGGACGACATCGGGTTCGTAGTAAACCATAAGCCGCTGTCCATTCACCACAAATTGATCGCCGTTTATATCCATAATGGTTACCTCTCCGTTGGAGAACACCGAATGCACAACATAAGGTCCGTCCCACTTGAATTGTAGAACACCGAATGCACAACATAAGGTCCGTCCCACTTGCAATTTCCCCTTTCCGAAGGTTTTAAACCTCGAATTGTAGAGGAGGACCTTATCTCCTTCTTTGAATTCTTTTTTCTTCAATCTTTTATCATACCACCTTTTGATTCTCTCCTTTTATATGCTTGCGTTTTCATAAGCTTTCAACCTCAACTCCTCTAGCTCGCTTATTTGAATTCTTCGTTTCACCACCGCGGCATCGAGATCAAGGTTCATCTCTTTAATCGCCCAATAGGCTTTATGTTCCAACTCAACCGGAAGGTGGCAAGCTTTTCCATAGACGAATTGATAAGGGGTCATACCTATCGGTGTTTTAAACGCCGTTCGATAAGCCCATAAAGCTCCGTCTAATTTCTTTGACCAATCCTTGCCTCCCTTCTCTATGGTCTTGTTAAGTATGCTTTTTAATTGCCTATTTGACGTCTCTGCTTGTCCGTTGGTTTGTGGGTGATAGGCCGTGGAGACCCTATGCTCAATTCCCAACTTGGACAAGCACCTTTTGAAGTTCTTCCCGGTGAAATGAGTTCCTCCATCACTTATCAAGATTCTCGGTGTACCGAAACGGGGAAAAATCACGTTCTTGATCATAGTGATGGACTCCTCCGTGGAAGCTTTACGACATGGTACAGCCTCTACCCACTTGGATACATAATCAACCATAACAAGTATATACTAGAATCCAAATGAGTTTTTAAAAGGCCCCATGAAGTCTATGCCCCATACATCGAATATGTCGATTTGTAAGTTGTATTTCAAAGGCATAGAATTTCTTTGAGAGATGTTTCCGGTTCTTTGGCATTCGGGGCATGACGCAACATATCTTTTAGTATCTTCATGCATCTCCGGCCAATAGAATCCGCTCGACCATACTTTTGCTTCGGTTCGAAAATGGCTATAGTGTCCACCGTACTCCGCCGAGTGGCACTTCCTTAGAATCTCAACCTTCTCTTCTCTTGGCACACATCTTCTCATCACTCCATCATTGCCAAGCTTGAAGAGGTATGGTGCATCCCAAAAATATTTCTTACTTTCAGAGATTATCTTCCTTTGAGTGTTTTTGTCTAGATGATCGAGGGGCATCTTTCGAATTGCTCGAATGATGTCGATCATCCAAGTATCTTTATCAAGCACTCTATAGAGGTGGTCATCTCTCATCTTATCTTCTATGGGCTCTTTATCCTAGACAAATGATCGTCCACAACATTCTCCACCCCTTTTTATCACGAATTTCAACATCAAACTCTTGGAGAAGAAGGATCCAACGAATCAAACGTGGTTTAGCTTCCTTCTTAGCCAAGAGATACTTGATAGTTTGAGTGATCGGTGTAAACAATGACTTTCGAGTTCACAATGTAAGATCTGAATTTTTCGAAAGCAAATACCACCGCTAGCAACTCTTTTTCCGTAGTGGCGTAATTTAATTGTGCCCCACTAAGAGTTTTGCTAGCGTAGTAAACGGCGTGAACTCGGCCTTCCTTTATTTGTCCCAAGACCGCGCCTACGGCGTAGTCACTTGCGTCGCACATGATCTCGAAAGGTTGGCTCCAATCCGGAGGTTGGATGATGGGAGCACTCACCAACGCATTTTTCAAGGTCCGGAATGCCGCGAGGCACTTCTCGTCAAAGTCGAAAGCCACATCCTTTTGAAGAAGGTGCATTAAAGGCTTAGTGATCTTCGAGAAGTCCTTTATAAATCTTCTATAGAATCCGGCATGGCCTAGAAAGCTCCTTAAGGACTTAACATCCGTAGGAGGTGGGAGTTGCTCAACCGTCTCTACCTTAGCCTTGTCCACTTCAATTCCTCTCTCGGATATAACATGTCCGAGCACTATGCCTTGCTTAACCATGAAGTGGCACTTTTCCCAATTTAAAACCAAATCTACCTCCGCACACCTTGTAAGGACCTTTTCTAAGTTTGCTAAGCAATCCATGAACGTCTTCCCGTAAACGGAAAAATAATCCATAAACACTTCAACAATTTCTTCGATGAATTCCGAAAACACGGCCATCATGCAACGTTGAAAAGAGGCCGGAGCGTTGCATAGGCCGAAGGGCATCCTCCTATATGCAAACGTTCCGTAAGGACATGTAAACGTTGTCTTATGTTGATCTTCCGGGTGAATGGGGATTTGCATGAACCCCGAGTATCCATCGAGAAAGCAAAAATAAGCGTGGTTTTCTAACCTCTCGAGCATCTCGTCTATGAACGGTAGGGGGAAGTGATCTTTCTTCGTCGCTTTGTTAAGCTTACGGTAATCGATACACATCCGCCACCCGGTCACGGTTCTTTGCGGTATCAACTCGTTCTTCTCATTCTTCACCACGGTCAAACCTCCTTTCTTCGGCACACAATGTACGGGCTCACCCATTCGCTATGCGGAGCGGGTAGATGATTCCGGCATCAAGTAACTTGATAACCTCTTTCTTTACTACCTCTCGCATGGCATGGGTTAGCTTCCTTTGGTGGTCCACTACAGGCTTACATTGGTCTTCCATTGGTATACGATGAGTGCAAAAGGCTGGGCTAATACCTTTGAGATCATTAATTGAATATCCAATCACCTTCCTATGTTTTTTTAATAAAATCAGCAACGCTTCATTTTCTTCGGGGCTCAACTCATCGCTCACAATGACTGGATAAGTTTTGTCTGGGCCCAAAAATTCATATTTTAATCCCTTGGGCAAAGGTTTAAGGTCTACCTCGGGCACTTGTGGCTCCTCGGGTTTGATTTCTTCTATGTCTTCGAACTTCTCTTCCTCCACACTACCATCATGCGGCTCTAAGCCTTTCGTTGCTTCTTCTAGTTCTTCATCTTGTTGATTGCTAATTTGATTTTCCATTGCTCTTTGCAGCGGGTCTCTAAGGGTTTCAACAAAACAAAGACTATCTATCTCTTCTACTTCTTCATCTTCGGGAGGAAAAGGTGTAAGGTGTTTAGAAGCACGAAGAAAGTTATATGTGTACTTTGTTCCATTAAGGTTCATTGTTACTTTGCCTTCTCCGGCATCTAACACGGCATCAACCAACTTAAGAAAAGGCCTACCTAAGATTATATGATCAGAATTACTATGGTAAGCATCAATAACAAAGAAATCGGTTGGTATATAGTTTCTAGAGATTTTTACTTTCATGTTGCAAGCAATACCTAGAGGTTTGATAGTTCTACCATCTCCCATAATTAATTTCGTTGATGTTGGAGCTAAGTCTAGGTTGTGGTATTGAACTTTATCGTAAATTTTAGAAGATAGAACACTTACTTGGGCTCCGATGTCGCATAAAGCTTTGCATTGAACTCCGTTGATCTCGCAACTCAAGTACGGCGTCATCTTCTCTTCTTCTTCGGATCCTATCGAGTAAATTTCAGCGAGGCGAGCGTATGGTGATGCTTCGGGCTTGATTCCCATGATTCTCTTCACCTCGGCAATATGTTCCGGATCCACCACGTCATCTCCAAAGAGCTTCTCAAAAATCTCACCGGTGGTTTCGAGGTCGTATGAATTTTCGGCTTTCTTCTCAGGTGGAAATCCACTTCCAATGCTCTTGCCATTCCCTTTTGATTAGGGAACGGTCTTCTCTTCTCGAATACTTCTCCGTAATCAATAGGAACCCAATCCATTGGTTCGAACTCCCTTAGTGGCTTCGCGCTTGACATGCTTCTCTTGTTCGTCTCATTTGGTGCGGCGAAGTCGACGTTTGGTGTAGTTCTTGACTTGATGTGTTCTTGTTCAAGCTTTTCCATGATTGGTTCCTCTTTTGTGACTTTCGGGGTTGCCTCTTTAGAAAAATCAGCAAGCTTCTTCTTCCTTGAATTGAATTCCGGCTCTTCCGCAAGTCTTGTTTCCCAATCTCTTCGCATGGCGGCCGCTTTACTAACTTTTTGTAGAAGTTGGGCGGCTTCCGTGAGTGTTTTCTCCATGAGATCCCCACCTGCACACATTTCGACGTGTCGCATGCAACTAGGGGTTAGGGAAAAGAAAAATGTATGCAAGAGTACGTCACCGGTGAAGCCGAGTTTTGGTCCTTGTTCGATTAATTCATTAAACCTATCCCAGGCTTGGTCTATCCCTTCCTCCTCTCCTTGCATGAAAGTGATCACTTGCCTCCTTAGATGTTGAACCTTGCTAATTGGAATGAACTTCTCGCAAAACTTCTTTGTCAACTTGTTCCAATTACCTTCAACTTCAAAGGACGCAACCGAATACCATGTCTTTGCTTTTTAGGCAAGTGAGTAGGGAAAGAGATTCCATTTGAACCATTCATCGGGAACTCCTTCTTGACGCACCGTGTTGCATATTGTCGTGAAATCCCTTATGTGTACGTATGGGTTCTCCGTAACCATCCCTTCAAATGGGTTTTCCGCCACTATCTTGATGATCTTGGATTTAATTTCATACTTGGTCGCTTCGAGCTTCGAATCCGACTCTTGTACTTTTATGTCTTCACATCGAGGGCTAGCGTAATCCCTTAATGATTTCTCCGGTTCTTCCACGGGTTGATTAACGAACTCCATCTAGACAATAAGATAAAAACAAAAACAAAAACGAAACAAGTGTTTTTCTAGATAATATATGTTAGATATAGCAAACAAAAGATAAACTAAAATATAAAACTAAGTTAGATGCAAATCAAACGATGTAAACTAACTTGCTCCCCGGCAACGGCACCAGAAAAAGGGGCTTGTTGACGGATAAAAGACGTATCCCTCTACGATCCGCAAGCGTACGGACCCCACACCTTTTTCACCACGGGATTCCCAAGGTTCTTGTCAATCCGCGGAGCAAGGGGATTACAAGCGTTCGATCAACAACGACACACTAGCTACTAAAACCCTAACTACTATTATACTAGAAAACAACTAAACTACACTAGAGAGAATGATAAACGATCAAGGTAGAAGACACTCGCCCACGGGTCTACGATACTAGAGCATGCAATCGCTTAAAGACATGAAAACCAATCTAATCTATCGGGGATGTGACCACGGTTTCGCCCTTTCCCTCCTCTCGTACTTGTCACTACGCGAAGGTATTCATGACTAGACCTTTGATGGACACGGCGTATTGAATGGATCCAAGGAAGCATTGGAGCTCGTACTCCCTCTACGGCACGGTTGCAAGCCTTAAGCATTAAAGTATATTCAACACAAGATGATAGATAGATAATCCGACAAAGTGCGATTACATCTCAATATCGATTACAACCCATGGACGAATAAGAAGATTACCCCATCAAGGTGCTGATCATGGCACCGTTGATCATGGTTTCCCTTCCGCCGGTGTCTTCCTTCTTCTCCACGAGAGGGTGCTTCCTTCGAGGTGGTTGATCTCCCGCCGGAAATCCTCCTCCTCTCTCTCTAGCTTGTGGATGGCCTTCTGGTGCGAATGACTCCTCCTCCCTGTGTTGGCGGCGCGTCGGGGGTTTTAGGGTTTAAGATCCTTCGAGGGCAAGGAAAACGGGACCGAACCGGTGCCGGAAGTGGGCTGGGCCGGCCGGCCTGGGCCGGCCGGCCCGAGCCCAATTCGGCCCGGTTCGGTCGCCCCTTTTGCTCCGTGGGTCCTCACGCATTTATGTACTTTGCCCCCCTCCACTTGCATGATTTTGATGCCGTTATCCTCGCGTCCAAGATGGAGGCTCTCTTTGCATGAAGTTTGATCTTTTACGCTTCAATCCCGGGGGGTGTTCCTCATAGCACTTCGGTCCTCGCCACCATTGGAAGTGATTTCAGCAAGCTCATGAACACGAACAAGACTCCATGAATGCTCCTTTGAACTTGTTGCGAATCCGTCCTTTATGTCCATGTTTTCCTACATAAACACAACACTTCCAAATGCATGCACAAAGATGAACTTGTCATATGATTAGTGTGCCTAGTGGCGGGTTAGTTCCATAATCAAATCCAAACCAAAGTGTAATGAACATGCTAGGTGCACCAAAATACACCGTCAACATCGGGGTTCCGCCGCCTCATCAACCTCACCATCCCCTCGAAGCACAATGCCTCCGGATGACTGGCCTCGCGGAAGCGCCGCTCAAAGCATGACCTGACGTAGTGATTCTTGCATGCCTCATGAAGATCACGCAGCGACACGTGCAGTAGTACCTCATCGGAGTTGCAGATGCGCCGGAAGGTGCCGCAGATTTTATTGTGAAGGTATAGAAAATGGAAAACAGCCACATCCTTGATGGAGTGGATGATGATCTTGGTGAGAAGTTCATCTGGTAGCAGCAGCATCAAGCACACCGCGTCGGCCATCAAGGAGACTGGACGAAATAGCATAGCGACGGGGTTTGGAATTTGAATGGCGACGAGGGTTGAAGTTGGCGGCGACGAGGGATGAAGTTGGCAAGGAGGATTGAAGTTGAAGAGGGATGAAGTTGGTGACTAGTATTGAAGTTGAAGGAGGCAACAAGCTCGAGGGTTGAAGGTTGAAGATGGCGCCTCGGCCATGTCGTAATAAAACAATAAATGGAAATTGAAAAGGCGCCGCAGTTTGGCTGCTGCCGTTGACAAGTGGGCCCGACATCATTGCCCCGCCCCTTCTCCTTCCCACGTAAGTGAAAGGCAACGCGTGGCTTCGCGCTCGAGACGGTGCCCGAAGCGTAATCGAGTGGCACGTACTGGCAGTAATGGAGTAGTGGGTGGGGGCAGAGGCGCCTAACGGTTCCGCGTCTTGTCAATATAACTCCCTCGCTCAGTCGCCCTCCCCTGCTTTCTCCCCTGCTTATTCCATAAGCTTATCATCTTTTTCTTCACTTCTTCATCCTCCTCGCAATTCACCACTACAAATCTTTGGTCACCGAGAGAAGGAGGAGATGGCGTGGAGGAGCCCACCGCCGTTGAAGCGGGGACGAAGGGAGGAACACGACAACGAAAGCCGCCGCCGGAAGAAGTTGGAGAAGGGGAAGGAGCCGGCGGCCAAGGACGCCGACGAGGAACCGCTCTTCGACGACAATAAATTCACCGCCGAGCTGCTCAGGAGTGCCTTCAGAAAGCTTCAAGGTGTTGGCGAGGCCTTCGACATCAAGGTGCATCATGATGTGTACAAGGACCCGACCTTGAAGGGTCTCGCCTTCAAGATCTACGGGTTGGCTGAGAAGCTCGGGAAGCTCCCCGTGGTCAAGCGGGCTGCCCGCCGCCACTTCTTATTCGACGACGGCGGCTCCGACGGCGACAACGGCAGCCACGGCGACGACGGCAGCCACGACAACGATAGCGGCAACGACGACGGCGACGGCAGGACTCCGACTAGTTGATAGACTCCTCTACCAATTAGTAACAATAATGTCTGTGTGCTTTTGTGTCTTCACCCGGTTCTTGGACATGAACTTCTTAGTTAATTAGCTTGGTTGTTAGATTTTGTATGTCATGAACTCGATCTAATATACGCGAGTAGAGATCCAACCGCGTTGTGATGAACTGTGTTCTGTTGTGATTAACTGGAGATCTGTTGTGATGAATTAGATCTTATTAGAGTAGTCATTGCCGATGCAGGTTAGCCTGCTGACGCTGACGCTTGGGTCAGTGTCATTGGCGACGATGGTTAGTGAACCCGGATCGCATTTGTTGGCAGTTGGGTCTGGGCGGGCAGGTAATAGTTATCTTTTTTATATTGGCTGGTGACGCTGACGCGTGGGCCTATCACAATTTTTTTGGAATGAAACTTGCTTCCCTGAATTATTAGAGCCATAAAACAACACCTAAAAATTATAAAATACGAACAATTCGTATTTGGACATTCAGTATTTGAATAAAATATCAACAGTCAAACTTGTGTGCCCAAAATTCATATATTTCGATTTTACACCGCATGGTTACTATATAATAATTCTAATAACATCAAATTTGCTCTAAAAATGTACAAAGTGACTTGGCAACATAATTTTGGTACCTAAACTTGTCTTCGAAATTTCAAGTGGTATCGATGAAGGAATAGTATACTTGTGTACAAATGTCTTCATCTCTCACATAGTTTCCTAAAATGTTTGCTTGAACATTGAAGTTTTCCACACTTAGCGACATGACGAAGAAATGCTTGTTACAACATTTGATTGCAGATTAAAAGGAGAAATGAGAACTGTTCTTCATTTGAATAGAACTGGCCCCCACAGTCATTAGTGACGCGGGGCTGATAACCCGCGTTGGATTTGCTGCTCTCCCAGAATTTTACACAGATAATTCGAGCATCATAGAAAAGCTAATCTACTACTGATTTCCTATTCTCTGTGCGAGCTTCACCATTTCTCAATGCAGCCTACAGTCTTCACTGCAAAACAAAGAAATTTGAAGCCATCCCTTTTCCACGCCGCAGCCGCCGCCGGTGCCTGCGCACGGCTGATCACCGTGCACCTGTGCCGGAGGCGGCAGCGGTTCACTCCAAATGCGCCAAGTCGAGTAGTGGAGCGCACACACGGCCTTCTCGCGCAAAGGCAGACACCCCTCGTTGCTCAGCCACCTCGACGACGTCGTACTGCTGCCGCCTGCGACCCGCCTCATGTACCCCTTCACGGTGTCGTCGGTGGCGGTACCGCCATTGTCTCTGTAGAGCAAGATGGTGTATAGATAGGTCGCCGCATCCTGCCCACCCTCGGCGGCGCACTAGAGATCATTGTATCCCCTATGTTCGATGAAGAAGGCTTTGATTTCGGAGAGGAAACAAGCCTCCGGATTCCCGAGACCACTCAGCAAAGCAAGGAATGCTTTGTAAGTGGTGGGGTTCCACACCCAAGAAATCTCATCTCGTATCCCTCTATCAACAAACACCGGCCGACGTCGCTGTGGCCACACACGTGGCACATGGTCGAGCAAGTACCGTGTAGGTTGCGCAGGTCAGCCAAGGGCCGCTCTGAGGTCGCACCGACACGCGCCGCAATCTCAATGCGGAGGTCTTGAGGGACGCCCAGCAGCAGCGATGACGGCTGGTGCCGCATGCTTCTTCCCGGCATGCTATCCATCTCCGGCTGGGAATGTTGACGATGTGGAGTAGGCAGTTGCTGTTTTTCGCGGGTAGAGATGAAGGGGCAGGGGATCTAATTGTTTTGGAAGGAGAAGATACAGGAGATTTGTTTCCAAATACGGTTTAAGTATACAATGGAGATGACGTTTGGCTAATCCGCGTTATCATTTAATTTTACATTGGAATCACTACCTCTGCAGCTCTGCTCTCAACCATTGACTAGCAACAGTTTCGCCATTGACCGTCTTGGGAACCTCTTCCCGTTTCCTGTGCTCTTGATCGCTTATCCCTTCCTCTCTTTTTTTGGAGATGATGACTACATTTTATGTTTGGATGGCGGTGTTAGTGTTAGTGTTAGTTTGTAGCAAACTAACACCAAAACTAACACTTTGGAGCCAAACACTTGTGTTAATTTGGAGGTGTTAAAAACTACCACTAATAGTAACACTAACATCTACCATCCAAACACGGTCATTGGAGATGATGTTTGCTTACTCCGCGTATCATTTAATTCTACATTGGAATCACTACCTCTGCAGCTCTGCT
Organism: Cenchrus americanus; assembly: GCA_947561735.1. Classification (NCBI taxonomy): domain Eukaryota; kingdom Viridiplantae; phylum Streptophyta; class Magnoliopsida; order Poales; family Poaceae; genus Cenchrus; species Cenchrus americanus. The sequence continues at coordinate 163,278,552 of OX387242.1, read as the reverse complement.
CTCAGCCGTTGACTAGCAACAGTTTCACGGCCGTCTTGACCATCTTGGGAACCTTCCCGGCCGTTCTTTTCTCTTGATCTTATCCCTTTCTTGTTTTTTCTATAAAAGGGCACCGACCCCTATCGGTCCTCCTCACTTCAAGTTGCTTCCTTCTTCTCTAGATCTAGATCTAGCTATATGGTTCCTTCTTCTGATACAATAAAGCGAGTCACTTGCTTCCTTCTTTTCTAGATCTAGCTATGGCGTAAAGAATAGATCTTGTAGGGCGCAAGCTTTTGCTTTTCTCTCTTCTTCCTCCTCCTCGATCTCTCAGTTGCTAGAAGAATTCTTGTGATAGGGGGTGATTGGGTTGCTCATCCCTCGAACACGGCTGCCAGAAGAATCCTTGTGACGTACCCCTTCCACGTAGTCGTGTCCGGGTAAGGTAGCCGAGAACCTCTTGGCATCAGGATGTACAAGACGACGGAAAGCTTGCTGCAACTTCTCCGTCACACTTGGACTTCCTTTCGCTTTCCCCTTCTCCTCTAGGAGGAGGGATTTTTTAAGGGATATGTTTCCACCCTCTTTGTATCTTTCTCTTGTGTTCACTTGTAAGATGAGGAAGCAGCCAGAATCTGGATGGAGCATATCTCATTATTTTTCCTTGTAATATGAGCATAATCATGGAAAGCTTCTGTCTTGTAAACCAAAATTAGGGTTGAGAGACAGAAGATGTCGTTAATTAGTCATGCAAGGAATCAAGTCTCTAAGCCGTCAGCAGAAATGGAGCTTGTTCGATGACCACGTGCAGCAAGATCGATGACCTGCGAGCAAGATCAATGTGTTTGTGTGATTTTGCATATCTCGTCATAAAGATATGTTCGCATTGTAACATTGTTCTGATGTATCAATGATGACTGTAATCTGTGTGTGATTTTACATCTCAAGAGACATGCTTTTGTGATTATCTCTGTGCAGTACAATTTTTTGTAGGATTTACCTACTCACTTGCAAAGCTTGTGATTATATCAACAGTTTGGCAAATCAACTTGTGTCTCTCAGGATTCCTGATCTAGATTTGGCAAGTGAAATTATGACAGATTGTTGGAGATGAACTCTTTTTTACTTGGCATATCTTTTTAGAAGTTGGCAAAGCACAAGATTTGCCAAGTAAAATTTGGCAAACTCTTGGAGATGCTCTAATCCGTGTCTCTTTTGATGTAATCTGTTCGTGATTTTGCATATCTTCTTGCCCATAACAAAAGTGACGCTAGTTTGTTAGTCCTCGTCTCTTGCCCGTAACAAAGGCGATGCTGGTTCGTTAGTCGTCGTCTTTTGCCCGTAACAAAGGCGACGCTGGTTTGTTAGTCCTCGTCTCTTGCCCGTCGCAATGGCGACGCGGGTTTGTTAATCCTTGTCTCTTGCCCGTTACTGAACTGAAGCAGATTATAAATAGAGTATATATAGTATCTTTGGCAGAATATATTACAAGCAGGATTGAAATTCCAGCACATCCCATATATTACAAAAAGGATTGAAATTCCACCAATACATCGCATCCTTTATATTACAAAACGGATTCCATTTCCACCAACAGACACATCCTCCAGCATTACAAAAGGGATTCAGCGGAAATTAGGCTTGTTTTTTCTTCCTTGATTTCTGTATATGGATTTTTTCACTATGATCGCTTCGCAAGTACGGTGTTTTGTTAGTTTCGAAGCGTTGGGGCTTGTATGAAGTGTCAAAGGATGGAATTTTGTCAAACTGGTTGTATTCCTCCTCCTCAACAACATTTTCAATCCCCACAATCCTTTTTTCCAGGCATAACCACAGACCAGTTCTTCTTTGCAAGGTCAGGTACATAAAACACTTGCTCAACATCGTTGGCGAAGACAAACGGTTCGTTTTTGTAACCAAAGACCCGGATATCAACACTAACATAACCATATTTGTCCTTGCTCACAGCTCTCTTCCCATTGGTGACCCATCTACACTGAAACAAGGCTACCTTCAATCCTACATAATCAAGCTCCCATATCTCCTCTATTTGACCATAATATGTGTCTGTCTCCGTGTCATCATCATCATCATGACTGTCATCAACGACGGCCCTTACAGGCACACCACTATTATGATAGATGCTCTTTTTATCCTAGGTCATGGTGTAGAACGTGTATCCATTGATATCCATTCCTTCATATCTTGTAACAGTGAACAATGGCCCCGCTGCTAGATTCCTTATCTCGTCGGTAATTATAGCATTATTGCTGCATGTCTCGACATAATCTCGGAGCACCTGCTGAAACCTTACATGTGCATCTTTGCAAGCCAAGCCCTACCACAGTTAGGGTTGTCTTCACATAGTTGTCGTTTGTGCTCATTGGCAAATGGTGTAATTAGGTGCAGCTGTTGTATCACGGTGAAATGAGCCTTTTCGAAGGCATCTGCATCCGGGAGGACCGACCTTTTCCCCATGGTCCCAACACCCGAAAGCCTACCTTCATGCCGTGAGCGAGGCACATCAATGGGGTTTTGTGGGTCCATATAACCCATGGCCCACTCCACTGCTTCGATGGTCTCGTAGCCACGAACAATGGCTCCCTACGGAAATAACCTGTTATGTACCAATGATTTCAGGAATCCATAGAACCTCTCATATGGAAACATCTGATGAAGGTAAGATGGGCCAAGGAACCAGATTTCACTCGCGAGGTGTGCTGTTAGATGCAGCATGAGATCAAAGAATGACGGTGGGAAGGTAGCTTCAAGCAGGTATAGGGTCTCGAAATGCCTCCTCCCCAAGTCCAATAGTTTTTCCTCATCAATCACCTTCTGTTCTATTGCATTGAAGAATAAACGCAAGCTCGCGACCGCGTCGCGAACCAGTTCTGTCTTGATACCTCTAAGTGGAATAGGAAGAAGAGTTGTCATCAACACATGGCAATCATGAGATTTCATCAAGTTGAAATTCATTTTCATGTCCTTCACTAACACTAGCCTCTTGACGTTTGTTGAGTAGCCTGAAGGTACTTTCAAATCATGCAAAAACTGACAGAATTCTTTTCTCTCTGCTTTTGACAGGGTGGTTGTAGCAATGGGAAGGTTCGTCCCCGTCTCTGTTTCCTCTGCATAGAGCTTCGGCCTAATGCCTAGCTCTTTAAGATCCTCCCTTGCATTTTTATGATCTTTTCCTTTGGACTTCTGTTGTAGCAATGTTCCACAAGTAGCTTCACACACATTCTTCTTGACGTGCATGTTGTCAATCGAATGACGCACATCCAACATCGGCCAATACTCTAGCTCCCAGAGTTTTGATTTCTTGTTCCACATTCCTTCTTCTTCACCATCTCGTTTCTTTCTTTTGTCAAGGGTTTTTCAGCCAGTTTGGGTAACTCCTCGATAGTTTTGATGTCTTTGACTTTCAAGTGGACCAGATCTCCAGTCACATGCAACGGTGCCTCTCGATTCTCCTTTTCCCCATTAAACTGACAATTCATGGCCCGGTATGGATGTTTCTTGCCGAGGAAACGACGGTGCCCCATAAATACGTATTTCTTTGAATATCTTAGCCATATAGCGCAAGTATCTTCCAAGCAGTGTGGGCAAGCTGCACCTTTCGTTTTACTCTGGCCAGAGAGGTTGCGCTGAGCCGGGTTGTCGTTGATGGTGGTAAGCAGCATGCCATGCATTGTGAACTCCTCATGCTTGTACTCATCCCAAACCTCCGGCACATCAGGCTTCCACAATATCTTCAAGTCATCAAATAGTGGCCTTAAGTAGACATCAATACGGTCGCTAGGTTGCTTTGGCCCGGAGACCAATATTGTCAGCATCATATATTTCTATTTCTTGCATAGCCAGGGTGGAAGGTTGTACAACGACAGCACAACAGGCCAGGTGCTATGTGTTGAGCTCTAGTTACCGAATGGGTTCACGCCGTCTGTGCTCATAGCAAACTGTATGCTCCTTGCGTCGTCAAACCATGGGAAGTGGGTATTAATGTACCCTATTGCACTGCATCTGCGGGGTGCCTAAACTTGCCATCTTTCTTATAATTAAGCTCCTTTCGGCCTTCGTCATGCCAATGCAAGAGTTTGGCCTCCTTTTGTGTTGTGAACCATCTTCTCAGCCGAGGAATGATGCAAAAATACCATGCCACCCTCACAAGAGCCCCTCTGTTAGCCTTCTTCTTCTTGCCTCTGATCTCGCGGGCTCGTTCTCGTCACCAACATTATTATCATCTCGACCGTCCTTTTTCCTCTTGTACCGATCATAGCCACACTTGGGGCAATTGTCAAGGTCTGCATAATCTCCACAGAACAATACACAATTGTTCTTGCATGCATGGATTTTTTTTCAACCTCTATTCCCAGAGGACAGATTATCTTCTTCGCCTCATAGACAGACTCTGCTATTTGGTTTCCTTCAGGTAGCATGTCTCTAAGCACATCCAATAGATTTTTGAAACTTTTGTTGCTCCAACCATGATCTACCTTAAGCTGCAGAAGTTTTAGATCACCAGAAAGGCGACAGTACTTCTGGCAATCAGGATAGAGGGGTTTCTTTGAATCTTCAATGAACTGCTTCAGCCTCGCTAATTCAAAAGGTGTGTACACTCGTTGAAACTCAATATCCCACAACACTTGATCAACATTGTGCACATGTTGCAACACCTCACCATCATCGAAGCCCCTAACCTCTTGATCAGTGATATCCTCAGGCCTCAACACATTTGGTGGGAATAATGGTTCATTTCCCTCAAAAAGTTCATTGTCATCAAGGTCTTCATCATGTTTAGCATGGTGTCGCACTTCACCTTCATTTAGGCAGCCTGCTTCGAGTTCATTAAGGCCTTCCTCACCATGTTTATTCCAACACGTGTAATTTTGTGAAACCACGTGTGACCAAATGATGAAAAATGATTTCCCGTTGTGCAAATTTCTTTTGGTTGAGACTATCAATATAGGGGCAAAGCATTGCCTGAACACCACAGTTTCTCATATCCGCCTCTGCTTGATTTAGAAAACCATTGACCTCGCTTAAGAAATTCTCCCAATCTTCTTGGGGTTGTCTGTACATCCAAGCCCAAGAAGCAGATGCCATCTGCATTCCATACACCAAATGAGCATAATTCATCACACAAAAAGACAACTGAAGAATTTCAATAAAATGGGCCAATTAATTTCCACCTTGACGAGGACTTTCTACGAGCCGAGCGCGACCGAGGAGGAGGAACGGAGGCGTGGAGGACGCCGCAGTCGACGTCTGCTCTGGCCCCTTTCACCGTCGCGCATTCCTCAGAGCGCGCGTAGCTGGCGGCGGCGAACGGGACAGGCCGGCGGGGACATCTGAGCACACAGATCGAGCGAGTGACCTTCTGAGGAGAGAGAGAGACAGCAAGTGTTGTTGTCGGAATAGGGGTGGCCTAGCTTCTACGGAGAGAGAGCGAGTGGTGTCGAAAGGATAAGACACAGACACACAGACGAGATAACAACATGCGTCTCCGATGTGAGAAAAAAGGCGACCCTGGGTGCCAATCAAAGGAGACGCATCCTACAAGCATGCGTCTCCCGTACGAACTTATCGGTAACGGACTTTATAGCCCGCTACCAATACGGTAGCGATCAGTAACGGACTTAAGCAGCCCGTTACTGATAGGGCATTGATCGGTAACAGACTTTACAAGCCCGTTACCGATAGGTTTAACATTTGTAATGGACTCTTTTAACATCCGTTACAAAGAATTATTGTAACGGGCGTTTAAGAAGCCTGTTACCAGAAGTCCACATTGGTAACGGGCGTTGTGGAGGCCAACCCCGGGGTTGTCCTGGCGCGCTTATAGGTAATGGGCGCCAAACAACAACCGTTACAGATGTGGGTGGATGTAACGGGCGTTAAGGGCCCGTTACAAATGTTGCATGACCTATTTGAGGTTTTCACGTAGTGGTGTTTGAATCACCAACCAAATGTATGCACATTGTCTATGACAACAAAAGGGAAGCTAACCCTATAGCTTGATCATGATGCAAAGAGATATATATTAGAAAATGCACCATGAAGGGATAAGTGTAGCTATCCTACACACTAATCAAACCATGTAGGTTGCTCATGGGTTAGCACATGACACAAGCAACCTACCATATGTAAACAACTAGGCAAAGCAACAAATGCAAACCTAGACAAGGCAATGGAGCTACAATGAAACATGAGATAGGTTCTAGTTTCTATCTTCCACCTCAACCGGTTTGGGCAACACATGTCCAACTTGCAAGCTTGGCTTTTAGGCTTGAACCTTCACATCTTCCATGTGCCAAGCCTCCCAAGTCCCCGTACTCATGGCCTTCAAGTGGCCTTTGGAACCCAAACCATTTGAGGCCCCTTCATGTTGGTGATGACTTCCTTGGGCACCCAAATGGGTTGGTTCCAACCCCGCTCCTCCTTCATCTTCCCAACCTTGTGTGCAACCACTTTGCCAGTACCCTTCTTCTTGATGACATAGGTGTTGCTCTTGGCCTTGTTCTTGCGGTTGGGCTTGGTGTAGATGAGAGAGCTGTTGATGGTGGGCTTCAACTTCTTCTTCTCGCCCTTGTCCATCTTCTTGACAAATTGAAGGCATTTGTAAAACTTGTGCCCTTCTCCATGACACCTGTAGCAAGTCACGATTGCACCCTTCTCAAGCTTCTTCACCATGGGATCATGGCTATCTTGAGGAGGTTGGACTTTGCTCTTTATGTCTTGAGAGAAGTCCACTTGTTCCTCATCGTTCTTGCCCTTGCCCGTCAGGCTTGCCAACCTCTCTCGGAGCCATTTCACTTCTTGCTTGAGCTCATAATTTTTCTTTCCTATGAGATAATCACATGTTTCTACAACAACATTCTCATTGCAAGATGGTGAGCAAGATTCATCAATTAAATCAATGGAAGAAGTTGAAGCATCAACCTTGGAGATAGGAATAGCAAAAGGGATAGATGATTCATCAAGTTCAAAGAAATTACTTGTTTCAGTCTCATTGCTGCCAAGCTTAGATTTTAGCTCATCACACTCCTTGCTAAGCAATTTGAATTTGCACAACAAATGTTCATAATTTGTAGCAAGGGGTGCACTAAGATCATTGAAAGCATTGAGTTCTTTAATTTTATTAGCTTATTTGTTAAGCATTCCTTTTTGCTCATGGACTAGCTCAACAAGATCATCAAGATAGGTGGTGTCATATTTGTCATCACTTACATTGCTTTCAATACCTTTGGCCATAAGGCACATGTGTAGTGATGATGAAGGACCTTGCATGAAGCGGGTGGTGAAGTTCTTTCTTGATTCATCACTTGAGCTAGAAGGGCTTGATTCTCCACCACTTGTCCACTCACGGACGGTGATAGTTGCTTCTTGTTTTGGCCTCCTCTCCTTGACCACCTTCTTCTTGGGCTTGTGCTCAATCTTGGTGAACTTGATGTGTTGATGATGACACCCTTCTCTCAAGTGGACGTTGTAGCCGTACATGTTGACTTTCTTCACATACTTGAAGATCTTCTTTATGTACTCGGCCACCATGGATTCAACCTCTTCGTCACTTGAGGAATCTTCATCGTCAGCATCATCACCATCATCCTCGCTTGAGCTTCCATGAGTAGCCATCCTAAACAACACCTTCTCTTGTTGGCTTGAGAGGGCATGGCTTGTAGTTGCGGATGGTTCTTAGGGCTTTTCTTGGGGTGCCTTCTTGGACTTGGGCATGATTTGAAGCTCATGTGTCATGATCTTGCTCAATATAGGAGATGGCTTCAATTGTTCGAGCTTCTTCTCATAGATGATAACTTTCAACAAGTCCGTGATGTTCTTCACACCTAAAGCATTAATCTCATTGACAAGCACATTTAGGCGTGAGTACATAGATTCAGCATTTTCATTTGCAAGTTGCTTAAAGCTATTGAATTCCTGTAGGAGACAACCATAGTATTCATTAGCAACTTCTTTTGAACCCTCATTTTGCTCTTTGATGGTTTTCCATAGCTCATAAGCATTTTGACAATTAAAAACTCTATTGAAAACACCTACATCTAGTGAGGACAAAATGATACTCTTAGCAATCACATCAAATTGCTTTTCCTTTTTAGTATCATTTTTCATGCCCTCGTTGGTGACTCTCCAAACATCAAGGTCCTTTGCTTGGAGATAGGCCTCCATGAGAGCCTTCCACCGAGGATAGCCCGTGCCATCGAAATGTGGAGCCAAACCTAATGTATCCACCCCTTTCATACCTCTATAGAGCAACTCACTAGGCGGTGAAGCCTAACCGTTCCAATGAGCCGGTTTTCACAATTTACCAATAGAATTGGCGTTTCCTTGTGAAGGAAGTGAGTCCTGACTCTGATACCACTTGTAAGGAATTGGATGCTCGTTAGCCTAAGAGGGGGATGGGGTGAATTAGGCAATCTTAAAACTTAACCTATGGCTTCACTATTTTTACACAAAGATAAACTAGAACATACTATCTAGAAGTGCAACTAGGGTTCTTCTAGTGTGAAACTCCCATCCCAAAACAAGGTTTGCAACCTACAGCCAATCCTAGCAAGATACTACTTTAGGAAAGTAAAGGCATGCAAAGATTGCAATAGAGTAAATGCGGAAACGTAAAGGGGATGAGAGGAAGCAAACTCTTGACAAGCGATTTATCCCGTGGTATCGGTAGGCACTAAGCCACCCCTAGTCCACGTTGTTGAAGCACTCACACAAGAGTATTTCTTCTCGGTCACCAAGTCTCTCCCGAGAGCACCACTTGACTCGCCACAAAGGCTCGCCACTTAGGCACTCGCCAAGCTCCCTTGGTCACCTTGATGCCGCCTCCACTAAGGAGCTTCTCCACCAAGGAAGGGGGTCTCCACGTCCCCCGCACAAAGTGTCCTCGCCGCTCCACACCAAGCCGGAGGGTCGATGACGATTGCCAGAGCCACTTAGGCCCCAAGGCTTCCGGCGAACCTTGTACAACTTGATTCACTCAAGAATCACCTTACAAGGTTGGCACAACCTTGCACTGACTCACCTCTAAGTTAAGACAAGCACTAAACCCATACACTAAGCATATGGAAGTCTATGGATGAGCGATTAAGTACTTGGATGGATTGGATATGATCTTCTACGTGTCTTGAACTCCTCTGCACTTCCACACAATCCAGCAGCCTCAAATGGGTGAGTGGAGGGGGTATAAATAACCCAAGGCACTCAGCTAGCCGGTGTCTAACCGCTCACTAAAAAGTTGACCGTCGGATGAACCGACACCTACTTTTCAGGAGCATCAGTTCATCCGGTGCCCCTCCCACGTCACGTAGTCGTTGAAGTTCTCTGTCAGAACTGCTCCGAAGCTATGCACCGACGGTGCGTCAGTTCATCCGGTGCTGAAGGACTTCTCGCCAAACCGTCTCTGTTGGTTTCTTCATAACCGTCGGATAGACCGACGCTTCCCCTTGACCAAGGCGTCGGTTCATCCGGTGTTGAAGAGCTTGTCTTGGCGCGTCTTTGTCTTGATTAAACAAGGCGTCGGATAGACCGACAGTGTCCCCACTCAGACCATCGGATCATCCGGTGCTACCATCTTCGCTGCTCTTCCTCTTCCATTCATCTGGTGCAACTAGAAAATACACCATCGGTTCATCCGACGGTCTGTGTAAACTGAGCTTCCTTCACGCAGTGTACCAAGTGCACCGACGCTTGCACCGATGGTACCGTTGGTTCATCCGACGGTGTCAATTTCCTTCCTTTTCTTCCGCGGTTTTGACCCTTGAAAAATAGACTATCTTCTCAATTTGACATGTGGTATTTTTGCATCCTTGGGACCTAGAAATGTCTACAAAGACATGCTAAAGAATATGGTTAGTCTCATTGATTATGTTGTCATGAATCACCAAAATCAAACTCGAACTAATGGAAAATGGGGCCGTGTTCGCTACTGGCAATAGTTGTAATCAACTAGACTTAGGTTTCCCGGTCATAACCGACCAGGAGTCTGGGAACCGACCTTGTCCACTGGCCAATATAAGGCAGGCAGGGTGACCCCTTGTATAATCACGCAATCCTCAAGCAATCTACATCGACAACTGGACATAGGGTTTTACTCTCCAGAGGCTTGAACCAGTATAAACTCGTTGTGTTCTCTGTGTTCCGTGTGCTTGTGCGCAAACTTCGAGTTCTTAGCCCTAGATTTCACCCTGCCAAACAAATAAACCACTGAGGTCAATCCCCCTGTGGGTTGCCCAGATCTAAACTTTAACAGTTGGCGTGCCAAGTAGGGGGGGGGTCTAGGGTTCTCCGTGCAGCTCGATGGCTTCTCCAAGCGCCGTCATCTTCCCTGAGAGGATGGCGAACATCCTCACCAATGCTATCAACATCTGCTTCGGTTCTACGGCACAATGCATCGCTCCAGCCGTCTGTCTCATCATCGAGAGCAAGGCGGTCACCTCCAACCAGCATGTCGGATAAAGACTAGGATAAAGGTAGACCCAGGTTGACAAGGAAAGATCATAATGACTAGGTTAAACTTTAATAGGACCCTTCAACATTAATGCAAATAAATGCAATAGTGATTAAATAATTATTAGGACAAAAGAACAAGGACACACTTGCCTTTAACCAAAGTAATGATGTTGCTTAGAATGTCTTTACTTCTTGCTCTCCAAAGCTCTCAAACATTGTTCACTCTATGCGCATCAATCATCGGCACAAGCATATACAAAGCAAACTAACAAACTAACTAAGAACAATACACCAATCAAAAGAAAAGCTTTATAAGATTGTACTAAAGGATAGGCTCGATTCTATGGATCACTAAAGCACACAAACCCTGCTAAGAAGGGAATGGTCGGATTACATTCATGAAATTGTTTGATCGGAGCTTGAATTGAAACCGGTAAGATCTGAAGCTCTATATAAGACTAGATACACAAAAGAGGTACTAAGATAGAGCTGACAGATAACGTCTATCGAACTATTTGCATTTACGAACATAAAAGACTAATCTTAGGTTCATTTTAATTAGAAAAACATATGTGAAGGATATTTCAAAAAGAAAGTAACCTAAGTTGGAATTAAAGCAAGTTAAACTTTATTTGAAAAAACCATAAAAAGAACATAATCAATATTATTCATAAATGTTTATATATAAATTATACCAATTAAACATTTTACATAGGAAATATTAGAACAACTAATCAAATTGAAATATGTCATGTTGAGCTAAACAAACTAAATTTAGAAAATATATGCATGTTTAACATTAGTCAAGTTAATGTTTATCTATAAAACACGATATAAAGGCCTAATCAACTTTTAGTTAGAAAAGTTTATTAGATGTTGAACATTAAGCAAGGTTAACATTTGGTTTATGAAAACCCAAATTGTAACACTAATTAGTTTTTTTACAAAGCATATGAAATAAACATTACTCAAATTAATATTTATTGGAAAACGGTGTATGTCTCTATGCATCTTTTAATTAAAAAAACATGAATCCTAGTCATTAAAAAAATTAATACTGAATTAATTTCCTGTAAACATACATGATGTGAACTCACAACTAACGTGTATTTTATGTCTTTATAAAACCTAACACAACTTGAACGAATTAAAACGAAGCCAAAACATGGAAACTATGAGCTATACAAGATTACAAGGACCTGGATGTGATAACTGAAGATTCAGGGGCTACAAAACAAGATTCCCGAGACACATCGAATAGTGCTTGAGAATAGATTTAAACCTATGGTTAGATCTGAAAAAGAACATAGATTGGATTTGGTTGTGAGGATCTAAAAAGATCTAGGGGGTTTTCTACAAATGTGCATAGACACAGGAAAGCAACTAAAGAGTTACAGGAAACCACAGGGGCCTAAACGGAAAACGATCTTTTTTCTTCTACCTCTAGACAGGGGTGGACGGCGGCTCTGACCATTCAAATCGCCATTAGTCCGGCGCGCTAGGGGCCTAGGCGGGCGGCGTGGGAGGTAGAGGATAAAGAGGGGATTATTGGAGGTGCTCGCCGGCGGTAGGGGAAGACGGCAGCTGCCGGATTTTGAGGATGACGGCGTCGTCGGTGCGAGCTCAAAGGCGCACGGGTGGTGTGTTCCGACGATGTTCCGGTGGTCCTCCGGGTTGACAGGAGGAGGCTCCCTAAATGCATCTTGTCGTCGTGAAGCTCTGGGCGGTCGTGGCTCCGTCCACCGGCACTCCATTGTTGCGAATCGCAGCAAAGAAGCTCGGCGGCGATCGGCTCCAGCGGCGGCGCGTTGGCGCATGGGCGAGGGCGCGTGAGGCGGCGGTGGTGCAGTAGCTAGGCCGCCCAGCTCGGGCGGCGGCCTTTAGAGCAACTTTACCCGCTACCCTTTGCCATCCCCAATACCCCTTTCCCATCCCCGATACTAAAAAAATAGTGATATAGGGGATCAGATGCTAAAAAAACCTCTCCATCAGCTTCCCTATCGTTCCCTTTTTTTTCTCCATGGACTAAAAGTCCCTTTCCATCCCTTCTATAGAGAGGATCTATCCTCCACCCCAATACGGTGGGACCCACTCCAAAACCAATCGGGCCGGTCTTCACACAGAAGCAGATCGAGCCGGTCTCGCCGGCGGCGCCCGCATGGCCGGCGGTCTCCCCGGCCACGGCCCGCCTCACCCCCTTCTCCCCGATCGGCCGCCTCGCCCTCTCCTCCTGCTCGGCCGCCTCTACCTCCTCCTCCCACTCCTCCCGCCGCGTGGCCGCAGCAGCCCCGCTTTTCCCGCTCCTCTATCACCAGCAGTGCGGCGGCCTAGATATGGAGAAGGCGTTCGGAGGTGGCGGCGGCCACATCTCCGGCGACCCCTTCAGAGGTGTCGTCGCGGCCGCCAGCCATGCCGAGGGCTCGCGGCGCCGCGGTATGGACACGGGCGCATCGACCAAGCCGGCGGCATGGACGGCCACCACCCCCGGCGAGCCCTTCGAAGGAGGCGGCCGCCGCCGGCTATGCCGAGGGACCACGGCGTCGTGGCGTCGCGGCGGGGGCGTGCCCACCTCGCCGGCGTCGTGGAGGAGGGCAACATCTCCTGGACACAGGATGACGCGTGCCCCTGGCAGCAGGGCTCCTCTGCTGGCGCAAGGGAGGTCCGGGAGCAGCGCTAGCGTCCGGCCGTCTCCAACCTCCGTCGTATGGTGCCTCCGGCCACCTCCCACCTTTCCACCATGGGTCCCCCCTATGCCCACCATTGAAGCAGGCTCCAACAGCCACAAAGACAAATGCTGCAATGAAGAAGAAGGCGACCACCATACCAAAGGCCAAGAAGGTGACCACCACATCTACGAGATCAAATTCAACTGCATCCCGTCCTTAAGGACTGCCAAAGCCGCGTTCGCATGCCAATGTCGCCCCCACTCCGATGTCCCCGCCATGGAGGTGGAAGCTCAGGCCAATCAACACGCCATACATACGGACTTCCAATCCTTGCTAGATAGTGAAACAGCCAAAGAGGATGATGGTCTCGACCTCTTCGATGAGGCGCCAAGGTACAATACTGACAATTTCCCATGATTTGAACAGTAACCAGTGATGCTTAGTATGTGCCTAAGCCATGTATCTATCATCAGACAGAACATGTTTAGAAAGCAACATCACATGTTTCATGTTTTTTTTCTAATCCTCTACAGCTATCTTGCATCTGATCCTAGTCTGTATATATACCTACTGTTTTAGCACCTGGTGCTGTTTGATTTTGGGTTAGGCCATTAGACTTATTACCTATAACTGGAGCATGCACATGAGCTAACTTGTGGGGATGTATATGTAAATGTGAACATTAGGTTGACACTCTTTTTGGACGTTTGTTTCAAAGAACAGGGGTATGATCTTTTTCTGGATCTGGGACTTGTAATGAATTCCAGAGAGGTTTCCATGTCTGATCTGCTTGTTTCTGTATGAAACTGAAACTTACATCCAGTTTCAACTTGCTGTTAATTTATATATGCTAAAAAAACTTGCTGTTATTTTGGTAGAGACTGAAGGAACCTACACCAATAAGCAGACCTGCTTGATGCTACATGGTAGTAGTATGAAGTTCATTCTGTTGCTGAAAACTGCAGATTATTAGTTTAATTTTGCTGAAAACTGCAGAAAACTGCAGAGTAAAATAGTAAGTGAATGAGTGCAGGTTCAGGTTCAGGTTCAGGTTCAGTTATCTTTTCATTACTCAAGATAACTGAATGAGTTCAGGTTCAGGTCCTGTTCATGTTCAGCAAGAATGTACAAACAGGAATTCATGTTTACATTTATGGCAGAAGTTCCTACTGCCATGTTGGCTTTGCTATCGCAGGGAGAGATTGGTACCTTGTATATATATGACATGTTGGCTTTGCTATCGCAGGGAGAGTTTCATTGGAGCCATGATGGATGCTATTGATGAGGACCCCTTGAACTATGATGAAGATGTTGAGGTCTTTAATGCAAGCTCCAAGAAGAGTTCTAGAGGATCCAACTATTCGGTTGATGAGGATGAAGCCTTGGTTCTAGCATGGCAGAATGTGAGCCTTGATCCAGTGGCGGGGAAAGACCAATTGGGCTCAAAGTATTGGGCGCGAATGTCGGAGTACTTCCACGCTAACGTCAAGTATCCTTCCGACCACTCAATTGGATCCCTCAGCCATCGGTGGACGAGTATCTCGGAGTGCTGCATGCGGTGGGCAGGTTGTATGGTTAATGTCAAGCGGCAACACTGAAGTGGGACGACACTGCAAGAGCGGGTATGTAATATATCATTTTTGCTGATAGGACATGATGCACCATTTGGCATTAGTAACTAATAAAATTCTTACTTTTGTAGCTGAATGAGACCCATACACTCTACAAGCAAAGGGAACCAAAGCATAGGTCATTCGTCATGATGCATTGCTGGGCGTTGCTTCAACACAATGAAAAGTGGAACAAGAGATACGCTGATGAACAGCCTACAAAGCACAGTGGCTTACCTGATCTGAACTCTGCCACATGGCAAGATGATGATGATGGTGCGAGCACAACTTCAGAGAAGAAGTTAAAAGTTCAAGAAGAGGAAGCGGCTGCCAAGAAAATGGAGCAGGAGTCCAAAATTATGTTTCAGGACTTAAATGGCCTCAATGAGACTCAGAGAGCCTATTTCCAAGTAATGAGGGCTGAGATTATGGCATCAAGTACAAGAGGACCTAGTGGTAGTTCCAGTTCCATTGGATAGAGATTATGACTTTGTCAATCTTGGGAGGATACTAAGTTAATGTTGCTGCTTAGTTTTTTTAATAATTAGTGCAGTTGGTAATGGTCTGTGAACAAGTGTAGCAGCCACTGGAATCTGATGAATGTGGTCTGAAATTAGTAGTGTGTCTTAGCTGTGATGGTTTTAGCTGTGATGAATCTGATGTAAGATGTTTATGGCACTGAAATTAAAGTTTTGATGAATCTGATATATAAAAATGACAGGAAAAATGTCCACTTACAGCTTGTGCATGGTTCTTTTGTTATCTGAATTATATTGGCCTACTGATGATTCTGATATTACATTTTGAGCTCTTGCATTCAGTAAACATGTATTTTCTGAACTGTAAATATTACAAAATTGGAAGAGCTTGTGTTTGAAACATGACAGTTCAAAGAACAGCAGTAAGACAGTAAGCAATTACTTGAGAGTGATAAGATGCTGCCACTTCACCAGATGTAACTTTGGCACTGAAATTATTTATCAGCCCCTGAATAACAGTATGATGTTTGTAGTTCACTGAAATTTATGTCTGAATATTGTCAGACTTCTTCCTGATCCTGTCTAGCTCTGATGTGGTATGTGGTCTTATTTTAGTGTGTTTTATTTTTACTTGATTCCACTTATACAAATTGCAGGAAACACTATCCATTGTGTTATACTGCTGTGTTGAGTATGTACTATATTAGGCAGAAATCACAGGTTGCACGTTGTGAACATCAGGCAAATCAAAATTTGTATTCGTGCTTGCACAATGCACACTGAACAAGTCAATAGGCAGAGAGACCCATTCCAGTGAGGAAGGGAAGTCCAGCAAAGCCTTCACTGAACATTCATCAGGAAATGGAGTGGCTGGCACTGGCAGTGATCAGTGGAGAGAAAACAAGGCAGTTCACCAGCAAAGCCATGACACAATTGAGATCAGAATTTGTAACAGCTTATACAGCCAAATACTGTATTCCAGTTTATGTGCACGGCAGATTTCAGTATCAGCTTGTGTGTATGTATCTCACAGTAATGATATATTGGGAGAAGTCCATCCTGCCAATTTCTGTTGCTATTTTATATCTTCATGTCATTTCAGGCACCATCTGCAGTAAAACACATTACCTTCACGTCATGTTCAGGTAATGAGAGTTGGAGTTGGAGTTGATTCAGACATGTGAGTCACCTAATGCAGGCTGTAGAGATAACAGAACTGAGCAAACATAGGTGTAGAGATAACAGATCTGAAACTGATCTTTCAAGCTTGTTCATCAAACTGGTTCAGGTTCTGCATAGATGCTCAACATAAGTAATGAGTGTTACATAAAAATATTACAGAAAAATACTGGACTCCCTTCAGGACTATCAGCTGGATTCTGTGCACTTCATACTGACAGAATATCAAACACACAGAATAAGTGACAGAACAAGATCACTGAAATTTCAAGGCACTATGGCAGCACCTCCACCAAACCACTGCTTGAGATGTCTGTCCAGAATGGGAATTTGTCCATTTAGGCAAACTAACATACACAATATTATCACAAGAACATTGACATTGAATAACCACATAGTTGTGCTGCAGGCCAGCAAACAAATATCCATGTTCCATCTTAAACCAGCATCTGTAAACAGGATTGATTAACTCTCCATTCAATCCATCCACCGCAAGAGGAAGCAATATTTCTTTGTGGTGTAGAATAAGTATCTAAAATTCTTCATTACACTACAGCTGGGAATATAGTACATAAGAAACAGGTTCACAAGACATTCACCAATAGTAGTTCCAAATCATAATTTATAAATTAACATGCTTTTGTCTCAGTACACATTATTTCTGTTACACATTATGCTTGACAAATGGTCTCAGTACACATTATTTCTGTTACACATTATGCTTCACAATCCTCACATGTTTGTTTCAGGTATCTAGCACCATGGAATTAGAACCCCAGCTTCACCCTTTCCTCGTACCTGTTCTTCTCATCCTGAAAACACAGCTCAAAACGTTAGTACCATGTAGGTATGATCCAATTCAACATTCAGGTATCAACATAACATCTTCAACATAACATTCGAATTGATGCTGCTACCTTCTTGAAGCAGCTGTGTCCAAGCTTCCTAGCTGCATTTCTCTTCTGCACAAAATACGGGCAATGCTCCTTCACAGCATTTGCAATACGAATGAACAAGCGACGGGACATCATAAAGCATCTGCGGAAAAAGCGATGCCCGTAGATAGGATTCTCACAGAAGTAATCCCGGAAGAGCTTGCCATGTCCTGATTGCTGCAGACGACGAACGACCTCACGGCCGACGATGGAACCACGACGCTTGCGCTTTTTCTTCCTTGCATAATCCACCAGAAGCAATGTGACCATGTCCAAGTCGTCGTCATCATCCGATGAGGAATCCTCAAAGAACATGTCAATTAAATTGTTCATCTGCAGTAGGGAAAATAATATTAGATATCAGAAAGGCTAAATACATGGCTACTACTCTGTAAACTCCAAGGAGTAAGGATTGATTCAGTTCAGCCATTCAGAAGGCTAAAATATTGCCTTTGCCTAATTGCCTTTGCCATGGTGATCTTGCCCTTCAGCCACCCATATGCAATGCAACAGAATCGAGTGTGTGAGTACTACTGGTCTGCCTGACTGCCAACTAGTGAGTAGTGAGATTTTCTGGTAGCAAAACAGAGACAAATAAAAGAAGCTAAAGGATTGCATAAATCTTCAACAACAACATCCAGACTTGTTTTCCTATGGAACATTACACAGACCAGCAAACATCTAAACATGTGTTGGCAGCCTAATAACAGTGTCAAAATGGAAGCAGAAGACAGGATTATTTTCTTAGGCCAGTTCAGAAACTGTAAGCACTGAGGGCAAAATTTCACCACAGGTACATGTTTACAACAAAGATTGTAAATTCAAGTGATGAATATAACTTTTGAAAGGATCAATTTTCAGCCAAGAAACAACTGTAATCGAATTTCAAACACAAAAGCATTTATCATCTTGGAGGCACTCAGGCCGCACACATACAAAACTAAATAAACCCTGAATACAGTTCTACAAAGCTGATGTTCGTCTAGTACAATTGAAATGATGCTTTAGTTCAGCTATGCAAAAGTAAATTGATGACTTACCGTGTTCATTGGACCATAGTGGAGGCTGGCATCTGCAGCGGTGTCTGCATCACCGGCGGCGCCATGGGGGCGAGGCTGGACAGACGCGTGAGCAGCTGGTGGTGGGGCGCCGCCGCTGCCGCCTCCTGGAACTGCACCGCCGCCACCTCCTGGAACTGCAGCGCCGCCGCCGCCGCGAAATCGAGGCTGTTGTAGAGGTGGAGCTCCCAGGGAGGGGTCCATGCCGCCGACCGACGAAGCCTCAGCAGTGCGCCCGTGCCCGCTGGAGATCTCCTCGATCATCATGACGGCGTTGGGGGCGTCCGGCGCGCGGTGGACCGGGGGAGGTCGGGGGGGAGCGCGCGGTGGGTCGGGGGGAGCGCGCGGTGGACCGGGGGGAGGTCGGGGGGTCGCCCCGTCGCCGCCCATTCGCGGAAAGAGTCAAGATTTGGGGGGAGGGGAGAAAGGATGATGTGGCGCAGTGGGTCCCACGAATCAGGAAGGGGAATAGGGGAACTGCTGGAGCAATTTGTGTTTTACGGATGAAAATATTTTTACTCCACCCCCAATAGCTTCATATAGGGGATCAAATTTAATCCACCTGTTGGAGTTGCTCTTATAGGGCGCAGGGCGGCTCGCCTGGCGTGTGCGACACACACGCCGAGCGGGCAGCGGCCATGCCGGTCGGGTCCAGATGGGCCTCGCCGGGCCTATAGTTGGGCTGGGTCGGAGCGGGTCTGGCCCACGGGCTCGGCCCTCCGAAATTACTTTTCAATGTGATAACAATTCCAGTTAAGTCTAGAAAATATTTTTAAGACACGAAAAATACTTAGAAAATTCCAAGAAATTTCCTAGAGATAGATTGGAGCATGATCAACCAAATATAGGACTTGGAGCTCATGAGAAAGATTTCAGAGCCTTCTAATAAATAGAAATAGCTCAAGGAAAGCGAGAATAAATTCTAGAAAAGATTGGAAAATTTTAGGGGTCAGCACCTAAACGCATTTTAAAACTTTTTTGCACTCTTGAAACACCAAATGCATCGGCATGAATGCAACACACATATAACCATTTATTTAATTTAGAAAAATCAAATATCCAATACTATATTTCCTATAAAGAAAATAAATGTTGGAAAAATTTTAAACTATGAGAAATTCTTTTTTAACTATTCTTCTATTTTACATCATGAAATTAGGAAATTTTAGGGTGTGACACAATGAGAAGATGGAGCATGAAACGCAACACTGACCACTCCTTCCCAAAACCCTCATACATACAGTTCTTTGCTACCTTCTTTAGTGTGTCGAAATTTTCTAACCCTTTAGCACTCCCTAGCAATACTTCTGGTTCGATGTCGCGCAACATTTCTTCCATATCAACATCATATTCCTCGTCCACTCGTGGTCCATCTGTTTGATCACCATTGTGATCTCCACAGTCAAAAGCATCATCCATCAGGACATGGTCATTTTCATCTGCATCTTCAACACCCACTTCACCATACCTGGTGCCGATGTCTACATTGTTGAAAGTATTTTTTGCTTCACCATGGTGGGACCATGTTTTGTATCCTTTCACACAACCACACTTTATCAAATTCATCTTGAGTGGCTTTAATATCTTCCCATACAAGTGTGTTGCAATAGTCACAACACGGACAACACATTTACTTTGTCCTAGAAATTTGAGCATGCTTATGCGCAACCTCGATAAACTTTGATAACTCTTCAAGAATGTGACGAATGTCTTTGTATGTCATACATCCATGCTCTATATTCCATCTCAAATAACCTATAAAATATAATTCTACATCTTAGAAACTAATTTTTTTGATATATTAAAACATATGGGTCACAATAATTGAAAACTCAATTAAACACATATTTATTATAAACTCACGTACAAACTAAACTGAATTCTACAATTTCTTAAAGAAAATTCAGTGATATATATAACTCAATTAAACTCAATTATGTAAACTTGCTTCAGTTAATATGTAAAAAATGAAACGAAACTAAATTCTATATGAAACTAATAATAAAAGTGACAAACATAGAACTGCAATGATTATATTAGGAACATATAATTCTATTAAAAAATAAATCTATAATTCATTTTCACTCTCTTCACTCCCCCCTCTTTCTCCTAGCTAACCCTAGGTCTAGACTTAGATCTCTAGATAACCTACAAATGATGGATAAAAGGTGAAAACTAAGGTTAAAATAGCACAAACTCACCTTATACACAGGATGCATATGCAATAGTTAGGGGTGTAATCAATTTAATTTAATCAAAACAGCAATAAACAGTCCACAAGAAGCCTATGGTTGACCATATTCACCTTGACAACAATATTCATCACTATTCCTTTTAAGGATTATTATGAAAGCTTATTTATTCTTATCTTAATGGTGATTGTGCACACATCTAAATAAATAATTAATTTAATTGTACAAACAGCAAAAAGGTGGTTTTGAACATTAAACTTATTTTTATAACACATTCATAGGGTTCAAAAAGATGTAAAGGGGATTTTTCCAATTAACTTATTAATAAGCTTAAACAGGCTTCTCCACTTTTATTCATCAAAAAAAGCTTTATAAAAATCCCAAGTTGGTACCCACTGGTCTCACTAATCCATTACAAGCTATTGAACAGCAAGCACACAATTTGGAGCTTTGAAAATGAAATACACCAAAAATAACATTTCTAGTTAGCATAAATGAGATAAATGCACACAAAAATAAATACAACACTTCTGGAGCCAAACTTTCTCCTACACCATCTCTGATCTAAAACAAGGCTAGGAAACCAACAAACACATCCATAGCTATTATAGATCTTGAACTACACATTTATGATTAAAAACAAACATAAAGAAGGAATAATTATTTCTAACTGTACAAAAATCATGATTATTTCATTAAAGGTGCACCTAGACATTTCATGACTATTCCAGGAAGTTGGGATAAAAAATGTATTTGATTTTGGCTACAAAAATCATTAAGGCATAAATAGCATTAATACAAGATAAATCATAATAAAATATTTCCTAAGTAACTTTGTGCCAATTTTTTGCACAGAGCCTACACATGCTAGTACTCATAACATATCCAAAAATAAGCTCATGAACATGTTTGGATCTTGCAGTACAATATATCTAGGTTAAAAGGATTTCAATTTTTCATGCAAAAACTATAACACAAAAGTATATACAACCTTTACAAAATATGTAGGTCTGCTCACAAGGAAAGCAGCAAAATTGGTTTTGCATTTTTAGGATTTTTCTACGATTTTATATGATTTTCCCAAGCCACTGGACTAAAGCACAAAGAAACTAAGAATCTACTTCTAACGTGGCCCCTAGAAAGATTTGAAAGTTCACAACTATTCCCTTTAGATTTGCACAGGGGTCCCTGAGTGGGTTTTGGATTCACACTCGTGCCCTTGGCGGTGGGGGCGAGTTTGCCGCCG
This sequence comes from Cenchrus americanus, assembly GCA_947561735.1. NCBI lineage: Eukaryota > Viridiplantae > Streptophyta > Magnoliopsida > Poales > Poaceae > Cenchrus > Cenchrus americanus. Next base: position 163,256,741 of record OX387242.1, on the reverse strand, counting down.
GTGAGGTGGGGCCGTGGTAGGTGAACAAGCGAGGGGAACCTTCGATTGGGCTCACCTGGGTTCTGATTGGGGCGGAGTGGGGGCCGGAGAGGTGCCCGACGATGGTCGGCGACGAGACAGCGGCGGCGGTGCCGCAGCGGCTCGGGTTCCGGCGTAATGCGGGGTGGAGCTAAGCCATGCGTGCGCGTTGGAGTACGAATGATGCCTAGGGGTGGAGCTTAGATGCTTGGACGGCTTGGAGAGAAAGTAGAGGGGGAGGTTCGCCCCGTGGCGGTAATGGCGAAGGCGGCGTGCGGTGGCGAGCTGCTGGCGCGCGCAAGAATGAAGGGGGTGGGGTTTATAGGCGCGGACACGCGAGGAAGGGCGGTTCGGCGACCACCAATGGCCACAGGGGTCACGACATGGGCGGCGAGGCGGTTGGTGACGTGCACACGGCTGACAGCCAATGGAGGAAGGCGATGCGGGCTCTGCCGCTCCGGCATGTGCACGGCAGCCGCGTAGCACCGGCCTAGGGGGCGGGCGCACATCACGTACCTTAGGCGCACAATGCCCACGGCGAAAGGCCTCGGACCGGCGGTCCCTAGGATGCATCGGCATGCGCGTGAGCGTGTACGGCAGCGAATAATAGGCCTCCTCTGCAGTTTCAAGTGGCTCTGTTTGACGTGATTTTCTCAAATTTTTGTAACCAAAGTGATACAAGTGAAGAATAGAAAAGTTGTAGATCTAGTGATCCCCTACAACTTTTACAAAAGCCGATGGGTCTTTTAATCAACCGATTTTGCAAGATCTGCACACCAATATATGGATTTGCTCGGCTCCGATGAATAGTAACAGCAGGAGTTGACTTGAGTTTTTCACCACTTTGCACTTCAAAAAAGCAATGCCGTCCAACATTAAAGTTGTGTGCCTCGACAAACTGTAAAACATTCCCATTGGGGGAAATTGAAGTGTTTAGGTGAATTTTGGAGAACGCGACAAAAGTTCTAGAAGGACACGGAGGGTCAAAGGTTTAACTAGGGTTTCAGGCTAGGGTTTTACCAATGGTTGAATAGGGATAGCTTAGGGACTTGATTAAGAAGTCATTAGCACTAGTTGACACTTAAGCACAAACACATGGTGTTACAATGATTACCATATTTTATTCGCGCTAGCATCTCGTAAATTTAGGTACAAGCCTAGCTGAGCTGAACAATCTAGCTCAGCCTCTTCACTAGTATGTAAAAAATGCACAAATGAGACATCAAAATCGGCGATATGAAAACAAAACAAGCCTCTAGTATAAAGATCAGTGACGGGTAAACAAGGCCTCCTGACTCCTGAGCTGACCTTTGACTTGATGGGATCCAGCACCGATATAATTAAACCACCGACACTTTCTACACACAAACAATGATAGCGTCGGTGTTTGGTGACGCCAACGAACCAGTGTGCGTCATTTTTTCTTTGTTTATATTTTGAGGTAAAAGCAAAACAAAAAAAAGCAAGATTGCAAGCGACAATATGCATATGGCCACACGCCTAATAATGGCATTCCTAACTGTTACATGGTATCAAGTGAACCCAACACATATGCCGCAGTGGCGAAGGAAGAACAACAAAAAGCATATCCAATTAGTACTAGAGAGACGTAACCATACCCATCCATTAGGGTACTAGTTCATCCCATATTTTAGTTTCCACCCTTGCAGGCTGCTTCGCACTCGTTCTGGCACCGCTCGGAGACTAGCTTGAGGCAAGGGCGGTAGTCAGGCTTCTCCTTGTCGTAGCAGTTCTTGTCGCATTGAGGTCTGCACTCGGGTTCGCATGCCTGTACCGCTCCAGAAGGGCACCCAAGGCCGCTAGGACAATTTTTTAATTTTAACCTTTTTTTAAAATTATTTTTAAAAATAACACATCAAAAACATTATTTGCAGGTCTAACCCGTTTGCCCGCGCCGGCCCACGTGGCGCGGCAGGCCCACTTTGCCGCGCCACATGCGTGCGCGCGCGGCGCAGCCCGCCACGCCGGCACGGTGGGCCGATGTGTAAGATGGTCGGCGCGGCGGGCCCGCCGCGCCGCCGCATGTGGCACGGCAAAGTGGGCCTGCCGCGCCGTTGCATGGGGCGCGGCAACGTTATCCTGCCGCGCCACGCGTGCCGGCGCGGCCAAAAGGGTTAGATATGCAAATAATGTTTTTGAGGTATTATTTTTAAAAATAATTTTGAAAAAAGGTTAAAATTAAAAAATTATCCAGGCCGCTATTGCACGCGGACTCGCATGACCGTTTGCAACCCATCAAGCAGTTGTAGGGGCATTGGGGAGAGCCGCCATGCTCCAAGTCACGGCAGCTTCCCTCAGCTTTCTCTTGGCACGTGGAAGGGCACTTTGACATGCAACTGCTCTGGGTGCAAGATGTGTCTGCTGCTGCCATCTTCCCCATCGAGGACGTAAGGACCACGACGATGAATATGGCAGCAACGGTGGCTCCCCTAATAAGAGTAGCGGCACTCTTGAAAGCCATATAGTATCTTTTTGGTGTTGGAGAAGAGACAGAATGTGGAAGACCTATCAGTGAGGTCAGAATGCTTTTCAACTAGAACTAGAAGTGCACTGTTGCTCTATGTTTGGCTGACTCATTCGTAGGTAGTAGATGCTATTTATAGCCTCCGAAATGCAAGTAGGGAGTTCAGATACATAGAAAAATATATGGGAACCATGCAACTGTACTGTCCCATAGTTTGGCAGATAGGAGTAAAATACTGACATATCCTGACAACTTGCGCCATTTTAAATTCTTCTATCAAGGAAAGAAAGGGGGGAAATCTGGTTACATGTTCTAATTTGACTTCCTGTCATCGGCCATGTTGTACTAACATGAAAGGTAGAGCTCTTGTTTTGGTAACCTTTTTTATGCTTCACAAGAGAACTTCGAAAAAATTGTACTTGTCTTTGGGTAATTTGTGCCTTGATACCGAAAATAATAAAGTTTAAATAGTAAAAATACATTTTTAGAAATGCATATGGTACGTACTGTTGGTAAAAGAAATGTATTGTATTGAGGGTTTAAACTTACATACTGATTACTGAACAATGAGTGTTGGTGTAGTAAGTAGATAGTGACAGTACAGACGTACAGTAGTCCAATCGCTGGAAAAATTAAATGTTATTCGGATCCTATAAAACCATACAACGAAATATTTGCATTCGAGAGATAGTTTCAAACTTTTTTTTTTGCTTATGTGAACCCCATTGGGGTAAGTATTATGAAATGGAAAGGGTCGAATACTTTATTTTTATGATATAAAGTTGTCGCGCATATAGGAGATATTCTTTTCAAAGTTTGGTTTATGGTTCACGGTTAGAGTATTTTATGACATACAAAACAAGTAATTTCCATGTTACATGAGTAAATTTCAGCATGGATACGTTTATACAAGAATCTAGCGACATCGTGCATTGGCACATGAACAAATAGTGAGCACGCAAGCAGTGACGACATCGTGCTTATTATAATCAGCTTGTGTGTCACATGTTTTTCCAAATGCTCTTGACGAGATCAAGTAAATTAGTTGTCCACATACCCTTATTTTTATTTATTCATGTGGTTTAGTCAATAGCAGATACTGAGGCAGCTGCGCGTTTGCTAGTCATTTGTGTTTTTGTTCACGGATCCAAGGAAAATTGCTTATCTAAGACTTGGAAAAAGAAACCCTAAATTCAAAGAGTTCAATGCAAGATGCGAAAATATGTTGAAAAGGTCCAGGTGAATCAGCTGCTAGAACTGTATTACTACTCTCAAATCATTATAAAATATTGCTCTAAATTCTGAAAAATACTTCTTCATGGTTATTGTTTATATTACTTCTTAGAGGCCGAAAATTACTTATTTAAGCTGGTTGTCCTGCTGCTAGTATAAAATCGGTTATATGACTGAATGTTTATAATTCTTTTTTGATATAACAAGTATTTTTTGTAACTGAATGTTATATGACTGAATGTTTAAACTTCTATGTAACGGTGTTATATAGTGTAAGGAATCGGATGCCGGTTAGCCTAAGAGGGGGAGGGGGTGAATTAGGCAATCTTAAAACCTTAACCTATGGCTTCACTATTTTTCACAAAGGTAAACTAAAACATACTATCTAGATGTGCATCTAGAGTTGTTCTAGTGTGAAACTCCCATCCCAAAATAAGGTTTGCAACCTATAGCCAATCCTAGCATGATACTACTCTAGGAAAGTAAAGGCAAGCAAAGTTTGCAATAGAGTAAATGCGGAAACGTAAAGGGGATGAGAGGAAGCAAACTCTTGACACGCGATTTATCCCGTGATATTGGTAGGCACTAAGCCACCCCTAGTCCACGTTGTTGAAGCACTCACACAAAAGTATTGCTTCTCGGTCACCAAGTCTCTCCCAAGAGCACCACTTGACTTGCCACAAAGGCTAGCCTCTTAGGCACTTGCCAAGCTCCCTTGGTCACCTTGATGCCGCCTCCACTAAGGAGCTTCTCCACCAAGGAAGGGGGTCTCCACGTCTCCCGCACAAAGTGTCGTCGCCGCTCCACACCAAGCCGGAGGGTCGATGACGATTGCCGGTGAGCCACTTAGGCCCCAAGGCTTCCGGCGAACCTTGTACAGCTTTATTCACTCAAGAATCACCTCACAAGGTTGGCACAACCTTGCACTCACTCAGCTCTAAGCTAAGCCTAACACTAAGCACATACACTAAGCATATGCAAGTCTAAGGATGTGCAATTAAGCACTTGGATGGATAGGATATGATCTTCTAGGTGTATTGAACTCCTCTACACTTCCACACAATCCAGCAACCTCAAATGGGTGAGTGGAGGGGGTATAAATAGCCCAAGGGACTCAGCTAGCCGTTGGCTAACGGCTCTCTGAAAAGTTGACCGTCGGATGAACCGACTCCTACTTTTCAGGAGCATCGGTTCATCCGGTGCCCCTCACACGTCACTTAGTCGTTGAGGTTCTCTGACAGAACTGCTCTGACGCTATGCACCGACGGTGCGTCGGTCATCCGGTGCTGAAGGACTTCTCACCAAACTGTCTCTGTTGGTATCTTCGTAACCGTCGGATAGACCGCTACTGACCCATCGGTTCATCTGGTGCTACTGCGTTGATCTTGGCGCATCTCTGTCTTGTTTAAACTTGACCACCGGACAGACCGATGGTTCCCTCTAATGGACCGTCGGTTCATCCAACGCTGCCGTCTTCTCTTCTTCTTCTCTACAAGTCGTCCGACGCTACTAGAAAATGGAGCGTCGGTTCATCCGATGGTGCCTTAGTTTTCACCCAGTGTACCAACTCGTCCGACGATTGCACCGACGCTTGCTATCTAGGTACCGTCGGTTCATCCAATGGTGTCCATTCTTTTTCTTTCTTTCTTGTTTTTGACCCTTGAAAAATAGACTATCTTCTCAATTTGGCATGTGGTATTTTGGCATCCTTGGGACCTAAGAATGTCTACAAAGACATGCTAAACAATATACTGAATGTTTAAACTTCTTTTTTTGATATAAAAGTTCTGCATATTGGTGTAATTATTTTGTAATTTTGTTTTATGGTTCAGGGTTTGAGTATTTTTTTCTCAATAGCACACAAGAAATTTCTAGGTTACAGGAGTAAATTCCAACTGATGGATGCGTTTATATAAGAATCTAGCAATACTGTGCTTTGGCACATGAATAAATAGCGGGCAAGTAGGCACCAACATCGTGTTTTTTATAGTCAGCTTGTATGTCACATGTTTTTCTCAAATAAAATCAAGGTTGACCATATCTTGTTCATTAGCTGTCCAGATAGCCTGATTTCTACTAGTTCATGTGGTTTACTCAAGCTCGCCGGTTATTGGTGTTTTTCTTTAAGAATGGATTGAAAATTACGTATCTACGAGTTTATGATGCCAAAATATGTTGAACTAGGTGATTCCCCGCACATTGCTACGGAATTGAAAGAGTTTTTCGATAAACTATGAATTATTGTGATTGTTTAGTTGCTCATAAAAATAATGTACTTGCAGATATTATACCCTTTGAGTCATATGAGCTATCTATTAATAAAAATCATAAACTTTTATGTTACTATTGAATAGATAAGAGAAAAAACCTTCTATAATTCAAGATGATGTGTACCACGTAAGAGAGAAATAACAATTAATGCATCTTAGTGGAATGTGATGATGTGGCTTCATGAGATTTGGTAGAAATTCCTTAGTGGGGTGCTCCTATATAGTTATATTAGGTGATTCCCCGCGTGTTGATGCGGGTGCTCCTAAATTTTATGCATGGATGTTATTATTAGTCATAGAAAATCAGCAAGAAAAATAAATATATAGTTCTAATGGATGGTGACGTGACGTTGATGTGCATTGCTTGGATGTTGAGAGAAATGGTTAGTGGGGTGCTCCTATATATAGTTATATACTAGGTGATACCCCGAGCGTTGCTGCAAGACCATTTGATGAAATTTAAAAAATATAAATTCTAAAGTGATTGTTGTATGGAAACACATTTGAAAATAAAGAATGGATGGAATAAAAGAAATTCATAATTGACACTGTGCGCACACGTATTTGGGCGGATACAATAATCTCTGCATGTGCGCCGGGCTGTCGGCCCAATAACTGAATAACGGGTCGCCTTACGGCCCACAGTTTCCTTGCGCGCACGCATTTTGTCCCATGGCCCAGCTTCACTTGCCGGCTGCTTTGGTCGTCCATCACGATGGACGGCTGAGCGCCCTTTTTGGTTGTCTCCCTAGAACCCTAGTACACGCTCCCCCGGTTCTCTCACACCGCAAGCGGCGACAGTGGAGGTTTGGCTCGTGGCCAGTCCGCTCGCCGGCGACGGTGAGGGCGAGAGCCGCCAACTCAAGGCCGCCGACCATCTCCCCCTCTACTCTTTCTTTTTCCCTCCCCCTCATCCCTAGTTTCGCGAGGACGAGATCTGGCTAGAGAGTTCCCGAGCCTTGCGACAGCGAGATCCAGAGAGAGAATATCATGGTGGCCAGGAGGAGGAGTTGCGCCACCGCAGACCCCCCTCACCGGCGAGCACGTCCACCCATGGGTGAGTGCGCCTCTGTCGAGTGGCTCTGCATCGGTGCTTATGCCCTGAGTCCAAGGCGTGGTCACTGGCTCAGGTTGTTGGTGTGCAGATCGCGTGGTGGAGCAGGTGTGCCGCTAGCTCGAGTGGTGGTGTAGAGGGGCATCGCCTGGAGGGGAGTCAGGGGCTTGCGCAATTTATGGTAGTGGGGGAGGTGAGGCAGGGGTGGTGGGAGGTGAGGCAGTGGAGAAGTGAGGTAGCGGCGGCCGTTTCAGGTGTTTGTTGCGTGAGGGAGGCAATGAGGAGGCTAGGAGGCGGGGGAGCTGTGGTGTGGAAGTGCGGCGGCGGGGAGGGGAGGGGCTGCGAAGGGGAAGCAAGGTGGCGCTGGAAGTGGGATTCACGGGCAGGGCGGTGGAGGGGGGAGGGTGGTGGGTTGAGTGGGGCATGACGTGGCTAGGCTGAAAGCTGAGAGAAATCAAGATGGGACTTGTAGTGGGTACCGACTATATAGTTGTTATAGATAGATATGGTATGATAAGTTCATGGTGAGTTAACAACTAGAACTGCATTTACTACTCTCAAATCATTATAAAAATATTGTTGTAAATTCCGTAAATTCTGTAAATTCTGAAAAATACTTCTTCGTGGTTATTATTAATATTACTTCTTAAATGTTCCAAGATTACATGTTTAAGCTGGTTGCCACTTTCCAGTGGCAGATCTAGCGCCCCCCTCCCCTAGAATTTCTGCCATAGAGGATAGGATGGTTCAAGACCATAGGTAGGAGAGGCTGAAGAGGTTGACGAAGTGTTAACTTCAGATGATGGGCCACTGGGCTACTATGTGTGAAATTATCTGATTACCTCCATCCCAATGAAACAGGCCAAAATCCCCTGGCTTTCTCTGCCCACCACGTGACAGTGTAGGAGTGATGCTCCCTAAGTCCCTCCTCCCGTCAGTATCTTGAATGGAGGAGAGTGGCGCCGGCGGCTGTCTAATGCCAATCTCAATGGAGTTTCATGAAGAGTTTCATAACATTAAATATGCTAATGTGGCGAAGAGAGAGAATGTGAGAGTTTCATAAGATGTGAAAAGAGTTTCATCCCCATGAAACTCCACTGGTATAGTTACCTAGTTTTCAGTCTATGTATCTGTGTCCATGAAACTTGCACGGAGACTGGTCTAAGCCTATATGACTAGACAGACGGCGAGGGGGCGGTCGGTAGCCGGTGTGCGAGGCGCGGCCACACGGCTACGCAGGCACACGCGCGCAGTGTACAGGAAACGAGTCACGGGACAACGCTGCCGGTAGGGGCGGGCGGCGGTGTGGCACAGGCAGGCTCCAGCGCGGCCGCTTGAGGTCGTGATGGCCAGGCAAACCGTCAGGAGCGGCACGGCTGAACCCACACGACTGGAAGGGGGTAGGGCTCGAGGGTGGATGGCACGTGGTTGCTTTGAGGTTGGAGCCTAAAGATGCTAGGTAAAAATGAAAATTTTATGTTGATTTCCTAATCATGAATTTTTTGGTAGATGCTAGTCTCGTTTATGAATTAGAATGTGGGTGAATACAATTTTTGGATATTTAACTGGTGAAACTGTATTTAGATTTGTAGAGAAATCCTCCCAAACATCCTCCTAGTCCGTCCCGCACAGGAATTAGATTTCGTCTTCAAGCTCGGTTGAAAAGACCTAATTTCATGAATTTTTGACTGAAATTTAGATTAAAGAAGTGAGTATTTCATTGAAGTGAATGAAATTCGGAGAAAATAGTGATTTGAGTCGAAGTTTGAACCCTGATTCCACACCATGGCTTATGGCTTCGCCATTGTGTACTTCAATTGTGTTTGTTTTGAGCCCATACCTACCCCCTGCCTCAGCCATTCTCATTTCTCATCTTGTCATCTGTTCTTCCCAAACTTCATTCTCTCATTTTTTGTTCCGATCTCACTCCCTCTCTTCTTATCCTTTCCCTCATCCCCTTTAGAGCCGGATTCCGGTGGGGCGCAGCCTCGCTTGGCCTCCAGCGATGGGAGCCTCAATACGATGGGCTCGACCTCCGATGTGGTGGCTAGTGATGGCCACAGGCCCACAGTGACGGGACCACAACCTCCACACTCCACATTACTTTGTACTTTTTAGGTAGAGATAGCAACACATAGAAAACCTAGTGCACATCTACAATGACATTGTGTAGGTTTTTATATGTGGTTTTTGAGCTTAGTTTTTAGAACACCGAATTCACCGACTCTTAGGGTGGTCCTTTCAAGGAGGCTGTGTGACTATGTAGGAGGAAAGAGGTGTTGGACCAAGCTATGCACTGAGAAGCTGAAATGGCCTAAAGGTTGCAAGAAGAGCAGCAGAATGTGATAGCCGTACGGATGTGTTATTTTCAATCGAGTGATTCCTTCCGTCGTCCAGCGGCGAAAATTGTAACCGACCACCAATTGAAGTTTGTGAATCGAAACCAACAAAACCAAAACCGAAAAGAAAATGAGAATTTTGGTGATTCAGTGTCGGTTCAGTTCGGTTTTCTGTTTAATTTCCAGGGTTAAAGTTCTCAGCCGCATTATTCACAATGAGGTGCAAAATACTATAAAGCTCGTGATCTCGTATGATTGAGTTGCTTGTTCAAAATCCGAAATGAGATCAAGTTAAACATCTAGGATACAAATAGTGTTTCTCATATAATTGGGAAATAAAAGCCTAATGATGCAGTTGCATGGCCAATCTAGCAAGTATTTTCATACATTCAGGAGCACCACCAGGTGTATGGCCATTTCCTTACAAGACAAGTGAGTTTTTGGCTTCTAGTTGGTTTTCGGATAAAACCCATTAATGGTCATGCCTCCATCAACTAAGATTGTCTGGCCAGTAATGTAGGTCGAACCAGGCATACAAAGAAATGCAACCGCTGACGATATTTCCTCTGGTTCTCCAACACGACCAATTGGGGTTCGCCTCACAATATTATCCTTTAGTTCCTTATCTGAGAAAATCTACATAACATAAACACAATATGAGAGAAGGCCTCTACTTATCATGCAAATAAATTCATATTATTTTCATATGAATTCAGATGGAAATAAGAATTATTATATCAAAATTGTGGAGCTCGACGAGATCTAAAATATTACCATTTACAGATTTAAATGTTAATATTTCCTATAAGATCTTCATTTTGTTATAAGATCTTCTTAAATCCAGAATTTTGAATTCGTCAAATGACCTCAGATGAGGGCATAACCTAAACTAAAATTGTACGTGGTGCACAACATCTGTAATATTGCAGTTGACAATTTTTTTTATAAAATAATTTGGTGTTTCAAATATTCAATATACTTTTTAAACAAGTTAATATAAAAACGTACTAAACTTTGTATAGCAAAATTTGATCGTGCAGTGTGGTGGAAAGGAAATTTCACACGAAACTTGTGCTCTCATCATGTTCATCGGAGTGAGCGTGTATATGTCAAATGATATGTGACTTGTGATGTTGGGCCCGTACAATCAATTTCTATGGATGGGTTGCAACATGGCCCACCCCTAAAACCCCCTGACAAATTCTTTATTGATAGCTGCAAAAATCAGGAGAAGATACATCACCCTTTATCTAAAGAGCTTTGTTCTGGTGCTCGGGTATTATCAGGTAGTGCATTACCTGGTAGTACATTGTACAAATATTTTTCCACCAACTAATTTAATTTGATTAGTACCAGGTAGTAGTACTAGGTAGTACCTAGTATAAAGTCCAGCAAAATGGTACTACCATATTGGCATTACCGAGTACTACCATTGTTAGATTTCACTAGACCGATGATAGACCGATGATTCACATTAATTACAAGCATCCTAAAATTTCCCTTATGAAGAAGCAACATGTAAATTCTTTATTACTTGAATGATGACTTCACTAACGACAACTAGTGTGATTGTGTAACATGAATCTATACTATAAGGAGCGAAGACAACTGAAAACTTTTCTCACCCAAATCGGGTTCGTCTTACCCCTCACGCCGGACCCGCCCGTCATATGTTTTTGGAAGTGGATAAGGTGGAAGGACGATGAAGTACCCAAAAATCGCAATTTGGAGAGCGTTTCTGCCAAAAAAATAATTCTTTTCTCACCCGGACCAACTCTACCCACCTCTGTACCCACCTTTTCCGTTCGCTCATGCAGGACTACGAGTCCCTACCCAATACATGTTACACGGATACGAGCCCCCCTACCCAATACCTGTGTTACACGGATACGTCAGGGGGTACATCATGGATACGTTTCCAGCCGATGGCCATGCCGCCTGGTTGTGTCAAAGGTTCCCATCCGCTGGAGAGGCAGCACATGCGACTTGCCATAGTCTCTTTCTAGGCCTGTTACTCGCATCGAGCGCTAGCAGCTTGCTGCGGTTCCTCACTGGCTTGCTGCGTCAGGGGAGAGAGAGAGATTTGAGATCTCACGGAAGACTACAGGAGAATGGAAACAAAGTCAACAGGAGAGAGAAGAGGCTGAATGAAAATATCCTTGCTATTTTACATTATAGCCCTTTAAAAAAATAAAAAGCTCAAGGAAGCTATTCAAGCAGGTGATTACTTATTTTTATGATATTTTATGTATGATTATTAATTATCTTAGCCATATTCTCGTATTGGTGTTTTTGGGAAAGTGTGTATCCGTGTATCGGATACGTATCTTATCCAATACCCGCATCCGCATCTGTGTAACATAGCCCAATACCTCTCGGCAATCACGCTCGCGCTCCTCCTCCTTCTCGTGTTCCTTTCCTTTTGCATCCCCTCCATGTCTGCCCTCCATCGATCCGCCGCCTCGCTCGAGCGATTTCTCACTTTCCCGTCGACCTCGCTCGATCTGCCACCTCTCTCATTGCCAGCATCCATCGCGAGAAGCCATAATGGACGATGAGAGTGAGGCTTGCCCCCGTCCACCCGCGCGAGGGCGCCAGTTCGCTCGCTAGAGGGAGGGTCCCGGTGAGACCTGCTCGACCAGATGAGGGAGCTTATGGCGCCGTCCACCCGCGTCAGAGCTGCCACCATCCGCACCACGACCTCCTTCTATAAGTTGCAGGCCTGCAGCTCCGTTCACACACCCGCCCCCCTGTTGTGGATCGGGTGGATGCGCTGCCACCGGCAGCCCACCTTGGCCCCTCCACCACATGGTGGACGGCGATGGTACCCCTCATGTCGGACCCACCCGTCATATGTTTTTGGAAGTGGATAGGGTGGAAGGAATATGAAGTACCAAAAAATTGCAATTTGAAAAGCGTTTCTGCCAAAAACGAATTATTTTTCTCACCCGCGCCTGCTGTACCCGCCATCCATACCCGCCGAACCCACCCGACCACACACACCCGCATCCCGCGCGCCCTTTAAGTGAAAAAATGATTCAATCTTTCTTTCCTTTCCCCAACGCCACCTGCACCATGCCGTCCGCCGCCGGTCACTGCTTCCTATCGTCGTCCTCCACTCGACCCAGTTCCCCGGCATCACCCCTGTCATCCTGCTCCCCGACGGCTCATCACCCTCCACCCTTCCCTCTGCTCGTTGCACAACCCACAACTTCCTCAAGATCCATGGGCTCCTCCGTCATGTACCTCACTTACGCGCAAGTGAGGGAGGGGGAGAGAGAGGAGAAGAGCACAGAGAGGAAGGGTGCGGGAGAGAAGGGGAGGTCCACCGCTGGCCAGAGATGGAGGCCGGGGACCGAGGCCGTGCCGCCGCAGTCCGAGGCCGCGCCACCATCGGCCTAAGCCTGTAGGCGGAGCTCCTCAGCGCTGGCTACCTGCACCGCCCTCAGCACGAGCTGGCTATGGATGCGGTGGAGCCGGTTGGGATGGTGGCACTGCCTATAGATCTAGCCGTAGCCTACCCTTGCTTTTTAGTATCTACTTCTCTGCGACGCCGTCTCCACACGCCCTCGAGCTCGAAGTCACCGTCTCCACGCGCCCTCGAGGCCCGACATGGGGAGAGAAGAGAGGAGGCGGGGCAGGGGAGAGCAGGGGGCGGAGGAGCAGTTTGTGCACAACGCCGTCGAGTGGACGCGCTCCGTGACGCGCTCGAGCGCCGCGATGACCGTGTGCGGTCCCTTACCGCCCGGCTCTGGGCGTGCCATGCATGGTTCCTCCATCTCGAATACATGTCCCCGTCCCCGTCGTCCTCCTCGCTCCCGTCCTCCCCCCGCCGTCGCGGCCAAGGTGGCACGCCGCGGGCGCCACCACCACCACCACCTCTCCTTCTCCGACGACGACGACGAGGATGGTTTCGACGAGTGCCGCTCCGTTGGATGCCTTGACTGACCCGCCGACGCGGGCATCCCATGTACCCACCACCTGCTCAATCGAATGCCAAGCTCGGGCACCGCTGACAAGGGGGTCGTCCTCTTCGGCTCACCCTCCATGTGCCATGCCCGCCCGCGCTAGCTGACGAGTTCCCCTTCTTCGCGGCGGACCCCGGGACACGCGGAACCTTGACGACGACGACCAGGTGTACATGGTGGAAACCGTGCACGGCGTGACCATGATGGCGCCGCCTAAGGACTGTTTCTACCTCGGGCATCGGGGCGCCGATGGGGAACAAAGAGGAGGTGGGCTTCCGGGCTGCGGGTGGCGTCTGGGCAGAAGAGGAGGAGATACGGAAGCTCAAGGCCAGGTTGCAGGCACTGGAGGTGGACCGGGAGTTGATGCACCCCGCCGTCATGTCCATGGACGATGAGAAGGCGTGGCTGGTTTTGCTCAGGGAGACCGCGTAGCAGCTCTGCAGGGACGCGACGTCGTTCCCTGCTTTTCCGCTGAAGGTGCAGCCAAGGCTTCAACCAGTTGTGACAACATAGAGTAAGCTGGTGAAGAAGCAGAATTCCTTAGTCAAGATCTTTATTGTCATAGTGCTCAAGGTAGATTTATGTTTGTTCTGTTTGTATATTGCTTGATTGATTCTATTTAGCTGAGTCTGATTGTTTATTGCTTATTAATTCTGCTTGGTTGAGAAGTTATTGTCTTCACATTGTAATGCTTGCTTGGACAAAGCCATGTGAATACTACATTATTTAGACATGCATTAAAGGTCATGTAATATGCAGGACTCCAATTAATGAGTTATCTGGAACGCATTGTTGCTAGATAAAATGTAAATCAGTAGTTGGTGCTATTTTGTAGGGTCCCTGCATTTGTGGTTGCTTGTCCCTTTTCGAGTTTTTGGTAAGTAATTGTTCATGACAAAGTTTTCATTGCATTATTTTACTGAAATGTAGAAATGTGAGCTTTGTATCCTCTTTTTCTACCCAATACCTTGTCTTATTTACCAGTTAAAGTGAAAATTAAGATTTGCCACTTTTTTAAAGAGATGTTGCTTGATAATTTTTCAGTGTTCATGGTTCTTGTGTTGAGCTTCACTTTTGTAACACACTGTGTGAGACTCTTAAAAACTATAGTGAGCACCACATGTGGAAATGCAGATCGTCGATGCATGTCCTCTATTCAATAAAATGACAGTATGTGCTCATATATACACACAAATTTTTTGAAATTGTTGGAAAAGACAGTTATTTTTCATGGGTTGTGAACTTGTTCTTATTCATGTTATCAATACTCATTTATTTTTGCCTTGGATAGAAAACAATTTAGTTTTTGTGAACAGAACCATATAATCCTCAATTGAATTTACTCCAGGTCCCACCAGAGCTATTATACCAATATTTTCTTCCTGCAACTTCTAATAAATTGTCAAATGTTTACTATGTTTATTCGTTACTACGGGAGCTGTTGGGACTCAACACAATTCAGTTGCTTCTACAATCTACATGACTAAGGCTTTGTTTAATCCTTAAACATGTGATCAGCTGCAACAACATAATTGTGCACTCTCCTCATTGTATCTTAGTTTTCTTGCAAAGTCTTTCTCGTGGATGTCCTAACAAAAGATCTTCCTCATTTCTTAGGACAATTCTCAGTTTTAGGACATTGCAAATTGCTCCTATTTTTGCTTTATCTATCACCGTGGATCTAAGCTAGGAGCTCTCTTGTAAATCATTTTGATCATAATGCCTGCATTTTTCCTTTTATGTATGCCTGACTGAGTGTGCTTCTTTGATCCTTGCTTGAATAGTTGAGCATTTATTTTTCCTAAACGTTCACGATTTGAAAAAAAATATTTGGCTGGCTTTCTAGATGAGTGAGGTAACTTTGTGAGATAACTTGCATGTCAAATAAAGAAACAATCGTCCGTTACGGAGTCTAAAACTGGCAACATCGATATTTAGGTGCAGACGTGCAATGTAACATAGCTTCTGTTAGTTCAGGGTCATGTTCCTTGCTGAGGCCATGGGTCTTCATTCTTCACTGCCAACTAGCAGGAGCACATTGCCTATATAAAAATGCTTGACCTGATAGTTAAGCTTTCTCTAGCCTTGCAAAAATTAAGTTCATTTCACTCTAGCAAATATTGTGTATAGTTCGCAAATATTGTGTATAGTTCATCGATGAGTATAATTTGGTGAAAAGCATAAAACTATATGAATTTTAGTCAATAACAAGTAGAGTTATATAGTTTTTTTGTAAGTGGTTCCTCTGCAGTACTGCAGGGAGCAATTGGACTCAAGGGCAACCACATCTACTACAGAGGAACCCCATACAGTTTTTTATATTTTGGTTGGGAGCTAATTATCATTTATTGCTCATTCTAAGGGAAAATTTATCTTAATCATACACCTGAATATTTTAGGTGTATGATATTGAAAAAATGGTAAATATATATATTTTGGGGTGAAGGCTACTGTCTTTGTTTCAAATGTCCCATTTTATCCATAATCAGTCAAATTATCCATTCTATTTCATTTCACTAACTGATAATTTCTTCTTTTTCCGGTTAACCTTTTTATGAACTTTGACAAGTATGGATCCAAATTAGTCAAATTCCAAGGGGCGCCAAGTTATATGCATTGAATTTCTGGGAGGAAGCTTCATGTGTGAGTTGAAAATTATGTTGGTATAATGCTAGATTCCTCAAGAACATCAGTTTTTAAGTATACTTGAGTCTAGGTGCCTGGCTGTTAGGGTAGATAGCTTTCATGGAAAGCTAATTCGGCCTCAAAATTAATAATTACACATATATGCACTATTTCTACTTACCAATGTTGGGGTTCAAAGCATTGATTCCTTCTTCAGACATTATATTCTGCGGCTTGCGGTGTTGCGTGAAAGTCATTCCCCAATTTTGCCAAACTATTATGACTACTTCCGAGTGCAGTTTTCCTCTTTGTCTGGTTACTTATTTTCTAGATATTTTGCTAAACTTGTCTTGCATGTTGCACATGTGATGGTTTCACAATATTTGCTGCCACTGAGTGAAGGAATGATTACAGAGGTATTCTAAAATGGGTTGTCTCGTAAATGAATATGGACATCATGCTTAGAGAATTTTATGCTACACATTCAACTTTTTTAATTTTGAAAAAATCAGGCCTTGTGGAGAATGGTGCGGTTCAAGATTTGTATGTTCGTTACAGATCAAATATGGGGAGGGTTTACTATGTATCTTGCTGTGTGATATAAAATCCCAACGTGATAAAATCATTTAGTTCTTTTGAAAACATGGAAATCCAAATGATAAGTTTTTTTGGCATATCACTTTCTTATTCATCATCTTTCCATGTAATTACAAATTTAGCACACGTAAGTACAAAATAAGTTTCTCAAGACCATTTTAGGTATCAATTATCGTAACATACAAAATGTTTTCTGAGTTTTTGATTTGTTCGATCTTAATATGATTGTTAATCAGTTAAATAACATAAAAGTTTTCAACACGTGCGTGTCACACGTGCACTTTACTAGTGATCTAGAAAATAACATAAAAGTTTTCAACACGTGCGTGTCACACGTGCACTTTACTAGTGATCTAGAAAATATCTTACTCCTTCTGTAAGTGAAGTCGAGATGTATCCTGGAGCCACTGAATTAGTTCTTATGTTGTCCTTGGCCCATTCACATGCTAAGTTCTTTGATAATTGGATCAGGGAAGCTGAAAAGACAAAAAAATGGTTGTACATTCAAGATGCCTTTAACAAAATTATCTTCAGTAGAAGCTCAAAAAATTGATGGAGCATCATATCTGGAGACATGTACCTTTAGTCATGCCATAGATTGGCCCGCTAAACAAGCCAACCACTCCGGCAATTGAAGATATAAAGACAATGCTGCCTGACCCAGATGCTTTTAGAAGAGGATGGGCTAGTAGGCACAAATTATATGCAGATTCAAGATTAGTAGCCATCAGAAGTGAGTATTCAAGGGCAGAATGCTCGATAGCTGATTTTCTTATGGCTTTTCCTGCATTGTTGACCTAACAGCAAGAAGAAAGTAAGATACAAATCAGCCGGGAACATTCATACAGAAAGAGGAAAATGTAGTCTCTGTGGTAAGCAATGCAATTGCACCGGCCGGTAACCATCAAAAGAAAAGTACAAGAAAACCATATCATCGAATGTGTACGATAATGTTAAAAAAAGATTTTTTTTATCGATGGCAAGAGAATAAGCCAAGATCAAACGATGAGAGATTAGTTTAGTAGTTTGTGCTCACGAGGATGTCAAGCTTGCCGCCGAAGTGGTCAGCGACCTCACAGAGTAGACGCTCCCGCTGGTCCTGGACAGAGACGTCGCAGACAGAGCCTGCAACGGCAAGGTCCATCGCCTGCCACTCCTTGAGGCGTTGGCCTAGCTCCTCCTCCTCCAAGGAGCATGCGTATACGGCCGCTCCCAGTGTCAAGAGCTCCTCCACCACTGCAAGTCTACAAAGTAATCCTCGTGTGTGAAACAAGTACTAGTATAGGAATCATCGCTACCGACCCATTACTATCGGTTTTCAACAATTCGGTGATGATAAGTGGAAACCAGTTAGTGCATCGCCGGGCTCAAACCGAGTAAGTGCTGTTATCTACTGGAGATCCCCCTGAGATAGCCAACGGTATTCGTCGAGAAGACTGGTGATTTTTATATGAACCGACGATGATAGTATACTATCACCGCCAGTTTGTATTAGGAGCCAACGGTAACAGTTGTCACCATCGGTTCGATCATATATACAGCAAACAGTGCGTGGTGATATAGAGGTCCCCAAATCCAAAGTAAAATCAACTTCAACTTTTAACTTCCGCGCGGGGAGGCAGGATGCGGCGAGGCACGGGACCGGCAGTTCGCAGTTTTTTATCTTTTTATTTATTGACATATCTGTTGGTTCCCTAGCCGGTGGTGATGCAGTACGCATCACCACTGCTAGTGTTGTAACGGTTCCCAAACCGACGATAAAGGCTGGTTAAGTACTGACGGTGATCATGCGATATGTTTACCAGGGTGATGAGATGACGACCGTACGTACCCGATGCCACGGCTGCCTCCTGTGACCAGGGCCGTCTTTCCACGGAGTGTCCATCTATCTGTCACGGCTATCTTCTTGGTACCTGGAATTTCAGGCTGGTTCCTTCCGAAAGCTGATTCAACAGTCATCTCTCCCTCCCTCTGCCTCTCTCTTTCTCTCTGGTTGTGCTTGATTATATTTGTTGAGATTCTCAACATTCATATGGAGCATATATATAGGATGTTGAAGCAATCCATCACTAACGTCTAACCGATAGGTAGCATATTATAATCAGATGTTGCCAATTGCATATACTAGCGAATCGTGGTGCGGAATTATGAAAGATGCAAGTGCATGTACCAGCTAATATAATCGTAGCAACATATCGACGAGCCAGTGTGGAAGCACCATGTAACATGCATGTTCATGTCGATGGGTCAGCAGAGATGTAACAAGGGGAAAAAAAGATCTTAATCACAACGATATCAAATCCCGATATGGAGTACTAGCTCGAATATACCCTGACATTGACAACTACGGATTCATATTATTTCTTATATTAAAATCACAACGTGGATACCGACTGATAACATCTACGGATTTCTTTTTTTATAATAATAGCACAACGTGGATAACGAGATAGGAAACCAGATACACTTTTATCATTAGACTACCGATGATTCCCGCACGTTGCTGCTGGACTTCATTTAGTTTTTCGATAAACTATGAATCATTGTGATTATTTAGTTACTCGTAAAAAAATAGTGAACTTGTAAAGATTACCCTGAGAATCACTATGATTATTTAGTTGCTTGTAAAAATATTGCACTCATAGAGATTACCTCAAGAGTCATATAGCTATCTCCTGATGAAAATCATAAACTTTTATGTTACTTCTAAATAGTTAAGAGACCTAAAGATGATGTGCATCACGTAAGAGAGAAATAGCAAAAAATGCATCTTAGTGGGGTATTAATGCATCTTAGTTGGAGGTGATGATGTGACTTCATGAAACTTGAGAGAAATCCTTAATGAGGCGCCCATATATAGTTATTTTATATGATATGATGATCCGCAACGCTTACTGCAACCCGCTTACTGCAACCCATCCGGTGAATGAGATTAGCTAACAAATAGAGTAGTCACAGATGCCCACCTGAGTTTGCCAACTTCAAGTAGTCACAACGGAACGACCAACCCTAGGAGCAAGTTCCGACTCAAAGCAACACAAAAGTACAACTCAAAGGGCGAGGGACTTAGGCAACTTGCGGTGCACCGGACGGACCGTCCACGGGGGCCGGGCGGACTGACGCGAGGACAACGTGGACTATCCGTGAGATCATGGCGGACCATCCAAAATAGCTACCCGAACCTCCAGTAGTGCACTGAGAAAAATGGACTGTCCCTGATGGACCCGCGGACTGTCCGCCTCGTCACGGACCATCCAACACTCTAGTACTTCGTGCACCAAGAACAAACCGGCAAAACGGATCGAACAAAAGACGCGCAAGAACATGCGACGAACACGAAGAACAACTGGACTGTTAGCTCTCCGCGGACCATCCGCACTGAGGCCACGGACCGTCGCCAGGTGCGCAAACAGCGACCTGAGCTCAACCCTTTGAAGGTCAACTCCTCCTTCCTTTTGCCCGATCTCTCGAATCAAGCGAGGGATTGCTACAAAATCATAGGGGAAGATGAAGCACCTCTAAGAGATGCTATCCCTACGAATTTGTGGCCTCAAATCCACTAAGATGAGAGGAATCAAAATTCTACCGAGCTCAACACAAAGCCTAGGGTTCCAACCGAAATCCGCGAATCGGAGGCCAAATCTGGTGTTTGAGGAGTCAAGAGCAAGCACAAAAATGCACAAGACATCTATCCATGATCTCCTCAAAGAAAACCGAACATAAACGCCTCAGAATCAACGAATCAAGCTGCGCACGAAAATCCCCACAAAGCTCGCGTGCATACTCCGGTTGTGAGCTGCTACCCTGCACCGACTCATGTCCACGACTTCGTCTCGCTTTTCTTGCATCCATGTAGCCCGCACTTGATCCCATTCAACCACTGGGTCCATCGAGCTGAGCCTACTTGTCTCTCCACTCCTCGGAGGCCCCGCAAGGCTAAGACCTTTCGCGTCCGCTCATTACATGCACTAACACAAATCAAGCCACAACCTGCACCTCAATACTCGCCCAAGAGTTAGTCCACACCACATTGTCAATCACTCATCACAACAAGGAGCGACCATCCACCATCCTCGGACGCTCTGATGCTCATACGCCACATCATGCATGCACATAGGCACGACTGCATGAGGGCCGGCCATGGCCTTGGCTGGTGGCAAAATTGATACACCAATGGATGGAGGTGGCAAACGGATGCGCCGGTGACCAAGGTTCCGTCGGGGGGGGGGGGGGGGCATGTAGAGAGGGGCACCAAGATGGGAGGATCTGCTGGAGAGGGGAGATACACATGAGTTTCCTAAGGTCCGGTAGCAGGGAGAGCCAATATCTACCCATCAGTGAGAAAGTCTCAATCGGGACCACATATTTGGTGAAGTATATGCTGTTAATTTTGGTGAAATAGATCACGTACAGGACGGAATGCAAAGTGTTGCCATATCATGCATGGAAGCTTGACATCAACTCCCTCCATCCCCAAAAAACCATGATGGAATGCAAAGTGTTGTCATATCATGCCAGCATGAAATTAGCTTCCTCCGTCCCAAAAAAAAACATGCAGCTTTATAAATTATCAAATAGATTATCATCTTTGACGTCGCTACCTAGTTATCTTTATACATTATATGCACATGGAAAGATGGTACATATGTACTTGGGATGGTCAAATTGGGACTACGAAGGGATGTGTACATAACTCCTCCTAATAAGAAAATATTTGGGGAGAGACATGGTTGATGAGGAGATGGACAGTCTTAGATATGAAAATTCATGTCAAAGATAAGGTGAGCTATTTCCTTTGTATTAATTTTAGTTATTTTGATAATAAATTGCTACCTAAAGATATAATTTTAATTAGGAAAAATGAAAAGTGTCACAAATTACTTGAAGAGAGGCACAGAGGTGTAGAGGCGACTACCAAAGGACGTCCAAGACAAGTTGGAGGTTCATACTATATCAAGTTTAAGTTCACCTTAGAATACAGGAGATTTCCTTAGAATTGACACCCCGATCACATACGGGGTCCGTTTTGGACGTTCTATAAATGCATGGAAAGTTGAGAAGATACCATTTCCAATAACACCAATTCATGTCAAAATTCCATTAAAGTTAGCGGGAATCATCGAAACAAAGACATAAAATCTGCGATTGTGTTGTGCCACATTTTGTCAGACTTTAGGAGCCCCAACCAGGAGGAGAACGCCCCAATGGTGCTCTACGTCATCCTCCCCCCTTGGCCCTCTCCTCTTACATGGAGTATAAAACTCAGTAGCCACCACCTTAGATTGTTGGGTTTTGCTTACATTCTTTTGCCAGGAACAGTTTTACCATTTATCGGTTTGTGAGACCCAAGATTCTAGTGTTTAATCCAAAGATTTTATGCAATTGATCAAGTTGTCATCTACCTTTCCCTTACTTTTGTTCTTGATTTGCATGTAGGGGATAGCCCTCGTGGTGAGGTCAACTAGCTAGGCTGCACACGGTTGATAACTAGAGGAGAAGTGATGATGCGATTGCAGGTTCGGGTCATGCTGATCTTAAGCTAGATCCGTCGTGTCAAGTCTCTACCAAATCAAGACTTATCCTCACTTGGTAGAAGAACGTACACCCTAGTTTCCATCACATGATACCCTAAGAGGGGATGGATTGGATGTTTTAAAACCTAAAGTTCCAAGCACAAATAAAAATATTCAAAATTCTATCTAGATTACCACTAGATTTTTCTATATGTTGCAACCGTAAAAAAGTTTTACACACCGTAAGTTCCAGGCGTCCAATCCTATAAACTACACATGGCAATTTTAGGTAATTTAAATGTGAAATGTAAGTACAATACGAAATGTGGAAGTAAATGAGGTATAGATGGTAAACTCCTCGTGTGATGACAATGTGACTTTTACCAATGTTTCGGAAAGTAAAGCTTTTCACTATAGTCCTTATTGTTGGAATCCCTCTCAAAAGGACTGGCCAAACAAGAGCATGATTTACATTAACTCCATAGGATAGCCGACGGGCCGTCCCCATGCCCAAGTTGGTCTTTGTCGAGGCTTTCGCACATACTCCTTTCTTCTCTTCAACTCGTAGAGCTTCAGCAAAACGCTCAGGGCGTGTCTTCCCTATCACAAGCACTAGTGGCCACTCCACAAACGCAGTTGAGGGTCTCCCAACACTAACACAACTCTTTGTGTGTGCAAACGCCAATACTTAAAGTAACACACAAATAGGACTAAACTAGTAGTAATCAAGACCTAAGCCAAATATCACCTGTTTGATACGTGTTTGTGAGGTCGTCAAGAGGGACCCAGTACGTGGTGGTTCTGACAGGTGCGTCATCGTCAGGGTGCGGAGACATGTACTTTCAAGAAAAAAAATAAATCAGAAATTTCAAGAGCATGTGAGTGAGAGTCGGTGGCCGTTGCCGGCAGCGCGTCCTGGCTCAGAGTCAGAGGAGAACACAGGATTTCGTCACTGGAGGCGCGGACGACAGGTGTGCCACGACCGGGGTGATCCGATAGGGGATCGATACTGCTATTTGTTGTTACTAGCAGTTAAGAATTTTATGAAATCGTATAGAAATAGTTTTTGAAATAAGATAATTGAATTTTATATCCATTTCCATTTGAATTGGGCAGGTATATTTCAAATTGTTCGCACCCAAATTTGGCACAAGGCCGATCAGGCTGACGTCACCGGCCAGATTGGTGTCCCTTAACGGTCTGACCGGTGGGGTGTCTTGTAGCCGATCCGGCAACGGCCACACCGGTCTGTCCGGTTGGCCTGACTTGTCTGAGCAGTGGACCCCGAGTCCTAGTAGAATTGAGGAGTCCTTGCGAATTTCGAGTTGTAAAAGGATTCTTTGCGGGGTAAGACCTCCCCACCCTATAAATATAAAGGGTCACGACCGTTTGAGGTGGAATCACCCAATCGATCATTACTTTTTACAACTTTTATCTCTCAAACCCTAGCTTTTCCGAACTCGTGCTTTCCTTGGTTGTCTCAACAACGATCAGGGACGTTCTGAGTGGCCTTGTCGACCTCAGAGCAACCCTAGGTGCACCACCTCCGACGGGGTCCCTCTCGAGGTGGCGATCTTAGGTTTTCACCATGCCTCTGCCTACACCGGTCAGACCGATCCGGGCAGGAGCTCGGCGAGTTCAGCGTTTCGACGTTCCGCGCGATCTAGCGCTCGTGTGTGTTGACCAGAAAAAGCGTCAACATACTTTTGGCGACTCCGCTGGGGAAGAAAGATCAGGTTGCTAAAACTGTTCAATCTGACCTCAGCCAGATGGGTGCTCGGTGTGAACTTGACATGAACAAAATTGTCACCGCATCGCTGGAAGATCTCTCTCCGGAAGAGCAGCAGAAGTTCAAGGCGCTACAAGAGTACATGCAAGTACAATTCCTCACTGGTGTCAAGAAGGATCGATCAGGCAAGATGGCAAGATTGAAAGAGTTCGAGTTGCCGGCGATCAGACTAAACGACAGCAATATTGAGGTAATCCCCACTATAAGTAAGAAACCCCCGCCTGATACTACTCCTACGAAATCTACAGTGGATAGTGATGAATTGCATGCTTCTTACACTGCTCGTTTAGAATGGTTACAAGATCTTGAAAAGGATAGGGCTTTAGGTTATAATAATAATGATGCTAATAGTAGTACTTCTAAAGCGAATCCTCAGGGGTCTCATCCTAGCTTAGCACCTTTGCCTGTAAACAATGATAATTTTGCATATGTTTTGACACCAAATATAGCACCTGGTCAGTACCCTCAATTTCAACCACACAAGCCAAACATGGCCACTCCGGTCGGACCAATGCAGGGTACCGATCAGACTGTTGCTATGGAGTTGGTGCTAAATACATCGGCCTCCAAAAACATTATTCTGGACGATGTGTTTGAAAGTTACAGGCTATCTCGAGCTAAGATAGTTCCCTATTTAAATAAAGTAAATTTGGAGAATCCTCAACCATCACAGCCAAACAATCCTAATTGGGCGGAATTTAATAAATTCAAGGAAGATTAGGCTAATGTGGTAAAACTAAACTTGGGGTTGACATAGGTAACACTAATTTATATCAAAAGCCATATGATCCTGAGTTTGATAGATTTCCTCTCCCACGTGGTTGGCGTATGCCTGATTTAATTAAATTTAGTGGTGATGATGACCGAACCACATGGGAGCATATTCGTCAATACACTGCACAACTAGGCAAAGCTGTTGTTTATAATGCTTTAAAAGTGTGTTTGTTTTCTTTATCTTTAACTGGCACTGCTTTTGCTTGGTTTTTCTTCGCTTGCTCCCGGTTCTATTATATCATGGGATATGTTAGAACGTAAGTTTCATGATCACTTTTATAGTGGGAGCATACAATTAAAATTAACAGACTCAACATCAGTTAGGCAAGGAAGAGATGAGACTGTCTCTGCTTACATTAAAAGGTTTAAAGAAACTAAAAACTGGTGCTTTAATTTGTCAATCACTGATATGGACCTTGCATACATTTGTCTGAAAGGTTTAAGATCATCCATTAGGGATAAGATAGAGGGCTCTGATTTTCTTTCGGTTGCACAAGTTCAAGTAAGGGCTTTAGTTGTTGAAAACCGAATGAATAAAGAGAAGGATAACATTAAATCACGTCGTTCTAATGTTCATATTATTGATTATGATTATGATAGTTCGAACGATAGTGATAAAGAAGTTTATGCTGCTGAATTTGTTTGGCCCTCTAAAGAAAAATCTTATTTTTGTTCATCTCTTAAGTCGGCTAGTAAAAGTCGGCAAGAAGAAATTAAATTTACTTTTGATGTTTCCAAATGTGATCGTATATTTGATGAATTACTTAAATATGGAATTATCAAATTAACTCATACTATTCCTCCACTTGAAGAGTTGAAAATATGTGCATATTGTAAGTTCCATAATTCATATTCTCATGCTATTAATGATTGCAATGTGTTTCATCGACAGGTTCAATCGGCCATAAATGAAGGTCGTTTGACTTTTCATGAGATGCAAGTGGTAAAGTTTCTTTTCCAATCAATACCATGGATTTACAATGCTTAAGGCTGGTTCGGCCACATCAAGCTGAAGCAACTAAATGCAAGAACGTGGTAACCGGGGAGGCTAAGCCCGATTCCAGAGGAAAAGAGCTAGTTCGCAAAGTTGAGTATGAGAAAATTCTTGATGGCAAAGAGACTTTCAAAGTTACAGTGAGTGCCTCTGGACATGGGGGCCAAGGGTCGTCCACACCCATCGATCAGCGACCGTCTGAGCCGTCTCTGGCCAGACCGGTCAGACCGGTGGAGGTGACCGGCCAGACCAATGTATCCCCAGGCCGTCCAAGGATGATCAAGCCAAGCCGTCCGGAGATTGGAAACTGGAAACTTAATGTAGCAAAAAATCAGGGGAGTGGTCCTAAGCCAAAGGTCACATTTGACATGCTATTTGACAAGTATTCCAAGCAAAAGGCCGTCACAAGTGATCGGCTGTTAAAAAAGGATGAGGTCACCTACACACCATGGAGGGTCATCTTCACCTCCAAGGGCTGCTACAAGACTTAAGGGTGAATCATCATAGCAAGGGCAACGCTTTACTCCACCATGGGCGTCATCTAGTTCAAATGCACCACATCCGGTATACGATGACAATGGAGTGATGTGGGTGCCATACCAACAAGCCTTTCATCCCGGATGGAGTGGACAGAAATCAGCTTTTGACAGGATCTCCAGGCCTATTCAAGATCGATTGGCTCCTCACCGATCTGGTTAGAGTCATCGAACCTGACCGGTCAGACCGATCGCTATCACTGGTCAGACGGGCGTAGAGATGGCAACGGGTAGAAACCGGTCGGGTAGTGCCGTTCCATACCCGTACCCGTGAACTCTAACTCCTACCCGCTAAAAAACCCATACCCGCAGGCGGGTTTGAGTTCTTACCCATACCCGTACCTGCGCGCGTGTTTTTACCCGTCGGGTAACCCATACCAGATAGCATACCTGTTGTAAACTAATATATTTGAGAACATAACACGTGATAAGGTGCATACATCAACGAATTTAATTGATAAAAAAGATAAATGATAATTGTTAACTAATTAATAGTCTAACAAAGCATAAGATTTTTTTGTTAGTTATCAATATTAAGTTATCCTTCACTAACAATGTACTATTTTACACGTTTATCACATATTGTAGACGGGTTTATTTTACCCACGGGTATGCGGGTATGGGTGGTATGTACCCACACCCGCACCCGCTTACCCGATGGGTACATGATGTTGCCCATTTATGTACCCGCGGGTAGAAATATAATTCCATATCCGTCTCCTTATCGGGTAAAACCCGTCAGGTACCCAGGTTTTGGGTACTCATTGCCATCTCTAGACCGGTGCAGCCAGAAAAACCGCGCCACCTCTAGTAAAGCAAGTTTACAAGCCAAAGCAAAGAGAGGAGGTGCAGAAGATGGAAGTTGATCCAGAGAGGACTACAGGTCAGGATATTATTTAGATTGGATCAATGGATGTTTCTATTGGAGAAGATGGCAAAAGACCGATTGTTCCAAACAATAAGGTTGTGATATCAACTCCAGAGGCTATTGCTAATGACCATGAGGCCTGTGGAAGTAGCTCCAACTCCAAGTACTTCTTGCCAAGGTGGTGTCCTCCCGGATTGACTCACACACAAAGGAGGAAGCTTCAACGCCTAAGATTTCAAGAGAAGAGGGAGAAGGAGCTAGAGAAGCAAAGGGACGAAGCTTTCAACCAGTATAGGCCTATGGTACCTCAAGGGAAAGAATGAGAGTCAAGACCACCTCTTAGCTCGCACCTGTCAGACCGGTGGAAGAGTCTGTCGGACCGGTCAGACTGGTCAGACCGGTGGATGTCGATGGTAAGACCGATGACCCAGAGATGTCGCCCAGTTTCTCTTCTTCAGTTCCCATGGTTTGCGGTAACAATTCCACATCGGATCCTGCACCAGAAGATGATGAGGAGCTTGTTGATTATAGTTCTTCGCCTGAGCACATGAATTTGGACATCAACGTGATACACATGTCTGTGGATGGTTATGTGCTCTCAGAGGAAGACATTGCGCATCTCGCCTTTGGGCCAAAGGAAGCTATTTTCCAGAAGCCTAAAATTACAGAAAATCATCTGAAGGCTTTGTACATGAAGGGACACATCAATGGGAAGCCTATCTCTCGCATGTTGGTGGATGGAGAAGCGATTGTCAACTTGATGCCGTATTCTTTGTTCAAGAAACTTGGAGGTTCAGATGATGAGCTGATCAAGACCAACATGACCGTCAGTGGTGTTGGAGGAGGCGAGCCAATGGAGCTAAAGGCGTCATCTCTATGGAGCTCACTATTGGGAGCAAGACATTGGCTACGACATTTTTCGTCACTGAGACACAAGGTAACTTCATTCTTATCCTTGGTCGTGATTGGATTCGTGCAAATCAGTGTGTGCCTTCTACTTTGCATCAATTTTTAATCCAATGGGTAGGCGACGAAGTAGAGATTGTTCATGGTGATGCATCGGCTTGTGTTGCAGTGGCCGATAGTTCTACTATGGATAATTATAAGAATCTTAAGTGCTTAATTGGTTTAGATTTATCCGACTTAAAACTTATTGATTCTACCAAAGATGGCTTTCCTACTGTCGTCATGAAGCCGATCACTGATCAGGCTAGAACCACTTTGTCGATTTGATGGATGCAAATCTAGAGTGGTTGCAACAAAGGCGAGAGCAATATCAGGCGCATAAGAACGATATGTGTGAGGCCATCGAAGACTTTGATGATTTGAGCAAGTTAGGACAAGGGTTTACGTCGGCTGATCCTTTAGAGGAGGTTGATATTGGTGATGGCACTGTACCTAGGCCGACATTTGTAAACAAGAATCTTGATCCTTTGTTTAAATTTGATTTAATAAAGTTATTAAAAAAGTATGTTGATTACTTTGCATGGAATTACAATGAAATGCCTGGTTTAAGTCGTGATTTAGTTGAGCATCATTTACCTATTAAACCTGGTTTTAGGCCTTATAAACAACCTCGTAGAAACTTTAATCCTGATATTTATGACCGAGTGAAAGAGAAAGTCAATTGGTTACTTGATGCAAAGTTTATTAGGCCTTGTCGTTATGTTGATTGGATCTCTAATATTGTGCCTGTTGAGAAAAATGGAACAAAAAAGCTTCGTGTTTGCATTGATTTTAGAGATCTTAATAGAGCTACTCCTAAAGATGAATATCCTATGCCTATAGCCGATTTTCTTGTTAATGTTACATCCGGACATAGAATTCTTAGCTTTTTTGATGGTGATGCTGCTTACAATCAAATATTTATGGCCGATGAGGATATATCCAAAATGGCTTTCATATGTCCGGGTTTTGTTGGCTTGTTTGAATGGGTTGTCATGACTTTTGGATTAAAAAATGCGGGTGCTACATATCAAAGAGCTATAAATTTAATCTTTCATGATTTGCTTGGCATCATAGTAGAGGTTTATATCGATGATATTGTTGTCAAATCGGCTGGAGATGATTTTCATTTAGCTGATTTAAGACTTGCATTTGAAAAAATGCGTCGATATAAATTAAAGATGAATCTACTCAAGTGTGCTTTTGGTGTATCGGCTGGGAAGTTCTTAGGCTTCAGTGTACATGGAAAAAGCATAGAGATAGATCCTAAAAAGATTGAGGCAATACAGAGTGTTAAAGCACCTACTTGTAAAAAGGATTTGCAAAAGTTCTTAGGGAAGGTAAATTATTTGAGGAGGTTCATTTTTAATTTGTCCGGGATGGTGAATGCTTTTACTCCTTTAATTCGGTTTAAAAATAATGTTGACTTCACTTGGGGGCAAAGAAACAAGAAGTATTTGATGAGATTAAGAGCTATTTGACTTCGCCACCCATTCTTCAAGCACCCAAGAGTGGTATTCCTTTAAAGTTGTATACAACGGCTGAAAAGGATGTTATTGGAGGTGTTTTGACTCAAGAGACCGAAGGCAAGGAGTACATTGTTGCATATGAGAGTAGAAGATTATTGGACGCCGAGACAAGGTACACTTTTATTAAAAAGTTGTGTTTATAATTATATCATACTTGTACCAACTTGAGGCATTATCTATTACCTAGAACTTGCATAGTAGCATGTCAAACCGACATAATCAAATATATGTTGCATAAACCAATTTTAAGTGGTAGAGGAAGCAAATGGGCTTATGCTTTAGTTGAATATGATTTACATTGTGAGCCATTAAGTTCTATGAAAGGTCAAATTGTTGCCGACTTTATTGTTGGACATAGAGTAGATAAGCAACTTGATTTGAATGTCGGTTATGTTACTTTTACTCCATGGAAGTTACATTTTGATGGATCGGTTTGCAAAGATGGTTGTGGTGTTGGAGTTGTCATTATTTCGCCAAGTGGGCTGTTTTTGAAGCTCTTAACCGATTGGATCATGATTGTACTGACAACCAAACCGAATATGAGGCTTTTCTATTTGGTTGGAGATTTTGCATGATATGGGAGTGAAAAATGTGGAGGCATATGTAGATTCTTTATTGGTGGTGCAGCAAGTTTCCAAGGTATGTCAATGTTTAATTGGCTTTTAAATGCTTATCTTGTTAAGTGCTTAGACATCATATCTTGTATGGATGAATTTTTAATCTATCATGTGACACGAGAGGAAAATCCTAGAGCTAATGCTCTGGCTTAGCAAGCATCTGGTTATAATGTTTGAAAAAGAAATTTTCAAGAAAACAAATCATTGCTTGCAGCCGAGTCTTTGGCTCCGGAGGCATCGGTCAGGCCGACGCAGCCGACCGGTCTAACCGGTGACATCGGTCTAACCGATGTCACTGAATGGTCCGACCCGGTCCCGCAGATCTGGGCCAGTTCATGGCACCGGTCTGACCAATGACCATGACCGGTCTGACCGGTCCCCTGATAAAAATTCCTCCTCGGTTTTTCGTGACAAAAATGAGGTGGAGGATTGGAGGAAGCCTCTGGTTGATTATTTGCATAATCCTAGCAGTTCAGTTGATAGAAAAGTCCGACGATGGGCTCTTAAGTTTGTTCTTGGTGATGGTGAATTATATCGTCAGACTGCGGATGATTTGCTCTTAAAGTGTTTGGGTCCTGATCAAGCTAGGTTGGCTATGGCAGAGGTTCATGAAGGTATTTGTGGTACTCATCAATCGGCTCCTAAGATGAAGTGGCTCCTTAGGCGAGCTTGCTTTTATTGGCCTACCATGATAGCTGATTGTTTGAGGTACTACGAAGGTTGTGAAGAGTGTCAAAAACATGGAGATGTTCAGTTGGTGCCTGCTGCATTGATGCATCCGATCATTAAGCTTTAGCCTTTCAGAGGATAGGGTTTGAATTTTATTGGCAAGATTCATCCTTCATCGTCAAAGGGGCATTGTTTTGTGATTGTGGCCAATGATTATTTTACCAAGTGGACTGAATCTATCCCTTTAAAGAATATGACACATAGAGAGGTGATTGATTTTATTACTGGGCATATCATACATAGGTTTGGCATTCCGCAGACTTTGACTACGGATCAAGGGACTTCATTCATATCTAAAGAGGTGCGTGAATTTGTTGATTCCTATGGCATTAAATTGCTCAATTCATCTCCGTATTATACTCAAGCCAATCGTCAAGCCGAATCTAGCAACAAAACTTTGGTAAAGCTCATTAAGAAGAAGATAGAAGACAATCCTAGAAGATGGCATAAGGTATTATCTGAAGCTTTATGGGCTCATCGTATTTCTAGACATGGTGCTACTAAAGTTACTCCTTTTGAGCTTGTGTATGGTCAAGAGGCCGTTTTGCCCGTTGAGGTAAATCTAGGCACATATAGACTTGCAAAGCAAAATAACCTTAATGTTGAGTCATATTATGCTTTGATGATGGACAATATTGATGAAGTGACCGACAAGCGTATGGAGGCTTTGGAAGAAACTGAGAAAGACAAGAGAAGAGTGGCTAGAGCATACAATAAGAAGGTAAAGGCCGAATCTTTAGGTGACTTGGTTTGGAAGACAATTTTACCTATTGGATATAAAAGTAACAAGTTCGGCAAGTGGTCTCCAAATTGGGAAGGTCCGTACAAAGTGGTCAAGGTTTGTCCTTGGAATTCTTACATGGTAGAAACTTTGCAAGGACAGCGACTTCCAAGAGCTCTAAACGGGAGGTACTTGAAGATATTTCATCCAAGTGTCTGGCAGGATGCTTGATAGGATATGGCCGATTTAAAACAAAAATCGCCCTTAGACCAAAAAATGGCCGGTGAAGTGTCACATCAACCTTAGAATTATATTTTAGACAACAAGCTTTACTAAACAATAGGGGGGCATATATTCGCACCCAAATTTGGCACAAGGCCGATCGGGTTGACACCACCGGTCAGACCGGTGTCCCTTAATGGTCTGACCGGTGGGGCGTCTTGTAGCCGATCCGACAACAGCCACACCGGTCTGACCGGTAGGCCTGACCGGTCTGACCGGTGGACCCCGAGTCCGAGTAGAATTGAGGAGTCCTTGCGAATTTTGAGTTGTAAAAGGATTCCTTGCGGGGCAAGACCTCCCCACCCTATAAATATAAAGGGCCACGGCCGTTTGAGGTGGAATCACCCAATCGATCATTACTTTTTACAACTTTTATCTCTCAACCCTAGCTTTTCCAACCTCATGCTTTCCTTGTTTGTATCAACGATGATCGGGGACGTTCTGAGTGGCCTTGCCGACCTCAGAGCAACCCTAGGCGCGCCACCTCCGACGGGGTCCCTCCCGAGGTGGCGATATTAGGTTTTCACCATGCCTTTGCGTACACCGGTCAGACCGGTGCCCCTGACCGGTCAGATCGGTCCGGGCAGGTGCTTGGCAAGTTTAGCGTTTCGACGCTCCGCTCGATCTAGCGCTTGTGCGTGTTGACCAGAGAAAGCATCAACACAAATGCTAGAGCCTCTCATCATATCTGAGCAAGTGCTGCAATGAATTTTCTAGATCACTTGAGCTTGTGAGGCTACTGTATTGACTCGGGTTGTCTTCAACTATGCCTTTGAGTTAATGTCTCGAATTGTCTCTGGGGGCTGTTGATGGTGTATTTTGGTACACCAAACATGTTCATTACACTTTGGTTTGGATTTGTTTATGGAACTAACTCGCCACTAGGCACATTAATCATATAACAAGTTCGTCTATGTGCATGCATTTGGAAGTGTTGTGTTTATGTAGGAAAACATGGACATAAAGGATGGATTTGCGACAAGTTCAAAGGAGTATTTACATAGTCTTGTTCGTGTTCATGAGCTTGATGAAATCACTTCCAATGGTGGCAAGGACCGAAGTGCTACGTAGGAACACCCCCGGGGATTGAAGCGTAAAAGACCGAACTTCATGCACGGAGAACCTCCACCTTGGACGCGAGGATGACATCGTCAAAATCATGCAAGTGGAAGGGGCAAAGTGCATAATCTCCTGAGGACCCACAGGAGCGAAGGGGCGACCGAACCGGGTCGAAATGGGCCTGGGCCGGTTGGCCCAGGCCGGCCGGCCCAGCCCACTTCCGGCGTCGGTTCGGCCCCCCTTTCCTTGCACCCGAAGGATCTTCAACCCTAAAGCCCTGGAGGCGCCGCCATTCACAGGAGGGGGGGCCATTCGCACCAGGGGGCCATCCACAAGCTAGAGAGAGAGGAGGGAGATCTTTGGAGGGGGATCGACCGCCTCGAATGAAGCACCCACAAGTGGAGAAGAAGGAAGACACCGTCGGAAGGGTGACCATGATCAACTGTGCTATGTCTAGCACCTTGATGGGGTAATCTCTTTATTCGTCCATGGGTTGTATTCGATCTTGAGATGTAATCATACTTTCTTGGATTATCTATATATCATCTTGTGTTGAATATATCTAATGCCTAAAGTTAGCTACCATGCCGTAAGGGAGTAGAGATCCAATGCTTCCTTGGATCCATTCAATACGTCGTGTCCATCATAGGTCTAGTCACGAATACCTTCGCGTAGTGACAGTACGAGAGGAGGGAAAGGGCGAAACCGTGGTCACAACCTCTCGATAGATTAGATTGGTTTTCTTGTTTAAAGCGATTGCATACTCTAGTATCGTGGACCCATGGGCGAGTGTCTTTTATCTTGATTGCTTAATCATTCTCTCTAGTGTAGTTTAGTTGTTTTCTAGTTTAATCATAGTTAGGGTTTGAGTAGCTAGTGTGTAGAGGTAGATCAAATGCTTGTAATCCCCTTGCTCCGCGGATTGACAAGAACCTTGGGAATCCCGTGGTGAAAAAGGTGTAGGTCCATACACTTGCGGATCGTAGGTGGATACGTCTTTTATCCATCAACAAGCCCCTTTTTCTAGCGCCGTTGCCGGGGAACAAGCTAGTTTACAACGTTTGGTTTGCATTTAACATAGTTTATATTTAGTTTATCTTTTATTTACTATATCTAACACATATTATCTAGAAAACCACTTTGTTTGTTTTTTGTTTCTGTTTTTATCTTGTTGTCTAGATGGCGTTCATCAATCAACCCGTGGAAGAACCGGAGAAATCACCAAGGGATTACGCTAGTCCTCGATGTGAAGACATAAGAGTACAAGAGTCGGATTCGAAGCTCGAAGCGACCAAGTATGAAATCAAATCCAAGATCATCGAGATGTTGGCGGCAAACCCGTTTGATGGGATGGTTATGGAGAACCCATATAGACACATAAGGCATTTCACGACGCTATGCAACACGGTGCGTCAAGAAAGAGTTCCTGATGAATGGTTCAAATGGAATCTCCTTCCCTACTCACTTGCCGGTGAAGCATAGACATGGTACTCGTTTGCGTCCTTTGAAGTTGAAGGCAATTGGAACAAGTTGACAAAGAAGTTTTGCGAGAAGTTCTTTCCAATTAGCAAGGTTCAACATCTAAGGAGGCAAGTGATCACTTTCACACAAGGAGAAGAGGAAGGGATAGACCAAGCTTGGAATAGGTTTAATGAGTTGATCGAACAAGGACCAAGACTCGGCTTCTCCAGTGATGTACTTGCATACATTTTTCTTTTCCCTAACCCCTAGTTGCATGCAACACGTCCAAATGTGTGCAGGTGGGGATCTCATGGAGAAAACACTCACGGAAGCCGCCCAACTTCTACAAAAAATTAGTAAAGCGGCTGCCATGCAAAGAGATTGGGGAACAAAACTTGCGGAAGAGCCAAAATATAATTCATGGATGAAGAAGTGTGCTGAATTTTCTAAAGAGGCACCCCGGAAGTCACAAAAGAGGAGCCAATCCCGGAAAAGCTTGAAGAAGAGCATATCAAGTCAAGAACTACCCCAAGCGTTGACTTCGCCGTATCAAATGAAACAAACAAGAGAAGCATGTCAAGCGCGAAGCCACTAAGTGAGTTCGAACAAATGGATTGGGTTCCAATCGATTACGGAGAAGTATTCGATAAAAGAAAAACGTTCCTAATCAAAAGGGAATGTCAAGAGCATTGGAAGTGGATTTTCCACCGAAGAAGAAAGCGGAAGATTCATACGACTTTGAAACCACCGGTGAGATCTTTCAAAAGCTCTTTGGAGATGATGAAGCCGGAACACATAGCTGAGGTGAAAAGAACCATGGGGATCAAGCCCGAAGCATCGCCATATGCTCTCCTCTCCGAAGTTTACGCGATAGGATCCGAAGAAGAAGAGAAGACGACACCACACTTGTGTTGCGAGATCAACGGAGTTCCATGCAAAGCTTTGTGCGACATCAGAGCCCAAGTAAATGTCCTATCTTCTAAAATTTACAATAAAGTTCAAGACCACAACCTAGACTTAGCTCCAACATAAACGAAATTAATCATGAGAGATGGTAGAACTATTAGACCTCTAGGTATTGCTTGCAACATGAATGTAAAAATCTCTGGAAAATGTATACCAACCGATTTCTTTGTTATTGATGCTGGCCATAGTAATCATGATCACATAATTCTAGGTAGGTCGTTTCTTAAGTTGGTTGATGCCGTGTTGGATGCCGGGAAAGGCAAAGTAACATTGAACCTTAATGGAAAGAAGTACGCATATAACTTTCTTCGCGTTTCTAAACACCCTACACCCTTTCCTCCCGAAGACGAAGTAGAGGAGGTAGATAGTCTTTGTTTTGTTGAAACCCTTAGAGTCCCGCTGCAAAGAGCGATGGAAAATCAAGTTAATGATCAACAAGACAAATGGATAGAAGAAGCAACAAAAGGCTTAGAACCACAAGATGGAAGCGTGGAGGAAGAAAAATTCGAGGACATAGGAGAAATTAAACCCGAGGAGCCACAAGTGCCCGAGGTAGACCTTAAACCTTTGCCCAAAGGATTAAAGTACGAATTTGTGGGCCCAGACAGGACTTATCCAGTCATCATAAGTGACGAGTTGAGTCCCGAAGAAAATGAGAAGTTGCTGATTTTATTGAAAAACATAGGTAGGTGATTGGATATTCGATTAATGACCTCAAAGGTATTAGCCCAGCCTTTTGCAGTCATCGTATACCAATGGAAGACCAATGTAAGCCCGTAGTGGACCACCAAAGGAGGCTAACTCATGCCATGCGAGAGGTAGTAAAGAAAGAGCTCATCAAGTTACTTGATGCCGGAATCATCTACCTGGTTCCGCATAGCGAAAGGGTGAGCCTGGTACATTGTGTACCAAAGAAAGGAGGTTTAACCGTGGTAAAGAATGAGAAGAACGAATTGATACTACGAAGAACCGTGACCGGGTGGTGGATGTGTATCAATTATCGTAAGCTTAACAAAGCAACGAAGAAAGATCACTTCCCCCTACCGTTCATCGACGAGATGCTCGAGAGATTGGCGAACCACGCTTATTTTTTTCTCGATGGGTACTCGCGGTTCATGCAAATTCCCATTCACCCGGATGATCAGCACAAAACAACATTTACATTCCCTTATGGAACATTTGCATATAGAAGGATCCCCTTCGGTCTATGCAACGCTCTGGCCTCTTTTCAACGTTGCATGATGGCCGTATTTTCGGAATTCATCGAAGAAATTGTCGAAGTATTCATGGATGATTTTTTCGTTTGTGGGAAGACGTTCATGGATTGCTTGGCAAACTTAGATAAGGTCCTCACGAGGTGTGCGGACGTAGACTTGGTGTTAAATTGGGAAAAGTGCCACTTCATGGTTAAGCAAGGCATAGTGCTCGGACATGTTATATCCGAGAGAGGCATTGAAGTGGA
The DNA here is from genome assembly GCA_947561735.1 of Cenchrus americanus. Lineage (NCBI taxonomy): Eukaryota > Viridiplantae > Streptophyta > Magnoliopsida > Poales > Poaceae > Cenchrus > Cenchrus americanus. Next base: position 163,219,907 of record OX387242.1, on the reverse strand, counting down.
CAAGGCTAAGGTAGAGACGGTTGAGCAACTCCCACCTCCGACGGATGTTAAGTCCTTGAGGAGCTTTCTAGGTCATGCCGGATTTTATAGAAGAATTATTAAGGACTTCTCGAAGATCACTAAGCCTTTAACGCATCTCTTTTAAAAGGATGTGGCTTTCGACTTTGATGAGAAGTGCCTAGCGGCATTTCGGACCTTGAAAAGTGCATTGGTGAGTGCTCCCATTATTCAACCTCCGGATTGGAGCCAACCTTCGAGATCATGTGTGACGCAAGTGACTACTCCGTAGGCGCAGTTTTGGGTCAAAGAAAGGAAGGCCGAGTTCACGCCGTTTACTACTCTAGCAAAACTCTTAATGGGGCACAATTAAACTATGCCACTACGGAAAAGGAGTTGCTAGCGGTGGTATTCGCCTTCGAAAAATTGAGATCTTACATTGTGAACTCGAAGGTCATTGTTTACACCGATCACGCAGCCATCAAGTATCTCTTGGCTAAGAAGGATGCTAAACCACGTTTGATCCATTGGATCCTTCTTCTTCAAGAGTTTGATGTTGAAATTCATGATAAGAAGGGGGTGGAGAATGTTGTGGACGATCACTTGTCTAGGATGAATCGTGGATAAGACGATAAAGAGCCCATAGAAGATAAGATGAGAGATGACCACCTCGATCGAGTGCTCGATAAGGACACTTGGATGATTGATATCATTCGAGCGATTCGGAAGATGCCTCTCGATCATCTAGATAAAAACTCTCAAAAGAAGATGTGTGCCATACCTCTTCAAACATGGCAATGATGGAGTCATGAGAAGATGTGTGCCAAGAGAAGAGAGGCTAGAAATGTTGAGAAAGTGCCACTCGGCGGAGTACGGTGGACACTATAGCCATTTTAGGACCCAAGCAAAAGTGTGGTCTAGCGGATTCTATTGGCCAGAGATGCATGAAGATACTAAAAGATATGTTGCATCATGCCCCGAATGCCAAAGAACAGGAAATATCTATCAAAGAAAGTCTATGCCTTTGAAATACAATCTACAAATCGATTTATTCGATGTGTGGGGTATAGACTTCTAATGATGGTAGATTTTGGTACACCTAGCTATAAGTTTACCGTCAACATTTGCACGTATTTGATATTCTAACCAATGGTACTAACCCCCCGGAGGTATAAAGTTCACACTTGCATGTCGATTTTGGAGTTCATTGTTTACGCAGGAAATCTACGCTAAAAAGGAGACTTTCGGGATAAGTTCACCAAGCACTTTGGAAGAAGATCATGAAGCCCGACAAGAATCAAGACACGTGATGAACATGACTCCAAATGACCTGTGGACCGAAGCGTCAACATGCAAGTCTTCAGGGACTCAACCAGAAAAAAGCGAAGCTTGCATAGCAAGGATTCAAGCCTTAACCGTGAAGGAAACGATGTCAAAGGCCCACATGCAATTGCACACAAATAAGGGATCACGCGAGAAGCAACCGGGGAGGAAACCGGGGCCGAACCGGGCCGGGTGGGCTCGGGCCGGCCGGCCTGGGCCGACCGGGCCAGCCCACTACGGGCGGTTCGCGGCCCCCTTTTGCCCTAGGTGCTTGTCTATTTATTGCCTCTGCCTCCGCCAGCCGCCATATCCATCCATCCATTCATCAGAGAGCCGCCGAGACGAAGGAGAAGCACCGGGAGGAAGCCGACGGCCGCCGCGAGTCCTCGAGTTGCCTAGGAGATGGCTTAGGCCATGCCCTAGCCGCCATGGTTGGCCCTGTGTGGTGAAGCCATGGTGGAGTTCCGGAGCCACGACTTGAATTCTTCAAGTCGTTTGTACCTTCAACATTTGGTGATGTAACTATATCATGTCATACTTTGATCTACTACGAGTTATACTTATTCATATGTGTAGCTACCATATGCCTTTAGTAGGACTAGATCGAATCATGGTGATTAGTCTTGTCTTGCGGACACACCGTAGTAGTGCACGGACCGAGGTTTATCGCTCGGTGATGATTATCCTCGCGTAGTGATAGTACAAGAGGGGAGAAAGCGGCGAGTGAACATGCATCGGACCACTCCAAATCGGGTTATTCCATATCGAGTGTAATCCTTATCATAGTATAGGTTTAGATTGGTTTATCACATTGGCCGGAACGGCAACAAGAAGACGATAGGCTAGGTTTACCTTTGGTTTGCTTACCTTTATGGCTAGGTGGATGTGATCCATACATCCCTTCGTGTTTGTATGTTACCTTTATGCAATCAATACTTCACGTAGGGTTAGACCGGTAGGCTAGATAGAGAACCTTAGTGGTTTGCTTCCGATCCTTGGTTCACAAATCTAGGGAGGACCCTCCTTGGTGAAAAAGGCACCAAGTCACCCGTAGGCTTGCGGTGAACTTGAGCACGGTTTTACACCGTCAACAAGCCCCTTTTTCTGGCGCCGTTGCCGGGGATCGGCAACTCGAACCCTAGGGTGATCTATCTTTCTTTTAACTAACCCTAATTTTTATCATTGCATATACGCTTGCTTTCTTGTTTGTGTCCTTGAAAGTAGGTGGAAAACTAGACACAAAGCGATCGAGAAAAGTTTGCAACATTCGAAGCAAACGAAGATGAATAAGGTATGCCTATTTGTCGATTAAGTTTTTAGACTAATGTCTTCTGGAGGATGTTTGTCCAAGCTATAGGTTTCGGAAATGACCATGTCAAGCACGATGGAGAAGGATTCCATTACCATCATGCTCATGCAGCGATGATTATGATTTGAAGCCAAAGGATGCATGACATGGTGCCCTAAAAGACTTCGAGATGAAGACCACACGTACATTTCCGGATCGATGGACGAAAGGATAACGATATCATCGTGATATTTGCATGAGCCTCAGCAGAAAACAATAAGATATATTTGGATTTTCAGAAGCTGCATGAAGTTTACGCTCCAACGAATCAAGCGGCAAGGCAATCGGAGGTTGCTACAAGCGGATATGGCCGAATCACCGATGGTTGCACATGCTGAAATTCTGGACAGCAAGCAGTGCTGAAGTGAAACAGCCATAGCTCCCTCATTCGGACTCCGATTAAGGCGAACGACTACCCGTTGGAAAGGTAATTTTATAAATTTTTCAATAGAACTATATTTTGGTATATGTTCTGTTTTGGATGCAGGGGTAAATCCACGAAGAAGAGGCAGCAACAAGGCGATGACGACAAGATAGAGGAGATGGACACAATGATAATAAATAGAAGATGGGGCAACGGTTCCACAACACTTACCTTATGAAATTCAGAAGCTAAGGACTAAAACAAACCTTCCGGAGCAGGGATGAATGAAGACACAAGAGGCACCACTCAACACATGATGATGTTGGAAGCGAACCACGACGGATTTCCTAAAGGCAACATCAAGCTGCATGGCTACTTTGGATTCTCGCACAAGTAACCATGGCTTCACGACAATAAAAAGGTACGTGAGAAAGTCGAGCTCTATGACTTTAAATGAAGAGCGTTGCGGGAGGCAACCCGATCTTTTTATATATCTATATAAACTATGACAAGTCTACATTGTGTTTTTTTATTTGAAAACTTCAAGTAACATTATACCATTACACATTGAGTGAGTACTTTGCTACTTGAATTTTGGGAAACTTGTAGACCCCTTTTTTGTGCTTATTAGTGTTTAGAGTCTTTTTTATTTGTGTCTTTAGAGAGAAATATGAAGCATGATCCCTTTGGATTCTAAACTTGTGGCTAGTTAACTTAGGCTAACTTTTGCTTTTGGTTTAGATCACCACCATATCATGTCATATCATTTTGTTCATTCATAATCATGTTGCACTTCATTCCACTTTGTTCTCCACCTTTGCATTATGTTGCATGTTGCATCTCATCATTTATAACCCTTAAAAAATCTCATCTTTACCTAAACCTTCCTATCAAACCACACCTAGAACCTAGGCCAACAAAGGGATGGATCGACTTATGTCAATTCGACAAAGTATATCTCTATCCCTTCCTAATTAAAGTTTTGACTAGCCTCATCCTAAACCCTTAGAAAAAACCCCTCATACCTTTAGTAATCCTAAAATCATAGGTTTGTTTTTCATCCGAAAATCTAACCCTCGCTTTTCTTCTTTTTTCAAAACCACCTTAGATAGAATTTCTTCACTCGACTTATCTTTTCAAAATTCTTGTCTTAAGCCAAAAATATAGGATACCCATAAGCCTTACATTAAAACCTTGTTAGCATGTTTTAAGGTCTTTTGATAAAATGTTTTGTTGACAAGACTTTACCTCTCATAAAGTGACTTCCTTGTCATTATAAGGAACAACTTTGAAAGCCTTTTTCAAATATTGCTGACCCTTTTCACTAAGTCCTTCTTGCATTTGCATTTTGCATCAACCCCCTTTGTTCTATCATGCATAGGTTAGCTTGGCTTCTTCGCAAAACGTTTTGATGAATGTTTTATTTCCATAATGGTGCCTTGCGCGCACGAGACATTTTCTTTTGTAATCTTGTGTAAACATGGTGTTTAGATTTGATTACAGACAATCATCATTTGAGTTTTTTTAGCCTTGTTAATTTATATTGCATTGGTTGGTTTATAGACTTCACAATGCGCCCTACCTCAATTACACTATTAAGAATTGTTAATCTTGGGATAAACATGGTATTTTGACCTTGGTTGATAAATCTTTATGCCGGTGGAGAAGTTTGGCAACCACTTTGTAAGCACGGAGCTTAGAATTTGGTGTAAACATTATTTTTTTATATCTCTTCCTTTCATTTGCATTTTCACCTACACGCACGTACACTCATGAGGTTCTTACTTTTCTCTTTACTAGGTGAGCTATGCCACAAGCTAATACCTTAGGGATGCATTTGGTTTGTTGGCAATTGTTTCTACTCCCAACCATAACCCCGGGGGTAGAATGTGCATTAGATTTGTTTTGTAGGCATGGACAAGTGTTCCCATGAGTTCTTGACCAATTGCAATCAAGATCGTTAGTCATCTACAAGGCTTGAGAGGGAAGTTGTTGTTTCCATCATGATTTGAGCACATGTTCAGATATGTACAATGGAAGAAAATTTAATTTTCAGAATCTCCTTCAAACCTTGTTTCCAACGCATCAAGAATCATCAATTTTGAAGACCTGTACAATGAGATATGGCAAAACCATTGAGCGCTGCGCAGTCTGAAATCAGCCTTGGACATATTGCATCGCCGGAGTAAAATTGACACAACTCTCTTGTTCGGAACCCGTTTCATGCATATGATGGCTCGTTGGAAAGCTAATTTCATAAACTTCAACGTGGAGGGGTGTTTCAGTACATTTTCTGTTCTGGAGGAAAAAAATAAAAACTGTGGAAGATGAGGCAGCGACAAAGGACGGCATTGAAGTCGGTGATGACGATATGACGAAGGATTGGAACCATGGCTTGATGATGATAAGAAAAAGTTGAGGGAAAAATGAGCAACAAAGGCAAGTAAGTGAAGAATATTCTCAAACACATGGCGAATTACAAGCAATTCAAGTTATTCCACACTTAGCAACACGCTAAGCATGGGGGGGGGGATTTGAAGGATGAAAGGAAAAGGCCACGTGGAGTACAAGGATCACCTTCACCACAAGATGTTCATCATTCTTTTTCCATGCTAAGCACAATGCTTAAGCATGGGGGAGGCATCGCTGCACTTCATTACGAGCATCGAAAAGGATGGTAACTCACCCTTAACTTTATTTTTGTTCATCGCCTTTTAAATGCTTGCACATATATGCTTTCAACCATAGACAACCTTTGTTTTTATCTCTCTATATCAATAACATGGCTACTAGGAGGACAACCTAGGTTAGATAGTTTTTACTTTTCAATAAATAAATCACCATCTCTTTTGAGCTTACCACGATGATATTATTTGTATATCTTGATTATGGAAAAATGATGAAAGTTGCCGTCTTGTTTTACTTGCATGATGTTTTATATAACATGACTATTTTCTCTCTATTAAATAGAACTTAAATTGATTAAATACTGACTCTTTCATTTCTGGAGGTTAAATTATTAATCTTTAGACCCACATACTTTATGTTGCTCTTTGATTTAAGTTTACCGATGACCTATTCCTTGTACTTGTTTTATTTAAAATTATTATGCTATCTACATTTGTGAATCTCTTGCAAGGCTCTACCTACCCAAGCCTATACACATACAAGTACTTTAATGATATAACCTTTAGTTTGCAAACTTATATTTTGCTGAGTTGGATTAGGATTGATTTCTGTGGTACGAGACTAAGAAGCTGGTCATTCCTTTGCGTATCTTTTTCATTCTAGCCATTATTGTCCATGCATTGTGAGTTTCTACATTGGAAATTTCACAAACTTCGCTGGGCATCCACCCTAAACCCAAAACATCCTTTTGTGATTACCTCCTTGACCACAACCCAAATTGAGTATGGATGATCTTTCAACGAATTTCCTGAAGATTTTCTGGCAAGATTTCAAGACATATAACATATGGAGGGAGTCATCAGTAATTATGCGAGTTTCGACATGGAGGATGCCCTTGAAGATTTCAAAAGATTTATAAAGGAATACAAGGATTTTGTACTTCTTTAGCAGCTATAGGCCCCCTCACTTCTATGCTCGAGGACGAGCAATCATTTAAGCATGGGGAGGACTGCTATAGCAAGTACTATGTTGATTAAAAGTTCAGAGGAGCATAAAAAATGATGAATAAAAAATAAAAAAGAAGAAGAAGAAAACAATGAAGGAAAGAAAGAAGAAATAAATGAAGAAGAAAGAAAAAAATAAGAAAAGAAAAAACAAAAAAAGAGAAAAAAAATGCTCCTCGCTTCTTTTTAGCTTCATTTAAATCTTAGAGAGCTTTGAAGACAAGTCCATACTCAAACTTTTCCAACCATGTGCAATCTGATAACGAGAACTACATCCGTGTCTCGGGATCACCCATTTGCCACTTGCACATGTCCACCTTTCTAAATGTGTGTGTTCCATCTCTCTCCCTTTCCAACATTTATTTTCCATGGCCTTTTTGACTAGTCTCGGTAATTCCAATAGATCTCTCTCTTAGTTTGACAATGTTTCAAGTATAATGTTTTGCTAGGATTGTTTTTACCTTCCAAGCTCCACATAAGCTTTTCACTTCCATATATGAGTAGAATAGGTTGAGAATAATCTAGTGTAGGCTTGAGTGACTTGACAAGATGAGTGTTTCCTGAGCTTTTGCAAGAGAACCTCACTTATGTTAGATGTGCAACTTTTTGAAAACTCTTCACGATGCGACAAGGTAAAGGTTTGAAGTTTGCTTAAGTTCGGGAGCACTATATTTGTTTTATTTTATTGTGGCATGTTCTTTAATGATAGTCTATCTTCCATAATGAAGTAGCCGGTCAAAACTTGAATTTTAAATGCTAAATACTTGAGAGAGCAATATGTCTTGTTGTGTATAACTAAGTGCATGGAAGACATTGAAGGGCAACGCTGATTTCCAAATTAAGTAAAGATCTTGGACTTGCTCGAGGACGAGCACGGTTTAAGCATGGGGGTATGTTGACGGTCGATTTTGGTACACCTAGCTATAAGTTTACCATTAACATTTGCACGTATTTTATATTCTAACCAATGGTACTAACCCCCCGAAGGTATCAAGTTCACACTTGCATGTCGATTTTGGAGTTCATTGTTTACGCAGGAAATCTACGCTAAAAAGGAGACTTTCGGGATAAGTTCACCAAGCACTTTGGAAGAAGATCATGAAGCCCGACAAGAGTCAAGACACGTGATGAACATGACTCCAAATGACCCGCGGACCGAAGCGTCAACATGCAAGTCTTCAGGGACTCAACCAGAAAACAGCGAAGCTTGCATAGCAAGGATTCAAGCCTTAAATGTGAAGGAAACGACATCAAGGGCCCACATGCAAGTGCACACAAATAAGGGATCACGCGAGAAGCAACCGGGGTGGAAACCGGGGCCGAACCAGGCCGAATTGGGCCTGGGACGGCCGGCCTGGGCCGACCGGCCCAGCCCACTCCGGGCCCAGTTCGTGCCCCCCTTTTGCCCTAGGTGCTTGTCTATTTATTGCCTCTGCCTCCGCCGGCCGCCATATCCATCCATCCATTCATCAGAGAGCCGCCGAGATGAAGGAGAAGCACCGGGAGGAAGCCGACGACCGCCGTGAGTCCTCGAGTTGCCTAGGAGATGGCTTAGGCCATGCCCTAACCGCCATGGTTGGCCCTGCGTGGTGAAGTCATGGTGGAGTTCCGGAGCAGCGACTTGAATTCGTAAAGTTGTTTGTACCTTCAACATTCGGTGATGTAACTATATCTTGTCATACTTTGCTCTACTACGAGTTATACTTATTCATATGTGTGGCTACCATATGACTTTTGTAGGACTAGATCGAATCATGGTGATTAGTCTTGTCTTGCAGACATACCGTAGTAGTGCACGAACCGAGGTTTATCGCTCGGTGATGATTATCCTCACGTAGTGACAGTACGAGAGGGGAGAAAGCGGCGAGTGAGCGTGCATCGGACCACTCACAACTCCGGTAGGTTAGATAGATAACCTTAGTGGTTTGCTTCCGATCCTTGGATTGACAAATCCAGGGAGGACCCTTCTTGGTGAAAAAGGCACCAAGTCACCCGTAGGCTTGCGTTGAACTTGAGCACGGTTTTACACCGTCAACAACTTCATGGGTCCTTTCAAAAACTCGCATGGATATGAGTATATTCTAGTCATGGTTGATTATGTATCCAAGTGGGTAGAGGCTATGCCATGTCATAAAGCGTCCACGGAGGAGTCCATTACTATGATCAAGAATGTGATTTTTCCTCATTTCGGTACACTGAGAATCTTGATAAGTGATGGAGGAACTCACTTCACCGGGAAGAATTTCAAAAAATGCTTGTCCAAGTTGGGAATTGAACACAGGGTCTCTATGGCCTATCATCCACAAACCGACGGACAAGCGGAAATGTCGAATAGGCAATTAAAAAGCATTCTCAACAAAACCATAGAGAAGGGAGGCAAAGATTGGTCAAATAAATTAGACAGAGCTTTGTGGGCTTATCGAACGGCGTTCAAGACACCGATAGGTATGACCCCTTATCAATTCGTCTATGGAAAAGCTTGCCACCTTCCGGTCGAGTTGGAACATAAAGCCTATTGGGTGATTAAAGAGATGAACCTTGATCTTGATACCGCGGTGGTGAAATGAAGAATTCAAATAAGCGAGCTAGAGGAGATGAGGTTGAAAGCACATGAAAATGCAAGCATATACAAAGACAAAATTAAAAGATGGTATGATAAAAGGTTAAAGAAAAAAGAGTTTAAAGAAGGAAATAAGGTCCTCCTCTACAATTCGAGGTTTAAAACCTTCGGAAAGGAGAAATTGCAAAGCAAGTGGGACGGACCTTATGTTGTGCATTCGGTGCTCTCCAACGAAGCGGTAACCATTATGGATGTGAAAGGTGATCAATTTATGGTGAATGGTCAACGACTTAAGGTTTACTACGAACCCGACGTTGTGCCCCTTCACCACATTGATATCTTCACCATGGATGATAGCCCGAACGTCCGGCCTAGGACGAAAAACAAGGCATGGATTTTTGTAAATAGTTTTTCTTTTAATTTTCTGGAGTTTCTCGCGAAGATTTACTAGGCCAACTTTTTCCCATGGCCTGAGAAAGCGAAAAAAGGGCAGTACACGAGAAACCGGACTGGACCGGCCCCTGGAACAGGGTGGGCCGGCCGGCCTAGTCCGATCGGCCCAGGTGGGCCCCGGTGGCGTTTTGCCCCAGTTTTCCCCGAATTGCTCCTTTTAGACTTCCTTTTCCGGTCAGAAAATTTTAAAGGAAGTTTGAATAAGGAAATTGAGGTTCCTAGGGTTCTCCTTTTCGGACTATTTATTTGGCCGAATTGGGAGCTCGGGAATCCATCCCATCAAGCATACTTTTGCACCCACGCAGCAGCCATGGCGTCCCCGAGGAGCTTAGAGTTGAAGCAAGGCGCCAAGGAGCCATCGATGGAGGAGGCGAAGCGATGCGAGCTCAAGCTACCCGTCGAGATCAAGAGGACCGCCCGCATCCGTTGCGGAGGGCGTGTCCCGACAGGAGCTATTGCATCTCGCAACCCCATCAAGGAGGAGAAGGTCCCTACTCCCGTTCGAAGCTCGGCACGCATCCGAGGCATGAAGCGGAAGGATTACAAGGAGGTGTCGCCCGAGCCTAAGGACTATGGGTGTAGTGATTACTCTGACAATCGTAGCCCGAGCTCGTGGGTGTCCGCCGGAAGAGATGATAACGATCTTTACATTTGGGAAGAGGTGCCCAAGGAGAAGACTCCCGAAGGCCCCAACGGTGGCGGCAACGACGACGGCGGCGACGACAATGGTGATGGCGACGACGGCGGTGATGACGGCAGAGACCCTGCCGATGACGACCCTTTCGGGATGCATCCGATGTGTTGTGCGGCTTGCTGTCACTCCGTCTCAGAGCTCTACGCAATGGTCGACGAATGTTTCCAGGACATGGAGGCGATGAGGCGACGCATGGTGGATTTGGAGCGCGTGGTCGAAGATGACTACAAGTTCCTGAACCACAACGTGCACAAACTTTTTGGCATGGTCGGGAACATGAGGGGCATATGGTGCAATAGTTGCAGAAAGTACCACTAGGTTTAGTTTCCCCCCTTAGGACTTTTGTAAGATACGACGAGGACGTGCATGATTTTAGCGTGGGGGAGAGCTAGCTAGCTAGCCTTTTAGCTTTTGAGCTTCAAGTTTAGTTTGGTTTGGTTTAGTCTTCGAGAGAGTTTAGTTTTTGAGAGAGTTTAAGAGTCTTTAAGTTTTTGAGTGTGTTTTTCAATTTTTGCAAGTTTGAAGTGTCTTAATTTAGTGTTGAGTCAAAGAAAATCAAATAAAAAAAGTCCTTTAAATTTTGTGTTTTGTGTGATGCTTATCTTTATTCACTCGTTTGTTTATATTTAATTCTTGATATATGAACATAAGTGTGTGGTTTGAAAAACGTTTACCGTGGTGCTTAGTGGAATTGCTACTTCTAAAAGTACCCATATCACACTTCGATCTTGACCTTCACATGTTGGTTGTTCTATGTTCAATGCTAAAAGTTGGAGGATTTCAGTTCTGAAAATTATCTAAAAAAACCTTGTAATAAAGGTTAGAAAATACTATTTTCCAAGTTGAGAGTAAGAGAAAAATCCTATACAAAGCCAATTTATTTTTTGCTCCACCATAAATGTGATTAGCACGATGAGTTGGGCTAGGATCCTTCTCTCTTGGGAGTTTTAATTTCGAGCAATGATCATGTTCTTTTGCTTATCTTTTGTTGCTAGCCTCGTCATGTATTCGGTAATGTGATTTTCACATCGGAAGTCCCGTACATCGCCGAATTCCATACCCAACCCTATACATCTCTTTTGTACATCACATTCCTTGAACACAACCTACTTTCAAAGTTTCGTCTCGTCTCTAGCATGGTTTATTTAAAATTTCAGATTGTATGCATGCAAGATAGAGAAGAGTTGAGAGCTTTGAAAAGATATCAAGAGAGGGAAAAATAAAGAGAAAAGTATGAGTATGGAAAAGAAAGAAAATAATAATAAAAAAGTAGAGAAAGAGACAAAATATGAGAATGAAAGAATGAAAGAAAAAGAAGAGAAAGAGAAAAGAGGAGTGGCAAGAAGGATATGAGAGGGATGAATCAAGTGAAAAGAAAAATAAAATGCAAGGAAGGATGTCACGTTGTTGAAAGACGAAACTTCCACTCTTTTTCCAACCATGTGCAATCTGACAACGAGGACATCATTGGTGCCTCGTAGTCATAATTTTCTTTTGCCCTTGCACATGTCCACCATTCTAAATCTTCTCATCCTTGATATCCCTACATATGGTTTATTCTCATGATCATTGGCTTTGAAAGGTAAACAACCATTAGAGGAAGATCTTAGTTTGACAATACTTGTGTTGATTGTGCTAGACCTACCTATAGCTCCACTTTACATGTTATATGAGAGACTTATGGGAGGTGAGAGTTTTATAAAACTTGTTTAGGATAGCCACTTTATATGAGCGACTTGAGAGAGCTTGGAGAAAGGTTTTTTGTCTTGTTGCAAGAATTTTGTTTTTGAAAATCATAAAAACCCTCCAATGGAAGCAAAGAAGTAAGCATAGCTGAAATTGAAAACTTCGGGTGAAGAGTTTGAGTTGTGGGGTAAATCTTGATGTGGTAAAGATTCTAAACGCCCATGTTTATGTTTGATGATCATTACTTTATGTTTATGTATTAAAGATAAAGGATTGACTAACTTGTGAAGAAAGGTTTAGCAGAACATGATTACAACGCCGTGGGCGAAGTTCTTTTATGAGTACTTGCTCGAGGACGAGCAGGAGCTAAGCGTGGGGGAGATGTTGACGGTGTATTTTGGTACACCAAACATGTTCATTACACTTTGGTTTGGATTTGTTTATGGAACTAACCCGCCACTAGGCACACTAATCATATAACAAGTTCGTCTATGTGCATGCATTTGGAAGTGTTGTGTTTATGTAGGAAAACATGGACATAAAGGATGGATTTGCAACAAGTTCAAAGGAGCATTTACGGAGTCTTTTTCGTGTTCATGAGCTTGATGAAATCACTTCCAATGGTGGCAAGGACCGAAGTGCTACGTAGGAACACCCCCGGGGATTGAAGCGTAAAAGACCGAACTTCATGCACTGAAAACCTCCATCTTGGATGCGAGGATGACATCGTCAAAACCATGCAAGTGGAAGGGGCAAAGTGCATAATCACCTGAGGACCCACGGGAGCGAAGGGGCGACCAAACTGGGCTGAAATGGGCCTGGGTTGGTCGGCCTAGGCCGGCAGGCCCAGCCCACTTCCGGCGTCGGTTCGGCCCTCCTTTCCTTGCACCCGAAGGATCTTCTACCCTAAAGCCCTAGAGGCGCCGCCATTCGCAGGAGGGGGAGCCATTCACACCAGGAGGCCATCCACAAGCTAGAGAAAGAGGAGGGAGATCTCCGGAGGGGGATCGACCACCTCGAAGGAAGCACCCACAAGTGGAGAAGAAGTAAGACACCGTCGGAAGGTGACCATGATCAACGGTGTTATGTCTAGCACCTTGATGGGGTAATCTCCTTATTCGTCCATGGGTTGTAATCAATCTTGAGATGTAATCATACTTTGTTGGATTGTATATCTATCATCTTGTGTTCAATATATTTAATGCTTAAGGTTAGCTACCATGCCGTAAAGGGAGTAGAGCTCCAATGCTTCCTTGGATCCATTCAATACGCCGTGTCCATCATAGGTCTAGTCACGAATACCTTCGCGTAGTGACAGTACAAGAGGAGGTAAAGGGCGAAACCGTGGTCACAACCCCCGATAGATTAGATTGGTTTTCTTGTTTAAAGCGATTGCATGCTCTAGTATTGTAGAACCATGGGCGAGTGTCTTTTATCTTGATTGCTAATCATTCTCTCTAGTGTAGTTTAGTTGTTTTCTAGTTTAATCATAGTTAGGGTTTGAGTAGCTAGTGTGTAGAGGTAGATCAAACGCTTGTAATCCCCTTGCTCCGCGGATTGACAAGAACCTTGGGACTCCCGTGGTGAAAAAGGTGTAGGTCTGTACGCTTGTGGATCGTAGGTGGATACGTCTTTTATCCGTCAACAGGGGCACACTTTTTTGTACCTAAAATGTGTGCACAAGTACATCTTATTTATACTGCATAATAGATTATATTAAGTTATGCACAACTATGATCTTGATGATATATTTATTCTATATTTGTACTTGTCTTCACATTATTATTATCCTATTGAATTCAATCTGCATTGTAACATAAACATTTTGTTGCCCATAGGAACTCACGGTCACATTCCTAATTATTTGAAAGATAAGAAACATTATTGGTTTGAAAACGATTGCACTATGCACATCTGCTTGATAAGCCATACCTACCGTATCACACGAGATTAGGTTAATATATTGTGTTTGTACACTGCCAGCACGCACATATAGTAGATTTGGCTTGATAGTTGAACAATCAGTTGCCAATAACAAAACACACACCCCACGAATAACAACGTAGTAACTGCCAAAAGAAAATGTTGAGGTGGTAGCTCTGCTAGTGCTGCACGTAGACGTTGATTTCCTTGACCCTGCCGCGGGTGATGGTTTTAGTACGGGCAGTTTAACACTATGTGAAAAAACTCACTTTGGTAACGAGCATAGATAGCCTTTAGTAACGGGAAAAACGCCCGTTACTGATCAAGTGTTACAAAAGAGCGAACAAAGGTAACGGGCAGCCCCGGCCCTGCAGGGGGGCGAGAGGGGCGGCCGCCCCGGGCCCCCCAATCCCAGGGGTCCCACCCTAGGTATTAGGTATGTATGTGTATTATACTGTGTGTGTTATACGTCAGTAGTATTTAGGGAATGCGAAACGTCGAGCAATCAAGCAAAAAGGAAACGTAGGATGTCCTCCTTGCCGCGGCGACTCCTCATTCTAATCTATTGCGTGCTCGGTGCTTCCTTCCTTTCTGGCGACTGGCGCACCGACAGCTCAGACATCTGGAGACGGGAGATGGCCAGGACGACGCCGGCGACTCGAGGGTCCTGCTGCACTGCTACGCCGCCCAAACGCCCGGGCCCGGCTTTGCTACTCTATCCGCGATCGCCCATCCGTCCGTTGTCTTTGGATTGCGTGAAGCGGTGAAGGTTAGTTCTTGTTAATCTGAAATTCTAAGTAAATTGCATTACCACCGATAAGTGATCAACAATCGGCAAGCTGCGTGCATATCTGACACATGAATCATTTTTATTTAGTAGCAGGCAAGTAGACTGACTTTGAGTGTTCAGCCAGTATTCAGGTAGCATATCGATTAGAGCTCCTAGACTAGAATATTAGAGAAGTGGACATTCATCCTAATATTTCTATCGCCTATCGTATCCTATTTACTGTGCCTGTCATTGCACCATCAACGGAAAGAAGCTTTTCAAAGTTGAAGTCATTGAAGAATTATTTCAGATCCAAAATATCTCAAGAAAGGCTAAATGGTTTAGCAATTCTAAGCATCGAGAAGAAATTATTATATGAGATCAATCTTGATGCCATTGTCACAGACTTTGCATCCAGAAATGTTAGAAGAAAAATTTAAGGTATTATATGCAAATTGCTTTATATAAATATTTTTTCTTGCTGCGTCTTTGTAAGTAGCATTTATATATATATGTACATCTAATTATTATTATTATTATTATTATTATTATTATTATTATTATTATTATTATTATTATTATTATTATTATTATTATTATTATTATTATTATTATTGTAACAAAGGGCCCCTTACTTAGTGTCTCGCCCCGGGCCCCAAAAATCATAGGACCGGGCCTGGTAACGGGCTGATGTCCGTTACTGATAACACGTATTCGTAACGAGCATCAAACAACGACCGTTACCACAACTAGTCACGGGTCATGTTAAATGACTATTTCTCTGGGCCAACAAAGAACTTTGGTTGTAGGCACCAAAACAAAGCTCGTTACATGAACTCAACATCGGAGACACGTGTTGTGAACCTGCATCTCATCTGTCTCGACGAAATGAGACGCGTCCATTTCAAGTGTGTCTCAGCACAACTATTATTCGTAATGGGCTTTAAACAACGATCGTTACCACAACTAGTCACCAGTCATGTGAAATGGCTGTTTCTCTAGGCCCATAGGGAACTTTGGTAACGGGCACCAAAACAGAGTCAGTTACATGAACTCATCACTGGAGACACGTGCTATAAACCAGCGCCTCATCTGTCTCGACAAAATGAGATACGTCCATTTCGTGTGCGTCTCCTATCTCTTGACTTAAGGAGACACGTGTCGTGAACCCACGTCTCCTCCATCCTGATGAACATGCCAAGTTCTAGGGCCCACTGTTCAGTATTGGTAATGGGCTTTTACGCTGCCCGTTACATTGTTGGCATGTTTGTAATGGGTGTTCCAAATGAAGTTTGTAATGGGCTTTTACACTGCCCGTTACATTGTTGGCATGTTTGTAACATGCGTTCCAAGTGAAGCATGTTACTCACTGATGAGTGTTTGTAATGAACTTTAATTTACACCCATTACAGATACTAGGACACCCCTACAGTAACCTGCCTGCTTGCAGGCTGCATCCTGTAACCAGCCAAGGATTTGACAGCCATTAGGGGCTACATCCTGCCATCCTGGAACCAGCCAGGATATGGCAACCACCACAACAAGGAGACATCACAAATGCATTCTCATGTCATAGATATAGACAAGCAAGAACACATTTATATGCAAGCAAAATCACATCAAGTTTCAAGTTACTCATCAGGGCTTGTTTGGATGGAGTCATGAGAAAACTGCCTGAATCGGGCAACATCTGACCCCAACCAAGCAAGCCAAGCAGGTTTCTTAGGCAACAACACCTGACTAAAGAAGACTGGATGCAGCTGAAGGATCAGATGGCGACTAGAGAGGAGGGAGTGAATAGGAGCCGGTAAAAATTCTTCTCAAAGAACCCGGTCTATACCCTAGTCAAATCCCGGTCACACACAAGCGATGGAACGAATCACACACCGATCGCCAAGACAACGAGGTTATGGATCAACCTCTAGTCTTAGGAACGATTCCTTGAAGCACACGCGGAAGCACGAGAAAGGAAGGGAGGAATCGAACCCAGAAGCAAAGCTGCCAGCCTTGGGCAGACCGTCCAGCCAGGCAGGGCGGACTGTCCGCGATGGCCGCGCGGACCGTCCGGCAGGGTACCGCGGACTATCCGCACCCTTGCCGCGGACTGTCCGGCCTGAGCCACGGACCGTCCGTTAAAGCGATTAGAACCACTAGAACCGACCCGAGAAAAACGGACCGTCCGCGAAGACCGGGCGGACTGTCCGCCCGGGCCACGGACCGTCCGCTACTGAAGCTCGGACCGTCTGCAAACCGGCTGCGACGAAAACCTAAAACAAAACCGGATCAAAACGAAACGAAACAAGAACACGAAGAACGCCCGACGAACTGGCTCCTTGCGGACTGTCCGCCGGCCCCTCGCGGACCGTCCGCGCCACACGGACAGAACTGAAAACAGCCCGACCTCGAAGGTTAACTCCCCCAAATCATCATCGGATTTCCCAAATGGTAGAAGCTGTAGAGTCAAGGGTTGGGGGACTTGAAAAGTGTCACACAAGGATGCTATAGCCCAAACATCTTGCCTCCTAACTCCCTTAATCACCGGGAATCGCGAATCCTTTGAGCACCACCAAAAGCTAGAGCACCGAACGAAAATCCTTGAATCAAAGTGGTTTCCGGGCGTTTGAGGGAACAAGATCAATCACAAAGATGCACTAGACATCTATCCATGTTTCCCTCAAAGAAATCTGGGGAGAAACCCCCTCAAATCCGCGGAATCCCACCAAGAACAACGGCACCAAAAACAAGCACGAAAAAGACCACGAAATTCAAAATGCCGAATCTTCTATACAAACCAGGAAAGATTCACAAGGTCTAGCATGCCGCCATAGCATCCATCCCTCTCAACAAATCTCTCATGAAGCTCTCATACTAGCCTAGAGAAAATGGAGAAGAAAATAGCTACAAAAATGAGAAAATTGGAGGGGGAAATGAAACCCTAAGTCACGGAGAGAGAGCTTCATCCACATACACTCATGGCTTATATATCGGGTCCCGCCGGTGTGGGAAATGACTCGACTACCCCTAACTCAACTATGGCGATACAACCCACGCAGGGGCATTTATGTAATGTTTGTGGGTCTAGCCATCGGATGGCCACGCCTTTGTCGCACCCCGCGTCCTCCCGACGCAAGCCATGCGATCCCGCCGCGTGTCCTCCGCTTCGAAGCTTCCCGACACGCCCGGATCCCGTCTCCGTCGTGTTGGGTCTTCGGACTTGATTTTGAGGCCCAAACCAAGAAACCGTCCTCCGATGGTTTTGTGGGCAAACCACCAAACCCCGCATGCTCGGCCCGGCCTCCCGCCAAGCCCCTTGATTCGACCGCCACTGTGCACCGTCTCGATCGTCCATGACTTCGTCTTGCTCGTCTCGCCACCATGTGGCCCGCACCTAGTCCCGCCGTTCACCGGGTCCCTCGAACCGAGCCTACTTGTCTCTCCATCTCCCGGAGGCCCCTCAAGGCTGAAGACCATTCGCGCCCGTTCTTCACCTGCAACAACACGAACTAGGCCGCAGCCTACACGCGCGCACTGAGCCAAGAGTCAGTCCAACACCCGTTGTCAATCACTCATCACTGAGGAGCGGTCATCCATCGACCACCGGGACGCTCCTGGTCCTCAATCTCCCCCTTGATGAGTGCATTGACAACACACAACGCGAAATGAAATTCAGAGAAAGAAAGTAAGAAGAAAGAAAAACAAAGAAGCTCAACTCATGACCAAAACCAAAGAAAGGCAAAGAAAGGTCACAAGCCGAGCAAAGCACAAACTCCACACTGAAAACAGCAAGAAAGCTCCCCCTAAACAAATGCAAGCTCCCCCTGAACATGTGGATGGAAACTTCCAAATTTAGCTCACCTCTTCTGAATTTGCATTAAGCTCACCTCTTCCCCCCCTTGTTGACAATGTATGAATCAAGGGAAAATGCTGGAAAGAAAAACAAAGCATATAAACATCTACATGAGCTTCTCAAATAGGCTAAATCTAGTGTCAAAGGCTAGAAATGAGACAAAGAGCACATATATGGATCATAACATAGTCATAGCATTGCCACAAGTAATAGATGAAAATATAGGCATGTGACAAAGCAAATTTTCAGATTTGAGCAGTTTTATCAAAGATAGCTCACTTCAAATGTAAAAGCCTATCCATGTCATATTCAAGCCAAAAACATGCATATCATCCAGAGATCATACAAGGATATCCAATTCTCGACAAAGGATCATTGCAAACACCCATAAAGCAAAGCATGTCATGTTAAAGCTCATGAGCCATGTGTCCACTTCGGGGAGACTTCTCCACTGGTGAACATCATGCAACATGTTTTGCACCCATGTGTAAAAGATAAGACATTTTAAGCATAAACATGATGGATGGAGCATTTTTTCAATCATACACACTTCTTTTCAAGATTAATTCATTGCATGGTACATGAAGTGCCTTTGCGGCAAAAAGAAGCTTATGCTCTTCCATGAATGCAACATAGGCTAAACATTCACAATGATATTTGGCCTTTGGCCCAAATGCAAGAAAAAGACATCCAAGCACAATCTAAGCATAGAAAGCACATTTAGACGAAAACGTGACATGGATACACTACTACACATGAGTGGAGCATATTTCATCAAATTTAGTCAAGATTAGCATTTGATTCAAAAAGAGCTATCTCACAATATATATCTCAAATATTCCAAGAGCATAGCCTCACATAGCCATTTGCCCACACATATGACCAATATCTCACAAATAGCCAAAGAGACTCAAATAAGGCATATAAAAGAAGCTCATCATCCTAAAATGCAATATGATACAAATGCAACATGATATATGACAAGATGGCTATCCTACCATGGTTTTTACATCAAGCAAAGCATGTATATACATCAAAGTAAACATGGTATGATACATATGGTACAAAAGTAAATCCCCCAAGAATCAACTAGAAAGGGCAGCAAACCCCAAGTTCCCCCCACAGGCGCACAAATGTAGCTTGGTCGAGAGGCTTTGTAAAGATGTCGGCAAGCTGATCTTGGGTAGGGACATGGCTAAACACAATGGTCCCTTTCTCCACATTGTCTCTCAAGAAATGGTACCTCACTTCTATGTGTTTGGTTCTGGAATGAAGCACTGGGTTTTCGCTAAGCTTATGGAACTGGTGCTATCACAAAGAAGTGGGATCTGGGTGCACTCCTCACCAAAGTCTCTCAAAGTGTATGAAATCCACAGCAGCTGGGAACAACAACTCGCGGCTGCAACATACTCTGCCTCGGTGGTAGACTGAGCTACACTAGACTGCTTGCGGGAAGACCATGAAACCAACGAGGACCCAAGAAACTGACAAGAACCAGAAGTAGACTTCCTCTCGACTCGACAACCAGCAAAATCCGCATCAGAAAAACCATGAAGAGAAAGAGTCGAGGAGGAAGAATACCAAAGGCCAAGACCAGGGGCAGACTGTAGGTACCTGAAAATCCTCTTGACGGCCTGTCGATGTGATGTCCTCGGCGAAGCCTGAAAACGAGCGCACAGACACACACTGAACTGTATGTCTGGCCTCGTCGCCGTCAAGTAGAGGAGGGAGCCGATCATGCTCCTGTACTCCCGCTGGTCCACTGGTTCTCCGTCCTCGTCCGCATCCAAAGTAGTCGTACTCCCCATGGGTGTCGACATAGGCTTCACATCTTGCATCTGGAACTTCCTCAGCATGTCTTTCGTGTACTTGGTCTGATGTACAAATGTTCCATCCTTCACTTGCTTGATCTGCAACCCGAGAAAGTACTGCAACTCGCCCATCATGCTCATCTCGAATTCCCTGCTCATCTCATCTGCAAACTTGGCAACAAGGTTATGTGACGAGCCACCAAAAACAATATCATCCACATATATCTACACAATAAACAAGTCATTTCCATGCTTGAGGAGAAACAAGGTCCTATCCACGGTACCCATCACAAACCCTCTGCTCACCAGAAAACCTCTCAATCTCCCATACCAAGCCCGGGGCACCTGTTTCAACCCATACAGAGCCCTTTTCAACCTGTACACCCTGTGTTGATACTTCTCACTCTCGAACCCCGGTGGCTGCTTTACATACACCTCCTCCTCTATGACCCCATTCAGAAAAGCACTCTTCACATCCATTTGAAACAACTTGAACCCTTTAGCCACGGCAAAGGCTAGAAGGATTCGAATTGCCTCAAGACGGGCCACAGGAGCAAAGGTCTCCTCATAGTCGATCCCCTCCTTCTGACTATATCCCTGAGCAACAAGTCTGGACTTGTTCCTCACAACCATCCCATTCTCTCCCTCTTTGTTCTTCCAAACCCATTTGGTTCCTATAGGATAGCAATTTGGAGGTGGTTCAACTAACTCCCACACCTGGTTCCTCTCAAAGTTTTCCAACTCCTCATGCATAGAATTGACCCAGTTTGCATCAGATAAAGCGTGCCCAATGTCCTTGGGCTCAAAGGAGGCAACAAATGCAGCATGAGCGAAATGAGAGGAATTCCTAGACCTTGACCGTGTAGTGCGTTCGTCGATGTCCCCAATGATCTTCGATAGGGGATGCACTTCTTGAATCTGCTGGGGAGCCTCACGCCTCGAGACTACCTCCCCCTCAACTTCAGCTTCTCTCGCCTGGTCCTCTTGTCGCACAGTCGTTGTCCATGAAGTAGACGGTCCACCCTCCGTAGTGGTCATAGGAGAAGTAGTGGGTAAACATTCAGCTTCAGGCGCATGGTTCTCTCCATCATCATCTCCAGCTTCATCCTTCTCCTCTTCAAAGAGGTCCACAGCCATCTCTTCATCACCTGCACATTCAAAGCCAAGAGAGGTACATCGCATTGTCTCGTCGAAGGTTACCTCGCAAGTCTCCATGATTTTGTTAGTATCAAGGTTAAGCACCCTATAGGCTCTAGAGTGGTTAGCATATCCAAAGAAAATCCCATCACTAGACCTAGCCTCAAACTTGTCGAGTTTTCCCTTCTTAAGAATAAATCACTTGCAACCAAAGACACAGAAATGACTCACCTTGGGTGCCCGACCATGCATAAGCTCATAACAGGTCTTCTTCTTGAAAGCTCGCAATAAAATCTT
Organism: Cenchrus americanus; assembly: GCA_947561735.1. NCBI lineage: Eukaryota > Viridiplantae > Streptophyta > Magnoliopsida > Poales > Poaceae > Cenchrus > Cenchrus americanus. Next base: position 163,198,066 of record OX387242.1, on the reverse strand, counting down.
GTTGGAGACATGACAAGCCGTATTGACCGCCTCAGCCCAATACCTCCTAGGAGTCCTGTGCTCATCGAGCATCGTCCTAGCCATCTCACAAAGAGTCCGATTTTTCCTTTCCACGACTCCATTTTGAGGGGGCACATAAGGGGTCGAATACTGATGTTCAAGACCTAGATCACGACAAAAGACATCAAAACGAGAGTTCTTGAACTCTGAGCCATTATCACTGCGGATGGCTCGAATATCATTCCCATGTCTCTCGTTTTTCAACCTCACGATCAGATCTCGAACAAAACCAAATGTCTCACTCTTGTCTTCCAAGAAAAACACCCAGGCATAGAGAGAGTAATCGTCCACCACAAAAAGGACATACCACTTCCCACCCACCGAGCGAACTCGAGCTGGCCCAAGAAGGTCCATATGCAACAGCTCTGTCGGACGCTCGGTCATGACATCCGTCAGGGGTGGATGGGGAGTGGCTACCATCTTGCCATGCCTACACGGAGCACAAACCAAATCCTTCTCAAGCTTCAACCTCGGCAATCCTCGGACAAGGTCAAGACCACTCAAGCGGGAAACCAAATCAAAGCTCAAGTGTCCCAACCGCCTATGCCATTTCCACAAATCGAAGAAGGACCGGCCATCAAACGGCGAGAAGGACCCAAAGAACGAGAGAAATCAGCCCTGAAAATCTGACCCTCGGGGATGATCATACAAACAAGATCACCTCGAGAATCCAGCAAACCAGACTCGCCAGACTTGAAACGCACCTCAAAGCCCTCATGAAGCAACTGAGAAACCGAAAGCAAATTTAAACCCAAAGACTTCACAAGAGCAAACCTCTTCAACGTTACCTTGTCACTCGCATGCACAACACCCTCAGAAATCACCCTTCCTCGTCCATTATCCCCAAATGTGATGTACATCTTTTCCTTCACTGGGGTGAGGCTGGAGAACCACTTCTTGTCTTCGGTCATGTGTCGGGAACATCTGGAGTCAATCAACCAAATGTTCTCCAAGCCTCCTGCCTGTAGTCAGAAACAAGAACGAGAATGAGCTAGCGACTCGACACTGGGGTTAGCACAAAGAAAGTTAAACCAGTGTCGAGCCATCTGCTCAAAAGGGGGGTTAGCAAACATCATTCTCTTGCCACCAAACTTCCCATGTCCCATGGAAGGAGTACGAGCACCACGAGGGGGACAACGTGGTCCGTAGTTCCTCTAGAACCCAAAGCTGCGATCATCTCCCCTAAACCCGTATTGAGGACGAGTAGGGGGACGTCCAGCAAAACCACCATGAGCCCGACCAAACCTCTCACCAGCACGCACACCATCATCTCTCCTAACAAACCTCTCACCACCACCTCTCTGTGGGAACCTACCACCCTGAGCTCCAACTCTACCAACACTCTTCACACTTCCCACACCATGTGGAAGTGGCACTCTAGGCTCAGGAATACCATGAGACTGGCGATACCTGTCCTGGTTTGCTTGCTCCCTAGCAAGCCTCTCATCCCTCTTCCTCTTGTAGCAAAACTCTGCTAGATGCCTCTCCTTGCCACAATACTCACAACCGAAGGGGATGGGGGTTTTGGTTTTGGCTCTGGCTTCTCTCTAGGCTTCTCACCCTTCTCACTCACAAACTTCACCGGTTTCTGGAAGTCATTTGTCTTAGGTGGGAATTTGGGTAGATCTTGGGTTGTGTCAAGCTTGTTGCAAAGGTGGTTGGGCTTTGGTGTGAAAGAGTTCTTGGGTGCTTCTGGAAGTGGGACTTGGATGTCTCCGATTACCTCAAACTCGGGGTAAGACTCAACACACTTCTCATACACACTCTCCCCACTGTTCTCTCCCACTTTCTCACCCAACTTCTCAAAACCCAAACCACGACCATCAGCTCTCTTGAATTCCTCAATCATGATTTTCAATTGAGGTTCCTGCCCAGACAACCAACCCAACACCTTCCTCAAGTAATCATTCTCCTCATAAATGACATCCAAGCGGGAAGTAAGTTCAAGATAGTAACTTCATCACAGCTAGTGCATGCATTGACAACATGAGATTTCAAAGAAGCTTCCAAAGTGCTAATAGTAAAACGAGCATCAACAAGCTTAGCATGCATAGTAGGACATGATTTACAAGCACCAAGCAAAGTGGGTCTAGCCTTAAGCTCATCATACTCAGTCCTAAGAGCATCTAATTTAGCCAAAGTGGAAGCATTCTTCTCATTAAGCAATTTGATCTCATTCAACCATGCATCACACTCAAGACACTCAACATCATCAGGAGAAAGTTTCAAAGAGTCATTCTCAAGTTTCATTTCAAGCAATTTGGACTCTAACTCTCCTACTTTCTCACTAGCATTCTCAAGTTGAGCCCTAAGATCTTTCCTCATCTTCTTAGCATCTCTCAACACACTATCACGGTTGTCAATCAAGCCATTGAACCTAGTGATCTCAGCAAGCAAAGAGTCGGGGTCACGGTTTACCTCATCCTCCGAGTCGGAGTCGCTGTCTTCCTTCTCGCTCTTCTTGCTGCTCGAGCTATGGCCCATCCCACAAAAGCCTTCAAGCGCCACACAGCTCAACCCACTGAGGTTCCGGCTTGCACTCTTCTTGCCCTTGTGCCTCCCGGTGTCTTCATCTTCACTTCTTGAGCTTGACTGCACGTCGCTTGAGCTTGAGTCGACGTCACTTGCACCGGCCACCATGGCTCTTGCCTTGTCCTTCTTGTAGCCGCCCTTGCTCGGTCGTCGCTTGTCCTTGTCCTAGCTCTTGGACTTGCTGAAGTGCTTGCCCTTGGAGGAGTACTTGTCTTCACGCCTTGGGTGCGCCTTGTACTCGCTCATCTTGTACTTGTTCTCCTCCGCTTTCGGGCACTCGGCGATGAAGTGTCCACGCTTGCCAAACTTGTAGCATGTCCCCGAGCTCCGCCTTGCATTCCTCCGGCTCTCATGTAGTCGATCAAACCTCGTTGAGAGCAAGGCCAGCTCCTCCTCGCCCAGCACATCAAACTCCTCATCTGGAATAGACATAAGAGAAGACAAGGAAAACTATTGACAGGAAGGGTTAGATTTGCCCTTTGATCCGCCCACTAGAGCAAGACTATGGTCAGTCGAGCCCTCATGCTTGGATTGCAACTTCCTGTCAACCTCAGCCGACTTAAGCTTAGAAAAGAGGTCATCCAACTCAATGGTCAAATATTGCCTAGACTCCTTGACGGCCTCAACCTTAGCACCCCAAACACTTGGGTCCAAGACATGCAAGAGCTTCAAAGCTTGATCATGCTCAGTGTAAGGGAAATCCTCAACATTAGCCTTCATGTTGTTCACGATGGCGGTGAACCTCTGAAACATCGCATCAATATCCTCACCGGGAAGTTGAGTGAAGTTCTCATATTGCATCCGGTAAGAGACAAAGAGGCGAGCCTTCACATGGTTATCACCACCGTGAGCAACCAACAACTTCTCCCAAATTTGCCAAGCAAGATTCAAATAGTGAACACGCTCAAACTCAGGATCACACAAGCTCCGGACCAAGTGATCAACGACTTTTGCATTTGCCTCATACTTGGCCTTAGCACCGACATCGGTCACCATAAGAGTATGGATGTTGACCGGAATAGCATAGGTCTTGTCAAGCACAATGAAATCCAACAACTTGCCACAAAGAAAGATCATCATACGAGCCGCCCACTTGTGGTAATCGTTCCCATCGAAGTGCGGCGGACCGCCCCGCTCAACGTACGCCATCTTAGGATTTGAGACTTGTTAAAGTCACAAAGAATCCGGCACCAAGCTCTGATACCAATTGAAGGATCAGATGGCGACTAGAGAGGGGGGAGTGAATAGGAGCCGGTAAAAATTCTTCTCAAAGAACCCGGCCTATACCCTAGTCAAATCCCGGTCACACACAAGCGATGGAACGAATCACACACCGATCGCCAAGACAACGAGGTTATGGATCAACCTCTAGTCTTAGGAATGATTCCTTGAAGCACACGCGGAAGCACGAGAAAGGAAGGGAGGAATCGAACCAAGAAGCAAAGCTGCCAGCCTTGGGCGGACCGTCCGGCCAGGCAGGGCGAACTGTCCGCGATAGCCGCGCGGACCGTCCGGCAGGCATCGCGGACCGTCCGCACCCCTTGCCGCGGATCGTCCGCCCGAGCCGCGGACCGTCCGTTAAAGCGAACAGAACCACCAGAACCGACCCGAGAAAAACGGACCGTCCGCTATTGAAGCTCGGACTGTCCGCAAACCGGCTGCGACGAAAACCTAAAACAAAACCAGATCAAAACAAAACGAAACAAGAACACGAAGAACGCCTGACGAACTGGCTCCTCGCGGACTATCCGCCGGCCCCTCGCGGACCGTCCGTGCCACACGGACAGAACTGAAAATAGCCCGACCTCGAAGGTCAACTCCCCCAAATCATCATCGGATTTTCCAAACGGTAGAAGCTGTAGAGATAAGGGTTTGGGGACTTAAAAAGTGTCACACAAGGATGCTAGAGCCCAAAAATCTTGCCTCCTAACTCCCTAAATCACCGGGAATCGCGAATCCTTTGAGCACCACCAAAAGCTAGAGCACCGAACGAAAATCCTTGAATCGAAGTGGTTTCCTGGCGTTTGAGGGCACAAGATCAGTCACAAAGATGCACTAGACATCCATCCATGTTTCCCTCGGGGAGAAACCCACTGAAATCCGTGGAATCGCACTAAGAACAACGGCACAAAAACAATCACGAAAAAGACCACGAAATTCACAACGCCGAATCTTGCCCTAGCATCCATCCCTCTCAACAAATCTCTCATGAAGCTCTCATACTAGCCTAGAGAAAATGGAGAAGAAAATAGCTACAAAAATGAGAATATTGGAGGGGGAAATGAAACCCTAAGTCACGGAGAGAGAGCTTCATCCACATACACTCATGGCTTATATATCGGGTCCCGCCGGTGTGGGAAATGACTCGACTACCCCTAACTCAACTACTGGCGATACAACCCACGCAGGGGCATTTATGTAATGTTTGTGGGTCTAGCCATCGGATGGCCACGCCTTTGTCGCACCCTGCGTCCTCCCGACGCAAGCCATGCGATCCCGCCGCGTGTCCTCCGCTTCGAAGCTTCCCAACACGCCCGGATCCCGTCTCCGTCGTGTTGGGTCTTCGGACTTGGTTTTGAGGCCCAAACCAAGAAACCGTCCTCCGATGGTTTTGTGGGCAAACCACCAAACCCCGCGTGCTCGGCCCGGTCTCCCGCCAAGCCCCTTGACTCGACCGCCACCGTGCACCGGCTCGATCGTCCATGACTTCGTCTTGCTCGTCTCGCCACCATGTGGCCCGCACCTAGTCCCACCGTTCATCGGGTCCCTCGAACCGAGCCTACTTGTCTCTCCATCTCCCGGAGGCCCCTCAAGGCTGAAGACCTTTCGCGCCCGTTCTTCACCTGCAACAACACGAACTAGGCCGCAGCCTACACCTGCGCACTGAGCCAAGAGTCAGTCCAACACCCGTTGTCAATCACTCATCATTGAGGAGCGGTCATCCATCGACCACCGAGACGCTCCTGGTCCTCAGCAGCAAGTTTCACGTTTCTGGCTACAATGAACTCACGGTGCACCCTTATATATAGAAGTTGCCATTTTCGGTCGATGGTCTCCTTAATAATGTACTTGCACAAGATCTCTTGGACCCACTTTAGATCTTCTGTAGAAACATCTACGACAGCTTTGAAATCCTGCAAAATACAATCATTATGAGAACACAAGTAGAAATTAATTTCTAAAATCAAATGGACAATATGAGCAGAAACAAGGCTGAGCATTATTATCTACTTACAACAACCTTCTTGATGTCAGGTATGTCATCGAGTAGTCTTCACATATTGAATGCCACATGGAATCCACACAAAGAGGACGTGATGGCTGCTGAGCACACTGCATCGAGGTACCAAAATGACAAGTTAATGCAGTACCAAATAGGTAAGAAAGGACCATAAAAAACCTCAGACTTACATTGAGATTTGGTTTGTGCTTGATTTTTGTGATTTTTGGCTTTTTTCCTTACATCACTCCATCCTTGCACATGTACCAAAGGCCTAGCATGGTCAGCAATACCGATTAGAAACACTAAGAGATTGAATTTTGTGAACAAAACTTAGAAGATACTGACCAGTCCACAACAACTTTGAGGTTTGTGAACTTTCATGCAGGATATTGCTTAGAAGAATCTAGATACCAAACATCCTTGAACTTCATACAGATGATCTGTGTTACCCAGTGGCCAATGTAGTAGGCACCCACCACATAGTCGTTGTTAATTGCATTTTCGATTGCTTTTACTACAAGGCCAAAATGCTGAGAAATATTTGTGGAAGTGAAAATATCTAGATCCAAAAACCCAACAATAATCTGCTTCTCTGCTACCTTGTCGATCATTTCCTACAAAAAATAAAATTGTTAGCATGCATGAACTTTGTGGTCAAAATTAAAGAAATATCTTTTTAGGTTTTAAGAGACGTACAATGTCCACAACCTCAAGAAGGTAACATCTAGAGAAGTCATGGTTATAAGGTTATACACGCCACTAAATGCAATGTTTAACATTAAAGCACCACCACCTTGAAAGTAGTCTTGATCCACCATTGCTAGAAAGGCAAGTTTATCCTTACTGTGTTCCATGAAGTAAGCATGCAACCTGGCACAATTTGGTCCAGCATCCTCTAAGTCCGCTTCTGACAGCATAGGTACACCAGACTTGTTCCTGTTCTGTCCCAATAATACAATTAAGAATCTCATCTTTAGGCAGAGGTTTCCTGGCCTGGTTCTCCTTCTATAGTGGAGATTGCCTGGGCTCCTCCTCCTGTTGCAGAGGCTACTGTTGCATCTGCTGCTTAGGGGGAGATTGCCTTGGCTCCTCATCCTCCTGCATAGGCTACTGTTTCATTTGTTGCTTATCCTCATGTTGCAGCTACTGGGTGGAGTTTGCCTGGGCTCCTCTGGCTGTTGTCGATGCTTCTGCTGTGTAGTTTTGCTGATCTGTTGTCGTTGTTGCTGCTAAGCCTTCTCTTGTTGACACTGGGCTATAGTACCTCCATCTGATGTTGTACCCCTGCTACCTGTTGCGGCTTCAAAGTTGGGATGTATCGTCATGGGTGGTAAAAGGATCCTGTCCTTTGGCCATTAGATCCTTTGAATGAGAGCCTCAGCTAGGGTTGCTATGTCACCCCATCACCTTAGCTAGGGTAGTCACCCGCATTAGCCCACACATAAGTAGGTTACGCCACAACATACCCATCCTACAATGGTACTGCATGGCTAGCCTTTTGAAATGGAAAGACTTTCGCTAGTGCGAGCACCACATTAATCCTTGTTAGATGATGAGATCTAGACAACCAATAGGTGTGCTAATCCCAGTGGTTTAGTTGTTTGGTAGGGTGGAATCTAAGGCTAAGAACTTGAAGGTCGCACACGAGTACGCGGAACACAGGGAACACTACTAGTTTATACTGGTCCGGGCCTTTAGAGAGTAAAACCCTACGTCAAGTTGTTGGTGTAGATTGCTTGGGGATTGCGTGATTGTATAAGGGGTTGCCTAGTCTGCCTTATATTGGCCAGCAGATGAGGTCATTTCCCAGACTCCTGGTCGGTTACGACCAGGAGACCTAAGTCTAATTAATTACATCGCTTGCCATATCCTGTCGATCTGCTTTGGTCGAAATCCACCGAGGTCTTGTCTTGTATGCGAAGTCTTGAGGTCATGCTGAACTAGGTTGTCTGGGGAATCTTTTTGGAAAGTATTCAAGAGGTCGTGTGGGCAGCCAACTAGGTCGGTTGGGCCCACTGATAGGTCGGTAGGTCTTCTAGTAGGTTGGACCCATTTGTCGGGGATGGCCATGAGTCTGTTCGGTGGGGACCTAGGGGTACCCATGTCTCACAAGCCCCCGAGCAAGGTGTAGGCACAGTGACCTTAGAAAGGTCATGACAAAGTCGTAGAGCTATCAACAGGTCGAATAGCATCCACATCGGTCTAAAAAGAAAAAAAGAACAAGTTCAGATTAGCAGCCGACCTGTTTGTAGTCTTGACAAATGAAGGGAGGTCGGGTGACGACCTATAGGAAGCATGCTTCCCATAGATCGAAACGACGATGAAAAATTCAGAGGGCATCGAAGATGCAATCGTAGTGTAGTATCCGAGCATCGTGGCGGGCCGGATGGCTGGTGTGATGATCCAAAAAAGAAAGAAAAGGAAAAATGCAGGTCGAGTAACGACGTGTTGAGGAACAGGTTTCCCAACAGGTCGGTACGACGAGGAAAACAAGAAGGTGTCGAAGACGCACTCGTAGAGTAGTCCCCGAGCATTGAAGCAGGAAGTATGGCTGGTTTGATGCTCAAAAAAGAGAAGAAAACTGAGTCATAGTCTTGATCGAGTGAAGTGTAGAGGCACCCAGATCTCCAAGCATGGCTGCAAGGAGTCTGGCAGGGCCAACCTCGAGGAGGCCTTGTAGGCGCGCCGACCTCAAAGAGGCCTCAAGTCGATGATGTCTAGTATCCGAGGGTACCCAGTAGGATCTTAAAATGTGTGTTGAATGAAGGAGTCTTCTGTAGTGGTCGAAATGATCATTGATGAAGCTGGTGAAATAATGTTGATCTTGAACGTATGAAGTGTAGAGGCACTCAGATATACTGCATGGCTGCAGAGAGTCTGGCAGAGCCACCCGAGGCATGCCGACCTCAGGAAGGTCTTAAAACATAAGCGCCCAAGCACCCAGAAGCACTTGGCAGGGCCATCAGGCGCGCACCCCACAGGGAATTCTTCATTTCGACATAAAATCCTGGGTGTCCAGAGCGGGCTGGAAGGGCTATAAAAGCACATCGACCTCAGAAGGTCACACATCTGGGGCGCCCAACTAGGTTGGCAGAGCCATAGTCATACCTACGTATTACAAGACCTAGGTATTTATTGCACGCCGACCTCAAAGAGGTCGTTTTGGTGTCCAGATGACCAACATAGCTGCCAGCCATCTAGCGGAGCCATTGTACTAAGGTGTTGGCGACCTCAGCAATTCGCACACCGACCACAAGGGCCCGACGAAATCGTAGATCTCCGCGATATCCCTGATCTCCATGGTGCTACTAATCTCCAAGCGCCCATATGGATCTGGCAGAGTAGTGAAGCACGCCTACCCCGGAAGGTCTTCAATCGAACCTACAACCATTCTGCTTAGGAAACAAAAATATAGGCTGATTGGAATATGTCCGTTTACGTGCAGAGCCATAGCGGGTGCACCAAGACGTAGAGCCTAGCGGGTGCAAATAAAATACATTAGGTCATAGAGGAAGGAAGTGGAGTTGTCGTTCGAAGGGGCTGAGTTAGGCGCTAAGCCCTCTGACATGGGGTTAGGTTTTGTCGTGTAGCGTAGACTATAGGATCACGGGTCAATAGTGGTCGGAGATTCTCTTGCCAGCTAGAAAACGATGAAGTACCCACGAATCAAGGAGTGCACTGTAGCCATGTGACTCTGCGGCAGGGCTCAGGCATCATTCATGCACTAGCGACAAGGACGTCGCGAGATAGGGTAATAAAGTCGTCGCCTTTAATCGTGCACATGTCTGCATGTCCCAGGACCACGTGATGACAGTATCATCACTTTGCCAGATGCCTAAGGCCTAGCTTTGGCTATAAATAGCACCGTGAGACCGAAGGAGGCAAGCACCGAGCATTATTGAGTTATGAAGCTGTAGAGTAGTAATCCCACTATGCCATGGGCATGTGTTCGTCCACCAGATTACAGAGTCTTGTGCTTGTAGAAGCTAGGCGCTAGGAGAACTCTCGCGAAATGTAGGCAACACCCCCACTCTTTGTACCCTACCTCTGCGTGCTACCAGGTAGAGTTTGGAGGTGATGTTGTACCAGCTGGAGGTGCAGCGGGGCGTCACTGGTGAGCATTAGGTGCTCACATGGGGTAGGAATCCCGCACCAAAGAGCAAGCTCGTACTGGCATTCCAATAGTCTGGGCCGAGAATGCCTTAAGTTGCACGCTGTCCGACAGCTATCTCCCGCAAGGCCGCCATCAAGGTCTCAGTGCTTGGAGAAACCTCGCAACGTGCTCTACTTCGGTAAAGTAGGTCGCGATGATTGCTCTGGATGGCCTAGGCCTTATAGTATTATTATTTTTTTCATCGGGTTCTGGATCCAATGAGGTCGCAGACGACTTGTGTACCTTTGGACGGTCCATGTAATGTTCGCTCTATTCTGTCGTGTACTTGGTAATTTTGATAAATGGAATGTCAAAGACCTAAATAAATGTGACGTGGGGGCTTGCCAATCTTGTTTGTCACCAGGGTGACCTGATGATGTTTTGTTTGCGCCTGACGACCTAAACTCAGAGTTTAGGTCATGGCTTGGTCTGTTGACGACAAATCCGGCGCGATATTCTCGCGAAATTATCGGGATAGAGCCGTTGTAGCACATTTGTACGGCGGAAGGAACCGCAACGGGCAGATCCAATGGACCCCCTACAAATAGAGTGGCTTGGGTCGGGGTTGACCCCATTCGCCCTCTTCTTCCTCCCGTCGCAGTCATTCTCGCCACCGTAGCTCCTCGCAGCCTTGCGGCCACTTCCCTTGTGCGCGCTTCCATCCAATCACCGACTCCGGCCATCCGTGCGCTAGCACCACAGCTCCTCGCAGCACGCCACCGCGCATGCGCATCAAAACCTTGTGCACCTTAAGATTCAGTCCGAACCCTAGCGGCGAAATGGCGGCGGAGGCGGCTTCCATCCCGGACCCGTGCGCTTTGTGGGTCTGGTCGATGATGATGGAGGCCAAGATCCAAGCCTTGGTGGACCGCAGGCTACTATGGCCGAAAGCGGAGGTGGAGTGGAAGGCGGCGGTTGGGGAGGAGTTCCCGACTGAGGACGTGAAGGAGAAGGTCGTCTTCACGTCGTACTTTGAGCGCGGCTTCAACCTCCTCGTGGGGGATTTCTTCCATGGTCTGCTCTACTACTACAAGCTGAAGCTGGTACACCTTGTCCCCAACTCCATAACTGTAGTATCGACGTTCATTCACTTTTGTGAGGTGTATCTGGGAATATCGCCTCACTTCTTGTTGTGGAGATATCTGTTTTGTGTAAAAAGCACTGGCAAGAGGTCGGGGCCAGTTGGGGCTGTGATGTTTTGCTTGAGGTTGGGCCTCAAGTCAGAGAGGATAGATAGCGACCTCCCTGACAACAACTCTAGGTGGAGGTCGGAGTGGTTTTATATTGTAGATCAGCTGCCGGGGCTTCCATGTCATTCTGTCCATAAGCTAGTGAAGATATCTGAGTGGGACTTAGGGTTGTCGTCTCGTGACACCGAGGACCTCAAGGAGATCCTGGAGCTGGTCAGGGACCTGAAGAAGCGGGGGGGGGGGGGGGGTGATGGGAGCTTCAGTTGCCAGGTCGTTTTGCTGGCGACAGATTCAACCGATCAAGGACCGGGTTCACCCCGCGTACGAGTACTGGGGTCAATCAGACTCCACACGTGAAGTCAACCGCAAGGTCTCCAAGGCGGAGATAGTGGCCAGGGTGTCCCAGATTTATTCTGGGAAGGTGAAGATAAAGAAGTGACCTAAGGCACACTCGTTGAAGAGGCCTGCTGAACCGGTAAAATCCTGAGACCTACCTTTAGGCCGTTTACTCCATTTGCTATTGTTACGTCGTGTAACTCTCTTGGTCATTAGTTGATCGTGAGCGCTAGTTCTGGTGCCCGGCACCTCTTCGTGAGGGCGAGCAGCACCATCGGAAACTTAGGTTGGACAAGTATCAACCTCCAGCAGCTCGGCGACTGGAGTTTTATGAATCTGACTCGTCGGTGGAGGCTGACGAAGATACCGACGTTGAGGTCGGTGGCGACGCCGGGGCAGGCCCGGATGCTGGTGGCGCTGCAAAGTTGTGACAACCCGCCTTGGAAAATACCGTACTATCGCCTAAACCAATCTACTTTGGTCATTAAGCAATAATAAAGTATCATCCTGTCGTTAGTTGTTAGGTTAACGCCCGGTAAATCTCTTACATAGCAACAAGGATCAAAATATATGCATAAAAACTCACGTGAAGGCGAGTCCAAAGACAATTCATGATTAACATCAGAAACTTACCCCGAAGGGTTTAATTATTACAAACCGAAGTCTTTGACATGATAACATTGTTTAGTGTTTTTAAACAGTGGAAATACACTAAACGGAGAGTGGAAACACCACGGGAGGCCAGCCATGATGCCTTCATTCATCGTCCTCCACCCACTCCAGCTCCCAGCCGGGCGAGATCTCTCCGGACCACACATCAACACAGGCATTACCTGGAACAACAGATTATAGCAAGGCTGAGTATACTAATACTCAGCAGGACTTACCCGTCGGTGATAACTACTTCACCAACTCTAGATATGATAGGCTTTTTAGCCACTAGGGTTTCTTTTGCTGAAAAGCAACAAGGAATATGTCCTTACTTTCAAGATTTTAGCACAAGTTCTAGTTGGTTATTCTTTTCTATGTTAGCAATCTATTGCAAGCATAAGTTGTGCAATACAATTAATCAAGCATAATATTCATCAACTTCCATCGTTAGGGATCTCATGGCCAGTGGAGTAAGTAGTCTCAGATAACGGTGAGAGGCCAACAACCAGTTGATTTAAGCCTTGCAAGGTAGACCTAAACACACGGTGGAATGGCCCCGTGAGGACAACCACAAAGCGGTTCCCAAAAATCCTTAGTTCGAGATAAAAGGCCACAGTCCTTGGTACTAGTTATCTGGTATACCCCGCGAGGCACCCAGACTCACACGTGTACCACTGGTAGCTAGCCGTGAGATGCATCCCAAGATTAGTGACGGTAAAGTCCCTTACCGCCTCATTAAGGTACTAGGCTTACCGGTCCCATTCCCGACAAGTGTTTAGTATGTTCAAACACTTAACCCACGAAAGCCATTGGACCAGAGCCCACATCCCATGCTCTTACTGCATGAGCAGTCCATTTAAGGAGATCTTATGATTCCAACATAAGAACCTATTCTCGCGAGTGACAAGCATCACTCGACTTGTAACAGTCCTATAGCATAGCAGCTATCAACCTATCATACTAGTAAAGGACAAAGGTACCTAGGAATCATGCATTTATGTGACAACCTGCCCAGGAGAATACCGTACTATCGCCTAAGACTGATCCACTTTGGTCATTAAGCAATAGTAAAGTATCATCCTGTCGTTGGTTGCCGGGTTAACGCCCGGTAAATCACTTGGACATCGAACAGAGGATCGACACATGCATTAAAACTCACGCGAAGGCGAGTCCAGAGTACAACATGAATTAAACATTTTATTACAAACCATTGTTCATGACATGGAGTAAAGGTTCAGAGTTCGAAAATACAGCGGAAATAAAATAAACTAGCGCAACGGTAGACATCACAGGAGGCCATCCGTGATGTCATCACTTGTCGTCACCCATCCGGTCAATCACACCTGCAACAACAATTTTAAAGCAAGGCTGAGTATACTAATACTCAGCAAGACTTAACCGTCGGGTGATAACTACATCACCAAACTCTAGACATGAAAGGCTTTTGGCCGGTGGAGTTTCTTTTGCTCAACAGCTGCTAAGAGTAGATCCTTACTTTCAATCTTTTAGCACAAGTTCTAGTTGATTACCATTTCTAAGTGTGCCAACTAATTCAATCAAGAATTGGGCAAGCAATTAATTCATCCAACCATATTCCTCGAGTTCCATCATTATGGGATATCATGGCCAGTTGATTAAGCAGTCTCGGATAACGGTGAGAGGCCGACAATCGATTGATTTAAACCTTGCAAGGTAAACCCAAACACACGGTAGGCTGCCCCCGCAAGGACAACTTTCCCTGTGCCGTTTCCGTCGATCTTCGGCTCGGGAGCGGAACCTACATTCCTTGGTACAAGGTTTACCGGATCGCTCCCACACGAACGTCCGGACTCACTCGGGTACCACACTGTTGCAAGCAGGGGGACACAAGTGCCCCAGGTTTAGTAGGGAAAGGTTCCCTTACCGCGTCAATCGGGTACTAGGCTTACCGGTCCCATTCCCGGCATATGTTTAGTACGTTCAAAAGCTTAGCCCACGAAAGCCACTAGACCGGAGCCCAAATCCCATGCTCTTACCACATGAGCAATCCATTTAAGAATATCTTATGATTCCTATCTAGGAACCTAATCTCGCGAGTGACGAACATCACTCGACTTCTACCGGGTCCTATAGCATAGCAGCTATCGACCTAGCATACTAGTGATAGAGCATAGGTACCTAGGGATCATGCATCTAGGGTTTCAATTCAACTCCTGAAACGTAAATGCACAATCGTAGCAAACATAATTGCATAAATTTCAAAAACAGGGTTAATGATCCGGGGCTTGCCTTCGATGGAAAGGTTGGCCTTGGGCCCTTCTGGACTTGGTCCAGGTCTTGCTCTACAACGACGTGGTGCACGTCTCCGTCAGCTCCTCCGTCTCCTCCGTCCGGCACACGCGTACAGCTACCGCTCGGAAGATCTACACGAGGATGCAATGCAAGATTTATTTGATGATTTTTAATTTAATTAACCACAAACCATAAATTATAACCATAGGGTGCATTAGTTGGACACATTCACCTAGATAAGAATACATTTAGCATACTCTTCCAAAAAGGAACAATATGCAATTCTTTATTAAATATTCTTTATTAAACATTTGAATAAAGGTTCTTATTATACTTATCATTTCATGTGAAAGCTTCATTTCCTTTTATCTTCTCCAATAAAGTGTAATTAATATTTTTATTTAAGAATCAATTTCTTATTAGTGATGATAATTAATTATCTTTTAATTGTATTAAATAATACTTTTCAAAAAGGAAAAAGAATTAATTAGGGATTTTTCTTTATTTAATTTCCCTTTAATATAAAAAGGGGTTTTAAGCTTTTTATTAAGCAATTAAATTACCAAAAATTAAAGAAGTGTTTCTTAAGCCTACTAGCATCTACCCTTGCCCATTGGACCTACATGCAAGTGTTGGATGCTAGGAAAATAAATATTAATGAAAATGACAAAGGCTATCTAGTGATTCCATTTTAAATGATATAAAAATAAATAAGCATCAAAATGATTCAAACTTTCTTGTGCATGCTCTATGGTCCTAAACAAGTCTAAAAAGCCAGCATGTTCACATGGAACCTCTACTGAACTTGGTTTATTAATTTACAAAGGAAAACATGCATAAATCAAGAATAATTATTTCTGTTAATCCAAAAATCATGATTAATTCACAAGATTTGTATTTTGGCACTACAAGAAAGTGTGCACAAGTTGGGGTCAAAAACGTAAATATATGTAACAAGAAAAATCACTTACGCAGATCTGCCTGCAATAGAAAAACATTTTTATAAAAAGATTTACATTATAACTTTGTGCAATTTTTGGCATAGGAGCTAGTCATGACCAAACACACAACATATCAAAGAATCAGCTACAGAGGATTTAGGGTTTTTGAGTTATTGCAGATCTAGGGTTTTCACATTTATATTTTTCATGCAAAAACTAAAAGGAATTAGCTCAGATTAGAATAACAAAAGTTGTAGTATAATTCACCAGGAATCCAACAAAATTAGTTTCACATTTTTCTGAGTTTTCTGTGATTTTCTACGCAATTTACAAAAATCTGCCAACTCACTTTTCCTATTGGAGATGTGCTTTTGCAGTGAGGCCCCTGACAAGAACGGTTTCTTCGCAATGTGGCCCCTGGGCGCGGTGCAGCGGCGGTTCCGGTGAAATTCCGGCGAGGTCTCGCCGGAGTCCGACCGGGGAGGGTAGGGGAGCGATCTAGGGGTCCTAAGGGTCCGGTTTGGGGGCTCAATTGGAGGATAGGGGCTACCGGCGTGGGTGCTCCGCGGCACCGCCGTGCGGCGTCCGCTCGGAGCGCGCCTCCGGCGAGCTCGCGGCCGGGGCAGCAAGGGGGCGGCACGGCGCGGCTTCGGTGGAGTAGGGAGGCAAGGTTAGGGCGCCGGAGACCGGGGAAAAACAACCGTGGCACGAAGTAGCCGCGGCGGGCGGCGTGGCGCTTCGGCGTCCGCGGTGGTCGGGGCGCGACCTTTAAGGGCGAGCTTGGGCCGGTGGCCGGGGGGGTGGGCCGGCTGCCTCGGGGTGTGCACGGAGCCTTGGCGGTGCGCGCCCGTCGGGGGGGGCGGACGACGGACCGGTGTGCGCGTGCGTTCGCGACGCGCGCGACGCCCGCTCCGAGGCGACGGCCCGCGTTCCAAGGACGTCCGGCGCAAAGGGGACGAGCGGCCCGCGGCTCGAGGTAGGGGCACGGTCCTACACGGACGCCGAGGCGGCACGGCGGACCGGCGCGTGGCGCGCGCGCGCAACCGGGCCGAGAACGCCGGTGCGCGGCGGCGCTCCGTAGCGCGGCCATGCGGCGTTCCAGCCGGTCAACGCATCTTCGGTTGGGTTTTTCTCAAAAAAAAATCGAATAGAAGTGCACAAAGTGGTCAACAGGAAAGTTGTATCTCTAACTACCCTCTACAACTTTCGTAAAGGCTCTAGGGTGTTTTTCTCAATGGATTTTGCAGGAACGTCGTGCCAACTTGGAATGTCAGCCTGTTCTGGAAAACAGGAACATCTGTCTTGCAAGGGGTTTTTCGCAATTTTCCACCCAAAATTTGAAATGCCAATCTACATGAAAGTTGTGTCCCTCAACAAGGTGGACAACTTTCATAAAGGTAGATTTTGAAGTGTTTAGGTGAATTTTGGAGAACGCGGCAAAAGTTCCGGACGACATTCGCTGACGTCAACGGTTAAGCGGGGTTTGACCGTATCTTTGACCACGGGTTGACCACGGGTGTGTGTAGACTTGGTCAAGGGGTTCATTGGGGTTCATTGGCGAGGTTTTCGAGGTGATGACCCAGGTTGACCTAGGTTTGACCGATGTTTGACCGGTTTGACTCGGGCGATCCGGTCATTAGCGTTAATGACGGTAATTAGAAATCTGGGGCGTCACAATTTAGGGTTTCATATAAACTCCTGAACGTAAATGCACAATCATCCATAGATAGTTGCATAAGAGTTTAAAACACTGGGTTAATTGCACCGGGGCTTGCCTTCATCAGCAGGGTGAGCCTGAGTGCCGTCGGTGTCTTCGATCACCTCCACGTACTGCAGCTCCGCTTCAGCTCCTCCTTCCTCGGCTTCTGGCACGAGCACGTAGTTACCGTCAGGAAGTTCTACACGAAATGCAATACATGGTTCAGGTGGTGTAATGGATTAATTATTTTACCCAACTCTTGTAGGCCATATTCACCTTAGCAAACAATTAATTATTAATTCTTTTTCATTAAGTTTATTGCAGACAAAGGTTTATCTTTTTAATAAACAACTATTTATGGTTTATTTTTTATTTTGGTGATTCCATGTAAAGATTTATGATTAAATCTTTTAATAGTGATTGTGCACACATCTATGTAAATAATTTCAATTTAATTTCTCAAACAACAAGGGTGATATACAAGACCCTAAAATCAAGTTAGATAACCACTTACGAGGTCACAAGGTTTAAAGATCTATTTTCCTAATTACTCCCTATTCACAAGTCATGTGCCCCCTAACTTTTAAAAGCACAAACAAAACATACAAACAAGGACAGGGATCCCTGCTGGCCTAGTTACTCCTAAGCATCCATTGGATTCAAGCTTGGTCACTAAAAGAGCTACAAAACCTATAATTTCAAGAATAACATATCCTAGCTATGTGAATTAAGGGAAATGTATATATAAATAAATAAAGAGCTCCTGCATCCCTCAACAATTCTACAGCTACTCTGACCTTAAACAAGATCAGAACACTCATAGGTTCATCACAACCAAATTTGAATTATGAACCATGCATTTAAATATATATCTAAGCAGAAATCAGGATTAAATAGTTCTAACAGATATAAAATCAAGGTAAACTCAGGAAAGTTGCTTCTAGGCATAACATGAGCATTGCCACAGGTTGAGCACAAAAATCAATTGATATTTTGCTACAAAAATCAGTAAAGCAGAAATAGCATAAAAACAAAATAATTCACAAATAAAGATATGTTCAATAACTTTGTGCAAATGTTGGTCCAAAGGCTCTTCATGACAACTAGCAACATATCCAAAATTTAGCTCCATAGCCTTTCTAGATTTTGAATTGCAGCAAAAATATGTCAAACTGAATTTGAATTTTCATTCAAAATCTACAAATCAAAACTATGGTCATGCATTGCAAAAGTTGTAGATCTACTTTCACTAAGACCAACAAAATTGAGTTTGCATTTTTATGAATTTTCTATGAATATCTAGGCTATTTCTAAGGTGTTGGACTAACTTGTAAGGAAACTAAGATTACTTTCGTTGCAACCGAGCCCCTAGTTTACAAATGGGTCCCTGGACTTCACATTCATGCCCTTGCGGCGGCCGGGAAGTTCGCCGGCGGCGAGGTGGGGCCGGAGCAGGTCAACAAATGGCACGGGTGTGCGATTAGGCTCACCCCTAGCCGACTGGTGGCGTTGGCGAGGCCGCGGCGGTACACCCGCGGTCACCTGGACTCTGGCGAGGCTCGAGGCGGTGGAGGTCAACGCGCAACCATGAAAGCTTCACCGGGGTCTAGGGAGGAGGTTGGGATGGTCGGCTAGCGGCGAGAGCTAGCGGAGGCGCGAGCTCGCGGCGTCGGTGGCAATGGCGGGCGTCGGACGACGGTGCTCTCATGTGGGAGCAGCAACAACGGGGCTTTTATAGCAGAGACGCACGCGTGGGAGGTGAGGACTTAGCAGTTAAGCAACCCGACGCATTTACGTGGGGTACGGCGGCCCTCGGCGTGCATGCGCGGCGGGCGCACGGACAGCACCGCGGGAGCAAGCGTACGCGCCGCTTGGCGCTCGGCTCCCCGGCCGAGGTCGCGTCTCGGAGTGCGCGCACGAGGCGGACGTCGGCCGAGCTCACGCACGGACCTCAAGGCCAGCCGTAGCATGGCGGCAGCACGGCGGTGGCGCGGCGGCGACGCGTGGCGTCGCGCGCGCGTGACATCGCGCCAAGCGTGTTCTCGGCCCGGTCCATGCGATGTGCCCCTGTTTTCTTGCATAATTCTCTAAAAGTTACATGTAAGCTTCAATACTTGTAGATAGGAAAGTTGTAGATGAGTTGATCCTCTAAAATATGGTTGAAGCCGAATTTGAATTGGATTCAAATTAAAAGAGAAATTCAAATGCCAACTTGCCGATTTTTATGCCTTGGGTGAACAGTGATCCTGAGCTTTCTTGGCAATTTATCACCTTTTCCACTCAAAACTAACAATGTCACCCTGATGATGAAATGTGTCCCTGGTGATTCTGCACAACTTTTGTTGGTAGATTTTGAAGTGTTTAGGCAAAATTTGGAGAACGTGGCCAAAGTTCCGGGATCACACAAAGACATCAAGGGGTTTGTCCCCGTTAGCTAGGGTTTTGACCATGGAAAGTGCATTAGACTTGTTTAAGATGCTAATAGGTGAGTGTTGGTGAGATTTGCAAGGTGATGACCCAGGTTGACCATGATTTTACCCCAGTCAACGAGTTTGACTTACAATTAGGGTTAATTAAAAACCTGGGGCGTCATAGAAGTCCCAGCGTAGGACCAGGTCGACAGTGGCGAAGCAGTCAGCTTCAACGACTACTGCTACGGTCTCTGCGGTTAAGGCCGTGGAGAAGAAGAAGAAGAGAAAGAGGAAGGCCAGTCCTCAGCCGGCAGTTGAAACGCCGGCAATTTCGACACATCACTCAAGGGTGGTCAAGTCGGAAGAAGAAGAAGAAGAAGAAGAAGAAGAAGAAGAAGAAGAAGAAGAAGAAGAAGAAGAAGAAGAAGAAGAAGAAGAAGAAGAAGAAGAAGCAAGAGGAGGAGGAGAAGAAGAAGGAGAAGAAGGAGAAGATGAAGACGAAGAAGAAGAAGAAGAAGAAGAAGAAGAAGAAGAAGAAGAAGAAGAAGAAGAAGAAGAAGAAGAAGAAGAAGAAGAAGAAGAAGAAGAAGAAGAAGAAGAAGAAGAAGAAGAAGAAGAAGAAGAAGAAGAATCCACCAAAAAACCGCCGGTCGTGGAGGATCGGCTGGTGAGGAGGTCAGAGAGCCCCGCTGCCAAGAGGTGGCGGGAGCTGGTGCAGAAGACGTCGGAGGATGCCCTCCGTCGAGGTTTGGAGGCGCAGTGAACCGCTACCACGGCGCAGGCAAAGATGCCTACATCAATTAGGACTTGGTTCTTCAGGCCAAAGCCTCGCGTCCCGGCCATCGCGAGGTAAAATCTTAAGTACTCGATCTCTTTTATTTGCTGTTGTCGTGCTGTGTATGTATTTCTTGACGTGGTGCTGTTGTGTAGGTTGGTAGCAGAGCCGCAGTGCGAGCTACGCGTTCAGGCTTGGCCCACCTGCACGAGGTCGTCCGACCCTAAGGTCATGGTGGACTCGTTGGCTGACGACGCGAGGACAACACCGCCGCCGGCGGAGGACTCGAGGGTGGCAAATCCCCGTGTGCTGGTGAAGATGGAGCGGGAAGTATTGTTGGGGACGTCGGAACGCCGACCTCCCCAAGAATTATTGACGTAGACCCCATCAGCTCAAGACCTGCTGGGGTTGATGACGACCTGGTCAAGGACCAGGCTTAGATTGGCCAAGCGCAGAGAGGTCCTGGGTCGTCTGATGCACAAGTACCTGACTCTTCTTCGATGAGCCCAAGGTTGCCGTGACGAGAAATCGACTGGAATAACACTCCTTGGCTGGATGATATCTTTGATAACAACGAGGATATGAAGGCCCTGCAGACCAGCATCATGACCATCAACCATGCATTGACGGTAGGTTTCTGACGATGTATTTTCTGACGACATATTTGTTGAAGTGTTATTGACGAGTTTGTTGTGTTGTTGACAGTCTTTGGCAAACCAGGCCAAGAGCCGGGCCAACCTGCTGAAGAATGCGGCAGCGAAAGAGCAGCGGATCATTGAGCTTGAAGAGGAGCTCAAAGAGGTCTGGGATGCGGCGGCTGCCGAGAAGAAGAAGCTCGAGGACGAGCTCATCGAGGAGAAGTGCAAGGACAACGAGGCCACTGCGCAATTCAATGCTTTGACCATTGGTAAGGTCGAAATTTGCATTGATTGTCTTGTTCGGGCAGCATTGATGTCTTCATGTGGAATTCTAATTTTCATGTCTTGTAGGTTTCCGCAATCATGAAGAGCAACTCAACAAAGATTTGAGGAACACCAAGGAGAGTGTTCGGAACTTGGAGGTGACGCTTCGAGAAGCTGAGGCTGGGGGCCACGAGCTCAAGCGGTCGACGAAGGAAGCCGCTGACAGTGAGTATGTTGTATCTCAGAAGCTGGCTTATGAGAAACGAGCTCGTTGGGACCTTGAGGTCGAATTCGAGGTTGCTTTGAAGTTGTTACAGAATGACCAAGTGACCATTGCAGGGTATGAGGTGGAGCTGAACAACCTGAAGGGCGCTGCCAACTATGCAATGGATTGCATAGTAGTGCCGGCTCAAGGGGAGGAGCCATGATTTGTTGTAGATCGTCTCATAGAGAACCCCGACAGGATGCACACACTACTGAAGGCGACGAGCTTGGCGGACGCTACTGATGCACTGGTTCGGGTGAAGTCACATTAACCTGATGTTGATATAGCCAAGGTCAAAGCTGATGCTGATGCCATGAAAGACCTCAAAGCCCTGGACCTTGACATTCAGGATGCTGCCGTGGAGGTGATGGACACTCTAGATTATGAAGGTGATGACGGTGAAGAGTAGTCTTGATCTAGGAGTTGTACCTTCTCCCCTTCTCAGTCTTTGTAAGTAGGGTTTCATGAATATTTTATTTGAACCTAAACGAAGTACTTGCCTTGTGCCTACGCGAGCTTGGTAGTCTTGTAGATGTCGACAGGTTGTTTTCTTGCCTCGCTAACCACTACTCACGGAGAGGCTGGCTTACCGACCTCCACAACTCAGCGTGGAGGCTTACGTGAGGTCGGCGCGCGAGGAGGGAGCCTAGAGCTCGGGTATGGCGACCCTTTTTTCGACCAAGCATGCTCGTATCGATAGGAGGCTTTTTACTCATTAGGTATGGTGTCCTCATGTCAAATGACCCTTTGGTTGGCTTTGAGCCAAGCCCCCGAGCATGTCGAGGGGGGAGGAGTAGGCGAAAATCCCTGTACCTCAGGTTTTGCAACCCATGTATTGCCTTTAGGCAAGCCCCCGAGCATGTCTAGGGGGAGGGTTTGTGACATGAGAAAGGAGAAGGTAGGACTCGACACACAGCAGATGGTTGCTTGAGGTTATATTTATTTAATCTAAAAAAGTTACAAGGAAAAGAAATACATAGCTGAAATTAAAAACTATTCGACGGATAGAATCGTCGTAGGTGCTCCACGTTCCAAGGGTTTGGCACTCCTTGTTCATCACCCCATTGGAGGCGGTATGTGGATGGGCTAATGACTTCGGTGACGACGAAGGGTCCTTCCCAAGGGGCAGAGAGCTTATGCATGTCGTCGGTCTTCTGGATGCGCCTGAGGATGAGGTCGCCAACGTTGAAGGAAGTTTCTCTGACGTTGCGATCGTGATAGTGTCGAAGTTGTTGATCGTGACGAGCTTGTCTCATGACTGCAGCAAGCCTCTACTCTTCGAGGTTGTCAAGGTCGATGCGGCGTGTTTGCTCGGGTTCTCCTTCCTCGTAGAACTGGATACCTGGAGCTCCAAAGGCAACGTCGGTGGGTAGTATGGCTTCCGATCCGTAGACCAAAAAGAAGGGTGAAAATCCTGTGGCGGAGCTGACTTGAGTCCTTAGACCCCAAATCATGTGTGGTAGCTCGGCTAACCACCAGGTGGCGTAGTTTGAAGCATCGTCATAGATGCGATCCTTGAGAGCCTGAAGGACCATGTCGTTGGCTCGTTCGACCTGGCCGTTGCACCGAGGGTGGGCGACCAAGGAGTAATAGACGGAGCCAGTGAAGGTTGTGCCTAGGTAGGTGATGATCCTGTTGGGCACACCGAAGCGATGTGTGATGTCTCCCATGAAT
Source organism: Cenchrus americanus (assembly GCA_947561735.1). Classification (NCBI taxonomy): domain Eukaryota; kingdom Viridiplantae; phylum Streptophyta; class Magnoliopsida; order Poales; family Poaceae; genus Cenchrus; species Cenchrus americanus. The sequence continues at coordinate 163,174,983 of OX387242.1, read as the reverse complement.
TTTTCCGCTTCTTCCGATGTTACTTTCGCAACAGGTCGGTCTTCAATCAATTTGGTGAATTTGTCGACGGCTACTAGGATGAAACTGTAGCTGCCTGGGGCGGTACGAAACAGTCCCACGGAGTCCAGGCCCCACATGGCGAAGGGCCATGATGGAGGAATTGTGCGCTGGGCCTGAGCTGGCAGGTGCTGCTGTTTGGCAAAGAATTGGCATCCTTTGCACCTCTTTACGAGGTCTTTAGCATCGGTCATGGTCGTGGGTCATTAGAATCTTGATCAGTACACCTTACCAACCAATTTGGCGGATACTGCGTGGCAGCCACACTCTCCACTGTGAATCTCAGCTAGGAGCTGCAGACCTTCTGATCGTAGGATGCACTTCATCAAGATGCCAGTGGAGGAGGATTTTCTGTATAGATCGGTACCAATCACGATGTAGTTAGCACGTCATTGTGTGATACTCTCGCGTTTTGCTTTGTCGTTTGGGACGATCTGGTCAAGTATGAAGTCTATGAAGGGCTTGCGCCAATCATCTTCTTTTTCCGACATTAGCACGTCGCAGGGAGGTGCTGAAACTTGGTTGTGTTGAGGTGGTTCTGGGTGGTCTGGGTCCAGAAGCTTGATTGAAGGCTTGCATAGGTCTTGAACAAACACACCTACTGGGACTAGAGCTTGTCGACAGCCTAGTTTGGAAAGTACGTCGGCGGCTACGTTGTTGTTTCGTGGGACGTGCTGAAACTCAAACCCTCGAAGTGGCCTTCGAGTTTACGGATCTCAGCACAATAGGCATCCATCGTATCCTTGATGCAGTCCCACTCTTTGTTGACTTGTTCGATGACGACCTTGGAATCACCAAAAGCCAGTAATTGCTTGATGCCAAGGGACACTACTATATGGAGTCCGTGAATCAGGGCTTCATATTCTGCACTGTTGTTGGAGGCCTTGTAGTGTATCTGCAATACATACTTAAGCTGTTCCCCCTGAGGAGAGATGAGCAATACTCCTGCGCCTGCGCCTTTGAGGTTGAGGGCACCATCGAAGTACATTATCTAGTGTTCAGGCCTCTCCTTGGGAGGGGCCATCTGGATTTCGGTCCACTCAAACACGAAGTCTGCGAGGATCTGGGACTTGATTGCTTGCCGAGGGCAAAACTCAATTTCGAACTCTCCAAGCTCAACTGACCACTTGACGATGTGGCCACTGGCGTCGCAGTTGCGAATGATTTCTCCTAGAAGGAATGATGACGGAACCATGATCTAGTGATCTTGGAAGTAGTGACGGAGCTTTCTCGACGTAATCAGGAGTGTGTAGAGCAACTTCTAAGGCTGTGTATAATGTGTCTTAGTGTTGGCCAAGACCTCGCTTATGTAATACATAGGTCATTGAACAGGATAGGCCTGCCCTTCTTCTTCTCGCTCAGCGACAAGGACGGTGCTGACCACATTAGTGGTGGCAGAGATGTAGAGGAGGAGTGTTTCTTTCAGAACTGGTGGAGTCATGATTGGTGGTGTCGTTAAGGATTTTTTGAGAGCTTCAAATGCTTTTTGGGCCTCGTCGTCCCACACAAACTTGTCTGCCTTCTTTAATAGCTTGAAGAAGGGTAAGCCTTTCTCACCGAGCTTGCTGATGAAACGACTTAGAGCCGCCATCATTCCTGTGACCTTCATGACATCTTTCTTGTTGGATGCCTTGGCCATATTTTGTATAGCATTGACCTTCGTAGGGTTGGCTTCAATGCCTCAGTGCCCGACCATGAAGCCCAGGAGCAATTCGGAAGGCACACCGAAGACACACTTGGTTTGGTTGAGCTTCCATTGGAACTCTCGTAGATTGGTGAAGATTTCAGTGAGGTCGGCAATGAGCTTATCTTCCTCAGTGGTTTGACGACCACATCGTCTATGTAGGCTTTGACGTTCGTCCCGATCTGCGACTCTAGGCACTTCTGAATTGCCTTTTGATATGTTGCTCCAGCGTTTTTTAGACCAAAAGTCATGACCTTGTAGTAGTAGATGTCGTGGGGCGTTATGAATGTCGTTTTATCTTCATCGTCGGGATGCAGGGCTATCTGGTGATACCCTGAATAGCAGTCGAGGAAACAGAGTAGGATGCTACTAGCCATGGTGTCCATGACCTGATCGATGCGAGGGAGAGGGAAAGGATCCTTCGGCCAGTGCTTGTTGAGATCAGTGTAATCGATACACATCCTCAATCCACCAGTTTTCTTTGGTACAAGGACTGGGTTTGCAAGCCAAACTAGGTGTTTACATTCTTTGATAAATCCTGCAGCTAAGAGCTTACAGACTTCTAATTCTATGGCTTGTTTTCTATCTTTTGCAAATCGCCAGAGCTTTTGCTTGATAGGTCGTGCGGTCTTGTTAACTTCAAGTGCATGCTCAGCCAGCTCCCTTGGGACAATGGGCATTTCGGACGGGCTCCATGCGAAGTTGTCAGTGTTGTCCCTGAGGAAACTGGTGAGCGCGAGTTCCTATTTGTGGTCGAGGTTAGCCCCGATGACAACTTCCTTGGATGCGTCGGGCAGGCCGAGGCAAACCTTCTTGACAGATGGACTTGGGTCCAAGGCTGTACTTGTGCGCTTCTGTTCTGGCACCTCCAGAGTGGATTGGTCGATCTTGGCTGCCTGGGCGATCATGACCGTTGCTGCAGCCTTGACCGCGGAGCCTTTGGAAAGCTCGACGGTGGCGCTTTCGCAGTTGTAGGAGACCATGATGTCCTGGAGGACGGAGAGGATTCCATTTGGTGTAGGCATCTTCATGATGAGGTAGGTATGATGAGGTATTACCATGAACTTGGCGAACATAGGTCGCCCGAGGATGGTGTGGTAAGAGGAGCGGAAGTCCCAGACCTCGAACGTCAAGTACTCCGTGCGGAAGTTCTCCTTTGTGCCGAAAGTGACCGGCAGGCATACACGACCTATTGGGTATGCAGCCTTGCCAGGCACAACCCCGTAGAAAGGCTCATCACAGGCAGTTATCTTGTTGAAGTCGAAGTCCATCTTGCGCAACGTCTCCGTGAAGATGATGTTCAAGCTGTTGCCCCCGTCGATGAGGGTCTTAGGCAAGAAAGCCTCGTCGACTATGGAGTTAACGACTAGCGGGTAGGTTCTGGGGTCGGGGATATGGACCCAATAATCTTCCCTAGAGAAAGTGATTGGGAATTCTGACCAATGCAGAGGTTGTAGAGTTTCAGTGTTGACATGCCCGATCTCCCTTGCGTTTGATCGAAGTTGTTTGTTGATTTTGGTTGCTTGGTGATCGCCAACGATGAAGTTGATCTCCCGGTTCGCTGACGCACCATTAGGGTTGCCCCCTTTAGGTGGTCGCGATGGGGATTGCTCCTTGCGGTTGTGGTCATGGCGGTTGTGGTCGTCCTGCACTACGTGAAAAACGGGCTTTGGTAACGGGCATAAATCGCCTTTGGTAACGGGCAATGCGCCCGTTACTGATCAAGTGTTACAAATAAGCCAATAAAGGTAATGGGAAGATGCCCATTACTGATAAGACATATTCGTAACGGGTATTAAAGAACGATCATTACCACAACTAGCCACCGGTCACGTGAAATTGCTGCTTTTCAGGGCCCACAGAAAACTTTCGTAACGGGCACCAAGGCAAAGCCCATTACAGAAGCTCAATATCAGAGATGCCTGATGTGCACCTGCTTCTCCACTATATTAACGAAATGAGACGCGTCTATTTCACGTGCGTCTTAGCACAACTAGTATTCGTAACGGGCATCACACAATGACCGTTACCACAACTAGTCACTGGTCATGTGAAATGCCTGTTTCTCTGGGCCCACATGGAACTTTGGTAACGGGCATGAAACAAAGCCTGTTACTGTTAAATTAACATCAGAGACGCATTCTGTGAATCGGCATCTCCACTGTCTCGATGAAATGAAACGCATCTGTTTCTACGCGCATCTGCTTTCTCTCTATTAAAGGAGACGCTTGTTTTGAACCTGCGTCTCCTATATCTCGATGAACAGCCAGGTCCTGGGGCCCACCGGTCAGGACTGGTAACGAGCTTTTACACTGCCTATTACATTGTGGGCATTTTTGTAACGGGCTTTCCGAATGAAGCCCGTTACTTACTGATCAGTGTTTGTAAGAGCTTTAATTAACGCCCGTTACAGATACAGCGGCCACCCCTACAGTAACCTGCCCGGTTGTCGGCGGTATCCTAGAACCAGCTAGGATTTGGCAGCCACCAGGGGCTGCATCCTGAAACCAGCCAGGATTTGGCAGCCACCAGGGGTTGCATCCTGGAACTAGCCAGGATATGGTAGACACCACAGCAAGGAGACAACACAAACACATTCTCACGTCACAGATACTAGCAAAGCAAGATCACATTTATAGACAAGCTAGCTAGGATCACATCAAGTTTCAAGTTACTCTCATCAGGGCTTGTTTGGATGGAGTCATGAGAAAGCAGACTGAACTAGGCAGTATCTGACCCCAACCAAGCAAGCCAAGCAGGTTTCTCAGGCAACAACACCTGACTAAAGAAAACTGAATGAGTTTCAAGTTTCTAGTCACAATAAACTCACAGTGCACCACTGTACAAGTTGCCCTTTCGGTCGATGGCCTCCTTAGGAATGTACTCGTACAGCATCTCCCGGACACACATTACATCTTCTATGGAAGCATCTATAGGAGGTTTGAAATCCTGCAAAATACAATCATTTATGAGAATACAAGTAGAAATCATTTTCTAAAATCAGATGGATAATATGAGTAGAGACAAGGTTGAGCATTATTATCTACTTACAGCATCAAGTAGTCTTAACATATGGAATGCCACATGGAATCCACACAAAGAGGACCCCCGGGGCTGCTGAGCACACTGCATCGAGGTACCAAAATGACAAGTTAATGCAGTACCAAATAGGTAAGAAGGGACCATAAAAAAACCTCGGTCTTACAGCGATATTTGTTTTGTGCTTGAGTGTGGCTTTTGGCTTTTTTCTTTCCTTTCGTCACTCTGTATTGTGCATCACCAAAGGTCCTACATGATCAGCAATACCAATTAGAAACACTAAGATATTGATTTTTTGTGAACAAAAAATATTGTACCAAAGGCCTGCATGGTCAGCAATACCAATTAGAAACACTAAGAGATTGAATTTTCGTGAACAAAACCTACAAGAAACTAACCAGTTCAAAACATTTGGAGGTCTGGGAACTTAGCATGGGATGTTGTTTAGCAGAATCTGTGAACTTCATACAGACATACACAGTTCATATTTTACTTAATTAGCATACAGGGATAGGTGCTAACCATTTTGACAAGGACACAATAATATGCTTATATATCAAAGTAGAGAATACATTCCTTCAACTGGTTCCTTCTCCAACTTGAGCAGCGATGGATTGTGTGTTTCATATGTACATGCAATAGGAGGATAAAGCAATGGTCATGACATTATATATGACAATGGTGAAACAACACTCACAACACATTATGACACCAACAATAACAATATAAATGACAAGTGAAACAATTAACGCTCACAACAAAGCATAAGACAGTCTTGTATCACTACCTTATAAACCACTGGGATGCAATTCCCGCTGACATTATGTGGCCATCAAAATTAAAGTATGCTAACAGGTCCAAAGCATAAGTGTCAATCTGGTACATTCAGAGCATAACAGAATTAAAGTATGCTAACATCTTTTATGCTTTTCATGAATTTACAGTGCAAAAAAAATAGCACCAGGAACATGAAAATGAATTTCAACATTTCATATAACTTCATCTGTGAGCAACAATTTATTCAAAACAATCTTGGAGCAACAAAATCCATCCATAAAATCCACAGTCAATCAATTCAAGATGAACCATTAAGGCATGTCTGCCTAATCCACCTTGACATGAATATATAGCAGATTAGGTGGACTGCATTAAAAACCACTACGATGCAATTCCCAATGACATTATGTGGCCATCAAAATTAAAATATGCTAACAGGTCCAAAGAATAACTGTTGATCTGAGCATTGCAGAATTAAAGTATATGCTAACAGGTCCAAAGCACAACTGTCGATCTGGTACATTCAGATCATAGCAGAATTAAAGTATGCTAACAGGTCCAAAGCATAAGTGTCGATCTGGTACATTCAGAGCATAGCAGAATTAAAGTATGCTAACATCCTTTATGCTTTTCATGAATTTACAGTGCAAGAATTATAGCACCAGGAACATGAAAATGAATTTCAACATTTCATATAACTTCATCTGTTAGCAACAATTTATTCAAAACAAACTTGGAGCAACAAAATCCATCCATCAAATTCACAGTCAATCAATTGAAGATGAACTATTAACGCATGCCTCCCTAATCCACCTTGACATGAATATATAGCAGATTGTGTGGACTACATTATAAAACACTGCGATGTAATTACCAATGACATTATGTGGCCATCAGAATTAAAATATGCTAACATGTCAAAAGCATAACTGTCGATCTGAGCATAACAGAATTGAAGTATATGCTAACAGGTCCAAAGCATAACTGTCGATCTGGTACATTCAGAGCATAGCAGAATTAAAGTATGCTAATAGGTACAAAGCATAACTGCCGATCTGGTACATTCAAAGCATAGCAGAATTAAAGTATGCTAACATCCTTTATGCTTTTCATGAATTTATAGTGCAAAAATTATAGCACCAAGAACATGAAAATGAATTTTAACATTTCATATAACTTCATCTGTTAGCAACAATTTATTCAATACAGACTTGGAGCAACAAAATCCATCCATCAAATCCACAGTCAATCAATTGAAGATTAACTATTAAGGCATGCCTCCCTAATCCACCTTGACATGAATATATAGAAGATTGGGTGGACTACATCATAAACCACTATGATGCAATTCCCAATGACATTGTGGCCATCAGAATTAAAATATTATAACATGTCCAAAGCATAACTGTCGATATGAGCATAGCAGAATTAAAGTATATGCTAACAGGTCCAAAGCATAACCGTCGATCTGGTACATTCAGAGCATAGCAGAATTAAAGTATGCTAACAGGTACAAAGCATAAATGTCGATCTAGTACATTCAAAGCATAGAAGAATTAAAGTATGCTAACATCCTTTATGCTTTTCATGAATTTACAGTGCAAAAATTATAGCACCAGGAACATGAAAATGAGTTTCAACATTTCATATAACTTCATCTATTAGCAACAATTTATTCAAAACAGACTTGGAGCAACAAAATCCATCCATCAAATCCACAGTCAATCAATTGAAGATTAATTATTAAGGCATGTATCCCTAATCCTCCTTGACATGAACATATAGCAGATTGGGTGAACTACATTATAAACCACTGCGATGCAATTCCCAGTGACATTATGTGTCCATCAGAATTAAAATATTATAACAGGTCCAAAGCATAACTGTCGATCTGAGCATAGCAGAGTTAAAGTATATGCTAACAAGTCCAAAGCATAACTTTAGATCTGGTACATTCAGAGCATAGCAGAATTAAAGTATGCTAATAGGTCCAAAGCATAAGTGTCGATCTGGTATATTCAGAGCATAGCAAAATTAAAGTATGCTACCATCCTCGATGCTTTTCATGAATTTACAGTGCAAAAATTGTAGCACCAGGAACATGAAAATGAATTTCAATAGTTCATATAACTACATCTGTTAGCAACAATTTATTCACAAAGACTTGGGGCAACAAAATTCATCAATCAAAACCACAATCAATCAATTAAAGATGAACTATCTAGGCATGTCTCCCTAATTAATCCACATTGACATGAATATATAGCAGACCGATTTTGGTGGCCCATGAGAGGGAGGGAGTTGGGGGTTCAAGCAGGACTAACCTCTGTCGTGAATGAAATAGTTGTTCTCGTGATGGTCGAAGGGGCCGGATCCACGGCGGCTCGTGGCCTGAGGCGGCCGGCTAGTTCGTCGTCGTGGCTGGCGATGACGTCGACGGATCCGTGTTAACCGTCTTTAGGTTGGCCGGACGTACGCCTGCACGCCAGTAACCGCGTCCCCGTCACCGTCGTCACGCATGGAGCGGTGGGGCTGGAGAAGAGCAAGGCTGCGGCGGGGAGAGAGCGGCGAAGGCGAGCTTGGCGACTGGCGGTGGGCGTGGGGAGAATGCGGGCATTGTGGATCTGTCTAGCGAGGAGTCGAATATGAACGGCGCTCGTAACAGTGTTTAATGAAACTACCGGTGTGCCCTTGACGGCTCTATGGAGCAATTGGAATTTCATGGGCACTATAGTAAATATAGGTGGGAAATTTTGAGCAGCCCGCGGACGGTTCGCCTGCTAACGCTGACGAGTGGGCCAGTGTCATGGTCGACAATGGTTAGTGAACCCGGATCGCCTTTGTTGGGAGTTGGGTCAGCGGTTATCTTTTCTACATTGGCTGCTGACGCTGACACGTGGGCCTGTCACAATTTTTTTGGAATGAAACTTGCTTCCCTGATTTATTAGAGCCCATAAAACAGCACCTGAAAAATCATAAAAATACGAACAATTCGTATTTGGACATTTAGTATTTGAATAAAATATCAACAGTCACACTTGTGTGCCCAAGATTCTTATAATCCGTTTTTACATGCCATGTTAATGATGTAATAATTCTACTAACATCTAGTGTGCTCTAAAAAATCTACAAATTGACATGCCAACATAATTTGGATACCTTGACTTGTCTTCAAAATTTCAAATGGTTTAGATGAAGGAATTATATACTTGAGTACAAATGTCTACATCTCTCACATAGTTTCCTAGAATGTTTGCTTGGACATTGAAGTTTTCCACACTTTGCAACATGTTCGAACTCATATGCATTTGAAAACGTAACAAAACCTTGTGTTCACCTTAAGCTTACGAAATGCAAAGTTCCATCACTAATGGTTGTGTAAAACAAATATTATTTGTATGTTGTACATACAAAGAACAAAATAAGGCATATAAACATCACTCAACAAACGGAATGTACACTAAACTATGAAATTAATGAATAAATTGTGATTTTAGAAAAAAAATTAGAAAAAAGTATCAAATTTGGACTAAAAACGACGAAAAAATACTTGTTACAACATTTGGTTACAGATTAAAAGGAGAAATGGGAACTGTTCCTCATTTGAATAGAACTGGCCCCCACTGTCATTTGAATAGAACAAAGGAGGACGCAGAGGGCACCGTCGCCCGCCTCCGCCGACATCCCGACATCCCGATAAAATCAAATCTGCACTTAGTAATATCTAATATTTTACATTGAAGATAGATAATGTTCATATTGATGCTTGCGCCTACATCCCGATGTTCATCCTGCTGATGGCGTACTCCACGGCGGGGCAGAATTTACGCGTTCAGAGGTCGAACCCATGACGGATGCGACACTCAGCGCTGCAGTAGTGGATGATCTCATTGGTATACGGCCCGTAGCACCTACATCCTGCTTCCCAAATGCAGATGTGGGGATTCTGGACAGGCAGCAACGGAATATCGTCATGGTCGTCGCCGTCATCAAGCAAGTACAACCACGCAATGTTGTTGAGATCCTGATTGACGAGGTAGCGCAGCCGCCGCAGGTTGTGGTTCTTTCACCTGCCGTCAGGGGGTGACGGGCCGCCGTTTATTTCCTGTAGTGGTGCCATGGCTTCGGGGTCCGCCGGGTTGCAACTGTACTTCAGCATCGCTAAAAAGTACTTGGCACCGGAGTCTTCAGCAGCGGCGGCATCTTCGATGAGCTTCCGAACCTTATCGGGGTTCCGCCGCCTCATCAACCTCACCATCCCCTCGAAGAACAATGCCTCCGGATGATTGGCCTCGCGGAAGAGCCACTTAAAGCACGACCTGACGTAGAGATTCTTGCATGCCTCACGAAGATCACGCAGCGACACGTGCAGTAATACCTCATCGGAGTTGCAGATGTGCCGGATGGTGCCGCAAATTTTATTGCGAAGGCTTGGAAAATGGAAAATGGCCACATCCTTGATGGAGTGGATGGTCATCTTGGTGAGAAGTTCATCTGGCAGCAGCAGCATCAAGCACACCACAGCAGCCATTGAGGAGAATGGACGAAATAGAACGGCGACGGGGTTTGGAATTTGAATGGAGACGAGAGTTGAAGTTGGCAGCGACGAGGGATGAAGTTGGCAAGGAGGATTGAAGTTGAAGAGGGATGAAGTTGGCGATGAGGATTGAAGTTGAAGGAGCGAGCGAGGCGACGAGCTCGAGGGTTGAAGGTTGAAGATGGCGCCTCAGCTTTGTCGCAATAAAATAATAAATGGAAATTGACAAGGCGCTGCAGTTTGGATGCTGCCGTTGAGAAGTGGGCCCGACATCATTACCCCGCCCCTTCTCCTTCGCATGTAAGTGAAAGGGGACGCGTGGCTTCGCGCTCGAGACGGAGCCTGATGCGCAATCGAGTGGCACGTACTGGCAGTAATGGAGTAGTGAGTGAGGGCAGAGGCGCCTGAAGGTTCCGCGTTTTGTCAATATACTCCCTCGCCTAGTCGCCCTCCCCTGCTTTCTCCCCTCCTTCTTCCATAAGCTTATCATCTTTTTCTTCACTTCTTCCTCCTCCTCGCGATTCACCACTACAAATCTTCGGTCACCGAGAGAAAGAGGAGATGGCGTCGAGGAGCCCACCGCCGTCGAAGTGGGGACGAAGGGAAGACAACGACGACGAAAGCCGCCGTCGGAAGAAGTTGGAGAAGGGGAAGGAGCCGGTGGCCAAGGACGCCGATGAGGAACCGCTCTTCGACGACAATAAGTTTGCCACCGAGCTGCTCAGAAGCGCCTTCAGAAAGCTTCAAGGTGTTGGCAAGGCCTTTGACATCAAGGCGCATCATGATGTGTACAAGGACCCGACCTTGAAGGGTCTCGCCTTCAGGATCCACGGGTTGGCTGAGAAGCTCGAGAACCTCCCCGTGGTCAAGCGGGCTGCCCGCTGCCACTTCTTCTTCGATGACGGTGGCTTCGACGACGACGACGGCAGCCACGACGACGACAGCAGCCACGGCAACAACAGCGGCGACGACGGCAGCCACGGCGGCTACGGCGGGACTCCGACTGATTGATAGACTCCTCTACCAATTAGTAACAATAATGTTTGTGTGCTTTTGTGTCTTCATCCGGTTCTTGGACATGAACTGCTTAGTTTGTCTGTCGATCATAAACTGCTTAGTTAATTAGCTTGGTTGTTAGATTTTGTATGTCATGAACTCGATCTAATATACGCGAGTAGATCCAACCGCGTTGTGATGAACTGTGTTCTGTTGTGATTAATTTGAGATCTATTGTGATGAATTAGATCTTATTAGAGTAGTCATTGCCGATGTAGGTTAGCCTGCTGACGCTGAAGCAAACGCGTGGGCCAGTGTCATTGGCGACGATGGTTAGTGAACCCGGATCGCATTTGTTGGCAGTTGGGTCCGGGTGGGCAGGCAACGGTTATCTTTTTTATATTGGCTCCTGACGCTGACGCGTGGGCCTGTCACAATTTGTTTTGGAATGAAACTTGCTTCCCTGAATTATTAGAGCCCATAAAACAGCACCTAAAAATCATAAAAATACGAACAATTTGTATTTGGACATTCAGTATTTGAATAAAATATCAACAGTCAAACTTGTGTGCCCAAAATTCATATATTTCGTTTTTACACCCCTTGGTAAATATATAGTAATTCTAATAACATCAAATTTGCTCTAAAAAATCTACAAATTGACTTGGCAACATAATTTGGGTACCTAAACTTGTCTTCGAAATTTCAAGTGGTATCGATGAAGGAATAATATACTTGTGTACTGTCTTCATCTCTCACATAGTTTCCTAGAATGTTTGCTTGAACATTGATGTTTGCTACACTTTGCAACATGTTCGAACTCATATGCATTTGAAAACTTAACAAAACCTTGTGTTCACCTTAAGCTTATGAAATGTAAGGTTCCATCACTAATGGTTGTGTAAAACAAATATTATTTGTATGTTGTACTTACAAAGAACAAAATAAGGTATATAAACATCACTCAACAAACGGAATGTACACTAAACAATGAAATTAATGAATAGATGGTGATTTTATAAAAATTTAGAAAAAAAAGTATCAAATTTGGACTAATAACGACGAAGAAATACTTGTATCATATCTAGTATCATGTGGTGGATTTAGATCTGATGCAAGTAGTCTTGTTACCATGCTTAGTGTCATGCGGTAGATTCAAGCTTGGTTCAAGAAGGTTTCTTGTTAGGTCATGAGCCATGCGGTAGGCTAAGATCTAGCTTGAAGCTAGTTATCGGCTCTATTGAATTTTGGCAAGATTCAATAGATTCATTAAGTTACCCTGTGTTGCTTTGGGTTTTGCTTTATGTTTAAATTCATGTAACACCTCTTTGCCCAATCTAGATGGGTTTGGATCGGCTTTATCCCTTTTGATGATCCTTATGCGAATCAAGTTCGTGGTTTTGGCTAAATTGACACGTGGATCACATGCTCTCTGATTGCCGAAACCGAATCGATCTAGGTTGTTACGTGTTGCGGGTTCAAGCTTGCCAAAGCTTGTATAAATCTTGAAAGAACTGGGTATCACGCGGTAGATGCAGGTTTTTGGGTTGTTTTGGAGCTAATCATCCGGTGGATTAGATTTCAAATCAATCTGATAGATTTATCTTATTTGGTAATGTTCATTCCTTCTTCATGGACCCCGAATCGGCTGTTCAGCCGTGTTCGGTTATGTTCTTCATGAGTAAAATACGTGCATAATTCATGCTTTAAATATTGTATGCTTTTAGCTTTCCATATTTAGATCGTATCATGCGGTGGATAGATCTATTTGTGGAAGGTGGCACGATCCCAAGCAAGTTGTATCATGCGGTGGATAGATTCGCTTGGTGTCGTACCCGACGGGTTTTAAAGTACCTAGACACGCGGTAGACTAGTGCTTTTGGATCTATGCATGCTTGTTTATTACATATTTATGCTCGCGCTTTTACTTCATTTGTTATTTAATGTTGATCATCACTGGGATCGGTCACGGTCTTGCGTACGTGCATATTTGTCCAGATAAAGACCGATTCGTCGTCATGCTTACGTCATCTATTCGGCTATGTTACTTTTCCTTTTTAAAGCCCCCGAATAGTTTCAGTTTGCTGGCAGATAGCTTTCTATAGCTATATGTCATCCCATTTGGCTCTATAGCCATAAATATGGAATTGTCTGGTACCACCCGGCAAGTTCCAAGCTTTGGAATTTAACTACTTTGTCTTTTGTTAATTTTCAGGGAAAATTGACTGGCACGTCTTGTGATCTCTTCACGTGTGAAGCCAGCTTGTTCGGCTTGCTGTGTGCTTGGCGCTAGGTGCAGATTTTGCGTCAACACATTAAGCATTTTAGTTGATCAAGTTTTATTAGAACTTGATTACTGATAAAGTACAAGTTTATACCAACCAACATTAAGCATAAGGTAAGATGCACCATAAGAATATGGCAAGCATAACCAGAGAGCATGATTTAAGTCCATCTTCAAGTTTGATTATCATGTGAGGGTGCAGGCCGCTCTTAATCGTGAGCACGACTAATCGATTAGTTTTACACTCTGAAGAGGTTGTACACTTTCACCACAAGTCGCTAGAGCGAGTCTATACTCTGTCAACGCCTCCCCATTTGTCCCTTTCGGGTAAGGTTGCTACAACACTAAAGTCTCTAGTTATTCAGCCAAGGCAGAGCCATATGCCTAGTGGTTGTACGGTTTTCCTGGGTGGTTCTCCATGTTCAGATTAATGCAGATGATCTTATATTAAGAGATGTAGCATAAAAGAATATTGAGTATGAAATAGTAACCATGTTGATTATTACCAACCCAGTTGAGCAATCTAAGCAATCATCTAAGATAGAGCTTGACAAAGAGATGTCTATGAAAGATTGAGCAAGGACCGGAAAGATCACACTGAGATAGAGCTTGACAAAGAATGTCTATCGATCGAGTTACATAGGTGAAATGAAAGACTATGCAAACTAGGTTTATTTTAGTCAACAAAAATATGCAAAGGATATTTCATAAAGTAAATACCCTAAGTTGGATTTAATGCAACATTACATTTTATTTGTAAAAGACCGGAGTAAAGAACTAATCAAGTTTTATTTATAAAGATTCATATATTGATTAAACCAGTTAAACATTTAATTTAGAAAAACTAAACTATATGAAAAATCTAAACGAATCTTTGTAATTCGATTAGACCATATTATTATTAAAAAGATTATGGTATTGGCATTAATCAAATTAGTATTTACCATAAAATTCGATGTAAAAGCCTAATCAACTTTTAATTATAAAAGTTAATTAATCATTAAGCAAATTAATATTTGACTTATGGAAAACCAGATGAAAGATCTACTTAGATTTTATTTATGAAAGCATGTGAGAGAAACATTAATCAAATTAAATTTGATTATGAAGAACGGTGTATAGATCTAAATTGCTTGTATTTAGAAAAGGCAAGTTTGTTAAGCATTAATCAAGATTAATATTAAATTTATTTTCATAAAACAAACATGATAAAAACACACCACTAATGCGTACTTTATTTTATTATGAACCTACCGCAACTTGAACGGAACAAAACGAAGTTAAGACGTGCAAGATATGGAGAAAACAATATTGGAGGACCTATTCGTGATTAACTATAGATCACAGGGGGTAGCAGAGGAAATTTCCGAGACACAACAAACAGTGCTCGCGAAAAGGATAAAAGACAGTGTTAGATCTATAAAAGGGCGTGGGTGGGCTTTATGTGTGAAAGTGGAATCTTTGTAGGGGGTTCTCTGGATGATTCACAAGACACAAGAACAAATCTAATAGTTATACGAAAAGGCAGGGGTCTTACTGTAAAATCGTCGGGTCTTCTTCTTCCTTCGGACCCGCGCACATAGGGGGGGGGGCGGCGGCCTGTCCGGCCAAGTTGCCGGCGCTCCGGCACCCTAGCGACTTGGGTGAGCTGCGGAATTGGAAGAAGAGCTCGAGAGGGTCGCAAGGAGGCGCTTACCGGCGTGGGAGACGGGCGGTGGTCACCAAAATCGATGCCCGAACGCAGCGGTAGCAGGCTCAGTTGCTGTGCGGGCGGCGGCGCTCCAGGGGTAGGATGGCGATGCGACCGGGCGCCGAAGGGTCGGCACGGTGTCGCAAGTCCCATGGTGGTGGTGACTTGCTCCGACGGTGCCCTCGTCTCACGAAAAGGCGACCGTGGCTGCGGCTGGTCGAGCTCGGTTCTGGTAGCTAGGGCGGTGGCGGCGTTGCTTGCACAAGCTAGGGTTTCGGAATAGGGCTCCGGGCACTAGGCGGTGACCTTTTATGGAGCCGAGGTGGCGGCTGCCTTGGCGTGCGAGCCAGGGGAGCACAAAGCGCGGAGGCGGCCGGGACTCGAGTTCAAGCTCTTGTCTAGCTCAAGCACGACAAAAGGTAGGAGATGACGAGTGGGACCCGCCGGTCGGTGACCGCGGCTGAAGGAAACCAGTGCGAGCTGTTGTTGGGCCGGAAGCGAGGTCTGGGGTGCGGCCTATTTCGGTGCAAAAGTGGGTGGGCGAAGGAGATGAGGGGGCATGGTCGGACTTCCGCGGATGGGCTTGGCCTGAATGAAAAGAAAGGTTCGTTTTTCATTTTCCGAATTTAATTTTAAATGCGAAAACATTTCCAGGAAATCCTAGAAAATGTTTTAAAGCACGGAAAATACTCAGAAAATTCCAAAAATTCCAGGAAAATTCCCAGATACAGATTGGGACACAAACAATCCAAATAAAATAGTTGGAGCTCATGAAAAAGATTTTAGAGCCTTCGATAAATAGAATAGGCTTAGGGAAAATAAGAATGAAGACCAGAAAAATCTGGAAAATTCTCGGAAAGATTTGGACAGCATCTAAACGTGTTTTTTTGAAACCTTTTGCACTCAAGAAGCACTAAGATGCATCGGCATGAATGCAACACTAACAACTTTTTTTATTTGATTTAGAAAATCAAACAAGGATTTATCCTATACTATATTTCCTGTAAAGAAAATAAATGTTGGAATTTTTTAAAATTATGAGAAAACTGTTGTTTTATTATTCTCTCTATTCACATCCTGAAATTGGAAATTTCGGGGTGTGACAAGTCTTCGCTGTAAAACAGAGAAATTCGAGCCATCCTTTTTCCACGCCGCAGCCGCCGGTGCCTACGTACGGCTGATCGTCGCGCACCTGTGCCGGAGGCGGCAACGGTTCACCCCAAATGCGCCAAGTCGAGTAGTGGAGCGCAAGCGCGGTCTTCTCGCGCAAATGCAGACACCCCTCGTTGCTCAGCCATCTCGACGATGTCGTATTGCCGCCGCCGGCGACCCGCCTCATGTACCCCTTCGCGGTGTCGTCGGCGGTGACACCTCCATTGTCTCTGTAGAGCAAGATGGCGTATAGATAGGCCGCCGCATCGTTCCCACCCTCGGCGGCGCACCGGAGATCATTGTATCCCTCGTGTTCGATGAAGAAGGCATTGATTCCGAAGAGGAAACAAACCTCCGGATTCCCGAGACCGCTCAACATATCAAGGAATGCTTTGTAAGTGGTGGGGTTCCACACCCAAGAAATCTCATCTCGTATCCTCTCTATCGACAAACGCCGGCCGACGTCGCCGTGGCTGCACACGCGCGCATGGCCGAGCAAGTACCACGTAGGCTGCGGAGGTCAGCCAAGGGCCGCTTCGAGGTCGCACCGACGCGCGCCGCAATCTCAATGCGGAGGTCTTGAGGGAGGCCAAACAGTAGCGATGACGGCTGGTGTCGCGTGCTTCTTCCCAGCATGCTATCCATCTCCGGCCAGAAATGGTGACAATGAGGAGTAGGCAGTTGCTATTTTTCAGGGTAGAGATGAAGGGGCAGGGGATCTAATTGTTTTGGAAGGAGAAAATACACGAGATTTGTTTCCAAACACGGTTTAAGTATGCAATGGAGATGACGTTTGGCTAATCCGCGTTATCATTTAATTCTCCATTAGAAACGACGTTTGGCTAAATTCGCATAGAGACGATATTTCATTACCCCGCATATCATTTAATTCTACATTGGAATCACTACGTCTGCAGCTCTGCTCTCAGCCATTGACTAGCAACAGTTTCACCATTGACCGTCTTGGGAACCTCTTCCCTTCCTCTCTTTTGTTGGAGATGATGACTACATTGGATGTTTGGATGGAGGTGTTAGTGTTAGTTTGTAGCAAACTAACACCAAAACTGACACTTTGGAGCCAAACACATGTGTTAATTTGGAGGCGTTAAAAACTACCACAAACAGTAACACTAATATGTACCATCCAAACACGACCATTGGAGATGATGTTTGCTTACTCCGTGTATTATTTAATTCTACATTGGAATCACTACCTCTGCAGCTCTGCTCTCAGCCATTGACTAGCAACAGTTTCTCGGCCGTCTTGACCATCTTGGGAACCTTCCCGGCCATTCCTGTGCTCTTGATCTTATCCCTTCCTTGTTTTTTCTATAAAAAGGCATCGACGCCTTTCGGTCCTCCTCACTTCAAGTTGCTTCCTTCTTCTCTAGTAGACTAGCTTGTATGTGGTTCCTTCTTCTGATACAATAAAGCGAGTCACTTGCTTCCTTCTTCTTTGGATCTAGATCTAGCTATGGCGCAAAGAATAGATCTTGTAGGGCGCAAGCTTTTGCTTTTCGCTCTTCTTCCTCCTCCTCGATCTCTCAGTTGCTAGAAGAATTCTTGTGATAGGGGGTGATTGGGTTGCTCATTCCTCGGAACAGCTACTAGAAGAATCCTTGTGACATACACCTTGCTCGTAGCCGTGTCCGGGGAAGGTAGCCCAAAACCTCCTGGCATCAGGATGAACAAGCCGACGGAAAGCTTGCTGCAGCTTTTCCGTCACACTTGGGCTTCCTTTTGCTTTCCCCTTCTCCTCCAGGAGGAGGGATTTTTTAAGGGATATGTTTCCACCCTCTTTGTATCTTTCTCCTGTGTTCACTTGTAAGATGAGGAAGCAGCCAGAATCTTGATGGAGCATATCTCATTATTTTTCCTTGTAAGATGAGCATAATTATGGAAAGCTTTTGTCTTGTAAACCATAATTAGGGTTGCTAGACAAAAGCTGTCCTTAAATAGTCATGCAAGGAATCAAGTCTCTAAGCCGTCAGCAGAAATGGAGCTTATTCGATGACCACGTGCAGCAAGATCGTTGACATGCGAGCAAGATTGATGTGTGTGCGATTTTTCATATCTCATCATGAAGATATGGCCGCATTGTAACCTTGTTCTGATGTATCAATGATGACTGTAATCTGTGTGTGTGATTTTGCATCTCAAGAGACATGCTTTTTTGAAATTATGCGAGATTGTTGGAGATGAACTCTTTTTTTTACTTAGCATATCTTTTTAGATGTTGGAAAAGCACAAGATTTGCCAAGTAAAATTTGGCAAACTCTTGGAGAAGCACTAATCTGTGTCTCTTTTGATGTAATTTGTTCGCGATTTCGCATATCTTCTTGCGCATAACAAAAGCGACGCGGGTTCGTTAGTCCTCGTCTCTTACCTGTAACAAAGGCGACGCTGGTTCGTTAGTCCTCGTCTCTTGCCCGTAACAAAGGCGTTGCTAGTTCGTTAGTCCTTGTCTCTTGCTTGTAACAAAGGCGACGCTGGTAAGTCCTCGTCTCTTCCTCGTTACTGAACTGAAGCAGAATATAAACATAGTATATATAGTATCTCTAGCAGAATATATTACAAGCAGGATTCAAATTCCACCACATCCCATATATTACAAATGTAACATCCCTCAAATTTGTTGAGGAATGTTAATTAATAAAATTGTGGACTTACAATATTCGATGAATTATTTGGGTGATTATCAACTTATTTAAGGATGTCTTCCTTTCCTCTCCTTTAATTCCTAGATTTATTTTGAGCTAAATAAAATTCCTAAGAAACATAAAAATGTTAGTGTGAGAAACTTGGAGTTCTTTTGGTTTTATTTGGAGTTTATTTGAGTGAGTTTTCAAATTTGAATTTGCATTCAAATTTGAACCTAGAATAGAAAGGGAATAGAAAAGGTTAAGGGAGGGTAACTTCTGGGCCGTGAGCCCAAAGCCCGGAAGTTCGCTGAGCCTCCCTCCTCTCTTATTCTCTGCGCGCCGCTCCACCCTCTCCTTTTCCCTTTCCAGCCCACCGCGGCCCGTTTAACGCCGGCCCGCTTACCACCTACCGCGCCCGCGCCGGGTCGCCGCCAGGTGGGACCCGCGTGACGTCACCCCCGGCGTCACCCCTTCTTCCTCCCGTCACCCGTCTCTTTTCCCCCTTTACCGTCACCGCCACAGCCTTCCGCACCGCCCCCCCCCCCCCCCCCGCCCGGCGGCCGTCCGAGCCCGCCGAGCCATCCGCGCCGTCCACGCGTCCAGCGCCCTACCTTGCCCTATAAGAAGGCCGCCGCCGCGCCTCAGGGCAGCCCCAACCCGAGCCGCCACGGGGAGTCCTCCCCATTCCACTCTGCCTCTGCCCGCCGGAGAAGAAGGAGGAGGAGGAGGGGAGAAGAAGACCCGGAGGCCCACCGCCAGCTCTCCGCCTACCTCGCGAAGCCGGAGGACCGCACGTGGGAGCTCGAGGATGCCGCGAAGCCAAGTACCGCGACGCCCCTGCTTCCTCTGCTCCGCGCCGCCATCTTCTTCCACGCCGGCGACCCTGCTCCGCCCCGCTTCACCACCGCCTGCACGTCGGCCCGTGGCCACCAAGGTGAGGCGAAGTTCCCTCGCCCCTCTGTGGTCGACCCGGCCTTCGAGCCGAGGCGCTTCGTGATCACCCCGTGCCGTTCTTGCCGCCGCGCCGCCGCTGGTGATGCCGGCCTTCGTGCCGGCTGGGACGCTCTCTTGTGCAGGTGCCACCGCCGCCGGTCGCCGCGAACACGCACACGCGCCGCCGTTTCCCTTTCGACCCCGCGCCATCCTCACCTCGCCGACGTGTGTCACGCCGCCGTCGTGCTCCGGAGCGCCGCGCCGCCGGCCCCGCTCGACCACGTTCCCCATGCGCACGAGCGCCCGCCACCCACTCAAGCCCGGCGACACGACCACCACGACACCCCGTTCACCGTGCGCACGCACGCGAGCCACCCCGTGGCCGGAGCCGTGCTCGCACCGCGCGCCGCCACCGGCCAGAGCTCCGCCACGGCGGGCGGGGGCCGTTCCAGGCGACCTAGGGGAAAAAGCCCCGGTTTTTAGGTGTCTTTGCGTCCCTAGGACCGTCCGCAACCAGCCGAGGCCGCTGGGCAACGCTTAGCGCCGTCGCCGGCGACCCTCGCCACACCGCCGCACGCATCCGCCGCCGCCGCTCCCTTGTTTCGCCGCCGGCCGCCCTTCCCCGGCCGAGGACGTCCCCGATTGGGGCCAAGATCGAGCCTTGCTGCCCCTCGTCCATGTCCCGGTCACTTGTTGGCCCGGCCGAGCGCGCCTCGCCGCCGGCGAGCCGCTGCCGCGCCGCCGCCCGTCGCGGGCATTCCATCGAACACCATCCACGCAGAGGAGGAAAACCCCTGGGGTTTTAGCACGCACACGGGCGCACACACGCGCGCGTGACCGCAGGGGATCCGAGGGGATCCCGTGCGCCCAGCCAACCACAGCTAGGCCACACGGGCGCCGCACGGCCGCGCGCCGCGGGGGATCCACCCCGGGATCCGCGCGCGCGCCGCGCCACGCGGGCGCCGCGTGGGCGGCCACGCGGGCCGCCGCTGGCATAAAGCCGCCGGCGTGGCAGCCACCTCAGCGGCTGTAGCCGGCCTGCCGCTGGCTTAAAGCCAGGTTTGAGCCAGTTTGAGCTACCCTATAGCTAGCTAAGAGTCTGCGATATTGTATATGCGTATTTTAATTTCAGAAATGTAATTTATCTTTAGAAATTGATAATAAATTCGTTTTAACTCCGAAAAATATGAAACTTCTTCTGAAAATCTTCTAAAAACCCAAACTCCGTGTTAGACTAGAGTTTGCCTCTTTTTCGATCTTGTTTGCTCTTATTTTGATTTAAGTTGCTATAGGACCGCTATTTATTTCCTTTTTCGCGCTATTAGGAGCAGCAGGAGCCAGAGAGCTGAGCCAGGAGTACGACTACGCCGACGACTTCACCGCGGAGGACTACCCGACCCCAGGTTCACGCCCGACTGATTCTGAACTACCCATTAGGCATTGCTGAGTAGTATTGCTAGCGCTTTACTTTATGTATGCATGTTGATGAACCTTGCACTGCCTCTTTATTTACCCTGTCCTTGATTGTCCTGCTACTACTATATATGTTTATGTGAGCGTGTATATACGCCGAGCTTCGCGATGCATGTGTTGGGATAGGAATAGTGGTTCTTGGCGTGTGTGGGGTAAAAACAGGCAGGAGAAGGCGTTTTGGGTACTTTGGCGGGGGTGAGCTCGAAACAACCGATCTGGGATCGGGGATAGGGGTGCACTCCTCAGTGCATCCCTCCTGTTACGGTTTTCGGAGCCTAGGTGTTGGGGTTTCACGTGCGCTTGGAGGACATGAGCTCGCCCCGGTCTGAAATCGAGTGGATCAACTTGTTTATAGGACATCGTACACACCACCCCGCCGAGAGTGGGGATAGGGCCGTGTTGAGCTCGGCAAGTGCGGAACCATACCTGCTTAGGATGGATAGCAGGCTATCAGTGGGGGAGCGGTGGAGGTGAGACCACCATCTCAGAGCGACTCCCGTGTGGCCACACGGGAGCATTTCACAGTTCCGGTGTAGTCCCTTCCGAGGGGGGACAGCTTTGAGGGCCGGTTGCAGGATGGGTTCGTAACTACCGAGAGTTCGCCGGTAGGATGGGCTCGGTCGGCCGTACACCGACCGGGTACCATTTCGGGATGGGTACAGGTGTACACACTCTGCAGAGTCGTTCGATCTATAGCTATAGCCGCGTCCTCGGTCATGGACACTGCCTAGAAGACTTACTTGATCCTCATGTTTTGGGATTTCTACCTCCCCCCTATAGGTGAGAGTGTGGTGAGCCGTGGTTGCAGCCGGCTAGAGGAGAGAGGCTCCATCTACCTCGTCGATCCGGTTGTAATCATTGAGGTGCGAGGAGAGGGAGTTCTCGCATCGACCCTAGACAGGAGTAGGAGGTGGTGACGGATCTTCTGGGTGACCAGGTGGATCCGAGCTGTGTTGAGAGACTTGGGTTTTGGGATATTGATGGAGATACCTTGTTTTTACTCCGCTGCTGCTGCTTAGGAAACCACAGCCGTTTCCTTGTCTACTCTCTTTTCCCTTTAGATGTTAGGCCACTTAAAGCTGCATACGGTTGGTGACGTGGACCTATCCCACTCCTTGGGGATAGACTTTGGGTGTGCAGGGTACGAGTCCGAGTTCGACTGCAACGCCGACGGATGGTACGACTGAGGGATACGTCGCTTCGCTCGAGTTTGCCTGTGGCGGGAAGAATAAAGATGGAGGCCCTTCTGAGGAGATAGCTACCGTTGCGTAGAATTTTCACTCTGATTTAGCCAAGAGGCTTGTAATGATGTACTCCATAATGGACTTGTAATAAATTAATGTACTCTTATCTTTATGTGATGCGATGTATGACTTTGTGTATCTATCTGTGAGACGTTCTGTACGCGATAGCCGCTGATCCAGGGACTATCGCGATGGTACATGGATTCGGATTTTCTATGAAAATCCGGGGTTTTACAGGTGGTATCAGAGCCATGCTTGACTGTAGCACGTATCCCTAGGAAAGGTCGATAGAAATTGGACTCTATACGCTCTACCTTTATAGTTATACCCTTGAGCTATGTTATAAAACTCGTTCCCTCTTTGAAAACTTCTTACTCACCTGCGCTAACAGAAAATTTCTTGCGTTTCACAGGAGATGGAGCACCAGGTCGTGGAGATCACTCCCGAGACGTGCGGAGCGATCTGCCACTGGATGGAGAGGGCCCTTCTCAGGCTTGGAGTCCCTCCGACCTACGTCACGTACCGCGCCGAGTACGTACCCGCCGTGACTGGGCGGATGGTGCTCTGCACGGTCGCTGTGCTCCCTCACCCGAGTCTCCCCGGGTTCAAGGGAGAGGTCTGCTACAGCGCTGCACTCACCGTCGCGACCGCGATGGACGTCGCCTGCCGCCAGGCCCTGGGCTGCCTTCTCGCACAGTACCGCGCCTCCTTCGAGACCGGGACTCTTCGGCTGCTACCCCGGGACTACTGGCGCCTCGCACCGCTCGTGGACGGAGTTCCTTCGTACGAGGGGATCCAGGACGACGTCGACGCTGCTCCCTTCCGCGAGTCCGACGAGACCCTGGTGGAGACCGCCAGCTACTTGGTCGACCTCGACAAGTACACGCGCCGACTAGAGGACGAGTCGCGTACCCTCTACGGCCAGGTCAGGGACGCCACCATCGACGCGCTCCAGTACCAGCCCCGCTGTGCCGAGCTGGAGAGAGAGAACACCGCTCTACGCCACCGTGTTCGCCAGCTCGAGTTGAGCCTCGACCGCGCGACCACTGTCCTGCTGCAGTCCGAGAGGGAGAGGGTGGACACCAGGGAGGAGATGCTGCACGCCAAGGAGGACCTACGCAGCCGACCGCGAGTCGAACAGCCGAAGGACAAGCTCGAGCGCAAGGACGACCTGCTCACAGTGCGCGCTCACCTACTCGGGTGTGAGCGGCTCAAGGTGGAGAAGCTGGAGAAGAGCCGAGCGGACAACGTCGCCAACATCGCGTGGCTCACGCGCACGGCCGTCTACCTGAGGGACAAGGCCGAGAGACTGAGGAGGACTTGGGAGGACCCCGACTCGCTTCGCGTGGACGAGCTCTTCGAGCTCAACGGAGAGCTACCCCCCGAGTCTCAGCGCGAGATTCGCACCGAGACCTTCGAGCTGCACCAGTCACGCCTCAAGCTTCACCTGTGCCCGATGGCCCGTCTGCCGACCCCCGTCGAGACCGAGGAGGTTTGAGAGGCTCACGCCTCGGTGTCCCGGATCTTTCCGCCGGACTACCCCACCGAGGACCGCTACCCCGTCACGTACCAGAGGGCACGCACTGAGTAGAGAGCTGAGTAGGAGGCATGACCTAGAGTAGTGTTTTATGCTAGTAGTTTCCATGGGATGTTCCATGCAGCCGCGAGCATGTTCCGGTGCATGAAGAGAGTCATGCCACACCATGTAGACACTACCCTTTTGAGATCGTACCGATGTATTAGATCGTTGACTTGTTGCTGCTACCCCAAGGTCTGAGTCAGCCTCAGGGGAGCAAGTGTAATAATCATGCTTGATGTGTGCTTGGATCTTAATGGTGTTATTTGTGTCTTAATGCTTCTTCCACTTGAGTGTAGGTTATACTTAGAACTATTTTCTTGTTTGCTAAAGGCTCATGTGTGAGTTGGTGAGTGACGTGCGTAAGTCTTTCCCCCTTTTCCTTATGTTTTCAGAAGGATGTCGATCCGCCACTCCAACCGGCTGATAGCCCGCCTCGAGGAGGCAGCTGCTGAGGAAGAAGCCCAGCAGGGGCGTGGACGCGGTCGTGGCCGTGGCCGTGGCCGTCCACCCCTGCGTGGAGGAGCTTTGGGGGCTAGAGCCCGAGGTGACGGAATACCGCCACCACCGCCCGAGAACCCTGAGGCCGAGGTTGAGCAAGGAGCAGCCGAGCAAGGCCAGCCTGAGCCGGACCAGCCGCCACCACCCCCACCTAACTTGGTGGAAGTGATGGCGCTCCAGACTCAGCTGATGCAGAGGATGGCGGAGGCCATGGAGCACCGTGGCAACGGTGGGAACCGTGTCGCTCCGCAGGACGAGGACCTCACGAGGAAGATCGAGAGGTTCATCCGCCTGAAGGCCCCCACCTTCGCCTACTCGGATGACCCACTCGAGGCCGACGACCGGGCCGAGGGTGATCGAGACCAAGCTTGACCTCACCGTCTGCTCCGACGAGGAGTGCGTCGCTATCGCCGCGCACCCGCCCGGAGGGTCCCCGCCAAGGCATGGTGGGACAACTACACCGCCACCCACCCGAACCCGCCTTTCATCACCGGGCCGGGAGTTCTGCGAGGCGTTCCGCGAGCAGTACCTTCCCGATGAGCTGCTGGTCCAGAAGGCGCAGGAGTTCCGCACCATTACTAAGGGTGCGATGAGGGTCGAGGAGTACGAGCGTCACTTCATGAAGATGATGTGGTACGCCCCCGAAGACACCAACACCGACCAGAAGAAGTAGTTCTGGTTCCTGCGAGGCCTCCACCACGGCCTTCGCCAGGTGCTGAAGGCAAGTGAGCACAAGTCCCTGCGCCATCTCGTCAACCGCGCCATCGCGGTCGAGGACGAGAGGAGGGGCCACGAGGAACACATGAGGGGCAAGAAGAGGATGGGAGATCGGGATCAGCCTGACCGATCCTTCCAGAAGCTGAGAAGCGGACAGAGCAACATGCTGAGGGGGAGCTACCGCCCGGGGCACAACCAGCCTGGGCGTGGCTTCGGAGGAAGTGGACGTAGCCCGTTCCTCGGAGGGAGGAACCCCCGTCTACCCCCGGCCAGACCGGGAGGCTACACCCGTGCTCCACCGAGCACCGCGCGACCCGCCGCAGAGGCTTCACCGTCACCCGCTTCGCGTGTGGCAAGCCGGGCCACAAGTCCTACGCGGACCGCCCCGACAAGAAGGTCGCCGCCACTCCCCGCGAGGGCACCTCGCTCCAGAGGCCGACCTCCTCAGGCCGCGCCGCCCCCGGCCGCCGGCCGTGGGAGGCTGAACCACCTCACTGAGGAGGAGGCTGCCGATGCCCCCGACGTCGTGATCGGTAAGTTTTTGGTTTGTGGTACTTCTGCCCTGGTTCTCTTCGACACCAGTGCAACCGGGTCCTATATCACTTCTCGGTTTGTAAATAAGCTGTCCCTCCCTACAACCACCCGAACGATGCCCATCATCACGAGCTCTCCGCTCGGGGATATCCGATGCACCCTGCTGTGCAAAGGAGTGGAAGTGGTCATCCAAGGTCACACATTCTATGGGGATCTTATCGTGCTGCCTTCACATGGTATCGACGTGATACTGGGAATGGATTGGATCACTGCCCACAAAGGTGTCATCTCCACTTCGCCGAGACTGGTGACACTACTGCACCCTGACGGAACAAGGGTTACCTTCGAGCCGATGAAGTCTCGAGACATACCGGCCGTGTACAGCCTTCACACGAAGGCCATATCGGACGTACCGGTGGTCTGTGAGTATGAGGATGTGTTTCCAGAGGAGTTGCCCGAGTTGCCTCCTGATCGTGATGTGGAGTTCGTGATTAACATGGTGCCGGGAACGACGCCGATAGCCCAAAGTCCGTACCGTATGGCAGAGGTTGAGCTGAAACTGTTGAAGGCAGAGCTAGACTCGCTACTCGAGAAAGGGTTCATTCGGCCAAGTGCTTCACCCTGGGGTTCACCGGCACTATTCGTACCAAAGAAGGATGGAACTCAACGTCTGTGCGTCGACTACCGCGCCCTGAACGCGGTGACCATCAAGAACAAGTACCCACTACCCAGGATTGATGATCTGATGGATCAGCTAAGGCAAGCCAAGTACTTCAGCAAGATTGACCTCCGGTCAGGTTATCACCAGATGAAGATCCGCCAAGAAGACATCCATAAGACGGCTTTCGTAACCCGGTATGGGCAGTACGAGTACACCGTCGTGTCGTTTGGCCTGACCAATGCCCCGACATACTTCATGAACATGATGAACAAGGTCTTCATGAATGAGTTGGACAAGTGTGTCGTCGTCTTCATTGACGATATACTGGTCTACTCCCAGACAGCAGAAGAGCACGAGGAGCACCTGAGGATCGTGTTGGGGAAGCTCAGACAGCATCAGTTGTACGCCAAGTTCAGCAAGTGTGAGTTCTGGATGGAGGTAGTCGCGTTTCTGGGTCATGTGTTGTCAGCTAAAAGAGTTGCAGTAGATCTGAGCAAGATTGAGGCAGTGTCCAAGTGGCAGTCACCGAAGTCCGTGACAGAGATCCGCAGTTTTCTCGGTTTGGCCGGATACTACCGCTGATTCATCGAGAACTTCTCGAAAATCGCCAAGCCCATGAAAGAACTGTTGAAGAGCAACACGCCGTATGTGTGGTCGGACAAGTGTGAAGCCAGCTTCCAAGAGCTCAAAACTCGTCTCACCACTACCCCGGTCCTGACCCTGCCCGATGCGAGCAAGGACTTCGTGGTGTACTGTGACGCGTCGAGACAAGGACTCGGCTGCGTGTTGATGCAAGGAGGCAAGGTAGTGGCCTACGCCTCACGACAGCTAAGGAAGCATGAGGAGAACTACCCTACGCACGACCTCGAGCTAGCCGCTGTCATTCATGCATTGAAGATATGGAGGCACTATCTGATGGGGAACAAGTGCGACATATATACTGATCACAAGAGTCTGAAGTATATCTTCACTCAGTCGGAGTTGAACCTGAGGCAAAAGAGATGGATAGAGCTGATCAAGGACTACGACCTGAGCATTCACTACCACCCTGGTAAGGCAAACGTCGTAGCCGACGCTCTGAGCCGCAAGCACTACTGCAACAACCTGATGGTGCGAGAGGAACAACTAGCCTTGCATGAAGAGCTGGAGAAGCTGAGCTTAGAGATTGTGGAGGAGGGGCAGTTGAACCAGATGCGGGTGAAGTACACACTCGAAGACCAGATCTGCCAAGCTCAGAAGGAGTGCCCAGAGATTCAAGAGGTCAAACGCCTGATGGAGAATGGCAAAGCAGCTGATTATCGCCTCGATGCACAGGGTACGCTATGGCTGAAGGACCGCATCTGCGTGCCTCAGGACAAGGAGATTCGGGACTCGATCCTTAAAGAGGCCCACGATTCTCGATACTCGATCCACCCTGGCTGTACCAAGATGTACAAGGACTTGAAGGTACGGTTCTGGTGGGAAAAGATGAGGGAAGATATTGCAGAGTACGTCGCTCGATGTGACACGTGTCAGCGAGTGAAGGCCGAACACCAGAGGCCTA
This sequence comes from Cenchrus americanus, assembly GCA_947561735.1. Classification (NCBI taxonomy): domain Eukaryota; kingdom Viridiplantae; phylum Streptophyta; class Magnoliopsida; order Poales; family Poaceae; genus Cenchrus; species Cenchrus americanus. The sequence continues at coordinate 163,146,943 of OX387242.1, read as the reverse complement.
CCGGGCTGCTGCAACCACTCGAGATACCCACGTGGAAGTGGGATGATATCAGTATGGACTTCATTGTGGGGTTGCCGCGCACGCAGAAAGGGCATGACTCCATATGGGTAATTGTTGATCGGCTGACCAAGGTAGCACATTTCTTACCCGTTAGGACGGACTACCGCATAAGCCGACTTGCAGAACTGTATGTAGACAATATCCTAAAGCTCCATGGGGCTCCAAGGAGCATTGTGTCAGACAGAGGGCCCCAGTTCACTGCCCAGTTCTGGAAAAGTTTGCACGCTTCCATGGGTACCCAGCTGAACTACAGCACAGCGTTCCACCCACAGACAGACGGTCAGACAGAGAGGGTGAATCAAGTACTCGAGGACTTGCTGAGAGCTTGTGTGTTGACCTATGGGTCCGATTGGGAAAAGAGCCTATCATATGCCGAGTTCTCATACAACAACGGCTACCAGGCCAGCTTGAAGATGGCTCCTTTCGAAGCCCTGTACGGCAGAAAGTGTCGGACACCGTTGATGTGGTCCGAGGTGGGGGAGCGAACCTTTTTCGGTCCCGCCACCATTGTTGAGGCCGAGGAAAATGTCGCCAAGGTCAGGGAGAACCTGAAGATAGCTCAGAGCAGGCAGAAGAGCTACGCCGACGCGAAACGAAAGGATGTCTCGTTTGAAGTGGGGGATCACGTCTACTTGAAGGTGTCACCCCTCCGAGGCACGAAGAGGTTCCACATCAGAGGGAAGCTGTCCCCTAGGTACGTTGGCCCTACCCTGTTGTGAGTAAGGTCGGGAAGGTAGCTTACAGACTCGAGCTACCTCCGGAGCTTACGGGAGTGCACTCGGTGTTCCATGTTTCCCAACTTCGGAAGTGTGTGGTCGTCGAGAAGAGAGTGCCTGCTCAGGCACTCGACGTCCAGGAGACCCTGGAGTACTTGGAGTACCCGGTTCGGATCCTGGATTGGGCGGAGAAGTCGACCCGGAACACCACCACGCGTTTCTGCAAGGTGTTATGGAGTAACCACTCCGAACGCGAAGCGACATGGGAGAAGGAGTCAGCGTTGAGGGAGAAATACCCTCATCTCTTCGAAGCGGAGTTAACTTTTTAATCTCGGGGACGAGATTCTTTTGAGGGGGGAGTCTGTAACATCCCTCAAATTTGTTGAGGAATGTTAATTAACAAAATTGTGGACTTACAATTTTTGATGAATTATTTGGGTGATTATCAACTTATTTAAGGATGTCTTCCTTTCCTCTCCTTTAATTCCTAGATTTATTTTGAGCTAAATAAAATTCCTAAGAAACATAAAAATGTTAGTGTGAGAAACTTGGAGTTCTTTTGGTTTTATTTGGAGTTTATTTGAGTGAGTTTTCAAATTTGAATTTGCATTCAAATTTGAACCTAGATTAGAAAGGGAATAGAAAAGGTTAAGGGAGGGTAACTTCTGGGCCGTGAGCCCAAAGCCCGGAAGTCCGCTGAGCCTCCCTCCTCTCTTATTCTCTGCGCACCGCTCCACCCTCTCCTTTTCCCTTTCCAGCCCACCGCGGCCCGTTTAACGCCGGCCCGCTTACCACCTACCGCGCTCGCGCCGGGTCGCCGCCGAGGTGGGACCCGCGTGACATCGCCCCCGGCGTCACCCCTTCTTCCTCCCGTCACCCGTCTCTTTTCCCCCTTTATCGTCGCCGCCACGGCCCTTCCGCACCGCCTCCCCGCCCGGCGCCGTCCGAGCCCGCCGGAGCCATCCGCGCCGTCCACGCGTCCAGCGCCCTGCCTTGCCCTATAAGAAGGCCGCCGCCGCGCCTCAGGGCAGCCCCAACCCTAGCCGCCACGGGGAGTCCTCCCCGTTCCACTCTGCCTCTGCCCGCCGGAGAAGAAGGAGGAGGAGGAGGAGGGGAGAAGAAGACCCGGAGGCCCACCGCCAGCTCGCCGCCTACCTCGCGAAGCCGGAGGACCGCACGTGGGAGCTCGAGGACGCCGCGAAGCCAAGTACCGCGACGCCCCTGCTTCCTCTGCTCCGCGCCGCCGTCTTCTTCCACGCCGGCGACCCCGCTCCGCCCGCTTCACCGCCGCCCGCACGTCGGCCCGTGGCCACCAAGGTGAGGCGAAGTCCCCTCACCCCTCTGTGGTCGACCCGGCCTTCGAGCCGAGGCGCTTCGTGATCGCCCCGTGCCGTTCTTGCCGCCGCGCCGCCGCTGGTGATGCCGGCCTTCGTGCCAGGCTGGGACGCTCTCTTGTGCAGGTGCCACCGCCGCCGTCGCCGCGAACACGCACACGCGCCGCCGTTTCCCTTTCGAACCCCGCGCCATCCTCACCTCGCCGACGTGTGTCACGCCGCCGTCGTGCTCCGAGCGCCGCGCCGCCGGCGTTCTCGACCACGTTCCCCACGCGCACGAGCGCCCGCCACCGACGCAAGCCCGGCGACACGACCGCCACGACACCCCGTTCACGCGTGCGCACGCACGCGGGAGCCACCCCGTGGCCGGAGCCGTGCTCGCACCGCGCGCCGCCACCGGCCAGAGCTCCGCCACGGCGGGCGGGGGCCGCTCCAGGCGACCTAGGGGAAAAAGCCCCGGTTTTTAGGTGTCTTTGCGTCCCTAGGACCGTCCGCAACCGCGCCGAGGCCGCCGGGCAACGCTTAGCACCGTCGCCGGCGACCCTCGCCACACCGCCGCACGCATCCGCCGCCGCCGCTCCTCGTTTCGCCGCCGGCCGCCCTTCCCCGGCCGAGGCCGTCCCCGATTGGGGCCAAGATCGAGCCTTGCTGCCCCTCGTCCATGTCCCGGCCACTTGTTGGCCCGGCCGAGCGCGCCTCGCCGCCGGCGAGCGGCCGCCGCGCCGCCGCTCGTCGCGGGCATTCCATCGAACACCATCCACGCGAGAGGAGGAAAACCCCTGGGGTTTTAGCACGCACACGGGCGCACACACGCGCGCGTGACCGCAGGGGATCCGAGGGGATCCCGTGCGCCCGCCCAACCACGGCTAGGCCACACGGGCGCCGCACGGCCGCGCGCCGCAGGGATCCACTCCAGATCCGATGCGCGCCGCGCCACGCGGGCGCCTCGTGGCTGGCCACGCAGGCCGCCGCTGGCTTAAAGCCGCCGGCGTGGCAGCCACCTCAGCGGCTGTAGCCGGCCTGCCGCTGGCTTAAAGCCAGGTTTGAGCCAGTTTGAGCTACCCTATAGCTAGCTAAGAGTCTGCGATATTGTATATGCGTATTTTAATTTCAGAAATGTATCTTATCTTTAGAAGTTCATAATAAATCCGTTTTAACTCCGAAAAATATGAAACTTCTTCTGAAAATCTTCTAAAAACCCAAACTTCGTGTTAGACTAGAGTTTGCCTCTTTTTGGATCTTGTTTGCTCTTATTTGGATTTAAGTTGCTATAGGACCGCTATTTATTTCCTTTTTCGCGCTATTAGGAGCAGCAGGAGCCGGAGAGCTGAGCCAGGAGTACGACTACGCCGACGACTTCACCGCGGAGGACTACCCGACCCCAGGTTCACGCCCGACTGATTCTGAACTACCCATTAGGCATTGCTGAGTAGTATTGCTAGCGCTTTACTTTATGTATGCATGTTGATGAACCTTGCACTGCCTCTTTATTTACCCTGTCCTTGATTGTCCTGCTACTACTATATATGTTTATGTGAGCATGTATATACGCCGAGCTTCGCGGTGCATGTGTTGGGATGGGAATAGTGGTTCTTGGCGTGTGTGGGGTAAAAACAGGCAGGAGAAGGCGTTTTGGGTACTTTGGCGGGGGTGAGCTCGAAACAACCGATCTGGGATCGGGGATAGGGGTGCACTCCTCAGTGCATCCCTCCTGTTACGGTTTTCGGAGCCTAGGTGTTGGGGTTTCACGTGCGCTTGGAGGACATGAGCTCGCCCCGGTCTGAAATCGAGTGGATCAACTTGTTTATAGGACATCGTACACACCACCGCGCCGAGAGTGGGGATAGGGCCGTGTTGAGCTCGGCAAGTGCGGAACCATACCTGCTTAGGATGGATAGCGGGGTATCAGTGGGGGAGCGGTGGAGGTGAGACCACCCTCTCAGAGCGACTCCCGTGTGGCCACACGGGAGCATTTCACAGTTCCGGTGTAGTCCCTTCCGAGGGGTGGACAGCTTTGAGGGCCGGATGCAGGATGGGTTCGTAACTACCGAGAGTTCGCCGGTAGGATGGGCTCGGTCGGCCGTACACCGACTGGGTACCATTCCGGGATGGGTACAGGTGTACACACTCTGCAGAGTCGTTCGATCTATAGCTATAGCCGCGTCCTCGGTCATGGACACTGCCTAGAAGACTTACTTGATCCTCATGTTTTGGGATTTCTACCTCCCCCCTATAGGTGAGAGTGTGGTGAGCCGTGGTTGCAGCCGGCTAGAGGAGAGAGGCTCCATCTACCTCGTCGATCCGGTTGTAATCATTGAGGTGCGAGGAGAGGAAGTTCTCGCATCGACCCTAGACAGGAGTAGGAGGTGGTGACGGATCTTCTGGGTGACCAGGTGGATCCGAGCTGTGTTGAGAGACTTGGGTTTTGGGATATTGATGGAGATACCTTGTTTTTACTCCGCTGCTGCTGCTTAGGAACCCACAGCCGTTTCCTTGTCTACTCTCTTTTCCCTTTAGATGTTAGGCCACTTAAAGCTGCATACGGTTGGTGACGTGGACCTATCCCACTCCTTGGGGATAGACTTTGGGTGTGCAGGGTACGAGTCCGAGTTCGACTGCAACGCCGACGGATGGTACGACTGAGGGATACGTCGCTTCGCTCGAGTTTGCCTGTGGCGGGAAGAATAAAGATGGAGACCCTTCTGAGGAGATAGCTACCGTTGCGTAGAATTTTCACTCTGATTCAGCCAAGAGGCTTGTAATGATGTACTCCATAATGGACTTGTAATAAATTAATGTACTCTTATCTTTATGTGATGCGATGTATGACTTTGTGTATCTATCTGTGAGACGTTCTGTACGCGATAGCCGCTGATCCAGGGACTATCGCGATGGTACAGGGATTCGGATTTTCTATGAAAATCCTGGGTTTTACAACAAAAGTATTGAAATTCCACCAATATATGCTTCCTTTATATTACAAAAGGATTCAACAGAAATCAGGCTTGCTTTTTCTTCCTTGATTTCTGTATATGGATTTTTTCACTATAGTCACTTCGCAAGTACGTTGTTTTGTTAGTTCCGTAGAGTTGGGGCTTGTATGAAGTGTCAAAGGATGGAATTTCGTCAAACTGGTTGTATTCCTCCTCCTTAACAACATTTTCAATCCCCACAATCCTTTTTTCCGAGCATAACCACAAACATGTTCTTCATTGCAAGGTCAGGTACATAGAACACTTGCTCAACATCGTTGGCGAAGACAAACGGTTCGTTTTTGTAACCAAAGACCCGGAGATCAACACTAACATAACCATATTTCTCCTTGCTCATAGCTCTCTTCCCATTGGTGACCCATCTACACCGAAACAAGGCTACCTTTAATCCTACATAATCAAGCTCCCATATCTCCTCTATTTGACCATAATATGTGTATGTTTCCGTGTCATCATCATCGTCATGACTGTCGTCAACGACGGCCCGTACATGCACACCACTATTTTGATAGATGCTCTTTTTATCCTGGGTCATGGTGTAGAACGTGTATCCATTGATATCCATTCCTTTGTATCTTGTAACAGTGATCAATGGCCCCACTACTAGATTCCTTATCTCGTCGGTAATTGCAGCATTATCGCTGCATGTCTCGACATAATCTCAAAGCCACCTATTGAAACCTTGCATGTGCATCTTTGCAAGCCAAGCCCTACCACGGTTAGGGTTCTACTCACGTAGTTGTCATTTGTGCTCATTGGAAAACGGTGTAATTAGGTGCAGCTGTTGTATCACGGTGAAATGAGCCTTTTCGAAGGCATCTAATCCGGATTGACTGACCTTTCCCCATGGTCCCAACACCTGAAAGCCTACCTTCATGCCGTGAGCGAGGCACACCAATGGGGTTTTGGGGGTCCATATAACCCATGGCCCACTCCACTGCTTCGATGGTCTCGTAGCCATGAACAATGGCTCCCTCCGGAAATAACCTTTTATGTACCAATGATTTCAGCAATCCATAGAACCTCTCATATGAAAACATCTGATGAAGGTAAGATGGGCCAAGGAACCAAATTTCCCTCGCGAGGTGTGTTGTTAGATGCAGCATGAGATCAAAGAATGATGGTGGGAAGGTAGCTTCAAGCAGGCTTGGGGTCTCGAAATGCCTCCTCTCCGAGTCCAATAGTTTTTCCTCATCAATCACCTTCTGTTCTATTGCATTGAAGAATAAACACAAGCTCGTGACCGTGTTGCTAACCAGTTATGTCTTGATACCTCTAAGTGCAACAGGAAGAAGAGTTGTCATCAACACATGGCAATCATGAGAGTTCATCAAGTTGAAATTCATTTCATGTCCTTCACTGACACTAGCCTTTTGAAGTTTGATGAGTAGCCTGAAGGTACTTTTGAATCATGCAAAAACTGAAAAGATTCTTTTCTCTCTGCCTTTTACAAGGTGGTTGCAGCAACGGCAAGGTTCGTCGCCATCTCTGTTTCCTCTGCATAGAGCTCCGGCTTAATTCCCAACTCTTTAAGATCCTCCCTTGCATTTTTATGATCTTTTCCTTTGGACTTCTGTTGTAGCAATATTCCACAAGTAGCTTCACACACATTCTTATTGATGTGCATATTGTCAATCGAATGATGCACATCCAACATCGGCCAATACTCTAGCTCCCATAGAATTGATTTCTTGTTCCACATTCCTTCTTCTTCTTCACCATCTTGTTTCTATCTTTTGCCAAGGGTTTTTTAGTCAGTTTGGGTAACTCCTCGATAGTTTTGATGTCCTTGACTTTCAAGTGGACTAGATCTCCAGTCACATGCAACGACGCCTCTCGATTCTCCTTGTCCCCATTAAACTGACAATTCATGGCCCAATATGGATGTTTCTTGCCGAGGAAACGATGGTGCCCCATAAATACGTATTTCTTTGAATGTCTTAGCCATATTACGCAAGTATCTTCCAAGCAGTGTGGGCAAGCTACACCTTTCCTTTTACTCTGGCCAGAGTGGTTGCGCTGAGCCAGGTTGTCGTTAATGGTGGTAAACAACATGCCATGCATTGTGAACTCCTCACGCTTGTACTCATCCCAAACCTCTGGCACACGAGGCTTCCACAATATCTTCAAGTCATCAAGTAGTGGCCTTAAGTAGACATCAATACGGTCACCAGGTTGCATTGGCCCGAAGACTAATATTGTAAGCATAATATATTTCTGTTTCTTGCATAGCCAGGGTGGAAGGTTGTACAACGACAGCACGACAGACCAGGTGCTATGTGTTGAGCTCTGGTTACCGAATAGGTTCACACCATCTGTGCTCACATAAAACCGTATGCTCCTTGCGTCGTCAAACCATGGGAAGTGGGTATTAATGTTACCCCATTGCGCTACATCTGCGGGGTGCCTAAACTTGCTATCTTTCTTATAATTAAGCTACTTTCGGCCTTCGTCATACCATTGCATCCTTTCGTGTTGCGAACCATCTTCTCAGCCGAGGAATGATGCAAAAATACCTTGCCAACCTCACAGGAGCCCCTCTATTAGCCTTCTTCTTGCCTCAGATCTTGCCGGGCTCATTCTCGTCATCAACATTATTATCATCTCCACCAACCTTTTTCCTCTTGTACCGATCATAGCCACACTTGGGGCACTTGTCAAGGTCTGCATAATCTCCACGGAAGAATATACAACTATTCTTGCATGCATGGATTTTTTCAACCTCTATTCCCAGAGGACAGATTATCTTCTTCGCCTCATAGACAGACTCTGCTATTTGGTTTCCTGTAGGTAACATGTCTCTAAGCACATCCAATAGATGTTTGAAACTTTTGTTGCTCCAACCATGATCTTCCTTAAGCTGCAGAAGTTTTAGATCACCAGAAAGGTGAGAGAACTTCTGGCAATCAGGATAGAGGGGTTTCTTTGAATCTTCTATGAACTGCTTCAGCCTCGCTAATTCAGAAGGTGTGTACACTCGTTGAAACTCAATATCCCGCAACATTTGATCAAATTGTGCACATGTTGCAACACCTCACCATCATCGAAGCCCCTAACTCCTTGATCAGTGATATCCTCAGGCCTCAACACATTTGGTGGGAATAATGGTTCATTTCCCTCAAAAAGTCCACTGTCATCAAGGTCTTCATCATGGTTAGCATGGTGTCGCACTTCACCTTCATTTAGGTAGCCTGCTTCGAGTTCATTAAGTCCTTCCTCACCATGTTTATTCCAACACGTGTAATGTTTTGCGAAATCACGTGTGACCAAATGATGAAAAATGATTTCCCATTGTGCGAATTTCTTTTGGTTGAGACAATCAATACAGGGGCAAAGAATTGCCTGAACACCACAGTTTCTCATATCCGCCTCTACTTGATTTAGAAAACCATTAACCCCGCTTAAGAAATTCTCCCAATCTTCTTGGAGCTGTCTGTACATCCAAGCCCGAGCAGCAAACGTCATCTGCATTCCATACACCAAATGAGCATAATTCATCACACAAAATGACAGTTGAAGAATTTCAATAAAATGGGCCAATTAATTTCCACCTTGATGAGGAGTTTCTACAAGCCGAGCGCGGCCGAGGAGGATGATCAGAGGCGCAAAAGACGGCGCGGTCGACGTCCGCTCTGGCCCCTTTTGCCGTCGTGCAATCCTTAGAGCGCGCGCATCTGCTGGCGGCGGCGAACGGGACACGCCGGTGGTGACATCTGAGCACACAGATCGAGCGTGTGACCTTCTGAGGAGAGAGAGAGAGCGAGTGTTGTCGTCGGAACAGGAGTGGCCTAGCTTCTGCGGAGAGAGAGCGAGTGGTGTCGAAAGGATAAGACACAGACACACAGACGAGATAACAACATGAGTCTCCAATGTGAGAAAAAAGGCGACCCTGGGTGCCAATCAAAGAATACGCATCCTACAAGCATGCGTCTCCAGTACGAACTTATCGATAACAGACTTTATGGCCTGTTACCAATACGGCAGCGATCAGTAATGGACTTAAGAAGCCCGTTACTAATATGGCATTGATCGGTAACGGACTTTACAAGACCGTTACCGATAGGTTTAACATTTGTAACGGGCTCTTTTAACATCCGTTACAAAGAATTTATGTAATGGGTGTTTAAGAAGCCTGTTACCAGAAGTCCACGTTGGTAACGGGCATTGTGGAGGCCAACCCCGGGTTCATCCTGGCGCGCTTATAGGTAAAGGGCGCCAAACAACAATCGTTACAGATGTGGGTGGATGTAACGGACGTTAAGGGCCCGTTAGAAATGTTGCGTGACCTATTTGAGGTTTGCACATAGTGCTGGTGACGTCGGTCATCACGCCGGTAATCTCGGCGGTCACTGTGCTGGTCATCACGGCGATCACCCTTGCGGTTTTCATGCCGATCATTGAGGTCGTTGTGACTATAGTCGTCGCGTCTATCATCACGCTGGTCTTCATGTCGATCCCTGTCGTCACTGCGACGATAGGGCCTGCGGTCGCGGTAGTCACATGGATCAGGTCGACGGTTACGATTATCGAAGCGTTGGTCACCATTCTGGTCATCGTTATTGCTGCTCTTGGTCTTCTTGGACTAGAAGGGCACTCCGAGGGCACGCTTCAACGGTTCGCACTACCTCATGGTATGTTTGGCGTCACGGTGGAATTGGCATTGGTCGTCCATGACCATGTTGAAGTCTCCTTCGAAGAAGGTGCAGGGTCGCGTCTTGAGTGTCGACTAACTTGTAGACGTAGGCCATGAGGCCGGCGATGCAGGGTCGCGTCTTGAGTGTCGACTAACTTGTAGACGTAGGCCATGAGGCCGGCGATGGTATGTTGGTCAGCTTCATGGATCTTCTCGAAGAGCTTGATGTTGGTGATCCCTCTCTTGTAATAAGAGATGAAGTCCTCGTCTTTGACACCCGCGAGGGTGTTGCGGTTTTCGAAGTAGCGGTTGGTATACTCTCCGAGAGTTTCGTCACGTCTCATCCGTACTCTGGCGAGGTGGTGAGTGTTGCCAGGGTGATTATAGGTCACCTGGTAGTTGGTAGTGAAGAGGCGAGATAATGTTGCCCAGGAGGTGATGCACTATGCTGGGAGATTGTCGAGCCACATGAGTGGTGCCTTGCTCATCACAAGGGGGAAGTATCCCGCCATGTGGCCTTCGTTGCCTCCAGAGGCATGTGCTACGATACTGTACATCTTGAGCCATATACTTGGGTCGAAGCGACCGTCGTACTTTTCAATGGCTGGCTTGAAGTCCTTGGGGTATCTGATCATCTGGAGACGACGTGAGAATGCTGGGAAGTTGTTGACCGCTCCCAAGCTTGCTGATGGGGCATAAGCCATCGGGATGACGTAGAGTGTCGATGTTTTAGACTGGGAACCTACCAAGGGGAGTACCCGAGGTAGATGAATGTGGCCTCGCCGAGATCGGTAACTCGAAGGAAGAGACATGTGGTACACAATTTAGACAGGTTCGGGTCGCGAGATGCGTAATACCCTATGTCCTATGTGTTGCGTAGATCTAGATTGATTGGGTGTGTTTACAAGATGATGCGTATGAGAGAGAGGGGTCCCTGCCTTGCCTTATATAGCCCGAGAGGCAGGGTTACAAGTCGGTTTGAGGAGAAAGTACTAGTCGGGTATGTCTAGGAGTTCACTACATAGCACAAGACATGTATAGCTTCCTATCCGAGTAATCCTCCACCATAGTGCTTGCGCCCCACGCCAATCAGGTGCCATGTGGCACAAGCCGACTAGTCCCAGGGGTCCACCGAGTAGTTGGTCCTGGTACCCACCGAGGTAGTAGGCACAGGGAAGTCCATAAGACAAGCCCCCGAGTACTTTGTAGTCGAGCAGGACAGTTTCGAGTAGTCTTGATGGCCTTGACGAGTAGTCATCAGGTGTCCCCGAGTACTACAAGCCAAAGGTCCTCAAGAGTACTTGATGCACCCCGAGGCTGGAAGGTACTCCAGCTGATCCTTGAGTAGTCTTGAAGTCTTCTCGAGTAGTTCCCAAGCGTCCTCGAGGTCTTCTCTCGAAGATCTTCAATGGTACTCGCCTTGTCTTGAAGAAGAAACCATATGGAAAATGTGTTTCGAAGAATCGCATTACATATGGAATGTAGCCCCCGAGCCATAGGTCGAATCGCAGATTCAAACTGAGGGTCAATCTGAAATTCTGCCAAGATTATCCCATTAAATCCGGAGAAAAAGCTGAATGACACGTGGCACGAAGCCCCCGAGCCTTGAGTCGAGTACTTTCTCTCGAATTGAAGGGTCATCTTGATTGTGGAATGTGTCCTGAGTTGCACTTGAACCTTGTCGCCACCCAGGAAATCTAGAAGATGTAACCGAGCACGCGAGATGGAGTGTGTCGACTACTGGAAGACGAAGAGTCAGACGACCGCTGCTGAGTCAACTGCCGATACTTATCCATCTAGCCATTGGAGCGCCATCGGTTAGGTTATAAATAGAGGTCGAAACCCTTAGGGTTTTTCATTCCCCATAGTCGCAGCCACTGGAGTAGATCTAGCCAAGAGTCCAGCCACTCGTGCCACAGCTACTGTGCCGTAATCTGCAGATCTACGCGCACCGCCGCTGCTCGCCACCAGTAGAGCCCCCGAGTGGATGCGAGTGAAGACCCGGTGCACTTGGAGGATGAAGTCTTCTCTGTCCAAGGGCGCGAAGGCTGGAGCCGGTGCCGGGACGAAGAGATCCCGCGGCAAGGCGGAAGGATCTGCCCGGGATTCATTGCCGCCGACGTCTCCCCCACGCCCCAATCCGAACAAGGAGTGGAAAAAATCCAAGGCGAAGACTGAAGAATTGTTAGCGCTAGTGAACAGCGGGTTCCTCCGGGAGAAGGAGATGGACATGTGGTGCACCGCGCGGGTGACCCATACCCGATGGAGAAGAACCTTGACGAGGTCCCTATGTTCGCCCGGTTCGTGGAGCGTGGACTGGCACTCCCAGCAAGCGACTTCTTCAAGGGTCTCCTCAAGTACTATGGTATCGAGTACTTCAACGTGAACCCTAATGGAATTTTTCACGTCTCGGTCTTCGTCCACTTCTGCGAAGCCTTCGTGGGGATCAAACCCCACTAGATATTGTTCCGGAAATTCTTCCATGTGAAGCCACAGCCGAGCGCCAACGACCCGAGAGTAGTCAGAGGAGCTGGCATTCAAATGCGTGAAGACACCGCCGACCAGTACTTGTCGTATAAGCTCATTGACTCGAACCAAGACTGGAAGGCCAAGTGGTTCTACGTCACGAACCACCACCCGGAGCTGCCGAAACCCAGTGGGAAGCAGCCGAAGCATCGGGCGTGGTGGAACACCGAGCTGACGATGCAGGAGTGTATCCAACTACTTGTGGTATTGCAGAAGATTAAGGCTTTGAGAGAAGCCGGGCTGAGAGCCGAACACATGGCCTTCAGCTTCATGAAGAGGAGGGTGCAGCCGTTGATGGCACGTGACACCCTCGGGTACCAGTACACCGGCGACGAGGACACGTCGAGGATGCCCAGCAATGAAGTCAATGATGAAGACATTGTCGAGAGGCTGGGCAGGATATTCAAGGATATGCCGCCGTACACACCCTGCCCAGTCCCTGAGTACTCTGTAGCTCATCCGTCGAACAAGGTTAGTAGCCGATGACCTCTGTCTTCGAGTACTGATTATATTGAAGCAGTCACACTAACACAAGTGGTTTGTTGAAGGATGACATTGCGAAGTTTGTCTCCGACCCAACTCCCCCTCCACAACTTGTAGATATTCTGGAGGAGGGCAAGGGCAAGGCTAAATAACACAGTGAAGTCGTAGAAGGTGATGACACCGTCACCATAGAAGATACCACCGACAAGGAGGATGGGGAGACACTGTAGGAGCGATTTCAGCTGCAGTCAAGGTTCAACCGACCTGGACTGCCCAATGTCCCCCTTATCGAGGATCCATCGACTAGCCCGGAGGCTAGTCTCCCTGCGCCGCCGAGGAAGCTGCACAATGTTCCACGCAAACGTGTCGCCAAGAAGTTAAAGGTGACAGAGACGACGTCCCAAGAGGTAAGTTCCCCGAGTAGAGTAGTCGAGTACTTGTCTTGAAGTATTGTATGCTGACAATTTGAATTCTGAGTTGTCGCATGAGATTCCATCATTCGACCCTGTTGATCTAGGGGAAGGAGATGACTGGGACACAGTGGGCGAGCCGACTGAAAGAAGTTGCAGTCCAGCCCCCACCGTAGAAGAGTTTGTGTCGCAGATGACACAACGGACAACTAGAGTTGTCGAGCCGCAGGTCCCGGCCGTGGAGAGTAGGCCAGAGCCGACTGTGACTACTGTGGTCGAAGAACTAGTAGCAGCTCAGGTTGAAGAAGAGGCGCCCGCGGAAGCCGGGCTCGTGGACATTTCCAGCATACTTGGCGCTCCGACCTTGACTGTTGTCCGGTCTAGCTTGTAAGTGAAGTTCATCCCAGAGTAATATATGGAATTGAGTAGTCGTGCTTGGCTGACCACTCTATGTGTACTGTGCAGGAAATCAACTGATCTGTCCTGGGAAGGTGATGAACCCAGCGCGGCAGCAGCTAAAGAAAATCTGACGCTCGCTGTCGAGGAGTCCGCTCCCATTCCCCAGGCTAAAACTGTGGCGCCGGGCGCAGAAGCTACGCCGCCGGAGGCCACTATAGTAGATGGTAAGTAGGCCATGATGGTGTCGTCTGCCCCGTGTAGTAGTCATAGCCCCCGGGTACTGATATTGTGTGGCTTGTGTTTGACTGGGGCACAAGTCGAGGGGACCGCAATCCCCGAAGTCGTGCCGGTAGAAGGCATCGTGCCTGAAGCCAAGGTGATCACAGGATCAGCATCCGAGCCGGCAGAGACACTAGCCCCCGAGATCACAGGAGAAGTGCATGACGATGCACTACCGGAGACGAGCATGGACGTAGTCGTCCGGTCGCCGGAGATCCAAGACGCGAAGCCGATTCATTTTGCGCCGATGTCAAAGGCCGCAGCGGCTAGTTGTGGTGGGCTCGAACTTCTAGCAGATGACCTCATCAACCCGGCGACAGTGGCCCGCAACTTGGAATCGATGCGCCGGGCTGAGCAATGGATGAAGGTACGTGACGGTACCCTTGAGTAGTCGAGTTCCGCCAGAATTGAGTACCCAAGTAATAATTGTTGCATTGTGCAGGATGTCGTGGAGAGATCTCGACAGAAATTCGATATGCTCCAGGGGTGTGGCGATATAGTGCTCCGGGCGGAATCGTTGGAGAAGGAACTCAACAAGTCCAAGAAGCACTCCGCCATGCTGCAGTCCAAGCTCGATGGTGCCTTCGCCCAGTACCACAACGAGGTGCAATACACGCAGGCGAAGAGCAATGAATTGGTCCGCAAGAACAAGTTGTTGCACCAAAAGAACAAAGGTATGCCCGTATCAGCCTTTCGAGTACTTATTGGGAGTACCCTGTATTACTCTGACATCTCCTCCTGACTTGTTTGTAGATCTTGAGGCCCGGGTGGAGCAGCTGAAAGCATCGGAGATCGATATGAAGAATCTCTTCTACCGAGAGAAGGATGCCCGCGAGGTACTTGAGTATGATTATAAGCAGCTGGCCCATGAGTGTAGTACGCACATGGAGCTTCGGATCGCCTCGGATCGTGTCCTTGTCAACTGCTATAAATCTCTGCACAAGCTCAACGAATTCTATGAGAAGTTGTGGGGATAGCTGAAGGAACATGAAGAAGCCGCACTTCCCATTGAAAGGCTGCTAGTGCCACACCCGGGCGGGCCGAAGATTGCTCCGTTGGTTGACCGGTTGAAGGAGTCTCTCGGACATATGGCGACGTATGTCAAGCATCTGGCGAAGTCCATCCCGAACCAAGTCTTGGCGTACATGAAGTCGTACTTCCCCAAGGCTCCGGTAGATGTAGTTGCGGGTGAACTAGCCGCCAATTGCACAGATGAGCAGTACAAGAAGCTTCTGGAGCAGATGGCGCCAATTGCCGAACAAGTTGCGGAGAAGTTGAACCTCCAGTAATTGTCCTGTAGGGTTAGCTTTTGGCAGTAGTTGTAATATAAACAAAGTTGTAATGAACTTGTTTAAGTATTAATGAAAAGACTGTCGGTGTTTTAGACCGGCAACCTACCAAGGGGAGTACCCGAGGTAGATAAATGTGGCCTCGCCGAGATTGGTAACTCGAAGGAAGAGACACGTGGCACACAATTTAGACAGGTTCGGGCTGCGAGGTGCGTAATACCCTACATCATGTATGCTGCGTAGCTCTGGATTGATTAGGTGTGTTTACAGGATGATGCATATGAGAGAGAGGGGTCCTTGCCTCACCTTATATAGCCCGGGAGGTAGGGTTACAAGTCGGTTTGAGGAGAGAGTACTAGTCGGGTACGTCTAGAAGTTCTCTACATAGCACAGGCTATGTATAGCTTCCTATACGAGTACTTCTCCACCATAGTCCTTGCGCCCCATGCCAATCAGGTGTCGTGTGGCACAAGCCGAGTAGTCCTAGGGGACCACAGAGTAGTCGGTCCTGGTACCCACCGAGGTAGTGGGCCCAGGGAGGTCCATACGACAAGCCCTTGAGTACTTTGTAGTCGAGCAGGATAGTTTCAAGTAGTCTTGATGGCCGTGATGAGTAGTCCTCAGGCGTCCCTGAGTACTACAAGCCAAAGGTCCTCAAGAGTACTTGAAGCATCCCGAGGCTGGAAGGTACTCCCGCTGATCCTTGAGTAGTCTTGAAGTCTTCTCGAGTAGTTCCCAAGCGTCCTCAAGTTCTTCTCTCGAAGATCTTTAATGTTACTCGCCTTGTCTTGAAGAATAAACCATATGGAAAATGCGATTTGAAGAATCGCACCATACGGAATGTAGCCCCTGAGCCTTAGGTCTAATCGCAGATTCAAGCTGAGGGTCAATCTGAAATTCTACCAAGATTATCCCGTAAAATCCGGAGAAAAAACCGAAGGACATGTGGCATGGAGCCCCCGAGCCTTGAGTCGAGTACTTTCTCTCGAATTGAAGGGTCATCTTGATTGTAGACCGTGTCCTGAGTTGCTCTTGAACCTTGTCGCCACCTAGGAAATCTAGCAGATGTAACCGAGCTCCCGAGATGGAGTGCATTGACTACTGGAAGACGAAGAGTCAGACGGCCGCCGTGGAGTCAACTGTCGATACTTATCCATCTGGCCATTGCAGCACCGCTGGTTAGGTTATAAATAAAGGCCGAAACCCTTAGGGTTTTCCATTCCCCACAGTCGCAGCCATTGGGGTAGATCTAGCCAAGAGTCCAGCCACTCGTGCCACTGCTGCCACGCCGTAATCTGCAGATCTATGTGCGCTGCCGCTGCTCGCCACCAGTAAAGACACCAAGAGGATGCGAGTGAAGACCCGGTGCACTTGGAGGATGAAGTCTTCTCCGTCCAAGGGCGCGAAGGCTGGAGCCGGTGCCGGGAAGAAGAGATCCCGCAGCGAGGCGGAAGGATCTGCCCGGGATTCATCGCCGCCCACATCTCCCCTACGCCCCAATCCGAACAAGGAGTGGAAAAAATCCAAGGCGTAGACTGAAGATTTGTTGGCGCTGGTGAACCGTGGGTTCCTCCGGGAGATGGAGATGGACATGTGGTGCGTCTCCGTGGGCGACCCGTACCTGATGGAGAAGAACCCCGGCGAGGTCCCCATGTTCGCTCGGTTCGTGGAGCGCGGAGTACTCCCAGCGAGCGACTTCTTCAAGGGTCTCCTCAAGTACTACAGTATCAAGTACTTGAACTTGAACCCTATTGGAATTTTTCACGTCTCCGTCTTCATCCACTTCTGCGAAGCCTTTGTGGGGATCGAACCCCACTGAATATTGTTTCGGAAATTCTTCCGTATGAAGCCGTAGCTGAGCGCCAACAACCCGCGAGTAGTCGGAGGAGCTGGCATTGAGATGCGTGAAGACGCCGCTGACTAGTACTTGTCGTATAAGGAACCAAGACTGGAAGGCCAAGTGGTTTTACGTCACGAACCACCACCCGGAGCTGCCGAAACCCAGCGGGAAGCAGTCGAAGCATCGGGCGTGGTGGAACACCGAGCCGACGATGCACGAGTGTATCTAACTACCCGAGCTGTTGCAGAAGATTAAGTCTTTGAGAGAAGTCGGGCTGAGGGCTGAGCACGTGGCCTTCAGCTTCACGAAGAGGAGGGTGCAGCTGTTGATGGCACGCGACACCCTCGGGTACCAGTACACCGGCAATGGGACACGTCGACGATGCCCGGCAACGAAGTCGACGATGAAGACATTGTCGAGAGGCTGGGCAGGATATTCAAGGATATGCCACCATACACACCCTGCCCAGTCCCCGAGTACTCTGCGGCTCATCCTACGAACAAGGTTAGTAGCCGATGACCTCTGTCTCCGAGTACTGATTATATTGAAGCAGTCGCACTAACCCAAGTCGTTTGTTGCAGGATCACATTGCGAAGTTTGTCTCCGACCCAACTCCCCCTCCTCGACTTGTAGATATTCCAGAGGAGGGCAAGGGCAAGGTCAAAGAACTCCATGAAGTCGGCGAAGTTGACGACACCGTCACCATTGAAGATACCACCGACGAGGAGCATGGGGAGACGCTGCAGGAGCGATTTCAGCGCTTCTTACTAGTTAGTGTCGGGACTACTTTCCGCACCGACAGTTGGCGTGCCAGGTAGGGGTACGCGCGCTGAAGATCAGCTCCCACCAGCCATCTCGATGGTGATTCGCACCAATTACCGGGGCCAGAGGTATTCCATGGGCGGCTCGGACCCCTCCCTGCCGAGTTCGAAATCCGGTTCAGGAGCCTGAACTTTCAGGCCACGGGAAACGGTTACCACATGCGCATCACCAACCACGACGAGCTTCACCCGCGGTTTTCGACTAGGCCCGGACCGGTCCCCGTCGCACCCTCTACTGACACCTCGGTGCCCGCCCGAGCGGACGCTGCGGGCCCTTCAGCACCTCAACGCCGACGACGCTCCGGTCAGCACTCCCGACTGGCGCGGACAGAACGACGACGGGTTGCGCGCGTCTCCACGCAGCGTGACGCGATCGCTGACGAGACGGCAACCGCTCCAACGGGGAGAGGGGGGCGTGCGGTTTTCGGGCCGCGGTTCCCCCTCAGCTTGCGTGACACCGCAATGGCGCATGCCTCGTCCGCCAGCACCGACGTGGCGACGTGCAGGAGTCGTCCTGGCCGCCATATCCCAGTGGCTAGGAACCTCGCCGCCTCCACCGACGACGAGTCCTACCACTACTCCACCAGTGAGCTGTCACCCACCACTTCGCACGGGTACGCGGAGTGGGGCTTCTCCAGCGTGCCGGATCAAGTCATGTTCCAGCGGTTCCTCGACGCCACGGACTACTGGTTCAGCTACTCCGACAACTCTAGTGCCGGGAGCTACGACCCCGCGCGGGAGTGCTTCGTCATGGTCGCCAATGACTAGACAAACGCCACGAACGCGGTGGAAGCTTGAAGGACCGAAACGGCGAACCAGAGAGGGGGGGAGTGAATGGGAGCCGATAAAAATTCTATTCAAGAATTCGGCCTATGAACCCAAATTCACTCGTGCACCTCCGCAAGCTTCTCTTGCCAAGTTCACGTAGCCACTGGAGTGCTACTGAACCTAGGAACAAGACCCAAACAACAGCCTCAACACACTGTTGACGGATAAAAGACGTATCCACCTACGATCCGCAAGCGTACGGACCTACACCTTTTTCACCACGGGATTCCCAAGGTTCTTGTCAATCCGCGGAGCAAGGGGATTGCTAGCGCTTAACCAAGCACTAATCTAATTGAATGGAAAACCTTTGAAAGAGTATTTATCTAAAGGTAAAACAATCTAACCTAAGTTAATCTAAGTTAAGTTGATCAAACAAATCTAGGGTTAAACTAGATGGTAAAGGGGTGAACACAAGAGAGTGATTAAGAAAGATAAGCGTTCCCTCCCTAGGATCTAGGATAACATGGTATGCATCTACTACACGAAAGCGGTAAACCAATCTACCGGGGTTGTGACCACGGTTTCGCCCTTTCCCTCCTCTCGTATCGTCACTACGCGAAGGTATTCGTGACTAGACCTATGATGGACACGGTATGTTGATGGAATCTATGGGAGTAGCGGATATCATACGCCCGAAAAACATGGTAGCTAACCTTAATCATCAAAGCATCATCAACATGAAAACAATAGATTGAAACCACGAATCAAGTAGCGATCACATAGCATGTATCCATCTAATCCTAGGGATGAACGGAGACATTACCCCATCATCTTACACGGATTGAAGCACATAGGGGTGATGGAGACTCCGGAGAACGTCGTCAATGAAGATGGCGGCGATGGAGCTTGGGAACACCCCTAGGCCAATGGCGTGGAGTCCTCCTCTTGCTTCCTTCTCTCCGCCGGCGTTGATCCTTGCGACGAGCACATCTAACTCTCTCCCTCATCTTGCGGCGGCGGTTTTCTGGTGATTAGCGTCGGTAGGATGATTTGTTCGATGGGTTGGCCGACAGCGGCGGAGGCAATAAATAGACGAACACCTAGGGCAAAAGGGGGATCGAACCGACCCCGGAGTGGGCTGGGCCGGTCGGCCCAGGCCGGCCGGCCCAGGCCCACTTCGGCCCGGTTCGGCCCCGGTTTCCTCCCCGGTTGCTTCTCACGTGATCCCTTATTCGTGTGCACTTGCATGTGGGCCTTTGACGTCGTTTCCTTCACGGTTAAGGCTTGAATCCTTGCTATGCAAGCTTCGCTGTTTTCTGGTTGAGTCCCTGAAGACTTGCACGTTGACGCTTCAGTCCTCGGGTCATTTGGAGTCATGTTCATCGCGTATCTTGACTCTTGTCGGGCTTCATGATCTTCTTCCAAAGTGCTTGGTGAATTTATCCCGAAAGTCTCCTCATTAGCGTAGATTTCCTGCGTAAACAACAAACTCCAAAATCGACATGCAAGTGTGAACTTGTTATATCATTAGTATGCCTAGTGGTGGGTTAGTTGCAAATCATAATCGAAACCAATGTATAACAAGTACTCTAGGTTGACGGAAATTCACCGTCAACACACACACGCAGCGGAAACACACACGACAAGGCTGCTGACAGCACAAACCGGTCAGGCCGGTTTCTGAAACCGGTCAGACCGCTTCTGTTGGACTTAGCCTCACGCGGGCAGGGGAAACCGGTCAGACCGGTTAGGCAAACCGGTCAGACCGATTCTGTCCAGAAACTCCCCAAAGACCCCACACACTTCAAACGCCTTTCCACATCCGAACAAACGAAGCCATGGAGCAAGCAAAGACTTCCTTGTTCAAAGATCTTTCTCGACAAACCCACGGGGCGAAACCGGTCGACCGGTTTGGGAAACCTGGGTCGGGCCGGTTTTAGCTCGGACGATCGGGAAGAACACGGCCCGCGGGTCAACTCCCCAAAAACCAAATCTCAATCTCCCAAATCGCTCCACGGACTTGAACAAGACTTTGGGGATATCAGGAACACCTCATGAGGAGTCCATAGCCAAGTTTAATCCCACCAAATCTCGTCCAAAAAGGAGGAATCAAGGAAATCCCGCCGAGAGCACTTCCAACCCAAGAACTCAAGAAACCCCAAAATCGAGCACCTTTTCTCACGGATTTGGGAGGGGAATCACAGCCCAAAGAACCACGAAGGGTTCCCACAAATTCCCCCCATCAAATCCCCAAGAGAAAAGTCCCGAAAACACCGCAAAGAAATCACCGGGAGAGGGCTCCGAAAATCACCACCAAGAACAAACCGGGGAAAACACATCCAAACCTTGAGGAACCACGCCGAATCATATATACATGAAACAAAGGTTCGTACAAGGTCTAGCAAGCCGCCCGATCATCCATCCCTCTCTACAAGATCTCTCCGTGAAGCTCTCTTGCTAGTCCTAGAGAAAACCTAAGGAAAATAGGTGGAAAATAGGAAAACTAATGAGCTAGGGTTCCAATAGTTGGCTGCCATCCTCTCACCTCTTGGGTTATATGGAGGCAACCGAATGTCTAAAATGCCCTTCTCTACTAACTAGGGATACAAGCCCCTCAAGGGCGGATTTGGAATTCGTGATGTCTTCTACATCGGACGGATGCCCAGCGACCGCACCCTGCGTAGCCTCGACGCAAGCATTGCGATCCCGACGCGTGTCCTCCGCCTCGAAGCTTCCGGACTGCGTCGTCGCACACGGCCGACGGTGCTCCTCTCACCGCCGACCGGTCCCCACCGGTCGACCGGGCCGACCCACCGGTCCGACCGGTCCGCGCCGCCGCAGCCTCCGTCTTAGGTTCTCCGGTCTTGGCTTTGTGGATCAACCAAGGAACCCAGTGGTTTTCTGGTGAACCACCGGAAACCCTGCGAAGTCGGTGTAGCCTCCGCCAATCTCCACTCATGACTTGGCTCCCACGTAGTCCCGGCTCGACCTTGGTTTTGAGGCTCAACCAAGAAACCGTCCACGACTTCATCTTGCTGTTCATGCCACCATGCGGTCCGCACTTGACCCCCGCCGGCCACCGGTCCCTCGAACGAAGCCTACTTGTCTTCTCCACACCCGGAGGCCTCACCGGCGACGACCTTTTGCGCTTGTTCTTCACCCGCACCAACACGAGTCAAGCCGCAACCCGCACCCGCAATACTTAGCCAAGAATCGGTCCACACAACGTTGTCAATCACTCATCACACAAGGAAGCGACCATCCACCGGTCCTCGAACCACACATGGTCCTCAATCTCCCCCTTGATGAGTGCATTGACAACACCCACACGAAAGTAACAAGAGAGAAAAGAAAAAGAAAAGAAACGAACAAAAAGAAACTCCAACAAGCGATCGAAAGCCAAACAAAGGCAAAGAGCAAGATCACTTGAAGAAGACAAGTCTCGGACCCCTTAGGCAAGGGCAACGGCTCGACACATCCGAGACAAAACAAAGCTCAAGCAAAGAGCGCAAACCACCGAAACAAAGCTCGAACAACCACAAAGAGCCCCCCCTGCACACATGCAAGCTCCCCCTGAACCAATGCAACTCCCCCTGGACGGATGCATGCAAGACACCACTTGAAACAGGCGGCCGCAACAAAACAGACCCGACCGGCCGACCGGTCAACACCACCGGCCGACCGGTGAGCAACATGTGTCCAGAACCGGCACTCACACCGGTCGGACCGGGGACCTGGCGGTCGTACCGGTGCACAACAGAGCCCGTAAATGGCTCGAAACCACCTGAAAACCTTCCAAACACGTCCAGCAAGCCATTTCAAGCTCAAACTTCTCCCCCTTGTTGGCAATGCATGAATCAAGCCGAAAATGCAAAACTTTCAACCTAAAGCTTCTCAAATAGACAAAATTCAACAAAGAATGCTACACATGTCCAAATGAGCAAGTTAGATACTCTACGGCTTCGTATCGATCTCAACTACATGATCACCAAGTTTCACAACCATTGGACGAAGCTAAGATGGATGTTGGCAATTTTGCGAAAAACTTGCCTCTCATGAGCAAAGTCCTAAACATGATCAAAGCATATCAAAATGGCAAAGCCACACAAACTTCATGCTAGGACAGCCATTCTAATCATAAGACCATCATAAACACCCACAAGCACCTCATGTCATGTCAAAGCCACCGAGCCATGTGCCTACTTCTATGTATGAGACTTCTCATTGGTAGGCATCATGCAACGGTTTAGCACCCAAAGCAAATTAAATTCAGCACATATGACATGGGAGCATATTTTTCAAGCATTTTTCATTTCATTTTCAGATTTGTAAATGGTACATGAAATGTCTTTGCGACAAAAAGGAACTTATGCTCCTCCACAAGATAAATCAAGAGGGCTAAACATTCATGATGGCAAATGAGCCTTTGGCTCCATATGATCAATAAACTAGCTATCCAACCACAAATTAAGCATAGCAAGGCCACAAAAACATGTCAAGAGCATGTAAAGGCATTTACACATGAGAGAGCATACATGTGACATTTTTCAAAAGCATAGCTATCAACCATGGATTATTCATCAAGATCATCAAGAGCTAAGCCAAACTAACCGTAGCATACCAAACAAGCTCACAAAGACATATATCTCATTCCATGGTGAACAATGTATGTGAGAGAAGCTTTTCCTAACCAATGCATATGATACAAAATGCATGCAATCTAAGATACAAGGATGCCTATACATCATGTTACATATGCCATGCCAAATGCAAGGAATGCACAAAAGAAAGCTATACATATGCTACAAACCGGCTCCTCGAGGGGAGGCAAAACGGGCTCGACACCACCGGCAAAAGAGAGCTCCCACACACCCAACTCAAGAAATCAAACACACACCAAGTTCCCCCCCGCAAACGAGTGAAAGTTGCTTGATCTAGGGGTTTGGTGAAAATATCGGCTAGTTGGCCATGTGTGGGTACATGGATCAAAGCTATCTTTCCTTTCTCAACATTGTCTCTCAGAAAATGATACCTCACTTCTATGTGCTTGGTTTTGGAATGGAGCACTGGGTTCTTTGCAACGCTTATGGCACTGGTGCTATCACATTGAAGTGGGACATGGGTATACTCCTCACCAAAGTCACTCATGGTGTAGGTGATCCAAAGGAGCCGAGAGCAACAACTAGCAACGGCAACATACTCGGCCTCGGTCTTGGATTGAGCAACACTCGACTGTTTGCGGGAAGACCAAGACACCAAAGAGGAACCCAAAATCGGCAAGTCCCGAAGTGGACTTCCTATCCAACCGACACCCGGCAAAATCCGCGTCTGAAAAGCCATGAAGCGCCAAAGAAGAGGACGCGGAGTACCAAAGGCCGAAGTCGGGAGTGTGACGCAAGTACCTGAAGATTCGCTTCACTGCTTGCCGATGCGAAGTCCTCGGAGACGCTTGAAAACGAGCGCACAGACACACCGAGAATTGTATGTCCGGCCTCGTCGCCATCAAGTAGAGGAGTGACCCGATCATGCTCCGGTACTCCTTCTGGTCCACGTGTTCACCTTCCTCGTCCGCATCAAGAGCCGTAGTCGTACTCATCGGCGTCGTCATAGCCTTGGAGTCCTCCATCTTGAACTTCCACACAATGTCCTTGGTGTACTTAGCCTGGTGCACAAAAGTTCCTTCCTTTGATTGCTTGATTTGTAGCCCGAGGAAGAACTGCAACTCACCCATCATACTCATCTCAAACTCCCTGCTCATATCATCTGCAAACCTCGCAACAAGAGAGTTAGACGAGCCACCAAAGACAATATCATCCACGTACACCCGCACAATCGGGATATCTCCCGCCCCTGCCTCGGCAAAAACAAGGTCCGATCGACCTTCCCCATCTCAAAACCTCTCTCAAACAAGAACCCCCTCAACCCGCAATACCAAGCTCTAGGCGCCCGCTTCAACCCATACAGCGCCTTCCTCAACTTGTACACCCGGTGGGGGTACTTCTCACTCTCAAACCCCGGAGGCTGTCTCACATACACTTCTTCCTCCAACACTCCATTCAGAAAAGCACTCTTCACATCCATTTGGTGCAACTTGAACCCTTTAGCCACGGAAAAGGCTAGAAGGATCCTAATCGCCTCCAAACGGGCTACGGGAGCAAAAGTCTCCTCGTAGTCAATCCCCTCCTTCTGACTGAACCCTTGAGCAACAAGTCTCGACTTGTTCCTCACAACCTCACCCTTCTCTCCCTCTTTGTTTTTCCACACCCACTTTGTACCAATCGGCTTACACCCTGGGGGAGGGTCAACCAACTCCCACACCTGATTTCTCTCAAAGTTCTCCCACTCCTCATGCATCGAGTTAACCCATTTGTGATCAGATAGTGCGTGTCCAATGTCTTTGGGCTCGAAAGAAGCAACAAACGCAGCATGAGCAAAATGGGAATTGTTTCGAACCCTCGACCGTGTAGTGCGTTCATTCATGTCGCCGATGATCCTCGAAGCTGGGTGATCCACTTGAACTCGCCGGGGAGGTTCTCGCCTCGAAGCTACCTCCCCCTCAACATCAACTTCTCCTCGTTCTTGATTTGTCGTCGTAGGTGTAGCAGAGGGTCCATCCATCATCGTAGTCGAAGTAGTGGGTACATGTTCGGCGGGGGCACCACACCGCCATCTTCATCATCACCATGTTCATGCTCCTCCTCCTGAAAGATCTCGTCGCCAAGCTCATCATCACCGCGCACACTCAAAGACAAGCCGACTACGTGGCTCGTCTCGTCGAAGGTTACCTCGCAAGTCTCCACGATTTGGTTAGTTTCAAGATTGAGCACACGATATGCTCTAGAATGAGATGCATAACCAAAGAAAATGCCATCGACAGACCTAGCCTCAAACTTATCCAACTTCCTGCCTTTCTTCAGAATGAAACACTTGCAACCAAAGACATGGAAGTGACTCACCTTGGGTGTGCGACCATGCATCCACTCATAGCATGTCTTCTTCTTGCGCACTCTGAGGTATATCCTGTTCGACACATAGCACGCGGTATTCACCGCCTCAGCCCAATACCTCCTCGGAGTCCTATGCTCATCAAGCATCGTCCGAGCCATCTTGCACAAAGTCCTGTTCTTCCTTTCCACAACACCATTCTGGGGAGGCGTATACGGACTCGAAAACTGGTGCTCAAGACCCAAGTCATGACAAAAGGTTTCAAAACGAGAGTTCCTGAATTCCGAGCCATTATCACTGCGGATAGCTCGTATGGCATCTCCGTGCCTCTCGTTCCTCAACCTCAAGACTAGATCTCGAACAAAACCAAACGTCTCCCCCTTATCCTCGAGAAAGAACACCCAAGCATACCGAGAATAGTCGTCCACCACAACAAGGACATACCACTTCCCACCCGCAGATCGCACACGAGCTGGGCCAACAAGGTCCATATGGAGCAGCTCGCATGGACGCTCAGTCATCACATCGGTGAGAGGCGGGTGAGAAGAGGCCACCATATTGGCATGCCTACACAGAGCACAAACCAACTCTTTCTCAAGCCTCAAACGTGGCAATCCTCGGACCAAATTGAGTTTACTCAAGCGAGACAAAAGGTCAAAGCTCAAGTGACCCAACTTCCTATGCCACTTCCACAACTCACTCGAAGAACCAGCCAAGAAACAACGCTCCACACCCGAAGACTGAGAAAAATCAGCACGAAACACCTGACCCTGAGGAACGACCATACAGACAAGGTCCCCTCGAGAGTCCACAATCCGAGAACCACCAGGCCGAAACAACACCTCAAAGCCCTCATCCAACAACTGGGACACGAAAGCAAATTGTACCCCGCCGATTGAACAAGAGCAACACGCCTCAGAGTGATCTTGTCACTCACTTTTATCTCACCTTCTGAAAGCACACGCCCACGCCCATTGTCCCCAAAAGTGATGTACCTCTTCGTCACCACAAGGACGAGACTTGAGAACCACCCCCTGTCTCCGGTCATATGCCTCGAACAACCGGAGTCAATCAACCAAATGTTCTTCAAGTCTCCCACCTGAAATTCAAAAATAGGCACGTCAGCGAACAAATGACTCAGCACTGGGGTTAGTACCAAAAGAGGAAAACCAGTGCCGAGCCATTTGCTCGAAAGTGGGGTTAGCACCAACCAAAGCATCTCTCCTACCAAAGCTACCTCCACGAACACCACCACGGTAACCACCCCGAGGGAACCACCCCTCTCTCGCCCGGAGGAGGACCAAAACCACGCAAGAAAGCCCGTGGAACGTCCTTCCTCTCCAACTCAACGCCACGACTCCTCCAATCCCCGTATTGAGCACGAGGAGGAGGACGCCTAGCAACCGACCACCCGCACCCTTTCCGGCCCAACCACCGTAACCATGACCACCGTAAACAACCCTCGCACCGTACGAGCTCGAAACCCGAACCGTCTGTCTGTCCAGGCCTGCACCGGTCTGACCGGTGCCCCACACCGGTCTGACCGGTGTGACCTGGACAGCAGCACCACCTGCAGCCTTCTTCTCTCCCCAAGCCCGAACTGTCCTCACAATCGCCTTGCCCCTGGGCATCTGCATACGAGGCTCAAGTACACCATCGGAAGGGTGGTACTTGTCCTTGTTAGCCCACTCCTTCTCCATTCTCTCCTCTCGCTTCCTCTTGAAGCAAAACTCCTCCTTATGGCCATCTCTCCCACAATAGCCACAATGGAACCTCACAAGCTTAGGCTTTGGCTTGGGATGTGGTTGCTCACTCGGTTTCTCTCCACTCAAACCCTCCACCGGTTTCTCACCACTTGCCTTCTCACTCTCCTTCCCAAAGAACACTTTCCCCGAAGTGCTCACAAACTTGATAGGCTTTTGTAGGTCATTTGTGGGTGTAGGAAACACGGGTGGAGCTGGGGTTGTGTCTAGACGGTTCCTTAGATGGTTAGGTTTTGGAGGGAAATCATTCTTGTGGTGGGTTTTTGGTGGCTCCGGGATATTCTCTCCACTTCCCTCACCAACCTTGTTTGCCCCAAGCCCCTCACCATCTTGCCTCTTAAAGGCCTCGATCATCATCCTCAACTGAGGCTCATGACCGGACAACCAACCCATCAACTTCCTCAAATCATCATTCTCATCCTGCAAACGATCAACATAATGTGCAAGCTCCAAATTTTTCAATGCATGCATTTCACAGGTAGAGCAAGATGTAGGCATGGGTTCCTTCAATTTAGCCTCGAGCGAAGTAGTGTAAGCATGCATCTCATCAATCTTAGCATGCAAAACAGGGCAAGAAGTGCAAGCACCTAGCAAAGCAGGTCTAGACTTAAGCTCAGCCACCTCAACCCTAAGCACATCTAGTTCCTCACACTTGGAGGCATGCTTCTCCTTAAACAAAGCAAGATCAGCAAGGAATATGGAGCAATCAGCACAATCATTCTCATCAGAAACAACAGGGCTAGCCTTAAGCGAATCAATCTCAAGCTTGCTATCAAGCACTTGTGTCTCTAGCTCAGCCACTCTAGTCCTAGCATCCTCAAGTGAAGCCCTAAGCTCTTTCCTCATTTTCTTGGCCTCTCTAAGCATGTCATCACGGTTATCAAGCAAAGAGCCAAGCCTCTCATTCTCCTGGCGCAAGAAGGGAAGTTCATCACGCACCTCGTCGTCGGACTCAGAGTCCGAGTCGCTCTGTGTGCTCTTCTTGCTGCCGGAGCTCAACGCCATGGTGTAGAAGCCATCTCTCGCGAAGTAGCTCATCCCGCTCAGGTTCTTGGACGACTTCTTGTTCTTGTGGCGATCTCCCTCGTCTTCGCTGCTGCTCGAGCTCGAGGTGGAGTACGCGGAACTGGAGTCGACGTCGCTCGCTCCAACCATCGCTCGGGCCTTGCCTCGGCCCTCCTTCTTCCTCGATCGTCGCTCGTCCTTGTACTTGTTCTTGTTCTTGCTCTTGTGGTCGCGCCTCGAACGGTACTTGCCATCGTTCATCCTCGGCTTGTGCTTGTAGCTGTCCTTGTTCTCGACCTTCTCCGGCGGTCGGCGACGAAGTGTCCCGCTTGCCGCACCGGAAGCAAGTCCTCGTGTTCCTCCTCATGTTCACGCGGTTCTCGTGCGGCCTCTCGAACCGCCTCGTCAACGGCGCCGACTCGTCCTCTCCAAGGTCATCAAACTCCTCATCTGGCATAGACATCAAAGAGGAAAACGAGAACATCCTGGTGGATGGGTTAGAGTTAGTTTTTCCTTTGGAACCACCAACGAGGGCAGGACTATGGGAATCAGTCGGTCCCTCGAGCTTGGCAGTCATGCCCCTATCCACCTCAGCCGTCTTGAGCTTCGAGAGCAGCTCGTTCACCGTCAGAGTATCATACCTCTCCGACTCGACTATGGCCTCGAACTTTCCGCCCCATATCGTACGATCCAAAGAGTGTAAGAACTTGACCGCTCTATCATGATCATCGTACGGGAGCACGTCCACATTAGCCCTCATTTTGTTCACCACCACCGTGAACCTCTGAAACAAGGCATCGATGGACTCACCGGGGAGATGAGTGAAGTTCTCGTACTCTCTCCGGTAGGTCGCATACATCCGTGCCTCGAACACCGGGCGTTCCCAACATGAGCCTCCTTCAACACCGCCCAAATCCTACAAGCCAAGTGCTCGGTGTGCACCCGATCGAACTCGGGCCGACACAAAGCACGAAACAAGTAGTCGACCGCCTTATTGTTGGCGTCGAATCCGTCCCTCGACCCCGGAGCAAGGAAATCCATCGGCCGGACATAGCCTCGTGTCCACCGTGACATCCCAAAGCGGCTCGACCCTTTCCGCGGAGAAACGCACCCATCCGCTTGCTCCACATCCGGTAGTTCTTGCCATCGAAGTGTGGAGGACCCGAACCCCGTTCCCGGTACGCCATCCTTGGATCTTAGATCGGTTAGAGTCAACAAAGACCCGAACCCGCTCTGGTACCACTTGAAGGACCGATACGGCGAACCGTAGAGGGGGGGGGAGTGAATGGGAGCCGATAAAAATTCTTCTCGAAGGAGATGAAAACTCCAACAAGACGAACGCGGCTTCCAACACACGTCTCCGACTCACTACCAAGGTTGGTCAAGCCCACGTAGCCACCGGAGTGCCACCGGACCTAGGAACCAACACGCAACCTTCGACCCGAGAAACGCGGCGGAAAAACCAAACCTCGAGTCTACAGACCCACCCACACCGGTCGGACGGTGAGCACCACCGGTCGACCGGTCCCCCGCAGTGAAACCGAGCAACTTCCACTAAGTGGCTCTACACCGGCCGACCGGTGAGACACACCGGTCGGACCGATGGCAGCCCGAAAGCCCCCAAGACACCAAACAAAGCCAACCGACCACCAAACGGACCCAAACTCGAAACAGCAGCACCACGGGACAACAACGAACTCACCAAGACGTTCACCCGAGCAAAAACCCACAAGGGCTCGCACCGGTCAGACCGGTCAAGAGCACCGGTCAGACCGGTGTAGCCTGGGCAGCTCGGGATGAACAAAGACCCGCGGGTCAACTCCCCCAAATCCAAATCTCGATCTCCCGAATCGCTCCACGGACTTGAACAAGACTTTGGGGATATCATGAACACCTCATGAGGAGTTCATAGCCAAGTTTAATCCCACCAAAACTCGTCCAAAAAGGAGGAATCGAAGAAATCCCGCCGAAAGCACTTCCAACCCAAGAACTCAAGAAACCCCGAAATCGAGCACTTTTTCTCACGGATTTGGGAGGGGAATCACAGCCCAAAGAACCACGAAGGGTTCCCACAAATTTCCCCCAGCAAATCCCCAAGAGAAAAGCCCCGAAAACACCCCAAAGAAATCACCGAGAGAGGACTCCGAAAATCACCACCAAGAACAACCGGGGAAAACACATCCAAACCTTGAGGAACCACGCTGAATCATCTATACATGAAACAAAGATTCGTACAAGGTCTAGCAAGCCGCCCGATCATCCATCCCTCTTTACAAGATCTCTCCGTGAAGCTCTCTTGCTAGTCCTAGAGAAAACCTAAGGAAAATAGGTGGAAAATAGGAAAACTAATGAGCTAGGGTTCCAAGAGTTGGCTGCCATCCTCTCACCTCTTGGGTTATATGGAGGCAACCGAATGTCTAAAACGCCCTTCTCTACTAACTAGGGATACAAGCCCCTCAAGGGAGGATTTGGAATTCTTGATGTCTTCACCATCGGACGGATGCCCGGCGACCGCACCCTGCGTAGCCTCGACGCAAGCCATGCGATCCCGACGCGTGTCCTCCGCTTCGAAGATTCTCGGATCGCGTCGTCGCACACCGGCCGACCGGTGCTCCTCACCGGTTAGACCGGTCCGCACCGGTCAGACCGGTCAGACCCACCGGTCGGACCGGTCCGCGCCGCCGCAGCCTCCGTCTTCGGTTCTCCGGTCTTGT
This sequence comes from Cenchrus americanus, assembly GCA_947561735.1. NCBI lineage: Eukaryota > Viridiplantae > Streptophyta > Magnoliopsida > Poales > Poaceae > Cenchrus > Cenchrus americanus. The sequence continues at coordinate 163,115,965 of OX387242.1, read as the reverse complement.
CTTTGTGGATCAACCAAGGAACCCAAGGGGTTTTCTCGGTGAACCACCGGAAACCCCGCGAACTCGGTGTAGCCTCCGCCAATCTCCACTCATGACTTGGCTCCCACGTAGTCCCGGCCGACCTTGGTTTTGAGGCTCAACCAAGAAACCGTCCACGACTTCATCTTGTCGTTCATGCCACCATGCGGTCCGCACTTGACCCCGCCGGCCACCGTGTCCCTCGAACGAAGCCTACTTGTCTTCTCCACACCTGGAGGCCTCACCGGCGACGACCTTTCGTGCTTGTTCTTCACCTGCACCAACACGAGTCAAGCCGCAACCTGCACCTGCAATACTTAGCCAAGAATCAGTCCACACAACGTTGTCAATCACTCATCACACAAGGAAGCGACCATCCACCGGTCCTCGAACCACACATGGTCCTTAGTGGACGACGCGCCCAAGGAGGGCAGCAAGTCCAAGGAGCCCCAGCAGAAGCACAAGCGGGGCAAGAAAGGCAAGAAGCCGCGCCGTGAGGCGCGCGTGCAAGGGCGCGATGACGACGGGGACGAGGCCCTCGCTGTCGACCCAGCTCGAAGGGGCCCTCGAGCGGCCCCTCGAGGCCCCGGTGTATTCGATGACATGCTAAAGAAGCCCTGTCCGTACCACAATACGCCGGTCAACCACACCCTCGAGCATTGCGAGCTGCACAAAAGATACTACAGTCACACCGTCGCGAAGGATGGCGAGGCCAAGAAGGATGGGGGTGATGGCGATGCCGGCGGCTTCCCCACGGTGGAAAATGTCTTCCTCATCTTCGGGGGGCCGACCGTGGACATGTCCAAGAGCCAGCAGAAGCGGGAGCGGCACGAGGTCCTCGCCGTGGAGAAGGCTCCTCCCTCCTTCCTCGACTGGTCGGAGGACGCCATCACCTTCAGCCACGAAGACAACCTAAACTGCATCCCGAATCCGGGTCAGTACCAGCTGGTGATCGATCCTGTCATCGGGAACGCCCGGTTCTCCAAGGTGCCGATGGACGGATGCAGCAGCCTCAACATCCTCTACGCGTACACTCTGCGCCTGCTGGGGATCGGGTTAGACCAGCTGCGGCCCAGCACGACGCCTTTCCATGGCGTCGCACCGGGCAAGCGCCTCCACCCCTCGGGTAGATCGACCTGCCTGTGTGGTTTGGCACGCCAGACAACTTCCGCAAGGAGACGCTCACTTTCGAGGAGGTGGGGTTCAGGGGCGTGTACCACGCCATTCTTGGGCGGCCGTGCTACACCAAGTTCGTGGCGGTCCCGAACTACACCTACCTCAAGATGAAGATGCTGGGACCCAAGGGTGTCATCACCGTGGGCTTGTTGACCGAGCACGCGTTCGACTGCACGTCGAGTGCGTGGAGCACGCTGAGGCGCTAGCACTGGATGAAGTGCTCATGGCGAACCTGGAGAAGCTGGTCAACGAGGACCTTCAATGACTCCACTGTCAATCACGCCGGCCGCTTCGAGGCTATTGAGCAAACCAAAGAGGTGCCCCTCGACCCTGCTGCCCCCGAGGGCAAGGTGCTCAGGTTCAGTTCCATCCTCGACCCGAAATAGAAAGTGGTGCTCATCGACTTCCTCTGCGCAAATGCCGACATCTTTGCGTGGAGCCCCTCGGATATGCCAGGCATCCCGAGGGAGGTCGCTGAGCACTCCCTTTATATTCTACCTCACTCCCGCACTGAGCAGCAACTGTTGCGCCGCTTCGACGAAGAGAGGCGTCGGGCGATCAAAGTGGAGCTGCAGAAGCTCCTCGAGGCCGGGTTCATCAAGGAGATGTTCCACCCCACGTGGCTAGCTAACCCTGTATTAGTTAAGAAAAAGAATGGGAAGTGGCGGATGTGTGTAGACTATACCAGCTTAAATAAAGCATGTCCTAAAGGTCCTTTTCCTTTGCCACGAATCGATCAAATCGTTGACTCGATCGCGCGGTGTGAACTTTTATGCTTCCTTGATGCCTATTCCGGGTACCACCAAATAAAGATGAAGGAGTCCGACCAGCTCGCGACTTCATTCATCACTCCCTTCGGGATGTACTACTACGTAACAATGTCGTTCAGTCTTCGAAACGTGGGCGCTACGTACCAGTGATGTATGCAGCACGTGTTCGGGGATCACATCGAGTGAACCGTTGAGGCTTACGTAGACGACATAGTCGTAAAGATCAGAAAGGCAGACGACCTGGTTAACGACCTGCGCGTGGCATTTGTTTGCCTGCGAGCCAACGGAGTAAAAATGAACCCCGAGAAGTGCGTCTTCTGAGTGCCACGAGGCATGCTGTTGGGGTACATCGTCTCCCAGTGGGGGATCAAGCCCCACCCCGAGAAGGTCACGGCCCACGAGCGGATGGGCCTGAATCGAGACCTCAAGGGGGTCCAGAAGGTGCTGGGGTGCCTCGCTGCCTTGAGCCGCTTCATTTCGCGGCTCGGCGAGAAGGGGCTACCCCTCTACCGACTCTTGAAGAAGCACGAGCGCTTCTCCTGGACCGTTGAGGCCCAGGAGGCACTTGACAAGCTCAAAGCTACGCTAGCCTGCGTGCCGATTTTAACGCCACCCCAGGACGGCGAGCCTCTATACCTCTACGTTGCCGCAACCACTCAGGTGGTCAGCACCGTCATCATGGTGGAATGTACAGAGGAAGGGAACGCCCTACCAGTCCAATGACCCGTTTACTACATCAGCGAGGTGTTGTCCGAGACCAAGGCGCGTTACCCGCAGATCCAAAAGCTGCTCTACGCGATGGTGCTCGCACGGCGCAAGCTTCGCCACTACTTCAAGGCTCATCCGGTCACGGTAGTGTCCTCATTTCTGTTAGGAGAGATTATCCGAAACCCGGATGCAGCGGGCAGGATTGCCAAGTGGTCTGTGGAGCAAATGGGCGAAACACTCTCCTATGCGCCGTGCAAAGTGATCAAATCCCAGATCTTAGCGGATTTCGTCGCCGAATGGACGAACACGCAGCTGCCGCTGCCGCAAATCCAGGCCGAGTGCTGGACCCTCTACTTCGATGGGTCGGTGATGAAGACAAGGGCAGGTGCGGGCCTGCTCTTCATCTAACCCCTCGGGGAACACATGAGGTACGCGGTGCGCCTGCACTTCCCCATGTCAAACAACATGGCAGAGTATGACGCCCTTCTTTGCGGCTTTAGAATCGCCATCGAGACGAGCATCAAGCGCCTCAACGTTAGGGGAGACTCGCAGCTCATGATCGACCAGCTCATGAAGAACGCGAGCTATCACGGTGACAAGATGGAGGCGTACTGCAATACCGTGCGGGCTCTCAAGGACAAGTTCTACGGCATAGAGCTGAACCACGTAAACTGCCAGTACAACGAGGAGGCGGACGAGCTCGCCAAAATCGTGTCGGGGCGAATCACTGTTCCCCCGAATGTTTTTGCGCGGGATGTCTCCTGGCCGTCCGTCAACCTTGAGCCGAACCCCTCGAGCCAGGAGGAACCCCTGGGGCTCCCTCGAATCCAACAGGCGCGGGGCCTGTGGACGAGGACCCCTCGAACGAGGCGTTTGTACTCTCCTTGCTCGAGGGGTATGGCACCGACAAGGCTGAGGCCATGGATACAGAGCCGGTCCCTCGCGCGAAGGACTGGCGAGACAAATATATTGCCTAGATGGACCGAGGTGAGCTTCCCCCAGACCGATCCGAGGCCAGGCGCATCGCCAGGATGGCCAAGTCATTCGCCCTTATCAAAGGCGAGCTGTACAAGCGCGCTGTGTCGGGCATCTTGCAGCGGTGTGTGCCTATCCCTCAGGGGCGCGAGCTCCTTCGGGATATTCACACGGGCGTGTGCGGCCACCACGCGGTGCCACGCACTCTCGTGGGCAATGCGTTTCGTCAGGGCTTTTACTAGCCCACTGCGATCGCTGATGCCAGTGAGATCGTCCGTACCTGCGAAGGATGCCAGTTCTATGCCCGCAAAACCAACCTCCCTGCGCACGTCCTCTAGACCATCCCCGTCACATGGCCCTTTTCCGTATGGGGCCTGGACATCGTCAGGCCGTTGCGGAAAGCGCTCAGGGGCTGCACCCACCTACTGGTTGCTATAGAAAAATTTTCCAAGTGGGTCGAGGTGCGCCCGATCACGAATCTCAGGGCAGAGCAGGCCATGACGTTCTTCATCGACATCATCTATCGGTTTGGAGTGCCCAACTCCATCATCACCGACAACAGGTCCCAAGTCACAGGCAGAAAGTCCCTGGAGTTCTGTTACAAGTTCCACATCCGTGTCGATTGGGCGGTCGTGGCGCGTCCACAGACCAACGGTCAAGTGGAGCGTGCCAACAGCATGATCTTACAAGGTCTCAAGCCCAGGATTTTCGACAGACTGAACAAGTTCGGTCGCAAATGGCTCTAGGAGCTACCAGTGGTTGTGTGGAGCCTCAGAACCACCCCGGGATTCACCCCTGTTTTTCCTCGTCTATGGCGTGGAGGCAGTTCTCCCCATGGACTTGGAATATGGGTCGCCTAGAGTCGGGGGCTACGATGAAGGCACCAACCAGCGAGCCCGCGAGGACTCGCTGGACCAACTGGACGAGGCCCGCACCGTGGCCCTGATGCACTCAGCAAGGTACCAACAGGCGCTGAGGCGCTACCAGGCCCGGAAGATACACCGCCGAGACTTCAACGAAGGGAACCTAATCCTATGGCTGCGCCAAGATAATCGAGGCTGCCACACGCTATCTCCCCCATGGGAGGGACCCTACATCGTGGTGAAAGTACTCAAGCCCGGCACGTACAAGCTGGCCAATGAGGACGGTGAAGAACTCACCAACACTTGGAACATCCAACAGCTACGTCGTTCTACCCTTAGAAAGGATTTCCAAGTTCTTTTTGAAATTTACATACCCAACACCCAGTTGGCTGTACAAATGTAAACTCTTTCGAATTAATAAAGTCAAAGGGTAACTTGGCCTTGCCAGAAAACCTAGTCACCCTCGGGGGCTACTGCGGGGGGCACCCCCCCAAAAAATGGTCCCATTTTTTCGCAAAAGTCCGCAAGTGCGCTAAGTACGACTCGACCTGAGCCTCGGGCGAATTCAGGTGGGGCGCGAGCAGCCAAACGGGAAAGATGCGTGAGCCAGAGATAGCCTACGCCTCCAGGAGGATACGGCCCTTCTCCCTCGCCACTGGACCAGCAGGCTACTCGTGGAATCGAACCTCCCCAGCTCAAATTCGTCTAGGCAAAGGAAAAGAGCGACGGAACAACATGACGAGCGAAATAAAAAAGAACTACTTCAATTTACAAACATTCGAATGTTTCAAATAAGTAATTGTTCATTACATGGCCACACGGCCCGAATACTAACACTTAAATAACAAGGGCACAAACGCCCAGTGGTCTTCGGGTTTGAGGGTCGCCCGCCGCGGGGGCGTATGCGAACAAGAAGTAAGTGAAGTCCTCGACGCATGGTCCATCGCCAACTCGTCCTCGACGCCGACCGGGACTACGTAACTCGAGGAGACGGCCTCGAAGTCAACCTGGTAGTGAGATGCCACCATGGCGAGAGCCTTCTTGACACCCAGATGAAGGGCGCGGCGCATGCGTTGGGAGACGTGCCCGCCGAGGGCGCGTAGGCGACTTTCCAGCGAGCTCCTTGCCTGCGCCTCGCCTTTCTCAACCTCCTGGCAGACCTCGAGGGTGGTGGCCCGCAACTCCTCCAACTCTTGTTGTGAGGAGTTGTAGACTGTCTGCACAGCCTCCGCCTGGGTGGTCATATTCCCCAGGGTGGTCCGATGCCTGAAAAACCAACGACAAAGAAACAAAAGTCAGGAGCGGATCCCGAGCAAGCCAAATCAACGAACGAAAAGGGGCGGAAACGCAACTCACCTTCGACCTGCTTCTTCTCTGAGTCGAGGGACTTGCGCGCTTCCTCGGCCTCTCATCGCAGGTCACGGACCGTAGCCTCTTGCTCCTCGAGGGACTGGATGAGCTGGACCAGCTCCCTGCTAAGCCGCGAGACATCGTCGTCGCGCTGCTTAAGAGTTGCCTGTGCTTCCACGAGCGTGGTGCGCTCTTGTTGGAGCTGACCCTGCGCCTCCTCTCACGCCAGGCGTTCCCGCTCGAGGGCAGCCTGGGCCTCGACGAGGGCAGCCCGCTCCTGCTGGAGTTGGTCCTCTGCCTGTTGGCATGTGGCTCGCTCCTGTCAGAGCTGCTCCTCCGCTGACGCGAGAGACGCGGCCATCTCGGCCACGCTCGTGCTTAGCTCCTCCGCCTCCTTGGCCTTCTCCTCGGCCTGGCGTTGCCAAGCGTGCGCTTCCTCGAGGGTCGCACGGTCTTGTTGAAGTGGGCACGAACCGAGGCTACCTCAGTCTCCTACTCCGCCGCCATGGTGCGCGCCTTCGCCAGATCTTCCCTCGCCCTCTGCAGCGCCTCGTCCCGGTCCACGAGCGTAGTCTGCTCCTTCTCGACACTGGAGGTCCCCTCCGCGGTCTAAGCTTCCAACTCCAGGAGATGGTCCCGCAGGGCTTCCGCCCGGTACGCCAACCACCCGTCGCCTGTCCTCAGAGGCTCGATGAGGGCGTCGAGAGCGTCGCACTGCTCCCGGAGCCGGCGGAGCTCAGAGCTCATCTGGTCCAGGGCACTGTACCTCTCCCTGGCCCGATCCTCCAATTCCTGCCGCCGACGGATAAAGACCAAGGGGCACAGATCAGGGAAAGCGTGGACGAGGAAGGAACGAAAGGGGAAGAACCACAAGACTCAACGAACAATCGTGTACCTAGAAGATGCGCCACGCAGGACCGTAGTGGATCTGTAGCGCCTCGTTCAGTGCCTGGTTAAGCGAGGCGCTGTGGTCGGGGAATTCCTACCACAGCGCCTGCTCGGCCTGGGCATAGGCGAAGTGGGCCGGCAGCGCGATGACACGTTCCCGCTCCTGCTCCGGGCGAGCCGCGGCGCCATCCGAAGCTGGGAGGACCACGTACGACGATGAAGCCTCGGCGCCGTCCGCGGGGCGCCCCGACATCACGCAGCCATCATCCCTTATCATGAGCACCCCCAACGGGGGCTCGGGGACTGGTGCGGGCAGGCTCCCCCACTAGTCCCGTCTGGGCGGTGGGGTGTCGTCATCCGGGACCTCCACCAGCGCCGCCTGACTGCCGCCGGCGCGGGCAAAATCGAAGGCGCGGTAACCGCCATGGTCAAGACCGCCGTCGTGTCCGCCACCTGCTGCGGTTCCGCGGCTATGGCCACGCCGCGCGGGGCCTCGCTCGTCACCGGCGCCATACTCCCGGCCACCCGCGGCGCCCTCGATGAGCGCCGACTCGTGGGGATGGACGCGTCTGCCCCAAGCGCCTTAGCGGGCACTGGGGGGACAGTAGGCGCCACCCTGCGAATGCGAAATCAGAAAGATTAAGATCACGCCTCTCGAAAAAGGGGCGTCTGGAGGAGCGAGGCCTACCTAAGGGTGGAGAAGCCCCGCTTCCTCTTCCTCGAGGAATCGACGGTCACTGAGGCTGCGGACGATGTCGCCACCGTCGTGCTCACAGACGCCTCCGCGGCTCGCACCCGGCGCCCCCCCGCGCGCGCGCCGTCCCTTCCATAGACCGCCCGGCGGCGGGCGCTCCCGCGCCCGCCCCAGGCGCTCGCTGCTATGCCGCCTCCGCGGCTCTCGGTGAGGGGGGTGCAGGCTCCCACCTCTCAGCGGGGGCCCTCCCTCAGTCGCTCTCCTCCACCTCTTCATCTCCTGATGACAAATCCTCCGATGTCGTCGGGGGGAAGCCCCTGCTGCTCGCGCAGCCGGAATTATTCGTCCCTCTGCTCCCGGTACTCCCGCCGCCGGATCCCCCTCTCCTTCTTACGCGCCACCCGCTCCTTTTCCCGCAGCTGCGCCTCGCGCGCGCGCTCGGGCTCGGGGCGTGGGCGGGTCGGACCGAGCTGCGTTCACGGCCACCCTCTGCTAAAAAGGACGAAACGTCAGAGTCGCGGCGGCACATGGCGAAAGAATAAAGGAAAAGGGGAAGAGCCCACTCACCAGCGGGCCATCGGGGAGCATAATGAACGACCAGAGGTCGTCGTTGCTGTTCCTGACAGCCTTAAGGTTGATGGCGCGCCTCGCCCTCGTGGCCGCGTACTTCGGGGGGAGACGGTCGTGTACCAACCGCGAGCGCGCCAGCGCCACAGGGTTGGCCATCTCCTCCATCTCGAAAATGCGGAGCCCCCTCTCCATGAGGGGGGTGATCCGCCGGTGTTGAAGGTTCGCGAGAACCGAGGCCGCGCCCAGCCCGGCGTCCGCCAGGCTCTTCAGCGTGAGCAGGGTTGACTCCAGCCGGTCCTGGCATGAAGAAGGGGACAGTCCATGCCACCAGGAATCGGCCTTCTCCCTTAGAACCTTGCCGGTGTAGGGGGAGGCCGGGCTCGTCGTTGCGGAGGTAGAACCAACCCCGCTCCCATTCTGTGTTGTTGGAAGTCATCGTGCATGGAATGAATTCCCTGCGTTACCCCCGCAGTGAAATAAACATCCCGTCGGTGCGCACCGCGTGGCGCACCCCCGGCTCCGGCGTAGAGAGCGTGTGCAGCTCCGCGTGGAAGAGGTAGACCCAGAGATCCCAGTTCGCCGGGATCCCTAGGAACCCCTCGCACACGCCGACGAAGGTAGCCGCCTGCGAGATTGCGTTCGGGACAAAGTTGTGCAGCTCCACGCCGTAGTGGTAGCACATCCCGTGCATGAAGCGGCTCGCTGGCGCGCGCGAAGCCATGCTCGTGGTGGCGGATGAAGCTGACGACGTAGCCGAACGGTGGATTGGGCAACCGATCCGCCGTCGGTGGGACGATCCACACCGGGGGCTGCCCGTCCACGTTCGGCACCAGCTGGTCGCCGTTCTCGAGTTCGTGCAGCGCAAACTCCGTCACCATTGAGCGTGGCCACGGCATCGGGTACAGCACCTGGATCGACTGTGGGGGCGCCATTGCAGTTGGCGGTGGCAAGCGAAAGAGAGACGGGCGGCAAACGCTAGGAGAAAATGGAAGGACGCGCGGTGCTTTGGAGCGGAAGCAAGAAAGGCAGGAGCGACGGGCGCTAAGTGTTGAGGTAAAGACCTCGCCCCTCCTTCCTCTTGGATTTATAGATCCATGGGAGCCGCGCTCCCCGAATCGCGCGCTCCACGCGCATTAACTGCAGGTGACGGCATCCGTCACTGACGAGCAGGCCCCCCCACGACCGAAACGGCGAGGCGCACGCACGCGCGTAATCATTATACTGCGGCAACCGAAGAGCCGCGGTGGGCCGTCACATCCGCTCACCCACGTCGCCCACTACACGCGCAACTACGACGCCTGAAAAGGCGCACCCGTAGCGCATCACTGTGGCCACAACTGTGGGCATTAAATGGCCCAGTCCCTTACCAAGTAAGTGTGACCCTCGAGCAACCCGAGCCCGAGGCTAGAAAAACCTGACCCTCGAAGGGTGTGATTGCCGACCAGTGGTCTCGAAGCCCTCTCGGCGAGAGCGGGCACCACAGGTGCCCTCGATTAAAGAGGATTACTGATCAGCAACTCGAGGGTCGGTTCAACCGTGAGCCGCCGAGTCTTGTAGATGTAGAAAGACGGGGGCACCCAGCTGCCACCCTGTAGTGGCGCTACTGATCAGAGGTTCGAAGCCTGACCCTCGAAGGGTTCGAACAGGCGCCCCAGATCAACAGAGTCAAGGACGACGAGGGCGCATGCATTCGAGCCTATCCTCGAGCTCACTAGCTCGAGGGCGCCCCACATGTCATGTTCAAGATCCAATGAGGGCAGCTAGCCGGGCGATCCCAACGAGGGAGAGCTTCCACGCCCTGGGTTCCTAGCGAACGGGACCGAGCCCCACCTAGCAAACCCACGTAAGCGCTTTCATGGACGAGTCTCCGGACCACGAGCCAACCCTTATCGAACGGGGCATGGGCGTCCACTTGAATCACCCGATAATAGCTCAACGAAGAATCCGCAATTCGCGACCCGGTCGATGGGAGTTGCAGAAACCTCACCCCCCGTCACGTGGATAGACGGCGAGGGAGCGTTCAAAACAAGTCAAAGAGCTCGCCCCGATCGCCTTGAACGGGCCCGGGCTCGGGGGTTCGACGCACGTCTACACCTCCTAGGGTGCACCGAACGCAGACGATGCCAAGTACGTGCGCGTGGCACCGCCGAGGCCGGCTGGAATATTGCTGACGCTGGCTGAAACTAACACCCTGCATGCCAGTAGATCCTGTGTAAAAACCCTTGCAGGAGCACCCACGCTCCTGCAAGGCTTCGGGGGCTAGACCCGCGGGTCCGCTAGCGCGGCCCCACAGAATAGCATCAGCAACCAGGGGGAAGAACGTCCCATCAGCAAGCGTCAGCATCTACGGGATCCTAACGGACACACCCATAGATGCTCGGGGGCTACTGTCCGGGACAGCCACGAGGGTCCCCAAAACGACCAGGGGAAACCCTCTCAAACTTGTAAAAAATAAACGCAAATGAACCTAAACACACGCGCAAAACAAACCCACGGACTCACGGCCCAATCGGCCCAGCCACCCTCGAGCGGAACTCTGCTCCGCTCGAGGGGTACAGCGCCGCCCCGATACAACTCCGTCTCGCTCGAGGGTCAGACGCCCCCTCGAGCGGGGCTCTGCTTCGCTCGGGGGCTGGACCTACCCCCCTCGCGCGAGGCCCCGTCTCGATCGAGAGCCAAGCGCCCCCTCGAGCGGGTTTCCGTCTCGCTCGAGGGCACCACGGGTCCGCCGCCTCCATACCTGCTCCTCTGACAGGGGCATTTAATGCACTGACATTTGCAGGTGCCAAGTCAAAGGCGAATCCACGCCACTACGTGCCTGGGAATCATGCCCCGGCACTTCTCCACCAACTCCTGTGGCGCAGCCATCCCCGTCATTGTGCGACGCTGTGCGGCGGGGTCAGCAACCGCCCCGCGGCACTGTACCACCCACTCCCGTACGGCCGGCGCACCACACCCTCGAAAGAGGGTTGCGGAACCCTCGAAGGGAAGACGCACGACTACTTCTCGCCCGCACGGGACGGCGCCTTGACGTCAGGCTAGTGGGAGCGGTCACCTCTGTTGCCATCAACCCTGTGCGACCATCCCCGCCACCGCGACGCCATCCCGGCCACTGCATCACCATACCCGATGTTGTGGAAGCATGCAGCGACAGGACACCGCCACACCAGCCACTATGCCTTGTATGGCCTCATGTCAATGGCACCCTCGAGTCCTCACGCGGACAACCCTCGAACGAGCAACCTCTACGCCACCCGCCTCGAAGCCACTCCTGGACAAGCATAGGACACGCCATGACGCCCCTCCAGAAGCGGGATTCGCCAGGACGACTGTCTACTCCACGACACTATAAGCCATGCCTCCGCACGTAGCTAGAACAGTGTGGCATGCTTGTAAACTGCTTCCTCCTTGGCCTATAAAATGAGGGGCAGTCACCTAGCCACAGGAGGACGACAGACAGCAATCCCTCACATGCTTTCACCTTCACCACGATATTGGCACTTGCCTATATCAGTACCTCTGAGACCTGGAGGCCTGACCTCCTCTCCCGCCTCGCTTGTAGCCCCCCTCTACGAGCACCACGGTGCAACATAATATAGTGCCCGAGCACACTTCTACTAGACGTACGGCCCCCGGCCGGAACCAGAAATAAAACTAGTGTCACTAGTTGCTTAGCACCGGCCATTGTGAGATAGATCTCAGCGCTTTTAACTAGTTAGTGTCGGGACTACTTTCCGCGCTGACACTTGCGATTAGGACCCGAGTAGTTGTTGTTGCGACTGCCCTGATCCTGGTTGTTATTGTTGTTGCTGCCCGTGTTTTGCTTGCTCTTGCCGCGAATAGCGTCGTACTTGGCGTTCGCCTTGTCTTCTTTGTCGGCTCATGAAGTGATCATGTCTTTGAGCTTAGTGATGGAGCTCGGGCGGCGGCGACCCAAGTCTTCGAAGGTGCGACGATGGTAGAGACCGTCTTGGAAAAGGTCGATGGCCTCCTTGTCGGTGACATCGACTACAGTGGCGCGCTTGTCGAAGAAGCACCGCATGTACTTACGTAAGGTCTCGCCCTGTTCCTGCTTCACCATAGCCAGGTCCATGCGAGTACCCGAGCGTCCCATGGCGCCCACGAAGTTGCTGGTGAACTATTCCTTGAGCTGGTCCCACTTGTCGATCAAGGACTTCTCGAGAGAATCGAGCCATGTGAGTGGAGCTTGGTCCAGACAGAAGGGGAAGTAGAGGCACTTGGTGTCGTTGTTGCCACCAGCATTTTCAATGGAGAGAGCGTAGCATCTGAGCCACTGTACTGGGTCTTGCTTCACATCATACTTGGTGATCCCCATAGGCTTGAGTTTCTCCGGGAGAAGAAGATTGCGAAGTCAAGCAGAAAATGTGGGAAGCCGCCGTTCTCGCCTGCCGTGGAGGATTTCTTTCATTGAATTTCTTCAATTTTGCGGCGGGCATTGTAGCCGCCGCGTGAGACACCAGTGACGTGGCTGTCTGCATGGCCTCGGCCTCGGCCTTGTTCCAACCCCGTGTGAGGAGCTCCCGCCGCCGCTGCCTCTGCCGCCAGCGTCACCGTGCGCCACCACGGCGCGACTGCCGCCAGCGCCACCGACGCTGTTGCCACCCTGAGAAGGTCCACAAGCCAATGCCCTAGTGCAGTTTGGGTTCTGTGGTAGTTCTCCTCGAGTACGGTTGCATCCATTGTCAGCTGGACTGCGACTTGTGGCTTCATGGTCGGCTTCGCGAGTTCTGAGGGGAGGCACTTGAGTGACTTTGTTGTCGACTCTCATGAAGTAGGCATCCTCCGCGAGCTTGGCGATGACTTCTCCCACGTGCATCCCCTGAGCCTGACGTGCTATCGTGGTGATAGACATGACGCACTGTTCAGGGGTAGTATGCACCCGACTTTTGACTTGGTTAAGTGCCTCTATGAGGTTCCGTATAGAGAGGCTCTCACAGAGACATCTACGCCGTTCATTACGCTTCCTGTTCCGCTCACGTCGGGCATTCTTGTCATTGCATTGGTAGACAACTCGTCTGCTGAGATATCTTCGAGGTAGCGGTCAAGCCGTGTCCCTGAGGGTCCCGGCGTTTCATTGGTAGTCATGAAGACTTGACGATCAGGAGAGCTGAGATTGGATTCAGTAGTCGCCACCTCTGTTGGAGTGTGCTCCTCCGCTGGAGCTAGTGATGTTCCCTCCTGGAAGGGAAGCGAGTCGAGGTAGGCGACGCAGCGTGGTTCCTGTCTGTCAGGTCTGCAGGCTTGCGGTCTGGCCAGTAGATGAATCTCCCGGCGGGCGTAGATGTTATAACCAGGCCGGTGGCTGGTCCTGATAGAGGTTGCTCAGTTGTGGAGTTCTCAGACTCGAGTTTGTCAGGGTCCGATCCGAAGTCGAACTCGTAGGAGTCCGAGTAGAGGCTGGAGACGGGGTCGGAGTCTGAGGTGTAGTCGGAACGATATCCTTGCCGGCCCGGTGCGTAGTGAGAGCCTTCGCATGGGCCTTGCTAGCATTGGAGAGGCTGTATTGGAAGTGCTCGTGGAGTGGGAAGTCCACACATGATGGCTCAATAGCCGGCTCGCATGTGATGGCCCACGGGGACGTCGAGTTCGAGTTGGAGTCGGATCCAAGCTCGAAGTCAGCGTGTTGGTTGTAGAGCAAAATTGCGCCGAATTTTTCGGCGAGTTCACCCGTGACTACTTTGGGAAGCGTCATGAGCCCTGTGCTCGGGTTGGAAGTCATGGTTAGGCGGTGTTGGAAGGATCCGGCGCCATCGGCAGTGCACACATAGGACCCGAATACGAAGGTGTCGCCGTGGCTGAAAGCGACAATTGGCTTAATGGAGATTGAAGCCGTCGAGTTCGCCATGAGATCTTTGGCAAGAGCCACAGCCTGGCGCGCCAGCTGTCGGTGTTTTAGACTAGCAACCTACCAAGGGGAGCACTCGAGGTAGATGAATGTGGCCTCGCCGAGATCGGTAACTCGAAGGAAGAGACACATGGCACACAGTTTAGACAGGTTCGGGCCGCGAGGTGCGTAATACCTTATGTCCTGTATGTTGCATAGCTCTGGATTGATTATGTGTGTTTACAAGATGATGCGTATGAGAGAAAGGGGTCCCGGCCTCGCCTTATATAGCCCGGGAGGCAGGGTTACAAGTCGGTTTGAGGAGAGGGTACTAGACGGGTACGTCTAAGAGTTCTCTACATAGTACAGGACATGTATAGCTTCCTATTCGAGTACTTCTCCACCGTAGTCCTTGCACCCCACGCCATCAAGTGTCGTGTGGCACAAGCCGAGTAGTCCCAAGGGCCCACTGAGTAGTCGGACTTGGTACCCACCGAGGTAGTAGGCCCAGAGAGGTCCATACGACAACTGCCCAATGTCCCCCTTATCGAGGATCCACCGACTAGCCTGGAGGCTAGTCTCCCTGCGCCGCCGAGGAAGCCGCGCAATGTGGCACACAAATGTGTGGCCAAGAAGTTAAAGGTGACAGAGACGATGTCCTAAGAGGTAAGTTCCCTGAGCAGAGTAGTCGTGTACTTGTCTTGAAGTATTGTATGCTGACAATTTGAATTCTGAGTTGTCACAGGAGATTCCATCATCTGACCCCGTTGATCTAGGGGAAGGAGAAGAATGGGACACGGTGGGTGAGCCGACTGAAAGAAGCAGCAGTCCAGCCCCCACCGTAGCAGAGCTTGTGTCGCAGATGACACAGCGGACGACTAGAGTTGTCGAGCCGCAGGTCTCAGCGGTGGAGAGCAGGCTAGAGCCGAGCGTGGCTACTGTGGTCGAAGAACCAGTAGCAGCTCAGGTTGAAGAAGAGGCGCCCGCGGAAGCCGGGCTCGTCGACATTGCCAACATACTTGGTGCTCCGACCGTGACTGTTGTCCGGTCTAGCTTGTAAGTGAAGTCCATCCCTGAGTTATATATGGAATTGAGTAGTCATGCTTGGCTGACCACTCTGTGTGTACTGTGCAGGAAATCGATTGATCTGTTCTGGGAAGGTGATGAACCTGTGCGGCATCAGCTGAAGAAAATCCGATGCTCGCTGTCGAGGAGTCTGCTCCCCTTCCCCAGGCCGAAACCGTGGCGCCGGGCGCAGAAGCTACGCCGCCGGAGGCCACTGTAGTAGAAGGTAAGTAGGCCATGATGGTGCCGTCTGCCCCATGTAGTAGTCATAGCCCCTGGTTACTGATATCGTGTGGCTTGTGTTTGACAGGGGCACAAGTCGAGGGGACTGCAATTCCCGAAGCCATGCTGGTAGGAGGCGCCGTGCCTGAAGCCGAGGTGATTGCAAGATCAGCATCCGAGCCGGCAGAGACACCAGCCCCCAGGATCACAGGAGAAGTGCATGACGATGCACTGCTGGAGATGAGCATGGACATAGTCATCCAGTCACGAGAGATCCAAGACGCGGAGCCGATTCGTTCGGCTCTGATGTCAGAGGCCGCAGCGGCTAGTCGCGGTGGGCTCGAACATCTAGCAGATGACCTCATCAACCCGGCGACAGTGGCCCGCAACTTGGAATCGATGCGCCGGGCTGATCAATGGATGAAGGTATGTGACGGTACCCTTGAGTAGTCGAGTTCCATCAGAATTGAGTACCCAAGTAATAATTGTTGCATTGTGTAGGATGTCGTGGAGAGATCCCGATAGAAATCCGATATGATCCAAGGGAATGGTGATACAGTGCTCCAGGCGGAATCGTTGGAGAAGGAACTCAACAAGGCCAGGAAGCACTCTGCCATGCTGCAGACCAAGCTCGATGGTGCCTTCACCCAATACAACAACAAGGTATAAGACATGCAGGCGAAGAGCGATGAATTGGTCCGCAAGAACAAGTCGCTGCGCCAAAAGAACAAAGGTATGCCAGTGTCAGCCTTTCGAGTACTTACTGGGAGTACCCTGTAGTAGTCTGACATCTCCACATGAGTTGTTTGCAGATCTTGAGGCCCGGGTGGAGCAGCTGAAGGCATCGGAGATCGATATGAAGAATCTCTTCTACTGAGAGAAGGATGCCCGCAAAGTACTTGAGTATGATTATAAGCAGCTGGCCCATGAGTGTAGTACGCACATGGAGCTTCGGATCGCCTTGGATCGTGACCTTGTCAACTGCTATAAATCTTTGCAGAAGCTCAATAAAGACTGCGTGAAGTTGCGGGGACAGCTCAAGGAACTTGAAGAAGCTGCACTTCCCATTGCAAGGATGCTAGTGCCACACCCAGGCGGGCCGAAGATTGCTCCATTGGTTGACCGGTTGAAGGAGGCTCCCGGACGTCTAGCGACGTATGTCAAGCATCTGGCGAAGTCCATCCCGAACCAAGTCTTGGCGTACATGAAGTTGTACTTCCCCAAGGATCCGGTAGATGTAGTAGCGGGTGGACTAGCCGCCAATTGCATAGATGAGCAATACAAGGAACTTCTGGAGCACATGGCGCCAATTGCCGAACAAGTTGTGGAGAAGCTGAACCTCCAATAATTGTCTTGTAGGTTTAGCTTTTGGCAGTAGTTGTAATATAAACAAAGTTGTAATGAACTAGAAGGACTAGAAGGACTCGAAAGTTGGCACGGGGCCGGTTTGTTATGAAATTGTTCGATCCCTATTACAAACACTAAGGGTTTATATTTATACCCTGGTTCTAACATGACTCCTAGTCGACCACGATTACAATATTTATTACCAAAAATTAACACCATGGCGTCATGTCCGTCTCATATCCATCATCAACTCGTCTCCTTCTTTGTATCCAATCCACGTCATCACGCACTCCCGAATGCTTGCGCTTTCATCCGTGGAACAGCTCTCCTGCCGAATGACGATGTACTCCCGACCGCAGAAGCCTCTACCGAATGCTTTGAGGAAAACCCCCGGCCGAATGGTGTTCTCTTGCCAAATTCGGCTCACATGTCAGTCTCTTCCCTGTACCAATTTTTGGTGTTAGTATGAGTCCCACATGACGTCAGCAGGTAGAATAGCTTCGGAGCCATAGACCAGGAAGTACTGTGACTGTCCCATCGGCTTGGTGGGTTGAGTACGCAGCCCCTAGAGTGCATTGGGCAGTTCCTTGATCCACTTGCCTCCTTTTGTGTTAGCAGCATCATGCAGTCGCTTCGTGAGAGCGTCGAGTACCATCCCATTGGCGTGCTCAACTTGTCCATTGGCCCGTGGATGGGTGACTAAGACGTACCGGACGTCGATCCCGCTGTTCTTGCAGTACTCCCAGAACTAGTGATTGTTGAAGTTGGAGCCCAGGTCTCTGATGATGCGATGTGGTAGTCCACAGCGGTGCACGAGTTCATCCAAGAAGTCAAGTACCCTGTCGGCCTTAGGGCAGGTGACTGGCTTGACTTTGATCCACTGGGTGAACTTGTCAATGGCCACCAGAACTCTATTGAATCCTCTAGTCGTAGTCGGAAGAGGCCCAATCATGTCGAGCCCCCAGCAGGCGAAAGGCCAGGTTGGTGGTAGGGTGACTAGCTTGTAGGCCGGGACGTGTTATTGCTTGACGAAGTATTGGCACCCTTGGCACCATCTGACAAGTTCATCGGCATCGCCCCGGGATGTGGGCTAGTAGAAAGCTCGTCGGAAAGCCTTGCTGACAAGCGTACGTGAAGACGCGTGGTTGCCGCTGACACCTTTATGGATCTCCTCCAAGATGTCCTAGCCTTCTTCTCGGGGAAGAACACACTAGCCCCCAAGGTTTTCGCGTCGCCGTCACGGTGGTCTTGGAGCATTTGAAGAGGGATGAGCTTAAGAGGAAAAGCGCTGAGCCAAAGAAATGAAGATACTTTCGCTTCTTCCCCCAGGCCTTCTGCTTCCTGTAGGCCTTCTTCTGTAATCTTAAGTAGTTGTATTGTTAATAGAAGAACCTGCAAGAACGTCTGTGATGCAAAAAAATATTTTTGTGCTAAGTGCAATACAATTTAGTATTGGCCATTTTCCCTTTGTCGGAATTTTTGTTCTGAAGGCGGCTTCCTCCCGAATGCCGGCTATTCCCGTTTCTCTAACGCTTGGAACAACAATCAACTATCAACTTCAATACTAAGATAATATTTCTTCTAGTATCTCCCGTTTATAGCAGTTGTGAATTCTTCTCCCAGCAAAGTTTTCAAGATGTATGCATTTCCAGGCGTGCACCTAACCACCTGAAATGGACCTTCTTAATTTGGAGACCACTTACCGAATGCACTGTACTTAGTCCCAATCGGTAATAATGCTTTTCAAACCAAATCCCCTTATGCAAATTGCTTGACCTTTACCTTCTTGTTATAGTACTTAGCAACTCGCATTTTATTTTTCTCAATATTTCCAAGGACCTAAGACGAATCATATGCAATTCTTCTAATTCGTCCATCATTAAGTCATTGTAATCCTTGGAACTTAAATCCTTTTGCAATATTATTCTCCTTGAGTCTGACTGCATCTCCCATGGCAAGATAGAATGATGTCCATAAACCAACTCATAAGGAGATGTCTCTGTAGCTCCATGAGGAGCCATTCGGTAAGCCCATAAGGCTTCATTGAGTACCGAATGCCACCTTTTTGGCTTCTGATCAATCTTCTTCTGTATAATCTTGATCATGATCTTGTTAGAAGCTTCTGCCTGACCATTAGCTTGGGCATAATAAGGAGAAGAATTTAATAATTTGATACCCATACTTTCAGCAAAATTTCTGAACTCTGAAGATGTAAACTGAGTTCCTTGATCTGTTGTAATTTTCTGAGGAATTCCAAATCTGTAAATGATATGCTCTTTGACAAACTTCACCATATTTTCTGATGTCACCTTCTTCAATGGAATTGCCTCAACCCACTTATTGAAATAATCTGTTGCTAAAAGAACAAACTTATGCCCCTTTCTAGATGGAGGATTTATTTGGCCAATCAAATCTATTCCCCATACTTTGAATGGCCATGGCTTGATAACAATATTTAGAGCTGATGCTGAAACTCGCTGAATATTTCCAAACTCCTGACAATCTTGACATCCCTTGTAATATTCAAAGCAATCTTCCAGCATTGTCGGCCAATAATATCCAGTTTTCCTAATGACCCACTTCATTCGGTAAGCCGACTGATGTGCTCCACACAGCCCATCATGCACTTCACTCATCATCCTCTTCGCTTCTTCTTGACCCAGGCATTGTAGCAACAACCCATCCATGGATTTGTAATACAAATGTTCATCAAGAAGAACGAACTTTATGGCTTTGTACCTGAGCTTCTTAGAGACCTTTCGGGATGAATTCTCCAAATAATCAACAATTTCTTTTCTCCAATCATCTTCTGCTAGACCACTCCCAAAAGCATATACATCGATGGCAAACACTTCTTGATTCTCTCTATAACCCGAAGCACTTTGAGCTAGCTTGTTTGCCTCTCCATTTTTTCTCTAGGAATATATTGTAGAATTAATAACTGAAAGCTTTTCAGGATTTCTTTGCACTCCTCGTAGTAATTCCTCAGTATATCATCTCTGCATTCATATTGGACATTCAATTGTTTTATGACTAGCTCTGGATCTCCAAATATCTCAACTGCAATGGCCTTTGCCTCTCTCAAGTATTGAAGCCCTCTGAGCAATGCTTCATACTTAGCTTGGTTATTGATGATAGTAGGTTGAATAGGAATAGCAAATTCAAACACTTCTCCCTTGGGTGAAATTAATAAAATACCTACTCCACCACCTTTGCTACATGAAGATCCATCAAAAAATAAAGCCCAAGGAGTAATCTCAAGCAAATTAATTGATGAACCATGATGTTAGGTAATGAAGTCAGCAATAATCTGTCCTTTAACAGCTTTTGCTGACTCAAACTTTAATTCAAACTCAGACAAGGCTAAAATCCATTTGCCAATCCTTCCATTCAAAATTGGCATAGACAACATGTGTTTAATTACATCAAATTTTGAATACACAATGCATTCGGCATTCAAGTAGTGCCGAAACTTTGTACATGAGTAATAAACACACAAGCAAAGCTTCTCTGCAGCCGAATATCTTCTTTCGGGATCAAGCAATTTTCGGCTGAGGTATGCAACTACTCTTTCTTTTCCCTCAAATTCTTGTATGAGGGCCGATCCAATGGTTTGGGTATCGGCCGTCACGTACAACTTAAAAGGCTTGTTCAACTGCGGAGGTACCAATACTGATGGTTCCTTCATGTATTCCTTTATTTCATTGAAAGACTTCTGTTGTTCGTCACCCCATACAAACTTCTGATCCTTTTTGACTCTTAACAGTGGAGAAAAAGGCAACACCTTTTGTGACAAATTTGATATGAATCTTCTCACAAAATTGATCATGCCAAGCAGTGACTGCAATTCCTTAAGATTGGTTGGAGGAACAACTTCATCAATAGCTTTCATGCTTTTCTTGCCAACTTCTATTCCTCCCTCATGCACCAGAAATCCCCGGTACTCTCCAGCTGAAACTCCAAAAGCACATTTGTTCGGGTTCATCTTAAGCTCATGTTTCCTAGTGCATTCTAGTGTTTTCCTCACATCAGCCAAATGTGATTCATGATCCAATGTCTTGATCACGACATCATCAATATATATCTCCACAATTTTGCCGATCAACTCGTGAAAAATATAATTCATGGCTCTTTGATTAGTTGCACCAGCATTCTTCAACCCAAATGTCATGACAATCCACTCAAATAACCCTATATGTCCAGGACATCTGAAGGCGGTCTTTGCTACATCCTCCACTGCCATAAAAATCTGATTGTACCCTGCATTGCCATCCATGAATCTAATAACTTTATGCCCAGCAGCAGCATCAACCAACAAATCAGCAACAGGCATTGGATATCCATCCATGGGTGTAGCCCTGTTTAGATCTCTAAAGTATATGCAAACCCTAATCTTTCTGTTTTTCTTGAAAACAGGAACAATATTAGAGATCCACTCTGCATATCTGCATGGCCGAATGAAATTTGCTTCTATTAATCTCTCAGCCTCTTTTTTCACGTTGGCCAATACTTCATCCTTGTAAATTTTTTGGGGAGGTTGCTTGTAAGGTCTATAACCAGGCTTGATTGGCAACCGATCCTCAACAATTGAACGATCCAAACCAGGCATCTCCGAATAATCCCAAGCGAAGCAATCTTTATATTCTTTTAATAGCTTAATCAACTCTTCGCTGAAACCTGAATCCAAGTTAGTACTGATGAATGTCGGCCTTCGCTTGTCACCATCTCCGATGTCTATTTCTTCCAATTTATTGGCCGACATAAATCCACGTCCTAACTTCCCATCAGTTCCATCAATTGGATTCTCCATTAAAAAATACTATAAGAGCCAACTGCTTGAATCGGTTGTTGATCACTGCTGACTGGTTCAACAGGACCTTCACCCCAGTCCTTGCCTGAGAAGCAATCTATGCCTTGATACTCCCAGAAGGCTAGTTCCACATTAGCCACGCTTACTGAATCATCTGCTTGGACAACTTCCACGTCGTCATCTACCCACTGAACAAGCTGTTGATGCATAGTAGATGGAATGCAGCAGTTCGCATGGATCCAATCCCTTCCAAGCAGCAAGCTATATGCCCCTTTGCCTTCAATGACAAAGAAGGTTGTAAGCAGAGTCTTAGATCCGATGATCAAATCTACATGTACACAGCCTTTGGTGTCTGAAGGATTTCTAGCAAAATCATTCAGAACTATGCTCGTTGGCGTCAAATCTTCAAGGCCCATGCCAAGCTTTCTGAATGTAGTACATGGCATCACATTGACAGCAGCTCCATCATCAACAAACATCTTAGTCAATGGCTTCCTGTTGACATACCATCTTAAGTACAGTGGTCTCATGTGCCGATTCTTGGCTGGCTTATCAAAAGTAGCTTGCTTAGCCAACATCAATTGTGCCATTAACCCAAATTGCTCAGCCTCATCCATATCTGGCAATACTTCCTCCTGCACAATTAGATTGGCTGGAGCCATGAATTCATTCGGCAGGAAACATACCATGCATGTATGAGCCGAACGACCAGATTCATCAGGTTTGTCTTTTCGACGCCACACTTGTCTCTTCTTAATTCCTACCTGCTTCAGTTCCTGATTCCTCAAGCGTTGTACCCTTCTCTTCTGGCTTCTTCTTAAACCAGGTGGGCACCACTGTCCCTTTTGCCAGACATACCCATGATCTTCTTCTTCTTCATGATCAACCCACCTGTGATCAGCATACATTTCCTCGGTTGATCATCAATCTTATTTATTTTTAGGCGCCGACCATCACTAGGATGCACCCTTCCAATTCTTTCATGGATGTATCGGTGATTGGCAGTGTCTTGCCTGTATTCGGTATACCTGTCGCTGCATTCGGGACAGTTATTCCGTGTGGGAAGCTTTAAACCCTCGTTCCAACAGTGTCTGAAGAAGGCACATCCCCAATGTGCACACTCTTGTTCTCGCATATATTCCTCTTGTTCCTTCCTATACATCTCTTCTTCATATCTCCGCTTCTTCTCTTCATACTTGTGCCTTTGGTAGCGCTCCTTTTCTTGCTGACGTTGGCATTTATTAAGGAGAATACGTGAAGTCACTCTGGGTTTAGAGGATTCACCCACTTCAATTTGACTATTCGGGAAGTGAGGCTCTTTTTGGTGAATCTGTTCCAATGTGACTTGTCGAGTGGGATCAACTGAGCCATCCTTCCTTGCCTTTTCCGAAGTCAAAACTTTTACCTTTTCTTTCCCTTTAGGCTCAACAGCGGTCACCATGTTAATTGAGAACCCGATCATGTTCTGAGGGAATGGGTTACCATCCAATTTCATCTTATTATCAAACTTCAGATGTCCTTCTTGGATAGCTTTCTGAATCCTTACCCTAAAGACCCTGCATTCATTGATGGAATGAGAATTCCTATCATGAAATCCACAGTTCTTCTTATCTTTCACTCCATCAGGCCGAAGCATAGAATGCCCCTCTGGCAACTTGATCCGGCCTTCTTTCACGAGGAAATCGAAAAGCTTATCTGCCTTGGTTACATCAAAATCATAGGTGCCTTTAGTTTGCTTGATCCACCTCTGATTTACTGTCAATGGCTCCTTGCCCCACACAATCTCTGCTGCAGCTATTTCCTCTCCATCATCATATTCATTTCCTTGATCTGCTATTTCGAGTAATTGATTGTAAATTTCAGCTATATCATTGTGCTTGACAAATCTGGAGTCTTTCTTGAAGTCATATGCTTGATTGCTCATCAATGACAATCGGTGTGACAGCTAGCCAAGGTCGTCGAATTCCATCCCGAATAGCTTCTCCCGAATGGCTGGCAACATCCCTGCTACAGCCATACCAGCCAATTAGAGAAGCACATGCTTTTTGTCTCTCTAAATCTCCCGAGGAACTCCATTGGTGTTTCATTGTTCCTCTGCCTCAAGGTAGTCAGATCAATTAGCTTTTTCTCATTATTGCTAGTGTAATAATGGGCATGGAACTTTTGCTCCAAATCTTTCCAAGAGCAGATTGAATGAGCAGGTAGAGAAGTGAACCATGTGAATGCTGGGCCTGTCAAGGACAGAGGGAAGTATCTATTTTTGAAGGCTTCATCAGCAGAAGCTTCCCCAAGCTGCATTAGGTACCGGGCTATGTGTTCCACAGTACTGGTATCATCTTGCCCTGAAAACTTAGTGAATTCTGTGGGAACTTTCACCCTGTTTGGTAGTTCTACCCTTTGGTACCATTCTGGGAAGGGAGATGTATACACATGTCCTTGATTCTTAGGCTTTAGACCGAATTGATTTTGCAACACATCGGTCATTCTTTGCACCAAGAGATCAACATTGGTGTCTTGATTCCCTGGCCTCCCTGCAGACATCCCTGTAGCACCACCATACCCAGGATTCGGGAAAGCATCGATAGCACTATAGTCCATGAACTATGAATACCCATTCCCGTACATATTCCTTTGCAGCCTGTTACTTGTTGGGGCTATCCTGTAAGTAGAGACAGGTTGAACTCTAGTAGTACCGAATGCCATCTCACCATATGTGCATGGGTTAGGTATTGCTTCATGACGGTTCTGCTGGATCGGTTGACTACCCACATGTTGAGTTGGCTGAACACTCATACTTTGCTGAGGCGGCTGAGCACTTGCATCTTGACGATGTGGCTGGCCATTAGCAGTAGCACTTGATTCTCCTGTTTCATTAGCCGTCTCATTACCATTAGGCCCCTGGGGTGGTGTTCGACTAAGCACCTGACCATTTGTCCCTTGTGCTCACTCAAAATGTTTGTCCACGCTTGGGCCAAAGACACCAATCATCATCTGTCGGAAGCTATTGAAAAATGCAATGTTGTGTCTGGCCATTATTTCTTCCATAGCTTGCTGCACCATAGCAAAAGCTTCTTGTTTCTCTGCAGCAGTAGTGGCATCAGTCTCTCCTGGCATCAGAACTCTTGGCATCTCTGTCCTGAGTAATGGCACACCACTCCAATTCATGGAGAAAGACAACAGACACTCTTGCTGGAACTGCTCCATAGCCTCTTTCAGTATCAGTTGATGTTCTGAAGACAGTTCATTTAAGGTGACATCTAGGACAGCTTGGATTTCAGACATCTTGATAAACTTGAGTGTCCCACTGGGCGTGCCAAAAAGTGTGTTGACGTAAAATCAGCACCTCACACCAAGCACATAGCAAGCTGGATTAGCTGGCTTCACACACGTGGGCCGGGCGTCGAAATCCGGAAGCGTGCCAGTCAATTTTCCCTAAAACTGATAAAGGATGAAAATGGTTAGATAAAACCTGGAACTTGCCGGGTGGTACCAGACAGTTCCATATTTACGGCTATAAAGCCAGTTAGAACGAAATATAGCTACAAACAAGCTATCTGTCAGCAATTTAAACATCATTCGGGAATTGAGAAAGCATGTAAACAGAGCACTGCCGAATGTATGACGTAATCATGATGAAAAATCGGTCTTTATTTAAACAACGTTATAGCACATAACCATGACCGATTATAAATGATAAAGCATGATAAATTAAATAAAAGCGAACGTGATCATGAATTTGCAGTAAACAAGCATGCATAGGCCAAAATCACAAGTCTACCGCGTGTCTAGGTACTTTCAAACCCGTCAAGCATGACATCAAACAAGTTAATCCACCGCATGATACAACTTGTTTGAAATCACAACATCAACCAAGAATAGATCAATCCACCGCATGATACAATCTAAACATGGAAGGCTAAAAGCATACATTATTTAAAGCAAACTCATGAACATGTTTCACTCATGAGGGGACTACCGAATACGGCTGTACAGCCGAATCGGGTTCCCTGAAGAAGGAACAAACATTGCCAAGGATGATAAATCTATCATATTGAATCGAATTCTTGTCCACCGGATGACTAGCTCTAAGATAATCCAAAAACCTACTTCTACCGCATGATACCCGGTTCTGTCAAGATCCATGCAAGATAAATAAGCTTGAACCCGCAACACGTGACAATCTAGATTGATCCGAATTTGGCTATAGAGAACGCATGGCTTGCTTGCCACGTCAAACCAAAGACTTGAGCGTGCAACACGTGGATCACAAACAAGATAGAGCCGAATCTAATCAATCTTAATTGGGCAATAAGAGTGTTACATGAATTAAACACAAAAAGTAAAATTCAAAGCAACACATGGTAACTTAATGAATCTATTAGAACTTGCCAAATCTAATAGAGCTGATAACTAGCTCCAAGCTAGATCTTAGCCTAAGGCATGACTCATGAACCAACAAGGAAACCTTCTTGGACCAAGCTTAAATCCACCGCATGATACTAAGCATGGTAACAAGACTACTTGCATCGCGATCCAAATCCACCGCATGATACTAGACGTGATACAAGGTTGCCGGTACTTACGGAGGTCGACGGATCGATGGCTCCTCTCGAAGAACTCGACGACACGACTACAAGGACTCGAAAGTTGGCACGGGGCCGGTTTGTGATGAAATTGTTCGATCCATATTACAAAAACTAAGGGTTTATTTTTATACCCTGGTTCTAACATGACTCCTAGTCAACCACCATTACAATATTTATTACCTAAAATTAACAACATGGCGTCATGTTCGTCTCGTATCCATCATCAACTCACCTCCTTCTTTGTATCCAATCCACGTCATCACGCACTCCCAAATGCTTCCGCTTTCATCCGTGAAACAGCACTCCTGCCGAATGATGATATACCCCCGACCGCAGACGCCTCTACTGAATGCTTTGAGGAAAACCCCCTGCCGAGTGGTGTTCTTCTGCCAAATTCCTCTCACATGTCAATCTCTTCCCTGTACCAATTTTTGGTGTTAACATGAGTCCCACGTGGCGTCAGCAGGTAGAATAGCTTCGGAGCCTTAGACCAGGAAATAGGGTGACTGTCCCGTCGGCTTTGTGGGTTGAGTACGTAGCCCCTAGAGTGCATTGGGCAGTTCCTTGATCCACTTGCCTCCTTTTGTGTTAGCAGCATCGTGCAGTCATTTCTTGAGAGCGTCGAGTACCATCCCATTGGCGCGCTCAACTTGTCCATTAGTCCGTGGATGGGCGACTGAGATGTATTGGACGTCGATCCCGCTGTTCTCGCAGTACTCCCAGAACTGGTGATTGTTGAAGTTGGAGCCCAGGTCTCTGATGATGCGATGGGGTAGTCCGTAGTGGTGCACGAGTTCATCCAAGAAGTCGAGTACCCTGTCGGCCTTAGGGCAGGTGACCGGCTTGACTTCGATCCACTTGGTGAACTTGTTGATGGCCACCAGAACTATATTGAATCATCCTGGCGCAGTCGGAAGAGGCACAATCATGTCGAGCCCCCAGCAGGCGAAAGGCCAGGTTGGTGGTATGGTGACTAGCTTGTAGGCCGGGACGTGTTGTTGCTTGGCGAAGTATTGGCACCCTTGGCACCTTCTGACAAGTTCCTCGGCATCGCCCCGGGCTGTGGGCCAGTAGAAAGCTCGTCGGAAAGCCTTGCTGACAAGCGTACGTGAAAACTCGTGGTTGCTGCAGACACCTCTATGGATCTACTCCGAGATGTCCTTGCCTTCTTCTCGGGGAACGCACTTCATGAGTACTCCAGAAGTGGCGCACCGCTTGTAGAGCTTGTCCCCGACTAGGACGTAGGACTTGGTCCGGCGGATGAGCTGCTCGGCCAAGTTTTTGCCCGTGATGACCTTCTGCTCGCGGATGTAGTCGATGAAGGGTTGTCGCCAGTAAACGTCTATCATCATGACCTCCTGGCCAGCTGGCAGAGACACTGGATTAGTGGTCATGGGAGCTGGCTCCGGGATAGATGGCGCGTGAAGCTCGTGGATGAAGACACCCGCTGGTACTTGAGCGCGATTAGAACCAAGCTTCGATAGGACGTCTGCTGCAATGTTGTTGTCGTGGACGATGTGATGGAACTCGAGACCGTAGAATTTGTTCTCAAGCTTGCGGACTTCTAGGCAGTAGGCATCCATGTTCTCCTTGTTGCGGTCCCAAGACTTGTTGACTTGGTTGATGACCACTGCAGAGTCGCCGTAGACTAGTAGTCTCTTGATGCCCAGAGAAGCTGCGAGGCGGAGCTCATGTAGCAGGGCTTCGTACTCAGCTTCGTTGTTTGAGACCTTCCAGAAGATCTGCAGGACGTACTTGAGTTGTTCGCTCGTTGGAGAAATCAGGAGTACCCCTGCACCCGCGCCTTCGAGCTTGAGCGCAATGTCAAAGTACATCACCCAATGCTCTGGTCGCTCGGTTGGAGTTGGTAGCTGATTCTCACGCCATTCTGCCATGAAGTCGACTAGTGCTTGCGACTTGATGGTTGTTCATGGCTTCAAGTCGATGTTGAGGGTGCCGAGTTCGACTGCACACTTAGAGATTCTTCCAGCAGCATCTTGGTTCTGCAGGATGTCACTGAGCGTGTAGTTAGTGACAACGGAGGTCGAGTACTCCTGGAAGTAGTGTCGTAGCTTCCGCGAGGTGATGAGCACTGCATACACTAGCTTTTGTACTGGTTGGTAGCGTGCTTTTGATTCTGACAGGATCTCGCTGACGAAGCAGACTGGTCGCTGGACTGAGTAGGCGTGGCCGTCTTCCTGCCGCTCGACAACGATGGCTGCTCCTTTTTGCGAGGAGCCGTGAGGACTGGTGGTTTGGACAGGAAGTCCTTGAGCTGAGCCAGAGCTTGATCTGCCTCTGGAGTCCACACGAACTTCTTTTGATGCTTGAGTAGTTTGAACAAAGGTAGTCCCCGTTCTCCAAGCTTCGAGATGAATCTATTCAAGGCCGCCATGCACCCGGTGAGCTTCTGCACATCTTTGATGCAGGTGGGAGCTTTCATCTTGGTGATGGTGGAGATCTTCTCGGGGTTGGCTTTGATGCCATGATGGCTCATGATGAAGCCGAGTAGTTTTCCCAAAGGTACACCGAAGACGCACTTGTTCGGGTTGAGCTTCCAGCGGTACTCTCGCAGAGATGCGA
Source organism: Cenchrus americanus (assembly GCA_947561735.1). Lineage (NCBI taxonomy): Eukaryota > Viridiplantae > Streptophyta > Magnoliopsida > Poales > Poaceae > Cenchrus > Cenchrus americanus. The sequence continues at coordinate 163,087,495 of OX387242.1, read as the reverse complement.
AAGTCTTTTCAAGATCGGTGATGAGCGTGTCGGAGTTTCTGGTCTTGATGACCACGTCATCCACATGGGCTTCGACGTTCTTGTTGAGCTGTCTCTTGAAACAGGCCTGGATAGCTCGCTGGTAGGTAGCGTCGGCATTCTTCAACCCGAACGACATGGTCGTGTAGCAGTAGGCACCGAACGGGGTGATGAACGTGGTCTTCTCCTGGTTTTCTTCCTTGATAGCGATCTGGTGGTACCCGGAGTACTAGTCGAGGAAGAAGAGCAGGTCGCGGCCCGCCATGGAGTCGATGACTTGATCTATCCGCGGCAACCGAAGGGGTCCTTGGGCAGTGTTTGTTGAGGTCGGTGTAGTAAACGCACATCCTCCAGTCGATTGTGTTCTTCTTGCGGACGAGGACAGGGTTGGTGAGCCACTCAGGACGGAAGACTTCTTTGATGAAGTCGGCCGCGAGTAGCTTGGTGAGTTCCTTCTTGATGGCATCACGTCGGTCGTCGGCGAAACGGCGGAGGTGTTGTCATTTCGGGGTAGCTTTAGGATCGACGTTGAGTGAGTGCTCCATCAGGTTTCTGGGCACCCCTGGCATGTCCGCTGATTTCCAAGCGAAGATGTCTCGGTTAGCCCGAAGGAAGCTGACGAGCTCGTCTTCCTATTTCAGGTCAAGGTTCGCCCCGATCATGGTAGTCTTGCTGCAGTCGCCTGTCCCAAGGTTGATCGCCTTGACTTGCACTTCCTCGGATGGCCGAGGCTTGTTGGCTGTCTCCGACTTCTTTGGGATGTCGAGTTCGCTTGGGGCAAGCTTCTTCAATGTAGCATAGATCTCAATCATGGCATTGGGTACTTGATTGGTGTCTACGAGTTCCACAGCTTCTGTGTCGCAGTCGAAGGATATCTTCAAGTCCCCTTGTTGCCAGAGTACACCGGCCGAACTTGGCATTTTGAGTACCAAGTACGTGTAGTGAGGTACCGCCATGAACTTGGCGATAGCTGGTCTGCCGAGTATGGCATGGTAGGATGTTTCGAAGTTCGTGACTTCGAACTTGATGTACTGAGTGCGGTAGTTCTCCTTGGTTTCCCCGAAGGTAACTGGCAGGACCACTGATCCCAGTGGGATAGCTGCATTCCCGGGGATGATGCCATAAAAAGGCGATGTGCTCTTGGTGAGCATGTGAGTGATTTCGAGCTTCATCTTCTTCAAGGTCTTGGTGAAAACGACATTGAGCCTGCTCCCACCATCGATGAGTACCTTGTTGAGTCTGGAGCCCGTGACTACCGGCTTCAGGACGAGTGGAAACCGCCCTGGTTCAGAGAAGCATGTCCATTGATCCATGCAGGAGAAGGTGATGGGTACTTCCGACCACCTGAGAGGGGTCGAAATTGCTGGTTCAATGTTCAAGACTTCCCGCCTGGTGGCCTTCTGAGACCGTCTGGTGGGTAGTCCGCCGAAGAGGACGTTCATCGTCTTGTCGGGTTCTTTGAAGTCGTCGTTGCCTTCGTCAGCTTTTTTCTTGCCCTTCTTGTCATGAGGAGGCCGTGGGTCTGGAGAGTCTTTGAGTGCTCGCCGCAGTTGGTAGCATTGCTCGGTGGTGTGGTTGCCCTCCAGATGCCACGAGCACTTCTCTTTCAGCAAGTCCTTGAAGCCGCTAGAGGTCTTCTTCGAGTTGTCTTTCGCAGGGCGCTGTATAGTCACGACTGTGTTGTCTGGCTTGCTCTTGTGATTAGGTCCCGAGTAGTTATTGTTGTTGCGACCCCCTTGATCCCCGTTGTTGTTGTTGCTGCCGCCCACGTTTTGCTTGCTCTTGTCGCGAATAGCATCGTACGTAGCGTTGGCCTTATCTTCTTCGTCGGCCCATGAAGTGATCATGTCCTTGAGCTTGGTTATAGAACTCGGGCGGCGTCGATTGAAGTCTTCGAAGGTGCGGCGATGGTAGAGACCGTCTTGGAAGAGGTTGATGACCTCCTTGTCGGTGACGTCAACTATGGCGGCGCGCTTGTCGAAGAAGCGCCGCATGTACTTGCGTAAGGTCTCGCCCTGTTCCTGCTTTACCATAGCTAGGTCCATGTGAGTACCCGAGCGCCCCATGGCGCCTTTGAAATTGCTGGTGAACTACTCCTTGAGCTGGTCCCACTTGTCGATCGAGTACTTCTCGAGTGACTCGAGCCTTGTAAGTGGAGCTTGGTCCAAACAGAAAGAGAAGTAGAGGCACTTCGTGTCGTTGTTGCCACCAGCATTTTCAATGGAGAGGGCGTAGCATCTGAGCCATTGGATTGGGTCTTGCTTCGTATCGTACTTGGTGATCCCCAGAGGTTTGAATTTCTCCAGGAGAAGTAGATTGCGAAGCCGAGCAGAGAAGGCGGGGAAACTGTCATTTTCTCCTGCCGTGGAGTACTTGTTGCGTCGAATTTCTTCGATTCTGTGGCGGGTATCATAGCCGCCGCTTGAGACACCAGTGATGTGGCTGTCTGCGTGGCCTCGGCCTTCGCGATCGCCTCTGCCACCGGCTCTTCTGCCAGCTCCGTGTGAGGAGCTCCCGCCGCCGCTGCTTCCCCCGCCAGCATCACCATGAGCCGCCATAGCGCAACTACTGCCAGCGCCGCCGACACTGTTGCCGCCCTCAGAAGGTCCACCAGCTGATGCCCTAGTGCGGTTGGGGTTCTGCGGTAGTTCTCCTCGAGTACGGTTGCGTCCGTTGTTGGCTGGACTGCGACTTGTGGCTTCATGGTCGGCTTCGCGAGTTCTTAGGGGAGGCACTTGAGTGACTCTGTTGTCGACTCTAATGAAGTAGGCGTCCTCCGCGAGCTTGGCGATGACTTCTCCCGCGCGCATCCTGTAACACCACATGTTTTTGCTCAGTGGTGATTTGTGCTAATGACACTCCTAACTACTCCTCTAACTACCCTTGAGAACCCTAGGTCAACTCTTGGTCAAAACCTTAGCCCAAAACCATAGTGTCCCCTTTGACCTCCTTGTGTCCATCTAGGACTTGGGCACGTTCTCCAAAGTTTCCCTTAACACTTCAAAACCGCCCAAAGGGGAAAATGTGTAGAATGTCAAGGCACACAACTTTGCTGTTGATTGGCATTTGAAATTCGATGTAATTCTTGGCGAAAAATGCTTTTGAACACGCTCGGTTCCTGTTCATAGGCGCCAAGAAAAGAGCCACTTTGGCATGAAGATTATGCCAGATCCTTTGAGCAAAACACCTATCGACCTTTGCAAATCTTGTAGAGCAATCCTTGATCTACATCTTTGCTATTTTGTGCAAGGTGCACTTTAGTTTCAAAAAAATGGAGAAAATCAATTTTGAAAACCGACTCGGCAAATTGTTTTTTGCTCGCGAACGCCGGAACGCGCTCTGCCACGACGTCGCACGCGGCCACGTTGGCGCGCCGCCGTACGTGCCGTACCCACGTCGGGCGCGCACGCCGAGGCGCCGGAGTGACCACCAGTCACTGTGCTACGATGGCGAGAGCTTCCCCGTGACATTAGTGGCTAGTAGGCCTGCCAGGTGGCGCCAATCCACCGGACCGGTGCACCACCGCGGCGCGCCATTGGCCGCCGGAGTGACGCACGTCGTCGGCCATGCTGTGGCCATTCCATGCATGCTTGTGTCACCGGCGTGACCTCACCCACTCACAGCCGACCTTCCCCGACTATAAGTAGACCTCTCAGGCCTCTGCCTCGCGTGCATGCCTAACCGCCGCCGAGCTCCGCCGCCCGCCATTGGCACCCCCTCGGTGAGCTCATTGCCCCACACATTTCCATGGCCATCTGAGCACGCCTAAACCTTCTACTTGTACACATCGAGCTTAAACGCGCACATGTTGGCCTGACCGAACGGCTTGCTCGCCAAAGCCTGAGTTCCTGCGGCCGCTGCCGGGCAGTCATCGCCGTACTCGCTCCTCCGCCGGTTCTCCAAGCCCAAGGACCCACGTAGCACCTTCCCTAGGCCACATGGAAGCTACCTGTGCTGCACATTGTTGAGCTCCGCCCATCATCCCGCCGGAATCCGAGCTTCCGCGGCCGCACCGCCACTGCTCCGCAGCCGCCGCCGCTCACCGGTGACATCTCCGGCCGAACCTCCGCCGCCAATCAGTCGCTAGTGAGTCCAATCGCACCTCTTGCTCGCTTGTTTGCCTCCCCGAGCCTCACCTCGCCGCCGGCGAGCGCACCACCGCCGTCGGGGTACGGTGGGGAAGGCCGAGGGCACATTTATGAACATTCAAAAGTTGGCATGGGTCTGCGTGCAAAAGGATTCTTCATTTCTTAAGTGTTTGAGCAGAATCTTGTAAAATCGAGATAAAATCGTAGAAAAATCCAAAAATTGCGAACCCAATTTTGTTGTGCTCTGTGTAATTAGAACTACAACTTTCTCAAAGCATGTATACACTTGTGCTGGATTTTGGATATGTTGTGGGAACTAGCATGTTTAGGTTCTGTGGCAAAAATTGCACAAAGTTACTGAAGGAATGTTTTTATATGAATTATCTAGTGATAGTGACAAATCTGCCTAGATGATTTTTGTAGCTTTAAACATAATAATTTTTGAGCTGAACTTCTGGCTATTGTCATGCTATGCTAAAATACATCTTTGGTGACTTTACCATGATTCTATCTTTGTTAGAATTATTATTTCCTAATTTATGCTTGTCTTCAATCATAAATGTGTATAGCAAGATCCAAAATAGCTATAGGTGTGATTGTTGGTTCTTTAGGCTTGTTTTAGGCCAGAGCATGTATAGGAGAAAGTTTGACTACATTTCTATTATATTTATTTTTATGTGCATTAAACCTTTAAATACTAGCTAGAAATGCTTTTATTTATGTGCATTTAAATCCTTTGATGCAAACTAGTTGCTTGCTGTCCAGAGGAGTGTTTCCTGGTCATTAGGACCAGTGGGAACTGTTGGGCAGGTTTGAAGTGTGCTTGGTTGAGTAAAAGGGTGCAAACTAGATTAATCTACTAAAGGAAAAATAGGAAAAACAAACACCTTCATGCATGAGTTAAGTAAATGAGTTAGGAAAGTAATTTGTGGCATAAAAGTAACTCTACCTTGCTGTTTGTATTTAGAGTAAATATTCTTTTATAGATGTGCACACAATCACCTTAAAGATAAGGCAAATTAAGCTTTTTGAGTATCTTTTAATGGAAAAATGTTTAATTGCTTTTGTTAAGGTGAATATGGCCAACCACATGCCACAGGTGGCTGTTTAGTACTGATTGTGAATTAAAATAAACTAATCAACCTCCTAATCACTACATTACATTCCCTGTGTAGAAGTCCCCGACGGTAGCTATACGCTCGTACCGGCTGACGAGGACGAGGGAGCTAGAGGAGACGTGCACTACGTGACCGTAGAGCAAGACCCATACCAAAGTCCGGAAGTTGGTGTGTCTGCTTGTGCTGACGAAGGCAAGCCCTGGTTTAATCATTAACTTACGTTTTAATTATAAACTTCTGAATTTATCAATGTTATTTTATGTGCATTTACGTTCAGGAGTTGATTGAAACCCTTGTTGCATGATCCATAAGTACCTATGATCTCTTACTAGCATGTTAGGTCATTAGTGGCTATGCTTTAAGGATCCGGTACAAGTCAAGTGATGTTCGTCACTCGCGAGAATAGTATCTCCTTATGGAATCACCATATGTTTAAATGGATTGCTCATGGGGTAAGAGCATGGGAATTGGGCTCCGCTCTAATGGCTTCGTTGGTTAAGTGTTTGAAAGTACTAACTTGTCGGAAATGGGTACGATAAGCCTAGTACCTAAATGAGGTGGTATGGGGTTTTACTATCGCTACTCTTAGGGTTGCGGCACCGGGCTCGCCACCCGAGTGCATGCGTGAGGCTGGGTGTCCTTAGTGGTGTAGCCCAGATAAACCTTGTATTTAAGATTGTGAGCTATTATCCCCAAACCGAAGAATGACGGGAACAGCCTGGTTGGTGAACTCTTAGTGAGAGCACCTCCCGTGTGTTTAGGTCCACGTTGCAAGGTTATGAATCAATTGATTATCGGCCTCTCACCGTCATCTGAGACTACTTACCCGACTGGCAATGATATCCCTTTATGATGGAACTTTGTGAAGATTATTATTTCATTAATTGTTTGCACAACTATGATTGCAATAGTTGCTTATCTAGTAATAATTACTTCTACTAGAACATGAGCTAAAATGTGAAAGTAAGGATTCATTACTTAGTAGCTTTTTGGCAACCAAACCCACAAGCCAAAAGCCGTGCATGATTAGAGGTAAAGTCTTTCTTTTAGACAGGTAAGTCTTGCTGAGTATTAGTATACTCGGCCTTGCTTTATAAATGTTGTTCCAGGTAATGCATGTGATGTGTGGCCCAGAGAACTTCCACCCGGCTGGGAGCTGGAATGGGTGGATGACGAGGAGTGATTGCATCATGGACAGGCCTCCTATGATGTGATCGTATCGTTTAGTTAGCTTCCGCTGTTTTCAATAAACTCTGAACTTTTTACTTTCATGTCAAGGAACTATGTTGTAACAATGGACCATATGGGGAATCAATGTTAATTTGTAAGGCACTCTGGACTCTCCTTCGTGGGAGTTTTAATGCATACGTTCGATCCTCTCTGTGATGTCAAGTGATTTACTAGGTGTAAACCCGGCAACACTCAACGGGATACTTCGTTATTATCGCTTAATTACCAAAAGGAGTGGTTTAGGCGATAGTAACGAATTATCTCAGGTGGGGTTATCACAGTTGGTATCAGCGCATCCGTATGCACTAGAGTGATTAGATTAATACTAATCACATGATTTACAATAAAACTTGCCAAGATTGATTGGATTTTTAAAATCCGTTGGATCGTTAACGAATAATTTAGATCGAGAGGCCCTAGAGGGAATTTTGGGTTCTTTAAGGTGGCATAAGAATCTATGGTTTATTTTGCTAACTTCCAGCACTTTACTTTATGTCAGACTTACTTTATTGCACAACCAAACTAGTTGAGCCACGTGTTTAATACTTGTGTTGTTCCGCATCACGGGAATTGTGAGGGTTGATGGAGTGATCCATTCCACGGATCCCATCTTCGCGTTTAGTTATGAGTTGTGAGGTCGCCACGTTTATCATACGTGTGCATTCCACATGTCGATCATGCGAGGCAAGGATACACTCCATTCAAACGGAGGGTGTCCGAGGTTGGATGCTGTCCATGCAGTGGCTTGACGCATGGATACCGTTTCTATAAGTGAACGGTAATGTTTGTGGACGCTTTCGTGATGTGCTGGCACGAAAGGTTCGTTTTCTACAGGTACGCTAACAACGTTCGTAAGTCGTTAAGTGTGACGCCCCAGGTTTTTAATTAACGTCATTTACACTAATGACCGGATCAGCCGAGTCAAATCGGCCAAACATCGGTCAAACCTAGGTCAACCTGGGTCATCACCTCGAAAACCTCGCCAGTGGACCCTAATGAACCCCTTGACCAAGTCTATTCACACCCGTGGTCGACCCTTGGTCAAAGACACGGTCGAACCCTGCTTAGCCATTGGTGTCAGCGAATGTAGTCCGGAACTTTTGCCGTGTTCTCCAAATTTCACCTAAACACTTCAAAATCTACCTTTATGAAAGTTGTCCAGCTTGTTGAGGGACACAACTTTCACGTAGATTGGCATTTCAAATTTTGAGTGCAAATTGGTGAAAAACGTGGTCAACTGTCAGCATCTCCTGTTTAGCAGAACGTGGCGACATTCAAAGTTTGGCAGTAATTTATGCGAAATCCGTTGAGAAAAACACTAGACGGCCTTTGTAAAAGTTGTAGAGGGTAGTGAGATCTAAAACTTTCCTATTCATCACTTTGTGCACTTCTATTCAATTTTTGGGAGAAAAACGTGCTCATAGCACTGGAACCGGGCCACGTCACGACGTCGCCGCGCCACGCGCGCCGCGCCACGCGCGCCGCGCCACGGCCGCCCACCGTCCTCGGCCTCCGGTCGCGCGCCGACCGAGGTCGTGCGCCTTCCCAAGGTGTCGCGCACCCCGAGGGCGCCCTTGAAGTTCCCGCGTGCCACGTGGCGCACCCTCACTCGCCGGACGCGCATTCCACCACGGACCGGTGGTCCGTCCGCCGCCGCCCGGGCGCGCGCGTTCCCGAGACGCCGCCGTCGGTCCGCCGGGACGCGAGCCGGCGCACGGGTCGACTATAAGGGGGCCATCGCCTTGCCTCGACGCGCCCCCCCACGACACCGAGCCCACCGCCACCGCGCCACCGGGGGCACGCCGCCGCGGTCCTCCGGCCACTACGGCCGAACTCCGCCCCAAGCCCACTCTCCTATCCTCCGAGCTCGCCGTCCCTTCCCTCGCCTTCACACGCGAGCCGCTCGGCCGCCCCGCGCGCGCGGCCCGGCGCCGCTCCTCTCGCCGGAGCAGTCGCTCCAGCGGTGGCCGCCACCGGGAGCCGCGGAGCACCCCCGCAAGCCACCCTTTCTCCACGAACCAAGCCACAAATCGGTCGCCGGTGAGTCCCTAAACATTTTCCCCAACTCTCCCCACCGACCCCAGCCGCCACCCCACCGGATTTTGGCCATAACCGCCGCCGGCCATGGCGAGGGACCCAATTGCGGGCTCCCCATTCTTTCCAGGAAGATTTTCGTAAACCAGGGGCATATTCGTGAGAATCTGAAACTTCCCAGGGATCCCGGTGCAAAGTGATTCTCAAATAGTAAAGTGCTTTTGGCTGATTCTTGTAATTTGTGTAGAAAATCGTAGAAAAATTAGAAAAATGCAAAGCCAATTTTGTTGGATTCGTGGTGAAAAATCACACAACTTTTGTTAATCTTGCCTGAGGTAGTTCCTGTTAGTTTTTGCATGAAAAATAGAAATGTGAAAAACCTAGCTCTGCAATATCTCAAAATCTATAAATCTTCTGTAGCTAATTTTTGGATATGTTGTGTGTTTTGACATATCTAGCTCCTGTACCAAATATTACACAAAGGTATGATGCAAATCGTTTTATAAAAATTGTTTTCCATTTCTGCCCAATCTGCATAAATGATTTTTGTAGCTAAAAATAATTTGCTTTTTGAAGCCAACTTTTTCATAATGTCTTTTTATTCCAACACACACCTCTGGTGAATTAATCACAATTTTATAATTACCATAAAATTTTATTCTTGAATTATGATTGTTTTTCTTTGAAAATTCATAACTCAAGTTTCATAATAGTTCTAGGTGTATGTGCTGCACCCGTAGACTAGGTTTGGACCATATAACCTGTGTGTGAAAGATTGAATCATTTTGTTGAGTATTTATTTTTGTGTGCATTTACCTTGTCTTTCTAGCTAGCTTTTGTTATTTTCAAAAATGATTAATTTCTAGCCATCCAAAGCATGCATGATTGTCCAGTGGCTTATTATAGGTGTTTAAAATGTAACACACCCTTCCACTAAATTTTATTAATTAATTTCAGGAATAAAAGCTTTGTGGGTCATTAAGGGCTTAATAGTCGTTAAATGGGAAAATCACCAAACCATCCCTAATAAGCTTGGGTGTGGTTTTAAATCCTTTTAAAAGGGCTAACTATACCCACCCACTACTGTTTGTGAAGTTGAATTAAATTATTTGCATATATATGTACACAGTCACTATCAAAAAGAATATCTAATAAAGAATTGCAAATTGTTCCTCTTTGGAAGAGTATGCTAAATGTATTTCTTATCTAGGTGAATGCGTCCAACTAATACACCCCATGGATGTCATTTATGGTTTGTAATTGATTGAAGTAAAAAAAATCGTCGAGTAAATCTTGCATTTGCATCTTCGTGTAGATCTTTCCACCAGTAGACGTACGCTCGTGCCGGAAGGAGGAGACGAAGGTGCCGACAAAGAGCTGCAGAACGTGGACGTGGCTCAAGACCTGGACCCAAGTCCAGAAGGGCCCAAGGCCAACCTTGCCAGCGAAGGCAAGCCCCGGATCATTAACACTGTCTTTTAAAATTATGCAATTATGTTTGCTATGATTGCGCATTTACGTTCAGGAGTTGAATTGAAACCCTAGATGCATGATCCTTAGGTACCTATTCTCTATCACTAGTCTACTAGGTCGATAGCTGCCATGCTATAGGACCGGTACAAGTCGAGTGATGTTCATCACTCGCGAGAATAGGTTCTTATGTTGGAATCATAAGATCTTCATAAATGGATTGCTCATGCGGTAAGAGCATGGGATTTGGGCTCCGGTCCAGTGGCTTTCGTGGGCTAAGCTTTTGAACGTATTATGCACTCGCCGGCAATAGGACCGGTAAGCCTAGTACCTTAATGAGACGGTGCGGGAACTTACTATTACTACTCCTGAGGAATCACCTAACCGGCTAGCTACTGGGAAGGGGGGTGCATGTGTGATGCTGGGTGTCTCACGGGGTATGCCAGCTAACCTTGTACCCAGGACTGTAAGATTCGATCCCAACCCGAGGACTTTTGGGAACTTCCTGGGAAAGTTGTCCTTGCGGGGGCGGCCTACCGTGTGTTTAGGTTTACCTTGCAAGGTTTAAATCAATCGATTGTCGCCTCTTACCGTTATCCGAGACTGCTTAATCAACTGGCCATAATATCCCATAATGATGGAACTCGAGGAATGTTGTTGTATGAATTAATTGCTTGTCCAATTCTTGATTGAATTAGATGGCACATTTAGAAATGGTAATCAACTATAACTTGTGCTAAAATATTGAAAGTAAGTATATATCCTTAGTAGCTGTTCAGCAAAAGAAACCCCACCGGCCAAAAGCCTTTCATGTCTAGAGTTTGGTGATGTAGATATCGCCCGGCGGTTAAGTCTTGCTGAGTATTGGTATACACAGCCTTGCTTTAAAACTGTTGTTGCAGGTGTTGTTGACCGGAAGGGTGACGACAAGTGATGACATCACGGATGGCCTCCTGTGATGTTTACCGTTGCGCTAGTTTATTTTATTCCCGCTGTTTTCGAACTCTGAACCCTTACTCCATGTCAGGAACAATGGTTTGTAATAAAATGTTTGAACTCATGTTGTACTCTGGACTCGCCTTCGTGTGTGTTTTAATGCATGTGTCGATCCTCTGTATGTACTCCAAGTAATCTACCGGGCGTTAACCCTGCAACTAATGATACTTTATTGTTGCTTAATGACCAAAGTGGATCGGTCTTAGGCGATAATACAGTATTTTCCTGGGCGGGTTGTCACAGCTGGTATCAGAGTGATTGCATGCACCAGAGCTTAATTAACAATCTAAATCACATGATTTTGAATAAAATTTGCCAAGATTGTCTGATTTTCCAAAGCACGTTGGTGCGTTCAGGATAAACTAGACTGAGAGGCCCTAGAGGGAATTGTTGGGTTCTTTCCAGTGGCTTAATTAACCTATGGTTTATTTTGCTAACTTCCAGCACATTACTTTATGTCGGACTTACTTTCTTGCGGAACCAAACTAGATGAGCCACGTGTTTATACGTGTGTTGTACCGCATCACGAGAATTGCGATGGTTGATGGAGTGATCCATTCCACGTATCCCATCTTCGCGTCTGGTTATGAGTTGTGTTGTCTCCACATGTTTTATACGTGAGCATTCCACATGTCGAATATGCGAGGCAGGGATACATTCCATTCAAACGGAGGATGTCCAAGGTTGGACGCTGTCCATGCAGCGACTTAACGCATGGATGCCGTTTCTATAGTGAACGGTAATGTATGGGAACACTTTCATGAGTGCTAGCATGAAAGGTTCGTTGTGTTCCGTGATCTTCTGCAGGTACCCTAACCTCGTTTCGTAAGTCGCTAAGTGAGCATCGCTAGTTCTCGACTAGTTATTATAGGGAGATACATGTATGTGCCATGCCACCGACGCTAACTCTGAGTTTTGGCTTGAATAACTTGTGAGGACGAATAGGACGTCTTGCATCATGCTAAAGGTCGTGGAAGAGCCTAAACTGAATCCATACCTGTTTCCGTGCTCTCTAAGGTAAAATAGTGATAGTGTGTTTTGTCCTGTCTAGTCTCTCTAGCGTAGATGTGTTGTCGTGAATAAATTTATTAAAAGTTGTTGCTTGGATTGTTGATCTCCATCTAGGTTGCTCCAAACTAATCTAGTTTTTGCTCGCCGAAGTTCACGATCATAACCTTGGTCTACCGCAAGTTATGCTCGGTTAGTCAACCCTTGTCTTGCTATCTTCCTAGAACCACTTGGAATCTTGCTTAGGTAGCACCCTTCTTAATCTTCTAGCTCAACCTTGCACACCCAACTTGAGACTCCTAACCTTGCTAAGTTACTACACAAGTTGAGAAATTTTGGACTCTGGTTTGAGTTAGGAAGTTCCGTTCCGATTACCAGAACTTGGTATCATTAGGTATGCCTGCTCGTTCGAGTTCAGCATACGGTGGTATTTTAGTATGCATGGTCACCCCATACCTTAACCCTACCCTTATTCGTGGATCCAGTTACCCTTGTACACTCGCATCCGACTGATTCTCACTTTTGTCGTTATGCCCAGAAGGACGATGCTGGCTCTTCGTCGGCTGATGTGGAAACATGGACTCTCGTGAACTACCTCGAGGAGGGTGGATTTCCTGCACTTTTGTTGGACACCCTGAAGGACTTTTGGTGCACCACTTACCCAGAGTACTCGACATGTGAGGTCATGACCACAGGCCAACTCGTTCATTGTGAAGTCAAGGTGAAGATTTCAGTGTGCCCGACCAATCCTGCTTGGGAAGAGTGGGAGTTTAAGGCACAAGGGCGAAACTTGTCCGACACGGTGCAGAAGGCTGCTCTCGAAGCACTCACAACTTTCTATGAGAAGCACCCTGCCGAGACAGCCGGCTCAGCAGCCAAAGTAATTCCTGTACCTGAGCGACACACTGTACCTGGTGGCGAACGTGAACCTATCCTTCCAGCTCAGAGCAACTCTCACTGTAGCCCTGATCTTGTCACCTCAGTCCGCTTTTCAGAAGCCATGTACGACACCTACCAACGGATGGTGGGAGAAAGTGTATTCTATAGACACCAAATCTATAGGTACAGAGTTAAGGAAACGGAGTGTACAGCTCAAGCGTTAAAGGAAGCCCGAGCCATGGTAGCTGCTCTCAAGAAGGAAAGACACAAGGACATGGCAAAGATACAAGAGTTGAGTGAGATCATACATGAACAGAATTTCTTATTGCAGCATAACGACCAGTATATGCTTGAACTAGAAAATCAACTGGAAGCTATAGCAGTTCCACCCCCGGAACTAGACATTCCTAGGCCAGCAGGAGAAGAAGATGCGGAGGACATCTAAGGAGAATCTGGAATTGAGTCTGGACCTGAGTCACCATAGCCCCTCAGCATAGAAACCCCAACACTAGGAAGTTGGCATGTTGGAAATAAAATTCTGAGTCGTAAGAGTGTAGTGTTTGTAAGGAACCGTAGTGTACAGTAACCGCGTTTGGTTAACTATTGCGGTTGGTTGAACTGGGAGCTTCTTTGTGCAGCTAGTCTGTGTTGTAATTCCAAACGTTATTTGGTAATCTTGAAGACCATCATCGATGTAATGCCTGGATTAAATATCCCTTTCAGCAGTAATGTTCGTAAGGAATTATTTGTGCTAGTTGTGATCAAATCAAGTCCTGTGATGAATCTCAAACTCGTCCAAAAATCTCGTGCCAATCAAAGATCTGATCAAATCCTCAATCCTGAACTTATTAGTTTTGGTCTTGCTCGCAACCTTGTGAAGTAAAATAAATGTTTCCTTTATGCATGCACTGCATAGCATATGCATTCGGGGAGCTTGGGCATATTAATGTGCATCCGCATGAAAACTCCGTACCCCTACTCTGCTTCTCTTGATGGTGATGTGGTAATCCCATAGCCAAAGGTGCCGCGGCAGAACCTAGGGCATCGTGTGTGCTGCAGCCACCCGACTGCCACTAGGAGCGCGCTAGGAATCTTGGTTGTGAGAAAGTGACTCGCCACTCAGATCCTTCTCTACCTATGATTGCCTTCGCAATCACTAACTCATCGTATGGGTAACCGGGACATTCTAACGTGCATCATGAGCACCATACCGCACGAGCATGTGCATAGTGTCTTCACAAGCATGTGCATTGCATCAACTTGAAACATATTGCACCTTAAAAATAATGAGTTGTCAACACATCACACTCACAAGTAAGTAAAGGTGCGAGCAAGATTATTCTGGAGTTCCGCATGAAATCATCCCTCGTGTATTTGTTCTTGGTTCGTGCCCATAACCTCCAAATCCTCAGGATCGAGCAAGGAAGTGCACCTAGGATCGACCGAAGCTTTTGGCTATGCTCTCTTTGTTGCTATCGCGGGCGTAAGGCGAAGTACACTGAGCTTTTCTCGTCTTTCTCTCCATCACGGACAATTCTTTCGACCGTTGAACCTCGTCATCGTTAGTGCTCCGACCATACGACGCCATGACGTCACTCCGCCATCTTTTTCCGCAACCGTGCTCACGATGCTAAGACCGCACGGGCTGACCATTGTCGAGCTCTGTGTTGTCTACACCAGATACCCGGATGGTTAGAAGACCGTTGCAGCCCCGCAGCGGTTATAAAAGGGAACCCTTTACCCAGAACCGCCGATGCGAAAGCTCCATGTCCGTCCGAGCTTGACATCACCACCGCTCTTGTTTTGCCTCCAGCTAACCTTGGAAACTTTGCCACTGGAGCATCTCTCCCATCTATTCCGTTCCTCGCCAAGCAAGTTGTTCCTCTGTCTTCATCCACGACGTCGAGAAGAAGCTCGGAAGTAGACCAGAAGAAGAACTAAAGCCAAGCTGCCACACATGACTCAGTCTTCGAAAGAGTTTGAGTGTTTTCGTTGGACATTGATAGGGATGTATCTCTGTATCACAGGCGGAATCTGTCTGCTATTAGCTGTTCATGTGCACCTTCATCGCCCGCTTCCTCATGAACGACGATGAGGAAGTAAGGGAGCGCACCTTGTACCTTTTGTTCCATCTGAATTCCCGACCGTGGACGTGTAAACAGAGCTTTACAAATTTGATACTTGTGACTGTTTTGCTGTCCGGATCACATCACTTACCGTGAAAGAATCTCGTAGAGTATGCTCGAATTATGAGTTTTTGGGTGAGATTCTGAACATGTATTGATTAGGGACTTAAATTTTCAGATGTTCAGACCGGCACGGTGTAACCCCAATGGTTTTGGTGCGTCGGGTAGCGGTGATCTTACGCTACCGCCGCCCACGACGCTGACCGAAGCTTTCGTGGCAGCGCATACCGACGTGTTGTGCCAGCTCCTGCAGGCACAACAACAGATGGTTCAACAACTACAGCAAATGTCACCGATGCAACAGAAGCTCCAACCTTCCAAGCCCTATTCACCCGAAGTACCTACCCAGAGTGACATAAACGCCATTGTCGGCACAACTCAGCTGTTGGAGGTGCAGAATTCCATGCTGAACAAGATGGTGTACGATATCATCCAAGGACGTTATGGGAAACCATCTCAAACTAGTTTGGCAGAGAGTCTCTCCCAGTCTTTATCTGCCTCTATGGTCGAACAAGCCTGGTTGTTCAATATGTTGGTGGAGTATGTTAATCAAGACCAACCCAAGGCCTCCGACTCCATATTACCACCTTCTCAACTACCAATGGATCTTAGAGAAGAAGAGAGGGCAAATCGAGGCAACAAACGACTATTATCTGAGATAGATGTAAGTGAGTGGGAAATTACCTGTAAGGAGACTCGTCCGCGTGAGGGAAAATGAAGATGTGACACTAGCAAGGCCGCTCAACCCCTTGTTGGTGAAACACCTTCGCAAGCCACGAGGTTAAGAAGGAACAGGAAGAAGAAGAGGCTCCGTCTCATCAAGAAAGGCCAGCAACAAATCTCCAAGCCCGGAGACCTTCCACCCCGTTTGTGCTACAATTGTAGACAACCCGGGCATTACGCAAATGAGTGCCCGAACCCCAGACAGCAGAAGCCCCAGCAAAAGACGCAGAACCCCGGATCCGCTAACGATAACCACAGCAACAAGCCAAGTTGTCAAGTGGGGCAAAGCCAACTGAGTTTCTTGGGTAACACCTTTATGCCCAAACTTTTCCCCCACCTCCTTTTGTAAATTCAAATCTCGAGACGAGATTCTGTTAAGGGGGGTAGGCTGTGACGCCCCAGGTTTTTAATTAACGTCATTTACGCTAATGACCAGAGTAGCCGAGTCAAACCGGCTGAACATTGGTCAAACCTAGGTCAACCTGGGTCATCACCTCGAAAACCTCGTTAGTGGACCCTAATGAACCCCTTGACCAAGTCTATACACACCCGTCGTCGACCCTTGGTCAAAGACACGGTCGAACCCGGCTTAGCCATTGGTGTCGGCGAATGTCGTCCGGAACTTTTGCCGCGTTCTCCAAATTTCACCTAAACACTTCAAAATCTACCTTTATGAAAGTTGTCCAGCTTGTTGAGGGACACAACTTTCATGTAGATTGGCATTGCAAATTTTGAGTGGAAATTGGTGAAAAACGTGGTCAACCGTCAGCATCTCCTGTTTAGCAGAACGTGGCGACATTCAAAGTTTGGCAGTAATTTATGCAAAATCCGTTGAGAAAAACACTAGACGGCCTTTGTAAAAGTTGTAGAGGGTAGTGAGATCTACAACTTCCCTATTCATCACTTTGTGCACTTCTATTCAATTTTTGGGAGAAAAACGTGCTCGAAGTACCCTAGTCTGAAACCATAGCGCTGGAACCGGGCCGCGTCGCGACGTCGCCGCACCACGGACGCCCGCTGTCCTCGGCCTCCCGGCCGCCGCGCGCCCCGAGGGCACCCTTGAAGTTCCCGCGCGCCACGTGGCGCACCCTCACTCGCCGGACGTGCATTCCATCACCGACCGGCCACCGTCCGTCCGTCGCCCGGGCGCGCGCGTTCCCGAGACGCCGCCGTCGGTCCGCTGGACGCGAGCTGGCGCACAGGTCGACTATAAGGGGGCCATCGCCTTGCCTCGACGAGCAGTCTACTAGGTCGATAGCTGCTATGCTATAGGACAGGTACAAGTCGAGTGATGTTCGTCACTCACGAGAATAGGTTCTTATGTTGGAATGTTAAGATCTTCATAAATGGATTGCTCATGTGCTAAGAGCATGGGATTTGGGCTCCGGTCTAGTGGCTTTCGTGGGCTAAGCTTTTGAATGTACTAAGCACTCGCTGGGAATGGGACCGGTAAGCCTAGTACCTTAATGAGACGGTGCAGGAACTTACTATTACTACTCCTGAGGAATCACCTAACCGGCTAGCTACCGGGAAGGGGGGTGCATGTGTGATGCCGGGTGCCTCGCGGGGTATGCCAGCTAACCTTGTACCCAGGACTGTAAGATTCGATCCCAACCCGAAGACTTTTGGGAACTTCCTGGGAAAGTTGTCCTTGCTGGGGCAGCCTTCCATGTGTTTAGGTTTACCTTGCAAGGTTTAAATCAATCGATTGTCGGCCTCTCACCGTTATTCGAGACTGCTTAATCAACTGGCCATGATATCCCATAATGATGGAACTCGAGGAATATTGTTGTATGAATTAATTGCTTGTCCAATTCTTGATTGAATTAGATGGCACATTTAGAAATGGTAATCAACTAGAATTTGTGCTAAAATATTGAAAGTAAGGATCTATCCTTAGTAGCTGTTCAGCAAAAGAAACCCCACCGGCCAAAAGCCTTTCATGTCTAGAGTTTGGTGATGTAGATATCGCCCGACGATTAAGTCTTGCTGAGTATTAGTATACTCAGCCTTGCTTTAAAACTGTTGTTGCAGGTGTTGTTGACTGGAAGGGCAACGACAAGTGATGACATCACGGATGGCCTCCTGTGATGTTTACCATTGCGCTAGTTTATTTTATTTTCGCTGTTTTCGAACTCTGAACCCTTACTCCATGTCAGGAACAATGGTTTGTAATAAAATGTTTTAACTCATGTTGTACTCTGGACTCGCCTTCGTGTGAGTTTTAATGCATGTGTCGATCCTCTATATGTACTCCAAGTGATCTACCGGGCATTAACCCGGCAACTAACGATAGGATGATACTGTACTATTGCTTAATGACCAAAGTGGATCGGTCTTAGGCAACAATATAGTATTTTCCTGGGCGGGTTGTCACATTAAGTGCGAATCGAGTAGCTCCGACTAGTTATTATAAGGAGAGCCGATTATAAGCTTGCCACCGGCACTAACTACGTCTTTGGATCCATGTGTGTGAGGTCGTTAAGACGTGTGCATGCAGAATCAAAATCTTGTTGAACCTAAAAATTGGTCCTTGTTGCTTGAATAATTTTTCTAGGGTGATTGCTTGATCTTAAATAAGGTTTTCCTCTCTTTTGATCTTAGGAAAATTTCTGGCAGATTCTCTTGCTGCCATTTCTCAATTTTTAGAGTCAAATCTGTAAGGAATCTGACTAGACATCCTTTAGTAAAGTGTTTCTTACCAAATCTATCTTCTACTGTGAATTTCTCACGATCTTAGGAATTTTCTACAGAAAGTTATGCTCAGTTTAGTGAGTCTCTGTTCTGCTGTTTTTCAGAGCAGCGTCCCTCTGCAATTGAAATTTTTTTGAGCGTGTTCCAATCCAATCTATATCCACCTTTGAATACCAAAAGTGTGCATAATTATGTCATTGTTATGCTGCGAAAATTTGGGAATTTTTGGGGCCCTGGTTTTTATGTTATGAATTTTTGTTCATACCTACCAGATTTTACCCCTTTTCCTCGTATTGATGTCATTTGATGTCTAACGTGTAGACCCTAATTTTTGTACAGATGGCGCAGCCACTGATCTACGAGATCGACGCGGACGGTACCATTCGTACTGATGCCCTTCACTGGGATGGTTTTCCCTGTATTTTGTGGGAGACCCTCAGTGAGGTGGGCTACACTACATCGCCACTGTACGAGGTGGTCTCTTTTTGGGACCAGGGTGTTCCTTACGCTCGCACGACCACTACCATGCTCCCCCACCCCAAGCACCTGGAGTGGGTGGACTTGAGCATGATGTTCTTTGCTCACCGCGGTGTCGAGTCGGTTGAGTCCGTGGCCATGCGCATCCTTCACACCTTCTGCGAGCAGCACCCGGACGAGGTGATGCTCACTACGTTGGGGTTGTTTCCGGCCATGGACCCACTTGACCCGGCTTGGCGTGAGCGTATCTCACTCACCGACGTGTTGCTCATGACGGACCCTCCAGAGGTTGTTGTGCGCCAGCTTCTGAGGTTGTTGGAGGCGGTGTATAACATGCAGGTGTTTCGTCTTTCCACTCAGGGTATGATCTCACTTGTGTTGATGGACTCCACAGTGATGAGGGATATCCTCACCCTCGACCTTCAGTTCGAGCGACAGATCGTTGCTCACCTCCAGCAGGAGATTGTTGTGCTTCAGGACGAGCGTATCCAGTGGCACCAGGAGCGTGTGAGATCACAGAGCAGTTGTTCACCCAAGACCACGCTCTCGAGATGACTCAGGTGCAGCTAGCTCATACTGAGGCCCAGTGTTTTGCCTTGGTACAGAACGTGGTTGAGATGCAGAACTAGGTTGCTGAGATGGAGATAGAGGAGGAGGTGTGGAAGGCGATGGCCCACCAGGGGCAGCAGCCGCCGATTGCACCACCAGCTGCGCCAGCCGCTCCGGATGAGCTACAGGGAGTTTCCGGCTTGAGCGAGGACAGCGTGGGTGGTCCACCACCCGATTCTCCGGATACTAGCGCTGGCTCTGCTGCGGGCTATTAGTGGTTTGGTAGTTGTCTTTTGGAGGACAATCATGTACTCTTAGTTTAGCCTCCTCAGCTAGATTTTGTGTAAGGGTAGAGGCTGTTCGGAGAGTCGGATGATGACCTTTTGTTGTACATAAGTGTGTAGTCGATCCGAAGACTCCATATCATGTAATGCTTGGATGAACACTTTATGGTCGTTTCTTAATGAATGCTTTAGGGTTGTTGTGATCAAAGTTTCGCCTTGTGTTGAATACCAACCTTTTGTGTTATGTTGTGGAGATTATGCTCACCAAAATTCACCGCCATTGCATAAGCGTACCGAGAATTATAGAGGAAATTGTGCAGTTCGGCCTCCAGCAAAAACAGCTAGGCAGAACCTCTGTGTTGGAATTTTTCAGGCATGTTAATGTTGGAATTGGACCTCAGGTTGAATACCAATGTTGGAGCTCATGAAACTTTGCACTTGCTGACCAAAAACGGGAGCTTTTCCTATTAAGGGCTCAGAGTTATGCATTTTCTAGTAACTCAGCTGTGCTGTCCGGTTTTCACCGAATTGATGCTATGAGTTTTCGTTTTGCATATTCTTCTTGTGGATGTTGTAAACAAGCTTGTGAATATGTAACTAATGAGAACCTCATGGATTTCAGATGGTGGGACAAACTCGTGCTTCTCCCAATGGCTTTCGTGCAGTGGGAGTGATGCTCCGCCTCCTCCGCCCAACATGACCATTCAAGAGCAATTTATGGTCACCCAAACGAAGGTGATGCGGCAGCTCTTGCAAATGCAGCACCAGCTTGCTCAGCAGCTGCAAAACAATCCCATGGGGAAAACATCGATGGCCAGCCTCGAGTCACCAAATATGAGCATTTATATGCCATGAAGCCCCCGACCTTTGAAGAGGCCAAGAAGCCACTGGCTGCCGATGTGTGGATCAGGGCCATTGAGGCCAAGTTCTCTGTGTTCACCTTGCCCTGCTCAGAGGAGTGTAAGGCCAGCTTCGCTGCCCTCCAACTCTGCGGTGCAGCGTTGATATGGTGGGAGAACTTCAAGACCATGATTCCTGCAGGACATCAAATCACGTGGGCTGAATTCAAGCAGGCCTTCAAGGAACATCACATTCCTAAAGGTCTCATGGATATAAAGATGAAGGAGTTACTTGCTTTAAAGCAAGGCTCTGACACGGTATATGAGTATGCTAAGAAGTTCAATGCCTTGTGTCAGTATGGTGGGCATCACGTTGACAACGATGCCAAGAAGATAGAGCATTTCTGTGATGGGCTACATGGGGATCTCTATGAGAGGCTTAACCTCTACGAGCCTAACAGTTATCAGGACCTTGTGAACAAGGCCATTTCTCAAGAGGATGCCATGTCAAAAGCCCAGAAGGATAGGAAGAGGTAGGCCGGATTCACCGCTACTGGTGGGTCAGGCAAGAAATTTCGCTTTGTCAAGAAAGGTACTCAGGGTCCTCCCCAGTCATCTTCAACTGGACACTGGAGGGTGACCCCGTCTCAGAACAAGCCATCTGGGAACTTCCAGTTCCGTAAGGCACAACAGTAGCCATACAAGCCTAATGCACCCCCAGCCAACAAAAACAACAACAGTGCTACCAAGGACCGTCGCTGCTATAATTGTGGGCAGCCGGGGCATTACATCAATGAGTGCCCCAAACCCAGGCCGAACAAGCAAGGTGAAAGCTCAGGTTTCCGTTAGGGGAACCAAGGCAAGAAACCCGTGGTGCAAGTCAAGCAGGGCAAACTCAACTTCACCACCCTGGTTGACGTTCCAGAGGGAGCAGCAGTGCTAACGGGTACATTCTCTCTATCCGTGATCACCCCGTTAAAATTTTGTTTGATTCTGGAGCAACCCATAGTTTCATAAGTGAAAGTCTAGTGAGCAAGCTGGGGTTACATTCTTGTCATGCCAAAGAATCTTTCGTAATAGCCACGGTGGGAGGAAGAATCCCCTCCAACACTTTAACTAAAGCTGTACCTTTGCTACATGGTAGCAAAACCTTCTTAACCAATCTGATTCATTTGGGATTGGGAGGTCTAGATGTAATTCTAGGGATGAATTGGTTGATCCAACATCAAGTTGTCCTGGACATTGCCACAAGGATGGTAGAAATCCATTCCCCTACCAGTGGTCACACCACCTTGTACTTGCCCAGGGCAGAAGGCACAAATCCTTGTTCTTATGCTGCCGTAACCGTTCAGCTAGAAAACATTCCAGTAGTGTGCGAGTATCCAGATGTCTTTCCCGATGACTTGCCTGGTATGCCACCAGACAGGGACGTCGAATTTGTCATGGAGCTTCAGCCAGGTACCGCACCTATATCTAAAAGGCCTTACTGAATGCCGCCCAAAGAGCTAGCTGAGTTGAAGATTCAATTGCAAGAATTGCTTGATAAAGGGTATATCCGCCCAAGTTCTTCTCCTTGGGGGAGTCCTGGTCTTTTTGTGAAAAAGAAGGATGGTAGCTTGTGAATGTGTGTTGACTATCGTCCACTCAATGCGGTGACAATCAAGAATAAATATCCGCTTCCCCGCATTGATGTGCTCTTTGATCAGTTGGCTAGTGCCAAAGTCTTTTCCAAGATCGATCTCCGATCGGGCTATCATCAAATCAAGATTCGAGCAAGTGACGTTCCAAAGACAGCCTTTTCCACCAGATACGGCCTTTATGAATTCCTGGTCATGTCTTTTGGTCTCACCAACGCACCTGCCTATTTCATGTATCTTATGAACTCAGTCTTCATGAATGAATTGGACAAGTTCGTAGTGGTCTTCATCGATGATATTCTCATTTATTCCAAGAGCAAAGCCGAGCATATGAAGCATCTTCGTATTGTCTTGCAGCGATTGAGGAAGCCGCCCAAGTCAGTACATCACATCTGTAGTTTTCTAGGTCTAGAAGGCTATTACCGTCGGTTTATTCCGGATTTCTTCAGAATAGCTAAACCCATGACCGAACTATTGAAGAAGGGTGCCAAGTTTGTGTGGAGTGAGGAGTGTGACAAAGCCTTCCATACCTTGAGGGAACACTTAACCTCAGCTCGTGTATTGACACAACTAGATATGTCCAAACCGTTTGAGCTGTTTGTGATGCTTCGGACACTGGTCTTGGTTCCTTGCTTATGCAAGAAAACCGAGTCATTGCCTATGCCTCATGGGCACTTCGACCCCATGACAAGAATTATCCTACTCATGATATTGAGCTTGTAGTGCATGCCATAAAGCTTTGGCGGCATTACTTGATGGGCAATCTCTACAATATCTACACAGACCACAAGAGTCTCAAGTATATTTTCACTCAATCCGATCTGAACATGAGGCAAAGAAGATGGTTGGAATTAATCAAGGATTATGATTTGGAAGTCCATTACCATCCCGACAAAGCTAACGTGGTTGCAGATGCGCTTAGCCGCAAGCATTGCAACTATGCGACGTTAGAGCCAAATAATGAAACTTTATGTGAAGAAATGAGGAAGCTTAACATGGAATTGGTCGAGCATGGCAATCTTTATGCTGTCTCGATCGAATCTCCTCTCCATGAAAGAATTGCCACGGCTCAACTCATCGATGAAGAGGTTCAGAAAATCAAACAAAGGTTAGAAGAAAGAGATCCCAAGTTTGATTGTTATCGGAGGGATGACAAAGGAATTGTGTGGTTCGGTCAAAGATTAGTTATTCCCCAGGATCAGAACCTAAGGAAGGAGATTTTGGATGAGGCCCATCTCTCTAAATTCACCATCCATGCAGGAAGTACCAAAATGTACCGAGACCTTAGCGAAAACTTTTGGTGGTCAAATATGAAAGGTGAAATAGCCGAGTATGTGTCTGGTTGTGATACATGTCAAAGGATCAAGGCTAGTCACCTAAAGACCGCAGGCCACATGCAACCATTGTCCATTCCTGCGTGGAAGTGGGACGATATAAGCATGGATTTCATTGTTGGGTTACCTCTCACGCCCCGGAAGCATGATTCCATTTGTGTAATAGTGGACCGACTTACCAAGACCGCTCACTTTATTCCCGTTCACACTACCTATTTAGTCGAGCGCTATGCGGAAATCTATGTTGATCTCATAGTGCGATTGCATGGTGTTTCAAAGTCTGTCTTATCAGATCGAGGTACTCAGTTTGTTGCTCGCTTTTGGCCACAAGTGCATGAATCTTTGGGAACCAAGCTAATCCATAGCTCCAGCTATCACCCTCAGACAGATGGTCAGACGAAAAGAGTAAATCAAGTAATAAAAGATATGTTGAGAGCTTGCGTCATTCATTTTGACAAATCTTGGGACAAATGCCTAGCCCAAACAGAGTTTTCCTTTACAATAGTTACCAAGCAAGTTTGAAGATGGCCCCGTTTTAAGCCTTGTATGGAAGAAGGTGTCGTACCCCTTTGAATGGGTCACAAGCGGGTGAGCGAACCTTGTTTGGTCCTAAGCTAGTATAAGAAACCAAAGAGAAAGTGAGTGTGATTAGAGAAAATTTGAGAGCAGCTCAGATGAGGCAAAAGAGTTACCATGACGAAGCTAAAGCTCCCCGAGAGTTTGAAGTTGGTAATTATGTATACCTAAAGGTATCTCCGACCAAAGGCGTACAACGCTTTGGAGTAAAAGGGAAATTAGCTGCACGCAATATTGGTCCTTATGAAGTCACCGAGAAGTTTGGTACGGTTTCCTACCGTATTCGACTTCCCGACTGATTGTCTGCAGTACACAACATGTTTCACGTCTCACAATTGAAGAAGTGTGAGCAAATTCTGGAAGCACAAATAATTGAGGAGACCAATGACGAAATAGAACCAGATCTATCCCTAGTAGAGTATCCAATGAGAGTATTGGATCATAAAGAAACACAAACTAGGAGACAAAAGGTGAAGATGTACCAGATACAATGGAGTAACCACACCGAAGAAGAAGCTACATGGGAGTCCGAACAATTTTTAAACACCAAGTACACCAACTTTCTTCCGAGTCAAACTCGTAAGTGAATTTTCCTCACTTACTCTTGATTTCGAATCTCGGGACGAGATTCCCGTTAAGGGGGGTAGGCTGTAACACCCCGTGTTTTTGCTCAGTGGTGATTTGTGATAATGACACTCCTAACTACTCCTCTAACTACCCTTGAGAACCCTAAGTCAACTCTTGGTCAAAACCCTAGCCCAAAACCCTAGTGTCCCCTTTGACCTCCTTGTGTCCATCTAGGACTTGGGCACGTTCTCCAAAGTTTCCCTAAACACTTCAAAACCGCCCAAAGGGGAAAATTTGTAGAATGTCAAGGCACACAACTTTGCTGTTGATTGGCATTTGAAATTCGAAGTAATTCTTAGTGAAAAATACTTTTGAACGCGCTCGGTTCCTGTTCATCGGCGCTGAGAAAAGAGCCACTTTGGCATGAAGATTATGCCAGATCCTTTAAGCAAAACACCTATCAACCTTTGCAAATCTTGTAGAGGAATCCTTGATCTACATATTTGCTATTTTGTGCAAGGTGCACTTTAGTTTCAAAAAATGGAGAAAATCAATTTTGAAAACTGACTCAGCAAATTGTTTTTGCTCGCGAACGCCGGAACGCGCTCTGCCGCTACGTCGCGCGCGGCCACGCCGCACACCGCCGACGTGCCGTCCCCGCGTCAGTGCGCACGCCGAGGCGCCGGAGTGACCACCGGTCACTGCGCTGTGACGGCGAGAGATTCCTTGTGACATTCGTGGCAAGTGGGCCTGCCAA
Organism: Cenchrus americanus; assembly: GCA_947561735.1. Classification (NCBI taxonomy): domain Eukaryota; kingdom Viridiplantae; phylum Streptophyta; class Magnoliopsida; order Poales; family Poaceae; genus Cenchrus; species Cenchrus americanus. The sequence continues at coordinate 163,062,031 of OX387242.1, read as the reverse complement.
GTGGCGCCAATCCACCGGACCGGCGCACCACCGCGGCGCGCCATTGGCCGCCGAGGCGACGCATGTTGCCGGCCATGTTGTGGCCATTCCACGCGTGCTTGTGTCACCGGCGTGACCTCACCCACTCACAATCGACCATCCCCGACTATAAGTAGTCCTCCCCGGCCTCTGCCTCGCGCGCACGCCTAACCGCCGCCGAGCTCCGCCGCCCGCCATTGCCCCCCCCCTCGGTGAGCTCATTGCCCCGCCCATTTCCATGGCCATCTGAGCACGCCTAAACCTTCTACTTGTACACATAGAGCTTACACGCGCACATGTTGGCCTGACTGAACGGCTTGCTCGCCGGAGCATGAGTTCCCGCGGCCGCTGCCGGGCAGTCATGCCGGACTCGCTCCTCCGCCGGTTCTCCAAGCCCTGGGACCCACCTAGCACCTTCCCTAGGCCACATGGAAACTACCTGTGCCGCACATTGTTGAGCTCCGCCCATCATCTCGCCGGAATCCGAGCTTCCGCGGCCGCGCCGTCACTGCTCCGCCGCCACCGCTCGCCGGTGACATCTCCGGCCGAACCTCCGCCGCCAATCGGTCGCTAGTGAGCCCAATCACACCTCTTGCTTGCTTGTTTGCCTCCCCGAGCCTCACCTCGCCACCGACGAGCGCGCCACCGCCGTCGGGTTACGGTGGGGAAGGCCAATAGCACATTTGTGAACATTCAATAGTTGGCAGGGGTCTGCGTGCAAAAGGATTCTTCATTTCTTAAGTGTTTGAGAAAAATCTTGTAAAATCGAGATAGAATCGTAGAAAAATCCAAAAATTGCAAACCCAATTTTGTTGTGCTCTATGTAATTAGAACTACAACTTTCCCAGAGCATGTATATACTTTTGAGTTTTAGTTTTTGCTTGAGAAATTGAAATGTGAAATCCCTAGATCTATGTTTCTGCAAAATCCATACATGATCTTGAGCTGGATTTTGGATATGTTGTGGGAACTAGCATGCTTAGATTCTGTGCCAAAAATTGCACAAAGTTACTGAAGGAATCTTTTTATATAAATTTTATCTAGTGATAGTGACAAATCTGCCTAGATGATTTTTGTAGCTTTAAACATAATTATTTTTGAGCTCAACTTCTGGCTATTGTCATGCTATGCTAAAATACACCTTTGGTGACTTTACCATGATTTTATCTTTGTTAGAAATATTATTTTCTAATTTATGCTTGTCTTCAATCATAAATGTGTATAGCAAGATCCACAATAGCTATCGGTGTGTTTGTGGGTTCTTTAGGCTTGTTTTAGGCCAGAGCATGCGTAGGAGAAAGTTTGACTACATTTCCATTATATTTATTTTTATGTGCATTAACCCTTTAAATACTAGCTAGAAATGCTTTTATTTATGTGCATTTAAATCCTTTGATGCAAACTAGTTGCTTGCTAACCAGAGGAGTGTTTCCTAGTCATTAGGACCAGCGGGCACTGTTGGGCAGGTTTGAAGCGTGCTTGGTTGAGTAAAAGGGTGCAAACTAGATTAATCTAGTAAAGGAAAATAGGAAAAACAAACCCCTTCATGCATGAGTTAAGTAAATGAGTTAGGAAAGTAATTTGTGGCATAAAAGTAACTCTACCTTGCTGTTTGTATTTACAGTAAATATTCTTTTATTAATGTGCACACAATCACCTTAAAAAAGGCTAATTAAGCTTTTTGAGTATCTTTTAAAGGGAAAATGTTTAATTTCTTTTGTTAAGGTGAATATGGCCAACCACATGCCACAGGTGGTTGTTTAGTACTGATTGTGAATTAAATTAAATTAATCACCCTCCTAATCACTGCATTGCATTCCCCGTGTAGAAGTCCCCGATGGTAGCTATACGCTCATACCGGCTGACGAGGATGAGGGAGCAGGAGGAGACGTGCACTACGTGACCCTAGAGCTAGACCCGGACCAAAGTCCGGAAGTTGGTGTGTCTGCTTGTGCTGACGAAGGCAAGCCCCGGTTTAATCATTAACCTATGTGTTTAATTCTAAACTTCTAAATTTATCAATGTTATTTTATGTGCATTTACGTTCAGGAGTTGATTGAAACCCTAGTTGCATGATCCATAAGTACCTATGATCTTTTACTAGCATGTTAGGTCGTTAGCTGCTATGCTTTAAGGATCCGGTACAAGTCGAGTGATGTTCGTCACCCGTGAGAATAGGATCTCCTTATGGAATCACCATATGTTTAAATGGATTGCTCATGTGGTAAGATCATGGGAATTGGGTTCCGGTCCAACGGCTTCTTTGGTTAAGTGTTTTAGAGTACTAAACACTTGTCGGAAATGAGTACGATAAGCCTACTACCTAAATGAGGCGGTACGGAGTTTTACTATCACTACTCTTAGGGTTGCGGCCCTGGGCTCGCCACCCGAGTGCATGTGTGAGGCTGGGTGACCTTAGTGCCGTAACCCAGATAAACCTTGTACTTAAGACTGTGAGCTATTATCCCCAAACCGAAGAATGATGGGAACCGCCTGGTTGGTGACCTCTTAGTGAGGGAACCTCCCGTGTGTTTAGGTCCACCTTGCAAGGTTATGAATCAATCGATTGTCGGCCTCTCACCGTCATCTGAAACTACTTACCCGACTGGCCGTGATATCCCTTTATGATGGAACTTTGTGAAGATTATTATTTGATTAATTGTTTGCACAACTATGATTGCACTAGTTGCTTATCTAGTAATAATTACTTCTACTAGAACATGAGCTAAAATGTGAAAGTAAGGATTCATTACTTAGTAGCTTTTTTGCAACCAAACCCACAAGCCAAAAGCCGTGCATGATTAGAGGTAAAGTCTTTCTTTTAGACGGGTAAGTCTTGCTGAGTATTAATATACTCATCCTTGCTTTATAAATGTTGTTCCAGGTAATGCATGTGATGTGTAGCTCGGAGAACTTCCACCCGGCTGGGAGCTGTAATGGGTGGATGATGAGGAGTGATTGCATCATGGACAAGCCTCCTATGATGTGATCGTACCATTTAGTTATCTTCCATTGTTTTCAATAAACTCTGAACCTTTTACTTTCATGTCAAGGAACTATGTTGTAACAATGGACCCTACGTGGAATTGATGTTAATTTGTAAGGCACTCTGGACTCTCCTTCGTGGGAGTTTTAATGCATATGTTTGATCCTCTCTGTGATGTCAAGTGATTTGCCGAGTGTAAACCCGGCAACACTCAACGGGATACTTCTTTATTATCGCTTAATGACCAAAAGGAGTGGTTTAGGCGATTGTACGGAATTATCTCGGGTGGGGTTGTCACACATCCCCTGAGCCTAACGTGCTATCGTGGTGATAGACATGAGGCACTGTTCAGGAGTAGTGTGCACCCGGTTTTCGTCTTGGTCATGTGCTTCCGTGAGGTTCCGTATGGGGAGGCTCTCCCGGAGACATCTACGTCGTTCGTTCCACTTCTTGTTGCACTCACGTCGGGCGTTCTTGTCGTCGCTGGTTTCATCTGCGGGTGCGTTGGCAGACAATTCGTCTTCTAAGATATCTTCAAAGTAGCGGTCAGGGCATGTCCCTTAGGGTCCCGGTGTGTCGCCGGCAGCCATGAAGACTTGGCGATCTAGAGTGCCGAGACCGGAGTCGGTAGTCCCACCTCTATTGAAGTGTGCTCCTTCGCTGGAGCTAGTGGTGTTCCCTCCTATAAGGGAAGCGAGTCGAGGTAGGCGACGCAGCGTGAGTTCCCGTCCGTCGGGGATCGCGGGCTTGCGGTCCGGCCGCAGGGCCGGTCCCGACGGGGCCGGTTGCTCGGTCGTGGTGTTCTCGGACACGGGCTTGGGGTCCGAGCCGAAGTCGAACTCGTAGGAGGAGTCTGAGTAGTAGCCGGAGTCGGGGTTGGAGTCCGAGGTGTAGCCGGAGACGATCTCCTTGTCGTCTAGCGCGCAGTGAGAGCCTTCGCATGGGCCTTGCTAGTGTTGCAGAGGTCGTATGGGAAGTGCTCATGGAGTGGGAAGTCCAGACACGATGGCTCAGTAGCCGGCTCGCATGCGATGGCCCACGGGGACGTTGAGTTCGAGTTGGAGGCGGATCCAAACTTGAAGTTAGGGTGTTGGTTGTAGAGCGAAATTTCGCCGAATTTTCCGGTGAGTTTGCCTGTGATCACTTCGGGAAGCGTCACGAGCCCAGTGCTAGGGTTGGGAGTCATGGTGAGGCGGCTGTCGGTGCGGAAAGTAGTCCCGATGCAGTGGAAGGGATGGTGTCGGGGACGACGGGGATGGTCGCACAGGGCCAATGGCTACGGAGGTGACCGATCCTGCCGGCCCGACGTCACGGCGCTGTCCTTGCACGGACGCGGTGTGGTTGTTTGTCTTCTCTTCGAGGGCCCCACCGTCCTGTTTCGAGGGTGCGGCACGCCGGCCGTACGAGAGTGGGTGGTACAATGCCACGGGGTTGTTGCTGACCATGCCGCACAATGGCGGGGATGGCCTCGCCACGGGAGTTGGCGGAGCAGTGCCGAGGCATGATTCCCAAGCGCATAGTGGCACGGATTCGCCTTTGACTTGGGCGCCTGCAAATGTCAGTGCATTAAGTGCCCCTGCTGGGGGAGCAGTTATGGAGGCGGCGGGCCCGTGATACCCTCGAGCGAGACAGAGACTTGCTCGAGGGGACGCTCGACTCTCGATCGAGACGGGGCCTCGCGCGAGAGGCCCTCCAGTCCCCGAGGGAGGCGAAATCTCGCTCGAGGGGGCGTCCGACCCTTGAGCGGGGCGGAACCTCACCCGAGGGGGCGACCGGCCCTTGAGCGAGGCGAAGTTGTACCGGGGCGGCACCGTACCCATCGAGCGAAGCGGAGTTCCGCCCGAGGGTGGCTAGGCCGATTGTCTAGTGGGTCGTGGGTCCGTGGGTTTGTCCTGCACGTGTGTTTAGGTTCGTTTGCGTTTGTTTTTTACGAATTGAAGCGGTTTTCCCTGGTTGTTTAGGGGACCCTCATGGTTGTCCCCGACAGTAGCCCCCGAGCATCTGTGGGAGCATCCGTTAGGATCCCGCAGATGCTGACGCTTGCCGATGGGACGTTCTTCCCCCTGGTTGCTGGTGCTATTCCATGGGGCCTCTTGAGCGGACCCGCGGGTCTAGCCCCCAAAGCCTTGCAGGAGCGTTGGTGCTCCTGCAAGGGTTTTTAAACAGGATCTACCAGCGTGTGGGGTGTTAGTTTCAGCCGGCATCGGCAATATCCCAGCCGGCCTCGGCGGTGCCACACGCATGTATCTAGCATTGTCTGCGTTCGGTGCACCCCAGAAGGTGTAGCCGTGCGTCGAGCCCTCGAGCCTGGGCCTGTTTGAGGCGATCAGGGTGAGCTCTCCGACTTGTTTTATACGCTCCCTCGCCGTCCCTCTGCGGGACGGAGGCTGAGGTTTCCGCAACCCCCATCGAGCAGGTCGCGAATTGCGGATTCCTTGTTGAGCTATTATCGAGTGATTCAAGAGGACGCCCATGCCCTGTTCGATAAGGGTTGGCTCGTGGTCCAGAGACTCGTCCATGAAAGCGCTTACGTGGGTTTGCTAGGTAGGGCTCGGTCCGGTTCGCTAGGGGCCGAGAGTGCGGAAGCTCTCCCTCGATGGGAGCCCTCGACTAGATGCCCTCGTTGGCTCTTGAATACGACATGTGGGGCACCCTCGAGCTAATGTGCTCGAGGATACGCTCGAATGAGCGCGCCCTCGTCGTCCCTGACTTAGTCGATCTGGGGCGCCTATTCGAACCCTTCGAGAGTCAGGCTTCGAACCCCTGATCAGTAGGGCTGCTGCGGGGTGGCAGCACGGTGCCCCCGTCTTTCCACATCTGCAGGACTCGTGGGCTTGTGGCCCACAAGTTGCTGATCAGTAATCCTCTTGAACCGAAGGCACCTGTGTCGCCTGCTCTCGCTGAGCGGGCTTCGAAACCACTGGTTGGTAATCTGAGGACCAGGAGCGTCCCAGTGGTCGATGGATGACCGCTCCTCAGTGATGAGTGATTGACAACGGGTGTTGGACTGACTCTTGGCTTAGTGCGCAGGTGTAGGCTGCGGCCTAGTTCGTGTTGTTGCAGGTGAAGAACGGGCGCGAAAGGTCTTCAGCCTTGAGGGGCCTCTGGGATATGGAGAGACAAGTAGGCTCGGTTCGAGGGACCCGGTGGACAGCGGGACTGGGTGCGGGTCACATGGTGGCGACACAAGCAAGACGAAGTCATGGACAAGCGAGCCGGTGCACGGTGGCGGTCAAGTCAAGTGGTTTGGCGGGAGGCTGGACCGGGCACGCGGGGTTTGGTGGTTTGCCCACAAAACCATCGGCGGGCGGTTTCTTGGTTTGGGCCTCAAAACCAAGTCCGAGGGCCCAACACGACGGAGACGGGATCCGGGCGTGTCGGGAAGCTTCGAGGCGGAGGACACACGGCGGGATCGCATGGCTTGCGTCGGGAGGACGCGGGGGGTGCGGCAAAGGCGTGGCCGTCCGATGGCAAGACCCACAAACATTACCAAAATGCCCCTACGTGGGTTGTATCGCCAGTAGTTTAGTTAGGGGTAGTCGAGTCATTTACCACTCCGGCGGGACCTGATATATAAGCCATGAGTGTGTGTTGATGGCTCTCTCTCTCCGGGACTTAGGGTTTCATTTGCTCCCTCCTCTTTCTCATTTTCGTAGCTATTTTCCTTCCTATTTTCTCTAGGCTAGCATGAGAGCTTCATGAGAGATTTGTTGAGAGGGATGGATGCTAGGGCGGCATGCTAGACCTTGTGAATCTTTCCTGGTTTGTATAGAAGATTCGGGGTTGTTTTTCGTGGCTTTTTGTGCTTGTTTTCGTGCCTTTGTTCTTGGTGTGATTCCGCGGATTTGAGTGGGTTTCTCCCCGGATTTCTTTGAGGGAAACATGGATAGATGTCTTGTGCATCTTTGTGCTTGATCTTGTGCCCTCAAACACCGGGAAACCACTTCGATTCGTGAGTTTTCGTTCGGTGCTCGAGCTCTTGGTGGTGCTCAAAGGATTCGCGATTCCCGGTGATTTAGGGAGTTAGGAGGCAAGATTTTTGGGCTATAGCATCCTTGTGTGACGCTTTTCAAGTCCCCAAACCCTTGTCTCCATAGCTTCAACCGTTTGGGAAATCGATGATGATTTGGGGGAGTTGACTTTCGGGGTCGGTTGTTTTCGCCCGTCCGCACTTTTGGCGGACGGTCCGCGAGGACCAGGCGGACGGTCCGCGCGGCTAGGGTTCGTCCCGTGTTCTTCGTGTTCTTGCTCATCCTTTGTTTCGATCCGTCGCTATTTTGGTTTTTGGTTGGACGGAGTTTCGGACGGTCCGCAGTGTTGGGCGGACGGTCCGCGGGTGCTTGGCGGACGGTCTGCGTGCTCCCCGCGGACGGTCCGTGGTTCGTGGGTGGCTTTGGTCCGTTTTGTGTGATTTAACGGACGGTCCGCGGCTCAGGCCGGACGGTCCGCAGCTCGGGTGCGGACAGTCCGCGATACCAGGCCGGACGGTCCGCGCGGCTCTTTGCGGACGGTCCGCCTCTCTTGCGCGGACGGTCCGCCAGAGCCTGCGTGCTTTGCTTCTTGATTCGATTCCTTCCCCCCTTCTTTCGTGCTTCCACGTGTGCTTCAATGAATCGTTCCTAGGACTAGAGGTTGATCCATAACCTCGTGGTTTTGGCGATTGGTGCGTGATTCGATCCATCGCTTGTGTGCGACCGGGATTTGAGTAGGACATAGGCCGGGTTCTTTGTGAAGAATTTTTACCGGCTCCTATTCACTCCCCCCCCTCTCTAGTCGCCATCTGATCCTTCAATTAGTATCAGAGCCCAGGTGCCGGATTCTTTGCGACTTTGACAATACTCGAATCCTAAGATGGCGTACGTTGAGCGGGGCGGTCCACCGCACTTCGATGGGAAGGGTTACCACAAGTGGGCGGCTCGTATGATGATCTTTCTTCGTGGGAAGCTGTTGGATTTCATTGTGCTTGACAAAACCTATGCTATTCCGGTCAACATCCATACTCTTATGGTGACCGATGCCGATGCCAAGGCCAAGTATGAGGCTAATGCAAAAGCCGTTGATCACTTGTGCCGGAGCTTGTGTGATCCAGAGTTTGAGCGTGTTCGCCATTTGAATCTTGCTTGGCAAATTTGGGAAAAGTTGTTGGTTGCTCACGGTGGTGATAACCATGTGAAGGCTCGCCTCTTTGTCTCTTACCGGATGCAATATGAGAATTTCACTCCACTTCCCGGTGAGGACATTGATGCGATGTTTCAGAGGTTCACCGCCATCGTGAACAACATGAAGGCTAATGTTGACGATTTTCCGTACTCCGAGCATGATCAGGCTTTGAAGCTCTTGCATGTCTTGGACCCAAATGTTTGGGGTGCTAAGGTTGAGGCCATCAAGGAGTCCGGGCATTACTTGACTATTGAGTTGGATGACCTCTTTTCTAAGCTCAAGTCGGCCGAGGTTGACGAGAAGTTGCTATCCAAGCATGAGGGCTCGACCGACCATAGTCTTGCTCTTGTGGGAGGATCAAAGGGCAAATCTAACCCTTCCGTCGACGTTTTCTTTGTCCTCTCTTATGTTCATTCCGGATGAGGAGTTTGATGTCTGGGCGAGGAGGAGCTGGCCTTGCTCTCAAGAAGGTTTGAACGACTACACGAGAGTCGGAGGAATGCAAGGCGGAGCTCAGGGACGTGCTACAAGTGTGGCAAGCGTGGCCACTTCATCGCCGAGTGCCCGGAAGCAGAGGAGAACAAGTACAAGGTGAACGAGTACAAGACGCACCCGAGGCGTGAAGACAAGTACTCCTCCAAGGGCAAGCACTTCAACAAGTCCAAGAGCAAGGACAAGGACAAGCGGCGACCGAGCAAGAGCGACTACAAGAAGAACAAGGCAAGAGCGATGGTGGCCGGTGCGAGCGACGTCGACTCAAGCTCAAGCGAGGAGCGATCAAGCTCAAGCGGCGAAGATGAAGACGCCGGGAGGCGCAATGGCAAGAAGAGTGCAAGCGGAACCTCGGCGGGCCGAGCCGTGTGGCGCTTGAGGGCTTTTGTGGCATGGCCCATAGCTCAAGCAAAGCAAGAAGAGTGTGAAGGAAGACGGCGACTCCGACTCGGAGGATGAGGTAAACCGTGATCCCGACTCTTTGCTTGCTGAGATTGCTAGGTTGAATGGTTTGCTTGATAACCGTGATAGTGTGCTGAGAGATGCCAAAAAGATGAGGAAAGATCTTAGGGCTCAGCTTGAGAATGCTAGTGAGAAAGTAGGAGAGTTAGAGTCAAAATTGCTTGAATTGAAACTTGAGAATGACTCTTTGAAACTAGCTCCTACTCCTCCTGATGATGTTGAATGTGTTGAATGTGATGCTTGGTTGAATGAGATCAAACTGCTTAATGAGAAGAATGCTTCTATTTTGGCTCAACTAGATGCTCTTAGGACTGAACATGATGAGCTTAAGGCTAGACCTACTTTGCTTGGTGCTTGCAAATCATGTCCTACTATGCATGCTAAGCTTGTCGATGCTCGTTCTACTATTAGTTCTTTGGAAGCATCTTTGAAATCTCCTCGTTGCAAATGCATGTTCTAGCCGTGATGAAGTCACTTTGCGTAACCTTGAACTTACTTCCCGTTTGGATGTCATCTATGAGGAGAATGACTATTTGAGGAAGGTGTTGGGTTGGTTGTCGGGCGGGAACCTCAATTGAAAATCATGATTGAGGAGTTCAAGAGAGCCGATGGTCGTGGTTTGGGTTTTGAGAAGTTGGGTGAGAAAGTGGGAGAGAACGGCGGGGGAGAGTGTGTACGAGAAGTGTGTTGAGTCTAACCCCGGGTTTGAGGTGATCGGAGAGATCCAAGTCCCACTCCCAAAAGCACCCAAGAACTCTTTCACACCAAAGCCCAACCACCTTTGCAACAAGCTTGACACAACCCAAGATCCACCCAAATTCCCACCTAAGACAAATGATTTCCTAAACCGGTGAAGTTTGTGGGTGAGAAGGGTGAGAAGCCTAGAGAGAAGCCGAGCCAAAACCAAAACCCATCCCCTTCAGGTGTGAGTATTGTGGCAAGGAGAGGCATCTTGCAGAGTTTTGCTATAAGAGGAAGAGGGATGAGAGGCTTGCTAGGGAGCAAGCAAACCGGGGAGTGTATCGCCAGCCTCATGGTATTCCTGAGCCTAGAGTGCCACTTCCACGGGGTGTGGGAGGTGTGAGGAGTGTTGGCAGGTTCCCACAGAGAGGTGGTGGTGAGAGGTTTGTCAGGAGAGATGATGGTGTGCGGGCTGGTGAGAGGTTTGGTCGGGCTCGGGGTGGTTTTGCTGGACGTCCTCCTACTCGTCCTCAATACGGGTTCAGGGGAGACGATCGCAGCTTTGGGTTCCAGAGGAACTACGGACCACGTTTTCCCCCTCGTGGTGCTCGTACTCCTCCCATGGGACATGGGAAGTTTGGTGGCAAGGGAGTGATGTTTGCTAACCCCCTCTTTTGAGCGAGATGGCTCGACACTAGTTTAACTTTCTCTCGTGCTAACCCCGGTGTCGAGTCGCTAGCTCATTCTCGTTCTTGTTTCGATCGCAGGCGGGGGCTTGGAGAACATTTGGTTGATCGACTCCGGTGTTCTCGACACATGACCGGAGATAAGAAGTGGTTCTCCGGCCCTCACCCCGGTGAAGGAAAAGATGTACATTACATTTGGGGACAATGGACGAGGTAGGGTGCTTTCGAGAGGGTGTTGTGCATGTGAGTGACAAGGTAACGTTGAAGAGAGTGGCTCTTGTGAAGTCTTTGGGTTTTAATTTGCTTTCGGTTTCTCGGTTGCTTGATGAGGGTTTTGAGGTGCGTTTCAAGTCCGGCGAGTCTCGTTTGCTCGATTCTCGAGGTGATCTTGTCCGTATGATCATCCCCGAGGGTCGATTTTCGTGGCCGATTTCTCTCGTTCTTTGGGTCCCGCTCGCCGTTTGATGGCCGGTCCTTCTTCGATTTGTGGAAATGGCATAGGCGGTTGGGACACTTGAGCTTTGATTTGGTTTCCCGCTTGAGTGGTCTTGACCTTGTCCGAGGATTGCCGAAGTTGAAGTTTGAGAAGGATTTGGTTTGTGCTCCTTGTAGGCATGGTAAGATGGTAGCCACTCCCCATCCACCCCTGACCGATGTCATGACCGAGCATCCGACGTAGCCGTTGCATATGGACCTTGTTGGGCCGGCTCGAGTTCGCTCGGTGGGTGGGAAGTGGTATGTCCTTGTTGTGGTGGACGATTACTCTCGCTATGCCTGGGTGTTCTTCTTCGAGGATAAGAGTGAGACTTTTGGCTTTGTTCGAGATCCGATCGTGAGGTTGAAAAACGAGAGGCATGGGAATGCTATTCGAGCTATCCGCAAGGATAATGGCTCCGAGTTCAAGAACTCTCGTTTTGATGCCTTTTGTCGTGATCTAGGTCTTGAACATCGGTATTCGACCCCTTATGTGCCCCCTCAAAATGGAGTTGTGGAAAGGAAAAATCGGACTCTTTGTGAGATGGCTAGGACGATGCTCGATGAGCACAGGACTCCTAGGAGGTATTGGGCTGAGGCGGTCAATACAGCTTGTCATGTTTCCAATCGGATTTTACTGAGAGCTTTCAAGAAGAAGACCTGTTATGAGCTTATGCATGGTCGGGCACCCAAAGTGAGTCATTTCCGAGTTTTCGGCTGCAAGTGCTTTATTTTGAAGAAGGGAAAACTCGACAAGTTTGAGGCTAGGTCTAGTGATGGTATTTTCTTTGGATATGCTAACCACTCTAGAGCCTATAGGGTGCTTAATCTTGAGACTAACAAAATCATGGAGACTTGCGAGGTGACCTTCGACGAGACAATGCCATGTACCTCTCTTGGCTTTGAATGTGCAGGTGATGAAGAGATGGCCGAGGACCTCTTTGAAGAGGAGAAAGATGAAGCTGGAGATGATGATGGGGAGAACCATGCGCCTGATGTTGAGCATGTACCCACTACTTCCCCTACGACCACTTTGGAGCATGGACCGTCTACTTCATGGACAACGACGGTGCAACAAGAGGACCAGGCAAGAGAAGCTGAAGTTGAGGGGGAGGTAGTCTCGAGGCGTGAGGCTCCCCGGCGGATTCAAGAAGTGCATCCCCTGTCGAAGATCATCGGGAACATCGATGAACGCACTACACGGTCGAGGTCCAGGAATTCCTCTCATTTTGCTCATGCTGCTTTTGTTGCTACTTTTGAGCCCAAGGACATTGGACATGCTTTATCCGATGCAAACCGGGTCAATTCTATGCATGAGGAGTTGGAAAACTTTGAGAGGAACCGGGTGTGGGAGTTAGTTGAACCACCTCAAAATTGCCATCCCATAGGAACCAAGTGGGTTTGGAAGAACAAAGAGGGAGAGAATGGGATGGTTGTGAGGAACAAGTCCGGACTTGTTGCTCGGGGGTTTAGTCGAAGGAGGGGATCGACTATGAGGAGACCTTTGCTCCCGTGGCCCGTCTTGAGGCAATTCGGATCCTTCTAGCCTTTGCCGTGGCTAAAGGGTTCAAGTTGTTTCGGATGGACGTGAAGAGTGCTTTTCCGAATGGGGTCATAGAGGAGGAGGTGTATGTGAAGCGACCACCGGGTTTGAGAGCGAGTTGTACCCACACGGGGTATACGGGTTGAAAAGGGCTCGTATGGGTTGAAACGGGCGCCCGTGCTTGGTATGGGAGATTGAGAGGTTTTCTTTTGAGCAGAGGGTTTGTGATGGGTACCGTGGATAGAACCTTGTTTCTCCTCAAGCATGGAAATGACTTGCTGATTGTTCAGATATACGTGGATGATATTGTCTTTGGTGGCTCGTCACATAACCTTGTTGCCAAGTTTGTAGATGAGATGAGCAGGGAGTTCGAGATGAGCATGATGGGCGAGTTGCAGTATTTTCTCGGACTGCAGATCAAGCAAGTGAAGGACGGTACATTTGTGCACCAAACCAAGTACACGAAAGACATGCTGAGGAAGTTCCAGATGCAAGATGTGAAGCCGATGTCGACTCCCATGGGGAGTACGGCCACTTTGGATGCGGATGAGGACGGAGAACCGGTGGACCGGCGGGAGTACGGGAGCATGATCGGCTCCCTCCTCTACTTGACGGCGACGAGGCCGGACATACGATTCGGCCGTGTGTCCGTGCGCTCGTTTTCGTGCTTCGCCGAGGACATCACATCGACCGGCCGTCAAGAGGATTTTCGGTATCTACGGTCCGCCCCTAGTCTTGGCCTTTGGTATTCTTCCTCCTCGACTCTTTCTCTTCATGGTTTTTTCGATGCGGATTTTGTCGGTTGTCGAGTCGAGAGGAAGTCTACTTCCGGTACTTGTCGGTTTCTTGGTTCTTCGTTGGTCTCATGGTCTTCCCGCAAGCGGCCTAGTGTAGCTCGGTCTACCACGAGAGGCAGAGTATGTTGCTGCCGCAAGTTGTTGCTCCCAGTTGTTGTGGATTTCATACACTTTGAGAGACTTTGGTGAGGAGTGCACCCAGATCCCACTTCTTTGTGATAGCACCAGTGCCATAAGCGTAGCCAAAAACCCAGTGCTTCACTCCAGAACCAAACACATAGAGGTGAGGTATCATTTCTTGAGGGACAATGTGGAGAAAGGAACCATTGTGCTAAGCCATGTCCCTACCCAAGATCAGCTAGCCGATATCTTTACAAAGCCTCTCGACCAAGCTACATTTGTGCGCTTGCGGGGGGAACTTGGGGTTTGTTGCCCTTTCTAGTTGATTCTTGGGGGATTTCTTTTTGTATCATATGTATCATACCTTGTTTTACTTTGATGTATATACATGCTTTGCTTGATGTATAAACCATGGTAGGATAGCCATCTTGTCATATATCATGTTGCATTTGTATCATATTGCATTTTAGGATGATGAGCTTCTTTCATATGCCATATTTGAGTCTCTTTGGCTATTTGTGAGATTTTGGTCATATGTGTGGAGAAATGGTGATGTGAGGCTATGCTCTTGGAATATTTGAGATATATGTGTGGTGAGATAGCCCCTTTTGAAATAAATGCTAAACTTGACTAATTTTTGATGAAATATGCTCCACTCGTGTGTAGTTGTGTATCCATGTCACAGTTTGGTCTAAATGTGCTTGTCATGCTTAGATTGTGCTTGGATGCCTTGTTCTTGCATTTGGGCCAAAGGCCGAATATCATTGTGAATGTTTAGCCTATGTTGCATTCATGGGGGAGCATAAGCTTCTTTTTGCCGCAAAGGCACTTCATGTACCATGAAATGACTTAATCTTGAAAAGAAGTGTAAAATGCCTGAAAAATGCTCCATCCATCATGTCTATGCTTAAAATGTCTTATCTTTCACATATGGGTGCAAAACATGTTGCATGATGTTCACCAGTGGAGAAGTCTCCCCGAAGTGGACACATGGCTCATGAGCTTTGACATGACATGCTTTGCTTTATGGGTGTTTGCCATGATCTTTTGCAAAGAATTTGATATCCTTGTATGATCTTTAAATGGTATGCATGTTTGTGGCTCAAGTGTGACATGGATAGGCTTTTACATGTGAAGCGAGCCTTCTTTTGATAAAACTGCTTAAATCTGAAAATTTTGCTTTGTCACATGCTTGTATTTTCATCTATTACTCGTGGCATTGCTTTGACTATGCTATGATTCATGTGTGTGATCTTTGTCTCATTTTTAGCCTTTGACACTAGATTTGGCCTATTTGAGAAGCTCATGTAGTTGTTTATATGCTTTGCTTTTGCATTTCTGCATTTTCACCTTGATTCATACATTGCCAACAAGGGGGAGAAGAGGTGAGCTTAATGAAAATTCAGAAAAGGTGAGCTGAAATTTGGGAGTTTGCATGAGTTTGCATCCACATGTTCAGGGGGAGCTTGCATTTGTTCAGGGGGAGCTTTCTTGCTGATTTCGGTGTGGATTTTGTGCTTTGCTTGGCTTGTGACCTTTCTTCGCCTTTCTTCGGTTTTGGTCATGAGTTGAGCTTATTTGTTTTTCTTTCTTCTTTCTTTCTATTTTTTTCTCTGAATTTCATTTCGCGTTGTGTGTTGTCAATGCACTCATCAAGGGGGAGATTGAGGACCAGGAGCGTCCCAGTGGTCGATGGATGACCGCTCCTCAGTGATGAGTGATTGACAACGGGTGTTGGACTGACTCTTGGCTTAGTGCGCAGGTGTAGGCTGCGGCCTAGTTCGTGTTGTTGCAGGTGAAGAACGGGCGCGAAAGGTCTTCAGCCTTGAGGGGCCTCCGGGAGATGGAGAGACAAGTAGGCTCGGTTCGAGGGACCCGGTGGACAGCGGGACTAGGTGCGGGTCACATGGTGGCGACACAAGCAAGACGAAGTCATGGACAAGCGAGCCGGTGCACGGTGGCGGTCAAGTCAAGTGGTTTGGCGGGAGGCGGACCGGGCACGCGGGGTTTGGTGGTTTGCCCACAAAACCATCGGCGGGCGGTTTCTTGGTTTGGGCCTCAAAACCAAGTCCGAGGGCCCAACACGACGGAGACGGGATCCGGGCGTGTCGGGAAGCTTCGAGGCGGAGGACATGCGGCGGGATCGCATGGCTTGCGTCGGGAGGACGCGGGGTGCGGCAAAGGCGTGGCCGTCCGATGGCAAGACCCACAAACATTACCAAAATGCCCCTACGTGGGTTGTATCGCCAGTAATTTAGTTAGGGGTAGTCGAGTCATTTACCACTCCGGCGGGACCTGATATATAAGCCATGAGTGTGTGTTGATGGCTCTCTCTCTCTCCGGGACTTAGGGTTTCATTTGCTCCCTCCTCTTTCTCATTTTCGTAGCTATTTTCCTTCCTATTTTCTCTAGGCTAGCATGAGAGCTTCATGAGAGATTTGTTGAGAGGGATGGATGCTAGGGCGGCATGCTAGACCTTGTGAATCTTTCCTCGTTTGTATAGAAGATTCGGGGTTGTTTTTCGTGGCTTTTTGTGCTTGTTTTCGTGCCTTTGTTCCCGGTGTGATTCCGCGGATTTGAGTGGGTTTCTCCCCGGATTTCTTTGAGGGAAACATGGATAGATGTCTTGTGCATCTTTGTGCTTGATCTTGTGCCCTCAAACTCCGGGAAACCACTTCGATTCGTGAGTTTTCGTTCGGTGCTCGAGCTCTTGGTGGTGCTCAAAGGATTCGCGATTCCCGGTGATTTAGGGAGTTAGGAGGCAAGATTTTTGGGCTATAGCATCCTTGTGTGACGCTTTTCAAGTCCCCAAACCCTTGTCTCCATAGCTTCAACCGTTTGGGAAATCCGATGATGATTTGGGGGAGTTGACTTTCGGGGTCGGGCTGTTTTCAGCTCTGTCCGCACCTGGCGGACAGTCCGCGAGGACCAGGCGGACGGTCCGCGCGGCTAGGGTTCGTCCCGTGTTCTTCGTGTTCTTGCCCGTCCTTTGTTTCGATCCGTCGCTATTTTGGTTTTTGGTTGGACGGAGTTTCGGACGGTCCGCAGTGTTGGGCGGACGGTCCGCGGGTGCTTGGCGGACGGTCCGCGTGCTCCCCGCGGACGGTCCGTGGTTCGTGGGTGGCTTTGGTCCGTTCTGTGTGATTTAACGGACGGTCCGCGGCTCGGGCCGGACGATCCGCGGTTCGGGTGCGGACAGTCCGCGATACCCGGCCGGACGGTCCGCGCGGCTCTTTGCGGACGGTCCGCCTCTCCTGCGCGGACGGTCCGCCAGAGCCTGCGTGCTTTGCTTCTTGATTCGATTCCTTCCCCCTTCTTTCGTGCTTCCGCGTGTGCTTCAAGGAATCGTTCCTAGGACTAGAGGTTGATCCATAACCTCGTGGTTTTGGCGACTGGTGCGTGATTCGATCCATCGCTTGTGTGCGACCGGGATTTGAGTAGGACATAGGCCGGGTTCTCTGTGAAGAATTTTTACCGGCTCCTATTCACTCCCCCCCTCTCTAGTCGCCATCTGATCCTTCATAATCGCACCCTTTGAGGTTCGGATTTGTCGAGCCCTGGGCTCAGGCCGCTCGACGGTCACGCTTACTTGGTAAGTGACCGTGCCATTTAATGCCCACTGTCGCGGACGCAGTTGTGCGCTGCGGGCGCGCCTTTTCAGGTGTCGCAGCCGCCTGCATAGTGGGCGACGTGGGCGGGCGGACGTGACGGCCCTCCGCGGCTCTTCGGTTGCCGCGTCGTAATGATCGCGCTCGTGCGTGCGCCTGGCCGTTCCGGTCGTGGTGGGGCCCGCTCGTCAGTGACGGGGGCCGTCACGTGCAGTTAATGCACGTGGAGCGCACGGTTTGGGGAGCGTGGCTCCCAAGGATCTATAAATCCAAGGGGAAGGAAGGGTGAGTTCTTTACCTTAATACTTAGCGCCCATCGCCCCCGTCTTTATTGCTTCCGCTCTAGAGCACTGCACGCCCTTCCATTTTCTCCTAGCGTTCACTGCCAGTCTCGCTTTCGCTCGCCAATGCCAACCGCAATGGCACCCACCCAGCCAATCTAGGTACTGGACCTGTTGTCGTGGCACCGCTCGACGGTGACGGAGTTCGCGCTGCACGAGCTCGAGAACGACGGCCAGCTGGCGCCGAATGTGGACGGGCAACCCCTGGCGTGGATCGTCCCACCGGCGGTAGATCAGGAGCCCAACCCACCATACGGCTACGTCGTCAGCTTCATCCAGCTCCACGAGCGTGGCTTCACATCGCCAGTGAGCCGCTTCATGCACAGGCTGTGCTACCACTACGGCGTGGAGTTGCACAACTTTGCCCCGAACGCGATCTTGCAGGCGGCTACCTTCATCGGCGTATGCGAGGGTTCCTGGGGATCCCAGCGAACTGGGATCTCTGGGTCCACCTCTTCCATGCGGAGCTGCACACGCTATCCACGCCTGAGCCGCGGGTGCGCCGCGCGGTGCTGTCACACCCGATTTCCGGAGGGAAACCAGATGCATCACATATGTGTGCCAGGATCTAGTTCCACACATATGTTAGACAAAATGAGTGTAATATCATAGACAGTAAAAACGTAACAAGGGGTTTAACAACTTACTACACTCATTCGGAAGACACGAAGGTCTTTAACATCGGAAAACGATAACTACACGACGAGTCTTCGTCTTCCGCTTCCACGTGCACTTGGATCGGGGGAGACGCAAGCCTCAGAACTCCTCAAAGTCGCAGTAGAACTCTTCACCATTGTTCTCTTCTGAACAGCGGTAAGCAAGGCTGAGTACACTTATGGTTGGTACTCAACAAGTGGGGGAATATGCAAGGCTATCAAGGATAGGCTATGGTTTTGCGGCGGTTAGCATTTTAATGTTGGTCAAACTTTTAATTAGAGAACGCCTAGTTACTAGATGTAAGTATATACCAACCCACTTAAGAAAACTTTTAAGCAAAACAACCCAAAGGTCACCGAGCTTCACCAAACCACGATTTATTCTCATCTTCAAGTTTATTAATCATGTGAGGGTCCAAGCCGCTCATGACCGTGAGCACGGCCGATCGATCGCCTTTACACTCTGCGAGAGGTTTGCACACTTTACCCACGGCTCGCGTAAAAGTTCCGAAGAACTTTGAACCCAACCATGCGATGCCGATCGGGCATCATACCACACTTCCGAGGTGTGATTGCATAGGGACGCTACGAAGCCTTTACAAAGGTATACAAAAGACTAACGACCCGCATAGTTACGGATCGGGGCGGACCATAACCCTCCCTAGTGGTCGGCACCTTAGCAAAGGTCGCTACCCCAAAAGGACCGGGCTATACCCCTGCAACCCGGATCCCCCTCTGCTCCTTTCGGAAAAGGGCCATCAGATCAATCGCACACCTAATTAATTGGCTAAGGTCAGAGCCATGTAACACTGTGGTTGCGCATGTTTTCTTGGGTGGTTCTCCATGTTCCGATTAAATCATATGATCTTGTATTACCAAAAGCATCATTGTTCAACATACAAGCCTTTATCTTGGAAAACCATTTTTATCCAACCCAAGTTGAGCAACTAGCATATTCTACCCAAAACATTTATTAAACAGGGTTGATCCAAGGATTGTGGGTAAAAGTCTAGGTAAGTCCTTAAAAAGGGTGTTCCCATCAATTTAATGCAATACCATAATAAATATAAACTTAGTTGTCATGCGATTACATAGGATAAAATAGAATCATGCAGGGGGAGAAGACCACTTGCCTTCCTTGCTTAATCACTAAGGTTCTTCTTCTTCAAACACTTGCTCTTGATCTACATCAACTGGTTGCTCGCTTGAAACTGACACGATGTCTACGAGCACACAAGAATACATACAATAAACAAAACAATACACCAAGCATGAAAAGCTTAAAGGGAAAACAGGATTTGGGTCTAGGAAAGCGAACACAAGGAACACTCGGAACTATCGGGAGATTTGGATGATCACAAACAAGAGCTAGCTATGCGTTTGATATCTTTTAATTAAGTAAAATCATGTGTATAGGTTATTTCAGAGAAATACCCTATTTATAATTAAGCAAGTTATATTTATATTTAAAAGACGATGTAAGCCTATTCCAATTTTACTTATAAATATTCAAGTATGATTTAAGCAAATTAAACATTTAATTTTAAAAGAAGCATTTAAAAGTATCTAGGCGTTTGTCTTTATATTTCGAGTTATTCTAATCAAATTATAATTTAAAAACACATTTATATTCATTTTAATCAAATTAACATTTAATTAGGAAAACCCGAGATATAGCCTATGTTACCTTTTAGTAGAAAGCAAATTGCGTAATCATTAATCAAATTAAGTTTGATTATAAAACCGAGGTATACATCTAATTAACTTTTAATTAAAAGGAATGTTCATTTAATATTAGTCATATTATCTTTCTTATGAAAACACGTGTTAAACTTCTAATTAGATTTTAATTAGAAAAGCATGTGTAATAGGATTTAATCATATTTAATATTTAAATAAATTATAAAACAAAGAACATGTACAACATTGCTCCTAACGTGTACTTTGAGTTTATATGAGCCTAACGCAACAAGAACGGGGTTAAACGGAGCTAAAACGCCGGATCTATGGACTAAACAAGGTGCACGGGGACCTAGACGAGATTAACTATAGACTTCGGGGGCTAGGCCGAGAAGATCCGCAAGACACATAAAAGCGTGCTTGCGAAAAGATTAAAGGATAGGGGCTAGCGAGGTAAAAGAGTCAAGGTGGGATTTATGTGCAAAAGGTGGGATAATTCTAGGGGGTTATGGGTAAACTTTACAAGACACAATCTATAGAGTTTTGATTAGGAATTTCATGGGGACTAAAAGGAAAAGCGCCATGCCTTATCTTTAGTTCGTGTAGGTGACGATAGCTGTTCGTAACGACCATGGGCGGCGGTCCGCATAGCTCCCGGCCGGCCAAAATCAACGGTGTTTCGTACGAGGAAAAGCACGGCCGCGGTGGGGAAACTAGAGAGGAGAATGAGGAGGTCGCGAGGATGTGCTCACCAACGGCGGATGTGAAGGGAGGCGGACGAATTTTTGCGGGGATGGCGGACGACGACGGAGAAAAAGGCCGTCTCGGGTTGCGGTAGGCGACGGTGCTCCTGCAGGTTCGCGACGACGGGAAAGGGCGAAATGGATGCGGCTCGATGTCGGGGTTATTGTGGTGGCGTCGTTTTGTTCCGAGGACGCCCGGATGTTGTGGATTGAGCGGCCGACGGCGGTTCTGCGCTCCACGATGCGCACCGATCCTAGCGAACGGCACGGCTCCGACGATGGGATGTAGACGACGACGGGCGGCGGGCGTGCGGCTCGGTGTCGTGGTCCTTGTGGGGATGCCGGAGTGCTCGGGATGGTTCCCGGCAAACGAATCGACGAGGCAACCGGGCCGCTGCGGAGCTGCGTTTCGATTTGGGCGGCGGTGGTGTTGCGGCGCAAGAGATGGCGCGAGGATTAGGAGCGAGGGCGAGGGAAGCGACGAGGGGTGCAAGGGACCTCAAGCTCACCCTTTATAGGCCAAGAGAAGGAGCGGAGGCGGCACTGGTGGGAGACGAGATGGCAGCGGTGGCCGGCCTTCAATGGCCTTAATGGAGCCCGATTAATGGCATTCAAGAGAGGGAGCCTTGATTAGGGAGAAACGGAAGGGAGATTAAGGAGGGAGAGTGAAGTCGGTGCTTCATTGCCTCTTGATGGCGGCGATTGAAGGAGGGGAGGTGCGGGAGACGCGAGGCAACGCCGGCGGGCGCGGTCAGATGCGGTGTAGGGGAGGGGAAAGGAGTGCTGGAGGTAGGAGGCAATGCTGACATGCGGGGTCCCACCCCGTCGGCGGCCGGCCTAAAAAAAGAAAAGGGAAAGGAGGCTGGCGGGGCTGCGGTGGGCCGCAAGTGGAACTGGGCCGCGGCGGGGTTGGTTAGGTAGGGAAGAGTTGGGCCGCGGGGAATGGCTGATGGAGTTTGTTTTGTTTTTTTTTTTTTTTCCCTTTTCAAATCCATTTCAAACCAATTTCAAACCCTTTTAAATTCAAATCTTTTACATCTTTTCAAATTCAAATTTTAACACAAATTTCTCCAACTATTTTAAAGGCTTTTCACAAACCATTTTTAACAACTTTTCAAACATATTTTAAATCCAAACCTTTACACAAATTTTCACAATTTTTTTCACAATTATTTTTAAGGACTTTTTCACAAATATTTTAAGACTTTTAAAACCACACCACAACCAAAACTCATGCATTCAAATCATGATGCACAAGCACTTATTGCTTTTAAATTATTAAAATGATATTTAAATATTTTAAAGGCTAAATTTATTTGATAGTTTAATTAATCCTTAGAAAGTAAAATCTAAACTCCATGTTGCTTACATTATTTTGTGATGGAATTTTAGGGTGTTACAAATCTACCCCCCTTAAAAAGAATCTCGTCCCGAGATTCGGAGAGATTGAAAAGAACTAAGGGTATTATTCTGAGTCCATCTTGTACACTGAGTTCTTCCAACAGGCATAGCTTCTTCACCTACTTTTCTTAATCTTGATTCACTTTGCCTTCTTCTTTGGATAGGGCAGTAGCAACAACCTCAATCCTGCCTCCTTGCAGACTGGTTAAGAGTACTGACTTCTTGGCACACAAAATTATTCTGTCACAATCGCCTAACCAACCATTCCAAGTATTACATCTAGTCCACTAGATGTAGGTACTACTAGATCAGCTTGAAAATCTATTCCCTTGATCTTGAGATTGACTTGTGGGCATACATGAGTGGACTTCATTTCACCATTTGAGAAACCAATCAGCAAATGTGTCTTCATCGAACTCTCAGGTATATTATGCTTTGCCATAAATTATTTAGTAATGAATGAATGTGATGCTCCGGAATCAAATAAAACCGTTGCAGGCACATAGTTTGACAGGAAACGTATCCAGCACAAAATCAGGAGCGTCTGGAGTTTGTTCAGCTGTCACGTGGTTTACTTTGCTACGCACATAATTCCATTGACCCTTATTGATGTGAGAATTTGCACTTCCATGATGTATCTGAGATGATGGTTGTCCGAACCTTTCACCATTGTCTTTCTTGGGAGTCTAGATGTTACGATTTGGGTAGATGCTGGCATACCGTTCCAATTCTCCACAGCTGAAACAACCATTAGAGTGAACTTGAGAGTCGTTTCTCATTAGTGCACCTACGTGATCTCGATGATGACTTGGAACATGTGGTGTTTGTTGGCTAGAATGTTAGGGCTATTTGGGTTGAACATCGCAACCGAGAATTTTGCAAATAAATTCCACTTGATTCACTAGAACTAAGCGAGAACTCGTGATGAGTTGAAGCGGGTGTGTGTGTTACGAGATTGGAACTTGCGCTTGTTCACCAAGTCTCGCATGTTTGTCCTCCGGACACCGTAGTTTGGTTCGGTAGTGTAACGAAATCCGGAAGCGTGACTCGTAGTTGATAGTTGAGTGGCCCTATCAAACTATCTAGGAAGCGTTCCTGCCTCTTTGGGTCAGTATTAACTTGATCCGGTGCATAGCAAGATAACTGAGTAAACTTGTCCAGATACTTATTAACTGACATATTGCCTTGCTTTAGAGCGAGGAACTCCCTTTGCTTAAGCTTGATCATACCAGAGGGAATCTGGTGCACGTGAAAACTATCCTTGAACTCCTGCCAGGTGATGGTGTTAGGTGCAACATGTGTGACATTGTACGCATTCCATCATTCAGCTGTTAATTCTTCCAAACATCCTGTTGTATACAAGATCATCTCTCGATTAGTACATTGCGTCATCTCCAACTTCTTGGTGACAGTCTTTAACCAATCATCAGCATCCAATGTATCGGTTGAGTAGGAGTACGTGGGAGGACGGTGACTCATGCATTCCTTATGCTTGCCCACTGGTGCTGGTGGTGCTGCTGGTGGTGACTGATTTTGCTGAGATTGAATGTTTTGAATAGTGGCAGTCAGGTTTTGGATTAGCTGCATCTGAGTGACAAGGAACTGTTGCGTTACTGGATCCATTGCTGGGTTGAGAGGTGCTTGATTTTGCTGATTATCAATATGAGCACAGACAGCAGATGGAATGTCTTGACCTTCTCCTGACCTGGTGCTTATCATCACTTATCATACAAGCTCCATAAGCATAATTCTTTATTCTTCACAACTCACTTTATAAACATCATTGGAATACTCAACCTAACTCCACTTGTAACTGTCCATTCCTTTTTCTCGACTCTGTTGATTTGCCTTTGTAGGATTTTTCTTCTTTTCTTGATAAAGTGATTTGAATAGAGCTGGATCGACTTCCATAATTGTTTCTTTTCCTAAGATTAGCCATCTCGAATCATACTTCGGGTCCTCATACACAACTTTTAATATTCTTCTCCATTTGATCCAAGGCTTCTTGGGTATTGATTTGCTTATTCTGTCTCTGCTGAGCTTTCTTTTCATATCGGTCAGTACGTTTCTTAGGACACCTGCTAATAAAATGTCCATGATCTTTGCAGTAGAAACAATCTCCACTTTCGTTAATGTTTCGACGATTGCATGGTGGATCTTCATACTCATGTTCTGATCCTTGAGTCAAATGGTAAAGATGTGAATTGTTCTCATGTTGCTCTGGAAAATTCATTTTCCTCTTCTTACTTATGATTTCCTGTAGTTTGCTCTCTAACTCCATAGCTTTGTTGATGACATCTTGCAAACTAGAATATTCATGTAAGCTTCGTATACTCTGAAGGTCTTCATTCAACCCTTGAGGAAATGTTCTCGTTTCTTTCTGTCACTTTCAGACGATCTTGGTGCGTACATAGATAACTGAATAAATTTATCCCTATACTCATTCACTGTTATTTGCCCTTGCTTCAAGTTAAGGAACTCCTTCCTTTTGAGCTTCATCGTACTTACAGGAATGAAGTGTGTTATAAAGTTGTCCTTGAATTCTTCCCAAACAATACTTTGTGGTTGCTCATGTTCGTAGATGTAAGAATTCCACCATTCTGAGGCTGCTCCTACAAGTTGTCCTGAGGTAAACAAAACTTTCTCTCTATCGTTGCATTGCACCAAGTCTAGCTTCTGTTCAATTGTTGTGATCCATTCATCAGCTTCTAGGTGATCCATAGCATTAGAGAACATAGGTGGCTTAGTATTCCAGAACTTTGTATGTGTATCCTCTGGGTTTGGATATGGTGACACATATTGATCACATCCCAAGTTGTTCTTGCTATCATTTCTCTTGTCTTGGTTGCCTTGACTTTCTTCACTTGCATGCTTCTTGAGTTGTTTGATTTCGTCGGTGAAATTCATTGAAATTTATACTCCAATCCTCAAGGTTGATAATCGATTACTATCTACGGCTTGAGCAACTTCTTCTCGGGACTCGGTTTTGGGTACATAACTTCCTTTTCTTATTGATATCCAAATGGTAACATTGTCTAGCCTCGTCTCTCATTAGATCGGCTTCTTTTGGAGACGTGAACGTCCATAATGCTTACGACATTGACATGTTCCCGTAATCTTCATATGTTCATGTTGTACATTCATCCGCAATTCTTGTGCTCCATGACTTCTCTTATTATTTTTATGGTTCCATGCTTCTACAACTTGCTTCTTTACTGGTTCGGCGGGAACTCCAGCTTTGGTTATCTCTGTGTTATGAGGGGATGATGTGTCGATCTCCTTTTGTCCTTGTAAGACTTGAGCTTGCATGACTGATAGATTTTCTTTATCTAATGACAGTGGGACAGATGGAATCTGAAGGCTATCACTCAAAACCAGATTGGAATTCTTAAGGTTTGATGCTTGCTCTATAATATACTGATGGATATTAACCATGGTTTGAGTCATTGCTTGCAGAGTCTGAGCTTGTGTTGCCATATACTCTAGCATCTTGCGTTCAATTGCTGAGGTTGTAGATGGAATATCGATGTTTCGTTTGTTGTCTTTATATTCATGATTTCCATTGGGACTCACCATCCGGTTGTGTGATAAAGGTAAGCTCAGAAGAGATTGGAAACCAACAGATTGAAGAGCATGATAGAATTTTTGATATCATATCCATCTTTTCTTGTTGTGATTGTAATCACACTGTGGTAGAGAGGAGAACAACAGGAGTGAAAGAAACTTCTTTCATATGTTGATGTCTGTATATGCTTGTAGATTTCTGGTTGTTGATGTTTAGGCTTTGATCTTCTGACATCCTCCAACCATCTCGAATGACAGATAGGGATAAACCAGATTTGAACCCAAACTATCTTTATTAACCTAACAATTTATTTCTTGTTGCATTTGTGGCCATCACTCCACAATACAACTCACACAATCAAAACTCCAAATCAAACATGAGTTCAAACAATCAAACATTTACATCGAACGTCCTTATAGGAACGATTCTATCGAAGTTTGATAAGAGGGTAGGCCATCTAAGAACTTGTACTAGGAAACCCTGGTGGTAGATCCAGCTGACAGAACAAGAACCAAACTCAGTATAGATCAAAAACAAATGATGGGTTTTGTCAAAGAACAATTGGATAAATTAGATTTTTATGCGTAAATAAGATAATTTTGAAGGATGACATGGCTTTCTAGAACATGAATCCTTAATTTTCGACAATTTCTAGCTAAGGCTGCGTTCCTACAGTCAACACTGCTCTGATACCACTCTGTCACACCCGATTTCCGGAGGGGAAACCGGATGCATCACATATGTGTGCCGGGATCTAGTTCCACACATATGTTAGACAAAATGAGTGTAATATCATAGACAGTAAAAACGTAACAAGGGGTTTAACAACTTACTACACTCATTCGGAAGACACGAAGGTCTTTAACATCGGAAAACGATAACTACACGACGAGTCTTCGTCTTCCGCTTCCACAGGCACTTGACTGGGGGAGACGCAAGCCTCAGAACTCCTCAAAGTCGTTGTAGAACTCTTCACCATTGTTCTCTTCTGAACAGCGGTAA
The DNA here is from genome assembly GCA_947561735.1 of Cenchrus americanus. Classification (NCBI taxonomy): domain Eukaryota; kingdom Viridiplantae; phylum Streptophyta; class Magnoliopsida; order Poales; family Poaceae; genus Cenchrus; species Cenchrus americanus. The sequence continues at coordinate 163,035,616 of OX387242.1, read as the reverse complement.
GCAAGGCTGAGTACACTTATGGTTGGTACTCAACAAGTGGGGGAATATGCAAGGCTATCAAGGATAGGCTATGGTTTTGCAGCGGTTAGCATTTTAATGTTGGTCAAACTTTTAATTAGAGAACGCCTAGTTACTAGATGTAAGTATATACCAACCCACTTAAGAAAACTTTTAAGCAAAACAACCCAAAGGTCACCGAGCTTCACCAAACCACGATTTATTCTCATCTTCAAGTTTATTAATCATGTGAGGGTCCAAGCCGCTCATGACCGTGAGCACGGCTGATCGATCAGTTTTACACTGCGCAGGTTTGCACACTTTACCCACGGCTCGCGTAAAAGTTCCGAAGAACTTTGAACCCAACCATGCGATGCTGATCAGGCATCATACCACACTTCCGAGGTGTGATTGCATAGGGACGCTACGAAGCCTTTACAAAGGTATACAAAAGACTAACGACCCGCATAGTTACGGATCGGGCGGACCATAACCCTCCCTAGTGGTCGCACCTTAGCAAAGGTTGCTACCCCAAAAGGACCGGGCTATACCCCCCGCAACCGGATCCCCCTCTCGCTCCTTTCGGAAAAGGGCCATCAGATCAATCGCACACCTAATTAATTGGCTAAGGTCAGAGCCATGTAACACTGTGGTTGCGCATGTTTTCTTGGGTGGTTCTCCATGTTCCGATTAAATCATATGATCTTGTATTACCAAAAGCATCATTGTTCAACATACAAGCCTTTATCTTGGAAAACCATTTTTATCCAACCCAAGTTGAGCAACTAGCATATTCTACCCAAAAACATTTATTAAACAGGGTTGATCCAAGGATTGTGGGTAAAAGTCTAGGTAAGTCCTTAAAAAGGGTGTTCCCATCAATTTAATGCAATACCATAATAAATATAAACTTAGTTGTCATGCGATTACATAGGATAAAATAGAATCATGCAGGGGGAGAAGACCACTTGCCTTCCTTGCTTAATCACTAAGGTTCTTCTTCTTCAAACACTTGCTCTTGATCTACATCAACTGGTTGCTCGCTTGAAACTGACACGATGTCTACGAGCACACAAGAATACATACAATAAACAAAACAATACACCAAGCATGAAAAGCTTAAAGGGAAAACAGGATTTGGGTCTAGGAAAGCGAACACAAGGAACACTCGGAACTATCGGGAGATTTGGATGATCACAAACAAGAGCTAGCTATGCGTTTGATATCTTTTAATTAAGTAAAATCATGTGTATAGGTTATTTCAGAGAAATACCCTATTTATAATTAAGCAAGTTATATTTATATTTAAAAGACGATGTAAGCCTATTCCAATTTTACTTATAAATATTCAAGTATGATTTAAGCAAATTAAACATTTAATTTTAAAAGAAGCATTTAAAAGTATCTAGGCGTTTGTCTTTATATTTCGAGTTATTCTAATCAAATTATAATTTAAAAACACATTTATATTCATTTTAATCAAATTAACATTTAATTAGGAAAACCCGAGATATAGCCTATGTTACCTTTTAGTAGAAAGCAAATTGCGTAATCATTAATCAAATTAAGTTTGATTATAAAACCGAGGTATACATCTAATTAACTTTTAATTAAAAGGAATGTTCATTTAATATTAGTCATATTATCTTTCTTATGAAAACACGTGTTAAACTTCTAATTAGATTTTAATTAGAAAAGCATGTGTAATAGGATTTAATCATATTTAATATTTAAATAAATTATAAAACAAAGAACATGTACAACATTGCTCCTAACGTGTACTTTGAGTTTATATGAGCCTAACGCAACAAGAACGGGGTTAAACGGAGCTAAAACGCTGGATCTATGGACTAAACAAGGCTGCAGGGACCTAGACGAGATTAACTATAGACTTCAGGGGCTAGCTGAGAAGATCTGCAAGACACATAAAACTGTGCTTGCGAAAAGATTAAAGGATAGGGGCTAGCAGGTAAAAGAGTCAAGGTGGGATTTATGTGCAAAAGGTGGGATAATTCTAGGGGGTTATGGGTAAACTTTACAAGACACAATCTATAGAGTTTTGATTAGGAATTTCATGGGGACTAAAAGGAAAAACTGCCATGCCTTATCTTTAGTTCTGTGTAGGTGACGATAGCTGTTCGTAACAGCCATGGCTGGCGGTCTGCATAGCTCCTGGCCGGCCAAAATCAACGGTGTTTCGTACGAGGAAAAGCACAGCCGCGGTGGGGAAACTAGAGAGGAGAATGAGGAGGTCGCGAGGATGTGCTCACCAACGGCGGATGTGAAGGGAGGCAGACGAATTTTTGCAGGATGGCAGACGACGACGGAGAAAAAGGCCGTCTCGGGTTGCAGTAGGCGACGGTGCTCCTGCAGTTCTGCGACGACGGGAAAGGGCGAAATGGATGCAGCTCGATGTCGGGGTTATTGTGGTGGCGTCGTTTTGTTCCGAGGGCGCCTGGATGCTGTGGATTGAGCGGCCGGCGACAGTTCTCTGCTCCACGATGCGCACTGGTCCTAGCGAACAGCACGACTCCGACGATGGGATGTAGACAGCGACGGGCGGCAGGCGTGCGGCTCGGTGTCGTGGTCCTTGTGGGGATGCTGGAGTGCTCCGGGATGGTTCCTGGCAAACGAATCGATGGGGCAACTGGCTGCCGGAGCTCTGTTTCAATTTGGGCAGCAGTGGTGCTGCAGCGCAAGAGATGGCGCGGGATTTTAGGAGCAGGGCGAGGGAAGCAGCAGGGGTGCAAGGGACCTCAAGCTCACTCTTTATAGGCCAAGAGAAGGAGCGGAGGCGGCACTGGTGGGAGACGAGATGGCAGCGGTGGCCGGCCTTCAATGGCCTTAATGGAGCCCGATTAATGGCATTCAAGAGAGGGAGCCTTGATTAGGGAGAAACGGAAGGGAGATTAAGGAGGGAGAGTGAAGTCGGTGCTTCATTGCCTCTTGATGGCGGCGATTGAAGGAGGGGAGGTGCGGGAGACGCGAGGCAACGCCGGCGGGCGCGGTCAGATGCGGTGTAGGGGAGGGGAAAGGAGTGCTGGAGGTAGGAGGCAATGCTGACATGCGGGGTCCCACCTGTCAGCGGCCGGCCTAAAAAAAGAAAAGGGAAAGGAGGCTGCTGGGCTGCGGTGGGCCGCAAGTGGAACTGGGCCGCGGCGGGGTTGGTTAGGTAGGGAAGAGTTGGGCCGCGGGGAATGGCTGATGGAGTTTGTTTTGTTTTTTTTCTTTTTCTTTTTTTCAAATCCATTTCAAACCAATTTCAAACCCTTTTAAATTCAAATCTTTTACATCTTTTCAAATTCAAATTTTAACACAAATTTCTCCAACTATTTTAAAGGCTTTTCACAAACCATTTTTAACAACTTTTCAAACATATTTTAAATCCAAACCTTTACACAAATTTTCACAATTTTTTTCACAATTATTTTTAAGGACTTTTTCACAAATATTTTAAGACTTTTAAAACCACACCACAACCAAAACTCATGCATTCAAATCATGATGCACAAGCACTTATTGCTTTTAAATTATTAAAATGATATTTAAATATTTTAAAGGCTAAATTTATTTGATAGTTTAATTAATCCTTAGAAAATAAAATCTAAACTCCATGTTGCTTACATTATTTTGTGATGGAATTTTAGGGTGTTACAGGTGCGCGCCGGCGGGATGATGATTTCGCTGCGGGAGTCGTGCTGGGAATTTTACATTCCCTGCACGATGACTTAAAACAACGCGGAGTGGGAATGGGGGTGGTTCTACCTCCACAACGACGAGCCCAGCCTCCCCCCTACACCGGCAAGGTTCTGAAGGAGAAGGCCGACTCCTGGTGGCACGGCCTGTCCCCCTCGTCGCACCAGGATCGGCTGGAGTCAGCCCTGCTCGCGCTGAAGAGCTTGGTGAACGCCGGGCTAGGCGCGGCTTCGGTCCTTGCAAACCTCCACCATCGGCGGATCATCCCCCTCATGGAGAGGGAGCTCCGCATCTACGAGATGGGCGAGACCGCCAACCCCGTGTCGTTGGCGCGCTCGCGGCTGGTACATGACCGCTCCCCCCGGGAGTACGCGGCCACGCGGGCGAGGTGCGCTATCAGCCTCAAGGCTATCAGGCATAGCGACAACGACCTCTGGTGGTTCGTTATGCTCCCCGTCGCCCCACCGGTGAGTGGGCTCTTCCCCTTTTCCTTTATTCTTCCGCCACGTGTCGTGTATACACCCCGGGTACTCATGCAAGGAAGGAAGAAGGGTAGAAGAAGGACTCCTACTAGAATTCCCCTGTACTCCTACTAGGACTCGCTCTGTGTAATCCTACTAGGACTCCTGCCTTGTAACCGACTAGGAACTCGCCCCCTGGACTATATAAAAGGAGGGCCGGGTACCTAGCCGAACATACACAATCCCTCCGGGGAACAACACCCAAGCGCAGGGCGCAATACTACTCCAAACAAGACGTAGAGTAGCTACTCCGGCTACCCGAACCTGTATAAATCTCGTGTCTTGTGTCCTCGCGTGTACCTTCAGGTTCCAGATCATGGTGATCCCCACCTTCTACCTTGCTGCGGGTACCTCCCATGGAGGTCGAGAGGTTTAAACACCGACAGCTGGCGCCCACCGTGGGGCCTCGTCACGATCATCGGGTGAATTCGAAGGACCTCTCGTCATCAAAATCAATCTTTCGAAGCTGATGGTCGGGATCAAGTTCATCCAGAGATCCCTCGGCGACTCGCGGAATCTTTGCGTCGAATCTTTGTGTACGCGTTCGCGACGATTTCAACTACGGTTAATCCGGCGAAGCATAAAATCCGAAGCCTACCATAAATTGATTTGAGTCCGAAGCTGGAGCACCACGCAAGATTGGAAGCAATTCACTTGTAGCTATCCGCATCGAGCACGAGACGTCGGCATCAAGTCAAAATCCGGCATGCAGTCTGCTACCTCTATTTTCGTCTACCAGCAAGACTCCAAGACCTTTGGCTCAAGTACACCAAAGACGTACGAGAGAACAACTACCATGGCTACATCAACCTGCTATTGACTACTCCAACGATGCCGCGGCAGCATCACCTTCGCCTACAGCAGTGGCTCCACTTCAACCATTCCGTCTTTTTTGGGATCCGCTCCCAATTTTTCGTCTCTTGTTTGTTGCTTTTAGGCCTACAGGTCACCTTGGGGAACTCAACGACCCAGGCCCAGGCCGTGCAGATGGCCTACAACTCCTCGCAACAGGAGTTGGAGGAGCTGCTGGCCGCTGCGCTCGAGGCCTGCCAGGAGGTCGAGGAAGGCAAGGTGCAAGCTGGGAGCTCGATGGCGAGTCGCCTTCACACTCTCTGCAGGCATGTCGCCCGTCATATGCGTCGCGCTCTTCATCTGGGCGTCCAGAAGGCCCTTTGCGAGGTGGCGTCTCACTACCAGGTCGACTTCGAGGCTGTCTCCTCGGGCTACATCCTCCCGGTCGGCATCGAGGATAAACTGGCGATGAACCATGCGGACACGCTCGCCACCACTGTTGCCGATATGCTCGCGGAGGACTTCACAGACTTCTTGTTCCCAGACGCTCCTGCGGCGGGCGGCCCTCAAGCTTGAAGATCACTGGGCGTTCGTGCCCTTGTTTTTTAAGTATTAGTATTCGAGCCATGAGGCCATGTAATAAACAATTACTTGTTTGAAACATTCGAATGTTTGTAAATTGAAGTAATCGTTTTTACTTCAGCGATTGTACCATTCTGCCTTCCAATTTTCTTAGGTGCAACCCTAGCTGGGAAAGGTTCGTTCGCACGAGTAGCTTGTAGGTGAAACGGAGAGGGGGAAGGGCCGTATCCTGATGGAGGTGTAGGCTATCCCCGACTCGCGCTTATTCACCCTTTAGCCGCTCGTGTCCCGCGTAGGTTCACCCAGAACTTGGATCGAGGCATACTTGGTACATTTGCGACGGGTTTTTTGCGAAAAATGGGACCATTTTTTGGGGGGATACCCCCCGCAGTAGCCCCCGAGGGTGTCTTGGTTTTCTGGGGAAAGCCAAGTCGCCCTTTGACTTTATTCATCTTAGTGAAAATTTACATTCGTACAACCAACTGGGGTATTGGTTCCGTAAATAACCAAAAGAACTTGGAAATCCTTCCTAAGGGTAAAAGCGACGTAGTTGTTGGATGTTCCAAGCGTTTGTGAGTTCTTCACCATCCTCGTTGGCTAGCTTGTAGGTGGCGGGTTTGAGTACTTTGACCACGACGTAGGGTCCCTCCCACGGGGGCGATAGCTTGTGGTGGCCTCGGTTGTCTTAGCGCAGCCTTAGGACTAGGTCCCCTTCGTTGAAGTCTCAGCGCCGTATCTTCCGGGCCTATTAGCGCCTAAGCGCCTGCTGGTACCTTGCCTAGTGCATCAGGGCCACAGTGTGGGCCTCATCCAGTTGGTCCAGCAAGTCCTCGCAGGTTCGTTGGTTGGTGTCCTCGTCGTAGCCCCGGACTCTAGGCGACCCATATTCCAAGTCTGTGGGGAGAACGGCCTCTGCACCATAGACAAGGAAAAATGGGGTGAATCCCGTGGCTCTGCTCGGGGTGGTTCTGAGGCTCCACACGACCGCTGGTAGCTCCTGGAGCCATTTTCGACCGGACTTGTTGAGTCTGTCGAAAATCCTGGGCTTGAGACCTTGTAGGATCATGTCGTTGGCGCGCTCCACTTGACCATTTGTCTGTGGATGTGCCACGACCGCCCAATCGACGCGGATGTGGAAATGTCGCAGGACTCCAGGAACTTTCTGCCCGTGAATTAGGACCCGTTGTCGGTGATGATGGAGTTAAGCACCCCGAATCGGTAGATGATGTCAGTGAAGAACGTCACAGCCTGCTCCGCCCTAAGATTCGTGATCGGGCGCACCTCGACCCGCTTGGAGAACTTGTCTATGGCAACCAGTAGGTGGGTGTAGCCCCCGGGTGCTTTCCGCAAGGGCCCAACGATGTCCATCCCCCACACAGCGTATGGCCATGTGACAGGGATTGTCTGGAGGGCGTGCGCAGGGAGGTTGGTCTTGCGGGCGTAGAACTAGCACCCTTCGTAGGTGCGCACGATCCCGCTGGCATCAGCGACCGCAGTGGGCCAGTAGAATCCCTGGCGGAATGCATTGCCCAAGAGGGTGCATGGCGCTGCGTGGTGGCCGCATACGCCCGCGTGAATGTCTCGAAGGAGCTCGCGCCCCTGGGGGATGGGCACACATCGCTGTAGGACGCCTGACACAACGCACTTGTACAGCTCGCCATTGACGACGGAGAATGACTTGGCCATCCTAGCGATGCATCTGGCCTCGGATCGGTCCGGGGGAAGCTCTCCTCGGTCCATCCAGGCAATATATTTGTCTCGCCAGTCTTCCGCGTGGGGGACCGGCTTTGTATTAATGGCCTCGGACTGTGGGGGGCTTGTCGTACGGATCTCTCGGCTGAACACGCGGGTCCCTGTTGACGGTGTATTTTGGTACACCAAGCATGTTCATTACACTTTGGTTTGGATTTGATTATGGAACTAACCCGCCACTAGGCACATTAATCATATAACAAGTTCATCTATGTGCATGCATTTGGAAGTGTTGTGTTTATGTAGGAAAAGATGGACATAAAGGACCGATTCGCAACAAGTTCAAAGGAGCATTTACGGAGTCTTGTTCGTGTTCATGAGCTTGATGAAATCACTTCCAATAGTGGCAAGGACCTAAGTGCTACGAAGGAACACCCCTGGGGATTGAAGCGTAAAAGACCGAACTTCATGCGCAAAGAACGTCCATCTTGGACGCGAGGATGACATCGTAAAATCATGCAAGTGGAGGGGGCAAAGTGCATAATCACCTGAGCCCAGTTCTGGTGTTGGTTCGGCCCCCCTTTCCTTGCACCCGAAGGATCTTCAACCCTAAAACCCTGGAGGCGCCGCCATTCGACGGAGGGAGAGCCATTCGCACCAGGAGACCATCCACAAGCTAGAGAGAGAGGAGGGAGATCTCCGGAGGGAGATCAACCACCTCGAAGGAAGCACCCACAAGTGGAAAAGAAGGAAGACACCATCGGAAGGGAAACCATGATCAATGGTGCTATGCCTAGCACCTTGATGGGGTTGTAATCGATCTTGAGATGTAATCGTACTTTGTCGGATTATCTATCCATCATCTTGTGCTGAATATACTTTAATGCTTAAGGTTAGCTACCATGCTGTAAAGGGAGTAGAGCTCCAATGCTTCCTTGGATCCATTCAATACGCCGTGTCCATCATAGGTCTAGTCACGAATACCTTCGTGTAGTGACAGTACGAGAGGAGGGAAAGGGCGAAACTGTGGTCACAACCCCCGATAGATTAGATTGGTTTTCATGTCTTTAAGCGATTGCATGATCTAGTATCGTAGACCCATGGGCGAGTGTCTTTTATCTTAATAGCTTGATCATTCTCTCTAGTGTAGTTTAGTTGTTTTCTAGTTTAATCTTAGTTAAGGTTTGAGTAGCTAGTGTGTAGTGGTACATCAAACGCTTGTAATCCCCTTGCTCCACGGATTGACAAGAACCTTCGGAATCCCATGGTGAAAAAGGTGTGGGTTTGTATGCTTGCGGATCGTAGAGTGATACGTCTTTTATCCGTCAACAAGCCCCTTTTTCTGGCGCCGTTGCCGGGGAGCAAGCTAGTTCACTTCGTTTGGCTTGCATTTAACTTAGTTTTATATTTATTTGATCTTTTGTTTTCTATATCTAACATATATTATCTAGAAAACCACCTTGTTTTGTTTTTGTTTTTGTTTTTATCTTATTGTCTAGATGGCGTTCATCAATCAACCCGTGAAAGTATCGGAGAAATCACTAAGGGATTATGCTTGCCCTCGATGTGAATACATAAGAGTACAAGAGTCGGATTCGAAGCTCGAAGCTACCAAGTATGAAATTAAATCCAAGATCATCGAGATGGTGGCGGCAAACCCGTTTGAAGGGATGGTTACGGAGAACCCATATAGACACATAAGGCATTTCACGACGCTATGCAACACGGTGCGTCAAGAAGGAGTTCCCGATGAATGGTTCAAATGGAATCTTTTTCCCTACTCATTTGCCGGCGCAGCAAAGACATGGTACTCGTTTGCGTCCTTCGAAGTTGAAGGCAATTGGAACAAGTTGACAAAGAAGTTTTGCGAGAAGTTCTTTCCAATTAGCAAGGTTCAATATCTAAGGAGGCAAGTGATCACTTTCACGCAAGGAGAAGAGGAAGGGATAGACCAAGCTTGGAATAGGTTTAATGAGTTGATCGAACAAGGACCAAGACTCAGCTTCTCCGGTGACGTACTCTTGCATACATTTTACTTTTCTCTAACCCCTAGTTGCATGCAACACGTCCAAATGTGTGCAGGTGGGGATCTCATGGAGAAAACACTCACGGAAGCCACTCAACTTCTACAAAAAATTAGTAAAGCGGCTGCCATGCGAAAAGATTGGGAAACAAGACATGCGGAAGAGCTGGAATATAATTCAAGGAAGAAGAAGTGTGCTGAATTTTCTAAAGAAGCAACCCCGGGGGTCACAAAAGAGGAGCCAATCCCGGAAAAGTTTGAACAAGAACACATCAAGTCAAGAACTACCCCGAGCGTTGACTTCGCTGCATCGAATGAAACAAACAAGAGAAGCATGTCAAGCGCGAAGCCACTAAGGGAGTTCGAACCGATGGATTGGGTTCCTATCGATTACGGAGAAGTATTCGACAAGAGAAGACCATTCCCTAGTCAAAAGGGGATGGCAAGAGCATTGGAAGTGGATTTCCCACTGGAGAAGAAAGCGGAAGATTCATACAACCTTGAAACCACCAATGAGATCTTTCAAAAGCTCTTTGGAGATGATGAAGTGGATCCGGAACACATAGCCAAGGTGAAGAGAATCATGGGGATCAAGATCGAAGCATCACCATACGCTCGCCTCGCCGAAGTTTACGCGATAGGATCCGAAGAAGAAGAAGAGAAGATGGCACCACACTTGAGTTGCGAGATAAATAGAATTCAATACAAAGCTTTATGCGACATCGTGAAGGACCGATTAGGCGACCAGAGAGGGGGGAGTGAATGGGAGCCGATAAAAATTCTTCTCAAGAACTTGGCCTATGCCCCCAAATCACTTCCGAAGAATCTCGCACACACTTGCCAAGATCACGTAGTCACAACGGACCTACTAACCCTAGGAACAAGTTAGATCAAGCCTAAGAACAAAGCGGAAGCAAGAGCCAAACGAACCGAGAGAAAAAGCTAGTGCGAGGCAGACTGCAGCAGAAATTGTCGGTACTACCTGCCCAGGTCGGTACTACCGATATGGGCTTACTGGCACCTAAAAATGAGGTTATCGGTACTACCGGCACTGGGTCGGTACTTCCGACTATCGGTACTACCGACCTTGTGTTGGTACTACCGATAAGGACTCTCTGGCAGCTGAAAATCAGGTCATCGGTACTACCTACACAGTGTCAGTAGTACCGCCCCCCCTAAAAATCAGCCCGCGAAACAGCACCAAACTTTCGATCGACGGATCTCCCAAACCACTTGGAGTCTTGAGACGAAATTTTGGGGAGATGATGAACACCCCAAGGAGAGGTTATGCCCCAAAAATTAGGGTCTCAAACTCCCTACAACTCCCGGAATCGCAAATCCTTGCCAAGAACACAAAGACCTATGGTTCATCCAAAAGTCAACAAATCGAAGGCCAAATCTGGCGTTTGAGGGGTCAAGATCATCACCAAAGGTGCGCAAGGCATCCATCCATGTTTCCCTCAAAGAAATCCGGGGAGAAACCAACTCAAATTCGCGGAATCACACCAAGAACAAAGACACGAAAACAAGCACAAAAAGACCACGAAAAACACAACTCCGAATCTTCTATACAAACCAGGAAAGATTCACAAGGTCTAGCATGCCGACCTAGCATCCATCCCGCTCAACAAATCTCACATGAAGCTATCATGCTAGCCTAGAGAAAATGGAGAAGAAAATAGCTACGAAAATAAGAAATGGGAGGGAGGAAATGAAACCCTAAGTTGCGGAGAGAGAGAGCCATCAACACACACTCATGGCTTATATATCAGGTCCTGCCGGAGTGGTAAATGACTCGACTACCCCTAACTTAACTACTGGCGATATAACCCACGTAGGGGTAGTTAGGTAATGTTTGTAGGTCTTGCCATCGGACGGCCACACCTTTGCCGCACCCCGCGTCCTCCCGACGCAAGCCATGCGATCCCGCCGCGTGTCCTTCGCTTCGAAGCTTCCCGACACGCCCGGATCCCGTCTCCGTCGTGTTGGGCCCTCAGACTTTGTTTTGAGGCCCAAACCAAGAAACCGTCCTCCGATGGTTTTGTGGGCAAACCACCAAACCCCGTGTGCTCGGTCCGCCCTCCCGCCAAACCACTTGACTCAACCGCCACCGTGCACCGACTCGATTGTCCATGACTTCGTCTTGCTCTTATCGCCACCATGTGGCCCACACCTAGTCCCGCTGTCCACCGGGTCCCTCGAACCGAGCCTACTTGTCTCTCCATCTCCCGGAGGCCCCTCAAGGCTGAAGACCTTTCGCGCCCGTTCTTCACCTGCAACAACACGAACTAGGCCGCAGCCTACACCTGCGCACTAAGCCAAGAGTCAGTCCAACACCCGTTGTCAATCACTCATCACTGAGGAGTGGTCATCCATCGACCAGTGGGACGCTCCTGGTCCTCAATCTCCCCCTTGATGAGTGCATTGACAACACACAACGCGGAATGAAATTCAGAGAAAGAAAGAAAGAAGAACGAAAAACAAAGAAGCGCAACTCATGACCAAAACCAAAGAAAGGCAACGAAAGGTCACAAGCCGAGCAAAGCACAAACTCCACACTGAAAACAGCAAGAAAGCTCCCCCTGAACAAATGCAAGCTCCCCCTGAACATGTGGATGCAAACTTCCAAATTTTAGCTCACCTCTTCTAAATTTGCATTAAGCTCACCTCTTCTCCCCCCTTGTTGACAATGTATGAATCAAGGTGAAAATGCAGGAAAGTAACACAAAACATATAAACATCTACATGAGCTTCTCAAATAGGCCAAATCTAGTGTCAAAGGCTAGAAATGAGACAAAGAACACACATATGAATCATAGCATAGTCAAAGCATTGCCACAAGTAATATATGAAAATACAAGCATGTGACAAAACAAAATTTTCAGATTTAAGCAGTTTTACCAAAAGAAGGCTCGCTCCACATGTAAAAGCCTATCCATGTCACACTTGAGCCACAAACATGCATACCGTTCAGAGATCATGCAAGGATATCAAATTCTCAGCAAAAGATCATTGTAAACACCCATAAAGCAAAGCATGTCATGTCAAAGCTCATGAGCCATGTGTCCACTTCGGGGAGACTTCTCCACTGGTGAACATCATGCAACATGTTTTGCACCCATATGTGAAAGATAAGACATTTTAAGCATAGACATGATGGATGGAGCATTTTTCAAGCATTACACACTTCTGTTAAAGATTAATTCATTTCATGGTACATGAAGTGCCTTTGCGGCAAAAAGAAGCTTATGCTTCCCCATGAATGCAACATAGGCTAAACATTCACAATGATATTCGGCCTTTGGCCCAAGTGCAAGAAAAAGGCATCCAAGCACAATCTAAGCATAGAAAGCATATTTAGACCAAAACGTGACATGGATACACTACTACACATGAGTGGAGCACGTTTCACCAAAAAATTAGTCAAGATTAGCATTTATTTCAAAAAGGGCTATCTCACCATACATATATCTCAAATATTCCAAGAGCATAGCCTCACATCACCATTTATCCACACATATGACCAATATCTCACAAATAGCCAAAGAGACTCAAATAAGGCATATGAAAGAAGCTCATCATCATAAAATGCAATATGATACAAATGCAACATGATATATGACAAGATGACTATCCTACCATGGTTTGTACATCAAGCAAAGCATGTATATATATCAAAGTAAACATGGTACGATACATATGATACAAAAGGAAGACCCCCAAGAATCAACTAGAAAGGGCAACAAACCCCAAGTTCCCCCTGCAAGCGCACAAATGTAGCTTAGTCTAGAGGCTTTGTAAAAATGTCTCCAAGCTGATCTTGGGTAGGGACATGGCTCAACACAATGGTTCCTTTTTCCACATTGTCCCTCAAGAAATGATACCTCACTTCTATGTGTTTGGTTCTGGAGTGAAGCACTGGGTTTTTGGCTACGCTTATGGCACTAGTGCTATCACAAAGAAGTGGGATCTGGGTGCACTCCTCACCAAAGTCTCTCAAAGTGTATGAAATCCACAACAGTTGGGAACAACAACTCGCGGCTGCAACATACTCCGCCTCGGTGGTTGAGTGAGCTACACTAGGCGCTTGCGGGAAGACCATGAAACCAACGAAGACCCAAGAAAGCCGGCAAGTACCGAAGTAGGCTTCCTCTCGACTCGACAACCAGCAAAATCCGCATCGGAAAAACCATGAAGAGAGAGAGTCGAGGAGGAAGAATACCAAAGGCCAAGACCAGGGGCAGACTGTAGGTACCTGAAAATCCTCTTGACGGCCTGTCGATGTGATGTCCTCGGCAAAACCTAAAAACGAGCGCACAGACACACACTGAACTGTATGTCTGGCCTCGTCGCCGTCAGGTAGAGGAGGGAGCCGATCATGCTCCTGTACTCCCGCTGGTCCACTGGTTCTTCGTCCTCGTCCGCATCCAAAGTGGCCGTACTCCCCATGGGAGTCGACATCGGCTTCACATCTTGCATCTGGAACTTCCTCAGCATGTCTTTCGTGTACTTGGTCGGGTGCACGAATGTTCCATCCTTCACTTGCTTAATCTACAGCCCGAGAAAATACTGCAACTCGCCCATCATGCTCATCTCGAACTCCCTGCGCATCTCATCTACAAACTTGGCAACAAGGTTATCTGACGAGCCACCAAAGACAATATCATCCACGTATATCTGAACAATCAACAAGTCCTTTCCATGCTTGAGGAGAAACAAAGTCCTATCCACGGTACCCATCACACCCTCTGCTCAACAGAAAACCTCTCAATCTCCCATACCAAGCACGGGGTGCCTGTTTCAACCCATACAGAGCCCTTTTCAACCTGTACACCCTGTGTGGGTACAACTCGCTCTCAAACCCAGGTGGCTGCTTCACATACACCTCCTCCTCTATGACCCATTCAGAAAGGCACTCTTCACGTCCATCTGAAACAACTTGAACCCTGTAGCCACGGCAAAGGCTAGAAGGATCCGAATTGCCTCAAGATGGGCCACAGGAGCAAAGGTCTCCTCATCGTCGATCCCCTCCTTCTGACTAAACCCCTGAGCAACAAGTCTGGACTTGTTTCTCACAACCATCCCATTCTCACCCTCTTTGTTCTTCCAAACCCACTTGGTTCCTATAGGATGGCAATTTGGAGGTGGTTCAACTAACTCCCACACCTGGTTCCTCTCAAAGTTTTCCAACTCCTCATGCATAGAATTGACCCAGTTTGCATCAGATAAAGCATGTCCAATGTCCTTGGGCTCAAAGGTGGCAACAAAAGCAGCATGAGCAAAATGAGAGGAATTCCTGGACCTTGACCGTGTAGTACGTTTGTCGATGTCCCCAATGATCTTCGACAGGGGATGCACTTCTTGAATCCGCCGGGGAGCCTCACGCCTCGAGACTACCTCCCCCTCAACCTCAGCTTCTCTCGCCTGGTCCTCTTGCCGCACCGTCGTTGTCCATGAAGTAGACGGTCTACGCTCCGTAGTGGTCGTAGGGGAAGTAGTGGGTACACACTCAGCTTCAGGCGCATGATTCTCCCCATCATCATCTCCAGCTTCATCCTTCTCTTCTTTAAAGAGGTCCTCGGCCATATCCTCATCACGTGCACATTCAAAGCCAAGAGAGGTACATGGCATTGTCTCATCGAAGGTTACCTCGCAAGTCTCCATGATTTTGTTAGTCTCAAGGTTAAGCACCCTATAGGCTCTAGAGTGGTTAGCATATCCAAAGAAAATACCATCACTAGACCTAGCCTCAAACTTGTCGAGTTTTCCCTTCTTAAGAATAAAGCACTTGCAGCCAAAGACTCGGAAATGACTCACCTTGGGTGCCCGACCATGCATAAGCTCATAACAGGTCTTCTTCTTGAAAGTTCGCAATAAAATCCTGTTGGAAACATGACAAGTTGTATTGACCGCCTCAGCCCAATACCTCCTAGGAGTCCTGTGCTCATCGAGCATCGTCCTAGCCATCTCACAAAGAGTCCGATTTTTCCTTTCCACAACTCCATTTTGAGGTGGCACATAAGGGGTCGAATACTGATGTTCGAGACCTAGATCACGACAAAAGGCATCAACACGAGAGTTCTTGAACTCTGAGCCATTATCACTGCGGATAGCTCGAATAGAATTCCCATGCCTCTCGTTTTTTAACCTCATGATCAGATCTCGAACAAAACCAAATGTCTCACTCTTGTCTTCCAAGAAAACACCCTGGCATAGCGAGAGTAATCGTCCACCACAACAAGGACATACCACTTCCCACCCACCGAGCGAACTCGAGCTGGCCCAACAAGGTCCATATGCAACAGCTCTGTCGGACGCTCGGTCATGACATCGGTCAGGGGTGGATGGGGAGTGGCTACCATCTTGCCATGCCTACACGGAGCACAAACCGAATCCTTCTCAAGCTTCAACCTCGGCAATCCTCGGACAAGGTCAAGACCACTCAAGCGGGAAACCAAATCAAACCTCAAGTGTCCCAACCTCCTATGCCATTTCCACAAATCAGAAGAAGGACCAGCCATCAAACAGTGAGCAGGACCCAAAGAACGAGAGAAATCAGCCCTGAAAATCTGACCCTCGGGGATGATCATACAGACAAGATCACCTCGAGAATCCAGCAAACGAGACTCGCCAGACTTGAAACGCACCTCAAAACCCTCATCAAGCAACTGAGAAACCGAAAGCAAATTGAAACCCAAAGACTTCACAAGAGCAACTCTCTTCAACATTACCTTGTCACTCACATGCACAACACCCTCAGAAATCAACCTACCTCGTCCATTGTCCCCAAATGTGATGTACATCTTTTCCTTCACTGGGGTGAGGCTGGAGAACCACTTATCTCCGGTCATGTGTCGGGAACATCTGGAGTCAATCAACCAAATGTTCTCCAAGCCTCCTGCCTGTAGTTAGAAACAAGAACGAGAGTGAGCTAACGACTCGACACTGGGGTTAGCACAAAGAAAGTTAAACCAGTGTCGAGCCATCTGCTCAAAAGAGAGGTTAGCAAACATCATTCCCTTGCCACCAAACTTCCCATGTCCCATGGGAGGAGTACGAGCACCACGAGGGGGAAAACGTGGTCCGTAGTTCCTCTGGAACCCAAAGCTGCGATCATCTCCCCTAAACCCGTATTGAGGACGAGTAGGGGGACGTCCAGCAAAACCACCACGAGCCCGACCAAACCTCTCACCAGCACGCACACCATCATCTCTCCTAGCAAACCTCTCACCACCACCTCTCGTGGGAACCTACCACCCCGAGCTCCAACTCTACCAACA
The DNA here is from genome assembly GCA_947561735.1 of Cenchrus americanus. NCBI lineage: Eukaryota > Viridiplantae > Streptophyta > Magnoliopsida > Poales > Poaceae > Cenchrus > Cenchrus americanus. Next base: position 163,019,033 of record OX387242.1, on the reverse strand, counting down.
CTCTTCACACTTCCCACGGCCGTGGAAGTGGCACTCTAGGCTCGGGAATACCATGAGGCCGGCGATACCGTCCCTGGTTTGCTTGCTCCCTAGAAAGCCTCTCATCCCTCTTCCTCTTGTAGCAAAACTCTGCTAGGTGTCTCTCCTTGCCACAATACTCACACCTGAAGGGGATGGGTTTTGGTTTTGGCTCTGGCTTCTCTCTAGGCTTCTCACCCTTCTCACTCACAAAGTTCACCGGTTTCTGGAAGTCATTTGTCTTAGGTGGGAATTTGGGTGGATCTTGGGTTGTGTCAAGCTTGTTGCAAAGGTGGTTGGGCTTTGGTATGAAAGTGTTCTTGGGTGCCTTCGGAAGTGGGACTTGGATGTCTCCAATCACCTCAAACTCAAGGTTAGACTCAACACACTTCTCATACACACTCTCCCCATTGTTCTCTCCCACTTTCTCACCCAACTTCTCAAATCCCAAACCACGACCATGCGCTCTCTTGAACTCCTCAATCATGATTTTCAACTAAGGTTCCTGCCTAGACAACCAACCCAACACCTTCCTCAAATAGTCATTCTCCTCATAGATGACATCCAAACGGGAAGTAAGTTCAAGATTGCGCAAAGTAACTTCATCACAGCTAGAGCATGCATTTGCAACAGGAGATTTCAAAGATGCTTCCAAAGAACTAATGGTAGAATGAGCATCAACAAGCTTAGCATGCATAGTAGGACATGATTTACAAGCACCAAGCAAAGTGGGTCTAGCCTTAAGCTCATCATACTCAGTCCTAAGAGCATCTAGTTTAGCCAAAGTAGAAGCATTCTTCTCATTAAGCAACTTGATCTCATTCAACCATGCATCACACTCAACACTCAACATCATCAGGAGTAGTAGGAGCAAGTTTCAAAGAGTCATTCTCAAGTTTCAATTCAAGCAATTTGGACTCTAACTCTCCTACTTTCTCACTAGCATTCTCAAGTTGAGCCCTAAGATCTTTCCTCATCTTCTTAGCATCTCTCAACACACTATCACGGTTGTCAATCAAGCCATTCAACCTAGTGATCTCAGCAAGCAAAGAGTCGGGGTCACGGTTTACCTCATCCTCCGAGTCGGAGTCGCTGTCTTCCTTGTCGCTCTTCTTGCTGCTCGAGCTATGGGCCATCCCACAAAAGCCTTCAAGCGCCACACAGCTCAACCCACTAAGGTTCCGGCTTGCACTCTTCTTGCCCTTGCGCCTCCCGGTGTCTTCATCTTCACTGCTTGAGCTTGACTGCGCGTCGCTTGAGCTTGAGTCGGCGTCGCTTGCACCGGCCACCATAGCTCTTGCCTTGTCCTTCTTGTAGCCGCCCTTGCTCGGCCGCCGCTTGTCCTTGTCCTTGCTCTTGGACTTGCTGAAGTGCTTGCCCTTGGAGGAGTACTTGTCTTCACGCCTCGGGTGCGCCTTGTACTCGTTCATCTTGTACTTGTTCTCCTCCGCTTCTGGGCACTCGGCGATGAAGTGGCCACGCTTTCCACACTTGTAGCATGTCCCTGAGCTCCGCCTTGCATTCCTCCGACTCTCGTGTAGTTGATTAAACCTTCTTGAGAGCAAGGCCAGCTCCTCCTCGCCCAGCACATCAAACTCCTCATCTGGAATAGACATAAGAGAAGACAAGGAAAACTGTCGACAGGAAGGGTTAGATTTGCCCTTTGATCCACCCACAAGAGCAAGACTATGGTCGGTCGAGCCCTCATGCTTGGATTGCAACTTCCTGTCAACCTCAGCAGACTTGAGCTTAGAAAAGAGGTCATCCAACTCAATAGTCAAATACTGCCCAGACTCCTTGATGGCCTCAACCTTAGCACCCAAAACATTTGGATCCAAGACATGCAAGAGCTTCAAAGCCTGATCATGCTCGATGTAAGGAAAATCCTCAACATTAGCCTTCATGTTGTTCACGATGGCGGTGAACCTCTGAAACATCGCATCAAGGTCATCACCGGGAAGTTGAGTGAAGTTCTCATATTGCATCCGGTAAGAAACAAAGAGGCGAGCCTTCACATGGTTATCACCACCGTGAGCAACCAACAACTTCTCCCAAATTTGCCAAGCAAGATTCAAATGGCGAACACGCTCAAACTCAGGATCACACAAGCTCCGGACCAAGTGATCAACGGCTTTTGCATTTTCCTCATACTTTGCCTTAGCACTAGCATCGGTTACCATAAGAGTATGGATGTTGACCAGAATAGCATAGGTCTTGTCAAGCAAAATGAAATCCAATAACTTGCCACGAAGAAAGATCATCATACGAGCCGCCCACTTGTGGTAACCCTTGCCATCGAAGTGCGGCGGACCGCCCCGCTCAACGTACGCCATCTTAGGATTCGAGACTTGTCAAAGTCACAAAGAATCCGGCACCAAGCTCTAATACCAATTGAAGGACCGATTAGGTGACCAGAGAGTGGGGAGTGAATGGGAGCCGATAAAAATTCTTCTCAAGAACTTAGCCTATGCCCAAATCACTTCCGAAGAATCTCGCACACGCATGCTAAGATCACGTAGTCACAACAGACCTACTGACCATAGGAACAAGTTAGATGAATCCTAAGAACAAAGTGGAAGCAAGCGCCAAAAGAACCGAGAGAAAAAGCTAGCGCGAGGCAAATTGCAGGAGAAATTGTCGGTACTACGGCCCCCGGGTCGGTACTACCGATATGGGCTCTCGGCACCTAAAAACCGGGTTATCGGTACTACCGGCACCGGGTCGGTACTTCCGACTATCGGTACTACCGACCTTGTGTCGGTACTACCGATAAGGACTCTCGGCGACTGAAAATCGGGTCATCGGTACTAGGCGCACGGTGTCGGTGGTACCCCCCCCCCCCCCCCCTAAAAATCGGCCGGCGAAAAACGGCCCCAAACTTTCGATCGACGGATCTCCCAAACCACTTGGAGTCTTGAGACGAAATTTTGGGGAGATGATGAACACCCCAAGGAGAGGTTATGCCCCAAAAATTATGGTCTCAAACTCCCTACAACTCCGGGAATCGCAAATCCTTGCCAAGAACACAAAGACCTAGGGTTCATCCAAAAGTCAACGAATCGAAGGCCAAATCCGGCGTTTGAGGGGTCAAGATCATCACCAAAGGTGCGCAAGGCATCCATCCATGTTTCCCTCAAAGAAATCCGGGGAGAAACCAACTCAAATTCGCGGAATCACACCAAGAACAAAGACACGAAAACAAGCACAAAAAGACCGCGAAAAACACAACTCCGAAACTTCTATACAAACCAGGAAAGATTCACAAGGTCTAGCATGCCGCCCTAGCATCCATCCCTCTCAACAAATCTCACATGAAGCTCTCATGCTAGCCTAGAGAAAATGGAGAAGAAAATAGCTACGAAAATAAGAAATGGGAGGGAGGAAATGAAACCCTAAGTTGCGGAGAGAGAGAGCCATCCACACACACTCATGGGTTATATATCAGGTCCCGCCGGAGTGGTAAATGACTCGACTACCCCTAACTTAACTACTGGCGATATAACCAACGTAGGGGCATTTAGGTAATGTTTGTGAGTCTTGCCATCGGACGGCCACGCCTTTGCCGCACCCCGCGTCCTCCCGACGCAAGCCATGCGATCCCACCTCGTGTCCTCCGCTTCGAAGCTTCCTGACACGCCCGGATCCCGTCTCCGTCGTGTTGGTCCCTCAGACTTGGTTTTGAGGCCCAAACCAAGAAATCGTCCTCCGATGGTTTTGTGGGCAAACCACCAAACCCCGCGTGCTCGGTCCGGCCTCCCTCCAAACCACTTGACTCGACCACCACCGGGCACCGGCTCGATTGTCGATGACTTCGTCTTGCTCGTATCGCCACCATGTGGCCCGCACCTAGTCCCGCTGTCCACCGAGTCCCTCGAACCGAGCCTACTTCTCTCTCCATCTCCCGGAGGCCCCTCAAGGCTGAAGACCTTTCGCGCCCGTTCTTCACCTGCAACAACACGAACTAGGCCACAGCCTACACCTGCGCACTAAGACAAGAGTCAGTCCAACACCCGTTGTCAATCACTCATCACTGAGGAGCGGTCATCCATCGACCACTGGGACACTCCTGGTCCTCACATCGGAGCCCAAGTGTCCTATCTTCTAAAATTTACGATATAGTTCAAGACCACAACCTAGAATTAGCTCCAACATAAACAAAAATAGTTATGCGAGTTGGTAGAACTATTAAACCTCTAGGTATTGCTTGCAACATGAAAATAAAAATCTCTGGAAAATGTATACCAACCGATTTCTTTGTTATTGATACTTACCATAGTAATCATGATCACATAATCCTAGGTAGACCCTTTCTTAAATTGGTTGATGCTGTGTTGGATGCCGGAGAAGGCAAGGTAACAATGAACCTTAATGGGAAAAAGTACACATATAACTTTCTTCGCGTTTCTAAACACCTTACACCCTTTCCTCCCGAAGACGAAGAAGTAGAGGAGGTAGATAGTCTTTGTTTTGTTGAAACCCTTAGAGACCCGCTGCAAAGAGCGATAGAAAATCAAGTTAATGATCAACAAGATGAAGAACTAGAAGAAGCAACAAAAGGCTTAGAACCACATGATGGAAGCATGGAGGAAGAAAAATTCGAGGACATAGGAGAAATTAAACCCGAGGAGCCACAAGTGCCCGAGATAACCTTAAACCTTTGCCCAAAGGATTAAAGTATGAATTTTTGGGAACAGACAAGACTTATCCAGTCATTGTGAGCGACGAGTTGAGTCCCGAAGAAAATGAGAAGTTGCTGATTTTATTAAAAAACATAGGAAGGTGATTGGATATTCGATTAATGATCTCAAAGGTATTAGCCCAGCCTTTTGCACTCATCGTATACCAATGGAAGACCAATGTAAGCCCGTATTGGACCACCAAAGGAGGCTAACTCTTGCCAAGCGAGAGGTAGTAAAGAAAGAGGTCATCAAGTTACTCGATGCAGGAATCATCTACCCGGTTCCGCATAGCGAGGGGGTGAGCCCTGTACATTGTGTACCAAAGAAAGGAGGCTTAACCGTGGTGAAGAATGAGAAGAACGAGTTGATACCGCAAAGAACCGTGACCGGGTGGCGGATGTGTATCGATTATCGTAAGCTTAAAAAAGTGACGAAGAAAGATCACTTCCCCCTACCGTTCATTGACGAGATGCTCGAGAGATTAGCGAACCACTCTTATTTTTGCTTTCTCGATGGGTACTCGGGGTTCATGCAAATTCCCATTCACCTAGACGATCAACAAAATACAACGTTTACATGCCCTTATGGAACGTTTGCATATAGAAGGATGCCCTTCGGTCTATGCAATGCTCCGGCCTCTTTTCAACATTGCATGATGGTCGTATTCTCGGAATTCATCGAAGAAATTATCGAGGTGTTCATGGATGATTTTTCCGTTTACGGGAAGACGTTCATGGATTGCTTGGCAAACTTGGAAAAGGTCCTCATGAGGTGTGCGGAGGTAGACTTGGTGTTAAATTGGGAAAAGTGCCACTTCATGGTTAAGCAAGGCATAGTGCTCGGACATGTTATATCTGAGAGAGGCATTGAAGTGGACAAGACTAAGGTAGAGACGGTTGAGCAACTCCCACCTCCGACGGATGTTAAGTCCTTAAGGAGCTTTCTAGGCCATGCCGGATTTTATAGAAGATTTATTAAGGACTTCTCAAAGATCACTAAGCCTTTAAAGCATCTCCTTCAAAAGGATGTGGCTTTTAACTTTGATGAGAAGTGCCTAGCGACATTCCGGACTTTGAAAAGTGCGTTGGTGAGTGCTCCCATTATTCAACCTCCGGATAGGAGCCAACCTTTCTAGATCATGTGTGATGCAAGTGACTACACCGTACGCGCGGTTTTGTGTCAAAGAAAGGAAGGCCGAGTTCACGCCGTTTACTACGCTAGCAAAAATCTTAATGGGGCACAATTAAACTATGCCACTACGGAAAAGGAGTTGCTAGCAGTGGTGTTCGCTTTCGAAAAATTCAGATCTTACATCGTGAACTCGAAGGTCATTGTTTACACCGATCACGCAGCCATCAAGTATCTCTTGGCTAAGAAGGAAGCCAAACCACGTTTGATCCATTGGATCCTTCTTCTCCAAGAATTTGATGTTGAAATTCGTGATAAAAGGGGGTGGAGAATGTTGTGGCCGATCCTTTGTCTAGGATGAATCGTGGACAAGATGATAAAGAGCCCATAGAAGATAAGATGAGAGATGGCCACCTCTATCGAATGCTTGATAAAGACACTTGGATGATTGATATCATTCGAGCGATTCGGAAGATGCCTCTCAATCATCTAGATAAAAACTCCCAAAAAAAGATAATCTCCGAAAGTAAGAAGTACTTTTGGGATGCGCCATACCTCTTCAAACTTGGCAATGATGGAGTCATGATAAGATGTGTGCCAAGAGAAGAGAGGGTATAAATTCTGAGAAAGTGCCACTGGGCGGAGTACGGTGGACACTATAGCCATTCTAAGACCCAAGCAAAATGTATGGTCAAGCGGATTATATTGGCCGGAGATGCATGACGATACTAAAAGATATGTTGCATCATGCCCAGAATGCCAAAGAACTGGAAACATCTCTTAAAGAAATTCTATGCCCTTGAAATACAATCTACAAATCGATTTATTCGATGTATGGGGTATAGACTTCATGGGGCATTTCAAAAACTCACACGGATATGAGTATATTCTAGTCATGGTTGATTATGTATCCAAGTGGGTAGAGGCTATGCCATGTCGTAAAGCTTCCACGGAGGAGTCCATTACTATGATCAAGAATGTGATTTTTCCTCATTTCAGTACACCGAGAATCTTGATAAGCGATGGAAGAACTCACTTCACCGGGGAGAAATTCAAAAGTGCTTGTACAAGTTGGGAATTGAGCATAGGGTCTCTACGGCCTATAATCCACAAACCAACGGACAAGCGGAAACGTGAAGGACCGATACGGCGAACCAGAGAGGGGGGGAGTGAATGGGAGCCGATAAAAACTCTTCTCGAAGGAGATGGAAACTCCAAAAAGATGAACACGGCTTCCAACACACGTCTCCAACACACTACCCAAGTTGGCCAAGCCCACGTAGCCACTAGAGTGCCACTGGACCTAGAAACCAACATACAACCTTCCGACCCGAGAACGCAGCGGAACACCAAACCTCGAGTCTACACACCAACACCGGTCAGGCCGGTGAGCACCACCGGTCAGACCGGTCCCTGCTGGTGAAACTGGGCAACTTTCCCTAAGTGGCTCCACACCGGTCAGACCGGTGAGACACACCGGTTAGATCGGTCACAGCCTGAAAGCCCCCAAAGCACCAAACAGGCCAACCGACCACCAAACTGACCCAAACTCGAAACAGCAGCAACACAGGACAACAGCGAACACACCCAGACGTTCACCCGAGCAAAAACCCACCGAGGATTGCACCAGTCAGACCATTCAAGAGCACTGGTCAGACCGGTGTAGCCTGGGCAGCTCGGGATGAAAAGCACCCGCGGGTCAACTCCCCCAAATCCAAACCTCGATCTCCCGAATCGCTCCACGGACTTGAACAAGACTTTGGGGATATTAGGAACACCTCATGAGGAGTACATAGCCAAGTTTAATCCCACCAAAACTTTTCCAAAAAGGAGGAATCGAAGAAATCCCGCCAAGAACACCACAAACCCTAGAACTCGGAAAACACCAAATTCGAGCCCCTTTACTCACGGATTTGGGAAGGGAATCACAGCCCAAAGAACCACGAAGGGTTCCCACAAATTTCCCCTATCAAATCCCCAAGAGAAAGGTCCTGAAAACAACCCAAAGAAATCACCAAGAGAGGGCTCCGAAAATAACCACCAAGAACAACCGGGAACAACACATCCAAACCTTGAGGAACCACGCCGAATCATCTATACATGCAACAAAGGTTCATACAAGGTCTAGCTTGCCGCCCAATCATCCAACCCTCTCACAAGATCTCACCATGAAGCTCTCAAGCTAGTCCTATGGAAATCCTATGGAAAAAAATAGGAAGGAAAATACGAAAACAAATGAGCTAGGGTTCCAAGAGTTGGCTGCCATCCTCTCACCTCTTGGGTTATATGGAGGCAACCGAAAGTCTAAAATGCCCTTTCCTAATAACTAGGGATACAAGCCCCTCAAGGGAGGATTTGGAAGCCTTCATGTCTTCACCATCGGACGGATGCCCGGCGACCACACCCTGCGTAGCCTCGACGCAAGCCATGCGATCACGACGCGTGTCCTCCGCTTCGAAGTCTCCGGACTGTTTCGTCGCACACCGGTCAGACCGGTGCTCCCCACGGGTCAGACCGATCAGACCCACCGGTCAGACCGGTCTGGCGCTGCTGCAGCTCCGTCTTCGGTTTTTCGGTCTTGGCTTTGTGGATCAACCAAGGAACCCAGTGGTTTTCTGGTGAACCACCGGAAACCCCGCGAACTCGGTGTAGCCTCCGCCAATCTCCACTCATGACTCGGCTCCCACCTAGTCCCGGCTCGACCTTGGTTTTGAGGCTCAACCAAGAAACCGTCCCTGACTTCATCTTGCTGTTCATGCCACCATGCAGCCCGCACTTGACCCCGCTGGCCACCGGTTCCCTCGAATGAAGCCTACTTGTCTTCTCCACACCAGGAGGCCTCACCGGCGACGACCTTTCGCGCTTGCTCTCCACCTGCACCAACACCAGTTAAGCCGCAACCTGCACCAGCAATACTTAGCCAAGAATCAGTCCACACAACGTTGTCAATCACTCATCACACAAGGAAGCGACCATCCACCGGTCCTTGAACCACACATGGTCCTCAATCTCCCCCTTGATGAGTGCATTGACAACACCCACACAAAAGTAACAATAGAGAAAAGAAAAAGAAAAGAAACGAACAAAAACAAACTCCAACAAGCGATCGAAAGCAAAGCTTGAAAAACCACAAAGAGCTCCCCCTGCACACATGCAAGCTCCCCCTGAACCAATGCACCTCCCCCTGGACAAATGCATGCAAACCGGTGAAAACGGGGGCGGCAAAGCAACTTCAGCTCACACCGGTCAGACCGGTCATCACCACCGGTCAGACCGGTGCCTAACATGTGCACAGGACCATCACTCACACCAGTCAGACCGGTGCTCACCACCGGTCATACCGGTGCACAACAGAGCCCAGAAATGGCTCGAAGCCACGTGAAAACCTTTTAAATGCGTCCAGCAAGCCTTTTCAAGCTCAAACTTCTCCCCCTTGTTGGCAATGCATGAATCAAGCCAAAATTGCAAAACTTTCAACCTAGAGCTTCTCAAATAGACAAAATTCAACAAAGAATGCTATACATGTCCAAATGAGCAAGTTAAATACTCTACAGCTTCGTATCGATCTCAACTACATGATCACCAAGTTTCACAACCATTGGACGAAGCTAAGATGGATTTGGGCAATTTTGCGAAAAACTTGCCTCTCATTAGCAAAGTCCTAAACATGATCAAAGCATATCAAAATGGCAAAGCCACACAAACTTCATGCTAGGACAGCCATTCTAATCATAAGGCCATCACAAACACCCACAAGCACCTCATGTCATGTCAAAGCAACCGAGCCATGTGCCTACTTCTATGTATGAGAATTCTCATTGGTAGGCATCATGCAACGGTTTAGCACCCAAAGCAAATTAAATTCAGCACATATGACATGGGAGCATATTTTCCAAGCATTTTCCATTTCACTTTCAGATTTATAAATGGTACATGAAATGTCGTTGCGACAAAAAGGAACTTATGCCCCTCTGCAAGATGAAGCAAGGGGGCTAAACATTCATGATGGCAAATGAGCCTTTGGCCCCATATGATCAATAAACTAGCTATCCAACCACAAATGAAGCATAGCAAAGCCACTAAAACATGTCAAGATCATATGAAGGCATTTACACATGAGAGAGCATTCATGTGACATTTTCAAAAACATAGCCATCAACCATGGATTATTCATCAAGATCATCAAGAGCTAAGCCAAACTAACCATAGCATACCAAACAAGCTCACAAAGACATAAATAGCATTCCATGGTGAACAATGTATATAGGAGAAGCTTTTCCTATCCAATGCATATGATACAAAATGCATGCAATCTAAGATACAAGGATGCCTATACATCATGTTACATATGCCATGCCAGATGCAAGAAATGCACAAAGGAAAGCTATACATATGCTACAATGGAGCTCCCACACACAAATCTCACAAACCACCAGCTCCTCGAGGGGAGGCAAAACGCGCTCGACATCACCGGCAAAAGAGCAAAGGAGAACAAAACTCACATGCTCCCCCTAAACTCATGCGTTAAGGCCAAAGAGCATACAAAGCTCACCTTACACACATGAGATAGGGAAAAGAGCAAAAGAAACCAAGTGGCTTGACCAAGGCCACACACTCGAAGGTCACAAATACACTTACCTTTATCATTTCTTCACAATTCACTCATCCTTGTCCACCATCCCCGAAAGTGATGCACCTACATGTCACCACTGTGATATGAAGCCGAAGAACCACCCCCGATATCAACCAAATGTTCTCCGGGCCATCCACCTGCAACTCAAAACCAAGAGCGAGAGCGAGCAAACGACTCAACACTGGGGTTAGTTCCAAAAGTGTAAAACCAGTGCCTAGCCATTTGCTCGAAAGTGGGGTTAGCACAAACCAAACCATCTTTCCTACCAAAGCTACCTCGACGAACACCACCACGGTAACCACCATGAGGTAACCAAACCTCTCTACCTCGAGGAGGACCAAAGCCACGAAGGAAAACCCGTGGACTGTCCCTCCTCTCCATCTCAAAGCTATGGATCCTCCCATCCCCGTATTGAGCACGAGGTGGAGAATGCCTAGCAAACTGACATCCAGTAAACTTTCCAGACCAACCACCAGAACCACAACCTCCTGAACCAAACTTAGCATCTGTACGAGCACGAAACCCAAGCGCCGCCTGTCCGGAGCACCGCACCCGATCCCGACCGGTGCCCCACACCGGTCCGGCCCCGGTGTAGCCCGGCCAGCAGCACCTCCAACAGCCTTCCGCTCTCCCCAAGCCCGAACTGTCCTCACACTCGCCTTGGCCCTGGGCAACTGCACACGAGGCTCAAGTACACCATCGGAAGGGTGGTACTTGTCCTTGTTAGCCCACTCATTTGCCATTCTCTCCTCACGTTTTCTCTTGAAGCAAAACGCTCTCTTGTGACCATCCTTTCCACAAAACTCACAATGGAAATGGATTGACCTAGGGTTAGGCTTGGGATGAGGCTCTTCACAAGGCTTCTCACTTGGTTTCTCACTAGGCTTTTCACTTGCCTTCTCACTCGGTTTTTCTCTTGGTTGGTTTGGCTTGGATGCAAACTTGTCTTTGTGTGTGGGTTGTGGTGGAATTGAAACATTCCCAAAAATCCATTCTCTCTCACCACTGCCCTCATCAACCTTGTCCAAAACCAAAGCCCAACCATCAAAGCGCTTACAGCTAGCAATCATCATACCAACCTGAGGTTCTTGACTCGATAACCAACTCAGCGCTTCACACAACTTATCATTCTCATCTTGCAAGCGACCAACACATTTTGCAAGATCTAAATTCTTCATAGCATGCAACTCACATGTAGAACAAGAAGTAGGAATAGGCACTTTCAAATGAGCCTCAAGCGAAATAATGCGAGAACGAAGCTCAACAATTTTCTCATGCAAACTAGGACAAGAAGTGCAAGCACCAAGCAAAGTGGGTCTAGATTGAAGCTCAGCCAACTCAACCCTAAGCACATCTAGTTCCTCACACTTGGAGGCATACTTCTCCCTAAGATCAGTCAAGTCAGCTAGAAAAGCAGAGCAATCAGCACAATCATTCTCATCAGAAACAACAGGGCTAGCCTTAAGAGAATCAATTTCAAGCTTGCTATCAAGAACCTGTGTTTCTAGCTCAACCACTCTAGTCCTAGCATCCTCGAGCAAAGATCTAAGCTCCTTCCTAAGCTTCTTAACCTCTCTAAGCATGTGATCGTGATTATCAAGCAAGTCAACCAACTCCTCATTCTCCTTGCGCAAGGAAGAGAGCTCATCACATACCTCATCCTCGGAATCCAAGTCCGAGGCGTCCTTCTGGCTTCTCTTGCTGCTCGAACTGCGAGCCATGCCCCAGAAGTCGTCCTTGAGGCTTAGGCCCGTCACACAAAGGTCGTTGAGATACTTGCCGATGTTCTTCTTCTTCTTCTTCTTCTTCTTCTTCTTCTTCTTCTTCTTCTTCTTCTTCTTCTTCTTCTTCTTCTTCTTCTTCTTCTTCTTCTTCGTCTTCATCACTCGAGCTTGAAGACGTGTCCTCGGAATCAGACTCGATGTCGCTTGATCTCTTCATCTTCTCTCGAGACTGTGTCTTCTTCCCATCTACATGATCCTTCTTCTTCGACTTCTTCCTCTTGTCCTTGAACTTGTGCTTGCCGTGGTTGTTCACCTTCGGACACTCAGCGAAATAGTGTCCAGCCTTGCCGCACTTGAAGCATGTCCTCGTGTTCCTCCTCATGTTCACTCGGTTCTCGTGTAGCCTCTCGAACCTCCTCGTCAGGAGCGCCAGCTCGTCCTCTCCAAGCACATCGAACTCCTCATCTGGCATAGACATCAAAAAGGACAAAGAGAACATCCTGGTGGATGGGTTAACGTTACCCTTTCCTTTTGAACCACCAACGAGGGCGAGACTATGGGAGTCAGTCGGACCCTCGAGCTTGGCAGTCATGCCCCTATCCACCTCAGCCGACTTGAGCTTTGAGAATAGCTCATTCACTGTCAGAGTGTCATACTTCTCTGACTCCACAATGGCCTCGAACTTTCCGCCCCAAATCGTACGATCCAAAGAGTGTAAGAGCTTGACCGCTCAATCATGATCATCGTACGGGAGCACGTCCACATTGGCCCTCATGTTGTTCACAACCACCGTGAACCTCTGAAACAAGGCATCAATGGACTCACCGGGGAGATGAGTGAAGTTCTCATACTCTCTCCGGTAGGTCGCATACATCCGTGCCTGAACCTGGGCATTCCCAACATGAGCCTCCTTTGAAGGACCGATACGGCGAACCAGAGAGGGGGGGAGTGAATGGGAGCCGATAAAAATTCTTCTCGAAGGAGATGGAAACTCCAACCAGATGAACGCGGCTTCCAACACACTTCTCCAACTCACTACCCAAGTTGGTCAAGCCCACGTTGCCACTGGAGTGCCACTGGACCTATGAACCAACACACAACCTTCCGACCCGAGAACGCAGCGGAACACCAAACCTCGAGTCTACGGACCAACACCGGTCAGACCGGTGAGCACCAACGGTCAGACCGGTCCCTGCTGGTGAAACTGAGCAATTTTCACTAAGTGGCTCCACACCGGTCAGACCGGTGAGACACACTGGTTAGACCGGTCCAAGCCTGAAAGCCCCCAAAGTACCAAAAAGGCCAACCGACAACCAAACTGACACAAACTCGAAACAGCAGCAACATAGGACAACAACCAACACACCCAGACGTTCACCCGAGCAAAAACCCACCAAGGGTTGCACCGGTCAGACCGTTCAAGAGCACAGGTCAGACCGGTGTAGCCTGGGCACCTCTGGATGAACAGCACCCGCGAGTCAACTCCCCCAAATCCAAACCTCGATCTCCCGAATCGCTCCACGGACTTGAACAAGACTTTGGGGATATTAGGAACACCTCATGAGGAGTCCATAGCCAAGTTTAATCCCACCAAAACTCGTCCAAAAAAGAGGAATCGAAGAAATCCCGCCAAGAGCACCACAAACCCAAGAACTCGAAAAACTCGAAAATCGAGCCCCTTTACTCACGGATTTGGGAGGGGAATCACGGCCCAAAGAACCACGAAGGGTTCCCACAAATTTCCCCCATCAAATCTCCAAGAGAAAGGTCCCCAAACAACCCAAAGAAATCACCAAGAGAGGGCTCCGAAAATCACCACCAAGAACAACCAGGACAACACATCCAAACCTTGAGGAACCACGCCGAATCATCTATACATGCAACAAAGGTTCATACAAGGTTTAGCTTGCCGCCCGATCATTCAACCCTCTCACAAGATATCACCATGAAGCTCTCAAGCTAGTCCTATGGAAAACCTAAGGAAAATAGGAAGGAAAATAGGAAAACAAATGAGTTAGGGTTCCAAGAGTAGGCTGCCATCCTCTCACCTCTTGGGTTATATGGAGGCAACCGAAAGTCTAAAATACCCTTCACAAACAACTACGGATACAAGCCCCTCAAGGGCGATTTAGGAAGACTTGAAGCTTTCTCCATCGGACGGATGCCCGGCGACCGCAGCCTGCTTAGCCTCAACGCAAGCCTTGCGATCCAGACGCGTGTCCTCCGCTTCGAAGATTCCGGACTGCGTCGTCGCACACCGGTCAGACCGGTGCTCCCCACCGGTCAGACCCACCGGTCAGACCGGTCTGGCACTACTGCAGCACCTTCTTCGGTTCTTCGGTCTTTGCTTTGTGGATCAACCAAGGAACCCAGTGGTTTTCTGGTGAACCACCGGAAACCCTGCGAACTCAGTGTAGCCTCCGCCAATCTCCACTCATGACTCGGCTCCCACGTAGTCCCGGCTCGACCTTGGTTTTGAGGCTCAACCAAGAAACCGTCCATGACTTCATCTTGCTGTTCATGCCACCATGCGGCCCGCACTTGACCCCGCTGGCCACCGGGTCCCTCGAACGAAGCCTACTTCTCTTCTACACACCTGGAGGCCTCACCGGCGACGACCTTTCGCGCTTGTTCTTCACCTACACCAACACCAGTCAAGCCGCAACCTGCACCTGCAATACTTGGCCAAGAATCAGTCCACACAACGTTGTCAATCACTCATCACACAAGGAACCGACCATCCACTGGTCCTCGAACCACACATGGTCCTCAATCTCCCCCTTGATGAGTGCATTCACAACACCCACACAAAAGTAACAAGAGAGAAAAGAAAAAGAAAAGAAATGAACAAAAAGAAACTCCAACAAGCGATCGAAAGCCAAACAAAGGCAAAGAGCAAGATCACTTGAAGAAGACAAGTCTCGGACCCCTTAGGCAAGGGCAACGGCTCGACACATCCGAGACAAAACAAAACTCAAGCAAAGAGCGCAAACCACCAAAGCAAAGCTCAAAAAACCACAAAGAGCTCCCCCTGCACACATGCATGCTCCCCCTGAACGAATGCATGCAAACCAACTGAAACAGGGCAGCTGCAGCAACTTCAGCTCACATTGGTCAGACCGGTCATCACCACCGGTCAGACCGGTGCCTAAGATGTGCACAGGACCAACACTCACACCGGTCAGACCGGTGCTCCTCACCGGTCAGACCGGTGCACAACAGAGCCCAGAAATGGCTCGAAACCACCTGAAAACCTTCTAAATGCGTCCAGCAAGCCATTTCAAGCTCAAACTTCTCCCCCTTGTTGGCAATGCATGAATCAAGCCAAAACTGCAAAATTTTCAACCTAGAGCTTCTCAAATAGACAAAATTCAACAAAGAATGCTACACATGTCCAAATGAGGAAGTTAGATACTCTACAGCTTCGTATCGATCTCAACTACATGATCACCAAGTTTCACAACCATTGGACGAAGCTAAGATGGATTTGGGCAATTTTGCGAAAAACATGCCTCTCATGAGCAAAGTCTTAAACATGATCAAGGCATATCAAAATGGCAAAGCCACACAAAATTCATGCTAGGACAGCCATTCTAATCATAAGACCATCACAAACACCCACAAGCACCTCATGTCATGTCAAAGCCACCGAGCCATGTGCCTACTTCTATGTATGAGACTTCTCATTGGTAAGCATCATGCAACGGTTTAGCACCCAAAGCAAATTAAATTCAGCACATATGACATGGGAGCACATTTTCCAAGCATTTTACATTTCATTTTCAGATTCATATATGGTACATGAAATGTCTATGTGACAAAAGGAACTTATGCCCCTCCACAAGATGAAGCAAGAGGGCTAAACATTCATAATGGCAAATGAGCCTTTGGCCCCATATGATCAATAGACTAGCTATCCAACCACAAATTAAGCATAGCAAAGCCACAAAAACATGTCAAAATCATATAAAGGCATTTACACATGAGAGAGCATATATGTGACATTTTAAAAAAACATAGCCATCAACCATGGATTATTCATCAAGATCATCAAGAGCTAAGCCAAACTAACCATAGCATACCAAACAAGCTCACAAAGACCTATATCTCATTCCATGGTGAACAATGTATATGAGAGAAGCTTTTCCTAACCAATGCATATGACACAAAAAGCATGCAATCTAAGATACAAGGATGCCTATACATCATGTTACAAATGCCATGCCAAATGCAAGAAATGCACAAAGGAAATCTATACATATGCTACAAAGAGAGCTCCCACACACCCAACTCAAGAAATCAAACACACACCAAGCTCCCCCCGCAAACGAGTGAAAGTTACTTGATCTAGGGGTTTGGTGAAAATATCGGCTAGTTGGTCATGTGTGGATAAATGGATCAAAGCTATCTTTCCTTTCTCTACGTTGTCTCTCAGAAAATGATACCTCACTTCTATGTGCTTGGTTTTGGAATGGAGCACTGGGTTCTTTGCAATGCTTATGGCACTGGTGCTATCACATTGAAGTGGGACATGAGTATACTCCTCACCAAAGTCACTCATGGTGTATGAAATCCAAAGGAGCTGAGAGCAACAACTTGTAGCGGCAACGTACTCGGCCTCGGTAGTGGATTGAGCAACACTCGATTGTTTGCGGGAAGACCAAGACACCAAAGAAGAACCCAAAAACTGGCAAGTCCCAGAAGTGGACTTCCTATCCAACGGACACCCGCAAAATCCGCGTCTGAAAAACAATGAAGCGCCAAAGAAGAGGACGCGGAGTACCAAAGGCCGAAGTCGGGAGTGTGACGCAAGTACCTGAAAATTCGCTTCACCGCTTGCCGATGCGAAGTCCTCGGAGACGCTTGAAAACGAGCGCACAAACACACTGAGAGCTGTATGTCCGGCCTCGTCGCCGTCAAGTAGAGGAGTGACCCGATCATGCTTCGGTACTCCTTCTGGTCCACATGTTCACCTTCCTCGTCCGCATCAAGAGGTGTAGTGGTACGCATCGGCGTCGTCATAGCCTTGGAGTCCTCCATCTTGAACTTCTGCACAATGTCCTTGGTGTACGTAGCTTGGTGCACAAATGTTCCTTTGATTGCTTGGTTTGTAGCCCGATGAAGAACTTCAACTCGCCCATCATGCTCATCTCAAATTCCCTGCTCATATCCTCTGCAAACCTTGCAACAAGAGAGTTAGACGAGCCACCAAAGACAATATCATCCACGTACACCTGCACAATCAGGATATCTCTGCCCTGCCTGAGTAAAAACAAGGTCTGATCGACCTTCCCCATCTCAAAACCTCTCTCAAACAAGAACCCCCTCAACCTACCATACCAAGCTCTAGGCGCCTGCTTCAACCCATACAGCGCCTTCCTCAACTTGTACACCCGGTGGGGGTACTTCTCACTCTCAAACCCTAGAGGTTGCCTCACATACACTTCTTCCTCCAACACACCATTCAGAAAAGCACTCTTCACATCCATCTGGTGCAACTTGAACCCTTTAGCCACGGAAAAGGCTAGAAGGATCCTAGTCGCCTCCAAACAGGCTACGGGAGCAAAGGTCTCCTCGTAGTCAATCCCTCATTCTGACTGAACCCTTGAGCAACAAGCCTCGACTTGTTCCTCACAACCTCACCTTTCTCTCCCTCTTTGTTTTTCCACACCCACTTTGTACCAATCGGCTTCCACCCTGGCGGAGGGTCAACCAACTCCCACACCTGATTCCTCTCAAAGTTCTCCAACTCCTCATGCATTGAATTAACCCAATTATGATCAGATAGTGCGTGTCCAATGTCTTTGGGCTCAAAAGTAGCAAACAAATGCAGCATGAGCGAAATGATAGTTGTTCCGAACCCTCGACCGTGTAGTGCGTTCATTCATGTCGCCAATAATCCTCGAAGCTGGGTGATCCACTTGTACTCACCGGGGAGGTTCTCGCCTCGATGCTACCTCCCCCTCAACATCAGCTTCTCCTCGTTCTTGATTTGCCGTCGTAGGTGTAGTAGAGGGTCCGTCCATCACCGTAGTCGAAGTAGTGGGTACATGTTCAGCCGGGGGCACCGCACCGCCATCTTCATCGTCTCCATGTTCATGCTCCTCCTCCTGAAAGATCTCCTCGCCAAGCTCATCATCACCTGCACACTCAAAGACAAGCTGACTACATGGCTCTGTCTCATCGAAGGTTACCTCGCAAGTCTCCACGATTTGGTTAGTTTCAATATTGAGCACACGATATGCTCTAGAATGAGATGCATAACCAAAGAAAATACCATTGACAGACCTAGCCTCAAACTTATCCAACTTCCTGCCTTTCTTCAGAATGAAACACTTGCAACCAAAGACATGGAAGTGACTCACCTTGGGTGTGCGACCATGCATCAACTCATAGCATGTCTTCTTCTTGTGCACTCTGAGGTAGATCCTGTTCGACATATAGCACGCGGTATTCACCGCCTCAGCCCAATACCTCCTCGGAGTCCTATGCTCGTCAAGCATCGTCTGAGCCATCTCGCACAAGGTCCTGTTCTTCCTTTCCACAACGCCATTCTGGGGAGGCGTATACGGACTCAAAAACTGGTGCTCAAGACCCAAGTCATGGCAAAAGGTTTCAAAACGAGAGTTTCTGAATTCTAAGCCATTATCACTGCGGATAGCTCGTATGGCATCTCCGTGCCTCTCGTTCCTCAACCTCAAGACTAGATCTCGAACAAAACCGAACGTCTCCCCCTTATCCTCGAGAAAGAACACCCACGCATACCAAGAATAGTCGTCCACCACAACAAGGACATACCACTTCCCACCCGCAGATCGCACACGAGCTGTGCCAACAAGGTCCATATGGAGCAGCTCGCATGGACGCTCAGTCATCACATCGGTGAGAGGCGGGTGAGAAGAGGCTACCATCTTGGCATGCCTACACGGAGCACAAACCAACTCTTTCTCAAGCCTCAACCTTGGCAATCCTCGGACCAAATTGAGTTTACTTAAGCGAGACAAAAGGTCAAAGCTCAAGTGACCCAACTTCCTATGCAACTTCCACAACTCACTCGAAGAACCAGCCAAGAAACAACGCTCCACACCCGAAGATTGAGAAAAATCAGCACGAAACACCTGACCCTCGGGAACGACCATACAGACAAGGTCCCCTCGAGAGTTCAAAATCCGAGAACCACCTGACCGAAACAGCACCTCAAAGCCCTCGTCCAACAACTGGGACACAGAAAGCAGATTGTACCCCAACGATTGAACAAGAGCAACACGCCTCAGAGTGATCTTGTCACTCACCTTAATCTCACCTTCTGAAAGCACACGCCCACGCCCATTGTCCCCAAAAGTGATGTACCTCTTTGTCACCAGCGGGACGACACTTGAGAACCACCCCCTGTATACGGTCATATGCCTCAATCAACCAGAGTCGATCAACCAAATGTTCTTCAAATCTCCCACCTGAAATTCAAAAACGAGCACATGAGCGAACAAATGACTCAGCACTGGGGTTAGTACCAAAAGAGTAAAACCAGTGCTGAGCCATTTGCTCGAAAGTGGGGTTAGCACCAACCAAAGCATCTCTCCTACCAAGGCTACCTCCACGAACACCACCACGGTAACCAACCTGAGGGAACCACCCCTCTCTGCCTGGAGGAGGACCAAAACCACGAAAGAGAACCCGTGGACCGTCCCTCCTCTCCTTCTCAAAGCTACGACTCCTCCCATCCCTGTAGTGAACTCGAGGGGGAGAACGCCTAGCAACCTAACCACCTGCAAACTCTCCAGCCCAACCACCAGAACCATGACCTCCAGAAACAACCCTCGCACCTGTACGAGCATGAAACCTAAAACGCTGCCTGTCCAGGCCTGCACCGGTCTGACCAGTGCTCCACACCGGTTTGACCGGTGTGACCTGGACAGCAACACCTCCAACAGCCTTCCGATCTCCCAAGCCCAAACTGTCCTCACACTCGCCTTGGCCCTGGGCATCGGCACACGAGGCTCAAGTACACCATCGGAAGGGTGGTACTTGTCCTTGTTATCCCACTCCTTTGCCATTCTCTCCTCTCTCTTCCTCTTGAAGCAAAATTCATCCTTATGGCCATCTCTCCCACAATAGCCACAATGGAACCTCACAAGCTTAAGCTTAGGCTTGGGCTGTGGCTGCTCACTTGGTTTCTCTCCACTCAATTCCTCCACCGGTTTCCCTTCACTAGCCTTCTCACTTTCTTTCCCAAAGAACACTTTCCCTCAAGTGCTCACAAACTTGATAGGCTTTTGTAGATCATTTGTGGGTGTAGGAAACACGGGTGGAGCTGGGGTTGTGTCTAGTCGGTTCCTAAGATGATTAGGTTTTGGGGGGAAATCATTTTTGTGGTGGGTTTTTGGTGGCTCTGGGATATTCTCTCCACTTCCCTCACCAACCTTGTTTGCCCCAAGTCCTTCACCATCCTGCCTCTTAAATGCCTCGATCATCATCCTCAACTGAGGCTCATGACCAGACAACCAACCCATCAACCTTTTCACCTCATCATTCTCATCCTGCAAACGATCAACGTAATGTGCAAGTTCCAAATTTTTCAAAGCATGCATTTCACAGGTAGAGCATGATGTAGGCATGGGTTCCTTCAATTTAGCCTCAAGAGAACTAGTGTAAGCATGCATCTCATCAATCTTAGCATGCAAAACAGGGCAAGAAGTGCAAGCACCTAGCAAAGTAGGTCTAGACTTAAGCTCAGCCACTTCAACCCTAAGCACATCTAGTTCCTCACACTTGGAGGCATGCTTCTTCTTAAACAAAGCAAGATCAGCAAGAAAGATGGAGCAATCAACACAATCAACCTAATCCGAAACAACAGGGCTAGCCTTAAGGGAATCAATCTCAAGCTTGCTATCAAGCACCTGTGTCTCTAGCTCAGCCACTCTAGTCCTAGCATCCTCGAGTGAAGCCCTAAGCTCTTTTCTCATTTTCTTGGCCTCTCTAAGCATGTCATCATGGTTATCAAGCAAAGTGCCAAGCCTCTCATTCTCCTGGCGCAAGAAGGGAAGTTCATCACGCACCTCGTCGTCGGAATCGGAGTCCGAGTCGCTCTGTGTGCTCTTCTTGTTGCCGGAGCTCAGCGCCATGGTGCAGAAGCCGTCTCTCGCGAAGTAGCTCAGCCCGCTCAGGTTCTTGGACAACTTCTTGCTCTTGCGACGAACACCTTCATCCTCACTGCTGCTCGAGCTCGAGGTGGAGTACGCGGAACTGGAGTCGACGTCGCTCGCTCCAACCATCGCTCAGGCCTTGCCTCGACTCTCCTTCTTCCTCGATCGTCACTCGTCCTTGTACTTGTTCTTGTGCTTGCTCTTGTGGTCGCGCCTCGACCGGTACTTGCCATCCATCCTTGACTTGTGCTTGTAGCCGTCCTTGTTCTCGACCTTCTCTGGGCAGTCGGCGACGAAGTGTCCCGGCTTGCCGCACTGGAAGCATGTCCTCGTGTTCCTCCTCATGTTCACCTGGTTCTCGTGCAGCCTCTCGAACCTCCTAGTCAGCAGCGCCAGCTCGTCCTCTCCAAGCACATCGAACTCCTCATCTGGCATAGACATCAAAGAGGACAAAGAGAACATCCTGGTGGATGGGTTAGTGTTAGCCTTTCCTTTCGAATCACCAACGAGGGCAAGACTATGGGAATCAGTCGGTCCCTCGAGCTTGGCAGTCATGCCCCTATCCACCTCAGCCGACTTGAGCTTCGAGAACAGCTCGTTCACCGTCAGAGTGTCATACTTCTTTGACTCCACAATGGCCTCGAACTTTCCGCCCCAAATCGTACGATCCAAAGAGTGTAAGAGCTTGACTGCTCTATCATGATCATCGTACGGAAGCATGTCCACATTGGCCCTCATGTTGTTCACAACCACCGTGAACCTCTGAAACAAGGCATCGATGGACTCACCGGGGAGATGAGTGAAGTTCTCGTACTCTCTCCGGTAGGTCGCATACATCCATGCCTGAACCTGGCATTTCCAACATGAGCCTCCTTCAACACCGACCAAATTCTACAAGCCAAGTGCTTGGCGTGCACCCGATCGAACTCAGGCTGACACAAAGCACGAAACAAGTAGTCGACCGCCTTATTGTTGGCGTAGAATCTGTCCCTCGGTCCTGGAGCGAGGAAGTCCATCGGCTGGACATAGCCTGTGTCCACCGTGACATCCCAAAGGATCTGACCCTTTCCGCGGAGGAACGCACCCATCCGCTTACACCACATCTGGTAGTTCTTGCCATCGAAGTGTGGAGGACCCGAACCCCATTCCTGGTACGCCATCCTTGGATCTTAGACTGGTTAGAGTCAATAAAGACCCGAACCGGCTCTGATACCACTTGAAGCACCGATACAGCGAACCAGAGTGGGGGTGGGGGAGTGAATGGGAGCCGATAAAAATTCTTCTCGAAGGAGATGGAAACTCCAACCAGATGAACGCGGCTTCCAACACACTTCTCCAACTCACTACCCATGTTGGTCAAGCCCACGTAGCCACTGGAGTGCCACTGGACCTAGGAACCAACACACAACCTTCCGACCCGAGAACGCAGCGGAATACCAAACCTCGAGTCTACATACCAACACCGGTCAGACCGGTGAGCACCACCGGTCAGACCGGTCCCTGCTGGTAAAACTGAGCTACTTTCACTAAGTGGCTCCACACCAGTCAGACCAGTGAGACACACCGGTTAGACCGGTCCAAGCCTGAAAGCCCCCAAAGTACCAAACAGGCCAACCGATCACCAAACTGACCCAAACTCGAAACAGCAACAACAAAGGACAACAACGAACACACTCAGACGTTCACCCGATCAAAAACCCACCAAGGGTTGCACCGGTCAGACCGGTCAAGAGCACCGGTCAGACCGGTCAAGAGCACCGGTCGACCGGGTGTGTAGCTCGGGCGACTCGGGATGAACAAAGCACCCGGGTCAACTCCCCCAAATCCAAACCTCGATCTCCCGAATCGCTCCACGGACTTGAACAAGACTTTGGGGATATTAGGAACACCTCATGAGGAGTCCATAGCCAAGTTTAATCCCACCAAAACTCGTCCAAAATGGAGGAATCGAAGAAATCCCGCCAAGAGCACCACAAATCCTAGAACTCGGAAAACTCGAAAATCGAGCCCCTTTACTCACGGATTTGGGAGGGGAATCACAGCCCAAAGAACCATGAAGGTTTCCCACAAATTTCCCCCATCAAATCCCCAAGAGAAAGGTCCCGAAAAAACCCAAAGAAATCACCAAGAGAGGGCTCCGAAAATCACCACCAAGAACAATCAGGAACAACATATCCAAACCTTGAGGAACAAAGCCGAATCATCTATACATGCAACAAAGGTTCATACAAGGTCTAGCTTGCCGCCCGATCATCCAACCCTCTCACAAGATCTCACCATGAAGGTCTCGAGCTAGTCCTATGGAAAACCTAAGGAAAATAGGAAAACAAATGAGCTAGGGTTCCAAGAGTTGGCTGCCATCCTCTCACCTCTTGGGTTATATGGAGGCAACCGAAAGTCTAAAATACCCTTCTCTAACAACTAGGGATACAAGCCCCTCAAGGGAGATTTTGGAAGACTTGAGGCTTTCTCCATCGGACGGATGCCCGGCCGCCGCAACCTGCTTAGCCTCGACGCAAGCCTTGCGATCCCGACGCGTGCCCTCCGCTTCGAAGATTCCGGACTGCGTAGTCGCACACCGGTCAGACCGGTACCCACCGTTCAGACCGGTCTAGCACTGCTGCAGCACCGTCTTCGGTTCTTCGGTCTTGGCTTTGTGGATCAACCAAGGAACCCAGCGCTTTTCTAGTGAACCACCGGAAACCCCGCGAACTCGGTGTAGCCTCCGCCAATCTCCACTCATGACTCGGCTCCCACGTAGTCCCGGCTCGACCTTGGTTTCGAAGCTCAACCAAGAAACCGTCCCTGACTTCATCTTGCTGTTCATGCCACCATGCGGCCCACACTTGACCTCGATGGCCACCGGGTCCCTCGAACGAAGCCTACTTGTCTTCTCCACACCTGGAGGCCTCACCGGCGACGACCTTTCGCGCTTGTTCTTCACCAGCACCAACACCAGTAAAGCCACAACCTGCACCTTCACTACTTGGCCAAGAATCAGTCCACACAACGTTGTCAATCACTCATCACACAAGGAAGCGACCATCCACCGGTCCTCGAACCAATCATGGTCCTCATCCTTCATCACCGTCCAAATTCTACAAGCCAAGTGCTCGGTGTGCACCCGATCGAACTCAGGCTGACACAAAGCACGAAACAAGAAGTCGACAGCCTTATTGTTGGCATCGAATCTGTCCCTCGATCCTGGAGAGAGGAAGTCCATCGGCTGGACATAGCCTGTGCCCACCGTGACATCTCAAAGGATCTGACCCTTTCCGCGGAGGAACGCACCCATCTACTTACTCCACATCTGGTAGTTCTTGCCATCGAAGTGTGGAGGACCCAAACCCCGTTCATGGTACGCCATCCTTGGATCATAGACTGGTTAGGGTCAATAAAGACCCGAACCGGCTCTGATACCACTTGAAGGACCGATACGGCGAACCAGAGAGGGGGGAGTCAATGGGAGCCGATAAAAACTCTTCTCGAAGGAGATGGAAACTCCAACAAGATAAACACGGCTTCCAACACACATCTCCGACTCACTACCCAAGTTGGCCAAGCCCACGTAGCCACTAGAGTGCCACTGGACCTAGAAACCAACACACAACCTTCCGACCCGAGAACGCAGCGGAACACCAAACCTCGAGTCTACAGACCAACACCGGTTGGGCGGTGAGCACCACCGGTCGAGGCCGGTCCCCGCTCGGTGAAGCGGGCAACTTTTACTAAGTTGCTCCACACCGGTCAGACCGGTGAGACACACCGGTTAGACCGGTCACAGCCTGAAAGCCTCCAAAGCACCAAACAGGTCAACCGACCACCAAACTGACCCAAACTCGAAACAGCAGCAACACAGGACAACAACGAACACACCCAGACGTTCACCCGAGCAAAAACCCACCGAGGATTGCACCGGTCAGACCAGTCAAGAGCACCGGTCAGACCAGTGTAACCTGGGCAGCTCGGGATGAACAGCACCCGCGGGTCACCTCCCCCAAATCCAAACCTCGATCTCCCGAATCGCTCCATGGATTTGAACAAGACTTTGGGGATATCAGCAACACCTCATGAGGAGTCCATAGCCAAGTTTAATCACACCAAAACTTGTCCAAAAAGGAACAAACCTAGAACTCGGAAAACCCCAAAATCGAGCCCCTTTAATCACGGATTTGGGAGGGGAATAACAGCCCAAAGAACCACGAAGGGTTCCCACAAATTTCCCCCATCAAATCCCCAAGAGAAAGGTCCCGAAAACAACCCAAAGAAATCACCAAGAGAGGGCTCCGAAAATCACCACCAAGAACAACCGGGAACACCACATCCAAACCTTGAGGAACCACTCCGAATCATCTATACATGCAACACAGGTTCATACAAGGTCTAGCTTGCCGCTCAGTCATCCAACCCTCTCACAAGATCTCACCATGAAGCTCTCAAGCTAGTCCTATGGAAATCCTAAGGAAAAAATAGGAAGGGAAAATAGGAAAACAAATGAGCTAGGGTTCCAAGAGTTGGCTGCCATCCTCTCACCTCTTGGGTTATATGGAGGCAACCGAAAGTCTAAAATGCCCTTTCCTAATAACTAGGGATACAAGCCCCTCAAGGGCGGATTTGGAAGTCTTCATGTCTTCACCATCGGACGGATGCCCGGCGAGCGCACCCTGCGTAGCCTCGACGCAAGCCATGAGTTCACGACGCGTGTCCTCCACTTCGAAGTCTCCGGACTGCGTCGTCGCACACCGGTCAGACCGGTGCTCCCCACCAGTCAGACCGGTACCCACCGGTCAGACCGGTCCGCGCGCCGCTTGCGGCCTCCGTCTTCGGTTCTTCGGTCTTGGCTTTGTGGATCAACCAAGGAACCCAGTGGTTTTCTGGTGAACCACCAGAAACCCCGCGAACTCGGTGTAGCCTCCGCCAATCTCCGCTCATGACTCGGCTCCCACGTAGTCCCGGCTCGACCTTGGTTTTGAGGCTCAACCAAGAAACCGTCCCTGACTTCATCTTGCTGTTCATGCCACCATGCGGCCCGCACTTGACCCCACTGGCCACCGGGTCCCTCGAATGAAGCTTACTTGTCTTCTCCACACCAGGAGGCCTTACCGGCGACGACCTTTCGCGCTTGCTCTTCGCCTGCACCAACACCAGTCAAGCCGCAACCTGCACCTGCAATACTTAGCCAAGAATCAGTCCACAGAACGTTGTCAATCACTCATCACACAAGGAAGCGACCATCCACCGGTCGTCGAACCACACATGGTCCTCAAAACGTCAAATAGGCAATTAAAAAGCATTCTCAACAAAACCATGGAGAAGGGAGGCAAGGATTAGTCAAAGAAATTAGACGGAGCTTTGTGGGCTTATCAAACGGCGTTCAAGAAACTGATAGGTATGACCCCTTATCAATTCGTCTATGGAAAGGCTTGCCACCTTCCGGTTGAGTTGGAACATAAAGCCTATTGGGAGATTAAAGAGATGAACCTTGATCTCGATGCCGCGGTGGTGAAACGAAGAATCCAAATAAGAGAGCTAGAGGAGATGAGGTTGAAAGCATACGAAAATGCAAGCATATACAAAGAGAGAATCAAAAGATGGTATGATAAAAGGTTAAAGAAAAAAGAGTTTAAAGAAGGAGATAAGGTCCTCCTCTACAATTCGAGGTTTGAAACCTTCGGAAAGGGGAAATTGCAAAGCAAGTGGGACGGACCTTATGTTGTGCATTCGGTGCTCTCCAACGGAGCGGTAACCATTATGGATGTAAAAGGCGATTAATTTATGGTGAATCGTCAATGACTTAAGGTCTACTATGAACCCGACGTTGTGCCCCTTCACCATGTTGATGTCTTGACCATGGAAGAAGAGCCCGAACGTCCCGCCTAGGACGAAAAACAAGGCATGAATTTTTGTAAATAGTTTTTCTTTTAATTTTCTGGAGTTTCTCGTGAAGATTTACTGGGACAACTTTTTCCCATAGGCTAAGAAGGCGAAAAAGGGCGGTGCACGAAAAACCAGACCGGCCTGGCCCCCGAGGCAGGATGGGCCGGCCGGCCCAGTCCGACCGGCCAGGTGGGTCCCGGCGGCGGTTGATCCCGGTTTTTGCCTGATTTGCTCCTTTTAGACTTCTTTCTTCGGTCAGAAAATTTTAAGGGAAGTTTGAATAAGGAAAATGAGGTTCCTTGGTTTTCCTCTTCGGACTATTTATTTGGCCGAATTGGGAGCTCGGGAATCAATCGCATCAAGCAATATTTTGCACCCTCACAGCAGCAATTGTGTCTCCGAGAAGCTTAGAGTTGAAGCAAGGCGCCATGGAGCCATCTATGGAGGAGGCGAAGCGATGCGAGCTCAAGCTACCCGTTGAGATCAAGAGGACCACCCGCATCCGTTGCGGAGGGCATGTCCCGACCGGAGCTATCGCATCTCGCAACCCCGTCGAAGAAGAGAAGGTCCCTATGCCCGTTCGAAGGTCAGCGCGCATCCAAGGCATGAAGTGGAAGGACTACAAGGAGGTGTCGCCTGAGCCTAAGGACTATGGGGGTAGCGACTACTCCGACGATCGTAGCCCGAGCTCATGGGCGGCCGTCGGGAGAGATGATAACGATCTTTACATTTGGGATGAGGTGCCCAAGGAGAAGACTCCCGAAGGCCCCAACGACGGCGACAACAGCGGCGACGACAATGGTGGTGGCGACGATGGCGGCGATGATGGAGGAGACCCTGGTACTGACGACCCTTTTCGGCTGCATCCGATGTGTTGTGCGTCTTGCCGTCACTCCATCGCGGATCTCTACGCAACGGTCGATGAATGTTTCCAAGCCATGGAGGTGATGAGGCAGCATATGGAGGATTTGGAGCACGTAGTTGAAGACGACTACAAGTTCCTTAACCGCAACGTGCACAAACTTTTTGGCATGGTCGGGAACATGAGAGGCAAGTGGTGCAATTGTTGCGGGAAGTACCACCAGGTTTAGTTTTCCTCTTAGGAATTTTGTAAGATACGACGAGGATGTCGTATGTTATTAGCGTGGGGGAGAGCTAGCTAGCTAGTCTTAGCTTATGAGCTTGAAGTTTAGGTTCGGTTTAATCTTCGAGAGAGTCTTAGAGTTTAAAGAGTCTTTAGTTTTTGAGTGTGTTTTTAATTTTTTGCAAGTTTGAAGTGTCTTAAATTAGTGTTGAGTCAAAGAAAATAAAATAAAAAGAGTCCTTTAAAATTTTGTGTCTTGTGTATTGCTTATCTTAATTTACTCGTTCGTTCATCTTTAGTTTTTGATATATGAACATAAGTGTGTGCTTTGAAAAACGTTTACTGTGGTGCTTAGTGGAATTGCTATTACTAAAAGTACTCATACCACACTTCGATCTTGAGCTTCACATGGTAGTTGTGCTATGTTCAATGCTAAAAGTTGGAGGATTTCGGTTCTGAAAATTATCTAAAAAACCTTGTTATCAAAGTTAGCAAAACCTCTTTTTCCAAGTTGAGAGTAAGAAAAAAATCCTATACAAAGCCAATTTATTTTTTGTTCCACCATAAGTGTGATTAGCACGATGAGTTGAGCTAGGATCCTTCTCTCTTGGGAGTTTTAATTTCGAGCAATGATCATGTTCTTGTGCTTATCTTTTGTTGCTAGCCTCATCATGCATTCGGTAACGTGACTTTCACATCGGAAGTCCCGTACATCACCGAATTCCATACCCAACCCTATACATCTCTTTTGTACATCGCATTCCTTGAAAACAACCTACTTTCAAAGTTTCATCTCGTCTCTAGCATGATTTATTTAGAATTTCAGATTGTATGCATGCAAGAAAGAGAGGAGTTGAAGGCTTTGAAAAGTTGTCAAGAGAGGGAAAAATAAAGAGAAAAGTATGAGTATGGAAAAGAAAGAAAGACAGAAAGAAAGAAAAATATAGAAAAGTAAAGAAAGAGAAAAATATGAGAATGCGAGACGCCGAGCTCTCGACCTGTTGCACGGCCGTTTGCTCGATGAGCGCCTGCGCCTCGCGGTGCAGGTTCCGCGCCTCGGGCGTTAAAGGAGCGGGCATGCCTCGCAGCAGTGTCGCAGCAGCGATGAGCTTCTAGCTCGCTTGTGGGGGCATGCTTGGGTTGTCGATGTCGAAGTCAGTGTTGATGCGCTCGCGGGCTTGCTTGCCCAGCTCACGCACGCGTTCGCTGCGCTCGGAGGCTTCCCCAGCGATGGAGGCGCGTAGTAGTCGCACCGCGCAGTACTCCTCTGAGAGTTTGGCCTCGAGCTCACGCACTTGAGCTAACTGCGCATTGAGGTCGGCGCCCCTCGGCAGTGAGGCAGGAGGCGCACTTGGCCCCGCGCCCTGGTGTGGTCCAGTCCCCGGGTTGAGGGGGACCTCTCCGTCGCCAGCTTTCGCCGCGTTCGCGGTGTTTGCTTGGTCGTTGGCGATCACGACGAAGCACTCCCGCGCGGGGTCGTAGCTCCCGATGCTAGAGTTGTCGGAGTAGCCGAACCAGTAGTCTGCGACGTCGAGGAACCGCTGGAACATCACCGGGTCCAGCACTCCGGAGAAGTACCACTCCGCGTACCCGTGTGAAGTGGTGGGTGGCAGCTCGCTGGTGGAGCCGTGGTAGGACTCGTCGTCGGTGGTGGCGGCGAGGTCCCTAGCCGCCGGGACGTGGCCGCCGGAATGGCCCTCACGCGCCACCATGTTGGGGTTGGCGGACGAGGCGTACGCCATCGCGGCGTTGCGCATGCGAGGGGGAACTGTGGTTTGGAAACCACGTGCTCCCCCGCGGGAGCGGTTGCCATCGCGCCAATGGTCGCATCGCGTTGAGAGCCGACGCGCACAGCTGAGGGGCCCGCAGCTTCCGCTTAGCCGGGCGCCGGGGTGTTAGGAGTGGGCATGGCGGGAACCGGTCCTGGCCCGGTCGACCGCCATGGGTGAAGCTTGGCGCGGTTGGTGATGCGCATGAGGTAGCCGTTCCCCGTGGCCTGAAGGTTCAGGCTCACGAACCGGATTTCGAATCCGGCTGGGAGGGGGTCTGAGCTACCCATGGTGTATCTCTGGCCCCTGTACTCGATGCGGATCACCATCGAGATGGCTGGTGGGAGCTAATCTTCAGCGTGCATCCCCCTAGCGGGCGCGCCAACTGTCGGTGCAGAAAGTAGTCCTGACACTAACTAGTAAGAAGCGCTAAGATCTGTCTCTCGATGGCCGGTGCTAAGCAACTAGTGACACTGGGTTTTATCCTGGTTCTGGCCCGGGGCCGTACGTCCAGCAACGTTGTGCTCGGGGCACTATATTGCGTTGCACCATGGTGCTCGTAGAGGGGGGCTACAAGCGTGGCGGTAGAGGAGGTCGTACCTCCAGGTTCTGGAGGTACTGATTGAGGAAAGTGCCAATATCGTGGTCAAGACGGAAAGCATGCAAGTGATCGCTATCCGTCCTCCCCTGCAGCTAGGGGACAACCCCTCCTTTTATAGGACAATGGAGGCGACAGTTTACAAGCGTGCCACACTATTTCGCCAACGTGTAGAGGCATGGTGTACAACGTCGTGGAGTAGACGGCTGTCCTAGTTAATCTTTCTTCTGGCGAGGCGTCATGGCGCGTCCTGTACGCATTCGGGAACGGCTTCGAGGGTGGCGGTGTAGAGGTCTCCTGTTCGGCGGCCGCCCGTGTGAGGACTCGAGGGTGTCGTTGACGCGAGGCCGTACGGGGGTACAGCAGCTGGCGTGGCGGCGTCCCGTCGCCGCACGCTTCCACAGCGTCGGGGATGGCGATGCAGTGGTCGGGATGGCGTCGGGAACGGCGGGGATGGTCGCACAGGGCCGATGGCGACGGAGGTGACCGATCTCGCCGGCCCGACGTCACGGCGTTGT
Source organism: Cenchrus americanus (assembly GCA_947561735.1). Lineage (NCBI taxonomy): Eukaryota > Viridiplantae > Streptophyta > Magnoliopsida > Poales > Poaceae > Cenchrus > Cenchrus americanus. Next base: position 162,987,862 of record OX387242.1, on the reverse strand, counting down.
CCTTGCACGGACACGGCGTGGCTGTTCGTCTTCTCTTCGGGGCCCCGCCGTCCTTTTTTGAGGGTGCGGCGCGTCGGCCGCACGGGACTGGGTGGCACAGTGCCACGGGGTTGTTGCTGACCATGCCGCACAGCGTCGCACAGTGGCGGGGATGGCCTCGCCACGGGAGTTGGCGGAGCAGTGCCGGGGCATGATTCCTAGGCGCATAGTGGTGAGGATTCGCCTTTGACTTGGGTGCCTACAAATGTCAGTGCATTAAGTGCCCCTACCGGGGGAGCAGGTATGGAGGCAGCGGGCCCGTGATACCCTCGAGCGAGACGGAGACTTGCTCGAGGGGGCTCTCGGCTCTCGATCGAGATGGGGCCTCGCGCGAGGGGGCGTCCAGCCCCCGAGCGAGGCGAAATCTCACACGAGGGGGCGTCCGACCTTCAAGCGGGGCGGAACCTCACCCAAGGGGGCGACCGGCCCTCGAGCGAGGCGAAGTTGTACCAGGGCAGCACCGTACCCCTCGAGCGAAGCGGAGTTACGCCCGAGGGTGGCTAGGCCGATTGTCTAGTGGGCCGTGGGTCCGTGGGTTTGCCTTGCGCGTGTGTTTAGGTTCGTTTGCGTTTGTTTTTTACGAATTTAAGCGGGTTTTCCCTGGTTCTTTAGGGGACCCTCATGGTTGTCCCCGACAACGGCGTTGGAAAGATCCAGCGCCGTCTGCGGTGCAGACCCAAGACCCGAAGACGAAGGTGTCACCGTGATTGAAAGCGACGGTTGGCTTGATGGAGATTGAAGCCATCGAGTTCGCCATGAGATCTTCGGCGAGAGCCCCTACCTGGCGCGCTAGCTATCGGTGTTTTAGACCGGAAACCTACCAAGGGGAGTACCCGAGGTAGATGATTGTGGCCTCACCGAGATCGGTAACTCGAAGGAAGAGACACGTGGCACACAATTTAGATAGGTTCGGGCCGCGAGGTGCGTAATACCCTACATCTTGTATGTTACGTAGTTCTGGATTGATTGGGTGTGTTTACAAGATGATGCGTATAAGAGAGAGGGGTCCCTGCCTTGCCTTATATAGCCTGGGAGGCAGTGTTACAAGTCTGTTTGAGGAGAGAGTACCAGTCGGGTACGTCTAGGAGTTCTCTACATAGCACAAGACATGTATAGCTTCCTATCCGAGTACTTCTCCACCCTAGTCCTTGCGCCCCATGCCAATCAGGTATTGTGTGGCACAAGCCAAGTAGTCCCAGGGGCCAACCGAGTCGTCGGTCCTGGTAACCACCGAGGTAGTGGGCCCAGGGAGGTCCATATAGAGGTCATCGGGAGGGCCGTTGTCTTGATCATACTGGGAACGTCGTAGGAGTTCTTGGTTGTGCATGTGCCGCAGCTCCGTTGCTTGGATGGAGTTGTTGGCATCAAGGGCGTCAGGGACCAAATGGTCAATGTCATAGTTAGCACGCCGTGCTATCTCCACATTGTCTGTTATGCGTTGACGCTGACTACCTTCTACGCAATTAGCCTGCACCGGCGGTGGTTGAGCTCCTGCATTTTGCCTTGGATTTGCAGCGGCGTTCTCCTGGACGTTGGCAACATTACCTACATTGTTGGCAATGTTGCCGGCGGTGTTGGCTGGAACATTGGCTAGAGCGTTAGCTGCAGGATTAGCTAGTGCATTAGCTGCAGCATTGGCGGCGGGATTGGCGGGCTGCATCACTTAGTTTTCACCTCGTCCCTCTTCGGCCACCGACTCAAGAGGACCATGGCTATGGCGTCGTTGGCGAGGATGTTCCAATCTGCTCATGCAGTAGGAACTTGCTGCTGATCTACTATATCCAGGGCCTCTTTCTTCAATCCGAGCGGTGGTGACACGCACGTTAGCTTGAAGACGTCATATCGCAGGAGAATCTTCGGGTGATTTAGGGCGGTAAGAGCGGCCCCCAAGTTGGTTTGTGGAGATTTGTACACTTCGAGGCCATCTGGCTCAAAGTCCCTCACGAGGTCTCTGCCGCGCACGGGGTTGATTGTCTTGCCTACGTGGTTGGGGGGCACCTAGTGCCGCGGGTACTTGCTGCCTGGCGTTGTCGTTGACTTGTCTTGCATTGACAGGTTGTTGCCCTGGTTGTTGACCTGCAGCTGGGACAACAGCAGCGAGTTCTTGTTGCCGACGAATAGCTCTAGCGGCGTTGGCGTTCTCTCGCTCCTGGAGTTGTTCGTTTGTTTCTCCATCTTGAGATGGTATATCTGCAGAGACGACCAAGATCTCGCGATTTAGGGTCTCGAGCCCTTCTCCTAGATAGTTCGGGCAGATAGTTGTGCGAGCGATCTGAAATGCAAGGCGGTCCGGAGACGGCTCCTGGTTCATCAGGCGGTGATAGGCCACAATGAGAGGTCGTCGAAGCTTTCAGAGGACACAACACTGGTGAGCCGTGTCTTTGGGATTCTCATGGAAAGGGCAGGGTTCGTCGAGGTGACTCCTGCGGCTTCCACAATCTTGGGTCTTGGGTCCAGATTCAATCTGGATTTTGTGCTTCATGTAGCGTGATGCTACGTGAGCTGCGTTGCGCAAGCCAAGAGGCATGCTGGAGGACGATGAGGTCCTGCGAGGGCGTTTGTGAAGGACCAAAACGGCGAACCAGATAGGGGGGAGTGAATGGGGCTGATAAAAATTCTATTCAAGAATTCGGCCTATGAACCCGATTTCACTCGTGCACCTCCACAAACTTCTCTTTCCAAGTTCACGTAGCCACTGAAGTGCTACTGAACATAGGAGCAAGACCCAACCAACAGCCACAACACACACGCAGCGGAAACACACACGACACGGCTGCTGGCAGCCCAAACCGGTCAGGCCGGTTTCTGAAACCGGTCAAACCGGTTTTGTTGGACTTAGCCTCACGCAGGCAGGGGAAACTGGTCAGACCGGTTTGAAAATCTGGTCAGACCGATTTTGTCCAAAACCTCCCCAAAGACCCAAAACACCTCAAGAGCCTTTCCACATCAGAACAAAAGAAGCCATGGCACAACAAAGACTTCCTTGCTCAAAAACCCTTCTCGACAGCCCACAAGGCAAAACCGGTCAGACCGGTTTGGGAAACCAGTCAGACCGGGTTTTGCCTGGACAGTCGGGAAAAACACAGCCAACGGGAAAACCTCAACACTTCCTCCAAACGATCTCCCGATTCGTTCCACAGATCAAAGTGAGACTTTGGGGATAGATGGGGTACCTCGTGGGCTACCCTTGGCTAGAAGCTGGGTCCCCGAAACCCACTCAATTAAGAGGAATCGAAAGTCAAGTCTCACAAACACCTCTAACCCTAGAACTCCAAGACCACCAAATCAAGAGGAATAGAAGAAATCCCGGCAAGAACTCCCCTCACCCTATAACACCGAAAACCCCAAAATCGAACCCCTTAACTCACGGATTTGGGAGGGGAATCACAGCCCAAAGAACCACGATGGGTTCCCACAAATTTCCCCATCAAATCCCCAAGAGCAAGGTCCCGAAAACAACCCAAGAAGATCACCAAGAGAGGACTCCGAAAATCACCACCAAGAACAACCGGGAACAACACATCCAAACCTTGAGGAACCACGCCGAATCATCTATACATGCCACAAAGGATCATACAAGGTCTAGCTTGCCGCCCGATCATCCAACCCTCTCAACAAGATCTCACCATGAAGCTCTCAAACTAGTCCTATGGAAATCCTAAGAAAATTGGAAGAGAAAATAGGAAAGCAAATGAACTAGGGTTCCAAGAGATGGCTGCCATCCTCTCACCCCTTGGGTTATATGGAGGCAAGCCGAAAGTCTAAAATGCCCCTAAAGCCTAAACTAAGATACATGCCCACCAAGGGCACTTTGGGAATTTGTCTTCGTAGCACCATCGGACGGATGCCCGACAACCGCACTTCGCGTAGCCTCCACGCAAGCCTTGCGATCCCGACGCGTGTCCTCCGCCTCGAAGCTTCCGGCGCCCTGCGACCCCAAACCAGTCGGACCGGTTCTCGAAACCGGTCACGCCGGTTTTGGCCAGACAGCCACACCCGGTCTTCGGCCTCGGCTTTGTGGCTCGGCCGAGTAACCCGGTGATTTTCTGGTGAACCACCCAAACCCCGCGAACTTGATGTAGCCTCCGCCAACCACCACTCATGTCTTGGCTCCCACGAAGTCCCGGCTCGACCTTGGTTTTGTGGCTCAACCAAGAAACCGTCCACCGACTTCATCTTGCCATTCTTGCCACCATGCGGCCCGCACTTGACCCCACTAGCCACCAGGTCCCTGGAACGAAACCTACTTGTCTTCTCCACACCTGGAGGCCTCATCGACAACGACCTTTCGCGCTTGTTCTTCACCTGCACCAACACGAGTCAAGCCGCAACCTGCACCTGCATTACTTAGCCAAGAATCAGTCCACACAACGCTGTCAATCACTCATCACACAAGGAAGCGACCATCCACCGGTCCTCGAACCACACATGTCCTCAATATCCCCCTTGATGAGGGCATTGACAACACACACATTTGATAAACAAAGAGAAAAGGAAATAGAAAAGAAACAAATAAAAAGAAACTTCAACAAGCGATTTAAAGCCGAGAAAGGCAAAGAACAAGATCACTTGATGAAGACAAGTCTCGGACCCCTTAGGCAAGGGCAACGGCTCGACACATCCCAGACAAAACCATGCTCAAGCAAAGAGCACAAACCACCAAAGCATACAAGGGCTCCCCCTACACATATGCAAGCTCCCCCTGAACAAGTGCCAACTCTGGGCACAAACCGGTCAGGCCGGTTCACAAAACCGGTCAGGCCGGTTCACAAAACCGGTCAGACCGGTTCCACCAAAACCGGTCAGACCGGTTTCCAAAACCGGTCAGGCCGATTTCACACAGCAAACCACACCCCCAAAAGCCAAAAATGCAAAAGAAGTGCACAAGCTCTCCCTTGGCTCTTGGGATAGGTTTCAGGGATGCAATGCAACTTTTCTCCACCTTTCTTTCTCCCCCTTGTTGTCAGTGCATGAATCAAGGCACAAATTTGAAAAAATGCAACCGAGAGCTTCTCAAGTATACAAAATTCATCACAAGATGCTACACATGTCCAAATGAGCAAGTTAGATACTCTACCGGTTCGTAATGACCTCAACTACATGATCACCAAGTTTCACAACCATGGGACAAGGCTAACAAGGATTTGAGTAATTTTGCGAAAAGTTACTCTCTCATAAGCAAAAACCTAAACATGAGCATAACATGTCAAAATGGCAAAGCCACACAAACTTCATGCTAGGACAACCATTCTAATCATAAGACCATCACAAACACCCACAAGCACCTCATGTCATGTCAAAGCCACCGAGCCATGTGCCTACTTCTATGTATGAGACTTCTCATTGGTAGGCATCATGCAACGGTTTAGCACCCAAAGCAAATTAAATTCAGCACATATGACATGGGATCACATTTTCCAAGCATTTTTCATTACATTTTCAGATTCATAAATGGTACATGAAATGTCTTTGCGACAAAAAGGAACTTATGCCCCTCCATAAGATAAAACAGGAGGGCTAAACATTCATGATGACAAATGAGCCTTTGGCCCCATATGATCAATAAACTAGCTATCCAACCACAAATTAAGCATGACCAAGCCACTAAAGCATGTCAAGATCATATAAAGGCATTTACACATGAGAGAGCATATATGTGACATTTTTCAAAAGCATAGCCATCAACCATGGATATAAATCAAGATGATCAAGAGCTAAGCCAAATTAACCATAGCATACCAAACTAGCTCACAAGATCATATATAGCACATCATGGTGAACAATGTATATGAGAGAAGCTTTTCCTACAAAATACATATGATACAAAATGCATGCAATCTAAGATACAAGGATGCTTATACATCATGTTACATATGCCATGCCAAATGAAAGAAAAGCACAAAGGAAAAACTATACATATGCTACAAAGGAGCTCCCACACACAAAGCTTGTCGGTGCGGAATATGGTCCCGACACTAACCAGTAGATAGCGCCGTGGTCTATCCCTCAATGGTCGATGCTAAGCAACAAGTGACACAGGGGTTTATCCTGGTTCCGGCCGGGGGGGCCGTACGTCCAGCAGGGGCGTGCTCGGGGCACTATATTACTTAGCACCGGGGGTGCTTGTAGTGGGGCAAATACAAGCAAGGCGGGAGAGGAAGCGTGGCTTCCAAGTCCCTGGTGGAGTGGCTGAAGACGTTGTGGGAGAATAAGAGAGTGAGTGCACGGTGTGTTGTGTTCAACTCTGTCCCCCCCCCACGGCTGGGGGATCGCCTCCCCTTTTATAGATCAAGGGGACGGCGGGTTACATGCGCGCCGCGCTACTTAGCTATGTGGAGAAGTGCGACGTGCTACGGTGTAGAGTGGGCGGCCGTCCGTGCGATTCCCGCCACGATCTGGTCATCATGGCCTGACTTGTACCCGAACAGTGGCGGTTCGAGGGTAGGGGAGCAGCGGATAGCGGTGATGTCCTCTAATAGGCTCGAGGGAGGTGCTGACGCCGGCCCGTACGGCGCACAGGAGTTGGCTGAACGGCGTTCCTTCCCAACGCGCCTCACGGGGCCGGAGTCGTTGCTACAGGGTCCGGCGTGCGCCTGCGCGTGCGGGTACGGCGGCCACGCCGTTACGCGTGGCGGGGATGGCGGTCCACCGGCCTACCGCCTCCACCTAACCCCCGTAGGGTCACAAGAAAGTACATCGAGGGTGCGCCGGCCCCCTTTCGAGGGCTCGGCGCGTTAGCCGTACGGGGCGTGCGCGCGGTGTCACGGGACTGACACCGGCCGCACTGCACAGTCCATCCCCACAGTGGTGGGGATGGGCTCCTCCCTGGGGAGTTGGTGCGGCGGCACCGGGGCGCGAGCCCCGGGCGCATGATGGCGCCTGTCGGGCATACTCCCCGGGTACTCATGCAAGGAAGGAAAAATAGTAGAAGACGGACTCCTGGTAGAATTCCCCTGTACTCCTACTAGGACTCGCTCTGTGTACTCCTACTAGGACTCCTGCCTTGTAACCGACTAGGAACCCGCCCCCTGGACTATATAAAGGAGGGCCGGCTACCTAGCCGCACATCCCCAATCCCTCCGGGGACAACCCAACACCAAGCACAGGGCGCCATACTTGATCCCCCAAACAGGACGTAGGGTTCGCCACCTTGGCAACCCGAACCTGTATAAATCTTGTGTCCCGTGTCCTAGCGCATACCTTCGAGTTCTCGGTCTCCCGATCACGATCCCCACCGCACAATCTACTACCTCGGGTACCCCCTTGGTTGGTTTGCCGGTCTAAAACACCGACAGCTGGCGCGCCAGGTAGGGGTGATCATCTCCACCGGACGAACTCGGAGGACCTTCATCAACCAGATCAATCTTCTCGGTGCGGAGCCTTGAGATCGCGCCATGTCAACTTACCGTGTCCGTGCCAGTGCCGAGCACCAAGATCAAGCGTCAACGCAAGTCGATGCGCGTGTGGTGGTTTTTGGCAACTGGTCGGGTTCCAAACCGGCGGGATCAATTTCCGTACTTTCTTCGCATGGACTGGACTCGACGAGTTGGAAGCCGAAGCGGAGATAATCAGGCGGAATCAGGGTCCGATCCCACAAGTAGAGCCCTCGTCCACATCCTCGCTCGTTTACCACTGTCCGAATCAAGCATCGATCAGTAATCACGCACGTAATCAAGCAACCAAGACCGGGCTGCTGCATGTCAAGGCTGCCTCAGTCAACTCTAAAAGCACCATCATTGCTATGCTCGCACGTGAAGACTTGAACTGCAATTTTAGGGAATCCAGCTACACGCACACAAAGGTGCACAGGAAGCTTCAAGGTCTCTGCTTGACGCATGTACGCGAGCATGGTTACGTTGCTTCGGCCGCACGGGCTCTACATCGCCGTGCGCCGCGACTACTCGTCTCCGGCCGCACGCGCTCTACGTCGACCTCGCCGTGCGCCGCGACCACTCGTCTCCGGCCGCACGTGCTCTACGTCGACCTCGCCGTGCGCCGCGACTACTCGTCTCCGGCCGCACGCGCTCTACGTCGACCTCGCCGTGCGCGCGACTACTCGTCTCGGCCGCACGCGCTCTACGTCGACCTCGCCGTGCGCCGCGACTACTCGTCTCCGGCCGCACGCGCTCTACGTCAACCTCGCCGTGCACCGCGCGTCCCGGGTGCCTCGGCACATCGCGCGGCTCGTCATGCGGCTCGTCTCGCCGCTCGTCGTCGACTACTCCGCCTCGCGCGAGCTCGTCGTCGTCGACTACTTCGCCTACGCCGCGTGTCCGGGTGCCTCGGCACATCGCGCGGCTCGTCACGCGGCTTGTCGCGCCGCTCGTCGTCGACTACTCCGCCTCGCGCAGGCTCGTCGTCGACTACTTCGTCTACGCCGCACATCCGGGTGCCTCGGCACGTCGCGCGGCTCACCATGCGGCTCGTCGCGCCGCTCGTCGTCGACTACTCCGGTCTTGTCGTCGACTACTTCGCCTACGCCGCGCGTCCGGGTGCCTCGGCACGTCGCGCGGCTCGTCACGCGGCTCCTCGCGCCGCTCGTCGTCGACTACTTCGCCTACGCCGCGCGTCCCGGGGTGCCTCGGCACGTCCGCGCGGCTCGTCACGCGGCTCCTCGCGGCGCTCGTCGTCGACTACTCCGGGCTCGTCGTCGTCGACTACTTCTCCTACGCTGCGCGTCCGGGTGCCTCGGCACGCCGCGCGGCTCGTCACGCGACTCGTCGCGCCACTCGTCGTCGACTACTCTGCCTCGCCCAGGCTCGTCGTCGACTACTCTGTGCGCCGCGACTTCGTCTTGCGGACACGCTGGCTCTACTTCAGCCACGCCGTGGGGTGCGACTACTTGTCTCGCGGCAACACTGTCTCTACTTCGAGTATGCCGCGCGCCGCCACGACGTCATCTTCCCCGGTCGCATCGCGTCGACCATTCATCTCGACTAGTTTTCCAAACTAGTCGAGAATGGCAGTCACACCCCCAACAACTAGTCGGAATCAACTCTGACTAGTCGACTTCAGCAGCAACCGTCGCGGCTCCATCGCCGATCGCCACGGCTTCATCTGCAAGTCCGCCGTGCAGACAACGGCTAAGTCATATATCTAAATGATTGCTGTTTTCTTGGCTTGTTCTCCTCATCATGTAGGACTGCTTGCCGACTACTCATTTGTGTATGCTTCTCGACGGGTTTTCACGGGAGCTACACTCTGCTGACTACTCTTGGGGCATATCAATCAAGTCGCCGCGAGTCTACTTCATCAACTCGGGGGCTATCCCTAGGAGGCAGTTTCTAAAGTTCGCTACGTGCGGCAATCTAAAGTCGACTTCTAAAGTCGCATTCTAAAAGTCCGCTCCGCGCGGCAACTTAAAGTCGACGCTGGTCGCATCTTCGCCTACTTCGGTGGCATACTACGTGTGTAAGCTTCGATGGAACCTAGCTGTAAGCGGCCCTCGGGTCCTGGCGACGATGGAACCTAGCTGCACGTGGTCTTCATGCTCCGTACCATGGGTCCAAGTACCCTAAGTACTCGCGCTCCGTACCTTGGGTCTGAAATCCATGGCCCAGGTATGCAAGTCGACTCCGGTCGCACCTTCAAGTCCACTACGGTGGCAACCATACCTTGGGTCTGAAATCCATGGCTCACGTATTTAAGTCCACTCCGGTGGCACAAGCCCGCTCTGGCGGCAATCGTACCTTGGGTCTGAAATCCATGGCTCAGGTACTTAAGCCCACTCCGGTGGCACAAGTCGACTCCGGTCGCACCTTCAAGCCCGCTCTGGCGGCAACTGTACTTTGGGTCTGAAATCCATGGCTCGGGTACTTAAGCCCACTCCGGTGGCACAAGCCGACTCCGGTCGCACCCAAGCCCACTCCGGTGGCACAAGCCGACTCCGGTCGCAATCTTAAGTCCGCTCCGGCGGCAAAACTACTCGTTTTTTCTGATTTTTTATTCGCTTTGGCTTTCCGGAAAGTGATTTTCGTTTTTTGCATCTTAAGTCCACCCCGCGTGGCACAAAGTCGACTTCTAAAGTCGCATATCAAAGTCCGCTCTACGCGGCATCCTAAAGTCGATTTCTAAAGTCGCATATCAAAGTCCGCTCCGCGCAGCAATCAAAGTCGACTTCGGTTTTCAAGTCGCATCTCAAAGTCCGCTCCGCGCGGCACAAAGTCGACTTCGGTTTTCAAGTCGCACCTCAAAGTTCGCTCCGCGCGGCACAAAGTCGACTTCGGTTTTTAAGTCACATTCTAAAGTCCGCTCTGACGGCACGACTACTTCTCAAGCTCCACGGCTCGACGCCAAACTGCTACTTGGAATCTCTCCAGCTCGGGGGCTACTTGAAGATAACTTCGAAGATGCTTCGCTCGCTCTCAAGCTCGGGGGCTCCTCACCAATCACTACTCGACGTGGCTCATACGGCCTCTCTTATCTCGGGGGCTACACGCCGCAAGAGTACTCGGATGATGGCTTCGCGAACACCGAAGACCCTTGGATTGATTACCTAATCATTTCAAGGCTCGGGGTCGCTATGCTACACCCATCATTCAAATTTTTTTTCAAGACCGATGAGCCGGACCACCTTCCGGCCTCGCGGCGATTCAAGTACTATTGAAGACTTCTCCAAGCGTACTCGAGGACGCTCAAGAACTACTCGAAGAGGCTTCAAGACTACTCGAACTACTACTCTCGACTCCAACGTGCTCGGGGGCTTGTCGGGCATACTCCCCGGTACTCATGCAAGGAAGGAAGAATAGTAGAAGACGGACTCCGGTAGAATTCCCCCGTACTCCTACTAGGACTCGCTCCGTGTACTCCTACTAGGACTCCCGCCTTGTAACCGACTAGGAACCCGCCCCCTGGACTATATAAAGGAGGGCCGGGTACCTAGCCGCACATCCCCAATCCCTCCGGGGACAACCCAACACCAAGCGCAGGGCGCCATACTTGATCCCCCAAACAAGACGTAGGGTTCGCCACCTTGGCAACCCGAACCTGTATAAATCTTGTGTCCCGTGTCCTTGCGCATACCTTCGAGTTCTCGGTCTCCCGATCACGATCCCCACCGCACAATCTACTACCTCGGGTACCCCCTTGGTAGGTTTGCCGGTCTAAAACACCGACAGCGCCGTCCCGCGGCGTCAGGGCGTTAAATGCCCGTGTACGGGGCCGGCGCACGCGTGCGGGACGCCCGCGAGCATGGCGGGCCCCGCCCGAGGGCGGGGCGTACCCTCGAGCGAGGCGAAACCTCGCTCGAGGGTGGTGCCGCCCCTCGAGCGGGGCGATGCCCGCCCGAAGGGTGCGTGCGGCCCTCGAACGAGGCGGAGTCCGTTTCGAGGGGATCCTTGCGTGGGTCGCCTCGATGGGCCGTCGGAGTCCCCCGTGGGCCGTGTCCCGCATGGTTAGGCACCCGCATGGTTAGGCTTAATATTATCGGGTTTCGTTACGGGTTTTAAGTGGGTTTTCCCCCATTGTTTAAGGGGACCCCTAGGGCCGGTCGCCGACGTAGCCCCCCGAGCATCCGTGGGTTTGCCGTTGCGGCTCCCGCGCATGCCGGAACCTACCGATAGGACGTTCTTCCCTCCTTGTTTGCGAACGCTTCCGTGGGGCCGCGTCGGCCGGACCCGCGGGTCTAGCCCCCGAAGCCCCGCAGAGTGTGGGTTCTCCTGCGGGGGGTTAACCGCGAGAACTTTGGTCGAAAGGCGTGGCACATATGCCAACCGGCATCGGCGGTATTTCGGCCGGCTTCGGGGGTGCACGCTCCCCCGTCCTTGTCTCCCGGCGGGTGCGGTTTCAAGGAGGTGTAGCCGTGCGTCAAGCCCCCCGAGCCTTGGCCCGTTCGAGGCGATCGGGTCGAGCCCTCGACGACTTGCTTTTTAACGCGCCCTCGCCGTCCCTCCGCGGGACGGAGGGTGAGGTTTCCGCAACTCCCATCGAGCGGGTCGCGAATTGCGGATTCCTCTTCGAGCTGGTAGCGGGTGGTTCAAGTGGACGCCCATGCCCCGTTCGATAAGGGTAGGCTGCGCGGTCTGGAGACACGTCCATGGAAGCGTTTGCGTGGGTTTGCTAGGTGGGGCTCGGTCCCGTTCGCTAGGGACCGAGGGCGCGGAAGCTCTCCCTCGGTGGGATCCCCCCGGCTAGCTGCCCTCGCTGGCTCTCGAACACGACATGTGGGGCACCCTCGAGCCGACGGGCTCGAGGAACGGCTCGAATGCGCGTGCCCTCGTCGTCCCTAACTCGCAACCGTGGCGCCCGTTCGAACCCGTCGAGGGTCGGGCTTCGAACCTCCGATCGCAAGGCCGTGCGGGGCCGTGCCCGGACAGCCCCGTCTTTTCACGTTTGCGGCCGTCGAGGGGTCCGGGCGAGCCGGTCCTCGAGGTGTCGTTTGGCAGCACGAGCCGTATGTGCTTTCTTTTGGAGGGTTGACATTGTCTCGAGTCGGGGTTCGCTCCGCTCGAGGGTTTTGCGTGGCATGGGTGCCCGCGGTTGCCCGCCCTACATCGAGCAGTCCCGGCGACCTTCTCACGCCGATATCCCATCGAGGGTCGCTTTTGTTTGGAGCCGAGGGTCGTGCCGCTCGAGGGTTTTACATGGCATGGGTGCCGCGGTTGCCTCGCTCTACATCGAGCAGTCCCGGACGACCTTCTCACGCCGATATCCCATCGAGGGTCGCCCTCGCTTCGAGCCGGGGTTCGCCCCGCTCGAGGGTTCTCCTTGCTTGGCAAGGGACCCGGCATTTAAGTGCCTTGCGGTCGTGGCCGCGGTTTTGCGGCGCGGGCGCGTCTTTTTAGGCGTTGCGGCCTCGCGCGCGCGCGTAGTGGGCGGCGTGGCGGCGGACGTGACGGCTTCGCCTCGGTCGCCGCCGGTCTTTGCCGTAATGATGGCCCGCCCGCGGTGTTGTGGCCGCCGCGGTCGTGGTGGGGCCCACCCGTCGACGCGATGGAAAGATTCCCCCGCAAGTTAATGCTAGCGGGGCGTTCGCTCCGGAGAGCTCGCCTGTCGGCCTATAAAGCTGCGGGGAGGAGGGGGCGGCGGTTTTTTACCTTAGTGTCTCACCATTTTCGGTCCTCCGCCCCTTCGTCTTCGTCTCGCTCTTGCCACCGCGCGGTTTCGCCGTTAGAGCTCTTTTTCCCGTTTCCGTGTCCTCCGCCTTCGCATTCCTTCGTCCCTCCTCATGGCGCCGCCTCAGCTTCCCCTTAGGATCTTGGAGCCGTACTCCTGGGAGAGGTCGACGGTGACCCGGCTCGCCCTTGGCGAGCTGGTCGCCGCCGGTCAGCTGGCGGCTAACGAAGAAGGGCGCCCGGCGGAGTGGATCGTGCCGCCGGCGGCGCACCACGAGCCCAACCCGCCGGGAGGGCTACGTGGTGAGCTTCGTCCGCTACCACGAGCGTGGCTTCAATGCGCCGGCGAGCACCTTCATGCGGGCGATGTGCTACTACTACGGGGTGGAGCTGCACAACTTCGCCCCCAACGCGATCTCGCAGGCGGCCACGTTCGTGGGCGTCTGCGAAGGGTACATGGGGATCCCAGTCAACTGGGATCTCTGGGTTCACCTTTTCCGCGGGGAGCTCATCACGCAGCCCACGTCGGAAGCCGAGGGGACTCGCCGCGCGGTGCGCGCGGCGGGGATGTCGCTGCCCCCGCGGGGGCAGCTCAAGGATTTCTACATCCCCCGCACCATGACGACGAACAACGCCGGGCCGGGAGCGGGGATGGTTCCCCCCGCGCAATGCCGAGCTCCGGCCTTCCTCCCAACACCGGCCGGGTATTCAAGAAGAGGTCGGACTCCCGGGGCTACGGGGTGTCTACGGCCCAAAGATCGGGCGCGGCAAGAGTCCGTCCTCGCCGCCCGCAACGGCCGGGCGAAGCACGGGCCGAACGCGATGGGCGTCCTCGCCTTCCTCCACCACCGGCGGGTCGTGCCTCGATGGAGAGGCCGCCTCCGCATCTTCGAGATGACAGAGGCGGCCAACCCCGTCGACCCGGCGAGGTCGCGGATGCTCCCGACGCCCCTTGAGCGGCCGTATGCGCTCACCCGGCGCGGAACGCCGTCGACACCCGGTGCCGCCACCGCCGGTCGGACCCCATGGGACCTTGAGATGCTCCCCACGGCCCGCCGGTGAGTTGGGTTCCCGATTTTGTTTTAGTTCTTGGTCTTGTTTTTGTTTCCTCGATGCGCCATTGTCGCTCCCGTGCGCAGCGCGGTGGAGTTCAACATCGCCAAGTCCGTTCCACCCACCCCCCGACTCCCCGTGCGCTCGGCCGGCGGCGCGGCGGGAGCAAGCGAGAGCGGGCGGCGTGCAAGAGGGAGCACGCGAGGCGACGTCAAGCACGCCGCGACCGGCGGGCCGCGGAGTACCGACGGCGCGAGGAGCCGGGGCTCTCCTCCCCGGAGATCGAGGAGCCCCTCATCCCTCGGAGGAGGACGAGGAGGAAGAGGCCGAGGGGGAGGGCCCCTCCGACGGTGGCGGCCCGCCGCCCCCGTCGCCGGAACCGCCGCCGACGTCAAGGGCGGCTTCGCCCGGGGCGGGCGCACCGGCCGCCCGCCGCCAGCAATCGACATCGGGGGCGGCACGCGCCGCGGGGGTGCCGCCCGCGCGCGCCACGGAGGCACGCGCGGCGGACGCGCCCGTGCGCGCGTCGGGAGCGTGCCCGCGCGCGGGGGGGGAGCGTGCCCGCGCGCGCGGCGTCATCGTCGAGGGGCGCGAGGGCGGGGGCGTGCCCGCGCGCGGGCGAGCGTGCCCCCGCGCGCGGCGGCGCCCTCGGGAGGCGCGGCGTCGGGCGCGCCCGCGCATGGGGCGGGTGTGCCCCGCGCGCGCGCGGCGCGCCGTCGGGGGCGCGCGCGGGCGCGGCCTCGCGCCGCCGGCCTCGCCGCGAGGCCTCGAGGAAAAGGAAACGGGCCTTTTCCTCCGCGAGGTAAGGAGCCTGTCCTTCTTCGTTTGGTTTGGCTCGTTGGTGATCAGGTGATTTAACCCTTCGTTCGTGTCTGCGCAGGGTGGCGCCAACTGTTCCTCCGCTTGCACCAGCCAAGGTGCTGAGGACGGACGCATCGATCCCCACCCGGCGGCGCTCGTCGAGGGGGTCGCGCCCGGGGACAAGCACGGCGGCGGGCACGAGCTCGCTAGACCCGGCTGGGGCCTCGAGGCCCCGGCCGGCAGATCAGCCGCCGCGGCGCGCCGCAGGTCGCCGGGGCGGCGGCGCCGGTCGCCGCGGAGACACGAGCCGCGGTGGCGGCCACGGTGGAGGTGCGGCCCGCGGTGGGCGCCGCCGCCGCGAGGAGGTGGAGCGGGCGCAACTCGCGGGAGCGCCCGCGGATGCGGCGGCACGGCCGGAGGTGGCGGCCACGGCGGCACGACGGGCGCCCGTGGCCGCCGAGGCGCGGGTGGAGGTGCAGGCGGAGGCGGCGCAAGCGAGCGCGCGCCGCCGGCGATTTGCGGGCGGAGGTGGTGGAGCTCTCGGATGACTCCCCGCCGCCCGGGTGGAACCGGTGGGCCGGCCCGGCCCACGAACTCCCCCGAGCCCCGGGGGAGGGGGCCCTCGTGAGGCGGCACGAGGGTCACATGGTGGTGGGGGGCCGAGGACATGGTGCCGAGGCCTCGTCCCCCCACGCCGCCGTGCCCGCCCGGGTAGAGGGGGCGTCGAGGATCCCCCCGCGTTCGCCGACGCCGGGGGGGGAACGGGGAGCTGCGGGGCGAGCTCCGGAGCCACGGCGCTACGCTCAACCGCGCGCTGAACGAGGCGCTGCGGGTCCATGGCGGCCCGGCCTGGCTCGTCTTCCAGGTGACCCACAATTGCTCGTTCTTTTTTTTTCTTTTTCGTTTGTGTACATTGCGCCTAAGTCTTGGTGCTCATGGGATTTGGCGTGTGGATGCCAGGAGCTCGAGCGCCGCGCCCACGACAAGTACGACGCGTTCGACCGGGTGAACACCGAGGCCCAGCAGCTCCGGGGGCAATGCAGCGCTTTCGACGCGCTTGCAGACGCTCTTAGGACGCCGGACACCGGGCCGGCGTACGGGCCCCGGCCCGGCCTCGACGAGCTCCCCGAGAGCTCGAGGCGAGGACACGGCGCGTCGCTCGAGCCTCGAGCGGGCCCGCGCAGCCCTCTTCGATCGCGACGAGGCGCGTGGAATGCGCGCGCGGACACGGAGAAGACGCGGACGCCGGGCCGCCAAGGCGGGAGGCGGAGGTGGCCACCGCTCGCGCCGGGAAACCCGGGAGCTCCGCACGTCGCTCGAGGGGGGCGCGGGCGCGGCGCCGCCAGCCGAGGAGCGGGCGCGCGGGTTGGAGCGGCGCGCCAAGGAGGCCAAGGCCGCGGCCCGAGGGCCGCCCTCGACGCCAAGGCCGCGGCCCTCGTCGCCGCCGAGGAGCGGCTCCGGCAAGAGCGCATCGCCCGCCGGGGGCCGAGGGGCGGCTCCGGCGAGGAGCGGGGCTGCCCTTGGCGACGCCCCGGACCGGCGCCGGGAGCGGGAGCGCGTCGCTCGCGAGGCGGCGGAGAAGTCGTTGGACGAGCGGAACGCCGCATTCTCCAAGGTTGAGGACGAGGCGCTCGCGCTCAGCATCAGCAACGCCAACCAGGAGCTGGCCCTCCGCGAGCAAGGCGAAACCGTCCAGCGCCTCGAGTTGGCGATCGAGTCCGCGTGCCGCGACTTCGATTTGGAGAGGAAGCAAGTCGAGGGTGAGCCACTGTTTGACTCTACTTGTTGGTTTTTGCTTTAGAGGGTTCGCTTCCCCCTTTCTGATTTCTTTTCGTCTTGTCGATTCCAGGCTTGCACCGCCACGGGGCACGGCGCGCGGGCGGGCCGAGGCTGCGCAGGCCTCCTACAACTCCTCCGAGCAGAGCTGCGCGGGAGGGCGCGCGATGCGGCCCTCGAGACCTCGCCGTGTCGTTGAGGAGGGCGAGGCCCAAGCCGGCAGCTCGCTGGCTAGCCGTCTGCGCGCCCTCGGCGGCCACGTCACGGAGGGGATGCGCCGGGCGTTGCACCCTAGGCGTCCGAAGGCCCTCGGAGTGGTGCGATCCCACTACGAGGTCAACTTCGAGGCGCTGGCTGAAGGCTACATCGTTCCCGAGGGCGTCGAGGACGAGGTGGCTATGGAGCGTGTGGACGCGCTTGCCGCCGACGCCGCCGGGTTGCTCGCCGAGGCCTTCGAGGAGTTCCTCTTCCCGGACGCCGCGACGCCGCTTCGCTCCTTCCGCACGAGCGGGTTTGGACGCTAGGCCCATTTTTTGATGTGTATCGGTACTGCGGCCTCGTGGCCTTTTGTAAATAAACAAGTTGTTTCATGAACATGGGCATTTGCGTAAATGAAATCGTTTGTTTATCACGCTTTTTGTTTCTCCTTCTTCCTGAGTAGATTCTAGTTAGGGGAGTTCGATTTTCGCAGGGGGCCCGCTGGGTTGGAGGCGAGAGAGAAGGGCCATAGGCACGCGGCGTAGGCTATCTCTGGCTCGCACGCTCCTTCCGCTGTGCCGCCTGCGCCCTGTTCGAATCGTGGCTCGAGGTTGAAGTAGGAAGCAAACTTAGCGCGTGTTGTTGTGTTTTTTGCGCGAAAAAATGGGACCATTTGGGGGGGTGCCCCCCCGCAGTAGCCCCTGAGGGTAACTTGGGTTTTAGGGGAAAGCCGAGTTGCCCTTTTATTAGACTTGGAGTATTTACATAGTTGACACCAACTGGGGCGTTGGCCATGTGATTTTACAACAGAAAGTACTTGGAAATCCTAGCTAAGGGTAGAAGCGACGTAGCTGTTGGATGTTCCAAGCGTTGGTGAGTTCTTCGCCGTCCTCGTTGGCCACCTTGTACGTGCTCGGCTTGAGCACCTTCACCACGACGTAGGGTCCCTCCCACGGGGGCGATAGCTTGTGGCGCCCTCGGTTGTCTTGGCGTAGCCTTAGGACCAGATCCCCTTCGCTGAAATCCCTCCGACGTATCTTGCGTGCTTGGTAACGTCGTAGGGACTGTTGATACCTTGCGGAGTGCATCAACGTCACGAGGCGTACTTCGTCTAGGCGGTCCGGCGAGTCCTCGCGGGCCGCCGGTTAGCGTCCTCGTCGTAGCCTCGAACCCCGGGCGACCCGTATTCTAAGTCCGTGGGGAGGACGGCCTCCGCGCCATGGACCGGGAAAACGGGGTGAACCCGGTGGCTCGCTTGGGGTGGTCCTTAGGCTCCACACGGCGGCTGGGTAGTTCTTGGAGCCATTTTCGCCTAGATTTGTTGAGCTGGTCGAAAATTCTGGGCTTGAGGCCTTGTAGGATCATGCCGTTGGCGCGCTCCACTTGGCCGTTGGTCTGTGGGTGTGCCACAGCTGCCCAATCCACGCGGATGTGGAACTTATCACAGAACTCCAAGAACTTCCGGCCCGTGAATTGGGACCCATTGTCCGTGATGATGGAGTTTGGCACTCCAAAGCGGTATACGATGTCGGTGAAGAACGTGACCGCCTGCTCAGCCCTTAAATTCGTGATGGGGCGCACCTCCACCCACTTGGAGAATTTGTCGATCGCGACAAGCAGATGGGTGAAGCCCCCGGGCGCCTTCCGCAGGGGCCCGACGATGTCCAGCACCCACATGGCGAACGGCCATGTCACGGGGATCGTTTGCAGGGCATGAGCGGGCAAGTTGGACTTGCGGGCGTAGAACTGGCACCCTTCGCAGGTGCGTACGATTTCGCTGGTGTCCGCGACCGCGGTAGGCCAATAAAAGCCCTGGCGGAACGCGTTGCCGACGAGGGTGCGAGGTGCGGCGTGGTGGCCACAGATCCCCGCGTGGATGTCCCGTAGGAGCTCGCGCCCCTCGGGAATGGGTATACACCGCTGGAGGATGCCAGAGGCGGCGCGCTTGTACAGCTCGCCATCGACGAGGGTGAAGGATTTGGCCATCCTGGCGACGCGCCTGGCTGCGGCCCGATCCGCGGGGAGTTCCCCTCGAGCGATCCTGGCAATGTATTTTTCCCGCCAATCCGCTTGGACAGGAGCCTGCTCTATGTCCATCGCATCGACCTCGATGGAGCCGTACCTCTCGAGAAGGGAGAGCACGTACGCCTCGTTCGAGGGGTCCTCATCCATGGGTTCCGCACCCGCTGGATTCGAGGGAGCCCCCGAGGGTCCGTCGTGGCTCGAGGGGTAGGGCTCGAATGCGACCGAGGGCTGCGCGATGTCGCGCGCGAAAACGTTCGGGGGAACGATGATCCGGCCGGACGCGATCTTCGCCAGCTCGTCTGCTTCCTCGTTGTACTGGCGGGGTACATGATTAAGCTCGATGCCGTAGAACTTGTCTTCGAGGGCCCGCACGGCTTTACAGTAGGCTTCCATCTTGTCGTCGTGGCAGCTCGCGTTCTTCATGACTTGATCGATCACGAGCTGCGAGTCCCCTCGCACGTCGAGGCGTTTGACGCCCAACTCGATGGCGATTTTGAGGCCGCGAGAGAAGGGCCTCGTATTCGCCATATTGTTGGACGCGGGAAAGTGGAGGCGCACTGAGTAGCGCATGTGCTCCCCGAGGGGTGACACGAAGAGCAGGCCCGCGCCCGCTCCTGTCTTCATCACCGAGCCGTCGAAGAACAGAGTCCAGCACTCTGCTTGAATCTGAGGGGGCGGCAGCTGCGTGTCCGTCCACTCGGTGACGAAATCGGCTAGGATTTGCGATTTGATGGCCCTGCGCGGGGCGTAGGCGAGCGTCTCGCCCATCAGCTCCACGGTCCATTTGGCAATCCTGCCTGCCGCGTCAGGGTTGCGAATGATCTCTCCTAGCGGGAAGGAGGAGACCACCGTGACCGGGTGGGCCTCGAAGTAGTGGCGGAGCTTGCGCCGCGCAAGGACTACCGCATACAGCAGCTTCTGGACCTGGGGGTAGCGCGTCTTCGTGTCCGACAGGACTTCGCTGATGTAGTAGACCGGCCTCTGCACGGGCAAGGCGTGCCCTTCCTCCGTGCGCTCCACGACGATCACGGCGCTGACCACCTGGGTGGTTGCGGCCACGTAGAGCTGCAGGGGTTCGCCGTCTCGCGGCGGCGTGAGGATTGGAGCGTGCGTCAGAGACGCCTTCAGCTTGTCGAGCGCGTCCTGGGCCTCGGCGGTCCAACAGAAGCGCTCGTGCTTCTTGAGCAGCCGGTAGAGGGGCAGGCCCTTCTCACCGAGCCTCGAGATGAAGCGGCTTAAGGCGGCGAGGCACCCCAACACCTTCTGCACCCCTTTGAGGTCCCGGATCGGACCCATTCGCTCGAGGGCCGCGACCTTTTCAGGGTTGGCCTCGATTCCCCGCTGGGAGACGATGTATCCTAGGAGCATGCCCCGCGGCACTCCAAAGACACATTTTTCGGGGTTTAGCTTGACCCCGTTGGCCCGTAGGCAGCTGAACGCGACGCCAAGGTCGCTAACCAGGTCGTCCGCCTTCCTGGTCTTGACGACGATGTCGTCCACGTAGGCTTCGACCGTCCGCCCGATGTGATCCCCAAAAACGTGTTGCATGCAGCTGGTATGTTGCGCCCGCGTTTCTGAGGCCAAAAGGCATCGTGACATAACAGAACGTCCCGAACGGTGTGATGAACGAAGTCGCGAGCTGGTCGGACTCCTTCATTTTTATTTGGTGATATCCCGAATAGGCATCAAGGAAACAGAGTAGTTCGCACCCAGCCGTGGAATCAACGATTTGATCTATGCGTGGAAAAGGAAAAGGAACTTTTGGACATGCTTTATTAAGACTAGTGTAGTCTATACACATCCGCCACTTCCCATTCTTCTTTTTTACAAGCACGGGATTAGCTAGCCACGTAGGGTGGAACACTTCCTTGATGAATCCGGCCTCGAGGAGCTTCCGCAGCCTCCGCTCCGATCGCCCGTCGCCGCTCCTCGTCGAAGCGGCGCGGCCGGCCGCCGCACGGCGCGGGCGTTTGGAAGGATGTCAAGGGAGTGCTCGGCGACTTCCCTCGGGATGCCTGGCATGTCCGAGGGGCTCCACGCGAAGACGTCGGCGTTGGCGCGGAGGAAGTCGACGAGCACTGCTTCCTATTTAGGGTCGAGGGTCGAGGCGACCCTCAACGCCTTGCCCTCGGGGGCCGACGGGTCGAGGGGGGACCCCTTTGGTCCGCTAGGCGGCCTCGAAGGTGCCGACGTGCTTGGCGGCGGAGTCGAGGTCCTCGTTGACCATCTTCTCCGGCGTGTTTACCGGCGCTTCATCCGACGCCGGTGCCTGCGTGTTCCACGCACTCGACATCGCGATCGAATGCGTGCTCGATCGACGACCCGACGGTGATGATGCCGTTTGGCCGGGCATCTTCATCTTCAGGTACGTGTAGTTGGGGACCGCCATGAATTTGGCATAGCAAGGTCGCCCAAGTATGGCATGGTAGGCCCCTTTGAACCCCACCACCTCGAAGGTGAGGGTTTCCTTACGGAAGTTCTTGGGGGTACCAAACCAGACCGGCAGATCGATCTGCCCGAGCGGTTGAACCTGCTTGCCGGGCGCGATGACGTGAAACGGCTTCGTGCTGGGCCGCAGCTGGTCCAGCCCGATCCCCATCAGGCGCAATGTGTGCGCGAAGAGGATATTGAGGCTACTGCCTCTGTCCATAAGGACCTTCGAAAACCGGGCGTTCCCAATGATGGGATCGACCACCAGCAGGTACTGGCCCGGGTTCGGGATACGGTTTGGGTGGTCGTCCCGGCTAAAGGTGATGGCATCGTTCGACCAGTTGAGGAAGGCCGGAGGCGCCCTCTCTGCGGCGAGGACTTCGTGCCGCTCCTTCTTGCGCTGCCGGGTCGACATGTCGACAGTAGGTCCCCCAAAGATGAGGAACACATTTTCGACAGCAGGGAAACCACCCGCGTCGCCATCGCCCCCGTCTTTCTTGGCCTCTGCCTCCTTCGCGGCGGCGCGGCCATAGAACTTCTTGAGCATGTCGCCTTTGCTCAAGGGTGTGTTGCATCGGGGTTTTGTGGTAGGGACATGGCTTCTTCGGCATGTCGTCGAAAACCCCGGGCCTCGAGGGGCCGGTCGAGGGCCCCGTCGAGCCGGGTCGACGAGCGAGGGCTTCGGCGTTGCCGCCGTTGCGCCCTCGCACGCGCGCCTCACGGCGCGGCTTCTTCCCCCTTCTTGCCCCGTTTGTCGTTGCGGTGAGGCTCCTTGGACCCGCTACCCTCCGCGGGCGTGTCCTCGGAGCGCTTGCCCTTTTTGCCGTCGAAGATCGCCCCCACGGCCTCCTCCCGGAGGCGAAGGCGGTGGCGATGTCGAAGCGGCTCGTTGGAGTCCGCGGGCGGGCCGCGTCCCGGCTCCCGCACGAGATCCCGCACGTTGTGCCCTCGAGGAAGGCGTGCACGATCTCGGAGCGCGCCACGGCGGGGAGCTCCGTGCGGCGCTTGGAGAAGCGCCGTATGAAGTCCCGCGGCGACTCGCCGGGTTTCGCGTGCGGGGAGCGTAGGTCCCAAGAGTTCCCCGGGGCGCACGTATGTGCCCCCGGAAGTTGCCCACGAATGTGTGGACTAGGTCGTCCCGGTTATGGATGCGGGCCGGCGGGCAAGTGCTCGAGCCATGTCCGGGCCGCGTCGCCCAGATGCAGGGGCAAGTTGCGGATGATCACTTCGTCGCTAGTGGCCCCGCCCAGCTGGCAGGCTAGGCGGTAGTCGTTGAGCCAGACACGGGGGTCCGTTTCCCCGTTGTATTTGACGATCGTCGAGGGCTGGCGGAAGCGTTGGGGGAACGTCGCCGTGCGGATCTCCCGGCTGAACACACGGGTGCCAGGGGGCTCCGGCGTCGGGGAGCGATCCTCACCGCTGTCGTAGCGTCCACCCCTTCGAGGGTGGTAGCCCCTGGCCGCTCGTGCGTCCGCCTTGCTCGTGCGCCTGGCGTTGATGACGTTGCGGGCGTCGCCATCCAGCGCCCTGCGCGCGTCGAGGAGTCGTTCCTTGGCCGACGTGCGTCCTTGGTCGGTGGGATGGCCCACTGGTCCCCCGCGTGCACCGAGGGTTCGCCTCCCGGTGCAGCTTCGTCACCCCGCGCATCCCCCTGTTGGCGGATGCGTGAGGCCGAGCTTTCGGCCTGCTGGACGGCCGCTTGCTCGATGAGAGTTTGCACCTCGCGGTGCATATCTCGAGCCTCGGGGGTTGATGGTGCTGGCATAGCCCGTAGCAGCGTCGCGGCGGCGACGAGCTTCTGGCTTGCTCGCGGCGGGACGTCCGCGTTGTCCGCGTTGGGGACGGTGTTGATGCGGTCACGGACTGTCGGCCCGGCTCCCGCGCGCGTTCGCCGCGCGCGGAGGCCTCCCCCGCCATCGAGGCGCGGAGCGGCCCGCATCGTCCGTATTCCTCCGCCGGCTTGGCCTCGAGCTCGCGAGGCTTGGGCCGGCGTGCGTCGACGTCGGCCCCGGCGGAGCGCTTGGCCCCGCGGCCGGGCGCGTAGCGATCCCACAGGGCGGGCGTGACATCCCCGTCTCCGGCGCTCGCCGCCGCCGGCGGCGTTGGCCGGGTCGTTGGTGATGACGGCGCAACACTCCCGCATGGGGTCGTAGCTCCGTGCGCGGAGTCGTCGGAGCAACCAAACCGTAGTCCGTGGCGTCGAGGAAGCGCCCGAACGCGGCCCGGGTCCCGCACGCCGGAGAAGTCCCACTCCGCGTACCCGTGGCGGATGGCGGGTGGCATCGTGTCGACGGAGCCCAGGGACGACTCATCTGCTGCTGAGGTGCCGGGGTCCCTGGCGACGAAGACGTGGCGGCCAGGTGGAACCCTGTGCATCGTCGTGTTGACGTTGGCGTTGTAGGCCGTCGTGGCGCCACGCAGCCCGATGGGGACGCGCGGTCCGGAGACCGCGCGCGGTCCCGCCGGGGTGGTAGCGGCGGTCGTGACGGCGGGCGCACCACGTTGGGCGGCGGCGCGCTCGATGCCGCCACCGCTCGGACCGCGCCCGGCGCGAGCGTAGCCCCGAGCGATGGCGGCGTCGCGGCGTCGACGGACCCGCGGCATCCGTGCCTGGCGGGCGTCCGAGCCGGTGTCGTGCGTGCGGCGGAGACCAAGGCGGACTCGGCACCGGGCGCGCGCGCGCGAAGCTCCTCACGGTTGGTGAGGCGCATGAGATAGCCGTTCCCCGTAGCCTGAAAGTTCAGGTCCCCGAAGCGGATTTCGAACCCGGCTGGGAGGGGGTCCGAGCTACCCATGCAGTAGCGCGTAGCACGGTACTCAGTGCGAATCGCCATGGAGGGAGTTGGCGAAATGACCTTAGGCGCTCTTGTGCCCCACGGTGGGCGCCAACTGTCGGTGCGGAATATGGTCCCGACACTAACCAGTAGATAGCGCCGTGGTCTATCCCTCAATGGTCGATGCTAAGCAACAAGTGACACGGGGGTTTATCCCGGTTCGGCCGGGGGGGCCGTACGTCCGACGAGGGGCGTGCTCGGGGCACTATATTACTTAGCACCGGGGGTGCTTGTAGTGGGGCAAATACAAGCAAGGCGGGAGAGGAAGCGTGGCTTCCAAGTCCCCGGTGGAGTGGGCGAAGACGTTGTGGGAGAATAAGAGAGTGAGTGCACGGTGTGTTGTGTTCAACTCTCGTCCCCCCCCCCCACGGGCGGGGGATCGCCTCCCCTTTTATAGATCAAGGGGACGGCGGGTTACATGCGCGCCGCGCTACTTAGCTATGTGGAGAAGTGCGACGTGCTACGGTGTAGAGTGGGCGGCCGTTCGTGCGATTCCCGCCACGATCCGGTCATCATGGCACGACTTGTGCCGAACAGTGGCGGTTCGAGGGTAGGGGAGCAGCGGATGGCGGTGATGTCCTCTGATAGGCTCGAGGGAGGTGCTGACGCTGGCCCGTACGGCGCACAGGAGTTGGCAGAACGGCGTTCCTTCCCAACGCGCCTCACGGGGCCGGAGTCGTTGCTACAGGGTCCGGCGTGCGCCTGCGCGTGCGGGTACGGCGGCCACGCCGTTACAGTGGCGGGGATGGCAGTCCACCGGCCTACCGCCTCCACCTAACCCTGTAGGGTCACAAGAAAGTACATCGAGGGTGCGCCGGCCCCCTTTCGAGGGCTCGGCGCGTTAGCCGCTCGGGGCGTGCGCGCGGTGTCACGAGACCGACACGGCCGCCGCGCACGGTCCATCCCCACGGTGGTGGGGATGGGCTCCTCCCGGGGAGTTGGTGCGGCGGCACGGGGCGCGAGCCCCGGGGCGCATGATGGCGCCGTCCCGCGGCGTCGGGGCGTTAAATGCCCGTGTACGGGGCCGGCGCACGCGTGCGGGACGCCCGCGAGCGTGGCGGGCCCCAGCCGAGGGCGGGGCGTACCCTCGAGCGAGGCGAAACCTGCTCGAGGGAGGTGCTGCCCCTCGAGCGGGGCGATGCCCGCCCGAAGGGTGCGTGCAGCCTCGAACGAGGCGGAGTCCGTTTCGAGGGGATCCTTGCGTGGGTCGCCTCGATGGGCCGTCGGAGTCCCTGTGGGCCGTGTCCTGCATGGTTAGGCACCTGCATGGTTAGGCTTAATATTATCGGGTTTCGTTCTGGGTTTTAAGTGGGTTTTCCCCCATTGTTTAAGGGGACCCCTAGGGCTATCCCCGACAAAGCTCACAAACGACCGGCTCCTCGAGGAGAGGCAAAAAGGGCTCGACACCACCGGCAAAAGAGCAAAGGAGCACAAAACTCAGAAGCTCCCCCTAAACACATGCACTAGGGCCAAAGAGCATACAAAGCTCACGCTACACACATGAGATAGGGCAAAGAGCAAAAGAACCAAGTGGCTTTACCAAGGCCACACACTTGAAGGTCACAAATTCACTTACCTTTATCATTTCTTCAGAAGTCACTCATCCTTGTCCACCATTCCCGAGAGTGATGTACCTCCATGTCACCACTGGGGTATGAGACCGGAGAACCACCCCCGATATCAACCAAATGTTTTCCAGGCCTCCCACCTGAAACTCAAAACCAAGAGCGAGAACGAGCAAATGACTCAACACTGGGGTTAGTCCCAAAGGTGTGAAACCAGTGTCGGGCCATTTCCTCAAAAGTAGGGTTAGGAACATCTATCCTACCGCGCCTATCAAAACTGCGATCCATCCTGTCAAACCTATCAAACCTAGAACCACCATGGGAAAACCACTCCCGTCTCATTGGAGGAGTACGACTACCATGATAGGAAAAGCATGCTCCGTAGCCCCTCTGAGACTCAAAGTTGCGACCTCTCCCAAACTCGTATTGATCACGAGGTGGAGAATGTCCAGCAAACTCACCACCTACAAGCTCTCCAGACTAACCACCAGAACCACGACCTCCTGCAACAAACCGAGACTCATCACGAGCACGAAAACCAAACTGGTCCCCCTGCTGCCTCCAAACCGGTCTGACCGGTTTCACTCCTCCAGCAGGATCTCTTCCTCCCATAGCACTCTTTTCTCCCCAAGCCGGAACCTTACGCACAAAACCCGTTCCCTTGGGCAGTGGCATACGAGGCTCAGGCACACCATGAGAAGGGTGGTACATGTCCTTGTTTGCCCACTCCTTAGCCATTCTCGCCTCTCTCCTCTTGTAGCAAAACTCTCTCTTGTGACCATCCTTTCCACAAAACTCACAATGGAAATGGATTGGTTTGGGCTTAGGCTTGGGGCGAGACTCTTCACACGGCTTCTCACTAGGTTTCTCACTAGGCTTTTCACTTGCCTTCTCACTCAGTTTTTCTCTCGGTTGGTTTGGCTTGGATGCAAACTTGTCTTTGGGTGTGGGTTGTGGTGGAAGTGAAACATTCTCAAATTTCCCTTTTCTCTCACCACTGCACTCACCAAACTTATCAGATCCCAAAGCCCAACCATCAAAGCGCTTACAACTAGCAATCATCATACCAACATGAGGTTCCTGACTAGACAACCAACTCAGCACATCACGCAACTTATCATTCTCATCTTGCAAGAGACCAACACATTTTGCAAGATCCAAATTCTTTACAGAATGTAATTCACATGTGGAACAGGCAGTAGGAATAGGCACTTTCAAATCAGCCTCAAGTGAAACAATGCGAGAACGAAGCTCAACAATTTTCTCATGCAAACTAGGGCAAGAAGTACAAGCACCAAGCAAAGTGGGTCTAGGTTGCAGCTCAGCCAACTCAACCCTAAGCACATCCAGTTCCTCACACTTGGAGGCATACTTTTCCCTAAGATCAGTTAAGTCAGCTAGGAAAATAGAGTAATCAGCACAATCACCCTCATCAGAAACAACAGGGCTAGCCTTAAGAGAATCAATTTCAAGCTTGCTATCAAGAACCCGTGTTTCCAGCTCAGCCACTCTAGTCCTAGCATCCTCGAGCAAAGATCTAAGCTCCTTCCTAAGCTTCTTAGCCTCTCTAAGCATGTGATCGCGATTATCAAGCAAGTCAACCAACTCCTCATTCTCCTTGTGCAAAGAAGAGAGCTCATCATATACCTCATCCTCGGAATCCAAGTCCGAGGCGTCCTTCTAGCTTCTCTTGCTGCCTGAGCTGGGAGCCATGCCGCAGAAGTCGTCCTTGAGACTCAGGCCCATCACACAAAGGCCATTGAGACCCTTGCCAAGGTTCTTCTTCTTCTTCTTCTTCTTCTTCTTCTTCTTCTTCTTCTTCTTCTTCTTCTTCTTCTTCTTCTTCTTCTTCTTCTTCTTCTTCTTCTTCTTCTTCTTCTTCTTCTTCTTCTTCTTCTTCTTCTTCTCATCCTCTTCGTCTTCATCACTCGAGCTTGAAGACATGTCCTCGGAGTCTGACTCGATGTCGGTCGATCTCTTCATCTTCTCTCGAGCCCGTGTCTTCTTCCCATCTCTATGATCCTTCTTCTTGGACTTCTTCCTCTTGTCCTTGAACCTGTGCTTGTCGTGGTTGTTCTCCTTCGGACACTCAGCGAAATAGTGTCCAGCTTTGCCACACTTGAAGCATGTCCTCATGTTCCTCCTCATGTTCACTCAGTTCTCGTGCAGCCTCTCGAACCGCCTCGTCAGGAGCGCCAGCTCGTCCTCTCCAAGCACGTCGAACTCCTCATCTGGCATAGACATCAAAGAGGACAAAAAGAATATCCTGGTGGATGTGTTAGTGTTAGCCTTTCCTTTTGAACCACCAACGAGGGCGAGACTATGAGAGTCAGTCGGGCCCTCGAGCTTGGCTGTCATGCCCCTATCCACCTCAGCCGACTTGAGCTTCGAGAACAGCTCGTTCACCATCAGAGTGTCATACTTCTCCGACTCCACAATGGCCTCGAACTTTCCGCCCCAAATCGTACGATCCAAAGAGTGTAAGAGCATGATAGCTCCATCATGATCATTGTACAGGAGCACGTCCACATTGGCCCTCATGTTATTCACAACCACCGTGAACCTCTGAAACAAGGCATCGATGGACTCACCGGGGAGATGAGTGAAGTTCTCGTACTCTCACCGGTAGGTCGCATACATCCGTACCAGAACCTGGGCATTCCCAACACGAGCCTCCTTCAACACCAACCAGATTCTACAAGCCAAGTGCTTGGTGTGCAACCGATCGAGCTCAGGCTGACACAAAGCACGAAACAAGTAGTCGACCGCCTTATTGTTGGCGTCGAACATGTCCCTCGATCCTGGAGCGAGGAAGTTCATCGGCTGGACATAGCCTGTGTCCACCGTGACATCCCAAAGGATCTGACCCTTACCGCGGAGGAACGCCGCCATCCGCTTACTCCACATTTGGTAGTTCTTTCCATCAAAGTGTGGAGGACCTGAACCCCGTTCCTGGTACGCCATCCTTGGATCTTAGACTGGTTAGAGTCAATAAAGACTCGAACCAGCTCTAATACCACTTGAAGGACCGAAACGACGAACTAGAGAGGGGGGAGTGAATGGGAGCCGATAAAAATTCTATTCAAGAATTCGGCCTATGAACCCGATTTCACTCGTGCACCTCCACAGGCTTCTCTTGCCAAGTTCTCGTAGTAACTGAAGTGCTAGTGAACCTAGGAGCAAGACCCAACCAACAGCCACAGCACACACGTAGCGGAAGCACACAACACAGCTGCTGGCAGCCCAAACCGGTAAGGCCGGTTTCTGAAACCGGTCAGACCGCTTCCGTTGGACTTAGCCTCATGCAGGCAGGGGAAACCGATCAGACCGGTTTGGAAATCCGGTCAGACCGATTTTGTCTAGAACCTCCCCAAAGACCCAAAACACCTCAAGAGCCTTTTAACATCAGAACAAAAGAAGCCATGGCACAACAGAGACTTCCTTGCTCACAAACCCTTCTCGACAGCCCACAGGGCGAAACCGGTCAAACCGGTTTGGGAAACCGGTCAGACCGGTTTTTGCCTGGAGAGTCGGGAAGAACACATCCCGCGGGAAAAACTCAACACTTCCTCCAAACGATCTCCCGATTCGTTCCACGGATCAAAGTGAGACTTTGGGGATAGATGGGTTACCTCGTGGCCACCCTTGGCTAGAAGCTCGGTCCCCGAAACCCACTCAATCAAGAGGAATCGAAAGTCAACCCTCACAAACACCTCTAACCCTAGAACTCCAAGACCACCGAAATCGAGCCCCTTAACTCACGGATTTGGGAGGAGAATCAGCCCAAAGAACCATGAAGGGTTCCCACAAATTTCCCCCATCAAATCCCCAAGAGCAAGGTCCCGAAAACAACCCAAGAAGATCACTAAGAGAGGACTCCGAAAATCACCACCAAGAACAACCGAGAACAACACATCCAAACCTTGAGGAACCACGCCAAATCATCTATACATGCCAAAAAGGTTCATACAAGGTCTAGCTTGCCGCCTGATCATCCAACCCTCTCAACAAGATCTCACCATGAAGCTCTTAAGCTAGTCCTATTGAAATCATAAGAAAATAGGAAGGGAAAATAGGAAAGCAAATGAACTAGGGTTCCAAGAGATGGCTGCCATCCTCTCACCCTTTGGGTTATATGGAGGCAAGCCGAAAGACTAAAATGCCCCTAAAGCCTAAACTAAGATACACGCCCACCAAGGGTACTTTGGGAATTTGTCTTCGTAGCACCATCGGACAGATGCCCGGCGACTGCACTTCGCGTAGCCTCGATGCAAGCCTTGCGATTACGATGTGTGTCCTCCGCCTCGAAGCTTCCGGCGCCCTGCGACCCAAAACCGGTCAGATCGGTTCTCCAAACCGGTCAGGCTGATTTTGGCCAGACAGCCACGCCCAGTCTTCGGCCTCAGATTTGTGGCTCAGCCGAGTAACCCGATGATTTTCTGGTGAACCACCGCAAACCCTGCGAACTTGATGTAGCCTCCGCTAATCACCCCTCATGACTTGGCTCCCACGAAGTCTTAGCTCGACCTTGGTTTTGTGGATCAACCAAGAAACCGTTCTCCGACTTCATCTTGCTGTTCTTGCCACCATGCGGCCCGCACTTGACCCGTTGGCCACCAGGTCCCTCGAACGAAGCCTACTTGTCTTCTCCACACCTAGAGGCCTCACTGGCAACGACCTTTCGTGATTGTTCCTCACCTGCACCAACACGAGTCAAGCCGCAACCTTCACCTGCATTACTTAGCCAAGAATCAGTCCACACTACGTTGTCAATCACTCATCACACAAGGAAGCGACCATCCACCGGTCCTCGAACCACTCATGGTCCTCAGTTTGATGCGTTCGCAGACTTTGATCATGTCGGAGAGCATGCCTTCGACACGATCGATTCCAGCGATCAGGTCGCTAGGAGTGGGTGGTTGGGTTTCTGTCAATAGATCTGTCTCGATCTGTTGGTTAGTGGTGATCGCATTGCCTTTGATGACGAGGCAGGCGGCCCGAGTGGTGGATTTCGCCGGCACCAAGCCGAAGCAGATGTTGACGGGGTTGGCGAGGATGTTCGCCATGCTCTTCGAGAAGATGATGCCGTTGGTAGAAGCCATCGAGTTGCATGAAGAACCTTGATTCCCCCTACCTGGAGTGCCAACTGTCAGATGGTGAGATCTAGACAGCCCACAGGGGTGCTAATCCCAGTGGTTTAGTTGTTCGGTGGGGTGGAATCTAAGGCTAAGAACTCGAAGGTCGCGCACGTGTACGCGGAACACAGGGAACACAGCGAGTTTATACTGGTTCGGGCCTGTGGAGAGTAAAGCCCTACGTCTAGTTGTTGGTTTAGATTGCTTGGGGATTGCGTGATTGTACAAGGGGTCGCCTCATCCGCCTTATATTGGCCAGCGGATGAGGTCGGTTCCCAGACTCCTGGTCGGTTACGACCAAAAGACCTAAGTCTAATTGATTACATTGCTTGCCATATCCTATTGATCTGCTACGGTCGAAATCCACCGATGTCTTGTCTTGTACGTCAGGTCTTGAGGTCGTGCTAAACTAGGTCGTCTAGGGAATCTTCTGGAAAGTCTTCATGAGGTCATGTGGGTCGCCAACTAGGTCAGTTGGGCCCACTGACAGGTCGGCATGTCTTCTAGTAGGCCAGACCCACTTGTCGGGGACAGTCGTGAGCCTGGTCGGTGGGGACCTAGGGGTACCCATGTCTCACAATCCTGGTGCCATCCAAAAGGCTGCACGGTTGGCTCTGTCAGCATATCAATTGTGTCTAGCATAGGTGATCGATTATCACTATGCACTTGATTCACTTCGTCCTCATTGACATTCCAATGGTCTTCCTCTCTGCCACGCGCATCTTCCTCGCTGTCATGCGCATCTTCTTCCTTGCTACCATGCACGTCTTCTTCCTCGCTGCAACTAATAGGCACTGGTAATTGGTAAGGAAGAAGTACATTTTTCTGTATTTCGATGCTTGATAGTCTTAGAGCATGGAAACCTATTTTAAGTGTTATGTCCATCATATCATTAGACCTCTTATTCCTCTTCTTTCGGTACATTCCAGCAAACTCTTCACCAAACCCTTTACCCCAACCAAGTGAACTAGACACGCCTCGTACCCGACCTCGATGCTCTACAGTGAGGATATCATTCTCCATAACCTTAGAGAATGAACTATCGCTACCCCTAAGCTGCAAGTGTTTTCACCTTATCTGCTACCCCCACCACTGTAGGGTTACTGAATGTTATGTCCTCGCTTCCTTCATAGTGTTCTTCCTCTTCTTCCCTACCATTGCCCGCAGATAAGGTCTCAAACGTCCAGGAAATTGGTCCCAAGGGTTCTGTTTTCCTTTTGCGGCTAGCTTTGCATCCTCCTCTTCCTCCCAATCTTTCCTTTTACGACTATAATCTTTTCTACCCATCTTGTGTGGTATATTATGCAATGTTATCTTTTGTTTCCTCTCCTGGCTCAATTGTTGAAATGAAGGAGAATTAGTTTCCTGCACAAACATGTTGCAGTCTTGTTGCTGCAAAAAGGCATGCTTCGTAGACCAATATGATCTCATAGTCCCGAACATTGGCTCCCTCCGAAAATAACCGGTTATGTACCAATAATTTTAGTAATCCAAAGAACCTCTCATATGGAAACATCTGATGAAGCACTACGTGAAAAAGTCGCTTTGGTAACGAGCATAGATTGCCTTTGGTAACGGGCAAAGCGCCCGTTAAGCCAAGAAAAATAATAGGCAGATGCCCGTTACTTATAAGACATATTCGTAACGGGCATTAAACAATGACCGTTACCACAACTAGCCACCGATCACGTGAAATGGCTGTTTCTCTAGGCCCATAGGGAACTTTCGTAATGGGCACCAAAGCACAACCCATTATAGTAGCTCAATATCGGAGACACCTGTTGTGCACCTGCGTCTCCACTTCTTGATAAATGGAGACAATGAGGCGACGTGGGTTCGTTAGTCCTCGTCTCTTGCCCGTAACAAAGGCAACGTGGGTTCGTTAGTCCTTGTCTCTTGCCTATAACAAAGGTGACGCGGATTCGTTAATCCTCGTCTCTTGCCCGTAACTTAGGCGACGCGGGTTGGCTAATCCTCATCTCTTTGATATTAATGCCCGTTACTGAACTAAAGTAGAATATAAACAGAATATATATAGTATCTTAGGCAGAATATATTACAAGAAGGATTCAAATTCTACCACATCCCATATATTACAAAAGAATTGAAATTCCACCAATACATCGCATCCTTTATATTACAAAACAGATTCTATTTCCACCAATAGACACATCCTTCGGCATTACAAAAAGGATTCAGCAAAAATCAGGCTTGCTTTTTCTTCCTTGATTTCTGTATATGGATTTTTTCACTATGGTCGTTTCGCAAGTATGGTGTTTCGTTAGTTCCCAAGAGTCGTGAGGGCCATGTGTGGTTTGAGGACCGGTGGATGGTCTCTTCCTTGTGTGATGAGTGATTGACAACGTTGTGTGGACTGATTCTTGGCTAAGTATCGCAAGTGCAGTTTGCGGCTTGGCCGGTGGTGGTGACCGGTCTGACCGGTGTGAGCTGAAGTTGTTGCAGTTGCCCTATTTTTAGGTGGGTTGCATGCATTCGTTCAGGGGGAGTTACATTGGTTTAGGGGGAGTTACATGTGTGTAGGGGGACCTATTTGTGGTTTTTCGAGCTTTGTTTCGGTGGTTTGCGCTCTTTTCTTGAGCTTTGCTTTGTCTCGGATTTGTCGAGCCGTTGCCCTTGCCTAAGGGGTCCGAGACTTGTTTTCTTCAAGTGATCTTGCTCTTTGCCTCTGTTTGGCTTTTGATCGCTTGTTGGAGTTTCTTTTTGTTCGTTTCTTTTGTTTTTCTTTTCTCTCTTGTTACTTTGTGTGGGTGTTGTCAATGCACTCATCAAGGGGGAGATTGTGGACCATGTGTGGTTTGACGACCGGTGGATGGTCGCTTCCTTGTGTGATGAGTGATTGACAACGTTGTTTGGACTGATTCTTGGCTAAGTATTGCAGGTGCAGGTTGCAGCTTGACTAGTGTTGGTGAAGGTGAAGAACAAGCGAGAAAGGTTGTCACCGGTGAGGCCTCCAGGTGTGGAGAAGACAAGTAGGCTTCGTTCGAGGGACCCAGTGGCCAGTGGGGTCAAGTGCGGGCCGCATGGTGGCATGCACAGCAAGATGAAGTCATGGACGGTTTCTTGGTAGAGCCTCAAAACCAAGGTCGAGCCGGGACTACGTGGGAGTCGAGTCATGAGTGGAGATTGGCGGAGGCTACACCGAGTTTGCGGGGGTTCCAGTGGTTCACCAGAAAACCACTGGGTTCCTAGGTTGATCCACAAAGCCAAGACCGAAGAACCGAAAACGGTCTTTGCGGCGGTGCAGACCGGTCTGACCGGTGGGTCTGACCGGTCTAACCGGTGGGGAGCACCGGTCTGACCGGTGTGCGACGATGCAGTCTGGAATCTTCGAAGCGGAGGACACGCGTCGTGATCGCAAGGCTTGCGTCGAGGCTAAGCAGGGTGCGGTCGCCGGGCATCCGTCCGATGGAGAAAGCTTGAAGACTTCCAAAACCGCCCTTGACGGGCTTGTATCCGTAGTTGTTAGAAAAGGATATTTTAGACTTTTGGTTGCCTCCATATAACCCAAGAGGTGATAGGATGGCAGCCACTCTCTTAGAACCCTAGTTCATTTGCTTTCCTATTTTCCCTTCCTATTTTCTTAGGATTTCCATAGGACTAGCTTGAGAGCTTCATGGTGAGATCTTGTGAGAGGGTTGGATGATCGGGCGGCAAGCTAGACCTTGTATGAACCTTCTTGGTATCTATAGATGACTCGGCGTGGTTCCTCAAGGCCGTGTTGTGTTGTTCCCGGTTGTTCTTGGTGGTGATTTTCGGATCTCTCTCTTGGTGGTTTTCTTGGGGTATTTTCGGGACCTTGCTCTTGGGGATTTGATGGGGGAAATTTGTGGGAACCCTTTGTGGTTCTTTGGGCTGTGATTCCCCTCCCAAATTCGTGAGTTAATGGGCTCGATTTTGGTGGTTTTCGAGTTCTTCGTTCTTGAGGTAGAGGCTTGTGATTTGCAATTCCGAGAGTTGTAGGAAGTTTGAGGCTGTAATTTTTGGGGCATAACCTCTCCTTGGGGTGTTCATCATCTCCCCAAAATTTCGTCTCAAGACTCCAAGTGGTTTGGGAGATCCGTCGATCAAAAATTGGGGGTTGTTTC
Organism: Cenchrus americanus; assembly: GCA_947561735.1. Classification (NCBI taxonomy): domain Eukaryota; kingdom Viridiplantae; phylum Streptophyta; class Magnoliopsida; order Poales; family Poaceae; genus Cenchrus; species Cenchrus americanus. The sequence goes on along the minus strand of OX387242.1, from coordinate 162,952,848 downwards.
GCGGGCTGATTTTTAGGGGGGGCGGTACTACCGACACTGTGCAGGTAGTACCGATGACCTGACTTTCAGCTGCCAGAGAAGCTTTATCGGTAGTACCGACACAAGGTCGGTAGTACCGATAGTCGGAAGTACCGACATAGTGCCGGTAGTACCGATAACCTGGTTTTCAGGTGCCAGTAAGCCCATATCGGTAGTACCGACCTGGGGCCAGTAGTACCGACAATTTCTGCTGCAGTTTGCCTCGCGCTAGATTTTTCTCTCGGTTCGCTTGGCGCTTGCTTTCGCTTTGTTCTTAGGGTTGATCTAACTTGTTCCTAGGGTCAGTAGGTCCGTTGTGACTACGTGATCTTGGCATGTGTATGCGAGATTCTTCGGAAGTGATTTGGGGGCATAAGCCAAGTTTTTGAGAAGAATTTTTATCGGCTCCCATTCACTCCCCCCCCTCTGGTCGCCTAATCGGTCCTTCAAGTCAGGGCTTGTATGAAGTGTTAAAGGATGGAATTTCATCAGACTGGTTGTATTCCTCCTCCTCAACAACATTTTCAACCCCAACAATTCTTTTTTTTCAGGCATAACCACAGACTAGTTCTTCTTTGCAAGGTTAGGTACATAGAACACTTGCTCAATATCGTTGGCGAAGACCAACGGTTCGTTTTTGTAACCAAAGACCTAGAGATGAACACTAACATAACCATATCTGTCCTTGCTCACAGCTCTCTTCCCATTGGTGACCCATCTACACTGAAACAAGGCTACCTTCAATCCTACATAATCAAGCTCCCATATCTCCTCTATTTGACAATAATATGTGTCTGTCTCCGTGCCATCATCATCATGACTGTCATAGACGACAGCTCGTACACATACACCACTATTTTGATAGACACTCTTTATCCTGGGCCATGGTGTAGAATGTGTATCCGTTGATATCCATTGCTTGGTATCTTGTAACAATGAGCAATGGCCCCGCTGCTATATTTCTTATCTCGTCGGTAATTATAGCATTATTGCTACATGTCTCAACATAATCTTGGAGACACCTGATGAAACCTTGCATGTGCATCATTACAAGCCAAGCCCTACCACGGTCAGGGTTGTCTTCACGTAGTTGTCGTTTATGCTAATTGGCAAACAGTGTAATTAATTTGGTGCAGTTGTTGTATCACAGTGAAATGAGCTTTTTGGAAGGCATCTGCATCCGGAGTGACTGACCTTTTCCCCATGGTCCCAACACCTAAAAGCCTACCTTCATGCCGTGAGCGAGGCACACAAATGGGGTTTTGTGGGTCCATATAACTCATGGCCCACTCCACTGCTTCGATGGTCTCTTAGCCACCAACAATGGCTCCCTTCGGAAATAACTGGTTATGTACCAATGATTTAGGGAATCCATAGAACCTCTCATATGGAAACATTTGATGAAGGTAAGATGGGCCAAGGAACCAAATTTCCCTCGTGAGGTGTGCTGTTAGATGCAACATGAGATCAAAGAATGATGGTGGGAAGGTATCTACAAGAAGGCATAGGGTCTTGAAATGACTCCTCTCCAAGTCTAATAGTTTTTCCTCATCAATCACCATCTATTCTATTGCATTGAAGAATAAACACAAGCTCATGACCGCATCGCGAACCAGTTATGTCTTGATACCTCTAAGTGCAACAGGAAGAAGAGCTGTCATCAACACATGGCAATCATGAAATTTCATCAAGTTGAAATTCCTTTTCATGTCCTTCACTGACACTAGCCTCTTGATGTTTGATGAGTAGCCTTAAGGTACTTTCAAATCATGCAAAAACTGACAGAATTCTTTTCTCACTACCTTTGACAAGGTGGTTGCAGCAACGGGAAGGTTTGTCCCCGTCTCTATTTCCTCTGCATAGAGCTCCGACATAATTCCTACCTCTTTAAGATCCTCCCTTGCACTTTTATGATCTTTTCCTTTGGAATTCTATTGTAGTAGTGTTCCACAAGTAGCTTCACACACATTCTTCTTGACGTGCATGTTGTCAATCGAATGCCGCACATCCAACATTGGCCAATACTCTAGCTCCCATAGAATTGATTTCTTGTTCCACATTCCTTCTTCTTCTTCTTCACCATCTCATTTCTTTCTTTTGCCAAGGGTTTTTCAGTCAGTTTGGGTAACTCCTTGATAGTTTCAATGTCCTTGACTTCCAAGTGGACCAAATCTCCAATCACATGCAACGGTGCCTCTCGATTCTCCTTTTCCCTATTAAACTGACAATCCATGGCCCGGTATGGATGTTTCTTGCCGAGGAAACGACGGTGCCCCATAAATACGTATTCTTTTGAATGTCTTAGCCATACTGCGCAAGTATCTTCCAAGTGTGGGCAAGCTGCACCTTTCCTTTTACTCTGGCTAGAGAGGTTGCGATGAGTCGGGTTGTCGTTGATGGTGGTGAACAACATGGCATGCATTGTTAACACCTCACGCTTGTACTCATCCCAAACCTCTGGCACACCAGGCTTCCACAATATCTTCAAGTCATTAACTAGTGGCCTCAAGTAGACATCAATACAGTCGCCACGTTGCTTTGGCCCGGAGACCAATTTTGTCAGCATCATATATTTCTGTTTCTCGCATAGCCTGGGTGGAAGGTTGTACAATGACAGCACAACAAGCCAGTGCTATGTGTTGAGCTCTGGTTACTGAATGGGTTAACGCCATCTGTGCTCATATAAACCGTATGCTCCTTGCGTCGTCAAACCATGGGAAGTGGTTATTAATATTACCCCATTGCGCTGCATCTGCAGGGTGCCTAAACTTTCCATCTTTCTTAAGCTCCTTTCGGCCTTCGTCATGCCAACGCAATAGTTGGGCCTTTTTTCGTGTTGCGAACCATCTCTTCAGTCGAGGAATGATGCAAAAATACCATGACCCTCATAGGAGCCCCTCTGTTAGCCTTCTTCTTCTTACCTCTCATCTCGCTGGGCTCATTCTCGTCATCAACATTATTATCATCTCCACCATCCTTTTTCCTCTTGTACCGATCATAGCCACACATGGGGCACTTGTCAAGGTCTGCATAATCTCCACGAAACAATACACAACTATTCTTGCATGCATGGATTTTTTTCAACCCCTATTCCCAGAGTACATATTATCTTCTTCGCCTCACAAACAGACTCTGCTATTTGGTTTCCTTCAGGTAGCATGTCTCTAAGCACATGCAATAGATGTTTGAAACTTTTGTTTCTCCAACCATGATCTGCCTTAAGTTGCAGAAGTGTTAGATCACTAGAAAGGCGAGAGTACTTCTGGCAATCAGGATAGAGGAGTTTCTTTGAATCTTCAATGAACTGCTTCAGCCTCGCTAATTCGGAAGGTGTGTACACTCGTTGAAACTCAACATCCCGCAACATTTGATCAACATTGTGCACACGCTGCAACACCTCACCATCATCAAAGCCCCTAACTTCTTGATCAGTGATATCCTTAGGCCTCGACACATTTGGTGGGAATAATGGTTCATTTTCCTCAAAAAGTCTAGTGTCATCAAGGTCTTCGTCATGGTCGGTAGCATGGTGTCTCACTTCACCTTCATTTAGGCAGTCTGCTTCGAGTTCATTAAGGTCTTCCTCACCATGTTTATTCCAACACATGTATTTTTTGTGAAACCACGTGTGACCAAATCATGAAAAATTATTCCCGTTGTGCGAATTTCTTTTGATTGAGACAATCTATACAGAGGCAAAGCATTGCCGGAACACCACGGTTTCTCATATCCGACTCTGCTTGATTTAGAAAACCATTGACCCCGCTTAAGAAATTCTCCCAATCTTCTTGGGTTGTATGTACATCCAAGCCCGAGCAACAGACGTCATCTGCATTCCATACACCAAATGAGCATAATTCATCACACAAAAATTAAAACCGACAACACACAAGAGGATTAGGATAGCTAAAGAATTTCAAAAAAAGGGCAATTAATGTCCACATTGACAAGGACTTTCTACGAGGCAAGCACGGCCGTGAGGAGGAGAATCGGAGGCAGCGTCGTGGCCTCGGCGACAGCGCAGAGGACGACACGGTCGACGTCCGCTGGTCCCTTTCGCCATCGCGCACGCGGCCAACCGACCTATTGCAGCACCGACTTTTTGAGGAGAGAAATTAAGCGCGATCCTTAGAGCACGCGCAACTGGCGGCAACGAACGAGACAGGCCGGTGGGGACATCTTAGCACACAGATCGAGTGAGTGACCTTCTAAGGAGAGAGAGCGAGTGTTGTTGTCGGCACAGGAGTGGCCTTTCGCGGAGAGAGAGCAAGTGGTGTCGGAAGGAGAATACATAGACGAGCAATAACGACATGTGTCTCCAATATGAGAAAAAGGCGACCCTGGTGTGAAGCCCCAGGTGTTTTTTAATTAGCGTCATTAACGCTAATGACCAAATCAGTCGAGTCAAACCGCTAACAGTGGTCAAACCTAGGTCAACCTGGATCATATATTTCTGTCGAGGCAGGCCCGCGCCCATCAGTTCGTGCGCAGCGCCCGTGCGTCGTCCTTCCCAACCACGTGTTGCGCTCTTCTCGCTGGTCGGCCGTGCGTCGCAGTGCCTGCGTGCGTGCACCGACCGAGGCTCGCCTGCGTACTCGCGGCATCAATGGCCTGGGTAGGCTTAGCCATGAAGCAAGCCCCACCTTCTACCCGGCACCTCTCATATAAAAGGGCCTCGGCCATCCCTCGCGTGCGCAGCCATTCCTGCCTCCCTGAGCCCGCCACCGCACCGCCATGGCCGCCCACGGCCAAGGTGCCTCCTTCGCACCTCCCCGCAGCCGGTTAGGCCTCCACCACCTCTACACGCGCCCAACGACGGGCCGCGGGCTAGCACGCCTTGTCCGCCGTTTCATCGGAGCACGGGCTCCGGCGGCCACCGCCGCGGGGCCGCGCCGTGCGGGCTCGCGAGCGATGCCCGTGCCCCAAGCAAGCCCGAGAATCGAGCCCCAAGGACCCGCAAGCCGTTCCCCCCCGCCGGCGCCGGCCGGACACGGCCGCCGGTTCGCCAGATTTTGGCCGGGACGGCGCCGGCCGGTGCCCAAGGACTCAATTGCGAGTCCCCAAATCTTTCCAGGGACCCATCTGCGCAGCAAGGGTATACCTGTAACCCTTTGAAAAGTTCTAGGGTCCTTGCTCTAAAATGAATCTCCAATAGTACTTGGAGTTTTGCTGGAACATAGAAAATACATGGAAAATCGTAGAAAAATCGAGAAAATGCAAACTCAATTTTACTAGACTCCTACTGAAAAACACTACAACTTTTTTTAAAACTTGTCTAGGTTGTTTCCTTATATTTTTGGCATGAAAAATAGAAATGAGAAAAAGCTAGATCTGTGATATCTCAAAACCCATAAATCCTCCATAGCCATTTTTTGGATATGTTATGTGCTATGTTATGGCTAGCTCCTGTACCAAAAATTGCACAGGGTTTTGATGTAAATCATTTTATATGAATTGTTTTCTATTTATGCAGAATCTGTCTAGATGATTTTTGTAGCCAAAAATAATTATGTTTTTGTGCCCAACTTTTGCATGTGGTCTTTTTATGCCAAGATACACCTCTGGTTAATTAATCACAATTTATAATTAAAAGAAGAATTTATTCTTGATATATGCTTGTTTTCATTCCTAGGTTAGTTTTGGTCCAGAGAGCATGTGTAAGAAAGTTTGGATCAATTGGATGCTTATTTAGTTTTGTATGCTTTTATCTTGCTTTGGTAGCAAGCTTTTGTTATTTTTGGTATAACTAATTTTCTAGCTTTTCCAAGCATGCATGTGTGTTCAGTGGCTTGAGATGTTTGTTTTGGTGCTTAAGAAACCCTCCACTTGATTTTTAATGATTTATTGTTTGAATAAAAGCTTTGGAAGCAATTAAAGGTTAATATTAAGTTAATTAGGAAAATGTCCTCTTTTCCTTGTGACCCTTTCTAAAATGGTTGCATGGCTTATTTAAGATCTAAGAATACACCCCTTGTTGTTTAAGAAATTAAATGTAATTAATTACATTTTGGTGCACACCTTTGTTGTTGAAAGGTGGAGTATTAAATCCTCACATGAAATAACAATTATAAAAGAGAAAATAAATTAAGTGTTTATTAAGAGAATAAACCCATGCCTATAATAACCTTAATGAAAAAGGATGAATAATTAATTATTTGTTAAGGTGAATATGGACAACAAGAGTTGGATAAAATAATCAATCTATCACATCACCTCAAACCTGAATTGGATTTCGTGTAGACCTTTCTGACGGTGACTACTCGCTCGTGCCGGAAGCCGAGGAAGGAGGAGATGAAGCGGAGCTGCAGTACGTGGAAGTGATCGAAGACTCCGAGGGTACTCAGGCTAACCCTGCTAACGAAGGCAAGCCTCGGTGCAATTAACCCAATATTTAAAATTGTTTTGCAACTATCTATGGATCATTGTGCATTTAAGTTCAGGAGTTCATCTGAAACCCTAGATTCATGATCCCTAGGTACCTTTGTCCTTTACTAGTATGGTAGGTCGATAGCTGCTATGCTATAGGACCGTTACGAGTCGAGTGATGCTTGTCACTCGCGAGATTAGGTTCTTGTGTTGGAAATATTAGATCTCCTTAAATGGATTGCTCATGTGGTAAGAGCATGGGATGTGGGCTCCGGTCCAATGGGTTTCGTGGTTAAGTGTTTGAACGTACTAAGCACTTGTCGGGAATGGGACCGGTAAGCCTAGTACCTTAATGAGGCGGTGAGGGATTTCACTGCCACTACTCTTGGGATGCGTCTCACGGCTAGCTACCGGTGGTGCACGTGTGAGTCTGGGTGCCTTGCGGGGTATGCTAAATAACTGGTACCAAAGGTTGTGGCCTTTTATCCCGACCCGCGGATTTTTGGGAACTGCTTGGTGGTTGTCCTCGCGGGGGCATTCCACCGTGTGTTTAGGTCTAACTTGCAAGGTTTAAATCAACTGGTTGTCGGCCTCTCACCGTTATCTGAGACTACTTACTCCACGGGCCATGAGATCCCTAACGATGGAAGTTGATGAATATTATGCTTGATTAATTTTATTGCACAACTTATTCTTGCAATAGAGTGCTAACATAGAAAAGAATAACCAACTAGAACTTGTGCTAAAATCTTGAAAGTAAGGACATATTCCATGTTGCTTTTCAGCAAAAGAAACCCCAGTGGCTAAAAAGCCTATCATGTCTAGAGTTGGTGAAGTAGTTATCACCGACGGGTAAGTCTTCCTGAGTATTAGTATACTCAGCCTTGCTATAATCTGCTGCTCTAGGTAATACCTTGGTGATGTGTGGCCCGGAGAGATCCTGCCCGGCTGGGAGCTGGAGTGGGTGGAGGACAATGAATGAAGGCATCATGGTTGGCCTCCCCTGGTGTTTCCGCTTCCCGCTTAGTTTAATTCCGCTGTTTTAAAAACTAAACTACGTTGTCATGTCAAAGACTTCGGTTTGTAATAATTAAACCCTTCAGGGTAAATTTTGGATGATAATCATGTTTACCTCTGGACTCACCTTCGAGTGAGTTTTAATGCATATATGTCGATCCTTGTTGCTATATAAGTGATTTACCGGACATTACCCTGGTGACTAACGATAGGATGATACTTTATTATTGCTTAATGACCAAAGTGGATTGGTTTTAGGCGATAGTACGGTATTTTCCTGGGCGGGTTGTCACACCTGGGTGGCAATCAAAGGAGATGAGTCCTAAGACACGAGATGCATCCAATTGGGTTGCCAGCAAAGGAGACGCATCCTACAAGCATGTGTCTGCAGTACGAAATTATTGGTAATGGACTTTATTGCCCGTTGCCAATACGACAACGATCAGTAACAGACTTAAGTAGCCCATTACTTATAGGGCATTGATCGGTAACGTACTTTACAAGCCCGTTACCGATAGGTTTAACATTTGTAATGGGCCTTCTTTAACATCTGTTACAAAGAATTCATGTAACGGGCGTGTAACAAGCCCATTACCAGAAGTCCACATTGGTAACAGGCGTTGTGGAGGCCAACCCCGGGGTCGTCCTGGTGCGCTTATAGGTAACGAGCGCCAAACAACAACCGTTACAGATGTGGGTGGATGTAACAGGCGTTAAGGGCCCGTTATAAATGTTGTGTGACCTATTTGAGGTTTTCGCGTAGTGAAGGTAAGATGGCCAAGTTACCTGATCTCCCTTGCGAGTTTTGTTAGATGCAGCATGAGATCAAAGAATGATGGCGGGAATGTAGCTTCAAGTAGGCATAGGGTCTCGAAATGCCTCCTCTCTAAGTTCAATAGTGTTTCCTCATCAATCACCTTCTGTTCTATTGCATTGAAGAATAAACACAAGCTCGTGACCACGTCGCGAACCAGTTTTGTCTTGATAACAACTTACCGGTTCGATTCTTTTTTTTGATACACTCACGCGTCCCATCGCCTCCCTCCCCCATCATGTGTCTCGTCGCCTCCTTGCCTGACCCCTCACGTTCCTAGCCGCAACCGCCACCTCATCGTCCTCCGCCTGCCGGCAAGACAGCCGGGAAACACCAGAGATGAGCCACCCGCCGTCCCCTTTGCCTCCTCCTCTCAGTTCTTCACATCGAGCTGTCCTTCCTCGTCCTCTCCTCTAACCCTAAATAGCACGAATGCCATTGGCACGGCGGCCACCGGAGTCGGTGAGCCAACCGGGGCTGATGGCGCGGTTGGGAGGGCTCCTTGGACCCATTTTTCCTGAGCAACGGCGCGGTCAGCCTGGGAAGGGGCGCGGCCAGCCTTGCCAGTACCGCGGCCGGCAGCCTGGGTAGGGGCGCGACCGGTCTGTCCAGCGGCCCGGTCGGCCTGGGCAACGACACGGACATCAGCGGCATAATCGGTGGTTTTGAAACGGATCCGTCCGTCGGTGATGCGTTTGTGGCATCTCAAGCATCAGCTACCTCCGGTGGTCAGCGCAGGAAACATGTTGCATCATTCATAAGTTTTTTAATTTCTAGATATTAAATTCTTGTGTCATAAATCATCTATAGGGAGATTATATTGATTGGAATGATGACAATACCACCCTTGTTTGCCAACTGTTTGCTGAACAAAAAAGGAAAGGAAATAGACTAAACACACACTTGAATAATGTGGGCTATGAGGAGGTGATTAATTAGTTTTTCCAATGTACCAATATCATGTTGAAAAAAGTCAGCTTAAGAACAAATGGGACAAGTTGAAGAATGATTTGACTATCTAGAGAAAATTGTTGAGGAAACAAAATGGAACTGGTTGGAGTTGGAGAACAGGAACTATCAACATGGATGTCGAGTGGTGGGAAAAACCAAATCTGTGCATGAGCACCTAACATTTGCTTTTATTTATAGTTTTTTGGTAATAATACACTTGCTTATTGTAACCTAATTATGTAGGAGATACCTGGTGTTTAAAAATTTAAGAATAGGCCTCTTCAAAATGAAGATTATTTGAAGGTGATGTTTGGGAACATCATGAATGAAGAGACAGATCATTGGAATCCTATGTCTTCCAACCCAATAATACCACCTAATAGTGTTCAGGATCATATCAATTTAGAGAATGAAGGTGAAGAGGATGCTGAGGGGAATGGTGAAGAGAATGATGATGATATTAGTGAAGAGATTTTGGAAGTATCTCCTACACCTAGCAACAAACCTAAGAGAAATGCTCACATTATTCTTGAAAAACCTAACAAGAAGCCTAAGACTAGCACTGGAATAGTTATACAGGCGAATATGACAAAGATAAGAGAGAGTGCTCAGACTTTTGTGGTGGCTAGGTTTGAAGGGATTAGTATTGATGAATCATGGGTCATGTCAGTGCATTTGGGGTTGACCTTGGGAGTGATGAGAACTTTGTGGCAACTGAGTTGATTGTGAAGAAAGAACATAGGGAAATGTTTATGACCATACCCACCAATGAGGCTAGGTTCAATTGGCTAAAGAGGAAGTTTGACATGATGTTTGGAAAGTGATCAGTCTAGTGTCATTTTATCTATGTTATGTAGGCATATTATTTTTTGTGTCATGTGGTCGGTGTCATCTATCTATGTCATGTGGAAAAAATATTTTTATTGTGTCATGTAGTCGGTGTCATCTATCTATGTCATGTGGAAAAATTATTTATCTATGTCATGTGGACAAATTTTTTATGTATGTCATGTGGACAAATTATTTATCTCTCATGTCCAGAAATTATTAATCTTTGTCATGTGCACAAATTATGTATCTACACGCACAACACATGCACAACACATGCAAAGAATACACGCAGAGCACACGCGCACGCACTGCACACACGCACAACACGCACAACACATGCAGAGAACGCACGCACAATGTACAGGGGAAAAATATGAGGGCAAAAGAGGGCAATCTATTCAAACTTTCATTTTTCGGAGTTGAAGATGTTATCTCTGTCAAACACATCTCTTCAGCTCCAAAGGGAGAGTCCAGCTCCACGGTGGAGCAGCAGCTCCAAGGTGAGTTTGGCGGAGCCGGAGTCCTTCCAAACACACCCTAAGAAGACCAACCGCGCGCCATGGTGCTGCCACATTTCTGCAGGTCCGAGAAGGGGCCGCAGCTAGCAGGGGCGAACACAGCGGAAAACCGAGGGTGTGGGCTCTAATTAACTCGAGGGCTCGTGCAGGTGAAAGGAATACCACATGGTATTTGTCTACATTTCCGCAGTCCAATTCATGTGGCGTCCAAATAACGGTGCAGCGGTGAATGCCAAATTGTAGCTAATTCGGACATTCAAATGAGGCCTAAAGGGTTTTTCCAAAAAACAATAAAAGCCCTTAGCTTCAGGTACCTTACACCTATGCCGCGACACTAGCGAGCCTGCTGCTCCAACACCACCGCCGCAGCTGCTCGCAGCCACAGCCCTCGGTTACTCCACTCTGCATATTAAGCTCCAACTCCATCACAAAAACAATCAAACAACACATCACAAACATTTCACTACGTGAAAACCGCAAATAGGTCACGCAACATTTATAACGGGCCCTTAATGCCCGTTACATCCACCCACATCTGTAATGGTTGTTGTTTGGCGCCTGTTAACTATAAGCATGCCAAGACGACCCTGGGGTGGCCTCCACAACGCCCGTTACCAATGTTGACTTCTGATAACGGGCTTCATAAATGCCTGATACATAATTTTTTTTGTAACGAATGTTAAATAGAGCCTGTTACAAATGCTAAACGTATCGGTAACGGGCTTGTAAAGTCCGTTACTGTCGGTGTTTTAGACCGGCAACCTACTACGGGGAGTACCCGAAGTAGATGATTGTGACTCGCCGAGATCGGTAACTCGAAGGAAGAGACACGTGGCACACAATTTAGACAGGTTCGGGCCGCGAGGTGCGTAATACCCTACGTCCTGTATGCTGCGTAGCTCTGGATTGATAGGGCACGATTACAAGATGGTGCAATGGTGCGCCGTGAGTTGTATGAGAGGAGATTGGATGAGGTGGTCGGTCCCTGCCTCGCCTTATATAGTCCGGGAGGCAGGGTTACAAGTTGGAGTAGGGAGAGAGTACTAGTCGAGTACGTCTAGGAGTCCTCTATAAAGTGCAGAACATGTACAGCTCCCTAACCGAGTACTACTCCTGTGTAGTCCTTGTGCTCCACGCCTTCAGGTGCCGTGTAGCACAAGCCAGGTAGTCCCAGGGGCCCACCGAGTAGTCGGTCCTGGTACCCACCGAGGTAGTGGGCCCAGGGAGGTCCATACGACAAGCCCCCGAGTACTTTGTAGTCGAGAAGGATAGCTTCAAGTAGTCTTGATGGCCTTAACGAGTAGTCCTCAAGCGTCCCTGAGTGCTACAAGTCAAAAGTCCTCAAGAGTAGTCGAAGCATCCCGAGGCTGGAATGTACTCCAGCTAATGTTTGGGCAATCTTGAAGTCTTCTCGAGTAGTCCCAAGCGTCCTTGAAATCTGCCTTCGAAGGTCTTCAAAAAATGCCTGTCTTGTCTTGAAGCCGGAGCCGACATGGAGGTGCGATTTGCAGAACCGCACTCCACATGGAGTAGCCCCCGAGCCTTAAGCCGCGGGCTCTGGGTGAGGGTCCATCTGAAATCTTGGCAAGAAAATCCCGAAAAATTCGGAGAGAAAAAACCGAAGGACACGTGGCACGGAGCCCCCGAGCCTTGAGTCGAGTACTTCCTCTTGAATTGAAGGGTCTTCTTGGAGAATGTGTCCTGAGATGCTCTTGAGACTAGCCGCATCCCAGGTAGTCGAGTAGAAGTAGCCGAGCCCCCGAGGTGAGGCGCGTCGACTAGTAGAATTCGAAGAGTCACGCGCAGCCACTGAGTCAGCCGCGCGTGGATTTATCCGGCCGCCCGTTACGGAACCGATTTGGCTTATAAATAGAAGCCAAAACCCTTAGGGTTTTTCACCCATTCGAGCCGTAGCCAATCCGTTGCATCTTGTAGTGAATCCACTCCCAGCGCCTGCTGCCGCCGTAGTAGATCCAAGCGCGCTGCCACCCGAAGCCTTTAGGGTAGCCCCCGAGCGAATGCGAGTGAAGACACCTTGTACTTGGAGGATGAAGCCGTCGCCATCCAAGACGTCCAAGGCCGCCGGGAAGAAGAGGGGCCGCGAAGAGGCCGCCGCGGGCCGCCACGCGGGCGGGGCCGCCAATGTCTCCACCGCGGGCTGATCCGAACCGCGAGTGGAAAAAATCCAAGGTGAAGACGGAGGATCTGTTGACCCTCCTGAACAGTGGGTTCATCAGGGAGAAAGAAGTTGACATGTGGAGATCCGCCGCGGGAGACCCATATCCGATGGAGAAAGCCGAAGACGAGATCCCGATGTTCTCGCGGTTCGTGGAGCGCGGTCTTGCACTCCCAGCCAGTGACTTCTTCAAGGGGCTGCTCGGGTACTACGGGATCGAGTACCTGAACCTGAACCCCAACGGCATCTTCCACACGTCGGTCTTCGTCCACTTCTGCGAAGCCTTCCTCGGAATCAAGCCACACTGGGTGCTCTTCCGGAAGTTCTTCCGCGTCAAGCCGCAACCAAGTGCCTCCAACCCCAGAGTAGTCGGAGGGGCCGGCAACCATCTCAGGGAGGACGCCGCGGAGCAGTACCTGGCGTACAAGCTCGTCGACTCCAACACGGACTGGAAGACCAGGTGGTTCTACATCACGAACCACCACCCTGGCCTGCCGAAGCCGAGCGGACGGCAGCCCAGGCACCGTGAGTGGTGGAACACGGAGCCCACCATGCAAGAAGGGATCCAGCTCCCCGAGCTGCTAGCACGCATCAGAGTGCTCAGGGAAGCGGGACTGAAGGCCGAGCACGTGGCCTTCAGTTTCATTAAGCGCAGGATCCAGTCGCGGATGGCTCGGGAGACCCTGGGCTTCGAGTACACCGGCGACGACGACGCTTCGCGGATGCCGGGAGGCGAGCTGGACGACAACGACATCGTCGAGAGGTTGTCGCGGATTTTCAAGGACATGCCGCCATACACGGCGTGCCAGTCGAGGAGTACTCCGCCGCGCGCCCGCCCAAGGAGGTGAGTAGTCGTACTCCCTTGGTCGAGTAGTGTTTGCCTGTAGTAGAGTTGCTGACGTCTTGTGTCTTGCGCAGGATGATGTGAAGAGGTTCATCTCCGAGCCGCAACCTCCACCGAGCGGGGTCGAGATCCCGGTGGAAGGGAAGGTGAAGGAGCGCCGCGAAGTCGGTGAAGGCGACGACACCGTCATCGTGGAAGATACCTCCGATGACGACGACGAAGACGAAGAGACGTTGCAGGACCGCTTCCAGCTGCGGTCGAGGTTTAGCCGCCCGGGCTTGCCTCATGTTCCACTGGTTCAAGACCCTCCGTCTAGCCTGGAGGCTAGCCTTGCTGCGCCGCCACGAAAGCCGCGCAACCCCGCCACGAAGCGGGTGACGAAGAAGCTGAAGGTCTCGGAGACCACGCCTCAGGAGGTAAGTTGTCTTGAGCAGAGTAGTCGAGTACCCGTTGTTCGAGTACGTTCGCTGACGAGTGGTCTTCGTTTGTATGCAGGAGGTGCCGCCAGCGGAGCCCGTCGAAGAGGGCGACGAGGGCGTGTGGCGACGGTGGGGGAACCGGGCCGGAAGTCGTAGTCCGGCCCCCACCGTTGAAGAACTTTCGGCGCAAGCGGAGTGCCGGCCCCCCCCGCTCCCGAGAGGAGAGCGAGAGGACCCGTAGCCGCCGCCGTTGGAGAGGTGGTGGCCTCGGGGAGTGCGAGGAGACGTACGCGCCGCCGCCGCCGCCGCCGTGGAAGAGGCGGTGGCCGCGGGGGCGGAGGAGGAGGCACCCGCCGAGGGTGGCCCGGTTGATATTGCCGGCATCCTCGGTGCTCCGGCCGTGACCATCGTCCGGTCGAACTTGTAAGTACCATATCCTCACGAGTAGTACTTGCTTTGCGGTAGTCAATATCGTCGACGACCCTCCGTGAATATTTGCGAGAAAATCCACGGATGCGTCCCGGGACGGGGACGAGCCCTCGGCAACGGTGGCGGAAGAAGTCGCGCCGCCCGTCGAGGGGACCGCTCCCGAAGCCCGGGCCGCGGCCGAGCCCCCGCTACCGAAGCGCCGCCGCGGAGGCTAGTGTAGTCGAAGGTGAGTACCCGCGTGAAGCTGCGGAGCTCCAGGAAGAGTAGTCGTAGGCACTGATGCACATGTCGTCTTGTTGACAGGCGCTGAAGGTGGTGACATCCCTGCGGGGGTGCCGATGCGGGGAGTTGACACCGGAGGCCCGGAGGTCGCGGGGAGAAGCCCCCGAGCTTATTGCGGAGGTCGTCGAGAAGACCGCCGGGGGAGAGGCGGTCACCAGGTCACCAGAGATTGCTCTGGAGGTGGCTATCCTCTCCCCTGATATCCAAGACGCAGAGCCCATCCGTTCTGCGCCGATGACGGAGGCCACCTCGGGTAGCCGCGGCGGGATAGAGCTCCTTGCGGACGATCTCGTCGAGCCGGCGACGGTAGCCAGGCACCTGGAGGCGATCCGTCAAGCCGAGCAATGGATGAAGGTACGTATCCGCAGCCTTGGAGTAGTCAATCCTTTGTCATTGAGTACTCTTCGTGACTTGAGTTGTCTTGTGCAGGACGTTGCGGAGCTGTCCCGCGAGAAGTCGAACCTGTTGCAGGGATATGGTGACACCGTGCTCCGAGCGGAGGCGCTGGAGGAGCAGCTCGTGATGTCGCGGAAGCACGCGGCTGCCATGCAGTCAAAGCTCGACACCGCCTTCGCCAAGTACCACAATGACGTCATGGAGCTGCAGGCGAAAGGCGACGACTTGGTGCGGAAGAACAAGGGTCTCCGCAACAAGAATAAAGGTATATCCTTCGACTTGTCGAGTACTTGTTGGAAGTCGAGAAGCATTTGACCCGCTATTGCATTGCTGTGTTGCAGAGCTTGAGGGCCAGGTGGAGCAGCTGAAGGCCTCGGAGACGAGCATGAAGAATCTCTTCTACCGGAAGCAAGAAGCCCGCCAGGTACTCGAGCTCGACTACAAGGAACTCGCCTTTGAGTGTGAGAAGCATATGGAGCTGCAGATTGCTTCTGACAGAGATCTCGTCAACTGCTACAAATCTTTGCAGAAATTGAACGAAGACTGCGAGGCATTGCGGGCCCAGTTGAAGGAGTTGGAGGAGGCCGCTCTGCCGATCGCAAGGCTCCTGGTGCCGCACCCGGGCGGCCCCAAGATCGCTCCTCTGGTGGATCGCCTTCGTGAAGCTCCAAGCCGGCTGGCCGCCTACGTCAAGCACATGGCCATATCAATCCCAAGACAAGTCTTGGCCTTCATGAAGTCCTACTTCCCGAAGGCTCCAGTGGAGGTGGTCGCCGGCGGGGTAGCCGCCAACTGCTCTGATGAGCAGTATGCAGAGCTGCTGGAGCAGATGGCTCCCATCGCGGAGCAGGTAGCTGAGAAGCTGAACCTCCAGTAGCCCTGTAATAGGTAGCTAGTAGCCATAGTTGTACAAGAAAACAATTGTAATGAATTGTATCAAGTATCAATGAAAGAAATTTTTCCAGCAATGAGTACTCGTAGTCGCGATCTCAGAGTGCGGAGCGCCCATCGTGGAGTGGGTGCGAGTAGTAGTACTCGGCTTTAGTAGTCCCGTTGTAGGGAGTAGGCAGTAAATAAGTTGATGAATAATCAATCTTTATTACCGAAGAAGTACACCTGGGTGGCCAGGGCCGTAGTTACAAAGTAGTCGCCTGGACCCGGAGGCCGCTTACAGCTAAGTAGAGCTGGAGCGGGTGGCCGCTTGCAGCAGTTGATCCGTAGGTAGCCGTGTAGGCTGGATCGTAGACCCGTAGGTAGCCGTGCGGGCTGGGTCTTGGAGTGTGGTCTCTTGGTAGACCGCTGCTAGAGTCCTTGACGCTCGTCGCAGCCCAGGGTCCGTAGGTAGCCGCACGGGGCCGGACCCCGGAGAGGAGTAGTCCGAGAGGCGTCGCCGGGACCCGGGGGGTCACTTGCGGCGAGGGGTGTCGATGTAGTCGTGTAGACTTGAACCCCAGAGTAGTCGTGTAGACTAGGCGTAGAATCGACAGAGTTGGTCGACGTTCCACGAGTTTTTGACGTCTTCGCCTTCAAGTGTTTGGAGGCGGTAGGAGCCAGGCCCGGTCACCTTTGCAACGGTGAAGGGGCCTTCCCAGGGGGAGCTGAGCTTGTGAAGTCCTTCCGTATTCTGGATACGGCGGAGGACGAGATCTCCAATGTTGAAGGAGCGTTCCTTGACGTTGCGATCATGGTAGCGTCGGACACCCTCCAGGTACCTTGCTGATTGGACGAGGGCAGCGCAGCGAGCTTCTTCGAGGCTGTTGATGTCAACTCGTCTGTCGTCTTCGAGACGCCTTCGTCGTAGTGCTCCACCGCTGGCGAGTTCCATATGACGTCGGCGGGGAGGATGGCTTCGGAGCCATAGACCGGGGAAGTAGGGGGGATTGCCCCGTTGGCTTGGATGGTTGAGTCCGCAGCCCCCAGAGTGCGTTGGGTAGTTCCTTGATCCACTTGCCCCCTTTGGAGTTAGCAGCGTCGTGTAGCCGCTTCTTGAGGGCGTCGAGCACCATCCCATTGGCGCGCTCGACTTGTCCGTTGGCCCGTAGATGGGCGACTGAGACATATTGGACGTCAATCAAGCTGTTCTCGCAGTACTCCCAGAACTGGTGGTTGTTGAAGTTGGACCCCAGGTCTGTGATGATGCGGTGGGGTAGCCCGTAGCGGTGTACGAGTTCATCCAGGAAGTCGAGTACTCTGTCGGCCTTGGGGCATGTGGCCAGGCTTGACCTCGATCCACTTGGTGAACTTGTCGATAGCCACCGGTACCTCGTTGAATCCTCATGGCGCGGTTGGCGGTGGCCCAATCATGTCGAGCCCCCCGGCAGGCAAAGGGCCAGGTTGGCGGTATGGTGACTAGCTTGTAGGCTGGGACGTGTTGCTGCTTGGCGAAGTACTGACATCCTTGACACCTTCTGACGAGTTCTTCGGCGTCGCCCAGGGCTGTGGGCCAGTAGAAAGCTCGTCGGAAGGCCTTGCTGACCAGCGTACGTGAAGACGCGTGGTTGCCGCAGATGCCCTTGTGGATCTCCTCCAAGATGTCCTTGCCTTCTTCACGAGGGACGCACTTCATGAGTACTCCAGAAGATGCGCCCCGCTTGTAAAGCTTATCTCCGACGAGGACGTAAGACTTGGCGCGGCAGACGAGTTGTTCGGCTACGTTTTTGTCGGAGGGGACCTTCTGCTCGCTGAGGTAGTCGATGAAGGGTTGCCGCCAGTCCACGTCGATCATCATGACCTCTGCCCGGTGGTGGATGGGGCCGGGGACGGTGGTCGGTGGCGCGGCTCCGGGATGGATGGCGCGTGAAGCTCATGGACGAAGACGCCCACTGGTACTTGAGCGCGGGTGGATCCAAGCTTCGAGAGGACGTCCGCTGCAACGTTGTTGTCGCGGACGATGTGATGAAACTCGAGACCATAGAATTTGTTCTCGAGCTTGCGGACTTCTAGGCAGTAGGCGTCCATGTTCTCCTTGTTGCGGTCCCAGGACTTGTTGACTTGGTTGATGACCACTGCGGAGTCGCCGTAGACTAGTAGCCGCTTGATGCCCAGTGAAGCCGCGAGGCGGAGTCCGTGTAGGAGAGCTTCGTACTCGGCTTCATTGTTTGAGACCTTCCAAAAGATCTGCAGGACGTACTTGAGTTGTTAGCCCGTTGGAGAGATCAGGAGTACCCCTGCGCCTGCGCCCTCGAGGTTGAGTGAGCCATCAAAGTACATCACCCAATTCTCTGGTCGCACGGTGGGAGTAGGTAGCTGGTTCTTCCGCCACTTTGCCATGAAGTCGACTAGTGCTTGCGACTTGATGGCTGTGCTTGGCTTGAAGTCGATGGTGAGGGCGCCGAGCTCGACAGCCCACTTGGAGATTCTTCCAGTGGCGTCTTGGTTCCTCAGGATGTCGCCGAGCGGGTAGTCGGTGACGACGGAGACCGAGTACTCCTGGAAGTAGTGTCGTAGCTTCCGCGAGGTGATGAGTAGAGCGTACGGGAGCTTCGTAGGGGGCGGTAGCGAGCCTTGGACTCGATAGAACCTCGGCCGACGAAGTAGACCGGGCGGCCCGGGCCCGGGTAGGCGTGGCCGTCTTCCTGCCGCTCGACAACGATGGCGATGCGACCACGTGAGTAGTCGCGGCTAGGTAGAGCGATGGGCTGCTCGCCCTTGTGAGGAGCCGTGAGGATTGGTGGCTTCGACAGGAAGTCCTTGAGCTGGGCAAGGGCTTGATCCGCCTCCGGAGTCCACACGAACTTCTCGTGCTGTTTGAGTAGTCTGAAGAAGGGGAGGCCCCGTTCTCCTAGCCTCGAGATGAATCTGTTCAATGCCGCCATGCAGCCCGTCAGCTTCTGGACGACTTTGATGCTCATGGGAGCTTTCATGCTGGTGATGGCGGAGATTTTCTCGGGGTTGGCTTCAATGCCGCGCTGGCTGATGATGAAGCCGAGTAGTTTTCCCGAAGGGACGCCGAAGACGCACTTGTTCGGGTTGAGCTTCCAGCGGTACTCGCGTAGCAATGCGAAGGTCTCTTCAAGGTCGTCGATGAGGGTACTGGAGTCCCTGGTCTTGACAACTACATCATCCACGTAAGCCTCGACGTTCTTGTTGAGTTATCACTTGAAGCGGGCCTGGATGGCCCGTTGATAGGTAGCGCCGGCGTTCTTCAACCCGAATGACATGGTCGTGTAGCAGTACGCGCCAAACGGGGTGATGAATGCGGTCTTTTCCTGGTCTTCCTCCTTGATTGCGATCTGGTGGTACCGGAGTAGCGATCGAGGAAGCAAAGCGAGTCGCGGCCCGCCGTGGAGTCGATGACTTGATCAATCCGCGGCAACCCGAAGGGGTCCTTGGGGCAGTGCTTGTTGAGGTCGGTGTAGTCGACGAACATCCTCCACTCGTTCGAGTTCTTCTTGCGGACGAGGACGGGGTTGGCGAGCCACTCAGGATGAAAGACTTCTCTGATGAAGCCGGCTGCGAGAAGCTTGGCGAGCTCCTTCTTGATGGCGTCCCGTCTGTCATCGGCAAAACGTCGGAGGTGTTGTCGCTTTGGGGTGGCCTTTGGATCGACGTTGAGGCAGTGCTCAATCAGCTCCCTGGGCACTCCTGGCATGTCCGCTGGCTTCCACGCGAAGATGTCGCGGTTAGCCCAAAGAAAGCTGATGAGTGCGTCTTCCTATTTGGGGTCGAGGCCGGCCCCGATGGTGGTGGTCTTGCTGGGGTCGCCTGTTCCGAGGTCGACCGTCCTGACGAGTACCTCCTCAGGTGGATGAGGCTTGTTGGCGCTGCTAGACTTCTCTGGGATGTCGAGTTCGCTCGTAGCGAGCTTCTCCGACGCGGCGAAGACCTCCATCATCGCGCTGGGTACTTGGTTCGTGGAAGCGATCGCCACGGCTTCTGTGTCGCAGTCGTGGGAGATCTTCAAGTCCCCCTGCAGGGAGAGTACACCGGCTGGACTTCGCATCTTGAGTACCAAGTAGGTGTAGTGGGGCACCGCCATGAACTTGGCGATGGCCGGTCTGCCGAGGATGGCGTGGTAAGAGGTCTCGAAATCCGCGACCTCGAATTTGATGTACTCGGTGCGGTAGTTGTCCCGAGACGCCCCGAAGGTGACTGGCAGTACCACTGAGCCCAGTGGGATAGCCGCGTTTCCTGGGACGATGCCGTAGAAGGGCGTGTTGCTCTTGGTGAGCATGGGGGTGATGTCGAGTTCCATTTTCTTCAAGGTTTTGGTGAAGAGGACGTTGAGCCCGCTTCCGCCGTCGATGAGCACCTTGTTGAGCTTGGAGCCCGCCACCGTTGGCTTCAGGACGAGAGGGAACCGTCCTGGTTCGGAGAAGCTGGTCCATTGGTCCGCGCGGGAGAAGGTGATGGGTACCTCCGACCACTTGAGAGGGGTCGGGACCGCTGGCTCAATGGACATCACTTCACGACGGGTAGCCTTCTGCTCCCGCCTGCTGGGCAGTCCGCCGAAGAGGACGTTGACGGTCTTCTCGGGTTCCTGGAAGTCGCCGTTGTCACCGTCCTTCTTCTTGCCCTTTTGGTCGTGAGGATGCGGTGGCTCCGGGGTATCCTTGAGTGCATGCCTGAGTTGGTAGCACTGCTCGGTAGTGTGGTTGCCGTTTGGATGCCACGGGCACTTCTCCTTCAGCAGGTCTTTGAAACCGCCAGAGTTCTTCTTCGAGTTCCCTTTCGCAGGGCGCTGGATAGCCGCGACGGTGTTGTCTGGCTTGCGCTTGCGGTTGGGGCCCGAGTAGTTACTGTTGTTGTTGTTGTTGTTGCGGCCGCCTTAGTTTGCATTGCCGCCGCTGCCGCCGCCTGTTTCTGCTTGGACTTGCCGCGGATGGCGTCGTACTTGGCGTCGGCCTTGTCCTCTTCATCCGCCCAGGACGTGATCATGTCCTTGAGGTGGGGGATGGACCTGGGGCGGCGACGACCGAAGTCCTCGAAGGTGCGGCGATGGTAGAGGCCGTCCTGGAAGAGGTCGATGACCTCCTTGTCGGTGACGTCGACGACGGTAGCGCGCTTGTCGAAAAAGCGGCGCATGTACTTGCGGAGGGTCTCGCCCTGTTCCTGCTTGATCATGGCCAGGTCCATGCGAGTACCCGAACGGCCCATGGCGCCCGCGAAGTTGCTTGTGAACTGCTCCTTCAGCTGGTCCCACTTGTCGATCGAGTGCTTGTCCAGCGACTCGAGCCATGTGAGTGGTGCTTGGTCCAGGCAGAAGGGGAAGTAGAGGCATTTGGTGTCGCTGTTGCCGCCAGCGTTCTCGATGGAGAGAGCGTAGCATCGGAGCCACTGGATGGGATCCTGCTTTGCGTCATACTTGGTGATCCCCAAAGGCTTGAACTTATCGGGGAGGAGCAAGTTGCGAAGTCGAGGTGAGAAGGCGGGGAAGCCGTCGCCTTCAGCGGCAGTGGTCGACTTCTTCCACCGCAGCTCCTCAATCTTCTGGCGAGCGTCGTACCCGCCTTGTGAGGCACCAGAGGCGTGGCTGTTTGCGTGGCCTCGGCCGCCGCGACTGCCGCCGCCTCCAGCTCTCTGTTGGCCCCATGGTTGGAGCTGCCGCCGTCGCTGCCGCCGCCATCGGGGTCGTTGCCGCCGCCACCTGCCGGAGCGCGGTGGGGGACAACATCCCGGTTGCCGCGGTCTTGTAGTGAAGGTCTGCCGGCGTTGGAGCGGCGACGGTTTGGCTCGGCTGGGAGGTCAGCTCGAGTACGGTTGGGACCGTTTTTGGCGCTGCGACTAGTAGCTTCGTTGTCGCGGGGCTTAGCTGGAAGAGGCTGGTTGACTCTGTTGTCGACCCGCATGAAGTAGGCTTCTTCAGCGAGCTTGGCGATGACCTATCCATAGCGTATGCTCTGAGCCTGGCGTGCGATCGCTGTGATCGACATGAGGCATTGCTCAGGTGTGGTGTGTACTCTGCTCTCGACCGCCTCGAGAGCCTCCGCGAGGTTGCAGATGGGCAGGTTGTCGCGGATGCGTCGACGACGTTCGTTGCGCTTCCGGTTGCGTTCACGTCGAGCGTCTCTGTCTGCCGGATTCTCATTGGGTGGAGCATCAGCAGAGAGCTCGTCGGCGGAGATGTCCTCCAGGTATTGGTCCTGAGCCGTGCCTGAAGGCCCCGGGGTGTCGCCGGCAGCCATGAAGACTTGGCGATCGGGGGTGCCAAGGCTGGACTCAGAGGGTTCCACCTCAGTTGGTGTGTTTGAGTCAGCCCGGGCTAGCGGTGTTCCCTCCTGGAACGGTAGCGAGTCGATGTAGGCGACGTAGCGTGAGTCCCCCTTTGCCAGGTCAGCGGGCTTGCGGTCTGGCCAGTAGACGTATCTTCCGGCCGGCATGGATTTTATAACCAGCCCGGAGGCTGGCCCTGACAAGGGAAGCTCAGTGGAGTCGTCTTCGGACTCGGGCTCCTCGGGGGTCCGACCCGAAGTCGAACTCGTAGTCGGGTTCGAGTAGAACTCGGAGAGAGGGGCGGGAGTCGGAGCGTGATCGGGGGCGGCGTCGGAGTCCGAGTTGTACTCGAGTACGGGCTCCTTGCCGGCCGGCGCGAAGTGGGAGCCCCCGTGCGGGCCCGGCTGAGGACGCGGGGGCCGCATGCGGAGAGATCGAGCGGTGAGGAGGCCGTCTGCGATGGCTGAGTAGCCGGCTCGCATGCGTTGGCCCATGGCGACGTCGGGTTCGAGTTGGAGACGGACTCGAGCTCGAAGTCAGCGTGGTGGTTGAAGAGTGAAATTTCGCCGAACTTGCCGGCGACTTCGCCTGTGACAACCTCGGGAAGCGTCACAAGGCCTGTCTTCGAGTCGGGCTGCATGGTTAGGCGGCGCTGGAAGGAGCCCGCGCCATCAGCAGTGCAGACCCAGGCGCCGAAGACGAAGGTGTCTCCGCGGTTGAAGGCGACAGTTGGCTTGAAGTAGACGGAAGCCGTCGAGTTCGCCATGTGATCTCGAGCGAGGCCCCCTACCTGGCGCGCCAGCTGTCGGTGTTTTAGACCGGCAACCTACTACGGGGAGTACCCGAAGTACATGATTGTGACTCGCCGAGATCGGTAACTCGAAGGAAGAGACACGTGGCACACAATTTAGACAGGTTCGGGCCGCGAGGTGCGTAATACCCTACGTCCTGTATGCTGCGTAGCTCTGGATTGATAGGGCACGATTACAAGATGGTGCAATGGTGCGCCGTGAGTTGTATGAGATGAGATTGGATGAGGTGGTCGGTCCCTGCCTCGCCTTATATAGTCTGGGAGGCAGGGTTACAAGTCGGAGTAGGGAGAGAGTACTAGTTGAGTACGTCTAGGAGTCCTCTATACAGTGCGGAACATGTACAGCTCCCTAACCGAGTACTACTCCTGTGTAGTCCTTGTGCTCCACGCCTTCAGGTGCCGTGTAGCGCAAGCCGGGTAGTCCCAGGAGCCCACCGAGTAGTCGGTCCTGGTACCCACCGAGGTAGTGGGCCCAGGGAGGTCCATACGACAGTTACCGATCAATGCCCTATCAGTAACGGACTGTTTAAGTCCGTTACTGATCGCTGCCGTATTGTAACGGGCTATAAAGTCCGTTACCGATAATTTCGTACTGGAGACGCATGCTTGTAGGATGCGTCTCCTTTGCTGGCGACCAAATTCGATGTGTCTCGTGTCTTAGGACGTGTCTCCTTTGATTGCCACCCAGGAGGAGGAATACTACCAGTCTGGTGAAATTTCATCCTTCGACACTTCATACATGCCCTAGCTCTTGGGAACTAACAGAACAACGTAGTTGCGAAGCGACAATAGTGAAAAAATCCATATACAGAAATCAAGGAAGAAAAAGCAAGCCTAATTTCTGCTGAATCCTTTTCGTACTTCTGGAGGATGTGTATATTGGTGGAAATGGAATCCGTTTTGTAATATAAAGCATGCGATGTATTGGTGGAATTTCAATCCTTTTTGTAATTTATGGGATGTGGTGGAATTTGAATCCTGCTTGTAATATATTCTGCCAACGATACTCTATATATTCTGTTTATATATATTTTGCTTCAGTTCAATAACGAGCAAGAGACGAGGAATAACGAACCCACGTCGCCATTGTTACGGGCAAGAGAGGAGGACTAACGAACCAGCGTCACCTTCGTTATGGGCAAGATATGCGAAATCACAAATAGATTACATCCAAGAGTTTGCCAAATTTTACTTGGCAAATCTTGTGCTTTGCCAACTTCTAAAAAGATATGCCAAATAAAAAAAGAGTTCATCTCCAACAATTTGGCATAATTTCACTTGCCAAATCCAGATCTAACTTACATCAGGAGTCCTGAGAGAAACAAGTTGATTTACCAAACTGTTGGGGTTGCTCTTAGCAAGCCCCCGTCGGCTTGTTCTTCAAGCTTTGCAAGTGAGTAGGTAAATCATACAAAAAATTATAGTGCACAGAGATAATCACAAAAGCATGTATCTTGAGATGCAAAATCACACACACACACAGATTACAGTCATCATTGATACATCAGAACAAGGTTACAATGCGGCCATATCTTCTTCATGACGTGATATGCAAAATCACACAAACACTCACACACAGATTACAGTCATCATTGATACATCAGAACAAGGTTACAATGTAGTCATATCTTCATGACGAGATATGCAAAATCACACACACACACATCGATCTTGCTTGTAGGTTGTCGATCTTGCTCGCAGGTCGTCGATCTTGCTGCACGTGTGAAGGACCGATACGGCGAACCAGAGAGGGGGGGAGTGAATGGTAGTCGCTAAAAATTCTTCTCGAAGGAGATGAAGACTCCAACAAGACGAACACGGCTTCCAACACACGTCTCCGACTCACTACTCAAGTTGGTCAAGCCCACGTAGCCACTGGAGTGCCACTGGACCTAGGAACCAACAAACAACCTTCCGAGCCAAAACACACCAACACGCACAGCGGAAACTTGCACGACTTGCTGCCTGTGCTACAGCGGTCAGACCGATGGCCTACGCCGGTCAGACCGGTGACACCAGTCAGGCCGGTCGCTGCAATAACCGCACAAGTGTTTCAGAGAGCCTCAGTAACTTTTCTAGGCCCTGGAACAAAAACACCCCCAAAACCACAACCTGCAAGGAAGGAAAACCCAACACAAAACCTAACAAAACAACTCCAAACAGACCAAGAAGCCGACCGGGCGGCACCAAGACCCAAAGACACACGAGTCAAGCAGTTCACCCGAGGCAAATCCCACAAGTGACTCACACCGGTCAGACCGGTCAAGAGCACCGGTCAGACTGGTGTAGCTTGGGCAGATCGGGATGAACAACACCCGCGGGTCAACACCTCCAAATCCAAACCTCGATCTGCCAAATCAATCCACGGACTTGAAGAAGACTTTGGGGATGATAGGAACACCTCATGAGTAGTCCATAGCCACGATTTTGTCCACCAAACCTTGCCAAATCAAGAGGAATAGAAGAAATCCCGCCAAGAACTCCTCTAACCCTAGAACACTGAAAACCCCAAAATTGAACCCCTTACCTCACGGTTTGGGAGGGGAATCACAGCCCAAAGAACTACGTCAGGTACCCACAAATTTCCCCCATCAAATCCCCAAGAGCAAGGTCCCGAAAACACCCCAAGAAAACCACCAAGAGAGGGCTCCGAAAATCACCACCAAGAACAACCGGGAACAACACAACAAGGCCTTGAGGAACCATGCCGAATCATCTATACATACCAAGAAGGTTCATACAAGGTCTAGCTTGCCGCCCGATCATCCAACCCTCTCACAAGATCTCACCATGAAGCTCTCAAGCTAGTCCTATGGAAATCCTAAGAAAATAGGAAGGGAAAATAGGAAAGCAAATGAACTAGGGTTCCAAGAGATGGCTGCCATCCTCTCACCTCTTGGGTTATATGGAGGCAACCGAAAGTCTAAAATACCCTTACTTAACAACTAGGGATACAAGCCCCTCAAGGGCGGTTTTGGAAGTCTTCAAGTTTTCTCCATCGGATGGATGCCCGGCGATCGCAACCTGCTTAGCCTCGACGCAAGCCTTGCGATCCCGACACGTGTCCTCCGCTTCGAAGATTCCAGACTGCGTCGTCGCACACCGGTCAGACCGGTGCTCCTCACCGGTCAGACCCACCGGTCAGACCGGTCTAGTGCTGCTGCAGCACCATCTTCGGTTCATCGGTCTTGGCTTTGTGGATCAACCAAAAAACCTAGTGGTTTTCTGGTGAACAACCGGAAACCCTGCGAACTTGGTGTAGCCTCCGCCAATCGCACTCATGACTCGGCTCCCACGTAGTCCCGGCTCGACCTTGGTTTTGAGGCTCAACCAAGAAGCCATCCATGACTTCATCTTGTTGTTCATGCCACCATGCGGCCCGCACTTGACCCCGCTGGCCACCGGGTCTCTCGAACGAAGCCTACTTGTCTTCTCCACACCTGGAGGCCTCACCAGCAACGACCTTTCGCACATGTTCTTTACCTGCACCAACACTAGTCAAGCCGCAACCTACACCTGCAATACATAGCCAAGAATCAGTCCACACAACGTTGTCAATCACTCATCACTCAAGGAAGCGACCATCCACCGGTCCTCGAACCACACATGGTCCTCAATCTCCCCCTTGTTACAAAATGACCTGGGTGAAAAGAAAAAGAAAAGAAACAAACAAGAATAAACTCCAACAAGCGATCGAAAGCCAAACAAAGGCAAAGAGCAAGATCACTTGAGGAAGACAAGTCTCGGACCCCTTAGGCAAGGGCAACGACTCAGCACATCCGAGACAAAAAAACCTCAAGCAAAGAGCGTAAACCACCAAACCAAACTCGAAAAAACACAAAGAGCTCCCCCTGCACACATGCAAGCCCCCCCTGAACCAATGCAACTCCCCCTGGAAGAAAGCATGCAAACCACTCGAAAACAGGGCAGCTGCAACAACTTCAGCTCTCGCCGGTCAGACCGGTCACCACCACCGGTCAGACCGGTGCCCAACATATGAACAGGGTCAGCACTCTGACCGGTCAGACCGGTGCACTTGACCGGTTAGACCGGTGCACACCAGAGCCTCGAAATAGCTCGAAACCACCTGAAAACCTTCTAAATGCATCTAGCAAGCCATTTCAAGCTAAAATTTCTCCCCGTTGTTGACAATGCATGAATCAAGCCAAAAGTGCAAAACTTTGAACCTAGAGCTTCTCAAATAGACAAAATTCAACATAGGATGCTACACATGTCCAAATGAGCAAGTTAGATACTCTATAGCTTCGTATCGATCTCAACTACATGATCACCAAGTTTCACAACCATTGGACGAAGCTAAGATGGATTTGGGCAATTTTGTGAAAAATTTGCCTCTCATGAGCAATGTCCTAAACATGATCAAAACATACCAAAATGGAAAAGCCATACAAACTTCATGCTAGGACAGCCATTCTAATCATAAGACCACCACAAACACCCACAAGCACCTCATGTCATGTCAAAGCCACCGAGCCATGTGCCTACTTTTATATATGAGACTTCTCATTGGTAGGCATCATGCAACGGTTTAGCACCCAAAGCAAATTAAATTTAGCACATATGACATGGGAGCACATTTTCCAAGCATTTTACATTTCATTTTCAGATTCATATTTGGTACATGAAATGTCTTTGCGACAAAAAGGAACTTATGCCCCTCCACAAGATAAGGCAAGAGGGCTAAACATTCATGATGGAAAATGAGCCTTTGGCCCCATATGATCAATAAACTAGCTATCCATCCACAAATTAAGCATAACCAAGCCACCAAAACATGTCAAGATCACATAGAGGCATTTACACATGAGAGAGCACATATGTGTCATTTGTCAAAAGCATAGCCATCAATCATGGATATAAATCAAGATCATCAAGAGCTAAACCAAACTAATCATAGCATACCAAACTAGCTCACAAGATCATATATAGCACATCATGGTGAACAATGTATATGAGAGAAGCTTTTCCTACAAAATGCATATGATACAAAATGCATGCAATCTAAGATACAAGGATGCCTATACATCATGTTACATATGTCATGCCAAATGAAAGAAATGCACAAAGGAAACTATACATATGCTACAAAGGAGCTCCCACACACCCAACTCAAGAAATCAAACACACACCAAGTTCCCCCCCCCCCCCCCCGCAAACGAGTGAAAGTTGCTTGATCTAGGGGTTTGGTGAAAATATCAGCTAGTTGCTCACGTGTGGGTACATGGATCAAGGCTATCTTTCCATTCTCTATGTTGTCTCTTAGAAAATGATACCTCACTTCTATGTGCTTGGTTTTGGAATGGAGCACTGGGTTCTTTGCAACGCATATGGCACTAGTACTATCACATTGAAGTGGGACATGGGTATACTCCTCACCAAAGTCACTCATGGTGTATGTGATCCAGAGGAGCGGAGAGCAACAACTAGCAGCGGCAAAGTACTCGGCTTCGGTAGTGGATTGAGCAACACCCGACTGTTTGCGGGAAGACCAAGACACCAAAGAAGAACCCAAAAACTGGCAAGTCCCAGAAGTGGACTTTCTATCCAACCGACACCCGGCAAAATCCGCATCCGAAAAACCATGAAGCGCCAAAGAAGAGGACGCGGAGTACCAAAGGCCGAAGTCGGGAGTGTGACGCAAGTACCTGAAAATTCGCTTCACCGCTTGCCGATGCGAAGTTCTCGAAGACGCTTGAAAGCGAGCGCACAGACATACCGAGAACTGGATGTCCGGCCCCGTCACTGTCAAGTAGAGGAGTGACCCGATCATGCTTCGGTACTCCTTCTAGTCCACATGTTCACCTTCCTCGTCCGCATCAAGAGGTGTAGTGGTACTCATCGGCGTCGTCATAGCCTTGGAGTCCTCCATCTTGAACTTCTGCACAATGTCCTTGGTGTACGTAGCTTGGTGCACAAATGTTCCTTCCTTTGTTTGTTTGGTTTGTAGCCCGATGAAGAACTGCAACTCGCCGATCATGCTCATCTCAAATTCCCTGCTCATATCCTCTGCAAACCTTGCAACAAGAGAGTTAGACGAGCCACCAAAGACAATATCATCCACGTACACCTGCACAATCAGGATATCTCTGCCCTGCCTGAGTAAAAACAAGGTCTGATCGACCTTCCCCATCTCAAAACCTCTCTCAAACAAGAACCCCCTCAACCTACCATACCAAGCTCTAGGCACTTGCTTCAACCCATACAACGCCTTTCTCAACTTGTACACCCGGTGGGGGTACTTCTCACTCTCAAACCCAGGCGGTTGCCTCACATACACTTCTTCCTCCAACACACCATTCAGGAAAGCACTCTTCACGTCCATTTGGTGCAACTTGAACCCTTTAGCCACGGAAAAGGCCAGTAGGATCCTTATTGCCTCCAAACGGGCTACGGGAGCAAAGGTCTCCTCGTAGTCGATCACCTCCTTCTGACTGAACCCCTGAGCAACAAGCCTCGACTTGTTTCTCACCACTTCACCTTTCTCTCCCTCTTTGTTCTTCCACACCCACTTTGTACCAATCGTCTTACACCCTGGGGGAGGATCAACCAATTCCCGAACCTGATTCCTCTCAAAGTTCTCCAACTCCTCATGCATCGAATTAACCCAATTGTGATCAGATAGTGCATGTCCAATGTTTTTGGGCTCAAAAGTAGCAACAAATGCAGCATGAGCGAAATGAGAATTGTTCCGAACCCTCGACCGTGTAGTGCGTTCATTCATGTCGCCGATGATCCATGAAGCTGGGTGATCCACTTGTACTCGCCGGGGAGGTTCTCGCCTTGATGCTACCTCCCCCTCAACATCAGCTTCTCCTCGTTCTTGATTTGTCGTCGTAGATGTAGTAGAGGGTCCATCCATCACCGTAGTCGAAGTAGTGGGTACATGTTCAGCCGGGGGCACCGCACCGCCATCTTCATCGTCTCCATGTTCATGCTCCTCCTCCTGAAAGATCTCCTCGCCAAGCTCATCATCACCTGCACACTCAAAGACAAGCTGACTACGTGGTTGTGTCTCGTCGAAGGTTACCTCGCAAGTCTCCACGATTTGGTTAGTATCAAGATTGAGCACACGATATGCTCTAGAATGAGATGCATAACCAAAGAAAATACCATCGACAGACCTTGCCTGAAACTTATCCAACTTCCTGCCTTTCTTCAGAATGAAACACTTGCAACCAAAGACATGGAAGTGACTCACCTTGGGTGTGCGACCATGCATCAACTCATAGCATGTCTTCTTCTTGTGCACACAGAGGTAGATCCTGTTAGACACATAGCACGCGGTATTCACCGCCTCAGCCCAAAACCTCCTTGGAGTCCTATGCTCATCAAGCATCGTCCGAGCCATCTCGCACAAGGTCTTGTTCTTCCTTTCCACAACACCATTCTGGGGAAGCGTATACAGACTCGAAAACTGGTACTCAAGACCCAAGTCATGGCAAAAGGTTTCAAAACGAGAGTTTCTGAATTCCGAGCCATTATCACTGCGGATAGCTCGTATGGCATCTCCGTGCCTCTCGTTCCTCAACCTCAAGACTAGATCTCGAACAAAACCAAACGTCTCCCCTTTATCCTCGAGAAAGAACACCCAAGCATGCCGAGAATAGTCGTCCACCACAACAAGGACATACCACTTCCCACCCGCAGATCGCACACGAGCTGGGCCAACAAGGTCCATATGGAGCAGCTCGCATGGACGCTCAGTCATCACATCGGTGAGAGGCGGGTGAGAAGAGGCTACCATCTTGGCATGCCTACACGGCGCACAAACCAACTCTTTACTCTTTATCAAGCCTCAACCGTGGTAATCCTCGGACCAAATTGAGTTTACTCAAGCGAGACAAAAGGTCAAAGCTCAAGTGACCCAACTTCCTATGCCACTTCCAGAACACACTCGAAGAACCAGCCAAGAAATAACACTCCACACCTGAAGACTGAGAAAAATCAGCACGAAAGACCTGATCCTCGGGAACGACCATACAGACAAGGTCCCCTCGAGAGTCCAAAATTCGAGAACCACCAGGCCGAAACAACACCTCAAAATCCTCATCCAACAGCTGCGACACAGAAAGCAAATTGTATCCAAGCGATTGAACAAGAGCAACACGTCTGAGAGTGATCTTGTCACTCACCTTAATCTCACCTTCTGAAAGCACATGCCCACGCCCATTGTCCCCAAAAGTGATGTACCTCCTTGTCACAACTGGGACGAGACTTGAGAACCACCCCCTGTCTCTGGTCATATGCCTCGAGCAACCGGAGTCAATCAACCAAATGTTCTTCAAGTCTCCCACCCGAAATTCAAACACGAGCACGTGAGCGAACAAACGACTCAGCACTGGGGTTAGTACCTAAAGAGTAAAACCAGTGCCGAGCCATTTGCTCGAAAGTGGGGTTAGCACAAACGAAACCATCTTTCCTACCAAAGCTACCTCCACGAACACCACCACGGTAACCACCACGGTAACCACCACGGGGAAACCAACCTTCTCTACCTAGAGGAGGACCAAAACCATGAAAGAAAGCTCGTGGACTGTCCCTCCTCTCCTTCTCAAAGCTACGACTCTTCCCATCCCCGTAGTGAGCTCGAGGGGAAGAATGCCTAGCAACATGACCTCCTGCAAACTCTCCAGCCCAACCACCAGAACCATGACCTCCAGAAACAAACCTCGCACTTGTACGAGCACGAAAACTGAATTGTTGCCTGTCCAGGCCTGCACCAGTCTGACCGGTGTAGCCCGGCCAGCAGCACCTCCAACAGCCTTTCGCTCTCCCCAAGCCGGAACTGTCCTCACACTCACCTTGGCCCTGGGCATCTGCACACGAGGCTCAAGTACACCATCGGAAGGGTGGTACTTGTCCTAAATGGAAACAGTGTAAGCATGCATCTCATCAATTTTAGCATGCAAGACAGGGCAAGAAGCGCAAGCACCTAGCAAAGCAGATCTAGATTTAAGCTCAGCCACTTCAACCCTAAGCACATCTAGTTCCTCACACTTGGAGGCATGCTTTTCCTTAAACATAGCAAGATCAGCAAGGAAAATAGAGCAATCAGCGCAATCAACCTCATCAGAAACAACAGTGCTAGCCTTAAGGGAATCAATTTCAAGCTTGCTATCAAGAACCAGTGTTTCTAGCTCAGCTAGTCTAGTCCTAGCATCCTCGAGTGAAGCCCTAAGCTCTTTCCACATTTTCTTGGCCTCTCTAAGCATGTCATCACGATTATCAAGCAACGAGCCAAGTTGTTCATTCTCCTAATGCAAGAAGGGAAGCTTATCACGCACCTCGTCGTCGGAATCAGAGTCCGAGTCGCTCTGTGTGCTCTTCTTGCTGCCGGAGCTCAGCGCAATGGTACAGAAGCCGTCTCTAGCGAAGCAGCTCAGTCCGCTCAGGTTCTTGGATGACTTCCTGCTCTTGCGACGATCACCTTCATCTTCACTGCTGCTTGAGCTCGAGGTGGAGTACGTGGAACTAGAGTCGACGCCACTCGCTCCAACCATTGCTCGGGCCTTGCCTCGGATCTCCTTCTTCCTCGATCGTCGCTCGTCCTTGTGCTTGTTCTTGTGCTTGCTCTTGTGGTCATGCCTCAACCGATACTTGCCATCCGTCCTTGACTTGTGCTTGTAGCCATCCTTGTTCTCGAACTTCTCCGGGCAGTCGGCGACGAAGTATCCCGGCTTGCCGCACTGGAAGCACGTCCTCGTGTTCCTCCTCATGTTCACCCAGTTCTCGTGCAGCCTCTCGAACCTCCTCGTCAGCAACGCCAGCTCGTCCTCTCCAAGCACATCGAACTCCTCATCTGGCATAGACATCAAAGAGGACAAAGAGAACATCCTGGTGGATGGGTTAGTGTTAGCCTTTCCTTTCAAACCACCGACGAGGGCAAGACTATGAGAGTCAGTCGGGCCCTCGAGCTTGGTTGTCATGCCCCTATCCACCTCAGCCGACTTGAGCTTCGAGAACAGCTCATTCACCATCAAAGTGTCATACTTCTCCGACTCTACAATGGCCTCGAACTTTCCGCCCCAAATCATACGATCCAAAGAGTGTAAGAGCTTGACCGCTCTATCATGATCATCGTACGGGAGCACGTCCACATTGGCCCTCATGTTGTTCACAACCACCGTGAACCTCTGAAACAAGGCATCGATGGAGTCACCGGGGAGATGAGTGAAGTTCTCGTGCTCTCGGTGGTAGGTCGCATACATCTGAGACTGAACCTGGGCATTCCCAACATGAGCCTCCTTGAACACCAACCAGATTCTACAAGCCAAGTGCTCGGTGTGCACCCGATTGAACTCAGGCTGACAAAAAGCACGAAACAAGTAGTCGACCGCCTTATTGTTGGTGTCGAACATGTCCCTCGATCCTGGACAAAGGAAGTTCATCGGCTGGACATAGCCTGTATCCACCGTGACATCCCAAAAAATCTGACCCTTTCCGCGGAGAAACGTCGCCATCCGCTTACTCCACATCTGGTAGTTCTTGCCATCGAAGTGTGGAGGACCCGAACCCCGTTCCTGGTACGCCATCCTTTATCTTAGACTGGTTAGAGTCAATAAAGACCCGAACCGGCTCTGATACCACTTGAAGGACCGATACGGCGAACCTGAGAGGGGGGGAGTGAATGGGAGCCGATAAAAATTCTTCTCGATGGAGATGAAGACTCTAACAAGACGAACACAGCTTCCAACATATGTCTACGACTCACTACCCAAGTTGGCCAAGCCCACGTAGCCACTGGAGTGCCACTGGACCTAGAAACCAACAAACAACCTTCCGAGCCAAAACACACCAACACGCACAGCGGAAACTTGCACGACTTGCTGCCTGTGCTACACCGGTCAGACCGATGGCCTGCGCCGGTCAGACTGGTGACACCGGTCGGACCGGTGAACAGAGCCGGTCAGGCCGGTGGCTGCAGCAACCGCACAACAAGTGTTCCAGAGAGCCTCAGTGACTTCTCTAGGCCCTGGAACAAAAACACCCCCAAAAACACAACCTGCAAGGAAAGAAAACCCTACACAAAACCTAACAAAACAACTCCAAACAGACCAAGAACTAACCAGCAACACCAAGACCCAAAGACACACGAGTCAAGCAGTTCACCCGAGGCAAATCCCACAAGTGACTCACACCGGTCAAGAGCACCGGTCACACCGGTGTAGCCTAGGCAGCTCGGGATGAACAGCACCCGCGGGTCAACACCTCCAAATCCAAACCCCGATCTCCCGAATTGCTCCACGAACTTGAACAAGACTTTGGGGATGATAGGAACACCTCACGAGGAGTCTATAGCCATGATTTTGTCCACCAAGAGAGGGCTCCGAAAACACCCCAAGAAAACCACCAAGAGAGGGCTCCGAAAATCACCACCAAGAACGACCGGGAACAACACAACAAGGCCTTGAGGAACCATGCCGAATCATCTATACATACCAAGAAGGTTCATACAAGGTCTACCTTGCCGCCCGATCATCCAACCCTCTCACAATATCTCACCATGAAGCTCTCAACCTAGTCCTATGGAAATCCTAAGAAAATAAGAAGGGAAAATAGGAAAGCAAATGAACTAGGGTTCCAAGAGATGGCTGCCATCCTCTCACCTCATGGGTTATATGGAGGCAACTGAAAGTCTAAAATACCCTTACTTAAACACTAGGGATACAATCCCCACAAGGGCGGTTTTGGAAGTCTTCAAGTTTTCTCCATCGGATGGATGCCCGGCGACCGGAACCTGCTTAGCCTCGACGAAAGCCTTGCGATCCTGACGTGTGTCCTCCGCTTCGAAGATTTCGGACTGCATCGTCGCACACCGGTCAGACCGGTGCTCCTCACTGGTCAGACCAGTACCCACCGGTCAGACTGGCCAGACCCACCGGTCAGACCGGTCTAGCGCTGCAGCAGCACCGTCTTCGGTTCTTCGGTCTTGGCTTTGTGGATCAACCAAGGAACCCAGTGTTTTTCTGGTGAACCACCGGAAACCCCGCGAACTCGGTGTAGCCTCCGCCAATCGCACTCATGACTCGGCTCCCACGTAGTCCTAGCTCGACCTTGGTTTTGAGGCTCAACCAAGAAACCGTCCATGACTTCATCTTGCTGTTCATGCCACCATGCGGCCCGCACTTGACCCCGCTGGCCACCAGGTCCCTCGAACGAAGCCTACTTGTCTTCTCCACACCTGGAGGCCTCACCAGCGACGACCTTTCACGCTTGTTCTTCACCTGCACCAACACCAGTTAAGCCGCAACCTGCACATGCAATACTTAGCCTAGAATCAGTCCACACAACATTGTCAATCACTCATCACTCAAGGAAGCGACCATCCACCGGTCCTCGAACCACACATGGTCCTCAACGTGGTCACTGAATAAGCTCCATCTTTGTTGATGTCTTACATAATTGATTCCTGGCTTGCAATGAGACTACAAAGCTTTCTGAACCCGCACTTTTGGTTCGCAAGAGCATTCCACGAGTGGAGGAGAAAGCATAGGAAAAATAATGGTCATTGGACACAAGATGAAGGATTGTTCACCCTGAAAACAATGATCATCGGACACAGGATGAAATTGTTCATCCTGGTGCCAGGAGGTTCTGGATTACCTTCCCCGGACACGGCTGCGAGCAAGGGGTATGTCACAACGATACTTCTGGCAGCTATGTTCGAGGGATGAGCAACCCAATCACCCCCTATCACAAGAATTCTTCTAGCAACTTAGAGGTCGAGGAGGAGGAAGAAGAGAGAAAAGCAAAAGCTTGCGCACTACAAGATCTATTCTTTGCGCCATAGCTAGATCTAGATCTAGAGAAGAAGGAAGCAAGCGACTCATTTTATTGTATCAGAAGAAGGAATCATGTACTAGCTAGATCTAGATCTAGAGAAGAAGGAAGCAAGTGACTCGCTTTATTGTGTCAGAAGAACTAACCATATAGCTAGATCTAGATTTAGAGAAGGAAGCAACTTGAAGTGAGGAGGACCCAGAGGCATTGGTGCCTTTTTATAGAAAAACAAGGAAGAGATAAGATCAAGAGCACATGAATGACCGGAAAGGTTCCCAAGGCGGTCAATGACGAAACTGTTGCTAGTCAATGGCTAGGAGCAGAGCTGTAGAGGTAGTGATTCCAATGTAGAATTAAATGATACGCGGAGTAAGCAATTATTGTCTCCAATGGCCGTGTTTGGATGGTAGATGTTAGTGTTACTGTTAGTGGTAGATTTTAACACCTCCAAATTAACACATAAGAAACTAACATCTTGGATGTTACTGTTAGTGGTAGATTTTAACACCTCCAAATTAACACATAAGAAACTAACATCTTGGATGTTTGGATGGAGGTGTTAGTTTGCATTTGAATTAACTTTTCCAAACATTTGAAAAAGGAGAGGGGGAGAAAAAAGGGTGGGGTCCACCAAACTAACACCAATTACCACCTCTTGGAGGTGTTAGTTTTTTGGGGTGTTAGTTCCAACTAACACCAAACTAACACATGTGTTTGGCTCAAAAGTGTTAGTTTTGTTGTTAGTTTGCTACAAACTAACACTAACACCTCCATCCAAACATGAGCATAATGTAGTCACCATCTCCAAAAAACAAGGAGAGGAAGGGCTAAGATCAAGGGCACAGGAAACGGGAAGAGGTTTCCAAGACAGTCAATGGCGAAACTGTTGCCAGTCAATGGCTGAGAGCACCGCTGCACAGATAGTGATTCCATTGTAGAATTAAATGATACGCAGAGTAACAAAACGACGACTCCATTGCATACTTAAACCGTGTTTGGAAATAAATCTCTTGTATCTTCTCCTTCCGAAACAATTAGATCCCCTGGCCCTTAATCTCTACCCGCGAAAAACAGCAACTGCCTACTCCTCATCGTCACCATTGTCGACCGAAGATGGATAGCATGCCGGGAAGAAGCACGCAGCACCAGCCATCATCGTTGCTGCTGGGCCTCCCTCAAGACCTCCGCATTGAGATTGCGGCGCGCGTCGGTGCGACCTCGGAGCGGCCCTTGGCTGGCCTCCGCAACCTACGCGGTACTTGCTCGACCATGCGCCGCATGTGCGGCCACGGCAATGTCGGCCGGCATTTGTCGATAGAGGGGATACGATATGAGATTTCTTGAGTGTGGAACCCCACCGCTTACAAAGCATTCCTTGCTATGCTGAGTGGTCTCGGGAATCCGGAGGCTTGCTTCCTCTCTGGAATCAAAGCCTTCTTCATCGAACACAGGACATACGATGATCTCCGGTGTGCCGCCGAGGGTGGGCACGATGTGGCGGCCTATCTATACGCCATCTTGCTCTACAAAGAGAATGGCGGTGCCGCCGCCGACGACAGTGTTGACGGTTAAATAACGCGTCAAGTTTCGATCCGCAAGCGCACAGGTCGGTTGCAGCTTTTCCCTTAGAGGATTCCCCCAAGGTTAATCAATCCGTAGAACAAGTGGATTGCTATGCTCAACTAAGCACTAATGTTGTTGATTTAAAACTCTATCAAATATGTGTAAGTAAGGAACATAATATAATTTATTCTAGGTTAAAGAAGACAAAGTAGAGAGGGATGGAAAGGA
The DNA here is from genome assembly GCA_947561735.1 of Cenchrus americanus. NCBI lineage: Eukaryota > Viridiplantae > Streptophyta > Magnoliopsida > Poales > Poaceae > Cenchrus > Cenchrus americanus. The sequence goes on along the minus strand of OX387242.1, from coordinate 162,915,232 downwards.
GATCTCAAGAACGTAGAACGCTTGTCCAAGGGATCTAGGATCACTTGAAGATGTAACCACCTAGCAAGAACAACCCGATCTAATCTATCAAAGGTAAAAGTGCACGGAGTCAAACCCTTTCCCTCTCGCATCCTAGTCACTACACGAGGGTAATCCGTGATCGAACACCAAGTGCACAAGACGTTGATGTGTTCTACGCATGCATGATCAAAGGTGTGAACCAAGTTCATTATGTTTTCCCTCCTGCGCACTATCACTACACGACGGTAATCGCATAAAGAACAAAAAAGGAACACGATAGTGAAGGTATGAGCGATGCATCCACAAAGCAAGCCGGCCGACCAATAAGATTAAAGCACCATCAACATGAACATGAACATGATAACAAATGATTCAAAACATAGGTTCAGTGATTACAACTCAAGATCCCCCTTCAACCACTAGGACAAACAAGGACTTTACCCCATAATGTTACTCATTGTAGCGCTGATCATGGTGTAGAATCCCCTGAAGTAGATGAAGGCCACGAGTGCTCCCTTTGCGATCCAATCTGCTTCTTGTTCTCGGTCTTGTGGCGGCGGATGACGAATAGAGGTTGGTAGAATGATTGGATCTTAATGGTAACCCCTCCTTGGGTGCCTAGGGGGTTATATTTATGCCTTTGGGGAGTCTTGGGACGTGCTCCACCTTGCCTTCCAAGAGATCTTCCTTGGGAGAGAAGGGAACTTGGTTTTCATAAAATCAGCCTTGTCCAGATTTTTCTGATTCGCAGCCCTTCCTTGCCGGCGCCATATCTCCCACTTCCAGATTCCAAATAATGCAAATATGGTGTCCAGGTTGTGTGCCATGCAATTATCTTCAACTTTGGTATTCATTTCTTTCCATGGAAACGAAGATAAGATCTCCAAATCGGCCTTGGAAGATAATCTGTTCTGATTTGGGACTAACTGCGCAGCAGGGATTTTGGGAGCCTTATCTCCTAGCTCCCTTATCCGAATTGGGCCTTCCACATGTCCAAATCGACGGTATCGTCAAGGCCCACAACTTTGGTAGTCAAACTTTTGCCATTAAAGGCCATTTAAGTCTCCAAATCTGCACTGAAAATCATGTTGTCCTGGGCTGCGAGAATATCTCTCGGGCTGAGTTGATCTGGTTGGTAAACATCCAAGTCCCTGGAGTTTTGCGTGTTGATGCTTTGGTCCTTGGGTTGTTTGGAGTCGTGTTCACTTCGTGTCTTGACCTGTGGTGGGCTTCATGATCTTCTCTTGAAGTGCTTGATGAACTTATCCGGAAAGTCTCCTCTTTAACGTTAATTTCCTGCGTAAACAACAAACTCCAAAATCGACATGCAAGTGTGAACTTGTTACATCATTATTATGGCTAGTGGCGGGTTAGTTGCAAATCATAATCGAAACCAATGTATAACAAGTACTCTAGGTTGACGGAAATTCACCGTCAACAACTCCCCCATGCTTAAACCTTGCTCGTCCTCGAGTAATCCTTTAATGAATATCAGTGTTGCCCTTCATTGCTTTATACCCTGCACTTGATCATACATGACAAAACATAATGCTCTCAAGGATTTAATCATTAAAGTTCCATAATGTAACAGCCTTCATCGTCATGGAGGGTAGATATTAATTTAAGCACTTCCCACAAGTAATTACCTCATGCTCCCAAATTTCAAATAAATCTTAGAAGTTTTGACGTTAAGAGCGAGATGAAGAAAAAGAGCTAAACCAAGTTCAAAAATAAACCTCCTTGCATCTTGCTCCTACTCTCATCTCATCTTGTCTCTCAAAGCCTATTCATTCTACTCCTTTCCCCTCTCAATATATAGTGGTAGGCTTTATGTGGAACTTTTTGGGAAAGTTTAGTCCTACCAAGATATTATAAATGAGATGTTGTCAAAACAAGACAACCTTCTCATGGTCTTACCGAGACTCGTCAAAAAGGCCATTGGAAAATAATGTTATATCAAGGAGGGGGAGAGAGAAAAATACACACACTTTGAGATAGGTGGACATGTGCAAATGGCAAACAGTGATCCCGAGGCATAATGGAAGTCCTCGTTATCGGATTGCACATGGTTGGAAATATGAGTTTGGATCGTAACTTTTGAGATTCCTAATGCATTTTAGAGAACCAGGGGAGTTCACTTTATTATTATTTTTTCTTTTCTCATACATATTTTTTTATCTCTCTTTTTTCTTTATACTCATTTTTTCTCTTTTTTTTTCTTTTCATCATTTTTTAGTTGCTCCCCTTGAACTCAAAATTGCATTGTACCTACCTCCCCCCCATGCTTAGACATTTGCTCGTCCTCGCGCAAAGAGGTGATAGATAAGGTAGGTACTAGAAATATTTTTCCTTTGGAGAGATACTTGAAATCTTCAACCTTGGCACCATCTTGCAATCTTCCTTGAATTGACGATCCATACTGTCGGGGACCGCCCTAGGGGTCCCCTCAAACGATGGGAGAACCCTCACTTAAATTCCTGCATCAAATGAACTAGGCCTAACCATGCAGGGAACTAACCATGCAGGACGTGGCCCATGCAGCAGGACTTCGGAGGCCCCGCCAAGATGGCCCGACCACGAGACCCCTCGAGCAGGCTCCGCCTCGCCCGAGGGTACGCTCCTCCTCGAACGGGCTCCGCCCCGCTCGAAGGGCAACCCCCTCCTCGAACAGGTTCCGCCCCGTTCGAGGGGCGACCCTTCCCTCGAGCGGCCCCGCCCCGCTCGAGGGCCCGCTCCCCCTCGAGCGGGCCTCGCCTCGCTCGAGGGTTCGCTCCACCCTTGGCCGGGGCCCGCCACGCTCACGGGCGCCCGCGCGCGTGCGCCGGCCCCGTACTTGGGCATTTAACGCCCGACACCGCGGGACGGCGCCATCATGCGCCGGGGCTCACGCCCGGTGCCGCCGCACCAACTCCCCGGGGAGGAGCCCATCCCCGCCAGCGTGGGGGGGACCGTGCGGTACGGCCGGTGTCGGTCCCATAACACCGCGCGCACGCTACCGTACGGCTAACGCGCCCGACCCTCGAAAGGGGGCGGGCGCACCCTCGATCCCACTTTCCCGTGACCCCGCGGGTTAGGTAAAGGGCGCTAGGCCGGTGGGCGGCCATCCCGGCCACCGCGCGCGCGCGGCCGCCGTACCCACGCACGCATGCGCATGCCTGGCTCCGCAGGCGCACGCCCGGGCACTGCAGCAACCACTCCGCCACCGCAGAGCTCATTGGGAAGGAACGCCGTTCCACCCGCTCCTGTACCCCGTACCAGTCATCATCAGCACCTCCCTCGAAGCCTATCAGGGGGCGCCATCGCCATCTGCCGCCTCCTACCCTCGAACCGCCACTGTTCGGGTACAAGGTAGGCCATCATGGCCGGATCGCAGCAAAGATCGACCGGACAGCCGCCCGCTCTGCACCGTAGCGCGGCGTGCTCTCGCACGTAGCTAGGTAGCGCGGCGTGCATGTAACTCGCCGCTCCCTTGGCCTATAAAAGGGAGGGCGAGCCCCCAGCCGCGGGGGACGAGTTCAGACGAAGCCGGAAGAACACAGCGCACTGTGCACTCACTCTCTTATTCCCCCACAATATCTTCAGCCACTCGCTAGGGACTTGGGAGCCACGCTTCCTCTCCCGCCTTGCTTGTATTTGCCCCACTACAAGCACCCCCGGTGCTGAGCAATATAGTGCCACGAGCACCCCACTGCTGGACGTACGGCCCCCTCGGCCGGAACCAGGATAAATCCTTGTGTCATTTGTTGCTTAGCATCGACCATCGAGGGATAGACCTAGGCGTTATCTGCTTGGTTAGTGTCGGGACCATATTCCGCACCGACAGTTGGCGCCCACGCGTGGGGCAAACGAGCGCCTAAGGTCATTTCGCTAACTCCCTCCATGGTGATTCGCATTGAGTACCGTAGCACCCGCTACAACATGGGTAGCTCAGACCCCCTTCCGGCCGGGTTCGAGATCCGCTTCGGGGACTTGAACTTCCAGGCCACGGGGAATGGCTATCTCATGCGCCTCACCAACCGTGAGGAGCTACGCGCGCGGCGGGGAGGCCGGTGTCCGCGCTGGTCACCGCCGCACGCACGACACCGGCGCGGGCACTGCGGGCACGGATGCGCGGGTCCGTCGACGCCGCGACGCCGTCGCCGCTGCGGGGGCGCGCTCGCGTCGGGCGCGGTCCGGCGGCGGCGGCGGGCGAGCGCGCGCGCCGCCCAACGCGGTGCGCCCACCGTCACGACGACCGCCACCGCCCCAGCAGGACCGCGCGCGATCTCAGGACCGCGCATCCCCATCGGGCTGCGTGGCGCCACTACGGCCTACAACGCCAACGTCAACACTACAATGCGCAGGGTTCCGCCTGGTCGGCACATCCTCGTCGCCAGGGATCCCGGCACTTCGCCGACGGACGAGTCGTCCCCGGGCTCCGTCGACACGATGCCACCCGCCGGCCGCCATGGGTACGCGGAGTGGGACTTCTGCGGTATGCGCCGGACCCGGTCGCGTTCGGGCGCTTCCTCGACGCCACGGACTGCGGTTCGGCTGCTCCCGACGACTCCGGCACGGGGAGCTACGACCCCACGCGGGGAATGCTTTGCGCCGTCATCACCAACGACCCGGCCAACGCGGCCGGTGCGGCGGGGCGCGGAGATGGGGAGGTCACGCCGGCCCCGGGATCGCCACGCGCCGGCTGCGGGGCCAAGCGCTCCCGCCGGGGCCGACGTCGACGCGCGGCGGCCCAAGCTCGCGAGCTCGAGGCCAAGGCGCGGCGGAGGAGTGCGGACGTGCGGGCGCTCCGCGCCTCGATGGCGGGGAGAGGCCTGCGCGCGCGGCGAACGCGCGCGGGGAGGCGGGCCGACGGGTCCGAGACCGCCTCAACCCCGTCCCCAACATCGACAACGTGGATACTCCCGCCGCGGGCGAGCCAAAAGCTCATCGCCGCCGCAGCACCTGCCGCGCGCCATGCGGCACCCTCGACCCCCGAGGCTCGAGACATGCACCGCGAGGTGCGGACCCTCCTTGAGCAAGCGGCCGTCCGGCAAGCCGAAAGCTCGGCCTCACGCATCCGCCAACGGGGGGACGCGCGGGGTGATGATCCGGCACCGGGGAGGCGAACCCTCGGTGCATGCGGGTCGACCCGCCGACCGGGGGACGCACGCCGGCCAAGGAACGCCTCCTCGACACGCGCGGGGGGCGGATGGTGACGCCCGCAACGTCATCAACGCCGGACGCGGCGGCAAGGCGGACGCGCGGCGGCCGGGGGCTACCACCCTCGAAGGGGTGGAAGCTACGGCGGTGGTGAGGATCGCTCCCCAACGCCGGAGCCCCGGGCACCCGCGTGTTCGGCCGGGAGATCCCGCCTTTGCGGCATTCCCCCAGCGCTTCCGTCAGCCCTCGACGATCATCAAATACAACGGGGAGACGGACCCTCGCGTTTGGCTCAATGATTACCGCCTGGCCTGTCAGCTGGGCGGGGCCACCAACGACGAAGTGATCATCCGCAACTTGCCCCTGCATCTGGGCGACGCGGCCCGGACATGGCTCGAGCACTTGCCCGCCAGCCAGATCCACAACTGGGACGATCTGGTCCACACCTTTGTGGGCAACTTCCAGGGCACATACGTGCGCCCCGGGAACTCCTGGGATCTGCGCTCCTGCACGCAGAAGCCAGGCGAATCGCTGCGGGACTTCATACGGCGCTTCTCCAAGCGCTGCACAGAGCTCCCCAGCGTAGCACAATCCGAGATCGTGCACGCGTTCCTCGAGGGCACCACGTGCCGGGACCTTGTACGCGAGCTGGGACGCAGCCCGCCCACGGACTCGAACGAGCTGTTCGACATTGCCACCCGGCTTCGCCTCGGAGAGGAGGCCGTGGGGGCAATCTTCGATGGCAAGAAGGGCAAGCGCTCCGAGGACACGCCCGCGGAGGGCGGCGGGGTCCAAGGAGCCGCGCCGCAACGACAAGCGGGGCAAGAAGGGGGAAGAAGCCGCGCCGCGGCGCGCGAGCGAGGGCGCAACGGCGGCAACGCCGAGGCCCTCGGCGGTGACCCCGGCCCCGACGGGGGCCCTCGACGAGCTCCTCGAGGCCGGGGGTTTTCGACGACATGATGAAGAAGCCGTGCCCCTACCACAAGACCCCCGTGAATCACACTCTTGAGCAGTGCGACATGCTCAAGAAGTTCTATGGCCGTGCCGCCGCGAAGGAGGCAGAGGCCAAGAAGGATGGGGGCGACGGCGACGCAGGTGGCTTCCCTGCTGTCGAAAACGTATTCCTCATTTTTGGGGGACCCACTGTCGACATGTCAACCCGGCAGCGCAAGAAGGAGCGGCACGAAGTCCTCGCCGCAGAGAGGGCACCTCCGGCCTTTCTCAGGCGGTCGAAGGATGCCATCACCTTTAGCCGGGATGATCACCCAAACCGCATCCCGAACCGGGCCGGTACCCCACGGTGGTCGATCCCATCATTGGGAACGCCGGTTTTCGAAGGTCCTTATGGACGGAGGCGTAGCCTCAATATCCTCTTCGCGCATACATTGCGCCTAATGGGGATTGGGCTGGACCCGGTGCGGCCCGGCACGAAGCCGTTTCACGGCATCGCGCCGAAAGCGGGTTCAACCCCTCGGGCGGATCGATCCGCCCGTCCGGTTCGGGACCCCCAAGAATTTCCGCAAGGAAACCCTCACCTTCGAGGTGGTGGGATTCAAAGGGGCCTACCATGCCATCCTTGGGCGACCATGCTATGCCAAGTTCATGGCGGTCCCCAACTACACGTACTCGAAGATGAAGATGCCGGGTCCAAACGGCGTCATCACCGTCGGGTCATCGATCGAGCATGCATTCGGCTTGCGATGTCGAGTGCGTGGAACATGCGAGAGGCGCTAGCGGCGGATGAAGCGCCGGTAAACACGGCGGAGAAGATGGTCAACGACGACCTCAGCTCCGCCACAAAGCACGTCGGCACGTTCGAGGCCGCCGAGCAGACCAAAGGGGTCCCCCTCGACCCATCGGCCCCCGAGGGCAAAGCATTGAGGGTCAGCACGACCCTCGATCCTAAATAGGAAGCAGTGCTCGTCGACTTTCTCCGCGCCAACGCCGACGTTTTCGCGTGGAGCCCCTCGGACATGCCAGGCATTCCGAGGGAGGTCGCCGAGCACTCCCTTGATATCCTGCCTAATGCTCGCGCTGTTCAGCAGCGGCTGCGCCGCTTCGACGAGGAACGGCGACGGGCGATCGGAGTGGAGCTGCGGAAGCTCCTCGAGGCCGGATTCATCAAGGAAGTGTTCCACCCGACATGGTTGGCTAATCCTGTGCTTGTAAAAAAGAAAAATGGGAAGTGGAGGATGTGTATTGACTACACCGGTCTCAATAAAGCATGTCCAAAAGTTCCTTTTCCTTTGCCGCGCATAGATCGGATCATTGATTCCACTTCTTAGCCGGTGTGAACTACTCTGTTTCCTTGATGCCTATTCGGGATATCATCAAATAAAAATGAAGGAGTCCGACCAGCTCGCGACTTCGTTCATCACACCGTTCGGGACGTTCTGTTACGTCACGATGCCTTTTGGCCTCAGAAACGCGGGCGCAACATATCAGCGCTGCATGCAGCACGTTTTTGGGGACCACATCGGGCGGACGGTCGAGGCCTACGTAGACGACATCGTCGTCAAAACCAGGAAGGCGGACGACCTGGTCAGCAATCTTGGCATCGCGTTCAGCTGCCTGCGGGCCAACGGGGTCAAGCTCAACCCCGAAAAATGTGTCTTTGGAGTGCCGCGGGGCATGCTCCTAGGGTACATTGTCTCCCAGCGGGGGATCGAGGCCAACCCTGAAAAGGTCGCGGCCCTCGAGCGAATGGGTCCAATTCGGGACCTCAAAGGAGTGCAGAAAGTGTTGGGGTGCCTCGCCGCCTTAAGCCGCTTCGTCTCGAGGCTCGGTGAGAAGGGCCTGCCCCTCTACCGGCTGCTCAAGAAGCACGAGCGCTTCTCTTGGACCGCCGAGGCCCAGGAAGCGCTCGACAAGCTGAAGGCATCACTGACGCATGCCCCAATCCTTACGCCGCCGCAAGACGGCGAGCCCCTCCAACTCTACGTGGCCGCGACCACCCAGGTGGTCAGCGCTGTGATCGTCGTGGAGCGCACGGAAGAAGGGCATGCCCTGCCCGTGCAGAGGCCGGTCTACTACATCAGCGAGGTCCTGTCAGACACGAAGACGCGCTACCCCCAGGAGAGATCATTCGCAACCCCGACGCGGCAGGCAGAATTGCCAAGTGGTCCGTGGAATTGATGGGCGAAACGCTCGCCTACGCCCCGCGCAAGGCCATCAAATCACAAATCCTTGCCGATTTCGTCGCGGAATGGACGGACACGCAGTGCCGCCCCCTCGGATCCAAGCGAGTCTTGGACTGCGTTCTTCGACGGCTCGGTGATGAAGACGGGGAGCGGGCGCGGGCTGCTCTTCGTGTCACCCCTCGGGGAGCACATGCGCTACGCGGTGCGTCTCCATTTCCCCGCATCCAACAATATGGCGGAATACGAGGCCCTCCTCTGCGGCCTCAAGATCGCCATCGAGTTGGGCATCAAGCGCCTCGACGTGCGAGGGGATTCGCGGCTCGTGATCGACCAAGTCATGAAGAACGCGAGCTGCCACGACGACAAGATGGAGGCCTGCGTAAAGCCGTGCGGGCCCTCGAGGACAAATTTTACGGCATCGAGCTTAATCATGTACCCCGCCGGTACAACGAAGAAGCGAACGAGCGGCAAAGATAGCGTCGGGCGGATCACCGTTCCCCCAAACGTTTTCGCGCGCGACGTCGCGCAGCCCTCAGTCACCTTCGAGCCTTACCCCTCGAACGACGACGGACCCTCGGGGGGCTCCCTCGAATCCCGGCGGGTGCGGACCCCATGGAAGAGGACCCCTCGAACGAGGCGTACGTACTCTCCCTTCTCGAGGGGTACGGCTCCCACGAGGGCGTCGCAATGGACATCGAGCCGGCTCCCGTCCAGGCGGACTGGCGGGAGAAGTACACCGCCCGGATTGCTCGAAGGGAGCTCCCCCGAAGACCGGGCCGCGCCGGGCGCGTCGCCGGGGATGGCCAAGTCGTTCACCCTCGTCGACGGCGAGCTGTACAAGCGCGCCGCGTCGGGCATCCTCCAGCGGTGTATACCAATCCCCGAGGGGCGCGAGCTCCTGCGGGACATACACGCGGGAATCTGTGGCCACCACGCCGCGCCACGCACTCTCGTTGGCAACGCGTTCCGCCAGGGCTTCTATTGGCCTACCGCGGTCGCGGACGCCAACGAAATCGTGCGCACCTGCGAAGGGTGCCAGTTCTACGCCCGCAAGACCAACCTGCCCGCTCACGCCTTACAAACAATCCCCGTCACATGGCCGTTCGCCGTGTGGGGGTTGGACATCGTCGGGCCCCTGCGGAAGGCGCCCGGGGGCTTCACCCACCTGCTTGTCGCAATCGACAAGTTTTCCAAGTGGGTGGAGGTGCGCCCCATCACAAATTTGAGGGCTGAGCAGGCGGTTACGTTCTTCACCGACATCGTCTACCGCTTTGGAGTGCCAAACTCCATCATCACGGACAACGGGTCCCGGTTCACGGGCGGAAGTTCTTGGAGTTTCGCGACAAGTTCCACATCCGAGTGGACCGGGCGGCCGTGGCGCACCCACGGACTAACGGCCAAGTGGAACGTGCCAACGGCATGATCCTACGGGGCCTCAAACCCGAGATTTTCGACCGGCTCAACAAATCTGGCCGGAAATGGCTCCAAGAACTCCCAGCAGTCGTGTGGAGCCTAAGGACTACCCCAAGCAGAGCCACCGGGTTCACCCCGTTTTTCCTAGTCCATGGCGCGGAGGCCGTCCTCCCCACGGATCTGGAATACGGTTCGCCCAAAGTTCGAGGCTACAACGAGGACGCTAACCAGCGAGCCCGCGAGGACTCACTGGATCAGCTAGACGAAGCACGCCTTGTGGCGTTGATGCACTCCGCAAGGTATCAACAGTCCCTACGGCGCTACCAAGCACGCAAGATACGTCGGAGGGATTTCAGCGAGGGGGACCTGGTCCTAAGGTTACGCCAAGACAACCGAGGGCGCCACAAGCTATCGCCCCCATGGGAGGGACCCTACGTCGTGGTGAAGGTGCTCAAGCCGGGCACGTACAAGCTGGCCAACGAGGACGGCGAAGAACTCACCAACGCTTGGAACATCCAACAGCTACGTCGCTTCTACCCTTAGCTAGGATTTCCAAGTATTTTCCGTTGTAAAAACGCACGGCCAACGCCCCAGTTGGTGTCACCTATGTAAATACTCTGAATCCAATGAAAGGGCAACTCGGCTTTCCCCTGAAACCCAAGTTACCCTCGGGGGCTACTACGGGGGGGCACCCCCCCCAAATGGTCCCATTTTTTCGCGCAAGAAACGTAATAACACGCGCTAAGTTTGTTTCCTACTTCAACCACGAGCCACGATTCGAACAGGGCGTAGGCGGCACAGCGGAAGGAGCGCGCGAGCCAGAGACAGCCTACGCCGCGTGGCTATGGCCCGTCTCTCTCGCCTCCAACCCAGCGGGCCCCTGCGAAAGGCGGACTTCCCTAACTAGAATCTACTCAGGAAGAAGAAGAAGCAAAAAGCGCAATAAGCAAGCGATTTCATTTACAAACTGACCATGTTCACGAAACTACTTGTTTATTTACAAGAGGCCACGAGGCCAGAGTTCTGATACACACAAACAAAAAACGGGCCTAGCGCCCCGGATGCTTTCGGGGTAGAGGGAGCGGCGGCGTCGGCGGCGTCCGGGAAGAGGAATTCCTCGAAGGCCTCGGCGAGCGTTCGGCGGCGTCGGCAACAGCGCGCGTCCGCGCGCTCCATAGCCACCTCGTCCTCGACGCCCACGGGCACGATGTAGCCTTCCGCCACCGCCTCGAGGTTGACCTCGTAGTGGGATCGCACCACTCCGAGGGCCTTCTGCACGCCCAGGTGCAACGCCCGGCGCACCCGCTCCGTGACGTGGCCACCAAGGGCGCGCGGGCGGCGGCCGAGAGAGGGCCGCCGGCCCGGACATCGCCTTCCTCGACGGCGTGACGGGTCTCGAGGGCCGCGTTCCGCGGCTCCTGCGGCTCTGCTCGGAGGAGTTGTAGGAGGCTCGCGGGGCCTCGGCCCGCCCAACGGCGTGCCCCAAAGGCGTGCGCGGGCACGGAAGCAACAAGATGACGAGAAATCGAAAGGGGGGAAACGAACCCTCTAAAGCAAAAACTAACAAGCGGGGTCGGACGGTAACTTACCCTCGACTTGCCTCTTCTCCCGGATCGAGGTCGCGGCGCGCGGACTCGAGCGCCGGCTCGAGATGTCGGACGGTCTCGCCTTGCTCGACGAGGGCCATCTCTTGGGCGGCATTGCGATGCGGCGCCGGCGCCTCATCCTCAACTTCGGAGAATGCGGCGTTCCGCTCCTCCGGCGACCTCTCCGCCGTCTCGCGCGCGACGCGCTCCCGCTCCCGGCGCCGTCGGGGCGTCGCGAAGGGCGGCTTGCTCTCTCTGGAGCCGCCCCTCGCCCCCACGGCGGGCGATGCGCTCCTGCCGGAGCCGCCCCTCGGCGGCGACGAGAGCCGCGGCCTTCACGTCGAGGGCGGCCTTCGGGTCATCGGCCTCCTTCGCGCGCCGCTCCGGCCCGCGCGCCGGCTCCTCGGCCCCCGACGCTGCCGCGCGCCCCGGGCCCCCTCGAGCGACGTGCGGAGCTCCCGGGTCTCGGCGCGGCGGTGGCCACCTCCGCCTCCCGGGTGGCGGCCGGCGTTCGCGTCTTCTCCGGTCCTCGCGCGCGTTCCACAGCGCCTCGTCACGATCGACGAGGGCTGTGCGGATCCGCCCGAGGCTCGGGTCACGCGCCGCGTCCTGCCCTGAGCTCTCAGGAAGCACGTCGCACCACGCCATCGCCCGGTACACCAGCCAGCTGTCCGGCGTCTTGAGGGCATCTGCAAGCGCGTCGTAAGCGCTGCATCGCTCCCGGAGCTGGCGGGCCTCGGCGTTCACCTGGTCGAACGCGCTGTACTTCTCGCGAGCGCGGCGCTCGAGCTCCTGGCATGACACACATCGAATCCCGTAAGTGCCGAAGTTTGAATGCAGCACGCGAAAACAAAAAAAAGGAAGGGAAACGAGCAACCGTGGCTCACCTGGAAGACGGTCCGTGCCGGGCCGCCGTGGGACCGCGCGGCGCTTCGTTCAACGCGCGGTTGAGCGTGGCGCCATGGCCCAGAGCTCGCCCCGAGCTCCCTGCTCCCCCGGGGCGTCGGCAAACGCCGGGGATCCTCCACGGCCCCCCCACCGGGGCGGGGCGGCCGGCGCGGGAGGACGAGGCCTCGGCATCGTGCCCTCGGCCCCCCGCCGTCATGCGACCCTCGTGCCGCCTCACGAGGGCCCCCCCCGGGGCTCGGGGGAGTTCGCGGGCCGGCCCGGCCCATCGGTTCCACCCGGGCGGCGGGGAGTCATCCGAGAGCTCCACCACCTCCCGCACGGGGACCGCCGGCGGGCGGAGCCGCCGCGCCGCCTCCGGCCGGCGCCACCTCCCGCGCCTCGCGACCACGGGCGCCCGTCGTGGCGCCGTGGCCGCCACCACCGTCCGCGTCGCCACCTCCGCGGGCGCTCCCGCGAGGGCCGCGCCCGCTCCGCCTCCTCCGCAAGGGTGGCCGCCACCGCGGGCGGCACCTCCACCGTAGCCACCGCCGCGGCTGCGCCGCCGTGGCGACCGGCGCCGGTCGCCCCCCGGCAACCTGCGCTCGCCCGCGCCGCGGCGGGTTGATCCGCCGGCCGGGCCCCCGAGGCCTCGGCGGGCTTTGCGAGCTCATGCCCGCCGCCGCGCCGTTCCCTCGGCGCGACCCCCTCGACGAGCGCCGCCGGTGGGGATCGGGCGCGTCCGTCCTCAGCACCTTGGCCGGTGCAAGAGGAGGAACGGTCGGCACCGCCCTGCGCAATCACGAACGGAGAGTTAGAACATCTAACCACCAGCACACCGAAGCCACACGAAGGAAGGCAAGACTACGTACCTCGCAGAGGAAAAGGCCCGCTTCCTTTTCCTCGAGGCCCCGGACGGGGCCGGCGTTGCGGTCACGCCTGACGCAGCGCCTCCTGATGGCGCCGCCGCACGCGCAGGCACGCCCGCCCCGTGCGCGGGCGCGCTCGACGCCGCACCCAACGGCGCCGCGGTGCGCGGGGGCACGCTCGGGTCCCGCGCGCGGGCGCGCCCACCGACGCGCCCCTCGACGAGGACGCGCGCGCGCGCGGACGCGCTCCCGCCGCGTGCGGGCACGCGCGACGCGCGCGCGGGCACGTCCGCCGCGCGCGCCTCCGTGGCGCGCGCGGCACCTCCGCGCGCGCGTGCCGCCCCGACGACGCCCGGCCCGGCGGCGGGCGCCGACGCACCCGCCCCGGACGAAGCCGCCCCCGACGCGGCGCGAGATCCGGCGACGGGGGCGCGGTCGCCACGCGTGCGAGGGGCCCTCCCCCTCGGACTCTTCCTCCTCGTCCCGATCCGAGGACGAGGGCTCCTCGATGTCGGGGGGAGGAGAGCCCCGGCTCCTCCCGCCGCCGGTACTCGGCGGACCGTGCGTCGCGGCGCGCTTGGCGCCGCCTTGCGTGCTCCCTCTCGCGCGCCGCCCGCTCCTCTTTGCTCCCGGCCGCGCCGCCCGGCCGAGCGCACGGGAGTCGGGGGTGGGTGGAACGGACTTGGCGGCGTTGAACCGCACCGACCGCGCACGAGAACAACGGCGGCACATCGGGGAAACGGAATCAAGAACAAGGACTAAAACGAGTAGAAAACCACACTCACCAACGGGCCGGTGGGGAGCATCTCGATATCCCACGGGGTCCGACCCGCGAGCGCCGGCGTCGGGTGTCGACGGCGCTCCGCGCCGGGTGAGCGCGTACGGCCGCTCCGGCGGCGTCGGGAGCATCCGCGACCTCGCCGGGTCGACGGGGGTTGGCCGCCTCCGTCATCTCGAAGATGCGGAGCGGCCTCTCGCATCAACGGCACGATTCGCCGGTGATGAAGGAAGGCGAGGACGCCCATCGCGTTGAGCCCTTCCCCTCGCCGGCCCCGGCGCAGGCGGCGAGGACGGACTCTGGCGCGCCGGTGGTTGGCCGTGGGCAACCCGTAGCCCCGGCAGTCCGGCCTCTCCTTGAACACCCGCCGGTGTAGGGAGGAAGGCCGGGCTCGGCGTTGCGCGGATAAAACCATCCCCGCTCCCGGCCGGCGTTGTTCGTCGTCATGGTGCGGGGGATGTAGAAGTTCTTGAGCCGCCCCCGCGGGGCGAGCGACATCCCGCCGGCGCGCACCGCGCGCGCGGGTCCTCGGCTCCGACGTGGGCTGCGTGATCGGCCCTCCCCGCGGAAGAGGTGTACCCGAGCTCCCAATTGGCGGGATCCCCGGGTACCCTTCGCGACGCCCACGAATGTGGCCGCCTGCGAGATAGCGTTGGGGGCGAAGTTGTGCAGCTCCACCCCGTAGTGGTAGCACAACGCCCGCATGAACGTGCTCGCCGGCGCGTTGAAGCCGCGCTCGTGGTAGCGGAGAAAGCTCACCACGTAACCCTCCGGCGGATTGGGCTCGTGGTGCGACGCCGGCGGCACGATCCACTCCGCCGGGCGCCCTTCTTCGTTGGCCGAGAGGCGGCGGCGGCGGCGACCGGCTCGCCCCGGCGCTAGCCGGTCACGCGTCGACTTCTCCCAGGCGTACGGCTCCAGGACCCTGATCGGAGGCTGAGGTGGCGCCATGAGGGAGGACGAACGAGTACGAAGGGGGAGGACGAGGAAACGAGGAGAAAGCTCTAAGCAAGCGAGCCCGCGCGACGGCAAGGGTGAGACGAAGGCGAAGAGGCGGAGGACTAAAACGGTGAGGAGCCAAGGTAAAGAACCGCCGCCTACTCCCCCCCGCAGTTTTATAGGCGACGGGCGAGTTCTCCGGAGCGCACGCCCCGCCAACAGTAACTGCAGGAATCTTTCCATCGCGTCGACGGGCGGGCCCCACCACGACCGCAGCAGCTCTAACACTGCAGGCGGGTCATCATTACGGCGAGACCGGCAGCAACCGAGGTGAAACCGTCACATCCGCCGGCAGCACCGCCCACTACGCGCGCGCGCGCAGCCGCAGCGCCTAAAAAAGCGCGCCAGCGCTGCAAAACACGCAGCCACGCCCGCAAGGCAATTAAATGCCCGGGCCCCTTGCCAAGCAAGGAGAGCCCTCGAGCGAGGCGAATCCTCGGCTCGAGACAAGGGTGACCCTCGATGGGATACCAGCGTGAGAAGGTCGCCCGGGACCTACTCGATGTAGAGCAGGCAGCCGCGGGCACCCATGCCACGTAGGGCCCTCGAGCGGCATGACCCCCGACTCGGAACAAGGCGACCCTCGATGGGATACCAGCGTGAGAAGGTCGCCCGGGACCTACTCGATGTAGAGCAGGCCACCGCGGGCACCCATGCCACGTAGGGCCCTCGAGTGGCATGACCCCCGACTCGAAACAAGGCGACCCTCGATGGGATACCAGCGTGAGAAGGTCGCCCGGGACCTACTCGATGTAGAGCAGGCCACCGCGGGCACCCATGCCACGTAGGGCCCTCGAGCGGCATGACCCCCAACTCGAGACGATGTCAACCCCCTAAAGAAGGCACGCGCGTAAGAGGATCGCCCAGGTCACGCTTGAAATAGAGCGACACCGAAAGCACTCATACCGCGCCCTGCCACCAACTAGCACCTCGAGGGTCGGCACGCCCAGACCCCTCGACGGCCGCAAACGCGAAAAAGACGGGGCTGGCCTAGGCACGGCCCCGCACGGCCTTGCGCCGATTAGAGGTTCGAAGCCCGACCCTCGACGGGTTCGAACGGGCGCCCCGGATCACGAGTTAGGGACGACGAGGGCACGCGCATTCGAGCCGTTCCTCGAGCCCGTCGGCTCGAGGGTGCCCCACATGTCGTGTTCGAGAGCCGCGCGAGGGCGGCTAGCCGGGGGGATCCCACCGAGGGAGAGCTTCCGCGCCCTCGGTCCCTAGCGAACGGGACCGAGCCCCACCTAGCAAACCCACGCAAGCGCTTCCATGGACGTGTCTCCGACCGCGCGGCCCTACCCTTATCGAACGGGGCATGGACGTCCACTTGAACCACCCGCTAGCGCTCGAAGAGGAATCCGCGATTCGCGACCCGCTCGATGGGAGTCGTGGAAACCTCACCTCCCGACCCGCGGAGGGACGGCGAGGGCGTGATAAAAAATAAGTCGTCAGGCTCGACCCGATCGCCTCGAACAGGCCAAGGCTCGGGGGCTTGACGCACGGCTACACCTCCTTGGAATTGCACCCGCCCGAGACAGTGACAGGGGAGCGTGCACCCCCGATGCCGGCTGAAATACCGCCGATGCCGGTTGGCATATGTGCCACGCCTTTCTGACCGAATTGCTCGCGGTTAACCCCCCGCGAGAGAGCCCACACCCCCGCGCCGCCGGGCTTCGGGGCTAGACCCGCGGGTCCGCTAGCACGGCCCCGGAAAGCGTTCGCAAACAAGGAGGGGAAGAACGTCCTATCGGCGGGTTCCGGCATCTGCGGGAGCCTCAATGGCAAACCCGCAGATGCTCGGGGGCTACCTTCGTCGGGGACCGCCCTAGGGGTCCCCTCAAACGATGGGAGAACCCTCACTTAAATTCCTGCATCAAATGAACTAGGCCTAACCATGCAGGGAACTAACCATGCAGGACGTGGCCCATGCAGCAGGACTTCGGAGGCCCCGCCAAGATGGCCCGACCACGAGACCCCTCGAGCAGGCTCCGCCTCGCCCGAGGGTACGCTCCTCCTCGAACGGGCTCCGCCCCGCTCGAAGGGCAACCCCCTCCTCGAACGAGTTCCGCCCCGTTCGAGGGGCGACCCTTCCCTCGAGCGGCCCCGCCCCCCGCTCGGAGGGCCCCCGCTCCCCTCGAGCGGGCCTCGCCTCGCTCGAGGGTTCGCTCCACCCTTGGGCGGGGCCCGCCACGCTCACGGGCGCCCCGCGCGCGTGCGCCGGGCCCCGTACTTGGGCATTTAACGCCACGACACCGCGGGACGGCGCCATCATGCGCCCGGGGCTCACGCCCGGTGCCCCGCCGCACCAACTCCCCCGGGGGAGGAGCCCATCCCCGCCCCCGTGGGGGGACGGCGTGCGGTACGGCCGGTGTCAGTCCCATAACACCGCGCGCACGCTACTGTACGGCTAACGCGCCCGACCCTCGAAAGGGGGCCGGGCGCACCCTCGATCCCACTTTCCCGTGACCCTGCAGGTTAGGTAAAGGGCGCTAGGCCGGTGGGCGGCCATCCCGGCCACTGTAACGGCGCGGCCGCCGTACCCACGCACGCATGCGCATGCCTGGCTCCGCGAGGGCGCACGCCCGGCACCGCTGCGGAGCAACCACTCCGCCACCGCGAGCTCATTGGGAAGGAACGCCGTTCCACCCGCTCCCCGTACCCCGTGAGCCGGTCATCATCGGCACCTCCCTCGAAGCCTATCGGGGCGCCATCGCCATCCGCCGCCTCCTACCCTCGAACCGCCACTGTTCGGGTACAAGGTAGGCCATCATGGCCGGATCGCAGCAAAGATCGACCGGACGACCGCCCGCTCCGCACCGTAGCGCGGCGTGCTCTCGCACGTAGCTAGGTAGCGCGGCGTGCATGTAACTCGCCGCTCCCTTGGCCTATAAAAGGGAGGGCGAGCCCCCAGCCGCGGGGGACGAGTTCAGACGAAGCCGGAAGAACACAGCGCACTGTGCACTCACTCTCTTATTCCCCCACAATATCTTCAGCCACTCGCTAGGGACTTGGGAGCCACGCTTCCTCTCCCGCCTTGCTTGTATTTGCCCCACTACAAGCACCCCCGGTGCCGAGCAATATAGTGCCACGAGCACCCCACCGCCGGACGTACGGCCCCCTCGGCGGAACCGGGGATAAATCCTTGTGTCATTTGTTGCTTAGCATCGACCATCGAGGGATAGACCTAGGCGTTATCTACTGGTTAGTGTCGGGACCATATTCCGCACCGACACATACTAAATGATAGGTTGTGGTCAAGGAGGTAAACACAAAAGATGATATTTTTGGTTTTAAGGGTGGATATCCGGCGAGGTTTGTGAAATCTCCGATGTGGAGATACACAATGCATGGATAGAAAGGCTAGCAAAAAGAGAGATACACAAAAATGGAATAACCGGCTTCTTAGCCTCGGGCCAGAGAAATCAAGGCCTGAAATAACTCACCCAAAAATAATTATTGTATACGGTGCTGAATGTTGGCCTACAAAGAGACGACATGTCCAGCAACTGAGTGTTGCCGAGATGCGTATGTTGTGATGGATTCGTGGGCATACAAGAAGAGATAGAGTCTGAAATTAAGACATTCGGGATAGAGTTGGAGTGGCACTAATTGAGGAAAAATTGGTCCAACACCGGTTGAGATGGTTTGGTCATGTCCAGAGGAGGCCTCCTAAGGCACCGGTGTGTAGTGGGGTGCTAGACCGGGTCGGTAGTGTAAGGAGGGTAGTGTAACACCCTAATTCTATTAAAATTTTGGCTTTATTAAAATTTGGTAGCAACCATTTAATTGCTTAAGGAATATAAGGTTGTTTTATTTATTTTTAGGCATTTAACACTTTTCTAAAATAACTTTAATGAAATATAGGATTTGTTTGTGGCATACATGCTGGAGCATTTATTTTGGTTGCTGGAATTCAAATTCAAATTTGAATTCTAAATGTTTGAAAACCCTTTTCCAAAAATCCCAAAACCTTATCTCCTTAACCCCTCCCCCTTTTTTCCCTTTCGCCCGACCTCCTAGCCCAACCCAGCAGCCAGCCCGCCTAGCTACCGGGCCCGCGACCGCCCGCCCGCACGCGACGGCCTTCGCCCCAACGCCGCGCGCGCCGGCCCGCCCTAGCCGCGCCCGGCCCCCCGCTTCCCCGCCTCCGCCGCGCGCGCGCCGCCGGGGGGCGGGCCCCCGCCTGTCATCCCCGCCGCCGCATCGTCCTCGGGCCGGACTCGCCTCCGAGTCCGACCGCGCCGCCGCCTGTCCGGCTGCGCACGCCTCGGACGCGTGGCCCGCACGCCAAGGGGCCGCACCGGGGGTCATTTATAGCGCGCCGCCGCCCCCCGGACGCCCCCCCCCGAGCCGCCGCCTTGCGCCCCTTGCCCTAACCGCAAGCCGCCGGAACCCTAGCCGCGCCGCCGTGTGGAGCTCGCCGCCGCCGCCGTGGAATCTCGCCGCCGCCGCCGCTCCGGCCGCCAAGAAGTCGCCCGGGGAGTTGCGCCGGGGAGGTGAGGAGCCCCCTCGTGCCGCACGTCGCCGTCCCCGAGCCCTCCTTCGCCCTAGCGCCGTCGGCCGAGCCCGTGTCCCGCGCCGCCGCGTCGGGGCCGCCCGCCGCGCCGCGCCGCCGCCCGAGCCGCCGCCCTAGACCGGTCCGCCCGTGCGCGCGCGTTGCGTTGGTGCCCTCCGCGTCCCCATCCGTGGCGGGGGGAAACCCTAGATTGGGTCCCGCCGGCGAGGTCCGCCGCCTGCGCCGCCGCGGCCGCTCGCCGCCGGCCTCGACCCGCCGCCGGCGCGTCGCGCGTCCGCCGCCCCGCCGCTTGCGCACAACCGTGGCCGCCGGATTGAAAACCCACGCCCCAGATCTAGCCGCGCAGCCGCGAGCAGCCACAGCCATCGGATCTAGATCCAACGGATCTAGATCGAGTCAACCCGGTCAGCCAGGTCAAACCCACCGCCAGCCCTGGCGTTTTTGCGTAAAAAGCCCCCGGATTTTCTTTATTTACGAAAATACCCTTCCACCGTATAAGTTTTCTTACAGTTTAGTCCTTTTTCTTTATTTTAGCCCGAAACCTTTTCAAATCTTCGCAGATTAGTCCCTAAACCTTCCCGAAGCCATAACTTAGTCGTTTTAGCTCCGATTTTAGCGTTCTTTATGTCCACGCGTTCGTCTCGAAGCGTAGATTAGTTTTATGCTACTGTTTAGATCTGTTTGATCTGTTTGGTGACTGTTTCTTATTTATTTCTATTATATGCTTGTATGTGATGATTGTGGATCGTAGAGAGCGATTCGTTCGAGGGATTTGAAGATCCGGTCGTGCAAGAGTTTGAGCAGCAAGGCTTTGTTGAAGGCAAGTATTCCTTGATGCATGCCCGCTTGTCCTACATAACATGCATTTAAAATTCACTGTTTTTACTTTTGCTTGCATTAATTTGATGGGAACCAATTAAGGATCATGCCTAGCTTTTGACTACCTTTACCTTGATGCCGGGAACTAAATTAATCTTGTGGTAGTTATTGCTTAGCATGCTCAACTGGGTATTGGTATTAATCTACTTGGTTACCTTATTGTTATTTCATGTTCCGTTTATGATCTTTTATCTTTACAAGACCACCTTTAATGTGTAATCGGAACATGGAGAACCACCCAGGAAAACAGTACAACCACAAGAACTAATGGGCAATGGTCTTGGCTGATTAATTAGGAACTTTAGCATGGGATGGTCTTACCTGATAAGGACAAGGGATCGGCGGTACTGTGGGGTATGGACTCGCTCTAGCAGGGGGTTGGGTGAGTTATTCTTTTATGGTGGGGTATTGACCTGCTAGGGGACCTTATACCTTGCTAACTGATCCAGACCTTGTGGGTCATAACTTGCTAGGGAACCTTTGTAAAGGCCATGTAGCGTCCCTATGCAATCACACCTCGGAAGTGTGATATGGTGTCTTACAAACACCGCATGGTTGGGTCCAAAGTTCTTCGGAGCTTTTACGCTGCTTGTGGGTAAAGATGTACAACCTCTGCAGAGTGTTAAACTAATCGATTAGCCGTGCTCACGGTCAAGAGCGGCCTGGACACTCACATGATTAAATTATGGAACTTTAATGTTTAAATCGTGGTTTATTTCCTTATTTATGATGGTTATATCTTATTTAATTGGGTTGGTATGAACTTACACCTTTAGTAATCAGGTTGCTAATAAAACTTGCCCAACTAAAATGCTAAAGTGCTTGAACCTTAGCCATCCACCATATGGCCTTGCATGTTATGTTGTTTTCCCTTGCTGAGTACGAAATGTGCTCACGCTTGTTTATTCTCTTGCATCTACAATACCCGGATTTGCTGCTCAGACTGGGAGAACTTTGAAGATAATCCAGAAGATTTCCGGGGAGTTCTAGGTGTGCGTAGTCTTCGGTCACCGCCTGTGGAGGCATTTTGTCCGCTGCGAGAACTCATTTGTTTAAGTTTCGTTTAAGACTATGGTTTGTAATATCTCTTTATTCGTGTGGCACCGATTTTGGTATTCATAATGTCTAAGCGTGTGTGTAACTTGATCCGGCGCACACGTGATCAATGCATTCGGTTTTGCCTTTAAAACCGGGTGTGACAGAGTGGTACCGTAGCCGTGTTGATCGTAGGAACGCTAGCCTAGATAGAAATGGTCGAATTAAGGATTTATTACTCATAGAAGCTTTCTTACACATGCTTGCTTTATTCTTACTAACCTTACTCTTGCCTTTTTGCTTCACTCTTGAGTCAGTTCGCATTCTTTATCTTGTGCTTGCTTTAGCTCTCATCCTTTTACCTTACCATCTTTCTAATTCCGCACTACACTACGGATGGTTCGTAGCTTGGAGACTTCTCGGGCTGGAGCAGTCCACCGTATGCTCCACAGAACGTACCATGACTTGCATGATGGAGATACAGATGAGAAGATTGAGATGGAGCCCGCACCGTGGTTTTCCCTAACCTTATCATGGTGCCTGATGATGAGGAAGATCCGGAGGAGGTGATCCAAGAGGAGGATGAGCTAGCTGAACAACCCAACCTAGAGGAGCAAGCGCCAGAAGAAGATGAAGATTCCTCAGATCAAGAGATGGAGGAACAAGAGCAAGAGGAGGAAGAGAGGGAAGCAATCTGGGAAGTGTACCATTACGGTAGCCGATGGAGTAGGCATACCCATGGCAGACCACCTGAGGGCAATGGTACTTCGCCTAGGCTATGATAAGGCCCCCGTCTACCATTGTGAGCTTTGGACCCATCCGTGGTTCGAGCCCCATTGGGAGGTTGCTGCCATCTTGGAGGAGTACATTCCATGCCGTGGAGTGAAGGAGATGTTCAAGCATCATGATGTGGCCCACAGGACTACTATGGATGCTGGGATAGCAGAGTCATCTCGGAGAGCGCTCTATGTGCTCTCTCACAAGGAGCGTGACAGGTTGGAGGATACCCACTGCCGCTACACACCATTCAGGGCAAGTGGGGAAGCCAAGACTTACATCGCCCCAGCACCAGCCTATGAAGGGACGCTCAACAATGTCCGGGGTCTACTTGCAGCTGTGAACACAGCATTGGATGATGCCAACAACACGCTATATGCAGCACAGCAACAAATCTTCACTGCGGAGACGCGAGAGGCGTGCCTTGGAAGCTGCACTTTTGAACAGGGAGCAGCCGGAAGCCCATGAAGCCGCAGAAGGATGTACCTCCCCATCACCCAAGAGGCCACACTACGACTCCCCTGACGCTCGCACAGATGCCATGGCAGAGGATAGTCCTTAGGTTTAAGATTAAGGATAGGATTTCTTTCTAATCGCTAGTAGACGATCGGTAAAGTGTGTTTAGCTTAGAGGTGTGGTTGAATGCTTGATTATGCGCTTAATGTGTGAGTTGGATTTTTGGTTGAGTGCAATGTGTTGTGGAGTGATGACCACAACGACATTGGTTTAGTAGAAGCTTGTGGGGTTATCTTTCAGTCTCAATCAGTTATCTATCTTAATCTTTTTGTCCTCTTAAGTTTTTCCTTAATACAAATTCGAGATCCAAAAAAAAATCTGTTCGCACAGTTTTCTGAGTCAGCAGTACTGTTTTAATTTTATCTCGGGCTACAGAACTCCGATTGCAGTAAAACCAATTGAAAAAGTTCAAGAATTTCATTACTGATTTTCTGTGAAAAATTCAGAATATTTGGATGGAAAACCAGAGAGATATGACTAAAACATTACAGCCCCACGAATCTGTTAAACACTGCCGACCTACCTGACTTGTTTATTTTATAACCAGAGCTACACAACTCCGATTGAGGTGATTCCAGTTGGAGTAGTTTCATAATTTCATTACCTTTTATCAGTCCAAAATCTATAATTTTTGGTTACTTATACAGAGAGCTATGCCTGATTGTTTGGAGTCAACAGAATCTGTCTTATCTGAATATCATTGCTATCTTATCTTCCTAAGTTTAAACCTTGGTGCAATCATCTAAAATAATGTTCCTAACACTCAGATGGTGAACACCAGGTCGGGATCAGGTGTTAATCAACCAGCAGGAAGAGCACCCCAGCCAGTACAAATGGATCCCGCTATGCAGCAGTTCTTGGAGGCACAGACCCAGCTCCTCCAGAACTTGACCACCACTGTGACAAACTTGCAAGCTCGGGTCAACAATCCGCCGGTGCCGCCACCGCACCTCGCAACAAGCACCGGGAGTTCATGAGTCATCACCCTCCCGTGTTTACCCACGCCGCTGATCCACCGGAAGCTGAAGATTGGCTCAAGACAATGCGAAGATGCTCACTACTGTCGGTGTGACGACAGAGAGAAGGTCTGTCTTTGCGGGGACGACTTCAGGGCTCTGCAGCCGCTTGGTGGGATGCGTACTCTGCCGCTCATGCCGCCCCAGATACTATCACTTGGGAGGAGTTTACCCCCAACTTCAGGAGCCATCACATACCCTCTGGAGTCATGAAAATCAAGAAGAAGGAGTTCCTTTCGCTGAAGCAGGGAGGAATGTCAGTGGCTGAGTATAGAGACAAGTTCACTGAGCTATCTCGCTATGCAGCTGAGGAGGTTGCTGAAGATAGGAAGAAGCGAGGAGCCGTTCCTGGATGGGTTGGTTGGTTCGCTGCGTACCAGCCGATGTCATATCCTTTTCCTAACTTTCGGCGGCTAGTTGATGCCGCTATCCGCTTGGAGCACAAGCGCAAGGAGCTTGGAGAGCGAGAAGAGGAAGGCCGCCGGCTGCGGGGCGGTTTGGGAGTGCGTCTCGCCCGCGCTTCAACCCACCGCCGAACACCCCGTTCCGCTTTGGGGGACCGGGTGGAAACTTTGGGCGACGGCGGTCCCGGCGTCTGCTCGGCGGTTCCGGCGGTGCCGCTCGGCGGTTTCAGCGTCCTGTTCCTCAGACTCCCCGCCCGGCTCCCCGGCGAGTCGGCGAGAGAGCTCCGGTTGGCACACACAGGGGGGACCGTGGCACCGCCCAATCCTGCCACCACTACTTGCTTCAAGTGCGGAGAACTTGGTCACTATGCCAATGCTTGCCCAAAGAGTAACCCTCCACACACCCCCACACAGAACCAGCAATAGTCAAGGAGCGGAAGCCAAACCCCGCAGTCAAACAAAGGACAACAGAGCTACGCACGAGGCAAGGCAATGCACGTTGATGCTGAAGTCGCCCAGGAGAACCCCAGAGTAGTGCTCGGTATGTTTCTAGTTAACTCTACTCCTGCCTCAGTTTTGTTTGATTCTGGAGCATCCCATTCTTTCATTACATCCCAGTTCGTAGCTCAACATAATCTACCTATCAGTCCCATGTCTCGCCACATGTTAGTTACCTCACCCGGGGGGGAATTGAAAGCTATCTATAAATGTGATAACGTCCATCTCAAGATTGTGGGCGAGAGATTTCCGTGCCAATCTTATAATCTTGGATTCAAAGGGGATCGATGTGATATTGGGAATGGGATGGTTGACCGCGTGTGATGCGGTGATTCGGTGTGCTAAGAGGTCAATCCTTCTTACAAGTCCGGTGGTGAAAGGTTTGAGTTTGCGGCAGATCCCGCACCATCAAATGCCGGTGCCGTGAATAAGCTTGACGGAGCAGCCTTGGAAGACATACGAGTAGTGTGCGATTATCCCGATGTGTTTCGAGGAGTTGCCGGGTATGCCCCCGACCGAGATGTTGAGTTCGTTATTGATCTTTTACACGGTACTCGCTCCTATCTCTAAGCGCCCATATAGAATGTCTAGTGATCAGTTACAAGAACTTAAAGCTCAGATTAAAGAATTATTGGGTAAAGGGTTCATTCGTGCTAGTTCATCACCTTGGGGAGCACCCGTAATCTTTGTGGGTAAGAAAGATGGCACACAAAGGATGTGTGTTGATTACAGGTCTCTTAATGATGTCACTATCAAGAACAAGTATCCCCTGCCACGTATTGAAGATTTGTTTGATCAGATGAGAGGAGCAACCGTGTTTTCTAAGATCGATCTGCGATCAGGTTATCATCAGCTGAAGATTAGGCCTTCAGATATTCCTAAGACAGCTTTTACCACCAGGTACGGACTTTATGAGTACACAGTTATGTCTTTCGGGTTAACCAATGCACCCGCGTACTTTATGTACTTGATGAACAAGATCTTTATGGAGTATCTGGACAAGTTCGTTGTGGTATTCATTGATGACATTCGATCTACTCCAAGAATGAGGAGGACCATGAGGAGCATTTGAGACTTGTGTTGCGAAGCTAAGAGACCATGAGTTATATGCGAAGTTCAGCAAGTGTGAGTTCTGGCTCAAGGAAGTGTCTTTTCTAGGTCATATCATCACCAACGGAGGTATTTCTTGTGGATCCTAGCAAGGTTAGTGACGTATTGAAGTGGGAAGCCCCTCGTACGGTGTCTGAGATTCGGAGTTTCCTTGGACTTGCTGGTTACTACCGTCGGTTTATTGAAGGGTTCTCTAAGATTGTGAAGCCTCTCACTACATTGCTAGAGAAGGACAGGGAATTCAAATGGACCAGTGCATGTCAGTCCAGCTTTGAAGAACTAAAGAAGCGGTTAACCACAGCACCCGTTCTAGTAATGCCTGATCTATGAAAGAGTTTTGACATATATTGTGATGCATCTCGACAAGGACTAGGATGTGTGTTGATGCAAGAAGGTCATGTTATAGCCTATGCATCTCGTCAGTTGAGAAAGCATGAGTTGAACTATCCTACGCATGATCTTGAGTTAGCAGCCGTGGTTCATGCCTTAAAGATATGGAGACACTACATCATGGGAACTAAGTGCCAGATCTATACTTATCACAAGAGCCTAAAGTATATCTTCACTCAGAAGGATCTTAATCTAAGACAGCGTCGTTGGTTAGAGCTGATCAAGGACTATGATCTAGAGATTCACTATCATCCGGGTAAAGCGAATCTGGTTGCTGATGCTTTGAGTCGGAAGGGCCACACTAACATGGCAATGACCGTTCAGTTTCCCGACGAGTTGGTAAAAGAGTTTGAAAGGCTCAACTTGAAAGTGGTTGCCCATGCGGAAGGAGTGACTTTGGAAGTACAGTCTACTCTAGAACAAGAGATACGCAAGTGGCAGCTAGAGGATGCTGGAATACAAAAGATTAAAGAGAGTATGCAACAAGGAGAAGCCCCAGATTTCACAGAAGATGAGCAAGGAACCGTGTGGTTTAAGAACCGGTTGTGTGTACCAGAGACGGGGAAATCTCAGAGAGAAGATCTTGAGAGAAGCTCACGACTCAGCTTACTCTATCCATCCAGGCAGTACTAAGATGTACCAGGATCTCAAGCAGAGGTATTGGTGGTACGGTATGAAGAGAGACGTGGCCGCCCATGTGGCTTTGTGCGATACTTGTCACCGGGTTAAGGCTGAACATCAGAGACCCGCTGGTTTGCTTCAACCTTTGAAGGTGCCTGAGTGGAAGTGGGAAGAGATCGGAATGGATTTCATAGTGGGTTTACCCCGAACCCGAGATGGTTATGATTCGATTTGGGTCATCGTGGATCGTTTGACCAAGGTAGCTCATTTCATTCCGGTAAAGACTACCTATACAGGAGCTAAGTTGGCAGAGCTATACATGTCCAGGATCATGTGTTTGCATGGTGTACCAAAGAAGATCGTGTCAGATAGAGGTACTCAGTTTACTTCTCGTTTCTGGGGAAAGTTGCATGAATCTCTGTATACTAAGCTAAATTTCAGCTCAGCTTATCATCCACAGACAGATGGACAGACAGAGAGAACCAATCAGATCCTAGAGGACATGCTGAGAGCATGTGCGCTTAAGCATGGTTGTAGTTGGGATAAGAGCTTACCGTATGCTGAGTTTTCTTATAACAACAGCTACCAAGCTAGTCTCAAAATGTCACCCTTTGAGGCTCTATATGGAAGGAAGTGTAGGACTCCGTTATTTTGGAGTGAGACGGGCGAAAGGCGGTTATTTGGGGCGAGATATCATCGGAGAAGCGGAGAAACAAGTTCGGATTATCGAGAGAAAATTTGAGGATTGCTCGGTCTAGACGAGAAAAGCTATGCAGATGGTAAACGAAGGGATGTGGTCTTTCAGGAAGGCGATTATGTGTACCTAAAGGTATCACCTATCAGAGGTTTGCGTCGATTCAGAGTGAAAGGAAAGTTGTCACCTCGCTTTATTGGACCTTTCAAGATCATTGAGAGAGTGGGAGAAGTGGCTTACAGATTGGAGTTGCCAGTCCAGCTAGCAGATGTGCATGATGTATTCCATATCTCTCAGTTGAAGAAGGGTTTTGGCCCCCATGACAAAGAGCCGTTACCCTTGGACGATCTAAGCATTAGGGAGGATCTCACTATTGTTGAACACCCCATTCGAATATTGGAAACAATGACAAGGGTCACCAGGAATAGTGTGATTAAGATGTGCAAAGTACAATGGAGTAATCATGCGGAGGATGAGGCAACATGGGAAAGAGAGGATGAGCTGAAAGCGGAGTTCCCAGATCTTTTTCCCAATCTGTCCGAATCTCGAGGACGAGATTCTTCTTAAGGGGGGTAGGATTTGTAACACCCTAATTCTATTAAAATTTTGGCTTTATTAAAATTTGGTAGCAACCATTTAATTGCTTAAGGAATATAAGGTTGTTTTATTTATTTTTAGGCATTTAACACTTTTCTAAAATAACTTTAATGAAATATAGGATTTGTTTGTGGCATACATGCTGGAGCATTTATTTTGGTTGCTGGAATTCAAATTCAAATTTGAATTCTAAATGTTTGAAAACCCTTTTCCAAAAATCCCAAAACCTTATCTCCTTAACCCCTCCCCTTTTTTCCCTTTCAGCCCAGCCTCCTAGCCCAACCCAGCAGCCAGCCCGCCTAGCTACCAGGCCGCAGCCTGCCCGGCCCGCACGCGACGGCCTTCCGCCCCGGCGCGCGCGCCGGCCCGCCTAGCCGCGCCCGGCCCGCTTCCCCGCCTCCGCCGCGCGCGCGCGCGCGCGGCCGACGAGGGCCCCGCCCGTCATCCCCGCCGCCGCATCGTCCTCGGCCCGGGACTCGCCTCCGAGTCCCGACCCGCGCCGGCCCCGCCTTGAGTCCGGCCGCGCACGCCTCGGACGCGTGGCCCGCACGCCAAGGGGCGCGCCGGGGAATTTATAGCGCGCCGCCGCCCCCGGACGCCCCCACCCGAGCCGCCGCCTTGCGCCCCTTGCCCTAACCGCAAGCCGCCGGAACCCTAGCCGCGCCGCCGTGTGGAGCTCGCCGCCGCCGCCGTGGAATCTCGCCGCCGTCGCCGCTCCGCCGCCAAGAAGTCGCCCGGGAGTTGCGCCGAGGAGGTGAGGAGCCCCCTCGTGCCGCACGTCGCCGTCCCCGAGCCCTCCTTCGCCCTAGCGCCGTCGCCGGAGCCCGTGTCCCCGCGCCGCCGCGTCGGCCGCCGCTCCGCCGCCGCGCCGCCGCCCGAGCCGCCGCCCTAGACCGGTCCGCCCGTGCGCGCGCGTTGCGTTGGTGCCCTCCGCGTCCCCATCCGTGGCGGAAACCCTAGATTGGGTCCCGCCTGCGAGGTCCGCCGCCCGCGCCGCCGCGGCCGCTCGCCGCCGGCCTCGACCCGCCCGGCCGGCGTCGCGTACCGCCGCCCCGCCGCTTGCGCACGACCGTGGCCGCCGGGATTGAAAACCCACGCCCCGGATCTAGCCGCGCGGCCCGCGAGCGGACCACAGCCATCGGATCTAGATCCAACGGATCTAGATCGAGTCAACCCGGTCAGCCAGGTCAAACCCACCGCCAGCCCTGGCGTTTTTGCAGAAAAGCCCCTGGATTTTCTTTATTTACGAAAATACCCTTCCACCGTGTAAGTTTTCTTACAGTTTAGTCCTTTTTCTTTATTTTAGCCCGAAACCTTTTCAAATCTTCGCAGATTAGTCCCTGAACCTTCCCGAAGCCATAACTTAGTCGTTTTAGCTCCGATTTTAGCGTTCTTTATGTCCACGCGTTCGTCTCGAAGCGTAGATTAGTTTTATGCTACTGTTTAGATCTGTTTGATCTGTTTGGTGACTGTTTCTTATTTATTTCTATTGTATGCTTGTATGTGATGATTGTGGATCGTAGAGAGCGATTCGTTCGAGGGATTTGAAGATCCGGTCGTGCAAAAGTTTGAGCAGCAAGGCTTTGTTGAAGGCAAGTATTCCTTGTTGCATGCCCGCTTGTCCTACATAACATGCATTTAAAATTCACTGTTTTTACTTTTGCTTGCATTAATTTGATGGGAACCAATTAAGGATCATGCCTAGCTTTTGACTACCTTTACCTTGATGCCGGGAACTAAATTAATCTTGTGGTAGTTATTGCTTAGCATGCTCAACTGGGTATTGGTATTAATCTACTTGGTTACCTTATTGTTATTTCATGTTCCGTTTATGATCTTTTATCTTTACAAGACCACCTTTAATGTGTAATCGGAACATGGAGAACCACCCAGGAAAACAAGACAACCACAAGAACTAATGGGCAATGGTCTTGGCTGATTAATTAGGAACTTTAGCATGGGATGGTCTTACCTGATAAGGACAAGGGATCGGCGGTACTGTGGGGTATGGACTCGCTCTAGCAGGGGGTTGGGTGAGTTATTCTTTTATGGTGGGGTATTGACCTGCTAGGGGACCTTATACCTTGCTAACTAATCCGGACCTTGTGGGTCATAACTTGCTAGGGAACCTTTGTAAAGGCCATGTAGCGTCCCTATGCAATCACACCTCGGAAGTGTGATATGGTGTCTTGCAAACACCGCATGGTTGGGTCCAAAGTTCTTCGGAGCTTTTACGCTGCTTGTGGGTAAAGATGTACAACCTCTGCAGAGTGTTAAACTAATCGATTAGCTGTGCTCACGGTCAAGAGCGGCCTGGACACTCACATGATTAAATTATGGAACTTTAATGTTTAAATCGTGGTTTATTTCTTTATTTATGATGGTTATATCTTATTTAATTGGGTTGGTATGAACTTACACCTTTAGTAATCAGGTTGCTAATAAAACTTGCCCAACTAAAATGCTAAAGTGCTTGAACCTTAGCCATCCACCATATGGCCTTGCATGTTATGTTGTTTTCCCTTGCTGAGTACGAAATGTGCTCACGCTTGTTTATTCTCTTGCATCTACAATACCCGGATTTGTTGCTCGGACCGGGGAGAACTTTGAAGATAATCCGAAGATTTCCGGGAGTTCTAGGTGTGCGTAGTCTTCGGTCCGTACCGCTCGTGGAGGCATTTTGTCCGCTGCGAGAACTCGTTTGTTTAAGTTTCGTTTAAGACTATGGTTTGTAATAACTCTTTATTCGTGTGGCACTGATTTTGGTATTCATAATGTCTAAGCGTGTGTGTAACTTGATCCTAGCGCACACGTGATCAATGCATTCGGTTTTGCCTTTAAAACCGGGTGTGACAGGTAGAGGACGACCTAAACTAACTTGGGATGAGGCGGTCAAGAGAGACCTTAAGGAGTGGGACATCCCCAAGGAGTTAGTTATGGACAGAAGTGCTTGGAGACTTGCAATCAATGTGCCTGAGACATGATCTTCCCTTTTTCTTTTGTGCTTTTGTGTTCTTGTGCTTTGTGCTTCTCCTTTCCTTGTTTCTTGTGGGTTTCATCTCTAGCCTACCCCAACTTTCTTGGGACAAAAGTCTAAGTTGTTGTTGTTGTTATTGTAAGGTTTATGCACTCAACATATATATATGGCTTTGGATAGGTAGAGCAAAATGCAAGTAGCATTAATTGACAAGGTTAGCATATATATATTTAAGAACAAATCATCTTTAACTCATCTGAAATTGAGAGCATGAAAATAACACTATGGTCTTATTTTTATCATAACCTTCACAAAGATTAAGCTAGCATTTAATTAATTTCAGATTCATATTAAAGAGAGCATTATCTTAATCATGCAGGAAACAAGTACAAAAGTTGAGCAAAGTGGCAACTTCTCATCATATATTATCATGGCATCAACTTAATATTTTTACCAAATGTTGATCAAGGTGGAAAACTTTAGTCATGGTGATATTTAACGCTAACACACATGCTGAAAATTAAATAAAGTAGAAGGCTATTAACAACTTACCTTGTTTTCGTCGCTTAGTCTTGATCCGGGTAACCATCCAAGGTGTAGACATTAATGTATTTAATAGGCACAACGTCAGGCTCCAGGAATACCTTGAGTCGTTGTCCATTCACAACATATTGATCTCCTTTGGCGTCCATGATTGTTACTGCTCCCGATGGTGACACTGATTGTACGACGTACGGTCTGTCCCATTTGCTTTGTAGTTTTCCTTTGCCGAAGACCTTGTATCGAGAATTGTATAGTAGCACCTTGTCTCCTTCCTTGAATTCCTTCGTATGCAATATTTTGTCATACCATCTCTTCATCCTTTCTTTATAGATGCTAGCGTTGTGATATGCCTTTAATCTTAGCTCTTCAAGTTTACTTATTTGAATCCTCCGGTTTATTTGTGCCACATCAATATCAAGATTCATCTCCTTTATTGCCCAATTAGCCTTGTGCTCTAGTTGTACCGGTAAATGACATGTTTTCCATAAACAAATTTATAAGGGGTCATACCTATCGGTGTTTTATGTCCGGTCTGGTATGCCCACAATGCCCCATCTAGCTTCTTTGACCAATCTTTTCCTCCTTTAGTCACCGTCTTCATGAGGATTCCTTTGAGTGGCTTGTTTGATGTTTCCTCTTGGCCATTTGTTTGTGGATGATAGGCCGTAGACACCCTATGCTCGATTCCCAACTTTGCCAAACATCTTTTAAAATCCTTGCCAATAAAGGGTGATCCACCATCACTTATTAAAATTCTAGGAACGCCATACCGAGGGAATATCACCGTCTTGATCATTTGAATAGCCTCTTCCGTAGATGCTTTCCGACATGGAATTGCTTCAACCAATTTTGATACATAATCAACTACGACCAGGATGTGTTCATATCGATTCGAGTTCACGAATGGTCCCATAAAGTCAATGCCCCAAACATCAAATAGATCAACTTGCAAATTATAATTCAGCGGCATTGCATTCCTTTGTGATATATTTCCACTCCTTTGGCACTCCGGGAAAGATGCAACAAACCTTTTAGCATCCTCGTGCATCTCAAGCCAATAGAATCCGCTTGCCCATACCTTTGCTTGTGTTCTAAAATGTCCATAGTGTCCTCCATATTCCGACGAGTGGCATTTTCTTAGAATTTCTTCTCTTTCTTCCCGTGGCACACATCTTCTTAGCACTCCATCATCTCCACATCTATATAGGTATGGTGCATCCCAATAAAATTTTCTGCTCTCGGCAATTACCCTTCTTTTAGCATTTTTGTCCAAGTGGTCTAATGGCATCTTCCGTAGGCATCTCATGATATCATGCATCCATCCTCCTCTATCAAGTGCTCGATATAGATGGCATCTCTCATTCTATCTTCAATTAGCTCCATCCCATCATCTCCATGATTCATCCTTGATAGGTGGTCGGCTACGACATTGTCTGGCCCTTTCTTGTCTCTAGTTTCCATATCAAACTCTTGTAATAATAGAATCCATCTAATCAAACATGGCTTGGCATCTTTCTTGGACAAAAGGTACTTGATTGCAGCGTGGTAGGGGTACACAATCACCTTCGAGTTCACAATATAAGATCTAAATTTTTCAAATGCGAACACTACGGCAAGCAATTCCTTCTCTGTAGTTGCATAATTCACTTGAGCATCATTTAAAGTTTTACTTGCATAATAAATTGTGTGTACCTTCCCTTCCTTCCTTTGTCCAAGAACAGCTCCAACGGCATAATCACTTGCGTCGCAAATTATCTCAAATGGTAGATTCCAATCGGGAGGTTGCATAATTGGTGCACTTATGAGAGATTGCTTCAACATCCGGAAAGCATGCAAGCATTGTTCATCAAAATCGTATTCCACATCTTTTTGGAGAAGTCATGTCAATGGCTCGGTGATCTTTGAGAAATCATTTATAAATCTTCTATAAAATCCGGCATGCCCAAGAAAGCTTCTTAATGATTTGATATTTGTCGGAGGCGACAACTTTTCAACAGTTTCAATCTTAGCTTTGTCCACCTCTATTCCTCTCTCGGAGATTACATGTCCCAAGACCATCCCTTGTTTCACCATAAAGTGACACTTCTCCCAATTAAGCACTAGGTCAATTTCTCCACACCTTTGAAGAACTTTTTCCAAAATTTTCAAGCAACTTTCAAAACACGTACCATGCACCGAGAAGTCATCCATGAGTACCTCCATAGTTTCTTCAATAAAATCCGAGAATATAGCCGTCATGCATCTTTGAAAAGTGGCGGGTGCATTACATAAACCAAATGGCATTCTTTTATATGTGAAAGTTCCATACGGGCCTGTGAAGGTTGTCTTTTGTTGATCATCCGGATGAATGGGAACTTGCATGAACCCCGAGTATCCATCAAGGAAACAAAAGTAAGAATGCACATTCTCCATCCGGTCACGATCCGTTGTGGTATCAACTCATCCTTTTCATTCTTTACAACTGTTATTCCTCCTTTCTTTGGTATACAATGCACCGGGCTCACCCATTCACTATGTGGCACGGGGTATATTATTCCGGCATCCAACAATTTGATCACCTCCTTCTTCACCACCTCACACATGGCATGACTCAATCTTCTTTGAGGCTCAACGACGGGCTTGCATTGTTCTTCAAGTGGTATGCAGTGGGTGCAAAAGGCTGGACTAATACCCTTCAAGTCACTTATCGAGTACCCGATCACCTTCTTGTGTTTCCTCAATAAATTCAGCAACTTATCCATCTCTTCCGGACTTAATTCATCACTCATAATGACCGGGTACGTATTATTATCTCCTAAAAATTCATACTTTAATCCCTTGGGAAGTGTCTTTAACTCAATATCGGACATTTCGTGTTCTTGTTGTTTCAAATTTCCAATATCTTCATAATTTTCTTCATCCAAGCTTTCATCTTGTGCCTTCAACCCCTCGATTGCTTCCGCTAGTTCTTTGTCTTGATCATCATACATAGCATCATTCTCCATTGCTCTTTGGAGGTCTTTGAAAGTATCAACAAAACGAAGATCCTCTACCTCTTCGTTATCAAGAGGTAGAGGTAAAGCAATACGAGAAGTGGGTAGGAAATCATATGTGAATTTAGTTCCATCTAAATAAATAGTAACTCTACCCTTTCCGACATCAAGAATGGCATTGACCAACTTAAGAAAAGGCGTACCAAGAATTATATCATCATGTTCATTATGGCAAGCATCGATTACGAAAAAGTCGGTTGGAATAATTTTACCTGAGATATTAACATCTAAATCCCTAAGCACACCCAAAGGTCTTGTTGTTCTACCATCTCCCATGATTAGTTTTATTTGTGTTGGAGCAAGATTTAAAGTTTTACTAAAAAGATCATAATAAATCTTGGAGGACATGACACTAACATGAGCTCCTATGTCACATAAAGCTTTACAAATTTTCTTTCCACTAATGTTGCAACTTATGTGAGGTGTCGGAAGAGAGGTACCTTCGACATGGTCGGCTCCTATCGCGTACACCTCGGCTAGGTGTGCATATGGCGAGGCCTCCGGCTTCACTCCCATGATCCTCTTTACTTCGGCAATGTGATCCGGATCTACCTCTTCTTCCTCATTGAAAAGCCTTTGGATAATCTCTCCGGTTGATTCTTTGTCCAACTCATACCCCGAGTGCCTCTCCTTTGGAAAGTTGAATTCTATTGCTCTCACCGACTCTTTTTGGTTCGGGTATGGTCTCCTCTTGTTGAATATTTCTTCGAAGTTAATTGGGATCCAATCCATTTGTTTGAACTCCTTTAACGGCTTTGCATTCGCCAAATGTCTTCCTTGTAACTCTTCGAGCTTGCGAATTTTGATGCCTTGGATTGGTCCTCCTTCATTGTGGGTTGCCCCTTCAATCTTTTCTTGCCTTTCTTCTTCTTTCTTCACTTTGGGGGCTTCTTTTCTTGAAATTCCAGCAAGTACCTCCACACAAGTTTCTTGCTCAATGCTTCCCAAAATATGTTCTTCCCAATCTCTTTGCATGGTCACCCCCTCTCTTATTCTTTGTAGCAATTGGGTGACCTCCGTGAGTGTTTTATCCATGATATTTCCGCCTACACACATTTGAACATGAGGACCATGTGTGGTTCGAGGACCGGTGGATGGTCGCTTCCTTGTGTGATGAGTGATTGACAACATTGTGTGGACTGATTCTTGGCTAAGTACTGCAGGTGCAGGTTGCGGCTTGACTGGTGTTGGTGTAGGTGAAGAACAAGCGCGAAAGGTCGTCGCCGGTGAGGCCTCCAGGTGTGGAGAAGACAAGTAGGCTTCGTTCGAGGGACCCGATGGCCAGCGGGGTCAAGTGCGGGCCGCATGGGGGCATGAACAGCAAGATAAAGTCGTGGACGGTTTCTTGGTTGAGCCTCAAAACCAAGGTCGAGCCGGGACTACGTGGGAGCCAAGTCATGAGTGGAGATTGGCGGAGGCTACACCGAGTTCGCGGGGTTTCCGGTTGTTCACCAGAAAACCACTGGGTTCCTTGGTTGATCCACAAAGCCAGGACCGAAGAACCGAAGACGGTGCTGCAGCAACGCCAGACCGGTCTGACCGGTGGGGACCGGTCTGACCGGTGAGGAGCACCTATCTGACAAGTGTGGGACGACGCAGTCCGGAGACTTCGAAGCGGAGGACACGCGCCGGGATCGCATGGCTTGCGTCGAGGCTACGCAGGGTGTGGTCGCCGGGCATCCGTTCGGTGGTGAAGACATGAAGACTTCCAAATCAGCCCTTGAGGGGCTTGTATCCCTAGTTATTAGGAAAGGGCATTTTAGACATTCGGTTGCCTCCATATAACCCAAGAGGTGAGAGGATGGCAGCTAACTCTTGGAACCCTAGCTCATTTGTTTTCCTATTTTCCTTCCTATTTTGCTTAGGATTTCCATAGGACTAGCTTGAGAGCTTCATGGTGAGATCTTATTGAGAGGGATGGATGATCGGGTGGCTTGCTAGACCAGTATGAACATTTGTTTCATGTATAGATGATTCGGCGTGGTTCCTCAAGGTTTGGATGTGTTTTCCCCGGTTGTTCTTGGTGGTGATTTTCTTTGGGTTGTTTTCGGGACATTTCTCTTGGGGATTTGATGGGGGAAATTTGTGGGAACCCTTCGTGGTTCTTTGGGCTGTGATTTCCCTCCCTAATCCGTGAGTAAAGGTGCTCGATTTTGGGGTTTCTTGAGTTCTTGGGTTGGAAGTGCTCTTGGCGGGATTTCCTTGATTCCTCCTTTTTGGACGAGTTTTGGTGGGATGAAACTTGGCTATGGACTCCTCATGAGGTGTTCCTAATATCCCCAAAGTCTTGTTCAAGTCCGTGGAGCGATTCGGGAGATCGAGGTTTGGATTTGGGGGAGTTGACCGGCGGGTGCTGTTCATCCCGAGCTGCCCAGGCTACACCGGTCTGACCGGTGCTCTTGTCCGGTCTGACTAGTGCAACCCTCGGTGGGATTTTGCTCGGGTGAACGTCTTGGTGTGTTCGCTGTTGTCCTGTGGTGCTGCTGTTTCGAGTTTGGGTCAATTTGGTGGTCGGATGGCCTGTTTGATGCCTTGGGGGCTTTCAGGCTGTGATCGGTCTGACCGGTGTGTCTCACCGGCCTGACCGGTGTAGAGCCACTTAGTGAAAGTTGCTCAGTTTCACCAGCAGAGACCGGTCTGACCGGTGGTGCTCATCGGTCTGACCGGTGTGGGTCTGTAGACTCGAGGTTTGGTGTTCCGTTGCGTTCTCGGGTCGGAAGGTTGTGTGTTAGTCCTAGGTCCAGTGGCACTCCAGTGGCTACGTGGACTTGGCTAACTTGGGTAGTAAGTCGGAGACGTGTGTTGGAAGCCGTGTTCATCTTGTAGGAGTTTCCATATCCTTCGAGAAGAATTTTTATCGGCTCCCATTCACTTCCCCCTCTCTGGTTCGCCGTATCGGTCCTCCAAGTGGTATCAGAGCCGGTTCGGGTCTTTATTGACTCTAACCAGTCTAAGATCTAAGGATGGCGTACCAGGAACGGGGTTCGGGTCCTCCACACTTCGATGGCAAGAACTACCAGATGTGGAGCAAGCGGATGGGTGCGTTTCTCCGCGGAAAGGGTCAGACTCTTTGGGATGTCACAGTGGACACAGGCTATGTCCAGCCGATGGACTTCCTCGCTCCAGGATCGAGGGACAAATTCGACGCCAACAATAAGGCGGTCACTACTTGTTTCGTGCTTTGTGTCAGCCTGAGTTCGATCGGGTGCACACCGAGCACTTGGCATGTAGGATTTGGACGGTGCTGAAGGAGGCTCATGTTGGGAACGCCCAGGTTCAGGCACGGATGTATGCGACCTACCGGAGAGAGTACGAGAACTTCACTCATGTCCCCGGTGAGTCCATCGATGCCTTGTTTCAGAGGTTCACGGTGGTTGTGAACAACATGAGGGCCAATGTGGACGTGCTCCCATACGATGATCATGATAGAGCGGTCAAGCTCTTACACTCTTTGGATCGTACGATTTGGGGCGGAAAGTTCATGGCCATTGTTGAGTCGGAGAAGTATGACAATCTGACGGTGAACGAGCTGTTCTCGAAGCTCAAGTCGGCAGAGGTGGATAGGGGCATGACCGCCAAGCTCGAGGGACCGACTGATTCCCATAGTCTTGCCCTCGTTGGTGGTTCCAAAGGAAAGGCTAACTCTAACCCATCCACCAGGATGTTCTCTTTCTCCTCTTTGATGTCTATGCCAGATGACGAGTTTGACGAGCTCTGAGAGGACGAGCTGGCGCTCCTGACGAGGCGGTTCGAGAGGCTGCACGAGAACCGCGTGAACATGAGGAGGAACACGAGGACTTTCTTCCAGTGCGGCAAGCCGGGACACTTCGTCGCCGACTGCCCTGAGATGGTCGAGAACAAGGACAGCTACAAGCACAAGTCGATGACAGATGGCAAGTACCGGTCGAGGCGCGACCACAAGAGCAAGCACAAAAACAAGTACAAGGACGAGCGACGATCAAGGAAGAAGGAGAGCCGAGGCAAGGCCCGAGCGATGGTTGGAGCGAGCGACGTCGACTCCAGTTCCGCGTACTCTACCTCGAGCTCGAGCATCAGTGAGGATGAAGGTGATCGTCACAAGAACAAGAATTCGTCCAAGAACTTGAGCGGGCTGAGCTGCTTTGCGAGAGACGGCTTCTGCACCATGGCGCTGAGCTCCGGCAGCAAGAAGAGCACACAGAGCGACTCGGACTCTGAGTCTGACGATGAGGTGCGTGATAAACTTCCCTTCTTGCGCCAGGAGAATGAGAGGCTTGGCTCTTCGCTTGATAACCATGATGACATGCTTAGAGAGACCAAGAAATGAGAAAAGAGCTTAGGGCTTCACTTGAGGATGCCAGGACTAGAGTGGCTGAGCTAGAGACACAGGTGCTTGATAGCAAGCTTGAGATTGACTCCCTTATGGCTAGTCCTGTTATTTCGGATGAGAATGATTGTGCTGATTGCTCCATATTTCTTGCTGATCTTGCTTTGTTTAAGGAGAAGCATGCCTCCAAGTGTGAGGAACTAGATGTGCTTAGGGTTGAAGTGGCTGAGCTTAAGTCTAGACCTGCTTTGCTAGGTGCTTGCACTTCTTGCCCTGTTTTGCATGCTAAGATTGATGAGATGCATGCATACACTAGTTCTCTTGAGGCTAAATTGAAGGAACCCATGCCTACATCATGCTCTACCCGTGAAATGCATGCTTTGAAAAATTTGGAACTTGCACATTATGTTGATCGTTTGCAGGATGAGAATGATGACTTGAGGAAGTTGATGGGTTGGTTGTCTGGTCATGAGCCTCAGTTGAGGATGATGATCGAGGCATTTAAGAGGCAGGATGGTGAGGGACTTCGGGCAAACAAGGTTGGTGAGGGAAGTGGAGAGAATATCCCAGAGCCACCAAAAACCCACCACAAAAATGATTTCCCCCCAAAACCTAACCATCTTAGGAACCGACTAGACACAACCCCAGCTCCACCCGTGTTTCCTACACCCACAAATGATCTACAAAAGCCTATCAAGTTTGTGAGCACTTCGGGGAAAGTGTTCTTTGGGAAAGAAAGTGAGAAGGCTAGTGAGGGGAAACCGGTGGAAGAGTTGAGTGGAGAGAAACCTAGTGAGCAGCCACATCCCAAGCCTAAGGAGTGGCTATTGTGGGAGAGATGACCATAAGGAGGAGTTTTGCTTCAAGAGGAAGCGTGAGGAGAGAATGGCAAAGGAGTGGGCTAACAAGGACAAGTACCACCCTTCCGATGGTGTACTTGAGCCTCGTGTGCAGATGCCCAGGGCCAAGGTGAATGTGAGGACAGTTCGGGCTTGGGGAGAGCGGAAGGCTGTTGGAGGTGCTGCTGTCCAGGTCACACCGGTCAGACCGGTGTGGGGCACCGGTCAGACCGGTGCAGGCCTGGACAGGCAGCGTTTTGGGTTTCGTGCTCGTACAGGTGCGAGGGTTGTTTACGGGAGGTCATGGTTCTGGTGGTTGGGCGGAGAGAGTTTGCGGGTGGTCGAGTTGCTAGGCATTCTCCCCCTCGAGTTCACTACGGGGATGGGAGGAGTCGTAGCTTTGAGAAGGAGAGGAGGGACGGTCCACGGGTTCTCTTTCGTGGTTTTGGTCCTCCTCCAGGCAGAGAGGGTGGTTCCCTCAGGGTGGTTACAGTGGTGGTGTTCGTGGAGGTAGCTTTGGTAGGAGAGATGCTTTGGTTGGTGCTAACCCCGCTTTCGAGCAAATGGCTCGGCACTGGTTTTACTCTTTTGGTACTAACCCCGGTCTTTCGAGTCGTTTGTTCGCTCACGTGCTCGTTGTTGAATTTCAGGTGGGAGACTTGAAGAACATTTGGTTGATTGACTCCGGTTGCTCAAGGCATATGACCGGAGACGGGGGTGGTTCTCAAGTCTCGTCCCGGTGGTGACAAAGAGGTACATCACCTTTGGGGACAATGGGCGTGGGCGTGTGCTTTCAGAAGGTGAGATCAAAGTGAGTGACAAGATCACTCTGAGGCGTGTTGCTCTTGTTCAATCGCTGGGTACAATTTTCTTTCTGTGTCCCAGTTGTAGGATGAGGGCTTTGAGGTGTTGTTTCGGCCAGGTGGTTCTCGGATTTTGGACTCTCGAGGGGACCTTGTCTGTATGGTCGTTCCCGAGGGTCAGGTGTTTCATGCTGATTTTTCTCAGTCTTCGGGTGTGGAGCGTTGTTTCTTGGCTGGTTCTTCGAGAGAGTTGTGGAAGTGGCATAGGAAGTTGGGTCACTTGAGCTTTGACCTTTTGTCTCGCTTGAGTAAACTCAATTTGGTCCGAGGACTGCCACGGTTGAGGCTTGAGAAAGAGTTGGTTTGTGCGCCTTGTAGGCATGCCAAGATGGTAGCCTCTTCTCATCCGCCTCTCACCGATGTGATGACTGAGCGTCCATGCGAGCTGCTCCATATGGACCTTGTTGGCCCAGCTCGTGTGCGATCTGCGGGTGGGAAGTGGTATGTCCTTGTTGTGGTGGACGACTATTCTCGGCATGCTTGGGTGTTCTTTCTCGAGGATAAAGGGGAGACGTTTGGTTTTGTTCGAGATCTAGTCTTGAGGTTGAGGAACGAGAGGCATGGAGATGCCATACGAGCTATCCGCAGTGATAATGGCTCGGAATTCAGAAACTCTCGTTTTGAAACCTTTTGCCATGACTTGGGTCTTGAGCACCAGTTTTCGAGTCTGTATACGCTTCCCCAGAATGGTGTTGTGGAAAGGAAGAACAGGACCTTGTGCGAGATGGCTCGGACCATGCTTGATGAGCATAGGACTCCAAGGAGGTTTTGGGCTGAGGCGGTGAATACCGCGTGCTATGTGTCTAACAGGATCTACCTCTGTGTGCACAAGAAGAAGACATGCTATGAGTTGATGCATGGTCGCACACCCAAGGTGAGTCACTTCCATGTCTTTGGTTGCAAGTGTTTCATTCTGAAGAAAGGCAGGAAGTTGGATAAGTTTCAGGCAAGGTCTGTCGATGGTATTTTTTTTGGTTATGCATCTATTTCTAGAGCATATCGTGTGCTCAATCTTGATACTAACCAAATCGTGGAGACTTGCGAGGTAACCTTCGACGAGACACAACCACGTAGTCAGCTTGTCTTTGAGTGTGCAGGTGATGATGAGCTTGGCGAGGAGATCTTTCAGGAGGAGGAGCATGAACATGGAGACGATGAAGATGGCGGTGCGGTGCCCCCGGCT
This sequence comes from Cenchrus americanus, assembly GCA_947561735.1. NCBI lineage: Eukaryota > Viridiplantae > Streptophyta > Magnoliopsida > Poales > Poaceae > Cenchrus > Cenchrus americanus. The sequence continues at coordinate 162,873,606 of OX387242.1, read as the reverse complement.
GAACATGTACCCACTACTTCGACTACGGTGATGGATGGACCCTCTACTACATCTACGACGACAAATCAAGAACGAGGAGAAGCTGATGTTGAGGGGGAGGTAGCATCAAGGCGAGAACCTTCCCGGCAAGTACAAGTGGATCACCCAGCTTCGAGGATCATCGGCGACATGGATAAACGCACTACATGGTCGAGGGTTCGGAACAACTCTCATTTCGCTCACGCTGCATTTGTTGCTTCTTTCGAGCCCAAATAGATTGGACACGCACTATCTGATCACAATAGGGTTAATTCGATGCATGAGGAGTTGGAGAACTTTGAGAGGAATCAGGTGTGGGAGTTGGTTGACCCTCCCCCAGGGTGTAAGCCGATTGGTACAAAGTGGGTGTGGAAAAACAAAGAGGGAGAGAAAGGTGAAGTTGTGAGGAAGAAGTCGAGCTTGTTGCTCAGGGGTTCAGTCAGAAGGAGGGGATCGACTACGAGGAGACCTTTTCTCCCGTGGCCCGTTTGGAGGCGATTAGGATCCTTCTAGCTTTTTCTGTGGCTAAAGGGTTCAAGTTGCACCAAATAGATGTGAAGAGTGCTTTTCTGAATGGTTTGTTGGAGGAAGAAGTGTATGTGAGGCAGCCTCCGGGGTTTGAGAGTGAGAAGTACCCCCACCGGGTGTAAAAGTTGAGGAAGGCGCTGTATGGGCTGAAGCAGGCGCCTAGAGCTTGGTATGGCAGGTTGAGGGGGTTCTTGTTTGAGAGGGGTTTTGAGATGGGGAAGGTCGATCAGACCTTGTTTTTGCTGAGGCAGGGCAAAGATATCCTGATTGTGCGGCGTGTACGTGGATGATATTGTCTTTGGTGGCTCGTCTAACTCTCTTGTTGCAAGGTTTGCAGATGATATGAGCAGGGAATTTGAGATGAGCATGATGGGTGAGTTGCAGTTCTTCCTCGGGCTACAAATCAAGCAATCAAAGGAAGGAACATTTGTGCATCAGGCTAAGTACACCAAGGACATTGTGCGGAAATTCAAGATGGGGGACTCCAAGGCTATGGCGACGCCGATGAGTACAACTACAACTCTTGATGCGGACGAGGAAGGTGAACATGTGGACCAGAAGGAGTACCGGAGCATGATCGGGTCACTCCTCTACTTGACGGCGACGAGGCCGGACATACAGTTCTCGGTGTGTCTGTGCGCTCGTTTTCAAGCGTCTCCGAGCACTTCGCATCGGCAAGCGGTGAAGTGAATTTTCAGGTACTTGCGTCACACTCCCGACTTCGGCCTTTGGTACTCCGCGTCCTCTTCTTTGGCGCTTCATTGTTTTTCAGACGCGGATTTTGCCGGGTGTCGGATGGATAGGAAGTCCACTTCTGGGAGTTGCCAGTTTTTGGGTTCTTCTTTGGTGTCTTGGTCTTCCCGCAAGCAATCGAGTGTTGCTCAATCCACTACCGAGGCCGAGTATGTTGTCGCTGCTAGTTGTTGCTCTCAGCTCCTTTGGATTTCATACACCATGAGTGACTTTGGTGAGGAGTATACCCATGTCCCACTTCAATGTGATAGCACCAGTGCCATAAGCGTTGCAAAGAACCCAGTGCTCCATTCCAAAACCAAGCACATAGAAGTGAGGTATCATTTTCTGAGAGACAACGTAGAGAAAGGAAAGATAGCTTTGATCCATTTACCCACACATGACCAACTAGCCGATATTTTCACCAAACCCCTAGATCAAGTAACTTTCACTCGTTTGCGGGGGGAGCTTGGTGTGTGTTTGATTTCTTGAGTTGGGTGTGTGGGAGCTCTCTTTGTAGCATATGTATAGATTTCCTTTGTGCATTTCTTTGTTGAATTTTGTCTATTTGAGAAGCTCTAGGTTGTAATTTTTGCATTTTTGGCTTGATTCATGCATTTCCAACAAGGGGGACAAGTTTGAGCTTGAAATGGCTTACTGGACGCATTTAGAAGGTTTTCTGGTGGTTTCGAGCCATTTCTGGGCTCTGTTGTACACCGGTCTGACCGGTGAGGAGCACCGGTCTGACCGGTGTGAGTGCTAGTCCTGTGCACATGTTAGGCACCGGTCTGACCGGTGGTGATGACCGGTCTGACTGGTGTGAGCTGAAGTTGCTGCAGCTGCCCTGTTTTCAGCTGGTTTGCATGCATTCGTCTAGGGGGTGCATTGGTTCAGGGGGAGCTTGCATGTGTGCAGGGGGAGCCCTTTGTGGTTGTTCGAGCTTTGTTTCGGTGTTTTGCGCTCTTTTCTTGAGCTTGGTTTTTGTCTCGGATGTGTCGAGTCGATGCCCTTGCCTAAGGGGTCCGAGACTTGTCTTCTTCAAGTGATCTTGCTCTTTGCCTTTGTTCGGCCTTCGATCGCTTGTTGGAGTTTCTTTTTGTTCGTTTCTTTTCTTTTTCTTTTCTCTCTTGTTACTATCGTGTGGGTGTTGTCAATGCACTCATTAAGGGGGAGATTGAGGACCATGTGTGGTTCGAGGACCGGTGGATGGTCGCTTCCTTGTGTGATGAGTGATTGACAACGTTGTGTGGACTGATTCTTGGCTAAGTATTGCAGGTGCAGGTTGCGGCTTGACTAGTGTTGGTGTAGGTGAAGAACAAGCGCGAAAGGTCGTCGCCGGTGAGGCCTCCAGGTGTGGAGAAGACAAGTACGCGGGGTCAAGTGCGGGCCGCATGGGGGCATGAACAGCAAGATAAAGTCGTGGACCGTTTCTTGGTTGATCCTCAAAACCAAGGTCGAGCCGGGACTACGTGGGAGCCAAGTCATGAGTGGAGATTGGCGGAGGCTACACCGAGTTCGCAGGGTTTCCGGTGGTTCACCAGAAAACCACTGGGTTCCTTGGTTAATCCACAAAGCCAAGACCGAAGAACCGAAGACGGTGCCGCAAGAGCCGCGCGGACCGGTCTGACCGGTGGGTCTGACCGGTCTGACTGGTGGGGACCTGGCTCGATCGGTGAGGAGCACCCCGTCCGACCGGTGTGCGACGACGCAACCGAGACTTCGAAGCGGAGGACACGTGTCAGGATCGCATGGCTTGCGTCGAGGCTACACAGGGTGTGGTCGCCGGGCATCCGTCCGATGGTGAAGACATGAAGACTTCCAAATCCGCCCTTGAGGGGCTTGTATCCCTAGTTATTAGGAAAGGGCATTTTAGACATTCGGTTGGCTCCATATAACCCAAGAGGTGAGAGGATGGCAGCTAACTCTTGGAACCCTAGCTCATTTGTTTTCCTATTTTCCTTCCTATTTTGCTTAGGATTTCCATAGGACTAGCTTGAGAGCTTCATGGTGAGATCTTGTTGAGACGGATGGATGATCGGGTGGCTTGCTAGACCTTGTATGAACCTTTGTTTCATGTATAGATGATTCGGCGTGGTTCCTAAAGGTTTGGATGTGTTTTCCCCAGTTGTTCTTGGTGGTGATTTTCGGAGCCCTCTCTTGGTGATTTCTTTGGGTTGTTTTCGGGACTTTTCTCTTGGGGATTTGATGGGGGAAATTTGTGGGAACCCTTCGTGGTTCTTTGTGCTGTGATTCCCCTCCCTAATCCGTGAGTAAAGGTGCTCGATTTTGGGGTTTCTTGAGTTCTTGGGTTGGAAGTGCTCTTGGTGGGATTTCCTTGATTCCTCCTTTTTGGACGAGTTTTGGTGGGATTAAACTCGGCTATGGACTCCTCATGAGGTGTTCCTAATATCCCCAAAGTCCTGTTCAAGTCCGTGGAGCGATTCGGGAGATCGAGGTTTCGATTTGGGGGAGTTAACCCGCGGGTGCTATTCATCCTGAGCTGCCCAGGCTACACCGGTCTGACCGGTGCTCTTGTCCGGTCTGACCGGTGCATCCCTCGGTGGGATTTTGCTCGGGTGAACGTCTTGGTGTGTTCGCTGTTGTCCTGTGGTGCTGCTGTTTCGAGTTTGGGTCAGTTTGGTGGTCGGTTGGCCTGTTTGGTGCCTTGGGGGCTTTCAGGCTGTGATCGGTCTGACCGGTGTGTCTCACCGGTCTGACCGGTGTAGAGCCACTTAGTGAAAGTTGCTCAGTTTCACCAGCAGAGACCGGACTGAGCGGTGGTGCTCACCGGTCTGACCTGTGTGGGTCTGTAGACTCGAGGTTTGGTGTTCCGCTGCGTTCTCGGGTCGGAAGGCTGTGTGTTGGTTCCTAGGTCCAGTGGCACTCCAGTGGCTACGTGGACTTGGCTAACTTGGGTAGTAAGTCGGAGACGTGTCTTGGAAGCCGTGTTCATCTTGTTGGAGTTTCCATCTCCTTCGAGAAGAATTTTTATCGGCTCCCATTCACTCCCCCCCTCTCTGGTTCGCCGCATCGGTCCTTCAGAACATAGCGCATGCATTCGGGGGTTAGGGAAAATAAGAAGTATGCAAGAGTACATCACTAGAGAATCCTAGTCTTGGTCCTTGTTTGATTAATCCATTGAATCTTTCCCAAGCTTGATCTATTCCTTCTTCTTCTCCTTGCGCAAAATTTATTACTTGCTTCCTCACATTTTGAACCCTACCTATCGGAAAGAATTTTTCACAAAATTTCTTCACCAATTGATTCCAATTTCCTTCCACCTCGAAGGATGCATGTGAGTGCCATCGTTTTGCTTTATCCGCAACAGAGTACGGAAAAAGATTCCATTTGTACCAATCGATGGGAACTCCTTCTTGTTGCGCCATGTTACATAGCATCGTGAATCGCTCGACGTGCCTATATGGATTGTCCGTCTTCACCCCTCTAAATAGGTTGGCTGCCACCATCTCAATCATTCGAGGCTTGATCTTGTACTCGGTAGCCTCGAGTATCAAATCTGATTTTTGGACTTTAATATCCTCCAATTGCGGGCTAGCATAATACCATAGTGGTTTTTCTTCTTCCTCTATGGGGTGATTGACAAAAGCCATCTAGACAACAAAAACAAAACAAAAAACAAGGATTTCTAGACAAAAGGTTAGGTGTTAGTAACCAACAAAATTAATACAAAGTTAAACGTAGCAAATTAGCTTGTTCCCCGGCAACGGCGCCAGAAAAGCTTGTTGACGGTTAAATAACGCGTCAAGTTTCGATCCGCAAGCGCACGGGTCGGTTGTAGCTTTTCCCTTAGAGTATCCCCCAAGGTTAATCAATCCGTAGAACAAGTGGATTGCTATGCTCAACTAAGCACTAATGTTGTTGATTTAAAACTCTTTATCAAATATGTGTAAGTAAGGAACTTAATCTAATTTATTCTAGGTTAAAGAAGACAAAGTGGAGAGCGATGGAAAGGAGATGTCAAGAACGTAGAACGCTTGTCCAAGGGATATATGATCAGTTGAAGATGTAACCACCTAGCAAGAACAACCCAATCTAATCTATCAAAGGTAAAAGTGCACGGATTCCAACCCTTTCCCTCTCGCATACTAGTCACTACACGACGGTAATCTGTGATCGAACACCAAGTGCACAAGACGTTAATGTGCTCTAGGCATGCATGATCAAAGGTCTGAACCAAGTTCATTATGTTTTCCCTCCCACGCACTGTCACTACACGACGGTAATCGCATAATGAACAAAAAAGGAACACAATAGCGAAGCTACGAGCGATGCATCCCCAAAGCAAGCCGGTCGACCAATAAGATTAAAGAACCATCAACATGAACATGAATATGATAGCAAAAGATTCAAAACATAGTTTCAGTGATCACAACTTGTAGCGAACATGGCCTCATATGCCATTAGTTCGAGTTTGATTTTGTTGATTCATGACAACATGATCATTGGGACTAACCCTATTGTTTTAGCATGTCTTTGTAGACACTTCTAGGTCCCAAGGATGGAAGAAAACCATATGCCAAATTGAGAAGATAGTCTATTTTCAAGGGTCAAAACCGAGCAAGAAAAGGAAAAGAGAAGACACCGTCGGATGAACCGACGGTCCCTCAAATACTAGCGTCGGTGCAAATGTCGGACGAATTGATGCACAGGGTCAAACCCTAGGTACCGTCGGATGAACCGACAGTCCGTTATTTAGTAGCGTCGGACGAGTTGAAGAGGAAGAGCAAGGAAGACAGTAGCACCGGATGATCCGACGGTCTGAGTGAGGACCCCGTCGGTCTATCCGACGCTTAGTTTGAATTCATACAGAGACGCGCCAAGACAGAGCCTTCAGCACAGGATGATCTGATGCCTTGGTCAGGGTTAGCGTCGGTCTATCCGACGGTCAGTTGGAAGCTAACAGTAATGACTTGGACGCGAGGCCTTCAGCACCGGATGATCCGATGTGGCGTCGGAGCATAGCGTCGGAGCAGTTGTGTCAGAGAACCTCAACGGCTACGTGACGTGGGAGGGGCACCGGATGAACTGACGCCCTGGAAAAGCATAGCGTCGGATCATTTGATGGTACCTTTTTCAGTGGACGTTAGCCAACAGCTAGTTTGATGCCTTAGGCTATTTATACCCCCTCCACTCACTCATTTGATGTTGTTGGATTGTGTGGAAGTGCAGAGGAGTTCAAGACACATTCAAGATCATATCCAATCCATCCAAGTGCTTAATTGCTCATTCTTAGACTAGTACATGCTTTGTGTATGTGCTTAGTGCTAGGCTTAGCTTAGAGCTGAGTGAGTGCAAGGTTGTGCCAACCTTGTGAGGTGATTCTTGAGTGAATCCAGTTGTACAAGGTTTGCCGGAAGCCTTGGGGCCTAAGTGGCTCACCGGCAATCGTCATCGACCCTCCGGCTTGGTGTGGAGCGGCGAGGACACTTTGTGCGGGGGACGTGGAGACCCCCTTCCTTGGTGGAGAAGCTCCTTAGTGGAGGCGGCATCAAGGTGACCAAGGGAGTTTGACAAGTGCCTAAGTGGCTAGCATTTGTGGCGAGTCAAGTGGTGCTCTTGGGAGAGACTTGGTGACCGGGAAGCAATACTCTTGTGTGAGTGCTTCAACAACGTGGACTAGGGGTGGCTTAGTGCCTACCGATACCACGGGATAAATCGCGTGTCAAGATTTTGCTTCCTCTCATCCCCTTTACGTTTCCGCATTTACTCTATTGCAATCTTTGCTTGCCTCTACTTTCCTAGAGTAGTATCATGCTAGGATTGACTATAGGTTGCAAACCTTCTTTTGGGATGGTAGCTTCACACTAGAACATCCGTAGTTGCACATATAGATAGTATGTTCTAGTTTACTTTTGTGTAAAATTTAGTGAGCCATAGGTTAAGGTCTTAAGTTGCCTAATTCACCCCCTCCCCCTCTTAGGCTAACGGGCATCCGATTCCTTACACAACTCAAGATCCCCCTTCAACCCCTAGGATAAACAAGTACTTTACACCATAATGTTACTCATTGTAGCGCTGATCATGGTGTAGAATTCCCTGAAGTAGATGAAGGCCACGAGTGCTCTCTTCGCGATCCAATCTGCTTCTTGTTCTTGGTCTTGCGGCGGCGGATGACGAATAGAGGTTGGTAGAATGATTGGATCTGAATGGTATCCCCTCCTTGGGTGCCTAGGGGGTTATATTTATGCCTTTGGGGAGTCTTGGGGCGTGCTCCACCTTGCCTTCCACGAGATCTTCCTTGGGAGAGAAGGGAACTTGGTTTCCATAAAATCAGCCTTGTCCATATTTTCCTGATTCGCAGCCCTTCCTTGCCGGTGCCATATATCCCACTTCCGGACTCCAAATAATGCAAATTCGGTATCCAGGTTGTGTGCCACGAAATTATAATCAACTTTGGTATTCATTTGTTTCCTTGGAAACGAAGATAAGATTTCCAAATCGGCCTTGGAAGATAATCTGTTCTGATTTCGGACTGACTGCGCAGCAGGGATTTTGGGGGCTTTATCTCCTAGCTCCCTTATCCGAATTGGGCCTTCCCCATGTCCAAAGGTTGTTTAAGTCTCCAAATCTGCACCGAAAATCATGTTGTCCTAGGCTGCGAGAATATCTCTCGGGCTGAGTTAATCTCGTTTGTAAACATCCAAGTCCCTGGAGTTTTGCGTGTTGATGCTTTGGTCCTTGGGTTGTTTGGAGTCATTTTCACTTCGTGTCTTGACTTGTGACGGGCTTCATGATCTTCTCTTGATACGCTTGATGAACTTATCCCGAAAGTCTCCTCTTTAACGTTAATTTCCTGAGTAAACAACAAACTCCAAAATCGACATGCAAGTGTGAACTTGTTACATCATTAGTATGCCTATTGGTGGGTTAGTTGCAAATCATAATCGAAACCAATGTATAACAAGTACTCTAGGTTGACGGAAATTCACCGTCAACAGACACCACGAAGGGGTACACGAGGCGGGTCGTGGGCGGCGGCAGTACGACGTCGAGATGGCTGAGCAACGAGGGTGTCTACCTTTGCGCGAGAAGGCCGCGCGTGCACTCCACTACTCGACTTGGCGCATTTGGGGTGAACCGCTGCCGCCTCCGGCACAGGTGCGCGGCGATCAGCCGTGCGCAAGCACCGGCGGCGGTTGCGGCGTGGAAAAAGGATGGTTTCGAATTTCTCTGTTTTGCAGCGAAGACTGTAGGCTGCGCTGCGAAATGGTGAAGTTCGCACAAAGTAATGGAATAGGGGGTTAGTAGTAGATTAGCTTTTGTATGATGCTCGAGTTATCCGTGTAAAATTTTGGGAGAGCAGCAAATCCGACGAGGGTTATCAGCCCCGCGTCGCTAATGACTGTGGGGCTCAGTTCTATTCAAATGAAGAACAGTTCCCATTTCTCCTTTTAATCTGTAATGAAATGTTGTAACAAGTATTTCTTCATTGTTATCAGTCCAAATTTGATACTTTTTTTTTCTAATTTTTTGAAAAATCACCATCTATTCATTAATTTCATTGTTTAGTATACATTTCATTTGTTGAGTGATGTTTATATGCCTTATTTTGTTCTTTGTATGTACAACATAAAAATAATATTTGTTTTACATAACCATTAGTGATGGAACTCTACATTTCGTAAGCTTAAGGCGAACACAAGGTTTTGTTAAGTTTTCAAATGCATATGAGTTCGAACATGTTGCAAAGTGTGGAAAACTTCAATGTTCAAGCAAACATTCTAGGAAGCTATGTGAGAGATGAAGACATTTGTACACAAGTATATTAATCCTTCATCGATACCACTTGAAATTTCGAAGACAAGTTAGGTACCCAAATTATGTTGCCAAGTCAATTTGTAGATTTTTTAGAGTAAATTTGATGTTATTAGAATTATTATATAATTACCATGGGGTGTAAAAACGAAATATATGAATTTTGGGCACACAAGTGTGACTGTTGATATTTTATTCAAATACTGAATGTCCAAATATGAATTGTTCATATTTTTATGATTTTTTAGGTGCTGTTTTATGGGCTCTAATAATTCAAGGAAGCAAGTTTCATTCCAAAAAAATTGTGACGGGCCCACGCGTCAGCGTCAGCAGCCAATATAAAAAAAGATAATTGTTGCCTGCCCACCCGGACCCAACTGCCAACAAATGCGATGCGGGTTCACTAACCATCGTCGCCAATGACACTGGCCCACGCATCAGCGTCAGCGTCAGCAGGCTAACCTGCGTCGGCAATGACTACTCTAATAAGATGAAATTCATCAATACGCGGAACCGTCAGGCGCTTCTACCCCCACCCACTACTCCCTTACTGCCAGTACGTGCCACTCGATTGCGCATCGGGCTCCGTCTCGGACGCGAAGCCACGCGTCGCCTTTCACTTACGCGGGAAGGAGAAGGGGCAGGGCAATGATGTCGGGCCCACTTGTCAACGGCAGCATCCAAATTGCGACGCCTTTTCAATTTCCATTTATTGTTTTCTTACGACATGGCCGATGTGCCATCTTCAACCTTCAACCCTCGTCGCCTCCTTCAACTTCGATCCTCGTCGCCACTTCATCCCTCTTCAACTTCAATTCTCCTTGCCAACTTCATCCCTCGTCGCCGCCAACTTCAACCCTCGTCACCATTCAAATTCCAAACCCCAACGCTGTGCTATTTCCTCCCCTTCTCCTTGATGATGCCTGTGGTGTGCTTGATGCTGCTGCTGCCAGATGAACTTCTCACCAAGATCATCATCCACTCCATCAAGGATGGGCCCGTTTTCCATTTTCTGAACCTTCGCAATAAAATTTGTAGCACCTTCCGGTGCATCTGCAACTCCGATGAGGTACTATTGCATGTGTCACTGCGTGATCTTCGTGATGCGTGCAGGAATCGCTATGTCAGGTCGTGCTTTGAGCGGTGCTGCTGCGAGGCCAATCATCAGGAGGCATTGTGCTTCGAGGGCATGGAGAGGTTGATGAGGTGGTGAAACCCCGATAAGGGTCTGAAGCTCATCGGAGATGCCGCTGCTGAAGACTCCGGTGCCAAGTACTTCTTAGCAATGTTGAAGTACCGTTGCAACCCGGCGGACCCCGAAGCCTTGGCACTGCTCCAGGAAATCAGCGGCGGCCCGTCGCCCCCTGACGTCCGGTGGAAGAACCCCATCCTACGACGGCTGCGCTACCTCGTCAAGCAGGATCTTGACAACATTGCGTGGTGGTATTGGCTTGATGACGGCGACGACAACGACATTCCATTGCTGCTCGTCCAGAATCCGCACATCTGCATTTGGGAAGTGGGATGTAGGCGCTACGGGCCGGATACCAAAGAGATCATCCACTACTACAGCGCCGAGTGTGGCATCCGTCATGAGTTCGACCTCTGGACGCGTAGCTTCCGCCCCGCCGTGGAGTACGCCGTCAGCAGGATGAACATTGTGATGTAGGCGCAAGCATCAATGAACATTATCTATCTTGAATGTAAATTATTAGATATTACTACGGATTTGATTTTATCGGGATGTCTAATATATTTGATTTGTCACGTTTGTGAGTCAAAACGAAGGTTGCGGTTGTCTCATTTGCCGCCGACGAGGCCTGGGATGCCCTCTTGGGTGTAAAAACCGCTGAAGCGGGCACGTCGATGGCGGCAGACGGCGGTGCCCTCTCCTTCCTCCTTTGTTATATTCAAATGACTGTGGGGGCCAGTTCTATTCTAATGAAGAACAATTCACATTTCTCCTTTTAGTCTGCAATCAAAAGTTGTAACAAGTATTTCTTTGTCGTTATTAGTCCAAATTTGATATTTTTTTCTATTTTTTTCTAAAATCACCATCTATTCATTAATTTCATTGTTTAGTGTACATTCCGTTTGTTGAGTGATGTTTATATGCCTTATTTTATTTTTTGTAAGTACAACATACAAATAATATTTGTTTTACACAACCATTAGTGATTGAACTTTACATTTCGGATGCTTAAGGTGAACACAAGGTTTTGTTAAGTTTTCAAATGCATATGAGTTCGAACATGTTGCAAAGTGTGGAAAACTTCAATATATGTTCAAGGAACATTCTAGGAAACTATGTGAGAGATGTAAATATTTGTACACAAGTATATAATTCCTTCATTGAAACCATTTGAAATTTTGAAGACAAGTCTAGGTACCAAAATTATGTTGGCAATTCAATTTTTAGATTTTTTAGAGCACACTAGATGTTATTAGAATTATTACATCATTAACTTGGGATGTAAAAATGGATTCTAAGAATCGTAGGCACACAAGTGTGACTGTTGATATTTTATTCAAATACTAAATGTCCAAATACGATTTGTTCGTATTTTTATGATTTCTTAGGTGCTGTTTTATGGGCTCTAATATTTTAGGGAAGCATGTTTCATTCGAAAGAAAATAGTGGCTGGCCCACGCGTCAACGTCAGCAGCCAAAATAAAAAGATAACCGTTGACCCAACCCCCAACAAAGGCAATCCATGTTCACTAACCATCATCGCCCATGACATTGGCCCAATCGTCAGCGTTAGCAGGCAAACCGTGCGCGGGCTGCTCAAAATTTCCCACCTATATTTACTATAGTGCCCACAGAGCCGTCAAGGGCACGCCAGTAGTTTCATTAAACACAGTTACAAGCGCCGGCTTCTCGCTAGACAGATCCACAATGCCCGCATTCTCCCCACCACCGCCGCCACTTGCCCCGCTTGCCTTCGCCGCTCTCTCCCCGCCGCATCCCTGCTCTTCTCCAGCCCCACCGCTCCCTGCATGACAACAGTGATGAGGACATGGTTACTAGCGCGCGGATGTACGTCCGGCCAACCTAAAGACAGTTGACGCGGATCCGTCGACGTCGTCCTCGACCACAACGACGAGCCGGCCGCCTCAGGCTACGAGCCGTCGTGGATCCGACCCCTCCGACCATCACGAGAACAACTACTTCATTCGCGATAGAGGTTAGTCCTGCTTGAACCCCCAACGCCCTCCCTCTCATCGGCCACCAAAACTGATCTGCTATATATTCATGTCAATGTGGATTAATCAGGGAGACATGCCTTGACAGTTCATCTTTAATTGATTGATTGTGGATTTGATGGATGGATTTTATTGCCCCAAGTCTGTGTGAATAAATTTTTGCTAACAGATGTAGTTATATGAACTGTTGAAATTCATTTTCATGTTCCTGGTGCTACAGTTTTTGCACTGTAAATTCATAAAAAGCATCGAGGATGTTAGCATACCTTAATTCTGCTATGCTTTGAATGTACCAGATCGACAGTTATGCTTTGGACCTGTTAGAATACTTTAATTCTAATGGCCATATAATGTCAATGGGAATTGCATCGCAGTGGTTTATAAGGTAGTGATAACTAGACTGTCTTATGCTTTGTTGTGAGTGTTAATTGTTTCACTACTATCATATATATTGTTATTGTTGGTGTCATGATGTGTTGTGAGTGTTGTTTCACTACTGACATATATAATGTCATGACAACTGCTTTATCCACTTGTTGCATGTACATATGGAACACACAATCCATCGCTGCTCAAGTTGGACAAGGAAGCAGTTGAAGGAATTTATTCTCTTCTTTGATATATAAGCATATTGTTGTGTCCCTGTCAAAATGGTTAGCACCTATCCCAGTCTGATAATTAAGTAAAATATGAACTGTGTATGTCTATGATGATTTTATTTAAGATTGTATCAACTATTTTGCCTGTCAGAGAAAACGAATTTATCTAATAAGAATTTTGTTTAGATTTTCAGTCTTGCTTATGTTGCTCTACTGACTAACCAGACATATCATTTATGCAGTCTCCCACAACAACAAACTCCTCTACCTCCAGTGCATCATCACAGCCCATCGTCGGTGAACCTTCTTCACAGGGTCACTCAGCACAGACTGCAGCGAGTAGTACTCGATCCCGCGGGTCAAGGACACAAACCAAATGGCCAGAAGACAAGTTGACTGCAACTGGACTTGATGCCAATTTTTGGTCTACCCCAGATGCTGCGAGGGATAGATTTATATTGGTCTGTGGTCTCATTGCACTGGAGAGGGTGTCAATCAACAAGGTGGTTGATGATCTCGCACCAATTGAGAAGGACCATCTGCTCACTGTTTTAGAGGAAAAGCTAGATTACCCAGCCAATCTGGAAGAATTTGTTCGCAAGAAGGCAGTTAAGGCAGCTATATCACAGATTGGAACCATGCAACGGTGGTTCAAGGCCCATTTACGAAAAAAATATATGAGTGAAGAGGAGACTCCCTTTGTGAAGCATGCCTTTTTGCGGCAACAAGACTGGGACATGTTTGTGCAGGAAACCAATTCTCCTTCATTTCAACAATTGAGCCAGGAGATGAAACAAAAGAGAGCATTGCATAATAATCCACACAAGACGGGCAGAAAAGGTTATCGTGGTAAAAGGAAAGAGTGGGAGGAGGAGGATGCAAAGCTAGCTGCAGAAGGAAAACAAAACCCTTGGGACCAATTTCCTGGACGTTCGAGACCTTATCTGCGTGCAAGGGTAGGGAAAAAGAAGAAGAATACTAGTGAAGGAAGCGGGGACATAACATTCAGTAACCCTGCGGTGGTGGGGGTAGCAGATAGGGTGAAACAATTGCAGCTCAGGGTAGTGATGGTTCTTTCTCTGGGGTTAGGGAGGATGATATCCTCACCGCAGCACTTGAGACTCCAGAGCATCACGGTCGGGTCCGAGGCGTGTCTAGTTCACTTGGCTGGGGTAAAGGGTTTGGTGAAGAGTTTGCTGGAATGTACAGGAAGAAGAGGAACAAGAGGTCTGATACTCATGATGTGATGGCAGACAAAATATTTAAATCAATTGTCCATGCTCTAAGACTATCAGGCATCAACATACCAAAAAATGCACTTCTTCCTTCCCAATTACCAGCGCCTGTCAGTAGCAGCAAGGAAGAAGATATGCATGGCATTGAGGAAGAAGATGGGCATTATCGCGAGGAAGAACATGCGCATGACAGCGAGGAAGATGGCAGAGAGCAAGATCATTGGAATGCCAACAGTGACGAAGCGAATGAAGTGCAAAGTGATAGTCGATCACCTATGCTGGACACAATAGATAAGCTGACAGAGCTAACCGCGTGCAGCCTTTTGGATGGCACCGTGGAGCTCGCAATAGCAAAAGTCTTTCGATCTTAAAAGGATTGCCATTCAGTACCGGTCCAGGATGGGTATGTTGTGGTGCAACCTACTTATGTGTGGGCCAATGCGAGTCTATACCCTCTGCCTGTACCAATTGGTGGGGGTAACGTAGCAACCCTAGCTGAGGCTCTCGTTCAAAGGATCCAATGGCCAAAGGACAGGATCATTATACTACCAATGACGAGACATCCCAACCCTGAAGCCGCAACAGGTAGTAGGGGTACAACATCAGATGGAGGTGCTAAAACTCAGTGTTAGCAAGAGAAGGCTCAACGGTAGCAGCAGGAGCAACAGATCAGCAAAACTACACAGCTGGAGCGTCGACAACAATCGGAGGAGGAGCCCAGACAAACTCCGCCTAAGCAGCAGTTGCAACTTGATGATAGTCAACAGACGAAACAGCAGCCTCTCCACAGCGGGGGAGCGTCGACAACGGCGGGGAGGAGCCCGGTGCAAACTATGCCTAAGCGGCGAGCCGCAACATGAGGATAAGCAAGAGACGAAACGGCGGCCTCTCCGGCGGCCAGGAGGAGGAGCGCGAGCAATCTCCCCCTAGCGGCGAGATGCAACAAGTACAGGCGGCCTGCGCAAGGGAGGAGCCCAGGCAATCTCCACTACAAAAGGGGAACCAGGCCAGGAAATCTCTGTCTAAAGATGAGATTCTTAACTGTGTTAATGGGACAGAACAGGACCGACCAAAATACAAGCCTGGAGCACCTATGTTGTCAGAAGCAAATGTAAAGGCTGCTGGACCAAATTGTGCCAAGTTTCATGCTTATGTCGAACACAGTAATGATAAACCTGCCTTTCCAGCAAAGGTGGATCAAGACTACATTAAAGGTGGTTGTGGTGCTTTAATGTTAAGCATTGAATTCAGTAGCGTCTATAACCTTATAACCCTGGCTTCTCTGGATGTTACCTTCATGAGGTTGTGGACATTATAAGTCCTTTAAAACCTAAAAATATATTTCTTTAATTTTGACCGCAAAGTTCATGCATGCTAACAAATTGATTTTTGTAGGAAAAATGATGGACAAGGCAGTGGGGATGCAGATCGGTGTTGGGTTTTTAGATCCAGATTTGTTTACTTCAACAAATATTTCTCAGCGTTCTCAACAAGTTGGCAAAGCAATCTCAAATGCAATGATGAACAACTACTACGTGGTGGGTGCTTACTGCACTAGCCACCGGGTAACAGTGATCATCTGTATGGAGTTCAAAGAGGCTTGGTTTCTAGATTCTGCTAAACAACATCCCCCGCTAAAGTTCCCAGACCTCCAAAATGTTTTGAACTGGTCAATTTCTTGTAGCTTTTGTTGACAAAAAATCAATCTCTTAGTTTTTCTAATTGGTATTGCTGACCATGCAGGGCCTTTGGTACAATATTTTTTCTTCACAAAAAATCAATCCCTTAGTGTTTCTAATTGGTAATTCTGATAATGCAGGGCCTTTGGTGATGCACAGGACAGAGTGACTCAAGGAAAGAAAAAAAGCCAAAAGCCACACTCAAGCACAAAACAAACATCGCTGTAAGACCGAGGTTTTTTATGGTCCCTTCTTACCTATTTGGTACTGCATTAACCTGTCCTCTTTGTGTGGATCCCATGTGGCATTCCATATGTTAAGACTACTCAATGCTATACCTGACATCAAGAAGGCTGCTGTAAGTAGATAATAATGCTTAACCTTGTCTCTGCTCATATTATCCATCTAATTTTAGAAAAAGATTTCTACTTGTATTCTAATAAATGATTGTATTTTGCAAGATTTCAAACCTCCTGTAGATGTTTCCACAGAAGATGTAAAGCATGTCCGGGTGATGTTGTGCGAGTACATTCTTAAGGAGACCATCGACCGAAAGGGTAACTTCTACAGTGGTGCACCGTGAGTTTATTGTGGCCAGAAACTTGAAACTCATTCAGTCTTCTTTAGTCAGGTGTTGTTGCCTGAGAATCCTGATTGGCTTGCTTGGTTGGGGTCAGATACTACCTGGTTCGGGCAGTTTTCTCATGACTCCATCCAAACAAGCCCTGATGAGAGTAACTTGAAACTTGATGTGATCCTAGCTTGTCTATAAATGTGATCTTGCTTTGCCTATATCTATGATGTGAGAATGTACTTGTGATGTCTCCTTGCTGTGGTGGCTGCTAAATCCTGGCTGGTTCCAGAATGCAGCCCCCAGTGGCTGCCAAATCCTAGCTGGTTCCAGGATGCTACCGGCAACCAGGCAGATTACTGTGGGGGTGGCCGCCGTATCTGTAATGAGCGTTAATTAAAGCTCGTTACAAACACTAATCAGTGAGTAACGGGCTTCATTCGGAAAGTTCGTTACAAAAATACCCACAATGTAATGGGCAGTGTAAAAGCCTGTTACTAGTCCTGACCGGTGGGCCTCAGGACTTGGCCCGTTCATCGAGATATAGGAGACGCAGGTTGAAAGCAAGTGTCTCCTTTAATAGAGAGAAAGCAGACGCGCATGGAAACAGATGCGTCTCATTTTGTCGAGATAGTGGAGACGCAGGTTCATGGAATGCGTCTTTGAAGTTAATTTCACAGTAACGTGCTCCGTTTCATGCCCGTTATCAAAGTTCCATGTGGGCCCAGAGAAACAGCCATATCACGTGACCGGTGACTAGTTGTGGTAACGGTCGTTGTTTGATGCCCGTAACGAATCCTATATGTACTGAGACGCGTGTGAAATAGACGCGTCTCAGTTCGTCAAGATAGTGGAGACGCAGGTGCATATCAGACGTCTCTGATATTGAGCTTCTGTAACGGGCTTTGCTTTGGTGCCCGTTGCGAAAGTTCCCTGTGGGCCCAGAGAAACAGCTATTTCACATGACCGGTGGCTAGTTGTGGTAACGGTCGTTGTTTAATGTCCGTTACGAATATGTCTTATCAGTAACGGCCATCTGCCTATTACCTTTCTTGTCTTATTTGTAACACTTGATCGGTAACGAGCGCATTGCCCATTACCAAAGGCGATCTACGCCTGTTACCAAAGTCAGTTTTTCACGTAGTATTTGAGACATGTTTATGACAAATTCATCTTTTAATCTAACGTCAAGAACAAGAGTAAAGAACACAAGCTCCATCATACTGAATCTTACATCAAAATCTAAAACATTAAGAACGAGAACATATCAAGAACAAGCCGACCACGCCTCGACTATCCGCTGCTCCTCACTGCCTGAGCCTCGCCACTGGTGGCTGCCCACGCTAAGCTAGGTGCCCGGTCGGTAGGCCACCCGAGCCATGGATGCTGGCCGAGCCCGCACTGGGGCCGCACGCTAGTCTCCACCGGCGCCGGCCGGTCTAACCCAGAGGCCTGCTGCCGTCCATGGTTCCTCCTCCACAAGCAACTTCTTCAAATACATAAGAGAAGATAGAAAAAATGAGAGAGGATGAGAGTGGCTGCGGTGGAGAGTTAGGGAGAAAACGAAAAGATAATGGGAGCTGGTGGGATTGGAGGACATTTAGTCTGGTGTGGTATCCCCACTCGAGACTAAATGGTCTCCCTTTAGTCTTGAGTGGGAACACCACCCAGAATAAAATATGATCACACGAAACTAAATATTTAGTTCCGAGTGGTGTTCCCACACGAGATTAAATGGAGACCCTTTAGTCTCGGGTAGGAACACCACCCGGTACTAAATGTTTGCGTTTTGACTGACGAGCCTTCCTGTAGCTCGATCCTCTTTTCTCTTCGTAGTTTCTGTTGATGTGAGCGTTGGTTTTGAGAGCTGGAGTCCCCAGCAGTCAGAGTTTGTATCCGCGTTTGTACCCAAACTTACTTCCTTTCTATTAAAAGCTGGGATGTTTCCTTTGTCAAAAAAAAACTAAATGTTTGCGTCAATGATTGTTGTCGCACTAGCATGTGGACGTGGAGACTTTAGTCTTGGTTGGTATTACCAACTGGGACTAAAAGGTAGGGGGCGTCAACAATTACTCGAGGCCACGTCCCGGAAAATCCTCTAGTCCTGGTTCCAAGTTTCGACCAGAGCTGAAGTCCTGTACCAAATATCGGTTCTCTAGCTGTGTGCCTTATCATAATTCATAATATATATGAGCCCATAATAAATGATAGAACTAGCTGCATCTGCTGCTGCCTCCCATCTAAATCAGAAACAACACGGACACACACCGGAATCACTTATTTAAACAACGAAACAAGACACACATCTAAATCGCATGGTAGCTCCAACCCCTAGCCGGCCGTGCCTCCAGCGCCCCTCGACGGCCACACCCACCGCCGAGGCCGCCGGACCCATGCAATGCCTTGCCCGAGCCCGCCACTAGAGCCGGAGCATGGCGTACCCACGCCTGCCGCTAACTGGAGTAGGCCAATGCTAAGGCAGGCTGCACCTGCCGCCAACGTCGAGCCAGACTGCACTCAGGCCCGCGTCGGGGAGGGCCGCACCCCCACCTGCTGCTGTGGCCGCACCCGCGTGCTCCAAGCTCCGTGCGCCGCCGACCTGAAAAGAGAGATATGTGTGAGGGACAAATGAGAAGAGGATATTGTGGTGTAGATAAATGCATACATAAAGAGATGGGAGGGGATGGACGGCCGAGTGTTAGTGGCGATGCCAAAGTTCACCCGGTACTGATGGAGGACATTCCGTCTTGGCCCAGTACTAAAGGTTGCGTGACCATTTAGTACCGAGTGATGTGAACGCTAAGTACTAAATGGAGGCCTTTAGTACCGGGGGGTCACCCACACCTGGAACTGAAGGGGAGCTTTGGGCTCCTACATTCCTACCCGGTAACGATTCATCCATTAGTATCATGTGCAAAACTAACCTATACTATGGGCTGAGACCGAAAGTTGATTCTCTATTATATTACTGCAAGAACAGTTTCATCACTCATTATTTGTGAGAACCTAACATTGTATGTTGTTATTAGCAATATTCAGATTGCAGCTACTTTGTTTTTCTTGTGTTCTTTGATTTGCATGCAGGAAATCCTTCACGACGAGGTCAGTCATGGTTGGTAAAGATAAAGAAGTGTTGTCTTGAAAACGATTACACGATGCATATTGGTACGCTGCACGATAAGGCTACTGGTATTATGCCGTACCTACCGATCACACAAGATAAGACCCAACTTACCGTGTTATACGCCCATACTACCTTGTTGGTACACTGCCAGCGCGTACGTGTACTTATGATTTGGCATGATAGTTGAACAGTCAGTTGCCAATAACGAAAGTGACATGTGGGCGAACCCATTATTGTATACGTATACCAAGTGACACGAAAAACACACCCACGCATAACAACCGCGAAAAAACATGCATGTTGAGGTGGTAGCTGTGTGCTAGTGCTGCACGTAGACGTCGATCTCCACGACGCCGCCGCGGGCGAGGTCGTAGTCGTAGTTCCTGGTGAGCATGTACCCCCTGGCGAACCGGAACTTCCCCGTGCCGCCGATGACCACCGACTCGCGCACGGTCGCGTCCATGTCGATGCGGCCGTTCGCCGTCACGGAGCTGCCCTGGTGCTCCCCGGCGTCGAGGACCATGTGCATGGTCAGGTGCGACACGATGCCGCCCTCCGATACGCGCACGGCGAACCCCTGCGCGGTGCCGACGCGGGCGCTGTCGCCGCCCGGACCCTCCGTCAGCGCGTTGTTCAGCACCACCACGTCGCCGAACTGCCGAGGTGACGACAGCAGCCGTGACAGCGTTGTGCTCGTCTCGGTGGCGTTGTCGTCGCCGCCGTCACTTGGCAACGACGACGCAGGTAGGAGGGACCTGCCGGCAACGATCCGTGCGGCGGTCGGGCGCGGGCCGGTGTAGTCGTCGTGCATGAAGAAGTGAAGGTGCGTGGTAGCAGTGCTACTGCCAGCCGTGTCGGAGCTGCAGATGTAGGCCACAACAGCGAGGAGGAAGGCGGCGGCAGCGCCGAGGATGGCGGAGGGGAGGGAAGCCATGGCCCCTCGATGAGGGATTGCTTGCTTGAGCCCTTGAGGCTAAGGTTTTGCTTCCTGCTAGAGATTGGTACTGTGTGTCTGCTGCATATCCGTGCTTACATATACTATACACCAGCACAACTGGCCTCTCTCAACCCTCCTAAGACTTTTCATCCGGACGTGTGAACGTATGGTACAGATAATTGCGACCCTTCCTTTTTCAGAACATGAGGAATATTAGCATTCAGCTCTTCCAACATGTGCTATTTCAGAGTAGAGTACGTCTCAGCCATACAAAAAAAAAAAGACGTCTGCTTATCAGCCACACGAGGATTGATGAGATTCCTTGCTTTTGGCTACGGCTGCTCTCTACTGTGTCGGTTTAAATCGACTGTGTCCAAAGATAATTGATCCTTTCAAGATCAAATTTTAATTTATCAGAAAAAAAAATTATGATTCTATGAACCAGGCTGTTTCCGGTTGAATGGTTTCTTTCAACCCTTTAGGACACATCCTGGATGTGTCCACCCGTCTTTTTACGACTAGGTGATACCTTGTGTGTTGCTGCAAGATTTTTTAAAGTGAAAACTGAAATTAGAAACACTAAGATGATTCCATGGCAAGGTTCTATGAAATTTGAAAGTATAAAGTGATTGTGTGACAACATTTTTTTTCAAATGATATATTATACATGAAAACATGTTCATTTTGTTGGTAAAGACTGTCTATTAAATGATTGATCCTCCATATATTTTTTGTGAGTTTTTTTAGGGTGGTACTAGCAAAGACTAACAAAATTACACACATTGATGCTATTAGTCATAGAGAATCGACAGAATTCATAAATAGATGGACCTAACGGATGATGACATGGTATATGATTTAGTTCACTAGATAAAGTGGATAGCTTGCATGTCGACAGAAAAATAATCTGTGACTCTTAATTAGGTGCATATATATAGGTTATACTAGGTAAACTCCCCGCGTGTTGCTGCGGAGTATTTTGCCTAAATTTGGAGCACACTTAGAAATGCTAAGAAATTTAGAGTAGAGGATGTTACCTGGTTGGCTCAAGTTTGTTAATGTCCTTGCAATTTTGAGAGTCCACATCAATTCATAAGTACCTGCAAAATTGAGGTGATATCATCTATGTGAAGCTGCAAAATTAAAGATCTGCAAATTTAGGATGGTTGTTAATCTTTCCGGGGGAAGCATCTGTTTCATTCACAAAATATTTCGAATGAGTAATAACAGAATTGACTATGTTTAACATTTTAACTACATAATGAATTGGCATGGAAATAATACTACACATCACAAATAAACTGGATTGAGATTGGTACCAAAAAATATAGCAGTACATAGATGGCTGGATTCTAGACATGCCTGCAGAGCAGAAGTATCATATGGAGGGTACACCCTCTTAGTGCGCTGTGGCATCTTGCAGATATTAACAAAATGGAATTTTGTCATGAACCCACCAGAGCATATAACCAACTGAATATGGTATTGTTAAGGATTTTGCATAATGGCAGCCAAATGCTACATTTGAATGGTAAGCATGGCATGTTACCTGATTAAGCAAAGTTTGCTATTGTCCTTCCAATAAGTGCTTTCAATTTTCAGAGAGGCCATATCAATTCATAAGAACCTGCAAAATTTAGGTAAAATGAAACTGTGAGGATTGTAGATGGACAACATAAAATGATTGCAAAGCAAAATCACTGAACCACAATTGTGTGCAACCATTGAACACAGGAGTATGTGAAATTAGAGCACACAATGATGATGACAGGAAGACAGAATGCAAACCTCTGGCACCTGTTGCGGTATGAGGAAGGCAGTCCGCCAATGTTGTCCGGACGCCAAGGTGTTCGATGGGATGGCAAGGGAGGTGCTCCCTTCGCCTGTTGCAGGATCGAATAGGGAGTTGAATGGGCTGCCTTTGATCTGTGCAGTTCAACAGCCATCTGTTGGAAATTTAGCCAATTTAATGAGTAATTTAATCCAGGAAATTGCAAATACAAGTATTTCAGAGATAACATTCATGACAGTATTTGTTCTACCAGAAAGTGTGAATATGTACATAATATGAACGACAGTAAGCAATCGAATGAGATTATATCCAGCGGCATTCATGCCGGTGCTAGTCGACATAGCACTTGTCGGTGTAGCCGTCCCACTCGATGCAGTGCAGAAAGGAAACAGTGCTGGTGTTCACTCCCTCCAGTAGCGCAGCGATCCGATCAAGAACAGGAAGAAGAGGAAGTAGCGAGTAGTCGTGCTGGTGGCACTCCCCAAAAATGTGATCGCCGGTCTTCACCCGAGCAGGCGAACTCCGAATCCGACAAACGTCTCGGAGGCTCCTATTCTCCCAAGGTCCTGTGCACATAAGCCATGGGACGGGAATATCTGTGTGCAGCGTGTGGTCTCTGTTCACCGAAGGATGACCAGACGTGGCCTTATATAGGGATTCTCGGGTAATCCAAAAGCGAGGAGGGGAAACGGCGTCGGCAGTGCAGTTAAAGTCATTCAGCACTTAATTGCCAGGAGTTGAAGTGCTACAGCACTTATGGAAGCTATTCGCATTAAAAAGGAAGTGGTAAAACCTTTCCTATTTCGTGCACGGCATAGCACCGCACCCACGCACGCCGCCGCCTAGCTGCCTCGGCCCGGCCCGGCCGGCGGCGGTGGCGGCGGCGCGCGTGCGTGTGGCATTGTTCCATCCCCTTCTCAACTTCTATAAACATGGTATAATGTCCATCATTTAAGTTGAGTCTTGTGCCACATCAATTGTCATGCCGGTATTATTTGTTTTAAACCAAAGAGATATTAGGATTATTAGTCACTAAATGGGCCAAGCCCAATAATAATTCAACAATTTTCACCTATCTCTAGGGTTTAAGTAAATAATCTCAAATATCACAACTTTTGATATACCAGAGTTTCAATGGAGACTGTGAAGTTCCGTCTAGAACAATGAATCCACTCACTCACACTGATCAATGGACTAAGCCTTGAATTGAGAGTTTTGTGTGAAGATGAGTTTTAACAAAGTTCATATCATGGTACAGGGATGCTACAAACATTCCCTTTGTTTTGAAGCATATAAGCCACACTTCCTAAGCCTTTCATGAGTATCTAGATATTTCCCACATCTCATAGACTGTGACTAGCAGTCGAACTCATATAGGTGTGTCCCTTTGAGGATGTTTTGTAGGACGACATCCCTGCTTTAGTAAGCCACTCGGGTCACATTAAGGACTCATCCAACCTGCCATACAAAATAGGAGAAACATTGCATCTGTAATGAGTTTGAGCTTGAATAAGGGGTTTCTCCCTCAGCCAACCACTAGCTTGTTTCACCATCCTACTTCACATAATCTCCGATCACATAGAATAGGTTACCACTGGTTTGACTTCAAGTGGGTCTTAAGCCCAACTCCATCGATGCACCTTCCATCACATTGCGTGACAGACCGTTGGTAAATTGATCTGCCAGATTTTTGGACGTATTGACATAGTCCAAAGCTATTACTCCGAAGTTTCTCAATTTTTTGACAGACTTCAACCGCCTTTTCACATGCCTTGTGGACTTCATGTTATCCTTGGAACTGTTCACTTTGACTATCACTGTTTGATTGTCACAGTTCATGGAAATAGCAGGTATGGGTTTTTCCACCACCGGTAAGTCCATCAGGAGCTCATGAAGCCATTCAGCTTCAACTGTGGCAGTATCCAATGCTGTGAGTTCTGCTTCCATTGTTGACCTCATTAAGATGGTCTGCTTGCAAGACTTCCATGAAACATCGCCACCTCCAAGTGAGAAAACATATCACTTGTGGCATAAATCTCATCAGCATCAGAGATCCAATTGGCATCACAATAACCTTCAAGTACCCTAGGGTACCCGGTATAGTGAATTCCATAGCTCATGGTTCCTTTTAGATAGCGTAATCTTTCAAGAGCTTGCCAATGATCCTCTCCTGGGTTTGAAACAAATCGACTCAATTTGCTCAAAGCATAGGAGATATCAGGCCTCGTTGCGCTAGCTAAATACATCAGTGAACCAATTATTTGAGAATATCTCAATTGATCTCATTTAATTCTCCGATTCTTTCTCAAAGATACGCTTGGGTCATAAGGAGTTGGAGCAGGTGAGCACTCGCTATAACCAAAGCGACTCAACACCTTTTCCACATAGTGGTTTTGCACAAGAGTAATACCACCATTTCCTTCTTCTCTATGTAGCTTTATGTTAAGAATAACATCAGCCACACCCATGTCTTTCATCTCAAAATAATTAGACAGAAAATGTTTTACTTCTTTGATCACATTCTCATTGTTACTAAAGATTAGAATATCATCTACATATAAGCGCAAAATCACACCTTCTCCACCACTAAACCGATAATATACACATTTATCAGCTTCATTCACAACAAAGTCTACTGATGTTAGTGTTTTATCAAATTTCTCATGCCACTGTTTAGGTGCTTGCTTTAGGCCATACCGAGATTTTAATAACTTGCACACCTTACCCTCTTGGCCTTTTGCTATAAACCCATCTGGCTGATCCATATAGATCTCTTCCTCAAGCTCTCCATCTAGGAAAGCTGTCTTAACATCCATTTGATGGACGAAAAGACCATGTGAGGAAGCCAAGGATAGTAGCACTCGAATAGTCGTAAGACAGGCTATAGGTGAATAAGTATCAAAATAATCTTCCCCTTCTTTCTGGGTATAGCCTTTTGCAACAAGCCTTGCTTTTTACTTCTCAATAGTACCATTAGGCCTGAGTTTCTTTTTGAACACCCATTTACATCCTACAAGTTTGCACCCATAAGGATGATCAACCACCTCCCAAGTACCATTTGACATTATGGAATCCATCTCACTTTGAACTGCTTCTTTCCGTAAGTCCGCATCAGGAGAAGAATAAGCTTCTTCTATGGTTTTGGGAGTGTCATCCACATGGTATATGATATAGTCATTGCCAAAGGATTTTGCAACCCTGCGCCTCTTACTCTTTGGAGTGCATTATCCTCCTCGGGAATATTCTCATGAGATTCATCAGCAACAATATTTTCAGGATCAGGTGTCTTAAGAGATACAGAATCATGACTAGAAGTGCTAGGTATATTTTTCATGGGAAATTCATCTTCAAAGAATGTAGCATATCTTGATTCCAAGATTGTGCCTTCCACCATATCAGGCACTTTCGAATTAATAATTAAAAATCTATAGCCCACACTATGAATGGCATAGCCAAGAAAGACACAATCAACGGTTTTGGGTCCAGGCTTTCGCTTTTTGTTAATTGGCACATTTACCTTTGCCAAGCAGCCCCATGTCCGTAGATATGAGAGATTTAATCTCCTTTTCTCCCATCCCTCGAATGGTGTGACTTCTTTGTTCTTCATGGGCACTCGGTTTAGAACATGACATGTTGTCAATATTGCCTCACCCCACCATTCCTTAGATAGTCCCGCGGTGTCCAACATGGCGTTAACCAAATCTGTTAGAGTGTGGTTCTTTCTTTCGGCAATCCCATTGGACTGTGGGGAGTATGGCGGTGTTCTCTTAAAAATTATACCGTGCTCCGCACATAACTCAGAAAAATCATTTGAGAAATATTCTTCTCCGCAATCGAACAATAACCTTTTGATTTTTCTCTCAAGTTGATTTTCTACCTCGGCCTTATAGATTTTAAAATAACGTAGTGCTTCATCCTTTGATTTTAACAAATATACGTAGCAAAATCTAGTGCAATCATCTATAAATGTCATGAAATATCTTTTGCCACCTTTAGTCAACTCACCATTCATCTCATTCTAGAGGTGCCAAGTTCCTCGCCGCAGTAGCCTTGTGAGGCTTGCGAGGTTGTTTCGATTCAACACACACATGGCACTTAGAATTTTCACTAAACTAAATTTCGGGATTAAATTTAAACCAACTAAGCAAGACATACAACCAAAATTAATATGACATAACTGCGAATGCCAAACATTCGCCTCGTCATGATTATTATCATGGTTCACAAACTTAACATTGTTCTCACATAGAGACAAGTGGAACAAGCCTCCTCTCTCATAGCCCTTCCCAATGAAAGTTCCAAACTTCGACAAGACACATTTATTCGACTCAAAAACAAGTTTATAACCATCACGACAAAGTAAATAGCCACTAATCAAGTTTTTCCTTATTGAGGGGACATGCTGCACGTTCTTCAGCTGCACGGTCTTTCCCGAAGTAAGCTTCAGATTGACCTTACCAATACCACGAACAGAAGCATGTGCTCCGTTTCCCATCAACAAGGAGGCAACCCGCCCGACCTGATAAAAAGAAAACAAGGATTTATCAGCACATACATGTATATTGGCTCCTGTATCAATCCACCAATCAGGTGAATTAAAAACTGAAAGAACTGTATGGAGTGAATTACCATACCCTGAGGTTCCTCTTTCAGCCTCAACCATGTTTACTTATTTCTTCTGATTCGGCTTCCACTTCGCATCTGGGAAATCTCTAGCAAAATGCCCAGTCTTGCAACACGTGAAGCAGTTGCCTTTCTCCTTGAGGACCATGTGTGGTTCGAGGACCGGTGGATGGTCGCTTCCTTGTGTGATGAGTGATTGACAACGTTGTGTGGACTGATTCTTGGCTAAGTATTGCAGTGCGGGTTGCGGCTTGAGCGGTGTTGGTGCAGGTGAAGAACAAGCGGGAAAGGTCGTCGCCAGTGAGGCCTCCAGGTGTGGAGAAGACAAGTAGGCTTCGTTCGAGGGACCCGGTGGCCAGCGGGGTCAAGTGCGGGCCGCATGGTGGCATGAACAGCAAGATGAAGTCGTGGACAGTTTCTTGGTTGAGCCTCAAAACCAAGGTCGAGCCGGGACTACGTGGGAGACAATTCATGAGTGGAGATTGGCGGAGGCTACACCGAGTTCGCGGGGTTTCCGGTGGTTCACCAGAAAACCACTGGGTTCCTTGGTTGATCCACAAAGCCAAGACCGAAGAACTGAAGACGGAGCTGCAGCAGCTCCAGACCGGCCGTCGACCGGTGGGTCCGACCGGTCCGACCGTGGGTACCGTCCGACCAGGTGAGGAGCACCGGTCTGACCGGTGTGCGACGACGCAGTCCGAAATCTTCGAAATGGAGGACACGCGCCGGGATCGCAAGGCTTGCGTCGAGGCTAAGCAGGTTGCGGTCGCCGGGCATCCGTCCGATGGAAAAGACATGAAGACTTCCAAAACTGCCCATGAGGGGCTTGTATCCCTAGTCATTAGGAAAGGGTAATTTAGACTTTCGGTTGCCTCCATATAACCCAAGAGGTGAGAGGATGGCAGCCAACTCTTGGAACCCTAGCTCATTTGTTTTCCTATTTTCCTTCCTATTTTCCTTAGGATTTCTATAGGAATAGCTTGAGAGCTTCATGGTGAGATCTTGTGAGAGGGTTGGATGATCGGGCGGCAAGCTAGACCTTGTATGAACCTTTGTTGCATGTATAGATGATTCGGCGTGGTTCCTCAAGGTTTGGATGTGTTGTTCCCGGTTGTTCTTGGTGGTGATTTTCGGAGCTCTCTCTTGGTGATTTCTTTGGGTTGTTTTCGGGACCTTTATCTTGGGGATTTGATGGGGGAAATTTGTGGGAACCCTTCGTGGTTCTTTGGGCTGTGATTCCCCTCCCAAATCCATGAGTAAAGGGGCTCGATTTTGGGGTTTTCCGAGTTCTAGGGTTTGTGGTGCACTTGGCGGGATTTCTTCGATTCCTCCTTTTTGGACAAGTTTTGGTGGGATTAAACTTGGCTATGGACTCCTCATGAGGTGTTTCTAATATTCCCAAAGCCTTATTCAAGTCCGTCGAGCTATTTGAGAGATCGAGGTTTGGATTTGGGGGAGTTGACCCGCGGGTGCTGTTCATCCCGAACTGCCCAGGCTACACCGGTTTGACCGGTGCTCTTGACCGGTCTAACCGGTGCAACCCTCGGTGGGTTTTTGCCCTGGTGAACGTCTAGGTGTGTTCGCTGTTGTCCTGTGTTGTTGCTGTTTCGAGTTTGGGTCAGTTTGGTGGTCGTTTGGCCTATTTGGTGCTTTGGGGGCTTTCAGGCTGTGATCGGTCTAACCAGTGTGTCTCACCGGTCTGACCGGTGTGGAGCCACTTGGTGAAAGTTGCCCAGTTTCACCAGCAGGGACCGGTCTGACCGGTGGTGCTCACTGGTCTGACCGTGTTGGTCTGTAGACTCGAGGTTTGGTGTTCTGCTGCGTTCTCGGGTCGGAAGGTTGTGTGTTGGTTCCAAGGTCCAGTGGCACTCTAGTGGCTGCGTGGGCTTGGCCAATTTGGGTAGTGAGTCGGAGATGTGTGTTAGAAGCCGTGTTCATCTTGTTGGAGTTTTCATCTCCTTCGAGAAGAATTTTTATCGGCTCCCATTCACTCCCCCCTCTCTGGTTCGCCGTATCGGTCCTTCACTCCTTGTCCTTCTTCTTCTTGAAATAAGTAGTGTTCTTTGGTTTCACATCTTGCTGGTTTTCTTCTTCTGTGGTTTAGGACGATTCTTTTGCACCACATGTGCGCTAGAACCCCCTTCTGCAACTTTCTTTCCCTTGACATCTTTTGCCCTTGCCTTATCTTCCACATCAAGAGTACCGATCAGTTGAGTAACATCATACTCACATCTCTTGTGTTTCAAAGAGGTTGCAAATTCAGTCCAAAAAGGTGGCAATTTTGCAATCATGCATCCAGCCACAAACTTGTCAGAGAGTTCACAACCATGCATCTCGAGATCTTTTACTATCGCTTATATCTCATGAGCTTGTTCTACCACCGAATGGTCATCAACCATCCGATAGTCATGAAACTGCTCTATGACATACAACACAGAGCCAGCATCAGAAACTGCATAGCTGAGGACCATGTGTGGTTCGAGTACCGGTGGATGGTCGCTTCCTTGTGTGATGAGTGATTGACAACGTAGTGTGGACTGATTCTTGGCTAAGTATTGCAGGTGCAGGTTGCGGCTTGGCTGGTGTTGGTGCAGGTGAAGAATAAGCGTGAAAGGTCGTCGCCGGTGAGGCCTCCAGGTGTGGAGAAGACAAGTAGGCTTCGTTCGAGGGACCCGGTGGCCAGCGGGGTCAAGTGCGGGCCGCATGGCGGCATGAACAGCAAGATTAAGTCGTGGACGGTTTCTTGGTTGAGCCTCAAAACCAAGGTCGAGCCGGGACTATGTGGGAGCCAAGTCATGAGTGGAGATTGGCGGAGGCTACACCGAGTTCGCGGGGTTTCCGGTGGTTCACCAGAAAACCACTGGGTTCCTTGGTTGATCCACAAAGCCTAGACAGAAGAACCGAAGACGGAGATGCAGCAGCGCCAGACCGGTCTGACCGGTGGGGACCGGTCTGACCGGTGAGGAGCACCGGTCTGACCGGTGTGCGACGACGCAGTCCGGAATCTTCGAAGCGGAGGACACGCGTCGGGATCGCATGGCTTGCGTCGAGGCTACGCAGGGTGCGGTCGCCGGGCATCCGTCCGATGGTGAAGACATCAAGAATTCCAAATCCGCCCTTGAGGGGCTTGTATCCCTAGTTGTTAGAGAAGGGTATTTTAGACATTCGGTTGCCTCCATATAAACCAAGAGGTGAGAGGATGGCAGCCAACTCTTGGAACCCTAGCTCATTAGTTTTCCCATTTTCCACCTATTTTCCTTAGGTTTTCTTTAGGACTAGCAAGAGAGCTTCACAGAGAGATCTTGTTGAGAGGGATGGATGATCGGGCGGCTTGCTAGACCTTGTACGAACCTTTGTTTCATGTATAGATGATTCGGCGTGGTTCCTCAAGGTTTGGATGTGTTTTTCCTGGTTGTTCTTGGTGGTGATTTTCGGAGCCCTCTCTCGGTGATTTCTTTGGGTTGTTTTCGGGACCTTTCTCTTGGGGATTTGATGAGGGAAATTTGTGGGAACCCTTCGTAGTTCTTTGGGCTGTGATTCCCCTCCCAAATCCGTGAGAATAGGTGCTCGATTTTGGGGTTTCTTGAGTTCTTGGGTTGGAAGTGCTCTTGGCGGGATTTCTTCGATTCCTCCTTTTTGGACGAGTTTTGGTGGGATTAAACTTGGCTATGGACTCCTCATGAGGTGTTCCTAATTCCCCAAAGTCTTGTTCAAGTCCGTGGAGCGCGATTTGGGAGATCGAGATTTGGATTTGGGGGAGTTGACCCGCGGGTGCTGTTCATCCCGAGCTGCCCAGGCTACACCGGTCCGACTGGTGCTCTTGACCGGTCTGACCGGTGCGAGCCCTTGTGGGTTTTTGCTTGGGTGAACATCTTGGTGTGTTCGTTGTTGTCCCGTGTTGCTGCTGTTTCGAGTTTGGGTCAGTTTGGTGGTCGGTTGGCCTGTTTGGTGCCTTGGGGGCTTTCAGGCTGCGACCGGTCTGACCGGTGTGTCTCACCGGTCTGACCGATGTAGATCCACTTAGTGAAAGTTGCTAAGTTTCACCGGCAGGGACCGGTCTGACCGGTGGTGCTCACCGGTCTGACTGGTGTGAGTCTGTAGACTCGAGGTTTGGTTTTCCGCTGCGTTTCTCGGGTCGGAAGGTTGTGTGTTGGTTCCTAGGTCCAGTGGCACTCCAGTGGCTACGTGGGCTTGGCCAACTTGGGTAGTGAGTCGGAGACGTGTGTTGGAAGCCGTGTTCATCTTGTTGGAGTTTCCATCTGCTTCTAGAAGAATTTTTATCGGCTCCCATTCACTCCCCCCTCTCTGGTTCGCCGTATCGGTCCTTCAAGTGGTATCGGAGCCGGTTCGGGTCTTTATTGACTCTAACCAGTCTAAGATCCACGGATGGCATACCAGGAACGGGGTTCGGGTCCTCCACACTTCGATGGCAAGAACTACCAGATGTGGAGCAAGCGGATGGGTGCGTTTCTCCGCGGAAAGGGTCAGACTCTTTGGCATGTCACGGTGGACACAGGCTATGTCCAGCCGATGGATTTCCTCGCTCCAGGGTCGAGGGACAGATTCGACGCCAACAATAAGGCGGTCGACTACTTGTTTCGTGCTTTGTGTCAGCTTGAGTTCGATCGGGTGCACACTGAGCACTTGGCTTGTAGGATTTGGGCGGTGTTGAAGGAGGCTCATGTTGGGAACGCCCGGTGTTCGAGCACGGATGTATGCAACCTACCGGAGAGAGTACGAGAACTTCACTCATCTCCCCGGTGAGTCCATCGATGCCTTGTTTCAGAGGTTCACAGTGGTTGTGAATAACATGAGGGCCAATGTGGACGTGCTCCCGTACGATGATCATGATAGAGCGGTCAAGATCTTACACTCTTTGGATCGTACGATTTGGGGCGGAAAGTTCGAGGCCATTGTGGAGTCGGAGAAGTATGACACTCTGACGGTGAACGAGCTGTTCTCGAAGCTCA
This sequence comes from Cenchrus americanus, assembly GCA_947561735.1. NCBI lineage: Eukaryota > Viridiplantae > Streptophyta > Magnoliopsida > Poales > Poaceae > Cenchrus > Cenchrus americanus. The sequence goes on along the minus strand of OX387242.1, from coordinate 162,841,815 downwards.
AGTCGGCTAAGGTGGATCGGGGCATGACTGCCAAGCTCGAGGGACCGACTGATTCCCATAGTCTTGCCCTCGTTGGTGGTTCCAAAGGAAAGGCTAACTCTAACCCATCCACCAGGATGTTCTCTTTTTCCTCTTTGATGTCCATGCCAGATGAGGAGTTTGATGACCTTGGAGAGGACGAGCTGGCGCTGTTGACGAGGAGGTTGGAGAGGCTGCACGAGAAACGGGTGAACATGAGGAGGAACACGAGGACGTGCTTCCAGTGCGGCAAGCCGGGACACTTCGTCGCCGACTGCCCGGAGAAGGTCGAGAACAAGGACAGCTACAAGCACAAGTCGAGGACAGATGGCAAGTACCGGTCAAGGCGCGACCACAAGAGCAAGCACAAGAACAAGTACAAGGACAAGCGACGATCGAGGAAGATGGAGAGCCGAGGTGTGACACCCTAAAAATTCCATCACTGAAATCACTTAGCAACTTAAAATGTCTTAAGGATTTAAGGAGATTAAAATGCTAAATAAAATTGAGCTCTAAAAATATTAAAGATAATATAATAAAGTTAGAAACAACAAGTGTATGTGCATCATCATTTGGCTTGCATGATTTTGGTTGCTTGAGTAGTCTCTAAAAGCCTATAAAATATTTGAGAAAAGTTTGCAAAAGTTTGAAATGGATTTGAATTGAAATTTGATTTGAAAATGAGGTTTGAAAAAGAAAAGAAAAAAAAACAAAAGAACCCGCACCCTTACCTTTTGGCCCAGGCGGCCCAGCCCGACTCCCCGCCGGCCCACTGCTCCCCCCTTCCCTTTTCCTTTTTCTTTTCAGCGGCGCCGACAGGTGGGCCCCACCTGTCAGCCTCTACCCCTTCCCTTCCTTTTCTTCTTCCTCGCGACCGCGCCCGGCCGCCGCCGCATGCCGCTGATTCCGCCACGCCCCGCCCTCTCCCCTTCCTTTCCCTGCACTGCGAGCATGCCAATTAAGGCAATTACTCTTCCCCTAAACCCCACGGCCGTTTCCCTTTCCAACTTTAAGCCCGGACGGCCCGCCGGCCATCAATGGCAACCCGCCGCCGCCCCGGCCCCTAGCCGCTTCATCTCCCATCCTCGTGCCCTATTTAAGCTCGCGCACGCGCTCCTTGGCTTCCCTTTCGCCTCTGCTGCACACACGCGCCCGAACCGAGCCCAATTTCCACAGCGCCGCCGCTTTGCTTTCCGCCGCCGCCGTCGTCTCGTCGCCGCCGGTGAAGGGCTTGGTCTCCTACCCGTTTCTGTTGATCATTAGGTTCGCAGGGGACTTGACACGCTCGTGCGCCTGCAGGTACACGCCCCCGACGCCCGTGGCAGCCGCGCCCCGTGCTCGCCGGAGCGCCGCCCGAGCCGCCGTCGTCACCAAGCCGTCCCGCTGCCACCTCCTTTCCACCTTTCGGCCCGTCCTCTTCGCCTGTGCGTGGTAAGCAACCCCCCCTGCCCAAATCTCCTTCCTATCGCGCGCAGCGCCTCCCCCGCGAGCTCACCGGAGTGACCGCGCCGCCCCCTTATGGTGCTGGCCGCCGGTGAGGCCCAATCGTGCCTGTAGAGCCTGCTATCGAGTGCGCAAGCGTCTCCGCATCGTTTTGCCCTAGCACGTGGTCGAAGAAACGGCCGGGAACGCCGTCCAGAGCTCACGCCGGCGAGCTCCCGCCGCGCGCCGCCGCCCTCCGCATCGTCGCCGCCGCCCGCCGCATGTATTTGATCGGGGCCGTTAGATCGCGAGCAAACGGATGGGGATCGCGTACCCTTTCGTTTAAAGGGGGATGGTCCACGGTGGACCCATGGACCGCGCCCACGGCCGGGTCCACGGTGCACCCGTGCGCCATCCACCGTTGGATCCGAGATCCACGGTGCGGAGTGGCAGATTTGATTAAGAGTCCCCGGATTTGCAAATATTAGCAACCCGGTCCTTCCACCTTTGAAAATAATCACGTTAGGTCCCGATTTTTGCAAACTAGCCCCTATCTACCCCGTTTAATTCTGTTTTAAGCCCTTTTCACTACTTTTTGCATATAAACCCTCTGAATTAATTTATAAAAATGTTTTAGCCCCTGAATTTGTTCATAAACAACCCCGTAGACATAGTTTTCTTGCAAATAGGCCCCCGAAAACTCGTTTTAACCATATCTTTCTCATTTTAACTCCGTTTTTAGCGTTCTATATACCGAAATGATCGTCTCGACGAGTAGAATCTTTTAAACAGTAAATTTACCAGTTTTATTACTGTTTGTTGTACTGTTTTGTTTATTGATTGTTATCCATGTTTGACTCGTAGATATCGTGCCTGTTTCGTCTGAGCTCCCTGTCGGAAGTGATCCGGAAGAACCTGTCTTTGAAGAGGAATTCACCCAGCTTGTAGAGGAAGGCAAGTGGATTTCCCCCCCTGCATAATCTTTTTGAACCTATGACATTGCATGCTAAACAATGTTTACTATTCCTGTTGAAATGCATAAATCTGATGGGCAAACACCTAGCTAAGGACTTGACTAGATGCTTTACCACTTTACCTTGATCAACCCTGTTTAAACAAATGCTTGGGGTAGATAAATGCTTAGTTTGCTCAACATAAGTATGGTTATGCTTTGTTTATGTTATACATCTCAGTTATGTTTATGTATACGTTTGTGCTTTAAACAAGATAACTTGTTATAATCGGAACATGGAGAACCACCCAAGATAACAAGACAACCACAGTCCACATGGCTCGGCTTAGCCAATTAATTAGGAGAGTGGGGTAGCCGATAGCTCTTTTCCGAGAGGGGCACAGGGGGCCGGAGTTGAAGGGGTATAGCCCGGTCCTTTTGGGGTAGCGACCTTGGCTAAGGTGTTGACCACTAGGGAGGGTTATGGCCGCTCCGCCGCTTCGTAATCTGTTGCGGGCTGTTGGTTTCTCTTCTTTCCTTTGTAAAGGCTTCGTAGTGGACCCCTAGCCACTCACCTTGGAAGTGTTTAAGGGTCTAGCTAACCCGGGCAAGATGGGGAAACACGAGCTCGTGGGTAAAGTGTACAACCTCTGCGCAGTGTAAAGGCGATCGATCGGCCGTGCTCACGGTCACGAGCGGCTTGGACCCTCACATGATTAACAAACTGGAAGATTAATGCAAATCATGGGTTGGAGGTTTGGTTTGAGGTTTCTTTTAAAGGTTAAGTGGGTTGGTATACACTTACATCTAGTAACTAGGTGCTTGCTAATAAAACTTGACCAACTTATAAAATGCTTACCGCTGTGAACCATAACCTATCCTTGACAAGCCTTGCATTTTCCCCCACTTGCTGAGCTCCAACCATAAGTGTGCTCACCCTTGCTAACCGCCGTTCGCAGGAGAACGTCGGAGGCGAGGACGAGTACTGGAGTGACTTCGAGGAGTTCTAGGCATGCGGATCCCCCAGTCATCATGCCCGTGGATGTCGGCCGATGGAGTTGCTCGTCGTCGTTTAGTTATCGTTTTGTTTGGACCTTCGAGTCCACCCTCATGGATGTAATAAAGGATGTTATACTGGTTTAAACTCTTGTACGTTTTATTCCAGCAATGGTATTACTCTCGTTTTGTCTATCATGTGTGTGTAAATGATCCTGGCGCACATATGAGATGCACTCGGTTTTACTTGTAAAATCGGGTGTGACAAAGTGGTACCAGAGCCGTGATGACTGTAGGACGCAGCCTTAGTTAGAAATGGACGAAATTAAGGATTCATGTTCTAGAAAGCCACATCATGCTTCAAATCATCTTATTTACGCACTAAAAATCTAATTTAACTTTGTTTATCATTTTAAACTATCATTTTGATTTATTCTGCACTCCGAGATCGCCTTTGCTTTGACGGATGGCCGGGACTTACATGACCCCTCGCAAGAGCACCGGTGGACGCTTTCCTACCGGACGCCGGCTCCTCGCCACCGCCTTGAGGATGTTGAGGAGGAACGAGGAGGAGTTCCCGGCAGGAGGTTGAGGTTGAGGAAGACCCGAGAAGAGGTCCGGCCGGGAAGAAGAAGAAGTGGATCCCGAAGAAGTTGAGATGGAGGAGGAGGAGCCGAAGAGCCATTGGAACAGCCACCACCGTACGATGGCACAAAGGCTTGAGGGAGCGACGCAGACGGTGACATTGTGATTCCACCGGCGCCCGCAGTCAATGAGGAAGCACCCCCCGCACCCGCCGATCCCGTGCCGAAGGTGATCCGGAAGACTCCGGTGATGACGGTGTGGGTGAGGATGATGGTAACCATGCCGCCGGGCAACCCAGAGGAAGATGAAGATCCCCGCTACCATGGAGCTGAATACCATAAGCACTCTACTGAAGCTGAGAATGGGCTGTTCTGCATTCTCCTGTGGGATGTTCTGAGATATCTGGGGTATACTATAAGGCCTCTCTATGTGACCAAGCATTTCAGTGAGCCTGGAATGAGAGATTACTACACTTGCAAGGTCTACATCAGGAAGCCTCTGAATGATACTGAAGGATGGAGGTATCGCTCATCCCACCATAGCACAGCTCAGTTCTCTACGGATGATGCCGCGGTGAATGATGCAAGCAAGGAGGGCGCTCTCGGTCGGTGCCGCCATGCTAATCGGGTGGCGGGTTGTTCCAATCGGAGTACCGCCATGTGCCTCGACGTGCAAGTGGCACGAAGTGATTGTGGTGCCGGCGAGGAGGTGATGACCGCATCGATGTCTTGGCAAGGGTGACCGCTGCTCCGAATGCGGATCCGGAGAGAGCAACTTTGGAGATAAACAAGTATCATGAGGAGCCGCAGTCGCTCGAGCAAAGATAGCGCGTCTTGAAGCGCAACTTGCGAGACGGCGACCGCCTCGGAAGTCATGCCATACCGGACTACGCCTTCCCCTCCGCGCAAGAGGCTTCGTTACGGCACCGATGAAGCTACTACTCGTCTTGGCTAGGATCCTAGGATGCTCGCCCTTATCATTTACCTTTTCGATAGACCGTTCCTGCGTGAACGTATTTGCTTGTAATAATGAATGCTGTTTGCAAACATGCTTGAGTTGGATCTTTGCTTGATTGTAATTGTATGGTGGAGTGATGGCCACTATGCAATCCGAAATTTTAAGTTAATTAAAGTTTGGTTTGGGTTTTATCGGTTGTCATTGCTTAATCTCTCATGCAAGTATGTTTGGATCAAATCTGTTTTCGCAGTCATATGACATGTCAGTAATGTTTTGCTTATAACTCAAGCTACAGAAATCCAAATGACATGAAACCAGTTGGGTTAGTTCACAAATTTAGAGGATGAATTTCTGTCAAAAATTCAATGGTATACCATACATATTCTGGGAGTTATGCACAAAGTAATGAACATGACAGAATCTGTAAATCTCTACTGATATAGCTGTACTGTTTGAATTATATCTCGAGTTATACATATCCAAATGAGGTGATTCCAGTTGGGATGGTTCCATAATTTTATACACTATAATCTGGTAAAAATTCGTGGTCATTGGATATTTACACAGAAAGTTATGCATAATTCTTTGAGGTCAACAGAATCTGTCTTAACATGAAGTACATGCTGTCATTTTACTTTGAGTTATTCTCTTATGCAATGATTCAAGTACAATTATCTGAGATATGATTTTTCTAACGGTCAGATGGTAAACACCAGGTCCGGAGGAGGTCAAGACGTGCCACCTGTGATCCGGGCACATATTGCAAATCAACAAAACCCAGCACCACCTCCACCGATCAACCAAGCAATGGACCCGAACATGCAGCAATTCTCGGCGGCGCGTATGCAACTGATTCAAAACCTTACCAACACAGTGCAGCAGATGCAAGCCCAACAGAACCAGCCACCACCACCGATGCCTCCACCACCCCCGCCACCAAGGGACAGGCACAAGGAGTTCATGAGTCACCACCCCCCTACATTTTCTCATTCAGCTGATCCACTGGATGCTGATGACTGGCTGAAAACTATTACTAAGAAGCTGGAAATCGTGTAGTGCACTGATAGGGAGATGGTTCGTACGCCGCCGGAAGGCTTGTGGGGCAGCCGCAGCATTGGTGGGATGCGTACTCTCAAGCTCATCCCAACAAAGCAGAACATCACTTGGCAGAATTCGTGACAACTTCCGCACTTATCACATTCCTTCGGGGGTTCTCAAGCTCAAGCGCAGGGAGTTCTTGTCACCGAGGCAAGGCAATATGTCGATGGTCGAGTATCCGGACAAGTTCACTCACTTGTCACGCTATGCACCCGATGAAGTCAACACCGATCCAAAGAGGCAAGAAAGGTTCCCGGATGGCTTGATTAGTCCTCCGAACTATTTACCGCAGTCACATCTTCCCGACTTTCGTACGCCGGTAAACAAAGCTATTGGGCCGGAAAGCAAGAGGAAGGAGATGGGTGAACATAAACGCAAATTTCGGTCTCGGGGCGTCTAGCAAGAACACCCGCCCCCGTTACGGTTCTCGGCGAGCTCGACTCCATATCGTCCCGGTGGACAAGCCGGAAGGTACCCACGGAACATGCGGCTCCGGCGCTCGTTTCGGCCACGGCGCTTCAATCCTCGGTACCCCCGGACTCCTACCCCACAGCTGAGTCGTCCTAGCAACAACTGCGGGGCACCCGTCGAAACACCAACCCTGTTCAGCCAGGTGGATGCTTCAAGTGCGGAGAGCTGGGGCATTATGCTAACAACTGTCCTAAGAGGGTGATGCAGACTCCACAGAGGGACATTGGGAACAGGACTGGGCAGTCATCTTCGCTGGCTCGTACTCCACAGACACCCAGCAAGAGAGGCCAGTAGAGTCATGTGCGTGGCCGAGTCAATCATGTATCAGTGGAGCAAGCTCAGAATGATGCTGGCGTGGTATTGGGTACGTTTTTCGTCAACTCGTACCGCTACCGTATTATTTGATTCGAGAGCATCACATTCATTTATAACTGATCAATTTGTGGCAAAATATAACTTACCTATGAGTACAATGAAGAATTCACTGATAGTTAGCACTCCTGGGGGAGAAATGAAAACTGGTCACATATGCCCACAAGTAAAAATAAATATCATGGGAGTAGACTTTCTTGCTAATCTGGTAGTTCTAAAATCATGGGGAATAGATGTCATTCTTGGTATGGATTGGTTAAGGAGTTGTGATGGAGTTATTCAGTGTCGGAAGAGGTCAGTACTGTTAACCGGTCCTCAAGGGGAAAGAGTGGAGTACGTGAGTGCACCCTCATCTGTTAAAGGAGTTATGAACTCTGTTGAAGGCAAGGCCTTGGAGGATATAAGGGTAGTGAATGAATTCCCTGATGTATTTCCGGAGGATTTGCCGGGTATGCCACCCGATCGTGACATTGAATTTAGTATTGAACTTATACCCGGTAATCGCTCCCATATCTAAAAGACCATATAGAATGGATGTTAAAGATCTAGCCGAATTAAAGAAACAAATTGAAGAATTGCTTAGTAAAGGGTTTATCCGTCCTAGTTCATCACCATGGGGAGCCCCCACACTCTTCGTTGATAAGAAGGATGGTTCTAGGAGGTTGTGTATAGACTATCGATCACTTAATGAGGTTACTATCAAGAATAAGTACCCTTTACCTCGGATTGAGGATTTGTTTGATCAAATGAGAGGAGCTAAAGCTTTCTCTAAGATAGATCTTAGATCGGCTATCACCGTTAAAAATCCGTGTGGAGGATATACCAAAGACAAGATTCACATCTAGATACGGGTTATATGAGTTCACCGTGATGTCCTTTGGCTCGACCAATGCACCAAAGATACTTTATGTATTTGATGAACAAGGTATTCATGGAGTATCCGGATAAGTTTGTTGTGGTATTCATTGATGATATATTGGTATTCTCTCGGAGTGAAGAAGAACACGAAGAACATTTGAGGCTTGTGTTACGAAGTTACGGGAACATCACCGTATGCCAAGTTCAGCAAATGTGCTTTCGGTTGAAGGAGGTATCTTTTCTCGGACATATCATCACGTATGGAGGCATAGCGGTCGATCCAAGCAAGGTTCGGGATGTATTGAACTCGGAGTCCGCCTAAGAATGTGCCGGAGATCGAAGTTTCCTTGGACTTGCGGGATACTATCGGAGGTTCATTGAAGGGTTTTCTAAGATAGTGAAGCCACTTACCACTCGCTCGAGAAAGGAAGAGAATTCAAATGGGATGAGAAGTGTCGGGCTAGTTTTGAGGAATTGAAGAAGAGGCCGACCACAAGCACTCGTGTTGATCATGCCGGACATACACAAAGGGTTCGATGTGTACCGTGATGCCTCTCGGCAAGGTTTGGGATGTGTGTTAATGCAAGAAGGAAAGGTAGTCGCCTATGCTTCAAGACAAGCTTGAGGAAACATGAGCAGTAACTATCCTACTCATGATCTTGAGTTGGCTGCGGTTGTTCACGCTTTGAAGATCTGGAGACATTATATGATTGGGAACAAGTGTAAGATCTTTACTGACCATAAGAGTCTGAAATATATCTTTACTCAGAAGGATCTGAATTTGAGGCAAAGAAGATGGTTAGAGTTGATCAAAGATTAGGATTTGGATATCCAGTATCATCCCGGAAAAGCAAATGTAGTGGCAGATGCTTTGAGTCGGAAGGGACAGACTAATATGCTATTGGGACACCTGTTACCTCAAGAACTATGTTGGGAGATGGCACAGCTTAACTTGGGAATGGTTGCTTCGAGTGAGACTTTGACATTAGAGATTGAATCGACACTTGAGCAGGATATCAGGAAGGGACAGTTGACTGATGCCAAGATTGCAGAATACAGGAAGTTGATTAAGTTAGGCAAAGTTCCAGAATTCAGAGAAGATTGGCAAGGAACAGTGTGGTTTAAGAACAGAATCTGTGTACCTGAGATCAAGGAATTGAGAGAAATTATCTTGAAGGAAGCACATGATTCAGCTTACTCCATATACCCTGGTAGTACCAAGATGTATCAGGACTTGAAGCAGAGATACTGGTGGTATGGGATGAAGAAAGATGTAGCAGCTCATGTAGCTTTGTGTGATGTGTGTCAAAGAGTGAAGGCTGAGTATCAAAGACCAAGCAGGATTGCTACAACCTCTCGAAGGTACCTGAGTGGAAATGGGAAGAAATCGGTATGGATTTCATAGTGGGATTACCTCGTACTCGTGACGGGTATGATTCTATTTGGGTTATTGTGGATAGACTAACCAAGGTAGCGCACTTCATTCCAGTAAAGACGACCTATACAGGAGTGAAGCTAGCTGAGTTGTATAATTCAAGAATAGTGTGTTTGCACGGAGTACCGAAGAAGATAGTGTCAGATCGAGGCACACAGTTCACCTCATGGTTTTGGCAGAAGTTGCATGAATCGATGGATACAAAGTTGAACTTCAGCTCAGCGTATCATCCTCAGACAGATGGGCAGACAGAGAGAACAAATCAGATACTTGAGGATATGTTGAGAGCTTGTGCGTTAAAGAACAAGGAGGGCTTGGGATAAGAGTTTGCCTTATGCGAGTTTGCTTATAACAACGGCTATCGACCCAAAGCATCAAGATGGCACCTTTTGAAGCTCGTATGGAAGGAAGTGTAGAACACCGTTGTTTTGGAATCGACCGGTGAAAGGCGTTCTTTGGGCCGGACAAAGATACGAGAAGCGGTAAAAGCAAGTTGAAATCATAAGGGAGAATCTTAAGGCAAAGACACGGTCAAGACAGAAGAGTTATGCCGATCCTCGACGAAGAGAGGTGATCTTGGAAGTCGGTGATTATGCATACCTCGCAGTGTCACCTATTCGAGGGTTACGAAGGTTTAATGTCGAGGAAAGTTATCACCTCGATTTATCGGACCTTTCAAGGTTTTGGAACGGAAAGGAGAAGTGGCATACCGCTTAGAGTTGCCAAGACACGGTTGTCGGGAGTTCATGATGTGTTTCATGTATCCCGACTAAAGAAATGCACAAGTGAGGTTAGAATAGAACCGAGTACGGTTAGAGGATATTTAAATGGAGAATGACTCGACATACAAGGAATACCCCGTTAAGATCTTGGATGTGTCGAAAGAGTTACCGGGAGTAAGATCATCGAATGTGTAAAGTGCAGTGGAGTCATCACACCGAGGAAGAGGCAACTTGGGAAAGAGAGGATGAACTCAAGGAAGACTTCCCTCAGCTGTTCTCTAAATCTTCTGAATCTCGGGACGAGATTCTCTTTAAGGGGGTAGGATTTGTGACACCCTAAAAATTCCATCACTGAAATCACTTAGCAACTTAAAATGTCTTAAGGATTTAAGGAGATTAAAATGCTAAATAAAATTGAGCTCTAAAAATATTAAAGATAATATAATAAAGTTAGAAACAACAAGTGTATGTGCATCATCATTTGGCTTGCATGATTTTGGTTGCTTGAGTAGTCTCTAAAAGCCTATAAAATATTTGAGAAAAGTTTGCAAAAGTTTGAAATGGATTTGAATTGAAATTTGATTTGAAAATGAGGTTTGAAAAAGAAAAGAAAAAAAAACAAAAGAACCCGCACCCTTACCTTTTGGCCCAGGCGGCCCACCCCCGACTCCCCCGCCGCCCACTGCTCCCCCCTTCCCTTTTCCTTTTTCTTTTCAGCGGCGCCGACGAGTGGGCCCCACCCGTCGGCCTCTACCCCCTTCCCTTCCTTTTCTTCTTCCTCGCGCCCGCGCCGCCGCCGCCGCATGCCGCTGATTCCGCCACGCCCCGCCCTCTCTCCTTCCTTTCCCCTTGCACTGCGAGCATGCCAATTAAGGCAATTACTCTTACCCTAAACCCCACGGCCGTTTCCCTTTCCAACTTTAAGCCCGGACGGCCCGCCGGCCATCAATGGCAACCCGCCGCCGCCCCCGGCCCCTAGCCGCTTCATCTCCCATCCTCGTGCCCTATTTAAGCTCGCGCACGCGCTCCTTGGCTTCCCTTTCGCCTCTGCTGCACACACGCGCCCGAACCGAGCCCATTTCCCGCCGCCGCCGCTTTGCTTTCCGCCGCCGCCGTCGTCTCGTCGCCGCCGGTGAAGGGCTTGGTCTCCTACCCGTTTCTGTTGATCATTAGGTTCGCAGGGGGACTTGACGCGCTCGTGCGCCCGCGGTACACGCCCCGACGCCCGTGGCGCCCGCACCCCCGTGCTCGCCGCAGCGCCGCCCGAGCCGCCGTCGTCACCAAGCCGTCCCGCTGCCACCTCCTTTCCACCTTTCGGCCCGTCCTCTTCGCCTGTGCGTGGTAAGCAACCCCCCCTGCCCAAATCGCCTTCCTATCGTGCCCAGCGCCTCCCCCGCGAGCTCACCGGAGTGACCGCGCCGCCCCCTTACGGTGCTGGCCGCCGGTGAGGCCCAATCGTGCCTGTAGAGCCTGCTATCGAGTGCGCAAGCGTCTCCGCATCGTTTTGCCCTAGCACGTGGTCGAAGAAACGGCCGGGAACGCCGTCCAGAGCTCACGCCGGCGAGCTCCCGCCGCGCGCCGCCGCCCTCCGCGCCGCCGCCGCCGCCCGCCGCATGTATTTGATCAGGGCCGTTAGATCGCGAGCAAACGGATGGGATCGCGTACCCTTTCGTTTAAAGGGGGATGGTCCACGGTGGACCCATGGACCACGCCCACGGCCGGGTCCACGGTGCACCCGTGCGCCATCCACCGTTGGATCTGAGATCCACGGTGCGGAGTGGCAGATTTGATTAAGAGTCCCTGGATTTGCAAATATTAGCAACCCGGTCCTTCCACCTTTGAAAATAATCACAGTTAGGTCCTGATTTTTGCAAACTAGCCCCTATCTACCCCGTTTAATTCTGTTTTAAGCCCTTTTCACTACTTTTTGCATATAAACCCTCTGAATTAATTTATAAAAATGTTTTAGCCCCTGAATTTGTTCATAAACAACCCCGTAGACATAGTTTTCTTGCAAATAGGCCCCCGAAAACTCGTTTTAACCATATCTTTCTCATTTTAACTCCGTTTTTAGCGTTCTATATACCGAAATGATCGTCTCGACGAGTAGAATCTTTTAAACAGTAAATTTACCAGTTTTATTACTGTTTGGTGTACTGTTTTGTTTATTGATTGTTATCCATGTTTGACTCGTAGATATCGTGCTCGTTTCGTCCGAGCTCCCCGTCGGAAGTGATCCGAAGAACCTCGTCTTTGAAGAGGAATTCACCCAGCTTGTAGAGGAAGGCAAGTGGATTTCCCCCCTGCATAATCTTTTTGAACCTATGACATTGCATGCTAAACAATGTTTACTATTCCTGTTGAAATGCATAAATCTGATGGGCAAACACCTAGCTAAGGACTTGACTAGATGCTTTACCACTTTACCTTGATCAACCCTGTTTAAACAAATGCTTGGGGTAGATAAATGCTTAGTTTGCTCAACATAAGTATGGTTATGCTTTGTTTATGTTATACATCTCAGTTATGTTTATGTATACGTTTGTGCTTTAAACAAGATAACTTGTTATAATCGGAACATGGAGAACCACCCAAGATAACAGTACAACCACAGTCCACATGGCTCTGGCTTAGCCAATTAATTAGGAGAGTGGGGTAGCTGATAGCTCTTTTCCGAGAGGGGCACAGGGGGCCGGAGTTGAAGGGGTATAGCCCGGTCCTTTTGGGGTAGCAGCCTTGGCTAAGGTGTTGACCACTAGGGAGGGTTATGGCTCGCTCCGCCGTCGTAATCGTTGCGGGCTGTTGGTTTCTCTTCTTTCCTTTGTAAAGGCTTCGTAGTGGACCCCTAGCCACTCACCTTGGAAGTGTTTAAGGGTCTAGCTAACCCGGGCAAGATGGGGAAACACGAACTGTGGGTAAAGTGTACAACCTCTGCAGAGTGTAAAACTGATCGATCAGCCGTGCTCACGGTCACGAGCGGCTTGGACCCTCACATGATTAACAAACTGGAAGATTAATGCAAATCATGGGTTGGAGGTTTGGTTTGAGGTTTCTTTTAAAGGTTAAGTGGGTTGGTATACACTTACATCTAGTAACTAGGTGCTTGCTAATAAAACTTGACCAACTTATAAAATGCTTACCGCTGTGAACCATAACCTATCCTTGACAAGCCTTGCATTTTCCCCCACTTGCTGAGCTCCAACCATAAGTGTGCTCACCCTTGCTAACCGCTGTTCAGAGGAGAACGCCGGAGGCGAGGACGAGTACTGGAGTGACTTCGAGGAGTTCTAGGCATGCGGATCCCCCAGTCATCATGCCTGTGGATGTCAGCGATGGAGTTGCTCGTCGTCGTTTAGTTATCGTTTTGTTTGGACCTTCGAGTCCACCCTCATGGATGTAATAAAGGATGTTATACTGGTTTAAACTCTTGTACGTTTTATTACAGCAATGGTATTACTCTCGTTTTGTCTATCATGTGTGTGTAAATGATCCTGGCGCACATATGAGATGCACTCGGTTTTACTTGTAAAATCGGGTGTGACACGAGGCAAGGCCCGAGCGATGGTGGGAGCAAGCGACATCGACTCTAGTTCCGCATACTCCACCTCGAGCTCGAGCAGCAGTGAAGATGTGGGTGATCGTCGCAAGAACAAGAAGTCATCCAAGAACCTGAGCGGGCTGAGCTGCTTCACGAGAGATGGTTTCTGCACCATGGCGCTGAGCTCCGGCGGCAAGAAAACCACACAGAGCGACTCGGACTCTGAGTCCGACGACGAGGTGCGTGATGAACTTCCCTTCTTGCTCCAGGAGAATGAGAGGCTTGGCACTTTGCTTGATAACCGTGATGACATGCTTAGAGAGGCCAAGAAAATAAGGAAAGAGCTTAGGGCTTCACTCGAGGATGCTAGGACTAGAGTGGCTGAGCTAGAGACACAGGTGCTTGATAGCAAGCTTGAGATTGATTCTCTTAAGGCTAGCCCTATTGTTTCGGATGAGAATGATTGTGCTGATTGCTCCATAGTCCTTGCTGATCTTGCTTTGTTTAAGGAGAAGCAAGCCTCCAAGTGTGAGGAACTAGATGTGCTTAGGGTTGAAGTGGCTGAGCTTAAGTCTAGACCTGCTTTGCTAGGTGCTTGCACTTCTTGTTCTGTTTTGCATGCTAATATTGATGAGATGCATGCATACACTAGTCTCTTGAGGCTAAATTGAAGGAACCCATGCCTACATCTTGCTCTACCTGTGAAATGCATGGATTGAAAAATTTGGAACTTGCACATTATGTTGATCGTTTGCAGGATGAGAATGATGACTTGAGGAAGTTGATGGGTTGGTTGTCCGGTCATGAGCCTCAGTTGAGGATGATGATCGAGGCCTTTAAGAGGCAAGATGGTGAGGGACTTGGGGCAAACAAGGTTGGTGAGGGAAGTGGAGAGAATATCCCAGAACCACCAAAAACCCATCACAAAAATGATTTCCCTCCAAAACCTAACCATCTTAGGAAACGACTAGACACAACCCCAGCTCCACCCGTGTTTCCTACACCCACAAACGATCACCGAAAGCCTATCAAGTTTGTGAGCACTTCGGGGAAAGTGTTCTTTGGGAAGGAGAGTGAGAAGGCTAGTGGTGAGAAACCGGTGGAGGATTTGAGTGGAGAGAAACCAAGTGAGCAGCCACATCCCAAGTCTAAGCCTAAGCTTGTGAGGTTCCATTGTGGCTATTGTGGGAGAGATGGCCATAAGGAGGAGTTTTGCTTCAAGAGGAAGCGAGAGGAGAGAATGGCAAAGGAGTGGGCTAATAAGGACAAGTACCACCCCTCTGATGGTGTACTTGAGCCTCGTATGCAGATGCCCAGGGCCAAGGCGAGTGTGAGGACAGTTCGGGCTTGGGGAGAGCGGAAGGCTGCTGGAGGTGTCTTCTTGCCGCCTGTGTCACACCGGTCGGACCGGTGCGGGCACCGGACGGACGGTACCGTTTGGGTTTCGTGCTCGTACAGGTGCGAGGGTTGTTTCTGGAGGTCGTGGTTCTGGTGGTTGGGCTGGAAAGGGTGCAGGTGGTTAGTTTGCTAGGCGTTTTCCTCCTGGTACTCAATACGGGGATCGGAGGAGTCGTAGCTTTGAGTTGGAGAGGAAGGACGTTCCACGGGCTTTCTTGCGTGGATTTGGTCCTCCTCCAGGTAGAGAGGGGTGGTTCCCTTAGGGTGGTTACCGTGGTGGTGTTCGTGGAGGTAGCTTTGGTAGGAGAGATGCTTTGGTTGGTGCTAACCCCACTTTCGAGCAAATGGCTCGGCACTGGTTTTACTCTTTTGGTACTAACCCCAGTGCTGAGTCGTTTGTTCGCTCACGTGCTCGTTTTTGAATTTCAGGTGGGAGACTTGAAGAACATTTGGTTGATTGACTCGGTTGCTCGAGGCATATGACCGGGAGAGAGGGGGTGGTTCTCAAGTCTCGTCCCGTGGTGACAAAGAGGTACATCACCTTTGGGGACAATGGGCGTGGGCGTGTGGTTTCGAAGGTGAGATCAAAGTGAGTGACAAGATCACTCGAGGCGTGTTGCTCTTGTTCAATCGCCGGGGTACAATTTGCTTTACGTGTCCCGGCTTGTTGGATGAGGGCTTTGAGGTGTTGTTTCGGCCGAGGTGGTTCTCGGATTGTGGACTCTCGAGGGGACCTTGTCTGTATGGTCGTTCCCGAGGGTCAGGTGTTTCGTGCTGATTTTTCTCAGTCTTTGGGTGTGGAGCGTTGTTTCTTGGCTGGTTCGTCGAGTGAGTTGTGGAAGTGGCATAGGAAGTTGGGTCACTTGAGCTTTGACCTTTTGTCTCGCTTGAGTAAACTCCGAGGATTGCCACGATTGAGGCTTGAGAAAGAGTTGGTTTGTGCGCCTTGTAGGCATGCCAAGATGGTAGCCTCTTCTCACCCGCCTCTCACCGATGTGATGACTGAGCGTCCATGCGAGCTGCTCCATATGGACCTTGTTGGCCCAGCTCGTGTGCGATCTGCGGGTGGGAAGTGGTATGTCCTTGTTGTGGTGGACGACTATTCTCGGTATGCGTGGGTGTTCTTTCTCGAGGATAAGGGGGAGACGTTTGGTTTTGTTCGAGATCTAGTCTTGAGGTTGAGGAACGAGAGGCACGGAGATGCCATACGAGCTATCCGCAGTGATAATGGCTCGGAATTCAGGAACTCTCGTTTTGAAACCTTTTGCCATGACCATGGTCTTGAGCACCAGTTTTCGAGTCCGTGTACGCCTCCCCAGAATGGTGTTCTGGGAAGGAAGAACAGGACCTTGTGCGAGATGGCTCGGACGATGCTTGATGAGCATAGGACTCCGAGGAGGTATTGGGCTCAGGCGGTGAATACCGCGTGCTATGTGTCGAACAGGATATACCTCAGAGTGCACAAGAAGAAGACATGCTATGAATTGATGCATGGTCGCACACCCAAGGTGAGTCACTTCCATGTCTTTGGTTGCAAGTGTTTCATTCTGAACAAAGGCAGGAAGTTGGATAAGTTTGAGGCTAGGTCTGTCGATGGCATTTTCTTTGGTTATGCATCTCATTCTAGAGCATATCGTGTGCTCAATGTTGAAACTAACCAAATCGTGGAGACTTGCGAGGTAACCTTCGACGAGACAGAGCCACGTAGTCAGCTTGTCTTTGAGTGTGCAGGTGATGATGAGCTTGGCGAGGAGATCTTTCAGGAGGAGGAGCATGAACATGGTGATGATGAAGATGGCGGTGCGGTGCCCCTGGCTGAACATGTACCCACTACTTTGACTACGGTGATGGACGGACCCTCTACTACACCTACGACGACAAATCAAGAACGAGGAGAAGCTGATATTGAGGGAAGGTAGCATCGAGGAGAGAACCTCCCCGGTGAGTTCAAGTGGATCACCCAGCTTCGAGGATCATCGGCGACATGAATGAACGCACTACACGGTCGAGCGTTCGAAACAATTCCCATTTCGCTCATGTTGCGTTTGTTGCTTCTTTTGAGCCCAAAGACATTGGACACGCACTATCTGATCACAATTGGGTTAATTCGATGCATGAGGAGTTGGAGAACTTTGAGAGGAATCAGGTGTGGGAGTTGGTTGACCCTCCCCCAGGGTGTAAGCCGATTGGTACAAAGTGGGTGTGGAAGAACAAAGAGGGAGAGAAAGGTGAGGTTGTGAGGAACAAGTCGAGACTTGTTGCTCAAGGGTTCAGTCAGAAGGAGGGGATCGACTACGAGGAGACCTTTGCTCCCGTAGCCCGTTTGGAGGCGATTAGGATCCTTCTAGCCTTTTCTGTGGCTAAAGGGTTCAAGTTGCACCAAATGGATGTGAAGAGTGCTTTTTCGAATGGTGTGTTGGAGGAAGAAGTGTATGTGAGGCGGCCTCCGGGGTTTGAGAGTGAGAAGTACCCCCACCGGTGTACAAGTTGAGGAAGGCGCTCGTATGGGTTGAAGCAAGCGCCTAGAGCTTGGTATGGCGAGGTTGAGGGGGTTCTTGTTTGAGAGAGGTTTTGAGATGGGGAAGGTCGATCGACCTTGTTTTTGCCGAGGCGGGGGTAGAGATATCCCGATTGTGCGGTGTGTACGTGGATGATATTGTCTTTGGTGGCTCGTCTAACTCTCTTGTTGCAAGGTTTGCAGATGATATGAGCAGGGAATTTGAGATGAGCATGATGGGCGAGTGGCAGTTCTTCCTCGAGCTACAAATCAAGCAATCAAAGGAAGGAACATTTGTGCACCAGGCTAAGTACACCAAGGACATTGTGCGGAAGTTCAAGATGGAGGACTCCAAGGCTATGACGAGGCCGATGAGTACGACTACAGCTCTTGATGCGGACGAGGAAGGTGAACACGTGGACCAGAAGAAGTACTGGAGCATGATCAGGTCACTCCTCTACTTGACGGCGATGAGGCCGAACATACAGTTCTCGGTGTGTCTGTGCACTCGTTTTCAAGCGTCTCCGAGGACTTCGCATCGGCAAGCAGTGAAGAGAATTTTCAGGTACTTGCGTCACACTCCCGACTTCGGCCTTTGGTACTCTGCATCCTCCTCGTTGGCGCTTCATGGTTTTTCAGACGTGGATTTTGCCGGGTGTCGGTTGGATAGGAAGTCCACTTCTGGGACTTGCCAGTTTTTGGGTTCCTCTTTGGTCTCTTGGTCTTCCCGCAAGCAGTCGAGTGTTGCTCAATCCACGACCGAGGCCGAGTATGTTGCCACTGCTAGTTGTTGCTCTCAGCTCCTTTGGATTTCATACACCATGAGTGACTTTGGTGAGGAGTATACCCATGTCCCACTTCAATGTGATAGCACCAGTGCCATAAGCGTTGCAAAGAACCCAGTGCTCCATTCCAAAACCAAACACAAAGAAGTGAGGTATCATTTCCTGAGAGCCAACGTAGAGAAAGGGAAGATAGCTTTGATCCATGTACCCACACATGACCAACTAGCCGATATCTTCACCAAACCGCTAGATCAAGCAACTTTCACTCGTTTGCGGGGGGAACTTGGTGTGTGTTTGATTTTTTGAGTTGGGTGTGTCGGAGCTCTCTTTTGCCGGTGGTGTCGAGCCCGTTTTGCCTCCCCTCGAGGAGCCGGTGGTTTTGTGAGTTTTGTGTGAGAGCTTCTTTGTAGCATATGTATAGCTTTTCTTTTTGCATTTCTTGCATTTGGCATGGCATATGTAACATGATGTATAGGCATCCTTATATCTTAGATTGCATGCATTTTGTATCATATGCATCGGTTAGGAAAAGCTTCTCTCATATACATTGTTAACCATGGAATGAGATATATGTCTTTGTGAGCTTGTTTGGTGTGCTATGGTTAGTTTTGGCTTAGCTCTTGATGATCTTGATGAATAATCCATGGTTGATAGATATGTTTTTGAAAAATGTCACATGTATGCTCTCTCATGTGTAAATGCCTTTATATGATCTTGACATGTTTTAGTGGCTTGGCTATGCTTAATTTGTGGTTGGATAGCTAGTTTATTGATCATATGGGGCCAAAGGCTCATTTGCCATCATGAATGTTTAGCCCTCTTGATTTATCTTGTGGAGGAGCATAAGTTCCTTTTTGTCGCAAAGACATTTCATGTACCATTTACAAATCTGAAACTGAAATGAAAAATGCTTGGAAAATATGCTCCCATGTCATATGTGCTGAATTTAATTTGCTTTGGGTGCTAAACCGTTGCATGATGCCTACCATGAGAAGTCTCATACATAGAAGTAGGCACATGGCTCGGTGGCTTTGACATGACATGAGGTGCTTGTGGGTGTTTGTGATGGTCTTATGATTAGAATGGCTGTCCTAGCATGAAGTTTGTGTGGCTTTGCCATTTTGATATGCTTTGATCATGTTTAGGACTTTGCTCATGAGAGGCAAGTTTTTCGCAAAATTGCCAAAAACCATCTTAGCTTCGTCCAATGGTTGTGAAACTTGGTGATCATGTAGTTGAGATCGATATGAAGCCGTAGAGTATCTAACTTGCTCATTTGGACATGTGTAGCATTCTTTGTTGAATTTTGTCTATTTGAGAAGCTCTAGGTTGTAATTTTTGCATTTTTGGCTTGATTCATGCATTGCCAACAAGGGGGAGAAGTTTGAGCTTGAAATGGCTTGCTAGACGCATTTAGAAGGTTTTCAAGTGGTTTCGAGCCATTTCTGGGCTCTTTTGTGCACCGGTCTGACCGGTGGTGTTGACCGGTCTGACCGGTCAGGGCTGAGTTGTTGCAGCTGCCCTGCTTCAAGTGGTGTCTTGCATGCATTCGTCCAGGGGGACGTGCTTTGGTTCAGGGGGAGCTTGCATGTGTGCAGGGGGAGCTCTTTGTGGTTGTTCGAGCTTTGATTCGGTTGTTTGCGCTCTTTGCTTGAGCTTTGCTTTGTCTCGGATGTGTCGAGCCGTTGCCCTTGCCTAAGGGGTCCGAGACTTGTCTTCTTCAAGTGATCTTGCTCCTTGCCTTCGGTTGGCTTTCGATCGCTTGTTGGAGTTTCTTTTTGTCCGTCTCTTTTCTTTTTCTTTTTCTTTTCTCTCTTGTTACTTTCGTGTGGGTGTTGTCAATGCACTCATCAAGGGGGAGATTGAGGACCATGTGTGGTTCGAGGACCGGTGGATGGTCGCTTCCTTGTGTGATGAGTGATTAACAACGTAGTGTGGACTGATTCTTGGCTAAGTATTGCAGGTGCAGGTTGCAGCTTGACTGGTGTTGGTGCAGGTGAAGAACAAGCGCGAAAGGTCGTGGTCGGTGAGGCCTCCAGGTGTGGAGAAGACAAGTAGGCTTCGTTCGAGGGACCCGGTGGCCAGCGGGGTCAAGTGCGGGCCGCATGGTGGCATCAACAGCAAGATGAAGTCGTGGACGGTTTCTTGGTTGAGCCTCAAAACCAAGGTCGAGCCGGGATTACGTGGGAGCCAAGTCATGAGTGGAGATTGGCGGAGGCTACACCGAGTTCGCGGGGTTTCCGCTGGTTCACCAGAAAACCACTGGGTTCCTTGGTTGATCCACAAAGCCAAGACAGAAGAACCGAAGACGGAGATGCAGCAGCGCCAGACCGGTCTGACCGGTGGGGACCGGTCTGACCGGTGAGGAGCACCGGTCTGACCGGTGTGCGACGATGCAGTCCGGGATCGCATGGCTTGCGTAGAGGCTACGCAGGGTGCGGTCGCCGGGCATCCGTCCGATGGTGAAGACATCAAGAATTCCAAATCCGCCCTTGAGGGGCTTGTATCCCTAGTTGTTAGAGAAGGGTATTTTAGACATTTGAGGACCATGTGTGGTTCGAGGACTGGTGGATGGTCGCTTCCTTGTGTGATGAGTGATTGACAACGTTGTGTGGACTGATTCTTGGCTAAGTATTGCAGGTGCAGGTTGCGGCTTGACTCGTGTTGGTGCAGGTGAAGAACAAGCGCGAAAGGTCGTTGCCGGTGAGGCCTCCAGGTGTGGAGAAGACAAGTAGGCTTCGTTCGAGGGACCCGGTGGCCGGCCGGGGTCAAGTGCGGGCCGCATGGTGGCATGAACAAGAAGATGAAGTCGTGGACGGTTTCTTGGTTGAGCCTCAAAACCAAGGTCGAGCCGGGACTACGTGGGAGCCAAGTCATGAGTGGAGATTGGCGGAGGCTACACCGAGTTCGCGGGGTTTCCGGTGGTTCACCGGAAAACCACCGGGTTCCTTGGTTGATCCACAAAGCCAAGACCGGAGAACCGAAGACGGAGGTGCGGCGGCACGCACCGGTCCGACCGGTCCGACCGGGCCGGTCGACCGGTGGGGACCGGTCCGATCCGGTGAGGAGCACCGGTCGACCCGTGTGCGACGACGCGGTCCGGAATCTTCGAAGCGGAGGACACGCGTCGGGATCGCATGGCTTGCGTCGAGGCTACGCAGGTGCGGTCGCGGGCATCCGTCCGATGGTGAAGACATCAAGAATTCCAAATCCGCCCTTGAGGGGCATGTATCCCTAGTTAGTAGAGAGGGGCATTTTAGACATTCGGTTGCCGCCTATATAACCCAAGAGGTGAGAGGTTGGCAGCCAACTCTTGGAACCCTAGCTCATTAGTTTTCCTATTTTCCACCTATTTTCTCTAGGTTTTCCTTAGGACTAGCAAGAGAGCTTCACGGAGAGATCTTGTAGAGAGGGATGGATGATCGGGCGGCTTGCTAGACCTTGTACGAACCTTTGTTTCATGTATAGATGATTCGGCGTGGTTCCTCAAGGTTTGGATGTGTTTTCCCCGGTTGTTCTTGGCGGTGATTTTCGGAGCCCTCTCTCGGTGATTTCTTTGGGTTGTTTTCGGGGCCTTTCTCTTGGGGATTTGATGGGGGAAATTTGTGGGAACCCTTCGTGGTTCTTTGGGCTGTGATTCCCCTCCCAAATCCGTGAGTAAAGGTGCTCGTTTTTGGGGGTTTCTTGAGTTCTTGGGTTGGAGGTGCTCTCGGCGGGATTTCTTCGATTCCTCCTTTTTGGACGGGTTTTTGTGGGATTAAACTTGGCTATGAACTCCTCATGAGGTGTTCTTGATATCCCCAAAGTCTTGTTCAAGTCCGTGGAGCGATTCGGGAGATCGAGATTTGGATTTGGGGGAGTTGACCCGCGGGTCTGTTCATCCCGAGTCGCCTGTGCCACACGGCTCGACCGGTGCTCTTGACCGGTCTGACCGGTGCAAGCCCTTGTGGGATTTTGCTCGGGTGAACGTCTTGGTGAGTTCGTTGTTGTCCCGTGTTGCCGCCGTTTCGAGTTTGGGTCCGTTTGGTGGTCGGTTGGCCTGTTTGGTGCCTTGGGGGCTTTCAGTCGCCACCGGTCCGACCGGTGTGTCTCACCGGTCGACCGGTGTAGAGCCACTTAGTGAAAGTTGCTCGGTTTCACCGGCCAGGGACCGGTCCGACCGGTGGTGCTCACCCGGTCCGACCGTGTGGGTCTGTAGGCTCGAGGCTTGGTTTTTCCGCTGCGTTTCTCGGGTCGGAAGGTGGTGTGTTGGTTCCTAGGTCCAGTGGCACTCCAGTGGCTACGTGGGCTTGACCAACCTTGGTAGTGAGTCGGAGACGTGTGTTGGAAGCCGCATTCATCTTGTTGGAGTTTTCATCTCCTTCGAGAAGAATTTTTATCGGCTCCCATTCACTCCCCCCCCTCTCTGGTTCGCCGTATCGTCCTTCAAGTGGTATCAGAGCCGGTTCGGGTCTTTGTTGACTCTAACCGCCTAAGATCCAAGGATGGCGTACCGAGAACGGGGGTTCGGGTCCTCCACACTTCGATGGCAAGAACTACCGGATGTGGAGCAAGCGGATGGGTGCTTTTCTCCGCGGAAAGGGTCGATCCTTTGGGATGTCACGGTGGACACGAGGCTATGTCCGGCCGGTTGATTTCCTCGCTCCAGATCGAGGGACGGCTTCGACGCCAACAATAAGGCGGTCGACTACTTGTTTCGTGCTTTGTGTCGACCGAGTTCGATCGGGTGCACACCGAGCACTTGGCTTGTAGGATTTGGGCGGTGTTGAAGGAGGCTCATGTTGGGAACGCCCGGGTTCGAGCACGGTTGTATGCGACCTACGGAGAGAGTACGAGAACTTCACTCATCTCCCCGGTGAGTCCATCGATGCCTTGTTTCGGAGGTTCACGGTGGTGGTGAACAACATGAGGGCCAATGTGGACGTGCTCCCGTACGATGATCATGATAGAGCGGTCAAGCTCTTACACTCTTTGGATCGTACGATATGGGGCGGAAAGTTCGAGGCCATTGTGGAGTCGGAGAAGTATGACACTCGACGGTGAACGAGCCGTTCTCGAAGCTCAAGTCGGCCGAGGTGGATAGGGGCATGATCGCCAAGCTCGAGGGACCGACCGATTCCCATAGTCTTGCCCTCGTTGGTGGTTCGAAAGGAAAGGCTAACACTAATCCATCCACCGGGATGTTCTCTTTCTCCTCTTTGATGTCTATGCCGGATGAGGAGTTCGACGAGCTTGGAGAGGACGAGCTGGCGCTCCTGACGAGGCGGTTCGAGAGGCTGCACGAGAACCGGGTGAACAAGAGGAGGAACACGAGGACATGCTTCAAGTGTGGCAAGGCTGGACACTATTTCGCCGAGTGTCCGAAGGTGAACAACCACGACAAGCACAAGTTCATGGACAAGAGGAAGAAGTCCAAGAAGAAGGATCATGAACATGGGAAGAAGGCGCGGTCTCGAGAGAAGATGAAGAGATCGAGCGACATCGAGTCTGATTCCGAGGACACGTCTTCAAGCTCGAGTGATGAAGACGAAGAGGATGAGAAGAAGAGGAAGAAGAAGAAGAACCTTGGCAAGTACCTGAACGGCCTTTGTGTGACGGGCCTAAGCCTCAAGGACGACTTCTGCGGCATGGCTCGCAGTTCGAGCAAAGCAAGAGAAGCCGAGGGACGCCTCGGACTTGGATTCCGAGGATGAGGTATGTGATGAGCTCTCCTCTTTGCGCAAGGAGAATGAGGAGTTGGTTGACTTGCTTGATAATCGCGATCACATGCTTAGAGAGGCTAAGAAGCTTAGGAAGGAGCTTAGATCTTCACTCGAGGATGCTAGGACTAGAGTGGCCGAGCTAGAGACACGGGTGCTTGATAGCAAGCCGGAGATTGATTCGCTTAAGGCTAGCCCCGTTGTTTCGATGAGAATGATTGTGTCGATTGCTCTATTTTCCTTGCCGATCTTGCTTTGTTCAAGGAGAAGCATGCCTCAAAGTGTGAGGAACTAGATGTGCTTAGGGTTGAAGTGGCTGAGCTTAAGTCTAGACCTGCTTTGCTAGGTGCTTGCACTTCTTGCCCTGTTTTGCATGCTAAGATCGATGAGATGCATGCTTACACTAGTTCGCTCGAGGCTAAATTGAAGGAACCCATGCCTACATCTTGCTCTACATGTGAGTTGCATGCTATGAAGAATTTGGATCTTGCAAAATGTGTTGGTCGCTTGCAAGATGAGAATGATAAGTTGCGTGAAGCACTGAGTTGGTTGTCGAGTCAAGAACCTCAGCTTGGTATGATGATTGCTAGCTGTAAACGCTTTGACGGTTGGGCTTTGGGATTGGATAAGATTGGTGAGGGCAGTGGTGAGAGAGAAAGGAAATTTGGGAATGTTTCAGTTCCACCACAACCCACACCCAAAGACAAGTTTGCATCCAAGCCAAACCAACCAAGAGAAAAACCGAGTGAGAAGGCAAGTGAAAAGCCTAGTGAGAAACCAAGTGAGAAGTCTTGTGAAGAATCTCATCCCAAGCCTAAGCCCAGATCGATCTGTTTCCATTGTGAGTTTTGTGGAAAGGATGGTCACAAGAGAGCGTTTTGCTTCAAGAGGAAGCGTGAGGAGAGAATGGCGAAGGAGTGGGCTAACAAGGACAAGTACCACCCTTTCGATGGTGTACTTGAGCCTCGTGTGCGCTGCCCGGGGCCAAGGCGAGTGTGAGGTCAGTTCGGGCTTGGGGAGAGCGGAAGGTCGTTGGAGGTGCCGCCGCCTGAGCTACACCGGTCAGACCGGTGAGGGGCACCGGTCAGACCGGTGCAGGCCTGGACAGGCAGCAGTTTGGGTTTCGTGCTCGTACAGGTGCGAGGGTTGTTTCTGGAGGTCGTGGTTCTGGTGATTGGTCTGGAAAGTTTGCAGGAGGTCAGTTTGCTAGGCATTCTCCCCCTCGAGCTCACTACGGGGATGGGAGGAGTCATGGCTTTGAGAAGGAGAGGAGGGATGGTCCACGGGCTTTCTTTCGTGGTTTTGGTCCTCCTCCGAGCAGAGGGTTGGTTCCCTCATGGTGGTTACCGTGGTGGTGTTCGTGGAGGTAGCTTTGGTAGGAAAGATGGTTTGGTTTTTGCTAACCCCACTTTCGAGCAAATGGCTAGGCACCGGTTTTACACATTTGGAACTAACCCCGGTGTTGAGTCGGCTTGCTCGCTCTCGCTCTTGGTTTTGAGTTGCGGGTGGATGGCCCGAGAACATTTGGTTGATATCGGGGGGTGGTTCTTCGGCTTCATATCCCGGTGGTGATATGTAGGTGCATCACTTTCGGGAAATGGTGGACAAGGATGAGTGAATTGTGAAGAAATGATAAAGGTAAGTGTATTTGTGACCTTCGAGTGTGTGGCCTTGGTCAAGCCACTTGGTTTCTTTTGCTCTTTGCCTTATCTCATGTGTTTAAGGTGAGCTTTGTATGCTCTTTGGCCTTAATGCATGAGTTTAGGGGGAGCTTGTGAGTTTGGTGCTCCTTTGCTCTTTTGCCGGTGGTGTCGAGCCCTTTTTGCCTCCCCTCGAGGAGCCGGTGGTTTGTGAGCTTTGTGTGTGGGAGCTCCTTTGTAGCATATGTATAGTTTTCCTTTGTGCATTTCTTGCATTTGGCATGGCATATGTAACATGATGTATAGGCATTCTTGCATCTTAGATTGCATGCACTTTGTATCATATGCATTGGTTAGGAAAAGCTTCTCTCATATACATAGTTCACCATGGAATGAGATATATGTCTTTGTGAGCTCGTTTGGTATGCTACGGTTAGTTTTGGCTTAGCTCTTGATGATCTTGATGAATAATCCATGGTTGATAGCTATACTTTTGAAAAATGTTACATGTATGTTCTCTCATGTGTAAATGCCTTTACATGCTCTTGACATGTTTTTGTGGCTTTGCTATGCTTAATTTGTGGATTGGATAGCTAGTTTATTGATCATATGGGGCCAAAGGCTCATTTGCCATCATGAATGTTTAGCCCTCTTGATTTATCTTATGGAGGAGCATAAGTTCCTTTTTGTCGCAAAGACATTTCATGTACCATTTACAAATCTGAAAATGAAATGAAAAATGCTTGGAAATGTGCTCCCATGTCATATGTGCTGAATTTAATTTGCTTTGGGTGCTAAACCGCTGCATGATGCCTACCAATGAGAAGTCTCATAAATAGAAGTAGGCACATGGCTCGGTGGCTTTGACATGACATGAGGTGCTTGTGGGTGTTTGTGATGGTCTTATGGTTAGAATAGCTGTCCTAGCATGAAGTTTGTGTGGCTTTGCCATTTTGATATGCTTTGATCATGTTTAGGACTTTGCTCATGAGAGGCAAGTTTTCGCAAAATTGCCAAAATTCATCTTAGCTTCGTCCAATGGTTGTGAAACTTGGTGATCATGTAGTTGAGATCGATACGAAGCCGTAGAGTACCTAACTTGCTCATTTGGACATGTGTAGCATTCTTTGTTGAATTTTGCATATTTGAGAAGCTCTAGGTTGAAAGTTTTGCATTTTTGGCTTGATTCATGCATTGCCAACAAGGGGGAGAAGTTTGAGCTTGAAATGGCTTGCCGGGCGTGTTTAGAAGGTTTTCGGGTGGTTTCGAGCCATTTCGGGCTCGTTGAGCACCGGTCCGACCGGTCGGGGTCACCGTCCGACCGGTGTGAGTGCCGGCTCTGTTCACATGTTGCACACCGGTCGACCGGTGGTGTTGACCGGTCCGACCGGTCGTGCCGGGTTTGTTGCGGTACCGCCCTGTTTTCAAGTGGTGTCTTGCATGCATTCGTCCAGGGGGAGTTGCATTGGTTCAGGGGGAGCTTGCATGTGTGCAGGGGGAGCTCTTTGTGAGTTTTCGAGTTTGTTTCGGTGGTTTGTGCTCTTTGCTTGAGCTTTGCTTTGTCTCGGATGTGTCGAGCCGTTGCCCTTGCCTAAGGGGTTCGAGACTTGTCTTCTTCAAGTGATCTTGCTCTTTGCCTTTGTTTGGCTTTCGATCGCTTGTTGGAGTTTCTTTTTGTTCGTTTCTTTTCTTTTTCTTTTCTCTCTTGTTACTTTCATGTGGGTGTTGTCAATGCACTCATCAAGGGGGAGATTGAGGACCATGTGTGGTTCGAGGACCGGTGGATGGTCGCTTCCTTGTGTGATGAGTGATTGACAACGTTGTGTGGACCGATTCTTGGCTAAGTATTGCGGGTGCAAAGTTGCGGCTTGACTCGTGTTGGTGCGGGTGAAGAACAAGCGCGAAAGGTCGTTGCGGTGAGGCCTCCGGGTGTGGAGAAGACAAGTAGGCTTCGTTCGAGGGACCCGGTGGCCGCCGGGGTCAAGTGCGGGCCGCATGGTGGCATGAACAAAGCAAGATGAAGTCGTGGACGGTTTCTTGGTTGAGCCTCAAAACCAAGGTCGAGCCGGGACTACGTGGGAGCCAAGTCATGAGTGGAGATTGGCGGAGGCTACACCGAGTTCGCGGGGTTTCCGGTGGTTCACCGTAAAACCACCGGGTTCCTTGGTTGATCCACAAAGCCAAGACCGGAGAACCGAAGACGGAGGTGCAAGAAGCACGGACCGGCCCGACCGGTGGGTCCGACCGGTCGGCCGGGTGGGGACCGGTCGACCGGTGAGGAGCACCGGTCGGCCGGGTGTGCGACGACGCGGTCCGGAATCTTCGAAGCGGAGGACACGCGTCGGGATCGCATGGCTTGCGTCGAGGCTACGCGAGGTGCGGTCGCCGCCGGCATCCGTCCGATGGTGAAGACATCAAGAATTCCAAATCCGCCCTTGAGGGGCATGTATCCCTAGTTAGTAGAGAGGGGCATATTAGACATTCGGTTGCCGCCTATATAACCCAAGAGGTGAGAGGTTGGCAGCCAACTCTTGGAACCCTAGCTCATTAGTTTTCCTATTTTCCACCTATTTTCTCTAGGTTTTCCTTAGGACTAGCAAGAGAGCTTCACGGAGAGATCTTGTAGAGAGGGATGGATGATCGGGCGGCTTGCTAGACCTTGTACGAACCTTTGTTTCATGTATAGATGATTCGGCGTGGTTCCTCAAGGTTTGGATGTGTTTTCCCCGGTTGTTCTTGGTGGTGATTTTCGGAGCCCTCTCTCGGTGATTTCTTTGGGTTGTTTTCGGGGCCTTTCTCTTGGGGATTTGATGGGGGAAATTTGTGGGAACCCTTCGTGGTTCTTTGGGCCGTGATTCCCCCTCCCAAATCCGTGAGTAAAGGTGCTCGTTTTTGGGGGTTTCTTGAGTTCTTGGGTTGGAGGTGCTCTCGGCGGGATTTCTTCGATTCCTCCTTTTTGGACGGGTTTTTGTGGGATTAAACTTGGCTATGAACTCCTCATGAGGTGTTCTTGATATCCCCAAAGTCTTGTTCAAGTCCGTGGAGCGATTCGGGAGATCGAGATTTGGATTTGGGGGAGTTGACCGCGGGTCTTGTTCATCCCGAGTCGCCTGGGCCACACCGGTCTGACCGGTGCTCTTGACCGGTCTGACCGGTGCAAGCCCTTGTGGGATTTTGCTCGGGTGAACGTCTTGGTGAGTTCGTTGTTGTCCCGTGTTGCCGCTCTGTTTCGAGTTTGGGTCCGTTTGGTGGTCGGTTGGCTTTGTTTGGTGCCTTGGGGGCTTTCGGTCGCCACCGGTCCGACCGTGTGTCTCACCGGTCGACCGGTGTAGAGCCACTTAGTGAAAGTTGCTCAGTTTCACCAGCAGGGACCGGTCTGACCGGTGGTGCTCACCGGTCTGACCGGTGTGGGTCTGTAGGCTCGAGGCTTGGTTTTTCCGCTGCGTTTCTCGGGTCGGAAGGTGTGTGTTGGTTCCTAGGTCCAGTGGCACTCCAGTGGCTACGTGGGCTTGACCAACCTTGGTAGTGAGTCGGAGACGTGTGTTGGAAGCCGCATTCATCTTGTTGGAGTTTTCATCTCCTTCGAGAAGAATTTTTATCGGCTCCCATTCACTCCCCCCCTCTCTGGTTCGCCGTATCGGTCCTTCAACATTCGGTTGCCTCCATATAACCCAAGTGGTGAGAGGATGGCAGCCAACTCTTGGAACCCTAGCTCATTAGTTTTCCCATTTTCCACCTATTTTCCTTAGGTTTTCTTTAGGACTAGCAAGAGAGCTTCACGTAGAGATCTTGTTGAGAGGGATGGATGATCGGGCGGCTTGCTAGACCTTGTACGAACCTTTGTTTCATGTATAGATGATTCGGCGTGGTTCCTCAAGGTTTGGATGTGTTTTCTTCGGTTGTTCTTGGTGATGATTGTCGGAGCCCTCTCTCGGTGATTTCTTTGGGTTGTTTTCGGGACATTTCTCTTGGGGTTTTGATGAGGGAAATTTGTGGGAACCCTTCGTGGTTCTTTGGGCTGTGATTCCCCTCCCAAATCTGTGAGTATAGGTGCTCGATTTTTGGGTTTATTGAGTTCTTGGGTTGGAAGTGCTCTTGGCGGGATTTCTTCGATTCCTCCTTTTTGGACGAGTTTTGGTGGGATTAAACTTGGCTATGGACTCCTCATGAGGTGTTCCTAATATCCCCAAAGTCTTGTTCAAGTCCGTGGAGCGATTTGGGAGATCGAGATTTGGATTTAGGGGAGTTGACCCGCGGGTGCTGTTCATTCTGAGCTGCCCAGGCTACACCGGTCTGACCGGTGCTCTTGACCGGTCTGACCGGTGCGAACCCTTGTGGGTTTTTGCTCGGGTGAACATCTTGGTGTGTTCGTTGTTGTCCCGTGTTGCTGCTGTTTCGAGTTTGGGTCAGTTTGGTGGTCGGTTGGCCTGTTTGGTGCCTTGGGGGCTTTCAAGCTGCGATCGGTCTGACCGGTGTGTCTCACCGGTCTGACCGGTGTAGAGCCACTTAGTGAAAGTTGCTAAGTTTCACCGGCAGGGACCGGTCTGACCGGTGGTGCTCACCGGTCTGACCGGTGTGAGTCTGTAGACTCGAGGTTTGGTTTTCCGCTGCGTTTCTCGGGTCGGAAGGTTGTGTGTTGGTTCCTAGGTCCAGTGGCACTCCAGTGGCTACGTGGGCTTGGCCAACTTGGGTTGTGAGTCGGAGACGTGTGTTGGAAGTCGTGTTCATCTTGTTGGAGTTTCCATCTCCTTCGAGAAGAATTTTTATCGGCTCCCATTCACTCCCCCTCTCTCTGGTTCGCCGTATCGGTCCTTCAATAGCGTTGCTCAAGTGCATCCCACATTTCTTTACGAGACTGCAGAGGTACATATGCATCAACTATGGTGTCACCAAGCACGCTCAGTAGTCCTGCTCTGAACGTCACATCAGCATCAAGGAATGCATTATCCTCCTCAGGACTATGCGGACCAACAGCTCTAGGTTCGACCACAAAAAAGCAGTGCATGGAGGTCATCCACAGTATGCTCCTCTGGCGCCATCTCTTGTAATTAGAGCTATCAAAAACATTGGGCTTCAACATCCTCGCAATGCCAGTACTCGTAAAAGGCTTGTCACGTTTTTGGAGTGTTGCAAATTTAGCCAATTTAACTAGTAATTTAATCGAGGAAATTGCAAATACATGTATTTTAGAGATAACATTCATGACAGTATTTGTTCTTCTAGAAAGTGTGAATATGTACATAATATGAAAGATAGTAAGCAATCGAATGAGATTATACCCAGCAGCATTCATGCGGTGCAAGTCGACATAGCACTTGTCGGTGTAGCCGTCCCGCTCGATGCATTGCAGAAAGGAAGCAGTGTCGGTGTTCACTCCCTCCAGTAGCGTAGCGATCCGATCACGAACAGGAAGAAGAGGAAGTAGCGAGTAGTCGTGCTGGTGGCATTCCCCAAAAACGTGATCGCCGGTCTTCACTCGAGTAGGCGAACTCCGAATCCGATGAACATCTCGAAGGCTCCTACTCTCCCAAGGTCCTGTGCGCATAAGCCATGGGACAGAAATATCTGTGTGCAGCGTGTTGTCTCTGTTCACCGAAGGATGACCAGACGGGGCCTTATATAGGGATTCTTGGGTAAGCCAAAAGCCAGGAGGGGAAAGGGCGCCGGTGGTGTAGTTGAAGTGGTTCAGCACTTAATTGCCAGGAGTTGAAGTGCTTCAGCACTTATGGAAGCTCTTCGCATTAAAAAGGAAGTGGTAAAACCTTTCCTATTCTGTCCCACCATGCACGCCGCACGCCCGTCCATCCGGCTAGCTCGGCATGGCACGGCACGCACGCACGCATACCGCCACCGGCCTGCCTGCCTGCCTGCCTCGCCACGCACACGCCCACGCCAACGCCCCGGCCCGGCCCGGCCGGCGCCAGCTGAAACGAACCGGATTTCCGCGGGCGGAAACCTGACTCTCTGCACCTTTGTGGTAGTCACAGGAGGGCTACCATGTGCAACCCCTGTCTCAGCAATACCAAAGATCCATACAGAAGTAAAAATAGATAGAGTACAGCAATTATTTATTACATTAATCAGAGTACATCTCTTCGGCACATGCCGGGTACAAGTCCATCAGGACTGAATCGAACAGAAATAAAACGTCTAGCAGCGAGTCCATGCAAGCGTGGGGAACTCCATATCTCCAAGCAGCTCGAGCGTAGAAAGAGCACTAGTCCTCCTATCCGTCGTTGTCGAAGTCGTAGTCCGGCTTTGTGTCAAAGACACCAGGGTCTACCCGATAAATGGGTAGGCCATGTCAGCTTCCCAACAAAGAGGCAAAAGCGGTGTATAATCTACTACTATGCAAGATATATTCCTACTTTGGCTATAGAAGGCTTTCGCAAAGTATCGAAGCAACATACAAGGTAAGCAGAGATTTGCAGAGAGGTCAACACCTCGGGGAAGCTCACGCTTCCGAGGTCCACGCCTCTGGAGTCCACACCACGCTCAAGCATACCACACCAAAACACCAGATCACAACCACGATCCAGCTCCCAACACTCTTCTGTGATGTGGGGCCCACCTGCTCCTACCCCCACATCTCAACGGCCTCAGCCGGGCTCACACACTCGGGGGAGAGACGAAGCATAAGAAAAGAGTCTAGCCGGAAGTAGCGGTAGATAGCAGTACTGTCCATAACCAGTCGACACGGACTATAGCTATAGGTTTAAACACTCTGCAGAGGTTGTACAACTGTACCCGCTCGAATAGGACTGAAACCGGCCGTCGCCGGTTCCAGGCCCTATCGTACGGCTGAAGGCCAAGTAAGTGGATAGTACCCTCTTGCGTCTCCGAGTCTGGCTCAGCCTCCGTGGTAGAGCTCATACTGCCCGTGAGAGGTCCCTCGAAGCTGTGGAACCCTTCCCCAGCCTCGCCGGGGCGAAGTCTTCTAAGGAGGAAAGAGTCGTCTCCCGAGACGATCACACCGATCCGTCTGCAGGAGGGGCGCTATCCACTACGAGTCTCACCCTGCACCCCACCCATAACAAGGCGGGCGGTTTGTACTAAAGTAGATACTGCATCTAATGGTAAGTCGACTCGGTCCTTAGGGGGCCGAGAGCGAGCACTCCCCATCTCCATCCCATACGACACGCCTCTTAGGTCAGAGGCTAGATCGCATTTTCTCGAGGCAGGCGTTCACCGGTAACCAAGCGGCTCGCTCCCGCCAAAATACGTCAAGGAAATACGCACCCAGAACACACGCTAGAACACACCGAGATCTCCCGCATCTCAGTCCAAGCCCAGAATACCATCCATAATCAAGCAACAAAAGTATGGATAGTTGAGGTATAGGACTAGCTAGGGGTCTGTAGCTAGTCCCTAAGCAGGTAAATCAAGGAATCAGGATATATCAGAACATCAAGGCAAGGCTAATCAGCTGTCTATGCAATTCATACAAGTAATGCATATAAAGTAAAGCACTAGCATCTATATATCAACATGGGATCTACATGGTTGGGAGCGACATGACACCTTCGTTGCCGTTGAAGCAATCGTTGTCCGGAGTAGTGTACTCGGGGTTCTCCGTGTCCTCCTGGTCGAAGCTCGGGTCTGTGGCACGAGATTCGACGCGAACGTAAGGAAACGGAGCACAGCTAAGCAATAACTCCAAATAGAAACCACTTTTTAGAAATTCCAAAAGGGCTCAAACTACCTACAATCAGCAAGGTTTCGAAATTATGAAATTATATAAATTAGTTTTGTATTTTTCTGAGCTTCCTATAATTAGTTATGATTTTTCAAAGTTTAAAACCATTTATAAATCATTTCTAGAAGTGCTTTTAGAAAAAGAAAAGGATTTTTATTAAATTAGCTGCTGACTTCATCATGACATCAGCGCCTCTCGGTTAGCGGGCCGTAAGTGGGCTGAAAGTGCCACTAGGCCGAAGGTGGCCCAGTGCGCTCGGCCCAACTGTCCCAAGTTCCTGAAGTCTGCCAGAACTCCCTGAACTTGACCCAAAAGTTAAACGGGTGCGCTGGGCTTTAGATGGTTCCTGATGGGCCAGCTGAGGACCATGTGTGGTTCGAGGACCGGTGGATGGTCGCTTCCTTGTGTGATGAGTGATTGACAACGTTGTGTGGACTGATTCTTGGCTAAGTATTGCAGGTGCAGGTTGCGGCTTAACTGGTGTTGGTGCAGGTGAAGAACAAGCGAGAAGGTCGTTGCCGGTGAGGCCTCCAGGTGTGGAGAAGACAAGTAGGTTTCGTTCGAGGGACCCGGTGGCCAGCGGGGTCAAGTGCGGGCCGCATGGTGGCATGAACAGCAACATGAAGTCGTGGACAGTTTCTTGGTTGAGCCTCAAAACCAAGGTCGAGCCGGGACTACGTGGGAGCCAAGTCATGAGTGGAGATTGGCGGAGGCTACACCGAGTTCGCGGGGTTTCCGGTGGTTCACCGGAAAACAACCGGGTTCCTTGGTTGATCCACAAAGCCAAGACCGAAGAACCGAAGACGGAGCCGCAGCGGCGCTGGACCGATCGACCGGTGGGTCTGACCGGTCTGACCGGTGTGCGACGACGCAGTCCGGAGACTTCAAAGCGGAGGACACGCGTTGGGATCGCATGGCTTGCGTCGAGGCTACGCAGGGTGCGGTCGCCGGGCATCCGTCCGATAGAGAAGATATCAAGAATTCCAAATCCTCCCTTAAGGGTCTTGTATCCCTAGTTAGTAGAGAAGGGTATTTTGGACATTTGGTTGCCTCCATATAACCCAAGAGGTGAGAGGATGTCAGCCAACTCTTGGAACCCTAGCTCATTAGTTTTCCTATTTTCCACCTATTTTCCTTAGGTTTTCCATAGGAATAGCAAGAGAGCTTCATGGAGAGATCTTGTAGAGAGGGATGGATGATCGGGCGGCTTGCTAGACCTTGTACGAACCTTTGTTTCATGTATTCCTCAAGGTTTGGATGTGTTTTCCCCGGTTGTTCTTGGTGGTGATTTTCGGAGCCCTCTCTCGGTGATTTCTTTGGGTTGTTTTCAGGACTTTTCTCTTGGGGATTTGATGGGGGAAATTTGTGGGAACCCTTCGTGGTTCTTTGGGCTATGATTCCCCTCCCAAATCCGTGAGTAAAGGTGCTCGATTTCGGGGTTTCTTGAGTTCTTGGGTTGGAAGCGCTCTTGGCGGGATTTCCTTGATTCCTCCTTTTTG
The DNA here is from genome assembly GCA_947561735.1 of Cenchrus americanus. Classification (NCBI taxonomy): domain Eukaryota; kingdom Viridiplantae; phylum Streptophyta; class Magnoliopsida; order Poales; family Poaceae; genus Cenchrus; species Cenchrus americanus. The sequence continues at coordinate 162,807,177 of OX387242.1, read as the reverse complement.
GACGAGACTTGGTGGGATTAAACTTGGCTATGGACTCCTCATGAGGTGTTCCTAATATCCCCAAAGTCTTGTTCAAGTCCGTGGAGCGATTCGGGAGATCAAGATTTGGTTTTGGGGAGTTGACCCGCGGGTGCTATTCGTTCCGAGCTGCCCAGGCCACACCGGTCTGACCGGTGCTCTTGACCGGTCTGACCGGTGTGAGCCCTTGTGGGATTTTGCTCGGGTGAACGTTTTGGTGTGTTCGTTGTTGGCCCGTGTAGCTGCTGTTTCGAGTTTGAGTCAGTTCGGTGGTCGGTTGGCCTGTTTGGTGCCTTGGGGACTTTCAGGCTGCCATCGGTCTGACCGGTGTGTCTCACCGGTCTGACCGGTGTAGAGCCACTTGTGAAAGTTTCTCTATTACACCAGCAGGGACCGGTCTGACCGGTGGTGCTCACCGGTTTGACCGATGTGGGTCTATAGACTCGAGGTTTGGTGTTCCGCTGCATTCTCGAGTAGGAAGGCTGTGTGTGTTGGTTCCTAGGTCCAGTGGCACTCCAGTGGATACGTGGGCTTGGCCAACTTGGGTAGTGAGTCGGAGACGTGTGTTGGAAGCCACGTTCATCTTGTTGGAGTTTCGATCTCCATCGAGAAGAATTTTTATCGGCTCCCATTCACAACCCCCCTCTCTGGTTCGCCGTATCGGTCCTTCAAGTGGTATCAGAGCCGGTTCTGGTCTTTGTTGACTCTAACCAGTCTAAGATCCAAGGATGGCGTACCAGGAACGGGGTTCGGGTCCTCCACACTTCGATGGCAAGAACTACCAGATGTGGAGCAAGCGGATGGGTGCATTTCTCCGCGGAAAGGGTCAGATCCTTTGGGATGTCACGGTGGACACAGGCTATGTCCAGCCGATGGACTTCCTCGCTCCAAGATCGAGGGATAGATTCGACGCCAACAATAAGGCGGTCGACTACTTGTTTCATGCTTTGTGTCAGCCTGATTTCGATCGGGTGCACACCGAGCACTTGGCTTGTAGGATTTGGGCGGTGTTGAAGGAGGCTCATGTTGGGAATGCCCGGTGTGCGAGGGCACGGATGTATGCGACCTACCGAGAGAGAGTACGAGAACTTCACTCATCTCCCCGGTGAGTCCATCGATGCCTTATTTCAGAGGTTCACGGTGGTTGTGAACAACATGAGGGCCAATGTGGACGTGCTCCCGTACGATGATCATGATAGAGCGGTCAAGCTCTTACACTCTTTGGATCGTACGATTTGGGGCGGAAAGTTCGAGGCCATTGTGGAGTCGGAGAAGTATGACACTCTGACGGTGAACGAGCTGTTCTCAAAGCTCAAGTCAGCTGAGGTGGATAGAGGCATGACTGCCAAGCTTGAGGGAACGACTGATTCCCATAGTCTTGCCCTCGTTGGTTGTTCCAAAGCAAAGGCTAACTCTAACCCATCCACCAGGATGTTCTCTTTTTCCTCTTTGATGTCTATGCCAGATGAGGAGTTTGATGACCTTGGAGAGGACGAGCTGGCGCTGTTGACGAGGTGGTTCGAGAGGCTGCACGAGAACCTCGTGAACATGAGGAGGAACACGAGGACGTGCTTCCAGTGCGGCAAGCCGGGACACTTCGTCGCCGACTGCCCGGAGAAGGCCGAGAACAAGGACAGCTACAAGCACAAGCCGAGGATGGACGGCAAGCACCGTTCGAGGCGCGACCACAAGAGCAAGCACAAGAACAAGTACAAGGACGAGCGGCGATCGAGGAAGAAGGAGAGCCGAGGCAAGGCCCAGGCGATGGTTGGAGCGAGCGACGCCGACTCCAGTTCCGCGTGCTCCACCTCGAGCTCGAGCAGCAGTGAAGACGAGGGAGATCGCCGCAAGAACAAGAAGTCGTCCAAGAACCTGAGCGGGCTGAGCTGCTTCGCGAGAGATGGCTTCTGCACCATGGCGGCGAGCTCCGGCGGCAAGAAGAGCACACAGAGCGACTCGGACATTGAGTCCGACGACGAGGTGCGTGATGAACTTCCCTTCTTGCGCCAGGAGAATGAGAGGCTTGGCTCTTTGCTTGATAACCGTGATGACATGCTTAGAGAGGCCAAGAAAATGAGAAAAGAGCTTAGGGCTTCACTCGAGGATGCTAGGACTAGAGTGGCTAAGCTAGAGACACAGGTGCTTGATAGCAAGGTTGAGATTGATTCGCTTATGGCTAGCCCTATTGTTTCAGATGAGAATGATTGTGCTGATTGCTCCATATTCCTTGCTGATCTTGCTTTGTTTAAGGAGAAGCATGCCTTCAAGTGTGAGGAACTAGATGTGCTTAGGGTTGAAGTGGCTGAGCTTAAGTCTGGACCTGCTTTGCTAGGTGCTTGCACTTCTTGCCCTGTTTTGCATGCTAAGATTGATGAGATGCATTCTTACACTAGTTCGCTCGAGGCTAAATTGAAGGAACCCATGCCTACATCTTGCTCTACCTATGAATTGCATGCATTGAAAAATTTGGAGCTTGCACATTATGTTGATCGTTTGCAGGATGAGAATGATGACTTGAGGAAGTTGATGGGTTGGTTGACCGGTGATGAGCCTCAGTTGAGGATGATGATCGAGGCCTTTAAGAGGCAAGATGGTGAGGGACTCGGGGCAAACAAGGTTGGTGAGGGAAGTGGAGAGAATATCCCGGAGCCACCGAAAACCCACAACAAAAATGATTTCCCACCAAAACCCAACCATCTTAAGAACCGACTAGACACAACCCCAGCTCCACCCACATTTCCTAAACCCACAAATGATCTCCAAAAGCCTATCAAGTTTGTGAGCACTTCGGGGAAAGTGTTCGTTGGGAAGGAGAGTGAGAAGGTTAGCGGTGAGAAACCGGTGGAGGAGTTGAGTGGAGAGAACCCGAGTGAGCAGCCACATCCCAAGCAAAATCCTAAGCTTGTGAGGTTCCATTGTGGCTATTGTGGGAGAGATGGCCATAAGGAGGAGTTTTGCTTCAAGAAAAAGCGAGAGGAGAGAATGGCAAAGGAGTGGGCTAACAAGGACAAGTACCACCCTTCCGATGGTGTACTTGAGCCTCGTATGCAGATGCCCAGGGCCAAGGCGAGTGTGAGGACAGTTCGGGCTTGGGGAGAGAAGAAGGCTGCTGGAGGTGCTGCTGCCCAGGTCACACCGGTCAGACCGGTGTGGGGCACCGGTCAGACCGGTGCAGGCCTGGACAGACAGCTGTTTGGGTTTCGAGCTCGTACAGGTGCGAGGGTTGTTTCTGGTGGTCGTGGTTCTGGTGGCTGGGCTGGAAAGGGTGCAGGTGGTCAGTTTGCTAGGCGTTCTCCTCCTTGTGCTCAATACGGGGATCGGAGGGGTCGTAGCTTTGAGTTGGAAAGGAGGGACGTTCCACGGGCTTTCTTGCGTGGATTTGGTCCTCCTCCTGGTAGAGAGGGGTGGTTCCCTCAGGGTGGTTACCGTGGTGGTGGTCGTGGAGGTAGTTTTGGTAGGAGAGATGCTTTGGTTGGTGCTAACCCCACCTTCGAGCAAATGGCTCGGCACTGGTTTTCCTCTTTTGGTGCTAACCCCAGTGCTGAGTCGTTTGTTCTCTCACGTGCTTATTTTTGAATTTCAGGTGGGAGACTTGAAGAACATTTGGTTGATTGACTCCGGCTGCTCGAGGCATATGACCAGAGACAGGGGGTGGTTCTCAAGTCTCGTCAAGGTGGTGACAAGGAGGTACATCACTTTTGGGGACAATGGGCGTGGGCGTGTGCTTTCAGAAGGTGAGATCAAAGTGAGTGACAAGATCACTCTGAGGCGTGTTGCTCTTGTTCAATCGCTGGGGTACAATTTGCTTTCTGTGTCCCAGTTGTTGGTTGAGGGCTTTGAGGTATTGTTTCGGCCAGGTGGTTCTCGGATTGTGGACTCTCGAGGGAACCTTGTCTGTATGGTCGTTCCCGAGGGTCAGATGTTTCGTGCTGATTTTTCTCAGTCTTCGGGTGTGGAGCGTTGTTTCTTAGCTGGTTCTTCGAGTGAGTTGTGGAAGTGGCATAGGAAGTTGGGTCACTTGAGCTTTGACCTTTTGTCTCGCTTGAGTAAACTCAATTTGGTCCGAGGATTGCCACGGTTGAGGCTTGAGAAAGAGTTGGTTTGTGCGCCTTGTAGGCATGCCAAGATGGTAGCCTCTTCTCACCCGCCTCTCACCGATGTGATGACTGAGCGTCCATGCGAGCTGCTCCATATGGACCTTGTTGGCCCAGCTTGTGTGGGATCTGCGGGTGGGAAGTGGTATGTCCTTGTTGTGGTGGACGACTACTCTCGGTATGTGTGGGTGTTTTTTCTTGAGGAGAAGGGGGAGACGTTTGGTTTTGTTCGAGATCTAGTCTTGAGGTTGAGGAATGAGAGGCACGGAGATGCCATACGAGCTATCCGCAGTGATAGTGGCTCGGAACTCAGGAACTCTCGTTTTGAAACCTTTTGCCATGACTTGGGTCTTGAGCACTAGTTTTCGAGTCCGTATACGCCTTCCCAGAATGGTGTTGTGGAAAGGAAGAACAGGACCTTGTGCGAGATGGCTCGGACGATGCTTGATGAGCATAGGACTCCGAGGAGGTATTGGGCTGAGGCGGTGAATACCGCGTGCTATGTGTCGAACAGGATATACCTCAGAGTGCACAAGAAGAAGACATGCTATGAGTTGATGCATGGTCGCACACCCAAGGTGAGTCACTTCCATGTCTTTGGTTGCAAGTGTTTCATTCGAAGAAAGGCGAGGAAGTTGGATAAGTTTGAGGCTAGGTCCGTCGATGGCATTTTCTTTGGTTATGCATCTCATTCTAGAGCATATCGTGTGCTCAATCTTGAAACTAACCAAATCGTGGAGACTTGCGAGGTAACCTTCGACGAGACAGAGCCACGTAGTCAGCTTGTCTTTGAGTGTGCAGGTGATGATGAGCTTGGCGAGGAGATTTTTCAGGAGGAGGAGCATGAACATGAAGAGGATGAAGATGGTGGTGTGGCGCCCCCGGCTGAACATGTACCCACTACTTCGACTAGGATGATGGATGGACCCTCTGCTACACCTATGACAACAAATCAAGAACAAGGAGAAGCTGATGTTGAGGGGGAGGTAGCATCAAGTTGAGAACCTCCTCGGCGGGTACAAGTGGATCACCCAGCTTCGAGGATCATCGGCGACATGGATGAACGCACTACACGGTCGAGGGTTCGGAACAACTCTCATTTCGCTCATGCTGCTTTTGTTGCTTCTTTCGAGCCCAAAGACATTGGACACGCACTATCTGATCACAATTGGGTTAATTCGATGCTTGAGGAGTTGGAAAACTTTGAGAGGAATCAAGTGTGGGAGTTGGTTGACCCTCCCCCAGGGTGTAATCCGATTGGTACAAAGTGGGTGTGGAAAAGCAAAGAGGGAGAGAAAGGTGAGGTTGTGAGGAACAAGTCGAGACTTGTTGCTCAAGGGTTCAGTTAGAAGGAGGGGATCGACTACGAGGAGACCTTTGCTCCCGTAGCCCGTTTGGAGGCAATTAGGATCCTTCTAGCCTTTTCTGTGGCTAAAGGGTTCAAGTTGCACCAAATGGATGTGAAGAGTGCTTTCCTGAATGGTGTGTTGGAGGAAGAAGTGTATGTGAGGCAGCCTCCGGGGTTTGAGAGTGAGAAGTACCCCCACCGGGTGTACAAGTTGAGGAAGGCGTTGTATGGGTTGAAGCAGGCGCCTGGAGCTTGGTATGGCAGGTTGAGGGGGTTCTTGTTTGCGAGAGGCTTTGAGATGGGGAAGGTCGATCAGACCTTGTTTTTGCTGAGGCAGGGCAGACATATCCTGATTGTGCAGGTGTACATGGATGATATTATCTTTGGTGGCTCGTCTAACTCTCTTGTTGCGAGGTTTGCAGATGATATGAGCAGGGAATTTGAGATGAGCATGATGGGCGAGTTGCAGTTCTTCCTCGGGCTACAAATCAAGCAATCAAAGGAAGGAACTTTTGTGCACCAGGCTAAGTATACCAAGGACATTGTGAGGAAGTTCAAGATGGAGGACTCCAAGGCTATGACGACACCGATGAGTACGACTACAGCTCTTGATGCGGACGAGGAAGGTGAACACGTGGACTAGAAGGAGTACCGGAGCATGATCGGGTCACTCCTCTACTTGACGGCGACGAGGCCGGACATACAGTTCTCGGTGTGTCTGTGCGCTCGTTTTCAAGCGTCTCCGAGGACTTCGCATCGGCAAGCAGTGAAGAGAATTTTCAGGTACTTGCGTCACACTCCCGACTTCGGCCTTTGGTACTCCGCGTTCTCTTCTTTGGCGCTTCATGGTTTTTCAGACGCGGATTTTGCCGGGTGTCGGTTGGATAGGAAGTCCACTTCTGGGACTCGCCAGTTTTTGGGTTCCTCTTTGGTGTCTTGGTCTTCCCGCAAGCAGTCGAGTGTTGCTCAATCCACGACCGAGGCCGAGTATGTTGCCGCTGCTAGTTGTTGCTCTCAGCTCCTTTGGATCACCTACACCATGAGAGACTTTGGTGAGGAGTATACCCATGTCCCACTTCAATGTGATAGCACCAGTGCCATAAGTGTTGCAAAGAACCCAGTGCTCCATTCCAAAACCAAGCACATAGAAGTGAGATATCATTTTCTGAGAGACAACGTAGAGAAAGGGGAGATAGCTTTGATCCATGTACCCACACATGACCAACTAGCCGATATTTTCACCAAACCCCTAGATCAAGCAACTTTCACTCGTTTGCGGGGGGAACTTGGTGTGTGTTTGATTTCTTGAGTTGGGTGTGTGGGAGCTCTATTTTGCCGGTGGTGTCGAGCCCGTTTTGCCTCCCCTCGAGGAGCCGGTTGTAGTTATGTATAGCTTTTCTTTATGCATTTCTTGCATTTGGCATGGCATATGTAACATGATGTATAGGCATCCTTGTATCTTAGATTGCATCATATGCAATGGATAGGAAAAGCTTCTCTCATATACGTTGTTCACCATGGAATGAGATATATGTCTTTGTGAGCTTGTTTGGTATGCTATGGTTAGTTTGGCTTAGCTCTTGATGATCTTGATGAATAATCCATGGTTGATAGCTATGCTTTTGAAAATGTCATGTGTATGCTCTCTCATGTGTAAATGCCTTTATATGATCTTGGCATGTTTTAGTGGCTTGGCTATGCTTAATTTGTGGTTGGATAGCTAGTTTATTGATCGTATGGGGCCAAAGGCTCATTTGCCATCATGAATGTTTAGCCCTCTTGTTCTATCTTGTGGAGGGGCATAAGTTCCTTTTTGTCGCAAAGACATTTCATGTACCATTTACAAATCTGAAAATAAAATGAAAAATGATTAGAAAATATGCTCCCATGTCATATGTGCTGAATTTAATTTGCTTTGGGTGCTAAACCGTTGCATGATGCCTACCAATGAGAAGTCTCATATATAGAAGTAGGCACATGGCTCGGTGGCTTTGACATGACATGAGGTGCTTGTGGGTGTTTGTGATGGTCTTATGATTAGAATGGCTGTCCTAGCATGAAGTTTGTGTGGCTTTGCCATTTTGATATGCTTTGATCATGTTTAGGACTTTGCTCATGAGAGGCAAGTTTTTCGCAAAATTGCCAAAATCCATCTTAGCTTCGTCCAATGGTTGTGAAACTTGGTGATCATGTAGTTGAGATCAATACGAAGCCGTAGAGTATCTAACTTGCTCATTTGGACATGTGTAGCATTCTTTGTTGAATTTTGTCTATTTGAGAAGCTCTAGGTTGCATTTTTTGCATTTTTGGCTTTATTCATGCATTGCCAACAAGGGGGAGAAGTTTGAGCTTGAAATGGCTTGCTGGATGTGTTTAGAAGGTTTTCAGGTGGTTTCGAGCCATTTCTGGGCTCTGTTGTACACCGGTCTGACCGGTCAGGGTCACCGGTCTGACCGGTGTGAGTGCTGGTTCTGTGCACATGTAGCACACCGGTCATACCGGTGGTGTTGACCGGTCTGACCGGTTAGGGCTGTGTTGTTGCAGCTGCCCTGTTTCAAGTGGTGTCTTGCATGCATTCGTCCAGGGGAAGGTGCATTGGTTCAGGGGGAGCTTGCGTGTGTGCAGGGGGAGCTCTTTGTGGTTTTTCGAGCTTTGCTTTGGTGGTTTGTGCTCTTGGCTTGAGCTTTGCTTTGTCTCGGATGTGTCGAGCCGTTGCCCTTGCCTAAGGGGTCCGAGACTTGTCTTCTTCAAGTGATCTTGCTCTTTGCCTTTGTTTGGCTTTCGATCGCTTATTGGAGTTTCTTTTTGTTCGTTTCTTTTCTTTTTCTTTTCTCTCTTGTTACTTTCGTGTAGGTGTTGTCAATGCACTCATCAAGGGGGAGATTGAGGACCATGTGTGGTTCGAGGACCGGTGGATGGTCGCTTCCTTGTGTGATGAGTGATTGAAAACGTTGTGTGGACTGATTCTTGGCTAAGTATTGCAGGTGAAGGTTGCGGCTTGACTGGTGTTGGTGCAGGTGAAGAACAAGCGCGAAGGTCATTGCCGGTGAGGCCTCCGGGTGTGGAGAAGACAAGTAGGCTTCGTTCGAGGGACCCGGTGGCTAGCGGGGTCAAGTGCGGGCCGCATGGTGGCATGATGAACGCAAGATGAAGTCGTGGACGGTTTCTTGGTTGAGCCTCAAAACCAAGGTCGAGCCGGGACTACGTGGGAGCCAAGTCATGAGTGGAGATTGGCGGAGGCTACACCGAGTTCGCGGGGTTTCCGGTGGTTCACCAGAAAACCACTGGGTTCCTTGGTTGATCCACAAAGCCAAGACCGAAGAACCGAAGACGGAGGCCGCAAGCGGCGCGGACCGGTCCGACCGGTGGGGACCGGTCCGGCCGGTGGGGAGCACCGGTCTGACCGGTGTGCGACGACGCAGTCCGGAGACTTCGAAGCGGAGGACACGCGTCGGGATCGCATGGCTTGCGTCGAGGCTACGCAGGGTGCGGTCGCCGGGCATCCGTCCGATGGAGAAGACATCAAGAATTCCAAATCCGCCCTTAAGAGGCTTGTATCCCTAGTTAGTAGAGAAGAGTATTTTGGACATTCGGTTGCCTCCATATAACCCAAGAGGTGAGAGGATGGCAGCCAACTCTTGGAACCCTAGCTCATTAGTTTTCCTATTTTCCACCTATTTTCCTTAGGTTTTACATAGGAATAGCAAGAGAGCTTCACGGAGAGATCTTGTAGAGAGGGATGAATGATCGGGCGGCTTGCTAGACCTTGTACGAACCTTTGTTTCATGTATAGATGATTCGGCGTGGTTCCTCAAGGTTTGGATGTGTTTTCCCAGGGTTGTTCTTGGTGGTGATTTTCGGAGCCCTCTCTCGGTGATTTCTTTGGGTTGTTTTCAGAACTTTTCTCTTGGGGATTTGATGGGGGAAATTTCTGGAAACCCTTCGTGGTTCTTTGGGCTGTGATTCCCCTCCCAAATCCGTGAGTAAAGGTGCTCGATTTCGGGGTTTCTTGAGTTCTTGGGTTGGAAGCGCTCTTGGCGGGATTTCCATGATTCCTCCCTTTTGGACGAGACTTGGTGGGATTAAACTTGGCTATGGACTCCTCATGAGGTGTTCCTAATATCCCCAAAGTCTTGTTCAAGTCCGTGGAGCGATTCGGGAGATCAAGATTTGGTTTTGGGGGAGTTGACCCGCGGGTGCTGTTCATCCCGAGCTGCCCAGGCCACACCGGTCTGACCGGTGCTCTTGACCGGTCTAACCGGTGCGAGCCCTTGTGGGATTTTGCTCAGGTGAACGTCTTGGTGTGTTCGTTGTTGGCCCGTGGAGCTGCTGCTTCGAGTTTGAGTCAGTTCGGTGGTCGGCTGGCCTGTTTGGTGCCTTGGGGGCTTTCAGGCTGCCATCGGTCTGACCGGTGTGTCTCACCGGTCTGACCGGTGTAGAGCCACTTGTGAAAGTTGCTCTGTTACACCAGCAGGGACCGGTCTGACCGGTGGTGCTCACCGGTCTGACCGGTGTGGGTCTGTAGACTCGAGGTTTGGTGTTCCGCTGCGTTCTCGAGTAGGAAGGCTGTGTGTGTTGGTTCCTAGGTCCAGTGGCACTCCAGTGGATACGTGGGCTTGGCCAACTTGGGTAGTGAGTCAGAGACGTGTGTTGGAAGCCACGTTCATCTTGTTGGAGTTTCGATCTCCATCGAGAAGAATTTTTATCGTCTCCCATTCACTCCCCCCCTCTCTGGTTCGCCGTATCGGTCCTTCACCAGCGCACGACTTAAGGCCCATCTGCCTGGTTTAGACCTATTGCACAAGGTTACGCTGGCTGTCGCTCGGCCTCGAGGCACGTGGTGCGCTTCCGCGCTGGCGAGCGTGCCGGCGGCGGCGACGCGGTCGTTCTACACACACGAGACATCCAGTATCAGCACTGGGGTGCACCTGACTGGACTGCCACAGCGCACGACCCCCTCCCCTGCACCAAGAACTCTCGCTCGACACAAAGATCGACTCCCAGGATTGCCAGTCGCAGCGCAAGGCACGACACCGAGCGCAGGCGCGACGGACTTCATGACGGCGAGGTCATGGCCATGGCGCGCTGGGCTGCGGTCGGGACATGACTCACACGTGCATCCATCTGCAGAGGAAAACACACGGCGCGAAGGCCGGAACACAGAGGCGTGAGACGCGTCGCCGAGTTGCGGCGCGTCTAGCTACACCGTGGCGAGGACAAAACCTTGAGGCGCTGGACCGCTACGGCGAACCAGAGAGGGGGGAGTGAATGGGAGCCGATAAAAATTCTTCTCGGAGGAGATGGAGACTCCTACAAGACGAACACAGCTTCCAACACAGTTCTCTAACTCACTACCAACCTTGGCCAAGCCCACGCAGCCACTAGAGTGCTACTGGACCTAGGAACCAACAAACAACCTCACGACCCGAGAATGCAGCGAAACACCAAACCTCGAGTCCACTGACCAACACCGGTCAGACTGGTGAGCACCACCGGTCATACCGGTCCCTGCTGGTGAGACTTGATGACTTTCACAGAAAGGCTTCACACCGGTTAGGCCGGTGAAACACACCAGTCAGACCGGTCTTATCCAGAAAGCCCCCAAATCACCAAACAGGCTACCGACCTCCAAACTAACCCAAACTTGAAACAGCTGCAACACAGGACAACAGCGAACACACCCAGACGTTCGCCCGAGCAAAAACCCAACAGGGGTTGCACCAGTCAGACCGGTGAGAGGCACCGGTCAGACCGGTGTGACCTGGGCTTCTCGAGATGAATAGCACCCACGGGTCAAGACCTCCAAATCCAAGCCTTCATCTCCCGAATTGCTCCATAGGCTTGAACAAGACTTTGGGGACAATAGAAACACCTCATGAGGAGTCCATAGCCATGTTTAATCCCACCAAAACTTGTCCAAACAAGAGGAATCGAAGAAATCCCGCCAAGACCTCCTCTAACCCTAGAACACCGAAAACCCCAAATCGAGCCCCTTAACTCACGGATTTGGGAGGGGAATCACAGCCCGAAGAACCACAAAGGGTTCCCACAAATTTCCCCCATCAAATCCCCAAGAGCAAGGTCCCAAAAGCACACCAAGAAAAACCACCAAGAGAGGGTTCTGAAAATCACCACCAAGAACAACCGGGAACAACACAACAAGGCCTTGAGGAACCATGCCGAATCATCTATACATGCCAAGAAGGTTCATACAAGGTCTAGCTTGCCACCCGATCATCCAACCCTCTCACGAGATCTCACCATGAAGCTCACAAGCTAGTCCTATGGAAAACCTAAGAAAATAGGAAGGGAAAATAGTAAAGCAAATGAACTAGGGTTCCAGGAGATGGCTGCCATCCTCTCACCTCATGGGTTATATGGAGGCAACCAAAGTCTAAAATACCCTTACTTAAGAACTAGTGATACAAGCCCCTCAAGGGCGGTTTTGGAAGTCTTCAAGTTTTCTTCATCGGATGGATGCCCGGCGATCGCAACCTGCTTAGCCTCGATGGAAGCCTTGCGATCCCGACGCGTGTCCTCCGCTTCGAAGATTCCGGACTGCGTCGTCGCACACCTGTCAGACTGGTGCTCCTCACCAGTCAGGCCGGTGCCCACCAGTCAGACCGGTCAGACCCACCGGTCAGACCGGTCTGGCGCAGCAGCAGCACCGTCTTCGGTTCTTCGGTCTTGGCTTTGTGGATCAACCAAGGAACCCAGTGGTTTTCTGGTGAACCACCGGAAACCCCGCTAACTCGGTGTAGCCTCCGCCAATTGCACTCGTGACTCGGCTCCCACGTAGTCCCGGCTCGACCTTAGTTTTGAGGCTCAACCACGACACCGTCCATGACTTCATCTTGCTGTTCATGCCACCATGCCGCCCGCACTTGACCCCGCTGGCCACCGGGTCCCACGAATGAAGCCTACTTGTCTTCTCCACACCTGGAGGCCTCACCGGTGACGACCTTTAGCGCTTGTTCTTCACCTGCACCAACACCAGACAAGCCGCAACCTGCACCTGAAATACTTAGCCAAGAATCAGTCGACACAACGTTGTCAATCACCATCACACAAGGAAGCGACCATCCACCGGTCCTCGAACCACACATGGTCCTCAATCTCCCCCTTGATGAGTGCATTGACAACACCCACATAAAGAAACAAGAGAGAAAAGAAAAAAAAGAAACGAACAAAAAGAAACTCCAGCAAGCGATCGAAAACCAAACAAAGGCAAAGAGCAAGATCACTTGAAGAAGACAAGTCTCAGACTCCTTAGGCAAGGGCAACGGCTCGACACATCTGAGACAAAACAAGGCTCAAGCAAAGAGTGCAAACCACCAAAACAATGCTCGAAAAACTACAAAGAGCTCCCCCTGCACACATGCAAGCTCCCCCTGAACCAATGCAACTCCCCCTAGACGAATGCATGCAAAACACCACTTGAAACAGAGCAGCTGCAACAACTCAGCTCTCACCAGTCAGGCCGGTCACCACCACCGGTCAGACCGGTGCTCAACATGTGCATAGGACCAGCACTCTAACCGGTTAGACCGTGACCTTGACCGGTCAGACCGGTGCACACCAGAGCCCAGAAATGGCTCGAAACCACCTGAAAACCTTCTAAATGCATCCAATAAGCCATTTCAAGCTCAAACTTCTCCCCCTTGTTGGCAATGCATGAATCAAGCTAAAAATGCAAAACTTTGAACCTAGAGCTTCTCAAATAGACAAATATCAACATAGGATGCTACACATGTCCAAATGAGCAAGTTAGATACTCAATAGTTTCGTATTGACATCAACTACAAGATCACCAAGTTTCACAACCATTGGACGAAGCTAAGATGGATTTGGGCAATTTTGCGATAAATTTACCTCTCACGAGCAAAGTCCTAAACATGATCAAAACATGTCAAAATGGCAAAGCCACACAAACTTCATGCTAGGACAACTATTCTAATCATAAGGCCATCACAAACACCCACAAGCACCTCATGCTAGGACTTCTCATTGGTAGGCATCATGCAACGGTTTAGCACCCAAAGAAAATTAAATTTAGCACATATGACATGGGAGCACATTTTCCAAGCATTTTACATTTCATTTTCAGATTCATATTTGGTACATGAAATGTCTTTGCGACAAAAAGGAACTTATGCCCCTCCATAAGATAAAGCAAGAGGGCTAAACATTCATGATGGCAAATGTGCCTTTGGACCCATATGATCAATAAACTAGCTATCCAACCACAAATTAAGCATAACCAAGCCACTAAAACATGTCAAGATCATATAAAGGCATTTACACATGAGAGAGCATATATGTGACAATTTTCAAAACATAGCCATCAACCATGGATATAAATCAAGATCATCAAGAGCTGAGCCAAGCTAACCATAGCATACCAAACAAGCTCACAAAGACATAAATAGCATTCCATGGGGAACAATGTATATAGGAGAAGCTTTTCCTATCCAATGCATATGATACAAAATACATGCAATCTAATATCCAAGGATGCCTATACATCATTTTACATATGCCATGCCAAATGCAAGAAATGCACAAACGAAACTATACATATGTTACAAAGGAGCTCCCACACAAAACTTACAAACCACCGGCTCCTCGAGGGGAGGCACAAAGGGCTCGACACCACCGGCAAAAGAGTAAAGGAGCACAAAACTCACAAGCTCCCCCTAAACTCATGCATTAAGGCCAAAGAGCATACAAAGCTCACCTTACACACATGAGATAGGGCAAAGAGCAAAAAGAACCAAGTGGCTTGAGCAAGGCCACACACTTTAAGGTCACAAATTCACTTACCTTTATCATTTCTTCATAATTCACTCAACCTTGTCCACCATCCCCGAAAGTGATGCACCTACATGTCACCATCGGGGTATGAGGCCGGAGAACCACCCCCGATATCAACCAAATGTTCTCCGGGCTATCCACCTGCAACTCAAAACCAAGAGCGAGAGCGAGCAAATGACTCAACACTAGGGTTAGTTCCAAAAGTGGCAAACCAGTGTCAGGCCATTTCCTCGAAAGTAGGGTTAGCAACATTCATCCTACCATGCCTATCAATACAGCAATCCATCCTGTCAAACCTAGAACTACCATGGGAAGACCACTCCTGTCCCATTGGAGGGGTATGACTACCACGAAAGGGAAAGCATGCTCCGTAGCCCTTCTGAGACTCAAAACTGCGACCTCTCCCAAACTCATATTGATCACGAGGTGGAGAACGTCCAGCAAACTCAACACCACCATGGCAACCCTTATGAGGGAACCATCCGTCACTAACCAGAGGAGGACCAAAACCCCGAAAAGAAAATCGTGGACCGTCCCTCGTTTCCAACTCCAAGCTACGACCCCTCCCATCCCCGTATTGAGCACGAGGGGGAGAGCGACTAGCAAACTGACCATCGGCAAACTCTCCAGACCAACCACCAGAACCATGACCTCCTGAACCAAACTTAGCATCTGTACGAGCACGAAGCCTGTCCAGGCTTGCACCGGTCTGACCGGTGTAGCCTGGCCAGCAGCACCACCAACATCCTTCCGCTCTTCCCAAGCCCGAACTGTCCTCACACTGGCCTTGGCCCTGGGCATTTGCACACGAGGCTCAAGTACACCATCGAACGGGTGGTACTTGTCCTTGTTAGCCCACTCCTTCTCCATTCTCTCCTATCGCTTACTCTTGAAGCAAAACTCATCCTTGTGGCCGTATCTCCCACAATAGCCACAATGAAACCTCACAAGCTTAGGTTTAGGCTTGGGTTGGGGCTGCTCACTTGGTTTATCTCCACTCGACTTCTCCATGGGTTTCCCCTCACTAGCCTTCTCACTCTCCTTCCCAAAGAACGCTTTCCCCGAAGTGCTCAAAAACTTGATAGGCTTTTGGAAATCATTTGTTTGTGGGGGAAACACGGGTGGAGCTATGGTTGTGTCTAGTCAGTTCTTAAGATGGTTAGGTTTGGGAGGGAAATCATTTTTGTGGTGGTTTTTTGGTGGCTCTGGGATATTCTCTCCACTTCACTCACCAACCTTGTTTGCCCCAAGTCCCTCACCATCCTGCCTCTTGAATGACTCGATCATTATCCTCAACTGAGGCTCATGACTAGACAACCAACCCATCAACTTTCTCAGCTCATCATTCTCATCCTGCAGGCGATCAACATAATGTGCAAGTTCCAAATTCTTCAAAGCATGCATTTCACAGGTAGAACAAGATGTAGGAATTGGTTCTTTCAGCTTAGCCTCAAGGGAAGTAGTGTAAACATGCATCTCATCAATTTTCTCATGCAAAACAGGGCAAGAAGTGCATGCACCTAGCAAGGCAGGTCTAGCCTTAAGCTCAGCCACCTCAACCCTAAGCACATCTAGTTCCTCACACTTGGAGGCATGCTTTTCCTTAAACAAGGCAAGATCAGCAAGAAAAATAGAGCAATCAGCACAATCAACCTCATCAGAAACAACAAGGCTAGCCTTAAGGGAATCGATTTCGAGCTTGCTATCAAGAACCTGTGTTTCTAGCTCAACCACTCTAGTCCTAGCATCTTCGAGTGAAGCCCTAAACTCTTTTCTCATTTTCTTGGCCTCTCTAAGCATGTCATCACGATTATCAAGCAACGAGCCAAGCCGTTCATTCTCCTGACGCAAGAAGGGAAGTTCATCACGCACCTCATCGTCGGAGTCAGAGTCCGAGTCGCTCTGTGTGCTCTTCTTGCTGCCGAAGCTTAGCGCCATGGTGTAGAAGCCCTCTCTAGCGAAGCAGCTCAGCCCGCTCAGGTTCTTGGGCGACTTCCTGCTCTTGCGACGATCACCTTTGTCTTCACTACTACTTGAGCTCGAGGTGGAGTACGCAGAACTGGAGTCGACATCTCTCGCTCCAACCATCGCTCGGGCCTTGCCTCGGCTCTCCTTCTTCCTCGATCGTCGCTCGTCCTTGTGCTTGTTCTTGTGCTTGCTCTTGTGGTCACGCCTCGACCGGTACTTTCCATCCATCCTCGACTTGTGCTTGTAGCCATCCTTGTTCTCGACCTTCTCCGGGCAGTCGGCGACGAAGTGTCCCGGCTTGCCACACTGGAAGCATGTCCTCGTGTTCCTCCTCATGTTCACCCGGTTCTCGTGCAGCCTCTCGAACCTCCTTGTCAGCAACGCCAGCTCGTCCTCTCCAAGCACGACGAACTCCTCATCTAGCATAGACATCAAAGAGAACAAAGAGAACATCCTGGTGGATGGGTTAGTGTTAGCCTTTCCGTTTGAACCACCAACGAGGGCAAGACTATGAGAGTCAGTCAAGCTCCTATCCACCTCAGCCGACTTGAGCTTCGAGAAAAGCTCGTTCACCATCAGAGTGTCATACTTCTCCAACTCCACAATGGCCTCGAACTTTTCGCCCCAGATCGTACGATCCAAAGAGTGCAAGAGCTTGATAGCTCTATCATGTTCATCGTACGGGAGCACGTCCACATTGGCCCTCATGTTGTTCACAACCACCGTGAACCTCTGAAACAAGGCATCAATGGACTCACTGGGGAGATGAGTGAAGTTCTCGTACTCTCTCCGGTAGGTCGCATACATCCGTGCCTGAACCTGGGCATTCCCAACATGAGCCTCCTTCAACACCAACCAGATTCTACAATCCAAGTGCTTGGTGTGCACTCGAGCGAACTCAGGCTGACACAAAGCACGAAACAAGTAGTCGACCGCCTTGTTGTTTGCGTCGAACATGTGCCTCGATACTGGAGCAAGGAAGTTCATCGGCTGGACATAGCCTGTGTCCACCGTGACATCCCAAAGGATCTGAGCATTTCCATGGAGGAACGCCGCCCTCCGCTTACTCCACATCTGAAAGTTCTTCCCATCAAAGTGTGGAGGACCCGAACCCCGTTCCTGGTACGCCATCTTTGGATCTTAGACTGGTTAGAGTCAATAAAGACCCGAACCGGCTCTGATACCACTTGAAGGACCGATACGGCGAACCATAGAGGGGGGAGTGAATGGGAGCCGATAAAAATTCTTCTCGAAGGAGATGGAGACTCCTACAAGACGAACACGGCTTCCAACACACTTCTCTAACTCACTACCAAAGTTGGCCAAGCCCACGCAGCCACTAGAGTGCTACTGGACCTAGGAACCAACAAACAACCTCATGACCCGAGAACGCAGCGAAACACCAAACCTCGAGTCCACTGACCAAAACCGGTCAGACTGGTGAGCACCACCGGTCAGACCGATCCCTGCTGGTGAGAATTGACGACTTTCACAGAAAGGCTTCACACCGGTCAGGCCGGTGAAACACACCGGTCAAGCCGGTCTTAGCCAGAAAGCCCCCAAATCACCAAACAAGTCTATCGACCTCCAAACTGACCCAAACTTGAAACAGCTGCAACACAGGACAACAGCGAACACACCCAGACGTTCACCCGAGCAAAAACCCAACAGGGGTTGCATCGGTCAGACCGGTGAGAGGCACCGGTCAGACCGGTGTGACCTGGGCTTCTCGGAATGAACAACACCCGCGGGTCAACACCTTCAAATCCAAGCCTTGATCTCCCGAATCGCTCCACAAGCTTGAACAAGTCTTTGGGGACAATAGGAACACCTCATGAGGAGTCCATAACCAAGTTTAATCCCACCAAAACTTGTCCAAACAAGAGGAATCAAATAAATCCCGCCAAGACCTCCTGTAACCCTAGAACACTGAAAACCGCAAAGTCGAGCCCCTTAACTCACGGATTTGGGAGGGGAATCACAGCCCAATGAACCACGAAGGGTTCCCACAAATTTCCCCCATCAAATCCCCAAGAGCAAGGTCCTGAAAACACCCCAAGAAAAATCACCAAGAGAGGGCCCCGAAAGTCACCACGAAGAACAACTGGGAACAACACAACAAGGCCTTGAGGAACCACGCCGAATCATCTATACATGCCAAGAAGGTTCATACAAGGTCTAGTTTGCCGCCCGATCATCCAACCCTCTCACAAGATTTCACCATGAAGCTCTCAAGCTAGTCCTATCGTAATCCTAAGAAAATAGGAAGGGAAAATAGGAAAGCAAAAGAACCAGGGTTCCCAGAGATTGGTTGCCATCCTCTCACCTCATGGGTTATATGGAGGCAACCGAAAGTCTAAAATACCCTTTCCTAACAACTAGGGATACAAGCCCCTCAAGGGCGGTTTTGGAAGTCTTCAAGTTTTCTCCATCAGACGGATGCCCAGCAACCGCAACCTGCTTAGCCTCGACGCAAGCCTTGCGATCCTAACGCGTGTCCTCCGCTTCGAAGATTCCGGACTGCGTCGTCGCACACCGGTCAGACCGGTGCTCCTCACCAGTCGGACCGGTACCCACCGGTCAGACTGGTCTGGAGCTGCTGCAGCACAGTCTTCGGTTCTTCGGTCTTGGCTTTGTGGATCAACCAAGGAACCCAGTGGTTTTCTGGTGAACTACTGGAAACCCCGTGAACATGGTGTAGCCTCTGCCAATCGCCACTCATGACTCGGCTCTCACGTAGTCCCGGCTCGACCTTGGTTTTGAGGCTCTACCAAGAAACTGTCCATGACTTCATCTTGCTGTTCATGCCACCATGCCGCCCGCTGGCCACCGGGTCCCTCGAACGAAGCCTAGTAGTCTTCTCCACACCTGGAGGCCTCACCGGCGACGACCCTTCGCGCTTGTTCTTCACCTGCACCAACACCAGTCAAGCCGCAACCTGCACCTGCAATACTTAGCCAAGAATCAGTACACACAACGTTGTCAATCACTCATCACACAAGGAAGCGACCATCCACCGGTCCTCGAACCACACATGGTCCTCACACAGCCATGCCGCGCACACACGTTCATCTGCAAGGGTTCATCACAGCACGCTGGCGACCGAGGCACGGCACACGCCCGACACAGGGCACGGCGGCGCGCCTCGTGGTGGCCCTCGGTCCAAGAAACGCCAGACGCAGCACGAAGGCGCGTTCACAAGTACAACCAACGTCGCGTGCCAGGGGTGGCAACGGCGCTGTGGTGCATCGAGAGCGGCACGAATCGTCGCCCGTTCATGGGGAATCGGCGACACACCGATGCTCGGCGGCTCGAAGGCACGCACACAGGCAAGACCAGGGAAAGGGAACAACGCAGGTGAGGGCAAGGTTGTGGTTCATCTAACGTTGGGTCGGCGGTGGAGTCATCGCCGGCTTGACGAAGAAAGCGACGCGGCGTAGACGTTCACGACAGAACTCCACTCCTTGCTCTGCCCTGGCTCCCCTCTGTCGCGGCAAGTGGTACAGCCTTTCCCCGTTGACGCGAGCGGCCTCCGGTCTTGGCGCACCGGCGGCGTCTCGGCGCTGGCTTCCCCTTTTCCGTACCTCCCTTCTTTCCCCGCTTCCCTCGCCCTTCTCCTCTCATGGCGGCGCACCCAGGATGGGGAAAACTCCAATGCAGCTCAGTTGCGAGAGGGACCCGACGCCGGGGAAAAGTAGGCGCGCGGTCAAGGTGCTGTGCAGGGGTAAAGTGCCCTGGTGCTCCAGGATTGGACGCCCTGGCGTGCTGGGCAACGCGGCCGGCCCCCAATGGCCGCCACCGCTCTTGCCGCATCACCGGCAGGGGCAATAGGGGTATTTACCCCTAGCAGATTCCCTCAGGGTGGTTCACGGGCGCGCACGCGGACTCGGCGTGCGTGCCAGCTCGGCGCCCCGCCATCCCATCCGCGCGCGCGACAACGGCGCGAGCCGGTCGGCGCAGTGCGGTTTGAGGCGAAGGGGAAAGAGATGAGGTTGAGGGAGACTGTTTGGCTGACGTGCGGGCCCTACCCGTCAGCGAGAGAAAGAAAAAGGGAAGGAAGGTGGCTTGGTGGGCTGCGGTTGCGGTGCGGGCCGGGCAGGCTAGTTAGAGGCTTAGGTCGGTTTTGGCCCAAGTAAGTGGTTAACCTTTTGGAATAAGTTTTGAATTTAGATATAAACTAGAGTTTGAATTTGAATTACTCTCAAATTCAAACTTCACTCAAATAAGATCCAAATAAATCCAGAAAAATCCAACTCACATATTTTTACCATAATTTGAATTTATGTTTTTATAAATGAGTTGACAGTGGAAGAATTAGGAAAGGGCTAGCAATTTGGTTTGAAAATTGATAGCACTCAATTCCAAACAAAAAATTTTAAATTTTTGCAAATTTTCCACACCTAAATTTCTGGTTTGTTACATTCTCCCCCACCACCGAGAATCTCGTCCTCGAGATTTAGACTCCGACTTCCTCCGCGAACAAGTGAGGATACTCCTTTCTGAGATCAGCTTCCTTCTCCCAAGTTGCTTCTCGCTCTGTATGGTTACTCCACAGTACTTTGCAGAAGGTAATGGTTGTTCTCCTTCTCTCTTTGACTGCTCGGTCCAAGATCTTCTCGGGATACTTGGCATACTCAAGGGTATCTTGCAGGTCAAGCAACTCCATGGGCACTTGCTTGGCTTCCACTGCCTTTTCACTCTTCTTTAGCTGCGACACGTGAAACACTGGGTGCACGCCTGCCGTTGTCTCGGGTAGCGCGAGCTAGTAGGCTAGACTTCCAATCCTTTTGGTGATTTGATACGGCCCCACGTACCTTGGAGCAAGCTTCCCTTTCAGGAACCTCTTAGTTCCTCGAAGTGGTGAGACTTTCAAGTACACTCTGTCTCCGACCGCAAATGTCAATTCCCTTCTTCTCTTGTCGGCATAGCTCTTCTGACGGCTTTGAGCGATCCTCAGGTTCTCGCGAACTTTCTCAACTTTCTCCTCTGCTTCCTCTACGATAGCTGGCCCAAAAAGTGTCCGTTCTCCAACCTCTGACCAAGCTAGCGGGGTTCTGCACTTCCTCCCGTAAAGGGCCTCAAAGGGTGCCATCCGAAGACTAGCTTGAAAGCTGTTGTTGTAGGAAAACTCTGCAAACAGTAAGCTTCTCTCCCAATCTGTGTCGTAAGTAAGCGCACAGGCTCGTAGCATGTCCTCCAAAACATGATTGACTCTCTCAGTTTGCCCGTCCGACTGTGGGTGGAAAGCTGTGTTCTAGTTAAGGGTGGTGCCCATAAGCTTGTGGAAGCTTCGCAGAACTTGGCGACAAACTATGGTTCGCGGTCGGACACAATACCCTTGGGTGCTCCATGTAACCTCAGAATGTGTTCAACGTATAACTCTGCTAGTCTCTAAGTTTGGTGTTGGGTCTTAACAGGTACGAAGTGAGCCACTTTCGTCAGACGATCCACAGTCACCCAAATGGAGTCGTTCCCTCTTGGGGTACATGATAACCCTACCACAAAGTCCAAGGAGATGTTCTCCCACTTCTACACAGGAATTTCCAATGGCTTAAGCAACACTGCAGGCTTTTGATGTTCGATCTTCACACGGCTGCAGTTGTCGCAACAGGCCACGTAGTGAGCTATATCCCTCCTCATGTCCTTCCACTAGTACCTTGTCTTCATATCTTTGTACATCTTCGTGCTGCCTGGGTGAATCGAATACCTCGAGTCGTGAGCTTCTTTCATGATCTGCTCTAGGAGTGCCTTGTCTTGAGGTACACAAATCCATTCCTTTAGCCACACAGTGCCTTGATCATCCAAGCGGTAATCCTCTGCTTTACCCTCCATCAGTTCCCGCAGCACTTGGATCTCTGCACACGACCTTTGAGCGGTTCGGATTCGTTCTTCCAGGTCGTAGGTCACACGTAGTTCGTTGACTTGTCCATGGTCCACAATTTCGATTCTCAACTTATCTAGCTCTTCGTGTAGGGCAGGTTTCTCTTCTTTCACCATGAGGTTGTTGCAATATGTTTTTCGGCTCACTGCATCTGCCATGACATTAGCTTTGCCTGGGTGGTAGTTGATCTCAACGTCGTAGTCCTTGATCAGCTCTAACCACCTCCTCTGCTTCATGTTCAACTCTGTTTGGGTGAAGAAGTACTTCAAACTCTTATGGTCGGTGAATAGCTCGCACTTGTTTCCCATCAGGTAGTGTCTCCAGATCTTGAGTGCATGTATGACAGCTGCCAACTCCAAGTCGTGTGTCGGGTAGTTTTCCTCGTGTTTCTTCAACTACCTAGAAGCATAAGCCACAACTTTCCCTTCCTGCATCAGGACGCAACCAAGTCCTTGCCTTGAAGAGTCATAGTAGACCACAAAGTCCTTCTTGATATCCGGCAAAGTAAGCACTGGGGCTGTGGTGAGTCTCTTTTTTCAACTCCTGGAAACTCTTCTCACACGCTTCTGACCACTCGAACTTTGTGTTGTTCTTAAGCAACTCTGTCATCGGTTTGGCGATCTTGGAGTTGTCAATGAACCTTCGGTAGTATCCTGCCATCCCAAGGAAGCTTCTGACGTCTGTCATGTTCAATGGCTGCTCCCACTTGGTAACTGACTCCACTTTGGACGGATCCACAGCTATCCCTTCTGCTGACCACACGTGTCCCAGAAACGCGACCTTCTCCATCCAGAACTCGCACTTGCTGAACTTGGCGTATAGTCTCTGCTGCCTCAGCCTTTCTAGCACGATCCTCAGGTGTTCCTCGTGCTCCTCCGTAGTCCCAGAGTAGATCAGGATATCATCGATAAACACCACCACAAATCTGTCTAACTCCACCATGAAGACTTTGTTCATTAAGTTCATGAAGTAGGTCGGAGCGTTGGTCAGCCCGAAAGAAACCACCACGAACTCGTACAACCCGTACCGTGTGGTAAAAGCTGTCTTGGGAATGTCCTGCTCTCGGATCTTCATCTGGTGGTAGCCTGACCTCAAATCGATCTTGGAAAAGAACTTTGCTTTCTTGAGCCTATCCAACAGATCCTCAATTCTAGGTAGTGGGTACTTATTCTTCATTGTCATCAAGTTGAGCATGCGGTAGTCTATGCACATTTTCTTGGTGCCATCTTTCTCTTCCACGAAGAGCACAGGTGAACCCCACGGTGAGGCACTCGGCCGAACAAACCCTTGCTCGAGCAACTTCTTGAGCTGTTTCTTCAACTCGTCCAGCTCATCGGATGACATCTGGTACGGACTCTTTGCAACGGGTCCCGCACCCGGCATCAGCTCAATCACAAACTCCACGTCTCGGTTAGGGGGTAACTCCATAAGCTCCTCTGGAAACACGTTTAGAAACTCACAGACCACTGTAATTTCCTCAATTTCTTTTCCACTCATGTCGCACAACATTGTTGCAGCCTTCAGACTCTGAGGTTCGATCCGCACTTTCGTCCCACTGGGGTGTTCTAGCTGTATAAACCTGGGGTTACATGAAACCATTCCTTTGTGCTTTGCCAACCAATCCATCCCTAGGATCACGTCTATGTCTGTAAACTCCAGAACCGTCAAGTCTGCCGTGAACAGCTGTCCCTCAAAGACCAACTTCACTCCCCTGCACTCTAACGTACTCCTCTTCTCTCCCAGCGGAGAGCTAGTCAAGATAGGCCTTGGTGGAGGCTTAGTTGGTAACGACCTTTCTTTAACAAACTTGGTAGAAATTTATGAAAACTGAGCTCTGGTATCGAACAAAACTATTGCCAAAACTGAGTCAACAAGGAACTCACCGAGTGCAACGTCAGGTGCGGCTATTGCATCCTCGGTGGTGAGGTGGTTCAAGCGTCCTCGGGTAGCTGGCGGCTGAGCGGTCCTCTGCTGTGTATGGGGTGGCTGTCCTCCTGGTACTGGTGCCTTAGCTGGGTTCTGGAATTGTGAGTTGCGGTTCTGACCTCCTAGTTGCACCTGCTATGGGCACTCGAACGACTTGTGCCCAACCTATTGGCAGTTGAAGCAAGTCACCTTAGCGCTGTCTACTGTTTGTGGTGGCGGTCTCGGCCTCCAGTTGCTTGGTCCTCCACTTCCTCCTGGGTTGGCCCTGTTCTGCTGCTGTGACTGGGTGGTGTAGTGCCTCGGCTATGACCGGTGTCCCTTAACGTAGCATGTTCTCTACCTCTGAGGTGAGCCTGAGCGTCCTGCCTGTCCTCTACCTCCATGTACTCGAGCCTCAACCTCTCAACGATCAGTGCTTTGTCGATAATGGAGCAAAGCGTCGGGTAGTCATGTGCGGACAAGTGGTGTGCCCACTGACCAACACCGGTAGACCTTCTTCTTCTCTGTGTTGGTGTCGTCTGGCACGTACCTCATCAGCTCCTGGAAGCGGTTTGCGTACTCCTGTACTGACATCCCTCCCATCTTGAGGTGCCTGAACTCGTCAGCCTTCATGTCCATCATGGCCTCGAGAATGTGGTGGTTCCTAAAGGCCTCCACGAACTCGTCCCACCCGATGTGCAACGGGTCCGGGTGCGAGTCATAGTAATTGTCCCACCATGCGCTGGTTGTGCCGATCAGCTAGTGCCCTGCCACGGTCAAACACTCCTCATCAGTGAGCTCAGTCAACTCCAACTTCTTCTCTATCTTCCTCAGCCAGTTATCTGCATCCATCGGATCTGCAGATTGGTCAAAGGTTGGCGGTTGCAGCTTGTTGAAGTTCTCAACCTTCTTCTGGAAGCCCTCTGGTACGTTACGGTGCTGACCCATGTAGTTGTTGTGGTTGTTGTTCTGCGCTAGCAACTGAGTGATCGTCTGCATCAGCTGGGTCTGTATTGCCATCACGTCGGCCAAGTTCGGTCGAGGTGGCGGTGGTGGTGAAGGACCGATACGGCGAACCAGAGAGGGGGGGGGGGAGTGAATGGGAGCCCATAAAAATTCTTCTCGAAGGAGATGGAAACTCCAACAAGATGAACACGGCTTCCAACACATGTCTCCGACTCACTACCCAAGTTGGCCGAGCCCACATAGCCACTGGAGTGCCACTGGACCTAGGAACCAACACACACACCCTTCCGACCCGAGAACGCAGCGGAACACCAAAACTCGAGTCCACTGACCAACACCGGTCAGACCGGTGAGCACCACCGGTCAGAACGGTCCCTGCTGGTGAAACTGGGCAACTTTCACTAATTGGCTCCACACGGTCAGGCCGGTGAGACGCACCGGTCAGACCGGTCACTGCCTGAAAGCCCCCAAGGCACCAAACAGGCCAACCGACCTCCAAACTGACCCAATCTTGAAACAGCTGCAACACAGGACAACAACGAACACACCCAGACGTTCACTCGAGCAAGGGTTGCACCGGTCAGACCGGTCAAGAGCACCGGTCAGACCGGTGTAGCCAGGGCAGCTCGGGATGAACAACACCCATGGGTCAACTCCCCCAAATCCAATGTCCTTGGTGTACTTAGCCTGGTGCACAAATGTTTCTTCCTTTGATTGCTTGATTTGTAGCCCGAGGAAGAACTGCAACTCGCCCATCATGCACATCTCAAATTCCCCGCTCATATCATCTGCAAACCTTGCAACAAGAGAGTTAGACGAGCCACCAAAGACAATATCATCCACGTACACCTGCACAATCAGGATATCTCTGCCCTGCCTCAGCAAAAACAAGGTCTGATCGACCTTCCCCATCTCAAAACCTCTCTCAAACAAGAACCCCCTCAACTTGCCATACCAAGCTCTAGGCGCATGCTTCAACCCATACAGCGCCTTCCTCAACTTGTACACCCGGTGGGGGTACTTCTCACTCTCAAACCCTGGAGGTTGCCTCACATACACTTCTGCCTCCAACACACCATTCAGAAAAGCACTCTTCACATCCATTTGGTGCAACTTGAACCCTTTAGCCACGGAAAAGGCTAGAAGGATCCTAATCGCCTCCAAACGGGCTACGGGAGCAAAGGTCTCCTCTTAGTTGATCCCCTCCTTCTGACTGAACCCCTGAGCAACAAGCCTCGACTTGTTTCTCACAACCTCACCTTTCTCTCCCTCTTTGTTCTTCCACACCCACTTTGTACCAATCGGCTTACACCCTAGGGGAGGGTCAACCAACTCCCAAACCTGATTCCTCTCAAAGTTCTCCAACTCCTCATGCATTGAATTAACCCAATTGTGATCAGATAGTGCGTGTCCAATGTCTTTGGGCTCAAAAGTAGCAACAAACGCAGCATGAGCAAAATGAGAATTGTTCCGAACCCTCGACCGTGTAGTGCGTTCATTCATGTCGCTGATGATCCTCGAAGTTGGGTGATCCACTTGTACTCGATGGAGAGGTTCTCGCCTCGATGCTACCTCCCCCTCAACATCAACTTCTCCTCGTTCTTGATTTGTCGTCGTAGGTGTGGTAGAGGGTCCGTCCATCACCGTAGTCGAAGTAGTGGGTACATGTTTAGTCGGGGGCACCACACCACCATCTTCATCGTCTCCATGTTCATGCTCCTCCTCCTGAAAGATCTCCTCGCCAAGCTCATCATCACCTGCACACTCAAAGACAAGCTGACTACGTGGCTCTGTCTCGTCGAAGGTTACCTCGCAAGTCTCCACGATTTGGTTAGTTTCAAGATTGAGCACACGATATGCTCTAGAATGAGATGCATAGCCAAAGAAAATAACATCGACAGACCTAGCCTCAAACTTATCCAACTTCCTACCTTTCTTCAGAATGAAACACTTGCAACCAAAGACATGGAAGTGACTCACCTTGGGTGTGCGACCATGCATCAACTCATAGCATGTCTTCTTCTTGTGCACTCTGAGGTAGATCCTGTTTGACACATAGCACGCGGTATTCACCGCCTCAGCCCAATACCTCCTCGGAGTCCTATGCTCGTCAAGCATTGTCCGAGCCATCTCGCACAAGGTCCTGTTCTTCCTTTCCACAACACCATTCTGGGGAGGCGTATACAGACTCGAAAACTGGTGCTCAAGACCCAAGTCATGACAAAAGGTTTCAAAATGAGAGTTTCTGAATTCCGAGCCATTATCACTGCGGATAGCTCATATGGCATCACCATGCCTCTCGTTCCTCAACCTCAAGACTAGATCTCGAACAAAACCAAACGTCTCCCCCTTATCCTCGAGAAAGAACACCCACGCATACCGAGAATAGTCGTCCACCACAACAAGGACATACCACTTCCCACCCACAGATCGCACACGAGCTGGGCCAACAAGGTCCATATGGAGCAGCTCGCATGGACGCTCAGTCATCACATCGGTGAGAGGCGGGTGAGAAGAGGCTACCATCTTGGCATGCCTACACGGCGCACAAACCAACTCTTTCTCAAGCCTCAACCGTGGCAATCCTCGGACCAAATTGAGTTTACTCAAGCACGACAAAAGGTCAAAGCTCAAGTGACCCAACTTCCTATGCCACTTCCACAACTCACTCGAAGAACCAGCCAAGAAACAACGCTCCACACCGAGAAGAGCGAGAAAAATCAGCACGGAACACCCGACCCTCGGGAACGACCATACGGACAAGGTCCCCTCGAGAGTCCAAAATCCGAGAACCACCGAGCCGAAACAACACCTCAAAACCCTCATCCAACAAATTTACCGGGACACGAAAGCAAATTGTATCCAAGCGATTGAACAAGAGCAACACGCCTGGGAGTGATCTTGTCACTCACCTTCATCTCACCTTCTGAAAGCACACGCCCACGCCCATTGTCCCCAAAAGTGATGTACCTCCTTGTCACAACTGGGACGAGACTTGAGAACCACCCCCTGTCTTCGGTCATATGCCTCGAGCAACCGGAGTCAATCAACCAAATGTTCTTCAAGTCTCCCACCTGAAATTCAAAAACGAGCACGTGAGCGAACAAATGACTCAGCACTGGGGTTAGTACCAAAAGAGTAAAACCAGTGCCGAGCCATTTGCTCGAAAGTGGGGTTAGCACCAACCAAAGCATCTCTCCTACCAAAGCTACCTCCATGAACACCACCTCGGTAATCACCCTGAGGGAACCACCCCTCTCTACCTGGAGGATGACCAAAACCATGAAAGAGAACCCGTGGACCGTCCCTCCTCTCCTTCTCAAAGCTACGACTCCTCCCATCCCCGTAGTGAACTCAAGGGGGAGAATGCCTAGCAACCTGACCACCTGCAAACTCTCCAGCCCAACCACCAGAACCACGACCTCCAAAAACAACCCTCGCACCTGTACGAGGACGAAACCCAAAATGCTGCCTGTCTAGGCCTGCACCGATCTGACCGGTGCTCCACACCAGTCTGACCGGTGTGACCTGGACAGCAACACCTCCAACAGCCTTCCGCTCTCCCCAAGCCCAAACTGTCCTCACACTCGCCTTGGCCCTGGGCATCTGCACACGAGGCTCAAGTACACCATCGGAAGGGTGGTACTTGTCCTTGTTAGCCCACTCCTTTACCATCGTCTCCTCTCGCTTCCTCTTGAAGCAAAACTCATCCTTATGGCCATCCCTCCCACAATACCCACAATGGAACCTCACAAGCTTAGGCTTAGGCTTGGGATGTGGCTGCTCACTAGGTTTCTCTCCACTCAACTCCTCCACCGGTTTCCCTTCATTAGCCTTCTCACTTTCTTTCCCAAAGAACACTTTCCCCGAAGTGCTCACAAACTTGATAGGCTTTTGTGGATCATTTGTGGTTGTAGGAAACACGGGTGGAGCTAGGGTTGTGTCTAGTCGGTTCCTAAGATGGTTAGGTTTTGGGGGAAATCATTTTTGTGGTGGGTTTTTGGTGGCTCCGGGATATTCTCTCCACTTCCCTCACCAACCTTGTTTGCCCCAAGTCCCTCACCATCTTGACTCTTAAAGGCCTCGATCATCATCCTCAACTGAGGCTCATGACCGGACAACCAACCCATCAACTTCCTCAAGTCATCATTCTCATCCTGCAAAGGATCAACATAATGTGCAAGTTCTAAATTTTTCAATGCATGCATTTCACAGGTAGAGCATGATGTAGGCATGGGTTCCTTCAATTTAGCCTCAAGTGAACTAGTGTAAGCATGCATCTCATCAATCTTAGCATGCAAAACAGGGCAAGAAGTGCAAGCACCTAGCAAAGCAGGTCTAGACTTAAGCTCAGCCACTTCAACCCTAAGAACATCTAGTTCCTCACACTTGGAGGCATGCTTCTCCTTAAACAAAGCAAGATCAGCAAGGAATATGGAGCAATCAGCACAATCATTCTCATCCGAAACTACAGGGCTAGCCTTAAGGGAATCAATGTCAAGCTTGCTATCAAGCACATGTGTCTCTAGCTCAGCCACCCTAGTCCTAGCATCCTTGAGTGAAGCCCTAAGCTCTTTTCTCATTTTCTTGGCCTCTCTAAGCATGTCATCACAGTTATCAAGCAAAGTGCCAAGCCTCTCATTCTCCTGGCGCAATAAGGGAAGTTCATCACGCACCTCGTCGTCGAAATCGGAGTCCGAGTCGCTCTGTGTGCTCTTCTTGCTGCCGGAGCTCAGCGTCATGGTGCAGAAGCCGTCTCTTGCGAAGCAGCTCAGCCCGCTCAGGTTCTTGGATGACTTCTTGTTCTTGCGACGATCACCTTCGTCTTCACTGCTGCTCGAGCTCGAGGTGGAGTACGTGGAACTGGAGTCGACGTCGCTCGCTCAAACCATCGCTCGGGCCTTGCCTCGGCTCTCCTTCTTCCTCGATCGTCGCTCGTCCATGTACTTGTTCTTGTGCTTGCTCTTGTGGTCGCGCCTCGACCGGTACTTGTTCTCCGTCCTTGACTTGTGCTTGTAGCCGTCCTTGTTCTCGTCCTTCTCCGGGCAGTCGGCGACGAAGTGTCCCGGCTTGCCGCACTAAAAGCATGTCCTCGTGTTTCTCCTCATGTTCACCCGGTTCTCGTGCAGCCTCTCGAACCTCCTCGTCAGCAGCGCCAGCTCGTCCTCTCCAAGCACATCGAACTCCTCATCTGGCATAGAAATCAAAGAGGAAAAAGAGAACATCCCGGTGGATGGGTTAGTGTTAGCCTTTCCTTTCGAACCACCAACGAGGGCAAGACTATGGGAATCAGTCGGTCCCTCGAGCTTGGCGGTCATGCCCTATCCACCTCAGCCGACTTGAGCTTCGAGAACAGCTCGTTCACCGTCAGAGTGTCATACTTTTCCGACTCCACAATGGCCTCGAACTTTCCACCCCAAATCATACGATCCTAAGAGTGTAAGAGCTTGACCGCTCTATCATGATCATCGTATGGGAGCACGTCCACATTGGACCTCAATGTTGTTCACAACCACAGTGAACCTCTGAAACAAGGCATCGATGGACTCACCGGGGAGATGAGTGAAGTTCTCGTACTCTCTCCAGTAGGTCGCATACATCCGTGCCTGAACCTGGGCATTCCCAACATGAACCTCCTTCAGCAGCGTCCAAATGCTACATGCCAAGTGCTCAGTGTCCACCCGATCGAACTCAGGCTGACACAAAGCACGAAACAAGTAGTTGACCGCCTTGTTGTTGGCGTCGAATCTGTCCCTCGATCCTGGAGCGAGAAAGTCCATCGGCTGGACATAGCCTGTGTCCACCGTGACATCCCAAAGGATCTGACCCTTTCTGCGGAGGAACACACCCATCCGCTTACTCCACATCTGGTAGTTCTTTCCATCGAAGTGTGGAGGACCCGAACCCCATTCCTGGTACGCCATCCTTGGATCTTAGACTGGTTAGAGTCAACAAAGACCCGAACCGGCTCTGATACCACTTGAAGGACCGATACGGCGACCTAGAGAGGGGGGAGTGAATGGGAGCCAATAAAAATTCTTCTCGAAGGAGATGGAAACTCCAACAAGATGAACACGACTTCCAACACACGTCTCCGACTCACTGCCAAAGTTAGCCGAGCCCACGTAGCCACTGGAGTGCCATTGGACCTAGGAACCAACACAGACACCCTTCCGACCCGAGAACGCAGCGGAACACCAAACCTCGAGTCCACTGACCAACACCGGTCAGACTGGTGAGCGCCACCGGTCAGACCGGTCCCTGCTGGTGAAATTGGGCAACTTTCACTAATGGGCTCCACACCGGTCAGGCCGGTGAGACGCACCGGTCCGACCGGTCACAGCCTGAAAGCCCCCAAGGCACCAAACAGGCCAACCGACCTCCAAACTGACCCAAACTTGAAACAAACTCGCAACACGGGACAACAGCGAACACACCCAGACGTTCACCCGAGCAAAAACCCACTGAGGGTTGCACCGGTCGGACCGATCCAAGAGCACCGGTCAGACCGGTGTAGCCTGGGCAGCTCGGGATGAACAGCACCCGCGGGTCAACTCCCCGAAATCCAAACCTCGATCTCCCGAATCGCTCCACGAATGTTGACGGTGAAAATCCGTCAACCTAGCCATGAGTTTACCTTCGGTGTTGGCATGAGTTTTATACCTTATCCTTTGGTACTAACCCCCGTGGTATAACAAGTTCACGTGTGCATGTCGGTTTTGGAGTTTAATGTTTATGCAGGGTTTTAGTGTTGAATGCAAGACTTTCGGGATAAGTTCATCAAGCACCTCATGACAAGACCTTGAAGCCCTGAACAAGTCATGCAATGAGGCAAACTTAACTCCAAGAAGCCGGGGACTCGATCCGAGAAGACGACAAACTCCAGGGACCTGACCAGAAAAGTGCTCGAATCTTGCAAGACAAGGAGTTGAGTCCAATTCGGAGAGAAACCGACGACATGGACCTACATGCGAAGGGGGAAACATCCGGGAAGCAAGGGAACCGACACGGGGCAAAGGAGCCCTCGGGCCGGGCCTAAATGGGCCCGGGCCGGCCGGCCGGCCCGATCCGGTCGGCCCCGAGCCCATTTTGGGCCCAAACGTGCTCTCCTTTGCCCTAGCCGCCAATCGGGCTATTTATAGCCCCCCGACCGAGAGCCACGGGGAGGAGATTTCGTCTTCGGCCGCCGAGGAGCAAGAGAGAAGAGAGGGACACCATGTCGGAGAGGAGAGGGTCGAGCTAGTTGACTAGGGTTTCCCTAGCCGACGTGGGAACCTTGCATGGAAGACCACGTCGGAGTTCCGGAGCTAGAAGCAAGATCAAGGAAGGATCCGGTGGTGATCTTGTGTATGTATCATTGTCATAGTTGAATTATCAAGTTGAATCTTTTCTTAGCGATCAAGTGTTTCCTCGAAGATTTCGTTTTTCGATCGGCTTTGCTTATTCCAATTCTATTCGTACGATAGATTACATAGGGTGTTCTTGTAGCCGCGGTGGCTAGAGGTACACGCCGGATCTTCCGAAAGAATCTCGACTTGTCTTTTGACTCGCCCTAAGCTCCCCGCATGAATAGGGATACGTTGTGACAGAACGGGGGTCTCGAAAGGCGGATGTTTTCGGATTTGGACGGGAAACCACGATTTAAAGAGGCTTCTATTAAGATTCGATTTGCTACTTCTTCTCTTGCTTGGAACTTCAACAAAAGGCTTACCCCGATCCCTCTAGATCGGTTTATCTACCCAATCTTACTTTGTTTTCTCCGGTTTTTAGTAGATTAGATTCGTTTTGTGTCTTTTACTTAGATGCATTAGGTTCTTTATTGAATATTGCAGTTATTTGGCTTTAATAGATTAAGTCTTGCGTCACACATTTGTTCCACGGATTCGATACCTTGGGTTCACCACTCGAGGGAAGAAGGGTCCCTTGACTACGACGGGAGACTTGTACGCTTGCGAGTCACGAACGAACTTTGATACAATTATTAACCGTCAACAAGGCCCTTTTTCTGGCGCCGTTGCTGGGGAACAAGTGATCAAGATTTGATTTTTTATTGCTTTTTTTTGTAATTTTCAGTACTGATTTTGTTTTATTTTTGCATCTACTAAATTTTGATCATCCTCAAAATACATCTAATCTAGTTTGTCTAACTCTAGTCTTTATAGATTTGTTTTGTTTTCTAGTTTCTTTTGCATACTTTGCTTATTGCTAACCCTAACCGGAGATGGTTGGCTACCTCTCCAAGAAACCCAAACCTTTTTGTGGATGATCCAGGAAAACTTTACAGGAAAAGGGTGACATGCAACACAAGCTAAAGGGGTGAAAACCCTAGATTCAAAAGTTGAAGTCGAAGGACCGTCGAAATCTCCAAGGGAATCACCACCTCCAAGTCCGAAGGAAGATCAACCTCAACCACCGGAGCGCTGCGCACCCCGGACATCGTTGATCTACCTATCATAAACCTTCAAGACGCCGGGAGGCCGTTCAAGATCAAAGTCTCAACTATCCGCATGACGATTTCGAGAGCTGAATGCATACGAGTCGGATTCCTTGAGTGGCATATCGGTTTACTTAAGAGGAGGATGGAGAAGATGGAGATGGAGAAAGAAGCTCAACACCTAAAGGCCGCCGAAGCAAGATCCTCATGCAAGGAGTGTGTGGAGTATGACCATGTCCAAGGTAACCCCGATTTAATGCAAGTTCGTAGATTCAAGTTTTGGGTTCTCTTTGTGCACAATTCAAGGACTTGATGGACGAGCAAGCTAAGATCAACGAGGACGCCGTCACTAAGTTCGAGGCTATGGAGAAAATATTGAATAATTTAGATGGCAAGGTGACGGAGGTCGGAAGCTCTATACGTGAAGTGTTTATCGTGATGAAGGTGCTAGACGCAAGTGGGACAACTTGCTGGGCGCCCGATGGGTAACGAAGAAGAATATCCGAGACAACTCCAAAGTCCCAAGACGGCGAAGGCTACTCAAGCTCATTCGGGAAAGATGAAGGATCACACTAGAGACCACGAAGATCACGACCGAAGGACCGGAGTTCGAGATGCCGAGCCACAAGGAAGTTGTTGCATCCGTCAAGACCAAAGGACAAAGCCAGCCTGTGAAGACCAAAAAAAATTGACTAAGCCAAAGTGGGTACCCAAGATTGCAACGCCCGCAAAGAGCGTTGATCCGGAGTAATCAAGTGAAGAAGTCTAGCTATAGACTATAAACGAAGCGCTAGGCGGGAGGCAACCCGTTTCGTCAAGTCAAGAATAAGCTACCGGGAGGACAACCCGATTCCACGTTTTTCGAGTTTTTTTTATAATTTAGTTTTTGAGTTTTATTACGCAAAGACATTAGACTTAGAAGTGGTTGAACAATATTAGAGACATAATTCTTGATTGAATGTTTGCTTTATCATAAACCCTTTGCATGAACCCTCCTATGTGCTTGTTTGATTCTTTTCTTTTCGAGAAACCCTTAACCAAATAATTTCAGAACCTTAGCTCAACCTTTCACCCCCATTATGGTGCTGAGGTTGACTTATTTTTCATGCTAAAACCACACGAGTAGAGCCACGATTTATGTTTAAGTGTTAATAAAATTCAGCACGTGGTAGAACTCGCGTGAACCTAGAAATCAAAACTTTTGGTTGGTTTTAAAAATCTATATCCTTGGTTTCTCTAGGATTAGAATTTTTCTAAGCCTCATCTAATTTTGTTTCATTCAAAATCTTTCTTATTTAGCCAAAATTAGAACCTAAACCTATGCCCCCATGATCAAGCCGGGAAAAAGTCTGCTCTCAACCGATGAAGGCAAACTATACCGGTGAGACCGAAATCGACGTAAAAAGAAAATATTTTCGACTTGCATTTGTTTTTAATGGTTTAAAAACTTCTCTAAAATTATGTTCGAGCTCTTGCATGGCTCTGAAAAATATTTTAAATTTCGAATTAGAGGAGTGCTTAACCTTAAACACACCTTAATGGAGGCAATCTAGTAATCATGCATGCACCATAGGATTCCCTTTCATCAACTTTCACCAATTCCACATGCAAAGGACAAGCATGGTGGGCAGCAAGCATCAACTTTGTAGGAATTTCATGGTGGCATGTGGAGCAAGTGGAGCTAGGGAGCATGGACATGACCCAAAACATGAAGCATCAAGTGGAAGGACCAATAGTGGACGGGAGCGTTTGGGCGGTGCAACTCGTGGAGCACGCGAGCAGGAATGTTGCAGAGGTGAAATGATCGTGCTGGAAGAAAGACGAGGCGGGAAGAGCACCGAGGCCGGCCTCACCTACATAAGGAGCCCCCCGGCTCCCGTTTTCTGCAGGCAAGCTTCCCTCTCCATCCTTTGTTTGTGTGTTCAAGTTTGTGTGCTCAAAACCTCCGTAGACATAGCCAACCTTCCCAAGCTTGATGACTCAAGAAAAAAAAAATCCACATCCTTAATCCACTCAAAGTCCACACCCGAATCAAAGAGTTTAAGTACCTAGTTACCGGTTGCAACCCGGAGTTTTAGTCGAAGAAAAGAGTGCAGCATGGAAGAAAACCACAAGTCTCTTCTCCAAGAAGAAGAGTTCGTCGTCATCCAAGCCGTCATCAACCATGTCTTCAAGAAGGCACTCGGTTTCCGAGTCTCCCCGGAGCATAGAGACGGATACGGCACCACCGAGAGGAACGATGCTCTCCTCCTTGGTGGTATGAGGGCTGCGAGAAGCACTTCCATGAGGTTCACCGAACCTCGTGGGCACACGGAGGAGCAGCCCGCGCCGCCACGACGATCGACTCGCTCAACCGCGCCACCTCCTTACACCCCGACATACTCTTCGTACGGCTTCATCATCTTATCGGCGGAGGAGGAGGAGAGGCTCTCTAATCTTGAGAAGAGGCTTGTGCTCAACGTCGAGTTCGACGACCAAGCACTCTACACCTTGGGTTTTTGCACCGACATATACTATATGTTGGGGCACCTCGGATGGGTGCAGTTCTCCAACGGAATATCGGTGGACACCCATTTGGGGTACGCCTTGGAAATTTTGATGACTATTGCACCCATCGTTGATGATGATGGGGTGCAAAGCTTGTCATTCCGTTTGGAGGGAGTCCAACAAGAGGTTCCCTACGAGCACGTTAGGGAGCTGCTTGGATTCCACAAGGGAGGTCCGGAGAAAGTTGACGTGCCACCCGGCATGTTAGCGGGATTTTGGAATCTCCGGAGAAGCCCATCAACAACGCAATTGCATCCGCAACCCCATTATCCGGATATTTCACTCTTGGATGTGCAAGAGGGTATTGGGGAGGATGAAGGAAAAAAAGGTGACCGGCACGGAGTTGAATTGGTTATACTCGGCTTTATTGCCAGGCAGCCAATAGACCCCTCTTACCTCATGATCAATCGTTGGTGTTGTGAAGCAACATCGGGGGCGGGTAATATTGGTTCGGGGTGTTACCTCTCCATGTTGGCCTTTTCCTTGCGGCCGGGGATCGCAAGAAACCCCGCTCACCTTTTGCGTGGTACCTCTCTCGGTTTTGAGTATTTGCGGCAAGGCAAGTACATTAGTGGAGATGAGAGAGGAGGTTATCGGTTGGCCATAGTAAACCTACCCCTTCCCAATGAGAGGCTTAGGCTTTTCACCGAAGGAAGAGAAGATTGGTTGGAAGAGGGACTACTTGTCCCTGCAAGGAAGAACAAGAGAGGAAGAATCGTAGAGGAGGGAACATCCTCCGCACAAGCGAGTGGAATACAACCCAATGTGCAACCATTCGGCGGGGTCCCTCCTCCGCCAAGTTATTACGGAGGGCCACAAGAGCAAGCCTGGGGGGGTGGTGCACCGGTACCCCCACAAAATTATGTTGTGCCCAATGCTAACTTCGCGGAGTCCTACGCTCATCATCCCCAACCACAACAAAGCATGGCCATTATTGGAGGGCTTGCTGCAAGTAACGCTCAAAACATCACAGCCATCCAAGCTAACGCAGCTCAACTTGGTGAAGGCAACGCAAATATTGCCTTTGAACTTGGACGCCTTCACCTTGTGGAGCCAAATCAATTCGTCGGAGGAAGTGTCCAACCATATTATGAGCAAGGGTATTATTATCAAGATCATCAACATCAACCACCGGCGGAGGACTAGAAGATTTAGGAACTTTAGTTTTCTTTTCTTTTCTTTTTCTCTCGTAATTTTCAGCTTTTGCTTATGTGTGTTTGCGTAGTATTTTCTGTTTTTATTTAAATTTCAGCAAGCATGTTTGTTTATTTTCAGTTTGTATTTCAACTTGATGTCACCATTAATAAAGACACCACCTTGATTATATCATTGGAAAAGCTACAAAATTTGTGCCATGATGATATATGATTATAATTGCAGCTTTGTTCATCATTGTAATTGATTTATGCATGTTTCAGCTAGTGCTCTCTTAAAAATACAAATCTGAATTTATTTAAATGCTAGCTTAATTTTCAGCGGAGGTTATGATTAAAATAAAGACCCATAGTGTTTTATGTGCTCTCAAGTTATGAATAGATTAAAGATGTCTTTTATGCTCAAAAATATTGCTAACCTTGTCACAAATATCACTTGTGTGTTGCTCAACCTATCCAAAGCCTTATATATATTTGAGTGCATAAACCATAGTGTACAAGATTTATTTTTGAGTGAGTTATTGCAGGCCATGATTTCTCTGGCCCGAGACTAAGAAGCTGGTCATTCCGTTTTTGCGTATCTATCTTTTTGCTAGCCTTTTATCAGTGCATTGTGTATCCCCGCATCGGTGATCTCACAAACTTCGCCGGATATCCACCCTTAAACCAAATATCATCTTTTTGTGATTACCTCCTTGACCACAACCTATCATTGAGGATGGATCATCAATTCAAGGAAGATCGCAAGACGGTGCCAACGTTGAAGATTTCAAGTATCTCTCCAAGGAAAATTATCTCCGGTACCTACCTTATTTTTCGCCTCTTTGCTCGAGGACGAGCAACGTCTAAGCATGGGGGAGGAGGTAGGTATGGTGCAGTTTTAGAGTTCAAAAAGGGAGTATTTTAAAAAAAAATATATAATGATGAAAGAAGAAAAAAAAATCCAGTGATATTCATGACTTTCAAGGTATAAAAAATCAAAACTTCGTTGTGAAAGTCATGGACTGAATAAATGACGAGGAAAGAAAAAAAATGAATGAATGAAAGAAAGAAAAGAATGAGAAATATAAGTAAGAAAAAAATATATTTGTGCGTAAAGTGAACTCCCCGGTTCTCTAAGAGTGCATTCAAGGCTTCAAGATAAAAAGATCCATTCTCATTTTCCAACCATGTGCAATCCGATAACGAGGACTTCTTTTGTGCCTTGGGATCACTCGTTGCCATTTGCACATGTCCACCTATCTAAAAGTGTGTGTATTTTTCTCTTTCCCCTCCTTGATTCAACATTATTTTCCAATGACCTTTTTGACGAGTCTCGGTAAGACCATGAGAAGCTTGTCTTGTTTTGACAACACCTCATTTATAAATTCTTGTTAGGACTAAACTTTCCCAAAGCTCCATATAAAGCCTACCACATATATATGAGAGGGAAAGGAGTAGAATATATAGGTTTGAGAGACAAGTGAGATGAGAGTTTATGAGCAATACACGAGATGATTTAAATTTGTGAACTTGGTTTTAGCTTTTCTTATCTCATTCTTCATTTCAAAAATTCTGAGATCCATTTAAAACTTTGTGAGCATGTTAATACTTGTGGGATAAGCTTAATAAGAATCTACCCTCCGTGGAGATGAAGGCTAGTACACTATGGAACTTTAATGAATTAAAATTTTGAGAGCATTATGTTTTCTCATGTATGATCAAGTGCAAAGTTTAAACACTGTTTGGCAATGATGATATCCATCGAAGGCTTACTCGAGGACGAGCAAGGTTTAAGCATGGGGGAGATGTTGACGGTGAAAATCCGTCAACCTAGCCATGAGTTTACCTTCGGTGTTGGCATGAGTTTTATACCTTATCCTTTGGTACTAACCCCCGTGGTATAACAAGTTCACGTGTGCATGTCGGTTTTGGAGTTTAATGTTTATGCAGGGTTTTAGTGTTGAATGCAAGACTTTCGGGATAAGTTCATCAAGCACCTCATGAAAAGACCTTGAAGCCCTGAACAAGTCATGCAATGAGGCAAACTTAACTCCAAGAAGCCGGGGACTCGATCCGAGAAGACGACAAACTCCAGGGACCTGACCAGAAAAGTGCTGAATCTTGCAAGACAAGGAGTTGAGTCCAATTCGGAGAGAAACCGACGACATGGACCTACATGCGAAGGGGGAAACATCCGAGAAGCAAGGGAACCGACCGGGGCAAAGGAGCCCTCGGGGGCCGGGCCTAAATGGGCCCGGCCGGCCGGCCCGATCCGGTCGGCCCGGTGCCCATTTTGGGCCCAAACGTGCTCTCCTTTGCCCTAGCCGCCAATCGGGCTATTTATAGCCCCCCCGACCGAGAGCCACGGGGAGGAGATTTCGTCTTCGGCCGCCGAGGAGCGAGAGAAGAGAGGGACACCATGTCGGGAGAGGAGAGGGTCGAGCTAGTTGACTAGGGTTTCCCTAGCCGACGTGGGAACCTTGCATGGAAGACCACGTCGGAGTTCCGGAGCTAGAAGCAAGATCAAGGAAGGATCCCGGTGGTGATCTTGTGTATGTATCATTGTCATAGTTGAATTATCAAGTTGAATCTTTTCTTAGCGATCAAGTGTTTCCTCGAAGATTTCGTTTTTCGATCGGCTTTGCTTATTCCAATTCTATTCGTACGATAGATTACATAGGGTGTTCTTGTAGCCGCGGTGGCTAGAGGTACACGCCGGATCTTCCGAAAGAATCTCGACTTGTCTTTTGACTCGCCCTAAGCTCCCCGCATGAATAAGGATACGTTGTGACGAACGGGGGTCTCGAAAGGCGGATGTTTTCGGATTTGGACGGGAAACCACGATTTAAAGAGGCTTCTATTAAGATTCGATTTGCTACTTCTTCTCTTGCTTGGAACTTCAACAAAAGGCTTACCCCGATCCCTCTAGATCGGTTTATCTACCCAATCTTACTTTGTTTTCTCCGGTTTTTAGTAGATTAGATTCGTTTTGTGTCTTTTACTTAGATGCATTAGGTTCTTTATTGAATATTGCAGTTATTTGGCTTTAATAGATTAAGTCTTGCGTCACACATTTGTTCCACGGATTCGATACCTTGGGTTCACCACTCGAGGGAAGAAGGGTCCCTTGACTACGACGGGAGACTTGTACGCTTGCGAGTCACGAACGAACTTTGATACAATTATTAACCGTCAACAACGAACTTGAACAAGACTTTGGGAATATTAGGAACACCTCATGAGGAGGCCATAGCCAAGTTTAATCCCACCAAAACTCGTCCAAAAAGGAGGAATCGAAGAAATCCCGCCAAGAACACCTCAAACCCTAGGACCCAAAAAAACCCCAAAATCGAGCCCCTTTACTCACGGATTTGGGAGGGGAATCACAGCCCAAAGAACCACGAAGGGTTACCACAAATTTCCCCCATCAAATCCCCAAGAGAAAGGTTCCGAAAACAACCCAAAGAAATCACCAAGAGAGGGCTCCGAAAATCACCACCAAGAACAACCTGGAACCACACATCCAAACCTTGAGGAACCACGCCGAATCATCTATACATGCAACAAAGGTTCATACAAGGTCTAGCTTGTCGCCCGATCATCCAACCCTCTCAACAAGATCTCATCATGAAGCTCTCAAGCTAGTCCTATAGAAATCCTAAGAAAAATAGAAACGGAAAATAGGAAAGCAAATGACCTAGGGTTCCAAGAGTTGGCTGCCATCCTCTCACCTCTTGGGTTATACGGAGGCAACCGAAGGTCTAAAATGCCCTTTCCTAATAACTAGGGATACAAGCCCCTCAACGGCGGATTTGGAAGTCTTCATGTCTTCACCATCGGATGGATGCCAGGCGACCGCACCCTGCGTAGCCTCGACGCAAGCCATGCGATCCCGACGCGTGTCCTCCACTTCGAAGTCTCCGGACTGCGTCGTCGCACACCGGTCAGACCGGTGCTCCTCACCGGTCAGACCGCTACCCACCAGTGAGACCGGTCAGACCCACTGGTCAGACCGATCTGGCGCTGCTGCAGCTCCTTCTTCGGTTCTTCGGTGTTGGCTTTGTGGATCAACCAAGAAACCCAGTGGTTTTCTGGTGAACCACCGGAAACCCCGCGAACTCGGTGTAGCCTCTGCCAATCTCCACTCATGACTTGGCTCCCACGTAGTCCCGGCTCGACCTTGGTTTTGAGGCTCAACCATGAAACCGTCCATGACTTCATCTTGCTGTTCATGCCACCATGCGGCCCGCACTTGACCCCACTGGCCACTGGGTTCCCTCGAACGAAGCCTACTTGTCTTCTCCACACCTTGAGGCCTCACCGGCAATGACCTTTCGCGCTTGTTCTTCACCTGCACCAACACGAGTCAAGCCGCAACCTGCATCTGCAATACTTAGCCAAGAATCAGTCCACACAACGTTGTCAATCACTCATCACACAAGGAAGCGACCATCCACTAGTCCTCGAACCACACATGGTCTTCAGGTGGCACCTCCTGCTTCTACTCTAGGCCAGTTTCTCCCTCGGGCTCGGGTTCCTGCTCAGGCTCAGGCTCC
This sequence comes from Cenchrus americanus, assembly GCA_947561735.1. Classification (NCBI taxonomy): domain Eukaryota; kingdom Viridiplantae; phylum Streptophyta; class Magnoliopsida; order Poales; family Poaceae; genus Cenchrus; species Cenchrus americanus. Next base: position 162,765,510 of record OX387242.1, on the reverse strand, counting down.
TGTCCTCCTTCGACGACGTGTACGGGCCCACGCCCACCTTGGTCACCTTAGTCTCCTCGTCCACCCCAGACTCCTCGGCCTCCACGGAATCCTCCTCGCGCGGCGTGCCCTCCACGGCGCCCGCGGCCTCTCGCTCCGGCTGGGTCAGGGGCATCCTCCCCCCTGTTGTCCTAGCGACCTCCTCGAAGCGAGCCAGGAGTCATCCGGACCTCCTTGCTCCCGACATCGGTTCCATTTGCAAGAGTCAGTAGTGGTAGGGAGAAAACTTATAGGGTTATTAATTATAAAGGAGTAATACTGCTACCAATTAGACAATTTCATTCAAACATGTAAGAAGCATGAAATTCGAGGAAACCCATGAAGATCCATGTCACTCAATCAATGCCACCATACAAAAGGGGTGTATCTCGAGGTTCACTCCAGCGACCTTTGAGAGTACACGGCAACACATCACGCTAGCGCATGGTACATCATGGGGTAGATACTACTGACATAACAACATGGGTGATAGCAACTACATCTAGATCATTAAGACATCTCTGGATCTACTGCTAGAACTCTACCCCAGTCACGGGGTGCACTGGGGTGCCTCTGGGCTGGAGTCTGGTGAAACAGAGTAGAACGGCGGCGAGCGAACTCCTGGGTAACCCGGCAACCTGATCAGTGGTCCTCGTGGTAGTCACGAGTGTCCTGGAGAGTGCGATCCATCTCTGTTGTGTCCTGGGAATCTCTCGGGTACGGGCGCAGCTGTGGAAGAAGCGTCGGGGGTAGCTCGAAGGTCTCTGCTTGCAAACGTGGCCTCTTCTTCGGCGGTAGCTATGCTGAGAGCTCCTCCAACTCCCTCAGTCTCTGCTGGTCAGAATGCTCCCACGCCGTGCGGGTCCTGGCTGCACGGTCCCGCTCCTCGTACACCAGCCCTCCAAGGTAGCACAGGTGGTTGTAGTTGTGACGACTCCCCTCCCATAGGTCCCACACTCTCACCTGGTAGTCAGCTGTTGCAGCTCCAACTGACTCCATCAGGTACTTGGCCTCTGCCAGCCGCTCCCTGTCCACGCGGGTGGCCTCCACCATGGCTCGGTGCTTCTCCGTAACAGTCTTCAACCATGCCTCCAAGGTTGTGATCCTCACAGCATCACGCTCAGAGCTAGCTCTGGCGGCTACTAGTCCGAGCTGCACCAACTCACCGTCCCTCTGCTGGGACTGCTCCAGTCGATCTGCCAAGTCCAACTTCTCCAACTCTAGCTCTTGAGCAAGCTGCAAGCACCTGTCCCACTTCCATCTCAGGTAGGTGATCTTACTGTCAGCCCAGTAAAGTGCCTGGTCCTGTGCCAGGATGCACCGGTTTGCCATGTGCATCTTCTTGTCCTCCACCTCTGTAGTCACCTCGAAGTACTGAGCGTGGTCGTAGGTGTCCCAGCGACTCGGGTCATAGACCCTCGTTGGAAGAATGCTGAACGGGGTGTCCTTGAGCTTCTCTCCAAGCTGGATATATACCTATTTGAGTGCTCGGTGCGCGCAGACCTGGTGCGCCACCATGGTGGAACTCTCGAAGCAGTGCACCTTGATTCCTTTGAACTCTGGAACTCATGGGTCCACCGGTACCGTGACTATTAGGAACATGGCAGACTGGTCCAATGGTCCCATCATCCTCCCCTCGTAGCTCACCCGGTCGGTCTCCACTCCTGCCGACTCCATATACTCCCTCAGAAGGTGACAGAAACCTCCGGCCCACTTGCCGTCCGACTCAAGGGGAATCCACGGTTCCTCCGCCATTTGCACAACGTTGTTAGAGGGTAGTTAGTAAGGTAGTTAGTTAAAGTTAAAAAAGAAAATGCATATATAAGTATAAATATATACACACAGAGGTCAAGGGGTTTGTATAAAGTTTCAAGGTTGAAAATTAGCTTCCTAAGCTATCGACCATTCCTGGGGCTCGTCCTATGGCCAAGCATGGCTCTGGTACCAACTGAAACGAACCGGATTTCCACGGGCGGAAACCCGAATCTCTGCACCTCTGTGGTAGTCCCAGGAGGGCTACCACGTGCAACCCCTGTCTCAGCAATACCAAAGATCCATACTGAAGTAAAAACAGATAGAGTACAACAATTATTTATTACATTAATTAGAGTACATCTCTTTGGCACATGCCGGGTGCAAGTCCATCAGGACTGAATCAAACAGAAATAAAACATCTAGCAGCGACTCCATGCAAGCGCGGGGAACTTCATATCCGCATGCAGCTCGAGCGTAGAAAGAGCACTAGTCCTCCCATCCGTCGTTGTCGAAGTCATAGTCCGGCTCTGTGTCAGAGACACCAGGGTCTACCCGATAAGCGGGTAGGTCATGTCAGCTTCCCAACAAAGAGGCAAAGCGGTGTATAATCTACTATGCAAGATATATTCCTACTTTGACAACATACAAGGTAAGCAGCGATTTGCAGAGAGGTCAACACCTCGGGGAAGCTCACGCTTCCGAGGTCCACGCCTCTGGGGTCCACACCCCGCTCAAGGATACCACACCAAAACACCAAATCACAACCACGATCCAGCTCCCAACACTCTTCTGCGATGTGGGGCCCACCTGCTCCTATCCCCACATCTCAACGGCCTCAGCCGGGCTCACACACTCGGGGGAGAGAAGAAGCACAAGAAAAGAGTCTAGTTGGAAGTAGCGGTAGATAGCAGTACTGTCCATAACCAGTGGACACGGACTATAGCTATAGGTTTAAACACTCTGCAGAGGTTGTACAACTGTACCCGCTCGAATAGGCCTGAAACCGGCCGTCACCGGTTCCAGGCCCTATTGTACGGCTGAAGGTCAAGTTAGTGGATAGTACCCTCCTGCGTCTCCGAGTCTTGCTCAGCCTCCGCGGTAGAGCTCATACAGCCCGGGAGAGGTCCGTCGAAGCTATGGAACCCTTCCCTGGCCTCGCCGGGGCGAAGTCTTCTAAGGAGGAAAGAGTCGTCTCCCGACACGATCACACCGATCCGCCTGCAGGAGGGGCATTATCCACTACGAGTCTCACCCCGCACCCCGCCCATAACCAGGCGGGCGGTTTGTACGAAAGTAGATACTGCATCTGATGGTAAGTCGACTTGGTCCTTAGGGGGCCGAGAGCGAGCACTCCCCATCTCCATCCCATATGACACGCCTCTCAGGTCAGAGGCCAGATCACATCGTCCCGAGGCAGGCGTTCACCGGTAACCAAGCGGCTCGCTCCTGCCAAAACACGTCAAGGAAATACGCACCCAGAACACACGCTAGAACGCACCGAGATCTCCCGCATCTCAGTCCAAGCCCAGAATACCATCCATAATCAAGCAACAAAAATATGGATAGTTGAGGTATGGGACTAGCTAGGGGTCTGTAGCTAGTCCCTAAGCAGGTAAATCAAGGAATCAGGATATATCAGAACATCAAGGCAAGGCTAATCAGCAGGCTATGCAATTCATACAAGCAATATATATAAAGTAAAGCACTAGCATCTATATATCAACATGGGATCTACATGGTTGGGAGTGACATGACACCTTCGTTGCCGTTGAAGCAGTGTTGTCCGGAGCAGTGTGCTCGGGGCCCTCCGCGTCCTCTTGGTCGAAGCTCGTGTCTGTGGCACGAGATTCAACGCGAACGTAAGGAAACGGATCACAGCTAAGCAATAACTCCAAAAAGAAACCACTTTTTAGAAAATCCAAAAGGGCTCAAACTACCTACAATCAACAAGGTTTCAAAATTACGAAATTATAGAAATTAGTTTTGTATTTTTCTGAGCTTCCTATAATTAGTTATGATTTTTCAAAGTTTAAAACCATTTATAAGTCATTTTTGGAAATGCTTTTAGAAAAAGAAAAGTATTTTTTTAATTAGCTTCTAACGTCAGCATGACGTCAGCGCCTCTCGGTTAGCGAGCCGTTAGTGGGCTGAAAGTACCACTAGGCCGAAGGTGGCCCAGTGGGCTCGGCCCAACTGTCCCAAGTTCTTGAAGTCTCTCGGAACTCCCTGAACGTGACCCAAAAGTTAAACGGGTGCGCTGGGCTTTAGATGGTTCCTGATGGGCCAGCGCACGACTTAAGGCCCATCTGCCTGGTTTAGACCTCTTGCACAGGGTTACGCCGGCTGTCGCTCGGCCTCCAGGCACGCGGTGCACTTCCGCGCCGGCGAGCGTGCCGGCCGGCGGCGACGCGGTCGGTCTACACACACGCGGCGTCCAGTATCGGCGCTGGGGTGCACCTGACTGGATCGCCACGGCGCGCAGCCCCCTCCCCTGCACCAAGAACTCTCACTCAGCACGAAGATCGGCTCCCAGGAATGCTAGTCGCAGCGCACGGCATGACACCGAGCGCCAGCGCGCCGGACTTCACCACGGCGAGGTTGTGTCCATGGCGCGCTGGGGTGCGGCCGGGCCAGGACTCACGCGTGCATCCATCTGTAGAGGAAAACACACGGCGTCAATGTCGGAACACAGAGGCGCGAGACGTGTCGTCGAGTTGCGACGCGTCAAGCTACACCGCGGCAAGGACGGGACCTTGAGGCGCTGGGGTGCGCACAGCCACGCCGCGCACACGCGTTCATCTGCAAGGGTTCATCACAGCACGCTGGCGACCGAGGCACGGCACACGCCCGGCACATGGCATGGCGGCGCGCCACGGGGTGGCCCTCGGTCAAACAAATGCCAGACGCAGCACGAAGGCGCGTTCACAAGTACAGCCGACGCCGCGTGCCTAGGGTGGCAACAGCGCGGCGGTGCATCGAGAGCGGCACGGGTCGTCGCCCGTTCATGGGGAAACAGCGACACGCCGACGCTCGCGGCTCGAAGGCACGCACACAGGCAAGACCAGGGAAAGGGAACAACATAGGTGAGGGCAAGGATGTGGTTCATTTCACGTTGGGTCGGCGGTGGATTCATCGCCGGCTTGATGAAGAAGGCGGCGCAGTGTAGACGTTCAGGACGGCGCTCCACTCCTTGCTCTGCCCCGGCTCCCCTCCGTCGCGGCGAGCGGTACAGCCTTTCTCCGTCGACACGAGCGGCCTCCGGTCTTGGTGCACCGGCGACGTCTCGGCGCTGGCTTCCCCTTCTCTGCACCTCCCCTTCTTTCCCTGCTTCCCCCGCCCTTCTCCTCTCACGGCGGTGCACCCAGGATGGGGAAAACCCCAATGCGGCTCGATTGTGAGAGGGACCCGACGCCGGGGAAATGTAGGCGCGCAGTCAAGGTGCTGTGCAGGGCTAAAGTGCCCCGGTGCTCCTGGATTGGACGCCCTGGCGTGCTGGGCAACGTGGCCGGCCCCCAATGGCCGCCACCGTGCCTGCCGCGTCACCGGCAGGGGCAATAGGGGTATTTCCCCCTAGAAGATTCCCTCGAGGTGGTTCACTGGCACGCACGCCGGCTCGGCGCCCTGCCATCCCATCCGCACGCTCGACCGCGGCGCGAGCCGGCCGGCGCTGTGCGGTTTGAGGCGAAGGGAAAATTGATGAGGTTGAGGGAGACTGTTTGGCTGCCGTGCAGGCCCTAACCGCCAGCGAGAGAAAGAAAAAGGGAAGGAAGGTGGCTTGGTGGGCTGCGGTTGCGGTGCGGGCCGGGCCGGCTAGTTAGAGGCTTAGGTCGGTTTTGGCCGAAGTCAGTGGTTAACCTTTTGGAATAAGTTTTGAATTTAGATATAAACTAGAGTTTGAATTTGAATTACTCTCAAATTCAAACTTCACTCAAATAAGATCCAAATAAATCCTGAAAAATCCAACTCACATATTTTTACCATAATTTGAATTTATATTTTTATAAATGGGCTGATTTAGTGGAAGAATTAGGAAAGGGCTAGCAATTTTGTTTGAAAACTGATAGCACTCAATTCCAAACAAAAAGTTTTAAATATTTGCAAATTTTCCACACCTAAATTTCTGGTTTGTTACAGCGGCGGTGGTGGCGCGCGCGTGTGGCATCGTTCCATCCCCTTCTCAACTTCTCAATAGACATAGTAAAATGTCCAGCATATAAATTGAGTCTTTTGCCACGTCAATTGTCATGCCGGTATTATTTGCTTTAAGCCAAAGAGATATTAGGATTGTAAGTCATCAAATGGGCCAAGCTCTATAATGATCCAACACCATGAAGAATGTGGGAGACTATACAGCTGCCATCCAGAGCCGTTTCAGGTGCTCCGTGCGTGAGTGAGTCTAGGTGTTGCGGGTGGGCTATCACTAGTAGTGAGAGGGGCTTTAGTCCCGGTTGGAGAGGGGTTTAGATCTCTCAAGTCCAACCGGGACTAAAGTTCGAAGACAAAAGCCCCCCCTTTAGTCTCGGTTGGTATTACGAACCGTGACTAAAGGGGGGGCACGTCAGCACCTGCGCCCACCCCCTTTAGTCTCGGTTGGTAATACCAACACAGACTAAAGGGTCTCGTTTCTCTTTTTTTTGATTTTCGATTTAAGCGTATATTCTAATTGTTGTCTAACCCGTATATGCACGTATACATATTTGAACTTGTATATAGGTATATACCAGTATATATATACCATATACGCAGTTAGATTAGACTTATTTATAAATTAAACCCTATATATCTACATATATAAACTTATAAATGTATATACACATAATATTTTATACACATGAAAATAAATAGTATTTTCTTAAACTACTATATATACATCAAAGCCCCATATAGTATATTCAAAATATCATTCAGTTCAAATTTCTTATCTCATTTAGCTTTCCTCGGAGGTGAGTCGGTCAATTGGATGGCTGTCATAATGATGTTTTCCTTGTGGATTAACCACATCGTCCATGAGGAATCCCACGAGAGCTTCTTGAATTGCCAAGAGATGATCCTTCTCAATGAGTGTGTCCCTTTTTATAATCCTCTATTATTTGCAAATAGGTTGATATAATACAGCAAGCAATTAAATATACAAAAAGGATAAAAATGATGTATTATTAATAGGTTTATTTTACTTACACTATCATCATCCGCGTTGCCGCTGTGATGGTGTATGAACTCACAAACGTAGTACTCGCATAAATTACTTCCTTGCTCTTGTCTCAAACACTAAATTGGAGAGGAGAATAAAATATGAAATTGTAGTGTTATACATTTAAATATTCTCAATCTGAACTTGTTATTTGTATACGTACCGGAAAATCATACACCCATCTAATTTTGGGTTGAAATGCTCCTCAGTGCTTAGCAATGGACATGGTCCAAGCTCTGAGGTAAAATAATAAAAGATAAAATATGTTTGTATAAAATCTAAATATATATATTGCATTAAAGAAAATGTCATAGATAGAATTATTACTCGTGGAATACATCTTCATGGTCTTGGTATTCTGAGCGGTCTTTTCTCAATAAGTCATACACATTGATGTTGCTATTGTCGATGCTGATTATGAGTAAAACCCAGTGGAATCTATATGCATCTTCATGGAGATTAGAATTGACTAAATAGAATTAGCAATGATAATTAGATGACAATCATACTTACTTGAAGTTGTAAGGCAGTAGTATAAGATTCTTGTAATGAAACTCATCTAAGTGCCTAAAAATGGTCTCGACTGTTGTTTTCCGTTGGTTTTCAATCTCATCCGTGTTAACTTTTGATGGGTCCATGAAAGCAATTCTTGAATGACCCTTCCTTCCCATCTCAATAAGTTGCAGGCTACACAAGAAGAGTCAAATGTTAATTAGTAGATCACCAAATGTAATAAATTTATTTATAAACATATGAAAATATGTCACTTACGGACACCAGGCCATCATAAGATCGTTATTCAGGGCGTCCAGATGGTAAATTTCATAGATATCAGCGAATCGGAGCCAGGCCACCTTCTCGTTTTGAAGGGAAAAATCTCCAGGTCTCATGACCATACCAAACATCTCTAGGCTCTCAGCTGACTTCTTCAAGTACCAGTCATGAAATCTGTGCATCTTAGTTGGGAGCTTGTTGACCAATTCTGGCTTCACTAGAGGTTTTCCTAGCTCAAAGCGCCATCTAAATTCTTGATTTTTATCTGCTGGTAGGTCTTCAATGCCAATAAGACCACCAATAGGCAGCTTTGTTTGTTCAAAAAAGCTAATGACCTCAGCCAGTTCTTCTTCACCCATGGCGTCAATAGCGTTTTGCACTTCTGGACTCATGCCCTCAAACAAGTTAGTCTGATGGGTCGTGGATGCAGGTATTTGCTCGATGTTTGTGGCGGTCCCCGACGTCGATGCAGGAATCTCCTTGTTCTTGTCTGGGGCGGCGGTCCCTGACGTCAATGCAGGAATCTCCTTATTCTTGTCTGTGGTGGCGGTCCTCGACGTCGACGCACGTATTTGCCCGATGTAACTATTCAGTGGCCCTCGTTGTCCCTTCTTAGTATAAGACTTGTCCACCGAACGCTCAAAATCCGTTTTCAACGGCGGTTTCCTTCTCCTTTTTGTTTCCTTATCGTCTATGAAAGCCTTGAATCTCTCCGTACAACCTTCATTTTTTTGGCCTCCAGTTCTTCCTGTTTTCTTCTTTCTTTCGCTTTTTCAAAGAAGTCCTTGACTTCTTTCCGTACAAACCCTTCTATTTCTTCATTTGTCTTTGCCTCTAGCTTTTTTTGCTAATCATTTTCATTTCTTCTTTGGTGGTTGCACAGACCTGAAAGATTGCGCTCGAGAGCTTGTGGCAAATGGTTGCTGAGGTGAATTGGGAGGGATGTCATCATCGTGATCGCTGGAGCTCCGTTCACCTGAATTGTCTTATGGTTGTTGCGGAGAAGGTGAGCGAGCAGGTAGTGCCGATGACGGCCCTAGAAACGATGACTGCCCCAGCTCCAGGTGGTCTCTCGGAGATCCATCATTCTCGAGGATTATGTCGATGTAATGTTTTGTCCATAATATGATACCGTGTAGTGCATCCTTAAGTGTCTTTTCCCCGTCACCTCCTGGGATATCTATCTCTAGCTTCTCAAAATCAGGTTGACATATCCTCTCTACGCTAACTGAGGCGTAGCCAGGAGGAATCAGCATGCCATGGCTCGTGTGTCCAGGAAACTGTGCAAAAGCACTTCCGTCCGCCACCTGAGAATAAATATTTAATTAGTTATTATTAGCATTGTGAATGCAAGTCCACAAAAATCAAAGTAATATATATGATCAATTATTGAGGTGATAAAAGCATGAATTAACATACCTACATTTTGATGTTTCCAAATGGCTTGTGAAGCTCACATCTGGTGCGCCGAGAGATGTCATCCACAGGGTACCATTGGCTGTCCACTTGAACTCCTTCTATTGCCCTTTGCTCTTCGGGAACCGCCATAGAAGCACAACTGGAAAAGTGAGCAGAAGGAACTTGTACTAGAGGCAGTCCTTGTGCTGGGGCCATCTCATTTACAGCGGTGGTCACTCGCCGTTCAATATCTGCCGTCAACATTTCTTCATGTTCTTTGAGTCTTTTTTCTAACTCTTGCCGTCGTTCCTCCTCTTCGCACTCTCTTCTTCTTCTGCGACTTTGATAGGTAGCAATGTCTCCCCTGAAGCCAAATTTCCTTGGTACCACCCCGAAGCCCCTACACAGTCCTGGGTGTTCAGGATTCTTGAGCGCCGTAGTGAGCTCATCGATCTCTCTGTCAACCTTCACTCTGCCCGCTCTGACATCTTCAAGTATTTTCAATATTTCAAGTGCAGTCTCTCGTAACAAGGGTGGGTAATCAAGGGTACCATCTTCGGAGTTAATTGTGCCTCCATGAGCATAATACCAATTCTTCACTCACTCGGGTCAATCAACGACCGCTGGTATGGTACCTTGTGCGAGAAGGTCTTCTTCCATTGACCGCCACTTGGGAACTACAAATGCATATCCACCTCAACCAAGATAATGGTCGTGCTCCTTCTTAGCACGACTTTGCTTCCCTCGTGCACACGCCTTGGTGAAATCTTCAATTTTCTTGTATTCCACAAAGGATGTCCACTGTTCTTTTAATTTGGGATATTCAATTCAATTTGGAGTTCGATTCTTCTTGATATAATCTTTATCAAGTTGTTGTTTGAACTTCTGAAATTGTGTTGCCATCTTCGTGAGTGTCCAACGCTTCACATATGCTAGTTCAACACCTTCCAGAAGTGTGAAGTGTTTTAAGATTTCATCCCACAACAAAATTTTCACTGAGTCTGGAACCACGTGTGGATTATCTGCTTCCATTCTCTGTAGCACATGGGCACGTTGTCCCTTACAATGGCCCCACAATGTGACACATACTTGTCCTTGATTATTTTGGAGCACATGGTTGGCCATTATCTGATACTTTTCTGATCTGATACATGAAATGGCAGGTGAGTACTTGTGTACGCCCTCCCTTCGTCTTTTTTGATGTGGAGGCTTAAGCCTACATGTTGCAGATTCGTTATTTAGTTAGTTGTACCTAAGAATTGAGGTTAGAAAAATAAGAACTATGAAGTTAATGCATGATATATATATGCACACACATATATACACCTCGTGGGAACATTCAATACTTTCATTCACAACACTTTCCTCATTGTTTCTAGAATTGCCCTCAATATTAGCTGTTGTGTCCATGACAGGGGCAGCAGTGTTCTCATTTAGAGGTATGTTCAAGTACATGTCCGCCTGACTACACTCCTCCTCAGTGAAGGTTGCAATTGTACTACTAGCTATAATGTCAGCCATAAAGTTGTCATGGTTATCATCCATCTGGAGTAAACAAAAATTTTCTATGAATTTCTAGAATAAGCAACAAGTTTTTCTACGAATTTTTAGAATAAGCAACAAGTTTTTATATGATTTTCTAGAATAAACAAGAATTTTCTATGAAATTCTATAATAAACAAGAATATTCTATGAATTTATGTAATTTTCAACAATTTCTAACTTTCTAGATTAAACAAGTATTTACTAAGAATTTGTTTATTAAACAAGAATTTTCTTTGAATTTGTAGAATAAGCAACAAGTTTTTCTATGAATTTTTAGAATAAGCAACAAGTTTTTATATGATTTTCTAGAATAAACAAGAATTTCTATGAACTTCTATAATAAACAAGCATATTCTATGAATTTATGTAATTTTCAACAATTTCTAAAACTTTCTAGATTAAACAAGTATTTACTAAGAATTTCTTTATTAAACAAGAATTTTCTTTGAATTTGTAGAATAAGCAACAAGTTTTTATATGAATTTCTAGAATAAACTAGAATTTTCTATGAATTTCTATAATAAACAAGAATATTCTATGTATTTATGTAATTTTCAACAATTTCTACAACTTTCTAGAGTAAACAAGTATTTACCAAGAATTTTTTTTGAATTTCTAGAATAAGCAACATGTTATTCTATGCATTTCTAGAATGAACAAGTATTTACTACGAATTTTCTTGAATAAACAAAGTCAAAATATTTCTACTAACTTGTTGACGGACGATGCTTGTTGATGGTGGTGCCGTATGGGAGAATGACAGAGGTGACGGGAAGTCACTTGTTCGAGACGACGCGGCAGTCGTCGACTTCAGAAGTACCAAACTAATGAAATTGTATATTAGAAAATAATTAAGAACTCAAATACACAATTAAGAACTCAAAATTACATATATATTAGAAAACAATTAAGAAATCAAATACACAATTAAGAACTCAAGATTACATATATATTAGAAAATAATTAAGAACTCAAATACACAATCGAGAACGGGGAGGGCGGACGTCGCTGCGACCGAGCTCGCCGGCGGCGGGAAACGGCGCTGCGCGCGTGTTAGGGAGGAGCGGCGCGGTGCGTTGGAGAGGAGCGGCGCGCCGCGTCAGAGAAGAGGGCCGCATCGGGGACAAGTACGGCGAGAAGAGGCAGCGGCGAGGACGGGCGCGGCGAGGAAGAACGACGCGATTTGGGGGAAACAATTAAGTGCTCTCGAAGGTGATGGGTCTTATATAGAACCCCCACCTTTTGTCACGGTTCGTATTACCAACCGTGACAAAAGGCCCTTTAGTCTCGGGTCGTATTACGAACCGAGACTAAAGGCCCCCCTTTTGTCACTGGTGGCCTCACGACCCGTGACAAAAGGGGCATTTCGCGCGGGATGCCTGAAGGCGAATTTTCACCCTTTTTTCACGGTTGGTGTTACCACCCGTGACAAAAGTGGGGCCTTTAGTCTTGGGTGGTAACACCACCCGGGACTAAAGGGGAATTTTACGCGGGAAATTAATATTTCTGTTTTCCTTACTCATTTATCTCATTCTTTTTGCTTTGAACATTTAAAAAATTCAATAGTCAAAATATGTGTGCCATGCAAAATTATATTATGTTAACACAAAAGTACCTACTTTTCTATGCACATATTATTTCAAGAGTTGAAACAAATATTTACAATTTCTAGTTTACAATTTGAAGGGGAAAATAAATTAAATTGAAAATATTAGTAAACCTACTCAGAAAAATCTCTGGTTTAAACAAATTAATTAATTTGTGTATTGTCTTTGAATGATCAAGATGCTCATTTCCTTGCTCATTTAATTTATCTCATTCATCTCATTCGCGGGCTTTTTCTCTTTTCCTTGTTCATTTATGTCATTTCTTTTTGCTTTCGACATTTAAAATAAATCATTAGTTAAAATATTTGTGCCATGCAAAATTATATTATGTTAACACAAAAAAACCTACTTTTCTATGCACATATTATTTCGAGAGTTGAAACAATTATTACTATTTTTATTTACAATTTTAAGGGGAAAATAAATTAAATTCAAAAATATTAGTAAACCTACTCAGAAAAATCTATGTTTCAAACAAATTCTATGTTTCAAACAAATTTATGAATTCGCGTATTGTCTTTTTGATATATTGATCCATATAACTACGATGGCTTACGTATAAGTACAGAGGTCACTTGATGGTTATTACAAGGCACGACATTAATTAATACCTGATGGTCCCAAGCTGAAGATGATCAGCTTCTAACTTTTGAACCTCTGCTTCAAACACATTTATAAATTCATGTATGAATTCAAACACATGAATTCATAATATAGTATATAATTAACAGTAATTGATAATAAGTTCATAAAGGTTCGCATAGCTAGCTAATAATTAATACAAGTTCACATAATAGGGTACGGTACAAAGCCTAATCCATGCATGCATAATGTTACTGATGAGCAGCACGCGCTTGCAGATATGAAACATGGTCAGTGTCTGCAATCCTCCGGCCTCGAACTCACTCAAAATAAGCTAGAGCGCATACTAGTGCACTCTCCTCCGCTTGCAGAGGAGTGTCACAAACACCACTGCAGACATCAAACAGTGGAGCCTCGGGTTCTGCTGGCTTGTAGAAGGTTAGAATTGCTTGAGACTTCCAATTGTCGGTGAAAAACGGCTCCCCACCATAGTAATCCACCCCAAGTCTTTCCACGACTTGATTCAGAATCGCACAGAAGCTAACTGAAGCATAGGTAGAACTAGAGTAATCCTGCACACAATCAGATGATGATGATATATATGTACCAAAAACAAATTAATTAATAATGAATAGAAATTCTTTTATATATAAATGTATATTACCACATCTTGATGAGCCCTACAAAGCCTCTCCGTAGTCTCAATCACAGTTCCTTCACCCGTGTTGAGTTGCCTTAATTTAAAATATGAAAGGTCCGGCACGAAGCACCCAACATTATTCTGGAGCTGTTGTAGACAATTCTCCACGGCAGTCCTCTCTCGGGTTAACCGAATTGGTGATGTTTTGCCAACTGTTGCAATGGCAACCATTGGGTGTGGTGCGCCTGCTGGCAACTGGCGGTAGTCTTCATATCAAGCAGGTACGGTGAAAGAGATATACACTCTTTCCATGTGCTCATCAACGTGCTCAGTTTGCACTAAAGGAGGAGTACCATTCATATCCCAGATAATGTCTCTGGCCATCTGATATTGTTGAGAACCTACAATAATTATATATGTAACTATAATTACAAATTTTCCATGTGAAATGAAAAAAAGTTCTATGTAAAGCGAATTAATTTCAATTCCTATATTACCAAGTTAGCTACACGTCCTGGATCACCATTGGCAAGGTAATCTCGCGAAGAAAGTGCAATCCTAGACGTAGAGGCAACGGGGCCTCCAAACCACCTCCACGGCCGCCAAGACCTACACGGCCAATGCCACTGCCACCACGCCCGTCACGACGACGGACTATGCCACGGCCACGGACACCATTTCCAACACCACTTGACGACGACATTGTTAGCTCAAACTACATCCAAATCAAAATAACACACATTATTCACAACAAATAGGATTAGTTTGCATATATGCATTGGATTCAATATATGCATAAATAGAAAAACAAAAGGGAACTATTACTGTACATAACCTTTATGAACCAGCGACTCAGAAGACCTAGATGATCCGGGAACTACAACAGTCTCACCTCACCGTTATATACACCTGACTCTCCCACTTACAGTACTACACATGCGCTACACCTCCTATCTAGCTAGAGTCCAACATCGCGGAGCTGCACGCAGTCCCCACGTAGCCCGTGATGTTAAACTGTAGCTAATTAAGATGTGGGGCTCTGTATCAAAAACAAGAAAAAAAAGAAAATGCTTACATTTGTTGTCTATAAAACTAAAAAATACTTAATAAAAGAATTTAATCTTCTATTTCCTCCTATAGCAACCTAGAAATAAAAAGGGCCACATAATTCAACACTATATATTATTAACTATATGTACACATACATATATATACATACATATATATATATTGGATTCAATCTATGCATAAATAAAAAAACAAAAGGGGATAGAATTCAACACTATTATTACTGTACATAACCTTTACGAACCAATGACTCAGAAGACCTAGATGCTCTAGGAACTACAACGGTCTCACCTCACCATCATATACACCTCACCCACCCAGTTACAGTACCACACATGCGCTACACCTCCTATCTAGCTACAGTCCCACCTCACGGAGCTGCAGGCAGTCCCCACGTAGCCCGTGATGTGAAGGTGTAGCTAATTAGGACGTGGGGCTCTGTATCAAAAACAAGAAAAAAGCAAATACTTAAATTTATTGTCTATAAAACTAAAAAAATACTTAATAATAGAATTTAATATTCTATTTCCTCCTATAGCTACCTAGAAATAAAAGCATTTCTAAACAATGAAATAATGGAAATACATACCTAGTACATTTTCTATGTCTATTTTTTTTCTTTATGAGCATATATTTTAGAAACTCTATGTACAAGTAAAATTCAAATTTATGAAAAACAATAAAATAAGACAATGCTTACATTTATTCTATATAAAAATTTAAAACATACTTAACAAAAGAATTTAATCTTCTATTTCCTCCAATGGCTACCTAGAATAAAATCATTTCTAAGCAATGACAGAATGGAAATACCTAGTACATTTTTGGTATGTCTTCTTTTATGAGCATATATTTTATAAACTATATATATGTACAAGAAAAATTCAATATTATGAAAAACAAGATTTTAATGAAAGAAGGAACAATGCAAGTACCATCCTAACTACATCTTCACATGTATATACAAAATCTCATCTCTCTAATTAATTTAAGCTCCTCCTACCTAGCTACAAATTAATATTTCTATTTTCTCCATCTCTAAACCATAAAAAAATTTAATCACCACAAATGAATGGAGGATGAAGATTCTAACCTTTACAACACCTTGGAGGAGAGAAATCTTCACAAACTAATGAAGAAAAATCGCAGCACCTCCCTAGGCTTGAGTCGCCATGGAGGGGAGGAGCTTGAATGGCTCGGGTGAATGGCTCTGGTGAATGGCTCGGTTGGCAGGAGGAAGAAGGAGGTACGGGTGTTATATTGCTACCCTTTAGTCGCGGCTCGTAACACCAGCCGAGACTAAAGGCCGGGTGCAATTATTGCCGGATGGAGCCGTTGGGACCCCTTTTGTCACGGTTTGTAATACGAACCGGGACTAAAGGGGGGCCGGCTACAACGAGCATTTCGGGCGACGGCGACGAAAGGTCTTTAGTCCCGGCTCCAAAGTTGAACCGGGACTAAAGGGCCGAACAAAAGGCTCGCTCTCCACCACTGTATGTGTTTGCGATCTTCAGCTGCCGGGGGCTACGGTGGGGAGTAGGGGGGTGGCGGTGGCCAAGCGGCGGCAGCATTCCAAGTGCCCGGGTCGTCACGGGGAGGGGGGTGGTTTATACGGCGGGAGGCTGCGGGCGCGGGGGTTGGACGGAATGGGGACGGCAGCTTGGGGTGGGATCATATCGGAGGGTATTAATTGCAAGTGACGTTAGCCGATGACGTGGCAAGCTGAGGATTGAGAAAAATAAAGGGAAAATTTTTAGTGGGTACCAGATATAGATAAATTGACACTCGAACTTTGCTACGGTGGGGAGGTGGTCCCGCCATAAATGACAAGCACAAAATTAATCGTTTACACGGTAAGGTGACTATGACGTAACAGTATCACCATATTATCTTTTTTCATAAAGCACGTGTAGTCTATACTCCGTAAGTAACAGTAAAATGCTACGTTTAAACATGTAAGGATATATACACAAGGGGGACTACTGCAGAAAGCTAGTTGCTTCACAACTGGCTCATCAGCACCAGTCGGTACATGGACATATTCAGTAATAAAAATATAATCACATACCAAAATAATTATGCTGGGATGCATCCCACAAACGAGACAACTCAATGGACCATTGTCCTTCTAGCGACCGACATGATGACAGCACTCCCCCACCCATTCTCAATGCTCTCCCTTGCACCGCCCACTCCACGTCTTAGACGACCCTTCCATCGCCCGTCGTCGAAGAGTCGCCAAATTCACCCCCACCACCCCAACATCACCCAAATTGACCTTAATTAGAAATATTGTGACACACCCTCGACTCTAATGGCAACATGATGTCTCCCACCAATAGACGGTAACACCCCCAACCACCTCACTTCCCAGCAGACAAACCACAACCGCAGATGGATACCTTAAAAATGGAGACAATTTAAAACTTTCAATGTCATTCAATTCATACATAAGAGTATGTGTTTGTACCAATTTTAGATAGTGTGTGCTATAAGACCACATGACGACATGTCTCCTATACTGACAACATTATGTCTTAACTCCGAATATGCAAAATCTAAGGCAAGTAGAACTCAATATGTGACAAGTGCATTTATTATCCTTAACGGAGAGGAACAAAGAACTTTATGCTACTCAGTAGACACAAAGTAGAAATACATATTGGATCTTAAAATACAGTTACACCAGCTCGGTCCTGTATGTTTTCCCTCTTAATGGTCCAAATGAAAAATATGATTGACTATGAGTAATGGACAAAAATGTTTTTTCTAGTTATTTTTCTAATCAATTTCCCAATTAATCTTTAATGGAAATAAAGAATAGAAGTACACATGCATTAAGCTTCTATTTTCATAAACCAAACAAATTAAGGGTAATGATAAAAAAATGGTTATGTTTGTATGATGGGTTTGTAACCCATCTTAATTATTTAGACTCCATCTCTTGAAATAACAGGAAAAAATGGCTTTTAGAGGAAAGGAAGCATAGGACTGTACTCACAAGACACTCAACAGTTCTACCATCCATCGTGGCCTTTGGCACATATGTGCCAACAACTGTGGAGTTCCATTCCGTGATAGATATATACATGAGGAAATAGCCTGCATTGGAGAATGACTTTCTATATATGAGACAGATCACTTCTATTCACAAAATAAAGAGAAAAATCATTACACATAAAAAACCAAGATATCTACTTAATCACTACGTCACTACAACTATATAACTCACCAGTTAAATTCTTTGCTAAAGCCACGCAACAGACCATCCCAACAATCATACACACATCTAAGTACACCTAACAAAACATACACAACAAACCAAACTAATGCTACCACCTCTTCTGACTCACTCAATCACACCCAACGGCTCACCTCCCTCGAATCAATCAATCCTCCCTGTTAGCCTATTGTAATTATAGTATGCGTAATTAGGCTAGGTAGCCCGTGATTTGTGCCATGTACCACGCCTGTGCGGTTGGCTTATACGCCACCCCGGCCCTATATGTACTCATGCATATTGATGGAATAGAATCAATCATTCCTAAACACTTTCTACCTGCCGCACAGCTGCTACTCGACCGATCGTTGTCCCTCCGGTCACCAATGCACACTCGATGTGCACGCGTGGCAAGGATGGCATCGCACAACCCGTGCACCGCCTCAACCTCCACGCTATGCCCATGTCGCCTCTTCCGCACTCGGTTCGAGAAGCACTGTCCGACCCTAATTGGTGATCCGCTATGCAAGCTGAGTATGATGCTCTGGTTGCCAATGACACATGGAGTCTTGTGCCTCGCCCTCCTGGCGTCAATGTTGTGACTGGCAAATGGATTTATCGACACAAATTGCTTGCTGATGGGTCTCTGGATCGCTATAAGGCGCGTTGGGTGAGGACCATGTGTGGTTCGAGGACCAGTGGATGGTCGCTTCCTTGTGTGATGAGTGATTGACAACGTTGTGTGGACTGATTCTTGGCTAAGTATTGCAGGTGCAGGTTGCGGCTTGACTGGTGTTGGTGCAGGTGAAGAACAAGCGCGAAAGGTCGTCGCCGGCGAGGCCTCCAGGTGTGGAGAAGACAAGTAGGCTTCGTTCGAGGGACCCGGTGGCCGGCGGGGGTCAAGTGCGGGCCGCATGGTGGCATGAACAGCAAGATGAAGTCGTGGACGGTTTCTTGGTTGAGCCTCAAAACCAAGGTCGAGCCGGGACTACGTGGGAGCCAAGTCATGAGTGGAGATTGGCGGAGGCTACACCGAGTTCGCGGGGTTTCCGGTGGTTCACCAGAAAACCACTGGGTTCCTTGGTTGATCCACAAAGCCAAGACCGAAGAACCGAAGACGGTGCTGCAGCAGCACCAGACCGGTCTGACCGGTGTGCGACGATGCAGTCCGGAGACTTCGAAGCGGAGGACACGCGTCGGGATCGCATGGCTTGCGTAGAGGCTATGCAGGGTGCGGTCGCCGGGCATCCGTCCGATGGTGAAGACATGAAGACTTCCAAATCCGCCCTTGAGGGGTTTGTATCCCTAGTTATTAGGAAAGGGCAATTTAGACATTCGGTTGCCTCCATATAACCCAAGAGGTGAGAGGATGGCAGCCAACTCTTGGAACCCTAGCTCATTAGTTTTCCTATTTTCCACCTATTTTCCTTAGGTTTTCTTTAGGACTAGCAAGAGAGCTTCACGGAGAGATCTTGTTGAGAGGGATGGATGATCGGGCGGCTTGCTAGACCTTGTACGAACCTTTGTTTTATGTATAGATGATTCGGCGTGGCTCCTCAAGGTTTGGATGTGTTTTCCCCGGTTGTTCTTGGTGGTGATTTTCGGAGCCCTCTCTCGGTGATTTCTTTGGGTTGTTTTCGGGACCTTTCTCTTGGGGATTTGATTGGGGAAATTTGTGGGAACCCTTCGTGGTTCTTTGGGCTGTGAATCCCCTCCCAAATCCGTGAGTAAAGGTGCTCGATTTTGGGGTTTCTTGAGTTCTTGGTTTGGAAGTGCTCTTGGCCGGATTTCCTTGATTCCTCCTTTTTGGACGAGTTTTGGTGGGATTAAACTTGGCTATGGACTCCTCATGAGGTGTTCCTAATATCCCCAAAGTCTTGTTCAAGTCCGTGGAGCGATTCAGGAGATCAAGATTTGGTTTTGGGGGAGTTGACCCGCGGGTGCTGTTCATCCCGAGCTGCCCAGGCTACACCGGTCTGACCAGTGCTCTTGACCGGTCTGACCGGTGCGAGCTCTTGTGGGATTTTGCTCGGGTGAACGTCTTGGCGTGTTCGTTGTTGTCCCGTGTAGCTGCTGTTTCGAGTTTGGGTCAGTTTGGTGGTCGGTTGACCTGTTTGGTGCCTTGGGGGCTTTTAGGCTGCGATCAGTCTGCCGGTGTGTCTCACCGGTCTGACCGGTGTAGAGCCACTTAGTGAAAGTTGCTCAGTTTCACCAGCAGGGACCGGTCTGACCGGTGGTGCTCACTGGTCTGACCTGTGTGGGTCTGTAGACTCGAGGTTTGGTTTTCCGCTGCGTTCTCGGGTCGGAAGGTTGTGTGTTGGTTCCTAGGTCCAGTGGCACTCCAGTGGCTACGTGGGCTTGACCAACCTTGGTAGTGAGTCGGAGACGTGTATTGGAAGCCGAGTTCATCTTGTTGGAGTTTCCATCTCCTTCGAGAAGAATTTTTATCGGCTCCCATTCACTCCCCCCCTCTCTGGTTCGCCGTATCGGTCCTTCAAGTGGTATCAGAGCCGGTTCGGGTCTTCGTTGACCCTAACCAGTCTAAGATCCAAGGATGGCGTACACCAGGAACGGGGTTCGGGTCCTCCACACTTCGATGGCAAGAACTACCAGATGTGGAGCAAGCGGATGGGTGCGTTTCTCCGCGAAAAGGGTCAGACTCTTTGGGATGTCACGGTCGACACAGGCTATGTCCAGCCGATGGACTTCCTCGCTCCAGGGTCGAGGGACAGATTCGACACCAACAATAAGGCGGTGGACTACTTGTTTCGTGCTTTGTGTCAGCCTGAGTTCGATCGGGTGCACACCGAGCACTTGGCTTGTAGGATTTGGGCGTGTTGAAGGAGGCTCATGTGGGGAACGCCCAGGTTCAGGCACGGATGTATGCGACCTACCGGAGAGAGTACGAGAACTTCACTCATCTCCTCGGTGAGTCCATCGATGCCTTGTTTCAGAGGTTCACGGTGGTTGTGAACAACATGAGAGCCAATGTGGACGTGCTCCCGTACGATGATCATGATAGAGCGGTCAAGCTCTTACACTCTTTGGATCGTACGATTTGGGGCGGAAAGTTCGAGGCCATTGTGGAGTCGGAGAAGTATGACACTCTGACGGTGAACGAGCTGTTCTCGAAGCTCAAGTCGGCTGAGGTGGATAGGGGCATGACTGCCAAGCTCGAGGGACCGACTGATTCCCATAGTTTTGCCCTCGTTGGTGGTTCCAAAGGAAAGGCTAACTCTAACCCATCCACTAGGATGTTCTCTTTTTCCTCCTTGATGTCTATGCCAGATGAGGAGTTTGATGACCTTGGAGAGGACGAGCTGGCGCTCCTGACGAGGCGGTTCGAGAGGCTGCACGAGAACCGCGTGAACATGAGGAGGAACACGAGGACGTGCTTCCAGTGCGGCAAGCCGGGACACTTCGTCACTGACTGCCCAGAGAAGGTCGAGAACAAGGACAGCTACAAGCACAAGTCGAGGACAGATGGCAAGTACCGGTCGAGGCGCGACCACAAGAGCAAGCACAAGAACAAGTACAAGGACGAGCGACGATCGAGGAAGAAGGAGAGCCGAGGCAAGGCCCGAGCGATGGTTGGAGCGAGCGACGTCGACTCCAGTTCCGCGTACTCCACCTCGAGCTCGAGCAGCAGTGAAGACGAAGGTGATCGTCGCAAGAACAAGAAGTCATCCAAGAACCTGAGCGGGCTGAGCTGCTTCGCGAGAGATGGCTTCTGCACCATGGCGCTGAGCTCCGGCAGCAAGAAGAGCACACAGAGCGACTCGGACTCTGAGTCCGACGACGAGGTGTGTGATGAACTTCCCTTCTTGTGCCAGGAGAATGAGAGGCTTGGCACTTAGCTTGATAACCGTGATGACATGCTTAGAGAGGCCAAGAAAATGAGGAAAGAGCTTAGAGCTTCACTCGAGGATGCTAGGACTAGAGTGGCTGAGCTAGAGACACAGGTGCTTGATAGCAAGCTTGAGATTGATTCCCTTAAGGCTAGCCCTGTTATTTCGGATGAGAATGATTGTGCTGATTGCTCCATATTCCTTGCTGATCTTGCTTTGTTTAAGGAGAAGCATGCCTCCAAGTGTGAGGAACTAGATGTGCTTAGGGTTGAAGTGGCTGAGCTTAAGTCTAGACCTGCTTTGCTAGGTGCTTGCACTTCTTGCCCTGTTTTGCATGCTAAGATTGATGAGATGCATGCATACACTAGTTCTCCTGAGGCTAAATTGAAGGAACCCATGCCTACATCTTGCTCTACCTGTGAAATGCATGCATTGAAAAATTTGGAACTTGCACATTATGTTGATCGTTTGCGGGATGAGAATGATGACTTGAGGAAGTTGATGGGTTGGTTGTCCGGTCATGAGCCTCAGTTGAGAATGATGATCGAGGCCTTTAAGAGGCAAGATGGTGAGGGACTTGGGGCAACCAAGGTTGGTGAGGGAAGTGGAGAGAATATCCCGGAGCCACCAAAAACCCACCACAAAAATGATTTCCCTCCAAAACCTAACCATCTTAGGAACCGACTAGACACAACCCCAGCTCCACTCGTGTTTCCTACACCCACAAACGATCTGCGAAAGCCTATCAAGTTTGTGAGCACTTCGGGGAAAGTGTTCCTTGGGAAGGAGAGTGAGAAGGCTAGTGGTGAGAAACCGGTGGAGGATTTGAGTGGAGAGAAACCAAGTGAGCAGCCACATCCCAAGTCTAAGCCTAAGCTTGTGAGGTTCCATTGTGGCTATTGTGGGAGAGATGGCCATAAGGAGGAGTTTTGCTTCAAGAGGAAGCGAGAGGAGAGAATGGCAATGGAGTGGGCTAACAAGGACAAGTACCACCCCTTTGATGGTGTACTTGAGCCTTGTATGCAGATGCCCAGGGCCAAGGCGAGTGTGAGGACAGTTCGGGCGTGGGGAGAGCGGAAGGCTGTTGGAGGCACTGCTGCCCAGGTCACACCGGTCAGACCGGTGTGGGGCACCGGTCAGACCGGTGCAGGCCTGGACAGACAGCTGTTTGGGTTTCGAGCTCGTGCAGGTGCGAGGGTTGTTTCTGGTGGTCGTGGTTCTGGTGGTTGGGCTGGAAAGGGTGCAGGTGGTCAGTTTGCTAGGCGTTCTCCTCCTCGTGCTCAATACGGGGATCGGAGGAGTCGTAGCTTTGAGTTGGAGAGGAAGGACGTTCCACGGGCTTTCTTGCGTGGATTTGGTCCTCCTCCAGGCAGAGAGGGGTGGTTCCCTCAGGGTGGTTACCGTGGTGGTGTTCGTGGAGGTAGCTTTGGTAGGAGAGATGCTTTGGTTGGTGCTAACCCCACTTTCAAGCAAATGGCTCGGCACTGGTTTTACTCTTTTGGTACTAACCCCAGTGCTGAGTCGTTTGTTCGCTCACATGCTCGTTTTTTAATTTCAGGTGGGAGACTTGAAGAACATTTGGTTGATTGACTCCGGTTGCTCGAGGCATATGACCGGAGACAGGGGGTGGTTCTCAAGTCTCGTCCCGGTGGTGACAAAGAGGTACATCACTTTTGGGGACAATGGGCGTGGGCATGTGCTTTCAGAAGGTGAGATCAAAGTGAGTGACAAGATCACTCTGAGGCGTGTTGCTTTTGTTCAATCGCTGGGGTACAATTTGCTTTCTGTGTCCTAGTTGTTGGATGAGGGCTTTGAGGTGTTGTTTCGGCCAGGTGGTTCTCGGATTGTGGACTCTCGTGGGGACCTTGTTTGTATGGTCGTTCCCGAGGGTCAGGTGTTTCGTGCTGATTTTTCTCAGTCTTCGGGTGTGGAGCGTTGTTTCTTGGCTAGTTCTTCGAGTGAGTTGTGGAAGTGGCATAGGAAGTTGGGTCACTTGAGCTTTGATCTTTTGTCTCGCTTGAGTAAACTCAATTTGGTCCGAGGATTGCCACGGTTGAGGCTTGAGAAAGAGTTGGTTTGTGCGCCGTGTAGGCATGCCAAGATGGTAGCCTCTTCTCACCCGCCTCTCACCGATGTGATGACTGAGCGTCCATGCGAGCTGCTCCATATGGACCTTGTTGGCCCAGCTCATGTGCGATCTGCGGGTGGGAAGTGGTATGTCCTTGTTGTGGTGGACGACTATTCTCGGTATGCGTGGGTGTTCTTTCTCGAGGATAAGGGGGAGACGTTTGGTTTGTTTGAGATCTAGTCTTGAGGTTGAGGAACGAGAGGAACGGAGATGCCATACGAGCTATCCGGAGTGATAATGGCTCGGAATTCAGGAACTCTCATTTTGAAACCTTTTGCCATGACTTGGGTCTTGAGCACCAGTTTTCGAGTCCGTATACGCCTCCCCAGAATGGTGTTGTGGAAAGGAAGAACATGACCTTGTGCGAGATGGCTCGGACGATGCTTGATGAGCATAGGACTCCGAGGAGGTATTGGGGCCGAGGCGGTGAATACCGCGTGCTATGTGTCGAACGAGATATACCTCGAGTGCACAAGAAGAAGACATGCTATGAGTTGATGCATGGTCGCACACCCAAGGTGAGTCACTTCCATGTCTTTGGTTGCAAGTGTTTCATTCGAAGAAAGGCGAGGAAGTTGGATAAGTTTGAGGCTAGGTCTGTCGATGGTATTTTCTTTGGTTATGCATCTCATTCTAGAGCATATCGTGTGCTCAATCTTGAAACTAACCAAATCGTGGAGACTTGCGAGGTAACCTTCGACGAGACAGAGCCACGTAGTCAGCTTGTCTTTGAGTGCGCAGGTGATGATGAGCTTGGCGAGGAGATTTTTCAAGAGGAGGAGCATGAACATGGAGACGATGAAGATGGCGGTGTGGTGCCCCCGGCTGAACGTGTACCCACTACTTCGACTACGGTGATGGACGGACCCTCTACCACACCTACGACGACAAATCAAGAAAGAGGAGAAGCTGATGTTGAGGGGGAGGTAGCATCAAGGCGAGAACCTCCCCGGCGAGTACAAGTGGATCACCCAGCTTCGAGGATCATCGGCGACATGGATGAACGCACTACACGGTCGAGGGTTCGGAACAACTCTCATTTCGCTCATGCTGCATTTGTTGCTTCTTTCGAGCCCGAAGACATTGGACACGCACTATCTGATCACAATTGGGTTAATTCGATGCATGACGAGTTGGAGAACTTTGAGAGGAATCAGGTGTGGGAGTTGGTTGACCCTCCCCAAGGGTGTAAGCCGATTGGTACATAGTGGGTGTGGAAGAACAAAGAGGGAGAGAAGGGTGAGGTTGTGAGGAACAAGTCGAGACATGTTGCTCAAGGGTTCAGTCAGAAGGAGGGGATCGACTACGAGGAGACCTTTGCTCCTGTAGCCCGTTTGGAGGCGATTAGGATCCTTCTAGCCTTTTTCGTGGCTAAAGGGTTCAAGTTGCACCAAATGGATGTGAAGAGTGCTTTCCTAAACGGTGTGTTGGAGGAAGAAGTGTATGTGAGGCAGCCTCCGAGGTTTGAGAGTGAGAGGTACCCCCACCGGGTGTACAAGTTGAGGAAGGCGCTGTATGGGTTGAAGCAGGCGCCTAGAGCTTGGTATGGCAGGTTGAGGGGGTTCTTGTTTGAGAGAGGCTTTGAGATGGGAAGGTCGATCAGACATTGTTTTTGCTGAGCCAGGGCAGAGATATCCTGATTGTGCAGGTGTACGTGGATGATATTGTCTTTGGTGGCTCGTCTAACTCTCTTGTTGCAAGGTTTGCAGATGATATGAGCAGGGAATTTGAGATGAGCATGATGGGCGAGTTGCAGTTCTTCCTCGGGCTACAAATCAAGCAATCAAAGGAAGGAACATTTGTGCACCAGGCTAAGTACACCAAGGACATTGTGCGGAAGTTCAAGATGGAGGACTCCAAGGCTATGACAACGCCGATGAGTACGACTACAGCTCTTGATGCGGACGAGGAAGGTGAACACGTGGACCAGAAGGAGTACCGGAGCATGATCGGGTCACTCCTCAACTTGACGGCGATGACGCCGGACATACAGTTCTCGGTGTGTCTGTGCGCTCGTTTTCAAGCGTCTCCGAGGACTTCGCATCGGCAAGCGGTGAAGAGAATTTTCAGGTACTTGCGTCACACTCCCGACTTCGGCCTTTGGTACTCCGCGTCCTCTTCTTTGGCGCTTCATGGTTTTTCAGACGCGGATTTTGCCGGGTGTCGGTTGGATAGGAAGTCCACTTCTGGGACTTGCCAGTTTTTGGGTTCCTCTTTGGTCTCTTGTTCTTCCCGCAAGCAGTCGAGTGTTGCTCAATCCACGACCGAGGCCGAGTATGTTGCCGCTGCTAGTTGTTGCTCTCAACTCCTTTGGATCACCTACACCATGAGTGACTTTGGTGAGGAGTATACCCATGTCCCACTTCAATGTGATAGCACCAGTGCCATAAGCGTTGCAAAGAACCCAGTGCTCCATTCCAAAACCAAGCACATAGAAGTGAGGTACCATTTTCTGTGAGACAACGTAGAGAAAGGGAAGATAGCATTGATCCATGTACCCACACATGACCAACTAGCCGATATTTTAACCAAACCCCTATATCAAGCAACTTTCACTCGTTTGCGGGGGGGACTTGGTGTGTGTTTGATTTCTTGAGTTGGGTGTGTGGGAGCTCTCTTTTGCATGTGGTGTCGAGCCCTTCTTGCCTCCCCTCGAGGAGCCGGTGGTTTGTGAGCTTTGTGTGTGGGAGCTCCTTTGTAGCATATGTATAGCTTTCCTTTGTGCATTTCTTGCATTTTGCATGGCATATGTAACATGATGTATAGGCATCCTTGTATCTTAGATTGCATGCATTTTGTATCATATGCATCGGATAGGAAAAGCTTCTCTTATATACATTGTTCACCATGGAATGAAATATATGTCTTTGTGAGCTTGTTTGGTATGCTATGGTTAGTTTGGCTTAGCTCTTGATGATCTTGATGAATAATCCATGGTTGATAGCTATGTTGTTGAAAATGTCACATGTATGCTCTCTCATGTGTAAATGCCTTTATATGATCTTGACATGTTTTAGTGGCTTTGCTATGCTTACCTTGTGGTTGGATAGCTAGTTTATTGATCATATGGGGCCAAAGGCTCATTTGCCATCATGAATGTTTATCCCTCTTGGTTTATCTTGTGGAGGAGCATAAGTTCCTTTTTGTCTCAAAGACATTTCATGTACCATTTACAAATCTGAAAATGAAATGAAAAATCCTTGGAAATGTGCTCCCATGTCATATGTGCTGAATTTAATTTGCTTTGGGTGCTAAACCGTTGCATGATGCCTACCAATGAGAAGTCTCATACATAGAAGTAGGCACATGGCTCGGTGGCTTTGACATGACATGAGGTGCTTGTGGGTGTTTGTGATGGTCTTATGATTAGAATGGCTGTCCTAGCATGAAGTTTGTGTGGCTTTGCCATTTTTATATGCTTTGATCATGTTTAGGACTTTGCTCATGAGAGGCAAGTTTTTCGCAAAATTGCCAAAATCCATCTTAGCTTCGTCCAATGATTGTGAAACTTGGTGATCATGTAGTTGAGATCGATACGAAGCCGTAGAGTATCTAAGTTGCTCATTTGGACATATGTAGCATTCTTTGTTGAATTTTGTCTATTTGAGAAGCTCTAGGTTGAAAGTTTTGCATTTTTGGCTTGATTCATGCATTGCCAACAAGGGGGAGAAGTTTGAGCTTGAAATGGCTTGCTGGACGCATTTAGAAGGTTTTCAGGTGGTTTCGAGCCATTTGTGGGCTCTGTTGTGCACCGGTCTGACCGGTCAGGGTCCCCGGTCTGACCGGTGTGAGTGCTGGTTCTGTTCACATGTTGCACACCGGTCTGACCGGTGGTGTTGACCGGTCTGACCGGTCGGGGCCGAGTTGTTGCGGTACCTGCCTGTTTCAAGTGGTGTCTTGCAAGCATTCGTCCAGGGGGAGGTGTATTGGTTCAGGGGGAGCTTGCATGTGTGCAGGGGGAGCTCTTTGTGGTTGTTCGAGCTTTGATTCGGTGGTTTGCGCTCTTTGCTTGAGCTTTGCTTTGTCTCGGACGTGTCGAGCCGTTGCCCTTGCCTAAGGGGTCCGAGACTTGTCTTCTTCAAGTGATCTTGCTCTTTGCCTTTGTTTGGTTTTTGATCGCTTGTTGGAGTTTCTTTTTGTTTGTTTCTTTTCTTTTTCTTTTCTCTCTTGTTACTTTCGTGTGGGTGTTGTCAATGCACTCATCAAGGGGGGATTGAGGACCATGTGTGGTTCGAGGAACGGTGGATGTTCGCTTCCTTGTGTGATGAGTGATTGACAACGTTGTGTGGACTGATTCTTTGCTAAGTATTGCAGGTGCAGGTTGCGGCTTCACTGGTGTTAGTGCAGGTGAAGAACAAGCGCGAAAGATCGTCGCCGGTGAGGCCTCCAGGTGTGGAGAAGACAAGTAGGCTTCGTTCGAGGAACCCGGTGGCCAGCGGGGTCAAGTGCGGGCCGCATGGTGGCATGAACAGCAAGACGAAGTCGTGGACGGTTTCTTGGTTGAGCCTCAAAACCAAGGTCGAGCCGGGACTACGTGGGAGCCGAGTCATGAGTGGAGATTGGCGGAGGCTACACCGAGTTCGCGGGGTTTCCGGTGGTTCACCAGAAAACCACTGGGTTCCTTGGTTGATCCACAAAGCCAAGGCCGAAGAACCGAAGACGGTCTTTGCGGGCGAGCCGCCGGACCGGCCCGACCGGTGGGTCTGACCGGTCTGACCGGTGGGGACCGGTCTGACCGGTGAGGAGCACCGGTCTGACCGGTGTGCGACGACGCAGTTTGGAGACTTCGAAGCGGAGGACACGCGTCGCGATCGCAT
This sequence comes from Cenchrus americanus, assembly GCA_947561735.1. Classification (NCBI taxonomy): domain Eukaryota; kingdom Viridiplantae; phylum Streptophyta; class Magnoliopsida; order Poales; family Poaceae; genus Cenchrus; species Cenchrus americanus. The sequence goes on along the minus strand of OX387242.1, from coordinate 162,736,919 downwards.
GGCTTGCGTAGAGGCTACGCAGGGTGCGGTCGCCGGGCATCCGTCCGATGGTGAAGACATGAAGACTTCCAAATCCGCCCTTGAGGGGCTTGTATCCCTAGTTATTAGGAAAGGGCATTTTAGACATTCGGTTGCCTCCATATAACCCAAGAGGTGAGAGGATGGCAGCCAACTCTTGGAACCCTAGCTCATTAGTTTTCCTATTTTCCACCTATTTTCCTTAGGTTTTCTTTAGGACTAGCAAGAGAGCTTCACGGAGAGATCTTGTTGAGAGGGATGGATGATCGGGCGGCTTGCTTGACCTTGTACGAACCTTTGTTTCATGTATAGATGATTCGGCGTGGTTCCTCAAGGTTTGGATGTGTTTTCCCCGGTTGTTCTTGGTGGTGATTTTCGGTGCGCTCTCTCGGTGATTTCTTTGGGTTGTTTTCAGGACCTTTCTCTTGGGGATTTGATGGGGGAAATTTGTGGGAACCCTTCGTGGTTCTTTGGGCTGTGATTCCCCTCCCAGGCTACACCGGTCTGACCGGTGCTCTTGACCGGTCTGACCGGTGCGAGCTCTTGTGGGGTTTTGCTCGGGTGAACGTCTTGGTGTGTTCGTTGTTGTCTCGTGTAGCTGCTGTTTCGAGTTTGGGTCAGTTTGGTGGTCGGTTGACCTGTTTGGTGCCTTGGGGGCTTTCCGGCTGCGATCAGTCTGACCGGTGTGTCTCACAGGTCTGACCGGTGTAGAGCCACTTAGTGAAAGTTGCTCAGTTTCACCAGCAGGGACCGGTCTGACCGGTGGTGCTCACTGGTCTGACCGGTGTGGGTCTGTAGACTCGAGGTTTGGTTTTCCGCTGCGTTCTCGGGTCGGAAGGTTGTGTGTTGGTTCCTAGGTCCAGTGGCACTCCAGTGGCTAGGTGGGCTTGACCAACCTTGGTAGTGAGTCGGAGACGTGTGTTGGAAGCCGTGTTCATCTTGTTGGAGTTTCCATCTCCTTCGAGAAGAATTTTTATCGGCTCCCATTCACTCCCCCCCCCCTCTCTGGTTCACCGTATCGGTCCTTCATTGGGTACTACAGGGCTTCACACAGCACCCCTGTATTGACTATGATGAGACCTTTAGTCCTGTTGTTAAGCCTGCGACGGTTCGAGTTGTTCTCTCCCTGGCATTATATAAGAATTGGCCCTTTCATCAACTTGATGTTAAGAATGCATTTCTTCATGGTACTCTCACAGAGATAGTATACTGTGCACAACCGTCTGGTTTTGTGGATTCTTCCCGCTCAGATTTTGTCTGTCGGCTCAACAAGTCCCTATATGGTTTGAAGCAGGCTCCTCGTGCTTGGCATCATAGGTTCACCTCTTACCTCCTGTCACTGGGATTTGTTGAAACTAAGTCAGATACCTCGCTCTTTATATATCGTCGTGGTCCAGACACAGCCTACTTACTACTCTATGTGGATGACATTGTCCTCACCGCCTCTCTTGCCAGATTTCTCAAGCACATTATTAAGGCTCTCCACCGTGAGTTTACCATGACAGACATGGGTCAACTGCATCAATTTTTGGGAATTTCTGTGACACGCTCTGCCAATCGTATGTTTCTTTCTCAGCGACAGTACATTCAGGATATTTTGTAGCACGTCGGGATGAGTATGTGCAAGCTTTGCAGCACACCTATTGATCTACACTCCAAACTATCTGCTGATGGATCACCTTTTGCTGATCCTACATAGTACCGCAGCCTAGCTGGTGCTCTGCAGTATCTGACTTTCACCCGACCAGACATTGCCTTTGCAGTCCAACAGATATGCCGCTATATGCATGATCCGCGGGAACCGCATCTCACTGCCCTCAAGCGGATCTTGCATTACTTGCAAGGTACACTATCATTGGACTGACCATGCGCTGATCTTCACCTGTGGATCTTGTTGTTTACATGGATGTCGACTGGGTTGGTTGTCCTAACACTCACCGGTCGACCTCTGGCTATGCAGTATTCCTTGGGGATAACTTGGTGTCCTGGTCCTCCAAGCGTCAACATACAGTCTCTAGATCGAGTGCTGAAGCTGAATATCGTGAAGTGGCGAATGGTGTTGCTGAAGCTACTTGGCAACGTCAACTACTTCTTGAGCTTCGCCACCCTCCTCGCCGTGCTACTTTGGTCTCTTGCGATAATATCAGTGTTGTTTATCTCTCCGGTGACCCCGTGCAGCATCAGCGGACGAAGCATATTGAGATTGACCTCCACTTTGTTCGAGAGAAGGTCTCCCTCAGCCACGTTCGGGTTCTACATGTTCCTTCGACCTCACAATACGCCGATGTCTTCACCAAGGGCCTTCCTACCTCACTATTTCAGATGTTTCGATCCAGTCTTAATGTTAGCGATGCTCCCAATTAGACTGCGGGGGAGTGTTAGCCTATTGTAATTATAGTATGTGTAATTATGCTAGGTAGCCCATGATTTGTGCCATGTACCACGCCTGTGCGGTTGGCTTATACGCCACCCTGTCCCTATATGTACTCATGCATATTGATGGAATACAATCAATCATTCCTAAACACTTTCACTCAAACGTGCGCACCCCCTCCTCAATGACGCACGTGCATGCCCCCTGTGCTCGGTCACATCACTCCCACCTGTGCCTGGAGGGAACTTAAGGAGATGGACGCGTGAGACGACGAGATGCAGGCGGCGGCCGTCCCCTCCCTCATCCACCCCACGCTCCCCCCTTCCCCCAGCTCGGGGACAGGGAGTCTGGGGACGAGTGACGCCAGCTATGAATGCAGTCCGGCGGTGTCGGTGCCCGCTACATTCTGCACGGCTACCGGTGAGGTCCGTGGACGGACTGCAACGGCCGGTGAGGAGTGGCACGGGGCAAGGCTCAGCGGCTGAATCTCAGTGGTGGCGACCCCTATGTGGCTCTGATGATAGAGGGAGTGGTGGCGTGCACGGGAGTTTGCCATCTCCAACACATCTAGGGTTTCACTGCCACCTACTCCTTTGCCCACACGCGAAGCAAGTTGGTGGTTGTCCTCCAAATCACCTCTCGGCGCATCAATTGCTACTCTCTAACCCACTTCGCAGGTTGCAACATTGATGGTTGTTACGCCAGTGCAAGCGGATGCGAAGATACTGACCAAAGTCGATGAGATCCACATTTTCCATGACTGCATCAACCGCAGCACTCTCATCTACCCCAGGTGAGGTACAACATTGTCTCCTTTAATTTTCTTATTTTTGCCTCTTCTTACCGAGAAAATTGCAACCATTCCTAACATTGACTTTGTAAAAATGAGCCTTGAAATGTTGGTCTCTTGTAAAACATGTCATTAGGTTTATTTCCCCTCTTTTGTAATATGTTTTCTTGTAGTTGGAGCAGGATTGGACGATTTTGTCCTTCTTTTCTTTTTCCCGTGTGCCTGTATAGGGAGGCCGCCCCTGGCATATGGTAGGGAGAGGGGCTTTCGTCCCGGTTGGAGAGGGGTATAGGTCTCTCAAGTCCAACCGGGACTAAAGTTCAGAGACAAAAGCCCCCCTAGTCCCGGTTGAACCAACCGGGACTAAAGGATCCTTTAGTCCCGGGTGGTATTACGAACCGAGACTAACGGGGGGCACGCCAGCACCTGCGCCCACCCCCTTTAGTCTCGGTTGCTAATACCAACCAAGACTAAAGGGTCTCATTTCTCTTTTTTTTTTGGTTTTCGATTTGAGAGTATATTCTAATTGGTGTCTAACCCATATATGCACGTATACATATTTGAACTTGTATATAGGTATATACAAGTATATATACCATATACGCAGTTAGATTAGACTTATATATAAATTAAACCCTATATATACATATATAAACTTATAAATGTATATACACATAATATTTTATACACATGAAAATAAATATTATTTTCTTAAACTAGTATATATACATCAAAACCCCATATAGTATATATACATCAAAATATCATTCAGTTCAAATTTCTAGTCTCATTTAGCTTTCCTCGGAGGTGAGTCCGTCAATTGGATGGTTGTGGATTAACCACCTCGTTCATGAGGAATCCCACGAGAGCTTCTTGAATGGCCAAGAAACGACCCTTCTCAATGAGTGCGTCCCTTTTTATAATCCTCTGTAATTTGCAAATAGGTTGAATACATTAAGTGATTAAATATACAAAAAGGATAAAAATGATGTATTATTAAAAGGTTTAGTTTACTTACACTATCATCATCCGCGTTGCCACTGTGATGGTGTATGAACTCACAAACGTAGTACCCGCATAAATTACTTCCTTTCTCTTGTCTCAAACACTAAATTGGAGAGGAGAACAGAATATGAAATTGTAGTGTTATACATTTTAAATATTCCCAATCTGAAGTTGTTATTTGTATACGTACCGGAAAATCATACACCCATCTAATTTTGGGTTGAAATGCTCCTTGGTGCTTTGCAATGAACATGGTTCAAGCTCTGAGGCAAAATAATAAAAGATAAAATATGTTAGTATAAAAGCTTAATATATATATTGAATTAAAGAAAATGTCATAGATAGAATTATTACACGTGGAATACATCTTCAAGGTCTTGGTATTCTGAGTGATCTTTTCTCAATGAATCATACACATTGATGTTGCTATTATTGATACTTATTATGAGTAGAACCTAATGGAAATTGTATGCATGCTCATGGAGATTAGAATTTACTAAACAAAATTAGCAATGATGATTAGATGACAATCATACATACTTGAAGTTGTAAGGCAAAAGTATAAGGTTCTCGTAATGAAACTCATATAAGTGCCTAAAAATGCTCTCGATTGTTGGTTGTCGCTGGTATTTAATCTCATCCGCGTTAACTTTTGATGGGTCCATGAAAGCAATTCTTGAATAACTTTTCCTTCCCATCTCAGTAAGTTGCAGGCTACACAAGAAAAAAGTCAAATGTTAATTAGTAGATCGACAAATGTAACAAAGTTATTATAAACATATGAAAATATGTCACTTACAGACACTAGGACATCATAAGATCGGTATTCAAGGCGTCCAGATGGTAAATTTCATAGATAACAGTGAATCGGAGCTAGACCACCTTCTCGTTTTGAAGGGTAAAATCTCTAGGTCTCATGAGCATACCAAACATCTCTAGGCCCTCAGCTGACTTCTTCAAGTACCAGTCATGAAATCTGCGCATCTTAGTTGGGAGCTTGTTGACCAATTCTGGCTTCACTAGAGATTTTCCTAGCTCAAAGCGCCATCTAAATTCTTGATTTTTATCCGTTGGTACGTCTTCAAGGCTAATAAGACCACCAACAGGCAACTTTGTTTGTTCATAAAAGGTAATGAGCTCAGCCAACGCACCTTCAGACATGATGTCAATAGTTTTTTGTACTTCTGGACTGATGCCCTCAAACAAGTCAGTCTGATGGGTCGTGGATGCAGGTATTTGCTCAATGTTTGGGGCGGTCCCCGACGTCGACGTAGGAATCTCCATGATCTTGTCTGGGGCGGCGGTCGCCGACGTAGGAATCTCCTTGTTCTTGTCTATGGTGGTGGTCCCTGACGTCGACGCAGGTATTTGCTCGATGTAACTATTCAGCGACCCTCGTTGTCTCTTCTTAGCATAAGACTTGTCCACCAAATGCTCATAGTCCGTTTTCAATGGAAGTTTCCTTCTCCTTTTTGTTTCCTTATCGTCTATGAAAGACTTGAGTCTCTCCTTATGACCTTCATTTTTTTGGCCTCCATCTCTTCCTGCTTTCTTCTCTCTTTCGATTTTTTCAAAGAAGTCCTTGATTTCTTTCTGTACTGTCCCTTCTATTTCTTCATGTGTCTTTGCCTTGGGATTTTTCTTTGATGGTTTTTTCCGTTTTTTCTTTGGTGGTTGCACCGACCTGAAATATTGCACTCGAGACCTTGTGGCGAATGGTTGCTGAGGTGAATTGGGAGAGATGTCATCATCGTGATCGCTGGAAGCTCCGTTCACCTGAATTGTCGTATGGTTGTTGTGGAGAAGGTGAGCGAGCAGGTACTGACGATGACGGCCCCGGCTCCACGTGGTCTATCGGAGATCCATCATTTTCGAGGATTATGACGATGTAACGTTTTCGCCATAATATGATACTGTGTAGCGCATCCTTAAGTGTCTTTTCCCCGTCACCTCCTGTGATATCAATCTCTAGCTCCTCAAAATCAGGTTGACATATCCTCTGTACGCTAACTGAGGCGTAGCCAGGTGGAATTGGCATGTCGTGGCTCGTCTGTCCAGGAAACTGTGCAAAAGCACTTCCTTGTGCTCGGGAAATCTTATTTACAGCGGCGGTCACTCGCCGTTCAATATCTGCCGTCAACTTTTCTTCCTGTTCTATGTCTTTTTTATAACTCTTGCCGTCGTTCCTCCTCTTCGCGCTCTCTTCTTCTTCTGCGGCCTCGATAGGTGGCAATGTCTCCTCTGAAGCCAAACTTCCATGGTACCACCACGAAGCCCCTGCAACGTCCAGGGTGTTCAAGATTCTTGAGCACCATAGTGAGCTCGTCGATCTCTCTGTCAACCTTCACTCTGTCCGCTTTTACATCTTCAATTATATTCAATATTTCAAGTGTAGTCTCTCGTAACGAGGGTGGGTAATCAAGGGTACCATCTTCGGAGTTAATTGTGCCTCCATGAGCATAATACCAATTCTTCACTCGCTCGGGCCAATCAACGACCGCTGGTATGGTACCTTGTGCGAGAAGGTCTTCTTCCATCTTCCGCCACTTGGGAACTGCAAATGCATATCCACCTCAACCAGGATGATGGTTGTGCTCCTTCTTAGCATGACTTTGCTTCCCTCGTGCACTCGCCTTGGCGAAATCTTCACTTATCTTGTATTCCACAAAGGACGTCAGTGTTCTTTTAACTTGGGATATTCAATCCAATTTGGAGTCCAATTCTTCTTGATATAATCTTTATCGGGTTGCTGTTTGAACTTCTGAAATTGTGTTGCCATCCTCGTGAGAGTCCAATGTTTCACATTGGCTGGTTCAACACCTTCAGGAAGTGTGAAGTGTTTTAGGATTTCATCCCACAACAAATTTTTGACTGAGTCTGGAACCACGAGTGGATTATCTGCTTTTCCCTTCTATTCTCTATAGCTGATGGGCACGTTGTCCCTTACAATGGCCCCACACTGTGACACATACTTGTCCTTGATTTTTTTGGAGCACATGGTTGGCCATCATCTGATACATGACATGGCCAGTGAGTACTTGTGTACGCCCTCTCTTTGTCTTCTTTGATGTGGAGGATGAAGCCTACATGTTGCAGATTCGTTATTTAATTAATTAGTACCTAAGAATTGAGGTTAGAAAAATAAGAACTATGAAGCTAATGCATGAGATATATATATATACCTCGTGGGAACATTCTGTACTTTCATTCACAAGACTTTCCTCATTGTTTCTAGAATTGTCCTTAATATTAGTTGTTGTGTCCATGACAGGGGCAGCAGCGTCCTCATTCGGAGGTATGTTCAAGTACATGTCCGCCTGACTACACTACTCGTCGGTGAAGGTTGCAATTGTATTTGTACCACTAGCTATAATGTCGGCCGTAAAGTTGTCATGGTTGTCATCCATTTGGAAAAAATAAGATTTTTTTATGAATTTCTAGAATAAGCAACAAGTTTTTCTACGAATTTGTAGAATAAGCAACTAGTTTTTATATGAATTTCTAGAATAAACAAGAATTTTCTATGAATTTCTATAATAAACAAGAATATTCTATGAATTTATGTAATTTTCAACAATTTCTAAAACTTTCTAGAGTAAACAAGTATTTACCAAGAATTTTCTTTGAATTTCTGGAATAAGCAACAAGTTATTCTATGAATTTCTAGAATGAACAAGTATTTACTACGAATTTTCATGAATAAACAAAGTCAAAATATTTCTACTAACTTGTGAACGGACGATGCTTGTTGATTGCCGTGCCGTGTGGGAGAATGACAGAGGTGACGGGAAGTCACTTGTTCGAGACGACGCGGCAGTCGTCAACTTCAGAAGTATCAAACTAATGAAATTGTATATTAGAAAACAATTAAGAACTCAAATACACAATTAAGAACTCAAAATTACATATATATTAGAAAATAATTAAGAAAACAAATACACAATTAAGAACTCAAGATTACATATATATATTAGAAAACAATTAAGAACTCAAATACATAATTAAGAACTCAAAATTACATATATATTAGAAAACAATTAAGAACTCAAATACACAAAAAAGAACTCAAAATTACATATATATATATATATATATATTAGAAAACAATTAAGAACTCAAATACTCAATTAAGAACTCAAAATTACATATATATTAGAAAACAATTAATAACTCAAATACTCAAAACTATGAAATTGTATATTACTAAACAATTAGATTTTGGTACACAAATATACACACAAAAATATACAAAGCAATACTATTTAATTAAACTAAAAAACACAATTAGATTTTGGTACATAAATATACACAAAAATATACAAGTTTCTAATTAAATTTTCTTTCTATTCCTATAATAAAATTTCATATTAAAAATTTACACACAATTATAATTTCTAATTAATATCAAAACAATAAGTAAATCAAGTAAAATTAATTATAAATGCTTGCTGACGCCAGCATTTCACAAGCTAACGTCAACAAGGCAAAACCCTCGCGCCCCGGCCGGCCATCGGGCACACGCACGCCGGCCCGGCGCGGAGAGGGGGGCCGGCAAGCGGAGGCGTCGGCGCGGCGGCGCGGCATACCGGCTGCGAGGAGGCCGCCGCCAAGGAGGAGGGTCGGGGGCCGCCGCGGGGAGGGAGGGGTCGGGGGCGGGGGGGGCGGCGGGTGCGGCGAGTCGGGGGAGGGCCGCCGTGTCGGGGAGGGGCGCCGCGTCGGGGACGGAGATGCGCGTCGGTGAGGGCGGACGTCGGCACGGCCAAGCTCGCCGGCGGCGGGGAGACGGCGGCCGCGCGGGTGTCGGGGCGGGGAGCGGCGCGGCGCGTTGGGGAAGAGGGGTGCGTCGGGGACGGGCGCGGCGTGGAGAGGCGGCGACGACGACGGAGTAAGAGAGGCGATTTGGGGGAAAACGACTAAGTGTCGATCTGGAAGGCGACGGGGGTTGTATAGAACCCCTCGCCTTTTGTCGTATTGCCAACCGTGACTAAAGGCCCTTTAGTCTCGGGTCGTATTATGACATGAGACTAAAGGCCCCCCTTTTGTCACGAGTTTCCTCAGGACCCGTGACAAAAGGGGCATTTCGTGCGGGATGCCCTGAAGGAGAATTTTCGCCCTTTAGTCCCGGGTGGTAACACCACCCGGGACTAAAGGGCAATTTCGCGCGGGAAGTTAATATTTCTCTTTTCCTTGCTCATTTGTCTCATTTCTTTTTGCTTTGAACATTAAAAAATTCATTAGTTAAAATATTTGTGCCATGCAAAATTATAATATGTTAACACAAAAAATACCTACTTTTCTATGCACAGATTATTTCAAGAGTTGAATTTAATCTTCTATTTCCTCCTATAGCTACGGAGCTACCTATAAATAAAAGCAAACAATGAAATAATGGAAATACATACCTAGTGCATTTTCTATATGTCTATTTTTTTTCTTTATGAGCATATATTTTATAAACTCTATGTACAAGTAAAATTCAAATTTATGAAAAACAAGAAAATAAGACAATGCTTACATTTATTCTATATAAAAATTAAAAACATACTTAACAAAAGAATTTAATCTTCTATTTCCTCCAATGGCTACCTAGAATAAAATAATTTCTAAGCAATGATAGAATGGAAATACCTAGTACATTTTCGGTATGTCTTGTTTTATGAGCATATATTTTATAAACTATATATATGTACAAGAAAAATTCAATATTATGAAAAACAAGATTTCAATGAAAGAAGGAATAATGGAAGTACCATCCTAACTACATCTTCACGTGTATATACAAAATCTCATCTCTCTAATTAATTTAAGCTCCTCCTACCTAGCAACAAATTAACATTTCTATTTTCTCCATATCTAAACCATAAAACAAAATTTAATCACAACAAATGAAGGGAGGATGAAGACTCCAACCTTTACAACATTTTGGAGTAGAGAAATCTTCACAAACTAATGAAGAAAAAAATCGCAGCACCACCCTAGGCTTGAGTCGCCATGGAGGGGAGGAGCTTGAGCTCGCGGGTGTAGCTCTGGTGAATGGTTCGGGTGGCAGGAGGAAGAAGGAGGTACGGGCGTTATATTGGCCCCGGCCTTTAGTCTGTGACGCCGCAGGTTTTCAATTAGCATTATTAGTGCTAATGACTGAATCAACCAAGTCAAACACGGTTGACAGTGGTCAAACCTTGGTCAATCTGGGTCATCACCTCGAAAACCTCATCAACAATCACTAGTGACCCTCTTGATCAAGTCAACACCCACCCTTGGTCAAATATTGGTCAAAGGCATGGTCAAACCCTACTTAAATGTCCTTGAGCATTCTCCGGGACTTTTGCCGTGTTCCCCATATCTCACTAAAATACTTCAAAATCGGCCAATATAAAAGATGTTCGTCTTTTAGAGGGACACACTTTTCATAATTGGTGGCATTTGAGATTTTGGGAGGAAATTGGTGAAATTCTCAGTCAAACTCAGCTTTTACTATTCACCAAAGCCACGAAAACCAGCAATTGTGCCTGCAGTTCATGCCCAAATGATTGCTCAAAACATAGGTTGGCATTTGAGAAAAATACTATCCTATAGATGCTTTACAACTTTAGTATTCAAAGTTTTGTGGGGTTCTATTGAAATTTTTGGAGTTACTCACAGTCAAACAGGGGCAAACGAATTAAAATCGGGTGACGTCGCGCCGCGCTCCCACGTAGGGCGCACCCGCGCGCACGTGCACACCGCCACGTGGCACCATGCCGTCCTCGACGTCCGCCCCCTCCCCGCGACCTTGACCCCCGAGGCGGCGTGGGTCTCACACGTCGCACACCGTTTCACGCGCACGTCTCCCCATGCGCCGGACCCCTCGCCGTGCCCCCTCCCCGCGCGCCACGCGTAGAGCATCGGCGTCGGCCCCTATGGCGCGCCCGTCACGGCCGCCGGCCACGCGCGGGTCCCCCTTGTCCTCCATCCTTTGCTTCCAGCGAAGGTCGGCACGCCGTACACCGCCTATAAAAGGTGTAGCACCTCCCCTCGCGCGCGCGTACGTGCGTCGACACCTCCCTGAGTGCCGCTCAAGCTCTGCCGTGGCGCCATGAGGACAGCCGCCGCCGAGCTCCCCTATCCATTGGCACCCACCGCCTAGAGGCGACCCTTTCACCACCCCTAGGTCCCACTCGACCTCCCGACCCACTCTTTGCCTTGAACGCGCCGCCCCTGAGCCCGAAGTGAGGCCACAGCGGCCGCCGCCACTCGGCTCCGCCGTGCGAGCTCGCCGACGCGGTCCCCAAACCATCTCCGGTCACCACTCGCACCCTTGAAAGCATGGGGTCCCCCGCAGTCGTGTCCCTGGTCGAACTCCGACGAGACTTCGCCGGATTCCGGCAACCCCACCGGCGGCCGCGCCTGGAGGACCCAATTGCAAAGGGAGATTTCTTTTCAAGGGTCGAACTGCAAAGAAAGGGTATACTCCCTCCGTCCCAAAAAGAATGACATTTTAGGATTCAAAATTTGTCCCAAAAAGAATGACGTTTTGCTTAATTTGGCATGTGTCATGTGCATGCAGGCATGCAACAATCAATTAACACCTAATATGGCAAATAAATAGGGGTAATTAAGGTCATTTCACATCCTTAATAATTTGTCCTAAAATTTCTAGAATGACATTCTTTTTGGGACAGAGGGAGTACTTGTGAATTTGAAAAACTTTCCAGGGACCTCGGTGTGATTTTGATTCTTGAATAGTGTTGCATAATTGCTGAATCTTGTAAAATCCCTAGAAAATTGTCGAAAAATTGGAAAATGCAAAACCAATTTTGTTGGATTCCATGTGAGGAATACTACAACTTCTGTAAAGTATGTCCATAGTTTTTCCTAATAGTTTTTGCACGAAAAATACAAAACTAAAAAACCTAGATCTGTTGTATCTCCATATCCACTTGTGATCTATAGCTGAATTTTGAATATGTTGTGTGTTATGTTATGGCGAGTTCCTCTACCAAAAATTGCACAAAATTATGTTGTAAATCGTTTATTATGAATGGTTTAGTATTTATGCAGAATCTGTATAGATGATTTTTTAGCTAAAAACAAATAGATTTTTATGCCAGAATGCACCTCTGGTAAATTAATCACAATTTTATATTTGAAGAAAATATTTATTCTTAAAATATGCTTGATTTTCTTTGTAAATGCAAAACTCAAGATCTATAATGGTTCTACGTGTATATGTTGCATTCCTAGGTTAGGTTTGGACCAGAGATCATGTACGAGAAAGTTGGGATCGTTTTGGTGTGTATTTATTTTTGTATGCATTTACCTTGCTTTAGTAGCTAGCTTTTGTTTTTTTTGGTATAATTAAATTCCTACTTATCCTAAGCATGCATGTGTGTGCAATGGCTTTGTTTTGATTCATAGTACTTAATAACACACCCCCTGAATTTTATTAATTAATTTTGTGAATAAAGGCTATGGAAACAAATTAAAGCTTAATGGTAATGTAAATGAGAAAATCACCACCTACACACCTAGTGGCTTTATGATTGGTTGTAAATCATTCTAAAAAGATGAAGACCAACCCATTGCTGTATCGTGAAACTTAAATTAATTTATTTGCATATATATGTACACAGTCACTATCAAAAGAATAATTAATAAAGAGCTGCATATTATTCGTTTTGGAAGAGTATGCTGAATGTTTTTCTTATCTAGGTGAATGTGGTCAACCATGCACCCCAGGGTTTTCATTGGTTGTTTGTAATTAATTAAATTCAAAATCGTTAAGTAAATCTTGCATTTGCATCCTCGTGTAGATCTTCCCGATGGTAGCTGTACGCGTGTGCAGAAAGGAGACGAAGGAGCTGACGAAGGCGTGCACTACGTCACTACAGAGCGATACTTGGACAAAAGTCCAAAAGGGCCCAAGGCCAACCTTACCAGCAAAGGCAAGCCCCGGATCATTAACCTTGTTTTTAAAATTATGCAATTATTGTTGCTACGTTTGTGCATTTACGTTTGACGAGTTGATTTGAAACCCTAGATGCATGATCCTAGGTATTTGTGCTCTTTTACTAGTATGCTAGGTCGATAGCTGCTATGCTATAGGACCGGTATAAGTCGAGTGATGTTCGTCACTCGCGAGAATAGGTTCTTATGTTGGATTCATAAGATCTTTATAAATGGATTGCTCATGTGGTAAGAGCATGGGATTTGGGCTCCGGTCCAGTGGCTTTCGTGAGCTAAGCTTTTGAACGTACTAAACACTTGTCGGGAATGGGACCGGAAAGCCTAATACCCGATTAACGCGCAAGGGAACCTTTCCCTACTACCCCTGGGGCACAGAGATGTGTAACCCTGCTTGCAACAGTGTGGTACCTACGTGAGTCCAGATGTTCGTGTGTGGGCGAGCCAGTAAGCCTTGTACCAAGGAATGTAGGTTCCAAACCCGAGCTGAAGATCGACGGGAACCGCCTGGTCGGTGTATACCCCGTTTCGTTTTTGTTGGACCTTCTTGGGGTATGCATTCTTCCGAGTGTTTAGGTCTACCTTGCAAGGTTATAAACCAATCGATTGTCGGCCTCTCACCGTTATCCGAGACTGCTTAATCAACTGGCCATGATATCCCTTATTGATGGAACATTGTGAATATTACTGATTGAAATAATTGTATTGTACAATTCTTGATTGAAATAGTTGGCACACTTAGAAATGGTAATCAACTAGAATTTGTGATAAAATATTGAAAGTAAGGACATACTCTTTGTTGCTTTTCAGCAAAAGAACTTCACCGGCCAAAAAGCCTCTGATGTCTAGAGTTTGGTGATGTAGTAGTCACCCGACGGTTAAGTCTTGCTGAGTATTAGTATACTCAGCCTTACTTTAAAACTGTTGTTGCATGTATTGTTTGACCTGGTGAGATTCCACTCGACTGGGAGCTGAAATGGGTGGATGACGACGAGTGATGGCATCACGGACGACCTCCTGTAATGTTCATCGAGCCGCTAGTTTATTTATTTCCGCTGTTTTCAAACTCTGAACTTTTAGTTATTGTCATGAACAGTGATTTGTAATACTTAAACCCCTTCAGGGCAGATTTATTAATGGGTGCAGTGTAATCTGGACTCGCATTCACGTGAGTTTTAATGCATATTGTCGATCCTTTGTTGATATCCAAGTGATTTACCGGCGTTAACCCGGCAACTAACGACAGGATGATACTTTATTATTCCTTAATAACCAAAGTGTATTGGTTTAGGCAATTGTACGGTATTTTCCTGGGCGGGTTGTCACACCCAGCTGGTGTTACGAGCCGAGACTAAAGGTATCCCTTTAGTCTCGGCTCGTAACACCAGCCGGGACTAAAGGCCGGGGGCAATTATTGCCGCATGAAGCCGTTGGGACCCCTTTTGTCACGGTTGGTAATACGAGTCGGGACAAAAAGGGGGCCGACTACAGCGAGCATTTCGGGTCACGTCGACGAAAGACCTTTAGTCCCGGCTCTAAAGTTGAACCGGGATTAAAAGCCCGAACCAAAGCCTCCCTCTCCATCATGTATGAGCGGAAGACTTGTGACATTTGAGTAAAATGTCTTGAGTTCCAAGTCTGCCGTCCAACTCTTCAGCCGCCAAGAATTCCGACGTGCCGCTGCCCGTCCTCGCCGCCGGCGACGTCCTGTCCACGGCCATACCTGCCCTCGCCGACCTAGGCCCAGCGGCGCCTGGTGGCCACGAGCTGGCCGCACCGCTTGGTACCGTCGGGCCGGCCGCCCCGCTGGGCCCCAACGAGCATGCCGCGTCGTGCGCTCCCGACGGTACCCTCCCAAGGTATGTGCCGCCTGAAGGCGTCCTTTTCGTCATTGGTGGCAATGAACGTGAGCTGCAGGGCCAGGCACATGTGCTGGCTGGCAAGTGCGAACGCTGTGGCCAGGCAACCAGGTCCGGCGGCATGGAGGCCCGACTTTTTTACTTTTTAGCCCTTTTTGCGAAAGATTTTCACAAGTAGACCCTTTTTGGAAAGATTTCAAGAAATGGACCCTGAGCTCGGCGCCGTGGATCATGGCACCGAGCTTACATGCCTCGGCGCCACCAGATCATGGCGCCGAGGTCTTGGGCCCGAAAACAATATCACTTGCCCTACTTTGAAATTCTTTTGTGAAGAAATTTGTATGTTTTCATGGTCAACAACATACACAAGATGTTTATTAAACATCATACTACATTTGGGATCCAAATTCTTTCAATGTATATATGAAAACTTTTTCATAATAGAATTTCAAAGTTGCATGCCTGTTAATGTTTTAAGGGTTCTCAGCACTTAGAATTTTTCAGCGCATGAGTAAATGCCGACAGCAATACTTTCAATTTTGAAATGTCATTTTAAATATGTAAACTCGCTTAGTTTTTATCCACAAATGTTGTAAGATGTTAAACAAGGTTCATAGATTCCATTTTACATGTTATTGGCCACATTTTACATACAAATTTCTTCACAAAAGAATTTCAAAGTAGGGTAACTGATATTGTTTTTAGGCCCAAGACCTCGGCGCCATGATCTGTGGCGCCGAGGCATGTAACCTCGGCGCCATGATCCACGGCGCCGAGCTCAGGGTCCATTTTTTGAAATCTTTCCAAAAAGGGTCTACTTGTGAAAATTTTTCGCACAAAGGGTTAAAAAGCAAAAAAGACAGCCTGGAGGCCAGCCAGCCAGGGGCTCTCTTTGCTCGTACGTATGCAAACAGCGGCAAAAAAGAAACGAATGGCAAAATCGTCCTATCATCCTTCAAATACAAGGAAAAATATTAAGAAAAATGAGAAATAGGTCTATTTATATGATTTACAAGAGGCCAACGTTTCAAAGCTCATTTTTACTTAGGGATGACAAAACTGCGGAACGCGATATTTGGAGTCAAAGATTTGCAATTTTCTCCTTCTCACCAGTGGGGATGCATCTGCCAAGTCAATGGTCAGATCCCCCTAAAATGAACATGTCAATCCATTTATTATAGATCTTCAATGTTTGCAGTGCGGAAACAAAAGCATCATGTCCCAACAACTAATTTAAGCAAAGAGTAAAATACATGACCGGTCATTAAACTTGTCTCATTGTGTCACTTAAGCCCCTATACTCTCAAAATGCATATTTGGCTTCTTGAACTTAGGCTCGGGTGTCATTTAGGTCCCTGTACTCTCAAAATGCAGATTTTACTCCCTAAAATTGGCTTCAGGTGTTATATAGGTCCCTAAACTCTTGAAATGTTGTGTTCTTCCACTAATAGAACATGTTATATTTCAAGCCTTCAAGTAAGCTATTATTTTTGTTGGTACATCCAGACTTAATTTATTTGCCCGTCAGCTTCTTCCAAATTTGATACGTAATTAATCTTATAACCCCTAATGTGTTTAGTAAGTGCAACACATGGTTTAAATTCGAACATCTTCCAAGAATAATAGTGTAATATGCATGTAATAAGCACCTTGCAAGTTAAGATATTAAATTCAAGTAAAAGCTCATCGATATTATGGATTCACCATATTAATACTCTTTGACCCAAAATTCACTTTATTTTACTAAATTGTATCTATGTAAAATGAAGTTTTTATATATTTCATTGACATGAAAATTATTTTAGAGAGTTTAGGGACCTATATAACACTCGAAGCTAAGTTTAAAAGGTTAGATATGCATTTTGAGAGTATAGGGACCTAAATGACACCCAAGCCAAAGTTTAAGAAGCCAAATATGCGTTCTGAGAGAACAGGGACCTAAGTGACACGCTGAGACAAGTTTAAGGACCGACCATGTATTTTACTCTTAAGTAAATTGTGTGCTTTGCAGTCATCAAGTGGAAGAGACTGTTGAGCATCTCTTTCTTTCGTGCCCTTTTGCCTTGGAGTGTTGGAATCTGATTCAGATTTTCATACCCCCGGGGGTTCCCTACGATGTCCTCCATTTCTTCAAAGATCAGCTACAAGTAAATTTCTTCATGGATATCATTATTCTAATGTGTTGGACCATTTGGATGGCGAGAAATGATTTGATCTTCAGAGGGCAGCAGCCAACTCTTCACTTGGCAGCTCAGCGTTTCAAATCTGAATTTGCTCTAGTTGTGCTACGAGCAAAAGCTTCTAGGAAACAATCTATGGTGACATGGATAGAGTCAGTCATGTAATAGCTATTTTCTTTATGTTTTTTTTGTTTCCTGATGTTTTTCCTTTTCACTTTGTAAGTTCTTCTTAATATATTTATATTCAGTAGGGGCCTTGCCCCTCCTGTTTCATAAAAAAACAACTAATTTGAGTAGCGCTAATAGAATCAATCTAAATGAGATTCTGTAAATAGTGGATGTGTGCATGCACGGATTATCCATCCTACAAATAAATTATAGTTATCATTTTCAAGTAGTATTTAGATTTACCTGTTCAGTTATACTAGATATGGTTTGCTTTCATGTGACAGCATAATCCCAGTTTGTTTTCTGTCTTGTCTTGCCTACATTTTCGTTTATCCGAAGGTAGGATAGCTTTAATAGGAAGCATCAGTCCTGTTAGGAATAAACTTGACATCGTTTTTTCTGTTGTTGGTTGTTCAAAACTTCAGATTGTTAGATGAGCTCTACATTCCGGGATATCAGGCCATAGCGTGTTTTAGTGCGTCATCCGCGCCTTTCGTGTCATGGCAAGCAAGTCTAGGTCGCCCGGGCATGATCTCGTGTGTGGATGGCACACACCGGTAGGAGTTCGTGGTCGGGCATCCAGGAGGCACGATGCCACTCCCTGAGTTGTAAATACTTTATAAGCTTCAATAGAGTCAGAAAATTGCTGCACCGTTGCGGCACAAAATTCCTGTATTTGCTTCCTCTACTTCGTCTTCATCGTGTTCTTCAGCAGAACGCTGAGAGCTTCACGCCGGCAAGAGGCCAGGAACACAAGGTGCTGCGGCTTGTGAAGGCCCTATACGGGTTGAAGCAAGCTCCGCGTGCTTGGCACGCCAAGATGGACAAGAGGTTGTGTGCTCTTGACTTCACCAATAGCGACTCCGAGCACGCTGTGTATGCGTGGGGACACGGCTCCTCGCTCCTGCTGGTGGGCGTATGTTGACGATTTGATCATCACTAGCGGCAACGCAATGGAGATCGCCAACTTCAAGCTCGAGATGCAGGCCCAGTTCATGCTGAGCAACCTCGGGTTGCTTAGCTTCTACCTGGACATCGAAGTGCTTCAGAGAGGCGATGACATCTGCCTCTCAGAAGCTGCTTACGCGCGCAAGGTTCTGGACAAGGCGGGGATGGGCACCTGCAACGCGTGCCACACGCATATGGACCCCAGACCGAAGCTTAGCAAGATCAGCAGTGGTACCCCCCTGTGGATGCTACTGAGTACCGCGGCATCGTTGGCTCCCTCAGGTACCTCGACCACACACGCCCATACATCGCATTCGCTGTGGGCTACATGAGTAGATTCATGGAGGCTCCAACCAGCAAGCATCTGGCGGCGGTGAAGAGAGTTCTCCGGTACGTGGCATGTACGATCGACTACGGCTGCTGCTACAAGAGAACTGGAGCTGAGGTAAGGCTACTTGGCTTTAGTGATGCAGACATGGGTGGCAACATCGACACAAGGAAGAGCAGCACTGGTCTCATGTTCTTTAGCGCGTGCGCTATCAGCTGGCAGTCGCAGAAACAGAAGGTGGTGTCATTGTCTTCCTATGAAGCTGAGTACATTGCAGGTGTGAGATTGGGTGGAATGTGATGCCTTCTCAGCCTCACAGCTTTGTGTTAATATAGGCTAGGAACAGCCCCTAGCGTGGCATTTATAACTCTTGGAGTACAAGACAAGTAGATGTACATCTTAACTAACTTCCTATACAAGTAGCTAGAGGATAACTACACATACACACACGAAGCCTAGCCCATACGGTATCATATCTTAAAACCCTTCCTCAATCTCAACTATCAACAATGTTGAGATTGTATCGAAATGTTCTCAACCTTTATGCTAACACTAGCTTTGTAAAGCTATCGGCCAATTGATCCCCTGAGGATATGAACCGAACTTCCAATTTCTTGTGAGCTACCTTTTCTCTAACAAAGTGAAAATCAATTTCTATATGTTTGGTGAGTGCATGAAACATTGGGTTCTCTGACAGGTATTTGTCCCCAAGATTATCACACCAAAGTCGAGCAGACGAGGGATGAGATACCTTTAACTCTGTCAGCAACTTCTTGATCCACATTACTTCAGCAGTCGCATTTGTTAGAGCCTTATACTCAGCCTCAATGCTGGAGCGTGACACAGTGGCTTGCTTCCTAGTTGTCCAAGACACAAGGTTAGGTCCAAAGAACACTGCAAAACCACCCGTTGAGCGACGATCATCAGGGCATCCTGCCCAATCAGCATCTGCAAAAGCGCTGACAAGAGAGGCGGGAGACTTTCTTATCTGCAACCCAGATGTAATTGTACCTTTCATGTATCTCAATATCCTTTTCACGATAGACCAAAGTATTACTGTTGGTGAATGAAGGAACTGACATACTTTGTTGATAGCAAACGATAAATCAGGGTGTGTCAAAGTTAAGTATTGCAATACACCCACAATACTACGATACCTTCTAGAATCTTTAGGACCAAGCTTTTCTCCATCATGCAAGCTGAGTTTTTTCGTAGTACTTAAAGGAGTGCTGATAGGCTTGCAATCGCTCATGTTGACACGCTGTAACACGTCGGTTGCATACCTTTCTTGTGAAAGTACCAATCCATCTTTGTCTCGTTTAACTTGAATGCCAAAAAAATAGTTTAGGTCTCCCAAGTCCTTCAAGGAAAAATCCCTCTCAAGATCTCGTAGAAAAGCTGTTGTTGCCTCCTGTGAAGAGCTAGCAACAATAATGTCATCAACATACACAAGCACAAATATAGTGATATTTCCCTTCCTGTAGAAGAACAGGGACGTGTCTCCTTTTGAAGAGATGAAGCCGAGCTGCTCCAATTTATGACACAATCGTGAGTACCATGCACGAGGTGTTTGTTTGAGTCCATAGAGGTCTTTGTCTAATTTACACACACAATTTGGATGCAACTTATCTTCATAACCAGGAGGTTGTTGCATATATACTTCTTCTTATAATTCACCATGAAGAAAAGCATTTTGAACATCTAACTGTCGAAGATGCCAACCTCTAGATACTGCAATGGATAGAATAAGTCGGATTGTTGCAGCTTTTACTACTGGACTAGATGTATCTTCGTAGTCAATACCATATCTTTGCTTATACCCCTTGGCAACCAAATGTCCCTTGTACTTGTCTATGGTTCCATCTGCTTTGCACTTAATTTTCCAGACCCACTTACAACCAATTATGTTGCAACCCTTTTTAGGAGGAACCAAGTTCCAAGTTTTATTTTTGATTAGAGAATTATACTCAACATCCATAGAAGCTTTCCAATTGGGATTAGCAAGAGCATCAGCTATATTTTTAGGTTCTCCAACAACAGTAAGATGTCCATAATTTATTGTACCATCAGTGTAAGTTTTAGGCTTACGGATGCCATGTTGTAGACGTGTAGTAGGACGTCCAGGTGCAGAGATTTGAGCTAGCGCTGGAGAAGCAGGGATTTCAGCAGGCGGGAGCCACAGAAGATCCAGGGGATTCAATCTGTACAAGAGTTCGCGCCACAGGAGCAGATGCAAGGGGCACCTCGGTAGCTATCCCGCCGGTGGCCTCCTACTGGCCGACCGTAGCAGACAGGGGTTGTCCCCCCTCGATCGGAGCCGTTGAGGAGGGGACGCATGGTGGCGCGGCGCGGGTGGTGACGAGATAGAGCCACGTGGCGCCACCGGGTCGAAGCGGAGCTGGGAGGCCTGTCCACGCGGCGCACTGGAGATGGCGGGCGGATGCGCAGGTGCTGCGGGTGGATCAGGTGAGGACCATGTGTGGTTCGAGGACCGGTGGATGGTCGCTTCCTTGTGTGATGAGTGATTGACAACGTTGTGTGGATTGATTCTTTTGTGTGGACTGATTCTTGGCTAAGTATTGCAGCTGCAGGTTGCGGCTTGACTGGTGTTGGAGCAGGTGAAGAACAAGCGCGAAAGGTCATTGCCGGTGAGGCCTCCAGGTGTGGAGAAGACAAGTAGGCTTTGTTCGAGGGACCCGGTGGCCAGCGGGGTCAAGTGCGGGCCGCATGGTGGCATGAACAGCAAGATGAAGTCGTGGACGGTTTCTTGATTGAGCCTCAAAACCAAGGTCGAGCCGGGACTACGTGGGAGTCGAGTCATGAGTGGAGATTGGCGGAGGCTACACCGAGTTCGCGGGGTTTCCGGTGGTTCACCAGAAAACCACTTGGTTCCTTGGTCGATGCACAAAGCCAAGACCGAAGAACCGAAGACGGTGCTGCAGCAGTGCCAGACCGGTCTGACCGGTGGGTCTGACATGTGCACAGGATCAGCACTCACACCGGTCAGACCGGTGCTCTTCACCGGAGGCTGCCTCACATACACTTCTTACTCCAACACACCATTCAGAAAAGCACTCTTCACAGGTGCAACTTGAACCCTTTAGCCACGGAAAAGGCTAGAAGGATCCTAATTGCCTCCAAACGGGCTACGGGAGCAAAGGTCTCCTAGTAGTCAATCCCCTCCTTCTGACTGAACCCCTGAGCAACAAGTCTCGACTTGTTTCTCACAACCTCACCCTTCTCTCCCTCTTTGTTTTTCCACACCCACTTTGTACCAATCGGCTTACACCCTGAGGGAGGGTCAACCAACTCCCAAACCTGATTCCTCTCAAAGTTCTCCAACTCCTCATGCATCGAATTAACCCAATTGTGATCAGATAGTGCGTGTCCAACGTCTTTGGGCTCAAAAGAAGCAACAAATGCAGCATGAGCGAAATGAGAATTGTTTCGAACCCTCGACCGTGTAATGCGTTCATTCATGTCGCCGATGATCCTCGAAGCTGGGTGATCCGCTTGTACTCACCGGGGAGGTTCTCGCCTCGATGCTACCTCCCCCTCAACATCAGTTTCTCCTCGTTCTTGATTTGTCGTCGTAGGTGTAGTAGAGGGTCCATCCACCATCGTAGTCGAAGTAGTGGGTACATGTTCAGCCGGGGGCAACACACCGCCATCTTCATCGTCTCCATGTTCATGCTCCTCCTCCTGAATGATCTCCTCGCCAAGCTCATCATCACCTGCACACTCAAAGACAAGCTGACTACGTGGCTCTGTCTCGTCGAAGGTTACATCGCAAGTCTCCACGATTTGGTTAGTTTCAAGATTGATCACACGATATGCTCTAGAGTGAGATGCATAACCAAAGAAAATACCATCGACAGACCTAGCCTCAAAATTATCCAACTTCCTGCCTTTATTTAGAATGAAACACTTGCAACCAAAGACATGGAAGTGACTCACCTTGGGTGTGCGACAATGCATCAACTCATAGCATGTCTTCTTCTTGTGCACTCTGAGGTAGATCCTGTTTGACACATAGCACGCGGTATTCACCGCCTCAGCCCAATACCTCCTCGGAGTCCTATGCTCATCAAGCATCATCCGAGCCATCTCGCACAAGGTCCTGTTCTTCCTTTCCACAACACCATTATGGGGAGGCGTATACGGACTCGAAAACTGGTGCTCAAGACCCAAGTCATGGCAAAAGGTTTCAAAATGAGAGTTTCTGAATTCTGAGCCATTATCACTGCGGATAGCTCATATGGCATCTCTGTGCCTCTCGTTCCTCAACCTCAAGACTAGATCTCTAACAAAACCAAACGTCTCCCCCTTATCCTCAAGAAAGAACACCCACGCATACCGAGAATAGTCGTCTACCACAACAAGGACATACCACTTCCCACCCGCAGATCGCACACGAGCTGGGCCAACAAGGTCCATATGGAGCAGCTCGCATGGACGCTCAGTCATCACATCGGTGAGAGGCGGGTGAGAAGAGGCTACCATCTTGGCATGCCTACAAGGCGCACAAACAACTCTTTCTCAAGCCTCAACCGTGGCAATCCTCGGACCAAATTGAGTTTACTCAAGCGAGACAAAAGGTCAAAGCTCAAGTGACCCAACTTCCTATGCCACCTCCACAGCTCACTCGAAGAACTAGCCAAGAAACAACGCTCCACACCCGAAGACTGAGAAAAATCAACACGAAACACCTGACCCTCGGGAACGACCATACAGACAAGGTCCCCTCGAGAGTCCAAAATCCGAGAACCACCTGCCGAAACAACACCTCAAAACCCTCATCCAACAGCTGGGACACAGAAAGCAGATTGTACCCCAGCGATTGGACAAGAGCAACACGCCTCAGAGTGATCTTGTCACTCACTTTGATCTCACCTTCTGAAAGCACACGCCCACGCCCGTTGTCCCCAAAGGTGATGTACCTCTTCGTCACCACCGATACGAGACTTGAGAACCACCCCCTGTCTCCGGTCATATGCCTCGAGCAACCGGAGTCAATCAACCAAATGTTCTTCAAGTCTCCCACCTGAAATTCAGAAACGAGCACGTGAGCGAACAAACGACTCAAAGCATCGGGGTTAGTACCAAAAGAGTAAAACCAGTGCCGAGCCATTTTCTCGAAAGTGGGGTTAGCACCAACCAAAGCATCTCTCCTACCAAAGCTACCTCCACGAACACCACCACGGTAACCACCCTGAGGGAACCACCCCTCTCTGCCTGGAGGAGGACCAAAACCACGAAAGAGAACCCGTGGACCGTTCCTCCTCTCCTTCTCAAAGCTACGACTCCTCCCATCCCCGTAGTGAACTCGAGAGGGAGAATGCCTAGCAACCTGACCACCTGCAAACTCTCCAGCCCAACCACCAGAACCACGACTGCCAGAAACAACTCTCGCACTTATACGAGCACGAAACCCAAAACGCTGCCTGTCCAGGCCTGCACCGGTCTGACCGGTGCCCCACACCTGTCTGACCGGTGTGACCTGGACAGCAGCACCTCCAACAGCCTTCCGCGCTCCCCAAGCCCGAACTGTCCTCACATTCACCTTGGCCCTGGGCATCTGCACACGAGGCTCAAGTACACCATCGGAAGGGTGGTACTTGTCCTTGTTAGCCCACTCCTTTGCCATTCTCTCCTCACGCTTCCTCTTGAAGCAAAACTCCTCCTTATGGCCATCTCTCCCACAATAGCCACAATGGAACCTCACAAGCTTAGGCTTAGGCTTGGGATGTGGCTGCTCACTAGGTTTCTCTCCACTCAACTCCTCCACCAATTTCCCCTCACTAGCCTTCTCACTTTCTTTCCCAAAGAACACTTTCCCCGAAGTGCTCACAAACTTGATAGGCTTTTGTAGGTCATTTGTGGGTGTAGGAAACACGGGTGGAGCTGGGGTTGTGTCTAGTCGGTTCCTAAGATGGTTAGGTTTTGGGGGGAAATCATTTTTGTGGTGGGTTTTTGGTGGCTCCGAGATATTCTCTCCACTTCCCTCACCAACCTTGTTTGCCCCAAGTCCCTCACCATCCTGCCTCTTAAACGCCTCGATCATCATCCTCAACTGAGGCTCATGACCAGACAACCAACCCATCAACTTCCTCAAGTCATCATTCTCATCCTGCAAACGATCAACATAATGTGCAAGTTCCAAATTTTTCAAGGCATGCATTTCACAGGTAGAGCATGATGTAGGCATGGGTTCCTTCAATTTAGCCTCAAGTGAACTAGTGCAAGCATGCATCTCGTCAATCTTAGCATGCAAAACAGGGCAAGAAGTGCAAGCACCTAGCAAAGCAGGTCTAGACTTGGTATGGTAGGTTGAGGGGGTTCTTGTTTGAGAGAGGTTTTGAGATGGGGAAGGTCAATCAGACCTTGTTTTTGCTGAGGCAGGGCAGCGATATCCTAATTGTGCAGGTGTACGTGGATGATATTGTCTTTGGTGGCTCGTCTAACTCTCTTGTTGCAAGGTTTGCAGATGATATGAGCAGGGAATTTGAGATGAGCATGATGGGTGAGTTGCAGTTCTTCCTCGGGCTACAAATCAAGCAATCAAAGGAAGGAACATTTGTGCACCAGGCTAAGTACACCAAGGACATTGTGCGGAAGTTCAAGATGGAGGACTCCAAGGCTATGACGACGCCGATGAGTACGACTACAGCTCTTGATGCGGACGAGGAAGGTGAACATGTGGACCAGAAGGAGTACCGGAGCATGATCGGGTCACTCCTCTACTTGACGGCGACGAGGCCGGACATACAGTTCTCGGTGTGTCTGTGCGCTTGTTTTCAAGCGTCTCCGATGACTTCGCATCGGCAAGCGGTGAAGCGAATTTTCATGTACTTGCGTCACACTCCCGACTTCGGCCTTTGGTACTCCGTGTCCTCTTCTTTGGCGCTTCATGGTTTTTCAAACGCGGATTTTGCCGGGTGTCGGTTGGATAGGAAGTCCACTTCTGGGACTTGCCAGTTTTTGGGTTCTTCTTTGGTGTCTTGGTCTTCCCGCAAACAATCGAGTGTTGCTCAATTCACTACCGAGGCCGAGTATGTTGCCGCTACTAGTTGTTGCTCTTAGATCCTTTGGATTTCATACACCATGAGTGACTTTGGTGAGGAATATACCCATGTCCCACTTCAATATGATAGCACCAGTGTTATAAGCGTTGCATAGAACCCAGTGCTCCATTCCAAAACCAAGCACATAGAAGTGAGGTATCATTTTCTGAGAGACAACGTAGAAAAAGGAAAGATAGCTTTGATCCATGTACCCACACATGACCAACTAGCCGATATTTTCACCAAACCCCTAGATCAAGCAACTTTCACTCGTTTGCGGGGGGAACTTGGTGTGTGTTTGATTTCTTGAGTTGGGTGTGTGGGAGCTCCTTTGTAGCATATGTATAGCTTTTCTTTGTGCATTTCTTGCATTTGGCATGGCATATGTAACATGATGTATAGGCATCCTTGTATCTTAGATTGCATGCATTTTGTATCATATGCATTGGTTAGGAAAAGCTTCTCTCATATACATTGTTCACCATGGAATGAGATATATGTCTTTGTGAGCTTGTTTGGTATGCTATGGTTAGTTTGGCTTAGCTCTTGATGATCTTGATGAATAATCCATTGTTGATAGCTATGTTTTTGAAAATGTCACATGTATGCTCTCTCATGTGTAAATGCCTTTATATGATCTTGACATGTTTTAGTGGCTTGGCTATGCTTAATTTGTGGTTGGATAGCTAGTTTATTGATCATATGGGGTCAAAGGCTCATTTGCCATCATGAATGTTTAGCCCTCTTGCTTTATCTTGTGGAGGAGCATAAGTTCCTTTTTGTCGCAAAGACATTTCATGTACCGTTTATCAATCTGAAAATGAAATGAAAAATGCTTGGAAAATATGCTCCCATGTTGTATGTGCTGAATTTAATTTGCTTTGGGTGCTAAACCGTTGCATGATGCCTACCAATGAGAAGTCTCATACATAGAAGTAGGCACATGGCTCGGTGGCTTTGACATGACATGAGGTGCTTGTGGGTGTTTGTGATGGTCTTATGTTTAGAATGGCTGTCCTAGCATGAAGTTTGTGTGGCTTTGCCATTTTGATATGCCTTGATCATGTTTAGGACTTTGCTCATGAGAGGCAAGTTTTTCGCAAAATTGCCAAAATCCTTCTTAGCTTCGTCCAATGGTTGTGAAACTTGGTGATCATTTAGTTGAGATCGATACGAAGCCGTAGAGTATCTAACTTGCTCATTTGGACATGTGTAGCATTCTTTGTTGAATTTTGTCTATTTGAGAAGCTCTAGGTTGAATTTTTGCATTTTTGGCTTGATTCATGCATTGCCAACAAGGGGGAGAAGTTTGAGCTTGAAATGGCTTGCTGGACGCATTTAGAAGGTTTTCAGGTGGTTTCGAGCCATTTCTGGGCTCTGTTGTACACCGGTCTGACCGGTGAAGAGCACCGGTCTGACCGGTGTGAGTGCTTATCCTGTGCACATGTTAGGCATCGGTCTGACCGGTGGTGATGACCGGTCTGACCGGTGTGAGGTGAAGTTGCTTGCGGCTGCCCGTTTTCACTTTGGTTTGCATGCATTTGTCCAGGGGGAGGTGCATTGGTTCAGGGGGAGCTTGATGTGTGCAGGGGGAGCTCTGTGGTTTTTCGAGCTTTGTTTCGGTGGTTTGCGCTCTTTGCTTGAGCTTTTGCTTTGTCTCGGGTGTGTCGAGCCGTTGCCCTTGCCTAAGGGGTCCGAGACTTGTCTTCTTCAAGTGATCTTGCTCTTTGCCTCTGTTCGGCTATCGATCGCTTGTTGGAGTTTCTTTTTGTTCGTTTCTTTTCTTTTTCTTTTCTCTCTTGTTAGTTTCATGTGGGTGTTGTCAATGCACTCATGAAGGGGGAGATTGAGGACCATGTGTGGTTCGAGGACCGGTGGATGGTCACTTCCTTGTGTGATGAGTGATTGACAACGTTGTGTGGACTGATTCTTGGCTAAGTATTGTAGGTGCAGGTTGCGGCTTGACTGGTGTTGGTGCAGGTGAAGAACAAGCGCGAAAGGTCGTTGCCGGTGAGGCCTCCAGGTGTGGAGAAGACAAGTAGGCTTTGTTCGAGGGACCCGGTGGCCAGCGCGGTCAAGTGCGGGCCGCATGGTGGCATGAACAGCAAGATGAAGTCGTGGACAGATTCTTGGTTGAGCCTCAAAACCGAGGTCGAGCCGGGACTACGTGGGAGCCAAGTCATGAGTGGAGATTGGCGGAGGCTACACCGAGTTCGCGGGGTTTCCGGTGGTTCTCCAGAAAACCACTGGGTTCCTTGGTTGATCCACAAAGCCAAGACCGAAGAACCGAAGACGTGCTGCAGCAGTGCCAGACCGGTCTGACCGGTGGGTCTGACCGGTCTGGCCGGTGGGTACCGTTCTGACCGATAGGGAGCACCGGTCTGACCGGTGTGCGACGACGCAGTTCGGAGACTTCGAAGCGGAGGAGACGCGTCGGGATCGCATGGCTTGCGTCGAGGCTACGCAGGGTGCGGTCGCCGGGCATCCGTCCGATGGTGAAGACATGAAGACTTCCAAATCCGCCCTTGAGGGGCTTGTATCCCTAGTTTTTAGGAAAGGGCATTTTATACATTCGGTTGCCTCCATATAACCCAAGAGGTGAGAGGATGGCAGCCAACTCTTGGAACCCTAGCTCATTTGTTTTCCCCATTTTCTTTCCTATTTTCCTTAGGTTTTCCATAGGACTAGCAAGAGAGCTTCATGGAGAGATCTTGTTGAGAGGGATGGATGATCGGGCGACTTGCTAGACCTTGTATGAACCTTTGTTTCATGTATAGATGATTCGGCGTGGTTCCTCAAGGTTTGGATGTGTTTTCCCCGGTTGTTCTTGGTTGTGATTTTCGGAGCCCTCTCTTGGTGATTTCTTTGGGTTGTTTTTGGGACCTTTCTCTTGGGGATTTGACGGGGGAAATTTGTGGGAACCCTTCGTGGTTCTTTGGTATGTGATTCCCCTCCCAAATCCGTGAGTAAAGGTGCTCGATTTTGGGGTTTCTTGAGTTCTTGGGTTGGAAGTGCTCTTGGCGGGATTTCCTTGATTCCTCCTTTTTGGACGAGTTTTGGTGGGATTAAACTTGGCTATGGACTCCTCATGAGGTGTTCCTAATATCCCCAAAGTCTTGTTCAAGTCCGTGGAGCGATTCGGGAGATCGAGGTTTGGATTCGGGGGAGTTGACCCGCGGGTGTTGTTCATCCCGAGCTACCCAGGCTACACCGGTCTGACCAATGCTCTTGACCGGTCTAACCGGTGCAACCCTCGGTGGGATTTTGCTCGGGTGAACGTCCTGGTGTGTTCGCTGTTGTCCCGTGGTGCTGCTGTTTCGAGTTTGGGTCAGTTTGGTGGTCGGTTGGCCTGTTTGGTGCCTTGGGGGCTTTCAGGCTGTGATCGGTCTGACCGGTGTGTCTCACCGGTCTGACCGGTGTAGAGCCACTTAGTGAAAGTTGCTCAGTTTCACCAGCAGGGACCGGTCTGACTGGTGGTGCTCACCGGTCTGACCGGTGTGGGTCTGTAGACTCGAGGTTTGGTGTTCCGCTGCGTTCTCGGGTCGGAAGGTTGTGTGTTTGTTCCTAGGTCCAGTGGCACTCCAGTGGCTACGTGGGCTTGACCAACTTGGGCAGTGAGTTGGAGAAGTGTGTTGGAAGCCGCGTTCATCTTGTTGAAGTCTCCATCTCCTTCGAGAAGAATTTTTATCGGCTTCCATTCACTCCCCCCCTCTCTGGTTCGCCGTATTGGTCCTTCAGTACGTAAGAGAAAACAAAATGATAGAGCACAACATGAATACCTTCAGCAATTGGATGGTTTTGAAATATACAAAATTTGCTAATATCTTTTTTCTCATGTAGCTTTGTAATAACTACTTATATCATTTATTTGAGTGAATTATAACCCAAGTTCTATTTGTGCAGACTGGTATGCATTTAGAAAGTCATACAGAAGCATACCTGCTTGCTTTGTTATTGAACACAAAATTGTGTGCCATTCATGATAACAACCGATGAACGTTCAGTTGGCTTGAAGGATCTGTGGATAAAGGGTTTAGTTGCTCCAGGTAGGAAATTAACAATGCTTGTTACTTGAAAATTAAATTAAGTGTTATATTCTCTTGTTTAATTGTGTGTCTTGTATACCAATATAAAATGTACCATTTCAAACTGTGCACTTCATGTATTTATTGGGAGTATCATTTCTCTTTGCATTAGCTTTCAAAATAATATTGAAGTAGTTTCAAACATTGTTTCATGGTATATGAAACCGTAGTTTTAGCACCGGCAATATACTAGTACCCTGAAATAAATGTTGTGTTCCCAAGTCAACTACTATAAATCTTTTGCAGAGGATGAGATCAACATCAGACATTGGTAGAAAGCGACATTAACTCTCGAATGGGATCCATCGTGCACACCGATTGTACAAGGTTGGTGATCTGCTCATTATGCATACTAACCAAACCATCTGTTGAATGTGCTGATTGCTCTATCTGGTTCTATACAGATTATCAAAATGTACATGTGATTACAATGATGGTGTTCAGAAGATCTAGCTTATGGTTACCCTTATGGTTACCTCTCAAAATAATTGTTGTGGACAGTTATTGCACTCTGCATATGTGAGCTTGCCCAGCAGCCTGTCATCCTCCTGTCAGAGGTTTAGGTCTGAGCAGTCGACAGGGGGGTCAACCCCAGTGGTTCATTTATTCGGTGGAGGAGATCGGGAGCTAAGAACGCGATGGTTATGCTAGCGTAGCACACGGAAATCACAGCGAGACACAAGGGACAAGGCAATTTTATACTAGTTCAAATCTCCAGAGAGTAAAACCCTACGTCTAGTTCTTTGGTATGTATTGCTGGAGATTTGAGAGGACATGGTCCTCGGAAGGACACCCTTGCCCACCTTATATTGGCCGACGGACAAGGTCAGTGGAACAGAGTCTAAGTCGGTTACAATAGGGAAACCTCTCTCTAGTCAGTTTACAACATGGAAGGCTTATCCGAGCTGCCTTAATCCTTCTGAACTGCCTTGTGGCGCATCCGATGTCTTGGAGTGTTCGTCAAGTCTTGTAGTAGTATTGGATACGGACTAGGTCTTCTGGAGGAATCTTATAGAAGGTCTTTGGGAACATAGATCAGGTCTGTTGGGCCCACTTATAGGTCGGTGAGTCTTCTAATGGGCCGGACCCACTTGTCGGGAACGACCGTGAGGCTGGTCGGTGAGGATCTAGGGGTACCCATGTCTCACACCACTTACACATTGTCTAGCAGAATTGACCTGCTCCATTGTCCTGGAGGTATTCAGCCTTTTTCGGTGTCAACGAATCATCGCCCTGTTCGCTTGGCTTATCAGCCACCAGCCAGCAGTACTTTTATCTCAGAACAAACCAGCCATCATCAACCAGTGTTGACGGATAAAAGACGTATCCCTCTACAATCCGCAAGTGTACGGACCCCACACCTTTTTCACCACGGGATTCCCAAGGTTCTTGTCAATCCGCGGAGCAAGGGGATTACAAGCGTTCGATCAACAACGACACACTAGCTACTAAAACCCTAACTACTATTATACTAGAAAACAACTAAACTACACTAGAGAGAATGATAAACGATCAAGGTAGAAGACACTCGCCCACGGGTCTACGATACTAGAGCATGCAATCGCTTAAAGACATGAAAAACCAATCTAATCTATCGGGGTTGTGACCACGGTTTCGCCCTTTCCCTCCTCTCGTACTGTCACTACGCGAAGGTATTCATGACTAGACCTTTGATGGCCACGGCGTATTGAATGGATCCAAGGAAGCATTGAGGCCTTACTCCCTTTACGGCATGGTTGCAAACCTTAAGCACTAAAGTATATTCAACACAAGATGATAGGTAGATTTTCCGACAAAGTGCGATTACATCTCAAGATCGATTACAACCCATGGACGAATGAGAAGATTACCCCATCAAGGTGCTGATCATGGCACCGTTGATCATGGTTTCCCTTCCGCCGGTGTCTTCCTCCTTCTCCACGAGAGGGTGCTTCCTTCGAGGTGGTTGATCTCCCATGGGAGATCCTCCTCCTCTCTCTCTAGCTTGTGGATGGCCTTCGGTGCGAATAACTCCTCCCCTCCGTGTTGGCGGCGCGTCGGGGGTTTTAGGGTCGAAGATCCTTCGAGGGCAAGGAAGACGGGACCGAACCGGTGCACGAAGTGGGCTGGGCCGGCCCGCACGGGCCGGCCGGCCCGGGCCCAATTTCGGCCGGTTCGGTCGCCCTTTTTGCTCCGTGGGTCCTCGTGCACTTATCTACTTTGCCCCCTCCACTTGCATGATTTTGACGCTGTTATCCTCGCGATCAAGATGGAGGCTCTCTTTGCATGAAGCTTGATCTTTTACGCTTCAATCCCCGGGGGTGTTCCTCGTAGCACTTCGGTCCTCGCCACCATTGGAAGTGATTTCAGCAAGCTCATGAACACGAACAAGACTCCATGAATGCTCCTTTGAACTTGTTGCGAATCCATCCTTTATGTCCATGTTTTCCTACATAAACACAACACTTCCAAATGCATGCACAAAGATGAACTTGTCATATGATTAGTGTGCCTAGTGGCGGGTTAGTTCCATAATCAAATCCAAACCAAAGTGTAATGAACATGCTAGGTGCACCAAAATACACCGTCAACATCTCCCCCACACTTAGCTCTTGCTCGTCCTCGAGCAAGTACTCGTAAAAGAATTTCGTCCAAGGAGTGTAATCGTGTATCACTTATCCTTCTTCACAAGTTAGTCAATCCCTTCATCTTTAATACATAAACACAAAGTAATGATAATTAAACATAAACATGGGCGTTTAGAATTTTTACCACATCAAGATTTACCCCACAACTCAAACTCTTCACCCGAAGTCTTCAATTTCAGCCATGCTTACTCCTTTGCTTCCATCGGAGGGTTTTTATGGTTTTCAAAACAAAAATTCTTGCAACAAGTATTAGACAAAAACCTTTCTCCAAGCTCTCTCAAGTCACTCATATGATGTGGCTATCCTAGCCAAATTTTATAAAACTCTCACCTCCCATTAATCTCTCATATATCATGTAAAGTGGAGCTATAGGTAGGGCTAGCGCAATCAACACAAGTATTGTCAAACTAAGAACTTCCTCTAATGGTTGTCTACCTTTCAAAGCCAATGATCATGAGAATTAACCATATGTAGGGATATCAAGGATGAGAAGATTTAGAATGGTGGACATGTGCAAGGGCAAAAGAAAATTGTGACTACAAGGCACCGATGATGTCCTCGTTGTCGGATTGCACATGGTTGGAAATAGAGTAAAAGTTTCGTCTCACAATCAACGTGACATCCTTCCTTACACTTTATTATTTTTCTTTTCTTTCACTTGATCCATCCCTCTCATATTTTCATTGCTAACTCATCTTTCTCTCTTTTTCTTTTTCTTCTTTCATTCACATATGATTTTTCTTTCTTTCTTTCTTTCTTTTCCATACACATACTTTTTCTCTTTATTTTTCTCTCTCTTGACAACTTTTTCAAAGCTTTCAATTCTCTCTTTCCTCGCACGCATACAATCTGAAATTTTTAATTAAATCATGCTAGAGACGAGACGAAACTTTGAAAATAGGTTGTGTTCAAGGAATACGATGTACAAAAGAGATGTATAGGGTTGGGTATGGAATCCAGTGATAATCATGACTTTCGTTGTGAAAGTCACGTACTGAATATGTGACGAGGCTAGCAACAAAAGATAAGCACAAGGACATGATCATTGCTTGAAATTAAAACTCACCAAGAGAGAAGGGTCCTAGCCTAACTCATCGTGCTCATCACACTTATGGTGGAGCGAAAAAAATAAACTTGGCTTTAGATAGGAATTTTTTTCTTACTCACAACTTGGAAAAAGAGGTTTTGCTAACCTTTATTACAAGGGTTTTAAAATAATTTTCAGAACTGAAATCCTCCAATTTTTAGCATCGAACATAGCACAACTAACATGTGAAGCTCAAGATCGAAGTGCGGTATGGGTACTTTAAGTAGTAGCGATTCCACTAAGCACCACGGTAAACGTTTTTCAAACCACATACTTGTGCTCATATATCAAGAATCGAAGATTAAACAAACAAGTAAATAAAGATAAACAATACATGGAACACAAAGATATGTAAAGACTCTTTTTATTTGGTTTTCTTGACTCAACGCTAATTTAAGACACTTGCAAAAATTTTAAAACAAACTCAAAAACTAAAGACTCATTAAAACGCTAAGACTCTCACACGAAGATTAAACAGAACCTAAATTTGAAGTTCAAAAGCTAAGGCTACTAGCGAGCTAGCTCTCCCCCACACTTAAAACATACGACGTACTCGTCGTATCTTACAAAAATCCTAGGGGGAAAACTAGATCTAGTGGTACTTCAAGCAAGTTTTGCACCACTTGCCTCTCATGTTTCCAACCATGCCAAAAAGTTTGCGCACGTTGCGGTTAAGGAACTTGTAGTCATCTTCAACTACGCGCTCCAAGTCCTCCATACGCTGCTTCATCGCTTCCATGGCTTGGAGACATTCGTCGGCCGACGTGTAGAGATCCGCGATGGATTGACGGCAAAATCGACAACACACCGGATGCAATCCGAAGGGGTCGTCGTTGCCATAATCTCCACCGTTGTCACCACCATCGTCGCCACCTCCATTGTTGTTGCCTTCACCACCGCCGTTGCCGTTGCCGTTGGGGCCTTCGGGAGTCCTTTCATAGGGTTGCTCACCCCAATCATCATCATCTCTACCGGCGGCCGCCCACGAGCTCGGGCTACGATCGTCGGAGTAGTCGCTATCCCCATAATCCTTAGGCTCCGGCGACACCTCCTTGTAATCCTTGCGCTTGATGCCTTGGAGATGTGCCGACCTTCGAACGGGTGTAGGGACCTTCTCTCCTTTGACGGGGTTGCGAGATGAAAGGGCTCCGGTCGGGACACGTCCTCCGCAACGGATACGTGCGGTCCTCTTGACGGGTAGCTTGACCTCGCATCGCATCGCCTCCTCCATCGATGGCTTCTTGGCTTCTAGCTTCAACTCCAAGCTTTTTGGAGGCTCAATGGCTGCTACAAGGGTGCAACACATTGCTTGAAAGGTTTGATTCTCGAGCTCCCAATTCGGCCAAATATATAGTCATG
Organism: Cenchrus americanus; assembly: GCA_947561735.1. Classification (NCBI taxonomy): domain Eukaryota; kingdom Viridiplantae; phylum Streptophyta; class Magnoliopsida; order Poales; family Poaceae; genus Cenchrus; species Cenchrus americanus. The sequence continues at coordinate 162,702,084 of OX387242.1, read as the reverse complement.
AGAGAAAAGCCCTGGGAACCTTATTTTCCTTTTTTACACTTCCCTTAAAATTTTCCGACGAAACAAGGAAGTCAAAAAGGAGCAATTCGTGCCAAATTCGGGGTCATCGGGCGTCGGGCCACCCCTGGGTCGGTCCGCCTGGGCCGGCCGGCCCACCCTGCCTCGGGGGCGGGCCGGTCCGGTTTTTGCACACCGCTCTATTTTTTTCTTCCTCGGCCCATGGGAAAAAGTTGGCCCAGTAAATCTTCGCGAAAAACTCCAGAAAGCTAAAAGAAAAATTATTTACAGAAGTTGATGCCTTGTTTTTCGTCCTAGGAGGGACGTTCGGGCTCTTCCTCCATGGTAAAGACGTCAACATGATGAATGGGCACGACATCGGGTTCGTAGTAAACCTTAAGCCGCTGTCCATTCACCACAAATTGATCGCCGTTTATATCCCTAATGGTTACCGCTCCGTTGGAGAACACCGAATGCACAACATAAGGTCCATCCCACTTGCTTTGTAATTTCCCCTTTCCGAAGGTTTTAAACCTCGAATTGTAGAGGAGGACCTTATCTCCTTCTTTGAATTCTTTTTTCTTCAATCTTTTATCATACCACCTTTTGATTCTCTCCTTGTATATGCTTGCGTTTTCATATGCTTTCAACCTCAACTCCTCTAGCTCGCTTATTTGAATTCTTCGTTTCACCACCGCGGCATCGAGATCAAGGTTCATCTCTTTAATCGCCCAATAGGCTTTATGTTCCAACTCAACCGGAAGGTGGCAAGCTTTTCCATAGACAAATTGATAAGGGGTCATACCTATCGGTGTTTTAGACGCCGTTCGATAAGCCCATAAAGCTCCGTCTAATTTCTTTGACCAATCCTTGCCTCCCTTCTCTATGGTTTTGTTGAGTATGCTTTTTAATTGCCTATTTGATGTCTCTGCTTGTCCGTTGGTTTGTGGGTGATAGGCCGTGGAGACCCTATGCTCAATTCCCAACTTGGACAAGCACCTTTTGAAGTTCTTCCCGGTGAAATGAGTTCCTCCATCACTTATCAAGATTCTCGGTGTACCGAAACGGGGAAAAATCACGTTCTTGATCATAGTAATGGACTCCTCCGTGGAAGCTTTACGACATGGTATAGCCTCTACCCACTTGGATACATAATCAACCATAACAAGGATATACTCGAATCCAAGTGAGTTTTTAAAAGGCCCCATGAAGTCTATGCCCCATACATCGAATATGTCGATTTGCAAGTTGTATTTCAAAGGCATAGAATTTCTTTGAGAGATGTTTCCGGTTCTTTGACATTCGGGGCATGACGCAACATATCTTTTAGTATCTTCATGCATCTCCGGCCAATAGAATCCGCTCGACCATACTTTTGCTTCGGTTCGAAAATGGCTATAGTGTCCACCGTACTCCGCCGAGTGGCACTTCCTTAGAATCTCAAGCCTCTCTTCTCTTGGCACACATCTTCTCATCACTCCATCATTGCCAAGCTTGAAGAGGTATGGTGCATCCCAAAAATATTTCTTACTTTCAGAGATTATCTTCCTTTGAGTGTTTTTGTCTAGATGATCGAGGGGCATCTTCCGAATTGCTCGAATGATGTCGATCATCCAAGTGTCTTTATCAAGCACTCTATAGAGGTGGTCATCTCTCATCTTATCTTCTATGGGCTCTTTATCATCTTGTCCACGATTCATCCTAGACAAATAATCGGCCACAACATTCTCCACCCCCTTTTTATCACGAATTTCAACATCAAACTCTTGGAGAAGAAGGATCCAACGAATCAAACGTGGTTTAGCATCCTTCTTAGCCAAGAGATACTTGATGGCTGCGTGATCGGTGTAAACAATGACTTTCGAGTTCACAATGTAAGATCTGAATTTTTCGAAAGCGAATACCACCGCTAGCAACTCTTTTTCCGTAGTGGCGTAATTTAATTGTGCCCCACTAAGAGTTTTGCTAGCGTAGTAAACGGCGTGAACTCGGCCTTCCTTTCTTTGTCCCAAGACTGCGCCTACGGCGTAGTCACTTGCGTCACACATGATCTCGAAAGGTTGGCTCCAATCCGGAGGTTGGATGATGGGAGCACTCACCAACGCATTTTTCAAGGTCCGGAAAGCCACTAGACACTTCTCATCAAAGTCGAAAGCCACATCCTTTTGAAGAAGGTGTGCTAAAGGCTTAGTGATCTTCGAGAAGTCCTTTATAAATCTTCTATAGAATCCGGCATGGCCTAGAAAGCTCCTTAAGGACTTAATATCCGTACGAGGTGGGAGTTGCTCAACCGTCTCTACCGTAGCCTTGTCCACTTCAATTCCTCTCTCGGATATAACATGTCCGAGCACTATGCCTTGCTTGACCATGAAGTGGCACTTTTCCCAATTTAAAACCAAATCTACCTCCGCACACCTTGTAAGGACCTTTTCTAAGTTTGCTAAGCAATCCATGAACGTCTTCCCGTAAACGGAAAAATCATCCATAAATACTTCAACAATTTCTTCGATGAATTCCGAGAACACGGCCATCATGCAACGTTGAAAAGAGGCCGGAGCGTTGCATAGGCCGAAGGGCATCCTCCTATATGCAAACGTTCCGTAAGGACACGTAAACGTTGTCTTATGTTGATCTTCCGGGTGAATGGGAATTTGCATGAACCCCGAGTATCCGTCGAGAAAGCAAAAATAAGCGTGGTTTGCTAACCTCTCGAGCATCTCGTCTATGAACGGTAGGGGGAAGTGATCTTCCTTCGTCGCTTTGTTAAGCTTACGGTAATCAATACACATCCGCCACCCGGTCACGGTTCTTTGCGGTATCAATTCGTTCTTCTCATTCTTCACCACGGTCAAACCTCCTTTCTTCGGTACACAATGTACCGGGCTCACCCATTCGCTATGCGGAACCGGGTAGATGATTCCGGCATCAAGTAACTTGATAACCTCTTTCTTTACTACCTCTCGCATGGCATGGGTTAGCCTCCTTTGGTGGTCCACTACAGGTTTACATTGGTCTTCCATTGGTATACGATGAGTGCAAAAGGCTGGGCTAATACCTTTGAGATCATTAATTGAATATCCAATCACCTTCCTATGTTTTTTTAATAAAATCAGCAACGCTTCATTTTCTTCGGGGCTCAACTCGTCGCTCACAATGACTGGATAAGTTTTGTCTGGGCCCAAAAATTCATATTTTAATCCCTTGGGCAAAGGTTTAAGGTCTACTTCGGGCACTTGTGGCTCCTCGGGTTTGATTTCTCCTATGTCTTCGAACTTCTCTTCCTCCATGCTACCATCATGCGGCTCTAAGCCTTTTGTTGCTTCTTCTAGCTCTTCATCTTGTTGATTGCTAATTTGATTTTCCATCGCTCTTTGCAGCGGGTCTCTAAGGGTTTCAACAAAACAAAGACTATCTATCTCTTCTATTTCTTCATCTTCGGGAGGAAAAGGTGTAAGGTGTTTAGAAGCACGAAGAAAGTTATATGTGTACTTTGTTCCATTAAGGTTCATTGTTACTTTGCCTTCTCCGGCATCTAACACAGCATCAACCAACTTAAGAAAAGGCCTACCTAAGATTATATGATCAGAATTACTATGGTAAGCATCAATAACAAAGAAATCGGTTGGTATATAATTTCTAGAAATTTTTACTTTCATGTTGCAAGCAATACCTAGAGGTTTGATAGTTCTACCATCTCCCATAATTAATTTCGTTGATGTTGGAGCTAAGTCTAGGTTGTGGTATTGAACTTTATCATAAATTTTAGAAGATAGAACACTTACTTGGGCTCCGATGTCGCATAAGGCTTTGCATTGAACTCCGTTGATCTCGCAACTCAAGTGCGGCGTTATCTTCTCTTCTTCTTCGGATCCAATCGAATAAATTTCAGCAAGGCGAGCGTATGGTGATGCTTCGGGCTTGATCCCCATGATTCTCTTCACCTCGGCAATATGTTCCGGATCCACCACGTCATCTCCAAAGAGCTTTTCAAAAATCTCACCGGTGGTTTCGAGGTCGTATGAATTTTCAGCTTTCTTCTCCGGTGGGAAATCCACTTCTAATGCTCTTGCCATTCCCTTTTGATTAGGGAACGGTCTTCTCTTGTCGAATACTTCTCCGTAATCAATAGGAACCCAATCCATTGGCTCGAACTCCCTTAGTGGCTTCGCGCTTGACATGCTTCTCTTGTTCGTCTCATTTGTCGCGGCGAAGTCGACGTTTGGTGTAGTTCTTGACTTGATGTGTTCTTGTTCGAGCTTTTCCATGATTGGTTCCTCTTTTGTGACTTCCGGGGTTGCCTCTTTAGAAAAATCAGCAAGCTTCTTCTTCCTTGAATTGAATTCCGGCTCTTCCGCAAGTCTTGTTTCCCAATCTCTTCGCATGGCAGCCGCTTTACTAACTTTTTGTAGAAGTTGGGCGGCTTCCGTGAGTGTTTTCTCCATGAGATCTCCACCTGCACACATTTCGACGTGTCGCATGCAACTAGGGGTTAGGGAAAAGAAAAATGTATGCAAGAGTACGTCACCGGTGAAGCCGAGTTTTGGTCCTTGTTCGATTAATTCATTAAACCTATCCCAGGCTTGGTCTATCCCTTCCTCTTCTCCTTGCATGAAAGTGATCACTTGCCTCCTTAGATGTTGAACCTTGCTAATTGGAAAGAACTTCTCGCAAAACTTCTTTGTCAACATGTTCCAATTGCCTTCAACTTCAAAGGACGCAACCGAATACCATGTCTTTGCTTTGCCGGCAAGTGAGTAGGGAAAGAGATTCCATTTGAACCATTCATTGGGAACTCCTGCTTGACGCACCGTGTTGCATATTGTCGTGAAATCCCTTATGTGTCTATATGGGTTCTCCGTAACCATCCCTTCAAATGGGTTTTCCGCCACCATCTTGATGATCTTGGATTTAATTTCATACTTGGTCGCTTCGAGCTTCGAATCCGACTCTTGTACTTCTATGTCTTCACATCGAGGGCTAGCGTAATCCCTTAATGATTTCTCCGGTTCTTCCACGGGTTGATTAACGAACTCCATCTAGACAATAAGATAAAAACAAAAACAAAAAAAGAAACAAGTGTTTTTCTGGTAATATATGTTAGATATAGCAAATAAAAGATAAACTAAAATATAAAACTAAGTTAGATGCAAATCAAACGATGTAAACTAACTTGCTCCCCGGCAACGGCGCCAGAAAAAGGGGCTTGTTGACGGATAAAAGACGTATCCCTCTACGATCCGCAAGCGTACGGACCCCACACCTTTTTCACCACGGGATTCCCAAGGTTCTTGTCAATCCGCGGAGCAAGGGGATTACAAGCGTTCGATCAACAACGACACACTAGCTACTAAAACCCTAACTACTATTATACTAGAAAACAACTAAACTACACTAGAGAGAATGATAAACCATCAAGGTAGAAGACACTCGCCCACGGGTCTACGATACTAGAGCATGCAATCGCTTAAAGACATGAAAAACCAATCTAATCTATCGGGGTTGTGACCACGGTTTCGCCCTTTCCCTCCTCTCGTACTGTCACTACGCGAAAGTATTCATGACTAGACCTTTGATGGCCACGGCGTATTGAATGGATCCAAGGAAGCATTGAGGCCTTACTCCCTTTACGGCATGGTTGCAAACCTTAAGCATTAAAGTATATTCAACACAAGATGATAGGTAGATAATCCGACAAAGTGCGATTACATCTCAAGATCGATTACAACCCATGGACGAATGAGAAGATTACCCCATCAAGGTGCTGATCATGGCACCGTTGATCATGGTTTCCCTTCCGCCGGTGTCTTCCTCCTTCTCCACGAGAGGGTGCTTCCTTCGAGGTGGTTGATCCCCCGCCGGAGATCCTCCTCCTCTCTCTCTAGCTTGTGGATGGCCTTCTGGTGCGAATAACTCCTCCCCTTTGTGTTGGCGGCGCGTCGGGGGTTTTAGGGTCGAAGATCCTTCGAGGGCAAGGAAGACGGGACCGAACCGGTGCCCGAAGTGGGCTGGGCCGGCCCGCACGGGCCGGCCGGCCCGTGCCCAATTTCGGCCCGGTTCGGTCGCCCTTTTTGCTCCGTGGGTCCTCGTGCACTTATCTACTTTGCCCCCTCCACTTGCATGATTTTGACGTTGTTATCCTCGCGATCAAGATGGAGGCTCTCTTTGCATGAAGCTTGATCTTTTACGCTTCAATCCCGGGGGTGTTCCTCGTAGCACTTCGGTCCTCGCCACCATTGGAAGTGATTTCAGCAAGCTCATGAACACGAACAAGACTCCATGAATGCTCCTTTGAACTTGTTGCGAATCCATCCTTTATGTCCATGTTTTCCTACATAAACACAACACTTCCAAATGCATGCACAAAGATGAACTTGTCATATGATTAGTGTGCCTAGTGGCGGGTTAGTTCCATAATCAAATCCAAACCAAAGTGTAATGAACATGCTAGGTGCACCAAAATACACCGTCAACAACCAGCCAACAGTATTTTTTTCTCAGAACAAACCAGCACCAACCATCAGCAACCAACCGAACGAACAGGTCCCATGTTCCTTTGATTCATATCTACATGGAGTCCATCTGTTTTTTTATATATAATCCTTGGTGAATAATGGCCAAACAATTTGCCGGTTATACTGCAGATTCAGTCTATTCAAATATTAGTTGTGTATAATACTAATGTTGCTGATTTTATTGTTGGTTGATCATTCATCAGGATTACCATGGGCGATGATGAAGACTATTTGTGTCAAGTGTTGAATGTTGATCCAAATTATGTGCACAAGATAAAGGTCAACTTCTGACGGAGCGAAGCGGAGGTCCGTGTAAATCTGAAGCCTAGGGTCAGCGCGAAGCGGATTCTGAAGTTGGCTTGTTGGGGTGTACCCTGTATTTAGCCAAGTCGCGACTGGGAGGTGTGGGGGCGGGGTGGGGGGGCAACGCCCCCGCGGCACGATACGGGTCATATAATCACGTTAGGGTTTTCCATTGGAGATCGATTCTCTACTTCTTGTAAGCCGTCGTCGTTGGCGTTTGTAACCGGACTTCGATCATAGTGAAGTTCTTGCTGGTTAGCGCTGTGGTTTCTCCCTCTCGTGTTGGGAGGGTTTTCCACGTTAAATTTTGTGTCTCCTTGCGGTTTGATTTATTTACTTCTCGTCGTTTGTACGCCATCATTTATAACACCAAGGAGATGGACATCTCTGATCAGCAGCTCAATCCATGCAAATGTTGATGTATATCAATAATGCTCTGCAGAATGACACTTGGATTTTATTGATTCAGTTCATACTGTTGCTATTCTGTGAAGAGTTCATACTTTTGCTACTCAGTGAATAGTCTTCACTAACTGATGCTTATTCATTCTTATTTATTAGGAAATGACAGTGTTCTTTTGCATGTATTTGCAAGGCTACTTGGAATTTGGCATGTTGGGGCACTCAAGCCTTATGAACTTTCTATACTAAAATAATGCGAGGTAAACTTTTTCGTGCATTCAAAAGATACATGTACCAGATTTTTTCAAGCTTATACAAAATTGATCACCAACCATTGTGCTCTCAGAATAGGCTTAGAACAGTGTACAGATCTTTTCCAAGCTTATTTAGCTAATTTGACTATCATATTCTAACAACAGTTAATGACATGGTGTTTCTTGGTTCAAGTATATGAGGACATCTATCAACCATCATCAACATGATGTTGCCTCCTGACCTTCTGTTTTGGCAATCAGCGCACACAACTTTGAACATAATTATTCAATAATTCATTTTCCTACTTTGAAATATGTATATTGATCATGCATATATATTTTAAGGGCGTGTTTGGGAGACCTCCACGCAGCTCCAGATCCAAAAAAACGGCTCCACTCCAAATTTTCTCCGCCAAACACACCCAACTCCAGCAGCTCCACCGTGGATCTGCTCCAGAAAAAAGGTGGAGCAGACCCCCAGCTCCATGGTTTTCATGGAGTGCCTCAAGAGGTACTCCACCAAATCCAAATTTCGTGGAGTTGGGGTAAATTACCCACCACTGCCACTGGTAAGTGGAAAATGATCGGTTCGTTCTATTTTTCATTCCCACGGTCTTCCCCTGCCCCGTGAGGCCACTCCCTTGCCCGACCCCCGCGATGCGGCGTTCGCCCGACCGCCGGCGAGGCCGTGCGCCCGCCCGGCCGGCCGGCGAGGCCGTGTGCCCGCCCGCCCGCCGACGCCGTGCACCCGCCGGCCGCCGCGAGCCCCCGCCCGACCGACCGCGCACGAGGCCGCTCCCGTCCTCGTCGCTCACGAGCCGCGCCCCGGCCGGCCGCCCGCGAGGCCGCTCCCCGCCCGCAACTCGCGGCGCGCGCCGCCCGGCCACCGGCGAGGCCGCGCTAGCCCGGCCGCTAGCGAGCCCGCGCGCCCCGTCCCCGCCGACGACGAGCCGCACCCACCCTACCGCCGCCGCGAGTCCCATCCACCCGGCCGCGCGCAAGGTCTCGCTCTTCCTCTTCCGCCAGATCCTCGAGCCTGCCCCGGCGAGCTTTCCCCTGCCGAATCGAGGCATGCCGACGGGGCATATACCTCCGCCCCACTGGATTGAAGCTAGCCGGCCGCGAATCGAGCTCCACCTTACTGAATCGAGGTCCGTCCCATCCGATTGAGGCCAAGCAGCAGCGCCGGAGAGGAGGGGTAGGAGATCTGGCCTGCCGCCTCCACCGCCGGCCGTCGTCGCGCGGCTCCGATCTCCACCCGCCCGCCGTTGTGGAGCACAGAAGATGCGATTTTTCTTTTTTTTCCTTCTGACGTGCGGGCCCTGATGTCAGTGACATGGGGACAACATTGGAGCTGTACCAAACACTTTCGAGGATCTGAGATCCACGGTGGAGCTGCTCCACGGTGGAACTCCGTGGATCTGCAGCTCTGGAGCTATTTTTGCAGAGTTGGAGCTCTCCCAAACACGCCCTAAGTATCACTGTTAGTGTAGAAGGCTGTGGTGGGTCGTCTGGAGTAGCATGCCGACTATTTCAATACAAATTTTTAGTTGACGGTGATATGTATTTAAGGCAATGTATTTCCCTCTGATCCGTGGATACTTCTTGTACAGATATTTCATTTGAATATTTTTTATGTTTGTGGATGGAATTTGTGTTGCGCGTAGCAACACACAGGCACTTTCCTAGCTTTATAATCAATATTGTGAATAGGTCAATGCTAGAACAAAGAAAGACAGGAACAAACCTATGCATCATTGTTCAATGAAACATTGCCTTGGCACATCAAACTCTGCACCGTACCGCTCTCCTCTTTCTTCATATGATCTATTGTGCCTCTGAAGTTCCCAAACTAAATAGGAATCTGCTGACATCACATAACTTACATTAAAGGTAAGAAAAAAATTAGCACACTTGGCATGCCAGTGCAGGTTATGTTTTCTCAAAATACTAACCTGCTCACACATAGTAAACATGAACACATTTGATTTTAGTGTGTTAGCATCTATCAAAAAAGCTAGCTACCAAAATAGTACGGTGGCACCATATGTCCCAAAAACTAACATACTTCACAATGGTGCCAACAAATGGAATCTAAAAGGAAATACCAGTTTGGAAAAAAGACCAACAATTCTGATATACTGCAGCCAGATGCCACCGTGTGAGCGGAGATGCGTGGAGCGCCCCTCCCTTTGTGGAGAAGCTTGTTAGTAGAGATGTCGTCAAGGTTAACCCTTAGTGGAAAGTTAAGGAGCGCATTCGGAGAGATTTGGTGACCGGGAAACAATACTCTTGTGTCAGTGCTTCACGTGGACTAGGGGTGGTTTAGTGCATGTCTATCGATACCACAAGATAGATCAAGTGTCAAGAATTTGCTTCCTCTCAACCCCTATTTATGTTTCTGCAATTCATACATGCAACTTTGTGTGCCACTGCTTTCATAGAGTAGTATCTTGATAGGACTCGCTATAGGTTGCAAAACTCTTTGGGATGAGGGTTTCACACTAGATCAACCATTAGATGCACATATAGATAGCATAATATAGTTTACATTTTAAGCAATTAATCGATGTCATAGGGTTTAAGGTTTAAATTTGTCTAATTCAACCCCTGCCTCTATTATAGGCTATTGATTTCTTACGTGGTTGCTACCATATGACAAGTTCAGGTACTAAACCACTATTGTAAGCTTGGTGTTCTGGTGCCTTAGGACCATGGTGGCTCACTGAAAAGCTGACCCTCCAGCTTGGTGTGGAGTGGTGACGACAACCATGTTTGAGGGATGAGAAGACCCCTTTTTCGTGAAGAAACTGCATAGTGATGAAGAAGTAAAGGTGACCATATAAGAGAGGGAGCGGTGATCCTTGTTAACTTTGTGGAAAACCTCTCATTCGGATTGGTGAGACCCTTTGTGGTGAGCCCAAGACCTTGATCGAGAGAGACTTGGTGACTGTCAGGCATACACCCTAGGTACTAGCAGGGAAGGAAGAAGGTGGGCTCCTACTAGAATTCCCTTGTAGTCCTAGTAGGCCTCATGCCGTATAATCCTATCAGGACTCGTACCTTGTATTTGACTAGAAACTCACCCCCTAGGCTATATAAAAGAGGGACGAGGTACCTAGATCGGCACACACCATGAGACCAACACCTCAACACCAAGTGCAGGGTGCTACGATGCACGGATACAGCAGGGGGTGCGTATCGCATATCCGATACTTCACAGATATGGATACGCCATGGATACGTATCCAGGCCGTACTAAGAAAAATGTATACGTATTGAACTGGATATGCATATCCAACATGTTGTGCAGATGCAGTGATGGCCTCTGATCCCGCGCGAGCCATGGATAGGGGAGGTAGGTGTTGAGGAATAAGTCAGACGCCACCTCCTCACACTTGCCCCCTGCACCCTACCACCACCGCCCGCGAAGAATAAAGGCAGGACTGCAGTCGCGGGGTCAATCCGTGAGAGACGAGGACATCACCGATGGATCCGGACTAGAGGGAGGGAGAGGAGTGTTGACGGTTTATATGTGTATCAAATTTCGTTTGGATTTGCAAGCAGACAAATCCTCCATCGTAGTCAAGGGACCCTTCTTCCCTTAAGTGTGAACTCAAGGTATCGAATCCGTGGAACAATGTGTGATGCAAGAATCAATCTAATAAAGCCGAGAACACTTAATCTTCGAAAGGATTTCTTTTGCATCTAATATAATAAAACATCAAAAACTCATCTAATCTAAGAAACACCAAAGGTAGCAAGAGATATAGGGGAGGTAAAACCAATCTAGAGAGATTGGATCAAGCTCTTGTTGAAGTTCCAACCAAAGAAGATAACAAATCAGATCTCATAAAAAGCCTCTTTAAATCATGGCTTTCATTCCTACTCTGAAGACGCCAGCCTTTTGGACCCTTCGTCCTGTCACGACGCACCCCTATTCATGTAGGTTAGCCTAGGGCAAGTCCAAAGGACAAGATGAAAACATTTGTTAGGTCTGGCATGCACCACTAGCCACAACGGCTACAAGAACACCCTATGTGATCTATCTCAATAATACATCGGAGAGAAAGAAAACTCAAACGAAGACAAAGTCGTAGAGAAAGCACTTGATCGCTAAGAATCGGATTGCAATTTGTAAATTCAACATATTAAATGATACATGCACAAGATTACCAATGGGATCCTACCTTGATCTTGATCCTAGCTCCTAGAACTTCGACGTGGTCTTCCTTACAAGGTTCCGATGCCTGCTAGTGAAACCCTAGTCAACTATCTCAACCCTCTCCTCTCCGGAATGGTGTCCCTCTCTTCTCTACTCCTCGGAGACAAATGACAAATGGTATGATGTGTGGTTCTTGGCATGGGGACTATAAATAGTCTGAGGGTTGTCTAGGTCAAAGGGGGTAGCGAATGGGGCCTGGAATGACCTGGGCCGATCGGCCTGGGCCCACCCCGACCCGGTTCGCGGCCTCCTTCGTCAGTGATGCTTCTCATGTCTTTTGGAACCTTCACCCTTCTGCATGTGGGCCCTTGGCATTAGTTTCTCTGCGTTTTGGATAAGGCTCCTTGTCGTGCAAGCTTCATCCTTTTATGTCTAGGTCCTTGGAGTTTCTGCCTTCACGGTTCGGTCTTGGGCCACTTGGAGTTCTTGGGCCGGTTTGGATATCTGGCTTCATGACCTTCTCACGACGTTCTTGATGAACTTTACCTGAAAGTCTTGCATTTAGCGCTAAAAACTTGCATAAACAATAAACTCCAAAAATGACATGCAAGAGTGAACTTGTTGTATCAAGGGGGTTAGTACCAATGGATGAGATATTAAATTGATGCCAACACCAAAGGTAAACTCATGTCTAGGTTGATGGAAATTCACCGTCAACAAGGAGGCAGTCCAGCGACTAGATCAGAGAGCTCCCACTAGGAATCGGGTGCGTCGTCGCCGGAATCGGAGTGGAGCGCCATCGTCAGTATCGTAGTGGAGGGAAGAGAGAAAGGGATGTGATGACAGGTAGATGATGGTGTGTATGGGAGGAAGCTCATGGATTGAAGTAGTATAGATAGGTCAAGTGGTGGGTGTTGGTATTTCTTAAGTCACCACTAACAGGCCCTTGTTAGCATGAGCGTAAGATCCACCCCGGGTATACCGACGGGTGTGAACGAATTCGCAAGCGCACGGATACACCATTGTAGCACTTCACCTAAGGAGTATTCCAAAGGGTATCAAATCCAAGAAATTATGTGCACTAGCTTCTATCCTAGCAGAATGGTCCAAGGACACCAAACCCCTGCTATGGTAGGGGGATGATGAAGTGCTTCCTATGGGTATTGATTCTAGGAGGATGCAAGCTCGGGATGGGAATACTCGCTTCGGGAACCAGTTCCCTCCTGGATACAACAGGTCGGTTCTGGCCGAAAACTCTACACCGTATCCGAACGTGGGGGAGTACAAAGGGTCCAACAGCTGTCACCACCGCGGCCTACCCCTAACTAACTATGGGATACGGGGCAAACGAAGGATAACCCGCAGTCCAAGCACCACGCCTACACCGCTGATTACTACTATAGCATGACTATGTCTGTTAACTCGTAACAACACTATAGCATTCCGTACAAGTATGGAGCGACGAACCCGCGAGCAGAACTAGGCCGCGATCATCATGGAATCATATATGCAACATGAAGAATGACATGCCACAGATTAATGCACTCCAACAAGATCTAACGAGATAATTCACACAAAAGGAATGTAGAATTATTCACCTAATCATCAGGATCAATGTCACGAAGAATGCGAGCCTCTAAATGATGAATAGACGAAGAACTCAAGAACATGTCACTCATGCATGAATACCACTTTAGTCTAAATGGGAAATACAAAAATACCCACTTTGCTCTAAATGAAGAACAAGTGGGCGTCTCACCTACATCACCCTCTACCTATAGCACTACTCACACCTACACATGGAGAGGAGAGACTCCTCTCCAAGAGAGAAAATTAGAGTGGGAGAAGGAATGGGATATGTCTCTAAATGAGGTCTCTCCACTTCTATTTGTAGGCCTTTGCAAGGTTGCTTCTCCACCTCATTATGTTGCTCTCCACATGCCACTTGGTCTGTGTAGCAAGTTATGGAAGGTGCTTAAGACGGTGGAGGTGAAAATCGGGCAAGAACCGGACCCTAGGGGGTCGAACCGGGCCTGAACCGGTCACTGGGTTGCTGAACCGCTGCAAAAAAGGGAAAACCGACCGAACTGCCATCAGCCCATGCAACCGACCCTCCAGCGGCCTTTCCCGTGCTTCCACGTCACAAGCCAGGGGGGATCCCGCGCGCACGCATGCCCGTGTCGACGGGAGCTAGCCGTGGCTCGCCACGTGGCCCGGCGGGATTCCCTCCGCGCGCGCGCCCGGCGCGCCGCGTGAGCGGCCTGCAACTAGTGGCGGGTTGCCATGTGGCGGCTTCCCATCACTCCTGCGTAGATGCGGTACGGCGGATCGGTTGTGGGTCTCGTATGACGTCAGCATATTTGTCTGTTTCCTATCTTCTTCATCCGGACTCTGATGCATACAAATAATATATCCATTTTGATCGCCTCGACGAGCATGACACAATGGTGGAGTCCAATTTGGCTTTGACACTATTTCCAATGGCGCCCTATATAAGTCTTTGGTTCTCTTGCTATGTGAATACAATCTTTAGCGTCTAATTTGGTACATCCTGCAAAAAAGGCTAGAAACACAACACATGTGGAGATTGTTAGTACAAACCCCTATTCTAGTGTTGATGATCAATTTTCATTTATTTTATGCAGGAGTTGACAGTGTAAAAGCGGTACTTAACAACCGTCAATAGTGGGCTGGCTGGGCCGGAACCAGCAGGCGGTGGCCCAATATTCCTAATCTCCTTCATTTTTCTTTTTCGTTTATATTCTTCTCTATTAAATTAGTGAATATCTATGTCATATTTAATATATTTCTTAATTATCTAGCAATATCCCCATATTGATGTTTTTTGAGAAAGTGTGTATCCACATATTGGATACATATCATATTCGACACCTGTACCGGTATCTGTGTAACATAGGCAGGGTGCCATATACACACCCTAAATAGGACGTAGGGTATTGCACTATTATGTTGTCCCGAACCTCGATAAATCTGTGTCTCGTGTCAGCTTTAACCTTATGGTTCTAGGTGTCCCAATCCTCCACCGCACAATCTACTACCTCGGGTACCTCCTTGGTAGGCTGCTGTCGGGCATACACCCTGGGTACCTACAACGAACAAAGAACACGGACTCATATTAGAATTCGCCTGTAATCCTATTTGGACTCATACCGTGTAATCCTACTAGGACTCTGTTGACGCGAAAATAGGATATCACCTCCGCGCGCAGCACACGTAACTCCCTGGTCTGTAGCGACGCATGCCAGCCAATCTGACATGTTGATTGACAATGGAAAATATTAAGGATCAGCTAGAGAATTGATGGATCTTCAGCAATACGTGTACCTACCAATCGGCCGATATAGAGAAGCAGGATCGGCAAGCTCCTCTCTCTAGTATCCTTTTATGAAGCCAGGAGGTCCAATAGCTAGAAGAACACTTGTGACGCGTCTTGGGTGCATCAGCTGATCGAGGAGAGTGGATGTTGTTCCTTGGTGTTTTAGGAAGAAGAACAACCCTATGTCTTGTTCACCCGGTTTGATGGAGAAGGTCGCAGAATCTGGTGATTCATCTTCATCAAATTTATGCTTCCTTTTTTGTTTTTCTCTTTCTTCGTTCCCTCATTGACGACAATGATCTAGAATCGTTGTTTGTTTAGTGATGATGAACATAATCGGCTTATCACGAATTTTTCGATTTATCACATCAATGTAACCTTTAGATCTGAATTGTAATATCATCCTCTGTAATCAGTGACAAGAAATTAATACATATATGTTATTATTCTGTGGGAGATTTATTTCTCGACTATGATTCAAAACCGAATATATCAAATTGGCCATTGGCTATCTTATTTTTTGTAGAGAAGGCAATTCTTTTAGAATTGGCTATTGCTCGAAATCCTAATCGATCGTTTAGGCTCGACATGATAATCGACTAGGCATCTACCAATAGGCTCAGATAGTATTTCTTCAAATATTTTTTGTTTAATGCTCTAGCAAACTTTTCTCCTTCCAAAGTTGGATATATGCATTGCCCGGTATGCATTGGCTAATGCGATATGGACCTTCCCATGTTGGTGACCACTTCACGTATTTTGGGTCTCTACAGTCGATTGGTAATATGAGTTTCCAAACCAGACTCCTTGGGCAAATTATTTAACTTTGACCTTCTTGTAATACCATCTAGCTAATCTCCTTTTATTTTTCTCAATATTTTCCAAAGCTCTTAGCCGATCACCAGCGAGGTCCTCTAGTTCTTCTTTCATCATGGCCGAATAATCATCAGCCGACAGTTGATCTTGCAAAGACGTTCTTCTAGATCTCGTCTTTATTTCCCAGGGCAGTACTGCATCGTGACCATATACTAGTTGATAAGACGATACCTTAGTTGCTCTGTGACACACCATCCGGTATGCCCACAATGCCTCATTGAGGATCGTGTGCCATCGCCTAGGATTCTCATCGATCTTGCATTTGATCAATTTTATGATGACCTTGTTTGTTGCTTCTGCCTGTCCGTTTGCTTGAGCATAATAAAGAGATGAATTCAGCAACTTGATCCCCAGAGAGTTCATGTATTCCTCAAATTTTCCTGAGGTGAATTGACTCCCTTGATCGGTTGTGATAGTCTGGGGTATAGTGAACCGATAGACAATATGTTCTTTGACAAAATCAATCATGTTATTGATGTTACGTTCTTGATAGGGATAGCTTCAACCCATTTTGTGAAATAGTCTGTAGACACCAACATGAATTTATGCCCTTTGCTTGATGGTGGATATATTTGTCCGATCATATTGATTTCCCATCCTCTAAACGGCCATGGTTTGATTATTGGGTTCATTGCTGATGCTGGAACTCTTTGAATGCTTCCAAACTTTTGACACTCTTGGCATCCCTTGTAGTATTTTAAGCAATCTTCTAAAATTGTTGGCCAATAAAAGTTATTGTTTCTGATCATCCACTTCATCTTGAATGTTGATTGATGGGCTCCACAAACTCCCTCGTGAATTTCTCCCATTAAGGTCTTCGCCTCCTCTTCACCAAGACATTTGAGCAAGACCCCATCGATGGTGCGATAGTACAACTCATCCTCTAATAAGACATATTTGATGGCCTATACCTTAGTTGTTTGTCGACCTTCTTGGATGTGTCTTTCAAATAGTCAATTATTTATTTTCTCCAATCATCGGCAGGTAACTCCACAGCTAGGATCGGCTGATAACCGGATGCCCCTCGAGCCAGCCGATTAGCTTCACTGTTGTGACATTCAAGGATATGTTCGAGTTTTACTATCTTCAACTCTCTGAGAAATTGAAGGAACTCTTCATGATAGATCCTTAATATGTCATCTTTGCATTCATATTCTCTTGCCAACTAATTTATCATGAGTTGAGAATCTCAAAATATTTCAACAGCTTCAGCGTTAATTTCTTGTAATAGCTTTATCCCCTTCAATACTGCCTGATACTCAGTCTGATCGTTTGTTGAAGTCTTATCAATCGGGATGGAAAATTCATAATTTGCCATTAGAGGAGAGATAAGGACAATCCCGATTCCAGCTCCTACTCCACATGATGACCCATCAAAGACATGGTCCATGGAATAGGTTCAACAATTGCAACCTCAGGTCCACGATGCTGAGTTACCAGATCGGTCATTACTTGTCCCTTAGTAGCTTTGGCCGATTGATAAGTTAAATAAAATCGTTACAAAGCCAAGATTCATTTCCCGATGCTGCCCTTCAAGATTGGTAAAGACAACATGTACTTGACTACGTCATCTTTGCAAACCACAATACACTCAACGGTTAACAGACAAGGCCTCAACTTTGTGCATGAGAAATATAGGCATAAACATAATCTCTCCACCGTCGCATATCTTGTTTCTCCATCCAAGAGTCTTCTACTCACAAAGTATATGACTCGCTCTTTTCCTTTAAACCCTTGTACAAGGGACGATCCAATACCCTGCTCATTAGCTAATAAATATAATTTGAATGGCTTCTTATCTTGAGGGGGCATTAGGACAGGAGGGGACTTCAAGTATTGCTTGATGTTATCTAAAGCCTTATGTTGCTCTTCTCCCCATACAAATTCCTGATCGCCCTTGAGCTTCAATAGAAGTGTCAATAGCTAAATTCTCTCAGATAGGTTAGATATAAATCTCCTAATAAAATTTATCTTGTCGATCAACGACTGAAGCTCTTTCTTGTTTGATGGTGCTTCTATCTTGTCAATTGTGCTGATTGATTTCTGACCAACCTCAATTACTCTTTCATGTATCAAGAAACCCTTTGACCAGCTGAAACACCGAAAGCACATTTGTTGGGATTCATCTTTAAACCATGCTTACTTGTGCACTCCAATGTTTTTCATAGATCGGCCATATGCTCTTTGTACCTTTTTTACTTGAAAACTACATCATCGATGTAGATTTCTACTATCTTGCCGATGAGTTCGTGGAATATATAGTTCATGGCTCTTTGATATGTGGCACAAGCATTCTTTAATCCAAAGGTCATGACAATCCACTCGTATAAACTGACGTGACCAGGGCACCTGAAGGCAGTCTTTGCAATATCTTTTATAGCCATAAATATCTGGTTATATCCTGCATTACCGTCCATGAAGATGATGACTTTATGTCCTGCAGTGGTGTTGACCAATGCATCAGCCACTGGCATTGGGTATCCATCCATCAACATTGCTTTGTTTAAATCCTTGAAACCAATGCAAACACGCAATTTGTCATTTTTTTGTGAACCGGGACTATGTTAGAGATCCATTCGGCATACCGACATTGCTAAATAAAACCAGCTTCGAGTAACCTTGTTATATTGGCTTTTATATCAAGATAAATCTTTGGGTTGCATTGCCTAGGATTTTGTTGGAAAGGTCGATATCCTAGTTTAATTGGTAACTGATGTTTCACAATAGATCGGTCTAAACTAAGCATCCCATAATATTCCCAGGCAAAACAATCTTTGAATTCTTTCAATAATGCGATCAACTCTGCTTTGTACTCTGGATCTAGCTTTGCACTAATATAAGTCGGCCTTGGTTTGCTTCCATCTCCAAGATCTATCTTTTCCAACTCATCAACCAACGTAAACCCATGCCCAAGCTTTCCTTCATCTTTTATGAATTGATTCATTAAATCTTGTCATCAGAGCCGACTGCTTGAACCGGCTGTAGTCCAAAATCGGACACCTTGAGATATTGGTATCCCATGCTTTTCCAGATATGCAGCTCACTCGATCATAAGTCCATCCTTGTGCTTCTGCAGCCGCTAATGTCAAGGAGGTTTCCCCTTTGACCATCTCCACTGAATCTCCGATCCATTGGACGATACATTGATGCATTGTAGATGGTATGCAGCAATTGGCATATATCCAATCCTGGCCCAACAGTAGATTATAAGATCCCCTCCCTTTAATGACAAAGAAAGTGGTTGGAAGGGTCTTACTGCAGATCGTGAGCTCCACGCAGATTGCACCTTGGGCTAGAGAAATGTTGCCTTCAAAGTCCACCAGCATCATATCGGTTTAGGTTAGATCTTCATTAGATTTCCCAATCTTGTGCAGCAAGGTGTAAGGCATTAGATTGACTGCTGCTCCTCAATCTACCAACATCCTGGTGACTAGCTTCCC
This sequence comes from Cenchrus americanus, assembly GCA_947561735.1. Lineage (NCBI taxonomy): Eukaryota > Viridiplantae > Streptophyta > Magnoliopsida > Poales > Poaceae > Cenchrus > Cenchrus americanus. Next base: position 162,682,798 of record OX387242.1, on the reverse strand, counting down.
ATTGACAAATCCCCTGAGAAACAATGCTTTCAAGTGGTTTCTTCTCTCATCTTTTGGTTTCTCAAAGATAGCTTGTGTAGGTTCCAATGTCAATTGAGCCATCCCAAGTTCTTCAGCAGACGCATCCGAATCAATTGGGGCCATAAACTCCTTTAGTAGAAGGAAAACCATGTTTATGTCAGCTTTTGGCCCATTGTCCTTCTCGTTATCCGCTCTAGTCTTAGGATGCCATACTTGAGACCGAACATTATACTTGTCCAATACGCACTTCTCTGCTTCTTATTGTTCTTCCAGTTGTCGCAAGTGTTGAACTCTCCTTTTCTGAGATTTGGTCAAACCATCTGGACACCATTGTGGATTAGGCTTCTTGCATGACTGGTTTGATTCTTCGTCGTCCAGTTGCAGAGTACGTTGACGTTCAGGAGCCTGACACAAGATGTGTTCATTAGGAACCAAAGAATCAGCTAACTCTTCCAGTCGATTGCTTGACTTTTCATTAACTCGACCACCCAGCCGATCATGAACATTAGCCTTGCCCTCAGCTAATCGTGGACGCTGGCCTTGCCCCCCAGCCGTTGATGAACTAGGATCCGTTGATTATTGAATTCACTGTGATCCTCAGTCATGGGCCTTCTTTCATTGAAGCAAACCCTCTTGGATGAGCTACTTGTATACTCTATTGCACTCTGGACAATTCTCTACCATTGGCAGTTTGATTCCTTCCTCCTAGCAGTACTTGAAGAACAGACATCTCCAATGTCCTTGACTACGCTGTGCCCACTCCTCTCTGTTTTTTGCCTTCTTTTGTCGTCGCTGAAATTTGTTGATCAGCATCTGAGATGTGACAGGCTGACGTGGCTTTATGTCTTCTTCTTCAATCAGCAACCCTTTTCCTTTAACATCTGCAGCGGTTGCTTGTACTTTGGGATCAACAACTCCTTTATTTTGAGCCGATTCCGACGTCAATAACTTAACACATGATGTGTCTTTGCAAGACAATTAAACTGTATTAGTTAGGAAGGGGTGCTGATCAATCTTCATCAGCTTTTCAGCTTTGGTAGGGGTTTCGAATTTAAGCATTCCCTACTCAATAGCTGACTGAAATTGCTATTTGAAGATCTTGCAATCATTGGTGTCATGAGATGCTGCATTATTTATGCCACTTGCAATACTTCATCCTTTTAAGCTCTTCTGCATATGGTATGGTATGGTATGGTATGGTATGGTATGGTATGGTATGGTATGGTATGGTATGGTATGGTATGGTATGGTATGGTATGGTATGGTATGGTATGGTATGGTATGGTATGGTATGGTATGGTATGGTACTAGGAGAGTTTGATCTACCCTTGCTAAAGCAACAGATGAAATATCTTATCGGCCTTAGTGATAACAAAGCTAAATCTTTCTTGTTCCTTTTTACCAAAGGAACAGGATACTGTCTTCTTGCCTTTAACCTATTCCAAGCCCTATCATATTTTCTTCATCTTCTGAGTCAGAGCAATCTACATAAGAGACCTTCTTTTGGAAATTCCTCCTAGGCTCGTAGGACTTTGCACTCTCCTGACTCATCCGGCTGACTAACTGGCTAACACTCTCGAAGTCATGTGATGCATATTTCTCCCTCAAAATTCGCAAGTGCCCTTGGAATGCTAACTCAGCCAACTATTTATCTCCTAGATTCAAGCTGTAACATTTGTTTTTAACTTCTCTGAACCTCTAAACGAATCCAGCAACTGTTTCATCGTTCCTTTGCTTAAGTCTGGTTAGATTAGTGATCTTCATCTCATGAATGCCGAAGAAGAAATAATTGTGGAATTGTTGTTCCAAATCAGACCAGTTGATGATAGAGTTGGCCCACAGTGAAGTGAACCACGAAAATGTTGGCCCTGATAGAGATGAAGAGAACAATCGTATCCTAAGTGCATCAATATTCCCTACTTCTCCACATTGTATGATGAACCGAGTGATATGTTCCATTGTCGATGTATCATCTTGCCCAGAGAATTTCTTGAAATCTAGCACACCTTGAATCTTGGAGGGAAAGGTATCTGATCATAGCCATATGGATACGGTGTTCTGTACATGTAGATTTGCTGCTTAGGCGTTATCCCAAATTTCTTCTGTAGCGTCTCTGAAAGATGGTCAATCAACTCTTCCTTCAGATGAGTTTTTAACTCGGCAGATATCTGTTCTATTGCTTGCACATCAGTCGATGGAGTTTCTGAAGGTTGTTCTTCGATCATTCTTGACTATGCATTGGGCACTTCTGTCGATACCCTTGCTCTAGAAGAAATTTGCGTATTTGATTGACCCGTTATAGGTGGAGTCTGTCCAATCGGCTGTCCAGCTGATGATGTTGGTTGATGAAGGTTCAACTAGCATGAGCCGGCCAATTGATTCAGAAGCATCTGCATCGTCTGTACAGGATCCATCTGTTGTGGTTGTGTTGCTGGTTGCCTTGTCACCCCTTGATTGATTAGCTGTTGAGGCGATGATCTCACGTGTGTAACTGTACTAGCTGGGGTCATGACAGGTTGCAATGGCATTGTTTGCTATAATGGAGTAGTTTGTACAAGCATTCCTAAGATCGGCTAAGGAGTCGGTCTTTGAGGTGGAAGAAGGAGCTTTTCTTTCCATTGGTATAACCATATGTGCATGAGATGGACCTATCCTGACCCTTTCAAAAGCCTTGTTCCTATGATTGAAGTAAACAAACTCTTATCCTTCCTTAGTCATATGCACAGTCCCTGGAGTACCTCCAAACATAGCTTGATAAGACTCGTACTTCACTTCTAGAATTTCTTCAGGTTGGCGCTCAAAGAAGTTTGAGATATGAGTCTCAAAGTGATTACGAGGCAAGTCCCATCCTGAAAGTCTCCCATTCTGATCCATCATTGTAGGATACTTTTGATGAGGATTCTGGACTGAGAATGTTTTATCCTGGACAATGGACTGTGCTGAATTGGTTTGAACTATTGGCACTGTAATAGCAGGATCTTTAGGTGCATCTCCAATATTCTGATTCTAAATCAGTTGGGGATCTGATGATGAATCAGGAGCAATTGCGTTGACTTGTGAAGCTAGTGTACTCCCTACCGTTGGATCGGTAATCGACTGGGAAGCCGATTGAGATTTTGGGAACATAAGAGAAGATCGCCCAGGTTGAAAGTATGTGGGTCCCAGATATCCTTCATCTGTTCCCTTCTTGAATGTCTCAATGAGACAGTTCTCAATGGTATTGGTGAGGAATGTTAATTTAATTGATCATAGTTAGATGCATAGTCTTATTCATCATGTGTTGAGATCCTTCAGGATCAGTTGTAAAGGTGATATGTTGAGGCCCTGGAAGAGGATTCTTCTTGAAGATCCCACTTTTAGTCTGACCATATGAAGCCAAGCATAGTTCTTCATATCGCTTCATGTGTGCTTCGAACTTGGCTTAATCTGCATCATTTAGCTGATCTTTAGTGACTGGTTGAACGTTGCTCGGGTCAACTTCGGAATTCTTCGTGTTCTTAGACATTGTTGACTTTTTCGAGTCCCACTAGGTGTGCCAAAAGTATGTTGACGCGAAAATAGGACATCACCTGCGCACGTAGCACACATGAATCCTTAGTCTGTAGCGAGGCGTGCCAGCCAATCTAACCTATTGATTGACAATGGAAAATATTAAGGATCGGCTAGAACCGATGGATCCTCAACGACATGTGTACCTGCTAATAAGTTGATACAGAGAAGCGGGATCGGCAGGCTCGAAAGCAACCAAAGAGCGAATATGATGTAAAGAGATCGGCTGGATCAGGCGATTGTGACGTCAGCACTGGAAAAGGTCCGGATCGGATGTGGTAGTGAAAGCTAACTAGATCTAGATCAAGATGGATAAATTGATGATAAAATCTAAAACTACAAGAGTTGATACAAAAACTTACAGATCTTGCTAATATCGATAAGGGGTGAATAAAGAACTAGATGAAACCTCAGCGATGCACCCGGAGGTTAAAGCCTAGGATTATTCGGTAAAACGGTACTCACAAGCTTGTCAGAGGTCGATCGATGTAGCCCGACGAACTTGAAGGACAATGTTGTCACCGAAAAGTAGATGCTGTAAATTGCAAAGGGTTTGCCCGGAGGCGGTTTGTTTGGTATTGGTGTGTACAAAATTTTCCGACCACGTAGTGTTGCTATTTATGTCCTGAGGACAACCCGGCTCCTAGCCGATCATGGCACTGCTTACTTGCATCTAAAGAAAATGAATACTACTAACAATAGAAAAAGACACATGCGAGAGTCAAATTGTCCTAAAACTGACTCTGACCCGTTGCCAATAGACCGACCCGCCTCCGTTGTGCCTTGCCTTTGGTGTATCTCCTTGATTACCGCCTTCTTCTTTTCCATCGGCCGTTTCCCCCGGTTGACTATCGGCTGATTGGTTTGACCTGCCAGTCCATCGATAGATAGGGTTAGACCCCCTTGACCATCGGCGGGTTCTGTTGACCATCCTCTCTTCTTCAATCGGCCGATTGTACAACTTTCTCATCGGCTACTCCTTCTTCTCCCTTTTTGACCTGTTTTTTTCCAAAAAATGGTGTCAACAGACTCCTACGTTGTAACCGACTAGTAACCCGACACCCAAATGCAGGGTGCCATATACACACCCCCAAACGAGACGTAGCATATTACGCTATCTTGGTGGCCCAAACCTATACAAATTTGTGTCTCGTGTTCTCGCTTTAACCTTCGGGTTTCATGTTTGGCAATCCCCCACTGCACAATCTACTACGTCAGTAACCCCTTGGTAGATACCAGGTTAAAACACAGATAGCTGGCACGCCAAATCGGGGTGATCATCGAGATCATCGGGTGAGTTCGAAGAACCTCAACCATCGAGATCGAGATCAATGAACTCGGCGCAATACGATTGGGGCCTGTGCTACCACACTGTTGTGTGGCAGAATGCAATCGTCGAGTCCAGAACGGAGAAGGACGTTGAGTCAACCCTGAAGCCACTGGCTCCAGGAACAAGGCGTCGTACGTGTATGGCCCTATCTATGTTAGAGACATAGTCTTCAAGTCAGAAACTAATTCTGAACTCGAAATTGAAGTTGCCGATCAAAGCATAGGAGCCATCAACTCTGTAATCGTCGTACACGTATGGCCCTGTGTTTGTTATGGATATAGTCTTCAAGTCAGAAACTAATTCTGAACTCGAAATCAAAGCTGCCGATCAAATCACAGGAGCCATCAACTCTGTAATCCTCCATGATCAAGAAGAAGCGGTCACTAACTCTCACCTCATCGAGTCAGATGTAGCTTGCTTCGTCCTCCTATCACCGAGTTGTACAAGACCAAATCAGCAATGATTGCACACAAGAAGATGAAACACAACATCGACTACTTCCTCCGTTGTTCCAGCGGTCATAACAATATCTTGCTTGCACACACACGTGAACACCATGGAGGGCATTGGATCGTGACTACATGCACATGGAGATGCACCTCGATATCTCAAGATCAATGCTTGATGCACACAAAAGATGTATGCGGGTACTGCTAAATCAATGCTCGACTACACGAAAGCACCATGACCACTTGTCCTCCAGTCGCATCAGGTCTACTACGACTATGTCGTGCGCCATGAATACTTGTTTTCCGGCCGCACCGGCTCAATCGCAACTATATCGTGCGCCACCGTGACATCATCTTCTAGCCACACTGACTCTACCTTAACTACGCCATGCGCCATCACGACATCATCTTCTAGTCGCACCAGCTCTACCTTGACAACACCATGCGCCACCGCAACATTGTTTTTCGGCTGTACCGGCTCTACCTCGAGTACGTCATGCACCACCGCAACATCATCTTCTGGCTACACTAGCTCTACGTCTACTATGCCATGCGCCTCCACGACATTTTCTTCCACCGCACCGGCTCTACCTCGACTATGCCGTGCACCGCCACGACATCGTCTACCGACCGCACCGGCTCTACCTCGACTATGTCACACCTATTTTTCCGATGAAAACCAGATCCATCTCATATGTGTGCCAGGATCAGAATTTCACACATATGAATGAGTGTAATATCACAAGACATTGCTTAAAACACACATAAAAGGTTTTAACTCTTATTACACTCACGAGGGTAGACACAAAGGTCTTAACATGAACAGCAATAACTATGACGAAGCGACACCATCTTCATCTTCCACAGGCATCTGACTGGTGGATCGCATGCCTCAGAACTCCTCATAGTCACCGAAGTACTCCACTCCAGGGTTCTCCTCTGAACAGCATAAGCAAGGATGAGTACACTTATGGTTGGTACTCAGCAATGCTACACAAATAACTAGAAAGCAAATTAAGTTCATCTTAAAGTTCATTTATCATGCGAGGGTTCAGGTCGCTCTTGACCGTGAACACGGCTAATCGATCAGTTTTACACTCTGCAGAGGTTGCACACTTTCACCACAGTTCGCGTAGATGTTCTGAAAAACTTTGAACCCAACCATGCTTGTGCTGGTGAGGCACAATACCACACTTCTGAGTTGTAATTGCATAGAGACGCTACGAAGCCTTTACAAAGATATGCAAAAGCACCAACAACCCACGATAGTTACAGCTCAGGACGGACCATAACCCTCCCTAGTGGCAGCACCTTAGCAAAGCTACTACTCCAAAAGAACCGGGCTATACCCCTGCAACCCTGAGCCCCCTATGTTCCTTTTGGATAAGTTCATCAATACAATCGCACACCTATTGGCTAAGCAAGAGCCATATGGACTGTGGTTGCACTGTCTTCCTGGGTGGTTCTCCATGATCCGATTAATTATAATAATTGCATAAAAGCATAGGTAGAAGGGTGGTTAGGATCACTTGCCTTTCTCCAACCAAAAGTTACTCTTAGCTTTTTCGAACTTCTGCACTTGCTCTTCCTCGAACGGCGCATTGTCTACGATCATACAAGAAAACATGCAATAAATAAAATAGTGCATCAAACATTACTAAAAGACTAAAACACACTTCTAAAACTAATGTGCTTGTTGAGACGATCGCGTGGACACCAAGAACGCTTAAAACGGAGCTAGGACGGAAAAGATATGGCTTAAACAAGGTTCAGGGGCTAGATTGTGAAGAAAATTATCTTCCAGGGGCTTATCTGCAAGAAACTAGGGACCTAAACACAATTAAGCTTCAAAACTGAAGAGCTATGGTGCAACAAGGTGGCTAAGGATGGCACAGGAGAAAACAAGAAAGATTAGAGGTCTATTCATAAAAGAAAGGACTTAAATGAAAGGCTTTTATATAGGTGGAAGGGCATTTTTGTGATATTAAAAACGGTAGGGTTCTTTTTGCAAAACGACAGCGTACGCCTAGGTTGACCATTACAAGAAGATTTGTCCCGGGGGCTAGGATCGATCTGAGCCGCAGATCGACGCGTGGACGGCTGGCGGCGGTGCCGGGCAGCGGCCTCGCTGGAGAAGCTCGAAATGGAGCTCCCGGTCACGAAACTCAACGGAATAAACATCAAAACCAAGCTCAGGACCTTGGGAACTTACCTAGGGACTTGTAGAGGCGGGCAAAGCAGCGAAGAAGGAGATCGAGTGGGCGGAGCTCCGGCGGCATGTGGGCTCGGGGCGATGGCGTTGCGCGAGCGACGAGAGAGGAGGAGCTCGAGTGGAGAGGTGCGGGGTGGAGAGGAGCTCAGAGGCGTCTTTTATAGGACTAAGAAGGGAAGGGGAGGGGTGGCTAAGGCGGTGGTGGAGTGCTTTGGCGGTGGTGGCATCAATAGCGGTGGAGTCAAGTGGAGGCGGTTTCAGGAGGGGAGGTGAGCCGGTTGTGGTGAGTGCGCCGACATGCATTGAATTTCGCACTGGGTGGAGGAAGGGGAAGAGGGGGGAGAGGGGAGGGCGCCGGGATGGAGGCAATGTGGCCGGCCATGGCGGTGGCCAGAGGTTGGGGGAGGAGCAAATAGCAGGCCCCCGCTGTCGGCGGTGGAAGGGAGAGAGAGGGAGAAGGTGGGTCGGTGGAGTTAAGTGGGCCGAAAGGAAGACTGGGATTAGGGAAAAAGAAGAAAGGGAGGGAGAGGGGTTCATTAGGCCGGGGATGAAAAAATAAAGGGGAGGAGTTGGGCCGGGCATGGAGATGGGCCTGCGGCCTATTGCGGCTGCTGGCTGAAAGAAAAAGAGAGAGGGGGGAAGAAGTTGGATTGGGCCAAAAGGGAAGAGAAAGAGAGGGAGAGAGGGTTTGAGGGTGGTTTTAGGACTTACATGTTTTTGAAAACATCACAACAACAAACAAAACAAATGCAAACCAAAAATGATGCACAATAACTTGTTGTTGCTAATATTATTTAATTTTTGTTTAAATATTTTTGGGCCAAATTTATTTTATAAATTATTAATCCTTAGGAAAATAAAAACTAAATCATGTTTCTATTATTTTTAATGTGATGGAATTTTCAGGTGTTACAGACTACGTCGTGCGCCACCACGACATCGTCTTCAAGATGCACGGCTCTACCTCGACTATGTCGTGCGTCATGACAACTTACCTTCCGGTCGCATCGGCTCTGCTTCAACTATGTTGTGGGTCGCCGCGACATTGTCTTCAGACCACACTGGCTCTACTTCGACTAAACCGTGCGCCGTGACTACTCATCTTCCGATCGCACTGGCTCTTCTTCAACTATGTCGTGCACCATCATGACATCATCTTCCGGCTCCACCGGCTCTAAGTCGGTAATGCCAACTTGCCGATGACTACTCTCTAAAGTCCGCTCCGGCGACACAAAGCCCGCTCTGGCGGCACAAGTCGACTTTTGCGGTCACAATCTCAAGAACACTTCGGCAACACAAGTCGACTTCTTTAGTCGCAATCACAAGCCTGCTCCGGCGGCACAAGTCAACTTCTATAGTCGCAATCTCAAGCCCACTCTGACGGCACAACTTGACTTCTACAGTCGCAATCACAAAGCTCTCTCCAGCGGGACAAGCCGACTTTGGTCGCATCTAAGCCCTCTCCGGCGGCAAAACTACTCGTTTTTCTGGTTTTCCATTCGTTTTTTTCGAGAAGTGCTTCTTGTTTTTTGGCTTTTCAGTTTTCTCTTACGGGTTTCATTCTTTGCCTTGAGTACTAAAGTCGACTTCGGTCGCATCTAAAGTCCACTCCTGCGGCAATCTAAATCCGACTTCAGTCGCATGTAAAGTCCACTCTGCGCGGCACAAAGTCAACTACTCTAGTCGCATCCAAACTCTGCTGCACGCGGCACAAAGTTGACTTTGTTCGCATCTAAAGTACGCTTTGGCAGCACTACTTATCAAGTTCAATATTACTACTCGAAGACTACTCAAGTAGTCTAAGTTACTTTTCAAGCTTGATAGCTCACATCAAATTACTACTCGAAAACAACTTCAGTATGCTCCATTAGCTCTTCAACTCAGGGGCTGCACTCAAATTAGTACTCAATGATAACTCTAGCGGGCTTCGCTAACTCTCAAACTCAGGGACTCCCCACCAACAACTATTCGACGTGGCTCATAAGACTCACTTGGCACACAATGCTTCGGGGCTGAAGACTGCAAGAGTACTCCAATGATGATTTCCGCAAATATTGAAGACCCTGAGATCGATTATCAATCATTCGAAGACTAGGGGGCCACTAAGCTACACCCTTCAACACCTTTTTTCAAGATAGAAGATGCAAAATCAAGATTGACCCTCAGCATGATTCTTTAATTCAACATAAGGCTCGGGGGCTACACTACATATGGAGTGCGATTTTAAAATCGCACTTCCATATAATCCTCATCGAGAAGGATCTCAACAACAAGACTAAAGAGCTCGAGCACATTTCAGCCTTAGCAGTTCAATCACTATCGAAGACTTCAATGAGCAGTACTTGTGGACGCCTGAGGACTACTCAGAGATGGCTTCAACACTACTCGAAATTACTATTCTCAACTACAAAGTTCTCGGGGGCTTGTCAGGTATACACCCCAGGTATCTGCAAGGAAGGAAGAAGACAAACTCCTACTAGAATTCCATTGTAATCCTACAAGGACTCATATCATGTAATCCTACTAGAACTTCTACCTTGTAATCGACTAGTAACCTGCCCCTGGACTATATAAAGGAGGGTCGGGTTCCTGGGCTAGACAACCAACACCACAACACAGAAGCAGTGTGCCATATACACACCCCCAAACAAGACATAGGGTATTATGCAATGTTGGCGGCCCGAACCTGTATAAATTTGTGTCTCGTGTCCTCTCTTTATCCTTCAGGTTTCAGGTATGGCGATCCCCCACCGCAACATCTACTATCTCAGGTACCCTCTTGTTAGGTTTGCCGGGTTAAAATACCGACAACTGACACGCCAGGTAGGGGTGATTGTTGAGATCATCGGGCGAATTCGAAGGACCTCAACCATCAAGGTCAAGATCAATCAACTCAGATAAAATTGGTGGAGCTGCAATGTGGACTAGGGGTGGCATTTGCCAGCCCATGCCATGGGATAAAATTGTTATGTCGAGTTTGCATCCTTCCTATGCCAATCCCTTACATTTCCTCACATACTTGCAACATGTGTGTGCCTTTACTTCTAAAGAGTAGTTGCTGGGAGTTGCTCGGTTGCAAAACATTTGTGCCTTCTCTTCATCAACCATAGATGCACATATCTTGATAGCATGATCTAGTTTATATTTTGACGCAAGTAGTGGGATTCATCATAGGCTAAGAATTTTAAGATTGTCTGATTTATCTCCTCTCCTTTTAGGTTACAAGCACCCATTCCTTACATCCACCTATTTCTTATCAGAGATTTTTGTGTTTCTTGCCTCGATTATGTCATTGTCTCGTTGCCAATCTAGAAGTGTACAACGGACTATCTTCATTTGAATTTGCTTTTGATTTAATATATATGGTCAAATCATATGCGAGCGTATGGAATACGCCTAAGATATTGTCCCCCGGCCCTCCTCCCCAACGTCACCCCTTGCATGCATGCCAAAGAACACAAAGAAATATCTATGTTGTAACAATTAATTTCAACTCAAAAATATAAATGCACGAGACATGGTTGTTACGCAGCAAGCAAGCGACAGGTGAATTCAAGAACTATACAAAGCTTAATAATATTTGGACATGGTCACATGGATCAAAGGCATGCAAATTTTATTTTCTCATTATTTGGTGCCAGTGTAGCTAGTGTCGCAACTACTGCAAGTACACGTCGAACTTGACGATGCCGCCGCGGGCGAGGTCGTAGTCGAAGTTGCTACTGAGCATGTACCCGCGTGCGAACCGGAACCTGCCGGTGCCGCCGACGACCACCGACTCCCGCACCTTTACGTCCACGTCGATGCGGCAGCTCACCGTCACCGAGCTGCCCCGGTGCTCGCCGGCGTCCAGGACGAGGTGCATGGTCACGTGCGACACGACGCCGCCCTCGGACACGCGCACGCCGAACCCCTGCGCGGTGCCGACGCGGGCGCTGTCGCGCCGCGGCCCCTCCGTCAGTGCGTTGTTCAGCACCACCACGTCGCCGAACTCGCGCGGCGACGACGGGACCGTGGTGTTGCCGCCATCGCCGCTTGACGACGGTGGCGAGGGTACTGCAAGCAGGGAGCGGCCGGACACGATGCGCAGGGCGGTCGGGTGAGGGCTGGTGTAGTCGTCGTGCATGTAGAAGCGGAGGTGCGTGGTGGTGACAGCTTCGTCGTCCCTGCCATTGTTGCCATAGCTTAGGAAGTGGATGCTGGCAGCGGCCAAGAGGAGGGCTGCGGCGAGGAATAGGGGAGGGAGGGAGGTCATACTGAGGAGGACGCTATGGCAGCTTGAAAGTGGGCTACTTGCCGCAAGGGTCCGCATATGCTCTTCCATTTATAGTGTAGATACTAGCGCAGTAGCGCTAGCACATGTCATTGACAAGGTCAATGCGTCCAAATTCAAATCGTTCATCTTCAATTAAATTCAAAATTGAAAGTCTAGTTTCCAGCTCATTGCACTTATATAGAGCGTTCGTGATTTCGTAGGGACGAGAGCCACTTTGTAGAGATGAGTGAGATTGTGAGAGGGACCACACGAGGTATATGATGTATCAGCGAAAGAGGCCGCTTATAGTGACGTTTCACCAAAATTGTCTAAAATGAACGGAACGGAATGCAAGGTTTTGTCAATTTGTGAGGAGGAGACCGGTATATGAGCCCCAGGTCATTGTACGACGCCCCACCCCTAAGTGCATTAGCGCTATCTCATATTGTTGACAAGGTTCCAAATTCAAATAATGGGTCATCTTCAATTTAATTCAAATTTGACACTCAAGTTTCCAGCTCATTGCACCTTATACGGAGCGTCGTTCGTTATTTCGTATAGAAATGAGTGAGATTGTGAGAGGCACCGCACGAGGTGCGTGCATGCAGGGGTGGATCCAGGATTTCTAAGGAGGGCTGAATTTCCCTTCCTCCTCCTCTCTTCTCTCTTTCCCTTCTTCATCTTTGATTGGGGGCTCACGGGGGGCTCCAAGCGGAGTGCGCGGGGTAAAAGAATATTGAAGTGGATTGAGTTGGTGATCAACAAATGTTGCCTCTAATGTCTTCCATTTCATTCCAATACTTTTCTGCCCAAATAAGTCCGTAAGTGTCAAATTCACAATGGTACCATGAATCTGATACCGAAGGTCCAACCCCTTGGTATCGGTAATAACTCACCGAGTAGTAAAGTAACATTAGGTACCAGTCGGTACCACTAACTACATGACATCTTATCGTGCCGGCTTGAAAACCTCAATTGTAGATGGACAAACCGACACAACGAATACGACACCAATAGCATATCTGTGACTACAGGTGGAAAATTGGACGGGCACCAAAAATGGATTACGCCTACCAGTACCGCAGTACGTGCAAAGTTTTAGTAACATGGTAGGACTCTTCGATCGGCACCAGTTGATATTACACCCGATACTAATGCTGACTTTTCACTAAAAAGAATGATATCACTGCTGGTCTCATACTCCTCCCCATCACCATCGGTTTTCGAAACCATCGCTTCTCTATATGTGGTAATGGGATAAAGCCATCATCACCAGCTTGGAATAGTGGTGTGGCCTTGAAAAAAATCACGACACACAGACCTACCGGCTGCATCGCGCCAGCACAGCGTCAGCAAGGGCGAGCTGCGGCCGTCGGGGTGAGGGGATGCTGGCGGGTCACGGAGGCTGCCGGTGCGGCCGAGGTGTGCGGAGGATGAGAGGGAGAGCGCCTATGGCACCAACGTTGCGCTGTCGCACTTCTCCGTCGCTTGCTCCACATCTTGTGATTATGGTGCCACCGATGTCGTGCTACCAGGTCCAAGTGTATCCAGTATTAACGTTCTGGATGAAAGGTCTCTTTTCTAACTATAGACTATAAACACGTGCAATTAGTACTAAATGACTGCATGCGAACACCAAGAAGCAATTTAATACCGGTCGGTGGCTTCAGCCGGTATGAATGACCGGATTGGTAAACCAGAGAGAGAGTGAATGAGAGCTAATAAAAATTTTATTTAAGAATTCGGACCGTGAACTCAAGTTCACTCGGAGACCTGTGCTAACTTCGCTTGCCAAATCCATGTAGCCACCGAAGTGCTACTGGACCTAGGAACAAGACCTACCCAACAACTTTCTATAACACGTAGCGGAAAACAACTCAAGCACAATTGCTGGAACAAAAACTGGTCAGGCCGGTTTATCAAACCGGTCGGACCAATCATTTGGGACTTAGCCTCACACATGCAGGGGAAACCAACTAGGCCGGTTTTTTCTAGGTAAACCTCAAAAGACCATGCAAAGAGACCAAATTAAAGCAAAACCACCTCAAGAACATTACCAAACTTGAATAGGGAAAGCCATAGCCTGAAGTAGACTTGCCTGTTCAAAACTCCTCTCGACAACCCACTGAAGGACAAACCGGTCAGGCCGCTTTTCCTTAGCCCGCGGGAAAAACTCACCTTTCACCTCAATCGATGTCCCGATTCGCTTCACGGATTCAAGTGAGACTTTGGGGATAGCTGGGGTACCTCATGGGCTACCTTTGGCTAGAAGCTCGAGCCCCAAAACTCACCCAAGCAAGAGTAATCGAAGGTCAACCCTCGAGAACACATCTTCAAGAGCTCCACTGAAAACCACCATATCGAAGCCGTTTCACGGGGATTGCTAGAGTAAAATCACCAAGCAAAGAGGTACACGGTCCTCATACGTGACACATCTAACAATAATCTCACAAAGAAACACCTTCAAAACATCACCATGAATATCTCAAGAAAAGGCTCCAAAAATCACCATAAAGTGAAAATGGGAGAGACAACAAAGATTCATACAAGGTCTAGCTTGCCTCTCAATCATCCATCCCTCTCTAAAGACCTCACCATGAAGCTCTCAAGCTAGTGCTATAGAAATCCTAAGGAAAATAAGAAGGGAAATAGCAAAAGCCAAGAGATGGCTGCCATCATCTCTCCACTTGTGTTATATGATACAGGCCCCCATAGGGCACTTTGGGAGTTTGTCATCGTCGCACCATCGGATGGATGCGCATCCACCGCAAGACTGCATAGCACCGATGCAACTCTTGGGATCATGCCGCGTGTCCTCCACTTCGAAGCGTCTCGATGCCCTATGACCCCAAATCGGTCAAACCGGTTTCACCAACCGGTCAGACCGGTTTTGGCCTGACAGCCACACCGAGTCTTCGGCCTTGACTTTTTGGATCAACCAAGTAACCCAGTGGTTTTGTGGTGAACCACTGAAAACCACGCAGACTTGGTATGGCATCCTGCCAATCTCCACTCATGACTTGCCCCCCACGTCGTCCCGACTCGACCAGCAAGCTTGTCAGTTTGAATTGGACACGGTATCTGGCTTCGGATGGAGTTGTCCGCAGGTACTTCGAGTTTGGAACTCTCTGACGCGGCCCTCCAAACCAGAAAAGGAATCTGCGTCGATTCCATCTTGGACTTTCTCAATTGCGGTGCAGTGCGCAGTAAGCTAGTTTGCTGACTTCCGCTTCGAACTCCAACTCGACGACTTCGGATCGAACCTTGCGTCAGTCTGTGCTTGAGCTTTGTGGCGCATGACACAATCACGCTGAATAGATTGATTTCGACGGCGAGGGTCCTTCGAATTCACCCGGTGGTGATCATCACCCCGACCCGGCGTGCCAGCCGTCGGTGTTTTAGACCGGCAAACCTACCAAGGGGGTACACGAGGTAGTAGATTGTGCGGTGAGGGTCATGATCGGGAGACTGAGAACTCGAAGGTGTGTGCAAGGACACGGGACAAAATATTTATACAGGTTCAGGCCGCCAAGGTGGCGAGCCCTACGTCCTGTTTGGGGGATCAAGTATGGCGCCTTGCGCTTGGTGTTGGGTTAGTTGTCCAGGTAGGTACCCTGCCCTCCTTTATATAGTCCAGGGGGCGGGTTCCTAGTCGGTTACAAGGCAGGAGTCCTAGTAGGATTACACGGTATAAATCCTAGTAGGATTACAGGGGAATTCTAGTAGGAGTCCGTCTTCATCCTTCTTTGCATGGGTATCTGGGGAGTATGCCCGACAATATGAACATAAAAAGAAATATAGATTAGTAAAGTAGAGTATTTTGTGCCAGCCAAAAGAACGATGAGGAATGGGAATACAAAATCTTGATATATAGAACGAGGATGGAATTTGGCAAGAGTTGTTGAGAAATAAGTATTTAATAAATAAGACTTTAGGCCATGTAATTAAGAAACCAAGAGACTCACATTTTTTTGATGGGTCTCATGGGTGTGAAGGATGAATTCCTTAGTTTACGAAGATTCACATTGCACGAGGGCACACAAATTAGGTTCTGGGAAGACATATGGTTGGGTAACCAGATGTTGAAATCACAGTATCTATCCCCCTATAATATTTCTTGTCGAAGATATACTACGATTGCAAAAGTGTTTAACTTGTCACCTTTAAATATATTCTTTTAAGGACCAAGAGCATCCGAATACCGGTGGATGGTCACTCCTCAGTGATGAGTGATTGACAGCGTTGTGTGGACTGACTCTTGGCCTAGTATTGCAGGTGCAAGATGCAACTTGGTTGGTGTTATTGTTGGTGAAGAGCAAGCGCGAAAGGTCTTAGCCAGAGTGCCATTTGGGTGATGGAGAGTCAAGTATGCTTTGTTTGAGAGACGCGATGAACGACGAGATCAATTGTGGTTATCATGGTGCAAGAAGAGCAAGATAAATTTGAAAATCTATACAGTTCTCCTAGCTGATTGCACGGTATATAGATAAGATTCCTAATCTCCTACAGCGGCGACAGCCACTACGTAGCGTTCAGTGGGAAGGTCGATCGAGACCACATATTTGGTGTATATGTTACTTTCGGTGAAAGTAAGGTCGCACATGTTTTCAGCGCTGGTGTGTGGCTACTGTGTTATATATGTTACATGATATGCACGTGCAAAGATGGTCCATATGTACTTGGGATGCTTAATTGGGACTGTGAAGGTACCATGATATATACCTAATGAAGCACAAATATGTTGAAAATATGGTCTCATATGCCATTTGTTCGAGTTTGAATTTGGTGATTCATGACAGCATGACCATTAGGACTAACCATATTGGTGAGCATGTCTTTTTAGACATTTCTAGGTCACAAGGATGCAAAAATTCCACATGCCAAAATGAGACCATTGGGACTAACCATATATTTTGAGGGTCTAAACCAAGGAACAAAAGAGAAGCGACGGTACCTTGGAAGAAGGCGTCGGTGCAATGGTCGGATGAAGTGGTACACTGCGGAGGAAGACTCAAGTTAGCATGGACCACTAGATGAACTAACGCCCCCACTTTTAGTTGCTTCGGATAATTATAAGTTATGAAGTAGCAAAGGCAGCAAGCACAAGATAAACTAACAGTCCAGGTGTGGGTACCATCGGTCTATCTGATGGATTGAAGAATCAAGACAGAGAGCAGCTAGTTGCGGAGCCTTCAGCGCCGGATGAACCGATAGTCAGCAGAGGAGCAGAGCATCAGTGTTTGCGTCGGATGAATGATGTCAGTAGACACCACAAGAAAAACGCCGACTAGTGACGGAAAAAAGGTTGTTTCTCGTCATAAACCGCGATTAATGACGCCAGTTGTTACGAAACGCTCCGTTATTAATCGACCGTCACAAACTGATTAATGACGAGACCTTATTTCTGTAACACCCCAGGTGTTTAAATACATTAGTTAGTGCTAATGACTCTCTTAATTAAGTCAAAACACCTTTGTGGTCAAAGCTTGGTCAAACACTAGCTTGAACCCTAGTCAAACCCCTTGTCACTCCTTATCATTCTGGATCTTTTGCCGCGTTCTCCAAATTTCACCTAAACACTTCAAATTCTACCAATATAATAGTTGTCCAGTTTTTCGAGGGACACAATTTTCATGTTGGATGGCATTTCAAATTTTGAGTGGAAAAGGGTGAAAAACTTGGTCAACTGCAGTTTTCACTATTCATCAGCGCTCTGCAAAACCTGAACTTTGCTTGGCGTTCCTGCTCAAACCGTCGAGAAAAACATAGGACGGCCTTTGCAAATGTTGTAGAGGGATGTCTGATATACAACTTTCGTATCTACCGTTTTTGTCGCACAGTTCAATTTTTTGGAGAAAATCACGGTCAACAGAGGGTTGACCGGCTGAAAAACAGCACGGCCGCACTCTAGAGCGTCGGCGGCATGCGAGGCACCCTACCAGCTTGCCCTGTGGTGCGTGCGCCGCCTCGGCGGCCGCGCGGGCCGGGCCCCACCCCCCTCGAGGCCAGAGCCGCCCGGTCCCCTTCGTGCCTGTCGCCTAGGAAAGCGAGCCCGGCCGCACGACATCACGTCCAGCGGTCCGTCCGCGTTCTCGCCTGTCACGCGCGCCTACTGAGGTACGACCGTCGTACCGCGGTATTAACGTCGGACATCGCTTCGCCGCAAAGGCTAAGGCCGCCCACGTCGCCTATTTAAGCGGGGAAGCGTGTCCCCGCGCGAGCTGTGCACAGCCGCGGCGCACACACCGCCTTCGGCCGCCATTGGAGGTCGCATGGCGAGCTCCCCCTTCTGAACCACACCGTCACCTATACAACCTCCCGTGGCCTCCCTACTGCACCCCTAGAGCTCCCCAGGTCGCTTGTGTTCACGACGAGCGTCCTGTTCGCCAGAAGAATGGTCGCAGCGGCCACTAGAGGCTGGTGCCGCCGAGCCCCTCGCCGGCACGCCCTCGGAGCCGTCCAACCCTCGGAATCGGCCGTAGGTGAGCCCCTGAGCACTCCCCCACCCTTTCGCGGCCGAGCCGAGCCTTCCCCTTGCCGGAATTGAGCTCCCTCCGCCAGCCATGGCGCCAGGGACCCAATTGCAATCTAAATTTTTGTCCTGAAGGCCTGTCTGTGAAATTCGAGGGCCTGTTCGTAAATCTGTCTCTTCTAGATCTAGGTGAAGGTGCTGAATCTTGTAAAATTAGTAGAAAATCATAGAAAAATCAGACAAATACAAACCCAATTTTGTTGAATTCGATGTAAAAAATCCTACAACTTTTACAAAGCACTACCATGCTTTTTCCTGTTAGTTTTGGCATGAAAAATTAGAAATATGAAAAACCTAGATCTGCTGTATCTAAAAATTTACAAGTGATCTATAGCTGAATTTAGGATATGTTGTGTGTCATGCCATGACTAGCTCCTGTACCGAAAATTGTACAAAGTTATGTTGTAAATCGTTTTATATAAATTGTTTTGTATTTATGCGGAATCTGTCAAAATGATTTTTGTAGCTAAAAATAAATAATTTTTTGTGCCCAACTTCTGCATGTTGTCTTTGTATGCCAAAATGCACCTCTGGGCTCTGGTGAATTTATCACAATTTTATAATTATCAGAAATATTTATTCTTGAAATATGCTTGTTTTTCTTTGTAATTGCATAGCTCAAGGTCCCTAATAGTTCTAGGTGTATATGTTGCATACCTAGCCTAGTTTTTGACAAGAGATCATGTGTGCGAAAGTTTAAATCATTTTGATGTGTATTTATTGTTGTATGCATTTCTCATTTTTGGATGACTAGCTTTTGTTATTTTTGGTCTAGTTAAATTCATAGCTCTCCTAAGTGTGCATGTCTGTGCAGTGGCTTGTATAGGTTTGGAAATGCTTCATAACACATCCCACTAAATTTTATTAAATTATTTTATGAATAAAAGCAATAGAGACCATTAAAGCTTACTCTTAATTAAATGAGAAAATCATCAACTACACATCTAAAGGCCCAATGTGTGTGATGCAAATCATTTTAAAATGATAAAGATCAACCCCTTGCTGTTTGTGAAAGATAGATTATTTTATTTACATAAAATATGTACACAGTCATTATAAAAAAAGAGAATAAATAATAAAGCACCATAAGAAATTACTTAAATAAAAATGTTATACCAAATGTGTGTTTGTTAAGGTGAATGTGGCCAACCATACTCTTCATGGTTGTCAAATATTTTTTGTGATCAATTAAATTAAAAATCGTTAATTAAATCTTGCATTTGCATCCTCGTGTAGATCTTTCCGACGGTAGCTGTATGTGTGTGCCGGAAGGAGGAGACGGAGGAGCTGAGGGAGACGTGCACCACGTCGTTGTAGAGCAAGACCTGGACCAAAGTCCAGAAGGGCCCAGGGCCAACCTTGCCACCTAAGGCAAGCCCCGGATCATTAACCCTGTTTCTAAAATTTATGCAATTTACGTTTCAGGAGGTGAATGAAACCCTAGATGCATGATCCCTAGGTACCTCTGTTCTTTTACTAGTATGCTAGGTTGATAGCTGCTATGCTATAGGACCCCGTAGAAATCGGGTGATGTTCGTCACTCGCGAGAATAGGTTCTTATGTTGGAATCATAAGAAATTTATAAATGGATTGCTCATGTGGTAAGAGCTTGGGATTTGGGCTCCGGTCCAGTGTCTTTCGTGGGCTAAGCTTTTGAACGTACTAAACACTTGTCAGGAATGGGACCAGTAAGCCTAGTACCCGATTGACGCCGCAAGGGAACCTTTCCCTACTACACCTGGGGCACAAAGATGTGTCCCCCTGCTTGCAACAGTGTGTGTTGACGGATAAAAGACGTATCCCTCTACGATCCGCAAGCGTACGGACCCCACACCTTTTTCACCACGGGATTCCCAAGGTTCTTGTCAATCCGCGGAGCAAGGGGATTACAAGCGTTCGATCAACAACGACACACTAGCTACTAAAACCCTAACTACTATTAAACTAACTAAACTACACTAGAGAGAAAAATAAACGATCAAGATAGAAGACACTCGCCCACGGGTCTACGATACTAGAGCATGCAATCACTTAAAGACATGAAAAACCAATCTAATCTATCGGGGTTGTGACCACGGTTTCGCCCTTTCCCTCCTCTCGTACTGTCACTACGCGAAGGTATTCATGACTAGACCTTTGATGGCCACGGCGTATTGAATGGATCCAAGGAAGCATTGAGGCCTATACTCCCTTTACGGCACGGTTGCAAGCCTTAAGCATTAAAGTATATTCAACACAAGATGATAGATAGATAATCCGACAAAGTGCGATTACATCTCAAGATCGATTACAACCCATGGACGAATGAGAAGATTACCCCATCAAGGTGCTGATCATGGCACCGTTGATCATGGTTTCCCTTCCGCCGTGTCTTCCTTCTTCTCCACGAGAGGGTGCTTCCTTCGAGGTGGTTGATCTCCCGCCGGAGATCCTCCTCCTCTCTCTCTAGCTTGTGGATGGCCTTACGGGTGCGAATAACTCCTCCTCCCTGTGTTCGCGGCGCGTCGGGGGTTTTAGGGTCGAAGATCCTTCGAGGGCAAGGAAGACGGGACCGAACCGGTGCCGAAGTGGGCTGGGCCGGCCCGCTCGGGGCCGGCCGGCCCGAGCCCAGTCGGCCCGGTTCGGTCGCCCCTTTTTGCTCCGTGGGTCCTCGTGCACTTATCTACTTTGCCCCCTCCACTTGCATGATTTTGACGCTGTTATCCTCGCGATCAAGATGGAGGCTCTCTTTGCATGAAGTTTGATCTTTTACGCCTCAATCCTTGGGGGTGTTCCTCGTAGCACTTCGGTCCTCGCCACCATTGGAAGTGATTTCAGCAAGCTCATGAACACGAACAAGACTCCATGAATGCTCCTTTGAACTTGTTGCGAATCCGTCCTTTATGTCCATGTTTTCCTACATAAACACAACACTTCCAAATGCATGCACAAAGATGAACTTGTTATATGATTAGTGTGCCTAGTGGCGGGTTAGTTCCATAATCAAATCCAAACCAAAGTGTAATGAACATGCTAGGTGTACCAAAATACACCGTCAACATCTCCCCCACACTTAGCTCTTGCTCGTCCTCGAGCAAGTACTCGTAAAAGAATTTCGTCCAAGGTGTGTAATCGTGTATCATTAATCCTCCTTCACAAGTTAGTCAATCTCTTCATCTTTAATACATAAACACAAAGTAATGATAATCAAACATAAACATGGACGTTTAGAATTTTTACCACGTCAAGATTTACCCCACAACTCAAACTCTTCACTCGAAGTCTTCAATTTCAGCCATGCTTACTCCTTTGCTTC
Organism: Cenchrus americanus; assembly: GCA_947561735.1. Lineage (NCBI taxonomy): Eukaryota > Viridiplantae > Streptophyta > Magnoliopsida > Poales > Poaceae > Cenchrus > Cenchrus americanus. The sequence goes on along the minus strand of OX387242.1, from coordinate 162,661,155 downwards.
CATCGGAGGGTTTTTTTTATGGTTTTCAAAACAAAAATTCCTGCAACAAGTATTAGACAAATACCTTTCTCCAAGCTCTCTCAAGTCACTCATATGATGTGGCTATCCTAGCCAAATTTTATAAAACTCTCACCTCCCATTAATCTCTCATATATCATGTAAAGTGGAGCTATAGGTAGGGCTAGCGCAATCAACACAAGTATTGTCAAACTAAGAACTTTCTCTAATGGTTGTCTACCTTTCAAAGCCAATGATCATGAGAATTAACCATATGTAGGGATATCAAGGATGAGAAGATTTAGAATGGTGGACATGTGCAAGGGCAAAAGAAAATTGTGACTACAAGGCACCGATGATGTCCTCGTTGTCGGATTGCACATGGTTGGAAATAGAGTAAAAGTTTCGTCTCACAATCAACGTGACATCCTTCCTTACACTTTATTATTTTTCTTTTCTTTCACTTGATCCATCCCTCTCATATTTTCATTGCTAACTCATCTTTCTCTCTTTTTCTTTTTCTTCTTTCATTCACATATGATTTTTCTTTCTTTCTTTCTTTCTTTTCCATACACATACTTTTTCTCTTTATTTTTCTCTCTCTTGACAACTTTTTCAAAGCTTTCAATTCTCTCTTTCCTCGCACGCATACAATCTGAAATTTTTAATTAAATCATGCTAGAGACGAGACGAAACTTTGAAAATAGGTTGTGTTCAAGGAATACGATGTACAAAAGAGATGTATAGGGTTGGGTATGGAATCCAGTGATAATCATGACTTTCGTTGTGAAAGTCACGTACTGAATATGTGACGAGGCTAGCAACAAAAGATAAGCACAAGGACATGATCATTGCTTGAAATTAAAACTCACCAAGAGAGAAGGGTCCTAGCCTAACTCATCGTGCTCATCACACTTATGGTGGAGCGAAAAAAATAAACTTGGCTTTGGATAGGAATTTTTTTCTTACTCTCAACTTGGAAAAAGAGGTTTTGCTAACCTTTATTAAAAGGGTTTTAAAATAATTTTCAGAACTGAAATCCTCCAATTTTTAGCATCGAACATAGCACAACTAACATGTGAAGCTCAAGATCGAAGTGCGGTATGGGTACTTTAAGTAGTAGCGATTCCACTAAGCACCACGGTAAACGTTTTTCAAACCACATACTTGTGCTCATATATCAAGAATCGAAGATTAAACAAACAAGTAAATAAAGATAAACAATACATGGAACACAAAGATATGTAAAGACTCTTTTTATTTGGTTTTCTTAACTCAACGCTAATTTAAGACACTTCCAAAAATTTTAAAACAGACTCAAAAACTAAAGACTCATTAAAACGCTAAGACTCTCACACGAAGATTAAACCGAACCTAAATTTGAAGTTCAAAAGCTAAGGCTACTAGCGAGCTAGCTCTCCCCCACACTTAAAACATACGACGTCCTCGTCGTATCTTACAAAAATCCTAGGGGGAAAACTAGATCTAGTGGTACTTCAAGCAAGTTTTGCACCACTTGCCTCTCATGTTTCCAACCATGCCAAAAAGTTTGCGCACGTTGCGGTTAAGGAACTTGTAGTCATCTTCAACTACGCGCTCCAAGTCCTCCATACGCTGCTTCATCGCTTGCATGGCTTGGAGACATTCGTCGGCCGACGTGTAGAGATCCGCGATGGATTGACGGCAAAATCGACAACACACCGGATGCAATCCGAAGGGGTCGTCGTTGCCATAATCTCCACCGTTGTCACCACCATCGTCGCCACCTCCATTGTTGTTGCCTTCGCCACCGCCGTTGCCGTTGCCGTTGGGGCCTTCGGGAGTCCTTTCATAGGGTTGCTCACCCCAATCATCATCATCTCTACCGGCGGCCGCCCACGAGCTCGGGCTACGATCGTCGGAGTAGTCGCTATCCCCATAATCCTTAGGCTCCGGCGACACCTCCTTGTAATCCTTGCGCTTGATGCCTTGGAGACGTGCCGACCTTCGAACGGGTGTAGGGACCTTCTCTCCTTTGACGGGGTTGCGAGATGCAAGGGCTCCGGTCGGGACACGTCCTCCGCAACGGATACGTGCGGTCCTCTTGACGGGTAGCTTGACCTCGCATCGCATCGCCTCCTCCATCGATGGCTTCTTGGCTTCTAGCTTCAACTCCAATCTTTTTGGAGGCTCAATGGCTGCTACAAGGGTGCAACACATTGCTTGAAAGGTTTGATTCTCGAGCTCCCAATTCGGCCAAATATATAGTCCTGAGAGAAAAGCCCTGGGAACCTTATTTTCCTTTTTTACACTTCCCTTAAAATTTTCCGACCAAACAAGGAAGTCAAAAAGGAGCAATTCGTGCGAAATTCGGGGTCATCGGGCGTCGGACCACCCCCCGGGTCGGTCCGCTCGGGCCGGCCGGCCCACCCCCGCTCGGGGCCGGGCCGGTCCGGTTTTTGCACACCGCCCTATTTTTTTCTTCCTCGGCCCATGGCAAAAAGTTGGCCCGTAAATCTTCGCGAAAAACTCCGAAAGCTAAAAGAAAAATTATTTACGAAGTTGATGCCTTGTTTTTCGTCCTAGGCGGGACGTTCGGGCTCTTCCTCCATGGTAAAGACGTCAACATGATGAATGGGCACGACATCGGGTTCGTAGTAAACCTTAAGCCGCTGTCCATTCACCACAAATTGATCGCCGTTTATATCCATAATGGTTACCGCTCTGTTGGAGAACACCGAATGCACAACATAAGGTCCATCCCACTTGCTTTGCAATTTCCCCTTTCCGAAGGTTTTAAACCTCGAATTGTAGAGGAGGACCTTATCTCCTTCTTTGAATTCTTTTTTCTTCAATCTTTTATCATACCACGTTTTGATTCTCTCCTTGTATATGCTTGCGTTTTCATATGCTTTCAACCTCAACTCCTCTAGCTCGCTTATTTGAATTCTTCGTTTCACCACCGCGGCATCGAGATCAAGGTTCATCTCTTTAATCGCCCAATAGGCTTTATGTTCCAACTCAACCGGAAGGTGGCAAGCTTTTCCATAGACAAATTGATAAGGGGTCATACCTATCGGTGTTTTAAACGCCGTTCGATAAGCCCATAAAGCTCCGTCTAATTTCTTTGACCAATCCTTGCCTCCCTTCTCTATGGTTTTGTTGAGTATGCTTTTTAATTGCCTATTTGACGTCTCTGCTTGTCCGTTGGTTTGTGGGTGATAGGCCGTGGAGACCCTATGCTCAATTCCCAACTTGGACAAGCACCTTTTGAAGTTCTTCCCGGTGAAATGAGTTCCTCCATCACTTATCAAGATTCTCGGTGTACCGAAACGGGGAAAAATCACGTTCTTGATCATAGTAATGGACTCCTCCGTGGAAGCTTTACGACATGGTATAGCCTCTACCCACTTGGATACATAATCAACGATAACAAGGATATACTCGAATCCAAGTGAGTTTTTAAAAGGCCCCATGAAGTCTATGCCCCATACATCGAATATGTCGATTTGCAAGTTGTATTTCAAAGGCATAGAATTTCTTTGAGAGATGTTTCCGGTTCTTTGACATTCGGGGCATGACGCAACATATCTTTTAGTATCTTCATGCATCTCCGGCCAATAGAATCCGCTCGACCATACTTTTGCTTCGGTTCGAAAATGGCTATAGTGTCCACCGTACTCCGCCGAGTGGCACTTCCTTAGAATCTCAAGCCTCTCTTCTCTTGGCACACATCTTCTCATCACTCCATCATTGCCAAGCTTGAAGAGGTATGGTGCATCCCAAAAATATTTCTTACTTTCGAGATTATCTTCCTTTGAGTGTTTTTGTCTAGATGATCGAGGGGCATCTTCCGAATTGCTCGAATGATGTCGATCATCCAAGTGTCTTTATCAAGCACTCTATAGAGGTGGTCATCTCTCATCTTATCTTCTATGGGCTCTTTATCATCTTGTCCACGATTCATCCTAGACAAATGATCGGCCACAACATTCTCCACCCCCTTTTTATCACGAATTTCAACATCAAACTCTTGGAGAAGAAGGATCCAATGAATCAAACGTGGTTTAGCTTCCTTCTTAGCCAAGAGATACTTGATGGCTGCGTGATCGGTGTAAACAATGACTTTCGAGTTCACGATGTAAGATCTGAATTTTTCGAAAGCGAATACCACCGCTAGCAACTCTTTTTCCGTAGTGGCGTAATTTAATTGTGCCCCACTAAGAGTTTTGCTAGCGTAGTAAACGGCGTGAACTCGGCCTTCCTTTCTTTGTCCCAAGACCGCGCCTACGGCGTAGTCACTTGCGTCACACATGATCTCGAAAGGTTGGTTCCAATCCGGAGGTTGGATGATGGGAGCACTTACCAACGCATTTTTCAAGGTCCGGAATGCCGCTAGACACTTCTCATCAAAGTCGAAAGCCACATCCTTTTGAAGAAGGTGCGTTAAAGGCTTAGTGATCTTCGAGAAGTCCTTTATAAATCTTCTATAGAATCCGGCATGGCCTAGAAAGCTCCTTAAGGACTTAACATCCGTAGGAGGTGGTAGTTGCTCAACCGTCTCTACCTTAGCCTTGTCCACTTCAATTCCCCTCTCGGATATAACATGTCCGAGCACTATGCCTTGCTTAACCATGAAGTGGCACTTTTCCCAATTTAAAACCAAATCTACCTCCGCACACCTTGTAAGGACCTTTTCTAAGTTTGCTAAGCAATCCATGAACGTCTTCCCGTAAACGGAAAAATCATCCATAAACACTTCAACAATTTCTTCGATGAATTCCGAAAACACGGCCATCATGCAACGTTGAAAAGAGGCCGGAGCGTTGCATAGGCCGAAGGGCATCCTCCTATATGCAAACGTTCCGTAAGGACACATAAACGTTGTCTTATGTTGATCTTCCGGGTGAATGGGAATTTGCATGAACCCCGAGTATCCATCGAGAAAGCAAAAATAAGCATGGTTTGCTAACCTCTCGAGCATCTCGTCTATGAACGATAGAGGGAAGTGATCTTTCTTCATCGCTTTGTTAAGCTTACGGTAATCGATACACATCCGCCACCCGGTCACGGTTCTCTGCGGTATCAATTCATTCTTCTCATTCTTCACCACGGTCAATCCTCCTTTCTTCGGTACACAATGTACCGGGCTCACCCATTCGCTATGCGGAACCGGGTAGATGATTCCGGCATCAAGTAACTTGATAACCTCTTTCTTTACTACCTCTCGTATGGCATGGGTTAGCCTCCTTTGGTGGTCCACTACAGGCTTACATTGGTCTTCCATTGGTATACAATGAGTGCAAAAGGCTGGGCTAATACCTTTGAGATCATTTATCGAATATCCAATCACCTTCCTATGTTTTTTTAATAAAATCAGCAACGCTTCATTTTCTTCGGGACTCAACTCGTCGCTCACAATGACTGGATAAGTTTTGTCTGGGCCCAAAAATTCATATTTTAATCCCTTGGGCAAAGGTTTAAGGTCTACTTCGGGCACTTGTGGCTCCTCGGGTTTGATTTCTCCTATGTCTTCGAACTTCTCTTCCTCCACACTACCATCATGCGGCTCTAAGCCTTTTGTTGCTTCTTCTAGCTCTTCATCTTGTTGATTACTAATTTGATTTTCCATCGCTCTTTGCAGCGGGTCTCTAAGGGTTTCAACAAAACAAAGACTATCTATCTCTTCTACTTCTTCATCGTCGGGAGGAAAAGGTGTAAGGTGTTTAGAAGCACGAAGAAAGTTATATGTGTACTTTGTTCCATTAAGGTTCATTGTTACTTTGCCTTCTCCGCATCTAACACGGCATCAACCAACTTAAGAAAAGGCCTACCTAAGATTATATGATCAGAATTACTATGGTAAGCATCAATAACAAAGAAATCGGTTGGTATATAGTTTCTAGAAATTTTTACTTTCATGTTGCAAGCAATACCTAGAGGTTTGATAGTTCCACCATCTCCCATAATTAATTTCGTTGATGTTGGAGCTAAGTCTAGGTTGTGGTATTGAACTTTATCGTAAATTTTAGAAGATAGAACACTTACTTGGGCTCCGATGTCGCATAAAGCTTTGCATTGAACTCCGTTGATCTCGCAACTCAAGTGCGGCGTCATCTTCTCTTCTTCTTCGGATCCTATCGAGTAAATTTCAGCGAGGCGAGCGTATGGTGATGCTTCGGGCTTGATCCCCATGATTCTCTTCACCTCGGCAATATGTTCCGGATCCACCACGTCATCTCCAAAGAGCTTTTCAAAAATCTCACCGGTGGTTTCGAGGTCGTATGAATTTTCAGCTTTCTTCTCCGGTGGGAAATCCACTTCCAATGCTCTTGCCATCCCCTTTTGATTAGGGAATGGTCTTCTCTTGTCGAATACTTCTCCGTAATCAATAGGAACCCAATCCATTGGTTCGAACTCCCATAGTGGCTTCGCGCTTGACATGCTTCTCTTGTTCGTCTCCTTTGGTGCGGTGAAGTCGACGTTTGGTGTAGTTCTTGACTTGATGTGTTCTTGTTCAAGCTTTTTCATGATTGGTTCCTCTTTTGTGACTTCCGGGGTTGCCTCTTTAGAAAAATCAGCAAGTTTCTTCTTCCTTGAATTGAATTCCGGCTCTTCCGCAAGTCTTGTTTCCCAATCTCTTCGCATGGCAGCCGCTTTACTAACTTTTTGTAGAAGTTGGGCGGCTCCCGTGAGTGTTTTCTCCATGAGATCCCCACCTGCACACATTTCGACATGTCGCATGCAACTAGGGGTTAGGGAAAAGAAAAATGTATGCAAGAGTACGTCACCGGTGAAGCCGAGTTTTGGTCCTTGTTCGATTAATTCATTAAACCTATCCCAGGCTTGGTCTATCCCTTCCTCTTCTCCTTGCATGAAAGTGATCACTTGCCTCCTTAGATGTTGAACCTTGCTAATTGGAAAGAACTTCTCGCAGAACTTCTTTGTCAACTTGTTCCAATTGCCTTCAACTTCAAAGGACGCAACCGAATACCATGTCTTTGCTTTGCCGGCAAGTGAGTAGGGAAAGAGATTCCATTTGAACCATTCATCGGGAACTCCTTCTTGACGCACCGTGTTGCATATTGTCGTGAAATCCCTTATGTGTCTATATGGGTTCTCCGTAACCATCCCTTCAAATGGGTTTTCCGCCACCATCTTGATGATCTTGGATTTAATTTCATACTTGGTCGCTTCGAGCTTCGAATCCGACTCTTGTACTTTTATGTCTTCACATCGAGGGCTAGCGTAATCCCTTAATGATTTCTCCGGTTCTTCCACGGGTTGATTAACGAACTCTATCTAGACAATAAGATAAAAACAAAAGCAAAAAAAGAAACAAGTGTTTTTCTGGATAATATATGTTAGATATAGCAAATAAAAGATAAACTAAAATATAAAACTAAGTTAGATGCAAATCAAACGATGTAAACTGACTTGCTCCCCGGCAACGGCGCCGGAAAAAAGGGGCTTGTTGACGGATAAAAGACGTATCCCTCTACGATCCGCAAGCGTACGGACCCCACACCTTTTTCACCACGGGATTCCCAAGGTTCTTGTCAATCCGCGGAGCAAGGGGATTACAAGCGTTCGATCAACAACGACACACTAGCTACTAAAACCCTAACTACTATTAAACTAACTAAACTACACTAGAGAGAAAGATAAACGATCAAGATAGAAGACACTCGCCCACGGGTCTACGATACTAGAGCATGCAATCACTTAAAGACATGAAAAACCAATCTAATCTATCGGGGTTGTGACCACGGTTTCGCCCTTTCCCTCCTCTCGTACCGTCACTACGCGAAGGTATTCATGACTAGACCTTTGATGGCCACGGCGTATTGAATGGATCCAAGGAAGCATTGAGGCCTATACTCCCTTTACGGCACGGTTGCAAGCCTTAAGCATTAAAGTATATTCAACACAAGATGATAGATAGATAATCCGACAAAGTGCGATTACATCTCAAGATCGATTACAACCCATGGACGAATGAGAAGATTACCCCATCAAGGTGCCGATCATGGCACCGTTGATCATGGTTTCCCTTCCGCCGTGTCTTCCTTCTTCTCCACGAGAGGGTGCTTCCTTCGAGGTGGTTGATCTCCCGCCGGAGATCCTCCTCCTCTCTCTCTAGCTTGTGGATGGCCTTCTCGGTGCGAATAACTCCTCCTCCCTGTGTTGGCGGCGCGTCGGGAGTTTTAGGGTCGAAGATCCTTCGAGGGCAAGGAAGACGGGACCGAACCGGTGCCCGAAGTGGACTGGGCCGGCCCGCCCGGGGCCGGCCGGCCCAGGCCCAATTCGGCCCGGTTCGGTCGCCCCTTTTTGCTCCGTGGGTCCTCGTGCACTTATCTACTTTGCCCCCTCCACTTGCATGATTTTGACGCTGTTATCTTCGCGATCAAGATGGAGGCTCTCTTTGCATGAAGTTTGATCTTTTACGCCTCAATCCCTGGGGGTGTTCCTCGTAGCACTTCGGTCCTTGTCACCATTGGAAGTGATTTCAGCAAGATCATGAACACGAACAAGACTCCATGAATGCTCCTTTGAACTTGTTGCGAATCCGTCCTTTATGTCCATGTTTTCCTACATAAACACAACACTTCCAAATGCATGCACAAAGATGAACTTGTTATATGATTAGTGTGCCTAGTGACGGGTTAGTTCCATAATCAAATCCAAACCAAAGTGTAATGGACATGCTAGGTGTACCAAAATACACCGTCAACAGTGTGGTACCTGCATGAGTCTGGATGTTCGTGTGTGGGCGAGCCAGTAAGCCTTGTACCAAGGAATGTAGGTGCCAATCCCGAGCCGAAGATCGACGGGAACCGCCTGGTTAGTGTATACCCCGTTTCGTTTTTGTTGGACCTTCTTGGGGTATGCATTTTTCCGTGTGTTTAGGTCCACCTTGCAAGGTTATAAACCAATCGATTGTCGACCTCTCACTGTTATCCGAGACTGCTTAATCAACTGGCCATGATATCCCGTAAAGATGGAATTTGGTGAATATTGGTGTATGAATTAATTGCTTGTACAATTCTTGACTGAATTAGTTGGCACACTTAGAAATGGTAATCAACTATAACTTGTGCTAAAATATTGAAAGTAAGGACCTACTCTTTATTGCTTTTCAGCAAAAAAACACTACCAGCCAAAAAGCCTCTCATGTCTAGAGTTTGGTGATGTAGTTATCACCCGACGGTTAAGTCTTGCTGAGTATACTCAGCCTTGCTTTAAAACTGTTGTTGCAGGTGTTGCTGATCGGGTGGATGACGACCAGTGATGACATCACGGATGGCCTTCTGTGATGTTTACCGTTGCGCTAGATTAGTTTATTTCCGCTATTTAAAACTCTGAACCTTTACCTTCAAGTCATGAACAAAGATTTGTAATAATTAAACCCTTTGGGGAAGATTTGTGTTAATTAGTGTAGTGTACTCTGGCCTTGCCTTCGCGTGAGTTCTAATGCATATTGTCTATCCTTGTTGATATCCAAGTGATTTACCGGGCGTTAACCCAGCAACTAACGACCGGACGATACTTTAGTATTGCCTAGTGACCAAAGTGGATTGGTTTAGGCAATAGTACGGTATTTTCCTAAGCGGGTTGTCACAATTACGCGGCGTCATGAGTTTAATGATGCGTGGAAAATCGTCTATACAATGTGTCATAACTTTGGTCCTGTAGCTTTGCCATGCTGGACAGAATCTGATGTGGCATCCGATGTTGCATGCCAATTGTGACGAATCGTATGCGTCATAAAACAAATTTGGCCTGTTTGTAGCTGGGTTGAGCCCAAAACTATTCTTGTAGGATGGCGTTGTTCATATAGCTCGAAAAAGATTTTGTTGGGCCTAATTGTAGCTTTTTTGGATGAAATTTGATTAGTGCGGGCCCATTCTGGTTGGGTCGAGTCCAATAGGTGCGCACATTGTTGTGGCCTTCTGTGTCACATTAATCTGAAAAAATGACATTTGTCCCAATTAAAATTGGGCTAAGCCCACTAAAGGACAATATAAAATTAATTAATCACACATCACTATTAAGGGATTTTATTTCAATCTGATCTCAGTAGACTGCATTTTCAAAGTTGATTCTGATTCTTCGGTCTTCTTCTTCAAGCTACATAACTCTTTCTGGTGAGCAACAAACCGTTGTCGAAGTTGTATCCCATCCTGATTGGAAGCGTCAACTCGCTCTTCATCAATACTACTACATAAGGATTTGGTACCCATTCTTGAGTACTCGGCTGCCTCTGTTTTAATTTGTTCGGGAAGAAGCATCATTGACTTGGTATCTTCCATCTAGAAATAGTGGATCCCAAGTCAGATTAGGACCTTGTAATTGATTTGAACTAAGGAAACAAAGGTGTTAAGTTTGTTACCTTAGAGCAGGTCTGAACAGGAGCGACTTCAGATGTTGACCCTTTGGCCCGCTGAAACAAGTACAAGAACAAGAGGTAAGGGTTGAGATCATTCGCAATCGGAAACAACGAAGGTGTTAAGTTTATTACCTTGGAGCAGATCTGAACAAGAGCTACTTCAGATGTTGACCCTTTGGCCCGCTAAAACAAGTACATGAACAAGAGGTAAGGGTTGAGATCATTCGCAATCGGAAACAAAGAAGGTGTTGAGTTTGTTACCTTGGAGCAGGCGTGAACCGGAGCGACTACAGATGTTGACCCTTTGGCCCGCTGAAACAAGTTCAAGAACAAGAGATAAGGGTTGAGATCATTAGCAATTGGAAGAATAAGTTGACTTGGAAGAATCTCTTGTAATAGGGGATAGAAGATCCACAATCACCCAAGCATGCAACAACAATATTCAAAGGCAAAGAGCATGGGGAAGCAGTCCAACAACTTCATCTACAAATTTCTACAAACTACAAATAAGTTGACTTAGAAGAATCTCTTGCAATAGGGAACAGAAGATCCACGATCACCCAAGCATGCGACAACCATATTCAAAGGCAAAGAACATGGGGAAGTAGTCCAACAATTTCATCTACAAATTTCTACAAACCACAAATAAGTTGACTTGGAAGAATCTCTTGCAATAGGAAACAGAAGATCCACAATCACCACAGCATGCAACAACAATATTCAAAGGCAAAGAGCATGATGAAGCAGTCCAACAATTTCATCTACAAATTTCTACAAACCTCAAATAAAATGACTTCTAACAAACTCTTGCGATAGGGTACAGTAGATCCACAATCACCTAAACATGAAAGAATATTATAGAAAGCCAAAGAGCATGGTGAAGCAATCTAATTGAATCGATCAATACAGGGAGGAGACCGCAGAGCTAACGAATAGGACGGGAAGAAGGTGCCACTGCCGAATGTCGTCTCGATGTAGCAGCCCGACCTTGAACCTTTAGCATGATATTCTGCGCAATTGTTGTAGATCTGCGGCCGCTAGGGTGAGCCTTGGGGAGCTGATGGAGCAACAAGTTTGAAACATCTTGCAGCTTCAAGGATGTTGCCGAGGAAGGCCGCCACTCGTAGAAGAGGAAGGCCACCGCTCGTAGCAGAGGAAGTCGTCGTCGTTAGCTAGGCCGTCGTTGCTGCTTCTGCCGCAGATCTAAGTCTCTTCGGCAGTCAAGGATAAGATCCTTTGATTTTGGAAAATTACCAAGAGGGAATTGGGAGACCAGGTTTCCCTCTTTGTTTTATATATAAACAAGGAGGACCAGAAGGAGGAGTGGGGAATTCAAATTTCAAGTCCCGCCTTTGTGGTCCAGAGCGGGAAACAAAAGGCTTTGGATCATGGACCCAAATGTCAGTGACCCAAACGAAAGACCGCTTGGGTGTCGGACCCAAACGTCAGTGACCTTACGTAGAGAAGAAAGTTGTTAACTAGGTTGTCTGTGCCACCATTTATCATGGAATGGACAAACACACACAAGACTATACTTCATATTCACGTTAGACGAATGATCCGATTTTTGTATTACAAATGTACTCATTGCAACAAAATAACGTACGGTTTCAACTGTTTATTACATGACTAAAAACACTTAAATAAAACATTAAAACTACAGGGGACCCTGATACAACCCGTTAGGTAATCTTTTACGGAGATTGTGCATAAATTCGGGATGATCAATGCATATAACCGCCCAATCATATGTGAGTATTTCGTGAGGAAAGATTCACTCTAAGAGAGACATGCACTTGTCATGCAATTGTGTGCAGTTAGCCTGAATTGCCCATCATAGAAATGAAGTCACAGTTTCCTTGTTTGCCATGTCCCACATCTTTGACGCACAGTGCAGCTTCAACCTTTCGACTTGGTACATGTTGGCGACCGAGAGTAAATAAGGCCAGACATTGGCAAGAGTGTTCCATAAATCAACCTCCTCAGGGAGTGATCCTTCACTAGCTTATTTGATAAGGACCGAGAAGCCATCAGGGTGTGTGTCAATAATTGTAACAGTTTCAGAGCTAGACTCTACTCCTGGGCCATAGAGCATTGCCTCCATAACACAAGATACTTTCGCCACATCGTCACGTATCGTCGGTATCACCTGATATGCTGCACCTACGTGGAATACAACTTCCACAGGGGCTTGGGCTTTAACTCTTTCGCATATGCTTCTTTGCACTGATGGAGGAGGAACTTCAATGCAGTCGTTCTCCAGTACTGAAACAACACATGATATGTGTATGCGATCTTCACTGGATGTCACGTGTTCAATGTCATGATGCTCCACCAGACATTCAAATCCTCTTTCTTGTAGATCCTGATTCATGAACCAAACTTCTTTTGTAGCTTGAACTCGAAACGTGTCATCTTCATTATTTGGGTCTCTAGCCATCACACGCAACAATACTTGCACCTACATGGAAGAGTGACAGGATTGGCAAACAATAACATAATGCAACCGTATCACCATGTGTGAGTGTGTGTATTCATAGCAGCAACGAGACACGTACCATTTGGGATTTGTGCAGAGGAACGAGGATGACAGCAATGGTGTCTGGAACATCCATCCACTGATGATCATTCATACTTGTAGGATAGAAACATAGCTTCCATTGACAGCCTCCCACAAAGAACGTACCGGATTCCTTGAACTTGCCCGCGGTTCCTTCTATTGTCGCTTCCTGGCTTGAGACTGAGAAGTCGACTTGCATGGAAGGAATCATTTAAGCGTCTAAAGCCATTAACACAAATGGCCTACAATGATCATCTCGTGCCTAAACTATCTCTTTTACAGTGGGAGTGAATGTGTCGTTCCGAAACGTCCGTTCATGAACATCAATTACCGCTCGAATGGACGCGTCCCTTCAGTGCGGGTGTGGCCACGTTCAGGTCATGAATTTCCTGGTTCTAGTCCTTAAGTGCGATTCACAATGATCGATACGCCTGTTCAGAGGCGGTGTGCACACAAGTTCGTCGGTTAACGCCTAGTGCCAGTGCTTAACTGCAATTCTCAATGATCGACATGTGGATCAACTTGTGAGAGTGTGTCATTCCCAAATGCCCATTCGAGATGCCCTTATGTGCTTATATGCATGTTGATATTATGCACACAAAAAAACATATATTGCTATTCTAATTCCATTTTATGCCGTTTTGGTCTTGTCGCGTCAACAAGTTCATCACGTTTCTCAGTCTCCAAGGCCTGCGGGAATCATCAAGTGTGAATCCAGACTATTCGTAGACCTTTACAGTCACGACTAATGAAGTGTACCTAATCGAGGAGAACTTTTCAAGTCATCCCGCACCCTGTGTGTTGCAATGCAAGGACCATCTGGTCCATCTGATTACAACACCCAATCTTGTTCTCCAGATGCAATTGACACCTAAGCCATTACATAAACTAACGGTAGAGAGTTGTCTCATTGTTGATGCGGCATGAGCTGATGTAGTGAGACAGCCATTAGATGCAGCTGATGTGGCATGATTTGTCCGTAGGACTTTCTTGTGCTCTAGAGAGGAAAGTCCGGAAGTAAACACATACTACCTAGACACGACGGGCTCATCCCGTGATACCCATCGTCCACACATGTAATCGATGCACGCCACTGAAGATTCTGACCTAGATAGATTCCTATCACGCGTAGGCCTGACTATATTCCGAGCATCTCACGTTTTCCATAGTAACTTTAGCAATGCTACATCGAGCTTACGTGACCGATGAGGTCCTTGATAAATAGGCGAGTGCTGCAGAGTGTTCTTGAAAGACAAGGCCAACACTCATCGGTTCCTCATCTTGCATTTCTCTACTTCAGTGGGATACAAGGGTGAGATCATATTGTTGCCTAATGTTGTTTACTTTATGTATGCATGGTATCGATATGGTCACATTGTTAGCTTATGTAGGGTCTGTTTTTCGTTTGTGTATGCAGTACGTGGGGAATGGTCGAGCAAGGAAGGGTCGGAGCATGGAACTTGGAGGAGTCAAGGAAAGGGGGATCTGTCAGGCGCAATAGCACCTCACAGCCACCCGGTTCAGCCGCTGCCATCGGCACCACAGCAGCACTCGACCCCAATGGCACCTCCACTTTCGCTGGTATCGACACCTCAGCAGCACCCGGCCCCAATGGCACCTCCACTTCCACTGGCACCTAACAGCTACTCATCACCACAAAGTTCACACCACCAACAAGTAGCAAATACCAAAATACAAGCAAGATTAGCACCTCTAAACTGTCTACCTAGCAATAACACCACGGATCACATTATGCCTCATTGTTGTCCTTGTTGAGTGACCTGTTATATGAGGACTACCTCAGCAGTTCCCTCACCTTCTTCACTACAAGTGTTGCAGAATCCAGGAGTTGCTTGACCGTCTGCAACTCAACGGCAGTCTCTTGAATCTCCCTGTTAGCCTTTGCACATTCGTCCTTCTACATCCTTGCCTCTCTTTCAGCTTTTAGGTACTTGTTGGCTTCACCCTTTTATGTAGGACACAACAGAGCATCGTTTCTCATTTTCTTTCTTGTCTCAAATAGGTTATGGGTTACCTCCCCGTAGTATCACGTTATCATCTGCAGCTCAATTTGACATTGACCTCCTCCTTAGCAGTTGTACATGCTTCTTTCCACAACCTTGCTTCCCCTTCTGCTTTTCCCTTCATTTCATTAGTTTCTCTTGAACTTTTAGAATCCTAATATCCCATTCAGGATCTATCCACCTAAATGGCACGCACTTCATGCCATCAGTCTTCAGTCCCCGGTTTCGATCATATAATTAGCGATTGACCACAATAACATCAAACGCAGAAGCAACAATTATTAGAAGTGATACAGGTTATCGTTTACCTCACAACAGTATACATATCGACACCCAGGGTTGGCACCTGTCTAGTCATACATCAGATGGATAGGCAACCCGTCCTTGCACTCATTTTCATTAGGATCTATAACGATAACTTCACGAGGACCATACATCGGCGATCTGGAGCTTTCGGAGTCTACTCCAAACACTTTAAAATACATGAATATAGTTTGTTAACCTACATCCCCAAATCTAGAATTCCCCTTAACTAGTATGACAGATTATAGTAGCATGGCTAAACAGAGGACTGACCTGACGGAGCGAGTCTTGCTTCTCCGTTCGCCGCTAGGGCCGCTATGATTCTCCATTCCCACCACAGGCAATAGTAGATCTAAGCACCGATGTTAGCTCTAGTCTTTGCCACAAGGAAAAGGAGTGTGGGGCCGGTGAGTCTCTTGCAGAGTTGCAGTAGTGTACGCCGCGTCGTCGAGAGAAATGAGATATATACACTTGTCTACGGGAAAACGTTTTCTGGCTGTCGCTCGCGCTTTTCTCCCGCCAACTTACCAAAACCGCTTCATGCTGTTGTTGGGGCAGACATGCCCAGATTCCAGGCGCATGCCGGCCGGCCACGTGGAATAGTCGGCACTTGGAAACAAGCAGTTACACAATTGTTTCTTAGGAAGGTCCTTTCTGCAAACCATCAAAAGGATGGACCATATGGTTCAGGATCAATCCAAACAAACAACACCTCAGCTTTTCCTCCTTTTTACTACTAGGAAGGTCCTCCTTGTTGTGACAACCCGCCCAGGAAAATACCGTACTACCGCCTAAACCAATCCACTTTGGTCATTAAGTAGTAATAAAGTATCATCCTGTCGTTAGTCACCGGGTTAACGCCCGATAAATCACTTATATAGCAACAAGGATCGACATATATGCATTAAAACTCACACGAAGACGAGTCCATAGATGCAACATAATTAACATCTAAAATTTACCCCGAAGGGTTTAATTGTTACAAAACGAAGTCTTTAGCACGACAACGCAGTTCAGAGTTTTTAAAACAGCAGAATTAAACTAAGCGGAAAGCGAGAACACCACGGGAGGCCAGCCATGATGCCTTCATTCGTCATCCTCCACCCACTCCAACTCCCAGCCGGGCGGGATCTCTCCGGGCCACACATCACCAAAGGCATTACCTGGAGCAACAAGATTATAGCAAGGCTGAGTATACTAATACTCAGCAAGACTTACTCGTCGGTGATAACTACTTCACCAACTCTAGACATGAAAGGCTTTTGGCCACTGGGTTTCTTTTGCTAAAAAGTAACAAAGAGTATGTCCTTACTTTCAAGATTTTAGCACAAGTTCTAGTGGGTTTATTCTTTTCTAAATTAGCCATCTAGTACAGACAAGGTTGTACCATACAATTAATCAAGCATAATATTCATCAACTTCCATCATTAGGGATCTCATGGCTAGTGGAGTAAGTAGTCTAAGATAACGGTGAGAGGCCGACAATCGATTGATTCAAACCTTGCAAGGTAGACCTAAATACATGGTGGGATGCCCCCGCGAGGACAACCACCAAGCGGTTCCCAAAATTCTTCGGGTCGGGATCGAATCTTACAGTCTTTGGTGCAGGCTATCCGGCATACCCCGCGAGGCACCCGGACTCACCATACACCACCGGTAGCTAGCCGTGAGACGCATCCCAACATGAGTAATAGTAAGGTCCCTCGCCGCCTCATTAAGTTACTAGGCTTACCGGTCCCATTCCCGACAAGTTCTTAGTACGTTCAAACAGTTAGCCCACGATAGCCATTGGACCGGAGCCCACATCCCATGCTTTTACCATATGAGCAATCCATTTAAGGAGATCTTATAATTCCTATCTAGGAACCTATTCTCGCGAGTGACATCATCACCCGACTAGTAACGGTCCTATAGCTTAGCTGCTATCGACCTATCATACTAGTAAGGACACATGTACCTAGGGATCATGCATCTAAGGTTCCATACAACTCCTGAACTTAAATGCACAAGCATCCATAGATAAGTGTATATCAATTTGAAAATCTGGGTTATATGCACCGGGGCTTGCCTTTGTCAGCAAGGTAGCCTGAGCACCCTCGGTGTCATCGAGTACTTCCACGTACTGCAGTGCAACTTCCGCTTCTCCTTCCTCGGCTTCCGGGACGAGCGAGTAGTCACCGTCAGGAAGATCTACACGGAATGCAATGCAGGGTTTTTGTGATGTGATAGATTATTTATCTTATCCAACTCTTGTTGGCCATATTCACCTTAACAAATAATTAATTATTACTTTCCTTTTTATGAAGGTTATTATTGATATGTGTTTTATTCTTTTAATTAAATACTTTAATTAATGTTTCTTTTTTTAATTGTTATTTCATGTGAAAGTTTAATACTTCACCTTCCACTAGTAAGGTTGTGTACAAAGATAATTATTTACATTTAATTCTTTAAACAGCAAGGGTGTATTCTTAGATCTTAAGTAAGTTTTGCAACACTTCACAAAAAAGGGGGGTCTAAGAATAAAAAGGCATTTTCCTAATTTAATCAAAACATTAATCTATAAAAAGGCCTCCAAAGCTTTTATTTAATAATAAATCACTAACAATTCAGTGGAGGGTTTCTTAAGCATCAACAGACCTATACTAAGCCACTGAACACACATGCAAGGCTTGGAAAGCTAGAAAATTAATTATTTTGGAAATGACAAAAGCTAGCTCGCAATTCTAGTTAAATGCATACAAAAATAAATAAGCATCCAATTGCTCCAAACTTCCTCACACATGTTCTCTGGTCTTAAACCATCCTAGGAAAGCAGCAAGTACACCTAGAACTACTACTGATCTTGCATTATTAAATTACCAAGGAAAACATACATATATTAAAAATAAATACTTCTGACCACGCACAAATTGTGACTAATTCACCAGAGGTTCAACTTGGCATAACAAGACCACATGCAGAAGTTGGGCTCAAAAACATATTTATTTTTAGCTACAAAAATCATCTAGACAGATTCTGCATAAATGGAACATAATTCATATAAAAAGATTTACATCATAACTTTGCGCAATTTCTGGCACATGAGCTAGTCATAACATCACACACAACATATCCAAAAATTGGAGACAGAGTACCTATGGATTTTGAGATATCACAGATCTAGGTTTTTCATATTTCTATTTGTCATGCCAAAAATATCAAGAAACAACCTAGGTGAGTATAACAAAAGTTGTAGTTCTCCTCACCAGGAATCTAGCAAAATTTAGTTTGCAATTTTCTGAATTTTCTACGATTTTCTAGAGATTTTACAAGTTCCAGCAAAAAGGCTATACTATTGAAGATGTTCTTTCGCACTAAGGACCCTGCAAGGAATTGAAACATCACAACTATACCCCTAGTTTACAGGAAACACCCTAGAAAGACCAGAGGCCTTGCAATTTAGCCCCCGGGCATGGAATGGCGGCGGCGCCGGCCGGATTCCGGCAAGCCGGCGGCGCTCCCAGCCGGGGAGACTGTGGGGCGTGACCACATGCTCACCTAGGGCCTGGGGATGGCCGAAGTTGGGGCGGAGGAGCCGCCGGAGCGGGCGCACGGCGATGGCCGGCCGCGGCGGCCGCGGCGGCTCAGTCCTGGCGACGGTAAAAGCTCGGCTTGGACTACAAGTGACTCGAATAGGTCCAACTGGGTCCAGGGGAGGTTCAAGGAGGATTGGACGCACTGGAGGATGGATGGGGAGGCGAGTTCACCGGGGGCGGCGCGAATGGCGTGACAGACAGTGATGGTGGTGCGAGGAGGACGGGAAGGCGCTCGGTTTAAATAGGGCGGCTCGATCGCGCTGACGAGGGCATGACCATGAAGATGCGGCCGTGGCACGGCGGCCTCGGCCGGCGCGCGTACGGCGGAAGCCGCCGCCGACGGACCGAGAGGTCCGCAGGTGCGCACCGAGCCGGTACGGCGCGGTCCGTGGCGTGCGAGCGGTCCGGAGGACTCCAATGGACCTCGGGGCGTGGCGCATGGGGAAGGGGCACGCCTCGGCCGGCGTGTGGCCTTGGGTGGCGCGTGGCGCGGACACCGAGGCCGGCCGGCGCAGGCATGACACGCGGCACACGGGCGTGCGCAATGTCGCGGCGCGGCGGTGTTCGGGCTTAAACGTTTTGCTGATCTATTGTTCAAAATTGAAAAACTCCAAAATTTTGTATAAAAGTGCATAAAACTCTGAATACGAAAGTCGTAGATCTCATTACCACCTACAACTTTCTCAAAGGTCATATGGGGTTTTTCTCATTAAATTTTGCACAACAAGTTTGTCAACTTTGAATACCACTCACTTTCAGTGAACAGGAGGTACTGTCCTTTGGGCAAGTTTTTCACCTTCTTCCACTCAAAATTTTCAATGCCAATCTACATGAAAGTTGTGTCCCTCAACAAACTAGACAACTCTCATAAAGGTAGATTTTTAAGTGTTTAGGTGAAATTTGGAGAACGCGGCAAAAGTTCCGGAAGACATCTAGGGTCACTAGGGTTTAGGTGGGGTTTGACCAAGACTTTGACCATGGGTTGACCCCACATGTGTGTCCACTTGATCAATGGTGTCATTAGGGTTAGTTGGTGAGTTTTTTGTGGTGAGGACCCAGGTTGACCATGATTTGACCACTGTCAGCAGAGTTGACCGACGATTAGGGTTAATTAAAAACCTGGGGTGTCACACATGCGAAACATCAACAGGCCAGAGTTTCCTCAATCATAACTTCCCCCGTTTTGTATCTATTATCACCATACCTCCACTGTTCTTCCTCTACCTCCATTGCAACACATATGAATTTTGAAAGGTGACTCTATGCTCGAAACGAATGAGTTTGGACGATGGACCCAAATGCTAGTGACCCAAACAAGTTCGTCGGTTAACGACCGGTGCCAGTCCTTAACTGCAATTCTTAATGACATCCATTGCAATACGTATGAATTCTAAATGGTGAGTATGTTCAAATAAATCTGAAATAGATTAAACCAAATCTGCATAATAAGATGACATCTCATAGCAACTCATCTCCACAAAGTTCACATCACTAGTCCACCAACAAGTAGGAAGCATCATATGATGATCCGATAGCCAACACCAAAATACAATCATGATACAAGTTTCACAATAATCATGAGTACTCATTCATAATCATAAGTTCATAACTCCATCTCATGTTTGGCCTCCTGCAGCTGTTCCTTCATCTTCAGCATCTCCTACCGTGAAGTTTTGGTCTTGCAGGTCTCTCTTAAAGTTCTTTCAGAAGATCGGGATGTCTCGTCTCAGGGCGAGGACTCTATAGGATCTCCAAAGAGATTGAAAACATCATAGAACAATTTGAGAAAAAGAGAAAGAACTTCAGTACGCATCTAAGGACAAGACAACTAAGGGCGGAGAACATTCTTCTTACCATATACATTGGAATAAATGCGTCAATGAATAGGTAGGATATTGAGTTTGTTTGGTCAGTCTTTTCTTTTCGATTTTCAAGAAGTTTGTTGTTAGTTGGACTGAAACGGGTACTAATAGGCAAGGGTACTCGTTTCAGTCCAACTGACAAGAACTTCTTGAACATTTAAAAGAAAAGACGGACCAAACAAACTCAATGTCACCCATTTATAGATGCTTTTATTCCAATGTATATGGTAAGAAGAATAAGCTCTGCCATTAGTTTTCTTATTCTTAGGTGTGTACTGAAGTTGTTTCTATCATTCAACTAGTTGTTCTATCATGTTTTCAGTCTCTTTAGAGAACCTAAGAGAGTTCTCCCCTGAGACAAGGCATCCATATCTTCTAAATTAACATTAAACGCAGCCTTGGAGAAAACTCACCTCGATCTAAAAAATAAACTCATCTCAGTCTATAAAAAACCTAAATCCCATGAACCCAATTGTATGAGTACAGTAAAACAACCACCACACGCCACAAAACCTAGTTGTTTGCTACCTACATAAACTCAACAAGGGAATGGTTGTCCAAAATGAACCTATTAAACCATCGAACGATGCAAATTGGAAACTAACTGAATCTAACACCTGCGAATTGTGCAAATGCTAACAATCGTGGCAGAATCCAGATGTCCCTTCAACGGTCTGTAGCTCTAAAATAGTATCTTCAATCTACCAATTCATAAAATGATGGACCTATCAATTGTGCACCTCGACAAAAATCCATAAAACGAGTGACTTGAATGTCACACCCAATTTCCTGAGAGAAACCAGATGCATCTCATATGTGTGCCAGGATCTAGTTCCACACATATGATAGACAAAATGAGTGTAATATCATAGATAGTCAAAACGTATCAAGGGGTTTAACAACTTACTACACTCATTTGGAAGACACGAAGGTCTTTAACATCGGAAAACGATAACTACACGATGAGTCTTCGTCTTCCACTTCCACAGGCACTTGACTAGGGGAGATGCATGCCTCAGAACTCCTCGAAGTCATTGTAGAACTCTTCACCATGTTCTCTTCTGAACAGCGGTAAGAAAGGATGAGGACACTTATGGTTGGTACTCAACAAGTGGGGGAAGATGCAGGGCTACCAAAGATAGGCTATGGTTTTGCAGTGGTTAGCATTTTAATGTTGGTCAAACTTTTAATTGAAGAACGCCTAGTTACTAGATGTAAGTATATACCAACCCACTTAAGAAACATTTAAGCAAAACAACCCAAAACTCATCGAACCACGATTTATTCTCATCTTTAAGTTTATTAATCATGTGAGGGTCCAAGCCGCTCATAACCATGAGCACGACTGATCGATCAGTTTTACACTCTGCAGAGGTTTGCACACTTTACCCACAGGTCACGCAAAAACTCTGAAGAACTTTAAACCCAACCATGCGATGCTGGCCAAGCACCATACCACACTTCCGAGGTGTGATTGCATAGGGACGCTACGAAGCCTTTACAAAGGCATGCAAAAGACTAACGACCCGCATAGTTACGAATCAGGGCGAACCATAACCCTCCCTAGTGGTCAACACCTTAGCAAAGGCTGCTACCCCAAAAGGACCGGGCTATACCCCTGCAACCCGAATCCCCCTCTTGGCCTTTCGGAAAAGGGCCACTAGTACGATCACGCACCTAATTAATTGGCTAAGGTCAGAGCCATGTGACACTGTGGTTGCGCATGTTTTCTTGGGTGGTTCTCCATGTTCCGATTAAGTCAAGTGTTCTTGTATTAACCCGAAACACTGATCATTAAACATTAAGCATTTTCATAAAAGACCATTTTGTCCAACCCAAGTTGAGCAACTAGCATATTCTACCCAAAAACATTTATTTAAACGAGTTGTGCCAAGGATCGGGGATAAAGATCTAGGTAAGACCTTAAAAAGGTGTTCCCATCAAATTAATGCAATATCATAATAAAAGTAGACTTAATTATTATGCAGTTATATAGGAAAAAATAGAATATGCAGGGGGAGAAAACCACTTGCCTTCCTTGCTTAAACACTAAGGTTCTTCTTTTTCAAACACTTGCTCTTGATCTACTTCAATAGGCTACTCGCTTGAAACTGGCACGATGTCTACGAGCACACATGAATACATTATTCAATAAACAAAACAATACACCAAGCATGAAAAGCATAAAGGGAGAAAAAGGTTTGGGTCTAGGACCGCGACACAAGAAACACTCAAAACTATCAGGATATTTGGATGGTCACATACAAGAGCTAGCTATGTGCTTGGTATCTTTTAATTAAGTAAAATCATGTATATAGGTTATTTCAGAGAAATACCCTATTTATAATTAAGCAAGTTATATTTGTATTTAAAAGACGATCTAAGCTTAGTTCAATTTTGTTTATAAATATTCAAGTCTGATTTATGAAAATTAAACATTTAATTTAAAAGAAGCATGTAAAAGCATCTAGCCATTTATCTTTATATTTCGAGTTATTCTAATCAAATTATAACTTATAAACACATTTATATTCATTTTAATCAAATTAACATTTAATTAAGAAAACTCGGGATATAGCTTATGTTACATTTTAGTAGAAAGCAAATTGCATGATCATTAATCAAATTAAGTTTGATTACAAAAACCAAGATATACATCTAATTAACTTTTAATTAAAAGAAATATTTAATTAATATTAATCATATTAACTTTCTTATGAAAACACATGTTGATCTCTAATTAGATTTTAATTAGAAAAGGATGTGTAATAGGATAATCATATTTAATATTTAAATAAAATATAAAACATAGAACATGTACATCATTACTCCTAACGCGTACTTTGAGTTTATATGAGCCTAACACAACAAGAACGAGGTTAAACGGAGCTAAAACACTAGATTTATGGACTAAACAAGGCTCTAGAACTGACGGTCTTGAAAAGACGGTCACGTAGACACCAAGAACGCTTAAAATGGATAAAAGACGGAAAAGATATGGCTAAAACAAGGTTCAAACAGGGCTCTAGGGGCTTAACTGCAAGAAACCAGGGACCTAAACATTGTTATGTGTAAGAACTCAAGGGTTTTGGTGCAAAGGAACAAAGCTTTTCTGCAAAACAGTCGGCGGGGCTCTGGGTTGACCGGGGCTGGGCGCGATCTGCGCCGTTGATCGTGGATTGGGCGGCGGGCGCGGCCGTGGACCGGGCGGTGCACCTGGTCCACGAGTCTATGGTGGATCGGCCGAGGTGGTACGCCTTCTTTTAATCAGAGCCGTCCACTGGCGATCGGGCGGCCGGGGGTGGCCGCGAGGCGCGTCGCGGCGGCGGGGCAGCGGCGCCTGGCGGCGGGACGGCCGGTGGTCGCCGGAACTTCGCCGGAAAAAAGGCAAACTCAAGCTACGAGGCTTCGTTTGGCGCGCAGTTTGCACCTACGTGAGGCTAAGGAGATAGCAAACTTGTCCAGAGGCTTGTGGAAGTGACTCAGGCAAAGGTGGCGGCACCACGGCGGTTGTGGCGGACGGAGCACGGCCGGCGAGCGGTGGTGGGTGCTGCGGCTCAAAAACATGGGGAAAGGAGCGGGGAAAGTTTGCTCACCACACGGCAATACCCTGGCGAAGTGACGGGCGGCGGAGATGGAGCGGCGGAGGAGATCGAGGCGGCGGCGTTCCGGCGGTGGTGAGCCTCGGGTGGCTCGGTCTGGCGGGGAAAGGAGGAGCCTGGGAGCGGGATCCTTGTGCGGGGGGAACAGGAGGCGAGGTAAGACACGAGGAGGCCGAAGAGATGCCCACCGACGATGAGGGGCTCCAGGCAGCCGGCGATGGCCTGGTGGCAGAATCCCTGGCGGCGGCGCGTGTGGAGGCGAGGAGAGGATGCGGGAGGCGCGGGTGAGTGTGAAGGGAGCAAGCAGATACTCTGGGTGGGCTTTCATAGAGCGAAGAGGGCGAGAGGGCGTGATGGCCGGGCAACAATGGCCATCAATGCCATGGTGCTGCCGATGGCTTTGATTGCAATCAAGGGGCTCTTGACCTAGGTGAAACAGAAGGGAGTAAAGGAGGAGGTGTGAAGTCGAGGCTTAGTTGCACGTTGACGGCGGTGATTCAAGGAGGGGAGGCGCGGGAGACACGGGACCATGGACGGTAGTATGGACCTCCCTAGGCCCACTACCTCGGTGGGTACCAGGACCGACTACTCGGTGGGCCCCTGGGACTACCCGACTTGCGCTGCACGACACCTGATGGTGTGAAGCACAAGGACTATAGAGGAGAAGTACTCGGTTAGGAAGCCGTACATGTCCCGTATTGTATGGAGGACTCCTAGACGTACTCGACTAGTACTCTCTCCCTGAACCGACTTGTAACCCTACCTCCCAGACTATATAAGGTGAGGCAGGGACCCCTCTCTATCTCACGGCTTAAGATTGCATCATCTTGTAATCGCACCCAATCAATCCAGAGCTACGTAGCATACAGGACGTAGGGTATTACGCACCTCACGGCCCGAACCTGTCTAAATTGTGTGCCACGTGTCTCTTCCTTCGAGTTACCGATCTCGGCGAGGCCACATTCATCTACTTCGAGTACTCCCCTTAGTAGGTTGCCGGTCTAAAACACCGACAGCTGGCGCGCCATGTAGGGGCTCTCGCCCGAGATCACATGGCGAACTCGACGGCTCCCATCTACATCAAGCCGACCGTCGCCTTCAACCGCGGCGACACCTTTGTCTTCGGCGCCTGGGTCTGCACTGCTGACGGCACTGGATCTTTCCAACGCCGCCTCACCATGCCGCCCAACCCGGAGACCGGCCTCGTGGAGCTTCCCGAAGTAGTCACGGGCGAACTTGCCGGCAAGTTCGGCGAAATTTCGCTTTTTGACCAACACGCCGACTTCGAGCCTGGATCCGCCTCCAACTCGAACTCGACGTCCCCGTGGGCTATCGTATGCGAGCCTACTCAGCCATCGCATGTGGACAACCTACCCCGTGAGCCTTCACGTGTGGCCCCCGCAACATCAGCAGGGCCCACACGAAGGCTCCTCCTACACTCCGGGTCGGCAAGGAGCCCATACCCGAGTACAACTCGGACTCCGACACTGTCCCGGCCACGCCTCGGACTCCAACCCCCTCTTCGGCTTCTACTCAGACTCCGCGTACGAGTTCGACTTCGGGTCGGACCCTGAGGATCCCGAGTTCGAGGACAACTCTACTGAGCAACCCTTATCAGGACCGGCTTCTGGGCTGGTTATAACATCCACACTCGCCGGGAGATTCGTCTACTGGCCAGACCGCAAGCCCGTCGACCTGATAGATGGGAACTCACGCTACATCGCCTACCTCGACTCGCTTCCCTTCCAGGAGGGAACACCACTCGCTCGAGCTGAGGAGTACACTCCAACTGAGGTGGCGAGCTCTGACTCCAGTCTTGGCAACCCCGACCGCCAAGTCTTCATGGCTGCCGGCGACACGCCAGGACCCTCAGGGACGGCAGACAACCGATACCTTGAGGACATCTCCGCAGAAGAGCTGTCTGCTGAAGCACCCGCGGATGAGACTGGCACCAACAAGGACGCTCGACGTGAGCGTAACAGAAAGCGGAACGAACGACGTCGGCGCCTTCGAGACTCCCTCCCCATCCACAACCTCGCGGAAGGACTCGACCAAGTCGAGTGCCGAGTACACACTACCCCAGAGCAATGCCTCATGTCTATCACCACGATAGCACATCAGGCCCAGGGGATGCTCGTGGGATAGGTCATCGCCAAGCTTGCAGAAGACGCCTACTTCATGCGAGTTGACAACAGGGTCGCTCAGCCGCCCCGTGCTAGGAACCGCGACAACGAAGCCACAAGTCGCAGTGCGGACCTCGGCCGTAACCATACTCGAGCCGAGCTGCCGGCCCAGCCCAACCGAACTCGGGCAAACACCGGCGGACACTCACAAGCTGGCAACAGCGCCGCAGCTACTGGCGGCGATCGCGAGATCATCCCCCACCGCGACCCTGGCGGCGGAGGCAGCGACGGCGGAAGCTCCAACATGGGGCCAATAGAAGGGACGATGGCGGAGGCGATCGCGGCGGCCGAGGCCACGCGAACAGCCATGCCTCCGGAGCCTCACAGGGCGGCTTCGACGCCCGCCAGAAGATTGAAGAACTGCGGCGGAAGAAGTCCGCCACCGTAGGCGACAACGATGGCTTCCCCGCCTTCTTTCCTCGGCTTCGCAACTTACTCCTCCCGGACAAGTTCAAACCTCTGGGAATCACCAAGTACGACGTGAAGCAAGGCCCCATCCAGTGGCTCAGGTGCTACGCCCTCTCCATCGAGAACGCTGGAGGCAACAACAACACCAAGTGCCTCTACTTCCCCTTCTGCCTAGACCAAGCCCCGCTCACATGGCTTGAGTCACTGGACAAGCACTCGATCGACAAGTGGGACCAGCTGAAGGAGCAGTTCACCAGCAACTTCGCGGGCACTATGGGCCGCTCGGGTACTCGCATGGACCTGGCTATGGTGAAACAGGAACAAGGCGAGACCCTTCACAAGTATATGCGGCGCTTCTTCGACAAGCGCGCCACCGTAGTCGACGTCACCGACAAGGAGGTCATCGACCTCTTCCAAGACGGTCTCTACCACCGTCGCACCTTCGAAGACTTCGGTCGACGCCGCCCCAGGTCCATCACCCATCTCAAGGATATGATCACCTCCTGGGCGGATGAAGAAGACAAAGCCAACGCCAAGTACGATGCCATCTGTGGCAAGAGCAAACAGAACACGGGCGGCGGCATCAGCAACAACGGGAACCAAGGCGGTCGCAACAACAACAACTACTCGGTTCCCAACCACAAGCGCAAGCCAGACAACACTGTCGCGGCTATCCAGCGCCCTGCGAAGGAGAACTCGAAGAAGACCTCCGGCGGCTTCAAAGACTTGCTAGAGAAGTGCCCGTGGCATCTGGACGGGAACCACACCACCGAGCAGTGCTACCAACTCAGGCGAGCACTCAAGGGTACTCCAGAGCCACCGCACCCTCATGACAAGAAAGGCAAGAAGAAGAACGACGAAGGCAACAGCGACTTCCAGGAACCCGACAAGACGGTGAACGTCCTCTTCAGTGGGCTACCCAGCAGACGGGAACAAAAGGCTAACCATCGAGAAGTCATGAGCATTGAACCAGCAGTTCCGACCCCTCTCAGGTGGTCGGAGGTACCCATTACCTTCTCCCGCGCGGATCAATGGACTAGCTTCTGCGAACCAGGGTGGTTCCCCCTCGTCCTGAAGCCGGTGGTCGCGGGCTCTAGGCTCAACAAGGTACTCATCGACGGTGGAAGCGGGCTCAACGTCCTTTTCACCAAGACCTTGAAGAAGATGAAGCTCGACATCACCCACATGCTCACCAAGAGCACCTCGCCCTTCTGCTGCATCGTCCCCGAGAACGCGGCTATCCCACTGGGCTCAGTGGTCATGCCAGTTACCTTTGGGGAATCTCGGGACAACTATCGCACCGAGTACATCAAGTTTGAAGTCGCGGACTTCGAGATCTCCTACCATGCCATCCTCGGCAGACCGGCTATCGCCAAGTTCATGGCGGTACCACACTACACCTACTTGGTACTCAAGATGCCAAGCCCAGCAGGTGTACTCTCACTGCAAAGGGACTTGAAGATCTCGCACGACTGCGACACGGAATCTGTGGAGATCGCCTCCACAAATCAAGTACCCAATGCAATGATGGAGGTCTACGCTGCGTCGAAGAAGCTTGCCCCGAGTGAACTCGACATCCCAGAGAAGTCGAACAAAGCTAACAAGTCTCAGCCAGCTGAGGAGGTTCTGGTCAAAACAATTGACTTCGGGACAGGCGACAGCAGCAAGACTACCACCATCGGGGCGGGTCTCGACCCCAAATAGGAAGACGCTCTCATCAACTTCCTCCGGGCTAACCGCGACATCTTCGCATGGAAGCCAGCGGACATGCCAGGGGTGCCTAGGGAGTTGATTGAGCATTCCCTCAACGTCGATCCTAAAGCTACCCCAAAGCGACAACACCTCCGCCGCTTCGCCGACGACAGATAGGATGCCATCAAGAAGGAACTCGCCAAACTACTCGCAGCTGGCTTCATCAAAGAAGTCTTCCATCCTGAGTGGCTCGCCAACCCCGTCCTCGTCCGCAAGAAGAACTCAAACGAGTGGAGGATGTGCGTCGACTACACCGACCTCAACAAGCACTGCCCCAAGGACCCCTTCGGGTTGCCGCGGATTGACCAAGTCATCGACTCCACGGTGGGTCGCGACCTCGCTTCCGCTTCCTCGATCGCTACTCCGGTACCACCAGATCGCGATCAAGGAAGAAGACCAGGAGAAGACCACGTTCATCACCCCGTTTGGCGCGTACTGCTACACGACCATGTCCCTCGGGTTGAAGAACGCCGGCGCCACATACCAACGAGCTATCCAGGCCTGCTTCAAGAGGCAACTCAACAAGAACGTCGAAGCCTACGTGGATGACGTGGTCGTCAAGACCAGAAACTCCAGCACGCTCATCGACAACCTTGAAGAGACTTTCGCATCCCTGCGCGAGTACCGCTGGAAGCTCAACCCGAACAAGTGCGTCTTCGGTGTACCCTCGGGCAAACTACTCGGCTTCATCATCAGCCATCGCGACATCGAAGCAATCCCGAGAAGATCTCCGCCATCACCAGCATGAAAGCTCCCACGTGCTTCAAAGACGTCCAGAAGCTGACCGGGTGCATGGTGGCCTTGAACAGATTTATCTCGAAGCTTGGAGAACGGGGGCTCCCCTTCTTCAAATTACTCAAGCACCAAGAGAAGTTCGTGTGGACTCCAGAGGCGGACCAAGCCCTTGCCCAGCTCAAGGACTTCCTATCGAAGCCACCAGTCCTCACGGCTCCTTGCAAAGGCAAGCAGCTACTGCTCTACCTTGCTGCAACTACTCACGTGGTCAGCACCGCTATCGTCGTCGAGCGGCAGGAAGAAGGCCATGCCTACCCAGTCCAGCAACCAGTCTACTTCATCAGCGAGGTCTTGTCAGAATCCAAGGCACGCTACTAGCCAGTACAGAAGCTTATGTACGCAGTGCTCATCACCTCGCGGAAGCTACGACACTACTTCCAGGAGTACTCGTTCTCTGTCGTCACCAACTACCCGCTCGGCGACATCCTGCAGAACCAAGATGCTACTGGAAGAATCTCCAAGTGGGCGGTCGAACTCGGCGCCCTCAACATCGACTTCAAGCCTCGCACAGCCATCAAGTCGCATGCACTAGTCGACTTCATGGCGGAGTGGCGGGAGAATCAGCTACCTACTCCAACCGAGCGCCCAGAGCACTGGGTGATGTACTTCGACGGCTCACTCAACCTCGAGGGCGCACGCGCAGGGGTACTCTTGATCTCTCCAACGGGCGAACAACTCAAGTACGTCCTGCAGATCTTCTGGAAGGTCTCAAACAACGAAGCCGAATATGAAGCTCCGCTACATGGGCTCCGCCTCGCGGCTTCACTGGGCATCAAGCGGATACTAGTCTACGGCGACTCCGCAGTGGTCATCAACCAAGTCAACAAGTCCTGGGACCGCAACAAGGAGAACATGGATGCCTACTTCCTAGAAGTCCGCAAGCTCGAGAACAAGTTCGATGGCCTCGAGTTCCACCACGTCGTGCGCCACAACAACGTTGCAGCGGACGTCCTGTCGAAGCTTGGTTCTACTCGCGCTCAAGTACCAGCGGGTGTCTTCGTCCACGAGATTCACGCGCCATCCATCCCGGAGCCGGCGCCACCGACCACTGTCCCAGCGCATCCCCCGGCTGGCTAGGAGGTCATGATGATCGACGTGGACTGGAGGCAGCCCTTCGTCGACTACCTCAGCGAGTAGAAGGTTCCCTCGGACAAGAACTTGGCGGAGCAGCTCATCCGCCGTTCCAGGTCCTACGTCCTCGTCGGAGACAAGCTCTACAGGCAGGATGCATCTTCAGGAGTACTCATGAAGTGCGTTCCCAGACGAGAAGGCAAAGACATCTTGGAGGAGATCCACAAAGGCGTCTGTGGCAACCACGCATCCTCTCGCACGCTGGTCAGCAAGGCCTTTCGACGAGCTTTCTACTGTCCCACAGCTCTGGGCGACGCCGAAGAACTTGTCAGAAGGTGCTAAGGGTGCCAATACTTCACCAAGCAGCAACATGTCCTAGCCTACAAGCTAGTCACCATACCGCCAACCTGGCCTTTCGCCTGCTGGGGGCTCGACATGATTGGGCCACTACCAACTGCACCAGGTGGATTCAACAGAGTACTGGTGGCCATCGACAAGTTCACCAAGTGGATCGAGGTCAAGCCGGTTACATGCCCCAAGGCTGACAGAGTACTCGACTTCCTGGATGAACTCGTACATCGCTACGGACTACCCCATCGCATCATCACAGACCTGGGCTCCAACTTCAACAACCACCAGTTCTGGGAGTACTGCGAGAACAGCGGGATCGACGTCCGATATGTCTCAGTTGCCCATCCTCGGGCCAACGGACAAGTCGAGCGCGCCAATGGGATGGTGCTCGATGCTCTCAAAAAGCGGCTACACGACGTTGTAAACACCAAATGAGGCAAGTGGATCAAGGAACTACCCAATGCTCTCTGGGGGCTACGTACTCAACCCTCCAAGCCAACGGGGCAATCTACATACTTCCTGGTCTACGGCTCCGAAGCAATCCTCCCTGCTGATGTCATGTGGGATTCACCAGTAGTGGAGCACTACGACGAAGGCGTCTCCGAAGAAAGCAGACGAGTTGACATCGACGGACTCGAAGAAGCTCGCTGTGCCGCCCTCGTCCAATCAGCAAGGTACCTAGAGGGTATCCGACGCTACCATGATCGCAACATCAAGGAACGCTCCTTCAACATTGGTGATCTTGTCCTCCATCGCATCCAGAACACGGAAGGACTACACAAGCTCAGCTCGCCCTGGGAAGGTCCCTTCACAGTCGCAAAGGTGACCAAACCGGGCTCTTACCGCCTCCAGACACTTGAAGGCGAAGACGTCAACAACTCCTGGAACATCGACCA
Organism: Cenchrus americanus; assembly: GCA_947561735.1. Taxonomy (NCBI): domain Eukaryota; kingdom Viridiplantae; phylum Streptophyta; class Magnoliopsida; order Poales; family Poaceae; genus Cenchrus; species Cenchrus americanus. Next base: position 162,629,404 of record OX387242.1, on the reverse strand, counting down.
ACTCTGTCGATTCTACGCCTAGTCTACACGACTACACTGGGGGCTCCAGTCTCTACGACTACTCACAGACCCCTTCGCTGTAAGCGGCCTCCGGGTCCAAGCACTAGTCTCCAGACTACTCCTCTCCAGGATCCAGCCCATGTGGCTACTAACGGATCCAGGGCTGTGACAAGAGACAAAGGACTCCAGCAGCGGTCTACTGAGAGACTATGTACTTCTAGATCCAGCCTACACGGCTACTAACGGATCTACTGCTGTAAGCGGCTATACGCCCTAGCACTACTTAGCCGTAGGCGGCCTCCGGGTCCTGGCGACTACTCTGTAACAACAGCCCTGGCCATCTAGGTGTACCTCTTCAGTAATAAAGTTTGATTATCCATCAACTACTTTACTATCTACTTCCCTCAACGGGACCACTGGCAAGTACGACTACTCGCGACGACTCTACGATGGGACTCCACACTCACAGAACGTGATAACGAGTACTCATTCATGGAAGTTCTCTTCATTCATACTTAAACAAGTTCATTACAATTTTTTATGTACAACTACTGCTATGAGCTAACATTACAGTACTACCAGAGATTAAGTTTCTCGGTGACTTGTTCGGCAATGGGCGCCATCTGTTCCAGTAGCTCCGCGTACTGCTCATCGGTGCAGTTGGCGGCTAGCCCGCCGGCGACTACGTCCACGGGAGCCTTCGGGAAGTACGACTTCATGAAGGCCAGAACCTGGTTGGGGATCGACTTCGCCAAGTGCTTGACGTAGGTCGCCAGGCGGCTGGGGGCTTCCTTCAGCCGGTCCACCAGAGGAGCTATCTTCGGACCGCCAGGGTGAGGCACCAGCAGCCTCGCAATGGGGAGCGCGGCTTCCTCGAGTTCCTTGAGCTGAGCCCGCAGCCTCTCGTAGTCCTCCTTCAGCTTCTGCAAGGATTTGTAACAGTTGACGAGGTCACGATCTGATGCAATACGGAGCTCCATGTGCTTGTCGCACTCGTAAGCAAGCTCCTTATAATCGTACTCCAGTACCTGGCGGGCCTCTTACTCCCAGTAGAAGAGGTTCTTCAGATCGGTCTCTGAAGCCTTCAGCTGATCGACCTTGGTCTCAAGCTCTGCAATCAACAAAAAGCAAAGTGGGTCAGACTACCTCAAGCTACCATCAACAAGTACCTGACAAGGCGGTCGCGTACCCTTATTCTTGTTGCACAGAGACTTGTTCTTCCGCACCAGATCGTCGCTCTTCGCCTGCATCTCTTGGATGTCATTGTGGTACTGGGCGAAGGCGGTGTCTAGCTTCGACTGCATTGCGGCGGCGTGCTTCCGGGACTTCACGAGTTGATCCTCTAAGGCTTCTGCCCGGAGTACTGCGTCGCCGTATCCTTGAAGCATATTGGACTTCTGGCGGGACCTCTCCGCGACGTCCTGCGACAGACAACACATATCATCTGGGTACTCAACACTAAAGGGTTGACTACTCAAAGGTGTTCACTACTCACCTTCATCCATTGCTCAGCCTGGAGCACTGCCTCCAGGTGCCGAGCTACCGTCGTCGGGTCGACAAGATCATCCTCCAACAACTCGACCCCGCCATGACTACTCGTCGCGGCCTCGGACATTGGCGCCGAGCGGATTGGCTCCGCGTCCTGGATCTCCGGCGAGCGCACGACTACCTCCAGAGCGGGTTCTGGCAGCGCGTCCTCGCCCTCTCCTCCAGCCATCACGGCGGCTTCTCTGACGGCCACCTCCATCGGCTCGGGGGCTCCCCCGGTAGCTCCCTGAGTCTCCGGCATCACGCCTTCGACGGGCACCGCCGACGGGATATCGCTTCCCTCGGCTTCCGCACCTGTCATCAAAAGACAACTGGATCAGTCATCCCCAGCGGCTACGACTACTCTTCGGGATTATTCGCACCTGAGCAAAGTACTCACCTTCAACGACGCTGGCTTCAGGCAACGTAGCCTCCGCGGCCGGCGCCTCGGGCTCCGCCTGAGGGGCAGGAGCGGACTCCCCAGCGGGCAGCGCAGCTTCCTCTTCGGCCACCGCTGTGGCGGGTTCATCCCCCTCCCAGGTCAGGTCTGTCGATTTCCTGCAGAGTGTACAAGCTGGTTGTCAACCTAGTACGACTACCACATCCAATGCACTACTCGGGAAGGATCAACACTTACAAGCTCGATCGGACCACCGTCACGGTCGGGGCGCCGACGATACTGCCGATGTCGACCATTCCTGCCTCGGCAGGCGCCTCCTCCTACGCCTCAGTAGCTGCTGCCTCTTCAGTAGCAGCAGCGGCTGGTTCTGTGCTCCCTTGAGCAGCAGGGGGCTGGCGCTCCAACTGCGCCAAGAGCTCTTCTATGGTGGGGGCTGGGCTACGACTACCCCCAGCTGGCTCCCCCACTTTGTCCCAATCGCCTTCGTCACCCTGCTCAACGGGGTCAGAAGGCGGCATCTCCTGCAAGCAAGGAAACTTCGTCGTCAACACACAGTATTGAGACATAAGTACTCGACTACCCTATCCAAGATGGCTTACCTCCTGGGACGTGGTCTCCGAGACCTTCAACTTCTTCTCCACATGCTTCTGGGCCACGTTGCGCGACTTCCTTGGCGGCACGGGTAGACTAGCCTCCAGGCTAGCCGGCGGATCCCTGAACGAGAGGAACGTGCGGCAATCCAGGGCGGCTAAACCTTGACCGTAGATGGAAGCGCTCCTGCAGCGTTTCTTCATCATCGTCCTCCTCGGACGTGTCTTCAACGACAACTGTGTCATCTCCTTCGCCCACTTCTTGCCGCTTCTTGGCCTTGGCCTTCCCTTCCTCTGGGACCTCGACAAGTTGAGGAGGCAGCGCCGGCTCGGAGACGAACTTCACCAAGTCATCCTGCAAGATGCACAATATGTCAGTACGACTACTCTTCCGTAATGAGTACTCGGCAAGATAGAAGGCTGCTGACCTTGTTTGGTGGGTGCGCGGCGGAGTACTCGGGTACCGGGCACGGCGTGTACGTCGACATATCCTTGAAGATCTTGCTCAGCCTGTCGACGATGTCGTCGTCGTCCACTTCATCACCGGGCATCTGCAATGTGTCATCGTCGCCGGTGTACTCGTACCCTAGGGCATCGCGGGCCATCAGCGGCTGCACCCTTCGCTTCATGAAGCTGAAGGCCACATGTTCGGCCCTCAGCCCGACTTCTCTCAGCGCCTTGATCTTCGCCAGCAGCTCGGGCAACTGGAGACCTTCCTACATCGTTAGCTCCGAGTTCCACCACGGCCGGTGCTTGGGCTGTTTCCCTCTTGGCTTCGGCAGCTCCGGGTGGTGGTTGGTCACGTAGAACCACTTCGCCTTCCAATCCTGATTGGAATCAATCAACTTATAGGAGAGGTACTGCTCCGCGGCGTCCTCCCTCATCTGGATCCCGCTCCTCCCACTACTCGGGGACTACTGGCGCTGGGCTAAGGCTTCACCCGGAAGAACTTCCGGAACAAGATCCAATGGGGCTTGATCCCCAAGAAGGCCTCGCAGAAATGTACGAAGACTGAGGCGTGGAAGATACCGTTGGGATTGAGGTTGACGTACTCGATGCCGTAGTACCCCAACAGCCCCTTGAAGAAGTCGCTGGCCGGAAGAGACAGACCCCGCTCCACAAACCGGGTGAACATTGGGATCTCGTCCGGGTTCTTCTCCAAGGGGTACGGATCCCCTGCGGCGGCTCTCCACATGTCCACCTCCTTCTCCCGCAAGAACCCACTGTTGAGGAGGGACATCAGATCTTCGGTTTTGGCTTTGGACTTCTTCCACTTGCGGTTCGGATCTGGTCACGGCGGAGACACTGGCGGCGATGTCCCCGCAGCAGACCCGGCAGCTTCCTCACGAGCCCTCTTCTTCTCACCGGCGGCCTTCGCAGTCTTCGACGGTGAGGGCTTCATTCTCCAGGTGCACGGTGTCTTCACGCGCATTCGCTCGGGGGCTACGGCGGTGGCTTCCTACGAATGCATGGGGTAAAAAACCCTAAGGGTTTTGGCTTCTATTTATAAGTCAACAGCGGCTCCTCCAACGGCCGGATGGATAAGTCTGCGCTCGGCTGGCACAACGGCGGCGCCTAACTCTTCAACTTCTACTAGTCGACACGCCTCATCTCGGAGGCTCGGCTACTTCTATTCAACTTCCTGGGGAGCAACAAGACTCAAAAAGCAACTCAGGACACATTCTACAAGATGACCCTTCAACTCATGAGGAAGTACTCGACTCAAGGCTCGGGGGCTCCGTGCCACGTGTCCTTTAGTTTTTTCTCCTGATTTTTCGGGATATTCTTGCCAAAACTTCAGATGGACCCTCAGCCAGAGTCTACAACTCAACCTAAGGCTCGGGGGCTACTCCATATGGAGTGCGATTTTGCAATCGCACTTCCATATCAGTTTCGGCTTCAAGACAACACGGGCATTGTTGATGACCTTCAAGGGCAGCACTCGAGGACGCTTGGGACAACTCGAGAAGACTTCAGGATTGCTCAAACATCAGCTGGAGTACATTCCAGCCTCAGGATGCTTCGACTACTCTTGAGGACTTTTGACTTGTAGCGCTCAGGGACGTTTGAGGACTACTCGTTAAGGCTGTCAAGACTACTCGAAAGCTATCCTTCTCGACTACAAAGTACTCGGGGGCTTGTCGTATGGACCTCCCTGGGCCCACTACCTCGGTGGGTACCAGGACCGACTACTCGGTGGGCCCCTGGGATTACCCGACTTGCGCTGCACGGCACCTGATGGCGTGAAGCACAAGGACTATAGAGGAGAAGTACTCGGTTAGGAAGCCGTACATGTCCCGTACTGTATGGAGGACTCCTAGACGTACTCGACTAGTACTCTCTCCCTGAACCGACTTGTAACCCTGCCTCCCGGACTATATAAGGCGAGGCAGGGACCCCTCTCTATCTCACGGCTTAAGATTGCATCATCTTGTAATCGCACCCAATCAATCCAGAGCTACGCAGCATACAGGACGTAGGGTATTACGCACTTCGCAGCCCGAACTTGTCTAAATTGTGTGCCACGTGTCTCTTCCTTCGAGTTACCAATCTCGGCGAGGCCACATTCATCTACTTCGGGTACTCCCCTTAGTAGGTTGCCGATCTAAAACACCAACAGTGGCGCGCTGTTGCGAGCAGAGGAGAAGAGCCAGAGGTGGGAGGAGGAACTGACGGGTGGGCCCCATCTGTCAGCGGCCGAGCTAAAAAGCAATGGGGGAAGGAGGCTGATGGGCTGGTGGGCTGCTCTGATGGGCCGCGTGGGCTGCGAGGGAAGGAGAGGCCAAACGGCCTGGTTGCTTCGCGGGCTGAGAAGAAAGGAAACGGGCCAAGGGGAGAAAAGGCCGGCTGGGCCACGCTGGTGCTAGGCCAACGGAGAGAAAAGAAAAGAGGGGGAAAGGGGAAGTGGGCCGGTGAGGAAAAAGAGAGAGGGTGGCTGGGCTGGGCCGAAAGAGAGAAGAGGAAGAGGGGTGAAAGGGGTTTGGGTTTTCTCTTTTTTTCAAACTCCTTTTCAAACTTTTTGCAAACTTCACTCAAACAATAAAACCATGTATTCAAATCATGATGCACAATCACTTATTGCTTCTAAATTATTAAAATGATATTTAGATATTTAAAGGCCAATTTTATTTGATAATTTATTTAATCCTTAGAGAATAAAATCTAAACACCATGTTGCTTACATTATTTTCGTGATGGAATTTTAGGGTGTTACATTGAAGCACATCTAGAAGCTACTAAAATACAAAACCTACTTTAAGATGATGCAAATTGAAAACTAATTGAATCTAACATGAATTGTCTATAGCCTATCAACTTCTAACACCTATCGAAGTGCAAATCTAAAGGTACGATAATGAAATCTAAATCTACCAAATATGCTCATCAATCCTCCAGATCCCCAAATCTAGATATCCCCAACCCTACTAAGATAGGGGAAAATATAGCGGCTCAAACCAGAGGACCAAACTCGTCTTGTTGTTTCATCCTCTTGTTGTTGGGATGTGGTGGCGCAACCATCTTCCCCTCACTGCTAGGATCTGCCTTTCCTACCACGAACTATTGCAAATCTGCGTAGCAGAAGTCAAAAGTCTTTGCGAAGTCTGAGTGAAGTGTCTCACCAGCCATTCGATACGTAATTATAGACTTAACTGAAACTTACATGTGGGACCTGGTTACAGAGAAGAATTCACTTGAACTATTAGTAGAGTTTCCCATGTTCTTATCACAACCAACAATTAGTGCAGTGGTAAACAGCACAACATTGTTCCTTTAGGTCCCTGGTTCGAACCCATGCCATGGCAAATTATTTTTTGCAACATTTCATGACCTATGCTTACACATGGGACCCTTGAACTATTTGTGACAACTTGGAACACTCTATTTTTGAAAAAATGCTTACATATGGGACCCAACTAAATTTTATGACGACTTGGAACACTCTATTTTAAAATAATGCTTACATGTGGGACCCAAGTTGGTTTATGACGCTGCTGACATGGCGAAAATGCTTACATGTGAGACCTGAGAAAATTTTATGACGACTTGGAACACTGTATTTTTGAAAAAATGCTTACATGTGGGACCCTACTGAATTTTATGACTTGGAACACTCTGTTTTTAAAATAACGCTTACATGTGGGGACTGATGTTGGTTTATGATGTTTTTCAGAGCTTATGGCATCACGAAACAGCATGGAACAAGTAACGCCCGGCTACAATACCAACTGTAATGACGAAAATTTTTTGTGTCACTAAATTTGCTCGGAAGTGAAATATTATGATGAGATCAGTGAGGAACGTCATAAATCAATAACGCTACAATGTGGTTGTGTCACTAGTCAATGATTTTCTTATAGTGAGAAGCAACGACTAGTTCACAGAAGTCAGTAGCACCAGATGAACCGACGATCTACCAAGGAAGCCGTCGGTGTATGCGTAGGATGATCTGTGTCAGTGGGATGCAACGACTAGGCGACATGGAAGGGCAAAGGATGAACCAACAACTATGAAATGGCTAGCATCGGTTCATCCGATGGTATAAGTTTCTACAGCTTTTAGCCAATGGCTCCTTGGATGCCTTGGGCTATTTATACACCTTCCACCTCGCCATTTGCGGTTGCTGGATTGTGTGGAAGTACAGAGGAGTGCAAGACACTTAGAAGATCATATTCAATCCATCCAAGTGCTAAATTTTTCATCCAAAGGCTTACACATGCTTTGTGTTTGTGCTTAGTGCTAGGCTTAGCTTAGACTTGAGTGAGTCTATTGACTAAGAATTTCCGTCAACCTAGCCATGAGTTTACCTTCAGTGTTGTCATTGATTTGATATCCCAAAAATGATCCTAACCCTCATGATATATCAAGTTCGCACTCATGTGTGGTTTTTGGAGTTTAATGTTTACGCAGGAATTAAGCACCTAACTGAGGACTTCCGGGTAAAGTTCATCGAGCACTCTGCAAGAATATCATGAAGCCCGACATAGGTCAAGATGCGAGGTGAACATGACTCCAAATGATCCAAGGACTAACGTGTGATGCCGTGAGACACCGAGGACTTAAACAGAAGATTCAGGAGTTTGCGCGCTAAGCACCCTTATCTAAACTGCGGATAAAAGGACGTCAAGGGCCCGCATGCAGAAGGGTATAAGTTCAAGAAGACACGAGAACCTTCGTGAAGCAAGACGGGGCTAAGACAGGTTAAAATGGGCCTAGGTCGGCCCAACCCATTCCGTGCCTGATTTGGCGCCCCCTTTGACCTAGTACCCCCCTTGGGCTATTTATAGTCCCTGTGCGAAGAGCCATGCATCATACCATTCATCATCTGCTGTCGAGGAGTAGAGAAGCTACAGGGACATTTATCTCAGAGTGGAGGGTTATGCCAGTTGTCTAGGGTTTCCCTAACCGACGTGGGAACCTTCATGGCAGACTACGTAGGAGTTCCAAAGCAAGGATCAAGATCAATGCAAGATCCCAGTGGTGATCTTGTTCATGTAATCATTCATGGCCATCAAGTGCCTTCTCTATGATTTTGTTCTCTCTTGGTTTTGCTTCTTCCTCAATCTATACTTAAGATATATTGCTATGGGTTCTCTTATAGTCGTGGTGGCTAGAGGTGCATACCGGATCTACCAAGTGTTTTCAACTTGTTCTTCTTAAACTCACCCTAGGCTAACCCGCACAAATAAGGGCCCGTCATGACAGGGCAGTAGCATTTGAAAGGCGGGTGTCTTCGGAATCGGAACTGAGGCCATGGTTTAAAGTGCTTTTTATGAGATTCGCTTTCCTATCGTCATCTATCTTGTTCAGAACTACAACATAAGCATGATATAGACTCTCTCGATCAGTTATCTTTTTTTGCTTTTTCTTGCTACCTCTTGTGTTTTGTAGATTAGATTAGATTAGATATAATTCGAGTCTTCAAAAGAAAGTGTTTCCTTGCCTTACAAGATTGAATCCTTACGTCGCACATGTTCCATGGATTTGATACCTTGGGTCCTGAGGACCATGTGTGCTTCGAGGACCGGTGGATGGTCGCTTCCTTGTGTGATGAGTGATTGACAATGTTGTGTGGACTGATTCTGACCGGTCTGACCGGTGAGGAGCACCGGTCTGACCGGTGTGCGATGACGCAGTCCGGAGACTTCGAAGCGGAGGACACGCGTCGGGATCGCATGGCTAGCGTCGAGGCTACGCAGGGTGCGGTCGCCGGGCATCCGTCCGATGGTGAAGACATGCAGTCTTCCAAATCCGCCCTTGAGGGGCTTGTATCCCTAGTCATTAGGAAAGGGTATTTTAGACTTTCGGTTGCCTCCATATAACCCAAGAGGTGAGAGGATGGCAGCCAACTCTTGGAACCCTAGCTCATTTGTTTTCCTATTTTCCTTCCTATTTTCCTTAGGTTTTCCATAGGACTAGCAAGAGAGCTTCATGGAGAGATCTTGTTGAGAGGGATGGATGATCGGGCGACTTGCTAGACCTTGTATGAATCTTTGTTTCATGTATAGATGATTCGGTGTGGCTCCTCAAGGTTTGGATGTGTTTTCCCCGGTTGTTCTTGGTGGTGATTTTCGGAGCCCTCTCTTGGTGATTTCTTTGGGTTGTTTTCGGGACCTTTCTCTTGGGGATTTGATGGGGGAAATTTGTGGGAACCCTTCGTGGTTCTTTGGGCTGTGATTCCCCTCCCAAATCCGTGAGTAAAGGTGCTCGATTTTGGGGTTTCTTGAGTTCTTGGGTTGGAAGTGCTCTTGGTGGGATTTCCTTGATTCCTCTTTTTTGGACGAGTTTTGGTGGGATTAAACTTTGCTATGGACTCCTCATGAGGTGTTCCTAATATCCCCAAAGTCTTGTTCAAGTCCGTGGAGCGATTCGGGAGATCAAGGTTTGGTTTTGGGGGAGTTGACCTGCGGGTGCTGTTCATCCCGAGCTGCCCAGGCTACACCGGTCTGACCGGTGCTCTTGACCGGTCTGACCGGTGCGAGCCCTGGTGGGTTTTTGCTCGGGTGAACGTCTTGGTGTGTTCGTTGTTGTCCCGTGTTGCTGCTGTTTCGAGTTTGGGTCAGTTTGGTGGTCGGTTGGCCTGTTTGGTGCCTTGGGGGATTTCAGGCTGCGATCGGTCTGACCGGTGTATCTCACCGGTCTGACCGGTGTAGAGCCACTTAGTGAAAGCTGATCAGTTTCACCAGCAGGGACCGGTCTGACCGGTGGTGCTCACCGGTCTGACCGGTGTGGGTCTGAAGACTCGAGGTTTGGTGTTCCGCTGCGTTCTCGGGTCGGAAGGCTGTGTATGTTGGTTCCTAGGTCCATTGGCACTCCAGTGGCCACGTGGGCTTGGCCAACTTGGGTAGTGAGCCGGAGACGTGTGTTAGAAGTCGTGTTCATCTTGCAGGAGTTTCCATCTACTTTGAGAAGAATTTTTATCGGCTCCCATTCACTCCCCCCCTCTCTGGTTCGCCGTATCGGTCCTTCAAGTGGTATCAGAGCTGGTTCGGGTCTTTATTGACTCAAACCAGTCTAAGATCCAAGGATGGCGTACCAGAAACGGGGTTCGGGGCCTCCACACTTCGATGGCAAGAACTACCAGATGTGGAGCAAGCGAATGGGTGCTTTTCTCCGCGGAAAGGGTCAGATCCTTTGGGATGTCACGGTGGACACAGGCTATGTCCGGCGATGGACTTCCTCGCTCCGAGATCGAGGGACGATTCGACGCCAACAATAAGGCGGTCGACTACTTGTTTCGTGCTTTGTGTCAGCCTGAGTTCGATCGGGTGCACACCGAGCACTTGGCTTGTAGGATTTGGGCGGTGTTGAAGGAGGCTCATATTGGGAACGCCCAGGTTCAGGCACGGATGTATGCGACCTACCGGAGAGAGTACGAGAACTTCACTCATCTCCCAGTGAGTCCATCGATGCCTTGTTTCAGAGGTTCACGGTGGTTGTGAACAACATGAGGGCCAATGTGGATGTGCTCCCATACGATGATCATGATAGAGCGGTCAAGCTATTACACTCTTTGGATCGTACGATTTGGGGCGGAAAGTTCGAGGCCATTGTGGAGTTGGAGAAGTATGACACTCTGACGGTGAACGAGCTGTTCTCGAAGCTCAAGTCGGCCGAGGTGGATAGGGGCATGACTGCCAAGCTCGAGGGACCGACTGATTCCCATAGTCTTGCCCTTGTTGGTGGTTCCAAAGGAAAGGCCAACTCTAACCCATCCACCAGGATGTTCTCTTTTTCCTCCTTGATGTCTATGGCAGATGAAGAGTTTGACGAGCTTGGAGAGGACGAGCTGGCGCTCCTGACGAGGCGGTTCGAGAGGCTGCACGAGAATCGCGTGAACATGAGGAGGAACACGAGGACTTGCTTCCAGTGCAACAAGCCGGGACACTTTGTCGCCGACTGCCCGGAGAAGGCCGAGAACAAGGACAGCTACAAGCACAAGTCGAGGACGGATGGCAAGTACCGGTCGAGGCGCGACCACAAGAGCAAGCACAAGAACAAGTACAAGGACGAGCGACGATCGAGGAAGAAGGAGAGCCGAGGCAAGGCCCGAGCGATGGTTGGAGCGAGCGACGTCGACTCCAGTTCCGCGTACTCCACCTCGAGCTTGAGCAGCAGTGAAGACGAAGGTGATCGTCGCAAAAACAAGAAGTCGTCCAAGAACATGAGCGGGCTGAGCTGCTTCGCGAGAGATGGCTTCTGCACCATGGTGCTGAGCTCCGGCAGCAAGAAGAGCACACAGAGCGACTCAGACTCTGAGTCCGACGATGAGGTGCGTGATGAACTTCCCTTCTTGCGCCAGGAGAATGAGAGGCTTGGCTCTTTGCTTGATAACCGTGATGACATGCTTAGAGAGGCCAAGAAAATGAGAAAAGAGCTTAGGGCTTCACTCGAGGATGCTAGGACTAGAGTGGCTGAGCTAGAGACACAGGTGCTTGATAGCAAGCTTGAGATTGATTCCCTTAAGGCTAGCCCTGTTGTTTCAGATGAGAATGATTGTGCTGATTGCTCCATATTCCTTGCTGATCTTGCTTTGTTTAAGGAGAAGCATGCCTCCAAGTGTGAGGAACTAGATGTGCTTAGGTTTGAAGTGGCTGAGCTTAAGTCTAGACCTGCTTTGCTAGTTGCTTGCACTTCTTGCCCTGTTTTGCATGCTAAGATTGATGAGATGCATGCATACACTAGTTCTCTTGAGGCCAAATTGAAGGAACCCATGCCTACATCATGCTCTACCTGTGAAATGCATGCTTTGAAGAACTTGGAACTTGCACATTATGTTGATCGTTTGTAGGATGAGAATGATGATTTGAGGAAGTTGATGGGTTGGTTGTCTGGCCATGAGCCTCAGTTGAGGATGATGATAGAGGCGTTTAAGAGGCAGGATGGTGAGGGACTTGGGGCAAACAAGGTTGGTGAGGGAAGTGGAGAGAATATCCCGGAGTCACCAAAAACCCACCACAAAAATGATTTCCCCCCAAAACCTAACCATCTTAGGAACCGACTAGACACAACCCCAGCTCCACCCGTGTTTCCTACACCCACAAATGACCTACAAAAGCCTATCAAGTTTGTGAGCACTTCCGGGAAAGTGTTCTTTGGAAAGGAGAGTGAGAAGGCTAGTGATGAGAAACCGGTGGAGGATTTGAGTGGAGAGAAACCAAGTGAGCAGCCACATCCCAAGCCTAAGCCTAAGCTTGTGAGGTTCCATTGTGGCTATTGTGGGAGAGATGGCCATAAGGAGGAGTTTTGCTTCAAAAGGAAGCGTGAGGAGAGAATGGCAAAGGAGTGGGCTAACAAGGACAAGTACCACCCTTCCGATGGTGTACTTGAGCCTCGTATGCAGATGCCCAGGGGCAAGGCGAGTGTGAGGACAGTTCGGGCTTGGGGAGAGCGGAAGGTTGTTGGAGGTGCTGCTGTCCAAGTCACACCGGTCAGACCGGTGTGGAGCACCGGTCAGACCGGTGCAGGCCTGGACAAGAAGCGTTTTGGGTTTCATGCTCGTACAGGTGCGAGGGTTGTTTCTGGAGGTCGTGGTTCTGGTGGTTGGGCTGGAGAGTTTGCAGGTGGTCAGGTCGCTAGGCGTTCTCCTCCTCGAGTTCACTACGGGGATGGGAGGAGTCGTAGCTTTGAGAAGGAGAGAAGGGACGGTCCACGGGTTCTCTTTCGTGGTTTTGGTCCTCCTCCAGGCAGAGAGGGGTGGTTCCCTCAGGGTGGTTACCGTGGAGGTGTTCGTGGAGGTAGCTTTGGTAGGAGAGATGCTTTGGTTGGTGCTAACCCCACTTTCGAGCAAATGGCTCGGCACTGGTTTTACTCTTTTGGTACTAACCCCAGTGCTGAGTCGTTTGTTCGCTCACGTGCTCGTTGTTGAATTTCAGGTGGGAGACTTGAAGAACATTTGGTTGATTGACTCGGTTGCTCGAGGCATATGACCGGAGACGAGGGGGTGGTTCTCAAGTCTCGTCCCGGTGGTGACGAAGAGGTACATCACCTTTGGGGACAATGGGCGTGGGCGTGTGCTTTCAGAAGGTGAGATCAAAGTGAGTGACAAGATCACTCTGAGGCGTGTTGCTCTTGTTCAATCGCTGGGGTACAATTTGCTTTCTGTGTCCTAGTTGTTGGATGAGGTCTTTGAGGTGTTGTTTCGTCCAGGTGGTTCTCGGATTGTGGACTCTCGAGGGGACCTTGTCTGTATGGTCGTTCCCGAGGGTCAGGTGCTTCGTGCTGATTTTTCTCAGTCTTCGGGTGTGGAGCGTTGTTTCTTGGCTGGTTCTTCGAGTGAGTTGTGGAGGTGGCATAGGAAGTTGGGTCACTTGAGCTTTGACCTTTTGTCTCGCTTGAGTAAACTCAATTTGGTCCGGGGATTGCCACGGTTGAGGCTTGAGAAAGAGTTGGTTTGTGCGCCGTGTAGGCATGCCAAGATGGTGGCCTCTTCTCACCCGCCTCTCACCGATGTGATGACTGAGCGTCCATGCGAGCTGCTCCATATGGACCTTGTTGGCCCAGCTCGTTTGCGATCTGCGGGTGGGAAGTGGTATGTCCTTGTTGTGGTGGACGACTATTCTCAGTATGCATGGGTGTTCTTTCTTGAGGATAAGGGGGAGACGTTTGGTTTTGTTCGAGATCTAGTCTTGAGGTTGAGAAACGAGAGGCATGGAGATGCCATACGAGCTATCCGCAGTGATAATGGCTCGGATTCAGGAACTCTCGTTTTGAAACCTTTTGCCATGACTTGGGTCTTGAGCACCAGTTTTCGAGTCCGTATACGCCTCCCCAGAATGGTATTGTGGAAAGGAAGAACAGGACCTTGTGCGAGATGGCTCGGACGATGCTTGATGAGCATAGGACTCCGAGGAGGTATTGGGCTGAGGCGGTGAATACCACGTGCTATGTGTCGAACAGGATATACCTCAGAGTGCACAAGAAGAAGACATGCTATGAGTTGATGCATGGTCGCACACGCAAGGTGAGTCACTTCCATGTCTTTGGTTGCAAGTGTTTCATTCTGAAGAAGGGCAGGAAGTTGGATAAGTTTGAGGCTAGGTCTGTCGATGGCATTTTCTTTGGTTATACATCTCATTCTAGAGCATATCGTGTGCTCAATCTTGAAACTAACCAAATCGTGGAGACTTGCGAGGTAACCTTCGACGAGATAGAGCCACGTAGTCAGCTTGTCTTTGAGTGTGCAGGTGATGATGAGCTTGGCGAGGAGATCTTTCAGGAGGAGGAGCATGAACATGGTGATGATGAAGATGGCGGTGTGGTGCCCCCGGCTGAACTTGTACCCACTACTTCGACTACGGTGATGGACGGACCCTCTACTACACCTATGACGACAAATCAAGAACGGGGAGAAGCTGATGTTGAGGGGGAGGTAGCATCGAGGCGAGAACCTCCCCGGCGAGTACAGATGGATCACCCAGCTTCGAGGATCATCGGCGATATGAATGAACGCACTACACGGTCGAGGGTTCGGAACAACTCTCATTTCGCTCATGCAGCATTTGTTGCCTCTTTCGAGCCCAAAGACATTGAACACGCACTATCTGATCACAATTGGGTTAATTCGATGCATGAGGAGTTGGAGAACTTTGAGAGGAATCAGGTGTGGGAGTTGGTTGACCCTCCCCCAGGGTGTAAGCCGATTGGTACAAAATGGGTGTGGAAGAACAAAGAGGGAGAGAAGGGTGAGGTTGTGAGGAACAAGTCGAGACTTGTTGCTCAAGGGTTCAGTCAGAAGGAGGGGATCGACTACGAGTAGACCTTTGCTCCCGTAGCCCGTTTGGAGGCGATTAGGATCCTTCTAGCCTTTTCCGTGGCTAAAGGGTTCAAGTTGAACCAAATGGATGTGAAGAGTGCTTTTCTGAATGGTGTGTTGGAGGAAGAAGTGTATGTGAGGCAGCCTCCGGGGTTTGAGAGTGAGAGGTACCCCCACCGGGTGTAAAAGTTGAGGAAGGCATTGTATGGGCTGAAGCAGGCGCCTAGAGCTTGGTATGGTAGGTTGAGGGAGTTCTTGTTTGAGAGAGGTTTTGAGATGGGGAAGGTCGATCAGACCTTGTTTTTGCTGAGGCAGGGCAGAGATATCCTAATTGTGCAGGTGTACGTGGATGATATTGTCTTTGGTGGCTCGTCTAACTCTCTTGTTGCAAGGTTTGCAGATGATATGAGCAGGGAATTTGAGATGAGCATGATGGGCGAGTTGCAGTTCTTCCTCGGGCTACAAATCAAGCAATCAAAGGAAGGAACATTTGTGCACCAGGCTAAGTACACCAAGGATATTGTGCGGAAGTTCAAGATGGAGGACTCCAAGGCTATGACGACACCGATGAGTACGACTACAGCTCTTGATGCTGATGAGGAAGGTGAACACGTGGACCAGAAGGAGTACCGGAGCATGATCGGGTCACTCCTCTACTTGACGGCGACGAGGCCGGACATACAGTTCTCGGTGTGTCTGTGTGCTCGTTTTCAAGCATCTCCGAGGACTTCGCATCGGCAAGCAGTGAAGCGAATTTTCAGGTACTTGCGTCACACTCCCGACTTCGGCCTTTGGTACTCCGCGTCCTCTTCTTTGGTGCTTCATGGTTTTTCAGACACGGATTTTGCCGGGTGTCGGTTGGATAGGAAGTCCACGTCTGGGACTTGCCAGTTTTTGGGTTCTTCTTTGGTGTCCTGGTCTTCCCGCAAACAATCGAGTGTTGCTCAATCCACTACCGAGGCCGAGTACGTTGCCGCTGCAAGTTGTTGCTCTCAGCTCCTTTGGATTTCATACACTATGAGTGACTTTGGTGAGGAGTATACCCATGTCCCACTTCAATGTGATAGCACCAGTGCCATAAGCGTTGCAAAGAACCCAGTGCTCCATTCCAAAACCAAGCACATAGAAGTGAGGTACCATTTTCTGAGAGACAACGTAGAGAAAGGAAAGATAGCTTTGATCCATGTACCCACACATGACCAACTAGCCGATATTTTCACCAAACCCCTAGATCAAGCAACTTTCACTCGTTAGCGGGGGAACTTGGTGTGTTTGATTTCTTGAGTTGGGTGTATGGGAGCTCCTTTGTAGCATATGTATAGTTTCCTTTGTGCATTTCTTGCATTTGGCATGGCATATGTAACATGATGTATAGGCATCCTTGTATCTTAGATTGCATGCATTTTGTATCATATGCATTGGTTAGAAAAAGCTTCTCTCATATACATTGTTCACCATGGAATAAGTTTCTACAGCTTTTAGCCAATGGCTCCTTGGATGCCTTGGGCTATTTATACACCTTCCACCTCGCCATTTGCGGTTGCTGGATTGTGTGGAAGTACAGAGGAGTGCAAGACACTTAGAAGATCATATTCAATCCATCCAAGTGCTAAATTTTTCATCCAAAGGCTTACACATGCTTTGTGTTTGTGCTTAGTGCTAGGCTTAGCTTAGACTTGAGTGAGTCTATTGACTATGAATTTCCGTCAACCTAGCCATGAGTTTACCTTCAGTGTTGTCATTGATTTGATATCCAAAAAATGATCCTAACCCGCATGATATATCAAGTTCGCACTCATGTGTGGTTTTTGGAGTTTAATGTTTACGCAGGAATTAAGCACCTAAATGAGGACTTCCGGGTAAAGTTCATCGAGCACTCTGCAAGAATATCATGAAGCCCGACATAGGTCAAGATGCGAGGTGAACATGACTCCAAATGATCCAAGGACTAATGTGTGATGTCGTGAGACACCGAGGACTTAAACAGAAGATTCAGGAGTTTGCGCGCCAAGCACCCTTATCTAAACCGCGGATAAAAGGACGTCAAGGGCCCGCATGCAGAAGGGTATAAGTTCAAGAAGACACGGGAACCTTCGTGAAGCAAGACGGGGCTAAGACAGGTTAAAATGGGCCTAGGTCGGCCCAGCCCATTCCGTGCCTGATTTGGCGCCCTGCCCAGCCCATTCTGTGCCTGATTTGGCGCCCCCTTTGACCTAGTACCCCCTTGGGCTATTTATAGTCCCTGTGCGAAGAGCCATGCATCATACCATTCGTCATCCGCTGTCGAGGAGTAGAGAAGCTACAGGGACACCATCTTAGAGAGGAGGGTTATGCCAGTTGTCTAGGGTTTCCCTAACCGACGTGGGAACCTTGCATGGCAGACTACGTAGGAGTTCCAAAGCAAGGATCAAGATCAAGGCAGGATCCAAGTGGTGATCTTGTTCATGTAATCATTCATGGCCATCAAGTGCCTTCTCTATGATTTTGTTCCCTCTTGGTTTTGCTTCTTCCTCAATCTGTACTTAAGATATATTGCTAAGGGTTCTCTTATAGTCGTGGTGGCTAGAGGTGCATACCGGATCTACCAAGTGTTTTCAACTTGTTCTTCTTAAACTCACCCTAGGCTAACCCGCACAAATAAGGTCCCGTCGTGACAGGGCAGTAGCATCTGAAAGGCGGGTGTCTTCGGAATCGGAACTGAGGCCATGGTTTAAAGTGCTTTTTATGAGATTCGCTTTCCTATCTTCAACTATCTTGTTCAGAACTACAACATAAGCATGATATAGGCTCTCTCGATCAGTTATCTTTTTCGCTTTTTCTTGCTACCTCTTGTGTTTTGTAGATTAGATTAGATTAGATACAATTCGACTCTTCAAAAGAAAGTGTTTCCTTGCCTTACAAGATTGAATCCTTACGTCGCACATGTTCCATGGATTTGATACCTTGGGTCCTGAGGATCATGTATGGTTCGAGGACCGGTGGATGGTCGCTTCCTTGTGTGATGAGTGATTGACAATGTTGTGTGGACTGATTCTTGGCTAAGTATTGCAGGTGCAGGTTGCGGCTTGACTGGTGTTGGTGCAGGTGAAGAGCAAGCGCGAAAGGTCGTCGCCGGTGAGGCCTCCAGGCGTGGAGAAGACAAGTAGGCTTCGTTCGAGGGACCCGGTGGCCAGCGGGGTCAAGTGCGGGCCGCACGGTGTCATGAACAGCAAGATGAAGTCGTGGATGGTTTCTTTGTTGAGCCTCAAAACCAAGGTCGAGCTGGGACTACGTGGGAGCCAAGTCATGAGTGGAGATTGGCGGAGGCTACACCGAGTTCGCGGGGTTTCCGGTGGTTCACCAGAAAACCACTGGGTTCCTTGGTTGATCCACAAATCCAAGACCAAAGAACCGAAGACGGTGCTGCAGCAGCGCCAAACCGGTCTGACCTGTGGGTCTGACCGGTCTGACCGGTGGGGACCGGTTTGACCGGTGAGGAGCACCGGTCTGACCGGTGTGCGACGACGCAGTCCGGAGACTTCGAAGTGGAGGACACGCGTCGGGATCGCATGGCTTGCGTCGAGGCTACGCAGGGTGCGGTCGCCGGGCATCCGTCCGATGGTGAAGACATGAAGACTTCCAAATCTGCCCTTGAGGGGCTTGTATCCCTAGTCATTAGGAAAGGGTATTTTAGACTTTCGGTTGCCTCCATATAACTCAAGATGTGAGAGGATGGCAGCCAACTCTTGGAACCCTAGCTCTTTTTTTTTCCTATTTTCCTTCCTATTTTCCTTAGGTTTTCCATAGGACTAGCAAGAGAGCTTCATGGAGAGATCTTGTTGAGAGGGATGGATGATCGGGCGGCTTGCTAGACCTTGTATGAACCTTTGTTTCATGTATAGATGATTCGGTGTGGCTCCTCAAGGTTTGGATGTGTTTTCCCCGGTTGTTCTTGGTGGTGATTTTTGGAGCCCTCTCTTGGTGATTTCTTTGGGTTGTTTTCGGGACCTTTCTCTTGGGGATTTGATATGGGAAATTTGTGGGAACCCTTCGTGGTTCTTTGGGCTGTGATTCCCCTCCCAAATCCGTGAGTAAAGGTGCTCGATTTTGGGGTTTCTTGAGTTCTTGGGTTGGAAGTGCTCTTGGTGGGATTTCCTCGATTCCTCCTTTTTGGACGAGTTTTGGTGGGATTAAACTTGGCTATGGACTCCTCATGAGGTGTTCCTAATATCCCCAAAGTCTTGTTCAAGTCCGTGGAGCGATTCGGGAGATCGAGGTTTGGTTTTGGGGGAGTTGACCCGCGGGTGTTGTTCATCCCGAGCTGCCCAGGCTACACCGGTCTGGCCGGTGCTCTTGACCGGTCTGACCGGTGTGAGCCCTGGTGAGTTTTTGCTCGGGTGAACGTATTGGTGTGTCCGTTGTTGTCCCGTGTTGCTGCTGTTTCGAGTTTGGGTCAGTTTGGTGGTCGGTTGGCCTGTTTGGTGCCTTGGGGGCTTTCAGGCTGCGATCGATCTGACCGGTGTGTCTCACCGGTCTGACCAGTGTAGAGCCACTTAGTGAAAGTTGCTCAGTTTCACCAGCAGGGACCGGTCTGACCGGTGGTGCTCACCGGTCTGACCGGTGTGGGTCTGAAGACTCGAGGTTTGGTGTTCCGCTGCGTTCTCGGGTCGGAAGGCTGTGTGTGTTGGTTCCTAGGTCCAGTGGCACTCCAGTGTCCATGTGGGCTTGGCCAACTTGGGTAGTGAGCCGGAGACGTGTGTTAGAAGCCGTGTTCACCTGTAGGAGTTTCCATCTCCTTTGAGAAGAATTTTAATCGGCTCCCATTCACTCCCCCCTCTCTGGTTCGCCGTATCGGTCCTTCAGGTCCATACTCAAGGAGGAAAAGGCTACAATAGATCCGTACACTTGCAGATCGAAGTTCGACACATTTATCAACCGTCAAC
This sequence comes from Cenchrus americanus, assembly GCA_947561735.1. Lineage (NCBI taxonomy): Eukaryota > Viridiplantae > Streptophyta > Magnoliopsida > Poales > Poaceae > Cenchrus > Cenchrus americanus. The sequence goes on along the minus strand of OX387242.1, from coordinate 162,609,712 downwards.
AGGGTGCATGGTGTGCCTACCTTTTGAGGTGATTCTTGAGTGGATCAAGCTATACAAGGTGCACCGGATCGGAAGCCTCAGGGCCTAAGTGGCTCACCGGCAATCATCTTCGCCCCTCCGACTTGGTGTGTAGCGGCGAGGACACTTTGTGTGGGGGACATTTAGACCCCCTCCTTGGTGGAGAAGCTCCTTAATTAGTGGAGCCGGCATCAAGGTGACCAAGGAAGCTTGGCGAGTGCCTTCGTGGCGAGCTTTCGTGACAAGTCAAGTGGTGCTCTTGGGAGACACTTGGTGACTGGGAAGCAGTACTCTTGTGTGGAGTGCTTCAACAACGTGGACTACGGGTGGCTCAGTGCATACCGATACCACGGGATAAATCGCATGTCAAGAGTTTGCTTCCTCTTATCCCTCTTTACATTTCCGTTTGTTGACGGTTAATAGTTGTATCAAAGTTCGTTTAGACTTGCAAGTGGACAAGTCTCCCGTCATAGTCAAGGGACCCATCTAACCTCGAGTGGTGAACCCAAGGCATCAAATCCGTGGAACAAATGTGTGACGCAAGAGATGATCTAGCAATGCTAAGTAACTTCAATCTTCGTGAGATAAAACCCTAATGCATCTAGTTAAAGAACAACAAAAACAAATCTAATCTACTAAAGAACGGAGGTAACAAAGATAAAGGGGGTAGACAAACCGATCTAGAGAGATCGGGTCAAGCCTTTTGTTGAAGTTCCAAGCAAAAGAAGAAGTAGCAAATCAAATCTCATTAGAAGCCTCTTTAAATCGTGGTTTCCCGTCCAACTCCGAAAATGCCCGCCTTTCAGAGCTACCGTTCTGTCACAACAAACTCCTATTCATGCGGGTAGTCTAGGGCGAGTCCGAGGACAAGTCGAGTTCTTTCGGAAGATCAGGTGTGCACCTCTAGCCACCACGGCTACAAGAACACCCTATGTGATCTATCTCGAGAATAGATCTAAAATAAGCAAAGCCGATCGAAAACAAAGACTTCGGAGAAACACTTAGTCGCTAAGAATCGGATTCAACTTGATACATCAACTAGTACAATGATATATGAACAAGATCACCACCGGGATCCTACCTTGATCTTGCTTTTAGCTCCGGGAATTCCAACGTGGTCTTCCTTGCAAGGTTCCCACGTCAGCTAGGGAGATCCTAGTCAACTAGCTCGACCCTCTCCTCTCCGAGATGGTGTCCCTCTCTTCTCTGCTCCTCGGCAGCCTATGACGAATGAGTTCATCCGTGGCTCTCGACCCCGGGGCTATAAATAGCCGAATGGTGGCTAGGTCAAAGGGGGAGGTGACCGGGCCCTGGAATGGAATGGGCTGGGCCGGTCGGCCTGGGCTGACTGGCCTGAGCCCATCCCAGCTCTGTTACCTGCCTCCTTTGCCTTACGTCGATTCCCGAGTCTTCTAGATCCTTTCCCCTTCTGCATGTGGGCCCTTGTCGTCAGTTTCTCTGCAAGTTGGACGTAGCTCCTTGTACCGCAAGATTCGGCACTTTTCTGGGTACGTCCTCGGAGTTTGCCATCTTCTCGGGTTTGGTCCCTGGGCTTCTTGGAGTCAAGTTTGCTTCATTGCACGACTTGTACGGGGCTTCAAGGTCTTGTCACAAGGTGCTTGATGAACTTATCCCGGAAGTCAATTGCTTTCAACATCAAAAGCCTGCATAAACACTAAACTCCAAAACCGACATGCACGAATGAACTTGTTATATCAAGGGGGTTAGTACCAATGGATAAAGTATAAAACTCATGTCAACACCGAAGATAAACTCATGGCTAGGTTGACGGAATTTCACTGTCAACATCTCCCCCATGCTTAAACTTTGCTCGTCCTCGAGTAAGCATTTGATGGATATCATCGTTGCCCTTCATTGTTTAAACGTTGCACTTGATCATACATGAGAAAACATAATGCTCTTAAAATAATTCGTTAAAGTTTCATAATGTACTAGCCTTCATCTCTACAGAGGGTAGATTCTTAATTAAGCTTATCCCACAAGTATTAACATGCTCCAAAGTTTAAATAGATCTCAGAAATTTTGAAATAAAGAACGGGATGAAAAAGAGCTAAACCATGTTCACAAATTTGAATCATCTTTCATATTGCTCATGAACTCTCATCTCACTTTGTCTCTCAAGCCTACTTATTATACTCCTTTCCCTCTCTCTTGACGGTTCAAAACCGTGCTCAAGTTCACCGCAAGTCTACGGGTGACTTGGTGCCTTTTTCACCATGGAGGGTCCTCCCTAGATTTGTCAATCCAAGGATCGGAAGCCCACCACTAAGGTTCTCTATCTAACTGAGGACCAGGAGCGTCCCAGTGGTCGATGGATGACCGCTCCTCGGTGATGAGTGATTGACAACGGGTGTTGGACTGACTCTTGGCTCAGTGCGCAGGTGTAGGCTGCGGCGTAGTTCGTGTTGTTGTAGGTGAAGAACGGGCGCGAAAGGTCTTTAACCTTGAGGGGCCTCCGGGAGATGGAGAGACAAGTAGGCTCGGTTCGAGGGACCCGGTGGACAGCGGGACTAGGTGCAGGCCACATGGTGGCGATACGAGCAAGACGAAGTCATGGACAATCGAGCCGGTGCACGGTGGCGGTCGAGTCAAGAGGCTTGGCGGGAGGCCGGACCGAGCACACGGGGTTTGGTGGTTTGCCCACAAAACCATCGGAGGACGGTTTCTTGGTTTGGGCCTCAAAACCAAGTTCGAGGGCCCAACATGACGGAGACAGGATCCGGGCGTGTCGGGAAGCTTCGAAGCGGAGGACACGCGGCGGGATCGCATGGCTTGCGTCAGGAGGACGCGGGGTGCGGCAAAGGAGTGGCCGTCCGTTGGCAAGACCCACAAACATTACCTAAATGCCCCTGCATGGGTTGTATCGCCAGTAGTTGAGTTAGGGGTAGTCGAGTCATTTACCACTTTAGCGGGACTTGATATATAAGCCATGAGTGTGTGTGGATGGCTCTCTCCCTCTGCGACTTAGGGTTTCATTTCCCCCCTCCCATTTCTCATTTTCGTAGCTATTTTCTTCTCCATTTTCTCTAGGCTAGCATGAGAGCTTCATGTGAGATTTGTTGAGAGGGATGGATGCTAGGGCGGCATGCTAGACCTTGTGAATCTTTCCTGGTTTGTATAGAAGATTCGGAGTTGTGTTTTTCGTGGTCTTTTTGTGCATGTTTTCGTGTCTTTGTTCTTGGTGTGATTCCGTGAATTTGAGTTGGTTTCTCCCCGGATTTCTTTGAGGGAAACATGGATGGATGCCTTGCGCACCTTTGGTGATGATATTGACCCCTCAAACGCCGGATTTGGCCTTCGATTCGTTGACTTTTGGATGAACCCTAGGTCTTTGTGGTCTTGGCAAGGATTTGCGATTCCGGGAGTTGTAGGGAGTTTGAGACCATAATTTTTGGGGCATAACCTCTCCTTGGGGTGTTCATAATCTCCCCAAAATTTCGTTTCAAGACTCCAAGTGGTTTGGGAGATCCTTTGATCTAAAGTTTGGTGCGATTTCGCGGGCAGTTTTCTGGGCTATCCCGGGTGATCCGGTCACCTGTGCCGGGTGACCCGAAGGGGGTAGGTTGATCCGGTCACTTGTGCCCAGGCGACCCGGTGCGGTTCTGTAAGGCTCAGGGTGACCCGGTCACTTGTGCCGGTTGACCCGGTAGGTCACAGCCTTCTTCGTTGATTGCTCAAGTTCTTTCGTGTTTGCTTCCGCCTTGCTTCCTAGCCTTTCAAGCTTTGTTCCTAATGTATCAAGAGAGGTTTGTGTGTGCTTCCGCTTTTTTGTGTGTGACTCGAAGTTGCGATTGGGATATAGGCCGAATTCTTTTGAGAAAGAATTTTTATCGGCTCCCATTCACTCCCCCCCTCTCTGGTTCGTCGTTTCGATCCTTCAATTGGTATCAGAGCTTGGTGCCGAATTCTTTGTGACTTTAACAAGTCTCGAATCCTAAGATGGCGCACGTTGAGCGGGGCGGTCCGCCGCACTTCGATGGCAAGGGTTACCACAAGTGGGCGGCTCGTATGATGATCTTTCTTCGTGGCAAGTTGTTGGATTTCATTGTGCTTGACAAGACCTATGCTATTCCGGCCAACATCCATACTCTTATGGTGACCGATGCTGGTGCTAAGGCCAAGTATGAGGCAAATGTAAAAGTCGTTGATCACTTGGTCTGAAGCTTGGTCTGAAGCTTTCTTCATCATTTGAATCTTGCTTGGCAAATTTGGGAGAAGTTGTTGGTTGCTCACGGTGGTGATAACCATGTGAAGGCTCGCCTCTTTGTTTCTTACCGGATGCAATATGAGAACTTTACTCAACTTCCCGGTGAGGACATTGATGCGATGTTCCAGAGGTTCACCGCCATCGTGAACAACATGAAAGCTAATGTTGAGGATTTTCCCTACATTGAGCATGATCAAGCTCTGAAGCTCTTGCATATCTTGGACCCAAATGTTTGGGGTGCTAAGGTTGAGGTCATCAAGGAGTCTGGGCAGTATTTGACTATTGAGTTGGATGACCTCTTTTCAAAGCTCAAGTCGGCTGAGGTTGACAGGAAGTTGCAATCCAAGCATGAGGGCTCGACTGACCATAGTCTTACTCTTGTGGGCGGATCAAAGGGCAAAGTTAACCCTTCCTGTCGACAGTTTTCCTTATCTTCTCTTATGTCTATTCCAGATGAGGAGTTTGATGTGCTGGGCGAGGAGGAGATGGCCTTGCTCTCAAGGAGGTTTGATCGACTACATGAGAGCCGGAGGAATGCAAGGCGGAGCTCGGGGACATGCTACAAGTGTGGCAAGCGTGGACACTTCATCGCTGAGTGCCCGGAAGCGGAGGAGAACAAGTACAAGATGAGTGAGTACAAGGCGCACCCGAGGAGTGAAGACAAGTACTCCTCCAAGGGCAAGCACTTCAGCAAGTCCAAGAGCAAGGACAAGGACAAGCGGCGACCGAGCAAGGGCGGCTACAAGAAGGACAAGGCAAGAGCCATGGTTGCCAGTGCAAGCGACGTCGACTCAAGCTCAAGCGACACGCAGTCAAGATCAAGCAGTGAAGATGAAGACGCCGTGAGGCGCAAGGGCAAGAAGAGTGCAAGTCAGAACCTCAGTGGGTTGAGCTGTGTGGTGCTTGAAGGCTTTTGTGGGATGGCCCATAGCTCGAGCAGCAAGAAGAGCGAGAAGGAAGACAGCGACTCCGACTCGGAGGATGAGATAAATCGTGACCCCGACTCTTTGCTTGCTGAGATCACTAGGTTCGATGGCTTGATTGACAACCGTGATAGTGTGTTGAGAGATGCTAAGAAGATGAGGAAAGATCTTAGGGCTCAACTTGAGAATGCTAGTGAGAAAGTAGGAGAGTTAGAGTCCAAATTGCTTGAATTGAAACTTGAGAATGACTCTTTGAAACTTGCTCCTACTACTCCTGATGATGTTGAGTGTCTTGAGTGTGATGCATGGTTGAATGAGATCAAGTTGCTTAATGAGAAAAATGCTTCCACTTTGGCTAAACTAGATGCTCTTAGGACTGAGTATGATGAGCTTAAGGCTAGACCCACTTTTCTTGGTGCTTGTAAATCATGTCCTACTATGCATGCTAAGCTTGTTGATGCTCGTTCTACTATTAGCACTTTGGAAGCGTCTTTGAAATCTCCTGTTGTCAATGCATGCACTAGCTGTGATGAAGTTACTTTGCGCAATCTTGAACTTACTTCCCGTTTGGATGTCATTTATGAGGAGAATGATTACTTGAGGAAGGTGTTGGGTTGGTTGTCCGGGCAGGAACCTCAGTTGAAAATCATGATTGAGGAGTTCAAGAGAGCTGATGGTCGTGGTTTGGGTTTTGAGAAGTTGGGTGAGAAAGTGGGAGAGAACAGTGGGGAGAGTGTGTATGAGAAGTGTGTTGAGTCTAACCCCGAGTTTGAGGTGATCGGAGACATCCAAGTCCCACTTCCAAAAGCACCCAAGAACTCTTCAACTCCAAAGCCCAACCACCTTTGCAACAAGCTTGACACAACCCAAGATCCACCCAAATTCCCACCTAAAACAAGTGACTTCCAGAAACCCGTGAAGTTTGTGAGTGAGAAGGGTGAGAAACCTAAAGAGAAGCCAGAGCTAAAACCAAAACCCATCCCCTTCAGGTGTGAGTATTGTGGCAAGGAGAGACACCTAGCAGAGTTTTGCTATAAGAGGAAGAGGGATGAGAGGCTTGCTAGGGAGCAAGCAAACCAGGACAGGTATCGCCAGTCTCATGGTATTCCTGAGCCTAGAGTGCCACTTCCACGGGGTGTGGGAAGTGTGAAGAGTGTTGGTAGAGTTGGAGCTCAGGGTGGTAGGTTCCCACAGAAAGGTGGTGGTGAGAGGTTTGATAGGAGAGATGATGGTGTGCGTGCTGGTGAGAGGTTTGGTCTGGCTCGTGGTGGTTTTGCTGGACGTCCCTCTACTCGTCCTCAATACGGGTTTAGGGGAAATGATTGCAGCTTTGGGTTCCAGAGGAACTACAGACCACGTTTTCCCCCTCGTGGTGCTCGTACTCCTTCCATGGGACATCGGAAGTTTGGTGGCAAGGGAATGATGTTTGCTAACCCCTCTTTTGAGCAGATGGCTCGACACTAGTTTAACTTTCTTTGTGCTAACCCCAGTGTCAAGTCGCTAGCTCATTCTCGTTCTTGTTTCTGACTACAGGAAGGAGGCTTGGAGAACATTTGGTTGATTGACTCCGGATGTTCCCGACACATGACAGGAGATAAGAAGTGGTTCTCCAGCCTCACCCCAGTGAAGGAAAAGATGTACATCACATTTGGGGACAATGGACGAGGAAGGGTGATTTCTGAGGGTGTTGTGCATGTGAGTGACAGGTAACATTGAAGAGAGTTGCTCTTGTGAAGTCTTTGGGTTTCAATTTGCTTTCGGTTTCTCAGTTGCTTGATGAGGGTTTTGAGGTGCATTTCAAGTCTGGTGAGTCTCGTTTGCTGGATTCTCGAGGTGATCTTGTTTGTATGATCATCCCCGAGGGTCAGATTTTCAGGGCTGATTTCTCTCGTTCCTAGGGTCCTGCTCGCTGTTTGATGGCCGGTCCATCTGATTTGTGGAAATGGCATAGGCGGTTAGGTCACTTGAGCTTTGATTTGGTTTCCCGCTTGAGTGGTCTTGACCTTGTCCGAGGATTGTCGAGGTTGAAGCTTGAAAAGGATTTGGTGTGTGCTCCGTGTAGGCATGGCAAGATGGTAGCCACTCCCCATCCACCCCTGACCGATGTCATGACCGAGCGTCCGACAGAGCTGTTGCCTATGGACCTTGTTGGGCCAGCTCGAGTTCGCTCGGTGGGTGGGAAGTGGTATGTCCTTGTTGTGGTGGACGATTACGTCGCTATGCCTGGGTGTTTTTCTTGGAAGATAAGAGTGAGACATTTGGTTTTGTTCGAGATCTGATCGTGAGGTTGAAAAACGATAGGCATGGGAATGCTATTCGAGCTATCCGCAGTGATAATGGCTCTGAGTTCAAGAACTCTCGTTTTGATGCCTTTTGTCATGATCTAGGTCTTGAACATCAGTATTCGACCCCTTATGTGCCCCCTCAAAATGGAGTCGTGGAAAGGAAAAATCGGACTCTTTGTGAGATGGCTAGGACGATGCTCGATGAGCACAGGACTCCTAGGAGGTATTGGGCTGAGGCGGTCAATACGGCTTGTCATGTTTCCAACGAGGATTTTATTGCGAGCTTTCAAGAAGAAGACTCGTTATGAGCTTATGCATGGTCGGGCACCCAAGGTGAGTCATTTCCGAGTATTTGGCTGCAAGTGCTTCATTCTTAAGAAGGGAAAACTCGACAAGTTTGAGGCTAGGTCTAGTGATGGTATTTTCTTTGGATATGCTAACCACTCTAGAGCCTATAGGGTGCTTAACCTTGAGACTAACAAAATCATGGAGACTTGCGAGGTGACCTTCGACGAGACAATGCCATGTACCTCTCTTGGCTTTGAATGTGCAGGTGATGAGGAGATGGCCGAGGACCTCTTTGAAGAGGAGAAGGATGAAGCTGGAGATGATGAGAGAGCACCATGCGCCTGAAGCTGAGTGTGTACCCACTACTTCCCCTACGACCACTACGGAGCGTGGACCGTCTACTTCATGGACAACGACAGTGCGACAAGAGGACCAGGGAGAGAAGCTGAAGTTGAGGGGGAGGTAGTCTCGAGGCTTGAGGCTCCCCGGCGGATTCAAGAAGTGTATCCCCTGTCGAAGATCATTGGGGACATCGACGAACATACTACACGGTCAAGGTCCAGGAATTCCTCTCATTTTGCTCATGCTGCTTTTGTTGCCACCTTTGATCCCAAGGACATTGGACACGCTTTATCTGATGCAACCTGGGTCAATTCTATGCATGAGGAGTTGGAAAACTTTGAGAGGAACCAGGTGTGGGAGTTAGTTTAACCACCTCCAAATTGTCATCCTATAGGAACCAAGTGGGTTTGGAAGAACAAAGAGGGTGAGAATGGGATGGTTGTGAGGAACAAGTCTGTCTAGACTTGTTGCTCAGGGGTTTAGTCAGAAGGAGGGGATCGACTATGAGGATACCTTTGCTCCTGTGGCCCGTCTTGAGGCAATTCGGATCATTCTAGCCTTTGCCGTGGCTAAAGGGTTCAAGTTGTTTCAGATGGATGTGAAGAGTGCCTTTCTGAATGGGGCCATAGAGGAGGAGGTGTATGTGTAGCAGCCACCTGGGTTTGAGAGTGAGTTGTACCCACACAGGGTGTACAGGTTGAAAAGGGCTCTGTATGGGTTGAAACAGGCGCCCCGTGCTTGGTATGGGAGGTTGAGAGGTTTTCTGTTGAGCAGAGGGTTTGTGATCGGTACCGTGGATAGGACCTTGTTTCTCCTCAAGCATGGGAATGATTTGCTGATTGTTCAGATATACGTGGATGATATTGTGTTTAGTGGCTCATCACATAACCTTGTTGCCAAGTTTGCAGACGAGATGAGCAGGGAGTTTGAGATGAGCATGATGGGCGAGTTGCAGTAATTTCTCGGGCTGCAGATCAAGCAAGTGAAGGATGGAACTTTCGTGCACCAGACCAAGTACACGAAAGACATGCTGAGGAAGGTCCAGATGCAAGATGTGAAGCCGATGTCGACTCCCATGGGGAGTACGGCTACTTTGGATGCGGACGAGGACGGAGAACCAATGGACCAGCGAGAGTACCGGAGCATGATCGGCTCCCTCCTCTACCTGACGGCGACAAGGCCAGACATACAGTTTAGCGCATGTCTGTGCGCTCGTTTTCAGGCTTCACCAAGAACATCACATCGACAGTCCGTCAAGAGGATCTTCAGGTACCTACAGTCTGCCCCTGGTCTTGGCCTGTGGTATTCGTCCTCCTCGACTCTTTCTCTTCATGGTTTTTCCGATGCGGATTTTGCTGGTTGTCGAGTCGAGAGGAAGTCTACCTTTGGTACTTGCCAGTTTCTTGGGTCTTCGTTGGTTTCATGGTCTTCCCGCAAGCAGTCTAGTGTACCTCAGTCTACCACCGAGGCGGAGTATGTTGTAGCCGCGAGTTGTTGTTCCCAGCTGTTGTGGATTTCATACACTTTGAGAGACTTTGGTGAGGAGTGCACCTAGATCCCACTTTTTTGTGATAGCACCAGTGCCATAAGCATAGCCAAAAACCCAGTGCTTCACTCCAGAACCAAACACATAGAAGTGAGGTATCATTTCTTGAGGGACAATGTGGAAAAAGGAATCATTGTGTTGAGTCATGTCCCTACCCAAGATCAGCTTGCAGACATCTTTACAAAGCCTCTCGACCAAGCTACATTTGTGCGCTTGCGGGGAGAACTTGGGGTTTGTTGCCCTTTCTAGTTGATTCTTGGGGTTTCTTCTTGTACCATATGTATCATACCATGTTTTACTTTGATGTATATACATGTTTTGCTTGATGTACAAACCATGGTAGGATAGCCATCTTGTCATATATCATGTTGCATTTGTATCATATTGCATTTTAGGATGATGAGCTTCTTTCATATGCCTTATTTGAGTCTCTTTGGCTATTTATGAGATATTGGTCATATGTGTGGAGAAATGGTGACGTGAGGCTATGCTCTTGGAATATTTGAGATATATGTGTGGTGAGATAGCCCCTTTTGAAATAAATGCTAATCTTGACTAATTTTTGGCGAAATGTGTTCCACTCATGTGTACTAGTGTATCCATGTCACGTTTTGGTCTAAATGTGCTTTTCATGCTTAGATTGTGCTTGGATGTTTCTTTCTTGCATTTGGGCCAAAGGCCGATATCATTGTGAATGTTTAGCCTATGTTGCATTCATGGAGGAGCATAAGCTTCTTTTTGCCGCAAAGGCACTTCATGTACCATGAAATGAATAAATCTTGAAAAGAAGTGTGTATGCTTGAAAAATGCTCCATCCATCATGTCTATGCTTAAAATGTCTTATCTTTCACATATGGGTGCAAAACATGCTGCATGATGTTCACCAGTGGAGAAGTCTCCCCGAAGTGGACACATGGCTCATGAGCTTTGACATGACATGCTTTGCTTTATGGGTGTTTACAATGATCTTTTGTTGAGAACTTGATATCCTTGTATGATCTCTGAATGGTATGCATGTTTTTGGCTAGAGTGTGACATGGATAGGCCTTTACATGTGAAGCGAGCCTCCTTTTGATAAAACTGCTTAAATCTGAAAATTTTGCTTTGTCACATGCTTGTATTTTAATATATTTCTTGTGGCAATGCTTTGTTTATGCTATGATTCACATGTGTGATCTTTGTCTCATTTCTAGCCTTTGACACTAAATTTGGTCTATTTGAGAAGCTCATGTAGATGTTTCTATCCTTTGTCTCATATGTTTGCATTTTCACCTTGATTCATACATTGTTAGCAAGGGGGAGAAGAGGTGAGCTTCATGAAAAATTCAGAAAATTTGGAAGTTTGCATCCACATGTTCAGGGGGAGCTTGCATTTGTTCAGGGGGAGCTTTCTTGCTGTTTTCAGTGTGGAGTTTGTGCTTTGCTCGGCTTGTGACCTTTCTTTGCCTTTCCTTGGTTTTGGTCATGAGTTGAGCTTCTTTGTTTTTCTTTCTTCTTACTTACTTTCTCTGAATTTCATTTCGCGTTGTGTGTTGTCAATGCACTCATCAAGGGGGAGATTGAGGACAAGAAGCGTTCCAGTGGTCGATGGATGACCGCTCCTTAGTGATGAGTGATTGACAACGGGTGTTGGACTGACTCTTGGCTCAGTGCGCAGGTGTAGGCTGCGACCTAGTTCGTGTTGTTGTAGGTGAAGAATGGGCGCGAAAGGTCTTCAGCCTTGAGGGGCCTCCGGGAGATGGAGAGACAAGTAGGCTCGGTTCGAGGGACCCGGTGGACAGCGGGACTAGGTGCGGGCCACATGGTGGCGATACGAGCGAGATAAAGTCATGGACAATCGAGCCGGTGCACGGGGGCGGTCGAGTCAAGAGGCTTGGAGGGAGGCCGGACCGAGCACGCGGGGTTTGGAGGTTTGCCCACAAAACCATCGGAGGACGGTTTCTTGGTTTGGGCCTCAAAACCAAGTTCGAGGGCCCAACACGACGGAGACAGGATCCGGGCGTGTCGGGAAGCTTCGAAGCGGAGGACACGCGGCGGGATCGCATGGCTTGCGTCAGGAGGACGCGGGGTGCAGCAAAGGCGTGGCCGTCCGATGGCAAGACCCACAAACATTACCTAAATGCCCCTGCATGGGTTGTATCGCCAGTAGTTGAGTTAGGGGTAGTCGAGTCATTTACCACTCCAGCGGGACCTGATATATAAGCCATGAGTGTGTGTGGATGGCTCTCTCCCTCCGCGACTTAGGGTTTCATTTCCCCCCTCCCATTTCTCATTTTCGTAGCTATTTTCTTCTCCATTTTCTCTAGGCTAGCATGAGATCTTCATGTGAGATTTGTGGAGAGGGATGGATGCTAGGGCGGCATGCTAGACCTTGTAAATCTTTCCTGGTTTGTATAGAAGATTCGGAGTTGTGTTTTTTGTGGTCTTTTTGTGCTTGTTTTCGTGTCTTTGTTCTTGGTGTGATTCCACGAATTTGAGTTGGTTTCTCCCCGGATTTCTTTGAGGGAAACATGGATGGATGCCTTGCGCACCTTTGGTGATGATCTTGACCCCTCAAACGCCGGATTTGGCCTTTGATTCGTTGACTTTTGGATGAACCCTAGGTCTTTGTGTTCTTGGCAAGGATTTGCGATTCCGGGAGTTGTAGGGAGTTTGAGACCATAATTTTTGGGGCATAACCTCTCCTTGGGGTGTTCATCATCTCCCCAAAATTTCGTCTCAAGACTCCAAGTGGTTTGGGAGATCCTTTGATCTAAAGTTTGGGGCGATTTCGCGGGCAGTTTTCAGGGCTATCCCGGGTGATCCGGTCACCTGTGCCGGGTGACCCGAAGGGGGTTGGTTGATCCGGTCACTTGTGCCCAGGCGACCCGGTGCGGTTCTGTAAGGCTCAGGGTGACCCGGTCACTTGTGCCGGTTGACCCGGTAGGTCACAGCCTTCTTCGTTGATTGCTCAAGTTCTTTCGTGTTTGCTTCCGCCTTGCTTTCTAGCCTTTCAAGCTTTGTTCCTAAGGTATCAAGAGAGGTTTGTGTGTGCTTTCGCTTGTTTGTGTGTGACTCGGAGTTGCGATTGGGATATAGGCCGAATTCTTTTGAGAAAGAATTTTTATCGGCTACCGGTCTAACCCTATGTGAAGTATCACTCCCCCCCCCCTCTCTGGTTCGCCGTTTCGATCCTTCACTAACCTACCGGTCTAACCCTATGTGAAGTATTGATTGCATAAAGGTAACACACAAACACAAAGGGATGTATGGATCATATCCACCTAGCCATAAAGGTAAGCATCAAGGGTAACCCTAGCCTATCGTCTTCTTGTTGCCGTTTCGGCCAAGGTGACAAACCAATCTAAACCTATACTATGATAAGGATAACACTCGATATGGAGTAACCCGATATGGAGTGGTCCGATGCACGTTCACTCGCCGCTTTCTCCTCCACCATACTGTCACTACGCAAGGATATTCAACATCGACCGATAAACCTCGGTCTGTGCATTACCACGGTGTATCCGCAAGACAAGACTAATCACCATGATTCGATCTAGTCCTACTAAAGGCATATGGTAGCTACACATATGAATAAGCATAACTCGTAGTAGATCAAAGTATGACAAGATATGGTTACATCACCGAATGTTGAAGGTACAAACGACTTGACGAATTCAAGTCACGGCTCCGGAACTCCACCATGGCTTTACCACGCAGGGGCAACCGTGGTGGCTAGGGCATGGCCTAAGCCATCTCCTAGGCAACTCGAGGACTTGCGGTGGTCGTCGGCTTCCTCCCGGTGCTTCTTCTTCGTCTCGGTGACTCTCTGATGAATGGATGGATGTGGCGGGCGGCGGAGGCAGAGGCAATAAATAGACAAGCACCTAGGGCAAAAAGAGGCACCGAACTCGGCCCGGAGTGGGCTGGGCCGGTCGGCCCAGGCCCATTTCGGCTTGGTTCGGCCCCGGTTTCCTCCCCGGTTGCTTCTTGCATGATTCCTTATTTGTGTGCATTTGCATGTGGGCCTTTGACGTTGTTTCCTTCACGGTTAAGGCATGAATCCTTACTATGCAAGCTTCGCTGTTTTCTGGTTGAGTCCCTGAAGACTTGCACGTTGACGCTTCGGTCCTCGGGTCATTTCGAGTCATGTTCATCGCATGTCTTGACTCTTGTCGGTCTTCATGATCTTCTTCCAATGTGCTTGGTGAACTTATCCCGAAAGTCTCCTCTTTAGCGTAGATTTCCTGCGTAAACAATGAACTCCAAAATCGACATGCAAGAGTGAACTTGTTATATACGGGGGGTTAGTTCCAGTGGTTAGAATGATAAATCAATACCAACATTAAAGGTAAACTCATAGCTAGGTTGACGGAAATTCACTATCAACATCTCCCCCATGCTTAAACCTTGCTCGTCCTCGAGTAAGTTCTCAATGGATATCAGCATTGCCTTTCATTATTCATACCCTGCACTTGATCACACATGAGAAAGCATAATGCTCTCCAAGTTTATATTTGTTAAAATTCCATAATGTAACTAGCTTTCATCCTTATGGAGGGTAGATATAATTTAAGCTCTTTCCACAAGTAATCAATCATGCTCCACAAAATTTGAATAGGTCTTAGAAACTTTTGAAATGAAGAACGAGGTGAATAAAAGAGCTAAACCAAGTACAAAAAAATTAAACCTTCTTGCATCTTGCTCATGAACTCTCTCATCTCACAACACTCTCAAGCCTACTTGATATATATCCTTTCCCTCTCATGTTTGTAGGTGGAAGGGTTTTATTTGGAGCTCATAGGAAAGTTTTTATCCTACCAAGATGCTAAAGTTGAGACTATTATCAAAACAAGGCAAGCTTCTCATGGACTTATCATGACTCGTCAAAAAGGTCATTGGAAAAATAATGTTCACAAGAAGGGGGAAGAGAAAGAACTCACACTTTTAGATAGGTGGACATGTGCAAATGGCAAAGAATGATCCCGAGGCCCCAACGAAGTCCTCGTTATCGTATTGCACATGGTTGGAAAAATGAGTATGGGTCTTGATCTTGAAGTCCTTGGGAAAATCCTTAAGCAACTACAGAACCGGGAGAGATTATTATTACTCTATATTTTTTCTTTTTCTTTTTCTTGTTTTCTTCCTTTTTTTCTTTTTTTGACATGTGGGGTACTTTGGATTTTTTTGTCCTCTTATCTTATTCATTTTTTTATCTCCCCTAGAACTGCAATTTGCATAGTACCTACCTCCTCCCCCATGCTTAGACGTTTGCTCGTCCCCGAGCAAAGAGGAAGTGGTGTTAAGGTAGGTACCGGATGTCTTGATGAGAGGGATCTTGAATCTTCCCTTTGAAGCACCTTCTTGTGACGTGTCGTCTCCATACTCAAGTGATATGTAGGTAGGTCAAGGAGGTTAACACAAAAGATGATGTTGGTTTAAAGGGTGGATATCCGGCGAGATTTGCAAAGCTTCCGATGTGGGAGCTCACAATGCACGAATAGAATAGGCTAGCAAAACATAAGTTACGCAAAAAAACGGAATGACCAGCTTCTTAGTCACGAGCCAAAAAATCGAGCCTTGAATCAATTCACCCAAAAATAACTCTTGTAATCTATGGTTGCACTCAATATATAAGGCTTTGGATAGGTAGAGCAAAATGCAAGAGGTATTAATGACAAGGTTAGCATGACTTTTAAAAGCAAAAAGTAATATGTTCTTCGACCCATCCAAAGTTAAGAGCATAAAAGAAACCATGGGTCTTTATTTTTATCATGACCTCCACAAAAGATTAAGCTAGTATTTAATTAATTTCAGATTTGTATTAGAGAGAGCAATAGCTTAATCATGCATAAACAAGCACAAAGTTTAAAAAAGTGGCAACAGTCATCATGTATCAACGAGCAAGATCAAGCCAAAATTATTTCATCATGGTGAGCACAAGGTGATGACAATAAACAAAAACTAAAACTAGGTTGTACTCCTTGAAGCCATGTTATTTAACGAGAGAGACATACAAAAGTTGCATCTAAGGTTGTTGAAGGCATATACATATATACAAGCATTTAGAAAGACAAGGAAAAATAGAGGGTTGAGGAATTGTTACCGTCCTTTGATGCTTGTGATGTAGCGCGCCCTCCCCCATGCTTAAGCATTGTGCCTAGCATGGAAGAAGGAAGATCGGCATCCGTAGCAACCGTGATCCTTGAACTCCATGCGGTCTTCTTTCGTCCACCAAGTCTTCCCTCATGCTTAGCATGTTGCTAGGCACGGAAGATGATGAACCATCTTAAAATTCTTGAAGTCCTACCGCCATGCGAGGAGATCATCATCACATTGTTGCCTTTGTTCATCCTTCAATGTTCGCCCTTTTCCACGAGCCTTGATCCCAATTGTTTCTCATCCCATCTTCTCCTCCTTCCATGTTGTCCCTTACCGCTGGTTCATCTTCCACGAGTTTTTCTTCTACTTGCAGAACTGAGTATGTACTGAATAATAGATCCATTGCAAAGTACTTGAAATTATCTTTCCAACGAGTGGTCATTCATCCCGATTGGACTCCGAACAAGAGAGTTACGCCCTTTTGTACTTTGTTGGTGCAAGCTGTCTCAGGCTGATTTCAGAATGTGTGACGCCCAAAGCTTTGGTTGTAACTTCTTGCACATGTCTCCTAAAATGTTGATTCTTGATGCGTTGGAAAGTAAACTTAATGGAGCACTTGAATATCCAATTTTTCCCTTTTTTACATCTCTGAACATGTGCTTAATCTTGATGAAAACAGCAGTGCTCCTTTCGGGATTTTGGAGGTGTTGATGATCTTGATTTCAGCTTTTATCACGAACTCATGGGAGTGATTCACCATACCTGCAAAATAACTATAATGCACAAAGTACCCCCGAGGTGACGGTCGGGAATACTCACCCTATGCCAACAAACCATGACATCCCTACGATCTTCACTTGTGGCATAGTTAATCTAGTTAAAATACTAATAGGTGTACGTGAGTGAAAGTGTGTATGCAAATGAGAGGATGGTATAAAAACAATACAATGTTTATGCCAAATTCCAAGCTCCATGCTTACAAAGTGGATGCCAAACTTCTCCCTCGCCATAAAGATTTATTAACCATGGTCAAAACACCATGCTTATCCCAAGATTAACAACTCTTCATGGTGTAAGATAAGTAGGGCACATTGCAAAGTTTATAAACAATCCAATGCAATATGATAGCAACGTATATATAAAACTGAATGATGTGGGTCTCTAATCATGTCTAAACACCATGTTTACACAAGATTACAAAAAGAAAACATGTTCATATCGTCATATGAAGCATTAACATAGGTACGAAAGCATTCATCATAAAGCTTCTCAAAAGATCCCAAGCTAATATAAAGTGGATGATGACAAAGAAATGGATGCAAAATGAAAATGCAAGATGTTAGCACAAGCAAACATTAGCAAGGTTTTAAAAACACTTTTTATGTGATCTATAATAAGTAATAGACAAAGCTTGATCTCACACTTACGAGGTAAGCATTGTCAACTAGGAAGTAACCCATTAAAAAGAATCAATCAACCAAACTAACAACGTTTAAGGGTAGGTTATGGGTATCCTATATTTTTGGTTCAAATGAGGATTTTGAAGAGAGGAAGTCAGGTATAGAGATTCTAACTAAGGTGGCACTACGAGTCTTTTAATGAAAAACAAACCTATGGTTTTAGGATGGCTAAAGGTGTGAAAGATTTTCCTAAGGATTTTATGGGGAGGCTAGTAAAAGTTTTTAGTTAGAAGAAAGGAAAGAGATAGACTTGTTCAACCCGGACGACAATCGGGCAACACAATCAATCCTACCTCTATTGGCTATGGTTTTTGGTGGGGGCTATGGGAAGGCCTAGGTTGATTGACGAAGAGTTAGATCAACACAACATGCAATGTAACATAACATGAATGAACAAAACAACATGATACGGAGGTTGTCTAAAGCAAAAACAAAAGTTAGCCTAAATTACTAGCCACAAGTTTAGAATCAAAGGATGGTGCCAACTTCATATATCTCTCTAAAAAGACACAAAAGAAAAAGACTGTAAATTCTAATAGGCACACAAAAAGGTCTACAAGGTTTTTGAGATCAAATAACAAAGCGCTCCCTCAATAGCAATTAGATCATACAACATGGTGTTGTGGTTTTTATTAGGGCAATGGTACAATGTTACTTGATGGTTCGATTAAAGAGCACAATGTAGACGGTCATGTATATATAAAAATAAAAACCGGGTTGCCTCCCGCAAAGCGCTTCATTTAAAGTCATAGAGCTCGACTTTCTCACATACCTTCTTATTGTTGCAGAGCCATGATCCTTCATGCAAGATTTGAAGGTGTTCATGCAGCCTTGATCCACTCGCCATGCTTGACACGATCACTTATGCTCAATGAGAGGCTTGCCCAATCGTCTCATTGCATCATCATCACCTTCTCCATCACACTTTATCGCTGCCTCTTCTTTCACAAATTTTCCTCTCTGTCCAGATCAGACCATGTAGAAAACAATAGCTTCCATGTGTGGTGTATGAAATTGTCTTTCCATCAAGTATTTATTCACTCCCAACGGGCTCTGATCGAGTGAGTTATGCCCGTTCTACTCCGGCGCTGCAATCTGTCCAAGCTGATTTCAGACTGCACATCGCTCAATGTTTTTGTCATATCTCCTTGTACGGGTCTTCAAATTCATCGATCTTGGATGCGTTGGAACCGGAACTTGATGGAGATTCTGATTTGCAAGTTTTTAATCCTTGAACATGTCCGACCAGGTCCTCAAAATTGATGAAAACAGCGATGTCCGTTTTTGAGGTTTCGTGACGGTGATGCACGGGTTTGCAATTCCTTCGGGTATGACTTCTCTCCTCTTAATTTAAGTTTAATTCCCTGCATGGTTAGTGAAACTTGGGATTTCTCCCACAATTTGCTCTTTTAAGGTCACTAGCTTGACCGAGCACAAAGCAAGTCCAAGATTTACAAATCATATTGCAAACAAACGCTTCCATAACCACAATTCATGACAAAGTAAGTTGTGATTAATTATAGCATAAGTTTTCTTGCTCAGCACTAAGCTCTCATTAGGCAAAGGTTCATTAGGCATGTAACAAATTTTAAGCACAACAAAGCCTCTTTATCACTCTCAAGAAATTCTAGCCTATCATGATTATCATAAGAACAAGGCATAGAATTGAATCAACCTCACTATTGGATATGAATCATAGATATATCAAAGGAATATTATCAGCTCCAAAAGTATCTTGAGAGGCTAATTTGTACCTTGGCCTTCAAGCTTTTCATCATGAGTGGTCTCTCGGAGTTGAAAGCAAACAATCATCAATGATCGGTGGCTTGTATCATCTTTTCGCAATTCCTTCGTTCGCGCCACACATCATCAAGGTTGCCTTATGTGGACTCACTCTTCATTTGAGGGACTTCACACATGTCTCAAATATCTTCATTTAACTCCATGATCCTTCATGCGAGAGCCCAGAGTATCCGCGCCATTGGATGCCATCATTTGTGTGTAATCCATCGTGATTTTCTTCTAACATCTCCTAGTGTCGGATGTTGCCAACTTGTGCCTTCTTTTGCCAATGCTCTTGGGGTCTTCATTTTATTCCAAAATTTTGAATTTCATCCCGTTTGGTCTAATGGAAGCATTGCCCAAGCTCATCTTCGTTGTCGTCGTCCTCATCTTCACTATCTTGTTCTCACCGTGTGTTTCTGCCTCTTTTTCGTGGATTTCCCCTGTGTACATAACAGAACATATACAAAAATATTGTTCCATTGAAAACTAAATAAAATTACCTTTCCAACGGGTACTCATTCGTCTTAATCGGAGCCCAAATGAGGGAGCTATGGCCGTTTTGTTTCCGCTCTTGCATGCTGTCCAGAAAATTTCAGGACGCACAACCTTCGGTAATTCGGCCATACCCGCTTGTAGGAACCTCCGATTGACTTGATTCTTGATTCGTTGGAAGCGTAACTTCATGGGGCTTCTAAATATCCAAAGATATCCTATTGTTCTCCCTTGAGGTTGTGCAGAAATTGATGGGAACAGAAACTTCTTGTGAATTGATCCGAATATGTTGACGACCTTGATCTTGTGGTCTTCGGGGCATTACATCGTGTCTCCTTTGGCTTAAAGTCATCACAATTGCTGGACTAGCGAGTAGCATGATGGCAATGGTGTGTCTTCTTCATGATTTTGCTTTAGCCAAAGTGACGGGTACTTCTTCCGCAACGTGATTGCTTCCAACACCTATTGATTGGACAAACAAACCTCCACAAAACATTAGTCTTAAAACTTTAATTGACACATTGGCATACCTTGTTTAACATCACCAGTGTAGGGTGTGGACTCAATAGCGGATGATGGGACACTAACAAAAATTAGCACCTACCACTAGAGAGTGAATCTTGATGTAGTCATCATCTTGTCTGAGTGGATTGTGAATTTCTCGAACGTCTTGTTTCTAGCTTTTCACCTGCTTTCAAGGACACAAACAAGAAAGCAAGCATATATGCAATAATAGAAATTAGGGTTAGTCAAAAAGATAGATGGATCGCCCTAGGGTTCGAGTTGTCGATCCCCGGCAACGGCGCCGGAAAAAGGGGCTTCTTGACGGTTCAAAACCGTGCTCAAGTTCACCGCAAGCCTACGGGTGACTTGGTGCCTTTTTCACCAAGGAGGGTCCTCCCTAGATTTGTCAATCCAAGGATCGAAAGCAAACCACTAAGGTTCTCTATCTAACCTACCGGTCTAACCCTATGTGGAGTATTGATTGCATAAAGGTAACATACAAACACGAAGGGATGTATGGATCACATCCACCTAGCCATAAAGGTAAGCATCAAAAGGTAACCCTAGCCTATCGTCTTCTTGTTGCCGTTCCGGCCAAGGTGATAAACCAATCTAAACATATACTATGATAAGGATTACACTCGATATGGAGTAACCCGATATGGAGTGGTCTGATGCACGTTCACTCGCCGCTTTCTCCTCCACCGTACTGTCACTACGCAAGGATATTCAACACCGAGCGATAAACCTCAGTCCGTGCACTACTACGGTGTATCCGCAAGACAAGACTAATCACCATGATTCAATCTAGTCCTACTAAAGGCATATGGTAGCTACACATATGAATAAGCATAACTCGTAGTAGATCAAAGTATGACAAGATATGGTTACATCACCGAATGTTGAAGGTTCAAACGACTTGACGAATTCAAGTCACGGCTCTGGAACTCCACCATGGCTTTACCACGCAGGGCTAACCATGGCGGCTAGGGCATGGCCATCTCCTAAGCAACTCGAGGACTTCCGACGGCTGTCGGCTTCGTCCCGGTGCTTCTCCTTCGTCTCGGCGACTCTCTGATGAGTGGATGGATGTGGCGGCCGGCAGAGGCAGAGGCAATAAATAGACAAGCACCTAGGGCAAAAAGAGGCGCCGAACTCGGCCCGGAGTGGGCTGGGCCGGTCGGCCCAGGCCCATTTCGGCCTGGTTTGGCCCCGGTTTCCTCCCCGGTTGCTTCTTGCATGATTCCTTATTTGTGTGCACTTGCATGTGGGCCTTTGACGTCGTTGCCTTCATGGTTAAGGCTTGAATCCTTACTATGCAAGCTTCGTTGTTTTCTGGTTGAGTCCCTGAAGACTTGCACGTTGAAGCTTCAGTCCTCGGGTCATTTGGAGTCATGTTCATCGTGTGTCTTGACTCTTGTCGAGCTTCATGATCTTCTTCCAAAGTGCTTGGTGAACTTATCCCAAAAGTCTCCTCTTTAGCATAGAATTCCTGCGTAAATAATGAACTCCAAAATCGACATGCAAGAGTGAACTTGTTATATACGGGGGGTTAGTTCCAGTGGTTAGAATAATAAATCAATACCAACATTAAAGGTAAACTCATAGCTAGGTTGACGGAAATTCACCGTCAACACTCTCATAACATATATATATGGTAGGCTTTATATGGAGCTTTTTGGGAAAGTTTAGTCCTACCAAGATATTATAAATGAGATGTTGTCAAAACAAGACAAGCTTCTCATGGTCTTACCAAGACTCATCAAAAAGGTCATTGGAAAATAATGTTCAGTCAAGGAGGGGAAAGAGAAAAACACACACACTTGAGATAGATGGACATGTGCAAATGGCAAAGAGTGATCTCGAGGCACAAAGGAAGTCATCGTTATCGGATTGCACATGGTTGGAAAATGAGTATGGATCTTTTAATCTTGAAGCCTTGAAATTCCTAATGCACTTTAGAGAACCGGGGAGCTCACTTTATTTTATTTTTACACATACTCATATTTTTTTTCTTTTCTTTTTTCTCATACATATTTTTTTTTCTTTTTCTTTCTTTCTTTTTCTTTCTCATTTTTTTACTTGCTCCCCTTGAACTCTAAAATCACATTGTACCTACCTCCTCCCCCATGCTTAGACGTTTGCTCGTCCTCGGGCAAAGAGGTGATAGAGATAAGGTAGGTACCGGGAATACTTTTCCTTTGGAGAGATACTTGAAATCTTCAATCGTGGCACCGTATTGCAATCTTTCTTGAATTGATGATCCATCCTCAAAGATAGGTTGTGGTCAAGGAGGTAATCACAAAAGATGATATTTGGTTTTAAGGGTGGATATCCGGCGAGGTTTGTGAGATCTCCGATGTGGGGATACACAATGCTCGAATAAGAGGCTAGCAATAAGATAGATACGCAAAAACGGAATGACCAGCTTCTTAGTCTCGGGCCAGAGAAATCATGACCTGCAATAACTCACTCAAAAATAAATCTTGTACACTAAGGTTTATGCACTCAAATATATATAATGCTTTGGATAGGTAGAGCAACACACAAGGTTAGCATTACTTTTTAAGAATAAAAATCATCTTTAATCTATCTAAAACTAGAGAGCACATAAAACACTATGGGTCTTTATAATCATAACCTCCGCTAAAGATTAAGCTAGCATTTAGATAAATTCAGATTTGTATTTTAAGAGAGCACTAGCTTTAACATGCATAAATCAATTACAAAGATAAACAAAGCGGCAATTATAATCATATATCATCATGGCACAAATTTCATATCTTTTCCAAAGGTATAAACAAGGTGGTGTCATTATTCATGAAGGAAAGAAACTGAAATACATGCTGAAAATAAACTAACACACTTGCTGAAATTTAAATAAAAACTGAAAATACTACGCAAACATAAGAAAACACAAGCTGAAAATTACAGAAAAAGGGAAAAGAAAAGAAAACTAAAGCTCCTCCTTCTCAATCTTCCATCGGTGGTTGCTATTGATGATCTTGGTAGTTGTACCCTTGCTCATAGTAGGTTTGGACATCCCCTCCAACGAATTGATCTGGCGGTACTAGGTGAAGACGCCCAAGCTCATAGGCAATATTTGCATTGCCTTCACCAAGTTGAGCTGCGTTGGATTGGATGGTTGCGACGTTTTGCATGTTTCTCACAGCATACCCTCCAATTATGGTCATGCTTTGTTGTGGTTGGGGGTACTGTGTGTAGGGCTTCAAAAAGGTTACGTTGGGCACCACATAATTTTGTGGGGGCAAAGGTGCACCACTCCCCCATGCTTGCATTGGTGGCCCTCCGTAATAACTTGGCGGAGTAGGGATTCCTCCGAACGGTGGCACATAATTTGGTTGTGCACCACCCTCTTGCACGGAGGAGGATCCCTCCTCTACAATTCTTCCTCTTTTATTTTTCTTCACCGGGACAAGGAGTCCCTCCTCCAACCAATCTTACTTCCCTTGAATGAAAAGCCTAAGTCTTGGGTCCGGAAGGGGGAGGTTCACCTTGGCCACATGAAAGCCTCCTCTCTCATCTCCACTAATATATTTTCCTTGCTTCAAATACTCAAATCCGAGAGGGGTCCCACGCAAAAGATGTTCGGCATTTCTTGTAATTCCTGGCCTTAAGGAGATGGCCAACATAGAGAGGTAGCACCCCGAACCAATATCTCCCGATCCCGATGTTGCCTCGCAACACCATCGGTTGATCATAAGGTATGAGGGGTCTATTGGCTGCTTGGCAATTAAAGCCGAGTAGAGCCAATTCAACTCCATGTCGGTCACCTTCGTTTCCCTCATCCTCCCCATAATCCTCTTACACATCCAAGAGTGGAATACTTGGATAATGGGGTTGCGGATGGAATTGCGTTGTTGGTGGGCTTCTCCGAAGATTAAATTCCAAAATCCATCCAACATGCCATCGGGCACGTCAACTTTCTCCGGAACTCCCTTTTGGAACCCAAGTAGCTCCCTAATATACTCGTAGGGAACCACTTGTTGAATTCCCTCCAAACGAAATGATAAACTTTGCATCCCCTCATCAAGGATAGGCGCCATAGTCATCAAGATTTCCAAGGTAAACTCCTTGTGGGTGTTTGTCGACACCCCGTTGGAGAATTGCACCCATCCAAGGTGCCCCAACATATAATATATGTCTGTGCCGAAACCCAATGCGTTGAGAGCTTGATCATTGAAATCGACGTTTGCCACAAGCCTCTTCTCAAGGCAAGAGAGTTTCTTCTCCTCCTCCGACAATATGATGAAGTCGTATGTGGAGTACCGCGGAGTGTATGGAGGTGGCGCGGATGAACGGGTCGATCGACGAGGTGGGACGGGCGGTGTAACACCCCAGGTGTTTAAATACCATAAGTTAGTGCTAATGACTCTTAATTAAGTCAAAACACCTTTGTGGTCAAAGCTTGGCCAAACACTAGCTTGCACCCTAGTCAAACCCCTTGTCACTCCTTGTCCTTCTGGAACTTTTGCCGCGTTCTCCAAATTTCACCTAAACACTTGAAATTTTACCAATATAAAAGTTGTCCAGTTTTTCGAGGGACACAACTTTCATGTTGGATGGCATTTCAAGTTTTTAGTGGAAAAGGGTGAAAAACTTGGTCAACTGCAGTTTTCACTATTCATCAGCGCTCTGCAAAACCCGAACTTTGCTTGGCGTTCCTACTCAAACCGTCGAGAAAAACATAGGACGGCCTTGCAAATATTGTAGAGGGATGTCTCATCTACAACTTTCGTATCTAGCGTTTTTGTCGCACAGTTCAACTTTTTGGAGAAAAACACGGTCAACAGAGGGTTGACCGGCTGGAACACAGCACGACCATGCTCTAGAGCGCCGCCAGCACGCCAGCGCTGCGCACGGCGTCCCGCGCGCGCGCGCGCGCCGCGTTCTACCTCCTCGGCGTCCGTGCGGGTCGGGGCCCCACCACCTCGGGGCACGAGCGGTCGGTCCCCTTCACGCCCGTCACCTAGGAACGCGAGCCCGTCGCCTAGGAGCGTGTGTGTTGCGCCGCTCCGCCGCGCGCGCTGCCTAGCGGTCCGCGCTTGTCCCCCTGCCGAGCGCGCCTGCCGAGGCCGGCACGTACTGCGGAGTAAAGCGGGCAGTCTGTCGTCACTAAGGCTTGAAGCCGCGCTGCTTGCCCTGCTATATAAGCCGCTGCCGGTCGTTCCCGCGCGTGCACGCCATTGCCTGCCTGGCACGCCGCCGTCGCCGAGCTCCCCCTCCACTCGCCTCCGATGTTCCCCAAACCGCCCAGGCGCCACCCTAGGGTCATCTAGAGCCTCTCGTACCGCGCTTTTACCAGGCCACGCTACGACCTCGCCAGAGCAGAAGCTCCAGCGGCAGCCGCCGCCTGCCACCGCCGCACTCCGCCTCCGGAGCCGCCCCGGCCCCAACTTCGACCACAAACAGGTCGTAGGTGAGTCCCTGAGCACTCCCCCACCCTTTCCCGACTGAGCCGAGCCTTCCCCTCGCCGGAATTGAGCTCCCTCCGCCGGCATGGCGCCATGGACCCAATTGCAATCTAAATTTTCATCCCGAGGGCCTGTCTGCGAAATACGAGGGCCTGTTCGCAAATCTGTCTCTACTAGATCTATGTGAAGGTGCTGAATCTTGTAAAATTCGTAGAAAATTGTAGAAAAAATAGAAAAATACAAACCCAATTTTTTTGGATTCGTTGTGAAAAATCCTACAACTTTTACAAAGCACTGACATACTTTTTTCTGATAGTGTTTGCATGAAAAATAGAAATGTGAAAACATAGATCTGTTGTATCTCTAAATATACAAGTCCTCTGTACCTAATTTTTGGGTATGTTGTGTGTCATGCCATGCCTAGCTCCTGTACCGAAAATTGCACAAATTTATGTTGTAAATCGTTTTTTATAAATTGTTTTCTTTTTATGCTCAATCTGTCCAAATGATTTTTGTAGCTAAAAATAATTAAGTTTTTGTGCCCAACTTCTGCATGTTGTCTTTTGATGCAAAAATGCACCTCTGGTGAATTAATCACAATTTTATAATTAACAGAAATATTTATTCTTGAAATATGCTTGTTTTTCTTTGTAATTGCATAAGTCAAGTTTCATAATAGTTCTAGGTGTATATGCTGCATCCCTAGGTTAGTTTTGGACCATATCACATGTATGGGAAAGTTAGGATCATTTTGATGTGTATTTATTTTTGTATGCATTTCTCATGTTTGGGTGACGAGCTTTTGTTATTTTCGGTATAATTAAATTCATAGCTCTCCTAAGTGTGCATGTTGGTGCAGTGGCTTGTATAGGTTTGGAGATGCTTCATAACACATCCCACTGAATTTTATTAAAATATTTTATGAATAAAAGCTATGGAAGTCTTTTTAAGCTTAATATTAAATTAAGTGATAAAATCATCAACTACACATCTAAAGGCCCAATGTGTGTGATGTAAATCATCTCAAAATGATAAAGATCAACCCCTTGCTGTTTGTGAAAGCTAAATTATTTTATTTAAATAAATATGTACACATTCATTATCAAAAAGAATAAATAATAAAGCACCGTAAGAAATTACTTAAATAGAAAGGTTATACCAAGTGTGTGTTTTTGTAAGGTGAATAAGGCCAACCATACTCTTCATCGTTGTCATATGTTGTTTGTAAATAATCAAATTAAAAATCGTCACTTTAAGTCATGCATTGCATCCTCGTGTAGACCTCTCGAGCGGTAGCTGTACGCGTGTGCCGAAAGGAGGAGACGGAGGAGCTGACAGAGACATGCACAACGTCGCTGTAGAGCAAGACCTGGACCAAAGTCCAGAAGGGCCCAAGGCCAACCTTGCCAGCGAATGCAAGCCTCGGATCATTAACCCTGTTTCTAAAATTTATGTAATTATCGTTGCTATGATTGTGCATTTACGTTTCAGGAGTTGAATGGAACCCTAGATGCATGATCCTAAGGTACCTCGGTTCTTTTACTATTATGCTAGGCCGATAGCTGCTATGCTATAGGACCCGGTAGAAGTCGGGTGATGTTCGTCACTCGCGAGAATAGGTTCTTATGTTGGAATCAAAAGATCTTTATAAATGGATTGGTCATGTGGTAAGAGCATGGGATTTGGGCTCCGGTCCAGTGGCTTTCGTGCGCTAAGCTTTTGAACGTATTAAACACTTGTCGCGAATGGGACCGGTAAGCCTAGTACCCGATTGACGCGGCAAGGGAACCTTTCCCTACTATACCTGGGGCACAGAGATGTGTCCCCCTGCTTTCAACAGTGAGGTACCTGCGTGAGTCTAGACGTTCGTGTGTGGGCGAGCCAGTAAGCCTTGTACCAAGGAATGTAGGTTCTGATCCCGAGCCGAAGATCGACGGGAATCGCCTGGTTGGTGTATACCCCGTGTCGTATTTGTTGGACCTTCTTGGGGTATGCATTCTTCCATGTGTTTAGGTCCATCTTGCAAGGTTATAAACCAATTGATTGTCAGCCTCTCACCGTTATCCGAGACTACTTAATCAACTGGCCATGATATCCCTTAATGATGGAACTTGGTGAAGTTTACTGATTGAATTAATTGTTTGTACAATTCTTGATTGAATTAGTTGGCACACTTAGAAATGGTAATCAACTGGAACTTGTGCTAAAATATTGAAAGTGAGGACATACTCTTTGTTGCTTTTCAGCAAAAGGACTCCACCGGCGAAAAAGCCTCTCATGTCTAGAGTTTGGTGGTGTAGTTATCACTCAACGGTTAAATCTTGCTGAGTATTAGTATACTCAGCCTTGCTTTAAAACTGTTGTTGCAGGTGTTGCTGACCGGGTGGATGACGACCAGTGATGACATCACGGATGGCCTCCTGTGATGTTTACCGTTGCACTAGATTATTTTATTTCCGTTGTTTAAAACTCTGAATCTTTACCTTCACGTCATAAACAAAGTTTTGTAATAATTAAACCCCTTCGTGGCAGATTTGTGTTAAATAGTGTAGTGTACTCTGGACTCGCCTTCGCGTGAGTTTAATGCATATTGTCGATCCTTTGTTGAGATCCAAGTGATTTACCGGGCATTAACCCGGCAACTAACGACAGGACGATACTTTAGTATTGCCTAGTGACCAAAGTGGATTGGTTTAGGCAATAGTACGGTATTTTCCTGGGCGGGTTGTCACAGGCGGCTCCTCCGTACACCCTTGAGGTTCGGTAAACCTCATGGACGTGCTCCTTGTTGCCCTCATGCCACCGAGGAGGAGAGTGCCGTTCATCCTTGGCGGTGTCGTGTCCTCCTCCATGCTCTGAGGAGACTCGGAAACCAAGTGCCTCCTCGAAGACGTCGTCGAAGATGGCTTGGACGACGATGACCCCTTCTTCTTGGTGAAGAGACTTGTGGTTTTCTTCCACATGATTGCAGCTCTCTTCTCTTCATTAAAATTCCGGGTTTCAACCAGTAACTAGGCACTTAAAAATTATTTTTGAATGTGGACTTTGAGTGGATTAAGGGTGTGAATTGTTTGAGCTATCAAGCTTGGGAAGGCTGGCTATGTCTAAGGTGGTTCTGGGCACGAAAACTTGAGCACACAAACTGAGGAAGGAGAGAGCCTGGGGTGGTTCGGCCCCCCAGGCTCGGCTCTTTCTGTCAGCACGATCATTTCCCCTTCGTGACTTTCTTGTCTGTGTGCTCCATGAGTTGCACCGCCCAAACGCTCTCGTCCACTCCTTTTCTTGCATTATTGGTCCTTCCACTTGATGCTTCATGCTTTGAGTCATGTCCATGCTCCCTAGCTCCACTTGCTTCACATGTCACCATGAATTTCCTACAAGTTATGCTTGCTGCCCACCCATGCTTGTCCTTTGCATGTGGTCTTGATGAAAGTTGTTGAAAGGGCATCCAATGATGTGTTATGGTGCATGCATAATTAACTTCAACTAGATTGCCTCCCTCTAAGCACGTTTAAGGCTAAGCACTCCTCTAATTTCGAAAATTAAAAATATTTTCAGAGTTATGGAAAAGCTCGAGCATAAATTCAGAGAAGTTTTTAAACCATTAAAAACGAATGTAAGTCGAAAATATTTTCTGACTACATTGATATCGGTCTCACGGTATCGTTTGCTTTCATTAGTTGAGAGCAAACTTTCCCGGCTTGATCATGGGGGCATAGGTTTAGATTCTAATTTTGACTAAATGAGAGAGATTTTGAATGAAATAAAATTAAATGAGGCTTAGAAAAATTATAATCTTAGAGAAACCAAGGATATAGATTTTTAAACCAACCAAAAGTTTAGTTTCTAGGTTCACGCGAGTCCTACCACGTGCTGAAAATTAAATAATATCTAGGTACAAGTCGTGGCTCTACTCTTGTGTTTTTAGCATGAAAAACAAGTCAACCACAACATCATAAAGAAGATGAATGGTTGAGTTAGGTTCTGAATTTATTTGGTTGTGGTTCCTCGAAAAGAAGCAAACAAACACATAGGAGGGTTCATGTAAATGGTTTATGATCAAAGCGAAATATTCAACCAAGAATTATGACTCTTATATTGTTCAACCACTTCTAAGTATAATATCTTTGCGTAGTAAAATTCAATACTGAATTAAAAACTCGAAAAACCTGGAATCGGGTTGTCCTTCTGGTAGCTTATTCTTGACTCGACGAAACGGGTTGCCTCCCGCCTAGCGCTTCGTTTATAGTCCATGGCTAGACTTCTTCACTTTATTACTTCGGATCAACGCTCTTTGCGGGCATTGCAATCTTGGGTACCCACTTCCGCACCATCTTGGGCACGGGCTTGTCTTTCGGCTTAGTCATCTTTTTGGTCTTCACAGACGGCTTTTCTTCCTTTGTCTTGACGGATGCAACAACTTCCTTGATTTTCTTCACGTCCTTCTTCTTTGGCTCTTTTTTCTTCTTCAGCCCTTCCTTCTTCCTTGGTTCTTCCTAAACAATGCGATGATGAGGTGGAACATTTTTAACTTCAATCATATTGCATACCTCGAGGCGTGGTCGAAACTTGAAGGAACTCCTTTCTCCGTTAATATCGAACATGATCTGCCCCTTGCCAACATCAATAGTAGCTCCCACGGTCTTGAGGAAAGGCCTCCCAAGGATGAGCGGCAGCTTCTCCCTCTCTCCCATCTCGAGCACCACGAAGTCGACGCGGATGAAGTGGTGTCCGACCTTCACAGGCACATCTTCGGTGATGCCCAAGGGATAGCGAATGGAGTTATCACCCAACTCCAAACACATACCCGTAGGCTCCAACGGTAGGTGTATCTTCTCGAACACATCTCTTGGCATGATGCTCACACTTGCTCCAAGGTCGCATAATGCCTTCTCGAACTTGAATGAACCAACGGAACATGGAATTGTCGGGCATCCGGGGTCCTCTTGCTTCTCTAGCCCATTAGCAATAGCGGCACTACATTCCTCAGACATCTTGACATGATCTACCCCAAGTGTTGCTATCTCATATTTATTTGCAAGTATGTCTTTGAAGTAGCGAGAATATGTAGGTACTTGAAGGGCATCCAATAACAGCATGTTGATGCTAAGTCTACGCACAACCTCCACAAACTTCTCAAAGTGGTTATCAAGTGTACCTCGGAAGTAGCGTGGCTTGAGTTGCAGTATCTTCGTGTCTTCTCCCGGCATCTCAAACTCAGGCTCTTCGATGACGATCTCCGTAACTTCCTCCTTAGCAAATTCCTCCGCCAGGGCAGATGGTTTAGGCTTCCTTGCTCCCACGGAATATTCCAGATCTTCGGTCTCCTTTCCCGAACGTGTTTGAATAGCCTTCGCCGATTCAGGACCTTTAGGTTGTCCCGGAAGCTTCCCTTCATTAGTAGTGAGGCACCCGGCAAGTTGTCCCACTTGCATCTCGAGCATCTTCATCATGTTGAGCACTTGATGGTTGGACCTTCCGACCTCCATCACTTTGCTATCGATGTTTTCCAACACCTTGTATATGGCCTTGAACTTGGTGATGATGTCCTTGTTGATCTTAGCTTGCTCGTCCATGAAGTCCTTCAATTGTATACGAAGTGGAACCGAATTCGGAATGGATGAGCTTGCATTAAATTGAGGTCTACCTTGCCCGTAGCGGAAGTTCGGCAATTCTCCCTTCCTCATGTAGTCGAGCACCTTGGCTTCCTCCGGAAAATCCGTGTGGACATGGCCATACTCTCCGCACTCTTCACATGTGGATCTTGCTTCGGCAGCCTTTAATTCTTGAGCCTCTTTCTTTTCTATCTCCATCTTCTCCAACCTCCGCATGAGTGAATCGATCTTGCCTTCAAGAATGTTTTCCTTCTCCACTTGCAAGACTCCTTTGACGATCCCGGTGGGTTGAACCGGAAGTAGGCGTACGGATGACGCCCACGTGTCATTATCCGAGACCTTCTTGAATAGAGTGAATGTTTCGGTCGGCATAAGCTCGATGATAGATCCTCCCACCGATGTATCGATGATCGTCCTTGACGCCATGGTGAGTCCTTGATAGAACTATTGCACGAGGTCCTCCTTCGGGAACTTGTGATGTGGAACCGCTCGAGTGTACTCATTGAAGCGCTCGAATGCCTCCGAGATAGTTTCTGTAGGATACGGAGCAAAAGTGTCAATCTTATTATGCAAGCTTTGAGATTTACCCGACGAGTAGTATTCCTTGATGAAGGCCCTCATCAACGCGTTCCAATTTTGCACCGTCTTCGCTGGTTGAGAGTGGAACCATTGCAAAGCCTTCCCGAGTAGTGAGAACAGAAACAGCCTTGCCCTCATTTGGTCTTGAGTCACCCCATCCATGTTGAAAGTCTGACATAGTTGAATGAATGCTTGGAGGTGAAGGTTCGGATCCTCTCTACCGGTGAAGGGTGAATGTTGCACCATGCGGATTATTGAGGTCTTGATCTCGAACGGCCTTCTGATCTCTGCGAGGTTCAAGATTGGTAGGTCGATGATGTCCGGGGTGCATAGCTCCTCGATCTTGCGTTCTTGCGGCGGTTGTTCTCCCATCGGTGGAAGTAGATTCTCTCGAGGACTTTGAGGTGGTGAATTCTTCGGAGATTCCTTCGATCCTTCGTCTTCCGACTTTGAATCTACAAAATCCAGCTTTTTAGCTTGCCACGTCTACTTAGCCTGTAAAGTTTTTCTAGATCATCCACAAAATTATCGGGTTTGTTGGAGAGGTAGCCGTCCATCTCCTGTTAGGGTTAGCGATAAACCAAATATGCAAAAACGAAAAAGTAAAAACAAATCTAAGAAAACTAGGGTTAGACAAACTAGATTAGATTTATTTTGAGGATGATCAAAGTTTAGTAGATGCAAAAAGAAAAACTAAAAGAAAACTGAAAATCACAAAAAAGCAATAAAAGATCAAATCTTGATCACTTGCTCCCCGGCAACAGCGCCAGAAAAAGGGGCTTTGTAAGGAATCAGATGCTCGTTAGCCTAAGAGGGGGAGGGGGTGAATTAGGCAATCTAAAACCTTAACCTATGGCTTCACTAATTTTACACAAAGATAAACTAGAACGTACTATCTAGATGTGCAACTAGGGTTGTTGTAGTGTGAAACTCCCATCCCAAAAGAAGGTATGCAACCTATAGCCATTCCTAGCATGATACTACTCTAGGAAAGTAAAGTCAAGCAAAGATTGCAAAAGAGTAAATGCGGAAACGTAAAGGGGATGAGAGGAAGCAAACTCTTGACACGCGATTTATCCCGTGGTATCGGTAGGCACTAAGCCACCCCTAGTCCACGTTGAAGCACTCACAAAAGAGTATTGCTTCCAGGTCACCAAGTCTCTCCCAAGAGCACCACTTGACTCGCCACAAAGGCTAGCCACTTAGGCACTTGCCAAGCTCCCTTGGTCACCTTGATGCCGCCTCCACTAAGGAGCTTCTCCACCAAGGAAGGGGTCTCCACGTCCCCCGCACAAAGTGTCCTCGCCGCTCCACACCAAGTCGGAGGGTCAATGACGATTGCCGGTGAGCCACTTAGGCCCCAAGGCTTCCGGCGAACGTTGTACAACTGGATTCACTCAAGAATCACTTCACAAGGTTGGCACAACCTTGCACTCACTCAGCTCTAAGCTAAGCCTAGCACTAAGCACATACACTAAGCATATGCAAGTATAAAGATGAGCAATTAAGCACTTGGATGGATTGGATATGTTCTTCTAGGTGTCTTGCACTCTCCTGCACTTCCACACAATCCAGCTACGTCAAATGGGCGGGTGGAGGAGGTATAAATAGCCCAAGGCATCAAACTAGCCGTTTGCTAAAAGCTGCTGAAAGTAGTACCGTCGGATGATCTGACGCTATCTTTTTCCGGGCGTCGGTTCATCCGGTGCTACTAGCCGTTGCCTCCACCGCACATGACTTCTTTGACACAACTGCTCCGACGCTATGCACCGATGGTGTGTCGGATCGTCCGGTGCTGAAGACCCCGCGTCCAAGTCGCCTCTGTTAGCTTTCACTCGACCGTCGGATAGACCGACGCTTCACCTTAACCAAGGCGTCGGATCATCCGGTGTTGAAGGCGTTGTCTTGGCACGTCTCTATATGAATTCAAACTAAGCGTCGGATAGACCGACGGTGTCCCCACTCAGACCGACGGATCATCTGGTGTTACTGTCTTCCTTGCTCTTCCTCTGCAACTCGTCCGACACTACTAAAAAGTGGACCGTCGGTTCATCCGACGGTACCTAGGGTTTCACCAGTGTATCGGCTCGTCCGATGATTGCATCGACGCTTGTTAAATTGATACCGTCGGTTCATCCGACGGTGTCTTTTCTTTTCCTTTTCTTGCTCGGTTTTGACCCTTTATTTTCTCATTTTGGCATGTGGTTTTCTTGCATCCTTGGGACCTAGAAGTGTCTACAAAGACATGCTAAAACAATATGGTTAGTTCCAATGATCATGTTGTCATGAATCACCAAAATCAAACTCGAACTAATGGCATATGAGGCCATGTTCGCTACAATCTCCCCCTTTTTGGTGATTTATGACAACACAGCTAAAGAAGCATAAATTTGGAAAAATTGACAGAATTAGAACCACTTACACTTGCTTGGATGCTTACCATCCAAACTCCCCCTAGATCAAACTTCCCCCTTTTTGATCTTATGTTCACATTCTCCCCCTTTGGTCTCATATCCTTGAAACCACTTGTAAACTTAAACCACTAGCTTGCTTTGGTCTCACATTCTCCCCCTTTGGAATAAAATCTCCAAAAAGTCCAAAGCAAAAGGGCTCCAAGTAAACTAGCAAGTCCTAGCAAACATAGTTCAAGGAGAAAAGTTAAATACAAGGGAGAAAGCCGCATGAACCATGATCCATATGTATGATATCAATGAAGATACCACATGTAAGAATGACTAAGGTGGATCACAAGCTCATGAGACTAGCATGACACAAACTAAGCTCCCCCTAAGTGTGTGCACAAAAAGATGGTGTGAGAAGCAAGTGCACAACTACAAACTTATAAGACAAGGAAGCTTAGAGCATATCATGCAAGGAGGTAGCTTAAAGGACAAGAGATAAGACAAATGGGTTCTTGTTACATTACCATTTGTAGATATCACTCGTAGTCTTTTGATCATTGCATACCTCCAGGGGATGATCCTCTCTACCTTGTTGACACCACATTGACATGAGCCACTTGGAAATGATATCACTAGGTGACACCACTTGAAAGAAGCTTGCATAGAAGACACTTGGGGTACCACAAGGATTAGGAATGTATGAGTACATTGCTTTTGAACTTATATAGAGACATAAGTTCGCAAGGACATGACTCAATAGCATGAAGCTCATATTTCTATATTCACACTTTTAGAGATGTTAGATCAAATTGAGAGTGAAATAGCATTATCTTAGAATGAAGTACCGCACCGGAACGCGTCGCCGAGGAACTACATAAGATAAGCTTGAAACAATATTAGTACCATAACCAAACCATAGGATGAGCTCCCCCTAAATGTGTGCATTTAGTGTTTGAATCACCAATCAAATGTATGCACATTGTCTATGACAACAAAGGGAAGCTAACCCCATAGCTTGCTCATGATGCAAAGAGATATATATGAGAACATGCACCATGAAAGAACAAGTGTAGCTTTCCTACACACTAATGAAACCATGTAGGTTGCTCATGGGTTAGCGCATGACACAAACAACCTACCATATGTAAACATTGCAACAAGTGCAACCTAAACAAGGCAATGGAGCTATAATGATGCATGAGATAAGTTCTAGTTTCCATTACCTCAACCGGGGAACTTGGGCAACACATGTCCAACTTGCAAGCTTGGCTTCTAGGCTTGAATCTCCACACCTTCTTTGTGCCAAGCCTCCCAAGTCCCCGAACTCAAGGCCTTCAAGTGGCCTTTGGAACCCAAACCATTTGAGGCCCCTTCATGTTGGTGATGACTTCCTTGGGCACCCAAATGGGTTGGTTCCAACCCCACTCCACCTTCATCTTCCCAACCGTGTGTGCAACTACCTTGCCATTAGCCTTCTTCTTGATAACGTAGGTGTTGCTCTTGGTCTTGTTCTTGCGGTTGGGCTTGGTGTAGATGAGGGAGATTTTGATGGTGGGCTTCAATTTCTTCTTTGCACCCTTGTCCATCTTCTTGACAAACTGAGGGCATTTGTAGAACTTGTGCCCTTCTCCATGACACTTGTAGCAAGTCACGGTTGCACCCTTCTTAAGCTTCTTCACCATGGGATCACGGTTATCTTGAGAAGGTTGGACTTTGCTCTTCATGTCTTGAGAGATGTCCCCTTGTTCTTCATCGTTCCTGCCCTTGCCCATCAAGCTTGCCAACCTCTCTCAGAGCTATTTCACTTCTTGCTTGAGCTCATCATTTTTCCTTCCTATGAGACAATCACATTTTTCTACAACAACATTCTCATTGCAAGGTGGTGAGCAAGATTCATCAATTAAATCAATGCAAGAAGTTGAAGCATCTACCTTGGACATAGGAATTTCTAGATGAATCATCAAGCTCAAAGGAATTACTTATTTTAGTCTCTTTGCTCTCAAGCTTAGATTTTAGCTCATCACACTCATTGCTAAGCAATTTCAATTTACACAACAAATGTTCATAATTTGTAGAAAGGGTTGCACTAAGATCATTGAGAGCATTGAGTTCTTTAATTTCATTAGCTTGTTTCTCAAGAATTCATTTTTGCTCATGTACTAACTCAACAAGATCATCAAGAGAGGTGGTGTCGGATTCATCATCACTTACATTGCTTTCCATACCTTTGTCCATAAGGCACATGTGTGGTGATGATGAAGGACCTTGCATGAAGCGGGTGGTGAAGGTCTTTCTTGATTCATCACTTGAGCTATAATAACTTGATTCTCCACCACTTGTCCACTCACGGACGGCGATAGTTGCTTTTTGCCTTGATCTCCTCTCCTTGACCACCTTCTTCTTAGGCTTGTGCTTGATCTTGGTGAACTTGATGTGTTGATGATGACGCCCTTCTCTCAAGTGGACGTTGTAGCCGTACATGTTGACTTTCTTCACATACTTGAAGGTATTTTTCATGTACTCGGCCACCATGGATTCAATTTCTTCATCACTTGAGGAGTCTTCATCGTCACCATCATCACCATCATCCTCGCTTGAGCTTCCATGAGTAGCAATCCTACTCAACATCTTCTCTTGTTGGATTGAGACAGCATGGCTTGTGGTTGGAGAGGATGGTTCTTGGGGCTTTTCTTGGGGCGCCTTCTTTGACTTGGGCATGAGTTGAAGCTCATGTGCCATGATCTTGCTCAAGATATGAGATGGCTTCAAATCTTCGAGCTTCTTCTCGTAGATGATTGCCTTCACCAAGTCATAATCGGGTTTTCGAAGACTTTGAAGGATCTTGCGGTTGATATTCAAGTTCGTGATGTCCTTCACACCTAAAGCATTGATCTCATTGACAAGCACATTTAGGCGAGTACATAGATTCGGCATTTTCATTCGCAAGTTGCTTAAAGATATTGAATTCCTCAAGGAGACAACCGTAGCGTTCATTAGCAACTTCTTTTGAACCCTCATTTTGCTCCTTGATGGTTTTCCATAGCTCATGAGCATTTTCACAAGTAAAAACTCTATTGAAAACGCCTACATCTAGTGAGGACAAAATGATACTCTTAGCAATCACATCAAATTGCTTTTCCTTCCTAGTACCATTTTTCATGCCCTCATCGGTGACTCTCCAAACATCAAGGTCCTTTGCTTGGAGATAGGCCTCCATGAGAACCTTCCACCGAGGATAGCCCGTGCCATCGAAATGTGGATCCAAACCTAAGGTATCCACCCCTTTCATTCCTTTATAGAGCAACTCACTAGGCGGTGAAGCCTAACTGTTCCAATGAGCCAGTTTTCACAATTTACCAATCGAATTGGCGTTTCCTTGTGAAGGAAGTGAGTCCCAGCTCTGATACTGTTGACGCAAAATCGGCACCTCACGCTAAGCACACAACAAGCCGAAAGGAGCTGGCTTGACACGCGCGATGAATCCTGAAAGCGTGCTAGTCAATTTTCCTGAAATTGACAAAGGAAATAAAATAGTTAGATAAAAACTTGGAACTTGCCGGGTGGTACCAGACAGTTCCATATTTACGGCTAGAGAGCCAATCAAAGTGATATATAGCTACAACAAGCTATCTATCAGCAGTTCAAATAGCATTCGGGAACTGTTAAACATGAAAACATGAAATGGCCGAATGGATGATGTAAGCATGACGATAGATCAGTCTTTGTTTAAATAACGTTGCTTGCACATGATCATGACCGATCCTCGAGGATAAATAACAATTTAAATAAATGAGGTAAAAGCATGATTATAAATATGAAATAAGTAAACGTGCATAGTCCAAAAGCACTAGTCTACCGCGTGTCTAGGTACTTTCAAACCCAGGTACTTTCAAACCCGTCGGGTATGACACCAAGCAAGTTAATCCACCGCATGATACAACTTGTTTGGAATCACACCACCAACCACGAAAAGATTAATCTACCGCATGATACAATCTAAATATGGAAGGCTAAAAGCACGCATTATTTAAAACAAACTTATAAGCACGTTTTACTCATGAAAGCATAACCGAATACAGCTGTACAGCCGAATCGGGATCCGTGGAGAAGGAACAAACATTGCCAAGGATGATAAACCTATCAGATTGGATCAAAATCTAATCCACCGGATGATTAGCTCTAAAACAACCCAAAAACTTGCATCTACCGCATGATAATCGGTTCTTTCAAGATTTACACAAGATTAGCAAGCTTGAACCCGCAACACGTGAAAACTTAGATTGATTCGGGTTCGGCTATTTGGGAACATGTGATCCACGTGCCATATTAAGCCAAAGATGTGAGCGTGTAACATAAAGATCACCGAACAAGATAAAGCCAATTCAAACCAATCTAAATTGGGCAAAAGAGTGTTACATGAATTTAAACATAAAGTAAAAACTCAAAGCAACATGAGGTAACTTAATGAATCTACTAGGTCTTGCCAAATCTAATAGAGCCGATAACTAGCTCCAAGCTAGATCTTAGCCCACCGCATGGCTCATGATCTAACAAGAAACCCTCTTGAACCAAGCTTAAATCCACCGCATGATACTAAGCAAGGTAACAAGACTTCTTGCATCACGGTCTAAATCCACCACATGATACTAGACATGATACAAGGTTGCCGGTACTTACGGAGGACGACGGATCGATGATTCGCCTCAAAGAACTCGACGACACGACTAAAGGACTCGAGAATTTGGCGTAAAGCCGGTTTGTTGTGAAATTGTTCGATCCCTATTACACACATCAAGGGTTTATATTTGTACCCTTGTCCTAACACAACTCCTGGTCGACTACGAGTACAACATTAAATGTTTAAATTAATGCTCCGACGCCAATGTCCGTCTCGTACACGCCATCAACTCGTTCTTTCCTTGCATCGGGCCATGTCACCACGCATTCCCGAAAACTCCCCTTTTAAAAGCGCAAACAATCCTTCTGCCAAACGATGGCGCACTGCCGACCGCAAGCGTCCTTTACCGATTCCTTTCAGGAGATTTTTCCCATCCGAATGGTATTCATCACCAAGCTCGGCCCCCACAAGTCAGCCTTTCTCCTGTACCATTTTTTGGTGTTAACATATGCCCCTTCAATTACGGGATAAAAGTGATTTTATTCCAGAATTGACCATAAATGCCCAGCGTCTTCAAGTCAAATCTGTTCAACACCATTTTCTCCTCCTGTGATCCGTTGGAGTCTCCGCTCAGATCCAAACCCTAGGTCATCAACCTCCAAGCTCAAACCTTCAATGGCGGACCAAGCTATCCAGGTAAACTCCATCCCTTTAAGGTTCATTCGGTATTATCTTTCCGATTCCCATCTTAGATTTCCTTTTTCAGCCTTTTCTTGATAGGAGTTGTCCACCGAGCTTTTGATTCATACTGAGGACAACTCATCATCCTATTTCATCGGCCTCGTGGGAATCTCTGATCCTCGCGAGTTTACTGAAGCCGAATACAGGAGAATACCCTTTAAAGCGGCTTTATCAGGGCCCCATTTGTGGCAAGATGCTTTCAAGAACTGGCCTCTGCCCCCAATTGCAGGCTGGAGAAACTGGTACAAGAGGATACTCACAGATAATAGTGCAAAAACCATCAATTGGGAAACCCTTCGTATTACCCAATGTTTGGAGTTATCCCTGGCCGAGAACCCCAAGAACGAGAGCCTTTTGATTGCAGCCTGCCATTTCTGGTCAAAAGGTGTCAACGCCTTTCTTTTTGGTCACGGCCCAATGTCTCCTACCTTGGCCGATGTATACATGATGACCGGCCTCGATATCACAGGATCTGTGTATCCTTTCCAGTATGAAAGCTCCACCAGGAAAAAAGGAGTGAAGACAGGAAGTAGATACAAGTCGTATATCCAGAATCACATGAAAGATGGTCCACTAGGTGAAGTTGAATACAGGGCATTCTTGAATATGTGGCTATGCAGATTTATCTTTTGTGGTAAGGCCAATGAGCCAACCTTGAACCATATCGCAATGGCTGAAGATTTGGCTAGTGGTCATCGTGTCCCTCTTGGAAAGTATCTCCTAGGGAGTGTATACCATATGCTCCACCAGACCACCTCTCAGATGCACACTGGCCAGAAGATATCATGTGTCAATGGCCCCTGGTGGTTCGTACGGATGTGGCTGCAACTATACATGCACTGGATTGTTGACATCAATCTCAACAATCGGCATTTCCCTTCATCCAGCCATAAGGAAGGAGAGACTCAGATCACCAAAGGATGCCAAACCTATGGAGAAGCTGCTTCAACCATATCCATTGATCAAAATGTCAGCCAACTTTTTGAGCTCTTCTTCAGAGGTTTCACCAATCCCCTTTGGCTCCCTTATTTGAACAATGATAATTTGACCCTCCCTTATGAATTCTCCTTTGAAACTGGATGCCATGATGCAAGATCCATAGAAATTTTCAATGTCTTTATCCATCCATGCATCTTGCCAGCAGAATTCTGTGGAGGAAGATTAAATCACAGCACCTATGAATATTATCAGCCAAATATAATGGCTCGACAACTGGGATGTGGCCAAGTGCCCCCAAGGCTATTTCTTCAT
This sequence comes from Cenchrus americanus, assembly GCA_947561735.1. Taxonomy (NCBI): domain Eukaryota; kingdom Viridiplantae; phylum Streptophyta; class Magnoliopsida; order Poales; family Poaceae; genus Cenchrus; species Cenchrus americanus. The sequence continues at coordinate 162,569,116 of OX387242.1, read as the reverse complement.
GAATTCCTCAAACCCAGAGAGGAGATCAAAGAGAACATACAAGCCAGAAGGATCTTTGAATACCAATGTAGCCCAACGATGTATACCTGGCTCTTCACACCAACAACAATAGCTCATCCTCTCTTTGTCACTTGGTGGCAAGAATTCCATGACCATATATTTAGTGAACCAGTGCACTCCTTCTGTCTTGAGCTGATGCCTGACTTCCAGCCAACTTCAGAGGTAACACACTTATCTTTCCCTTTGACCAGGCATGCCCTCCTTTACTGATCACGATGTTTAGTTATTTACTGCAGAACACAGTACCTGCCCCTCAAGCAAGGACATTCTCTTACAATGTTGTTGGCCCAATCTCTGCTTTGGGATTCAAATCCACAACTCTGGCTCAGCTGATGTCTAGATATGCTACAATGGACCCAACTCTTATTAGTTCAACCTCTGACAAGAGAAAAGCTCCACCTTTGGTTGCACCTCCAGCTGCTAAGAAGAAAAGAACCACCAAAAAGGTTCCTATTGAGGTAACACTCCTTTCTTCTTGGACACAAGACCATTCTTCACCTGACAAATTTCATCTTGTGCAATTTCAGACCAGAACCCAGCAACCATCAACAGCTTCAGAACCTGCCAATGCCCCATCTGTTGGTATGGTCCTGACTACCTTACTTTTGTCAAAACCATTACTCACACTGGCATTAACCCTTCATTTATCACCTGCAGAAGAAACATTGGTGAATCAACCTGTGGAGATTTCTTCCCCTCAGCATGCTTCGAATCCAAGTTCACCAACAAGGGTTCAACCATCTCCTTCCGTTCAACTTCACCAAGGATTCAATCATCCCCTCCTCAAGCAGAAGTTCCAGCTTCACCAGAGATGAATCCATCTTCACCCCAGCCAGAAGCTTCAAATCTACCAGGGATTGCACCAGCTTCCCCCCAACTAGAAGCTTCAGCTTTACCAGGAAATCCTCAAATTCCTCTTCACCTGATTACTCAAGAAATCCCCCTTGAGCCTGAGCAAACCTCCTCTCCAGCCTAGGAAACCAGAATTGAGGTGAGTGTAAACACCTAAACTTTTATTTCCACTCAATAAACCATCCTTAATTCAGCAAACTTTCCTTTTCAAGACCAGACCACATCACCACCAAGCTCTCTATTTATTGTGAGTGATTCAGCTGCCGAAAAGATGAAGCATCTTCAAACCAAGTCCTGTCAAAGGAAAATCCGGCAAGGCTTCAAGAAGTCTTTTTCTGGTTGCAAAAAGATGCCCAAGACCAAGTCAAAGATGTTGATCGCTTGGATGAAATCCTTGAATCTATCGATCAAGAACTCCCTGATAACATCAAAATCTCCTTGGAGCCCATCACTCATTTGGACGATCATTATGTAGCAGTAAGACGAGCCTTGAGGATTAAATCCTCCAGAGCAGCTCTTGAGCAAAAGAGAGCCAAAGTCAAACAATTTGTGAAAGATTCACAGGCTCAAATCCAGAGGAACAAAGAACTGACAGCTGAACTGCCAGCTGCACTTGAGGCGAAGATTGCCAGGAAAGCTGCACTAGAGGCTGAGTTGAAGACTGTGATAGCTGAAATTGAAGCTGATAGGAAAAAGATAGCCGAACTTCCTAGTTTAACAGAGAAAATCCAAAAGGAAACATCGGCAGCCATGATTGAATCCAACCAGCTCAAAGCAAAACTCTCCACTATGTCCAATACTCAAGAAACTTATCAGAAACTGCTAGAGAACATCCACCAGATGACATCAAAAGCCTCTAGTGTAATTGCAAAGTACTTGAACATTTGATTGCACCAAGCAATTTGTAGACGAATTAATCATCCTTGTAACTTTGTCTTTTATAAACTTCATTTTCCTTTCTCTGTATCACCTTGTTCGTAATGTCTGGACGATTCATTCGGTAATCGCGGCCAAACAGTACCATACCCGAATAGCACTCCGACCGCAACTCAGCCGAGCCAGTCAACCGAATATGACTTAGCTTGAATTCCAAACGACCCGACGGCGATTCGGTTAATGAAACCTCTCCACTTTCCAAATTTCTCAGGATATGCACCACGATCCAGGGCCACGATCTCTTCGCCATCCCTATAAATAAAACCGTAGGTGCCCCCAGCCTTTCACCAAGCCTTTAGCCTTCAAACTTTTGCCAATCTAAGCCTGCTTCCTCCATCACCACCGCACCCCCGAAAACCAATGGCGGGTAGTGGAAACAGGCCCCGCGCCACCGACGAGGCGAAAGGAAGTCGCGCCGGTGCGCGTCAGAGGCAGCGATCGTCAACTTCCCTCATGATTCCTTCCAGATTTCCTTCTGTTCCTGACGATCTTCTTTGTTTCAGGCTCATCCAATGGAATTCGGCCCCTGCGCCGGCCACGAATCCAGCTTTGCCGGACGACTCCTCGGAGTCGTATAACTACTCCCCGGTGCCCTACGACGAGCACGACGCTCTCCGCTTCAAGGCGGAGCGTGACAAGTCCCGGCGCGAGCTGGGAGAAATCTCCAAGAAAGCCTGCATCACTGAACTCGAATGGGAGGACCAGCGCAAACAGTTGCTGGCAACCATCGACGGTATATCCATTAGATTGCTGTCCAATCCAATCCAACTTTTGATACTAACCATCATTTCCTTGCAACTTTGCAGCCCGCGACGCCGAGCTTGACCAGCTGAAAATGCTGGTGAAGCAATTGGCTGACAAGGTGAATGCCGCCGGGGACACACCGGCGGAGCGCCTCGCCGCGGTAGAAGATCGCGTGGACGAGGTGGCTGTTAACGGCATCCGCCTCGGCACCACCCTGGGCTTGGCCGCCATGGCAACGCACACCGGTGTCGACTACTCCATACAGCCGCGCGGCTTCCAGGGCGGCGCACCAGAAGACATCGACGAGATCGAAGTCATCTTGGAGCGCCTCGATGGCCACGGCGATGCCATTGCCGAAATCACCCATCCCCAGTCTGTGCTAAACAGGCTCTTTGATTAGATTGTACTAGGGATGCTTGGTTTTCGGCAATAAATAAAGAATTTCAATTTCTATGCTCGTATTGTGATGATTCCCTTCTGCTTGTAGATGCGAACTTCACTATTTTCAAACGAATTCAGGAACTTTACTTGAGCCGAATACGCGAAAAAAACTGCCCCTTGGCGCAAAATCCGTAGAAAATCCTCAATTCGGGAACCATAAACACTGTTCAATGAAAACCCTTCGCATTCGGGAAGAAAACCCTGCCTTTTGGTATTCCAATAACGTACGCCAACCAGTCATCACTCCCAATGCGCTCTCTCAGTCAATAAAATAGCCCCCTGGGATGCCCTGCAAATCCACTCGCATACTCCTCCATCACTTCACATCTTCACCTCTTGCTCTAGAGGAGAAAACCCCAAGGTCATGGCGGACAGGGGAAAGGAACCCATCAAAGAGGACAGCACTCCACCAAAGAAGCGTACCATTCGAGAGTGAGTCTTCTGTCAATCTGTTTCTTGCTCTTGTTTGCAATCACATGGTTTACCCCTTACTGTTTTCTCCAGCCTTGACTTGCTCCCTGAAGAAATCTTTGGGACTGAAGAAGTACTCGAGTACATCCTCTCCGGCTCCTCTGAAGAAGAAGAGGACGCCACGCTGGAACAGAGGATCAACCACCAGCTGCGCCGCTGCATTCGGCATCTGGAGCACAACTTGCGGGACATCACCGCTCGCTGCAACGCCGAACGCGAACGCCGCATGAGTTTGGAGGCATTAGTAGGGGGTAAGGCTTCCATCTTTATTTTACTCCGTGCTCAGGCTCAGATCTTCGTGTTCCAACAACTGTTCTTTTCTCTTAGATGTCTCTGACAGATACGGTAACCTGAAGGCTGCTTGGGACAGCCTGATGGAGGCTGCAAGTCATGGCAATCCCCGAAGCTTCCAGGTTGCTGTCACGGTGGTCTTGGAACAATTGAAGAGGGAGGAGCTCAAGAAGCAAAACAAGAAAAATGAATGAAGCATACTTTCGCTCCTTCCTCCAGGCCTTCTGCTTCCCACCCCCTTGTAATCTTGAGTAGCTGGATTGTCAAATAAAAGTCTGCAAGAAACATCTGCAATGTGTAATATTTTGGTTCTAAGGGAAATACACTCCAGTATTGGCCATTTCCTTTGTTAGGATTTTTTTTTGCGCTAAAGACGGCTTCTTTCCAGTAATGCCGGATGTTACTGTATATCAGATGCCTGTAATCTTGGTGCTTGTAATCAACGATCAATTTCAATACTAGGATAATATTTCTTCAAATATCTTCCATTTATTGCAGCAGAAAATTCCTCTCCTAGTAAAGTTTTCAATATGTAGGCATTAGCAGGCACACATCTAACTACCCGAAAAGGTCCTTCCCAATTCGGGGACCATTTGCCGAACGTACTATATTTAGTTCCAATCGGCAGTAACACTTTCCAAACCAAATCTCCTTCTGCAAATTGCTTGACCCTTACTTTCTTGTTGTAATATTTAGCAACTCGCATCTTGTTCTTTTCAATATTTTCTAAGGCTTTAAGATGAATCATATGCTAATCCTCTAATTCGTCCATCATTAAGCCACTGTAATCTTTGGAGCTTAAATCCTTTTGCAAAACCACTCTCCTTGAATCTGACTGTGTTTCCCAGGGCAAAACAGCATGATGCCCATAAACCAACTCATAAGGAGATGTTTTAGTAGCTCCATGAGGAGCCATTCGGTAAGCCCATAAAGCCTCGTTGAGTACCGAATGCCACCTCCTTGGCTTCTGATCAATTTTCTTTTGTATAAGCTTAATCATGATCTTGTTAGAAGCCTCTGCCTGACCATTAGCTTGGGCATAATAAGGAGAAGAATTAAATAATTTGATCCCCATGCTTTCGGCAAACTCTCTGAACTTTGAAGACACAAACTGCGCTCCTTGATCAGTTGTAATTGTTTGAGGAATACCAAATCTGTAGATGATATGTTCTTTAACAAATTCAACCATTTTTTCTGATGTTACTTTCTTCAATGGAATTTCCTCAACCCATTTGGTGAAGTAATCTGTTGCCAAGAGCACAAATTTATGCCCCTTGCTAGATGGAGGATTTATTTGGCCAATCAGATCTATACCCCATCCTCTGAATGGCCATGGCTTGATAATTGGATTCAGTGCAGACGCTGGAACCCTCTGAATATTTCCAAACCTCTGACAATCTTGACAACCCTTGTAATACTCAAAGCAATCTTCCAGCATCGTCGGCCAAAAACATCCAGTTTGCCTAATAACCCATTTCATACGATAGGCCGATTGATGCGCTCCACATAGCCCATCATGCACCTCGCTCATCATCTTCTTTGCTTCTTCTGGACCCAGGCATTGCAGCACCACCCCATCTAGTGATTTGTAAAATAAACGTCCATCCAAAAGAACAAATTTTATAGCTTTATACCTGAGCTTCCTAGAAGCCTTTTGGGACGGATTTTCCAGATAATCAACAATTTCTTTTATCCAATCATCCTCTGCTAGATCACACCCGAAAGCACATACCTCCATGGCAAATGCTTCTTGATTTTCTCTATAACCTGAAGCACTTTGAGCCAATCGGTTTGCCTCCTCATTGTGTTCTCTAGGAATATGTTGTAGAATTACTAACTGAAAACCTTTCAAGATTTCTCTGCATTCTTCGTAGTAACTCATCAGGATATCGCTTCTACATTTATATTGGCTATTCAATTGCTTTATAACTAGCTCTGAATCTCCATAAATCTCAACTGAAACAGCCTTGGCTTCTTTCAAATATTGAAGCCTTCTAAGTAATACCTCGTACTCAACTTGATTATTTGTGACAGTAGGTTGGATAGGAATACCGAACTCAAACATCTCACCTCTAGGTGATATTAATAAAATCCCAACTCCACCACCTTTGCCACATGATGATCCATCAATGAACAATGCCCACGGGGTAATCTCAAGCAAATCAATTGACGAATCACGATGCTCAGTAATGAAAAATCGGCAATAATCTGACCTTTAATGGCTTTTGCCGACTCAAACTTCAGTTCAAACTCAGATAAGGCCAAAATCCACTTGTCAATCCTTCCATTCAAAATTGGCATGGATAACATATGTTTTATTACATCAAACTTTGAATATACAATGCATTCGGCATTCAACAAGTAGTGCCGAAACTTTGTACACGAGTAGTAAACACACAAGCACAGCTTCTCCGCAGCAAAGTACCTGGTCTCAGGATCAAGTAATTTTCGACTAAGGTATGCTACTACCCGCTCCTTTCCTTCAAATTCTTGTATAAGGGCCCATCCAATGGTTTGGGTATCGGCCGCCATGTACAACTTGAAAGGCTTGTTCAACTGTGGAGGCACCAGCACTGGTGGTTCCTTCATGTATCGCTTGATTTCATCAAAAGCCTTTTGTTGTTTGTCACCCCATACAAACTTCTGATCTTTCTTGATCCTTAGCAGCGGAGAAAAGGGCAAAACCTTTTGTGACAAGTTTGAAATGAACCTCCTCACAAAATTGATCTTGCCAAGCAGTGATTGCAACTCCTTGAGATTGGTTGGAGGAACAACTTCATCGATAGCCTTCATGCTTTTCTTGCCAACTTCAATCCCTCCTTCATGCACCAAAAATCCCAAGAATTCTCCAGCTGAAACTCCAAAGGCACACTTGTTTGGATTCATCTTCAACCCGTGCTTTCAGGTGCATTCTAGAGTTCTTTTCACATCCTTCAAGTGTGAGTCATGATTCACAGACTTGATCACAACATCATCAATATAAATCTCAACAATTTTGCCGATCAACTCCTGAAAGATATAATTCATGGCTCGTTGATAAGTTGCACCAGCATTTTTCAACCCAAATGTCATGACAATCCACTCAAACAGGCCTATATGACCAGGACATCTGAAGGCTGTCTTCGATATGTCTTCTATTGCCATAAATATTTGGTTGAACCCTGCATTACCATCCATAAAACTGATAACTTTATGTCCAGCAGCAGCATCAACCAATGATCAGCAACAGGCATTGGGCATCCATCCATGGGAGTAGCTCTGTTCAAATCTCTGAAATCTATGCAAACCCTCATTTTCCCATTTTTCTTGTAGACAGGGACGATGTTAGAAATCCACTCCGCATACCTGCATGGCCGAATGAAGTTTGCATCAAGCAATCTTTCTATTTCCTTCTTCACGTCGGCCAATACTTCATCCTTGTAGATTTTCCGGGGAGGTTGCTTATAAGGTTTAAAACCAGGCTTAATTGGCAACCGATGCTCAACAATAGAACGATCCAAACAAGGCATCTCCGAGTAATCCCAAGCGAATCAATCTTTATATTCCTTTAACAGCTTGATTACTTCTTCTCTGAAACTTGACTCTAAGTTAGCACTGATAAATGTCAGCCTTGGATTATCACCATCTCCAATGTCAATTTCATCTAATTTGTCAGCCGACATGAATCCACGCCCTAACTTTCCACCAGTTCCATCAACTGGATTGTCCATTAAAAGTTGCTATAAGAGCTGACTGCTTGAATCGGCTGTTGATCACTGCTGACTAGCTCAACAGGACCTTCACCCCAGTCCTTTCCTAAGAAGCAATCGATGCCTTGATACTCCCAGAAGGCCGGTTCGACATTGGCCACGCTCACTGAATCATCTGCTTGGACTATTTCAATGTCATCATCTACCCATTGAACGAGCTGTTGGTGCATGGTAGATGGGATGCAGCAATTGGCATGGATCCAGTCCCGTCCAAGCAGCAAGCTGTAAGCTCCTTTGCCTTCAATGACAAAGAAGGTCATGAGCAAAGTCTTGGACCCGATCATCAAGTCCACGTGCACACAGCCCTTGGTATCTGAAGGATTCCCAGCAAAATCATTCAGAATTATGCTTGTTTGCGTCAAGTCTTCGGGGCCCATGCCAAGCTTCCTGAAGGTGGTGTATGGCATTACGTTAACTGCAGCTCCGCCATCAACAAACATCTTGGTCAATGGCTTGCCATTGACGTATCCCTTCAAGTACAACGGCCTCATGTGTCGATTCCTGGCCGGCTTGTCAAAGGTGGCCTGCTTAGCCACCACCAGTTGCGCCATTAATCCCCCAAGTTTCTCATCCTCATTGACATCTGGAGACACCTCCTCTTGCACAACTTGGTTAGCGGGTGCCATGAACTCATTCGGCAGAAAGTACACCATGCACGCTGGAGCCGAACGACCAGATCCATCAGGCTTATCTGTTGGGCGCCACACCTGTTTTCTCTTGATTCCTGCCTGCTTCAATTCCTGATCCCTCAAGTGTTGAACCCTTCTTTTCTGACTTCTCCTCAAGCCAGGCAGGCACCACTATCCTTCTTGCCAGATGTATTCGCGCTCCTGTTCTTCCTGATCAACCGACCTTTGGTCAGCTTGCCTTTTCCTTGGGTGATCATTGACCTCAATTATTTTTAGACGCTGACCGTCATTGGGATTCACCCTTCCAATTCTTTCATGGACGGATCGGCGATTGACAGTTTCCTGCCTGTATTCAGAATATCTATCACTGCACTCAGGGCAATTCTTCAATGTGGGGAGCTTCAAGCCCTCGTTCCAGCAGTGCCTAAAGAATGTGCATCCCCAATGTGCACGCTCCTGTTCCCGTGCATGCTCTTCTAGTTCTCTTCTGCACGCCTCTTCTTCAAACCTGCGCCTCTCCTCTTCACATTTTTGCTTCTGGTAGCGTTCCTTTTCCTACTGACGCTGCCACTTGTTAAGGAGAATGCGTGTGGTAACCCTGGGCTTGGACCTGGATGATTCCCCAACTTCAATCTGGCTCTTCAGGACGCGAGGAGCTTCTCTGTGGACTTTCTCCATCGTCACTTGTCGTGTAGGATCCACTGATCCATCCTGTTTTGCTCTAGCCGAAGTCAGGACTTTCACTTTCCCCTTCTCCTCGGCAGTCACCATATTGACAGAAAAGCCAACCATGTTCTGAGGGAAAGGGTGACCATCCAGTTTCATCTTGTTATCAAATTTCAAATGCCCTTCCTGGATAGCCTTTTGGATCCTCATCCTGAAAACCCTCCAATCGTTAATGGAGTGAGAGTTCCTATCATGAAAACCACATTAACGTTTCTCTTTAACTCCATCGGGCCGAAGCATAGAATGCCCCTCAGGCAACATGATTCGGCCTTCCTTCACTAGGAACTCAAAGAGTTTATCAGCCTTAGTCACGTCAAAGTCATACGTGCCCTTGGTTTTCTTTATCCACCGCAGGTTCACAGTTAACGGCTCTTTGCCCCACATAATCTCAGCCGCTGCCACTTCCTCATCGTCATCAAAGTCTTCCACCTGGTCAGCTTTCTCGAGGAATTGATTATAGATATCAGCTATATCGTGATGCTTGGCAAATCTGGAATCCTTCTTGAACCCGTAAGCTTGATTGCTCATCAACGACAGCCTCTGGGACAACTGACCAAGGTTGTCAAAATCCATGCCAAACAGCTTCTCCCGAATAGCTGGTAACATTCCCGCAACAGCCATGTCAGCCAGTTGATCATCCAGCGAAGTCAAAGAGAAGCACATGCCCTTGACCTCTCTGAATCTTCTGAGAAATTCCAAGGGCGTTTCATTGTGTCTCTGTTTCAAGGTAGCCAGATCAATTAGCTTCTTCTCAGTGCTACCACTAAAGTAATGGGCATGGAACTTTTGTTCCAAATCTTTCCATGTGCCGATTGACCAAGGAGGCAAAGAAGTAAACCATTGAAATGTCGGGCCTGTTAATGATAAAGGAAAATATCTAACCCTGAATGCCTCATCAGCTGAAGCTTCCCCAAGCTGCATTAAATATCGGGCAATATGCTCTACAGTGCTTGTATCGTCCTGCCCAGAGAACTTTGTGAACTCTGTAGGAGGCTTCACCCTTGGCGGCAAGATCACCCTATAGTACCACTCTGGGAAAGGAGGTGTATAAGCTGGTCCTTGCATTTTAGGCTTAAGGCCGCATTGATTTTGCATAACATCGGCCATTTTCTGCACCAGGATATCATCATCTTGCATTCCTGCAGCTGGACTATACCCAGGATTTGGGAAAGCATCAATAGCGCCATAATCCATAACTTCTGAATATCCCCCACCATACATATTTTTCTGCAGCCTGTTATTAGCCGGGGCTATCTTGTATGTAGAATTAGGCGGCATTCCAGATGAACCGAACGCCAGGTCCCCATATGTGGGCCTATTGGGCATCGCCTGATAAGGGTTCGGTTGTTGAACTGGTTGACCTCCATTGCTTTGTAGAGGCTGCTGGACTGGCTGGCTCCCAATGCTTTGTGGAGGTGGCTGGATCGGTTGGCCTTGCAGTGGCGGTTGAGCACCTGCATCTCGAGCTGGCTGAGCAGAACTGGTCTCTCCAACCTCTGCAGAAGATGTGTGAGGGGATACTCGATTAAGCATCTTCTCCATGCCTGGGCCAAATACTCCAACCATCGTCTGCTTGAACATATTCAGGAAAGCAATGTGATGTTTGGCCATTACGTTGTCAATAGTTTCCCGGAAAGCATTCAGAACCTCCTGTTTCTCTTGAGAAGCTGTGGTATCAGGTTCCCCTGGCAACAGAACCCTTGGCATCTCAGTTTTAAGGTATGGCACACCACTTCTATTCTTGGCAAACGACATTAGGCACTTCTACTGAAACTGGTCAATGACATCTTTCAACTGCGCTTGTTGCTCCGGAGACAGGTCATTAATGGAGACATCCATGATGTCGTGATGTCCGGCATCTTGAATCAGTTAGAATGTCCCACTAGGCATGCCAAAAAGTGTGTTGACGCAAAATCGGCACCTCACGCCAAGCACACAGCAAGCCGAAAGGAGCTGGCTTAACACGCGCGATGAATCCTGAAAGCGTGCCAGTCAATTTTCCTGAAATTGACAAAGGAAATAAAATAGTTAGATAAAAACTTGGAACTTGCCGGGTGGTACCAGACATTTCCATATTTACGGCTAGAGAGCCAATCAAAGTGATATATAGCTACAACAAGCTATCTATCAGCAGTTCAAATAGCATTCAGGAACTATTAAACATGAAAACATGAAATAGCCGAATGGATGATGTAAGCATGACGATAGATCAGTCTTTGTTTAAATAACGTTGCTTGCACATGATCATGACCGATCCTCGAGGATAAATAACAATTTAAATAAATGAGGTAAAAGCATGATTATAAATATGAAATAAGTAAACGTGCATAGGCCAAAAGCACTAGTCTACCGCATGTCTAGGTACTTTCAAACCCGTCGGGCATGACACCAAGCAAGTTAATCCACCGCATGATACAACTTGTTTGGAATCACACCACCAACCACGAAAAGATTAATCTACTAGAATCACACCACCAACCACGAAAAGATTAATCTACCGCATGATACAATCTAAATATGGAAGGCTAAAAGCACGCATTATTTAAAACAAACTTATAAGCACGTTTTACTCATGAAAGCATAACCGAATACAGCTGTACAGCCGAATCGGGATCCGTGGAGAAGGAACAAACATTGCCAAGGATGATAAACCTATCAGATTGGATCGAAATCTAATCCACCGGATGATTAGCTCTAAAACAACCCAAAAACCTGCATCTACCGCATGATACTCGGTTCTTTCAGGATTTACACAAGATTAGCAAGCTTGAACCCGCAACACGTGACAACTTAGATTGATTCGGGTTCGGCTATTTGGGAACATGTGATCCACGTGCCATATTAAGCCAAAGATGTGAGTGTGTAACATAAAGATCACCGAACAAGATAAAGCCGATTCAAACCAATCTAAATTGGGCAAAAGAGTGTTACAAGAATTTAAACATAAAGTAAAAACTCAAAGCAACATGAGGTAACTTAATGAATCTATTAGATCTTGCCAAATCTAATAGAGCCGATAACTAGCTCCAAGCTATATCTTAGCCCACCGCATGGCTCATGATCTAACAAGAAACCCTCTTGAACCAAGCTTAAAACCACCGCATGATACTAAGCAAGGTAACAAGACTTCTTGCATCACGGTCTAAATCCACCGCATGATACTAGACATGATACAAGGTTGTCGGTACTTACGGAGGTCGACGGATCGATGATTCCCCTCGAAGAACTCGACGACACGACTAAAGGACTTGAGAATTTGGCGTAAAGCCGGTCTGTTGTGAAATTTTTCGATCCCTATTACACACATCAAGGGTTTATATTTGTACCCTTGTCCTAACACGACTCCTGGTCGACTACGAGTACAACATTAAATGTTTAAATTAATGCTCCGACGCCAATGTCCGTCTCGTACACGCCATCAACTTGTTCTTTCCTTGCATCGAGCCATGTCACCACGCATTCTCGAAAACTCCCCATTTAAAAGCGCAAACAGTCCTTCTGCCGAACGATGGCGCTCTGCCGACCGCAAGCGTCCTTTACCGATTCCTTTGAGGAGATTTTTCCCAGCCGAATGGTATTCATCACCAAGCTCGGCCCACAAGTCAGTCTTTCTCCTGTACCATTTTTTGGTGTTAACATATACCAATTGTAAGGAATCGGATGCTCGTTAGCCTAAGAGGGGGAGGGGGTGAATTAGGCAATCTAAAACCTTAACCTATGGCTTCACTAATTTTACACAAAGATAAACTAGAACGTACTATCTAGATGTGCAACTAGGGTTGTTCTAGTGTGAAACTCCCATCCCAAGAGAAGGTTTGTAACCTATAGCCATTCCTAGCATGATACTGCTCTAGGAAAGTAAAGGCAAGCAAAGATTGCAAAAGAGTAAATGCGGAAACGTAAAGGGGATGAGAGGAAGCAAACTCTTGACACGCGATTTATCCCGTGGTATCGGTAGGCACTAAGCCACCCCTAGTCCACGTTGAAGCACTCACACAAGAGTATTGCTTCCCGGTCACCAAGTCTCTCCCAAGAGCACCACTTGACGCACCACAAAGGCTAGCCACTTAGGCACTTGCCAAGCTCCCTTGGTCACCTTGATGCCACCTCCACTAAAAAGCTTCTCCACCAAGGAAGGGGGTCTCCACGTCCCCCGCACAAAGTGTCCTCGCCGCTCCACACCAAGCCAGAGGGTCGATGACGATTGCCGGTGAGCCACTTAGGCCCCAAGGCTTCCGACGAGCCTTGTACAACTGGATTCACTCAAGAATCACCTCACAAGCTTGGCACAACCTTGCACTCACTCAGCTCTAAGCTAAGCCTAGCACTAAGCACATACACTAAGCATATGCAAGTCTAAAGATGAGCAATTAAGCACTTGGATGGATTGGATATGTTCTTCTAGGTGTCTTGCACTCTCCTGCACTTCCACACAAACCAGTTACATCAAATGGGCGAGTGGAGGAGGTATAAATAGCCCAAGACATCAAACTAGCCGTTGGCTAAAAGCTGCTGAAAGTAGTACCGTCGGATGACCCGACGCTATCTTTTTTCGGGTGCCGGTTCATCCGGTGCTACTAGCTGTTGCCTCCACTGCACATGACTTCTCTGACACAACTGCTCCGACACTATGCACCGATGGTGCATCGGATCATCCGGTGCTGAAGACCCCACGTCTAAGTCGCCTCTGTTAGCTTTCACTCGACCGTCGGATAGACCAACGCTTCACCTTAACCAAGGCGTCGGATCATCCGGTGTTGAAGGCGTTGTCTTGGCGCCTCTCTGTATGAATTCAAACTGAGCATCGGATAGACCGATGGTGTCCCCACTTAGACCGTCGGATCATCTGGTGCTACTGTCTTCCTTGCTCTTCCTCTGCAACTCGTCCGACGCTACTAAAAAGTGGAGCATCGGTTCATCCGACGGTACCTAGGGTTTCACCAGTGTACGGACTCGTCCGACGATTGTATCGACGCTTGTTAAATTGATACTATCGGTTTATCCGACGGTGTCTTTCCTTTTTCCTTTTCTTGCTCCGTTCTGACCCTTTATTTTCTCATTTTGGCATGTGGTTTTCTTGCATCCTTAGGACCTAGAAGTGTCTAAAAAGACATGCTAAAACAATATAGTTAGTCCCAATGATCATGTTGTCATGAATCACCAAAATCAAACTCGAACTAATGGCATATGAGGCCATGTTTGCTACAGGCTTGTTGACGGTTAATAGTTGTATCAAAGTTCGTTTAGACTTGCAAGCGGACAAGTCTCCCGTCGTAGTCAAGGGATCCTTCTTCCCTCGATTGGTGAACCCAAGGTATCAAATCCGTGGAACAAATGTGTGACGCAAGAGATGATCTAGCAATGCTAAGTAACTTCAATCTTCGAGAGATAAAACCCTAATGTATCTAGTTAAAGAACAACAAAAACGAATCTAATCTACTAAAGACCGGAGGTAACAAAGATAGAGGGGGTAGATAAACCGACCTAGAGAGATCGGGTCAAGCCTTTTCTTGATGTTCCAAGCAAAAGAAGAAGTAGCAAATTAAATCTCATTAGAAGCCTCTTTAAACCGTGGTTTCCCATCCGACTCCGAAATCGCCCGCCTTTCAGAGCTACCGTTCTGTCACAGCGAACTCCTATTCATGCGGGTAGTCTAGGGCGAGTCCGAGGACGAGTCGAGTTCTTTCGGAAGATCAGGCGTGCACCTCTAGCCACCGCGGCTACAAGAACACCCTATGTGATCTATCTCGAGAATAGATCTAAAATAAGCAAAGCCGATCGAAAACAAAGACTTCGGAGAAACACTTAGTCGCTAAGAATCGGATTCAACTTGATACATCAACTAGTACAATGATATATGAACAAGATCACCACTGGAATCCTACCTTGATCTTGCTTCTAGCTCCGGGAACTCCGACGTGGTCTTCCTTGCAAGGTTCCCACGTCGGCTAGGGAGACCCTAGTCAACTAGCTCGACCCTCTCCTCTCCGAGATGGTGTCCCTCTCTTCTCTACTCCTCGGTGGCCAATGACGAATGAGTTCATCCGTGGCTCTCGACCCTGGGGCTATAAATAGCCCGAATGGAGGCTAGGTCAAAGGGGGAGGCGACCGGGCCCTGGAATGGAATGGGCTGGGCCGGCCGGCCTGGGCCGACCGGCCTGGGCCCATTCCGGCCCAGTTACGTGCCTCCTTTGCCCTACGTTGGTT
Source organism: Cenchrus americanus (assembly GCA_947561735.1). NCBI lineage: Eukaryota > Viridiplantae > Streptophyta > Magnoliopsida > Poales > Poaceae > Cenchrus > Cenchrus americanus. The sequence goes on along the minus strand of OX387242.1, from coordinate 162,554,010 downwards.
CCCAAGTCTTCTAGATCCTTCCCCCTTCTGCATGTGAGCCATTGTCGTCAGTTTCTCTCCGAGTTGGACGTAGCTCCTTGTTCCGCAAGATTCGGCACTTTTCTGGGTAGGTCCTCGGAGTTTGTCATCTTCTCGGGTTTGGTCCCTGGCCTTCTTGGAGTCAAGTTTGCTTCATTGCATGACTTGTACGGGGCTTCAAGGTCTTGTCACAAGGTGCGTGATGAACTTATCCCGGAAGTCTTGCTTTCAACGTCAAAACCCTGCATAAACACTAAACTCCAAAACTGACATGCACGAATGAACTTATTATATCAAGGGGGTTAGTACCAATGGATAAAATATAAAACTCATGTCAACACTGAAGGTAAGCTCATGGCTAGGTTGACGGAATTTCACCATCAACACCGTCTTACTCTCTTGCTTTCCTTACTTGCCTTTACTTTCCTATAGTAGTATCATTCTAGGATTGGCTATAGTTGCAAAACTTGTTTTGGGATGAGGGTTTCACACTAGATCAACCTTAGATTGCACATCCAGATAGAAATGATCTAGTTTACTTAGTGGAAGTCATAGGTTAAGTTCTTAAGTTGCCTAATTCACCTCCTCCTCCTATTAGACTATGGGTATCCATTTCCTTACAAAATAAAAGCTATTTGAAATTCTATCTAGATTTGCACTAGATTTTTTTATGTGTTGCTATCTTAAAAAAAAAGTTGTGCACATAAGGTTCCAATCCTATCTAGATGTCAGCATGGGGCTAATCTTTAGCACTATATTTGAGGGTGCTAAACTTCAATCCTCTATGTTTGGGAAATAGAAGATTGAAGTGGTTGGAAGGGGGGTAAAGGGGATTTTGAAACTTATAGTAGTGAAAATTCCATCACCCCAGTACCCTCCATTCCCCTCGGACCTTCTAATTCCCAAACAAACCCTTATTTGTGCCGGCTCGAAAACCTCAATCATGAGGGTTGACAGACCAGTACAGTGATGCTGACTCAAATAGCAGATTATATAACTACCGGTGAAATTTTGGACTACCACAAAAAAAAGGGATTATGCTTCTAGTGCAAAAGACGAATAACATGTGGGGCCATTTATTATCGGTTGATATTACTACCTGTACTAATGCTGACTTTTTATCACCAATGCTAACAAATTTGGACCCGGTACTAATATAATATTAGTACCAGGTCCAAGTGTATTGAGTACTGGCATATTGAATGAAAGGTTACTTTCTAATAGCGGAGTTTGTTAGTGTGAATTTGTGCATAAGTTCCCTCGATCTGGTTGAAGGGTTTCATTATACAATACGAGCAAGCACTTGTATGTGTGAATTGCAAGTTGAGCTATCCCCTCCGAAATTCAAATTAACGGTTCCTCTTCAATTTTATTTGTAACTTGCATTGAATTTGAAAATCTAGTTCCCAACTGATTGCACGGCACACATAAGATTAGGGATGAAATCAGTCGAAAACGTCGAAAATATGCATTATCATTTCGTATCATATTTTTTTAACTCGGAAACGATATGCTCGAAAATGATACCGATAACGATAAATCGATACATCGGAAACAAAACCATCGGATCGAAAATATGTCGATATCGATCGATAACAGTACCTTCGAAAACATCGAAACCATGAATGGACATATATGCATCATGTTCACAACCAAATGAGTGACCAACAATCCAACATGAATACTACTGCACCATATGCCTATATTATAACCACCTATGACTTACAACTACTAAATTTTGCAGCTAATAAGTTTTTGTCGCAGCAGCCAACCTACCGGCTAGGCTGCTAGCGATGGTCGTGTCCGCGAGTCGGGGACTACGAGTGGAAACTGAAGTTATATACGTAGGGTTGTGTTATTGGGCCATGTTGGGCCTCGGTCTTACCTAGGCTTATGGGTCATCCCATGACAATTCGGAATTCCAAGGAATTGTCCAAGCAAAAACGGTTGATACATGTATTCGGCGGAACAAAGTCACTATCATTTCCATTTCCACCAACGTTTTCCTATTCTCATACCATTTCCGGCTCCTACCATTTCCATTTCATTGTTTCTCATATTTTTCTGAAATAAAGCTCGGTCGATTGGGAATTTCCGTAATCGTTTTCACCCCTAAGTAAGATTCCTTGTCTCCTGTAGCGGGGAGAGCCAATTACTTCGCGATCAGTGATAGAGGTTGATCGGGACCACATATTTGGTGGAGTATTTACTTTCGGTGAAACAGAGCACACGTAAGGTGCACATGTATTCTGCTTTGGTGTGGCTACCGTGTTATATTAATACATGATTTGCACGTGGAAAGATGGTACATATGTAGTTTCGATGCTTAGTTGGGTGTTTTAAAAACTAAGGTTCGAAGGACATATAAAAATATGTTCTAAATTCTATATAGATGTGCACTAGTTTTTTCTATATGTTGTTCTCTACCACAAAAGAGTTTTGCACCATAGGTTCCAATCCTATGAACTATATACGACAATTCTAGAAAACGTAAATGTGAAAATGTAAGCACAATAAGAAATGAGGAAGTAAATGAGGTAGAGTCATTGAGAAGGCAAACTTCCCGTATGACGACAACGCAATACTCCCTCCGTTCTGAAAAAACTGACGTTTATCACAAGGTTTGGGTCAAACATTGGGAATATAAATCACAATAACTTTTAAGTTGTTGAGTTTGCAAATGTGAAAACTACATGAATAGATTTGTCTTGAAAAATACTTTCATAAAAGTATACATACATCACTATTCGACAAATATTTTTGTAACAACAAGAGGTCAAAGTTGTATTTTGGAGACCGTGTCGCTGTCCTAAACGTCAGATTTTTCCAGAACGGAGGGAGTATTTGCCGAGGTATCGGGAAACAAAGCTTTCCACGCACTAATCCTCATTGTTGGAGCTCCTCTCAAAGAGAATGCCCACGCAATAGCATAAACTCTCCATAGGTTAGCCGACGGGTCTTCCCACGCACAAGTGGGTCACCGCCTAGACTCTCATAGATGTTCCTTGTCGCTCTACACTTGGTCGAGCTTTTGCAAAACCCTTTGGGCCTCTCTGTTAGACAATTAGGCAATTTTCGGTACATTTTAATTCCAGAAATTATTAACAAATTCATGACAAATATAAGTGATCCCGTGAGAACAAAGCATGTGCATGTGTTCAAGTTAAATCTCAAATAAAACTCGAACAAAGTTACCCAGAAGAGGTTTAGTATGTACCCAAAGGCGGGACGGTTGACGGAGTCAACCGGTGCGCCGTTATCCCTTGGATTAGACATGCTAATCGTGGAGGGACCTTGTTTGGTGTAGTCGTTCAGAGTCGATGCAGTGACGAGTCGTTGCAGTGAAGTCCCACGAACGGCCTTCGGGAAGTAGTCGTTCACGCGGACGTAGTCGTACTGGAAGTAGTCGTTCACGCGGATGTAGTCGTACTGGAAGTAGTCGTTCACGCGGATGTAGTCGTACTGGAAGTAGTCGTTCACGTGGAGGACGTAGTCGTACTGGAGAGCGAGCAGGCGCGTATCGGTACGCTCCCCAAAAACCTTATCGCCCGCCTATCCCGAGCAGGATCGCTAGGCGGACGAGGTTCGGAGGCAACTGCTCATGCAAGCAGTGTGCGCGCAAAGCTTGCGTTGGGAATGGCAGAGAGCAGCAACACAGAGGGAGAAGAGAGAGGTCTCCTAATCAGGAGTACCTGGGTGTGAGAATATGTGTCTGTGCCAGAGGATGGGGTCCTCTTATATAGGCGCAGAGGAGAGGTGTAACACCCTAAAATTCCATCACTAAATTAATATAAGCAACAAGGTGTTTTGGATTTAATTTTCTAAGGATTAATTAAATTATCAAATAAATTTGGCCTTTAAAATATTTAAATATCATTTTAATAATTTAGAAGCAATAAGTGCTTGTGCATCATGATTTGAATGCATGAGTTTTGGTTGTGGTGTGGTTTTAAAAGTCTTAAAATACTTGTGAAAATTCTTAAAATAATTGTGAAATAGTTTGTGAAAATTTGTGTAAAGGTGAATTTAAAATATGTTTGAAAAGTTGTTAAAAATGGTTTGTGAAAAGCCTTTAAAATAGTTAAAAAATTTGTGTTAAAATTTGAATTTGAAAAGATGTAAAAGATTTGATTTAAAAAGGTTTGGAAAAGATTTGAAAAGGATTTGAAAACAAAAAGAAAAGAAAAAACAAACCCAACCCACCTCCCTACCCCGCGGCCCATCCCCGCTTTCGGCCCACGCAGCCCACCTCTCCCTCCTCTCTCCTTCTCTCTCTGACGGACGGGGCCCACCCATCAGCCCCGTCCCCTACCTCCGGCCATCCCCTTCCTCCCCACGGCCGCACTTCCATCCCGCACCCCGGCGCCGCCTTCCCGTGCCTCCCCCATCAAAACCTCCCCTTCAAGAGCATGTAAAGCTCGGCCTTCATCCTCTCCATCAATCCCCTACCGTTTCTCCTTCATCAAGACCCCTCCCCCTTGACTGTCATCAAGACCGGCCGCCGCCATGGCATTGATGGCCATTTCTTCTTCGGCCGATGCCCCTCTCCCCCTCTTCTCGCTCTATGAAGCCGCCCCAAGGATCCCTGCGGCTGCCCCTTCACTCTCCCACGCTCCCACACCCTCTCCTCACCTCCACATGCGCTGTCACCCGCCGATCCCGAGCCGCCGCCGCCGCCATTATTGGCCGGCCGGCGAGCACCCGCCACCGCCTCGGCCGCCCTTTCCCCTCCCCCGCCTACGCCCTATAAAGGACGAGCAACACCTCCTCTCCATCCCGCGTCCCTCCCCTTCTCTCCTCGCTCACCACAGCACCGCCGCCGCGGAGCACCACCGCCACCGCCGCCCTTCGCCGCCGATCTCCTCCACCGGCGCTCTTCTCTCCCCTCCGAGCCCCTGGTAAGCTTCCCCCCTTCCCCTCTTCGCGTGGAGCCTTTCCGCGTTCAAATCCGAGGCCGGGAGCCCCGTTTGGCCCTCCTCCGCGAGCTCCGCCGCCGCCGCCGCGCGCACCGCCGGGCGCCGCCGCGGGCCGGCCGCTCCCCGCCGGCCTCGCCTACACGCGATCGGGGCCGTCCGATCGGCGCGGACGGCCCAGATCAGAAAGGGGGCGTACCCCCTCGATCGGTCCACCGTGGACCGGTGGACCGAGTCCACCGCACCGGTCCACGAGCTTGCGTCAGCGATGGCGTCAGCATCGCGTCAGTCGGCCAATCGCAGCCCGCCACATGGCGCCTCCACAGCTCACCCGCCGGCCGCCCTGATAATTTTGCAAAAAGAACCCTACAGATTCCAAAATTACAAATATACCCTTCCACCTATATAAAAGCCTTTCAACTAAGTCCTTTCTTTTATGCTTAGGCCCCTGCAGTCCTTGATTTCTCTATTCTAAAGCCCACCCTTGACCTTTTACATGTTAGACCTCCTAGTTTCACACATATTTATGTTTTAGCCCCTGAAATCTTGCAGAAAACCCCCTAAACTTCCAGATATTCACAAATTAGTCCCTGAATCTTGTTTTAGCCATATCTTTTCCGTCCTAGCTCCGTTTTAAGCGTTCTTGGTGTCCATGCGACCGTCTTTTCAAGCCCGTCGGTTTTAGAACCTTGTTTAGTTCATAGATCTAGTGTTTTAGCTCCGTTTCCACCGTTTCAAGTTGCGTTAGGCTCATATCAACTCAAAGTACGCGTTAGGAGCAATGATGTACATGTTCTTTGTTTTATATTTTATTTAAATATTAAATATGATTAAATCCTATTACACATGCTTTTCTAATTAAAATCTAATTAGAAGTTTAACACGTGTTTTCATAAGAAAGTTAATATGATTAATATTAAATGAACATTTCTTTTAATTAAAAGTTAATTAGATGTATACCTCGGTTTTATAATCAAACTTAATTTGATTAATGATTATGCAATTTGCTTTCTACTAAAATGTAACATAGGCTATATCCCGAGTTTTCCTAATTAAATGTTAATTTGATTAAAATGAATATAAATGTGTTTTTAAAGTATAATTTGATTAGAACAACTCGAAATATAAAGATAAACGCCTAGATACTTTTAAATGCTTCTTTTAAAATTAAATGTTTAGTTTGCTTAAATCATACTTGAATATTTATAAGTAAAATTGGAATAGGCTTACATCGTATTTTAAATACAAATATAACTTGCTTAATTATAAATAGGGTATTTCTCTGAAATAACCTATACACATGTTTTTACTTAATTAAAAGATAACAAATGCATAGCTAGCTCTTGTTTGTGATCATCTAAACCTCCCGATAGTTCCGAGTGTTCCTTGTGTTCGCTTTCCTAAACCCAAACCTTGTTTTCTCTTTAACCTTTTCACGCTTGGTGTATTGTTTTGTTTATTGTATGTATTCTTGTGTGCTCGTAGACATCGTGCCGGTTTCAAGCGAGCAGCCAGTTGAAGTAGATCAAGAGCAAGTGTTTGAAGAAGAAGAACCTTAGTGTTCAAGCAAGGAAGACAACTGGTCTTCTCCCCCTGCATGATTCTATTTTATCCTATGTAACAGCATGACAACTAAGTTTATATTTATTATGTTATTGCATTAAATTGATGGGAACACCCTTTTTAAGGACTTACCTAGACTCTTACCCACAGTCCTTGGATCAACCCTGTTTAATAAATGTTTTTGGGTAGAATATGCTAGTTGCTCAACTTGGGTTGGATAAAAATGGTTTTCTAAGATAAAGGCTTGTATGTTTAACGATGATGCTTTTGGTAATACAAGATCATATGATTTAATCGGAACATGGAGAACCACCTAAGAAAACATGCGCAACCACAGTGTTACATGGCTCTGACCTTAGCCAATTAATTAGGTCTGCGATTGATCTGATGGCCCTTTTCCGAAAGGAGCGAGAGGGGGATCGGGTTGCGGGGGTATAGCCGGTCCTTTTGGGGTAGCGACCTTTGCTAAGGTGCCGACCACTAGGGAGGGTTATGGTCCGCCCTGATCTGTAACTATGCGGGTCGTTAGTCTTTTGTATACCTTTGTAAAGGCTTCATAGCGTCCCTATGCAATCACACCTCGGAAGTGTGGTATGATGCCTGATCAGCATCGCATGGTTGGGTTCAAAGTTCTTCGGAAATTTTACGCGAGCCGTGGGTAAAGTGTGCAAACCTGCGAGTGTAAAGGCGATCGATCAGCCGTGCTCACGGTCATGAGCGGCTTGGACCCTCACATGATTAATAAACTTGAAGATGAGAATAAATCGTGGTTTGGTGAAGCTCGATGAGCTTTGGGTTGTTTTGTTTAAAATTTTTTCTTAAGTGGGTTGGTATATACTTACATCTAGTAACTAGGCGTTCTTTAAATAAAAGTTTGACCATCATATGTGTGGAACTAGATCCTGGCACACATATGAGATGCATCTGGTTTCTCTTCGGAAATCGGGTGTGACAGAGTGGTATCAGAGCAGTGTTGACTGTAGGAACGCAGCCTTAGCTAGAAATTGTCAAAAATTAAGGATTCATGTTCTAGAAAGCCATGTCATCTTTCAAAATTATCTTATTTACGCATAAAAATCTAATTTATCCATTGTTCTTTGACAAAAAGCATCAATTGTTTTTGATCTATACTGAGTTCAGTTCTTGTTCTGTCAGCTGGATCTACCACAAGTGTTTCCTAGTATAAGTTCTTAGATGGCCTACCCTCTTATCAACTTCGATGGAATTGTTCCTGTGAGGACGTGCGATGTAAATGCTTGATTGTTTGAACTCATGTTTGATTTGGAGTTTTGATTGTGTAAGTTGTATTGTGGAGTGATGGCCACAAATGCAACAAGGAATAAATGGTTAGGTTAATAGAGATAGTTTGGGTTCAAATCTGGGCTATCCTTATCTACCATACAAGTTGGCTGAAGGATGTTTGAAGATCAAAGTCTAGAAGCAACACCAACATCAACAACAAGAAATCTACGAATGAATACAGACATCAACGTATGAAAGAAGTTAAAGAAAAAATGGTCAATTTTTTTCATCCCTGTTATTCTCCTATCTACCAAAATGTGACTACAATCACAACAAGAAAAGATGGATATGATATCAATAATTTTACCTTGCTCTTCAATCTGTTTCCAATCCCTTCTAAGCTTACCTTTATCACACAACAAGATGGCGAGTTCTAATGGAAATCACAAAGATAAAGACAACAAATGAAACATCGATATTCCATCTACAACCTCAGTAATTGAACGCAAGATGCTAGAGTGTATGGCAACACAAACTCAGACTCTGCAAGCAATGACTCAAACCATGGTTAATATCCATCAATATATTATAGAACAAGCATCAAATCCTAAGAATTCCAATCTTGTTTTGGGTGAAACCGTCAGATTCCAACTGTTTCATCGTCATTGGACAAAGAAAAGCTATCAGTCATGCAAGCTCAAGTCTTACAAGGACAGAAGCAGAACAAATACGTCATCCCGTCATAACACAGAGATAACCAAAGCTGGAGTTCCCGCCGGACCAGTAAAGAAGCAAGTTGTAGAAGCATGGAACCATCAAAATCATAAGAGAAGTCATGGAGCACCAGAGTTGCGGATGAATGAACAACATGAACATATGAAGACTACAGGAATATGTCAATGTTGTGAGCATTATGGTTGTTCATGTCTCCAAAAAGAAGCCAGCCTAATGAGAGATGAGGCTAGACAATGTTACCATTTGGATATCCATAAGAAGATGAAGTTATGTACCCAAAATCCAGTCCTAGAAAAAGTTGCTCAAGCTATAGATAGTAATCAGATTATCAACCTTGAGGATTGGAGTATAACTTTCAATGAATTTCAGCCTGACGGAATCAAACAACTCAAGAAGCATGCAAGTGAAGAAAGCCAAGACAAAGGTATTAAGAGACTATGTTTCAAATGTGGTGAAGGAGGCCACTATGTTAATAATTGTCCAACAAAGTGTAAGAGGATTTTGCCTAATCACGATGGATTATATTGCCTCAAGCATGGAGAAAATGGACATCTTGCTAGTTGGTGTGCAAAAGAGGATGATAATCAACCCCAAGATCGAAGTCTCAATACCTTTACTTCTAGTCAAACATGCAGTCGTCAAGATACTAAAGCAAGAAAAGCATGTTTCTATTGTAACAAAGAGGGACATTTCATAAGTCAGTGCCCCAAGAAGCTTTTGGATAAAAGAAAAAAAAGATTTGAAAAGTGATTCCAAATAGTCAAAAAATGGAGTTAATCGAGCTCTATTCAAATCACTTTATCAAGATGACAAGAAAATTCTACCAAGGCAAGTCAATGAAGCTTAGGAAAGGAATGGACAGTCACAAGCAGAGTTAGGTTGAGTATTCCACTGATGTTTATAAAGTGAGTTATGAGGAATAAAGAATTGTGTTTATGGAGTTTGTGTAAGACGAATTATATGGAAGCAAGATAAGCAGTGTTGGATGCTAAACACCCGAACCCTTGTTTCATGATAGCCTTTGTGAATCTCGGGGTGAGAATCTGTCTTAAATTGGAAGTTCAAATTGCTTCATCTTTTTGAGTTCATCTCTTCATGCATTAGTACACTATTCCTATCTGGAATACCTTTCTCTAACAATCAGATGGTAAGCACCAGGTCAAGAGAAGGACAAGACATTCCATCTGTTGTCTGTGCTCATATTGCTAATCAGCAGAATCAAACACCACCCCCACCCCTCAACCGAACAATGGATCCAGTACGCAACAGTTCCTTGCCGCTCAGATGCAGCTAATCCAAAACCTGACTACCACTATTCAAAACATTCAAGCTCAACAAAATCAGTCACCACCAGCAGCACCACCAGCACCGGTGGACAAGCATAAGGAATTCATGAGTCACCGTCCTCCCATATACTCCTTTGGATGTTGATGATTGGTTAAAGACTATCACCAAGAAGTTGGAGATGACACAATGCACTGATCGAGAGATGGTCTTGTATACAACAGGCTGTTTGTAAGGATTAACAGCTGAATGGTGGAATGAGTACATTGTCGCACATGTTGTACCTAGCACCATCACCTGGCAGGAGTTCAGGTATAGTTTTCGCGTGCACCACATTCCCTCTGGTGTGATCAAGCTTAAGCACAGAGAGTTCCTCGCTCTAAAACAAGGCAATATGTCAGATAATAAGTATCTGGACAAGTTTACACAGCTATCTCTATGCACCAGATGAAGTTAATACTGACCCAAAGAGGCAAGAATGCTTCCTAGATAGTTTGAAAGAACCACTCAACTATCAACTACAGAGTCATAGCTTCCCAGACTTCGCTACATTACTGGACAAAGCTATAGGTCTGGAGAACAAACGTGTGGAACTTGGTGAACAGAAGCGCAAGTTTCAATCTCAAGGACAATCAGCAACACACGCCCCCGCTTCAACTCATCACAGGGTTCTCGGTTTAGTTCTAGTGGATCAAGTGGAAATTATTTGCAAAGTTCTCAGTTGTAGTGTTCAACCTAGCAGTCCCAACATTCTAGCCAACAAACACCACATGTTGCAAGTCATCATCAGGATCGCTCAGATGCATCAATGAGAAACAACTCTCCAGTTCACCCTAATGGTTGTTTCAACTATGGAGAATTGGGATATTATGCTAGCATCTTTCCAAATTGTAACATCTAGACTCCCCAGAAAGACAACAGTCAAAGATTCGGACAACCATCATCTCAGATACGTCATGGAAGAGCAAATTCTCACATCAATAAGGGTCAATGGAATTACGTGCGTGGCAAAGTGAACCACGTGACAGCTGAACAAGCTCCAGACGCTCCTGATTTTGTGCTGGATACGTTTCCTGTCAAACTCTGTGCCTGCAAAGATTTTATTTGATTCCGGAGCATCACATTCATTCATTGCTGAATAATTTGTGGCAAAGCATAATATACCTATGAGTTCTATGAAGACACATTTGTTGATTGGTTTCCCGAATGGTGAAATGAAGTCCACTCATGTATGCCCACGAGTCAATCTTAAGATCAGGGGAATAGATTTTCAAGCTCATCTAGTAGTTCTTACATCTAGTGGACTAGATGTAATACTTGGAATTGATTGGTTAGGCGAATGTGACAGAATAATTCTGTGTGCCAAGAAGTCAGTACTCATAACTAGCTCACAAGGAGATATATTTGAGGTTGTCGCTACTACCCCATCCAAAGAAGAAGGCAAAGTGAATCAAGATTAAGGAAAGTAGGTGAAGGGGCTATGCCTGTTGGAAGGACTCAGCGTACATGAAGGACCGATTAGGCGACCAGAGAGGGGGGGAGTGAATGGGAGCCGATAAAAATTCTTCTCGAGGGAGATTGAAACTCCGACAAGACGAACTAGCTCGGTCGAACCCCCGAAATCACACGCTCCGCACTTCTACCTTCCGTTTCCCAAAACCACGTAGCCACCGGAGTGCTACGGGTCCTAGGAACAAACTCTACCAAAGAACCACAACACACACGCAACAACGACGGCGGAAACAACTCGAAAGCCGGCTAACCAGAGGGGGGCGGTTAGACCGGGTATAGGGGGCGGTTAGACCGCCTCCACCTGGTAACCAAGAAATCCTCCGAAACGCCTCTTCCGAGCACCAAAACTCACCCCGATTTCACCAACAAAGATCTTTGGTCAAGGCCATGCTAGCTACCAGAAAATCTTGGCGAAAACCAAAACTCCACCCAGGGGCCTAGGGGCGGTTAGACCGGCTACCAGGGGCGGTCTAACCTCCTGTACCCAACAACGAACTCCAACCAAGAACACCTAGCAAACTGCACGAGAACGACCCCAAATTTCACCCAGACGCTCCTCTGATCAAAGCGAACAAACTCACGAGAGGAAAATCCGGCGAAACAAAACTTCGACCCGGAAACACCCGGGCGGTTAGACCGCCCCCCTGCGGGCGGTTAGACCGCCCCTTCCGGAAAACGAACCCGCGAGTCAAACCTCAACTTCCTCGCGCCCGATCTCCCGAATCACTCCACGGATTGCGGCAAAACTTCGGGAATAGGCCGGGTTACCTCCCGGGCAACCTCTACCTCAAAGGAATCGACCCGAAACGCTCACAATCAAGAGGAATCGAAGAAATCGCTTCTCTAGGTCAAGAACTCGCCCAACTCGAGAAACCACCAAATCGAGTCCGATTCAAAGGAGATTTGGGGGCAAAGTCACCAGCCAAAGAGGCACAAGAACCTCATACGTGACACCCACCAAAAACCCCAAGAAATCGTCCTCAAAACACCGCCAACAAAGAGCTCCGAAAATCAACACAAAAGAGACGGGAAAACCACCATGATGAACAACGCTGAACCTTCTATACATTCCATGAAAGGTTCGTACAAGGTCTAGCTTGCCACCCAAACATCCATCCCTCTCTATAGATCTCACATGAAGCTCTCAAGCTAGTCCTCTAAAACCTAAGGAAAAAGAGAACGAAAATGGAAAAACAAATGAGCTAGAGTTCCAAGAGTTGGCAGCCATCCACCCATCCAATGAGTATATATGGAGGCACCCAAAAGACTAAACTACCCTTCACTAATAACTAGGGATACATGCCCCTCGAGGGCGGATTTGGAAGTCTTCATGTCTTCACCATCGGACGGATGCCCGGCGACCGCAACCTGCTTAGCCTCGACGCAAGCCTTGCGATCCCGACGCGTGTCCTCCGCTTCGAAGCTTCTCGGCGCCGGTGGCCAGGGCGGTCAGACCGCCCCCCCTGGGCGGTTAGACCGGCCCAGGAGATCTGACCGGCCCCAGGCGGTCTGACCGCCCCTTTTGGACGGTTGAACCGGCCTGGGTGACCGCACCCCCTCGTCGAGTCTTCGGCCTCGGTTTTGTGCCTCCACCGAGTAACTCAGTGGTTTTCTGGTGAACCACTGCGAACCCCGCGAACTCGGTGTAGCCTCCGCCAATCTCCACTCATGACTCGGCTGCCACGTAGTTCCGGCTCGCCCTTGGTTTTGAGGCTCAACCAAGAAACCGTCCACAACTTCATCTTGCTGTTCATGCCACCATGCGGCCCGCACTTGACCCCGCTGGCCACCGGGTCCCTCGAACGAAGCTTACTTGTCTTCTCCACACCTTGAGGCCTCACCGGCAACGACCTTTCGCGCCTGTTCTTCACCTGCACCAACACGAGTCAAGCCACAACCTGCACCTGCAATACTTAGCCAAGAATCAGTCCACACAACGTTGTCAATCACTCATCACACAAGGAAGCGACCATCCACCGGTCCTCGAACCACACATGGTCCTCAGTACAAGATGGATTCAAAATAATACCCTTAGTTCTTTTCAATCTCTCCGAATCTCGGGACGAGATTCTTTTTAAGGGGGGTAGATTTGTAACACCCTAAAATTCCATCACTAAATTAATATAAGCAACAAGGTGTTTTAGATTTAATTTTCTAAGGATTAATTAAATTATCAAATAAATTTGGCCTTTAAAATATTTAAATATCATTTTAATAATTTAGAAGCAATAAGTGCTTGTGCATGATGATTTGAATGCATGAGTTTTGGCTATGGTGTGGTTTTAAAAGTCTTAAAATACTTGTGAAAATTCTTAAAATTAATTGTGAAATAGTTTGTGAAACTTTGTGTAAAGGTGAATTTAAAATATGTTTGAAAAGTTGTTAAAAATGGTTTGTGAAAAGCCTTTAAAATAGTTGGAGAAATTTGTGTTAAAATTTGAATTTGAAAAGATGTAAAAGATTTGATTTAAAAAGGTTTGGAAAAGATTTGAAAAGGATTTGAAAAAAAAAGAAAAGAAAAAAAACAAACCCAACCCACCTCCCTACCCCGCGGCCCATCCCCGCTTTCGGCCCACGCGGCCCACCACCGCCAGCCCACCTGTCCCTCCTCTCTCCTTCTCTCTCTCTGACGGACGGGGCCCACCCGTCAGCCTCGTCCCCTACCTCCGGCCATCCCCTTCCTCCCCACGACCGCACCTCCATCCCGCACCCCGGCGCCGCCGTCCCGCGCCTCCCCCATCAAAACCTCCCCTTCAAGAGCATTTAAAGCTCGGCCTTCATCCTCTCCATCAATCCCCTACCGTTTCTCCTTCATCAAGACCCCTCCCCCTTGACTGTCATCAAGACCGGCCGCCGCCATGGCATTGATGTCCATTTCTTCTTCGGCCGATGCCCCTCTCCCCCTCTTCTCGCTCTATAAAGCCGCCCCAAGGATCCCTGCGGCTGCCCCTTCACTCTCCCACGCTCCCACACCCTCTCCTCACCTCCACATGCGCCGTCACCCGCCGATCCCGAGCCGCCGCCGCCGCCATTAATGGCCGGCCGGCGAGCACCCGCCACCGCCTCGGCCGCCCTTTCCCCTCCCCCGCCTACGCCCTATAAAGGACAAGCAACACCTCCTCTCCATCCCACGCCCCTCCCCTTCTCTCCTCGCTCACCACAGCACCGCCGCCGCGGAGCACCACCGCCACCGCCGCCCCTCGCCGCCGATCTCCTCCACCGGCGCTCTTCTCTCCCCTTTGAGCCCCTGGTAAGCTTCCCCTCCTTCCCCTCTTCGCGTGGAGCCTTTCCGCGTTCAAATCCGAGGCCGGGAGCCCCGTTTGGCCCTCCTCCGGCGAGCTCCGCCGCCGTCGCCGGCGCGCGCCGCCGGCGCCGCCGCGGGCCGGCCGCTCCCCCCGCCGGCCTCGCCTACACGCGATCGGGGCCGTCCGATCGGCGCGGACGGCCCAGATCAGAAAGGGGGCGTACCCCCTCGATCGGTCCACCGTGGACCGAGTCCACCGCACTGGTCCACGAGCTTGCGTCAGCGATGGCGTCAGCATCGCGTCAGCCGGCTAATCGCAGCCCGCCACGTGGCGCCTCCACAGCTCACCCGCCGGCCGCCCTGGTAATTTTGCAAAAAGAACCCTACAGATTCCAAAATTACAAATATACCCTTCCACCTATATAAAAGCCTTTCAACTAAGTCCTTTCTTTTATGCTTAGGTCCCTGCAGTCCTTGATTTCTCTATTCTAAAGCCCACCCTTGACCTTTTACATGTTAGACCTCCTAGTTTCACACATATTTATGTTTTAACCCCTGAAATCTTGCAGAAAACCCCCTAAACTTCCAGATATTCACAAATTAGTCCCTGAATCTTGTTTTAGCCATATCTTTTCCGTCCTAGCTCCGTTTTAAGCGTTCTTGGTGTCCATGCGACCGTCTTTTCAAGCCCTTCGGTTTTAAAACCTTGTTTAGTCCATAGATCTAGCGTTTTAGCTCCGTTTCCACCATTTCAAGTTGCGTTAGGCTCATATCAACTCAAAGTACGCGTTAGGAGCAATGATGTACATGTTCTTTGTTTTATATTTTATTTAAATATTAAATATGATTAAATCCTATTACACATGCTTTTCTAATTAAAATCTAATTAGAAGTTTAACACGTATTTTCATAAGAAAGTTAATATGATTAATATTATATGAACATTTCTTTTAATTAAAAGTTAATTAGATGTATACCTCGGTTTTATAATCAAACTTAATTTGATTGATGATTATGCAATTTGCTTTCTACTAAAATGTAACATAGGCTATATCCCGAGTTTTCCTAATTAAATGTTAATTTGATTAAAATGAATATAAATGTGTTTTTGAATTATAATTTGATTAGAACAACTCGAAATATAAAGATAAATGCCTAGATACTTTTAAATGCTTCTTTTAAAATTAAATGTTTAATTTGCTTAAATCATACTTGAATATTTATAAGTAAAATTGGAATAGGCTTACATCGTATTTTAAATACAAATATAACTTGCTTAATTATAAATAGGGTATTTCTCTGAAATAACCTATACACATGTTTTTACTTAATTAAAAGATAACAAATGCATAGCTAGCTCTTGTTTGTGATCATCTAAACCTCCCGATAGTTCCGAGTGTTCCTTGTGTTCGCTTTCCTAAACCCAAACCTTGTTTTCTCTTTAACCTTTTCACGCTTGGTGTATTGTTTTGTTTATTGTATGTATTCTTGTGTGCTCGTAGACATCGTGCCGGTTTCAAGCGAGCAGCCAGTTGAAGTAGATCAAGAGCAAGTGTTTGAAGAAGAAGAACCTTAGTGTTCAAGCAAGGAAGGCAAGTGGTCTTCTCCCCCTGCATGATTCTATTTTATCCTATGTAACAGCATGACAACTAAGTTTATATTTATTATGTTATTGAATTAAATTGATGGGAACACCCTTTTTAAGGACTTACCTAGACTTTTACCCACAGTCCTTGGATCAACCCTGTTTAATAAATGTTTTTGGGTAGAATATGCTAGTTGCTCAACTTGGGTTGGATAAAAATGGTTTTCCAAGATAAAGGCTTGTATGTTTAACGATGATGCTTTTGGTAATACAAGATCATATGATTTAATCGGAACATGGAGAACCACCCAAGAAAACATGCGCAACCACAGTGTTACATGGCTCTGACCTTAGCCAATTAATTAGGTTTGCGATTGATCTGATGGCCCTTTTCCGAAAGGAGCAGAGGGGGATCCGGGTTGCAGGGGTATAGCTCGGTCCTTTTGGGGTAGCAGCCTTTGCTAAGGTGCTGACCACTAGGGAGGGTTATGGTCCGCCTTGATCTGTAACTATGCGGGTCGTTAGTCTTTTGTATACCTTTGTAAAGGCTTCGTATCGTCCCTATGCAATCACACCTCGGAAGTGTGGTATGATGCCTGATCAGCATCGCATGGTTGGGTTCAAAGTTCTTCGGAACTTTTACGCGAGCTGTGGATAAAGTGTGCAAACCTCTGCAGAGTGTAAAACTGATCGATCAGCCGTGCTCACGGTCATGAGCGGCTTGGACCCTCACATGATTAATAAACTTGAAGATGAGAATAAATCGTGGTTTGGTGAAGCTCGATGAGCTTTGGGTTGTTTTGTTTAAAAGTTTTTCTTAAGTGGGTTGGTATATACTTACATCTAGTAACTAGGCGTTCTTTAAATAAAAGTTTGACCAACATTAAAATGCTAACCGCTGCAAAACCATTGCCTATCCTCAGAGTCCTATGCTCATCAAGCATCGTCCGAGCCATCTCGCACAAGGTCCTGTTCTTCCTTTCCACAACACTATTCTGGGGAGGCGTATACGGACTCGAAAACTGGTGCTCAAGACCCAAGTCATGGCAAAAGGTTTCAAAACAAGAGTTCCTGAATTCCGAGCCATTATCACTGCGGATAGCTCGTATGGCATCTCCGTGCCTCTCGTTCCTCAACCTCAAGACTAGATCTCGAACAAAACCAAACGTCTCCCCCTTATCCTCAAGAAAGAACACCCACGCATACCGAGAATAGTCATCCACCACAACAAGGACATACCACTTCCCACCCGCAGATCGCACACGAGCTGGGCCAACAAGGTCCATACGGAGCAGCTCGCATGGACGCTCAGTCATCACATCGGTGAGAGGCGGGTGAGAAGAGGCCACCATCTTGGCATGCCTACACGGAGCACAAACCAACTCTTTCTCAAACCTCAACCGTGGCAATCCTCGGACCAAATTGAGTTTACTCAAGCGTGACAAGAGGTCAAAGCTCAAGTGACCCAACTTCCTATGCCACTTCCACAACTCACTCGAAGAACCAGCGAAGAAACAACGCTCCACACCCGAAGACTGAGAAAAAACAGCGCGAAACACCTGACCCTCGGGAACGACCATACAGACAAGGTCCCCTCGAGAGTCCACAATCCGAGAACCACCTGGCCACCAACACCTCAATGCCCTCATCCAACAACTGGGACACAGAAAGCAAATTGTACCCCAGCGATTGAACAAGAGCAACACGCCTCAGAGTTATCTTGTCACTCACTTTTATCTCACCTTCTGAAAGCACACGCCCACGCCCATTGTCCCCAAAAGTGATGTACCTCTTCGTCACCACCGGGACGATACTTGAGAACCACCCCCTGTCGCCAACCATATGCCTCGAGCAACCGGAGTCAATCGACCAAATATTCTTCAAGTCTCCCACCTGAAATTCAAAAATGAGCACGTGAGCGAACAAACGACTCAGCACTGGGGTTAGTACCAAAAGAGGAAAACTAGTGCCGAGCCATTTGCTCGAAAGTGGGGTTAGCACCAACCAAAGCATCTCTCCTACCAAAGCTACCTCCACGAACACCACCATGGTAACCACTCTGAGGAAACCACCCCTCACTGCCTGGATGAGGACCAAAACCACGGAAGACAACCCGTGGACCGTCCCTCCTCTCCTTCTCAAAGCTACGACTCCTCCCATCCCCGTAGTGAACTCGAGGGGGAGAATGCCTAGCAAGCCGACCACCCGTTGTCACTCCCGGACCAACCACCGGCAACTCCACCTCCGGACCCGAAACCTCTCGACTCACCACCTCGAAAACCACTTCGCCTGCACTCGGGGGCGGTTAAACCGCCTAGCCGGGCCGGTCTAACCGCCCCCCTCTAGGCCGGGCCGGCCCGACCACCTAGCCGGGCCGGTCGACCGCCCCCTCCGGAATCGCTCCTCGGCCGCGGGAACTCGCATCTCCCCATGCGGGAACACTTCTCACCACGGCCTTACCCCCGGGCGGTGGCATACGAGGCTTAGGTACACCATGGGAAGGGTTGTACCTATCCTTGTTCGCCCACTCCTTTGCCATCCTCTCTTCCCGCTTCCTCTTGAAGCAAAACTCATCCTTGTGACCCTCTTTCCCACAATGGTCACAACGAAACCTTTCAAGCTTAGGTTTAGGCTTGGATTGGGGCTGCTCGCTTGGTTTCTCTCCACTCAACTCCTCCACTGATTTCTCCTCACTAGCCTTTTCACTCACTTTCCCAAAGAACACTTTCCCAGAAGTGCTCACAAACTTGATAGGCCTTCGGAGATCATTTGTGGGTGTAGGAAATATAGGTGGAGCTGGGGTTGTGTCTAGTCTGTTCCTAAGATGGTTGGGTTTTGGAGGGAAATCATTTTTGTGGTGGGTTTTTGGTGGCTCGGGATATTCTCTCCACTTCCCTCACCAACCTTGTTTGCCCCAAGACCCTCACCATCCTCGCCTCTTAAACGCCTCGATCATCATCCTCAACCGAGGCTCATGACCGGACAACCAACCCATCAACTTTCTCAAGTCATCATTCTCATCCCGCAAACGATCAACATAATGTGCAAGTTCCAAATTATTCAAAGCATGCATTTCACGGGTAGAGCATGATGTAGGCATGGGTTCCTTCAATTTAGCCTCAAGTGAACTAGTGTAAGCATGCATCTCATCAATCTTAGCATGCAAAACGGGGCAAGAAGTGCAAGCACCTAGCAAAGCGAGTCTAGACTTAAGCTCGCCCACTTCAACCCTAAGCACATCTAGTTCCTCACACTTGGAGGCATGCTTCTCCTTAAACAAAGCAAGATCAGCAAGGAATATGGAGCAATCAGCACAATCAACCTCATCCGAAACAGCAGGGCTAGCCTTAAGGGAATCAATCTCAAGCTGAATCAATCTCAAGCTTGCTATCAAGCACCTGTGTCTCTAGCTCAGCCACTCTAGTCCTAGCATCCTCGAGAGAAGCCCTAAGCACTTTTCTCATTTTCTTGGCCTCTCTAAGCATGTCATCACGGTTATCGAGCAAAGAGCCAAGCCTCTCATTCTTCTGGCGCAAGAAGGGAAGTTCATCACGCACCTCGTCGTCGGACTCAGAGTCCGAGTCGCTCTGTGTACTCTTCTTGCTGCCAGAGCTCAGCGCCATGGTGCAGAAGCCGTCTCTCGCGGCGGCTCGGCACCCCGCTCGGGTTCTTGGACGACTTCTTGTTCTTGCGACGATCACCTTCGTCTTCACTGCTACTCGAGCTCGAGGTGGAGTACGCGGAACTGGAGTCGACGTCGCTCGCTCCCACCATCGCTCGGGCCTTGCCTCGGCTCCCCTTCTTCCTCGATCGTCGCTCGTCCTTGTACTTGTTCTTGTGCTTGCTCTTGTGGTCACGCCTCGAATGGTACTTGTCGTCCATCCTCGGCTTGTGCTTGTAGCTGTCCTTGTTCTCGGCCTTCTCCGGGCAGTCGGTGACGAAGTGTCCTGGCTTGCCGCACTGGAAGCATGTTCTCGCGTTCCTCCTCATGTTCACGCGGTTCTCGTGCAGCCTCTCGAACCGCCTCGTCAGGAGCGCCAGCTCGTCCTCTCCAAGCTCGTCGAACTCATCATCTGGCATAGACATCAAAGAGGAGAAAGATAACATCCTAGTGGATGGGTTAGAATTAGCCTTTCCTTTGGAACCACCAACGAGGGCGAGACTATGGGAGTCAGTCGGACCCTCGAGCTTGGCAGTCATGCCCCTATCCACCTCAGCCGACTTGAGCTTTGAGAACAGCTCGTTCACGGTCAGAGTGTCATACTTCTCCGACTCCACAATGGCCTCGAACTTTCCGCCCCATATCGTACGATCCAAAGAGTGTAAGAGCTTGACCGCTCTATCATGATCATTGTACGGGAGCACGTCCACATTGGCCCTCATGTTGTTCACAACCACCGTGAACCTCTGAAACAAGGCATCGATGGACTCACCGAGGAGATGAGTGAAGTTCTCGTACTCTCTCCTGTAGGTCGCATACATCCGTGCCTGAACCTGGGCGTTCCCAACATGAGCCTCCTTCAACACTGGCCAAATCCTACAAGCCAAGTGCTCGGTGTGCACCCGATCGAACTCAGGCTGACACAAAGCACGAAACAAGTAGTCGACCGCCTTGTTGTTGGCGTCGAATCTGTCCCTCGATCCTAGAGTGAGGAAGTCCATCGGCTGGACATAGCCTGTGTCCACCGTGACATCCCAAAGGATCTGACCCTTTCCGCAGAGGAACGCACCCATCCGCTTGCTCCACATCTGGTAGTTCTTGCCATCGAAGTGTGGAGGACCCGAACCCCGTTCCTGGTACGCCATCCTTGGATCTTAGACTGGTTAGAGTCAACAAAGACCTAAACCGGCTCTGATACCACTTGAAGGACCGATTAGGCGGCCAGAGAGGGGGGAGTGAATGGGAGCCGATAAAAATTCTTCTCGAGGGAGATTGAAACTCCGACAAGACGAACTAGCTCGGTCGAACCCCCGAAATCACACGCTCTGCACTTCTACCTTCCGTTTGCCAAAACCACGTAGCCACTGGAGTGCTACTGGTCCTAGGAACAAACTCTACTAGCAACCACAACACACACGCAGCAACGACAGCGGAAACAACTCGAAAGCCGGCTAACCAGAGGGGGCGGTTAGACCGGGTATAGGGGGCGGTTAGACCGCCTCCACCTGGTAACCAAGAAATCCTCCGAAACGCCTCTTCCGAGCACCAAAACTCATCCCGATTTCACCAACAAAGATCTCTGGTCAAGGCCATGCTAGCTACCAGAAAATCTTGGCGAAAAACAAAACTCCACCCAGGGGCCTAGGGGCGGTTAGACCGGCTACCAGGGGCGGTCTAACCTCCTGTACCCAGCAACGAACTCCAACCAAGAACACCTAGCAACCGCACGAGAACGACCCCAAATTTCACCCGGACGCTCCTCTCGATCAAAGCGAACAAACTCACGAGAGGAAAATACGGCGAAACAAAACTTCGACACGGAAACACCCGGGGCGGTTAGACCGCCCCCGCGGGCGGTTGGACCGCCCCTTCCCGAAAACGAACCCGCGGGTCAAACCTCAACTTCCTCGCGCCCGATCTCCCGAATCACTCCACGGATTGCAGCAAAACTTCGGGAATAGCTGGGTTACCTCCTGGGCAACCTCTACCTCAAAGGAATCGACCCGAAACGCTCACAATCAAGAGGAATCGAAGAAATCGCTTCTCTAGGTCTAGAACTCGCCCAACTCGAGAAACCACCAAATCGAGTCCGATTCGAAGGAGATTTGGGGGCAAAGTCACCAGCCAAAGAGGCCCAAGAACCTCATACGTGACACCCACCAAAAACCCCAAGAAATCGTCCTCAAAACACCGCCAACAAAGAGCTCCGAAAATCAACACAAAAGAGACGGGAAAACCACCATGATGAACAACACTGAACCTTCTATACATGCCATGAAAGGTTCGTACAAGGTCTAGCTTGCCACCCAAACATCCATCCCTCTCTCTAGATCTCACATGAAGCTCTCAAGCTAGTCCTCTAAAACCTAAGGAAAAAGAGAACGAAAATGGAAAAACAAATGAGCTAGAGTTCCAAGAGTTGGCAGCCATCCACCCATCCAATGAGTATATATGGAGGCACCCAAAAGACTAAACTACCCTTCACTAATAACTAGGGATACATGCCCCTCGAGGGTGGATTTGGAAGTCTTCATGTCTTCACCATCGGACGGATGCCCGGCGACCGCAACCTGCTTAGCCTCGACGCAAGCCTTGCGATCCCGACGCGTGTCCTCCGCTTCGAAGCTTCTCGGCGCCGGCGGCCAGGGCGGTTAGACCGGCCTGGGAGATCTGACCGGCCCCAGGCGGTCTGACCGCCCCTCCTGGACAGTTGAACCGGCCTGGGTGACCGCACCCCCTCGTCGAGTCTTCGGCCTCGGTTTTGTGGCTCAACCGAGTAACTCAGTGGTTTTCTGGTGAACCACTGCAAACCCCGCGAACTCGGTGTAGCCTCCGCCAATCTCCACTCATGACTCGGCTGCCACGTAGTTCCGGCTCGCCCTTAGTTTTGAGGCTCTACCAAGAAACCGTCCACAACTTCATCTTGCTGTTCATGCCACCATGCGGCCCGCACTTGACCCCGCTAGCCACAGGGTCCCTCGAACGAAGCCTACTTGTCTTCTCCACACCTGGAGGCCTCACCGGCAACGACCTTTCGTGCCTGTTCTTCACCTGCACCAACACAAGTCAAGCCGCAACCTGCACCTGCAATACTTAGCCAAGAATCAGTCCACACAACGTTGTCAATCACTCATCACACAAGGAAGCGACCATCCACCGGTCCACGAACCACACATGGTCCTCAGTACAAGATGGATTCAAAACAATACCCTTAGTTCTTTTCAATCTCTTCGAATCTCGGGACGAGATTCTTTTTAAGGGGGGTAGATTTGTAACACCCTAAAATTCCATCACTAAATTAATATAAGCAACATGGTGTTTTAGATTTAATTTTCTAAGGATTAATTAAATTATCAAATAAATTTGGCCTTTAAAATATTTAAATATCATTTTAATAATTTAGAAGCAATAAGTGCTTGTGCATCATGATTTGAATGCATGAGTTTTGGCTGTGGTGTGGTTTTAAAAGTCTTAAAATACTTGTGAAAATTCTTAAAAATAATTGTGAAATAGTTTGTGAAAATTTGTGTAAAGGTGAATTTAAAATATGTTTGAAAAGTTGTTAAAAATGGTTTGTGAAAAGCCTTTAAAATAGTTGGAGAAATTTGTGTTAAAATTTGAATTTGAAAAGATGTAAAAGATTTGATTTAAAAAGGTTTGGAAAAGATTTGAAAAGGATTTGAAAAAAAAAGAAAAAAAACAAACCCAACCCACCTCCCTACCCCGCGGCCCATCCCCGCTTTCGGCCCACGCGGCCCACCACCGCCTGCCCACCTCTCCCTCCTCTCTCCTTCTCTCTCTCTGACGGACGGGGCCCACCCGTCAGCCCCGTCCCCTACCTCCGGCCATCCCCTTCCTCCCCACGGCCGCACCTCCATCCCGCACCCCGGCGCCGCCTTCCCGCGCCTCCCCCATCAAAACCTCCCCTTCAAGAGCATTTAAAGCTCGGCCTTCATCCTCTCCATCAATCCCCTACCGTTTCTCCTTCATCAAGACCCCTCCCCCTTGACTGACATCAAGACCGGCCGCCGCCATGGCATTGATGGCCATTTCTTCTTCGGCCGATGCCCCTCTCTCCCTCTTCTCGCTCTATAAAGCCGCCCCAAGGATCCCTGCGGCTGCCCCTTCACTCTCCCACGCTCCCACACCCTCTCCTCACCTCCACATGCGCCGTCACCCGCCGATCCCGAGCCGCCGCCGCCGCCATTAATGGCCGGCCGGCGAGCACCCGCCACCGCCTCGGCCGCCCTTTCCCCTCCCCCGCCTACGCCCTATAAAGGATGAGCAACACCTCCTTTCCATCCCACGCCCCTCCCCTTCTCTCCTCGCTCACCACAGCACCGCCGCCGCGGAGCACCACCGCCACCACCGCCCCTCGTCGCCGATCTCCTCCACCGGCACTCTTCTCTCCCTCCGAGCCCCTGGTAAGCTTTCCCTCCTTCCCCTCTTCGCGTGGAGCCTTTCCGCGTTCAAATCCGAGGCCGGGAGCCCCGTTTGGCCCTCCTCCGGCGAGCTCCGCCGCCGCCGCCGGCGCGCGCGCGCCGGCGCCGCCGCGGGCCGGCCGCTCCCCCGCCGGCCTCGCCTGCACGCGATCGGGGCCGTCCGATCAGCGCGGACGGCCCAGATCAGAAAGGGGGCGTACCCCCTCGATCGGTCCACCGTGGACCGGTGGACCGAGTCCACCGCACCGGTCCACGAGCTTGCGTCAGCGATGGCGTCAGCATCGCGTCAGCCGGCCAATCGCAGCCCACCACGTGGCGCCTCCACAGCTCACCCGCCGGCCGCCCTGGTAATTTTGCAAAAAGAACCCTACAGATTCCAAAATTACAAATATAACCTTCCACCTGTATAAAAGCCTTTCAACTAAGTCCTTTCTTTTATGCTTAGGCCCCTGCAGTCCTTGATTTCTCTATTCTAAAGCCCACCCTTGACCTTTTACATGTTAGACCTCCTAGTTTCACACATATTTATGTTTTAGCCCCTGAAATCTTGCAGAAAACCCCCTAAACTTCCAGATATTCACAAATTAGTCCCTGAATCTTGTTTTAGCCATATCTTTTCCGTCCTAGCTCCGTTTTAAGCGTTCTTGGTGTCCATGCGACCGTCTTTTCAAGCCCGTCGGTTTTAGAACCTTGTTTAGTCCATAGATCTAGCGTTTTAGCTCCGTTTCCACCGTTTCAAGTTGTGTTAGGCTCATATCAACTCAAAGTACGCGTTAGGAGCAATGATGTACATGTTCTTTGTTTTATATTTTATTTAAATATTAAATATGATTAAATCCTATTACACATGCTTTTCTAATTAAAATCTAATTAGAAGTTTAACACGTATTTTCATAAGAAAGTTAATATGATTAATATTATATGAACATTTCTTTTAATTAAAAGTTAATTAGATGTATACCTCGGTTTTATAATCAAACTTAATTTGATTGATGATTATGCAATTTGCTTTCTACTAAAATGTAACATAGGCTATATCCCGAGTTTTCCTAATTAAATGTTAATTTGATTAAAATGAATATAAATGTGTTTTTAAATTATAATTTGATTAGAACAACTCGAAATATAAAGATAAATGCCTAGATACTTTTAAATGCTTCTTTTAAAATTAAATGTTTAATTTGCTTAAATCATACTTGAATATTTATAAGTAAAATTGGAATAGGCTTACATCGTATTTTAAATACAAATATAACTTGCTTAATTATAAATAGGGTATTTCTCTGAAATAACCTATACACATGTTTTTACTTAATTAAAAGATAACAAATGCATAGCTAGCTCTTGTTTGTGATCATCTAAACCTCCCGATAGTTCCGAGTGTTCCTTGTGTTCGCTTTCCTAAACCCAAACCTTGTTTTCTCTTTAACCTTTTCACGCTTGGTGTATTGTTTTGTTTATTGTATGTATTCTTGTGTGCTCGTAGACATCGTGCCGGTTTCAAGCGAGCAGCCAGTTGAAGTAGATCAAGAGCAAGTATTTAAAGAAGAAGAACCTTAGTGTTCAAGCAAGGAAGGCAAGTGGTCTTCTCCCCCTGCATGATTCTATTTTATCCTATGTAACAGCATGACAACTAAGTTTATATTTATTATGTTATTGCATTAAATTGATGGGAACACCCTTTTTAAGGACTTACCTAGACTTTTACCCACAATCCTTGGATCAACCCTGTTTAATAAATGTTTTTGGGTAGAATATGCCAGTTGCTCAACTTGGGTTGGATAAAAATGGTTTTCCAAGATAAAGGCTTGTATGTTTAACGATGATGCTTTTGGTAATACAAGATCATATGATTTAATCGGAACATGGAGAACCACCTAAGAAAACATGCGCAACCACAGTGTTACATGGCTCTGACCTTAGCCAATTAATTAGGTCTGCGATTGATCTGATGGCCCTTTTCCGAAAGGAGCAGAGGGGGATCCGGGTTGCAGGGGTATAGCCCGGTCCTTTTGGGGTAGCAACCTTTGCTAAGGTGCTGACCACTAGGCAGGGTTATGGTCCGCCCTGATCTGTAACTATGCGGGTCGTTAGTCTTTTGTATACCTTTGTAAAGGCTTCGTAGCGTCCCTATGCAATCACTCCTCGGAAGTGTGGTATGATGCCTGATCAATATCGCATGGTTGGGTTCAAAGTTCTTCGGAACTTTTACGCGAGCTGTGGGTAAAGTGTGCAAACCTCTCCAGAGTGTAAAACTGATCGATCAGCCGTGCTCATGGTCATGAGCGGCTTGGACCCTCACATGATTAATAAACTTGAAGATGAGAATAAATCGTGGTTTGGTGAAGCTCGATGAGCTTTGGGTTGTTTTGTTTAAAATTTTTTCTTAAGTGGGTTGGTATATACTTACATCTAGTAACTAGGCGTTCTTTAAATAAAAGTTTGACCAACATTAAAATGCTAACCGCTGCAAAACCATTGCCTATCCTTGGTAGCCTTGCATCTTCCCCCACTTGTTGAGTACCAACCATAAGTGTACTCAGCCTTGCTTACCGCTGTTCAGAAGAGAACAATGGTGAAGAGTTCTACTGCGACCTTGAGGAGTTCTGAGGCATGCGTCTCCCCCAGTCAAGTGCCTGTGGAAGCGGAAGATGAAGACTCGTCGTGTAGTTATCGTTTTCCGATGTTAAAGACCTTCGTGTCTTCCGAGTGAGTGTAGTAGGTTGTTAAACCCCTTGTTACGTTTTTACTGTCTATGATATTACACTCATTTCGTCTATCATATGTGTGGAACTAGATCCTGGCACACATATGAGATGAATCTGGTTTCTCTCCAGAAATCGGGTGTGACAAGAGGAGAAGGGAATGAACCTGGACGCTGCTGACCACCATAATTCCCATTAAACGACAGTTACCAGTAACTGTTGTATTCAACGTCATCAGTTACCAGTAACGGGGATTATGATTGACATGAATGACCGACATGAATGACAAAACAGTGCATACGCCTCACGGTCATGGTCACGGTCTCGGTCTCGACTCGACTCGACTCGACATGACACGACACGACACGACACGCCTCGCCTCGGCCACAGCCACGGCCCAGCCCGGCGCGGCGAGGCGAGCGAGCGAGCGCGCGTGTGGCACGCCCTTCTCCTTTTACCAACTTCACAAGTGGTCCACCGTTGGTCCACCCTTTAAGTTAGTTAAGATTCTCATTGGATTTCAATGCGGGATTGAATCCCTAGCATTTATTTTGTGGACCTTTTAATTCTCAGGATTAATTGAGACTAAATGGCCCAAGGCCCAATTAATCCAACAATCCCCACCAAGAATTTCAAGGTACACAAAGAAATGTCCTCTTCTCAACTCTTGTTTTGATATACTGACTTTATGGTGGAGACCGTTAAGTTGAACATCCACTCGAGACAAAAGCTACACTCATTCACAACCGACCAATGGACTATGCCTTGAATTGGCGAGTTTCGTGCAAACAAGTTTGACTAGAGCCCCTTGCCGGTACTAGGTCGCTATAAGCATCCCCTCAAAGTTGGAGCGTATAAGTCATACTCCGTGCCTTTCATGGGTGTCTAGAGATCACCCTATCTCATAGATTGTGACTAGCAATCAGACCCATATAGGTGCAATCCTTTAAGATGTTCTGTAGGCCAACATCTTTGCTCCTCTTTGAGCCACTCGGATCACATTAAGGTTTTCCACCAACCTACCATATTGATTTTAGAAGAGAAATGCATCTCTACTGGAATGAGCCCTTTACAAAGGTTCTCTTCTCTCTGTTAAACAATAGTTTGTTTCACTATCCTAATTCACGGGATCTCCGATCACATAGAACAGGTTACCACTACTGAATAGCGCTGATGGGTCTCAAGCCCAATTCCCTGGATGCATTGTCTATCACATTACGTGAAAGACCCTTTGTGAATTGATCTGTCAGATTTTTATCCGTTTGGATGTAGTCCAAGGCTATCACTCCGGAGTTTCTCATTTTCCTGACAGATTTCAGCCGCCTTTTTACATGCCTGGATGACTTCATGTTGTCCTTTGAACTGTTCACCTTGACAATCACCGTTTGATTATCACAATTCATGAGGACTGCCGGTATCGGTTTTTCAACTACCGGTAAATCCATAAGGAGTTCAAGAAGCCATTCAGCCTCAACTGTGGTGGTGTCTAATGCAGTGAGTCCAGCCTCCATAGTTGATCTCGTTAAGATGGTCTACTTGCAAGACTTCCAGGAGACAGCCTCCAAGTGTAAATACATATCCACTTGTGGCTTTAATCTCATCTACATCAGAGATCCAATTCGAATCACTATAGCTCTCTAGTACCCTAGGATACCCAGTATAGTGAATCGCATAGTCCACTGTTCCTTTCAGATAGCGCATTACCCGTTCAAGAGCTTCCCAATGAGCATCTCCCGGGTTAGACACGAATCGACTCAGTTTGCTTACAGCATATGCGATGTCGGGTCTAGTAGCGCTAGCTAGGTACATTAGTGAGCCAATGATTTGGGAGTATCTCAGCTGGTCTCTCATTATTCTTATGTTTTTCCTTAACATTTTACTAGCATCATAAGGTGTTGGTGCTGGCTTGCAGTCATTGTAACCAAAACGACTCAAGATTTTCTCCACATAATGAGATTGTGTAAGAACAACCCCACCATCACCTTCTCTCATTAGTTTAATGTTTAGAATCACATCAGCCTCCCCCAAATCTTTCATCTCGAAGCTTTGAGACAAGAATTCTTTCACTTCCTTAATCGCATTAAGGCTTGTCCCAAATATCAGTATGTCATCTACATACAAACATAGGATCACTCCTTCGCCCCCACCATAGCGATAGTACACACATTTGTCGGCCTCGTTCACAACAAAGCCAACTGATGTTAAAGTTTTGTCAAACTTCTCATGCCATTGCTTAGGAGCTTGCTTAAGACCATACAAAGATTTTACCAATCTACACACCATCCCTTCTTGACCTTTTACTACGAATCCATCTGGCTGATCCATATAGATCTCCTCCTCCAACTCTCCATTTAGGAAAGCTGTCTTATCGTCCATCTGATGAACGATAAGACCATGGGAAGCTGCCAAGGAAAGTAGTACTCGAATAGTGGTCAATCGGGCGACCGGTGAGTAAGTATCGAAAAAATCTTCTCCTTCTTTCTGAGTATAGCCTTTAGCCACCAGCCTTGCCTTGTACTTATCAATAGTACCATTAGGCCTAAGCTTTTTCTTGAACACCCACTTGCACCCTACAGGTTTGCACCCATAGGGACGCTCTACAACCTCCCAAGTACCATTAGACATAATAGAATCCATCTCACTCCGAACTGCTTCCTTCCAATAGCCAGCATCCGGAGAGGAATATGCCTCTTCAATGGTTCTAGGAGTATCATCCACGAGGTACACAATGAAATCATCACCAAAGGACTTTGTAATCCTCTGTCTCTTGCTCTTTCTAAGAGCTTCATTGCCATCCTCCTCAGGATTTTCCTCATGTTGTTGTTCATTGTGTTCTATCAAAACAGCAGGTTCTGTGGGTTCATTATTAATAGACAATTCATGACTAAATGTGCTATCTACTTCTTTCATAGGAAAAATGTCCTAAAAAAATGTAGCGTCTCTGGATTCCATGATGGTGCCAACATGCATATCAGGTACTCCAGACTTCACTATTAAAAACCTATAACCCGCACTGTGTAGAGCATAACCAAGAAAGATACAATCGACAGTTTTAGGTCCTAGTTTACGTTTCTTGGTTATAGGCACATTCACTTTGGCCAAACATCCCCAAGTCCGTAAGTATGAAAGAGTTAGCCTTTTCTTTTCCCATTCCTCGAATGGCGTTATCTCTTTGTTCTTTATAGGAACACGATTCAGGACATGACATGTAGTCAATATAGCCTCACCCCACCATTCCTTGGAAAGTCCCGCTGTGTCTAACATGGCGTTAACCAAATCAGTTAGAGTGCGGTTCTTTCTTTCGGCTACCCCGTTTGATTGAGGTGAATAGGGAGGCGTCCTCTCATGAATTATTCCGTGTTCCTCATAGAACGCAGTGAAAACATTAGAAAAATACTCTCCACCACGATCAGACCTAATTCTTTTGATCTCTCTCTCAAGTTGGTTTTCTACTTCAGCTTTATAGATTTTAAAATATTGTAACGCTTCATCTTTAGACTTCAACAGATAGATATAGCAAAATCTAGTACAATCGTCTATCAGAGTCATGAAAAACTTTTTACCACCTTTCGTCAACACACCATTCATCTCGCTTAAGTCAGAATGAATTAGTTCTAGAGGTGCCAAGTCTCTCGCCTCAGCCGAAAAATGAGGCTTACGAGGTTGTTTTGATTCAACGCACACATGACACTTAGAATTTTTGACTAAGGTAAATTTTGGAATTAAACTCAAGTTTGCAAGACGTGTCATACAACCAAAATTAACATGACAAAGTCGCGAATGCCAAACATTAGACTCATCATTAACATTCGAAACATGGTTCACAATTTTATTACAATCATATGACAAAGAAAAGCGGAACAAACCTCCGCTATCATAACCTTTTCCAATAAAACTTCCAAACTTAGAAATTACACATTTATTGGATTCAAAGACTAATTTAAAACCGTCTCTACATAGTAGAGACCCGCTGACTAAGTTCTTCTTGATAGTAGCATGCTGCACGTTCTTCAATCGAACGATCTTTCCCGAAGTAAGCTTCAGATCGACCGAACCAACACCAAGAACACGCGCATGTGATCCGTTTCCCATCAACAAGGAGGAAATTCCGCCCGCCTGGTAAGAGGAAAACAAGGAAATGTCAGCACAAACATGAATATTAGCATCCGTATCAATCCACCAATCAGGTGACTGACATACTGAAAGAATTGTAGGTAAAAGATTACCGTACCCCGACGTTCCACCAGTCTCACTAATAACCATGTTAGCACTCTTGCCATCTTTCTTATCCTTGCGATCCGGACACTTTGCAGCGAAGTGTTCCGTGCTACCACAGCAGTAGCACTTTCCAGTTGGCGGTTTTTTCTGCTTGAACTGAGCCGTCTGCTTAGCCTTTGATTGGTTTTGATGCGGCTTGTTCTTCTTTTTGAATGCATTGTTGTTCTTCTTCTGCACCAAGTTAGCACTAGAAGACCCAACAATCCCTTTACCATGTGTCTTGTCCTTTGCTCTCGCCTTCTCTTCAACATCAAGAGTGCCGATAAGATCGACAACAGCAAACTCTTGCCTCTTGTGTTTTAGAGAGGCTCCAAAGTCCCTCCAAGAAAGTGGTAACTTGGAGATAATACCTCCAGCCACAAACTTGTCAGGCAACTTACATGGTGCATCCTTGCTATAGTTCTCAAGATCTCTAGCTAGCGCCTGAATCTCATGGGTCTGCTCTACCACAGAACGGTCTTCAACCATTTTGTAGTCATAGAGCTGTTCCATGACATACAGCTCACCACCAGCATCAGAAACCCCAATTTTAGCATCAAGCGCATCCCAAATATCTTTGCCACTTGGCAGCAGAAGGTACGTGTCTACAAGGTTTTCAGCGAGAACACTCAAGATGGCACCACGAAACAGGTTATCGGCTGCCTCGAAAGCCTTCTCCTCCTCCGGAGAAAACCGTTCGGGCTTCCCCCGTATGACATGCATGATGCTCATCGCTCGTCAACCAATATGTAACCCTTTGCTTCCAACGCTTGTAATTTGAACCATCGAAAACATTTGGTTTGAGCGTTGCAGCGAAACTAGTTACCGAAAGCCTATCAACAATATAAGGTTTTTGGATTGTTAGACAATTAGGCAATTTTCGGTACATTTTAATTTCAGAAATTATTAACAAATTCATGACAAATATAAGTGATCCCGTGAGAACAAAGCATGTGCATGTGTTCAAGTTAAATCTCAAATAAAACTCGAACAAAATTACACAGAAGAGGTTTAGTATGTACCCAAAGGCGGGACGGTTGACGGAGTCAACCGGTGCGCCGTTATCCCTTGGATTAGACATGCTAATCGTGGAGGAACCTTGTTTGGTGTAGCCGTTCAGAGTCGATGCAGTGACGAGTCGTTGCAGTGAAGTCCCACGAACGGCCTTCGGGAAGTAGTCGTTCACGCGGACGTAGTCGTATTGGAAGTAGTCATTCACGCGGATGTAGCCGTACTGGAAGTAGTCGTTCACGCGAACGTAGTCGTACTGGAAGTAGTCGTTCACGTGGAGGACGTAGTCGTACTGGAGAGCGAGCAGGCGCATACGGGTACGCTCCCCAAAAACCTTATCGCCCGCCTATCCTGAGCAGGATCGCTAGGCGGACGATGTTCGGAGGCAACTGCTCACGCAAGCAGTGTGCGTGCAAAGCTTGCGTTGGGAATGACAGAGAGCAGCAACACAGAGGGAGAAGAGAGAGGTCTCCTAAGCAGGAGTACCTGGGTGTGAGAATGTGTGTCTGTGCCAGAGGATGGAGTCCTCTTATATAGGCGCAGAGGAGAGGAGAAGGGAATGAACCTGGACGCTGCTGACCACCATAATTCCCATTAAACGACAAGCACCAAGAATCGTCGTATTCAACGTCATCATCAGTTACCAGTAACGGTGATTATGACTGACATGAATGACAAAACAGTGCATCACGGTCACGGGAATGTACCTGGACGCTGCTGACCACCAGGGAATGAACCTGGACGCTGCTGACCACCATAGTTCCCATTAAACGACAGTTACCAGTAACTGTTGTATTCAACGTCATCATCAGTTACCAGTAACGGTGATTATGATTGACATGAATGACCGATATGAATGACAAAACAGTGCATCACGGTCACGGGAATGAACCTGGACGCTGCTGACCACCATAATTCCCACTAAACGACAATTACCAGTAACTGATGTATTCAACGTCATCATCAGTTACTAGTAACGGTGATTATGATTGACATGAATGACCGACATGAATGACAAAACAGTGCATCACGGTCTCGGTCTCGGTCTCGACTCGACACGCCTCGCCACGGCCCAGCCCGGCCCAACGCGGCGCGGCGAGCGAGCGCGCGCGTGTGGCACGCCCTTCTCCTTTTACCAACTTCACAAGTGGTCCACCGTTGGTCCACCCTTTAAGTTAGTTAAGATTCTCATTGGCTTTCAATGCGTGATTGAATCCCTAGCATTTATTTTGTGGACCTTTTAATTCTTAGGATTAATTGAGACTAAATGGTCCAAGGCCCAATTAATCCAACACTCTCCTCCCTGTCACAAGCACTGGCAGCCATAAACATGGTTGTAGAGTCTCATAGGACTTACATGTCCCAAATTTACATCACTTGGTGCGTGCAAGCATAGATATACAAAGGAGGTGTGCAAACCTCGCCAAACTTTAGGCTAATCACTAAAGCAATGGATAATAGATCTAGCAATAATCAAGACCAACATATTGTGCTATTCGCCTGGGCCATGCTGATCCGATCCAGTGAGGTTCACCAGGCTTGGGAACCTTGATCAGCTCTAACCACACCCTAGCTTGGATGGAATGCATGTCAGTTACTCCCTCCTCTTCCAAATTACTATTGGTCTTGGTTTTTCTAGATACATGAATTTTACTACTTATCTAGACATAATATGCATCGAGGTGAATAACAAAAGCTACGTATCTAACAAATCCAAAATGAATAGTAATTTGGGATAGAGGGAATGATTTTTATCATTTTTGCAAGAAGAAGATACCTATTGACTTGCTTAGTTAGAAATGGAATTAGATAGGATACAATTCGCAGAAATAAAAGATAGGATACGGATACAAATTGCACTGATTTTAACAATTTAATTTTTATGTGAATATGAATCTTCGAATCCATATCCTACACCCCCGCGCCGAACTGGCCACCACGCCGCAGCTTCCCCGCGATCGCCCGCTTCCTCCTTCGACCCCACCATCCGACTCCACGCGAACCGGCACCACCTCCCCTCCCTCTCCGCCTCCGCCTCCACCGTGCACCCCCCCCCCCCCCCCTCTCCTCACTCGCCGCGCCCGCCACCACCGCGCCGCCGCGTCCTCCACCTCTCGCTACGAGGTGCCGGCCTCCCCACCGCGCCGCCGCGACCTCGCCGCCGCCGGACACCCCCGGACCACCCTCGGGCACCGCCGCCGCCGGACGCCCCCGGTCCACCGTCGGGAGCCGCCGCCGCCGGATCCACGCCGTCCGCCGCGGCACCTCGCCTGGGCGCCGCTGCACGCCCTCGACGTCGTCCACGCCCACCGGCCACCACGATCTCCT
This sequence comes from Cenchrus americanus, assembly GCA_947561735.1. Taxonomy (NCBI): domain Eukaryota; kingdom Viridiplantae; phylum Streptophyta; class Magnoliopsida; order Poales; family Poaceae; genus Cenchrus; species Cenchrus americanus. The sequence continues at coordinate 162,519,510 of OX387242.1, read as the reverse complement.
CTCCCCCGAATCCGCCGGCCGCCGCCCGAGCCCCGGGTCCTCCACTACCCGCTGCGTTCTCCGGTAGGCCCCCTCGCTGCCGTTCCACGGCCCCATCTCCCGTGTGTTTAGGCAAGAAGCGACGTCGGCCACCTCGTGCTGGAGGACGACCTCGACACAGCTGCCGTGACGAGCTTCGATTTTATCCTTTTCTCTTGACACGGTGAGCTCATCCGCGTGAACCTCCCCTGGCCTGTGAACATGTTGTGCTTGCCCGATGGCCAAGCTGCCATCTTTCCTGTCTTTGAGGTCGGCCTTCGCGTCGCGTTCTTTCTCTTGCAGGTCGTGCCCCCGCTGCAGTGCTCAAAGCCAAACTGCAGTCTCTCCTACCTGTTGCCTTCAACATGTTTGATCCTTTGCCTGAACCACGAGCTGCTGCTGCCTTCTTCCCCGTCGCTCGTGTCATGTTCGACAGAATGCCCGCCCGATGACAACATGCTCCTCGATGAGCCAGCAAACCAAGCCCTTTAAGTGACCTCTAGCTGTTCGATGTTTTGTGCACGTTGCCCTTCTCTGCCTCTTGTGATGACCGGCCTTTGTGCTGTCCTCGGGGAACACAGTAGTGGGAAAGGTTGCGTCTGCGTTCCTGCAAGGCGGCTCGATGGCCGGGCACACAGCGGCGCTGGGGGGCGAGTCGCGAGCGGCACGGCATCAAGCGGCCACGTACAGCAGCAGCCAGGCTCTTTAGTTCAACCCCCCCCCCCCCTAAAAATTTTCCTGGCTCCGTCCCTGGTCCCATATAATGGCTTGTTTGGGTAGGAGAGTATTGGAGTGGAATTGAAGTGGAATGAAGGGGATTGATATTAAAATGAACTAAATTCCCCCTCTAATACCTCCATTTCACTTCAACCCACTAATACCCAAACAAGCCTTAAGAAAGATAAATATCCCCCTCTTGAATTTTTCATTTGATGGCTAATATGTGCAGTTCTATGTTTCTACAGCTTTTATGCTTCAATTTGATTGGCTTTAACGATTAGTGAAGAGCTCTCTTTCTTGTGCTATGCAGCAGAATTGAACGGGATGGGGAGGTAAGTTATACATGCATAATGTTTGTTTAGGACAAATTCCCATGCATAATGTTGGTTTATGACAATTCCTCATGTTTTACTGTTCATATATGTGGCAATGCTTTCTCTCATGGGAAATATATGTATTATTTTGCTAATTGTTTCAATTAACTTGTACTGCTCTATAACCAAACTGTTAGAAACAATTTGCATAGCCAAACACCAAGTTGGACTGGAGGTCAGCTATAGAGCAGTACAAGTTCATCGAGCCCTGCCTGTCATACATAGCTTTAGTAACTGTCATATATTGTTTGGTCACGTGATTATTCTTTTGCAAGTTTGAGATGAAGACCATCTAAGATAATGATTATTCTTTTGTAAGTTGAGATAAAGAGTATCCAAGATAATGTTACCCATGTTACTACTCATTCCAAGGTTATTACAAAGGATTCCTAAATTAATTTGAGTTGGTACGAGTAAATATTTGACGTGATAAAAATTGATGTCATTTTGGGTATGCAGGTTCCTAATATTTCTCTTTTTTCAGATAATACTTCTCGGGGCGCGGTGCAATCCTCCGGTTCCGGTGTTCGCTCCTACACCATCTCTCGTCCTCTCTGTCTCGCTTTTGGCCAATCCGTAGCTCTTCTCTTTTAGGAATTGTACCGTGTGTTTCCTTTTTTTTTTAGTTGTAGGATTTTGTCAATCTTTAAGTTAGCTTGCAACACCGGCATAAATCGTTACTTGTGCTAATTGATCACAATAAACTAGCATTGTTCGGCATATTTATTTCATTGCGATTGCTATGGTCTTATGTGGAACTTTTACTATTATAGCACAATAGTCACGAGAAAGTACATGGTAGAGTGACTGTACATGAATCAATAGTATGCATTATAGAATAGAAGAGTAACTTTATACATGAATCTTAGGCTGTAACCCAGATCGCTGAAATTTATGTATACAGTATTCCAAAGAATATTAATGCAGTAATTAAATCTGTCAATTATCTATTTTCATTTGATATATTGCTTTGTTAAATGCAATGTGCATTGTGTGATGATTTTTCTCTACCCGTAGCAACGCAGGGGCATGATCCTATTTAACTATAATGTTGAAATTTACCATGTTTGCCTACTTAAATCAGTTTTTTGTTGAGTCATATTGGAGCATATATGTGAAGCTGTGAACTTCTCAATGATGTGTAGGTGAATAGATAACAATTTTGTTAATTTCCTTAATAAGTTACTCAGATTATTTACAAGTCCCGCATGCCTCACTATTTGGTGTGATAGTTTTTATAATGCATTTCTTTGATGCAGGATAGTTTGTTGTTTCCGTATTTCAAGGTCCGCGTTTAAACGCTTGAAAAGGAATGGGATTTCAGATGACAGAAACTTGAACATAGGTTGATTTTTCTTTTCCAGTATGTCGAGCTATGGTTATTACAATAATTATCTTGTCCTTCGTGATCTCATGGACCTTTATCTATATCTATCCATGTTACTCATTGCTGCTTAAATCCTTAATCTATTATTGGTTTAATTTAATTTAGTGTCAGACTACTTATATTTTTTAATTAGGCTTGACATGGACCTTTATCTATATCTATGCATGTTACTCATTGCTGCTTAAATCCTTAATCTATTATTGGTTTAATTTAAATTAGTGTCAGACTACTTATATTTTTTAATTTGGCTTGACATGGACCTTTATCTAAACTTCAAGATACTTTAATTACCAATCAACAAACTTCAAGTTAACTGTACAGTACCTAAACTCTACCAGACAGGAATAAAACATAGTAATTTAAATTCAACATTTAAAGTTATTTCACAGCTACAGCTACTCGAGCCTGAATATAAAGGAACTACTAAGTAGAGCTTTTGGAATCAAATTCACAGAATGTCATATGTTGACACACCTTTATGACTGGTAATTGTATTGTCAATTGTCGTGGTCTGCAGCACTCGGATTTCGTATGTCACTAGAACAAGGAGGATATACCTTTTTTAGTTGTAGGATATGTCATGAGAGATTATATGTTATCTTTAGTTCGTTTGACCTTTTTTTCAGCTTACTAACTCTAATTTTTATCGTTTGACTCTAGATAATACAAGGAGACAATTGAGGGTTAAGTCAATGGAAAATTGTGGCAGCCGTACACCATTGGGTGACAAGACTAATACTACTAATGGAGGTAAAAACAATAAGACATGGGACATTATGTTATTGATTCAACGTATTGCTTACAATATTAATGGATTATACATTATATATATGGATGAAATACTACAGGCAACGATGATACGGGAAACCATGCTAGAGAACGTAAGAGAGAAAAAGACAAGGCTCGGTGGCTCCACATGTCTCAAGAGAAGAAGGATGAAAGAAATAGAAAACGACGAGAAGCATATAAAAGAACAAGGGAGCAACGACTACATGTCTAAGCTAACAATGGTTGCTTAATAGAAATGTTGGTTTATTATAATATATAGAAATATTGCTATTGATGTTTCTCATATGTGCTATATCAATTGGTAGATGGCCAGGACACACCAAACAAGGAAAATGTGGATCCTAATGAAACAGATGATTCGTTTCATAGGAATGATTCATTCCATGCAACCAATGTTGATAATATATCGAATCAGTTATCAGGTAATTTGACTGTAGCTAATATGACATGAATGACTAATATTTTTGGGTTGGTGAAACAGTGATTAGCTTAAAATACAATTGGAGTATCGTTGAGCATATCTGGTGTGTTTTTGTTATATTGCTAATGTTTTAACTAAAACACAATTATGTAGGTGATGATGTAACTAATACTCGTAATATAATTAATCAAGAACTACACCATCACGGTGCACCAAAGCAATTCACGTGACGAGACGGTAACCATGTTATCTCTCGCTCGTGCAAGGAAGAGGATGGCATATGAAAACATGACACCTGACCAACGGGAACAAAGACGCAAGCAACAAAGGCTTTACAATCAAGCTCCATCCCGAAAAAAGGCGATGAAAGCGACTACAAGCCGCTCTAGGGAGGCACATAAACATACCTTAAATAGTGAGTCCATTGCAATGGAGAATCCACTCTTAAATCCAACGACGGAGTTTCCCACTGCAAACTCATCTGGTCCTCATGGGCCCACAACAAGCCCCAGTGAGTGGGATATCCCAGAATCAGCAGCAACACATATTCGTTACCCGCAAGCTACAAATAAGACTAATGATGATGATCATGATAAGGATGATTGCGGTGATATATTTCCCAGTCATACGAGTGGAGAACATGCGGATGAAAATACACCCTTACCACAATCAACCGTGACAAACAACGGTAAATAACATGGCCTCACTTTTCTCATTCCTTCTAATGAAACAACTTTATTCCTATCTCAACCATGCATGTCCATTATGTGATTAACAAAACACACTAGACCAAGGAAAAAAACCATTATTAAAATTTCTTTACGACATTTTCTTTCCTTTATTTTTACCCAGCTATAATATCTGATGGCACGGTGACGATCACAAAAGATGATGAGTGCAACATATTTGATGATGATGAGGAAGAGGACGAGGCATACATGTTTGCTGGCCAAGGTATTTGTAAAAAATACCGAATAGCTTTCTGAACATCCACTCCTTTATCTTACTTTTCCATTATATGGTTGACAGAAAACATTGGACCAAGTAATCAAAATGTAGAAAACGCAGGACCAAGCAATCAAAATGCATCATCTGCGCCTGAACAACCATTATTTGATGAGATCGGTGATGCTCACAACTTTTAACATTCTTTACTGTGTTTTCTTTCCTTTATTGTTACCCAAACTATAATGTCACATGGCAATGTGGTGATCACAGACGATGACGAGGGTGACATATTTGAAGATGGTGAGGAAGAAGACGAAGGATACCTATTTGCGGGGCAAGGTATTTGTACTGAACCAAATACCTTCCTAAATATCCACTACGTTATCTAACCTTTTTTGTTTGATCATGTCATTTCATTAGAGGAATCAGATGATGATGATGTCCAAAGTGATACTCCTGAGGACGACACGACTTCTATCCCTGAAGAACCTGACCCGTATGAAAAGGTGTACAGTAACATGCCTACGGAGACACATGTGTTAAAACATGTCCCTAATTGCCACCACTGTCATGCGAAGAGGTTTCCGAAAGAACCACACCGGGTTCTGTTGCCGCAACGGGAAGATCGAGCTGAATGAACCAAAGGATACCGGACCAACTCATAAGGCTTTATACGAGCTCGATGAAGATGCTAGGCACTTTCGTAGCAATATTAGGTTTTTCAATGGTCACTTCTCTTTCACTTCCCTCTATTGTCGTCTAGATGGTGCTATCGCTAACATGAGGAACACCGGCATATATACCTTCCGTGCACATGGCATGATGTATCACAACATAAGGTCATTTGGGAGAGAGGAGGGCTTGGAGCCTAGGCATCTTGAGCTTTACTTCTATGATGATGATCCGAGCCTTGTGTATCGTTACCGAAGGTGCCGTGAAGAGAAGTACCAAAAAGATAAAGAAGTTATAGACAGATTGGTGGCCATCCTTCGTCACAACCCGTACTCACAACATTTGAGAAGTATGGGGCAGGCTGGACAACTTGATGACTATTGTCTCGAACTTAATCTTGATCAACGATTGGACCAAAGGACATACAATGAGCCGATCGCTAAGGAGGTGGCTGTTGTTTGGATCGAGGGTAGTGAACTCCTGGGCCAATTTCAAAATAGTGTTGTTCTCCATGGAAAAGATAGGAGCAGGCATGGCATCCGATCATACCATGGGTGCTACGATGCTCTTTCATATCCATTATTCTTCCCTAAGGGTGAGCTTGGATGGCATATGGATATCCCAAAGAGAGGTGTTACTATGGAGGATGTCAACACGGCTCGTGCCTGCGTAAGGCTCGTAGTAATACCGAGGAAGAAGAAACGGGTTTATTTCTCCTTATACTATCATGTATACGGAACCACGTTGTCATAGAAATAACTCTAATAACATGTTACTTTTGCGGAATCTCCGGGAAACTTATGTGTTTCGTGCGTGACTACTATCGTTATAAGTTTCGGATACGGCGGGAATCTTCAATCCCATTATTTATGGCCAGCGCCTTTTCCAACAATTTGTTGTGGACACGTACATCAAAATTGAGAGTTCTCGGTTGGATTACATACGTAATCATCAAAAAGAGATCAGGGCCGACCTCTACCAAGGATTGGTTGATAGCCTGCATGCTGGTGAGGGGAGAACTGAAATGGTTGGAAAGCGTACGGTGATGCCTTCGTCGTTTATTGGAGGCCCGAGGGACATGAGGCGTAAGTACTTGGATGCCATGGCACTGGTGCGAAGGTTTGGGAAACCAGACATCTTCCTAACCATGACATGTAATCCAAAGTGGGAAGAGATCACGCGTGAGCTGTACCCCGGACAAACAAAGACACGGACCGTCCGGACCTTATTGATCGGGTCTTTAGGGCAAAATTGGAAGAGCTTAAGGACAAGTTGCTAAAAAAGGACATTCTCGGAAAGGTTCGCGCACATGTGTATGTTGTTGAGTTCCAAAAGAGGGGACTACCACACGCACATTTTTTGCTAATCATGGAAAGAAACTATAAACTCAAGTGCCCAGAGCAGTATGATCTTCTAATCTCAGCTGAGCTCCCAAACAAGAAGAAATATCCAGAACTGTATAAAATGGTTACAAAGCATATGATGCATGGGCCTTGTGGATCACTTAATCGCAATCGCCCATGCACAAAGGGCCGTAAAGAATGCAAGAACCATTACCCACGACCTTTCCGTGATGCCACATTACGGGGCAAGGATTCATACCCGGTTTACAGACGGCGTGACGATGGTAGAAAAGAGAAGGTTCGTGGGCATGACCTTGACAACAGATGGGTTGTGCCTTACAACCCGTACCTCCTCCGTCTGTTCAATTGCCACATAAATGTTGAGGCATGTGGGAGCATCAAGTCCGTCAAATATTTATTTAAGTACATTCACAAGGGTCATGACCGTGCATCTGTTGTTGTGAGAGAGGCTGCCAAGGAGGGTAATGAAGGAAACATTGATGAGATCAAACTATATAGGGATGCTAGATGGATAACTCCTCCAGAAGCCTTGTGGAGGATATATGGGTTTGATTTAAGTGATAGGTCCCCTTCGGTGTTGGCCTTGCAGCTCCATCTTCCTGGCATGCACATGGTGTCATTTTTCCGCGCGAGGGTATTCGACATGTGCTTAATCGTCCGGGTGTTGAAATGTCGATGCTTAAAGCCTACTTTGAAAAGAACGGGACTTCGAACATGCCCGTGGTATATTGTATCCAGACTTTCCTGAGTACTATAGGTGGGACTCACAGGGCAAAATATGGATTCGGAGGGCACAAAAGGCTTTAAGATAGGTCGGAAGAGTTGTAGGTGCCAATCCAGCTGAAGGGGAGCGTTATTACCTCCGTATTCTTCTACACAATGTGGCTGGTGCAACCTCCTTCACTGATCTAAGGACGGTTTCGGCACACTCCCTGCCGACTTTTCGCGAAGGCTGTGTAAAAAAAGGGGCCTTATTGAAGCGGACAAAACATTGCATGATTGTCTTACTGAAGGTACTCATTGGATGATGCCATTTGAACTACGAACGCTCTTTGCAAGTATCTTGGTATTTTGTGAGCCAAGTAATGTGTTTGATCTCTGGGAAAAGCACAAGGATGCAATGAGAGAGGACTATAGGCGTAACAACCAGTCTAGCTTCAAAGTGGACCAGATGGTCCTCATAGAAATTCGGAAGAAGTTAGAATCCATGGGGAAGGAAATAACAAAGTTTCCACTTCCTAAAATCGATGATACATATGATCTGTCTGGCAATATTCCTAGAGAGATTTTTGAAGAGGCTAACATTGAGGCGAGCATTGAAGACTTGGAACTATCAAAAACCCTTAACGAGGAGCAACACGTTGCCTACAATGAGATTATGTCTGTTGTTGATAGTGAGTGTGGTGGTGTGTTCTTTGTGGATGGACCTGGCGGCACTGGAAATACTTATCTATATAGAGCCCTGCTCGCTACTATACGTGGTCAGAATAAAATTGCAGTGGCAACAGCAACTTCTGGAGTTGCAGCCTCAATGATGCCTGGTGGCAGAACTGCCCACTCGCGCTTTGGGGTTCCTCTCAGCCTCGAAGATGGGGACTGTTGTTCCTTCACAAAACAGAGTGGTACCTGTGAGCTGCTTCATATTGCATCCCTTATTATTTGGGATGAGGTGACGATGATGAGGAGGCAAGGTGTCGAGGCGCTAGACTACAGCCTTCGTGATCTCATGGACCGTTGGGATGTGCCGTTTGGGGGAAAGACTATTGTGTTTGGTGGAGACTTCGAGCGTGTTCTCCCGGTTGTTCGGAAAGGATCAAGGGCACAAGTAGTCGGTGCCTCTCTACGGATGTCGCACCTTTGGAGTTCAATGTGACATCTAAGATTGGTGCGCAACATGAGGGCAAAGGCCGACCCATGGTTTGCGGCATACTTACTACGTATCGGGGGAGGCACTGAGGAGGCTAATGCGATGGTCAAATCCTCCTTCCTAAAGAAATATGCATACCGCGGAGGCGGGGGAAGACAAGTGATCTTGATATGCTAATTGATTCCATATTCCCCGCCCTCAATGACAATATGTCAAACAAGAGCTATATCACCTCACGAGCGATATTATCGCCAAAGAATGACTCGGTTGATAAGATTAACATGAAGATGGTAAGCCGTTTCCAAGGGGATGAGGTGGTGTACCACGGCTTTGACGATGCGGTGGATGATCCACACAACTACTACCCATCCGAGTTCCTCAACACTTTAAACCCTAGCGGTCTCCCGCCACATGTATTAAAGCTCAAGGTTGGGTGCCCGGTCATATTGCTAAGGAATATCGACCCCGCGACCGGACTTTGTAATGGAACCGGCCGGTGGTTAGAAGGTTCCAAAGAAATATCATCGATGCCGAAATTATGGTTGGAGACCATGCCGGAAAACGAATCTTCCTACCACGGATTCCGTTATGCCCATCGGATGACGATATGTTCCCGTTCAAGTTCAAGAGGAAGCAGTTCCCTATTAGACTCGGTTTGCCATGACAATAAACAAGGCTCAAGGGCGGACTATCCCCAATGTTGGTGTGTATTTGCTCGAACCGGTGTTCTCCCATGGCCGGCTATATGTTGCGCTATCTAGGGCCACCGCTAGATCAAACATTAAGATCCTTGCTATCCCACCCGGTGATAAGAAAGATAAGAGAAAAAAGAAAATAGTTAATCCAACTTATACTAAAAATATTGTTTACGAGAGAGGTCCTCACTTAATGACAAGGTATTATCTTATGTTTTGCACAACTATTACATCCTTACGTTTGTGTCCTTTGTAATCTTGTTTCTCGTGCATCGGAAACATTAAATGATTATATATGTTCTTACATTATGGCGTTGTAACTATTTATCTTTATTTGAGATTTATGTAATATTATGTTTCTATCATCACGGCTGCAGTATATGTTCTTAAATTATGATATAAATGAAGTTGATGTTTCATATTTAAATGTTTCTTATGCTTATACATATGTCATTATAGTACTATGTGTCCCGTAGCAACGCACGGGCACTTAACTAGTATTCAAATAAAAGGAAAACTCTTTGAATTCAAATTCACATAGGACAGTTATCCACCGTCGTCCGACGGCGCGCCTACTAGTGACTTACATGTTGCGCTTCTCGGCGGGCCCCGTTGCACCTACTGACGCTAGCACCGGCGCCGACGTGCTCCACCGCCGCACCTCCTCGCGCAACGCGTTCTCGGTTTCGCGTCGCCTTCCATGCCGACCCTGCGCGACTCTCTGACCACGCACCGCAGTGGTCCGGAGCCCCGTCTGGTGGCAAGCTGGAGCACCCACCTGCAGCTGTCGGAGCCGCGATCTCACTAGGGAATAATTAAAGAATGTTGATCTTTCTTAAAAACTTGAAACAATTCAGATGTTGATCGACGTTTCTTTGGTAAATGTTGCTGTAACTTTTTTTCAAAATGTTGGATCCAAAATTTTCTATAAAGAAATGTTGGTCAATTTTTTTTTGCCAAATGTTGATCCAACTTTTTATAAAAAAATCTTTGTCCAATATTTTTTAAAAAATGTTGCAACATTTTTCAATGTACCATCATCTAGTAGGAGGGGTGGCAAGAATATGAGAAATTGATATGGGCTTTTGATGAGCTTTATAGTTTCAGCATCTAATCATCCTTTAGTAGGCATAATTAACATCGGAAAAAACTAAAAAAAATTGCCACCAGACCCTAGGTAACAAAAGTACCTCCGTCATTTGTGTAAGAAAACTAGGCAATTTTCGGTACATTTTAATTCCAGAAATTATTAACATGTTCATGACAAATATAAGTGATCCCGTGAGAGCAAAGCATGCGCTTGTGTTGATTTTAAATCTCAAATAAAACTCGAACAAAAATACAAAGAAAAGGTTTAGTTTGTACCCAAAGGCGGGACGGTTGACGGAGTCAACCGGTGCGCCGTTATCCCTTGGACTAGACATGCTAGTCGTGGAGGGACCTTGTTCAGTGTAGTCGTACTGAGGTGATGCAGTGGCGAGTCGTTGCAGTGAAGTCCCACGAACGGCCTTCGGGAAGTAGTCGTTCACGCGAAGGACGTAGTCTTACTGGAAGTAGTCGTTGTCGCGGACAGAGACGTAGACGTACAGGAGGCAGTCATTCTCGCGGACAGGGACGTAGATGTACAGAAGAGCGAGCAGGCGCGTACGGGTACGCTCCCAAAAAAACCTTATCGCCCGCCTATCCCGAGCAGGATCGCTAGGTGGACGAGGTTCGGAGGCAACTGCTCACGCAAACAGTGTGCGCGCAAAGCTTGCGTTGGGAATGACAGAGAGCAGCAACACAGAGGGAGAAGAGAGAGGTCTCCTAAGCAGGAGTACTTGAGCGTGAGAATGTGTGTTTGTGCCAGAGGAAGGAGTCCTCTTATATAGGCGCAGAGGAGAGGAGGAGGGAATGAACCTGGACGCTGCTGACCACCATAATTCTCATTAAACAGTGTGCGCGCAAAGCTTGTGTTGGGAATGACAGAAAGCAGCAACACAGAGGGAGAAGAGAGAGGTCTCCTAAGCAGGAGTACCTGAGTGTGAGAATGTGTGTTTGTGCCAGAGGAAGGAGTCCTCTTATATAGGCGCAGAGGAGAGGAGAAGGGAATGAACCTGGACGCTGCTGACCACCATAATTCTCATTAAACGACAGTTACCAGTAACTGTTGTATTCAACGTCATCAGTTACCGGTCTCGACTCGACACGCCACGCCCGCGGCGCGGCGAGCGAGCGAGCGCGCGCGCGTGTGGCACGCCCTTCTCCTTTTACCAACTTCACAAGTGGTCCACCATTGGTCCACCCTTTAAGTTAGTTAAGATTCTCATTGGATTTCAATGCGGGATTGAATCCCTAGCATTTATTTTGTGGACCTTTTAATTCTTAAGATTAATTGAGACTAAATGGCCCAAGGCCCAATTAATCCAACAATTTGAATGTCATGAATCACGTGCAATGATCACAATAAAAGATATGAATCTAGATATATTATATATCTAGTTGTATAAGTACAGTATGAATTTAAAAATACTAAAACGATCTACAATTGGGTACCCAAAATAGGGAATGATAATGAGTAAGTCAATGTTGTGGATTTCCTTTTGGTTATAAAATAATTCATCAAGAATAATTAATTTGCATTTCGCGTGCTACCTCCGTTCTTAAATATATGACATTTAAGGACAGAGGGAGTGTCTACTCACATAGCATCCGTGTTGCAACTATCTCAACTTATCACCCATGTTAACGATGGGGCTCACTCATATCACACTAGAAAGAAAAATAAAACAGTGTGACTTGCAAGTCTTAAACTCGCAATGTATTTGGGTGGGGTGTGCGGATAGGAGAGAAACGCGAGAGACAAATTTAATAAGGATCGCTATATTTTTATTGCAGATTTCTTTTGAAACATTTGTTGTAGATATTTTTTTACATTTCACTTTTAGGCTTTTAGCTTAGTGCAACATGAAACCCAGGAGTTGATCTGCAAAGAAAAAACGGACGGCCTATGACAAATGTCAAAATGGGAAGAGCCAAGGGTACAAATGGAAATCAATTAGCTGGGCGCCTGAGCGCCGTCCTTTGGCGTTTCTGTAGTGTTCCTGTGTAAATTTTTATTTTGACTATTTTCTTCTTGTCGACAAAAAAAATGAAACTATTTCCTTTCCTCTTTTTCGGCTAAGTAGTCGCTACAGTGCTGGCCCACGCAGCCCACCACCCACCTTTTCCACTCACCCGGCCCAACCAACCGCCATGTTCTTGCCATTCCCACCACTACCACCACCAGTACTGTGCACACGGATCCGGATCCTCTGGAGCTTTTACAACTACTTCAGAGAGAGGTGGGTTAATACCGGCCATTCGATGGACATCTAACGGCCACAGAAAGAAACAAGGAACTTGGTTCATACTTATGCTATCACCTATAAATAACTAGCTTAGAGCAACTCCACCAGATGGAGTAAATTTCATCCCCTATATGAAGTTATTGGGAGTGGAGTAAAAAATATTTTCATCCCTAAAACACAACTTGCTGCAGCAGTTTCCCTATTTTCCTTCCCAACTCGTGGGTCTCACAATGCCACATCATCTTCTCCTTTATAAAGTGAGTGGGTCCCACTGATAGGGGGTGGAGGAGAGGCTCCCTTTATAAAGGGGATGGAGAGGGAGTTTTAGTCCATGGAGAAAACGAGGGAAGGGGATAGGGAGGAGAGATTTTTTTTTCATCTCATCCCCTATATCACTGTTTTTTTGGTATTGGGGATGGGAAATGGGAGCTGCTAAAGTTGCTCTTAGGCTTGCCACGCGGGGTAAAGGATGACGTTTGTTCATAAAAAACTGTCGCTTGTTAGATTTAGGTCATATTTAGTTCATTGTGAAACTTGAAAAAATTTACTATAATAATTATAAATTAAAGATTAGAGGGACTAAACATGAATTAATTACACGGGTAAACGAGAAAATGTGGGACGAATCTATTAAGACCAATTAATTTATCATTATAGACTATTTAATGTAGCACGGTGTTGTCTGATCATAACTTAATTAAGTTTAATAGATTCGTCTCGCAATTTCACCTAATGTTAGCGAATGGTGTTGCTCTTTTAGTGAACCGGTCGGTAAATTAATTATGTTGCTCTTTTAGTGAAACGGTTGACAATACCGAAATGATTATCGGTTGATCGGAAACTTTGCTGATTTCACTTTTAAAGTATTTAGTGACGACTGAGTACGGTACAACAATAAAGAAATTATTGGAAATTCCAAATTTAAATATTCTAATAGCTGGAAATGATATCACATAAAAACAATCCGAATACGTGGAATGTTCTATATAGTAAAACAATTAATTGAAGTATCATGAAAATCCCCTAATGTTAGCACCTACCTCTCTCTAAGGGCGTCTCCAACAATCTAGCTTAGAGTGAATCATGTGACGGCTGAAGAAGCTCAAGACGCTCCAGGTGTTGTGCTGGGTACGTTCTCTGTCAACTCTGTACCAGCAACAGTTTTATTTGATCCTGGAGCATCGCATTCTTTCATTACTGAACAATTCGTGGCAAAGCATGATATACCTATGAGTTCTATGAAGACACATTTGCTGATTAGTTCCCGGAATGGTGAAATGAAATCTACATATATATGTCCACGAGTCAATCTTAAAATCAGGGGAATAGATTTTCAAGCTGATCTAGTAGTTCTTACATCAAGTGGAATAGATGTTATTCTAGGAATGGATTGGTTAGGCGAATGTGACGGAATAATTCTGTGTGCCAAGAAGTCTGTGCTCTTGACCAGCCCACAAGGGGATAGGATTGAAGTTGCCACGACGGCCTCATCCAACAAGGAAATAGAATTGAATCAAGATGAAGGAAAGCAAGACAAGAAGTTATGATTGAAGAACTCAGCATGCAAGATGAGCCTATAGAAGCGTTCCCTTAGTTTCTTTTCCAATCTCTCCGAATCTCGGGACGAGATTCTTTTTAAGGTGGGTAGATTTATAACACCCAAAAATTCCATCACAATAAAATATTGCTAGCAACATGGTTTAGTTTTATTCTCTAAAGATTTAATAAATTTGAATAAATAAATTTGCCTTTGATTAAATTAAACAACATTCAAATAATTAGAATCACCCAAGTGTTTGTGCATCATGTTGAAATGCATGAGTTTTAGTTGTGGTGTGGTTTTAAAAGTCTTAAAATATTTGTGAAAAAGTCCTTAAAATAATTGTGAAAAAGTTTGTGAAAATTTGTGTAAAAGTTTGAATTTAAAAATGTTTGAAAAGTTGTTTAAAAAGGTTTTTGAAGAAAAAGGAAGAGAAAAAAAACAAACCCATCTAACTTCTACCCGCGGCCCAGCCCACCTCCCCTCTTTTTTTTCCCTTTCTTTTTTTCCCCGCCGTGGCCCAGTTCCTTCGGCCCATCTCCTCCCGCGGCCCGCTTCCCTCCCTCTCTCACACGCGACCGCCGACAGGTGGGGCCCACCTGTCGGGGTCATCCCCAACCTCCAGCCCCTCCTCCCCTGGCCGCGCGGCCGCTGGCCTCCCGCGCCGCCGCCGGCCGTTCCTCCCCATCTCCCGCACCTCCCCTCTTCAATCCTCACCTCAAATGCGCAATTAAGTCTCGGATTCACTCCCCTCCTTAATTTCCCTTCCGTTTCGCCCGAATCAATCCCCCCCTTGATTGCATTCCATCGGCCGGCCTCATGGCCATTGAAGGCCACTACCTCCCCGGCAGGCGCCCCCTCTCCTTCCCTTCCCTCTACAAGAGCCGAGGTCGAGCCCTGCCTCGCCCTTTTCCTCTCTTCCACACCCGCTCATGCTCTAATACTCATCCACGCACTAGCACCATCGCCGACCAAGCCGCAGCACCCGCCGCCGCCGAGGTGAAGCGCTCCGCCGCCGCCGTTGTCCTGGCGCCGTTGGTCCCGAACTCACCCTCCTTCCTCTCCCTTGCGCTCACAGGACCTCCAGGATGCCGTCCCCGCCCTCGAAGGCACGCAGCTGAGGCCGCAACCTCCTCCCTGGCGGGCACCCGTGATCCCGACCGCCCCTCATCGCCGCACGACGTCTACACCGCTCCATCGCCGTCATCGAGCACCTGGTGAGCTTCGCACCATTCTCCTCTTCCTCCCGGTCCAAACCGGCACCGTAGCTCGAGAACACTTTTTCCGGCGATGCTCCGGCGAGTTTTCCGCTCGGGGCCACTGCGAGCTGGCCGCACCGCCCGTCCCCGGCGCCGGCGGCTTTCCCGCGCCGCTCCGCCTCCCCACCGGCGCGCACAAGGCGCCGCCACGCACTCCCCCGCCGCCCGGCCCTTTCTCTTCCCCTCCCTCCACCACTGACGCCGCCGCCGCCATTAATGGCTGGCCGGCCGAGCTCCCACCACCGCCTCACCGCGCCGTTTCCCCTTCCTCCTCCACCCTATAAAGGGGCATCGAGACCTCCTCTCCACCCCGCGCCCCTCCCTTCCTCTCCTCCCTCTCCACAGAGCCGCCGCCGCGGAGCACCGTCACCGCCGCTCGCCCCCGCCGCTGGGCCACTGTCTCCAGTGCTTCCTTCTCCCCTCCGACTCCTAGGTAAGTTCCCCTTCCCCTCTTCTTTCTTCTGGTGTTTTTGCCATACGAATTGGTGGCCGGGAGGCCATCCTTGGCTCATCTCCGGCGAGCCCCGCCGCCGCACCGCCGTGCGCCGCCGCGCACCGCCCGCCCCGCCGCCGCCGCTCCCCTAAAGCCGCGCTAGCCGCCTGATTTGTTTTGGGCGGTCCAGATTAAAAGAGGAGGTGTACCCCTTGATTGGTTCACCGTTGACCGGTGGACCGGGTCCACAGGCTCCGGTCCACGAGCATGCGTCAGCATGGCGTCAGCTTGCGTCAGCCCGACAAATCGCAGCCCGCCACGTGGCGCCACCGCCGCCCATCAGCCGGTCGCCCAGAATTTTTTGCAAAAAGAACCCTGCAGTTTTGTCACACCCTGAAATTTCCAATTTCAGGATGTGAATAGAAAGAATAATTAAATAACGATTTTCTCATAATTTTAAAATTTTTCCAACATTTATTTTCTTTACAGGGAATATAGTATAGGAAAAATCCTTTGATCGATTTTCTAATTAAATAAAAAGTTATGTGTGTTGCATTCATGCCGGTGCATCTAGTGGTTCTTGAGTGCAAAAAGGTTTCAAAAATGCGTTTAGGAGCTGTCCAAACTCTCCCGAGAATTTTCCGGATTTTTCTGGACTTTATTCTCATTTTCCTTGAGCTATTCCTATTTATTAGGAGGCTCTAAAATCTTTTTCATGAGCACCAAATGCTTTATTTGGGTTGTTCGTGTCTTAATCTATCTCTAGGAATTTTCCTGGAATTTTTGTGATTTTTGGAGTAATTTTCGTGCCTTTAAACAATTTCTAGATGTTTTCTGGAATTGTTTTTGCACTGAAAAAAAAAAGAAAAAAAAACTATTCTTTCAGGCTGGGCCGAGCCCGTGGGCTCGACCCGCCCGCGCCCACCCCGCGCCGCGGCCCGCCCGCGCCGGCCGGCGGGGCCCATCCGGCCGGCGGCCTTGGCCGCCGCCGCCGCCGCGGGGCGGCCGGCCGCACCCGCGCCCCTATAAAGGGAGCCGGCCCGCGTGCGCGCCCGCCCTAGCCGCGCCGCCGCCCCCCGCTCGCCTAGCGCGCCGCCGCCGCCCCTAGCGCGCCCCTGTAGCGCCGCCGCCGGACCGAGCAAGCCGCCGGCGTTGACCTTCGAATACCGGCCGATTCCGGCGTCCTCCGCCCGAGGTGAGCACATCATCGCGATCCTCTCGATCTCCTCTCTCCGTTTTGCACCTCATCCAAGCTCCTAGCCGCCCGGAGTGCCGGCGCCCATGGCCACCAGAGCCGCCGCGCTTGGACTGCCCTGTTCGGCCTCCTCTGTGTCCAGAGGAAGAAGAAGATGGTAATTTTGCGCTTGACCCCCTGAGTTCCTTAGAATCTATTAGATCCACTTTTGTGTCTTGTAATCGTTGCTCCAAACTCCCTAGATCTAATAAAACTTCACAACCAGATCCATCCCGAAACTTTTGCAGATCTGACCCCCAGATTAGATCCATTCGCGAGCACTGTTTGATGTGTCTTGCGGATTTTCTTTGCTAACCCCTAAAAGCTACGGTTAATCGCGAACAGGTCCCTGCAATCTTGTTTTGCTCACCAAATCTTCGTTTTAGCTCCGATTTCATCCGTTCAAGTTGCGTTAGGTCCATAATAATGTAAAGCACGCGTTAGTGGAGTGTTTTCACCATGTTTTGTTTCTGAAAATAAAATTAATATTAATTTTGGTTAATGACTAGCTATGCATGTTTTTTTAAATAAAAGCTATATAGATCTATATATCGTTTTTCATAATCAAATTTAATTTGATTAATGATTACTTTACATGCTTTTATGAATAAAATCTAATTAGATCTTTTACTCGGTTTTCCATAAGTCAAATATTAATTTGCTTAATGATTAATTAACTTTTATAATTAAAAGTTGATTAGGCTTTTACTCCGGCTTTATAAATAAAAGTTAATCTTGATTAATACCAATTTAATACTGTTTTTGATAATAATATGATGAACTCGAGTTACGAAGTTTCGTTTAGATTGTTCATATAGTTTAGTTCTTCTAAATTAAATGTTTAATCGGTTAAATCCATATATGAATCTTTATTAATAAAACTTGAATAGTTCTTTACACCGGTTTCATAAATAAAGTTTAATATTGCATTAATGTCAACATAGGGTATTTTATTTCTGAAATATCCTTTATATTTGTTTTGTTAATTAAAATGAACCTAGCTCATAGCCTTGCTCTCTCATTTATGCAAAACGTTCGTTAGACGTTCTTTCTCAGCTCAATCTAAGTGTGATCTTTCCGGTTCTTGCTCAATCTTCCGCGATCATCTCCTCAAAGTTAACCAAGCCTTTCCCTTCCTAGCACCCTTTGTGTTCTTTAGTGATCCATCTAATCGAGCCTATCCTTTAGTGCGTTCTTTTAAAGCTTTCTTTTGATTGGTGCTTTGTTCTTAGTATATGTGTTTGTTTGCTTTGTGTATGTTTGTGCCCGATGATTGATGCGCTTAGAGTGAACGCCGTTCGAGAAGCTTGGAAGAGCTTGAAGTTGAAGATATTCTGAGCAACGACATTACTTTGGTTAAAGGCAAGTGTGTCCTTGATCTTTTGTCCTAAGAACTATATTTAAGCACTCATTGCATATGCTTGCATTAATATGATGGGACCCATGTTTAAGGTTTGACTAGTGTTATATATCCTGTGCCTTGATCAAACGGGTTTATCTTTATGTTGGGTAGTTATGCTTAGTTGCTATACCTGGGTTATGGTGGTTTTAATGAACATTAATGATGAATCATGTTATACTTTTATGCTATATCTTTGATTGCTTAATACAAGATCATATGATTAATCGGAACATGGAGCGACCACCCAGGACAACAGTGCAACCACAAGGACTATATGGCTCTGGTCTTGGCCGATTAATTAGGGAAGTCTTTGTGTGGTTATTACTCGCATAGTAGGTTGGGGACGGAGGAATGCTTTTATGGCTCTTCTATTCGGAGCGGTGATGGAACGGAAGACTCTATGGCTTACCGTCCGTAATAGAAGTGTGGTACGAAAGATAGCCTCTATGACATACTACTATGGACTAATACGCACGGGAGGACTCTTTGTAAAGGCCTCGTAGCGTCCCTATGCAATCACACCTCGGTAGTGTGGTATGATGCTTGGCCGGCATCGCATGGTTGGGTTTAAAGTTCTTCGGGACTTTTACGCGACTTGTGGGTAAAGATGTACAACCTCTGCGGAGTGTAAAACTAATCGATTAGCCGTGCCCACGGTCACGGGCGGCCTGGACCCTCACATGATAATTGAACTTGAAGATGGACTTAAATCGTGTTCTCTGGTTGTGTTTGCCATGTGCTTATGGCGTATCTCTTATCTTATGCTTAATGTGGGTTGGTATAAACTTATACTTTATTAGTAATCAGGTGCTAATAAAATTTGACCAACTAAAATTGCTTAAATGCTTATAGCCCAGTCCACTACAAAGCCTTTGCATTCATTCTTTTCTCCACACTTGCTGAGTACGACAAGTGCTCACCCTTGCTATAACCATTGTTGCTCAGAAAAAGGATGCTACTTTGAAGTCTGGTGAAGATGTTGCTGGTGCTAGGCGTACGCAACCCCCAGTCGATTGCCTGTGATGTTTGGAGCCTTCGTTTCCAGGATTAAGCGTAAATCTCTGATAATCTTTCTTTTTCGTACGTGATACTGTTTCTGTATTCACTTATATGTCACTATATGCATGAAACTTGATCCTGGCATGCATATAGGTATGCACTTGGTTTTCTTCGGAAAGTCGGGTGTGACAGAGTGGTATCAGAGCTGTATCGACTGTAGGACGTAAGCCTAGTTAGCACTGGTCGTTTCTTAATGTCTCTTTGATCCACAATCCATTCTTACCTTATCCTTGACCTTTCTGATGAAAGATCTCACATCTTAACCATCTTCTTTTCCCCATACCATGAGTTCTTGTATATCTATCTTCACTCTCCTTGAACATCTCTTCGACCTCGCCTACTTATTCCCTCAAGCAATAAACACCCCCTTGATTCGTGGTAGAACCGTTACCCTTAGCATTCTATCTGCTCGCGCACCTCCCCGACACATCAGCGCTGTTTTAATTCTTTCTCGAGCTGCGGAACTCCGATCGACATGAAACCAGTTGGGTTAGTTCCTAAATTTCATAAGTGAATTTCTATCAAAAATTCAGCCCTATCCAGTACATGTTCCAGGAGCTATGCTCGAAACATTGGAGCTATCAGAATCTGTAAACCCTGCTGACCTAGTTATCTTCATTATTTTATATCTCGGGCTATAGACCTCCGATTGAGGTAAATCCAATTGGAGTAGTTCGGGAATTTCATCAGTTTAGCCCTGTCCAAAATTCAGCAGTATTCGTTTTGTATCCAAGGAGATACCTACGAATTAGTGGAGCATTCAGAATCTGCCAACACTGCTGACATAGCCGTCTTCTTTAATTCATATCTCGAGTTCTGAACCTCCGATTGAGGTAATTCCAGTTGGGTTGAACTCATAATTCCGTACTCCTTGATCTGGGAAAAATCCATTATTTTTGGATATCCTTGCTCGGAGATATATCTGATCTATTAGGAGGATACCCCCTGACTTCATTAACAACGTGTAGTGTCGTTCCCCTTTAGCTATGCCTTGATTGGTGGAATTGTGTGTTTGCATGATGATGCTTGGTTTTATGAACTTGATTGATTCGTTTCTTCGAAGTGAGTGTTGGTGTATTGTGGGTCTTACATCCGCAATAACATCAGTTGCTTAGTTGGGTTCTTCTTTTGTACCTCCCACCTCCTTGTTCTCCCCCACTCGTTTTGCACTACTCCTGTTCCCCTCTGATCATATCTTTACCTACCAACCAGATGGAAAACCAAGGAGGAGGTAACCAAGGAGAAAGCTACGAGAACGGTGATGACTATGGATACAACCCAAATGCGCTATCATTTCCTCCCTCAGATGACAAGTATGCAGAGTTCATGAGGGCTGAGCCGCCAATGTTCTCCAGTACCACATATCCCTTAGAAGCTGAAGACTGGATCAAGACAATTGAAGAGAAGCTAGATGTGGTACAATGCAATGATGGAGAGAAAGCTTTGTATGCATCTTGGCAACTTACAGGAGCAGCTTCAGAATGGTGGAATTCTTACATCAATGGACATCGACAACTCCGAGAGTATTGTGTGGAAGGAATTCAAAGACAACTTTATCTTACGCCATACTCCTGTGAGTGCGATGAAGCTCAAGAGGAAGGAGTTCCTTAACTTAAAGCAAGGACAGATGACGGTAACTGAGTACGGGGATAAGTTTATTCAGTTATCTCTATATGCCCCAAGATCGGCTGAGAGTGATAAGAAGAAACGAGAGCATTTCATCAAAGGGTTGAATGAAGATCTTCAAAGTATACTAAGCTTACACGATTATTCGAGTCTACAAGATTTAATCAACAAAACCATTGGGCTAGAAAGCAAGCTACAGGAGATCATGAGTAAGAAGAGAAAACGGGAATATCCAGGGGAAGCCAATAACAATTCTCACCTACATCATATGTCTCAAGCCCAAGGTTTTTCTGAAGATCACAATGAAGATGCATATCTAGAATATCCTCATGGTGTCACAATACCAGTGATTTATGAGACACCACAGAATCGTCGGAACATTAGGGAAAGTAAAGCTTGTTTCTATTGCAAAGCTGGCGGACACTTTATCAACAGATGCCCGAAGAAATTTCTTGATCGTCATTTTAAGAGGGAATGGCGACAACGACACAAGCAAGACAAGACCCCCGATACCTAAAGATTTTAAAATAAGTTAGGCTGTGGAAAGATTTCTGTAATATGAAAGGAAGAATATTGCTGAAGGATATGAAAAGAGTTGAAATAAACCTTTGTCTCTTGCTAGCCTTTTTCGAATCTCGGGACGAGATTCCGTTTAAGGGGGGTAGATTTGTCACACCCTGAAATTTCCAATTTCAGGATGTGAATAGAAAGAATAATTAAATAACGATTTTCTCATAATTTTAAAATTTTTCCAACATTTATTTTCTTTACAGGGAATATAGTATAGGAAAAATCCTTTGATCGATTTTCTAATTAAATAAAAAGTTATGTGTGTTGCATTCATGCCGGTGCATCTAGTGGTTCTTGAGTGCAAAAAGGTTTCAAAAATGCGTTTAGGAGCTGTCCAAACTCTCCCGAGAATTTTCCGGATTTTTCTGGACTTTATTCTCATTTTCCTTGAGCTATTCCTATTTATTAGGAGGCTCTAAAATCTTTTTCATGAGCACCAAATGCTTTATTTGGGTTGTTCGTGTCTTAATCTATCTCTAGGAATTTTCCTGGAATTTTTGTGATTTTTGGAGTAATTTTCGTGCCTTTAAACAATTTCTAGATGTTTTCTGGAATTGTTTTTGCACTGAAAAAAAAGAAAAAAAAACTATTCTTTCAGGCTGGGCCGAGCCCGTGGGCTCGACCCGCCCGCGCCCACCCGCGCCGCGGCCCGGCCCGCGCCGGCCCGGCGGGGCCCATCCGGCCGGCGGCCTTGGCCGCCGCCGCCGCCGGCGGCCGGCCGCACCCGCGCCCCTATAAAGGGAGCCGGGCCCGCGTGCGCGCCGCCCTAGCCGCGCCGCCGCCCCCGCTCGCCTAGCGCGCCGCCGCCGCCCCTAGCGCGCCCCTGTAGCGCCGCCGCCGGACCGAGCAAGCCGCCGGCGTTGACCTTCGAATACCGGCCGATTCCGGCGTCCTCCGCCCGAGGTGAGCACATCATCGCGATCCTCTCGATCTCCTCTCTCCGTTTTGCACCTCATCCAAGATCCTAGCCGCCCGGAGTGCCGGCGCCCATGGCCACCAGAGCCGCCGCGCTTGGCGCGCCCGTTCGGCCTCCCTCCGTGTCCGGAGGAAGAAGAAGATGGTAATTTTGCGCTTGACCCCCCGAGTTCCTTAGAATCTATTAGATCCACTTTTGTGTCTTGTAATCGTTGCTCCAAACTCCCTAGATCTAATAAAACTTCACAACCGGATCCATCCCGAAACTTTTGCAGATCCGACCCCCGCATTAGATCCATTCGCGAGCACTTGTTTGATGTGTCTTGCGGATTTTCTTTGCTAACCCCTAAAAGCTACGGTTAATCGCGAACGTGTCCCCGCAATCTTGTTTTGCTCACCAAATCTTCGTTTTAGCTCCGATTTCATCCGTTCAAGTTGCGTTAGGTCCATAATAATGTAAAGCACGCGTTAGTGGAGTGTTTTCACCATGTTTTGTTTCTGAAAATAAAATTAATATTAATTTTGGTTAATGACTAGCTATGCATGTTTTTTTAAATAAAAGCTATATAGATCTATATATCGTTTTTCATAATCAAATTTAATTTGATTAATGATTACTTTACATGCTTTTATGAATAAAATCTAATTAGATCTTTTACTCGGTTTTCCATAAGTCAAATATTAATTTGCTTAATGATTAATTAACTTTTATAATTAAAAGTTGATTAGGCTTTTACTCCGGCTTTATAAATAAAAGTTAATCTTGATTAATACCAATTTAATACTGTTTTTGATAATAATATGATGAACTCGAGTTACGAAGTTTCGTTTAGATTGTTCATATAGTTTAGTTCTTCTAAATTAAATGTTTAATCGGTTAAATCCATATATGAATCTTTATTAATAAAACTTGAATAGTTCTTTACACCGGTTTCATAAATAAAGTTTAATATTGCATTAATGTCAACATAGGGTATTTTATTTCTGAAATATCCTTTATATTTGTTTTGTTAATTAAAATGAACCTAGCTCATAGCCTTGCTCTCTCATTTATGCAAAACGTTCGTTAGACGTTCTTTCTCGACTCAATCTAAGTGTGATCTTTCCGGTTCTTGCTCAATCTTCCGCGATCATCTCCTCAAAGTTAACCAAGCCTTTCCCTTCCTAGCACCCTTTGTGTTCTTTAGTGATCCATCTAATCGAGCCTATCCTTTAGTGCGTTCTTTTAAAGCTTTCTTTTGATTGGTGCTTTGTTCTTAGTATATGTGTTTGTTTGCTTTGTGTATGTTTGTGCCCGATGATTGATGCGCTTAGAGTGAACGCCGTTCGAGAAGCTTGGAAGAGCTTGAAGTTGAAGATATTCTGAGCAACGACATTACTTTGGTTAAAGGCAAGTGTGTCCTTGATCTTTTGTCCTAAGAACTATATTTAAGCACTCATTGCATATGCTTGCATTAATATGATGGGACCCATGTTTAAGGTTTGACTAGTGTTATATATCCTGTGCCTTGATCAAACGGGTTTATCTTTATGTTGGGTAGTTATGCTTAGTTGCTATACCCGGGTTATGGTGGTTTTAATGAACATTAATGATGAATCATGTTATACTTTTATGCTATATCTTTGATTGCTTAATACAAGATCATATGATTAATCGGAACATGGAGCGACCACCCAGGACAACAGTGCAACCACAAGGACTATATGGCTCTGGTCTTGGCCGATTAATTAGGGAAGTCTTTGTGTGGTTATTACTCGCATAGTAGGTTGGGGACGGAGGAATGCTTTTATGGCTCTTCTATTCGGAGCGGTGATGGAACGGAAGACTCTATGGCTTACCGTCCGTAATAGAAGTGTGGTACGAAAGATAGCCTCTATGACATACTACTATGGACTAATACGCACGGGAGGACTCTTTGTAAAGGCCTCGTAGCGTCCCTATGCAATCACACCTCGGTAGTGTGGTATGATGCTTGGCCGGCATCGCATGGTTGGGTTTAAAGTTCTTCGGGACTTTTACGCGACTTGTGGGTAAAGATGTACAACCTCTGCAGAGTGTAAAACTAATCGATTAGCCGTGCCCACGGTCACGGGCGGCCTGGACCCTCACATGATAATTGAACTTGAAGATGGACTTAAATCGTGTTCTCTGGTTGTGTTTGCCATGTGCTTATGGCGTATCTCTTATCTTATGCTTAATGTGGGTTGGTATAAACTTATACTTTATTAGTAATCGGTGCTAATAAAATTTGACCAACTAAAATTGCTTAAATGCTTATAGCCCGATCCACTACAAAGCCTTTGCATTCATTCTTTTCTCCACACTTGCCGAGTACGACAAGTGCTCACCCTTGCTATAACCATTGTTGCTCGAAAAAGGATGCTACTTTGAAGTCCGGTGAAGATGTTGCCGGTGCTAGGCGTACGCAACCCCCGCCGATTGCCCGTGATGTTTGGAGCCTTCGTTTCCAGGATTAAGCGTAAATCTCTGATAATCTTTCTTTTTCGTACGTGATACTGTTTCTGTATTCACTTATATGTCACTATATGCATGAAACTTGATCCTGGCATGCATATAGGTATGCACTTGGTTTTCTTCGGAAAGTCGGGTGTGACAAGTTTTCAAAATTACAAATATACCCTTCCACCTATATAAAAGCCTTTCAAGCAGGTCCCTGTTTTTATGTTTTGAACCCTGAACTCTTTAGTTTTCATGTTCAGCAGCCCACCCTTGACCTTTTACATGTTAGACCTCCTAGTTTCAGACATAATTATGTTTAGGTCCCTGAAATCTTGTAGAAAACTCCATAAACTTCCAGATATTCACAATTTAGTCCCTGAATCTTGTTTCAGCCATATCTTTTCCATCCTAGCTCCGTTTTACGCGTTCTTGATGTCCACGCGACCGTCTTTTCAAACCTGTCAGTTTTAGAACCTTGTTTTGGTTGTATCTTGTGCATTTTAGCTTCGTTTCCACCGTTTCAAGTTGCGTTAGGCTCATATCAACTAAAACTACGTGATAGGACCAATGTTGTACATGTTCTTTGTTTTATATTTTATTTAAATATTAAATATGATTAAATCCTATTATGCATGCTTTTCTAATTAAAATCTAGCTACAGTTCAACGCGTGTTTTCATAAGAAAGTTATTATGCTTAATACTAGTTAAATATTTCTTATAATTAAAAGCTAATTAGATGTGTACCTTGGTTTTCATAATCAAACTTAAATTGAGTAATATTTATGCAATTTGCTTCTTAAATAAAAGCAATATAGGTTTATCCCGAGTTTTCTTAATTAAATTGTTAATTTGATTAAATGAATATAAATGTGTTTTTAAATTGTAATTTGATTAGAATAACTCGAAATATAAAGATAAGCGCCTAGATGCTTTTACATGCTTCTCATGCTTCTTTTAAATTAAATGTTTAATTTGCGTAAATCATACTTGAATACTTGTAAATAAAATTGGACTAGTTCTACATCGTATTTTAAATACAAATATAACTTGCTTAATTATAAATAAGGTATTTCTCTGAAATAACCTGTACACATGTTTTTACTTAATTAAAAGATAACAAATGCATAGCTAGCTCTTGTTTGTGATCATCTAAACCTCCCGATAGTTCCGAGTGTTCCTTGAGTTCGCTTTCCTAAACCCAAACCCTGTTTTCTCTTTAAGCTTTTCATGCTTGGTGTATTGTTTTGTTTATTGTATGCTTTCTTGTGTGCTCGTAGACATCGTGCCAGTTTCAAGTGAGCAGCCAGTTGAAGTGGATCAAGAGCAAGTGTTTGAAGAAGAAGAACTCCAGTGTTTAAGCAAGGAAGGCAAGTGGTCTTCTCCCCCTGCATATTCTATTTTTGTCCCACACAACTTGCATGATAACTAAGTTTACATTTAATGTTGCTATGCATAAATTTGATGGGAAAATCACCTTTTTAAGGACATGACTAGATTTTATCCCCTTTACCTTGGACAACCCTTTTAAATAAATGTTTTGGGTAGAAATGCTTAGTTGCTATACCTTGGGTTGGTTAAAATGAATCTTTTACAATATGATGAATGTTGATCATGATAACTTTGGTGATATATGTGTGTGCTTATGGTTAATAACAAGATCATACGGTTTAATCGGAACATGGAGAACCACCCAGGAAAACAGTGCAACCACAGTCCATATGGCTCTGGCTTAGCCAATTAATTAGGTGTGTGATTGTACTGGTGACCTTATCCGAAAGGAACACAGGGGGCTCGGGGTTGCAGGGGTATAGCTCGGTTCTTTTGGGGTAGCGACCTTTGCTAAGGTGCCGACCACTAGGGAGGGTTATGGTCCGCCCCGAGTCAGAATCGTCGTGGGTTGTTGGTCTTTTGCATATCTTTGTAAAGGCTTCGTAGTGTACCCCTAGCCACTCACCTCGGAAGTGTTTAAGGGTCTGATCAACCCAGGCAACATGGGGAACACGAACTGTGGGTAAAGTGTACAACCTCTGCAGAGTGTAAAACTAATCGATCAGCCGTGCTCACGGTCAAGAGCGGCCTGGACTCTCACATGATTAATAAACTTGAAGATGGAATTAAATCGTGGTTTCTTGTGGTTTTTGAGAGAAGATGCTTTCCTAAATGCTTAAGTGGGTTGGTATAAACTTACAAATAGTAATTAGGTGCTTGCTAATAAAATTTGACCAACATTAAAATGCTAACCGCAGCAAAACTCTTAGCCTATCCTTGATGGCCTTGCATCTTTCCCCCACTTGCTGAGCTCCAACCATAAGTGTGCTCACCCTTGCTTACTCGTTGTTCAGAGAAGAACACTGGAGATGAGTACTTCAGCGACTACGAGGAGTTCTGAGGCTTGCGTGCCACCAGTCATGTGCCTGTGGAAGATGAAGATGGTGTTGCGTCTTCATAGTTATCGTTTGTTCGTTGTAAAGACCTTCGAGTCTATCGTCTGAGTGTAATAAAAAGATAATGTAATGGTTTAACTCTTGTACGTTTTTATTTTTGTTAATTGATATTTCACTCATGACGTCCATCATATGTGTGTAAACGTGATCCTGGCACACATATGAGATGCATTTGGTTTTATTCGGAAAATCAGGTGTGACAGCCATCTTTGGCTAGCCATTCCCGCTAGCTATCCCCTCGTACATGAGTATGACAGGCGGGACTCACTAGCGATGGAGCATATGGAGAGTGGATCTTAGTTAATCTGTTGGATTTCATAAACTTTTTACTAGCTATTTCATTTTACATACTAGAGTTTTAACTATTAATTTTTAAAGAGGCTTTTGGAGTTGCTCTGAGGTAGTTCTAAAAACTCAAGAGGATCTCGATCCGTGCACACACCACCACCCACCCAGTACTCTACTCTGTTCAGCACGTGAACGCTGCCGCAGCGTGCCGCCCTGCCAAGTCGTCCTGGACCAGGATCCAACGGCTCACCCGCCGTCCCTCCAAACGCGTCAACACATCCGGCACGTCCACGCGTCGCCTCTCCGCCGCTCCCCCTGTCTTCGCGCAGAAAAAGGCAGGTGGGCAAGAGGAAGACGACGCCGCGGCAAAAGCAATTTCCCCCGCCCTTCCCCCAAATTTTTTTGATCTCCCTCCCTCCTCCGGCACTCCCCTCTCGACCAAATCCGCCGGGCCAAACCCTAGAGGAGCCAGCCGGCCGCCATTCCCCTCCGGAGGCGAGCGGGTTGGGGGCGCAGAGCGCCGGCGCCATGAGCCACCGCCGCCGCGCCGGCCAGGTGCAGGCGCAGGCGCTCATCGACCTGGACAGCGACGCTGAGGATGGTGAGCGCGCCCCCGTCCCAACCGCAAAATCTCCCCCCTTTTTACCCCGCATGATGTCTGGGGCCTCGCGCAGTGATTCCCCGGGTTGTTTGGTTCGTTCGCCCGTGGTGGTGGTGGGAAATCGTCCGTGTGCGATGGTGGGGCGGTTGGCTTGTGAGTGGCGTAGCCAGCCTGGGCACCTGGGGGTCTTCCCCTCCTCTTCCTCCTCTGGTGTCTTGTCTTGCCGCGCCGCGCTTGGGTTTTGCCGCTGATTTGGTCCCGATCGGGTTGCCCTGGACGGGGTTTAGAGGAGTGGCTTCTTGCTCCTTGTTTACTGTAGCGGAAATGGGGGAGGGTTTGTAGCCGGTTTATGTTGCCCCAGATTTTGGGCTACAGGTGGAGGCTTGTATAGAAAATTCGCTGGCAGTTGCTGTTTGCTGGATCAGATTACTACGCCGATTTTTGGTCTCTTGGAAATTGACAATGCTCCTTGGTTCGCTCGTGCTTCTACTATATGTGTTGTTACTGATATATTTCTCTTAATTGCAAAACGGAAAAAAAAAACTCAACCAGGGGGGAGACGTCCTCTGCTTTTTTTTCTACTTAAAGAAGTGTACCTTGGTTTTGATCCCGGTCCGGTTACAGGAGTTTCATTGACCCCTGGAGCTCATCACTGTCCTATTGCCTGGTGAGAAGCTTTGGTTCTTTCAATTGCGTAAAAGGAGTGAATTTAGTGCA
This sequence comes from Cenchrus americanus, assembly GCA_947561735.1. Classification (NCBI taxonomy): domain Eukaryota; kingdom Viridiplantae; phylum Streptophyta; class Magnoliopsida; order Poales; family Poaceae; genus Cenchrus; species Cenchrus americanus. Next base: position 162,490,376 of record OX387242.1, on the reverse strand, counting down.
GAGTTTGTGTAATGGCGCCTGGTGCCCTTTACAGTGTCTCTGGCTCTAAATCAAATCAGATAAAGCCATAGGATTTGCATAATCTCTCATAATAGGTTCATTACTACATCACACCAGTTGGCAGCTTATCTTCTTGTTATGATCAGACTTAAATACCTCATTCATTTTGTCTAAATGACACTAGTCATTTGGTGCATTGTTCACTTTACTCATCTGGTGCTTGTATGTGATATTCATTTGGTGTGCAGATTATCACTGTTCTTGTTGTTTTAATGTGTGACTTATAGTTGGCATGCATCTTGCACCCATAAATGTATCTGCTTTATATTACTTTTTGCGCATATAAGGCAGCAAACAGGGCCACATATGGAAATGGAATACCATCTCCCACAGACCGCAATGACCTCTCAGAGGTCACTGCTATTAACAGTTAAACATTTAGTTTGTGTTCATAGTCTGTTTCCTCTTATCTTAGTAACTTCAAAACTTTTTCATCCGTATTTAGGAAGCAACAAGTTTAGTGATTCACTAGTTACCTGCTTCCCTGGCTTTTTGCTTTTTTCATTTCCTTTTTTTTTCGAAATTTAGACCCTACATGGTGTTACTGTGAAGATTGGGGATCTTAGTTTGCACAACTAGTTGCCTGTCCTCTAATTTCATGGGTGTAATGGGTGGCTATTAATTTATTGCTTGCTTGGATTTGTTGGTACATGAGCACAGTGGCTAAATTATTGATTTATTAGCACATAAAAGTTATGCTAACAAAAGATTTTTTTCTGTATGTTATGGCTTCAGCCATGCAATTTGGTGTTAGCTTTAGTATTAGTTGCTTTGGATGTATGTTTAACATAATACTAGGTGATACCCCACGCGTTGCTACGGGAATTTCAACAAATTTTAAAGATAAATTTGAAAGTAGAAACTAAAGTGATTGCTTCACAACATTCTACTGCAAACAACACATTGCATACATGGATGCTATTAGCCGTAGAAAATCGATAGAAGAAATAAATTGCTGATTTTAGTGGATAGTGATCTGGACAACTTGCATGTTGAGAGAAGACACAATGGATGGTGACGTGGCGCGCTAAGGGTTGAGAGAACTCTTTAGTGGGGAGTGCTTATATAGTTTTGTATGATGATAAGAATGTATAGCCTGGACATTCATTTTTCATGCATCAAGATGTGATTAGCGTCCGTAGTTCTCTGGTACTGACATGTTCAATTCCTGTGGTCAACTGCCTCCAGAATGGAATTGATAAGTATGTATAGCACTCTTATAATGGAAAGTTAAAAAAATGAAATAAGTAAATGAATCTTTGAGCGATACTAATATGCCACAATGAAGGATTAGTTTTTTGTTGAAAACTTGAGAAGATCTATTTTCCTTTATTTGAAACCAGAGTTTTGCGCTTCGATGTTAAACTGTTGAAAGCCTCTACAAATCAGTGTAAACATGATGGCTTGTTTTTCTCTTGTCCTAACCAGTAGCCACCACCTGGAGGTGATTTCATAAGATGTAACAAAACAATTGTGAAAAACAAATTTTATTGCTTGTGGTTTTTTTATGTTTTAATGTGTCACCTAGGAGAGAGAGTACTCAAGGGGAGCTGGGAATTGCCAGCGACTAACTAGAAGCAGTGAGAGAGGGAGTAAGGGTGTGACAGAGAAAGAATAAGTGGGAAACCAGTTATCAAGGCCAACAAGCCACCACAGTGGCAGTTGCGGCACTCCTGCCAGTCACCCGCCATCAGCGGATCTGACAGTGGTCTGCAGCAGCAGTGTATCTGCTATGGAATTGCCTTGCCTCACAAGTGTGCCGAAGGCATTTGTAAGGGGGTGGTTCACCATGCATCGGCCTGCCTTACCATCTTAAGAACACTGTGGTATACCAATGGTGGAGCCATTTGCAATATGCAAAGTAAATGCTAAATATGATGGATTTACAACTATTCTCTTTTTGCAAGACTAACTGACTAACAGCAACCTTAGTACATCATTTATGAAATAGATTATGCATATGCATTCGAGTTCTGATTGAATTTGTATTGCCATTTGTAGAGTGCCAAAACAAACGTTCTCGAACAAGTAGAACGACAGCATTGAAGACATCTGGGAGATCCAAACATGTATTGCCTTCGTTTTATGATAACCTCCCCCAAAACAGAAGCTCACGCAATGCAACTAGCAGGAGGGACAAGGGAAATCAAGACAAGTTGAATACTGATATTTTTGAATTATACATGGAGTATGTGCTTCCATTCTCTCTTATTTTATTTGTTGATCTTTTGAAGAAATTTGTATAATAATTCCTGCTATAACTTTTTGGACAGGGATCTTTGGAAGCGCATTGATGAAGACAAGAAGAATGCTTATGCGTACTTTGATTCTTTATGGTTTAACATGCATTATAGTGGGTGTAATATACCCAATGTCCTTAAATGGATAAAGGCTAAGAGAATATTTTCAAGACAATATGTTTTTGTTCCTATTGTTTGTTTGTAAGTTATTTCAGTATTACCTTGTGTAATTGCTTAATGCATTGTCATATAGGTATCAAATTCCATTTCTTTTTTTTACTGCAGTGGACATTGGAGCCTTCTTGTCTTATGCCACTTTGATGAGGCAAACTGCTCAGATATTAAGAAAGGACCACGCATGATAGTGCTGGACTCACTTAATACGACAGATCCAACCAGGTTGCAATCAGCCATCAGAAAGTATGCTCCTCCATTCACTATCCCCCTCCTTTCCGAATTTGCAATCAGTAATTGATCTATAGATATTTTGATTCCATATGGTTATGCTTGCAGTATGTTTGATTAAGACACATGATTGAAATAATCAAATGTGGGAAAAGTTTTGCTATTTGTTCGGTTTGTTTTGTTTTTTCTCTTCTTATAAACAGACCATTGTGTCATGTACTCCAGTTGGTTTTTGTTTTCGCGAACTACTTAGGAGAGCTGCGTGTCATTTCATTTAAGGTAGCAAAAAGATACATGAGTCCAGGAGCGTACTCCATTTGGCTTTTGTCTCATGCTGATTATGCCATAATGATATGCATCTGAAACTGAAAGCAGTGAGCCTGTCCATTTCAATGGCTGAATTGTATATATGGAAAGTTAAATTGTGACAACAACTTGCAGATTAACCCGCATCGGATACAGTTTTGCTGCAGCACATCACAATTATCTTACCGTTCACAAAATAGTTCATCTCGACAGTTCTGGAGTTATTTTTGCTATAGATGGCTTCAACTATATTTTTTCTGAAACTGATATAGCCCACAATTTTTTTTTGCAAATTTGAGTTTATGCTAAGAATATGTTAATTTTAATTTCTGATACTGGTATGCTAGATTCATTGTTGACATTTACACAAACGAAGAGCGGGAAGAAAGCAAGCAGTTCATAAACAAAATCCGCCTCGAGTTTCCCAAGGTATTTCTATAGCACCTTCTTAGCCTGTATATCATTGATTCTGAAATCTTGATTTTGATGGTCCTCTCGAAATAACTTTACAGGTGCCACAGCAAAATGGGGATGAATGTGGGATTTATGTCCTTTATTTCATCCAATGTTTTCTTCAGAACAAAAAACTGGCAGACCTTCTTGAAAACAAAAAACTGGAAGAAGATTTCACCCAGCTGGTGTGTCATGTGTTTCCACCTTTATACCCCTTCTTTCCATCTTTCAAATGGTTTAACTAATTTGTTCTATCTATATGACTTAGCTTGATGATGACTGGTTTAATTCAGAGGAACTAGAGAACTTCCGCAAAGATATTCATTTGTTCCAAGAGTACGTTTCACCTGCCATATTCATTCCTATTTGTTAATATCATGATCTCATTGCCCTGTTTACACTTCTGCAGGAATCGGAATGACAAAATTGCAGAGTAGAGTAGATAGCAATATGGTCCCAAATATATAAGTTGGTATGCAAACTATATCAAGCCTTCCACTTCCACTCTTGCATGTTGCATTTCACCACCTACTGATTTATTTCTCTTGCTTATCCAGGTACCATCATCTAATATCGTAGTATATACAAATTGCTGAGTTTCATCTTCCCCGGCGGCTCATTGAGGAAATTTGAACATTGTTCGAGAATCTGTTATAATTCAGTTCTATGCATGGAAGAGGGAGAGTTATTCTTACCCAAACTTAGAGCTTCGCTGACAAGAGTACCCAGTCGTGCAGACTCCTAGTGTTCCCTTTCCTCAAAGAAGCTTGGAGATAACTACATTTATTATTTTCGAGGAATCGAACTTGGTAGCTATACATTATATCAGGAACTAGTAGATGAGATCACCGTCACCCTTTCGGATATATTGTAGCAGGGGTGTATACCGTGTACTAGTGTATGTGTATGTATTCGCACTCTAGAGATGTTGTATGAGACGCCTGTAATTTCTGGATTATACAAGTTTCGTACTCGTGATAAAATGGTGTCGGTGCTAGCTAGAAATTCGAGGCATGTGGTGTGGCTGTCATGTCGCCGGATCTGATGTTGCTGTAGTGCCCGACAGAGATAAGATCACATGAGATGTGTAGTGCCGGGGAGCTCAAATGTGAACATGCACCGGCATCATATATTCATATACCATTCTTAAAGTTGGGAACACTCTGCACCAACATGGTGTCCTGTTGTTTTTTTTACATAGTACATGGTGTCCTGTTGTTGTGTGACCAAACGGATGTTTTCGATACCTCATTCATGTTCCTTTTTGTGTCAGGTTTCGTGTAGTCCAGTACAGTGTAAAACTTTCTATATCGAACCCATTTTTCACTACGAGGAGAGCAGGGTTACTTCCTCACTTCTCCACATCTAATTTTACGTTGTAACCAAGGTCAATACCAAGGAGATGTTCGGGTCTCCCAGATAGCTCTCAAAATCTGTCTTCATATACACATTGCAGGCAGCGTTTACAGCTAACCGTCTCAAACTCTGCTGTTATATGGTGTTTTTATTAAAACAAAAAATTCCTGCATTATGATTTATGCATTATTTTTGTATACGGAGTAAGAATGAGGTTTCACGATAAAATTGAGCAAGGCAAAGCTCATGCTGCCAGGCCCAGTGCCTACATCCCGAGATAAAATATGGCCACACTGATCTAGCTAGAACATGAGCAACCTCGTTACAACATCTACTTTTACAGAGTACATGAATAAAAAGAGTACTGTAAACAACAGTAGAAGCTTGCTCTGTTAAAAAAAAAAACAGTAGAAGCTTGCACAACTTGATTACTAATTAATATCTTGGGTTTATGGATTATAAATTCTTGTATGCATGCGATTCATAGCTTCCCTGCCTCCAAATATTAATTGGTATAACCCTGGTGACCATCAGTCAACTCATTGACCGTATGACTGCAGAGCATACTGTTTATCCAACGACCTCTTTCAAAAAAAAAAAGTTTACCCAACGCATAAACGGATGGACCGATGGGATTCATCAGCTAAACTTGTTGTCCTCGAGAGGGGCCAAAATACTTGATTTTCACTTGGAAATACCTGCATGGACCGTATGAGATTCCAAGGTACTATAGGATAACCGCAGTGATATTTTTTTTTAAAAAAAAGGCATTGAGTCATCAGCTAACTCCAAAGAACATTGGCATCCCACATTGGAATGATCAACTCCTGATGTATCTAGCTGGACCTGGGGATTTGTATATTTGTTCTTTCTGGGTTTTCTCGACCAGGAATTCACAGGGTATGCTTGGTAGTTTCCACCGAGCAAAGCCAAATCTTCAGAAGCTTTGTCCCCAATGTATCCTCTGTTAGTCTGTGCTCGTAGTATTTCTCAGACTGCTACTACGTTGCGCTCCAGCTACATTGCCACTATTTTGTCAGTTCGCATGTCGATATCACCGGGAAGGATCCCTCTAGCCCATCCAATCCGGAAATGTCTTTTTTAAAAGAAAATACATCACCATCAACATACAAAACTACCACTCGAATTTGAATGTTGGAGAGATGTCATTATCCAGAACATTATGAGCTCAGAGAATGGACAAATTTTGTAATAATATAAAATTATTCGTTCATATTTGAACTAAAACCCATGTCAGCTATTGAGTGTGTGTTTTAGGCACTAGCGATTGTGTGAGTGCCCAAACCGCCCATGCTAACATGCATGGGATGCGTGAGCTCTCTTCAAAATTGCCGCCGAATGAACAGACCACAAGGTCCAAAGGTAAACCAAGAAAACAAACTAAAAGCACAAAATTCTCCATGTGCAGAACTCGGCGTCTGGATGGAAAGAGTATTATATATGATTGGCTTGAAAGAACTTTTATACGACCTTTAGATCCTTTACACAGTATTAGAGATTGAGGAAAAGGTCCACACTAGATTTGGGTTTAACTTTTGTTAGTTTACAAAAGTGAAATACTACTACTTATAAAAATAGGTAAGATCGTTGAAGGGATAAAATTATAGTTTATTTACACAATTGCTTCATTCATTCAAAAAGAATGTTGTTCTCCAATGTCTCAGGTAGATTAGAGGTGAATGTAGAAGACACATGCACCTTAGTTAATTAATTCAGTTTGCATATATAAAATGTTAGAAAATATGTTTCCATTTAATCCTGCATGCATGAGATCACCATGTCAAATTATACACGCAAGATTTAAATCCTAGAACATTAATGTTTGGAGCCAAGCTTAAATTGTAGAACATAATTCATTTTAGGACCGAACGAATGAGTAAGTCTTAAAAAATAATACAATTCTCTCTTCGATACGACGTTTAGAGTACAGACATAACTATACAAAGTCTAGTAAATCTAGTAACACCAATCGGACAGTGTCAATATACAAAATTCTCTATACATTGGTGACTGCAGTTCAAAGTTTTTTGTAATTCAAAGTGTTTTTTTAAAACAAGAAAATGAAAATGCTACTAGCAGTTACCATTATTCACAGAGGCCCACATTACTGTTGTGCTTGTGCATAGAGCCACACACCCCTCTGCTCCTACTCCATGTCCGGATCTTCTGTGAGCATTTATTAGTTCACGTCGATCGAAAAGGGAGTTTTTGCATAAACAACTCCTAGTGAAAAAAGAACTACGCAAAAAACCTCATTTATGAAAAATTTAATTATGCAAAAGTCTATTAGCAATTAATTTTAAAAAAGAATGTGCTATGAATTCTATTAGATACAGCATTTGCCAACCTAGCTATGAATTTTATACGGTTCTAACAAATATGCAAACATATGCATCAATTTAGGTCCTATCTGGATAAGGGGATCCAAACAATGAGGCTAAATGTAGGTTAAAAATTAGCCAACTCCCCAACTAAAATTTTAGTGGCACTTCTGAAAATTTTAGCTCATCTCTTTGCACCAAATTAGTGTTTGCAAACAAAACGCTGATTGATTGCAGTGACGGATGCTTCCAGGGCGCGAGCTCCTCCTCTCCTGGCTGCATCTGCCATGATGGGTCTTGAATGAGGTGAGCTGTGCCTGATGGGCACACATATGTCATCGCAGTCTTCGTCGTGACCGGCTGACGCACGGGCTTGAATGCCTGCCTCTGACCAAACTGAAACTAAATGGCAGGAGCAGTGAATAGGCTCTTATCACTTCCTGGTGCTCTCCCCAACGGCTACCTGTTCAGTCTCAGGTAGGAATTATAATTCCATTTTGAGATGAGCACCCCCTACTAGCCCTTAGCTAATTACATTCACATTTTATGCAAAATTTAGCCAAGTTTCAATACCTTTTTGCAAAACCTATGTGAAATTATTACATCGTCCAATGAGGGAATGGGGCCGGCATTGTGAGAATCAGGTAATCGTAATGAAAATTTCAGGCCAAGAATAGGGATTCTACTGCTGCAACCACTATCGATATCCTGTGCCGGAGTCAACAAATAAACAAAACATGTTGGGATTTTTACCTTCAATGAGTATATTAGAATGAGAAATTTTGTTGTTGTTCTTTCAAAAAAAAAATCTTGTTGCTTGTGAGAGGTTGCTATATGCAAATAGATATGCCTTTTAAAAATGCTCTTCTTTTATGGAAAATATATTTTGGTATATACTAAATATCCCTTAAATTCCCTATAAATGATTTTTTTCATGAAAAAAACATTTGAATGGGCCTGGTATATATCAAACGTGGTAACATGGTAACATAATGCTGAAATCTTCTTCAATAAAAAGAACATAAGATAAAATGGAAAATCTTGATCCTCCTTAATTGACCCGTGATCAAGCCATTACCAGCTTCCATGATGAAATTGGTACATAATGAGTCCAGATACATTACGCTCTCTCGTGTATCAAACAAAAATACATTGCTGTCTCTTCCGCATCAAACAAAACTACAGTGGGCCCACTCGTCATTGACTCTCTGAAGAACTTGGAACATTTCCCTCGCACATAAAAAGATACACTGCCACCGGTAGCTGAAAATCAGGAGCACAAACAGCAGCCAGCTAATACGAAAAGAAACAAAACTGAATCCAAACCCAAACTGAACTGATAACAACCCACGAGCTAATCGCAGTCTTTTCGCGTCGTGGCCGAGAAAAAAGGTAGGCGACCCCGCTATATATCCCCCCGAGCGCCACCACTGTTTCTTCATCGCTAGCTCCGTCCTCCTAGCCTCTTCTCCTCCGTCCAGTTCTCTGTCTGCTCTTGCAAGAGCAGCAGCAATGGCGGCTTCCTGGAGGGCCCTGGCGCTGGCAATGGCGGCCGTGGGCTGGATTCTTGGCGGTGGTCTGGTGTTGGCGTATCCGGCGGAGGATTTGGTGGCCAGGCTGCCGGGGCAGCCGCCGGTGACGTTCAGGCAGTTCGCCGGCTACGTCGACGTCGACGTCAAGAACGGCCGGAGCCTCTTCTACTACTTCGCCGAGGCGCAGGAGGACGCCACCGCCAAGCCGCTCACGCTATGGCTCAACGGAGGTTAGTTACCGGCCGGCGGGAAAGTGCTCTGTTTCATTCTCACTGTAAATTTTGAGGATGTTGTGCTTTTTTTTTTTTTTGCTTGACTGAAGTTTGATGGATTTGATGAGAAAACTGCAACCTTTTTTTAATCCACTGTTCATATGAACGTTTGCATCGGAATTTCCTCTGATGGTGCTGAAATTCAGAGTTGGCTGGGTTGGCTGTCGTTGAATTCGCTTTGATAGGACTGACGCTGCACGGATCTTACATCACTTTGCCATGTTCCCTTGAATTTTGATGAATTTTTGTTTTTATAGATCGAATGGGCAGTTCATGTTTCTTGCTGCAATCAACCTTTTGTGATTTTCCAGTACACTGAACTGGAATCGGTCTTTGCCAGTAATACTGTTCCATTAGAAACATGCAAATATTGCTTTTAAAATATATACATTTTTTTTGCCATATTGTGATTGGATCAGAAACTATCTCAAGTACATCTCCAACATATTTTTTTATTCGCAATTCAACATAAGTTCGTTGCTCGTGTAGGAATGATGGCAGGCGGTGTTTCCTGGACTGGAAACAAAGGACCGCTTCCTATTCGCCATCTGCTCCACACCTGCATTAAAATAACTTGCATCTTGACCCCCCTTTTTTAACTAGAATAGTATCTTTGTCCTTTGAGGTCACCACATGTGACCTTGCCCGTTTAGAGCCTTACTCCATTGGGCTTTGTGTGTGTTGTGGTCCCTGTGGATTTTAAAAGAAGTGATGCATCATTTGATCCCCATGCAGCAAAAGACACACCGAAAGAAAGCTTCAGGCATGATTTGATTTCTTCTCTCTATACAAATAAAAGTAAAATAAAGCTTCTTTCATGTAACACAAACTTAATTACAACAATTTCCCATTTGAGAATTTATCACGAGATTTTGGAATGCGTGTTACATTTGTTGCAATTTTTCTCCTTCTTGTAGTCATACCCCCATATGATTTTCAGGTCCTGGCTGTTCTTCGATTGGAGGTGGTGCTTTCACAGAGCTAGGTCCATTTTATCCTAGAGGAGATGGCAGGGGTCTCAGATTGAACAAAAAGTCATGGAACAAAGGTTGGGATTCAATTATAGTTCCATCCAGTGGTTCAGTAAGAAAAGATAGTGCTGGTCCTAACTTCAGTTTGTTCAATGCTTTCTTTTACCTTCAACTTTGCAGCGTCCAATCTTTTGTTTGTCGAATCACCCGCTGGAGTTGGATGGTCTTACTCAAACACTTCATCAGACTACAACACTGGCGATTTGCGGACTGGTTAGTTTCTGTGATATTTGTATATCACTTGGAAGTTTCGGCCTGGAATACTGGATTTGACTGTTTATCTGTTCAACTGTGCAGCGGATGACATGTACAAATTTTTGCTGGGATGGTACAAGAAATTCCCAGAGTACAGATCAAGAGCCTTGTTTCTTACTGGAGAGAGCTATGCAGGTAGGCCAACGCGGCTTCTCTTTTGTATGTTACGGCATTATAAGTACAACCATTTTCTCTATTGTGGTTCATGTGGTTGGTAAAAAAACATTGCAGGGCATTACATACCACAACTTACCGATGTACTACTTACACATAATGAGAAGTCCAAGGGTTTCAAGTTCAATATCAAGGGTGTTGCTGTAAGTACTCTTGCATATCTTGCTAAATGCCTTTTTGAGTTAAACTTTATTATTAAAAATTATTCTAACTCTTGTATTAACTTGAGCAGATTGGGAACCCACTCCTGAAGCTTGATAGGGATGTCCCTGCAACCTATGAGTATTTCTGGTCTCATGGCATGATCTCTGATGAGATATTTCTAGCAATCAGCCACAGTTGTGATTTTGAGGATTACACCTTCAACGAACCCCATAATGAGAGCAAGTCATGTAACGATGCCATATCTGAAGCAAACACTATAGTTGGGGAGTACGTCAACAACTACGATGTTATTCTTGATGTCTGCTACCCATCAATTGTGATGCAGGAGCTACGGCTGCGAAAATATGTATGCGTGCCCCTCATGGTACAAATGTAATATTATGAATTATTTGATTCCTCATGTGATAAGTTCCTTTTGTCATTGTAGGCAACGAAAATCAGCGTGGGAGTGGATGTTTGCATGACCTACGAAAGGTTTTTCTATTTTAATCTTCCAGAAGTGCAGCAGGCTCTGCATGCTAATAGGACACATTTGAAGTATCAGTGGAGCATGTGCAGTGAGTAAGTGTTTTATTGGTACTTACGTACTTCAGAATTTAGATTCTTCTGCAATCACTTGTTTTAGCTATATGGTTCCTTCCAGTAATAAAGTTCTGATTTGATGATTCTAAAGCTTCCGACTATTGTCAGAAAATATACTTAGAAAGAAAACAATAACAGTGGAAGATCAGGTTGGTCATCTTGTCAACTGACATGGGTAATTTGCATCATGTACCAGTGTCCTAAACTACAGCAATACGGATGGCAACATCAACATCTTGCCTATCCTTCAAAGAATTGTGGAGCACAAAATACCACTTTGGGTGTTCAGGTGATGTAGCTCTTTCTCTTTTATTTCATATGAACAGCTTTGCTTCATGTCAAATATCTTCTGACATGATCACTCAACACTACAGTGGTGATCAAGACTCTGTTGTGCCCTTGCTGGGCAGCCGATCCCTTGTGCGAGAGCTAGCTCACACCATGGGGTTACCTGTTACAGTTCCCTACAGTACTTGGTTCCGCAAAGGCCAGGTATACCATCTGTTCTATCACTATATTTTATTGCACTTGTACAAATTAGCTGATATTGTGTAAAAACGTGGTTCTTTAGCAAATATAAGTTCACTGACCATGGAAATATCTATATCTATTTGAATGCAAGGTTGGAGGCTGGGTGACTGAATATGGCAAATTTCTGACCTTCGCAACAGTGAGGGGTGCATCTCACATGGTGCCATTCGCACAGCCAGACCGGGCTCTTGGACTATTTCGATCAATTATACTTGGACAAAGACTACCAAACACAACATATCCACCCATTGAATAATTGTACCTATGAAAGAAGATGGAGATAGAATCAAGTAGGTTAGTTTTTTTTTCTTTTGTTGTAGATTAGTGTAGAATGATGTGGGGGTGCTCAATAAGTTCTTTATTCTAATATTCTTTATAAGGAGCAGAAAAATAACACCTCCAATTACTATGTTTATTGCCTCTACATAGATCACCTGATTGCAATCCTAAGTCTGGAAGACTGGAACACAAAGTAATTGGTGTGGCATTGTGCAATTTGCCACTGCAACCACGCCAAAATAGTTCGTGAATCGCACATTCTAAGCTCATCAGCATTTCACTAGTACAAAAAGGATGGCAAGCTTGCCAGCAAACAGTTCGTGAATCATTGAAAAGATTGTCATTTCAACTGTCAGAATGCTTCTTGTACTTGGGGTTTATCATTTCTGCGAATGGTATACCTGGCACGGTATGCTGCAAATCTTAAATGTAACACTTTGAATCTTGATCCGTGAGTTATTTTGTCTGGAAAGGGTACAAACTTCTGCAGTAAAGTTACCTTCTCAATGCTGTGTTAAGCTTGATTAACGACAGTTACAATTGGCAGAGACTATGACCGTAGTTCTATTTCTGAACGAACTCTGCTCGATCAGTGACTCAGTGTGCAACACCACATGGTCCAGAAACTAAATCGGCATTGGTGGGCGCAAATAATGCAATGAAATTGTAGGTTAATGCCTGGAGAAAGCACACGGCATGGAAGCTGGATGTCTTATTCCAATGGAACTGTTGTCATGGAGTTCAGGGCAAAGCTGCTGCCAAAAAGGTGCCAGGTTAAGCAATTTGCAGTTGATGATAAAAGCTTGGCATCTTCATGGCAAACTAACTAGTAATGCATCATCAGCTCCTCTTTGGGCCGCGCAAAGCATAGCAGGCCACCGTTTTTGTAGGACGTGGCTGCGGACCTGCTACCAGTAGTGCTTTGGGTGTTAACGAGATGAATTGGCCTTGCCAAAAAAGACCGAGTGGGCCAGGCCGCGATCAATAGGAGTGTGGTAGTAAGGCTTTGAAGCCCATACGTTTTTCTTACATACTCCAGAAGCGCCGTTTGGATCTCGGAGTGAAAATTAGGATGCAACGGTATACATACGCTAATCACAAAATTAATCCTAATTAGCTCATTTGTCACTAATGCTAAGTAAACGAGGGCTAATCTTTTGAGCTAACTGGGATCAATTGATTCAACTCATCTCAATTAACTTTGACTTATACAACAAATTTACAACTACCATATGCGTCATTCTAATGTTGCTTTTTGTTTATAGGTTATAAGTGTGGTTATTGTAAATTTCGACTCCATCAGTCCATCCAAAGAACATTTTGGTTCCTTACTCAATTTTACCCTCAAACAATTACAACTGCAATAATCACCTATTTGTATGAGATTTTTTATAATAATTGAGGAAAAAATTGATGGCTCATATCGACCGAGAGCGATCGATCCGACGACAACGAAGGTAGGAGGAAACCGGAGGAAACGAGAGAAAAATGATGTGTCTATGGTTGGTGGGCCATATGCGCAAAATTTCCTCCCATTTCCTCCGGAAATTTGGGGAGTAGTAGAATAGGGCGGGGCGGTAATTGCATTGTGGTAGTTCTTTTTATCAAGGTTAAAATGGTAACTTCATAATTATGTTTTGAGTAGTATAGTTTTGATGCATGATATATTCAATTGCTATAGTTAGATAACATGTTCTTATTAATTTGTTTAAAACAAAATTCGTCTAGGGTTCCTCATGCCACCGTACACACATGAGTTGCTGCCACCGCCACCGCCAGTGGAAGAGGAACATGCGGTCCGCCATTTCTTGGCCGAGTGAGTACGGCGCAGCGCTGAGGAACGACCACGTCCTCCCAGCGCTGATGAACAGGCGGCATCGTTGATGGTGGTGGTGGGGAGGAGGAGGAGGGCGGTGGTCCACAATCTGCTAGAGGGAGTCGCTGCCTCCGCCGCCGCCGCCGCTAGTGGGAGGAGTCCGAAAGGGGATGGCCGCAACATGCCCCAGTCTTTTGATTCGATATGGTGCTGGCCCAACTCCCCCATCTACACCACCGCCCCCCCCCCCCCCCCCCCGCCGACGCCATGGCCATCCGCGGCGCCTGCGTGCTCCGCGTCGAGACCTACGAGTCTGTCAAGCTGCTGACCGTCGATGCTTCACCTCCCCCCAGCCCCCCACACACCTCTCCATCTGATACTCTGCTGTTAGTTGTCCCTGTGTATGCTGTGTGTGTTTGCAGGAGCTCTATTAGGGTCACCACATGCGCGAGGTGAGTCTCAGTGGGAACGTGGTGCCACCGGGGTTCATCGACTCACATGTCCACTTCCTCGATGGTGGATTGCTGGTAATGGCTACCAATTGCTGCACTCCAATTGGTGCAGTATGTAAACTGTTTTCTCAACATGCTAACTTCATTACCGGAACCGAGCCTTTGCCGAGTCACCCAAGAAACTCTTGGCAAAGAAGGCTTTGCCGAGAGCCAAACAAAAAACTCTCGGCAAAGAGACTTCTTTGCCAAGAGCCCCACAAAAAACTCTCCGCAAATAAAAAGTACTCGACAATTTTTTTTAAAAAAACACTTTCTTAGCTTCAAACTTTTTGTATGCTCAACATACCCTTGAACCTTCTGCGCGTTCGCATGTGGTCTTTAGACGTCATTATCCACATGTTAAAGATAAGGGTACTTGTCGCATGAACTCTGGTCTTTTATCTCGGTCCTAGGGAATAACTTATGGTTGCATCTTGGTCCTTACCACCGTTGGAAGTAAGTTCATCTTCTATTCGCACATGAACGAAGCTCCTTGATTCTCTTACATAGCATCCTCCGAACTTAATGCAAACTTATCCATTAAGCGAGTGAATTCCTGCATAAAACTAATTAAAGTGAACTTGTTACATCATTAGTATGCCTAGTGGCAGGTTAGTTCCAAATCAAAGCCGAAACCAATGCGTAACAAGTGCCCTAAGGGTGTCATATTTGACCGCCAAGAAGGGCTTTGGAACTTAACAATACACAATTGACACCCGTGCACATATATACAAATATGTTGAGTTTTCCACAAGGGATCTAACCTACTGATCTACAATCAGTTCACAAGCGGCAGAGTTTTAGAGATGCAAAGACAGAAGTTGTGTGGTTGGTAGATTTGCCAGTTTTGTCATTGGTGCCGAGTTGCCAATGGTAAGTTTAGCCCTTGTTCAGTTAGGAACAAACTTATCGAAAATGACACATCAAGTTTATCAATGCTAATTAAAACTAAACATGATCTAATTATAAAACTAATTAAACAGATGGAACGGAAATCACGTGACAAATCTATTAAACCTAATTAAATCATCATTAGAAGATGTTTACTGTAGCACCACATTGTCTAGTCATGGCCTATTAGACTCAATAGATTCATCTTGTGAAATGAATGTTATCATTAATCTAAGTTTAATATTTCTAATTAGCATGGAAACATCTGTTGCGATGGATGAATAGTAGAAACTTACCAATCTAAACAAGGTCTTAATTGATACCAACACACAATGCTACATGCATGGGTGCCTTCTGCCAGAGATGTGTATAGTAGTCCTCCGTATCATCACTATATTAGAGCAACTCTAGAAGCTTGAGTAAATTTAATCCCTATATAAAGTTATTGGGGGTGGAGTAAAAATATTTTCATCCCAAAAATACAATTTGCTCCAGCAGTTTCCCTATCCTCCTTCTTAACTCATAGGTCCCACCATGCCACATCATCTCCTCCTTCCTCTCCCCAAATCTTTTGTTTTTCGGCCTCCGCCGTCCGCCGCTCCCAATCCGGCCGCGTGCTCGGGATCAGCGGGTGACCCCAAAGGTTGTTGTCTCAGGGGAACCTGACGCGAGAGATTGTGATCCTTCCTATATATGGCTTTGGAGGCATCAGCAAGACAACCTTTGCAAAATTGATATTTGGTGACGCCCAGTTCAATGATTACTCTCGAGTATGGGTATATGTGTCCCCGGTCTTTGACTCGAAAAAGATTGGCAACTCTAATTTCACAAGTATCTAACAATGGTGGCAGCTACATAATTCAAAATCAGATGATAAATAAGCGTCTTCAAGAACTACTAGCTGGTAAGAAAATTCTGGTTGTTTTAGATGACATGTGGAGGGATAGGGATAATGAATGTCAATTGGAAGAGTTGAGGGCCATGCTAAGGGTTGGAGAGGGCAGCAAAGTGGTTGTCCTAGTAACCACACGTGATGTAGTCATGGCGAAGGAACTTTGTACCATTGAACCACACAAACTAGATGCACTAACAGATGACATGTGCTGGACAATAATAAAGCAAAAGAGTGACACGCCCTGTTCGTTTGGCTTATCAGCCACCAGCCAACAGTACTTTTCTATCAGAACAAACCAGCCACCGGCAACCAGACAACAGTACTTTTCTCTCAGAATAAACCAGCCACCGGCAACCAGACAGCAGTACTTTTCTCTCAGAACAAATCAGCATCAGCCACCAGCCAAATGAACAGGTTGTTTGAATCTAAAGATTGCAAAGAACAGTTAGAGCATCTAGGAAGGTGCCTTGCAATGAGATGTGGAGGTGTGGCTTTGGTGGCTCAATCACTTGGATACATGTTGCGGTCCATGACTTTTGATGAATGGAAGTCAGTGAGAGACAGTGATATCTGGAATGTTTCTGCTACCAGAGATGCACGTTCTCCACAACATAAGGTGCTTGCATCCTTGAGGTTAAGTTACAACAGTATGCCACCATACTTGAAACTATGCTTTGGGTACTGTGCAACCTTTCCAAAAGGTTACAACATAGCTAAAGGTGGTCTAATTCACCAATGGATCTCTCTGGGTTTACATTGAGCCACCAAGCATATTATCCACTTGGCAACTGAGTGAAAATTATGTTCGGCAGCTTTTGGGGTTGTCCTTTCTCCAAGTTTCAAAGTCACCTTAAGTGAGTCGATACCATACAAGCACTAACATTATTTTTTATCATATATATTTTTAAAATTTGCTGGCAATCTGATAGGTTGTACGTTAATTTTGAATAACACTAAATCTTTAACGAGGTTTTTTGTTTTTTTCGCACTTAGAAAGCGACAAAAATAAATGGTGACAATATTAAGATTTATTTAGGTGAAGAAATACTAGTGATTAGTGTTTTAAGCAAAGGTAATTGAAGAATTAATGAACAGAAAATCTTACAGTATTGCCCCCCTATGGCTGTTGCACCAACCGTGGATGAAGAGTTACAGTTTTTTCTTTACGGTACATTGACTTCATTTACCAAACCTGAGGGAGTAACAAATAATATTTTCTTACAAATTGCAGAAGACCTGATCAAAACTGTGGGATATGTAAACAAATTGGTGGATTCACAAAGTATCGATAAAGGAAATGCAACAAGAGCCAACACAACTCGAGCTAATTTGGGAATGCAGCAAGAGATAACATAGCTAATTTAGGAATGCCAAGGGAAAAGTATATAAACTGGAAAATTAATAGAGTAAGGATAACTGAAGTTGATCATGACTAGATAAGACCTACATAGTATGCATATGTGCAGTATATTATTCATGGGCTCAAAATTTATCCATAAACTTCTAATAATTATATTTTAAAATTTATAGCTCATACATGATCGCAGGTTAATGGACTAGTTCACTTAAATCTGATCTCATCCATATCCATGGCTAGGAACCACCCTGGAGAAGAAAAAAATATTGAAAAAAACTTCCTTTTTCCATGAACAGGCCCTTTTGTAGCGGAGCACTTTTGAAAGTAGAATAACACATACATTTTGTAAAGATTTAATTCAGTGAACAGGGATGTAAATGTTTGAACATGTCAATGCGCAAGCTGGATCTAAACTCATGGTAGTAGGTGCATTTGTTGCAGATGGCTCGATTGTATCATGAGGATGTCATTATGCTCACCATGCACGACCTGGTGCACGATTTGGCAAGATCAGTCATGGTTCATGAAGTTTTGGACGCAACCAACAATTAGTGTACTGGGGAAGCTACTGTCGCTATGCATTGCTTAATGATTCTAGCAAGCCGTTGAAGTTGTACACAAGTTCTCCATCAAAAATAAGGGCTGTGCGTTTTCTAGATTGTCCCAGAATTGAACCATGCAGTGATGCATTTTCATCTGCTAAATCCTTGCGAGTCTTGGATTTAAACGGGTGCTCCATATTGAGGTTGCAAGAATCTATTGGTAAATTGAAGCAATTGCGCTATCTGAGTGCTCCACGGATCCCTAGTCAAATTATTCCCAATTGTATTGCCAAGCTCTCCAAGTTAATGTACCTAAACCTAAGCGGGTCTATGATATCAGCACTCCCAGAGTCAATTGGTGAAATCAACGGTCTGATGCATCTTGATATCTCAGATTGTGTGCTTATAAAAAATCTAACAGTGTCATTTGTGAACCTCAAAAAATTGGTACATCTGGATATGTTAAACTGCTGTCAGCTTAGAGGTGTATCAAACGCTTTGGTCGGCTATACTAATATCCAGTATTTGAATTTAACACTTCGACCAGAACTTGAAAACATTTTACCTCTTGAGGGGATCACAGAAGTCATCTATGATCTTGTTGAACTTCGATGTTTAGGTCTAGCATGGACAATGCATTCTATCTTTGGTCATAATGGCCTACATGAAACGTTCAGTTTCATTGACCGAATTTGTACCCTTTCCAACCTAGAACATCTCGACTTGTCCAGTAATTGCAGTATTATCTGTGTGCCTGAAAGTATTGGCAGCCTTAGCAAGCTGCATACACTGAACCTCAAAAACTGCACAAGGTACAAGGCTTCCAGAATGTATTGTAACAATGGATAGCCTGAAGATTCTGAATGTGACTGGCTGCTCCAAATTAGATAAGTCTACACTCTCTCGATCCAAGGTGTTTGCCTTGTTGCCACACTTCGTAGTCCATACTGATGATGGTGAATCTAGCAGCAACATTGGTCTGCTCCGTCATGCAAATCCTAATGAGCTGCACATAAGTAGCCTTGATAATGTGAAGTTTACAGAAGAAGTCCAGAGTATAAAGCTTACAGAAAAACATGGGATTTACGACTTAAAGCATGAGTGGACTATAGATGCGAAGAGGTCTGTGGAGGATGTGGAAGTGCTTGGAGAGCTTGTACCACCCAACACCTTATGGACATTTTATATGAAAGGTTATAATAGTGTGACATTTCCGGCCTGGTTTATGGGTATTAATCTTCATCTCCCTCATCTTATCCAGATTGAAATGTGGGATTTGTGTAAATGCAGCATCCTATCACCACTTGGCCTGTTACCAAATCTACAAGATCTAGTTTTGGGAGGAATGTACAACATTACGAGGATTGAAGAAGAATTCTGTGGTGGTGCGAGAGCCTTTCCACGACTGAAGAATTTTTTTTTATGCAGTATGGAAAACCTGGAAGTGTGGAGAACAACATATTCCCATGGCAAGGGTGGTGTGTTCATGTTCCCCAACCTTGTGGAACTTTTAATATGTGATTGCCCAAAGCTGAGACTGAAACCGTGCCCACCTAGAGCTAAGAATTGGGAGATAGAGAACAGCGATAATGTGTTATCAGCATGGGGAAACACCTGTGCTTCCTCCTCTGTTTCACTAACAGATGTGTTCATGACCGTGAAAGCTAGCAAGGTGCCTTTGGACCAGTGGACGTTGTTTCACCACCTTCCTACGATCACTGAGTTAAGCATTGTTTGTTGCACTGACCTGACATGCAGCTCCCGGGAGATCATACAAGACCTCTCCTTTATCAGATCCCTGTGGTTAAAAGACAATGCTCAGCCAGAAGTTCCAAAATGGTTGGGTGACCTACACCTCTCTGCGAGAGTTGCTCATCACAGAGTGGAAAGAGCTGAGTGACTTGCAAGAGAGCATGAGGCACCTCACCTCCCTTGAGGAGCTGTCTTTGTAACAGTGTCCAAGTATTACGGAGCTTCCAGAATGGCTGGACGATCTTGCCACTCTCAAACAGATTGTGATCTCAGACTGCAGGGGCATCAAATATTTGCCAGAGAGCCTATTCAAGGTCAGTAATCTCAAAGAAATAAGCATTTACGACTGCCCTGAATTGGCTGATTGGTGTGAATTAGAGGAAAACAAGAAGAAGCTCACTCACATTTGCTGGAAAGGTATGTCCTGCCATGCTATGTGCCGTATCCCTCTTATTTTGCACTGACAACTTTTTTCTCCTCTTTTCTCGAATTTAGTGTACTTATAAACCTATTTGATAGATTAAATTATATATTTTTCAGCATTGCCTTGTATTCATTTCTTATGTATGTAAAGGAAAATTGTTATTCACAAAATGATTCATAACGTTGGTACTTAGATCTTCAAAGAAACAATAGGTAAAATATTCACATGTTGGAGTATGAGTGAATTGCCTACCTTTCCTCATCAGCTTAAACTTTTGGGTCAAACTAGTTGCTGCATGCAACTGTCTCCTATCTGCTGCATACAATGCATTCATTCATTTCTACTGTGGTTTTACAATTCCAATGTGTAATGCCGGGAGATCCGGCAGGTATTGCAGCCAAGGGAGAAGGTCTTGTGCCTCTCTGCTCTGCGCTTGATTAGAAACAGGGGAGAAGGGAATTGATCTCTATTGATTAAGGAATATGGTTTACAAGGCCTTTGTATATAAAGGCTGATCAAACCCCTCGTACAAGCACACAATTTAATTGTATCTCAACTAAACTCTGTCTTTATCTCTAAAGCAAACCAATCTAAACTATTGCTATCAGGTGCCGGCTGGGCTACTTTCCGCCTCCTGCGCCTAGAATAGGTTTTGCCCCACATAACACTATGCCGCGAACATCATAATTTTTTAACAGTTTCAATATGGACATTATCGATGAAATTATGAATATGTGAATTCATTTGTTGATGTTTACCAGGATTATGGCAATGCTACAGTGGTTAGTTTTCTTTTCAAATAAGAATTACTATAGAATTGTTCATATTATTAGGTTATATCATCACAACATATTTACCCCGTGGTCACTTTTACAGATTTTGACATCTTTTTATTCTATACATGCCACATCTTTCCAAATTAAGTACTTAACCTTTTTTTTGGAAATTAAGTAAGTACTTAACCATTAACCAGGTGATAAATACCCTGCCAACAGTACCGACTGTTTCCCTAGACTTTTACGCTGAGACTGTTGCTTTTGCTATCTTTGCATAAATATAGCATGATTATTTGCTTCTCTTATAGGTTTGCTTGATACACAAATGTGTGGATCTCCTTGCTTCTAAGTCCTTTGTCACATGTGAGACGACCATTCATATTCAATAAGCAATAAGATGAAGTCTGGATGGAAAAACTAATGTGGTACACCTGCCCCTTTTTGTTAGCAACATAAGGAGAAAACTAATTGGATTCCATGTCTACTGCAATGTCACAACTCAAAAAAAACCTTGTTAAACGAAACAACTATAGTAGCAGTAATTATCAATTGATAACATTGAACCTTTTTTGTTTTGGCATTTGTTCTTTGCAAATTGATACATCAGATTTAAAACCTAACCTTAGTGAAGTAGAATTCTGGCTAAATTACTTTATTTGTTTTGCAGGAGATCAATATTAATAGCAAGGAAAACAAAGAAGTGTCATCCATCCACAAGAACAGGAATCAGAAATTTGAACAACGAATTCAAAAGTTTCACCAAGGTTGATTGAGTTCTATGAGGTTGAAGGAATCAGAAATTGGATGGATGGTATCATGTTTCTCTTCTTTAGAGCAACTCCAAGAGACTCACTGAATTAGACTAGCTGAATTCACATTTAGCTAGCCATTTAGCTAATATTCTTCCTCTATATTTCTTCTTCTTCCAGCAGACTAGCAAAAATGACTAGCCATCCCATAACTAGTCCGACGTGTCAGCCGCGCGAGGGAGGTGGGAGCAGGAGGGCACCGCGCGGGAGGTGGTGGGGCCGCGAAGGATAGCTAGCAGAGGGCGCTAGCCATCTTTGGATAGCGAAAGCACAAGTTTAGCTAGCGAGGATAGCTAACAGGGTGTTTGGCTAGTCTGTTGGAATGCTGTTTTTGTTGATTTTTTTCATTTTTTAGCTAGTCAAAGCCAAGATAGCTAGTCTCTTGGTGTCGCTCTTAAGTATATCCTCAGATTGCAATCCAAAAGTATTGAACACAGTGCAATTGGTGTAAGCACCTAGTCCATAGTAGTAAGTGTGGAGCATTGTGCAATTTGCACTGCAACTACGCCAAAATAATTAATGATTCTGGAATCACTTTTTTAAGCTCAGCTGTATTTCACTAGTAGTATAAAAAGGATGGGAGAGTTGTTCATTGTAAAGGATGGCAAAGAATCATTCATTGGAACGAATGTCAGTTTAACTGTTATAAATTATAATGCTTCTTGTACTTGGGGGCTAGCGTTTATGCTTATGATGTACCAGACATTGTATGCAATGAGTCTTATTTTGAACGAGTGCAACATCATGAATCTTGATCCACAAGTTCTATTGTCAGGACAAGATGCAAATTTCCGCAGTAGAGTTACCTTCTCAATGTTGTGTTAGGCTTGAATAGCAATAGTTTCAATCCAGAGGCATTTCAGTTTTCCTTAACTAGAATTCCTTTCTGAATAAATTATGCATGATCAGTGTGAAACACGACATGGTCCAGAAAGTAAATCTGCATCCGGAGTAAAATGATAATAGGCTTATCTGCATTAGAGGCCATGAAGAATGCAATGAAACGATAGGTTAATACCTGGAGAGAGCACATAGCGTCGAAGCTGGATGTCTCCATGCTCCCGCAGCTCGCCGCACGCGTGGAATGCCACTGGCGCCCACCGGTTTTCCGCGGCGAGGAGGCGCAAGAGTACCTGCAGCTACGCAACGGGTGGACACGCATCCAGGAGAGGACGTTGTACGCGTGCATGGATGGTGAGGGCATTGCATCGAGCACCTGTGAGGCGCGACGGAGCGCCCCGGCACGCAGGCCACAGGGGCAGAAGAGCTCGACGAGGTCGGCGTCCAGGGTGGCGTGTGAACTCCGGAAGGCAAGGCGCCCACCGGGCCACCGACCGTGTGAAGCTGCACGCCCGGAGAAAGCGCTCCGCTTGCTGCACGCCGGCGGAGGAGGACCGAGAGGCGACCGGCGGCCGGCGGCGGCATTTCGACGGCTGCCGTTCGTTATTAATGGAGGACGTTACTGTGGGCTGCGACTGGGCCAGGCCCAACTAGACGAATCAGGAGCGAATTGACTTCATCTAGCACGGAAATGGGTGTTTAGTCCCAGATCGGTGGCGTTTGAGGGCGGCGATCTGGGGAATGCAATAAAGGAGTGTGTGGGTGCACCGAGGAAAAGCATGATCCTTCAGGCAGTTAAAGGGAAGTGATGAGTGGTAAAATCTTGCAGTTTTGATGCGAGAGGGGTGCCTGCCCCAAATAAGCCTGTTACGACAACAGGGCACTCTCAATGTTTACCATCTGATCCAAAAAAACAAAATTTTGAACTTTTTTGTTGGGATTTGGATTTTGGATTTTTGAATTTCAATTGGATGATTTTTGAACAGCAATTAGATATTTATTTAGTCAGTTAAATTGCATTCGGATTTGGATATATGGGTTGCTGTTTAAAAACTTTCCAAAAAGAAAGGCGGGTCATGCCCATGTTCAGCAGTCGGCGGTATCTTTCTCTCGGACAATATTCAGCGGTCCGGTACTGTTCTCTCATACACGATCAATATTCAGCGGTCAGCGGTCCGGTACCTTTCTCTCAGACACGAGCAACCGAAGTAGCGGTACTTTTCTCTTAAAATAAAATAAACTAGCCACGAGCAAATTAAATCAGACACGAGCAACCACAGTGGTACTTGGGAAATATACATTACAAGTGGAATTGAAATAACAGATAAGGAAATAATACGACAAATCCAATAAAAGGTTCTCGTGGGCTTTTAGTTCGTATGGGCCTCCAAACTGGTCTTCACTTAGGACCTTTAGTTTGCTATACGCCATTTCTAGAATTTTTTCTATACTTTTTAAATCATTTTGCAAAATTATAGAACAGTTTCAATATTTATCAGACTAACCACCAAACGTCATGGCGCACGACGCCCGCCATGAACCACGGCGGTTGGCCCAATGACCGCGGGCCCAACGGGCGGGAAGGCCAGCCGCCGTGGCCCAGGGCGGTAAGGTTGTGCAACCGCCGTGGGCCACGGCAGCGGGTCGTCTGACCCCTATAAGAGACGAAAATTAGCCCAGAAATGTCATAATAATTGGAAAAAAAGAAAGTGAGGGTTGGGAAGGAGAAGAGAGTGAGGGGGCGAAGCAGCAAAGCTCTGGCGGTTCTTTGCTTCATTGTAAGTATTTCGTTGATTTCAACCCTTTTAGCACCTATACTTAGATGTAATGAAAGCGTAATTAGTGATTCATTGTGTTTCTTTAGATTTGTAGTATTAAATAGGTCCTGTTTGTAGGGTTTAGGGTTGAGAAGGAGAAGAGAGGGAGGTGAAGGGTGGAGCAGTGAAGCTCTGCTGCTTCTTTGCTTCATTGCAGGTATTTCGGTGATTTCAGCTCTTCTAGTAATTTTACTTAGATATAATTTCTATTTCAGTTTACTATAGATTTATGTAGATTTATGTATGGTATAGATTTTTGGAGTATAGATCTGTAGTTGTAGTATGACTTCGACAAGAGGTATGTCGAGGGAGTTGCCCGTGATGCTAGGGAGATGCGGTTGCGCATGGTTGAATGAGAAAAGAGAGAGGAAGAAAGAAGGAGGAGCAGAAGGAAATGCGCCATCGCCAGGAGATGAGAGAACGTGAAGTGGCCCAGGCCCGTAAAGCCGATAGAGAGAGGAAGAAGGAGAGGGCTCTCCGGGCCAAGGAAGTTGGGCCAGATGCCATAAGGAAGGGGAAATACCCCTGTGACAACCCGCCCAGGAAAATATCGTACTACCGCCTAAACCAATCCACTTTGGTCATTAAGCAATAGTAAAGTATCATCATGTCGTTGGTTGTCGGGTTAACGCCCGGTAAATCACTTGGAATTCATACAGAGGATCGACATATGCATTACAACTCATGCGAAGGCGAGTCCAGAGTACAACACGAGTTAATACGTTTTATTACAAACCATTGTTCATGACATGGAGTAAAGGTTCAAAGTTCGAAAACAGCGGAAATAATTAGATCTAGCGCAACGGTAAACATCACAGAAGGCCATCCGTGATGTCATCGCTTGTCGTCATCCACCCGGTGAACAACACCTGCACAACAGTTTTAAAGCAAGCCTGAGTATACTAATACTCAGCAAGACTTAACCGTCGGGTGATAACTGCATCACCAAACTCTAGACATGAAAGGCTTTTGGCCGGTGGAGTTTCTTTTGCTGAAAAGCCACGAAGAGTAGGTCCTTACTTTCAATATTTTAGCACAAGTTCTAGTTGATTACCATTTCTAAGTGTGACAACTAATTCAATCAAGAGTTGGACAAGCAATTGATTCATACAACAATATTCACCAAGTTCCATCATTACGGGATATCATGGCCAGTTGATTAAGCAGTCTTGGATAACGGTGAGAGGCCGACAATCGATTGATTTAAACCTTGCAAGGTAAACCTAAACACACGGTAGGATGCCCCCGCGAGGACAACCAGCCAGGCAGTTCCCAAAAATCCTCGGGTTGGGACCAATGCTTACAGTCCTGGGTACAAGGCTAACTAGTGTACCCCGCAAGGCACCCAGTCTCACACCTGCACCCCCTTAATGGTAGCTAGCCGGGTAGGTGACTACTCAGGAGTAGTAAGGGAGAGTTCCCGCGCCGTCTCATTAAGGTACTAGGCTTACCGGTCCCATTCCCGACAAGTGCTTAGTACGTTCAAAAGCTTAGCCCACGAAAGCCACTGGACCGGAGCCCAAATCCCATGCTCTTACCACATGAGCAATCCACTTATAAAGATCTTATGATTCCAACATAAGAGCCTATTCTCGCGAGTGATGAACATCACTCGACTTGTACCGGTTCTATAGCATGGCAGCTATCGACCTAGCATACTAGTGATATAGCATAAGTACCTAGGGATCATGCATCTAGGGTTTCAATTCAACTCCTGAAACGTAAATGCACAATCATAGCGAAACATAATTGCATAATTTTGAAAGACGGGGTTAATGATCCGGGGCTTGCCTTCGGTGGCAAGGTTGGCCTTGGGCCCTTCTGGACTTGGGTCCAGGTCTTGAGCTACGCCCACGTACTGCAGCTCTTTGTCAGCACCTTCGTCTCCTCCTCCCGGCACGAGCGTACGTCTACCGTCGGAAAGATCTACACGAAGATGCAAATGCAAGATTTATTCAACGATTTTTAATTTAATTAATTACAACAATAAATGACAACCATGAGTTGCATTGGTTGCACACATTCACTTAGATAAGAAATACATTCAGCATACTCTTCCCAAAAAGGAATAATATGTGGTTCTTTATGAATTAATCTTTTTGATAGTAACTGTGTACATATATATGTAAATAATTAAATTTAACTTCACAAACAACAATGGGTTGGTATTTATCTTTTTAAAATGATTTTCATCACACACAAAGTCATTAAAGGTGGGTTGGTGATTTTTCCCATTTAAATGACTATTAAGTCTTAAAGTGCTTCCATAGCTTTTAGTCATAAATTAATTAATTAAAATTCAGTGGAAATGTGCATTAAGCACTAAGCACCCACACAAGTCACTGAACACACATGCATGTTTAGGAAAGCATGAATTTAATTATTTTGAAATTAACAAAAGCTAGCTCGGAGAACAAGGTAAATGCACATAAAAATAAATACTCATCAAAATGATCCAAACTTTCTCACACATGTTATTTGGTCCAAACTAGCCTAGGGATGCAGCATATACACCTAGAACTATTATGAAACTTGAGTTATGTATTTTCAAAGAAAATCAAGCATAAATCAAGAATAAATATTTCTGGCAATATAGATTTGTGATTAATTTACCAGAGGTGTATTTTGGTATAACAAGGCAACATGTAGAAGTTGGGCACAAAAACATAATTATTTTTTTGCTATAAAAATCATCTAGGCAGATCCTACAAAAATGGAAAACAATTCTTAGAAAAAGATTTACAGCATAACTTTGTGCAAGTTTTGGTACAGGAGCTAGTCAGTACATAACACACAACATACCCACAAATTGGATACAGGGGACTCATGGATTTTGAGTTATAGCAGATCTAGGGTTTTCACATTTCTACTTTTCATGCTATAAATATCCAGAATCAGACTATGTGAGTATAACAAATGTTGTAGTACTTTCGACAACGAATCCAACAAAATTGAGCTTGCATTTTTCTGAATTTCCTACGATTTTCTACGAAATTTACAGGATTCTGCAAAGCAGCAATACTATTCAAGATGCAATTTTTCAGTCGGACCCCTAGAAGATTTTGGAGCTCTGAACCATGCCCTTGCTTTGCGGTTTAGATCCTAGAAAGATTCCCAACCTCGCAATGTGGCCCTTGGGGGCGGCGGCCGGTGCGGCTGGCGAAATTCCGGCGAGCTCCGGCGGCGGGGTCGGCTGGGGAG
Organism: Cenchrus americanus; assembly: GCA_947561735.1. Classification (NCBI taxonomy): domain Eukaryota; kingdom Viridiplantae; phylum Streptophyta; class Magnoliopsida; order Poales; family Poaceae; genus Cenchrus; species Cenchrus americanus. Next base: position 162,462,782 of record OX387242.1, on the reverse strand, counting down.
CGTGCAGGGAGGGACTAGGGTGTGCTAGGGACCTAGTTGGACCGGAGTTGGGGGTTGAGACGGCCAGTGGCGGAGCGTGCGGCGGCGCCCAGTGGCGGCGTCCGCTGCGGCCAAAGTTCCGGTGTGGGGAAGGCGAGGTGGTGCAGTGAGAGGTGGGGGGTGGCTTGAGTGGGTGCTAGTGGAGGTTCCGAGTGCGTTGGCCGGCGGTGGGAGCGACCGGGAACATGGGTTCGCGGCGGCGGCGGCGGGCGCCATGGCGGACGGCGGCGAGCTCGGCGCGGGGGGTTTTCCGCCTCGGCCGGGAACACAACTCCTTTATAGGCGCGGCGGCCTCCCACCGCGCCCACGGCTTACCGAGGCGGGCGCGGGGTCCAAGACCTCGGCCGGCGTGCTCGGCGAGGGGGGAGAGCGTGGACGGACCGGGTGGGTACTCCGGTGTGCGGCCGTCGACGAACGCGGGGAGCTCCACGTGGCGGACCGGACTCCGAGGGCGGCCTCGCTACGCGCAATGCCCGGGGAAGGCGTGGTGCCTCGGTCGGCGCACCGGCCGGACGACGAGGCGGGCGCGGCTCGGGGTGCGGCGCGCGCGCGCGCGCGCGCGTCGCGGCACGGCGCGGTGCGGCGTCGGTCGGCCTGATTTCGTGCCACTGCAGTCCTGTTCGAGCGCTCAAAACTCCAGAAATTTGAATAGAAGTGCACCAAGAGGTGAATAGGAAAGTTGTAGATCTCACTACCCTCCACAACTTTTACAAAGGCTCTAGGGTGTTTTTCTCAACAGATTTTGCACAATCTGCTGCCAAACTTTGAATGTCGCTCTGTTCTGGTAAACAGGAGCTGCTGGCAGTTGACCGCGTTTTTCACCAACTTCCTCTCAAAATTTGAAATGACAATCTACATGAAAGTTGTGTCCCTCGACAAACTGGACAACTTTCGTAAAGGTAGATTTTGAAGTGTTTAGGTGAAATTTGGAGAACGCGGTAAAAGTTCCGGAAGTCATTCACTGACGTCAAGGTTTAAGCGGGGTTTGACCGTGTCCTTGACCAATGGTAGACCACAGGGGTGTGTTGATTTTGTCAAGGTGTTTCATAGGGTTTGTTGGCGAGATTTTCGAGGTGATGACCCAGGTTAACCTAGGTTTGACCATTTGTCAGCCGGTTGGATGTGGTTGATTCGTTCATTAGCATTAATAATACTAATTAAAAACCTGGGGCGTCACAGCCTACCCCCCTTAAGAAGAATCTGGTCCCGAGATTCGAAAGTACAAGAGGAAGTGATTCCTTCCATCATGACAAGGAGTTACCAAGGGAGAAAGGTATCTCCGCTTACACTTCCCAATATCGGGAATTCAGATGGAACAAAAGATACAAGGTGCACTCCCTACTACCTCATCGCCGTTCATGAGGAAGCGGGCGTTGAATGTGCACATGTACAACTAATAGCAGACAGATTCCTCCTACGATACAGAGATACATGCCTACCAGTGTCCAGTGATACGACTCGAACTCTTCCAAGGATTGGGTCATGGGTGCCAACTTGGCTTGAGTCCTTCTCCTGGCCTACTTCCGAGCTTCTTCTCGGCGTCGTGGCCGAAGACGGAGGAACAACTTGCTCGGCGAGGAACGGAACAACTGGGAGAAATGGGCTAGTGGCAGGGTGGCCAAGACTAGCTGAGGGAAGAACAATAGCGGTAGTGGTATCGGGCTCGGACGGGTATGAGGCTTTCGTATCGGCGGTTCTGGGTAAAGGGCTTCCCTTTTATGGCCGCTGCGGGGCTGCAACGGTCATTTAACCAGCCGGGTACCTGGTGTAGACTACACGGAGCATGACAATGGTCAGCCCGTGAGGCCTCGGCGACGTGAGCACGGTTGCGGAAGAAGATGGCGGAGTGGTGTCGCGGCATCGTACGGTCATAACACTGAAAGGATGGGGTCCAACGGTCTGAAGAATCGACCGTGCTGGGGAGAAGAACGAGAAGAACTTAGAGAATTAGCGTCCTCAGCTCGTGATTGCAACAAGGAGAAGCTTAGCAAAAGCTTCGCTCGATCCTGGGTTTCTTCCCTTGCCCGATTTCGATGATTTGAAAGTATGAGCACGGATCATGGACGAATAAGCGATGGACGACTTCTCAACGTTGACCCTCGAGAACCTTGACTGTTCAAGAAAACTTTACTTCCACTACACATCTGACTGGCAAAGAGTTGATGCTAAGGGGTCGTCGAGACTGGCGGCGAGGAATCAAGTAGACGGGGATTATCAAGGACTTTTACGAAAAAAGGAAGACTAGTTCAAGAGTTCCGTAATTTCTTGTACAGAAGATAATTTCATGTGGAAATTCCAGACCAATCTCGCTCACACCTTCACTCAATTTTTGAATTTGAGGTGTTGACGACTTACTATTTTGAGGTGCAATGATCCTAAAGGTTGATGCGATGCACATGCTTGTGAAGACACTATGCACATGCTTGTGCGGTATGGTGCTCATGATGCAGGTTAGAATGACCCGATTACCCATATGATGAGTTAGAGATTGCGAGGGCAATCACAGGCAGAGAAAAGATCTGTGTGTCGAGTCGTTTTCCCACAATCAAGATACCTAGCGCGCTCCTAGTGGCAGTCATGTGGCTGCAGCACACACGATGCCCTAGGTCCCGTCGCGGCACCATTGGTTATGGGACAACAACATCACCAAGAGAGAGACAGGGTATGAGTACGGAGTTTTCATGCGAATGCATGTTAGTATGCCTAAGTTTCCCAAATGCATGTGCTATGCAATGCATGCCCAAAAGTGGCATTAATGTTAATTCAAAAAGTCGAGAGTAAGACCCAAAGGAATAAGTTCAGGAATGAGGGGTCGTTCGAATCTTTGATTTGGCACGAACCTTTTGAACGAGTTTGAGATTCCCTACAGAACTTTGGTTTGATCACAACTATCATAAATAATGCCTTATGAACATTACTGCTGAAAGATGTTCAACCAAGGCGTTACATCGATGAGCAGTTTCGAAACTACCAACAACATTTGGGATTACAATGCAGACTAGCTGCACAAAGAAGCTCCTAGTTCAACCAACCGCAACAGCTAACCAACACGGTTGTACACTAGGGTTCCTTACAAATACTACACTCGTACGACTTAGAATTTTATTTCCAACATACCAACTTCCTAGGGTTGGATCTTCAATGCTGAAGGACTATGGTGACTCGAGTCCAGATTCTACTCCGGACTCTCCTTGGACGTCCTCGACATCTTCTTCTTCTGCTGGTCTAGGAATGACAGATTCCGGAGGTGGAACGGCTATAGCTTCCAGTTGGTTTTCTAGTTCAAGCATATACTGGTGGTTATGCTGCAACAAGAAGTTCTGCTCATAAATGATCTCACTCAATTCTTGTATCTTTGCCTTGTCCTTGCGTCTTTCCTTCTTGAGAGTAGTTATCATTTCTCGGGCTTCCTTCAATGCTTGAGCTATACACTCCATCTCTTTAACTCGGTATCTATAGATTTGGTGTCTATAGAACACACTTTCTCCCACCATTCGTCGGTAGGTGTCGTACATGGCTTCTGAAAAGAGGACTGAGGTGACAAGATCAAGGCTATGGTGAGAGTTGCTCTGGGATGGGAGGACAGCTTCACACTCGACACAAGGTACAGTGTGTCACTCAAGTACAGGAATTACTTTGGCTGCAGACCCGACTATCTCGTCAGGGAGCAGCCTTTTGCACGGTGTCAGTGAAGTTCCGTCCTTGTGCCCTACACTCCCACTCTTCCCAAGCAGGATTGGTCGGACACACGGAATTCTTCACCTTTACTTCACAACGAAGGAGTTGGCCAGTGGTTATGATCTCCCGTGTTGAGTACTCTGGGTAAGTCGTATACCCAAAGTCCTTCAGGGTGTCCCACAAAAGTGCAGGAAATCCACCCTCCTCGGAGTAGTTCACGAGAGTCCATGCTTCCACATCAGCCGACGCAGGTCCAACGTTGTCCATCTGGTCATAACGACAAAAGTGAGAGCCAGACGGGTGCGAGTGTACAAGGTTAAACTTGTTCCACGTCAAAAGGGTATGAGGTTAAGAAATGGGTAATCATATGTACCAAGGTACAATCGTATGTAGGACTCAGAACGAGCAGACATACGTATAGACATGACGTTCTGGCGGTTGAGAACTAAATTCACAACTTAAATTCAGAGCCCCTGAATTTCTTAAATTTGTGTGGCAACTCATTATGGTTATGAGACACATGTTTGGGTATGCAAGATTGAGCTAAAGGTTTTAGGGAGGTGCTTAACTAAGCAAAAGTTTTGGGTTGGGTACTCGGAAGATCAGCAGGACAGAGGTTCCTAAACCAGCGTATAACTTGACATACACATAAGCTTTGATCGTGAGCTTTTGAGAGTAGGAACTAGATTAGATGGGGAGCAACTTGGGTAGGGATCACCTAGGCAAAAGATTCTTAGACAGGGCAACAACCTAAGCAACAACTCTACTACACACGCACCACAACACATGTACACTTGAGAGGCTAGACAGGACAAACATACTAGCAACGCGTTACCTTAGAAGGCACACAAACAAGTAGGGTTTAGTTTCGAACTTTCACGATTTTTAGCATGATGCAAGACGTCCTATTTGTCCTCACGAGGCCTTCAAGCCAAAACTCGCAGTTAGCGCCGGTGGCGTGGCACATATACATTTCTCTCTATAATAACTAGTCGAGAACTAGTCGATGCTCACTTAGCGACTTACGAAACGAGGTTAGTGTAGCTGCAGAAGATCACAGAACATGGCGAACCTTTCATGCCAGCACTCATGAAAGCGTCCACATACATTACCGTTCACTATAGAAACGACACCCATGCGTTAAGCCGCTGCATGGACAACGTCCAACCTCGGACACCCTCTGTTTGAATGGAGTGTATCCTTGCCTCGCATATTCGACATGCGGAATGCACACGTATGAAACACGTGGCGACAACACAACCTATAACCAGACGCGAAGATGGGATCCATGGAATGGATCACTCCATCAACCCTCGCAATTCCCGTGATGCGGTACAGCACACGTATAAAACACGTGGCTCATCTAGTTTGGTGGTGCAGAAAGTAAGTCTGACATAAAGTAAATGTGCTGGAAGTTATCAAAATCAACCATAGGTTGATAAGCCACCTGAAAGAACCCTAAATTCCCTCTAGGGCCTCTCGGTCTAGTTTATCCTTAACGGACCAACGTGTTTTGCAAAACCCAACAATCTTAGCAATTTTTATTCAAAAATCATGTGATTAAGACTGTTAACTAAACCCTGGTGCATACAATCGCTCTGATACCAACTGTGACAACCCACCCAGGAAAATACCGTACTACCGCCTAAACCAATCCACTTTGGTCATTAAGCAATAGTAAAGTATCATCCTGTTGTTGGTTGCCGGGTTAACGCCCGGTAAATCACTTGGAATTCATACAGAGGATCGACATATGCATTACAACTCACGCGAAGGCGAGTCCAGAGTACAACACGAGTTAATACATTTTATTACAAACAATTATTCATGACATGGAGTAAAGGTTCAGAGTTCGAAAACAAAAGAAATAATTAGATCTAGCGCAACGGTAAACATCACAGGAGGCCAACTGTGATGTCATCACTTGTCGTCATCCACCCGGTGAACAACATCTGCACAACAGTTTTAAAGCAAGGCTGAGTATACTAATACTCAGTAAGACTTAACCGTCGGGTGATAACTACATCACCAAACTCTAGACATGAAAGGCTTTTGGCCGGTGGAGTTTCTTCTGCTGAAAAGCCACGAAGAGTAGGTCCTTACTTTCAATATTTTAGCACAAGTTCTAGTTGATTACCATTTCTAAGTGTGCCAACTAATTCAATCAAGAGTTGGACAAGCAATTGATTCATACAACAATATTCACAAAGTTCCATCATTACGGGATATCATGGCCAGTTGATTAAGCAGTCTTGGACAACGGTGAGAGGCCGACAATCGATTGATTTAAACCTTGCAAGGTAAACCTAAACACACGGTAGGATTCCCTCGCGAGGACAACCATCCAGGCAGTTCCCAAAAATCCTCGGGTTGGGACCCATGCTTACAGTCCTGGGTACAAGGCTAACTGGCGTACCCCGCAAGGCACCCAGTCTCACATGTGCACCCCCCTTAATGGTAGCTAGCTGGGTAGGTGACTACTCAGGAGTAGTAAGGGAGAGTTCCCGCGCCGTCTCATTAAGGTACTAGGCTTACCGGTCCCATTCCCGACAAGTGCTTAGTACGTTCAAAAGCTTAGCCCACGAAAGCCACTGGACCGGAGCCCAAATCCCATGCTCTTGCCACATGAGCAATCCACTTATAAAGATCTTATGATTCCAACATAAGAGCCTATTCTCGCGAGTGACGAACATCACTCGACTTGTACCGGTCCTATAGCATGGCAGCTATCGACCTAGCATACTAGTGATATAGCATAGGTACCTAGGGATCATGCATCTAGGGTTTCAATTCAACTCCTGAAACGTAAATGCATAATCATAGCGAAACATAATTGCATAATTTTGAAAGACAGGGTTAATGATCCGGGGCTTGCCTTCGCTGGCAAGGTTGGCCTTGGGCCCTTCTGGACTTGGGTCCAGGTCTTGAGCTACGTCCACGTACTGCACCTCTTTGTCAGCACCTTTGTCTCCTCCTCCCGGCACGAGCGTACGTCTACCGTCGGAAAGATCTACACGAAAATGCAAGATTTATTCGACGATTTTGAATTTAATTAATTACAACAATAAATGACAACCATGGGTTGCATTGGTTGCAAACATTCACCTAGATAAGAAATACATTCATCATACTCTTCCCAAAAAGGAATAATATGTGGTTCTTTATGAATTAATCTTTTTTATAGTGACTGTGTACATATATATGTAAATAATTAAATTTAACTTCACAAACAGCAATGGGTTGGTATTTATCTTTTTAAAATGATTTTCATCACACACAAAGTCATTAAAGGTGGGTTGGTGATTTTCCCATTTAAATGACTATTAAGTCTTAAAGTGCTTCCATAGCTTTTATTCATAAATTAATTAATTAAAATTCAGTGGAAATTTGCATTAAGCACTAATCACCCACACAAGTCACTGAACACACATGCATGTTTAGGAAAGCCATGAATTTAATTATTTTGAAATTAACAAAAGCTAGCTGGGAGAACAAGGTAAATGCACACAAAATAAATACTCATCAAAATGATCCAAACTTTCTCACACATGTTATTTGGTCCAAAACTAGCCTAGGGATGCAGCATATACACCTAGAACTATTATGAAACTTGAGTTATGCATTTTCAAAGAAAATCTAGCATAAATCAAGAATAAATATTTCTGGCAATATAAATTTGTGATTAATTCACCAGAGGTGTATTTTGGTATACCAAGGCAACATGCGGAAGTTGGGCACAAAAACATAATTATTTTTTGCTACAAAAATCATCTAGGAAAATACTACAGAAATGGAAAACAATTCTTAGAAAACGATTTACAGCATAACTTTGTACAATTTTTGGTACAAGAGCTAGTTAGTACATAACACACAACATACCCACAAAGTGGATACAGGGGACTCATGGATTTTGAGTTATAGCAGATCTAGTGTTTTCACATTTCTATTTTCCATGCTATAAATATCCAGAATCAGACTATGTGATTATAACAAAAGTTATAGTACTTTCCACAATGAATCCAACAAAATTGAGTTTGCATTTTTATGAATTTCCTATGATTTTCTACGAAATTTACAGGATTCTGCAAAGCAGCAATACTATTCAAGATGCAATTTTTCAGCCGGACCCCTAGAAGATTTTGGAGCTCAGAACCATGCCCTTGCTTTGCGGTTTAGACCTCGACTTACTGAGGCAGGCGCGGGGTCCAAGACCTCGGCCGGTGTGCTCGGCAGGGGGAGAGCGTGGACGGATCAGTGGGTACTCCGGTGTGCGCCCGTCAACGAACGCGGGAGCTCCACGTGGCGGACCGGACTCCGAGGGCAGCCTCGGTGCACGCAATGCATTGGGAAGGCGCAGTGCCTCGGTCGGCGCGTGGCCGGGACGGCGAGGCGAGGGCGCGGCTCGGGCGCGGTGCGTGCGCGGCGCGCGACGTCGCGGCGCTGGGCGGTGTGGCGTCGGTCGGCCTGATTTCGTGCCACTGTAGTCCTGTTCGAGCGCTCAAAACTCCAGAAATTTGAATAGAAGTGCACCAAGTGGTGAATAGGAAAGTTGTAGATCTCACTACCCTCTACGACTTTTACAAAGGCTCTAGGGTGTTTTTCTCAACGTATTTTGCACAATCTGCTGCCAAACTTTGAATGTCGCTCTGTTCTGGTAAACAGGAGCTGCTGGCAGTTGACCGCGTTTTTCACCAATTTCCTCTCAAAATTTGAAATGTCAATCTACATGAAAGTTGTGTTCCTCGACAAACTGGACAATTTTCATAAAGGTAGATTTTGAAGTGTTTAGGTGAAATTTGGAGAGCGCGGCAAAAGTTCCGGAAGTCATTCACCGACGTCAAGGTTTAAGCGGGGTTTGACCGTGTCCTTGACCAAGGGTAGACCACAGGGGTGTGTTGATTTTGTCAAGGGGTTCCATAGGGTTTGTTGGTGAGATTTTCAAGGTGATGACCCAGGTTAACCTAGGTTTGACCATTTGTCAGCCGGTTGGATGTAGCTGATTCGGTCATTAGCATTAATAATACTAATTAAAAACCTGGGCGTCACAACCCCCGTTGTAGTCAGTAGACCTAGAGTATTAGTTTGACTGTATCTAATTATTTCGGATTTCATGACATCGTCAACTAGGGTCCTCAGTTTGTATGCTTAAGAACCTTAATCGAACTACATTAGAGTGTGTTTTCTCCGTTATGTGTGTTTCGTTACAGTGACTGTCATATGCAGATTCAGTGTGTTTCCTCCGAGTCACTGACGTGTTCCCCTTCCACGGATCGACTGACCTACAATGCGGTAGTGCCCTAGTACTATGGTGTGTTTTCTCCGAGTCACTGCTTTGTTTCCTTTCCCACGGATCGAAGGGCCCACCACCCAGCCAACCTCCTTCTTCTGCCTATATGTATCACCATTCACTCTATTGCCTTCATTTCACAGCATTGAACAATGTCTTCGTGGAGTGGGGATGAACACGGTTTCAACTTGAGTTGTGGCATCAGCAATCAGAAGATTTCAAAGCCAATTTCCCACTGAAAGGCAAGAGTGACTTCAGATCGATGTGTGATATTAGAAGCTACGCACCGAAGCAAACGGTGTTGTGGCCTAGGTGTTCACACGGTGAGTTTTGCGTGATGCAAGTGTACCAGGGATGGAACAACTTTGGTCGTCACTTCTGGCACTACCCATATGCATGGGCAAGCAATGTCCACAAATTTGTTCATCATGTTTCTTTGGTTTGCTAACGTTTTCTTGCCTTTTGCAGTACTCCATCCAACCAGAGAACTGCGTTTTCTCGCAATGGGTGGATCCACCAGCTATTGATCCCTATCAACAGTACATCGACTACCTCAAGGACGTCGTCATCTACAACCTAAAGCGGGAGCTGTCGGAGGCATTGGCTTCTCCAGATCCATCGTCTAGCAGGAGACGACTGATGCTGCAAATGTTCGACCTGCACTTCTGAATGCCACAAAAAGAACACCTCCCCCCGAAAGATTGGCCCCCTCCACCTTCACCACCTCCACCCCCAGCTGGTTACTATTACGTGTCGTCCCAACACTCCGGTGGCTCTATGCTCTTCGGTCAGTTCTCGTACAACTAGATTAATTAGGAATGTTGTAATCAAATTTCTAAATTCCCTAAGGCATGTTATGAGTACGTAAGACACTTTGTTAGGGTTGTACAAGCATCGTACATGTCATTGCAAATGTGTGTGTTTTCTCTTCTAAATATTTTTTTTTAAAAAAATCAACCGTCGTGGCCCACGGCGTTAGGGCCAACCGCCGTGGGCTACAACGGTTGGTGGTCAAATTTGATAAATTTTGTAACAGTAGTATAATTTTGCAAAATGATTAAAAAATATAATAAAAATTCCATTTCTATCGCATAAAAATAAACCTTCTTTAGAATTGGATTTGGATGGCCAAAATAATCATGAAATTTCTGCATGTGCACTCAAAAAAAAGTATATGTCGTTGTTTGCCTTTGTGTTTGTCACAAAATATATAAATGCCAAGTCATAATGATTAAATTACAAGAAAAAATGAAACATAGAAAAACAAATAATGGAAATAAACAAATCCAATAAAAAGGGCCACGTGGACCTCTAAACTTAGGATCATACTTTCATACATTTATGATACAAAAATTCAACATTCTTTTACCAAGAACAAGTACCATATTTCTTGTATGAACTTTCATTTATAGCATGCACATGCCTTCACTCACTCAGGGAAAAATATCTAGTGCAAACAACAACCTCTGTGGAAACCTGAAAACCCTTTTAAAAATGTACTTAGAGGTTTATAAAAAAATTTGAAATGATGCACATACATTGTGTATCTATATATCTACTTCGTTACAAAAGTTGTGATTTTGAGTCCATATGCGCTAGAAGACAAAAATTCTAGGCATGTATATTCTAGTGCACAGGTACTTGAACTTTGCCACTTTCATATGATTTTTTAGAAAATGAGTTTGCAACTCAACTTTTGTAACAAAGTACATTTATGGATGGATTATGGATATGAATCACTTCAAAAATTTTAGAGACTTCTAAGTATGATATTTAAAGGGGTTTTCATGTTTCCACCGAGAATGTGTGTTCCCCTCTACTAACTGAGGTTCAAGCAAATAATATATTGGGACAAACGGTGGTTTTTGAATGCCCACCAATAAAGTGTTCACATCACATCCTGAACTTTCTCTTAAGCCTCATAATAAAGATCATATCAGAAACCAGAGTGACCCCATCTATATTTGCATTTGTTGTGGGCGAAATACCAAATCATTTTGATCATGTTCTATACTGTCTTAAACAATAATTAATGCTAGCCAACCTAGCTCAGTGGTAGAGCGCGTGGCTTTTAACCACGTGGTCGTGGGTTCGATCCCCACGGTCGGCGTTTATTGTTCTTTTTGGAAATTATGAAATAGTTGTTTTACTTGGCACTTTGGTTTTTTTTTCTTCTCCTTTTGCATCTCCAGAAACATTTCAGAAAAGACGTCAAATTTGGGACCCTCCAAACATCATTGCATTGACATCACAGGTACGCACTTAATACAGCCAGAACAACCATGATTGACAAACATGTCTTCAGCGTATCGAGTATCGACCCCGTTCGACTTGTTTGCTCCTCAGGGTCTACCGTGCCACAATGTTAGTATTGCTTGTCTAACGTTTCAATAATCTGTCCAATGTATAAAAACTAAGGCATGCTTAGTTTCTTCTAAAAAAATTCATTCGTATCACATCTTATGTTTGGACACATGTATAACTATCTTAATTCCCAATTTGATTTCTTTTTTGTTTTTCATCTCCAAAATCATTTCATCAAAGACGACAAACACTGGTAGGGAGAGGCTTTTAGTCCCGGTTAGTAGAGGCCTTAGGTCCTTCCCGGTTAGTAGAGGCTTTAGGTCTTTTGAGTCCAACGAGACTAATGATGAGAGACAAAATGAACCCCTCCCTTAGTCCCGGGAACCTCCCCCTTTGGTCAAATTGGGGGGGGGGGGGGTGATTGAAAATCCCTAGGAGACCCTCACACACACGCACATCGCAAGTGACAAGTCACGCGAAATATACGCGTGCACGAGGATTCAAACTCGTGACCTCTAGCCTCACGTGTAACTTCCTTACCATTTCACCTACACATCACATCACATTAAGTAGAGGATGCAATCCTCTTATACTGACTTGTGGGACTAACCGAGACTAAAGGGGTGAGCATTCCTGACATTAGTGGCCACGTCGATGTCACCACTTTAGTCACGACTCCAAAATGGAACTAGGACTAAAGTGGTGTACCAAAGGCTCCTTCTCTACCAGTGAAATTTAGTACCCTCCAAAATGTTTCCTTTTCTATTTTTTTCATCTCCAAAAACATTTCATTGAAGACATCAAATTTGGCACCCTCCAAACATCACACACTTACTCCCTCTGTACCATTGTATAAGCATTTGCATCATTCAAAGTCCAAAAATTGCAGTGAGAGGAAATTACACATGTGCCTGAGTTGTTTTATGAGATAGGAAAGGACAATAGGTGTGAACTAGGAAAAAAGCACATGTCTTACATCTTTTCACCAATGACTACAAACTTTTCGCCTGACAAAGCCCAGGCGCCAAGTTCAAGTCCTATTTGGAAACAATCATAGGAATCATGGATGAGGAAAACAGAGGAACGAAAAACACAGTAAATGAACACAAATGTGTGTTTGGAATGCATGAATTAAAAACATACATATCAGGAACATAAGAGTAAAGAAAATGTCATTTGCACTTAAGAATAGATTAATTAATAGATAATTAGATACACATGAACACAAGCTATTTTTATTATCTTATACAATGATCCACCTGACTATGCAGCCAGTTATTTTCCCTCAATTACAATGAATGTGTCTTTCCTTTATTCTTTTCTTTTTTATTTTCTTTTCTTTTTATCTGACCCCCTCGGGGTTCCACCGTCAGGTGTCTACGGTCCACACGTTCTTTTCTATCTCATCTTCTATCTCCTCAAATTGTTGTTGCACTCCACCTGCGTCTCACAGCGGAGAAATCCCCGCGCCGTCTGCCTTGAACCCAACTCCTGGTGCAACCTTCTCCTACCCCCGCCGCCTGCTGGTCCACAGCGGTCTCCTTGTTGCCCACACGGCGGCGTGCTCCTGCCTCTACCACTTCCGTACCAATGACGGTGGCATGGTGGACGCGGCTGACATCATTGCCACGGAGGACAACGGAGATGGCACAGGGATGCATCACTGAGGGCTCCATGCTCCGGCAAGGCCGTCCCGCTGTTGCCTTCGCCCGCATCAGAGGAACTGCAGGCGCACACCAATTTCTTCTAGGTGTGACGCCCCAGGTTTTTAATTAGTATTATTAATGCTAATGACCGAATCAGCTGGGTCAAGCCGGCTAACACTGGTCAAACATAGGTCAATCTGGGTCATCACCTCGAAGATCTCGCCAAACAAACCCTATTGACCCCTTGAGCAAGTCAACAGACCCTTGTGGTCGACCCTTGGCCAAAGACACGGTCGAACCCCGCTTAAACCCTAACGTCGGTGGATGTCTTCCGAAACTTTTGCCGTGTTCTCCAAATTTCACCTAAACACTTCAAAATCTACCAATACGAAAGTTGTCGAGTTTGTCGAGGAACACAACTTTCATGTAGGTTGGCATTTCAAATTTTGAGAGGAAATTGGTGAAAAACGCGGTCGACCGCCAGCAGCTCCTGTTTACCGAAACAAAGCGACGTTGTAGCGAACATGGCCTCATATGCCATTTGTTCGGAGTTTGATTTTGGTGATTCATGACAACATGATCATTGGGACTAACCCTATTGCTTTAGCATGTCTTTGTAGACACTTCTAGGTCCCAAGGATGCAAGAAAACCATATGCCAAATTGAGAAGATAGTCTATTTTTCTAGGGTCAAAACCGAGCAAGAAAAGGAAAAGACAAGACACCGTTGGATGAACCGACGGTCCCTCATTTACAAGCGTCGGTGCAATCGTCGGACGAGTTGGTACACAGGGTGAAACCCTAGGTACCGTCGGATGAACCGACGGTCCAATTTCTACATGCGTCGGACGAGTTGCAGAGGAAGAGCAGCGAAGGCAGTAGCACCGGATGATCCAACGGTCTAAGTGGGGACCCCGTCGGTCTATCCGACGATCAGTTTGAATTCATACAGAGATGCGCCAAGACGAAGCCTTCAGCACCGGATGATCCGACGCCTTGGTCAAGGCATAGCGTCGGTCTATCCGATGGTCTGTTGGAAGCTAACGATGCACCGACTTGGACGCGAGGCCTTCGGCACGGATGATCCGACGTAGCGTCGGAGCATAGCGTCGAAGCGAGTTGTGTCGAGAGAACCTCAACGGCTACGTGACGTGGGAGGGGCACCGGATGAACCGACGCCCCGGAAAAGCATAGCGTCGGATCATCCGACGGTACCTTTTTCAGTGGACGTTAGCCAACGACTAGTTTGATGCCTTGGGCTATTTATACCCCCTCCACTCACTCATTTGAGGTTGCTGGATGGTGTGGAAGTGCAGAGGAGTTCAAGACACATTCAAGATCATATCCAATCCATCCAAGTGCTTAATTGCTCACCCTTAGACTAGTGCATGCTTTGTGTATGTGCTTAGTGCTAGGCTTAGCTTAGAGCTGAGTGAGCACAAGGTTGTGCCAACCTTGTGAGGTGATTCTTGAGTGAATCCAGTTGTACAAGGTTCGCCGGAAGCCTTGGGGCCTAAGTGGCTCACCGGCAATCGTCATCGACCCTCCGGCTTGGTGTGGAGCGGCGAGGACACTTTGTGCGGGGGACGTGGAGACCCCCTTCCTTGGTGGAGAAGCTCCTTAGTGGAGGCGGCATCAAGGTGACCAAGGGAGCTTGACAAGCGCCTAAGTGGCTAGCCTTTGTGGCGAGTCAAGTGGTGCTCTTGAGAGAGACTTGGTGACCGGGAAGCAATACTCTTGTGTGAGTGCTTCAACAACGTGGACTAGGGGTGGTTTAGTGCCTACCGATACCACGGGATAAATCGCGTGTCAAGAGTTTGCTTCCTCTCATCCCCTTTACGTTTCCCCATTTACTCTCTTGCAATCTTTGCTTGCCTCTACATTCCTAGAGTAGTATCATGCTAGGATTGGCTATAGGTTGCAAACCTTCTTTTGGGATGGGAGTTTCACACTAGAACAACCGTAGTTGCACATATAGATAGTATGTTCTAGTTTACCCTTGCGCAAAATTAGTGAAGCCATAGGTTAAGTTTTTTAAGTTGCCTAATTCACCCCCTCCCCCTCTTAGGCTAACGGGCATCCGATTCCTTACAGACGTTCAAAGTTTGCCTGCAACTTATGCAAAATCCGTGGATAAAAACACCCTAGAGCCTTTGTGAAAGTTGTAGGGAGCCGTGAGATCTACAACTTTCCTATTCACCGCTTGGTGCACATCAGTTCAAAAATCGGGAGAAAAACGTGCTCGAGGTAGCCTAGTCTGAAACTGTAGCGCTGGAACCGGGTCGTGTCGCGACGTCGCCACGCCGGCGTGCCGCGCCCGGCCGCCCCGCCGCCCTCGGCATCCGGGCCGCGCCGACCGAGGCCGCACGCCTTCCCAAGGCGCCGCGCACCCCGAGGGCGCCCTTGAAGTTCCAACGCGCCACATGGCGCACCCTCACCGTCGGTCGGGCATCCCGCCACGGACCGCCGGTCCGTCCGTCGTTCGTCCGGCCCGCGAGCACCCCGAGACGCCGCCGTCGGTCCACCGGTCTCGCTAGGTGCGCGCGTCGCCTATAAAGTGGCCGCCGCCCCTTGCCTCGCGTGCGGAGCGCGCCGCGGCTACCCGTGCGCGCCGCGGCCGCCCTCCATGGCCGCCGCCGCCGAGCCGCGTCCCCACTAGCTCCCGCGGTCGAGCAACCGTCCCAATACCACCCCTAGCCCCTGCCGGGGCCGACCGCACCGACGGTTCACGTGCCCGGCCGGAAGCTTGCCGGAGCGGGGCGTACCGCGGGCGCGGCCGCCGCGCCCGCCGCCGCCGCGCGACTTCGCGAGTTCCACCACCGCCCCAACCCTCGGTCCACATCGAGCCTAGGAAGCCCCGGGACCCCTCCGCGCCCGTTCCCGGCCGACCCCGCCACCGGAATTGCGCCGCCCACACCGGCCGCCGCCCCCAAGGGTGTGACGCCCCAAGTTTTTAATTACCATCATTAACGCTAATGACCAGATCAGCCGAGTCAAACCGACCAACAGCGGTCAAACCTAGGTCAACCTGGGTCATCACCTCGAAAACCTCGTCAATGAACCCCAATGAACCCCTTGACCAAGTATGCACACACCCGTGGTGGACCCTTGGTCAAAGACACGGTAAAAATTGGTTTAACCGTTGACGTCAACGAATGTCATCCGGAACTTTTGCCGCGTTCTACAAAATTCACCTAAACACTTCAAAATCTACCTTTATGAAAGTTGTCCATCTTGTTGAGGGACACAACTTTCATGTAGATTGGCATTTCAAATTTTGGGTGGAAATTGGTGAAAAACTCGATCGACTGGCAGTACCTCCTGTTCACAGGGACAGACCGGCATTCAAAGTTGGCACGACGTTCCTGCAAAATCTGTTGAGAAAAACACTAGACGACTTTTGTGAAACTTGTAGAGGGTAGTTGAATCTACAACTTTCCTATTGACCACATATTACACTTCTATTCAAAAATTTGGAGAAAATCTATTTCGAACAGGGCCAGTCTGAAATCATCAGGCAGGCCGCCGCGCTCCAGGCGCCGCGCGCGCCGCGCGCGCGCGCGCGCGCGCCGCCTCGGCCGCCCCGCCCGCCTCGCCATACGAGCCGCCCGCGCGCCTTCGAGGCCCCTCACACCTTCCCAACGCGGCTCGCTCCTTCCCCACGCCGCGCGTGTGCCGAGGCTGTCGAACGACACGCCGTCGTACGTCCTTCCCTGCCCGACGCCGTACGAGGCTGCCCGGTCGTCCTCGCCCTGCCTGCGTTGCCCCCTCCCGTGCTCCTGCTCGCACTCCACCTATTTAGGCGCCACTGTCCCTTACCCAGGCGTGCCGGCCATCCCCAGCGGCCAACCGAGCTGCCCACCGGCGCCACCACGGCCGGCGCGGCGAGCTCCCGCCTCCGGCCGACCGCGAGCCAAAGCAACCTCTCTTCCACCTTCCCCCGCATCTACACAAGCTAGCCGACTCACTTCCCCGCTTCCCGAGCCGCCTCTCGCCGGCGCCGGGCGGCCCGCGGCGGCCACCCCTCCCCGGCCGCCGGCGAGCCGCTCGCCGGAGCCGCTCCACCCCCGTCCGAGTTCCCAAATAGGCCCCTAGTGACCCTAACACCCTCCCCCAGCCTTTCCCCGGCCAGGCCGGCAACGAGCCTCGCCGAAATTGCCCCAGCCGCGCCGGCCGGCCGCCCCTAGGGACCACATTGCAAAACCAAGATTCTTTCCGAGGGTCTCCCTGCAAAAGGGTAACTCCAATAGTGAAGTGATTTCCCTGTTTCTTGTAAATTGCGTAGAAAATCGTAGGAAAATCAGAAAAATGCAAAATCAATTTTTTTGGATTCACGGTGATTATCCTACAACTTTTGTTATTCTTGCCTGAGCCAATTCCTGTTAGTTTTTGCATGAAAAATACAAATGTGAAAACCTAGATCTACAATATCTCAAATATATATAAACCCTCCGTGTCCAATTTTTTGATATGTTGTGTCTTAGGTCATGACTAGCTCCTATGGCAAAAATTGCACAAAGTTATGATGTAAATCTTTTTATAAAAATGTTTTTCCATTTCTGCAGAATCTGCATAAATGATTTTTCTTGCTAAATATATTTATGTTTTGTGCCCAACTTGTGCACACTGTCTTGTCATGTCAAAATACACCTCTTGTGAATTATTCATGATTTTTGGTATAACAGAAATATTTATTCTTAATTTGTGCATGATTTCCTTTGTAAATTAATGAAGTAAGATCAGTAGGGTTTCTAGGTGAATATGCTGGTTCTTTAGGCTTGTTTAGGACCAGAGAGCATGCAGGAGAAAGTCTGGATCATTTTGAGGCTTATTTATTTTTGTATGCATTTAATTTGAATCACTAGCTAGTCTTTATTATTTTCTCTAATATTTAAATTCCTAGCATCCAACACTTACATGTGGGTCCAATGGACCAGTATAGGTGCTAATATGTTTAAGAAACACTTCTTTAATTTTTGGTAATTTAATTGCTTAATAAAAGCTTAAAAGTCCCTTTTAATATTAAAGAGAAATTAAATAGAGGTAAGCCCTCTATTTAATTCTTTTCCTTTTTGAAAGTATTATCTAATTTAATTAAAAGATAATTAAATATCCTTGCTGATAAGAAATTAATTCGTGAATAAAAATATTAACTATACCTTGCTTGTGAAAGGAAAAGGACTACACATTCACATGAAATAACAAGTACAATAAAAACCTTTATTCAAATGTGCAATAAAAGAGTAACCCATGTACAACTAATAACCTTCCTAAAAGAGAAATACTATCTAGATGCTTGTTAAGGTGAATATGACCAACAAGAGTTGGGCAACATAACAACCTATCACATCACCTAAACCTTGCATTGCATTCCGTGTAGATCTTCCGCACGGTGATTACTCGCTTGTCCCGGAGAACGAGGAAGGAGGAGCAGAAGCTTCGCAGCAGTACGTGGAAGTACTCGACGACACCGAGGGTGCCCAGGCTAACCTAGCTGACGAAGGCAAGCTCCGGTGCATCTAACCTAGTTTTCAAATTATTTATTCAATTATCTATGGATGATTGTGCATTTAAGTGCAGGAGTTGAATGAAACCCTAGATGCATGATCCCTAGGTACCTTTGTCCTTACTAGCCTGATAGGTCGATAGCTGCTAAGCTATAGGACCGTTACAAGTCGAGTGATGACCTCACTCGCGAGAATAGGTTCCTAGATAGGAATAATAATATATCCTTAAATGGATTGCTCACGTGGTAAGAGTGTGGGATATGGGCTCCGGTCCAGTGGTTATGTGGGTTAAGTGTTTGTACGTACTAAGCACATGTCGGGTATGGGACCGGTAAGCCTTGTACCTTAATGAGACGGCTAGGGATGGAACTGTCACTACTCTTGTGATTCGCTCTCACGGCTAGCTACCGGTGGTGTATGGTGACTCCGGGTATCTCGCGGGGTATGCCGGATAGCCTGCACCAAATACTGTGGCCTTTCATCCCGACCCGAGGATTTTTGGGAACAGCCTGGGAAAGTTGTCCTTTCGGGGGCAGCCTACCGTGTGTTTAGATCCACCTTGCAAGGTTTAAATCAATCGATTGTCGGCCTCTCACCGTTATCTGAGACTACTTACTCCACTAATCATGAGATCCCTAATGATGAAAGTTGATGAATAGTATGCTTGATTAATTGTATTGTGCAACTTTGTTGGTACTAGTTGGCTAATGTAGTAAAGATTAAAACTATTAGAACTTGTGCTAAAATCTTGAAAGTAAGGACCTACTCTTTGTTACATTTCAGCAAAAAGGCAACCCAGTAGCAAAAAAGCCTTTCATGGTCTAGAATTGGTGAAGTAGTTATCACCGACGGGTAAGTCTTGCTGAGTATTAGTATACTCAGCCTTGCTATAATATGTTGATCCAGGTAATGCTTTCGGTGATGTGTGGACCGGAGAGATCCCGCCCGGCTGGGAACTGGAGTGGGTGGAGGACGACGACTGAAAGCATCATGGATGGCCTCCCGTGGTGTCTTCGCTTCCGTTAGTTTATTTCCGCTGCTCTCAAAAACTCTGAACTATTTCATCATGGCAAAAACTATGGTTTGTAATAATTAAACCCTTCGGGGTACGAATTTGGATATTAATGTTGTTGTATCTCTGGACTCGCCTTCGAGTGAGTTTTAATTCATATATTCGATCCTTGTTGCTTTTCAAGTGATTTACCGGGCGTTAACTCGGCAACTAACGACATGATGATACTTTATTATTGCTTAATGACCAAGGTGAATCGGTCTTAGGCGATAGTACGGTATTTTCCTGGGCGGGTTGTCACAGTTGGCATCAGGGCTTATATGCACCAGAGATTAATTAATAACCTTAATCACTGGTTTTTGAATAAAATATGCCAAGATTGTCTGATTTTCCAAAATACGTTGGTCCGCTAAGGATAAACTAGACCGAGAGGCCCTATAGAGAATTTTGGGTTCTTTCAGGTGGCTTAATTAATCTATGGTTTATTTTGCTAACTTCTGGCACATCACTTTATGTCAGACTTACTTTATTGAACAACCAAACTAGCTAAGCCACATGTTTTATACGTGCGCTGTTCTGCATCACGGGAATTGCGAGGGTTGATGGAGTGATCCATTCCACGGATCCCATCTTCGCGTCTGTTTATGAGTTGTGTGTCGCCACGTGTTTCATACGTGTGCATTCCGCATGTCGCTCATGCGAGGCAAGGATACACTCCATTCAAACGGAGGATGTCCGAGGTTGGACGCTGTCCATGCAGCGGCTGAACACATGGATACCGTTTCTATAGTGAACGGTAATGTATGTGGACGCTTTCGTGACGTGCTGGCACGAAAGGTTCGTTTTCTGCAGGTACATAACAGCGCTTCGTTAGTTGTTACGCGAGTACCGTATAGCTCTCGACTAGATATTATAGCGAGAGACGAATAAAAGCCTTACCACCGGTACTAACTTCGATTTTTGGCTTGATTGCCATGTGAGGTCGGATAGGACGTCTTGCATGCATACTAAAAATCGAAACAACTAAAATGGACCCAAAACCGAACTTCTATATGCTCTCTAAGGACGATTGTGCTAGTGTGTGCTTTTTATAAACTAGAGTACCTCTCGTGCTTAGCTGTTATGCTGCCCAAATTTGTAAAAGTTTGTTTGTCTTGCTTTTGCACCATGTTCTAGAAGTAATTAGAATAAGAGTTCTAATCCAAGTTGTTCCAAATCTGAACTAGTTCATGCTTGCTACAGTTCACGGTCATAACTTTTGTCTATCTCAAGTTATGCTCGGTGTAATCAACCTCTGTCCTGCTGTCTTTCCCTGAACCAGATCTAAAACCTTGCTTAATTGAGCAACCTTCCTAACGTTCTAGCTCAACCTCTGAGTACCAAAAATGTTCCTTAACCTTGATGAGTTACCATCCAAAAGTTGAGAATTTTTGGATCTCTGGTTTTAAGTTATGAATTTTTGTTCACAATTGCCAGAACTTTATGTCATTATGTATGTGTGCTCGCTTCGAGCTCTAACATACAGCTGTGCCTTTGTGCACATGAATACCCAGCAATGCTCAACCGGAGAAAAGAACTTATGATATTCTACTATGTCAGTGGGAATGTCTTGATCATAGAACTCAATCTTCAATGGTGATTTCTCCTACCAACTTGTTATCTTCATCGACTTGTATTTCCCTCCAACCCTTTTGTCCTTAAACACGTTGAAGCACTAAGATCTCCTCTGTATTGATATCCTTGTCCTGGTTACTTCGAACTTTCCATCGTAAGCCTATTCACGTGTCTTGCTCACAACCTTTTGAAAAATAAGTAAATAATTATGTCCCTCCTTGAGCATGCATTTGCATAGCATGTGCATTTGGGAACCTTGGGTGAACTAACGTGCATACGCTTGGAGTGTTTTCAATATCTTCCACTCTATCCCGGGTGTTTGGTGATGTTGTTATCCCATAACTAAAGGTGTCGTGATGGAACCTAGGGCGTCATGTGCGCCGCAGCCACATGATTGCCACTAGGAGTGCACTAGGTATCTTGGTTGTGAGAATTGCGACTCGCCACGCACACCCCTTTTCAACCGGTGATTGTCCTCCCAATCACTAACTCATTAGGTGGGTAACCGAGTCATGCTAACATGCATCATAAGCACCATACTACATGAGCATATGCATCGTGCCTTCATAAACATGTGCATCACATCAATTTTGAAAAGCATTGCACTGTAGTGGCACGGCCATGCCACATGAGGTTGCAAACTAAATAACACGTGAGCAAGATCATTCGGAAGATCCTATACCAATTTAACTCTCCACACTTTCCGCTTGCATCTAGAAGTAAACTTCGTGCAAAAGCTTTTTGTTACTTGTCGCTCTTGACTACTCCTATGGGCTAATCTCGAACCAATGGTGGTTATGCTCCTGCCCAATAATCCCATCGTGTTGCGCCCTTAGAGTAATTTCAGAAAATCCGAGAGGACCACTTCCTTGTTTCCCTATCTTGTCCTTGGAATTTCGAATCTCGGGACGAGATTCTTCTTAAGGGGGGTCAACTGTGACGCCCCAGGTTTTTAATTACCATCATTAACTCTAATGACCGGATCAGCCGAGTCAAACCGACCAACAGCGGTCAAACCTAGGTCAACCTGGGTCATCACCTCGAAAACCTCGCCAATGAACCCCAATGAACCCCTTGACCAAGTCTGCACACACCCGTGGTGGACCCTTGGTCAAAGACACGGTAAACACTGGTTTAACCGTTGACGTCAGCGAATGTCATCCGGAACTTTTGCCGCGTTCTCCAAAATTCACCTAAACACTTCAAATCTACCTTTATGAAAGTTGTCCATCTTGTTGAGGGACACAACTTTCATGTAGAATGGCATTTCAAATTTTGGGTGGAAATTGGTGAAAAACTCGATCGACTGGCAGTACCTCCTGTTCACAGGGACAGGCCGGCATTCAAAGTTGGCACGACGTTCCTGCAAAATCCGTTGAGAAAAACACTAGATGGCTTTTGTGAAAGTTGTAAAGGGTAGTTCGATCTACAACTTTCCTATTCACCACATATTGCACTTCTATTCAAAAATTTGGAGAAAATCTATTTCGAACAGGGCCAGTCTGAAATCATCAGCCAGGCCTCTGCGCTCCAGGCCGCGCCGCCGCGCGCCAGGACGCCTCGGCCGCTCGCCCGCCTCGCCATTCGAGCCGCCCGTGTGCCTTCGAGGCCCCTCGCACCTTCCCAACACGGCTCGCTCCTTCCCCACGCCGCGTGCGTGCCGAGGCCGTCGAACGCCACGCCGCCGTACGTCCTTCCCTACCCGACGCCGTACGAGGCTGCCCGGTCGTCGTCGCCCTGCCTGCGCTGCCCCTCCCGTGCTCCTGCTCGCACTCCACCTATTTAGGCACCGTTGTCCCTTACCCAGGCGTGCCGGCCATCCCCGCCGGCCAACCGAGCCGCCCGCCGGCGCCACCACGGCCGGCCGCGGCGAGCTCCCGCCTCCCGCCGACCGCGAGCCAAAGCAACTTCTCTTCCACCTTCCCCCGCATCTACACAAGCTAGCCGACTCGCTTCCCCGCTTCCCGAGCCGCCTCTCGCCGGTCTTTGGGCGGCCCGCAGCGGCCACCCCTCCCCGGCCGCCGGCGAGCCGCTCGCCGGAGCCGCTCCACCCCCGTCCGAGTTCCCAAATAGGCCCCTAGTGACCCTAACACCCTCCCCCGGCCTTTCCCCGGCCGGGCCGCAACGAGCCTCGCCGAAATTGCCCCGGCCCGCGCCGCCGGCCGCCGCCCCTAGGGACCACATTGCAAAACCAAGATTCTTTCCGAGGGTCTCCCCGCAAAAGGGTAACTCCAATAGTGAAGTGATTTCCCGTTTCTTGTAAATTGCGTAGAAAATCGTAGGAAAATCAGAAAAATGCAAAATCAATTTTTTTTGGATTCACGGTGATTATCCTACAACTTTTGTTATTCTTGCTCGAGCCAATTCCGTTAGTTTTTGCATGAAAAATACAAATGTGAAAACCTAGATCTACAATATCTCAAATATATATAAACCCTCCGTGTCCAATTTTTTGATATGTTGTGTCTTAGGTCATGACTAGCTCCTATGGCAAAAATTGCACAAAGTTATGATGTAAATCTTTTTATAAAAATGTTTTCCATTTCTGCAGAATCTGCATAAATAATTTTTCTTGCTAAATATATTTATGTTTTGTGCCCAACTTGTGCACATTGTCTTGTCATGTCAAAATACACCTCTTGTGAATTAATCATAATTTTTGGTATAACAGAAATATTTATTCTTAATTTGTGCATGATTTCCTTTGTAAATTAATGAAGTAAGATCAGTAGGGTTTCTAGGTGAATATGCTGGTTCTTTAGGCTTGTTTAGGACCAGAGAGCATGCGGGGAGAAAGTCCGGATCATTTTGAGGCTTATTTATTTTTGTATGCATTTAATTTGAATTACTAGCTAGTCTTTATTATTTTCTCTAATATTTAAATTCCTAGCATCCAACACTTACATGTGGGTCCAATGGACCAGTATAGGTGCTAATATGTTTAAGAAACACTTCTTTAATTTTTGGTAATTTAATTGCTTAATAAAAGCTTAAAAGTCCCTTTTAATATTAAAGAGAAATTAAATAGAGGGAAGCCCCTTATTTAATTCTTTTCCTTTTTGAAAGTATTATCTAATTTAATTAAAAGATAATTAAATATCCTTGCTGATAAGAAATTAATTCATGAATAAAAATATTAATTATACCTTGCTTGTAAAAGGAAAAGGACTACACATTCACATGAAATAACAAGTACAATAAAAACCTTTATTCAAATGTGCAATAAAAGAGTAACCCATGTACAACTAATAACCTTCCTAAAAGAGAAATACTATCTAGATGCTTGTTAAGGTGGATATGACCAACAAGAGTTGGGCAACATAACAACCTATCACATCACCTAAACCTTGCATTGCATTCCGTGTAGATCTTCCGCACGATGATTACTCGCTTGTCCCGGAGAACGAGCAAAGAGGAGCAGAAGCTTCGCTGCAGTACGTGGAAGTACTCGACGACACCGAGGGTGCCCAGGCTAACCTAGCTGACGAAGGCAAGCTTTGGTGCATCTAACCTAGTTTTCAAATTCTTTATTCAATTATCTATGGATGATTGTGCATTTAAGTGCAGGAGTTGAATGAAACCCTAGATGCATGATCCCTAGGTACCTTTTGTAACAACCCAGGAATTTAGGTGTGTAAATTTTGCGAAAATTTAAAACTTTTTGACTGAAAGTGAGTGCTATCAATTTTCAAGCCAAATTGCTAGCCCTCTTCTGAATTCTCCACCAGATTAACCCATTTATAAAAACATATATTCAAACTACGGTAAAATATGTGAGTTGGACTTTTCTGGTTCATTTGGATTTTATTGTGTGTGGTTTGAATTTGGAAATAATTCAAATTCAAACTTAATCTAAAGCTTTTAATCCAAAACCTATTCCCAAAGCTTTAAACCCCTTCCTGGGCCGGCCTCCCCTAAAGCCTGCCGCGGGACCATTTAGCTCGCCGGCCCAACAACCAAACCAGCCCACCGGTTCACCCTTGTTTCTTTCACTGCCGGGCAGGGCCCACACGTCAGCCACCGCTTCCCCTTCCCTTCTTCCCCTTTCTCCTTTGCTTTTACCCGGTGGCCGGTCAACCGAGCCGCATCGCGCAGGGGGCGCGCGATGGGACGGCCGCGCCGGCCGACCGGGCGACCCCACACGCCGAGGGACCGGAGCGCGCTCACGCGCGAGTCGAATCCGGCCCGGACGGGGAAATACCACTTTTACCCCGCGCCACACACACCTCTGCATCTTATCCTGCACGAAGGAGGGAGCGGCGCTGCCTCGGCCGCCCGGGCGGTCAAAGCCGGGGCAGCTTGGGGTTTTCGCCTCACCGTTGCGGTGCCAGGGTTCAAAAGCGAGGGAGGAGGTAGAGACCCAGACGTCCAAGCTACTAACCCCATTGGGGTTTTCCCTTTCCACTTCCCCTGAGAGAACGCCGTGAGAGGGAGGAAGAAGGGGGCGCCGGCCGCCGCGCCGGCCGAGGAGGGACGCGGCCACACGGAACACCGACGACGCGCCGGGGGGAGGAGCGCGCCGCCGCCGCGCCGCGCCGGGAGAGGAAGGAGCCGGGAACGAGGAGCCGGGAGCGAGGAGCCGGGAGCACGGACCGGAGCTGCGGGAGACGATCGCTGGCGTGAACATCTACTCCACCGGGAACGCCTACACCGCCCTGAACATCATCGCCACGCCACCGACGACCCCAAGCCGGCCACGACTACACCGCCGCCCCACCGTGAGCACCGCCCGGCCAATCTATTCTCTCCTCCCCCTTGGTCTCTTTCCTGTGATGAATCGGCGACGTCGAGACGCGTCGCCCGTTTGTTCATGCCTGGATGCTGGCCATCGCGCCGCAGGACTGCCATACCGCGACGGAGGGAGATCCTGAGCCGTTCGTGCTCTTGGGCGCCGCCGTCGCCGTGCGATGAAAATGTTTGGGACCGGCCGTCGTGCCGGGATTTCTTGTGCAGGGACGGATGTGTGCGTTGCCGCCTCGCTTCGAGCCGTGCCTCTGGTTACCAGAGTGCTGCGCCGAGCGGGCACGACGAGGCCGCGCGTGCGCAAGCACGGCTGTGGCCACGCACGCGCACGCTCCGGACTAGGTCGCGGGGATAGTCTGGAGTGCTTGAGGGCGCCCGTGGCGGCTCGTAGCGCCTGGACCTTCCATGTCCTTGTGCTCGCCGTCGCCGTGCGCCTCCCCCGCGGCCGGTCGGCGTGTTCGTGCGGGGTGCGGTTGTCGTTGACGCCGCCGCGACGCCGCGGGCCGCGCCTCGCGGTTGCCGAGAGCCGCTCGCCGTGGACGTCCGGGAAAACGCGCGCGGGCGTGCTCGGTAAACCACGCACCCCGGCCGTGGAGCCGCGGCCGAGCCGGGGCCGCCCGCACCCCGCGCCGCCGCGCGCCGTGCGCGGGCGCCCATGCCCAGCGCGTCGGTCTTGGCCTCGATGGAGTGTTCTGGGCGCCGTGGGCGACCCGCGGGTCGAAGGCTTGCCGCCTGGTGAACCCCAACCACCGCCGGTGAGGACCCGGGAGCGGTGTTGCACGGCACCGCCGCAAGGAGTGCTGAGGATTTTCGTCGAACACCTGGTGTGCGGGCGAGCAGGTAGCGTTGAATAAAAATGGGAAGTGGGCCGCCGGCCAGATCTGGGCCCTAAGCGCAGCTAACTCCTAGCAGGCCGTCGGCCCAGCGCAGAAGAGAGTTGAGGGTGAGTTTCGAACCTGTGTGGTGTTGCCTGTTGGGCCGTTAAGCCTGGTCCATCTGGGCCGTGACCCACCAGCCTTCTGGGCCAAGTCCACTGGGCCACCTACGGCCCAGTGACACTTCTGGCCCATCTTCGGCCTGACAACCGCGGGTCGCTGACGTCATGCTGACGTCAGCGACATCTTTTCTAAAAATTCCTTTTCTTTTTTTGGGTTAATTTCCAGAAATGTTTAATAAATGATTTTAACCTTTAAAAATTCATAACTTTTTATAGGAAGCTCAGAAAATTATAAAACTAATTTCTATAAAACCGTAATTTCGAAACCTTGCTGTTTGTAGGTAGTTTGAGCTCTTTTGGATCTTCTAAAAATTGGTTCTTATTTGGAGTTATTGCTTAGATGTGCACCGTATTCTTATTTTCGCATTGAATCTCGTGCCGCAGACCCGATCTTCGACCAGGAGGACGCGGAGGACCCCGAGTACACTGCTCCAGACAGCGACTGCTTCAACGGCAACGAAGGTGTCATGTCACTCCCAACCATGTAGAACCCATGTTGATAAGTAGCTGCTAGTGCTTTACTTTATATGCATTGCTCTGATGAATTGCATAACCAGTTTAATAGCCATGCCTTGATGCTTTGTTATACCCTGATTCCTTGTTTTACTTCCTGCGGGACTAGCTACAGACCCCTAGCTAGTCCCTTACCTCAACTATCCATACTTTTGTTGCTTGATTATGGATGGTACTCTGGGCTTGGACTGAGATGTGGATATCTCGGTGTGTTTCTAGTGTGCGTTCTGGGTGCGTATCTCCTTGCTGTGTTTTGGCGGGAGCGAGCCGCTTGGTTACTTGTGAACGTCTGCCGAGGGAAGATACGATCTGGCCTCTAACCCGAGGGACGTGTCGTGTGGGATGGAGATGGTGAGTGCTCGCTCTCGGCCCCTTAAGGACCGATCGTCAGTTGACCTTGCTTCGGATGACTATTTCCGTACAAACCGCCCGCCTTGTATTGGGCGGGGGTGCGGGGTGAGACTTGTAGTGGATAGCACCCCTCCTGTAGGCGGATCGGTGTGATCGTGTCGGGAGTGGTCTTTCCCTCCTTAGAAGACTTTGCCCCGGCGAGGCCGGGGAAGGGTTCCACAGCTTCGAGGGACCTCTCGCGGGTAGTATGAGCTCTGCCGCGGAGGCTGGGCCAGGCTCGGAGACGCAGGAGGGTACTATCCACTTACTTGGCCTTCAGCCGCATGGTAGGGTCGGGCACGGTGACGGCGGTTCGGTCCGATTCGGGCGGGTACGGTTGTACAACCTCTCGCAGAGTGTTTAACTTATAGCTATAGCCCGTGTCCACTGGTTATGGACAGTCTTTCGATCTCTCAGCTGACTAGCTACTCTTCTCTTGTGCTTCTTCTCTCCCCCGAGTGTGTGAGCCCGGCTTCGGCCGTTGAGATGTGGGGATAGGAGCAGGTGGGCCCCACATCGCAGATGAGAGTTGGGATCTGGATCGTGGTTGAGATCCGGAGTTTTGGTGTGGTTTACCTTGAGCGGGGTGTGGACCCCAGAGGTGTGGACCTCGGAAGCGTGAGCTTCTCTGAGATGTGGACCTCTCAGCCGAATTCTGCTTACCTTGTACGTTGCTATGCTGCTTTGCTTAAGCCTTCTACAACCAGAATAGGGATAACTCATGCATAGTAGAATATACACCGCTTTTGCCTCTTGGTTGGGAAGCTGACATGACCTACCCGCTTATCGGGTAGACCCTGGTGTCTCTGACACAGAACCGGACTACGACTTCGACAACGACGGATGGGTGGACTAGAGCTCTTCCTACACTTGAGCTGCCTACGGTTATGGAGTCTCCCGCGCTTTCATGGAGTCGCTGCTAGACGTTTTATTTATGTTTGATTCAGTCCCGATGGACTTGTACCCGGCATGTGCCGAAGAGATGTACTCTGATTAATGTAATAAAATAAATGTTGTACTCTACTTTACTATTTTTATCTTTCTGTATGGATTTTGGCATCGCTGAGACAGGGATTGCACGTGGTAGCCCTCCTGGGACTACCACCGAGGTGCTAAGAGTCGGGTTTCCGTTCGCGGAAATCCGGTTCGTTTCACCTTTGTCCTTACTAGCCTGATAGGTTGATAGCTGCTAAGCTATAGGACCGTTACAAGTCGAGTGATGACCTCACTTGCGAGAATAGGTTCCTAGATAGGAATCACAATATATCCTTAAATGGATTGCTCACGTGGTAAGAGCATGGGATTTGGGCTCCGATCCAGTGGTTATGTGGGTTAAGTGTTTGAACGTACTAAGCACATGTCGGGTATGGGATCGGTAAGCCTAGTATCTTAATGAGACGGCTAGGGATGGAACGGTCACTACTCTTGGGATTCGCTCTCACGGCTAGCTACCGGTGGTGTATGGTGACTCCGTGTATCTCGCGGCGTATGCCGGATAGCCTGCACCAAAGACTGTGGTCTTTCATCCCGACCCGAGGATTTTTGGAAACGTCCTGGGAAAGTTGTCCTCTCGGGGGCAGCCTACCGTGTGTTTAGATCCACCTTGCAAGGTTTAAATCAATCGATTGTCGGCCTCTCACCGTTATCTGAGACTACTTACTCCACTAGTCATGAGATCCCTAATGATGAAAGTTGATGAATAGTATGCTTGATTAATTGTATTGTGCAACTTTGTTGGTACTAGTTGGCTAATGTAGTAAAGATTAAAACTATTAGAACTTGTGCTAAATCTTGAAAGTAAGGACCTACTCTTTGTTACATTTCAGCAAAAAGGCAACCCAGTAGCCAAAAAGCCTTCCATGGTCTAGAATTGGTGAAGTAGTTATCACCGACGGGTAAGTCCTGCTGAGTATTAGTATACTCAGCCTTGCTATAATATGTTGATCCAGGTAATGCTTTCGGTGATGTGTGGCCTGGAGAGATCCCGCCCGGCTGGGAGCTGGAGTGGGTGGAGGACGACGACTGAAAGCATCATGGATGACCTCCCGTGGTGTCTTCGCTTCGGTTAGTTTATTTCCGCTGCTCTCAAAAACTCTGAACTATTTCATCTTGGCAAAAACTATGGTTTGTAATAATTAAACCCTTCGGGGTACGAATTTGGATATTAATGTTGTTGTATCTCTGGACTCGCCTTCGAGTGAGTTTTAATGCATATATTCGATCCTTGTTGCTTTTCAAATGATTTACCGGGCGTTAACCCGGCAACTAACGACAGGATGATACTTTATTATTGCTTAATGACCAAGGTGGATCGGTCTTAGGCGATAGTACGGTATTTTCCTGGGCGGTTTGTCACAAAGGGCCACATTGAGAGTTTGGGAATCTTTCTAGGGTCTAAACCGCAAAGCAAGGGCATGGTTGTGAGCTCCAAAATCTTCTAGGGGCCCGGCTGAAAAATTGCATCTTGAATAGTATTGCTGTTTTGCAGAATCTTGTAAATTCCGTAGAAAATCGTAGAAAAATCAGAAAAATGCAAACCCAATTTTGTTAGATTCCTAGTAAAAAAATACTACAGCTTTTGTTATTCTTGCCTGAGCTGTTTCCTAATATTTTTGGCATGAAAAATAGAAATGTGAAAGCTACATCTCAAAATCCATAAGCCCTTTGTATATAAATTTTGGTTATGTTGTGTGTTAGGTTATGCCTAGATCCTGTACCAAACTTTGCACAAAGTTATGCTGTAAATCTTTTTAGAAAAATTGTTTTCCATTTCTGCAGAATCTGCCTAGTTGATTTTTGTAGCCAAAAATAATTATGTTTTTGTACCCAACTTCTGCATGTTGCCTTGTTATACCAAAATACACCTCTGGTGAATTAATCACAATTTTATGATTATCAGAAATATTTTATTCTTGAAATATGCTTGATTTTCTTTGAAAAATACATAACTCAAGATTCATAATAGTTTTAGGTGTATATGCTGCATCCCTGGGCTAGTTTTTGACCATATAACATGTGTGAGCAAGTTTGGATCATTTTGATGAGTATTTATTTTTGTGTGCATTTACCATGTTTTACTAGCTAGCTTTTGTTATTTTCAAAAATAATTAATTCCTTGGCTTTCCTAAACATGCATGTGTGTTCAGGGGCTTGTTATAGGTGATTAGTGCCTATACACACTTCCAATGAAGTTTAATTAATTAAATTATGAATAAAGGCTATTGGAGCATTTTAAGACTTAATAGTCATTTAAATGGGAAAAATCACCAACCCACCTTTAATGACCTTGTGTGTGGATGTAAATCGTTTCAAAAGGCTATATGTACCAACCCACTGCTGTTTGTGAAGTTAAATTAAATTATTTACATATATATGTACACAGTCACTATCAAAAAAAATGATTAATAGAGGGTTGCATATTGTTCTCTTCTGGAAGAGTATGCTGAATGTATTTCTTATCTAGGTGAATGTGTTCAACCAATGCACCCCATGGTTTTCATTTATTGTTTGTAATTAATTAAATTAAAAATTGTCGAATAAATTTTGCATTTGCATCTTCGTGTAGATCTTTCCGACGGTAGACGTACGCTCGTGCCGGAAGGAGGAGACGAAGGTGCTGACGAAGAGCTGCAGTACGTGGACGTAGCTCAAGACCTGGACCCAAGTCCAGAAGGGCCCAAGGCCAACCTTGCCAGCGAAGGCAATCCCCGGATCATTAACCCGTCTTTTAAAACTATGCCATTATGTTTTTCTATGATTGCGCATTTACGTTACAGGAATTGAATTGAAACCCTAGATGCATGATCCCTAGGTACCTATGCTCTATCACTAGTATGGTAGGTCGATAGCTGCTCTGCTATAGGACCCGATAGAATTTGAGTGATGTTCGTCACTCGCAAGAATAGGTCCTTATGCTGGAATCATAAGATCTTATTAAATGGAATGCTCATGTGGTAAGAGTGTGGGATTTGGGCTCCGGTCCAGTGGCTTTCGTGGGCTAAGCTTTTGAACGTACTAAGCACTTGTCGGGAATGGGATCGGTAAGCCTAGTACCTTAAAGAGACGGTGCGGGAACTTAATATTACTACTCCTGAGGAATCACCTAACCGGCTAGTTACCGGGAAAGGGGGTGCATGTGTGAGACTGGATGCCTCGCGGGGTGTGCCAGTTAGCCTTGTACCCAGGACTGTAAGATTCGATCCCAACCCGAGGATTTTTGGGAACTGCCTGGGTGATTGTCCTCGCGGGGGCATCCTACCGTGTGCTTAGGTCTACCTTGCAAGGTTTAAATCAATCGATGTCGGCCTCTCACCGTTATCCGAGACTACTTAATAAACTAGCCATGATATCCCGTAATGATGGAATTGGTGAATAATATTTTATGAATTAATTGTTTGTCCAAATTCTTGATTGAATGAGTTGGCATGCTTAGAAATGGTTGAAGGACCGATACGGCGAACCAGAGAGGGGGGGGAGTGAATGGGAGCCGATAAAAATTCTTCTCGAAGGAGATCGAAACTCCAACAAGATGAACACGGCTTCCAACACACGTCTCCGACTCACTACCAAGGTTGGTCAAGCCCACGTAGCCACTGGAGTGCTACTGGACCTAGGAACCAACACACCACCTTCCGACCCGAGAAACGCGGCGGAAAAACCAAGCCTCGAGTCTACGGGACCCACACCGGTCGGACCGGTGAGCACCACCGCCGAGGCCGGTCCCCGTCGGTGAAACCGAGCAACTTTCACTAAGTGGCTCTACACCGGTCGACCGGTGAGACACACCGGTCGGACCGGTGGCGGCTGAAAGCCCCCAAGGCACCAAACAGGCCAACCGACCACCAAACGGACCCAAACTCGAAACAAGAAGCAACACGGGACAACGGCGAACTCACCAAGACGTTCACCCGAGCAAAAACCCACAAGGGCTTGCACCGGTCAGACCGGTCAAGAGCACCGGTCGAGCCGGTGTAGCACGGGCGACTCGGGATGAACAGCACCCGCGGGTCAACTCCCCCAAATCCAAATCTCGATCTCCCGAATCGCTCCACGGACTTGAACAAGACTTTGGGGATATCAAGAACACCTCATGAGGAGTTCATAGCCAAGGTTAATCCCACAAAAACTCGTCCAAAAAGGAGGAATCGAAGAAATCCCGCCGAGAGCACCTCCAACCCAAGAACTCAAGAAACCCCCAAAATCGAGCACCTTTACTCACGGATTTGGGAGGGGAATCACGGCCCAAAGAACCACGAAGGGTTCCCACAAATTTCCCCCATCAAATCCCCAAGAGAAAGGCCCCGAAAACAACCCAAAGAAATCACCGAGAAAGGGCTCCGAAAATCACCACCAAGAACAACCGGGGAAAACACATCCAAACCTTGAGGAACTACGCCGAATCATCTATACATGAAACAAAGGTTCGTACAAGGTCTAGCAAGCCGCCCGATCATCCATCCCTCTCTACAAGATCTCTCCGTGAAGCTCTCTTGCTAGTCCTAGAGAAAACCTAATGAAAATAGGTGGAAAATAGGAAAACTAATGAGCTAGGGTTCCAAGAGTTGGCTGCCATCCTCTCACCTCTTGGGTTATATAGGCGGCAACCGAAAGTCTAAAATGCCCCTCTCTACTAACTAGGGATACAAGCCCCTCAAGGGCGGATTTGGAATTCTTGATGTCTTCACCATCGGACGGATGCCGGCGACCGCACCTCGCGTAGCCTCGACGCAAGCCATGCGATCCCGACGCGTGTCCTCCGCTTCGAAGATTCCGGACCGCGTCGTCGCACACCGGTCGAGCCGGTGCTCCTCACCGGTCGGACCGGTCCCCACCGGTTAGGACCGGTCGGACCCACCGGTCGGACCGGCCCGTGCCGCCGCACCTCCGTCTTCGGTTCTCCGGTCTTGGCTTTGTGGATCAACCAAGGAACCCGGTGGTTTTACGGTGAACCACCGGAAACCCCGCGAACTCGGTGTAGCCTCCGCCAATCTCCACTCATGACTTGGCTCCCACGTAGTCCCGGCTCGACCTTGGTTTTGAGGCTCAACCAAGAAACCGTCCACAACTTCATCTTGCTTGTTCATGCCACCATGCGGCCCGCACTTGACCCCGCCGGCCACCGGGTCCCTCGAACGAAGCCTACTTGTCTTCTCCACACCGGAGGCCTCACCGGCGACGACCTTTCGCGCTTGTTCTTCACCCGCACCAACACGAGTCAAGCCGCACCCCGCACCTCGCAATACTTAGCCAAGAATCAGTCCACACAACGTTGTCAATCACTCATCACACAAGGAAGCGACCATCCACCGGTCCTCGAACCACACATGGTCCTCAATCTCCCCCTTGATGAGTGCATTGACAACACCCACATAAAAGTAACAATAGAGAAAAGAAGAAGAAGAAGAAACGAACAAAAAGAAACTCCAACAAGCGATCGAAAGCCAAACAAAGGCAAAGAGCAAGATCACTTGAAGGAAACAAGTCTCGGACCCCTTAGGCAAGGGCAACGGCTCGACACATCCGAGACAAAACAAAGCTCAAGCAAAGAGCGCAAACCACCGAAACAAAGCTCGAAAAACCACAAAGAGCTCCCCCTGCACACATGCAAACTCCCACTGAACCAATGCAACTCCCCCTGGACGAATGCATGCAAAACGGTCGAAAACGGGCGGTTGCGGCACTTTCAAGACACACCGGTCGGACCAGGTCATCACCACCGGTCGGACCGGTGCTCAACATATGTACGGGACCAGCACTCACACTCGGTCGGACCGGTGCTCTTCACCGGCCGGACCGGTGTACAACGAGAGCCCTTAAATGGCTCGAAACCACCTGAAAACCTTCTAAATGCATCCACTAAGCCATTTCAAGCGCAAACTTCTCCCCCTTGTTGGCAATGCATGAATCAAGCCAAAAATGCAAAAGATGCAACCTAGAGCTTCTCAAATAGACAAAATTCAACAAAGAATGCTACACATGTCCAAATGAGCAAGTTAGATACTCTACGGCTTCGTATCGATCTCAACTACATGATCACCAAGTTTCACAACCATTGGACGAAGCTAAGATGAATTTTGGCAATTTTGCGAAAAACTTGCCTCTCATGAGCAAAGTCCTAAACATGATCAAAGCATATCGAAATAGCAAAGCCACACAAACTTCATGCTAGGACAGCCATTCTAATCATAAGACCATCACAAACACCCACAAGCACCTCATGTCATGTCAAAGCCACCGAGCCATGTGCCTACTTCTATGTATGAGACTTCTCATTGGTAGGCATCATGCAACGGTTTAACACCCAAAGCAAATTAAATTCAGCACATATGACATGGGAGCATATTTTCCAAGCATTTTTCATTTCATTTTCAGATTTGTAAATGGTACATGAAATGTCTTTGCGACAAAAAGGAACTTATGCTCCTCCACAAGATAAATCTAGAGGGCTAAACATTCATGATGGCAAATGAGCCTTTGGCCCCATATGATCAATAAACTAGCTATCCAACCACAAATTAAGCATAGCAAAGCCACAAAAACATGTCAAGAGCATGTAAAGGCATTTACACATGAGAGAGCATACATGTGACATTTTTCAAAAACATAGCTATCAACCATGGATTATTCATCAAGATCATCAAGAGCTAAGCCAAACTAACCGTAGAATACCAAACAAGCTCATAAAGACATATATCTCATTCCATGGTGAACAATGTATATGAGAGAAGCTTTTCCTAACCAATGCATATGATACAAAATGCATGCAATCTAAGATACAAGGATGCCTATACATCATGTTACATATGCCATGCCAAATGCAAGAAATGCACAAAGAAAAGCTATACATATGCTACAAAGAAGCTCTCACACAACACTCACAAACCACCGGCTCCTCGAGGGGAGGCAAAAAGGGCTCGACACCACCGGCAAAAGAGCAAAGGAGCACAAACATTCAAAAGCTCCCCCTAAACACATGCACTAGGGCCAAAGAGCATACAAAGCTCCCCCTACACACATGAGATAGAGAAGGAGCAAAACAAACCAAGTGGCTTGACCAAGGCCACACACTCGAAGGTCACAAAAACACTTACCTTTAACATTTCTTCACAATTCACTCATCCTTGTCCACCATCCCCGAAAGTGATGCACCTACATGTCACCACCGGGATATAAAGCCGAAGAACCACCCCCCGATATCAACCAAATGTTCTCCGGGCCATCACCTGCAACTCAAAACCAAGAGCGAGAGCGAGCAAACGACTCAACACTGGGGTTAGTTCCAAAAGTGTGAAACCAGTGCCTAGCCATTTGCTCGAAAGTGGGGTTAGCACAAACCAAACCATCTTTCCTACCAAAGCCACCTCCACGAACACCATTACGGTAACCACCATGAGGGAACCAACCCTCTCTGCCTGGAGGAGGGCCAAAACCACGAAAGAAAGCCTGTGGACCATCCCTCCTCTCCTTCTCAAAGCCATGACTCCTCCCATCCCCGTAGTGAGCTCGAGGGGGAGAATGCCTAGCAACCGACCTCCCGCAAACTTTCCGGACCAATCACCGAACCACGACCTCCGGAAACAACCCTCGCACCCGTACGAGCACGAAACCCAAACCGCTCGCCGTCTGTGCCCGCACCGGTCTGACCGGTGCCCCACACCGGTCCGACCGGTGTGACCCGGGCGACGAAGCACCTCCAATGACCTTCCGCTCTCCCCAAGCCCGAACCGGCCTCACACTCGCCTTGGCCCCGGGCACCGCACACGAGGCTCAAGTACACCATCAAAAGGGTGGTACTTGTCCTTGTTAGCCCACTCCTTCGCCATTCTCTCCTCACGCTTCCTCTTGAAGCAAAACGCTCTCTTGTGACCATCCTTTCCACAAAACTCACAATGGAAACGGATCGATCTGGGCTTAGGCTTGGGATGAGGCTCTTCACAAGGCTTCTTACTTGGTTTCTCACTAGGCGTTTCACTTGCCTTCTCACTCGGTTTTTCTCTTGGTTGGTTTGGCTTGGATGCAAACTTGTCTTTGGGTGTGGGTTGTGGTGGAACCGAAACATTCCCAAATTTCCTTTCTCTCTCACCACTGCCCTCACCAACCTTATCCAATCCCAAAGCCCAACCGTCAAAGCGCTTACAAACCTAGCAATCATCATACCAAGCCGAGGTTCTTGACTCGACAACCAACTCAGCGCTTCACGCAACTTATCATTCTCATCTTGCAAGCGACCAACACATTTTGCAAGATCCAAATTCTTCATAGCATGCAACTCACATGTAGAGCAAGAAGTAGGAATAGGCACTTTCAAATCAGCCTCAAGTGAAACAATGCGAGAGCGGAGCTCAAGCAATTTTCTCATGCAAACTAGGGCAAGAAGTGCAAGCACCAAGCAAAGTGGGTCTAGATTGTAGCTCAGCCAACTCAACCCTAAGCACATCTAGTTCCTCACACTTGGAGGCATACTTCTCCCTAAGATCAGTCAAGTCAGCTAGGAAAGCAGAGCAATCAGGACAATCATTCTCATAGGAAACAATAGGGCTAGCCTTAAGAGAATCAATTTCAAGCTTGCTATCAAGAACCTGTGTTTCTAGCTCAGCCACTCTAGTCCTAGCATCCTCGAGCAAAGATCTAAGCTCCTTCCTAAGCTTCTTAGCCTCTCTAAGCATGTGATCGCGATTATCAAGCAAGTCAACCAACTCCTCATTCTCCTTGCGCAAAGAGGAGAGCTCATCACATACCTCATCCTCGGAATCCAAATCCGAGGCATCCCTCTAGCTTCTCTTCTGCTCGAACCGCGAGCCATGCCGCGAAGTCGTCCTTGAGGCTTAGGCCCGTCACACAAAGGCCGTTGAGATACTTGCCAAAGTTCTTCTTCTTCCTCCTCTTCTTCTCATCCTCTTCGTCTTCATCACTCGAGCTTGAAGACGTGTCCTCGGAATCAGACTCGATGTCGCTTGATCTCTTCATCTTCTCTCGAGACCGCGTCTTCTTCTCATGTCCATGATCCTTCTTCATGGACTTCTTCTTCTTGTCCTTGGACTTGTGCTTGTCGTGGCTGTTCACCTTTGGACACTCAGCGAAATAGTGTCCAGTCTTGCCGCACTTGAAGCATGTCCTCGTGTTCCTCCTCCTGTTCACGCGGTTCTCGTGCAGCCTCTCGAACCGCCTCGTCGGGAGCGCCGGCTCGTCCTCTCCAAGCTCGTCGAACTCCTCATCTGGCATAGACATCAAAGAGGAGAAGGAGAACATCCTGGTGGATGGGTTAGAGTTAGCCTTTCCTTTGGAACCACCAACGAGGGCGAGACTATGGGAGTCAGTCGGACCCTCAAGCTTGGCAGTCATGCCCCTATCCACCTCAGCCGACTTGAGCTTCGAGAACAACTCGTTCACGGTCAGAGTGTCATACTTCTCCGACTCCACAATGGCCTCGAACTTTCCGCCCCAAATCGTACGATCCAAAGAGTGTAAGAGCTTGACCGCTCTATCATGATCATCGTACGGGAGCACGTCCACATTGGCCCTCATGTTGTTCACAACCACCGTGAACCTCTCGAAACAAGGCATCGATGGACTCACCGGGGAGATGAGTGAAGTTCTCGTACTCTCTCCGTAGGTCGCATACATCCGTGCCTGAACCTGGGCGTTCCCAACATGAGCCTCCTTCAACACCGCCCAAATCCTACAAGCCAAGTGCTCGGTGTGCACCCGATCGAACTCGGCCGACACAAAGCACGAAACAAGTAGTCGACCGCCTTATTGTTGGCGTCGAAGGCGTCCCTCGATCCTGGAGCGAGGGAATCAACCGGCTGGACATAGCCTGTGTCCACTGTGACATCCCAAAGAAGCTGACCCTTTCCGCGGAGAAACGCACCCATCCGCTTGCTCCACATCCGGTAGTTCTTGCCATCGAAGTGTGGAGGACCCGAACCCCGTTCTCGGTACGCCATCCTTGGATCGTAGATCGGTTAGAGTCAACAAAGACCCGAACCGGCTCGATACCACTTGAAGGACCGATACGGCGAACCGGAGAGGGGGGGGGGGGAGTGAATGGGAGCCGATAAAAATTCTTCTCGAAGGAGATCGAAACTCCAACAAGATGAACACGGCTTCCAACACACGTCTCCGACTCACTACCAAGGTTGGTCAAGCCCACGTAGCCACCGGAGTGCTACCGGACCTAGGAACCAACACACCACCTTCCGACCCGAGAAACGCGGCGGAAAAACCAAGCCTCGAGTCTACGGACCCACACCGGTCGACCGGGTGAGCACCACCGGTCGACCGGTCCCCGCCGGTGAAACCGAGCAACTTTCACTAAGTGGCTCTACACCGGTCGGACCGGTGAGACACACCGGTCGGACCGGTGGCAGCCCGAAAGCCCCCAAGGCACCAAACGAGCCAACCGACCACCAAACGGACCCAAACTCGAAACAGGAAGCAACACGGGACAACGGCGAACTCACCAAGACGTTCACCCGAGCAAAAACCCACAAGGGCTTGCACCGGTCGGACCGGTCAAGAGCACCGGTCGACCGGTGTAGCTCGGGCGACTCGGGATGAACAAGCACCCGCGGGTCAACTCCCCCAAATCCAAATCTCGATCTCCCGAATCGCTCCACGGACTTGAACAAGACTTTGGGGATATCAAGAACACCTCATGAGGAGTTCATAGCCAAGGTTAATCCCACAAAAACTCGTCCAAAAAGGAGGAATCGAAGAAATCCCGCCG
The DNA here is from genome assembly GCA_947561735.1 of Cenchrus americanus. Taxonomy (NCBI): domain Eukaryota; kingdom Viridiplantae; phylum Streptophyta; class Magnoliopsida; order Poales; family Poaceae; genus Cenchrus; species Cenchrus americanus. The sequence goes on along the minus strand of OX387242.1, from coordinate 162,423,325 downwards.
AGAGCACCTCCAACCCAAGAACTCAAGAAACCCCCAAAATCGAGCACCTTTACTCACGGATTTGGGAGGGGAATCACAGCCCAAAGAACCACGAAGGGTTCCCACAAATTTCCCCCATCAAATCCCCAAGAGAAAGGCCCCGAAAACAACCCAAAGAAATCACCGAGAAAGGGCTCCGAAAATCACCACCAAGAACAACCGGGGAAAACACATCCAAACCTTGAGGAACTACGCCGAATCATCTATACATGAAACAAAGGTTCGTACAAGGTCTAGCAAGCCGCCCGATCATCCATCCCTCTCTACAAGATCTCTCCGTGAAGCTCTCTTGCTAGTCCTAGAGAAAACCTAATGAAAATAGGTGGAAAATAGGAAAACTAATGAGCTAGGGTTCCAAGAGTTGGCTGCCATCCTCTCACCTCTTGGGTTATATAGGCGGCAACCGAAAGTCTAAAATGCCCCTCTCTACTAACTAGGGATACAAGCCCCTCAAGGGCGGATTTGGAATTCTTGATGTCTTCACCATCGGACGGATGCCCGGCGACCGCACCCTGCGTAGCCTCGACGCAAGCCATGCGATCCCGACGCGTGTCCTCCGCTTCGAAGATTCCGGACTGCGTCGCCGCACACCGGTCGACCGGTGCTCCTCACCGGATCGACCGGTCCCCACGGCCGACCGGTCGGACCCACCGGTCGACCGGCCGGTGCCGCCTGCACCTCCGTCTTTGGTTCTCGGTCTTGGCTTTGTGGATCAACCAAGGAACCCAGTGGTTTTCTGGTGAACCACCGGAAACCCCGCGAACTCGGTGTAGCCTCCGCCAATCTCCACTCATGACTTGGCTCCCACGTAGTCCCGGCTCGACCTTGGTTTTGAGGCTCAACCAAGAAACCGTCCACAACTTCATCTTGCTGTTCATGCCACCATGCGGCCCGCACTTGACCCCGCTGGCCACCGGGTCCCTCGAACGAAGCCTACTTGTCTTCTCCACACCTGGAGGCCTCACCGGCGACGACCTTTCGCGCTTGTTCTTCACCTGCACCAACACGAGTCAAGCCGCAACCTGCACCTGCAATACTTAGCCAAGAATCAGTCCACACAACGTTGTCAATCACTCATCACACAAGGAAGCGACCATCCACCGGTCCTCGAACCACACATGGTCCTCAATGGTAATCAACTAGAACTTGTGCTAAAATACTGAAAGTAAGGACCTACTCTTTGTGGCTTTTCAGCAAAAGAAACTCCACCAGCCAAAAGCCTTTCATGTCTAGAGTTTGGTGATGTAGTTATCACCCGACGGTTAAGTTTTGCTGAGTATTAGTATACTCAGCCTTGCTTTAAAACTGTTGTGCAGGTGTTGTTGATCGGGCGGATAACGACAAGTGATGACATCACTGATGGCCTCTTGTGATGTTTACTGTTGCGCTAGTTTAATTTATTTCCGCTGTTTGCGAACTCTGAACCTTTACTCCATGTCATGAACAATGGTTGTAATAAACTGGCTCTTAACTCGTGTTGTACTCTGGACTCGCCTTAGTGTGAGTTTTAATGCATATGTCGATCCTCTGTATGATTTCCAAGTGATTTACCTGGCGTTAACCCGACAACTAACGACAGGATGATACTTTACTATTGCTTAATGACCAAAGTGGATTGGTTTTAGGTGATAGTACGGTATTTTCCTGGGCGGGTTGTCACAGTTGGTATCAAAGCAGTTGGTATTAGAGTGATTGTATGCACCAGAGTTTAGTTAACAGTCTTAATCACATGATTTTTGAATGAAAAGATTGCTAAGATTGTTGGGTTTTGCAAAACACGTTGGTCCGTTAAGGATAAACTAGACCGAGAGTCCCTAGAGGGAATTTTGGGTTCTTTCAGGTGGCTTATCAACCTATGGTTTATTTTGCTAACTTCCAGCACATTTACTTTATGTCAGACTTACTTTCTTGCACAACAAAACTAGATGAGCCACGTGTTTCATACGTGAGCTGTGCCGCATCACGGAAATTGCGAGGGTTGATGGAGAGATCCATTCCACGGATCCCATCTTCGCGTCTGTTGATGAGTTGTGTTGTCGTCACGTGTTTCATACGTGAGCATTCCGCATGTCAAATATGCGAGGCAAGGATACACTCCATTCAAACGGAGGGTATCTGAGGTTGGACGCTGTCCATGCAGCTGCTTAACGCATGGATGTCGTTTCTATAGTAAACAGTAATGTATGAGGACGCTTTCATGAGTGCTGGCATGAAAGGTTCGTTGTGTTCTGTGATCTTTTGCAGGTACCCTAACCTCGTTTCGTAAGTCGCTAAGTGAGCGTCGACTAGTTCTCGACTAGTTACTATAGGGAGACACGTGTATGTGCCATGCCACCGGCGCTAACTGCGCGTTATGGCTTGATTGCCTTGTGAGGACGAACAGGACGTCTTACATCATGCTAAAAATCGTTAAAGTTCAAAACTGAACCCTACTTGTTTGTGTGCCTTCTAAGGTAACGTATTGCTAGTGTGTTTTGGCTCTGCCTAGCCTCTCAGGTGTAGGTGTGTTGTTATCTATAATTATGTTAGAGTTGTTGGCATAGATTGTGGTCCCTGTCCAAGAATCTTTTGTCTAGGAGATCTCTACCCAAGTTGCTCCACGTCTACTCTAGTTCCCGCTCGCAAAAGCTCACAATCATAGCTTTTGTCTATCTCAAGTCATGCTCAGATAGTGAACCGCTGTCCTGCTGATTTTTCCAGGAGTCCAATCTGAAATTCTTGCTTAGTTAAGCACCTCCCTAAAACTGTTAGCTCAATCTTGCATACCCAAACATGTGTGTCATAACCATAATGAGTTGCCGCACAAATTTAAAAAATTCAGGGGCGCTGAATTTAAGTTGTGAATTTAGTTCTCAACCGCCAGAACGTCATGTCTATACGTATGTCTGCTCATTTCAAGTCCTACATACGATTGTACCTTGGTACATATGATTACCCATTTCTTAACCTCATACCCTTTTGACGTGGATCAAGTTTACCCTTGTACACTCGCACCCGTCTGGCTCTCACTTTTGTCGTTATGACCAGATGGACAACGCTGGACATGCGTCGGCTGATGTGGAAGCATGGACTCTCGTGAACTACCTCGAGGAGGGTGGATTTCCTGCTCTTTTGTGGGACACCCTGAAGGACTTTGGGTATACGACTTACCCAGAGTACTCGACACGGGAGATCATAACCACCGGCCAACTCCTTCGTTGTGAAGTAAAGGTGAAGATTCCCGTGTGTCCGACCAATCCTGCTAGGGAAGAGTGGGAGTGTAGGGCACAAGGACGGAACTTGACTGACACGGTGCAGAAGGCTGCGCTCTAAGCACTCACAACTTTTTGTGGGAAGCACCCTGGCGAGATAGCCGGCTCTGCAGCCAAAGTAATTCCTGTACCTGAGCGACACATTGTACCTTGTGTCGAATTTGAAGCTGTCCTTCCAGCTCAGGGCAACTCTCATGATAGTCCTGATCTTGTCACCTCAGTTCAATTCTCCGAAGCAATGTATGACACCTACCGACGCATGGTGGGAGAAAATGTATTCTATAGACACCAAATCTGTAGGTACCGAGTTAAAGAAATGGAGTGTACAGCTCAAGCGTTGAAGGAAGCCCGAGCAATGATAGCTACTCTCAAGAAGGAAAGACGCAAGGACAAGGCAATGATACAAGAACTAAGTGAAGTTATCCATGAGCAGAACTTCTTGTTGCAGCATAATGACCAGTATATGCTTGAACTAGAGAATCGACTGGAAGCTATAGCCGCTCCACTCCTGGAACCTGCCATTCCTGGACCAGCAGAAGAAGAAGATGCCGAGGACATCCAAGGAGAGTCCGGACTAGAGTCTGGACCCGAGTCACCATAGTCTTTCAGCATGGAAGATCCAACCCTAGGAAGTTGGTATGTTGGAAATAACATTCTAAGTCGTACGAGTGTAGGATTTGAAAAGAACCCTAGTGTTCAATAACCGCGTCGGGTAGCTATTGCGGTTGGTTGAACTAGGAGCTTCTTTGTGCAGCTAGTCTGCTTTGTAATCCCAAACGTTGTTGGTAATTCCGAAACCCCTCATCGATGTAACACCTTGGTTGAACATTTTTCAGCAGTAATGTTCGTGAGGCATTATTTATGCTAGTTGGGATCAAACCAAAGTTCTGTAGTGAATCTCAACCTCGATCAAAAAGTTCATGCCGATCAAAAAGTTCTGTAGTGATAGTTTTCCAAACAGCCTACCCACCAAAATAGTTCCAGAGTATATTAACTTTTATTATATATGAACTTTTAAATAATTTTTTAATATAGTAACTTTTATAATAAGTGATACTCCGTGTGTTGTTGCGGGATTTTTTTAACAAAATCTTAAAGTGCAATGTGAAAGTAGAAACATTAAAGTGATTACATGACAATAGTATTTTGTAAAAAAACATTATAAATGGAACCATGATAATTTTATTGAGAGAGGATCATTCTAAATTATTGATCCTACATTTTTTCTCTATTACGGGAATTTTAAGGCATGCAACTCACAAAAATATGATATTAACCACATAAATCGGTTGAAAATATAAATATATGATCTAGTGGATGATGACATCACGTATAATGGATGATGACATTACGTATAGTGTACGGTGACTTGAAATAGATAAATCTATCCATGACTGTCGTATGGACCTCCCTGGGCCCACCACCTCGGTGGGTACCAGGACCGACTACTCGGTGGGCCCCTGGGACTACCCGACTTGCGCTACACGGCACCTGAAGGCGTGGAGCACAAGGACAGCAAAGGAGTAGTACTCGGATAGGACTCTGTACATGTTCCGCACTGTGTAGAGGTCTCCTAGACGTACTCGGCTAGTACTCCTTCCCTACTCCGACTTGTAACCCTGCCTCCCGACTATATAAGGCGAGGCGGGGACCGATCCCGGGATCATCTTAACCTCACCTCATCCAACTCACGGCGCACCATTGCACCATCGTGTAATCGTGCCCTATCAATCCGAGCTACGCAAAGCATACAGACGTAGGGTATTACGCACCTCGCGGCCCGAACCTCGTCTAAATTGTGTGTCGCGTGCCTCTTCCTTCGAGTTACCGATCTCGGCGAGTCACATTCATCTACTTCGGGTACTCCCCGTAGTAGGTTGCCGGTCCAAAACACCGACACCGGCGCGCCGAGGTAGGGGCTCTCGCTCGAGATCACATGGCGAACTCGACGGCTTCGTTCACATCAAGCCAACCGTCGCCTTCAACCGTGGCGACACCTTCGTCTTCGGGGCTTGGGTCTGCACTGCTGATGGCGCGGGCTCTTTCCGCCGCCGCTTGATCATGCAACCCGACTCGAGGACGGTGCCTTGTGACGCTTCCCGAAGTTGTCACGGCAAGCTCGCCGCAAGTTCGGCGAAATTTCGCTCTCCAACCTCCACGCCGACTTCGAGCTCGAGTCCGTCTCCAACTCGAACCCGACGTCGCCATGGGCCATCGCATGCGAGCCGGCTCCTCGCCCATCGCAGCGGTCCCCTCTCCACGTCGGCGCTCCGTGCGTGGCCCTCGCGTTCCCGGCCGGCCCGCACGGAGGCTTCTACGCCACGACGGGCCGGCAAGGAGCCCGCAACCGAGTACGGCTCGGACTCCGACGCCGTCTCCAACCGCATCTTCGACTCCAGCCCTCTCTCCGAGTTCTTCTCGAACCCGGACTACGAGTTCGACTTCGGGTCGGACCCTGAGGAGCTTGAGTCCGAAGACAACTCCTCTGAGCTTCCCTTGTCAGGGCCAGCCTCTGGGCTGGTTATAAGATCAACGCCGGCCGGGAGATACGTCTACTGGCCAGACCGCAAACCTGCTGAGCTGACAAAGGACTCACGCTACGTCGCCTACATCGACTCGCTACCGTTCCAGGAGGGAACACCACTAGCCCAAGCTGACTCAAGCACACCAACTGAGGTGGCACCTTCTGAGCCAAGCTTGGGTACCCCCGACCGTCAAGTCTTCATGACCGCCGGCGACACCCCGGAACCTCGTGCACGGCCGCGAGACAAGTACCGGAGGACATCTCCGCGAGATGAGAGCCGTCTCGCCGAGGCCCCCGCGGACGAGACCGACGCCGGCCAGGGACGCCCGGCGCGAACGTAACAGAAGCGCAACGAACGACGCCGGCGGCTCGGAGACAACCTCCCCATCCGCAACCTTGCGGAAGCTCTCGGCGCCGAGAGCAGAGTTCACACCACTCCCGAGCAAAGTGCCTCATGTCGATCACGCCGATCGCACGGCGAGCTCGAGCATACGGGCCGGAGAGGTCATCGCCAAGCTCGCTGAGGAAGCTTACTTCATGCGGGTCGACAAGAGAGTCAGCCAACCTCCCCCAGCCAAGCCTCGCGACAACGAGGCTACTAGTCGCAGTGCTGACCCCGGTCCTAACCGTACTCGGGGCGACATCCCAGCTGAACCAAACCGTCGACGCTCCACCGCTGGCGGACCCTCACGACAAGACAACGTCAACCGAGAACTCGTCCCCCACCGTGCCTCGGCCGGTGGTGGCGGCAACGACCCCGACGGCGGCGGCAGCGACGGCGGCAGCTCCAACCACGGAGCCAACAAGAAAGCTGGAGGCGGCGGCAGCCGCGGCGGCCGTGGCCACGCGCATAGCCACACCTCCGGCGCCTCTCACGGCGGGTACGATGCCCGCCGGAGAATCGAAGAGTTGCGGCGAGAAGAAGTCGACGACCGCCGCCGAAGGCGACGGCTTCCCCGCCTTCTCACCCCGGCTCGCAACCTCGCTCCTCCCCGACAAGTTCAAGCCTTTGGGGATCACCAAATACGACGCGAAGCAGATCCCATCCAAAGGGCTCCGATGCTACGCTCTCTCCATCGAGAACGCCGGCGGCAACGGCGACACCAAGTGCCTCTACTTCCCCTTCGCTCGGACCAAGCCCCACTCACGTGGCTCGAGTCGCCGGACAAGCACTCAATCGACAAGTGGGACCACCGAAGGAGCAATTCACAAGCAACTTCGCGGGCGCCATGGGCCGTTCGGGTACTCGCATGGACCTTGCCATGATCAAGCAGAACAAGGCGAGACCCTCCGCAAATACATGCGCCGCTTCTTCGACAAGCGCGCTACCGTCGTGGACGTCACCGACAAGGAGGTCATTGACCTCTTCCAGGACGGGCTCTACCATCGCCGCACCTTCGAGGACTTCGGCCGGCGCCGTCCCAGGTCCATTCCCCACCTCAAGGACATGATCACGTCCTGGGCGGATGAAGAGGACAAGGCCAACGCCAAGTACGACGCCATCCGCGCCAAGTCCAAGCAGAACCAAGGCGGCGGCAGCAGCGGCAACCCAAACCAAGGCGGCCGCAACAACAATAATAACAACAACAACTTCTCGGGTTCCAACCGCAAGCGCAAGCCAGACAACACCGTCGCGGCTATCCAGCGCCCTCCGAAAGGGAACTCGAAGAAGAACTCCGGCGGGTTTAAAGACCTGCTGAAGGAGAAGTGCCCGTGGCATCCAAACGGCAACCACACCACCGAGCAGGTGCTACCGGCTCGGGCATGCGCTCAAGGATACGCCGGAGCCACCGCACCCTCACGATCGAAGAACAAGAAGAAGGACGGCGACGACTTCCAAGAACCCGAGAAGACCGTCAACGTCCTCTTCGGCGGACTACCCCGCGAGTGCGGGAGCGAAGGCTACTCGCCGCGAAGTGATGTCCATTGAACCGGCCGGTTATGACCCCTCTCGGTGGTCGAGACGCCCATCACCTTCTCCCGCGCGGACCAATGGACCAGCCTTCTCCGAACCAGACGCTTCCCTCTCGTCCCGCAACCAAACGAGGGCGGGCTCTAAGCTCAACAAGGTGCTCATCGACGGCGGAAGCGGGCTCAACGTCCTCTTCACCAAGACTCTCCGAGAAGATGAACCTTGACGTCACCCCCATGCTCAACAAGAGCAAGCATGCCTTTCTACGGCATTGTCCCGGGCAACGCGGCTATCCCACTGGGCTCAGTGGTACTGCCAGTTACCTTCGGGGCGTCTCGCGACAACTACCGCACCGAGTACATCAAGTTCGAGGTCGCGGACATCGAGACTTCCTACCACGCCATCCTCGGCAGACCGGCCATCGCCAAGTTCATGGCGGTGCCCCACTACACATACTTGGTACTCAAAATGCCAAGTCCAGCCGGCGTACTCTCCCTCCAGGGGGACTTGAAGATCTCTCACGACTGCGATACAGAGGCCGTGGTGATTGCTTCGACAAATCAAGTACCCACCCCAATGATGGAGGTCTACGCCGCGTCGAAGAAGCTTGCTACAAGCGAACTCGACATCCCAGAGAAGTCTGACAGCGCCAACAAGCCTCGGCCACCCGAGGAGGTGCTCACCAAGACGGCCGACCTCGGAATGTGCGACCCCACCAAGACTACCACCATCGGGGCCGGCCTCGACCCCAAATAGGAAGACGCGCTCATCGCCTTCCTTCGGGCTAACCGCGACATCTTCGCGTGGAAGCCGACGGACATGCCAGGAGTGCCCGGTGGAGCCGATCGAGCACCGCCTCAACGTCGACCCAAAGGCCACCCCCAAGCGACAACACCTCCGACGCTTCGCCGACGACGGACGGGACGCCATCAAGAAGGAACTCGCCAAGCTACTCGCCGCCGGCTTCATCGAGAAGTTTTCCATCCCGAGTGGCTCGCCAACCCCGTCCTCGTCCGCAAGAAGAACTCGAACGAGTGGAGGATGTGCGTCGACTACACCGACCTCGAACAAGCACCGCCCCCAAGGACCCCTTCGGGTTGCCACGGATTGATCAAGTCATCGACTCCACGGCGGGCCGCGACCCGCTTCGCTTCCTCGATCGCTACTCCGGTACCACCGGATCGCAATCAAGGAGGAAGACCAGAGAAGACCGCGTTCATCACCCCGTTTGGCGCGTACATCGCTACACGACCATGTCTTTCGGGTTGAAGAACGCCGGCGCTACTTACCAACGGGCCATCCAGGCCTGCTTCAAGCGGCAACTCAACAAGAACGTCGAGGCCTACGTGGATGACGTGGTTGTCAAAACCAGGGACTCCAGCACCCTCATCGACGACCTTGAAGAGACCTTCGCATCGCTACGCGAGTACCGCTGGAAGCTCAACCCGAACAAGTGCGTCTTCGGCGTACCTTCGGGCAAACTACTCGGCTTCATCATCAGCCAACGCGGCATCGAAGCCAACCCCGAGAAGATCTCCGCCATCACCAAGCATGAAAGCTCCCACGAGCATCAAGGACGTCCGTAAGCCGACGGGGTGCATGGCGGCATTGAACGCATTCATCTCGAAGCTAGGAGAACGGGGTCTCCCCTTCTTCAAACTACTCAAGCACCACGAGAAGTTCGTGTGGACCGCAGAGGCGGACCAAGCCCTTGCCCCGGCTCAAGGACTTCCCGTCGAAGCCCCCGGTCCTCACGGCTCCCTACAAGGGCGAGCGCCCATCGCTCTACCTCGCCGCGACTACTCACGTGGTCGCATCGCCATCGTTGTCGAGCGGCGGGGAAGACGGCCACGCCTACCCGGGCCCGGGGCCGCCCCGCCTACTTCGTCGGCCGAGGTTCTATCGTAGTCCAAGGCTCGCTACCAGCCCGTGCGAAGCTCCCGTACGCTCTACTCATCACCTCGCGGAAGCTACGACACTACTTCCGTGAGTACTCGGTCTCCGTCGTCACCGACTACCCGCTCGGCGACATCCCGAGGAACCCGTACGCCACCGGAAGGATCTCCAAATGGGCCGTCGAGCTCGGCGCCCTCACCATCGACTTCAAGCCACGCACGGCCATCAAGTCGCGGTGCTCTAGTCGACTTCATGGCGCAGTGGCGGGAGAACCGCCTACCTACTCCCACCGTGCGACCGCAGCATTGGGTGATGTACTTCGACGGCTCACTCAACCTCGAGGGCGCAGCGCAGGGGTACTCCCGATCTCCCCAACGGCGAACAACTCAAGTACGTCCCGCATCTTCTCCGGAAGGTCTCAAACAACGAAGCCGAGTACGAAGCCCTCCTACACGGGCTCCGCCTCGCGGCTTCACTTGGCATCAAGCGGCTACTAGTCTACGGCGACTCCGCAAAGGGTCATCAACCAAGTCAACAAGTCCCGGGACCGCAACAAGGAGAACATGGACGCCATCGCCTAGAAGTCCGCAAGCTCGAGAACAAATTCTATGGTCTCGAGTTCCACCACATCGTTCGCGACAACAACGTTGCCGCGGACGTCCTCTCGAAGCTCGGATCCACCCGCGCCCAAGTACCCGCGGCGTCTTCGTCCATGAGCTTCACGCGCCATCCATCCCGGAGCCGGCGCCACCGACCACTGTCCCAGCTACCCAACCAGCTGGGCAGGAGGTCATGATGATCGACGTGGACTGGAGGCAACCCTTCATCGACTACCTCAGCCGAGCAGAAGGTCCCCCCCGACAAGAACGCAGCCGAACAACTCGTCCGCCGCGCCAAGTCTTACGTCCTCGTCGGCGACAAGCTTTACAAGCGAGGCGCATCTTCTGGAGTACTCATGAAATGCGTCCCTCGCGAAGAAGGCAAGGACATCTTGGAGGAGATCCACAAGGGTGTCTGCGGCAACCACGCGTCCTCCCGCACGCTGGTCAGCAAGGCCTTCCGGCGAGCCTTCTACTGGCCCACAGCCCTGGGCGATGCCGAAGAACTCGTCAGACGGTGCCAAGGATGTCAGTTCTTCGCCAAGCAGCAACATGTCCCCGCCTACAACCTAGTCACCATTCCACCAACCTGGCCCTTTGCCTGCTGGGGGCTCGACATGATTGGGCCACTGCCAACTGCGCCAGGAGGATTCAACCGGGTACTGGTGGCTATCGACAAGTTCACCAAGTGGATCGAGGTCAAGCCGGTCACATGCCCCAAGGCCGACACGAGTACTCGACTTCCCGGATGAACTCGTACACCGCTATGGGCTACCCCACCGCATCATCACGGACCCGGGGTCCAACTTTAACAACCACCCGCCCGGGAGTACCGCGAGAACAGCCGGAATCGACGTCGGATACGTCTCCGTCGCCCATCCACGGCCAACGGACAAGTCGAGCGCGCCAACGGGATGGTGCTCGACGCCCTCAAGAAGCGGCTACACGACGCCGCTAACTCAAAAGGGGGCAAGTGGATCAAGGAACTACCCAACGCACTCGGGGGCCGCGGACTCAACCATCCAAGCCAACGGGGCAATCCCCCCTACTTCCCCGGTCTACGCGCTCCGAAGCCATCCTCCCCGCCGATGTCATATGGAACTCGCCAAAGCGGTGGAGCACTACGACGAAGGCGTCTCGAAGACAAGACAGACGAGTTGATATCGACAGCCCTCGAAGAAGCTCGCCGTGCCGCCCTCGTCCAATCGGCAAGGTACCCGGAGGGTATCCGACGCTACCATGATCGCAACGTCAAGGAACGCTCCTTCAACGTTGGAGATCTTGTCCTCCGCCGTATACGTAACACGGAAGGACTCCACAAACTCGCCCTCCCCTCGGGAAGGGCCCTTCACCGTGGCTAAGGTGACCGGCCAGTGCTCCTACCGCCTCCAAACACTTGAAGGCGAAGAAGTCACCAACTCGTGGAACGTCGACCGGCTCGTCGATTCTACGCCTAGTCTACTCGACTACTTCGGGGTTCAAGTCTACACGACCGCATCAACACCCCCGGCCGCATGCGACCCTCCGGTCCCGGCTTCAAGTCTCCGGACTATTCTACTCTGTGTCCGGCCCCGTGCGGCTACCTACGGACCCCCGGGCCGCAATGAGCGTCAAGGACTCTAGCAACGGCGGTCTACCAAGAAGACCACACTCTAAGATCCAGCCCGCGCGGCTACTTACGGATCCGCGATCCAGCCCCACACGGCTACCTACGGATCACTCACCGTAAGCGGCTACCCGCTCCAAGTACTACTCGACCGTAAGCGGCCTCCGGTCCGAGGCGACTACTTGTAACTACGGCCCCGGCCACCTGTGTGTACTTCTTCGCAATAAAGTTTGATTGTTCATCAACTTCTTTACATCGCCTACTCCCCGCGACGGGACTACTAAGCCGAGTACTACTACTCGCACCTACTCCACGATGGGCGCTCCGCACTCCGAGATCGCGGTCACGAGTACTCATTGACGGAACTTCACATTTCATTGACATAAGAGATAGTTCATTACAACTCGTTTCCTATACAACTATGGCTACTAGCTATCTATGCAGAGCCACCGGAGATTCGGCTTATCGGCTACCGCTCCGCGATGGGAGCCATCTCGCTCCAAAGAACCCCGCGCATCGCTCGTCCGAGCGGCTGGCGGCTACTCCGCCGGCGACCACCTCCACCGGGGCCTTCGGGAAGTACGACTTCATGAAGGCCAAGCACCGCTTCGGGATCGACTTGGCCATGTGCTTCACGTAGGCGGCCGGCCGGCTTGGCGCCTCACGAAGTCGATCCGCCAACGGAGCAATCTTGGGGCCGCCCGGTGCGGCACCAGGAGCCTCGCGATCGGGAGGGCGGCCTCTTCCGAGTCCTTCGCCTGGGCTCGGAGCGCCTCGCGATCTTCGTTCAACTTCGCAAGGATTTGTAGCGATTGACGAGATCCCGTCGATGCAATTCTCAACTCCATGTGCTTCTCGCACTCGAAGGCCGCCTCCTTGAAGTCGAGTTCAAGTACCGGCGGGCTTCTTGCTCCCGTAGAAGAGATTCTTCATGCCGATCTCCGAGCCCTTCGGACGCTCCACTCGGTCTTCGAGTTCCGCAACACAGAACACAACAACGGGTCGAGCTTGAGGACTCCCCACAAGTACCCGACAAGTCAAGAGACATACCTTTATTCTTGTTGCGGAGGCCTTTATTCTTCCGCACCGCATCGTCGCTCTTCGCCCGCAAGTCCATCACGTCGTTGTGGTACTTGGCGAAGGCGGCGTCAAGCCTCGACCGCATGGCGGCCGCGTGCTTCTTCGACTTCACGAGCTGCTCCTCTAAGGCTTCGGCTCCGAGCACGGTGTCGCCGTAGCCCCGCAAAGATGTTGGACTTCTCGCGGGATCGCTCCGCGACGTCCCGCACAATACAAGCTCAAGTCGGCGCAGTACTCTACGCAAAGGATAGACTACTCGGAAGGCTACGACTACGTACCTTCATCCACCGCTCGGCCCGCCGGATCGCCTCCGGTGTGCCGGGGCTACCGTTGCCGGCTCGACGAGATCGTCGGCCAGCAGCTCGATCCCGCCGCGGCTACTTGACGTAGCCTCCGCCATCGGCGCCGAGCGGATAGGCTCCGCGTCTTGGATCTCCGGGGACCGGATGGCCACCTCCAGGGCAACCCCCGGCGACGTGGCGCCCGCCTCCTCTTCGGCGGCCTTCTCGACGGTTTCCCTCACGGGCTCGGGGGCTCCCGCGCGCGCCCTCCGGGCCTCTCGGTGTCAACTCCCGCACGGGCACCCCCGCAGGGATGTCACCACCTTCAGCGCCTGTCAGCAAATAGCACGCGCATCAGCATCTACGACTACTCTTTTTGGGGCTCTACAGCTTCAGGAAGAGTACTCACCTTCGACCATGACCGCCTCTGGCAGCGCCGCTTCGGCAGCTGGGGGCTCGGTCGCGGCTTGGGCCTCTGGAGCGGGTTCCTCGACGGGCGGCGCGGCCTTTTCTGCCTCTGCTGCCGCGGGCTCCTCTCCGTCCCAGCTCAAGTCGGTGGATTTTCTGCACAAGTATCCACAAAGGTTCATCAGACAACATCGGCTACTACAATTAGTACTACTCACGAAGTGTGGTACTTACACGTTCGACCGGACGATAGTCACGGCCGGAGCACCGAGGATGCTGGCGATATCGACCAGTCCACCCTCGGCGGGCGTCTCTTCTTCCGCCTCTTCGGCTACTGCCTCCTCCACGGTGGCAGCGGCCGGCGCAGACGTCTTCCGCGTCCCTGCGGCTTCCATCTCTCCAACGGCGGCGGCCGCGGGTACTCGCTCCCTCCGGGGCGGGGGGCCGGCGCTCCGGACCGCGCCGAAGCTCTTCGACGCGGGGAGCCGGACTCCGGCTTCCGGCCGGTTCCCCCACCGTGGGCCACGTGCCCTCATCGTCCTCCTCCACGGGCCCGCCGGCGGCCTCTCCCCGCACATGGGGATAACTACTCGTCGCACCGTACTCGATCATTGGGTACTCGACGTCTTCTCGCTCAAGATGACTTACCTCAAGAGGCGTGGTCTCCGAGACCTTCATCTTCTTGGCTACCCGCTTCTTGGCGGGGTTGCGCGGCTTCTTCGGCGGCGCGGCAAGGCTAGCCTCCGTGCTAGCCGGGAGGGTCTTGGACGAGAGGCACATGAGGCAAGCCCGGACGGCTAAACCTCGACCGCACTCGGAAGCGATCCCCGCGCCGTCTCCTCGTCCTCTTCGTCATCGGAGGTATCCTCCACGATGACGGGATCGTCGTCTCCGACTACTCGGCGCTCCTTCGCCTTCTCCACCGCCGGAATCTCAATTCCGCTCGGTGGTGGCCGCGGCTCGTAGACGAACCGCTTCACATCGTCCCGCATCAAAAAGACACAAAAGGCGTCGCAACTCGCTACAAGTGCCTACTACTCGACGAGGCGGGTACGGCTACTTACCTCGTTGGGCGGGCGCGCGGCGGAGAACTCCTCGACAGGCACGCCGTGTACTCCGCATGTCCTTGAAGATCTTCGACAACCTCTCGACGATGTCGTTGTCTTCAATCTCGCCCCCCGCATCCGCGACGTGTCGTCGTCGCCGGTGTACTCGAAGCCCATCGTATCCCGCGCCGACGCCGGGCCGGATCCGACGCTTCATGAAACCGAAGGCCACATGCTCGGCCCTCGCCCCGCATCACGCAGGCCTTGATTCTTCCCGGCAACTCCGGGAGCCGGATCCCCTCCCCGCATGGTGGGCTCCGTGTTCCACCACTCCCGGTGCTTGGGCCGCCGTCCGCTCGGCTTCGGCAGCCTCCGATGGTGGTTCGTGGTATAGAACCACCTCGTCTTCCAATCCGTGTTGGAGTCCACGAGCTTGTACGCCGTGCACCGCTCGGCGGCATCTTCTCTCAACCGGATCCCCGGCCCCGCCGACTACTCTAGGGTTGGAGGCGCTGGGCCGCGGCTTCACGCGGAAGAATTCCGGAATAGAATCCAATGCGGCTTGATCCCCAAGAATGCTTCGCAGAAATGGACGAAGACAGAAGTGTGGAAGATTCCGTTGGGGTTCAAGTTGAGGTACTCGATGCCGTAGTACCTGAGAAGTCCTTTGAAGAAGTCGCTCGCTGGGAGCGCAAGCCCGCGCTCCACGAAGCGCGAGAACATCGGGATCTCGTCCTGCGCCTTCTCCATTGGATAGGGATCTCCCCGCGGGCATCTCCACATATCGATCTCCTTCTCCCCGATGAACCGGAGTTCAACAGGGGTCGGCAGAGTCCTCGGTCTTCACCTTCGACCTTTTCCACTCGCGGCTTGGATCGGCGCGCGGTGGAGATGTGGGCGGCGCCGCTCCGTGCGGGCCGCGGCAGCCTTCTCGCATGGCTCCTCTTCCTCCCGCCGGCCTTCAACGTCTTCGACGGGGACGGCTTCATTCTCCAAGAACAAAGAGGTCTTCACTCGCATCCGCTCGGGGGCTACCCTACAGCTTTCGGGTGCGCGATGCGCTTGGATCTACTGCGGCGGCAGTGCTCGTTGAAGTGGATCTACCTCAAGATTCAAGTGCGCGAATGACTGCGGCTCACTTGGGTGAAAACCCTAAGGGTTTCGGTTTGAATTTATAAGCCAAATCGCCTCCGTAACGGCGGCCGGATAAGTCCGCGCGTGGCCGACTCGGCCAGCTGCGCGTGACTCTTCGTATTCTACTAGTCGACGTGCCTCACCTCGGTGGCTCGGCTACTTCTACTCGACTACCTGGGACGCGGTTAGTCTCAAGAGCTTCTCAGGACACATTCTTCAAGAAGACCCTTCAATTCGAGAGGAAGTACTCGACTCAAGGCTCGGGGGCTCCGTGCCACGTGTCCTTCGGCTTTTTCTCTCCGGATTTTTCGGGATTTTCTCTCCAAGACTTCGGATAGATCCTCAGCCAGAACCCGCGGCTCGAGGCTCGGGGGCTACTCCACGTGGATTGCGGTTCAGCAAATCGCATCTTCTTGACGGCTCCGGCTTCAAGACAAGACAGGCATTTTTGAAGACCTTCGAAGGCGGATTTCAAGGACGCTTGGGACTACTCGAGAAGACTTCAAGATTGCTCAAACATCACCGGAGTACATTCCGGCCTCGGGATGCTTCGACTACTCTTGAGGACTTTTGACTTGTAGCACTCAGGGACGCTTGAGGACTACTCGTTAAGGCCGTCAAGACTACCGGAAGCTATCCTTCTCGACTACAAAGTACTCGGGGGCTTGTCGTATGGACCTCCCCGGGCCCACCACCTCGGTGGGTACCGGGACCGACTACTCGGTGGGCCCTCGGGACTACCCGACTTGCGCTACACGGCACCCGAAGGCGTGGAGCACAAGGACAAGAAAGGAGTAGTACTCGGATAGGACTCGTACATGTTCCGCACTGTGTAGAGGTCTCCTAGACGTACTCGGCTAGTACTCCTTCCCTACTCCGACTTGTAACCCTGCCTCCCGGACTATATAAGGCGAGGCAGGGACCGATCCCAGGATCATCTTAACCTCACCTCATCCAACTCACGGCGCACCATTGCACCATCGTGTAATCGTGCCCTATCAATCCGTAGCTACGCAAAGATACAGACGTAGGGTATTACGCACCTCGCGGCCCGAACCTGTCTAAATTGTGTGTCGCGTGCCTCTTCCTTCGAGTTACCGATCTCGGCGAGTCACATTCATCTACTTCGGGTACTCCCCGTAGTAGGTTGCCGGTCCAAAACACCGACAATGACTTAAGTGAATTATTATTATTATTATGTTCGGGAGCAGCGCCACTGATGGACTTGTTTAGACATTGCTGACCGTTTCACCACATCGCAGTACTGCTGCGGTCCCTGTATGACTCCACGCGTTGCGGACGTGTCATTTCACACGGATGCATGGTTGACTTCGCCACTGCCCCTAGATGCGGCCATGTACGACTCCACCCGTTGCGGCCTTGTAATTTCACACGGATGCATGGTTGACTTCTCAATTTTGACTTTTGGGCGGTTGCTGCAGCATAAATAAAGCAACCACCTTTCCAAAAAGTAGTGCAAAGCAGAACCAGTGTAATAACTGCGTGTTTCTTCTTGCCAGCGGTTCAGCGGCTTGGGCTCACGCCATAGCTGATCACTACATCGCCCGAAGTGCGGATCGATTTCAATCTCTCCTCAAGCTGAGCTCGATCCGTCTCCAGTCCTTTGTCGATTAGGTTCAATCCTTAATCTTACACCTATTTTAATTTCATCATCGTGTTGCATTTTTTGCTGCCGGCATAAAAGTCCTCTGTATCTTATCCGTCATAACTCGTAGGATATGTCTGAAGGGTCCTTATACCCTCAGAAAACAATAACATGGGATGCTCCTTATCTGTTATACAGAGCATAGCTATGGAACCAGGCGAAATAACCTTTGAATCACTAAGAGAAATGACTGGTGATTTCTCGGAGGAAAGAAAACTTGGCGCAGGTGCATTTGGAGTTGTTTACAGGGTAAGATTTGGGCATTGTTGGTTTTTATATGCCAATTTACTACCAACAAGTGCGTCCAACTTTATTACGATAAATATAGTGACATTTCAAATATAGTATAATAAATACTATCACAAAAATTTAATTTATTATGATTACTGAAAAAGGTTCTTTAACAGGGAGTGAGTAAAAACGGAAAGGAGGTTGCTGTGAAGAAGCTTAAAAACAGTGACCCAGAACTTAACGATAAGCAGTTCAAAAATGAGTTTAATAGCCTCAAGATGCTTAGGCATAAAAATATTGTACAGATTATTGGCTATTGCTATGAAACAAAACAGGAGCCTGCAGAGTACAACGGCAAAACAATACTCGCTGATAAGACAGACAGAGCGTTCTGCTTGGAGTATATGCCCAACGGGAGTCTTGAAAAATATATTTCTGGTATTTTCCTGCTCCATCTTAAGTATGTTATTAGGTATGGAGAGAAAAATTGTTGGGATTTGATTAATCACCCTATATGATTATCATTGCAGATGACCTTGACACAATTGACTGGCAAACACGATTCAAAATTGTTAAGGGTATTTGTAAGGGTTTAAAATACATTCATGAGGACCTAGATGATCATATATACCATCTGGACCTAAAACCAGGCAATATATTGCTCGACAAGGAAATGGTGCCCAAACTTGCTGATTTTGGCTTGTCAAGGATCTTCGGTGAAGAACTGACCCGAATGACAAACACGAGCATAGGAACACTGTAAGTTGAATATTGTATTATTTTAGCCCAGTGAAAAATGTGTGTATGAGAAATTCATTTGATATGTGGTTTGAATCCAGTGGATACCAGCCACCAGAATACATAGAGCGTGGTGAAATCTCTAAAAAGTTTGACATATTCAGTTTGGGTGTCGTAATGATAAAGATAGTTTGCGGACCTAAAGGCTACATTAAACGTTCATATATGGATCCTGAAGAATTTGTTAATCAAGTAAGAACTGGTTTTCATTACCAAGATAAATGGTTCTATTAACTAATACTATGCCACATATATATGTGCTTTACAACCAAATAATCTCAGGTACATGAGAGGTGGAGGAACATCTTGCAGGAAACATGGAGTGATTCCTCACTTGATATGTACTGTGAACAAGTTAAGAGATGCACTCGGATAGCCTTGAAATGTCTTGAGAAAAACAAACACCAAAGGCCCAAGATAAAGGATATCATCTATCAGTTGGATGGCATGGTAAATAATGTTTCTGCAATATATTCTTCATTGCTTTCACAATGTTTTTTCTGGTTTAGTATCATTCAGCAATATGGATTTTTTTCTCAAACACATAGGAGTGTTATGCATTACTATATTAACAAAAAAAAGGTTTAAAACCCTTACAAATGCAAAATTACCCTTGACATAAATATAAAAATGACCTTGACCTGACACTATGCAAAGAGCCTTATGATTATTAGCATTTCCCTTCTACTAACTCTGCAATAAGTATATAAAATATATTGTTCCACATGTATTACTACTGCTTCATTTCCAAAATTTCCTCATTGGAGCACATGTGTATTCCCCATGGGCCAAAACTCAATTGATGTTTCTTACTATTATTTTCTTGGGTGTCTCACAGTTTTTTTAACTTATAGTATAGTCTGTTTCTTTCACAACATTTTTATAGAACTACTAACAAACTCATTTCCTATTGTTATATATCGTAGGTTCTATTCAAATGTACTAGAAAGTTTCTATTGGCAATTTGTAAATTGAACTGTTGGTATTTTATTTCTTAAGATGTAACTTTCCTAGTGACATCGTGGTTAATTGCTCTTAGTTTTCAATCAATCGACAAAAGGAAATAATTTATTTTAGACAGAGAAGATTACATATTTTGGTAGTTGATTTCATAGTAAATCTACCAACATCATTTTCATGTTATTAAAATTTATGATTATTTCGTTATTCATGGTCAAAGTTGAAAAGGTTTGACTTTGAAAAAGTCTAAACGAAGCTATATTCTGGGACGGAGGGAGTACTAACGACTACAGTCACATGCAAACTCAAGGGATCTTTCATTTCTAAACATTTGCTCCATTCAACTCCAGGGTCTGTCGCTGTGCTGTTGCCAGCAAAGAAAGTTTCATTTGGTCTTGTTCCTGCATCAGTTCGTTGCTGGACCTGACAAACCAAACCGCACTGAGGAATTTGTGATAGGCGTTAGCTATCCGAATGGGTTTGGTACAACATTGGTCCACGACCGGGCGTTAACAGATACACCTGATCCCCAAGGAACCGTTATTGCGCGAGCTCATGGCCTACATATGCAGGCTGGGCAGAAGGTGGACGACGCATGGTACAACACATTCAACTTGGTGTTTCAACATGGAAGGTACGACACGTTCTTTTTCAAACAATGTGCAAACCAATTGTTTAAACAAGTACTTTGTTCGTGGCATCAAAATTCATTGTAAATAGTTTGCACTGCCGAGTGCATATACATGTAAAGCAGTTAGACCATCTTTAAAGCTGAACTGGATGTAATAGATTGGCTGTTACAGATGCCAGGAACAATAGCATTTTCTAAAACAACAGTGCATATACCTATAACCTGTGGGGAAGTATCAGGTAGAAACCAACCCCTCCCATCTTCCATAAGTCTTTTGTTGGATCAACATCGTGTGGCTCAGATTGAAGTTTCCATAGTTTACACGGAGTGGTTGGTTCCCACCTAATATGTTCCCTAACCCGTGAATCTGTAAATTCAACAATAATTCTTGTACTTCTTTCTTGACAATATTTGTGCATGTGAGGCAGGTATTCAGGTTCCACACTTCAGGTCATGGGAATTATGACTAAAAAGATGAAGGGAGAGTTGTCTATTGTTGGTGGCACCGGACAATTTAGAAGGGCAACAGGCACTATCGAATTTGATTCGGTCCCTGATCATTGTACCTGGGAAGATTCTGTTAAAAAGTTTGATATAGAAGTATTCTGCACTCCAAAGTCTCCGTGACATATATAAATAGGTACCATATTTTAAAATCTCTATCTACATATTTTTCTTTCTCTAGACGCAATGTTCTTTTGTTTTTGTTTAAAATAAGTATGGAATATAATAGTTTGATCGAGGAATAAACGACCAGGGTTGACTAAATCTATTGCACCGACATCTTTTGTTGTCCCTGATAATGTGTTTAATGTTCTTTGTATTTTTTCACGTAAATTTAGTTGCAGTGTTTTTTACGCGCATGCCAGTCTATTAGCATTGACTTTAGCTCACCTTATGTAGGTTTAAAAACGACATCTATTGCAAATGCACAGATTAGAACTAATAATATTATATATCCAGATATACATCCATCCACATTGGCGAAGCTAGGAACTAAGGCTGGCTTCCTCCTCAGCCTCCCCTCTCCCTCTTCTTCCTCTCCATTTTTTTTGGGGAGGGGAAGGGGGGCGCCTTGGTGGGACTCTAATGGAGGTAGCCGGCTGTTGGAGGGGCTCCGGCCCCACCGCTGCCTCCGCCGTTGTGCATCCAAAGTTTATTTTCATGACAACTGGAATAACGTGATGGTAACAGAGCTAGTTCATTCAGGACTGCATTGTTACCTTTGGTATCTAATATACTTTTGTCTTTATGTGTGCCAATTAAACATCTATCACCTGTTTCAAATAGAAAAGTGTTTGTAGTTCGGGATCACCAACCAATCATGAAACCATGTTAGGTTATGTAATGTATTTGATGAAGCGATTTCGTTTCTAAAATGGCATACCACAACACAGAACTTCACTCAAAATTGGAATGGATGCACATTTTTATAAGGAAAGTATCTATTCTTGCTGATGTCCAATTCATGCATTCAGCCATCCATTGTTACCCAGTTTGAACCTCAAGGGCGAATGAAAAAATAATGACAAATGCCACAGGTAAAAGCCTATCAATAGTATTTCACCCATGGTGACTGAATATATTACAATATGTGACATCCCTATGTTATTTTGAGCCTTGCGGAGCCATTTTGCAGCAAGAAAGAATAAAGCCAGTCAGCTGCAATGTCCCCGACATCTACTTACTCCGTTTCAAATAATAAGTCACTTTATTTTTTCTAGATATATATTTTTTTGCTATGCATACATAGAGAAATGTATGTATTTGGAAAAATCAAAATGACCTAACAATTTAAAAACAAGGAAGTAGTATATTCTTATGCGTTGTAAAAGTAGGGAAGCAACGCTCCCTGCACACTAGCCCCAAGCTGCATAAGCATCTTCCTTATGAACCCAAACCATCCACTTCCGCAAGTAGCGTGGAAATGCTCCCTTAGTGGAAGGCATGACCTCTTCCCTTACATCAACCAACTGCAGCCAGGTACTTTCAGTCTTTTTTTTTGAGCATTAACCGGGAGCTTTCATTCAACCAAATTTTGGTTACAATCCATGGCAGCTGCGTCCTTGAGCCACTGTGGGACGTCAGCTAGCCAAACCAACACCGGAGCATCAGCATACGCCTCCTTAACACACTTATCAGCTAGAAAATTCCCCTCCCTATGAACGTAACACACCTTAACATTATTAAAAGACATACAAAGCTCTCGGCACTCATGCCAAATACCAGCAATCAAGGATCTATCCGGCACCTCCTCGTTGAGTATTCTAACCAGGATGGAGCTATCAGACTCCAGGATGATGTCTGAAAACTCCAATTGCCTCGCCAGCTTCAGTCCTTCTCTAGCAGCCAACGCCTCCGCCACCAATGCGTCATGTATAGGTCCATACCACTTAGTCGTAGCAGCCAACACAATACCTTCATGGTTCCGAATCACAGCTGCACCAGCACCTTGGTTCGAAGAGCAATCAAAGGAGCCATCTGAGTTGATCTTGACACATCCTTCAGGTGGAGGTACCCATCTTGTTGTAACACTCGGCCTTGATTCACCTCTTGCTGGGTTCATACACATTAGGTCTTCGACAATGCTTGCCACATATCGAACTGCAGCATTAGGATTCCAGGAAGATCGGCCATGCACCCGAGCATTCCTGCTAGACCATAGTGACCAGCACCCACACACGAAAACTGCTGCATCTTGCTTGGAGCACACAGACTCACTCAACACATCTGTCGCCCATGTTGTCGGATGGAGAACAGGGATTTTCGTTCCCAGTGTGTCCTTCAGAACTGCCCAGAAACGCTGCGCCCATGGACAAGTCACCAGCACATGGTGCACATCTTCATCTGGATTCCCACAAGCAACACAATGGCTTTCCTGTCGTATATGCCGACGCTTCAACTCCAAATTACTTGGTAGAAACCCTCTAATCACCCTCCACCAAAAAACCCTGACCTTCGGCGGCACCTTCAGGCAAGATAGCCGTTTCCACCATGTCCCCTCTGTTGATGAGCTCCCTTCCTTTGCTGTATTGAGCCTCAGTTGCTCATCTTTCAGCAGCCCGTATGCAGATCGTACCGAGTAGGTACCGGATTTCTCTGGCGCCCAAGCTAGGACATCTTCATCCATTGTCCGACTCAGTTTGATTTTGAGAATCTCCTCAGCATCAATTGCAATAAAGGACTGCCGTATAAGATCTTCATTCCATCTCCTGTCAATGCCATCAAATAGTTCTGCTACCCTGCTTAGCCCCACCTCTGGTAGTCGAACTCTTGGTTTAAGAGATGGAATTCCTGGCAACCAGTTGTCACTCCAGATGTCCACCGCTGCCCCCGAGCCAATACGGTACACTAACCCCATCTTCAGTCTTTCACAATGCCAACTTTGCCAAGTCCATCATCCTTGACCTGAAGCATGTACAACACAATCGGACCAACCAACTGTATAATAAATGCCATAGAGAGCAATATAGTTGCTAGCATTGCCTCCTTCTAACTCGAATAGCCTATAAGCTGCAATTTCTCTAACATTGACACTCTAAAGCATCCGCAAAGCAGAGAGCAACCCTCCCCACACACTTGCATTGGGCTCCATAGGCAACTTTGTTATGAAATCAGCAGTTTCTTCAATGGATCCAGCACACACCACAAGAGGTCAACCATACATGCATAACGGTCAACAGCGGGCCCTTACACCATGAACATTGCAGCTGAATTATAGCATACTGGCTCTTCTTTCCTCCATCCTAGCACTTCTTGATACAACAAGGATGTCTGGATCAGATCATCATAGGTTCCAAGTCCACAAGCACTCGGCACAACAAGATATAAAACTTCTGCCACAAATCATAAAAATCTGCAGCAAGGAGCAACTTTATCCTCACAAATTCAATGACCAATTAGCTGGCAGTGCATCATCAGATATTCATTTTCAGATTCTGAAGTGCTCATAGTCATAGAAGCATGCAAGCGATGTAAAACCATAGTATTTGTCTCCTCTCTTTTTTTTTCCGGGTATGGAATGACACACAGAGTAACATATTTGCTGGTATTGCCTTCTTTCTAATTCAAATAGTAGGCTATCTGTAATCTGTCCGCACCAACAGTATTATGCACTGTGACAAAACGTTTAACTCAGTATGGCAAGTAAATCATCTTAGCCCTGTTGGCAGCCTCCACCATTCCTTCCTGAAAAGATCAAGGATCTCTGCACTCTGCTGCTCTCCCGGCCCTCGCATTCCATCGAACATGTGGCGGGCGCGACGGAGAGCCCCGCAGCGGCAGGCCGACAGGGCAGAGTTGGATAAAGTTGGCGTGTTGAAGGCACGCAACAACCGCCCGTGCCGCGCGTGAGGACTGCCGAGATGCGGCCGGCCGCAGCTGGCGGCGGCAATGGAATTTCGACGACCGCCGTGGGAGGATGTTATTGTGGCCACATCTTGCGGTGCTTGGGTGTGTGTAACGAGGGTCAGGCCCAACTAGACGATTAGTAAGCCCACTCCGCTGCTAATCAGCAGCGAGTTCGTCCGGCACGGAATAAGCGGGTGTTTAGTCCCACATCGGTTGGCGTTTGAGGGCGGCGATCTGGTGAATGCTATAAAACAGTGGGTGGGTGCAGGGTGACAAAGCATGATCCTTCAGGCAGTTAAAGGGGCGTGATGAGTGGTAAAAGCTTGCAATTTTGATGCGAGTGGGGTGCCTGCCCCAAATAAGCCTGTTACGACAACAGGGCACTCTCAGTGTTTACCATCTGATCCCGAAAATGAAACAATTTTTTCTTTTGTTTTGGATTTGGGATTTTTGAATTTCAGCTGGATGTTTTTTTGAGCCGCAATTGGATCTTTTTTATACTTAGCTAATTTGCTTTGGATTTCGATATATGAGTTGCTGTTTCGAAACTTTCCAAAGGGAGAGGCAGACCAGGCCCATGTCGCCGATGATTGGTAGCTGCCCGCCCACTGGACGGACCAGCTTCTTTAGCGAAATCTAGGAATCAGGTTCCAAATATCAATCGCCTAAAAAAGTTTGGGATCGCCAAAATGATCGTGAGATTTGTGCATGTGCACTAAGAGCAGCTTCAGCGTGTGATTTTGGGAGGCTGCTGAGGCTTGTCACACAAAGATTCCCGGCAGCCACACAGTGGAGGGTACCGATGGATTCGGATCGGATACGCACGGATATGAATTCGGATGTCACTATTTACCACATTTTATTTCGAATTCGGATACGAATACAAATATTATCGAATACGAATACAAAAACGGATATTTCGAATTCGGATTCACATTCGAATACTTACTCGATTTACAACATAGAGTCATAATGAGTATCAATTTCATTTGTCGATAGTTTTATAATTGATCAAAACATGTTACAGTAGAGACTAAATTATGATCGTTATATATAATAGATATCTTATTGCAAATAACATATTAATTAGTTAATTAATTAATTAATTAATATATGACAATAAATATAAAATAAGTAATTTTGTAACTATCTTTTATAAGTAAAAATAAGTACATAAATACATTTAAATATAATTTATTTATTTGCTAAATAATATAATTCATTTAAAATTACTATGATTAGACACATCAAAATTAATTAAAAATATCATTATAAAATTCAGTAATATTAGGTTAGCATAATTAGTTAGTTGTCATATATATAATTTTCAATAGTTAAAATGGTGTAAATAATTATTTACTAGCAATATTAAAATTAACATCATTTGTAATTAGTATTTAGTAATATAAATAAATTTTAGATGTGTTCTATGGGTACTTTATTTTTGCGGATACGAATAATGTCGGATTTTTGTCAGATATTTCGGATAATGTCGAATTCGTATAATATTGAAAATCGGATTCGAATACATCAATCTGACATCCATATTAGAAACGAATACGAATACAGATATTCATATTAACGTTTTTAGCGGATACGAATACGGATAATTCGGATTTCCGAATCCATCCCTAGTGGAGGGGGCGCTCCAGAGCAGCATGCAAGCACCAGCGCTCTACTTTGCGCCCGTTGCTCCAAATAAACTAGTATTATTTCCTGTCATCGTTGCTCTTTGCCACGCCCGCATCCCTTCGCGATTCTGAGATGAGGATGGCGTTTTTTTATTAGGACAGAGCTACACCACTTGGACTAAAATGCTGGACCGTATGTGACTCCGTAGCTTCTCCGTGACGTGTCAGGGCGCTTAGACTTTTTGCTGAACATACGCTGCCCTTGCTCTAAAAGGTATAAATACATATGGATTAAATCATATAAATATTGAATCATGTGGATCATGGAGTACATTACAAGTGGAATTGAAAGAATAGATAAGGAAATAAGAGCAGAGACTCTGTATTAAGTTAGCTAAATTTAAAGTTTTTTTACCCATCGTAAGAATAGAAAACAATATAACAATCTAATTTAGTGAGGTAATCCAAGAGATTAGATAAAAGTGGATAGTTATATTCAAACCACAAGTCCACGTCTTCTTTTTTTTGGCAATTATGGCATGATTGGCCAGCAGCGGTCGAGGTCAGAACATAATAGCACTCGCCTCACACTGCCTCGCACCGTCGCGCACCCGCCGCCGCTGCATGGTTTGCCATCGCCGCTCCAGTCGTCGTTTTGCTATCTGTTGTTGTACATCCGCCACTATTCTACTCGGATCTGCCACTGTGCCGCACGAATCCACCCTCCCTACCATCTTGTTTATCGACGCATCATACCGCTCTCTCACCAGAGGTTGGGGGGGGGGGTCGATGGCCAATTGGCGGGGCGAAGCCCTGGCCGGGGTGGCACCGTGGTGGCATGCCCATGGAAGGGCGCTGTGGTCAGAGGTGGCGACGGTTGGGTGAGCTATTGCACTGGCGTCGCTGTGTTGGTGTCCGGCGACATCCACGATTGAAGCAGTGCTCGGTGTCGAAGCGCGCGAGCGGCGAAATCGGTGTGGGGCCTGGGAGCGCAGGCGCAGAAGGACATCGATGGCGAGCGCACCACGCTAGCCAAAAGTACTGAGGGTCGTCATGAGTATAGCGAGCGGGGATAGTGATGGACTTTGATAGTGATTCTCTTGGAAGCAATTTTTCCTCTCGGATTTTTTTTAGCCAATTCATGAGTCTCTTGGAGTTACTCTGATACGACAAATCCACTAGAAGGGCCACATGGGCTTTTAGTTGGTCATGGGCCTCCAAACTGGTGTCCACTTAGGATCATTAGTTTGCTGCATACCATTTCTATCGCACGAAAATGAACCTTCTTTAGAATTTATTTTATTAGAGTTGGATTTGGATATCCAAAAGAATCGTGAGATTTTTGCATGTGCATTCAAAAAAGTTCTATGCCATCGTGTTCCTTGGTGTTTGTCACAAAATATATAAATGCCATGTCATAATGATTAAATTAAAAGAAAAATTGAAACATAGAAAAACAAATAATGGAGATCAACAAATCCAATAAAAGGGCCACGTGGGCCTCTAAACTTAGGATAATACTTTCATACAATTTCTGATAAAAAAATTGAACATTCTTTTACCAAGAACGAGTAACCGTGTGTCCGTATTTACCATATTTCTTGTATGGACTTTCATTTATAATATTCCCCTCTACTAACTGAGGCTCAAGCAAATAATGGGACAAAAGGTTGTTTTCGAATGCCCGCCAATAAATTGTTCACAGCACATCCTGATATCTCTCAAACCTCATAATAAAGATCATATCAGAAACAAGAGTTACCCCATCTACCTACCGAGTGGTGGTTCCTCGCATTTGTTGCGGGCGAATACCTAATCATGTTTCTATAGAGTCTTAAGCAGTATCATATGCTAGCCGACCTAGCTCAGTGGTAGAGCGCGTGGCTTTTAACCACGTGGTCGTGGGTTCGATCCCCACGGTCGGCGTATAGTTATTTTTGGGAGATTAGCTGTTTTATTTTTTTGCATCCCCAAAAACATTTCATCAAAGACGTCAAATTTGGCTGTTTTCTTTTCTGTTTTTGCATTTCCAAAAACATTTCATCGAAGACATCAAATTTGGCAGCCTCAAAACACCACACTTACTCCCTCCGTCCTACTATATAAGCATTTGCAGCATTTAAAGTCAAAAATAAAAGTGGGAGGAAATTAGGCATGTGCTCCTGAGTTCTTTTATGAGATAGGAAAGGACAACATGTGTGAACTAGGCAAAAACAGCACATGGCTTACATCTTTTCACCAATGACTACAAATTTTTCACTCGACAAAGCACAGATCATGTTTGGAATGAAGGAATAAAAAACATAGGAATCGTAGGAATCATAGGAACGAAGGAAGAGAAAAATAGAGGACTGAAAAACACAGGAAATGAACACAAATGTGTGTTCAGAATGCACGAATAAAAAACATACAAATAGGGAACATAAGAGTAAAGAAAATATCATTTGCATTTAAGAATAGATTAATTAATAGATAATTAGATACACATGAACACAAGCCATTTTTATTATCTTATAATGATCCCACGTGACCATGCAGCCAACTATTTTCCCTCAATTACAATTAGAGGTTGCTAATCTTTTTTCATTAAATTTTCTTTTCTTTATTATATTCTTTTCTTTTTTTTATTTTCCTTTCTTTTTATCTGATCCCCGCCCTCGGGCCTCCACCGTCAGGCGTCCACGGTCTGTCTACACATTCTTTTCTCTCTCATCTTTTATTTCCTCACGTTGTTGCTGCACTCGACCTGCGCGTCCCATGCATGGTGGGAAATCCCCATGCCGTCGGCCTCGACCCCCAACTCCTGGTGCAACCTTTTCCTACCCCACTGCTCGCCGGTCCTCTGCGGTCCCCTCATTGCTCACACGGTGCCGCGCTCCTGCCGCTTCCAGACCAATATAATGACGACGGCATGGTGGACGTGGCCGACGCTGTGCTGTCGCTGGGGAGGATGACGGAGGTGGCACGAGTATGCAGTCGCTGAGGGCTCTGTGCTCCGGCAAGGCTGTCCCGCTGGTGCCTTCGCCTACATCGGGGGAGCTGCACGTGCACGTCAATTTCTTCTAGGCCTTCTCAGGCCATCTCCGCCAGGAGCCCAAGCTCCGCACCGGCGACGAGAAAAAACATCAGGTAATCGTCCCTCATCAAGCGCTAACGGTATAGCTGTCGCAGGCTTCAGCAGCAGAGAGAGAAAACAAGAGGTGGGAGTGGAGTTTTTTTTTTCCTGTGAAATCTCAGGGGTGCTACAGAGGATTGAGATAGGTCGGTTCCTCCGTTCTAGACGTAGTCACAAGAATATTTTCTACAGGAATGGATTCCTCCAAAATTTCTGTGAACAACCCAAAATCAAGTGCCAGCAGCAGCACTTGATTTTTTTTTTATGGGAAGGCGGGAGTGTTTGACTCTGTGCGATTTGTTTTGCTCTGCACGGTCTTCTAACAGTGTTGGTGTAAATCGAGACCGAAGGGGTTTTCGACACAACAGTACTCTTCTCCTCCGAAGGGGCAAAGGGCCAGAGGGCCCCTTCGGTGGACTTCACCTTCTTCTTCCATTACTGCTAGCTCTACTACTACTGCAACTACCTCTTCTACTTATTCCACTACAAGGCAGCAAGTAAAGAAACAATAGTAACTTGATCCCCTGGAATCCTCTCCTCATTCAATGCTCGTTTCACCAATTACAATGACCCTCCAGGGATGGGGGTAGATGGCGATTTCCCCCCAAGCCCCTAGTGGTTATTTTCTTCCGAGCCCCTGGTGGACGCGGTATTTACAAGAAGCCCCTCGAACTCACACAAAGGCCCACTAACCCTTACATGGGCTGGGCCACTCCCCCAACAGTAGCCCCTCAGCTACTTCGGTTTGGCTGGCACAGCAAAGCGGAGTAGCTGAATACATATGGATTGGCCCAGACCTTCCTACACCTTCGGCCATGAGGAACGCCCTCAAGACCCTCCGCCGGTACGCCTCACTAAAAACTCCATTCCGAAAAACCCAACGGGAAAACCGAAGTGGAGAAAAGAGCACGTACGCCTAGCGGATTTACACGCACACCAACCTTACTAATGGTCGTCTTCGATCTTGCTTCAATGGTGAAGGGCGCCTTCGGTGAAGACGTCAGCTTCATCGTTGTCACTAAGATGGCCTTTATCCTCCATGCTTCTCCCCCATTTGCTTCGGTCTTGCCTTTGAGGCCTCCATGCATTTCTCTTTTCGCTCTTGTTCTTTCAGAACGTTGTCGTGTGATGATTAGCTGCCTCTTCCCCTTTGGTCACGATCACCGGGCAAGACTTCACGCTTCGGGGTGACGCCGCTCATCCCGACGCCACTAGCCCCTCTTGTCCGGTGATTGTGACGAAGGCCCTGGTCCTGTGCATCGCATGCGACGAAGTACGTGTTGATGAAAACGATGCTGGAGTCGACGATAGTGAGGTAGACGATGAAGCCCCTTGAGCCACAGCCCAGTCGGCGTTGGTGTAGTAGATGCAGAAGACGAAGTCAAAAGTCGATGTCGACAAAGTCGATGTTGATGTTGCCGAGGTAGACGAGGAAGCCCCTCGAGCCGAACACATGTCGACGAAGATGTAGTTGAAGAAGCCCCTCATGCCGAACCATGTCGACGACGAAAGTGGTGGTGTAGTTGTTGAGGTAGTCAAATAACGTTGATGAAGTACTCGAGGAAGCCCCTCGTGCTAGATATTCGCCGAGTTGAACCTGTTGGTGACGAAGTAGACAATATAGACGAAGTCCATGCCTTCCTGTTCAACACTTCATTCGAGGCGAATCATTTTTATTCAAGAAACTCAAGAACTTGTTAGACAAGAAACAACCTATCTCCATTTACAGCGCACAAACAAATCTGAAGCCACTCTCGGGCCTTCGGGGTGTTTCAGATCCGAAGCCACTCTCGGGCCTTCGGTGTGTCTCAGCTCAACTCCGGTCATCACACGACCGGTCATTTGCTTCCTGCAAACGGAATCCGAAGCCACTCTCGGGCCTTTGGTGTGTCTCAGCTCAACTCCGGTCATCACACGACCGGTCGTTTGCTTCCTGCAAACGGAATCCGAAGCCACTCTCGGGCCTTCGGTGTGTCTCAGCTCAACTCCGGTCATCACACGACCGGTCGTTTGCTTCCTGCAAACGGAATCTGAAGCCACTCTCGGGCCTTCGGTGTGCCTCAACTCAATTCCGGTCATCACACGACCGGTCGTTTGCTTCCTGCAAACGGAACCTCGGCTATAACGGAGCCAGATACTTGCCCTTGCAAGTTCAACTTCGGTCATTACGGGACCGATCGTTTGCCTCATGCAAACGATACTTCGGCTATAACGGAGCCGACTACTTGCCTTTGCAAGTTCAACTCCGGTCATCACGAGACCGGTCGTTTGCCTCATGCAAACGGAACCTCGGCTATAACGGAGCCGACTACTTGCCTTTGCAAGTTCTACTCCGGTCATCACGGGACCGGTCGTTTGCCTCATGCAAACGGAACCTCCGACCAAACTCAGGCCTTCGGCGCGAGCGCTCCCGGCTCCACACTTTGGTGTTATGCATGTATATATGTATGAAAGCGTGCATGAAGGTATGCTTTTGCATGAAGGCTAGGATGAAAAGGTTAGCCAAAATAATGCAAAGGACATCCATTGATCAAATTCTCAACTTGAGTGGTGAAACCATGAGATGACCGAAAAGTCCATATGGAAATCCCAGCGACCACCTGATGAAGTTCAATAGACATTGAAAACAATTGATATGGCTTAGCCATTCCCAAATCAATAATAGAGTCACTATCTTCGGGGTGAAAACCGAGAACTCAAAGGCTATAACCTGCAATAGTCGTGACGAAATGCACACACGAAACATAATAGCTGCATACAACTAGTCATTATGAACGTGAGACGAAGTATGACTAAGAACAGGCACTTAGCACATCTGAGATGAAGGTGCGACAACATGTGATATACGAAGGGTTAGAGTGCCCATTAAAAATGGATTGTAGGTTACGAGAGAGGAGGGCACGATACTTACATATGGTAGTTGACCCTGCATTCAAGAGATATAAATACTTTATATGAAGGGTTGGATTAAGAAGGCGAAGCAAACTTCGGTCAATTTGACACAATCACTTTTTGTGAAGCCGAGCTTCGGTCATGACGGGACCGACACAATTTCGTTATACGAAGTAAGTGACGGGCGGCCCTTGGATGCGTCCGACGACCTTCCAGGGGCGCCGTTACTTACCCACAAAATATAAACTCCGAAGACTACACCCCCCGCACCATGGAGGGGGGATGTTGCTTCGGAAACGTGTGAACGAAAAACACACGAAACTTTTGGGAAAAACGCCCTGCGAAAAGCATCAGCAACTGACTAACGCTAAGCACTCGCTGCTTTGAAGCCAAGGATTGGTTTGTTAAAAACCCAAGACGAAGGGTACTTCGTCACTACGCCGAAAAAAGGTTTATTAGTAACCTAAATCAAAACATAGACCACACCGAGCACTACCTCATGACGGGGTTTAGTTGTATAATAAAATATTAGCATAATGCCCCTTCGGTTTCTAGATGAAGGGTGAGCAAGTAGTCCGCAGACAGTGCTAAAAAGCAAGGGATAGCACAGTACCCAAAGGATACTTTCCCAGTGCAAACTCTATTGTTATACACGGGAAAAAAATTGAGCAATTGTATTACCAGCATGAGCTTCGGACCGAAGGGTGAGAAGTTATGATTGGTGCTAAAAGCAAAGAAGATAAAAATTTAAATATTTGCAAAAGTTAGACTCTGCTATCAAAATGATCAGGTGCAAAGCGATAATAGAGATTAGAGAACTGTGGCCCCTTCGGCTCCGAAGGGTGCCTTTGTTTGAAGATGGACTTCGGGGCATTAGCTTCTATTGAGCTAACAACATCATACTAGAGATGATAACAGAACACAGAAGCTCTAATTATCAAGGTCAAAGTTGTCACATAAGACGAAGGGTGCTGTGGTGATGATATCAGAATAATCAAGTGCAGAACCATAATAAAAAACTAAAGAGCTGTGACCCTTCGGTCCCGAAGGTAGATCTTACTAGTGTCAATCATATGGAAACCAGTAAGAGCTCTCTAGGCCGTTCAGCTGTTGTCAGTAAAAAAAAGGTGGACGAAATGCATCATCAGGCTTGGGTTGTCTTTAAAAAATCGGCTCAGAGCACACCCCGAAGGGCTCAAAATGCCATGCGGCCTGGGCTGCTTAGGGCGTCTCCAACAATCTAGCTTAGAGCTAGTGAAACTAATTTTTTAATCATGAAACATTGCAAAAGACAAGAGACTAACTAGGAGAGAAGAGATAAGCTCGTTCAATTCCCAATACACTGTTCTCTCACTGCACAATATTCAAAGCTAGTTGTTACACTCTTTTCTCGTTTGAATTCATCAGCCTAGAGCTAGTGCTAGCTCATACGATTGGAGACACCCTTAATAAGCTACAGTACACTAGAAAAATGCATGTACAAGGCATGCTTCCGTACGTGGCAGTCTAATTTTCAACTTCGGAACTCAGATGAATCATACCTTGCTTGAATATTGTGTGTTGATTGGACTTCGTAGCTGCAGTCATTGCAGACAGCTGATTATTGGCCAGACGATACTCTATCGAAGAGTACCACGAAGCAGCTATTGCTTGGATATAACTGGATTTCGTTGTGTGATGGAGCTGGGACAAGGAACGAAGCAGCTCGGCCAAAAGATTCCGAAGGATAATAAAAATTGCACTAAGATGACTCCGAAGTACAAAAATTTTCATCTCGCGAACTCCAGCCGAGATAATTCCGCAAGTGAAAAATCCCACCGAGGACATTCCGAAGTGGAAAATTCCACTTAGATGATTCGTAAGGTGAGAAAAATAACCCTTGAATCCCATGAATTAGATTGGCTTGGTATCTCATATGAAGGGTCCTTCGTCACCGAGGCGAGCATGCGCTCCCTTCGGAGTAATTGCGTAGCAAAGCTTATATCAGGACAGTATGCAGTCAGAAGACCTTCGTAGCTTAAATAACAAAGAGCTAAACCAAGCAGCCCCCGAGCTGGGCTGAGTTTAGGTGATGGAAAAGGCCAGGAACAACGGCTGCCCCAGGAACAACCCGAACTGGCCATGGAGTAAAAAGGCCGAAGCGGGCTTCAGAGTCCAAACCGAAGTGAGCTTCGGAGCCAAAAACGAAGCAGGCCCATGTTGTACAGCCTCAGGATGAGGCCCAAAATGAGCTTCCGTGAAATAATACAGAATCCAGCTCAAGTGGAATTAAGGCTTCATACGTTGATGGGCTTCGTACTGAATAAGGGGGACTTCGTCTCTATTACAATTGGGGCTCGGTGTTGGAAATCCACATCCACTTGGACCACCTGGGTATTTCGCTCAATGTGAAGCTGTGAGCCTGTGAACCCTTCGGTTGCTGGACAGGTGTCTCAATTCCGGATACTGCTGTGCTTCGTGGGCCGATATTGTTAATTCCGGAGTGGGCTTCGTCGCCACGTCAGCCCATGAACACAAATTGACGAAGATAAATACACAACTGGGTTTTACAGTAATGTGCCGAAGTGTTTCAAAGCTGAATACTTCATAGCCAAAGTGCGAGTGCATGACATAATACCCAACATAATTGTGACGATGAAGAGCCCCAATAATATAAGCTTTTATTTTATTATTGTAATAATTGTGAATAACTGAAACCCAAAATCCTTTAGCTCATATACATCCAACGAAGGGTACTTCAGTGACCCACTTATCGTGCAGTAAATTTGTCACTTTCCTGATAAGACTCGTTAGTGATGCGAAGCAATTTCCTCCGCACAAAGATAATAATATAATTAAAATAGAGAGAAAGATAAAGTAATGCGCGAAGATGCACATGACATGAACATTATCTATCTCCCTTCGGAGTACCAGTATAGCAGTACTTATATTAAACAAGTAAGCAAACAAAATGATGTTCAAAAGTGTCGTAATAAAATAATTGGAGGATACTATTCTGCAAGAGGTTAAATATTTAACTGATACAAGTAGTCTGATGTCTGATATACGGAGTGACTCAACAGAACTAACCAGATGACAAAACAACAACTCAGTTTAAAATTTTTACAAGTAGGGAAAATAAAAAGGTCAAGCGCCCCATCATCCGTGGTGCTGTGCAGAAAAACCTGCCCGCGCAAGACCTTCGATCTAAACTGGATAAGAAAAAGGTTTGTCGCGAAGCGAGTAGGGTAGCTTTCTAAGCCAGTTTGCATTGCGAGCTAACCGAAAGCATTGCAAACACAGAATATAGAAAACTGGTTGAAAAGAAAAACGAAGGTTCGTGCTCTGACCCTCCGAAGGTACCCTCGTCATACGAGGTTCAGTGGTCCAAACGTCATTGACTGCAGGCATTTGTGTGCGTGTTGCATCGACAGATTATGTAAATAAAAAACAGAGGCCGCTAACTAAAAGTTGTGTCGGCCGATGAGGTAGGCCTGCCAGCTTGTTTTACTTTGGTGAAGCCATAGTAGAGAAATAGAGATTGGAGTGCGTGCAGAACTTATCTCGTGGTGGCTTGCGCCGCCTAACGTCGTGCTTGGTGCAGACCGAAGGGTTTGAGCAGCTGGGACCCTTCGGTGCCGAGACCCACATGAGACCGAAGGGTGCAGACCGTGTGAGTTTCATCTTCAGCTGGGACAACGACGATGTGAAAACTGAGGAGACGCGTCGAACGCTGCCAGTTTGCTTCAGGCCATTGCTTCTTCGGTGTCGAAGGTGCCTTCGTTCAACAAAGCCGAAGGCTTATTTAGATTGGAGACCTCCTGTTTTGTCACGTGGCCATATGAATCCGTCCACGAGGTGGGCGCCAAACTGTTGGTGTAAATCGAGACCGAAGGGGTCTTCGACACAACAGTACTCTTCTCCTCCGAAGGGGCAAAGGGCCAGAGGGCCCCTTCGGTGGACTTCACCTTCTTCTTCCATTACTGCTAGCTCTACTACTACTGCAACTACCTCTTCTACTTATTCCACTACAAGGCAGCAAGTAAAGAAACAATAGTAACTTGATCCCCTGGAATCCTCTCCTCATTCAATGCTCGTTTCACCAATTACAATGACCCTCCAGGGATGGGGGTAGATGGCGATTTTCCCCCAAGCCCCTAGTGGTTATTTTCTTCCGAGCCCCTGGTGGACGCGGTATTTACAAGAAGCCCCTCGAACTCACACAAAGGCCCACTAACCCTTACATGGGCTGGGCCACTCCCCCAACAAACGGTCCAATAATCTGTCCAATGTAAGAAAGAAAAAAACTAAGGTCTTTTTAGTTTCTTAAAAAAACATCTCATCACATTGGATGTTTGGACAATATGGGGCATTAAATGTAGACGAAAAAATAACTAATTGCACAAATTCAACAACTTTGCGAGATTAATTTTTAAACATAATTAATACATAATTGCTACAGTAATCATATGCTAATGATGAATTAATTAGACTTAATAAATTTCTCTTTGCAGTTTCCAAGCGAGTTCTATAATAATTATTATTATTAGTATCCAAGCACCCATTCTAAAGTGCCGTTAAACAACTGATGTGACACCACAAAAATGAGCATCTCCATGAGTATCTTACTAGTAAAGATCTCTTTCTACCAAAGCCCTCAAGTCCGAGTTGGCTAGTGGAGCTGAGGTATGGTCACAACCACCCAGGTTCGATTCCTCGTTGGAGCGAATCCCCTCGCTAGTGAAACCGGGGTTCGGGGGTTTTCTAAACCGGGAGAAGGTTTCTTCTTCTCAATGAAAACCGTGGGGCGGTCTTACCCCCACCGGCTTAGTTTTTTAAATCTCCTTCTAATCCTTGATTTTTACTAGTAAGATGAGAAAAAACTCATCTCCAACAACTCCTAATATACCTCCTTAATCTTTCCGGATTCTTGAACAATCACCTCGTTCCTCATACAGTTACGCGCTTCTGAGTTATGCCTAAACTAAGGATGGAAGGGCACATACAAATTAAGTAAAGGTTCCTCATGTAAAT
Source organism: Cenchrus americanus (assembly GCA_947561735.1). Taxonomy (NCBI): domain Eukaryota; kingdom Viridiplantae; phylum Streptophyta; class Magnoliopsida; order Poales; family Poaceae; genus Cenchrus; species Cenchrus americanus. The sequence continues at coordinate 162,386,262 of OX387242.1, read as the reverse complement.
GTACATGAGAGAAAAAATATAGCAAGTGGTTAAAATAATTTATTAGAAATAGTATAAGATTCCAGATGTAAAATTGTCTTCTACATTTTAGGAGTTGATTATTAGAAACTCTTGGAGATGACATTCTTTATTGCTTTCAATAATTTTTATGGGCTTTAAAACTTCATATTTCTGGGAGATGATCTGGAACCATTTTGGCAGGGTAGGCTGTTTCGAAAACTATCACTATTTCCCATATCTTTCATGAATAAGTCATCTATTAATCATTTGCAAAAAAAAATAATCTAATAATCATCACATAGATTTTATCAATAATACGTATGAGAGTTGTGTATCTTTATATTAAAAAGGATAAAAAAAGTTGGATCTATATTACAATTTGGGCTATCGGGCTTGGACTAAAAGTGAGAGGGGGCCAAATGCGTAACAGAAAAGGTCATATTATCATTTTTGCTTGTAGTTAACTTGTGGAATCAAGTCGTTCTTAAAGAAAATTTCTTGTCGTCAAAAAAAAAAAATCCAAACCAGGGGTCCTGGCCTACTTTGTCCAGCACCAAACTCCGCCCATGCACACACAGATTCAAGATGATTTGATATACTCATTATGGGCGGGCTTACAGCTATACATGAGTATTATATAGTATATGTGATGCATATGTATATTAAAAAATATAAAATACAGTATAATAACAATCTCTTTTTATTTGAGAAAGAATGCATTGATCTTAGCGCATTACACCGGCCCTTTTACAAATAGGACTCCAAAGAAAAGGAAAATTACAAAGAAGTCCAAAACTACTGTTCATCTTCCTCGAAGCTTTCAGAGATTCGTTCGTCACCGCCGCGGAAGCCGCTTACCAACTGTCGTCGGGCACCAGAGCCAATCTCCACAAGGTGGAGGCCGCAAAGGATGGCTTACTTCTAGGCGAATCAGCTGAGTACACTGCCTCCCAGGTGCATCAGCCGACTCCGGCACTCACGATGCATCCTTCGATTCCACCGTCGTCAACCTGAGAAGAGCTCAGGTTTTCACCAAAAATCATCTTCCTCGAGATTAACAGGGTCAGCAATCATCACCCAAAAAAGATGACGATGCGCCGACCCTCGACTCTTGGACATGTCTCCCCAGCCTCTCTACTGACGTCGGAGTAGATCGTCATCAGAGAACAGAAGAAGCTGGGAGAATTATTCCGTTGCGCCGCCGTAGCTTCCGCGTCGCTGACGTCGACCGGAAAATCAAACGACAGAGAAGTCGCGCTCCTCCAGCAAAACCTAACTCCATTGTCGAGCTTCGACGACGAGCAAACCCAAGACAGAAGATCTATTAAAGAGACGGACCCCGCTCCTCCACCACCGGCAGCGAGGCCGGAGGCGAGGGAGCGCGGCCATAGCGGCGGCGGCGGAAGCGGTTTTCGCGAGGGGAAAAGTCGAGGAAAAGTCGAATACAGGCTCCTTCACTCATTCAGCCAAAACATCCCACGTCCAAACGTCCCCATCAGGACGAGAAAAAGGCCCAATACCCCGTTGAGGCCAAATATAATGGAATCAGATGAGCCGTGTGCTCACTTGTGAATTTGTATTTTTTAGGAGTAAAATTCACCATCGGTGCACGATCTTGGCATGAGGTGTCATCCAGGTCCTCAAACTCTCAAAATGCACATCTAAATCCCTAAATTTGCTAACCGGTTCATGTGTCATCCAAATCTCTGCAAACTTAGTTAAATTGCTTGCTTAGCCGGGTGATTGGGACACTGACGTGTCATGACATGTGGGACCCGTGTGTAAGCCTTCCTCTCTTCTCTATCGCATACACATTCTCTAATTGAAAAAATCCACTGACGCCACCAGGTCCTCTCGGTGGTCGGCCGGCGGCGGCAGTTATATGCTTGCGCTGTTGCCTTCTGGGATGTTGACTGCCTGTGCTAGCTAGCATGCCGCCCAGTCTGCCGAGCTGCAGAGGGATGCCATTGCCCTCGCCCCCTCTCAGATGACCTGATGTTGTTGTCGCTGCTCGTCCATGCAGCCATGGCGGGTGGGGAGGATAGGAGGATGAGGCGCACGACAGGCAGCACAGCTGCACGGGATGAGAACGGTCTGAGCTACAACCGACTGAGAGACGCGGCAGGCCCGAGGTGTAGGACGGGAATGGCGACGGGCAGAGGAGCGGCGGAAGCAAGGCGACCGGCTCCGAGCAGCAACATCAGGGGCGGCCAGGAGCCTCTGACTCCCGAGCAGCGCGGCATGTGGGAGGCCGGTGGCCGGACATGTAGGCCGACACGGGCGGATGGCCGGCGGCGCTGGCCTTCGAGCCTGCCAGCGCAGTGAAATGGAAGCGGAGTACGTGCCAGGGCACCCGCCGAGGACGACTCCGGCGGGCGGCCTTGGACAAGCAGACGGTCTCGGTGGATTTTTTTATTAGTAAAGATGCATTAAAGAAGAAGAGACTTACACACGGGTCCCACATGTCACGACGTGTCAACATCTTTTTTTTAGAAGACGTGTCAGCATCCTAATCACCCTGCCACACATGCAATTTAACTTGGTTTGTGGAGATTTGGATGTCTTACAAACCCATTATCAAGTTTAGGGACTTGAATGTGGATTTTGAGAGTTTGAGAACCTGGATGACACCCCATGCCAAGTTCGTGTACCGCTGGTGAATTTTATTCTTTTTTTAGTTTGAAAATAAAGAGAAATAATGGTATTTGTATTAGTGCTACTACTGATTTGACATCTTTATTAGAAAGTGCTGCTGCAAAGAAGAAATCTCTTCCGCTGTTATGAATATTGAAGGGATAGACAGACATGGATCACCGTCCTACTTGACTAGCCGCAATCAGCTCGGGGCCGGACCAGACCAGAACTGCTGAAAAAATGATCCTCCATCAATTTTTAAACAAAAATTACAGTGAAGCCGACCTAGCTCAGTGGTAGAGCGCGTGGCTTTTAACCACGTGGTCGTGGGTTCGATCCCCACGGTCGGCGTATAGTTATTTTTTGGGAGATGATGAAATAGCTGTTTTATTTTTTCTCTTTTTTTGCATCTCCAGAAACATTTCAGCAAAGATGTCAAATTTGGAACCCTCCAAACATCACATCACTGCATCACTCACTTAATACAGCCAGAACAACCATGATTGAACCAAACATATCTTCAGCGTATCACCCGTTCGACTTGTTAGTGTTGCTTGTCTAATGTTCCAATAATCTGTCCAATGTAAAAAAAAAAAACCTAAGGTCTGTTTAGTTTCTTCTAAAAAAAATTCATCGTATTTTGGACACATATATAGCTGTTTTACTTGCAAATTTGTTTTCTTTTCTGTTTTTCCGCACAGTCGGCGTTTTTTTAATTTGACAACACAGATACACACATACTTAATCCACGAGATGAAATATCAAAACAACTATTATCGAACGAAACATCGCCCTGTTCGTATTTGACAGCACAGATACACACATACTTAATAACTTTTCTCTCAGAACAAACCAACAACCAACAATATTTTTCTCTCAAAATAAACCAGCATGAGCCACCAGCCAAACGAACAGGCAGCATATCTTCAACAACTCGATCCCGTCCATTTTGTTTTGCTCTTCACGGTCTATTGTGCTACAATGTTAGTTTTGCTTGTCTTGATATTGTAAGATCCAATAATCGGTCTAATGCCCATATACGGTATATTTGAAAGACCATTGGGCTTTTTAATTAAGGATAACGTCCATTTTTGACCATCCAATTATAGGATAAGTTTGGTTTTGACATCGAACTTCAAAATCGGACATCTTTGACCATCCAACTATCAAAACCGTTCAAATTTGACCATCGGGTGGTTTTGATAGGCAGTTTTCAATTTTTATTTACAATTTAGCCCTTAGATCTTAAAATGATTATTACTTTTTGCTCATACTTCGATTTCGGTGATTCTTGCGGTCACACGTTCATAATGGTGAGTTTTGTCTTTTCAGATGTTATTTATTCTATTTTATCACTATTTATTATATTATTCTTATGTTTTGGTGTATGAACAACACTATACGAAAAGTAAAATAAACGGGTACAAAATAATATTAACAACATTTTAAAATATAAAGCTCATCGTTAAGAACGCATGACTAAAGACAAGACTGTAATCATCTTAATTAGGAGGACTAAACTGTAAATAAAATGATTAAAAATAGTTCTTGGATCTTAAAATGATTACTATTTTTTCCTCATATCTTCGATTTAAGTGATTCTTGTGGGCATGCGTTCCTAACGATGAGCTTTATATTTTAAAATGTTATTCATATTATTTTGTACCTGTTTATTATACTTTTCATATATTGTTGCTTCTACATCACAACATAAGAATAATATAACAAATTGTGATAAAATAGTATAAATAACATTTGAAAAGACAAAGCTCACCATTACGAATGCATGACCGCAAGAATCACCGAAATCGGAAGTATGAGAAAAAAGTAATAATCATTTTAAGATCTAAGGACTAAATTGTAAATAAAAAAATTGAAAACCGCCCGTCAAAACCGCCTGATGACTAATTTTGAATGGTTTTGACAGTTTGATGGTCAAAGATGTCCGGTTTTGAAGTTCGATGGCCAAAACCAAACATAGACTATAGTTGGATGGTCAAAAATAGACTTTTCCCTTTAATTAAAGTCAGGCCTTAATGGCCTTCCATCTAAAATGTTTGAAAGACCATAACATAGTACACACACAAACACAACGTAGTAGTCCTGGTCTTCGACACTCCATGGAGCATCATACTAGGCATCATCTTTTTTTCTACCAACTATTAGAAAGTTCAAAGAACCACATCATATCCTGACCAAGTTATAAATAATACTGTTTTGTTGGCTCACTTCTTCAATCACAACGGAGATGAACTTTGACTTGTATATATCCAGTTGTAATCAACTACCATCCTAGCAAGCAGCAACAATCATGGTAGGTAATGGATTGGAACCCCTACTATTATTTGGAACACAATGCACTACACTACACTCCAATATTTGTATTGGAGTTTGGAGCACCCAAACCTTATCATCGCTATTGTCTCTCTTTTGAGCTTTGACCAACTCAACGGCGAGCTCAGACGAAGCAGCAACAGCCATGCCGAAGCTGGAGGCCATGCTTGCCTCCTCCGTCCTCAGCGTGGTGAGCCATCAGATCGGCGACACCATCAGAGGCCAGATCAGGCTGCAGTGGGACTAAGGACCTCAACAAGATGAAGATGGCGCTGGAGTCGGTCGAGGCCGTGCTCAAGGACGCGGAGAGGCGGTCGATCCAGGATGCGGCGGTGCGGCTGTGGCTGAAACGCCTCAAGGACGCCATGTATGCCATCTCCGACATGCTCGACGAGTTCGAGGCTGGCAACAAACCGTCTGGACTTAAGGTATGCATCATGTATGTGCTTTAATAAATTATGTAAGTGTACTTTTTGGTTCGCCACAAATAAAATTTAATTTCAGCATAATGCAAAAGGAGTTAGGATAGCTCAGTTGATTTTTTATATTTGAATTCTACATATCCTACTTAATTCAGGATTATTAGAGCTCTTAAAACTTGACTTTTTTCTTGCCACAATTTACTTCTTGGTCTCCAAGATGTAAACTTTGACTACTAAATGAGAACTATATTCATATATAGACACCAATCTTGATAGTTATAAACATATCTGTTGTTTAATTTTTGAAATTTGGTTGCAACTTAATTATAGGATGCCTTATATAAGAACACTAAGGAAGTTACGTATGTATCTAGTTAGCTGGGTTGTAAGGTTTTTGCTAGGGACTGGAATTTCGGTTGTAACTTTTCTCGATTACAGAGAAAGCTCTGAAGAATTTTGTACAAGTTGAACAAAACATTCATGTTTTCTGATGAACAGTAGCTGTTTTTCTGCAAAAAGTTTCTGTGTGGGACCAAAAGAGTTCTATTGGAAAATCCGGGGACAATCCCTATCTCGATCTCCTTTCTATTTTCAGGAGCAGACTTTAAGAAATTTCACCTAAATTTAGAACCCTTATGGTAGTGGTGTAGTATTGGTTGGATTACTCTATGATCTTCACAGCGTGAAATAAAATCTCAGTTTGCTCAAAGCATTAATAGATCAAGAATTTCTTGCAGCTTGCAGTTATAATCCCAGGTATCCCAATAGGTCCCAGATTTTCCATGGCTAATAAGATGAAGAAAATGAGAGGGGAATTGGAGAACATCACAAACCAACACCAGAATTTCAGATTCACAACAGACATAAGTTGTAATGTTCTGCCGTTTCCTGATGAACGGGAAACAGATTCGTACTTGAATGATGAAACACTCATTGTAGGGAGGACAGAAGAGAAAACAAGAATAATGGATTCCTTATACGAGAGCACAATGGAAGGTGTCACCATCCTTCCGATCTATGGCATTGGAGGCATTGGCAAGACTACCTTAGCAAAACTGGTTTTCAATGATACCCTATTCAAAGATTATTCCCAGGTATGGATCTATGTGTCTCAGATATTTAACCTGAATAAAATCGGCAACTCTATAATATCTCAATTATCAAAAGGGGAGAGCAATATAGCTGAGAAGCAAATGATGCGCACCCGTCTTGTGGAGCTACTTGCTTCTGCTAGCAAGAAAATTATGATAGTTTTAGATGACTTGTGGGAAGAAAACGATATCCAATTGGAAGAACTGAAGGGTATGCTAACGGTTAGAGATGGTGGCAAGGTCATTGTTATAGTAACCACACGCGACGAATCCATTGCCAAAAAAATTTGCACTGTTGATCCATACAAGCTACTGCCTTTGGTTGATGAAATGTGCTGGGATATAATGAAACAAAAATGTGCCTTTGAAGCTAGAGATGATAAAGAACATGTAGAGCCAATAGGAAGGGACATTGCAATGAAGTGTGGGGGTGTCGCTTTGGCGGCTCAAGCACTTGGATACATGTTGAAACCTTTAAGTTTTGGTGAATGGGAGTCGGTGAGAAATAGTGATGTATGGAATGCACCTGCATTTGAAGATGAACCTTCTCCGAATCGCAATGTGCTTGCATGCTTGCTACTAAGCTATAAGAGTATGTCGTCACACTTGAAGTTATGCTTCGCATATTGTGCAATGTTCCCAAAAGGCCACAAGATAGTTAAAGATGATCTAATTCACCAATGGATTGCTCATGATTTTGCTGCATCATCTAGCATCTTCTCTGCTAGACAGCATTGCGAGAGTTATGTCAAACAGCTCTTGGGGTTGTCCTTCCTTCAATATGCCAAGTCATTTTCAGTGAGTAATTTGCATGCCTCTTGACATATTATTTTTTCATCAACCAATTTCACCAAAATTTGTATTATTTGTAGATGGTTTATTTATGTTTATGCCATACTTGCCAGAATGAAATAACTCGAAATAGATGTATTCTGAAATCCTACATAGATAGAATAAGCCAAGTTAATCTTAAAGTGACTAGTGACGGCTCCATTTCTATTTAATCTTTACTAAATATAATTTATGTGACTGTACCTGCCTAATCAATCCGTTTATTACTTACTGGAATTTATTTTAGAGTTTCAGGACAATGACTACCTAGAATTTTCATAATCCCAAGATTCAAATGTAATTTTGAATCTGAATGATAAATACAAACTCAGAGATAAATTACCAACATACTGCATGGCAGACAACAATCAATCGGCTTTTGGTTGGGATTTTTATCTGTAGTTTCGAATTCAACTTTAGTTAGAATTAAGCAAAGAACCAGTCAATTGTTCAAGTCTATATTTAATTTAATTTTCTTTTCCACATTCTACAAAGGATAGCAGTTTAAAAAATATCAACCACTCTTTATATCGCTGCTCACCCACAACTACAAAGAGGACTATTTATGCTTGAAGAAACTGCAAGGAAATGAGATATTGATTAATAGGGATATTCTAGAGCATAATTTCTGAGAAAAATTCATCCTATGACTGTTTTTCATTATGGAAAAAGTTAGATAATAACCTTTTTCGATATGTTAATGGATAAGATGATTGTAGCCTGGAGACCTAACACGCTGAATGACGTTTTGCAGTCTAATGTAGTGCATGGCCAAGATGTTTCATTGTTCACTATGCATGACTTAGTGCATGATCTTGCAAGATTTGTCATGGCCGATGAACTTTTTGATGCTGGCAAAGTTGGAAACATTTGGGGAAGCAGTTGCCGCTATGCTGTGCTCACAGATTGTAGCAAGCCACTAAATTTATCTGTGGTTTCTCCTTCCAAAATAAGAGCGCTGCACTTTCAGGGTTGTAGCAGCATTGCACTTCATAGTATTGCATTTTCATTAGCTAAGTACATGCGCGTCTTGGATTTAAGTGCTTGTTTCATACAGAAGTTGCCGGATTCCATAGGTGAACTAAGACAACTGAGGTACCTTAATGCTCCAAGGGTACAAAATCAAGTGCTTCCCATGTCTATCACCAACCTTTCAAAACTGAACTATCTAAATCTTCATCGATCTTCAATCACAGAACTTCCCAAGTTGATTGCTGAAATGAAATGTCTGATGTATCTCGATCTATCTTTCTGTCAGAAAATAAATGAACTCCCACATTCATTTGCTGAGCTGACACAGCTGGACCATCTAGATTTATCAAACTGCCCAGGTGTTAAAGTCATACCAGAATTATTAGCACGCCTAGCAGAGTTGGTGCATCTGAATTTATCAGAGTGCAGTTTTTCTCAAGGTATAGGGGAGGTTTTGGGTGGTCTTACCAAACTGCAATATCTCAATTTATCTCAAAGATTTTCTGGAGTACAAAATTTGGTCGGATTGGAAGAAGGGATCAGCAATCTCACGGGACTCCGATACTTAGGTCTATCAGGTAGTATGGCTTCTGTCTTCCGCAGCCGATTGACAATGACAGATGATGATATGGAAAACTTCATTGACAGTATCAGTACCCTTCCTAATCTGGAGCATCTGAACTTATCTCGGAATAGTATCATTACCTATATACCTGAATGTATTGCCAAGTTAAGGAAGCTGCATACACTGGACCTCTCCTACTGCGATAATCTAGGGAAGATTCCAGAAATTATAGATAGTATGGACAGTCTAAAGATTCTTAACGTGAAGGGATGTGATCAACTTAATGAGACAAAGATCTTTCGATCCAACTCTTTTGCATTGTTGCCACATTTTGCAGTCCATGCTGATTATGGTGCTTCCAGCAGTAACATTGGTCTCCTTCGGCAAGCATATCCTGATGACCTGAAGATAACTAGACTTGAACTTGTCAAGTCCCCAGAAGAGATTCAGAGTATAAAACTGATGAAAAAATTAAAAATGGAAAAATTGAAACTTAACTGGACGACAGATGCTCAGAGGTCTTTGGAGGACATACAAGTCTTGAGAGATCTAGTGCCACCAAGCACCATGAAGGAATTTGAGATACAAGGTTATAACAGTAAAAGCTTTCCAACCTGGTTCAGGGCCATTGCAAATTACCTTCCAAATCTTGTTAAAATTGAGGTGGAGGACTTGCCTAACTGCAATATTTTGCCACCACTTGGTCAATTACAATTCCTAGAAAAACTTGCTATCAGAGGAATGGATGGCATCACAAAAATTGATGAAGGTTTCTCTGGTGGCAATGCGAGAGCCTTTCCTCGACTGAAGGAATTTGAACTAAGCTGTATGGAAAGCCTTGAAGAGTGGGAAACAATGTACTCATGTGGACAAGGTGGAGTGAAGGAATTCATGTTCCCTAACCTTAAAGAGTTAACAATAAGTGAATGCCCCAACTTGAGGTTGAAACCACATCCCCCAAGAGCTAAGAATTGGATAGTAAGGAACAGTGCTAATGTAATGTCATCTTGGGGTGAGAGAGGGCACACTGGCGCATTTTTCTTTGCCCCAGGAACTAATCTGCAGGTTGTATCCTGCTATGTGCCTCTGCATCAATGGAGGTTGCTTCACCATCTCCTGGGACTCACTCATTTAAAAATCGAGCATTGCAGTGATCTGAGCAGCTCATCACAAATCGTAGAAGACCTCTTCACCCTCCAATCACTGCATCTGATCCACAACTCTGGAGACAATTACCAACCAAAACTTAAAGTATGGTTTGGTGATCTCATGAATCTACAGATGTTAGTAATAGACGGGTACCCCGAGCTAGAGGCACCGGTAGAGATCGTTGAGAAACTCACTTGCCTACAATCTGTGCGACTGTTGCATTGTGAAAGAATGACAACACTTCCAGAATGGTTGGGAGGACTCACCTCTCTCAAGCACTTAGAGATCACAGGCTGCTCAGCACTGAATAATTTGCAGGAGATCATGCTACAACTCACCACTCTTCATTCCCTCACACTGAAAAATTGTGATAGCTTGTTGTCTCCTCTAGAATGGTTGGGTAGCCTTTTCGCTCTAGAAGAACTAAATATCTTGGATTGCAAGGGCATCAAGTCTTTTCCAGAGAGCATAGAAAATCTGACTAGGCTTAAAGAATTACAAATTTCTGGCTGCCCTGAATTGAAACTGTGGTGCGAATCAGATACGATCACGTGGAAGCTCGCTCGCATAAAAGGAAAGGTATATGCATTGCCAAACTAACTGATATGCTTTTCATATGTTGAACTGACCACTGATTTGTGCTATTGTTACAGAATTCATACTATTTGTGTTGCTTATATGATTCGTATAATAAACCATCTAGATTTTTGTATACATTGTCATGCACTTTATTTTGTTCATTTTTGGAAATTAGTTACTCATCGATAATAGTAAGAAAATTTGCAATCAGTCGATATGGTACCAAGAAAACTATAAATATTAACTTACCTCCTGGTGTATATGATCATTTGGATATGCCAAAGTCTAATAACATCTGTGAGCAGTCTGTATAGTGTATAGTACCAAGTAAATTTGCATGTCACTTCTTATCCAAAGAAAATGGTTGACACCAGATCGTTTTTAAGTTATTATCTCTAATTTGTGCATTAGCAGAGCTCTACCAAACAATTTTTATTCTCTGCTGATTATGTGAAGTGATTCTCTAAATGAACCAAGTGTCTAAGAGCTCAAAAAAAGTAGGTTCTTCTGATCATTTGAAGTGATTCTCCATCCTGATTTAAAACTTTATGCTAGAGGATCAAAGAGAATCACTTTCAGCCACAAATTACTTTTTAGAGAATCAGCTCCCAAAGAGAATTAGAATCCGATGGAGCTCTACCAAACGAACCCTAGCTAAACTGATGTATTGAAGATCTATTCCGATTTCAATATTCTTCTAAAATTTAAGTAAAAGATGAACTAATAACAATGGATTGGAACATTTAAATACTTGAATATTGTGTGATATATTTAAGACACTAAAAGTAATTAAAGAGAAAAATCTGAAATGACATGTGTGTCAAAGGAATAAAGCATTTTGTTATGTGTCCTCACAGCTGCATAGCGCTCATTAGCTTACATCTCACTTTCTTTTTGTTGTCTTACTCTTGATAAATCTAAATACACACAGAACTGAATGGAACCTAAATATCTGAATTTTGTGTTAGTTTATCTAAAAGCTAATTTGAAAACTTGAATTGGTGACTGTGCCAAAAAAGAAGAAAGCAATTGGTTTGTGTGGTTCAGTATCTGTAGGCTTATTGTCATTTTCTGTTTGTTTCATTTATCTCTTCGATCATTGTCTTAGTTTTTCATGTGCACATGTTAACTTCACTAATGATGGTTGATGTCATTCCTGCCCCCCGCCCCCTCTATTTTGCAGCATATCAGTGAATAATGGTACGAAGCTCGAGTAATCGACACCAAAACCTAGGAGGCTGCAGAATCCAGAGACAGAATCCGTAGGTGCATTCTCTCATGAGATAGGAGAATTAAGATATATACGTAATGCAGTGCCTTCAGTTCAATATTTTCTATCAGGTACATGATGTCTGCGCAACTGGTAATGGTACCAGCGGATAGAAGACAATAACTGACCGGTAGCCCAAGCCCCAAGCTCAGCGCACCTTTGGTCGGTCCGTCGGGCACCTTGCTGCTTGATGTAGCGAACATGACCTCTTATGCCATTTGTTAGAGTTTGATTTTGGTGATTCATGACATGATCAATGGGTTGAGCATGTCTTTGTAAGCATTTCTAGGTCCCATGTATATTATCACAAGTTAACATACCACACCAAGTTAAGCGAAGTTAACATATGCATAGCAAAAAACTAGAGTTAGCATATATTTTGAGGCCCTAAGTGATGATATGTTAAGTTTAAGTGATGGCATGTTGAAGATGCAAAGAAAACAACAAAAAGACACTGTCGGATGATCCGACGGTCCAATTTCTAGTTGCGCCAGATGAATTCCAGAGAGGAATGAGTGAATACATAAGGCGTCAGATGAACCGACGGTCCAAGTGAGGGTACCGTCGATGACATGCTTAGAGAGGCTCAAAAATGAGGAAAGATCTTAGGGCTTCACTTGATGATGCTAGGGCGAAAGTGGCTGAGCTAGAGTCAAAGAACCTAGATGCTACGCTTGAGATAGATTCGCTTAAGGCTGCTCCTGTTGTGTCTGATGAGGTTGATTGTCGTGATTGCTCTATTTTCTTGGCTGATTTGTCTGAGCTGAAAGAGAAGCATCCAAGTGTGAGGAACTATATGTGCTTAGGATTGAGTTGAACGAGCTGAAGTCTAGACCTACTTTGTTAGGGGCATGTACTTCTTGTCCTGTTTTGTATGAAAAGCTTGCTGAGTCTCATTCTCGTATTGTTTCCCTTGAGGCTGAATTGAAATTTCCTATTGCTACATCCTGCTCTACTTGTGAATTGCATGTTGTGAAGAATTTGGAACTTTCACATTATGTTGATCATCTGCAGGATGAGAATGATGAGTTGAGAAAGTTGATGGGTTGGTTGTCGAGTCAGGAGCCTCAACTTGGTATTATGATTGTTGTTTTTAAGTGCATTGATGGGTAGGGTTTGGGGTCGGAGAAGGTTGGTGAGAGTAGTGGTGGGAGAGATGAGAAAGTTGGAGATATTCCTATTCCACCATAGAATACACCCAAGAACAAATTTACACCTAAGCCAAAGCTCCTAAACAAGCTTGACACAATCCCAGATCCACCAGTGTTTCCTCCCAAGAATTACAACTTCCAAAAACCGGTGAGATTTGTGAGTGCTATGAGCAATGGGTTTAGAGAGAAGTGAGAGAAGCCACGTGAGGAGCCTCATCCCAAGCCTAAACCAAAACCAATATGCTTCCATTGTTAGTATTGTGGGAGGGATGGTCACAAGGATGTGTTTTGCTTCAAGAGGAAGCGAGAGGAGAGAATGACTAAGGAGTGGGCAAACAAAGACAGGTACCACCCTTGCATGCTGTTACCCAGGGGAAAGGCCATTGTGCGTACGGTTCCAGCATGGGCAGATAGGAGTGCTTCGAGTGGAAGCAGGCTCGCTGGCCCAGGGGCACCGGTCAGACTGGTCAGGGTGACCGGTCAGATTGGTTATGACAGAGAGCTGGGAAGTTTGAGTTTCGTGCCTGTGATGATGGTCGGTTCAGTTCCTTTGGTCGTGATGCAGGTGGTAAACTATTGAGTTTGGTGGTATTGCGTTTGCTGGACGTTCTCCTCTTCGTGATCGATATGAGCCTGGGAGAGGTAACATCTTTGAGTCTCAGAGGGGCTATGAACCACGTCCTTCCTTTCGTGGCACTCGTACTCCTCCAGTGAGACAGGAGTGGTTTCCCCGTGGTGGTTCTAGGTTTGATAGGCGTGGTAGGATGGATAGTGCTAACCCTACTTTTGAGCATATGGCTCAGCACTGGTTTTACTATTTTGGTACTAACCCCAGTGTTGAGTCGTTTGCTCACTCACATTCTCATTTTGACTTTCAGGCGGAAGGCATGGGGAACATCTAGTTGATCAACTCCGGTTGCTCGAGGCACATGACTGGGGATCGGGGGTGGTTCTCCAGCCTCACCCCGGTGGTGTTAAAGGTGTACATCACGTTCAGGGACAATGGACAAGGACGTGTGCTTTCGAAAGGTGAGGTTAAGGTAAGTGACAAGGTGACTCTCAAGCACATTTCTCTCGTCAAGTCACTCGATTTCAATTTGCTTTTGGTGTCTCAGCATCTGGACGAGGGCTTTGAGGTTTTGTTTAAGTCTGGTGCTTCTCGGATCCTTGATTCTCGAGGTGACCTTGTGTGTATGGTCGTTCTTGAGGGTTAGATTTTTCGAGTGGATTTTGCCAATCTTCCGGGGTTGGTCGTTGTTTTGTGGCTGGTTCTTCCGGTGAGTTCTGGATGCGTCATAGGAGGTTGGGTCACTTGAGCTTTGACCTTCTGTCTCGCTTGAGTCGATTTAACTTGGTCTGAGGATTGCCCCAGTTGCATCTCGAGAAGGATTTGGTTTGTGTGCCTTGTAGGCATGCCAAGATGGTAGCCACTTCCCATCCACCCCTGATCGATGTCATGACAGAGAGTCCATGCGAGCTACTCCATATGGACTTGGTTGGCCCAGCTTATCTGTGCTCGGTGGGTGGTAAGTGGTATGTCCTAGTTGTAGTGGACGATTACTCTCAGTATGCCTGAGTATTTTTCTTGGAGGACAAGGGTGAGACATTTGTCTTTGTTCTAGATCTGGCCTTGATATTGAAGAATGAGAGGCACGAAGACGCCATTCGAGCTATACGCAGTGACAATGGCACATAATTTAAAATTTTAAAACTCACACTTTGAAGACTTTTGCCATGATCTAGGTCTTGAACACCAGTTTTTTACTCCGTACACCCCTCCCTAGAATGGTGTTGTGGAAAGAAAGAATCAAACTTTGTGTGAGATGTCTCGGAGGTGCTCGATGAGCATAGGACTCCAAGGAGGTTTTGGGCTGAGGCGGTGAACACCGCGTGCTACGCGTCGAATCGAATCTTCCTTTGAGCTTTCATGAAAAAGACCTACTATGAGCTTATGCATGGTTGCACTCCCAAGGTGAGTCAGTTCAATGTTTTTGGTTGAAAGTAGTTCATTCTTAAGAAGGGCAAGAATGTGGATTTGAGGCTAGGTCGGTTGATGGTATTTTCTTTGGTTATGCTACTCACTCTAGAGCATTTCGTTTGAAACTAACCAAATCATGAAGACTTGCGAGGTAACCTTTGACAATACACAACCACGTAGCTCCTTGGTATTTGAATTGGCAGGAGATGATGAACTTGGCTAGGAGATCTTTGAGGAAGAGGTGCAAGAACATGGATATGATGAAGATGGTGGTGATGCACCCGCATCTGATTGAGTACCCACTACTTCAACTATGATGACTACGATCGAGGACGGACCCTCTCCTACAGCTACGACGACGTGCCAAGTAAAAGCTGTTGCTGTGGGAGAGGTGGTCTCGAGGCGAGAAGCTCCCCGACATGTATAAGTGGATCATCCAGCTTCGAGGATCATAGGTGATATCAATAAACGCACTACATGGTCAAGGTCTCGAAACACTTCTCATTTGGCACACTGCTTTTGTTGTGTCTTTCGAGCCCAAGGAGATTGGACACACACTCTTTGATTTTAATTGGGTAAATGCAATGCACGAGGAGTTGGAGAACTTGGAGAGAAACCAAGTTTGGGAGTTAGTAGAGCCTCCACTGAGTTGCAAACCTATAGGCACAAAATGGGTGTAAAAGAACAAAGAGGGAGAAAATGGAGAGGTTGTGAGAAACAAGTCGAGGTTGGTAGCTCAAGGGTTTACCCATAAAGAGGGAGTAGACTATGAGGAGACATTTGCTCCAGTGTCCCGTTTAGAGGTGATTAGGATCCTTCTAGCCTTATCTGTGGCTAAAGGATTCAAATTATACCAAATGGATGTGAAGAATGCCTTCCTAAATAGTGTGTTAGAGGAAAAAGTGTATGTGAGGCAACCTCCGGGCTTTGAGAATGTGAAGTACCCCCACTGAGTGTATAAGCTAAGGAAGGCGTTGTATGGGTTGAAGCAGGCCCCTAGGGCTTGGTTCGTTAGGTTGAGGGGGTTTCTCTTTGGGAAAGGCTTTGAGATGGGAAGGTAGATCAGACCTTATTTCTCAAATCATAGTGTTGATATCCTAATTATTTAGGTGTATGTGGATGATCTTATCTTTGGTGACTCATATCACTTTTTGGTTGCAAGGTTTGCAGAGGACATGAGCAGGGAATTCGAGATGAGCATGATAGGTGAGTTTTAGTTCTTCCTCATCCTTCAGATTAAGCAATCTAAGGAAGGAATTTTGTGCACTAAGCCAAGTACACCAAGGACATTGTGAGGAAATTCAAGATGGAGGACTTCAAGGCCATCATGACGCCGATGAGTGCGACTACAACACTTGACACGGATGAGGAAGGTGAACAGGTGGACCAGAAGGAGTACTGGAGCATGATAGGCTCCCTCCTGTACCTGACGGCGACGAGGCTGGACATAAATTTAGTGTGTGTCTATGGACTCTCTTTCAAGCTTTCTCGCGGACAACGCATCGGCAAGCCATCAAGAGGATTTACAGGTACTTGCGATACACTCCAGATTTCAATCTTTGGTACCTCATGTCATCTTCTTTGGCTCTTCATGGTTTTTCAGATCTGGATTTCGCCGAGTGTCATTTGAACCGGAAGTCCACCTCTGGGACTTACCAGTTCTTGGGTTCTTTGTTGGTGTCTTGGTCTTCCTGCAAGCAGTCGAGTGTAGCACAGTCCACTATAGAGACCAAGTATGTAGTTGCTTCTAGTTGTTGCTCTCAGGTCCTTTGGATCACATATACCATGAGTGACTTTGGTGAGGAGTATGCCCATGTTTGGCTCCTATGTGATAGCATCAGTTCCATAAGTGTAGCCAAAAATCCCATCCTACAATCCAAAATGAAGCACATAGAGGTGAGGTATCATTTCCTAAGAGACAATGTTGAGAAAGGTAAAATCACTTTGATCCATGTGACCACCCAAAACCAGCTAGCATATATCTTCACCAAGCCCCTTGATCAGGCTACATGCACTCATTTGTGGGGAGAACATGGTGTGTGTTTGGTTTCTTGAGTTGGTGGTGGGAGCTCCTTTGTAGCATATGTATAGTTTCCTTTGGGTTGTGCATTTTGCATTGCATTTGTACCATGATGTAGGCATCTCTTTGTTTCTTTTCTTTTCTTTTCTTTTCTTTTCTTTTCTTTTCTTTTCTTTTCTTTTCTTTTCTTTTCTTTTCTCTTTGTTTAGAGATTGAGTGTGTGTTGTCAATGCACTCATCAAGGGGGAGATTAAGGACCTATGTGCGTCTGAGGACCGGTGGATGGTCGCTCCTTGATGATGAGTGATTGACAACATTGTTTGGACTGACTCTTGGCCTAGTATTGCAGGTGCAGGTTGCAGCTTGATTTGCATTGCTACTAGTGAAGAACAAGCACAAGGTCTATACCGGTGGGCCTCTAGGTGTGAAGAGACAAGTAGGCTTGGCTCGAGGGACTTAGTGGCCGACGGGATCAAATGCGGGCCACATGGTGGCAAGAAGTGCAAGACAAAGTCATGTACAATTACTTGGTTGAGCATCAAAGCAAAGATTGAGCCGGGATGACTGTGGTGGCCAAGTCATGAGTGGGACTGGCGTGGAAGTCGCACTAAGTTCGCGGGGTTTGCAGTGGTTCACCAAAACCACTATGTTCCTTGGTTGAGACACAAAGCCAAGACTGAAGACCGAAGCACGCGTGGCTACAACACTAGGCTGGTCTGACCAGTGTGGAGCACCGGACCGGTGTGCGCCGTGGGCTTCTAGAGACTTCGAAGCAGAGGAGACGTGTCGGGATTGCAAGACTTGCGTCAATGCTAAGCAAGGTGCGGTCATCAGGCATCCGTCCGATGGTGCTACGATGAGAATTCCCAAAGTGTCCTTCGGGGGCGTGTATTTTACTATTATGTAATAGGGGTAGTTTCGTCTTTCTGTTGCCTCTATATGAACTTGGTAGAGAGAGGATGGCAGCCACATTTTGGAACCCTAGTTCATTTGCTCCTTTGTTTTTCCCCTTTCTTCCTCCTCTAGGGCTAGCTAGTGCTTCCTGTAAATCTTCAAGTGGGTAGGATGATGGGAAGTTGCTAGTCTCTTTGTACAGAATCTTTGCTCTTCATGTATGGAAGGTTTGGAGTTCATCCTTGTGCCCCCTTGTGATTTGCTTGTGGATCCCGTTTTTCTTTTTCAGTAATTTTCGGAGCCCTTTTTGGTGGAATTTCGTGGGAAGGTTTTGGAGGCATTTCTTTGCGGAATTTGTGTTGGGAATCACACATGAGGTTGGTGTGCCTCTTTTCTTGGTGATCTTGCCCCTCAAATCCAGTGGGAAGGCCTTCGATTTTGGTGGTTTTTGTGTTCTTGGTGTTCTTGAGATAGAGGCACGAGATTTGCAATTCCTTCCTTTCTAGAGAGAATTGGGACTTAGATTTGTGCTAGAGACCACCCATGAGGTGTTCCAACCTTCCCCAAAGTTTCTCTTGAAACCGTGGAGCGAATCGGGAGATTGGGAGGCTTGATTCTTTGAGTTGATCTGTGGTGGAGTTCATCCCGAGCTGCCCAGACCTGACCAGTCTGACCGGTGCCAGGCACTGGTGGGTTTTGCCTCGAGTGAATGTTTGGTTGAGTAGAGCTTTGTCTTGTGTTGCTCTGGGTCAGTTCTTGCCAGTTTCAAGCTGGTTTGCTAGGGTTTGTGGAGCTTCTTGTTTCCCTCGGTTTGTGTTCTTGAGGTGGTTTTTATTTTAGGGCCTAGATCGTTCATTGAGGCTTTCTAGAACGGTTGTTGCGCAATTGCAGCAACCAGTCTGACCGGTGTAGCCAACTGGTCTGACCAGTGCCGACGGTCTGACCAGTGCATGTGACCGGTCTGACTATTGTCGGTCTGGCAGCAAGCTATGTCGTGTTCTCTGTGGTTTGTGTGAAGTTTGTTGGTTGGAAGTATGGTTTGTTCCTAGGATCAATAGCAATTCAGTGACTACGTGGTCTTGGCAAACTTGAGGAGTTTGAGGTAGAAGTGATTTCAGGATTTCAACCATGTTCATCTTTTTGGAGAAGTCATCTCCTTTGAGAAGAATTTTTATCGGCTCCCATTCACTCCTCCTCCGTTCTCTGGTCGCCCAATCCGGTCCTTCACTATGGGAGCTAATTAAAGGCATTGTCTCTATGGAGTTCACCGTTGGGAGCTAGACGTTGGCTACAACTTTCTACATTGCCGAGACCCAAGGTAAGTTTAGACTAATCCTTGGTCGTGTGTCCTCTACTTTGCATTAATTCTTAATTTAGTGGGTAGGCGACAAGGTAAAGATTATTCATGGTGATACGTTGGCTTGTGTTGTAGTGGCCAATAATACTACTATGAATGATCATGAAAACCTTATGTTCTTAACTAGTTTAGGTTTATCTGATTTAGAGATCGTTGCTTCTACTAAGGACGACTTTTCTACTGCTGTTATGAAGACGATCGGAGATCATGCTACACCATCTCTTATGATTTGGTGGGTTCAAATCTAGAATGGTTATGACAGAGGCGTGAGCACTATCAGGTGCATAAGAAAGATATGTGTGAGGCCACTGAAGATTCTAATGAATTGTGAAAGTTAGGATAACAGTTTACATCGGACGATCCTTTAGAGGAGGTAGATATTGGTGATGGCACTGTACCTAGGCCGACATTTGTAAACAAGAATCTTGATCCTATGTCTAAATTCGAATTAATAAAATTATTAAAGGATTATGTCGATTGTTTTGTATGGAATTAGAATGAGATGCCTGGTTTACCTCGTTATTTAGTTGAACATCGATTACCTATTCAACCTGGTTTTAGGCCTTATAAACAACCTCATAGAAATTTTAATTTTGATGTTTGTGACTGAGTGAAAGAACAAGTCAAGCAATTGCATGATGCTAAGTTTATTAGGCCTTGTCGATATGTTGATAGGATCTTTAATATTGTGCCTGTTGAGAAAAATGGAACGAAAAAGCTTTGTGTTTGCATTGATTTTAGAGATCTTAATATAGCTACTCCTAAAGATGAATATCCTATGCTTATATCTGATTTTCTTGTTAATGCTGCATCCAGACATAGAATTCGTAGCTTTCTCGATCCTTGTTACAGTCAAATTTTTATGACCAAAGAGGATCAATCCAAAATGACTTTCATTTGTTCGGGTTTTGTTGGCTTGTTTGAGTGAGCATTCATGACTTTGGATTGAAAAATACAGGTGCTACTTATAAAAGGGCTATGAATTTGTTTTTTCATGATTACTTGGCATCATGGTAGAAGTTTATATCGATGACATTGTTGTCAAATCGATTGGAGTAAATTCTTATTTAGCTGATTTAAGACTTACATTGAAAAATCATTAGTACAAGTTAAAGATGAACCCACTCAAATGTGCTTTGGTGTATCAACTGGAAAGTTTTTTGGGTTTTATTATGGATGAGAATGGCATAGAGATAGATCCTAAAAAGATTGAGGTCATTCAAAATGTAAAGGCTCACATCCTAAAAAGATTGAGGCCATTTGAAATGTAAAGGCTCCTACTTGCAAAAAAGATTTGCAAAAGTTTTTGGGCAAGGTAAATTATTTGAGGATTATTTGCAACTTGTTCGAGAACGTGATTGCTTTTACTCCTTTTACTTCTGTTGAAAAGTTATGTTGATTTTAATTGGGGGCAAAGAAACAAAAGACATTTGGTGAGATAACGTTATTTGACTTCGCCGCCCATTCTTCAAGCACCCAAGAGTGGAATTCCTTTCAAGTTGTATGTGGTAGTTGAGAAAGATGTTATTTGACTCAAGAGACCAAAGGCAAGGAATATATTGTTGCATATGAAAGTAGAAGATTGTTGGACGTCGAGACAAGGTACACTTTTATTGAAAAGTTATGTTTATCACTATATCATACTTGTACCAAGTTGAGGCATTATTTATTGCTAAGTACATGCTGTATAAACCAATTTTGAGTGGTAAAGTCAGCAAATGGACTTATGCTTTTGTTGAATATGATTTACATTACGACCCATTAAATTCAATGCATGGATAAATTGTTGACGACTTTATTTGCATTTTGATGGATCGGTTTGCAAAGATGGTTGTGGTGTTGGAGCTATCATTGTTTCACTAAGTGAGGATGTTTTGGAAGCTCTACCGATTAGATCATAAATGTACTAACAACCAAACCAATATGAGGCTATTCTATTTGGATTGGAAATTTTGCATGACATAGGTGTAAAACATGTAGAAACTTATGGTGATTCTCTACTAGTGGTACAACAAGTTCCTAAGGTACATCAATGTTCAAATGGTTTTCTAAATGCTTATTTTGATAAATGTTTAGACATCATATTAATTTGTTATTTATCATGTGCCATTAGAGGAGAATCTGAGGGCTAATGCTTTGGCTCAACAAACATCTGGTTATAATGTTCAGAAAAAACTTTCAAGAACAAAAACGATGTTTCGTGAAGTCGAGTGTTGCACCCTAGAGGAATCGGTTAGACTGATTCCTTTGATCAGTCTGACCGGTCGTCTGGTGAAAAATCTGCTTCGGCCATTATTCATTTGAATAATGATAACGACGAAGTGGATGACTGGAGAAAGACTCTGATTATTTATTTGCAAGGTCCTCGCAGTTTATTTGATAAAAAGTTCAATGTTGGGCTCTCAAGTTTGTTCTCGATAATGGCGAATTATATCATTGGACCACGGATGACTTACTTTTTAAATGCTTGAATCCTCATCAAGCTAGTTTGGCTATGGCAGAAGTTTGTGATGGAATTTGTAGGACTCACCAATCAGCTCCTAAGATGAAGTGGCTCCTTAGGAGAGCTTGCTTTTATTGGTCTACCATGATAGCTAATTGTTTCAAGTATTACAAAGGATGTGAAGAGTGTTAGAAACATGGAGATATTCAGTTGGTGCCCGCTGTGTTGATACATCCAATTATCAAGCCTTCGCCTTTTAGAGGATAGGGACTAGATTTTATTGGTAAGATTCATCTGCCTTATTCAAAAGGGCATTGTTTTGTGATTGTGGCTACTGATTATTTCACCAAGTGGACTGAGGCAATTTTTGTGAGGAATATGACACATAGAGAGAGGTGATTGAGTTTATTACGGAGCATATCATACATAGGTTTGGAATTCCACAAACTTTGAGTACGGATTAAGGAACTTCATTTATATTCAAAGAGGTGTGTGAGTTTGTCAATTCTTATGGTATTAATCTACTCAATTCATCTCCATATTATGCTCAAGTCAATAGTCAAGCCGAGTCTAGCAACAAGATTTTGGTGAAGCTCATTAAGAAGAAGATAGAGGACAATCCTAGACATGAGGTATTATCTGAAGCTTTATTGGCTCATCGTATTTCTAGACATGGCGCTACAAAAGTTACTACCTATGAGCTTGTGTATGGTCAAGATGTCGTTTTACCCGTTGAGGTGAAATATAGGTGCATATAGACTTGCAAAGTAAAAAAAATCTTGATGTTGAGACATATTATGCTTTGTGATGGATAACATTAACGAGATGACCGACAAGCTATTGGAGGTTCTGGAGGAAATTAAGACAAAAGGCGAGTTGCTAGAGCATACCACAAAAGGGTAAAAGCCAAATCTTTTCAGGTAGCTGATTTGATTTGGAAGACAAATTTACCTATTGGAACTAAGAGCAACAAGTTTGGCAAGTGGTTTCCAAGTTGGGAAGGTCCGTACAAGATTGTGAAAGTTTGCTCTAGAAATTCTTACGTGGTGGAAACTTTACAAGGGCAACAATTACCAAGAGCACTTAGTGGGAGGAACTTGAAAAAGTTTTATCCAAGCGTTTGACAAGATGCTTGATAGGATATGGCCAATTTAAGTAAAAATCGCTTTTAGAACAAAAAATGACCGGTGAATATGTCACATCAACCTTAGAATTATTTTTTAAACAACAAGTTTTACTAAAAACAAGAGGTCTATGTTGACACCCAAAAATGGTACCAAGCCGACCTAGCTGAGTGTGGCCGGTCTGATCGGTTCTATCCTGTAGCCGGTTCGGCAAGGGCCACACCGGTCTGACCGGTGGGCTTGACCAATCTGACCGGTCCACCCTGAGTCCGAGTAGAATTGAGAAGTCCTGGTGTTTTTCGAGTTCTAAAGGACTTGCGGGGCAAGACCTCCCCACCCTATCAATATAAAGGGTCACGACCGGTTGAGGACCTATCACCTAATCGATCAATCAATGCTTCAACTTTTACCTCCAAAAACCTTAGCTTTTCGGACCCCTTTGCTCTTTTTGTTCGTCTCGATGGTGTTTAAGGACGTGCCCCTGACCGGTGAGACCAGTCAGGACAAGAGCTTTGGTGAGTTCGGTATTTCGACCGTTGCGCGATCTAGCGCATTCGTGTGTTGACCGGTAAAAGCGTCAACAAATTTACCGTGTACAGTTGCATGATTTGTCAGACCGCCAGTTATTTTGTAGTTAATTACTGGATGGTGGAGTACGTTTTCATGATGCTGTCTTGAAAGCCGCATCAGGTTGTCGTCTTCGTACTGATTCAGATAGTGCTCTGTAACTAAACAGTATGGACAAAGACCTAATCTTTTATCTTTGATCTATACAATCCTGATATAAATTCCCTTGACGCGTACAAGTGACACTCATATCTTCAAAATTGTTTTTGCGTATGGCCACTTGTTGCGTTAACAAGTTTTAACGTTTTGTATAGTTGGTGTTACGTGAATAATTAACCTTTGATAACGTTTTGTATTGCCACTTGCTGAACCACGCCTTCAAGCAGGGGATTTGCTTAATGAAGTTGGAACAGGTATCCAAAAACTACGGCAAGACCGTGTTAACAAAGTTATCTTTTATTCACGATTTCAATAACATGGATGGATCCACTTGAAGTGAAGAGCCAACGGCCACTCAGCAATCCTTAATTCATGTCTTGATTCTAGCTATATATGGTTCGCCTGCATAATCGTTTTATTATAGGATAGTGAAAATTGTTAATACAAGGCTTCATCCACCTTGCCATACAATTTGCATTTTACAAGGTTGGCAAATTAAAGCATAGTGAAAGGATCGCTGGCCTGAGAAGGTAGTTGAATTGAGACTTTTTCAAATTTGTAATGTATGGGAAGATTAGTTGGGTGCATGTCCCTCAACCAGGCTGAGTAGATGCAGGTGTGGTTAGTATGGTTGTCTGAGTGGCCACCGGAGCTAGGCCCTCGGCATGCAAAAAGGAGGCCAGAGCCTGGCTCGCTGGTAAGGATGGCAGTTTTACCCACGGGTAAGGGTACCCGCGGGTACCCTGCCCTGTTGGGTAAGGGTACGGGTATAGAATTCTACCCGCGGGTAAGGGTACGGGTATAGAATTCTACCCGCGGGCAAGGGTAAGGGTGTGAAACTCTACCCATGGGTTACCCAAGGGTACCCGCACTAAAGAAGCCCGTAGAAATATTTGACCCAAGTAGGCCTATTCCACTTTTTTCCAAAGTATAACTTGAATTGATCTATTGTCTATTATTTTGTGTTCTCCGGATGATGTTGAGTCTGACATCATTGATCCATGACTCATTGACTCGCAAAAATACATCACAATTTGATCTTATTTCTTATGTTGGGATGTTGTAATTTCTTATTTGACTTTTTTATGTATCAATAAGTGTGTGATTGTGAAGTTTGAGACTTATTTAACTATCAAATGATTATTGTACTCTTATATATGAACTTAATGACATGTTTATGTTAATACCCATCGGGTACCCTTGTACCCTGCGGGTACCCTGTGGGTAAGGGTAAGGGTAAGGGTAAGGGTAAGGATTTTTACCCGTTACGTTTGGCGGGTAAGGGTACAAAAGAGATAGACAGGTATGCCAACGGGCGGGTAAATGCTTTACCCTTACCCTACCGTTCCCATTGCCATCCCTACTCGCTGGGAACGCTGGGATTGTCCGTTTCCCACGGGCCAGGCTTGGACGGTGCAGTGTTTTGTATGGGTAATGATCCAATTAGCATGTAATTAGCATATATTAAGTGATATTGTTATGTATTAAATAATATTAAACTATAATAAGATAAGTTAATGATTGTTTGAGCACAATCATGAGAAAAATTATTATGATGATGATGATTTAATAATTTTAATCTCATGCAACATATCTTTGAACGGGCAACCAATCACCATCTCTGCTTGAACTGGCTCAATAGATACAACCAACCAAACATGGTGTATTTGCATATACCCAACATGGCTAAGGTGAGCCTGGCTCAATAGATACGATCATGGCTAGGCCATGCAATCAACCAATCGGACCCAAGGAACAAACCTTAACTTACAGTGCTCGTATTGTCCAATCTACACGGTTTAAACCTACTTAACTAAGCACACTAGCAAGACCAATTCTAGCAAAGAGAGCATACTAACATGGTCGTCATTCACCTTGGTAAGATTCACACTATCAAGAAGAACAACCTATACATGGTCAACTAAGACAAGTAATTGCATGAAGTAAATACACAAATTAAACACATGAATGTAAAGAGGGAGGAGCAAACCCTAAGCCTGCAGTGAGCATCAGCTTGGCCGTGCACGCCACCATGGTGCTACTGGCATGCACCCGAGTAGGTTGTCGCCAGCGATGGCACCGTGATGGAGCCGCCGATTGAACATCCACATAAACCTAGCAAACGATGAAGTCCAAAATACCCTTGGCAAATGGTTTGCCGACGGCCACCCTAGGCAAAGAGCTCACGACATAGAGGCCCTTTAATGTGAGTCCAAGCTCGGGCTCACGAGAAAGGTGTACCGTATGTAATATTTAGCTCTTGGCAAAGAGTTTTGAAAAAGAATAAAAAAACTAAAAATACCACAGGTCGGGCCCACTGCTGGCCACCTCCACTTCCAATCGGTCCCACCGCCATCCCACCGCCGCAGATCTCGCCACAGAGGAAGAGGAGGCCCCATCTGCTCCGCCAGACGACCACGACCACCTCCACTGCCACCCCACCGCACGCCATCGTTGTGGTGGAGGACCCTGTCGTGGGCAGGAGGTCGCCGCAGAGGTGGAGGAGGCTGCCTGGTGGAGAAGGACAAAGCCATGGGGAGGAGGCCCCGCCGTCGTCGTCACCACCACCACCATTCCGAGGCTCCCCCGTCGCTAGCACCGCTGCCATCGTGCCATGCCGTGCCAAATCTGGCTTCGATGGAGATTATGAAGGAGTGGCCCACGTTGGATCTCGCTCATGCGTTCACCAGTGCAGAGAAGCTGGCCGATATTGCACCGAAAGACATGGAGGCCGCTGTCGTACAAAGGAAGAAGTATGCCACGGGCCTCCGGATTTTGCATCTCTGTAACATCCTTGAATTTGAGTGTGTGTAAATTTAGGGGATTTCAAAAACTTGTTATGAGTGGTGTGCTTATGAAATCAAATAAGGATGTCTTCTTTTTTCCCTTCCCTGATTCCTAGATTTAATTTAATTCCAACAATAATTTTAGGACTTATAAATTGCTAGTGTGAGAAGTTGGATTTTCATTTGGGATTTAATTGGATTTAATTGAGTGTTTTCAAATTTGAATTTGCATTCAAATTTGAAATAGATGTTTAATAGGAATAGGGTTAATAGGAAATACCTTTTTTTACCTTCTTAGGCCGCCAACCAACCCAGCCGGCCGGGCACCGCTTTCGGCCCAGGCGCGGCCCATCCTGCGCGCCGCCAAGCCGCCGCCGGCTCGGCCACGCGCCCAGCCGCTGACTCGTGGGGCCCTTCCGTCAGGCGCCACATCTGTGACAACCCGCCTAGGAAAATACCGTACTATCGCCTAAGACCGATCCACTTTGGTCATTAAGCGATAATAAAGTATCATCCTGTCGTTAGTTGCCGGGTTAACACCCGGTAAATCACTTGAAAAGCAACAAGGATCGATATATGCATAAAAACTCACTCGAAGGCGAGTCCAGAGATACAACATCATTAATATCCAAATTCGTACCCCGAGGGGTTTAATTATTACAAACCAAGGTTTTCGCCATAAGGAAATAGTTCAAAGTTTTGAAAACAACGGAATTAAAACTAACGGAAGCGAAGACACCACGGGAGGCCATCCATGATGCTTTCAGTCGTCGTCCTCCACCCACTCCAGCTCCCAACCGGGCGGGATCTCTCCGGGCCACACATCACCGAAAGCATTACCTGAATCAACACATTATAGCAAGGCTGAGTATACTAATACTCAGCAAGACTTACCCGTCGGTGATAACTACTTCACCAAATCTAGACCATGAAAGGCTTTTTGGCTACTGGGTTGCTTTTGCTGAAAAGTAACAAAGAGTAGGTCCTTACTTTCAAGATTTTAGCAAAAGTTCTAGTAGGTTTAATCTTTACTACATTAGCCAACTAGTACAAACAAAGTTGTACGATACAATTAATCAAGCATAAAGTTCATCAACTTCCATCATTAGGGATCTCATGACTAGTGGAGTAAGTAGTCTCAGATAACGGTGAGAGGCCGACAATCGATTGATTTAAACCTTGCAAGGTGGATCTAAACACACGGTAGGCTGCCCCCGAAAGGACAACTTTCCCAGGCCATTTCCAAAAATCCTCGGGTCGGGATGAAAGGCCACAGTCTTTGGTGCAGGCTATCCGGCATACCACGCAAGATTCCCGGAATCACCATACACCACCGGTAGCTAGCCGTGAGACAATCCCCAAGAGTAGTGACAGTTCCATCCCTAGCCGTCTCATTAAGGTATTAGGCTTACCGGTCCCATTCCCGACAAGTGTTTAGTACGTTCAAACACTTAACCCACATAACCACTGGACCGAAGCCCAAATCCCATGCTCTTACCACATGAGCAATCCATTTAAGGATATACGTGATTCCTATCTAGGAACCTATTCTCGCGAGTGAGGTCATCACTCGACTTGTAACGGTCCTATAGCTTAGCAGCTATCGACCTATCATGCTAGTAAGGACAAAGGTACCTAGGGATCATGCCTCTAGGGTTTCATTCAACTCCTGAACTTAAATGCACAATCATCCATAAATAATTGAATAAAGAATTTGAAAGCTAGGTTAGATGCACCGGAGCTTGCCTTCGTTAGCTAGGTTAGCCTGGGAACCCTCGGTGTCGTTGAGCACTTCCACGTACTACAGCAAAGCTTCTGGTCCTCCTTCCTCGTTCTCCGGTACAAGCGAGTAATCACCGTCCGGAAGATCTACACGGAATGCAATGCAAGGTTTAGGTGATGTGATAGGTTGTTTATCTTGCCCAACTCTTGTTGGTCATATTCATCTTAACAAGCATCTAGGTAGTACATCTCTTTTAGGAAGGTTATTGGTTATATGTGATTCATTCTTTTATTGCACATTGAATAAAGGTTTCTCTTGTACTTGTTATTTTATGTGAAGGCTTTAATCCTTTTCCTTTCACAAGCAAATGTATGAATAATATTTTTATTCATGAATTAATTTCTAATAAGCAAGGATTCTTAATTAACTTTTAATTAAATTAGGTAATACTTTCAAAAAGGAAAAAGAATTAAATAGGGGCTTTCCTTTATTTAATTTCCCTTTAATATTAAAAGGGCTTTTAAGCTTTTTATTAAGCAATTAAATTACCAAAAATTAAGGAAGTGTTTCTTATGCATGTTAGCACCTATCCTGGTCCATTGGACCCACATGTAAGTGTTGGATGCTAGGAAATTAAATATTAGAGAAAATAATAAAGACTAGCTAGTGATTCAAATTAAATGCATACAAAAATAAATAAGCACCAAAATGATCCAAACTTTCTCATGAATGCTCTCTGGTCCTAAACAAGCCTAAAGAACTAGCATATTCACCTAGAAACCCTACTGATCTTAGTTCATTAATTTACAAAGGAAAACATGCACAAATTAGGAATAAATATTTTTGTTAAGCCAAACATCATGATCAATTTACCAGAGGTGTGCTTTGACATAACAAGACAGTGTGCCCAAGTTGAGCACAAAAACATAAATATATTTAGCTAGCAAAATCCTTTATGCAGATTCTGAAGAAATGGAAAAACATTTTTATAGAACGATTTACTTCATAACTTTGTGCAATGTTTGGCATAGGAGCTAGTCATGACCTAACACACAATATATCCAAAAATTGGACACAGAGGATGTATGTATTTTGAGGTATAGCAGATCTAGGTTTTTCACATTTGTATTTTTCATGTTAAAAGTATTCAGAATTAGACGTTGTGATAATAACAAAAGTTGTAGTATATTTCACCATGAATCCAACAAAATTGGTTTTGCATTTTTCTGATTTTTCTATGATTTTCTATGCAATTTACAAGAAACAGCAAAATCACTTTACTATTGGAGTTACCCTTTTGCAGGGAGGCCCTCGGAAAGAAGTTTGGCTTTGCAATGTGGCCCCTGAGGCGCCGGCCAGCGGCGGTCCGGCCAAATTCCGGCCAACCGCCAGCCGGGGCCGGCCGGCACGGGCGGGGGAGGGGCCTTGGGTCCTAGGGGACCGATTCCCGTGCTTGGATGGGGCGGGGAGGAGTCGGCGAGGGGCGGCGCCGGCGGCCGGGCACGGTGGCCGCCGCGGTTGGAATTCCGGTGGCGTGGGCTCGATGTAGGGGGGCGTGGGGCGGTTGGGGAGTTAGGGTAGGGGCGAGAGAAGGGTGGTGGCAAGGTTCATTTGGCGCGCGGCCGGCCGGGACCTTGCGGCGGCCGCGGCGGGCTCCGATGGCGGCACGGGTGGAGAGCGGGGGGAGGAGCGCGGCTTGGCGTGATGCAGAGGGGCAGCGTCCCTTTGTGGTGGCCAAGGATCGACGGCGACGTCCCTAGGTGCACGCGCCGGCCTAGGCAGGAGCGAATGGCAGGGGGAGGCATGGAACGGACCGACGGTCTGTGGGGGTTCGCCGGCCGGACGGCGCGTGGCGCGAGGAAAGGGGCAAGACTTCGAGGCGGCCTCAGTGGGCGCGTGGCCCGGGGAAGGGCAGCCTCGAGACGTGGGCGGGCCTAGCCGGCGCTCGCTGCGCGGCGCGACGTCGCGTCGGCTCGGAAAAATTTTACAGTGCCCCTGTTTGAACGCATCAAACTCCAAAAAGTTGAATAGAAGTGCACAAAACAATGAATAGGAAAGTTGTAGATCTAACTACCCTCTACAACTTTTGTAAAGGGCATCTAGTGTTTTTCTCAACGGATTTTGCAGGAACGTCGTGCCAACTTCGAATGCTGGCGTGTCCCTGCGAACAGGAGATATTGACAATCGATCGAGTTTTTCACCAATTTCCACTCAAAATTTGAAATGCCATTCTACATGAAAGTTGTGTCCCTCATCAAGATAGACAACTTTCATAAATGTAGATTTTGAAGT
Source organism: Cenchrus americanus (assembly GCA_947561735.1). Taxonomy (NCBI): domain Eukaryota; kingdom Viridiplantae; phylum Streptophyta; class Magnoliopsida; order Poales; family Poaceae; genus Cenchrus; species Cenchrus americanus. The sequence continues at coordinate 162,355,921 of OX387242.1, read as the reverse complement.
GTTTAGGTGAATTTTGGAGAACACGGCAAAAGTTCCAGACGACATTCGCTGAAGTCAACGGTTAAGCCGGTTTTGACTGGGTCTTTGAGCAAGGGTTGACCACGGATGTGCGTAAACTTGGTCAAGGGGTCTAATAGGGTTCATTGGCGAGGTTTTCGATGTGATGACCCAGGTTGACCTAGGTTTGACCGGTTTTCGGTTGGTGTGACTCGGCTGATCCGGTCATTAGCGATAATGACGGTAATTAAAAACTCGGGGCGTCACAACATCGCCCCTCCTTTCCCTTTCCTTTTTCCCTTTCTTCTTCCCCCCGCTGTCAACCGCGGCCACCGCCGTGGAAAGGGGAGGCCGTGCGGCCATGCCCGCCGTCGCGAATGGCCTCCACGCGTCGAGTTGTCGATCGCGCCGTCCGTCTCACCTACCCCCGCCTATTTAAGCATCGGCGCGGCCCGGGGCTCAAACCCTAGCCGATTGGGGTTTCCCTTCCCCCAATCCGCCGCCGCTGACGTAGGAGGAGGAGAAGGAGGCGGGGTTGGCCGTCCGTGGGAGCGCGCCGTCGTCATTCGCCGAGCCGGGGCCATTCGCGAGGAAGGAGCTGGACCGGGTCGCTGCGAACGGCGGCGCCTTCCTCTGTTTCACTGGCCCAAGCCGTCACCGCGTCGAGCCCCTCTTCCCCGACGCCTTCACCGCCAGTCCTCCTCTGGCCGTAGGTGAGCACCACGTCCTGTCCGTCTCTTGTGGTGCCCGACCTTCGAGTCGTGGTCGCGCGTCTAGCCTTGAGCGCTCGCCGCCATGTCTATGCACACCACCGCGCCACTGCACTTAAGCTGGTGAGGCCGGCCATCGAGCTAGCTGGGAAAGATCGTTTCTTGCAGGTGTCGCGTCCTTCGTCAACGCTCGTGCAGCCCGCTGTTCCACTCTTTGTCCGCCCGTGCGCCGTTACGAGCGCCGGCATGCCAGCCGTGCGCGCACATCCGCGTGCGTCACCGCCGAGCAGAGCCGTAGGGTGTGTCCCGTGCGTGCCTTGGGAGCACACGCACACACTCGCCCTACAACCGTACACGCACGCTCACGCGTCTCGCGGCCTAGCCTCGGGTCGCCCAAGACCGGAGCTCGCTGCCGGGTTTTCTTCTTGACCAGCCGGGAGCGCGCGTGCGCGCACTTGAGGTCAACCTCGCCGGCGCCAGTTACCCCCGGCCGCGCCGCCTTCCTTTTACCCCAAGTTTGAACCTTTGCGAGACCGAGCCGGGCACACGTTCCTACGCCCGCGCTTGGCGAGCAGAGCGCCGCGTCCGCGACGCCCGCGCCGAGCCTCGCTGCCGCCTCACCGTAGGGACGCCCTGCAGATCCAAGGCATCGCCTTTCTTTGAACGGGTCGCTACCCTAGGTCTCCTCTTGGACGCTAAGTTCCGTACACGCCGGCCATCACCACACCTCGCCACTGACGAGACCCTTTTCCGGCCGGCAAGCCTTTGGGGCAAAACACCGAACACCTGCCGCTTCGCCCAGAACCCCATAAGGTTCTTCCTTCGCACGTCGACCCACACGCCGGTGTGGCCGCAGGGGATTGCTAGGATCCCGTGCGCCCAGCCAATCCGGCCCCTTGGCACACGCTTGCCTGCTCCGTGCCGGGCCGCAGCGGATCCGCCCGGATCCCGTGCACCCGACCACGTGAGGCAGCCACATGGGCTGCAGTTGGCTTAAAGCCGCCCACGTGGACGCCACGTCAGCTCCAGTAGCCGGCTTGCAGACACCTAACCGCCAGCTTTAAGCCCCTAAGAGCCAGCCAGTAGTCAGCCTATAGTCTGTGCTATTGTGTATGCGTATTTTATTTTCAGAAAACTATTTTCTCTTTGAAAAATCCTAGTAAATCCATTTTAGCTCCGAAAAATATAAAACATTTTCCTGAAATTATATAAAATCTTAAACTCCATGCTAGGCTAGTGTTTGCTCTCTTTTGGCTCTTAATTGCTATTCTTTTGGAGTTGATTGCTTTAGGACCGTTGTTTATTTTCTTTTACGCGTTAATAGGAGCAGCTGGAGCCGGGGAGCTGATCCCGGAGTATGACTACACCGACGACTTCGCCGCAGAGGACTACCCGACCCCAGGTTCACGCCCGACTGATTCTGAAATACCTATTAGGCATTGCTAAATAGAATGCTAGCGCTTTACTTTAAATGCATTGATGATGAGCCTTGCACTACCTACTTTTATTATCCTGTCCTTGATTGTCCTACTACTATATATGTTTATAAGCGTGTATATACGCTGAGCTTCGCGATGCATGTGTTGGGATGGGAATAGTGGTTCTTGGCGCGAGTGGTATAAAACCGGCAGGAGAAGGCGTTTTGGGTACTTTGGCGGGGGTGAGCTCGAGACAACCGATTTGGGATCAGGGATAGAGATGCACTCCTCAGTGTGTCCCTACTTTGACGTTTTTCGGAGCCTAGGTGTTGGGGTTTTACTTCCGTGTGGAGGATATGAGCTCACCCCGGTCTGAAACCGAGTGGACAGACCTTTTCACGGGACCTTTACGTACACACTACCCCGCCGAGCGTGGGGTTAGGGCCGAGTTGAGCTCGGCAAGTGCGGAACCATACCTGCCAGCAGGATAGAGGGTATCAGTGGGGGAGAGGTGGAGAGAGGCCACCTTCTCTAAGTGTGTCGCCCGTGTGGCCACACGGGGGCATTTCACAGTTCCGGTGCCGTCCCCTTTGCGAGGGGGATCGCTTTGAGGGTCGGATGCAGGATGGGACCGTAACTACCGAGAGTTCGCACGGTAGGATGGGCTCGGTCGGCTGTACACTGGCCGGGAGCCATTCCGGGTTGGGTTCAGGTGTACACGCTCTACAGAGTTGTTCGATCTATAGCTATAGCCGCGTCCTCGGTTATGGACATGTCCCCTGATAGCTTTGTTCTCATGTTTTGGGATTTCTACCTCCCCCTTATAGGTGAGAGTGTGGTGAGCCATGGTTGCAGTCGGCTAGAGGAGAGAGGCTCCATCTACCTCATCGATCCGATTGCAATCATTGAGGTGCGAGGAGAGGAAGTTCTCGCATCGACCCTAGTTCGGAGTAGGTTGTGGAGACGGGGCCCTGGGTGACCAGGTGGTTCCGAGCTGTGTTGAGAACTTTGGGATTGGGAATCTGTTGGAGATATCTTGTTTATACTCTGCTGCTGCAGCATAGGAAACCAGAGCCGCTTCCTTGTCTCTTTTCCTCCCTTTAGATGATAGGCCACTTAAAGCTGCATAGAGTTGGTGACGTGGACCTATCCCACTCCTTGGGGATAGACTTTGGGTGTGCAGGGTACGAGACTGAGTACGACAACAACGCCGATGGATGGTACGACTGAGGGTTGCGTCACTTCGCTCAAGGATGCCTGTGGAGAGAAGAATAAAAGATGGAGACCCTTCTAAGATGCTAGCTACCGTTGCGTAGAATTTCACTCTGATTCAGCCAAGAGGCTTGTAATGATGTACTCCATAATGGACATGTAATAAAATATGTACTTTTACTCTTATGTGACGCGATGTATGACTTTGTGTATTTATTTGTGAGACGTTCTGTACGCGATAGCCACTGATCCAGGGACTATCGTGATGGTACAGGGATTCGGGTTTTCTACGAAAATCCGGGGTTTTACAATCTCCACTTGCGTGGAGGAGTAAGCTGAGTCACTGCTCGCCAGGCCTCAGGAAGAAGCAGGCCGCAGAAATCCGGAGGAAACTGAGGCATCGTGGGGAGAGGAGGAGGGGAGCGGCCATCCTCGTCGGGAGAGGAGAGCGAGCGTGCCGGATCTGATGGAGAGAAAGAGGAGAGTGGGGCGGCGGCGGAAGGGAGTCGGGGCGGGGCAGAGAGGAGGGTGGGGAAAGGGGGGGCATTTATATATTGAGGGTTCTTGAAGGGGGGAGGGGCCTAATGGGCCGACTAGTCCAAATTGGGTTTGCCATGGGTCTAAAATCGGCCCATGACTATTTTTTATTTTTTAAAAAATCTTCAAATACATTTAATTAGTTAAATATAGCAAATTAATTAAAAAATATGTCAAATTTTAACATGAAGTGCCACGTGTTGTATGTAGATACTAGAAAAGTTTTGAATTCAAATTCCAATTGGAACATCTCTTCACCTACAAATCTAACTGCTTCCTTCATAACTCTACGAAACTTCTTCGCAAATGTTCAATTTGTAAGTATTGTACATGATGAAATGTGCAAACCCACTCAATCTTTTTCCACAACCACAATGTATGATATCATGTGATATAGACAAATTTCATGATTTTTAGACTTCCTTTGAGTTTTTTTAGAATTTTGAAATCATTTAGGCGCACGTATCTGATCGTGTTTCCGAAAATGATTTTGGAAATTTCTTTTCAATTTATGGATAGGGTCTCAAATTTGGCAAGATCATTTTTCACTAATTTTCTTCTAATATATGTATCACTTGCAGTTCAAATTTAACTTGACTAAAAAATTGATTGACATGCAATTATTTTGTTAAATGTAGAGAACAAACACAAAAATGTACCAAATTTTAACATGGAGTAACACATGTTGCATGGGAACAGCAGAAAAAGTTTAGGGTATCGAAGATAAACATAGCTATGAGTTGCTTCGCAAGTGTCCTTCCATATTCAATCAAAAAACACACATTTAAATTGAAATTTTAGAAAAACTCGTTACTAAAAGTTGTAGATCTTTTCAAGATGTACGATTGTGATACGAAGTGTTTCTTCATCCAAAGTTGTATGGAAAAAAGATACGGAAACATTTTTAAGTGGGAAAAAGGTATTTTAAAGTCGTCCCAAACAAAAGCGCACGGTAAAACAAAATGTTTGCCATCGATTGAAAAAAACACACGGTACAGCAGTTGCTGTGAGTTTTTATCGTGGCGCTCGGCAAAATGGTATTTTGCCACGACAAAAAGCTGGCTCACGCAAAGTTATGCTTTCCGGTAGTGTATATAGTCTCCTCGTTCCCTCGAGTCTCGACACTGCTGCAAACTGGCCACCAAACCCTTCTTCATGAAGCAACCAGTAGTGCACGGAGTTGGGTTGGTGGCTTAAAAATTTTGTGCTACTACATTGCCCACGGGTAACATATGGATAGGTTCGCAGCATTATTTCTTTAGGACATCGATGGTCTTTGTCCCTTTGCCTTTCCCCGTTCTATAAATAACGTAACGGATCGGTACTATACAGCAGCGGCAGCAGCTAGCTGTGGAGTGGAACACAAACTGCACCTCCACATTACATATTTCCACACAATGCAGACATGTCATATCCACACCCACCCGTAGGAGAGGGGCTTCAGTCTCGGTTGGTAAGGGGTATATGTCTCTGAAGTCCAACCGAAACTAATGTTCAGCCCTTTAATCTCGGTTGAACCAATCGGGACTAAAAAGATCATTTAGTCCCAGGTGGTATTACGAACCGAGAGGGGGGGGGGGGCACCAACACCTGCGCCCACCCCCTTTAGTCTTGGTTGGTACTACCAACTGAGACTAAAGGGTCTCGTTTCTCTTTTGTTTTCGATTTGAGCGTATATTCTAATTGTCATCTAACCCGTATATGCACATATACGTATTTGAAGTTGTATATAGGTATATACCTGTCCATATATACCATATACGCAGTTAGATTAGACTTATATATAAATTAAACCCTATATATCTACATACATAAATTTATAAATGTATACACACATAATGTTTTATACACATAAAAATAAATAGTATTTTCTTAAACTAGTATATATACATCAAAACCCCCTATAGTATATATATCAAAATATCATTCAGTTCAAATATCTAGTCTCATTTAGCTTTCCTCGGAGGTGAATCGGTCAATTGGATGGTTGTCATAATGATGTTTTCCTTGTGGATTAACCACCTCGTCCATGGGGAATCCCACAAGAGCTTCTTGAATTGCCAATAGACGATCCTTCTCAATGAGTGCGTCCCTTTTTATAATCTTCTGTAATTTGCAAATAGGTTGATATAATACACCAAGCGATTAAATATACAAAAAAGGATAAAATGATGTATTAATAATATGTTTATTTTACTTAAACTATCATCATCCGCGTTGCCACTGTGATGGTTTATGTGCTCACAAACGTAGTACCCGCATAAATTACTTCCTTGCTCTTGTCTCAAACACTAAATTGGAGAGGAGAACAGAATATAAGTTCTAGTGTTATACATTTTAAATATTCCCAATCTGAAGTTGTTATTTGTATACGTACCGGAAAATCATACACCCATCTAATTTTGGGTTGAAATGCTCCTTCGTACTTTGCAATGAACATGGTCCAAGCTCTGAGGCAAAATAATAAAAGATAAAATATGTTAGTATAAAAGCTAAATATATATATTGCATTAAAGAAAATGTCATAGATATAATTATTACTCGTGGAATACATCTTCAAGGTCTTGGTATTCTGAGCGATCTTTTCTCAATGAATCATACACATTGATGTTGCTATTGTCGATACTGATTATGAGTAGAACACAGTGGAATCTGTATGCATCCTCATGGAGATTAGAATTGACTAAATAGAATTAACAATGATAATTAGATGACAATCGTACTTACTTGAAGTTGTAAGGCAGTAGTATAAGGTTCTTGTAATGAAACTCATCTAAGTGCCTAAAAATGGATTCGATTGTTGTTTTTCGTTGGTTTTTAATCTCATCCGCGTTAACTTTTGATGGGTCCATGAAAGCAATTCTTGAATAACCCTTCCTTCCCATCTCAGTAAGTTGCAGGCTACACAAGAACAAAGTCAAATGTTAATTAGTAGATCGACAAATGTAATAAAGTTATTTATAAACATATGAAAATATGTCACTTATAGACACCAGGCCATCATCAGATCGGTATTCACGGCGTCTAGATGGTAAATTTCATAGATATCAGTGAATCAGAGTTAGACCACCTTCTCGTTCTGAAGGGCAAAATCTCCAGGTCTCACGAGCATACCAAACATCTCCAGCCCCTCAGTTGACTTCTTCAAGTACCAATCATGAAATCTACGCATCTTAGTTGGGAGCTTGTTTACCAATTCTGGCTTCATTACAGGTTGTCCTAGCTCAAAGTGCCATCTAAATTTTTGATTTTTATCCGCTGGTAGGTCTTCAAGGCCGATAATACCACCATCAGGCATCTTTGTTTGTTCATAAAAGGTAATGAGCCGAGCCAGTTCTTCTTCAGACATGATGTCAATAGCTTTTTGCACGTCTGGACTGATGCTCGCAAACAAGTTAGTCCGATCGGTCGTGGATGCAGGTATTTCCTCGATGTTTGTGGCGGTCCCCGACGTCGACGCAGGAATCTCCTTGTTGTTGTTTGTGGCGGCGGTCCCTGACGTCGACGCAGGAATCTCCTTTTTCTTGTTTGTGGTGGCAGTCCCCGACGTCGACGCAGGTATTTGCTCGATGTAACTATTCAGCGACCCTCATTGTCTCTTCTTAGTATAAGACTTGTTCACCGGACGCTCATAGTCCGTTTTCAATGGCGGTTTCCTTCTCCTTTTTGTTTCCTTCTCGTCTATGAAAGCTTTGAGCCTCTCCATACGACCTTCATTTTTTTGCCTCCAGCTCTTCCTATTTTCTTTTTTATTTCACTTATTCAAAGAAGTCCATGACTTCTTTCTGTACAGTCCCTTCTATTTCTTCATCTGTCTTTGTCTCATGCTTTTTCTTTGCTGGTCGTTTTCATTTTTTCTTTGGTGGTTACACCGACCCGAAAGATTGCGCTTGAGAGCTTGTGGCGAATGGTTGCTGAGGTGAATTGGGATTTATGTCATCATCGTGATCGCTGGAGCTCCGTTCACCCGAATTGTCGTATGGTTGTTGCGGAGAAGGTGAGCGAGCAGGTGGTGACGATGACGGCCCCGGAGACGATTGTAGAAGCTTGCGAGTAGGTACTGACGATGACGGCCCCGGCTCCATGCGGTCTCTCGGAGATCCGTCAATCTCGGGGATTATGACGGTGTAATGTTTTGGCCATAATATGATAACGTGTAGCGCATCCTTAAGTGTCTTTTCCCCGTCAGCTCCTGGGATATCTATCTCTAACTCCTCAAAATCAGGTTGACATATCTTCTCTACGCTAACTGAGGCATAGCCAAGGGGAATCAACATGATGTGGCTCGTCTATCCAAGAAACTATGCAAAAGCACTTCCGTCCGCCACCTGAGAAAAAAATAATTAATTAGTTATTATTAGCATTATGAATGTCTGTCCACAAAAATCAAAGTAATTTATATGATCAATTATTGAGGTAATAAAAGCATAAATTAGACATACCTTCATTTTGATGTTGCCGAATGGCTTGTGAAGCTCACATCTGGTGCGCCGACAGATGTCATCCACAAGGTACCGTTGGCTGTCCACTTGAACTCCTATTGCCCTTTGCTCTTCGTGAACCGTCGCAAAAGCACACCTACTTTTGTGAGTAGAAAGAACTTGTACTAGAGGCAGTCCTTGTGCTGGGGCCATCTCATTTACAGCGGCGACCACTCGCCGTTCAATATCTGCCGTCACCTTTTCTTCGTGTTCGTTAAGTCTTTTTTCTAACTCTTGCCGCTGTTCCTCCTCTTCGTGCTCTCTTCTTCTTCTGTGGCTTCGATAGGTGGTAATGTCTCCCCTGAACCCAAATTTCCATGGTACCACCTGAAGCCCCTGCATCGTCCTAGGTGTTCAGGATTCTTGAGCGCCATAGTGAGCTCATCGATCTCTCTGTCAACCTTCACTCTGCCTGCTCTGACATCTTCAATTATGTTCAATATTTCAAGTGCAGTCTCACATAACGAGGGTGGGTAATCAAGGGTACTATCTTCTGAGTTGCCTCCATGAGCATAATACCAATTCTTCACTCGCTCGGGCCAATCAATGACCGCTGGTATGGTACCTTGTGCGAGAAGGTCTTCTTCCCTCTTCCGCCACTTGGGAATTGCAAATGCATAACCACCTCAACCAAGATGATGGTCGTGCTCCTTCTTACCACGACTTTGCTTCCCTCGTGCACTCGCCGTGGCGAAATTTTCACTTTTCTTGTATTCCACAAAGGACATCCAGTGTTCTTTTAACTTGGGATATTCAATCCAATTTGGAGTTCGATTCTTCTTGATATAATCTTTATCAAGTTGCTGTTTGAACTTCTGAAATTGTGTTGCCATCCTTGTGAGAGTCCAACGCTTCACATTGGCTGGTTCAACACCTTTAGGAAGTGTGAAGTGTTTTAAGATTTCATCCCACAACAAATTTTTCACTAAGTCTGGAACCACGTGTGGATTATCTGCTTTTCCCTTCCATTCTCTGTAGCTGATGGGCACGTTGTCCCTTACAATGGCCCCACACTGTGACACATACTTGTCCTTGTTTTTTTTGGAGCACATGGTTGGCCATCATCTGATACTTCTGTGATCTGATACATAACATGGCCGGTGAGTACTTGTGTACGCCCTCTCTTTGTCTTTTTTGATGTGGAGCCTGAAGCCTACATGTTGTAAATTCGTTATTTAATTAATTAATACCTACGAATTGAGGTTAGAAAAATAAGAACTATGAAGTTAATGCATGATATATATATATAGAACGTGTATGTTGTAGCCGGCCACAGAATAGCAAATTCTGTGGCCAGACCCAAACCTGAGCCGCTCGCGGTTCGATCAAACCTGCGTCAGCCACGCCATCTGCGGATTCATCAATTAATTACTGTGAGGATAATAATAATCCCCATCCTCCTTTTTCCATTGTCCACGCACGCAGACACATCTCCGCCGCCGTGCTTCGTTCACCACGCAGTGCACCGGCGACTTCCGCTGCCCCATCCCCGCCCTCCCATCGGTACGAGACGAAGCAGCCCAGAGGCGAGATTTTTTTTTATTTTTTAATCCTTTTTAATCTAATTTATTAAAAATAACCCGGGCACAACTAAAATTGCAAAAATTAGCCCTTTTGGTCGCGTCAGGCCGCGTGGCGCGACTCCTCATTAGTCGCGCCACATGCCTTGGCGCGACTCAGGCGCCACGTCAGCCGGGCGCGCGCGGCGTTGCTGAGGTGGCGAGTGAGTCGCGCCAGGGCATGTGGCGAGTCGCGCCACGCGGCTTGGCGCGACTCACTTCACTTACAGGGGGGCGCCGGGCCCTTTTCTTTCTTCCTCCTTTCTTTCTCCCAAACCAAGCTCCCTCCCTGCTCCCATGGCGTCGCCCCCCTCCGCCCCCTCTAGATCCACTCCATCCCTCACCCGTTTTGAAGAGGAAAGTGTGGGAAATTGCTCATGGAAGGTAACTCCTCCATTCTAACCAATTAGTTTTTGCGGATTCCATCGTTTTCGTTGGATTTGAGGTGGTTAGGTTTAGTGAATGATTTGAGATAGATAGCATGATTGAGTACGAATCGGGTATGATTTAGTGTAGTGTATCGTTCAAGTGACCGATGTTAACCTCTTCTTATCGTCTAGTTTCTCTTGCATGGTAGGATTTCATCATTTCCATGTTGGATAGTGTAGATGCTATTGATATGTGAGATGAGGGTTGGTATAATCAATTTAATTTGTGGTTGTGTGTAGATGGATCGTTTAGTACGTATATTTTCGGGTGGCATAGTTGATGACAATGGGGAGTTTAAAAGCATGAGGCAACAAGTAGCAAGATTTGATAGTCCTCCAACATTTGAAGATATTAAAACCCGAGTGAATACTTTGTTCAAGGTTGGGAATGAGGGGGAGGAATTAAGGACTCCGGTGATGATGCCAATTAATTGTGGCGATGATTGGTTATTTTACAAAGAGTGTGTGAAAGAATCTCAAGTTCGTTGTGCTGAGTTAGTTGTTGATGTTCACTCTCCGGTTGATTCACCGCATAATGATGAGCCCATGAAACACTTAACTCAGGAAGATATGGTACCACACAATGAGGTTCATGATAATGAGGATGATGAAGAAGGTGGTGATGATGAGGAATGTTCTTATGGTTCAGATGGGGAAGATGACTTTGATAGATGTGGGTTGAATAATAATTTTGGTGAGTATCAGGATGATGAGGAAGAAGATGGGGATGATATATCTGTGAGCTCTGAAGAAGAAGAAGAAGAACCAACTCCAGTTAGCCAACCAACCCCATCTCCACATAGTCAACCAATGAAGGACCGATTCGGGCGACCACAGAGGGGGGGGGAGTGAATGGGAGCCGATAAAAATTCTTCCCTTTGGTTGAATTCGGCCTATTCCCCAAATTCACAACTACGGATTCCCACACGAGTTTGCCAAGGTCACGTAGTCACAACGAACCTACCAACCCTAGCAACAAACCCCAACTCAATCCAACACGGAAGCACAACTCAAAAAGCAAAGGACTTAGGCAATCTGGAAAGCACCAGGCGGACCGTCCGCAGTGTCCGGGCGGACTGTCCGCGAGGAGGGCACGGACCGTCCGAAAATGCTACCCGAACCTCCAGTACTGCACCGGGAAAAACGGACCGTCCGCCTCGTCACGGATCGTCCGACACTCTAGTACGGACCGTCCGCAAACTTCATGCACCAAAAACCCACCGACGAAATGGATCGAAAGAAGACGCTCAAGAAGCCGCACGAACACGAAGAACAACTGGGCTGTCAGGCACCTCGCGGACGGTCCGCGGTGACCTCACGGACGGTCCGCAGCTACCTCGCGGACGGTCCGCGGTGACCTCGCGGACGGTCCACCAGGTGCGAATCAGCACAGCCGAGGAACACGAGAAACAACCTCAAACTTCCAATCGATGGATCTCCTAAACCGTTGGACGGATTGACCCCAAATTTTTGGTAGATAAGAAGCGTCACTACGTGAAGCTATGCCCAAAATCTTGGAACCCTAAACCAATCCAATCAACCGGAATCACAAATCTCGTGCACTCAAAGCACAAACTCGAGTTCATCCAATCCTCACCAAATCGAGCCCGATTCCCGGCGTTTGAGGGGTCAAGATCATCACCAAAGGTGCGCAAGGCATCCATCCATGATCCCCTCAAAGAAATCCAGAGCCAAACGTTCTAGAAACGACGAATCAAGCCAAGCACGAAAATAGCACAAAAAGAGCTCCGAAAAATCAATAAAAGAAACTCGGGAATAGAAAGATTGGCACAAGATTTAGAGGATGAAATCACTATGAATATCTTGTCCAATCGATTACAAGCCACTCCTAGAATCCAAATCTAAGATGGCAAAAAGCTCCAATCAAAGAGCCACTCTCTCCTCTCTCCCTCTCTCCCAAAGCACTCCAAAATGAAAGAGTACCACAGCCTACTAGTCCAAGAGTTGGCTGAAAATTCGGCCCCCTCCTCCTATATATAGGCCCTTCGGAAAAGACCGAAGTGCCCCTACACTAGGAGTACAACTCAAGCCCTCACTGGGGCATTTTGGTCAACACATGAAGTTCACCATCGGACGGCCGCGCATCCATCAGGCCTTCACGTCCTCCCGACGCAAGCACCTCGATCATGCCGCGTGTCGCCCGCCTCGAAGCTTCCCGACGCACCCGGATACCGTCTCCTTCACGCCAGGCCCTCGGGCTCGGTTTTGAGGCCCAAACCGAGAAACCCTCCTCCGATGGTTTTGTGGCCAAACCACCAAACCCCGCGTACACGGCCCGGCCTCACCACGCCAAGCGTCGAGCCCACCAAGCCTTTCACCTCCGGCTCCCGGACGGTCTACTCAGTCTTGCCTCATTCCTTGACTTGGCCACCACCGATGCACCGGCTCCATGTCCACGACTTCGTCTTGCTCTTCTTGCACCATGCGGCTCGCACTTGATCCCGTCGGCCACCGGGTCCCTCGAACCAAGCCTACTTGTCTCTCCACTCCTCGGAGGCCCCGCAAGGCTAAGACCTTTCGCGTCTGTTCTTCACCTGCACCAATGCAAACCAATCCGCAACCAACACCTGCAATACTAGGCCAAGAGTTAGTCCACACAACGTTGTCAACCACTCCTCACGAGTGCATTGACAACACACCACATAAACAATAAGGTAAATACACAAAATAAAACACACACAACACAACTCAACACTACACACACAAAGCTTCAAACCATCCGGTCAGTCACTCATCACACACGGACCAAGGTACTTCTCAACTTGGTTCCTCAATCTCCCCCTTGATGAGTGCATTGACAAAAGAAGGTCAAAAAGCAAATAAGAACTCTTTCAAGCGCCACAAAGCCAATAAAAAGCAAACAAAAGGCCACTTGAAGTGAGAAGGGATAAAAACATGCTCCGACAAATTCCTCTCGAAACCAAAGCAAGCACAAAGGCTAAGCGCAATCGAAGAGACATACTACCAACATGCAATCCCTAAAAGCCATCAAACCTAAATGCTCAACCCAAAGAGCCATAAAACTCTTACCAAAACACTTGTCAACCGCTCATCACCATCAAATCAAGGTTCATATCAACTTGATTTTCCAAATTTCTCCCCCTTGAGGAGCGGATTGACAACAAGTGAGCACAAAGAAATGGTTTGAGAGGGAAAATGCCGAACAACTCATCCAAGTGAAAGAAAACCACACAAGAGCAAAGAACAAGGCCACTTGGCATGAGAGAAACCACAAAGGCCAACTCAATGTCTCGGTCCCCAAAGACATGGGCAACGGCTCGACACAACCGAGACAAGAAAGCATGATCCCTCAAGAAGAGGCACAAAGGGCTCAACACCGATCATGGACAAGCGAAATCACACGATCCCTCAAGAAGAGGCACAAAGGGCTCAACACCAATCATGTGATAATCGAAAACACAAGTCAACCACCGGCTCCTCAAGAAGAGGCAAAGGGCTCAACACCACCGGCACAAGAGCACAAATCTCACAAGCTCCCCCTAAACACATGAACTAGGGCCAAAGAGCATACAAAGCTCACCCTAAACTCATGAGATAGATAAAAGAGCACACCAAGCTCACAAGCTCCCCCTAAACACATGCACTAGGGACAAAGAGCATACAAAGCTCACCCTAAACACACGTGATAGAGCAAAACGCAACCACCAAAGCACAATTCAGGCAAACAAAGGAAACTCACCAAAACTCCCCCTACACAAATGCAAGCTCCCCCTAAACATGTGGATGCAAACTTCCAAATTTTAGATGCAGTTTTTTGAATTTTTCATTAAGCTCACCTCTTCTCCCCCTTGTTGACAATGTATGAATCAAGGTGAAAATGCAGGAATGTAAGACAAAGCATATAAACATCTACATGAGCTTCTCAAATAGGCCAAATCTAGTGTCAAAGGCTAGAAATGAGACAAAGAGCACACATATGGATCATAGCATAGTCAAAGCATTGCCACAAGTAATATATGAAAATATAGGCATGTGACAAAGCAAGTTTTCAGATTTGAGCAATTTTATCAAAAGATGGCTCACTTCAAATTTAAAGGCCTATCCATGTCATATTCTAGCCAAAAACATGCATATCATTCAGAGATCATACAAGGAGATCAAATTCTTAACAAAAGATCATTGCAAACACCCATAAAGCAAAACATGTCATGTTAAAGCTCATGAGCCATGTGTCCACTTCGGGGAGACTTCTCAACTGGTGAACATCATGCAACATGTTTTGCACCCATGTGTGAAAGATAAGACATTTTAAGCATAAACAAGATGGATGGAGCATTTTTCAAGCATACATACTTCTTTTCAAGATTAATTCATTTCATGGTACATGAAGTGCCTTTGCGGCAAAAAGAAGCTTATGCTCCTCCATGAATGCAACATAGGCTAAACATTCACAATGATATCGGCCTTTGGCCCAATTGAAAGAAAAAACATCCAAGCACAATCTAAGCATGAAAAGCACATTTAGACCAAAACGTGACATGGATACACTACTACACATGAGTGGAGCACATTTCACCAAAACTTAGTCAAGATTAGCATTTATTTCAAAAAGGGCTATCTCACCACACATATATCTCAAATATTCCAGGAGCATAGCCTCACATCACCATTTCTCCACACATATGACCAATGTCTCACAAGTAGCCAAAGAGACTCAAATAAGGCATATGAAAGAAGCTCATCATCCTAAAATGCAATATGATACAAATGCAACATAGGTAGATATGTACATCAAAACAAACATGATATATGACAGAATGCGAGACACAAATGTCAAACCTACCAAAGTCTATACATCATGATATATGATACAAATGCAATGCAAAATGCATAGGAAGACAAGGAACTTGACTTAACACCAATAAAGCTCACGAGGGAACACACCAACCAAGAATCACTCCAAGCGAGAGAAGAGCCACCAAGGGTCCCAATTGAGTACCATAGAAAAAGTACCAATTGCAAAACCGCAAAGATCCCAATTGAATACCATAGAAGGAATACCAATTGAAGGATCACAAAGACTGCCCAAAAAGCCACAACCCTTCTTGGAATCAAATTCCCTATCAAAAGAAGCCGAGCTCCCCCTCAACCAAGGGCAACTAACAAAGGAAAAGCTAGGAAAAGAAAGAGCAAGGAAAACTCTAAAACCAACCGAAAAGAGGAACAACAACACAACCCGACGACAAGACAAGCCCAAAACTCCAAGGAAAGCTCACAACATGCTACACAATGCATTAACAATAACAGTTAACATAAATAGAGCATTGTAACATGATTTCACAAATATGAATAAGCATGGGCAAGCAAGTATGTCAACAAGGTACAACACTAAACCAAAATGATACCAAAGAGTAACATGCCAAACAATATACAAGAACTAAACAAAGGCATGATACAAGATCACATGGATCATCCACCAACATATATTACAAAGCTAGCATGACAAGATATACATGGGGGACAAACATGCTAACAAGAAAGGTACCATCGAGCTAGACAAAAATGATATGGATGAACAACATGACATAACCGAGCAATTAACCATAAAGCATGACATGATGTTCATAAATATCACCCACCATAAAATCATACAAAGATAGCAAGATAGATATTCAAGATCACAAAGCTATCATGAACAATGTGGCTAGCCTACCATGGTTTTCACACAAGCAAGACACATGTATATACAAGAAAAGACAAGGGGAAAAGAAAACTCACTATACATGTGTACAAAGGCTTTCAAGAGCCATCCAAAACAGTGTGGAGAACCATCTTGTCTTGATCTCCTCACGGGCAGAGATCAAGACCATCCAACTCAAGTTCTCCAACCGCGCCTCCATACCTACACGCAAGGAGACGAGAAAGGTCGAGCCTTGGATCCCAAAGGGTTAGCAAGCACGTACTTGGGAATCCAAGATTTGGTCACACGGGTAAGTGGTGCACACAACCTATCATGTGGGTTAGCATGATGCAAATGCCGGTTGGAATGAAAAGTATTTTGAACGCCCTTGGAACCATGCCTCAAATAAGTCACTCGTGAAGAAAGTCGAGTGCTACCACGAGCAAAAAGGCAAATATCCTTCGGGTCGTAGGAGAAGAACCAACACAAGCACCACGGGAAGCATGTCGCGGACCAACACAAGGAACACTAGAAGCATGTCCACGAGCATGGCCTAACTCACTAGAAAGAGTGTCATAAAACCCGTCCACAAATCGCGCCTTCTTAGGCTCACAAGTGTTCATGCCATGAGAAGGACTATGAACAACCAAAGGCCTATAGGCACCTCCTCGCCGTATTTTCCTTGCCTGGCGGTAGCAAAAACTCTCTTGATGCCCATCCTTCCCACAGTGAGAGCAATGGTACAAAGGCCTATCGAGAGGCACGGTCCGAGTGGATGGATCACCATTCTCTTGTAAGTGGGAAGTCCCTTGGGACTTAGAGCATGAAGCATCAACCCCAACATCCAACTTGGTGCCCACATTAGAACCACACGTGCCATGAGAAAGGCTGCGTGGCTTCTTAAAAGCTTTGGCACGCACACGTCGCTCGTGCTTGACACGGCGAAAGCAAAACTCAACGGTATGCCCATCCTTCTTGCAAAAGGTGCATTGGAACCTCGGCTTGGGAGTATGAGTTCCAAATATGTGGGAGGCACTCTTTCCATTCAAATCACCTTGGGCAACACCAGAAGAAGCAACAAGCTTAGGAGTAGCTATGGGAGAGCTATCCAAAGCACTAGCACACTTACCACCATTCAAAGACTCACACTCAAGAGAAGAAGTCGACTCCGGTTTAGAAGAAGCAAATTTAGAAGTATCAACATCGGAGTGACAAGAGAAGCAAGAATCCAAACCCTTGGCACAAAGACTCTTGCACCTTGTGCGCAAAACCTCATTTTGAGACTTTAGGCGCTCACAAGTACCACATGTCATATTTCTCAAATTATTGATATCTTCTTCAATGCATTTAGCATATGTGGTACGCAAGAGTTCATTTTCTTTCTCAAGGTTGGCACTCATCTCATCATGCTCAACCAACTTGGCGCTCATATCATCGCGCATTTCTTTAAAGCCAAAACTTCACTTTCCAAATCAATGCATGAAGTGCAAATGAGACCACATGTACAAGTATCATCATTTACACCCATCAAAGCATCATCATCATCATCACAAGAAGTATGGCAAGCATCCTCTACAAGAAACAAAGAGCACTTGCTACAAGGCATGGATTTTATATCACAAATTTCAGCCCTAGCATGCTCAAGATCATCTACACATGTGGTGTGAGTCAATTTTAATTCATTAATTTCAGCATGCAAAGACTCACAAGAAACACATGGTAAAGAAGCACTTGTCTCTAACAAAGCAATCTTACTCCTAGCCATATCAAGCTCATCATTCAAAACAACACAAGAGTTGCAAGGCATAGAAGCATTGGATTTCAACAAGTCAATTTCAGATTGCAAGTTAGCAAGAGATGATCTCAATTCATCATTCTCAAAATCAAGATTGTCGCATGCTCTTCTAAAAGCTTCAACATGCATTTTGCGCCAATTAACTTCATCTTTTAATTTCTCATTTTCAGCACACAAGGCATCGCAAGATTTGCACGACAAAGAAGCTTTGAAATTTAACACCTTAATTTCAGATTTCAAGAATGCAATGGAAGCAATCAAAGCATCATTTTTAGCATGCATGGTGTTACAAGAAGTGCAAGAATTCAAAGCACGAGACCTCCAATGAGCCATACCACATTTCAACCTAGTAAGAGAGCATTTCATCTTCTCATTCTTCCTACGCAAGGCATCACACAAATCTATGTTTCTCCTATGCAAGTCTCCACAATCACGCTCACAATCATCCAACCTATTGCATAGGATCAAGATAGCTTTGGCAAGTGTACCTTGGTTCATGCCTCCTAGCTTGTGGTAGAGCTCGCCTTTCTTGATGTCACCATCTCGATAGTCCTCGATGAGAGATATCATCTCCTCCACTCCGGCTTCCGCCTCAACCGCCATACTCCTCCTGCTCAAAGAACCACAAGGAGAAGAACTTGGTGCCATAATCAAAGTACCAGTTAGGATTAGCCGAAAGCAAACTCGAGGAACAAGCAACGATGCAAAGAAAGCACTCAAAATGCCTCAATTCTCTAACAAGCACTCACGAGTTCAATAGCAAATGATCTTATCTTTTTCCCAAAATTTTACCACTGAACAAGGAGCACCAAAGATAGAGACACAAAAAATTTCAGCTCAAAATAAGATGAAATGAAGCCTAGAGAAAATCCAGAAGAAACAAGACAAAGCCGCAAGAGACTTAAATGAGAATTTTTCAATTATCTTCTTGATTTTTTCTGAATTTTTGAAGACCCCAAAATGATCTTTAGATGATTTTGGATCACCTACAAATAGAGTCACGAAACCGCTGTTAAAATTTGAGCCAAAACGGAGCACCGAGCGAAAAGTTATGCCCGTTTTACTGAAGGTATCTCAAGTTATGGTTTTCCAAGGGCACAACTCCAAATCGCCGGACTCAAAACGCGCAAACCAAGGTCGCAAGCAAAAACACCTCTTTCCTCAAGTCACCCTATGGATTCAAGACTTGTTAGAGCCACAAGAATCCACAACCGGCTCTGATACCAATTGAAGGACCGATTCGGGCGACCAGAGAGGGGGGGGGAGTGAATGGGAGCCGATAAAAATTCTTCCCTTTGGTTGAATTCGGCCTATGCCCCAAATTCACAACTACGGATTCCCACACGAGTTTGCCAAGGTCACGTAGTCACAACGGACCTACCAACCCTAGGAACAAACCCTAACTCAATCCAACACGGAAGCACAACTCAAAAAGCAAAGGACTTAGGCAATCTGGAAAGCACCAGGCGGACCGTCCGCAGTGTCCGTGCGGACTGTCCGCGAGGAGGGCGCGGACTGTCCGCGAGGAGGGCACAGACCGTCCGAAAATGCTACCCGAACCTCCAGTACTGCACCGGGAAAAACGGACCGTCCACCTCGTCACGGACCGTCCGACACTCTAGTACGGACCGTCCGCAAACTTCATGCACCAAAAACCCACCGACAAAATGGATCGAAAGGAGACGCTCAAGAAGCCGCACGAACACGAAGAACAACTGGGCTGTCAGGCACCTCGCGGACGGTCCGCGGTGACCTCGCGGACGGTCCGCAGCTACCTCGCGGACGGTCCGCGGTGACCTCGCGGACGGTCCACCAGGTGCGAATCAGCACAGCCGAGGAACACGAGAAACAACCTCAAACTTCCAATCGATGGATCTCCTAAACCGTTGGACGGATTGACCCCAAATTTTGGGTAGATAAGAAGCGTCACTACGTGAAGCTATGCCCAAAATCTTGGAACCCTAAACCAATCCAATCAACCGGAATCACAAATCTCGTGCACTCAAAGCACAAACTCGAGTTCATCCAATCCTCACCAAATCGAGCCCGATTCCCGGCGTTTGAGGGGTCAAGATCATCACCAAAGGTGCGCAAGGCATCCATCCATGATCCCCTCAAAGAAATCCGGAGCCAAACGTCCTAGAAACGACGAATCGAGCCAAGCACGAAAATAGCACAAAAAGAGCTCCGAAAAATCAATAAAAGAAACTCGGGAATAGAAAGATTGGCACAAGATTTAGAGGATGAAATCACTATGAATATCTTGTCCAATTGATTACAAGCCACTCCTAGAATCCAAATCTAAGATGGCAAAAAGCTTCAATCAAAGAGCCACTCTCTCCTCTCTCCCTCTCTCCCAAAGCACTCCAAAATGAAAGAGTACCACAGCCTACTAGTCCAAGAGTTGGCTGAAAATTCGGCCCCCTCCTCCTATATATAGGCCCTCCGGAAAAGACCGAAGTGCCCCTACACTAGGAGTACAACTCAAGCCCTCACAGGGGCATTTTGGTCAACACATGAAGTTCACCATCGGACGGCCGCGCATCCATCAGGCCTTCACGTCCTCCCGATGCAAGCACCTCAATCATGCCGCGTGTCGCCCGCCTCGAAGCTTCCCGACGCACCCGGATACCGTCTCCTTCACGCCAGGCCCTCGGGCTCGGTTTTGAGGCCCAAACCGAGAAACCCTCCTCTGATGGTTTTGTGGCCAAACCACCAAGCCCCGCGTACATGGCCCGGCCTCACCACGCCAAGCGTCGAGCCCGCCAAGCCTTTCACCTCCGGCTCCCGGACGGTCTACTCAGTCTTGCCTCATTCCTTGACTTGGCCACCACCGATGCACCGGCTCCATGTCCACGACTTCGTCTTGCTCTTCTTGCACCATGCGGCTCGCACTTGATCCCGTCGGCCACCGGGTCCCTCGAACCAAGCCTACTTGTCTCTCCACTCCTCGGAGGCCCCGCAAGGCTAAGACCTTTTGCGCCTGTTCTTCACCTGCACCAATGCAAACCAAGCCGCAACCAACACCTACAATACTAGGCCAAGAGTCAGTCCACACAACGTTGTCAACCACTCCTCACGAGTGCATTGACAACACACCACATAAACAATAAGGTAAATACACAAAATAAAACACATACAACACAACTCAACACTACACACACAAAGCTTCAAACCATCCGGTCAATCACTCATCACACACGGACCAAGGTACTTATCAACGTGGTTCCTCAACCAACCCAACCAACACATATGGCTCGTGCAAATCCTATACGCCAATTTAGTTCTTTGGGTGAAGAGCCTCCATTATTTGGTGAGATGGTAGATGAGGCGTCTAGAGGGTCGGTGTACACTCTATCTGGATTTCGAGTGCCAGAATTCACTCAAACAGAGTTGAGGCAATTGGAAGCTTGTACATGTTGATGTATCTGAAGTTTCCGTTTTCCATTCGGTTCCGAGGAAGGCATATTGTGATTCAGGGTTACATCTTAGTGAAGTAGATCCCGACGGTGGTGAATTGTTTATAACCAAGGGAATGCAATTTGATAACTTGGAAGAATTAAAGTTTTTCTTAAGGGATTACTCGGTGCGGCACCATAGGCCATATAATGTGATTCATTCATCGGCCAAAACAAGATACACGGTTGCTTGCCAACAAGATTGTGCTTGGAAGGTGTGGGCTCGTCCACTTCCTGATGATACGAACAAATGGAGAATCACAAGAGTTGTCCAACCTCATACATGTGGGGCGTCGGAAGTGGCACAAGAACATTCTCAATGCACGGCTCGTTACATTTCTAGACGGATTGCTGGCATGGTTTATAAGGATCCCGATGGTTTTATAGCTGCACTCATTGAGTCCATCAAAGCTTTCAGCAACTACACGGTGAATTATGGAAAGGCCTGGAGAGGTAAGCAGCATGCAATATCCATGTTGTGGGGTGATTGGAAGGATGCTTACGGTAGGGTGCCAAAAATCCTACAAGCAATAACACACTTCAACCCGGGTACGAAGTGGTGCACTCATACTACGGGAAAGGAGGAGCTCCACAAAGGTGTAATGAAGCCGTAATGGAGCGGGTGTATTGGTGTTTCCCCCAATGTGTAGAGGCATTCAAGCATTGCAGACCGGTGATAAGTGTCGATGGCACATTCTTAACTGGAAAGTACAAGGGTGTTTTGTTGATCGCCACTGGTGTTGATGGTGAGGATAGATTGGTACCCCTTGCATTTGCCTTAGCTGAAAGTGAGAATATTGACAAACTGGTCTTGGTTTTTGCATTTGGTCCGTCGGGACGTTGTGGAACGTCTCAGGAAGGTGTGCATAGTTTCAGACCGCCATCAAGGAATACTAAGTGCGGTTGAGGATTACATGGAAGGGTACGAACCTGTTGTGAGTCGTTGGTGCATGCGACACTTTGCAGCGAACATATGGCATAGGCAAGCTAACAAGAAAGTTAGAGAGCAGCTAAAATCGGTGTGTGCAGCCAAAGCGGAGAGGATGTTTAATATTAGACTAGAGAAACTAAAACAAATGATGAATCCGGAAGCAAAAGAGTGGTTGGAGGAGCAGATGGTCAATAAACATAAGTGGGCCAACGCATTTGATGAAGGTGGTTGGAGATATGGTGTCAACAATACAAATCTTTCGGAAGTGCTCAACAAGGTCCTCAAAGGCATCCGTGCTATGCCAGTATCAGCTATTGTGGAGTACACTTTCTACAAGATCAATTCATATTTTGTGCATAGGTGGAAAAAAGCAAAAGTGCAAATAGAAAGAGGGTTACGTGGGATGAATATTTTTGGTAAAGCCGCAAAGAAGCACTTAAACGAGCAAGGTAAAAAAGCTGCGAGCATGAGGACTGAGTTGTTTGATCCCACATTGTATGTGTACTCAGTGAGGACAGCTTCCGCTTTGAATGTTGGAGGTGAGATGACGGGCGGTCGCATATATAAGGTGGACCTCTCTGGACTGTCTTGCACTTGTTGTATACCTCAGTTGCTACATGTTCCATGCTCTCATATGATTGCTGCATGCACTGTTAGAGGGGTGTCTTGGCTAGCACCAATGTACACGACACAATTGTATTCTAAGGATTCAGTATTGAAGACATGGGCGGCTCGTTTTGAGCCAATACTAGACGAGACACATTGGCCTGAGTACAATGGTCCTGACTACGTCCCAGATGACGAGAAGAGGAAACTTGGTGTGGGAAGGAGGAAGAAAAAGCGATTACGCAATGAGATGGACCAAACAAGTGGGTGCAAATAACATTTTTGTCATTTCCTTTTGTATAAATAATCTCATGAAATTTTATGTTTTTTCAGGCAAATGGCGGCGAGCAAAGGCAGGCGTGATGATCCTGTCCCACCACCTCTTCCGGTTCCTATGTGTCATTGTGGCATTCCAGCACAAGTGAAGCAATCAAGGGATGAGGCAACAACTGGAAGGGCGTTCTACACATGTGCAAGAAAGTGGATACTAAATGAAGATGGCGGCCCAAGTCAATACAACATGGCACCTTGCTTTTTCCACCAGTGGATTGATGGACCGGAAAAATTTGACCCTAGGATCCGATTATTTCCTTGGATAGAATCGGTGGTGCAACCATATCATGAGTTCAGACGGTGGGTGCCACCACCACCAAATCCACCAGAAATGACATCCCAAGAAAAACAAGAGGCGAGATGCAAGTGTGTTAGCAACCCTCCGTTGTGTCATTGTGGGAGGCCAAGCAAGTTGCAACTTCCTGATCTTGACCTTCCCGATAAATTCACACCATTCTTTTGGTGCAACCAAAGAACACATGTAAGCATCATTGCTCTTCCCGACAAATTCATTGTGCTCGATATTTTGATATATAGAGGACTTTATTGAATTTGTTGTGCAGGATGGATAGCCCCAATGTGATTTTCAAGAGGACATATACGGGCCGAAGTCTCATTGGCCATCAGAAGAAGACGTGCAAGCATTCGAGAGTGGGGAGAAGCCATGGCCATGTGATGAGCCTTATAGGCCTCGTTGCAAGTGTGGAATACTCACTCGAAAGGGAGTGGTTCCATCTGAGCTTGGATATGGTTGGTTTTGTGGTAACTCGTACGGAGATTATTGGGTAAAGTCACTTTCCTAACTTTTTTATCCATGTGTTGTGCCCACTTTAATGGTTGTGTTGCCTCAAAATTGACATTAATTTTGTAGGAGGGGAGAACATGTGATTGGGAGAGCTTTGCAGGGAGGGAAGCACTGCATCTACATTTGGGGCAATGTTCCGGGTATTTGAAAATCAAGGAAACAGCCAAGAGGAAAAATAAATTAAGAGAAAAATATGATGTCCCAATTCCATCGGATAAAGAGTTGTTTGGACAAATTGCGAAGGATAAACTTGCTAGAGAGGAGGGATGTTCACAAACTAGTGTTGGAGAGGGCATTAGAGAAGGCCTCATTGAATTTTGGAGGAGGAATAGGATGAATTATCCACCGCCCCTAAGTGCGAGTGAGAGGAGGAAGAGGTTGAGGGAGGAGAAAGAGGAGAAGGAGAGAAGAGGGACATGCATGCGTGACATGAGGGAAAAGTGGCGTCGTGATTGGAGTGAGTTTGATCCATCTAGGATATTTGCAAAGGATTCCATAGCCGAGTGGTTCCAAATGGCGGAGGCAAAGAAAAGAGGGATTAATTTGAAGTTGGCTAGAATTGAGGCAAAAATGGCACAATTGCAGGCAATGAAAGCTCTTGTGAGAGAATTGCCAAAATTTACAGCACAAAAAAAGTGTAGCAACAATGTAGAGAAAATTGTGGATGCAACTACCAAATTTCAGTGGGAGGCGATAAAGACACTTGCTACCAAGGCGCAAGAGGTGGAGGACAAGGCCAAGAGCAAGGGCAAGGCGCAAGAGGTGGAGGACACCGACAAGGGCAAAGCCAATGTGATAGAGGTGGAGGATGACGATTGGGGTGACGATGAACTATTGTTTGATTTTGATTCAGAGTAGTGAACTTGAGTTTTGTAGCTCGTCAACTATTTTAATTATGTCATGTAATGAACTTATGTCGTGGACCTTCTGGAATGTTGGAAAATTGTGGCTTAAGGACATGTTGAATCTGTGGTGTATTCTAACTATTTTCGATGTATATTGCTCAAGACAAGTCGTAGTGAAACCCACTCAAACATGAACTACTGAATCTGCAAAAAAACTTAGCCAATTTCTCGAACTACTCTTGTCTGCGAAATGAACTACGGCAAAACTGTTTCTGGGAGTGCACTGGCGCGACTGCTTCACGAGTCGCGCCAGGCGCCTTGGCGCGACTGAAGAAGGAGTCGTGCCATGTGAGTTGGCGCGACTCCTGTTCGTTTTTTTGACTTAGGGCAAAACTGCATTTTGGTGTGCACTAGCGCGACTGCTTCATGAGTCGCGCCATGCTACGTGGCGCGACTGAAGAAGGTGTCGCGCCAGGAGGCATGGCGCGGCTCGTGAAGCAGTCGCGCCAGTGCACACCAAAATGCAGTTTTGCCCTAAGTCAAAAAACGAACAGGAGTCGCGCCAACTCACATGGCGCGATTCCTTCTTCAGTCGCGCCAAGGCGCCTGGCGCGACTCGTGAAGCAGTCGCGCCTGGCAAGACCTCAATTCAGTACCGCCGTAGTTCTTTCTCCAGACAAGGGAATTTGCTGAATTCGCTAAGTCTGGGACTTTTTTAGTGAGTTCAAGATTCGCTAAGTTTGTGCCGTTTTTGGAGTGAGTTCAATCACAAATATTGCACGTTATTAAAAAACACAAATTTGCACATAATTTAACACATACAAGGCATACATCTCAAGCCGACATAGTTCGAAACGATTCCCTGCCTAGATAGTTCAACAACAAGTCACAAGCCTACATAGTTCGATCACAAGCCACATAGTTCGACCACAAGCCACATAGTTCGATCACAAGCCACATAGTTCGACCACAAGCCTAAGCGAACGTTCAACCACTCAAACCAAGCACAAGCCTAAGGATGCGGAGTGTAGACTTTCTTCGCCTTTCGAACCCGCCTAGGTTGCGTGTCAACGACATTATGGCTGCCCACATCTGCACGCTCCCGCCTCACACGACGCTTCGGTTGAGTTTCTTGTGTGGCAACAGGAGCACCCGCAAGTTGAGAGGACCCAATCTCATGTGCTTTAGTGTAAGAGGGATCTCCCGGCTCGCTGTCTACACTGGCCTCGGACTCCGTTTCCAGCTCTGGGGTACGTGGAGGGGATCTAATTACAATCCTCGGTGCACGACGACGAGATCCTCCTACAACAACCATATTTGCATCATTGATGTACCTAACCATATTTTACAAAAATAAAGACAAACCTACAACTACCAAGGCCACACACCTGAAGTTGATGCACTTTGTGCTCGTCTCGTGGATCTTTGTGCGGACTGTGAAGCTCCAGCAACATGTCTGGGTCCTGGTGCCGGTCTTGCCAAGCAATTCAACTTGAACGCCGCTTTTCTACATCCCCGTCTAATCCTCTGTAAAGCACCATAACCAAATTGAGCATTCATCCATAACAAGCACAAAACTCCTGCAGAAAAGGGATATTACCTGCACAAAACTCCTCAACACACCGGCCTCCTCCGGAGATCCGATCGGGACAGCCAAAGCTTGCTCCGCTTCATTAGCAAATCTTCCTAGTTGTTGCCCCTACATGTGGTTAATAAATTAACATTATGTCACAATACCAAGTGAAATTCCAAACTAGTGAAAAGAGTATCATCACTTACAATATAATCCTCGAAGGGACCACGCTCTGGCTGCCTCCCACGTCTAGTGATTTTGTCGTACTCGGGCAAAACATCTTCCGGATCTGAAGGTAGATCCTCAATGTACTCTTCATCCATTGCAACAATTAACTTTAAGCGGGTGTTTTGTTTTAGCCAATCCAAGTACTCATTGAACGGACCGTCACGATGTTGTGCCCCCCATGCACTATGTTGTTCGCTCTCGCATTCCATGCATTGACCGCGTGGATGTGATGCTCCAGCCAATTCTTGGCACCCCTTTGCTTGCGACGGTCAGTTCTGCATTTACAGTAATTAATCATAGTGAGTAATTTCGTAGACAACCAACAATTTGAAAGGTATGAAACAAATGAAAAGTACATACTCGTGGAGGCTGTGGCTAGTGTTGTAGTAATCTGGAGGGTAGTTTTGAAGATGCCCAAATTGTCGTTGCACTCTATGTGGCAGATGGTACTCCACAACATATAAGCAAATCAAAGGGCAAATGTTACGCCAATAATCTTCATCAATTGTGCACATCGGGCTAAAATCTCCCTCAGCAATCTCATTCCTTATATATGGCTGCCAAGTAACCTAGATACACATATTGATTTATCTAAGCAAATGTTGTACATATATAAGCAGTCCTTAAGAAAGAAAGGAGTAGTGGTGAAGTGTATCACTTACATGACTTGGTTGAAGGCAGTCCATGGCGTTGGTGTAGTCTGTGTAGCGCCGTCCTGGGTTCCCATGGACCCTTGCAATGTTGGTCCAAAGATACCCGACAGTGGCCAAGGGAACCTCGCCGTCATATGGCAAATCCTACAACATAGCGTCAAATCTAAATAAGAACTCAAACGGACAAATGCTTAAGAACATTAGAGATGAAAATTACATACACCAAATGTGTAGCGCTCTGGCCGACCAATTGGAAGCCGCTCCCACATCCACAACTGGAGAAGGTAAGCACACCCGCCAAGATTAGCATTAGGACCACTTCTCCTGCATGCATCACACATCTGCCGATACAACCATGCCAGAGTCGCACTCGCCCAACTATAAGTTGCAATGCCATCCCATTCTTGCCTAATGATTGGTATCCACATCCAAGATATTGTATTCCCGCTAGAATCGGGAAAAAGAAATCCACCCACCATATGCCACAACCATGCACGAGCATGCATCTGAATCTGGAGGTCATTAGCATGTTGTGGTGGCCGATGACCAAATTGCTGGGCCAACCAAGATGAATTCACTCTAGTGGTTTTCCTATCTTTCACACCTTCTTGCGGTTCATCTGGCCGCACTAATAACAATGCCTCAACAATATCCCTCCAATCTTGTGGGTTTATGTGACCAGTCACAGCATACCCGTCAACACGAAGGCCAAAGAGCATGGCAACATCCTCCAATGTGACAGTCATCTCACCACAGGGAAGGTGGAAGCTATGTGTCTCGGGCCTCCACCGATCCACTAGCGCAGTCAAAGCAGCATTGTCCATCTTCGGGAGCCCAGTCTTGATCAATGTGGCAAGAGGGAGGAAACCCGATCGGCGAATGAAAGGTGTGTACCTATCATCCCATGGTAGAGGAGTGTGAGTACGGGGTCGCAAAGGCTTCAAAACCTACAAAAAAATTTCACATTCACAAAAATTGATTAGTACACGACAATCCAATGTCAATCCATCCATCATCAAATTAACAAGTGCTTCTAATCCTACCTCCAAACGCTCTTCAAGCTTTCGCCCACGGTGATTGTCATCGTAGTACTTCTCAAGGAGTGGATACCTTGGGTGGTACTGCTCTTGTTGAGCCATGGTCCTAAATGAAGAAAATAATATTTATAACCCACCTAAAAATTGCATGCATATGTGAAGTAAAATTAAAATTCATAAGAAAAGCTAGCGAAGAAAATAAGCACCAAGATATATACTACTATCTCAAACATTCATCAACTTGTGAAGAAAATATTTCAATCTCCAACATACATACACATAGTGAAAGAATTACTAGTGAAAAAAACTACTAAGTCATGACTAAAGCTAGTACCATCACTTGCATTTCAAACATCAATCAAAGGGAAGTAAGTATTGATTTATTCAATTGCAAATCAAATTTCATTCAAAATACAATAGACTAGTGAAAGGTAAGTAAAGAAATACTAGTGAAAAATAAATAGTAAGTAACGAAATACTAGTGAAAATACTACTCAAAGCTAGTACTACTAATAAAACCTACTACATGAGCCTACATTGCAATTTCATTCGTTCATAGTGCTCAACATTACTTCAACATCTACACCACCAAAATCCATCGAAACCGAAGCATGCATTGCAAACTACACGATAGATCGGTGTTACAATCAACCAATGCATCGATACAAGCCAACTAATAGTGACCGATTCGTACTCAATCCACCATTGGAGCCACATAGTCAACAAACCCTAGCAATGGCTAAACCCTAGGTAAACAACCAAATCGAGAAAAACTAGCCGGTTAAAGTGGAGGAGGTACCTTCAATGAGTGATTTCCCACCCAAATCCACTTGAATCCGGTGGAGGAGGAGGCGGATCCAGAGGGGGAGGCGGCGGGGCGACGGCAAGGGCTGCGGCTCGGTTGGGAAGAAAAGAAAGGAGGGAGGAAGAAGAAGGGGCCGGCGGCCCCGGGGATATTAAGTGAGTCACGCCACGCCGCCTGGCGCGACTCACTCGCCACCTCGGCCGCCGCGCGCGCGCGCCGGCCGACGTGGCGCCCGGGTCGCGCCGGGGCATGTGGCGCGACTCAATCGCCACGCGGCCTGGCGCGACCAAAAGGGCTACTTTTTGCAATTTTAGTTGGGTCCGGGTTATTTTTAATAAATTAGATTAAAAGGATTAAAAATAAAAAAATTTCCAGCGGCGACCTTGACCTGAACCGGTGGTGATCCTCCCCCCTCGCGACTGTACCACCTACCAGGCGACACCATTCGGAGCAGATGGCGTCATATCCGGGCAGCAGCCCTCCTCTCGACGCAGGCTGCATCCCTCAACGTGGCGGCGAGGCTCGTCCCACATGGCAGTGCGACGGACGTGGGGCACAGAGGCACCACTCTGCCAGCGTCAACGAACAGCCTGTTCGTTTGGCTGGTACCGTGGCTGGTCGCTTTGTTTGTTACGAGAGAAAATCTTCTTGGTGATTCTTGATACGTGGTTTGTTCGAGAGAAAGATCTGGCCTTGCTGGTGGCTGATAAGCCAAGCGAACAGGGCGCAAATCGAGGACGGCTGCTGGTTGTCGATCTTGGTCAACGATGGCTCGTGGCTCTCAGTCGTGGTGCAAGCACACATGCACAGGGGAGCAAAACGCTACAGGTATTAATCTGCCGCAAAATATCCCAACTGTCCACAAGAAAATAATCTCTTCTGCACCTAATTTTAGCCTGCAACCTAGTGCCCTTCTATTAGTCTGCTACTTGTCTGATCATTGATCATTGTGTTCAGTACTGAACAATCTAATTATTGTGATGTATTTACCAACTTGTTGTGTCAGTATAATCTAGGTATAGCAAAGCAATTCAGATTATATAATTGTCAATTGTTTTTCATCCTACTGCTTGAATTACTTATGATGATGATGGTTTTGTCAAGTCAAATCTACTGAATTTTATAAATAAGTTATTGCAAGCACACATGTGTCGGTAATTGTGATTCTGTAGATACACTACAGTAGCAGGTTCCTCAGTACCTCACGATTCGAAATAATGGTAAATCAACTCCATCATTAATTCATTATAGTAACCGGATTCTGAATAACGTACTGAACTGTGATAACTCCGGCTCGTAATATTACCACATCGAGTCATTCTGATTATGGGAACAATTTTACGTAATATTGGTTTATCGTCATATTTACTTTAGACGCCAGATTGTGGTAAACTATTACTGGATATTTAAGCTATAGTAACAGTTTGACCCAAGGATTGACTGGAAGCTGCCATAGTAGGGGACTTTACTGTGTTAGCTTACCACCAGGATTTGTCTAATTCCATCCCCTTTTGGGCATACTGTAACCGTGGGATAACCTTTAAACATAGTCTTGAAATATATGGTAAATCCACTTCTGTAACTCCTGCATAGCAAATTTACGTAGTATAGATTTATTATTTATAGGTTCATTGACATTTTGTATGCTGCCCTAATTGTCTAAACATAATGCCAATGATGAGTTTTCCTGCTGCTTTTTTCTACCAGATTAATTGAATTTGTGCTCTTGTGATTATTTCATTAGTGACCTAGGTATTCATTTAAAAAAACATTCAATTCGATTATTGGACATACAACTGCATCTGATGCTGCAGCTGCTAACTCTGCCCAATCCAAGTATCGGCAACCAGGTATATGAGAGAAATGCATTCATATCTGATAGATGTGACATTTTCTAGTTTGTCCAAATGGAAACTCAACATTGCTTTAAAATTTTGTCTGGAGATGTGGAGCCTGGTGGAGCAACAAGCACTATACCACACAATCAACGAGGCAGGGAGAAGCAAATGTGCTCCCAACAGCTTCAGGCATAAAGAAGCAAAGTGAACATCTCGGAATATCACAGTAGTGTTGCCTGTGATTTCGTATGCATTACTAAAGACACGGTATTACCCCGTTTGGTTCCCATAAGTAGGGTGACTTATAAGTCACCCGACTTATAAGTCACGCCACTTTAAGTCGGTCATGTTTGGTTGCACTGACTTATAAGTTAGTGGGCTCCACACAGGGTGGTAGAGGAAAAAGTGGAAATAAGTCACTTTAAGTAGAGGTGGAGCTACTTATGCAACTTATAAGTTGGAGCACTTTAAGTCAAGACTGTTTGGTTTCATAGGTGACTTATTTTACACTTTTTACACTTTAAGTCACCCTACTTATGGGAACCAAACGGGGCCTTAGTTCAATATGTATATTGGATGCTAGTAAATTGGACATAATTGCATGTTAAACATGTTGCCATTCTTGTAAATGTCTTTGTCGTAAATTGCTGACACCATTCCATTAGTTTGGTGATTCTATTGTGGTAACCCATATACTCATTATATTTAAGTGTTGGTAAACTACCTTAGGCATTGTCGTAATTTGTGGTAAGTCGGTGGCACATTTTGGTAAATTGACGCCTACGGTAATTCTCCATCAACATGTCATTGCCCATCTAGAATTCTCGTAAATGGCTTTGCAGTTTCACGCACGTACATAGACAAAATAATAATAATAATGATTCATGGTTCATATAATACGTTGTGCAGTTGCATATTGTAGATAGCACAGTAGCTCAGAGTGTTTTCCGGTAACCATGTACCGCCGTGCACTCACAACTGCACATATGGACAAACATACAAAAGGGGAAAGCATCTTAGTAAATGAACTAATTATGGGCCAGGGCCTTTTTCTACAGAAACCACGTACAGTACCTTCGGATTGCATCAGCATCAATGCTTATTCGCTAGTAAATGCCTCAATTAGCTCAGGCCACATCAATTACCGCTCATTACTATTTTGGTAGACCAACGAGCACACCCCTGTGCGTGCGCCAATATATATATATATATATATATCAAAAATAACGAGCTACCACAGGTGCTAGCTAACCACCTATGGCGGGATGCTACCCAAGCCGCATGCAGCCATCCGATCATCATCGTGGGGCGTTTGATTCATCACCCAAAGTTGACAGTCACGAGTCACGTCGTTACTAAAGGCGTGTCCTTGTCCAATGCTGCCAAGCCAGCCAGGAACCACTTTCTTTCTCGCCAGTCTACCACCAATTCCATGCTCCCGTGTGGTCCCATGATGCCCATCTCATTTTAACCAGTGGACTGTGGACACACGCCTCGCCTCGTGACCAAGACCCCTAGCTGTAACCCATGGAAATCTGAGAGCAACTGAGCAAGTACTGTACTGTTAGAGACTTGGAGACCGCCAAATACACAACGGTTTCTTTTGATTCCAGTTAACCCAACCTTACAACTTGCCCATTGTCACGGTTTTTTATTTGACCCGGCGACCATTATTGCGCCAAGCTTTTCACACATAGTAGATTAATGTGACCGGTGCAAAACTAAGTACCGTCATGTTTTTTTATGGATCACCCATCACTCATGTACAGGCTCCCCAAGCCTGCTGCAGTGTTACTCCCAGGAGCTGTACGTCATGAGCTCTAGTACGCCATGCAGGACCACCAAGCTGTGTCACGGACGCAGGCTTCAGCTTCAGCATGAACTAGCCACTGTATCCGCAAGAGCAAGAGGGGACCATGGTCCTGTTCTTTCTAGGGAATAGGTACTAGTTTTATTTGACATTTTATTTCCGCCAAATAAATAGTATAGATTTCTTTTGCTGACTAGAAAAAATTATTCCCCCTTCAGGGCTTGTTTGGAAATGGAGGATTCAGGTGAATAGAAGAGGATTGAAGAGGATTTTGAGAAATTTTGACTTATAATGGAAATTCCTCCACCCCAATGGCCTTCATTCCCGTTTATTTCACTTATTCTCAAATAAACCCTCACCTGCGTGAGTGGACTAGCAACTGCGTTCGGTTGGTGGTGGTGATGGTGCTATCTTTGGTTTTTCCGAGAGAAGATCTTCTTGTTGGTTCTGGCTAGTTCTTTGGTCATTGTTTGTTACGAGAGAAAGAAAATCTTGTTGGTGGTGGCTGATAAGCCAAGCGAACAGGGCTAGATTTGTAAAAACTTATTTGTTATTCACTCATGCCAATCAAGATAAAATAACATCACACATTCGAAAAAAGTATAAAATACTTCACAGTTCATTAGCATGTGTACTGATTAGTACTCGTATTCGTACTAGCTTCATCTTTTTCATTTTCAAAACATGTGAACCGGCGCCCGCAGCCTTCTCTCGTGGTCTTCGGGACCCACCTTTCCCCGCATACTCCCAACACAAGCTGCTGCATGCTGTTGCATGGGGCCATTAGCATGTACCGTACTGATTAGTTTCCACTAAAGTACATTATACTAGTTAATTTCATTTTTTTTCAAAACATGTGTACTGGCGCCAGTAGCAGCAGAACACTGCCTTCTGTTGTGGTCCCCGCGATGCACATTTCCCATGCACGGAGCACCCTTCCATGAAAGCACCGCCTGCCAACCTCACAAGACGCCCACCACGGGCATGAAAACATAAACGACGTTCACGGCATACTGCCGATGGGAGACGCCGCTATTTTGACGGATGGCACACGTGTCGGCACTAGGTTGTGTGGGTAGCTACCATCCAGGGGTGGGCAGCTAGCACCGGTAGTACAAAATCTACTCTAATATATATATGTATATATATATATATGTATGTATGTATGTATATATATATATGTATATATATATGTATATATATAAGAAATAACGAGCTACCACCGGTGGTCGCTAACCATCCTTGGGGGCTGCTACCCCATTCACATGCAGCCGTGCGATCCAAAGCAGATTTCATCCAAGCCGCATGTCCGCCCTGGCCAGCCGTGTCCCAGCAGGATTGACCATTTAACACTGTCTATACCACGTCATGCTTGAGCCACGTGCGGGGTCCCCACTTATTTTTGAAAATACTCACATGCATGCACTTCACAGGATGGACGCATGCGCGCGTGGGACCTAGTTGTTCCCCAAGCTCTTTTCTCTTTCTCCTCCCGCATGGCGATGCTTCGATGGCCGGGCGAGCTTCCCCACGGGACCCGGTTACCTGGCGGCGGCGCTGAGCCACAACCCGCCAGGCCGCCACCCATCGGCCGAGAGTTTGTTTTTTATTGCTAGCTTTTTTTTGGCCGTGGGGATACCACATGTGCGGAATGGGGCATCAGTGCCGGATTATCCTACACTGCAACACTTTTGGCCTGATGCTTATTTTCCCTTCGTGGGTCCCAACTTTTTTGGCATCGCTAGCACGCTGTGGCCGGCCTAACTTGTTCCTGTTGCACGGAGGCATGCAGGATTAATTAACCCAAGTGCTAAACCAGAATTGGTGCATGGTAGACACCTACATAAAAGCGGAGGGAGTATGGAAGAAAATTAAAGCCACCCAAAATACATCAGGCGACAAAAAATAAAAAGACATTTGCACAGGAATCTTCGGTGTATGCTATTGAGTCTATCGAAATCAGTACATCAAAATGGATCCCTACCAATAAAAAAATAGCGGTGATAGACAGGGAGATAGGGACCATGCATTAGAACGTTGCCGCCACAGCAACCACGGGTGCATGCAGGCGTTGTCAGACTATTGTAGTAGCAGGCAACAGCTGCGTATGGCTTCCAGACCGTGACCCGGAGAGACAGCAGTCCTTTCTCATTTCCATACGGCCTGCAGGCCCTAGCTCTAACGGCCGTTAAAACGATGAGGACGTGGGCAGCTACCACCCGGTGGGAGGTAGGTAGCACCGGTTGTAGTAAATCCACCGTATATATATATATATATATATATATATATATATATATATATATATATATATATATATATATATATATACATATATATATTGCATCGTGGGTGCATTCTCTGTATCAAATGCACCCGGACCAATGCGCCCACCGCACG
The DNA here is from genome assembly GCA_947561735.1 of Cenchrus americanus. NCBI lineage: Eukaryota > Viridiplantae > Streptophyta > Magnoliopsida > Poales > Poaceae > Cenchrus > Cenchrus americanus. The sequence continues at coordinate 162,320,803 of OX387242.1, read as the reverse complement.
GCTCGCACCCACCGCGCGTGCGCCGCCTCCAAACCACCCCGCGTCCGTTCTACTACTCTGTAGCCTGACCTACGCCCACCATCACCCGATGCCCCCAATCTCCGATCTAATTTAATTTCCCCATTTTCCCGACCACTGGCGGCGGCGGAGGGTAGCGAGTGGTGGCGCAGCGAGTTGGGGAATAGGCCCCGGTGCTCCTTCATGGGAGAGGCAGGTGGAGAGCCCCGAGGGACGTCGTGTATCCAGTTCCCCTCCCATAGCCTTCCATGTCTGTGCTCTACTGAGAGGCCCAGCGGCGGTTGCAATTTGCAGGCGGCAGGCTGGCAGCGAAGCACGGCGGCCTCAATTGCCATCGACGGGGTGCTGCGTACGCGAAGCTAGGGGTGGATATTGAATATGATGTGGTGCACCTCCGAACTTTTTTAGTTCAATTATTTGCACTACTTCAGCTCAATTTTGAAGAAGTAGTACACATAATTGAACTAAGGAGGTTCGGAGGTGCACCTAACGGTTACCCCTTTGCATCCTTACGCGAAGCGGTGGAGCATCGCTGCTCCATTCGGCTCCCGCTGGAGGAGCATCGCATCTCTGCTGGGCCTCCGTGGCCTGCAATTTGCACCGAATCCGGAAGCCGGAAACTCACCTCCCGCTGGCCGCCGTGTTGCTTGCGGAAGCGCCGAGCCGCATGCGTCCGTGTGCGCCGTCGCCAACAGTGAAGGGATAGGAACCAGAGAGGCAGAGACAGAGACAAAGTCTGATGGAAAGGCATGCGTCCGCCTTCGTTGCTGTTTTTTTTTTAATCCGTCGTCGTTGCCGAGGAGCAGGAGGAGCTGGGCCTGGCTGCTTGTTAAGGCCTGTGTGGCTCGTGGGTTTACTGATGTGCAATTCATGTTGCAGTTTTCTGGTTCTAAAAAAAGTTTGTACACATTTTTATAGGACTACCAATTTCCTACGGTCGTTCCTGTCCTTTTTTACACGCTTTGAAATTTTAAAATTTACGTGGTTCTAAAATTTGCGTCACTAATAGGGCTAGCATCACTCTTTGTTCCAAATTAATCATCACACTTTATTCTACTTATCCTCGTGCGGAAATTGAGTTACCGCATGACTGGCAATTGCACTGTATCAATAGTGTGTTGTTATCCTCGTTGTGGAGGCCTGGGCGGTTGCAATTGGTCTGGTATTACTAGATTATTACCCTGATTATTCTCCTAATTGACTAGACCCAATTGCTTTAATGGACCAATTGCGATTTCACCAATAATTAGCAAGGAAGATTATTTCAGCATGACCCATTGCATAGTTGTAATTGGTTTAGCTTAATTGTTGCAACTGAGCCATTGCATCAGTGATAATTCATTTCTTTTTTTATTATCGAAATTCAACCCACATACACATGTGTGTTGGAAATGTGCCCATATACAGTAGAAATTTGTTTAGATTTATTGTTGCAACTAGCTCATTGCACAAGTGGTAATTCAGTTCAATTTGATTTTTTTATTACCAGAACTTAATCTAGACATTCACTTGCGTTAAAATTATGCCCACATACACTATAGTAATCGGTTTATATTTGTTGTTGCAACCGGTCCATGGCACAAGTTGCAACTGTATAATTTGTCTTTTTTATCGGAGCTCCACCCACACATTCACTTTGCGTTGCAACTGTGCCCATATACACAATAGTAATTGGTTTAGATTCATTGTTGCAATCGGTGCATGCTCCTTGTAACATCTTTTATACAATTTCCCATTTGGTACTGTACACTACCCACTTCTGCCTGATACTGTAATATCCCTTCAGTTGCAACTAGATAGCGATTCGAGTTGCAATCGATGCACACTCCAAGTTACAAATAACGAGTGCTTCCGCCTGATACTGTACTACCCCTTCGGTTGCAACTGGACAGTGGTTCGAGTTGCAAATATTGAGTGATTTTGCATGATACTATACTATCCCTTCAGTTGCAACCGGACAGCGATTCGAGTTGCAATCGATGTACACCGCGAGTTGCAAATAATTCCTAATACATAGTACCCCTTTAGTTGCAACTAGATAGTGATTCGAGTTGCGGTCGACACTCCGAGTTGCAAATATTGAGTGCTTCCGCATACTGTAGTACCCCTTCAATTGCAACCTGATAGTGGTTCAAGTTGCAATCGATGTACAGTTCAAGTTGCAAATACTGAGTGCTTCCGCCTGTTACTGTACTACCCTTTAGTTGCAACTGGACATTGATTCGAGTTGCAATCGATGTACACTCCGAGTTGCAAATACTCCGAGTTGCAAATACTGAGTTTTCAAGGATTTCACCTAGTGAGTGGTTTGATAGGGTGTCATGACACCACAACAATGCATCCTAGAACCTGAAACTTTTATACGGCCATCTGAGCTACTTTCTACATGTGTTGTGTGTCAGAACCTGTAGACGTACGATTTTCACTTTGATGAACGAATGATGATTGAAAGGAAGCATCGAATCTGCTTGTGTTTACGAATGTATAATGCGATATATGAGATTGGAAAAATCACAAATCACTCACATCATTGCAACAGTAGGGTAAAATGAAAGGATTCTATAAATAATTCCAATAGCTTGTGGTTTCCACGTAAAGAGGGACCCATAACCATGTTACTATGATCTTTTTTCACATACTCGCTCTCTGTTCTCCTGCATGTAGCAACTGGATGGATGCAGCAATTATCGCTTGCATTCGCTGGATTCGAGAGCTCTGCTGCACCCTGCACTACACACGCATCACCGCTCATATGGTGTATGCATCAGGCATCATAGCCAGGCTCTGCCACCAGGTCATGAACACCAACCCCCACTCCTCTATCCAAGGCCCCGTGGTCTGGCGGCACCGTAGGAGTCTGTGTAGCAATTGGTTTAGTGGTTTGTTGTAACTGGCTCATGGCGCCTGTGGTAATTTGGTTCATTTTCGATTTTATCCTTGCAAATATGCTCATACATAGTAGCAATTGGTTTAGTCTTTTTGTCGCAATTGGCCCGTGGTATCAGTTTCACTTTGGTTTTTTATCCAAGCTCAACCCACACATCCATACGTGTGATAATTGTGCCCATACACATAGTAGTAATTGCTTTAGTTGTTTTGTTGCAACAGCTCATGGCACCGGTGGTAATTCGGTTCACCTTTTGATTTTATCGTTGCAAATGTGCTCATACAAATAGTAGTAATTGGTTTAGTCTTGCAATTTGGTTTTTTTATCAGAGGCATTCATATGTCATAATTAGCTTTGATAATCACAATAAATCAGTTGCAATTCATCTGATTATGACCAGATCATTGCTCCTATAGCAATTATTGTGGGCCTGCATGACTTTCTAATTAGCTTTCAATTATAATCACGATGGTGTGTGCTAATTAAGTTTTTTTAGAAGGAACATGTATTGATCTTAGCGCATTACACCGGTCTGTTTACAAACAGGACCCGAAAGAAAAGGAAAATTACAAAGAAGTTCAAAACTCCTGTTCATCTTCCTCGAAGCCTTCAGCGATGTGTGCTAATGAAGTTGTAAGGAACTAAGGATATTTTTCTAATTGCAATTTGGACGGACGAGCAGTTGAAATTGATGCGGTGGTTCAGTTGTAACAGACGGCATTCACATGGTGGGCCACAACATCTCCTATCAATCCATTTTCCCCTTCCTACCTCCACAGCAGACCAGGTCTAGGACGCCACAGACCGAAGAGCAGCGGCGCCTCTCCGACTTTCCTGGTTGCCCCCCCCCCCCCCCCCCCCCCCCGACCAGGTCTCCCCCAATGGTGCCTTCCCAGCTCCCCAGCTTTCCTGGATGCGCACAGTGGCACTGAGCCACTGACTTGATCCAACGCGCAAGGAATCGCCTCTGGACGCCGGTCATCAGGATTTGCAGCAGGCTGTCGACACCCTAGCACAAAGGACGCAGGTTCCGCCACCAGGTCGTGGAGAAGCAGCCCCTGTCCTCCCTCTCTAAGTTCGGTGTTCGTCTCCCATGCACCAACCCTACCCGTTGACCCAGCAGTGGTCGAGATCATGGCCAAATTCCGGCACCAGCGCTTCTCTCCCAGCCGGATTCAGTGCGTGGAACCTGCTCCTCTCTCCTCCCCTGGTGCAGATCGGGCGATGGAGGCCCGCCTTCCTGCAAATCGAGGTGCGGCATGATAGGACGGAGAACCCAGGAAGAGATGAGAGTGGACGTCGCACCCTCGTCGCCGGAGGCCCACGTGCGGCGGCGGAGGGGGCGCAGGATGCTGGATGTAATGGCGCGCGGCCCACATGCGTGGTTTGGAGGCGCGCGGGGGGCAGAAGGGTGAGTGGTGCGGGCAGGCTCTGTGCATTCATTATACAAATTGCATATATATATTCCATACCCAAGCCAGACTGCTGCACCGCGACTCCTCGACCGCTCCCGCGCTCCACCTGCAGCGTCCTCGGTTCCCGGTTTTTTGGACGTCAGTTTTTCAGGGCGGTGGTTTTTGGAGGTTGGCTTTTTCAGCTGGTGGGTTTTGACGTGGGTCCACAGACACCATGTGCAGTTTGAGTCCTGTTGTTTTTATGTGTGGCATGTTGAACGAATTTTTTTTAAGATGTGCCGTGCGGAGAGGAGGCACATCTGTTTTTAGTTCGGACGGATCGAACAATTTATTCGCATACCTAATTTGCGAAAAGAACAGTTTCAATTTGTAGATTTAATGTTCCAATCAATTGAATTGAGTTTGTATCTGAAAGCATGAAATTAGTTTTCCAATCAGGAGACACTAATCTCCATCCATTTTGAGTACATGTGCGATTACATTTACCACGGTTCTCTGTTTTGCAATTTGCAACACCACCCCGTCCATATATGAAATACCATTATTTTGACTTATCTAAATTTCAGTCGTAAAAACTGAGTACATTGCTATTACTTTGACTATGTTTTGAACTGAGCAAAAGATAAGAGTTCATGAAAACTCAGTATACTATGCTAATTCTCCTGAAAAGACAAGTAGTGGTGCTCTTCCTTATCCCAGCTAAGCCTAGTCTGGCCTTCCCTACATCCAAATCACAAACTCGAAAACACTGCACCAAGAAACATGAAGTGATGATAAGCAGTTAAACAAAAAAAGTCCCTGGCACCTAGGGTTTTCTAGGCGACTCGGGGTGGGTTCCAACTGGGCGATCTGGTTCCTGTCTGGCTAGTGCCTGATCGGAGTTCCTTGCAGCCTGATCTAGATTCCACATCCCATCCATCTGTAGTGTCCACAATCCAATCCTCCTTCTTGGAGCCGAGCCCTAATCTGCTAGCTTTTCTGCAGCGATTGTCTTGGGAACCTTAGGGCTCCCTCGGTCCAAAGTCAGAGTTGGGGGTGATGGAGTCGGTGGAGGAGATGATGAAGGGGATGAAGCTGACGGCGGCGGAGAGCAAGGGGATCAAGGTGACGGGGGCTGGAGCAGCGACGGGGACGGGAAATCTGGTTCAGGAGGTTGGGAAGGTGTTTGCGGAAAGGCTGGTGAACGCGGAGGGACTTGGCCAAGCACTGGGAAGGATCTGGTGCCCAATCAAGGGAGTAAGTTGTAAAGATCTTGGTGAAAATCAATTCTTGTTCACCTTTCATCAACCCTCTGGCAAGAGGAGGACACTGGAGGAGGGTCCATGGATGTTCGGCAAGGACTTGGTTGTCATGGTTGATTTTGATGAATCCAAAGCCCTAGAGGAATTCGTTTTCGCCTTCATCCCAATTTGGGTTCGAGTGTCAAGACTTCCATTTGGGATGATGAACAAGGTAGTGGGGGAGGCTATTGGTGGAGAGATGGGTGAGTTTCTGGAGATGGATAAAGGGGAAGATGGATCGGCGGTGGGGAGATTTCTGAGGATTAAGATCCGATTGGATATACGTAAACCTCTGATGAGGGGAGTTTCGGTTCACGTGGAGAAGGAGGGGGAGTTGCAGCCCCTTTGGTGCCTTGTGATGTATGAATACCTGCCAGATTTCTGCTTTACGTGTGGGATCATTGGACACATAGATAGGGTTTGTGAGAAAAAGCTGGAGAAAGGAGAGATACAACAGTTCAGTAAGTCCTTGCGCTTTATACCGGAGAAGAGGAGGACAGAAGAAGGCAGGGGGGATAAAACTTTTTGGAGGGCAAGTGGTAGTGGAAGTAGGGGCAGCTGGAGTTCAGGAGGTCGAGGTGGGTTGCTTGGTTTAGGTAGCGATGCTCCTTCTTGGAGAAAGGCAGATGGGAAGGGGGGCAAAAAGGTGTTAGGAGCGAGAGAGGAGGAGGAAGTCACTAGCCCGATAATGAAGATTGGAAAGGAGGAAGTACAGGGAGGCTCGGCGAAGAAGCAACTGCTTTTAGATAAGGAGGTTGATCCTAAGGAGCAAGCAGGAGGTGGAGAGGCTCCTCCCCCTTTGATAGACGTGAATAGGAGCATGCAAGGCATGCACGTCGACCAGACTGTGGGAGCGTCTGGGGAGGCCCTTAAAGATCAGGAAACGAAGGAAGTAGCGAGGAAGAAAATGACGTATAGGAAAATTACCAGAGGTGAGGGCGCGAAAGCAAGTGCAAAAGAGGATCAAGAACTTTCAAAGAAAAGGTCCCTTCCGGATGAGTTTTTGGAGGAGGAGGAGGAGGAAGGAGTTATGGGTGGAAAGAAGACTAGGGAGGTGATTTCAAGAAAACGTTCAAAGAAAGCGGGACTGGCGGACCGGTCCTGCGGGACCCAATGAAAATAGTGGCGTGGAACTGCCGGGGGTTGGGAAATCGCCCGGCAGTTCGGGGGCTTCTGGATCTCCAAAAGTCGGAGGGAGCGGACATCTTGTTCTTGTCAAAAACAAAGTTGGATAAGAGAAGAATTGAGAAATTTCGGTGGATGCTGGGTCTAACAAATATGTTAGTCCAGAAGGGGGATGGAACGGGGGGGGGGGGGATTGCAGTGTTTTGGCGGAGGGGGATTGATGTAGCATTGCGAGGAGTGTCGCAATACTATATTGATGTGGATGTTAAGGGAGAGGATGGTTTCACGTGGAGATTCACGGGGGTGTATGGTGAGGCGCAGAGTGACCAAAAACATCGTACGTGGCAACAATTGAGGATTCTCAACGTCGACCCAGTACGGCCATGGCTGTGTGCGGGAGACTTTAACGAGATTTTGTTTTCTCATGAGAAGGAAGGGGGGAGACAAAGGAGCCAGTTATGTATGGATCGGTTCAGGGAGACTTTGGAGTTTTGTCAACTTAAAGATCTGGGTTATGAAGGGGATACTTTCACTTGGAGAAATCACAATCATGTGGTTGACAATTATATTAGAGAAAGGCTGGACAGAGCAGTAGCAAACCACCAATGGAGAGCCCATTTCTCGGAGGCATGAGTTGTGAATGGCGATCCAAGGCATTCAGATCACCGGCCTTTGATTATAACAACGGAAAAATCTGTTAGAGGAGGAGGCCGACCGGGGGAAAAGGGTTTCAAGTTTGAGGCTAGTTGGCTAAAGGAGGACAAGTGCGGAGAGGTTGTGGAGGATGCGTGGAATCAGGCGATGGAGCAGTCGAGTGCCTCAGTTCATGATGCACTGAAGGGAGTAGCTGTTAGCCTGACAAATTGGAGCCAAAATGTTTTGGGAGATCTGGAGAGGAGAGTTAAGAAAGTCAAGAAGGAGTTAGAGGAATGTCGACAATCAGAAATTGGGAGGGAGCAAGTTGCGAGGGAGGAGGTGTTGAGGTATAAGCTGGAGAGATTGGAAGAGCAAGTAGATATTTTTTGGAAGCAGTGAGCCCATGTTAATTGGTTGCAGAAAGGAGACCGTAATACTTCATTTTTCCACGAGGCTTGCAGAGAGAGGAGGAAGAAGAACCGGATTGAGAGACTAAAAAGGGAGGATGGAGAATGGATGGAGAGGGAGGAGGAGAAGAGGACCTATATTGCTAACTACTTTTCTGTGCTTTTCAGGTCTAATGGAGCGCAAACCTCGCAGCAACTTTTAAATGTTGTTGAGACAAGAGTAACCTCGGGGATGAATGAGAAACTAATGAAGGAGTTCACATTTGATGAGGTTAAAGCTGCCCTGGATTCTATAGGGGATTTGAAAGCTCCTGGACCAGATGGTATGCCCTCTGTTTTTTTACAACAAGTTTTGGGGAGTTGTTGGTGATCGGGTGGTACATGAGGTGATGGAAGTTTTAAGAGGAGGAGCAATGCTAGAGGAGTGGAATGAAACAACGATTGTGCTAATCCCTAAAGTGCCCAAACCGAACCAGGTTAAAGACCTAAGGCCAATCAGCCTGTGCAATGTTATCTACAAGATGGTGGCAAAAGTTTTGGCGAACAGATTGAAACACATCTTACCAGAGATTATCTCGCCGGTCCAAAGTGCGTTCGTACCGGGGCGCCTGATTTCTGATAACATTCTAGTGGCCTATGAGCTTTCACATTATATGAGAGGAAGAAGGAAGGGAAAGAATGGGTATGCTGCAGTAAAGTTAGACATGAGAAAAGCATATGAAAGAGTGGAGTGGCACTTTTTGGAGGACATGATGAACAAAATGGGTTTCTGTCGGGGGTGGATTGAGATGATTATGAAGTGTGTATCAACTGTCAAGTACCGGATTCATGTCAATGACAATTTCTCAAATGAAGTGAGGCCGGAGAGGGGGCTACGTCAGGGAGATCCGTTGTCCCCGTATTTATTTCTCATTTGTGCAGAAGGATTTTCAGCCCTAGTGCAACAAGCTATAAGGGAAAGGAGTTTGAAGGGAGTCAAAGTCTGTCCGGGTGCTCCTACTATTTCTCATCTCTTGTTTGCCGACGATTCACTAATCATCTGTCGGGCAAAAGAGGGGGACGCACAAAAATTGCAGAATATCCTAACATTATATGAGGAATGCTCGGGACAAATGATTAACAAAGAAAAATCTGCAATCATGTTTACCCCAAACACTAGAGAAGCTGATCGGGAGAAGGTGATGCAAACCTTACATATCCAGAAGACAACAATGAACGGTAAATATTTGGGAATGCCGGTCCATGTAGGGCAATGCAGAACAAAGGTGTTTGCATACCTAAAAGAGAGAGTCTGGAATAGAATTCAGGGGTGGAAGGAGAAAACTTTGTCCTGGGCTGGCAAAGAGGTGCTGATAAAAGCAGTTGCACAAGCAATCCCAACCTTTGTTATGGGCTGTTTTGATTTGACAAAAGACATGTGTGATCAGATAAGCACGGTGATTGCAAGATACTGGTGGAGCAATCAAGACAAGCATAATAAGATCCATTGGATCAGTTGGGAGAAAATGATAAAACCGAAAAGGGAAGGAGGTCTGGGTTTCAGGGATATTCATTCCTTTAACTTGGCAATGCTTGCAAAGCAGGGTTGGCGACTTATACATAACCAGAATTCCCTATGTGCTCAAGTTTTGAAGGCTAAGTACATCCCTGATAGTGACATATTAAAAGCCACACCGAGTAATAACATGTCTTATACTTGGAGAAGTATCCTTAAAGGAGTCGAGGTGTTGAAGGAAGGGATCGTGTGGAGGATTGGAGATGGAAGTAGAGTAGATATCTGGCGTGACCCATGGCTGCCGAGAGAGACATCTAGGAGGCCTGTTACTCCACGAGGCCATACCCTCATTTCTAAAGTTTCAGACCTTATTAAACCGATCACAGGAAGCTAGGACGAAGAGCTAGTAAGGCAAATATTTGTACCATAGGACACTGAATTGATAGTGGCCACTCCAGTCCATGTTGAGTTTGATGATCTGGTGGCTTGGCACTATGACAGCAGGGGGATGTTTTCAGTTCGATCAGCCTACAAGGTGCACCAAAGCTACATCCAGAGAAATAGCACTAGGAGTGGGGGTTCTTCAGGAGATGGAGGGGCCCTAGAGAAGGAACAATGGAAGCAAATATGGGGATTGAAAACCCCGAGCAAGGTCAGACAATTTTTGTGGCAATACTCTCATAACAGTCTTGCAGTAAAAAGAAATCTAGAGAGAAGGGGAGTGGAGGTGGATAATCGGTGTGTTATGTGTAATAGACACATCGAAGATGGAGGCCACCTTTTCTTTAAGTGCAAGGCAGTGAAGCAAGTGTGGAGGGAGATGGCTTTGGAGGAGCAGCGTACTAAACTGGCCGAGATGCACTCTGCTAAAGATACGATGACCCTCGTACTGAATTTGGAGGCAGACATGCAGCTACGGATAATGCTACTCCTTCGGCTCTGGTGGCAAGAACGAAATGCAGTGCGTGATGGTGAACACCGGAGGAGATACACAGACCTAGCCTTCTTGGTGCATAAGATGAAGGAGGATTTCCTCGAAGTAAACAAGCAGATGGAAAAGAGCGTGACCACGAGCTCTCAGAATTGGCGACGACCGTCAGGCGATTGGGTGAAAATAAATTCGGATGGGGCCCTCTCGGCAATCACCGGAGTAGGGGGCTGGGGTTTTGTTATACGCAATGAGACCGCACAAGTCATTACGGCTGGAGCTGGAAGTTTGAGACATGTTCGCGATGCACTCCAAGCAGAAGTAGCAGCCTGCATCCAGGGGGTGAAGGCAGCACTCGAAAAGGGTATGTCCAAGGTGATCCTGGAGACGGGTTCCATGATCCTGAAGCACGCACTAAGCAGCGACATGTACAGGTTCACGGAAATCGGTGGCATGGTGCTCGAGCTAAAGAATTTGATCATAGGAGGTTTTTGTAATTTTATTTGCAATTATGCCCCTAGAAACTGTAATCAGGTAGCTCATGCCCTAGCGGCAAAGGGAAGTAGGTTCCCTCAAGGTGATGGCACTCGTTGGGAGTGCACACCGTCGTTTGTTGCTGTTCTTGTGGCCAGCGATGCAGCTGAGCCTTTGAGTTAATGGAAGCTCTTTCCATGCAAAAAAAAAAGGAAAGAAACATGAAGTGATAGTCAAGAGTTAAAATTGCCAGAAATAAGCTCCAAAAACAATATCATTCAGAAGGTGAAAAGTGCACTGACTATTTTTATTTCTTACTACCAGATCTGAGCTCTGCCATCATATCATGCTTTATTTCTTATGATACAGAAATAGTTTTCAAACAATATAGTTCAGAAAAAAGTCCACATAGTATGTAGCACTATGTCATAATGTCATTTATATACTCTGAGGGAGTCCAGAATCTGTTCTCATGGGACAAAGCTCATGGCAACAACTGTTGCATGTACATAAACACTAAGGATCAGATTGATCTATGATTATCTGTAGCACTGAACTCTGGAGTCAGATTGGCGCTTTTCTGTAGCATTGAATCCGGGAAATACTTTCAGGTCAATTAGATGGGGAAACATATCAAAGCTAAAGCTTCAGGTCTAGACACCAAAACAATACTGATTTTTGTCCAATCCAGCATATTACACATCTATGATTTTCTTTTTGGATCACTTATTTAAAATAGCATCATATAATCAACTTTGCATTGCCTAATCGAATCATATTGACCAGGTGCAGGTGTAGCTCTCTACAATAAAGCCACAGAGAATACGACGCAATGGCTATCAACAACCATGGCCATGACTGCTGGAGTTGCTCAGCAACGACGCTGCACGGAGAGAACCTCCATCAGCCATGGCCCGCGGGACTGCTCCAAAAGGCTGCACAGAAGCGCAAGGCAGGGCAGACGACAGCCGCTTTGTCTTTATGCTAATAATAACGTTTGTGGGTGTCAAAATCCTATCTTGAAACCACCCAGGGTATCAGGTTATCATGTATAGTAATTACAGCATTTGCCGTAATGCAGCGAAGGTCAAGATTATTTGTTCTTACCTGTTTGTGATGGTTCCATCTTGGAGCTGCAGGCAAATGACTTACAGAAATAAGGAGTCCTATTACTTGTAGAAAATAAGGCATTTGATCCGGTGTTCAATGGTAGTATCAGCTCATAAAATTAATTAAAAAACACTTCAAGCTAAAGCAGTTTGTAGGAAATGTCATTACCGTTTACCAACCAGAATAGGACATTTTGAAATGGCTGATGAGGCTTCATGCATAGTATGCAGGGGCTCACACAAACAAAAGCCAGCAGGTTGCAATAATGAAGTGTGTAACAATTCACAAGATACAATGTTGTCTATATTTAAAAACAAGCATCTGATCTATAAATGACCTTGCAGCAAGCGAAAGTGGCATGCATAATTGGACACTGAAATTTCAGAATACATAAGAGAAGAACAAATTGCAAAGAACAGAATGAGCACTACCTGCGCTGCATGGAAGAATAACTTTGACCTTTTAGGAAGGTAGAATAGCCTAGAATAGCAAATAGTATCTTTTCACCAATAAGTCATTTGCTGCATTAACTTAAAGTTAATGGCATATGCTTATCAGCTCCATCCACAAGGTTTAAGAAAAAAAATTTTGAAACAAGAGTGCAGCAATGTAGCCATGGCAAAATCATCTTTTGATTGCTGTCTCAGAAGCAAAACAACAAACATGTATAGGACATGTTTCCATGTCAACAACAATTCGAAATACCTCAAGTTTTTCAGAACAGGTCCGAGTCAAATAAAACACAAGATTGAGAGATAAAAACACCCCTATATTGAAGTTTTAGCTAGTGCAAAAACTCCATCTAGAGAATTTAATCCAAGATCACAAATAGGTAGAGTCTGTGAAGTATAAATAGCAACATCAAACTGATCGTGACGGAGAACTTAAAAGACATAATCTCGACATGTAACGCAGGAAAGATTAAACCAGGCAGCTCAACTGTGGTACACAACAATAAAGAAAAATCATGCATTTTCATGGTAAATCCACCACATCTTGCTTTTGTCCTATGCCAGCACACCATGGATTTGGTTGAGCATATAACATTGAGCTGTGCACTAATAACATGAAGGCGCATATCACCACATTTTTACTCAGCCAGATAGGCGTGCTTACTGAATCCATGCCCTAAGAAATAAAAAAGTAGTATAAGGCGAATAGAGCTGAAGCACATTAAGTAAATACCAGTATCCCAACAATGGAAGGAACATAGCACAGAACCAGTTGGGGCAGTGTGGACAGATAATGGAAGATATCATGCAGCTAGCAGAAGTGCACGAATCAATTTGTTGGTGAAGCACCCTGCATCACCGCCAGTAGTGTTCCTGTGCCTAGACTAGGCGTCCTCCACGGATGGCTTCATCCCAATCCGCCGCTGCGGAGTGCCAATTGAAGATTCACAAATCAACATGGGAAATTCAGACAATTCTTCAGGAATTGATTGGGGTGAGGATTGAGCGAATACCTGTGATTGAGAGTACGGGAAATCTCCATAAGAATCCTTACGGGCAGAAGCCACATTCGTGCGTCCTCATCTAGTCCGAGCGCCAAGGATATCCAGGTCTGCGATCGTCAAGGGCTCGACTAGAGGGAGCGGCGGCACAGATGCAGCCTCATCGGCGTCGGGCAGACGATCCAGATGAGCTGGGGGCGGCGCCGATAGAGTCGAGCTAGGGGAGCCGGAGGTCGACGGCGACGAACTGGACGTGCATCTGTGCCCCCAACCGGAGGTCCGGAGTTGGAGGAGGCGGAAGCGGATGGAGAGGAGCTCCACGTTCGTCCCCCGATCTGAGACGGCGGAGGCGGAGACGGGCGTGGGGCCGGGGGTGGTGGCGACAGAACGGGTCACGAGCGGGGACAGGCAGCCGAGGGCGGTGGCGATGGGACTGGGTCGCAAGCCGACTGGGAGCGGGCGACGGCGGTGGCGGATTGAAGGCGCAGGAGGACAGGGAATGGTGACGGATCGGTGTAGGCTCGAGGAATTGATGCCAGTTTTGGGGACCAATGATAAGGACGTGGAACGTGGGAGAGCGGGCGAAGAAAAAACGGACACGGTCCGACTAGTGGCTGGCACGTAACAAGGTAGGAGAGTTGGCTCGAGTACTTTCGTTCATCGTTGTTTATAGAATTATCCTCAATATTAGTTGCTGTGTCCTCGATAGGGACAGCAGCATCCTCATTCGGAGGTATGTTCAAGTACATGTCCGTCTGACTACACTCCTCGTCGGTGAAGGTTGCAATTGTATTTGTACCACTAGCTATAATGACGGTCATAAAGTTGTCATGGTTGACATCCATCTGGAATAAACAAGAATTTTCTATGAATTTCTATAATAAGCAACAAGTTTTTCTATGAATTTTTAGAATAAACAAGAATTTTCTATGAATTTCTATAATAAACAAGAATATTCTATTAATTTATGTAATTTTCAACAATTTCTAAAACTTTCTAGAATAAACAAGTATTTACTAAGAATCTCTTTATTAAACAAGAATTTTCTTTGAATTTCTAGAATAAGCAACGAGTTTTTCTATGAATTTCTAGAATAAACAAGAATTTTCTATGAATTTCTATAATAAACAAGAATATTCTATGATTTATGCAATTTTCAACAATTTCTAAAACTTTCTAGAATAAACAAGTATTTACTAAGAATTTCTTTATTAAACAAGAATTTTTTTTGAATTTCTACAATAATTAACAAGTTTTTCTATTAATTTCTAGAATAAACAAGAATTTTCTATGAATTTCTATAATAAACAAGAATATTCTATGAATTTATGTAATTTTCAACAATTTCTAAAACTTTAGAATAAACAAGTATTTACTAAGAATTTCTTTATGAAACAAGAATTTTCTTTGAATTTCTAGAATAAGCAAAAAGTTTTTATATGAATTTCTAAAATATAAAAGAATTTTCTATGAATTTCTAAAATAAACAAGAATATTCTATAAATTTATGCAATTTTCAACCATTTCTAAAACTTTCTAGAATAAACAAGTATTTACTAAGAATTTCTTTATTAAAGAAGAATTTTCTTTGAATTTCTAGAATAAGCAACGAGTTTTTCTATGAATTTCTAGAATAAACAAGAATTTTCTATGAATTTCTATAATAAACAAGAATATTCTATGATTTATGCAATTTTCAACAATTTCTAAAACTTTATAGAATAAACAAGTATTAAATAAGAATTTCTTTATTAAACAAGATTTTTTTGAATTTCTACAATAAGTAACAAGTTTTTTATGAATTTCTAGAATAAACAAGAATTTTCTATGAATTTGTATAATAAACAAGAATATTCTATGAATTTATGTAATTTTCAACAATTTCTAAAACTTCTAGAATAAACAAGTATTTACTAAGAATTTCTTTATCAAACAAGAATTTTCTTTGAATTTCTAGAATAAGCAACAAGTTTTTCTATGAATTTCTAAAATAAAAAAGAATTTTCTATGAAATTCTAAAATAAACAAGAATATTCTATAAATTTACGCAATTCTCAACCATTTCTAAAACTTTCTAGAATAAATAAGTATTTACTAAGAATTTCTTTATTAAACAAGAATTTTATTTGAATTTCTAGAATAAGCAACGAGTTTTTCTATGAATTTCTAGAATAAAAAAGAATTTTCTATGAATTTCTATAGTAAACAAGAATATTCTATGATTTATGAATTTTCAACAATGTCTAAAACTTTCTAGAATAAACAAGTATTTACTAAGAACGATGCTTGTTGATGGCGGTGCCGTGTGGGAGAATGACAGAGGTGATGGTAAGCTATTTGTTCGAGACGACGTGGCAGTTGTCGACTTCAGAAGTATCAAACTAATGAAATTGTATATTAGAAAACAATTAAGAACTCAAATACACAACTAAGAACTCAAAATTACATATCAATTAGAAAACAATTAAGAACTCAAATACATAATTAAGAACTCAAAATTATATATATATTAAAAAACAATTAAGAACTCAAATACTCAAAACTATGAAATTTATATTTAAAAAACAATTAGATTTTGGTACACAAATATACACACAAAAATAGACAAAGCCTTACTATTTAATTAAACTCAAATACACAATTAGATTTTGGTACACAAATATACACACAAAAATATACAAGTTTCTAATTAAATTTTCTTTCTATTCCTATAAAATTTCATATTAAAAATTTAAACACAATTATAATTTCTAATTAATATTAATATATAAACGATATCAAATAAATTTAATTAAAAATGCTTGCTGACTCCAGCATTTCACGCGCTGACGTCAGCAAGGCAAAACCCCGATGCGGCCCGCCGCCATCGGGGCACACGCACGCCGACCGGCGGCCGCAGAGGGGGCCGGCAAGCGGAGGCGTCGGCGGTGGTGGCGCGGCATACCGGTTGCGGTGCGCTCGGCCCGCCGAGGAGGAGGGACGGGGGCCGCCGCCGAGGAGGGATCAAGGCGCGGGGGGGAGGGGCGGCGAGTCGGGGGAGGGGTGTCGGGCGGGGAGAGGCGCCGCGTTGGAGAGATGCGCCTCTTCGGGGACCGGAGATGCGCGTCGGTGAGGGTGGACGTTGGTGCGGTCAAGCTCGCCGGCCGGCGGGAGACGCGCGGCCGCGTGGCGCGGCGAAGAGGAGCGGCGCGACGCGTCGGAGAAGAGGGGCGCGTCAGGGACGGGCGCTGCGAGGAGAGGCGGCGGTGACGATGACGGAGGAAGAGAGGCGAAGCGACGATTTTGGGGAAAACGACTTAGTGCCGATCTTGAAGGCGACGGGGCTTATATAGAACCCCGACCTTTTGTCACGGGTCGTATTCACAACCGTGACAAAAGGCCCTTTAGTCTCGGGTCGTGTTACGACCCGAGACTAAAGGCCCCCCTTTTGTCACGGGTGGCCTCACAACCAGTGACAAAAGGGGCATTTCGCGCGGGATGTCCTGAAGGCGAATTTTCATCCTTTAGTCCCGGGTGGTGTTACCACCCGTGACAAAAGGGGGGCCTTTAGTCTCAGGTGGTAACACCATCCGGGACTAAAGGGCAATTTTGCACGGGAAGTTAATATTTCTCTTTTCCTTGCTCATTTATCTCATTTCTTTTTTGCTTTCAACATTAAAAAAAATCATTCGTTAAAATATTTGTACCATGCAAAATTATATTATTATGTTAACACCAAAAAATACCTACTTTTCTATGGACATATTATTTCAAGAGGTGAAATTATTACTATTTTTGTTTACAATTTGAAGGGGAAAATAAATTAAATTGAAAATATTAGTAAACCTACTCAGAAAAATCTTTGTTTTAAACAAAATTATAAATTCGCGTATTGTCTTCGAATGATCAACATGCTCATTTCCTTGCTCATTTATCTCATTCATCTCATTCGCGGGCTTTTTCTCTTTTCCTTGCTCATTTATCTCATTCCTTTTTGCTTTCAACATTTAAAATAAATCATTAGTTAAAATATTTGTGCCATGAAAACTATATTATGTTAACCACAAAAAATACCTACTTTTCTATGCACATATTATTTCAAGAGTTGAAACTATTATTACTATTTTTTGTTTACAATTTGAAGGGGAAAATAAATTAAATTAAAAATATTAGTAAACCTACTCATAAAAATGTCCGTTTCAAACAAATTTATGAATTCTCGTATTGTCTTTTTGATATGATGATCCATATAACTACAATGGCGTACGTATACGTACAGTGGTCACCTGATGGTTATTACAAGGCACGACATTAATTAATACTAATGACTACAAGGCCCAAGCTGAAGCTGGTCAGCTTCTAGCTTTTGAACCTCTGCTTCAAACACATTTATAAATTCGCGTATAAATTCTAGTATATGTATGCTTAATAAACATGCTTACTAAACATGTTGAAGACAACACATGAATTCATAATAAAGTACATGATTAACAATAATTGATAATTAGTTCATAAAGGTTCACATAGCTACCTAATTAATACAAGTTCACATAATAGGGTACGGTACAAAGCCTGATCCATGCATGCATAATGTTACTGAACAACACATGCTTGCAGATATGAAACATGATTAATGTCTGCAATCCTCCAGTCTAGAACTCCCTCAAAATAAGCTAGAGCGCGTACTAGTGCACTCTCCTCTGCTTGCGGAGGAGTGTCACAAACACCGATGCAGACATCAAATAATGGAGCCTCGGGTTTTGCTGGCTCGTAGAAAGTTAGAATTGCTTGACTCTTCCAATTGTTGGTGAAAACGGCTCCCCACCATAGTAATCCACCCCAACTCTTTCCACGACTTGATTCAGACTCGCACGGAAGCTAATTGAAGCATAGGTAGAACCAGAGCGATCCTGCACACAATCAGATGATGATGAGATATATCAACCTTATGTACTAGAAACAAATTATATATGTACCAAAAACAAATTAATTAATATTGAATAGAAATTCTTTTATATATAAATGTATATTACCACATCTTGATGAGCCCTGCAAAGCCTCTCCGTAGTCTCAATCACATTTCCTTCACCCGTCTCGAGTTGCCTTAATTTAAATTAGGAATGGTCCGGCACGAAGCACCCAGCATTATTCTGGAGCTGTTGTAGACAATTCTCCACGGCAGTCCTCTCTCGGGTTAACCGAATAGGTGATGTTTTGCCAACTGTTGCAATGGAAACCATGGGGTGTGGTGCACCTACTGGCAACTGGTCGTAGTCTATATATCGAGCAGGTACGGTGAAAGAGATATACACTCTTGCCATGTGCTTATCGACGTGCTCAGTTTGCACTATAGGAGGAGTACCACTCATATCCCCGATAATGTCTCTGAGCCATCTGATATTGTTGAGAACCTACACTAATTATATATGTAACTAAAATTACAGATTTTCCGTGTCAAATGAAAAAAGTTCTATGCAAAGCAAATTAATTTCAATTCCTATTACCACGTTAGCTACACGTCCTGAATCACCCATTGGCAAGGTAATCTCGCAGTGAAAGTGCAATCCTGAACGTAGAGGCAACGAGTCCTCCAAAACACCTCCACAGTCACCAAGACCTGCACAGCCAATGCCATGGCCACCACACCCGCCACGGTGACGGACTATGCCACGGCCACGGACGCCATTACCAACACCACTTGACGATGACATTGTTAGCTCAAACTATATCCAAATCAAAATAACACACATTATTCACAATAAATAGGATTAGTTTGCATATATACATTGGATTCAATATATGCAAGAATAGAAAAACAAAAGGGAACTATTACTATACATAACCTTTATGAACCAGCAACTCAGAAGACCTAGATGCTCCGGGAACTACAACAGTCTCACCTCACCGTCATATACACCTGACTCTCCCACTTACAGTACTACACATGCGCTACACCTCCTATCTAGCTACTGTCCAACATCGCGAAGCTGCAAGCAGTCCCCACTTAGCCTGTGATGTTAAACTGTAGCTAATTAGGATGTGGGGCTCTGTATCAAAAACAAGAAAAAAAGAAAATGCTTACATTTGTTGTCTATAAAACTAAAAAATACTTAATAAAAGAATTTAATCTTCTATTTCCTCCTATAGCAACCTAGAAATAAAAGGGGCTATAGAATTCAACACTATATTTTATAAACTATATGTACACATACCTACATATATATAGATTGGATTCAATATATGCATAAAAAAAACAAAAGGGGATAGAATTCGACACTATTATTACTGTACATAACTCAGAAGACTAAATGCTCCGGGAACTACAACAGTCTCACCTCACCGTCATATACACCTCACTCACCCACTTACAGTACCACACATGCGCTACACCTCCTATCTAGCTACATCCCACCTTGCGAAGCTGCAGGCAGTCCCCACGTAGCCCGTGAGGTGAAACTGTAGCTAATTAGGATGTGGGGCTCTATATCAAAAACAAAAAGAGAGAAAATGCTTACATTTATTGTATATAAAACTAAAAAAATACTTAATAAAAGAATTTAATCTTCTATTTCCTCCTATAGATACCTAGAAATAAAAGCATTTCTAAACAATGAAAGAATGGAAATAAACTATATGTAGAAAATAAACTATAGCTGCATTTTCTGTATGTCTATTATTTTCTTTATGAGCATATATTTTATATAATATATGTACAAGTAAAATTCAAATTTATGAAAAACAAGAAATAAGAGAATGCTTACATTTATTCTATATAAAAATAAAAAATATACTTAACAAAAGAATTTAATCTTCTATTTCCTCCAGTGGCTACCTAAAATAAAATCATTTCTAAACAAAGAAAGAATAGAAATACCTAGTACATTTTCTGTATGTCTTCTTTTATGAGCATATATTTTATAAATTATATATATGTACAAGAAAAATTCAATATTATTAAAAACAAGATTTTAATGAAAGAAGGAACAATGCAAGTACCATCCTAACTATATCTTCACGTGTATATACAAAATTTCATCTCTCTAATTAATTTAAGCTCCTCCTACCTAGCTACAAATTAACATTTCTATTTTCTCCATCTCTAAACCATAAAACAAAATTTAATCACAACAAATGAAGGGAGGATGAAGATTCCAACCTTTACAACACCTTGGAGGAGAGAAATCTTCACAACCCAATGAAGAAAAAAAATCTGTAACACCCGAAAATTCCATCACAATAAAATATTGTTAGCAACATGGTTTAGTTTATTTTCTAAGGATTTAATAAAATTGAATAAATAAATTTGCCTTTAATTAAATTAAACAACATTTAATAATTAGAATCAAACAAGTGTTTGTGCATCATGTTGAAATGCATGAGTTTTGGTTGTGGTGTGATTTTAAAAGTCTTAAAAAAACACTTGTGAAAAGTCTTAAAAATAATTGTGAAAAAGTTTGTGAAAATTGGTGTAAAAGTTTGAATTAAAAAAATGAAAGTTTGAATTTAAAACATGTTTGAAAAGTTGTTAAAAATAGTTTGTGAAAAGCCTTTAAAATAGTTGGAGAATTTGTGTTAAAATTTGAATTTGAAAATAGGTAAAATATTTGATTTAAAATTGGTTTGAAAAATTGGTTTGAAATTGATTTGAAAAAAAGAAAGAAAAAAAAAAGAAAAAAAAACAACAACAAACCCTCACCCAAACCCACCGCGGCCCACCTCACCTTCCCCCTCCTTTCTTTTTTTTCAGCCGCGGCCCACACCCGCTTCCGGCCCACACGGCCCACCAGCGCGCCCGCCTCCCACCTCCTCTCTCTCTCACAGCCGCCGACAGGTGGGGCCCACCTGTCGGGGCCGTCCCCTTCCTCCCGCCGCCGCCCCCTTCTTCCCCCGCGCCGCCGCCGGCCTTCCCCGCCTTCCCGGCCGCCCCGCGCCCGTCCGCCTCCTCCATCGAGCAATTAAACACCGCCCCACTCACCACCGCCGTCTCCCGGCCTTTCTCCTACCCGTAACTGCCTCCACCGAGCCGCCCGCCGCCGCCATTAATGGCCGGCCGGCGAGCTCCCACTCCACCGCCTCCGCGCCCTTCTCCCTTCCCTCTCCGCCCTATAAAAGGGCGACACCACCCCCTCTTCACCCCGCACCACTCCCCCTCCCTTTCCCTCATGCGCAGCGCCGCCGCACTGGAGGAGCCGCCGGAGCTCTGCCGCGTCGCCCCGATCTCCTCCTACGGCCTCCCTCCCTCCTCTTCAAGCCGCCGGTAAGCTTCCCCACCTTCTTCTCCTCCTCCCGGTGCTCTTTCCATAGAATTTGGTGGTCGGGAGGCCATCCTTGGCTCCTCTCCGGCGAGCCCCGCCGCCGTCGCCGCCGGCGCCACCGCGCCGGCCGCTTCCGCCGCGCCGGCCGCGCCTTTGCGGCCGGCCGTCTGATCTTGAGCCAACGGCTCAGATCAGCCCGCACTCCCCAGGTCAAAGTACTTTGTACCGTCAACCCAAGTCCTCCGCCGCCATTTTGCGCAAAAGACCTTGCAGTTTCTAATATTACAAGCCGACCCTTCCACATATTAGAACTCTTACAATTCAGTCCTGATTTTTATGTCTAGGCCCCTGATCTCTTAGGTTTTCTGATTAAATAGCCTACCCTTTGACCTTTTACATGTTAGACCTTCTAGTTTCACACATATTTATGTTTAGGTCCCTGAAATCTTGCAGAAAACTCCATAAAATTCCCGATATTCACAATTTAGTCCCTGAATCTTGTTTCAGCCATATCTTTTCCATCCTAGCTCCGTTTTACGCGTTCTTGGTGTCCACGCGATCGTCTCTCCGAGCCCGTCATTTCTAAAAGCTTGTTTTAGTATTTTGGTAATGTTTGATGTATTGTTTTATTTATTGTATGTTTTTCTTGCATGATCGTAGCCAACGCGCCGTTCGAGGAAGAACAAGTGCAGAGCTTTGCAGTAAAGGAGAGTAGCTTATCGTTGGAGAAAGGCAAGTGACCCTAACCACCCTTCTACCTATGCTTTAATCAAGAACACTATAAATTAATCGGAACATGGAGAACCACCTAGGAAAACAGTGCAACCACAGTCCATATGGCTCTGGCTTAGCCAATTAATTAGGTGTGCGATTGTATTGACGACCCTATCCGAAAGGAACACAGGGGGCTCCGGGTTGCAGGGGTATAGCCCGGTTCTTTTGGGGTAGCAGCATTTGCTAAGGTGCTGACCACTAGGGAGGGTTATGGTCCGCCCGAGTCAGAATCGTCGTGGGTTGTCGGTGCTTTTGCATATCTTTGTAAAGGCTTCGTAGCGTCCCTATGCAATCACACCTCGGAAGTGTGGTATTGTGCACGATCGGCACATGCGTGGTTGGGTTCAAAGTTCTTCGAACTTTTACGTGAAGCTGTGGGAAAAGTGTGCAACCTCTGCGAGTGTAAAGCCGATCGATCGGCCCGTGCTCACGGTCAAGAGCGGCCTGGACCCTCACATGATTAATTGAACTTAAAGATGGATTAATATTGCTTTCCGGTTATTCCTGTGGCCTTGCTGAGTACCAACCATAAGTGTACTCATCCTTGCTTACGCTGTTCAGAGAAGAACCCAGGAGTGGAGTACTTCACCGACTACGAGGAGTTCTGAGGATGCGATCAACCAGTCAGAAGCCTGTGGAAGATGAAGATGGAGTCGCGTCTTCATAGTTATCGTAGTTCGTGTAAAGACCTTTGTGTCTACCTTCGTGAGTGTAATAAAAGTTAATAAACCTTTTCTGTACGTTTTGAGCAATGTCTTGTGATATTACACTCATGAGTCTATCATATGTGTGAAATTGTGATCCTGGCACACATATGAGATGCATTCGGTTTTCTACGGAAAATCGGGTGTGACAAAATCGCAGCACCACCCTAGGCTTGAGTCGCCATGGAGGGGAGGAGCTTGAGCTCGCGGGTGTGGCTCTGGTGAATGGCTCGGGTGGCAGGAGGAAGAAGGAGGTACGGTCCTTATATGGATGCCGGGGGCAATTATTGCCGGATGGAGCCGTTGGGAGCACCCCTTTTGTCACGGTTGGTAATACGAGCCGGGACTAAATGGGGGCCGGCTACAGCGAGCATTTCGGGCCACGTCGACGAAAGGCCTTTAGTCCCGGCTCCAAAGTTGAACCGGGACTAAATGCCCGAACCAAAGCCTCCCTCTCCATCAGTGACCTCTTCCATCACAGGTGGATTTAGCTCAAAAGCAATCTCTAGTTGCAATAGAACTTGCACACCACAAATGCTATTTTCTCCGGAGATTCCTATGGCAGTAGTAGTCACGGTGGCCACCGTTGTGTTGCTTGTGGTGCTCAACCCTAACGTCCAAGAAGCGGGATATAGGACGACCCAGGTTACCCCCAGGGGCCAGCCACCTTGCCCGTCATTGGTAACATCCATCAGTTGGTCTGGAACAAGCCATCCGGCGTGTTCCGATGGATCAATGGCTTGCTCAATGACATGGGCACTGACATCCTGTATGTCCGCCTCGGGCGCACTCATGTGGTTGCCGTGGGGTGCCCGGACCAGAGATGGCCCGTGAGGTTCTGCGCACCAAGGAGGCCGTGTTCATGTCCCGGCCACCAACTCTTACCTCCAACATGTTCAGCTATGGGTACAAGTCCGTGAGTCTCACAACTTCCGAGCAGCAGTGGAGGAAGATGAGGCCAATTGTCACCTCGGAGATCCTCTCCCCAGCCTTGGAGCGTCCCCACCCCTACACGCTGGGCGTGTCGAGGAGGCTGACCACCTCATTAGGTATGTCTATAATCAGATTAACATGGGACATGAAAACAGCATCAATATACGCCATGTAGGGAAGCACTTCTGCGGGAACCTCATCCGGAGGCTTTTCTTCGGCAAGCGCTGCTTTGTCGAGTCAGCAGCCATGTCGGACGGCGGGCCCGGGAGGGATGAGGTGGAGCATGTTGACGCGCTATTCGCGCTTGCAAGCTATGGCTATGGCTTCTACGTGTCAGACTACTTTCAGGCCTTGGCTAGCTTTGACTTGGATGGTCGTCACTCATCAGAAAGTGGCCAAAGGAACGGATGCGTGAGTGGGATAGTTGCCGGAAGCGTTGCGAGAAGAAAGAGATCTCGGACTTGCTCGACGTGCTGGCTTCTCTTGAAGATGAAGCAGGACAACCACTGCTTTCGTTTGAAGAGATCAAAGCTCAGATAGTGGTGAGATCGATATCTGTACAATCTTTTTCAGTAGTATAATTAGTTGCTAAGTATAAAGAATGGACAAAACTTTTCACCTGCAGGTTTTTTCTCACCTCGAAAAAACATGACCGTTGATGTCTTTTATTTCTCACCTCCTTGAAACAAATTGACTTCTTTTGTTTTTTAATTAAGGAAACAAGTTCCGGTCTCGACGGTTAACAAACCGCCTACAGCCAAGTTACAGAAAACACCATCTAAAGCTGCAGGAGGAAACACCCCCCCCCTATACCAAGAACCATGACAAGGACCAAGTCACGAAACAAAAATACACCGTCTCTAAGACACCAGATAACAACGGATGCATACAAAGCAACACAAACATCAAAGACTAGCTCTCAATGCGCTTAAGGGTATTGTTGGGGAATATGGCTTCGGAAGCGTCCAGTCACGGCCGGCGCGGATCGCCAACCTCGTGCCATGTGTACGAAGTGATCAAGTGCGTGCAATGATGATCTAATGAGAATGCTGACGTTACTTGAAGCGTGTGTGTGTGTGCTGTTTTGCAGGTGCTTATTCGCCCGCGGCCGGTTCGGAGCTGCAGAGCTTCGGTGCCGAAGGTGCGGACCGATCGAGAAACCCATTTGTCGGAAAGCGCTCCGACGCCAGACGGGAGCGGGTCGCGTGGAGTGCTGAGGAGGCCTTTCATGGACGCAGTGGCACGGTGGGCCGTTTCGGCGCCGAAGGTGCGGCGCGCGCGGTGGCCCTGGTTCTGTCAGAAGGGCACCACTACACGTAAGCGCGCCGGAGGTGTAAAGGTCGTCGTACGAAGGAGAGACAAAAGGTGCCGCGTGTAAAGGAGGGTCGACCGTGCGAAGACACGCTAGATGACCGTACGAAGCGAGGAGTTATTGTTATGCCCTTCAAAAGCGTGTAAAGCCGTTTGTCACGAACGGAAAATGTGTAATTGGGTTGTTTGATCACCCCCGGGGGCCTCCTATAAATAGAGGTTCCCTTGTAACTGAACGGACACAAATGAATGAGAAGCGAGCTCCGAAGGTTCTGCTTCATTGCAAAGCTTTCGATTCTATTTATTTCGTTTTCTTCCGTAGTGTGAAGCAGTAATTATAGTAGTAGAAGTAGTCCAGTTGTAATATATTGTGATTTGCTCAGTTGAGGTAGAGATAGTCATTGAGCATTCCCTTCATCTCCGAGGGGGCCTTCGGCCGTGACCCCTTCAGAGGATGGCGGATAAATCATGGGGCTGTTGTGTCGGCGTCCACCTTCGGGCCCAATTTCCACCAACAGTTTGGCGCCCACCTCGTGGAAGAATCCAAGACCGAATGGCAAGGACGCGCTCAGCGGGGGCCGAAGCCACCGCAACTCAGGTGACGACCCCACCTCCAGCGCCGGAACCCGCCAACCCTTTGGCCGCGGCCGCCCAACCTTCGGCGGGGACCGGCGCGGGTGCGAGCTGTCGGTGTTTAAACCTCTCGACCTCCATAGGAGGTACCCGCAGCAAGGTAGAAGGTGGGGATCGCCATGATCTGGAACCCGAAGGTACGCGCGAGGACGCAAGACTTTATACAGGTTCGGGTAGCCAGAGTAGCTACCCTACATCCTGTTTGGAGTAGTATATTGCGCCCTGCGCTTGGTGTTGTCCTCGGAGGGATTGTGGATGTTCGGCTAGGTACCCGACCCTCCTTTGTATAGTCCAGGGAGTGGGTTCCTAGTCGGTTACAAGGCAGGAATCCTAGTAGGATTACACGGAACGAGTCCTAGTAGAATTACAGGGGAATTCTAGTAGGAGTCCGTCTTCTTCCTTCCTTGCATGAGTACCCGGGGTGTATGCCCGACAAGCCCCCGAGCACGTTGTAGTCGAGAGTAGTAGTTCGAGTAGTCTTGAAGCCTCCTCGAGTAGTTCTTGAGCGTCCTTGAGCACTGCTTGGAGAAGTCTTCAATAGTACTTGAACTGCCACGAGGCTGGAAGGTGGTCCAGCTCATTTGTCTTGAAGTCGAGATTATATGGAAGTGCGATTGCAAAATCGCACTCCATATGGAGTAGCCCCCGAGCCTTAGGTTGAGTTGTAGACTCTGGCTAAGGGTCAATCTTGATTCTACTTCTGTCTTGAAAAAATCAACTGATGAGTGTAGCCTAGTAGCCCCCGAGCCTTGGAACGATTGAAGAATCAATCCAAGGGTCTTCAGTGTTTGCGGAAGTCATCATTTGATTACTCTTGTAGCGTTCAGCCCCCGAGCTCGTCGCTAGGAGAGCCGTAGGAGCCACGTCGAGTAGTTGTTGGTGCTGAGCCCCCGAGCTAGAGAGCTAGCAGAGACTACTCGAGTTGTTGTCGAGTAGTGATTTGGTGTGTAGCCCTCGAGTTTGGGAACTAGCCGCGCCGGTGGAGGTACGCGGAGCGTCCTGAGAAGTCGTCGTCGAAGCTTGACCTGAAAGTAAAGATGTGTACATTATGTAGCATTTTTGTAGAAATTGAATCTACTAGTGACAAATACAAATATGAATATAAATGTAAATGTCATGTGTCATGCTCTTGTTTCGGTTGTAATGCGTCGAGTAGTTAGCCTGATGTGATTAAGCACCCAATCTCTTTGGTCGCTGTTTAGCCATAGCCGCTAGGGGTGTGGAGGCATGACAAGAGAGCTGGTTTAAGCGCCCGGTCTCTGAGGAGCCTGTTTAGCCATAGCCGCTAGAGGCGTGGAGGCATGACAGGAGAGCCGAGACTTTGCGCGGATCAAGGCGTGTGCTACTGGAGCGAGACCATTAAGAGGTAGACGAAAGTAGTCGTCAAGGCGACAAGAGATAGCGCGTTTGCTCGTTGTTCCGCATGGCGGAGAGCAAGATTGCACAGTGCCTCCTCAGGGTGTAGCCGTTGTGCACCTCCAGCACTCAGTACACAAAATGTCGTGGCAAGAGCCTCCTAATTTGGTGCACCAAGCCTGTGACAGTCGGTCTACACCCCCGAGGAATAATTGGCACGGTGTAGCTCTGCTGGCAGGTAGCCGTCGAAAGGAGTACACTATGTAGTCTTTGGCGTTGGTTCATGTATGTGGAGAGCAAGCCAAAGAAAAAATAATTATTGAAATAAGTGACTTAGCTTGATTCATGGACGAGTGTCGACGAAGCCGTGGCGGTCGGCGATGGAGTCGACTAGTTGGAGGTGAATCCGACTAGTTGTTGATGTCGCGGGAGTCGTCCTCGACTAGTTTTCTAGTTGAGACTAGTCGAGGTAAGTAGTCGAGGTAGTCGTACATGAGTTGGTGCAGCCAGACGTCGATGTGGTTGTACTCGCGTACATCTTCCGGGTGTGCCATGTGATGATCTTGGAATGCCTTAGTAGCTTGCTGGTACGCTCTCATGCACGTATAGGAGTATACAACAAATTAAATTTGCTGCGCTGGACGTGGTACAACAGTAAACGAACTTCGCTTCGAACTTGGAGACAGCACGGTCCCACGCGCCTTGCTTTTGGATTAGTCGACTTGGACACCGTGATGGAAAAAAAATTGACGTGAATTCCGCCTCGGTCTTGGTGCGTTGAGCCTGAATCCAATTTGGAAATTCCGGCTGGCATACGAACTTGGTTTGGACCTATCCGTGAATACGGAATCGAATCCGCCGAATTTGATCTCGACATGGAGTGGAGCGCTGAGTCGCTGATTGGTTGTCGTAGCAACCATGCCGACGAGTAGATAGAATTTGAAGACAGGGTCCTTCGAATTCGCCTAATTATCGTGACGATCGGTCCCACGGTGGGCGCCAACTGTCGGTGTTTAAACCTCTTGACCTCCATAGGAGGTACCCGCAGCAAGGTAGAAGGTGGGGATCATCATGATCTGGAACCCGAAGGTACGCGCGAGGATGCAAGACACAAGATTTATACAGGTTCGGGTAGCCAGAGTAGCTACCCTACGTCCTGTTTGGAGTAGTATATCGCGCCCTGCGCTTGGTGTTATCCCCGGAGGGATTGTGGATGTTCAGCTAGGTACCCGGCCCTCCTTTATATAGTCCAGGGGGCGGGTTCCTAGTCGGTTACAAGGCAGGAGTCCTAGTAGGATTACACGGAACGAGTCCTAGTAGAATTATAGGGGAATTCTAGTAGGAGTCCGTCTTCTTCCTTCCTTGCATGAGTACCCGGGGTGTATGCCCGACACGAGCGTCCCGGAGGTTGAGTACACCATTTCGGGGGTGTTTGAAGTAAGCCTCGAGGGGTTTGGAGCTTCGGCGCAAGACATAGAAGCGTTGCGAAGGATACGAGCTCTCATCGCGGGCAAGCCCGCCGCAACCCAGCAAGAGCAAGAAGATCGACCCTCTTCATCCCAAGCACAGCCGCCCCAGCAGCAGGGTGCAGCACCGACGCGGGCATCTGCAGGTGACTTCGATTTCAACATCAGGCAGGCTGAGCGGTACTTTGCCTACTCCAGGGGCAAATCGCCAGCGTGCTGCCACAACAGCACTCCGCTCCTCCGACGGCCATACCAGCACTAGCGGCCGCTACGCAGGCCACCCCGACGTCACAGCAGCACGTCTGGCACACTTTACAGGCCATGCAAGCTCGGCTGGACCAATGGAGGCAGCCGAAGGATGCATCTGAAAGGCAGAGCATCAGGCACCGACAGGAACGCGGGCAAGGGCCGGAACACTTCGGGCCAGACGACGCCCGTTCTGTAACATCGTACCGGTGTCCCCACTCTCGGTCGAGCTCGAGAGCGCCCCATGGCCCCATCGCTTCAACGCCAACACCCTGCCTCAGTACGATAGAGACTACGATCCTAAAGAGTTCCTCATGAAGTTCGAAGCTGCAGTGGAATCCAACGGGGGCGATGCCACAACGAAGGCAAAGGCGCTTGTGCTGGCCCTCAAGGGTGAGGTTCAGTATTGGTATGCAAACATACCGAAGGGGCACTTAACCTCATGGTTTCAGCTCCGCAACAAGCTGCGGTCAAGTTTCAAGGGCATGCAGGTTGAAGAGCTAGATTCCAATGACCTTGTCAATCTTTGTGTCTAAGCGGACATGGAATCACTGCAAGAGTACATGCACAGAGTGGTGAAGCTAACAGCGCGTGTGCCTGGGGTGTCTGAAAGCAGCACCATTGATGCTATCGTAGGGGGTTTGAGGGTAGGAAACTGCCATCATGTGCTTGACAGAATCAAACCGAAGTCCCTGCAGGAGCTGTTTGAAGTAATGCAAGAATACTGCAAGTCTGACAAAGGCCGTCACCGAAGGCTGGACCGAGCTAATGCAGCCAAGAAGCAAAAATAGCAGGGTCAGTGGGACACGCCGAAGGGTTGGCAGAATCATCCGCCGAAGCAGTCATGCCGTCAAGGCAACAATGTATCCGCATCCCCCGATCAAAACCAGAGCAGAAATGGCGGTGGGCACAAAGGAGGGCTGAAAGACACCTAGGCCCTTAGTGGGTTTTGGTGTGTTGATTGACAACTAGATTAAAGATCTAATGTCCTTGTTGAGCATGTGAGCAGGTTGTAACATATAAATGACAAGGCATAATATATGACATTGGTTATCTACATTGAGAAAACAAGCTATGAGTATACAAGATAAGTTGAGGCATGGTTTTAGCCTCATATTGTGAAATGGCTTAACTCAATGATGAATGTCATGATATTTGATATGTGTGTTCCCATGAAGCATATAGATGGTATATGACAAGCTAATAAAGGATAAGAAAGAGGCATATTGATTTCGGAACATTGGATGGCCTCTTATTGAAGGAAGAAGCTTGTTATAATAAAAAAGGGTTATTTAAATTAAAAGAAGGCATGATCTCAATAGAATTCCAGTCTTGATGTTGAATCAAAGTTTCACTCAAATTGGCAACGAATGGATGAAGAAATCAAGCAAGGGATTAGCAATGAGGTACTAAGCTAAGTTTGGCCGAGTAGTGACTTGGACCATGTGCTTGGCTAGGGTGAAGTGGCTATAGCTTGTAAAGTTTCAAGGTATTAAGTCGAGCCTAACCGAGTGAAGCAATGAAGAAGCATTACATATTCGTTGAGTCATGTGAAGGGTGACTTAATTGAGAATTGGGTTTCATTCTTATATAAAGATCAAAGTCACTAGCTCAAGGTAGAAGTGCTCAAACCAATGAGACAATTATGGATGGATCTCTCATGAGGATATATTGATCAAGTATGGCTATTCTTGAAGAAGAAGCTCAAGAGTTCTACTATTGCATTTATATTCGATCTTGAGTATAGGTACGCCGTACTATCAAGAGGGATGCATCACAAGGAGTTTTGATAAAGTCTCAGTGCTCAAGTAACCCATGTGAGTTGAGAGAGACACAAAAACCACACGTACACGTCTTTGGGTTTGACCCTGTGTCAAACCCGGTGGCACCGGTTTTGGGAAACCAGTGGCACCGATTTTGTGTCAGCCGACCCAACGACTAGTTTTTGAAAACTCGGTGGCACCGAGTTTGAGAACTCGGTGGCACCGGTTTTTACTGAAGTTTGCAACGGCTAGCTTTGGGAAGTCCGAGTATCCGGGGGTTTTCCCGGAGATTCCGGGTTTTAACTCCAACGTCTAGTTTTTGGGGAGTCGGGTATTTATACCCTTCAACCCCTACTGTTGCAAGCTGTTGTTCCTGAGGTTGCTAAAGTGCTTCCTTGCTATTCCTTGCTAAGCCAAAGCCATTCTAGCTCTCCCCAACCCCTCTTTGTGAGGTTGTTCGATCTTTGATAGATCTAGTGAGTTGGGTGGTAGAAAGAAACCTTTGTGAGCAATTCAAGAGCACTTGTACCCCTTGAGCACTGTTGGACGTCGTCAAGCTCGTGTGAAGCGTTTATTACTCTTGGAGGATTGCCTCCTAGACGGCTAGGCGTCGCCCACAAGCTCCCAAGGTGTGGTGAGCTGTGGGACAGTTTGTGAAGGTCGTGCTTCGCCTCCGAAAGGGAAGAAGCTAACTAATGGATCAGGAAAAGGGTTGAATGCAACCCGGCTTCGGTAGGAGAAGCACCCAACGGAAACTAGGATTCACACAGTGGTGAATCCAAACTTCGGTAAAACAAATCATCTGTGTCTCTTGTTGGTTACCTCACTTTTACCTTGATATATCTATCCTTGCTTGTGTTTGTCATATTGGTGGAGCTACTTGGTTGTTAGTGTTTGTGAAGTGCAGGCACTCTATATTCATCAAGGAGTTGATCCTTAAGCCATACACCAAGGTTGAGTTCAAGTCAAACAAGCAAACAAGAAGAAGAAGTAGAGGGGAGTCACTGCCAGGCAAACCCGGTGGCACCAAATTTGCAAAACCGGTGGCACTGGTTTTGGGCAGTGTGCTTATTCCGCTGCGAAGGCGTCAGTCCGGAGATTCCGGAGATTTATCCAGAGATTCCGGAGATTTATCCAGAGATTCCGGACTTTCCGGAAACTCCGGAGAAAAGTCCGGAGTATCCGAGGTTCACTCATAAATTTGTTTTAAGTGGTGATTTTCAGGACTCGCCTATTCACCCTCCCTCTAGGCGACATCAAGATCCTTTCTATTGGTATCAGAGCCTGGTGCTCCGATTCGAACTTAACGCTTGGAGTTTAAAGATGTCGACTACTTGTGAGGTATCGTTTGAGCCTCTTCTGTTTGACGGCTCAAACTACTCTTCTTGGTCTGCTCATGTTCTTCATGTATTACATACTTGGGGTTCTCCTTTTGAACGAGTTGTGGAAGCTAGCATCCTTCCCGAGGATTTTGATAGTGAGGATGTCGGTGTTTTGGACCGGCAACCTACTACGGGGAGTACCCGAAGTAGATGAATGTGACTCGCCGAGATCGGTAACTCGAAGGAAGAGGCACGTGGCACACAATTTAGACAGGTTCGGGCCGCGAGGTGCGTAATACCCTACGTCCTGTATGCCGCGTAGCTCGGATTGATAGGGCACGATTACAAGATGGTGCAATAGTGCGCCGTGAGTTGAGATTGGATGAGGTGATCCTGGGATCGGTCCCTGCCTCGCCTTATATAGTCCGGGAGGCAGGGTTACAAGTCGGAGTAGGGAAGGAGTACTAGCCGAGTACGTCTAGGAGACCTCTACACAGTGCGGAACGTGTACAGAGCCTTAACCGAGTACTACTCCGATGCTGTCCTTGTGCTCCACGCCTCCAGGTGCCGTGTAGCGCAAGTTGGGTAGTCCCAGGGGCCCACCGAGTAGTCGGTCCTGGTACCCACCGAGGTAGTGGGCCCAGGGAGGCCCATACGACAAGCCCCAGAGTACTTTGTAGTCGAGAAGGATAGCTTCAAGTAGTCTTGAAGGCCTTAACAAGTAGTCCTCAAGCGCCCCTGAGTACTACAAGTCAAAAGTCCTCAAGAGTAGTCGAAGCATCCCGAGGCTGGAATGTACTCCAGCTGATGTTTGAGCAATCTTGAAGTCTTCTCGAGTAGTCCCAAGCGTCCTTGAAATCTGCCTTCGAAGGTCTTCAAAAATGCCTGCCTCGTCTTGAAGCCGGAGCCGTCAAAAAGATGCGATTCGCTGAACCGCAATCCACGTGGAGTAGCCCCCGAGCCTCGAGCCGCGGCTCTGGCTGAGGATCTATCCGAAGTCTTGGCGAGAAAATCCCAAAAGATCCGAAGAGAAAAAACCGAAGGACACGTGGCACGGAGCCCCCGAGCCTTGAGTCGAGTACTTCCTCTCGAATTGAAGGGTCTTTTTTGGAGAATGGTGTCCTGAGATGCTCTTGAGACTATCCGCGTCCCAGGTAGTCGAGTAGAAGTAGCCGAGCCCCCGAAGTGAGGCGCGTCGACTAGTAGAATACGAAGAGTCACGCGCAGCCGCTGAGTCAGCCGCGCGTGGACTTATCCGCCGCCCGTTGCGGGGGCGTTTTGGCTTATAAATACAAGCCGAAACCCTTAGGGTTTTTCACCCAAGTGAGCCACAGTCAATTGCCACTTGAATCTTGAAGAAAATCCACTCCAGCGAGCGCTGCCGCCGTAGTAGATCTGAGCGTATCGCCACCCGAAAGCTGCAGGGTAGCCCCCGAGCGAATGCGAGTGAAGACTCCCTGTTCTTGGAGGATGAAGCCGTCCCCGTCGAAGACGTCGAAGGGCGGCGGGAAGAAGAGGAGCCATGCGAGAGGCCGCCGCGGCCGCACCGGAGCGGCGCCGCCCACATCTCCACCGCGCGCTGATCCAAGCCGCGAGTGGAAAAGGTCGAAGGTGAAGACCGAAGACTTGCTGACCCTGTTGAACAGCGGGTTCATCAGGGAGAAGGAGATCGATATGTGGAGATCCGCCGCCGGAGATCCCTATCCGATGGAGAAGGCGCAAGACGAGATCCCGATGTTCTCGCGCTTCGTGGAGCGCGGTCTTGCGCTCCCAGCGAGCGATTTCTTCAGAGGGCTTCTCAGGTACTACGGCATCGAGTACCTCAACTTGAACCCCAACGAGAATCTTCCACACTTCGTCTTCGTCCATTTCTCGCGAAGCATTTTTGGGAATCAAGCCGCATTGGATTCTCTTCCGGAAATTTTTCCGCGTGAAGCCGCAGCCCCGCCGCCTCCAACCCCGCAGTAGTCGGGGGGGCCGGGATCCGGCTGAGGGAAGATGCCGCCGAGCGCACCGGCGTACAAGCTCGTGGACTCCAACACCGACCGGAAGACGAGGTGGTTCTACACCACGAACCACCATCCCGAGCCGCCGAAGCCGAGCGGACGGCAGCCCAAGCACCAAGAGTGGTGGAACACGAACCCACCATGCGGGGAGGGGATCCGGCTCCCGGAGTTGCCGGCACGGATCAAGACTCGCGGGATGCGGGACCGAGGGCCGAGCATGTGGCCTTCGGTTTCATGAAGCGCCGGATCCGGCCCGCCGGCCGCGCGGGATACGATGGGCTTCGAGTACACCGGCGACGACGACACGTCGCGGATGCCGGGGGCGAAATTGAAGACAACGACATCGTCGAGAGGTTGTCGAGGATCTTCAAGGACATGCCGGAGTACACGGCGTGCCCTGTCGAGGAGTTCTCCGCCGCGCGCCCGCCCAACGAGGTAAGTAGTCGTACCCACCTCGTTGAGTAGTAGGCATCTGTAGCAGAGGTGCTGACGCCTTTGTGTCTGTTGCGCAGGATGATGTGAAGCGGTTTGTCTCTGAGCCGCAGCCACCACCGAGCGGGATTGAGATCCCGACGGTGGAGAAGGTGAAGGAGCGTCGAGTAGTCGGAGACGACGACGATCCCGTTATCGTGGAGGATACCTCCGATGACGAAGAAGACGAGGAGACGCTCGGCAGACCGCTTCCGACCGGCGGTCGAGGTTTAGCCGTCCGGGCTTGCCTCATGTGCCTCTCATTCAAGACCCTCCGCTAGCACCGGAGGCTAGCCTTGCCGCGCCGCCAAGGAAGCCGCGCAACCCCGCCAAGAAGCGGGTAGCCAAGAAGATGAAGGTCTCGCAGACCACGCCTCCGGCAGGTAAGTCGTCTTGAGCGGAGTAGTCGGGTACCCGGTGATCGAGTACGGTGCCGACGAGTAGTTATCCCCCGTGTGCGGTGAGAGGCCGCCGGCGGAGCCCGTGGAGGAGGGCGATGAGGGCGTGTGGCCCACAGTGGGGGAACCGGCTGGAAGCCGAAGTCCAGCTCCCACTGTCGAAGAACTTCTGGCGCAGCTGGAGCGCCAGCCCCCTGCCCCAGAAGGGAGCAGAGTACCCGCGGCCGCCGCCGCTGGAGGGATGGGAGCCGCAGGGGCGCAGAGTATCCGGTCTCCCGAGATCCAAGACGCGGAGCCTATCCGCTCGGCGCCAATGACGGAGGCCACGCCGGGTAGCCGTGGCGGGATTGAGCTGCTTGCCGACGACCTCGTCGAGCCGGCGGTGTTGGCGCAAAGATCCGGAGGCGATGCGACGAGCCGAACAAAGGATGAAGGTACGTAGCCGTTGCCTCCCGAGTAGTCAATCCTTTTCGTTGAGTACTCTGTTTTGATTTTGAACTTGTCCTCTGCAGATGTCGCGGAGCGGTCCCGCGAGAAGTCCAATCTCGCCGCAAGGCTATGGGGACACGGTGTGCCGCGAGCTGAAGCCTTGGAGGAGCAGC
Organism: Cenchrus americanus; assembly: GCA_947561735.1. Taxonomy (NCBI): domain Eukaryota; kingdom Viridiplantae; phylum Streptophyta; class Magnoliopsida; order Poales; family Poaceae; genus Cenchrus; species Cenchrus americanus. The sequence continues at coordinate 162,285,356 of OX387242.1, read as the reverse complement.
TCGTGAAGTCGAGGAAGCACGCGGCCGCCATGCAATCGAAGCTTGACGCCGCCTTCGCCAAGTATCACAACGATGTGATGGACTTGCAGGCGAAGAGCGACGAGCTGGTGCGGAAGAACAAAGGCCTCCGCAACAAGAATAAAGGTATGTCTCTTGACTTGTCGGGTACTTGTTGGGAGTCATCAAGCTCTGACCCGTTTGTTGTGTTCGGTGTTGCGAACTCGAAGGCCGGTGGAGCGGCTGAAGGGCTCGGAGGTCAGCATGAAGAATCTCTTCTACCGGGAGCAAGAAGCCCGCCGGTACTTGAACTCGACTACAAGGAGTCGGCCGTCGAGTGCGAGAAGCACATGGAGTTGAGAATTGCATCCGATCGGGATCTCGTCAACCGGCTACAAATCTTTGCGAAGTTGAACGAAGACCGCGAGGCGCTCCGGCCCACCGAAGGACCTTGAAGAGGCCGCCCTCCCGATCGCGAGGCTCCCGGTGCCGCACCCGGCGGCCCCAAGATCGCTCCGTTGGCGGATCGACTTCGTGAGGCGCCAAGCCGGCCGGCCGCCTACGTCAAGCACATGGCCGGGTCGATCCCGAAGCAGGGGCCGGCCTTCATGAAGTCGTACTTCCCGAAGGCCCCGTGGAGGTAGTCGCCGGCGGAGTAGCCGCCAACCGCTCGGACGAGCAAAGATGCGGAGTTGTGGAGCGAGATGGCTCCCATCGCGGAGCGAGCGTACCGATAAGTTGAATCTCCAAGTAGCCCCGCATAGATAGCTAGTAGCCATGGTTGTATAGGAAACAGCTTGTAATGAACTATCTCATATATCAATGAATTGTGAAGTTCCATCAATGAGTACTCGTAACCGCGATCTCGGAGTGCGGAGCGCCCATCGTGGAGTAGGTGCGAGTAGTAGTACTCGGCTTGGTAGTCCCGTCGCAGGAGTAGACAAGAAAGAAGTTGATGAACAATCAAACTTTATTACTTGAAGAAGTACACCCGGGTGGCCGTGGCCGTAGTTACAAGTAGTCGCCGGGACCGGAGGCCGCTTACATACTCGAGTAGTACCGGAGCGGGTAGCCGCTTACGGTGAGTGATCCGTAGGTAGCCGTGTAGGCCGGATCGCGCATCCGTGAGTAGCCGCGCAGCCGGATCTTTGGGGTGTGGTCTTCTTGGTAGACCGCCTGCTAGAGTCCTTGACGCTCGTTGCAGCCCGTGGTCCGTAGGTAGCCGCGCGGGCTGGACCTGGAGGAGAGTAGTCCGGAGACTTGAAGCCAGGACCCGGAGGGTCGCATGCGGCTAGGAGTGTTGATGCAGTCGTGTAGACTTGAACCCCGGAGTAGTCGAGTAGACTAGGCGTAGAATCGACAGAGCTGGTCGACGTTCCACGAGTTGTTGACTTCTTCGCCTTCAAGTGTTTGGAGGCGGTAGGAGCCTGGCCCGGTCACCTTAGCCACGGTGAAGGGCCCTTCCCAGGGGGAGCTGAGTTTGTGAAGTCCTTCCGTGTTCTGGATACGGCGGAGGACAAGATCTCCAACGTTGAAGGAGCGTTCCTTGACGTTGCGATCGTGGTAGCGTCGGATACCCTCCAGGTACCTTGCTGATTGGACTAGGGCGGCACGGCCGAGCTTCTTCGAGGTCGTCGATGTCAACTCGTCTGCTGTCTTCTGAGACGCCTTCGTCGTAGTGCTCCACTGCTGGCGAGTTCCATATGACATCCGCAAGGAGGATGGCTTCAGAGCCGTAGACCAGGAAGTAGGGGGATTGCCCCGTTGGCTTGGATGGTTGAGTCCGCAGCCCCCAGAGTGCATTGGGTAGTTCCTTGATCCACTTGCCCCCTTTTGAATTAGCGCGTCGTGTAGCCGCTTCTTGAGGGCGTCGAGCACCATCCCGTTGGCGCGCTCGACTTGTCCGTTGGCCCGTGGATGGGCGACTGAGACGTATCTGACGTCGATTCCGCCGTTCTCGCGGTACTCCCGGAACCGGTGGTTGTTGAAGTTGGACCCCGTGTCCGTGATGATGCGGTGGGGTAGCCCGTAGCGGTGTACGAGTTCATCCGGAAGTCGAGTACTCGTCGGCCTTGGGACATGTGACCGGCTTGACCTCGATCCACTTGGTGAACTTGTCGATAGCCACCAGCACTCGTTGAATCCTCCCCGGCGCGCTTGGTAGTGGCCCGATCATGTCGAGCCCCCGGCAGGCAAAAGGCCGGTGTTGGTGGTATGGTGACCGGCTTGTAGGCGGGGACGTGCCGCCGCTTGGCGAAGAACCGACATCCTTGGCACCTTCGACGAGTTCTTCCGCATCGCCCGTGGCCGTGGGCCGTAGAAGGCTCGCCGGAAGGCCTTGCCGACCGCCGTGCGGGAGGACGCGTGGTTGCCGCGGACACCCTTGTGGATCTCCTCCAAGATGTCCTTGCCTTCTTCGCGAGGAACGCATTTCATAAGTACTCCGAAGATGCGCCTCGCTTGTAGAGTTTGTCGCCGACGAGGACGTAAGACTTGGCGCGGCGGACGAGTTGTTCGACTGCGTTCTTGTCGGAGGGGACCTTTCGCTCGCCGAGGTAGTCGATGAAGGGTTGCCTCCGGTCCACGTCGATCATCATGACCCCCCCGCCCAGCTGGTTGGCTAGCCGGGACGGTGGTCGGCGGCGCCGGCTCCGGATGGATGGCGCGTGAAGCTCATGGACGAAGACGCCCGCGGGTACTTGGGCGCGGGTGGATCCGAGCTTCGAAAGGACGTCCGCCGCAACGTTGTTGTCGCGAACGATGTGGTGGAACTCGAGACCATAGAATTTGTTCTCGAGCTTGCGGACTTCTAGGCGAAGGCGTCCATGTTCTCCTTGTTGCGGTCCCGGGACTTGTTGACTTGGTTGATGACCACCGGCGGAGTCGCCGTAGACTAGTAGCCGCTTGATGCCAAGTGAAGCCGCGAGGCGGAGCCCGTGTAGGAGGGCTTCGTACTCGGCTTCGTTGTTTGAGACCTTCCGGAAGATCGCAGGACGTACTTGAGCCGTTCGCCCGTCGGAGAAATCGGGGAGTACCCCCGCGCCCGCGCCCTCGAGGTTGAGTGAGCCGTCGAAGTACATCACCCAATGCTCGGTCGCACGGTGGGAGTAGGTAGCCGGTTCTCCCGCCACTCGCCATGAAGTCGACTAGAGCTTGCGACTTGATGGCCGTGCGTGGCTTGAAGTCGATGGTGAGGGCGCCGAGCTCGACGCCCCATTTGGAGATCCTTCCAGGGGGCGTCCGGGTTCCTCGGGATGTCGCCGAGCGGGTAGTCGGTGACGACGGAGACCGAGTACTCCCGGAAGTAGTGTCGTAGCTTCCGCGAGGTGATGAGTAGAGCGTACGAAGCTCTCGCACGGGCCGGTAGCGATCCTTGGACTCGATAGAACCTCGCCGACGAAGTAGACCGGGCGCCGGGACCGGGTAGGCGTGGCCGTCTTCCCGCCGCTCGACAACGATGGCGACATGCGACCACGTGAGTAGTCGCGGCGAGGTAGAGCAAGAGTCGCTCGCCCTTGAAGGGAGCCGTGAGGATCGGTGGCTTCGACAGAAGTCCTTGAGCCGGGCAAGGGCTTGGTCCGCCTCCGCCGTCCATACGAACTTCTCGTGGTGCTTGAGTAGTTTGAAGAAGGGGAGACCCCGTTCTCCTAGCTTCGAGATGAATCGTTCAATGCCGCCATGCACCCCCGTCGCCTTTCGGACGTCCTTGATGCTCGTGGGAGCTTTCATGCCGGTGATGGCGGAGATCTTCTCGGGGTTGGCTTCGATGCCGCGTTGGCTGATGATGAAGCCGAGTAGTTTGCCCGAAGGCACGCCGAAGACGCACTTGTTCGGGTTGAGCTTCCGGCGGTACTCGCGTAGCGATGCGAAGGTCTCTTCAAGGTCGTCGATGAGGGTACCGGAGTCCCCGGTTTTGACAACCACGTCGTCCACGTAGGCCTCGACGTTCTTGTTGAGTTGCCGCTTGAAGCGGTGCCCGGATGGCCCGTTGGTAGGTAGCGCGGCGTTCTTCAACCCGAAAGACATGGTCGTGTAGCAAGACGCGCCAAACGGGGTGATGAACGCGGTCTTCTCCCGGTCTTCCTCCTTGATTGCGATCCGGTGGTACCCGGAGTAGCAGCCGAGGAAGCAGAGCAGGTCGCGGCCCGCCGTGGAGTCGATGACTTGATCAATCCGCGCAACCCGAAGGGGTCCTGGGGGCGTGCTTGTTGAGGTCGGTGTAGTCGACGCACATCCTCCACTCGTTCGAGTTCTTCTTGCGGACGAGGACGGGGTTGGCGAGCCACTCGAGATGGAAGACTTCTCGATGAAGCCGGCAGCGAGTAGCTTGGCGAGTTCCTTCTTGACCGGCGTCCCGTCCGTCGTCGGCGAAGCGTCGGAGGTGTTGTCGCTTGGGGGTGGCCTTTGGGTCGACGTTGAGGCAAGTGCTCGATCGGCTCCCCGGGCACTCCCGGCATGTCCGTCGGCTTCCACGCGAAGATGTCGCGGCTAGCCCGAAGGAAGCCGATGAGCGCGTCTTCCTATTTGGGGTCGAGGCCGGCCCCGATGGTGGTAGTCTTGGTGGGGTCGCCCGTTCCGAGGTCGGCCCGGCTTGACGAGCACCTCCTCGTGTGGCCGAGGCTTGTTGGCGCCGTCGGGACTTTTCCGGGATGTCGAGTTCACTTGTGGCAAGCTTCTTCGACGCGGCGTAGACCTCCATCATTGGGGTGGGTACTTGATTTGTCGAAGCGATCACCACGGCCTCTCGTATCGCAGCCGTGAGAGATCTTCAAGTCCCCTTGGAGAGAGAGTACGCCACCTGGGACTTGGCATTTTGAGTACCAAGTACGTGTAGTGAGGCACCGCCATGAACTTGGCGATGGCCGGTCTCCGCCGAGGATGGCGTGGTAGGAAGTCTCGATATCCGCGACCTCGAACTTGATGTACTCGGTGCGGTAGTTGTCGCGAGACGCCCGAAGGTGACCGGCGTACCACCGAGCCTAGTGGGATAGCCGCGTTGCTTCGGGACGATGCCGTAGAAGGGCATGCTCGCTCTTGTCGAGCATGGGGGTGACGTCAAGGTTCATCTTCTTCGCAGTCTTGGTGAAGAGGACGTTGAGCCCGCTTCCGCCATCGATGAGCACCTTGTTGAGCTTAGAGCCCGCCATCGTTGGTTTCGGGACGAGAGGGAAGCGTCCTGGTTCGGAGAAGCCGGTCCATTGGTCCGCGCGGGAGAAGGTGATGGGTGTCTCGACCACCCGAGAGGGGTCATAACCGCCGGTTCAATGGACATCACTTCACGGCGAGTAGCCTTCGCTCCCCGCCCGCAGGGTAGTCCGCCGAAGAGGACGTTGACGGTCTTCTCGGGTTCTTGGAAGTCGTCGCCGTCCTTCTTCTTGTTCTTCCGGTCGTGAGGGTGCGGTGGCTCCGGCGTATCTTTGAGTGCATGCCTGAGCTGGTAGCACTGCTCGGTAGTGTGATTGCCGTTCGGGTGCCACGGGCACTTCTCCTTCAGCAGGTCTTTGAACCCGCCGGAGTTCTTCTTCGAGTTCCCTTTCGGAGGGCGCTGGATAGCCGCGACGGTGTTGTCTGGCTTGCGCTTGCGGTTGGGACCCGAGAAGTTGTTGTTGTTGTTGTTGTTGTTGTTGTTGTTGCGGCCGCCTTGGTTTGGATTGCTGCTGCTGCCGCCGCCACCTTGGTTCTCGCTTGGACTTGCCGCGGATGGCGTCGTACTTGGCGTTGGCCTTGTCCTCTTCGTCCGCCCAGGACGTGATCATGTCCTTGAGGTGGGGAATGGACTTGGGGCGGCGTCGGCCGAAGTCTTCGAAGGTACGGCGATGGTAGAGCCCGTCCTGGAAGAGGTCGATGACCTCCTTGTCGGTGACGTCCACGACGGTAGCGCGCTTGTCAAAGAAGCGGCGCATGTACTTGCGGAGGGTCTCGCCTTGTTCCTGCTTGATCATGGCGAGGTCCATGCGAGTACCCGAACGGCCCATGGCGCCCGCGAAGTTGCTTGTGAATTGCTCCTTCAGCTGGTCCCACTTGTCGATTGAGTGCTTGTCCGGCCGACTCGAGCCACGTGAGTGGGGCTTGGTCCGTGCGTAAGGGGAAGTAGAGGCACTTGGTGTCGCCGTTGCCGCCGCCGTTCTCGATGGAGAGAGCGTAGCATCGGAGCCACCGGATAGGATCCTCGCTTCGCGTCGTATTTGGTGATCCCCAAAGGCTTGAACTTGTCGGGGAGGAGCAAAGTTGCGAAGCCGGGGTGAGAAGGCGGGGAAGCCGTCGCCTTCGGCCACGGCCGGTCGTCGACTTCTTCCTCGCCGCAACTCGTCGATTCTCTCGGCGAGCATCGTACCCGCCGTGGAGAGGCGCCGGAGGCGGGGCCGTGCGCGTGGCCGCGACCGCCGCGACCGCCGCCGCCTCCGGCCTTTCTTGTTGGCTCCGTGGTTGGGAGCCGCCGCCGTCGGCCGCCGCCGCCGTCGGGGTCGTTGCCGCCACCACCGGCCGAGGCACCGGTGGGGGACGACTTCTCGGCTGACGTTGTCTTGTCGTGAGGGTCCGCCGGCGGTGGAGCGTCGACGGTTTGGTTCAGCCGGGATGTCGCCCGAGTACGGTTGGGACCGGGGTCAACATCGCGACTAGTAGCCTCGTTGTCGCGAGGCTTAGCCGGGAGAGGTTGGGTGACTCTCTTGTCTACCCGCATGAAGTAGGCTTCTTCGGCCGAGCTTGGCGATGACTTCTCCGCCCGTATGCCCCGAGCCTCGACGTGCGATCGCCGTGATCGACATGAGGCATTGCTCGAGAGTGGTGTGAACTCGCTCCCGACCGCTTTCGAGAGCTTCCGCAAGGTTGCGGATGGGAAGGTTGTCCCTAAGCCGCCGGCGTCGCTCGTTGCGCTTCCCCGTTACGTTCGCGCCGGTGTCCCCGTTGGCGTCGGCCTCGTCCGCGGGGGCATCGCGGACGCCTCGTCTCGCGGAGATGTCCTCCGTGTACTTGTCCGCGGCCGTGCTCGAGGTTCCCGGGGGTGTCGCCGGCAGCCATGAAGACTTGACGATCGGGGCGTGCCCAAGCTTGGCTCGAAGGTGCCACCTCGCCTGGTGTGTTCGAGTCGGCCCGGGCTAGCGGTGTTCCCTCCGGAACGGTAGCGAGTCGATGTAGGCGACGTAGCGTGAGTCCTTTGTCAGCTCAGCAGGTTTGCGGTCTGGCCAGTAGACGTATCTTCCGGCCGGTGTCGATCTTATAACCAGCCCGGAGGCCGGCCCTGACAGGGGAAGCTCGAAGAAGTCGTCTTCGGACTCGGGCTCCTCGGGGTCCGACCCGAAGTCGAACTCGTAGTCCGGGTTCGAGAAGAACTCGGAGAGAGGGCTGGAGTCCGAGACGCGGTTGGGGGCGGCGTCGGAGTCCGAGTTGTACTCGGTTACGGGCTCCTTGCCGGCCCGGCGTGGTGTAGAAGCCCTCCGTGCGGGCCCGGGCCGGGAACGCGGGAGCCACGCGCGGAGCGCCGGCGTGGAGAGAGGGCCGCCCGCGATGGCCGAGGAGCCGGCTCGCATGCGATGGCCCATGGCGACGTCGGGTTCGAGTTGGAGACGGACTCGAGCTCGAAGTCGCCGTGGAGGTTGGAAAGCGAAATTTCGCCGAACTTGCCTGGCGAGTTTGCCCGCGACAACTTCGGGGAAGCGTCACGAGCCCCGTCCTCGAGTCGGGTTGCATGATCAAGCGGCGCCGGGAAAGAGCCCGCGCCATCGCGATGCGGCACCCAAGCGCCGAAGACGAAGGTGTCGCCACGATTGAAGGCGACGGTTGGCTTGATGTGAACGGAAGCCGTCGAGTTCGCCATGTGATCTCGAGCGAGATCCCCTACCCGGCGCGCCACCGTCGGTGTTTTGGACCTAGGCAACCTACTACGGGGAGTACCCGAAGTAGATGAATGTGACTCGCCGAGATCGGTAACTCGAAGGAAGAGGCACGCGGCACACAATTTAGACGAGGTTCGGGCCGCGAGGTGCGTAATACCCTACGTCCCGTATGCCGCGTAGCTCGGGATTGATAGGGCACGATTACAAGATGGTGCAATAGTGCGCCGTGAGTTGAGATTGGATGAGGTGATCCCGGGATCGGTCCCCGCCTCGCCTTATATAGTCCGGGGAGGCGTGGTTACAAGTCGGAGTAGGGAAGGAGTACTAGCCGAGTACGTCTAGGAGACCTCTACACAGTGCGGAACGTGTACAGAGCCTTAACCGAGTACTACTCCGATGCTGTCCTTGTGCTCCACGCCTCCAGGTGCCGTGTAGCGCAAGTTGGGTAGTCCCAGGGGCCCACCGAGTAGTCGGTCCTGGTACCCACCGAGGTAGTGGGCCCAGGGAGGCCCATACGACAGAGGACACGTCCAACCTGTCAAAGGAGGAAAAGGAAAGTGTGCTCCATAACTACTCTATTACTAACCTAATATACAATAATGTGAGCAAGGTTATTCAAGAATTCATCTTTAACAATGAAGAAATTTGCGATGACGCACATCATATTTGGGTGGCAATCAAGGACATGTACACTAGTGCCGATGATGACGATGACGAAAATGAAGAGGAGGAGTCACTAGAGGAGTGCTCAACATCAGCATCTTGCATTCATCCTCTAAAGACCTCATCCACGAAGCAAAAGAGTGACAACATCGCGACCACTGCCTCTGACCAAGCAAACTCAGTTGGACCGAGTTCAGAACTCGGTGGCACCGGGTTTGGCAGTGATCAACACCAACTTGCTTCATCAAACTTCAGAGCAGCTTCACACACGCCTATTGAGGTATCTACAGCCCCTAGTACTTCCTTACTATGCACTAACAATTCCAAGTCTCAAGTGACTAAAGGAAGAAGGAAGAAGGGTAGTGAAGTTGGGAAATTTGACTTCGAGCTTGACAAGATGACCAAGAGAGACAAGAAGAATGTGCTAGAGCTCATAAAGAGAGTAAGAAGACAAGAAGATGAGCTCACAAGACAACAAGCATATCGAGACTCCTTTGAAGAAGAATTGAAGAAACTTAAGGAGTCAAATGATGTCTTGTCTAGAAAGTGTAAGGATGACATTACCAAGGCATATGCTTGTGCTACTAACTCTCTATCTTGTGCAACATCTTTGGAGAAGGAAAATCAAGCTCTCAAGGACCAACTTGAGGAAATCACTTGCAAGTTTGTGAAACTACAAGGAACTCACATAGAACTTGAATATTATCATGAGAGGCTTGTAGAATCACACACTTTGCTAGAAGTGGCAAATGAGGTTTTGGTAAACTCAGTTAAATCTTATACACCTCATTGCACCACTAGCACTTGTACTCAAGTTGAAAATGGTATATCTTGTGCTAACCCAAGTGGCCCAAAAGGCAAACCTTCTTGGTATGATGAAGTAATTGCAGAATCTTGTGATGACTTCATTGCTCAAGAGAATGATGATCTTATGCAAGAAGTTGAAAAGCTCAAGATAGAGGTGGCTAAGTTGAAGGGAAAAGAAAAGGTGCAACCTTCTCGAGATAACCGTGATACCATGGTGAAGAAGCTTGAGAAGAGGATAATCGTCACTCGATCAATCTCTCAACAAAGCCACAAGACTAAGGACAAGATGAAGCTAGATCACATCAAGTGCTACAAGTGCTCACACATGGGACATTATGCATCCATGTGTTCATTCAAGCAAGAAGACAACTCAAACCAATCAAAGAGGCAAAGAAGTCTTGCTCAGAGAAGATGCTTTGGTTGTCATGAGAAAGGGCACAAGATTGAAGCTTGTACCAACCGAGCAAAAGTCCCCTCAGGGAAACCCGGTGGCACCGGGTTTGCAAAACCGGTGGCACCGGTTTCCACTGAGAAATCTCAAGAGAAGCTCAACAAGGGATTTCTGAAGGCTCAAGCAAAATTCATAGAAAAGAATGGCTCAGTGACAAGTGTAAATGGCAATGGCAACACCAAGCACAAAATTTGCTACACTTGTCGTCAAAAGGGACATCTTGGTAAAGATTGTCCCAATAGTAAGAATCCTAAGCTCAACCATGTTCATTATAGTAATGAGAAGCTTAGGAGTAACTCAAATGACTCCAGTGCCCCTAAAGTGGTTATTTCACAAAGGGCACAAAGGCCATTTGGGTACCTAAGTCTTTGTTCACTAACCTAGTCGGACCCAATGCACGTTGGGTACCAAAACATGCCTAAAAGGACCATGCAGGTACTTGGAGTAGCATTGGAAGCTTGGTTCACTTGAGAAGATATTAATTTTCATTTATCTATATCTCAAGGGAAATTTTGTGACTCATCAATAGAAAAGGACCAAGTGACATAAATCAAAGAAATCTCATTCAAATGCTCCTCCCTTGATAAGTACCTCTCACTGTTGATGTTCACCCTCATATGCAAAACTTGCTCTTGTGCTAGTTGATCATATGAGGTGGACAACCTATTTTTGTTCCCTTTAGCAAAATTATGTTAAATGCCATTCGATGCTATTAACCGCTTCATCTAGAAGCATTGAGTGGCTTTTGCATGCAGGAAAACTTATGTGAGCTAAAGGAGCAAAAAGGAATCAAGGAAAGATCAATCAACTCTTGAGAAAAGCAAAATTGAAGAACTCAGGAAAGATCCGATGGCACCGGATTGACAAACTCGGTGGCACCGAGTTTCCTAGGATCAGCAAAGGGTGGAAAAGAATTTATCGCAAATTTCTCAAGACAAATTATTCTTGATTCAAAATAAAAGGAGACTAAGCAAATATAGTTTGTGAGCTATTCTTGATCTCATTTCACACATTCTAATTTGCTTATGAATTTTGACCAAAATGCGGAGCTTGCTACCCTAGTGCTTTAATTTAGCCAAAAGTGCACTTCTCAAGATTCAAATACTTGATGCACCTAATTAGGGGGAGCTCACTTCACACTTTGTGTCTCTTGGTACTAACATCACTTGCAAAGATTCATGTGTGTAGTTCAAGTGTAAGGTGTCTCAATATTTTATCTATACTCTTCACTTGAATGATCTTATGGCAAGGGTGTTGGTTGTGAGCAAGCCACATGACAAGGAGGTCACCAATCCATATCTGTAATTGTATCTCTTTCTCTTTATTTTTGGATTGGATTACATTTATCTTTGGCTACTCACCATAGCATGGTTTAAATTCCTTAACTTGGACATATTTGACCAAGGAAGTGCACATGTCCCTTCCATCCACATATCCATGTGTGCACTATATCTTTGAGGAGTTTAGCCCATGCTATGAGGTTTCATGTTGGGTGACTTACTTCCATTCCACTCTCAAAGAGTCATCCAATCTGAGACTAGAGCTTGTGCTTTTAATATTTGTGTTCTCTTGTCATCATTAGCACACAATGGGTATTTCTCATCAAAAGTGACAAGAGGAAGTTATTGAAAGACTAAAAAGTACATGTTAACTTATGTGAGTTTCTCTAAGTGAGAAAATCTAGAATGAAGGCAAAGGTATGAATCCTAAATTCAAGTTATTAATTTGGGCATCTAGGCCCTATTCTTGCTAGTGTGAGTTTTGGTGTGCAAAGGGAGCTAGCATCACCATGATTTGTTGCTTGGTGGTAGTGATGAGTTTTTAGATATTTAGTTGATGCCTCACAAATTTTTGTTGGAAATTTTGTTTTTCTAACCGTGGCTAAAAATTTTAGTAGAGGCATGAGCTAAATATGCTAAGACCTATCTTGGCTAGTAATCTTTGCATACTCTTTGTGACTTAGGATAGTTTTTCAAAAATTCACTAGCATGTGTAGGTGGTGTGCCTTTTGCAAAATTTTTGAGTCTTAATCTTTTAGATCATATCTTGTTAATGATGGTTATTGTTGCTCATGTTTGAATGTTGGCTAACCATAAATGACAAGATTCTCTCAAGTTCAAAGGAAGCTACTCATTCTTATTTCAAGGGATTGCAAACTTTGGATTTCTCGCATTTCATCAAAATCTCTCAAATCCATATCTGAGACAGAGGGCTGTGCAAAAATGATTATAAAAGGCAGAGAAAGGAAGAGAAATGAAAAAGGAAGTGCAGAGATGAATTTATGGACAAAAGTCCACGGGTCAAGTGAAACCCGGTGGCACCGATTTCTGAAACTTGGTGGCACCGGTTTCTGTCGGCAGCATAGGATATACCCGCGACTTACCCGGTTACAGTCACCTCTTCAACCCATTTACCCCCCTCTCTCTCCCACGACTCAAAACAGTAAAAGGAGAGGGAGAGAAGGCTATTTCTTGGCGATTTGAGGATTCCACCAAGGATTTCAAGGCTTGGAACAAGATCTCGGTCCTCCAACTCGGTTGGACCGGATTCCCCTCCATTTCTTGGCTGCAGCAGCAATTTCACCATGTCGGGAGGTACCCCATGTATTGGTTTTGCCCGATCTACTTTTCTAGGGACTATCTCTTGGATTCCTTTGGTAGAATGGCTTCTATATGGTCCTAGAACAGATTAAAATCAATGGATTCAAGATTTAGTGGCTGCTGGTCAGGGGCACATTTTAGGGTTCATGCTGAACCCGGTGGCACCGAGTTCCCCAACTCGGTGGCACTGGTTTCAGTGGTGGCTCTATAATTCAGTTGCAAATTGGGCTCCATAAAATTCAATTGCATATATTTGTGGCAGAGAAATGTTCCTAAGACCCATATGTATCTCCTTTGTTCACAGATCCAAGGTTTGACATGGTTTATGGGAGAAGGCAACCTAGAATGAAGAATGCAAGTTTTGAGTTTAGAAGAAGAGAAGGGTCTAGCAGTGCTCATGAAATCACAGAAGATGTTCCGGAGCCACCGAGAAGATCTAAAAGGGCAGCAGGAAGAATTAATCTCCCTAGAGGTGCTATGCGCATTGAGGACTCCGAGCTGAGTCAACCTCTAGTGATGATGATGAGGAGAGCCCATACATGCAGGAACTGTCCCCTCCCGAGTCACCCACAGCAGCAGCTCAGCATAAGAGAAAGGGCAAGAACATCTGCACAGCTAGCCATGAGCATAGTCAGGGCACCGGAGAGGATGACAGTGATGGTGAGTATGAGGCATCTCAGTTCTTGGACCACAGCCCGTTGAGAGTGGTGCTGTGACTCACTTCAATGTGAGAATGAGGCCACCCGTTGACCCTGAGCACCACAACATAGTCAACTATAAGGGAAGGGGCATGACAAAGAGGGCAAGAAAGGAAAGGGAAAAGAATCCTTTGACCGTTGGTGGAAGGAATTTGGATTATTGATTTGGCACCAAATTTCATCAAGACTATTATGCAAGTGCCATCATCAAGAAAGACTTCCCCATTGCTCGCTCAGAATACATTGATTGAGGATTCTTGTCAATTATGGAGGATCTGAAGATTGCTAAAATTATTCGGGAATGCAAGAGGAAAAATGTTTATGACATCATGGGATTTGCCAAGTCATGGAACAATGAAGTGATTGCACAATTCTATGCCACATGTTACTTCACCACTTGGAAGAATGACAAAATTGTGCATTGGATTACCGAGGGAAAATGGTTTGGCATAACTATCACTGAGTTTGCCTATCTACTTGGTTTTGATGAAGAAGATCTTGGAAGGATGAAGATCCATAGAGATCACGACATGGACAAAGTAGATATAAAGTTCATGTATATCCCGGGACAAGAATGGAACTTTGGACGAGTCAATGGCATGCTACCATTCTATGCATACTTGCACCGCATGTTTAGAAAGACACTTGCTCCTAGGGAAGGGGACCAATCAAATGTATCAAATTATGGAAGAGATTTGTTGAAACACATGTGTCCTAGTGAGCCGGAATTTAGTGTTGTGGACTACTTTTGGGAGAAAATTCATTCCATCTCTGGCTCACCACAAAAGAGTTGTGGATATGCTCCTTATCTCATGCATGTCATTGAGACCATCACAAACTACACATTTGTCTATGATCATGAGCATAAGCCATTCCACTTGAAGAATGATGTTGTGGGACCATCTCTAGCTGATTTGGAAAGGGCACAGGGAAATTTTGGAGGCCAAGAAGCCCCCGAACTGCCCCACCGCAAGTCGCCGCACCATCTAGGGCAGCAAGGCCTTCACACGGTCGAGGGTGTGGACGTGGGCAGCAATAAGTGCAAAAGCCCCCTTCCCCACTTAGAAAATTGTTCAACTTTTGGTGTGGGTCTTGCATGAAAGCAAGTGATGCGGTTCACAAGGAGAGACAACTTAAAAAGAGGGATTCAAGGATGATAAGGCTCATGTATGAAAACCCCTCTCCCACAAATAGGCCTCCCATACCACTTGCACCAGCCGATGAGGAAGGGAGTGAGCCGAAGACCTTTGAGAGCATTTGGGAAAGATCACAACAAGTTGATCCGGCAACCAACAAGGACTATTGGGATAGAGCCTATGGAAATTCATACTACAATCCTACCTTTGGAGGAGTGTATAGTGCTCGATCGTCTTATTCAGAGGCTCCCTTCATGGGCACACAAGGCCAAGGAACATCCTCTAGCATGCCTCCCGTGGATCCTAATGCACAAGGAAGTTCAGGTGCTGCAGGAGGATACGACTATGGCACACTTTTTGGCTCAGTCAATCCATATGAGGGAATGCTGTGTCACTATCCTCCATTCCCGCCACCACCACCCTTTATGCATCCGAGTCAGTTTGTGCAACCGTCTCAAGATGATGAAGAAGAAGAACCATGAGCAGCTGTCCGAGACCCCCAAGACCTTTATTGGTGATTAATGACAAAGGGGGAGAGAAGTGTCGATTGAAAGCTTGATGCTCTGTTCTGCATCTGCTCTGTCTGCACAAATCTGGTGGAACCGGTTTCCAGATCTCGGTGGCACCGGTTTTGGTGTGTCTCAGTTAGTCTCAGTATCTCTTCAGGCAAACTCGATGGCACCGAGTTTCCAGAACTGGTGGCACCGGTTTTGGCTGTTCTATGCAACAGACCCATGTAATAAAATCTCTTTAGCTTCAGTTGGACTTGAGAACCTTTGTTATGTGTGCTAAAATGTGTGGTGAACCTTTTAATGCTTATTAAGACTCAATTACATGATAGTGTGATTTTATGAGTGATGTATTGCTTTTTGACAGGGCTGTCTGGGCAAAACTGGTGGCACCGAGTTGCCAAACTCGGTGGCACCGAGTTTGGCCAGACAACACTGCCTTTTCTTGCTCTATGTGTTGGAGTGCTTATTTATTGCATGCACCACGGTTTAAATGTTCACACACTTGTTTTGCACCCCACTGTTGCTAAGATTTAGGGGGATCTCCATGTTTTCTTGAAAATGTGCAAAATGGCATTTAAGGCCAAATTCTTATGAATTCCACTCATAGCACATATTAAGGGGGAGCTCAACCTAAATCTATTCTTTTAAGCATTATTGAATATCTTTTGTAAGCTTTAACCGAGGTTGTCATCAATCACCAAAAAGGGGGAGATTGAAAGACATCTAGGCCCTTAGTGGGTTTTGGTGTATTGATTGACAACTAGATTAAATATCTAATGTCCTTGTTGAGCATGTGAGAAGGTTGTAACATATAAATGACAAGGCATAATATATGACATTGGTTATCTACATTGAGAAAACAAGCTATGAGTATACAAGATAAGTTGAGGCATTGTTTTAGCCTCATATTGTGAAATGGCTTAACTCAATGATGAATGTCATGATATTTGATATGTGTGTTCCCATGAAGCATACAGATGGTATATGACAAGCTAATAAAGGATAAGAAAGAGGCATATTGATTTTGGAACATTGGATGGCCTCTTATTGAAGGAAGAAGCTTGTTATAATAAAAACGGGTTATTTAAATTAAAAGAAGGCATGATCTCAATAGAATTCCACTCTTGATGTTAAATCAAAGTTTCACTCAAATTGGCAACGAATGGATGAAGAAATCAAGCAAGGGATTAGCAATGAGGTACTAAGCTAAGGTTGGCCGAGTAGTGACTTGGACCATGTGCTTGGCTAGGGTGAAGTGGCTATAGCATGGAAAGTTTCGAGGTATCAAGTCGTTCCTAACCGAGTGAAGCAATGAAGAAGCATTACATATTCGTTGAGTCATGTGAAGGGTGATTTAATAGAGAATTGGGTTTCATTCTTATATAAAGATCAAAGTCACTAGCTCAAGGTAGAAGTGCTCAAACCAATGAGACAGTTATGGATGGATCTCTCATGAGGATATATTGATCAAGTATGGCTATTCTTGAAAAAGAAGCTCAAGAGTTCTACTATTGCATTTATATTCGATGTTGAGTATAGGTACGCCGTTGTGACAACCCGCCCAGGAAAGTACCGTACTATCGCCTAAGACCGATCCACTTTGGTCATTAAGCAATAATAAAGTACCATCCTGTCGTAAGTCGCCGGGTTAACGCCCGGTAAATCACTTGAGAGCACAAGGATCGATATATGCATTAAAACTCACTCGAAGGCGAGTCCAGAGATACAACAACATTCAAATTCAAATACGTACCCCGAAGGGTCTAATTATTACAAACCATAGTTTTTGTCATGACAGAATAGTTCAGAGTTTTGAAAAGCAGCGGAAATTTAACTAGCGGCAGCAAAGTCACCACGGGAGGCCATCCATGATGCTTCAGTAGTCGTCCTCCACCCACTCCAGCTCCCAGCCGAGCGGGATCTCACCGGGCCACACATCACTTAAGGCATTACCTGGATCAACACATTATAGCAAGGCTGAGTATACTAATACTCAGCAAGTCTTACCCGTCGGTGATATCTACTTCACCAAATCTAGACCATGAAAGGCTTTTTGGCTACTGGGTTGCTTTTGCTAAAAAGTAACAAAGAGTAGGTCCTTATTTTCCAAATTTTAGTGCAAGTTCTAGTAGTTTAGCCTTTACTACATTAGCCAACTAGTACAAGCAAAGTTGTGCAATACAATTAATCAAAACATCATCTTCATCAACTTCCATCATTAGGGATCACATGACTAGTGGAGTAAGTAGTCTCGGATAACGGTGAGAGGCCGACAATCGATTGATTATAACCTTGCAAGGTAAACCCAAACACACGGTCGGCTGCCCCCGCGAGGACAACTCCCCAGACCGTCCCCATAAATCCTCGGGTCGGGATCGAATCTTACAGTCTTTGGTGCAGGCTATCCGCATACCCCGCGAGATACCCGAGTCACCATACACCACCGGTGGCGAGCCGTGAGAGCGAATCCCAAGAGTAGTAACGGTAGGATCCCTAGCCGCCTCATTATGGTACTAGGTTTACCGGCCCCATAACCGCATGTGCTTGGTACGTTCAAAAACTTAACCCACATAACCACCGGACCGGAGCCCGCATCCCATGCTCTTACCACGTGAGCAATCCATTTAAGGATATAGTATGATTCCTATCTAGGAACCTATTCTCGCGAGTGAGGTCATCACCCGACTTGTAACGGTCCTATAGCTTAGCAGCTATCGACCTATCATACTAGTAGGGACCAAAGGTACCTATGGATCATGCATCTAGGGGTTCATTCAACTCCTGAACGTAAATGCACAATCAATCATAGATAATTGCATAAAGAAATTTTAAAACTGGGTTAGATGCACCGGAGCTTGCCTTCGTCAGCTAGGTTAGCTTGGGCACCCTCGGTGTCGAGTCCGTCCACGTACTGCAGAGAACCTTCCGCTCCGCCTTCCTCGGTTTCCGGGACCAGGGAGTAATCTCCGTCCGGAAGATCTACACAGAATGCGATGCACTTTAGGTGATGTGATAGTTTGTTGTCTTATCCAACTCTAGTTGGTCATATTCACCTTAACAAGCATCTATCTAAGGTTTCTATTTGAGGAAGTCATTGGTGGTACATGGATTACTCTTTTATTCCTTATTTGAATAAAGGTTTTATTTAAGATTATCATTTCATGTGAAAGCTTTATTTCATATTATTTTTACCAACATGGTGTAATTAATATCTTTTATTTATGAATTAAATTTCTTTATCAGTAATATTAATTAAATTTCTTTTATTTATATTAAGTACTATTTCCAAAAGAAAAGGATTTAATTAAGGATTTCTCTTTATTTTAATTTTCCTTTAATATTAAAAGGGCATTTAAGCCATTATTTAAACAATTAAATTACCAAAAATTAAATGAGTGTTTCTTAAGCCTAACAGTACCTATTCTGGTCCATTGGGCCCACCTGTAAGTGTTGGATGCTAGAAAATTAAATATTATTGAAATTAACAAAGGTTATCTAGTGATTCAACTTAAATGCAAATAAAAATAAATAAGCATCAAAATTACCCAAACTTTCCGGTGGATGCTCTCCGGTCCTAAACAAGTCTAAAAAGCTAGCATGTTCACATGGAACCTCTACGAATTTGGTTTATTAAATTACAATGGAAAACATGCATTAAACAAGAATAATTATTTCTGTTACTCCTAAATTCATGAATAATTCACAAGAGGTGCCTTTTGGCATCTCAAGAGAGTGTGCACAAGTTGGGCTCAAGAACATGAATAAAATTAACATGAAAAATCATCTATGTAGCTCTGCCAGAGATGGAAAAACATTTTTATAAAAAGATCCACATGATAACTTTGTGCAATTTTTGGCACAGCATCTAGTCTTATCCTAACACAACATATCCAAAGCTTAGCTACAGAGAAGCTATACATTTCATGTTATAACAGATTCAAGCATAACACATTTGAAATTTTCCTGCCAAAACTACTTTGAATCTAGTCACAAGTGTACCACACATGGGTGGGGTTTGACATCCTGAGTCCTACAAAATTTGTTTGAGAATTTTTGGAATTCTTTGTGAATTTCTAGGGATTTTCTAACACTGTGGACTGATCTGCAAATAAACTAAGTTACGGATCCTTGCAAATATGCCCCTGGATTCACATCTATACCCTCGACGGCGGCGGGAGGGCTCGCCGGCGGCGATGTGGGGCCCGACCACAACAACAAGCGGCACCATGATGAAATTGAGCTCACCACGGTCCTATTGGTGGTGGTGGCGAGGGTGGAACTTGCTCCGGCGACGGCGCACGGCGGCGGCGCTCGGGGCGGCTCGGTGTACTGCGGCGTGGAGGCCAAATTGGCGCAAACAAGCGCGCTTGCGAGCTGGCCGGGTGCTAAGGGATCTAGCGGCGTGCTTGGACGGCGGTGAGCGCGAGCCAGAGAGCTAGCACGGCGGCGGCGGGATGGCGGCGGCGATGGCGCGGGCGGCCCGGTGCGGCGCGCGAGGAGAGCGCGGGGGCCTTTATACCCGGCTCGGGCGGCCCGTGGGTGACGCGCGGGTGACGGCGGGAGATGCGGCCGTGCTACGGCGCGTCGGGACGCGCGTGTACGGCGGCGACGCCGCCGACGGACCGCCGGTCCGTGGCGCGAGCGCGCGTACGGCGCGCGCGGACGCCAAGGCGCCTCGGGACGGAGCGCATCGGGGCGCGTGTGCATCGGGGACGCGGCGTGGCGCGGACGTCGAGGCCTCGGGCGGCGTGGGCACGGCCGCCGTGGCAAGGCCGGCGGCGGGCGGCGACGGCGGCGCACGGGGCGCGCACGACGCGCGCGCGTGGCGCGCTCTGGCTCTGGCCGTGTTGCTGGTGCAAGCTTTGACTCGATTTTTCTCAAAAATTTTCAACAGAACTGGACCAAGTGATGAATACCAAAGTTGTAGATCTAGGTACCAGATACAACTTTTACAAAGGTTTTATAGGGTTTTGTTGCCTAGATTTGAATCTGTGGAAGTGCCAACTTTGAATGTTAGCAGGATTCTGCCAACAGTAGAATCTGTCTTGCAAGGGCTTTTTCACAATTTTCCCCTCCAAATCAGCAATGCCACTCTACATGAAAGTTGTGTCCCTCAACAAGACCTACAACTTTCCCAAAGGTAGAATTTTAAGTGTTTAGGTGAATTTTGGGGAACGTGGCAAAAGTTCGGCGTACACACTGTGGGACACTGGGTGGCAAGGGGGTTTTGACCCACCCTTTGACCAAGGGTTGGCCCCACAAGTGTTTACTATTCACTAGGGGCACTTAGGGGTATGTTAGGGAGTTTTCATGGGTGAGGGCCCAGGTTGACCTAGGGTTGACCATTTGACCGGCTAATCGTGCCGTTAGCGTTAATGACGGTAATTAAAAACCTGGGGCGTCACAGCCGTACTATCAAGAGGGATGCATCACAAGGAGTTCTGATAAAGTCTCAGTGCTCAAGTAACCCATGTGAGTTGAGAGAGACACAAAAACCACACGTACACGTCTTCGGGTTTGACCCTGTGTCAAACCCGGTGGCACCGATTTTGGGAAACCGGTGGCACCGGTTTTGTGTCAGCCGACCCAATGGCTAGTTTTTGAAAACTCGGTGCCACCGAGTTTGGGAACTCGGTGGCACCGGTTTTCACTGAAGTTTGCAACGGCTAGTTTTGGGAAGTCCAGAGTATCCGGGGTTTTTCCCAGAGATTCCGAGTTTTAAATCCAACGGCTAGTTTTTGGGGAGTCGGGTATTTATACCCTTCAACCCCTACTGTTGCAAGCTGCTGTTCCTGAGGTTGCTAAAGTGCTTCCTTGCTATTCCTTGCTAAGCCAAAGCCATTCTAGCTCTCCCCAACCCCTCTTTGTGAGGTTGTTCGATCTTTGATAGATCTAGTGAGTTGGGCGGTAGAGAGAAACCTTTGTGAGCAATTCAAGAGCACTTGTATCCCTTGAGCACTGTTGGACGTCGTCAAGCTCGTGTGAAGCGTTTATTACTCTTGGAGGATTGCCTCCTAGATGGCTAGGCGTCGCCCACAAGCTCCCAAGGTGTGGTGAGTTGTGGGACAGTTGTGAAGGTCGTTCTTCGCCTCCGAAAGGGAAGAAGCTAACTAGTGGATCGGGAAAAGGGTTGAATGCAACCCGGCTTTGGTAGGAGAAGCACCCCAACGGAGACTAGGATTCACACGGTGGTGAATCTGAACTTCGGTAAAACAAATCATCTGTGTCTCTTGTTGGTTACCTCACTTTTACCTTGATATATCTATCCTTGCTTGTGTTTGTCATATTGGTGGAGCTACTTGGTTGTTAGTGTTTGTGAAGTGCAGGGACTCTATATTCATCAAGGAGCTGATCCTTAAGCCATACACCAAGGTTGAGTTCAAGTCAAACAAGCAAACAAGAAGAAGAAGTAGAGGGGAGTCACTGCCAGGCAAACCTGGTGGCACCGAATTTGAGGGGAGTCACTGCCAGGCAAACCCGGTGGTACCGAATTTGCAAAACCGGTGGCACCAGTTTTGGGCAGTGTGCTTATTCCGCTGTGAAGGCGTCAGTCCGGAGATTCCGGAGATTTATCCAGAGATTCCAGACTTTCCAGAAACTCCGGAGAAAAGTCCGGAGTATCCGAGGTTCACTCATAAATTTGTTTTAAGTGGTGATTTTTAGGACTCGCCTATTCACCCCCCTCTAGTTGACATCAAGATCCTTTCAAGGGCACAAGAATGGTAGGGGACCGAAGCCACCGCAACCGCCTCCACCACCTCAAGGGGGCGGCAAAAGGTTTTTCTGTTGGCTCCATGGGATCAATACTTACCACCACACGCATCACTGCCCTTAGTGATCAAGAAGAAGATGGAGTGGAAGCTGAGGAAAAGGCGAAGACAGCCGGGCTGGCCGTAAATCATGTCATGAAGTACCAGAACTCAGGACAGTTCAGAGCTTTACCGCCGCCGTATCACCCGCACCATCCTTTCCAACCTTCGGCACCGTCGCAGGCGTTCTAGCCGCCACAAACGTTCGCCCCTTCGGCGCCACAGTTGCCACCACCTCCACCCATGCATATGCAGTCATCTTCGGTATTTGTGCCTTCGTGGCCGAACCCTCCCACACACCACCAAATGCCTTACAACCAGCCATCACACCAGACATCACCACAACCAAAGCAAGAGGCACCTGACTCCAGCAGTTCGGGGATGATAGGCATGGTTAACATCATCATTGCAATTTCGGGGGGCTCCAATGAGCGGGACACGCGACGAAGCGTCAGAGGCAGGAGTATTATCGAAGCGTATCACACATCTGCTCGGGAAAGTATTTCCACCTGCCCTGGTCTCATATTCCAATAACTTACACAACTGCTGACATTCGGTTGCAACACTACCGCCACAACGATCCACTCATCATAAGGGCGAACATAGGCAAGAATACGAAGTATTACTTCGGTAACGACGTCGGGCGGGTTCTGGTGGATATCAGCAGCTCAGCGGATATTTTAACTTGGCAATGTTTCTTCGGCATGGGTTTCAAAAGGGAAGACTTACAGAAAGCGGAACACCCGTTATCCGGCTTTGGTAACAAAAGAATTGAGGCACTAGGTAAAATTGATGTCAATGTGACCTTCGGGCAGGATGCCACCATGAGAACTGAAGTCATTACCTTTGACGTTGTCGACTTCGTGTACCCACACAATGCCATCTTCAGGCGCAACACTATCAACAAGTTCGCAGCGGTCATTCACCAGGGATATCTGTTAATGAAGATACCAACCGCGTCTGGGGTGATTTCGGTGTATGGCAGTCAAGAGGAGGCTCGGCGTGCTGAGCGGAATACTTCGGTGCACAACAGGCAGGTGCACGTCATTGATGAGGATGAGGGCAACGAAGTCGTGCCAGAAGCTGAATAGAAGACCGAGGCACAGATGAGGCAGTCGATGAAACAAGCCGAAGCTGAACGCATGAAAGCAGTGGATGACACGAGAACAGTTCCCTTGTGTGCAGACGTGCCAAGCAGAACTGTCATAATAGGCACCGAGGTCAGCAACGAGGAGGAAGATAAACTCCTACAATTCCTTCATCATAATCAGGATGTTTTTGCATGGTCCAAGTCAAACCTGATAGGGGTTCACCGCTCCATCATAGAGCATGCCCTAAACACCGACCCGAAGGTCAAGCCGAAGCTGCAACGACAACGGCTAATGTCAGCTGACAGGGTTAAATCTACGGAAGCCGAAGTGCAGAAACTGCTCGACGCAAGAATTATAAGAGAGGTGCAGTACCCTGTGTGGGTGGCCAATGTTGTGATGGTACTGAAGAAGAACGGGAACTTGCGCATGTGCATCGATTTCACAGAGCTCAACAAGCATGCCCGAAAGACCCCTACCCACTCCCAAGGATTGACATCATCATTGACCAGGCAGCCGGCTGCGAAATGCTAAGCCATCTAGATTATTTCTCCGGGTATCACCAGGTGTGGATGCGAAAGGAGGACGAGGCCAAAACAGGGTTCACAACCCCCTTCGATATTTTTTGTTTCGTCAGAATGCCAGAGGGCCTTCGTAATGTCGGGCCCATTTTCAACCACGTGATGAAGCTAATCCTTGGCAGTCAGTTGGGGCGCAACACTTCGGCCTACGTGGACGACATAGTCATCATGAGCGAGAAGGAAGCAGATCACATCGCAGACCTGACTGAAACCTTCGATAATATGAGGCGTAATAGGCTCAAGCTCAACCCAAAGAAGTGCATCTTCGGTATCCGAAAGGGGCAGTTGTTAAGTTGCATGGTGTCAAAACAGGGCATTCAGGCAAATCCCCAGAAAATCGAAGCGTTACACAGAATGCAGCCACCAAGTAGCAGAAAGGAGGTGCAAAGACTTACGGGCAGAATAGCATCGCTGAACCAATTCATCTCCAAGGCAGCCGAACGAAGCCTACCTTTCTTTAAGGTGCTTCGCGCGAACTCAATTTTTCAATGGGGTGCGGAGCAGAAGCAAGCCTTCGAGGATCTGAGAAACTATTTGGAAGAGGCGGCAGTCATGTCCAAGCCATCACCGAAGGCCGATTTACTACTGTACATCGCAACAACCGACACAGCGGTCAGCGCCGTTCTAGTAGAAGAGCGGATGGAGTTGGACACTCTGAGGCCGTTCCCCATCTATTACTTCTGCGAAGCCTTGAGTGGTTCAAAGCTTTTTTACTCTGAGATGGAGAAGATGGCATACGCAGTTGTGATGGCCAAGAGGAAGCTTCGGCACTATTTACAGAGCCACAACATATCAGTCCCCACAGCTTTCCCCCTTCACGACATGTTTGAAAACAAGGAATCGACATGAAGAATAGGCAAGTGGGCCACAGAGTTAGCGAAGCATGTCATAAACTTCATTTCGCGCAGCGCAATCAAGTCTCAGGTCCTGGCTGATTTCATTGCTGACTGGACACCTTCGGTCACGAAGGGGGATCCCATAGTCTCAGAGCTCGATGGAGAGTATTGTCACTTGGGTTCGGCGGCGATGGCGGTTCTAAAGTCTCCCTCTGGTATCAAGCTTCGGTACGCACTGTGGCTAAACCGTGACAATTGCACCAATAAAATGGCAGAGTGCGAAGGTTTGTTGCGTGCGCTTCGGAAGGCCAGAGTAGTGGGAGCAAGGAGACTTGTCATCTTGACAGATTCCGAGCTGGTAGCTGGCCACATCGGAAAAACATACAAGGCAAAGAAGCCAGACACGATGAAGTGTCCGCAAGCCGTGCGTAGCATGGAGAAGTTCTTCCTCGGCATTATAGTCAAGAGTTTTCCTAGGCACTACAACAAAGAAGCCGATGCCATAGCAAAAGCAACTGCTCTACTCGAGCCTCTACCCCAGATGTGTTCTACGAAGCAACGACAGTGAGATCTGTTGCGGACGAAGCAACACCCCCAAGTTCGTGAATGCCATACATAGTGAAGATTGGCGTGCCCCAATAGCGGCGGTAATCAAGGGCTATTACGAAGCTGAGGATGGGGTCATCGGCGAGAGAGTGGCCATCAGGGCGATGAATTATCACATCATTGATGGTAACTTGTACCGAAAGGGAGTGTGTGTGTCGGGCATACTCCTCGGGTACTCATGCAAGGAAGGAAGATGGACTCCTACTAGAATTCCCCTATAATCCTACTAGGACTCGTACCGTGTAATCCTACTAGGACTCCTGCCTTGTAACCGACTAGAAACCCGCCCCCTGGACTATATAAAGGAGGGCTGGGTACCTAGCCGGGCAACTCAACCCAACACCAAGCGCAGGGCGCCATACTTGATCCCTAAACAAGACGTAGGGTTCGCCACCTTAGCAACCTGAACCTGTATAAATCTTGTGTCCCGTGTCCTTGCGCACACCTTCAAGTTTTCAGTCTCCCGATCACGATCCTCCACTGCATAATCTACTACCTCGGGTACCCCTTGGTAGGTTTGTCGGTCTAAAACACCGACAGCTGGCGCGCCAGGTAGGGGTGATCATCACCACCAGGTGAATTCGAAGGACCTCATCATCAAGATCAATCTACCTGCAACAAAAAGACTCACTGAGTTCCAATTTTGCAGAAGTCGCCGTGTCCGAGCAGAGCACCACGGCCAGATGGAATCAATACTGTGATCATCGAGTTCGGATTCAAAAACAGCTCGTTGACAATTACTGCCGAGTCTGCATTGAAATCGCTGCAAACCTATCCGGGTCTGCGGTCGCGAGAGTTAATTGGGAGTCCAAATCCATGTACAAATTTGAAGCCGGTTCACGTACGATAGCAATTTCAGACTGTTGTCATGCTCCTGCAACCCTCCAACACTGCAGCATGTCCAACATCCAATCAGCTACTGGATCGAGGTGGCCAATCAATTTGCTGGATTAGCCGCATGCACATGTGAAGACTAAGTGCACCAGTTCTTAGGCTACAGCCACACAAAAGCTATACTAGGAAGCTTCAACATCACAGCTTGGTGCACATACAAAACGTACGTGTGTACAATTACTTCGATCACACGAGTTAGTCCGCTCGCACGAGCTTTACTTCAACCTCGTCGTGCGCCGCGACTACTCGTCACCCGGTCGCACGGGCTCTACATCAACCTCGTCGTGCGTCGCGACTACTCATCACCCGGCCGCACGGGCTCTACGTCAACCTCGCCGTGCGCCGCGAGTACTTGTCTTCTGGCCGCAGTGGGTCTACCTCAACTACGCCGCACGACCGGGTGCATCGGCTCCCACACCGCGCGTCCGGGTTCCTCGGCACGTCGCACGGCTCGTTGCGCGGCTCGTCGTCGACTACTTCTCCCGCGTCTCGCGTCCAGGTGCCTTGACACGTCGCGCGGCTCGTCACGCGGCTTGTCGTCACCCACTTCGCCTATAATGTGCGATCGGGTGCCTCGGCACATCGCGCGGCTCCTCGCGCGGCACGTCGCGTGGCTCCTCATCGACTACTTTTCCTATGTCGCGCGTCCGAGTGCCTCGGCACGTCGCGTGGCTCGTCGCCGACTACTTCGCCTACGTCGCGCGTCCGGGTGCCACGACACGTCGTGCGGCTCGTCACGCGGCTCATCGTCGACTACTTCGCCTATGTTGTGCGATCGGGTGCCTCGGCACGTCGCACGACTTGTCATCGACCACGCGCCATCTCACCGCTCGACTTCTCGCCGGTTGGTCGCACTGGCTCTCACCGTGCGTCCGCTCACTATGTCTCGCGGCGCGACTACTCGTCGTTCGGATTGCACCGGCTCTACTGCGCCTATGCCGTGCATCCGGACGCGTCGTCTCGACGCTCGACTTCTCATCAGTCGGTCGCACTGGCTCTCGCCGTGTGCCCGGTCATTCCGTTGTGCATCGTGACTACCCGTCTCGCGGTCGCAACGGATATACTTCGCCTACGCTGGGCGTCCGGGTGCCTCGGCACATCGCGCGGCTCGTCATCGACTACTTCGACTACGCCGTGCGTCCGGATGCCTCGACACGTTGCGTGGCTCGTCACGCGGCCCGTCGCGCCGCTCATCGTTGACTTCTTCGCGTACACTGTGCATCTGGGTGCCTCGGCATGTCGCGCGGCTCGTCGTCGACTACTTCGACTACGCAGTGCGTCCGGGTGCCTCGGCACGTCGCGCGGCTCGTCACGCAGCTCGTCGCGCCGCTCGTCGTCGACTACATCGACTACGCTGCGCATCCGGGTGCCTCGGCATGTCGCGCGGCTCGTCGTCGACTACTTCGCCTATGTTGTGCGATCAGGTGCCTCGGCACGTCGCGCGGCTCGTCATCGACCACACGCCGTCTTGCCGCTCGACTTCTCGTCGGTCGGTCGCACTGGCTCTCGCCTTGCGTCCGGTCATTGCGTCTCGCGGCGCGACTACTCTTCGTCTGGATTGCACCAGCTCTACTGCGCCTATGTCGTGCATCCAGACGCGCCGTCTCGACGCTCGACTTCTTGTCAGTCAGTCGCACTGGCTCTCGCCGTGTGCCCGGTCATTCCATTGTGCGTCGTGACTACCCGTCTCGCGGTCGCAACAGATATACTTTGCCTACGCTGCGTGTCCGGGTGCCTCAGCACGTCGCGCGGCTCGTCGTCAACTACTTCGACTACGCTGCGCGTCCGGGTGCCTCAGCACATCGCGCGGCTCGACGCGGCTCGTCACGCAGCTCGTCGCGCTGCTCATCATCGACTACATCGACTACACCG
Organism: Cenchrus americanus; assembly: GCA_947561735.1. NCBI lineage: Eukaryota > Viridiplantae > Streptophyta > Magnoliopsida > Poales > Poaceae > Cenchrus > Cenchrus americanus. The sequence continues at coordinate 162,257,971 of OX387242.1, read as the reverse complement.
CGCGTCCGCGTGCCTCAGCACGTCGCGTGGCTCGTCACGCGGCTCGTCACGCCGCTCGTCGTCGACTTCTTCGCCTACGCCGCGCGTTCGGGTGCCTCGGCACGTCGCGCGGCTTGTCGTCGACAACTTTGACTACGCCGCGCGTCCGGGTGCCTTAGCACGTCGCGCGACTCGTCGACTTCTTCGCCTACGCTGCAAATCCGGGTGCCTCAGCACGTTGCACGGTTCGTCGTCGACTACTTCGACTATGCCGTGCGTCCGGGTGCCTCGGCACGTCGTGCGGCTCGTCACGCGGCTTGTCGCGCCGCTCGTCGTCGACTACTTCGACTATGCCGCGCGTCCGGGTGCCTCGGCATGTCGCGCGGCTCGTCACGAGGCTCGTCGTGCCGCTCGTCATCAACTACATCGACAACACCATGCATCTGGGTGCCTCGGCACATCGCACGGCTCGTCACGCGGCTCGTCGCGCCGCTCGTCGTCGACTTCTTCACCTACGCCGTGCGTCCGGGTGCCTCGGCACATCGTGCGGCTCGTCGTCGACTACTTCACCTACGCCGCACGTCCGGGTGCCTCGGCACGTCGCACGGCTCGTCATGAGGCTCATCGTCGACTACTCCGTGCGCCGCGACATCGTCTTGCGGCCACACTTGCTCTACTTCAGCCACGCCTTGTGTCGCGACTACTTGTCATGCGGCAACACTGGCTCTCCTTAGAGTACGCCGCACACTGCCGCGGCGTCGTCTTTCGGTCGCATCGCGTCGACCATTCATTTCAACTAGTTTTCCAAACTAGTCGAGAACAACAGTCACGGCCCCAACAACTAGTCGGAATCAACTCTGACTAGTCAACTTCAGCTGACCGCCACGGCTTCATCTACAAGTCCGCACTGGTGGCAACAACTAAGTCATCTATTTAAATGATTACCTTTTCTTTTCTTGGCTTGTTTCCTCATCATGCAGGACAACATGCCCTCGTGTACGCTTCTCGGTGGGTTTTCACAGGAGCTACACTCTGGTGACTACTCTTGGGGTATATCGATCAAGTCACCACGAGCCTACTTCATCAACTCGGCGGCTATCCCAAGGAGGCAGCTTCTAAAGTTCGCTCCGTGCGGCAACTTAAAGTCGACTCCGGTCGTACCTTCGCTTGCTCCGGTAGCATACTACGTGTGTAAGCTTCGATGGAACCTAGATGTAAGCGCCCCTCGCGACCTAGCAACGATGGTCCCTAGATGCACGTGGTCTTCACGCTCTGTACCTTGGGTCTGAAATCCATGGCCCAGGTACACAAGTCGACTCCGGTCACACCTTCATGTCCACTACGGTGGCAACTGTACCTTGGGTTTGAAATCCATGGCCCAGGTACAAAAGTCGACTCTGGTCGCACCTTTAAGCCCGCTCTGGCGGCAATCGTACCTTGGGTCTGAAATCCATGACTCAGGTACTCAAGCCCACTCCAGTGGCACAAGTCAATGCTAACAGTCGCACCTAAGCCCACTTCGGTGGCACAAGGTGACTTTAGTCGCAATTTTAAGCCCGCCCCAGCGGCAAAACTATTCGTTTTCTCTTATTTGTCATTCGCTTTTACTTTTCGGTAAGTGATTTTCGTTTTTTGCATATAAAGTCCGTTTCACACGGCAATCTAAAGTCGACTACTATAGTCGCATCCAAAGTCTTCTCCGCACGGCAACTAAAGTCGACTTCGGTTTTCAAGTCGCATCTCAAAGTTCGCTCCGCGCGGCACAAAGTCGACTTCGGTTTTTAAGTCGCATTCTAAAGTCCGCACTGTCGGCATCTAAAGTCGACTTCGGTCGCATCTAAAGTCCGCTATGACGGCACGACTACTTCTCAAGCTCCAAGGCTCGATGCCAACTTACTACTCGAAATCTCTCTAGCTTGGGGGCTGCACTCAAAATACTACTCAAGGATGACTTCAACATGCTTCGCTCGCTCTCAAGCTCGGGGGCTCCGCACCAACAACTACTCGACGTGGCTCATATGGCTCTCTTATCTTCGGGGCTACACTACAAGAGTACTCGGATGAAGGCTTTCGCGAACACTGAAGAGCCTTGGATTGATTACCTAATCATTTCAAGGCTCGGGGGCTGCAATGCTACACCCATCATTCAATTTTTCAAGACGGAAGATTCGGAATCAAGATTGACCCTCATCTAGAGTTTGCGACTCAAACTAAGGCTCGGGGGCTACTCCATATGGAGTGCGATTTTGCAACCGCACTTCCATATAATCCCGACTTCAAGACTGATGAGCTGGACCACCTTCCAGCCTCGTGGTAGTTCAAGTACTATTGAAAACTTCTTCAAGCAGTACTCGAGGACGCTCAAGAACTACTCGAAGAGGCTTCAAGACTACTCGAACTACTACACTCGACTACAATGTGCTCGGGGGCTTGTCGGGCATACTCCCTAGGTACTCATGCAAGGAAGGAAGAAGACGGACTCCTACTAGAATTCCCCTGTAATCCTACTAGGACTCGTACCGTGTAATCCTACTAGGACTCCTGCCTTGTAACCGTCTAGAAACCAGCCCCCTGGACTATATAAAGGAGGGATGGGTACCTAGCCGGGCAACTCAACCCAACACCAAGCGCAGGGCGCCACTTGATCCCTAAACAGGACGTTGGGTTCCCACCTTAGCAACCCGAACCTGTATAAATCTTGTGTCCCGTGTCCTTGCGCACACCTTCGAGTTCTCGGTCTCCCGATCACGATCCTCCACTGCATAATCTACTACCTTGGGTACCCCCTTGGTAGGTTTGCCAGTCTAAAACACCGACAGTGTGCCCCACTGCTAAAGTGCATATAAGTAACCGAAGGCAAGCAACTGCTTCATGAAATCCACAGCGGCATGTGCTCACATCACATTGGCACGAGAGCCCTAATGCAAAAGGCATTTTGTCAGGTTTTCTACTGGCCTTCAGCGGTGGCAGATGCACATGATATTGTACGCTAGTGCCCAGAATGTCAACGCCATGTGCCATACAGCAAGTTTGCTTCCAATGAGATACAGCTGATACCCCTGGTATGGCCCTTCGCTCAGTGGGGGATAGACATCGTCAACCCGTTACCAACAGCGCCAGGCAACTACACTCATGCAGTGGTGGCCGTGGAGTATTTTTCCAAGTGGGTGGAAGCAAAGCCATTATTAAGCATTACTTTGGCCACAATACAGAAATTCTTTTGGCAGAACATCGTATGCCGCTTCGGTGTACCATACGAAGTCATCGTGGACAATGGCAAGCAGTTTGACAGCACTGATTCAAAGAATTTTGTACTTATCTGGGCACCAAGCTGTGTTTCGCTTCGGTTTACCATCCGCAGTCCAACGGGGTAGTAGAACAGGCAAACAGGGTAATTTTTGCCGGCATCAAAAGGAATATCACTGAGTTACCCAAGAGCAAGTGGGCCGAAGAGCTGCCGAGGGTGATATGGTCTCACAACACCACAACTTTCAGAACCACGCAGTTTTCACCTTTCAAGTTGCTTTATGGTGACGAAGCCATGTTGCTCGAGGAGTTGTGCCTGGGAACCTGGAGGGACACCCCTTCCAGCGACGAAGCCTCAAGACTTCGGTCCAGAACATCGAGGAAGCACGCTTACAGGCCGGAACTAACTTATTATATTACCAGGAAGAAACTAGAAGATGGAAAAACAAGAAGATTCGACCGAAGCTCATACGGTCGGGAGACCTGGTACTAAGCAAGATCCCGAAGGGAAAATTGAAAGGCAAGATGCACTGCAAGTGGGAAGGTCCATTCATAGCAACCGCGACATCGAACGAAGCAACTTTCAAGTTGCGCCGGTTGAGCGGCGAAGAAGAGCCCTAACATGCTGATGATGTGCTTGCAACCAGGTGTACTTCCATTTGATTGTTCAATCTGTAGGGCCTGCATCGCGCGCCCAATGTTCTAGTAGCAGATTAACTAGCAGCAATACCAAATTATCAAGGAGGCCAGGGAGCTGGACGCCTGGACAAGAACTGAAGGATGCTGGGAGAGCTACCGGACAAGAAAGAAACCAGAAGCACTCAAGCTCACCAAGGCCTACTGGCTGCTACTCCGCCTGCAGCCTGCCACGCCATTCCCTGAATCTCACAGAGCTCCTAGGCTCCCAGCGACGGGACATCGAAGAAACAGAGCTACCTCCCACCAGCAAAAGTTAGCTTTACATCGCCGCCCTGCTCGCCGCCGGCACAAGCTTCAGCACGCCGTCCTGGTCCCAAATCGGGATGTGTCGCCGGTGCCAGCCGCAGCGATGCGAGTGCGTTACGAGCAGAACAACGTTTTCCCCCTCATGGGATGCTTGAGCTGGCCCTTTTGTTGGGCCGATGTGGGAAACAGACAGCGAATCCAAAACATGGTGCAAAAGCTGTCTGATCCCAGAGAACTTCCCGGTTCACCGGTTTCATAAAAAACCAACCAGTTCTGCCGGTTTTTCCCGATTCGATTGCACAGACGACGATCTTTTAAATGAACCGGACCGACGGAGGCTCTGGATCGGTCTTTTGCAGGTCCAACCGCCAATATGGTCCGGTCCCAATAATTATGATGTTAGATTCGGTGGGTGTAGCGCTATCATATATATTATATATATACGCACGCTTTAAAAAAAGATGGGTAGGAAAAACTGAAGATATAAAGAAAAACTACGGTGAAAATATTATTTTTAAAGGAACGATATAGATGAACATGCGTGCGCACAGTCTAAGACTGAGTCCAACAGCAAAGGCAAAAGCATTTTTGCCTTCCTCACTACTACTGCACATGCGTCGAAGGAGCTCCAAAAGAGCAGGCAAAGCAGAAGGCAAAATTGCATTTGAGGAGAGAGGGCATGCAAAATTGCATCTCCTCTCTCCTCAAAGACATATGAGCGCTGTAGGAAGAGGGAGGAATGAGAGAGAGAGAGAGCAAGCGCGGTGGAAGAGGCCGAGGAATGAGTGTGTGCTGCTCTTCGCCGCCGGAGATCCGCTGGAGAGGCCAATAGGGTGCAGGGGACGGGGAGGCGCATAGGGAGACGGAGCTGCTGAGGAGCCGCCACCTTGGTCCTTGCGTGGCTGACCGCGAGGAGGGAGGGAGGAGGAGCATCGCAAAGGAGCAGAGGAGCTCGACGGGATCTCCGCTACCCGGCCGCACGAGCGAGAGCTCACCGCGGGGGCTGCGGTCGGCGAGCTCCGCCGCTGTCGGGGATCCTGGATCTTCACCCGCGGAGGTGACGAGGATATGCATGCACGTGCGGCGGGGCCGTCGCTGCCGTAGCAGCGTGCGCCCGGGGGTGGTGGTGCGCCGCAGCAGCCGCGCCCACGGCCGGGGGGTCGGCGAGGGGCCGCCGCCGCCGCCGCCGCCGCCATCTGAGGGAGGAAGATGTCGCGGAAAGAGGGGTGGAGTGCGATCTGCATTTCCTCTGCCTCGTGTTGTTGGAGACCAACAATTTTGCGTGGGTTGTGTATCCACTGTGCGTGATGCAAATGACCGAATGCACTTCGCATTTTGCCTTGCATTGTTGGGCTCAGCCTAAAACACACGAGGCAACATGTCACACCAGCGAGCACGTGATGTATTCAGCTTTGGGCATGGATTCATGGCGAAACGAAGAATAGCCTCCTCCCAACGCATCTCGCCTCACCCGAAGTGGAATTAATACAAAAACTCAGAAATGTTCCTTGTCTAAATAGGGCCAGAACACAAGAGGACACGGCGTCGCCACACAATTCACACTGTGGGCACATGGCCAGCTTGCTTATACGTACCTACCTGGACCGCCACTACAAGGGGGGATAACAAGCTAACAACAGTCAAGGTGGCAAGGAGCAGTTAACCATCCTCTTAAACAAAAGCAGTAGATTAACTGATTAAGAGAAAGTTGTACCAGAACATGCCAACCCTATTTTATAGCAAGACCAAAACTCAATGCTTGAATCTACTTGTTACCCTCGATCTAATCACCACCCCATCACCAAGGAGAAGACGGATAGCAAAAGCCTCCTCATTTCCATCCGGCAGCCCGATGAGGGACAGCCGCGCAATGCACTCAGTGATCGCAATCCATCTGCTCCCACCACCAAGGCACCAAGTCTGAGATTCTGTCCTCCTAAACTGTGCTCCCTCAAGCCATGCTCACCTTTGTAACCACTTCGTCCTCAGTCCAGACTCCCATTGCAACCACCTCGCCACCTTCCCACTACACAGATGGAGCGGGCATGGTGTCTCTGTTTCATCATAACCTTGATCCCCCTTGTTGAATTCCTGTCAGTTACTTCTGCTTCTGCATCGACGTCGCAGCAGCAATGCGGCGGCAGCGGTCCGGCTCAGGCTGGAGTGAGAGCTGGTTACTGGTCGCCGTCCTCAAGCCGCTACTCCCCGGTCAGTAGCATCGACACCTCCTTGTACACTCACCTCTACTACAGCTCGGTGTCCATTGACGAGACGAGTTATGCTGTCGCGCCTCCACCGACGGATGAGAGCTCGCTGCTCGCTGCGTTCTCTAGTACCGTCAAGTCCGGGAGCCCCTCTGTCAAGACCATACTTTCCATTGGCACAGATGAGTACAAGGTGGACGTGTCGAATGCCGCCTTCTCTAGGATGGCTTCGGACAAGGACCTCCGGGGAGTGTTCATCAACTCCTCGGTCGCACTTGCTCGAGCCAACGGCTTCGATGGTATGGACTTGTCGTGGATTTTCCCGGACACGCAGACGGACATGGAGAACCTTGGGGTCCTGCTTGCGGAATGGCGGGCAAGGATCGTGGAGGAATCCGCCACGAACTCCTTGTCCCCGCCCCTTCTCCTTACAGCAACACTCTACTTCTCGAACCACCTGTTTTGCATGCCTGACAGCAATCTCGACTACCCAATAGATGACATCTCAAACAACCTCGACTGGGCCAACATTCTCACCTTCGGTTTCCATGGGGGTAGCAATGTCACTACAGTCGACGCACCTCTGTATGACACAGCCTCGCACTTCTCGGTGAGCTACGGGGTCATCTCATGGCTGGATGCTGGAGTTCCACCATGTAAACTGGTGATGGGTATACCTCTGTTTGGAAGGTCCTGGTTCCTCAGAAACAAGGCCAGGAATGGAATAGGATCACCAACTGCAGCTGCTGGGACAAAGCAGAGGAAGAGCAACCAGACAGGGATAATTGCGTATGCAGAGGTTGAAGATTACATGAACTCTGCAAACACCGTTGTTACCTACGACAATGAGTCAGTGGCAGAGTATTTCTGCAATGGTGACCTCTGGGTCACCTTCGACAGTGCACAGGTGGTGCAGCAAAAGCTAGAGTTTGCAGTGAGGTCTCAGTTGCTTGGGTACTTCCTCTGGACCATCGGCTTCGACGATTCAAACAGTACCATATCAAAGCAAGGTCAGTATCTGCTGAATTCTGCAAACATATGTAACTCAACAATCTACCTTTAACTCATCAAAGTTCTTGACATATTGTCGCATGCAGCATCCGAATCATGGCACCAATATGCACATGGTTTTGGAACCATGCATGCAGGGGGTTCAAAGCAGTATGCTGCATTTCATTCATCTTCAGTATCATTTGGAAGCTGGCATTCAAAAATGCTCAGCTATTTGTTGTTCTCTGTACTTCTATTGGTGACTCTATTTGACTGAGAATAATTTCAGTAAGCATGTTCGGAAAAGTAAATGTCTAGCATATGCTTTTATTGTGTTTTCTCAGTCATTCTTTCCCAAAACAAGGATTGTATCAAGTTAAATGGCTAATAGTCAAATTGTTTTCCATGTCATTTAAAGATAGGTGACTTCTTTTTCTTGATTATTGTCTCATTTCCAATATCACTCTGGAACAATATTAAGCATGCATATCATATACCAATGAGATCAGAAAAGCAAAAGGATAGGTGACTTCTTTTTCTTGACTATTGTCTCATATTTGTGTCTGATTGGACCTGAATGGCACGAGCCACCATAAACCAAAGAACTCGAGAACCCGAAATCATGTCTCATGGTTGTGCGCACAGCCCATAGGCAGGTGGTCCATCATTTCGACCTATTTGGGTACAGAGTGCACAATCGTCTCTGTCACACAAAAACAAGGTGGTTTTCATGGCGGCCATAAGCAAAAGAAGAGGAGAAGAGACCTGAAGACGTACTTGATTAAGGTTTTGAACTTTTGATCCCAAATTTGAAAATATTGGACAAGGACTTTAACCGTTCAAGCACGAGAAACATCGTAGACCCAACTGCAACCTTGAAAGGTATCCTTGGCGGTACGAGTATTTCTCACTCGGGTCGGTGTTGGCATTTCTAATGTAATCACCACAGTTTTACCATTAGCAATGGTGTCAGAAATGACTAGTGGACCCAACCTGCCAAAGGCCTCGCCGACCTGCAAGTGGGCCCAGAGACCTTATCTGCAACCTCGGACGACCTTATTCAAACTCCGGAAGACCTACCGAGCTTGTGGCGTAAGTCTCTCCCTTAGATCGCGGTGCGGTGGCGCCAGGTCCGAGGATAGCGGGATCCTCTCAGTAATCACGGAAGGAAGCCTTCCTAACTTGTAACCTACCCCGATGAGGGTCCACGGACCTCGAATGGGAACCCTAGCCCGTTGGCCATATAAGGCGGCCTAGAGCTCCATTCGAGGGGACTCTCGCCATTCATGCCTAATTCCACCACACTAGACATAGGGTTTTACTCTCTGGAGGCCTGAACCAGTCTAAACCCCTCGTGTCCATTGCCATTCTCGCCGAGTTATGAGTTCCATCTGAGAATTACCACCTACGCTCTTAGGTCCCGATCCCCCATTAATCAACCTACAACCGCTTAGGTAGCCCCCATGCGGATCTACCAGGTCTCACACTCGCTGTGCCGCATGGTGGCCTGATCTAGTGTCGTCTTCCCGGCGAGCATGGTAGAGATCCTCGCCAACCCCGTGGAGATTTGTTTCGGCTCCTTGACGGCAACCTCAACCACGCTGGCGGCGGTGACCTCCCCGACGGTCTCCATGAAGGCTCCGGCGACGCCTGTCGCCGCCCTTAGCTCCAGCCAGAAGTTGAAGACCCACCCGCCCAAACCCTATGACATTGTTTAGGGAATGGAGCGAGTCATTGACATGATGGAGGAAACCCTCCAGATCTGCGAGAGAGCTCAGAGCTAAACGCAGGACGCATTGCGCCGCATGACCTTTCCTTTCGGTCTGCGGCCACCCAGCGACGCGTACGCTCGACAGGCGACCAAGTCCATCCAGATCCAATCTGGGCGACAGCACTGACCTGGCGACCTGAAGACCGAGCCTCGCGCCCACCGTGACCCACTCGACGTGCCATGCACCTACCATAAGGGCGCACTACACACCCTCTGTGGCTGCAGGCTACGGAAGAAGATTGACCGGGAGCGTGACGCGTCACGCAGTGTGCGGACCCCCACGTCTCCGGACGTGAGTTCCAGAAGGTCCGAATCCGCGTCTCTCCCAACGACCAAAGATCTACCCGGCGGCGCGTCTTGGTGGTTTCAGCGAATGATCCACCATGGGTCGGCGAGACGGATTCCGAGGAGGCACGTCGGATCAAATCCAACGCGAACCGCGCCCAGAGGTGGGTGGAGGAGCAGCCAGGCGGTACCTCCGTGCGCTCGCGACCTACGCCTTGAGTTCGAAGAGGCGGGGTTGCCGACATTCAACAGCCCTCAGGCCAACCTGGGTGCGGCGATGGCACGTCTCCAGGAGGCCAACCCTTCGCCCGAGGCCAACGCAGCCATGGCTTACCTCTGGTTCGCCACCGCTTTGGTGAAGGAGAAGAGTGCAGCGTCCAAGTCTGCGACATCTACGTCGAGACGGCACTCCAGGTGTGGAGAAGACAAGTAGGCTTCGTTCGAGGGACCCGGTGGCCAGCGGAGTCAAGTGCGGGCCGCATGGTGGCATGAACAACAAGATGAAGTCATGGACGGTTTCTTGGTTGAGCCTCAAAACCAAGGTCAAGCCGGGACTACGTGGGAGCCGAGTCATGAGTGGCGATTGGCGGAGGCTACACCGAGTTCGCGGGGTTTCCGGTGGTTTACCAGAAAACCACTGGGTTCCTTGGTTGATCCACAAAGCCAAGACCGAAGAACTGAAGACGGAGATGCAGCAGCTCCAGACCGGTCTGACCGGTGGGAGCACTGGTCTGACCGGTGTGCGACGACGCAGTCCGGAGACTTCGAAGCGAAGGACACGCGTCGGGATCGCAAGGCTTGCGTCGAGGCTAAGCAGGTTGTGGTCGCTGGGCATCCGTCCGATGGAGTGATGACAAAGATTTCCGATTTCACCCTCGAGGGGCATGTATCCCTAATTAGCTAGTAAGGGTATTTTAGACTTTTGGTTGCCTCCATATAACCCAAGAGGTGAGAGGATGGCAGCCATCTCTTGGAACCCTAGCTCATTTGCTTTGTTATTTTCCCTTCCTATTTTTTTAGGATTTCCATAGGACTAGCTTGAGAGCTTCATGGTGAGATCTTGTGAGAGGGTTGGATGATCGGGCGGCAAGATAAACCTTGTATGAACCTCTTTGGTATGTATAGATGATTCGGCGTGGTTCCTCAAGGCTTGGATGTGTTGTTCCCATTTGTTCTTTTTGGTAATTTTCAGAGCCCTATCTTGGTGGATTTTTGGTGGGTTTTCGGGACCTTGCTCTTGGGGATTTGGTGGGGGATGTATGTCTAAACCCTTCGTGGTTCTTTTCCCTTTGATTCCCCTCCCAAATCCGTGAGTTAAGGGGCTCGATTTTGGGGTTTTTGGTGTTCTAGGGTTAGAGGAGTTCTTGGCGGGATTTCTTCGATTCCTCTTGATTTAGCGAGTTTTGGTGGACAATAACAACTTGGCTATGGACTCCCCATGAGGTGTTCCTACTATCCCCAAAGTCTTGTGCAAGTCTGTGGAGCAATTCAGGAGATCGGGGTTTGGATTTGGGGGTGTTGACCCGCGGGTGTTGTTCATCCCGAGAAGCCCAGGCCACACCAGTCTGACCGGTGCCTCTCACCGGTCTGACCGGTGCCGACCCCTGTTGGGTTTTGCTCAGGTGAATGTTTGGGTGAGTTCTCTATCATTCCGTGTTGCTGCTGTTTCGAGTTTGGGTCAGTTTGGAGCTCGGTAGGCCTGCTTGGTGTTTTGGGGCTTTCTGGCTGGGATCGGTCTGACCGGTGTGTTGCACCAGCCTGACCGGTGTAGAGCTATTCTGTGGAAGTCGCCAGGTTTCATCAGCAGGGACCGGTCTGACTGGTGTAGGTCAGTGAGGCTTGAGTTTTGTGTTCCACTGCGTTCTCGGGTCTGTGAGGTTGGGAGTTGGTTCCTAGGTCTAGTAGCACCCCAGTGGCTGCGTGGGCTCAGCCAACTTGGGTAGTAAGTCAGAGACGTGTGTTGGAATCTGTGTTCATCTTGTTGGAGCCTCCATCTCCTTCGAGAAGAATTTTTATCAGCTCCCATTCACTCCCCCCTCTCTGGTTCGCCGTATCGGTCCTTCATGAACGCTGCCCCAGGCGCCGACCTACGCTCCAACCTCGACAAGAACTGGCGCGGGCGCAATGCCTGCAGCTACATCGACCAGTGCCACCGCGAGCGCAAAGAGCGAGAGCTTCGACGACACCTCGACTACGATCGCGAGTACAGTCCCCCGGGAGTCGTCCATCGGATCATGGAGCGTGAAGAACGTGATCGCCACGATGTCGAGAACCGGCGACATGCTCAGTATGAGGCGGATTACGGCCACCTTGAGGGTCTGGTCCCTAACCCAGACTGGCAGCCTAGATCCAAGGTCATGACCCCCTCACTGGACGATGGTGCTGCGCAGGTTGGCCACAATGGCGACGACATGGTGATCACTGCCTTCCCCACGTTAGCACCATGTCTCCGATTGGTCGCCTACCCCGACAACTTCAAGCCAATCATCTAGAAGTACGACGGTCGCTCCGACCCCAACATCTGGTTGTTGACCTACTACGTCGCTATCAAGGCGGCCGCGGCAACTTCGACCACATGGCGGCCTACTTCCTGCTGGTGGTGGGCAACGCACAGTCGCTCTGGCTCAACAACCTCCCGGCAGGTAGCATCACATCATGGGCTGAATTTTTCAGGCCTTCACTTCGAACTTCCAGGCGACCTACAATAGCCCTCGAAACGCCTTCAACCTCGGGAGGGTGACCATGAAGGCCAGTGAGCGGCTGCGCAACTACACCAACCGGTTCTTCGAGAACCGCAACACTTGCGTCAGCGTCCGGGACGACCAGGTCATCGATAGCTACAAGAAAGGTCTCAGGGACCGCAAGGTCTTTGACAAGATCCATGAGTCGGTCGCCTCCAAGGTCGCGCCACTCATGGAGGTAGTCAACAAGCTTATCGACACCGAGGAAGCGCTGGTCAACCAGTTTGACCACGACAGCAAGCAAGATGCAGGCACCTCCGGCGCCACTGGGGATTCCAATTCGAAGTTCCGCAAGCGACCTTTAGAGGTGCTCGCGGCAGATGGACGCCAACCTTCGACGTTCAACGTCGAGGAGTTCAACGCGGTGCTGGATAGCCACTGCACGTTCCATGAAGGAGGCACCCACACAGTCCGCGAGTGCCAGCAGTTCAAGAGGGCGTTCCGCACGCCCGAAGACCCGAAGCAACCAAGAAGCGACGGTGACCAGTCATCCTCGCGTCGCTACAACAACAACCGGCGTGACGACCGACGTGGCTGCGGAGACATTGATCACCGTGACAACCGGTGACGTGATAACCAGCAGCCGGAAGACCGTCGCGACGAGCGCGACCTACCTCCCCCACCGGAGACAGGCAACCCCAACAACCCGTTCCAACAGGCCAAGAGGTCGATCAACATGATCGTTGGTGGCTTGAAGTCCAGCTTGAGCAGGAGGAGGTACCGCAAGGACAACCGCGAGGTCCAACTCATCCACACCAAGATATCGTAGCCCTGCGCTGGTTAGAACAACCCATCACATTCTCCAGAGCGGATCACTGGGTCCATATCCTAGATCCCGAGTCATACCCGCTGGTCGTCGAGCCCATTGTTGAGGGCGCCCTGCTCCCTCAAACCCTCATCGATGGAGGAAGCGGGCTCAAAGTCATCTTCGTCGACACCTTGAAGAAGATGGACTTAGACTTCAAGAGGCTGACGGAGTGTGACGAGCCTTTCTTTTTTTTGAGAATCATAGCTTTCATTCATGACACCGAAGGGTTACAATCACTCACTAAGGAGGATAACAGAAAGCTAGGTGGCTGATCCTGCCAAAGCAAACTAGGCCTAAAAAAGACACTTGTTTAGCACATAGATGAGCACAACTACTTGCCGATCTTTTTACATGAGTAAACTGAAAATAAGCCAGGGGATGCACTAGTCCCTCAATCTCCTGAAGGATGACTGCAACTTCAGACCTCTGTTGTCGACGCGTCTGCCACAACGACACAAGTTGAAGTGAATGTGTCTCCAAGATTACGCTTCTAAGTACTGGACTTTGAATGGCTAAGCGCACACCCTCACGGCACGCTTCTGCTTCTGTGACCAATGCCGATGAAACTGTCGAGAGCCATTTTGCCGAAGCACCCAGGAAGGCTCCGTTAGCATCCCGAAAAATAGCTCATGTTGAACCCCTCATCTCAGCTGCTAGGAAACCACCATCACAATTGATCTTCACCACATTTGTTGGTGGAAGCTACCACTGCTCCACCCTTGTAGTTGAGACCCTTCTAGGAGTTTTCTGTGCAATCAGGAGGTGATAACATGCATCCATTGCCCAGTCAATTGCTAGAGAGTGCACAATTGGTTGTTTCCTATGGTAGTAATCATTTCTGATGTTCCACAAGGACCACATACCACACAAGATGGCGATCCTATCCTCCTCTTGGCAGAATTATCCTCCAAGAGATCTTCAGGCCAGGTCTTTGAACAAAGCTTCAGCAATTTTATCCCCTCCAATTCTTTCAGCTTGCTCCAGAAGGCTTGGGTAATGGAGCACTCCACTAGGGCGTGATAAGTAGTCTCTTCAGGGATACCACAAATAGTACAGTTCGCAATCAGATCAACATGCTGTCGTTGAAGATTTGCTTGGCACGACATGTAATCATGCATAACCTTCCACTAGAACACCCGTACCTTTGGAGGTACCTTTTGTTTCGATAGGTTCTTCCATCGAGGATAGCTAGAGGCCACTGAATGTGTTGAAGTTCCTGCTGAGTGTGCTCGCGTTTTCTGATCATCTTCAGAAAGAAGACGATAGGCCGATCGTACAGTATACAGACCATGTCGTTCTCTAGACCATGCCCAAAAGTCATATTGTGCACGTCCCAAAGGAACTCGTTGCGCAGTTGCAACATCAAACGACAGCAAATTCTGATGCAGGGCCTCTTCATTCCAGGTCTGGCCGTTTTCCAACAATAGATCAGCAACTTGAATTGATGTTGCTCCTTCTTTCCGGCAGATTGGTTTACCCCCAATTCTAGTTGGCAGCCACCGATCTTCCCATATATTTGTGGAAGTTCCATCCCCAATGCGCCTAATCAGGCCCTTTTCAAGCACCTTCCTGCCTTCAAGGATTGCTCTCCAGGTGTGATAGGCATTTTTCTTCCTGCCGACAGTCAGGAAATCTCCCTGATTATAGTACTTCCCCTTCAGAACTCTAGCACATAGTGTGTCCGGGTTTGTCATAAGGCGCCATCCCTGCTTACCAAGCATTGCTAAATTGAAGTTCTTGACATCCATATAACGGAGGCCCACAGAGCTCTTTGGCAGGGTGAGATCTGTCCATTTACACCAGTGCATACCACGCCTATCAGCTGCACCACTCCACCAAGTTTGATGTGGCCGACGTAATTTTCTTGCATGTATCAGGAGATAAAAGGAAACAACTCATGGAATAAGTCGGAACGGCTTGAGCCACTGATTTAATCAAGGTCTCCTTCGCTGCTCCACTAAGCTTTTTCTCACTCCATCCTCCCATAATGCTGCGGATTCTGGAAGGAATATGTTCAAAGGCTTTCTTGGTGCTTCTGCCCACTGCTGTAGGTAGGCCTAGGTACTTCTCAGAGAGAGCTTCATTGTCAATACCAATTATTTGCATCATCTCTTGCTTAGCCGGGTCTTGGCAGTTATCACTGAAGAAGATGGCCGATTTGTGGATGTTGACCATCTGTCCAGAGCCCTCTTGATAAACCTGCAGAATGTCCATCAGCCTCTTACCTGCTCTCTCAGTCGCTTGGGTAAACATGAGACAATCGCCTGCAAAGAGAAGGTGTGAAACCCATGGAGCATGGATTCCTACCCGTATTCCTTTCGCAAGAAAATTAGGCCCTGAAAATTTTAGCAAGCTAGATAGGCCTTCAACGCATAAGAGGAACAAGTAAGGTGATATTGGGTCTCCTTGCCTGATGCCTCGAGTTGGATTGGACATCTCTGAAAACTAACCATTGATTCTGACTGAAAATTTCACCGATTGCACACACTTCATGATCAGAGAAACAAAATGATCAGTAAAACCCAATTTTAACATGATGGTCTGGAGATATTCCCACTCTACTCTGTCGTAGGCCTTGGCCATGTCAAGCTTAAGAGCACATGCACCTGTCACCCCTTTCTTTCTTTTCAGGTAGTGGATACTCTCATAAGCAACAAGCACATTATCAGTAATTAGTCTCCCTGGAACAAAAGCAGATTGTTCTTCCTAAATGATGTCATCCAGCATCAATCTCAGCCGGTTAGCAATAACTTCTGAGCAAATCTTATAGCGAACGTTGCACAGAGAAATTGGTCTGAATTGAGATAGGTCTTGTGGGTTCTTTACCTTAGGAATCAGTACCAACACAGTGTTGTTGACAATGCTTGGCATATCACCACCATTCAAGAAGGCCAGCACAGCAGAGCAACCATCTGGACTAATCAAAGACCAATGTCGTTGGAAGAAGCCGGTTGTAAAGTCGTCTGGCCCTGGTGCCTTATGAGGGTGCATCATAAAAAGAGCTTCATTCACCTCCATATCAGTAAAAGGGGCATCTAGCAACTCATTCATAAGCGAAGTTACTTTAGATGGAACGTAGCGTACTACCTCCTTTGGGGATATGTGGTCCTGAGCCATGAACAACTGCTTGTAAAAGTTCACAGCCATGTCTCTAATTTCCTCCTGATTCGTGCATAGGGAGCCATCCACACACCTCAGGGAGGAGATTTTGTTAGAGCGTGCTTGTTGCCTTATTTTGGCATGGAAGAAAGTTGTGTTCCGATCACCCTCATGTAGCCCATCAATTCTGGAACGCTGCTTGACCATAATTTCCTCCTGAGCCAGAACCTCTGCAAGGTGTCGTGCAATACCGAGATCTTCGTTGGAGGGCCCAGCTCGCAGATTGGAGCCCCGAATAATTTCCAGGTGACGCCGAAGGCTGGCAAGATCCTTTCGAACCGATCCGAAATGTGTACCCTCCCATGATTTCAGAGTTTTTTGCATCACCCCCAAAGAGAAATGCACATCATTTAGCGAGCTGCAGCCACCCATCCATGCCGACGCCATTGTCTCTTCATATACTTCACGTCTTTGCCACATATTCTCATAACGGAAAGGCTTGCTCCGTCTCTGAGTACCAACACCACCAGACCGTCTTAATGTAATAAGGAGTGCACAATGGTCCGATTCAGTAGTTTGTAGGTGTGCCACTGTTGAGTCGCCATATATGTCCAGCATACAGTCATCAGCAAGACACCTATCCAGACGAACCTTAATGTTACTCATTCCATCACTCTTGTTGTCCCAAGTATAAGGAAGGCCAGAATAACCCAAATCAGTGAAGCCACACTGTTCAACAGCATTCCTAAAACCCTCCATCTGCCATTTTGCATGATCCAGACCACCAATTTGCTCACTATCATGTAAGATTTCATTGAAATCACCACCAGAAAGCCACGACAGATCAGAATCATTGTGAAGGAGGTGGCCTACCCCTTGGGTCGGGTCTCCCTCCCAGTGACGTTCGGCACAGAGGAAAATTTCTGCACGGAGTACCTCAGCTTCGAGGTCGCTGACTTCAAGTCTTCCTACCACACCATCCTACGTTGCCCCATGCTGGCCAGATTCATGGCTATCCCGCACTACACCTATCTGGTGCTGAAGATGCCAGCTCCCTGCGGAGTCCTCACCGTCTACGGCAACCTACTCGTCTCGTTCAAGTGCGACAACGAGGCCCTGGAGATCACCATGACGAATGCCTGCTTCGGCGCCTCGGCTGTCATGGTCGTCGAGGCCAAGAAGGTCGCTCCGACCGACCTCACCATCTCGGAGCAGAAGCGCATTGAGACCGCCTTGGATGCCGCTCCAGTGACGAAGAAGGTTTGCCTCGGCCTTGCCGACTCAGCCAAGATGGTGATCATCGGTAACAACCTCGGGGAGAAATAGGAACTCGCGCTCACCAGTTTCCTCCGGGACAATGTTGACATATTCGCATGCAATGGCGGAGGTGAGGGTTTTTGACGCCTAGGGCCGCTTAATAATCACTTAAGACACTAAATCTCAATGTAATCCATATAATAGCAATAATCATAATAGCAATAGTTCATATAATGGTATAAGTGTAAAGTGCACAATTTAAATAAGTGAATCGCAATTTAAGATCCAGTTGCACAAAAAACTTGATAAAATAAATGGAGGTGATGTAGAACTTCTGCAATCGATTCTTTCATTCTTGAAAATAGTACGGAATACCATCTTGAATGCTTACAGAAATTTATCGCTCAATATAGCATGGTTGCCTTGGTCTTGGTGGAATTACATGCATAGGAGCAGGAGAAAATAGATCTCAATGTCTTAGTCCTCTTATTTATTGAGTAAAATGCTAAATTACGATCTACGAAATGGGGAATAGCTTAGTCCTCTTATTCAATTTAAGGGTAGCCCAAAGAATATAGGGAATGGAGATTAATAGATTGGGGATTCAAAATTGACTTGCTTGACTGCTTGAGACTACTGCTGTGGCGCCGTCAGTAATCGTCCGTCGCACTGGGCTACCGGCCTCTGTGCTCCGCCCTCCGGACTGGATGGCCGGGGCTGCCGGCCTCTTTGTTCCGCCCTCCAAGCTGGACGTCTGGATGGCCGGATTGGACGTGAACCGGTGTTGGATGTCCGTCGCCCGCCTAGCCAGGCTGTCGGCGCCGCCGCGCTGCCCTGGAGCTGCTAGGATTTGCTAAGGGGAGCGATGGGTGAGGTCGCGAGCAGGAAGGTGCGGCGCAAGCTGAGGGGAGGGTGATTCATTTCTGTAGGCCTCGGACGAGAAGGAAGCAAGCCGGATGGGCTCTTAGCAATTTTTTTAATGGGCAGCGGAAATGTGGGCAGCTAGACCATGAAGTAATACAGGGGGTATAGGAAGTAATTCGGCCCATGCCTAGGGCCATGGCCCTAGTGCCCTTAGGCCCAGCTCCGCCCCTGTTCACATGGACCCCATCAGATATGCCAGGTGTTCCAAGGGAGATGGCTGAGCACTCCTTGGATGTAAGCAAGACGGGCAAGCGTGTCAAGCAGAAGCTACGCCGCTTTGCGAAAGATCGCAAGGAGGTCATTAGGGTAGAAATAATAAAGCTCCTAGATGTCGGATTCATCCACGAATGTAAAAACCTAGTTTGGCTCGTTTGGCTCGCCAACCCAATGCTTGTACCCAAGAAAACCGGTCAATGGAGAATGTGTATCGACTACACCGATCTCAACCGACACTGCCCTAAAGTCCCCTTCCCTCTTCCGCGCATCAACCAGGTCGTCGACTCCACCGCAGGAAGCGTCCTGTTATGCTTCCTCGACTTCTACTCAGGCTATCACCATATAGCCTTGAAGGTCTCCGACTAGGATAAGACGGCGTTCATAACGCCGCACGAAATCTACTGCTACACGGCCATGACCTTCGGCCTCAAGAACGCTGGAGCGACCTACCAGAAGGCCATCAAAAAGTGCTTGGAATCCCAGATTGGCAAGAATGTCAAAGCCTACATAGACGACGTGGTCGTCAAGACCACCGCCGAGGACAACCTCATCACCGACCTCGCCCATACATTCGCCAACCTCCGGCGCTACCGCTGGAAGCTCAACCCGGAGAAGTGCATCTTCAGCATCCCATCCGGCAAGCTTCTAGGCTTCATGGTGAGCCATTGTGGCATCGAGGATAACCCCACCAAGGTCGACGCCATCCGCAGGATGAATCGACCTACCGGAAAGAAAGACGTGATGAAGCTCACGGGCATGATGGCGGCCCTGGCTCACTTCATCAGCAAGCTTGGGGAGAAAGGCCTGCCCTTCTTCAAGCTGTTGAAAAAGTCCGACAAGTTCGAGTGGATGGACGAGGCGGACCAAGTGCTCGAGGAGTTGAAGACCTTCCTCATGATGCCTCCCATAATGGTGCCCCCAGCACCCAAAGAGACCTTGCTACTCTACATCTCCGCGTCCACCCAGGTGGTCAACACGGTTCCAGTGGCTGAGAGACCTGAAGAAGGTCACCAGTACCCTGTACAGCGACCTGTCTACTACGTCAGTGAGGTCTTATCCGACAGTAAGGTCAGGTACTTGCAACCTCAGAAGATGTTGTATGCTCTCCACATTACGTCGTGCAAGCTGCGGCATTACTTTCAGTCGCATAAGATCAAGATCGTCTCCAGCTTCCCTCTTGGAGAAATCTTACACAGCCACGACACCGTGGGGCGCATTGTAAGTGGTCAGTCAAGTTGGGTGAATTCAACCTTGAGTTCAGCCCGCGATAAGCCATAAAGTCCCAGATCCTTGCCGACTTCGTCTCTGAGTGGACAGAGACCCAGCAACCCCCCACAGGCAGAGAAGCCGGAACACTGGAAGATGTACTTCAACGATTCCTTAAACCTTGAAGGAGTAGGCTCAGGCGTCCTCTTCATTTCACCCTAGGGTGGTCATTTGAAGTACGTCCCGCAGATCCACTACAAAGTGACCAACAATGGTGCCGAGTATGAGGCCTTGATCCACGGGCTGCGTATCGCTGTTTCCCTAGGAATCAAGCGACTTATCGCCTACAGCGACTCCAAGGTCGTCATCGAACAAGTCAACAAGGCCTGTGACATCAGGAAGGACTCGATGAACGCCTACTGTGCCGAGGTGCGCAAGCTCGAGGCCCACTTTGAGGGCCAGGAGTTTCACCATGTCTGCCGCGACAACAACGCGGCGGCCGACATCCTCTCCAAGCTGGGATCAAAGCACACACTGGTTCCGGCCGGCGTGTTCGTCCAAGACCTACGCAAGCCATCGATCTGGCTCCTCAGCGACCCAGAAACGTCGCAGAGCGACATGTCCCAGCCAGGCAGTCGCGACATCGTTATGATGGAAGCCGAGGATGACTGGCGCCTCGACTTCATCAGCTACATCCTAGAGAAGCGCATCCCTGAAGACAAGGTGGAGCGCGAGAAAATCGTCAGGCGCAGTGCCAACTATGTCGTCATCGGCACCGAGCTGTATCGGAGGTACGCCTCCAATGGTGTGTTGATGAAGTGCATCCTCCGATTTGAAGGTCTTCGGCTACTACAAGAGATCCACGGCGGGGAATGCGGCAACCACACAGCCTCTGCAAATTTGGTGGGAATAGCCTTTAGGTCAGGCTTCTACTGGCCCACCACCCTAGATGACGCCTAAGACTTAGTTCAACGATGTAAAGGGTGTCGGTTATTCACCAAGCAGCAGCACGTCCCAGCCCAAGCTCTGCGAACAATCCCTCCATCCTGGCCCTTTTCCATATGGGGCCTCGGCTCAGTGGGACCCTTCAAGATGGCCCCTAGCGGCTACAAACATATCCTGGTGGCGATGGACAAGTTCACCAAATGGATTGAAGTCAAGGCCTTCGCTATAGCAACGTCGAAGGAGGCTGCAAAGTTCATGGAAGACATCACCCATCGGTTCGGGGTACCCAACAGGATCGTCACCGACCTGGGGAAGGCCTTCACAGGGTCAGACTTTTGGGATTTCTGCCAAGATAGCCCCATCGACGTCTACTACTCCTCGGTGGCCCACCCACGCTGCAACAGCCAGGTCAAGCGAGCAAACGGCATGGTGCTTCAAGGCATCAAAGACCACATCTTCGACGACGCCTCTCAATATGCGACCAGATGGCTAGCTGAGCTACCTCACGTGATATGGGGTCTCTGAGCCCTAGTCAGCTCGGCTACAGGGTACTCACCCTTCTTCCTAGTATATGGGTCGGAGGCTGTCCTCCCCGCAGACCTAGCCTTTGGTGCTCCGCGCATCAGTACGAGGAGGGCACAGCCGAGGAGATGCACAAGGTTGACCTCGACATCATCGAGGAGCACCGTGTGGCCACACTAATGCGACACACATTACACGTGCAGCAGCTACGCCACTACCATGACCGCAATGTGCGCGAGCGGTCCTTCAACGTGGGAGACCTGGTCCTGCGTCGCATCCAAGCCACCAAGGGAATGCACAAGCTCTCCGCCCCTTGGGAAGGTCCCTTCATCATGATGGAGGTCATCAGTCCGTCGACCTACCACCTTCAGTGGGCTGACGGCCAAGGCGTTCCCAATGTCTGGATTATTGAGCATTTACATCGCTTCTATCCTTAGAAGATCTGTATCAGAATAAAGCTATGTACTCTCCCCTTTTGTAATTTAGATACAATAAAGAAAGAGATCTCTTGTTCAACAACCCCTCTATCGACATGCTTTCCAATCTCCCTTTTACTTTCAGTTTTCCCCTTCCCCCTCGAAATGCTCGGGGACTTGGTCTAGGTTAGGCCCCGAAACGCTCGGGGGCTTGGCTTTGACAACCTAAGGGTCTCACGACCTGAAGAGGTCTTTTCTATGTTTTACGCTTTCAAGTCCCCACCGTATAGTTAGCCTTTGCTTTCCTTATGTATGTTCCTAAGTCACTGGCTCGCGATACCTAGGGTCCATGACCCCCTCCGCGCGCTGGCTGTGTGTAAGTATCCCCACTGAGTTGCACAGTCGGTAAGCCGTTCCTCCACTGAGTAGGGTTAGCAGAGGGTTCCTCTTACGACCTAGTTATTTTCGAACGACATAACGACAGCCTTTGCTACCGAACGATGCATGCATTTCTTTATGGGCAAAAGCTTTGTTATATTGCAAGTTTATTTACAACTGCCGCATCCTGACCAAATGTTGACGGTGTAAAATCGTGCTCAAGTTCACCGCAAGCCTACGGGTGACTTGGTGCCTTTTTCACCAAGGAGGGTCCTCCCTAGATTTGTCAGTCCAAGGATCGAAAGCAAACAACTAAGGTTCTCTATCTAACCTACCGGTCTAACCCTATGTGAAGCATTGATTGCATAAAGGTAATCATACAAACACGAAGGGATGTATGGATCACATCCACCTAGATATAAAGGTAAGCATCAAAAGGTAACCCTAGCCTATTGTCTTCTTGTTGCCGTTCCGGCCAAGGTGATAAACCAATCTAAACCTATACTATGATAAGGATTACACTCGATATGGAGTAACCCGATATGGAGTGGTCCGATGCACGTTCACTCGCCGCTTTCTCCTCTCTCGTACTATCACTACGCGAGGATAATCATCACCGAGAAATAAACCTCGGTCCGTGCAATACTATGGTGTATCCGCAAGACAAGACTAATCACCATGATTCGATCTAGTCCTACTAAAGGCATATGGTAGCTACACATATGAATAAGCATAACTTGTAGTAGATCAAAGTATGACAAGATATGATTACATCACCGAATGTTGAAGGTACAAACGACTTGACGAATTCAAGTCGCGGCTTCGGAACTCCACCATGGCTTTACCACGCAGGGCCAACCATGGCGGCTAGGGCATGGCCTAAGCCATCTCCTAGGCAACTCAAGGACTCGCGGCGGCCGTTGGCTTCCTCCCGGTGCTTCTCCTTCGTCTCGGTGGCTCTCTGATGAATGGATGGATGTGGCGGGCGGCAGAGGCAAAGGCAATAAATAGACAAGCACCTAGGGCAAAAGGGGGTTGCGAACCGGGCCCGGAGTGGGCTGGGCCGGTCGACCCAGGCCCATTTCAGCCCGGTTCGGCCACGGTTTCCTCCCCGGTTGCTTCTCGCGTGATCCCTTATTTGTGTGCACTTGCATGTGGGCCTTTGACGTCATTTCCTTCACGGTTTAGGCTTGAATCCTTGCTATCCAAGCTTCGTCGTTTTCTGGTTGAGTCCCTGAAGACTTGCATGTTGACGCTTCGGTCCTCGGGTCATTTGGAGTCATGTTCACCACGTGTCTTGACTTGTGACGGGCTTCATGATCTTCTCTTGAAGAGCTTGATGAACTTATCCCGAAAGTCTCCTCTTTAATGTTAATTTCCTGCGTAAACAACAAACTCCAAAATCGACATGCAAGTGTGAACTTGTTACATCATTAGTATGCCTAGTGGCAGGTTAGTTACAAATCATAATCGAAACCAATGTATAACAAGTACTCTAGGTTGACGGAAATTCACCGTCAACACCTAACCTACGTCTAAAGTTCGTTTCAGCACCACTTCAGTCAATGCCGAAGTCGAACTTCTTGACGACCTCCTCCGCAGCCGCCACGATGTCCTCGCGCCTCACAAGACCGGACAAGTCCACGTCCTCCGAGAGCTTTTGTAGGTCAAACGACGGATCATGGTACTTCGTCGTCGACAGCACAGCAGTCGTCACAAGTTTGGCGGTGTCCAGCAACAAGCCCTTGATGCGGCCTTCAGCTTCATCCAGCCAATCGATCAATGGCTTTGGCTCGGCCCCCTCCTCCTGCGGGACGTAGAGGTCCATGATGTATTGGGCAACGTCCTTGAGCTCGATGTGACAACCCACCCAGGAAAACACTATACTATCACCTAAACCAATCCACTTTGGTCATTAAGCGATAATAAAGTATCATCCTATCGTTAGTTGCCCGGTTAACGCCCGGTAAATCACTTACATAGCAACAAGGATCGACATATATGCATTAAAACTCACGCAAAGGCGAGTCTAGAGACAACACATAATTAACATCTGAGATTTACCCCAAAGGGCTTAATTATTACAAACCGGAGTCTTTGACATGACAACACAGTTCAGAGTTTTAAAACAGCAGAAATAAACTAAACGGAGCGAGGAAACACCACGGGAGGCCAACCATGATGCCTTCATTCATCGTCCTCCACCCACTCCAGCTCCCAGCCGGGCGAGATCTCTCTGGGCCACACATCAACAAAGGCATTACCTGGAACCACAGATGATATCATGGCTGAGTATACTAATACTCAGCAAGACTTACCCGTCGGCGATAACTACTTCACCAACTCTAGACATGATAGGCTTTGTGGCCACTGGGGTTTCTTTTGCTGAAAAGCAACAAAGAATATGTCCTTGCTTTGAAGATTTTAGCGCAAGTTCTAGTTGGTTATTCTTTTCTATGTTAGCAATCTATTGCAAGCATCAGTTGTGCAATACAATTAATCAAGCATAATATTCATCAACTTCCATCATTAGGGATCTTATGGCCAATGGAGTAAGTAGTCCCAGATAACGGTGAGAGGCCGACAACCACTTGATTTAAACCTTGCAAGGTAGACCTAAACACACGGTGGGATGCCCTCGTGAGGACAACCACCAAGCGGTTCCCAAAAATCCTCGGTTCTGGATAAAAGGCCACAGTCTTTGGTACCGGTTATCTGGCATACCCCGCGAGGCACCCAGACTCACACGTGTACCACCGGTAGCTAGCCGTGAGACGCATCCCAAGATTAGTGACGGTAAAATCCCTTACCGCCTAATTAAGGTACTAGGCTTATCGGTCCCATTCCCGACAAGTGCTTAGTACGTTCAAACACTTAACCCACGAAAGTTGTTGACCGGAGGCCACATCCCGTGCTCTTACCACATTAGCAATCCATTTAAGGAGATCTTATGATTCCAACATAAGAACCTATTCTCGCGAGTGACAAGTATCATTCGACTTGTAACCGTCCTATAGCATAGCAGGTATCGACCTATCATACTAGTAAAGGACAAAGGTACCTAGGGATCATGCATCTAGGGTTTCATATCAACTCCTGAACGTAAATGCCCAATCATCCATAGATAGTTGCATAGGAGTTTAAAACACTAGGTTAATGCACCGGGGCTTGCCTTCGTCAACTGGGTTAGCCTGAGTGTCCTCGGTGTCTTCGATCACCTCCACGTACTACAGCTCCGCTTCAGCTCCTCCCTGCTCGGCTTCCGGTACGAGCGCGTAGTTACCGCCAGGGAGTTCTACATGGAATGCAATGCAGGATTTAGGTGGAGTGATAGATTAATTATTTCACCAACTCTTGTTGGCCATATTCATCTTAACAAACAATTAATTGTTAATTCTTTTTCATTAAGGTCATTATGAACAAGGGTTTAATCATTGCCCAATAATTAATTTAATGTTTACATTCATTATTGTTATTTCCTGTGAGATTTACTATTCAATCTTTTAATAGCACTTTTATGCAAATAATTTCGATTTGAATTTCCCAAACAACATGGGCATTATAAAATACCCTAAATTAAACTAGGCAACCAATTGCAAGGTCACAAGGTTAAAGGATCTATTTTCTTAATTGCATCCTATTAACAACTCATGTGCGCCCTAACTTTTAAAGGCACAAACAAATCATACAAACAAGGACAGGGGTCCCTGCTGGCCTAGTTACTCCTAAGGATCCACTGGATCAAACTTGGCCATTAAAAGAACTATAAAACTTATAAAAGCAAAAGATGACATTTCCTAGCCATGCAATTTAAAGGAAAAGCATAATTAAATAAAAGTAAAGCTCCTGCCTCCAACAACAAGTCTACAGCTACTTTGACCCTAAACAAGATCTAGACACCCATAGGTTCACCACAAACAAATTTGAATTATGAACTATGCATTTAAATATATATATATATATATAAAAGCATAAATCAGGATTAAATAATTGTAACAGATATAAATTAAGATAAATTCATGAAAGTTACTTCTAGGCATAACATGAGCATTGCCACAAGTTGAGCACAAAAATCAGTTTATATTTTTCCTACAAAAATCATTAAATCAGAAATAGCATAAATACAAAGTAATTCATAATAAAATATATGTTCAACAACTTTGTGCAAAATTTGGTCCAGAGGCTATTCATGACAAGTCTAGCAACATATCCAAAATTTATCTCAATAGCCTTTCTAGATTTTGAATTACAACAAAAAGGTGTCAAACTGAATTTGAATTTTCATTCAAAATCTATAAGTCAAAACTATGGTCATGCTTTGCAAAAGTTGTAGATCTACTCTCACTGAGACCAGCAAAATTGACTTTGTATTTTTCTGAATTTTTTGTAAATTTCTATGTGTTTTCTAAGGTGCTGGACCAAACTGCTACAAAACTAAGTTTCAAAACCTTGCAACTAAGTCCCTGGGTTCACAACCATGCCCTCGCGAATTACATCCGTGCCTTGCCGGCGGAGGGAAGCTCAAAGTTCCCTTTAAAGATCAAAGTTTTTATGTGGTCGTTGTACAAAAATGCAATTCTTACAAAAGACAATATGTTAAAAAGGAATTGGCAAGGTGACCAACACTGTAAATTCTGTGATAAAGATGAGAACATAATTCATCTGTTTTTTATTGTTCCCTGGCTAGATATGCTTGGAGTCTAACAGCCTAGGTGATCAAAGCTGACTATAGTCCAACAAATATAGAACAATTTTGGGTTTGGTGTGAGAGGTTTATGCCAAGAAACTCGAATTTACACATGGTCGGCTTAGCTGCTTTTTACTAGGCCATCTGGGTAGCACGCAATAATGTTTGCTTTGAAAAAAAGAAGATTAGATCTCCTACTGAGATCATTTGCTTAGCTTAAGCATTTCCCAAATATTGGGCAGGATTGCAAAAGGAAGAGGGGAGGACTATGTTGGAGGCCGGAGCTGAAGCTTTAAAGAACGCGGCGCTACTTCATCATCCTCAAGAAGCAAGATCATGGAGAGCCAATAACTAGGACGGTGCTGCTGCAATAGAGGAGATGCTGAAGAGGGAGCCACACAGATCAACCCTTGTATAGTGAAGAAGAGGAAAGATGGAGCTCCTCTGCTTTGGAAGCTTCCGCTGAAGATACCTCCTTCTGGTTTTGGTGACTGTGTGTCTGATGCAGTGAAGAAACTCATGTGTAAAACTATGTGTCGTCGTTTCGTTGATGTTAGTTGTTGCAGGAAGGACAGCCCTGGGTGCTCATCCTCTCCGGTGCACGTAACTCTGTTTTACGCCTCTTCGATGTCACCTAGGAACTACTGTTGTTTTTTCTTGTATCTCCTGTCGTAACTTTGTAATTTTGTTGCCTTGGTAATGAAATTCGGGCGAAGCCCTCGATGGGAAAAAAGTGTCATCTATAGAATATAGTGCTACCCGAAAAAATTAAGTGTCACCTAGAACTCTCCCAACTCATATGACACTACATGGAGAAGCTCCTCCAAGTAGCCGTCGTCGAGGTCATCGAGCTCCACAATGCCGCTGGGGCACTGGCTGACAGACGCCGTCGCCTGCTGCTGCGGCATGTTGACGTCCATGCCGGACACGTTAGAGCATTGCCCTGCCGGCGGCTGCAGATCTTGCCATGTACTCTTGCTGTTGCTGAAGCCGGTTGGTAACACTTTTCGCCTGCGCGTGCGCTTTGAGTGTCTCCGCTTCAGCGCCAGGACAGGGGAGCCGCCGCCCGTGCCGCCGGCGAGCGCCAGCGGCTCCAGTGACTCCCGCACACACTCCACAGGGAAGTTGAGGACGGCAGCGGTGCCGCGCGCAGCGAAGGCGGCCTGGTCGTAGGCGAGCGCGGCAGCCTCCGGGGTGTCGAAGGTGCCGATCCACACGCGGGCGCCCTTCCGTGTCGAGTCGCGGATCTCGGCCGCGAACTTGCCCCACGGCCGCTTGCGCACGCCGATGAAGGCCTGCCGCTTGGCGCCCGGCAAGGTGCGCGCGTCCGGTCGCCTGTGCAGTTCCGGCGTGCTTGGCGACACCGTAACTGGTTCCGTGGTGGTCGAGGGCGAGGGAGAGAGCCAGTCGGTCGAGCACTCCTCGGCGGTGGCGTGGGTGCCGAGAGGAAGGCGTCGATGTCCATCGTCATGTCGTCGGCGTCGACCGTACCCGGGCTCCAGTGCTGATGATCGCGGATGGTCGAGGGTCCCATTGCCGTTGGCAGCTCCGAGCACACATCGGCGGAGGAGGACGAGGGAGGGGACCAGTCGTCGGAGCACACCTCGGCGGGCTGCTCGGGGTCGATGCCGTCGAGGAGAAAGGCCTCGAGCTGCAGTAGCATGTCTCTACTGGACTCGTCGAAGGCCGGCGACACGGCAGGTTCTTTGGGAGGGCAGTAGTACGAAGCGTAAGATGTGTGTTGCTCCAGATCCATTTGCATTTGTTGGGGGCTTGGGGCTGCTTGGTGCGGCAGGTAGAAGAAGAGAAAAAGGAAAGAAGAAGCAGCTGCTCCTCTGGTCGAGCCGTTGAGAGACAATACACTGTGGTATTTATAGAGTCTTGGACTTACAATTTTGAAAGTTGAGGCTCATGTCATGGTGTGGATCGCTGAATTTGACCTCCTTCATGGAAGCCGCCATACCTGGATTTCACTGGTCAGCAGAGTGGTGGCGGCGCTCCACACGTGACGTCCGGCGGGCGGTAGCAAGATAGCAGGACAGGACGCTTCTGCAGACTGCAGCGTCATCACTCCTGTTGCTTCCATGCTCCTTCATCCCCCCTCGTTTAACGGACACATCATGCATTTTCTGTATGATTCTGTGACTAGAGAGGTCGCTTTTCTATGTTTTCATGCTGGCGCCCTATTTGTCAATCTCTCAACAGCACAAACAAAATTTTCAAATGTGTATATTTGGGACATCCCACCAATGGGTACATTCTTTCAGCATCCTAGCGCCATACAAGGATGACGCAGTTCAGGTCAGAAACAAGTTGCTGTATCCTCGACAATTGCCCCAGTGTTCTGAAGAACAGGTTGTATACTCAATCAAATCAATTGAACTATTTCTTGGTAACACAAGGTAACACGAGGAAGAACAAATACAAAACTAAGATGTTGTATTGGAGAAACTAATTTAATACTAATAAGAAATGCGCACCAAAGTTGAAGTTCAAGATAATAACATGAGCCACCCATCTTACTTAATGGATCTATGTCATAAAGGAAAAAACACGGTTCGCTTGAATTTACTCCCTCCTTCCACGAATATCTGACGTTGCATAGTTCATTCCAACATTATATATCCGAGGAAGGAGGGAGTAGTTTGTTAGAAAGAGAATAAAATTTCATCCTTTTGCTCGAATTTAGTTGGCATACGACTGGTGATATTTGTCTTCTTCAATACTCTCTCTCTCTCAGCAACTTTCTTATTAGAAATGCTAGCTACCTAAGACATCCATGTAGCTTTATGGCTGTTAGATTTTCGGCGGACTTGTGGGACAGATTGTGAGCATATGTTTGTAGGACTAACTTTTGAATTTAATATTATACAGTACAATGAATTTTGCTGCAACTGTGGGTCCGGCTGCGGCCTTCTCTCGTTGTAACAATAATATGCTGCAATTGTGGGTCCGGCTGCGTCCTTTTGTTGTAACAATAATATATGGACATCGTGCATGCAACCACCTAAACAAAAACATTAGATTTCAGGGCAGAGGCAGACAGCTTCATGCTGAAACAAAACATACCTGAAACTTTGTTTTTAGTACTATTACTTCCGTCCAATTTTATAATGCTCACATATCACGATTCAAATTTTCCGACATTTGACTAATAGTTTAACTATTTTTTTATTTTTGTAATCTAAATTTTATAGTTAGATTTGTAATCAATATAGTACTTTAGGAAGGGGTGTTTGGGCACTTTTTTCCCTTTGGTGCCACTCCACTGTATTAGTTATCAATTTGGTCTCAACAAAAATCCTGTTCGCTTGGCTTTATCCCCACCAAACATAGAAAGATCTTTTCTCTCACAACAAACCGTGATTAACCGCAAGAAATCACCAGAAGATTTTCTCTCGAACAAACCTGCACCAATACCATCGCCCACCGCCCAACCGAACAGGCTGATCATTGTGCTACCTAATTATTTGATAGTGGTTAATCTATTGTTGCCAAATTTTTATCTAAAGAACATAAATATTATTTTCATGAGTCATTGGAAAATTTGATCCATTGTTACCTATAAAAATAGTGATGGTTCGAAATATGACGTTTCTCTCTCAACTCCGCTGGATGAGGTGCTCCGCACCTTGCCGTTGATTTCTGCCGTGCCTGTAGCTGCTAGGGGAGCTGCTTGGCCGTGCTGCCCTACTCCTCGGGAGCTGCTTCCTCCATCTTTCAAATACATTGTTATCATCTGCATTGCCAGAAAAGCACATGGTATGAAAAGGCAATTAGGCTAGTGTCAACAAGGGATTGCACCGAGAGTTTCATGTTATTAAATATCATCAATTTCGATGACATGGTCATAAGAGAAAGGATGTAAGGTAGCTTCATTTTTAAAAATGTGTCATGAAACTGTGCACTAAGGATGGTCTATTAGGCCCGTCTTAAAGCAACTCCAAGAGCCTCTCTAAAACAACTTTACTAGCTAAAAATAACAAAATTAGAGTAAAAAGTGAATCCAACTGTCTCTCTATAATCCTCCCCTCGGTATCGAGCTCGGTAAACTGCCTCATTCGCTCGTTATTTCTCCCGAGCCCCGTCCGCTCGCATTCCATTGGTCCCACACGCTCCTGTCCCATCGGTCCCCCTCCAGCGCACGACGCAACATCTCCCGCGTACTCTGAGCCCCGCCGGTGGCTGCCCCGTTGGGAGGGAGGGGCCGTTGGAGCTGGCTGCTCCCGCCGCCGCCGAGAGGGAGGGGCCGCTGAAGCTTGCAGCTCCCGCCGGGAGGGAGGGGGCCATTGTAGCAGCATGTCTGCTCCCGCCACGCCGCGCCGCGCCTCGCCTCGCCGGGAGGAAGGTGCCGCTACAGCCTCGCTGCTCCCGCCACACCCCATCGAGAGAGCTGTTGGAGCCTAGCTTCTCCTGTCGTGCTTGTGCCGCCGGCCAGGAGAGCGCCTGTCCAGTTGGGCTGCTCACTCGTGACCCGCCGCGCTCGCGACGACCTCGCCGGGACGAGCGGCTCCGAGCCTCCGCCTGCCGGAATCGACAGCTTTGTGCCTCGTTGCGCGGGCGAGCTACCCGCGGTAAGATGGAATTGGAAATATCTCCACCACTCCAGCTAGATTTGGTGTGGTCTGGTGTTAGAGCAACTCCAAGAGACTAGCTATTTTGGCTTAACTAGCTAAAAAATGGAAATTTTGTCTAAAAACTCAATCAAACAGACTAGCTAAACTTGCCATCGCTATCCTCCGCTAGCTAAACCGGAGGCTTCGCTAGCCATCTTTGGCTAGTCAGTCCCACTAGCTATCCACTCGTACATGAGTATGGCAGGCGGGACCCACTAACGGTAGAGCATATGGAGAGTTGATTTTAGTGAGTCTGTTGGATTTCATCAACTTTTTGCTAGCTATTTCATTTTACATACTAGCCAAATCAAGATTTTGGCTAGTGATTTTTAGAGAGGCTCTTGGAGTTGCTCTTAGTGGTGGCCGATCACGCCGTCGCCGCCTGATCCCTTCTAGATATGGTGTTGGTGGTGGGCGAGCACTGCCGGGTGCTCCTGAGTAGTACAAGTGTGGGGTGCGGCGTTTCGTCGTGGGGCGGCTGGAGGGAGTGCCCTGTCCCGGATGGCGACCACAGCCCGACGGCGGGGACGTCTGTGCCGCGGCGAGAGACAACAATGTTTCCCGTCCGTGTATCACCTGCGTTTCTGGAGTCCGCCCAGCAGCGTCGGCTCCCAAGGTCGTCACGGTGTGCCTTGTAAACGAACAGTTTCCGGCGTGGCCGGTTTGCTCTGCATGCTACTGCAGTCTTTGTTTCGAGCAAGCGGCGGCCGACCTGTTTTGACCAGGCAATGTCTTTGTCCTTGGGTTGCTGAATGGGTGGAGTGGATTATAGAGGTCATCATTTGGAGAGGTTGTTGGTTTTCTCGGTGTTTTTAAGAGGTTTTCTATATTATACAATGGTGACAAAACTCTATATTTAGCTAATATTTTACATAAGCTGTTGGAGTTTCTCTTAGTGGAGTTTTATGGGGAGTTTCATTGCATTAAATATACTGACGTGGTGAAGAGAGAGAATGTGAGAGTTTCATATGATGCGAGGAGAGTTTCATCACCATGAAACTCCACTGACACAGTTACCTAGTTTTCAGTCTAGTAATTGTGCTCACGAAACTTGCACTGAGAGTGGCCTTAGTCTAGCCTCAGTGGTCTGTCATGGGAAATTTCGTAGATGTTAAATCCTCACATAAGCAGATTTGATGACTTAGACACTCTAATTATGGACAGATAGGTGATAAAAGTGCTCCATGGGAGTTTCATCACCATATAAATCACATGGCACACTTACCTAGTCCAATGAAACCCAATGAAACTTGCATTGAGAGTGTTATAGTTTCATCACATGACACATATAATCATTTAACTCTGTTAAAAAATTAAATGCTACAAGATGCCTATGAAATTGTGCAATGAAATTGTGCACTGAGAGTGAGAGTATCATTTATTTCAAAAGATGACATGGCAGTCTTGGTAATAGTATGATAAAATCATGCTATGAGACTTGCCTTATAACAATATAGCAATGTTTAAGATAACTGGTGCTAAGTTATTTTATTGATCTCTCATGGTATTTATCAATAACAACTATATAATTGGTACCCACTAAAAGTCCAACCCCTATATCTCTCGATCCTCAACTCGCCATGTCATGTGCTGATGTCATTCAGTGATGATTCACCCTCCGAAGCACGCCACCACCTACCCACTGCGGCCTCCTCTCGTCCCGCCGAACCACCTTGCTTGTCTGCCTCCTCCCCATCTCTCCGCTTCTGCCCCCTCGCCTCCCCGTCACCTCACCTCCCTACTGCCGCTCCCTCGCCTCCCCACTACCTCACATCTCCATCGCTGCCGTCTGGCATCCCTACCACCGCATCCTTAAAATTCCCACACCACAAGCATGTACCACAATCTTTGTTGCCAAAAAACCGCCATACCTTCCCTCAGGCCATTTCTGCAGTTTACGATGGGGAGGAGGGAATTGTGGCTGCCGACGGGGAAGAGTAGCCGGGAATGAAGAGAGTGAGATAGAAAGAGCGGCAGACGGGCAGCTGGAGGTGAGCAAGCCACATCTGGTGGAGGAGGAGGCCGCAAGCCAGCCAGTGGGTAGAGGATGCGTGGCCCACTCCTGGTGGAGGAGAAGGCCACATGCCTCGGAGGTTGGCCCTACCACGCCGGAGGAAGGAGGGCGCCTGCTCGACCGGACTCAACCCTACTGCCAGATTTGGCCCCGAGGAGGATATCACTGTCAGGAGGAGGAAATCGCCACCAACCTGTACCGCGCCCACACACCTAGAATTGACGCCCTCGACCCCGCCACTGGATCCCACCTGGAGGAGGAGGCCACCTCCAGCCCGCACCGCGCCTCCTCACCCAGCCTCGACCCCGACGCAATGCTCCGCCCGCATGGGAAACGAGGAAGGACGAGGGAGGAAAACGTCACTGCACTGCCCATGCCTCCGTCAGGCCGCTCCCGCCAGCGGTGAGGGAAGACGCGAGCGCCGGCAGTGGAACTCAAGAGTAGATATGACGCGGTGTACGGGGAGAAAAGGTCGACAACTTCTTCCTTTTTTTACCACGACTTCCTATTTTGTTACCGAAAAAAGAAGTGTTGCCATATGGGCCTACCTTCCTCATCCTATGGAGTGGCAGGCCCAAATTTACCTGCATGTAAAAAGAGCTCAAATCTCCACTATATTCCAAGTGTGTCAAATCATCGTTAAATTTTTTCAAAATTTCACTTTTTTCTAAATGCATCAAATAATAATAGAAAAATTAAACAGCATATCCCGCAGCAACGCGCGGGGATTCCACCTAGTTAGATAAAAAATGCACAATGCACTCAGCCCGTGCGAGTGGGTGTGCTACCGGTGCACAAGAACAGAGCCTCATTTTTCCTAGGGCCCCATGTTTACCCTTTGCTTTATCATGCAACCTATCACTTATCAACCTGCTGGCAGAATACAATGGCAACAAGCTAAACCTTATTGCGAATCGCTCGTGTCTTTAATTCTGTCTTCGTATCCACTGCGCGAAGGTTGCCGATCCCCTCACGACCTAATGCACGTCCTTTTTTTGTCTGATAGATTGTGCCAGGCATGCTGCTGACACAGCACTCGTTCTCTCATCTCCCTAATCGACCGATTAGTTTGAGTGCCTTTGAATGGTCAAGCATCCCCAGCCGTCGAGGTAGCAGCAACAACAAAAAAACAGTCGAGGCCTTCACAACTCGTACGACCAAATGATTTATTAGGGGATAGGGCGCCACATGATTCATGACCATATTAATTTTGTGTTCAGTAGTTCTAGATACTTAATTTCATTATTTTTATATTGTAATTATTTATATGTGATTGTTGATTATGTTTTCTTTATGAATGTTTATAATTTTGTCTACAGTCTAGTAGTGTTCAAAGATCCAAGTCATATCTTATATTATATATTTTATTATTCCATTTCACTAACCTAGTAAGTTCAACTATATAGTTTGGTACAGGGCCTCAGTTTACGCCGACACGACCATGAATGCACTTATGCTGAAACTCGTGTTCATTTTATTTTCCCGCAGGAACTTGAAATACCTACATTTGGTAATGTGGTGAAAAGGAGTTGCCAAACGGTAAGTTTTACAAAATAACCAAAATTTTCAAATCCTTTTATTTTATTACAATTTGCAATGTCGGTAAAAAGAGGTAAGAAACAACAAATACTGGTAACTGAAGAGAACATGCTACTACGTCCTAGATAGTTTGTTTAAGAGCAACACATGATACCTCCCACGGTCCCACCTGCATTGTTTATTAATGAGTCTTAAGAAAATTAATTGTCTACCTAGCTCCTATACCTAATACGGAAAGAGACGGAGGATGATTCGTGGATGGATCCTGTGAGAGTGGCTCACGCACGCACCAAAGAAGTGAACTAGAGAGGACATACCTCCACCACCATAATACGCAATTCATGTAGCTCGTCGATCGGATGCACTAATGCGGAATATTAAAACTAACCGAATCTTATATACTAACAAATCAAATCCAGCTGGAAATCGTTCGAGGAAATCAGCGGGAGGAGATGCACTTTCCGGCCGCCCGCCTTCCCTTCCTGCTCGTTACTCGTCCACATTCATTCATCTCCATGCAGGTCGACGCTGGTTTGCATCGTATAGCTCGGCTTTTATATTTTGTAGGAGACACACACAACACAATCTCAGGTAGCTGAGTACTGGCGTGGTGGGAGGGTACGGTGATGTCAGTTTTAATTTGCAGTTTCTGGCTCAGATTAACAGTCAGCATTATGGTGTGTAACTAAGGCTAATCTCAGTTTATAGTTTCATTGCACTCTTTACCCAGACTGATAACTTGGTAACCATGCATGTGAAGCGTTAGGGCATCTACAGCTCACAGCGTCAACCTCGATTTCAGCATACATACATATATACATACAACTCATACAAACCAGTGATACAGAGGCTGCATGTAAACTGTTTAATACTTTGCATGTAGCTTAATTAAGATCAACTATAAATGTATTTGTGTATATCATTGTGTGACTAGTTGATTGAATAATATCAACTACTCCTGTTTAGGGACCAAAATATTAGAAAATATAAATTCTAGACTTAGAATGTGAAAAAAAGTTGTAAGGACTATAATATAATATTAAGAAAATGAAAGGGCCAAAACAAAAAAAACTTTCTTCCTATCCGAGAGACGCCCCTCTCTGCTATGGATCGATCGAGATCCCTCTCGCCCCTTTCTTTCTCATTTTACGGTTCTTGCCCAATCTCTCACGATTGGTTGTGCGTGGGAGAACGAGACGGAGGCGTCGCCTTGCCAACTGACACGAAGCACGTCTCTAGGAAATGACAGGGGCATTTTGTAAAAATCCGTCTATACACACAAGGGTTATAGACGGTCTGTACAAGCCTTTATTGGGATGAAAACTCTTCTCACATATGATATAATAACTTTCTATTCTCTCTCTCCTCATAAGGAACTTGTCAAGTCATCAAAATTGTTGATGTGACATGAAAATTAATATACATTACATTTGCAGATGTGAGTAGGCCTCAGAGCAAGTACAACCCTGTCTATGTCCCTGTTCGTAACATGGACTTTTTGCAAATTGCCCCTCAGCTGTCACACCCGGTCCAATTTGGATGGCCCATGAGTGGCCCATGAGCGCTGGTGCGCGTGTTAGTGCCCCATTGCTAGTTGAGCAAGGGTAGAGCCAACTCATAAGCCTTTATCCACCAGCCATAACACCCTCGGGTTAACCCTTTTACACGGAGCAGGGACGAAAGTGTAAGAAGTGTACGCATGCCCGCCCCTACGGAAGGGCTAGGCGGTGCGGTTTTGGTGGGTGGGGTGTTACAAATGGTATTAGAGCCGACCCTCGCGGTTGCTCGTACGGGTCAGTGTGCAGACATAGGGCGCATGACGCGTACGGTCGTGCGCTAAAAGGGAAGGTTCCTGGACATTTGCTCGAGTCAGTGTGCGGACATATGCATGCGCGTGTGGGCCTGGGATGGGGCACACGACATGGCGTATGGGTCGACACTGGACAGGTGAGTTGGACCGACGAGGACGTCGGTTCTTTGAGGGGGGTGAATGTCACACCCGGTCCAATTTGGATGGCCCATGAGTGGCCCATGACCGCAGGTGCGCGTGTTAGTGCCACATTGCTAGTTGAGCAAGGGTGGAGCCAACTTATAAGCCTTTGTCCACCATCCATAACACCCTCGGGTTAACCCTTTTACACGAAGCGAGGACGAAAGTGTAAGAAGGGTGCTATGTGTACGTGTGCCCGCCCCTACGGAAGGGCTAGGCGGTGCGACTTTGGTGGGTGGGGTGTTACATCAGCTCAACCTATAGAAGAGCTTCCCGTCGCCTAGCGAGGGGACGGTAGATAACTGCCTGCCCGTTGTACGCCCTCGTCTTCAACGGGCGACGTCATTCGGATCCCGCGCGGGTTGCGTGCAGCAGTTCTCCGCGCCAAATCGAGTTTCACCCGCCTTTTCTTCACACCCTCCTCGACTGACCTCACCGACGCTCGAGGCATCACGGCGAAGGTCACTAGATTGAAGAATTGCAGAGCGGAGCAATGGCGAATCAGCGCAGAGGAGGAGGACCGTGTGGAGAGAGGACGACGACTGATGAGGAATATCCCAGGGCAGAGGGAGCCGATGCTGGACGGTCACAGACGGAGGTGCGGAGGAGGGCGGACAGCTACAGACGGCAACACCGAGGAAGTTGGGCAACTTCTGAATGGATGGAGAAGCTCCCCTCGGTTGTTGCAGCTCGAGGCCGGCTGAGCGCGTCGCATCTGGGGCGCGAGATGGAGGGGGCGAGTTCCCCCGTGTCGGTGTTTTAGACCGGCAAACCTACCAAGGGGGTACCCGAGGTAGTAGATTATGCGGTGGAGAATCGTGATCGGGAGACCGAGAACTCAAAGGTGTGCGCAAGGACACAGGCACAAGATTTATACAGGTTCGGGTTGCCAAGGTGGCAAACCCTATGTCTTGTTCGGGGATCAAGCATGGCGCCCTGCGCTTGGTGTTGGTTGAGATCAGGTGCCCGGCTAGGTACCCGGCCCTCCTTTATATAGTCTAGGTGGCGGGTTCCTAGTCGGTTACAAGGCAGGAGTCCTAGTAGGATTACACGGAACGAGTCCTAGCAAGATTACAGAGGAATTCTAGTAGGAGTCTGTTTTCATCCTTCCTTATATGGGTACCCAGGGTGTATGCCCGACAAGCCCCCGAGCACGTTGGAGTCGAGAGTAGTAGTTCGAGTAGTTCTTGAGCATCCTCATGTACTGCTTGGAGAATCTTCAATAGTACTTGAACTGCCACGAGGCTGGAAGGTGGTCCAGCTCATCTGTCTTAAAGTCGAGATTATATGGAAGTGTGATTACAAAATCGCACTCCATATGGAGTAGCCCCTGAGCCTTAGGTTGAGTTGCAGACTCTAGCTGAGGGTCAATCTTGATTCTAAATCTTCCGTCTTGAAAATTTTGAATGATGGGTGTAGCATAGCAGCCCCCGAGCCTTGAAATGATTAGGTAATCAATCCAAGGGTCTTCAGTGTTCGTGAAAGCCATCATCCGAGTACTCTTGCAGCGTGTACCCCTCGAGATAAGAGAGCCATATGAGCCACGTCGAGTAGTTGTCGGTGCGGAGCCCCCGAGCTTGAGAGCTTGCAAAGCCTGCTGAAGTTATCCTCGAGTAGTAATTGAAGTGCAGCCCCCGAGATTCCGACTAGTAATTTAGCATCGAGCCGTGTAGCTTGAAAAGTAGCCATGCCGTCAGAGCAGACTTTAGATGCGACCGAAGTCGACTTTAGATGCCGGCAGTGCGGACTTTAGAATGCGACTTGAAAACCGAAGTCGACTTTGTGCTGCGTGGAGCGGACTTTGAGATGCGACTTGAAAACCGAAGTCGACTTTAGTTGCCACACAGAGCGGACTTTACATGCGACTACAATAAAATGAAAAGCACTTTCCGGAAAGCCAAAGCGAATGAAAAATCAGAGAAAACGAATAGTTTTGTCACCGGAGCGGGCTTAAGATTGCGACCAAAGTCAGCTTGTGCCACCGGAGTGGGCTTGGGTGCGACTGTTAGCGTCGACTTGTGCCACTGGAGTGGGCTTAAGTACCTGAGCCATGGATTTCAGACCCGAGGTACGATTGCCGCCAGAGCGGGCTAAAAGGTGCGACCGAAGTCGACTTGTGTACCTACCATGGATTTTAGACCCAAGGTACGGTTGCCACCGTAGTGTACTTGAAGGTGCGACCGGAGTCGACTTATGTACCTGGGCCATGGATTTCAGACCCAAGGTATGAAGCGCGAGTACTTAGGGTACTTGGACCCATGGTACAAAGCGTGAAGACCACGTGCAGCTAGGTTCCATCATCACCAGGACCCGAGGGCCACTTACAGCTAGGTTCCATCGAAGCTTATACACGTAGTATGCCACCGAAGTAGGCGAAGTTGCAACCGGAGTCGACTTTAAGTTGCTGCACGGAGCAGACTTTAGAAGCTGCCTCCTTGGGATAGCCCCCGAGTTGATGAAGTAGGCTCGTGGTGACTTGATCGATATACCCTAGGAGTAGTCAGCAAAGTGTATCCCCCGTGAAAAACCCGCCGAGAAGCATACACGAGAGCATGTTGTCCTGCACGATGAGGAAAACAAGCCAAAAAGGTAATCATTTAAATAAATGACTTAGCTGTTGCCACCAGTGCGGACTTGTAGATGAAGCCGTGGCGGTCGGCAACGGAGCTGCGACGGGTTGTTGCTGAAGTTGACTAGTCAGTGTTGATTCCGACTAGTTGTTGGGGGCGTGACTGCCGTTCCCGACTAGTTTGGAAAACTAGTCCAGATGAATGGTCGACGCGATGCGACCGGAAGACGATGTCGTGGCAGCGCGCGGCGTACTCGAAGTAGAGCCAGTGTTGCCCCGAGACAAGTAGTCGTGACGCACGGCGTGGCTCAAGTAGAGCCAGAGTGGCCGCAAGACAAAGTCGCGGTGCACGGAGTAGTCGACGACGAGCCGCATGATGAGTTGCGCAACGTGTCGAGGCACCCGGACGCGCGGCGTAGGCGAAGTAGTCGACGACGAGCGACGAGATGAGCCGCGCGACGTGCCGAGGCACCCGGACGCGCGGCGTAGTCGAAGTTGACGACGAACGGCGTGACGAGCCGCGCGACGTGCCGAGGCACCCGGACGCACGACATAGTCGAAGTAGTCAACAACGAGCCACGTGACGAGCCGTGCGACGTGTCGAGGCACCCGGACGCGTGGCGTAGGCGAAGTAGTCCACGACGAGTGGCGCGACGAGAAGCATGACGACCCGCGCGACGTGCCGAGGCACCCGGACGCACGGTGTAGGCAAAGTAGTCGATGACGAGCGGCGCGACGAGCCACGTGACGAGCCGCGCGACGTGCCGAGGCACCCAGACGCGCGGCGTAGGCGAAGTAATTGACGACGAGCTGCGTGATGAGCCGCACGATGAGCCGTGTGATGAGCCGCACGACGAGTCGCGCGACGTGCCGAGGCACCCGGACACGCCGCATAGTCGAAGTAGTCAACGACGAGCGGCGCGACGAGCCGCATGACGACCCGCGCGACGTGCCGAGGCACCCGGACGCGTGGCATAGTCGAAGTTGACAACGAACGGCGCGATGAGCCGCACGACTTGTCGAGGCACCTGGACGCGTGGCATAGTCGAAGTAGTCGACGATGAGCAGCGTGACGAGCCGCGCGATGTGCCGAGGCACCCGGACGCACGACGTTGGCGAAGTAGTCGGCGATGAGCGGCGCGACGAGCCGCATAACGTGCCGAGGCACCCGGACGCGCGGCATAGTCGAAGTAGTCGACAACGAGCCACGTGACGAGCCGCGTGACGTGCCGAGGCACCCGGACGCGCGGCGTAGGCGAAGTATATCCGTTGCGGCCGCGAGACGGGTAGTTACGACGCACAATGGAATGACCGGGCACACGGCGAGAGTCAGTGCGACCGATCGAAGAGAAGTCGAGCACCGAGACGAGGCATCCGGATGCACAACATAGGCGCAGTAGAGCTGGTGCAATCCGGACGACGAGTAGTCGCGCCGCGAGACGCAGTGACCAGGCGCACGATGAGAGTCAGTGCGACCGACCGACGAGAAGTCAAGCGGCACGACGGCGCCTGACAAGGTTGAGGTAGAGCCTGTGCAACCGGGAGACGAGTAGTCGTGGCGCACGGCGTAGTTGATGTAGAACCCGTGCGGCCGGGAGATGAGTAGTTACGGCGCGTGGCACAGTTGAGGTAGAGCCCGTGTGGCCGGGTGACTAGTAGTCGTGGTGCACGACAAGGTTGACGTGGATCCCGTGCGGCCGAGTGACGAGTAGTCGCGGCGCACAGTGTAGTTGTGCTCATGTACGTCTCCCGTGTGCAGCAAGCGAAAGTTTGAATTTTGGAGCTTCCTGGGCCCATGTGTGTGTAGGAGAACTCCAGAGCATTGGTTTGTACATGGAAGCTGGCTGGTTGGTTCAGTCTCTGCGCGTCGGTATGGAAAGGTCTTCCTTTGTTTCCGTGTGAGATTCGGACCCTGCAGCTTGGAGACTTCGAAATCTATCAGGTAGCCACGAATTGGGTGCGGTATTGCCTTGCTCCTTCTCCTTGTGCAATTTTTTTTGGCAATGATGACAGCGAATTTGCTTGCCACCAATGTTAATCTTGAACTCGACGAAATCAGCCGCATCGAGCAGATTGAACTTGACGATCGAGCTCGCACAATCTGCGCGGTGATGTTGATCCCGTCTTGGTCTGTGTGGACAGAAGGTACAAGCAATCTGACGCGAAGCAGCAAATCAACACCAACTTCGAAGTCGATCCCGTCTGGATCTCGGTGCAAAGAAGTCCGACGAGTCGCTAGCTCGAGCCAGAGCAGTTG
The DNA here is from genome assembly GCA_947561735.1 of Cenchrus americanus. NCBI lineage: Eukaryota > Viridiplantae > Streptophyta > Magnoliopsida > Poales > Poaceae > Cenchrus > Cenchrus americanus. The sequence continues at coordinate 162,216,367 of OX387242.1, read as the reverse complement.
GCCAGTTGCTACGGTAGATTGATGGATGAGAAGGTCCTTCGAATTCGCCAGGTGGTGGTGATCACCCCTACCTGGCGCGCCAGCTGTCGGTGTTTTAGACCGGCAAACCTACCAAGGGGGTACCCGAGGTAGTAGATTATGCGGTGGAGGATCATGATCGGGAGACCGAGAACTCGAAGGTGTGCGCAAGGACACGGGACACAAGATTTATACAGGTTCGGGTTGCCAAGGTGGCAAACCCTACGTCCTGTTTGGGGATCAAGTATGGCACCCTGCGCTTGGTATTGGTTGAGATCAGGTGCCCGGCTAGGTACCCGGCCTTCCTTTATATAGTCCAGGTGGCGGGTTTCTAGTCGGTTACAAGACAGGAGTCCTAGTAGGATTACACGGAACGGGTATTAGTATGATTACAGGGGAATTCTAGTAGAAGTCTGTTTTCATCCTTCCTTGTATGGGTGCTTGGGGTGTATGCCTGACAACCCCGGGCAGCTCAACCAGGGCCGAGCCCGCCAGCGAGGTCCCCTAGGCAGAGCGGCGGGGTCTCCAGGTTGCGGGGTGTCACAATCGGTTTTAAAGGCAAAACTAGATGCATAAATTACATGTGTGACAGGATCAAAGTTACACACATGTAGACTCAGTGAATACCAAAACACAGTGTCAAACCATAAAAAGGGTTATTACAGTTATTACGTGACTAAAAGTCTTACCAAAAGCGAGTACTACCAGCGGAATAGGATGTCTCCACAAGCAGCTGACTAGTGGCACGCTTGCCTAGATCATCGAAAATCACCGAGGACATCATCAAAAATCTTCAAGTCTGCTGCAGCAATCTGGGTTGTGTAGATGCAATAAATAAACAAGCATGAGCACACGCGTACTTAGCAAGGGGAGAACAACATAATAAACTTGCAAGGCAGTATAATTGGCAGGCTGATGGGTTTAGGCTGTTAGCATTTTAGTTGGCAAAAATTTATTAAGCATCTATTTACTAGTAAGTATAAGTGTATATCATCCCACAATTAATGTAGAACATCATCATCATAAAGTAAATGCAGCAAGTTAATTTCAGCTTCCAAAAATTAATCATGGGAGGGTATAGGTCGCTCATGACCCTGAGCACAGTAAATCGATTAGTTTTACACTCCGAGAGGTTATACACTTTCACCGCAAGTCATGTAAATGTTCCAAAGAACTTTGAACCCAACCACACAGTGCTAGTTAGGCACCATACCACATTGCTGAGGTGTGATTGCATAGGGACGCTACTAGTCATTTACAAAGATTCCCTAATGTGTAGCAACCCACTAGATTTCAGGTCAAAGTAGGGCATAAATCTCCCTAGCAGGTACCGTGTCTTAGCAAAGCCCAACTGCCCACCAGAGCAGATCTATACCCCATCAACGCCTCCCCATTGGGCCTTTTCAGGTAAGATCACTAAAACATCAAGATTTCTAATTTTTCAGCCAAGTCAGAGGCATATAGCCTTGTGGTTGTACTGTTGTCCTAGGTGGTTCTCCATGTTCCTATTAAGCATGTGGTCTTTTAATTAAATTATCATGTAGGAATTTACAGTATAAAGAGTATCCATGTTGTTTATTACCAACCCAGTTGAGCAAACTAAGCAGCAACTACCATCAAAAGTAATTAAGCAACCTGATTACAAGACAATGGTAAAAAAAGTAGGTATCATCCTTAATAGGAACCCATCAAAATTAATTCAAAGCAACAAATAAGTAAAGTGATTAAATGCATGTTTATATAGGATAATTGGTATGATCAAGGACACTTGATTCCACAAGATTCGGAAACTACTCAGAAACTTCAAAGTCTTCACCTTCATAAAATTCGTCGAACTACTCGTACTAATCACACATTCACATGCAAAGAGGTAATACAATAAAATAAGAAACAATACACCAATCATTGCAATCATAAACAAAAAACACCAAGCTAAACTACTCATCAAGACAAATATGTGGATATAAAGAACGCTAAAACGAACTTGAAGCGTTGAAGATATGCTCTAAACAAGGTATAAGGGTTTATCGGCAGAAAAATGTAGCTTCCAGGGGTCTAACTTAAAGAACCCATGGGATAAAGTCTAATTGCACGTAAAAACACAAGGTCTACGATGGAAAATGTCAGGGTTGGATCTCGGGTGCGAAACCTAGAAAGGCATGGGTCTAAAGCATAAGAAACATGACCTAAATCTCAAGGTTTTTGAACTGACTTGATCACGACTATAAAAAAGGATAACTATGGGGATACTTTTCGAAAACACACGCAAATGGGTTGACAGGTACGCGTCTGGTTTAACTCAGGTCAAATGCGATATGGGCCCTAGATCGCGGGATGACGGCTGCGAGCGGCTTCGGCGAAGAGGGTGGTGCGTGGATGGCGGCAGGTGGCGGCACACTGCGACGTAACTGCTGGCAAACTTGATCTTGAGCTCTGGAGCTCAGTTTGATGCGTAGTTAGGCCTGGGATGAAGCTTGTGACTCGTCGAACTCATCGAGGACGTCGGGGTTGACAGAGGCACAATGGTGACGATGTGCGATGCGGCGGGGCGAAGCAACATGGTGCGGTAACTCCGGCGAGCTCCCGCGGACAAAGCAAGGCACGAGAATGAAAACAAGAGATAACCACGGCCTCGTTATCCTCACACAAAGTTCTGAAGCTACTTGGGGTCGACGAAGAGACGGTGAAAACAAAATCGACGGAGGCGGCGCACTAGGGTTACGGCGGTGGCGCTGGAGACCTCAAGGGCTAGGGTTTTTGGGGAAAGGACTGGCGCATGGCGGAGGCACCCTTCATATCAACCAGGGCGGCCTTCTTGGCGTGTGGGCCAAGAGAGCAGTCGTGGACGCGCGGGTGGCTGGGACTGAAATCCGGTGAGTATGCGGTGCAAGGAAGGAGATGACAAGAGGGTCCCACCTGTCGGTGGCTGCACGCAGTGGGACGCGGAGTGGGCCGGTGCAGGCCGAACTAGGCGGCGGCAATGGGAATAGGTGTGCTGCTGGGCTGGGCTGGAAACCTTGATGGGCCAAAAGACAGTAGAAGAAAAGGGAGGGGAAAGAAAAAGGTTTTACCATTTTTTCAAAGTGTCAATCAAATGAATTTAAACACTAATTTGAATTCAAACAACCAAAAACTATGCTCCAACATGAATGCAACAAAAGAAACCTTTGATTCATTAATTAAAATTTGGAAAACATTTAAATTCATATAAATGACATTAAACCTTGGGAAAACCATAAATCCTTAAATAAAGCTCACATTAAATTCTACAAATTCTAATAAATTTTATTAAATTGCAAAATAGTAAATTTAGGTTGTTACACGGGAATCCTCTGGTGGGCACCAGTGTGGGTTCCTTCTGTGGTTGAAGGCCCCAGACGGGCAGTGGCATGAGGTCAACGCCTCCGCGTGTGAGGAGCCGAGGAATGGACTCAAGACTTCTGGTTGCAGATCAAAAGAAAATAAGGCAAAAGAACACCGATAGATGGACCCTTTGCCAAAAAAACACAGAGAATGACAGGTGGGACCTCACATGATATATGGGATCCACACAAAAAGTTGTTATTGGTGTCAAAAACTCAACACCTAGACAAATCAAGAAGATCTAAATCGAGCCACACAATGGTATCAAAAATACATTGTAGTTGATCTTAGCTATATGTAAAGCATTAAACAGTTTATAGACGGATACTCTATCTGTGTGTTGTATGAGTTGTCTTTATATCTGTCTGCTGGGTGATAAGTTCGAGATTCTACAAATGTCCCACTGGGTTGTACATGCCCTTAAAGAGGTAGAAAAGATTGTGAGCGACAATGTGGTATGCTATCATCCTTTCTCTGTTGCTCTGTTGTATGACCATCTGTCAGACCACTAGCTGTCCCCAAAGGGTCAATATCCCAGCTACCATTTTAGTTGTCCCCGGCTGGTTTGAGAATTCACGAATGTCCAATGAGAGAGGAATATTCGAGGAGGTTAGATCGGTGACACGGCACCTTTGCAGAGTGTCCAGAAAACACTCAACAAAGAGTCTCGTTGTACAGTGCCAATATTAGACACTCCGCAAACATTTTTTTCTTTTTCCAATTTCTTCCTTCTTCTCCAATTTCCATAATATAAAGTAAATTATTATCAGTGAATTTAAGAATACCTTGCCAAATTCACTTAATAATTTGTATTTGGTTTTTCTACTTCTATAATTCAATTATTTTATGCACATATAACTCAAATATTGAAATTCTATAATGGCACTTAATACATTAAAATTATCAAATGGTTCCAAAAAAATTGCCAAAAATTAACATGAAGCAATCTTTGTTCTCTATTGACTATACAAAAACACTTTTAGTCAAATCAGAATTTGACCATCACCCTGACTCCAAATCTTGTTGAATCTTGCTCAACACTGCAATCCTTCCTTTGAGATGCTTTGATTTCTAAATAGCGTATGTGACAAAATTTTCAAAACATTCTTAACTTTTTACCACAATCTCAACGTATGATATCATCGCATCATGAAAAATCTCATGATTTTCAAACTTTGTTTGTTCTTCTAATTTTAAAACCATACGACCACACGTTCGTAGTCATGTTTTCTGAACAAGATGTTCAAAATTTCTTTTAATGTCATAGGTTCAGCCTCAAACAAGAATGGATAATATGAATATAAATTTTCTACTTAGTTTGTTCTATTATTTAAATAACTTTCAATACAACTTAATTAAAAAATTGTTAAATGCAATTAATTATTTGAATATGGCAACAATATACAAAAAAATTATCAAACTTTAACATGGCGTATGTACCACATGTTTATATGTTGATATTAGAGAAAGTTTGAGGGGTAGGAAACAAAAAATTATTCATTTGCCGAGTGCTATAAAAGGTACTAGGTAAACTTACTCTTGCCGAGTGTCAAAGGAAAACTTGCCGAGTGTTAGGGAAAAACACTCGGCAAACAAGCAAGTTTGTTGAGTTTTTTTTTTTGGCCGAATGCATTTCGTGTAACACTTGGCAAAAAAAGGTTGTTTGCTGAGTGCCTGAGAGATGACACTCGTCACACCCTCCAAACACTCGGTATCCACTATATGGATTTTCTCTTAATGGTTGCGAGCAAATTGGCAAACTGGGGTGGGGCACGGGCATTAGATGCCGATTTTCCAAGGAACAAATATTTGTTTGGTAATTAAGATCCCGTTCTGTGCAAGGTAAGCACACATGGTGGTGCTCAACTGCAGTTGGTGATACCTGATCCATGACATTGTTTTTTTCTTAATGAAATTGGTGATTTAGTTTTGGAAACATTATTGGTGGTACCAACATAATACAGCCATGTTTTGGGTTTTATTAAAGTGAACACATTTGCCCCTTTTTTGAACTATTAATAGAACAAAGTGCATACCGGTTTACACATACCACATTGCACCAGACTTTTATCCGCAAAGACTGATCATAATATAATGTTCGCCATCCAAGATATTTGGTTTTACAGTTTTGTTGAATGTTAGTTAAAATGAGGGATCAGTGCGATAAGGCGATTTGACAGTATAGTGGTGTTGCCAGACGATGGCACTGAAGACCACATGACTTGGCAGTAACGGCTCCTGTCAACTGTCATGTGTCACCTGCTCCGATGGCACCATCCCCTAAAAAAAAAAGAAAACTCCGAGCACACCACACCACCCAGAGCCTCCCAAGTCGTCGTCGTCGTGGTCATCGCGCTCCAAGATGCGGCTGGGGCACTGGCTGATGGACGCCGTCGCCCGCTATTGCAGCATGTTGACGGCCATGTTGGACACGTCACAGCATTGACCGGCGCCCTGGCCCTGGCCTACCGGTGTTTGCAGATCTTGCCATGTAATGTACTCTTGCTGTTGCCGAAGCCGGCTGGTAAGACCTTTCGCCTGCGCGTGCGTTTGGAGTGCCGCCGCTTCAGCGCCAGGACAGGGGAACCGCAGCTCACGCCGCCGTCGAGCGCCAGCGGGGCCAGCGACTCCCGCACGCACTCCACGGCGAAGTTGAGCACAGCCGTTGCACCGCGCGCAGCCAAGGCGGCCTGATCGTAGGCGAGTGCGGCAGCCTCGGGGGTGTCGAAAGTGCCTATCCACACCCGGGCACCCTTGCGCGTCGAGTCGCGGATCTCGGCCGCGTACTTGCCCCACGGCCGCTTGCGCACGCCGATGAAGGCCCGCCGCTTGTCGCCCGGCGAGGCAGCCGCGTCCGGCCACCGGTGCAGTTCCGGCGTGTTCAGCCACACCGTCGATTCCTCCGAGGATGTTGAGGACGAGACAGAGACACAGTCGGAGCACTCATCGGCGGCGGCGACGGCGACGGTGTCGGTGTGCGTGCCGAGGAGGAAGGCATCGATGTCCAGATGCATGTCGTCGGCGTCGACCGTACCAGGGCTCCAGTGCTGATGATCGCGGATGGGCGAGGGTCCCATTGCCGCTGGCTCCTCCGAGCACACATCGGCGGAGGACGACGGAGAGGACCAGTCGTCGGCGTCGATGCCGTCGAGGAGGAAGGTTTCAAGCTCTAGTAGCATGTCTCTGGTGGTTGCGTCGATGGCAGGTGACACAGCTGGTTCTGCGGCAGGGGCAGTGGTATGAATTGTAGGATGCATTGTGCTCCTGATCCATTTCGATTTGTTGGGCTAGCTGCTCTTGGTGCCACAGGTAGTAGAAGAAGGAAAATTAAGGAAGCACAGCAGCAGCTCTGGACTCTGGTAGAGACGTTGAGACGATGCATTGGGGGTATTTATAGAGTCTTGGATTTACAATTTTGAAAGGTGAGGCTCCTGGTGTCATGGAGTGGAATCACCAAATTTGACCTTCATGGAAGCCGCCATACAAGGATTTCACTGGTCAGCAGAGAGTGGTGGCGGCGCTCCAGACGTGATGTAAGGCAGGCGGCAGCAAGATAGCAGGACAGGACGCTTCTGCAGACTGCAGCGTCACTCCTGGTCCTTCCAAGATCCTTCCTCCTCGATGAAGCAAGTAATTAAAGGACACATCATGACTTTTTTTTGTCTGATTCTATAACAAACCTCACAGCACTCTTCAGTCCTATTAGTAAAAATACAAGACAGCTGCTGCCTCTTCCTCTTGGCAGGGAGGTCGCTCTCTATGCTTTCGTGCTGGTGCCTTATTTGTCATCACTCATCAGCATAATCAACAAATTTAAAATGAAAATAACTTAAGCATCCCATGGCCAACGGGTACATTCTTGGTACTCAGATATATGCCATTACAATTTTCGTGTTTCTAAGATATGTCATTACAATTTGTCTATTCGGAAATATGTTACAATTCGATGTTTATTTGAGATGTGACATTTTGTACGTATTTGATACTCTTATATCCGTCTTTGATTCCTTTGTGATGTGAAGGACTAAAATGCTCCTCCATATACTATCAGTTATCCTCTCCTCTCTCTTTTCGACCACTGACATGTGGGGCTCACATGTCAGCGTTATCTTCAACCTCACCTCACCTCTCTTCTCCCTGCCGCTTCTCAAACCTCAGACCGGCACCGCTTGCCCCACCGGTGGGCGGACCTCATCGGCTGCTCGGTGGGCGAAGGTGGCGCTGCGGCCCCCGGCAGCCGGAGCCGGCCGAGCCGCCGCGCGCGCGCCCCCGCGGCCGGAGGGCCGGTCGGGATCCCGAGTTGGCCTAGTCGTTGTCGCCGTCGGGCCCCACGGCCCGCCGAGATCTTGAGCCGGCCGAGCCGCCGGCACCACGGCCCCCATAGTCGGAGCCGGCCGAGCCGCGGCCGTCGTCGGGCCCCCACGCCCGGATCGGGGCCGAGATCCCGAGCTCCCCGAGTCATCGGCACCGCGGCCCCCGCAACCGGAGCTGCCTGAGCCGCGGTCTTCGTCTCTTGTCCAGTCGCCTCCCTGGGTGGAGCTCGCCACGGGACAGTAGCTGCTCGCGCGGGCCGCCATGGGCAAAGCTCGCCGAGGGGTGGAGATGCAGAAGAACGTAGAAGGATTGGGGAAGAAGAGAGAGAGGAAGGGGATGACACATGGCGTAGAGATGTAGCGGGGCATTCTTGTCCATACAAAAATACCAAAGCCTGCTAATGGGCCCAAAGACATAAAATACGTACAAAATGGCACATCTCAAACAAACATCGAATCGTAATGGCATATTTCCAAATAGACGAATTATAATGACATATCTCAAAAATGCGAAAGTTGTAATGACATATATCGAATAAACCCTACATTCTTTCAGCATCCTAGCACAATGCATGCATGACGCAATTGATGTCAGGAACAACTTGTTATATCTTCCACTATTGCCGTAGGTTTCTCAATGGTCACTACTACAGAAATCAATTGTAAGAGCGCCCCATTTTCTTTAGCGAGCAAAATTGCCATCCGATCCAACAAAAACGTGTGGTACTGTAGTTGTGTCACCCGCACTTGTTAATGAGTTTCTTGGAGCGGGTGACGGCATCACCCGCTCTTGAAAAGCTTTTACAGGAGCGGGTGACCGACTCGCTCCTGAAAATGGTTTGAACAGTTTGTTTTTATAGATAAGTGTTAGGGAATGTGCCATTAAAGTGACCCGTGAGACGCCGGCAGGCTGCTAGAGTGCTGCCCCCGACTGTGCCCCTCCTTCTCCGCTCGCGCTGCCTCCCCTGGCCGCACCGCTGCCTCCTCCTCCGCCCTGTTCCGCTCCCCTGCCCGCACCCGCGTGCACGCCTCCTCCATGCGCCAGGTAGCACAAGGTACAGACGTGATCTTGGACAAACTAATTTTCTACTACTAAGAAATAGGCACAAGTTGAACACTCCTGTTAAATGGATATATGTCATAAAGGAAAACGTGATTGCTTGAATTTTGTTTTTTAGAAAGAGGATAAAATTCCATCCTTTTGCTTGAATTCTGCTGGCTTACAATCTGAACAGCTTCGTGGAAGCAACAACTGGTGATGTTTGTCCAGTAGTGACGATCAAATCTGTCCAATATTTTTGGACGGAGACAATGATCAACGAAATAGTAGGTCAATAAGCAACTTTCTTATTAACAAATTACAATGCTAGATGTTCGCTGTTAGATTTTCGGCGGACTTGTGGGACAGATTCTAAGCACATAATACTAGCTAGCTTTTGAATTGAATATTGTATAGTACAATGAATTTTGCTACATTCACGGGACCGGCTGCCTTCTGTTGCAACAATAGTATATGAACATAGTGCATGCAACCAACTGACCAAAAACATTTTTTTAGGGCAGACAGCTTCATGCTGAAACAAGACATACTTAGTTTTATTTTATAGTACGATAGTAGTTTAGGACGGATATCTCTGCACCTTTTTCGATGGTACCACTCCACCATCTTTAGTTAGTTTGATGTCTTATAGGAATCAATTATTCTATTGTAGCATATTTTTATGTAAAAGAACAAAAATATTTCAGTGAGTTATTGGAGGGGATTAAGTTTCATGCATTATTACCTATAAAATTAGTGATGATTCCAAATATGATGTGTATATATATTCCAAATTTTCCATACCAATCTTCATAGCGCTTAATCGTGACTTTATTGGCATGGTTAACCTTATCATATTCAAACTACTAGAGAATCGGGCATTTGTCCCCGGCCTGATTTTTCATTTGTACTGGGTATTTTTGCCCCCGGTACCATGAGGTCATTTTGTGGAGTCCAAGGGGATTCGACGTGAGTGCGCTACCTTCCGTGTCGCTCGTCCCCCGCGTGGGCGACAGGGGGCTCCCAAACCCTAGCTGCCGCCAGTCGCCGCCACCCGAGCGGGCCGTCGGGATCCCGCGCGGCCGCGAGGAAGGCGACGTCGTGGCCTTGTCTCCCCTTGTCCCCGGCAGGTTCGGGCGAGCGTGGCAGAGTGGCTCGCCGGTGCGGGCCATTCACTGCGGCGGCGAGGGTGCAGCTGTAACACCCTGAAACTTCTGGATTTCAGGATGTTATTAGGAAGAATATTTAAGCAACATTTTTCTCATAATTTTAAAAATTTCCCAACATTTGTTTTGTTACAGGAAATTTAGTGTAGGAAAATAATTGATTGTCTTTCGGAGTTAAATAAAATGATTGTTTTAGTGTTGCATTCATTTCGATCGCATTTGTTTTGTTTGAGATAGTGTTTTGAAAATCATAAAAAGGTCAAATCAAAATCTATCTCTCTCTATCTCTCTATCTTTTTATGGTACATCCAACTCATTCTCTCTGTCTATGTTTCCAACTCATCCGACTACCTTTCTTTTCTCGGCTCAAACCTTTGCTCGGCCCAAGAGCAATCATAAGCTGTCGGTCCGCTATCCATCAACTGGGGAACTCATCCTCTCTCTATATATCTCTTTCTTTTATCCCAATCCGGCCTCACTTCTTTGTTAGACTAGAAGTCATGCGCGACTCACCTTTAATTCTTGCAATCACATTTCTATCAGCTGGCCCAACAGTCGGCTCAATCCTTTTCGCCACCCAGCTTCATCTCCCTCTCTTCCATAGCCACTGACAGTCGGGCCCACCCATCAGTTCCAGCCTCCACCTCCAATCGGCACTGTGTCGCACTCGTGCTCCTACACCCACTAGCTCCTGTGCGCTATGCTTCGCACCTAAGCCGTATACCCTCATGCACATGCACATTGCGCCGCCAGTGCAGCCCGTGCACCAACTTCACCCTGTGTACACTCGTGCGCTTCGCCCACACCGCTCGGCTGTACAGCTCTTGTGCGTCGTGCTTCACACCTGAGTCGCGAACCCTCGTGCGTCTGAATAGTGCGCCGCCTGCCTGGCAGTCTTGTCTGCACACCCCTGGCCGCCTAGCTCGCGCCGCACACCTCACTCGTGCCACACGCCTCGCTCGGCTCGCACATCCGTGTGCCGTGCTCGAGCGCCTAGCTACCTCACGGGCCGCGACGCTCGCCCTCCCGCATGCATGTTAGTCGGGCGCCTCACACCGCTTGGCTGCCGTGCTCGTGCCCGCACTCACCCGTGTGTCGTGTCCGTGTTGATCGGCCGTCCATGACCGCATCCTCGTGCTCGTGCACGACAACCTGTGCCCGCTCGCTTCTCGTGATGTTCGCCGGTCGTTTGACCTACCAGCTCACCTTTCCCCTCTATCTCGCTGATAGCCAGGCACCTCTGTCAAGCCCGACTCCCTCATCTCGCACATATGACCAACTTGGACCAAGCCGTGTGGCGCTGTATCTGCCCAGCTCTCTCGCGCACATGCTCGCTCGTGTCCTAGCCTGTCAGCTCCGTGCACCCAGCCGTGTTGCTTCATCTTCATCGACATGCAAACGATGTATGTCAGACCCTCTCTCACCTCTGGCCAACACTTCATGCTCCCACGTGGCAGTGCGTTGCGCCGGCACTTGCGTTGCATGCACTGTGTCGCACCGCTCGGTCGTCGTGCCTACTTCCCCATGCCCATGTCGGGCCATTCCCAACCTGTGGCCGCACCCGACGACTGTACTCGTGCCAATTCGCATGACGTCGCCATCTCGGCGTGCACGCCCAACCATCCGCCTGCGCCGCTCGATCGCTCGTCCGCCCACACCGAGGTGCCCTGTCTTATGTCGCTCGGCTGCTCCGTGCGCGCCGCGACGCACGGAAGACTGCTGTGGACGCCCCCTTGTTTCCTCTCTCCCACAAGAAACGGAACCACCACCATCACTCTCACCTTCATGCCGCCATTAATGGCCAGCCTATATTTAATCCTCCTTCGCAGCGTCTTGCTCACCTCCTGCACTCCTCACCCAAAACAGTCGCCCTTCATTCCACGAGTAATTGCATGCCATCATGGTCTCAATCTTAATGACCGCCGTCGTTTCCTTTTCACAGCGTATCGCTGCCCCTTCCTTTTCCTTCCATGCTCTATAAAAGAGACGTCCGAGCACTGTGTCCCTGCTGCTGTACCGTCCCGTGCGGCCACCTCGCCTCGCGTCCCTGCAGACCATCACGCACTCACGCGCCACCTGCAGAAGCCACCGGAGGAGTCGAGATCGAGCGCCGTCGCCTTGCACACCCACGGCCCGCCGGCCGAGCCGAGCCGAGCGTCGCCTCCTCCTTGCAGGACACCACCAGACCTGAGGCCACCACGGGCTTCACAACATCGAACCGAACGGCTCGTTGTTCATTGCCATTCGCATCCTGTCGCCGGGAGACCCCAACACCGAACCGCACCGGCCACCATCTTCTTTTTGTTTTCCGGTCGCTGTTCTACACCTGTGTCACCGCGCCGCTGCGAGGAGCCAAGAGGAGCACCACGCCACCACCAACCTCGCCTGACGTTTCGCCGTCTCCCTCGCCTGCTGGAACAAGCCGCCACAACTACAGGCTTCCCCTCGTCAAGACGAAGCTCCGCTGCCTGAACTTGAAGCCGCACGACACTGGCCCCACTGGCCACGTACATGACTGGCCAAGACGCCGCCGTCCGCCCGTCTGGTCGAATTCCGGCCGCCTCCGTCTTTTGCCGCCCCTGGTGATGAGGCCCCCGTCAACACGTACGTGGGACACTCACTGGAACTTCTGGGAGGTTGTCGTTCGTCTGAAGCCAGCAGCTGCCATGCATGTTTGGAGTGTCCTGGTTTCTGTATAGTACCATGCATGATATCGCTGACGTCCCTACATCAGCTCCTACTCACTGTTGTTCACCATCAATTGTCGTCATCACACAAGGTACCAAGCTCCGTCATCAGTGTCATCGTGATGACCTAATCATTCTGCAGCAGCATGCATGCTCTTGTTCCAAGCAAACCGGCCACTCCAATGTTGCATACTATACAATTTAAATCTTATGAAATTCAATAATTTAAATTTTGTCGACATAATCTTGCTACCAGTCATGCACGTGCATGTTTAGAAGCTAATACAACTCATGGGTTCACCCATACATTCAGTTTATACCTTGCTTGATGTCATCATTGCATCATGCTTATGCCGTACATATTCTTTTTCCTTCAAAAGCCAACATATTGTACCGATATCTATCTAGTAAGTAATCTAAGCCATATTTCTATCTACTCTTTGATTTGTAAATCTTCTTCGTTGGCCATTCCAATCTACATACAATTAATCATGATTAGATCCCTAACATCCGTTTAATCTTTAGATCTCACGTGTTAGCCGTTTAAGCTCGTTCTTGTTGCGTTAGATCCGTCTCATGATAAAATATGCGCTACACATGATATTTACTACAAAATGTGTTTTGAGAACTTGTTCGAAAATTAACCCAATTAATGTTTACATGAATGGCTTTTCTTAATGAATTTTAATTAGGACCTAATAACGGTTTTCACATTTAAATATTAAATTGGTTAAAACCTAGTAACATTGTTTTCTAATAAAATCTATCTAGAGCTACGAATCGGCTTTTTCATAATATAAATGTTAAACAGACTAATATTTATTCAATCTGCTTTCTAAATAAAAGCAACATAGGCTATCCCGAGTTTTCTTAATAAAATATTAATTTGATTAATATGAACATAAATATGTTTTTGAATTATAATTTTCTTAGTTAAACTCAAAACATAAAGTACACTCTTAGATGCTTTACATGCTTCTTCTAAAATTAAATGTTTAATTTGCATAAGTTATACTTGAATATTTGTAAATAAAATGGAAGTAAGTTTACATCACCTTTTATATATAAATATAATATGCATAATTATAAATAGGGCATTTCTCTGAAATGGCCTATACACATTGTTTTATTCAATTAAAATATACCAAGCACATAGCCTTGTGTGATATGATCCAAATCTCTCGATAGATTCGTTCTTAGTGTTTTCCGCGTCTGCGATCCTAGAGCCAAACCCTATTCTCTTTTTAAGCCTTTCTTGATTGGTGCATTGTTCTTAGTTGTACTTGTTTGTTGCTTTGCATGTTTGTGCTCGATGTTTGCTTCGAGTAGAAGATCAAGCTGCTGATCGGAAGTCTTGATGTTTAAGAGTTTCAAGTGAGCAAGAGCGGAGCAGCATAAGAGTAGCTTTTTATTGGAGAAAGGCAAGTGACCCTAACCATCCTTCTACCTATGCTTTAAACAAGAATACTATGAATTAATCGGAACATGGAGAACCACCCGGGAAAACAAGACAACCACAAGACATATGGCTCTGTCTTGGCCAATTAATTAGGGAAGTCTTGTGTGGCTATTAGCCTTAGTAGCTTGGGGTACGGAGGAATGCTTTTATGACTCTTCTACTCTGGACAGGTTTTGGAACGGAAGTGCTCTTCTAGGCTAACCTGATCTGAGGGTAGAAGGAGGGTACGAAAGATAGCCTCTAGGACGTGCTACTATGGACTAATACACATAGGAGGACTCTTTGTAAAGGCCTCGTAGCGTCCCTATGAAACCACACCTCGGAAGTGTGGTATTGTGCCTACTTTTGCACAACATGGTTGGGTTCAAAGTTCTTCGGAACTTTTACGCGACTTGTGGTGAAAGTGTACAACCTCTGCAGAGTGTAAAACTGTTATAACAGCCGTGCTCACGGTCAAGAGCAGCCTGGACCCTCACATGATTAATAAACTTGAAGATGGATTTAAAATTGCTTTCCGGTTATTTCTGTGGCCTTGCTGAGTACCAACCATAAGTGTACTCATCCTTGCTAAACCGTTGTTCAGAAGAAGAAGGTGTATGAAGTCCAGAAGATGGTGCTAGGCGTACGCAACCCCCAGTCGATTGCCTGTGAAGTTTGGAGCCTTTGCTTCCCAGGATTCTGCTGTAAATCTCTGATAATCTCTTTTTTTACGTGATATTGTTTCTGTTATTCACTGATGATGTCACTATATGTATGGAACTAGATCCTGGCATACATATAGGTAACACTTGGTTTGTTTTGAAAACCGGGTGTGACAGCAGCCTCCAGATCCGGGGGCGTCATGGTCGGATCTAGGGCTTGCGCGGCGGGAGAAGCTCGCTTCGTTTGGGTTGGCGACCAGTGGCCAGGCGGTGGCGTTGGTGGCCATGGTGGAAGATAGCGGTGCGGCGGCGGGTCGACAGCGGCGTCCTAGCTTGTGACCGGTGGCGGCTGGTGCGGGGTGGTGACGTCGGAGGCTTGGCGGCCTGGCTCCGGGTTGACAGCGGCAGCCTAGCTAGTGTCCCTGGGGCCGGTGGCGTGGGCCATTGTTCGCCTGCTGCGAGTTGGCGGGCTGGCTAGTTGCCGGTGTGGGTCTGCCTCGGTTCTGGTGCCCGGTGTGGGCCTACCTCGGCTCCAGCGGCAGGTGGCCGGGGCGGCTCTGCGTGGGGCCCACGGTCGGTCCTGATGTGCCCTGTGCTGCATCTGCAATGCGGCGCTCGCATTCGCACGATCCGGTTGGCGGTCAACGGGCGGCGGCGGCGCTCGTTTTGCGTCGCCCGTGGCGAAGGCGGACGCGGTGGCGGCGGCACCGACGTCTTCTGCTGGCGTGGGTGTCCCCGGCCGGCCATCGGCGGGCCAAGGGCGGCCGGCGCCTCCCTCTGCATCTATGTTGCTAGTTGGTGTCACTATGGCAGTGGGGCCAGGGGTTGGCTGGAGCTTCTCGCAACGCAATGGTGGTGCTTCGGGAGGCGCCGGGGCCCTCCTGGTGGTGGTGTTGCGGAGGTGGCGGGTATTAGCTTCTTCCATGTCCACGAGAGCACGGAAGGCGTAGTGTAGTCGGGCGAAAGTCCTCACCGGTTGATGGTGGGCATGATGTCGGCGCTCTTGGGGCATCGGTCTCCTTGCTGAGGGCATCATGGCGAGGCACTACACTCTCGTTGCGGGGGACTCTCAGGTTGAAAACCTCGTTCTTCTGGATGTGCGACGGTGGCGTCTTGGCGTCGCAACCTTCTTGAAGGCGTCGTGTTTGGATCCCCATCCCTTGTGGTGGTGGAGCTTGCCGGTGGTGCTGCTGGAAGCACGTTGGTCCGTGTTGCTATCTGGGTGCTGAGGGACCATGGGTACCGGAAGACTTGAGTTGTTGTGCTTAGTGCGGTGGTGATCTCAATGTAGGCGGGGTGGAGGAGATGCTCTATTTGTAGCTTTTGTTACCTGAGTCCTTGACAGAGAGAGGCAGTGGGTGAGGCGAGGCCTCCACGCAGAGTGGCCAGGATCAGTGGGCGTCCCTGGTGCTATGGTGGGAGTGTGTGCTGAAGCTTTTATGGTTCTAAGGGATCGACGGTCGGGTATGTGCAGTTTGAGGATGTCAGTCCCATGGTGGAGGAGCTCAGGGGGGGCGTTGGTGCCTGCAGCGGGTTGCGCCTTGGCGTGGCACAATGTTGGTGATGACGGCGCAGGTGTCGGCGGCTTATTTCGGTCTTCTCGCCCATGTGGTTGTGGATGGTGGTTTGTTGTGTCGGGTGCATTTATTTCTGTTCTGGGGTTTGTTCGTGTGATGGTGTATGCTTCGGCCCGTAATGTACCAATATTGTTTCTTCTTATATGACATAGCAGTGCTCCTGCTTTAATTTTAAAAAACAATTAGGTCATTTGTACCGGTTCAAACCACGGCCCGATACAAATGTCCCCTCACAGGGGCGCGTTCGGGCCTCCTCCTCCCACCCAGTACAAATGCCTCACATTTGTACCGGGTCGTGACTCCGCCTGGTACACATGTGCTGGCCTCACATTTATACTGGGCGGAGCCACCACCTGGTATAAATGTGGGCACATTAGTACCAAGTAGAAAAAGACCCGGTACAAAAATAATTCTATGGATCTGGCAGGCACACTTAGAAAAAAATCTATCTTTCCCTCCGCGCTTCCAGCTCCGTCCGCGTCGCCCTTCCTAAATCCTCCCCACCACCCCTGCCTCTTTCTCTCATCCTTATCTCCTTATCATTTTTCTTCTCTTCCTTTCTTCCTAATCCTCTTATTCTCTTCTCTAACTTTGCTTCTTCTCCCACGCAGGAGGCAGAGGCGGGCGGCACGGCGTGGTGCGGGTAGCCGGGGCGCGCACGGCGAGGGGGCCATGGTGGCGGCGTGCGGATGCAGTTCATGTGTTTTTCTTTTCCCACTTCTCTTCATTGATTATTGACGTTCTTGATGTGTAATTTTTTTACGTTCATGTAAATCTTGATTTGGATGTATGATTGTGAGTGAATGGATGATTGTGGATGTGTGCGAATGCAAATGAAAATTGTGTTTCATATGTGATTGAGAAGTAGAGAGAAAAAAAACGGAAAAAAGAAAAGGAAAAAGAGGAGGGAACAGAGGGGCGCCGATAGTTGACGGCGATGGGCGGGACACATTTTTTCCGGGGCTTAATACAACCCGGTACAAATGTGACCCCACATTTGTATTGGATGGTTTATACCGGATGGATAACCAGTATAAATGGGAGTTCTCACCTGGTATAAATGGTCGGTTTTCTAGTAGTGTCAGTAATGCTAGCATGCTCTTTTACTTGTAAAACATTGTATAGGTAAGCCCAATCATTCGTGAAACAACGCCTGCCATCTGCCCATCTCCAGAAACGAAGGCTACCAATTCTAGTGAGAATATGTCTAGGGCGACTGAACAACAACCATGTAGTTCTCTAGGAAATGCAGTCAGTCGTGTCATGTGCATGTCGCTGCAATGCAAGAATCAGTCAGAGATGAGACTTCTTTATTAGTCTAGTAAATTTGCTGCGACGTCGGTTGAAAACGGATGGTTTGTATCCGGTTCCATTCCCACTATTTTTCTACATTATGATTCTCATTTTTACCGAATTATGAAAAGTTGTCACATTTAATTAAATTTAATATCATTCTTCATTATTTTGTAGTAGTTTACTTTCATAAATGTAGAAAAATCCTATTCATTTCTGACCGTTTTTCTACATTGATTTCCGACCGTTTTTCTACATTTATGATTTCGTGTTCGACCTTTTCCGACCATTTTAATTCTGTGACAGGTGAATAGCGACAATTCTGGAGAGTGCAATACGCATTGATGTGATGAGTGAATGGTGACAATTTGACGAACTAAACATGACTTATCATCCGCATTGCCAGAAAAGTAAATGTCATGAGAAGGTGATTATAATACTAGCATTGCAAGCAGCCAATTACGCCAGGCGGCCTCTCAATTCTTCGATACTCTCCAATTTTTTGTTTGTAAGGCGCGCGCGTATATCAAGATTTAAGATTTAATGTTTATTATCTTTGACCAACACTTTAGCCAAATTTTATTTTTGTAACGTAAAATTGGAATGTTTAGATTCATAATCAAATCTACTATCCAATGATTATAAGTTTATTACGGTAAATAATAACTGTCAAAGTGTAATCAAGGAGACCATGCCAAGTTGGGACATGCGTTATAAAAACTAGGGGAATCTCACACGCGCGTTGCTGCGGGAATTAAGAAAAATGCAATGATCGTAAGAGAGAATTTCGGCAACCTCGCGCATCTGATCATAAGAGAGAATTTCGGCGACCTCGGTAACCTCGTCGCCGCCGTTGGTAATTCTTTGATCTAGGTTTGAACACCACGCGTGTTGCTGCAGCCCTAAACCCTAGAGTAATCGGTGTTACCGTGTGTAAGCATGATAACATACTAAAGTCACAGTGGTATTTCACCAAAATTCACCTAGCTTTATTTGCAGTTTGCACGATTTCTTTTACAATAACATATCTCTCTTACAATAACATTTCCCTTTCACGGATTGTCAGCATCCAAAAGGAACTTTAGAAACCATAACTTACACTTTTTTAAGCGTAGTTTAGGGGTGGTGTCGGGCCTACTCACCTGTTGAATAGCTATTTAGTATAAAAATGGATATATTTCATGATGTCAAATTAAAAAGATTTGTTCGTTATGTTTCTTCCAAGACTATGTACGCTGCTATTCCTTTATATTCTTCAATTCCCTGCGCGTTGCCGTGAGTATGTAGGAGAAATCTATGAGTTAGAATATTACTATCACCCTCCTATTCTTTTTCTTTCTTCTTTTTCCTTTTCCATTTCCTTTTTTCATTCTTTTTTTATTTTTCAGTTTACTGTACCAACTACCATCGATGGGCCTTTTGTCATTTTATCAAAATATATTCATATGAGATCTTGTTTTGAAGTATTTATTAAAAGGAATCCAATGATGTAATCATAATTTAATTTGGTTTTTAAATTTTGAGTTATAACATTTTTTAGCTAGTTCAAATAATGGGGCCCACCACTTGATGTCATGGTCTTAGTGGGGCTGTTAAGGTGACATGCTTGCATGTTAAGAGAACTCCCTAGTGGGGAGCTCCTATATAGGAGTTATAGCTAAATGGAGTGTGAATAATAACACTCAATTTTAGATAACCGAGACTGAGTTATTTTAATGACCACACTGCACTTCCACTAAACCTCAGTGTTTATTTTATTTTCCTGCAGAAATATGAAATCCTTACAAAAGGTGATGTGGTGAAAAGGAATTGGCAAACGGTAAGTTTTAAAAATAATGAAAAATTTCAAACCATTTTATTTTATTGCAATTTGCAACAATGTCGGAAAAAAGAAATAGGTGTGAACTTGTGGTAACTAAAGAGAACATGCTACTATGTCCTAGATAGTTGTTTTAGAGCATCTCCACGAGCCTCTGTAAATGAAGCTAGATAGGTAAAATTAACAAAAATGAAACAAAAATTAGATCCAACAGCTTCTTTATTTTCCTTCTCCCGCTATCTCACTAGTTATCCGTAGCCCTTCGCTAGCTTTATTTGCCTGACCACAAGTCCACACCATCTGAGTACTTTGACAACACCATCTACGCCATCATAATTTAATTTGGTTTTTAAATTTTGAGTAATTTAATTCAAGGAGCAGTGTTGTACTGCCGCCCGCTGATGCACACCACGCCGACGGACGTGGAGCTCGTGACTGGTGCTATCCCTCCGGCGAGCTCAAGGCCGTCTTCTTCCAGTCCGCCATGGCACCTGTAGGAAGGGGGGTTTTAGTCCCGGTTGGAGAAGGGTTTAGATCTCTCAAGTCCAACCGGGAATAGACTTCGGAGACAAAAGCCCCCCCCCCCTCTCCCGTCCTGGTTGAACCAACGGGGACCAAAG
This sequence comes from Cenchrus americanus, assembly GCA_947561735.1. Classification (NCBI taxonomy): domain Eukaryota; kingdom Viridiplantae; phylum Streptophyta; class Magnoliopsida; order Poales; family Poaceae; genus Cenchrus; species Cenchrus americanus. The sequence goes on along the minus strand of OX387242.1, from coordinate 162,196,372 downwards.
GATCCTTTAGTCCCGGTTGGTATTACGAACCGAGACTAAAGGGGGGCACGCCAGCACCTGCGCCCACCCCCTTTAGTCTCGGTTGGTAAAGAGTCTTGTTTCTCTTTTTTCGATTTGAGCTTATATTCTAATTGGTGTATAACCCGTATATGCACGTATACGTATTTGAACTTGTATATAGGTATATACCAGTATATATATACCATATACACAGTTAGATTAGACTTATATAAAAATTAAACCCTATCTACATATATAAACTTATAAATGTATATATACATAATATTTTATACACATGAAAATAAATATTATTTTCTTAAACTAGTATATATACATCAAAACCCCATATAGTATATTCAAAATATCATTCAGTTCAAATTTCTTATCTCATTTAGCTTTCCTCGGAGGTGAGTCGGTCAGTTGGATGGCTGTCATAATGATGTTTTCCTTGTGAATTAACCACCTCGTCCATGAGGAATCCCAAGAGAGCTTCTTGAATTGCCAAGAGATGATCCTTCTCAATGAGTGCGTCCCTTTTTATAATCCTTTGTAATTTGCAAATAGGTTTATATAATACGGCAAGCGATTAAATATACAAAAAGGATAAAAATGATGTATTATTAATAGGTTTCTTTTACTTAAACTATCATCATCCGCGTTGCCACTGTGATGGTTTATGTGCTCACAAACGTAGTACCCACATAAATTACTTCCTTGCTCTTGTCTCAAACACTAAAATGGAGAGGAGAACAGAATATAAAATTGTAGTGTTATACATTTTAAATATTCCCAATCTGAAGTTGTTATTTGTATACGTATCGGAAAATCATACACCCATCTAATTTTGGGTTGAAATGCTCCTCGGTGCTTTACAATGAACATGGTCCAAGCTCTGAGGCAAAATAATAAAAGATAAAAATATGTTAGTATAAAAGCTAAATATATATATTGCATTAAAGAAAATTTCATAGATAGAATTATTACTCGTGGAATACATCTTCAAGGTCTTGGTATTCTGAGCGGTCTTTTCTCAATGAGTCATACACATTGATATTGCTATTGTCGATACTGATTATGAGTAGAACCCAGTGGAATCTGTATGCATCCTCATGGAGATTAGAATTGACTAAATAGAATTAGAAATGATAATTAGATGACAATTGTACTTTCTTGAAGTTGTAAGGTAGTAGTATAAGGTTCTTGTAATGAAACTCATCTAAGTGCCTAAAAATGGCCTCGACTGTTGTTTTCTGTTTGTTTTTAATCTCATCTGCGTTAACTTTTGATGGGTCCATGAAAGAAATTCTTGAATAACCCTTCCTTCCCATCTCAATAAGTTGCGGGCTACACAAGAAGAGTCAAATGTTAATCAGTAGATCAGCAAATGTAATAAAGTTATTTATAAACATATGAAAATATGTCACTTACAGACACCAGGCCATCATAAGATCGGTATTCAGGGCGTCCAGATGGTAAATTTCATAGATATCAGCGAATCGGAGCCAGGCCACCTTCTCGTTTTGAAGGGCAAAATCTCCAGGTCTCACGAGCATACCAAACATCTCCAGGCCCTCAGCTGACTTCTTCAAGTACCAGTCATGAAATCTGCACATCTTAGTTGGGAGCTTGTTGACCAATTCTAGCTTCACTAGAGGTTTTCCTAGCTCAAAGCGCCATCTAAATTCTTGATTTTTATCCGCTGGTAGGTCTTCAAGGCCGACAAGACCACCAATAGGCAGCTTTGTTTGTTCATAAAAGCTAATGACCTGAGCCAGTTCCTCTTCACCCATTGCGTCAATAGCGTTTTGCACTACTGGAGTGATGCCCGCAAACAAGTCAGACTGATGGGTCGTGGATGCAGGTATATGCTCGATGTTTCTGGCGGTCCCCGACGTCGATGCGGGAATCTCCTCGTTCTTGTCTGGAGCGGCGGTCCCCGACTCGACACAGGAATCTCCTTGTTCTTGTCTGTGGTGGCGGTCCCCTACGTCGACGCAGGTATTTGCTCGATGTAACTATTCGGCGACCCTCGCTATTTCTTCTTAGCATAATACTTATCCACCAAACGCTAATAGTTCGTTTTCAACAGCGGTTTCCTTCTCCTTTTTGTTTCCTTATCGTGTATGAAAGCCTTGAGTCTGTCCGTACGACCTTCATTTTTTTGGCCTCCAGTTCTTCCTGTTTTCTTCTTTCTTTCACTTTTTCAAAGAAGTCCTTGACTTCTTTCCGTACAGACCCTTCTGTTTCTTCATCTGACTTTGCCTCTACCTTTTTCTTTGTTGATCGTTTTCGTTTCTTCTTTGGTGGTTGCACCGACCTGAAAGATTGCGCTCGAGATCTTGTGGCGAATGGTTGCTGAGGTGAATTGGGAGGGATGTCATCATCGTGATCGTTGGAGCTCCGTTCACCCGAATTGTCGTATGGTTCTTGCGGAGAAGGTGAGCGAGCAGGTAGTGCCGATGACGACCCCGGAGACGATGGCTGCCCCGGCTCCAGGTGGTTTCTCGAAGATCCATCATTCTCGGGGATTATGACGATGTAACGTTTTGGCCATAATATGATACCGTGTAGCACATCGTTAAGTGTCTTTTCCCCGTCACCTCCTGGGATATCTATCTCTAGCTCCTCAAAATCAGGTTGGCATATTCTCTCTATGCTAACTGAGGCGTAGCCAGGTGGAATCGGCATGTCGTGGCTCGTCTGTCCAGGAAACTGTGCAAAAGCACTTCCGTCTGCCACCTGAGAATAAATATTTAATTAGTTATTATTAGCATTGTGAATGCAAGTCCACAAAAATCAAAGTAATATATGTGATCAATTATTGAGGTAATAAAAGCATGAATTAGACATACCTTCATTTTGATGTTGCCGAATGGCTTGTGAAGCTCACATCTGGTGCGCCGACAGATGTCATCCACAGGGTACCGTTGGCTGTCCACTTGAACTCCTTCTATTGCCCTTTGCTATTCGGGAACCGCCGCAGAAGCACAACTGGAAAAGTGAGCAGAAGGAACTTGTACTAGAGGCAGTCCTTGTGCTGGGGCAATCTCATTTGCAGCGGCGGCCACTCGCCGTTCAATATCTACCGTCAGCTTTTTTTCGTGTTCTTTAAGTCTTTTTTCTAAATCTTGCCATCGTTCCTCCTCTTCGCGCTCTCTTCTTCTTTTGCGGCTTCGATAGGTGGCAATGTCTCCCCTGAAGCCAAATTTCCATGGTACCACCCCTGTCACACCCGACTTTCCGAAGAAAACCAAGTGCAAACCTATATGCATGCCAGGATCAAGTTTCATGCATATAGTGACATATAAGTGAATACAGAAACAGTATCACGAAAGAAAAACGGAGATTATCAGAGATTTACGCTTTATCCTGGAAACGAAGGCTCCAAACATCACGGGCAATCGGCGGGGGTTGCGTACGCCTAGCACCGGCAACATCTTCATAGCGACTTCCTTTTTTCCGAGCAACAATGGTTATAGCAAGGGTGAGCACTTGTCGTACTCAGCAAGTGTGGGAAAAAGAATGAATGCAAAGGCTTTATAGTGGACTGGGCTATAAGCATTGAAGCAATTTTAGTTGGTCAAGTTTTATTAGCACCTGATTACTAATAAAGTATAAGTTTATACCAACCCACATTAAGCATAAGATAAGAGATACGCCATAAGCACATGGCAAGCATAACCAGAGAGAGAGAGAGAGAGAGAGAGCGATTTAAGTCCATCTTCAAGTTCAATTATCATGTGAGGGTCCAGGCCGCCCGTGACCGTGGGCACGGCTAATCGATTAGTTTTACACTGCGAGAGGTCGTACATCTTTACCCACAAGTCGCGTAAAAGTCCCGAAGAACTTTAAACCCAACCATGCGATGCGCGAGCATCATACCACACTTCCGAGGTGTGATTGCATAGGGACGCTACGAGGCCTTTACAAAGAGTCCTCCCGTGCGTATTAGTCCATAGTAGTATGTCATAGAGGCTATCTTTCGTACCACACTTCTATTACGGACGGTAAGCCATAGAGTCTTCCGTTCCATCACCGCTCCGGAATAGAAGAGCCATAAAAGCATTCCTCCGTCCCCAACCTACTATGCGAGTAATAACCACACGAAGACTTCCCTAATTACTCGGCCAAGACCGAGCCATATAGTCCTTGTGGTTGCACCGTTGTCCGGGTGGTTCTCCATGTTCCGATTAAACATATGGTCTTGTATTAACATCCACGAGATATAGCATAAAGGTATAACATGATTCATCATTAATGTTCATTAAAACCACCATAACCCGAGGTATAGCAACTAAGCATAGCTACCCAACATAAAGATAAACCCGTTTGATCAAGGCACGGGATAAATAACACTAGTCAAACCTTAAACATGGGTCCCATCATATTAATGCAAGCATATGCAATGAGTGATTAAATATAGTTCTTAGGACAAAAGATCAAGGACACACTTGCCTTTAACCAAAGAGTAGTTGCTCAGAATATCTTCACCTTCACACTCTTCCAAAGCTCTCGAACCACGCTCGTTCTACTCGCATCAATCATCAGGCACAAGCATGCAAAGCAAACACACGATTACAACTAAGAACAATACACCAATCGAAAGAAAGCTTTAAAAGAGCGCACAAAAGAAACGACTCGATTAGATGGATCACTAAAGAACACAAAGGGTGCTAGGAAGGGAAAGGCTTGGTTAACTTTGAGGAGATGGTCGCGGAAGATTGAGCAAGAACCGGAAAGATCACATTGATAGAGCTCGATTCTAATGGTTACGCCAGAAACGAGGGAACCACTGAGAATGGAACTAAGCTCAAATCTATCGAAAAATTATTATCAAACCACAAGAAACTACGCTTGGCATATTTTAATTAAGAAATCATGTGAAAGAATATTTCAGAGAAATACTCTATGTTACCATTAAACAAGTTACATTTAATTAAAGAAATCACGATAAACCTAATCATGTTTTATTTATAACATTCCAGGTAGAAGTTATGTCAAATTAACAATTACTTTAGAAAGATGAAGCGGGTGTAAGATATCTAAACGAGTAACTTTATATCACGTGTTCAACTAAACATATTTATATTGAAAAGGCATTTATGAAGTCATTAGGCATATTAACTTTATTATGAAAACCGGTGTTTAACTCTAACATCTTTTATTTAGAAAAACTAGTTATAAATAGGGATTAACCAATTACATCATGATTAAAGAAAACCGGATTAAAACCTAATCAATTTTTATTGATAAAAGCATTGCGATAATAATTAGTCAAGATTAACAAGCATCTTTAATGTTAAAACAAGTAGCAGGTAATACACATGCTATCGTGCAAGTTACTGTGAAACGAACTAGACGGATAGCAACGGACTATCAAGCGCATAAGAAACCTTAGGCTAGGGTTTAGGAGAACTGGTCTTCAAAGAGAACTCGGATGAACAACTGATATATTAACCGAGGGTGAACTGATCCAGCAGGTGAAGTAGATAACAGGGTAAACACTAAAGAAAGATAGCTACGATAGATTAGGTACAATAACACAGCTGACTCATGAAGAGACAACCTAACAGAGATGGAATGGACATCAACTAACTAGATGCTGATAAACAAGATTCTATGATGAAACAAGAGTGATAAGATTACTTGATAGGCAAATGAGCGAGTGCAACTACTCACACGAGATAAAGCTACTAAGATAACGAAACTCTAAGGCTTGATCGGATGCACACGGTTTAGCTCGGGCTAACACTAGAAAGATTTAGAGCTTCGGATAAACTTGATCAAAAGAGATAAAGCGATACTCGAACGTCTAACGAATTGTTTGCATAACTAAGAGAACAAGGCTATGAGCTGGATTTATTTTAATTAACAAAATATATGTAAGGATATTTCATAAAGAAAATACCCTCTGTTGGAATTAAAGTGAATTAAACTTTATTTGCAAAACCGGTGTAAAGAACTAGTCAGATTTTATTCATAAAGATTCATATATGAATTAAACCGATTAAACATTTAATTTAGAAAAACTAAACTAGATGAACAATCTAAACGAAGCTTTGTAATTCGAGTTCATCATATTATTATCAAAAACAGTATTAAATTGGTATTAATCAAGATTAACATTTATTTATAAAGCGGAGTAAAAGCCTAATCAACTTTTAATTATAAAAGTTAATTAATCATTAAGCCAATTAATATTTGACTTATGGAAAACCGAGTAAAAAATCTAATTAGATTTTATTCATAAAAGCATGTAAAGTAATCATTAATCGAATTAAATTTGATTATGAAAAACGATATATAGATCTATATAGCTTTTATTTGGAAAAGACATGTATATCTAGTCACTAATCAAAATTAATATTAATTTTTATTTTCAGAAACAAAACATGGTGAAAACACACCACTAACGCGTGCTTTACATTATTATGGACCTAACGCAACTTGAACGGATTAAATCGGAGCTAAAACGAAGATTTGGTGAGCAAAACAAGATTGCAGGGACCTGTTCGCGATTAACCGTAGATTTCAGGGGTTAGCAAAGAAGATGCCGAGACACGGTAAACAGTGCTCGTGAAAAGGATAAAACTCGGTGTTAGATCTGTAAAATCTCTCGGGTCGGATCGATTGCAAGCATCTAATAGATCTAGGGAGTTTCTTGTAGTTTTGCTAAGACACATGAAACAAATCAAAAATTACCGAAAAGGACGGGGGCTTATGTGCCGGACGGCCACCTTATCTTCTTCCTTCGGTTCGATGGCCGAAAGGCCGGCGGTGCGGCCGCGAGGGGTGGGCGGCGGCGGCGACCAAGGCCACCGCGGCGGGAACCGAAGGGGCGGCCGGCGACGATCTCGCCGGCTCGGTCGGCGGACACGGCTTCCAAGGCGCGGCGGCGCTCCACGCGGTGGCCCCGGTGCGGCGGTGGCGGCGGCGGCTCGCGTGCTCGCGCGGCGGTGGCGGCGGGGCGCGGGAGGCGGCGGCGCGGGGAGGCGGCGCGCTAGGGCTAGGCGCGCGGCAGCGTAGGGCGGCGGCTCCCTTTATAGGGGCTCGCGCCCGGGGATGGCGGCGGCGGCGGCCGGACCGGCGGCTTGGGCCGGGCCCCGATGGGCCATGGCGGGCCGGGCCGCGGGCGCGGGCGGGCGCGGGCGGGTCGAGCCCACGGGCTCGGCCCAGCCTGATAGAATAGGTTTTTTTTTGAAAGTATTTCCAGTGCGAAAAATAATCCAGAAAAATTCTGTAAATTATTTTAAAGCACGAAAAATACTCAGAAAATCACAAAAAAATCCAGGAAAATTCCTAGAGATAGATTAAGACATGAACAACCCAAATAAAGCATTTGGTGCTCATGAAAAAGATTTTAGAGCCTTCCAATAAATAGAAATAGCTCAAGGAAAATGAGAATAAATTCCAGAAAAATCCGGAAAATTCTCGGGAGAGATTGGACAGCTCCTAAACACATTTTTGAAACCTTTTTGCACTCAAGAACCACTAGATGCATCGGCATGAATGCAACACACATATCTTTTTATTTAATTTAGAAAATCAATCAAAGGATTTCTCCTATACTATATTCCCTGTAAAGAAAAATAAATGTTGGAAAAAATTTAAAATTATGAGAAAATCATTATTTAATTATTCTTTCTATTCACATCCTGAAATTGGAAATTTCAGGGTGTGACAAATCTACCCCCCTTAAAAGGAATCTCGTCCCGAGATTCGAAAAAGGCTAGCAAGAGACAAGGGTTTATTTCATATCCTTCAGCAATATTATTCCTTTCATATTACAGAAAACTTTCCACAGCCTAACTTATATCAACATCCTTAAATAGCGGGGGTCTTGTCTTGCTTGTGTCGCTGTTGCCATTCCTTCTTAAAATGACGATCTAGAAACTTCTTCGGGCACCTGTTGATAAAGTGTCCACCAGCTTTGCAATAAAAACAAGCTTTGCTTTCCCTAATATTTCGACGATTCTGTGGTGTCTCATAAATCACTGGTATTGTGACGCCATGAGGATATTCTAGATATGCATCTTCATTGTGATCTTCAGGAAAACCTTGGGCTTGAGACATATGATGTAGGTGAGAATTGTTATGGGCTTCCCCTGGATATTCCCGTTTTCTCTTCTTACTCATGATCTCCTGTAGCTTGCTTTCTAGCCCAACAGCTTTGTTGATTAAATCTTGTAGACTAGAGTATTCATGTAGGCTTAGTATACTTTGAAGATCTTCATTCAACCCTTTGATGAAATGCTCTCGTTTCTTCTTATCACTCTCAGCTGATCTTGGGGCATATAGAGATAACTGAATAAACTTATCCCCGTACTCAGTTACCGTCATCTGTCCTTGCTTTAAGTTAAGGAACTCCTTCCTCTTGAGCTTCATCGCACTCACAGGTGTATGGTGTAAGATAAAGTTGTCTTTGAATTCCTTCCACACAATACTCTCAGGTTGCTGATGTCCATTGATGTAAGAATTCCACCACTCTGAAGTTGCTCCTGTAAGTTGCCAAGATGCATACAAAGCTTTCTCTCCATCATTGCATTGTACCACATCTAGCTTCTCTTCAATTGTCTTGATCCAGTCTTCAGCTTCTAAGGGATATGTGGTACTGGAGAACATTGGCGGCTCAGCCTTCATGAACTCTGCATACTTATCCTCCGGGGGTGGAAGTGATAGCGCATCTTGGTTGTATCCATAGTCATCACCGTTCTCGTAGCTTTCTCCTTGGTTTCCTCCTTCTTGGTTTTCCATCTGGTTGGTAGGTAAAGATATTATCAGAAGGGGGACAAGAGTAGTGCAAAACGAGTGGGGGAGAACAAGGAGGTGGGAGGTACAAAAGAAGAACCCAACTAAGCAACTGATGTTATTGCGGATGTAAGACCCACAATACACCAACACTCACTTAAAAGAAACAAATCAATCAAGTCCATAAAACCAAGCATCATCATGCAAACACACAATTCCACCAATCAAGGCATAGCTAAAGGGAACGACACTACACGTTGTTAATAAAATTAGGGGGTATCCTCCTAATAGATCAGATATATCTCCCAGCAAGGATATACATAAATAATGGATTTTTCCCAGATCAAGGAGTACGAAATTATGAGTTCAACCCAACTGGAATCACCTCGATCGGAGGTTCAGAACTCGAGATATGAATTAAAGAAGACGGCTATGTCAGCAGTGTTGGCAGATTCTGAATGCTCCACTAATTCGTAGGTATCTCCCTGGATACAAAACGAATACTGCTGAATTTTGGATAGGATGAAGCTGATGAAATTCCTGAACTACTCCAATTGGATTTACCTTAATCGGAGGTCTATAGCCCGAGATATAGAATATTGAAGGTAACTAGGTCAGCAGGGTTTACAGATTCTGATAGCTCCAATGCTTCGAGCATAGCTTCTGGAACATGTACAGGATAGGGCTGCATTTTTTATAGAAATTCACTTATGAAATTTAGGAACTAACCCAACTGGTTTCATGTCGATCGGAGTTCTGCAGCTCGAGATAAAATTAAAACAGCGCTGATGTATCGAGGAGCTGCGCGAACAGATAGAATGTCAAGGGTAACGGTTCTACCAATAAATCAAGGGGGTGTTTATTGCTTGAGGGAATGAATAGGCGAGATCGAAGAAATGTTCAAGGAGAGTGAAGATAAATATACAAGAATTCATGGTATGGAGAAAAGAAGATGGTTAAGATGTGAGGTCCTTCATCAGAGAGGTCAAGGATACGGTAAGAAGGGACTTGTAGAACAAAAGAGGCATTAGGAAACGACCAGTGCTAACTAGGCTTACGTCCTACAGTCGATACAGCTCTGATACCACTCTGTCACACCCGACTTTCCGAAGAAAACCAAGTGCAAACCTATATGCATGCCAGGATCAAGTTTCATGCATATAGTGACATAAAAGTGAATACAGAAACAGTATCACGAAAGAAAAACGGAGATTATCAGAGATTTACGCTTTATCCTGGAAACGAAGGCTCCAAACATCACAGGCAATCGACTGGGGGTTGCGTACGCCTAGCACCAGCAACATCTTCATAGCAGCTTCCTTTTTTCTGAGCAACAATGGTTATAGCAAGGGTGAGCACTTGTCGTACTCAGCAAGTGTGGGAAAAAGAATGAATGCAAAGGCTTTATAGTGGACTGGGCTATAAGCATTGAAGCAATTTTAGTTGGTCAAGTTTTATTAGCACCTGCTTACTAATAAAGTATAAGTTTATACCAACCCACATTAAGCATAAGATAAGAGATACGCCATAAGCACATGGCAAGCATAACCAGAGAGAGAGAGAGAGAGAGAGAGAGAGAGCGATTTAAGTCCATCTTCAAGTTCAATTATCATGTGAGGGTCCAGGCCGCCCGTGACCGTGGGCACGGCTAATCGATTAGTTTTACACTCTGCAGAGGTCGTACATCTTTACCCACAAGTCGCGTAAAAGTCCCGAAGAACTTTAAACCCAACCATGCGATGCTGCGCAGGCATCATACCACACTTCCGAGGTGTGATTGCATAGGGACGCTACGAGGCCTTTACAAAGAGTCCTCCCGTGCGTATTAGTCCATAGTAGTATGTCATAGAGGCTATCTTTCGTACCACACTTCTATTACGGACGGTAAGCCATAGAGTCTTCCGTTCCATCACCGCCCCGGAATAGAAGAGCCATAAAAGCATTCCTCCGTCCCCAACCTACTATGCGAGTAATAACCACATGAAGACTTCCCTAATTACTCGGCCAAGACCAGAGCCATATAGTCCTTGTGGTTGCACTGTTGTCCTGGGTGGTTCTCCATGTTCCGATTAATCATATGATCTTGTATTAACATCCACGGATATAGCATAAAGGTATAACATGATTCATCATTAATGTTCATTAAAACCACCATAACCCAGGTATAGCAACTAAGCATAACTACCCAACATAAAGATAAACCCGTTTGATCAAGGCATAGGATAAATAACACTAGTCAAACCTTAAACATGGGTCCCATCATATTAATGCAAGCATATGCAATGAGTGATTAAATATAGTTCTTAGGACAAAAGATCAAGGACACACTTGCCTTTAACCAAAGAGTAGTTGCTCAGAATATCTTCACCTTCACACTCTTCCAAAGCTCTCGAACCACGCTCGTTCTACTCGCATCAATCATCAGGCACAAGCATGCAAAGCAAACACACGAGTACAACTAAGAACAATACACCAATCGAAAGAAAGCTTTAAAAGAGCGCACAAAAGAAACGACTCGATTAGATGGATCACTAAAGAACACAAAGGGTGCTAGGAAGGGAAAGGCTTGGTTAACTTTGAGGAGATGGTCGCGGAAGATTGAGCAAGAACCGGAAAGATCACATTGATAGAGCTCGATTCTAATGGTTACGCCAGAAACGAGGGAACCACTGAGAACGGAACTAAGCTCAAATCTATCGAAAAATTATTATCAAACCACAAGAAACTACGCTTGGCATATTTTAATTAAGAAATCATGTGAAAGAATATTTCAGAGAAATACTCTATGTTACCATTAAACAAGTTACATTTAATTAAAGAAATCACGATAAACCTAATCATGTTTTATTTATAACATTCCAGTAGAAGTTATGTCAAATTAACAATTACTTTAGAAAGATGAAGCGGGTGTAAGATATCTAAACGAGTAACTTTATATCACGTGTTCAACTAAACATATTTATATTGAAAAGGCATTTATGAAGTCATTAGGCATATTAACTTTATTATGAAAACCGGTGTTCAACTCTAACATCTTTTATTTAGAAAAACTAGTTATAAATAGGGATTAACCAATTACATCATGATTAAAGAAAACCGGATTAAAACCTAATCAATTTTTATTGATAAAAGCATTGCGATAATAATTAGTCAAGATTAACAAGCATCTTTAATGTTAAAACAAGTAGCAGGTAATACACATGCTATCGTGCAAGTTCTCGTGAAACGAACTAGACGGATAGCAACGGACTATCAAGCGCATAAGAAACCTTAGGCTAGGGTTTAGGAGAAGCTGGTCTTCAAAGAGAACTCGGATGAACAAGCGATATATTAACCGAGGGTGAAGCGATCCAGCAGGTGAAGTAGATAACGGGGTAAACACTAAAGAAAGATAGCTACGATAGATTAGGTACAATAACACAGCTGACTCATGAAGAGACAACCTAACAGAGATGGAATGGACATCAACTAACTAGATGCTGATAAACAAGATTCTATGATGAAACAAGAGTGATAAGATTACTTGATAGGCAAATGAGCAGTGCAACTACTCACACAGATAAAGCTACTAAGATAACAGAAACTCTAAGGCTTGATCAGATGCACACGGTTTAGCTTGGGCTAACACTAGAAAGATTTAGAGCTTCGGATTAACTTGATCAAAAGAGAATAAGCTGATACCGAACGTCTAACGAATTGTTTGCATAAATAAGAGAACAAGGCTATGAGCTGGATTTATTTTAATTAACAAAATATATGTAAGGATATTTCATAAAGAAAATACCCTCTGTTGGAATTAAAGTGAATTAAACTTTATTTGCAAAACCGGTGTAAAGAACTAGTCAGATTTTATTCATAAAGATTCATATATGAATTAAACCGATTAAACATTTAATTTAGAAAAACTAAACTAGATGAACAATCTAAACGAAGCTTTGTAATTCGAGTTCATCATATTATTATCAAAAACAGTATTAAATTGGTATTAATCAAGATTAACATTTATTTATAAAGCCGGAGTAAAAGCCTAATCAACTTTTAATTATAAAAGTTAATTAATCATTAAGCCAATTAATATTTGACTTATGGAAAACCGAGTAAAAGATCTAATTAGATTTTATTCATAAAAGCATGTAAAGTAATCATTAATCGAATTAAATTTGATTATGAAAAACGATATATAGATCTATATAGCTTTTATTTGGAAAAGACATGTATATCTAGTCACTAATCAAAATTAATATTAATTTTTATTTTCAGAAACAAAACATGGTGAAAACACACCACTAACGCGTGCTTTACATTATTATGGACCTAACGCAACTTGAACGGATTAAATCGGAGCTAAAACGAAGATTTGGTGAGCAAAACAAGATTGCAGGGACCTGTTCGCGATTAACCGTAGATTTCAGGGGTTAGCAAAGAAGATGCCGAGACACGGTAAACAAGTGCTCGTGAAAAGGATAAAACTCGGTGTTAGATCCGTAAAATCTCTCGGGTCGGATCGATTGCAAGCATCTAATAGATCTAGGGAGTTTCTTGTAGTTTTGCTAAGACACATGAAACAAATCAAAAATTACCGAAAAGGACGGGGGCTTATGTGCCGGACGGCCACCTTATCTTCTTCCTTCGGTTCGATGGCCGAAAGGCCGGCGGTCCGGCCGCGAGGGGGTGGGCGGCGGCGGCGACCAAGGCCACCGCGGCGGGAGCCGAAGGGGCGGCCGGCGACGATCTCGCCGGCTCGGTCGGCGGCCACGGCTTCCAAGGCGCGGCGGCGCTCCACGCGGTGGCCCGGTGCGGCGGTGGCGGCGGCGGCTCGCGTGCTGCGCGGCGGCGGCGGCGGGGCGCGGGAGGCGGCGGCGCGCTAGGGCGAGGCGCGCGGCAGCGTAGGGCGGCGGCTCCCTTTATAGGGGCTCGCGCCCGGGGATGGCGGCGGCGGCGGCCGGGCGGCGGCCGGGCCGGGCCCCGATGGGCCATGGCGGGCCGGGCCGCGCGGCGCGGGCGGGCGCGGGCGGGTCGAGCCCACGGGCTCGGCCCAGCCTGATAGAATAGGTTTTTTTTTGAAAGTATTTCCGGTGCGAAAAATAATCCAGAAAAATTCGTAAATTATTTTAAAGCACGAAAAATACTCGGAAAATCACAAAAAAATCCAGGAAAATTCCTAGAGATAGATTAAGACATGAACAACCCAAATAAAGCATTTGGTGCTCATGAAAAAGATTTTAGAGCCTTCCAATAAATAGAAATAGCTCAAGGAAAATGAGAATAAATTCCAGAAAAATCCGGAAAATTCTCGGGAGAGATTGGACAGCTCCTAAACGCATTTTTGAAACCTTTTTGCACTCAAGAACCACTAGATGCATCGGCATGAATGCAACACACATATCTTTTTATTTAATTTAGAAAATCAATCAAAGGATTTCTCCTATACTATATTCCCTGTAAAGAAAAATAAATGTTGGAAAAATTTTAAAATTATGAGAAAATCATTATTTAATTATTCTTTCTATTCACATCCTGAAATTGAAAATTTCAGGGTGTGACAACCCCGAAGCCCCTGCACTGTCCTGGGTGTTCTGGATTCTTGAGCGCCATAGTGAGCTCATCGATCTCTCTGTCAACCTTCACTCTGCCCGCTCTGACATCTTCAAGTATTTTCAATATTTCAAGTGCAGTCTCTAGGTAATCAAGGGTACCATCTTCAGAGTTAATTGTGCCTCCATGAGCATAATACCAATTCTTCACTCGCTCGGGCCAATCAACGACCGCTGGTATGGTACCTTGTGCGAGAAGATCTTCTTCCATCTTCCGCCACTTGGGAACTGCAAATGCATATCCACCTCGAACAAGATGATGGTCGTGTTCCTTCTTAGCATGACTTTGCTTCGCTCGTGCATTCGCCTTGGAGAAATCTTCACTTGTCTTATATTCCACAAAGGACGTCCAATGTTCTTTTAACTTGGGATATTCAATCCAATTTGGAGTTCGATTCTTCTTGATATAATTTTTATCGAGTTGCTGTTTGAACTTCTGAAATTGTGTTGCCATCCTCGTGAGAGTCCAATGCTTCACATTGGCTAGTTCAACACCTTCAAGAAGTGTGAAGTGTTTTAGGATTTCATCCCACAACAAATTTTTCACTGATTCTGGAACCACGTGTGGATTATCTGCTTTTCCCTTCCATTCTTTGTAGCTGATGGGCACGTTGTCCCTTACAATGGCCCCACACTGTGACACATACTTGTCCTTGATTTTTTTGGAGCACATGGTTGGCCATCATTTGATACTTCTGTGATCTGATACATGACATCGCCGGTGAGTACCTGTGTACGCCCTCTCTTTGTCTTTTTTATGTGGAGGCTGAAGCCTACATGTTGCAGATTCGTTATTTAATTAATTAGTACCTAAGAATTGAGGTTAGAAAAATAAGAACTATGAAATTAATGCATGATATATATATATATATATATATATATATACCTCGTGGGAACATTCAATACTTTCATTCACAACACTTTCCTCATTGTTCTAGAATTGTTCTCAATATTAGCTATTGTGTCCATGACAGGGGCAGCAGTGTCCTCATTCGGAGGTATGTTCAGGTACATGTCCGCCTGACTACACTCCTCCTCGGTGAAGGTTGCAATTGTACCACTAGCTATAATGTCGGTCATAAAGTTGTCATGGTTGTCATTCATCTTGAATAAACAAAAAATTTCTATGAAGTTCTAGAATAAACAACAAGTTTTTATATGATTTTCTAGAATAAACAAGCATTTTCTAAGAATTTCTATAATAAACAAGAATTTTCTATGAATTTATGTAATTTTCAACAATTTCTAAAACTTTCTAGATTAACAAGTACTTTGAATTTGTAGAATAAGCAACAAGTTTTTATATGAATTTCTAGAATAATCAACAAGTTTTTATATGATTTTCTAGAATAAACAAGCATTTTCTATGCATTTCTATAATAAACAAGAATATTCTTTGAATTTATGTAATTTTCAACAATTTCTAAAACTTTCTACATTAAACAAGTATTTACTAAGAATTTTCTTTGAATTTGTAGAATAAGCAACCAGTCTGTATATGAATTTCTAGAATGAACAAGTATTTACTACGAATTTTCTTGAATAAACAAAGTCACAATATTTCTACTAACTTATGGATGGACGATGCTTGTTGATGACGGCGCCGTGTGGGAGAATGACAGAGGTGACGGGAAGTCACTTGTTCGAGACGACGCGGCAGTCGTCGACTTCAGAAGTACCAAACTAATGAAATTGTATATTAGAAATCAAATACACAATTAAGAACTCAAAATTACACACACACACACATATATATATTAGAAAACAATTAAGAACTCAAATACACAAATAAGAACTCAAAATTACATATATATTAGAAAACAATTAATAACTCAAAACTATGAAATTGTATGTTACAAAACAATTACATTTTGATACACAAATATACACACAAAAATAAGAGACAAGCCAATTGCTAGATCTTTCTCATAAAAGACAAAGGGTATTTTGGTCATTTTACACCTCACATTGGTTTGCGTGCTCGGTCCTAGAATTGCAATTATTTTGGGACGGAGGGAGTACAAGTTTGTAATTAATTTTCTTTCTATTCCTATAATAAAATTTCATATTAAAAATTTACACACAATTATAATTTCTAATTAATATCAAAACATAAACTAAATCAAATAAAATTATAAATGCTTGCTGCGCGGCATTTCACGGGGCCGACGTCGACAAGGCAAACCCCTCGCGCCCCGGCCGGCCATTGGGCGCACGCACGCCGACCGGCGGCCGCAGAGGGGGGCGGCAAGCGGAGGCGTCGGCGGCGGCGGCGGCGCGGCATACCGGCCGCGGGGAGGCCGCCGCCGAGGAGGAGGGCCGGTGCGCGGTCGCCGCCGAGGAGAGGAGGGCCGGCGCGCGGTCTCCTCCGAGGAGAGGAGGCCGGGGTCGCCGCCGAGGGAGAGGAACGACGGCGGGCGGCGTGTCGCGGAGGGCCGCCACGTCGGGGGCGGAGATGCGCGGGGAGGGCGGACGTCGGCACGGCCGAGCTCGCCGGCGTTGGGAGACGGCGGCCGCGCGCGTGTCGGGGGGGAGCGGCGCATCGGAGAGGAGCGGCGCGGCGCGGCGAGGAGAGGCGGCGGCGAGGACGGGCGCGTCGAGGAAGAGGGCGCGATTTGGGGGAAAACGGTTAAGTGCCCTGGGGTTTATACAGAACCCCCACCTTTTGTCGCGGTTCGTATTAACAATAGTGACAAAAGGCCCTTTAGTCTCGGGTCGTGTTACGAACCGAGATTAAAGGTTCCCTTTTGTCACGGTTGGTAATACAAACCGTGACTAAAGGGGCATTTGCGCGGGATGCCCTGAAGACGAATTTTCGCCCTTTTGTCACGGTTGGAGTTACAACCCATGACAAAAGGGGGGCCTTTAGTCTCGGTTGGTAACACCACCCGGGACTAAAGGGGAATTTTGCGCGGGAAATTAATATTTCTATTTTCGTTGCTCATTTATCTCATTCTTTTTGCTTTGAACATTAAAAAAATTCATTAGTCAAAATATTTGTGCCATGCAAAATTATATTATGTTAAAACAAAAAATACCTACTTTTCTATGCACATATTATTTCAAGAGTTGAAACAAATATTACTATTTTTTGTTTACAATTTGAAGAGAAAATAAATTAAATTGAAAATATTAGTAAACCTACTAAAAAATCTCTGGTTTAAATAAATTTGTGAATTCTAATTAATGTCTTTGAATGATCAACATGCTCTTTTCCTTGCTCATTTATCTCATTCATCTCATTCGCGGGCTTTTTCTCTTTTCCTTGCTCATTTATGTCATTCCTTCTTGCTTTGAACATTAAAAAAATTCATTAGTCAAAATATTTGTGCCATGCAAAATTATATTATGTTAAAGAATACCTACTTTCTATGCACATATTATTTCAAGAATTGAAACAAATATAACTATTTATTGTTTACAATTTTAAAGTGGAAAATAAATTAAATTGAAAGTATTAGTAAATCTATTCAGAAAAATCTTTGGATTAAATAAATTTATGAATTCTAATTAATTGTCTTTGAATGATCAACATGCTCTTTCCTTGCTCATTTATCTCATTCATCTCATTCGCGTGTTTTTTCTCTTTTCTTTGCTCATTTATGTCATTCCTTTTTGCTTTCAACATTTAAAATAAATCAATAGTCAAAATATTTGTGCCATGCAAAATTATATTATGTTAAAACAAAAAATACCTACTTGTCTATGCACATATTATTTCAAGAGTTGAAACAAATATTACTATTTTCTGTTTACAATTTTAAAGGGAAAAATAAATTTAATTGAAAATATTAGTAAACCTACTCACAAAAATCTCTGGTTTAAATAAATTTATGAATTCTAATTAATTGTCTTTGAATGATCAACGTGCTCTTTTCCTTGCTCATTTATCTCATTCATTTCATTTGTGGGCTTTTTCTCTTTTCTTTGCTCATTTATGTCATTACTTTTTGCTTTCAACATTTAAAATAAATAATTAGTCAAAATATTTGTGCCATGCAAAATTATATTATGTTAACACAAAAAATACCTACTTTTCTATGCACATACTATTCCAAGACTTGAAACAAATATTACTATTTTATGTTTGCAATTTGAATCGGAAAATAAATTAAATTGAAAATATTAGTAAACCTACTCAGAAAAATCTCCGTTTCAAAAATATTAGTTGAAACAATTATTACTATTTTTTATTTACAAATTTATGAATTCGTGTATTGTCTTTTTGATATAATGATCCATATAACTACAATGGCTTATGTATACGTACAGTGGTTATTACAAGGCACGTCATTAATTAATACCTGATGGCTTCTAGCTTTTGAACCTCTACTTCAAACATATTTATGAATTCGCGTATGAATTCAAACACATGAATTCATAATAAAGTACGTAATTAACAATAATTGATAATAAGTTCATAAAGGTTCACATAGCTAGTTAATAATGAATACAAGTTCACATAATAGGGTACGGTACAAAGCCTGATCCATGCATGCATAATGTTACTGATGAGGAGCACGCGCTTGCAGATATGGAACATGGTTAATGTCTGCAATCCTCCAGCCGAACTTCCTCAAAATAAGCTAGAGCGCGTACTAGTGCACTCTCCTCCGCTTGGGGAGGAGTGTCACAAACACCACTGCTGACATCAAACAATGGAGCCTCGGGTTCTGTTGGCTTGTAGAAACTTAGAATTGCTTGACACTTCCAATTGTTGGTGAAAACGGCTCCCCACCATAGTAATCCACCCCAACTCTTTCCACGACTTGATTCAGAATCGCACGGAAGCTCATTTAAGCATAGGTAGAACCAGAGTGATCCTGCACACAATCAGATGATGATGATATATATGTACCAAAAACAAATTAATTAATAATGAATAGAAATTCTTTTATATATAAATGTATATTACCACATCTTGATGAGCCATGCAAAGCCTCTCCGACCGCACGTGCTCCACGTCAACCTCATCATGCACCGCGAGTACTCGTCTCCACTCTCCCGGCTGTAGCGATCTACCTCGACTACACCGCGCGTCCGAGTGCCTCGGCTCGTCGCGCGGCTCGTCACGCGGCTCGTCGCGCCGCTCGTCGTCGACTACTCCGCCTCGCACAGGCTCGTCGTCGACTACTTCGCCTCCGCCGCGCGTCCGGGGTGCCTCGGCACGTCGCGCGGCTCGTCGCGCCGCACGTCGTCGACTACTCCGCCTCGCACAGGCTCGTCGTCAACTACTTCGCCTCCGCCGCGCGTCGGGGTGCCTCGGCACGTCGCGCGGCTCGTCGCGCCGCACGTCGTCGACTACTCCGCCTCGCACGGGCTCGTCGTCGACTACTTCACCTCCGCCGCTCGTGCGGGTGCCTCGGCACGTCGCGCGGCTTGTCCACGCGGCTCGTCACGCCGCTCGTCGTCGACTACTTCGGGCTCGTCGTCGACTACTTCACCTACGCCGCGCGTCCGGGGTGCCTCGGCACGTCGCGCGGCTCGTCCACGCGGCTCCTCGCGCCGCTCGTCGTCGACTACTTCGCCTCACGCAGGCTCGTCGTCGACTACTTCGCCTACGCCGCGCGTCCGGGTGCCTCGGCACGTCGCGCGGCCCGTCACAGGGTTCGTCGTCGACTACTCCGTGCGCCGCAACTTCGTCTTGCGGCCACACTGGCTCTACTTCAGCCACGCTGTGCGTCACGACTACTTGTCTCGCGGCAATACTGGCTCTACCTCGAGTACGCCGCACGCCGCCATGATGTCGTCTTCCGGTCGTATCGCGTTGACCATTCATCTCGACTAGTTTTCCAAACTAGTCGAGAACGGCAGTCATGCCCCCAACAACTAGTCGGAATCAACTCTGACTAGTCAACTTTAACAACAACCGTCGCGGCTCCATCGCCGACCGCCACGGCTTCATCATCAGTCTGCCCAGGCAGCAACAGCTAAGCCATTTATTTAAATGATTACTGTTCTCTTGGCTTGTTCTCCTCATCATGTAGGACTACTTGTCGACTACTCATTTGTGTATGCTTCTCGGGGGGTTTTCACGGGAGCTACACTCTGCTGACTACTCTTGGTGTATATCAATCAAGTCGCCACGAGTCCACTTCATCAACTCGGGGGCTATCCCCAGGAGGCAGCTTCTAAAGTCCGCTACGCGCGGCAATCTAAAGTCGACTTCTAAAGTCGCATTCTAAAGTCTGCTCCATGCGGCAACTTAAAGTCGACTCCGGTCGCATCTTCGCCTGCTTTGATGGCATACTACGTGTGTAAGCTTCGATGGAACCTAGCTGTAAGCGGCCCTCGGGTCCTGGCGACAATGGAACCTAGTTGCACGTGGTCTTCACGCTCTGTACCATGGGTCCAAGTACCCTAAGTACACGCGCTCCATACCTTGGGTCTGAAATCCATGGCCCAGTTACACAAGTCGACTCTGGTCGCACCTTCAAGTCCACTGCGGTGGCAACCATACCTTGGGTCTGAAATCCATGGCCTAGGTACACAAGCCGACTCCGGTCGCACCCTCAAGCCGACTCCGGTCGCACCCTCAAGCCCGCTGCGGCGGCAGCGCGTACCTTGGGTGCGAAATCCATGGCTCGGTACTCAAGCCCACTCCGGTGGCACAAGTCGACGCTAACGGTCGCATCCAAGCCCACTCCGGTGGCACAAGCCGACTCCGGTCGCAATCTTAAGCCCGCTCCGGCGGCAAAACTACTCGTTTTTCTGATTTTTTATTCGCCTTGGCTTTCCGGAAAGCGCTTTTCGTTTTTTGCATCTTAAGTCCACCCCGCGTGGCACAAAGTCGACTATCGTAGTCGCATCTCAAAGTCCGTTTCACACGGCATCCTAAAGTCGACTTCTAAAGTCGCATATCAAAGTTCGCCCTGTGCAGCAACTAAAGTCGACTTCGGTTTTCAAGTTGCATCTCAAAGTCCGCTCCGCGCGGCACAAAGTCGACTTCGGTTTTCAAGTCGCATCTCAAAGTCCGCTCCGCGCGACACAAAGTCGACTTCGGTTTTCAAGTCGCATTCTAAAGACCGCTCTGCCGGCATCTAAAGTCGACTTCGGTCGCATTTAAAGTCCGCTCTGACGGCACGACTACTTCTCATGCTCCACGGCTCGACGCCAAACTACTACTTGGAATCTCTCCAGCTCGGAGGCTGCACTTAACATACTACTCGAGGATAACTTCAGCATGCTTCGCTCGCTCTCAAGCTCGGGGCTCCTCACCAATCACTACTCGACGTGGCTCATACAGCTCTCTTATCTCGGGGGTTACACGCTGCAAGAGTACTCAGATGATGGCTTTCGCGAACACTGAAGACCCTTGGATTGATTACCTCATCATTTCAAGGCTCGGGGGCTGCTATGCTACACCCATCGTTCAATTTTTTTTCAAGACGGAAGATTTAGAATCAAGACTGACCCTCAACCAGAGTCTGCAACTCAACCTAAGGCTCGGGGGCTACTCCATATGGAGTGAGATTTCGCAATCGCACTCCATATAATCTCGACTTCAAGACTGATGAGCTGGACAACCTTCCAGCCTCGCGGCAGTTCAAGTACTATTGAAGACTTCTCCAAGCAGTACTCGAGGACGCTCAAGAACTACTCGAAGAGGCTTCAAGACTACTCAAACTACTACTCTCGACTATAATGTGCTCGGGGGCTTGTCGGGCATACTCCCCGGGTACTCATGCAAGGAAGGAGGAAGAGTAGAAGACGAACTCCTACTAGAATTCCCCTGTACTCCTACTAGGACTCGCTCTGTGTAATACTACTAGGACTCCTGCCTTGTAACCGACTAGGAACCCGCCCCCTAGACTATATAAAGGAGGGTCGGGTACCTAGCCAAACATCGACAATCCCTCTGGGGACAACACCAAGCGCAGGGCGCAATACTACTCTAAACAGGACGTAGAGTAGCTACTCCGGCTACCCGAACCTGTGTAAATCTCGTGTCTTGTGTCCTCGCGCGTACCTTCGGGTTCCAGATCATGGCGATCCCCACCTTCTACCTTGCTGCGGGTACCTCCCATGGAGGTCGAGAGGTTTAAACACCGACAAGTTGCTTCAAGTTGCTTCACCCGTCTCGAGTTGCCTTAATTTAAAATAGGAAAGGTCCGACACGAAGCACCCAACAATATTCTGGAGCAGTTGTAGACAATTCTCCATGACAGTCCTCTCTCGGGTTAACTGAATAGGTGCTGTTTTGCCAACTGTTGCAATAGCAACCATCGGGTGTGGTGCGCCTGTTGGCAACTGGCCGTAGTCTACATATCGAGCGGGTACGGTGAAAGAGATATACACTCCTGCCATGTGCTCATCAACGTGCTTAGTTTGCACTATTGGAGGAGTACCATTCATATCCCCGATAATGTCTCTTAGCCATCTGATATTGTTGAGAACCTACAATAATTATATATGTAACTAAAATTACAGATTTTCCATGTGAAATGGAAAAAAGTTCTATGTAAAGCAAATTAATTTCAATTCCTATATTACCAAGTTAGCTACACGTCCTGGATCACCCATTGGCAAGGTAATCTCGCGGTGAAAGTGCAATCCTGGACGTAGAGGCAACGGGTCCTCCAAACCACCTCCACGGCCACCGAGACCTGCACGGCCAATGCCACGGCCACCACGTCCGCCACGGCGACGGACTATGCCACGACCACGGATGCCATTTCCAACACCCACTTGGCGACGACATTGTTAGCTCAAACTACATCCAAATCAAAATAACACACATTATCATAATAAATAGGATTATTTTGCATATATACATTGGATTCAATATATGCATAAATAGAAAAACAAAAGAGAACTATTATTGTACATAAACTTTATGAACCAGAAGACCTAGATGCTCCGGGAACTACAACAGTCTCACCTCACCGTCATATACACCTGGCTCTCCCACTTACAGTACTACACATGCCCTACACCTCCTATCTAGATACAACCCAACATCACGGAATTGCAGGTAGTCCCCACGTAGCCCGTTATGTTAGACTGTACCTAATTAGGACGTGGGGCTCTATATCAAAAACAAGAAAAAAGAAAATGTTTACATTTGTTGTCTATAAAACTAAAAAATACTTAATAAAAGAATTTAATCTTCTATTTCCTCCTATAGCAACCTAGAAATAAAAAGGGCCATAGAATTCAACACTATATATTATTAACAACACATGACTCAGAACAGTCTCACCTCACCGTCATATACACCTCACTCACCCACTTACAGTACCACACATGCGCTACACCTCCTATCTAGCTCCAGTCCCACCTCGCGGAGCTGCAGGCAGTCCCCACGTAGCCCGTGAGGTGAAACTGTAGCTAATTATGACGTGGGGGTCTGTATCAAAAACAAGAAAAAAAGAAAATGTTTACATTTATTGTATATAAAACTAAAAAATACTTAATAAAAGAATTTAATCTTCTATTTCCTCCTATAGCTACCTAGAAATAAAAGCATTTCTAAACAATGAAATAACAGAAATGCATACCTAGTACATTTTCTGTATGTCTATTTTTTTCTTTATGAGCATATATTTTATAAACTATATGTACAAGTAAAATTCAAATTTATGAAAAACAAGAAAATAAGAGAATGCTTACATTTATTCTATATAAAAATTAAAAACATAATTAACAAAATAATTAATCTTCTATTTCCTCCAATGGCTACCTAGAATAAAATCATTTCTAAATAATGAAACAATAGAAATACCTAGTACATTTTCGGTATGTCTTCTTTTATGAGCATACATTTTATAAACTATATATATATATACAAGAAAAAATCAATATTATGAAAAACAAGATTTTAATGAAAGAAGGAACAATGCAAGTACCATCTTAACTGCGTCTTCACGTGTATATACAAAATCTCGTCTCTCTAATTAACATTTCTATTTTCTCCATCTCTAATAAACTGGCCATAAAACAAAATTTAATCACTACAAATGAAGGGAGAATGAAGATTCTAACCTTTACAACACCTTGGAGGAGAGAAATCTTCAAAAACTAATGAAGAAAAAAATCGCAGCACCACCCTAGGCTTGAGTCGCCATGGGGGGAGGAGGTTGAATGGCTCAGGTGAATGGCTCTGGTAAATGGATCGGGGGCAGGAGGAAGAAGAAGGTACAGACGTTATATTATCCCCGGCCTTTAGTTAGGGTGGTGGGGTTTTGTGGCGGGGGGGGGTTCGTGGCGGGTGTTGGGGGGGTCCTCTCCGTTCCGCTCGGGTCTTCCTCTGGGTGGTCTTGTTTTGGTTCTTTTTTTGGGGGCGTGGGGGTCTGGGGAGAGGGTTAACGCTTTTTGGGGTTCTGGAGTTTGGTGGTGTTCTTTGTCGTCTTGGGGGTTTTGTGGGGGGGGGGGCGGGCACACGTCGACGAAAGTGTCGGTGCGGAATATGGTGAACATGGAGTCCCGACACTAACCGGTAGTTAGAAATGACGCCTAGGTCTATCCCTCGATGGTCGATGCTAAGCAACAAATGACACAAGGATTTATCCTGGTGTCCTGTTCCGTAGGGGGGCCGTACGTCCGGCGGTGGTGTGCTCGTGGCACTATATTGCTCGGCACGGGGGTGCTTGTAGTGGGGCAAATACAAGCAAGGCGGGAGAGGAAGCGTGGCTCCCAAGTCCCTGGTGAGTAGGCGAAGATATTGTGGGAGAATAAGAGAGTGAGTGCACGGTGCGTTGTGTTCTTCGGGTTCGTCCGAACTCGTCCTCCCTCTGCCTCCCCCGCGGGCGGGGGCTCGCCTCCCCTTTTATAGGCCAAGGGGGCGGCGAGTTACATGCACGCCGCGGCGCCTAGCTACGTGAGGGAGCACGTCGCGCTATGGTGTAGAGTGGGCGGCCGTCGGTCGATCTTCGCTGCGATCCGGCCATGATGGCCTACCTTGTACCCGAACAGTGGCGGTTCGAGGGTAGGAGGCGGCAGATGGCGATGGCGCCCCCTGATAGGCTTCGAGGGAGATGCGATGATGGGCGGTACGGGGGTACGGGGAGCGGGCAGAACGGCGTTCCTTCCCAATGAGCTCTGCGGTGGTGGAGTGGTTGCTGCAGTGTTCGGGCGTGCGCCTGCGGAGTCAGGCGTGCGCCTGCGCGCGTGGGTACGGCGGCCGCGCGCGTTACGGTGGCCGGGATGGCCGCCCACCGGCCTAGCGCCCTTCACCTAACTGCGGGGTCACGGGGAAAGTGGGATCGAGGGTGCGCCGGCCCCCTTTCGAGGGTCGGGCGCGTTAGTCGTACGGTAGCGTGCGCGCGGTGTTATGGGACGACACGGCCGTACCGCACGGTCCACCCCACGGTGGCGGGGATGGGCTCCTCCCTGGGGAGTTGGTGCGGCGGCACGGGGCGTGAGCCCGGGCGCATGATGGCGCCGTCCCGCGGCGTCGGGGCGTTAAATGCCCAAGTACGGGGCCGGCGCACGCGTGCGGGGGCGCCGTGAGCGTGGCGGGCCCCGGCCGAGGGTGGAGCGAACCCTCGAGCGAGGGCGAGGCACTGCTCGAGGGGGAGCGGGCCCTCGAGCGGGGGCGGGACCGCTCGAGGGAAGGGTCGCCCCTCGAACGGGGCGGAACTGTTCGAGGGAGGGGGTTGCCCCTCGAGCGGGGGCGGAGCCGTTCGAGGAGGAGCGTACCCTCGGGCGGGGGCGGGGGCTGCTCGAGGGGTCTCGCGGTCGGGCTATCTTGGCGGGGCCTCCAGGGAAGTCTGCTTTGCGTGGGCCACGTCTGCATGGTTAGTTCCTGCATGGTTAGGCCCGGTTCATTTGATGCGGGAATTTAAGTGAGGGTTCCCCCATCGTTTGAGGGGACCCCTAGGGCGGTCCCCGACGGTGGCCCCCGAGCATGCGCGGGTTTGCCATTGAGGCTCCCGCGGATGCGGGAACCTGCGATAGGACGTTCTTCCCTCCTTGTTTGCGAACGCTTTCCGTGGGGCCGCGCTAGCGGCCCGCGGGTCCCTAGCCCCGAAGCCTGCGGGGGTGTGGGCTCTCCTGCGGGGGTTAACCGCGAGCAATTCGGTCGAGAAGGCGTGGCACATATGCCAGCCGGCATCGGCGGTGTTTCGGCCGGCATCGGGGGTGCACGCTCCCCTGTCCTTTGTCTCGGGCGGGTGCAATTCCAAGGAGGTGTAGCGCGTGCGTCAAGCCCCCGAGCCTTGGCTGTTCGAGGCGATCGGGTCGAGCACGACGACTTGTTTTTTATCACGCCCTCGCCGTCCCTCCGCGGGTCGGGAGGTGAGGTTTCCACGACTCCCATCGAGCGGGTCGCGAATCGCGGATTCCTCTTCGGGCGCTAGCGGGTGGTTCAAGTGGACGTCCATGCCCCGTTCGATAAGGGTAGGGCTGCGCGGTCGGAGACACGTCCATGGAAGCGCTTGCGTGGGTTTGCTAGGTGGGGCTCGGTCCCGTTCGCTAGGGGCCGAGGGCGCGGAAGCTCTCCCTCGGTGGGATCCCCCGGCTGGGCGCCCTCGGCGGCTCTCGAACACGACATGTGGGGCACCCTCGAGCCGACGGGCTCGAGGAACGGCTCGAATGCGCGTGCCCTCGTCGTCCCTAACTGCGTGATGCGGGGCGCTGTTCGAACCCGTCGAGGGTCGGGCTTCGAACCTCGATCGGTAAGGCCGTGCGGGGGCCGTGCCTAGGCCGGCCCGTCTTTTTCGCGTTTGCGGCCGTCGAGAGGGTGCGGGCGTGCCGAGCCCTCGAGGTGCTTGGTTGGTGGCATGGCGCGGTATGAGTGCTTTCGGTGTCGCTCTATTTCAAGCGTGACACGGGCGATCCTCTTATGCGCGTGCCTTCTTTAGGGGGTCGACATCGTCTCGAGTTGGGGGTCATGCCGCTCGAGGGTCCTACGTGGCATGGGTGCCGCGGTTGGTTGCTCTACACCGAGCGGGTCCGGGCGACCTTCTCACGGCGATATCCCATCGAGGGTCGCCTCGTTTCGAGTTGGGGGTCATGCCGCTCGAGGGTCCTACGTGGCATGGGTGCCGCGGTGGCTGCTCTACATCGAGCGAGGTCCGGGCGACCTTCTCACGCTAATATCCCATCGAGGGTCGCCTTGTTTCGAGTTGGGGGTCATGCCGGCTCGAGGGTCCTACGTGGCATGGGTGCCGCGGTGGCTGCTCTACATCGAGCGAGGTCCCGGGCGACCTTCTCACGGCGATATCCCATCGAGGGTCACCCTTGTCTCGAGCGAGGGATTCGCCTCGCTCGAGGGCTCTCCTTGCTTGGCAAGGGGCCGGGCATTTAATTGCCTTGCGGGCGTGGGCGCGGGTTTTGCGGCGGCGGCGCGCTTTTTAGGCGGCGCGGCGCGCGCGCGCGCGTAGTGGGCGGCGGCTGGCCGGCGGATGTGACGGTTTCACCTCGGTTGCTGCCGGTCTCGCCGTAATGATGACCCGCCTGCGGTGTTAGAGGCTGCTGCGGTCGTGGTGGGGCCCGCTTGCCGACGCGACGGAAAGATTCCTGCGGTTAAATGCGGCGGGGCGTCCGCTCGGAGAACTCGCCCGTTGCCTATAAAGCTTGCGGGGAAGGAGTAGGCGGCGGTTTTTTTACCTTGGCTCCTCACCGTTTTAGTCCTCCGCCTCTTCGCCTTCGTCTCACCCTTGCCGTCGCGCGGGCTCGCTTGCTTAGATCTTTCTCCTCGTTTCCTCGTCCTCCACCTTCGTACTCGTTCGTCCTCCCTCATGGCGCCGCCTCAGCCTCCGATCGGGGTCTGGGAGCCGTACGCACGGGAGAAGTCGGCCGTGACCCGGCTCGCCACGGGCGGGCGGTCGCCGCCGGCCGGCTCTCGGCCAACGAAGAAGGGCGCCGGCGGAGTGGATCGTGCCGCCGGCGTCGCACCACGAGCCCAATCCGCCGGAGGGTTACGTGGTGAGCTTTCTCCGCTACCACGAGCGCGGCTTCAACGCGCGGCGGCGAGCACGTTCATGCGGGCGTTGTGCTACCACTACGGGGGTGGAGGCGCACAACTTCGCCCCCAACGCTATCTCGCGGGCGGCCACATTCGTGGGCGTGCGCGAAGGGTACACGGGGATCCCGGTCAATTGGGAGCTGCGGGTACACCTCTTCCGCGGGGAGGGCGATCACGCGGCCCACGTCGGAGCGAGGGACCCGCCGCGCGGTGCGCGCGCGGCGGGATGTCGCTTGCCTGCGGGGGCGGCTCAAGAACTTCTACATCCCCTGCACCATGACGACGAACAACGCCGGGCCGGGAGCGGGGATGGTTTTATCTGCGCAACGCCGAGCCGGCCTCCCTCCCTACACGGGCGGGTGTTCAAGGAGAGGCGGGACCCGGCGGGGCTACGGGTTGCCTACGGCCAACCACGGGCGCGCCGGGAGTCGCGTCCTCGCCGCCTGCGGCGGGCGGCGAGGGGAAGGGCTCAACGCGATGGGCGTCCTCGCCTTCCTTCATCACCGGCGAATCGTGCGGGTTGATGGAGAGGCCGCTCTGCATCTTCGAGATGACGGAGGCGGCCAACCCCGTCGACATGGCGAGGTCGCGGATGCTCCCGACGCCGCCCCCGGAGCGGCCGTACGCGCTCACCGGGGCGCGGAGCGCCGTCGACACCGGACGCCGGCGCTGCGGGTCGGACCCGTGGGATATCGAGATGCTTCCCACCGGCCGTTGGTGAGTGTGGTTTTCTACTCTGTTTTGGTCCTCGTTCTCGTTTATGTTTCTTGACGCGCCATTGTCACTCTTGCGCGCGATTGGTGCGGTTCGGTATCGCCAAGTCCGTTCCACCCACCCCCGACTCCCGTGCGCTCGGCCGGGGGCGGCGCGGCGGGGGGCGGCGGGGAGCGGGCGGCGCGCGGGAGGGAGCACGCAAGGCGGCGCCGGGCGCGTCGCGGCCGCACGGTCCGCCGAGTGCGGCGGCGGGAGGAGGCGGGGCTCTCCTCCCCAGACATCGAGGAGCCCTCGTCCTCGGATCGGGACGAAGAGGAAGAGTACGAGGGGGAGGGCCCCTCGGACGGGTGGCGGCCGCGCGCCCCGTCGCGGATCTCGCGCGGCGTCGGGGGGCGGCTTCGTACGGGGCGGGCGCGTCGGCGTCCGCCGCCGGGCGGTCGTCGTCGGGGGCGGCACGCGCCGCGGGGGGGTGCCGGCGCGCGCGCGCGCGCGGGCGCGCGCGGCGGACGTGCGTGCGCGCGCGTCGAGCGTGCCCGCACGCGGCGGGGAGTGCGTCCGCGCGGCGGCGTCGTCGTCGAGGGGCGCGTCGGGAGGCGTGCCCGCGCGCGGGACAAGCGTGCCCCGCGCGCGCGTGGCGCCGTCGGGGGGGGTGCGGCGTCGGGTGCGCCCGCGCACGGGGGCGGGCGTGCCCGCGCGTGCGGCGGCGCCATCGGGGAGGCGGTTGCGTCGGGGGCGCGGCCGCTACGCCGGCCCCGTCGAGGCCTCGAGGAAAAGGAAGCGGGCCTTTTCCTCCCGCGAGGTACGTAGCCTTGCCTTCCTCCGGTGTGGCTTTGGTGTGCTTGGTGGTTAGATGTTCTAACTCTCCGTTCGTGATTGCGCGGGGCGGTGCCGGCCGTTCCTCCTCTTGCACCGGCCAAGGTGCTTGCGAGGACGGACGCGGCGATCCCCACCGGCGGCGCTCGTCGAGGGGGTCGCGCCGGGGAACGAGCGCGGCGGCGGGCACGAGCTCGCAAGGCCCGGCCGAGGCCTCGGGGGCCGGCCGGCGGATCAACCCGCCGCGGCGCGGCCGGGGGGGTTGGTCGGGGGCGGCCGGCGCCGGTCGCCACGGAGGCGCGGCCGCGGCGGTGGCTACGGTGGAGGTGCCGCCGCGGTGGCGGCCACTACGGAGGAGGCGGAGCGGGCGCGCCCTGCGGGAGCGCCGCGGATGTGGCGGCGCGGACGGTGGTGGCGGCCACGGCGCCACGACGGGCGCCGTGGTCGCGGAGGCGCGGGTGGAGGCGCCGGCGGGGGCGGCGCGGTGGCTGGCCCGCCGCCGGCGGTCCCCGGGGGCGGAGGTGGTGGAGCTCTCGGATGACTCCCCGCCGCACGGGTGGAACCGGTGGGCCGGGCGGCCCGCGAACTCCCCCGAGCCCCGGGGAGGGGGCCCTCGTGAGCGGCACGAGGGTCGCATGACGGCGGGGGGCCGGGGGCACGATGCCGAGGCCTCGTCCTCCCGCGCCGGCCGCCCCGCCCGGGGGGGGGGGGGGCCGTGGAGGATCCCCCGGCGTTTGCGACGCTCGGGGGGAGCGGGAGCTGCGGGGCGAGCTCTGGGCCATGGCGCCACGCTCAGCCGCGCGTTGAACGAAGCGGCGCGGGTCCACGGCGGCCGGCCTGGACCGTCTTCCGGGTGAGCCACGGTTGCTCGTTTCCCTTCCTTTTTTCGTTTTCGCGTGCTTGCACTCAAACTTTGGCGCTTACGGGATTCGATGTGTGTTATGCCGGGGAGCTCGAGCGCCGCGCTCGCGAAAAGTATAGCGCGTTCGACCGAGGGTGAACGCCGGGGCCCGCCGGCTCCGGGAGCGATGCGGCGCTTACGACGCGCTTGCGGATGCCCTCGGGACGCGGACGGTGGGCCGGTGTGCGGGCGATGGCGTGGTGCGACGTGCTTCCCGAGAGTTCGGGGGCGGGGACGCGGCGCGTGACCGAGCCTCGGGCGGATCCGCGCGGCCCTCGTCGATCGTGACGAGGGCGCGCGGAGCGCGCGCGAGGACACGGAGAAGACGCGGACGTTGGCGCGCCACACGGGAGGCGGAGGTGGCCACCGCTCGCGCCGAGACCCGGGAGCTCCGCACGTCGCTCGAGGGGGCCCGGGCGCGGCGGCGTCGGGGGGGGGCGGAGCGGGCGCGCGGGGCGGAGCGAGCGCGCCAAGGAGGCCGATGACACGAAGGCCGCCCTCGACGTGAAGGCTGCGGCTCTCGTCGCCGGCGAGGGGCGGCTCCGGCGGGGAGCGCATCGCCCGCCGGGGGGGGGCGAGGGGCGGCTTCGGCGGGGAGCGAGGCCGCCCTTGGTGACGCCGGGACGGCGGCCCGGAGCGGGAACGCGTCGCGCGCGGAGACGGCGGAGAGGTCGGCGGAGGAGCGGAACGCCGCATTCTCCGAGGTTGAGGATGAGGCGGCGGCGCTCGGCATCGGCAATGCCGCCCAAGAGATGGCCCTCGTCGAGCAAGGCGAGACCGTCCGGCATCTCGGCGGCGCTCGAGTCCGCGCGCCGCGACCTCGATGCGGAGAAGAGGCAAGTCGAGGGTAAGTTCTTGTCGACCTGCTTGTTAGTTTTTGCTTTTAGAGGGTTCGTTTCCCCCTTTACGATTTCTTGTCGTCTTGTCGCTTCCGGGCTGCGCACGGCTTTGGGGCACGGTTGTTGGGCGGGCGGGGCCTGCGGGCCTCCTACAACTCCTCCGAGCGGGGAGGCTGCGGGGGAGGCGCGGGACGCGGCCCTCGAGACTGTCACGTCGTCGAGGAAGGCGATGTCCGGCCGGCGGCTCGGCGGCCGGCCGCTGCGCGCGCTCGGTGGCCACGTCACGGAGCGGGTGCGCGGGCGTTGCACACGGGCGTGCGGAAGGCCCTCGGAGTGGTGCGATCCCACTACGAGGTCAACCTCGAGGCGGTGGCGGAAGGCTACATCGTGCCGTGGGCGTCGAGGACGAGGTGGCCATGGAGCGCGCGGACGCGCTTGTTGCGACGCCGCCGGAACGCTCGCCGAGGCCTTCGAGGAATTCCTCTTCCGGACGCCGCCGACGCCGCCGCTCCCTCTACACGAAAGCATGCGGGCGCTAGGCCCGTTTTTTTGTTTGTGTGTATCGAACTGCGGCCTCGTGGCCTCTTGTAAATAAACAAGTAGTTTCGTGAACATGGTCAGTTTGTAAATGAAATCACTTGCTTATTGCGCTTTTTGCTTCTTCTTCTTCATGAGTAGATTCTAGTTAGGGGAAGTCCGCCTTTCGCGGGGGCCCGGCGGGTTGGAGGCGAGAGAGACGGGCCGTAGCCACGCGGCGTAGGGCGTCTCGGCTCGCGCGCTCCTTCCGCTGTGCCGCCTACGCCTGTTCAAATCGTGGCTCGTGGTTGAAGTAGGAAACAAACTTAGCGCGTGTTATTACGTTTTTTGCACGAAAAAATGGGACCATTTGGGGGGGGGGTGCCCCCCGCGGTAGCCCCCGAGGGTAACTTGGGTTTTCGGGGGAAAGCCGAGTTGCCCTTTTATTGGATTCGGAGTATTTACATAGGTGACGCCAGGCGGGGGCGTTGGCCGTGCGTTTTTACAACGGAAAATACTTGGAAATCCTAGCTAAGGGTAGAAGCGACGTAGGCGTTGGATGTTCCAAGCGTTGGTGAGTTCTTCGCCGTCCTCGTTGGCAAGCTTGTACGTGCCGGTTTGAGCACCTTCACCACGACGTAGGGTCCCTCCCATGGGGGCGATAGCTTGTGGCGCCCTCGGTTGTCTTGGCGTAGCCTTAGGACCAAATCCCCCTCGGCGAAATCCCTGCGACGTATCTTGCGCGCTTGGTAGCGTCGTAGGGAGTTGATACCTTGCGGAGTGCATCAACGCCACGAGGCGTACTTCGTCTAGGCGATCCGGTGAGTCCTCGCGGGCTCGGTGGTTAGCGTCCTCGTTGTAGCCCCGAACTTTGGGTGAACCGTATTCCAGATCCGTGGGGAGGATGGCCTCCGCGCCATGGACTAGGAAAAACGGGGTGAACCGGTGGCTCTGCTTGGGGTAGTCCTTAGGCTCCACACGACTGCTGGCAGTTCTTGGAGCCATTTTCGGCCGAGATTTGTTGGCTGGTCGAAAATTCAGGTTTGAGGCCTTGTAGAATCATGCGGTTGGCACGTTCCACTTGGCCGTTGGTACGCGGGTGCGCCACGGTGCCCGGTCCACTCGGATGTGGAACTTGTCGCGAGAACTCCAAGAACTTCCGGCCGTGAGCGGGACCCGTTGTACGTGATGATGGAGTTTGGCACTCCGAAGCGGTAGACGATGTCGGTGAAGAACGTAGCTGCACTGCTCGGCCCTCAAATTCGTAATGGGGCGCACCTCCACCCACTTGGAGAACTTGTCGATTGCGACGAGCGAGGTGGGTGAAGCCCCCGGCGCCTTCCGCGGGGGCCGACGATGTCCAACCCCCACACGGCGAACGGCCATGTGAGCGGGGATTGTTTGTAAGGCGTGAGCGGGCGAGGGTTGGTCTTGCGGGCGTAGAGCGGCACCCTTCGCGGGTGCGCACGATTTCGTTGGCGTCGCGACCGCGGTAGGCCAATAGAAGCCCTGGCGGAACGCGTTGCCAACGAGAGTGCGTGGCGCGGCGTGGTGGCCACAGATTCCCGCGTGTATGTCCCGCAGGAGCTCGCGCCCCTCGGGGATTGGTATACACCGCGGAGGATGCCCCGACGCGGCGCGCTTGTACAGCTCGCCGTCGACGAAGGTGAATGACTTGGCCATCCTGGCGACACGCCTGGCTGTGGCCCGGTCTGCGGGGAGCTCCCCTCGAGCAATCCGGGCGATGTACTTCTCCCGCCCGGTCCGCACGGAGCGGGGAGCCCGGCTCGATGTCCATTGCGACGGCCTCGTGGGAGCCGTACCCCTCGAGAAGGGAGAGTACGTACGCCTCGTTCGAGGGGTCCTCTTCCATGGGGTCCGCACCCGGCGGATTCGAGGGAGCCCCCGAGGGTCCGTCGTCGCTCGAGGGGTAAGGCTCGAAGGTTAGCGAGGGGCGCGCGGCGTCGCGCGCGAAACGTTCGGGGGGAACGGTGATCCGCCGGACGCTATCTTTGCCGGCTCGTGCGCTTCTTCGTTGTACGGCGGGGTACATGATTAAGCTCGATGCCGTAAAATTTGTCCTCGAGGGCCCGCACGGCTTTACGGTAGGCCTCCATCTTGTCGTCGTGGCGGCTCGCGTTCTTCATGACTTGGTCGATCACGAGGCTGCGAATCCCCTCGCACGTCGAGGCGCTTGATGCCCAACTCGATGGCGATCTTGAGGCCGCGAGAGGAGGGCCTCGTATTCCGCCATATTGTTGGATGCGGGGAAATGGAGACGCACCGCGTAGCGCATGTGCTCCCCGAGGGGTGACACGAAGAAGCGAGGCCCGCGCCGCTCTGTCTTCATCACCGAGCCGTCGAAGAACGGAGTCCGGCCTCTGCTTGGATGCGAGGGGGCGGCGGTGCGTGTCCGTCCACTCCGCGACGAAATCGGCAAGGATTTGTGATTTGATGGCCTTGCGCGGGGCGTAGGCGAGCGTTTCGCCCATCAACTCCACGGACCACTTGGCAATTGCACTCGCCGCGTCGGGGTTGCGAATGATCTCTCCTAACGGGAAGGAAGAGACCCGCATGGCCCGGGTGGGCCTCGAAGTAGTGGCGGAGCTTGCGCCGCGCGGAGGACTGCGCATACAACGGCACGGACACGGGGGGTAGCGCGTCTTCGTGTCCGACGGGACCTCGGCGATGTAGTAGACCGGCCTCTGCACGGGCAAGGCATGCCCTTCTTCCGTGCGCTCCACGACGATCACGGCGGCGACCACACTGGGTGGTCGCGGCCACGTAGAGTTGGAGGGGGTTCGCGCGTCTCGCGGCGGCGTAAGGATTGGGGCGTGCGTCGGCGATGCCTTCGGCTTGTCGAGCGCTTCTGGGCCTCGGCGGTCCAAGAGAAGCGCTCGTGCTTCTTGAGCGGCGGTAGAGGGCGAGGCCCTTCTCCATCGAGCCTCGAGACGAAGCGGCTCAAGG
Source organism: Cenchrus americanus (assembly GCA_947561735.1). Lineage (NCBI taxonomy): Eukaryota > Viridiplantae > Streptophyta > Magnoliopsida > Poales > Poaceae > Cenchrus > Cenchrus americanus. Next base: position 162,161,371 of record OX387242.1, on the reverse strand, counting down.
CGGCGAGGCACCCCAACACTTTACGCACTCCTTTGAGGTCCCGAAGTGGACCCATTCGCTCGAGGGCCGCGACCTTTTCGGGGGTTGGCCTCGATCCCCCGGCCGGGAGACGATGTATCCTAGGAGCATGCCCCGCGGCACTCCAAAGACACATTTTTCGGGGTTGAGCTTGACCCCGTTGGCCCGCGAGCGGTGAATGCGATGCCAAGATTGCGACCGGGTCGTCGCCTTCTGGTTTTGACGACGATGTCGTCTACGTAAGCCTCGACCGTCCGCCCGATATGGTCCCCAAAAAACGTCTTGCATGCGGCGGCGATATGTTGCGCCGCGTTTACGAGGCCAAAAGGCATCGTGACGTAACGAACGTCCCGAACGGTGTGATGAACGAAGTCGCGAGCGGGTCGGACTCCTTCATTTTTATTTGATGATATCCCGAATAGGCATCAAGGAAACGAGTAGTTCACACCGGCGGTGGAATCAATGATCGATCTATGCGCGGCAAAGGAAAAGGAACTTTTGGACATGCTTTATTGAGGCCGGGTGTAGTCAATACACATCCTCCACTTCCCATTTTTCTTTTTTACAAGCACGGGATTAGCTAACCATGTCGGGTGGAACACTTCCTTGATGAATCCGGCCTCGAGGAGCTTCCGCGGCTCCACTCCGATCGCCCGTCGCCGTTCCTCGTCGAAGCGGCGCGGCCGGCTGGCGGGACCGGCGCGAGCATTAGGCGAGGATATCAAGGGAGTGCTCGGCGACCTCCCTCGGAATGCACGGCATGTCCGAGGGGCTCCACGCGAAAACGTCGGCGTTGGCGCGGAGGAAGTCGACGAGCCTTGCTTCCTATTTAGGATCGAGGGTCGTGCGACCCTCAATGCTTTGCCCTCGGGGGCCGATGGGTCGAGAGGGACCCCTTTGGTTTGCTCGGCGGCCTCGAACGTGCGACGTGCTTGGTGGCGGAGGCGAGGTCGTCGTTGACCATCTTCTCCGGCGCGTTTACCGGCGCTTCATCCGGCGCTAGCGCCTCTGCATGTTCCACGCACTCGACATCGCGGTCGAATGCATGCTCGATCGATGACCCGACGGTGATGACGCCGTTTGGACCGGCATCTTCATCTTCGGGTACGTGTAGTTGGGGACCGCCATGAACTTGGCATAGCATGGTCGCCCAAGGATGGCATGGTAGGCCCCTTTGAATCCCACCACCTCGAAGGTGAGGGTTTCCTTGCGGAAATTCTTGGGGGTCCCGAACCGGACGGGCGGATCGATGCGCCCAAGGGGTTGAACTTTGCTTTCGGGCGCGATGCGGTGAAACGGCTTCGTCTTTGGGCCGCGGCCCGGGTCCGGCCCAATCCCCATCGGGCGCAATGTGTGCGCGAAGAGGATATTGAGGCTACGCACTCCGTCCATAAGGACCTTCGAAAACCGGGCGTTCCCAATGATGGGATCGACCACCGGGGAAATCTTGGCCGGGTTCGGGATGCGGTTTGGGTGATCATCCCGGCTAAAGGTGATGGCATCCTTCGACCGGTTGAGAAAGGCCGGAGGTGCCCTCTGCGGCGAGGACTTCGTGCCGCTCCTTCTTGCGTTTGCTCGGGTTGACATGTCGACGGTGGGTCCCCCCAAAAATGAGGAACACATTTTCGACGGCGGGGAAGCCACTGCGTCGCCGTCGCCCCCATCCTTCTTGGCCTCGGCCTCCTTCGCGGCGGCACGGCCATAGAACTTCTTGAGCATGTCGCCTTGCTCAAGAGTGTGATTCACGGGGGTCTTGTGGTAGGGGCATGGCTTCTTCATCATGTCGTCGAACACCCCCGGGCCTCGAGGAGCGGTCGAGGGCCGCCGCGGGCCGGGTCAACGGCGAGGGCCTCGGCGTTGCCGCCGTTGCGCCCCTCGCTCGCGCGCCTCGCGGCGCGGCTTCTTCCCCTTCTTGCCCCGCTTGTCGTTGCGGCGCGGCTCCTTGGACCCGCCTGCCCTCCGCGGGCGTGTCCTCGGAGCGCTTGCCCTTCTTGCCATCGAAAATTGCCCCCACGGCCTCCTCTCCCGGAGGCGAAGGGGCGGTGGCAATGTCGAACGGCTCGTTCGAGTCCGTGGGCGGGGCTGCGTCCCGGCTCGCGCACAAGGTCCGGCACGTGGTGCCCTCGAGGAACGCGTGCACGATCTCGGATTGTGCCACGGCGGGGAGCTACGTGCGGCGCTTGGAGAAGCGCCGTATGAAGTCCCGCGGCGGTCGCACGGCTTCGCGTGCGGGGAGCGCGGATCCCGGGGAGTTCCGGGGGCGCACGTATGTGCCACGGAAGTTGCCCACAAAGGTGTGGACCGGGATCGTCCCGGTTGTGGATGCGGGCCGGCGGGCAAGTGCTCGAGCCATGTCGGGCCGCGTCGCCCGGATGCGGGGGGCAAGTTGCGGATGATTACTTCGTCGTTGGTGGCCCCGCCCGGGCGACGAGCCGGGCGGTAATCGTTGAGCCAAACACGAGGGTCCGTCTCCCCGTTGTATTTGATGATCGTCGAGGGCGCGGAAGCGGCGGGGGAACGCCGCCGTGCGGATCTCCCGGCCGAACACGCGGGTGCCGGGGGCTCGGCGTTGGGGAGCGATCCTCACCGCTGTCGTAGCGTCCACCCCTTCGAGGGTGGTAGCCCCTGGCCGCTCGCGCGTCCGCCTTGGCCGGTGCGCTGGCGTTGATGACGTTGCGGGCGTCACCATCCAGCGCCCTGCGTGTGTCGAGGAGGCGTTCCTTGGCCGGCGTGCGTCCCTGGTCAGCGGGTCGACCCGCATGCACCGAGGGTTCGCCCCCGGTGCGGATCATCACCCCGCGCGTCCCCTCGCGTTGGCGGATGCGTGAGGCCGAGCTTTCGGCTTGCTGGACGGCCGCTTGCTCAAGGAGGGTCTGCACCTCGCGGTGCATGTCTCGAGCCTCGGGGGTCGAGGGTGCCGGCATGGCGCGCAGCAGTGTTGCGGCGGCGATTAGCTTTTGGCTCGCCCGCGGCGGAGTATCCGCGTTGTCGACGTTGGGGACGGGGTTGAGGCGGTCTCGGACTGTCGGCCCCGGCTCCGCGCGCGTTCGCCGCGCGCGCGAGGCCTCTCCCGCCATCGAGGCGCGGAGCGGCCGCACGGTCCGTACTCCTGCGCGGCTTGGCCTCGAGCTCGCGAGCTTGGGCCGGGCGCGCATCGACGTCGGCCCCGGCGGGAGCGCTTGGCCCCGCGGCCGGGCGCGTGGCGATCCGGGGGCGGCGTGACCTCCCCATCTCCGGCGCCCGCCGCACCGGCGGCGTTGGCCGGGTCGTTGGTGATGACGGCGCGGCATTCCCGCGTGGGGTCGTAGCTCCCGTGCCGTGGAGTCGTCGGAGCGGCCGAACCCGTAGTCCGTGGCGTCGAGGAAGCGCTCGAACGCGGCGGGTCCGGCACACCGAGAGAAGTCCCACTCCGCGTACCCATGGCGGGCGGCGGGTGGCATCGTGTCGACGGAGCCCGGGGACGACTCGTCCGTGGCCGAAGTGCGGGATCCCCGGCGACAAAGATGTGCGCGACCGGGCGGAACCCCGCGCATTGTAGTGTTGACGTTGGCGTTGTAGGCCGTAGTGGCGCCACGCAACCCGATGGGGACGCGTGGTCGGAGACCGCACGCGGTCCCGGCCGGGGGCGGTGGCGGTCGTCGTGGCGGTGGACGCTCCGCGTTGGGCGGCGGTGCGCTCGGCCTTGCCGCCGCTCGGACCGTGCTGTCGCGAGCGCGGCCCGGAGCGACGACGACGTCGCGGTGTCGACGGTCCCCGCGGCATCCGTGCTGCGGTGCCGGCGCCGGTGTCGTGCGTGCGGCGGTGACCGGGCGGACCCGGCCTCCCGCGCGCGCGCGTAGCTCCTCACGGTTGGTGAGGCGCATGAGATAGCCATTCCCCGTGGCCCGGAAGTTCAAGTCCCCGAAGCGGATCTCGAACCGGCGGAAGGGGGTCCGAGCTACCCATGTTGTAGCGGGTGCTACGGTACTCGGTGCGAATCACCATGGAGGGAGTTAGCGAAATGACCTTAGGCGCTCGTTTGCCCCACGGTGGGCGCCAGCGTCGGTGCGGAATATGGTCCCGACACTAACCGGTAGATAACGCCTAGGTCTATCCCTCGATGGTCGATGCTAAGCAACAAATGACACAAGGATTTATCCCGGTTCCGCCGAGGGGGCCGTACGTCCCGGCGGTGGTGTGCTCGTGGCACTATATTGCTCGGCTCCGGGGGTGCTTGTAGTGGGGCAAATACAAGCAAGGCGGGAGAGGAAGCGTGGCTCCCAAGTCCCTGGTGAGTAGCTGAAGATATTGTGGGAGAATAAGAGAGTGAGTGCACAGTGCGCTGTGTTCTTCCGGGTTCGTCCGAACTCGTCCTCCTCTGCCTCCCCCGCGGCTGGGGGCTCGCCTCCCCTTTTATAGGCCAAGGGGGCGGCGAGTTACATGCACGCCGCGCTGCCTAGCTACGTGAGGGAGCACGTCGCGCTATGGTGTAGAGTGGGCGGCCGTCGGTCGATCTTCGCCGCGATCCGGCCATGATGGCCTACCTTGTACCCGAACGGTGGCGGTTCGAGGGTAGGAGGCGGCGGATGGCGATGGCGCCCCCGATAGGCTTCGAGGGAGATGCGATGATGGGCGGTACGGGGTACGGGGAGCGGGCGAACGGCGTTCCTTCCCAATGAGCTCGCGGTGGTGGAGTGGTTGCTTTGCGGTGTTCGGGCGTGCGCTGCGGAGTCGGGCGTGCGCCCTGCGCGCGTGGGTACGGCGGCCGCGGCCGTTACAGTGGCCGGGATGGCCGCCCACCGGCCTAGCGCCCTTCACCTAACCTGCAGGGTCACGGGAAAGTGGGATCGAGGGTGCGCCCGGCCCCCTTTCGAGGGTCGGGCGCGTTAGTCGTACAGTAGCGTGCGCGCGGTGTTATGGGACTGACACCGGCCGTACCGCACAGTCCACCCCACAGTGGCGGGGATGGGCTCCTCCCTGGGGAGTTGGTGCGGCGGCACGGGGCGTGAGCCCGGGCGCATGATGGCGCCGTCCCGCGGCGTCGGGGCGTTAAATGCCCAAGTACGGGGCGGCGCACGCGTGCGGGGCGCCCGTGAGCGTGGCGGGCCCCGGCCGAGGGGTGGAGCGAACCCTCGAGCGAGGGCGAGGCCTCGCTCGAGGGGGAGCGGGCCCTCGAGCGGGGCGGGACCGCTCGAGGGAAGGGTCGCCCCTCGAACGGGGCGGAACCTGTTCGAGGAGGGGGTTGCCCCTCGAGCGGGGCGGAGCCCGTTCGAGGAGGAGCGTACCCTCGGGCGAGGCGGGGCTGCTCGAGGGGTCTCGCGGTCGGGCTATCTTGGCGGGGCCTCCGAAGTCCTGCTGCGTGGGCCACGTCCTGCATGGTTAGTTCCCTGCATGGTTAGGCCCAGTTCATTTGATGCAGGAATTTAAGTGAGGGTTCCCCCATCGTTTGAGGGGACCCCTAGGGCGGTCCCCGACAGAAAGGCCTTTAGTCCCGACTCTAAAGCTGAACCGGAACTGAAGGCCGGAACAAAAGTCTCGCTCTCTACCAGTGTGGTGAATGCCGCCGCCGCCGATGCTGAGACCGGGTGCATCCGCACCGTCATCGCAGACAACCAGAGTTAATCTGGTCAGGCAACCAGGCGCTGGTGCCTGGTGGGTGTAGCTGTGTCGGAAGGTAGCTGGCCCGCTGGCCGAAGTAGCACGGAGGAGGCCGTGTCGCCTGGCTCTTGATTGCTGCGCACTAAAAGCAGGAGGTGAGGTGATTAAGATGAGCATGACATGTGAGGTCCACCGGTGCAGTAATATGAAGAGTCCAGCTTTTTATAGAGTCTGTTAGTTTCTTTCTCACTTAAGAGGCTTTTTATTTTTTAAATAGACTCTTCATCCCTAAATTTAGCTAAGATTATTGCTAATCTTTTGGATCCTGTTAACACCTCATCACATTCATTGTTTATAAAGGAGCATTAAGAACATTGTCGACCTGGCTGGCTGGCGCGCGCCCACACACACACATATATATATATATATATATATATATATAGACACACACACTCCGTACCTGTGAGAGACTCACAGAGGACGATTCGTGGATGGAGCCTGTGAGAGTGACTCATCACGCACGTACCAAATAAATGAACTAGAGAGGACATAACAATTAGGAAAGTTCCAGCACATCCTAAACAATGTAGCTCGGATGCTAATCCATGCAATCATATGTACTACTTCTTCCGTTCCAAAATATAAGCATTCTTCGATTTCTGCGGTGCACGTTTGACCATTCGTCTTATTCAAAAAATTTGTGAAAATATCAAAACAATTATGCTATACTTAAAATATATGATGATACAACATGTCATAACAAAATAAATAATTTTTTCATAATTTTTTTTGAATAAGATGAATGGTCAAACATGATCAGCAAAAGTCAACAAATGCTTATATTCTAAAACGGAGGTAGTACATACTAATAACAAATCAAATCCAGCCGAAAATCGTTACGGGAAATCAGCGGGAGGAGATGCGCTTTCCTGCCGCCCGCCTTCCCTTCATGCTCCTTACTCGTCCACATTCATATCCATAGCTGGCTTTTATATTTGGCCATGACTTAATGACAGGATGCTGTCACGTAGTGCTTTGGTACAGCAGGGTGCCCACGTGCGGCTGGACAGACGGACTGTGACAACCCGCCCAGGAAAATACCGTACTATCGCCTAAGACCGATCCACTTTGGTCATTAAGCAATAGTAAAGTATCATCCTGTCGTTAGTTGCCGGGTTAACGCCCGGTAAATCACTTTGACATCGAACAGAGTATCGACACATGCATTAAAACTCACGCGAAGGCGAGTCCAGAGTACAACATGAGTTAACATAATTTATTACAAACCATTGTTCATGACATGGAGTAAAGGTTCAGAGTTCGAAAATACAGCGGAAATAAAATAAACTAGCGCAACGGTAGACATCACAGGAGGCCATTCGTGATGTCCTCACTTGTCGTCACCCATCCGATCAATCACACCTGCAACAACAATTTTAAAGCAAGGCTGAGTATACTAATACTCAGAAAGACTTAACCGTCGGGCGATAACTACATCACCAAACTCTAGACATGAAAGGCTTTTGGTCGGTGGGGTTTCTTTTGCTGAACAGCTACTAAAAGTAGATCCTTACTTTCAGTCTTTTAGCACGAGTTCTAGTTGATTACCATTTCTAAGTGTGCCAACTAATTCAATCAAGAATTGGACAAGTAATTAATTCATCCAACCATATTCCTCGAGTTCCATCATTATGGGATATCATGGCCAGTTGATTAAGCAGTCTCGGATAACGGTGAGAGGCCGACAATCGATTGATTTAAACCTTGCAAGGTAAACTCAAACACACGGTAGGCTGCCCCGCAAGGACAACTTTCCCAGGCCGTTTCCGTCGATCTTCGGCTCGGGAGCGGAACCTACATTCCTTAGTACAAGGTTTACTGGATCGCTCCCACACGAACGTCCAGACTCACTCGGGTACCACACTGTTGCAAGCAGGGGGACACAAGTGCCCCAGGTTTAGTAGGGAAAGGTTCCATTACCGCGTCAATCGGGTACTAGGCTTACCGGTCCCATTCCCGGCATATGTTTAGTACGTTCAAAAGCTTAGCCCACGAAAGCCACTGGACCGGAGCCCAATCCCATGCTCTTACCACATGAGCAATTCATTTATAAAGATCTTATGATTCCAACATAAGAACCTATTCTCGCGAGTGACGAACATCACTCGACTTCTATCGGTCCTATAGCATAGCAGCTATCGACCTAGCATACTAGTGATAGAGCATAGGTACCTAGGGATCATGCATCTAGGGTTTCAAATCAACTCCTGAAACGTAAATGCACAATCATAGCAAACATAATTGCATAATTTTATAAGACGGGGTTAATGATCCGGGGCTTGCCTTCGATGGCAAGGTTGGCCTTGGGCCCTTCTGGACTTGGTCCAGGTCTTGCTCTACAATGACGTGGTGCACGTCTCCGTCAGCTCCTCCGTCTCCTCCGTCCGGCACACGCGTACAGCTACCGCTCGGGAGATCTACACGAGGATGCAAATGCAAGATTTATTTGATGATTTTAATTTGATTAATCACGAACAATAAACGACAACCATAGGGTGCATTAGTTGGACACATTCACCTAGATAAGAATACATTTAGCATACTCCTCCAAAAAGGAACAATATGCAATTCTTTATTAAACATTTGAATAAATGTTCTTATTATACTTATCATTTCATGTGAAAGCTTCATTTCCTTTTATCTTCTCCAATAAAGTGTAATTAATATTTTTATTTAAGAATTAATTTCTTATTAGTGATGATAATTAATTATCTTTTAATTGTATTAAATAATACTTTTCAAAAAGGAAAAAGAATTAATTAGGGATTTTTCTTTATTTAATTTCCCTTTAATATTAAAAAGGGCTTTTAAGCTTTTTATTAAGCAATTAAATTACCAAAAATTAAAGTGGTGTTTCTTAAGCCTTCTAGCACCTATACTGGTCCATTGGACCCACATGCAAGTGTTGGAGGCTAGGAAATTAAATGTTATGGAAAATATCAAAGGCTAGCTAGTGATTCCATTTTAAATGCACATAAAAATAATTAAGCCTCAAAATGATCCAAATTTTCTTGTGCATGCTCTCTGGTCCTAAACAAGTCTAAAAAGCCAGCATTTTCACATGGAAACTCTACTGAACTTGGTTTATTAATTTACAAAGGAAAACATGCATAAATCAAGAATAATTATTTAGGCTAATCCAAAAATCATGATTAATTCACAAGATGTGCATTTTGGTATTACAAGACAGTGTGCACAAGTTGGGGTCAAAAACATAAATATATTTAACAAGAAAAATCATTTATGCAGATCTGCCAGAAATGGAAAAACATTTTTATAAAAAGATTTACATTATAACTTTGTGCAATTTTTGGCATAGGAGCTAGTCATGACCTCACACACAACATATCCAAAGAACGGATCCAACAAAATTGGTTTCACATTTTTCTGATTTTTCTGTGATTTTCTACGCAATTTACAAGAATCAGCCACTCACTTTTACTATTGGAGTTGCACTTTTGCAGTTAGGCCCCTGAAAAGAACTGTTTCTTCGCAATGTGGCCCCTGGGCGCGGTGGCCGGCGCGGGATGGCCCAATTCCGGCGAGGTCTCGCCGGAGCCCGGCCGGGGAGGGTGGGGGGAGCGGTCTAGGGGTCACCACGCACCGGTTTTGGGGGTTGGACGGGGGCGGGGGCGGCGCGGGTGGCGGCGTGCGCGCGGCGGCCGGGGGGTGGCGGCCGCCGCGGCCCGTGCCGCGGCGCGGCCGGGCGGCGCCGGGGCGGGGCGCAGGCGGGGCGAGGGGAAGGAGAGGGGGCGCACGCGCGAGAACGAGGAGGGTCGGCCTTTATACACGGGCTTGCGCGCGCCGTACCGCGGCGTTCGGACCGCCGGTTGCCGGGACGTCTCGACCGTGGTACGACGTCGCGACGTTCTAGGAACTTCGGCGGGCGTGCGGCGTGGGGACCTCGGGCCTTGCGGCCTTGGGACGCGCGCCCCTCGGGCGCGGTGCGGCGCACGGCGGCGCCGGCGCGCGCGGGCGCGGCCGGCGCGGCGCGGCGCGGCCGGCGCGGAGCTGCCGGCACGGCCGGTGCGGCCCGGCGTGGCCGGCGCGGCGCGCGGGAGCGCGCGAGGCTGCCAAACGTGTCGGTGTAGCCTGCTTTGACCGAGATTTGCTCCAAAAACTTGTACTGAAGTGCACAGTGTGGTCAACAAGAAAGTTGTAGATCTAACTACCCTCTACAACTTTCGTAAAGGCCGTCTAGTGATTTTCTCCACGGATTTTGCAGGAACGTCGTGCCAACTTTGAATGTCGGTCTGTTCTGGAAAACAGGAGGTACTGGCGGTTGACCAAGTTTTTCGCTAATTTCCACTCAAAATTTGAAATGCCAATCTACACGAAAGTTGTGTCCCTCGACAAGATGGACAACTTTCATAAAGGTAGATTTTGAAGTGTTTAGGTAAATTTTGGAGAACGCGGCAAAAGTTCCGGACGACACTCACTGACGTCAACGGTTAAGCGGGGTTTGACCGTGTCTTTGACCACGGGTTGACCACGGGTGTGTGTAGGCTTGGTCAAGGGGTTCAATAGGGTTCAATGGCGAGGTTTTCGGATGACGGCCCAGGTTGACCTAGGTTCGACCGGTGTTTGACCGGGGTTTGACCGGTTGACCTGGTCATTAGCGTTAATGACGTTAATTAGAAAACTGGGGCGTCACACAGACCCCCACTTGATCCACTTGCACCCTGACCCACTGAGGCTTCGTTTGGCAATGCAGGGTTCGGCGTGGATTGGGGCCGAAACCTCGTCCCGCGTGGGCCGAAACCCACGTCCGAGTAATCTCCCCGACCTAGTAAGAAAACGCATTTGGCTCCAGAGGGATTGGAATTCGGCCCACCTCAATCCCCTTCAACCCACGTGGGAATCCAGCATCGTCACCGCACACCGGGGAGTACACTTGCGCGGCTCGCGTGACCCCCGCTTATGAGCTTGTCCCGCAAAGACGACGCTGCGGCCACCGCTCCCTCGCGCTGCCTCTGCCTCGTCTGCGACAAGATCCAGGTGCACGTCGCCGCCTCCTCTAGCTCCTCTCCCTCATCTCCTCCTCCGCTGCATCCCCTTCCCATTCCTCTTCTCATCACCCCCCTCTTTTCTTGCTAGGGTTCCGCCATTCCGCAGATGGCGACGGGGACAGTGGCGGCGCCGGCAGCGACTACTACTCCCACGGTGCCTTTCCCTCTCCCCTCGTGGCAGATAAATCCAATATTCCCGTGCAGTGCTAGATCCACGAGGAGACAGGATAGGTTTCTCACTAAATTTCTATCGTGTAGCTGCATAGTTGTGTAGTTATTTCAATGCTCAAGAATTTTTTTTTGAGATGTACTGATAGGTACTGAGATCAACTATCCTTGAGCAAACATATTGAACTATTCATTTCATAGAAAAATCCCTTGTGTGATTTTTTATAAGATTATACAATTTAATTGCATCAGCTTAATCTCATTCCCCCCTTTGAATCGGTATGTGTATCTTTTAATGCATCATGTATGATTTATTGGAACATATTTTCTATGATACTTCTGTTCTTTAACTAAGAAATTTGGGTTGGATGCCGGTAACAGCAAGTGATTTGTGCCTAACTCTAATGAGGATCTCATCTTGAAAGTTTATCTGTACTAGCTAATTCAAGACCCATTTAACATGGCATTAACATATTAACTATAGTTACATAAGCACAAAACACAATAAGCATCTTGTAGTTTTTGTTGTCATGGCTTCTACTTGTAGCATTAAAATAAAAAGCACCCAATGTTGCCAGATTACAGTTATGTGTCTGCCCATGTTGTTTTCAAAGTTAATTTTGAGTTATTAGTGGCAGGGTACCATTCTATCCTATATATTCCTGCTTTTAGTTTTCTTCACAAACTTATGTGAAATGTGCATGCATCCTCCCCTCCAAACCGTGGGTCCCACCATTTTTTATTTTCTTCCCAACTCGTCCTCTTCTGTTCCCCACACCGCTACCCGTCACCGCGCCTCTTGCCCGCCGCCGGCCCCGCGTCTGCTAGCAAGGCCGACGCCTCCTCCCCTGCGGCCCCGCGTGGCTGTCGTGAGGGTGCCCGGACTGCAGCACCGAGCTCGTCGTTGATGTTGCGCGGCTCCAACATCGTATTCTCCTCGTCCAGAACGACGCGCTCGACGGATGGGACGGAGCAGAGGAGCACAAGGGCGGCCGCGGACGCCCATGGCCGTGAGGTGAACCTCGCCCTGGGAGCAGCCGCTGCCTGGCCTTCTCATGCTCGACCTCTGCGGCCTCCTCGCCGTCCCCGCCGTGCCCCGCTCGAGGACGAGGACCGGCGCGAGCTGCGCATACGCCTCGGTGTCGTGCTCCGCGGCGCCGGCCAGGCGGCGCGCAGAGCCAGAGAGGAGGAGCAACCCCAGCCTGAGGAACGCCGCCCTGTGCCTCATCAGGATGCTCATCAGCTTCGCAAACAACAAGCGCATCCAACGAATGCACGGGCTCCTCACCTCAGGACGACAGCGGTGGCTTGCGGCACGGGGACCAACGCTGCCTGGTGGGCGGCGTTGGCGTTGTCGCCGCCGACGACCCCCCGCCCACCTCGGGCGCCACGCCCATCCGACGAGCGAGCCGACGAGCGCGGTGACCCGGAGCGGCGCGGCCGCCGCGGCGAGCTCCATGGCGGCGCCGCCGAGGGTCTGCTGGCGGAAGATCCCCATGAGCAGATCGACCAGCGCCGACATCTCCGCCCGGTAGCTTGTGGAACCCGCCGCCGCCGCGAAAATCCTCGGGGGAATTAAATCAAAGATCCAATCTTTCTTGGTTCGGAACCGGCCGATACTCCCGACGAATTCACGAAACGAAAACCGACACAGGTAGTACGCGTAGGGAAGAGCTGGGGGGGGGGTATGAGATTGGCCGCACCCGCACCAAAATCCTCTCGTCTCAGTCCCTCGTTGGAAACTCGACACTCGAGGAGTGAGTGAGGAAAAACCAACAAGGGGAGCAGAAAAATCCAGAGTCAGACGAGTGGAGACGGTTCGAGCGACGACGGAGGTGTGGAGGGAGAGGCGCAGAACGTGTGGCAGGGGAGGATGCGTGCAGGGGGGATAAGGGATTGGAGTCTCCTGGAGTCGGGTCGCGGCCACACGAAAAGCTATGAGATTTGCTGTCGCGGCAGAGCTAACGAACGGATCGGGAGGAGGAAGAAGACAACGAGGCCGGCCGGCCCCTGTGACAGATGGGGCCCACCTCAAAATAGAGGTCTAGATTGATATCCTTGCTGGAGTTGAGTGCCAATTTTAGACCTCTATTTTTTGCAGTTGGGCCTGCAAATGAGATTTGGAGGGCTCAATTTGCAGGCCCCCACTGGAGTTGCTCTTACAGTGGGTCCTAACTAGCATAGTGCAAATTCGACGGTCCTACTGATGCATGTTTCAGTTATTATGTACTCAGCTTTAAATCTGTGAAAGATATCTGTTGGTGTTGAAAACCTATGGAAGATGATTGTGAAAGCTATCATACTGTAGACAAGAAATTGGGTTGCAAGATGTACTGATTCCAAGATGATTTTGTTCAATATATGATCTAACTTGCAACTTTATGTAAGATGTACTCTTATGTCTGAACATTCTGCTATCTGAGGTTGTCTTATTCTGCTATGAGTTTTCCTCTATTTGAAACGGAGTAATACACAGTGTCATTTTGGCGTGTGGTTTTCAAGTTTTCTGATTATCTATGTTTTATTATAAAAAATGCGATATGTTTTTGATTTTTGTGCTCATTACTTTAAACTTTGTTCTTTCATATTTCTTGACGTAGAGCTACCAAATCACAGCTTCCTTTCTTGCATGGTGTATAGCGTGAAGGTACTAGAGCGATCTCGTCCAAACCATCCCAAATGATATTGTTGCGCTAGGGGTTAAAACTCCACCCCCGGAGGGATTCGGTGGGAAGGGGGGTTCCACCAATTCCTCGGATGGTTTGTTTCCCACGTGATTTGTGTCCCACCGTTGCCAAACGAAGCCTAATTAGAGCATCCACTCGCGCCCCCTTAGAGCAACTTGAGCAGCTTTCCTATCCCCTCCCCAATAGAAAAAATAGTCATATAGGGGATGAAATCATCTCCAGCAGATCCCCAATAGGCTTCCTTTTTTTTCTGCATGGACTAAAAACTCCTCTCCATCCCCTCTATAGAGGGAACCGCTCCTCCATCCCCTATACCGTGGGACCCACCATTCTTTCCCCTTCCTGTCCCGTGCAGGAAAGCACGCGCGCCGCCCGCGCCACTCCGCAGTCCGCACCGCCCGGCGCCCTCGCCTCCCCGTGCGGCCGCCGGTGATCAGGAGGCCCAAATTGGCAGGTATGCCGACTCGATTCCCCCTTCACCTGCCATCCCCGGTAGCCGCCGCAGTCCCGACCACCGCGTTCCTCCTCCCGACGCTCACCAGGGTGTCCCTCCTCCACCGAACCCAGCCGAGATCCAACATGAGCGCCGCAGCCGTTGACGCCGCGACCGACTCCGCGGCTTCGAACCGCGGCGGCGGCGGCGAGGGGGGCGCGAAGGACGCGGTGGACGTGCCGGTCCAGGACGTGGTGCCGCGGCGCAACCCGGCGGACGCGTGGCCGACGGGGAGCGTGGTGGCGCATGGGTGCCACGCCGCCGTCGCCGCCGTGTGGGAGCACCGCGACCACCCGGACACCGCGCCTACTTCGCGCCCGACAACCTCGACCGGATGCACAAGGCATGTTCTCGCGAGAAACGGTGGGTGTCGTCCCGCGCCGCGCGCGCGGACGCTCGCGAGGAGGCGACGCCGGCGGGCTTCGAGCTCCGGGACGCGGACATGTAGACGGTGGGGAAGGGGAGACGGCGGCGGCCGGAGGCTGTGGACGCGGAGGCCGGCCGGCCAAGAGCGCGCGGTCGATGGGGTGCTGTCGGTCGTTCCAAAATCGAAGATTTGGGGTGAGAAGGAAGAAGAGTGGTGGGACCCATAAGTAGGGAAGCAAAATAGGGAAACTGCTGGAGTAAATTATGTTTTAGGGGAGCAAATATTTTTACTCCACCCCCAATTACATGGGGATCAAATTTACTCCATGCGCTGAGTTAGCTCTTAGTTCGCTTCCCGTCGTTCCCCAGTTCCAATCCCGCTGTCTGCCTGTCTCTCTCTAGGGTTCCTCTCTCTCCTTCCGGCGATTTCTCTCCATTCTGGTGATTTCTCTCCTCCTCCGCCGCCGGTGACCCCACGCGGGAGGGAAGCACACATCTGTGCGGGAGGTGAGTACTCTACTGCCATGTGTCGCCTCTCGTGGCGTGGGAATGCACGGATGAGTATTTCGTTCGATTTTTGACAGGACTGGCTCGAGAGATTCGGCGGTGGAGATGAAGCCCTTCCTCAAAGATGAGAGCGGCTTGGGGATTCGGGGGGAGGAAGCAAGGAGGTGAGTCCAATCTATCACGTCCTTATTTGGGGGTATTTCCACACAGACAAGTCGTGATGCGTACTGATTTTGGGATTGTTTCGTTTGGTTTTTTACAATTTTCACAAGGAAGGGTTTGGGGATTTCTAGAAGAGGAGGAGCACAGGGTTTTCCAAACAATTTTTTGAGTTAACTATACTAATATGCGCTGATTCCCCATCACAGATGCCTTCATCTGTACTTACATGTGTTACGGGGACCTTGTTTGGGTTTCCAATTCATAGGGGAGGCTAGATTCGGTGGTAGAGGAGGTACTGGGGGAGAGAAGCTGCACGCCCTGAAAGGTGAGACATGGACATTCGAGATTTCTAGGGCTATGCAGAGTGATTTTCATGTTCTGCATTTTAAGTAAGCTATAGACACCTTCACCTCAACTGAAAAATTCATGTTCTTCGTTGTTTACGTTCTACCGACACTTTCACCCTAACTCATTTTCATGTTCTAGGCAATCTTGTTTAGAATCTAGGCAATAGCTAAGGCTGCAAAGGGGTAACCGTTAGGTGCACCTCCGAACCTCCTTAGTTCAATTATTTGTACTACTTCTTCAAAATTGAGCTGAAGTAGTGCAAATAATTGAACTAAAGAGGTTCGGAGGTGCACCACATCATTTTCAATTTGCACCCCTAGCAATAGCCTGATTACTTCCATAGAAATGCAATTCATGTGCTTTTTGCCGCACTGCTCCTCCTTGTTACAGAATTAGAGCAATTTATCCTAATTTTATTCATTGCCTATCGCATCTTTCTAAATGATGCATCCATGGTATGTGCTAGTGTTATTGCTCTGCACCTCTACATTGTCCATTGTTTTGAGTTGTGGGCTGCATCTTGCTCCCAGTAGTAAAAAACACGCAAATGCTTAGTAGTGTTTAATCAATGTTTACTTAGCCTAAGCACTACACAGTGGTCTAGCGCAGGCCTAGCGCTTAACATTTTCTTAAACTTTGCTAATGTTTTATTAATCCCCTGGATAATCTGTAAGAAATTGATAGATCTAGTAGTATGTTGCAAGATTTGGTAAAATAAAAGTTGGCAAATTGTCATCCAGAAATCATCATAAGCATCAATTCTAAGCAAACTACTGTCCCTTGTCAGACAATGTAGTGTAATTTTTAGAAATATGTGATTAAGTATTATTGATTAAGTAGCATTTGTGTTGTGTTCTTTATACTAACATAATCTTCTGTTTTTATTGTAAATGAGTTAAATCCACTAGTCATAATTTTTCTATTTGCTCATTTAAGGTCCATTGATACTAACGAAACATCTACAATTTGTTTTGGCAGAGGAGCAGTGGGGGAGAGGGGAACCTGCATGCTCGATGGTGAAGGGGGCTTGAGGATCTGGTGGCAGAGGACGGAGCGAGAGAGGGGAACCTATATGATTGGAGGTGAGACATGCATTTTCGAGACCACCGCTGTTTTTCAATAATTTAGGCTACAGTTTGTTATGAATTAGCCACTCTGTGCATGTAGGCAACAATTTGTTATAATTTAGGCAACAATTTGTTATGAATTAGTGAATAATATAGATATATATAGGCAATGACATAGTACTTATCTCTAAAATTTTCGATACAACTTGATCCGGCGAATCTCTACGGTCCATGAGATTGCTCAGAGAACCTTTGCCATTGAAGTGAAACATCTGATTCGTTCCAGCTGCTCAGTCTTTACGTCCAGTTGTATACAGCAACCAATCGTTTTTTCTGCAGCTCCTTTTCTTTCGTCTGGTTCTTAAAATGATGCAAAGCAACCTGTTTTTTTTCCACATGTCATGCACTGATACACCATGCCATTACTTTAATTTGTATAGATAAAAACCATTATGATCAAATGCATATCATTTTATTGAACAAATAAAATGGTACACTTTTTTCCAACTAGAACTTTTTTATCAGACTAGCTCAGCACATTCTCGCTTTTTATCTCACAATTTTGTTTGAACAAATAAATGGTACGCCTTTTCCCCATAGTCTCCCTGCCTGCGGTATGTTTGCTATTTTTTTCTTTCTTCAACCATTTTCGCGTGCACTTTGTGTAAAGAGCAACCTGTGTGTGTAGATACAAGCATGTAGTTGATGAATAGAAAAACAAAACAGATGACATATTGTCAGACCATTAAAATTGCTTAAATCAGAAAACAATAATGCTAGATTAAAATGAATAATTTGGTAGATTATTTTAGCATATGTTGTTGACAAGATGAATACATGAGCTCAAAGCGTCAAAGAGTACATGATGTGTATTGAATCCAGCAACAACACACTAGCTGTTGCTATTTATCGATTAGGTCCTTTTTATTCAACTGCTATTTTCTGTTCTCACCTATTCTTTTTTCTTTTTTTTAGAGTCCGAGGAACAGGACATCCCCTTTTAAAGGATGCTGGTTCCAAACTCAACAAGAAAGGATCTGTCAAGGGATGCGTGTTTGCCTTGCTGTAAGTAAATCTTTTTCTTCGATCTTTTTCTTAACTCATTTTCAACACACCTTTTGTAATTCAATCTGATGCTCCAGAATCCTTTTTTTTGTTTTTTCAACCATATATATACAACTAGCTTCATGTATAGCATATCTTTTTTTTTGACAGCAACTTAACGTTGTTTGGTATTCAAATTAGCATAATGTAGCCACCAATTCAGATGTTTGAAAAACCAACTAAATCAATCAGAGAACAAAAATAGTAGTGTAGCGTCTGAAATGTTTTTCTGCACATAGCAAAATATTATTTTGCTCCTATCATTTATGAGATTCACAACCATCTTGCCTTTGCAACCAGTGTGAATCATCTTTTTTCTCTTCCTCTTCTTTCCACCATCTATTTTCTTCTTCTTAACCTCTTCATCAGCATTGCTTTCTGGCTCAGAATCTGTCCCACTAGAATTGTTAGCATCCAATTCAATATTTACTGCTTCTTTAGCTTTTATACCATGACCCTTCCTTATTGCACACATATATCAGTTTGCACTACTGCCTCGACGAACCTGCGAGATGTGTATCACTAATTCGAATTGAGAAACCAATTCTCTTTGCATAAGCATTGAATCGTAGTAAGACTTTACTTCCTCTTTAGTTGCAAAAGTCTGTCCAGTGTACGAGATAGGAGGTGTGTACCACACTTTTTCAACATTCTCATCAGGATCTACATCGTCTTCACCACCAGCAACATATTGGCTCACATCAGGATTGGGGCTACTCTGCACTAGCATTCGCACATCATCAGCAGCAAGCATGTTATTGTCACTAGGAACCTGAAGTTGACCATAGGATCCCAAACACACCATCTACTGGCCTTGCTTCAGTACAAAAGGCTGGACTTGCAGCCTCCACATATATGAAATCAAAATCATACTCTGGCGGCAACTGGTTCAAGTCCATGGTGCCTGACACAACCAAAATTTTTGTACCCAGTGTCATGAATCTTATTTCAGTTAAACAGCGAAAAGAATAAAAACATGAAGGCATGTTAATACACCAATCTGACCAACTATGTGTACCTTATAAACCATATAAACTGTTGTATATAGTGCCATGAATAATACACAAGCTACTGCATCTAGTGTAATGAAACTTAATTCAATTTACCAGCCAGGGAAATGAAAACATGAAGACATGTTAGTATATTAATCTGGCCAACTAACTATCCTTTCTTTGTTTTTGTTTCCAGCAATAACCATACCCTTTTTTCCTTCTCTTTTCCTCTGCAGCAGTATGCAATTGGCAAGTGCAAATATAGTCAGCTAGGGGAGATACCAGGCTGGTTTTGCAGCTGATGTACATATGCTCATCAAATTTGGTATATGCAGAATTGGCAAGTAAAAATACAGTAAGCTAGAGGTGGGGTGGGGAGATTCCAGGCTGGTTGCAACTGATGTACATATGCTCGTCAAACCTAGGTATGCATAATGGTAAGTGAAAATACAGTAACCTACGGTGGGGTGGGAGAGATCAGATTTGTGGCTTTTTGCAGCTGATGCACAAGGTTGAACAAATCATGCAGTTAACCCGAAAAACCAATTCCTTGTGATGTGTGTATGCAGCACTGGTGGGAATCCTGATTCTACAAGCAAATCTCCTCTTTCTGGTTCCAAAAGCTTCCTAAGCTTTTTTGTGGCACTTTTTACTTGTTGGTTGTTCTTATTTTGTGGTTGTCTGTGTGGTGAAAATTGACCAAGAAATTGATGCTGATATTACCTGATGAACCCTTGACTCCCTGTTGATTTATTTATTTATTTTTTTGCATCTTGTCTGCATCTGATCCCATCGCCTATGTGCGCTGCTACTCGGCGCCCCTGTTTTTCTCCGCCGCTAGCGAGTGACGCGACGACGCGGGGTGGACAGAACCCTAAATTGTTGCACGTGATTTTCCCGGCGTGACCATTTTTTTGCCGCGCAAAATCGCTGCAGCCTTGGAAAACGTGGGCCTGGGGGCCTGGGAAAATATGGGCTTGGGAAACTTTGCCACGAACTTGGCCATGCCAAATTTGGAGCTTCAACTTGACAAAAAACTGCCGGCTGTAACCTAAGTTACATTACAGCCGGCTGTAAATTAGCCGCGTCCTTTATATTTTACAGGATCGAGATACACAACACAATGAAGTGTGGCGCGGTGTCTGGGTGATGTCAGTTTTTGCGGTTTCTCGCTGAGATTCAGTACACATAAATATTAACGGCCTGCATTATGGTGGTAACTAACAGAACTCATTTGTCGGTTGCAACCGCATGACCGTCGCTACCGGAAAAACGGAGTTTGCCGTGAGTCAGGCGTTTTGCTGTGAGATTTTTGTCACGCTCACGGCAAAACTCACGAAAATGTGTCACGCTCACGGCAAAGAGGTGTTTGCTAAGCGTGACTCTCGGCAAAATTTTTTTTGTCATGAGCCTTTTTTTCAAAATATTTTACTTTGCTGTGAGCCCTTTTTTGGCACAAGAGAAATTGAAATTTGTCGTGAGTATTTGAAAAACACTCGGCAAAGAGGAATTCAAATCACATTTTGAAGTTGTAAATGCATTCAAATTTTAAAAAACTTTTAACTACAAAGTTTTATTACTTTTCAATATGTACAACTTTTATTCAGGGTCATTAATTTACTTGACAAAGTGGTAGTAATTTTGTTCAAAAAAATCTATATCTCTTATATAGTTTAATAGTTTCACGAAACCTTACGAGATATATATAAGATTTGTGACGAATGTTACTACCACTATATGGAATGAACAAATGATAAAAATAAAAGTTGTAGACCTTCAGAAGTTATACACCTTTGTAGTTGAACATTTTTTAATTTGAATCACTAATGCTAACGAAAACTAGGACTGAATTTTTGAAATTTGAAAATTTGAATTTTTCAAACGGTTTTAAATGGAGAAACATTCGAAATAAAAGTTGTAGATCTTGAGAAATTATGAAACTTTGTAGCTTATAACATTTTTGTTAGAAAACATATTATCAACAAAAAAAACTACGTTTGAATCTCTCAAATTTGAAATTCAAATTTTGGAAACGGCCTCGAAAGGAGAAACTCCAAAAATGAAAGTTGTAGATCTCAAAACATTATGAAACTCTGTAGTGCAACCTTTTAATTTGAATACATTTAGAGCATCAAAGAAGTAATTTACGGTCAGTATAGTATAATTTGAGGAAAATGAAAACAGATGGGTGCTACCGTGGCCCACGTTCACCGCTGCCACACCACGTGGACGGGTGTCGTCGCTGTACACCGCACCAGCATTGTGCGAGGCCCCGAGCCATGGAGTGCTACCACCGCAAGCCAGGTCGCACGCGAGATCTGGCGACCGGCGGCCAACACGCATGCCTCCTGTGGCCCGTCCGTGCAGTCTTGCCATTGCTGCCTTCTGCGGTTGCGATGCCTCAACACGTACCCGGTGTGACGCCCCAGGTTTTTAATTAGCATCATTAATGCTAATGACCGAATCAAGTGGGTCAAACCCGTTGACGTGGTCAAACCATGGTCAACCTGGGTACTGCTTGGAGAAGTCTTTAGTAGTACTTGAACTGGCACGAGTCTAGAAGGTGGTCCAACTCATCTGTCTTGAAGTTGAGATTATATGGAAGTGCAATTGCAAAATCACACTCCATATGGAGTAGCCCCCGAGCCTTAGGTTGAGTTGTAAATTCTAGCTGAGGGTCAATCTTGATTCTGAATCTTCCGTCTTGAAAAAATTAAATGATGGGTGTAGCATAGCAGCCCCCAAGCCTTGAAATGATTAGGTAATCAATCCAAGGGTCTCCAGTATCCACAAAAGCCATCATCTGAGTACTCTTGCAGCGTCCGGCCCCCGAGATTAACTGCCAAGTGAGCCGTATGAGCTGCGTTGAGTAGTAGTAGTTGTAGAGCCCCCAAGCTTGAGAGCGAGCGAAGTCTGCTAGAGTTGATCTCGAGTAATAATTTGAATGCAGCCACCGAGCTGGAGTGTTCTGAGTAGTAATTTGG
Organism: Cenchrus americanus; assembly: GCA_947561735.1. Lineage (NCBI taxonomy): Eukaryota > Viridiplantae > Streptophyta > Magnoliopsida > Poales > Poaceae > Cenchrus > Cenchrus americanus. Next base: position 162,139,829 of record OX387242.1, on the reverse strand, counting down.
CATCGAGCCGTGGAGCTTGAGAAGTAGTCGTCCCGTCAGAGCGGACTTTTAGATGCGACCGGAGTCGAATTTAGATGCCGGCAGAGCGGACTTTAGAATGCGACTTGAAAACCGAAGTCGCTTTGTGCCGCGCGAAGCGGACTTTGAGAATGCGACTTGAAAACCGAAGTCGACTTTAGATTGCCGCGCGGAACAGACTTTAGATGCGACTACAATAGTCGACTTTGTGCCACGCCGGGTGGACTTTTAAGATGCAAAAAACGAAAAGCACTTCCGGAAGGCATTGAATGAAAAATCAGAGAAAACGAGTAGTTTTGTTACCGGAGCGGACTTAAGATTGCGACCAAAGTCGGCTTGTGCCATCGGAGTAGGCTTGGGTGCGACTGTTAGCGTCGACTTGTGCCACCGGAGTGGGCTTGGGTGCGACCGTTAGCGTCAACTTGTGCCACTGGAGTGGGCTTAAGTACCCGAGCTATGGATTTCAGATCGAAGGTACAATTGCCACAGGAGCGAGCTTGAAAACGCGTCAGCTGTCGGTGTTTTAGACCGGCAAACCTACCAAGGGGGTACCCGAGGTAGATGATTGTGGTGAGGATCTCCAGACTTGGAACTCGAAGGTATGCACAAGGGACACAGGACACAAGATTTATACAGGTTCAGGCCGCCAAGGTGGCGAACCCTACGTCCTGTGCGGGGGATCAAGTATGGCGCCCTGCGCTTGGTGTTGGGTTGAGTTAGATGTACGACTAGGTACACAGTCCTCCTTTATATAGTCCAGGGGGCGGGTTCCTAGTCGGCTACAAGGCAGGAGTCCTAGTAGGATTACACGGAACGAGTCTTAGTAGGATTACAGGGGAATTCTAGTAGGAATCTGTCTTCATCCTTCCTTGCATGGGTACCCGGGGAGTATGCCCGACAGGGTCATCACCCCCCAAAACCCCATCAACAATCACTAATGATCCCCTTAAGAAAGTCAACCCACACTGGTGGTCAAAGCTTGGTCAAAACCCCGGTCAAACCCTGTTGCCCTGGAGCATCCTCCGGAACTTTTGCCGCGTTCTCCAAAATTCACATAAACACTCCAAAATCTCCCAATATAAAAGTTGTCCAGTTTTTCGAGGGGCACAACTTTGCTTTTGGGTGGCATTGCAAATTTGGAGTGGAAATGGTGAAAAACTTGGTCAACTGCAGGAAACACTATTCATCAGCGCCTTGGAAAACCAGAACTTTGCACGACGTTCTTGATCAAACCGTTGATCGAAACACCTGTCAGCCTTTGTAAAAGTTGTAGGGGATCTATTGATCTGCAACTTTGCTTATTGGACCTTGATGCACTTCAGTTAAAAAAAATTTGAGAAACTCGCAATCAAACAGGGCTAAGTGGCGCCGCGCTCCCGCGCCGAGCGCGCCCGCGCACGCGCACGACGCCGCGTGGCGTCCCGGGCCCCCTCGGCGTCCGGGGCCCGCCGGCCCGCGCGCCCGAAGGTCGCGCACCCCAAGGTCCCGCGCCCCGAGCCGCTTGGGAGGTCGCGCCCGCGCGTGTTGCCCAAGCACGCGGCGTCGCACGGGCCCCGCCCGCGCCGCCCGCCGGCCATCGGGCCCGCACACCGCCCGCGCCCCAACACGCGGCCGAACCCCCGCCCTCGCACCGTTGGTCACTTCGGGACGTGGGAGAGCCACCTATAAAACGTCACGACCACTTCCCCACGCGTGCGCGCCCGTCTCCGCCTCCCCGCGCGCCGCCGCCGCGCGCCATTGGAGCGCCGCCGTCGAGCTCCCTTTTCCGTTCAATTCCAGCGCCGACCAACTATCCTAGCCCTTCCCCCTGCACCACTCGAGCTTCCTGCGCCGCGTGTGGTCGTAGCCGAGCCACAGCCTAGCCGGAGGCGAGCTAGCGGCGATCGCCGTCGCCTGGTGCCGCCAAGCCCGCACGTCGGTGTACTCCCGACCCCTACTTCGGTCACAAACCAGTCACTGGTGAGCCCACACACCTCCCCCATCTCCTCCCCGGCCGGGAGCGCCGCCGGAACCGCCGGAATTCCGGCGAGCCGTCGCCTCCCCATGGCCAAGGGCCGCATTGCAAGCCTCCCAGTCTTTCCAGGGGCCTTTCTGCAATCTAAGGGCATATGTGTGAATCTTTCAAATTGTCCAGGGACCTCCTTGTAATCAGTTTCCTAAATAATTAATTCAGTTTTGCTGGAATTTGCAAAATCCGTAGAAAATCAAAGAAAAATTAGAATAATGCAAACCCAATTTTGTTGGACTCCAGGTGAAAAACGATAAAACTTTTGTAAAACATGTCCATAGTTTTTCCTTATAATGTTTGCATGAAAAATACAAAACTGAAAAAACTTGATCTATTGCATCTCTAAATCTACAAGTCCTCTGTAGCGGAGTTTTGGATATATTGTGTATTATGTTATGCCTAGCTTCTGTACCAAAAATTGCAAAAAGTTATGTTGTAAATATTTTTATATAAATTGTTTTGCATTTATGTAGAAACTACCCAAATGATTTTTGTAGCTAAAAATAAATAGCTTTTTGTGCCCAACTTCTGCATGTTGTCTTGTTAGGAAAAAATGCACCTCTGGTGAATTAATCACAATTTTACATTGGTCAGAAATTTTTATTCGTGAAATATGCTTGATTTTCTTGGTAAATACATAACTTAAGATCTATAATGGTTCTAGGTGTATATGTTGCATTCCTAGCTTAGTTCTAGACCAGAGGTCATGTATGAGAAAGTCGGAATCATTTTGATGTGTATTTATTTTTGTATGCATTTATCTTGCTTTAGTAACTAGCTTTTGTTATTTTCGGCTTAATTAATTTCGTAGCTCTCCTAAGTGTGCATGTGTGTGCAGTAGCTTTGTATAGGCTTGTAGTGCTTCTTAAACACCTCTACTGAATTTTATAAAGTTACTTTGTGAATAAAAGCTATGGAAGCAAATTTAAGGCTTAATAGTAAATTAAATGGGAAAATCACCAACCCACTCTTAATGACCTTGTGTGTGGTGTAAATCTCATTAAAAGGCTAAATGTCACCAACCCATTGTTGTCTTGTGGAATTTAAATTAAGTTATTTAAATAAATGTGTACCCAGTCACTATAGAAAAATAATAACTAATAAAGAACCGCATATTGTTCCGTTTTGGAAGAGTATGCTGAAGGTATTCTTATCTAGGTGATTGTGGTCAACCATGAACCCCATGGTTGTCATTTGTTGTTTGTAATTAATTAAATTAAAAATCGTCAAGTAAATCTTGCATTTGCATCTTCGTGTAGATCTTCCCAGCGGTAGATTTACGCTTGTGCCTGAAGGAGGACACGAAGGTGCTAGCGAAGAGCTGCCGTACGTGGACGTAGCTCAAGACTTGGACGAAAGTCCAGAAGGGCCCAAGGCCAACCTTGCCAGCGAAGGAAAGCCCCGGATCATTAACCCCGTCTTTTAAAATAACGCAATTATCTTTGTTATGTTTGTGCATTTACATTCAGAGGTGAATTGAAACCCCAGATGCATGATCCTTAGGTACCTATGCTATATCACTAGTGTGATAAGTCGATAGCTTCTATGCTATAGGACCCGGTAGAAGTTGAGTGATGTTCGTCACTCGCGAGAATAGGTTCTTATGTTGGAATCATAAGGTCTTTATAAATGGATTGCTCACGTGGTAAGAGCATGAGATTTGAGCTCCTGTCCAGTGGCTTTCATGGGCTAAGCTTTTGAACGTACGAAGCACTTGTCGAGAATGGGACCGGTAAGCCTAGTACCTTAATGAGACGGTGCGGGAACTTTTCCTTACTAATCTTGAGTATTCACCTACCCGGCTAGCTACTGGGTAAGGGGTGTACATGTGTGAAGCTGGGTGCCTCGCGAGGTATGCCAGATAGCCTTGTACCCAAGACTGTAAGTTCTGATCCCAAACCGAGGATTTTTGGGAACCGCCTGGATGGTTGTCCTCGTGGGGCCCCCCTACCGTGTGTTTAGGTTTACCTTGCAAGGTTTAAATCAATCGATTGTCGGCCTCTCACCGTTATCTGAGACTGCTTAATGAACTGGCCATGATATCCCTTAATGATGGAACTTGGTGAAGTTTACTGCTTGAATTAATTGCTTGTACAATTCTTGATTGAATTCGTTGGCACACTTAGTAATGGTAATCAACTAGAACTTGTGCTAAAATATTGAAAGTAAGGACATACTCTTTGTTGCTTTTCAGCAAAAGAACTCCACCGGCCAAAAAAGCCTCTCATGTCTAGAGTTTGGTGATGTAGTTATCACCCAACGGTTAAGTCTTGCTGAGTATTAGTATTCTCAGCCTTGCTTTTATAATTGTTGTTGCATGTGTTGTCGACCGGGAAAAGGATGACAAGTGATGGCATCATGGATGACCTCCTGTCATGTTACCGTTGCACTAGAGTATTTTAATTCCGATGTTTTCAAACTCTGAACCTTACTTCAAGTCATGGACAAAGTTTTGTAATAATTAAACCCATAGGGGTAATTTGGATTTAAATTATGTTTGTACTCGGGACTCGCCTTCGCGTGAGTTTAATGCATATATGTCGACCCTTGTTGCTAAGTAAGTAATTTTACCGGGCGTTAACCCGACAACTAACGACAGGATGATACTTTACTGTCGCTTAATGACCAAAGTGGACTAGTTTAGGCGATAGTACGGTATTTTCCTGGGCGGGTTGTCACACCCGGCCTAGTCACCACCACCCACGCAGCTGTGCAGATCTGGTCGCATGTGGATGCATGCCGGGAGCGCGCAGCCTCGTCGCCGCCGCCCATCCAATCTGTGCGGCCTCGTAGCTGCCACCTGCGCTGCGTGTAGATCAGTCACGCATGAAGCCTGCCCCACTGCAGGATCTTGCGCATGGGGCGAGAGGAGTGGACCACGAGATGTCTCGGGCAAAGGAGGAGTCGTGCATTCATTGGATGTCACTGAGGATGTGGGGCGTGCGTGCGGGGAGAAGGATTGATCCGGAGGAGCTCATCCGTTGGATGTGAGTGAGTGAGTGAGTGAGTGAGACTAGAATCAGTTTGATTTGTTGGATTCAGAACGATTGGATTTCTCTGTAGCTTTTGTTGGGTGTATTTAGATGTGAGATAACTGTTAATATGTTCAGTTGTGTAGCTCTAGAGAAGATTTGAACTAGTGAGTTTTATAGCGGTAGTCATGGAAATGTGGACAATTCACTTATATACTCCAACACCCCTCACGTGCAGGCTCCTGAGGCCACATATGTGGATATTAGAGTGGACTACAATTATTTTATTTAACCACGACCGTCAGGATTTGAACTCGAGACCCCTAACTCTGATACCATATTAAGTTGCATGCATTAACCCGTTCAACCCAAAAGGTATGATGATAGAAAAAGATGGACAATTCACTTATACTCTAACACAGACCACCACATCCACAGACGAGTTCATTATTCACTATACAAGTTTGATTAATCTACATATAAGCTATAGACATATAGTAATATTAGTTATTATCAATCTCGTCAGCTCAAATGCTTCTTAAAAGAAATAAAATAAAGGAGCCATGCTTCTTAAAAGAAATAAAAGCAGCCAGTAGTCGGAGCTTTCCTACCCCCTCGCCGTGGCTCCCTTTCTACGTTGACATCATTATTGATGATTCGCAGCTGCTACCAACTACTCCTGTTATTAGAAGACGTTTGGATAGGGACGCGGTCTTCAAAACATAACTTTAACTTGTTTTTTTATAAAAAGATATTTATTTAAAAATGATATATTTATATTTTTATGAATTATTTTTCGAGACAAATCTATTCATATGATTTTCAAAATTTGAAACTCAATACTTAAAGACAATTCATGATTTTACAATCCTAATGTTTAACTTAAAGCTTATCATAAACGTCTTCTAATACGAATACGGAGGGAGTAGTTCTCAACAGTCTGAATCGAATGTTGTCGCAGTGCATGTCCAGATGCATGCTGGATTGATGGAGCTTTACCATGTGCAGCTACCACTTGATCAGCTGCGCTGCTTGATATAACTACAGTACTCACTACAGCAGGGTTGCTAATACAAGGCATCTTAAAACGCATATGTAGGACTGTAAAACGCCTCAAAAGACTTTAGAAGGTATTTTTAAAAAACGCTGCAGTATTCAGTGAAGGGAAATGTAATAGAAGGCATTTTCAAAAAACGCCTCCAAAAGTCACAAATGCAGGCATTTTACTGAGTGCCTTGGAAGCTTTTGGAGGCATTTTTCTGTATGCCTTCTAAACATAATATGGCAGCTTTCAAAGCACCACGAAATATCTTTGCAGGCACCTTTTGAAATGCCTAAAACATCTTTAGAAGGCGTTTTAAATCAACAACTTCATTCCATATCAGTTTCACACCATACATATGTATCTCACACATTGTTATCCACGCAAAATAATTACAAAGTTAAATACACCAAATAGCCCTTGAACTTGTCCCGATGTGCCACTTAGGTCCACGATCTCGGAAAATCGAAATTGGGCACCCTTAACTTGTTATGTTGTGCCGATTACGTCCATAACCCCTCCCTGGAGCCTTTTTCTCCGACGTGTCGTTTCCACCGTGGACACGCGAGGCACGTGAGCTAGGCGTGTGACAGCCAGTCTGGTGGAAATAAGCATAAAGCCCCCTCTTAAAGCACCCAGATTCATTTATTTCCCCTTGGTCTCTTCGAGTTCTTCGCGAGGGAGGGGAGAGAAGGGGCCATCGCGGCGGCAGCGGCGAGTAGCGAAGGCAATCGGAGAAGCAGCGGGCGGAAGCAGTGGAGGGGTAGGGTCGAGGACCAGCAGGCTGGTGTAGGTTGGACGGCGATCTCGGTGAATCCCCAAGATGGCTCCATCCCTGCGTCACGAAGGGGAACCGCCGCCCATCTATGGTAAGTGAATCGAACCCAAATTCCTGGGTAGTAGTACTAGTTTGTGGTATTGGCATTGATGTTCTTGTTGTGTGGTGACGAAATTTGCATTCTTTGTAGCTAGGGTTTAGATATGGCATCGATTTTAGTGTTGTTTTAGATCGAAATTGAGCTATGGTGTTCTGGTGTTGTAATGCAGGCCCTGATAGCGATCAGTTCACGATAGAGGTGCATCACGGTGGTTCCTTTGTTGGTCAAGGGTCAAACAGAGCTTACGCTGATGAGAAAGTAAATTGGTTTGACTATTGTGATGGAGATACCTGGTCTCCATTGTGGTTTGATGATTTTGTTGAGCACTTGGGATATGAACCATCATATTCTTTGAAGATATATTGGTTGCTACCTGGGACAAATCTGTCAACTAGTCTTAGAATGGTTGCCTCAGACAGTGAGACAAGGCTTATGGTTTCAGTGGTGAACAAGATAAAGAACTTTGTTATCTTCTTTGATCATGATGACAACATCTCAAGCATTAATTGGGATGACATTGTTGCAAACCCAATATCTTCTCTGCCCAAGGTTCTTAGTCCATCGAAGGTGGTAAATGTTGAGTTGGACAGGGAAGAAAAGCTCCCAGATTTTTACTCAAATCTGAACTGGTCAGCTGACATTGGCATAGCAGGAGCTAATCCTGCAGGAGATGAAGACAATGGTAGTGATACCGATGCAGACTTTATTGATAGTGATTATGAGCTTGAAGATGAGGATGATGACTTATTTGTGGAGAATATTGATGAAGATGTTATTGATGAGGGAGTTGGTAGAGGGAACAAGATATGCAAAGTCAAGAATGCTTCAGCCAGAAAGATGGTATTTGACATGGATGATGATATTTCAAGTGATGAAGAATTGTTGAATATGCCAGAGTCTGATGATGAAGGTCAGGTGAGGATGAGGTTCAAATCATTCAAAGATTCAGACTTGGAAAATCCTGTATTCAAGGTGGGCATGATATTTGATTCAGTGGAGATGCTTAGAAAGGCTGTCACAGAATATAGCTTAAAGCACCGTGTGTAAATCAGCCTACCAAGGAATGAGAGGAAAAGGCTTAGAGCTGTGTGTGTAGATGGTTGTCCACGGAATCTGTATGCATCAAGTGATAGCAGGACTAAGGGTTTGATGGTTAAGACCTATACTAGCAAGCACAACTGTCAGAAGCAATGGGTCTTGAATAGATGCACATCAAAGTGGCTTGCCTCTAAGTATCTTGAGTCATTCAGAGCTGACCAGAAGATGACACTTACCAACTTTGCAAGGATTGTACAGAAAGATTTGAACATCACACCTCCCAGGACCAAGCTTGCTAGAGCTAGGAGGATTGCGATGAAGAAGATACTTGGTGATGAAGAGGAGCAATACCAGAGGCTTTGGGACTATGGTCAGGAGCTACGGAGGAGCAATCCTGGAAGTAGTTTCTTTCTCAAACTTGATGGTAACTTGTTCAGTTCATTGTATGTATCGCTTGATGCTTGCAAAAGGGTTTTTTTGGCTGGTTGCAGACCTCTCATATGTTTAGATGGATGCCATCTGAAAACTATGTATGGAGGGATCATGCTTACTGCAGTTGGGATAGATCCAAATGACTGTATCTATCCAATTGCTTTTGCAGTTGTTGAAGTTGAATCCCTACTATCATGGAAGTGGTTCTTACAGACACTGAAGGAAGACCTTGGGATTGAAAATACATTTCCTTGGACAATCATGACAGACAAGCAAAAGGTGATGTTCTATTGCCTGTGTGCCATCTTATACATGTATGTGTTGTCTGATGCATGTGTGTTTTGTGTTATTGCAGGGTTTAATTCCAGCTGTGGCAAAGGTATTTCCAGAGTCTGAGCACAGATTTTGTGTGAGATCAAATTTCCAGTAACACTTCAAAGGTGAAAATCTGAAGAATCAGCTATGGGCTTGTGCTAGGTCTACCACAGTGGTTAGATGGAATGAGAACATGGAGAAGATGAGGATATTAGATCAGAAGGCATATGAGTGGCTTGAACAAAAACCTCCAAATACTTGGGTAAGAGCATTCTTTAGAACTTACATTAAATGTGACATTCTATTGAACAACAAGTGTGAAGTTTTCAATAAATACATTCTAGAAGCTAGAGAAATGCCAGTGTTGAGTATGTTAGAGCAAATCAAAAACCAACTTATGACTAGATATTACAATAAGGAGAAGGAGGTTGGTGATGTGTGGCAGGGCCCTATCTGTCCCAAGATTAGGAGGAAGTTGAATAAGAATACAGAGTGGGCAAATACATGTTATGCACAACCTGCAGCAAAGGGAATTTTTCAAGTTCAAGTCTCAGACAAGCAGTACACAGTTGACCTTATAAATAAACAATGTGGCTGCAGAAGGTGGGATCTCACTGGCATTCCTTGCTCTCATGCAATCAGTTGCTTGAGACATGAAAGGATACCGCCAGAGACAGTTGTTAATGAATGTTACTCTTCGGAAAGGTTTCTCCTTGCTTATGGTCCTGCTATTTGGCCTTGCAATGATAAGAGCATGTGGCAAAAAATGGATGGCGAGGAAGTTCTCCCTCCTGTGTATGAAAAAAGGTTGGTAGGCCTCCCAAGAATAGAAAGAAGCAGCCTCATGAGGTGCAGGGAAAGTATGGACCAAAATTGTCCAAGCATGGCACAATTATCACTTGTGGCTATTGTGGAGGAGAGGGTCACAATAGGGGAGGATGTGAAATGAAAAAGTCTGGCATCCGACCAAAGCCACAACCACAGAGAAATGTTGTGCCACCACAAGAAGAAGAATCTCAAGACGAAGAACCACTGATAAGTCAGGTTTCCATGCATTTTGGTGAAAGTCAGCCACTACTGTCTCAACTACCAAATACTATGTTGTCTCACCTGGTATCAGAGGTAACTACAACTACCACTAACATTTATTTTAAAGTATAACTAGTTCTAATTGCAAGTATTTGTACTCTCTTTCTTTCCAGTCTTCACAAATCAGCACAAGGGATCTGCAGCCTCAGCCATTGCCAGATTCAACCTTCATCATGTCTAACATACCCGCTTCTAGGCCAGTTCCACCCACCACTACAACAAAGAATGGAACCAAGAAGGCTTCTAAGCGCAAGGCTACTACTGAACCAACTAAGAAGGCAAAAGAAGTTGTTACTAAGATGAAGCCATGATGAGTCTATGTGGCACTTTTTGTGCAGTAGCAAACACTCTTTTGTATGTATATATCTGTGATAACTGACCACAAACAATAGCTTTTGTTTCTTCCAGAACTTAAATCATGGAAGATGGTCCAAAGTGCTTAGATGCAACACTGCATTTTCTGCTCTGCTAATGGTTCAAAGTGCATAGATGCAACACTGCATTTTCTGCTCTTTTGCTGACGAAACAATGTCTGTACACAAATTATCATGGAATGCTTGCTGATAATATTACCATCTGTGTTATGAAATTGCAAATTTATTGCCTTCATAATTTAATACACATCACTTCACAAGTGTGACAATGAGGATCACCATCAGTACAAAGAAGATACACACTGAAACTATGAAAATTGCATTGAGAAAACTAACTAATTCTTTCCCAATAGCTGCAAGTTCAGGATCTTTATTCATCATTGTGGCAGCGCCCTTCATGCTACTTTTTGCTTGCATCATTGCTCCACTCATATTGTCTGTGTTCCCTTGGCGATCATCGAATCGAGTTCCTTTTCCATGGCCAACATCCTCGCCCTACAACAAATCCACATACTCCTCCTCCCAATGCCAAAATGGACAACCGGTTCCATCTCGCTGATGAAAGAACGTCCCAATTAGAAATCACTGCCATTCAACACAAAGAACCCATTTTGATTAATTTAGCCCTAACTGACCTTGTACTTCGGGCAGACATAGAACGCCTGCCCTGTGCTCCATGGCTTCCGTGAGATGCGTCGCAACACCTACATGGATTCGCAATCTGTACACCAGATCAGCGGAAGACCCCCTCCACCTTGCACATCTGCCCCCGTCGTGCTTGAATCACCTTCCATGGCGTTGGTCTGAACAGGGGAGCTTTGGGGAAGAAGAAAGAGAGAGAGAGAGAGAGAGAGAGAGAGAGAGAGAGAGAGAGAGAGAGACTGAATGGTCAGGGATGACCTATTTCCTTTAATGAAGATGGGAGGGTTCTAAATGAAAAAAACATCCCCTAACGGGTGGCAAAAATCCCGCCAAAACACAGTCATGTCCACGGTGGAAACGCCACGTCGGGAAAAGGCTCCAGGGAAGGGTTATGGACCTAATCGACACAACACAACAAGTTAAGGGTGCACAATTTCGATTTTCCAAGATTGTGGACCTAAGTGGCACATCGGGACAAGTTCGAGGGCTACTGGTGTGTTTAACTCATAATGATATTTGAATTACAGATTCTACAAATGAACCTACAGCAATGTCATGCTATTTGAATCACACAACAGACAACGCTAGAAGGTCATAGTTCAACATTGCAGACAAATGAAATTTAGTGCTAAATAAAGAAGCATCACCGTTGGTATATATGCTCATTTTCTAATGTAACTACAAGCGGAAGGTTTAGAATTTTTAGTGGTTCAAGCTTCACAGATGACATGCTCATGCTCTTGCCTTGTCAGAATCTTCCTTTGGAGGCTGCCGATCACCACTTCCGTCAAGCAGTGGTTCAACCTGCGATATAGTTCAGAAGTAAATACATATAATGCTGCTAATATGCGTAAACTCAAAAGGAACTACACATTTGTGTCATCCTACATTTGTTCGTGGCCACCGGATCCAACCGCTGCTGCAAGCTTGTTGATGTTGCCTTGTGAATGAGGTAGCAATGTAGTTTTAGAAAATACAGTATTGACAAGAACCTCAACACAATCATTAAATGTTTGACCATCTGCAGCTTTAGATTTTCTATTAGTGGCTTGAATAGTTGCAAATGCCACCATGCTGGTGCTTTGTGGAGAAATCAAGCCAACTTCCAAGCAACGCTTAAGAACAGCCAATCCACCCTTAAAAAACCAACTCTTAGCTGTGTTCATCGTGACATCCCACAGGATCTGACCCTTACCGCGGGGGAAAGCAGCCATCCGCCTTTGCCACATCTGATAATTCTTACCATCAAAGTGTGGAGGACCTCAACCCCGTACCTGGTACGCCATCTTTGGATCTTAGACTGGTTAGAATCACGAAGATCCGTAACCGGCTCTGATACCAATTGAAGGACCGATTAAGCGACCAGAGAGGGGGGAGTGAATGGGAGCCGATAAAAATTCTTCTCCAAAGAGAGAACTCGGCCTATGCCCCAAATTCACAACCAAGGATTCCCACAGAGTTTGCCAAGGTCGCGTAGTCACAACGGACCTACCAACCCTAGAAACAAATCCCAAACAATCCTGAAGCGAAAGCACGACTCAAGAAGCAAAGGACTTAGCAACCCTGCACAGTGCCAGGCGGACTGTCCGTGAGCTCCGGGCGAACTATCCGCGTGGTCTCGGCGGACCGTCTGCGAGGCACCGGCGGACTGTCCGAAAAAGACCGCAAACCTCCAGTACTGCACCAACAATAACAGACCGTCTGTGGAGACACCTCAGACCGTGCACGACCAACACACCCCACGCGGACTGTCCTCGGACCCCAGGCGAACCGTCCGCCAAAATCCCTGCAACAGAAGACGGCTGGAAAACTGGATCGAAAGGAAGACACTCAAGAACAAGCGACGAACACGAAGAACACCAAGCCAGCCGGCTCCACACGGATCGTCCACGGCCTACCTGCGGACGGTCCGCCAGGCGCGGATAGAGCAGCTCGAGCCTCAAACCGAGAAATCAAACACCCCTATCCATCCATGGATCTCCCAAACGGCTTGAGCTCTTGAGGAAAGATTTGGGGGAGAAGTGAAGCGTCCCTAGGGGATGCTATGCCCCAAAACTTGGGTCCTCAAACGAACTAAATCGTCGGGAATTGAATCGCCATTGAACTCAACCAAAAACCTAGGGTCCAACTGAAATCCTTCAATCAGAGGCCAAATTCGGAGTTTGGGGGGTCAAGATCAAGCACAAATATGCACGAGGAAACTATCCATGATCCCCACCAACAAATCCGAACCCAAACACCTCATAATTGAAGGAACAAGCTGCACATGAAAAACTGATGAAAATAGCTCGAAAAAGACATGAAAATCCAACGAGCTACAAGCGGAGAATCAACGCAACCATGAAAGCTTCCATTCACTTGGAGGTCAGATTCTTTACAAACAGAGGAAAAATCTAACCCTATGGAGCAAGGAAATGAGGAGCAGTCCGAATGGATGGTTTGCTTGGAAACCCTAGAGCTAATAAATGAGTCCCTCCTGGGCCAGGCAAATGACCACGCTACCCCTAGCACTTAAGTTGTGATACAAACCCCTTAGGGAAAATAGGTCATGTAGCACTCCTCTTCATCGCACGTCCACGCCGTCGCCACAGACCGCGTCCTCCCGATGCAGCCATGCGATCCTGCAACGCGTCTGCCGACATCGAAGCTTCTCGGCATGCCCGGATCCCGTCTCCGCCCGTCGAGCCTCCGGTCTTGGTTTTGTGGCTCAACCAAGTAACCCGACGGTTTTGTGGTGAACCGCCACAAACCCTGCGTTTAGACTCCGGTCGTGAGCCGCTACCCTGCACCGACTCCGATTGACGACTTCGTCTTGCTTTTATTGCCACCATGCGGCCCGCACTTGACCCCGCTGGTCACAGGGTCCCTCGAGTCAGGCCTACTTGTCTCTCCACTCCTCGGAGGCCCCGCAAGGCATAGACCATTCGCGCCCACTCTTCACCTGCACCAACGCAAATCAAGCCGCAACCTACACCTGCAATACTCGTCCAAGAGTCAGTTCACACCACGTTGTCAATCACTCATCACAGCCAGGAGCGACCATCCACCGGTCCTCGGACGCTCCGGTCCTCAATACAACTCCAACTACACACGGTTCCTACTAATGAATTTTTCTAAGATCTGAGAATAAAATAACGAAAGATATAGTGGTAGTAAAAGTAAACTATTGCATAAAAGAAAAGGTCTTAGAATTATTAATTTGAAATAGATCTTAAAGATTTTTGTAGTCGTCTAGGTCTTTTCTCAACGAATCAAACACAAGGACGTTGTTGTGGTCGATCATAATTATAAGAAGAATCCAGTGGAAACTATGTACATACTCATAAAAATTAGAACTAAATAACATTAACAATGATTAATAAAAAATGTTTATTAGATGTTAATCGCACGTACTTAAAGTTAGAAGTGTAGCGAACATGGCCTCATATGCCATTAGTTCAAGTTTGATTTTGGTGATTCATGACAACATGATCAATGGGACTAACCATATTGTTTAGCATGTCTTTGTAGACATTTCTAGGTCCCAAGGATGCCAAAATACTACATGCCAAATTGAGAAGATAGGCTATTTTTCAAGGGTCAAAAAACGAGAAAGAAAAGGAAAAGAAAGGACACCGTTAGATGAACCGACGGTACCAATATAGCAAGCGTCGGTGCAATCGTCGGACGAGTTGGTACACTGGGTGAAACCCTAGGCTCCGTTGGATGAACCGACGGTCCATTTTTTAGTAGCGTCGGACGAGTTGCAGAGAAGTAGAAGAGAAGACAGTAGCACCGGATGATCCGACGGTCTGAGTGAGGACATCGTTAGTCTATCTGATGCTCAGTTTGAATCAATATAGAGACACACCATGATAGCCTCTTCAGCACTAGAAGAACCGACGCCCAGGGTCAGAGATAGCGTCGGTTTATCCGACGGTCACGAAGCAACATACAGAGACGTTTAGGCGAAGTGTCCTTCAGCACCGGATGAACCGACGGACCGTCGGTGTAATGCGTCGGAGTAGTTGTGTCAGTGGATCTTCAACGGCTAAGTGACGTGGAGGGCACCGGATGACCCGACGCCTAGAAAAAGCATAGCATCGGTTCATCTGACGCTACCTTTTTCAGCAGCTTTTAGCCAACGGCTAGTTTGATGCCTTGGGATATTTATACCCCCCACTCACCCATTTGAGGTTGTTGGAGTGTGTGGAAGTGCAGATGAGTGCAAGACACTTAGAAGATCATATCCAAGCCATCCAAGTGCTGAATTTTCTCATCCATAGACTTGCACATGTTTTGTGTGTGTGCTTAGTACTAGGTTTAGCTTAGAGCTGAGTGAGTGCAAGGTGTACCTACCTTGTGAGGTGATTCTTGAGTGGATTAAGTTGTAAAAGGTGCACCGGAAGCCTTGGGGCCTAAGTGGCTCACCAGCAACCGTCTTTGACCCTCCGGCTTGGTGTGGAGTGGCGAGGACACTTTGTGCGGGGGACGTGTAGACCCCCTTCCTAAGTGGAGAAGCTCCTTGGTGGAGGCGGCATCAAGGTGACCAAGGGATCTTGACGAGTGCCTAAGTGGCGAGCCTTTGTGGCGAGTCAAGTGGTGCTCTTGGGAGAGACTTGGTGACCGGGAAGCAATACTCTTGTGTGAGTGCTTCAACAACGTGGACTAGGGGTGGCTTAGTGCCTACCGATACCACGGGATAAATCACGTGTCAAGAGTTTGCTTCCTCTCATCCCCTTTACGTTTTCGCTTTTACTCTATTGCAATCTTTACTTGCCTCTACTTTCCTAGAGTAGTATCATGCTACGATTGGCTATGGGTTGCAAACCTTGTTTTGGGATGGGGGTTTCACACTAGAACAACTCTAGTTGCACATCTAGATAATATATTCTAGTTTATCTTTGTGCAAAAATAGTGAAGCAATAGGTTAAGATTTTTAGTTGCCTAATTCACCCCTCCCCCTCTTAGGCTAACGAGCATCCGATTCCTTACAAGTGGTATTAGAGTCGGGACTCACTTCTTTCAGAAGGAAACACCAATTCGATTGGTAAATTGTGAAAACCAGCTCATTGGAACGGTTAGGATTCACCGCCTTGAGTTGCTCTATAGAGGTATGAAAGGGGTGGATACCTTAGGTTTGTCTCCACATTTCGATGGCACGGGCTATCCTCGGTGGAAGGTTCTCATGGAGGCCTATCTCCAAGCTAAGGACTTTGATGTTTGAAGAGCTTGAATCCATGGTGGCTGAGTACGTGAAGAAGATCTTCAAGTATGTGAAGAAAGTCAACATGTACGGCTACAACGTCCACTTGAGAGAAGGGCGTCATCATCAACACATCAAGTTCACCAAGATCGAGCACAAGCCTAAGAAGAAGGTGGTCAAGGAGAAGAGACCAAGGCAAAAAGCAACTATCGCCGTCCGTGAATGGACAAGTGGTGGAGAATCAAGTTCTTCTAGCTCAAGTGATGAATCAAGAAAGAACTTCACCACCCGCTTCATGCAAGGTCCTTCATCATCACTACACATGTGCCTTATGGCCATAGGTATGGAAAGCAATGTAAGTGAAGATGAATCCGACACCACCTCTCTTGATGATCTTGTTGAGCTAGTCCATGAGCAAAAAGGAATTCTTGAGAAACAAGCTAATGAAATTAAAGAACTCAATGCTCATCTTAGTGCAACCCTTGCTACAAATTATGAACATTTGTTGTGAAAATTCAAATTGCTTAGCAAGGAGTGTGATGAGCTAAAATCTAAGCTTGAGAGCAAATAGACTAAAACAAGTAATTCTTTTGAGCTTGATGAATCATCTATCCCTTGTGCAATTCCTATCTCCAAGGTAGATGCTTCAACTTCTTGCATTGATTTAATTGATGAATCTTGCTCACCATCTTGCAATGAGAATGTTGTTGTAGATACATGTGATTGTCTCATAGGCAAGAAAAATGATGAGCTCAAGCAAGAAGTGTAATGGATCCGAGAGAGGTTGGCAAGCTTGATGGGCAAGGGCAAGAACGATGAAGAACAAGTGGACATCTCTCAAGACATGAAGAGCAAAGTCCAACCTTGTCAAGATAACTGTGATCCCATGGTGAAGAAGCTTGAGAAGGGTGCAACCGTGACTTGCTATAAGTGTCATGGAGAAGGGCACAAGTTCTACAAATGCCCTCAATTTGTCAAGAAGATGGACAAGGGCGCAAAGAAGAAGTTGAACCCCACCATCAAGAGCTCACTCATCTACACCAAGCCCAACCACAAGAACAAGATCAAGAGCAACACCTACGTCATCAAGAAGAAGGCTAATGGCAAGCTGGTTGCACACAAGGTTGGGAAGATGAAGGAGGAGCGGGGTTGGAACCAACCCATTTGGGTGCCCAAGGAAGTCATCATCAACATGAAGGGGCCTCAAATGGTTTGGGTTCCAAAGGCCACTTGAAGGCCATGTGTGCGGGACTTGGGAGGCTTGGCACAAAGGAAATGAGAAGATTCAAGCCTAGAAGCCAAGCTTGCTAGTTGGACATGGGTTGCCCAAGTTCCCCGGTTGAGGTAATAGAAACTAGAACCCGTCTCATGTATCTTTGTAGCTC
Source organism: Cenchrus americanus (assembly GCA_947561735.1). Taxonomy (NCBI): domain Eukaryota; kingdom Viridiplantae; phylum Streptophyta; class Magnoliopsida; order Poales; family Poaceae; genus Cenchrus; species Cenchrus americanus. The sequence goes on along the minus strand of OX387242.1, from coordinate 162,122,451 downwards.
CATTACCTTGTTTAGGTTGCATTTGTTGCAATGTTCACTTATGGTAGGTTGCTTGTGTCATATGCTAACCCATGAGCAACCTACATGGTTTGATTAGTGTGTAGGAAAGCTACACTTGTTTCTTTCATGGTGCATGTTTTCTTATCTCTTTGCATCATGAGAACTATAGGGTTAGCTTCTCTTTTTTTTGTCATAAACAATGTGCATACATTTGGTTGGTGATTCAAACACTAAATGCACACATTTAGGGGGAGCTTATCCTATGGTTTGTTTATGGGACTAACATTGTTTCAAGCTTATTTTGTGTAGTCCCTTAGCGACGCGTTCCGGTGAGGTACTTCATTCTAAGAGAATGCTATTTCACTCTCAATGTGATCTATCATCTCTAAAAGAGTGAATATAGCAATATAAGCTTCATGCTATTGAGTCATGTCCTTGGGAGCTTATGTCTCTATATAAGTTCAAAGGAAATGTACTCATACATTTCTAATCCTTGTGGTACCCCAAGTGTCTTCTTTGCAAGCTTCTTTCAAGTGGTGTCACCTCTAGTGATATCATTTCCAAGTGGCTCATCTCAATGTGGTGCCAACAAGGTAGAGAGTAAAATCCCCCGGAGGTATGCGATGATCAAAAGACTACAAGTGATATCTACAAGTGGTAATGTAACAAGCACCTATTTGTCTTATCTCTTGTCCTTTAAGCTACCTCCTTGCATGATATGTTCTAAGCTTCCTTGCCTTACAAGTTTGTAATTGTGCACTTGTTTTCACACTATCTTTTTGTGCACACATTTAGGGGGAGCTTAGTTTGTATCATGCTAGTCTCATGAGCTTGTGATCCACCTTAGTTATTCTTACATGTGGTTTCTTCATGGATATCATACATATGGATCATGGTTCATGCATCTTTCTCCCTTGAATTTAACATTTCTCTTTGAACTTGAGGACCAGGAGCGTCCCGGTGGTCGGTGGATGACCGCTCCTCAGTGATGAGTGATTGACAACAAGTGTTGGACTGACTCTTGGCTCAGTGCGCAGGTGTAGGCTGCGGCCTAGTTCGTGTTGTTGCAGGTGAAGAACGGGTGCAAAAGGTCTTCAGCCTTAAGGGGCCTTCAGGAGATGGAGAGATAAGTAGGCTCGGTTCGAGGGACCCGGTGGACGGCGGGACTAGGTGCGGGCCACATGGTGGCGAGACGAGCAAGACGAAGTCATGGACGATCGAGCCGGTGCACGGTGGCGGTCGAGTCAAAAGGCTTGGCGGGAGGCCGGGCCGAGCAAGCGGGGTTTGGTGGTTTGCCCACAAAACCATCAGAGGACGGTTTCTTGGTTTGGGCCTCAAAACCAAGTCCGAAGGCCTAACACGACGGAGACGGGATCCGGGCGTGTCGGGATGCACTAGTAGAAAAGTGTTAATCAGTGACGATTCACTTGTGACGAGTACTAAATTCGTCACAAAATGAGAGCATTCTGTGACGAAATTTCCATATTCGTCATAAGTTGGATGTGACGGAGGTTTGGCATGAAAAATAATGACGAAAAATGAAAAATCGTCATATAATAACAAAACTAAATCGTCACTGTTTGTTTGGCCCTTGTTGAACCGCGAGGATCATGTCCGTGCGGTCCAGCGAGCGGTGCGTGGCGGCACAGTTGTGGCTGAATGCCTATGTGCTCCATTTATTCTTTTTTTTCAAAAAAAAACCTGCTTTAGTATGGGATTGAACCCGTGACATATTGCTAAATAGATGAAAGCCTTACCACTAGAACACAAGACATTTTGTGATTATGGGATGCAAGTTTTGCTATTTGTAGGGATAACATGGCGATGACGTGGCCCCACGGTGGGGCATGGCTCCGACGGGCCTGGCTCTCGCTCGTGGGCCACGGTCCAGGTCGACCCCGGCCGCATGGGCCTCCCTTTGCTCAACGTGGCGCCCCTGTCGTTTTTTGGTTATTGCAAAAAAAATACGTTGCGGTAGAAGCTCGAACCCGCAACCTCTCACTTAACAAGGGAGTGCCTTACCACTAGGACACCAACCGTTTTATGTTAGATAATACATATCATTTAATTTGTACAAAGACATGATATATTTTTAATAGACAATACACGTGATGGGCCCCGTACCCGTGATCACGTCGTAGCACTTCCCGGCGGCCGATCGCGAAGGGCCGAGGGCGACCCTAAACCCTACGTCGAGGGTGCGTCCCGGCGGGCGGTTCGCGCGTGCGCGCGAGCGAGAGCGGCACCGTGCAACGGCGACGATTGGGACACAACCGCACCGCCGGCGAGCACCGTACATCGTCACCGGACGGCCGGCGGCGGCGCTCGTGGGGACGAGCGGCGGCCGCCTAGATCGTCACCGGACGGCGGGCGCGCGGCGCTCGCGGGACAAGCGGCAGTGGCGGGCGAGCCGCGCGTGGCGCGCAAGCTGAGGATCGTCAATTACAATTTGTATTTAATTTTGTTTCTTAATTATGCATGTATTTGATGTGTTATTTAATTTTGTTTAATTTATTATGGAAATTTAATGACCGACTACAATTTTTTATCGTATTGTGAAACCAGATGGATAGAAGATGGATATTTGGGACACCGTTCACGGATGCTTATGTGAAAGGAGTCGAAGAGTTCATGAAATTTGTCGGCGAAAGATACCCCAAAGACAACCACATACTCGTCCGTGTGCGTTGTCTTAATCAAACTTTGCGGTCTCAGGGTGATGTAAGTGACCATGTACACATTTATGGAATGTCAGCTACATACACCAGATGGATTCATCATGGGGAGTCGGCGGATACTGCAGTAATTGAGAATTTTGAGCAGGAGGTCCAAGGAAGTGATCATGACTTTGGCATTCAAGTGGATGCGGCCGATGATGATGAAGATGAGGATCACGGAGTACCAGAGATGATCGGAGAGTTGTATCTTTGCGGAGAGGCCGAGGGAGGAGAAGTAAGGTTTGCAAGAGTCCTTGAAGATGCGAAGAAGTCACTTAGCCCGGGATCTAGCCATTCAAAATTCTCGTTTCGGTGAGGATGTTGTATATCAAGTCTCGCTATCGAATTGGCAATACAAAGCATTTTCCGTGATAATGCGATTGTTGTCGAAGGATACCCTCGAGTGAGTCGCCAAAATCATATGATGAGGCTAAGAAATATCTTAAAGAGTTGGGCCTTGGATTTGAAAACATCGATGTGTGCAAGAACAATTGTGTGTTGTTTCGGAAGAGGTATCTTAAAGGAGATGTGTGCCCGGTATGCAATGAGTCTAGATGGAAAGATGGAACTGGGACTAAGCGGGTTCCACACAAGGTATTGAGGCATTTTCCACTTATACCAAGGCTGAAAAGAATTTTTGCATCAAAGCGAACATCTCAAGAAACAAGATGGCACAAGGAAGTGAGGACCCCGATCGACAATGTAATGAGTCATCCAAATCGATGGGGAAGCATGGAAGGATTTTGATAGGAGGGAAAAAACCTTTTCACTCGATCCGAGGAACATTAGGCTTGCCTTAGCTACCGATGGATTCAATCCGTTTGGCAACTTGAGTACACAAGTACAAGTATGTGGCCGGTGCTTCGACACCGTTGAATCTCCCACCATGGGAATGCGTGAATCCCGCAAATTGCTTTATGGCATTACTCATACCGGTCCAAGATCTCCAGGAAAGGATTTTGATTTGTTCCTTGAGCCCCTAATTGAAGAACTGCTTGATCTATGGAACGGTGAGAGCACGTACGATGCGATTCTTGGTGGGAAGTTTGACCTTCGTGCTGCCGTGTTGTGGTGTATACATGATTTTCCAGCGTTGAGTACATTATCAGGGCGAACAACAAAAGGGTACTATGCATGTATTCATTGCGACAAGGATCCATTGTCCCGGGCAATAAGGAATAAGTTATGTTACATTGGACATCGTCGTTACCTTTTAAAGACGCATCCATGGCGGAGAAGCTTGGCTTTCGATGGTAAGCGGGAAAATCGAGATGCGCCAGGGAAGTTCACTTTGGAGGAGATAGAACAAGAGCTGGAGAAGGTGAAAGATGTCAGGCCAGGGAAGCATCCTGACATTACTGGAAATAAAAGAAAGCGCAATGAGGGTCCAAAGATTTATAGCCGCAAATCTGGGTTGTGGAAATTGCCGTACTGGAAACATTTGAAGATCCCACATAATCTCGATGTGATGCACATAGAGAAAAACATATGTGAAAACATTCTTGGCACATTACTCAATATACCAGGGAAGACTAAGGACACAACCAATGCAAGGCTAGATTTGTATGACATGGGCATAAGACCTGAATTGCACTTGCAAAGAAGATGGAAACTCGTCATTGCTCCACCTCGCTCCGTATGTCTTGGGGAAGGATCGTAGAATTGCATTCGCAACTTTCTCCAAGGCATCAAGTTTCCTGATGGATATGCGGCTAACCTAGCAAGATACATAACTGAAGATGGTTCGAAGCCGCAAGGAAAGCTGAAAACACATTCTTGCCACATACTCCTACAAAGAGTCATACCAGCTGGCCTAAGAGGCCTGGTAAGGAAGGATGTATATGAAGCAATTGCGGAGCTTGGGACCTTCTTTAGGGAACTATGCAAAGAGGAATCTACGGATTGATGTTGTGAAACGATTGAAAGAAGAAATTCCAAAGTGATCCTATGCAAGCTTGAGAAAATCTTTCCGCCGGCCTTCTTTGATGTCATGGTGCACTTGGTCGTCCATCTCCCCGATGAGGCATCGCTTAGAGGACCCGTTCGGCACGGATGGATGTACCCAATAGAAAGGCGGCTAGGCACTTTGAAGAATTTTGTGAGCAACAGGGGTAGGCCGGAAGGATCAATTGCTAATGCATATGTGGCAAGTGACACCTTGACCTTTTGTTCTAGGTATATGGAGGATATTGACACTAGATTTAACCGTGGTGATGGTAGTGATGGAGAGATGCCATTGGCTGATGACATCTCTATTTTTAAGCATGGTGTTACTCTTGTTGGATCTAATAGGACCCAGTACATTGAAGATGATGTCCTCAATAAGTTAGTTTGGTATGTGCTAAACAATTGTGATGAAGTTGAGGAATATGTGGAGTAAGTATCGTTTAGATGTTTGAGTTTTATTTTTTTGTTTTTCGAGTTTTATTTTTTGGTTTTTTAAAAAAACCATTATTGGTACGACTTAACTTTATTTCTCATGCAGCTTGTACAGGGCCGAACTAGTGGAGAAACGTGTACGTGATGTTGATAAAATGGTTGAAAAAGGATTCTCAAATTGGTTCAAGCACCATGTAAGTCATTACACATTGTGTTTGTAGGTTCAAGATATTCATTATTATCCATATGTAATCGGTGAACTGATTGCTTTGTTTTTGTTGCAACAGATTAGAAACAAATGCATGGAGAATCCAGCGGCGGTTAAAGAAGGACTGTGGGCACTGTCATGTGGCCCAGATCTGCGAGTTAGGACTTATGCAGCTTGCAAGGTGAATGGAGTGCGGTATAGCACCGTGGATCGTGAGAAGTTCCTTTTAGAGGATGTTTAGTGCAATTTTGTGATCTTGTGCATCTTAAAATCACTAAAAGGTTTTATGTCATAATCAATAAGCAATAATATCTAATTGAAAATTTGGCAAAAAAAAAGAGCATGCACACAAAAATGTCAAAAAATCTGACTCCCTTGGGTTCGAACCCAGGTGCTGCAGGGAGTAACTCAACCACCTTTACCATTGCGTTGTTCAAGTGTATTCGTCTCCAAAGGGACATTATTTACTTAAAACAGAACCCCATTAAAACGGGACGACGGACAGCGCCAATACTCATTTCCCCGCGTCGTCCCGAAAAAAAACCGCCAAAAAACTCGCCCTAAATATATCCATCCCCCCCCCACTCCCTCGGCAGCCCCTAGTCTTTCGTCCTCCCCGCCCCCATTTCTCGAACCCTAGCCGCCAACGCCGCAACCGCCACCGCCGTCGCCGAGCCGCTTCGTCGCCCACGAGCGGGGTCACCGCCGACATTCCCCTCTCTCTCATCGTCCAATGGATCTACCTCGCCCATCCCCCCTCTTTCTAGGCCCCTAGTCCCCACGACCGAACAAAATCGCCGTCGCGAGCCGCTTCGTCGCCCCCTCGGTCCGTCGTCGCCTACATCCGCCGGATTTTGGGTTGCGGCCGCCGAGGGATTTTGGGTCGCCTACATCCCTCCGTCCCTCTTCTACAGCCGCAGGTTACCCACAACCCCAATGGTGGCAACAAGGGGTCAAGGTAGGAAGAGACCTGCACATCAGGAAGAAGGTGAGCAAAACTATTTTGTCTCATAGGAATTGATGAATTCATTTGTTTCTAGAGTGCTCGTCATCAATTTGTATATGTGTTGCTTGCTACCCTATTCTCGCACTATTTTGTACATGTGTTTCTAGAGCCGAAGGTACCCACAACCCCAATGTTGCTTGCTACCATATTCTCTCCGTCATCAATTTGTAGATGTGTTGCTTGCTACGATTTTATCTCTCGTCATCAATTTGTAGATGTGTTTCTAGGTGAGCAAAACTATTTTGTCCCATAGGAAGAGACCTGCACCAATTCAGTTTTAAATTCATCTTTGATGCTGCTGTATAAAAAAACATAAGTGCCACTGTCAGAACATGATGAACAATGCCAGGTTGACTGCTTGTCTATTTTGTGCTTGGCATATAGGGTCAATCTCTTGTACGACACATACTAGTATAACGCCCGTGCTAACGCTACGGTGACACTTGATAATTTAAATTTAAATTTAGAAAACATGATTAACAGAACGTATGATTTGGCTTTGCATGTGTTTGGTGTACTAATTTTGGTATGCAACTGAATGTTCAGTAGACAGAACTGATCACTGACTTACAGTCCACAACATATGCTGGTTCTAAATTTGTTCTAGGCATACGACTACCACTTCTTATCCTGTAGCTCTACCGCAGCCACTGCTAGCTACTATCTCTTATCTATCTAGCATCAGTATTACTACTCGTTTTTATTCTCTAATAGACGCAATTTGCTTGTTCTTTTAAGAACCTCAAAAACCGAATATGAGAGAAGGCGGGATGAACAAGTGGCAGAGAATGATAGGATGTTGGAAGCGCTTGGAGTCCTAAAACTCTCTACTGAACTTAGTAATTCTCTACATCAATCTGCTACAAAGAAGGGGAAAACAAGTAGTGAAGGTTCAGATACATCGGAGTATCTCCTTGAAAATGATGATGATCAAGGAGATACCGATGATGATGAAACTGAATCTGATGCGCAGCCACAACCCAATAAGGTGCTTCTTCTATCTTCAGAGTGGATAGGGAATATTTGCATTGCATTTGGATGGTTTAAATTTGTTCTTGAATATATGCTCTACCTTTATAATACATATTCTTTCTTTCATATCAATTATTAATATATGCTTTTGCTTACTAATGCACATCACTTACTTGAATTTTTTTCCACAGTCTCCTCCAGGGCGTAGTCGGAAAGTCATCACTTTGAGGAAGAAGACAGGTCCCAACATGCCGCCAGGAGGTAGAGCTGGTAAGAGAGTGAGGGCACCTGATGGTTTAGAGCCGGAACCTGCTATGGCCCAATTAAGATCATCAAAAAGGCTTCAACTCGGCGCCGAGAGATGGGCGGCCTGCAGAGGAAATCAATGGAGCCGCCGTGGGGCAAGGCAATGGAGCCGGTGCACGAAGAAGGTACCTGCAGCTCGGTGGTCGGGACATTGCAAACTGCAGAGAATGACAATGGAGCCGCCGTCGAAGACATGACACATGCCGATGACGACATCGTAGCTTGTGAGGAAGTTACCGAAGGCAAGTTATATTTTATTTGTCATTTAAATATATCATCTTTGTTTCGATTTGCAAGAAACTAAGCATTTAAATGCAAATTCGTTTGTAGTTCCTACACGGCGAGCCCCAAGGAACCCCGTGCCACCCACCAAGGGATCACAACTCGGAGAGGATGACAAAAGCTATGGGACATAGATTGCCCATAGTTGTTGATGAAGGCAAAAGAAGGCCAAATGATGTTGTTCAAGCAAACCAAGTTTGCATCGAGTCCGGTGTCGCCATTCGGCAAAAGGTTCCTATCCTCACTCATTGGAAAGAGTACAAGACCGATGAGAAACAATACATTTACAAGGAGTATGTGTCAAAGCTCTCTCGTAAGTGCCTCCTTTCTTCTCTCCCTATTGTAATTTGCCGATAGCCGTAATATGCTCCTCCTATTTTCTTCTCTCCCTCATGAGGTCAAAGCTCTCTCGTATGTGTCAAAGCTATCCATGCACTATTTGATGTAGCAAGAAGGCAATAGGCCATCTTGAGGTACATCACCCATGGTCATGGCCGATCCAAAGGAATGATCAATGAGTTGTTGAATACTTATAGTTTTACTATATCCCGTTGGTCTCTTGGATTATATGTTTAGGTGGTAGTGTCAAGTTACCGTCAAACTTTCAGTTTTCATTTCTTAGCACAAATTTACCGAAATGTACCTATTCAATGTTTCATTTTCTAGTAAATGTACTTACCGAATGTTTCTTAGCACAAAGTTACTAAATATTTATACCGAATGTACCTACGGGATATTTCAGTTCATAGCTACTAAATAATATTTATCTTAGCTACCGAATGTTTGTTAGCACAAAGATACCGAATATTTAAAATGAATGTACCTATCGCCTATTTCAGTTCATACATACCGAATATATGTACCGTATGTTTCAGTTCTTAGCTACCGAATGTACCTACTCAATTGACTAACTATGGAATTGTCACTTGACTAGGGGCGCTTGGCCATTAACGTCAAAGACAAGCCAACGGTGGAAGCTTGCACCGATATGCCGCGCTCTAGGGTGCGGCAAATCCGCCATCGGCTCAAGAAGAAATACTTCGATGATGTACCCGCAAATGAGATTCGGCTTAACTTCTCCAGTTTCAAGCATGACCGATGATGAGTGGAATCAACTAGTTGAAAAGTGGAAAAATCCAAAGAACATGGTATTCTCTTTCTTATTCAGCTTTGCAAAGGATCTTCTCATTTTAGTCCATTCATATTCTCTTCTTTTTTTGGTAGCGAACATGTCAAAAGAACAAGCATGCTCGCAAAGAAAGTCAAGTATCATCGAAGACGGGTTCTCGTAGCTACGTGGCACACTTGCATGCATATGTAAGTAAACAGTTCCTTGTACATATTTGCACTCAACAACTTATTAGGCATTTGATCCGATAAAATTCTGCCGTAATTGATTCTCTATGAAACGGAAAGAGAAGAGTAACAATGCAGAACCAAGCAATGAACAAAATGAAGAACTTGATGTGGTTGAGGCCTTCAAGGCCCGCCATACCAGCTCCAAAAATGGCCTTGATGAAGCAAGCAAGAGAGGCAATTGTAAGTCCGACTAGCTTAATCCCGGCACAATGGTTCCTTTAATTTCTTCACTCGTGTTTGGTTCTTGTGGATGATGGTGACGCATGCAATCGCAATGATATGTCTAGTTATCTACAATTGGTCACTCAACCGCATGTCTTACCCGTGGTGATTTCGAATGTTTCCAATGTCTCCATCTCTTCTTTTTTCATCCTTGTTTGCTACGGCAGCCAACATAATGTCATCATTTCTTAAGTAGTCCACATGCAAGGGTGAAAATAACAACCCACAATATAGTCTCACTCTTATTTTATAAATAGTTACTCCTCATTTTTGTTTGTTTCGATCTTGGTAAGCTAAATGGAAACAGTGGTTACATGATTTCTAACGATTGCAATTCAACATTGGTATACCCGAAATGCTAGCCCCAACCATGAACCGAATATTCAAGTATCACTACACACTTATGTTGTCATCCTTGTATATGGTAGTTTACTTTTATATGTACAAGATTGCAAGCTGAAAGTAGTGTAACAATTACTTGTAATTTGCTACACCGTCCATTTTACTTCGACCTCACTCTAGCACACATCTTGCTATCCATATTCTTTAAAAACATCTTCTATGATATGTGAACCTCACTTTAATGCAATATAAGTATGAATAAATGCCGGCTCTTTGCTATTGCAATCAAATATGGAAGCTTTGAGGGCAAGCATCGGTTGAAGGTGAGACAAGAGTGTCCGGTGTGCAGGTTGTGTCCGAGGTGCTCTCCAAGAACAAAGCTCAAACATTTTCCTCAAGAATGTTGGCATCAAATCAGCGGCATCCACCGACTCTACAAAGATCAAATGAAAGCAATCTTCGAGAACGCCTAGCAGCTACCGAAGCTAAGGCCGCCGTGCAAGATGAACTCGAGGAGCTTAAGAAGAGAAGTGAAGAGGCCGAGCAAAAGCTGGAGAGGACACAAAGGGAGATGGAGGAGATGAAGAAGTCGGGCAGAGATAAACAACAAGGCAATGGAGGAGAACAATGCGCCGCTCGAGAGTATCTTGTCCCTCAACAGGGCTTCTTTGACTTGAGCGCCGCTCCAAGCTACCGGAGGAGATGACTTGAGCGCCGCACTGTGCATCATCAACTCGGTGATTTTGTTTATGCAATGATTTGTACCGCCGTTGCCGGCGGTTGGCATGTTGCCGGTTGACATGAGGGCCGCCGTTCGCCAACTTTTTAACCGAATGAACCGAGTTGTTGGCATGCCGCCGGTTGGCTAGTGTTTGCCAACTTTTATTTATGTTACTAGTGATGTCTAGTGAGTTGTGAACTAAGAGTAGTGTTCATTCGGTTGTATGGTCGTTGGAATACCGGATGTGTTGGTTATGTGAACTATGTTATTTGCATTTTGTAATGAAATCAGCATGAGCACTCGGACATCCTATAATGAAATTTAATCCATTCGTGACGAAAATTTATTCCATTATGTGAAAATGTTGATATCAAAACTGTGACGAAAATGAGATCCAATAACAGCAGGACACGTGGACTACTGAATTCCTGCCACGTGGCCCATTAAAAGCGATACGTGTACCCTCCACGTCAGTGAACACATGGCAAGCCACGGCAGCACCAACCACGTCAGCTAACACGCGGCAAGTCACGTCGCAAGCAAACACGTTGCAAGCCACGTCGCAAACGTGTCAAGCCATGTCCGCAGCCACGTAGACGTGCCACGTCAGCTACCAGCGTGGCAAACGGTGTTAGGTAGTCTGACGGAACGACGTACTGTGACGAAAACTGGTGTACATCAATGACGAAAACAGATCGTCACTGAATGAATTGCATTATGTGACGATGACAATTTCGTCACATAATGGTTGCTCATCTATGACGAAAAATCACGTTTCGTCACAATGGTCAATCTGTGACGCTCATTCCATGACGAAATCATTTTCGTCACAAATTCGTCACAGAATACTTGTTGTGACGATTTGGGTGACTTCTGTGACGAATGCATATTGTCATTGATGAGCACATCCCTAGTAGTGATGCTTCGAAGCCGAGGACACGCGGCGGGATCGCATGGCTTGCGTCGGGAGGACGCGGGGTGCGGCGAAGGCGTGGCCGTCCGATGGCAAGACCCACAAACATTACATAAATGCCCCTACGTGGGTTGTATCGCCAGTAGTTGAGTTAGGGGTAGTCGAGTCATTTCCCACACCGGCGGGACCCGATATATAAGCCATGAGTGTGTGTGGATGGCTCTCTCTCTCCGCGACTTAGGGTTTCATTTCCCCCCTCCCATTTCTCATTTTCGTAGCTATTTTCTTCTCTATTTTTCTCTAGGCTAGCATGAGAGCTTCATGAGAGATTTGTTGAGAGGGATGGATGCTAGGGCGGCATGCTAGACCTTGTGAATCTTTCCTGGTTTGTATAAAAGATTCGGCGTTGTGTTTTCCGTGGTCTTTTTCGTGCTTGTTTTTGGTGCCTTTGTTCTCGGTGTGATTCCGCAGATGTGAGTGGGTTTCTCCCCGGATTTCTTTGAGGGAAACTTGGATGGATGTCTCGTGCATCTTTGTGATTGATCTTGTGCCCTCAAACGCCGGGAAACCACTTCGATTCAAGGATTTTCGTTCGGTGCTCCAGCTTTTGGTGGTGCTCAAAGGATTCGCGATTCCCAGTGATTTAGGAGTTAGGAGCACTACAAAAAATGTTGTAGTCTATGACATGCCACTTTCGTCATGGATCATTGAAAATTCGTCATAAAACAGCATCTATGACGAAATTTGAGGTCATGTATTGAGCGTCACGGGTCCCTTCTCGTGACGTCCTTAAGTTTTCGTCATAGATTAACGTGATCCATGACGTTATAAAGCCGTCATAGAATTGTCTAAAGCCCACTGAACCCGGCCCAAAGCCCAAAATCTATGACGAAAATGGATGTCATAGATTAGATTGCCACATCACTCATGGATGACTTGGACGATGAGTTGGCTGCTGACGTGGATGATGACGTGGCCGCTAATGTGGCAATTGATGACGTGGAAAATGATGATAAGCTGACAGATGGCAGTTGAGGTGGCGATGATGATGGCACCACGACATTCGATAATGGGCCCAATTCAAAAATGGGCCAAAAATAGGCCAGCTAATTCGACTTAATTTTCAACTCATTCAGAAAACAACCCATATAAATTTCAGCCCACCAGATTTATACAGATTCAAAACAACCCAGTATTAACAGTAAGCAATTTCAACATGTAACAGCATCACATATGCTCACATTCAGAATTACATTTAAAAAATAGATCACATGCATTTGTTAATCCAGCATAGCAAATCAGGCCTCCTCTATTTCCTTTTAACTACTTGTTACTGGATACAGTCATGCAGCTGATCCCCTTCTGATTGGCTTGCTCCTTGCTGCATCTAATCGCCAACCTGAAAGAGAACAAATTCTATAGCCTACCATGGCTTGCTCCTTGCTGCATCTAATCATCAACCTGAAAGAGAACAAATTCTACCACCTTAAATGAGGCCCAGCATTAGAAATTAGCATATCTGAAATGTAAATAGAGACACTAGTATCAGGTATTTTAAATAAGAAATGCATGGAGACACTAGTCATTCGAAACTGCATATATATGCACTAGTCATCATGTTGCTCTCTGAACTTCAAAAGTACCATCATGTAACCAGAAATAGGTAAATCATCAAAAACACAAATGCACAACACAGATCCCTACATAGATGCCAAGCTGCTGACAGACAAATGCTAACAAGCAATGCTCAAGAAGCTTAAACAATATGCAATGATTGTCATTTGTTAGTGTAGTATGAGAGACATTTCACTCGAGATAACTAATATTAGCTTAGCTCATGTCGTGCTTACCAGAGATAAATGTAGGTGCTCATTCTGGATAACGAAGTGCACAGCTACATGCAGAGAGCATAAAATGGAAGCACTAGCTATTGCAGCTTGCTGCTGTTGAATGCGATCAATCTCTGAACACAGTCGAAACCAATCGGCCTTGCACTGTGCAACTTCAGCTCTGAGAATAGTTCAAAAATAAAGCAACTGCTCCGATAGTTAGTAATCAGTGTGGAAGATAATGCAAAGTGCTTGCTGGAGGAGGAACAATATTAATCAGTTACTAATATTGATTAGAGACACGGCTATTACAATTGCGAGCTAGAGCATTATGCAGTTGGAGCAAGGCAGCAGTAGGGGCATCTAACTCTAAGCATCAAGCATTGAAAAAGCAACTACAGTTGATCTGCTTGGTCGTTGGCAAAGGACTAAAACACAGCAACATCCATAATGAGGAATGAGCAGAGCAGGCTCGAAATCTGGCCGTAACAAATAAATTTTGAAGTCTAACAACCATATACAGAATATGGTCACACAATCAGAAGAGCAAAGATTACTAAATTAAAGGGCATGCTGAATAGTTAGTTAACTAATTTGCTCCGCAAGTGTGTAGTTAGTTACTGAATAGACATCAACATATTAGATCTCTGAACATCAAACAACTTTAGTGTCTGGCACCACCCGTAAATTCACTAGCTGATTACTAATATTTTACAGAATCCTAAGGAAGGAACAATTAGATGCAAATAGAAGTGCAGATCTTAGATTATCTCCGTGTCAGATCTACTCCAACTGGGAGGGAGCTCGAGCTCACCGTGCATCTCACCTGCACAGAGAGCAAGCGAACACCCACAGGTTAGCGAGTAGGTTGACAACGAACATCTCGTCGTGCTCAAGTTACAGGCTACACAGTAGCATTCAAAAAGGTTTACATGTTGCAGTTACTAGTACTAATCAATAGTAGGTAGCTACTACCAAAAGCACTGAGGAACATAAGTACCATCATTTAGTACATGGACAGATGAACATGGACACCAAATCAGCCCCGTGAAAAATATTCTAGACATAGTAGAAGTCATATATTAAATTTCATAAGCACAAACGACTATTTCAAGTTGGATGGATGTACCCAGACACAAGATTTGAATTTCATAAGCACAAGCAGATAGTTTTCAAATTGACTTGATTATACTAGTCGGTGATTAAGTCACCATGAGCCATTGCTATATTTAACAATACAAATGATGATACTTCAACTTGGGAGACTATATGCATGAAAATCTTACAAGATAATTTTAGACACTACTTCTAGTTGCTAGCACAATAATATACAGGCAAGGAAATGCCTTACCAATCGGGATCACGTTACTAAGAAGGACATAATAATCACTAGTTGCAACAATTACTGAAAAGGACATACAAATCACAAAGAGGGCAGAGGGTTTTTTCAGAGGCAATTTCACCTTTTACAACTAAGTTTTTCAGAACTTATTAGAAGGGACAAATGCTTGCAGTAGCCATCACTAACATATTTAAGCGGAAGAAAGACGGAATAGTCAGCGGACAGCAACCCACCACTACCTCTGAATACTATGAGTACTAGCTTGTTTAGTGCAGTGTAGGAGCTTTGTGCTTCTCTCGATTGGGAGCCATGGTGTTCGAAATACTCTTGCTCATAGATAAGAAAAATCTTGACAGACAAGGTTTTCTTCATTATAGCATCACACGGGATGTCAGATTTAAAGTTGATAGAGGTATTAGAACTTCAGAAATCGTATCCCCACCCATATGTAGACATTTAGACAATAAGGGGGAAATTTAGATACTCCCTTCCACTCCCTTCCCACTAACATCATGAATTGAACCATAAATCCCCTAAATCAGTAGATCGAAGGAAACCTAAGACAGGGGGCCCATAGATCAAACGAATCGAACCAACGCCAACCACAAATTGAGTAGTCTGGTCGAGAAATTACTTCTAGGGTTCAAGGTGGGGAAGGGGAAGGGAGGAACAAACCAAGAACGACTCGGAGGAGGAGGACGCACGGGAAAGGAAGAGGACCGAGGCTGAGCTCTGCCCGGAGGGAGCTGTCGGCGCGCCGCCGCTCGTGGTCGTGCTGCTCGCACATGCGCCTAGCAAAGCGAGTCGCATGTGCGTGCTGCTCCTGGATCCGTCTAGAGAGGGCCTCGGCCTGCTCATCAGCCACACGTCCCACTGGCATCTGCCACAGGGAAGCCGAATCGGGCCTCCGCACCGCCACCGGTCAACGCCGTCGCCCTCACGTTGGGGGAGTTGGGCATGGTGAGCTGCTGTTGAGGTCGAGGGGAGAGGAGGAGCGACAGCCAGCGCCCAGTGGGGAGGCCTTCTCCAGGGAGAGAAAAGGGGGCCGACGGCGGAGGAGGCGAGGAGGCGGAGGAGGCGAGGTAGGAATGAGGTGGGCGGAGCTGGGGCTGGAGTGAGTGGTGTGCGGGATGGAGTTAGGGTTTGGTCTGCAGTAGCACATTATATACTAAGGGAAACACGATCTGAGTCATCGAA
Source organism: Cenchrus americanus (assembly GCA_947561735.1). NCBI lineage: Eukaryota > Viridiplantae > Streptophyta > Magnoliopsida > Poales > Poaceae > Cenchrus > Cenchrus americanus. The sequence continues at coordinate 162,106,656 of OX387242.1, read as the reverse complement.
TCGAGAATGAACGGCTGCAAATGGTTGGGCCATTTGGGCCGGAACGTGCCTGGATTCATTTACTCAATGTCTAATATTTTTCTTTTCCTTTTTCATTTTACTGTACCAATGTGAAGTAACACTTAAAACCAATTGTCTTACATGCACAACAATATTTTCTAATATATAATAGTATGTATATAAGTTTTCACCTTGGAGTTTCATGAATTTTCAAGTAGATTCACTATTTTCTATCATTTAAATGAATTTCTACATGTTTATCAAAAGTAATTCCAAATTGACCTATATGGACCTCTAATAAGATTCACAAAAATTCAAAAAAAATATATTTAGGCTTCTATGGTCTATTCTATCCCACATTTAGGAGATTGACGAAAAATTCAATTGACATATAGGGAAATTCAAACTTCTACTAGCCATCTTATTATAAAATATTGATAATAATATCTAAAACTTCTCCAGATATTATATAAGTTGGAATACAATCATTTTTTGGATAAAAAATCTTGCCATAAAAGTTTCATAAGATTTTGCGAAAGTTGAAGTATACATTGTTCACAAACCATACACGTCTCTCACATTCTTTCATACAACTCAATTTAAACTTTGAAGTTTGTGTACCATGAAGTATTTTTCTTGCTCATGTACACCTCAATTCTGGACATAACCTTACATTTACTCTTCTATTAACATATGGGGAATCACATTGCAATTTGTTGTGCAAAAAAGTTATTATTTGTATTTTTTAAATCACTAATGAGTACACCCAAAAAGTTGCAAAATTGTTATCTTATATGATCCTAATTTATTTTTCACATGTAACAAACAACATAGAAGTTGTCACCTAGGAGTTTCAAAAAAAATCAAGTAGATTTGCTATTTTCTATCATTTAAATGATTTTCTACGTGTTTATCAAAAGTAATGCCAAACTGACTTATATGTACTTCTAATAAGATTCAAATCATTCAAAAAATATATTTATGCTTCGGTGGTCCATTATAGCCCACATCTAAGAGATTAACGAAAAATTCAATTGACTTATAGGGAAAACTCGAACTTCTACTAGTCATCGTGTTATACAATAATGATAATAATACCTAAAACTTCTTTATTAATTATGTAAATTGGCATAAAATCATTTTATGGATGTACAAGCTTGAAAAAAGTTTCATAAGATTTTGTGAAAATTGGAGTATACATTGTTCACAAACTATATAGATCTCTTACAATGTTTCATACAACTTAACTTAAACTTTGAAGTTTGTATACCCTAAAGTATTTTCTTGGTCATGTACACCTCAATTCTACACATAACCTTACATTTACTCTTCTATTAACACATGGGGATTCACATTTCCATTTATTGTGCAAAAAAGATATTTTTTTTATTTTAAAATACCTAATTAAGACATGTTATGCATTAATTGAAAAAAATAATTATCTTATATACCCCAAACATATTTTTCACATGTAAAGGAACACATTTAAGTTGTCTTCTATAATTTTCAAGATTTTTTGAACAAATTGCTATTTTATACTATTTAAATTAATTTATGTATGTTTATTGGAAATAATTAATTTTTGAACTCATGGATGTCAAAAAGTCTGCACGTAGCCCTCCATTTTTGCGCAAGCGGGCCGCCCGTCATGTTGTGTGGGCCGGTTTGGGATCTCAGGGTGGCTTCCTAGTCCCACTAGGGAGTTAGAGGCGCACCAGCAGACTTCGACTCTGGTTACCAAGCCCAATTTACTTTGAGTTCAATTTTCGCGAAAGTCTACTTTCCCCCCTAAACTTCGTAACTACACAAAGCATATCCTTGAACCTTTGAAATTGTCCAGATTACATCCCGAGCTTGGTTATGTGTGGTTTTAAATACGATTTTGTCTTTTCTTTTTTATCTAATTCAATTGAATATTTAAAAATAATAGTAAATTTAAAAATCATAAAATGAAAATCCAATTTTGTTTGCCTTTATATAGGTATATCTATATATACTGAATATATAATATTATATGCTTTAGAAAAAATTAAAATTTAGATTTTTTTAAATTTTGACTGTGATTATCTCTAATTCTTTTCACACATTATATGAATTGTTTGAATTTATTGATCATGAGGAAATGTTGAAATGCAATGTGGTCGGATTATGACGAAATTGGCGCAACGTCATAGTGTTTGGACTTCATATCGGGCTTTATATCCAACACTGCTAATCTATGATGAAATCTGACTGTTGTCATGGATGTAGTGTGATCTATGACGAAATCTGTGACAAAACTGGCACAACGTCATAGTGTTTGGACTTCATATCGGGCTTCATATCCAACGCTGCAAATCTATGACGAAATTTGACTGTTTGTCATGGATGTAGTGTGATCTGTGACGAAATCAGAAAACATCATGGGGATTTTGTCATGGATCAAAGGATTTCTTGTAGTGGAGGCAAGATTTTTGGGCTATAGCATCCTTGTGTGACGATTTTCAAGTCCCCAAACCCTTGTCTCTATAGCTTCTACCGTTTGGGAAATCCGATGATGATTTGGGGAGTTAACTTTCGGGGTAGTGCGTTTTCTGCTCTGTCTGCACCTCGCGGACGGTCCGCGAGGACCAGGCGGACAGTCCGTGCCATCCCTGTTCGTCGGGTGTTCTTCATGTTCTTGCTCGCCTTTTGTTTCGATCCGTCGTGGCTTTGAGTTTTCGTTGGGCGAAGTTTCAGACGGTCCGCGTGTACTGGGCGGACAGTCCGCGGGTGCCTGGTGGACAGTCCGCGTGCTCCCCGCGGACGGTCCATTATTCAGGGTCGTCTCTGGAGGTTATGTTTGGTTTTTCGGACGGTCTGCGGCGCAGGACCGGACGGTCCGCGGTGTGTGTGCGGACAGTCCGCGGCAGCAGGCCGGACGGTCCGCCAGAGCCTGAGTGCTTTGTTCCTGGTTCGATTCCTCCCTTCCTTCTTTCGTGCTTCCGCGCGTGCTTCAAGGAATCGTTCCTAAGACTAGAGGTTGATCCATAACCTTGGTGTCTTGGCGATTGGTGTGTGATTCGATCCATCGCTTGTGTGTGACCGGGATTTGACTAGGGTATAGACCGGGTTCTTTGAGAAGAATTTTTACCGACTCCTATTCACTCCCCCCCTCTCTAGTCGCCATCTGATCCTTCAGAACTATGTTTGCTATGCCTTTCTAGTTTCCTTGGACCTCTTTTGTTTTGGACTTTTTGGAGATTATTCCAAAGGGGGAGAATGTGAGACCAAAGCAAGCTAGTGGTTTCAAAGTGGGAAGAGGCAAGCTATGTGTGAACATAGGAAGAGAAGATCAAAAAGGGGGAAGATTTGAACTAGGGGTAGTTTGGATGATGGTAAGCATCCAAGCAAGTTTAAGTGGTTCTAATTTTGTCAATTTTCGCAAAGTTATGCTTGCTTTGGTTGTGTTGTCATAAATCACTAAAAAGGGGGAGATTGTAGCGAACATGGCCTCATGTGCCATTAGTTCGAGTTTGATTTTGGTGATTCATGACAACATGATCAATGGGACAAACCATATTGTTTAGCATGTCATTGTAGACATTTCTAGGTCCCAACGATGCCAAAATACCACATGCCAAATTGAGAAGATAGTCTATTTTTCAAGGGTCAAAAACGAGAAAGAAAAGGAAAAGAAAGGACACCGTCAGATGAACCGACGTACCAATATAGCAAGCATCGGTGCAATCGTCGGACGAGTTCGTACACTGGGTGAAACCCTAGGCACCGTCGGATGAACCGACTGTCCACTTTCTAGTAGCGTCGGATGAGTTGCAGAGAAGAAGAAGAGAAGACAGTAGCACCGGATGATCCGACGGTCTGAGTGAGGACACCATCGGTCTATCCGACGCTCAGTTTGAAGCGATATAGAGATGCACCAAGACAACCTCTTCAACACCGGATGAACCGACGCCCAGGGTCAGAGATAGTGTCGGTCTATCCGACGGTCACGAAGCAACATACAGAGAGTTTTGGCGAAGCGTCCTTCAGCACTGGATGAACCGACACACCGTCGGTGTAATGCGTCGGAGCAGTTGTGTCAGTGGATCTTCAACGGCTAAGTAACGTGGAGGGCACCGGATGAACCGATGCCTAGAAAAAGCATAGCATCGGTTCATCCGACACTACCTTTTTCAGTAGCTTTTAGCCAACAACTAGTTTGATGTCTTGGGCTATTTATACCCCCTCCACTCACCCATTTGAGGTTGCTGGAGTGTGTGGAAGTGCAGATGAGTGCAAGACACTTAGAATATCATATCCAAGCCATCCAAGTGCTAAATTTGCTCATCCATAGACTTGCACATGTTTTGTGTGTGTGCTTAGTGCTAGGTTTAGCTTAGAGCTGAGTGAGTGCAAGGTGTACCTACCTTGTGAGGTGATTCTTGAGTGGATTAAGTTGTAAAAGGTGCACCGGAAGCCTTGGGGCCTAAGTGGCTCACCAGCAACCGTCTTCGACCCTCCGGCTTGGTGTGGAGTGGCGAGGACACTTTGTGCGGGGGACGTGTAGACCCCCTTCCTAAGTGGAGAAGCTCCTTGGTGGAGGCGGCATCAAGGTGACCAAGGGAGCTTGACGAGTGCCTAAGTGGCGAGCCTTTGTGGCGAGTCAAGTGGTGCTCTTGGGAGAGACTTGGTGACCGAGAAGCAATACTCTTGTGTGAGTGCTTCAACAACGTGGACTAGGGGTGGCTTAGTGCCTACCGTGTCAAGAGTTTGCTTCCTCTCATCTCCTTTACGTTTCCTCATTTACTCTATTGCAATCTTTGCTTGCCTCTACTTTCCTAGAGTAGTATCATGCTAGGATTGGCTATAGGTTGCAAACCTTGCTTCGGGATGGGAGTTTCACACTAGAACAACCCTAGTTGCACATCTAGATAGTATGTTCTAGTTTATCTTTGTGCAAAAATAGTGAAGCCATTGGTTAAGATTTTTCGTTGCCTAATTCACCCCTCCCCTTCTTAGGCTAACGAGCATCCGAGTCCTTACAAGAAGGTACTAGTATGCAATCCTTGTAATTTTGCAGAGACAAGGACCTATAAATTGTGTTCAATGCTTTGTTGATTGTGTTCAATGCTTTCTTTGGTTACTTCTGGACCTCCTGTTGGTTAATTGTCATTGGGTTCATGAAACCAACTCTACCATAGCCCTTCTTGCACATCATAATAAGTTTCATGCTACAGAAAATGAAAGACGAAGTTAATGAGTAAATTGGCAGTCAAAAGAAATTAATTAAAAAACATATGATAAATAGACGCTTATAGACACCAGGTGATGATAAGATCGGTATTCGGGCATCTAGATGATACACTTCACAAATATCTTTGAATCTCATCCGGATCACCTTCTCACCTTCACGGGAAATATCGTCCGGTCTAACAAGCATATTAAACACCTCTAGGTCTTTCACTAACTTGTTCATGTACCACTGATGAAATTTGTACATCTTAGTTGACAGCTTCTTTACCAATTCTGGACTGACCATAGGCTGTGCTACCTCAAAGGGCCATCTAGGTACCGAATTTCTATCCAGAGATGGCAGTTTTGCATTACCAAGAGCAGCAGCTAGAGGTATACCTACTTCCATATAACTAATGAACTTCACTAGCTTTTCTGTAGGCATAATTGTAAGAGCTCATTCATTTGTACTGAGGCCAGAGGCAACGTAAGTGGACGACGATGACACATCTATTTGCTTCTTTGTGTCATGAGAGGCAAGGTAACTCGCCGTTGACCCTCCTAATCTCTTCTTTTGCCAAGACATGGAGAGCGAAAGATCATAGTTTGTTTTTAATACTACTTTTTTCTTGGTTGCTTCTTTCATTCCAATGAAAAACTTCAGTTTTTCTGGATCTAGTTGTTGTTGTTTTCGAGCTCCTTCTGTTTGCATTTTTCACACACTTTCTCGAAAAAAATCGTGTACTTGTTCTTGTACAACCTCTTACATTTCTTGTTCTGTCATTTCGTATGCTACCTTCCTTTTAATGGATGTTTTTTTCTTTCTGCCCCTGGTTGTTTCTACTTTGGTGGTTGCATCGGCTTGGAGTGCTCGGGACTTCGTTGACGCCTGCTTTGCGGCTTGTTGCTTTGATGGTGATTGGGGAAGGATGTCATCTTCATCACTCACAACAGAGAAGGATCGAGATATCGATGAAGATCGATTCCAGAATTTTCCCCGATCCCTCTATTCATGGCTAAAGTCGCCGCGCCTCTCCTCTAATCCGAAATCTCCACTAGATCCATCCACCCACTAATTTTTGATAACAGTTTTGTTGAACTTCAGTAAAATGAAGGATCAGTGCGATATTTAGGTCGGTCACTGATACAGTGATGCCACCGAAGACCAATGGAAATAACGGCTCCAGTCAAGTGTCTGTCACCTAGTAGTCTCCCAACTCGGATGACACTACCCGGAGGAGCTCCTGCAAGAAGTCGTCACCGAGGTCATCGAGCTCCAAAATGCCGCTGGGGCACTGGCTCATGGACGACGTCGCCCGCGCCTGCGGCATGTCGACGGCCATGCCGGACGCGTTAGAGCATTGATCTTCCTGCGGCTGTACATCTTGCCACGTACTCTTGCTGTTGCTGAAACCGGTTGGTGAGACGACCTTTCGCCTGCGCGTGCGCTTGGAGTGCCGCCGCTTCAGCGCCAGGACAGGGGAGCCGCCCGCGCCGGCGAGCCCAAGTGGCCCCAGCGACTCCCGCACGCACTCCACGGGGAAGTTGAGCACAGCCATGGCGCCGCGCGCGGTGAAGGCAGCCTGGTCGTAGGCGAGCGCGGCAGCCTCCGGGGTGTCGAAGGTACCGATCCACACGCGGGCGCCCTTGCGCGTCGAGTCGCGGATCTCTGCCGCGAACTTGCCCCACGGACGCTTGCGCACGCCGATGAAGGCCTGCCGCTTGTCTCCCAGCGAGGCGGCCGCGTCCAGCCGCCAGTGATGCTCTGGTGTGTTCAGCGACACCGACGATTTCTCCGAGGATGTTGAGGAAAAGACAGTGATACAGTCGGAGCACTCGTCGTCGTCGGCGGCGGCGGCGGCGTCAGCGTGGCTGCCGAGGAGGAATGGGTCGATGTCCAGCGGCATGTCGTCGGCGTCGACCGTACCAGGGCTCGAGCTCCAGTGCTGATGATCGTGGATGGTCGAGGGTTCCATCGCCGCTGGCCCATCCGAGCACATATCGGCGGAGGAGCACGACGAAGAGGACCAGTCGTCGGAGCACACCTCGGCAGGCAGCTCGGCGGCGTCGATGCCGTCGAGGAGGAATGTTTCGAGCTGTAGTAGAATGTCTCTGGTGGTGGCGTCGATGGCTGGTGACACGGCAGCTTGTTCTGTGGCAGGGCAGTGGTAGGAAGCGGAGGAGGTGCCGTGCTCCTGATCCATTTGGATTTGTTTGGCAATTTGCGACAGGTAGAAGGCAGCAGCAGCAGCTCTGGTCGAGCCGTTGAGACGATGCATTAGGGGTATTTATAAGCTTTGGATTTACAATGTCGAAAGTTGAGGCTCCTCGTCTCATGGAGTGGATGGGTACGAATGAAGAAATCATCAATCATGGAAGCCGCCATACCATGGATTTCAGTGGTCAGCAGAGTGACGGCGGCGTTCCACAAGTGACGTCCGGCGGGCGGCAGCAAGATAGCAGGACAGGGCGCTTCTGCAGACTGCTGCAGCGTCACTCCTGCTGCTTCCATGCTTCTTCCTTCCACCTCGACGAAGCAAGTAACGGACACATCGTGCATTTCTTGTTGACTGTGTAAGACCGTCTCCGGTAGCTCCCCTTCCCAACCCCATCTACAAAATGTCACACCTGGTTTCCGAAAAAAGGATCAGTTTACACACATACGATAGACGAAATGAGTGAAACATCATAAACACTATTAAAACGTATTTCAGAGTTTAACCACTTATTACACTCATGCGGGAGACTCGAAGGTATCTAACGACGGAAAACGATAACTACTCGTCGAGTCCTCGTCTTCCGCTCCCACAGACACTTGGCTGGGGTCCGCAAGCCTCAGATCTCATCGTTGTCGTCGAAGAATTCTTCTCCAAAATTTTCCTCTGAATAGCGATAAGTAAGGCTGAGCACTCTTATGGTTGGAGCTCAACAAGTGGGGGAAAAATGCAAGGCTATCAAGGTAGGTTATGGTTTTGCAGCGGTTAGCATTTTAATGTTGGTCAAGTTTTAATTAAAGAACGCCTAATTACTATGTGTAAGTTCATACCACCCACTTAAGAAAAACTTAAATACAAAACAACTCCAAGCTCATCGAGCTTCACCAACCACGATTTATCTCGTCTTTAAGTTTATTAATCATGTGAGGGTCCAAACCGCTCATGACCGTGAGCACGGCTGATCGATCAGTTTTACACTCTGCAGAGGTTTGCACACTGTACCCACAGTTCGCGTAAAAGCTCCGAAGAACTTTAAACCCAACCATGCGATGCTGGCCAAGCACCATACAACACTTCCGAGGTGTGATTGCATAGGGACGCTACGAAGTCTTTACAAAGGCATGCAAAAGACTAACGACCCGCATAGTTACAGATCAGGGCGGACCATAACCCTCCCTAGTGGTCAGCACCTTAGCAAAGGCTGCTACCCCAAAAGGACCGGGCTACACCCCTGCAACCCGGATCCCCCTCTGCTCCTTTCGGAAAAGGGCCACTAGTACGATCACACACCTAATTATTCGGCTAAGGTCATAGCCATGTGACACTGTGGTTGCGCATGTTTTTTTGGGTGGTTCTCCATGTTCCGATTAAATCAAGTGTTCTTGTATTACCCGAAGCATTCACCTTTAAACATAGAGCACTTCTTTTTAAAAGATCTTTTTAACCAACCCATGTTGAGCAAAAAGTTTATTTAAACTGGTTGGCCAAGGATCGGGGTAAAAGATCTAGGTAAGTCCTTAAAAAAAGGTGTTCCCGTCAAATTAATGCAGTAAATCATAAAAGTAAACTTAATTGTAAATGCAGTTAAATAGGGCAAAGAATGGAATATGCAGGGGGAGAAGACCACTTGCCTTCTTCAGCTACAGCAAAATCTTCCTCTTCCTCAAACAACTGTTCCTGATAGTCCCCGAGAGGTTGCTCAGTTGAAACAGGCACGATATCTACGATTTCACACATAAAACATACAATAAATAAAACAGATCACCATTCAATCCTAAAGACTGAAAACATGCTACTAAAACGATGGGCTCGCTGAGACGATCGCATGGACTGCTAGAACGCTAAAAACGGAGCTATAACGGAGAAGATACGCTAAAAACAAGGTACATGGACTAAACTGCGATAAACTAAACCTTGCAGGGACCTAACAGCAAGAAAACAGGGGCTAAAACGTAATTATACTTAAAAACAGAAGGTCTAAATCATTAAAAGAGTGTTCTGGACCTCGGGTAAGAATTTCTAATAAAACAGGGGCGAAAACAATAAAAACAGGACCTGATTGCGATGATCTTTATAGGTGGAAGGGTACATTGTGATAATAAAGAATGCCAGGGGGTTTTTCGCAAAACAGCCGGTGGCCTCTGGGTGGACCGGGCTGGGCGCGATCTGCGCCGTCGATCCCCGATCGGGCGGCGAGCGCGGTCGTGGACCAGTGCCATGGACCGGGTCCACTGGTCCACGATGGACCAAGCCATGGGGGTTCACCCCCGATCAAATCTAGACTGCTGGCTTCACGATCAACGGCTGCGGACGTCTGCACGCGCCCGACGACGGCGCACGGCTGGCTCGTGGCGGCGCCCGGCCAGAACTTCGCCGGAAGTTCGCTGGCGAACGCAAACTCGTGCTAGGGATCATGGTTTTGGACAGGGTTTGGTCCTACACGAAGCTGGGGCGACAGGAAAACTAATCGGGTGGATAAGGAGGCGGCTCCGGCGGCCATGGTGGCTTGCATCGCGTGGGGGTGGGTCGCCGGCGGCCGGTGAGTGGCGGCACGCCCTGCGGCTCGGTACAAAAGAAAAAGAGGGCGGGGAAGAGTTTCTCACTGCACGTAGGAGCTTCGGCGGGCGAGGAAACAGCGAAGAAGACGACAGCGGCAGAGATCGACGTCGGCGGCCGACTTCAATGGGCGGCGGTGGCGAGCTCGATTTGGGCGCAATGGACCATGTGGATTCGAATAGATACACATGTGAGCCTTAGGCGCGAAGAAGAAATGAAGGAGAGGGGTTAGGGGGCTTCACCGACAATGGGGGAGCTCGGGCGGCGGCAATGGCGCGGCGGCCGGCGCTCCAATCGGTGGCGAAGGCGGCAAGGGCACGGGAAGGCGTGCAAGCTTGGGATTGTGCGAAGGAGGGTACGGAGGTGCCCTGGGTCGCTTATATAGGATCGGGGTGGCGCGGGGAGGCGGTTCCCCGGCGGCCATGGCCATTAATGGCCGGCTTTGAAGAAGAGTGAAGGGGGAGGGGGATTAAGGAGGTAACAACCGTTTTAAAAGGGGGATTGAAGGGAGGGGGCGTCACTGCACTCGATTAAGGCGGCTTGATGGCGGGGAAGCGGCTGACCCGGCCGGAAACGGCCGGCGGCCTTGATGAGGGGGCGCGGCCACCTGCGGCTGGAGGTAGGGGATGGGCCTGACGGCCGGGCCCCACCTGCCAGTGACTGGTCGCAAAAGAGGAGGGGGCGCAGTGTTGGGCCGGCGGTAGGGAAAGAGTTGGGCCAACGTGGGCCGCTGCGCGCGCGGGAAGAAGGCCGGCGGCCTGGAAGTCCACGCGGGCTGAAAGAAAAAAAAAAGAAGAAAGGGTTGGGCCGACTTAGGGAGAAAGGAGAGAGGAGAGAGAGTGAAGGCTTTTTTTTAAAAAAAATCTTTTCAAATTCGTTTTTGGAACTTTCAAACTTCAATCAAACAGAAATCCATGCATTCGATTCATGATGCACAAACACTTATTATTCTAAATTATTTTAGTGATATTTAAATATTTAAAAGCCAATTTATTTGATAATTTATTTGTGTCCTTAAGAAAATTTTAATCTAGACATTTGTTGCCTACATTAATTTAGTGATGGAATTGTTAGGTTGTTACACAAAATAAGGGAAAAATTGACACTGTCCCACCTCTAAGAATTCCCTCACCTCTATCCTCATTTTTTGCCACTCACGGGTATTCTCTCTCCTCTGCGCCATCTTCTCAACCGTCGCGCCTCTCTCCCGCACCGCCCACGACCCCTCTCTCTTGTGCAAGAGTGCCGGTGAAGCTCGCGGCCCCTCGTGTCCCAAGTGCTCGACGGGCATGGAAGGAGTCCCTGTCGGCGGTGCAGTTTGCGCGGACCCAGCCGGTAGCAGAGCTTGCACAACAGCCCCTTCCTCTCCATGGCACCGCCACCCGCCAGCCCCTCGTCTCCTTGGTGCTCGACAAGGCTCGGGCTCGGCAAGATCTAGGCGCGCCAAACGCAAAGCAGAGGCGCGTCGACAACGGCCTTCTCCCGCCTCCCTTCCCGGGCTCACCAAGATTCTGGCACGCCGACAATGGAGCAGGGGCGCACCGGCGGTGGAGCTCCATCCTGCGCCGGCTGCAGAGGAGCAGGGGTGCGTCGACGGCGTCCTACTCCTGCCTCCCTTCCTTTCTCCTGCAACCTCGCCGGCACAACTACGACTGGCAGAGGAGGAGTAGCGACCTGGAACGAGGAGCAGGGAGCACCAGCAGTGGAGCTCCAGCCCACGCCGACGGCGGGCGCCACCCCCACACGTCTCAACTAGCTGCAGCGGCAGAGGATGCACGACCTGGGAGGGACACTGCTGGAGAGCCTGCGCATGCGTTTTTGAGAGATGGTCGTCTCCTGTGTGCTTTGCGCATAACTGGTATATGTGCGAGGAAATGCGGTGCCTTGCTGGGGATGGTCGAATAAAACCCATTGCACAATTCTATCTGTAATAAAAAAAATACAATACAGCTGCCTCTTTCTCTTACAAGAGAGGTTGCTCTCTATGCTTTCATTCAAGCTAGTGCCCTATTTTTCATCACTCGTGTACCTTATGAAAATTTTCAAATGAAAATACTTGGGAAATCCCATGACCTATGGGTACATTCTTTCAGCGTCCTTCCAGGGTATACACGCACGATCAATGTAAAACTTGTTATATATGTCTCACCTATTGCCATATATAGTTTTCGACCAAAAGATGGTATAAAATCAATGAGACAACATGATATAATATCCCTCGGGATCGTCCCGGAAAATTCAGAGGCCTTGTACAAGGCTAATTGGGCGCTAAATTGGAGTGATGAAAACAATAAAATTTATTTATGCAATTCCAATCAGCCTTTTAAATGTTCAATGAAATAAGAGTTTTTTGAGAACAAAAAATATCGTCACTCTATATTGCATTGTGCCCCGATACATGTCCTCCTATACCTGGTAGTGCAAGATGGTGGCTAACGATTGACGCACCTCTGGACCTAGCCATCTGTAGATGAAAGCAGCTAGACACTCGCGAGGTGACAAAAAGGAAAAATGGATGATACATAGACTAGTACTCTAGATCAAATGGGACATACTCAAAGAAAATCGGGAGACAGACAAGTTATCCTGGACCAACCATATTGTGTCCGGAGCTACAAAACAACAACAAAAATACTCCACATATGGTTATACCTTCGGTGTATAGCATAATTTTGAGGACCTTCAAATTTGGGGGCCCGTACGATCGCACAGCCCGCACGGGTCAAGGGATGACCCTGATGTCCCTCAAATATTGAACTATTTCTTCATAGCGCATGGTACAAATACGAGGAAGAACGAATACAAAACCAAGACTAGGTCTTGGATAAACTATTTTTACTAATAAGAAATAGGCACCAAATTAAAGTTAAAGTTAAAGATAATAACAAGTCACTCCTCATACCAAATGCATAGATTTTGCTATGTATCTAGACACAGCTTATACCTAGGTGCAAACAGACAACTTCAAATTTAGAAGAGCTTTATAAAAAATGGATGGAAGGATCGGAGTACAATATATATAGTACATTGGGACAGGATGTCTCTGCACTTTTTGTTGGCTGGTACAACTCCATCTTTTTGTTAGTTTGTGTCTTCGGTATCAATTTGGTCTCAAAAAAAAAAAATTCATGACATCTTCTCGGAGGATATATCATTGTGTTACCTAATTATTTCATTGTGCTCAATCTATTGAAGCCTAATTTTTATGTTAAACAACATAAATATTTCCATGAGCCATTAGAGGGGAAGTTTCAGGCATTACTTATAAAAAATAGTTAGTGATGCTTCCAAATATGTTGCATATATATGCTCCCACTTTTCCATACTTATTTCATATCAGTTAATCATGACTTTTTTGGGCGTGGTTAACCTCGTCATATTCAGTAACGCTATCATGTTTTTAGTCTGTAAAATATTGTACATATATGCCCAATCAATCATGAAACAATGCCAGCCAACTCCAGAAACAAACAATTATTTTAATGAGAATGCGTCTAGGATACTGAACACGTTGGATAATTTTGCATATCTCTGTATATTTTATTTTCAGAATTAAACGAGATCAATTTCAACAATATGACTTTGGTGAGTGAAACAAAGCACATGTATGTGTTCATGATTAACACAGGTTTAAACTTAACTAGAACGAATCAAAAGAATTTCAGGAGATACCCATAGCGGGACGAGTGTTGACCACACCTGGTGCCTTGTTATCTCCTAAAATAGTCATACTATTGGGTGATCTTGTTCGATGTAGCCATACACAAGTTGAAGAAGTGAAGAGTCAATGCAGTACAATCCCTGGAACAACCTTTAAGAAGTCGAGGGATGTAGTCATTCGAGTCAAGTAGTCACTCAGGAGCGAGTAATTGCATCACACGCTCTCCAAAGACCTAACGGCCTGCCTATTCTAAGCTGGATCTCTAGCGGCAATCGAGATTGTGAAGGATGTGCTCTCACCAGTACTACACGTAGTGCCGACAATGAGAACGCGACAAAGGGCAGAGAGCGAGAAGGGAGAGATCTCCCGAACAAGAGTACATTCATGTGTAACAAGGAGGAGGGAAGCCGTCGTCTTATATCAACCATATGGACTGAACCTGGACACCCATTGTTAAGATAAGTGATCAATTCCGTAATCACCATCTGTTCTTAAGGTGAGCAATTTTTCCTTAATCACCATCTGCGATTAAGGTAAGGGAACAATTTACTAAGAGCATCTCCAACAGTTTGACAAACTAACTTTGCATCTATCTAATTTGGCAAAATAAGAAAAATTGACCTCCAACATTTTGGCAAACCAAGCAAAAATAATGACTTTGCAAAACTCATTACCCCAAGAGGAAATATACGCGCTGATCCGGGTTGGCATCGCCGTGGCCAAGCCAGATGGGAGGGTGAAAAAAAGAAATAAAGAATAGAGAAGTATTCCTGATACAAGTTTTCAAAAAGTGGAAGGGTATAAACATAATTTTGTTTCCCTTTCAGGGTTCGTGATGTAAGTTAGATATGTGTTTGACAAGTGAATTATGTCAAACTGTTGGAGATGAGCTCGTTTTTTACTTGACATATATTTTTAGAAGTTGTCAAAACACAAGATTTGACAAATAAAATTTTTGAAACTCTTGGAGATACTCGTACCTACAATTAAGGTAAGAAGCCAATTCCCTATTTGCCTCCTAGAATATTCCTTCTCAAGTACCCATGAGGGATTATACACATTAAAATTCCCCATCACTTAATTTCCAAAAGAAAATCCCCATCACTTATTATTAAGTTTTTTATTCTTTATTTGAAACAAATAAAGAGGTTAGGCGCATTTATTCCAACAAAACAACCATGTACTTCTCTAGGAAATCCTGTCAGTCGTTTCACATGAAACGTCGCTGCCACGTAATAGTCACAGATGAGGATGTTCAACTCTGTAATACGTTATCATCTGGATAGCCAGAAAAGTGCATGTAATGACAAGGCAATTATAATACGTCGGCAGTGCGTTGCTGCGAGGAAGCAGCAGACAGCCAATTACGTCAGCTGGCTTGTCAACTCTTGGACATACTCCCTTGGTAAATGAATCATTTTGGAAAACCTTTGAGTCAAATATTGGAAATATAAATCATGAATAGAAATTTTTAAGTTGTTGAGTTTGGAAATGTGAAATCTACATGAATAGATTTGTCTTACAAAATACTTTCATAAAAGTATACATAAATTAGTTTTTAATAAATATTTTTTATAAAAAAGTTAAAGTTGCACTTTGGAGAATGTGACGTTGTCCTTAACGACTTCATTTACCAAACCGGTTCCCTCCGGTTTGGTATTAGAAATCATTTAGACCAACGACACGGTCTGCAAAGTACAACTTTAACTTCTATTCTTTATAAAAATATTTATTGAAACTTTTCAAACCCTTTTATTTTATTGCAATGTCGGTAAAACAAATATATTGCTGGTAACCAAAGAGAACATGCTGCTGCGTCCTACTAGTTATTTTAGACCAACATACACCTGCATTGTTTATTAACTAGTCTTAAGAAAATGGTCTACCCTAGCTCGATCCTATACCTAACACAAAACAAATTAAAAGAGACGGTGGAGCCTGTGATGTGAGCGTGCCTCACGCACTGCACGCCACAAAGAAATGAACTAGAGAGGACATAGCTCCACAAACCACAACTATAATAATTAGGCTAGGTCATAGTGGAAAATAATTAGGCTAGGTGCAGCGCATCCTCAACGTACGCTCCTCGATCGGCCACTAATATCCGAAATACTAAAACTAATCGAATCTTATATACTAACAGTAACAAATCAAATCCAGCGGGAAATCGTTCGAGGAATTCAGCGGGAGGAGAGGCGCGCGCTTTCCTGCCGCCCGCCTTCCCTTCCTGCTCGTTACTCGTCCACATTCATGTCCATGCAAATCTAGGCAATTTTAATTTGCATTGTCTTATATATTTTGCAGGAGACACACAACAATAAGAGGTGGCTTACTGGCGTGAGGGTGATGTCAGATTTTGCAGTATCTGACTGATATTCAATACACATTATTAACGGCCTACTGTATATTATTATGGTGAAACTAAGGCTATTCTAAGTTTATAGTTTTATTGAACTGTTACCAAGATTGATAACTAGATAGGTAACCGTGCATGTGGAGTGTCGTGGGGATGAAACTCCTCTCACATTCTCCTTCCGGTTCAGTATTAGAAGTCGTTTTGAATAAGGTTTGAGTCAAATGTTGGTAATATAAATCATGGACAACTTTTAAGTTGTTGAGTAGGAAATGTAAATTTCATGTAAATATATTTTTCTTCGAAATTAATTAAACAAAAATCGATATATAGCTTTTCAATAAATATTTTTTTATAAAAAAGAGCAGTAAAAGTTATGTGTTGATGACCGTGTCGCTTTTCTAAATGAATTCTAATACTGAATGGCAGGATCATGATAAAATTTTCTATTATCTCTCCTGATAAATGTTTATAGAAGCAATAACGGTAAATGTACTTGGAGAATAATCAGATACCCTAAGAGCCATCAATATTAGGGTAATTATGTTAGAATTGAGATGTATTGTTTTTCACTTAGGCCAGTCTCAATGGAGAGTTTCACCATCCCGGTTTCCAAGATGTGAAACTTTGATATGAAATAGATGTCTCTCTCAATGCATAGTTTCATTGCACAGTTTCATAGGCTCAAGGGTCCCACAACCTCTCTCTCATTGTATGGTTTAATTGCATAGTTGCATGGTGAAACTCTATTTGTGTCTCAACACGATTTTCCATTTTATGATTTTCTATGATTTTTTTTAAAAAATACTTTAGTGGTAATTTGACCGATTTTAGAAAGTTCAGTGGCTAATATATACCGTTTCATAGGTTGGGGGTTATGTAATCCACCGCTCATAGATTGGGGGTGATGTAGACTTTTTCCTTTGAAAAATGCTCTAGCTGGGTGTGGAACAAAAGATGGAAGGTTCGAGGATATGATGTAGGAGAGTTTGTTGCTGACAAAGCCATGGCTCCATGAAACATGGATGTGGATGTGCATGCCCGGGTGCATGCCACTACAGCCACAGTTTCTATCACTAATTCACTGTGCACATTTGATTAATCTACATATTAATACTATGTTGATAAGATATAGTAATACTAGTTATTATCAACCACAGCTCAATGCTTCTTCCAAGAAAGCAGCCAGATAGTCGGAGTCGGAGCTTTCCTGACGCCTTCCTTCCCTCCTGGCTCCTGTGCTTTCTCTCACTACGTTGACATCAATAATTATTGATGAGATTTGCAGCTGCTACAACTAGTTTGTGCCTCACGAGTCACGATCAGAGTCGTCTCCAGCTAGACATACAGTCCGAGTTAATCGAATGCTGTCGCAGCGCATGTCCAGATCCATGCTGGAGCTTTGCAATGATGTGCTTGATGTGCGCTGCTTCATACAACTACCTCACTTCTATCGAAAGAATACACACTTTCAAGTTTGAACAAAGGCAGCAGGGCCATCATAGCAACTATTTTTTATGGCCGAACATCAAAATCCAATCATTGTTACACAAAAGCCTAATACCTGATGAAAATGATGTATTACTTTGATGCAGGTGTGAAAACCATTCAATGGTTTGCCACAACATGTTTAGTATAATTTTTGTAAATTCGTAGGAAAACTCAAATGAGCAGATAGTATCGTCCGCACCACCCGAAACTCAAAGGCACCTGACAGTAATTGAATGTGACCCCAGACATCCCTCTAAAAAAAAGACCCATCAACAAAAGATGTTTGGTAACTAGGCGATGCAACGAGTATGGATGGAATTAATTTGTGTTGTTCTTGTGCGTTTAAATTATACTATATGTTTGTATTATTATGCAAGTTTAACAAGATGTTTGGATTTGATGACGTCCACAATCTGCACGGTTAGAATAATAGTGCGCGGAAGTAATAACTGATCTGCCGAGATAATGTATGTGAGAATCACAGACGACACCGGAGGCACGATATTTGGTACCGAGGTTCATCCAAAGCTTACATCCCCGGGGCATGACTACTGCGCTCCTCCCCAAACCGCAACACCGGCCGCTCTGGATCCCGGCAATATGCCGCCTTTCCCTGCGAGCCTGTCGCTATGTCGTCATCGTTACAACAACGGTCCTCCCCTCATATTTATGAGGAGCCCGGGTTACAAGAGTCCGACACGTACTCTTCACCCTACCGCTAATACAACTCCAAGTCCAAACGTAACCAACTAGTACACAATATTCGACACAATTCCAACAAACTCCACCTTGGTGAATATTCACCATCTTGAAGCTGTCATGCGCGAACCTCCGTGTACACCGGACTTGGGTTCTTGAGTTTATAGCTCAAGGTGAGCCACCCGACGAGTCTGGCCTTAACTCAAACCAATCGCCTTCAGAAAACACTGCTACCCCTGCAACTCCATCTTCCATGACTTCATCTGCAACTGTGCACCCTTGCAGCTTGTACAGATGCGACACTGTCCGCTCTCCTATCATCACAGTCTCGTCTCCCTTCATGATCTTCATGGTCTTCAAATCCGGCTCAGCCCGGAATAGCATACCATCACCATGTAGAGCTCCAAGCGAAATTAGATTCCTATGCAGCCCTGGCACATGCCTAACACCCTGAAGCAAATGATCAACTCTACCTCGCGTCTTGATCTTGATGTCTCCTGCTCCAATAGCACAGTAACCCGTGTCATCACCCAAATAGGCTAAGCCAAAATCACCAGACTTGTATGAAGTGAACCACTCCCTCTTGTGCGTTGTATGAAAAGAGCTAGCTGAATCTAACATCCACGCTTCACTTGACTGCACGTTGTCTGATACTGAGAGAACATCACTATCGCTGTCCGAGTCACTCTTAGACATTGGAACGTTAGCACTTGCCTTCTTATACCTTTCTGGACAATCTCTCCTCACATGTCCTAGTTCACCGCAATCATAGCACCACACTTTCTTCTTCTTCTTTTCATTCACCTTCTCCTTGCTTTGCTCACCTCTGACCAACAACGCATCACCCAAAGGACCATCCACTGCACCGTTTTTTATCCTCAGCTCTCGAGCCAATAATGCTGCAGTAATATCCTCAACTTTGATGCTTTCCTTGCCATATGTTAAAGTCGTGACCACATGCTCATAAGATGATGGAAGTAAACACAGAAGAATAATCGCCTTGTCTTCAGTTTCAATCTTCACACCCAGTTGCTCCAGGTCTGTGACCATCTGACTAAAAACATTGATGTGCCAATCTAGATCTGACCCTTCTTGCATCTTCAGCCCATATAACTTCTACTTCAGATATAGCTTGGTCGTCACGGTCTTTGACATGAATTGAGTTTCCAGCTTGTCCCAGATTTCCTTCGGTGTCTTCAGTCCGATCACATGGTGCATGACCTGGTCTGACAGACATAGTTGTATGGTTGCGGCCGCTAGTGTCTACTTCTTCTCCCAGTCATCTGCCTCCATCTTCTCTGGCTTCTTCTCGGCCAGACCCGCCAAGTTCCCCTGTTGTGTCAACAGATCCTTGACCCTTATTTGCCATAATCCGAAGTTACCAGAACCATCGAACTTCACCACCTCAAATCTGCTAACTGTCGACACCTTGTCCACCGACATCCTGCCGACACGCGGTTTAACCGACCCCTTGCCGTCGGTAACACCGCCCGATCCGTCCGACTTGTCGACCGCGTCACCGAGCAGATCGTCATGCTCCTTCTTTCCGTCGTCCGCCAACTCACCAGCTTCCGTTGATCAATCCGTCCACCACACACACTTCAAACCTTCCCCTGCAGTCCACCAAAGCCTCCAATTTGACCAAACTCGCACACGCAATCCCTCAGCTGAAACATCTTGACACGTCTATTCTGCCCTTGGATTAGCTTGAGTTTGGTTGATCCACCTCTGGTCCTTGCACCTCTGTTTTTATGTGCACGATGCTAGCTAGCGCCGCCTCTGGTCTCTTTTTCTGAGTCGCACACGATTTCTGCCTGCCCACCACGTCGTATCCGAGTTTCACCTGAGCTGCAATCCGACTCCCATGCACACACAACTCTCATGCCTAAATTGGAACAAGTACCGAGTCCACAAAGGACTTTTCATGTCCCTCTCATATTTTATTTCCTTGCACATATCTAAATCGTGCCCAAAACAAAATAGAATCCTGCATGCACCCGTGCCAATCAGATATCCATGCAAGCCACATCTAGAGCAGTTGTATATGTGCTCGAGTCCTTCCTGCCTTGTAGCCAAACTCATATGTGGTGTATCAGCTCTCGAGATTCCCATGTATTCGGCAAATTCCTGGTCTCATGCTTAATGTACCCAGATGGATACAGATTTTCCACCCATATGCACGTAGACCACTAGGACTCCTGCTACTCCACGGCTTCTCGTGCTCACACCGCTGCATCTCCGGTCCGCAACGAACCTGTGCACTCATCTCTCCACCTGCGATGCCATATTATTATCGACTTTGCTGTTTGCGCTCAGCTGAAAGCTCCGCCGCACATGCTGATCCACACACCAACCCTGATACAACAGCCGCGCCTTCATGCACCACCTGTGCACGAACGTGTCGCACCATTGTAACACCCTAACAATTCCATCACTAAATTAATATGAGCAACAAGTAATTAGATTTAATTTTTTTCTAAGGACAAAATTAAATTATTAAATAAATTGGCCTTTAAAATATTTAAACATCATTTCAATAATGTTAGAAATAATAAGTGCTTGTGCATCATGATTCAAATGCATGGTTTTATTGTTTGAGTGATGTTTGAAAAGTTTAAAAATGAATTAGAAAAGAATTTAAAAAGAAAATCCCAAAACCCTTCTCCCCTCTCCCTTTCTCTCTTTCAGCCCAGTCGGCCTTTCCCTTCCCCACGGCCTGTTTCTCTTTTTTCCTTTTCTTTTTCTCAGCCTGCGAGCAAAATAGGCCGCTGGCCTTCTTCTCCCGCCCGCGCGCCAGCGGCCCATGCAGCCCAGCTTGCCCGTCCGCCGGCCCAGCTCGCCCCCTTTCCTTTTCCTTTTTTCTCACCCAGACGCTGACGGGTGGGGCCCAGCCGTCAGGCCTTCCCCTACCTCCCGCCGCGGGAAAGCCACGCCCCTCTTTGATGTCCGCCGGCCGTTACCGGCTGATCTCTCACGCCCTCGCCTTCAAACCTCGCCATCAAGCCGCAGTGAAGCCGCCCTTCACTCTCCCGCCATCACTCGGCCGTTTCCCCACCTTAAACCCCCCCTCTTGATTTCCAATCAAGGCCGCATGGCCATTGATGGACATGGCCGCCAGGAGCCGCTTCCCCTCCCCTCCCGGGCCTATATAAGCACCCCCAGGGCACCACCGCACCCCCTTCACACACACTCAAGCTTACACGCCTCCCTCGCCCTCACACGCCCTTGCCACCGATTGGAGCACCGGCCACCGCGCCATTGCCGCCGCTTGAGCTCCCTCGCCGGTCTTTTGCATCCCCAACCGAGCTCACCGCCGCCGCCCTTGAAGTTCAGTATCCGGTGTTGATCTTCGCCGTCACCGCATCTCCGCTGCTCTCTCTCCTGCCAAAACTTCCCCGTGTGGTGAGAAAGCAATCCCCCACCTTCCCCTTGTTTTTCCCGAGTCGCAGCTAGCGCCGCCGCTCACCGGCCGCCGGCCGTACACCCCCTTGGACGCCACGCCTCGGTCGCCGCCTAAACCTCTCGTGCGAGCACATGTCTAGCTTCCTCGTCATCCTAGCTACTCCTAGTTGCTTTCCCCACATGAAACCGAGGTTGGGAACCCCTTTTCCGGCCAACGCCAGCGACTCCGCCGCCGCACGCTGCCGCTCGGGTGCGTGCGCGAGACGCCCGCCATAAGATCGGGTGTGGTGTGACAACCCACCCAGGAGAATACCATACTATTTCCTAAACCAATCCACTTTGGTTATTAAGCAATAATAAAATATCATCCTATCGTTAGTTGCCGGGTTAACTCCCGGTAAATCACTTGGATATCAACAAAGGATTGATAATATGCATTAAAATTCACACGAAGGCGAGTCCAGAGTACACTACACCAATTAAAACAACTCTACCCCGAAGGGGTTTAAGTATTACAAATCATTGTTCATGATAGGAAGTAAAGGTTCAGAGTTCGAAAACATCGGAAATAATTAAACTAGTGGAACGATATACATCACGGGAGGCCATCCGTGATGCCATCACTCGTCCTCTTCCACCCATTCCAGCTCCCAGCCAGGTGGAATCTCACAAGGCCAAACAACACCTGCAACAACATTTTTAAAGCAAGGCTGAGTATACTAATACTTAGCAAGACTTAACCGTCGGGTCATAACTACATCACCAAACTCTAGACATGAGAGGCTTTTTGGCCGGTGGAGTTCTTTTGCTTAAAAGCGACCAAGAGTATGTCCTTACTTTCAGTATTTTAGAATAAATTCTAATTGATTACCATTTCTAAATGTGCCAACTAATTCAATCAAGAATTGTACAAGCAATTACTTCAAGCAGTAATATTCACCAAGTTCCATCATTATGGGGATATCGTGGCCAGTTGATTAAGCAGTCTCGGATAACAGTGAGAGGCCGACAATCGATTGGTTTATAACCTTGCAAGGTGGACCTAAACATACGAAAGAATGCATACTCCAAGAAGGTACAACAAAAACGAAATGGGGTATACACCGACCAGGCGGTTCCCGTCGATCTTCAGCTCAGGATCGGAACCTACATTCCTTGGTACAAGGCTTACTGGCTCGCCCACACACGAATGTCCAGACTCACACAGGTACCACAGTGTTGCAAGCAGGGGGACACATCTCTGTGCCCCAGGGGTAGTAGGGAAAGGTTCCCTTGTCGCGTCAATCGGGTACTAGGCTTACCGGTCCCATTCCCGACAAGTGTTTAGTACGTTCAAAAGCTTAGTCCACGAAAGCCACTGGACAGGAGCCCAAATCTCATGCTCTTACCACATGAGCAATCCATTTATCACAATCTTATGATTCCAACATAAGAACCTATTCTCGCGAGTGATGAACATCACTCGACTTCTACTGGGTCCTATAGCATAGCAGCTATCGACCTAGCACACTATTAAAAGAACATAGGTACCTAGGGATCATGCATCTAGGGTTTCATTCAACTCCTGAAACGTAAATGCACAATCATAGAAACGTTAATTGCATAGATTTTAAAAATAGGGTTAATGATCCGGGGCTTGCCTTCGCTGGCAAGGTTGGCCTTGGGCCCTTCTGGACTTTGGTCCAAATCTTGCTCTACAACGACGTGGTGCACGTCTCCGTCTCCTCCTTTCGGCACACGCATACCGCTACCGTCGGAAAGATCTACACGAGGATGCAAATGCAAGATTTAATTGACGATTTTAATTTAATTAATCACAAACAACATGTGACAACCTCGAAGAGTATGGTTGGCCATAATCAACTTAACAAACACACCTTTGGTATAACCTTGCTATTAAGTAATTTCTTACGGTTACTTTATTATTTATTCTTTTTGATAATGACTGAGTACATATTTCATGTAAAGAAAAAATAATTTAGCTTTCACAAACAGCAAGGGGTTGATCTTTATCATTTTAAAAATGATTTACATCACACACATAGGATCTTTAGATGTGTAGTTGATGGTTTTCTCATTTAATTTGAGATTAAGCTTTAATGGCCTCTATTGATTTTATTCATAAAATAAATTCATAAAAATAAGTGGGATGTGTTATGAAGCATTTCCACACCTAAACAAGGCACTGCACACACATGCACACTTTGGAGAGCTTTGAATTTAATTAGACCAAAAATAACAAAAACTAGTCATCCAAACATGAGAAATGCATACAAAAATAAATACACATAAAAATGATTCCAACCTTCTCACACATGGTCTCTAGTCCAAAACTAAACTAGGAATGCAACATATACACCTAGAACTACTATAGATCTTGAGTTATGCATTTACAAAGAAAATTAGGAATATTTCAAGAATAAATATTTCTGTCAAATATAAAATTGTGATTAACTCACCAGAGGTGCATTTTAGCATAAAATGACAGAATGCAAAAGTTGGGCACAAAATATAATTTTTTTAGCTACAAAAATCATCAAAACAGAATCTGCATAAATACAAAACAATTTATATAAAAAGATTTAGAACATAACTTTGTGCAATTTTTGGTACAGGAGCTAGCCATGGTAAAACACACAACATATCCAAAATTCAGCTGCAGAGGACTTGTAGATTTAGAGATACAACAGATCTAGGTTTCTCAGTTTTGTATTTTTCATGCAAAAATTATCAGGAAAAACTATGGACATGCTTTACAAAAGTTGTAGTGTTTTTCACCAGAAATCCAATAAAACTGGGCTTGCATTTTTTGATGTTTCTACGATTTCTACGAATTTTACAAGATTCAACACCTTCACCTAGATATAGAAGAGACAGTTTTACAAATAGGCCCTCGAATTTCGCATACAGGCCCTCAGGACGAAAAATTAGATTGCAATTGGGTCCCTGGCGCCATGGTCGGCGGAGGGAGCTCAATTCCGGCGAGGGGAAGGCTCGACTCGGCCGGGAAAGGGCGGGGAGTGCTTAAGGGCTCACCTACGAGCGATTCCGGGGGTTAGACGGCTCCTAAGGGCGTGCCGACGAGGGGGCTCGGCGGCACCAGACTCCGGCGGCCGCTGCGACCGGTCTTCCGGCGAACAGGTCGCTTGGCCTAGGACACACACGATCTAGGGAGCTCTAGGGGTGCAGTAGGGAGGCCACGGGAGGCTGTATAGGTGACGGTGTGGTTCGGAAGGGGGAGCTTGCCATGCGACCTCCAATAGCGGCCGGCGGCGGTGTCTGTGCTACGGCTGAGCACGACTCACGTGGGGACACGTTCCCCCGCTTAAATTGGCGGCGCGGGCGGCCCTAGCCTTCGCGGTGAAGCGATGTGCGACGTTAATGTCGTGGTACAGTGACCGTACCTCGGTAGGCGAGCGTGACAGGCGAGAACGCAGACGGACCGCTGGACGTGATGCCGTGCGGCCGGGCTTGCGTTCCTAGGCAACAGGCATGAAGGGGACCGGGCGGCTCTGGCCTCGAGGGGGTGGGGCTTGGCCCGCGCGGATGCCGAGGCGGCGCATGCGCCGCGCACAGCGCAAGGCAAGCAGGCAGGGTGCGTGGCGCGCCGGCGGCGCTCTAGAGCGCGACCGTGCTGTTTTCAAAAATTTTTAGCTGTGCGACAAAAATGGTAGATACGAAAGTTGTAGATGAGACATCCCTATACAACATTTGCAAAGGACGTCCTATGTTTTTCTCGATGGTTTGAGCAGGAACGCCAAGCAAAGTTCGGTTTTGCAGAGTGCTGATGAATAGTGAAAACTGCAGTTGACCAAGTTTATCACCCTTTTCCACACAAAATTTGAAATGCCATCCAACATGAAAGTTGTGTCCCACGAAAAATTGGACAACTTTTATATTGGTAGAATTTGAAGTGTTTAGGTGAAATTTGGAGAACGCAGCAAAAGTTCCAGAAGTTCAAGGAGTGACAAGGGGTTTGACTAGGGTTTTAGCTAGTGTTTGAACAAGGTTTGACCACAAAAGTGTGTTGACTTAATTAAGAGAGTCATTAGCACTAACTAATGGTATCTAAACACCTGAGGTGTTACAGCCTACCCCCCTTAAAAGGAATCTCGTCCCGAGATTCTGAAATTAAAGACAAAGGTAGGGGTAAGGTTCTTACTGTTTCGCGATTGAAGAAAACCCGGATACTTGGTGCTGAGGAAGAGCTCGGTCTCCCAAGTAGCTTCTTCTTTAGTATGGTGACTCTGTTGACGCAAAAAGTGCACCTAGCGCCAAACACACAGCAAGCCGAACAAGCTGGCTTCACACGCGCAGAGAGTAACAGTGACGTGCCAGTCAATTTTTCCTGAAAATTAACAAAAGATAAAGCAGTTAGATACCAAAGCTTGGAACTTGCCGGGTGGTACCAGACAGTTCCATATTTACGGCTAAGAAGCCACACGAGATGACACATAGCTATGTAAAAGCTATTTGCCAATGAATTGAAACCATTCGGGAACTTATAAAAGGAAAAACAATACTGCCGAATGAATGACGTAAGCATGACGGCAATCGGTCTCTGTTTGGTCAAAAATGCATGCACACGATATTATGACCGATCCCCGTAACAACCAATGCTAAATAAATGAATAAAGTAAAGCGCGAACGTAAGCATGTAATAAACAAGCATGCATAGATCCAAAGCACTAGTCTACCGCATGTCTAGGTACTCAGAAACCCGTCGGGTACGATATCAAACAAATCTATCCACCGCATGATACAACTTGCATGAAATCGTACCACTTTCCACAAGTAGATCTATCCACCGCATGATACAATCTAAATATGGAAAGCTAAAAGCACGCATCATCTAAAGCATGAATTACGCACGTGTTCTACTCGTGAAGAAACATAACCGAATACGGCTGAACAGCCGATTCGGGGTCCATGAAGAAGGAACGAACATTACCAAGCGAATAAATCTATCAGGTTGATTCAAAATCTAATCCACCGGATGACTAGCTCTAAAGCAACCCAAAAACCTGCATCTACCGCATGATACTTGGTTCTTTCAAGATTTATACCAACAATAGCAAGCTTGAACCCACAACATGTAACAATCTAGATCGATTCGGTTTCGGCTATTCGAAAAGCTCAAGATCCACGTGTTAAAACATGAAATCTACTCGTACAAGGATCACAATAGGGATAAAGCCGATCCAAACCCATCTAGATTGGGCAAAGGTGTTACATGAATCTAAACATAAAGTAAAAACTCGAAGTAACACAGGGTAACTTAATGAATCTATTGGATCTTGCCAAAATCCAATAGAGCCGATAACTAGCTTCAAGCTAGATCTTAGCCCACCGCATGGCTCATGACCTAACAAGAAACCCTCTTGAACAAAGCTTGAATCTACCGCATGACACGAAGCATGGTAACAAGACTACTTGCATCAGATCTAAATCCACCGCATGGTACTAGACATGATACAAGGTTGCCGGTACTCACGGAGGTCGACGGATCGATAGGCCCTCTCGAAGAACTCGACGACATGACAAAAGGACTCTAGGGTTTGGCGCAAGGCCGGTGTGTATTGAAGAATGATTGTGTTACATTACATACATTCAGGGCTCATATTTATACCCTGCCAAGTACAATCTCAAATGGATCCGTTGCCTAACTTATCTCTAATCTTGATCGCCTATCCATCCATTCGTCCTCCCTGCTTGAGCCACGTCATCGTTCAGATCCCGCAAAATCAGCTCTACTGTTCCTTTGCCGAACGGGAGCAGATAGCCGACCGCAGACTTCTTTGCCGAATACATCTGGAAAATCCTTCCCTTCCACGAGACGGACGCCTGACCGAGCTGGACCCACTGGTCAGACTCCTTACCAAATTTTGGTGTTAACATATGCCCCTTCAATTGCGGGATAAAAGTAATTTTGTTCCGCAATTGACTCCAGCCACGAATAGCTCAACTCAAATCTGTCAACACCTGTTCTTCTTCCTTCTCAATCCGTCGAAATCTTCATCTGGATTCAAACCCTAGATCTCCTTGTCCTAAGCTCAAGTCTTCAATGGCGACTCAAAACCAAGATGCTCAGGTAAATCCTCCTCCCGTAAGCTTCATTCGGCATTTAGGTTTTCAATTTTACCTGAGATTTCGTTTCCGCCTTCCTCAGGAGCCCTCAACTGAGCTTCTGATTCGCACCGGGGCCAATTCAAGATTCTATAATCTTGGTCCTGTGGGGAACTCCGATCCTCAAGATTTCATCGCGGCTGAATCTCAGAGGATCCCTTTCAAAGCGGCTCTGTCCCCACCTCCTCAGTGGCAAGACACTTTCAAGAACTGGCCTTTACCTCCAATCGCAGGCTGGAGAATGTAACATCCCTGATGTTTGCTTGTGCTAATGACATTAATTATATGAATTAATCAAGGTTAATAACCTCCTAAGCATGTTTTACTTGATTGGGCACGCTTTTGCACAAAAGACCCCGGTCAACATCTCAAACCACGGTCAAACCCTAGATCTACTTTAAAGGCTGAAATGGTTTTCTTGCGCGTTCTCCAAATTTCACTATAGAAGTTCAAAATCTGCCAACACGAAAGTTGTTCGTTATTTCCGGGAACACATTTTTCGTAATTGGCGGACATTCCAATTTTAAGCGTAAATTGGCCAAAAATCAAGTTTACTGCGCTGTGAACAGTAAACTGAGCCGTGGAAAATCTGCAACTTCGGTTGGCGTTCCTGGGCAAACCATTGATCAAAACATATGTCACCCTTCGGGAAAGTTGTAGATCTACAGCTCCTCTACAACTTTGCTTTTGGGAGATTTTTCACTTAGTTGACGATTTTTGGAGTTTTGCATTTTTGAAAAGGGCTAAACGGAATAGAATGTAGCCGGGCGACGTCGACCTCGCGCTCCAGAGCGCGCGCGCGTTCCAGCCACGACGGCCACGTGGCGGGGCCGCATTGCTCCGGCGTACGGGCCTCGAGCCCGTCGCAAGAGACCCCGCGCCGTGGGCCCTCCGCCCCGTGGCTCCCGTGAGCCGCGCCCGGCCGGCGAGCGCGCACCGGCCGGCGGCCACGCGCGCGCGCGCGGCGGGCGGTCCGCGCGCGCGCGCGCCCATGCACGGCGTCCACCGGACCGCACGTCCTTAAGGCACGGGGAGCCACCTTTTGCGCGTCCTCGGCGGAATCGTTGCACCGCCCACCGAGAGAAGAACGCCGCCGCCGTTTTCCTCGCACGGGCGCCGCCGCCGTCCCGGTCCTTCCTGCGTCGCCGCCGTTCCTCGCCCACGGCCAAATCCGCGGCCGGCTCCTCCCTCCCTACACCTTCCCTAGCCCGCCACCGCCGCTTCCCTACCCCGCCGCGCCGCCAATCGCGCCACCGCCGCAGGCAACGAGGCCCGCGGGCGGCCGGCCGCCGGGCACACCGGCGAGGGGGCGCGCCGCGCCACCTCGGGCGGGCCGCGCGCACCCGGCGGCACCGGCGGGCTCGCCGGTGCCGCCCGTGCCGCCGGCCGCGCCCCTCCGCCCCTCCTCCGGCCACCGGCGGTGAGCCCGCGCCGGCCAGGGGCCACATTGCGAGGGGGGAAATAATCGCGGGGAGATTTTTGTAAAGTTCCAGGGACCAATTTGTAAAGGTGAAATTTTGGGTTTCGGCAGTACCTTCGAAAAATCATTAAAAATCGTAGAAAAATCAGAAAAATGCAAAACCAATTTTGTTGGGTTCGTGGTGAAGAAATCTACCTTTTCTAGAAAGCATGTATAGGGTTTTTCTGCACAGTTTTTGAATTAAAAATTCAAACTCAGTTTGGAGTGTTTTTAGTGTGATCTAAAATCTACACATGCTATGAACTTGAATTTTGGATATGTTGTTCCTTATATCATGTCTAGATCTGTGACAAAAATTTGCAAGGTTTTGATGTATATATTTTCAGTTATGAGTTTTGTAAGCTTTATGCTAGAATAAGTTTGATGCTTTTTATAGCACCTTTAATGAACTTTTCTTTGAGCACAAATGCACCCTAGGGCTTTGACTTGATGAGTAGTACCCCTGGTGTGATGGATGTGATTTTAGGGAATTGTTTGCTTGGTGTTTTGGATTTAACCTTGTGTAGGAGCTTAAATTCAAAATCTGAAAAATAAATTGAATTTGCAACCATGCCTTGGTCAGAACCTCATTCTTGGCATACTTGACCTGTAGGAGAAAGTTG
Source organism: Cenchrus americanus (assembly GCA_947561735.1). Classification (NCBI taxonomy): domain Eukaryota; kingdom Viridiplantae; phylum Streptophyta; class Magnoliopsida; order Poales; family Poaceae; genus Cenchrus; species Cenchrus americanus. The sequence continues at coordinate 162,076,877 of OX387242.1, read as the reverse complement.
AGATCAAAAAGTTTATTAAATCTTTTTATATGAATTAATGATGATTTACTAGGCTGAAATTTGTCTTTTTCGTATAAATTAATTTATAAATGTTCTTCAGCCAAATTTTGGTGGGAAAACTAAAACTAAGTATATGTTGCTGTGTGCAAAAGATTAGGCTCTTTGGAAGTGTTTTTGATTTAATTTGAATTTATGGTAGAAAGGCTTGTTGTAATTAATTAAGAAAGAAATGGAAATTAAAGTGTGCTAAATGGTGAAATCATGTTTGGTTCTGTTTTTAATATTTATTCACAACCCCCTTGCTGTTTGGTGAAGTTAAGTAACTTAAATTGCTTAGATGTGCACACAATCACCATCAAGTTTAACTATAATTAATGCATATGCATGTATACGTGTAGATCTCCCCGACGGTACTTACACACTCGCCCAGGAGGGAGACGGGACGGTTGATGGTGAGCTGAACCAGCTTGGTGTGCAGCAAGACCTGGACCAAAGTCCAGAAGAGCCAAAGGCTAGTGTAGGAACCGAGTCTGAGGAAGGCAAGCACCGGTTTCATCTAACCCATGTTTTAATTTAAACTCATGTCCTTTACTTTTCAGCACCTTTATGCTTTACTTTGTGCATTTAAGTTTCAGGAGTTGTTTTGAAACCTAGTTGCATGATCCTTAGGACTTCTATGCTCTTTTACTAGTATGTTAGGAACGCTAGTGCCATGCTCCAGGATCACGGTAGAAGTCGAGTAATGACTCATTGCTCGCGAGATATAGGATGCTTATATTGGAATCATAAGTTGGTTAAATTGACTCGCTCATGTGGTAAGAGCAATGGGTTCGGTCTCGACCGAGTAGCATGGTGCTGGTCCTAAGCTATTGAACGTACCAAGTACTTGCGGGGAATGGGACCGGTAAGCCTAGTACCTTACGAGCCGGGGCGGGATCTTTCTAGCTACCCGCTTGGGATGTGTCTCGGGCTAGCTACCCGTGGTATAGTGTGTGAGTCGGGACCGGTCGGGTTAGACCCTCCGGATAACCGTGTACCGAGTTTGTAGCGTCCGATCCCAAACCGTGGGATGTTGGGAACCGCCCGGTCGGGGTAGACCCCGCATTTGCTTTTATTTGAATTCTTGGGGTCTACTTCCTCCGTGTATCTTGGGTTTACCTTGCAAGGATATAAATCGATCGATCGTCGGTCACTCGCCGTTATCTGAGTCGGCTTGACCACTGGCTACCCCATGTTTATTTATGGAACAGTTCAGATTAATTTTGTTACCTGTTTAATATTGTTTGCACAACATGCTTGTTTAGTACAGGTGCTCACCTAGACTGATTAACATACTAGAACTTGAGCTAAAATCTGAAAATAAGGATCCACTCTTAGTCGTTTTTGGCAAAACAAACCCACAAGCCAAAAAGCCTTGCATGTCTAGTCTTGCTTTATTTTTGTCGGGTAAGTCTTGCTGAGTATTAGTACTCAGCCTTGCTTAATTTGTTGTTTTCAGGTAATCCCCATCGGCTTTGGTTCCATCCCGGATGGTTGGGAGCTTGAATGGGAAAATGATGAGGAGGAGTGATATGCATGGATGGCCTCCCGTGTGTATCATGCGCTAGTTTTAATTTCTGGTTGTTTAAACTGCGAACCATGTTTACTTTTATGTACTAAAAACCTGGTTTGTAATAATGTTAAACTTGTGAACCTTTTATGTAATGTAATGTTGTACTCTGGTCCCGCCTTCGTGTGGGCTTAGCGCATATCACCGATCCTGTTGTATGTGATTTACCGGGCTTTACCCGGCGGAAGCGACAGAATAGTTCTTTATTATTGCTTAATGGCCACGTGGACCGGCTTAGGCGATAATACGGAACTATTTTGGGCGGTTCTGTCACAGAGAACTTGGTATCGGAGGATCCTCGCAGATAAGAGCGGATTGACCAAAAACTGGGATACCCTCCGCATAGCTCAATGCTTGGAGTTATCTTTGGCCGAGACCCCCAAAAATGAAGACCTTTTGATAGCAGCCTGCCACTTTTGGTCAAACGGTGTCAACGCCTTCCTCTTCGGCCATGGCCCAATGTCTCCAACCCTGGCCGATGTGTATATGATCACCGGCCTTGACATTACAGGGTCTATTCAGCCCTGGAACTTCAAAGGTTCTTCACGCCAAACAGGGGTGAAACCAGGGAACGGATATAAACAGTATATCTTGAGCCACATGAAAGACAACCCCCTTGGTGATGTTGAATACAAGGCATTTCTGAATATGTGGCTATGCAGATTTGTCTTCTGTGGCAAAGCCAACGAGCCTACCCTGAATCATATCACAATGGCGACTCATCTGGCTAGTGGCAACCGCCTTGCCCTTGGGAAATTCTTCCTAGGCAGTGTATACCATATGCTTCACCAAACTGTTACCCAGATGTACACTAGACAAAGGATAACATGTGTCAACGACCCTTGGTGGTTCGTTCAGATATGGCTGCAGCTTCACCTGCATCAAATTGTTGGTGTTGATTTGAACACCAGGCTCTTCCCTTCGTCCAATCACCCTGAAGAAGAAAACAATGCTACCAGGGGATGCCAGAATTATGGAGAAGCGGCTTCAACTGTTCTCATTCAGCAAGACATCAGCCAGCTTTTCGAACTGTTCTCCAAAGGTTTCCAGAATCCTCTCTGGCTTCCCTATCTGGATAATGACACCTTGACTTTCCCTGTCGAATTTTCTTTTGAGCCCGGTCGTCAAGATGAGAGATTCTTAGAGATTTTCAACATCATAATCCGCCCATGTATGCTGCCGGCTGAATTCAACGGAGGAAGGCTGAATGCCAGTACTTATGAATATTATCAACCCAATGTAATGGCCAGGCAAATTGGATGTGGTCAGATGCCCCCAAGATTGTTCCTGCATGAATTCCTCAAGCCTAGAGAGGAAATCAAAGAGAGCATGCATAGCAGCAGGGTCTTCCATTATGTGTGTAGTCCTATTATCTACACTTGTCCTTTCGTGCCCACAACCATAGCTCATCCTACCTTCAACTCCTGGTGGCAAGAATTCCACGATCACATCTTCAGTGAGCCTGTTCATGTGTTCTGCGCAGAGTTGATGCCTGATTTCTTACCAACTTCAGAGGTAATATAATGAACTTTTGGATCAGACATTTTTTCTTTCAATCAACGATTTTGACTTCATTTCTCTGACCCCGCAGAACACAGTGCCTGTCCCTCGAGCCAGAAATATCAACTACAATGTTGTAGGCCCGATTTCAGCACTGGGATTCAAGTCCCCAACGCTGGCTCAGCTAATGGCCAGATATGCTACAACCGATCCAAGCCTCTCCAGCCTTGCTGCTGATAGGAGGCAAGGTTTGTCTCTGGTTGCTCCTCCAAATGCCAAGAGGAGGAGAACTGTCAAGAAAGTTCTTGTTGAGGTAAAATCTTTTGCTTTCTTGATCACAAGGTTTCCCTAGCTCTGATAAATTATGTCTTTGTACATTTTCAGACTAGGGCCCATCAACCTTCAGTATCAGATCCTGCCAATGCTCCATCTACTGGTACGACCTTTGCTGCCTCTTTTAAAGATGAACACTGGCATTTACCCTTTTGATTTGACACTTGCAGAAGAAACAACGGAAGAACAACTGGTGGATGTCCCAGTGGCTCAACAAGCAAGTCCACCCAGGGTTGAATTACCTATCCCAGTGGAGATCTCATCTTCATCACCCTCTGCAGAAGCAATGAATTCTCCAGAGATGAGTCTCCCAATCCAGCCGGAGACGTCAAGTCCTCCAAGGGCACAATCACCTGTTGGTCATGCAGAAACACTAATTCCAACAGAGGTGGATCCAACTCCCTTTCAGCCAGAAGCCCATGAGTTACCAGCGACTACATCAACACCTTCTAACTTGGAAACTTCAGCTTTTCTTGGAGCACCTTCTTCACCTGCGATTATCCCTGCTCAAGAAATCAGCCGTGAGGTACTCATTTGCACTTAACTCCGCTACCTTTACATTCTAGCACCCTTAACTCGGCAATACTGCTTCTTAGGATCAGGCTCCGTCATCATCAAGCCTGCCATCGGAGAGCAACCCAGTTGCCGAGGCGATGGAAGGAATGCACCAGCCTCTGTCAGATGAGGTGTTATCAAAGCTCAGAGTAATTGCTGCCTGGCTAGAAAGGGATGCACAAGACCAGTTCAAGGATCTTGATCACTTCGAAGAGATGCTTGAACCTATCAGCCAAGAACTTCCTGAAGGCGTCAGAGCTTCCCTAGTATCCATCTGTGACTTGGACATCCTTTATGCGCCCATAAGGCACGCTTTGAGGAAATTGCGCTCCCGTCCGGCTATCGAAAAGAAGAAAGCTGATGCTGAACACGCCATGAACGGGGCACAATCCCGAGCAGAGAGCCACAGAGATACATTGGCTAGCCTGCAGGCTTCTTATGATCTGAAAATTGCCAGGAAAGCTGCTCTAGAAGCAGAACTGAGAAGCCTGTCAGCTGAGATAGAGGCTGATGAAGAGAAAATAGCCGAGCTCCCGGGATTGATAGAAAAGACCCAAGCGGAAGCAAAATCGGCTATCACCAAGATAGAGCAATGCGATGCAGAACTCACCAACTTGTCTGGTGCTCAAAAAGATTGCCAGGAACTGTTGGACCGCTTCCATCAAGCAACATCCAATGCTCGTGGTGTGATTACGAAACATTTGAACATTTGAATACCCACATTGATGTATAGCCGAATTGATCGTTCTTGTAATATTTATCCTTGCATTTAATTTCCTTTTCTTTCGCATACCTCTAAGTGTAAACGCTGAACGATCGAATCGGCAAGGAAATGCCAACACCCGAATAGCACCTTGACTCCCTTCAGCCGAGCCAAACAACTGAATGTGACTCAGCCTAGAACTCCAAGCGACCCGCCGGCGGGCTGGCCAAGGAAACCTTTCCACCTTCCGATTTTCTTGGGATATGCGCCACGATCTAGAGCCACGACTCGAAGCCGCAATTCATCTTGCCAGGCCTATAAATGAAACCGTAGGTGCCCCTAGCTCTCCACCAAGCCTTTTAGCTCTCGAATCTTTTGCCAATCTCAGCTCTTTCTCTCTTCAAACAGTGCACATCCCAAGCCACCATGGTGCGCCGCCTCAACCGCCGCCGCGCCTCCGACGAGGCAGAGGGGAGCAGCGCCAACGCGCACCAGAGGCAATGATCATCGATTCCTCCTCTTTGCTTTTGTCTTTTCTTGTTCTGACGATCATCTCCCTTTCAGGTTGATTCAGTGGAATCCGTCTCCCGCGCCGGCCAATCAACCTCTTCCAGACGACTCCTCGGAGTCCGACGGTCACTCCCCCGTGCCCTACGGGGAAGAAGACGCTCTCTGCTTCAGGGAGGAGCTGGAGACGGCCCGACGCGATCTGGAGGACGTCTCCAAGAAAGCGGGCATAGCCGAGCTTGAGTGGGAGGACCAGCGCAAACAGCTACTGGAAGCCATTGACGGTACCGCTCTGTAACCGAATCTTTGATCCAACCCGGCTTTTGATGCTAATTCCCTTTTTCTTGCAGCCCGCGATGCCGAGCTCAACCAGTTGAAGGCGCTGGTGGAGCAGCTGGCCGATAAGGTGAATGTCCGCGGCGACACGCCGGCGGAGCGCCTTGCCGCGGTGGAGCACCGCGTCGACGAGGTGGCGACCCATGGCGTTCGTTTGGGCACCACCTTGGGCCTGGCCGCCGTGGCGACACATACGGACGTCGACTACTCCACCAGGATGCGCGGCTTCCGGGGCAGCGCACCGGAGGACATCGACGAGATCGAGCTCATCCTGGAGCGCCTCGATGGCCACGGCGACGCCATTGCCGAAATCACTCATCCCCAATCTGTACTGAACAGGCTTTTCGACTAGATTGTAGTAGGGATGTTTGATCATCGGCAACAAATAAGAACTTTTGAATTCTGTATTTGTGCTGTCATGAATTCGCCTTGCACTCGCATCCATGATTCTTATTTTTCCTTGAATGCATCCGGGAACTATCTTGAGCCGAACGCGCTAGAACAGTTGCCCCTTGGCGCAAAATCCACAGAAGATCCTGATTCGGCAATCCACGAGCACTGTTCAAGCAAAAACCCTTTGTACTTGGAGAGAAAAACCCCGCCGTTTGGTATTCCAACAGTGCGTACTGGCCGGTCATCACTCCCAATGCACCCCTTCGGTCAATAAAAGAGCCTACTGAGATGCCCTGCAAATCCACCCGCACACTCATCCATCATTTCTCATTTCTTCCCCTGTCTCTAGAGGAAAAACCCCCAAGGCCATGGACAAGGGCAAGCAACCCCAGGAGGGCAGTTCATCGATGAAGCGTACGATTCGAAGGTGAGTTCTTTATTGATTTGTTCCTCGTTCTCCATATGATCCCGTGCTTCATGTTTTCTTCTTTTCCTCTTTCAGTCTTGATTTGCTCCCTGAAGAAATCATCGGGGACTGAAGATGTGCCTGAGTACATCTTCTCCGATTCCTCCCTCGAAGCAGAGGATGCCACGCCTGAGCAGAGGACCAGCCACCAACTGCGCCGCCGCGTTCGGCACCTGGAGCACGGCCTTAGGGACATCACCGCCCGATGCCAAGCCGAACGCGAGCGTCGCATGGCTCTGGAGGCACTAGTAGGGGGTAAATGTTTCTGACCTCTTCTTGACCTCATGCCCGCATTCGAATTTCTTGCCCCTAACATCGATTCCTCCGTTTTAGATGTCTCTGACAGGTACAACAACCTGAAGATGGCCTGGGACAGCTTGGTGGAGGCCGCGAACCATGGTCACCCCCATGCGTTCCAAGTTGCCGTCACGGTGGTCCTGGAACAGCTGAGGAGGGAGCAGCAGAAGAAGTAAAGAAAAGATTGAATCATACTTTCGCTTCTTTCTCCACGCCTTCTGCTTCCCACCTCCTTGAAGATCTGACCATCAGGGTTGTTAGATGTAAACCTGCAAGAAGTAGTTGTAATATGATTTTTGTGCTAAGGGCAATGCATCTAGGCACTGGCCATTTCTTTTGTTTATGGATTTTTGTTCTGAAGGCGGCCTCGTTCTTGAGCGCCGGCTGTTTCTGTGTCAGATGTGTGTAATCATCGATCGACCTCAATGCTAGGATAATATTTCTTCAGATATCTTCCATTTATTGCAGCAGAAAATTCTTCTCCTAGCAAACTTTTCAATATATATGCATTACCAGGGACGCATCTGACCACACGAAAAGGCCCTTCCCAGTTAGGGGACCATTTGCCGAATTCACTGTACTTAGTTCCAATCGGCAATAGCGCTTTCCAAACCAAATCGCCTTCTGCAAATTGCCTTACTTTTACCTTCTTGTTATAGTACTCGGCAACCCGCAGCTTGTTTTTCTCAATGTTTTCCAAGGCTCTAAGACGGATCATGTGCAAATCCTCTAGTTCATCCATCATTAGGCCACTGTAATCTTTGGAGCCCAAATCTTTCTGTAACACCACTCTCCTTGAATCTGATTGCATCTCCCAAGGTAAAACCGCGTGGTGCCCATAAACCAACTCGTAAGGAGAAGTTTTTGTAGCTCCATGGGGGGCCATTCGGTAAGCCCACAGTGCCTCACTGAGTACCGAATGCCATCTTCTTGGCTTCTGGTCGATCTTCTTTTGTATCAACTTGATCATAATTTTGTTAGAAGCCTCTGCTTGACCATTAGCTTGGGCATAATAAGGAGAAGAGTTAAACAATTTAATCCCCATGCTTTCGGCGAACTCTCTGAACTCTAGTGACACGAATTGTGCCCCTTGATCAGTGGTGATAGTCTGAGGGATTCCAAACCGATAAATGATATGCTCTTTGACAAACTCAACCATGTTTTCTGATGTCACCTTCTTCAGTGGGATCGCCTCAACCCATTTAGTAAAATAATCTATAGCCAAAATCACGAACTTATGCCCCTTGCTAGATGGTGGATTAATTTGGCCAATCAAGTCTATCCCCCAGCCCCTGAATGGCCATGGCTTGATGATGGGATTTAATGCCGACGTGGGGACCCTTTGAATATTTCCAAACCTTTGGCAATCCTGACATCCCTTGTAATACTCAAAGCAATCCTCTAATATCGTCGGCCAAAAGCATCCGGCTTGTCTGATAACCCATTTCATACGGTAGGTTGACTGGTGTGCTCCACATATCCCATCGTGCACTTCGCTCATCATGTTCTTGGCCTCTTCTGGACCCAGGCATCGCAGTAATACCCCATCTAATGATTTATAAAATAAGTTATCATCCAGAAGAACGAACTTTATGGCCTTGTACCTGAGCTTCCTAGAGACCTTGCGGGATGGATCCTTCAAGTAGTCAACGATCTCTTTCCTCCAATCATCTTCTGCAAGATCCGTCCCCAGTGCACACACCTCTGCAGCAAACGCTTCTTGGCTCTCTTTGTAACCAGAGGCACTTTGGGCCAGCCTGTTTGCTTCTTCGTTATGTTCCCTAGGAATATGCTGTAGAGTCACCAACGGGAAGCTCTTCAAGATTTCTCTGCATTCTTCGTAGTAACTCCTCAGCGCTTCGCTTTTGCATTCGTATTGGCCGTTCAATTGCTTGATCACCAGCTCTGAATCTCCATAAACTTCGGCGAAACGGCCCCCGGCTTCTCTCAAATATTGAAGCCCTCGAAGCAATGCTTCGTATTCACACTGGTTATTTGTGACGGTGGGGTACGTATAGGGATGGCAAATTCAAACATCTCACCTCTAGGCGAAATCGGTAGGATCCCTACTCCCCCACCTTTACCACATGACGATCCATCAAAAAACAAAGCCCAGGGGGTAATTTCAAGTAAATTAATTGACGGATCGCGATGTTCAGTTATAAAATCGGCAATGATCTGACCTTTGATGGCCTTTGCCGATTCGAACTTCAACTCAAACTCCGATAAAGCCAAAATCCACTTGCCAATCCTGCCGTTCAAAATTGGCATAGATAACATATGTTTTATCACATCAAATTTGGAATACACGGTGCATTCGGCATTCAACAGATAGTGCCGAAACTTTGTACACGAGTAGTACACGCAAAGACACAGCTTCTCTACAACCGAATACCTGGTTTCGGGATCAAGTAATTTTCGGCTAAGATAGGCTACTACCCGCTCCTTTCCTTCAAATTCTTGAATAAGGGCCGATCCAATGGTTTGGGTATCGGCCGCCACGTACAACTTGAAAGGCTTGTTCAGCTGAGGAGGAACCAGCACCGGTGTCTCCTTCATGTACTGCTTGATCTCATCGAAAGCCTTTTGTTGTTCGTCGCCCCAGGTGAACTTCTGATCTTTCTTTAGCTTCAACAGCGGAGAGAATGGCAAGACCTTCTGTGACAAATTTGATATGAATCTTCTTACGAAATTAATCTTGCCGAGCAGTGACTGCAACTCCTTGAGGTTAGTTGGAGGAACAACTTCATCAATGGCCTTCATGCTCTTTTTGCCAACTTCAATTCCTCCTTCGTGGACCAAAAACCCCAAGAATTCTCCAGCTGATACCCCAAAAGCGCACTTGTTTGGATTCATCTTCAAACCATGCTTCTGGGTGCACTCCAAGGTCCTCTTCACATCTTCCAAATGCGTGTCATGACTCAGGGACTTGATTACCACATCATCAATGTAGATCTCCACAATTTTGCTGATCAACTCGTGAAAAATATAATTCATGGCCCGTTGATAAGTTGCACCAGCATTCTTTAACCCAAACGTCATGACTATCCATTCAAACAGGCCTATATGACCAGGACATCTAAAGGCCGTCTTTGATATGTCCTCTATTGCCATGAAGATTTGGTTGTAACCCGCATTACCATCCATGAAACTGATGACTTTGTGTCCAGCTGCGGCGTCAATCAATAAATCGGCAATAGGCATTGGGTAACCATCCATCGGAGTAGCTCTGTTCAGATCCCTGAAATCTATGCAGACCCTCATTTTTCCATTCTTCTTGTATACAGGGACGATGTTAGAAATCCACTCCGCATATCTGCATGGCCGAACGAAGTTTGCATCAAGTAATCTTTCAATTTCCTTCTTCACATCGGCCAATACTTCATCCTTGTAGATCTTCCGGGGTGGTTGCTTATATGGTTTGAAACAAGATTTGATTGGCAACCGATGCTCGACGATAGAACGATCCAATCCAAGCATCTCCGAATAATCCCAGGCGAAGCAATCTTTGTATTCCTTGAGAAGCTTAATTAATTCTCCCCTGAAGTCCGGCTGCAAGCCTGCGCTGATGAATGTCGGCCTTGGCTTATCACCGTTTCCAATGTCCACCTCTTCTAATTTATCAGCCGACATGAATCCCCGTCCCAGCTTGCCATCAGTGCCGTCTACGGGGTTCTCCATTAAAAATTGCTATAAGAGCCGACTGCTTGAATCGGCTGTTGATCACTGCTGACAGGCTCAACAGGACCTTCTCCCCAGTCTTTCCCTGAGAACCAATCAATGCCTTGGTACTCCCAGGAAGCTGGTTCCATGTTTGCTACGCTCACGGAGTCATCTGCCTGAATGACCTCGATCTCATCGTCCACCCACTGGATAAGCTGTTGATGCATGGTGGACGGGACGCAACAGTTGGCATGAATCCAGTCCCGCCCAAGCAGCAGGCTGTAGGCCCCCTTGCCTTCGATGACAAAGAAGGTAGTGAGCAGCGTCTTGGATCCAATCATCAAATCCACGTGAGCGCATCCCCTGGTATCTGAGGGGTTCCCAGCGAAGTCATTCAGGATTATACTTGTAGGCGTCAGATCGCTCGGGCCCATGCCAAGTTTCCTGAAGGTGGTGTACGGCATTACGTTGACTGCCGCTCCACCGTCGACGAACATCTTTGTCAATGGCTTGCCATTGACGTATCCTCTCAAGTACAGCGGCCTCATATGTCGATTCTTGGCCGGTTTGTCGAAGATTGCCTGCTTGGCCAGCACCAGTTGTGCCATCATCCCCTCGGCCTGTTCATCATCTAGGGCCGCTTCCTCCTGCACAACCTGGTTAGCAGGAGCCATGAACTTGTTCGGCAGAAAGTATACCATGCATGTTGGAGCCGAACGCTTTGATCCTTCAGGTTGATCTTTGGGGCGCCACACCTGCCTCGTCTGGATCCCAGCCTGCCTCAACTCGCGGTTCCTCAGCGGCCCGGACCCGTCTCTTCTGGCTTCTCCTCAGGCCGGGCGGGCACCATTGCCCCTTCTGCCAGATGTAGTCATCTTCATCCTCCTCTTGATTAGCCCACCTGAGGTCAGCTTGCCACTTCCTAGGATGATCAATGACTTCAATTTTTTGGCGCCGATCCCCATTAGGATGGATCCTTCCAATTCTCTCGTGGACGGATCGGCGATTGGCAGTCTCCTGCCTGTACTCAAAATACCCGTCCATTGCATTCGGGACGGTTCTTCAACGTGGGCGGCTTCAAACCCTCATTCCGGCAATGCACCGAAGAAGGCACATCCCCAGTGCGCGCGCTCCTGCTCGCGCGTGTATTGCTCCTGGTCCCTTCTGCGCGCTTCTTCCTCAGCTCTACGCCTCTCCTCCTCAGCTCTGCGCTCCTGGTAGCGCTCTTTCTCCATCTGGCGCTGCCACTTGTTCAGGAGGATGCGCGTGGTCACCCTGGGCTTAGATCTGGATGACTCCCCGATTTCTGTGTGACTCCTGAGAACGCGGGGAGCCTCACCATGCACTTGTTCCAGAGTCACTTGGCGTTCTGGGTCCACCGCCCCATCTTGTCTAGCCTGGCTGAGGTCAAGACCTTGACTTTCCCCTTCTCCTCAGCCGTTATCACGTTGACAGAAAAGCCCACCATGTTCTGAGGGAAGGGGTGGCCATCCAGCTTCATTTTGTTGTCAAACTTGAGGTGACCCTCCTGGATGGCTTTTCGGATCCTCATCCTGAAGACCCTGCAATCATTGATGGAGTGCGAATCCCTGTCGTGGAAGCCACAGTAATGTTTTCCTTTAACTCCATCGGGCCGAAGCATGGAATGCCCCTCGGGCAGCTTGATTCGGCCTTCCTTTACTAGGAGCTCAAACAATTTGTCAGCCTTTGTGATATCAAAATCGTAGGTGCCCTTGGTCTGCTTGACCCAGCGCTGATTCATCGTCAAAGGCTCCTTTCCCCACATGATCTCTGCTGCGGCCACATCCAGTTCGTCATCAGAGTCTTCGACCAGGTCAGCTTTGTCTAAGAACTGGTTGTAGATGTCAGCAACATCGTGTTGCTTGCCAAACTTGGCATCCTTCTTGAAGCCGTACGCCTGGTTGCTCATCAGTGATAGCTTCTGTGATAGCTGGCCCAGGTTCTCGAACTCCATCCCGAACTATTTCTCGCGTACGGCCGGCAGCATCCCGGCGACGGCCATGTCAGCCAACTGGTCATCTGGCAAGTTAAGCGAGAAGCACATGCCTTTAACCTCCCTGAATCTCCTGAGAAATTCCCGGCGGCGTCTCGCTATGCCTGCGCTTCCACGGTAGCAAGGTCGATCGGCTTCTTCTCCGAGCCGCCGCCGAAATAGTGAGCGTGAAATTCTCGCTCCGGGTCCTTCCATCTGCGCTAAGCGACTCGGGGGCGGGGACGAGAACCACCGGAATGCTTGGACTGTCAGTGACGCGGGGAAGTAGCGGACCCTGAACGCTTCCTCAGCTGAGCATTCCCCGAGCTGCATGAGGTAACGAGCGATGTGCTCAACTGTGCTCGTGTCGTCCTGCCCCGAAAACTTCGTGAACTCCGTCGGCGGCTTCACCCTAGGCGGAAGGAGCACGTTGTAGTACCATTCTGGGAACGGTGGTTTATAGGCGGGTCCCTGCATTTTTGGCTTGAGGCCGAACTGATTTTGCATCAATTCGGCCATCTTCCGCGCCAGGGCGTCGTCCTCTTGCGCGCCTGCAGCTGGCGCGTATCCTGGGTGCGGGAAGGCGTCAAATGCCCCGTAGTTTCCCACCTCGTGGTAGCCTCCGCCGTACAGGTTTCTCTGCAGCCGGTTGCTCGCCGGAGCGATCCTGCGACCGGAAGCGAACGGGGCCCCCGGCGAGCCAAATGCCATATCTCCGTACGTGGGGCGGGTACGGATTCGGGCGTTGCACGGAGTTGACTGTCTTTGCCTGCGGTGGTGGGCCGGATTGGCTGTCCCCCCGAGGCTGCGGTGGAGGGCCGAACCGGCTGTTTCCCAGCGGCCTGTGGAGGAGGCTGGAAAGCTTGACTTCCAGCGCTTTGGGGAGGAGGCTGCACTGGCTGGCTCCGAAGCGGCGGCTGAGAGCTTGATTCGCCCAGCTCCACAGTGCCCCCCTGGACAGGCGCCTTGCTGAATGCTTGTTCCATGCCTGGGCCAAAGACGGCCACCATCATCTGCTGGAGCGCACCAAGGAAAGCTTTGTTGTGCTTGCTCAACATGTAGTCTGCAGATTCCTGGAATACCCGCATGCACTCTTCTTTCTCCTGCTGAATCGTGGCATCGCTTTCCCCTGGCAGCAACACCCTGGGCATCTCGTTCTTCAAGTATGGGACGCCACTCCTATTTTTCTTGAAAGACAGCAGACATTTCTGCTGAAACTGGTCCATGGCGTCCTGGAGTTGTCTTGTTGCTCGGGAGATAGGTCTTCAAGGCTGACGTCCATGATGTCCGCGATCTCGGCCATCTTGATCTATTCGGCTGTGGTCCCACCGGGCGTGCCAAAAAGTGTGTTGACGCAAAAAGTGCACCTAGCGCCAAACACACAGCAAGCCGAACAAGCTGGCTTCACACGCGCAGAGAGTAACAGTGACGTGCCAGTCAATTTTTCCTGAAAATTAACAAAAGATAAAGCAGTTAGATACCAAAGCTTGGAACTTGCCGGGTGGTACCAGACAGTTCCATATTTACGGCTAAGAAGCCATACGAGATGACACATAGCTATGTAAAAGCTATTTGCCAAAGAATTGAAACCATTCGGGAACTTATAAAAGGAAAAACAATACTGCCGAATGAATGACGTAAGCATGACGGCAATCGGTCTCTGTTTGGTCAAAAATGCATGCACACGATATTATGACCGATCCCCGTAACAACCAATGCTAAATAAATGAATAAAGTAAAGTGCGAACGTAAGCATGTAATAAACAAGCATGCATAGATCCAAAGCACTAGTCTACCGCATGTCTAGGTACTCAGAAACCCGTCGGGTACGATATCAAACAAATCTATCCACCGCATGATACAACTTGCATGAAATCGTACCACTTTCCACAAGTAGATCTATCCACCGCATGATACAATCTAAATATGGAAAGCTAAAAGCACGCATCATCTAAAGCATGAATTACGCACGTGTTCTACTCGTGAAGAAACATAACCGAATACGGCTGAACAGCCGATTCGGGGTCCATGAAGAAGGAACGAACATTACCAAGCGAATAAATCTATCAGGTTGATTCGAAATCTAATCCACCGGATGACTAGCTCTAAAGCAACCCAAAAACCTGCATGTACCGCATGATACTTGGTTCTTTCAAGATTTATACCAACAATAGCAAGCTTGAACCCACAACATGTAACAACCTAGATCGATTCGGTTTCGGCTATTCGAAAAGCTCAAGATCCACGTGTTAAAACATGAAATCTACTCGTACAAGGATCACAATAGGGATAAAGCCGATCCAAACCCATCTAGATTGGGCAAAGGTGTTACATGAATCTAAACATAAAGTAAAAACTCGAAGTAACACAGGGTAACTTAATGAATCTATTGGATCTTGCCAAAATCCAATAGAGCCGATAACTAGCTTCAAGCTAGATCTTAGCCCACTGCATGGCTCATGACCTAACAAGAAACCCTCTTGAACCAAGCTTGAATCTACCGCATGACACGAAGCATGGTAACAAGACTACTTGCATCAGATCTAAATCCACCACATGATACTAGACATGATACAAGGTTGCCGGTACTCACGGAGGTCGACGGATCGATAGGCCCTCTCGAAGAACTCGACGACACGACAAAAGGACTCTAGGGTTTGGCGCAAGGCCGGTGTGTATTGAAGAATGATTGTGTTACATTACATACATTCAAGGCTCATATTTATACCCTGCCAAGTACAATCTCGAATGGATCCGTTGCCCTAACTTATCTCTAAGCTTGATCGCCTATCCATCCATTCGTCCTCCCTGCTTGAGCCACGTCATCATTCAGATCCCGCAAAATCAGCTCTACTGTTCCTTTGCCGAACGGGAGCAGATAGCCGACCGCAGACTTCTTTGCCGAATACATCTGGAAAATCCTTCCCTTCCACGAGACGGACTCCTGACCGAGCTGGATCCACTGGTCAGACTCCTTACCAAATTTTGGTGTTAACAGACTCCACTGTATCTTGTACATCTTCATGGTACGTCTCCTAGTTTTTCTTTTTTTTGATCTAACACTCTCAACGGATGCTCTACCACTGAAAAGTCTGGCTCGATCCAAGCATTCACTTCCGTGATCACCTCTGTCTCAGGTTCTTTCACACCCTTCTTCAATTGTTTCACATGAAATACATTGTGCACAGCCGAGAATAGATCCGGAAGTCGGATACGATAAGCGACTGTTCCACATACCTCGATGATCCCATATGGGGCGATATAACGTGGGGCTAATTTCCCTTTAACGCCAAATCTTTGTACACCTTTGGTTGGTAAAACCTTGAGGTATACGTAATCACCCACTTCATAGTGTCGGGGTGCTGTCCCCTTGTCATAGTAACTCTTTTGTCTCATTTGAGCTAACTTCAAGTTTTCTCGGATCACTTCCACCTTCTATTCTGCGTCTTTAACTAAATCTGGGCCAAAGAGCGTTCGCTCCCTGCCTTCTGACCAATTTAAAGGAGTTCAGCATCTTCGTCCATAAAGAGCTTCAAATGGTGCCATCTTCAGACTAGCTTGATAGCTATTGTTATAAGAGAATTCTGCCAACAATAGGCACTTGTCCCAACTCTTATCGAAATGCATGATGCTCGCTCTCAACATGCCTTCCGCAATTTGATTGACTCGCTCGGTCTAACCTTCAGTCTGAGGATGATAACTTGAACTACGAATCAATTTGATTCCCAAAGATTCATGCAATTGTTCCCAGAAACGAGCCACAAATTGAGTACCTTGATTAGAAACAATGGTCTAGGGAATCCCGTGCAGACACACAATTTGATCGACATAGAGTTCTGCATAATCTTGGACGGAGTAAGTGGTGTGCACTGTGATGAAATGAGCAGTCTTGGTCAATCGGTCCACTATAACCCAAATAGAATCCTTCCTTATGGCGGTCGGGGGTAAACCCACAATAAAATCCATACTTATGTCATCCCACTTCCACAAAGGTATAGTCAACGATTGAAGTACACCGGCTGATTTCAAATGGCTGGCTTTGACTCGATGACAAGTTACACTCTGCCACATATTTGGCTATGTCTACCTTCATGTTTGACCACCAAAAGTTTTTCCTCAAATCTTGATACATTTTTGTACTTCCAGGATGAATAGAGAATTTGGAAAGATGAGCTTCGTCGAAAATTTCCTTTCGGAGTTCCGGATCAATAGGAACTACAAGACGTTGCTCAAACCACACCACATCCTTTGAATCCTTATGGAAACAACTATATTTGGGGTCTCCTTCACCTAATTTCTGTTTTATTAGCTGGACGCCTTCATCATTGTGTTGAGCCAAAACAATTTTGTCATATAGATTGGACTCAGCAGAGATAGCATGCAGATTTCCTTGCTCCACAATTTCCAATCGGAGCTTCTTCAAGTCTTCACACAAAGTCTCACTATACGACTCCACGGTTAAGCAGTTGCAGTGAACCTTACGGCTAAGCGCATCTGCAACAACATTGGCTTTTCCAGGATGATAGTGTACTTCTATATCATAGTATTTGATCAATTCCAACCATCTTCTCTGCCTCATATTCAATTCTGATTGGGTGAAGATATACTTAAGACTCTTGTGATCGGTGAAGATATTACAGCGGTTTCCCATAAG
The DNA here is from genome assembly GCA_947561735.1 of Cenchrus americanus. NCBI lineage: Eukaryota > Viridiplantae > Streptophyta > Magnoliopsida > Poales > Poaceae > Cenchrus > Cenchrus americanus. Next base: position 162,059,868 of record OX387242.1, on the reverse strand, counting down.
ATAATGCCTCCAAACCTTGAGAGCATGAACAACCACTGCTAACTCGAGATCGTGGGTCGGGTAATTCACTTCATTGGGTCGATGCGATAGTGAGGCATAGGCAATGACTCGATTTTCTTGCATAAGAACACAACCGAGACCAGTACCCGAAGCATCACAAAAGACTTCAACGGTTTAGAATTATTCGGTTGCACTAGCACCGGGGCTGTAGTCAGATGTTGCCTCAATGTGTGGAAGGCTTTTTCACAATCTTATCTCCACACAAACTTGACTCCCTTCTTTAATAGTTCTGTCATAGGTTTAGCGATCCTGGAAAAATCCGGAATGAAACGACGATAATAGCCTAATAAACCCAGAAAACTACGGATTTGATGTACGATCTTGGGTGGTTTCCAATCCATAACCTCTTGTACTTTGCTAGGATCTACAGATATGCCATCCTTAGAAATAGTGTGCCCCAAAAATTTCACACTATCCAACCAAAATTCACATTTGGAGAACTTTGCATAAAGCTTGTGATCTCGCAAACGTTGCAAAACAATTCGGAGATGTTCTGCATGTTCTTCTTCATTCTCGGAATAGATTAAGATATCATCAATGAATACCACTACAAACTTGTCCAGCTCTGTCATGAATACGGAGTTCATGAGATACATGAAATAAGCAGGTGCATTGGTAAGACCAAAGGACATCACCAAATACTCATAAAGACCGTATCGGGTGGAGAAAGTTGTCTTGGGAATATCACATGGCCTGATCTTTATTTGATGGTACTCTCACCGAAGATCAATCTTGGAGAATACTTTGGCTCCAGCCAACTGATCAAAAAGAACATCGATGCGGGGTAATGGGTATTTATTCTTAATTGTTACCGCATTGAGAGGTCGGTAATCAACAAATAACCTCAACCTACCATCTTTCTTCTTCACAAATAAAGCTGGGCAACCCCAAGGTGAAGAACTTGGGTGAATATAACCCTTATTTGGCAACTCTTGAAGTTGGGTTTTCAATTCTGTCAATTCCTTGAGTGGCATGCAGTAAGGTATTTTGGAGATAGGAGCAGTGCCAAGCTGAAGTTCGATGACAAACTCGACATCTCTGTCGGGCGGCATACCCAGCAATTCATCGGGAAAAACATCCACAAACTCTCGAACCACTGGAATTTCTTCCAGCTGAGAAGTGATGGCCACATAAGAATGAAGATTCACACCATCTTTGAAAGGTAGGTATAGAGTTGTGGCTCCAACAATTGGTGAGTTGATCTCTACCATTCTCTCTGAAATATCCAGTACTACCTTATGGTGGTCCATCCAGTCCATTACTAGAATGACATTAATGCCTTCTAATCCCAAAATGATAAGGTCTGTGTCAATCGTTCTGCTGCCTAATTCCAAGGGTACTCTCCTGGTCACCAACTCGGAAGAGATGTTCCCTCCGTTGTTTTAATCATAAATGCGTCATTGGTGTTGCAAGAGTTCAGTCCTACTTTGCTCAGCGTCTTTCCATTCATGAAACTATGTGTAGCGCCAGAATCAAACAACACACGGATAGGTTTGCCTCGAATAGAGAATGTGCCCATCATTACCGGTCCTCCTTCTAGAATATCACCCACAGAAGTGAAACTGAGTCTGCCCTTCTTGTCTTGAGCAATCTTCTTCTTGCCCTTGTTGATGGGTCTGGAGACCTGTCTCTAATTAGGTTGATTTAGCTTGTGCTGCTTGTTGGTCTAGCATGGTTGCAGGCAGGTCTTAGCGAAGTGTCCTGGTTCACCACACTTGAAACAACGATGCTCACTGCTACCATTAGGACTAGGTACAATAGGCTTGGGAGTCGGCTGTTGAGTGTTGGGAAAGTGAAGATTTTCTTGAGTCTGATCCTGGAACAACTTAGCCACTAACCTTCCCGACTGTGAGGCCTATTGGAAGTCTGGGAAAGTCTTCCGCATAATGCGTATCTTGCAACGCTGCGCATTATTGGGCATGGAGTTAGCCTTTCTTTTCCTTTTGGCCTGGGCCCTCTTCATGGCATCTTCCTGGGAGATAGCTTTATTCACTAGGATGGGGTAGCTGTCAAATTTTACCAGATTCAGCCATTCAGCCAATTTACTATTCAGACCTTCGCGAAAAAGCTCCATCTTCTTCACGTCTGCATCCACATGATATCCTCCATACTGGCAGGGGTTAGTAAACTTCTGCGCGTATTGGTACACCGTGTTTGACCCTTGCTTGAGAGCCAATAACTCTCTCATTTTCCTATCGGTAAGTGCCTTAGGAAGGTGATGGTCTCTGAAAGCCTTTTTGAATTCTTCCCAAGTGATTTCATACTCAGGCTGTTGTATGGATTTGTAGTGTTCCCACCACATTAAAGCAAAACCACGAAGCTGCAATGCCGTGAATTTAGCCTTGCATGCTTCTGAATATGGCAAGGTAAATACCTCGAACATGACTTCAATGGCCCGAATCCAAGCATCAGCATCTAGGGTTTCTTCCGTCCCGGTGAACCGCGGGGGATTCATATCTAGAAAGTGCTTGTACTCGGTTACTTGACCTTGGGCATCCATCCGATTCCCACGGGGCTGCTGCTGCTGTTGCATGTGCAGAAGGATCTGGAGCAGCATCTTGTTTTGAGTAGCCACTGATGTTAGGTCCGGTGGTGGTGGCGGCTGGTTGCGGCCACTAGAATCACCGAAACCATTCGGAGTGCTGCGTGTCGAGCCGACCATTTGAAAATTTTGAGTTTTCATTAGTCACACATTCATAAGCTTGTTCAGCAAGTACAACATGTACGACAAAAACTCAAATTGACTAAATAGTTAAACTCAAGACAGTTGCGCTGCATCGAAATGACAATTTCCAAAATTCCAAGACCAAAGTTCCCAAAATGTTCACCATTTCCTGGCAACTTGGCAAGTTCAGGAGACAAAACTTGGCATTCAAGGGTTAAGCTAGATGAGTCAGGAACAAGGTGCAAAGGTGCAAGATTCGGAGTGACGTGTTCCGGAAAGACGACAAGACCTAGGTTTACTATTTGAGCATAGCTTGGGATTTGAAAACCTATGATCATGAAAAGATTTCTTAGCAAAGATTTGGAGCACTCGGAATAGATCACCTATACGGAAACTCTGCAGAACGGGTCTGAGAAAGGTCCAACAATAGGGTCAACTAGCTGGTCCAACAACAACACTTCAGATTCAGTTTCAAGGTTGTAATTGTTGTTGTTATTATCATTATTTTAGGAAAACAACACATGTGATTATTATTATCATTATTATTATTATTCAGCAAGTTTTTAACATGATGCAAGAACGACCTATTCGTCCTCATCAAGCGATTAAGCCAAAAATCGGGGTTAGTGCTGGTGGCAAGGCAACAATTATGTCTCTCCCTATAATAACTAGTCGAGACTATCGGTACTCGCTTAGCGACTTACGAACGTGGTTAATGTAACTGCAGAAGATCACAGAACATAACGAATCTTTCATGCCAACACTGATGAAAGCGTCCACATACATTACCGTTCACTATAGAAACGGCATCCATGCGTTAAGCCGCTGCATGGACAGCGTCCAACCTCATACACCCTCCGTTTGAATGGATTGTATCCTTGCCTCGCATATTTGACATGCGGAATGCACACGTATAGCAAAACATGGTGACATCACAACTCAAGACCAAACGCGAAGATGGGATCAGTGGAATAGATCACTCCATCAACCCTCGCAATTCCCGTGATGCGGCATAGACGCATAGCACACGTATAAAACACGTGGCTCACCTAGTTTGGTTGTGCAAGAAAGTAAGTTTGACATAAAATAAATGTGCTGGAAGATAGCAAAATAAACCATATGTTACTAAGCCATCTGAAAGAACTCAAAAATTCCTTCTAGGGCCTCTCGGTCTATTTCCATCCTTAACGATCCAACGCATTTTGCAAACACAACCAATCTTGGCAAGTTTTATTCAAAAACTAGTGATTAAGGTTGTTATTTAAACTCTGGTGCATATAATCACTTTGATACCAGCTGTGACAACCCGCCCAGGAGAATACCGTACTATTGCCTAAACCAATCCACTTTGGTCATCAAGCAATAATAAAGTATCATCCTGTCGTTAGTTGCCGGGTTAACGCCCGGTAAATCACTTGGATATCAACAACGGATCGACAATATGCATTGAAACTCACACGAAGGCGAGTCCAGAGTACACTACATTAATTAAAACAACTCTACCCCGAAGGGGTTTAAGTATTACAAATCATTGTTCATGTCAGGAAGTAAAGGTTCAGAGTTCGAAAATAGCGGAAATAATTAAACTAGTGCAACGATATACATCGCGGGAGGGCATCCGTGATGCCATCACTCGTCCTCTTCCACCCATTCCTGCTCCCAGCCAGGTGGAATCTCACAAGGCCAAACAACACCTGCAACAACATTTTCAAAGCAAGACTGAGTATACTAATACTCAGCAAGACTTAACCGTCGGGTGATAACTACATCACCAAACTCTAGACATGAGAGGCTTTTTGGCTGGTGGAGTTGTTTTGCTGAAAAGCGACCAAGAGTATGTCCTTACTTTCAATATTTTAGCATAAATTATAATTGATTACCATTTCTAAATGTGCCAACTAATTCAATCAAGAATTGTACAAGCAATTACTTCAAGCAGTAATATTCACCAAGTTCCATCATTACGGGATATCGTGGCCAGTTGATTAAGCAGTCTCAGATAACGGTGAGAGGTCGACAATCGATTGGTTTATAACCTTGCAAGGTGGACCTAAACACATGGAAGAATGCATACCCCAAGAAGGTCCAACAAAAACGAATTTGGGTATACACCGACCATGCGGTTCCCGTCGATCTTCAGCACGGGATCGGAACCTACATTCCTTGGTACAAGGCTTACTGGCTCGCCCACACACGTACGTCCAGACTCACGTAGGTACCACACTGTTGCAAGCATGCGGACACATATCTGTGCCCCAGGGGTAGTAGGGAAAGGTTCCTTTGCCACGTCAATCGGGTACTAGGCTTACCGGTCACATTCCCGACAAGTGTTTAGTACGTTCAAAAGCTTAGCCCACGAAAGCCACTGGACCGGAGCCCAAATCCCATGCTCTTATCACATGAGCAATCCATTTATCACGATCTTATGATTCCAACATAAGAACATATTCTCGCGAGTGACGAACATCACTCGACTTCTACCGGGTCCTATAGCATAGAAGCTATCGACCTAGCACACTAGTAAAAGAACATAGGTACCAAGGGATCATGCATCTAGGGTTTCATTCAACTCCTGAAACGTAAATGCACAATCATAGCAACGATAATTACATAAATTTTAAAAACAGGGTTAATGATCCGGGGCTTTCCTTCGCTGGCAAGGTTGGCCTTGGGCCCTTCTGGACTTTGGTCCAGATCTTGCTCTACAATGACGTGGTGCACGTCTCCGTCAGCTCCTCCATCTCCTCCTTCCGGCACACGCGTACTGCTACCGTCGGAAAGATCTACACGAGGATGCAAATGCAAGATTTAATTGACGATTTTTAATTTAATAATCACAAACAACATGTGACAACCATGAAGAGTATGGTTGGCCATAATCAACTTAAAAAACACACCTTTGGTATAACCTTGCTATTTAAGTAATTTCTTACGGTGCTTTATTATTTATTCTTTTTGATAATGACTGAGTACATATTTCATGTAAAGGAAAAATAATTTAGCTTTCATAAACAGCAAGGGTTTGATCTTTATCATTTTAAAAATGATTTACATCACACACATGGGGTCTTTAGATGTGTAGTAGATGGTTTTCTTATTTAATTTGAGATTAAGCTTTAATGGCCTCCATTGAATTCATAAAACTTAGTGGGATGTGTTATGAAGCATTTCCACACCTATACAAGCTACTGCACACACATTCACACTTAGGAGAGCTCTGAATTTAATTAGACCAAAAAGAACAAAAGCTAGTCATCCAAACATGAGAAATGCATACAAAAATAAATACACATCAAAATTATTCCAACCTGCTCACAGATGGCCTCTGGTCCAAAGCTAAGCTAGGAATGCAACATATACACCTAGAACTAATATAGATCTTGAGTTATGCATTTACAAAGAAAATTAGGCATATTTCAAGAATAAATATTTATGAAAAATATAAAACTGTGATTAATTCACCAGAGGTGCATTTTAGCATAAAACGACAGAATGCAAAAGTTGGGCTCAAAAATATAATTATTTTTAGCTACAAAAATCATCTAGACAGAATTTGTAGAAATAAAAAACAATTATATAAAAAGATTTACAGCATAACTTTGTGCAATTTTTGGTACAGGAGCTAGGCATGGCAAAACACACAACATATCCAAAATTCAGCTACAGAGGACTTGTAGATTTAGAGATACAACAGATCTAGGTTTTTCAGTTTTGTATTTTTCATGCAAAAACTTATCAGAAAAAATTATGGACATGCTTTACAAAAGTTGTAGTGTTTTCACCAGGAATACAACAAAATTGGGTTTGCATTTTTCTGATGTTTCTACGATTTTCTATGAATTTTACAAGATTCAACATCTTCACCTAGATCTAGAAGAGACAATTTTACGAACAGGCCCTCGAATTTTGCAGACAAGCCCTCGGGACGAAAAATTAGATTGCAATTGGGTCCCTGGCTCCATGGCCGGCGGAGGGAGCTCAATTCCGGCGAGGGGAAGGCTCGGCTCGGTCGGGAAAGGGCGGGGGAGTGCTCAGGGGGCTCACCTACGACCGATTCCGGGGGTTGGACGGCTCCGAGGGCGTGCCGGCGAGGGGGCTCGGCGGCACCAGACTCCGGCGGCCGCTGCGATCGGTCTTCCGACGAATAGGTCGCTTGGCCTGGGACACACGAGACCTGGGGAGCTCTAGGGGTGCAGTAGGGAGGCCACGGGAGGTTGTATAGGTGACGGTGTGGTTCGGAAGGGGGAGCTCGCCATGTGACCTCCAATGGCGGCCGGCGGCGGTGTCTGCGTTGCGGCTGTGCACGGCTCGCACAAGGACACGTTCCCCAACTTAAATAGGCAGCGCGGGCGGCCCTAGCCTTCGCGGCGAAGCGATGTCTGGCGTTAATGCTGTGGTATGGCGACCGTACATCGGTAGGCGCGCGTGACAGGCGAGAATGCGGATGGACCGCTGGACGTGATGCCGTGCGGCCGAGCTCGCATTCCTAGGAGACAGGCACGAAGGGGACCAGGCGGCTCTGGCCTCGAGGGGGTGGGGCCTGGCCCGCACGGATGGCGAGGCGGCGCACGCGCAGCGCGTGGCGTAGGGCAAGACGGCAGGGCGCCTGGCGCGCCAGCGACACTCTAGAGCGCGATCGGGCTGTTTTTCAGCCGCCAACCCTTTGTTGACTGTGATTTTCTCTAAAAATTTGAACTGTGTGACAAAAATGGTAGATACGAAAGTTGTAGATGAGACATCCCTCTACAACATTTGCAATGGCCGTCCTATGTTTTTCTCTACGGTTTGAGCAGGAATGCCAAGCAAAGTTCAGGTTTTGCAGAGCGCTGATGAATAGTGAAAACTGCAGTTGACCAATTTTTTCACCCTTTTCCACTCAAAATTTGAAATGCCATCCAATATGAAAGTTGTATCCCTCGAAAAACTGGACAACTTTTATATTGGTAGAATTTGAAGTGTTTAGGTGAAATTTGAAGAACACGGCAAAAGTTCCAGAAGGACAAGGAGTGACAAGGGGTTTGACTAGGGTTTTAGCTAGTGTTTGACCAAGGTTTGACCACAAAATTGTGTTGACTTAATTAAGAGAGTCATTAGCACTAACTAATGGTGTTTAAACACCGGAGGTGTTACACGTGGGCGGCCCAGGTCTGACCGGCGGCGGGTCAAACCTAACCGCATAACGGTCAACCAGGGCTCTTTTGCTAAAGAGACCCCCGGTTTCTTTAATATCACATGCCGGTCCTTCCACCTCAAAGAAATCTTGCAGTTCAGTTCTGTATTTTACGTTCTAGCCCCTATTTTAATTAAATTCTTATACCCGAGGTCCAGCCGAGGCATTTTATGATTTAAACCTTCTGTTTTAAATTTTTAGCCCCTGTTTTCTTGCCGTTAGGTCCTTGGAGAGTTTAGTTCTTCGCAGTTTAGTCCCTACACCTTGTTTTTAGCGTATCTTTACCGTTATAGCTCCGTTTTTCGTGTTTTAGCTGTCTATACGATCGTCTCAGCGAGCCCGCCGCTTTAGTAGCATGTTTTTGGTCTTTAGGTTTCATTGGTGAACTGTTTTATTTATTGTGTGCTTTATGTGTGTGATCGTAGATATTGTGTGTGTTTCGACTGAGCAACCTTTCGGAGTCGATCAGGAGCAATTATTTGAAGAAGAAGAAGACTTTGCTGTAGTTGAAGAAGGAAAGTGGTCTTCTCCCCCTGCATATTCTATTTTGTCCTATATAACTGCATAATAATTAAGTTTACTTTTATTATGATATTGCATTAAATTGATGGGAACACCTTTTTAAGGACATACCTAGATCTTTATCCCTGATCCTTGACACAACCCGTTTAAATAAATGTTTTTGGGCAGAATATTCTAGTTACTCAACTTGGGTTGGACAAAATGGTATTTTATGAAAATGCTTAATGTTTAATGATTAATGTTTCGGGTTAATAATAGAACAATTGACTTAATCGAAACATGGAGAACCACCCAAGAAAACATGCGCAACCACAATGTCACATGGCTCTGACCTTAGCCAATTAATTAGGTGTGTAATCATACTAGTGGCCCTTTTCCGAAAGGAGCAGAGGGGGATCCGAGTTGCAGGGGTATAGCCTGGTCCTATTGGGGTAGCAGCCTTTGCTAAGTGCTAACCACTAGGGAGGGTTATGGTCCGGCCTGATCCGTAACTATGCGGGTCGTTAGTCTTTTGCATGCCTTTGTAAAGGCTTCGTAGCGTCCCTATCCAATCACACCTCAGAAGTGTGGTATGGTGCTTGGCCAGCATCGCATGGTTGGGTTTAAGGTTCTTCGGAGCTTTTACGCGAGCTGTGGGTAAAGTGTGCAAACCTCTGCAGAGTGTAAAACTGATCGATCAGCCGTGCTCACGGTTACGAGCGGCTTGGACCCTCAGATGATTAATGAACATAAAGATGAGATTAAATCGTGGTTTCATGAGCTTTGGGTTGTCTTGTTATAAAGTTTTTCTTAAGTGGGTTGATATAAACTTACACCTATTAAATAGGCGTTATTTAATTAAAACTTGACCAACATTAAAAATGCTAACCGCTGCAAAACCTTAGCCTACCTTGATAGCCTTGCATCTTCCCCCACTTGTTGAGTACCAACCATAAGTGTACTCAGCCTTGCTTACCGCTGTTCAGAAGAGAACAATGGAGACGAGTTCTACGACGACTACTTGTGGTCCCCCAGTCAAGTGCCTGTGGGAGCGGAAGACGAAGACTCGTCGAGTAGCTATCGTTTCCGGTTGTTAGAGATCTTCGAGTCTCCCGCATGAGTGTAATAAGTGGTTAAACTCTATGATACGTTTTAAATACTGTTAATGATATTTCACTCATTTTGTCTATTATATGTTTGTAAACTGATCCTGGCGCACATATGAGATGCACTTGGTTTCTCTTCGGAAAACAAGTGTGACAACCATGGACACCTATATTGTCGACACAATCTGCTCGTCGTGCCACAATACCGCCTTTGTACAACACCGGTTACATCACCGTTGTCGTGATGCTCGCACGCTCCAATCTCGCACGCTGCCGCCCTGATCGCGTCGTTTTCAAGGGCCACTGAGTTGGTCCGATTGTCGGTGTTTTGGACCGGCAACCTACTTCGGGGAGTACCCGAAGTAGATGAATGTGACTCGCCGAGATCGGTAACTCGAAGGAAGAGACACGTGGCACACAATTTAGACAGGTTCGGGCCGCGAGGTGCGTAATACCCTACGTCCTGTATGCTGCGTAGCTCTGGATTGATAGGGCACGATTACACGATGGTGCAATGGTGCACCGTGGGTTGTATGAGATTGGATGAGGTGATCCTGAGATCGGTCCCTGCCTCGCCTTATATAGTCCGGGAGGCAGGGTTACAAGTCGGAGTAGGGAGGGAGTACTAGTCGAGTACGTCTAGGAGACCTCTATTCAGTGCGGAACGTGTACAGAGTCCTAACCGAGTACTACTCCTGTGTTGTCCTTGTGCTCCACGCCTTCAGGTGCCGTGCAGCGCAAGCTGGGTAGTCCCAGGGGCCCACCGAGTAGTCGGTCCTGGTACCCACCGAGGTAGTGGGCCCAGGGAGGTCCATACGACAAGCCCCCGAGTACTTTGTAGTCGAGAAGGATAGCTTCAAGTAGTCTTGACGGCCTTAACAAGTAGTCCTCAAGCGTCCCTGAGTGCTACAAGTCAAAAGTCCTCAAGAGTAGTCGAAGCATCCCGAGGCTGGAATGTACTCCAGCTGATGTTTGAGCAATCTTGAAGTCTTCTCGAGTAGTCCCAAGCGTCCTTGAAATCTGCCTTTGAAAATCCTCAAGAAATGCCTGTCTTGTCTTGTAGCCGAAGCCGTCATGGAGACGCGATTTGCAGAACCGCAATCCACGTGGAGTAGCCCCCGAGCCTCGAGCCGCGGGCTCTGGCTGAGGATCTATCCGAAGTCTCGGCAAGAAAATCCCGAAAAATCCGGAGAAAAAACCGAAGGACACGTGGCACGGAGCCCCCGAGCCTTGAGTCGAGTACTTCCTCTCGAATTGAAGGGTCTTCTTGGAGAATGTGTCCTGAGATGCTCTTGAGACTAGCCGCGTCCCAGGTAGTCAAGTAGAAGTAGCCGAGCCCCCGAGGTGAGGCGCGTCGACTAGTAGAATACGAAGAGTCACGCATAGCCGCTGAGTCAGCCGCGCGTGGACTTATCCGGCCGCCCGTTGCGGGGGCGATTTGGCTTATAAATACAAGCCGAAACCCTTAGGGTTTCCACCCATGTGAGCCGCAGTCATTTGCCACTTGAATCTTGAAGTAGATCCACTCCAGCGAGCGCCGCCGCCGTAGTAGATCCGAACGCATCGCCACCCGAAAGTTTTAGGTTAGCCCCCGAGCGAATGCGAGTGAAGACTCCTTGTACTTGGAGAATGAAACCGTCACCGTCGAAGACGTCGAAGGCCGGTGGGAAGAAGAGGAGCCGTGCGGAGGCCGCCGCGGCCGGCACCGGAGCGGCGCCCACATCTCCACCGCGCGCTGACCCAAGCCGCGAGTGGAAAAAGTCGAAGGTCAAGACAGAGGACCTGCTGACCCTGTTGAACAGCGGGTTCATCAGGGAGAAGGAGATCGACATGTGGAGATCCGCCGCAGGAGATCCTTATCCAATGGAGAAGGCCGAAGACGAGATCCCGATGTTCTCGCGCTTCGTGGAGCGCGGTCTTGCGCTACCAGCAAGCGACTTCTTCAAGGGGCTGCTCAGGTACTATGGCATCGAGTACCTCAACCTGAACCCCAATGGTATCTTCCATACTTCTGTCTTCGTCCACTTCTGCGAAGCCTTCCTGGGAATCAAGCCGCACTGGGTTCTCTTCCGGAAGTTCTTCCGCGTGAAGCCGCAGCCCAGCGCCTCCAACCCCAGAGTAGTCGGAGGGGCCGGGATCCAGCTGAGGGAGGATGCCGCGGAGCAGTACCGGCGTACAAGCTCGTGGACTCCAACACCGACTGGAAGACGAGGTGGTTCTACATCACGAACCACCATCCCGAGCTACCGAAGCCAAGCGGACGGCAGCCCAGGCACCAAGAGTGGTGGAACACGGAGCCCACCATGCGGGGAGGGAATCCGGCTCCCGGAGTTGCTAGCGCGCATCAAGACTGCGGGATGCGGGACTGAGGGCCGAACACGTGGCCTTCAGTTTCATGAAGCGCCGGATCCAGCCGCTGATGGCGCGGGATACGATGGGCTTCGAGTACACCAGCGACGACGACACGTCGCGGATGCCAGGGGGCGAGTTGGACGACAACGATATCATCGAGAGGTTGTCGAGGATCTTCAAGGACATGCGGAGTACACGGCGTGCCTGTCGAGGAGTACTCCGCCGCGCGCCCGCCCAACGAGGTGAGTAGCCGTACCCCCCTCGTCGAGTAGTAGGCACTTGTAGCGAGTTGCGACGCCTTGTGTCTTTTGCGCGGGATGATGTGAAGCGGTTTGTCTCGAGCCGCGGCCACCGCCAAGCGGGATCGAGATCCGGCCAGAGGGGAAGATGAAGGAGCGCCGCGTCGTTGGAGAAGACGACGATCCCGTCATCGTGGAGGATACCTCCGATGACGAAGAAGACGAGGAGACGCTGCAGGACCGCTTCCAGTTGCGGTCGAGGTTTAGCCGTCCGGGCTTGCCTCACGTGCCGCTCATCCAAGACCCTCCGGCTAGCCTGGAGGCTAGCCTTGCCGCGCCGCCGAGGAAGCCGCGCAACCCCACCAAGAAGCGGGTGGCGATGAAGATGAAGGTCTCAGAGACCACGCCTCCGGAGGTAAGTCATCTTGAGCAGAGTAGTCGAGTACCCAGTGATCGAGTACGGTGCTGACGAGTAGTCGTCCTTGTGTGCAGGAGGTGCCGCCAACAGAGCCCGTGGAGGAGGGCGACGAGGGCATGTGGCCCACAGTGGGGGAACCGGCAGGAAGCCGAAGTCCAGCCCCCACTGTCGAAGATCTTCTGGCGCAGCTGGAGCGCCAGCCCCCTGCTCCGGTGGAGAGCAGAGTACCCGCGGCCGCCGCCGTTGAAGAGGTGGAAGCCGCAGGGACGCAGGAGACTTCTGCGCCGGCCGCCGCCACCGTGGAGGAGACGGTAGTCGAAGAGGCAAAGGAAGAGACGCCCGCCGAGGGTGGACTGGTTGATATCGCCAGCATCCTCGGTGCTCCGGCCGTGACTATCGTCCGGTCGAACTTGTAAGTACCACGCCTTCATGAGTAGTACTCGTTGTAGTAGTCGATTTTGTCTGACGACCCTCTGTGGATACTTCTGCAGAAAATCCACAGACTTGAGCTGGGACGGGGAGGAGCCCGCGACGGTGGAGGCAGAAGAGGCCGCGCCGTCCGTCGAGGAGCCCGCTACTGAAGCCCAAGTCGCGACCGAGCCCCCGGCTGCCGAAGCACCGCTGCCAGAGGCGGTCGTGGTTGAAGGTAAGTACTCTTCTTGAAACTCTAGAGCTCCAGAAGGAGTAGTCGTAGGCACTGATGCGCGTGTTCCTTGTTGACAGGCGCTGAAGGAGGTGACATCCCTGCAGGGGTACCCATGCAGGAGCTGACACCAGAGGCCCCGGAGGCCGCAGCAGGAGCCCCCGAGCGCGAGGGTGAAGTCGTCGAGAAGTCTGCCGGGGGAGAAGCGGCTACCACGTCGCCAGGGATTGCCCTGGAAGTGGCGGTCCGATCCCCCGAGATCCAAAACGCGGAGCCGATCCACTCGGCGCCGATGACGGAGGCTACGTCGAGTAGCCGTGGCGGGATTGAGCTGCTGGCCGACGATCTCGTCGAGCCGGCGATGTTGGCGCAGCACTTGGAGGCGATGCGACGAGCCGAGCAGTGGATGAAGGTACGTAGCCGTTGCCTCCCGAGTAGTCAATCCTTTGCGTTGAGTACTCTGCTTGACTTGATCTTGTCTTGTGCAGGACGTCGCGGAGCGATCCCGCGAGAAGTCGAACATGCTGCAAGGCTACGGCGACACCGTGCTCCGAGCCGAAGCCCTGGAGGAGCAGCTCGTGAAGTCGCGGAAGCACGCGGCCGCGATGCAGTCGAAGCTTGACGCCGCCTTCGCCAAGTACCACAACGACGTGATGGACTTACAGGCGAAGGGCGACGAGCTGGTGCGGAAGAACAAAGGCCTCCGCAACAAGAATAAAGGTATGTTTCTTGACTTGTCGGGTACTTGTTGGAAGTCACCAAGCCCTGACCCGCTGTTGTGTTCCGGTGTTGCAGAACTCGAAAGCCAGGTGGAGCAGCTGAAGGCCTCGGAGGTCAGCATGAAGAATCTCTTCTACCGGGAGCAAGAAGCCCGCCAGGTACTTGAACTCGACTACAAGGAGCTGGCCTTCGAGTGCGAGAAGCACATGGAGCTGCGGATTGCATCTGATAGAGACCTCGTCAACTGCTACAAATCTTTGCAGAAGTTGAACGAGGATTGCGAGGCGCTCCGGGCCCAGCTGAAGGACCTTGAAGAGGCTGCTCTCCCGATCGCGAGACTCCTGGTGCCGCACCCGGGCGGCCCCAAGATCGCTCTGCTGGCGGATCGACTTCGTGAGGCGCCAAGCCGGCCCGGCCGCCTACGTCAAGCACATGGCCGGGTCGATCCCGAAGCGGGTGCCGGCCTTCATGAAGTCGTACTTCCCGAAGGCTCCGGTGGAGGTGGTCGCCGGCGGGGTAGCCGCCAGCGCTGCCGGATGAGCAAGACGCGTAGCTGGCCGGAGCGGGATGGCTCCCCATCGCGGAGCAGGTAGCCGAAAAGTTGAACCTCCAGTAGCCCTGCATAGATAGCTAGTAGCCGTAGTTGTACAGGAAACAGTTGTAATGAACTTTTCATGTATCAATGAAATGAAGTTGTTCCAGCAATGAGTACTCGTAACCGCGATCTCAGAGTGCGGAGCGCCCATCGTGGAGTAGGTGCGAGTAGTAGTACTCGGCTTAGTAATCCCGTAGCAGGGAGTAGACAGTAAAGAAGTTGATAAACAATCAAGCTTTATTAGCGAAGAAGTACACACGGGTGGCCGGGGCCGTAGTTACAAGTAGTCGCTGGACCGGAGGCCGCTTACGGCTAAGTGGCGCCGGAGCGGGGTAGCCGCTTGCGCGTGGTGATCCGTAGGTAGCCGTGGAGGGCTGGATCGCAGATCCGTAGGTAGCCGCGCGGGCTGGATCTTGGAGTGTGGTCTCTTGGTAGACCGCTGCTAGAGTCCTTGATGCTCGTTGCAGCCCAGGGTCCGTAGGTAGCCGCACGGGCTGGACCTGGAGGAGAGTAGTCCGGAGACTTGGAGCCAGGACCCGGAGGGTCGCTTGCGGCAAGGGGTGTTGATGTAGTCGCGTGGACTTGAACCCCGGAGTAGTCGTATAGACTAGGCGTAGAATCGACAGAGTTGGTCGACGTTCCACGAGTTGTTGACTTCTTCGCCTTCAAGTGTTTGGAGGCGGTAGGAGCCTGGCCCGGTCACCTTGGCCACGGCGAAGGGGCCTTCCGGGGGGGGAGGCCGAGCTTGTGGAGTCCTTCCGTGTTCGGGATACGGCGGAGGACAAGATCTCCAACGTTGAAGGAGCGTTCCTTGACGTTGCGATCGTGGTAGCGTCGGATACCCTCCAGGTACCTTGCTGATTGGACGAGGGCGGCACAGCGAGCTTCTTCGAGGCCGTCGATATCAACTCGTCTGCTGTCTTCTGAGACGCCTTCGTCGTAGTGCTCCACTCGCCGGCGAGTTCCATATGACATCGGCGGGGAGGATGGCTTCGGAGCCGTAGACCGAGAAGTAGGGGGGATTGCCCCGTTGGCTTGGACGGTTGAGTCCGCAGCCCCCGAGTGCGTTGGGTAGTTCCTTGATCCACTTGCCCCCTTTTGAGTTAGCAGCGTCGTGTAGCCGCTTCTTAAGGGCGTCGAGCACCATCCCGTTGGCGCGCTCGACTTGTCCGTTGGCCCGTGGATGGGCGACTGAGACGTATCTGACGTAGATTCCGCTGTTCTCGCAGTACTCCCAGAACTGGTGGTTGTTGAAGTTAGACCCCAGGTCTGTGATGATGCGGTGGGGTAGCCCGTAGCGGTGCACGAGTTCATCCAGGAAGTCGAGTACTCTGTCAGCCTTGGGGCATGTGACCGGCTTGACCTCGATCCACTTGGTGAACTTGTCGATAGCCACCGGTACCCCCGTTGAATCCTCCTGGCGCAGTTGGCAGTGGCCCAATCATGTCGAGCCCCCACCGGGCAAAGGGCCAGGTTGGCGGTATGGTGACTAGTTTGTAGGCTGGGACGTGTTGCTGCTTGGCGAAGAACTGACATCCTTGGCACCTTCTGACGAGTTCTTCGGCATCGCCCGGGGGCTGTGGGCCAGTAGAAAGCTCGCCGGAAGGCCTTGCTGACCAGCGTGCGTGAGGACGCGTGGTTGCCGCAGACGCCCTTGTGGATCTCCTCCAAGATGTCCTTGCCTTCTTCGCGAGGGACGCACTTCATGAGTACTCGGAAGATGCGCCTCGCTTGTAAAGCTTGTCGCCGACGAGGACGTAAGACTTGGCGCGGCGGATGAGTTGTTCGGCTGCGTTTTTGTCGGAGGGGACCTTCTGCTCGCTGAGGTAGTCGATGAAGGGTTGCCTCCAGTCCACGTCGATCATCATGACCTCCTGTCCAGCTGGGTGGTTAGCTGGGACAGTGGTCGGTGGCGCCGGCTCCGGGATGGATGGCGCGTGAAGCTCATGGACGAAGACGCCCGCGGGTACTTGGGCGCGGGTGGATCCGAGCTTCGAGAGGACGTCCGCTGCAACGTTGTTGTCGCGGACGATGTGATGGAACTCGAGACCATAGAATTTGTTCTCGAGCTTGCGTACTTCTAGGCAGTAGGCGTCCATGTTCTCCTTGTTGCGGTCCCAGGACTTGTTGACTTGGTTGATGACCACTGCGGAGTCGCCGTAGACTAGTAGCCGCTTGATGCCAAGTGAAGCCGCGAGGCGGAGCCCGTGTAGGAGAGCTTCGTACTCGGCTTCGTTATTTGAGACCTTCCAGAAGATCTGCGGGACGTACTTGAGTTGTTCGCCCGTTGGAGAGATCGGGGAGTACCCCCGCGCTGCGCCCTCGAGGTTGAGTGAGCCGTCAAAGTACATCACCCAATGCTCTGGTCGCACGGTGGGAGTAGGTAGCTGGTTCTCCCGCCACTCCGCCACGAAGTCGACTAGCGCCTGCGACTTGATGGCGGTGCGTGGCTTGAAGTCGATGGTGAGGGCGCCGAGCTCGACAGCCCACTTGGAGATTCTTCCGGTGGCGTCTGGGTTCCTCAGGATGTCGCCGAGCGGGTGGTCGGTGACAACGGAAACCGAGTACTCCTGGAAGTAGTGTCGTAGCTTCCGTGAGGTGATGAGTAGAGCGTACGAAGCTCGCACGGGCTGGTAGCGAGCCTTGGACTCTGATAGAACCTCGCTGACGAAGTAGACCGGGCGCCGGGACCGGGTAGGCGTGGCCGTCTTCCCCGCCGCTCGACGACGATGGCGATGCGACCACGTGAGTAGTCGCGGCTAGGTAGAGCAGCGAGTTTGCTCGCCCTTGTGAGGAGCCGTGAGGATTGGCGGCTTCGACGGGGAAGTCCTTGAGCTGGGCAAGGGCTTGGTCCGCCTCTGCAGTCCACACGAACTTCTCGTGGTGCTTGAGTAGTTTGAAGAAGGGGAGACCCCGTTCTCCTAGCCTCGAGATGAATCTGTTCAACGCCGCCATGCACCCCGTCAGCTTCTGGACGTCTTTGATGCTCGTGGGAGCTTTCATGCTGGTGATGGCGGAGATCTTCTCGGGGTTGGCTTCAATGCCGCGCTGGCTGATGATGAAGCCGAGTAGTTTACCCGAAGGTACGCCGAAGACGCACTTGTTCGGGTTGAGCTTCCAGCCGTAGCTCGCGTAGTGATGCGAAGGTCCGTTCAAGGTCGTCGATGAGGGTACCGGAGTCCCCGGTTTTGACAACCACGTCATCCACGTAGGCCTCGACGTTCTTGTTGAGTTGCCGCTTGAAGCGAGCCCTGGATGGCCCGTTGATATGTAGCGCCGGCGTTCTTCAACCCGAATGACATGGTCGTGTAGCAGTATGCGCCAAACGGGGTGATGAACGCGGTCTTCTCTGGTCCTCTTCCTTGATTGCGATCCGGTGGTACCCGGAGTAGCGGTCGAGGAAGCAGAAGCGAGTCGCGGCCCGCCGTGGAGTCGATGACTTGATCAATCCGCGGCAACCCGAAGGGGTCCTTGGGGCGGTGCTTGTTGAGGTCGGTGTAGTCGACGCACATCCTCCACTCGTTCGAGTTCTTCTTGCGGACGAGGACGGGGTTGGCGAGCCACTCGGGATGGAAGACTTCTCCGATGAAGCCACTGCGAGTAGCTTGGCGAGCTCCTTCTTGATGGCGTCCCGTCTGTCGTCGGCAAAACGTCGGAGGTGTTGTCGCTTGGGGGTGGCCTTTGGGTCGACGTTGAGGCAGTGCTCAATCAGCTCCCTGGGCACTCCTGGCATGTCCGCTGGCTTCCACGCGAAGATGTCGCGGTTAGCCCGAAGGAAGCTGATGAGCGCGTCTTCCTATTTGGGGTCGAGGCCGGCCCCGATGGTAGTAGT
The DNA here is from genome assembly GCA_947561735.1 of Cenchrus americanus. Lineage (NCBI taxonomy): Eukaryota > Viridiplantae > Streptophyta > Magnoliopsida > Poales > Poaceae > Cenchrus > Cenchrus americanus. The sequence continues at coordinate 162,041,567 of OX387242.1, read as the reverse complement.
CTTGCTGGGGTCGCCTGTTCCAAGGTCGACCGTCCTGACGAGTACCTCCTCAGGTGGCTGAGGCTTGTTGGCGCTGTCAGACTTCTCTGGGATGTCGAGTTCGCTTGTGGCAAGCTTCTTCGACGCAGCGTAGACCTCCATCATCGGGTTGGGTACTTGGTTTGTTGAAGCGATCACCACGGCCTCTGTATCGCAGTCGTGAGAGATCTTCAAGTCCCCCTGGAGGGAGAGTACGCCGGCTGGACTTGGCATCTTGAGTACCAAGTAGGTGTAGTGGGGCACCGCCATGAACTTGGCGATGGCCGGTCTGCCGAGGATGGCATGGTAGGAAGTCTCGAAATCCGCAACCTCGAACTTGATGTACTCGGTGCGGTAGTTATCCCGAGACGCCCCGAAGGTAACTGGCAGTACCACTGAGCCTAGTGGGATAGCCGCGTTGCCTGGGACAATGCCGTAGAACGACATGCTGCTTTTGTTGAGCATGGGGGTGACGTCGAGGTTCATCTTCTTCAAGGTCTTGGTGAAAAGGACGTTGAGCCCGCTTCCACCGTCGATGAGCACCTTGTTGAGCTTGGAACCCGCCACTGTTGGTTTCAGGACGAGAGGGAAACGTCCTGGTTCGGAGAAGCTGGTCCATTGGTCCGCGCGGGAGAAGGTGATGGGTGTCTCTGACCACCTGAGAGGGGTCATAACCGCTGGTTCAATGGACATTACTTCACGGCGAGTAGCTTCTCGCTCCCTCCTGCCGGGTAGTCCGCCGAAGAGGACGTTGACGGTCTTCTCGGGTTCTTGGAAGTCGTTGTCGTCGCCGTCCTTCTTCTTGTTCTTTTGATCGTGAGGGTGCGGTGGCTCCGGCGTATCCTTGAGTGCATGCCTGAGCCGGTAGCACCGCTCGGTAGTGTGGTTGCCGTTCGGGTGCCACGGGCACTTCTCCTTCGGCGCGGGTCTTTGAACCCGCCGGAATTCTTCTTCGAGTTCCCTTTCGGAGGGCGCTGGATAGCCGCGACGGTATTGTCTGGCTTGCGCTTGCGGTTGGGACCCGAGAAGTTGTTGTTGTTGTTGTTGTTGTTGTTGTTGTTGTTGTTGTTGTTGTTGCGGCCGCCTTGGTTTGGATTCGCCGCGCCGCCGCCGCCCGGTTCTCGCTTGGACTTGCCGCGGATGGCGTCGAACTTGGCGTTGGCCTTGTCCTCTTCATCCGCCCAGGACGTGATCATGTCCTTGAGGTGGGGAATGGACTCGGGGCGGCGACGACCGAAGTCCTCGAAGGTGCGGTGATGGTAGAGCCCGTCCTGGATGAGGTCGATGACCTCCTTGTCGGTGACGTCCACGACGGTAGCGCGCTTGTCGAAAAGCGGCGCATGTACTTGCGGAGGGTCTCGCCTTGTTCCCGCTTGATCATGGCAAGGTCCATGCGAGTACCCGAACGGCCCATGGCGCCCGCGAAGTTGCTTGTGAATTGCTCCTTCACTGGTCCCACTTGTCGATTGAGTGCTTGTCCGGCGACTCGAGCCACGTGAGTGGGGCTTGGTCCGGGCGAGAAGGGGAAGTAGAGGCACTTGGTGTCGCTGTTGCCGCCAGCGTTCTCGATGGAGAGAGCGTAGCATCGGAGCCACCGGATGGGATCTCGCTGCGCGTCGTAATTGGTGATCCCCAAAGGCTTGAACTTGTCGGGGAGGAGCGAGGTTGCGAAGCCGTGGTGAGAAGGCGGGGAAGCCGTCGCCTTCGGCGGCGGTGGTCGACTTCTTCTCGCCGCAACTCCTCGATCCTCCGGCGGGCATCGTACCCGCCATGAGAGGCACCGGAGGCGTGGCTATGCGCGTGGCCGCGGCCGCCGCGGCCGCCGCCGCCTCCAGCTTTCTTGTTGGCCCCGTGGTTGGAGCTGCCGCCGTCGCTGCCGCCGCCACCGGCCGGAGCACGGTGGGGGACGACTTCTCGGTTGCCTTGCTCTTGTCATGAAGGTCCGCCGGCGGTGGAGCGTCGATGGTTTGGGTCAGCTGGGATGTCGCCCCGAGTACGGTTAGGACCGGGATCAGCGCTGCGACTAGTAGCTTCGTTGTCACGAGGCTTAGCTGGGGGAGGTTGGCTGACTCTCTTGTCGACCCGCATGAAGTAGGCTTCTTCAGCGAGCTTGGCGATGACCTCCCCAGCGCGTATGCCCTGAGCCTGGCGTGCGATCGTTGTGATCGACATGAGGCATTGCTCAGGAGTGGTGTGGACTCTGCTCTCGACCGCTTCGAGAGCTTCCGCAAGGTTGCGGATGGGAAGGTTGTCTCTGAGCCGCCGGCGTCGTTCGTTGCGTTTCCTATTACGTTCGCGCCGGGCGTCCCTGTTGGCGTCGGTCTCGTCGCCGGGGGCATCGCGGACGCCTCGTCTGCGGAGATGTCCTCCAGGTACTTGTCTGCGGCCGTGCCTGAGGTTCCCGGGGTGTCGCCGGCAGCCATGAAGACTTGACGATCGGGAGTGCCGAGGCTGGACTCAAAAGGCGCCACCTCAGTGGGTGTGTTGGAGTCAGCCTGGGCCAGTGGTGTTCCCTCCTGGAACGGTAGTGAGTCGATGTAGGCGACGTAGCGTGAGTCCTCCTTTGTCAGTTCAGCAGGCTTGAGGTCTGGCCAGTAGACATATCTTCCGGCCGGCGTCGATCTTATAACCAGCCCAGAGGCTGGCCCTGACAAGGGAATCTCAGTGGAGTCATCTTCGGACTCGGGCTCCTCGGGGTCCGACCCGAAGTCGAATTCGTAATCCGGGCTCGAGTAGAACTCGGAGAGAGGGCTGGAGTCCGAGACGTGGTCGGGGACGGCGTCGGAGTCCGAGTTGTACTCGGTTACGGGCTCCTTGCCGGCCCGGCGTGGTGTAGGAGCCTCCGTGCGGGCCCGGCTGGGGACGCGGGGGCCACGCGCGGAGTGCTGGCATGGTGAGGGGGCCGTCTGCGATGGCTGAGCAGCCAGCTCGCAAGCGATGGCCCATGGCGACGTCGGGTCCGAGTTGGAGACGGACTCGAGCTCGAAGTCAGCGTGGATGTTGGAGAGCGAAATTTCGCCGAACTTGCCGGCGAGCTTGCCTGTGACAACTTCGGGAAGCGTCACAAGGCCTGTCCTCGAGTCGGGTTGCATGATCAGGCGGCGCTGGAAGGAGCCCGCGCCATCAGCAGTGCAGACCCAGGCGCCGAAGACGAAGGTGTCGCCGCGATTGAAGGCGACGGTTGGCTTGATGTGAACGGAAGCCGTCGAGTTCGCCATGTGATCTCGAGCGAGAGCCCCTACCTGGCGCGCCAGCTGTCGGTGTTTTGGACCGGCAACCTACTTCGGGGAGTACCCGAAGTAGATGAATGTGACTCGCCGAGATCGGTAACTCGAAGGAAGAGACACGTGGCACACAATTTAGACAGGTTCGGGTCGCGAGGTGCGTAATACCCTACGTCCTGTATGCTGCGTAGCTCTGGATTGATAGGGCACGATTACACGATGGTGCAATGGTGCGCCGTGGGTTGTATGAGATTGGATGAGGTGATCCTGAGATCGGTCCCTGCCTCGCCTTATATAGTCCGGGAGGCAGGGTTACAAGTCGGAGTAGGGAGGGAGTACTAGTCGAGTACGTCTAGGAGACCTCTATACAGTGCGGAACGTGTACAGAGTCCTAACCGAGTACTACTCCTGTGTTGTCCTTGTGCTCCACGCCTTCAGGTGCCGTGCAGCGCAAGCCGGGTAGTCCCAGGGGCCCACCGAGTAGTCGGTCCTGGTACCCACCGAGGTAGTGGGCCCAGGGAGGTCCATACGACACCGATCACCACGCCTGGTCGATCCTCACCAATCGCAGCCCGTCGAACAGTCCAAGCCTCTTGCTCAGAGAGTCCGTCACCACCGATCGAATCGTCGATCGCCGCCATGCTCCACCTTGCGCCGCATTGAGCAGTTTCGTAGCACCCGTCGAGCATGATCCTCACCTCCATGGTGATCTCCATACCGTCTTTAAATCTAATCTAACCAAAGCTCTGATACCACTTGTTAGAATAATAGCGCACGGAAGTAATAATTGATCTATCAAGATAATGTATGCGAGAAACACAGACGACACCGGAGGCACGATATTTGGTAACGGGGTTCAGTCAAAGCCTACATCCCGGGGCATGACTACAGGCGCTCCTCCTCAAACCGGAACACCGGCCACTCCGGATCCCGGTGATACGCCACCTTCCACTGTGAGCCTGTCGCTATGTCGTCATGGTTACAATAGCGGTCCTCTCTCATATTTATGAGGGGCCCAGGTTACAAGAGTCCGACACGTACTCTTCTCCTACCTCTAATACAACTCTATGTCCAAACATAACCAACTAGTACACAATATTCGACACAATTCCAACATGTACGGGGCCATGGGAGATCAAAGGTTACAAAGAAAGGCAGTCATCAGTACACACATCAGCTAGCTTTACGTACGTGCGTGGGCCAGATGAATGACAAATTTCTCTGGCATCACCATCGACTATGATATGTCTGCTTCATTGCTACCTTGTAATTTAATCTAATCTAGGTATGTATAAAGCATGCTAATTAATAAGATCTCTCTATGTTTTTTAGTAAGAATAATGTTTGTTAAAACCGCCGATACTAGTAGCATAATAGTAAAAGAAATTTTTGTTTCAATACACCGATTATCATATTGGAGTGAGCTAATATAAGGTTTCAAATAAATCTAAACCCTTACTTGAATATTAGGTGAGATAACAATTAATTAACAAAAAGAAAAAAGAGACAACTGTCTATCTTAACACTACTGGAAAAACCAATTTTGCTGTGTGCCCTCCGCTTTGTTGTGCGCTTTATTTCGGACGCACGACATTCTTTGCCGTGTGCTTTTTTTGGGGCGCATGACAAAGAAAAAACGCATGGCAAACAATGAGTATGCCGTGCTCTTTTTGGGACGTACGACAAACACATGAGTTTGTCGTGCGTTTTTTCACACACGACAAATCATTTTTTCAACGTCTGTTCCCAACCATCACCACCAAGGGCAGAATTATGTGTTTGCTGTGCACTGATGATCCCTAACGCACGACAAAGTATGTGTTTGCCATGCGTCGAGGACCCTGGCGCGCAACAAAGTTATTTTTCCATTTATATCCTCCTAAGTCCGAAATCCAATTACCTCTAAAAAATACTCATCACCTCTTAAAACATTGTCTACTCTATATACATGCAACATGTCATACTTCATGGTATAATTTGGTAGATTTTTTGTATTCATTTTCTATAATTAATTAATTAATTGCATTTCAATCATTTTTTAAAGAAGTCAAATTTGAACTACAAGTGATTCAAATAATAGAATAAAATGATTGAAGAAATATTCATGGTGTTTAGCCAATTTGAGTTCTCACACCTGAAATAAAAAGAAATTTTCAACATCTTGTACAGGAAACACTATCACACATGTGCGTCTGAACACTGGTAGAATCAAGACCTTTGGTACTACCTGTTAACACCAAAATTTGGTAAGGTAAGGAGTCTGACTTGTGGGTCCAACTCGGTGAGGAATCCGTCCGGCGGAAGGAAGGTTTCTTCAGATGAATTCGGCAGAAGAGTCCGCGGTCGGCAATTTGCTTCCGTTCGGCAAGAAGACTGTTGCGCTGATTTTGCGGGATTGCGTGGTGACGTGGCCCGAGCGGAAAGGACGAATGGATGGATAAGCGATCGCACTTAGAGATAAATTAGGTATCGAATCCATTCGAGGTCATGCTTAACAGGGTATAAATATGGACCCTGAATGTATGTAATGGACATTCGAAACATTCTCAATACAAACCGGCTTTACGCCAAACCCTAGAGTCCTTTGTCGTGTCGTCGAGTTCTTCGAGAGGGTTCATCGATCCGTCGACCTCCGTGAGTACCGGCAACCTTGTATTATGTCTAGTATCATGCGGTAGATTTAGATTTGATGCAAGTAGTCTTGTTACCATGCTTAGTGTCATGCGGTAGATTCAAGCTTGGTTCAAGAGGGTTTCTTGTTAGGTCATGAGCCATGCGGTAGGCTAAGATCTAGCTTGAAGCTAGTTATCGGCTCTATTGAATTTTGGCAAGATTCAATAGATTCATTAAGTTACCCCGTGTTGCTTTGAGTTTTGCTTTATGTTTAAATTCATGTAACGCTTCTTTACCCAATCTAGATGGGTTTGGATCGGCTTTATCTTTTTGATAATCCTCATGCGAATCGAGTTCGTACTCGTGGCTTAAATAGCATGTGGATCACATGTTCCCTGATAGCTGAAACCGAATCGATCTAGGTTGTCACGTGCTGCGGGTTTGAGCTTACCAAATCTCGTATAAATCTTGAAAGAGCTGGGTATCATGCGGTAGATGCAGGTTTTTGGGTTGTTTTGGAGCTAGTCATCCAGTGGATTAGATTCCAATCCAATCTGATAGATTTATCTTGTTTGGTAATGTTCGTTCCTTCTTCATGGACCCCGATTCGGCTGTTTAGCCGTGTTCGGTTATGCTTTCATGAGTAAAACATGTCCATAAGTTATGTATTAAATATTGCATGCTTCTAGCTTTCCATATTTAGATTGTATCATGCGGTGGATAGATCTATTTGTGGATGGTGGTTTGATATCAAGCAAGTTGTATCATGCGGTGGATAGATTTGTTTAATATCATGCTTGACGGGTTGTAAAGTGCCTAGACATGCGGTAGACTAGTGCTTTGAACCTATGCATGCTTGTTTATTACATATTTATGATCATGCTTTTACTTCACTTATTATTTAATGTTGTTCATCACGGGGATCGGTCATGGCTTTGCGCACGTGCACTTTTATTCAAATAAAGACCGATCTATCGTCATGCTTACGTCATCTATTCGGCTATGTTACTTTTTGCATTTTAAAGCTCCCGAATGGTTTCTAGTTTGCTGGCAGATAGCTCTTTATAGCTATATGTCACCTCACTTGGCTTTCTAGCCGTAAATATGGAACTGTCTGGTACCACCCGGCAAGTTCCAAGCTTTGGAATTTAACTACTTTGTCTTTTGTTAATTTTCAGGGAAAATTGACTGGCACGTCTTGTGATCTCTTCGCGTGTGAAGCTAGCTTTTTCGGCTTGCTGTGTTCTTGACGTGAGGTGCAGATTTTACGTCAACACACTTTTTGGCACGCCTGGTGGGACCATAGCCGAAAATCAAGATGCCTGACATCGGTGACATTATGGATGTCAACATCGAAGACCTCTCTCCGGAACAGCAGCAACAACTAAAGGATGCTGCGGATTAGTTCCAAAAGAAGTGTTTGCTGTCATTTAAAAAGAACAGGAGTGGCGTCCCATACCTCAAAAATGAGATGCCTAGGGTTTTATTGCCAGGAGAGAGTGACGCTACAACTCAGCAGGAGAGGGAAGAATGTATGCAAGCGTTTCGAGACGCCGCATATGACATACTAAGCAGGCATCATAGAGCTTTCCTATGTGCGTTCAAACAGATGATGGTGGCCGTCTTCGGCCCGGGCATGGAGCAAGTATTCAATCGAGCACCCCTTCAGGGAGGCACTGTGGAGATTGGAGAGTCCAGTTCTCAGCTGCCATTGTGAAGCCAGCCAGCCCAGCCTCCTCCGCAGAGCGTTGGAAGCCAAGCCGTCCAGCCTCCTCCACAAGGTGCTGGAGGTCAACCAGTTCAACCCCCTCTGCAGGCCACAGGAGGACAGCCAGTCCAGCCACCTCCACAGGGCGGCACAGGCAACCTATGCAACAGCCGAACCCATATCAGCCCACGTACGGGGAGTTGGCATTTGGCTCGTCTGGAGCCCCACTTGCTTCCGGCTATAGGATTGCCCCAGCTAGCAACAGACTGCAGAAGAATTTGTACGGTGGAGGCTACCACGAGGTGATGAACTATGGCGCCATCGATGCTCTCCCGAATCTGGGCTACAGCCCAGCCACGGGCGTACAGGAGGATGATATTCCGGCTCAGAAGATGGCCGACTTGATGCAGAATCAATTCGGCCTCAAACCTAAAATGCAGGGACCTACCTACACGCCTCCGTTCTCGGAGTGGTATTACAATGTGATCCTGCCGCCAAGAGTAAAACCTCTGACGGAATTTACAAAGTTTTCCGGGCAGGATGACACAAGCACGGTGGAGCACATTGCTCGCTACCTGATGCAGCTCAGAGAGTGCTCATCTGAAGAGGTGTTCAGGGTCAGGTACTTCCCCATGTCACTGACGGGCGCAGTGTTCCAGTGGTTCTCATCTTTGCCTCCCCAATCAGTTGGCACATGGAGGGAGCTGGAGTGAAAATTCCACGCCCATTACTTCAGTGGTAGCACGGAAAAGAAGCTCATCGACCCGCTACCCTGAAGCAGAGACATAGTGAGACGCTCTTGGAGTTCCTCAGGAGGTTCAGGGAAATCAAAGGCATGTGTTTTTCACTGAATCTGCCAGATGATCAGCTGGCCGACATGGCCGTTGCTGGGATGCTGCCGGCCGTACGAGAAAAGCTGTTTGGTATGGAGTTCGATAACCTGGGTCAACTATCCCAAAAGCTATCATTGATGAGCAACCAGGCCTACGGTTTTTACAAAGACGCCAGGTTTGGCAAACAGCACGACGTAGCTGATATCTATAATCAGTTCTTGGAAAAGGCCGATCAAATGGAGGACTCTGACGATGACCAAGAAGTGGCTGCTGCTGAGATCATGTGGGGGAAGGAACCGTTGACCATGAATCCGCGCTGGGTCAAACAGACCAAAGGCACATACGACTTTGACGTCACTAAAGCCGATAAGTTGTTTGAATTCCTGGTGAAAGAAGGCCGAATCAAATTACCTGAAGGGCATTCCATGCTTCGGCCTGATGGAGTAAAGGAGAAGCGTTACTGCGGCTTCCATGACAGGAATTCTCACTCCATCAACGACTGCAGGGTCTTCAGAATGAGGATCCAGAGGGCTATCCAGGAGGGTCATTTCAAGTTTGACAACAAGATGAAACTGGACGGTCACCCTTTTCCCCAGAACATGATAAGCTTTTCCGTCAACAGGGTGACAGCCGAGGAAAAGGGCAAGGTCAAGGTCTTGACTTCAGCCAGGGCAAGGCAGGATGGAGCAGTAGACCCAGAACATCAAGTAACCCTGGAGCAGGTTCATGGTGAAGCCCCTCGCGTTATCAAGAGCCATATTGAGATCGGGGAGTCGTCCAGGGCCAAACCCAGGGTGACTACGCGCATCCTCCTCAACAAGTGGCAGCGCCAGCTAGAGAAAGAGCGCTACCAGAAACGAAAGCACGAGGAGGAGAGGCGCAGGGCCAAAGAAGAAGCGTGCATGAGAGATCTGGAACAGTACACGCGCGAGCAGGAGCGCGCACACTGGGGGTGTGCATTCTTCAGGCACTCCTGGAATGAGGGGTTGACACTTCCTATGCTGAGAAACTGCCCTGAGTGCAGCGATAGGTACTTTGAGTATAGGCAGGAAACTGCCAATCGCCGATCCGTCCATGAAAGAATTGGAAGGATACATCCCAGTGAGGATCGGCGTCAAAAAATTGAAATCATCGATCATCCCAGGAAGAGACAAGCTGATTTGAGATGGGCTGATCAGGAGGAAGACGAGGATGAGTACGTCTGGCAAAAGGGGCAATGGTGCCCGCCTGGTTTAAGAAAGAGTCAAAAAAGGAGGGTTCAGCGCTTGAGGAACCGCGAACTGAGGCAGGCGGGGATCCAGACAAGACAGGTGTGGCGTCCGAAGGATAAACCTGAAGGGTCAAACCGTTCGGCTCCGGCATGTATGGTATATTTTCTACCGAATAAATTTATGGCTCCTGCTAATCAGGTTGTGCAGGAAGAAACGTCCCTGGACGATGAGCAGCTTGAGGGACTGATGGCGCAGCTGGTGCTAGCCAAGCAAGCCGTCTTCGACAAACCGGCCAAAAATCGACACATGAGGCCGCTACACTTGAAAGGATATGTCAATGGCAAGCCATTGACCAAGATGTTTGTCGACGGTGGAGCGGCAGTCAACGTAATGTCGTACACCACTTTCAAAAAACTTGGCATGGGCCCTGGCGACTTGACACCTACAAGCATAATTCGGAACGATTTAGCCGGGAATCCTTCAGATACCAAGGGGTGCGCCCATGTGGATCTGATGATCGGATCCAAAACACTGCTCACAACCTTCTTTGTCATCGAAGGTAAAGGAGCCTACAACCTACTGCTTGGACGGGACTGGATTCATGCCAACTGCTGCGTCCCATCTACCATGCATCAGCAGCTCATCCAATGGGTAGATGACGATATTGAGGTGGTCCAAGAAGATGACTCCGTGAGCATCACAAATGTGGAACCAGCTTTCTGGGAATACCAAGGTATTGACTGTTTCTCAGGAAAAGACTGGGGAGAAGGTCCTGTTGAGCCTGTCAGCAGCGATCAACAGCCGATTCAAGCAGTCGGCTCTTACAACAATTTTTAATGGATAACCCCGTCGATGGTTCTGACGGCAAGTTGGGGCGAGGATTCATGTCGGCCAATAAATTGGAGGAAGTTGACATTGGAAACGGTGACAAACCAAGGCCGACATTCATCAGTGCAAACTTGCAATCAGACTTCAGGGAGGAATTGATCAAGTTGCTTAAGGAATATAAAGATTGCTTCGCTTGGGATTATTCGGAGATGCCTGGACTGGACCGTTCCACTGTTGAGCATCGGTTGCCAATCAAATCTGGTTTTAAACCATACAAGCAACATCCTCGGAAAATCTACAAAGATGAAGTATTGGCCGATGTGAAGAAAGAAGTTGAAAGATTACTTGATGCAAACTTCGTTCGGCCATGCAGATATGCAGAGTGGATCTCTAATATTGTCCCTGTCTACAAGAAGAATGGAAAGATGAGGGTCTGCATAGATTTCAGGGATTTAAACAGAGCTACTCCTATGGATGGTTACCCCATGCCTGTTGCCGATTTATTGGTTGACGCCGCTGCTGGACACAAAGTTATCAGTTTCATGGATGGTAATGCGGGATACAACCAAAATTTTATGGCAATAGAGGATATATCGAAAAAAGCCTTCAGGTGTCCTGGTCATATGGGCCTGTTTGAATGGATAGTCATTACATTTGGGTTGAAGAATGCCGGTGCAACTTATCAGCGAGCCATGAACTACATCTTTCACGAGTTGATCGGCAAAATTGTCGAAATTTACATTGATGATGTCGTGATCAAGTCTTTGAATCATGACACACATTTGGAGGACGTACAGAGAACCTTGGAGTGCACCCGGAAGCATGGTTTGAAGATGAATCCAAACAAATGCGCTTTTGGGGTATCAGCTGGAGAGTTCTTGGGATTCTTGGTCCACGAAGGGGGGATTGAAGTTGGCAAGAAAAGCATGAAGGCCATTGATGAAGTTGTCCCTCCAACTAATCTCAAGGAGTTGCAATCCTTTGCTCGGCAAGATTAATTTTGTAAGGAGATCCATCTCAAATCTGTCACAAAAGGTTTTGCCGTTTTCTCCATTGCTGAAGCTTAAGAAAGATCAGAAGTTCACGTGGGGCGACGAACAACAAAAGGCTTTCGACGAGATCAAGCAATATATGAAGGAGCCACCGATCGGTCCCTCCGCAATTGGATAAGCCTTTCAAGTTGTACGTGGCGGCCGATACCCAAACCATTGGATCGGCCCTTATTCAAGAATTCGAAGGAAAGGAGCGGGTAGTAGCATATCTTAGCCGAAAATTACTTGATCCCGAGACCGAGGTATTCGGGGCCGCAGAAACCGTGCTCGTGTGTGTACTACTCGTGTACAAAGTTTCGGCACTACTTGTTGAATGCCGAATGCATTGTATATTCTAAGTTCGATGTAATAAAACACATGTTATCTATGCCAATTCTGAATGGCAGGATTGGCAAGTGGATCTTGGCTTTATCAGTGTTTGAGTTAAAGTTTGAATCGGCAAAAGCTATTAAAGGTCAGATCATTGCTGATTTTATAACTGAACATCGTGATCCATCAATTGATTTACTTGAAATTACTCCTTGGGCTTTATTTTTTGATGGATCATCATGTGGTAAAGGTGGGGGAATAGGGATTCTGTTGATTTCGCCCAGAGGTGAGATGTTTGAGTTTGCTATCCCTATACAGCCCACTGTCACAAACAATCAGGCTGAGTACGAGGCATTGCTTCGGGGGCTTCAATATTTGAGAGAAGCTGGGGCCGTTTCGGTTGAAGTTTATGGAGATTCAGAATTGGTAATAAAGCAATTGAACGGCCAATACGAATGTAAAAGTGATGCGCTGAGGAGTTACTACGAAGAATGCAGGGAAATCTTGAAGAGCTTTCCGTTGGTGACGCTACAACATATTCCTAGGGAACATAATGAAGAAGCGAACAGGTTGGCTCAGAGCGCTTCCGGTTATAAAGAGAATCAAGAAGCGTTTGCCACGGACATACGTGTGCTGGGAATGGATCTTGCGGGGGATGATTGGAGAAAAGAGATCGTTGACTATTTGAAAGATCCATCCCGAAAGGTCTCTAGGAAGCTCAGGTACAAGGCCATAAAATTTGTTCTTCTGGATGATAATTTGTTTTACAAATCATTAGATGGGGTGTTGTTACGATGCCTGGGTCCAGAGGAAGCTAAAAGGATGATGAGTGAAGTACATGATGGGATATGTGGAGCACACCAATCGGCCTACCGCATGAAATGGGTTATCAGGCAAGCTGGGTGCTTTTGGCCGACGATATTGGAGGACTGCTTTGAGTATTACAAGGGATGTCAAGACTGCCAGAGGTTTGGAAATATTCAAAGAGTTCCTGCATCAGCATTAAATCCCATTATCAAGCCATGGCCATTCAGGGGCTGGGGTATAGACTTGATTGGCCAGATTAATCCACCATCTAGCAAGGGGCATAAGTTTGTGCTTTTGGCTACAGATTACTTTACCAAATGGGTTGAGGCAATTCCACTGAAGAAGGTGACGTCAGAAAACATGGTTGAGTTTGTCAAGGAACACATCATCTATTGGTTTGGAATCCCTCAAACGATCACGACTGATCAAGGAGCCTAGTTTGTGTCCTTGGAGTTCAGAGAATTTGCCGAAAGCAAGGGGATCAAATTGTTTAATTCTTCTCCTTATTATGCCCAAGCTAATGGTCAGGCAGAGGCTTCTAATAAGATCATGATCAAGCTGATACAAAAGAAGATCGACCAGAAGCCAAGGAGGTGGCATTCGGTACTCAGTGAAGCGTTATGGACTTACCGAATGGCCCCTCATAGAGCTACAAAAACATCTCCTTATGAATTGGTTTATGGACACCATGCGGTTTTACCTTGGGAAATACAATCAGATTCTAGAAGAGTGATTTTGCAGAAAGATTTAAGCTCCAAAGATTACAGTGGCTTAATGATGGACGAGCTAGAAGATTTGCACATGATCCGTCTTAGGGCCCTGGAAAATATCGAAAGGAACAAGCTGCGGGTTGCCAAGTATTATAACAAGAAAGTAAAAGTTAGGCAATTTGTAGAAGGAGATTTGGTTTGGAAAGCGTTACTGCCGATTGGAACCAAATATAGTGAATTCGGCAAATGGTCTCCTAACTGGGAAGGACCCTTTCGAGTGGTCAGATGCGTGCCTGGCAATGCCTACATGTTGAAAACTTTACTAGGAGAAGAATTTTCCGCTGCAATAAATGGAAGATATTTGAAGAAATATTATCCTAGTATTGAAATCGATCGGTGATCACCAGCATTGGGATTACATGCATCTGATACAGGAATAGCCGGCGCTCAAGAACAAGGTCGCCTTCAGAACAAAATTCCCAAACAGAGGGAATGGCCAGTGCCTAGATGCATTGCCCTTAGCACAAAACTACATTACAAATGCTTCTTGCAGGTTTACATCCAACAACCCTGGTGATCAGGACTACGAGGAGGTGGGAAGCAGAAGGCCTGGCGTAAGAAGCGAAAGTATGATTTAATCTTTTCTTTGCTTCTTCGGCTGCTCCCTCTTCAGTTGCTCCAGGACCACCGTGACGGCAACTTGGAATGTGTGGGGGTGACCACGATTTGCTGCCTCCACCAAGCTGTCCCAAGCCGCTTTCAGGTTATTGTACCTATCAGCGACATCTGAGACAGAGGAGTGGTCATTAGGGGCAAAGATCCAGATGTGAGCACGGAGTCAAGAAGGAGTTGGAGATATTTACCTCCTACTAGTGCCTCCAAAGCCATGCGACGCTCGTGCTCGGCCTGGCAACGAGCGGTGATGTCCCGGAGGTCATGCTCTAGGTGCCGAACGCAGCGGCGCAGTTGATGGCTGATTCTCTGCTCAGGCGTGGCATCCTCTGCTTCAAGAGAGGAATCAGAGGAGATGTACTCAGGCATGTCTTCGGTCCCGATGATTTCCTCAGGAAGCAGATCAAGGTTGAAAGAGGAAAGGCAGAGAGGAGGTAAAACGCGAGACCACATGAGGAAACAAGAAGCAAATCAAAGGAAAACTCACTCTCGAATCGTGCGTTTCTTTGGGATGCTGCCCTCCTGGGGCTGCTTGCCTTTGTCCATGACCTTGGGGTTTTTTCTTCTGAGGACAGGGGAAAAGATGAGAAGTGATGAATGAGTGTGCGAGTGGATTTGCAGGGCATCTCAACAGACTATTTTATTGACTGGGAGAGTGCGTTGGGAGTGATGACTGGCCGGCGTGCATTATTGGAATACCAAGCGGCAGGGTTTTCTTCCCGGATGCGAAGGGTTTTCGTTTGAACAGTGCTTACGGATTGCCGAATCAAGGATTTTCTGCGGATTTTGCGCCAAGGGGCATCTATCTTCGCGTGTTCGGCTCAAACGAGTTCCCGAATACGTTCAGGGAGAAACAAGATTCACGGATGCAAACACAGAAAAAATCATCGCAGTACAGGCACAAGAATTAAAAGTTCTTTATTTATTGCCGATATCAAACATCCCTGATACAATCTAATCAAAGAGCCTGTTTAACACAGACTGGGGATGAGTGAGTTCGGCAATGGCATCGCCGTGGCTGTCGAGGCGCTCCAAGATGATCTCGATCTCGTCGATGTCCTCTGGTGTGCCGCCCCGGAAGCCACGCGGCCTGGTGGAGTAGTCGACGTCGGTGTGCGTCGCCATGGCGGCCAGGCCCAAAGTGGTGCCCAAGCTGATGCCGTGGGTGGCCACTTCGTCCACGCGGTGTTCCACCGCGGCAAGGCGCTCCACTGGCGTATCTCCGCGAGCGTTCACCTTATCAGCCAATTGCTCCACCAGCATTTTTAGCTGGTTGAGCTCGGCGTCACGGGCTGCAAAATGCAAGATAAAGGCGATTAGTATCAAAAGCCAGATTGGATTAGGGAGCGGTTCCAGAGCCGTACCATCGATGGTCGCCAGCAGCTGCTTGCGCTGGTCCTCCCACTCCTGTTCGGCTATGCCAGCCTTTTTGGAGACGTCTTCCAGCTCGCGCTGGGCCACCTCCAGCTCCGCCTTGAAGCGGAGAGCATCAGGCTCTCCGTAGGGCACGGGGGAGTAATGGTCTGACTCCGAGGAGTCGTCCGGCAGGGGCTGACCGGCCGATGCGAAGGATGGATTCCATTGAATAAGCCTGTAACAGAGATGATCGTCAAAAACAAAGGGGATCGAAGACGAATTGTAAAGGAAAAAGTTGATGATTATTGCCTTCGACGCGCACGGGCGCGACTCCCCTCCGCCTCGTCAGCAGTGCGGCGCCTGTTGTTGCTGCTCGCCATGATTCTGGGGTTTGTGCTGATTGGGGAGAAAAGCTTGAGGATGGTGAAGATTTGAGAGCTAAAGGCTTGGTAAAAAGCTGGGGGCACCTACGGTTTTATTTATAGGCCTGGTGAAAGAGATCGTGGCCTCAGATCGTGGCCTTAGATCGTGGCTCATATCCCAAGAAACGTGGAAGGTGGAGAGGTTTCCTAGACCAATCCGCCGCCGGGTCGTTTGGAATTCAAGGCTGAGTCGTATTCGGTTGACTGGCTCGGCTAAAAGGAAGTTAAGATGCCGTTCAGTTATGGCACTTTTTGGCTATCGATTACCGAATGGGTCGTTCAGCATTGCAATTAAGGACGTGCAGAAAAAAGGGAAAATAAATTTACAGAAGCAAATGTTGCAAGGACGACCAGTTCGGTTACACATCGATCAATACATCTAAATGTTTAAATACTTTGCAATTACATTGGAGGCGTTCGATGTTGTTTGGTGAATGTTCTCCATCCGTTCTTGATAATCTTTCTGGGCGTCGGACAGGATGGTGAGTTCTGCATTACATTGATTCACCTCAGCTATGGCCGATGTTGCTTCCTCTTGGATCTTCTCTATCAGTCCAGGAAGTTCGGCTATCTTCTTGTCGTCAGCTTCTATTTCTGCTGATAAGCTTCTCAGCTCTACCTCCAGTACGGCCTTTCTAGCGATTTTCAACTCACGAGCAACTTGCAGATTGGCCAATATCCCTTTGTGACTCTCAGTTTGAGATTGTGCTCCCTTCACGGCTTGTTCAGCTTTGGCTTTCTTCTGTTCAACAGCTGGACGGGTGGACACATTTCTCAGAGCTCGTCTTATGGCTACATAATGCACATCCAAACCAGAAATGGGTTCAAGTGAGGTCTTGATATCCTCAGGGAGTTCTTGGCTGATAGGTCTAAGCATGTCCTCGAAATAATCAAGATCTCTGATCTGATCTCGAGCCTCTCTTTGCAGCCAGGCAAAAATTTCCTTGAGCTTTCCTTGCACTTCCTCTGACAAGGCTTGAGGCCCTCCTTCCCTTGTCTCGGCAATTGGATTATTCCCCATTGATGGGTTTGATGATAACGGAGCCTGATCCTGAGAGGATAACGTTGCCGAGTCAGGAGTGTTGGGGAATAAAAGATAGCAGGATTAAGTGCAAGTGTTTACCTCATGCCTGGCTTCCTGAACTGGAACATGGTTTTGTGCAGTTTCAGGGGCAATTTCTGGAGCCACTGGTGAAGGAGGTGCTCGTAACAAAGCTGAAGCTTCTGTGTGAGAGGGTGCTGATACGGTCTCTGGCAACTCTGAAGCTTCTGGCTGAAGAGGAGATGGATTTGCCTCTGCTAAGGTTGAGGTTTCTGCCTGGCCAATGAGGGATTGAGCCCTTGAAGGACTTGAAGGCTCTAGTTGGATGGGGAAGTTCATCTCTGGCGAGGTTGGTGTTTCTGTCTGAGCAGGGGGTGATTGAGTCCCTGATGAAGATGAGATCTCTATTTGGGCAGATGGCTCAGCCCTTGGTGGACTTGCATGTTGAGAGACAGGGACATCCACAAGTTGATCCACCATTGTTTCTTCTGCAAATATCAGATTAAGGATAAATGCCAGTGTTGGTCTTTGAGAAAGGAGTAATAAAGGTCATACCAGTGGATGCAGCATTGGCAGGTTCTGAAGCTGAGGATTGCTGAATTTTAGTCTGAAATCACACAAGACGAGATTTATCAGAAAAGAGTAATCCTGTGATCAAGAGAGAGGGAATTTTACCTCAATAAGGACTTTCATGATGGTTCTTCTCCTCTTAGCAGTTGGAGGTGCGATCAGAGACAGGCCTTGCCTCTTGTCAGCAGTAATGCGGACGGAATTGGGTCTGTTGTAGCATACCTAGCCATCAGTTGAGCCAGGGTTGGTGATCTAAATCCCAATGCTGAGATTGGGCCTACTGCATTGTAAGCAATCTCCCTGGCTAGAGGGACAGACACTGTGTTATATGGGTAAAAAAATCAAGATCATGGTTAGAGGAAGAAATGTCTGATTTGAGGAAAGGGATAACCATGATTACCTCTGAAGTTGGCTGAAAATCAGGCATCAGTTTCTATGCAAAATAAATGCACAGGCTCACTGAAAATATGGTCATGAAATTCTTGCCACCAGGAGTTGAAGGTGGGGTGAGCTACTGTTGTAGGTGTGAAGGGCCAGATGTAAACAGTTGGACTGCATACATACTGAAAAACCCTGCTGGTTTGAGTAAGTTCTTTAATTTCCTCTCTGGGTTTGAGGAATTCATGCAGAAATAGTCTTGGGGGCATCTGGCCACATCCAAGTTGTCGAGCCATCATATTGGGCTGGTAGTATACATAAGTGTTGTGGTTTAGCCTCCCTCCACTAAATTCGGTGGCGAGAATGCATGGATGGATGAGGATATTGAGGATTTCCGAAATCTTCCATCTTGGCGTCCAGCTTCAAAGGAGAACTCACAAGGGAGAGTTAAGTTATCATTGTCCAAATAAGGAAGCCAGAGAGGGTTTGGGAAGCCTTTGAAGAAGAGCTCAAAGAGCTGGCTGACATTCTGCTTGATGGGAATAGTTGAACCAGCTTCTCCATAGGTGTGGCATCCTCTGGTGACTTGGGTTTCCCCTTCATGATAGTTGGAAGAAGGAAAAAACCGGGTGTTGAGGTCAACACCAACGATCTGGTGCATGTGCAGTTGCAGCCACATCTGTACAAACCACCAAGGGCCATTGACACATGCTATCTTCTGGCTGGTGTACATTTGGGTGACAGTTTGATGAAGCATGTGGTATACACTGGCCAGGAGGTATTTTCCAAGGGGAAGGCGCTTACCACTAGCCAATTGTGTAGCCATTGCAATATGATTCAGAGTAGGCTCATTGGCTTTACCACGAGAAGATGAACTTTTGACCACATGTTCAGGAATGCCCTATATTCAACTTCACCGAGGGGGCCATCTTTCATATGATTCTGGATATAATTTTTATATCCGCTCCCTGGTTTCACTCCTTTTTGTCTTGTGGAACCTTTGAAATCCCAGGGGTGAACAGATCCTGAAATGTCAAGGCCGGTAATCATGTATACATCGGCTAGAGTTGGGGACATTGGGCCGTGACCAAAAAGGAAGGCATTGACGCCATTTGACCAGAAGTGGCAGGCCACTATCAAAAGGTCTTCATTTTTGGGGGTCTCGGCCAAAGAAAGCTCCAAGCATTGAGCAATACGGAGGGTATCCCAGCTTTGGGTCCTGACACTTTTATCTGCAAGAACTCTTTTGTACCAATTCCTCCAGCCCGCAATTGGGGGCAAGGGCCAGTTCTTGAAGGCGTCCTGCCACAGGGGAGGCTTAGTTAAAGCCGCTTTGAAGGGGATCCATTGGGATTCGGCTGCGATGAAATCGCGAGGATCAGAAACTCCCACGGGACCAATGAAGTAGGACGTCGAATTGGCTTCAGTGCGAATCAAAAGCTCAGTGGAAAGCTCCTGGGGGAAGGCAGAGAAGAAATCTCACGTAAAAATTGAAAAGCTAAGTGTCGAATGAAGTTTATGGTGGAGGAATTTACTTGAGCAGCTTGATTTTGACCCGCCATTGAGGATTTGAGCTCAGAAAAGGTGATCTAGGGTTTGGATCTGGACGAAGACTCGGACAGATTGCGAAGAGAGAGAACGGGTGTTGAACAGATTCAATTTGAAGACGTCGGTGGCTGGAGTCAATTCCGGAATAAAATCACTTTTATCCCGTAATTGAAGGGGCATATGTTAACACCAAAATTTGGTAAGGTAAGGAGTCTGACTTGTGGGTCCAACTCGGTGAGGAATCCATCCGGCGGAAGGAAGGTTTCTTCAGATGAATTTGACAGAAGAGTCCGCGGTCGGCAATTTGCTTCCGTTCGGCAAGAAGACTGTTGCGCTGATTTTGCGGGATTGCGTGGTGACGTGGCCCGAGCGAAAAGGACGAATGGATGGATAAGCGATCGCACTTAGAGATAAATTAGGTATCGAATCCATTCGAGGTCATGCTTAACAGGGTACAAATATGGACTCTGAATGTATGTAATAGACATTCGAAACATTCTCAATACAAACCGGCTTTACGCCAAACCCTAGAGTCCTTTGTCGTGTCGTCGAGTTCTTCGAGAGGGTTCATCGATCCGTCGACCTCCGTGAGTACCGGCAACCTTGTATCATGTCTAGTATCATGCGGTGGATTTAGATTTGATGCAAGTAGTCTTGTTACCATGCTTAGTGTCATGCGGTAGATTCAAGCTTGGTTCAAGAGGGTTTCTTGTTAGGTCATGAGCCATGCGGTAGGCTAAGATCTAGCTTGAAGCTAGTTATCGGCTCTATTGAATTTTGGCAAGATTCAATAGATTCATTAAGTTACCCCGTGTTGCTTTGAGTTTTGCTTTATGTTTAAATTCATGTAACACTTCTTTACCCAATCTAGATGGGTTTGGATCGGCTTTATCTTTTTGATAATCCTCATGCGAATCGAGTTCGTACTCATGGCTTAAATAGCATGTGGATCACATGTTCCCTGATAGCCGAAACTGAATCGATCTAGGTTGTCACGTGTTGCGGGTTTGAGCTTACCAAATCTCGTATAAATCTTGAAAGAGCTGGGTATCATGCGGTAGATGCAGGTTTTTGGGTTGTTTTGGAGCTAGTCATCCGGTGGATTAGATTCCAATCCAATCTGATAGATTTATCTTGTTTGGTAATGTTCGTTCCTTCTTCATGGACCCCGATTAATTTTGTTTAGCCGTGTTCGGTTATGCTTTCATGAGTAAAACGTGTCCATAAGTTATGTATTAAATATTGCATGCTTCTAGCTTTCCATATTTAGATTGTATCATGCGGTGGATAGATCTATTTGTGGATGGTGGTTTGATATCAAGCAAGTTGTATCATGCGGTGGATAGATTTGTTTAATATCATGCTTGACGGGTTTTAAAGTGCCTAGACATGCGGTAGACTAGTGCTTTGAACCTATGCATGCTTGTTTATTACATATTTATGATCATGCTTTTACTTCACTTATTATTTAATGTTGTTCATCACGCGGATCGGTCATGGCTTTGCGCACGTGCACTTTTATTCAAATAAAGACCGATCTATCGTCATGCTTACGTCATCTATTCGGCTATGTTACTTTTTGCATTTTAAAGCTCCCGAATGGTTTCTAGTTTGCTGGCAGATAGCTCTTTATAGCTATATGTCATCTCACTTGGCTTTCTAGCCGTAAATATGGAACTGTCGGTACCACCCTAAGCAAGTTCCAAGCTTTGGAATTTAACTACTTTGTCTTTTGTTAATTTTCAGGGAAAATTGACTGGCACGTCTTGTGATCTCTTCGCGTGTGAAGCTAGCTTTTTCGGCTTGCTGTGTGCTTGGCGTGAGGTGCAGATTTTACGTCAACACTACCCTTTAGTCCCGATTGATTTTTAGAGCCGGGACTAAAGGGATTTCATCGACGTGGCTTGAATTGGCTGCGAACGACCCCTACCTTTTGTCCAAGTTGGTATCATCAACCGGGACTAAAGGGGGCATCCAGCCGCTGTTTTTGAGGCAATTATTTGCGGTGGCCTTTAGTCTCGGGTGGTGTTCCCACCCGAGACAAAAGGGGTACTCTTAGTCTCTGGTGGGAATACCACCGGGGACTAAAGCCCCCCTCTCTCCTTTATCTCTTCGTCAACCCTCTCTACTCTCCCACTCATCTTTTATTCTTCTCTGTCTTCTTCTCTCCTATCATTTTCTCCCTTTCATCTCACTGCTCCTCTCATTGTGCAGGAGGCGCGGCAGGAGGACGAGCCCTCCAGCAGCCGGCGCGGCTCCCCGCCGGTGCGGCGCCCGCCGGCGTGTGGACCCCGCCCGGCCGCGGTGCCCGTCCGGTGCATGGACCGGTGCCGGGCGCGGCCCCCGCCCGGCGCGGCTCCCGACCGGCACGCGGCCCCCGACCGGCGCGAGACACAAGAGGCGGAGCGGGAGGTGGGTCACCAGCGCGGCGCAACCCCCATTTGATGCTATGTAAGATTTCACCGGGCTTGTCCCAGCAACTGATGACGGGGTGATACTTTCGCTTTCTTGTCTCTCAGGGTGGTCAGCACTGGGTGTTTCCGAGCTGCGAGGCTTACACCTGCTTCTTAAGCTTTTTTCCAAGGCGCGGATGAGAGTTATGCCGAACGTAGTGAAAGTCCTGAGTGTCTTTGGTTTTCCGTCAGACAAGATATTCACTATCCTATATTTCTGCCTTTCATTCATTTTAAGTGGATTGGTTTAGGCGATAGTACGGTATTTTCCGGGTGGGTTGTCACATTTGGGGATGAGGACCAGAGCGTTCGAGGACCGGTGGATGGTCGCTCCTGGCTGTGATGAGTGATTGACAATGTGGTGTGGAATGACTCTTGGCCGAGTATTGCAGGTGTAGGTTGTGGCTTTATTTGCGTTGGTGCAGGTGAAGAGTGGGCGCGAAAGGTCTATGCCTTATGGGGCCTCCGAGGAGTGGAGAGACAAGTAGGACTGACTTAAGGGACCCAGTGGCCAGCGGGGTCAAGTGTGGACCGCATGGTGGCGAGAAAAGCAAGACGAAGTCGTCGACCCGGGGGGACTCATATATATTAGCTCTAGGGTTTCCAGGCAAACTATCCATCCGAACTGCTTCTCATTTCCTTGCTCTCTAGGGTTAGATTTTTCCTCCGTTCGTAAAGAATCTGACCTCCGAGTGAATGGAAGCTTTCATGGTTGCGTCGATTCCCGGTTTGTAGCCCGTTGAATTTTCGTGTCTTTTTTTAGCTATTTTCATCGGTTTTTCGTTCGCGGCTTATTCCTTCAATTCTGAGGTGTTTGGGCTCGAATTTGTTGGTGGGAATCATGGATAGTTGCTTCGTGCATCTTTGTGCTTGATCTTGATCCCCCAAACTCTGAGTTCAGCCTTCGATTGAAGGATTTCGGTTGGAACCTTGGTTTTTGGTTGAGTTCGGTGGCGATTCGATTCCCGGCGATTTAGTTTGTTTGAGGACCCAAGTTTTGGGGCATAGCATCCCCTAGTGATGCTTCACATCTTCCCCAAATCTTTCCTTAAGAGCTCAAGCCATTTGGGAGATCCATGGTGGGATAGAGGAGGTTGACTTCTCGGTTTTCACCTCAGGCTGTTCTATTCGAGGGCGGGCGGACCGTCCGCCCCTAGCCCGCGGACCGTCCGCGAGGTGCAAGTTTGTCGTGTGTTCGTCCAGTTCTTGTGAGCTCGCGAGTAGATCTTTCGAGGTGTCAAAGTTTTGCCGCAGGTGGTTTGTTGGACCGTCCGTGTAGGGCTACCGGATTGTCCGCGTGGTGGCCGGACTGTCCGCCTGGGGATCGCGGACTGTCCGTGCGGCACGAGTTGCTCGCGGACCGTCCGAGGACCAGGTACGGACCGTCCGCGTGTTTGGGTGCTCGCCTGGTCGTTCCGTTGTGATTAACGGACCCTCCGCCCGTGGGTAGCGGATCGTCCGCCCGGTGACCGCGGGCCGTCTGCCCCAGGGTCTCGGACTGTCCGCCAGGGTGTTCACAAGACAACTAAGTCCTTTGCTTCTTTGAGTTTCGCTTTCGCTTTGGGTTCGTTTGGGGTTTGTTCCTAGGGTTGGTAGGTCCGCTGTGACTACGCGACCTTGACAAACTCGTGTGGGAATCTTTGGTTGTGATTTTGGGGTATAGGCCGAGTTTTCTCCTTGGAGAAGAATTTTTATCGGCTCCATTCACTCCCCCTCTCTGGTCGCCTAATCGGTCCTTCAGGAGAGAAGTCTTTCATTCTCATGGCTTGCCGGAAGAAAGACCGATTTACTTTGTCATATGCCTTCTCGATATCTAGTTTGAGAATAACCCCACTGTCGTATGGACCTCCCTGGGCCCACTACCTCGGTGGGTACCAGGACCGACTACTCGGTGGGCCCCTGGGACTACCCAGCTTGCTCTACACGGCACCTGAAGGCGTGGAGCACAAGGACTACACAGGAGTAGTACTCGGTTAGGGAGCTCTACGTGTTCCGCACTGTATAGAGGACTCCTAGACGTACTCGACTAGTACTCTCTCCCTACTCCGACTTGTAACCCTGCCTCCCGGACTATATAAGGTGAGGCAGGGACCGATCTCTAGCATCCAATCTCCTCTCATACAACTCACGGCGCACCATTGCACCATCTTGTAATCGTGCCCTATCAATCCAGAGCTACGCAGCATACAGGACGTAGGGTATTACGCACCTCGCGGCCCGAACCTGTCTAAATTGTGTGTCACGTGTCTCTTCCTTCGAGTTACCGGTCTCGGCGAGTCACAATCATCTACTTCGGGTACTCCCCGTAGTAGGTTGCCGGTCTAAAACACCGACAGCTGGCGCGCCAGGTAGGGGCTCTCGCTCGAGATCACATGGCGAACTCGACGGCTTCCGTCCACTTCAAGCCAAGCGTCGCCTTCAACCGCGGCGACACCTTCGTCTTCGGCGCCTGGGTCTGCACTGCTGATGGCGCGGGCTCCTTCCAGCGCCGCCTAACCGTGCAGCCCAACCCGAGGACAGGCCTCGTGACGCTTCCTGAAGTTGTCACAGGCGAACTCGCCAGCAAGTTCGGCGAAATTTCGCTCTTCAACCACCACGCTGACTTCGAGCTCGTGTCCGTCTCCAACTCGAACCCGACGTCGCCATGGGCCATCGCATGCGAGTCGGCTGCTCAGCCATCGCAGGTGGCCCCCTCACCACGCGAGCACTCCGCGCGTGGCCCACGCATCCTCAGCCGGGCCCGCACGAGCGCTCCCACTTCGCGCCGGGCCAGCAAGGAGCCCGTACCCGAGTGCAACTCGGACTCCGACGCCGTCCCCGATCGCGCTTCGGACTCCAGCCCTCTCTCCGAGTTCTACTCGAACCCGGACTACGAGTTCGACTTCGGGTCGGACCCTGAGGAGCCCGAGTCCGAAGACGACTCCACTGAGCTTCCCTTGTCAGGGCTAGCCTCGAGGCTGGTTATAAAATCAACGCCGGCTGGGAGATACGTCTACTGGCCAGACCGCAAGCCCACTGACCTGGTAAAGGGAGACTCACGCTACGTCGCCTACATCGACTCGCTACCGTTCCAGGAGGGAACGCCACTAGCCCGAGCTGACTCAAACACACCAACTGAGGTAGCACCCTCTGTGTCCAGCCTGGGCACCCCTGATCGACAAGTCTTCATGGCTGCCGGCGACACCCTAGGACCTTCATGCACGGCTGAGGACAAGTACCTGGAGGACATCTCCGCAGACGAGCTGTCTGCCAACGCACCTGCAGACGAGACCGCCGCCAACAGGGACGCTCGACGCGAACGTAACAGGAAGCGCAGCGAACGACGCCGGTGGCTCAGAGACAACCTCCCCATCCGCAACCTTGCGGAAGCTCTCGAGGCGGTCGAGAGCAAAGTACACACCACCCCTGAGCAGTGCCTCATGTCGATCACAACGATCGCACGCCAGGCTCAGGGCATACGCGCTGGAGAGGTCATCGCCAAGCTCGGCCGAAGAAGCCTACTTCATGCGGGTCGACAACGAGTCAACCAACCTCCTCCGGCTAAACCCCGCGACAACGAAGCTACTAGTCGCGGCCGCCAACGCCGGCCCCAACCGTACTCGAGCCGACCTTCCGCCCGAGCCAAACCGCCGCCGCTCCAACGCCGGCGGACCTTCACCGCAAGACCAAGGCAACCGAGAAGTTGTTCCCCACCGCGCTCCGGCCGGTGGCGGCGGCAACGACCCGACGGCGGCGGCGGCCGGCGGCGGCCTCCAACCATGGGGCTAACGAGAGAGGCCGGAGGCGGCGGCGGTCGCGGCGGCCGAGGCCACGCGAACGGCCACGCCTCCGGCGCCTCGCACGGCGGTACGACGCTCGCCGGAAGATTGAGGAGGCCGCGGCGGAAGAAGTCGACCACTGCCGCTGAGGGCGACGGCTTCCCCGCCTTCTCACCTCGACTTCGCAACTTACTCCTCCCCGACAAGTTCAAGCCTTTGGGGATCACCAAGTACGACGCGAAGCAGGATCCTATCCAGTGGCTCCGATGCTACGCCCCATCGAGAACGCTGGCGGCAACAGCGACACCAAATGCCTCTACTTCCCCTTTTGTCTGGACCAATTACCACTCACATAGCTCGAGTCGCTCGACAAGCACTCGATCGACAAGTGGGACCAGCTCAAGGAGCAGTTCACGAGAAACTTCGCGGGCGCCATGGGCCGTTCGGGTACTCGCATGGACCTGGCCATGATCAAGCAGGAACAGAGCGAGACCCTCCGCAAGTACATGCGCCGCTTTTTCGAAAAGTGCGCTACCGTCGTCGACGTCACCGACAAGGAGGTCATCGACCTCTTCCAGGACGGCCTCTACCATCGCCGCACCTTCGAGGACTTCGGTCGTCGCCGCCCCAGGTCCATCCCCCACCTCAAGGACATGATCACGTCCTGGGCGGATGAAGAGGACAAGGCCAACGCCAAATACGACGCCATCCGCGGCAAGTCCAAGCGAGAACCGGGGCGGCGGCGGCAAGCAGCAATGCAAACCAAGGCGGCCGCAACAACAACAACAACGACAACTACTCGGGTCCCAACCGCAAGCGCAAGCCGAGACGACACCGTCGCGGCTATCCGGCGCCTGCGAAAGGGAACTCGAAGAAGAACTCCGGCGGTTTCAAAGACCCTGCCGAAGGAGAAGTGCCCCGTGGCATCCAAACGGCAACCACACTACCGAGCGGTGCTACCGGCTCGGGCATGCACTCAAGGATACTTCAGAGCCACCGCACCCTCACGACCAAAAGGGCAAGAAGAAGGACGGCGACAACAACGACTTCCAAGAACCCGAGAAGACCGTCAATGTCCTCTTCGGCGGACTGCCCAGCAGGCGGGAGCAGAAGGCTACCCGTCGCGAAGTGATGTCCATTGAGCCAGCGGTCCCGACCCCTCTCAGGTGGTCGGAGGTACCCATCACCTTCTCCCGCGCGGACCAATGGACTAGCTTCTCCGAACCAGGACGGTTCCCCCTAGTCCTGAAGCCAACGGTGGCGGGCTCCAAGCTCGACAAGGTGCTCATCGACGGTGGAAGCGGGCTCAACGTCCTCTTCACCAAAACCTTGAAGAAAATGAAGCTCGACGTCACCCCCATGCTCACCAAGAGCAACACGCCCTTCTACGGCATCGTCCCAGGCAACGCGGCTATCCCACTGGGCTCAGTGGTACTGCCAGTTACCTTCGGGGCGTCTCGGGACAACTACCGCACCGAGTACATCAAATTCGAGGTCGCGGATTTCGAGACCTCTTACCACGCCATCCTCGGCAGACCGGCCATCGCCAAGTTCATGGCGGTGCCCCACTCACCTACTTGGTACTCAAGATGCCAAGTCCAGCCGGTGTACTCTCCCTCCAAGGGGACTTGAAGATCTCCCACGACTGCGACACAGAAGCCGTGGCGATCGCTTCTACAAACCAAGTACCCAACGCGATGATGGAGGTCTACGCCGCGTCGAAGAATCTTGCTACAAGCGAACTCGACATCCCAGAGAAGTCTGACAGTGCCAACAAGCCTCAGCCACCTGAGGAGGTACTCGTCAAGACGGTCGACCTCGGAACAGGCGACCCCAGCAAGACCACCACCATCGGGGCCGGCCTCGACCCCAAATAGGAAGACACGCTCATCAGCTTTCTTCGGGCTAACCGCGACATCTTCGCATGGAAGCCAGCGGACATGCCAGGAGTGCCCAGGGAGCTGATTGAGCACTGCCTCAACATCGATTCAAAGGCCACCCCTAAGTGACAACACCTCCGACGTTTTGCCGACGACAGACGGGACGCCATCAAGAAGGAGCTCGCCAAGCTACTCGTAGCTGGCTTCATTAGAGAAGTTTTTCATCCTGAGTGGCTCGCCAACCCCGTCCTCGTCCGCAAGAAGAACTCGAACGAGTGGAGGATGTGCGTCGACTACACCGACCTCAACAAGCACTACCCCAAGGACCCCTTCGGGTTGCCGCGGATTGATCAAGTCATCGACTCCACGGTGGGCTACGACCTGCTTTGCTTCCTCGACTGCTACTCCGGGTACCACCAGATCGCAATCAAGGAGGAAGACCAGGAAAAGACCGCGTTCATCACCCCGTTTGGCGCGTACTGCTACACGACCATGTCATTCGGGTTGAAGAACGCCGGCGCTACCTATCAACGGGCCATCCGGGCACTGCTTCAAGCGGCAACTCAACAAGAACGTCGAGGCTTACGTGGATGACGTGGTTGTCAAAACCAGGAACTCCAGTACCCTCATCGACGACCTTGAAGAGACCTTCGCATTGCTACGCGAGTACCGCTGGAAGCTCAACCCGAACAAGTGCGTCTTCGGCGTCCCTTCGGGCAAACTACTCGGCTTCATCATCAGCCAGCGCGGCATTGAAGCCAACCCCGAGAAGATCTCCGCCATCACCAAGCATGAAAGCTCCCACGAGCATCAAAGACGTCCGTAAGCCGACGGGGTGCATGGCGGCATTGAACAGATTCATCTCGAGGCTAGGAGAACGGGGCCTCCCCTTCTTCAAACTACTCAAGCATCACGAGAAGTTCATGTGGACTCCAGAGGCGGATCAAGCCCTTGCCCAGCTCAAGGAATTCCTGTCAAAGCCACCAATCCTCACGGCTCCTCACAAGGGCGAGCAGCTCTTCGCTCTACCTAGCCGCGACTACTCACATGGTCGATCGCCATCGTTGTCGAGCGGCAGGAAGACGGCCACGCCTACCCGGTCCTGGGGCCGCCCCGTCTACTTCGTCGGCGAGGTTCTATCAGAGTCCAAGGCTCGCTATCGGCCCCGTGCGAAGCTCCTGTACGCTCTACTCATCACCTCGCGGAAGCTACGACACTACTTCCAGGAGTACTCGGTCTCCGTCGTCACCGACTACCCGCTCGGCGACATCCTGAGGAACCAAGACGCCACCGGAAGAATTTCCAAGTGGTATGTCGAGCTCGGCGCCCTCAGCATCGACTTCAAGCCACGCACAGCCATCAAGTCGCAGGCACTAGTCGATTTCATGGCAGAGTGGCGGGAGAACCAGCTGCCTACTCCCACCGTGCGACCAGAGCATTGGGTGATGTACTTTGATGGCTCACTCAACCTCGAGGGCGCGAGGTGCGGGGGTACTCCCGATCTCTCCAACGGGCGAACAACTCAAGTACGTCCCGGATCTTCTGGAAGGTCTCAAACAACGAAGCCGAGTACGAAGCTCTCCTACACGGGCTCCGCCTCGCGGCTTCACTGGGCATCAAGCGGCTACTAGTCTACGGCGACTCCGCAGTGGTCATCAACCAAGTCAACAAGTCCTGGGACCGCAACAAGGAGAACATGGACGCCTACTTCCTAGAAGTTCGCAAGCTCGAGAACAAATTCTATGGTCTCGAGTTCCATCACATCGTCCGCGACAACAACGTTGCAGCGGACGTCCTCTCGAAGCTTGGATCCACCCGCGCTCAAGTACCAGCGGGCGTCTTCGTCCACGAGCTTCATGCGCCATCCATTCCGGAGCCGGCGCCACCGACCACTATCCCAGCCCATCCACCAGCTGGGCAGGAGGTCATGATGATCGACGTGGACTGGAGGCAACCCTTCATTGACTACCTCAGCGAGCAGAAGGTCCCCTCCGACAAGAACGCAGCCGAACAACTCGTCTGCCGCGCCAAGTCTTACGTCCTCGTCGGAGACAAGCTTTACAAGCGGGGCGCATCTTCTGGAGTACTCATGAAGTGCGTACCTCGTGAAGAAGGAAAGGACATCTTGGAGGAAATCCACAAGGGCATCTGCGGCAACCACGCGTCTTCACGTACGCTGGTCAGCAAGGCCTTCCGGCAAGCTTTCTACTGGCCCACAGCCACGGGCGATGCCGAAGAACTCGTCGAAGGTGCCAAGGATGTCAGTACTTCGCCAAGCAGCAACACGTCCCAGCCTACAAGCTAGTCACCATACCGCCAACCTGGCCCTTTGCCTGCTGGGGGCTCGACATGATTGGGCCACTGCCAACTGCGCCAGGAGGATTCAACAGGGTACTGGTGGCTATCGACAAGTTCACCAAGTGGATCGAGGTCAAGCCGGTCACATGCCCCAAGGCTGACAGAGTACTCGACTTCCTGGACGAACTCGTACACCGCTATGGGCTACCCCACCGCATCATCACAGACCTGGGGTCCAACTTTAACAACCACCAGTTCTGGGAGTACTGCGAGAACAGCGGGATTGACGTCTGATACGTCTCAGTCGCCCATCCACGGGCCAACGGACAAGTCGAGCGCGCCAATGGGATGGTGCTCGACGCCCTCAAGAAGCGGCTACACGACGTTGCTAACTCCAAAGGGGGCAAGTGGATCAAGGAACTACCGAACGCACTCTGGGGGCTGCGGACTCAACCATCCAAGCCAACGGGGCAATCCCCCTACTTCCTGGTCTACGGCTCTGAAGCCATCCCCCCTGCCGACGTCATATGGAACTCGCCAGCAGTGGAGCACTACGACGAAGGCGTCTCAGAAGACAGCAGACGAGTTGACATCGACAGCCTCGAAGAAGCTCGGCCGCGCCGCCCTCGTCCAATCGGCAAGGTACCGGAGGGTATCCGACGCTACCATGATCGCAACGTCAAGGAACGCTCCTTCAACGTTGGAGATCTTGTCCTCCGCCGTATCCAGAACACGGAAGGACTTCACAAGCTCAGCTCCCCCTGGGAAGGCCCCTTCACCGTGGCTAAGATGACCGGGCCGGGCTCCTACCGCCTCTAAACACTTGAAGGTGAAGACGTCAACAACTCGTGGAACGTCGACCAACTCTGTCGATTCTACGCCTAGTCTACACGACTACTCCGGGGTTCAAGTCTAATCAACTACATCAACGCCCCCTGGCCGTAAGCGACCCTCCGGGTCCTGGCCCCAGTCTCCGGACTACATCAACTACCGGTCTCGGTGAGTCACAATCATCTACTTCGGGCTCTCCTGTCATGCCTCCACGTCCCCAGCGACTACGGCTAAACAGGCTCCTCAGAGACCGGGCGCTTAACCAGCTCTCCTGTCATGCCTTCACGCCCCCAGCGGCTATGGCTAAACAGCGATCACAGAGACTGGGCGCTAAACAGTATCAGGCTAACTACTCGACGCCTAACGACCACAGCAAGAGCATGACACATGACATTTACATCTATATTCATATTTGTATTTGTCATTTGTAGATTCAATTTCTACAAAAATGCTACATAATGTACGCATCTCTACTTTCAGGTCAAGCTTCGGCAACGACTTCCAGTACGCTCCGCGTACCTCCACAGGCGCGGCTAGTTCCCGACTCGGGGGCTACACACCAAATCACTACTCGACAACAACTCGAGTAGTCTCTGCTAGCTCTCTAGCTCGGGGGCTCAGCACCAACAACTACTCGACGTGGCTCCTACGGCTCTCTTGGCGGCGAGCTCGGGGGCTGAACGCTACAAGAGTACTCAGATGATGGCTTTCGTGAACACTGAAGACCCTTGGATTGATTACCTAATCATTTCAAGGCTCGGGGGCTGCTATGCTACACCCATCATTCAAATTTTTCAAGACGGAAGATTTGGAATCAAGATTGACCCTCAGCTAGAGTCTACAACTCAACCTAAGGCTCAGGGGCTACTCCATATGGAGTGCGATTTTGCAATCTCACTTCCATATAATCTCGACTTCAAGACTGATGAGCTGGACCACCTTCCAGCCTCGCGGCAGTTCAAGTACTACTGAAGACTTCTCCAAGCAGTACTCGAGGACGCTCAAGAACTACTCGCAGAGGCTTCAAGACTACTCGAACTACTACTCTCGACTACAATGTGCTCGGGGGCTTGTCGGGCATACTCCCCGGGTACTCATGCAAGGAAGGAGGAAGAGTAGAAGACGGACTCCTACTAGAATTCCCCTGTACTCCTACTAGGACTCGCTCTGTGTAATCCTACTAGGACTCCTGCCTTGTAACCGACTAGGTTCCCGCCCCCTGGACTATATAAAGGAGGGCCGGGTACCTAGCCGGACATCCACAATCCCTCCGGGGAACAACACCCAAGCGCAGGGCGCAATACTACTCCAAACAGGACGTAGGGTAGCTACTCTGGCTACCCGAACCTGTATAAATCTCGTGTCTTGTGTCCTCGCGCGTACCTTCGGGTTCCAGATCATGGCGATCCCCACCTTCTACCTTGCTGCGGGTACCTCCCATGGAGGTCGAGTGGTTTAAACACCGACACCCACTCTGTTTTTCCTTTGTATTTCGTGTATTGTTTCATGTAAAATTACCACCCTTTTTCATAATGTTTCTTCCAAGTAAAAAGGCAGTTGGAATTATATCACCAAACATGTCCAATGGTATGACTGCACGGAGAGACTATCACAAATGCATCTGTGCTAGTTTTTAAGTCGCATAATGCCAACAAGTAGTTTTACATATTATCCCTGGAGTTATGTTTTTGTCTATAATCTGCTATGCTCATAGTGTTCACACCTCAGCACAACAACAACTTCCTTTTAGACAATAAATTTCAATGAATTAGTACGTAATGCCCTATGTTTAATTTCAAGGACACTTAAATTATTAATGTGTATGATAAAAGGCTGCTAAACCAATTATACAATTGTTATGTTGAATACCCAGCATCCTTTTTGGTACCAGTACAATATTGATTGGATTTTAATTGAGTTGTTGCCCGATTTCATTCTTACAGCTTTCTTTTAATGAACTATTACAATTGAAAGTCCCTGCAGATGATGGGAATGATTGCCTTTGTATAAGTATAGTACGGTAATATGCAGTACTCTGTATTATAATTAAGGACATCTTGGGAGTACTGGATGAATAAACTGTTTCAATGTTTTGATTTTTGTCTCTTAGTACTAGTATTTATTAGAGAATGCAAAAGAGAGGTGCTTATATTTCCATGTCATCTGGGGAATATTTTTATCTTGGCCATTTTGATATTATTAGTAGCTTAATGATGCAAGCCCGTATGCCTAACATGATTTAGTATTTTTATGGATCCTCTGTGGTGGAATTCTATATTATTTTTAAGTGTACATTTTTTTAATCTGCCATGTTCACAATGCTCATAGATGATGTATAACTTATTAGTACAGCAAATTGAAGTGGAAAAAACGTTGCTACTGCCTCATGTTTGAAGACTAGTAAATCTTTCTGTATATATGGTACAATTTGCAGTTTATATCTCCGACCAAATTATAATTATATTAACAGGTTTTGTATAACCGGAACATACAGAACATATTGAGAGGAGAATACTACTGCCGTGCTCCATTATAGGAGCTTTTTTTTATAATGCTTTTAAAGTACCAGTTGTACACGCCCTATTTGTCTGGCTTATCTGTCACCAGTCAGGAGTACTTTTCCATTTGAACAAACCAACCACCAGCAACCAGCCAGCAATATTTTTCTTTCGGAAGAAATCAACACCAACCACCAGCCATCAGCCAAACGAATAAGCATCATAGTGAGTTCTTCTTAGCAATAAATAATTAAATGTTGACATAATTAAAATTTAAAAGGCATCACATAGTGATTTCTTACTATTTTTTATACATTGTCTCACCAAATTCTTTAGGTACTTCACGGTACTTTCTTTGTTTCCACTGTTCAATTTTACAAGATGGGCTCTTAATTTTTTTCAAACATGCAAAAATTTCTCCCATTATAGGTATGTCTTTGTACGCATCAGATTTCTTTCTTCAATAAAAATATGGAAGTAAAACAAAATGAGGTTGGAAATTCTCCATAATATGTAGTACTCCCTAGGTACAAAGATATAAGATGCATGCACACATTTCATGATTCAAACTTCATAACAATCTTTGACCAACAGTTAATCTAAAAGTATAAAAGTGGTCTTATCACTTAAGATTTCGTTAACCAAAATGATCATTGAAGGGATTGTACATTCTTTGCAAAATTTATTTACTCTGCAATTTCTCGATCCAGTAGAAAACCGGCATGCTCAGTTCCTTTTCTAGCAATTCCATTATATTATGCTGTTGGCACCATACTAGTGGTATCTTAAAATTATGTTTTGTTAGTGGGTGGTATGTACAAATTATTCTAATTCTAAGACGATATAATGTGCGCCAATGATCACGATTGGGTTGACTACAGAATAATTCAGAACTTTACAATGACTGGATCGCGAGGGCGATGTCGACGTCTACGACAACGGCTTAACATATCAACTAATACTCTAACTCCGATGACAACCAGAGGAGGTCCTCCAAGAAATCGGTGCCGAGGTCCTCCAGCTCCACGGCGCCGCAGCGCGCCGCCCCCTGCTTCTCCGGCGGCGCCATGGCCGTGGCAGACGACGTGTTGGACACGTCATCGGAGCATTGTTGCTGCGCCGGCGACCGCTGCGGCTCGGGATCCTTCCCGTTGTTGGAATTGGAAACACAGACAGGGGAAAACTTGCGCCTGCGCGTGCGCTTGGAGTGCCGCCGCTTCAGCGCGAGGACAGGGGAGCCGCCGCCGCCGCCGGCGAGGGCGAGCGCCGCAAGCGAGTCCCGCACGCGGTCTACTGGGAAGTTGAGGACGGCGGCGGCGCCGCGCGCGGAGAAGGCGGCCTGGTCGTAGGCGAGCGCGGCGGCCTCCGGTGTGTCGAAGGTGCCGAGCCACACGCGGGCGCCCCGGCGCGTGGAGTCCCGGATCTCGGCAGCGAACTTGCCCCACGGCCGCTTGCGCACGCCGATGAAGGCCTGCCGGTTCTTCTCCGCCGGCGTGGCGTTCGCGTCCGGCTGCCGCTTCAGCTCCGTGGCGCTTGGGGGCTGCGACACCACCCCGGCCTCAGAGGATGAGGACGGCGAGGAAGAGGGCCAGTCGGAGCTGTCCTCGGCGTCGGCGCCGAGGAGGAAAGAGTCGAGCTGCTGTAGCAGCAGCATGTCGTCGCCGCCGGGCGCGTCCAAATATAGCGACGACGCGGCTGGAGCTGCGGCGGAGTGGTAGTAGCTATAGGAGCCAGATGAGGCGTGGTTCCCCTGCTCCATCTGGAGCTGTGCTGTGACGGCTGTGTGAGCCTGTGTGTGAGCTGCAGGTAGAAGAAGACAGAAGCTGATCGAATCGGCGGTGAGAGACGTCGCGCCGGTATTTATAGACTTCCATAGTGATGAAGGTCTAGCCAATCAGCATCCTGGTCTGCAGGGGGTGATGAACTGGTGACCGATGAGCTGATGGGTGTTGGCATTTGACTTGTCGTCGGCTGACGAGGATTTCCTGCGTGGGGCCTGCCGTATCCTGTTGTCAGCACAGATCAGCACGCCGGCAGCGCTCGCGTAACATTCGGTCATGACGTAGGGCGGCTGGATACGACAAGAATGCTGGCGTCACCCGGACCGGCGCTGCTTCGTTGCTTGCTTCGTTCTAGCACTGTACCGGCAAGAAAAATATCTGGATGAGAGTCCTTGGCAGAGGAGTGTGGGAGAGGCGAGACCCCCACGCAGAGAGGCCAGGATCAGTGGTTTTCTTCGGCGCTGCGACGAGAGCTTTACGCTGAAGTTTCGTTGAGTCTGATGGATCGCCGACCGTGTGTGTGCGGCTTGAGGGGGGCGGACCCTTGGCGGAGGGGTTGGTTTTGTTGCTTGTGCTTGCAGTGGGCCGCGACTTTTGGCGTGGCTCATCGTTGGTGACGACGGCGCAGTTCTCGAGTGGTTTATTCGGCTCCTCTCTCCCAGTTTGTGGTGGTGGTGTAGTGTTTTGTTGTGTGAGTTGTTGGTGTGCGTTGTTTGTGTGGTGGTGTTCGCTTCGGCGTGTTATGTATTATTGCTTCTTCTTCTTCTTAAATGATGCGGCAGTGCTCTTGCCTTTTATTAAAAAAAATAATAATCCGTAATGAAGTTTATTTTTAGTGTACATTTTTCGCTTTCTTTTCGTGACTATATATATGCCTGCTTCATACTATGTCTGAAAAACTCTGAATCTGACTGCTTGCTCGACACTTCCCACACCCTTGGTCTCGTCACGATCACAAGAAGACCTACTAATTTTCTTCATAACGAAAGCATCTCCATTAATTAAAGTACGATAGGGAAATAAATGCATTATTGACATATATTTTGATAATGCTACATCATCAGACTGGCTCCAACAAGGGCAGGCAAATGCAATTTTGCCTCACCCTCGACACTGTGCATGCGCGGCGAGCCCTCCAACAGAGGAGGCAAAGCGCGAGGCAGTTTTCCTTCGGAGGAGGGAGGAGATGCAAAATTGCATCTTCTCTCTCCTCGAATGCATCTGCCGCAGGGGAGGAGAGGGCTTCCCGCCCGCGGGAGGAGGAGGAGGCGGCACGCGCGGGAGAAGAAGGAGGAGGAGATGGCGGCGGCGCACGCAGAAGGAGGAGGAGACGACGGCTTCCCTGGAGAAGAAGGCCGGGGGTCGTCGATCCGGGGGCGGGGACGGGCGAGCCGCGCGGAGCCGCCTCGCGCCGCCGCGTCCATGGCCGACGAGCACGAGCACGAAGCAGAGGCGGCGCTGTGTCGATCTGGGGCTGGGGACGGGCAGAGCTTCGGCGGCGACGACGAATCAACAACGACGGCATGGGAGAAGCATGAGCCGCCTACGCGCGGCGGAGCTGGGCGGCACGGAGGGGTCAATTCGGCGGCGGCGGACCTCGATTCGGCCCGAGATCGAGCACGGCGAGCCCCTACACCCCCTCCTGCCCAGCATCCTCCCCTGTCGCAGCCGGAGCAGGGAGGTCACGCCGTCGGGAGATCCGGCCTTCTGAGGAGGAGAGGGCAGGGGAGGGAGAGCGTCGAGGCCGACAGAGCGGAGGAGGACGGGGCCACCCGTCGTGCCCGCTATGTTGCGCCGCTGTCTCGTCCCACCGACCGGACAGCGCCCACCGGAGCTGAAGGGGAGGGGTGGCGTCATCGTCGGATGAAGGGGAAGGGAGCGTGCGACGTCCCCACGGCTCGTCGGCGGCAGCGGAGAAGGGGAGGGACCACGCTCCCGGCGTGGCCTCGCCGGCCGCCCCCGCTCGCCGCGCGGCGCGAGCGTGGTGGCGCGGGTCGGGTTAGGCGGAGCGGATGAATAGGGAGACCGCCGTCGGTGCGGCGGCCGGCGTCGGGGGCGGAGCGGCGGTGTAGGGCGGGTCGGGCGGAGCGGAGCGAAGCAGAGCAGCTAGGCAGTGCAGAGCAGAGCAGGAAGGAAAATGCAAGTTCGCTTCATCTGTTGGAGACATCACCGTTTCGAGGAAGTGCAAAGCACAGTACATGCGAGGCAAAGGTTGGTTTGCCTCTCAAAAATGGCTCTCCTTGTTGGACTCAGCCTCAGACATTCTTTTATGTACCTAGTCAAAGTTTGGTAGTTTTATATTTGAATGAAATTTAAATAAAGGAATATATAATTTGGAACCGTGGTGTGAACTTTATGATATTTGACCAATTATTTTCCAAAGTTTATATGGATTTCTGCACGAAAATTATCATTTTGTCTATATTCTGTTGGTACAATTCAGTTTTATCAGTAGACACAAAATAGCTTATTCTGTGCCTGAGCCATGACGGAGCCGCCATGCAAGCCATCCCACGTGATGCCTGACAAAGGAGCTGCACCTACTAGTA
Source organism: Cenchrus americanus (assembly GCA_947561735.1). Classification (NCBI taxonomy): domain Eukaryota; kingdom Viridiplantae; phylum Streptophyta; class Magnoliopsida; order Poales; family Poaceae; genus Cenchrus; species Cenchrus americanus. Next base: position 162,004,218 of record OX387242.1, on the reverse strand, counting down.
GCATAACGAAACCGCTCCTACCCTATTCATTTTTACACGCATGCATGCATGTGTGTAGCGAACATGGCCCCATTTGCCATTTGTTCGAGTTGATTTTGTTGATTCATGGTAACACAAGTAATGGGACTAACCTCATTGTCTAGCATGTCTTTGTAGGCATTCCTAGGTCCCATGGATGTTACTACATGTTAACATACCATGCACAAGTTAACATCCATGCCCAAGCTAACATGTCATGCCACAAGTTAACATAACATGGACATGTTAGGTTACTTATAGCAAATTTGAGGACTTAGTATATATTTGAAGGCTATAAGTAATGGCATGTTAAGTATGTTAAGTTGCAGCAAAGATCCAAGTTGAAGACGCGAAGAAAAAGAAGGAAAAAGACACCGTCGGATGAACCGACGGTATCAATATAGCAAGCGTCGGTGCAATCGTCGTACGAGTTGCAGAGGAAGAGCAGCGAAGACAGTAGCACCAGATGATCCGACGGTCTGAATGAGGACACTGTCGGTCTATCCGACGCTCAGTTTGAAGCAAGACAGAGACGCGCCAAGACGAAGCCTTCAGCACCGGATGATCTGACGCCTTGGTCAAGGTGAAGCGTCGGCCTATGCGACGGTCGCGTGGAAGCTAACAGAGGCAATTTGGACGCGGGGTCTTCAGCATCAGATGAACCGACGCACCGTCGGTGCAAAGCGTCGGAGCAGTTGTGTCAGAGAACCTCAACAGCTATGTGACGTGGGAGGGGCACCGGATGAACCGACGCCCTGGAAAAGCATAGCATCGGTTCATCCGATGCTACTTTTTTCAGCAGCTTTTAGCCAACGGCTAGTTTGATGCCTTGAGCTATTTATACCCCCTCCACTCACCCATTTGAGGTTGCTGGATTGTGTGGAAGTGCAGAGGAGTTCAAGATACATTGAAGATCATATCCAATTCATCCAAGTACCTAATTGCTCATCATTAGACTTGCATATGCTTTGTGTATGTGCTTAGTGCTTGGCTTAGCTTAGAGCTGAGTGAGTGCAAGGTTGTGCCAACCTTTTGAGGTGATTCTTGAGTGAATCAAGTTGTACAAGATTCGCCGGAAGCCTTGGGACCTAAGTGGCTCACCGCAATCGTCATCGACCCTCCGGCTTGGTGTGGAGCGGCGAGGACACTTTGTGCGGGGGACGTGGAGACCTCGTTCCTTGGTGGAGAAGCTCCTTAGTGTAGGCAGTGACCAAGGGAGCTTGGCAAGTGCCTAAGTGGCTAGCCTTTGTGGCGAGTCAAGTAGTGCTCTTGGGAGAGACTTGGTGACCGGGAAGCAATACTCTTGTGTGAGTGCTTCAACGTGGACTAGGGGTGGCTTAGTGCCTACCGATACCACGGGATAAATCGCGTGTCAAGAGTCTGCTTTCTTTCATCCTCTTAAGTTTCCGCATTTACTCTATTGCAATCTTTGCTTACCTTTACTTTCCTAGAGTAGTATCATGCTAGAATTGGCTATAGGTTGCAAACCTTGTTTTGGGATGAGAGTTTCACACTAGAACAACCCTAGTTGCACATCTAGATAGCATGTTCTAGTTTATCTTTGTGTAAAATTAGTGAAGCCATAGGTTATGGTTTTTAGTTGCCTAATTCACCCCCTCCCCCTCTTAGGCCTACCAGCATCCGATTCCTTACAATGTGCAATATGATTATGAGAATAAACTGTGTAGTGTATTATTCTGTCTAGGCGTACCTGCAAGAGAAAATTGGATTACGATAATACATTACGTATCATGGAGAGCTACTACAATTACGTGCCATGCTATTGGAGGTACCAACTTTACTATATATAAAAGAGAGTGGACGTACACAGAAAAAATTTATCACCAAGCGGATTCCGATGAACAGAGTTACAAGATGTACAAAATTTACGACAATGTATTTACTAGAATAGCATCATCGATTTTACCTCAAAGTATTTGTACCATTATAGTAGCATCAATTTACCATAAAATATTTACTAGAATAGCATCATTGATTTACCACAAAAGTATATTTACCATAACATTGTCATCAGTTTACCACAATTATTTTGAAATCCGTTTGGTATTATAGGAAAATATTACTTTAAGAATATAGTATCTTGCACGGTTCAAAGTCAAACTATATTACTCAGTTTGCAAAATCTCTTTTGTTGAGTATATCACCATATTTGACCAACAAATTTGGAAAACAAATAAATCAAAGTCTCTGAAACAGCACCATACAAAAATAGTGTTGACACATGCAAGATATATGCACAGGCATGGGTGACCCACGGAGCAGTGCTTTTCTTCTATTCGTTTGACTATTCATCTTTTCTACAATTTTTTTTTTTGCAAAGCAATAAACCAACAAGTTAAATCTAAAGTACATTTGATAGTGTATATAATGATATACATTTTACTTTAGTTGACTAATTTGCTTAATATATATTGGTGGTCAAAGTTTGAGTAAAATGTCAATTGTGTCATATATTTAAGAAGGGAGGGAATACCCTTCAAGGAATGTGCCATCAAATATTTATAACGCAAGCGACAAGTCGAACAATGAAGGACATGGAAAATGTATGTCAAGAGATATATTGATTGGACAAAGCCCTCAAATTTGACACATCACCAAATTCAGGATCGACCCAAGAAGAAAGAAAAAACTGATAAGATTTAAATGGGAACCACTTGAATTTAATTTGCTTATGATGTGAAAAGTGCAAGTTCCGGGAAGCGGCTGCAAATGATGTATGGATATCTTTAAGTATATAGCAACTACGCTAAATGAAGTGGTGACTGGTGACCAAATAGGTCATGTATTTTTTAAAAAAATTTCAGTAGTGCTTATGCTTTCGTTGGACAAGGTCCACCTAGAGTACTAGTATATTAAATGTAGTTACTTTGGGGAACAGAGGTAGCACACTTCAGACTGTAACAAAAATAAATTTGAGGAACTCAGTAATATGATTTTCACATTTTTTCTATTCATGGTCATTATATTTTTATAAACTTGATCAAAGTTGGATACATTTGATTTAGGGAACAGCAAAAACGACATGTAAAAAAGGTGAATTATTTTAGTTCACACTTCCCAGTTTGCTCGAATTTGGTTTTGGTACAATCTGAATTGTGCTGCCTCATTATCTTTTGAAACAAAAACAGTACTTGTGTGTGTGGAAGCAGCTTGCGGTCGTCTTTTTTGACAAAAAGCACTTGATACGATGATTGCCCAACTAACTCTTAAATTAGGGACTGAAAAAATGATCATTGCTGCCACCCCCTCATTTTATAGGATGTATTTTTTTGTTTCGTTACAACATTCTTATACCAACAATTACACCATTGTTTTTATATACTATAAAACTACAATCATAAGAAATCATTTTTAATACAAACCTAATAACAATTTTATTTCTACAAAAAGTATGTTATGATCGAATAATCGTAGGCCTGATATCCTAAGGAAACAAATTGCATCCTATAAAAAGAGAACGCACAATGAGTTTGTGCATGATTCAGTCAGACAATAATGATAACCAACTTCTTTGTCAGTATTGAATTACCAATATACTAGTGTTGCATGATATGATTAACTGAGACTAATTGAGCAATCTCCGGGCTTGGTTGGGGTTTCATATGTATACTAGCGTGACATTGTATGATTAACTGAGACCGGTAGCTAGATGCAAATCTAGTGGTACTACTACGTATCATATAAAATTATATTTTCACATGTGGTGGGACCATCTGATTTTCACTTGTTACAATATATATGATTGTCCAGGTGATACTGGGCAAGCACCTGAACAGAAATCTAATGAAAGTTTTGTTTCTAGTTTATTATACAACCTCGGTTCAAATGTTGGTTGTTTCGATGTTTATAGGTGCAAAGTTTTTATTATACATTTAGATATAGGGTATGGCTATGCATAATAATATCTATTAACCTAGAAAAGCTAAAACTAGTTACAATTTGGAACATAATGGGCAGTATAGTATGCCTTTTGCAGGTGCCACTCTTCGAGCAAATTCTTGTTTCGTACCTTTAGGTATCAATATAATGTTATCATACAAAACTATATTAGCGCTCCCCACTAAGGAATTATCTCGATCCTCAACGCACCACGTCATTCTCCACCAACGCGCCACGTCATCCTCCACTAAGAACCCCCACAAAGATGCATTGATTGCTAATTATCGAAGCGCGTCACGTCATCCTCCACTAAACACCCCACCAATCCTCAACACGTCACATCATCCTCGACCAACGCGCCACGTCATCCTCCACTAAGCACCCCAACTGTATACTTCTCGCATACGGTACAGGCACATCATCTTAATTGTTTGCACCGTCTAATCTAAAAAATCTATATATCTATATTAAAGTAAATACAAACACCCCACTACAAAACATTGATTTCTATTTCTCTCAACATGTAAGAATACAAAGAAATCATCTTAGTGGGTCTGCTTCCAAATTTTACTTTACTATTTTTATTTTCAAATTTCACCAAAAGAACCCGCAGCAACGCGCGAGGTATCACCTAGTTAATAATAATCGTGTTAGCTTTTCCAAAGAAATCTCATTATGTCAGCTATGGGCCTTTGGCACAGTACATGTACATATTGTTGTGATGCAATTAAAATTTCAAGGTATTCCATACTGGTCTCCGGTCAGCTGAGATACTGCTGTCGTTTTCTTTTCAAATTAATGGCGGAGATGATGAAAAGGCAAAAGGCATCGAGTTAAAATGTGATGGGCATTTTGCCGTCACTTATAACATAATGTAGTTGACTGGTCGCTTGTTTCCCTTGGAGTGACAGTCATATGATCGTAATTACAATTTACATAGTAGGGGTAATACATTGGAAGCACACAACATTTACCTTTCTAAACCTTAAACAAAAGCTTTGTACTAATGAAGAATAAGTCTTGAAGAAATGCTCAAGCAGGGGTGAAGCCACGTTGGTCGTAGGGTTTGCCGAGTGCACATGCACAGGAGGAAAAAACAATTTTAGCGATTAGCAACTCATTTTTACCAATTCCCACTTGTGCAGTGCAAAACCATCCATCATTCCGGCCCACCAATAGGCATGCAGCCCAGCAGAGTCAGTAGCTTTCAGCACTCATCGAGCAAGCCCGGTCCATGCCCAGGATGAACAATGTAATCAATCCAGGAATACAGAATAAGGCAAAATTCATTTTACGTCCCTCATCTACCACAACGGTCAGTTTAACTCCCTCGTCTACAAAACGAGATACACTTTCCTCCTTGAACTCGCCAAACTAGTTCCTTTTTTCCCTATCTGGTTTTGACTCCAATTTCACCCATTTCAGTGCGCCACGTCAGCATCCAACGGGTGGGCCCTCTCCCATCAACGAAATAAATCCCTCGCCTTACATGCCGCCAACCTACAAATACCCTAGCTGTCACTGCCGCTAGGCCCCACACACGGCCACCCTACCGCCTCGGCATCCTATCCCTAGCGCAGCTGCACCCATGACGTCGTGCTCTTGGCACTACGACACCCGCTGCACCCCTCCCTTTATGGCATCCTCGCGAACGACGCCTCATTGGTCATGACTATATTGCAGCGGCGGTGATCTCAACTCGCTTCGGAGGCCACATCATGCTCGTCGACTTTGCCCCCTCCTGCGCTTCCTGTTCTGCACCAACAGTGCCACGAAGCCGACAACCAAGGCACTAGCGCCGCCTGCAAGTGAACGTGACTCGAATGGATACCTTCTTGCACTTCTGCTTTGCCGATCCGTCATTATTTGAGCAGCCATTGTCGTCGCCCACACCGTTGATGTTTCCTTCGGCGGTGGTGGCCGTGGAGGAGTCGGCATCCCACGGGACACGTAGGCCACACTCCCCGCGACGTGCAAGCATCTCCCAAATAGATTCCTCACCAACAGATCCGACCTACTATGTGAAAAACTCACTTTGGTAACGGGCATAAATTGCCTTTAGTATCGGGCAAAGCGCCCGTTACCGATCAAGTGTTACAAATGAACTAAGAAAGGTAACGGGCAGATGCCTATTACTGGTAACATATTATTCGTAACGAGCATCAAACAACGACTGTTACCACAACTAGCCACCAGTCACGTGAAATGTTTCTCTGCGCCCATGGGGAACTTTGGTAACGGGCACCAAAACAGAGCCCGTTATAGTAACTCAACATCAGGATGCATTTTGTGTACCCGCGTCTCCGATATCTCGACAAAATGAGACGCGTCTATTTCACGCGTGTCTCAGCACAACTAGGATTCATAACGGGCATCAAATAACAACCGTTACCACAACTAGTCACCGGTCACATGAAAATGATTGTTTCTCTGGGCCCACGGGGAACTTTGGTAACGGGCACCAAAACAGAGCCCGTTACATTAATTCAATATAGGAGACGTGTGCTATGAACCTGCGTCTCCTCTATCTAAACGAACGGGCCAAATTCTGGGGCCCACCAGTCAGTATAGGTAACGGGCTTTTACGCTGCCCATTACATTGTTGGCATGTTTGTAACGGGAGTTCCGAATGAAACCCATTACTCACTGATCAGTGTTTGTAACGTGCTTTAATTAACGTCTGTTACAGATACGTAGGCTACCCCTACAGTAACTTACTTCCTGCTTGCCGGCTACATCCTGGAACCAGCTAGGATTTGGCAGCTATGAGGGGCTGCATCCTGAAACCAACCAGGATATGACTAAATTCACAGAAATTAGATCCAACATCCAAATTCACAAAAATCCACATAATTCACTTGCATCATATGACAAAATTCAGCATCATCATCTCAAGTAATGAAGCATCCCTGGCTTGACAACAATATCACAACCATAGTTAACTAGCTTGACAACAATATCACAAAATTCATAGACAAGGAGGAATGCAAAAATTTCCTATTCACCATGTACAATATTAGCCAACATAGTTTCATCAGCATAAAATTTTCCGACTGCGATCACCTATTCCATGAGGAATGTGGCAATTATATCACGAACATAGACTAGTGTGTCATTATGGAGAGGATGCCCATCTAGCCTTAGTCTCTGGATATAAAAATGTCACCAGTCAGCACACATATATAGGTGGTTACCAAACATGTGCAGTCCTAATAAGCAAGAACTGTGCTCAGTTGCAGGTTTTACAAATGAAGATCCCAAGAAAGTACCTCCGTATTTGGTCCTATATCTTTTAATTTAAGCATGTGATAGGCACAATAGAAGCCGCAGAGTTTGAATTCAGCAGGTTGTTGGTGGCACTGCAATAAATGTACAAAGAAAAATAGTGGTGATCCAGAAGAAATAAACTCAAGTTTTAGTACTAGCTTCCATAGGAAGGAAATAAGTGGTATGTACCTTAACATCGTCAACATGTTCCAAGGTGCTGCGGGGCAACTTCTTGTTGGTGCAGTAACATTCCAAACCCCTACAACGAAACAAGCAATAATGGTTAGGGTACTATTAATTAATATACTATGCACAGTTTGTTGAGGAACGTCCACGGGTTAAGAAAGAAATAACTTAGTCATTAATGATTAGTTTGAAAGGGGTAGTATGGGTCTTAATGCTCTTGAATGAATCAAGATAGTAGACCTTCTTCTGCTTTGGAACGATCGCCACTGCAATCCAGTGGTTCCTACCGTGATAAGCAGTAAGGATGAGTTTTTTAGCATATAGTTTGAAGGCGCGATGCATATAGGACACAAAGAAAGCAAGATTGTCATCCGCACTGGTCAACGTTGTCGAGCAAAGACATTCAAGATCAAGGAAGCCAACTGCAACGCCCGTTTTCTCAACTTCTACAGCCATATTCCTATAAGTAAGAAAAAACAAAAGTGTAAGGAGGAAAAATACATGGTAAAGATGATGTGAGGCAAAAAGCACATTTCGATAGAGAATGATTAGTGAGAAGCAGATTAAATTTTTAATAGAGAATGATTAGTGAGAAGCAGATTAAATTTTTAAGTAACTTACAAGATGAAGCAGTGGAAAAGTACCAGATCCAAAGCATCCAAGTTGAAGAGATCATACAAATCACTGAGTGGCACAGGTATCTGCTCAAGTCCATTTGATGATCCGTCTCCTCTCTTAGACCATGCATTGGTCCCGAGCCGAAGTGCGACCATAATCGGAGAATCATCATCTGACTTAGCACGTTGCATGTAGAATGTGTGGAGATCTCTGGTATAAGAAGCAACCATTTTGAGATCATCACCACTGAGAAGGCTCTTTCCGAATTTGTAATTTGGGTTAACCATAGCCCAAGGATTCTTCTTGGTGTTTCTCTCAAATCGCTTTGGGTTAGTCATAGCCCAAGGATTCTTCTAGGTGTTTCTCTCAGATCCCTTTGGGTTAGTCATAGCATAAGGATACTTCTCGGTGTTTCTCTCAGATCGCTTTCTAGTAGGCATCTTAGAGGTTTTATTTACAACAGTTTTCTTTTCTTGCTGCTTTGAGATGGCTGAAGAAGGTTTCTTAAGGGCTTGCTTGCCTGCTGTAGGTGGTGTAGAGCTTTTATTTTTGGCAAGTTTCTTTTCTTGCAACTTTGAAATGGCTGAAGGTTTCTCAAGGGCTTACCACAGGTGGTCTAGAGCTTTTATTTTTGGCAAGTTTCTTTTCTTGAAGCTTTGAAATGGCTGAAGGTTTCTCAAGGGCTTTCTTGTCTGTTGTACATGGTGTAGAGATTTTATTTTCGGCAAGTTTCTTTCCTTGCTGCTTTGAAATATTTCAAGGTTTCTCAAGAGCTTTCTTGCCTAGTGGTGTCTCACCAGGAGCTATTACAGAAGTATTGGGCCCAGATGTACCTATAGCTTTCTTTGAAATGCCGTCGACAGATTTATCAGCACCAGCCAACACATCACTCTGGTTGCCTGGTAAAGGTGGTGTCTCACCAGGAGCTATTACAGGCCCAGATGTACCTGTAGCTTTCTTCGAAATGTCGTTGGCAGATTTATCAGCATGAGCCAACATATCAATATGGGCTCCTGCTTTGGCATGATTGTTTTGAGCACTTTCGTTTGGGGTGTAGGTTTTGTTGTTTCATGAGGAGGAGGAGGAGGAGGTGGTGGGGATGGAATATTTGGTGTATCTTGCGGATGTGGGGGTGCAAGTTTTTCTTTTTTTTCAGGATGACGAGGAGGAGGTGGGGGTGCAAGTTTTTCAAGGCGGGGAGGAGGTCTGAATGGAACATCTTGCGGATGTGGGGATTGAGGAGGAGGAGGATGTGGGGAACCATGTGAGGAAGGAACCTATCCCGTACTTTGTGAACTACAAGGAATCTGTACTGTAGCTTGTGAAGGAGATTTCTGTGTTGGTGCTTCCTTGATGTGAATCTGACACCTTCTCCACTGTAACCTTTGTCCTTTATCTTGTCGGAGTGTCATCACCTCGTCATTTGGAGGGTATTCCACTGGTTCATCTGCAAAGATATCACATACAAAGAGCACTTCAACCACAACACAGTCTTCATGAATCGTGACTGTATGTAGTGTAGTATGCTCTGGATGAACAAGACCAATTGCAGCCTCACATTGAAGACCCTTCCACGTGATCCATAGGCCACAATATGTGGGTTCAATCAACATGCCTATAAGGTCTTGTTGTGTATGATCGTCACAGCGCACCTCCGTCGCCAACTCTACAGTGCCATTGATTAAACCTATATTATTTGCGGACGCACAACTGTTCTTCAGTGTGGCGGGTGAAGGGCTTGCGTGATTGGACACTGGTGCAACACCACCTAGTGACAACACAACCTCTTTAGTAAACTGTTCTGGATCTGCATGTTTTGCATCTGTATCTTAGCCACCCGTTCTTGTTTGATTTGTTCCTTTATATTTTCCGTATCAACTGATGTGTCGGTCTTCATTCTCTTCCTGTACATGGAAGCATGTTGAGGCCATCCATACTTCCAGCCTGGTAGTTAAAGACACCACACAAGCGACCTGGTTGTTCAGGGCGGCCCAAGCACTGACTTAGGACATCATACTCCCTCTGCCCTGCAATTCCTGAAGATTCTACACATGCATTCTTCTCCTAGATGTTTGTAGCCACTTTTTCAATTTCTTTGTTGTTGAACACTATCACGGCAACACGGTCTTTAATGACTAGCTTACTCCTTGCTTGCAGCCAATTCTTGGAACGATCGTCAGGGTAGGCGTCATATGGGTTGGGGATCCCAGCTGCAGCTAATTGTCTGTCCTCTTCCTCCCATTGTTCTAGTTTCACAATATAACTAGCTGGATCCATGTTGTGCTCGCTTGTGTTCCGGTTTTGGAGTTCTTTGAACTTGACACTAGCAGATGAGGCTTGCTCGGTTTCCTCCTGTTTCATGAACTCCTTCCACTATTCCGGGATGATAAACGGATGCCTTGTAAATGGCTCAAGTCATTTTCTGATAAAATCTCGCCTAAGCTGAAATCTGAATTGTCTCCATGCCTTGGCTTCCATCTTTCAGAAAAGCTTGAATGCGTGGGGTTTCATGCCTTCCTAGAATGCCAAGTGTTTTTGCGCATGCTTATCAAACAAGGCCCACTTTTCATCATTGCTTAGTTGTTTGAATTCTGGCATGTGCAAAGGTATGTTTTGTCTAGCAACGAGCCCCGCCTTCGCCCTGAACCTACGCTTTGGAGTCAATCGTACTGGCATCCCCCCTATGTCGACCTCAGTGACTATCATTGTGTTACTTGACCACTTTGTGGATGTCCTTAGCGCTCTACCGCAGCGCTGATCCCCACCCACCTGGTCTTGTTGTGCACTAGCAGTGCCATAACCCTCTTCTTCGTCTTATGCCCAGGTCCATAGCTCTTTTTAGATTTGTCCTGTGAATTAATAATCAAGGGATTTTGAGAAAGGTCAGCTCAGTGTCCAAGAATAGCACAAAAAGGATACCATACTGCTAGCTCTCCCAGGAGACATGCTACAACAAGAGACAAGTAGAGCACATTTTTAGTTAATCATGCTTAGCAGCTAAGCATGAGAAAACACATAAGAAAACAATTACAATAACTACTTTAGTCCACTATAATATCATTGGTTCTATGGTAAACCATTAACATAAATGCAAAATTCAGTAACCAAAAAATTATTTTAGTCAATGCGACCTTACCATTTTAAAGAGGAAGATGTAGGCTGCCTCTGTTGCTGATGAGGTACTTATTCAACTTGGAGATAATGTGCACATGTACATAGGTTCAATAGCAAAACCAAATATAAGAGTTAACTTATAGGTAAATGCTAAGTATGTATACCATCAACAGCTAAGTATATCCACATGTAGTTATACAAAGGAGCCACAGGGTATGCCGGGTATGCACTGGCATACCCTGCAATTCGCACTGAATTGTTGTTAATTTTACAATTATTACCGAGTTGGTAGAATGGATTTACCGAATTGTATAAGACATTTTTAGAGCGGCATACCATAAAATCAAATCCTAGATTCGCCACTAACCTTGTCACTGTCGGAGCGGAGGGATCTCTACTCCTCGTTGCTGCCTGCTCGCCACCATGTCCTCGTCCTTGGGTCGACCTCGTGGCTGGATCCCTCCTTCTCCTCCTAGTCGTCGTCGTTGCCGTCATCGCTGGATCCCTCCTCTAGTCATCGTCGTCACCACTGCTGGGTCCCTCCTCCAGAGATCTCGCTGTCAGAGGTGTGGCACGCGTCACGCCGAGCATGGTGTGGAGCGCGTCTCAGCGATAGGGTGTAGCGTGCGTCGCAACATGGGGGGGAGGTGAGGGGGATGAATTGAAGGCGAGGGGGAGAAAGCGGCAGCGGCAGCGCGAGGGGAGAGTGGGAGGAGACTGCGTGAGCAAGGCGTCCTTCCCTACTAACCTAGCGCGAGTGGGCTTGTGTGGGCCTTAAAATGAGTAATGTAGTCAAGTACTACTCCGCTACTAGTATATCATAAACATGAGATAAAAAACTAATTTTAAGAAATTTGGTTAAACAAGTGTGGCTGTTGATATTTTATTCAAATACTAAATTACCAATTATGAATTTTTCGTATTTTTTACGAATTTTTAGGTGCTGTTTATGGGCTCTAATATGACATGCATCACAAGTTCACATATGACCTGCACACAAGTTCACATCACGAAGCAAACTAACTCATAACAAACATATTCACATCTGACATGCATCAGCAGGGCACATCACCAAAATAAGACTGCATCAGCTGGGCGCATCACCAAACTAGATTGTAGCTGCAAGGGAACTAGTTAGCTCGATGGCTTCTTTTGTGCTGCTGCCTCATGTTCAGCTACCCTTGTCTCTAGTTTTGCAACTCTTTTCTACTAGCTCAGCATCCTTGTTTAGAAGCTCAATCTCCTGCCTCTTTTGTGGGGGTTTAAGCTGCTCATGCTACTTGTCGATTCCTTTCCAGATGTAGTCAATGTCTTCCCGAGTAGCAGCACGTTCCTAAAACAAAGGAAATTATATTGATGCAAGCCTCATAATAGTTGTACCTTACAAGAAAGCTGTTCAACTCTAACTGGTTTCAAAACTTGTCTGCTTCTCTTCAGCCGATTCCTTGAGTTTGTTGAATTCAGTCCAAATCCGATCAATGTCATGTGTAGCAACTTCCAACAACAAATGGAAATTGAAGCATTAGAACAATTGATTAGTCAATATGTGATGGTTTCAGAACTTGCCTCATGGTCTTCAGAATCGTCACCGGAGTTGTTGCCAGAGTTGTCACCGGAGTTGTTGTCGGAGTCTTCACCAGAGGAGATGAGGTCTACCACCACTCTTCTGCCCGGGTCGTCGCCGGAGGAGTCCGGTCTCACCTCAATGCGCTTGGACCGCTTCTTCCTTTGCGTCGAGGAAAAAACCTTGCCTCTCCATGGCGGGCGTCGCTGGAGTCCTCCAAGTTGGCCCTTGCACGCATGTACGGCTTCCTCCCTCGGGCTGACGAAGAACTGGACTCTTCCATGGAGCGCCGAGAAAGACGCACGGGGGCGGCACGCTGGGACGACTTCTCTTCCTCGCCGTGGAACCTCACTCTCTTGGAGGGGGCGGCGCACAACACTAAGGAAGACAGATGGGGATGTGGCCGTGGGGCCTCCTCCTTGGAGAACCTCCTCTAGAGTCGCGAGCCATCCCAACGACGAAGACGTGGCTGCAACGGAGACGAGGAAGACGGAAGCTGGGGAAGGGGATAGAAGGCAGAAGGCAGGGCAGAGCATTTATTAAAAAGGTTCGGATGCACAAATAATATGTTGATTAACAACCACCCGTCACGAATGAAGGGGCTAGGCCATGTCTATTCAAATGAAGAACAGTTTGCTTGTCCCCTTTTAATCTGCAATCAAATTTTGTATCACGTATTTCTCCGTCATCCGTAATCCAAATTTGATGATATTTTTTTCTAAAATCAACATCTATTCATTTATGACATCTTTTCATATGTAATTCCATTTCTTGGATGTTGTTTATACGCCTTATCTTGTTCCTTATAAGTACAACATTGAAATAATATTTGTTTTACACAACCGTTACTAATAAAACTTTGCATTTTGTAATCTTATGCTGAATATAAGGTTATGTTAAAAGTTCAAATGCATATGAGTTCGAACATGTTTTAAAGTGTGGAAAACTTCAATGTTGAAGTAACATTAATATTCTACGAAACTTTGTGAGAGATGTAGACATTTGTACACAAGTATAATCTTTCATTTTCGAAACCATTTGAATTTTTGTAGGCAAGCTTAGGGACTTTAATTATGTTGCCAAGTTAATTTGTAGAATTTTTAGAACAAACTAAGATGTTATTATACTTATTATATCGTAAACAAGAGATAAAAATCTAATTTTAAGAAATTTGGTTAAACAAGTGTGGATGTTGATATTTTATTCAAATACTAAATTACCAACTATGAATGGATCATACTTTTCACGAATTTTTGGTCTTATTTATGGGCTCTAATATTTGAGGGAAGTAAGTTTCAATTCAGAAAAAATAGTGTTGGGCCCACGTGTCAGCGTCAGAAGCCTATATAAAAAAGATAATTGTTGCCTGCCTGACCGACAAAGGCGATGCGGATATACTAACTCTCATCGCCAACAAGTGCTCCATTGTTCAAAATGCCCCTGGCCAATGAATATGCATCCCCCGGCGACGCTGGTACACTAAACCTCGTCGCCAACAATTTCTCCATTGTCCGAAATGCCCCTGACCGATTGAATATGCATTCGCCCCGGCGACACTGGTACACCAACCCTCGTCGCCAACAAGTGCTCTATTGTCCGAAATGTCCCTGGCCGAATGAATATCCATACGCCCCAGCCCCGGCCTCGGCCCCCTTCTTATTCCCCGATCTGAGCTCCACCGCTGCCGCTCGCCCATCCCTCCCCGCCGCCACACACATGTCGCACTACGCTGATTCTCCTGGAGGTGCACGTGCGATGAGCATGGTTCAAGGTTGCCGGAGCAGCCACAATCACTCCATCGGCTTGGATCCAGTCAGTGAGCTAAGAGAATTTCCACTGGTCCCTTGCCCGGACTGTGGTATGGCTCGGGTGGTGGAGGAGCGGACGCAGAAGGAAGGTGAAAACCACAGTCATCTTTATTTCAAGTGTGCAAGAAACTCGGTGAGTAGTCTGCTGTGTCTCCCAAATTTGAGTTAGGGTTCTCATGTGCTTTTGATTCTGCAGTACACCAAGAATTGTGGATTTTATTATTTCCATATGGAGTATCTCCAAATGCTGAAGGATGCTGGCGACATTGTTTTTCGACTATCAAACTAGGCAGACGCGGTTGATGAATTACTTGATTTAGTGGAATGTCAAATTGGGAGCAGCGAGTAGAGGCAAGGACAAGAAGAGGAAGAAAGCATAGGAGGAGATGGACAATGTGATTTGGAAGATGAACTTGATTATTGTGGTTGTTGTTTGTGTATTGGATGTTTACTGGGGATGTATGCTGCAAAAAAGTAATTCTGATGTTAAAGTGGTGCTTTTGCTTCATCTGTGTGGATGAAGAATGAAAAATTTGTCACAGATGACAAACTTAAATGTATGAATGAAGAATTGATGGAATGACAATTGGGCCACAAATATTAATGTGTCACACATCACAAAATTCATCAATTCATTTGTGCTGACATTTCATTGCAGCACGAGGCAGAGGAGACGCGGATTAACACAAATAGAGTGACAAACTTCTGGCATAACTCTGGCATACACATTGCAATACATTGTAAGCTAATGTCATATATAGACACAAATAGAGTAACAAACTTCTGGCATACACATTGCAATTCATTGTAAGCTGTTGCCATAGACATTGCAATGCATTATAGGAGACATGGATTGACCTACCCACGTCCCTTAGATTTTCTAGTTCAACAAACGCAAAGGAGGAACACATAAACAGAGGAACAAACACACAGAAGGGACACATTAACAGAGGAACAAATTAATTAAGCAGAGGTAGTCGTCACTGGAGGAGCCCCACCATCGGAGTTGGAGTCGGAGCCGGAGCCGTAGCCGTCGAGCCTTCCATCGTCGCCGTCCTCATTGTCGACGGGGGCGAGCACCCCTCTCTCAAGGTTCCCAGCCAAGATATGGATCTTGAAGGCGTAATCCTTCACGGTCATCTCCAGTGGATCATTGGGTGCTGGGACCCCGAGACGAACGGCCACCTGTCGAAGCCTGTTGAAAGCTTCACGGAACAAGTTGACTGACCAAGTAGCTTCGTCAGTAGTTAGTGCAGGAGCAGAAACATCCTTCATGGGCTGCGTCACCAGCGCCTCCTCGGGTGGGGGCGGGGGCACCTCCTCGGACTCATCGGGCGGGGGCGGCGACACTTCCTCGGGCTCGTCGGGCAGGGGCGGCGGCCCATCCTCGGGCTCCTCGGGCGCCAGCACCTTCCCCTCCTTGACGAGCCGATGGCGGCGGCTTTCGTCATCATCATCCTCCTCCTTCCCTCACTTCCTGGACGTCTCGCTTGACGATGCCATGCGCGCGATTGAGGAAGAAGAAGCTCTTGGATTCACTTCTTGGTGACTGGAGATAGTAGTGTTGGGGTTTTCTTGGTGACGCGGTTGACGAAGTTCTTGACCAGCTGGGGATTTATTGACAAGACGGGGAATCGTCAAGCGATCGGTCAGATGCCTCAGAACCCCTGTACGCTCAGTAGAGATCTTGGCCACAAAAGAGACATGTGGTCACAAGGACACATGTGACTGTTCTTATTTTATTCAAAATACCAAATGTCCAACTATGAGTTGTTCGATTCTAGAAAAAACCATGAATTGTTCATATTTTTGTTAATTTTAGGCGCTGCTTTATGGGCCCTAATTGTTGAGGGAAGCAAGTGTCATTTAAAAAAAAGGGTCGGGCCCACGCGTCAGCGTCAGCAGCCTGGTATAAAGAAGGTAACCATTGCCCGCCCGCGCACCAACCAACAAAGCGACGTGGGTTTGCTAACCCGTTTCGGTAGTGACTATCCATTTTGCAAAATGAATATTCAACCGCCCCGGCGCATTTCGTCTCCCCTTCTTCTTTCCTAATGGATAAGCGCATTACTTTCTTTGAAAAAGTGTAGAGGAGGCATGGAGACAGAGATGACGATGAGCATCGGCGAGGGGACAAGCAGCGGACGACTCCACGCACATGAGATCGAGGAGAAACAGAATGCGACACGGTGCCGCAACTAGATCTGTGCGCGTGTCTACGAGATGGCGGTGAAAAGGGAGGTGATGATGAGCGTCGGAGAGGGGCCAAGCGTTGGTGGAGTGTACCCAATGCTGGAGACGAGGGTCCTTGACTGGATGCTCTCGGGTTCCGATGAGGGGCCAAGCAGCGGCAAGGAGGAGCATGCCGACGAGGGGGCAGCAAAGTGGGCGAGGCGTCTACCTCACATCTGCAAGCACAAGTGTCTGGCAGCGATGAAGTGGTGTCGAGGGAGTAGTGAAGGTGTAGAGGACCTCATCTCTGACTCTTGCAACGACCACGACGACGATAAGGAAAGTTTCTCTGAATCTCACTGTCTTTTTACTTGTTCTATAGATGGAGCTTGAGCTAGCTTGAGCTTGATAAAGTTAGTTCCTATGATGATGTCTTCCATGCTTGTCATGATCTTATACCAAGTTTGACGCAAATCAGTTTTGAACTAAGTTCTGCTTTTACTTGTCACACCCAGCTATGAAGCCTAGGACAATTTTCGAGTTCTTATATAATTTTTCTATGATGATTATTGTGCCTATACTGCTCCAATTTCTAAGGCAAATTAGTTCTGAATTAACAATGTTATTCTTATACCATGTTTAACCCTATTTCAGGCAAAACTCTATGAGTCACGAGCAGAGCTTGAGTTACTTATAAACCTTAATGTCTGGTGTCGACGGTCTTTACAACAAAGTTTCGATCGTCAAAACCTTAGGTTCGAGAGGAGTATACAAAAAGTTTCATGCACATTTTGATACTAATAAAGTTCCACGAGTTGTGTTGCAATTTTTATGGACAGGTACACATTTAGGAGGGAAATGGAACCAATGTGCCACACAAGCTAGGCACGGCCGCACCTGCCTCGTGCCACGTCACCAGTCCCAATCAAGTCCTTCCCCGTGTGCACAACTTGGATGAATGAGATTGATCAAGGAAACGTCGGTTTGATCGAATAGATGAAGTTGTGATCACTTCGATCAATGGGTTGAGGACCATGTGTGGTTCGAGGATCGGTGGATGGTTGCTTCCTTGTGTGATGAGTGATTCACAACGTTGTGTGGACAGATTCTTGGCTAACTATTGCAGGTGCAGGTTGCGGCTTGACTGGTGTTGGTGCAGGTGAAGAACAAGCGCGAAAGGTCGTCGCCGGTGAGGCCTCCAGGTGTGGAGAAGACAAATAGGCTTCGTTCGAGGGACCCGGTGGCCAGCGGGGTCAAGTGCGGGCCGCATGGTGGCACGAACAACATGATGAAGTCATGGACGGTTTCTTGGTTGAGCCTCAAAACCAAGGTCAAGCCGGGACTACGTGGGAGCCGAGTCATGAGGGTGATTGGTAGAGGCTACACCGAGTTCGCGGGGTTTCCAGTGGTTCACCAGAAAACCACTGGGTTCCTTAGTTGATCCACAAAGCCAAGACCGAACAACCGAAGACGGTGCTGCAGCAGTGCCAGACCGGCCTGACCGGTGAGGAGCACCGGTCTGACCGGTGTGCGACGATGCAGTTCGGAATCTTCGAAGCGGAGGACACACGTCGGGATCACAAGGCTTGTGTCGAGGATAAGCAGGTTGCGGTCGCCGGGCATCCGTCCGATGGAGAAAACTTGAAGACTTCCTAAACCACCCTTGAGGGGCTTGTATCCCTAGTTGTTAAGTAAGGGTATTTTATACTTTCGGTTGCCTCCATATAACCCATGAGGTGAGAGGATGGCAGCCATCTCTTGGAACCCTAGTTCAGTTGCTTTTCTATTTTTCCCTTCCTATTTTCTTAGGATTTCCATAGGACTAGCTTGAGAGCTTCATGGTGAGATCTTGTGAGAGGGTTGGATGATCGGGCGGCAAGCTAGACCTTGTATGAACTTGGTATGTATAGATGATTCGGCGTGGTTCCTCAAGGCCTTGGTGTGTTCTTCCCGGTTGTTCTTGGTGGTGATTTTCGGAGCCCTCTCTTGGTGGTTTTCTTGGAGTGTTTTGGGGACATTGCTCTTGGGGATTTGGTGGGAGAAATTTGTGGGAACCCTTCGTGGTTCTTTGGTCTGTGATTCCCCTCACAAATCCGTGAGTTAAGGGGCTCGATTTTGGGGTTTTCGGTGTTCTAGGGTTAGAGGAGTTCTTGGCGGGATTTCTTCGATTCCTCTTGATTTGGCAAGTTTTGGTGGACAAAATCATGGCTATGGACTCCTCATGAGGTGTTCCTATTATCCCCAAAGTCTTGTTTAAGTCAGTGGACCGATTCGGGAGATCAAGGTTTGGATTTGGAGGAGTTGACCCGAGGGTGCTGTTCATCCCTAGCGGCCCAGGCTACACCGGTCTGACCAGTGCTCTTGACCGGTCTGACCGGTGTGAGTCACCTGTAGGATTTTCCTCGAGTGAACTGCTTGACTCGTGTGTCTTTGGTTCTTGGTTCTGCTGGTCAGTTCTTGGTCTGTTTAGTGTTGTTTTGTTAGGTTTGTGTAGGGTTTTACTTCCTTGCAGGTTGTGTTTTTGGGGGTGCTTTTGTTCCAGGGCCTAGAGAAGTCACTGAGGCTTTCTGGAACGCTTGTTGTGCGGCTGCTATAGCCACCGGTCTGACCGGCGCAGGCCATCGGTTTGACCGGTGCGGCACAGGCAGCAAGCCGTGCAAGTTTCCGTTGTGCGTGTTGGTGTGTTTTGGCTCGGAAGGTTGTGTGTTGGTTTCTAGGTCCAGTGGCACTCCAGTGGCAACGTGGGCTTGGCCAACTTGGGTAGTGAGTCGGAGACGTGTGTTGGAAGCCGTGTTCGTCTTGTTGGAGTCTTCATATCCTTCGAGAAGAATTTTTATCGGCTCCCATTCACTCCCCCCTCTCTGGTTTGCCGTATCGGTCCTTCAAGTGGTGTCAGAGTAGGTTCAGGTCTTTATTGACTCTAACCAGTCTAAGATCCAAGGATGACGTACCAGGAACGGGGTTCGGGTCCTCCACACTTCGATGGCAAGAACTACCAGATGTGGAGTAAGCGGATGGCTGCGTTTCTCCGTGGAAAGGGTCAGATCCTTTGGGATGTCACGGTGGACACAGGCTATGTCCAGCCGATGAACTTCCTTGCTCCAGGATCGAGGGACATGTTCGACGCCAACAATAAGGCGATCGACTACTTGTTTCGTGCTTTGTGTCAGCCTGAGTTCGATCGGGTGCACACCGAGCAATTGGCTTGTAGAATCTGGTTGGTGTTGAAGGAGGCTCATGTTGGAAATGCCCAGGTTCAGGCTCGGATGTATGCGACCTACCGGAGAGAGTACGAGAACTTCACTCATCTCCACGGTGAGTTCATCGATGCCTTGTTTCAGAGGTTCACGGTGGTTGTGAACAACATGAGGGCCAATGTGGACGTGCTCCCGTACGATGATCATGATAGAGCTGTCAAGCTCTTACACTCTTTGGATCGCACGATTTGGGGCAGAAAGTTCGAGGCCATTGTGGAGTCAGAGAAGTACGGCACTCTGACGGTGAACGAGCTGTTCTCGAAGCTCAAGTCGGCTGAGGTGGATAGGGGCATGACCGCCAAGCTCGAGGACCCGACTGACTCTCATAGTCTTTCCCTCATTGGTGGTTCGAAAGGAAAGGCTAACACTAACCATCCACCAGGATGTTCTCTTTGTCCTCTTTGATGTCTATGCCAGATGAGGAGTTCGACGTGCTTGGAGAGCACGAGCTGGCGTTGCTGACGAGGAGATTCGAGAGGCTGCACGAGAACCGGGTGAACATGAGGAGGAACACAAGGACATGCTTCCAGTGCGGCAAGCCGGGACACTTCGTCGCCGACTGCCC
The DNA here is from genome assembly GCA_947561735.1 of Cenchrus americanus. Lineage (NCBI taxonomy): Eukaryota > Viridiplantae > Streptophyta > Magnoliopsida > Poales > Poaceae > Cenchrus > Cenchrus americanus. The sequence goes on along the minus strand of OX387242.1, from coordinate 161,983,749 downwards.
GGAGAAGGTCGAGAACAAGGATGGCTACAAGCACAAGTCAAGGACGGATGGCAAGTACCGGTCGAGACGTGACCACAAGAGCAAGTACAAGAACAAGCACAAGGACGAGCGACGATCGAGGCAGATGGAGAGCCGAGGCAAGGCCCGAGTGATGGTTGGAGCGAGCGACATCGACTCCAGTTCCGCGTACTCCACCTCGAGCTCGAGCAGCAGTGAAGATGAAGGTGATCGTCGTAAGAGCAGGAAATCATCCAGGAACCTGAGCGGACTGAGCTGCTTCACTAGAGACGGCTTCTGCACCATGGCGCTGAGCTCCGGCAGCAAGAAGAGCATACAGAGCGACTCGTACTCTGACTCCGACGACGAGGTGCGTGATGAGCTTCCCTTCTTGCGTCAGGAGAATGAACGACTTGGCTCGTTGCTTGATAACCGTGATGACATGCTTAGAGAGGCCAAGAAAATGAGAAAAGAGCTTAGGGCTTTACTCGAGGATGCTAGGAGTACAGTGGCTGAGCTAGAAACACAGGTTCTTGATAGCAAGCTTGAAATTGATTCCCTTAAGGCTGGCCCTGTTGTTTCTGATGAGGTTGATTGTGCTGATTGCTCTATTTTCCTTGCTGATCTTGCTTTGTTTAAGGAAAAGCATGCCTCCAAGTGTGAGGAACTAGATGTGCTTAGGGTTGAAGTGGCTGAGCTTAAATCTAAATCTGCTTTGCTAGGTGCTTGCACTTCTTGCCTTGTCTTGCATGCTAAAATTGATGAGATGCATGTTTACACTGCTTCCCTTGAGGCTAAGCTGAAAGAACCAATTCCTACATCTTGCTCTACCTATGATATGCACGCTTTGAAGAATTTGGAACTTGCACATTATGTTGATCACTTGCAGGATGAGAATGATGAGTTGAGAAAGTTGATGGGTTGGTTGTCTGGTCATGAGCCTCAGTTGAGGATAATGATCGAGTCATTCAAGAGGCAGGATGGTGAGGGACTTGGGGCAAATAAGGTTGGTGAGGGAAGTGGAGAGAATATTCCAGAGCCACCAAAAATCCACCACAAAAACGATTTCCCTCCCAAACCTAACCATCTTAGGAACCGACTAGACACAACCCCAGCTCCACTCGTGTTTCCCCCACAAACAAACGATTTCCAAAAGCCTATCAAGTTTGTGAGCACATCGGGGAAAGTGTTCTCTGGGAAAGAGAGTGAGAAGGCTAGTGAGGAGAAACCCGTGGAGAAGTCGAGTGGAGAGAAACAAAGTGAGCAGCCCCAACCCAAGCCTAAACCGAAGCTTGTGAGGTTTCATTGTGGCTATTGTGGGAGAGATGGACATAAGGATGAGTTTTGCTTCAAGAGGAAGCGAGAGGAGAGAATGGCAAAGGAGTGGGCTAACCAGGACAAGTACCACCCTTCCGATGGTGTACTTGAGCCTCGTGTGCAGATGCCCAAGGCCAAGGCGAGTGTGAGGACAGTTCCGGCTTGGGGAGAGCGAAAGGCTGTTGGAGGTCTTTGTGGCCGGAGCTACACCGGTCGGGCCGGTGAGGGCCACCGGTCGGAGGCGGGTGCGAGCACGGACGGGCAGCGGTTCGGGTTTCATGCTCGTACAGGTGCGAGGTTTGGTTCTGGAGGTCGTGGTTCTGGTGGTTGGGATGGAGAGTTTGCAGGAGGTCAGTTTGCTAGGCGTTCTCCTCCTCGTGCTCAATACGGGGATGGGAGGATCCATAGCTTTGAGACGGAGAGGAGGGACAGTCCACGTGCTTTATTTCGTGGTTTTGGTCCTCCTCCAGGTAGAGAGGGTTGGTTCCCTCATGGTGGTTACCGTGGTGGTGTTCGTGGAGGTAGCTTTGGTAGGAAAGATGGTTTGGTTTATGCTAACCCCACTTTCGAGCAAATGGCTCAGCACTGGTTTTACTCTTTTGGTACTAACCCCAGTGCTGAGTCGTTTGTTCGCTCACATGCTCATTTTTGAATTTCAGGTGGGAGACTTGAAAAACATTTGGTTGATTGACTCCGGTTGCTCAAGGCATATGACCGGAGACAAGGGGTGGTTCTCAAGTCTCATCCCGGTGGTGACAAGGAGGTACATCACTTTTGGGGACAATGGGCGTGGGCGTGTGCTTTCAGAAGGTGAGATTAAGGTGAGTGACAATATCACTCTCAGGCGTGTTGCTCTTGTTCAATCGCTTGGGTACAATTTGCTTTCTGTGTCCCAACTGTTGGATGAGGGTTTGGAGGTGTTATTTCGGCCTGGTGGTTCTCGGATTTTGGATTCTCGAGGGGACCTTGTCTGTATGGTCGTTCCTGAGGACCATGTGTGGTTCGAGGACCGGTGGTTGGTCGCTTCCTTGTGTGATGAGTGATTGACAATGTTGTGTGGACTGATTCTTGGCTAAGTATTGCAGGTGCAGGTAGCGGCTTGGTGGGTCTTGGGTGCGGGTGAAGAACAAGCGCGAAAGGTCGTCGCCGGTGAGGCCTCCGGGTGTGGAGAAGACAAGTAGGCTTCGTTCGAGGGACCGGTGGCCGGCGGGGGTCAAGTGCGGGCCGCATGGTGGCATGAACAGCAAGATGAAGTCATGGACGGTTTCTTGGTTGAGCCTCAAAACCAAGGTCGAGCCGGGACTACGTGGGAGCCGAGTCATGAGTGGAGATTGGCGGAGGCTACACCGAGTTCGCGGGGTTTCCGGTGGTTCACCAGAAAACCACTGGGTTCCTTGGTTGATCCACAAAGCCAAGACCGAAGAACTGTAACACCCCGTGTTTTTGCTCATTGTCATTTTGAGCTTATAACCCACTTAATCATGTCTATAAATCACCTTGATGACCATAGGTCAACCTTGGTCAAAACCCTAGCTCAAAACCCCTCCTATTCCCTTAACCTCCTATGCCATTCTAGAATTTGGCGCGTTCCCCAAAAATTTCCTTAAACACTCCAAAACCACCCAAAGAGAAAAATGTGCAGAATGTTTGGGGACACAACTTTGCTGTTGAGTGGCATTTGAAATTTGGAAGAATTTATGGTGAAACAGGCCTTGGACGCTGTGGTGCTCCTGTTCACGGGCGCCGAGAATTCAGCCATGTTGGCATGGCGTTCCTGCTTCATCCCTTGGACAAAACCCCTGCAAGCCTTTGAGAAAGTGGTAGAGTGATCACCAATCTCCAACTTTGCTTCACATACTAAGGTGCAGTTTAGTTTAGAAAATTGGAGAAAAACAAATTTGAAAATCGAATCAGGAAATACAATTGCACCGAGAGCGCCGGAACACGTCCAGAGCGCGACGTCGCGCGCGGCCACGTCGGCCACTGCCGTATGCGTCGTACCCGCTTCGAGCGCGCACGCCGGGGCGTCGGTGTGACCGCCGGTCCCCGCGCGGCGCCGGTGAGCACCCGTGCGTGCCGTCCGTGGCAAGTGGGGGAGGGCCGGGTGGCACGAATCCGCCGGCCGGCGCACCGTCCGCGCGGCGTGCCATTAGCCGCCGGCGTGGCGCACGTCGCCGGCCATGCCCTCGCCTCCCCTACGCGGTCTAGCGGCTCGGCACGTTCCTACCTACCACAACCGACCTTCCAGCGCGCATATAAGCCGGTCCTCGACGTCCCTTGCGCGCATGCCTGCCTGCCCGAGCCGCCGCCGTCCGCCATTGCTGCCGCTCGGTGAGCATTGTGCTCCGATCGATTTCCTCGCCCACCAGTGAGCCTCAGCCCTTCCCTGTGAACCACAACACCTCCCTGAGCCATGTGTTTATCACGCTGAGCCACCCCTTCGCCGGAGCCCGAGCCTCCGCGGCCGCCGCCGGACCGCCGCCGTCGAGCTCACTCCTCCGCCAATTCTCCAAGCTCCGTGACGTGCCTGGTACCTTCCTTGGGTTGCACGGAAGCTTCCTGGGCAGCACGTGGTTGAGCACAGGCCATCCCCTCACCGCCGTCAAGTTTCCCCGGGCGCGCCGCCGCTGCTCCGCCGCCGCCACTCGCCGGAGTCCCCACCGGCCAATCCACCGCCGCCAATCGATAGCTGGTAGGCCTAATCGAAGATCCCCCTTGCTTGTTTGCGTGCCCGAGCCCTACCTCGCCGCCGGCGAGCTCATCTCCGCCGTCGGGCCCGAGGGGGGTGAACCAAGGGTATATTTGTGAAGCTTTCAAAAGTTCTAAGGTCCCTAGTATAAAAAGATTGTTCTTAGTTTTGTGTTTGAGTCCAGCACCTTGTAAAATCGATTAAAAATCGTAGAAAAACCCAAAAATAGAAAACCCAATTTTTCTGTGCTCAGTGTGACAAGAACTACAACTTTGTGCAGATATATATATACTTTTGAGATGTAGTTTTTGCTTGAAAAATTGGAATGTGAAACGCTTAGATTGGTGTTTCTGCCAAATCCACCCAAGCTTTTGAGCTGGATTTTGGATATGTTGTGATCACTAGTGTGCCTAGCCCCTGTGCCAAAATTTGCACAAAGTTACTAAAGGGATCTTCCTGAATAAATTATTTTGTGATATTGGCAAGTCTGTTTAATGATTTGTGTAGCTCCAAATATATTTATTTATGAGCCCAACTTCTGGCTATAGTCTTGTTATGATAAAAAGCACCTTTGGTGAATTTACCATGATTTTATATCTGTTAGAAATATTATTTCCTCATTTATGCTTGTTTTTAATCATAAATATGTATAGCATGTTTTATGAAGGCTATATGTTTGTTTGTTATTTCTTTAAGCTTGTTGTGGACCAGAGTATATGTAGGAGAAAGATGGGGTTCATTTCTGTGCTATTTATTTTCACATGCATTATTCCTTTTATGCTAGCTAGGAATGCTCCTATTTTGGTGTATTATTTTCAATGGTGCTAAAACCCTTTTCCATGTTGTCCATTGTATGCCTCCTGGTTAGTAAGACCATGGGGGGGGGGTTGCAGGATTAGTTGTATGTTTGGTTATGCATGAGAAACTCAAAACTAGAATAATCTAGAGAAGGGAAAATAAGGAAAATCACTATCTCTAGTGCATGCTTTAAGGATAAGTGTTAGGAAAAGTAATTTGGTGCTAGGAATATAATGGCCTTGCTGTTTGTTGCTGAATTAATTAATTCTTTAATAGATGTGCACACAATCACCTTAAAAGGGTAAGCTAGATAGTTATACGCTTGTGCCGGCTGACGAGGACAAGGGAGCTGGAGGGGACGTGCACTACATGACCGTAGAGCAAGACCCGGGCCAAAGTCCGGAAGTTTGGGTGTCTGCTTGTGCTGACGAAGGCAAGCCCCGGTTTATTCATTAACCCCTGTGTTTCTTTAAACTTCTGAATTTACTTCTTGTTATTGTATGTGCATTTACATTCAGGAGTTGAAATGAAACCCTAGTTGCATGATCCATAAGTACCTATGATCTTTTACTAGCATGTTAGGTCGCTAGTTGCTATGCTTAAGGATCCGGTACAAGTCGAGTGATGTTCATCACTCGCGAGAATAGGATCTCCCTTATGGAATCACCATATGTTTAAATGGATTGCTCATGTGGTAAGAGCATGGGATTTGGGCTCCGGTCCAATGGCTTCGTTGGCTAAGTGTTTGAAAGTACTAAACACTTGTCGGAAATGGGTACGGTAAGCCTAGTACCTAAATGAGGCGGTACGGGGTTTTACTATCACTACTCTTAGGGTTGCGGCCCCGGGCTCGCCACCCGATTGCATGCGTGAGGCTGGGTGACCTTAGTGGCGTAGCCCAGATAAACCTTGTACTTAAGACTGTGAGCTATTATCCCCAAGCGGAAGAATGACGGGAACCGCCTGGTTGGTGAACTCTTAGTGAGGGCACCTCCCGTGTGTTTAGGTCCACCTTGCAAGGTTTTGAATCAATCGATTGTCGGCCTCTCACCGTCATCTGAGACTACTTACCCGACTGGCCATGATATCCCTTTATGATGGAACTTTGTGAAGATTATTAATTTGGCTAATTGTTTGTACAACTTTGGTTGCAATAGTTGCTTACCTAGTAATGATTACTTCTACTAGAACTTGAGCTAAAACGTGAAAGTAAGGATTCACTACTTAGTAGCTTTTTGGCAAATAAACCCACAAGCCAAAAGCCTTGCATACTAGAGGTAAAGTCTTTTCTTTTAGACGGGTAAGTCTTGCTGAGTATTAGTATACTCAGTCTTGCTTTATAAATGTTGTTCCAGGTAATGCATCTGATGTGTGGCCCAGAGAGCTTCCACCCGGCTGGGAGCTGGAATGGGTGGATGACGAAGAATGATTGCATCATGGACATGCCTCCTATGATGTGATCATACCGTTTAGTTATCTTCCGTTGTTTTCAATAAACTCTGAACCATTTACTTTCATGTCAAAGAACTATGTTTGTAATAATGACCCCTGCGGGGATGTGATGGTCAATTTGTAAGGCACTCTGGACTCTTCTTCGTGGGAGTTTTAATGCATTCGTTCGATCCTCTCTGTGTTTCCAAGTGATTTATCGGGTGTAAACCCGGCAACACTCAACAGGATGCTTCTTTATTATCGCTTAATGACCAAAAGGAGTGGTTTAGGCGATAGTACAGAATTATCTTGGGTGGGGTTGTCACAGCTGGTATCAGAGCGATTGAATGCACCGGAGTGATTAGCTTAATACTAATCACATGTTTATAATAAAACTTGCCAAGATTGATTGGATTTCAAAAATCCGTTGGATCGTTAAGGAATGATCTAGATCGAGAGGCCCTAGAGGGAATTTTTGGGTTCTTTAAGGTGGCATAAGAATCTATGGTTTATTTTGCTAACTTCCAGCACTTTACTTTATGTCAGACTAACTTTATTGCACAACCAAACTAGATGAGCCACGTGTTTCATACGTGCGCTGTTCCGCATCACGGGAGTTGCGAGGGTTGATGGAGTGATCCCTTCCATGGATCCCATCTTCACGTCTAGATATGAGTTGTGGTGTCGCCACGTGTTTCATACGTGTGCATTCCGCATGTCGATCATGCGAGGCAAGGATACACTCCATTCAAACGGAGGGTTTCCGAGGTTGGACGCTGTCCATGCAGCGGCTTTACGCATGGATACCGTTTCTATAATTGAACGGTAATGTTTGTGGATGCTTTCGTGACATGCTGGCACGAAAGGTTCGTTTTCTGCAGGTACACTAACCACGCTCGTAAATCGTTAAGTGCGAATCGAGTAGCTCCGACTAGTTATTATAAGGAGAGCCGATTATAAGCTTGCCACCGGCACTAACTACGTCTTTTTGATCCATTTGTGTGAGGTCGTTCTAGGCGTGTGCATGCATAATTAAAATCTGGATAACCCTAAAATTGGTTTCCTTTTGCTTGAATGAATCGTCTTGAGTGAATTGCTTGGTCTAAATAAGGTTTTCCGCTCTTTTGCGTTTAGGAAAATGTTGACAGATTCTGTCTCTGTCATTTCTCAATTTTTGTAGCCAAATCTGTAAGGAATCTGAACAGGCATCCTTTAGGAAAGTTGTGTCTTGTGAAGTTAAGCATCCACTGTGATTTTTTGGGATTTTAGGAATTTTCTGTAGAGAGTTATGCTCAGTTTAGTGAATCCCCGTTCTGCTGTTTTTCGAAGCGGTACCCCTCTGCAAACGAGATTTTTCGAGTATGTTCCCATCTAATCTAGATCCACTCTTGAATATCAAAATTGTGCAAAATCATATCTTTAAGTTGCTGTGAGAAATAGGGAATTTTTTGGGCCCTGGTTTTTACGTGTGATTTTTGTGCATACCTACCAGATTTTTACCGTGATGCTGGTTGATGTCGATTGATATCTGACGTGTAATTCCTAAATTTTTGTACAGATGGAGCAGCCACCGATCTACGAGATCGACGCGGATGGTACGATCCGTACCGATGCCCTGCACTGGGAGGGTTTTCCCCGTATCTTGTGGGAGACTCTCAGTGAGGTAGGCTACGTTACGCCGCCACTGTACGAGGTGGTCTCTTTTTGGGACCAGGGTGTTCCCTACGCCCGCACTACCGCTACGGTGCTTCCTCACCCCGAGAACCCGGAGTGGGCGGACTTGAGCATGGTGTTCTTTGCTCACCGCGGTGTTGAGTCGGTTGAGTCCGCGGCCATGTGGATTCTTCACACTTTTTGTGAGCAGCACCCAGACGAGGTGATGCTTACGGTGCTGGGTTTGTTCCCGGCCATGGACCCACTCGACCCGGCTTGGCGTGAGCGCCTCTCGCTCACCGACGTGTTACTCACGGCAGACCCTCCAGCAGTTGTTGTGCGTTAGCTTCTGAGGTTTTTGGACGCAGTGTACAACATGCAGGTGTTCCGTCTCTCCACGCAGGGTATGCTCTCCGTTGTGTTGATGGACTCCACAGCGATATGGGATGTTCTTACCCTTGACCTTCAGTACGAGCGCCAGACAGTTGCTCACCTCCAGCAGGAGATCGTTACGCTGTAGGACGAGCGTATTCAGTGGCACCAGGAGCGTGCCGAGCTCACGGAGCAGTTGTTTGCCCGCGAGCACGCGCTTGAGATGACTCAGGTGCAGCTCGCTCACACTGAGGCTCAGCGTTTTGCCTTGGTGCAGAACGTGATGGAGATGCAGAACCAGGTAGCAGAGATGGAGATTGAGGTAGAGGTGTGACAGGCGATGGCTCAGCAGGGTCAGCAGCCACCGGTCGCCCCACCGGCCGCACCTGCCGCTCCAGACGAGATACAGGGAGATTCAGGCTTGAGCGAGGGCAGTACTGGTGGTCCACCACCTGACTCTCCGGACACTAGTACTGGTTCCGCTGCAGGTTACTAGTAGTTTAGCAGGTGTCTTTAGAGGATGATCATGTACTCTTAGTTTAGCCTCCTCAGCTAGCTTTTGTAAGGGTAGAGGCTGCTCAGAGAGTATATGGGATGACCTTTTGTTGTACATAGGTGTGTAAGCGGTTCCAAAACTCCGCGTCATGTAATGCGTAGATGAACATCTCGGTGTAGTCATGTTTAATGAATAATTCAGGGTTGTTGTGATCAAAATCTTGTTTGTGTTGAATGCCAATCTTGTGTGATGTGTTGTGGAGATCATGCTCACCGAAACTCACCACCATCGCATAAGCGTACCGAGAACTATGGCGAAAATAGTGCAGTTCGGCCTACAGCAAAAACAGCTAGGCAGAACCCCGGTATCGGAATTTTTCGGGCATGTTAACGTTGGATTTAGACTTCGGGTTGAATACCAATGTGGAAGCTCAGGAAATTTTGCACTTTCTGACCAAAAATGGGGATTTTTGCTATTGCGGGCAGAGAGTTATGAATTTTCTAGTAACTGTGTTGTGCTGTCCGGTTTTCCACCGAATTGATGCTATGAGTTTCATTCTGCATATTCTTCTTGTGGACAACGCGAACAAGCTTGTGAATATGGGACTAATGAAAATCTCATGGATTTTAGATGGTGGGACAAACTCGTGCATCCCCCAATGGCTTTGGTGCAAGCGGGAGTGACGCTCCGCCTCCTCCTCCCAACATGACCATCCAGGAGCAGTTTATGGTCACCCAAACCGAGGTGATGAGGCAGCTCTTGCAGACGCAGTAGCAGCTTGCTCAGCAGCTGCAGAATAACCCTCGTGGGGAAACATCGACGGCCAGCTTCGAGTCACAAAATATGAGCATTTCTATGCCATGAAGCCCCCGACTTTTGAAGAGGCCAAGGAGCCACTGGCTGCCGATGCGTGGATCAAGGCTATTGAAGCCAAGTTTTTTGTGTTCACCTTGCCCTGCTCCGAGGAGCGAAAGTCCAACTTTGCTGCTCTCCAGCTTCGTAGTGCAGCCTTGATATGGTGGGAGAACTTCGGGACCATGATTCCTGCCGGACACCAGATCACATGGGCTGAATTCAAGCAGGCCTTCAAGGAACATCACATTCCTAAGGGTCTCATGGATAGGAAGATGAAGGAGTTGCTTGCTTTAAAGCAAGGAGCTGACACGGTGTATGAGTATGCAAAGAAATTCAATGCCTTGTGTCAGTATGGCGGGCATCATGTGGACAATGATGTCAAGAAGATAGAGCGTTTCCGTGATGGGCTACACTGGGATCTCTATGAAAGGCTTAACCTTTATGAGCCTAACAGCTATCAGGACCTTGTGAACAAGGCCATTCTCAAGAGGATGCCATGTCCAAAGCCCAGAGGGATAGAAAGAGGCAGGCCGGATTCACCACCACCGGTGGGTCGGGCAAGAAATTCAGTTTCATCAGTGAAAGTGTAGTGAGCAAGTTAGGCTTACATTCTTGTCATACCAAGGACTCTTTCGTCGTAGCTACAGCGGGAGGAAGAATCCTCTCCAACACTATGACCAAAGCGTTCCCTTGCAGCTCGGCAGTAAAACTTTCTTAACCAACCTAATTCATTTGGGATTAGGAGGTCTAGATGTGATTCTAGGAATGAATTGGTTGACCCAACATCAAGTTGTTTTGGACATTGCCACTAGAATGGTAGAAATCCATTCCCCTACCAGTGGTCATACTACCTTGTACCTACCTCAAGTCGAAAACACCCATCCGTGCTCCTATGCTGCTGTAGCCACCCAACTAGAAGATATTCCAGTGGTGTGCGAGTATCCCGATGTCTTTCCAGACGACTTGCCTGGTATGCCACCAGACAGAGACGTCGAATTTGTCATAGAACTTCAACCCGGTACTGTCGGGGACAGCCCTAGGGGTCCCCTTTAACAACTGGGAAATCCCCACTTAAAACCCGCAACAAAGCCAAAGCCAAACGCGCCTCGCCTAACCACGCAGGGCACGACCCACGCCGCGGAGGCCCCAACGGCCCACCAAGGCGGCCCACTCGAAGATCCCCTCGAGCAGGCTTCGCCTCGCTCGAGGATGCGCGCCTCCCTCGGGCGGGCTTTGTCCCGCTCGAGGGGGTGCGCTTACCTCGAGCAGGCTCCGCCTCGCTCGAGGGTCCGCTCCGCCCTCGAACGGGGTCCGCCTCGCTCGAGGGCGCTCCGCACGCGCGCGCCGCTCCCGTACGCGGGCATTTAATGCCCCGACAACGGCGGGGCGGCGCCATCATGCGCCGGGGCTCGCGCCCGGTGCCGCCGCACCAACTCCCCGAGGGAGCCCATCCCCGCCACCGTGGGAGGAACCGTGCGGCGTGGCCGGTGCCGTCCCGTGACGCCACGCCGCCTACTCCGCACGACTAACGCGCCGAGCCCCTCGAAGGGGGGCCGGCCGCACCCTCGACTTGCTTTCTTGTGACCTTGCAGGGTTAGGTGGAGACGCTAGGCCGGTGGGGCGCCATCCCTGCCACTGTTAACGGCATGACTGCCGCCCCCGTGCGTACGAACCCACGCTGGGCGCGCGCGCGCGCCTCCGCGCCGTGGAGCGTGCGGGAACGGGACGCCGCCTTACCTGCCACTGTGCCTCGTACAGACTAACGTCAGCAACTCCCTCGAGCCCGTCTAAAGACATCACAGCCGTCTGCTGCCCTCCTACCCTCGAAGCCGCCACTGTTCGGTACAAGATACGCCTTGGTGGCCGGATCGCTGCAAGGATTGTCCGGACGGCCGCCTACTCTACGGCGTAGCACACCACGCTCCCTCACGTAGCTAAAATAGCGCGGCACGCATGTGATTCGCTCTCTCCTTGGTCTATAAAAGGAGGACGAACCCCCTTGCCGCAGGGGACAGAACGACAGGAGACAGAACAACACGAGACACGACACAGAGAGGAGAGAACACAACACGAGACAGGCTGCATCGCGCACTTGCTTTCCAATTCTCCCACAACATCTTCAGCCACTACGCCAGGGACTTGGAGGCCATGCTTCCTCTCCCGCCTTGCTTGTAGCAGCCCCACTACAGGCACCCCCGGTGCTGAGCAATATAGTGCCTTGAGCACACCACTGCTGGACGTACGCCCCCCCGGCCGGAACCAGGATAAACTCTGTGTCTTCTATTGCTTAGCATCGACCATTGAGGGATAGACCTCGACGCTTATTACTGGTTAGTGTCGGGACCACATTCCGCACCGACAGTTGGCGCCCACCGTGGGGCAATCTGAGCGCCTAAGGTCAATCCACCATCAACTCCCTCCATGGTGATCCACACTGAGTACCGCGGTACGCGCTACTGCATGGGCAGCTCGGACCCCCTCCCCGCCGGGTTCGAAATCCGGTTCGGGGGCCTGAACTTTCAGGCCACACTGAACGGCTACCTGATGCGCCTCACCAACCGTGAGGAGCTCCGTGCGCGGCGTCAGGCCGGGTCCGCCCCGGTCCCCGCTGCGCGCACCACCACGCGCGCGGACGCCCGCCGGCGCGGATGCCGCGGGCCCGTCGACGCCACGACGCCGTCGCCGCTCCGGCCGGCGCTCGCGCCGGGCGCGGTCCGAGCGGCGGCAAGCTGAACGTGCCGCCTCTCAACACGGCGCACCCGTCAGCACAACAACCACCGCTCCGACGGGGCAGCGCACGGTCTCCGGGCCGCGCTTCCCCATCGGCCTTCGCGGTGCTACGATGGCCTACAACACCAACGTCAACACGGCAATGCACCGGGTTCCCCCTGGTCGTCACGTCTTCGTTGCCAGGGGCCCTGATGCCTCCGCTGGCGACGAGTCATCCCTGGGTTCCCTTGACGCGTTGCCACCCGCCAACCTCCACGGGTACGCGGAGTGGGACTTCTCCGGTGTGCCGGACCCGGTCATGTTCAGGCGCTTCCTTGACGCTACGGACACCGGTTCGGGCCGCTCCGACGACTCCGGCACCGGGGAGTTACGACCCCGCGCGGGAGTGCTGCGTCGTCATCGCCAACGACACGGCCAACGCCACCGGCGCGAGAGGCGCCGGCGACGGGGAGGTCACGCCCGCCCCGGGGGATCGCTCCGCGCCCGGCCGCGGGGCCAAGCACCCCGCTGGGGCCGACGTTGACGCACAGGTAGCCCAGGCTCGCGAGCTCGAGGCCAAGCTGGCGGAGGAATATCGAACGGTGCGGCTGCTCCGTGCCTCGATGGCGGGGGAAGCCTCCGCGCGCGGCGAACCCGCGCGGGAGCTGGGTAAACAGGCCCGCGACTGCATCAACGCCGACTTTAACGTCGACAATCCAGACGCACCTCCGCGGGCGAGCCAAAAGCTCATTGTCGCCGCGACGCTGCTGAGGGCTATGCCGGCACCCTCGCCCCCTGAGGCGCGGAACCTGCAACGTGAGGTGCAGGCTCTCATCGAGCAAGCGGCCGTCCAGCAGGCCGAGAGCTCGGCGTCACGCATTCGCCAACAGGGAGATGCGCGGGACGACGGAGCCGCACAGGGGGGCGAACCCTCGGTCCATGCAGGTGAAGCGGCGGGGCGACTCGCCAACCCAGGACGCACGCCGCCCAAGGAGCGGCTCCTTGACACGCGCAGGGCGCTGGACGGTGACGCCCGCAACGTCATCAACGCCCGGCGCACGAGCAAGGCGGATGCGCGAGCGGCGGTAGGCTACCACCCTCGACGGGGTGGACGCTACGACAGCGACGAGGACCGTTCCCCGACGCCGGAACCCCCGGGGACCCGTGTGTTCAGCCGGGAGATCCGCGCGGCGGCCTTCCCCCAACGCTTCCGCCAACCCTCGACCATCGTCAAGTACAACGGGGAGACGGATCCCCGCGTGTGGCTCAACAACTACCGCCTGGCGTGCCAGCTGGGCGGGGCCACCAGCGACGAGGTCATCATCCGCAACTTGCCCCTGCACCTCGGCGATGCAGCCCGGACATGGCTCGAGCACCCGCCGCCGCCCCCCGCATCCACAACTGGGACGACCTAGTCTGCACGTTCGTGGGTAACTTCCAGGGCACGTACGTACACCCTGGAAATTCCTGGGACCTGCGCTCCTGCACCCAGAAGCCCGGCGAGTCGCTGCGGGACTTCATACGGCGCTTCTCCAAGCGTTGTACCGAGCTCCCCAGCGTGGCGCAATCCGAGATTGTGCACGCCTTCCTCGAGGGCACCACGTGCCGGGACCTCGTGCGAGAGCTGGGGCGCAGCCCGCCTGCGGACTCCAATGAGCTGTTCGACATCGCCACCAGCTTCGCCTCAGGAGAGGAGGCCGTGGGGGCAATCTTCGACGGCAAGAAGGGCAAGCGCTCGGATGATGCGCCCGCGGAGGGCAGCAAGTCCAGGGAGCCCCACCGGAAGGACAAGCGGGGCAAGAAGGGAAAGAAGCCGCGCCACGAGGCGCGCGAGCAGGGGCGCGACGGCGATGATGCCGAGTCCCTCGCTGTTGACCCGGCTCGACGAGGCCCTCGAGCGGCCCCTCGAGGTCCGGGGGTGTTTGACGACATGCTGAAAAGCCATGTCCTTACCACAAGACCCCAGTAAACCACACCCTTGAACAATGCGACATGCTCAAGAAGTTCTATGGCCGCACTGCCGCGAAGGAAGCGGAGGCCAAGAAGGACGGGGGAGATGGCGACGCCGGCGGCTTCCCCGCCGTGGAGAACGTGTTCCTCATCTTCGGGGGACCCACCGTCGACATGTCGACCCGCCAGCGCAAGCGAGAGCGGCACGAGGTCCTCGCCGCGGAGAAGGCGCCTCCCTCCTTCCTCAACTGGTCGGAAGACGCCATCACCTTCAGCCGGGAAGACCATCCGAACCGCATCCCCAACCCGGGCCAGTACCCGCTAGTGGTCGACCCGATCATTGGGAACGCGCGGTTCTCAAAGGTCTTGATGGACGGGGGCAGCAGCCTCAACATCCTCTACGCGCATACGCTGCGCTTGCTGGGGATTGGGTTGGACCAGCTGCAGCCCAGCACGACGCCGTTCCATGGCGTCGCGCCCGCAAGCGAGTCCGCCCCTCGGGCAGATCGACCTGCCGGTTTGGTTCGGCACCACGAAGAATTTCCGCAAGGAAATGCTCACCTTCGAGGTGGTGGGGTTCAAGGGCGCCTACCACGCCATACTTGGGCGGCCCTGCTACGCCAAGTTCATGGCGGTCCCCAACTACACCTACTTGAAGATGAAGATGCCAGGACCAAACGGCATCATCACCGTGGGCTCGTCTATCGAGCACGCGTTCGACTGCGACGTCAAGTGCGTGGAGCACGCGGAAGCGCTGGCGCTGGACGAAGCGCTGGTCACCACTTTGGAGAAGATGGTCAACGAGGACCTCGACTCCACCGCCAAGCACACCGGCACCTTCGAGGCCGCGGAGCAGACCAAGGAGGTGCTCCTCGACCCTGCTGCCCCCGAGGGCAAGGCGTTGAGGGTCAGCTCCACCCTCGACCCAAAATAGGAAGTGGTGCTCGTCGACTTCCTCCGCGCCAACGCCGACATCTTCGCGTGGAGCCCCTCGGATATGCCAGGCATCCCGAGGGAGGTCGCCGAGCACTCCCTTGACATCTCGCCTCACGCCCGCGCCGTGCAACAACGGCCGCGCCGCTTCGACGAGGAGCGGCGACGGCTATCGGAGCGGAGCCGCGGAAGCTTCTCGAGGCCGGGTTCATCAAGGATGTGTTCCACCCAACGTGGCTAGCAAACCCCGTGCTTGTAAAGAAAAAAGAACGGGAAGTGGCGGATGTGTATAGACTACACCGGCCTTAATAAAGCATGTCCTAAAGTTCCTTTTCCTTTGCCACATATTGATCAAATTGTTGACTCAACGACGGGTGTGAGTCGCTTTGCTTCCTTGATGCCTACTCCGGGTATCATCAAATAAAGATGAAGGAGTCCGACCAGCTCGCGACTTCGTTCATCACGCCGTTCGGGATGTTCTGTTACGTCACGATGCCGTTCTGCCTCCGAAACGCGGGTGCAACGTATCAACGTTGCATGCAACACGTTTTCGGAGATCACAACGGACGGACGGTCGAGGCGTACGTGGACGACATCGTCGTGAAAACCAGGAAGGCGGACGACCTGGTTGGCGACCTTGGCATCGCGTTCGGCTGCCTACGGGCCAATGCGGTAAAATTAAACCCCGAAAAGTGCGTCTTTGGAGTGCCGCGAGGCATGCTCCTAGGATACATCGTCTCCCAACAGGGCATCGAGGCCAACCCCGAGAAGGTTGCGGCCCTCGAACGAATGGGCCCGATCCGGGACCTCAAAGGGGTGCAAAAGGTGCTGGGGTGCCTTGCCGCCTTGAGCCGCTTCATCTCGTGGCTCGGCGAGAAGGGCCTGCCCCTTTATCGCCTCCTCAAGAAGCATGAGCGCTTCTCCTGGACCGCCGAGGCCCAGGATGCGCTCGATAAGCTGAAGGCGTCCTTGACCCACGCCCCGATCCTCACGCCGCCGCAGGACGGCGAACCCCTGCAGCTCTATGTGGCCGCAACCACCTAGGTGGTCAGCGCCGTGATCATGGTGGAGCGCACGGAGGAAGGGCACGCCCTGCCGGTCCAGCGGCCGGTCTACTACATCAGCGGGGTCTTGTCTGACACCAAGACGCGCTACCCCCAAGTCCAAAAACTGCTGTATGCGGTGGTCCTCACGCGGCGCAAGCTCCGCCATTACTTCGAGGCCCACCCCGTCACGGTGGTCTCCTCCTTCCCGCTAGGGGAGATCATCCGCAACCCAGACGCGGCGGGCAGGATCGCCAAGTGGTCCGTGGAGCTGATGGGCGAGACGCTCGCCTATGCCCCGCGCAAGGCCATCAAGCCCTAGATCCTAGCGGATTTCGTCGCTGAATGGACGGATACGCAGCTGCCACCGCCACAGATCCAAGCAGAGTGCTGGACTCTGTATTTCGACGGCTCGGTGATGAAAATAGGGGCGGGCGCGGGCCTGCTCTTTGTGTCACCCCTCGGGGAGCATATGCGATACGCGGTGCGCCTCCACTTGCCCGCATCAAACAACATGGCTGAATACGAGGCCCTCCTCTGCGGCCTCAAGATCGCCATCGAGTTAGGCGTCAAGCGCCTCGACGTGCGGGGGGACTCGCAGCTCGTAATCGACCAAGTCATGAAGAACGCGAGCTGCCATGATGACAAGATGGAGGCATACTGCAAGGCCGTGCGAGCCCTCGAAGACAAGTTCTACGGCATCGAGCTCAATCACGTGCCCCGCCGGTACAACGAGGAAGCGGACGAGCTGGCCAAAATCGCGTCTGGGCGGATTATGGTCCCCCCGAACGTTTTTGCCCATGATATCGCCCAGCCCTCGGTCGTCCTCGAGCCTCACCCCTCGAGCCACGCAGAACCCTCGGGGGCTCCCTCAAATCCAGCGGGTGCGGAACCCATGGATGAGGACCCCTCGAACGAGACGTACGTGCTCTCCCTCCTCAAGGGGTATGGCGCCTATGGGGCTGATGTGATGGACATCGAGCCAGCCCCCGTCAAGGCTGACTGGCGTGACAAGTATGTTGCCTGGATGGCCCGAGGGGAACTCCCCACGGACCGGGCCGCGGCCAGATGCATCGCCAGGATGGCCAAGTCCTTTGCCCTCGTCGACGGCGAGCTGTACAAGCGCGCCGCCTCCGGCATCTTGCAGCGGTGTGTGCCCATCCCGGAGGGGCGCGAGCTCCTGCGGGACATCCACGCGGGGATCTGTGGCCATCACGCAGCGCCTCGCACTCTCGTTGGCAATGCCTTCCGCCAAGGCTTTTACTGGCCTACCGCGGTCGCGGATGCCAGTGAGATCGTACGCACCTATGAGGGGTGCCAGTTTTACGCCCGCAAGTCCAACCTTCCCACTCATGTCCTGCAGACCATCCCCATAACATGGCCGTTCGTTGTGTGGGGGCTAGACATCGTCGGGCCCCTGCGAAAGGCGCCCGGGGGCTTCACCCACTTGTTGGTTGCGATCGACAAGTTCTCCAAGTGGGTGGAGGTGCGCCCCATCACGAACCTCAGGGCTGAACAAGCGGTGACGTTCTTCACCGACATCGTCCACCGTTTTGGAGTGCCGAACTCCATCATCACCGACAACGGGTCCCAGTTCACGGGCAGGAAATTCCTGGAGTTCTGTGACAAGTTCCACATCCGCGTGGATTGGGCAGCTGTGGCACACCCGCAGACTAACGACCAAGTAGAACGTGCCAACGACATGATCCTACAAGGCCTTAAGCCTAGAATTTTCGATCAGCTGAACAAATCCGGTCGGAAATGGCTCCAAGAGTTACCAGCAGTCGTGTGGAGCCTAAGGACCACCCCGAGCAGAGCCACCGGGTTCATCCCGTTTTTCCTGGTCCATGGCGCGGAGGCCGTCCTCCCCACGGACCTAGAATACGGGTCGCCCAGAGTTCGAGGCTACGACGAGGATGCCAACCAGCGAGCCCGCGAGGACTCACTGGACCAGCTGGACGAAGCACGCCTCGTGGCCTTGATGCACTCCGCAAGGTATCAATAGTCCCTCAGGCGCTACCAAGCACGCAAGATACGCCGACGGGACTTCAGTGAAGGGGATTTGGTCCTAAGGCTACGCCAGGACAACCGAGGACGCCACAAGCTATCACCTCCGTGGGAGGGACCCTACGTCATGGTGAAGGTACTCAAGCCCGGCACGTACAAGCTGGCCAACGAGGACGGTGAATAGCTCACCAACGCTTGGAACATCCAACAGCTACGTCGCTTCTACCCCTAGCTAGGATTTCCAAGTATTTTTGTTGTAAAAATCACATAACCAACGCCCCAGTTGGTGACAACTATGTAAACGTCATAAGTCTAATGAAAAGGGCAACTCGACTTTCCCCTGAAACCCAAGTTACCCTCGGGGGCTACTACGGGGGGCATCCACCCCAAAATAGTCCCATTTTCGCGCAAAAACGAAACAACTCACGCACGCTAAGTTTGTCTTCTACTTCGGCCCCGAGCAAAGGTTCGAACAGGGCGTAGGCAGCCTAGCGGAAGGAGCGCGCGAGCCAGAGATAGCCTACGCCTCCGCGAGGATACGACCCTTCTCTCTCGCCTCCAACCCAGCAGGCCACCCGCGAAAATCGAACTCCCCTAACTAGAATCTACTCAGGAAGAAGGAGAAACAAAAAAAGCGTAATAAACAAAAGACATCACTTCACATCGGCAAATGTTTATGGCAAAGGTAATTTGTTTATTTACAAGGGCCGCACGGCCAGCATCCTGATACATAAACAAAAACGGGCCTAGCGCCCGGCTGTCTTCAGGCGGGAGGAGCGACGACATCAGCAGCGTCCGGGAAGAGGAACTCCTCGAAGGCTTCGGCAAGTGTCCCGGCAGTGTTGGCGGCGAGCGCGTCCACGCGCTCCATCGCCACCTCGTCCTCAACACCCTCGGGGACGACGTAGCCCTCCGCCAGCGCCTCGAAGATAACCTCGTAGTGGGATCGCACCACCCCGAGGGCCTTCTGGATGCCAAGATGCAGCGCCCGGCGCATGCGCTCGGTGACGTGGCCGCTAAGGGCGCGCAGGCGGCTGGCCAGCGAGCTACCGGCCTGTGCCTCACCCTCCTCCACGGCCCGGCAGGTCTCGAGGGCCGCATTGCGCAACTCCTGCAGCTCCTGCTTGGAGGAGTTGTAGGAGGTCTGCAGCGCCTCGGCCCGCTCAGCCACGTGCCCCAGCGCGGTGCGCAAGCCTGGAGTTGCCAGATGAGAAAGAAATTAGAAAAAGAGTGCGAACCCTCTAAGGGAAACCCAACAAAACAGGAGTCTAACAGCGGCTCACCTTTGACTTGCTTCCTCTCCACCTCGAGGACGCGGCGCTCGGCCTCGACCGCCTGCTCGAGGCCCCTGACGGTCTCGCCTTGCTGCTGGAGGGCCAGCTCCTGGTTCGCGCTCGTGAAGCTGAGCACTATCAGCTCGCCCTCGACCTTGGAGAGCCCGCGTTTCGGCCCTCCCGGCCGACTCTCGCGCCGCCTCGCGAGCGACGCGCTCCTCGCTCCAGGACCGACCGGCGGCGTCGGCAAGGGCGGTCCGCTCCCCGCCGGAGCCGCCCCCTCGGCCCCTTGGCGGGCGTACGCTCCGGCAGGAGCCGGTCCTCGCCGATGGTGAGCGCCGCGACCTTGGCGTCGAGGGCGGCCCTCAAGTCGTCGGCCTCCTTGGCCCCTCTCGCTCGAGCGCGCGCGCCCGCTCCTCGCCCGGCGCCGCCGAGCCTCGCGCCTCCTCGAGCGACGAGCGGAGCCCCCGGTTCTCGTTGCGGACGCCGGCCACCTCCGCCTCCCGGCTGGCCGCCGCCGTGCGCATCTTCTCCAGCCCGAGCGCGCCGGCCGCGGCGCCTCATCCCGGTCGATGAGGGCCGTGCGGACCCGCTCGAGGCTAGAGGGACACGTCGGGTCCCCGCTCGCGCTCTCATGGAGTTGATCGCGCAGGACCATGGCCCGCACGACAACCACTGTCCGGGGTCCCGAGGGCGTCGGCGAGCGCGTCGAAGGCGTCGCACCGCTCCCGGAGCTGGTGGAGCTCGGCGTTCACCTGGTCCAAGGCGCCGTACTTGTCGCGGGCGCGGTGCTCATGCTCCTATCACCCACAAGTCAAGACCCGTAAGCACCATGACGCAAGAATCGCGCGCAGAAACGAGAAAAAAGGAAAGAAGCAGGCAACGATGCCCCACTTGGAAGACGCGCCACGCAGGGCCGCCATGGACCCTCAGCGCCTCGTTCAACGCTCGATTGAGCATGGCGCCGTGGTTTCGGAGCTCCCCCCACAGCTCCTGCTCTCCCTGGGCGTCGGCGAACGCGGGCGGGTCGCCAGCGAACCCCCCTACCGGAGCGGAGTGGCCGGCGCGGGGAAGACGAGGCCTCGGCGCCGTGCCCTCGGCCCCCCGCCACCATGTGGCCGCCGCGCCGCCTCACGAGGGCCCCATCCCGGGACTTGGGGGACGGCAGGGAGAAGCTCACCCACCGGTCCCACCCCGGCGGCGGGGAGTCGTCGTCCGGACCTCCACCACCACCGCCCGGAGCCGGCCGGCGGGCGCCGGCCCCTCGCGTCGCCTCCGCCGGCGCCTCCACTCGCGCCTCCGTAGCCGCGGGCGCCCGACGCGGCGCCGTGGCCACCGCTTCCGGCCGCGCCTCCACGACCACGGGCGCCCGACCGCCCTCCTCGCCCACCGCCGCCCGCTCGCCTCCGCCGCGGCCGACGCCGCGGACCGCGCTTCCGTCGCGGCCGCCACCGCGGGCCGCACCTCCGCCACGCCCGCCGCCGCGGGCCGCGCCTCCGCCACGACCGGCGCCCGCCGCTCCTCGATGACCACCCGCCTGCGTCGAGGCAGGCTGATCCGCCGGCCGAGGCCTCGAGGCCCTCGCCCGCGCCCGCGAGCTCTCGCCCGCCGCCGCCGTCGTGCTCGCCCCCGCCCGCGGCGCCCTCGACGAGCGCCACCGTGTGGGAACGGGCGCGTTCGCCCTCAACACCTTGGCCGGTGCGAGGGGAGGCACGGTGAGGACCATGTGTGGTTCGAGGACCGGTGGATGGTCGCTTCCTTGTGTGATGAGTGATTGACAACGTTGTGTGGACTGATTCTTCGCTAAGTATTGTTGGTGCAGGTTGCGGCTTGACTCGTGTTGGTGCAGGTGAAGAACAAGCGCGAAAGGTTGTTGCCGGTGAGGCCTCCAGGTGTGGAGAAGACAAGTAGGCTTCGTTCGAGGGACCCGGTGGCCAGCGGGGTCAAGTGCGGGCCGCATGGTGACATGAACAACAAGATGAAGTCATGGACGGTTTCTTGGTTGAGCCACAAAACCAAGGTCGAGCCGGGACTACGTGGGAGCCAAGTCATGAGTGGATATTGGCGGAGGCTACACCGAGTTCGCGGGGTTTTCAGTGGTTCACCAGAAAACCACTGGGTTCCTTGGTTGATCCACAAAGCCAAGACCGGAGAACCGAAGACAAGGCCGCAAGAAGCACCGCACCGGCTCGACCGGTGGGGACCGGGTCCGACCGGTGAGTGCACCGGCTCGACCGTGTGCGACGACGCAGTCCGGAATCTTCGAAGCGGAGGACACGCGTCGGGATCGCATGGCTTGCGTCGAGGCTACGCAGGTGCGGTCGCCGGCATCCGTCCGATGGTGAAGACATCAAGAAATCCAAATCCGCCCTTGAGGGGCTTGTATCCCTAGTTAGTAGAGAAGGGCATTTTAGACATTCGGTTGCCTCCATATAACCCAAGAGGTGAGAGGATGGCAGCCAACTCTTGGAACCCTAGCTCATTAGTTTTCCTATTTTTCCACCTATTTTCCTTAGGTTTTCTCTAGGACTAGCAAGAGAGCTTCACGGGAGAGATCTTGTAGAGAGGGATGGATGATCGGGCGGCTTGCTAGACCTTGTACGAACCTTTGTTTCATGTATAGATGATTCGGCGTGGTTCCTTAAGGTTTGGATGTGTTTTTCCCGTTGTTCTTGGTGGTGATTTTCGGAGCCCTCTCTCGGTGATTTCTTTGGGTTGTTTTCGGGGCTTTTCTCTTGGGGATTTGATGGGGGAAATTTGTGGGAACCCTTCGTGGTTCTTTGGGCCGTGATTCCCCTCCCAAATCCGTGAGTAAAAGTGCTCGATTTCGGGGTTTCTTGAGTTCTTGGGTTGGAAGTGCTTCCGGCGGGATTTCTTCGATTCCTCCTTTTTGGACGAGATTTGGTGGGATTAAACTTGGCTATGGACTCCTCATGAGGTGTTCCTGATATCCCCAAAGTCTTGTTCAAGTCCGTGGAGCGATTCGGGAGATCGAGATTTGGATTTGGGGGAGTTGACCGCGGGTGCCGTTCATCCCGAGCCGCCTGAGCTACACCGGTCTGACCGGTGCTCTTGACCGGTCTGACCGGTGCAAGCCCTTGTGGGATTTTGCTCGGGTGAACATCTTAGTGTGTTCTTTGTTGTCCCGGGGTGCTGCTGTTTCAAGTTTGGGTCTGTTTGGTGGTCGGTTGGCCTGTTTGGTGCCTTGGGGGCTTTCTGGCTGCCATCGGTCTGACCGATGCGTCTCACCGGTCTGACCGGTGTAGAGCCACTTAGTGGAAGTTGCTCAGTTTCACCAGCAGGGACCGGTCTGACCGGTGGTGCTCACCGGTCTGACCGGTGTCGGTCTGTAGACTCGAGGTTTGGTTTTTCCGCTGCGTTTCTCGGGTCGGAAGGTTGCGTGTTGGTTCCTAGGTCCAGTGGCACTCCAGTGGCTACGTGGGCTTGACCAACCTTGGTATTGAGTCGGAGACATGTGTTGGAAGCCGCGTTCGTCTTGTTGGAGTTTTCATCTCCTTCGAGAAGAATTTTTATCGGCTCCCATTCACTCCCCCCCCCCTCTCGGTTCGCCGTATCGGTCCTTCAAGTGGTATCGAGCCGGTTCGGGTCTTTGTTGACTCTAACCGCCTAAGATCCAAGGATGGCGTACCGAGAACGGGGGTTCGGGTCCTCCACACTTCGATGGCAAGAACTACCGGATGTGGAGCAAGCGGATGGGTGCGTTTCTCCGCGGAAAGGGTCGATCCTTTGGGATGTCACGGTGGACACAGGGCTATGTCCAGCCGGTTGATTTCCTCGCTCCGAGATCGAGGGACGGCTTCGACGCCAACAATAAGGCGGTCGACTACTTGTTTCGTGCTTTGTGTCGGCCCGAGTTCGATCGGGTGCACACCGAGCACTTGGCTTGTAGGATTTGGGCGGTGTTGAAGGAGGCTCATGTTGGGAACGCCCGGGTTCGGGGCACGGATGTATGCGACCTACGGAGAGAGTACGAGAACTTCACTCATCTCCCGGTGAGTCCATCAATGCCTTGTTCCAGAGGTTCACGGTGGTTGTGAACAACATGAGGGCCAATGTGGACGTGCTCCCGTACGATGATCATGATAGAGCGGTCAAGCTCTTACACTCTTTGGATCGTACGATATGGGGCGGAAAGTTCGAGGCCATAGTCGAGTCGGAGAGGTATGACACTCTGACGGTGAACGAGCTGTTCTCGAAGCTCAAGTCGGCTGAGGTGGATAGGGGCATGACTGCCAAGCTCGAGGGACCGACTGATTCCCATAGTCTTGCCCTCGTTGGTGGTTCGAAAGGAAAGGCTAACACTAATCCGTCCACTAGGATGTTCTCTTTCTCCTCTTTGATGTCTATGCCAGATGAGGAGTTCTACGAGCTTGGAGAGGACGAGCTGGCGCTCCTGACGAGGCGGTTCGAGAGGCTGCATGAGAACCGAGTGAACATGAGGAGGAAGACGAGGACATGCTTCAAGTGCGGCAAGGCTGGACACTATTTCGCCGAGTGTCCGAAGGTGAACGACCCCGACAAGAACAAGTTCAAGGACAAGAAGAAGAAGTCCAAGACGAAGGATCATGGACATGGGAAGAAGACACGGTCTCGAGAGAAGATGAAGAGATCAAGCGACATCGAGTCTGATTCCGAGGACACGTCTTCAAGCTCGAGTGATGAAGACGAAGAGGATGAGAAGAAGAGGAGGAAGAAGAAGAACTTTGGCAAGTATCTCAACGGCCTTTGTGTGACGGGCCTAAGCCTCAAGGACGACTTCTGCGGCATGGCTCGCAGTTCGAGCAAAGAAGAGAAGCCGGAGGGACGCCTCGGATTTGGATTACGAGGATGAGGTATGTGATGAGCTCTCTTCTTTGCGTAAGGAGAATGAGGAGTTGGTTGACTTGCTTGATAATCGCGATCACATGCTTAGAGAGGCTAAGAAGCTTAGGAAGGAGCTTAGATCTTTGCTCAAGGATGCTAGGACTAGAGTGGCCGAGCTAGAAACACAAAAGTTCTTGATAGCAAGCTTGAAATTGATTCGCTCAAGGCTAGCCCCGTTGTTTCGATGAAAATGATTGTGCCGATTGCTCGCTTTCCTAGCCGACTTGATCGATCTTAGGGAGAAGTATGCCTCCAAGTGTGAGGAACTAGATGTGCTTAGGGTTGAGTTGGCTGAGCTACAATCTAGACCCACTTTGCTTGGTGCTTGCACTTCTTGCCCTAGTTTGCATGAGAAAATTACTGAGCTCCGGTCTCGCATTGTTTCACTTGAGGCTGATTTGAAAGTGCCTATTCCTACTTCTTGCTCTACATGTGAGTTGCATGCTATGAAGAATTTGGATCTTGCAAAATGTGTTGGTCGCTTGCAAGATGAGAATGATAAGTTGCGTGAAGCGCTGAGTTGGTTGTCGAGTCAAGAACCTCAACTTGGTATGATGATTGCTAGCCGTAAGCGCTTTGACTGGTTGGGCTTTGGGTTTGGATAAGGTTGGTGAGGGCAGTAGTGAGAGAGAAAGGAAATTTGGGAATGTTTCAGTTCCACCACAACCCACACCCAAAGACAAGTTTACCTCCAAGCCAAACCAACCAAGAGAAAAACCGAGTGAGAAGGCAAGTGAAACGCCTAGTGAGAAACCAAGTGAGAAGCCTTGTGAAGAGCCTCATCCCAAGCCTAAGCCCAGATCGATCCATTTCCATTGTGAGTTTTGTGGAAAGGATGGTCACAAGAGAGCATTTTGCTTCAAGAGGAAGCGTGAGGAGAGAATGGCAAAGGAGTGGGCTATCAAGGACAAGTACCACCCTTCCGATGGTGTACTTGAGCAACGTGTGCAGTTGCCCAGGGCCAAGGCGAGTGTGAGGTCAGTTCGGTCTTGGGGAGAGCGGAAGGCTGTTGGAGGTGCTGTTGCCCAGGCTACACCGGTCAGATCGGTGTGGAGCACCGGTCGGGACGTGCAGCCCGGACAGCGGCCAGCTTGGGTTTCGTGCTCGTACGGGTGCGAGGGTTGGTTCGGGGAGGTCGTGGTTACGGTGATTGGTCCGGGAAAGTTTGCGGGAGGTCGGTTGCTAGGCATTCTCCCCCTCGAGCTCACTACGGGGATGGGAGGAGTCATGGCTTTGAGAAGGAGAGGAGGGATGGTCCACGGGCTTTCTTTCGTGGTTTTGGTCCTCCTCCACGCAGAGAGGGTTGGTTCCCTCATGATGGTTACCGTAGTGGTGTTCGTGGAGGTAGCTTTGGTAGGAAAGATGGTTTGGTTTGTGCTAACCCCACTTTCGAGCAAATGGCTAGGCACCGGTTTCACACGTTTGGAACTAACCCCGGTGTTGAGTCGTTTGCTCGCCCTCGCTCTTGGTTTTGAGTTGCGGGGTGGACGGCCGGAGAACATTTGGTTGATATTGGGGGTGGTTCTTCAGCTTCATATCCCGGTGGTGACATGTAGGTGCATCACTTTCGGGGATGGTGGACAAGGATTAGTGAATTGTGAAGAAATGATAAAGGTAAGTGTATTTGTGACCTTCGAGTGTGTGGCCTTGGTCAAGACACTTGGTTTCTTTTGCTCTTTGCCTTATCTCATGTGTGTAAGGTGAGCTTTGTACGCTCTTTGGCCTTAATGGATGAGTTTAGGGGGAGCTTGTGAGTTTGGTGCTCCTTTGCTCTTTTGTCGGTGGTGTCGAGCCCTTTTTGCCTCCCCTCGAGGAGCCGGTGGTAGCATCTGTATAGCTTTTCTATGTGCATTTCTTGCATTTGGCATGGCATATGTAGCATGATGTATAGGCATCCTTGTATCTTAGATTGCATGCATTTTGTATCATATGCATTGGTTAGGAAAAGCTTCTCTCATATACATTGTTCACCATGGAATGAGATATATGTCTTTGTGAGCTTGTTTGGTATGCTACGGTTAGTTTGGCTTAGCTCTTGATGATCTTGATGAATAATCCATGGTTGATAGGTATGCTTTTGAAAAATGCCACATGTATGCTCTCTCATGTGTAAATTCCTTTGCATGCTCTTGACATGTTTGTGTGGCCTTGCTATGCTTAATTTGTGGTTGGATAGCTAGTTTATTGATCATATGGGGCCAAAGGCTCATTTGCCATCATGAATGTTTAGCCCTCTTGATTTATCTTGTGGAGGAGCATAAGTTCCTTTTTGTCGCAAAGACATTTCATGTACCATTTACAAATCTGAAAGTGAAATGAAAAATGCTTGGAAAAAATGCTCCCATGTCATATGTGCTGAATTTAATTTGCTTTGGGTGCTAAACCGTTGCATGATGCCTACCAATGAGAAGTCTCATACATAGAAGTAGGCACATGGCTCGGTGGCTTTGACATGACATGAGGTGCTTGTGGGTGTTTGTGATGGTCTTATGATTAGAATGGTTGTCCTAGCATGAAGTTTGTGTGGCTTTGCCATTTTGATATGCTTTGATCATGTTTAGGACTTTGCTCATGAGAGGCAAGTTTTTCGCAAAATTGCCAAAATCCATCTTAGCTTCGTCCAATGGTTGTGAAACTTGGTGATCATGTAGTTGAGATCGATACGAAGCCGTAGAGTATCTAACTTGCTCATTTGGACATGTGTAGCATTCTTTGTTGAATTTTGTCTATTTGAGAAGCTCTAGGTTGAAAGTTTTGCATTTTTAGCTTGATTCATGCATTGTCAACAAGGGGGAGAAGTTTGAGCTTAAAATGGCTTACCGGACGCATTTAGAAGGTTTTCAGGTGGTTTCGAGCCATTTTTGGGCTCTGTTGTACACCGGTCTGACCAGTGAAGAGCACCGGTCTGACCGGTGTGAGGCCGGTCCCGTACACATGTTAGGCACCGGTCGACCGGTGGTGATGACCGTCCGACCGGTGTGAGCCGAAAGTCTTTGCGGTACCTGTCTCCGTTTTCAAGTGGTGTCTTGCATGCATTTGTCCGGGGGAGGTGCATTGGTTCGGTGGGGAGCTTGCATGTGTGCGGGGGGGAGCTCTTTGTGGTTTTTCGAGCTTTGTTTCGGTGGTTTGCGCTCTTTGCTTGAGTTTTGTTTTGTCTCGGATGTGTCGAGCCGTTGCCCTTGCCTAAGGGGTCCGAGATTCCGGTCTTCTTCAAGTGATCTTGCTCTTTGCCTTTGTTTGGCTTTCGATCGCTTGTTGGAGTTTCTTTTTTATTCGTTTCTTTTCTTTTTCTTTTCTCTCTTGTTACTTTCGTGTGGGTGTTGTCAATGCACTCATCAAGGGGGAGATTGAGGACCATGTGTGGTTCGAGGACCGGTGGATGGTCGCTTCTTTGTGTGATGAGTGATTGACAACGTTGTGTGGACTGATTCTTCGCTAAGTATTGCAGGTGCGAGTGGTTGCGGCTTGACTCGTGTTGGTGCAGGTGAAGAACAAGCGCGAAAGGTTGTTGCCGGTGAGGCCTCCAGGTGTGGAGAAGACAAGTAGGCTTCGTTCGAGGGACCCGGTGGCCGGCGGGGGTCAAGTGCGGGCCGCATGGTGACATGAACAAGAAGATGAAGTCATGGACGGTTTCTTGGTTGAGCCACAAAACCAAGGTCGAGCCGGGACTACGTGGGAGCCAAGTCATGAGTGGATATTGGCGGAGGCTACACCGAGTTCGCGGGGTTTTCAGTGGTTCACCAGAAAACCACTGGGTTCCTTGGTTGATCCACAAAGCCAAGACCGGAGACCGAAGACGCGTGCGGCAGAAGCGGCACGGCCCGGTCCGACCGGTGGGTCCGACCCGGTCCGACGGTGGGGACCGGTCGGCCGGGTGAGTGCACCGGTCGGCCGACCGGTGTGCGACGACGCAGTCCGGAATCTTCGAAGCGGAGGACACGCGTCGGGATCGCATGGCTTGCGTCGAGGCTACGCAGGGTGCGGTCGCCGGGCATCCGTACGATGGTGAAGACATCAAGAAATCCAAATCCGCCCTTGAGGGGCTTGTATCCCTAGTTAGTAGAGAAGGGCATTTTAGACATTCGGTTGCCTCCATATAACCCAAGAGGTGAGAGGATGGCAGCCAACTCTTGGAACCCTAGCTCATTAGTTTTCCTATTTTTCCACCTATTTTCCTTAGGTTTTCTCTAGGACTAGCAAGAGAGCTTCACGGAGAGATCTTGTAGAGAGGGATGGATGATCGGGCGGCTTGCTAGACCTTGTACGAACCTTTGTTTCATGTATAGATGATTCGGCGTGGTTCCTTAAGGTTTGGATGTGTTTTTCCCGGTTGTTCTTGGTGGTGATTTTCGGAGCCCTCTCTCGGTGATTTCTTTGGGTTGTTTTCGGGGCTTTTCTCTTGGGGATTTGATGGGGGAAATTTGTGGGAACCCTTCGTGGTTCTTTGGGCTGTGATTCCCCTCCCAAATCCGTGAGTAAAAGTGCTCGATTTCGGGGTTTCTTGAGTTCTTGGGTTGGAAGTGCTTCCGGCGGGATTTCTTCGATTCCTCCTTTTTGGACGAGATTTGGTGGGATTAAACTTGGCTATGGACTCCTCATGAGGTGTTCCTGATATCCCCAAAGTCTTGTTCAAGTCCGTGGAGCGATTCGGGAGATCGAGATTTGGATTTGGGGGAGTTGACCGCGGGTCTTGTTCATCCCGAGTCGCCTGAGCTACACCGGTCTGACCGGTGCTCTTGACCGGTCTGACCGGTGCAAGCCCTTGTGGGATTTTGCTCGGGTGAACATCTTAGTGTGTTCTTTGTTGTCCCGTGGTGCTGCTGTTTCAAGTTTGGGTCTGTTTGGTCGTCGGTTGACCTGTTTGGTGCCTTGGGGGCTTTCTGGCTGCCATCGGTCTGACCGGTGCGTCTCACCGGTCTGACCGGTGTAGAGCCACTTAGTGGAAGTTGCTCAGTTTCACCAGCAGGGACCGGTCGGCCGGTGGTGCTCACGGTCCGACCGTGTCGGTCCGTAGACTCGAGGTTTGGTTTTTCCGCTTGCGTTTCTCGGGTCGGAAGGTTGCGTGTTGGTTCCTAGGTCCAGTGGCACTCCAGTGGCTACGTGGGCTTGACCAACCTTGGTAGTGAGTCGGAGACATGTGTTGGAAGCCGCGTTCGTCTTGTTGGAGTTTTCATCTCCTTCGAGAAGAATTTTTATCGGCTCCCATTCACTCCCCCCCTCTCTGGTTCGCCGTATCGGTCCTTCAAGTGGTATCAGAGCCGGTTCGGGTCTTTGTTGACTCTAACCGGTCTAAGATCCAAGGATGGCGTACCGGGAACGGGGTTCGGGTCCTCCACACTTCGATGGCAAGAACTACCGGATGTGGAGCAAGCGGATGGGTGCGTTTCTCCGCGGAAAGGGTCGGATCCTTTGGGATGTCACGGTGGACACGAGAGCTATGTCCAGGTGATGGATTTCCTCGCTCCGAGATCGAGGGACGGCTTCGACGCCAACAATAAGGCGGTCGACTACTTGTTTCGTGCTTTGTGTCGGCCGAGTTCGATCGGGTGCACACCGAGCACTTGGCTTGTAGGATTTGGGCGGTGTTGAAGGAGGCTCATGTTGGGAACGCCCAGGTTCAGGCACGGATGTATGCGACCTACCAGAGAGAGTACGAGAACTTCACTCATCTCCCCGGTGAGTCCATCAATGCCTTGTTTCAGAGGTTCACGGTGGTTGTGAACAACATGAGGGCCAATGTGGACGTGCTCCCGTACGATGATCATGATAGAGCGGTCAAGCTCTTACACTCTTTGGATCGTACGATATGGGGCGGAAAGTTCGAGGCCATTGTCGAGTCGGAGAAGTATGACACTCGACGGTGAACGAGCCGTTCTCGAAGCTCAAGTCGGGCCGAGGTGGATAGGGGCATGACTGCCAAGCTCGAGGGACCGACTGATTCCCATAGTCTTGCCCTCGTTGGTGGTTCGAAAGGAAAGGCTAACACTAATCCGTCCACCAGGATGTTCTCTTTCTCCTCTTTGATGTCTATGCCAGATGAGGAGTTCGACGAGCTTGGAGAGGACGAGCTGGCGCTCCTGACGAGGCGGTTCGAGAGGCTGCATGAGAACCGAGTGAACATGAGGAGGAAGACGAGGACATGCTTCAAGTGCGGCAAGGCTGGACACTATTTCGCCGAGTGTCCGAAGGTGAACGACCCCGACAAGAACAAGTTCAAGGACAAGAAGAAGAAGTCCAAGACGAAGGATCATGGACATGGGAAGAAGACACGGTCTCGAGAGAAGATGAAGAGATCAAGCGACATCGAGTCTGATTCCGAGGACACGTCTTCAAGCTCGAGTGATGAAGACGAAGAGGATGAGAAGAAGAGGAGGAAGAAGAAGAACTTTGGCAAGTATCTCAACGGCCTTTGTGTGACAGGCCTAAGCCTCAAGGACGACTTCTGCGGCATGGCTCGCAGTTCGAGCAGCAAGAGAAGCCAGAGGGACGCCTCGGATTTGGATTCCGAGGATGAGGTATGTGATGAGCTCTCTTCTTTGCGTAAGGAGAATGAGGAGTTGGTTGACTTGCTTGATAATCGCGATCACATGCTTAGAGAGGCTAAGAAGCTTAGGAAGGAGCTTAGATCTTTGCTCAAGGATGCTAGGACTAGAGTGGCTGAGCTAGAAACACAGGTTCTTTATAGCAAGCTTGAAATTGATTCGCTCAAGGCTAGCCCTGTTGTTTCTGATGAAAATGATTGTGCTGATTGCTCTGCTTTCCTAGTCGACTTGACCGATCTTAGGGAGAAGTATGCCTCCAAGTGTGAGGAACTAGATGTGCTTAGGGTTGAGTTGGGACTGAGCTACAATCTAGACCCACTTTGCTTGGTGCTTGCACTTCTTGCCCTAGTTTGCATGAGAAAATTACCGAGCTCGGTCTCGCATTGTTTCACTTGAGGCTGATTTGAAAGTGCCTATTCCTACTTCTTGCTCTACATGTGAGTTGCATGCTATGAAGAATTTGGATCTTGCAAAATGTGTTGGTCGCTTGCAAGATGAGAATGATAAGTTGCGTGAAGCGCTGAGTTGGTTGTCGAGTCAAGAACCTCAACTTGGTATGATGATTGCTAGCTGTAGACTCGAGGTTTGGTTTTTCCGCTGCGTTTCTCGGGTCGGAAGGTTGCGTGTTGGTTCCTAGGTC
This sequence comes from Cenchrus americanus, assembly GCA_947561735.1. Lineage (NCBI taxonomy): Eukaryota > Viridiplantae > Streptophyta > Magnoliopsida > Poales > Poaceae > Cenchrus > Cenchrus americanus. The sequence continues at coordinate 161,952,159 of OX387242.1, read as the reverse complement.
CAGTGGCACTCCAGTGGCTACGTGGGCTTGACCAACCTTGGTGGTGAGTCGGAGACATGTGTTGGAAGCCGCGTTTGTCTTGTTGGAGTTTTCATCTCCTTCGAGAAGAATTTTTATCGGCTCCCATTCACTCCCCCCCTCTCTGGTTCGCCGTATCGGTCCTTCACACGGTCGGCACCACCCTGCACAAGTACAAGCAAAAAATCGGAATGCCAGGTCGCCAAAAAACCAAACCCCGCAGAAGAGCAAGCCCCTTACCTCGAAGAGGAGAAGGTGCGCTTCCTTTTCCTCGAGGCCTCGGTAGATGAGGTCGGCGCGGCCGACGCGCCCGTCGCTGCGCCTCCTGACGTCTCCACCGCGCGCACGGGCCCCGCCCCGCGCGCGGGTGCGCTTGCGCGCGCGCGCCTCCGCGGCGCGCGCGGCACCTCCGCGGCTTGCGCCGCCCTTGTTGTTGATTGCCTGGTGGCGGGCGCCGTTGCGCCCGCCCCAGGCGATGCCGCCCTTGCCGCCGGGGCTGGCTCCGGCGACGGGGGTGCAGGCTCCCACCTATCAGAGGGGCCCTGCCCCGCAGCTTCTTCCTCCTCGTCCTCCTCCGAGGACGAATATTCCTCGGTCCCCGGGGAGGAGAGCCCCTGCTGCTCGCGCAGCTGGTACTCCGCGCTCCGCCGCTCGCGGCGCTCGCGGTGCCGCCTCGCGCGCTCCCTTTTGCGCGCCGCCCGCTCCCCCTCCCGTTGCTGCGCCGCCCGGACTTCGCGGCGCTCAGGCTCACCAGCTGCAGGCGAGAACGTCAAAAGCACGTCAGGAGCCAGGGGCAACATCAAGAACGAGAACAGGGCCAAGAATCATACTCACCAGCGGGCCGGTGGGGAGCATCTCGAGGTCCCACGGGGACCGGTCCTGGCGCAGCATCCGGGTGTCGACGGCGCTCCGCGCCCGTGTGAGCGCATACGCCCGCTCGAGGGGGGGTCGGGAGCATCCGCGACCTCGCCGGCGCGACGGGGTCCGCCTCCTCCGTCATCTCGAAGATGCAGAGCGGCCTCTCCATCAGGGCACGATCCGCCGGTGGTGGAGGAAGGCGAGGACGCCCGCCGCGGTCGGCCCGCGCGTCGCCGGAGTTCTTCGGCCGCGGCCGAGAGCAAGTCCAGCCGCCTCCGATGCTGGACCGTGGACACCCCGTGGCCCCAGGAGTTGGGCCTCTCCCGGAGCACCAGACCGGTGTAGGGGGGAGGCCAGGCTCGGTGTTGCGAAGGTAGAACGACCCCCGCTCCCAGCCGGCGTTGTTGGTCGTCATGGTACAAGGGATGTAGTCGTCCTTGTACTGCGTCCGCAGGGCGAGCGACATGTTGCCAGCGCGCACCGCGCGGCGGGTCCTCTGCTCCGTCGTCGGCTGTGTGAACAGCTCCGCGCGGAAGCGGTGTACCCAGAGATCCCAGTTCACTGGGATCCCCAGGTACCTTTCACAGACGCCCACGAACGTGGCCGCCTGCGAAATCGCGTTCGGCGCAAAGTTGTGCAACTCCACACCGTAGCGGTGGCAGAGCGCCCGCATGAAGCGGCTCGCCGGCGCTGCGAAACCGTGTTCGTGGAAGCGGACGAAGCTCACCACGTAGCCTTCCGGCGGGTTGCGCGCGTGGTCCCCCGCCGGCGGCACGATCCACTCCGCCGGTCGGCCCTCCTCATTCGCCGCCAGCTGGCCGGCGGAGACCAGGTCGCTAAGGGCCGCCCGGTTCATCGACGACCGCTCCCATGCGTACGGGTCGAGGATCGTGAGGGGCGGAAGTGGCGCCATGAGAAAAGACAAGGGATCCGGGAGCGGAGGACAAGAAGAAGAAGAAGAGCCCTAATGGCGAAGGGCCGCGGTAGCAAGAGCGGGACGAAGGCGAGAGCGCAGGGCGCAAGAATGGCGGAACACTAAGGTAAAAACCGACGTTTTCCCTCCCCTCAGATTTATAAGCCATGGGCGTGCCCTCCGGGGCGCACGTCCCGCGCGCATTAACTGCAAGGAATCTTTTTTCTCGCTGACGGGCGGGCCCCACCACGACCGCGGCGGCCAAGCCACCGCGAACAGGCCATCATCACGGCGAAGAATAACGAGGGCCGTGGCAGGCGGTCACGTCCGCCTGCCCACGCCGCCCATTACGCGCGCGCGGCTGCAACGCTTAAAAAGGCGCGCCCGCGACGCGAAATCACAGCCTCGGCTGTGGAGCATTTAATGGTCCGGTTCCTTACAAAGTAAGGAGAACCCTCGAGCGGCACGGGCTCCCGGCTCGGGAAAATTTCAACCGTCGAAAGGGTACAGGCGTGAGAAGGTTGCCTCGGGGCCCGGTTGAAACAAAACAGGCACCGCAAAGCACCCATGCCGTGTCATGCCATCGGCGCCTCGAGGGCCGGCTCGCCCGTGCCCCTCGACGGCCGCGGATGCCGGGCGGGGAGCGCTTAGCCGCCACCCCGCACCATTCTTCTGATCGGCGCCTCGAGGGCCGGCTCGCCCGAGTGCCCCTCGACAGTCGCAGATGCAGGCCGGGAGCGCTTAGCCGCCACCCCGCACCAGTCTTGCGATCGGCGCCTCGAGGGCTGGCTCGCCCAGGCCCCTCGATGGTCGCAGATGCCGGCCGGGGAGCGCTTAGCCGCCGCCCCGCACCATTTTTATCGATCGGTGCCTCGAGGGCCGGCTCGCCCGGGCCCCTCAATGGTCGCAGATGCCAGGCCGGGAGCGCATAGTTGTCGCCCTGCACCATTTTTACTGATCAGCGCCTCGAGGGCTGGCTCGCCCAGGCCCCTCGATGGTCGCAGATGCCAGGCCGGGAGCGCTTAGGCGCCGCCCCGCACCATTTTTTACTGATCAGCGCCTCGAGGGCTGGCTCGCCCAGGCCCCTCGATGGTCGCAGATGCAAAGACGGGGCCGCCCAGGCGCCACCCCGCACGGCCCTACTGATCAGAGGTTCGAAGCCTGACCCTCGACGGGTTCGAACAGGTGCCCCAGATCACCAGAGTCAGGGACGACGAAGGCACGCGCATTCGAGCCGTTCCTCGAGCCCGCCGGCTCGAGGGTGCCCCATATGTCGTGTTCGAGAGCCAGCGAGGGCAGCTAGCCGGGGGATCCCACCGAGGGAGAGCTTCCACGCCCTCGGTCCCTAGGGAACGGGACCGAGCCCCACCTAGCAAACCCACGCAAGCGCTTCAATGGACGTGTCTCTGGACCACGCAGCCTACCCTTATCGAATGGGGCATGGGCGTCCACTCGAACCACCCGCTAGCAGCTCAACGAGGAATCCGCAATCCGCGACCTGCTCAATGGGGGTTGCGGAAACCTCACCCTCCGTCCCGTGGAGGGACGGCGAGGGCGCGTTAAAAAACAAGTCGTAAAGCTCTACCCGATCGCCTCGAACGGGCCCAGGCTCGGGGGCTTGACGCACGGCTACACCTTCTGGATTGCACCCGCCGGAGATAGTGCCCGCAGCGCGTGCGTCACCGAAGCCGGCTGAGACATTGCCGACGCCAGTTGAAACATGTACCATGCCTTCTGGCCAACTCTCGCGGTTAACCCCTACAGGAGCACCCACGCTCCTGCAGGGCTTCGGGGGCTAGACCCGCGGGTCCGCTGACGCGGCCCCACGGAAAGCGTTCGCGAGACCAGGAGGGAAGAACGTCCTATCAGTAAGTTCCAGCATCTGCGGGAGCCTCAATGGCAAACCCACAGATGCTCGGGGGCTACTGTCAGGGACATCCCTAGGGGTCCCCTTTAACAACTGGGAAATCCCCACTTAAAACCCGCAACAAAGCCAAAGCCAAATGCGCCTCGCCTAACCACGCAGGGCACGGCCCACGCCGCGGAGGCCCCAACGGCCCACCAAGGCGGCCCACTCGAAGATCCCCTCGAGCAGGCTTCGCCTCGCTCGAGGATGCGCGCCTCCCTCGGGCGGACTCCGTCCCGCTCGAGGGGGTGTGCTTACCTCGAGCAGGCTCCGTCTCGCTCGAGGGTCCGCTCCGCCCTCAAACGGGGTCCGCCTCGCTCGAGGGCGCTCCGCACGCTCGCGCTCGCTCCCCGTACGCGAGCATTTAATGCCCCGACAACGGCGGGGCGGCGCCATCATGCGCACGGGGCTCACGCCCCGGTGCCGCCGCACCAACTCCCCGGGGAGGGAGCCCATCCCCGCCACCGTGGGAGGAAGGGCGTGCGGCGTGGCCGGGTGCCGGCCCCGTGACGCCGCGCCGCCTACCCGTACGACTAACGCGCCGAGCCCTCGAAGGGGGCCGGCCGCACCCTCGACTTGCTTTCTTGTGACCTTGCAGGGTTAGGTGGAGACGCTAGGCCGGTGGGGCGCCATCCCCGCCACCGTGCACCCGCATGGCTGCCGCCCCCGCGCGTACGAACCCACGCCGGGCGCTGTGGCAACAGCTCCAGCGCTGTGGAGCGTGCGGGAACGGGACGCCGCCTTACCTGCCACTGTGCCTCGTACGAACCAACGTCAGCAACTCCCTCGAGCCCGTCTAAAGACATCACAGCCATCCGCTGCCCTCCTACCCTCGAAGCCGCCACTGTTCGGGTACAAGATACGCCTTGGTGGCCGGATCGCTGCAAGGATCGTCCGAATGGCCGCCTACTCTACGGCGTAGCACACCACGCTCCCTCACGTAGCTAAAATAGCGCGGCACACATGTGATTCGCTCTCTCCTTGGTCTATAAAAGGAGGACGAACCCCCTTGCCGCAGGGGACAGAACGACAGGAGACAGAACAACACGAGACACGACACAGAGAGGAGAGAACACAACACGAGACAGGCTGCATCGCGCACTTGCTCTCCAATTCTCCCACAACATCTTCAGCCAGTACGCCAGGGACTTGGAGGCCACGCTTCGTCTCCCGCCTTGCTTGTAGCAGCCCCACTACAGGGACCCCCGGTGCTGAGCAATATAGTGCCTTGAGCACACCACTGCTGGACGTACGACCCCCCCGACCGGAACCAGGATAACCTCTGTGTCTTCTATTGCTTAGCATCGACCATTGAGGGATAGACCTTGGCGCTTATTACTGGTTAGTGTCGGGACCACATTCCACACCGACAGGTACTGCACCAATATCTAAAAGACCCTACCGAATGCCACCCAAGGAATTGGCAGAGTTGAAGGTTCAGTTGCAAGAACTGCTTGATAAGGGATATATCCGCCCAAGTTCTTCTCCTTGGGAAGTCCCGCTCTGTTTGTGAAAAAGAAAGATGGTAGTTTGCGGATGTGTGTTGACTATTGTCCACTCAATGCGGTGACAATTAAGAATAAATACCCGTTGCCCCGCATTGATGTTCTCTTTGATCAATTGGCTAGTGCCAAGGTCTTTTCCAAGATTGATCTTCGATCGGGCTATCATCAAATCAAAATTCGAGCAAGTGACGTACCAAAGACAGCCTTCTCCACCAGATACGGTCTCTATGAATTCCTAGTGATGTCTTTTGGTCTCACCAATGCACCTACCTATTTCATGTACCTTATGAACTCAGTTTTCATGAACGAACTGGACAAGTTCGTAGTGGTCTTCATCGACGATATTCTCATTTATTCGAAGAGCGAAGCCGAGCATGCGAAGCATCTTCGTATTGTTTTGCAACGATTGAGAGATCACAAACTCCATGCCAAATTCTCCAAATGCAAATTTTGGTTGGATAGTGTGAAGTTTTTCGGTCATACTATTTCCAAAGAGGGTATCTCTGTGGATCCTAGCATAGTGCAGGAGGTCATGGATTGGAAGCCACCCAAATCAGTACACCTAATCCGTAGCTTTTTGGGTCTAGCAGGCTATTATCGTCGGTTTATTCTGGACTTCTCCAGAATAGCCAAACCCATGACTGAACTTCTGCAGAAGGGTGTCAAGTTCGTGTGGAGCGAGGAATGTGACCAAGCTTTTCACACCTTGATGAAACACTTAACCTCAGCTCCGATATGACCAAACCGTTTGAGGTGTTTTGTGACGCTTCGAGCACTGGTCTTGGTTGCGTGCTCATGCAAGAAAACCGAGTCATTGCCTATGCCTCGCGAGCACTTCGACCTCATGAGAAGAATTACCCGACTCATGATCTTGAGTTAGCAGAAGTTGTGCATGCCTTGAAGCTTTGGCGGCATTACCTGATGGGTAATCACTGCAATATCTACACCGACCACAAGAGTCTCAAGTACATTTTCACTCAATCTGACTTGAATATGAGGCAACGAAGATGGTTGGAATTAATCAAGGATTATGATTTGGAAGTCCATTATCATCTCGACAAGGCTAACGTGGTTGCGGATGCGCTTAGCCGCAAGCATTGCAACTATGTGACGTTAGAGCCGAAGAACGAAGCCTTGTGTGAAGAACTGAGGAAGCTTAGCTTGGAAGTGGTCGAACATGGCAAGCTTCATGCTGTTTCGATCAAATCCCCTCTCCATGAGAGAATTGCTATAGCTCAACTCAGCGATGAAGAGATTCACAAAATCAACCAAAAATTAGAAGAGGGAGACCCTAAGTATGAATGCTTCCGAAAGGATGACAAGGGAGTTGTTTGGTTCGTACACAGGTTAGTGATACCACAGAATCAAGAGTTAAAGAAGGAGATTTTAGATGAGGCTCATCTCTCTAAATTCACCATTCACCCTGGAAGTACCAAAATGTACCGAGATCTTAGGGAAAATTTTTGGTGGTCAAAAATGAAAGGAGAAATAGTCGAGTATGTGTCCAGTTGTGACACGTGCCAAAGGATCAAGGCTAGTCATCTAAAGACCGCGGGTCAAATGCAACCATTAACCATCCCTGCATGGAAGTGGGACGATATCAGTATGGATTTCATTGTCGGTTTACCTCTCACGCCTCGGAAACATGATTCCATTTGGGTCATAGTGGACCGACTCACCAAGACCGCTCACTTTATCCCCGTTCACACCACTTATTCAGCTGAGCGATACGCGGAAATCTATATTGATCTCATAGTGCGACTACACGGTGTTCCCAAGACTATCTTGTCCGATCGTGGCACTCAGTTCGTTGCTCGTTTCTGGGCACAAGTGCATGAATCTTTGGGAACCAAGTTATTCCATAGTTCCAGTTATCACCCTCAGACCGATGGTCAGACGGAAAGAGTATACCAAGTAGTAGAAGATATGTTGAGGGCTTGTGCCATTCATTTCGACAAATCATGGGACAAATGCCTTGCTCTAGCAGAGTTTGCTTACAACAATAGCTATTAGGCTAGTCTGAAGATGGCCCCGTTTGAAGCCTTGTATGGAAGAAGGTGTCGTACCCCTTTGAATTGGTCACAAGCGGGTGAACGAACCTTGTTTGGTCCTAAGCTAGTGCAAGAAGCCGAAGAAAAAGTGAGTGTTATTAGAGAGAATCTGAGGGCAGCTCAGATGAGGCAAAAGAGCTACCATGATAAAGCTAGAGCTCCCCGAGAGTTCGAAGTTGGTAATTATGTATACCTAAAGGTATCTCCAACCAAGGGCGTGCAACGCTTTGGAGTAAAAGGGAAATTAGCTCCACGCTATATTGGTCCTTATGAAGTCACCGAGAAGTTTGGTACGACGGCTTATCGTATTCGACTTCCCGACCAATTATCTGCAGTGCACGACGTGTTTCACGTCTCGCAATTGAAGAAGTGTGAGCAAGTCCCCGAGGCACAAATAATTGAAGAGACCAATGCAGAAATAGAACCAGACCTATCGTTAGCAGAGTAACCAATGAGGATATTGGACCATACAGAAAGGCAGACGAGAAGACAAAAGGTAAAAATGTACAAGATACAATGGAGTCACCACACAGAAGAAGAAGCTACATGGGAGACCGAGCAGTTTCTCAACGCCAAGTACCACGACTTTCTTCCGAGTCAAGCTCATAAGTGAACTCTTCTCGCGTGCTTTGATTCGAATCAGGAAATACAATTGCACCGAGAGCGCCGGAACGCGTCCAGAGCGCGACGTCGCGCGCGGCCACGTCGGCCACCGCCGTACGCGCCGTACCCACTTCGGGTGCGCACGTCGAGGCGTCGGTGTGACCGCCGGTCCCGCGCGGCCGCCGGTGAGCACCCGTGCGTGTCGTCCGTGGCAAGTGGGGGGGGGGGGGGCCGGGTGGCGCGAATCCGCCGGCCGGCGCACCGTCCGCGGCGTGCCATTGGTCGCCGGCGCGGCGCACGTCGCCGGCCATGCCCTCGCCTCCCCTACGCGGTCTAGCGGCTCGGCACATTCCTACCTACCCCAACCGACCTTCCAGCGCGCATATAAGCCGGTCCTCGCCGTCCCTCGCGCGCATGCCTACCTGCTCGAGCCGCCGCCGCCCGCCATTGCCGCCGCTCGGTGAGCATTGTGCTCCGCTCGATTTCCTCGCCCACCAGTGAGCCTCAGCCCTTCCCTGTGAACCACAAGACCTCCCCGAGCCATGTGTTGATCACGCTGAGCCACCCCTTCGCCGGAGCCCGAGCCTCCACGGCCGCCGCCGGACCGCCGCCGTCGAGCTCGCTCCTCCGCCAATTCTCCAAGCTCCGTGACGTGCCTGGTACCTTCCTTGGGTTGCACGGAAGCTTCCTGGGCAGCACGTGGTTGAGCATAGGCCATCCCCTCACCGCCGTCAAGTTTCTCGCGGGCGCGCCGCCGCTGCTCCGCCGCCGCCACTCGCCGGAGTCCCCACCGGCCAATCCACTGCCGCCAATCGATAGCTGGTAGGCCTAATCGAAGATCCCCCTTGCTTGTTTGCGTGCCCGAGCCCTACCTCGCCGCCGGCGAGCTCATCTCCGCCGTCGGGCCCGAGGGGGGTGAACCAAGGGTATATTGGTGAAGCTTTCAAAAGTTCTAAGGTCCCTAGTATAAAAAGATTGTTCTTAGTTTTGTGTTTGAGTCCAGCACCTTGTAAAATCGATTAAAAATCGTAGAAAAACCCAAAAATAGCAAACCCAATTTTTCTGTGCTCAGTGTGACAAGAACTACAACTTTGTGCAGATATATATATATATATACTTTTGAGATGTAGTTTTTGCTTGAAAAATTGGAATGTGAAATGCTTAGATTGGTGTTTCTGCCAAATCCACCCAAGCTTTTGAGCTGGATTTTGGATATGTTGTGATCACTAGTGTGCCTAGCCCCTGTGCCAAAATTTGCACAAAGTTACTAAAGGGATCTTCCTGAATAAATTATTTTGTGATATTGGCAAATCTGCTTTAATGATTTTTGTAGCTCCAAATATAATTATTTCTGAGCCCAACTTCTGGCTATAGTCTGGCTATGATAAAAAACACCTTTGGTGAATTTACCATGATTTTATATCTGTTATAAATATTATTTCCTCATTTATGCTTGTTTTTAATCATAAATATGTATAGCATGTTTTATGAAGGCTATATGTTTGTTTGTTAGTTCTTTAAGCTTGTTGTGGACAAGAGTATATGTAGGAGAAAGATGGGGTTCATTTCTGTGCTATTTATTTTCACATGCATTATTCCTTTTATGCTAGCTAGGAATGCTCCTATTTTGGTGTATTATTTTCAATGGTGCTAAAACCCTTTTCCATGCTGTCCATTGTATGCCTCTTGGTTAGTAAGACCATGGGGGGGGGTTGCAGGATTAGTTGTATGTTTGGTTATGCATGAGAAACTCAAAACTAGAATAATCTAGAGAAGGGAAAATAAGGAAAATCACTATCTCTAGTGCATGCTTTAAGGATAAGTGTTAGGAAAAGTAACTTGGTGCTAGGAATATAATGGCCTTTGCTGTTTGTTGCTGAATTAATTAATTCTTTAATAGATGTGCACACAATCACCTTAAAAGGGTAAGCTAGATAAGCCTTGGTTTAATTCTTGTAAGAGGAGGAATGTGTAAACACTTTTGTTAAGATGAATATGGCCAACCATACCCTTCTAGTGGCTGTTGCTACTGTTTGTGAATTAATTTAAATTAATTACACTCCTAACCCCTACATGGCATTCCCCGTGTAGAAGTCCCCGACGGTAGCTATACGCTTGTGCCGGTTGACGAGGACGAGGGAGCTGGAGGGGACGTGCACTACGTGGCCGTAGAGCAAGACCCGGGCCAAAGTCCGGAAGTTTGTGTGTCTGCTTGTGCTGACGAAGCAAGCCCCGGTTTATTCATTAACCCATGTGTTTCTTTAAACTTCTGAATTTACTTCTTGTTATTGTATGTGCATTTATGTTCACGAGTTGAAATAAAACCCTAGTTGCATGATCCATAAGTACCTATGATCTTTTACTAGCATGTTAGGTCGCTAGTTGCTATGCTTAAGGATCCGGTACAAGTCGAAATATGTTTGTCACTCGCGAGAATAGGATCTCCTTTATGGAATCACCATATGTTTAAATGGATTGCTCATGTGGTAAGAGCATGGGATTTGGGCTCCGGTCCAATGGCTTCGTTGGCTAAGTGTTTGAAAGTACTAAACACTTGTCGGAAATGGGTACGGTAAGCCTAGTACCTAAATGAGGCGGTACGGGGTTTTACTATCACTAGTCTTAGGGTTGCGGCCCTGGGCTCGCCACCCGAGTGCATACGTGAGGCTGGGTGACCTTAGTGGCGTAGCCCAGATAAACCTTGTACTTAAGACTGTGAGCTATTATCCCCAAACCGAAGAATGACGGGAACCGCCTGGTTGGTGAACTCTTAGTGAGGGCACCTCCCGTGTGTTTAGGTCCACCTTGCAAGGTTTTGAATCAATCGATTGTCGGCCTCTCACCGTCATCTGAGACTACTTACCCGACTGGCCATGATATCTCTTTATGATGGAACTTTGTGAAGATTATTAATTTGGCTAATTGTTTGTACAACTTTGGTTGCAATAGTTGCTTACCTAGTAATGATTACTTCTTCTAGAACTTGAGCTAAAATGTAAAAGTAAGGATTCACTACTTAGTAGTTTTTGGCAAATAAACCCACAAGCCAAAAGCCTTGCATACTAGAGGTAAAGTCTTTTCTTTTAGACGGGTAAGTCTTGCTGAGTATTAGTATACTTAGTCTTGCTTTATAACTGTTGTTCCAGGTAATGCATCTGATGTGTGGCCCGGAGAGCTTCCACCCGGCTGGGAGCTGGAATGGGTGGATGACGAAGAATGATTGCATCATGGACAGGCCTCCTATGATGTGATCATACCGTTTAGTTATCTTTCGCTGTTTTCAATAAACTCTGAACCATTTACTTTCATGTCAAAGAACTATGTTTGTAATATAATGACCCCTGTGGGGATGTGATGGTCAATTTGTAAGGCACTCTGGACTCTTCTTCGTGGGAGTTTTAATGCATTCGTTCGATCCTCTCTGTGTTTCCAAGTGATTTACCGGGTGTAAACCCGGCAACACTCAATTGTATGCTTCTTTATTGTCGCTTAATGACCAAAAGGAGTGGTTTAGGCGATAGTACGGAATTATCTCGGGTGGGGTTGTCACAAGAACCGAAGACGGTCTTTTGCGCCAGCGAGCTGCGCACCGGGTGACCGTCCGACCGGTGTGCGACGACGCAGTCCGGAGACTTCGAAGCGGAGGACACGCGTCAGGATCGCAAGGCTTGCGTCGAGGCTACGCAGGGTGCGGTCGCCGGGCATCCGTCCGATGGTGAAGACATGAAGACTTCCAAGTCCGCCCTTGAGGGGCTTGTATCCCTAGTTATTAGGAAAGGGCATTTTAGACTTTCGGTTGCCTCCTTATAACCCAATAGGTGAGAGGATGGCAGCAAACTCTTGGAACCCTAGCTCATTTGTTTTCCCATTTTCCTTCCTATTTTCCTTAGGTTTTCCATAGGACTAGCTTGAGAGCTTCATTGAGAGATCTTGTTGAGAGGGATGGATGATCGGGCGGCTTGCTAGACCTTGTATGAACCTTTGTTTCATGGATAGATGATTCAGCGTGGTTCCTCAAGGTTTGGATGTGTTTTCCCCGGTTGTTCTTGGTGGTGATTTTCGGAGCCCTCTCTTGGTGATTTCTTTGGGTTGTTTTCGGGACCTTTCTCTTGGGGATTTGATGGGGGAAATTTGTGGGAACCCTTCGTGGTTCTTTGGGCTGTGATTCCCCTCCCAAATCCGTGAGTAAAGACGCTCGATTTTGGGGTTTCTTGAGTTCTTGGGTTGGAAGTGCACTTGGTGGGATTTCCTTGATTCCTCCTTTTTGGACGAGTTTTGGTGGGATTAAACTTGGCTATGGACTCCTCATGAGGTGTTCCTAATATCCCCAAAGTCTTGTTCAAGTTCGTGGAGCGATTCGGGAGATCGAGGTTTGGATTTGGGGGAGTTGACCCGCGGGTCTTGTTCATCCCGAGTCGCCCAGCTACACCGGTCTGACCGGTGCTCTTGACCGGTCTGACCGGTGCAACACTCGGTGGGTTTTTGCTCGGGTGAACGTCTGGGTGTGTTCGCTGTTGTCTTGTGTTGCTGCTGTTTTGAGTTTGGGTCAGTTTGGTGGTCGCTTGGCCTGTTTGGTGCTTTGGGGGCTTTCAGGCTGGGATCGGTCTGACCGGTGTGTCTCACCGGTCTGACCGGTTTGGAGCCACTTAGTGAAAGTTGCTCAGTTTCACCAGCAGGGACCGGTCCGACCGGTGGTGCTCACCGGCCTGACCGGTGTGGGTCTGTAGACTCGAGGTTTGGTGTTCCGCTGCGTTCTCGGGTCGGAAGGTTGTGTGTTGGTTCCTAGGTCCAGTGGCACTCCAGTGGCTACGTGGGCTTGACCAACTTGGGTAGTGAGTCGGAGATGTGTGTTGGAAGCCGTGTTCATCTTGTTGGAGTTTCCATCTCCTTCGAGAAGAATTTTTATCGGCTCCCATTCACTCCCCCCCCTCTGGTTCGCCGTATCGGTCCTTCAAGTGGTATCAGAGCCGGTTCGGGTCTTTGTTGACTCTAACCAGTCTAAGATCCAAGGATGGCATACCAGGAACGGGGTTCGGGTCCTCCACACTTCGATGGCAAGAACTACCAGATGTGGAGCAAGCGGATGGGTGCGTTTCTCCGCGGAAAGGGTCAGATCCTTTGGGATGTCACGGTGGACACAGGCTATGTCCAGCTGATGGACTTCCTCGCTCCAGGATCGAGGGACAGATTCGACGCCAACAACAAGGCGGTCGACTACTTCTTTCGTGCTTTGTGTCAGCCTGAGTTCGATCGGGTGCACACCAAGCACTTGGCATGTAGGATTTGGGCGGTGTTGAAGGAGGCTCATGTTGGGAATGCCCAGGTTCAGGCACGGATGTATGCGACCTACCGGAGAGAGTACGAGAACTTCACTCATCTCCCCGGTGAGTCCATCGATGCCTTGTTTCAGAGGTTCACGGTGGTTGTGAACAACATGAGGGCCAATGTGGACGTGCTCCCGTACGATGATCATGATAGAGCGGTCAAGCTCTTACACTCTTTGGATCGTACGATTTGGGGCGGAAAGTTCGAGGCCATTGTGGAGTCAGAGAAGTATGACACTCTGACGGTGAACGAGCTGTTCTCAAAGCTCAAGTTGGCTGAGGTGGATAGGGGCATGACTGCCAAGCTCGAGGGTCCGACTGACTCCCATAGTCTAGCCCTCGTTGGTGGTTCCAAAGGAAAGGCTAACTCTAACCCACCCACCAGTATGTTCTCTTTCTCCTCTTTGATGTCTATGCCAGATGAGGAGTTCGACGAGCTTGGAGAGGACGAGCTGGCGCTTCTAACGAGGCGGTTCGAGAGGCTGCACGAGAACCGCGTGAACATGAGGAGGAACACGAGAACATGCTTCCAGTGCAGCAAGCCGGGACACTTCGTCGCCGACTGCCCGGAGAAGGCCGAGAACAAGGACGGCTACAAGAACAAGTCGAGGATGGACGGCAAGTACCGTTCGAGGCGCGACCACAAGAGCAAGAACAAGAACAAGTACAAGGACGAGCGACGATCGAGGAAGAAGGAGAGCCGAGGCAAGGCCCGAGCGATGGTTGGAGCGAGTGATGTCGACTCCAGTTCCGCGTACTCCACCTCGAGCTCTAGCAGCAGTGACGACGAAGGTGATCGTCGCAAGAACAAGAAGTCGTCCAAGAACCTGAGCGGGCTGAGCTGCTTCGCGAGAGATGGCTTCTGCACCATGGCGCTGAGCTCCGGCAGCAAGAAGAGCACACAGAGCGACTCGGACTTTGATTCCGACGATGAGGTGCGTGATGAACTTCCCTTCTTGCGCCAGGAGAGGCTTGGCTCTTTGCTTGATAACCGTGATGACATGCTTAGAGAGGCCAAGAAAATGAGAAAAGAGCTTAGGGCTTCACTCGAGGATGCTAGGACTAGAGTGGCTGAGCTAGAGACACAGGTGCTTGATAGCAAGCTTGAGATTGATTCCCTTAAGGCTAGCCATGTTGTTTCGGATGAGGTTGATTGTGCTTGATTGCTCCATATTTCTTGTCGATCTTGCTTTGTTTAAGGAGAAGCATGCCTCCAAGTGTGAGGAACTAGATGTGCTTAGGGTTGAAGTGGCCGAGCTTAAGTCTAGACTCGCTTTGCTAGGTGCTTGTACTTCTTGCCCGTTTTGCATGCTAAGATTGATGAGATGCATGCTTACACTAGTTCTCTTGAGGCTAAATTGAAGGAACCCATGCCTACATCATGCTCTACCTGTGAAATGCATGCTTTGAAAAATCTGGAACTTGCACATTATGTTGATCGTTTGCAGGATGAGAATGATGAGCTGAGGAAGTTGATGGGTTGGTTGTCTGGTCATGAGCCTCAGTTGAGGATGATGATCGAGGCATTTTAGAGGCGGGATGGTGAGGGACTTGGGGCAAACAAGGTTGGTGAGGGAAGTGGAGAGAATATCCCAGAGCCACCAAAAACCCACCACAAAAATGATTTTCCCCCAAAACCTAACCATCTTAGGAACCGACTAGACACGACCCCAGCTCCACCCGTGTTTCCTACACCCACAAATGATCTACAAAAGCCTATCAAGTTTGTGAGCACTTCTGGGAAAGTGTTCTTTGGGAAAGAAAGTGAGAAGGCTAATGAGGGGAAACCGGTGGAGGAATTGAGTGGAGAGAAAACTAGTGAGCAACCACATCCCAAGCCTAAGCCTAAGCTTGTGAGGTTCCATTGTGGCTATTGTGGGAGAGATGGCCATAAGGATGAGTTTTGCTTCAAGAGGAAGCGAGAGGAGAGAATGGAGAAGGAGTGGGCTAACAAGGACAAGTACCACCCTTCCGATGGTGTACTTGAGCCTCGTGCGCAGATGCCCAGGGCCAATGCAAGTGTGAGGACAGTTCGAGCTTGGGGAGAGGAGAAGGCGAAGGGCATTGGAGGTGCCGTTGCCTGAGTCACACCGGTCAGACCGGTGTGGGGCACCGGTCAGACCGGTGCAGGCCTGGACAGGCAGCATTTTGGGTTTCGTGCTCGTATAGGTGCGAGGGTTGTTTCTGGAGGTTGTGGTTCTGGTGGTTGGGCTGGAGAGTTTGCAGGTGGTCAGGTTGCTAGGCGTTCTCCCCCTCGAGTTCACTACGGGGATGGGAGGAGTCGTAGCTTTGAGAAGGAGAGGAGGGACGGTCCACGGGTTCTCTTTCGTGGTTTTGGTCCTCCTCCAGCCAGAGAGGGGTGATTCTCTTAGGGTGGTTGCCGTGGTGGTGTTCGTGGAGGTAGCTTTGGTAGGAGAGATGCTTTGGTTGGTGCTAACCCCACTTTCGAGCAAATGGCTCGGCACTGGTTTTACTCTTTTGGTACTAACCCCAGTGCTGAGTCATTTGTTCCCTCACATGCTCGTTTTTGAATTTCAGGTGGGAGACTTGAAGAACATTTGGTTGATTGACTCCGGTTGCTCGAGGCATATGACCAGAGACAGGGGGTGGTTCTCAAGTCTCGTCCCGGTGGTGACAAAAAGGTACATCAACTTTGGGGACAATGGGCGTGGGCGTGTGCTTTCAGAAGGTGAGATTAAGGTGAGTGACAAGATCACTCTGAGGCGTGTTGCTCTTGTTCAATCGCTGGGGTACAATTTGCTTTCTGTGTCCCGGCTTGTTGGATGAGGGCTTTGAGGTGTTGTTTCGGCCAGGTGGTTCTCGGATTTCGAACTCTCGAGGGGACCTTGTCTGTATGGTCGTTCCCGAGGGTCAGGTGTTTCGTGCTGATTTTTCTCAGTCTTCGGGTGTGGAGCGTTGTTTCTTGGCTGGTTCTTCGAGTGAGTTGTGGAGGTGGCATAGGAAGTTGGGTCACTTGAGCTTTGACCTTTTGTCTCGCTTGAGTAAACTCAATTTGGTCCGAGGATTGCCACGGTTGAGGCTTGAGAAAGAGTTGGTTTGTGCGCCGTGTAGGCATGCCAAGATGGTAGCCTCTTCTCACCCGCCTCTCACCGATGTGATGACTGAGCGTCCATGCGAGTTGCTCCATATGGACCTTGTTGGCCCAGCTCGTGTGCGATCTGCGGGTGGGAAGTGGTATGTCCTTGTTGTGGTGGACGACTATTCTCGGTATGCGTGGGTGTTCTTTCTCGAGGATAAGGGGGAGACGTTTGGTTTTGTTCGAGATCTAGTCTTGAGGTTGAGGAATGAGAGGCACGGAGATGCCATACGAGCTATCCGTAGTGATAATGGCTCGGAATTCAGAAACTCTCATTTTGAAACCTTTTGCCATGACTTGGGTCTTGAGCACCAGTTTTCGAGTCCGTATACACCTCCCCAGAATGGTGTTGTGGAAAGGAAGAATAGGACCTTGTGCGAGATGGCTCGGACGATGCTTGATGAGCATAGGACTCCGAGGATGTATTGGGCTGAGGCGGTGAATACCGCGTGCTATGTGTCGAACAGGATATACCTCAAAGTGCACAAGAAGAAGACATGCTATGAGTTGATGCATGGTAGCACACCCAAGGTGAGTCACTTCCATGTCTTTGGTTGCAAGTGTTTCATTCTGAAGAAAGGCAGGAAGTTGGATAAGTTTGAGGCTAGGTCTGTCGATGGCATTTTCTTTGGTTATGCATCTCATTCTAGAGCATATCGTGTGCTCAATCTTGAAACTAACCAAATCGTGGAGACTTGCGAGGTAACCTTCGACGAGACAGAGCCACGTAGTCAGCTTGTCTTTGAGTGTGCAGGTGATGATGAGCTTGGCGAGGAGATCTTTCAGGAGGAGGAGCATGAACATGGAGATGATGAAGATGGCGGTGCGGTGCCCCCGGCTGAACATGTACCCACTACTTCGACTACGATGATGGATGGACCCTCTACTACACCTACGACGACAAATCAAGAACGAGGAGAAGCTGATGTTGAGGGGGAGGTAGCATCGAGGCGAGAACCTCCTCGGCGAGTACAAGTGGATCACCCAGCTTCGAGGATCATCAGCGACATGAATGAACGCACTACATGGTCGAGGGTTCGGAACAATTCTCATTTCGCTCATGCTGCATTTGTTGCTACTTTTGAGCCCAAAGACATTGGACATGCACTATCTGATCATAATTGGGTTAATATGATGCATGAGGAATTGGAGAATTTTGAGAAGAATCAGGTTTGGGAGTTGGTTGACCCTCCCCCAGGGTGTAAGCCGATTGGTACAAAGTGGGTGTGGAAGAACAAAGAGGGAGAGAAAGGTGAGGTTGTGAGGAACAAGTCGAGGCTTGTTGCTCAAGGGTTCCATCAGAAGGAGGGGATCGACTACGAGGAGACCTTTGCTCCCGTAGCCCATTGGAGGCGATTAGGATCCTTCTAGCTTTTTCCGTGGCTAAAGGGTTCAAGTTGCACCAAATGGATGTGAACAGTGCTTTTCTGAATGGTGTGTTGGAGGAAGAAGTGTATGTGAGGCAACCTCCAGGGTTTGAGAGTGAAAAGTACCCCCACCGGGTGTACAAGTTGAGGAAGGCGCTGTATGGGTTGAAGCCGGCGCCTAGAGATTGGTATGGTAGGTTGAGGGGGTTCTTGTTTGAGAGAGGTTTTGAGATGGGGAAGGTCGATCAGACCTTGTTTTTGCTGTGGCAGGGCAGAGATATCCTGATTGTGTAGGTGTACGTGGATGATATTGTCTTTGGTGGCTCGTCTAACTCTCTTTTTGCAAAGTTTGCACATGATATGAGCAGGGAATTTGAGATGAGCATGATGGGCGAGTTGCAGTTCCTCGGGCTACAAATCAAGCAATCAAAGGAAGAAACATTTGTGCACCAAGCTAAGTACACCAAGGACATTGTGCGGAAATTCAAGATGGAGGACTCCAAGGCTATGACGACGCCGATGAGTACGACTACTACTCTTGATGCGGATGAGGAAGGTGAACATGTGGACCAGAAGGAGTACCGGAGCATGATCGAGTCACTCCTCTACCTGACGGCGACGAGGCCAGACATACAGTTCTCGGTGTGTCTGTGCGCTCGTTTTCAAGCGTCTACGAGGACTTCGCATCGGCAAGCGGTGAAGCGAATTTTCAGGTACTTGTGTCACACTCCCGACTTCGGCCTTTTGTACTCTGCGTCCTCTTCTTTGGCGCTTCATGGTTTTTCAGACGCGGATTTTGCCGGGTGTCGGTTGGATAGGAAGTCCACTTCTGGGACTTGCCAGTTTTTGGGTTCTTCTTTGGTGTCTTGGTCTTCCTGCAAACAATTGAGTGTTGCTCAATCCACTACCGAGGCCGAGTACGTTGCCGCTGCAAGTTGTTGCCCTCAGCTCCTTTGGATTTCATACACCATGAGTGAATTTGGTGAGGAGTATACCCATGTCCCACTTCAATGTGATAGCACCAGTGCCATAAGCGTTGCTAAGAACCTAGTGCTCCATT
Organism: Cenchrus americanus; assembly: GCA_947561735.1. Lineage (NCBI taxonomy): Eukaryota > Viridiplantae > Streptophyta > Magnoliopsida > Poales > Poaceae > Cenchrus > Cenchrus americanus. Next base: position 161,933,457 of record OX387242.1, on the reverse strand, counting down.
CCAAAACCAAGCACATAGAAGTGAGGTATCATTTCCTTAGAGACAACGTAGAGAAAGGAAAAATAGCTTTGATCCATGTACCCACACATGACCAACTAGCCGATATTTTCACCAAACCCCTAGATCAAGCAACTTTCACTCGTTTGCGGGGGGAACTTGGTGTGTGTTTGATTTCTTGAGTTGGGTGTGTGGGAGCTCTCTTTGTAGCATATGTATAGCTTTCCTTTGTGCATTTCTTGAATTTGGCATGGCATATGTAACATGATGTATAGGCATCCTTGTATCTTAGTTTGCATGCATTTTGTATCATATGCATTGGTTAGGAAAAGCTTCTCTAATATACATTGTTCACCATGGGATGAGATATATGCCTTTGTGATCTTGTTTGGTATGCTATGGTTATTTTGGCTTTGCTCTTGATGATCTTGATGAATAATTCATGGTTGATAGCTATGTCTTTTGAAAATGTCACATGTATGCTCTCTCATGTGTAAATGCCTTTATATGATCTTGACATGTTTTAGTTGCTTGGCTATGCTTAATTTGTGGTTGGATAGCTAGTTTATTGATCATATGGAGCCAAAGGCTCATTTACCATCATGAATGTTTAGCCCTCTTGCCTTATCTTGTGGAGGGGCATAAGTTCCTTTTTGTCGCAAAGACATTTCATGTACCAATTATAAATCTGAAAATGAAATGAAAAATGCTTGGAAATGTGCTCCCATGTCATATGTGCTGAATTCAATTTGCTTTGAGTGCTAAACCGTTGCATGATGCCTACCAATGAGAAGTCTCATACATAGAAGTAGGCACATGGCTCGGTGGCTTTGACATGACATGAGGTGCTTGTGGGTGTTTGTGATGGTCTTATGGTTAGAATGGCTATCCTAGCATGAAGTTTGTGTGGCTTTGCCATTTTGATATGCTTTGATCATGTTTAGGATTTTGCTCATGAGAGGCAAGTTTTTCGCAAAATTGCCAAAATCCATCTTAGCTTCGTCCAATGGTTGTGAAACTTGGTGATCATGTAGTTGAGATCGATACGAAGCCGTAGAGTATCTAACTTGCTCATTTGGACATGTGTAGCATTCTTTGTTGAATTTTGTCTATTTGAGAAGCTCTAGGTTGAAAATTTTGCATTTTTGGCTTGATTCATGCATTGCCAACAAGGGGGAGAAGTTTGAGCTTGAAATGGCTTGTTGGACGCATTTAGAAGGTTTTCAGGTGGTTTCGAGCCATTTCTGGGCTCTGTTGCGCACCGGTCTGACCGGTCAAGATCACCGGTCTGACCGGTGTGAGTGCTGGTCCTGTACACATGTTAGGCACCGGTCTGACCGGTGGTGATGACCGGTCTGACCGGTGTGAGCTGAAGTTGTTGCAGCTGCCCTGTTTTCAGCTGGTTTGCATGCATTTGTCCAAGGGGAGGTGCATTGGTTCAGGGGGAGCTTGCATGTGTGCAGGGGAGCTCTTTGTGGTTGTTCGAGCCTTGTTTGGGTTGTTTGCTCTCTTTGCTTGAGCTTTGTTTTCGTCTCGGATGTGTCGAGCCGTTGCCCTTGCCTAAGGGGTCCGAGACTTGTCTTCTTCAAGTGATCTTGCTCTTTGCCTTTGGTTGGCTTTCGATCGCTTGTTGGAGTTTCTTTTTGTTCGTTTCTTTTTTCTTTTTCTTTTCTCTCTTGTTACTTTCGTGTGGGTGTTGTCAATGCACTCATCAAGGGGGAGACTGAGGACCATGTGTGGTTTGAGGACCGGTGGTTGGTCGCTTCCTTGTGTGATGAGTGATTGACAACGTTGTGTGGACTGATTCTTGGCTAAGTATTGCAGGTGCAGGTTGCGGCTTGACTGGTGCTGGTGCAGGTGAAGAACAAGCACGAAAAGTCGTCGCCGGTGAGGCCTCCAGGTGTGGAGAAGACAAGTAGGCTTCGTTCGAGGGACCCGGTGGCCAGCGGGGTCAAGTGCGGGCCGCATGGTGGCATGAATAGCAAGATGAAGTCATGGACGGTTTCTTGGTTGAGCCTCAAAACCAAGGTCGAGCCGGGACTACGTGGGAGTCGAGTCATGAGTGGAGATTGGCGGAGGCTACACCGAGTTCGCGGGGTTTCTGGTGGTTCACCAGAAAACCACTGGGTTCCTTGGTTGATCCACAAAGCCAAGACCGAAGAACCGAAGACGGTCGTTGCGCAGCCAGCCGCGGACCGGTCCGACCGGTGGGTCTGACCGGTCTGACCGGGTGGGTACCGGTCTGACCGGTGGGGAGCACCGGTCTGACCGGTGTGCGACGACGCAGTCCGGAGACTTCGAAGCGGAGGACACGCGTCGGGATCGCATGGCTTGCGTCGAGGCTACGCAGGGTGCGGTCGCCGGGCATCTGTCCGATGGTGAAGACATGAGGACTTCCAAATCCGCCCTTGAGGGGCTTGTATCCCTAGTTATTAGGAAAGGGCATTTTAGACTTTCAGTTGCCTCCATATAACCCAAGAGGTGAGAGGATGGCAGCCAACTCTTGGAACCCTAGCTCATTTGTTTTCACATTTTCCTTCCTATTTTCCTTAGGTTTTCCATAGGACTAGCTTGAGAGCTTCATGGAGAGATCTTGTTGAGAGGGATGGATGATCGGGCGGCTTGCTAGACCTTGTATGAACCTTTGTTTCATGTATAGATGATTCGGCGTGGTTCCTCAAGGTTTGGATGTGTTTTCCCGGTTGTTCTTGGTGGTGATTTTCGGAGCCCTCTCTTGGTGATTTCTTTGGGTTGTTTTCGGGACCTTTCTCTTGGGGATTTGATGGGGGAAATTTGTGGGAACCCTTCGTGGTTCTTTGGGCTGTGATTCCCCTCCCAAATCCGTGAGTAAAGGTGCTCGATTTTGGGGTTTCTTGAGTTCTTGGGTTGGAAGTGCTCTTGGCGGAATTTCCTTGATTCCTCCTTTTTGGACGAGTTTTGGTGCGATTAAACTTGGCTATGGACTCCTCATGAGGTGTTCCTAATATCCCCAAAGTCTTGTTCAAGTCCGTGGAGCGATTCAGGAGATCGAGGTTTGGATTTGGGGGAGTTGACCCGCGGGTCTTTGTTCATCCCGAGCCGCCGTGCTACACCGGTCTGACCGGTGCTCTTGACAGGTCTGACCGGTGCAACCCTCGGTGGGTTTTTGCTCGGGTGAAGGTCTGGGTGTGTTCGCTGTTGTCTTGTGTTGCTTCTGTTTCAAGTTTGGGTCAGTTTGGTGATCGCTTGGCCTGTTTGGTGCTTTGGGGGCTTTCAGGCTGGGATCGGTCTGACCGATGTGTCTCACCGGTCTGACCGGTGTGGAGCCACTTAGTGAAAGTTGCTCAGTTTCACCAGCAGGGACTGGTCTGACCGGTGTGGGCCTGTAGACTCGAGGTTTGGTGTTCCGCTGCGTTCTCGGGTCGGAAGGTTGTGTGTTGGTTCCTAGGTCCAGTGGCACTCCAGTGGCTACGTGGGCTTGACCAACTTGGGTAGTGAGTCGGAGACGTGTGTTGGAAGCCGTGTTCATTTTGTTGGAGTTCCCATCTCCTTCGAGAAGAATTTTTATCGGCTCCCATTCACTCCCCCCTCTCTGGTTCGCGATATCGGTCCTTCAGTTCCCGAGGGTCAGTTGTTTCGAGCTGATTTTTCTCAGTCTTCTGGTGTGGAGCGTTGTTTCTTGGCTGGTTCTTCGAGTGAATTGTGGAAGTGGCATAGGAAGTTGGGTGACTTGAGCTTTCACCTTTTGTCTCGCTTGAGTAAACTCAATTTGGTCCGAGGATTGCCACGGTTGAGGCTTGAGAAAGAGTTGGTTTGTGCGCCGTGTAGGCATGCCAAGATGGTAGCCTCTTCTCACCCGCCTCTCACCGATGTGATGACTGAGCGTCCATGCGAGCTGCTCCATATGGACCTTGTTGGCCCAGCTCGTGTGCGATCCGCGGGTGGGAAGAGGTATGTCCTTGTTGTGGTGGACGATTACTCTCAGTATGCGTGGGTGTTCTTTCTCGAGGATAAGGGGGAGACGTTTGGTTTTGTTCGAGATCTCGTCTTGAGGTTGAGTAACAAGAGGCACGGAGATGGCATACGAGCAATCTGCAGTGACAATGGCTCAGAATTCAGAAACTCTCGTTTTGAAACCTTTTGCCATGACTTGGGTCTTGAACATCAGTTTTCGAGTCCGTATACGCCTCCCCAGAATGGTGTTGTGGAAAGGAAGAATAGGACCTTGTGTGAGATGGCTCGGATGATGCTTGATGAGCATATGACTCTGAGAAGGTTCTGGGCTGAGGCGGTGAATACCGCGTGCTATGTGTCAAACAGGATCTACCTCAGAGTGGATAAGAAGAAAACATGCTACGAGTTGATGCACGGTCGTACACCCAAGGTGAGTCACTTCCATGTCTTTGGTTGCAAGTGTTTTATACTGAAGAAAGGGAAGAACCTGGATAAGTTTGAGGCTAGGTCTGTCGATGGTATTTTCTTTGGTTATGCATCTCATTCTAGAGCATATCGTGTGCTCAATCTTGAAACTAACCAAATCGTGGAGACTTGCGAGGTAACCTTCGACGAGACACAGCCACGTAGTCAGCTTGTCTGTGAGTGTGCAGGTGATGATGAGCTTGGCGAGGAGATCTTTCAGGAGGAGGAGCATGAACATGGAGACAATGAAGATGGCGGTGTGGTGCCCCCGGCTAAACATGTACATACTACTTCGACTATGGTGGTGAGCGGACCCTCTCCTACACCTAAGACGACAAATCAAGATTGAGGAGAAGCTAGAGTTGAGGGGGAGGTAGCATCAAGGCGAGAACCTCCCCGACAAGTACAAGTGGATCACCCAGCTTCAAGGATCATTGGCGACATGAATGAACGTTGTACACAATCGAGGGTTCGAAACAATTCTCATTTCGCTCATGCTGCAGTTGTTGCTACTTTTGAGCCTAAAGACATTGGACACGCACTATCTGATCATAATTGGGTTAATATGATGCATGAGGAATTGGAGAACTTTGAGAGGAATCAGGTTTGGGAGTTGGTTGACCCTCCCCCAGGGTGTAAGCCAATTGGTACAAAGTGGTGTGGAAGAACAAAGAGGGATAGAAAGGTGAAGTGGTGAGGAATAAGTCAAGGCTTGTTGCTCAGGGGTTCAGTGAGAAGGAGGGGATCGACTACGAGGAGACCTTTGCTCCCATAGCCCGTTTGGAGGCAATAAGGATCCTTCTAGCCATTTCTGTGGCTAAAAGGGTTCAAGTTGCACCAAATGGATGTGAAGAGTGCTTTCCTGAATGGTGTGTTGGAGGAAGAAGTGTATGTGAGGCAACCTCCGGGGTTTGAGAGTGAGAAGTACCCCCACCGGGTGTACAAGTTGAGAAAGGCGCTTTATGGGTTGAAGCAGGCGCCTAGAGCTTGGTATGGTAGGTTGAGGGGGTTCTTGTTCGAGAGAGGTTTTGAGATGGGAAAGGTCGATCAGACCTTGTTTCTACTTAGGCAGGGCAGAGATATCCTGATTGTGCAGGTGTACGTGGATGATATTGTCTTTGGTGGCTCGTCTAACTCTCTTGTTGCAAGGTTTGCAGAGGATATGAGCAGGGAATTTGAGATGAGCATGATGGGCGAGTTGCAGTTCTTCCTCGGGCTACAAATCAAGCAATCAAAGGAAGAAACATTTGTGCACCAAGCTAAGTACACCAAGGACATTGTGCGGAAGTTCAAGATGGAGGACTCCAAGGCTATGACGACGCCGATGAGTATGACTACAGCTCTTGATGTGGACGAGGAAGGTGAACACGTGGATCAGAAGGAGTACCGAAGCATGATCGGGTCACTCCTCTACTTGACGGCGACGAGGCCGGACATCCAGTTCTCGGTATGTCTATGCGCTTGTTTTCAAGCGTCTCTAAGGACTTCGCATCGGCAAGCGGTGAAGCGAATTTTCAGGTACTTGCGTCACACTCCCAACTTCATCCTTTGGTACTCCGCGTCCTCTTCTTTGGCGCTTCATGGTTTTTCAGATGCGGATTTTGCTGGGTGTCGGTTGGATAGGAAGTCCACCTCTGGGACTTGCCAGTTTTTGGGATCTTCTTTGGTGTCTTGGTCTTCCCGCAAATAGTCGAGTGTTGCTCAATCCACTACCGAGGCAGAGTACGTTGCCGCTGCTAATTGTTGCTCTCAGCTCCTTTGGATCACATACACCATGAGTGACTTTGGTGAGGAGTATACCCATGTCCCACTTCAATGTGATAGCACCAGTGCCATAAGCATTGCAAAGAACCCAGTGCTCCATTCCAAAACCAAGAACATAGAAGTGAGGTATCATTTTTTGAGAGACAACGTAGAGAAAGGAAAGATAGCTTTGATACATGTACCCACACATGACCAACTAGCCGATATTTTCACCAAACCCCTAGATCAAGCAACTTTCACTCGTTTGCGGGGGGAGCTTGGTGTGTGTTTGATTTCTTGAGTTGGGTGTGTGGGAGCTCCTTTGTAGCATATGTATAGCTTTCCTTTGTGCATTTCTTGCATTTGGCATGGCAATATGTAACATGATGTATAGGCATCCTTGTATCTTAGATTGCATGCATTTTGTATCATATGCATTGGATAGGAAAAGCTTCTCCTATATACATTGTTCACCATGGAATGCTATTTATGTCTTTGTGAGCTTGTTTGGTATGCTATGGTTAGTTTGGCTTAGCTCTTGATGATCTTGGTTTATAATCCATGGTTGATGGCTATATTTTTGAAAATTGTCACATGTATGCTCTCTCATGTGTAAATGCCTTTACATGATCTTGACATGTTATAGTGGCTTGGTTATGCTTAATTTGTGGTTGGATAGCTAGTTTATTGATCATATGGGGCCAAAGGCTCATTTGCCATCATGAATGTTTAACCCTCTTGCTTCATCTTGTGGAGGGGCATAAGTTCCTTTTTGTCGCAAAGACATTTCATGTACCAATTATGAATCTGAAAATGAAATATAAAATGCTTGGAAAATGTGCTCCCATGTCATATGTGTTGATTTTAATTTGCTTTGGGTGCTAAACCGTTGCATGATGCCTACCAATGAGAAGTCTCATAAATAGAAGTAGACACATGGCTCGGTGACTTTGACATGACATGAGGTGCTTGTGAGTGTTTGTGATGGTCTTATGATTAGAATGGCTGTCCTAGCATGAAGTTTGTGTGGCTTTGCCATTTTGATATGTTTTGATCATGTTTAGGACTTTGCTCATGAGAGGTAATTTTTTCTCAAAATTGCCCAAATCCATCCTAACTTCGTCCAATGGTTGTGAAACTTGGTGAACTTGTAGTTGATGTCAATACGAAGCTATAGAGTGGCTAACTTGCTCATTTGGATATGTGTAGCATCCTATGTTGAATTTTGTCTATTTGAGAAGCTCTAGGTTGAAAGTTTTGCGTTTTTGGCTTGATTCATGCATTGTCAACAAGGGGGAGAAGTTTGAGCTTGATCTGGCTTACTGGATGCATTTAGAAGGTTTTCAGGTGGTTTCGAGTCATTTCTGGGCTCTGGTGTGCACCGGTCTGACCGGTCGTGGTCACCGGTCTGACCGGTCAGAGTGCTGGTCCTGTGCACATGTTGAGCACCGATCTGACAGGTGGTGGTGACCGGTCTGACCGGTGAGAGCTGAGTTGTTGCAGCTGCCCTGTTTTCAAGTGGTTTGCATGCATTCGTCCAGGGGTAGTTGCATTGGTTCAGGGGGAGCTTGCATGTGTGCAGGGGGAGCTCTTTGTGGTTTGTCGAGCTTTGGTTTGGTGGTTTGTGCTCTTTGCTTGAGCTTAGTTTTGTCTCGGATGTGTCGAGCCGTTGCCCTTGCCTAAGGGGTCCGAGACTTGTTTTCTTCAAGTGATCTTGCTTTTTGCCTTTGTTTGGCTTTCGATCGCTTGTTGGAGTTTCTTTTTATTTGTTTCTTTTCTTTTTCTTTTCTTTCTTGTTACTTTATGTGGGTGTTGTCAATGCACTCATCAAGGGGGAGATTGAGGACCATGTGTGGTTTGAGGACCGGTGGATGGTCGCTTCCTTGTGTGATGAGTGATTGACAATGTTGTGTGGACTGATTCTTGGCTAAGTAATGCAGGTGCAGGTTGCGGCTTGACTGGTGTTGGTGCAGGTGAAGAACAAGCGTGAAAGGTCGTCGCCGGTGAGGCCTCCACGTGTGGAGAAGACAAGTAGGCTTCGTTCGAGGTACCCGGTGGCCAGCGGGGTTTAGTGCGGGCCGCATGGTAGCATGAACAGCAAGATGAAGTCATGGACGGTTTCTTGGTTGAGCCTCAAAACCAAGGTCGAGCCGGGACTACGTGGGAGTCGAGTCATGAGTGGAGATTGGCAGAGGCTACACCAAGTTCGTGGGGTTTCCAGTGGTTGACCAGAAAACCACTGGGTTCCTTGGTTGATCCACAAAGCCAAGACTGAAGAACCGAAGACGGTGTTGCAGCAGCTCTAGACCGGTCGGACCGGTGGGTCTGACCGGTCTGACCGATGGGTACCGGTCTAACCGGTGAGGAGCACCGGTCTGACCGGTGTGCGACGACGCAGTCCGCAATCTTTGAAGCGGAGGACATGCATCGGGATCACAAGGCTTGCGTCGAGGATAAGCAGGTTGCGGTCGTCGGGCATCCGTCCGATGGAGAAAACTTGAAGACTTCCAAAACCGCCCTTGAGGGGCTTGTATCCCTAGTTGTTAAGTAAGAGTATTTTAGACTTTCGGTTGCCTCCATATAACCCATGAGGTGAGAGGATGGAAGCCATCTCTTGGAACCCTAGTTCATTTGCTTTTCTATTTTTCCCTTCCTATTTTCTTAGGATTTCCATAGGACTAGCTTGAGAGCTTCATGGTGAGATCTTGTGAGAGGGTTGGATGATCGGGCGGCAAGCTAGACCTTATATGAACCTTCTTGGTATGTATAGATGATTCGGCGTGGTTCCTCAAGGCCTTGGTGTGTTGTTCCCGGTTGTTCTTGGTGGTGATTTTCGGAGCCCTCTCTTGGTGGTTTTCTTGGAGTGTTTTCGAGACCCTGCTCTTGGGGATTTGGTGGGGGAAATTCGTGGGAACCCTTCGTGGTTCTTTGGTCTGTGATTCCCCTCCCAAATTCGTGAGTTAAGGGGCTCAATTTTGGGGTTTTCAGTGTTTTAGGGTTAAAGGAGTTCTTGGCGGGATTTCTTCTATTCTTCTTGATTTGGCAAGTTTTGGTGGACAAAATCATGGCTATGGACTCCTCATGTGGTGTTCCTATTATCCCCAAAGTCTTGTTCAAGTTCGTGGAGCGATTCAGGAGATCAAGGTTTGGAATTGGAGTTGACCCGCGGGTGCTGTTCATCCCGAGCGGCCCAGGCTACACCGGTCTGACCGGTGTGAGTCACTTGTGGGATTTGCCTCAAATGAACTGCTTGACTCGTGTGTCTTTGGGACTTGGTGCCGCTGGTCAGTTCTTGGTCTGTTTGGTGTTGTTTTGTTAGGTTTGTGTAGGGTTTTCCTTCCTTGCAGGTTGTGTTTTTGGGGGTGCTTTTGTTCCAGGGCCTAGAGAAGTCACTGAGGTTTTCTGGAACGCTTGTTGTGCGGCTGTTGTAGCCACCGGTCTGACCGGCGCAGGCCATCGGTCTGACCGGTGCGGCACAGGCAGCAAGCCGTGCAAGTTTCCGCTGTGCGTGTTGGTGTGTTTTGGCTCGGAAGGTTGTGTGTTGGTTCCTAGGTCCAGTGGCACTCCTGGCTACGTGGGCTTGGCCAACTTGGGTAGTGAGTCGGAGATGTGTGTTGGAAGCTGTGTTCGTCTTGTTGGAGTCTTCATCTCCTTTGAGAAGAATTTTTATCGGCTCCCATTCACTCCCCCTCTTTGGTTCGCCGTATCGGTCCTTCATGGGTCCACCTCTCCGGCCGATCAACCGCCACAACCATCATTCCAAGACAATCCTGAGCGTCCCTGGGCGAAGGAGGTTCATCCCACGGCCTAGAGGTGGGCCGGCCGCACCTAGACGGCCGGCCGCACCTAGAGGGCTGGCCGCACCTCCCAACCGCCAACCGGCCAAAACCGATGCAAGGAACCGACCCTCAACCACCTCAAGAGCAAGGATCAGGAGCGTCCAAGTCAAGAGGCGGTGGATCATAGGGCCGGTCGCACCCCTTGATCTGGCCGCACCTATGAAAATGGGCCCACACGCTCAACCGACCTCACTTACCTATAAAAGTAGCCTCACACCCGCTGGATCGAATAGACATCGCTGGAGCATCTGATTTCCACTCTTTTTGTTCACTTAGAGTAGGATTAGTGTAGCTTGGGAGTTAGAGTCGAGTCGAGCAAGTCTCGGGGTTCCGGAGGAGTCTTCTTCAGAGTTCCGGTATTGCTCTTGTATCCTTTCTTTGTTTAGACTCAAGTACAATTCAAGTTATCTTTCTATCTTACTTTTCGAATCAATTACATTCAGCTTTTACTTTGCTCTAGAAGCTTTATTCTTGGTTTAGACTAAAGTTAGTTTAGTCTTGGTTAGCATAGCTCTCTTGAACCCTATAGTGTTGTGGTTGTTCTTCGCTTGATCTCCGGTGTTTCACTGGAGAGAGAGACCTTCCTTCGTGGTACCGGGGGAAAGGTTCTTAGGTTCGTTGTGAGCATGGTGCTCAGAGCTTACCTTAGTCTTAGATTGGTGTCCCCCGCAACAGAATAGTTGTGCTACCCTAAGGAGGTGACAGCTCTGGACGGGCTCTGTAGTCCACCACGTTAGTTCGGGCCGGTAGGATTCAGCGCGTCGTAGTCCTTCCTTCTCATCCTAGTCTGAGGGCTCGACTTTGCATGCCCCTGCAGCACTAGAAGAGCTTGTTGAGTTAGCTTACCTTGGTTATACCTTGCTTTAGCCCTTTGCCTAGAGTTGACAAGAATAGATAGATTGTGTTAGGATCCTTTCTCATCTCATTCTCCTCCCAGCTCGCTATCCTCTCTAGTCTTTTATCTAGATCTCTTAGAGTGTGTCAAGTTATCCCCGAATATATTTATTCGTTATCCCCCGCTATAGCTCTTTACCAAGTCTTGGTTATTCTCCACCATTTACTCAATCATCTTTGCTGTCGTGCCTCCCTTGGGAGAATATAAATCGACGACCCGATACCACCGAGTGAAATGCTACAACGGTAATCTGTGTGCTTGCAGACCTTTCTGTGATCGTATGTTTTACCCAGATGTCCCCTAGTCCCATTACTAGAGGTGTGAACCCGGCGGCGACGCTTGTAGGCGCTAACAAGCATTTATGTCGCCGTCGCCTTTTGTGCCAACCTAGTGGTGAGGCTAAGGAGCGTCAACAAGCATTTTCTGGTGCCGTTGCTGGGCAGGCAATAGGCATAAGATATCGCTTAAACATCGTGGTAGAATTATCAAGGTTCAGTGAACCACTATTTAAGCGGGTTTACCTTTGCTCTACTCTCGTGTACGCAGAGTAGTGCATGGCTGGTTTCGACCTACCGTCCAACTTTAACGACAATCCGGAGTCTTGTGAGGAGAGTGTGACCTTGTGTCATCATCCGTCAGAAGTTTCTCTCGACTCAAGAGATGAACACCGTCGATCCCGCAGATAGCACCTTATCAGCACCAATGGCCGAGAGGATGATCCGCGAGTTTTCCGCTCCATCCAACACCAATGTCCCAACCGGACCAACCACAACGGTGGGAGACGGAAACTTTGAACTCAAACTGGCATTGATCAACATGGTGCAAGCCAATCCATTCTCCGGCAAGCCAAATGAAGATGACAATTCACATCTCTAGCACTTTTTGGAGGTGTGTAGGACTTTCACTATCCGTGGAGTTACGAATTATGCCATTCATCTTCGTCTATTCCCGTTCTCATTGCTCGGGAAGGCGAAGCAATGGTTTTATGCGGAGCGAGATGCCATAAACACATGGATAAGTGCTCAAAGGTATTTCTCCCAAAGTTCTTCCCAGTGGGCAAAACCAATGCCCTCCGCACAAGAAATTCGAGTTTCCAACAGCAGAATGATGAGAGCAACCCAGAAGCATGGGAACACTTCCAGGAGTACATCACCGCGTGCCCACAACATGGCATGCACGAGTGGTTTGTAATTCATACCTTCTATCACGGGCTCAAGCGTACATCCCGTGAGCACCTAGATGCAGCTGCTGAAGGAGCTTTCTTCTCGCTACAAGTACCATCCACTAAGGAATTAATCGAGAAGATGGTGGGAAATCAAGGTTGGGATGGAGATCGTCTCCAACCCCGTACGCGTGGTGTACACCAAGTCGATGGAATCGACATGATCGCCGCTAAGATGGACCTCCTCATGAAGAAATTGGAGGCATCAAGCAACATGGAAACCGACAAGATCATGGATGCAACATGGAAACATGACGTGCTAAGATGGACCTCCTCAATGATTGCTTCGAAACAAGGGAAGAAGCCAGCTTCATCAACAATGGCAACAACAACGGGTTCTGCAACAACAACTTCAACAATCAAGGGTGGAACTCGTGGCCCAACTTCCCGTTCAACAATCAAAATGGAGGTAACTATTCTAACTCTTTCAATAATCAGCCTTCCATTAACGATCTTGTCTTTGGCCAAGCTAGAATTAATGAAAGTTTAAACAAGAAACTAGCCACCAATGAGAAAGTTCTTAAAAATCTTAACTCCACCGTAGAATCTTTCACCTCTGCCATGAAAAATCAGCTTAGCTTTAATAAAAATAATAGAAACTCAACTAGCTTTGCTTGCTGCTTTTTTACCTTCTTCTGAGTCGGGTGGAATCCAGGGGCAACCCGAGCCAACCTGAGAGCATGGTAGCACCATATCCACTAGATGGGGTAAGCCATATAGGAGGACATATGCACTTAACCATGTAGGGAAGCCAATACATCAAATCCAAGACCCATGGGACGAATCACCAGTCTTCACAAGAAAGACAATGGCTATTCGGGCATCACATGCACAATCTACTACCAAGAGATCTATAATGCTCTTTGTGACCTTGGAGCGAGTGTCAATCTCATGCCTAAAGCCAGGTTTGAAGAGTTGGGATATCTTACTATCTCTCCGACGACGATGACAATCCAACTTGCCGACTCATCGATCAAATATCAAGTGGGCATAGTAGAAAGTCTCTTGGTGAATGTCAGAGGCTCGTATGTTTTGCGGATTTCGTGGTCCTCGACACACAAGAAGAAATTCCGCTCATTCTCGAGCGACCATTCCTAATAGATGTCAATGCAAGGATTGATGTCGGAGCCTGGAAGATCCAATTCCGCATAGGGTGAAGGAACATGACATTCAGATTCCAAGCAAATGAAGATCAATGTTACCTAGTGCAAGATGAGGAAGCTAGAAGGTGGAGGAAGCCACGACCCCAACATAAGAAAGAGAAGGTGGCCCCGACCAAATCCAAGGTGAAATCATTCAACGGGCACCAACAACCCAAGAAGTCAAAGGCAATAAACAAAGCTAAGGGGGAAACAAGACGGAAATCAAGAACACACCTGCCAAAGCCTTACCGACTTCATCGCCACCGAAGAAAGCAAAGGAGGTGTGGCGAGTGAAGAGAGCATCGTCCGAGTCTTCAACTCCGGGACCAGACGAGCCCAAGATTATTTGAGCAACCAGAGGAGTCCCACTCACAAACTCTAAACAACGAGCCCTCACCGAGAGGTAAACTGATATTTATCTCATATTTCCCTTTGAATCTTTTATTTCGTGCATCAAGCATGTTTAGATTTCAAATTTGTTTTCACCATTGCATTTAGTAAGTAAACAAGACATAGAAAAGCAGTTTTGGATATTTTTGGTGATACGGCCGAACCTAGAGGTACGACCGTACCTCCCCTGGACAAAATATTTGTGCAGGATGTTTACAAGAGGGAACACGAGTGCCTGGAAAAAATTTAGTAGGGCCGGCCGTACCAAGTGATACAGCCGTACCTATAATTTTTCACAAATCCATCAAGACAACCACTACAAGCGTCCAGGTGCTCGTCCCATCACCAAAATGAAGACATGCCAACCAGGGAGCCAAAATTTAGCTCGAGGGAGACCCCATTTTCAATCAAGAAAGGTATGTCCATCCAAACTACTCTTTTACATCTTGTATATCTCTTTTGAATAAAGGAAATGTTTGCTTCAACCATGTGCTTGAAATCTTGTCTATACCCTCACTTTGGAAATGATGAATGGTTGCTAAGTTAAAACTTTGCAAGAATCTAGTGCATATCTTTGTGCTTTATGCCTTTTTGAACATGTTGGTATATTTTGAGACAAGAGCTTGAAACAAAACTTTGTGGGGAGCAAATGCTTATGACCAAATCTAGGTTGTTGACTAGTATGATATGGAGCGACAATGTTGATTTGCTCTATCTCAAAGTATGGTGAAATCTCGGACGATTTCTTTTTGAAAATAAAACAAGGCAAGTTCCTCAATGGTCATATTACCTACCAAAACCATATGTCGATATCAATGTTCAAACCTTCTACATATGCTTGCTTGTGACCCATTGAGTTTTGCCAAATTGTTCTGACCCTTGGTAGAATCTTTTCATGCTTCCATGATCGAGATCACGTACACCCACATATACAAGCTAACTCCTACACCGGGAGTTACGCAAACATGTCATCCATCCACCAAAAATAAATACTCCAAAGTTCAAAGAGATTTCTCTTCTTGTAATCTTGCAAAAAGTATATGCTCAAGAAGCATAGAAAAAATGTGCTCCAATCAAAGAGCATAGAAAAAATGGAGTGAAGCATGACCCCCTCCAAAATAAAAGCAAGAGGAGAATCTAAAAGCAAGGAGTATTTAGAAAAAAACATAAAAATATCCCACACACTTGCACATCTCGATCAAGCTGCATGACTAGTTTCTTCTTGGATCCGGTCTTTGGCTCAACAATATCATGTGGCACAAGTGAGCCTCATACTTATCCTACCCAAAGCTCCACATACAAGCCATAGAAGTAGGAAGTTGAGGCTCGCTTAAAGCCTTTGGTGAGGTAACAAATACCACTTGAGCGATCGAGGGAACCATCCGAGGAACCTTGTATTTCTTTGCAAAATTTTTAAAAACTCCGAGATAGGATCCAGAAAAAAAGAAGAGTAAGAGATGCAAAGTCAAAATCCGTTCTACTTTTCAACCTCTGAAGGCAAGGTGGAAAGCTAAAAGCCCCACAGGTAAAGTAAGGCCAAGTTTCTCTTGTACCAACCTTTTCAAATTTGCAAGAAGAGCATGGAGTTTGTGTGCAGGTACTTGCCGAGTGATAACATCATTTACCCCGGATCCACCGAGGCCAAGTCTTGGCTTTGCTCGAGGGCGAGCAAACGTTTAGCTTGGGGGAGTTTGTTGATGGTCATTACAACAAAGTTTCGACCGTCAAAACCTCGGGTTCGAGAGGAGTATACAACAAGTTTCATGCACATTTTTATACTAATAAAGTTCCACGAGTTGTGTTGCAATTTTTATGGATAGGTACACATTAAGGAGGGAAATGAAACCAATGTGCCACATGAGCCAGGCACGACTGCACCTGCCCTGTGCCACGTCCTCGGTCCCAATCAAGTCCTTCCCCGCGTGCACAACTTGGATGAACGAGATTGATCAAGGAAACATCGCTTTGATCGAAAGGATCAAGTTGTGATAAATTGGATCAATGGGTCCACCTCTCTGACCGATCAACCGCCACAACCGTCATTCCTAGACCATCCTGAGCATCCCTAGGCGAAGGTGGTTCATCCCACGGCCTAGAGGTGGGCCGACCGCATCTAGAGGGCCAGCCGCACCTCCCAACTGCCATACCGACCAAAACCGATGCAAGGAACCGACCCTCAACCGCCTCGGGAGCAAGGATCAGGAGTGTCCAAGTAAAGAGGTGTAGGGCCGGCCGCACCCCTTGATCCGGACGCACCTATGAAAATGGGCCCACGCGCTCAACCGACCTCACTTACCTATAAAAGGAGCCTCACACCCGCTGGATCGAACACACATCGCTGGAGTATCTCATTTCCATTCTTTTTGTTCACTTAGATTAGTTTAGTGTATCTTGGGAGTTAGAGTTGAGTCGAGCAAGTCTCGGGGTTCTGGATGAGTCTTCTTCAGAGTTCCGGTATTGCTCTTGTATCCTTACTTTGTTTAGACTCAAGTACAATTCAAGTTATCTTTCTATCTTACTTTTCGAGTCCATTACATTCAACTTTTACTTTGCTCTAAAAGATTTATTCTTGGTTTAGATGCTCTCTTGAACCCTATAGTGTTGTGGTCGTTCTTCACTTGATTTCTGGTGTTTCACCATAGAGAGACCTTCCTTCGCGGTACCCGGGGAAAGGTTCTTTGGTTCGTTGTGAGCACGGTGCTCAGAGCTTACCTTAGTCTTAGATTGGTGTCCCGCGCAACAGAATAGTTGTGGTACCCTAAGGAGGTGACAACTCTGGACAGGCTCTGTAGTCCACCACGTTAGTTCGGGCCGGTAGGATTCAGCGCATCATAGTCCTCTCTTCTCATCCCAGTCCGAGGGCTCGACTTTGCATGTCCCTGCAGCACTAGAAGAGCTTGTTGAGTTAGCTTACCTTGGTTATCCCTTGCTTTAGCCCTTTGCCTAGAGTTGACAAGAATAAATAGATTGTGTTAGGATGCTTTCTCGTCTAGTTGTCTTCCCAGCTCGCTATCCTCTCTAGTCTTTTATCTAGATCTCCTAGCGTGTGTCAAGTTATCCCCGAATATCTTTATTCGCTATCCCCCACTATAGCTCTTTACCAAGTCTTGGTTATTCTCCACCGTTTACTCGATCATCTTTGTCGTCGTGCCTCCCTTGGTAAAATATAAATCGACAACCCAAATACCACCGGGTGAAGTGCTACAATGGTAATCCGTGCGCTTGCAGAATGTGTTTTACCCCAGACGTCCCCTAGTCCCATTACTAGAGGTGTGAACTCGGCGGCGACGCTTGTAGGCGCCAACAAGCATTTCTTTCACCGTCAGCATTTCTGCTGCCTAGTGGTGAGGCTAAGGAGCGTAAACATCTGGGATTATGCGAAACCTGAGTTTGAAAAAATCACAAAAGAGGTGAACATCATTATCAAAAAGGCTAAGCACATAAGGAGGTACAAGTATACTACTGAACAAAATGTCAAGCCCATTGAAGATGCGCTCGAAGGGCTTCAAGAATCCTTGGTTTCTTACGAAGAGGCTGCAAAAAGAGCCATATCTTGATGGGGCATGAGAAAGTTCAAGCTTGTTGATGTGCAGGGTCATATACCATACTTTTATGGATGTTCAAGGGGCATGCTTTTGTTGATGTGTATGGTAGCACAACCATAGTGAATAATTAATGTGACGGGCAAGTTAAGTCTTAGCCTGATGGACAAGTTAACTTAATTGTTTGTAATAATTATTCTTTATTCCTTTCCTGTGTATAAGTTATCTTCATCTATGTGGACAAATTATCCCTCTTTTGATGTCTATTTTGTCTCAAAAGATATATGTGTTGATTGTGCATGTATATCGAAATGGAAGCAATGAGAGATCGAGCTGACTTGTCAGTGAAGACAGACTCAAAGGAGACGCGGATTCACAAACCTCCATCTCCTTTCTTCACAAAGGAGACACGGATTGACAAACCTTCGTCTCATTTGTTCACTGCCGTCGCACTACCGCTTCATGACAATGAAGAGTGCTATTAGATTTTAATTATTGAGCTCTCAGTCTAGTATGGCGTTAAATGCTCATCGGTAACAGACTTTATAGCGTGTTACCAATACGGTAGTGATCAATAACGGACTTAAACAGCCCGTTACCGATAGGGCATTGACCGGTAACGTACTTTACAAGCCCGTTACCAAGATAGGTTTAAATTTTGTTACGGACTCTATCAAAGAATTCATGCAATGGGCGTTTAAGAAACCCGTTACCAGAAGTCCACATTCGTAACGGGCATTGTGGAGGTCAACCCTAGGGTCGGCCCGCCGCGCTTATGGGTAACTGGCGCCAACAACAACCGTTATAGATGTGGGTGCATGTAACGGATGTTAATGGTCCATTACAAATGTTACGTAACCTATTTGAACTTTTCATGTAGTGCCCTTGCAACAACAATAGAGGGAGACAAGGGTGGGGCGGTGGCTGGAGCTCCGACAAGGCGCATTTGGAGGAGCCAACTATGTGGGACAAGGAGTGGAAAAGGGATGAGGGTTGGTTAGGTGACACGACTTGCTGGAACGCGAGGCCACTGCAATCTATCTCCTTAGCACCATGGAAGGCGCACGTGGCCTCCGCGTCGCCTAGCCTGCTCTCGTCACCAGTACATTTCGAGATGGATTTAGGGGAAGATCGGAGGGGCCCACCGGTTAGAGTCTGACGTACCGCAGTGAATCAGATCAAACCGGAGTCACAACCAGAGGGAGAGAAAATTTGAACTGGTTTGGTATGTTCGAGGATGTAGTGTATCTGGTTTTGTAGATGAGAGGGGGAAAATGACCTTCGTGACAGATGAGGGAGGTAAATGGACTTTTTCGTACTGAATAGGATGAAACGGCTGTCACTTCTGATGAAATAATGGTCCTAGCCTGTGAATATTCCAGAATTATTCCAAATATATGTCAAAGGCCCATGTGGGTATGAACAACTGGTACGAGAAGAACAAGAAGAATGGGTAGAAGCAAAAATACAGAAAATGCTAACAACAATGGGCCCGTTCATATGGTTGAAAAACTGGGCCTGCAGCCAATATCTTTAGGCGCGCATATACGGACCGCGTTGCAGAATCCTGATTTTTTATATTTTTTCTTTGATTTTACGAAAATAAATAGTCGAATTTATTTTTGCAAACCACCTCTGCCAACGGCGGTACGATGACCCGCTACGCGGTCTGCTCGACAGGCACCTACCGCCAAGGGCAAGGGCGGTAGGCGGCCAACCGCCGTTGAACTGGCGGTTGACCGGCCGTTGCAGATCTACCGTCGCTTCAGGTGCCAGTAGGTCGTACCACTAGTTGACGCGGCGGCAGGACCGCGCATATATAACCACCGCAGCCCTGCCGCTAGCCCCCCCCCCCCCCCCCCACCTCCTGTTCTTTTCTCCTCTGTGCCCTTCTTTGGTGTCCACATCACATACTCTTCAACATTTTTCTTGTATAGTTAGTTTAGATATGCTAGAAATAGTTTAGAAATACTATAAATAGTTTAGAAATCTTAGCAATAGTTTAGAAATTATATAAATAGTTTAGAAATCTTAGAAATAGTTTAGAAATCCTAGACATAGTTTAGAAATTCCAGAAACAGTTTAGAAATACTTTGGAAATTTGTAGATATAGTCTGCAAATTTTTTAGAAATACTTTAGAAATAGTAGAAATTTTTTAAAAATACTTTAGAAATTGTAGAAATACTTTGGAAATTCGTAGAAATACTTTAGAAATTATAGAAATACTTTGGAAATCCTAGAAATATTTTAGAAATTATAGAAATACTTTAGAAATTGAAGAAATACTTTGAAAATTCCTAGAAATACTTTAGAAATTGTAGAACTACTTTAGAAATTGTATAAATACTTTGGAAATTACGAAATAGTTTAGGAATTGTAGAAATTCTTTAGAAATTTGTAGAAATACTTTAGAAATGGTATAAATACATTGGAAATTCTAGAAATATTCTATAAATTGTAGAAATTCTTCAGAAATGAGTAGAAATACTTTGGAAATTCTTAGAAATACTTTAGAAACTGTTGAAATATTTTATAAATTGTAGAAATATTTGGAAATTCCTAGAAATACTTTAGAATTGTAGAAATACTTTGGAAATTCCTAGAAATACTTTAGAAATTATGTGTGACTTTATATTTCAATTTATTTTTCAAATATGGCTCAGTAGCAGGCGCCGCCGCTTCCGCAACCGCTTGTTGGTGGTGTTCATCCTCCTCGGGAACCACTGTCCTACGTGCTGCCCGAGCTCTTCGACGAGGCCACGGATAGGGTGCACCGGTCCTACCACTCTGGGATCTACGGGGCAGAGCTAGGCACCGTGCGTTTTAGAGGACCGAGGCGCTACATGCCGCTTCACCCCGGTTGGTGTCTGAAGTATGTAATATGATATCTTGCTTTCTTTGTATTTCCTCATATAATTTCATAATTAATATTTATTTTCGTTTTGTGGTGCAGCCTACGCGCAGTAGGGCTTCTTCCCTTAGCGTGTTTGGTTGAGGGGGACCTCATGTGGGCCGCTTTGCGCCCGGCGGAGCGCAGTTCACACTTTGGGTTCGACTAACAGCTGGTCTACGCGCTCTTGGACCGGTGTCGCCCCAAGACGCATAGCTTCCATTTCCCCTGGTGGGGGTGACTTTGTAGGACGTGGCCCTCCTTTTCGGGCTATCTGAGGACCATGTGTGGTTCGAGGACCGGTGGATGGTCGCTTCCTTGTGTGATGAGTGATTGACAACGTTGTGTGGACTGATTCTTGGCTAAGTATTGCAGGTGCAGGTTGCGGCTTGACTCGTGTTGGTGCAGGTGAAGAACAAGCGCGAAAGGTCGTTGCGGTGAGGCCTCGGTGTGGAGAAGACAAGTAGGCTTCGTTTGAGGGACCCGGTGGCCGGCGGGGGTCAAGTGCGGGCCGCATGGTGGCATGAACAAGCAAGATGAAGTCGTGGACGGTTTCTTGGTAGAGCCTCAAAACCAAGGTCGAGCCGGGACTACGTGGGAGCCGAGTCATGAGTGGAGATTGGCGGAGGCTACACCGAGTTCGCGGGGTTTGCAGTGGTTCACCAGAAAACCACTGGGTTACTCGGTTGAGACACAAAACCGAGGCCGAAGACTCGACGAGGAGGTGCGGCCACCCAGGCCGGTTCAACCGCCCAGGAGGGGCGGTCAGACCGCCTGGGGTCGGTCAGTTCCCCGGGGCCGGTCTAACCGCCCGGGGGGGGGGGTCCGACCGCCCGGCCGCCGGCGCCGAGAAGCTTCGAAGCGGAGGACACGCGTCGGGATCGCAAGGCGTGCGTCGAGGCTACGCGAGGTGCGGTCGCCGGGCATCCGTCCGATGGTGAAGACATCAAGAATTCCAAATCCGCCCTTGAGGGGCATGTATCCCTAGTTATTAGTGAAGGGTAGTTTAGTCTTTTGGGTGCCTCCATATATACTCATTAGAGGGGTGGATGGCAAGCAAACTCTTGGAACCCTAGCTCATTTGGTTTTTCCATTTTCGTTCTCCATTTTCCCTAGGTTTTTAGAAGGCTAGCTTGAGAGCTTCATGTGAGATCTAGAGAGAGGGATGGATGTTTGGGTGGCAAGCTAGACCTTGTATGAACCATTCATGGCATGTATAGAAGGTTTGGCGTTGTTCTTCATGGTGGTTTTCCCATCTCTTTTGTGTCGATTTTCGGAGCTCTTTTTGGCGGTGTTTTGAGGACGATTTCTTGGGGTTTTTGGTGGGTGCCACGTATGAGGTTTTTGTGCCTCTTTGGCTGGTGACTTTGCCCCCAAATCTCCTTTGAATCGGACTCGATTTGGTGGTTTTCGTTGGAACTCGAGTTCTTGACCTAGAGAAGCGATTTCTTCGATTCCTCTTGATTGTGAGCATTTCGGGTCGATTCCTTTGAGGAAGAGGTTGCCCAGGAGGTAACCCAGCCTATCCCCGAAGTTTGGCCGCAATCCGTGGAGTGATTCGGGAGATCGGGCGCGAGGAAGTTGAGGTTTGACCCGCGGGTTCGTTTTTCGGGAAGGGGCGGTCTAACCGCCTACGGGGGGCGGTCTAACCGCCCGGGGTATTTCCGAGTCAAAGTTTTGCTTCGCCGGATTTTCCTCTCCGTGAGTTTGTTCGCCTTGATCGAGGAGTGTCCGGGTGAAATTTGGGGTCGTTCTCGTGCGGTTGCTAGGTGTTCTTGTTTGGAGTTCGCTGCCGGGTACGGGAGGTTAGACCGCCCCCGGTAGCCGGTCTAACCGCCCCTAGGCCCTTGGGTGAAGTTTTGGTTTTCGCCAAGATTTTTCGGTAGCTAGCATGGCCTTGACCAGAGATCTCTCGTTGGTGAAACCGTGGTGTGTTTTGGTGCTCGGAAGAGGCGTTTCGGAGGAGTTCTTGGTTGCCGAGTGGAGGCGGTCTAACCGCCCCCTATACCGGTCTAACCGCCCCCTCCGGTTAGCCGGTTTTCGAGTTGTTTCCTTGTCGGTCTTGCCGCGTGTGTGTTGTGGTTGCTGGTAGAGTTTGTTCCTAGGACCAGTATCACTCCAGTGGCTACGTGGTTTTGGCAAACGTGAGGTAGAAGTGCGGAGCGTGTGATTTCGGGGGTTCGACCGAGCTAGTTCGTCTTGTCGGAGTTTCAATCTCCCTCGAGAAGAATTTTTATCGGCTCCCATTCACTCCCCCCCTCTCGGTCGCCTTATCGGTCCTTCAAGTGGTATCAGAGCCGGTTCGGGTCTTTGTTGACTCTAACCGTCTAAGATCCAAGGATGGCGTACCGAGAACGGGGTTCGGGTCCTCCACACTTCGATGGCAAGAACTACCGGATGTGGAGCAAGCGGATGGGTGCGTTCCTCCGCGGAAAGGGTCGGTTGCTTTGGGATGTCACGGTGGACACAGGGCTATGTCCACCGATGGATTTCCTTGCTCCGGGGTCGAGGGGACGGATTCGACGCCAACAATAAGGCGGTCGACTACTTGTTTCGTGCTTTGTGTCGGCGACCGAGTTCGATCGGGTGCACACCGAGCACTTGGCTTGTAGGATTTGGGCGGTGTTGAAGGAGGCTCATGTTGGGAACGCCCGGGTTCGAGCACGGTTGTATGCGACCTACGGAGAGAGTACGAGAACTTCACTCATCTCCCCGGTGAGTCCATCGATGCCTTGTTCCGAGGTTCACGGTGGTTGTGAACAACATGAGGGCCAATGTGGACGTGCTCCCGTACGATGATCATGATAGAGCGGTCAAGCTCTTACACTCTTTGGATCGTACGATATGGGGCGGAAAGTTCGAGGCCATAGTCGAGTCGGAGAGGTATGATACTCTGACGGTGAACGAGCTGTTCTCAAAGCTCAAGTCGGCTGAGGTGGATAGGGGCATGACAGCAAAGATCGAGGGCCCGACTGACTCTCATAGTCTCGCCCTCGTCGGTGGTTTGAAAGGAAAGGCTAATACTAACCCATCCACCGGGATGTTTTCTTTGTCCTCTTTGATGTCTATGCCAGATGAGGAGTTCGACGTGCTTGGAGAGGACGAGCTGGCACTCCTGACGAGGCGGTTCGAGAGGCTGCACGAGAACCGCGTGAACATGAGGAGGAACACGAGGACATGCTTCAAGTGCGGCAAGACTGGACACTATTTCGCCGAGTGTCCGAAGGTGAACAACCACGACAAGCACAAGTTCAAGGACAAGAGGAAGAAGTCCAAGAAGAAGGATCATGAACATGGGAAGAAGGCACGGTCTCGAGAGAAGATGAAGAGATCAAGCGACATCGAGTCTGATTCCGAGGACACGTCTTCAAGCTCGAGTGATGAAGACGAAGAGGATGAGAAGAAGAGGAAGAAGAAGAAGAACCTTGGCAAGTATCTCAACGGCCTTTGTGTGACGGGCCTAAGCCTCAAGGACGACTTCTGCGGCATGGCTCGCGGTTCGAGCAACAAGAGAAGCCGGAGAAGGACGCCTCGGACTTGGATTCCGAGGATGAGGTATGTGATGAGCTCTCTTCTTTGCGCAAGGAGAATGAGGAGTTGGTTGACTTGCTTGATAATCGCGATCACATGCTTAGAGAGGCTAAGAAGCTTAAGAAGGAGCTTAGATCTTTGCTCGAGGACGCTAGGACTAGAGTGGCTGAGCTAGAAACACAGGTTCTTGATAGCAAGCTTGAAATTGATTCGCTTAAGGCTAGCCCTGTTGTTTCTGATGAAAATGATTGTGCTGATTGCTCTGCTTTCCTAGCCGACTTGATCGATCTTAGGGAGAAGTATGCCTCCAAGTGTGAGGAACTAGATGTGCTTAGGGTTGAATTGGGCCGAGCTACAATCTAGACCCACTTTGCTTGGTGCTTGCACTTCTTGCCCTGGTTTGCATGAGAAAATTGTTGAGCTTCGTTCTCGCATTGGTTCGCTAGAGGCCGATTTGAAAGTGCCTATTCCTACTTCTTGTTCTACATGTGAGTTGCATGCTATGAAGAATTTGGATCTTGCAAAATGTGTTGGTCGCTTGCAAGATGAGAATGATAAGTTGCGTGAAGCGCTGAGTTGGTTGTCGAGTCAAGAACCTCAGCTTGGTATGATGATTGCTAGTTGTAAGCGCTTTGATGGTTGGGCTTTGGGATTGGATGAGGTTGGTGAGGGCGGTGGTGAGAGAGAAAAGAAATTTGGGAATGTTTCAGTTCCACCAAAACCCACACCCAAAGACAAGTTTGCATCCAAGCCAAACCAACCGAGAGAAAAACCGAGTGAGAAGGCAAGTGAAAAGCCTAGTGAGAAACCAAGTGGAGAGCCTCTCCCCAAGCCTAAGCCCAAACCAATCCTTTTCCATTGTGAGTTTTGTGGGAAGGATGGTCACAAGAGAGAGTTTTGCTATAAGAGAAAGAGAGAGGCGAGAATGGATAAGGAGTGGGCGAACAAGGACAGGTACCACCCTTCTCATGGTGTGCCTGAGCCTCGTATGCCACTACCTAAGGGAAAGGGCTTTGTGCGTAAGGATCCGGCATGGGGATATGAGAAATCCCGTAGCCGCAAGTGGTGGTCCGGAGAGGGCGGTCGGAGCCGGCACGGCTAGGCGGTCGGACCGGCCCCCCGCCCGGGAAGGGCGGTCGGACCGGTCCGGCTAGGCGGTCGGGACCGCCCTCCCCGGCATTTACGGGCGATTCGTTTTCGAGGTCGTGATGCTGGTGGTTTCAGTTCCCTTGGTCATGGTGCAGATGGTAGACACTTTGAGTCTAGTGGCGTTGAGTTTGCTGGACGTTCTCCACCTCGTGATCAATACGAGTTTGGGAGAGGTCGCAGTTTTGAGTCTCAGAGGGGCTACAGACCATGCTTTCCCTTTCGTGGTACTCGTGCTCCTCCAGGGGGAGACGGGAGTGGTGTTCCCATGGTGGTTCCGGGTTTGATAGGTTTGACGAGATGGATCGCCGTATTGATAGGCGAGTAGGATGAATGTTGCTAACCCTACTTTTGAGGAAATGGCCCGACACCGGTTTCACACTTTTGGGACTAACCCCGTGTTGAGTCATTTGCTCGTTCTCGCTCTTGGTTTTGAGTTGCGGGTGGGAGGCCCGAGAGAACATTTGGTTGATATCGGGGGTGGTTCTTCGGCCTCATACCCGGTGGTGACATGTAGGTACATCACTTTCGGGGATGGTGGACAAGGATGAGTGAATTGTGAAGAAATGATAAAGGTAAGTGCTTTGTGACCTTCGAGTGTGTGGCCTTGGTCAAGCCACTTGGTTTGTTTTGCTCCTTCTCTATATCATGTGTGTAGGGTGAGCTTTGTATGCTCTTTGGCCCTAGTGCATGTGTTTAGGGGGAGCTTGTGAGTTTTGTGCTCCTTTGCTCTTTTGCCGGTGGTGTCGAGTCCTTTTTGCCTCCCCTCGAGGAGCCGGTCTTTTGTGAGCTTTGTGTGTGTGGTTGGTTTCCTAAGTTGGTGGTGAAGCTCCTTGTGTAGCATATGTATAGCTTTCCTTTGTGCATTTATTGCATTTGGCATGGCATATGTAACATGATGTATAGGCATCCTTATATCTTAGATTGCATGCATTTTGTATCATATGCATCGGATAGGAAAAGCTTCTCCTATATACAATGTTTACCATGGGTTGCTATATATGTTCTTGTGAGCTTGTTTGATATGCTACGGTTAGTTTGACTTAGCTCTTGATGATCTTGATGAATGATCCATGGTTGATGGCTAATTGTTGAAAAATGTCACATACATGCTCTCTCATGTGTAAATGCCTATATATGATCTTGACATATTTTAGTGGCTTTGCTATGCTTACTTTGTGGTTGGATAGCTAGTTTATTGATCATATGGGGCCAAAGGCTCATTTGCCATCATGAATGTTTAGCCCTCTTGCTTAATCTTGTGGAGGGGCATAAGTTCCTTTTTGTCGCAAAGACATTTCGTGTACCATTTATAAATCTGAAAATGAAATGAAAAATGCTTGGAAAATATGTTCCCATGTCATATGTGCTGAAATTAATTTGCTTTGGGTGCTAAACCGTTGCATGTTGCCTACCAATGAGAAGTCTCATACATAGAAGTAGGCACATGGCTCGGTGGCTTTGACATGACATGAGGTGCTTTTGGGTGTTTATGATGGTCTTATGATTAGAATGGCTGTCCTAGCATGAAGTTTGAGTGGCTTTGCCATTTTGATATGTTTTGCTCATGTTTAGGTATTTGCTTGTGAGGGAGTAACTTTTCGCAAAATTACTAAAATCCTTTTTAGCCTTGTCCAATGGTTGTGAAACTTGGTGATCACGTAGTTAAGGTCCTTACGAACCTGTCGAGTATCTAACTTGCTCATTTGGACTTGTGTAGCTCCTTGTGATGAATTTTGTATATTCGAGAAGCTATATGTTGCAAGTTTTCGCATTTTGCCTTGATTCATGCATTGTCAACAAGGGGGAGAAGTTTGTGCATGTTTTGGGCACTGGGAGTGTTTGGAAGGTGTTCCAATTGTTTCGGGCAATTTTTGAGCAAAGTGTGGTGCGGGGCCGGTTTCTTTGGGCGGTCTAACCGCCCCCGGGCGGTCGGTTCGGGCAGAGGCGGTCTAACCGCCCGGGCGGCGGTCTAACCGCCCTGGGCGTGTGAGCGGTGTTTTTGCTCTTTGTTGCATTCCCGAGTTGCATTGATGAATGTGTTCGGGGGGGGAGTGTCTTGTGGCTCAGGGGGAGCTTGCATTTGTGCAGGGGGAGCTCTTTGTGGTGTTCGAGTTGTGCTTTGGTGGTTTGCGCTCTTTGCTTGAGCTGTGTTTTGTCTCGGATGTGTCGAGCCGTTGCCCTTGCCTGAGGGGTCCGAGACTTGTCTTCTTCAAGTGATCTTGCCCTTTGCCTTTCTTTGGCTTTCGATCGCTTGTTGGGGTTTCTTTTTATTTTGTTTCTTTTCTTTTCCTTTTCTCTTGTGTTACTTCATTTGAGTGTGTTGTCAATGCACTCATCAAGGGGGAGATTGAGGACCATGTGTGGTTCGAGGACCGGTGGATGGTCGCTTCCTTGTGTGATGAGTGATTGACAACGTTGTGTGGACTGATTCTTGGCTAAGTATTGCAGGGTGCGGGTTGCGGCTTGACTCGTGTTGGTGCAGGTGAAGAACAAGCGCGAAAGGTCGTTGCCGGTGAGGCCTCCAGGTGTGGAGAAGACAAGTAGGCTTCGTTCGAGGGACCCGGTGGCCAGCGGGGTCAAGTGCGGGCCGCATGGTGGCATGAACAACAAGATGAAGTCGTGGACGGTTTCTTGGTAGAGCCTCAAAACCAAGGTCGAGCCGGGACTACGTGGGAGCCGAGTCATGAGTGGAGATTGGCGGAGGCTACACCGAGTTCGCGGGGTTTGCATTGGTTCACCAGAAAACCACTGGGTTACTCGGTTGAGCCACAAAACCGAGGCCGAAGACTCGACGAGGAGGTGCGGCCACCCAGGCCGGTTCAACCGCCCAGGAGGGGCGGTCAGACCGCCTGGGGTCGGTCAGTTCCCCGGGGCCGGTCTAACCGCCCGTGGGGGCGGTCCGACCGCCCGGCCGCCGGCGCCGAGAAGCTTCGAAGCGGAGGACACGCGTCGGGATCGCAAGGCGTGCGTCGAGGCTACGCAGGGTGCGGTCGCCGGGCATCCGTCCGATGGTGAAGACATCAAGAATTCCAAATCCGCCCTTGAGGGGCATGTATCCCTAGTTATTAGTGAAGGGTAGTTTAGTCTTTTGGGTGCCTCCATATATACTCATTAGAGGGGTGGATGGCAGCAAACTCTTGGAACCCTAGCTCATTTGGTTTTTCCATTTTCGTTCTCCATTTTCCCTAGGTTTTTAGAAGGCTAGCTTAAGAGCTTCATGTGAGATCTAGAGAGAGGGATGGATGTTTGGGTGGCAAGCTAGACCTTGTATGAACCATTCATGGCATGTATAGAAGGTTTGGCGTTGTTCTTCATGGTGGTTTTCCCGTCTCTTTGGTGTTGATTTTCGGAGCTCTTTTTGGCGGTGTTTTGAGGACGATTTCTTGGGGTTTTTGGTGGGTGTCACGTATGAGGTTTTTGTGCCTCTTTGGCTGGTGACTTTGCCCCCAAATCTCCTTTGAATCGGACTCGATTTGGTGGTTTTCGTTGGAACTCGAGTTCTTGACCTAGAGAAGCGATTTCTTCGATTCCTCTTGATTGTGAGCGTTTCGGGTCGATTCCTTTGAGGAAGAGGTTGCCCAGGAGGTAACCCAGCTATCCCCGAAGTTTGGCTGCAATCCGTGGAGTGATTCGGGAGATCGGGCGCGAGGAAGTTGAGGTTTGACCCGCGGGTTCGTTTTTCTGGAAGGGGCGGTCTAACCGCCTACAGGGGGCGGTCTAACCGCCCGGGGTATTTCCGGGTCAAAGTTCTGTTTCGCCGGATTTTCCTCTGTGAGTTTGTTCGCCTTGATCAGAGGAGTGTCTGGGTGAAATTTGGGGTCGTTCTCGTGCAGTTTGCTAGGTGTTCTTGTTTGGAGTTCGCTGCTGGGTACAGGAGGTTAGACCGCCCCTGGTAGCCGGTCTAACCGCCCCTAGGCCCTTGGGTGAAGTTTTGGTTTTCGCCAAGATTTTCTGGTAGCTAGCATGGCCTTGACCAGAGATCTCTGTTGGTGAAACCGTGGTGTGTTTTGGTGCTCGGAAGAGGCGTTTCGGAGGATTTCTTGGTTGCCAGGTGGAGGCGGTCTAACCGCCCCCTATACCCGGTCTAACCGCCCCCTCTGGTTAGCCGGTTTTCGAGTTGTTTCCGCTGACGGTGCTGCGTGTGTGTTGTGGTTGCTGGTAGAGTTTGTTCCTAGGACCAGTAGCACTCCAGTGGCTACGTGGTTTTGGCAAACGGGAGGTAGAAGTGCGGAGCGTGTGATTTCGGGGGTTCGACCGAGCTAGTTCGTCTTGTCGGAGTTTCAATCTCCCTCGAGAAGAATTTTTATCGGCTCCCATTGACTCCCCCCCTCTCTGGTCGCCTTATCGATCCTTCACTATCATGCTCCCGGGAGCCCTATGGGGGCTGTTGACCCCCCCCTCCCACCCCAACGCGTGGCGCGACGATATCCTCGCGAGGTTTGCCGGAGTGGTGCGCCATCCGGATGTGCAGAGGTGCCTGACTTCACTAACTCCCACAGCCCCACGAGCGCTTGGTTGCGCAAGTACATCGTACATACATCTATCTATCATATTTTCAAAGTATCGTTTTTCAGGCTCTGACTGAATTTTGAATTTTTGCAGGCCTTGTACATGAGAGACGACGCCGACGAGCCGATGAGCAACAGGCAGTTGGAGGCGTACCTATTGTGGCTCTTCGGCTACGTGATGTTCTGTGGGTCCCGGGGATGCTGTGTTGAGGTTCCTGATCCCCACACGCAGAGGATCGCTGAAGCAACCGTGGAGGAGATGCCCTAGATCAACTGTGGCGCTGCAGGTTTTGGCCGCGACGTACAGGGGCTTGTGCGTCGGGTGCACCAAGACGGGCAGCCAGTCGATCCTCCATGGTTGCCCGCTTCTGCTGCACTTGTGGAGCTACGAGAGGATTCCCGTCGACCGATCGCTATACCGGGCACTAGAGAAGGGGCACCACCCAGCAGACAGGCCGACCATGGGGTCGATGTGGTGCCACGACAGGTTCGTATTTCAAGCTAACTTCGTTCGTTAGCTATCAGAAAGTAATGCAATTCGTCGAGCTAACTTATTCTCTTGTTTGTAGCTCTCTTGGATGGAGCATACAAGGAGGTCGTACCTTGACTTCGTTGGCCAGATCGACAACCTCACGGACCGCAAGGTTATCTGGCAGCCGTTCACCAATGCCTTGGTCGCCGCGCATGCACCACAGGGTCCTGTGCTATTGGGATCGTGACTTCTGGATGACGAAGACGCCTGTGAGACATGGGTACCCCTGGCTCCCCACCGACCAGGCTCACAGCCGTCCCCAACAAGTGGGTCCGGCCCACCAGAAGACTCGCTGACCTGTCAGTAGGCCTGTCTCACCTGACATGTGAGCCCGAAGACGAGAAGACAGCTTGGCGTGCAAGCCAAGATAGTCCAGACGGATTAAGGCAGCTCGGATAAGCCTTCCATATTGTAACTGACTATAGATAGGTTTCCCTGTTGTAACCGACTTGGACTCCGGTCCACCGACCTTATCCGTCACACAATATAAGGCGGGTAAGGGCATCCTTCCAAGGGTACATGTAATCTCGACCTCCTCCACCTTCACCACGATCTCAATACAATCAAGAACTGGACGTAGGGTTGTACTCTCCGGAGGCCCGAACCGGTATAAAATCGCCTTGTCTCTTATGTCTCGCCGTAATTTCCCCGTGCTGCATTAGCATAACCATCACGTTCTTAGCTCCCGATCTCCCCGCCGAACAAATAAACAACCGGGGTTGAACCCCCTTAGACTGCTCAGATCTAAACCTCTGACAGTTGGCGCGCCAGGTAGGGGCAGATTGGGAGATCTTCGTGTAGTGTGATGGCAGTTCTCTCCGGCGACGATCTTTAGCGACGACATGAAAGATATCTCTGCAGCGACCTGCTCGTTGCCACCCTCCGATCTAATCATGAGGTCGATGTCTTCGTTCTACAGACGACGTGCCAAATTTTTTTTCACACCCACCCACCCACCCGACGATCTACAGCGGTGTTCACAAGGTTCGGCCACATCTGCATGTGGCTCGGAAGAATACATCTGCAGCAAAAATCAGGTCGGCGGTAGGTCTCGTGTTTGCGTGAGTCGAATCCGTGTCCACCACGTACACGTAACCAAGGCCAAAACAATCGACAAGCGTAAACAGCTATGGTGATGGCGAGGACTCCGTGTCTACACGTCATTGTTGTAATTACGTGAATTGTTTGGCCTTCATGCACGAGTCCATGTTCTGTACGGGAAAAAATCAATATGGAAGATTGCCGGCATACATCACCACTTCGACTTTGGAGCTAGCAAAAAAAAAAGTAAGACCTGGAGACTAATGTGTCCACATGCGTGTACGTGCATCAAGCAATTGACCACGTACGTCTATTACCTCCTACGTACCTCGATGTACGGCAAAGACTAAGCGGTCCTCCAATTTGGCGACCTGTTGCGGTGCACCGACCACCTTTTCGATGGCTCCAGCTGGCCACCTCGACAGTTCGGCACAGGTTTTAACAAGTACAACAATCTTTCGTCCTCCTCGGCCACACCCACGAACTAAGTGTTAGTTTAATTAAAAATTTACCGATTTAATTTATTTTTTAGACCTGCTCTACATGTTTTTTTTGTCTCTTCCGCCTGTTAACACCAAAATTTGGTAGGGAGTCTGACCGGTGGGTCCAGCTCGGTCAGGAGTCCGTCTCGTGAAAGGGAAGGATTTCTCAGATGTATTCGGCAAAGAAGCCTGCGGTCGGCTATCTGCTCCCGTTCGGCAAAGGAACAGTAGAGCTGATTTTGCGGGATTTGAATGATGACGTGGCTCAAGCAGGGAGGACGAATGGATTGAGTTTAGAGATAAGTTAGGCAACGAATCCATTCGAGATTGAACTTGACAGGGTATAAATATGAGCCCTGGATGTATGAGCCCTGGATGTATGTAATGGAACACAATCATTCTTCAATACACACCGGCTTTACGCCAAACCCTAGAGTCCTTTTGTCGTGTCGTCGAGTTCTTCGAGAGGGCCCATCGATCCGTCGACCTCCGTGAGTACCGGCAACCTTGTATCATGTCTAGTATCATGCGGTGGATTTAGATCTGATGCAAGTAGTCTTGTTACCATGCTTCGTGTCATGCGGTAGATTCAAGCTTGGTTCAAGAGGGTTTCTTGTTAGGTCATGAGCCATGCGGTGGGCTAAGATCTAGCTTGAAGCTAGTTATCGGCTCTATTGGATTTTGGCAAGATCCAATAGATTCATTAAGTTACCTTGTGTTACTTCGAGTTTTTACTTCCTGTTTAGATTCATGTAACACCTTTGCCCAATCTAGATGGGTTTGGATCGGCTCGCTTCTTTTGTGATCCTTGTACGGGTAGACTTCATGTTTTAATATGTGGACCTTGTGCTATTAAAAGCCGAAACCGAATTGATCTAGGTTGTTACGTGTTGTGGGTTCAAGCTTGCCATTGTTAGTATAAATCTTGAAAGAACCGAGTATCATGCGGTAGATGCAGGTTTTTGGGTTGCTTTAGAGCTAGTCATCCGGTGGATTAGATTTCGAATCAACCTGATAGATTTATTCGCTTGGTAATGTTTGTTCCTTCTTCATTGACCCCGAATCGGCTGTTCAGCCGTATTCGGTTATGTTTCTTCACGAGTAGAACACGTGCGTAATTCGTGCTTTAAATGATGTGTGCTTTTAGCTTTCCATATTTAGATTGTATCATGCGGTGGATAGATCTACTTGTGGAAAGTGGTACGATTTCGTTCAAGTTGTATCATGCGGTAGATAGATTTGTTTTGGCATCGTACCCGACGGATTTCTAAGTACCTAGACATGCGGTAGACTAGTGCTTGGGATCTATGCATGCTTGTTTATTACATGCTTACGTTCGCGCTTTACCTTATTCGCTTATTTAACATCATTTATCATGGGATCGGTCATATATCGTGTTCATGTATCTTTGACCAGTCAAAGACCGATTGCCGTCATGCTTACGACATTCATTCGGCAGTTGTTGTTTTTTCCTCTTATAAGTTCCCGAATGCTTTCGGTTCATTGGCAAATAGCTTTTATATAGCTATGTGTCATCTTGTGTGGCTTCTTAGCCGTAAATATGGAACCTGTCCGGTACCACCGGCAAGTTCCAAGCTTTGGTATCTAATCGCTTTATCTTTTGTTAATTTTCAGGAAAAATTGACTGGCACGTCATCGTTACTCTTTGCGCGTGCGAAGCCAGCTTGTTCGGCTTGCTGTGTGTTTGGCGCTAGGTGCACTTTTTGCGTCAACACACTTTTTGGCACGCCAGTGGGACCACAGCCGAATAGATCAAGATGCCCGAGATCGCAGACGTCATGGACGTCAGCCTTGAAGACCTATCTCCTGAGCAGCGGCAGCAACTCCAGGACGTCATGGACCAGTTTCAGCAGAAATGTCTGCTGTCTTTCAAGAAAAATAGGAGTGGCGTCCCATACTTGAAGAACGAGATGCCCAGGGTGTTGTTGCCAGGGGAGAGTGATACCACGATTCAGCAGGAGAAAGAGGAGTGCATGCGGGTGTTCCAAGAATCCGCAGATTACATGTTGAGCAAGCACAACAAGGCTTTCCTCGGGGCGCTCCAGCAGATGATGGTGGCCGTCTTCGGCCCAGGCATGGAACAAGCATTTAGCAAGGCGCCCGTCTAGGGGGGCACTGTGGAACTGGGCGAATCAAGCTCTCAGCCGCCACTTCGGAGCCCGCCAGTGCAGCCTCCTCCCCAGAGCGCTGGAAGTCAAGCTTTCCAGCCTCCTCCACAGGCCGCTGGGAAACAGCCGGTTCAGCCTCCACTGCAGGCCTCAGGGGAACAGCCAATCCAGCCACCACCGCAGGGCAACACAGGTCAACCTGTGCAACAGCCGAATCCGTACCAACCCACGTACGGAGACATGGCATTCGGCTCGCCCGGGGCCCCATTTGTTTCCGGTCAGAGGATCGCTCCGGCGAGCAACTGGTTGCAGAGGAACCTGTACGGCGGAGGCTACCACGAGGTGGGAAACTACGGGGCATTCGACGCCTTCCCGCACCCAGGATACGCGCCAGCGGCAGGCGCGCAAGAGGACGACGCCCTGGCGCGGAAGATGGCCGAATTGATGCAAAATCAGTTCGGCCTCAAGCCAAAAATGTAGGGACCCGCCTATAAGCCACCATTCCCGGAATGGTACTACAACGTGCTCCTTCCGCCAAGGGTGAAGCCGCCAACGGAGTTCACGAAGTTTTCAGGGCAGGACGACACAAGCACAGTTGAGCACATCGCTCGTTACCTCATGCAGCTCGGGGAATGCTCAGCCGAGGAAGCATTCAGGGTCCGCTACTTCCCCGCATCACTGACAGGTCCAGCATTCCAGTGGTTCTCGTCCCTGCCCCCTGAGTCAGTTAGCAGATGGAAGGACTTGGAGCGGAAATTTCACGCTCACTATTTCAGCGGCAGCTCGGAGAAGAAGCTGATTGACCTTGCTACCATGAAGCAGAGGCATAGCAAGACGCCGCTGGAATTTCTCAGGAGATTCAGGGAGGTTAAAGGCATGTGCTTCTCGCTTAACTTGCCGGATGACCGGTTGGTCGACATGGCCGTCGCCGGGATGCTGCCGGCCGTACGCGAGAAATTGTTCGGGATGGAGTTCGAGAACCTGGGCCAGCTATCACAGAAGCTATCACTGATGAGCAACCAGGCGTACGGCTTCAAGAAGGATGCCAAATTTGGCAAGCAGCATGATGTTGCTGACATCTACAACCAGTTCTTAGACAAGGCTGACCTGGTCGAAGATTCCGATGACGAACTGGATGTAGCCGCGGCAGAGATCATGTGGGGGAAGGAGCCTTTGACGATGAATCAGCGCTGGGTCAAGCAGACCAAGGGCACGTACGATTTTGATATAACGAAAGGTGACAAATTGTTTGAGCTCCTAGTAAAGGAAGGCCGAATCAAGCTGCCTGAAGGGCATTCCATGCTTCGGCCCGATGAAGTTAAAGGAAAACGTTACTGTGGCTTCCACGACAGGGATTCGCACTCCATCAATGATTGCAGGGTCTTCAGGATGAGGATCCAGAAAGCCATCCAGGAGGGTCACCTCAAGTTTGACAACAAAATGAAGCTGGATGGCCACCCCTTCCCTCAGAACATGGTGGGCTTTTCTGTCAACGTGATAACGGCCGAGGAGAAGGGGAAAGTCAAGGTCTTGACCTCAGCCAGGGCTAGACAAGATGGGGCGGTGGACCCAGAACGCCAAGTGACTCTGGAACAGGTGCATGGTGAGGCTCCCCGCGTTCTCAGGAGTCACATAGAGATCGGGGAGTCGTCCAGAGCTAAGCCCAAGGTGACCACGCGCATCCTCCTGAACAAGTGGCAGCGCCAGATGGAGAAAGAGCGCTACCAGAAGCGCAGAGCTGAGGAGGAGAGGCGCAGAGCTGAGGAAGAAGCGCGCAGAAGGGACCAGGAGCAATACACGCGCGAGCAGGAGCGCGCACACTGGGGATGTGCCTTCTTCGAGCACCGCCGGGAATGAGGGTTTGAAGCCGCCCACGTTGAAGAACCGTCCCGAATGCGGTGACGGAGTATTTTGAGTACGAGCGGGGAGAGCGCCAATCGCCGATCCGTCCACGAGAGAATTGGAAGGATCCAACCTAATGGGGATCGGCGCCAAAAAATTGAAGTCATTGATCATCCTAGGAAGCGGCAAGCTGACCTCAGATGGGCTGATCAAGAGGAGGATGAAGATGACTACATCTGGCAGAAGGGGCAATGGTGCCCGCCCGGCCTGAGGAGAAGCCAGAAGAGGCGGGTCCAGCGCTTGAGGAACCACGAGTTGAGGCAGGCCGGAATCCAGGCGCGGCAGGTGTGGCGCCCCAAAGATCAACCTGAAGGATCGAAGCGTTCGGCTCCCACATGCATGGTATACTTTCTGCCGAACGAGTTCATGGCTCCTGCTAACCAGGTTGTGCAGGAGGAAGCGGCCCTAGATGATGAACAGGACGAGGGGATGATGGCACAACTGGTGCTGGCCAAGCAGGCAATCTTCGACAAGCCGGCCAAGAATCGACATATGAGGCCGCTGTACTTGAGGGGGTACGTCAATGGCAAGCCGTTGACAAAGATGTTCGTCGACGGTGGAGCGGCAGTCAACGTAATGCCGTACACCACCTTCAGGAAGCTTGGCATGGGCCTGAGCGATTTGACGCCTACAAGTATAATCCTGAATGACTTCGCTGGGAACCCGTCGGATACCAAGGGGTGCGCTCACGTGGATTTGATGATCGGATCCAAGACGCTGCTCACTACCTTCTTTGTCATCGAAGGCAAGGGGGCATACAGTCTGCTGCTTGGGCGGGACTGGATTCATGCCAACTGTTGTGTCCCGTCCACCATGCATCAACAGCTTATCCAGTGGGTGGACGATGAGATTGAAGTCGTCCAGGCAGATGACTCCGTGAGCGTGGCGAACATGGAACTAGCTTTCTGGGAGTACCAGGGTATTGATTGCTTCTCAGGGAAAGACTGGGGAGAAGGTCCTGTTGAACCTGTCAGCAGTGATCAACAGCCGATTCAAGCAGTCGGCTCTTATAGCAATTTTTAATGGAGAACCCCGTAGACGGTACTGATGGAAAGCTGGGGCGGGGATTCATGTCGGCTGATAAATTAGAAGAGGTTGACATCGGAGACGGTGATAAGCCAAGGCCGACATTCATCAGCGCAGGCTTGCAGCCGGACTTCAGGGGAGAATTAATTAAGCTTCTCAAGGAATACAAAGATTGCTTCGCCTGGGATTATTCGGAGATGCCCGGATTGGATCGTTCTATCATCGAGCATCGGTTGCCAATCAAATCTGGTTTCAAACCATATAAGCAACCACCCCGGAAGATCTACAAGGATGAAGTATTGGCCGATGTGAAGAAGGAAACTGAAAGATTACTTGATGCAAACTTCGTTCGGCCATGCATATATGCGGAGTGGATTTCTAACATCGTCCCTGTGTACAAGAAGAATGGAAAAATGAGGGTCTGCATAGATTTTAGGGATCTGAACAGAGCTACTCCGATGGATGGTTACCCAATGCCTATTGCCGATTTGTTGATTGACGCCGCAGCTGGGCACAAAGTCATCAGCTTCATGGATGGTAATGCGGGTTACAACCAGATCTTCATGGCGATAGAGCACATATCAAAGACGGCCTTTAGATGTCCTGGTCATATAGGCCTGTTTGAATGGATAGTCATGACATTTGGGTTAAAGAATGCCGGTGCAACTTACCAACGGGCCATGAATTACATTTTTCACGAGTTGATCGGCAAAGTCGTGGAAATCTACATCGACGATGTGGTAATCAAATCCCTGAGTCATGACACGCATTTGGAAGATGTGAAGAGGACCTTGGAGTGCACTCGGAAGCATGGCTTGAAGATGAACCCAAACAAGTGTGCTTTTGGGGTATCAGCTGGAGAATTCTTGGGGTTTTTGGTCCACGAAGGAGGAATTGAAGTTGGCAAAAAGAGCTTGAAGGCCATTGATGAAGTTGTTCCTCCAACTAACCTCAAGGAGTTGCAGTCACTGCTCGGCAAGATCAATTTCGTAAGAAGATTCATATCAAATTTATCGCAGAAGGTCTTGCAATTCTCTCCGCTGTTGAAATTAAAGAAAGATCAGAAGTTCACCACGGGGCGACGAACAACAAAAGGCTTTCGATGAGATCAAGCAAGTACATGAAGGAGCCACCGGTCTCGGTTCCTCCTCACCGAACAAGCCTTTCAAGTTGTACGTGGCGGCCGATACCCAAACCATTGGATCGGCCCTTATTCAAGAATTTGAAGGAAAGGAGCGGGTAGTAGCCTATCTTAGCCGAAAATTACTTGATCCTGAAACCAGGTATTCGGCTGTAGAGAAGCTGTGTCTTTGCGTGTACTACTCGTGTACAAAATTTCGGCACTACCTGTTGAATGCCGAATGCTCCGTGTATTCCAAGTTTGACGTGATAAAACATATGTTGTCTATGCCAATTTTTGAACGGCAGGATTGGCAAGTGGATTCTGGCTTTATCAGAGTTCTAGTTAAAGTTCGAATCGGCAAAGGCCATCAAAGGTCAGATCATTTCCGATTTTATAACTGAACATCGCGATCCGTCAATTAATTTACTTGAAATTACCCCCTGGGCTTTGTTTTTTGATGGATCGTCATGTGGTAAAGGTGGGGGAGTAGGGATCCTACTGATTTCGCCTAGAGGTGAGATGTTTGAATTTGCCATCCCTATACAGCCCACTGTCACAAATAACCAGGCTGAGTACGAAGCATTGCTTCGAGGGCTTCAATATTTGAGAGAAGCCGGGGCCGTTTCAGTCGAAGTTTATGGAGATTCAGAGTTGGTGATCAAGCAATTGAACGGCCAATACGAATGCAAAAGTGAAGCGCTGAGGAGTTACTACGAAGAATGCAGAGAGATCTTGAAGAGCTTCCCATTGGTAACTCTACAGCATATTCCTAGGGAACATAACGAAGAAGCAAACAGGCTGGCTCAAAGAGCCTCTGGTTACAAAGAGAGTCAAGAAGCGTTTGCTGCAGAAGTGTGTGCACTGGGGACGGACCTTGCAGAAGATGATTGGAGGAAAGAGATCGTTGACTACTTGAGGGATCCGTCCCGCAAGGTCTCGAGGAAGCTCAGGTACAAGGCCATAAAGTTCGTTCTTCTGGATGATAACTTATTCTATAAATCATTAGATGGAGTATTTCTACGATGCCTGGGTCCAGAAGAGGCCAAGAAAATGATGAGCGAAGTGCACGATGGGATATGTGGAGCACACCAGTCAGCCTACCGTATGAAATGGGTCATCAGACAAGCCAGATGCTTTTGGCCGACGATATTAGAGGATTGCTTTGAGTATTACAAGGGATGTCAGGATTGCCAAAGGTTTGAAAATATTCAAAGGGTCCCCGCGTCGGCATTGAATCCCATCATCAAGCCATGGCCATTCAGGGGCTGGGGGATAGACCTGATTGGCCAAATTAATCCACCATCTAGCAAGGGGCATAAGTTCGTGCTTTTGGCTACAGATTATTTTACTAAATGGGTTGAGGCGATCCCACTGAAGAAGGTGACATCAGAGAACATGGTTGAATTTGTCAAAGAGCACATCATCTATCGGTTTGGAATCCCTCAGACTATCACCACTGATCAAGGGGCACAATTCGTGTCACTAGAGTTCAGAGAGTTCGCCGAAAGCATGGGGATTAAATTGTTTAACTCCTCTCCTTATTATGCCCAAGCTAATGGTCAAGCAGAGGCTTCTAACAGAATCATGATCAAGCTGAAGCAAAGAAGAAGAATCGACGATCATTGCCTCCGGCGCGCGTTGGCACTGCTCCCCTCTGCCTCGTCAGAGGCGCGGCGGCGGTTGACGCTGCGCACCATGGTGGCTTGGGATGTGCATTGTTTGAAGAGAGGAAGAGCTGAGATTGGCAAAGATTCGAGAGCTAAAAGGCTTGGTGGAGAGCTAGGGGCACCTACGGTTGCATTTATAGGCCTGGCAAGATGAATCGTGGCTTCGAGTCGTGGCTTTGGATCGTGGCGCATATCCCAAGAAAATCGGAAGGTGGAAAGGTTTCCTTGGCCAGCCCGCCGGTGGGTCGCTTGGAGTTCTAGGCTGAGTCACATTCAGTTGATTGGCTCGGCTGAAGGGAGTCAAGGTGCTATTCGGGTGTTGGCATTTCCTTGCCGATTGGATCGTTCAGCGTCTACACTTAGAGGTATGCGAAAGCAAAGGAATTTAAATGCAGGGATAAGTATTACAAGAATGATCAATTCGGCTATACATCAATGTGGGTATTCAAATGTCTAAATGTTTCGTGATCACACTACGAGCATTGGATGTTGCTTGATGGAAGCGGTCCAGCAGTTCCTGGCAATCTTTTTGAGCACCAGACAAGTTGGTGAGTTCTGCATCGCATTGCTCTATCCTGGTGATAGCCGATTTTGCTTCCGCTTGGGTCTTTTCTATCAATCCCGGGAGCTCGGCTATTTTCTCTTTATCAGCCTCTATCTCAGCTGACAGGCTTCTCAGTTCTGCTTCTAGAGCAGCCTTCCTGGCAATTTTCAGGTCACAAGAAGCCTGCAGGCTAGCCAATGTGTCTCTGTGGCTCTCTGCTTGGGATTGTGCCCCGTTCATGGCTTGTTCAGCATCAGCTCTCTTCTTTTCGATAGCCGGGCGGGAGCGCAATTTCCTCAAAGCGTGCCTTATGGGCGCATAAAGGATGTCCAAGTCACAGATGGATACTAGAGAAGCTCTGACGTCTTCAGGAAGTTCTTGGCCGATAGATTCAAGCATCTCTTCAAAGTGATCAAGATCCTTGAACTGATCTTGTGCATCCCTTTCTAGCCAGGCAGCAATTTCTCTGAGCTTTGATGACACCTCATCTGACAGAGGCTGGTGCGTTCCTTCCATTGCCTCGGCAACTGGGTTGCTCCCCGATGGCAGGCTTGATGATAACGGAGCCTGATCCTAAGAAGCAGTATTGCCGAGTTAAGGGTGCTAAATGTAAAGGTAGCAGAGTTAAGTACTAATGAGTACCTCACGGCTGATTTCTTGAGCAGGGATAATCGCAGGGGAAGAAGGTGCTCCAGGTAAAGCTGAAGCTTCCAAGTCAGAAGATGTTGATGTAGTTGCTGGTAACTCATGGGCTTCTGGCTGAAAGGGAGTTGGATCCACCTCTGTTGGAATCAGTGCTTCTGCATGACCAACAGGTGATTGTGCCCTTGGAGGACTTGACGGCTCCGGCTGGATTGGGAGACTCATCTCTGGAGAATTCATTGCTTCTGCAGAGGGTGATGAAGATGAGATCTCCACTGGGATAGGTAATTCAACCCTGGGTGGACTTGCTTGTTGAGCCACTGGGACATCAACCAGTTGTTCTTCCACTGTTTCTTCTGCAAGTGTCAAGTCACAAGGGTAAATGCCAGTGTTCATCCTTAAAAGAGGACAATAAAGGTCATACCTGTGGATGGGGCATTGGCAGGTTCTGACACTGAAGGTTGCTGAGCTCTGGTCTGAGAATGCACAAAGAGATAATTTATCAGGAACAGAGTAATCTTGGGGTCAAGAAGGTAAAGGATTTTACCTCAACAAGGATTTTCTTGATAGTTCTCCTCCTCTTGGCATTTGGAGGAGCAACCAGAGACAAACCTTGCCTCCTGTCAGCAGCAAGGCTAGAGAGGCTGGGGTCTATTGTAGCAAACCTGGCCATTAACTGAGCTAGAGTTGTGGAGTTGAATCCCAATGCTGAGATTGGGCCTACAGTATTGTAGGTGATATTCCTGGCTCGAGGGGCAGGCACTGTGTTCTGTGGAATCAAAGGAATGAGGTCAGAATCATGATTGAAAGGAGAAATGTCTGATCCAAAGGTTCATTATGTTACCTCTGAAGTTGGCAGGAAATCAGGCATCAACTCTGCACAGAACACGTGTACAGGCTCATTGAAGATGTGATCATGGAATTCTTGCCACCAGGAGTTAAAGGTGGGATGAGCTATAGTTGTGGGCTCGAAAGGCCAGGTGTAGATAGTAGGACTACATACATAATGGAAAACCCTGCTGCCGTGCATAAGCTCTTTGATTTCCTCTCTGGGCTTGAGGAATTCATGCAGGAACAATCTTGGGGGCATCTGGCCACATCCGAGTTGCCGGGCCATTGTATTAGGCTGATAATATTCATAAGTGCTCTGATTTTGCCTTCCTCCATTGAATTCAGCCGGAAGTATACATGGGCGGATTATGATGTTGAAGATATCAAAGAATCTCCCATCTTGAAGACTGGGCTCAAAGGAGAACTCAACAGGGAAAGTCAAGGTGTCATTATCCAGATAGGGGAGCCAGAGGGGATTCGGGAAACCCTTGAAGAACAGTTCAAAAAGCTGGCTGATGTCCTGCTGGATGAGAACAGTTGAAGCCGCTTCTCCATAATTCTGGCATCCCCTGGTAGCATTGTTTTCTCCTTCAGGGTGATTGGATGAAGGGAAAAGCCTGGTGTTCAAATCAACACCAACAATTTGATGCAGGTGGAGCTGCAGCCATATTTGAACGAACTACCAAGGGCCGTTGACACATGTTATCCTTTGGCTAGTGTACATCTGAGTAACAGTTTGGTGAAGCATATGGTATACACTGCCTAGGAAGAATTTCCCAAGGGGGAGGCGGTTGCCACTGGCCAAATGAGATGCCATTGCAATGTGGTTCAGGGTAGGCTCGTTGGCTTTGCCACAGAAGACAAATCTGCACAGCCACATATTCAAAAATGCCCTGTATTCAACATCACCAAGGGGGTTGTCTTTCATGTGCTTCAAGATGTAATTCTTGTATCCGTTCCCTGGCTTCACCCCTGTTTGCCGTGAGGAATTTTTGAAGTTCCAAGGCTGGACAGATCCTGTAATGTCAAGGCCGGTGATCATATATACATCGGCCGGGGTTGGAGACATTGGGCCGTGACCAAACAGGAAAGCGTTGACGCCGTTTGACCAAAAATGGCAGGCTGCTATCAGATGGTCTTCATTTTTGGGGGTCTCGGCCAAGGATAACTCCAGGCATTGAGCAATGCGAAGGGCATCCCAGTTCTTGGTCAATCCACTTTTGTCTGCGAGAATCCTCCGGTACCAAGTTTTCCAGCCTGCGATTGGCGGTAAAGGCCAGTTCTTGAAGGCGTCTTGCCACTGATGAGGTGGGGACAGAGCCGCTTTGAAGGGAATCCTCTGAGATTCAGCCGCGATGAAATCTCGAGGATCAGAGCTCCCCACGGGACCAAGGTAATAAGATCTTGAATTGGCCTCGGTGCGAATCAAAAGCTCAGTTGAAGGCTCCTGAGGAAGGCGGAAACGAAATCTCAGGTAAAATTGAAAACCTAAATGCCGAATGAAGCTTACGGGGGGAGGATTTACCTGAGCATCTTGGTTTTGAGCCGCCATTGAAGACTCGAGCTTGGAACAAGGAGATCTAGGGTTTGAATCTAGACGAAGATTCCGACGGATTGGAGAAGAACAGGTGTTGACAGATTTGAGTTGCGCTATTCGTGGTTGGAGTCAATTGCGGAACAAAATTACTTTTATCCTGCAATTGAAGGGGTATATGTTAACACCAAAATTTGGTAGGGAGTCTGACCAGTGGGTCCAGCTTGGTCAGGAGTCCGTCTCGTGAAAGGGAAGGATTTCTCAGATGTATTC
The DNA here is from genome assembly GCA_947561735.1 of Cenchrus americanus. Classification (NCBI taxonomy): domain Eukaryota; kingdom Viridiplantae; phylum Streptophyta; class Magnoliopsida; order Poales; family Poaceae; genus Cenchrus; species Cenchrus americanus. The sequence continues at coordinate 161,890,484 of OX387242.1, read as the reverse complement.
GGCAAAGAAGCCTGGGGTCGGCTATCTGCTCCCGTTCGGCAAAGGAACAGTAGAGCTGATTTTGCGGGATTTGAACGATGACGTGGCTCAAGCAGGGAGGACGAATGGATTGAGCTTAGAGATAAGTTAGGCAACGAATCCATTCGAGATTGAACTTGACAGGGTATAAATATGAGCCCTGGATGTATGTAATGGAACACAATCATTCTTCAATACACACCGGCTTTACGCCAAACCCTAGAGTCCTTTTGTCGTGTCGTCGAGTTCTTCGAGAGGGCCCATCGATCCGTCGACCTCCGTGAGTACCGGCAACCTTGTATCATGTCTAGTATCATGCGGTGGATTTAGATCTGATGCAAGTAGTCTTGTTACCATGCTTCGTGTCATGCGGTAGATTCAAGCTTGGTTCAAGAGGGTTTCTTGTTAGGTCATGAGCCATGCGGTGGGCTAAGATCTAGCTTGAAGCTAGTTATCGGCTCTATTGGATTTTGGCAAGATCCAATAGATTCATTAAGTTACCTTGTGTTACTTCGAGTTTTTACTTCCTGTTTATATTCATGTAACACCTTTGCCCAATCTAGATGGGTTTGGATCGGCTCGCTTCTTTTGTGATCCTTGTACGAGTAGACTTCATGTTTTAATATGTGGATCTTGTGCTATTAAAAGCCGAAACTGAATTGATCTAGGTTGTTACGTGTTGTGGGTTCAAGCTTGCCATTGTTAGTATAAATCTTGAAAGAACCGAGTATCATGCGGTAGATGCAGGTTTTTGGGTTGCTTTAGAGCTAGTCATCCGGTGGATTAGATTTCGAATCAACCTGATAGATTTATTCGCTTGGTAATGTTTGTTCCTTCTTCATGGACCCCGAATCGGTACATTCGGCCGTATTCGGTTATGTTTCTTCACGAGTAGAACACGTGCGTAATTCGTGCTTTAAATGATGTGTGCTTTTAGCTTTCCATATTTAGATTGTATCATGCGGTGGATAGATCTACTTGTGGAAAGTGGTACGATTTCGTTCAAGTTGTATCATGCGGTAGATAGATTTGTTTTGGCATCGTACCCGACGGATTTCTAAGTACCTAGACATGCGGTAGACTAGTGCTTGGGATCTATGCATGCTTGTTTATTACATGCTTACGTTCGCGCTTTACCTTATTCGCTTATTTAACATCATTTATCATGGGATCGGTCATATATCGTGTTCATGTATCTTTGACCAGTCAAAGACCGATTGCCGTCATGCTTACGACATTCATTCGGCAGTGTTGTTTTTTCCTCTTATAAGTTCCCGAATGCTTTCAGTTCATTGGCAAATAGCTTTTATATAGCTATGTGTCATCTTGTGTGGCTTCTTAGCCGTAAATATGGAACTGTCTGGTACCACCCGGCAAGTTCCAAGCTTTGGTATCTAACTGCTTTATCTTTTGTTAATTTTCAGGAAAAATTGACTGGCACGTCATCGTTACTCTTTGCGCGTGCGAAGCCAGCTTGTTCGGCTTGCTGTGTGTTTGGCGCTAGGTGCACTTTTTGCGTCAACACCGCCCTCCCACTCGACATGCTCGGGGGCTTGGCAATGCCAACATGTAGGTCGCCAGACCTGAGGGTTCAATTTTTTATCTTGTGTTATGTTCCTCTCCCCCTCGACATGCTCGGGGGCTTGACAATGCCAATCTAAGGGTCGCTAGACCTATGGGGGTCCTACCTTTTTTCTGTGTGTTCTTCCTTTAACTGTTTGACACTTGTTATGTAGATTCGATGTTGTGTGGTTGCAAAACCCGAGTCCCAGACCCCACCCTGTGCGTCGGCTACATCTAAGGATCCCCGCTGAGTATTGTAGAGGGGTGAGACACTTTGCAGCTTCAGAGTTTTTGAATTCACATAATGTGTGCCCGGCACAATAAGGGGAATGCCTTTCTTCTCAAACAAAACATAGCACAGGAATGTTCAGCTCCGGCTAACATTACTCAACATCTGCTTGTTTAACTCAGGCTAAGTTTTCATCATATTCGACAGATTGATACACCGACCTGGTGTTTATTTTATTTTACAGGACCAGCTCTTTGCTTCGGCGTTGCTGGCGTTATGCCGCTAGATTTCTCTCCAACTCCGGCGTCACCTTTGGCGAACCTTCCTGGTGGCTCTGTTGTCGTCGGATTGAGGTCGGTGGACCTCCCTGTGGCTTCGTCGTCTCCAGCTTTAGGTCGTTAGACCTCTCGGTGTTTTCGTCGTCGTCTTTGTCAGGTCGCTAGACCTTCCTCGACCTTCATTGTCACCTTCGTCAAGATCAAGACTTTCCCATGGCTCCTTCGTCGCTAGACCTTCTTCCGACTACGTTGTCATCTTCGTCAGGTCGCTAAACCTCCCTCCAGCTCCATCGTCGCCTTCGTCAGGTTGCTAGACCTCCCTCCGGCTCCATCGTCGCCTTTGTCAGGTCGCTAGACCTCCCTACGGCTCCGTCGTTGCCTTTGCTAGCTCGGAAGACCTCCCAACGACTTCGTTCTTCTAGTTGTAAGCTTCTACAATTTTGCATCCTACGATCTGGTGGACGGTTGCATGCCCACGGCATGGCTGGATATCTACTCCGCAGCTTGATAGCTCAATAATGCTCGGTGCTTGCCTCCTTCAGTCTTATGATGCTATTTATAGTGAGAGCCAAGACTCGGTTATGGCCAGATGAGTTCTGACACTGGACGAAGTTGTCATTTTCTGGGTGGCAAGAGAATCTCCGACCACTGTTGACCTGTGACCCTGCAGTCTACGGAGAGATAAGCCTGACTCTGCGTCAGAGGGCCATGCGCCTCGTTACATCTACAGACAACGACGACGACGACGACGATTACACACACCCTTTACGGCTCCTCGTCTTCATTGCACCCGCTAGGCTCTGCATCCTGGTGCACCCGCTATGGCTCTGCATGTAAATAGACTTATTCCAATCAGCATATATTTTTGTTTCCTGGGCAGAATGGTCATAGGTTCGATTGAAAACCTTCTGGGGTAGGCGTGCCTCGCTGCTCTGCCACATCCGTCTGGATGCCTGGAGATCAGAAGCTTCACGTCTATGATCGTCGGGTCCCTGTGGTCAGTGTGTCTATTGCTGAGGTCGTCAATACCTTAGTGCCATGGCTCTGTTGGATGGCTAGTAGCTTTGCTGGTCGTCTGGGCACCAAAATGACCTTCATGAGGTCGGCGTGCCTCAATACCTAGGTCTTGCAATACCTCGGTATGTCTACGGCTCTGCCAACCTAGTTGGATGCCCTGGATGCGTGACCTTCCGAGGTCGGTGTGCTCTTGTAGCCTTGCCAGCTTACTCTAGACACCCAAGATTTTACGTTGGGAATGAAGGCCTCCCTGTGGGGTGCGCGCCTGATGGCCCTGCCAAGTATCTCCGGGTGCATGGGCGCTTCTTGATTGGAGACCTTCTCCAGGTCGACATGCCTTGGGTGACTCTGCCAGACTCTTTGTAGCTATGCGGTATATCTGGATGTCTCTACACTCCATACGTTCAAAGTCAACATCATTTCACCAATCTCATCATTGATCATTTTGACCACTACAGAAGACCTCTTCATGCGACGCCCCTTTCAAGACCTTGCTGGGTATCCTTGGATACTGGGCATAGTTGATTTGAGGCTCTTCGACGTCGGCACGCCTACAAGGCCTCCTTAAGGTCAACCCTGCCAGACTCCTTGCAGCTATGCTAGGGGATCTAGGTGTCTCTACACTTTGTTTGATCAAGATCATAATTCAGTTTTCTTCTCTTTTTTGGATCATCATACCGGCCATCCTGCCCGCCACGATGCTCAGATACTACTCTATGAGTGCGTCCTTGACGCCTCTGAGTTTTTTCATCGTCGTTTCGATCTATTGGAAGTCTGCTTCATATAGGTCGTCACTCGATCTCTCTTCATTCGACAAAGCCACAAACAGGTCGGCTGCTAAGCTGATTTGTTTCTCTTTCTTTTTGGACCGACGTGCACGCTATTCGACTTGTCGATGGCTTCAAGACTTCGTCATGACCCTCTCCAGGTCATTGCGCCTTGTGAGACATGGGTACCCCTGGCTCCCCATCGACCAGGCTCACGACAGTCCCCGACAAGTGGGTCCGGCCCACCTGAAGACTCGCCGACCTGTCAGTAGGCCTGTCTGACCTGACATGTGGGCCTGAAGACGAGAAGACAACTTGGCGTGCAAGCCAAGATAGTCCAGACGGATTACGACAGCTAGGATAAGCCTTTCATATTGTAACTGACTAGAGATAGATTTCCCTGTTGTAACCGACTTGGACTCCGGTCCACCGACCTTGTCCGTCACCCAATATATGGGGGCAAGGGCGTCCTTCCGAGGGTACCTGTAATCTCGACCACCTCCACCTTCACCACAATCAAATCAATACAATCAAGAATTGGACGTAGGGTTTTACTCCCTGGAGGCCCGAACCAGTATAAAATCGCCTTGTCCCTTGTGTCTCGCCGTAATTTCCGCGTGCTGCATTAGCATAGCCATCACGTTATTAGCTCCCCATCTCACCACCGAAAAAATAAACCACCGCGGTTGAACCCCCTGTGGACTGCTCAGATCTAAACCTCTGACAACGCCCCTCGTCCACGACATGTACGTCGAGGAGTACCACGTCGAGCGCATGATGAGGCAGTTCGGCCTCTACCAGGCTTCTCCTGTGCCCGTCGCACACAGCGTCGACCCGTCCGTGCACCAGTAAGTTCATTCAAAACATCATTAGTTTCTGTTGATGAGTGACGAAAGTTAGTTTGCTGACCAATTGGCTGTTTCTGTTCTATGTGGACGAGGAAGGGGTCGAAGACTTCGGCACCTTTTTTGGTGCAGCTGCAACAGTACATGGACGCATGGGCGGACGCCGCTGCCCCGAAGCACGTCGTCGTCGAGCCGTGCTCACACAACAACGACACTTGGAGAGCGTACCTGCAGTTGTACACGGCGAGGACCCAGACTCACGTGAAGTATGTCCCGCCAAACCCTCGCCTCGACCTCGTGCCAGCGTCAGCGTACCCCTACCGACAGGATCAGACCCACAACATCTTAGTAAGTTCTTTTGCATTAAATCAAATTAAGTGACATTCTCTAAAGTTTCATTGTACTAATAATCCGTCTGATCTTGACAGTACGACACAACTCGGGAGATGTACCTGCTAGCCCAGCACGTGGACACGATGATGGACCACATGACATTGGACGGGATATGGACAAAGATGTAGAAGATGGTACGCTTGAGCCGGCGGTTGATGCATGCAGTGAACTTCCGCGGCGACGAGGGGTACCTCCTTCCAAGCCACCCCTCGTCCTCTAGTAGTTGTGCCTCCACCTCAGCTTCTTACCAGGCACCCTCGTCCTTGACACCTGCACCGTGCCCTCATCCTCGACACGTCCACCGTTTGCGCCCACTGCGTCCGCTCCGTACCTGTCGCGGCTGAGTGCTTTCTACGCCACATGTACATGTTTTTCTTCCTAGTTTTCAACACATATTTTTTGGTCCATGCCTGATTTATACTTTTATAGAGAGACCACCGATATCTACGGGACTGGGGTCTTCGTCGTGGACAGCTTCACCGGTTAGCTGCCGGTGTTTGAGCCACCTATTTCGGAGGACTACAACACTGGCGAGACACCACCACTAGAGTTACAGTTGGGCGACTTGTTCCGCGACACCGTCGACGAGATCGGTGGTACACAGCTGACAGGAGCCCCGCCCGTTGGGACCCAGCCGACGCAAGAGCAGCAACACACGACGATGGCGGACTTCCACGACATGGCACAACATGCAGGAAAGGCGTTGGCAGCGACATCATCGGTGGAGGCGGAGGCACGGTTGACCGGAGGGGCCCGTCTCGTGTGGATCGGCTACTCCAGACGCCGCAACCGGAGGGGGCCTGTCTTGTGTGGATCGGCTACTCCACAGGCAGCAACCGGAGGGGGGCCGTCCCGTCGGGCTCAGGTGCTCCCTTAGCGACACTGGCTCCCTGAGCCGACGGTCGGAGGACGCGATCGCCATCCACGAGACCCCTCACGTACCCCACCCACGACACGAGGGTTACACAGAGGGCAGCGGCAGCGGTGAAGAGGAAAGAGCACTAGGTGAAAGACCGATTAGGCGACCAAAGAGGGGGGGTGAATGGGAGCCGATAAAAATTCATCTCCAAAGAGACAACTACCTAGGTCGCAAATTCACAAGCAAGGATCTCCACACGAGTTTGCCAAGGTCGCGTAGTCACAATGGACCTACCAACCCTAGGAGAAACCCCAAACAATCCCAAAGCGAAAGTGAAACTCAAAGAGCAAAGGACTTAGCAGCTTAGCACTAGACCAGACGGACCGTCCGCAAGCACCAGGCGGACCGTCCGCGAGGTCTAGGCGGACTGTCCGCAGGCACCGGGCGGACCGTCCGCGAGGACTAGACAGACTGTCCGCGTGGCTGCGACGGACCGTCCGAAAATAACCCCCGAACCTCTAGTATTGTACCCTCAATAACGGACTGTCCGCAATGGACCCGTGGACCGTCCGGTACTCTAGTACGGACCGTCGGCGAACTCCGTGCAACAAAAATCCACCGACAAAATGGATCGAACGAAAGACACGCAAGAACTCGCGAAGAACACGAAGAACACTTGGGCTGTCAGGCTACTCACGGACCATCCGCCATGTACCCGCAGACTGTCCGCCAGGAGGAATTCCTGCAGCCCGAGCTCGACCCTTGAAGGTCAATTCTACTTTCTCTTTGCCCGATCTCCCGAATTAACCAAGGGATTGCTACCAAATCATAGGTGAAGATGAAGCGTCTCGAGGAGATGATATACCTACAAATTTGTAGCCTCAAACCCACTGAATCGAGAGGAATCGAGATTCTACCGAGCTCAAAAATAATGCTAGGTTTCCAACCAAAATTCTTCAATCGGAGGGCGAATTCTGAGTTTTGGGGATCAAGATCAAGCACAAAGATGCACGAGGCAACTATCAATGATTCCCACCAACAAATCCGAATCGAAACACCTCAGAATCGAAGAAACAAATCGTGCATGAAAAACCGACGAAAATAGCTCGAAAAAGACACGAAAATCCAACGAGCTACAATCTGGGAATTGACGCAACCATGAAAGCTTCCATTCACTCGGAAGTCAGATTCTTTACAAACTAAGGAAAAATCTAACCCTATAGAGCAAGGAAATGAGAAGCAGTCCGGATGGATGGTTTTCCTGGAAACCCTAGAGCTAATATATATGAGTCCCCTCCGGGCTAGGCAAAAGACCACAGTACCCCTAGCACTTAAGCTGTGATACAACCCCTCAGGGGCAAATAGGTCATGTAGCACTCCTCTTCATCGCACGGTCACGCCGTTGCTGCAGACCGCGTCCTCTCGACGCAAGCCCTGCAATCCCGCCACGCGTCCGCCGGCATCGAAGCTTCTCGACGCGCCCGGATCCCCTCTCCACCCGCCAAGCCTCCGGTCTTGGTTTTGTGGCTCAACCAAGTAACCCGACAGTTTTTTGGTCAACCGCCGCAAACCAGCGTGCAGACTCCGGTCGTGAGCCGCTACCCTGCACCGGCTCCGGTCGACGACTTTGTCTTGCATTTCTTATGACCATGCAGCCCGCACTTGACCCCGCTGGCCACCGGGTCCCTCGAGTCAGGCCTACTTGTCTCTCCACTCCTCGGAGTCCCCGCAAGGCATGGACCTTTCGCGCCCACTCTTCGCCTGCACCAATGCAAATCAAGCCGCAACCTGCACCTGCAATACTCGGCCCAGAGTCACCGGTCCTCGGACGCTCCGGTCCTCAATCTCCTCCTTGATGAGTGCATTGACAACACACACAAGTAACCAATTCAGAGAAAAGAGAAAAGAAAAAGAAACAAAAGTAAAACTCATACAAGTGATCAAAAGCCAAACAAAAGCCAAGAAAGGATCACTTGAGTGAGAAAAATCTCGGTCCCCTAAGGCAAGGGCAACGACTCGACACAACCGAGATAAAATGCTCCAAAATTGCCGACTCCTCAAGGTGAGGCAACAGGGCTCGACACCATTGGCAAAAGAGCACAACTAAAATTCAGGCGAAAAAGAGCTCCCAAATGCATGAATGCAAGCTCCCCTGAACAAATGCATTTCTCCCAAATTTTCTTCCCTTGATGCAAAACTCCCCCTGGAAACATGAATTGGGTACTTTCCTCCCCCTTGTTGGTAATACATGAATCAAGTCTACAATTGCAAGTATGTGCTTCTAAAATATACAAAGAGCACTACAACATGCTAAAATTGAGACAAAGACAAGCAAGATAGCCACAATTGGAGCACAAGCATCACCAACAAGATAGAAAGGAACATATAAGCAAGTGACATAGCCATGATTAAAATGAAGCATTTTTCACAAAAAATTTCCCTCTCATGAGTATAGGACTTAAACATGATCACAATGAGGACATAAAACACATAACTCACAAACTTCATGCAAGGTCACAAATTCTCATCACAAGGTCATCACAAACACCTACAAGCTATCTCATGTCATGTGAAAGCCACCGAGCCATGTGTCCACTTCTAGATATGAAACTTCTCAATGGTGAACATCATGCAACGGTTTAGCACCAAAGATAAGGAATTTAAAGCATTTACGACATGGAAGCACATTTTCCAAACATAGGCATCTCACATACCATTTTCATGTTTTACAAATTACACATGGTACATGAAGTGCCTTTGCGGCAAAAAGAAGCTTAGGCTTCTCCACAAGGTAGCATGTAGGCTAAACATTCATGATGATAAATAGATCTTTGATACCAAATGAAAAGGACATTGTTCCAAGCACAAAGTAAGCAAGATATAGCCATAAGCACCCAAAATGAATATGAAAGGCATTCTACTCACAAGAGAGGATCATATAGCATTTTTATAAAAAGAAGGCATCCACAAGCATATACATCCCAAAGCTACCAAGAGCATAGCTATACATCTTATGAGCATCACAAGCAAAGTCATAACCTCATCTCTAGCATATCATGGTGACCAAAGCATATGAGAGAAGCACATCTCTATGGCATATGTTACAAATGCAGTCTATGATACAAAGATGCAAACATGATATGATACAAAAATGAAAATGCAACATGCATATGTACATCAACCCTCCCAACCGAAGCTCAAAAAGGAAAAACAACTCCAAGCTCTCCTCGCAAACGAGCAAATGTAGCTTGGTCCAAAGGCTTGGTTAGGATATCGGCAAGCTGCTTTTCTGTAGGTACATGGATGAGGTCTATGTTTCCCTTCTCAACATTGTCTCTCAGGAAGTGGTACCTCACTTCTATGTGTTTGGTTCTGGAGTGGAGCACGGGGTTTTTGGCAACACTAATGGCACTCGTGCTATCACACATGAGCGGTACATGGGAACACTCCTCACCAAAATCACTCAGCGTGTATGTGATCCAAAGCAGCTGGGAGCAACAACTAGCGGCAGCAACATACTCAACTTCTGTAGTAGACTGAGCTACACTAGACTGTTTGCGAGAAGACCAGGAAACAAGCGAAGATCCCAAAAACTGGCAAGTCCCCGAAGTCAACTTCCTATCGACTCGACACCCCGCAAAGTCAGCATCCGAAAAACCAAGAAGTGAAAGGGAAGAGGACGCCGAGTACCAAAGACCGAGCTCAGGAGTGTATCGAAGATACCTGAAGATCTGGTTGACGGCCTGCTGATGTGAAGTCCTCGGCGACGCCTGAAAACGAGCGCACAGACACACAAAAAACTGGATGTCCAGCCTTGTCGCCGTCAAGTACAAGAGGGAGCCAATCATGCTCTGGTACTCCTTCTGGTCCACAGGCTCTCCGTCCTCGTCCGCGTCAAGCGCCGTAGTCGTACTCATCGGTGTCGACAGGGGCTTCGAGTCGTCCATCTTGAACTTCTTGAGGATGTCCTTCATGTACTTTGCTTGATGCACAAAGCTTCCTTCTTTCGCCTGCTTGATCTGAAGCCTGAGAAAGAACTGCAGTTCTCCCATCATAGACATCTAGAATTCTTTGCTCATATCCTCTGCAAACCTCGCAACCAAAGCACGTATACCTTAACAATTAGGATATCATCAGCCTGCCTGAGGAGAAAAAGAGTCTTATCAACCTTGCCCATCTCAAACCCCTTGATGAACAAGACCCCCCTCCAACGGCCATACCAAGCATGGGAGCTTGTTTCAGCCCATACAACGCCTTTCTCACCCTATACACCTTGTAGGGAAACTCAACACTCTCAAAACCTAGTGGTTGCTTCACATAAACTTTCTCCTCTAAAAACCCATTCAAGAAGGCACTCTTCACATCCATTTTGTACAATTTGAACCCTTTAGCCACAGAAAAGGCTAGAAGGTTACTAATTACCTCCAAACAGGCTATAGGAGCAAATGTCTCCTCATAATCTACCCCCTCCTTCTGACTATAACCCTAAGCAACCAACCTCGACTTGTTCCTCACCACCTCACCATTTTATCCCTCTTTGTTTTTCCACACCCATTTTGTCCCAATAGGTTTGCAATTTGGTGGTGGCTCCACTAACTTCCAAACTTGGTTTCTCTCAAAATTCTCCAACTCTTCATGCATGGAATTCACCCAATTTGGATCAGATAGAGCATGTCCAATGTCTTTCGGATCAAAGGTAGCAACAAAAGCTGAATGAGCAAAGTGAGAAGCATTTCTGGACCTCGACCGTGTCGTACGCTCATTGATGTCGCCGATGATTCTTGAGGGTGGATGATCAACTTGTACGCACCTTAGTGCCTCTCACCTAGAAACAACCTCCCCCTCAGCAGCTGCTTCCACTTGATCTTGCTGAATCGTAGGCGGTGTAGGGGATGGACCATACTGCGCCGTAGTCGTCGTAGTGGAAGTAGAGGGTACATGCGTGGCTGGAGCTTCACCATGATCACCATCATCCTCTCCAGCATCATCCTCCTCGTCCTTAAAGATCTCTTGACAACTTCATCATCACCTACACACTCAAAGACAGACGAATTGCTTGGTTGTGTCTCATCAAAAGTCACCTCGCAAGTCTCCATGACTACGTTAGTATCAAGGTTGAGCATACGAAATGCTTTAGAATGACTAGCATAACCCAAGAAAATCCCATTGGAAGACCTCTACTCAAACTTATCAAGCCTACCCTTTTTGAGAATGAAGCACCGACAACAAAAAGCCTTGAAGTGGCTCACTCTAGGTGCTCGCCTGTGCATGAGTTCATAGCACGTCTTGTTCAAGAAGGCCCTCAGAAAAATCCGGTTCCCAACATGGCAAGTGGTATTCACCGCTTCCGTCCAATATTTCCTCGGAGTCCTATGCTCATCAAGCATCGTCCGAGCCAACTCACAAAGGGAACGATTCTTCCTCTCCACCACATCATTTTGACAAGCCACATAGGGAGAAGAAAACTGATGTTCGAGACCTAAATCACGACAAAAGGTTTCAAAACGAGTTTTTAAATTCACTACCATTGTCACTACGAATAGCTCGAACAACATCTCCATGTCTCTCATTCTTCAACCTCAAGATTAGATCCCTCACAAAAGCAAACATCTCTCCCTTGCCAGCCAAAAAGAAGACCCAAGCATAGCGAGAATAGTCGTCCACAAGGACATACCATTTCCTACCTGTCGAACACACACGAGCTGGACTAACCCAGTCCATATGGAACAGCTCGCATGACCTCTCTGTCATAACGAATGTCAGAGTCGGATGAGAAGCAGCGACCATCTTACCATGCCTACACGGAGCACATACCAAATCCTTTTGGTATTTCAACTTTGGCAATCCCCGGACTAAACCTAGCCCACTCAAGCGTGACAACAAGTCAAAACTCAAGTGACCTAGTCTCCTATGCCATTTCCAAAGCTCCGCCGAAACACCAGCAACCAAATAGCGAGAAGAGCCCATGCACTAAGAAAAATCGGCTCTGAAAATTTGACCCTCGGGGACGATCGTGCACACAAGATCGCCTCGAGAATCCAAAACACGAGAACAACCTATTTTGAAACGGACCTCAAAACCCTCATCAAGAAGTTGAGAGACAAAGAGAAGATTGTAACCCAAAGACTTGACAAGAGAAACACACTGAAGAGTCACAGATTCACTTACCTTCACCGTGCCCACTGAAAGCACTCTACCTTACCCATTATCCCCAAAAGTGATGTACTCTTTGGTCATCACCGGGGTGAGGCTAGAGAACCACCGTCGATCTCCGGTCATGTGTCGAGAGCAACTGGAGTCGATCAACCAAAAGCTCGCCATGCCTCACACCTGCAAAATAAAAAATGAGAGCGAGAGTGAGCAAAGGACTCAGCACTGGGGTTAGTACAAAACGGATCAAACCAGTGGCTCACTATTTGCTCAAACATGAGGTTAGCAAAATCCATCCTATCTCTCCTAGGTGGAACACCCACACGTCCCCTTGGAGGACTACACATACCATGAAGGGGAGACCGTGGCCCGTAGCTCCTCTGGGACCTAAAACTGCGGTCGTTCCCCCCACACTCGTATTGTCCACGAGCAAAGGAACGTCCAACAAACTCACCACGCCCAAGCCCAACAAGCCTACCACCTTCTCTATGTGGTGGCTCACCACGAGGCACAAACTCACGCCTCTCACGAGGGTAAATGGTACGCACCATACCCTCGCCCCTCGGCACCAACCTAGGCTCAGGCACACCACGAGAAGGGCGGTACCTGTCCTTGTTGGCCAACTCTCTAGCCAACCTCTCCTCACGCTTCCTCCTGAAGCAAAACTCAGCAAGGTGCCCATCCCTCCCACAATGCTCACAATGGAAGGGTTTCAGTTTTGGCTTTGGTTTTGGGTTCTTTTTGGGCTCTGGCTTCTCCTCACTCAGTTTCTGCTCACTCGGTTTCTCTCCCTTCTTCCCAAAAAACTCATTCCCCAAGACACTCTTGAACTTGATGTGTTTCTGGAAGTTGTCAGTTTGTGGAGGAAACACGGGTGGAGCTAGGGTTGTGTCTAGTCGGTTCCTAAGATGATTTGGGTTAGGAACGAAGGCATTTTCGTGGTGGGTTTTTGGTGGCTCTCGGATATCACTCTCACCACTTCCCTCACCAGCCTTCTTTGCCCCAAGCACTTCCCCATCTTGGCGCTTGTATGTCTCTATTATTATCATCAACTAAGGCTCATGACCAGATAACCAACCCATCAACTTTCTCAACTCATCATTCTCATCCTGCAAACGATCAACATAGTGTGCAAGCTCCATATTCTTCACAGCATTTATTTCACAAGTAGAGCAAATAGTAGGAATAGGAGCTTTCAGCTGAGCCTCTAGAGATCTAGCATAAACAAGTGAAACATCTAGCTTCTCATGCAAAACAGGACAAGAAGTGCGAGCACCAAGCTAGGAGGGCCTAGATTTTATCTCATCTAGCTCAATCCTAAGCACATCTAGTTCCTCATCCTTGGAGGCATACTTCTCCTTAAGCACAGTCAATTCACCAAGAAAAGTGGAACAATCAGTGCATTCAGGTTCATTGGTCACAACACGAATAGACTTAAGAGAATCTATTTGAGCCCTAGCATCATCAAGCAACGATTCTAGCTCAACCACCTTCTCCTTAGCCTCTCCAAGCAAAGACCTATACTCCCTCTTCTCCTTGTTGGTCTTTCTAAGCACATCATGATGGTTGTCAAGCAAGTCATTCAACCTAGCATTCTCCGCTACCAAGAAGGATGGGCTATTGTATACCTCTTCCTCGGAGTCGGAGCCCGAGTCATCCTTGTTGCTCTTCTTGCTTGCAGAGCTATGTGCCATGCCGCAAAAGCCTTGGGCGGCGAAGCACAAGCCGTTGATGTTCTTTCCCGACCGCTTTGCCCTTGTGCCAGTTCTCTTCTTCATCACTTGAGCTCGATGAAGAGTAGCAGGAGCTTGAGTCGATGTCGCTCGCACTGGCCACCTGTGCTCGCTCCTTCTTCTTGTGACCACCACTCTTCCTTGGCCTCTTCTCGGACTTGTTCTTGCTCTTGTAGTCGTCTCTCGAGCGGTGCTTGTGGTCGGTCCTCGAACGGTGCTTGTGCTCGGGCTTGACCTCCATGGCTTCCGGGCACTAGGTGATGTAGTGCCCATGCTTCCCGCACTGGTAGCACATGCCTGAGCTGCTTCGAGCGTTCTTCCGGTTCGTGTACATGCGCTTGAACTGCCCACTCAATAACGTGAGGTCCTCCTCGCCTAGCATGTCGAACTCCTCATGTGGCATGGACACAAGGCAAGACAAAGAAAATTGTCTCGAAGACATGTTAGCATTAGTCCTTGAGCCAGATACGAGAGCGAGACTTGGGGATCAGTCGGGTTCTCGATCTTTGCACACACCCCACGGTCCACCTCAGACGACTTGAGCTTGGAAAACACCTTGTCCTGCCGACTCCTCAAGGTGAGGCAAAAGGGCTCGACACCATCGGCAAAAGAGCACAACTAAAATTCAGGCGAAAAAGAGCCCCCAAATGCACGAATGCAAGCTCCCCATGAACAAATTCATTTCTCCCAATTTTTCCTCCCTCAATGCAAAACTCCCCCTGGAAACATGAATTGGGTACTCCCCTCCTTGTTGGTAATGCATGAATCAAGTCTACAAATGCAAGCATGTGCTTCTCAAATATACAAAGAGCACTACAACATGCCGAAATTGAGACATAGACAAGCAAGATAGCCACAATGTGAGCACAAGCATCGCCAACAAGATACAAAGGGACATATAAGCAAGTGAAATAGCCATGATCAAAATGAAGCATTTTTCACAAAAAAATTCCCTCTCATGAGCATAGGACCTACGCATGATCAAGAGAAGCACATACAACATATAACTCACAAACTTCATGCAAGGTCACAATTTCTCATCACAAGGTCATCACAAACACCTACACACTATCTCATGTCATGTCAAAGCCACCGAGCCATGTGTCCACTTATAGATATGAGACATCTAATTGGTGAACATCATGCAGCGGTTTAGCACCCAAGATAAGGAATTTAAAGCATTTATGACATAGAAGCAAAATTTTCAAGCATATGCATCTCACATACCATTTTCATGATTTACAAATTAAGCATGGTACATGAAGTGCCTTTGCGGCAAAAAGAAGCTTAGTCTTCTCCACAAGGTAGCATGTAGGCTAAACATTCATGATGATAAATGGATCTTTGATCCCAAATGAAAAGAACATGGTTCCAAGCACAAATTAAGCAAGATATAGTCATAAGCACCCAAAATGAACATGAAAGGCATTCTACCCACAAGAGAGGATCATATAACATTTTTACAAAAGAAAGACGTCCACAAGCATATATATCCCAATGCTACCAAGAGCATAGCTATACATCTTATGAGCATCACAAACAAAGTCAGAA
Organism: Cenchrus americanus; assembly: GCA_947561735.1. NCBI lineage: Eukaryota > Viridiplantae > Streptophyta > Magnoliopsida > Poales > Poaceae > Cenchrus > Cenchrus americanus. Next base: position 161,875,081 of record OX387242.1, on the reverse strand, counting down.
CCTCATCTCTAGCATATCATGGTGACCAAAGCATATGAGAGAGGCGCATCTCTAAGGCATATGTTACAAATACAGCCTTTGATACAAAGATGCAAACATGATATGAGACAAGAATGAGAATGCAATATGCATATGTACATCAATCCTCCCAACCGAAGCTCAAAAAGGAAAAACAACTCCAAGCTCTCCTCGCAAACGAGCAAATGTGGCTTGGTCCAAAGGCTTGGTTAGGATATCAGTGAGCTGCTTTTCTGTAGGTACATGGATGAGGTCTATGTTTTCTTTCTCAACATTATCTCTCAGAAAGTGGTACCTCACTTCAATGTGTTTGGTTCTAGAGTGGAGCACGGGGTTTTTAGCAACACTAATGGCACTCGTGCTATCACACATGAGAGGCACATGGGAACACGCCTCACCAAAATCACTCTGTGTGAATGTGATCCAAAGAAGCTGGCAACAAATACTCGGCTTCTGTGGTAGACTGAGCTACACTAGACTGTTTGCGAGAAGACCAAGAAACAAGCGAAGATCCCAAAAATTGACAAGTCCCCGAAGTCGACTTTCTATCGACTCGACACCCCACAAAGTCGGCATCCGAAAAACGAAGAAGTGAAAGGGAAGAGGACCCCGAGTACCAAAGACCGAGCTCAGGAGTGTATCGAAGATACCTGAAGATCCGCTTGACGGCCTACCAATGTGAAGTCCTCGGCGACGCCTGAAAATGAGCTCACAGACACACAGAAAACTGGATGTCCGGCCTCGTCGCCGTCAAGTACAAGAGGGAGCCGATCATGCTTCGGTACTCCTTCTGGTCCACGGGCTCTCCGTCCTCGTCCGCGTCAAGCGCTGTAGTCGTACTCATCGGTGTTGACAGGGGCTTCGATTTGTCCATCTTGAACTTCTTGAGGATGTCCTTCGTGTACTTAGCTTGATGCACAAAGGTTCCCTCCTTCGCCTGCTTGATCTGTAGCCCGAGAAAGAACTACAATTCTCCCATCATAGACATCTCGAATTCTTTGCTCATATCATCTGCAAGCCTCGCAACCAAAGAGTGACACGAGCTGCCAAAGACAATATCATCCACGTATACCTGAACAATTAGGATATCATCACCCCACCTGACAAGAAAAAGAGTCTTATCAACCTTGCCCATCTCAAACCCTTTGCTAAACACGAACCCCCTCAAACAGTCATACCAAGCACGGGAGCTTGTTTCAGCCCATACAACACCTTTCTCAACCTATACACCTTGTGTGGAAACTCTGCACTCTCAAAGCCCGGTGGTTGCTTCACATAGACTTCTTCTAAAAAATCCATTCAAGAAGGCACTCTTCACATCCATTTGGTACAATTTGAACCCTTTAGCCACATAGAAGGCTAGAAGGATCCTCATTGCCTCCAAACGGGCTACAGGAGCAAATATCTCCTCATAGTCTATCCCCTCCTAACTATAGCCCTAAGCAACCAATCTTGACTTGTTCCTCACCACCTCACCATTTTCTCCCTCTTTGTTTTTTCACACCCATTTTTTCCCCATAGGTTTGCAATTTGGTGGTGGCTCCACTAACTCCCACACTTGGTTTCTCTCAAAATTCTCTAACTCCTCGTGCATGGCATTCACCCAATTAGGATCAGATAGAGTGTGTCCAATGTCTTTCGGCTCAAAAGTAGCAACAAAAGCTGAATGAGCAAAGTGAGAGGCATTTCTGGACCTCGACCGTGTCGTCCACTCATTGATGTCGCCGATGATTACCGTGGGTGGATGATCAACTTGAACTCGCCTCGGTGCTTCTCGTCTTGAGGCAACCTCCCCCTCAGCAGCTGCTTCCACTTGATCTTGCCGAATCGTAGGCGGTGTAGGGATGGACCGTCCTGCACTGTAGTCATCGTAGTGCAAGTAGAGGGTACACGCGTGGCTGGGGCTTCACCATCATCACCATCATCCTCTCCAGCATCATCTTCCTCATCCTCAAAGATCTTCTTGCCAACTTCATCATCACCTGCACACTCAAAGACAGACGAATTGCATGTTTGTGTATCGTCGAAGGTCACCTCGCAAGTCTCTATGACTAGGTTAGTATCAAGGTTGAGCACACGAAATGCTCTAGAATGACTAGCATAACCCAAGAAAATCCCATCGGAAGACCTCGACTCAAACTTATCAAGCCTACCCTTCTTGAGGATGAAGCACCGACAACCAAAAGCCCTGAAATGGCTCACTCTAGGTGCTCACCCGTGCATAAGCTCATAGCACGTCTTGTTCAAGAAGGCCATCACAAAAATCCGGTTCCCAACATGGCAAGCGGTATTCACCGCCTCAGCCCAATATCTCCTCGGAGTCCTATGCTCATCAAGCATCGTCCGAGCCATCTCACAAAGGGAACGATTTTTCCTCTCAACCACTCCATTCTGACAAGCCACATAAGGAGAAGAAAACTGATGTTCGAGACCCAAATCACGACAAAAAGTTTCAAAACAAGAGTTTTTAAATTCACTGCCATTTTTGCTATGAAGAGCTCGAACAACATCTCCATGTCTCTCGTTTTTCAACCTCAAAATTAGATCTCTCACAAAACCATGCCAAAAAGAAGACCCAAGCATAGCGAGAATAGTCGTCCACGATCACAAGGACATACCATTTCCCACCCACCGAGCACACACGAGCTAGACCAACCAAGTCCATATGGAACAACTCGCATGGCCTCTCTGTCATAACGGATGTCAGAGCGGATGAGAGGCGGCGACCATCTTGCCATGCCTACACGGAGCACATACCAAATCCTTTTGGTATTTCAACTTTGGCAATCCTCAAACTAATCCTAGCCCACTCAAGCGTGACAACAAGTCAAAACTCAAGTGACCTAGTCTCCTATGTCATTTCCAAAGCTCCGCTGAAACACCAACAACCAAACAACGAGAAGAGCCAACACACTGAGAAAAATCGGCTCTGAAAATTTGACCCTCGTGGACGATCGTGCACACAAGATCGCCTCGAGAATCCAAAACACGAGAACAGCCCGTTTTGAAATGGACTTCAAAACCCTCATCAAGAAGTTGAGAGATAGAGACAAGGTTGTAACCCAAGGACTTGACAAGAGAAACACGCTGAAGAGTCACAGACTCACTCACCTTCATCGTGCCCACAAAAAGCACTCTACCTTTGCCATTATCTCCAAAAGTGATGTACTCTTTGGTCATCACCGGGGTGAGGCTGGAGAACCACCGTCGATCTCCGGTCATGTGTCGGGAGCAACCGGAGTCAATCAACCAAAATCCCTCTATGCCTCCCACCTCCTCCTCGGAGTGGGAGCCTGAGTCATCCTTGTTGCTCTTCTTGCTTGCGGTGCTATGTGCCATGCCACAAAAACCTTGGGCGGTGAAGCACAAATTGATGATGTTCTTGCCCGACCGCTTGCCCTTCTGCTGGTTCTCTTCTTCATCACTTGAGCTTGATGAAGACTAGCAGGAGCTTGAATCGATGTCGCTTGCACCGGCCACCGTCGCTCGCTCCTTCTTCTTGTGACCACCACTCTTCCTTGGCCTCTGCTCGGACTTGTTCTTGCCCTTATAGTCGTCCCTCGAGCGGTGCTTGTGGTCGGTCCTCGCACGGTGCTTCTGCTCGGGCATCTGTGGACTCATCAGGGAGATGAGTGAAGTTCTCGTACTCTCTCCGGTAGGTCGCAAAGAGCCGAGCCTGAACCCGAGCGTTCCCGGCATGAGCATTCTTCAACTGCTCCCAAATCCTGCACGCCAAATCCTCTGTCCGAACCCATTCGAATTCCGATTCACACAGAGAACGGTACAGGTAATCGACCGCCTTTTTGTTGGCATCGAACATGTCCCTCGATCCTGGAGCAAAGAAGTTCATCGGATGAACATAAGCTGTGTTCACCATGACATCCCACAGGATCCGACCCTTGCCGCGGAGGAAAGCAGCCATCCGCCTTTGCCACATATGGTAGTTCTTACCATCAAAGTGTGGAGGACCCGAACCCCGTTCTTGATACGCAATCTTTGGATCTTAGACTGGTTAGAATCACGAAGATCCATAACCAGCTCTGATACCAATTGAAGGACCGATTAGGCGACCAGAGAGGGGGGGAGTGAATGGGAGCCGATAAAAATTCTTCTCCAAAGAGAGAACTCGGCCTATGCCCCAAATTCACAACCACGGATTCCCACACGAGTTTGCCAAGGTAGCGTAGTCACAGCGGACCTACCAACCCTAGGAGCAAACCCCAAACGATCCTAAAGCGAAAGAGAAACTCAAAGAGCAAAGGACTAAGCAACTCAGCACTGGACCAGGCAGACTGTCCGCAAGCATCAGACGGACCGTCTGCGAGGCCTGGGTGCACTGTCCGCGGATAACGGGCGGACAGTCCGCGAGGCCTAGGCGGACTGTCCGCGTGGATGCGATGGGCCGTCCGAAAACAACCCCCGAACCTCCAGTACTGCACTCTCAATAACGGACTGTCCGCGATGGGCCCAAGGACCGTCCGCCCGTCATGGACCGTCCGGCACTCTAGTACGGACCGTCCGCGAACACCATGCAACAAAAATCCACCGGCGAACTAGATCGAGCGAAAAGCACGCAAGAACACGCGAAGAACACGACGAACTGCTGGCTGAAAGCCACCTCGCGGACTGTCCGCCAGGGGCGCATGGACCGTCCGCGTGGGGCGCAGACAGCAGCCCGAACCCGACCTCTTGAAGGTCAACTCCTCCTTCCCACTACCCGATCTCCCGAATCAACCAAGGGATTGCTACCAAATCATAAGTGAAGGTGAAGCAACTCTAGGAGATGCTATGCCTACGAATTTGTAGCCTCAAACCCAATGAATCGAGAGGAATCGAGATTCTACCGAGCTCAAGGACAAAGTTAGGTTTCCAACCGAAATCCTTCAATCGGAGGCCGAACTCGGAGTTTGGGGGATCAAGATCAAGCACAAAGCAACTATCCATGATTCCCACCAACAAATCCGAGCCCAAACACTGCAGAATCGAATGAACAAGCCGCGCACGAAAAACCGAAGAAAATAGCTCGAAAAAGACACGAAAATCCAACGAGCTACAAACCGGGAATCGACGCAACCATGAAAGCTTCCATTCACTCGGAGGTCAGATTCTTTACAAACGAAGGAAAAATCTAACCCTAGAGAGCAAGGAAAATGAGAAGCAGTCCAGATGGTTTGCCTGGAAACCCTAGAGCTAATATATATGAGTCCCCTCCGGGCCAGGCAAAAGACCACACTACCCCTAGCACTTAAGTTGTGATACAACCCCTCAAGGGCAAATAGGTTATGTAGCACTCCTCTTGGTCGCACGGCCACGCCGTTGCCGCAGACCGCGTCCTCCCGACTCAAGCCCTGCGATCCCGCCACGCGTCTGCTGGCATCGAAGCTTCTCGGCGCGCCCAAATCCCGTCTCCGCCCGCCGAGCCTCCGGTCTTAGTTTTGTGGCTCAACCAAGTAACCCGACGGTTTTCTGGTGAACCGCCGCAAACCCTGCATGCGGACTCCGGTTGTGAGCCGCTACCCTGCACCGGCTCCGATCGACGACTTCGTCTTGCTTTTCTTGCCACCATGCGGCCCGCACTTGACCCCGCTGGCCACCAGGACCCTCGAGTCAGGCCTACTTGTCTCTCCACTCCTCGGAGGCCCCGCAAGGCATAGACCTTTCACACCCACTCTTCATCTGCACCAACGCAAATCAAGCCGCAACCTGCACCTGCAATACTCAGCCAAGAGTCAGTCCACACCATGTTGTCAATCACTCATCACATTCAGGAGCGACCATCCACCAGTCCTCGGACGCTCCAGTCCTCAATCATGTTATCAATCGGGACTAAAGGGATTGAGCACTCATGGCATTAGTGGTCACGTTGATGAAACCCCTTTAGTCCTGACTCCAAAGTTGAACCAGACCTTGCGCAACTTGTTTTGGGATTAGGCTTTCACACTAGGTCAACTTTAGATTGCACATCTAGAAAGATTTGATCTAGTTTACTTTATGCAAAAGTACTAAAGCCATATGTTAAGGTTTTAAGTCACCTAATTCACTCCCTTCTCTCTTAGACTACGAGCATCTGATTCCTTACACAAAGTCGCTGATTGCCACGCAGGTGCTTGCTGCCGTTGCTCAGGGATCGTTTCCGACGGCGCCACACGCCGGCAGCTCACCAGGACACCACCACGGGAGTCAGGAGGTGGCGTCGACGTACACAGTAATAATGGAAGTTAAATACCGTCGGTGCTGACCTTTTTACCCCTTTTTCTCCGTGTCGTCTTTTTCACCGCCCCTACGGTCACCGGCGGACTCTGCCACCGTCTGGTCGTCCCTTCAGTTCCAGTTCAATCCCGTCTACCCTAGCTCTCCTGTGCCGTTGTCTTCTTCAACCTTGGTCCGCCGTCTCTATTCAGGTGAGCGTGCCGTCGTGTAGACCTACCTCGCTGGGGTTCGTAGCTGAGTTTTGGCCTTGGGTTGGTTCTTATGTAAACTATAGGTCGCTCCTGTTTTGCTTGATGGCCAGGAGCACGACCGAGTTGGTCGGAGTTCTGGTGTCGGTGCACGTGCACTTTCGTCATAGCCGTCGCAGCGGAGTTCATGACTGCGGCTCTGGTTTTGGAGAGCCCTGTGCGTTCGTTCTAAGCGAAGCTTCTAGTGCTCTTTTTTGCCGCTGGGTCGCCGTCGTTGAGCTGCGCCACTGCCGCAACAATAGGTTCGCCGCTCCGCGCTGTCGCCGCTGTTCCACTTCGTTCGTCGGTCTAGTGATCCAACCAACCCCACCTACCTGTCCATGCCCTCTCCTTCGCCTGAAACCTTGTCGGTGCTGAGAAATCCTCCCTACCACCGTTTAACGTGCAACATTGGCCTTGTTGTCTGTTCAGCTAGTGTCTGATCAGTCTGTGTAGGACTGGGTGCGTGAGAAAGGTGTTCCAGGGTTTTTCTGGAAGAAATTGATTTAGGTGTTCTAGAACTAGATTTATATTTTGTGTTCTTCCATAATTCCTTATAATTTGTAGATCATCCAAACATAGTATAACTGGTTTATCTAGGTTTGTTATATTTTCATTTCTGCATCAAAACTCGTAAACCTTAGGAAAAGTAATAAAAGATTAAGTATTTATTTAAGTGCCTATGTTAAGGTGTTTAGATAAATGTTTAACAGTTATAAAATGTATAACAACTGTGAACAATGATTTGCTCAACAACAAATACATAACACATAGCAGTCAACTTTTGAGATAGAAAATGATTCTGAAATCATTTTATGTAATAAAAAATTAAGATGCTTAAGGTAGGTTAGTAATTAAGAAAAATGTGGGTTAAGCCTTTTGTGGGTAGAGTTGTGTTGGCTTGCAAATTTATCACGAAGATAAATTGTGCTAACCATGACTTACATCTTTCATTAGAATCTGAAGCTTTAGAAGTTGAGTTTGTGGAGTTATATGAAGATACACAAGAAACTGTGGAGGCTCTTGACCTTGTTCCTATTGTGGAGGGTTTACATTAGGTTACTAACTTAACAGGGATCCAAGGCAAGCCCCGGTTGTCGGTGTTTTAGACCGGCAAACCCACCAAGGGGGTACCCGAGGTGATTGATTGTGCGGTGGAGGATCGTGATCGGAAGACCCGGAACTCGAAGGTAAAGGCAGGGACACGGGACACAAGATTTATACAGGTTCGGGCTGCCAAGGTGGCGAGCCCTGCGTCCTGTTTGGGGTATCAAGTATGACGCCCTGTGCTTGGGTGTTGGGTTGTTCAGGTGTCCTCCTAGGTACCCGGCCCTCCTTTATATAGTACAGGGGGCGGATTCCTAATCGGTTACAAGGCAGGAATCCTAGTAGGATTTCACAGAATGAGTCCTAGTAGGATTACAGAGGGATTCTAGTAGGAGTCCGTTTTCATCCTTCCTTGCATGAGTACCCGGGGTGTATGCCCGACACAGGTGCATTCATTCCTATATTTTTATAGTTATTATTCAATGACCAAAATTGTTTCTTTTATGAATGTGCATTAGTTCTAGGAGTTGATTGAAACCTATTTATTTATGCATGATCAATCCTTATTATTAGGACATCTTTGCCATATGTTAAATTTAATTATTAATACTACTATGTTTAGCAATGCTTAGATGTTACTTTTACGTAACCCTGTTACATCACTTAAGGTCATTCTGGCCTCACATTTAATCACGGAAATGATCTGTTTTTATGGTGGGGCACACTACCGGATTCGCACGCTTTGTCGTGCGCCAAGGACGCACGACAAAGGGCGCACGGCGCATTTTTGCCCGGCAAAAACCTTTGTCGTGCGACATAGGGAAAGGCAATGCATGACATAGTTCTTTGTCGTGTGCAATATGTGACACACGGCAAAGAAAAGGGTTTGACAGCCGTCCGCGGGGAGATGACGTCACACTCTCTTTATCGTGCGCCGCTGAGGACGCACGGGAACGGTAGTATTCTTTGCCGTGCGTTAGGCAGTGCGGCGCACGGCAAAGACTGCTTTAGGCGTCAAGTGGACCAGGGCCTTTGCCGTGCGTCACATGGGGGGGGGGCACGACAAAGAATGGTCCATGCGCACGGTGGACCAGGCCCTTTGCCATGTGTCGTGCTGCTGGGCGCACAACAAAGGATGGTCTAGGCGCCTGGTGGACCAGGCCTGTTGCCGTGCGTCTTGTGGCGGGGTGCACGGCAAAGAATGGTCAATTTGCCTCCTGTTGCGGTTGCCTGGCGCACGAAAAATTGACCTAATTTTTTATTTTTTTCTTGTTTTTCACGTCCAAAAATTCCCAAAAAAACATAGACATGACATATGTATCACAATATCCATCACATTGTAGCGAACATGGCCCCATTGGCCATTAGTTCGAGTTTGATTTTGGTGATTCATGACAACATGATCAATGGGACTAACCACATTGTTTAGCATGTCTTTGTAGACATTTCTAGGTCCCAAGGATGCCAAAATATCACATGCCAAATTGAGAAGATAGTCTATTTTTCTAGGGGCAAAACCAAGCAAAGAAAAGAAAAGAAAACACACCATCGGATGAACCGACGGTACCATCGGCGCATGCGTCGGTGTAGTTGGTACACTGCGCAGCAGAAAAACAAAGTCGACACCGTCGGATGAACCGATGGTCCAATTCCTAGACGCGCCGGATGAATTGCAAATGAATAGCAGCAAAGATAGTAGCACCAGATGATCTGATGGTCTGAGCGAGGACACCGTCGGTCTATCCGACGCTCAGTTTGAATCAAGACAAAGACGTGCCAAGACGAAGTCTTCAGCACCGGATGAACTGACGCCTTGGTCAAGAGGAAGCGTCGGTCTATCTGACAGTCGCGTGAAAGCTTATAGAGACAACTTGGCTGAAGGGTCTTCAGCACCGGATGAACCGACACACCGTCAGTGTATAGCGTTGGAACTGTTGTGTCAGTAGAGCTACAACGGCTAAGTGACGTGGAGGGCACCGGATGAACCGACGCCCTGGAAAAGCATAGCATTGGTTCATCCAACGCTTACTTTCCAGTAGTCGTTACACTACAAGGTTTCCTTCTATTGCAACAAATCCCTTAGGCAACACCACTAATTCAGTTGCAATAGGGGGGTACTATTGCACCGAAACGGTGATTTGGTTGCAATTTGTGTGTCTATTGCAACACAAATTTTGTGTTGCATTATTTATTTTTTTGGTCGCAACAGGTTGACGCTAATGCACCCATTTTTAGGATTTTCGTTGCATTTTGTTGGAAATAATGCCACCCCATTACTGTGTTGCATTAGCATTCCTTGCGTTGCAACAGAAAGTTGCTATAGCCACCATATTAGGGATGGTTGCGTTTGAACAACTATGTCGCAACGTAGAATTTTGGTTGCAAATATGGAACAGCTATATTGCAACTTATAATTTGGGTTGCAGTTATGTCTTTGTTTTGTTGCAATACATGGAGGGCTATTGCTTCGTTTGTAGCCTAAAGATGCAATATCGTGTATGTATTACCACAAAATTTAGTCGTTGCATTATTTTTCGTGATCGTTGCAACTGTATAAAAATTATTGCAACGAGGTATTCCTTGGTTGCACTGTAATGTGTCTATCGCAACGTTTATGTAGGAGATCAATACGACGATCAGATAGGGGCTCTTTCGATCCGGACCATTCCAAAATTCCGTCTTCGACAACCTGGTTCTTGTTGCGGAGTTCTCCACGAGGGCCTCTAGGGGATCGATCTCCACGACGATCTCCCCGTGGTTCTTGTTGAGGAGATCTGTGCGGTGCCACGGCCACCGCTGGTACGTACTATTATCTTGATGATCTCGTATATATATTCAATCGTTCGTTGCATATGCATGCATATTGCTATATTATGATTTAGGTCGATTGAAACATGAACAATGCAGATTAATTAGTGGCACCAGACGAAGATCGGAGTTGGATGTGCTTGCCTCGACACTCAAATTAATTAATGGCATCAAACGTCACTAGTTTGCCTTGTGTACAGATAATCCCAGAGAAGCCCAGAAAATTGTGACATTTTTTAAATTCTGTCACAGTTCGGCCCAAAACATTGTGACATTTATACAAATCCGTCACGAACATAAATTAAAAAAATTCATTTCCCATATTACCCAACAAATAAAAATAGTCATATTTATGAATGGAGAAAATTGATAAATTGAAAAAAATCTAAAAAAAGTTAAAAATTGGGTGAAGCATGGCTTGAACCGAAGACCTATGTACTGGGCCACTAGACTACACCTTACCACACCTTACTACTAGACTACTTCACAATTATTGCTTCCTCTTGCATTTGGATCTTTTTTTAATCTAAATCTAACCACAAGAGTACTGGGCCACAAGCTGCTCCTGGCCTGCCGCACGCTGGGCTCGCTCGCGTGACTGGGCCACGCACGCTGGTCACGCACGCTGGGCTTGCTCGCTTACTGGGCCCCGAGCGCTCGTCGACTAAAATCTCAAAAAGAAGCAGCAGCGGCCGAAGGACTCGAACCCGCACCGTTGGGTTTAGAAAGAGAATGCTCTGCCACTCAGATACAAGTGTATTTGTGGTTAGAGGGCTGACATAGACCTTTTATCATGTACGCAAGTGGTCCACCAGATGGCAGTGCGAGATTGGCCCAGTTCTATTGGAATCATAGTTCGCATATCTTCTTTTAATCTGTAATTAAATTTTGTATCTAGTTTTTCTCCATCATACTTAATCCAAATTTGATGATTTTTTTCTAAAATTTTCTAAAATTGTCATATTTTCATTAATGATATTTTTAGTACAAATTTTCATTATACGGATCTTATTTATATACCTTATTTTGTACCTATCAGATTTTAGAAAACTATAAGAGAGATGTATCCATTTGTAAATAATGTAGGTTTCTCCTTTATAGAAATCATTTGAAAATTTTATGTAAAGTTTAAACATCCATAAAATGGTTCCATGTTAATTTTTAGAATTTTCGGAGAAGTTTTAGGTATTATTATCATTATTTTATAACAAGGTGACTGGTATAAGTTCGAGTTTTCTCTACAAGTCAATTGAATTTTTTGTCAATCTCCAAGATGTGGCCTAGAATGGACCATAAACACTTAAATATATTTTTTTGAATTTGTTTGAATCTTATTATATATACATATAAGTAAATTTGGAATTACTTTCGGTAAACATCTAGAAATTCAACTAAATGATAGAAAATAGCAAATATATTCAGAAAATCTTGAAACACCTAGAGCAAAACTTAAATATTGTCTCATACATGTGAAAAAGGCATTGGGGGTATATAAGGTAATTAATTTTCAAGTTACTTCATAAAGGTGTCTTAATTAGGTATTTAAAAATAGAAAACCAACTTTTTTAAGAAAAAATGGCAATGCAACTTCATATTTGCTGATGTTATGGTCAACATAAGGTCGTGTCCAAAATTTAGATGTATACGAGTCTAAAATAATTATGAGGTATTCAAATCTCAAAGTTCGACTTTGGGTTTTAGAAAACTATAAGAGAGATGTATCCATTTATAAACAATGTAGGTTCCGCCTTTACCGAAATCATTTGAAAATTTTATGTAAAGTTTAAACATCCATAAAATGATTCCATATTTATGAATGGAGAAAAATGATGAATTGAAAAAAATCTAAAAAAACAAAAAAAGGGAAAAGTGTGACTCGAACCTAAGACCTCATCCTTCAATGGACAATGCCTTACCACTAGGCTACCTCACAACTATTGTCTTGTTAAGAATATGGTTTGTTTTTATCAACTCTAAAACGCTCGTTGGGATTGCTCGCTCGCTGGGCCTCCACTAGGCCTGCTTGCCGTGCATTGGGCCGCGAAGCACCTCCTCTACCCCAGCTCGCACCAGCAGCCGCGGCCCACTAATACTTGCGGGCCACTTGTGAGGGAGAGAGGAGGAAGAGAGTTGACCATGCAACAAACATATTAGCCTAAGATTTCCTAAGATTTTTATGTTGAAACTCAAACTTTGGTCAAAACAAAAGTTTCTTAGAATTCAAAACCATACAACTTTCATATTCGAAAAACACAAAACATTTCGTGTTTCTGATTTTGATCTAAAATTTAAATTTGTATTTGGTATTTCTCATTTATAGAAACTCCAAAAATTATATAGTGTGTATCTTTTTCTAACCTTTGACACAAATTTGCTGTCATAATGTACAAATGCCATCAACATTTGACACCAATTTTGTGTCATAATGTACAAGTTCCATCAATTTTTGCCACAAGTTGTGTGTCATGAAAAACAACAATTAAAATGTGCGCTTATGAACAAGTTCTAACTTAAATCTAATTTTAAAAAGGGAAACAAAAAATGATATAGTGTGTATCTTTTTCTAACCTTAATTTGATTTTGATGTGAAAAAGAGATATTGTATGTATATAAGGAAAGATGGGAGATAAAAAGAATATAGATATATATATATATATATACACATATATATTTGTGTTACTATATATACAAATACATATATGTATGTATAGAAATTAAAAATTAAAATAAAAAGGGGCGCTCTCTCTCCCTCTCCCTAGGCCAAGTGGAGTTGGCCCAAAGGAGGGGTGCAAGGCCCAAGTTGGGCCTGTACTGTTCGCCCAGCGCAATTGCCATGGGAAGGAGTGGGAAGTGGGCCGGGCTAGCTAAGTGAGGGAGGGAGGGAGATATTGTTTTCTTTTTTTCTTTTGTTTTCAAAATTTTTGAATTCCAATTTTAAATGAGTTTGAGTTTCTTCAAATTTGTAAATCACCTAAAATATTTTATTTCCAAGTTTTTAAATATTTATTTTTTAAAAAATTTATTTACTTCTATTTCATAAATAAAGCAAAAATCAATTCAGCCCTAAATCAATTCGGAAAGATTAGAAAAAAGTTGAGAGCCCTAACATCCTAGTGTCATATTGTTCTCAAACATTTTCTCAAGCTTCCACGTACCACACATGTAGGGATTGCCAGGTTTCAGATTTTCCAGAGATGGTTTGAATACTTTCTGCGGTTTAAATGAATTTCCGTGTAGAATAAATGCAATTTGAACATGTTCTACCTCTGAAATGATTTGAAATGGCACCAAACTTGCACACTTTGAAATTTTCATAACTCCTCAAATGTTAATAGGAGACTAAAGGTGAGTTTTCATCCAAATTTGATGTGTATATAAGCAAGAAAATGCTTTAGGTTGTATAAACTTCAAAGTTTAAGTTGAGTTGTATGGAAGAATGTGAGAGATCCATCCATTTTGTGAACAATGTACACCAATTTTTACCAAAACATAATGGAACTTTTATGTCAACCTTTTACGTCCATAAAATGATTCTATGCCAAATTACATAATTTTTTAACAAGTTTTAGGTATTATTATCATTATTTTATAACAAGATGACTAGTAGAAGTTCGAGATTTCCCTACAAGTCAATTGAATTTTTTTCAATCTCCTAGATGTGGCCTAGATTGGACCTTATGCGCCTAAATATAGTTTTTTTATTTTTTAATCATATTAGAGGTATGTATAGGTCAGTTTGGAATTACTTTCCATAACACACATAAATTCATTTATGTCATAGAAAATAGCAAATGTATTTGACAATTCTTGAAACTCCTAGGTTACAACTATATGTTGTATGTTACATTAGAAAAATATTTTGAGAGTGCGTAAGATAAAATTTGTGCAACTTACTTCACAAGGGTGTATTCGTTAGGGATTTTAAAAAATAGCAAAATAATTTTTTCACACGGCAATTAGAAATCTAAATCTCCAAATACTAATTGGAAGCCCATGTTAGCCCAAATAGGTCAACTCTTTACGGCTGTCGATCGTCGAATTAATGGTTCTGATCGTGTGTTTTTGGTATATAATGCACTTCCCGTGGAAACCCTACTTTCCTCACCAGCCGCACGCTCGCAACCCTTCCCCCCACCATGTGTCTCTCTGCCCCGCATCACCCGCCCCTCTCCGCCCTGCCGCCGCCAACGTACCTCCTTGTCCCTGCCGTCTCCACCCTAACCAGCCACGGATCTTGCTCTCCTCCATGCGACCTCTCCATCCATCCTAGCCTCAGCCCCCTCGCGGCCTGTGTAGGGAGATCGGGGACCCCCGTCTCCTTCATATTCCCCGGTGTAGGCGCAGCTGGCGGTCGGCGCGGTCTCCGCGACCGGGACGTGCGGGGTTGGGAGGTGCCACAGGCAGGGTCTGACTCTGTCTCTCGATTGCTCGCAGGGGTAGCGCTCCAACATGCTGCAGCAAGCTGTGGGTTGGCCATCCATGGACACGAACTTCCTCAGCCGCTAAGTCATGGAGTTGCAACGTGGAGACCCAGACTCGCGCACACCCACATCTGGATCCGGCAATGATTGTCTGCGATCCATCCATGGCTTGGGTGACTGGGCACCGGGAGCGCGGCCGCTGGCTACTTGCTTGGCCACAAATCAACAGGTAAGTTCTCCCTATCAATTCATATCTCTCCCGTCTCAGATGCTAGCAAGCACTAATTTGAGATGCGATCAATTTCTTTTGACCCAAATCAGTACTAATTAGGAGTAGGTAGGCTAGGCGCTGGATCATACTTACTAAACTCGGGCACGAGATGTTATAGTCATATTTGCACTAGATCATGATTTTTTGCATCCCATGTTTGAGAGGCCTCCAAAGCATGGGACTTACTCATAGTCAATATCACCTTTTAGTTGTGTTTGAATGAGGGATTATGTTTTGTTAGTACTGGACGGCTTGAAAAAGAAAGAGAAATTAAGTATGTTCCTGTTTTAGCAGATTGTTCAAATACCCTAATTCCTATTTGATAAATATATCATCATGAATGGTAATCTTGTATACAAACCTATAAAACCATCATGTAGCAAATCAACTTTATACACCACTAATTGCAATTTGCAAATACACTAGTGAAATGTTGGATAAAGTCTCCAAGCTATTCAACAAGGCTAGAGGCACCTAACAGTCAGTAAAGTTTATGTACAAATTTCTAGTAATTCTTAGAAACATTATTATACTTGTCTTCTTCTTTACTTTCTGAGTCGATCTGCAATAATTAAAAAAGTTGTAGTAATCAGTAATGTGGTCTGTAATCATGAGTTCTGAATGTACATTCTATAGATAGTGGCTAGCAACATAGTTCTGAGTTCAGAATGATTTACTGTGGTCGAGCTCTTTGAGTTCATAGTAGAAAAAAGAACTTTTTCGTGTGCCTATCTCCAACATGGTCATGGAGTCATGGAGATCCCACTTATCTGCCTGAACTATTGTGAGATGTTCCAAATTAGTATTTAAGTTAGACTAATCTGGTGTTTAATTCGTGCAATTTAGTGTCACAGATCAACAAGGCATTGAGCGCCAAATAGCTAGTGTCACTTTCATCTATAGTAAGCAATCATTGCTTTGTCGAGTGATATTATTGCCTGAGCTATTTATTTCTTTGCAACATTAAGATTGGTGATCTCCTTGCAATATTAGGGGTCTGTTTAGAGGCTTGGGTAGAAAGTGTTTGTGGATCACTGGTCATTTTTATCACTGCAAATTGACCTGTTTAACAGCCCACCATCACTATCCACAACCAGAAACTGAATAGTTTGCGGAGTACTTTGGATTTCACAGTTAGGTTGCCAGTGATTTGATGTTGTTAGCTTAAATTTGTGTAACTGACACACAATATTCACTTCCAGTCTAACATACTCCCTCCGTCGTGAAATATAAGGCATTCAATGGTTCAAATTTTGTCCCCAAATATAAGGCATCATAGAAGTTTTTGGTAAGTACACAATCAACTCATTTAAAGACTTGCCAAATATTGCACTTGTTAACTAAAAACTTACCTTTAATTATCATTGGTTAAGGGCATATGTGACATTTTCCCATCTCTTTAATCTGTCCTAAAATTCCTAGAATGCCTTATATTTCAGAACGGAGGAAGTATACACTAGTAGGTACTGTATACATCATTTTCTTAATAATCAGTGCTAGTTGAAGTGATTTTTGCCAAGTGCCAACACGTATAATGTTATTGTGAATGTTGTTTGAAGGGTCCTAATTTAGGGAGTTGTCTAGCTCTGAAGTTGAGAAATTATTCCTGCAATTTATATACCTATTAAATAGGAAGTAGTTAATGTGCAGTAATGTTGGTTTATTGGTGCACTCTGTTATCTAGCTCTGAAGTTCAGAAATCATCTAGCTCTGAAGTTCAGAAATTATCTAGTTATCTAGCTCTGAAGTGTTGACACTGCTTTAATGCTGAAATTTTTTGACACAATAACTCAGCTTATGCATGTCTTAACATTTTGGCACAATGTATGGTTATCTTCATTCTGTTTTGTGAGGTTCAGGGATAAATGATTAGGCAACCATTGCTTTGAGCATTTACAAATTTTGATTAGTGTACTTCCTGGATGCTTTTGATTAGTGAACTGTTCATAGATGTGAGATTAATCTGTAGACTGTGTAGAGGGAGCAAACTGATGCATATTTTTATTCTTGATGCAGATTATTGAGTAGGACCTGAGGATGTAGATGAATCAATGTAACTAACTGTTTTATAGTATGAACATGTCTTGACTTTTATCCAGATAAGTTTTCGACCCCTCGTAATAACAGTCAATGGCTTGACTGAAATATAAAATATTGCCACTGATTTATTCTTTTACTAGACAATGTGTGCTTTTTACCATGTTATATTGAATAAAATGTTTCTGGTGATCTCTCAAGGTTGTTGTATCTTGGTATGGCATATGATTATGGGTAGTTATACTAAGTTTCATTTTTCCTGCCCACTATTTTTCCTGCAAGCTTCATTGACAATTGAAAAACTCTTGGCCTTTAAGTTCTCCTACAATGCTCACACTAATCAACTTAGATAGTTATGTGTGCAGGTGACACAACATGACATCAAGGACAGAAATTCCTCGCTCCTCCAGTTCCATTCAAGGATAGGAATTCCTAGCTCCTCCAGTTCCATTATCTGGTGCTATTTGTTTTTTTCCCTTTGGGCATGTTTTGCTGGTGTTCCCAAGCAATTATGTTGCGTCGTTTTACCTGTGTAAGGAATCGGATGCTCGTTAGCCTAAGAGGGGGAGGGGGTGAATTAGGCAACTAAAAACCTTAACCTATGGCTTCACTAATTTTGCGCAAAGGTAAACTAGAACATAGTATCTATATGTGCAGCTAGGTTGTTCTAGTGTGAAACTCCCATCCCAAAAGAAGGTTTGCAACCTTTAGCCCATCCTAGCATGATACTACTCTAGGAAAGTAGAGGCAAACAAAGATTGCAATAGAGTAAATGCGGAAACATAAAGGGGATGAGAGGAAGCAAACACTTGACACGCGATTTATCCCGTGGTATCGGTAGGCACTAAGCCACCCCTAGTCCACGTTGTTGAAGCACTCACACAAGAGTATTGCTTCCCGGTCACCAAGTCTCTCCCAAGAGCACCACTTGACTCGCCACAAAGGCTAACCACTTAGGCACTTGTCAAGCTCCCTTGGTCACCTTGATGTCGCCTCCACTAAGGAGCTTCTTCACCAAGGAAGGGGGTCTCCACGTCCCCCGCACAAAGTGTCCTCACCACTCCAGACCAAGCCGGAGGGTCGATGACGATTGCCGGTGAGCCACTTAGGCCCCAAGGCTTCCGGCAAACCTTGTACAACTGGATTCACTCAAGAATCACCTCACAAGGTTGGCACAACCTTGCACTCACTCAGCTCTAAGCTAAGCCTAGCACTAAGCACATACACAAAGCATATGCAAGTCTAAGGATGAGCAATTGAGCACTTGGATGGATTGGATATGATCTTCAATGTGTCTTGAACTCCTCTGCACTTCCACACAATCCAACAACCTCAAATGGGTGAGTGGAGGGGGTATAAATAGCCCAAGGCATCAAACTAGCCGTTGGCTAACGTCCACTGAAAAAGGTACGGTCGGATGATCCGACGCTATATTTTCTAGGGCGTCGGTTCATCCGGTGCCCCTCCCACGTCACGTAGACGTTGAGGTTCTCTGACACAACTGCTCTGACGCTATGCTCCGACGCTACGTCGGATCATCCGGTGCTGAAGGCCTTGCGTCTAAGTCGCCACTGTTAGCTTCCAACTGACCGTCGGATAGACCGACGCTAACCCTGACCAAGGCGTCGGATCATCTCGTGCTGAAGGCTTCGTCTTGGCACGTCTCTGTATGAATTCAAACTGAGCGTCGGATAGACCAACGGGGTCCCCACTCAGACCGTCGGATCATCCGGTGCTACTGTCTTCTTTGCTCTTCCTCTGCAACTCGTCCGACGCTACTAAATAATGGACCGTCGGTTCAGCCGACAGTACCTAGGGTTTGACCCTGTGCACCAACTCGTCCGACGATTGCACCGACGCTTGTATTTGAGGGACCGTCGGTTCATCCGACGGTGTCTTCTCTTTTCCTTTTCTTGCTCGGTTTTGACCCTTGTTTTCCTCATTTTTGCATGTAGTTTTCTTGCATCCTTGCGACCTAGAAATGTCTACAAAGACATGCTGAAACAATAAGGTTAGTCCAATGATCATGTTGTCATGAATCACCAAAATCAAACTCGAACTAATGGCATATGAGACCATGTTCGCTACAACCTGGCTTTGTTGCACATTTGTTAATAAACTAGATCTTTTGTCCAATGTATGTTACTGCTCATATCATCTTTAGTGTTGCATATGATATTTTATATTCTGAAATGATGTCATTGGAGGTTGCAATGATATTTTATATTCTCAATTATTTCAACTTGTTGATAATATGGGTCAGTATGTTAATAGGTGCTTATTGTGGGCTGAAATGAATATGGGTGTTGTTTATGGGCTGAAATGGTCATCTGTATAAATACTAGTCTGAAATGTTTATGGTTAAACTTTTGGACCAAAAAGTGATTCAGTTTTAAAATCAACCATTAATAAATGGCCCACTTATAAATTCGACCATTTATAAATCGGCCCATTAATAAATCGGCCCATTATTAAATTAGCCCGTTAATAAATCGGATGTCCATGTCATCGTCCACGTAGGCAGTAACGTCATCGTCCACATAGGTAGCCACATCATCGTCCAGTCGCGTTAGCATCCATGTCAGCAGCAATCCGTTACGACCAATCAAACTACGTGGCAATAGAGGATACCACCTATAGCAACGTAACCAATATCGTGGCATCATAAAATACTACCTATCGCATCGAAATCATCTTTTGTGACAATAGAGGAGACCACCTATAGCAACTAACCAATTTCGTGGCATCAGACAATACTACATATTGCAACCAAATTACTTTCATGGTAATAGAGGAGGTTCAACCTATAGCAACCAAATTCAGTGCGTAGCAATACTATAATTTGCAACTAAACAGAAACGTTGCAATTGCACCTTTTGCAACACCCCAGATGCGTCGCAATAGTACACTTTGCAACCAGAACGAGCGTGGTAAAAAAACATAATTGCAACGTCGCGTTACGTTGCAACAACAATACTTTTGCAACTACCTGATGGACAACGTCGCAATACCCTAATGCAATGCGGCCTTTCACATCCCATGGCCAACGGAACAATTTGGCTGCAATTGTGTCTATTGCAACCAAATATGGCATATTGCAACACATTTTGAGCATTGCATTAGGGGGAAAATCTAGTAGTGTTAGCCAACGGCTCTTTGGTTGCCTTGGGCTATTTATACCCCCTCCACTCACCCATTTGAGGTTGCTAGATTGTGTGGAAGTGCAGAGGAGTTCAAGACACATAAAAGATCATATCCAATCCATCCAAGTGCTTAATTGCTCATCCTTAGACTTGCATAGGCTTAGTGTATGTGCTTAGTGCTAGGCTTAGGGCCTAAGTGGCTCACTGGCAATCGTCATCGACCCTCCGGCTTGGTGTGGAGTGGCGAGGACACTTTGTGCGGGGGACGTGGAGACCCCCTTCTTTGGTGGAGAAGCTCCTTAGTGGAGGCGACATCAAGGTGGCCAAGAGAGCTTGGCAAGTGCCTAAGTGGCTAACCTTTATGGAGAGTCAAGTGGTGCTCTTGGGAGAGACTTGGTGACCGGGAAGTAATACTCTTGTGTGAGTGCTTCAACAACGTGGACTAGGGGTGGCTTAGTGCCTATCGATACCACGGGATAAATCGCGTGTCAAGAGTTTGCTTCCTCTCATCCCCTTTACGTTTCCTCATTTACTCTATTGCAATCTTTGCTTGCCTTTACTTTCCTAGAGTAGTATCATGCTAGGATTGGCTATAGGTTGCAAACCTTATTTTGGGATTGGAGTTTCACACTAGAACAACCCTAGTTGCACATCTCGATAGCATATTCTAGTTTACTTTTGTGTAGAATTAGTGAAGCCATAGGTTAAGGTTTTAAGTTGCCTAATTCACCCCCTCCCCCTCTTAGGCTAACGAGCATCCGATTCCTTACAAGTTGTATCAGAGCCAGGACTCACTTCCTTCACAAGGAAACACCAATTCGATTGGTAAATTGTGAAAACCGGCTCATTGGAACGGTTAGGCTTCACCGCCTAGTGAGTTGCTCTATGGAGGTATGAAAGGGGTGGATACCTTAGGTTTGGCTCCACATTTCGATGGCACGGGCTATCCTCGGTGGAAGGTTCTCATAGAGGCCAATCTTCAAGCAAAGGGCCTTGATGTTTGGAGATTCACCGATGAGGGCATGAGAAATGGTACTAAGAAGGAAAAGCAATTTGATGTGATTGCTAAGAGTATCATTTTGTCCTCACTATATGTAGGCGTAGAGTTTTCAATTGTGAAAATGCTCATGAGCTATGGAAAACCATCAAGGAGAAAAATGAGGGTTCAAAAGAAGTTGCTAATGAACGCTACGGTTGTCTCCTTGAGGAATTCAATAGCTTTAAGAAACTTGCAAATGAAAATGCCGAATCTATGTACTCACGTCTAAATGCGCTTGTCAACGAGATCAATTCTTTAGGTGTGAAGAACATCACGGACTTGAACATCAACTGCAAGATCCTTCAAAGTCTCTGGAAGCCCGATTATGACTTGTTGAAGGCTATCATCTATGAGAAGAAGCTCGAAGATTTGAAGCCACCTCATATCTTGAGCAAGATCATGGCACATGAGCTTCAAATCATGCCCAAGTCAAAGAAGGTGCCCCAAGAAAAGCCCCAAGAACCATCCTCTCCAACTACAAGCCATGCTCTCTCAAGCCAACAAGAGAAGATGTTGAGTAGGATGGCTACTCATGGAAGCTCAAGCGAGGATGATGGTGATGATGGCGACGATGGAGATTCCTCAAGTGATGACGAGGTTGAATCCATGGTGGCCGAGTACGTAAAGAAGATCTTCAAGTATGTTTAGAAAGTCAACATGTAAGGCTACAACGTCCACTTGAGAGAAGGGCGTCATCATCAACATATCAAGTTCACAAAGATCGAGCACAAGCCTAAGAAGAAGGTGGTCAAAGAGAGGAGACAAAGGCAAGAAGCAACTATCGCCGTCCGTGAGTGGACGAGTGGTGGAGAATCAAGTTCTTCTAGATCAAGTAATGAGTCAAGGAAGAACTTCACCACCCGCTTCATGCAAGGTCCCTCATCATCACTACACATGTGCCTTATGGCCAAAGGTATGGAAAGTGATGTAAGTGATGACGAATCCGACACCACCTCTTTTGATGATCTTGTTGAGCTAGTCCATGAGCAAAAAGGAATGCTTAAGAAACAAGCTAATGAAATTAAGGAACTCAATGCTCTCAATGATCTTAGTGCAACCCTTGCTACAAATTATGAACATTTGTTGTGCAACTTCACATTGCTTAGCAAGGAGTATGATGAGCTAAAATCTAAACTTGAGAGCAAAGAGACTAAAACAAGTAATTCCTTTGAGCTTGATGAATCATCTATCCCTTGTGCAATTCCTATCTCCAAGGTAGATGCTTCAACTTCTTGCATTGATTTTAATTGATGAATCTCGCTCACCATATTGCAATGAGAATGTTGTTGTAGAAACATGTGATTCCCTCATAGGAAAGAAGAATGATGAGCTTAAGCAAGAAGTGAAATGGCTCCGAGAGAGGTTGGCAAGCTTGACGGGCAAAGGCAAGAGCGGTGAGGAACAAATGGACATCTCTCAAGACATGAAGAGCAAAGTCCAACCTTCTTAAGATAACCATGATCCCATGGTGAAGAAGCTTGAGAAGGGTGCAACCGTGACTTGCTACAAGTGTCATGGAGAAGGGCACAAGTTCTACAAATGCCCTCAATTTGTCAAGAAGATGGACAAGGGCGCAAACAAGAAGTTGAACCCCACTATCAAGAGCTCACTCATCTACACCAAGCCCAACTGCAAGAACAAGACCAAGAGCAACACCTACGTCATCAAGAAGAAGGCTAATGGCAAGGTGGTTGCACACAAGGTTGGGAAGATGAAGAAGGAGCAGGGTTGGAATGAACCCATTTGGGTGCCCAAGGAAGTCATCATCAACATGAAGGGGCCTCAAATGGTTTCGGTTCCAAAGGCCACTTGAAGGCCTTGAGAGCGGGGACTTTGGAGGCTTGGCACAATCAAGATGAGAAGATTCAAGCCTATAAGCCAAGCTTGCAAATTGGACATGTGTTGCCCAAGATCCTCGGTTGAAGTAATAGAAACTAGAACCTATCTCATGTATCATTGTAGCTCCATTGCCTTGTTTAGGTTGCATTTGTTGCAATGTTTACTTATGGTGGGTTGCCTGTGTCATGTGCTAACCCATAAGCAACTTACATGGTTTGATTAGTGTGTAGGAAAGCTACACTTGTTCTTTCATGGTGCATGTTTTCATATATATCTCTTTGCATCATGAGCAAGCTATAGGGTTAGCTTCCCTTTTGTTGTCATAAACAATGTGCATACATTTGGTTGGTGATTCAAACACTAAATGCACACATTTATGGGGAGCTCATCCTATGGTTTGGTTATGGGACTAACATTGTTTCAAGCTTATCTTATGTAGTCCCTTGGTGACGCGTTTTGGTGTGGTACTTCATTCTAAGAGAATACTATTTCACTCTCAATGGGATCTAACATCTCTAAAAGAGTGAATATAGCAATGTGAGCTTCATGCTATTGAGTCATGTCCTTGCGAGCTTATGTCTCTATATGAGTTCAAAGGCAATGTACTCATACATTCCTAATCCTTGTGGTACCCCAAGTGTCTCCTATGCAAGCTTCTTTTAAGTGGTGTCATCTAGTTATATCATTTCAAAGTGGCTCATCTCAATGTGGTGCCAACAAGGCAGAGAAGATCATCCCCCGGAGGTATGCAATGATCAAAAGACTACAAGCGATATCTACAAGTGGTAATGTAACAAGAACCCATTTGTCTTATCTCTTGTCCTTTAAGCTACCTCCTCACATGATATGCTCTAAGCTTTCTTGTCTTACAAGTTTGTAATTGTGCACTTGATTTCACACTATCATTTTGTGCACACACTTAGGAGGAGCTTAGGTCGCATCATGCTGGTCTCATGAACGTGTGATCCACCTTAGTTATTCACACATGTGGTATCTTCATTGATATCATACATATGGATCATGGTTCATGCGTTTTTCTCCCTTGTATTTAACATTTCTCTTTGAGCTATGTTTGCTATGACTTGCTAGTTTCCTTAGAGCCCTTTTGTTTTGGACTTTTTGGAAATTTTATTCCAAAGGGGGAGAATGTGGGACCAAAGCAAGCTAAGTGGTTCCAACGTGGGAAAAGGCAAGCTACGAGTGAACATAGGAAGAGAAGATCAAAAAGGGGGGAAGTTTGATCTAGGGGGAGTTTGGATGATGGTAAGCATCCAAGCAAGTGTAAGTGGTTCTAATTTTGTCAATTTTTGCAAATTTATGCTTGCTTTGCTTGTGTTGTCATAAATCACCAAAAGGGGGGAGATTGTAGCGAACATGGCCCCATTTGCCATTAGTTCGAGTTCGATTTTGGTGATTCATGACAACATGATCAATGGGACTAACCACATTGTTTAGCATGTCTTTGTGGACATTTCTAGGTCCCAAGGATGCCAAAATATCACATGATAAATTGAGAAGATAGTCTAATTTTCTAGCGTCAAAACCAAGCAAAGAAAAGAAAAGAAAACACACCGTTGGATGAACCGACGGTACCATCGGTGCATTAGCGTCGGTGTAGTTGGTACACTGCGCAGTAGAAAACACAAAGTTGACACCGTCGGATGAACCGACGGTCCAATTCCTAGATGCGTCTGATGAATTGCAGATGAAGAACTGCAAAGACGGTAGCACCGGATGATCCGACGGCCTGAGCAAGCAAGGACACCGTCGGTCTATCCGACGCTCAGTTTGAATCAAGACAGAGACATGCCAAGACGAAGTCTTCAGCACTGGATGAACCGACACCTTGGTCAAGAGGAAGCGTCGGTCTATCTGACGGCCGCGTGAAAGCTTACAGAGAC
The DNA here is from genome assembly GCA_947561735.1 of Cenchrus americanus. Lineage (NCBI taxonomy): Eukaryota > Viridiplantae > Streptophyta > Magnoliopsida > Poales > Poaceae > Cenchrus > Cenchrus americanus. The sequence goes on along the minus strand of OX387242.1, from coordinate 161,850,120 downwards.
GACTTGGCCGCAGGGTCTTCAGCACCAGATGAACCGACGCACCGTCGGTGTATAGCATCGGAACAATTGTGTCAGTAGAGCTGCAAAGACTAAGTGACGCAGAGGGCACCGCATGAACCGACGCCCCGGAAAAGCATAGCATCGGTTCATCCGACACTTACTTTTTCAGTAGTCGTTAGACAACGGCTCTTTGGTTGCCTTGGACTATTTATACCCCCTCCACTCACCCATTTGAGGTTGCTAGATTGTGTGGAAGTGCAGAGGAGTTCAAGACACATAGAAGATCATATACAATCCATCCAAGTGCTTAATTGCTCATCCTTAGACTTGCATATGCTTAGTGTATGTGCTTAGTGCTAGGCTTAGCTTAGAGCTGAGTGAGTGCAAGGTTGTGCCAGCCTTATGAGGTGATTCTCGAGTGGATCAAGTTCTATAAGGTTCACTGGAAGCCTTGGGGCCTAAGTGGCTCACCGGCAATCGTCATCAACCCTCCGGCTTGGTGTGGAGTGGCGAGGACACTTTGTGCGGGGGACGTGGAGACCCCCTTCTTTGGTGGAGAAGCTCCTTAGCGGAGGCGGCATCAAGGTGACCAAGAGAGCTTGGCAAGTGCCTAAGTGGCTAGACTTTGTGGCGAGTCTAGTGGTGCTCTTGGGAGAGACTTGGTGACCGGGGAGCAATACTCTTGTGTGAGTGCTTCAACAACGTGGACTAGGGGTGGCTTAGTGCCTACCTATACCACGGGAGAAATCGTGTGTCAAGAGTTTTCTTCCTCTCATCCCCTTTACGTTTCCGCATTTACTCTATTGCAATCTTTGCTTGCCTTTACTTTCCTAGAGTAGTATCATGCTAGGATTGGCTATAGGTTGCAAACCTTGTTTTGGGATGGGATTTTCACACTAGAACAACCCTAGTTGCACATCTAGATAGTATGTTCTAGTTTATCTTTGTGTAAAATTAGTGAAGCCATAGGTTAAGGTTTTAAGTTGCCTAATTCACCCCCTCCCCCTCTTAGGCTAACGAGCATCCGATTCCTTACACACATGCACCAGTTATATCACAATATGCATCATATATGTCACAATATCCATCACAGGCATCATATATAATAGTATCCATCACAAATGCACACCGAAGTCTGAAGTTCATTGACAAGTGCACACAGAAGTCCACAGTTCATCGACAAGTGCACATAGTTCATCACAGTTCATAGACAAGTCCACAAAGGAAATAAAAAGGCGCGGCTCACTGAGGCGGCGACTAGGGGAACTCCAGTTGGAACAACTGCTGCTGGATCAACGGTGACATGGCTGGGGACCCATGCAGAGTATTCGATGCCGCCAATATGTTCATTGAAAAAATAGTAAAAGGCATGTGAGACAAGAATCAAGTTGTCCAAGTTATAATCTAAATTGTCTAAGTCTCTACTTTGTCTAGGTTTCTATGTGAGTCTAAATGTCTATGTTCTATAAGTCTCTAATGTTTGAAATGAAAGAAGAAAGATGTCAAGTAACTGACAGCAGGAGAACCTTCCATAGGGGGAGGGAGCATCATCGGAGGCACGGGCGGGGCATCGGGGGCATCACAGGCGGCGGGGGCATCTGTAGACCACTCTGCAAAGCTTGCATGCATGCTTGCATGTGCGCGGTCATTTGCGCCTGCTGCATCGCCGCCCACTGTTGCATTGCCGCTTGATGTGTGGCATCGCTTGGGCCAACTGCTGGGCCACCTGATCGGCCACCTGCTACTACCGTTGCCCTTGCTGGTCTTCCACACGCTGCTCGACCGCGGTTAAGGCCGCCTGCAATTGTTCATCCCAATGTTACAATGCAAAATGAACATATGTAGAAATTCGGTAACGATTAGTAAATCAGAAATAACCTTGAGTCGCTCCATCTTGGCCAGTGCCGTCGACGATCGTGGGCGTATGGGAGGGGCATTCCCCGTGTCCTTTGCCTTTACAGCCGCGAGAGTGGGAGTAGTGGTCGTGTCCAAAAGGCTGTCACCCATGTAGTAGTGACCGTGCTTCTTCCCCCCACCGATCCTCAAGACCGTCTCTCCATCAAACGGCGCACGGATGAGATCCCACTCTGGCCCATGGATCTGCCTTCCCGTCTCCGCGTATGTAGTGAAGCGGGAGTGGATGGAGGGATTGTTGTACACCTCCGGCGGGTCGTCGGGGTTGTAGGTGGTCTCCAACGAGGTTGCCTTGCTCTTGTGGGCCAACATGTATGCCATCACGTCGGTGCACTCAGCGTCTCCATGTGCCCGGCACTGAAAAAATCAAGTTGAATAGAAATTAGACTAAATTGAGCTTTACAACAAAGAAATTGATCTTTTCATACCCATCTTTTCTTGTACTGTGCAGCCGTCAGGTTGCCTTGATGGTGTGTTGGGTACGTCATCAACAAACACTTCTGCCGGCCAGCGTCGTGCTTCTCAATCCACGACAGGCTGAACCACCTCGCCACTATGAGTTTCCAGCAGTTGGCATCGTTAACGCACCACAACACAAGCGTATACACGTGATCAAGTGAACGAGATGTAAGAATATCAGATTAAGCGATGTTCTAAAAAGCTGAAATGCGATTTCACCTCCTCGTATTGCTCCTGGGTCAGCCTAGAGGTTCTTGCTTCTGCTTTGGTCATCTTCTTTCCCCACTTTGGAGTGGAGTAGTTTATGACGCACTGAACTTGCGCCTCGTAGTGCATGTACAGCACATGCTTCTTGCACACCGTCTCCTGCACCTGCTCTGCCTTCTCCTCAAATCCACCAACCAACCTATAGAAGTCCTGCATATAAACCAGCAATGGATCCACAATCAATATTGCAAAAGTGTCCAACGAATACGATGAATTGAGCAGTGTATGAAAGAAAGATTTACCCACAACTCGGCCTTCACTCGCGCTGCCTTGCTGGCGAAGCATCTATCGTCTCTCTCGAAAGTGTCAGTGGATTTCTTGTAGTTAGGGATGGCAACGGGTACATACCCATCGGGTATGACCTCCCCATACCCACACCCACAATAGGCAAAACACCCCACCACCCATACCCATCACCCACCACGGGTCTCAAATTCCCCCACACCCACCACCCATCGGGTAGCGGGTACCTAGCGGGTGACCCATACCCGCTTCATTATAATTGTAGCTAATGTAATAAAACATGTAATTAATTATGCAAGCAATATCAAATCATCATTTTATCAATAATGTTAGTTGTACAATAACAATGTAAGGTAACAACACTAATTTTAAATGTATCGCACACAAATGGAGTCTCTCATCTCTTAAACTATATGCTATATATTAGAAATAATACATAATATTATATGTAAATGAAACCCCAACGGGTAGCGGGTATGGGGGACGCAAGAACGTACCCACACCCACCATACCTAACGGGGGAAGGAATCACCCACTAAGTCACCTGTCGGGGGGAAATCCCCCCATACCCACACCCTAATAGGGTTTTTACCCGCGGGTAAACGGGTGGCGGGTAACCATTGACATCCCTACTTGTAGTGTGCCCACGTCCAGGCCGGCTCCCACCTGGTAGAATCACCCTCACCCATCTGAACGAGGTCTGGGAAGTGGTACCTCACCAAAAGACCCAGGATGCCGTTGAATAGGTAGTTGTGAGAACCCGGTTCGATGACTTCCGAACCCCTGCCACAAGTGAAAAAGATGAAATTTTAGTCTCTATTGCAATTTCAAGTTCTCAAAGGATAAAATATTAACAAACATCTGAAATTAATTATCGTGTGCCTTCGGGTTTAATCAGCGGCCGTTGAGCAACCGGTATCGGCCTCTTCGGGAGTCGCGCGCGACCTCGCTGGTAGACGCTACCAGTAGTGTCACCACTAGTGTCGTCCTCCACCTCGTGCTCCCCCACTAGCCTCCTCAGCCTCTGGCGTGTAATCCGCGTCCTGGGCTGGCTCCTCCTCCTCATGCTCCTCCTCGTCCCGTCGTCTTCTTCTCTTCTTTGTCGTACCCTTGATGGAGCCACCTTTCTTAGGGCCACCCTTCCCTGCCACCCTCCTGTACGCAGACGAGCACGAACGGTCTAGGGAGCCGCCCACCATCTTCTGTCACTTGAAATTAAAAATAGTAGACAAGTCAGTACGAGGACATAAGACATAATTAAAAATGAACAAGGAATTGCAAAAGAGGAATAACACATAATTGAAAATAACATGATATTTCGAATAATAATACAATAAGTATGGAGCCTACATGTATTAGTAATAAACATCTTCATGGAGATTATCAGGACCAGAAGTCTCATCATCACTATCACGCATGTCCTCCAGAAATTCATCCGCTGGAGAAGTGTCAACATCTTGCCCGACTGCGACTTTCTAAAGTAATACTACGTCATCATCATCGTCAATCTCTTCTCCATCGTCATCTTCTACTTCCATTATTTCTAATGCTTCGGTTATGTCTATCACAAAATCCCCCGGTAGCCCATATTCTTGGAAGAACTCTCCCTCATATGTATTTGGGTCTATGTTGTAGTCTTCATTGTTTGGGACAGCTAGTCTACTGTGTGGTGATACCTTGTACACAATGTCCCAACCCTGTAGACGTTCGTCGGTTTTGCACAGGTATGAGAGATAATACACTTGCGTGGCTTGTTGAGCCACAATGTAATCATCTTCTCCGTCATAGACGGATGACTGTCGAATTTCTACCAGTCCAACATCCTTGGTCTCTTGGGTTTGATCAGGATCAAACCAATGGCATTTGAATAAAACAAGTTTGAGGGGCTTGCAACCAGGAAATGTGAGTTGACATATTTCTTCAACTATTCCATAGTAGTCTTTTCCATCAGTGCCTGTCGAAAAAACTCTGGAGTTTGTGGTTCTTCGGTTCGGCCGACTCTGCTCGTGACTTTTTGTGTGAAAGCGATACCCATTCACATCATAGCCGCCATATGAAACCTGTGTCAACTCAGGATCCATCGACTTTTCGCTTTGGCCCTGCAAGTAGAAGCAAGACGTATCATTGTAACATTCGCACCTATGAGGAATGTGTTATGTGAAACAAAAAGTATGAGGCCCTCCTAAATGATTGTACCTTCCGCTTGAACCAAGAAATGAAATCGTGGTCATCAAGAAGTTTATCAACTTCATCCGGTTTGGGTGGATTTCTTCCCCGCCAAAATTGACGGGTAAATTGTCTGTGCGTACGAGGAGGTTAGGTACTGTTAGCAGAAATGGAAATGATGGATAACTAGTTTGTTGAGAACTTACTCAATGTAGGGAAGCACTTCAGTAAGGGTTTTCAACACATATATCGTGATAGTGCACCACTCATTATATTGCAAGATCCGATAAGTTGCAACACTTGCTCTTCCGAGTTGCCCTTTGAAGAGGCTGAGGTTCGATTCATTTTCGGCAGTATTGTAGTGAGGGGTTGGATTATGCACGCTTGGAAGGGTGTCAGCATAGTATTTAGTTGTGAAGTTTGTCACCTCCTCAGTACAGTATGCCTCAGCAATGAATGCTTCAATTTTGTTTTTGTTTCTAGTCATCGTTCGAAGAACCTTTAGTACTCTTTCAATTGAATAGCACCAATGTCCATGTATAAGGCCCCCCATTCGTGCCTCGTACGGGAGGTGCAAAATCATGTGCTGCATCGGATTAAAAAAAGCCAGGTGGGTAGATCTTGTCCAGCTTACAAAGCAACACCAGAACCGCTTCTTCCATTTTTTCACCTGTTTCTTGGACAACTCCTTAGCACAAAGGATGCGGAAGAAATAGCTCAACTTTGCAAGCACTTTCCATATGTGGTCAGGTAGATAGCATGGAACCATCACCGGAAGAAGCCGCTCGATCCATATGTGATAGTGATGACTCTCCAACCCATTGATTCGCATAGTGGTTAAGTTCACCTCCTCCTCAGATTCGCTGCATACCCATCGGGGAATAATAAAGTTTGGAACCATTCTAGTACTTCCTTTGGGGCTTGGTCAGGACATATGGGGCTGCCGGCTTTTTCCATCTCTTCCCAGGTTTGGGTTTTAGGATGTTGTACTTTGGTCTATCACACAAATTAGCTTGATCAAGTCTAGACTTAACGTTGTCTTTTGACTTCTCAGTCTCCATGGTTGTGTGGAACAGTGCCTCAGTGACGTTCATTTCCGTGTGCATCATATCAATATTGTGTGGAAGAAGAATGTCACACATGTAGGGTAGCCTCCACAAGCCTGAAATCTGAGTCTCGTTATGCTCCACGTTGTATCCCTCATAACCACCTCCTTCTTTTTCCTTGAGTGCGTTTAACTGCACAAGAATATCAGCACCTGTCAACATCAGTGGTGGGGGGTCTTCAACCACAACACCTTTTGTAAAGTTCTTGGTGTCTTGTCTAAATGGATGGTTCATAGGGAGGAATTGTCGATGCAAGTCAAAACAAGACCTCTTGGGACCCTTCGGCAACCAGATGAACATTAAAGCTTGCTTGCATATTGGCCATGGCTACTTCCCGCGAACACACCATCCGCAGAATAACCCATATGCCGGATGGTCATGCTGGGAGTACATGTACCACACGTGCATTGTGAAGTTTATCCTTGTAGCTCGATCATAAGTATATACCCCATCGTTCCAAGTACTTTCCAACTCATCAATCAAGGGCTCCATGTACACACTCATTTTATCCCCTGGGTATCTAGGAATTATCAAGGACACAAATACGAACTCCCACTTAAACATGATGCCGGGGGGAGAGATTGAGGGGGGTAACGAACACGGGCCAACAAGTGTATGGCGCGGCCATCAGTCCATAAGAATTGAACCCATCTGTAGCCAGTGCCACACGTACATTTCGAGCTTCCGCAGCCTTGTCACGATGACAACCATTAAAATATTGCCAAGCCTCAACATCAATTGGATGTACCATGATATCGTCACCACAGTATCGTTTGCCAGTTTTGTGCCATGTCATCTGCTTTGCAGTTTCCTCGGTCATGTACAGTCGTTGGATCCTCAGTATGAATGGAAGGTACTATATGATTTTCACTGGCACGTCGAGTTGCCTCTTATAACCACCACCAGAGTCTAACTCGAGCTACCTAGAGGATTTACACTTAGGGTTGTACTTTGCATCCGCAAGGTCTTTCCGAAACGAGATGCATCCATTTGTACAAGCATCTATCGCCTCACATGGCATCTTAAGGACACGAAGGAGTTTCTGTGTCTTGTAACTGCTCTGTGGGACACTATGCTCTTTCGGAAGCAGAGTGCCAATAACTACCAGCATTTCATTGAACCCATCTCGACTGATGCCAAATTTGCACTTTAGGGACATTAAGGGCCCAATGCCATCAAGTTGAGACACATCGGTGTGCTCGTGAAGTGGTTTCTGTGCGGAAGACAACATGTCGTAATAAGCCTTCGTGGTTGCCTCTGGAGCTTCATCCATAACTTAGTCAGGCCCTTCATCGAAGTTCCCTTGATGAAAGTCTTTTATCATGTCTCCGCACCCGGCTTCAGCATCAAAAGTCTCGATGTGTTGCCTCAAGACCTCTTCTCTCGCATGATGTGCTTCACCATGGCAAATCCACCGGGTATAGTTTTTCACAAACCCATGCGCCACAATGTGTTTAGCCATGTTGAGTCTAGATTGGTATTTTGTATTTTCACACTTACTACAGGGACACAGAGCTTTATGTTGAACTTTCTCAAATGTCTTTTTACAGAATGCATCTATGTTGCATGCGAATTCAGCGCAGTAGTCACGCTTATTCCTCCAACCCGTGTACATCCACTCTCGGTTATCCATCCTTTAACTAGTGATATAACAAGTTGGTGCAAGAAACAGAAATCTTAGGAGTTTTTATAAAGTAGATTGCTTCTGCATGTTGTCTAGCATGCTACTAGTAGGTGAAGATATGTCCTAATCCCACCCGAGGATGTGTAGATGGGTTCTGTTTCCATGTTCTACTCCGATCTGAGACAGAATTTCGGCAGCACCTCCCCGTTGTTCTCCAGATACACGTCCTAGAAAGGAGATTGTGTTACAAAAGAACAACAGGAATGTGGTGCCGAAACTCTGTCCCAGATCAGAGCAGAACATGGAAACTAAACCCATCTACACATCCTCATGCTGTCCAAAAAACGTGGATAATTCGAAATAGATACAGTCATAGATATGCAAGCATATTCATATTTATAACTATATCCCTTTCGAACGGGAGACACCTAACTAGATTACATGACCTAGGTAAATAAATTGCGGAGGAGGGGGTCATCTGCACATGCTCACCTAGTAGCTCGAACAGGCCGAAGACGGGGGCGGGCGGCAAGACGGAGTCCGAAGGGCAACAGCAACACGGTCTCCTCCTGCTACTCCTTCACCAGACATCCGAGCAAATGCCCGGGGCTACTCCTTCGACGGTGGATGCAGCGGCGGGCGCTCTCCTGCAAAATTAGACCAAGGCAACTTATTTAGATAAAAAATTCGGCAACACCTCCCCTGTACGGGAAGGTTCCCAAACCTTCAAAAAAAAGAACACAACACGAAGGTCGGGCCACAAAACAAATGCTCTTCCCACGGCTAGATGGTCGGACACATGAGACTTGCCATTCTTTCCACTTGAGCATAAGCAACATATATAGGTAGTACTCAAATTTTATTTTTTTGAGTTCAAGCTACTCATCACAAATTTAATATAACATAGGTCATCACATAGCTATGCATCACTACTCATTTATGTAACGAACGATAGGTCATCATAGTAATTTCATCTAAACATGCGATGGAGGTTGAGGGAGTGCTCACCGAAAGAAGGTATATGTGTCGAGACGACATGGTGTGAGATCACAACTAGAGAGCACCACTCATCCTCCCTTTTCCCTCCTCCTCCTCCTCCTCCTCCTTCTTCTTCTTCTTCTTCCTTTCCACCTTCTCTGCCTTCCCCTCCTTCTCTCCCGGCTGCCCACTCCCTTCTCCCCTTCCTCCTCCTCCCCCTTGGCACAAGAGGGTAGTGGAGGCTGGCCGGAGCAGGTGGGCGGTCAGAGCAGGAGGCCGGTCGGGGCAGGAGGCCGTGTGCCGCCCGTACAGGGGCTGGTCGGGGCAGGCTGACGCGGCGGGGGCGCGACCGGGGGAGGAGGATGTCGCCGGGCGAGGCCGGGGGAGGCGGGCACCGCCGGGGGTGCCGCCACCCGAGCAGGAGAGGCCGGGGGCGCGGTCGGGCGGCCGCCCGAGCAGGGGGTGGCCGGGGGCGCGACGCGGCGGGGGCGGTGGTGCGGGGGGAGGCCGGGGGCGCGGCCCGATGGCGGGCGGCGGCGGGGGGCGGTGGTGCGGCGCGGCGGGGGCCGGGGCGCGGGGAGGCCGGGGGGCGCGGATCCGGCGGGGCCCGCAGAGCGGGGGTGCGGGGGCACGGTGATGGCGGTGGCGGCGGCGAGAGCGGGCGCATGCGGGTGCGGGTGTTAGATGTGGCGCGTGCGGGAAGACAATTGTGCGGGAGTTAGGGTTAAAACCCTGTCTCACTCTTTGCCGTGCGCCAGGGAAAGAGGCGCACGTCAAAGACCGGACCCCACCTGCCAGCCACCGGTCGAAGGTCAATGCGCACAATGGCTGGCTGGCATGGGGGCCCCATAACCTTTGCCGTGCGCCCTGGTGCCTTGCGCACGACAAATATTGCTCTTTGTCGTGCGCCATGGAAAAGGCGCACGACAAAGAGGGTACAATGAATTTTATGTTTTTGTTATTATGCATAAATGTTTAAATGGATTTAAAAATTAACATAAACTAATTAACATGAGACAATTGCATGTTGTATGTCCACTAGAGAAAAAGTTTTGAAGTCAAAAACAAAATTCAAAATTTACTAAGATTACAAAGAAAATGAGATGACTGTAAACACTATAGAACTTCCATTGAGATGCTTCGGTTTGTAAACACTACGCGTGATGCAATATTCAAAACCTTTATCACAACTTTCCCATAGAATATCATGACCTCTCGATGAATCTCATGATTTTTTAACTTCGTTTGCATTTTTTACAATTAAAAAACATTACTAATGAACGTCGATTCTCATCCTTCGTGAATCAAATGTTCATAATTTCAACCAATTCGGCGGGTAAGGTCTTAAAAAGGACTGAATTACACGAATATCATTTTCCACGAACTTTACCTTATCATTTCATGTACTTGCGGTTCAATTTTGATTTATGTGAAGAAAATCCTTTTAAGGAAAGAAATTCATAAAAATACCAAATAAATCGAGATGAGTACCAACTTGAGATATATAGTACAAAGTAAAGCATTTGTAGTGGACAAATCGAAAGAAGTCAAAAAAACAAAGTTCTACAAAAATCTTTGTTGTGCGCCTAGTGCAACGCATGGTAAAGATATATCTTTGCCGTGCGTTCCAGATGAGGCGCACGGCAAAGAAAGCACCTAAGTGCGTCCCCTACAGGGCGCACGACAAAGGCTAGCGACCGTTAGCGGTCGTGCCCCGCCGTCCGCCATGGCACGGGCGGCGCACATGCCCGGGACCTTTGCCGTGCACTTTGGTATAACGCACTGCAAAGATGTATCTTTGTCGTGCGCCCAGATTTAAACGCACGGCAAAGCGGTGTTCACCGTGTGTTTCTCTGTGTCGTGCGCCCGATAGTAAGCGCCCGGTAAAAGGAATTGGCACACGGCAATGACCGTGTTTCCGGTAGTGGCAGAAGCTAGTGATGTAGTTCTGCCCATCATGATTAATTTTGTGAAGTATTTATGTGTTTTTTAACCTTTGATCAAGTGATATTACCTGGTTGCTTAATGCCATTGGGAACCAGCAAGCCCGGTAAGTTACTCTTGGATTGGAAATAATTTGTACCTGTGCTTGGCGTGTGGGAGAAAGGCAGGTGCGTGGCCTGAAACCTGCATCGGTGATCAGGCTAGACCACCTGACGTGGGGTCTCATGTAAAATTTGTAATGGTTGTTGATGCTCTCCGTTCGTGGAAGCGATCCTGGTGTATGTATGGCTAGCAGCGATAATGAATGGTATTGATCCAGTTGGGAAGGGAAGATAGGAGATGTAGTAGTTAGACTTGTCCACTTATAGGTATTAACCACCTATCAGCTAGCTTAATACACCTTAGATCAACTCCAGTGGGGCCTCTAAATGGGTCTCTACTCTAAAATTTGAAGTTTTGTGCAAAAACTCAACTCCAAGAGAGTTTCTAAATTAGTCTACATTTTGCATACCTTTTCGAATTTCCCTTCGGAACCTCAATTTCTGGAGGGCCTTTACATCTCTCAAAAAAATTGACTATTTTTATTTTCCCTTTCCTCTCTTCCCTATCCATCCCACGGCGGATGGGGTTCGAGTTGGACCCCTACCGAGGTACCCCGCCGCTGGCGAGCCAGAGCTCCTCCACCGTTGTCGAGGAGTCCGCGTCGGGCGCCGATGCCGCCCCCACAGGTGGGTAGCAGCGGCGGCGGCGCTCGCGTGTCGGCGGAGACTGTCGCGGAGTATCAAGCGGGAGCTGCGGGCGGACAGTGCGGCAGCGAGCAGGGAGATGAGGAGGCAGGCCATTGTGTGCTGCAGTTTGTCCAGGGCCATCCACTCATTGCCCCACTCCATTATTCCTGGCCACCGCCGGGTCGCCCTCGCCGCGCGCCGCCTCCTGCCCACGCGGACCTCGGTGTACCGCGGAGTGACCGCACCTGCGCTCCACAGCCAACACCACCGTCACCTCTCTTCACCGCTTCCTCCACAGTCGAAGCCGCGGCGAGGCCGTGCTGCAAGCGTAGTGAGGCGCGTCACTTCTTCCGCATCGTCGAGATCTGCATGAACAACATCTGTGCTCTACGGTACTGAGGTCATCCAGGATCTATTCATGACATCCAGCTGTGGAGCGGAGCGGATGGCCCTGTTTTCCTTTGGAGTTCAACTCTTGTGGATGAACAGGCAGGTGAAAATGGGGGAGATTTGTTTAAACAAAAAGGAAACTGGACCCTCGACAGGGAAGAGCTGAAAGATGCGGACGGATGGGTGGCACTGTTGCAATCGCCCAGGAACGCACCTTCTCGGAGCTCGCACTTCACCTTGCTCACTCAAGACCTCTCTCACGCAGGCGACCGGCAATTGCAATAGTTCCCGGCGACGAACGCCGTGGAGCTGTATCTTGACCTCCTCTCTGTTCAAATGGAACCGGCAGTGTGTACAAAGGAGCAAGAGACTTACATATAGGCCAGCAAGCGCATGGAGCTAATCCACCGCACCCGGCCTCTGCGCCACGATCTCCACAATCCGAAGGACCCGCTCAACATCCTCCGTGAGACAACAGCTCGGCCAGGTGATGTGGCCTCCTCCACTCAGACGCACACGACTCCTCCGAACAGATTCCGACTCAAACAAACTACCGCACGCACGCACCGGAACATGACAACGTGCGTTCACAACCTGATCTACTCTGCAGGCACACGCGGTCACAACTCCATGTCGAGGTTATGTCTAACAATCACCCCTAAGCTTGACATGGTGTGCACTTCTATTCACAGACACACCAGCCCTTGGTTGACGTCGCCACAGCCACCGCTACGGCCTCTCAACATGACGCGACCAGAACCTCCTCTGTCATCAGCGGCACACTCCTCTTGCCCGGTGACACACGCCGTCCTCCACAACACCCGCTCAGCGTCACCAGGAGCCACTAGCTTGCCCGAACGACATGGCCTCACACACTGATCCTTGTCGCCTTCCGCAGCACCCGCTCAACATCGCCGTGAGCCACTAGCTCTCCCGAATGATACGGCCTTGTTTTTTAGATAACGGATACAAAATCCGGCCTCTATGCACGAATGCATACACAACCCATTATTACAACTTGAGTTCAAAACAAGAGATAAAGAGCAAGCCAGTGTCTCAGATACATAAGCAAAACTAAAGCAAACGATAGATATTTTGCCATCCTCCTTTCACCATCTCCAAGGCAGTTGTCTCCAGATGATACAGCCTCATGCGTGGATGGACGCCACGGACCTTCATCTACGGCTTCGGCGACACACGCCGTCGAGCACATCACGCCGGCAGGACTGACACACGATCCGCTGCTGAGCACCATGGGCGACCATGCACAGACTGACATACTGCCTGGCGACCTCACCTCGTCGCTGCCTCGCCGGTTGCGGACACCGCTGGCCGACGTGCGTGCCATGTCGCGGCCATCCAGGCCGCTTCGCGTCGCTGCACACACCGTGCACCACAGCTCCGAAACACTCGGGAACACACGTTCCTGGAGCTCGCACTTCACCTCGCTCGCTCAAGACCTCTCTCATGCCGGCGGCCGGAGGTAGAAGATGAATAGTAGTTTCTGACGAGGAACGACGCGGAGCCGATGGCTCGTGTATCTTGGCCTCCTCTCTATTCAAATGGAACCGGCAGGGTGTACAAGGGAGCAAGAGACTTACATATAGGCCGGCAAGCGCGTGGAGCTAATCCACCGCACCCGGCCTCTGCGCCACGATCTCCACGATCCGAAGGACCCGCTCAACATCCTTCGTGAGCCAGCAGCTCACCCGGCCGCATCCGTGCTCCGCCACCTCCAGCCTCATGGGAGGTGTTGTGCCTGCGCTCCATGCTCCAGCCTCACCCCAGTCGGCGCGGACGCGGATGTTGTGCACGTCGACGAAGCGGAGGTTCTCCCATAATGCTCAAAACTGGCGGTCGTACTCACCGCCGCCCAACGCGTTGTTGTACGCCTTGTCATGACGTGCGAGCCACAGCTCGTATGTTGCGCTCTTTTGTACCTCCGTCCACGCCATGTCATGTGACGGCACATCGGCGGTGGACGTAGCGGCGGCGTACGAGGTGAAGAGAAGTAGGACCGCCAGCGCAATCACGACGCCGAGACTCGTGACGAGTTGACGAGTTCACTGGAGATTTCATGACCAGCACCACCGCCGGGAGCAACTGCATCGACACTGCCGCCTCCCTCCTGCAGCGACGGCGACGGATTCATCTCATCGCTTTCTCTCCTCATTTGGGAGCCTTCCTCTCTCTCTCTGACAGATGGGGTCCACGGGAAAATAGAAGCCTGGAGTGATTCTCCACTGGAGTTGAGTGCTAATTTTGAGCCTTAACTCCACAGCCATTAAATCCCAAGAAATTCGCTCCCACGGGGAGTCGAACTCAGGACCTGAGGTGCTAACGGGACTAAAGTAACCACTAGGCTACATGCCCTTTTCGGATATATAATTTTATCCAGTAGTTGGTAACATCTTTGTTTCCTAACGGAAAAAACCTTCAAATGGGAAATGTGTAAAGGCAAGGACCATAAATGAAGACACAAAATAAGAGAGAAGATATAAAGAAAGTTTACGGGTTAGTTGTCATTATCATTTTTGATGTTTTTATTTATTTTGAAGCCACTTGCCAGCTGGGAAACATGTCGAAGAGAAGGCAAAGGAGGCAGCCTGTTATAGAACCAACAAGAGGGCATAAACAGAAATTAAGTGCAAGGCTTCATGAGATCTATGGAGCACCACTGAAACCAAGACAAAAATGAGCCCACTACTGATATTTCCAGAAAATATGATAAACATTTTGACACTACATCGGCATATCGCTGACGATGGACTTTGTGTATTTTAACTGAAAAATTTGTGAGGCATTTTACATATCCTGTAGCTCCTAACTATCAATGAAGCTGTCATACAGGAGGAGGTCAAGATCGGCATCAAAGCAAGTGTTATCCTTCAGGCCTCGTTCGGTTTCGCCGGATTGGGCCGGAACGAGGCCCAATCCGGCGGATTGCAGTGGCCCGTTTTGATTCTTGGTCTGCACCGGAACGACTGTTCGGTTCGGCCTGGCCCGGAATAGAAATGGACCCAGATCGGATTGCCCCCTTCCCATTTTGGCCCAGAACCGATCCCCACCTCCTGAGGTCCGGATCGGAATCCCCCCAGCGCTCAAACGCGAGTCACGCGACGCCCCCATCCCCATCCCTGACGCCACACGCGTGCGCGAGGCCGGCAACGCGCGAGGCGAGGGCGCGGCGGCGCGAGGTGTCGGTGTGGAGGCGCGAGGTGACGGCGTGGCGGCGCGAGGCAACCACCACGACGACGACGACTACCGCCTTCTCTCCGGTACTCTGCTGCCTTCCCCCTTCTCTCCCCCAACCCTAGGTCTTGCCGTCGCTACCGCCGCAGCCGCCGTCGGGGGAGCCATCCATGCCCCCGGCCACGACGAAACTAGTTCTTGATTCGGCCTGCAGATCTTGATGTAGTAGATCTTGATTCGGTTCAACCCCGTGGTGAGGGACTGCCTCTTCTACGGCGTCCTCACTGGCGCATTCGCCCACGGTGCCTACCTCATGCACGTTCTCCTTCTCCCTCACCCCACGCACATATACTGTATGATTGTGATTCATTGTTGTATATCTTTCAGTTAACTTCTCCTGCCTAATGGCAAGAAATCAGTTTCGTATTGAACTGAACTTATTTCCTGTAATTTCCACATTGTCTGTTTTTGATTTGTCCATATGCACACAACTACAGATGATTTTCCCCATAAAGTTGATTATTATTATGTTAGTTGTGAAAGGCTATGTTAACCTGTAGTAAACCACAAAGTGAATGAGCTGCACATCTTTTATGTAGCTCCTATCTGGAACAGCCAATCTAGCTTTCATGTTGTTCTTTTTTGCACAAATTGGTTATCAAATCTTTGTGTCCCTTTTATTTCCTATGATGGTTCTGTGGACTGGTCACGCCTGATAGTGATGCTAGCATTTTCCCTAGAAGTTTAGAACGATGTAATTTTTAGTTTGTTTTGTGGAAGATTTGCAGGCCTGACATTTCACAATAAACTCTTGTAGCACTTGAACTGAAACTAACTTTTATGCTAGCTAATGGCTAGCTTTTATAAAGATCAGGTATATTTGATGGAGATTTAATTCTATGGGCTGATTCAACCTGGAGTGTATCCATTACTCATGTTCTGGTATTGAACTACTTGGCAATTGACATATGGGTGTACTAAGTCAAATCCTCTATGAAGTAAAAAAAACCATATATGTAGCAAAGAGCATGATTTGCATTGTATAATCTAAGTGTATGATGCGAACATCAGTCAAACCATTGACCAATCTCCATTCGTTACTGAGTTAACTGTGTTTTGTGTGGATGCAAATGAATGGTTTATACATAATAAATGTGTGAAACTATGGATGAAACGTGAGTCCGAAACAAGGAATGTGAACTGCTTTCTTAAGTTATACTCTTACTCTGTGGTGCTTTTGATGCATCTAGACGATCTTGGTGCTACAATCCTGGTTACACTAAGTTCTTGTGTATAGTTCCAGTCTATAAAAGCACTCTTCTTTGATGCTGAACTTGCTTGTGCAAACTGGTTTGCATGCCAAAGGTCATGTACACATCTGATGTACCAGTTAATTTGATTGTGCAAGACTACCTATCTTCACGTCTTTTAGTGGTAGGATTCGGTTGGCCTGTCATGTGCTCATGCATGATGGCAGTTTTGTGTTGAACTAGTTTCCTGCAATTTCAATGTTGTCTCAATATATGGTTTGTCCATATGTACAATAAAGAAGAGAAACTTCCTTCATGATGATAATTCATACTAAGTGCCTTTTTAGATTTGAAAGCATATGTTAAGGATCCTTTTTTCCATCACACAAAGAGAGGAGTACATTCTTGTCTGAAATAAGCATCCCTTTGCATAGATGGTCATGATTTTTTTAAAACAACTTGCAGATTCCTCCGCCGCCGATTAGACTTGGGGAAGCTGAACCACCCCCTTCTTGGGATACCGTATCTACTCCAAAAGGTGAAACTCTAGCTGTCATGTGTTGACTTTTCATAGCAGCTCTACAGATATCTTTCCCTGCTTAACTCGGTAATCATGCATGATAGCAGATTTTCTACCTTAATTGCCATGTTATGCAGTGCTGATTTTCTATCTTAATTGCCATGTTAACCTTCATCTTTGCTTGATCTTTAATTTTTTTAACATGCTGTCCATTGTCACACATGAATCTTCGAATCCTGATATACTTGAAAGTATACTGTATGCTTACTATTGTTCTTGAAAGACAGAAACTAGTTGATGAATGTTGAATTGACATGTTTTAGTTTGACAGATTAGCTCATTTTAGTTTGACACATGAATCTGTATGCTTTTCAGCCTTGCAATTTTTTATCTATCTGATTATAATATTATATATGGTTTAGTTTCGCAATGAGTATCTCTTTGCGAGATCGTATTAGAAAGAGGAGGGAAGAAGATGATGATGACATGATGATGTTCGTACTCCCTGCCTTCCATTTGATGGGTTTTGATAGAGAAGGGGGAGTAAAGAAGAGACGGCATACATCGATAGAAACTGGAGAGATGAAGGTCCGGCGACTGCTTGAGGGACATGTCAGGAACTGTCTGGTTATGTTCAGAATGGAACCACACATCTTTCAAGAGTTGGCGACCTATCTCAGAAGGAATAGGCTTGTGGTTGACACAAGGCTTACGATGGAAGAGAAGTTAGGTTTCTTCCTCTACATGCTCAGCTGCAATGCCTCTTATGAGGTTCTAGCTGTGACCTTTGGGCATAGCAATGATACTTTTCATCGACACATCAATCATTTCTTCAACAATGTCATTCCCACTCTTTCTCACCATTTCATTCGGTCTCCCAATCCTAATCAAGTGCATCCGAAAATCCAAGACAATCCTAGATACTATCCATTCTTCATATCCCCGTTTCCATATCTCCTGAGAAGCATTCACCTTTTAGAAATAGGCAGGGCACACTAAGTATAAATGTCATGGTTGCTTGTGATTTTGATCTGAACATCACCTTTCTTTCTAGTGGGTGGGAAGGATCGGCCACAGATTCTAGAGTGCTAAGATCCGCCATGAGTAAAGGCTTCAAGGTACCTCCAGGCAAATTCTATTTGGTTGATGAGGGGGTATGCAAATGAAATATCTTTCCTTGCTCCATATAGAGGTGTTCGATATCACTTGAAAGAATTTGGGGCTAGACATAGAAGGCCACAAAATCCAAAGGAGCTGTTTAACCACCGTCATGCACTGTTAAGGAACCATGTGGAACGAACTTTGGGGGTGCTTAAGAAACGATTCCCCATCCTTAAAGTTGCAACATTCCACACGTTGGAAAACCAAGTTAAAATACCTATGGCTGCTGCTATCTTTCACAATCTGATTCGTTCACTTCATGGAGACGAAGAATGGTTAGATCAGCTGCCGGATGTTATCGATCCAGAACAGTTTGTGTCTCTACCAGATGGTGATGAAACAAATGACCCAGGCACTGCAGAGGGCAATGCTTTAAGAGATGCCATAGCCGAAGAAATGTGGGCTCAGTACCATTAGCATGTAAATTAGTATTCATGAATAAATTGTAATAAGTTAGTTAATAAGTCAGGTAGCTGTAATCATGGATGTAATAAACTGATGAATAAGTTTTTCTTTTCAAAAAGTGATGGTTGGAAAAGGTTCTCCAAGGCTAAATGTGATGGCAAGGAGTTCTCCAAAGCTGCGTAAGTTTGTCCAAGCAACAAGTGCTAAGAAAAAGCCTTCTCCTCAATGCAGTGCAGCAAATAGGAGTGGAGGTTCCAGCAATGGTATGCTTTTTAATTTTTCTTCATGATTTCTTGTCAATTTAGTATTATTAAAGCTATGAAAATTTTTGTACTAATGCTTGACCATTATTTATGTAGTAAAACAAAGAGCGTCATGGAATTCATTTCTTGAGAAGTCACTTGTTGAAATTCTCCATAAGTACAAAGACAGTGGCTATAGAAGTGACAATGGGTGGAACACTGAAGGGTGGAACAGAATGGTGAATGAATTCCATCTGAGAAACAAGTACGTTAGTCTCACAAAAGGACAAATCCAAGACAAAGAAGGTCAGCTTAAGAGAGACTACAAGATGATAAAGACAGCAAGGATGCAAAGCGGCTCAACATGGAATGAGAAAAGAAACATGGTTGAAGGATCACCAGCAATGTGGGAGAACCTTATGGTGGTAAGTTAATTCCTTGAATTAGTTATATGGACAACCTCATAGTGCTAATCTCGTATTTGATCAATTGTTTCTTCAAATGTGCAGAGTTTCCCTAAAATCAAGAAATTCAATAACAACAAGGCTAGCTTTCCACTATATGATGCTTTAGGGGAGTTGTATGATGGTAAGTTTTGTAGTTTACAATACTCTATTGATGTATGATGGTAAGTTCTGTAGTTTATCAAGTATATGCTAATACTAGTGTTGTGTAGGACACCTTGCTGAAGGTACTTACAATGTCACTTCTATTGACCCACAACATGATGAAGAGCCCATTTACAAGATTGATGATGAAGAAAATGAGACAAGAGATGCATATGAAGAAGCCCCACAGGAAGCATTTGAGGTACTGGATGAATATGATGAAGAAAATGAGACAAGAGATGAAGAGGGTACAAAAAAAAAGGATGCAATAGTTGCAAAAAGTGAGGCTGTAGGTGTTGACAGAAGTGGAAAACGAAGAAAGAAGCTGGAAAAGGAAGGACAAAGACTGAGTAAGGCTGCGAGAATTGAAGGAATGATGGAGCAATTCCTTGCATTGAGAACTAAGCAAGCACAAGATGAAGCCTCACAATTAGCAAGAGAAAATGAGGCAAGAGAAAAGGAAGCAAGAGATAAGGAAGCAAGAGAGAAGCAGGCTGAAGGTAATGACTTCTCAATCAAAAGATGCATTTCAATTGTCAACACAATGGATGTGAGCAAGCAGGAAAAGGCCAAAGCTTATGCAGTCTTTGGTAAGAGCAAGGAAAATAGAGAAACTTTCATTTGTGCCAGTGAAGAAGATCAAGAAGCTGCACTGATTTGGCTCAGAAATGAGATGAACTAACTAGCAGGTACTTTCATTCTCAGTTGTTTGCTTCAGTTCAATTTCTGAATTTCATTTCTTTACTTCTGGTCATGGTGTCTGGTCATTTCATTTCAACCTTGCTGTAATTTTGACTTATATGAACTACAAAAACTGCCACTGAAATGGTTAGGCCTAATTAGTAAGTCTATATAGTGCATGCCTTGATTCCAGATTTTTATCTGCTACATGATTCCCCTCACGATGCATGCATCTGTACTTGTGTATCCATCCATTCTGAGTTGCTTGGTTTGAATCATTGTAATCGTTGACACGTTCTGAGTTTGTGCGTCCTGGTTGAGATGTATCAAGCGTATATGCCATGGGACTTTTTTACCAAAGCATGCATATATCAGACTAGGAGGCCTTTGCAGAACACATGTACAACGCTAGTAAGAGTAGGAACAGAGCAATTGAACCCAATATGATTTATGAACAGAGTACATGAATTGTGAATTGAAACCAATTAGTTTAGGCATGTGCTGTCTTGTTTGCATTTCAACTCCTCTCTATCTCTACCTCTCTCCCCTCGTAAACCTGGCTGAAATTAAAGTACACTGTATGCTTACTATTGTTCAACTGGAAGGTACTATTTTGTTAATTTTCTTTGTTAGTTTTGTGTAAAAGGAGAAACTTTGGCTGTGTAGAACAGTATATGTTTCATGCATATGTTTCATTTTTTTATATTTAGCTCCTGTCTTATACTTCTGTTTTAGTTTCAACATAGTTAAACTGGTATGGGGCTGATGCTTGTGCAGCCGTTTCCTTTAGGAATTAGTGCCAAATTTCAATCTATTGTTGCAGAAAAAACTCAAACTCTTCGTTCTTGCAGGTTCTCCATCAGGTGGTGGCAGGGCTAGCAGCAACTTCATATATGTTTGTTTGATCCCACGGTAGAGGATTTGCTATGATGTTTCTCAGATGGTGATCCTACAGCTATATCACCATACACTATGTTCTTTGTGCCATTGTACTTGTGTTAGATATCATGATGTCATGATTATGCTTTTGTAGACCGTATTGTGCATTGTGACTAGCCTACCTGCAGCTGGATGCTTTCAGTAAAATATGGATGTGCATGCATGCTAGATGCATTCTTAGTTGCAACACAGTTCAGTTTAAAATAATTAGTTTGGTTTTCTACTGGATTGATTCCATGCGCCGGATGTTGAGTTGTTCATTTTGATCGGATTAAAATCTGGCCGGGTTAAGTGACACGGGTGGATTCACTCAAACCGGACCCGGAAGTAATCTAGGCCGGAATTCAAACCAATGGAACCGAACGAGGCCTCAATGGTTTCGGTGGCAACACCATATGTTCCAAGTTTATGTATCCATCGCACTACGGGAAACAGTGGCTTTGCCGTGCGCCCGTGGCGCATGGCAAAAGCCCTAAAACGCACGGCAAACTCTTTGTCGTGCGTTTTTCGTCGGGGCGCACGGCAAAGGGTGCACG
The DNA here is from genome assembly GCA_947561735.1 of Cenchrus americanus. Taxonomy (NCBI): domain Eukaryota; kingdom Viridiplantae; phylum Streptophyta; class Magnoliopsida; order Poales; family Poaceae; genus Cenchrus; species Cenchrus americanus. The sequence goes on along the minus strand of OX387242.1, from coordinate 161,828,767 downwards.
GTAGCCTTTTGCACGGTAAAGCCCCTTTGCCGTGCGCCGCGTCTGACAACGCACGGTTAATAATATTTGCCGTGCGTTTTTTCCCGGCGCACGGCAAAAAAAGCAACTGACGGCGCCGGGGCCAAACGGCGTGTTACGATCTTTGCCGTGCGCCGGAAGCAAAACGCACGGCAATCACGGACCTTTGCCGTGCGCCATAGTCCAAAACGCACGGCAATCACCGCCCTTTGCCGTGCGCCACCATTAAAAGCGCACGGCAAGCACCGCCCTTTGCCGTGCGCCGCCATAAAAAACGCACGGCAAACATTATCTAAAAAAATAAAAATAGAACCAAAGCCCCTGTTCGGAGGGGCATGTTGACATGCTTGCACTTATCACTGTATATACAGATTAAAAAAGAACCATTACAACACATATCACATAAGCTTTGATGTATCAAAGAGGACCAAGTGTAAAAGAAAACACATTGTGTTCAACAAAATTGAAGAATACTGAAGGGGATTGCTCTCTGTGTCTTCATCATCCTCTTCCCTGATTGCAATTAGACCCTCCTGCCAACATCAACATAGTTAAGCATCCAAATCAATGTAATGGTGCACACAAAGAGTGAAGAGATGACAACAGTTTTGACTTCTGTTAAGATGAAATGAAGTGAACTAAACAAGCATAAAGTAGCCACACTCTACCATATATATTGCAGTCATATAAATTACTTTTAAGCAATTTTGTTGCTATATTAAGTGTACTTGTAAGAAAGCTAATGAGAATAATAGCAACTATGCATGCCGCAGTGTAAACAGTTTGTACTATCGATGCTCAAATTACTCTGCTACTGTGTGCAAGTTGTTTATCAGTACTACTACAAACCAGAGTAGCTATGTCAAAGTGACTTCATCATATATATACTTAAAAAATAAGTGAGACATTGTTTGTCTACTGATTCCATGTAATGTATATCATAAATGATCTCAGCCTCTCATCTTATGTGCACATATGAGGTCCATTTAATCTGTCCATTTAATCTCAAGTAGTATAAATAACTTGGCACTGCTACATTCTTTTACTATGTTTTAGCTTGTACGTGAAGCACAAGTAATTATGTTAGCTCCAGACAATACAGGGATATCTAGTAGAGAATGTTGATGCTAAATCCTGAGTGACAAGAAACGAACATGATGGCCATGGACAAGAAAATGCAATTACAAGGATACTTCATCCTGTTTTTATACTCAAATTCCTTATTGGAAGACTTTTGTTTTCCTATAATAAGATCATCTCTTACTTGATGATACAAACCAAATAAAAAAATGAGCCAAGAAAAGATATAGCTTTATATTTAATTAACCCAAGAGTTCTCAAGAAATCTTACAAGTTTCTCGCAAGTTATGCAATTGCCGCCTCTAGCTTGCTGCCCCCAAATGCAGAGCCAGCGAAAAAACATAGAGATTAGTTGAACCAAACATCAACTATTTTTGAAAGGAATATTAACTGTTTGAAATTTTATTCATCACCAACAAAGCTTAGCTTGAAGGTGATTAACTAGTGCCAAAATGAGAGGTAATTGTCAGAGAGTTGGGAGGCAGTGACAGGCTACTCCATGTTGCTTCCGGAAGAAAAAGGGCAGAGCAGGTCTGAGGCCACAGCCCATCAGACAGAGGGGACTGGAAACTGGCATCTGAGAATGAGATCTAGTAGTGGTGGGTTGCTTCCTTATATTATTAGGTACACCCATTATGCATCTTGCATATACTGAATTATTGGCATACAACACTAGAACAGCACAGCACCTCTCATGACTCTTTCCAACACTATTCAAAATTGTTGTTGGAGAATGAATTAATTGTGCATGGCAAATTCAAGGACTAGATGCATTTAAACAGTAAAGTCGCAAATAAGTCCATAGGATCTTCTGAGCTTCTAAATTCCTCTTCACCTCAAAGTTGGTGATAAATTAGGATCCCTTCTCTTCAGACTTCAGGTGAAATTAATAAGAATGCAAAAGATGTCCCACAAATACAGTGCTAACTCATCTTGCTTAAGAATGAATATCCTCAGTTGGTGATAAAAGCAGCTCCGAAGCCTCAGTACCTGTAGCCGTCGACCGTCGTGCCGGACCGAGCCTCCACGCACCGGATCCGGCATCCACGCATGAAGGAGGCGGAGCCAACCCGCCGTTCCTCGACGCCGGGGAGATAGGTGGCCGCCACGCTGGATCCCCCGCCGGCCACCGCTTCCTCTCCCTTGGATCTTCAAGACGGCAGTGGAGAGGAGGGGGGCGAGGGGAGAGGAGCCGGCGCAGAGGTGGCCGGGGCACCACCCGCACGCCGTTGCACCCGGGGAGAGAGCCACCGGCGCCAGGGAGGGAGAGGAGGGAGCCGCCGACCCGCCTCGCCGGATCCGCCATCCACGCATGTGGTGATGGAGGGTCGGGGGAGGAAGTCACCGGCGTGGGGGAGGGAGAGGAGGGAGCTGCTGGCGCCGGGGAGGGAGGGGAGGGAGCCACCGGCACCGAGGAGGGAGATGGCTGGGGCGGGCGGCTAGGGTTGTGGGGAGAGGAGGCCGCGAGCTTATATAGGCGTCGCGGTTTCGGATGGTGGGCTGGCCGGTCAAGTGGGCCGTCTGGACCAATTTGACTTTGCCGTGCGTTTGGCTCTGCGGCGCACGGCAAACATTCTTTGTCGTGTGCCAGGTGTCCACGGCGCACGGCAAAGTTTTTTCATTCATCTTTATTTCAACCTCATAATTGGAGTTAATGTATAAAATTATCAAATGGATTAGAAAATTTACCATAAATTAAAATGTGATAATATATATTGTATATTGACTAAATAAAAAAAACTTTGAATTCAAATTCAAAATTGAATTTTACTACGCCTACAAACTAATCAACTGGCTCTCAACACTCTGAAACTTCTAGCGAGATACTTCGATTTCTAAACACCATTCATGATAACTTGCTCAAAACACTCTATATGATTTATCACAAACTTCACATGGGATATCATGAGCCCTTGACCAATCTCATGATTTTCAAACTTTATTTGAATTTTATACAATTAAAGAACAGTGCAACCGCATGTGAATTTTCATGATTCGCGAACAAAGTATTCAAAATTTCATCCAATTCCATGGATAAGGTCTTAAAAATAATTTAATTACATGAATATGATTTTTTCACAAACTTTACTAAATTATTTTATGCACTTGTAGTTCAAATTTGACATATACGACAAAAATTCTTTAAGTGACACATAATTGTTAAAAATAGCAAATTAATAGAGACACATATAAAATTGAAATCTAGAGTACAAAATAATGTTTTTTAAGTGGAGAAATAACAAGAAGTACAAAATTCAAATTTTTAAAAAATACTTTGCCGTGCGCTGTAGGGAAACGCACGGCAAAGAAATAGTTTGCTGTGCGTTTTCGTAGGGCGCACGGCAAAGGAATTGTCTTTGCCGTGCGCCTTGTCCTAGCGCACGGCAAAGATAACGCGCAGGCTAACGGTTGTGATCGAGGGTAACATCTGGTGGGGCAAAAAAAATGTTTGCCGTGCGCCAAGAAAAAAACGCACGGCAAAGTATTTCTTTGCCGTGCGTTGAGGTAAAAACACGGCAAACAATTTTTTGCCGAACGTTTTTTTTGCCGTGCACCATGGAGAAGACGCACGGCAAAGAGGATCTTTGCCGTGCGCCCGAGAAAAAACGCACGGCAAAGATTTTCACGCACGGTAAACTCGGGTTTTCCCGTAGTGTCGGTGGACCCAAACTGGAAATCAGGCGCACCATCATCAGTATTTATAATGTTATAACCAGCATGATATGGACTTAGAGTGTAGGGGTCATTTAAAATAAATGACTCCTCCCATGGCATTGAATCCAAGAAAACAGTTGAAACTTGGGCTGGAGGACGCAGTAGTCCTTGTTCTTGACTGATCATGACGTCACCCATTTGACTGATCATTCTTCCATTGGCATTAAAGTCACTTTGTTGTGGAAGATCACTTTTGATGTACTTGTTGGCAGTTGTGGTGCAGTTGCATGTGTGCTCACTGATGTAGGTCACTTAAAATATGGGAACGTCGTCGTCGTTCCAACCCTGTTGTTGGATTTGCTTTGTTGCCTGGCAACCTGTGTCATATTTGTAGCTACACCTGAAGTAGTTCCCGCAAATGTAATAGAAAGAGTTCAGCTCAAGGCTTAAAGAAGTTACTTAATTTACTCTGCACGAAGTATCTGGAAAATTAGATGAGGCAAAATAAAGAAGAGTAGGCACTCTACCAAGAAATGAAAAATGAGACCTGGGATAGCTAGCCTATGTTATTTAATTATTTCTAAAAGAAGCATATATAATTATATACCTTTTGAAATGGGTCCCATTTATCTTTTTCTCGCCATATTTTCTCCAGACATACCCATCATCGTGGTGTCCTTCACTCAGAATAACCCGCGAGGTCTCGTCATTTGCTCTGAAACACAACCACGAAATGAAAAATATCAACAGACATGTACAAATTAATGTGTATACATGTTTTAAAAAAGTATGAAATGAATGAAACAAATTAAACATAATGAATACCTTATCCTTTTGCCCTTTCTCTGCTGGCTCGTTGTTCCTCCCACATCGCCTGCTGCAGCGTTTGGCGAGAAGAGATGAGGCATGTTGGATCTTGATGAGCTCTCAGCACCACAATAATGAGCAGAAGTTTCAGGATTCATGACACATAAGGCGAGGTGCAGGGCTCGCAGGGTCTCGTTGCGGAGGCTCTGCGCGAGATTGTTGGTGGTTGCCGATAGTTGCTGCTCATCACCGAATTGGAGTTGAGGCTGATGGCTCTTGATCAGCTCGTATGCCTGCACTAACTCTTTCACGGCGCTCTCACGATCTGGCAAACAAGAAGCCATGTGGTGGCCTCTTAAAGGATATAAACCCTTTGCCTGAAGGGTCTATTTTCGGGCACAAGCTTCTTCGCTTACTGGCTCCTTGTCTGATGGCTGGATATCTGCACAAATGAGAGTCAAGGGGAAGCTGTTGTTTCATGCACGCGCTGATATGCGTGCTTATAAGGATGCTTAAACACGTACAATTCACCAATTCTCGACGAAAAAATAATCAAGAAGCTGACCGAGAAGAAACTTGGAAGCTATGAGGTTTTCTCCTGCTGCTACGTTCCTTTGGTTTTCTTTGGAGGTTGACGCAAGTGGTGGATAGCATGTAACATATGGACGCGTAACGGAGCTCTGCTACCTACCAACAGATTCAACGAATTGGCAAAGCTGAAACAATTTATAATTTGGACCTAGGGATCGGAGGCCGGAAACACAGAGCTGCTGCCCCAGTGTTACGAATAGAATAGTCGGCCCTCTAGTTAAAGATTCTGGAGTCAAACATCTTGCTGTGCCTGAAAAAGTTGAGTATTATTTGTGAATTTTTTTTGTTGTATATAGTACGTCTGTTAAGCTGGACGAAGGTGTGATCCATCAAGTTATTAAATAATTTTATGTTACTATTTCTGATTCAGTTCTTTCAGGTTCAAGTATTATTCACAGAAAAAGGAGTGGTCAATCGTCATGTAGTAGCCCCAAAGATTAGGTTATTACAGAGTTCACACTCTACCCTATACGCTTAAATACAAGTCGAATCTTAGTTATCCATGCTGGCATATAGAACACAACATATACGCAATGCTCGATTTGCAGGGCGGGTCTACAGCTTCCACAAGAGATTTTAGAGCTGCACGGACAAGGCGCTCTCTAGCGGTGAACGAGGAACCCTTTCGATGTCTTGAAGCTAGGATCAACCCATCAAAGTAATTATAATGATGAGAAATTTTAGAATACTTGTTTTTTTATGAACCGTCCATCATAAAGTACCATGAAGTTTCTATGGAGAAGTATTGGGAAGTACTAAATTGGTGAGACCCCACTGGTAGAGATGGAGTCTTTGATACGCCCCTTTAGTCACGGTTCAACCTTGGAGTCGGGACTAAAGGCTTTTCATCGACGTGGCCACAAATAGCTGCGGGAGCCGCCCCCCTTAGTCCCGGTTGGTAATACCAACCGCGACTAAAAAGGGGCGTCAAACAACTATTTTATAGCAATGATTGGCACTGGGTGACATCACCACCCGAGACTAAAGAGTACCATTTTAGTCTCGGGTGGAAATGCCACCCGGGACTAAATCTTTAATCACGGGTGGTGTTTCCACCTGTCAGCGTTTTAGACCGGCAAACCTACCAAGGGGGTACCCGAGGTAGTAGATTGTGCGGTGGGGATCGTGATCGGGAGACCGAGAACTCAAAGGTATGCGCAAGGACACGGGACACAAGATTTATACAGGTTCGGACTGCCCAGGTGGCGAGCCCTACGTCCTGTTTGAGGGATCAAGTATGGCGCCCTGCGCTTGGTGTTGGTTGTCCCCGGAGGGATTGGGGATGCGGCTAGATACCCGGCCCTCCTTTATATAGTCCAGGGGGCGGGTTCCTAGTCGGTTACAAGGCAGGAGTCCTAGTAGGAGTACACAGAACGAGTCCTAGAAGGAGTACAGGGGAATTTTACTAGGAGTCCGTCTTCTACTATTCTTCCTTCCTTGCACGAGTACCCGGGGAGTATGCCCGACAAGCCCCCGAGCACGTTGGAGTCGAGAGTAGTAGTTCGAGTAGTCTTGAAGCCTCTTCGAGTAGTTCTTGAGCGTCCTCGAGTACTGCTTGGAGAGGCCTTCAATAGTACTTGAACTGCCGCGAGGCTGGAAGGTGGTCCAGCTCATCAGTCTTGAAAAAATTTGAATGATGGGTGTAGCATAGCAGCCCCCGAGCCTTGAATGATTAGGTAATCAATCCAAGGGTCTTCAGTGTTCGCGAAAGCCATCATCCGAGTACTCTTGCAGCGTGTAGCCCCCGAGATAAGAGAGCCGTATGAGCCACGTCGAGTAGTGATTGGTGAGGAGCCCCCGAGCTTGAGAGCGAGCGAAGCATGCTGAAGTTATCTTCAAGTAGCCCCCGAGCTGGAGAGATTCCAAGTAGCAGTTTGGCGTCGAGCCGTGGAGCTTGAGAAGTAGTCGTGCCGTCAGAGCGGACTTTAGTTGCGACCGAAGTCGACTTTAGATGCGGCGAGAGCGGACTTTAGAATGCGACTTAAAAACCGAAGTCGACTTTGTGCCGCGCGGAGCGGACTTTGAGATGCGACTTGAAATCCGAAGTCGACTTTGTGCCGCGCGGAGCGGACTTTGAGATGCGACTTGAAATCCGAAGTTGACTTTGTGCCGCGCAGAGCGGACTTTGAGATGCGACTTGAAATCTGAAGTCGACTTTGTGCCGCGCGGAGCGGACTTTGAGATGCGACTTGAAAACCGAAGTCGACTTTGTGCCGCGCGGAGCGGACTTTAGGTGCGACTGCAGTAGTCGACTTTGTGCCACGCGGAGTGGACTTAAGATGCAAAAAACGAAAAAGCACTTTCCGGAAAGCCAAAGCGAATGAAAAATCAGAGAAAACGAGTAGTTTTGCCGCCGGAGCAGGCTTAAGATTGCGACCGGAGTCGGCTTGTGCCACCGGAGTGGGCTTGGGTGCGACCGGAGTCGGCTTGTGCCACCGGAGTGGGCTTAAGTACCCGAGCCATGGATTTCAGACCCAAAGTACAGTTGCCGCCAGAGCGGGCTTGTGCCACCGGAGTGGGCTTAAGTACCTGAGCCATGGATTTCAGACCCAAGGTATGGTTGCCGCCAGAGCGGGCTTGTGCCACCGGAGTGGGCTTAAGTACCTGAGCCATGGATTTCAGACCCAAGGTATGGTTGCCACCGTAGTGGACTTGAAGGTGCGACCGGAGTCGACTTGCGTACCTGGGCCATGGATTTCAGACCCAAGGTACGGGTGCCACCGTAGTGGACTTGAAGGTGCGACCGGAGTCGACTTGCGTACCTGGGCCATGGATTTCAGACCCAAGGTATGGAGCGCGAGTACTTAGGGCACTTGGACCCATGGTACAGAGCGTGAAGACCACGTGCAGCTAGGTTCCATCGAGGCTTACACACGTAGTATGCCACTGAAGCAGGCGAAGATGCGACCGGAGTCGACTTTAATATGCCGCACGGAGCGGACTTTAGAATGCGACTTTAGAAGTCGACTTTAGATTGCCGCGCGTAGCGGACTTTAGAAACTGCCTCCTAGGGATAGCCCCCGAGTTGATGAAGTAGACTCGCGGCGACTTGATTGATATGCCCCAAGAGTAGTCAGCAGAGTGTAGCTCCCGTGAAAACCCGCCGAGAAGCATACACAAATGAGTAGTCGGCAAGTAGTCCTACATGATGAGGAGAACAAGCCAAGAAAACAGTAATCATTTAGATAAATGACTTAGCTGTTGCTGCCTAGGCAGACTTGTAGATGAAGCCGTGGCGGTCGGTGATGGAGCCGCGACGGTTGTTGTTGAAGTCGACTAGTCAGAGTTGATTCTGACTAGTTGTTGGGGGCGTGACTGCCGTTCTCGACTAGTTTGGAAAACTAGTCGAGATGAATGGTCGACGCGATGCGACCGAGGAAGATGACGTCGTGGCAGCATGCGGCGCACTCGAAGTAGAGCCAGTGTTGCCGCGAGGCAAGTAGTCACCACGCACGGCGTGGCTGAAGTAGAGCCAGCGTGGCCGCAAGATGAAGTCGCGGCGCACGGAGTGGTCGACGACGAGCCTGGGCGAGGCAGAGTAGTCGACGTCGAGCCTGCGAGAGGCGGAGTAGTCGACGACGACGAGCGGCCGCGACGAGCCACATGACGAGCCGCGCGACGTGCCGAGGCACCCGGACGCACGGCGGGAGGTGAAGTAGCCGACGACGAGCCCGCAGTAGTCGACGATGGGCGGAGCGACGAGCCGCAAGACGAGCCGCGCGACGTGCCGAGGCACCCGGACGCGCGGCGTAGGCGAAGTAGTCGACGACGAGCCCGCAGTAGTCGACGACGAGCGGCGCGAGGAGCCGCGTGACGAGCCGCGCGACATGCCGAGGCACCCGGACGCGCGGCGTAGGCGAAGTAGTCGACGACGAGCCGGAGTAGTCGACGACGAGCGGCGCGAGGAGCCACGTGACGAGCCGCGCGACGTGCCGAGGCACCGGACGCGCGGCGGAGACGAAGTAGTCAACGACGACGAGCTCGCGCGAGGCGGAGTAGTCGACGATGAGCGGCGCGACGAGCCGCGTGATGAGCCGCGCGACGTGCCGAGGCACACCGGACGCGCGGCGTAGGCGAAGTAGTCGACGACGAGCCAGCGGAAGGCGGAGTAGTCGACGAGCGGCGCGGCGAGCCGCGTGACGAGCCGCGCGACGTGCCGAAGCAACCGGAAGCGCGGCGTAGAAAGATTGATTCCGCTTTTACAAGAGCAAGGCGACTTGCTTCAATGGATCTCGGCGAGTCGACGAGTGGATTGATCTTGTTGACGAGGGTCCTTCGAATTCGCCCGGTGGTGATGATCACCCCTACCTGGCGCGCCAGCTGTTGGCGTTTTAGACCGGCAAACCTACCAAGGGGGTACCCGAGGTAGAAGATTGTGCGGTGGGGATCGTGATCGGGAGACCGAGAACTCGAAGGTATGCGCAAGGACACGGGACACAAGATTTATACAGGTTCGGACTGCCCAGGTGGCGAGCCCTACGTCCTATTTGAGGGATCAAGTATGGCGCCCTGCGCTTGGTGTTGGTTGTCCCCGGAGGGATTGGGGATGTGCGGCTAGGTACCCGGCCCTCCTTTATATAGTCCAGGGGGCGGGTTCCTAGTCGGTTACAAGGCAGGAGTCCTAGTAGGAGTACACAGAACGAGTCCTAGAAGGAGTACAGGGGAATTTTACTAGGAGTCCGTCTTCTACTATTCTTCCTTCCTTGCACGAGTACCCGGGGAGTATGCCCGACACCACCCGAGACTAAAGGACACCCTTTAGTCTCGGGTTGAAACACCACCCGAGACTAAAGCCTCCCACAGTCGGTGCCCTTACCCCTTCTCTCTCATCTTTTATTCTCTCCCACCGCCCAGTCAAGTCTTCATCTCCTTCTCTCCTTTCTTTCTCTCCGCTTCTCTTCTTTCTCTTTCTGCACATCTCTTGCGCAGGTCGAGGAGGAGAGCGGGAGCCACCGGCACCAGTAGGGATGTTGTCATTGTCGGGGACAGCCATAAGGGTCCCCTAATAACCAGGGAAAACACCCCTTTCAAAAAATAATAAGATGCAAACAAGCAGACCCGCGAATCGCAAAACACGCTCCGCGTGACCGCCACCCGGAACAAAGGAGGGCCCACGGCCCAAGAAACATCAGCGGTCCACCAAATGGTCGGCCATTGTACCCCTCGAACCAATCTCCGCCTCGCTCGAGGACCGGGCGCTGCACCGTGGAGTCTCCGCCTCGCTCGAGGGCCTAACGCCCCCTCGGACGAGTCTCTGCCTCGCTCGAGGCCGCCTACACCCATGACACCGCACCTACTCTCCCGACCGGAGCATTAAATGCTCTAGCACGCCGCGGACGCCCGGGTCTAAGGCGAATCCCCACCACGCCGGCTCTCTGACACCGCCTGGGAGTCATATCCCGACGCTGTTTCACCAACCCGCCCTGACACACCATCCCCGGCGCTGTGTGGGAGCTGTGCGGGAAGGCCGGTGTCAACTCCACGACACTGTGCCGCCCACTCCCGTACCGCCTCCATGTCACACCCCTCAAAAGAGGACGGTGGAACCCTCGAAAGGCGTACGGCCGCCTACTCCGCACCCGCCTGGGACGACGCCGTGACGTCAGGACAGCAAGGCGTGTCCCCTCCATCATCTCTGGCCCTGTGCGGCCATCCCCTTCACTGTGTTGTCATCCCTAGAACTACAACGTCATCCCCGGTACTGTGGGAGCCCAGGACGACAGGACACCGCCACACCCGCCGTTGTGCATCCTCCAAACCCCCGTCAGCCCGACCCTCGAGCGGACGTACGGACGATGACCAAACGAGAAGCTCCCACACCACCACCCTCGAAGCCGCTCCTGGACAAGCACATGACTTGCCACAACGCCCACCAGAGGCAAGATTCGCCAGGACAACCATCAGCTCTGCGACACTGTGCGCCATGCCACCATACATATCACTAGAGCCATGTGGCATGCTTGTAAACCGCCTCCCCTTGGCATATAAAAGGAAGAGGCGGTCCCCCAGCCGCGGGGGGACGACGGATAGCTGCTCACTCGCACATTTCCACCTTCATCCATGATATTGGCACTTCGCCTCAATCAAACCTCAGGGACCTAGAGGCTTCTGCTCCTCTTCCCGCCTTGCTTGTAGCTCCCATCTACGAGCACCACAGTGCACCACAATACAACACCCCGAGCGCACCCCTGCTGGACGTACGGCCCATGGCCGGAACCAGGATAAACCCGTGTCATTGTGTTGCTTAGCACCAGCCATCGAGAGATAGATCTTAGCACTCTTACTAGTTAGTGTTAGGACTACTTTCCGCACCGACAGTTGACGCGCCAGGTAGGGGAACACGCTAAAGATCAGCTTCCCACCAGCCATCTCGATGGTGATCCGCACCGAGTACAGGTCCCTGAGATACTCCATGGGCAGCTCGGACCCCCTCCTAGCCAGATTCGAAATCCGGTTCGGGAGCCTGAACTTTCAGGCCACGGGGAACTGCTACCTCATGCGTATCACCAACTGCGACCAACTCCACCCGTGGCGGTCGATTGGGTCGGGCCCAATACCCGTCGCGCCCGCCACTAACGCTCCGGCACCTGCCCAGGTGGCTACTGCGAGTGCCTCGACACCTCAGCGCCATCAACGCTCAGGCCAGCGCTCGCGCCAAACATGTATGGAGCGGTGTCAAGCCGCGCACGCCACGGCGCAAGGCGACACGCCCATTGACAAGACAACGGCGCCCACGGGGGAACATACGGCCGTAGTGCCGCAGTTCCCCTACGGGATGCGCAGCATCGTGGTGACATACGCCTCATCCGCCAGTACTGACGTGGCGGCATATGAGGACCTTCCGGGCCACCACCTGCTGGCGGTTCGAAACCTTATCGCCACCACAAACGACAAGTCGTATCACGACTCGGCCAGCGAGCCGCCTCCCACAACCTCGCACGGGTATGCCAAGTGGGACTTCTCCGGCGTACCGGACCCAGTGATGTTCCAGCGGTTCCTTGACGCCGCGGACTACTGGTTCGGCTACTCCGACGACTCCAGCGCCGGAAGCTACGACCCAGCACGCGAGTGCTTCGTGGTTGTTGTCGATGACCATGCCGACGACGCGAACGGGGAGGGGCCGACGACGGAGACGCACCCCCAATACCCGGGGCCAAGCGCACTCCGAAACCCAGGGCCAAGTGGACCCCCACCTCGCCGACAGGAGGCGTTGGCATCAATGTGCAGTTGGCCTAGGCACGTGAGCTCAAGGCCAAGCTCGCAAAAGAATACCAGCAAGTGCGACTCCTACGCGCCACCATCGCCGGAGAAGCCTTAGCGCGCAGCGAACGCGTGCGCGAGCTAGGCAGGCAGGCCCGCGAGTGCATCGATGCCGACTTCAACGTCGACGACCCGAACACGCCGCCGCACACAAGTCAAAAGCTCATTGCAGCGGCAACGCTGCTCCGAGCCATGCTCGCGCCCTCGACACCCGAGGCGCGTAAATTGCAACACGAGGCGCATGCCCTCATCGAGCAAGCGGCCATGCAACAGGCCGAAACCTCGGCATCCCGCATACGTCGGTAGGGTAGTGTGCATGACGACGGCGGCGCTCAGGGCCAAGAGGCGTCTGTCCACGTGGGCGGCGCAACGGGGCAACCAGCCAACTAGGGCAGAACACCGGTCAGGGAGCGGATCCTTGACGCACGCGAGCAAGCCCAGGACGGCGACGCCCGCAACATCATAAATGTCCGCTGAAAGGGCGACGCGGAGGCACGAGTGGCGGCGGGCTACCACCCTCGTCGGGGCGATCGCTACGACAGCTGAGAGGATCACTCACCGACGCCGGAACCCCAGGAACCCGCATGTTCAGCCGGGAGATCAGCACGACGAGCTTCCCCTAGCGTTTCTGCCAGCCCACCTCGATTGACAAGTACACAAGGGAGACGGACCCTCGTGTGTGGCTCAACGACTACCGCTTGGCCTACCAGCTGGGTGGCGCCACCACTGATGAGGTGATCATCCGCAATCTGCCGTTGCACCTCGCAGACTCAGCCTGAACGTGGCTCGAACACCTGAAGCCTAGCCAGATCCATAGCTGGGACGACCTGGTCCACACGTTCGTGGGGAACTTCCACGGCACGCATGTGCACCCTGGGAACTCCTGGGACCTGCGGGCATGCACCCAGAAGCCTGGCGAGTTGCTCCGGGACTTCATACGACGCTTTTTCAAGCGCTCCACTGAGCTCCCGAGTGGGGCTCAGTCCGAGATCGTGCACGCCTTCCTCGAGGGCGTGACCTATTGGGACCTCGTGCGCGAGCTCGGGCGGAGCCCGCTGGTCGACTCAAACGAGCTGTTCAACATCGCCACCAGTTTAGCTTCCATAGAGGAGGCGTTGGGGGCCATATTCGACGGCAAGAAGGGCAAGCGCATGGACGACGCGCTTGCGGAGGGTAGCAAGTCCAAGGAACCCCAACAGAAACACAAGCGGGGAAAGAAGGGCAAGAAGCCCCGCCGCGACGCGCGCGTAGGGGCGCAACGATGAGGAGGACGAGGCCCTCGTAGTCGACTCGGCCTGCAAGGGCCCTCGAGCGGCACCTCGAGGCCCGACATGTTCGACGACATGCTGAAGAAGTCGTACCCATACCACAAGACCCCAGTCAACCACGCCCTCGAGCAGTGTGACATGCTCAAGAAGTACTACAGTCGCGTCGCCGCGAAGGAGGACGAGGCTAAGAAGGACGGTGGAGATGGGGGTGCCAGCGGCTTTATGGCAGTGGAGAACGTCTTCCTCATCTTCGGGGGGTCGACGGTGGACATGTCCAACAGCCAGCGCAAGCGGGAGTGGCACGAGGTCCTCGCTGCAGAGAAGGCTCCTCCTTCCTTCCTAGATTGGTCAGAGGACGCCATCACCTTCAGTCGTGAGGATCCCCCAAACCGCATCCCCAACCCAGACCAGTACCCGCTGGTCGTTGACCCGGTCATCGGCAACTCGCAGTTCTCCAAGGTGCTGATGGACGGGGCAGCAGCCTCAACATCCTCTACACGCACACCCTACGGCTGATGGGGATCGGGTTGGACCAGCTGTGGCCCAGCATGATGCCATTCCATGGCGTCACGCCAGGCAAGCGCGTCAAGCCCCTCTGGCAGATCGATCTGCCTGTCTGGTTCGGCACAACAGACAATTTCCGCAAGGAAATCCTCACCTTCGAGGTGGTGGGGTTCAAGAGCGCATACCACGCTATCCTTGGGCGTCTGTGCTATGCCAAGTTCATGGTGGTCCCGAACTACACCTACCTCAAGATGAAGATGTCGGGACTGAAGGGCGTCATCACCATGGGCTCATCGATCGCGCACGCGTTCAATTGCGACGTCGAGTGCATGAAGCACACTGAGGCCCTGGCCCTCGATGAGATGCTTGTCGCGGATCTAGAGAAGCTGGCCAACGAGGGCCTCGACTCCTCCGCCAAGCACGTGGGCAGTTTCGAGGCTGCCGAGCAAACCAAGGAGGTGCCCCTCGACCCTGCTGCCCCTGAGGGCAAGACGTTGAGGGTCAATTCCACCCTCGACCCAAAATAGGAAGTGGTGGTCGTCGACTTCCTCCGCCCCAACACTGACATCTTCGCGTGGAGCCCCTCTGACATGCCAGGCATCCCGAGGGAGGTCGCCGAGCACTCCCTTGACATCCTACCTCACTCCCGAGTTGTGCAATAGCAGTTGAGGCGCTTCAAAGAAGAACGACGCCGGGCGGTCAGAGTAGAGCTGCAGAAGCTCCTCGAGGCCGAATTCATCAAGGAAGTTTTCCACCCTACGTGGCTAGCCAATCCTGTATTAGTTAAGAAAAAGAATGGGAAGTGGAGGATGTGTGCAGACTACACCAGTTTGAATAAAGCATGTCCCAAAGTTTCTTTTCCTTTGCCACGAATCGATCAAATCGTAGATTCTACCGCAGGGTGTGAACTCTTGTGTTTCCATGATGCCTATTCCGGGTACCACCAAATAAAGATGAAGGAATCCGATCAACTCGCGACTTCCTTCGTCACACCATTCGACATTTTTGCTACGTGACAATGCCATTTGGCCTCCGAAACGCGGGCGCTACATATCAACGATGTATACAACACGTTTTCGGAGACCACATCGGGCGGACCATTGAGGCGTATGTAGATGACATAGTCATAAAAACCAGGAAGGCGGACGAAGTGGTCAGCGATTTGCGCGTGGCGTTTGATTGCTTGCAGGCCAACAGGGTAAAACTAAACCTCGAAAAATGCGTCTTCAGGGTGCCGCGCAGCATGCTACTGGGATACATTGTCTCCCAGCAGGGCATGGAGCCCATCCTCGAAAAGGTCGCGGCCCTCAACCAGATGGGTCCAATTCGAGACCTCAAGGGAGTGCTGAAGTTGTTGGGCTGCCTTGCCGCCTTGAGCCGCTTTATCTCGCGGCTCGATGAGAAGGGTTTGCCCCTCTATCGGCTCCTGAAGAAGCACGGACGCTTCTCCTGGACCGTTGAGGCCCAAGAGGCGCTCAACAAGCTCAAGGCAACGATCGCCCATGTGCCAATCCTCACGCCGCCTTAAAGCAGCGAGCCTCTGTACCTATACGTCACTGCGACCACCCAGGTGGTCAGCGCGGTCATCGTTGTGGTGCGAACAGAGAAATGCCATGCCCTACTAGTCCAAAGGCCGGTGTACTACATTAGCGAGGTGTTGTCCGAGACCAAGGTGAAGGACCGAAATGGCGAACCAGAGAGGGGGGGAGTGAATGGGAGCCGATAAAAATTCTTCTCGAAGGAGATGGAAACTCCAACAAGATGAACGCGGCTTCCAACACATTTCTCCAACTCACTACCCAAGTTGGTCAAGCCCACGTAGCCAGTGGAGTGCCACTGGACCTAGGAACCAACACACAACCTTCCGACCCGAGAACGCAGCGGAACACCAAACCTTGAGTCTACAGACCAACACCGGTCAAACCGGTGAGCACCACCGGTCAGATCGGTCCCTGCTGGTGAAACTGGGCAACTTTCACCAAGTGGCTCCACACCGGTCAGACCAGTGAGACACACCGGTTAGACCGGTCACAGCCTGAAAGCCCCCAAAGCACCAAATAGGCTAACCGACCACCAAACTGACCCAAACTCGAAACAGCAGCAACACAGGACAACAGCGAACACACCCAGACGTTCACCTGAGCAAAAACCCACCGAGGGTTGCACCGGTCAGACCGGTCAAGAGCACCGGTCAGACCGGTGTAGCCTAGGCAGCTCGGGATGAACAGCACCCGCGGGTCAACTCCCCCAAATCCAAACCTCGATCTCCCGAATCGATCCACGGACTTGAACAAGACTTTGGGGATATTAGGAGCACCTCATGAGAAGTCCATAGCCAAGTTTAATCCCACCAAAACTTGTCCAAAAAGGAGGAATCGAAGAAATCCCGCCAAAAACACCACAAACCCTAGTACTCAGAAAACCCCAAAATCGAGCCCCTTTACTCACGGATTTGGGAGGGGAATCACAGCCCAAAGAACCACGAAGGGTTCCCACAAATTTCCCCCATCAAATCCCCAAGAGAAAGGTCCTGAAAACAACCCAAAGAAATCACCAAGAGAGGGCTCCGAAAATCACCACCAAGACCAACCGGGAACAACACATCCAAACCTTGAGGAACCACGCCGAATCATCTATACATGCAACAAAGGTTCATACAAGGTCTAGCTTGCTGCCCGATCATCCAACCCTCTCACAAGGTCTCACCATGAAGCTCTCAAGCTAGTTCTATGGAAATCCTAAGGAAAATAGGAAATCAAATGAGCTAGGGTTCCAAGAGTTGGCTGCCATCCTCTCACCTTTTGGGTTATATGGAGGCAACCGAATGTCTAAAATGCCCTTTCCTAATAACTAGGGATACAAGCCCCTCAAGGCCGGATTTGGAAGTCTTCATGTCTTCACCATCGGACGGTTCCCGGCGACCGCACCCTGCGTAGCCTCAACGCAAGCCATGCGATCCCGACGCGTGTCCTCCACTTCGAAGTCTCCGGACTGCGTCGTCGCACACCGGTTAGACCGGTGCTCCCCACCAATCAGACCGGTACCCACCGGTCGGGACCGTGCGGTGCTCGCTGCAAAGACCGTCTTCGGTTCTTCGGTCCTGGCTTTTTGGATCAACCAAGGAACCCAGTGGTTTTCTGGTGAACCACCGGAAACCCCGCGAACTCGGTGTAGCCTCCGCCAATCTCCACTCATGACTCGGCTCCCACGTAGTCCCGGCTCGACCTTTGTTTTGAGGTTCAACCAAGAACCCATCCATGACTTCATCTTGCTGTTCATGCCACCATGCGGCCCGCACTTGACCCCGCTGGCCACCGGGTCCCTCGAACGAAGCCTACTTGTCTTCTCCACACCTGGAGGCCTCACCGGCGACGACCTTTTGCGCTTGTTCTTCACCTGCACCAACACCAGTCAAGCCGCAACCTGCACCTGCAATACTTAGCCAAGAATCAGTCCACACAACGTTGTCAATCACTCATCACACAAGGAAGCGACCATCCACCGGTTCTCGAACCACACATGGTCCTCAATCTCCCCCTTGATGAGTGCATTGACAACACCCACACGAAAGTAACAAGAGAGAAAAGAAAAGAAAAAGAAACGAACAAAAAAAGAAACTTCAACAGTGATCGAAAGCCAAACAAAGTCAAAGAGCAAGATCACTTGAAGAAGACAAGTCTCGGACCCCTTAGGCAAGGGCAACGGCTCGACACATCCGAGACAAAGCAAAGCTCAAGCAAAGAGCGCAAACCACCGAAACAAAGCTTGAACAATCACAAAGAGCTCCCCCTGCACACATGCAAGCTCCCCCTGAACCAATGCACCTCCCCCTGGACGAATGCATGCAAACCAGCTGAAAACAGGGCAGCAGCAGCAACTTCAGCTCACGCCGGTCATACCGTTCATCACCACCGGTCAGACCGGTGCCTAACAAGTGCACAGGACCAGCACTCACACCGGTCAGACCGGTGCTCACCACCGGCCAGACCGGTGAACAACAGAGCCCAGAAATGGCTCGAAACCACCTGAAAACCTTCTAAATGCGTCCAGCCAGCCATTTCAAGCTCAAACTTCTCCCCCTTGTTGGCAATGCATGAATCAAGCCAAAAATGCAAAAGTTTCAACCTAGAGCTTCTCAAATAGACAAAATTCAACAAAGAATGCTACACATGTCCAAATGAGCTAGCTAGATACTCTACAGCTTCGTATCGATCTCAACTACATGATCACCAAGTTTCACAACCATTGGACGAAGATAAGATGGATTTGAGCAATTTTGCGAAAAAACTTGCCTCTCATGAGCAAAGTCCTAAACATGATCAAAGCATATCAAAATGGTAAAGCCACACAAACTTCATGCTAGGACAGCCATTCTAATCATAAGACCATCATAAACACCCACAAGCACCTCATGTCATGTCAAAGCCACCGAGCCATGTGCCTACTTCTATGTATGAGACTTCTCATTGGCAGGCATCATGCAACGGTTTAGCACCCAAAGCAAATTAAATTCAGCACATATGACATGGGAGCATGTTTTCCAAGCATTTTTCATTTCATTTTCAGATTTGTAAATGGTACATGAAATGTCTTTGCGACAAAAAGGAACTTATGCCCCTCCACAAGATGAAGCAAGAGGGCTAAACATTAATGATGGCACATGAGCCTTTGGCCCCATATGATCAATAAACTAGCTATCCAACCACAAATTAAGCATAGTAAAGCCACTAAAACATGTCAAGATCATATAAAGGCATTTACACATGAGAGAGCATACATGTGACATTTTTCAAAAAACATAGCCATCAACCATGGATTATTCATCAAGATCATCAAGAGCTAAGCCAAACTAACCATAGCATACCAAACAAGCTCACAAAGACATAAATAGCATTCCATGGTGAACAATGTATATGAGAGAAGCTTTTCCTAACCAATGCATATGATACAAAATGAATGCAATCTAAGATACAAGGATGCCTATACATCATGTTACATATGCCATGCCAAATGCAAGAAATGCACAAAGGAAACTATACATATGCTACAAAAGGGGCTCCCACACACCCAACTCAAGAAATCAAACACACACCAAGTTCCCCCCGCAAACGAGTGAAAGTTGCTTGATCTAGGGGTTTGGTGAAAATATCGGCTAGTTGGTCATGTGTGGGTACATGGATCAAAGCTATCTTTCCTTTCTCTACGTTGTCTCTCAGAAAATGATACCTCACTTCTATGTGCTTGGTTTTGGAATGGAGCAATGGGTTCTTTGCAACACTTATGGCACCGGTGCTATCACATTGAAGTGGGACATGGGTATACTCCTCACCAAAGTCACTCATGGTGTATGAAATCCAAAGGAGCCGAGAGCAACAACTAGCGGCGGCAACATACTCGGCCTCGGTAGTGGATTGAGCAACACTCGATTGTTTGCGGGAAGACCAAGACACCAAAGAAGAACCCAAAAAGCGGCAAGTCCCGAAGTGGACTTCCTATCCAACCGACACCCGGCAAAATCCGCGTCTGAAAAACCATGAAGCGCCAAAGAAGAGGACGCGGAGTACCAAAGGCCGAAGTCGGGAGTGTGACGCAAGTACCTGAAAATTCGCTTCACCGCTTGCCGATGCGAAGTCCTCGGAGACGCTTGAAAACGAGAGAACAGACACACCGAGAACTGTATGTCCAGCCTCGTCACCGTCAAGTAGAGGAGTGACCCGATCATGCTCCGGTACTCCTTCTGGTCCACGTGTTCACCTTTCTCGTCCGCATCAAGAGCTGTAGTCGTACTCATCGGCGTTGTCATAGCCTTGGAGTCCTCCATCTTGAACTTCCGCACAATGTCCTTGGTGTACTTAGCCTGGTGCACAAATGTTCCTTCCTTTGATTGTTTGATTTGTAGCCCGAGGAAGAACTGCAACTCGCCCATCATGCTCATCTCAAATTCCCTGCTCATATCATCTGCAAACCTTGCAACAAGAGAGTTAGACGAGACACCAAAGACAATATCATCCACGTACACCTGCACAATCAGGATATCTCTGCCCTGCCTCAGCAAAAAGAAGGTCTGATCGACCTTCCCCATCTCAAAACCTCTCAAACAAGAACCCCCTCAATCTACCATACCAAGCTCTAGGCGCCTGCTTCAACCCATACAGCGCCTTCCTCAACTTGTACACACGGTGGGGGTACTTCTCACTCTCAAACACCGGAGGTTGCCTCACATACACTTCTTCCTCCAACACACCATTCAGAAAAGCACTCTTCACATCCATTTGGTGCAACTTGAACCCTTTAGCCACGGAAAAGGCTAGAAGGATCCTTATTGCCTCTAAACGGGCTACGGGAGCAAACGTCTCCTCGTAGTCGATCCCCTCCTTCTGACTGAACCCTTGAGCAACAAGCCTCGACTTGCTCCTCACAATCTCACCTATCTCTCCCTCTTTGTTTTTCCACACCCACTTTGTACCAATCGGCTTGCACCCTTGGGAGGGTCAACCAACTCCCACACCTGATTCCTCTCAAAGTTCTCCAAGTCCTCATGCATCGAATTAACCCAATTGTGATCAGATAGTGTGTGTCTAATGTCTTTGGGCTCAAAAGTAGCAACAAACGCAACATGAGTGAAATGGGAATTGTTTCGAACCCTCGACACTGTAGTGCGTTCATTCACGTCGCCGATGATCCTCGAAGCTGGATGATCCACTTGTACTCGCTGGGGAGGTTCTCGCCTCGATGCTACCTCCCCCTCAACATCAGCTTCTCCTCGTTCTTGATTTGTCGTCGTAGGTGTAGTAGACGGTCCGTCCATCACCGTAGTCGAAGTAGTGGGTACATGTTCAGCCGAGGGCACCGCACCGCCATCCTCATCGTCTCCATGTTCATGCTCCTCCTCCTGAAAGATCTCCTCGCCAAGCTCATCATCACCTGCACACTCAAAGACAAGCTGACTACGTGGCTCTGTCTCGTCGAAGGTTACCTCGCAAGTCTCCACGATTTGGTTAGTTTCAAGATTGAGCACACGATATGCTCTAGAATGAGATGCATAACCAAAGAGAATACCATCGACAGACCTAGCCTCAAACTTATCCAACTTCCTGGCTTTCTTCAGAATGATACACTTGCAACCAAAGACATGGAAGTGACTCACCTTGGGTGTGCGACCATGCATCAAGTCATAGCATGTTTTCTTCTTGTGCACTCTGAGGTAGATCCTGTTTGATACATAGCACGCGGTATTCACCGCCTCAGCCCAATACCTCCTCGGAGTCCTATGCTCATCAAGCATCGTCCGAGCCATCTCGCACAAGGTCTTGTTCTTCTTTTCCACAACACCATTCTGGGGAGGCGTATACAGACTCGAAAACTGGTGCTCAAGACCCAAGTCATGGCAAAAGGTTTCAAAATGAGAGTTTCTGAATTCCGAGCCATTATCACTGCGGATAGCTTGTATGGCATCTCCGTGCCTCTCATTTCTCAACCTCAAGACTAGATCTCGAACAAAACCAAACGTCTCCCCCTTATCCTCAAGAAAGAACACCCACGCATACCGAGAATAGTCGTCCACCACAACAAGGACATACCACTTCCCACCCGCAGATCGCACACGAGCTGGGCCAACAAGATCCATATGGAGCAGCTCGCATGGACGCTCAGTCATCACATCGGTGAGAGGCGAGTGAGAAGAGGCTACCATCTTAGCATGCCTACACGGCGCACAAACCAACTCTTTCTCAAGCCTCAATCGTGGCAATCCTCGGACCAAATTGAGTTTACTCAAGAGAGACAAAAGGTCAAAGCTCAAGTGACCCAACTTCCTATGCCACTTCCACAACTCACTCGAAGAACCAGCCAAGAAACAACGCTCCACACCCGAAGACTGAGAAAAATCAGCACGAAACACCTGACACTCGGGAACGACCATACAAACAAGGTCCCCTCGAGAGTCCAAAATCCGAGAACCACCTGGCCGAAACAACACCTCAAAGCCCTCATCCAACAACTGGGACACGGAAAGCAAATTGTACCCCGCCGATTGAACAAGAGCAACACGCCTCGCAGTGATCTTGTCACTCACTTTTATCTCACCTTCTGAAAGCACACGCCCACGCCCATTGTCCCCAAAAGTGATGTACCTCTTCGTCACCACCGGGACGAGACTTGAGAACCACCCCCTGTCTCCGGTCATATGCCTCGAGCAACTGGAGTCAATCAACCAAATGTTCTTCAAGTCTCCCACCTGAAATTCAAAAATGAGCACGTGAGCGAATAAACGACTCAGCACTGGGGTTAGTACCAAAAGAGTAAAACTAGTGCCGAGCCATTTGCTCGAAAGTGGGGTTAGCACACATCAAGCCATCTTTCCTACCATAACTACCACCACGAACACCACCTCGGTAACCACTCCGAGGAAACCACCCCTCACTGCCTGGAGGAGGACCAAAGCCACGAAAGACAACCCGTGGACCGTCCCTCCTCTCCTTCTCGAAGCTACAACTCCTCCCATCCCCGTAGTGAACTCGAGGGGGAGAATGGCTAGCCACCTGACCACCTGCTGTCTCTCCAGACCAACCACCAGCAACCCCACCTCCAGACCTGAAACCTCTCGACTCACCACCTCGAAAACCACTCCGCCCGAGTGCCGGGGGCGGTTGAACCGCCTAGCCAGGCCGGTCTAACCGCCCCCCTCTAGGTAGGGCCGGTCTGACCGCCTAGCCAGGCCGGTCTGACCGCCCCCTCTAGGACTGCTCCTCGGCTGGGGGAACTCGCATATCCCCATGCTGGAACACTTCTCACCATAGCTTTACCCCTGGGCAGCGGCATACGAGGCTTAGGTACACCATGGGAAGGGTTGTACCTATCCTTGTTCGCCCACTCCTTTGCCATCCTCTCTTCCCGCTTCCTCTTGAAGCAAAACTCATCCTTGTGACCCTCTTTCCCACAATAGCCACAACGGAACCTCACAAGCTTAGGTTTAGGCTTGGATTGGGGCTGCTCGCTTGGTTTCTCTCCACTCAACTCCTCCACCGATTTCTCCTCACTAGCCTTCTCACTCTCTTTCCCAAAGAACACTTTCCCGGAAGTGCTCACAAACTTGATAGGCTTTTGGAGATCATTTGTGGGTGTAGGAAATATGGGTGGAGCTGGGGTTGTGTCTAGTCGGTTCCTAAGATGGTTAGGTTTTGGGGGGAAATCATTCTTGTGGTGGGTTTTTGGTGGCTCTGAGATATTCTCTCTACTTCCCTCACCAACCTTGTTTGCTCCAAGTCCCTCACCATCCTGCCTCTTAAATGCCTCGATCATCATCCTCAACTGAGGCTCATGACTAGACAACCAACCCATCAACTTTATCAAGTCATCATTCTCATCCTGCAAACGATCAACATAATGTGCAAGTTCCAAATTTTTCAAAGCATGCATTTCACAGGTAGAGCATGATGTAGGCATGGGTTCCTCCAATTTAGCCTCAAGAGAACTAGTGTAGGCATGCATCTCATCAATCTTAGAATGCAAACCAGGGCAAGAAGTGCAAGCACCTAGCAAAGAAGATCTAGACTTAAGCTCAGCCACTTCAACCCTAAGCACATCTAGTTCCTCACACTTGGAGGCATGCTTCTCCTTAAACAAAGCAAGATCAACAAAAAATATGGAGCAATCAGCACAATCAACCTCATTCGAAACAACAGGGCTAGCCTTAAGGGAATCAATCTCAAGCTTGCTATCAAGCACCTGTGTCTCTAGCTCAGCCACTCTAGTCCTAGCATCCTCGAGTGAAGCCCTAAGCTCTTTTCTCATTTTCTTTGCCTCTCTAAGCATGTCATCACGATTATCAAGCAAAGTACCGAGCCGTTCATTCTCCTGGCGCAAGCAGGGAAGCTCATCACGCACCTCATCGTCGGACTCAGAGTCCGAGTCGCTCTGTGTGCTCTTCTTGCTGCCGGAGCTCAGCGCCATGGTGCAGAAGCCGTCTCTCGCGAAGCATCTCAGCCCGCTCAGGTTCTTGGACGACTTCTTGTTCTTGCGACGATCACCTTCATCCTCACTGCTGCTCGAGCTCGAGGTGGAGTACGTAGAACTGGAGTCGACGTCGCTCGCTCCAACCATCGCTCGGGCCTTGCCTCGGTTCTCCTTCTTCCTCGATCGTCGCTCGTCCTTGTACTTGTCCTTGTGCTTGCTCTCGTGGTCGCACCTCGACCGGTACTTGCCATCGTTCCTCGGCTTGTGCTTGTAGCCGTCCTTGTTCTCGACCTTCTACGGGCAGTCGACGACGAAGTGTCCTGGCTTGCCGCACTGAAAGCATGTCCTCGTGTTCCTCCTCTTGTTCACCCGGTTCTCGTGCAGCCTCTCGAACCGCCTCGTCAACAGCGCCAGCTCGTCCTCTCCAAGGACATCAAACTCCTCATCTGGCATAGACATCAACGAGGAAAAAGAGAACATCCTGGTGGATGGGTTAGTGTTAGCCTTTCCTTTTGAACCACCAACGAGGGCAAGACTCTGGGAATCAGTCGGACCCTCGAGCTTGGCTGTCATGCCCCTATCCACCTCAGCCGACTTGAGCTTCGAGAACAGCTCGTTCACCGTCAAAGTGTCATACTTCTCCGACTCCACAATGGCCTCGAACTTTCCGGCCCATATTGTACGATCCAAAGAGTGTAAGAGCTTGACAGCTCTATCATGATCATCGTACGGGAGCACATCCACATTGGCCCTCATGTTGTTCACAACCACCGTGAACCTCTGAAACAAGGCATCGATGGACTCACCGGGGAGATGAGTGAAGTTCTCGTACTCTCTCCGGTAGGTCGCATACATCCGTGCCTGAACCTGGGCATTCCCAACATGAGCCTCCTTCAGCACCGTCCAAATCCTACAAGCCAAGTGCTCGGTGTGCACCCGATCGAACTCAGGCTGACACAAAGCACGAAACAAGTAGTCGACCGCCTTATTGTTGGCGTCGAATCTGTCCCTCGATCCTGGAGCAAGGAAGTCCATCGGCTGGACATAGCCTGTGTCCACCGTGACATCCCAAAGGATCTGACCCTTTCCGCGGAGGAACGCACCCATCCGCTTACTCCACATCTGGTAATTCTTGCCATCGAAGTGTGGAGGACCCGAACCCCGTTCCTGGTACGCCATCCTTGGATCTTAGACTGGTTAGAGTCAACAAAGACCCGAACCGGCTCTGATACCACTTGAAGGACCGATTAGGCGACCAGAGAGGGGGGGAGTGAATGGGTGCCGATAAAAATTCTTCTTGAGGGAGATTGAAACTCCGACAAGACGAACTAGCTAGGTCGGACCCCCGAAATCACACGCTCCGCACTTCTACCTTCCGTTTGCCAAAACCATGTAGCCACTGGAGTGCTACTGGTCCTAGGAACAAACTCTACCAGCAACCACAACACACACGCACCAACGACAGCGGAAACAACTCGAAAGCCGGCTAACCAGAGGGGGCGGTTAGACCGGGTATAGGGGGCGGTTAGACCGCCTCCACCTGGTAACCAAGAAATCCTCCGAAACACCTCTTCCGAGCACCAATGCACACCACAGTTTTACCAACAAAGATCTCTGGTCAAGGCCATGCTAGCTACCAGAAAATCTTGGTGAAAACCAAAACTCCACCCAGGGGCCTAGGGGCGGTTAGACCAGCTACTAGGGGCGGTCTAACCTTCTGTACCCAGCAACGAACTCCAACCAAGAACACCTAGCAACCGGCACGAGAACGACCCGAAATTTCACCCAGACGCTCCTCTGATCAAGGCGAACAAACTCACAAAGGAAAATCCGGTGAAACAAAACTTTGACCTGGAAACACCCAGGGCGGTTAGACCGCCCCCTCCAGGCGGTTAGACCGCCTCTCCCAGAAAAACAGCCCGCGGGTCAAACTCTAACTTCCTCGCGCCTGATCTCCCGAATCACTCCACGGATTGCAGCGAAACTTCGGGATTATCTGGGTTACCTCCTGGGCAACCTCTACCTCAAAGGAATCGACCAGAAACGCTCACAATCAAGAGGAATCGACGAAATCGCCTCTCTAGGTCAAGAACTCACCCAACTCGAAAAACCACCAAATCGAGTTCGATTCAAGAGAGATTTGGGGGCAAAGTCACCAGTCAAAGAGGCACAAGATCCTCATACGTGACACCCACTAAAAACCCCAAGAAATCGTCCTCAAAACACCGCCAACAAAGAGCTCCGAAAATCACCACAAAAGAGACGGGAAAACCACCTTGAGGAACAATGCCAAACCATCTATACATACCATGAAAGGTTCATACAAGGTCTAGCTTGCCACCCAAACATCCATCCCTCTCTCTAGATCTCACATGAAGCTCTCAAGCTAGTCCTAGGAAAAACTAGGGAAAATGGAGAACAAAAATGGAAAAACAAATGAGCTAGGGTTCCAAGAGTTGGCTGCCATCCACCCATTCAATGAGTATATATGGAGGCACCCAAAAGACTAAACTACCCTCACCTAATAACTAGGGATACAAGCCCCTCAAGGGCGGATTTAGAAATCTTCGGAATTTCTTCATCAGACGGATGCCCGGCGACCGCAACCTGCTTAGCCTCGACGCAAGCCTTGCGATCCCCACGCGTGTCCTCCGCTTCGAAGCATCTTGACGCTGGCGGCCAGGGCGGTCAGACCGCCCCCTGGGCGGTTAGACCGGCTCGGGAGATCTGACTGGCCCCAGGCGGTCTGACCGCCCCTCCTGGGCGGTTGAACTGGCCTGGGTGGCCGCACCTCCTCGTCAAGTCTTCGGCCTCGGTTTTGTGGCTCAACCGAGTAACCCAGTGGTTTTCTAGTGAACCACTGCAAACCCCGCGAACTCGATGTAGCCTCCGCCAATCTCCACTCATGACTCGGCTCCCACGTAGTCCCGGCTCGCCCTTGGTTTTGAGGCTCTACCAAGAAACCGTCCACGACTTCATCTTGTTGTTCATGCCACCATGCGGCCCGCACTTGACCCCACTGGCCACCTGGTCCGTCGAACGAAGCCTACTTGTCTTCTCCACACCTGGAGGCCTCACCGGTAATGACCTTTCACGCTTGTACTTCACCTGCACCAACACGAGTCAAGCCGCAACCTGCACCTGCAATACTTAGCCAAGAATCAGTCCACACAACGTTGTCAATCACTCATCACACAAGGAAGCGACCATCCACCGGTCCTCGAACCACACATGGTCCTCAATGATCCTACAAGGCCTTAAGCCCAGGATCTTCAACAGACTGAACAAGTTTGGCCGGAAATGGTTTCAGGAGTTGCCGTCGGTCATTTGGAGCCTCAGGACCACTCCAAGCTGGGCCACGGGATTCACGTCGTTTTCCTAGTCTATGGCGCGGAGGCCATTCTCCCCATGGACTTGGAATATGGATCACCCAAAGTCAAGAGTTACGATGAAGATGCCAACTAGAGAGCCCGCGAGGACTCGCTGGATCAAATAGACGAAGCCCGTGACGTGGCCATGATGCATTCGGCAAGATACCAGCAGGCGCTAAGGTGGTACCAAGCCCAGAAAATCTGGTGTCGAGACTTCAACGAGGGTAACCTGGTCCTAAGGATGCACCAAGACAATCGAGGCCGCCACAAGCTATCACCATCATGGGAGGGGCCCTACGTCGTCGTCAAGGTGCTCAAGCCTGGCGTACAAGCTGGCGAACAAGGAAGGCGAATAACTCACCAACGCTTGAAAGGATTCTACCCATAGAAAGGATTCCCAAGTCTTTTGCACATATCCGACGCCCAGTCGGTTGTACACATGTAAATTTTAGTTTGAGTAAAGTCAAGGGCGACTCGACTTTCTCTCTGAAAACCAAGTCCTCCTCGGAGGCTACTGCGAGGATACTCCCCCCTATAAATGGTCCCATTTTTCGCAAAAACTTTAGTGCAAAAGCACCAAGTACGTCTAAACCGGGACTTCGAGCGAATTCACGCAGGATGCGAGCGGCCAAAAGGCGAAGACGGGTGAGTCGGGTATAGCCCACGCCTCCAGCAAGATACGGCCCTTCCCCCTCACCACTTTTCCTATAAGTTATTCATGAAAATGAACTATTCCAGCAAAAACTCGCCCAAGCGAAAGGAAAAGACAAAATGACGGAATCACAAAAACGAAACAACATTAAAACTTACAAATGTTTCAATTAAATTGCACTTATTAAACGAGCCGTGCGGCCCGGATTCTAACAGAAATTTAAAGGGCTTGAGTGCCCAATGTTGATGGTGTATATTCGTATCAAACTTCATATGGATTTGCAAGGGGACAAATCCCCTGTCGTAGTCAAGGGACCCTTCTTCCCTCGAGTGGTGAACCCAAGGTATCGAATCCGTGGAACAATATGCAACACAAGGATTCAATCTAGTAAAGCAAGGAAAGCTATCTTTTGAAGAACCAAGTTGCATCTAATATAAGATATCATCAAGAAAACACATCTAATCTAATCTACTAATAGGTAGCAAGAGAAAGCAAGGAGATAACCGATCTAGAGAGTGTAGATCATGCATATATTGTAGCTCCAAACAAGATAGATGAAGATAGAAAAGTGAATCTCATTAAAAGCATCTTTAAACCGTGGCCTCCGGTCCGATTCCGAAGATGGCCGCCTTTTGGAGCCACCGTTCTGTCACAACGCACCTTTATTCGTGCGGGTTAGCCTTGGGCGAGTTCGATAAGAACAAGTTGAAATCACTTGGTCGGTACGGTATGCACCTCTAGCCACCACGGCTACAAGAGCACCCTATGCAATCAATCTTAAGTATAGATTGGGGAAGAAGCAAAACCAAGGGAGAACAAAATCATCAAGAAGGCACTTGATCGCTAGAAATCGGATTCAATTAAAGACTTCACCATGAATGATTACATGAACAAGATCACCATCGGGATCCTACCTCGATCTTGATCCTTGCTCTAGAGCTCCGACGTTGTCTTCCATGCAAGGTTGCCACGTCGGCTAGGAAGACCCAAGACAACTAGCACGACCCTCCTCTCTGAGATGGTGTCCCTCAAGCTTCTCTGCTCCTCGGTGGCGGATGACGAATGAATTGATGCGTGGCTCTCGGTCAAGGGGCTATAAATAACCCGAGAGGCGTCTAGGTCAAAGGGGGGCCCTTGAAATGGGCTGGGCCGGCGGGCCTGGGCCGACCGGCCTGGGCCGACCGGCCTGGGCCCATTTCGGCCTAGTCTGCGGCCTCTTTTGCCAGGTGTTGCTTCCCAAGTCTTCTAGATCCTTCCCCTTCTGCACATGGGCCCTTGTCGTCAGTTTCTCTCCGAGTTGGATGAAGCTCCTTGCCTTGCAAGATTCGGCACTTTTCTGACTGGGTCCTCGGAGTTTATCATCTTCTCGGGTTTGGTCCCTGGGCTCTTGGAGTCATGTTCACTCCATTGCTTGACTTGTACCGGGCTTCAAGGTCTTGTCATGAGGTGCTTGATGAATTTATTCCGGAAGTCTTGCTTTCAACACAAAAACCCTTCGTAAACACTAAACTCCAAAACTGACATGCACGAACGAACTTGTTATACCAAGGGGGTTAGTACCAATGGATAAGATATAAAACTTATGCCAACATCGAAGGTAAACTCGTGGCTAGGTTGACGGAATTTCACCGTCAACATCTCCCCCGTGCTTAAACCTTGCTCGTCCTCGAGTAAGCCTTCGATGGATATCATCCTTGCCCTTCATTGTTTAAACCTTGCAATTGATTATACACGAGAAAACATAATGCTCTCAAAAGTTTAATTTGTTAAAGTTTAATAATCTACTAGCCTTCATCCCTACGGATGGTAGATTATTAATTAAGCTTATCCCATAAGTACTAACATGCTCCAAAAATCAAATGGATCTTAGAAATTTTGAAATAAAGAATGCAATGAAAAAGAGCTAAACCAAGTTCAAAAATTTAAACCACCTTGCATCTTGCTCATGAACTCCCATCTCATCTTGTCTCTCAAGCCTATTTCTTCTACTCCTTTCCCTCTCATAACATATATATGTGTGGTAGGCTTCATATGGAGCTCTTTGGGAAAGTTTAGTCCTACCAAGATATTATAAATGAGATGTTGTCAACGGTCTTACCGAGACTCGTCAAAAAGGTCATTGGAAAATGATGTTAAATCAAGGAGGGGAAGAGAAACATACACACACTTAAGTTAGGTGGACATGTGCAAATGTCAAAGAGTGATCCCGAGGCACAAAGGAAGTCCTCGTTATCGGATTGCACATGGTTGGAAAATGAGTTTGGATCTTTTATCTTGAAGCCTTGAAATTCCTAATGCACTTTAGAGAACCGGGAGCTTACTTTATTTTATTTTTATATCATACATACCCATTTTTTTCTTTTCTCATTTTTCCCTTCATGCTCTCACTTTTTTCTTCTTCTTCTTTTTTCTTTCTTTTTTGAGTTTGCTCCCCTTGAACTCTAAAATTGCATTGTACCTGCCTCCTCCCCCATGATTAGATGTTTGCTCGTCCTCGGGCAAAGAGGTGATAGAGATAAGGTAGGTACTAGAAATAATTTTCCTTTGGGGAGATACTTGAAATCTTCAATGTTGGCTCCGTACTCAACGATGATCCATACCCATCTTCCTTGAAATCATACATACCCATCTTCCTTGAATTGATGATCCATACTCAACGATAGGTTGTGGTCAAGGAGGTAATCACAAAAGACGATATTTGGTTTTAAGGGTGGATATCCGGCGAGGTTTGTGAAATCTCCGATGTGGGGATACACAATGCACGGATAAAAAGGCTAGCGAAAAGATAGATACGCAAAAACGGAATGACCAGCTTCTTAGTCTTGGGCCAGAGAAATCATGGCCTGGAATAACTCACCCAAAAATAAACCTTGTATACTAAGTTTTTGCACTCAAATATATATATGGCTCTAGATAGGTAGAGAAACATGCAAGTGGTATTTATGACAAGGTTAACATTACTTTTAAGAACAAAAATAAATCATCTTTAATCCATCTAAAACTTGAGAGCACATAAAACACTATGGGTCTTTATTTTTATCATAACCTGTTCTAAAGATTAAGCTAGCATTTAGATAGTTTTAGATTTGTATTTTAAGAGAGCATTAGCTTAATCATGCATAAAACAAGTATAAAGATAAACAAAGCGACAATTATAATCATATATCATGGCATAAACTTTGTAAATTCAACAAAGGTAAAAACTGGGTGGTGACTTTATTCATGATGAAACTAAAAACTAACAGACATGCTGAAAATTTTAATTAAAAACTGAAAACACTACGCATACATGCGCATACAAGCTGAAAATTAAAGAAAAAGGGAAAAGGAAAGATTAACTAAAGCTCCTCCTCTCTCTAATCTTCCGCCGGTGGTTGATATTGATAGTCTTGGTTGTTGTACCCTTGCTCATAATAGGATTGCACCACTCCTCCTATGAATTGTCCCGGCGGTGCTAAGTGAAGGCGTCCAAGCTCATAAATGATATTTGCATTTCCTTCAATCATTGGTTTGCATTGGTTTGGATGGCTGCAATAATTTGCATATTTCTCGCAGTGTATCCTCCAATGGTGGCCACATTTTGTTGTGGTTGAGGAAGGTGTCCATATGGCTCCGCAAAGGCTACGTTGGGTACCGCAAAAT
Source organism: Cenchrus americanus (assembly GCA_947561735.1). NCBI lineage: Eukaryota > Viridiplantae > Streptophyta > Magnoliopsida > Poales > Poaceae > Cenchrus > Cenchrus americanus. The sequence goes on along the minus strand of OX387242.1, from coordinate 161,796,965 downwards.
TGGTGGGGGCATGGCTGCACCACTCCCCCATGTTTGCATTGGTACATCACCGTAGTAACTCGGTGGCGCCACAATTCCTCCAAATGGTGGCACTTAGTTTTGTTGCGCCCCTCCCTCTTGGGTCGTGGAAGAACATTCTCCTATGATCCTTCCTCTTTTATTTTTTTCTTCGCCGGCACAAGAAGTCCTTCCTATAACCAATCTTCTTTCCCTTCAAGAAAAGTCTTAATCTTCCATCCGATAGGGGCAAATTTACTTTGGCCACTTTGAAGCCTCTTCTCTCATCTCCACTTATGTCCTTGCCTTGCTTCATATATTCAAATCCAAGAGAAGTACCGGGTAAGAGATGCTTCGGGTTCCTTGTAATACCCGGTCTCAAAGAGATAGCCAACATGGAGAGGTAACACCCGAACCAATATCTCCCGAACCCAATGTTGCTTCACAACACCACCGGTTGATCATAGGTGAGTGAGGTCGATTGGCTTCCTGGCAATCAAAGCCGAGCAAAGCCAATTCACCTCCATGTCGGTTATCTTGGTCTCTCTCATTCTCCCCAAAATCCTCTTGCACATCCATGAGTGAAACACTTGGATGATGGGGTTCCAGATGCTATTTCTTTGTTGGTGAGCTTCTCCCGCAATCATACTCTAAAAACGTTCCAATGTGCCTTCTTGCACATCCACTTGTTCCGGGGTTCCCTTTTGAAAACCAAACAACCCCTAATTCATAGGGAACCACTTGTTCAACTCCCTCCAAACGGAATGAGAGACTCGGCACTCCTTCATGAAGGATAGGTGTCATGAGAATTTCCAAGGCGAATTCCTCGTGGGTGTTTGCCGACACTCCGTTGGAGAATTGCACCCAACCTAGGTATCCCAACATGTAGAAAATATCCGTATGAAAACCCAATATGTTGAGATCTTGGTCGTCGAAGTCGACGTTCGCTACAAGCCTCTCAAGGTGAGCGAGCTTCTTCTCCTCCTCCTCCATTGATGATAAACCCATCGGAATACCACAGAGTGTATGGAGGTGGAACGGATCTTCATGTTGAATGACGAGGTGGGACGGGCGGCTCCTCCATACGTCCTTGAGGTTCGGCGAACCTAATAGATGAGCTTCGTGTGGCCCTCATGCCACCTAGGAGAAGAGTGCCATTCCTTCTTGGTGGTGTCGTGTCCTACTCCATGCTCTGAGGAGACTCGGAAACCAAGTGCATCATTGAAGAAGTTTGTTGTTGATTGCTTGGACGACGATGATCCCTTCTTTTTTGTGAAAAGACTTGTAGTTTTTTTTCACACGGTTGCTGCATTCTCTCTCACAAATATATATCAAGTGTTTTCAACCAGTAACAAGGTACACAAATATTATTTTGGAGTATGGACTTTGAGTGGAATTAGGATGTGTTTTGTTGAACCAAAGAAGTGGGATGGATGGCTAAGTCTAAGGTGGTTCTGAACTACAAACTTGAGCACACGAACAAGGAGCTGGATGCACTTACCTATCCTGGCTCGGTTCTTCTCCAGTGTGATCATGCTTGCTTCATTGCTTTGTGACCGCGTGCTCCACGGGGTTGCACCTTCCAAACGTTCTCATCCACTCCTTTGCTTGCATTGTTGTGCCTTCGACTTGATGTTTTCGCTTTGAGTCACTTCCATGCTCCCTTGCCTCACATGCATCCATGATATTCCTGCAAAACAAGGGCCTTGTCTGCCCCCATGCTTGTCCTTTGCATGTGGTTTCATGAAAGATGTTGGAGGGGCATCTCATGATGCATCATGGTGCATGCATGGTTAGGTTGACTAGATTGCCTCCTTCTAAGCATGTCTTAATGCTACGCACGCCTCTAATTTAAAAAATAAAAAATAAAATCAGAGATATTAATGAGTTCAAATATAAATTTAGAGAAGTTTTTAAAGCATTAAAAACAAATGTAAGTCTAAAATATTTTCTGACTACTTTTATTTTGGTCTCACCGGTATTGTTTTCTTTCATTAGTTGAGAGCAAACTTTTCCCGGCTTGATCATGGGGGCATAGGTTTAGGTTCTAATTTTGGTTAGATGAGAGAGAATTTCAAGGAAATAAAATAAAATGAGGCTTAGAAAAATTCTAATCTTAGATAAACCAAGGATATGGATTTTGAAACTAACCAAAAAGTTAAGTTTCTAGGTTCACATGAGTCCTACCACGTGCTGAAATTTAAATAACATCTAGTTACAAGTCGTGGCTCTACTCGTGTGTTTTTAGCATGTAAAACAAGTCAACCATAACATCATGAAGAGGATGAAAGGTTGAGATAGGTTCTGAATTTATTTGGTTTTGGTTTCTCGAAAAGAAGCAAACAAACACGTAGGATGGTTCATGTAAAGGGTTTATGATCATAACAAAATATTCAACCAAGAATTATGTCTCTAATATTATTCAACCATTCTAAGTCTAATGTCTTGCGTAGAAAAATTCAAAACTAACTTACTTGAAAAGACTCAAATAATCTTGAATCGGGTTGTCCTCCCGGTAGCTTATTCTTGACTTGACGAAACGGGTTGCCTCCCGCCTAGCGCTTCGTTTATAGTCCATGGATAGAATTCTTCACTTAATTACTTCGGATCAACACTCTTTGCGGGCATTGCAATCTTGGGTACCCACTTCCGCACCATCTTAGGCACAGGCTTATTCTTCGCCTTAGTCATATTTTTGGTCTTCACAGGCTGGCTTTGTCCTTTGGTCATGACGGATGCAACAACTTCCTTCATGTAGTGGCTCGGCATCTCAAACTCCGGTCCTTCGGTCGTGATCTTTGTGGTCTCCTTAGTGTGATCCTCCATCACTCCTGAATGAGTTTGAGTAGCCTTCGCCATCTCGGGACCTTGGGGTTGTCTCAGAAATTCTCCTTTGTTACCCATCGGGTGCCCGACATGTTGTCCCACTTGCGTTTATAACATCTTCATCGTGACGAACACTTCACGTATAGAGCTTCCGACCTCCGTCACCTTGCCATCTAAATTCTCCAATATTTTCTCCATAGCCTCGAACTTAGTGATGACGTCCTTGTTGATCTTAGCTTGCTCGTCCATGAAGTCTTTCAATTGTGTACAAAGGGGAACCAAATCTTGAATAGACGAACTTGCATTAAATCGGGGTTTACCTTGGACATGGTTGTACTCCTCATACTCCTCACATGTGGATCTTGCCTTGGCAGCCTTTAGGTCTTGAGCTTCTCTCTCTATCTCCATCTTCTCCATCCTTGTCTTAAGGAAATCGATATGCCACTCAAGAAATTCGGCTTGCATGTATTCATTGAAACGCTACAAAGCTTCCGCAATCGTCTCCATGGGCAATTGACTTTGAGTTTTGGTCGGCGAATAAAATTCCTTCATAAAGTTCCTCATCAACGCTTCCCAATCTTGTTTTGACTCCGCCGGTAAGGTGTGGAACCAACGCAAAGCTTTTCCATGTAGTGAGAATGGAAAAAGCCATGCCCTCATTTGATCTTGAGTCACCCCATCCTCATCAAAAATCTTGATCTTGAACGGCCTTCCGGTGTCTTGAAGGTTTATGATAGGTAGATCAACAATGTTCGGGGTGCATAGCTCGATCTTGCGCTCTGGTTGCGGTTGTTCTTCCATGGGTGGCTTCGACTTAGGCTTTTAAATCTAGGGTTTCCAACCCTTTAGCTTGTGTTGCACGTCTCCTTTGCCTGTAAAGTTTTCTTGGATCATCCACAAAAATATTTGGGTTCCTTGGAGAGGTAGCCAACCATCTCCGGTTAGGGTTAGAATAAAACAAAAACCTAAAAAGAAAAATTAGGGTTAGTCAAAAGCTAGATTGGATTGATTTTTTTCTTTTTGAGGATGATCGAAGTTAAGAGATGCAAAAGTAAATCAAAAGGAAAACTGAAAAATATTCACAAGAAGAGCGATACTAGATCAGATCTTGATTGTTCGATCCCTGGCAACGGTGCCAGAAAAAGGGGCTTGTTGACGCTGTATATTCGTATCAAACTTCATATGGATTTGCAAGAAGACAAATCCCCCGACGTAGTCAAGGGACCCTTCTTCCCTCTAGTGGTGAACCCAAGGTATCGTATCCGTGGAACAATGTGCAACGCAAGGATTCAATCTAGTAAAGCAAGGAAAGCTATCTTTTGAAGAACCAAGTTGCATATAATCTAAGAGATCATCAAGAAAACACATTTAATCTAATCTACTAAGAAGTAGATTAGACAAAGCAAGGAGATAACCGATCTAGAGAGTCTAGATCATGCATATGCTATAGCTCCAAACAAGATAGATGAAGATAGAAAAGAGAATCTCATTAAAAGAATCTTTAAACCGTGGCCTTCAGTATGATTCCTAAGACGCCCGCCTTTTGGAGCCACCTTTCTGTCACAACGCACCCCTATTCGTGCAGGTTAGCCTATGGTGAGTTCGATAAGAACAAGTTGAAATCACTTGGTCGGTCTGGTATGCACCTCTAGCCACCGCGGCTACAAGAGCACCCTATGCAATCTATCTTAAGTATAGATTGGGGAAGAAACAAAACCAAGGAAGAACAAAATCATCGAGAAGGCACTTGATCCCTAGAAATCGGATTCACTTAAAGACTTCACCATGAATGATTTCATGAACAAGATCACCACCAGGATCCTACCTCGATCTTGATCCTTGCTCCGGAGCTCCGACTTGGTCTTCCATGCAAGGTTTCCACGTCGGCTAGGGAGACCCTAGACAACTAGCACGACCCTCCTCTCCGAGATGGTGTCCCTCAAGCTTCTTTGCTCCTCGGCGGAGGATGATGAATGAATTGATTCGTGGCCCTCGGTCAGGGGGCTATAAATAGCCCGAGAGGCATCTAGGTCAAAGGGGGGCCGACTGGGCCTTGAAATGGGCTAAGCCGGCCGGCCTGGGCTGACCGGCCTGGGCCCATTTCGGCCCAGTCCGCGGCCTCCTTTGTCCGGTGTTGCTTGCAGAGTCTTCTAGATCCTTCCCCCTTCTGCATGTGGGCCCTTGTCGTCAGTTTCTCTCCGAATTGGATGAAGCTCCTTGCCTCGCAAGATTCGGCACTTTTCTGACTGGTTCCTTGGAGTTTTTCATCTTCTCGGGTTTGGTCCCTGTGCTCTCAGAGTCATGTTCACTTCACTGCTTGACTTGTACCGGGCTTCAAGGTCTTGTCATGAGGTGCTTGATGAACTTATCCCGGAAGTCTTGCTTTCAACACTAAAGCCCTCCATAAACACTGAACTCCAAAACCTACATGCACGAACGAACTTGTTATACCAAGGGGGGTAGTACCAATGGATAAGATATAAAACTTATGCCAACACCGAAGGTAAACTCGTGGCTAGGTTGATAGAATTTCACCGTCAACACCCAACCATTCTCAAGGCTCGAGGGCCCGGTGGAAGTAGCATCGGGGAAAAGGATCTCCATGAAGTCGTCGGTGAGGATATTGGCGGCAGGGGCGGTAAGCGCGTCCACACAGTTCATTTCGGCCTCCGCACCATTGTCATCGAGCCCGTCAGGGATAGTGTAGCCCGTGGACAGCGCCTCGAGGTTGACCCAGTAGTGCGACCACACCACGCCGAGGGTCTTCTAGACCCCCAGGCGGAGTGCACCTCGCATACGCCGGGTGACATGACCGCCCAAGGCACGGATGCGGCTTGCCATGGAGCTCCCGGCTTGCATGTCGCCCTCCTCCACGCTCTAGCACGCCTCGAGGGCTACATCCCGCAGAGCCTCCAGTTCCTGCTGAGAGGAATAGTAGGCCACCTGGATCGCCTCGGCCTGGGTCGCTGATGTCTCATGAGCTATCCGCAGGCCTAAAAGCGAAAACGTGAATTAAGTCGAGAGCGGATCTCGACGAGTTCAGCCAACAAGCAAAAAATGAGAGGGGCAACTTACCCTCGACCTACTTCTTCTTCGTCTCAAGCGTGGAACGTGCAGTCTTGGTCGCCTGCTGCAGCTCGAGGATGGTGACGTCCTTCTCCTCGCTGGCCTACTGCAGCTCCTCGTACGACACACCCTCCTAGATTAACTCCCCGGTGAGCTGCGTGATCTCCGCGTCCCGAAGCTTAAGCATGGCCCACGCCTCCTCCAGCGTGGCATGCTCCCGCTGGAGTTGGCCCTGCGCCTCCTCCTGGGCCGAGCGCTCGCGATCGAAGGCGGCTTGAGTTTCCTTGAGGGTGAACTGCTCCTGCTGGAGCCGGCTCTTCGCCTTCTGACACGTGCTCTGCTCTTGGCAAAGCTGCTCCTCCACCGCAACGAGCGAAGTGGCCTTCTCCTGTAAGTCAGCTCCCAACCTCTAAGCCTCCTTGGCCTTCTGCTCGGTCTGAGCCTGCCAGGACCGTGCCCACTCGAGGGTGACGCGATCCTGCTGAAGCTGGGTCTGCACCGTGGCGAGGGCAGTCTCCTTCTCCACCACTAAGGTCTGCGCCTCGGCCAGGGCGGCGCGCGCCTTCTGCAGATCGTTGTTCGCCGCCGCCAGTGCCTCGTCCCTCTCGAGAAGCGCGACCTTCACCCGATCGACCGCGGAGGTGCCCTCAGTGGTTTGAGCATGCTAGTCCAGGAGCGCATCCTGCACGGCCCTCAGCCGGTATTCCAACCAGCCGTTGTCCATTCCCAGGGCTTCTACGAGGGCGTCAAGGGCATCGTATTGCCCCCGGTACTAGTCGAGCTCCGAGCTCAACTCGGTGAGGCGGTTGTATCTCGTTCGCGCCTGACCCTCCAGCTTCTGCAAGCAGCAGTCAGGAACACGGGGGAAAGTCAGACCATGAAACACTCAAATGAGATGAAGACTAGGAACAAGCCTCGAGTCAAACGAAGAACACCTACCTTAAAGAGCCGGATCGAAGGGCCCCCGTGGATCCTCAGTGCCTCGGTTAGGGCGTTGTTGCTCAAGGCACCGTGGTCGCGAAATTCTTGCCACAGCGCCTGCTCGGCCTGGGCCTCATCGAAAAGGGCGGGCAGCTCACCGGGACGGCGCAGCCCCTGCTCCGGATGCGAGGCGGCGACGTCGGACGCGGGCGACGCGGCATGGGACATTGACGCCTCGGTGTCATGCACCGGACGCAGTGACATCATACAACCGTCCTCCCGCATCACCAGCACCTCGGGCGTGCGCTCGGGGGCTGGCCCAGATGGCCCCCTCGATTGGCCCCGCCTGGGGGCGAGGTCACCATCAGTGGGGATCCCCACCGCCCCGCGGTCCCTAGCAGGCCGGCTCCCCGAACGAGCCTTCCCGCGCCCTTGGTGAGGGTCATGGGGGACCAATGCCTGCGAGGCCGTTACCGCCGCCCCTTCCTGCTGCGGCATTGAGGCCATGGTCGTGACATGCGACGGCTCGCCCACCGCCGCCGCGCTCGCCGTCGCCCGCGGCACCCTCTCTAAGTGCCGCCCTGTTATCGCGGACGTCCTCAACTTGAGCGCCTTGACAGGCGCAAGGTCGGGGATGGTCGGCGTCCCCTTGTCAACAAAAGAAGTGAAAAGGTGAGCAACTGCACCTCGAAATTGAAGGGGAAGCGCTACTCACCTAAAATTGGAGAATCCCCGCTTCCTCTTCCTTGAGGGATAGGGGGTACCTCCGCTGCGCCCACTGGCACCTTCATGGTGCCTGCTAGCACCTCCTCTGATGGTCTGGCGATGGGCGACTCCACGCCCGCCTCGGGGACCAATTGCACGGCCGCTCCCTCAGCCCGTGACGACAGGGGCATGGGTTCCCACCTGTCGGAGGTGGTCCTCTCCCCATCACTTTCCTCCTCGTCCAACGACGAGTTCACCGGCGCCGGCGAAGGGGAAAGCCCTTGCTGCTCACGCAGCCGGTACTCCTCATTGTGTTGTTCCAGGTGCTGCCGCCGCCTGATCTTCTTTTCCTTCGCGCGAGCCGCCCACTCTGGCTCTCGCTGCTGCGCGGTGCGACCGGCGGCCCGAGCCCAAGGCATCGACGGGTCTGACCGCGCGACATTCAGGATCACCATCTGCGGACAAAGATCGTCAAGACAAACAGAAATGCAATATGAGGAGCCCAAGGGAAAAGAAGAACCGCGCTCACCGGCTGGGCGTCGGGGAGCATCACTAACGACCAGAGGTCGTCGTCGTTGTGCGGCACCGACTTGTGGCTAATTGCGCGCCTCGCCCGCATGGCCGCATACTCCTGGGGGAAGCGCTCCTGCAGCAGCCGTGAGCGCCAATGACACGGGGTTGGCCGCGTTGCACATTTCAAAGATGCAGAGCTCCCTCTACATGAGGGGGACGATCCGTTAGTTATGAAAGTTGGCGATGATCGAAGCCGCCCCCAGTCTGGCGTCCGCCAAGCGCCGCAGCGCGGTGGTGAGTGACTCCAACCTCCACTGCTGTGCGGGAGGCGACACGCCATGGTGCCAGGCGATGGTCTTCGCCATCAGCACCTTCACGGTGTATGGTGGGAGGCAGGCACCGTCGTTGCGGAGTTAGAACCATCCCTTCTCCGAATACGCATTGTTAGCGGTCATCGTGCATGGCGGGTACAGCCTCTTGTGCGTGTCCCACAGCACGAGTGTTAGGCCGCCAGCATGAACCACCCACGTGTTCGCGCCTCACCCGTGGTGAGAGTGTGGAGTTCCGCACATAAGAGGTGAACCCAGAGATCCCATTCGCTGGGATCCCCAGAAATCCTTCACAGACGGCGACGAAGCACGCCGCCTGTGATATGGCGTTGGGGGTGAAGTTGTGGAGCTCCACCCCATAGTGGTAGCACAACCCCCGCATGAAACGGCCTGCCGGGGCGGTGAAGCCGCACTCGTGCAGCCGAATGAAGATGATGACATAGCCATGCGGCGGGTTAGGCTTCCTGTCCGACGCTGGTCAGACCATCCACGTCGGGTACATCCCGTCACCGGTCGACGCTAGCAGCGCGCCGTTCACCAGCTCGTTCAGCACAAACGGCGTCACCGTCGACTAGGACCATAGGAGAGGCTCTAGTATGCGGATCTACTGCAGTGGAGCCATGGGAGAGCGAGAATGGGAAGCTAGGATGGCGGCGGAATCGCAAGGGGCGCAAGCAGAACCGAGGATGGCGGAGCGCACGACCAAGAGGAAGGCAAGCTGTGGGGGCAATGGATGCGAGTGGCAAGGTAAGGAACTCGTCCCTATCCCTCCCCCATGATTTATAGCTCCAGGGGAGCTACGCCCCCGAAAACTCTGCGCGTCGTGCCCATTAATGCAGGTGTTGCCTTACGTTGCTGACCAGTGGGCCCAGCCGTGTTGAAACGGTGGCGCACACACGCGTGTGCGATCATTACGACGCGGTAACCGAAGGGCTGTGGCGCCCCGTCACATCCTCCCCCCACGTCGCCCACGACGTCTGCGTAGTGCCGCCTGAAAAGATGCGCCTACTACGCACGACCGCAGCCACGACTGGGGTTATTTAATGGCTGGGTTCCTTACCAAGTAAGGATAACCCCCCACACGGTCTGATCCAAGAGCTCCCCGATCTAAAACAGGCGAAGCCAACCCTCACTCGAGGAACTCGAGGGCCAGCCCCTCGAACAATGCACTTACTGATGAATGGTCTTAAGTCCCTCTCGTCGAGTGTGGGCACCATAGATGCCCTTGATTCGGGGGATTACTGATCAGTAGCTCGAGGGTCGATTCGACAGCAACTCTGCGAGTTCTACAGATTAAACCAAGATGGGGACACCTCGTCGCCACCTTGCAAAGGCCATACTAATCAGGGGTTCGGAGCCTGAGCCTTGAAGGGTTCGAACAGACGCCCCAGATTGACAGAGTCAGGGACGACCGGGGCGCGCACATTTGAGGCTGACCTCGAGCTCATTAGCTCGAGGGCGCCCTACAGTTTATGTTCAAGGCCAACGAGGGCAGCTAGTCAAGGGATCCCATCGTGGGAGAGCTTCTGCGCCCTCGGTCCCCATCGAACGGGACCGAGCCCTAACTAGCACACCCGCGTAAAGCACTTCTATGGACGTGTCTCTGGACCACGAGCCGACCCTTATCGAATGGGGCATGGACGTCCACTTGAACCACCCGTTAGCAGCTCAATGAGGGAACCACGATTTGCGACCCGCTCGATGGAAGTCGTGGACACCTCACCCTTCCGCCCCGCGAAAGGGCGGCGAAGGGGCACATAAACAAGCTGGAGAGCTCCCCCCAATCGCCTTGAGCGGGCCCAGGCTCGGGGGCTCGACACACGACTACACCTCCTGGACACACACCGAACATAGACGAATGTCGATACGTGCGCATGGCACCGCCGAGGTCGGCTGAAACACTGCTGAAGCCGACTGAAACTAACACCTCGCACACTGACAAGACACTATGGAAAAACCTTGCAGGAGCATTCACGCTCCTCCAAGGCTTCAGGGGCTACACCCATGGGTGCGCTAGCGCGCCCCCACGGAACAACACAGCAACCAGGAGGGAAGAATGCCCCATCAGCAAGCACCAGCCTCTGCGGGACCTAACGGATACCACTGCAGAGGCTCGGGGGCTACTGTCGGGGACAGCCATAAAAGTCCCCTAATAACCAGGGAAAAACCCCTTTCGAAAAATAATAAAACGGAAACAAACAGACCCGCGAATCGCAAAATACGCTCTGCGTGGCCGTGGCCCGAAACAAAGGAGGGCCCACGGCCCAAGAAACCTCAACAGCCCACCAAACAGTCGGTCGCGGTCCCCCTCGGATGAGTCTCCATTTCGCTCGAGGACCGGGCGCCGTGCCGCGGAGTCTCCGCCTCGCTCGAGGGCCTAACGACCCTCGGACAAGTCTCCGCCTCACTAGAGGTCACCTAGACCCATGACACCTCACCTACTCTCCCGACTAGAGCATTAAATGCTTTGGCACGCTGTGGGCGCCCGGGTCAAAGGTGAATCCCCGCCACGCCTGCTCTTTGACACCGCTTGCGAATCATATCCCAGCACTGTTTCACTGACCCGCCCTGACCGGCCATTCCCGGCGCTGTGCGGTTGTGCTGGAAGGCCGGTGTCAACTCCACGACACTGTGCCGCCCACTCCCGTACCGCCTCCATGTCGCACCCCTCGAAAGAGGACGGTGGAACCCTCAAAAGGCGTACGGCCGCCTACCCCGCACCCGCCTGGGACGGCGCCATGACGTCAGGCCAGCAAGGCGCATCCGCTCCACAATCTTCGGCCCTGTGCGGCCATCCCCGTCACTGTGCCGCCATCCCTAGCACTGCAGCGTCATCCTCGGTACTGTGGGAGCCCCGGATGACAGGACACCACCACACCCGCCATTGTGCATCCTAAAGCCCTTCGTTAGCCCGACCCTCGAGCTAGCGTACGGACGATGACCAAACAAGAAGCTCCCACACTACCACCCTTGAAACCGCTCCTGGACAAGCACATGACTTGCCACGACGCCCACAAGAGTCAAGATTTGCCAGGACAACCATCAGCTCTACGACACTATGCGCCATGGCGCCATAAATATCACTAGAGCCATGCGGGCATAATTGTAAACCGCCTCCCCCTTGGCCTATAAAAGGAGGAGGCGGTCCCCCAGCCGCGGGGGGACGACGGATAGCTGCTCACTCGCACATTTCTGCCTTCATTCACGATATTGGCACTTCGCCTCAATCAAACCTCTAGGACCTGGAGGCTTCTCCTCCTCTCTCGCCTTGCTTGTAGCTCCCCTCTACGAGCACCACAGTGCGACAATTTTTTTGTCATCATAGAACTGATTTCAATGTATGGAGAAAGCTTTTGGTCACAGATGAATCCCGGTTTTTGTCACAATCGGTCGTCTGCCTAACGTGTTGATGGCGCCGTTAATGATGTTTATTTTTTGTGGCGATCAGTTTGGCCATGGAACTTCGTCATAACCTGCTGTTTAGCAGTGGCGACGGCGTATGCCACGCTGGCAGCTGATGTCATTGCTGACATCACCTGCCACGCCATTGCTGATGTGGCAGGTGACGACATTGCTGATGTCATCATTTTCTAATCGTCATTGAATACATGTTCGCATCATCATTTTCTAATCGTCATTGAATACATGTTAACAGCAATTTGGTCACAAGTTTGACAACACTTTGGTCACGGATTTACCATCACTATGGTCACATACGTAATTACAAATTCACCATAAAACAATTATATATCACTATCCATACATTTAGATCAATATCCAGCAACACATAAACTCATATCACTATCCATACACACTCAGACCACTATCCAACATCACGTACACTTAGATCACTTGTCTTTTCTCTTGCTCCTCCTATTGACAAACATCAACACAAAATTAAAACTATGCAAAGCTATATTTGTGAAAGACATGAGAAATGGTTCATAAGCTATAATTAAAACAAAGCAAAGATAGTAGCCTGGAGTTTCCTTCTTGTTTGCTTCATCATCAAGCACATCTTTTCAGCTTGCACATATAGCCACTTCCATTCTTGTTTCTGCAGAAACATGAACATGACAGGTGTTAGAAATAAGCGTAATATCTTTTGAAATGCACATCAATTTATGAATTTTTTTGCTCAACAAACCAATAGCAGGAAAAGACCATGTCATCATTTTTCTCACTATAGCAGTTCAAAACAGCAATGTCATTAAGTTCAAAAATTGGTTTGCTACTTGTATACTTGTGCTACATCGTGATTGCGATTGGACCCAGTCTAAACATAATTGACAAAAGTATCATTCCTAATAAATAAAGATTGCATATCATTTCACAATAAAAAGATTGAGCTTGTTGTCTTCGATTTGTCATCGTGTTGATCAACCAGAGCGTGAAGATCACAAGGATGTGAGCATATTGTGCCTCAGCATGCTTAAGTAGAAGAAACTTGGGACTACTTAGGACTTGCTATTTGGGATCTTTCTCTCTCGGATGTCGCTGCCCCGTATTAATTTATTAATCCAATTTGCAGATGCAAAAGGAACGAGATGGATAGAGACACTCATTTTGTAGAGTGCAGTGGAAGAGAGAAGTTACAGATGGATTAGAATCCTCCCGAGGTGGGTGCGAACGTGCGAGCGGAGACTCGAAGCCCCGAAACCAACCCCCCCCCCCCCCCCCCCCCACCCCCAAGATCCGCACCAACATGTCCCTACATGCTGGCAACAAAGAAGCGCCACGTGATTTCTTCCAACACTGACCGAAACAAAACGGAAGATTGGAATTTAAAGAACTTGGAGGAATCGAGGGGTACAGACCTGTCGCCGGCGGCCGGGGGTAGCTTGCCGGGGCAAGAAAGCGGGAGTTTCCCATTTGGCAGCAAAATTGTGCACGAATCCCCCATTGAATCCGCCGCTGCCCCCCCCCCCCCCCCCCCCCCCGTCTGGAAGTGGAGGCCGACTAGCGAGCCCTCGCTGTCTATGATGCAGAGGGAGGTGGGATCCGCACTGAACGCCCTCGGTTTTGGGGAGAGAGGTGAGATCCGCCGCCGTCGTTGTCGTTGAGGCATGAGGGAGCAGCGAGCGAGTGGGGAGGCCGGAGCTCAGAGGCACGACACCATGACCTATAGAGGTTCGCGACCACGACTCTGGGCTGGGGAGGTGCCGATGTGATGCGGTTGTGCGGAAGAAATGGCAGCGTGTGGGAGACGAACGGAGATAGATATAGAGGATCTAGGTAAAATTCGTCGATTGGGAGCCGAGAAAGTGGGCCGACTCTCATGGGCTTTTTCCTTTTGCCTTTTGTTTTTTGTTTTTGTATTTCTCTTTTTTCTTTTTTTAATATGACTAAGTGAAAGATGTTCTTAGTTGTGAAGGTTATACAATATCACTTTATGAAAATAATTTGAAATTTTTATGAGATGGTTTCGGAGCAAAAAGATGATGTTTTGCGAATATATGGAATTTGTTTGACCAATTTCACATATACTGTAATTTTTTATTCAATTACTAAGAAATAAATGTTAAAATCATCTAATCTTGCTTAAAAATCTAAAAACTTGCATGAGCTCCTCCTTTTGGTTTATTATGTTATCAAAAAAGTTTCAAGTGATTATGTTAAAGTGATGATGCACATCCCCACTAAAGCATACATGTCTCACACATACCATTGTCACTTAGGGAGAGATGTTCATCCCTATGTGGAATGTATACTACCTGTTTCTCTAAATTATTTGAAACTTCTTTGGGATGTTTATGGATCCAAACCATGATGTTGTGTCAGGCTTTGAAATTTTCGGGCCAAGTTTGCCTATTATTGTAATTATTTGTTGATTTAATCAATAACAAATGTTAAAATCATCTAATCTTTCTTAAAAAAATCTGAAAACTTGCATGATATCCTCATTTTGGTGTAGTATGTTGTAAAAAAAGTTCCAAATGTTTCTGAGAAAGTGATGATGCACATCCTCACTAAAGCATACATATCTCACACATGCTATTGTCACTTAGCGAGAGATGTTCATCACTATGTGGGATGTATTGTACCAGCATCGCTCTCGTCACGCCGCCACTGCTTTGCCACGCTCGATGCCTCATCTGCCTTTGCCGCCGCATTTTTGCCAAGCCAGACGCTAGGTGTGCCCTCGTCGCGCGTGAACCGGCGTTGCTCTACCCTGGTGACAAGTCCCAGCGATGACTTGCGTTTCCAACACCACCGTCGCGTCAATGGGGAACGCGTCACGAGATCATATGGGTCGGCCCATAACGTCTGATCCATGCAATGTTGTTGATTTGAAATGATTTCAACAAAGTGTTGATGTACATTATTTTAGTGTGACGTTTGACCATGTTTGACTAATTCAAATTTTGGAATTTTTAAATAAAGACACCTTCGCGCTTATTTTTGGACCTCTGGTTATTTTAAATGGAAAAGTCATGAATACCAAGTTTGTTCGGCTCATCAAAATCTACATTTAATATTTGGGTCAACTTTTCATTTTTCAAAGTTTTGACGTCTTGAATTTTAAATTTTGTTTTTTTGCAGCTCCGAACGAGTTTTTGAAGCCCTAGACGGTCTCGAATTGAAAAGTTATGAATACCCAAAATTCATAACTCATCAAGATCTACAATTATTATTGGGGTCATTTCCGCATTTGAAAAATTATTAGGAAAGTGTACTTCTAAATAGACAAGTCTTTCACATAGTTTCATAAACTATATGTGAGATTCTAGATTTTGTGAGTACGTTTACTAGCACTTTCTCAAATCCAAAAATGGCCTATGTAAACATTGTATATCTTGATGAGTTCTAACACATTTGTATTCTAAAGTTTTCAAACGATGTCATTTAGTTTGTTGTTTGACCAGGTTTGACCATGTCAAATTTTGGAAGTTTTAAATAAAGACACCTTCGTGCTACTTTTTTGACCTCTAGGTGGTTTTAAATTGATAAGTCATGAATATCATGTTTGCTTAACTCTTCAAGATCTACACACTGTATATTGGACATTTTTGGATTTGGAAAATTTTGAACCATTCAAATTTTGAATTTCACTATATTTTATAGAATTTCCTGTTTTTCGAACCCTAAACTATCTCGAATTTTCTGTTTTTCGAACCCTAAACATTTTACATCATTTAGTGTAAAAATAATCTTGTTTTCAGTTGTCATTTTTTTAGAATTCAAAATTTGAATTGTTCAAATTTTGACACATGAAGAGATGACCAAAGTCAACATCATAAATTGATAGAACATGATTTTAGAAGCATTTAGGAAAAAACTATCAAATTCGGAGTTAGTACGAGGGAGAAAGACTACTTACAAGTTTTAACTAAATATGAAAAAGAGAAATCGTTCTTGTTCATGTTCATGATGTTTTGTGCCTCAATTCCATAAAGGCAACATTTGCCCCTTCTATCACAAAAGGAAGAGTGGTGTAGTGGTATGACTTAGTATTCTATTGCAAGAGATCTCATGTTTGAATCACATGTTCCACATTTTTTCAAGTTTTATTTATAAGATTTATTCCATTCAATTAATAAAAAGAAATAAAACACCCTAATACAACAAAAACTAATGCTTGTCCTTGTGGTCAGCACACTTTGGTTCAAATCCTTGTGCGAGCAACTTGTTTGCATAGGTTTATTCACATGATTTATTGTCCTTTACTAATAAAAATAAATAAAACCCCCATATAATAGAAATTGATTCTCGTCCTAGTGGTTAGCGCACTTCAATTTTGTTCCAAAGGTCTCAGGTTCAAATCCCTGAGTGGGTAACTTTTTTGCAATTTGGGCACATCTAATGTGGCCCACACATCGCACGTCATCAATGTGGAACCAGACAAGTTATCAAACTTATATGTGACCAAATTGCCCATGCATCGCATGCCGTCAAGTGGTAGACGTGAGGGAAACCAGACACATTATTTATGACGAATTCTAGAACTCATCTGTGACCAATTTGCTTCATCATTAAATGTGTCAAACAAGGTAAATAAACGATGATGATGTCAAATCTAATCGGTGGCCATTAGATTTTTTCACAAAATAAAAACATAATCTATGACCATTTGTAGTTAGAGTTCTGTGACAATTCTTTATTTTCGACATTAATAATTAAGTAAAAACTTTTGTCACTTCTACCTTATGACGAAAATCAAACTTTCGTCACAGAAAGATATTATTTAGTGACGAAGTTTTGCATCGTCGCAAGCAAAACATCATGGATTGGAGTATTTCTACTAGTGCGGCGCCCGGGCCGCTGGAGCGCAGGCCACCAGCGGGGGCCCGCCGGCGCGCGGGCCGGGGGCGCAGACCACCAACGTGGGGCCCGCCACCGCACGTCCACCGGTGCGGGAGCCGCCATACAATTAATAAAAAGAAATAAAACACCCTAATACAACAAAAACTAATGCTTGTTCTAGTGGTCAGCACACTTCGATTTTCTTCCAAAGGTCTCCGGTGGTTCAAATCCTTGTGCGAGCAACTTTTCTGCAATTTAGGTTTATTCACATGATTTATTGTTTTTTATTAATAAGAGGAAATAAAAACCCCCATATAATAGAAATTGATTCTCATCCTAGTGGTCAGCGCACTTCAATTTTGTTCCAAAGGTCTCAGGTTCAAATCCATTAGTGGGCAACTTTTTTGCGATTTGAGCACATTTAATGTGGCCCACACATCACACGTCGTCAAGGTGGAACCAGACATGTTATCTATGACGATTACTAAAACTTATATGTGACCCAATTGCCCATGCATCGCATGCCATCAAGTGGTAGATGCGAGGGGAACCACACACATTATTTATGACGAATTCTAGAACTCATCCGTGACCAATTTGCTTCATCATTAAATGTGTCAAAGAAGGCAAATAAATGATGACGATGTCAAATCTAACCGGTGACGATTAGATTTTTTCACAAAATAAAAACATAATCTATGACCATTTGTAGTTAGAGTTTTGTGACGATTTTTTATTTTCCACATTAATAATTAAGTAAAAACTTCGTCACTTGTACCTTATGACGAAAATCAAAATTTCGTCACAAAAAGGTATTATTTAGTGACGAAGTTTTGCATGGTCACAAGCAAAACGTCATGGATTAGAGTATTTCTACTAGTGGGGCGCGCGGGCCGCTGGGGCGCATGCCACCAGCGTAGGCCCGCCGGCGCGCGGGCCGCCGAGGCGCGCACCACCGGCGCGGGGCCCGCCAGCGCACGTCCACCGTCGCGGGAGCCGCCATACAATTAATAAAAAGAAATAAAACACCCTAATACAACAAAAACTAATGCTTGTCCTAGTGGTCAGCACACTTCGAGTTTGTTCCAAAGGTCTCCAGTGGTTCAAATCCTTGTGCGAGCAAATTTTTTGCAATTTAGGTTTATTCACATGATTTATTGTGTTTTATTAATAAAAATAAATAAAACCCCCATATAATATAAATTGATTCTCGAGTGGTTCAGCGCACTTCAATTTGGTTCCAAAGGTCTCAGGATCAAATCCCTGCGTGGGCAACTTTCTTGCAATTTGGGCACATTTAATGTGGCCCACGCATCGCACGTCATCAAGGTGGAACCAGACATGTTATCTATGACGATTACTAAAACTTATATGTGACCAAATTGCCCATGCATCGCACGCCGTCAAGTGGTAGACGTGAGGGAAACCAGACACATTATCTATGACGAATTCTAGAACTCATCTGTGACCAATTTGCTTCATCATTAAATGTGTCAAAGAAGGCAAATAAATGATGACGATGTCAAATCTAACCGGTGACGATTAGATTTTTTTCACAAAATAAAAGCATAATCTATGACCATTTGTAGTTAGAGTTTTGTGACGATTTTTTATTTTCCACATTAATAATTAAGTAAAAACTTCGTCACTTGTACCTTATGACGAAAATCAAAATTTCATCAAAAAAGGTATTATTTAGTGACGAAGTTTTGCATCGTCACAAGCAAAACGTCATGGATTAGAGTATTTCTACTTGTGGGGCGCGCGGGCCGCTGGGGCGCATGCCACCAGCGCAGCCCGCCGGCGCGCGGGCCGCCGGGGCGCGGACCACCGGCGCGGGGCCCGCCAGCGCACGTCCACCGTCGCGGGAGCCGCCATACAATTAATAAAAAGAAATAAAACACCCTAATACAACAAAAACTAATGCTTGTCCTAGTGGTCAGCACACTTCGAGTTTGTTCCAAAGGTCTCTAGTGGTTCAAATCCTTGTGCGAGCAAATTTTTTGCAATTTAGGTTTATTCACATGATTTATTGTGTTTTATTAATAAAAATAAATAAAACCCCCATATAATATAAATTGATTCTCGAGTGGTTCAGCGCACTTCAATTTTGTTCCAAAGGTCTCAGGATCAAATCCCTGCGTGGGCAACTTTCTTGCAATTTGGGCACATTTAATGTGGCCCACCATCGCACATCATCAAGGTGGAACCAGACATGTTATCTATGACGATTACTAAAACTTATATGTGACCAAATTGCCCATGCATCGCACGCCGTCAAGTGGTAGACGTGAGGGAAACCAGACACATTATCTATGACGAATTCTAGAACTCATATGTGACCAATTTTCTTCATCATTGAATGTGTCAAACAAGGCAAATAAAAGATGAAAATGTCAAATCTAATCGGTGACGATTAGGTTTTGTCACAAAATAAAAGCATAATCTATGACCATTTGCAGTTAGAGTTCCGTGACGATTTTTTATTTTCGTCATTAATAATTAAGGAAAAACTTCGTCACTTGTACCTTATGACAAAAATCAAAATTTCGTCACAGAAAGATATTATTGTGTGACGAAGTTTTTCATCATCACAAGCAAAGTGTCATGGATTAGAGTATTTCTACTAGTGCGCCGCGCGGGCTGCTGGAGCGCAGGCCACCAGTGCGGGCCCGCCGACGCGCGTCCACCGGCGCGGGAGCCGCCGTTCAATTAATAAAAAGAAATAAAACACCATAATACAACAGAAACTAATGCTTGTCCTAGTGGTCAGCACACTTCGATTTTGTTCCAAAAGGTCTGCAGTGGTTCAAATCCTTGTGCGAGCAAATTTGTTGCAATTCAGGTTTACTCGCATGATTTATTGTGTTTTATTAATAAAAAGAAATAAATCCCCCATATAATAGAAATTGATTCTCGAGTGGTCAATTTTGTTCCAAAGGTCTCAGGTTCAAATCCCTGAGTGGGCAACTTTTTTGAAATTTGGCACATTTAATGTGGCCCACGCATCGCACGTCATCAAGGTGGAGCCACACATGTTATCGATTACCATTACTAAAACTTATATGTCACTAAATTGCCCATGCTTCGCACGCCTTCAAGTGGTAGACGTGAGGGAAACCAGACACATTATTTATGATGAATTCTAGAACACTACTAGAAATTGACCCTTAGAGCACCAATTTGTTTTGCAACACCACGTATTTGGTTGCAATATTTGGTTTTATAGCAACCATCGTATTCATGGGTTGCGATATCTGGATGTTATGGCAACAAAAAATGTGGGTTGCGTCTGTTGAAACAGTCATTGCAATAGGTTGGTGTTAATGCCACAGTGAAAATGGTGGTTGCCTTTATGGGTACCTATTGCCACAATTAATTGTGCATTGCGATGGTATTGATTTAGTGTTGCAATAGATATGTGTTTCTTGCCACGAATAATTATTTGGTTGCGAATAGGCATGCCTCTGGCCACGATGAAAGAATGTTGTCTACAACATAACTTTTGTTGCAATGGCTCATGTGGCTATTGCATCCAGCAAATTGTTCATTGCATTTGATGTGTGTTTGTTGCCGCGAACATTTAGTTGGTTGCGAATAGGCATGCCTGTGGCCATGATGAAATAATGTTGTTTAAAATTTAACCTTTGTTGTAATAGCTCATGTGGCTATTGCAGTTAGAAAAAAGTCCGTTGCGTTTGTTGCCACGAACATTTAGTTGGTTGCGAATATCCATGCTTGTGGCCACGATGAAATAATGTTGTCTAAAATTTAACCTTTGCGGCGATAGCTCATGTGTCTATTACATCTAGAAAACTGTTCATTTCATTTGATGTGTGTTTGTTGCCACAAACATTTAGTTGGTTGCGAATAGGCATGTTTGTGGCCATGATGAAATAACGTTGTGTAATATTTAACATTTGCTGCGATAGCTCATGTGCCTGTTGCATCCAGAAAACAAATTGTTCCATCAATTAGCTTCTATTGCCACCAATAAATTATGTGAATTATTTTCTTGTAAACTTTGGAAACTAATCTATGTTTTACTATTTTAATTGTTGACACATTAGGAAGTAAACTGTTTCTTTCATTTTTATTGGTATAGTGCGACTATAGAATTATTTTTGGAAGAAAAAAGGGGCTCACTGGGCGTCAAACATGACAAGCTGGGTAGTGGAGGGCAAGCTGCGCCACACGGTAATGACCCAGAAGGGGAAGCTGCTCGGCTGCTAGGTCAAGGGAACACGAGCAGGCCGAAGGAGGGTGCGCTCTGGTTTCTCCCCCACCAAATGTCTGCTGAAATGGGTGTGGTCATCGACTATGTGTGGACGCTGGGCTGGTGGCGAGCTACGTGGTTGCATTGAACCGGCAGCTAGCTGCTAAGCCTAGGGCTGAGCTTCAGGTTCCACCTTGGGCCGAATGAAAGAAAAGAGACATGGTAGAGGGAAGTAATGCCTGAAACGTTCAGCCAATGGTGAAAGTGAACCTTTTCCTATTCTTCTAAACCCCACCTGAATCATTAGAATTAAATGCATGACCTTAAATCGATTATCGATTACATCCATATAACCAAGAATTCTTCTAGTTACAACCCATAAACATATGAGAACCACAACACAGCTACATATATTTACAATAATCACACTGCTGAATTAACAGAATTTAACTAATGCTGTAGGACGGACACTGCTGCTGCTGCTAGGCTGACCTGCAACACATATACACAAGATAGTTGTTGCTGTCAGTACGACAAAAACTGCACTTTAGGCCTTGTTTAGAGCAACTCCAACAGTTCCCCATTTAGGCTTTGCATTCTCATAATTTTGCCAAAAGCAAGAAAATAGGACATTTGAAGTTTTGAACCTAATAAAACTGAAACTGAAGCACTGAAATAGCTACCAAAATGAAAAATAAAACCAAATCTTTGAAATAGATAATGGAACACTGAATATTTCCTTAAAAATGTTTTTCATTAACCGAACATTCAATATGCTCACCCAATATTCCTTATCCTTACTAGGAAACAAAGTGCGGCATTGCCACGCATTTGTGTGGAGTGCCCTTGTAGTTGTGAAGCTAGTTTTAATCATGCATCTCAAAGTTATTATCTAACTATAACAAAGGGAGATGGATACGGCAGCCCTCCCTAAAATTTGCATTTTACATTAAAATAGAATGTGGAATAAGCTGTCCAATTTTGATGGCTGAATATTCAAACTACAACATCATTAGCAGTTATCAAGTAAGCCACAGTTGATGCCATTGTGAAATGTGAATTGGCTGCAACTCAAGTTTCACGGGCCAGCATGGCAGTTCTTGATCAGTTGAGACCACAGTATTCACACAAAAGTGCAAGTGCAAGAGCAGGACCCAATTGAGTAAAATTTGCAAAGAAATACAAGGAAGCAAACCTATGGGTGGCTACTGAAGGATGGAAAGATCATAGAGTTATGCTGCAGAAAATTGATCCTTCCTTTCTGAATTATACATACGTAGCAGCTGTTAAAAATGCAAAGGAAGAGAGGAGAAGTAATTAGAATAGTAGGTACAACAGTGTTATTACCTAGCTGCACAGACATGTGAAATATTTTTTTGACCAGTGTGCTTATGAACTTATTCATCAAAGCTACATCTGCATTCATCAATAGAGTAACAGAATATATGATAGGACGAAGCAATCTAATTCTAAATCTGCATAACTAACAAGATTTGAGAACTGCAATAATCTGAAATTGCAGATTTGCAAAGGCATAATTAAAAAATCTACTAGATCGAGCTATATATAATTGCAAAGATATAATTCACCAACACATATATATGTTGGAACCAAAATGAGCTATATATTATTGCTAGAACTGTATAACCAAAATTTTCTTTTCCTACTAAGATAGTTTGGCATATCAATTTTTGTATAATGAAGAGATTTTTCACATGCACCAATCATAGATTGAACTGACTACATTTGGTAATTTAAATCAATGAAGTGCAGAAATGTAAGATTGGAGTATCATAGCTGAAGATCTTGTAAAGAATGCTGATTAGGTTAGTCTCAAGAATATAAATTGAGACAAATATAATATGTAGAGGGGAAAATAGATGCAAGTGAAGTTCCATGACTATGTGCACTCTTCAAGCCAAGCTTCCAAACACCAGATCAGAGTTTAATCAATGTAATCCATGGTAAATATCTAACAAAATAATCAGCTCAGATGAACCAAGGGGCCGATACTGAAAGGGAGGGGGCAGATGGCTCACCGCATCCTTAAGCCTATTGACGATGCTTCAAAGACACACGGAGCCGCCATTCAACCTCCGCCGGTGCTGCCAATCCGGGCCGTCCTACAAAACTAAGAAAACATGTCTGATGTAATCTAGTTTAAGAAAGAAAGTGAGATTAAATTTTAAAGTGCATTTGATTATGTGGAACTATAATTTAAAGATTGCAGAGCATCAAACAGGGGATTTCATGTTTGAGTATAATAGATATACTATGGTTACTTATATACAGGTTGCACAGGCCTCAGTTCCTACAACTGCATAAGAGATCCTCTCCGTCAGTCTGATTACTTCAATATTGTGACTACTGCTACAATTTTAGATCTACATACTTGTAGATGCCCACACAAAGTTACTCAACCAAACATCTGAAACAGTAAACTGCTAGTATTCAGTTAATACATGAAGAGACAAGCTGTAAGGATCTGACCTGGAGATGAGAAAAAATTGATCAGTCCACATATCTGTGAATTTAATTTTATAGCTACTTGAGAAATAAAGAAGGCTCGCAGTCTCATATATACCGAGGACACTCAAATCCTTCACAAATTCCAATAGTCTGCAAAACAATGAATGCAGATAATAGGTAAAAGATAAGATATCACGGCTAGATTAATTAATTAACATATAAAAATCTGGTTACTAGATTGCTAGTTACTCCCAAAGAAATCTGCAGGGATTGATAAGATCAGAGTCCCCTCCATTGAATACTGATACCATGGGTTGATACCATGTGTAACTGCAAGGAACAGCTAATCGGTAAAGATACTAATACCTACTGCTAACACACAAATGCTATCTCGATCAAAATGCACTGCACGACTAACATATGTCGACTCATCGGATCCTCGTTTACCCCCGAAAATAATTTGAAAGAAAAAAATAATACACAATGTGAACTAGTAAAACCTGTGTTCAAATTTATCGGTCCATTAATTTAACCATCGATCCAAGCAATGATTAACTTACTACTCGATTCATGGATCTGCAGCAACCATATATGAACTCCCCAATCAGAAATTACTACTTCAATTAATAGAAAGAGAAGGAATCCTAGATTTTGCATTTCACCATACAGAAACATTGACCGCAAACTGAATCATTGACCGCTGACACCATAGAACTTGTTTCGGAGTTGGGGAATTATTCTCGAAGCTTCAAGGATGGCAAAAACAACTCGATTAGAGAGGAGGAAAGGATACGATAGGGGTCAGAAGATTGGGAAATCGAGCAGATATATTCTTACCAGCAATTAACCGTAGGGACTGGGGTTGGAGATTAGTAGAGGGCCGGACGGGATTTGGAGGCGGCAGCACAGGTTGTGAAGTGGCTGAAGACTCCCGTGACTGCGACGCCGGAGAAGGCCTGGCTTCCTGCAGCTCCACATCGCAGTGGTGGGTGATGTCAGATGCGGCGGGGATGGATATCCAGTTCTCAGCAGCGGGTGAGCCTAGGAGAGGCGGAGGGTGGAGGTGTAGAGGAGAGCGGACGGTGAAGGAGCGGAGGAGATGCAGGAGGATCTCTGGATCTGAGGATGGCGAGCAAGGAGGGCGGGCTGGGAAGCGAGTGAAGAAAATGGCGGAGCGCAGCAGTGGGTTAGTGATTAGGTTTTCCTCTTGCGCCGAGCGCGGGACTTCATGAGCTCAGGTATCTCGCGTGACACTTTGCGCGCGTTACAAAAAAATCAGTTTCTACACACGCGGAAAAGGTGCATATTTTTTTCTTATTTGCATATTGAACCTGCCATACTTGTTGAATATTTAGTGAGTACGTCTAGCCATTTTTTCAATAGTAAACAAATATTTAACTATATTATATATATTTAGTGTTGATTAGAATCGTGACTACTTGTTGAATTTTTTAACTCTTAATAATTAGCAGTTCAACAACATTGCATACACTGACTACTGAAAAAACACTCAACGAAGTGAAATTCAAATCCCATTTTGAAATAATAAATTATATTTCAATTAAAAAAATTCAACTATAAAGCTATTTAACTTCTCAAGATATAACTTCTTCATTCGAAAAAGTGATACAATTCCGTGGATCCATCTGCCGTTGCACCACTCCTTGTGGGCGCCGCCCCCTAGAAAGATTCGTCGCCGCCACATTCAGCCATCGATGTGGTCTTCGATCTACAAGATCCTGCTGTGGTGGCGGGGAAGGCAGGTGTGTCAAACGTGAGGACGATGGCACCATGGTTGGAAGGGATAGGGCCGGGAGCTCATCACCGTGGCTGGATTGCTAGGTCTTGGGCGGATACTTGCGATACGAAGAGGGAGGAGGAGGCCAAGAGGATAAGGGCAGGCTGGGCGCGGCTGTCGGGGGAATTTCTCCCCTCTTGAGCGGGAGGAGTTTTATCAACAAAGCAGGGGGCGTGGTTGGTCCCGATTGTCGGTGAGGGTAATCAAGGCGGGAGCGCGAGAGGTGCAGGTGCCAATTTTTTGGTCTGGCGGGGTGGGTCCACCATATAATTGATAGTACTAGTAGTATTAGAAATTTAATCAGTTTTTTAAGACAATATACAATTTCATATGGAAATAGTGTGATAAACAAAGTTGTACAACTCATTAAGGTCAACAACTTTGACATTGGTCATTGTTTCATGTGACTTTGTTTGGGTAGTTCAATTTTGAATTTAAAAATGTTCAAACTTCAAACACAACTTTGGGACACTTTACCTCCAAAATATCATTTTTCCATTTGATAAAGTGTTAGTAAACACTACTCAAAAAACATAGTTCTTACATAGAGTTTATGAAACTATTTGCCCATTCAGCTGATACAAAGAATAGTGTTTGGCTAGTAGATTCAATAATGTTATGTGAGAGGAAATAAATCGAGATATGTCGAGCCAAGATAAGTGGAACAACCTCTATGTGAGACACCTGAATAATGTTTGTAGATATTGATTAGTTATGAATTTTGTGTATCCATGAAATTCAAAGATGAGACTGTTTAGGGCTTCGAAAATTGGTTTGGAGGTTTTAAAAATCCAAAATTTGACTCATCCAAAATTCATCAAATGAAAATTTGACCCAAAAAACAAATATAGATCTTGATGAGGTTAACAAACATGGTATTCAAGATGTTTCCATTAGAAACAATTTAGACTACCAAATACAAGCGTGAAGGTGTCATTGCTTTAAATTTCAAAGTTTGACTTGGTCAAACCTTGTCAAACTTTGACCGCAGATGAAAAACTTTTGAATACAAAGCTGTTAGAACTCATCAAGATCTACATTCTTTAAAAACATGGATGTGACATAGAGTTTATGAAACTATGTGAGAGACTTGACAATTTTGAACTAAACTTTTGTAACACTTTCTCAAATGCAAAAATGACCTATATAAATTTTTTAGATCATGATGATTTATGAATTACTTTTCAAGTTGACATCATCTAGAGGTTAGAAATCTAGAGGAGTGAAAATTTAAAAATCCAACTCCGGCGTGATCCAGATCCGGTGACGGGTGCACGGCTCGGAGTGGAAGCGATGGCGCCACCACCCTCTCTCCTCACCCCCGGCTCCATCTCTCCCTGCTCTGCGACATCTTCCCTTCCTTTATCCCTCTTCACTTGCCTTCGACACCCCTACTTGTGTTGGATCCAGAAACAGAACCATGCTAAAGATGGGCGTGGGTGAGAGCGCGACGAGCTACCGGTACTGTGGTGGCCCCGCACATCGTCGGCGTTGCCCGACCGACCTGTGCCTTTGCGCAGGGGTAGGCCCACGTGTATTCAACTGAATACCCATTATTTTTGCAAGAAATTTTTATACATATAGTCTATATTAGGTATATGCATAAAAACAAAATAGACAGGTCAAATTGGATCTAAATAACGATAAAAAACCCAACTGGACAGTTGGGCCATTCCACCTTACCCGTGGCCCATTTGGCCGAGTCCCACCCACCCTCCCGAGGGGGCGCCGGCCGGCCGCCGCCGCAACGGCTCGAATGCTAATGAGGGCACGAGGCACGACCGCACGAGGAGGCAGTGGTCGGCGGCACTGCGACGGGAGGGGATTCTGTCGAGACCGCAGGGATTTCAGCGACCGGTTTGGAGCAACTGAGCGAGGCACACCGCAGGGATTCTGTCGAGTGGCTTGGGTGCCGAGGTCGTGGTGGTGGCGCTGCATGTCTGCACCGCTCCTGTGGCAACAGGCGGCCGCCAGGCACCGGCCAGTGTGGACAGTAGGTCGACGTTCCCCTCCTCGCCATCGCCGTCGGCCACACCCGCGTCTGCCATGCCGGAGCCACCGTCTCCGTCCACCGGTGAGTCCAGTGCCCGCCGCCGGCTTACCTAACCCCGATCCACCCCATTTTACGGCACTGGCCACCATCCCCATCAACCACCGTCCACGATCGGTGCCCTCACCTCCGGGAACGGCGTCCTCAGTGCCAAGCCATCCTTGCAGGCGTCCTCACCTCCAGGAATTGCTGTCATCACCACCAGGATCAGCGCTCCCCGCTAACAATCTGCACATACCCTCACGATCCCTTTGCTCGATCCCAATCTCGTACTCTGATTTGACAATGTTTATTTGCACTTTTAATGTAAAATCGTATTTGTTGTATCCTTGTACCGCTGGGTCTTGGCAATTTCAATGTTGGTGACAAAAAGGATCCATTCTGATCCTATGGAAGGAACAGAGTGAACCGTAACCCTAGGCCTGTAGCTTTTTAACATTTGATTCAATGGGATCTCAATGTTTGGCTAAATTCTCCCTTAACTGGTTGGGTGTTTGATGAAATGCCTCGATTTGGCTGGGGTCTGCGCATGTTTGGACATGCAATTTGCAGTAATCTAGCTATGAGTAGTATCCTGCAGTAGCGAGCATAATCTGCACATGGTTTAAATTATCACCAAACCATGTTGATTGAGATTAATTCACACTTCCACACTTCTTTTTCCTTTGTAGTGGATACATTTTATCAATTTCCTATGGTCTTGGTTGTATAGCCAGATGATTGAGTTAACTGCAAATTAGGATGCACTTTTCTTTCTGGAAACTGAAAGCTAAGTGTTTCTAGCTGTTTTAAAATTGAAAATTCAGTTCAGTTTGTCACAGTGGCACCCTTTTTAATGTGGATGCATCTTTTGCAACCCGAACCCAGCACTTCTGTTGTCTTCATTGCCAACTTTTGATGATGAAAGCATGGGATAATTGTTTGTTACTGATATCCATATAGTCCATCGTTTGGTCAGCATGGTGGCACTGAGTTTTTATTTGTCTTCACGTATTTCCCCTGGAAGGAACTACCTTTTCACATTGCACAACATGCAAGGTGCAATTCCATCCACAGGTGCAATTTCTAGAGGGATATGAGGGACGTGGGATGAAAATCTTACTTCTGACTATTTGTTGCTACAGATTTCTTCCTTGTGTACCTTGCCATCCAAACTGTGTGATCACCTTTCCCTCTTATTAGTCTCTGCTATTGTTTATTTCATAGTCACATTAGCATTAATGAAGTGCAAACAGATTGCATATGTTCTTTTGGTGTAAATAGAGTGAACCTTTGTTAGTGTAATTGAACATGTACTGTGTCAGTTCATCAAGCAGACCTTCTATCATCGAATGTGTTGCATATTTGAGTTTGTGGTTTTCCAAATAATTGAGCCTGTGTTGTTCCAAATAATTGAGCCTTTACATTAATTTTCCTGTGTGCCTTTGTTTTCCATATCTAGCAGATACTGTACAAGTATTAGTCGATCGAGCTAGCTTGCATTGAATTTCTATGTTAGTTCATCTTACGAGTAAGGGAGTAGGTCTGCCATGTTCGCATTGTCTGAAAATTTTGCGGGACGTTAACTACTAGCATGCTTTGAGTCCCCATTTGGAACGCGCAGGGTTCAGTCGAGGTTGCAAGCAATTGTTCTATTGGAACAAGTAGTGTCAATAACTGACATTGTAGTGACAACAAGTAGGGTCAATAACTGAGAAGTTATCAGTCAATGTATAAGCTAACCTTTTCCTGGAACTCACCCTGCTTGGTTCTCCAGGGAAATGGCTGAAAATCTTGAAATGACTGATAAAAAGGAATTTCAGCATTTCCATCTTACATTACAAGCTTTTCTATGTGTTCATAGCTCAACAAGGTAAAAAGTCTATAATGCTAATTGTTAACATTGTTTCAAGGTCAGTCTTGCCATCATCTAGCATGGACTTCCTTATGTATTATTTGTAACCACTTTTGTCGTAACTTGCTATATCTATTGCCATTACATATAAGTTGCCACTCCATTGTGAGAATGAGTGCTGATCTGAGAGACTTATTTTTCTACGAGGATTTATTGTACTATTCTCTTCTTCTAGTAAGTTTATTTCATCACCTTTCTTTGTGTCATGCAGAACGGTCGCTACCTATAGAAAAAGAAGACAAATTAATTGTTCGGCATTTGTACCTATGTCTCTATATTAACTTTATGGTCCTTCTCATTACAGGCCTTTATTATTAGGTTATGGGGAGTAAATTTATGCGTCTTTGCACAATCATCGGTCAACTATGCTTAAAGTTTTTTTTATCTTTCACAAACACATTTATCTCACCAAGATATGAAGGGTATGTTGTCAGACAATTGTCTCTGTCTCTGCACTTCCCAGTTTTAAACTTGATTATTGATTTGGAAAGAATTGTTTCTATTGTGGAAATATATTTGTATTGCTGACTTGAGTAGTCATAGGCAATGAGGAGATAGTAATGATTCAATATTGTTCTTGATGCCTTTTTTCTTCAATAATGTATGGAACACGTTTGGTGCTATGACAAGAATCTCAATATTTGAATAATTATTTTGGGTCCTTACTGTTATATGTACTAATGTTGTTAAGCTTACAAATTTCTATCTTGTCGTAACTTGATACATTCTGCAATTCAGCTACAACTATATTTTTTATGAGAAATCTTAACTAGGATCTTGGGTGATTTATTTAGGTTTCACATAATTATTTATTATTTTGTTGAATCAAATGTGTATTTTATATAAATATTTTGTTGCCCGTAGCAACGCACGGGCACGATCCTAGTATTGTCTAACTATGAGATGAAAGTACTTTTTATCTTAAAAAAATTATGTTCATTCTTGGCTTCAGACATTCAGTTTGCGTTCGAAGTTCATCAACCTAATTCACTTATTTGACCCAACATGCTTGTGTGATAGAAAAAAGTAGCAACCTGTTTTGTAATGTTTCTGAGAATGGCTAATTCGTTGTAGGTTGATTTCAGAATGGACATTATCTGTTGATCAGCTAGCAAGGGATTCATTATCTGACCCATCAAGGTACACTGCAATTCTTTCATTCTTTCATTATTTTACTTTATAGTTATACAAATATTTGAGTCCATGGGGCCTGCTTTCTTATTATACATCAAGTCTAACAGATGTCGATGTGTTCTTGCTAATTGTCCTGAAATGCACCATGTCATAACACTAGGTCGATGTTGCAATGTTTCTGAGCTATCAACAATTCGTTACAAATCATATTCAACACATAGCTTCAAATGAAGTGGAATTCTCTCTGAAAGACATTCTTTTCCAATTAAAGAGATGGAGTATAGGAAACTAAATTGGGTTACAAACCCAGGAACAAACAGAACATGTTGCAGTGATTGCACAGGGCTTGTAGTCTGTAGAAGATGATGATTATCATGTTGTGAGCATGAGGGAGGCTTGCTTGTTCTCTATCGTATATGTTTTCTATGATTAACATCCTTTCTATGATTGCTAATTACTCCATGAATTTAATCATATATGTTTTCATGAATCGCAGAGAATCTTGGACAGCCAAAACATATAACTCACCCAACCCCCTGCTAGAGCGAGTCTATACCCCACAGTACCGCCGATCCCTTGTCATTATCAGGTAAGACCATCCCAAGCTAAAGTTCCTAATTATTCAGCCAAGACCATTGCCCATTAGTTCTTGTGGTTGTACCTGTTTGCTTGGGTGGTTCTCCATGTTCCGATTAACATATCAAAGTGGTCTTGTAAAGTAAAGATCATAAATGAAACATAGAATAATAAAAGTAACCAAGTTTGATTAATACCAATCCCAGTTGAGCATGCTAAGCAATAGCTACCACAAGATTAATTTAATAAACCCGGTGAAAAGGTAAAGGTAGTAAAAGACTAGGCATGATCCTTAATAGGTTCCCATCAAATTAATGCAAGCGGATAGTAAATACCGTGAATTGAAATGCATGTTATGTAGGACAAGCGGGTATGCATCAAGGAATACTTGCCTTCAACAAAGCCTTGCTGCTCAAACTCTTGCACGACTTGATCTTCAAATCCCTCGAACGAATCGCTCTCTACGGTCCACAATCATCACATACAAGCACACAATAAGAATAAATAAGAAACAATCACCAAACAGATCAAACAGATCTAAACAGTAGCATAAAACTAATCTACGCTTCGAGACGAACACATGGACATAAAGAACGCTAAAATCGGAGCTAAAACGACTAAGTTATGGCTTAAATATGGTGCAAGGACTAATCTGCGAAGGTTTGAAAAGAATCTGGGCTAAAATAAAGAAAAAGGACTGAACTGTAAGAAAACTTCTAAGGTGGAAGGATATATCTGTGAATATCAGAAAACTTGGGGTGTTTTCTACAAAACTTCCAGGGCCGGCGGGGGTTTGACCTAGTTGACCCGGGTTGACTAGATCCAGATCCATTGGATCTAGATCTGAAGGCTGCGGTGGCTTGCGGGTTTCAGAGACAGCGGAATTCGATCCGATGCATCGGATCTGGATCCAACGGCGCGGAACGCATGCAAGCGGCGGGGTGCGTTGGCCGGCGGCGGCGACCGACGGCGAACGGCGGCGGGCTCGCCGGCGAAACCCTAATCTAGGGTTTCGGCCACGATTAAGATGCGGGTTGCATCTACGCGGCGACGAGGCAAGCGGGGACGGCGGTCGCGGCGAGGAAGTGGCGGAGCGGCGGGTCGACGCGGCGGCGCGGGCTTCGAACTCCGGCGAGGTCCCCCGGTTGCTATGGTGCACGAAGACGACGACACATGACACCGGCGGGTTCCTCACCTCCTTGCGCGTCCCTGGGTGAGCTCCTTGACGACGAGGCGGCGCCGGCGGCGGAAACCAAAAGCGGCGGCGGCTAGGGTTTTGGTGGCGGCTGCGCACGGGGGGCAAGGCGGCTGCGGGTGGGAACGTCCGGGGGGCGGCGGCCGGCTTTTAATAGCCGGGCGGGGGCTTCGCCCATGGCGTGCGGGCATGGACCGCGGGCGCGCGTGAGCGGGACGGACTCGGTGGCGGCGGCGTAGGAGAGTCGGGTCGGGGACGAGCGCGGAGGAAGGGATGACGGGTGGGTCCCCGGCCCGCCGAGCGGCGGTGCCACGCGGGCGGGGGAAGCGGAGCCGGCGGCCTTCTTTGGGCCGGCTTGGCGGCCCACCGGGCCGCGGATAGGGATGCTGGGGGCCGCGCCGGACCGTGCGGCTCGCGCGGGTTGGGCTACAACGCGGGGTCGAGCGGGCAGCGGCGGCCTGCTGCTGCGCAGGCCTGCTGGGCTGAAAGGCTGGCGGGCTGAGTTAGAAGGTAGGATGGGTAGGGGTTAAGGGTCTAAGATTTTGATTAAAAAGGTTTCAATTCAAATGGAATTCAAACCTTGAATTTGAATTCCAGCAACCAAAAGAAATGCACTAGCATGAATGCCACAATTAATTTCTATATTTCATTAACTTTATTCTAGAAAAGTTTTAAATGCCTAAAAGAAAAGTAAAGCAACCTTATAATCCTTAAGCAAATAAAGGTTTCTAGCAAATTTTAATAAAGCCAAATTTTTAGTAACATTAGGGTGTTACAAATCCTCCCCCCCCCTTAAGAAGAATCTCGTCCTCGAGATTCGGACAGATTGGGAAAAAGATCTGGAAACTCTACCTTCATCTCATCCTCTCTTTCCCAGGTTGCCTCATCCTCAGCATGATTACTCCACTGTACCTTGCACATCTTGATCGCACTATTCCTGGTGACCCTTGTCATAGTTTCCAATATCCGAATAGGATGTTCGACAATAGTGAGATCCTCTTTAACGTTTAGATCATCCGAGGGTAACAGCTCCTTGTCATGAGGTCAACTGAGAGATATGGAATACATCATGCACATCAGCTAGCTGGACTGGCAACTCCAACTTGTAAGCCACTTCTCCCATTCTCTCAAGGATCTTAAAAGGTCCAATAAACCGAGGTGACAACTTTCCTTTAACTCTGAATCGACGCAAACCTCTGATAGGTGACACCTTTAGGTACACATAATCACCTTCGTAAAAGACCACATCCCTTCGTTTACCATCTGCATAACTTTTCTGTCTAGACTGAGCAATCCTCAAATTCTCTCTGATGATCTGAACTTGTTTCTCTGCTTCTCTGATGATGTCTGCCCCAAATAACTGCCTTTCGCCTGTCTCACTCCAGTATAACGGAGTTCTACACTTCCTTCCATACAAGGCCTCAAAGGGTGACATTTTGAGACTAGCTTGGTAGCTGTTGTTATAAGAGAACTCAGCGTACGACAAGCTCTTATCCCAACTACCACCATGCTTAAGCGCACATGCTCTCAGCATGTCTTCTAGGATCTGATTGGTCCTCTCTGTTTGTCCATCTGTCTGTGGATGATAAGCTGAGCTGAAATTTAACTTAGTATCCAGAGACTCATGCAACTTCCCCCAGAAACGAGAAGTGAACTGAGTACCTCTATCTGACACGATCTTCTTCGGTACACCATGCAACACACACAATCCTGGACATGTATAGCTCTACCAACTTAGCTCCTGTATACGTAGTTTTCACCGGAATGAAGAGAGCTACCTTGGTCAAACGATCCACAATGACCCAAATCGAAACATAACCATCTCGGGTTCGAGGTAAACCCACTATGAAGTCCATTCCGATCTCTTCCCACTTCCACTCAGGCACCTTCAATGGTTGAAGCAAACCAGCGGATCTCTGATATTCAGCCTTAACCCGATGGCAACTGTCGCACAAAGCCACATGTGCGGCCACATCCCTCTTCATACCGTACCACCAATACCTCTGCTTGAGATCCTGGTACATATTAGTACTGCCTGGATGGATAGAGTAAGCTGAGTCGTGAGCTTCTCTCAAGATAGTCTCTCTGAGATCTCCTGTCTCTGGTACACACAACCGGTCCTTGAACCACACGGTTCCTTGTTCATCCTCTGTGAAATCTGGGGCTTCTCCTTGTTTCATACTCTCCTTGACTTTCTGTATTCCAGCATCCTCTAACTGCCACTTACGTATATCCTGCTCCAGAGTGGACTGTACTTCCAAAGTCACTCCTTCTGCATGTGCAATCACCTTCAAGTTGAGCCTTTCAAATTCTTTTACCAACTCATCGGGAAACTGGATAATCATAGCCATGTTAGTATGGCCCTTCCGACTCAAAGCATCAGCGACCAGATTCGCTTTACCAGGATGATAGTGAATCTCCAGATCATAGTCTTTGATCAACTCTAACCAACGACGCTTTCTCAGATTGAGATCCTTCTGAGTGAAGATATACTTCAGACTCTTGTGATCGGTATAGATCTGACACTTAGTTCCCATAATGTAGTGTCTCCAAATCTTCAATGCATGAACCACTGCTGCTAACTCCAGATCATGCGTAGGATAGTTCAACTCATGCTTCCTCAACTGACGAGATGCATAGGCTATAACGTGACCTTCTTGCATCAACACACATCCTAGACCCTGTCGGGACGCATCACAATAGATGTCAAAACTCTTCTGTAGATCAGGCATTACTAGAACAGGTGTTGTGGTTAACCGCTTCTTTAATTCTTCAAAACTGGACTGGCATGCACTGGTCCATTTGAACTCCCGGTCCTTCTCTAGCAGTGTGGTGAGGGGCTTCACAATCTTGGAAAATCCCTCAATAAATCGACGATAGTAACCAGCGAGTCCAAGGAAACTCCTGATCTCAGACACTATACGAGGGGCTTCCCACTTCAACACATCACTGACCTTGCTTGGATCTACCGCAATACCTCCGTTGGTGATGATATGACCCAGAAAAGACACTTCCTTGAGCCAGAACTCACACTTGCTGAACTTTGCATATAACTCATGCTCTCTTAGCTTCTGCAACACAAGCCTCAAATGCTCCTCATGCTCTTCCTCGTTCTTGGAGTAGATCAAAATTTCATCAATGAACACCACAACAAACTTGTCTAGATACTCCATAAAGATCTTGTTCATCAGGTACATGAAGTAGGCAGGTGCATTGGTTAATCCAAAGGACATAACTGTGTACTCATAAAGTCCGTACCTGGTGGTAAAAGCCGTCTTAGGAATATTCGAAGGCCTAATCTTCAACTGATGGTAACCAGATCGCAGATCGATCTTAGAAAACACTTTATCTCCTCTCATCTGATCAAACAAGTCTTCAATACGAGGCAGAGGATACTTGTTTTTGATAGTAACATCATTGAGAGACTTGTAATCAACACACATCCTCTGTGTGCCATCTTTCTTACCCACAAAGATAACTGGTGCTCCCCAAGGTGATGAACTAGCACGAATGAACCCTTTACCCATTAATTCTTTAATCTAAGCTTTAAGTTCTTGTAACTGATCACTAGACATTCTGTATGGGCGCTTAGAGATAGGAGTAGTACCAGGCAAAAGATCAATAATGAACTCAACATCTCGGTCAGGGGGCATACCTGGCAACTCCTCAGAAAACACATCAGGGTATTCGCACACCACTCGTATGTCTTCCAAGGCTGCTCCATCAAGCTTATTCACGGCACTGGCGTTTGATGGTGCGGGATCTGCTGCAAACTCAACCCTTTCACCAGCTGGACTTGTAATAAGGAATGATCTCTTAGCACACTGTATCACCGCATCACACGCGGTCAACCATCCCATTCCCAGTATCACATCAATCCCCTTTGAATCCAAGATTATAAGATTGGCACGAAAATCTCTGCCCACAATCTTGAGATGAACATTGTCACATTTATATATGGCTTTCAATTCCCCCCAGGTGAGGTAACTAACATGTGGCGAGACATGGGACTGATGGGTGAGGTAACGAATTGTGATGTAATGAAAGAATGGGATGCTCCAGAATCAAACAAAACTGAGGCAGGAGTAGAGTTGACTAGAAACATACCGAGCACTACTTTGGGGTTCTCCTGGGCAACTTCAGCATCAACGTGCATCGCCTTGCCTCGTGTGTAGCTCTGTTGTCCTTTGTTGGTCTGCGGGGTCTGACTTCCGCTCCTTGTCTGCTGTTGGTTCTGCACTGGGGTGTGTGGAGGGTTCCTCTTTGGGCAAGCGTTGGCATAGTGACCAAGCTCTCCACACTTGAAGCAAGTAGTGGTGGCAGGATTAGGAGGTGCCACAGACCTCACAGGTGTGCCAACTGGAGCTCTCTGCTGACTCTGTTGGGAAACTGGGCGTGGAGCTTGAGGAACAGGACGCTGAAACCGCCGAGCGGCTCGCCGGGACCGCCGAGCGAGGATGTTGGGAGCTGTCGCCGCCCAAAGTTTCCACCCGATCCCCCAAAGCGGAACGGGGTGTTCGGCGGTGGGTTGAAACGCGGGCGAGACGCACTCCCAAACTGCCCAGAGCTAGCGGCCTTCCTATTCTGCTCTCCGAGCTCCTTGCGCTTGTGCTCCAAGCGGATGGCGGCATCAACTAGCTGCTGAAAGTTGGGGAAAGGATAGGACATCGGTGGTCTTGCAGGTGAACCAACTAACCCATCCGGGAACGGCTCCCGCTTCTTCCCGTCTTCTCGCAACCTCCTCGACCGCATAGCGAGACAACTCGGTGAACTTGTCTGCGTACTCGGCCACCGACATTCCTCCCCGCTTCGAGAAAGGAACTCCTTCTTCTTGATCTTCATGACTCCAGAGGGTATGTGATGGCTCCTGAAGTTGGTGGTAAACTCTTCCCAGGTGATGGTGTCTGGGGCGGCATGAGCGGCCGAGTACGCATCCCACCAAGCGGCTGCAGATCCTTGAAGTCGTCCTGCAGCATACAGGACCTTCTCTGTGTCGTCACACTGGCAGGTAGTGAGCATCTTCAGCACTGTCTTCAGCCAATCTTTAGCTTCAAGTGGATAAGCGGCATGAGTGAACACGGGAGGATGGTGACTCATAAACTCCCGGTGCTTGTTGCGAGGCACTGGTGGCTGCACCAGTGGGTTGTTGACCTGGGCTTGCAGGTTCGTCACGGTGTTGGTCAGGTTCTGGAGGAGCTGATTCTGTGCCTCCAGGAATTGCTGCATAGCGGGATCCATTGGTGCTTGCTGGGGTGCTCTTCCTGCTGGTTGATCAACTCCTGATCCTGACCTGGTGTTCACCATCTGAGTGTTAGGGACATTACTTGAGATGATTGCACCAAGGGTTAAACTCAGAAAGATAAGATAGCGATGATGTTTAAATAAGACAGATTCTGTTAACTCCAAACAATCAGGCGTAACTCTCAGTGTGGGTAACCAAAAATTATGGATTTTGGACTGATAAAAGGTAATGAAATTAAGAAACCACTCCAACTGGAATCACCTCAATCGGAGTTGTGTAACTCTGGTTATAAAATAAACAAGTCAGGTAGGTCAGCAGTGTTTAACAGATTCGTGAGGCTGTAATGTTTCAGTGATAACTCTCTGATTATCCATCCAAATATTCTGAATTTTCACAGAAAATCAGTCACGAAATTTCTGAACTTTTCCAATTGGTTTTGCTGCAATCGGAGTTCTGTAGCTCGAGATAAAATTAAAACAGTGCAGCTGACTCAGAAAGCTGCGCGAACAGATTTAGAGCTCTCGGATTTGCATTAAGGAAAAACTTAAAGGGACAAAAGGATTAAGATAGATAATTGATTGAGACTGAAAGTTAACCCCCACAAACTTAGTACTAACCAATGTCATTGTGGTCATCACTCCACAACACATTGCACTCAAACAAAAATCCAACTCAAACATTCAACACAAAACCAAGCATTCAACCACACTTTTAAACTAAACACACTTTACCGATCGTCTACTAGCGATTACAAAAAGAAGACCCTATTCTTAACTTAAACCTAAGGACTATCTTCTGCCATGGCATCTGTGTGGGCGTCGGGGGAGTCGTAGTGTGGCCTCTTGGGCGACGGGGAGGTACATCCTTCTGTGGCTTCATGAGCAACTGGATGCTCCCTGTTCTGAAGTGCAGCCTCTAAGGCACACCTCTACGTCTCCAGAGTGAAAATCTGCTGCTGTGCTGCATATAGAGTGTTGTTGGCATCATCCAGTGCGGTGTTCACAGCTACAAGTAGACTCCGGACATTGTTCAGCGTTCCTTCATAGGCTGGCGTTGGGGCGATGTAGGTCTTGGCTTCCCCACTGGCTCTGAAAGGTGTGTACCGGCAGTGGGTATCCTCCAACCTGTCACACTCCTTGTGAGAGAGCACATAGAGCGCCCTCCGAGCTGACTCTGCTATACCAGCGTCCATAGTAGTCCTGTGAGCCACGTCTTGATGCTTGGACATCTCCCTAACTCAACGGCATGGAATGTACTCCTCCAGGATGGCAGCAACTTCCCAATGGGGCTCGAACCACGGATGAGTCCACAGCTCACAATGGTAGACAGGGGCCTTATCATAGCCCAAGAGGAGTACCATCGCTCACAGGTGGTTAGCCATGGGAATGCCCACTCCATCAGCTCTGTAGTGGTACACTTCCCAGATCACTTCCTCAGCTTCCTCCTCTTGCTCTTGCTCTTGCTCTTATTCTTCTTCCTCCATCTCTTGATCAAGGTGATCCTGATCTTCTCCTGGCGCTTGCTCCTCTAGGTTGGGCTGTTCAGCTGGCTCATCCTCTTCTGGGATCATCGCCTCTGGATCATCCTCATCATCAGGTACCATAATAAGGTTAGGGAAGACCATAGGTGCAGGCTCCATCTCAATCTCCTTATCTGTGTCTCCATCATGGAAGTCATTGTATTGTTCTTGCAGAGCATACTGGTGGACTGCTCCAGCATGAGAGATCTTCAAATCACGAACCATCTGTAGTGCAGTGCAGAATGAGATAGATGGTAAGACAAAAAGGATGAGGGCTAAAGCAAGCACAAGGTAAAAAATGTAGACAGCTCAAGAGTAAGGCAAAAAGGCAAGAGTAACGTTAATAGAAGTAAAGCAAGCATGTAAGAGAAAGTTTCTATGATTATAAAATCCTTAGTTCGACTGTTTCTATCTAGGCTAGCATTCCTACAGTCAACACAGCTCTGGTACCACTCTGTCACACCCAGTTTTGAAGGCAAAACCGAATGCATTGATCACGTGTGCGCCAGGATCAAGTTACACACACACTTAGACATTATGAATACCAAAAACAGTGCCACACGAGTAAAGAGTTATTACAAACCATAGTCTTAAACGAAACTTAAATAACGAGTTCTCGTAGCGGACAAAATGCCTCCACAGGCAGCTGACTAAAGACTACGCACACCTAGAACTCCTGGAAATCTCCTGGAATATCTTCAAAGTTCTCCCAGTCCGAGTAGCAAATCCGGGTATTGTAGATGCAAGAGAATAAACAAGCGTGAGCACATGACGTACTCAGCAAGAGAGAACAACATAACATGCAAGGCCATATGGTGGATGGCTAAGGTTCAAGCAGTTAAGCATTTTAGTTACTCAAGTTTTATTAGCAACCTGATTACTAAAGAGTGTAAGTTCATACCAACCCAATTAATAAGATATAAGCATCATAAAGAAAGAATAAAACAGCAATTAAACATTAAAGTTCCATAATTTAATCATGTGAGTGTCCAGGCCGCTCTTGACCGTGAGCACGGCTAATCGATTAGTTTAACACTCTGCACAGGTTGTACATCTTTACCCACAAATAGCGTAAAAGCTCCAAAGAACTTTGGACCCAACCATGCGGTGTTTTGAGGACCAGGAGCGTCCCAGTGGTCGATGGATGACCGCTCCTCAGTGATGAGTGATTGACAACGGGTGTTGGACTGACTCTTGGCTTAGTGCGC
Organism: Cenchrus americanus; assembly: GCA_947561735.1. Taxonomy (NCBI): domain Eukaryota; kingdom Viridiplantae; phylum Streptophyta; class Magnoliopsida; order Poales; family Poaceae; genus Cenchrus; species Cenchrus americanus. Next base: position 161,757,063 of record OX387242.1, on the reverse strand, counting down.
AGGTGTAGGCTGCGGCCTAGTTCGTGTTGTTGCAGGTGAAGAACGGGCGCGAAAGGTCTTCGACCTTGAGGGGCCTCCGGAGATGGAGAGACAAGTAGGCTCGGTTCGAGGGACCGGTGGACAGCGGGACTGGGTGCGGGCCACATGGTGGCGACACAAGCAAGACGAAGTCATGGACAAGCGAGCCGGTGCACGGTGGCGGTCGAGTCAAGTGGTTTGGCGGGAGGCCGAACCGGGCACGCGGGGTTTGGTGGTTTGCCCACAAAACCATCGGCGGACGGTTTCTTGGTTTGGGCCTCAAAACCAAGTCCGAGGGCCCAACACGACGGAGACGGGATCCGGGCGTGTCGGGAAGCTTCGAGGGCGGAGGACACGCGGCGGGATCGCATGGCTTGCGTCGGGAGGACGCAGGGTGCGGCAAAGGCGTGGCCGTCCGATGGCAAGACCCACAAACATTACCAAAATGCCCCTACGTGGGTTGTATCGCCAGTAGTTTAGTTAGGGGTAGTCGAGTCATTTACCACTCCGGCGGGACCTGATATATAAGCCATGAGTGTGTGTTGATGGCTCTCTCTCTCCGCGATTTAGGGTTTCATTTGCTCCCTCCCCTTTCTCATTTTCGTAGCTATTTTCCTTCCTATTTTCTCTAGGCTAGCATGAGAGCTTCATGAGAGATTTGTTGAGAGGGATGGATGCTAGGGCGGCATGCTAGACCTTGTGAATCTTTCCTGGTTTGTATAGAAGATTCGGGGTTGTTTTTCTTGGCTTTTCGTGCTTGTTTTCGTGCCTTTGCTCCCGGTGTGATTCCGCGGATTTGAGTGGGTTTCTCCCCGGATTTCTTTGAGGGAAACATGGATAAATGTCTTGTGCATCTTTGTGCTTGATCTTGTGCCCTCAAACGCCGGGAAACCACTTCGATTCGTGAGTTTTCGTTCGGTGCTCTAGCTTTTGGTGGTGCTCAAAGGATTCGCGATTCCCGGTGATTTAGGGAGTTAGGAGGCAAGATTTTTGGGCTATAGCATCCTTGTGTGACGCTTTTCAACTACCCAAACCCTTGTCTCTACAGCTTCAACCGTTTGGTAAATCCGATGATGATTTGGGGGAGTTGACTTTCGGGGTCGGGCGTTTTCAGCTCTGTCCGCACCTGGCGGACGGTCCGCGAGGACCAGGCGGACGGTCCGCGCGGCTAGGGTTCGTCCCGTGTTCTTCGTGTTCTTGCTCGTCTTTCGTTTCGATCCGTCGTGTTTTTGGTTTTTGGTTGGACGGAGTTTCAGACGGTCTGCGGTGTTGGGCGGACGGTCCGCGGGTGCTTGGCGGACGGTCCGCGTGCTCCCCGCGGACGGTCCGTGGTTCGTGGGTGGCTTTGGTTCGTTCTGTGTGATTTAACGGACGGTCCGCGGGAAGGGCGGACGGTCGCGGACGTCGGCGCGGACGGTCCGCGGGAGCAGGTCGGACAGTCCGCGCGGTTCATCGCGGACGGTCCGCCTTGCCGGAGCCGGACGATCCGCCAGAGCCGTGTGCGGTCTTTGTTTGCTTCGATTCCTTCCTTCCCTTTCTAGTGCTTCCACGTGTGCTCCTAGGAATCGTTCCTAAGGCTAGAGGTTGATCCATAACCTCGTGGTCTTGGCGATTGGTGCGTGATTCGATCCATCGCTTGTGTGTGACCGGGGTTTGTCTAGGATATAGGCCGGATTCTTTTGGAAGAATTTTTACCGGCTCCTATTCACTCCCCCCCCCCTCTCTAGTCGCCATCTGATCCTTCAATTGGTATCAGAGCTTGGTGCCGGATTCTTTGCGACTTTGACAAGTCTCGAATCCTAAGATGGCGTACGTTGAGCGGGGCGGTCCGCCGCACTTCGATGGCAAGGGTTACCACAAGTGGGCGGCTCGTATGATGATCTTTCTTCGTGGGAAGCTGTTGGATTTCATTGTGCTTGACAAGACCTATGCTATTCCGGTCAACATCCATACTCTTATGGTGACCGATGCCGATGCCAAGGCCAAGTATGAGGCTAATGCAAAAGTCGTTGATCACTTGTGCCGGAGCTTGTGTGATCCAGAGTTTGAGCGTGTTCGCCATTTGAATCTTGCTTGGCAAATTTGGGAAAAGTTGTTGGTTGCTCACGGTGGTGATAACCATGTGAAGGCTCGCCTCTTTGTCTCTTACCGGATGCAATATGAGAATTTCACTCCACTTCCCGGTGAGGACATTGATGCGATGTTTCAGAGGTTCACCGCCATCGTGAACAACATGAAGGCTAATGTTGAGGATTTTCCGTACTCCGAGCATGATCAGGGCTTTGAAGCTCTTGCATATCTTGGACCCAAATGTTTGGGGTGCTAAGGTTGAGGCCATCAAGGAGTCCGGACATTATTTGACTATTGAGTTGGATGACCTCTTTTCTAAGCTCAAGTCGTGCCGAGGTTGACGGGAAGTTGCTATCCAAGCATGAGGGCTCGACCGACCATAGTCTTGCTCTTGTGGGAGGATCAAAGGGCAAATCTAACCCTTCCGTCGACGGTTTTCTTTGTCCTCTCTTATGTCCATTCCGGATGAGGAGTTTGATGTGGCCGGGCGAGGAGGAGCCGGCCTTGCTCTCAAGAAGGTTTGAACGACTACACGAGAGTCGGAGGAATGCAAGGCGGAGCTCAGGGACGTGCTACAAGTGTGGCAAGCGTGGCCACTTCATCGCCGAGTGCCCGGAAGCGGAGGAGAACAAGTACAAGGTGAACGAGTACAAGGCGCACCCGAGGCGTGAAGACAAGTACTCCTCCAAGGGCAAGCACTTCAACAAGTCCAAGAGCAAGGACAAGGACAAGCGGCGACCGAGAAAGAGCGGCTACAAGAAGAACAAGGCGAGAGCGATGGTGGCCGGTGCGAGCGACGTTGACTCAAGCTCAAGCGAGGAGCAGTCAAGCTCAAGCAGCGAAGAAGAAGACGCCGGGAGGCGCAATGGCAAGAAGAGTGCAAGCCGGAACCTCAGCGGGCTGAGCTGTGTGGCGCTTGAGGGCTTTTGTGGCATGGCCCATAGCTCAAGCAGCAAGAAGAGTGTGAAGGAAGATAGCGACTCCGACTTGGAGGATGAGGTAAACCGTGATCCCGACTCTTTGCTTGCTGAGATTGCTAGGTTGAATGATTTGCTTGATAACCGTGATAGTGTGCTGAGAGATGCCAAAAAGATGAGGAAAGATCTTAGGGCTCAACTCGAGAATGCTAGCGAGAAAGTAGGAGAGTTAGAGTCGAAATTGCTTGAATTGAAACTTGAGAATGACTCTTTGAAACTTGCTCCTACTACTCCTTATGATGTCGAATGTGTTGAATGTGATGCTTGGTTGAATGAGATCAAACTGCTTAATGAGAAGAATGCTTCTATTTTGGCTCAACTAGATGCTCTTAGGACTGAACATGATGAGCTTAAGGCTAGACCTACTTTGCTTGGTGCTTGCAAATCATGTCCTACTATGCATGCTAAGCTTGTTGATGCTCGCTCTACTATTAGCTCTTTAGAAGCATCTTTGAAATCTCCTGTTGTCAATGTATGCACTAGCTGTGATGAAGTTACTTTGCGCAATCTTGAGCTTACTTCCCGTTTGGATGTCATATATGAGGAGAATGACTATTTGAGGAAGGTGTTGGGTTGGTTGTCTGGGCAGGAACCTCAATTGAAAATCATGATTGAGGAGTTCAAGAGAGCTGATGGTCGTGGTTTGGGGTTTGAGAAGTTGGGTGAGAAAGTGGGAGAGAACAGTGGGGAGAGTGTGTACGAGTGTAGCGAACATGGCCTCACATGCCATTAGTTCGGAGTTTGATTTTGGTGATTCATGACAACATGATCATTGGGACTAACCATATTGTTTGAGCATGTCTTTGTAGACATTTCTAGGTCCCAAGGATGCAAGGAAACCCCATGCAAAAATGCCAAAACAAAGGGTCAAAACCGAGCAAGAAAAGGAAAAGAGAAGACACCGTCGGATGAACCGACGGTCCCTCATTTACAAGCATCGGTGCAATCGTCGGACGAGTTGGTACACAGGGTGAAACCCTAGGTATCGTCGGATGAACCGACAGTCCATTTTCTACATGCGTCGGACGAGTTGCAGAGGAAGAGCAAGGAAGGCAGTAGCACCGGATGATCCGACGGTCCGAGTGAGGACCCCGTCGGTCTATCCGACGCTCGGTTGAATCAAGACGAGAGACGCGCCAAGACGAAGCCTTCAAGACCGGATGATCCGACGCCTTGGTTAAGGCACGGCGTCGGTCTATCCGACCGTCCGTTGGAAGCTAACAATACCGACCCGGACGTGAGGCCTTCGAAGACGGATGATCCGACGTAGCGTCGGAGCATAGCGTCGGAGCGAGTTGTGTCGAGAGAACCTCAACGGCTACGTGACGTGGGAGGGGCACCGGATGAACCGATGCCCCGGAAAAGCATAGCGTCGGATCATCCGACTCGTACCTTTTTCGGTGGACGTTAGCCAACGGCTAGTTTGATGCCTTGGGCTATTTATACCCCCTCCACTCACTCATTTGAGGTTGCTGGATTGTGTGGAAGTGCGAGAGGAGTTCAAGACACATTCAAGATCATATCCAATCCATCCAAGTGCTTAATTGCTCATCCTTAGACTAGTGCATGCTTTGTGTGTGTGCTTAGTGCTAGGCTTAGCTTAGAGCCGAGTGAGTGCAAGGTTGTGCCAACCTTGTGAGGTGATTCTTGAGTGAATCCGGTTGTACAAGGTTCACGGAAGCCTTGGGGCCTAAGTGGCTCACCGGCAATCGTCATCGACCCTCGGCTTGGTGTGGAGCGGCGAGGACACTTTGTGCGGGGGACGTGGAGACCCCCTTCCTTGGTGGAGAAGCTCCTTAGTGGAGGCGGCATCAAGGTGACCAAGGGAGCTTGACAAGTGCCTAAGTGGCTAGCCTTTGTGGCAAGTCAAGTTGGTGCTCTTGGGAGAGACCGGTGACCGGGAAGCAATACTCTTGTGTGAGTGCTTCAACAACGTGGACTAGGGGTGGCTTAGTGCCTACCGATACCACGGGATAAATCGCGTGTCAAGAGTTTGCTTCCTCTCATCCCCTTTACGTTTCCGCATTTACTCTCTTGCAATCTTTGCTTGCCTCTACATTCCTAGAGTAGTATCATGCTAGGATTGGCTATAGGTTGCAAACCTTCTTTTGGGATGGGAGTTTCACACTAGAACAACCGTAGTTGCACATATAGATAGTATGTTCTAGTTTACCTTTGCGCAAAATTAGTGAAGCCATAGGTTAAGTTTTTTAGTTGCCTAATTCACCCCCTCCCCCTCTTAGGCTAACGGGCATCCGATTCCTTACAACGAGAAGTGTGTTGAGTCTAACCCCGGGTTTGAGGTGATCGGAGAGATCCAAGTCCCACTCCTAAAAGCACCCAAGAACTCTTTCACACCAAAGCCCAACCACCTTTGCAACAAGCTTGACACAACCCAAGATCCACCCAAATTCCCACCTAAGACAAATGATTTCCAGAAACCAGTGAAGTTTGTGGGTGAGAAGGGTGAGAAGCCTAGAGAGAAGCCGAGCCAAAACCAAAACCCATCCCCTTCGGTGTGAGTATTGTGGCAAGGAGAGGCATCTTGCGAGTTTTGCTACAAGAGGAAGAGGGATGAGAGGCTTGCTAGGGAGCAAGCAAACCGGGACAGTACCGCCGGCCTCATGGTATTCCCCGAGCCTAGAGTGCCACTTCCACGGGGTGTGGGAAGTGTGAGGAGTGTTGGCGAGGTTCCCACGGAGAGGTGGTGGTGAGAGGTTTGTCGGGAGAGATGATGGTGTGCGTCTTGGTGAGAGGCTTGGTCGGGCTCGTGGTGGTTTTCTTTGGACGTCCTCCTACTCGTCCTCGGTACGGGTTTAGGAGAGATGATCGCAGCTTTGGGTTCCGAGAGGAACTACGGACCACGTTTTCCCCCTCGTGGTGCTCGTACTCCTCCCTTGGGACATGGGAAGTTTGGTGGCAAGGGAGTGATGTTTGCTAACCCCTCTTTTGAGCGAGATGGCTCGACACCGGTTTAACTTTCTCCGTGCTAACCCCCGGTGTCGAGTCGCTAGCTCACTCTCGTTCTTGTTTCGACTGCGAGCGGGAGCCTTGGAGGACATTTGGTTGATCGACTCCGGTGTTCTCGACACATGACCGGAGATAAGAAGTGGTTCTCCAGCCTCACCCCAGTGAAGGAAAAGATGTACATCACATTTGGGGACAATGGACGAGGTAGGGTGCTTTCAGAGGGTGTTGTGCATGTGAGTGACAAGGTAACATTGAAGAGAGTGGCTCTTGTGAAGTCTTTGGGTTTCAATTTGCTTTCGGTTTCTCAGTTGCTTGATGAAGGTTTTGAGGTGCGTTTCAAGTCTGGCGAGTCTCGTTTGCTTGATTCTCGAGGTGATCTTGTCTGTATGATCATCCCCGAGGGTCGATTTTCGGGTCGATTTCTCTCATTCTTTGGGTCCTGCTTTCGCCGTTTGATGGCCGGTCCTTCTTCGATTTGTGGAAATGGCATAGGCGGTTGGGACACTTGAGCTTTGATTTGGTTTCCCGCTTGAGTGGTCTTGACCTTGTCCGAGGATTGCCGAGGTTGAAGCTTGAGAAGGATTTGGTTTGTGCTCCTTGTAGGCATGGTAAGATGGTAGCCACTCCCCATCCACCTCTGACCGATGTCATGACCGAGCGTCCGACAGAGCTGTTGCATATGGACCTTGTTGGGCCAGCTCGAGTTCGCTCGGTGGGTGGGAAGTGGTATGTCCTTGTTGTGGTGGACGACTACTCTCGCTATGCACGGGTGTTCTTCTTGGAGGATAAGAGTGAGACTTTTGGTTTTGTTCGAGATCCGATCGTGAGGTTGAAAAACGAGAGGCATGGGAATGTTATTCGAGCTATCCGCGAGGTGATAATGGCTGCGAGTTCAGGAACTCTCGTTTTGATGCCTTTTGTCGTGATCTAGGTCTTGAACATCAGTATTCGACCCCTTATGTGCCTCCTCAAAATGGAGTCGTGGAAAGGAAAAATCGGACTCTTTGTGAGATGGCTAGGACGATGCTCGATGAGCACAGGACTCCTAGAAGGTATTGGGCTGAGGCGGTCAATACAGCTTGTCATGTTTCCAACCGGATTTTATTGAGAGCTTTCAAGAAGAAGACCTGTTATGAGCTTATGCATGGTCGGGCACCCAAGGTGAGTCACTTCCGAGTCTTTGGCTGCAAGTGCTTTATTTTGAAGAAAGGAAAACTCGACAAGTTTGAGGCTAGGTCTAGTGATGGTATTTTCTTTGGATATGCTAACCATTCTAGAGCCTATAGGGTGCTTAACCTTGAGACTAACAAAATCATGGAGACTTGCGAGGTGACCTTCGACGAGACAATGCCATGTACCTCTCTTGGCTTTGAATGTGCAGGTGATGAAGAGATGGCCGAGGACCTCTTTGAAGAGGAGAAAGATGAAGCTGGAGATGATGATGGGGAGAACCATGCGCCTGAAGTTGAGCATGTACCCACTACTTCCCCTACGACCACTTTGGAGCATGGACGCGTCTACTTCATGGACAACGACGGTGCAACAAGAGGACCGGGCGAGAGAAGGCGAAGTTGAGGGGGAGGTAGTCTCGAGGCGTGAGGCTCCCCGGCGGATTCAAGAAGAGCATCCCCCGTTGAAGATCATTGGGAACATCGATGAACGCACTACCTTGTCGAGGTCCGGGAATTCCTCTCATTTTACTCATCTTGCTTTTGTTGCTACTTTTGAGCCCAAGGACATTGGACATGCTTTATCCGATGCAAACCGGGTCAATTCTATGCATGAGGAGTTGGAAAATTTTGAGAGGAACCGGGTGTGGGAGTTAGTTGAACCACCTCCAAATTGCCATCCCATAGGAACCAAGTGGGTTTGGAAGAACAAAGAGGGAGAGAATGGGATGGTTGTGAGGAACAAGTCCGGACTTGTTGCTCGGGGGTTTAGTCGAAGGAGGGGATCGACTATGAGGAGACCTTTGCTCCGTGGCCCGTCTTGAGGCAATTTGGATCCTTCTAGCCTTTGCCGTGGCTAAAGGGTTCAAGTTGTTTCGGATGGACGTGAAGAGTGCTTTTCGAATGGGGTCATAGAGGAGGAGGTGTATGTGAAGCGACCACACGGGTTTGAGAGCGAGTTGTACCCGCACGGGGTATACGGGTTGAAAAGGGCTCGTATGGGTTGAAACGGGCGCCCGTGCTTGGTATGGGAGATTGAGAGGTTTTCTTTTGAGCGAGAGGGTTTGTGATGGGTACCGTGGATAGAACCCTGTTTCTCCTCAAGCATGGAAATGATTTGCTCGATTGTTCGGATATACGTGGATGATATTGTCTTTGGTGGCTCGTCACATAACCTTGTTGCCAAGTTTGCGGATGAGATGAGCGGGGAGTTCGAGATGAGCATGATGGGAGAGTTGCGGTATTTTCTCGGGGCCGCGGATCAAGCAAGTGAAGGACGGTACATTTGTGCACCGGACCAAGTACACAAAAGACATGCCGAGGAAGTTCCGGATGCAAGATGTGAAGCCGATGTCGACTCCCATGGGGAGTACGGCCACTTTGGATGCGGATGAGGACGGAGAACCGGTGGACCGGCGGGAGTACGGGGAGCATGATCGGCTCCCTCCTCTACTTGACGGCGACGAGGCCGGACATACGGTTCGGCGTGTGTCCGTGCGCTCGTTTTCAGGCTTCGCCGAGGACATCACATCGACAGGCCGTCAAGAGGATTTTCAGGTACCTACAATCTGCCCCTGGTCTTGGCCTTTGGTATTCTTCATCCTCGACTCTGTCTCTTCATGGTTTTTCCGATGCAGATTTTGCTAGTTGTCGAGTCGAGAGGAAGTCTACTTCTGGTACTTGTCAGTTTCTTGGTTCTTCGTTGGTCTCATGGTCTTCCCGCAAGCAGTCTAGTGTAGCTCAGTCTACCACAGAGGCGGAGTATGTTGCTGCCGCGAGTTGTTGCTCCCAGTTGTTGTGGATTTCATGCACTTTGAGAGACTTTGGTGAGGAGTGCACCCAGATCCCACTTCTTTGTGATAGCACCAGTGCCATAAGCGTAGCCAAAAACCCAGTGCTTCACTCCAGAACCAAACACATAGAGGTGAGGTATCATTTCTTGAGGGACAATGTGGAGAAAGGAACCATTGTGCTAAGCCATGTCCCTACCCAAGATCAGCTAGCCGACATATTTACAAAGCCTCTCGACCAAGCTACATTTGTGCGCTTGCGGGGGGAACTTGGGGTTTGTTGCCCTTTCTAGTTGATTCTTGGGGGACTTTCTTTTTGTATCATATGTATCATACCATGTTTTACTTTGATGTATATACATGCTTTGCTTGATGTATAAACCATGGTAGGATAGCCATCTTGTCATATATCATGTTGCATTTGTATCATATTGCATTTTAGGATGATGAGCTTCTTTCATATGCCATATTTGAGTCTCTTTGGCTATTTGTGAGATATTGGTTATATGTGTGGAGAAATGGTGTTGTGAGGCTATGCTCTTGGAATATTTGAGATATATGTGTGGTGAGATAGCCCCTTTTGAAATAAATGCTAAACTTGACTAATTTTCGATGAAATTTGCTCCACTCGTGTGTAGTTGTGTATCCATGTCACGAGTTTGGTCTAAATGTGCTTTTCATGCTTAGATTGTGCTTGGATGCCTGTTCTTGCATTTGGGCCAAAGGCCGGATATCATTGTGAATGTTTAGCCTATGTTGCATTCATGGGGGAGCATAAGCTTCTTTTTGCCGCAAAGGCACTTCATGTACCATGAAATGACTTAATCTTGAAAAGAAGTGTAAAATGCCTGAAAAATGCTCCATCCCTCATGTCTATGCTTAAAATGTCTTATCTTTCACATATGGGTGCAAAACATGTTGCATGATGTTCACCAGTGGAGAAGTCTCCCCGAAGTGGACACATGGCTCATGAGCTTTGACATGACATGCTTTGCTTTATGGGTGTTTGCCATGATCTTTTGCTGAGAATTTGATATCCTTGTATGATCTTTGAATGGTATGCATGTTTGTGGCTCAATTGTGACATGGATAGGCTTTTACATGTGAAGCGAGCCTTCTTTTGGTAAACCTGCTTAAATCTGAAAATTTTGCTTTGTCACATGCTTGTATTTTCATATATTACTTGTGGCAATGCTTTGACTATGCTATGATTCATATGTGTGATCTTTGTCTCATTTTTAGCCTTTGACACTAGATTTGGCCTATTTGAGAAGCTCATGTAGTTGTTTATATGCTTTGCTTTGCATTTCTGCACTTTCACCTTGATTCATACATTGTCAACAAGGGGGAGAAAAGGTGAGCTTAATGAAAATTCAGAAGAGGTGAGCTGAAATTTGGAAGTGTGCATCCACATGTTCGGGGGGGAGCTTGCATTTGTTCGGGGGGAGCTTTCTTTCTTCGTTTTCGGTGTGGAGTTTGTGTTTTGCTTGGCTTGTGACCTTTCTTCGCCTTTCTTTGGTTTTGGTCATGAGTTGAGCTTCTTTGTTTTTCTTTCTTCTTCCTTCCTTTCTTTCTCTGAATTTCATTTCGCGTTGTGTGTTGTCAATGCACTCATCAAGGGGGAGATTGAGGACCAGGAGCGTCCCAGTGGTCGATGGATGACCGCTCCTCAGTGATGAGTGATTGACAACGGGTGTTGGACTGACTCTTGGCTTAGTGCGCAGGTGTAGGCTGCGGCCTAGTTCGTGTTGTTGCAGGTGAAGAACGGGCGCGAAAGGTCTTAAGCCTTGAGGGGCCTCCGGGAGATGGAGAGACAAGTAGGCTCGGTTCGAGGGACCCGGTGGACAGCGGGACTGGGTGCGGGCCACATGGTGGCGACACAAGCAAGACGAAGTCATGGACAAGCGAGCCGGTGCACGGTGGCGGTCGAGTCAAGTGGTTTGGCGGGAGGCCGAACCGGGCACGCGGGGTTTGGTGGTTTGCCCACAAAACCATCGGCGGACGGTTTCTTGGTTTGGGCCTCAAAACCAAGTCCGAGGGCCCAACACGACGGAGACGGGATCCGGGCGTGTCGGGAAGCTTCGAGGCGGAGGACACGCGGCGGGATCGCATGGCTTGCATCGGGAGGACGCAGGGTGCGGCAAAGGCGTGGCCGTCCGATGGCAAGACCCACAAACATTACCAAAATGCCCCTACGTGGGTTGTATCGCCAGTAGTTTAGTTAGGGGTAGTCGAGTCATTTACCACTCCGGCGGGACCTGATATATAAGCCATGAGTGTGTGTTGATGGCTCTCTCTCTCCGCGATTTAGGGTTTCATTTGCTCCCTCCCCTTTCTCATTTTCGTAGCTATTTTCCTTCCTATTTTCTCTAGGCTAGCATGAGAGCTTCATGAGAGATTTGTTGAGAGGGATGGATGCTAGGGCGGCATGCTAGACCTTGTGAATCTTTCCTGGTTTGTATAGAAGATTCGGGGTTGTTTTTCTTGGCTTTTCGTGCTTGTTTTCGTGCCTTTGCTCCCGGTGTGATTCCGCGGATTTGAGTGGGTTTCTCCCCGGATTTCTTTGAGGGAAACATGGATAGATGTCTTGTGCATCTTTGTGCTTGATCTTGTGCCCTCAAACGCCGGAAACCACTTCGATTCGTGAGTTTTCGTTCGGTGCTCTAGCTTTTGGTGGTGCTCAAAGGATTCGCGATTCCCGGTGATTTAGGGAGTTAGGAGGCAAGATTTTTGGGCTATAGCATCCTTGTGTGACGCTTTTCAAGTACCCAAACCCTTGTCTCTACGGCTTCAACCGTTTGGGAAATCCGATGATGATTTGGGGGAGTTGACTTTCGGGGTCGGGGCGTTTTCGGCTCCGTCCGCACCTGGCGGACGGTCCGCGAGGACCAGGCGGACGGTCCGCGCGGCTAGGGTTCGTCCCGTGTTCTTCGTGTTCTTGCTCGTCTTTCGTTTCGATCCGTCGTGTTTTTGGTTTTTGGTTGGACGGAGTTTCGGACGGTCCGCGGTGTTGGGCGGACGGTCCGCGGGTGCTTTGCGGACGGTCCGCGTGCTCCCCGCGGACGGTCCGTGGTTCGTGGGTGGCTTTGGTTCGTTCTGTGTGATTTAACGGACGGTCCGCGGGAAGGGCCGGACGGTCCGCGACGTCGGCGCGGACGGTCCGCGGAGCGAGGTCGGACGGTCCGCGCGGTTCATCGCGGACGGTCCGCACCGCGGGCCGGACGGTCCGCCGAGAGCCGTGTGCGGTCTTTGTTTGCTTCGATTCCTTCCTTCCCTTTCTAGTGCTTCCACGTGTGCTTCTAGGAATCGTTCCTAAGGCTAGAGGTTGATCCATAACCTCGTGGTCTTGGCGATTGGTGCGTGATTCGATCCATCGCTTGTGTGTGACCGGGGTTTGTCTAGGATATAGGCCGGATTCTTTTGGAAGAATTTTTACCGGCTCCTATTCACTCCCCCCTCTCTAGTCGCCATCTGATCCTTCATGTTTGCAAGGCACCATACCACACTACCGAGGTGTGACTGCATAGGGACGCTACATGGCCTTTACAAAGGTTCCCTAGCAAGTTATGACCCACAAGGTCCGGATCAGTTAGCAAGGTATAAAGTCCCCTAGCAGGTCGATACCCCACCATAGAAAGAATAACTCACCCAACCCCCTGCTAGAGCGAGTCTATACCCCACAGTACCGCTGATCCCTTGTCCTTATCAGGTAAGACCATCCCAAGCTAAAGTTCCTAATTATTCAGCCAAGACCATTGCCCATTACTTCTTGTGGTTGTACTATTTTCCTGGGTGGTTCTCCATGTTCCGATTAACATATCAAAGTGGTCTTGTAAAGTAAAGATCATAAACAGAACATAGAATAATAAAAATAACCAAGTTTGATTAATACCAATCCCAGTTGAGCATGCTAAGCAATAGCTACCAAAAGATTAATTTAATAAACCCGGTGACAAGGTAAAGGTAGTAAGAGATTAGGCATGATCCTTAATAGGTTCCCATCAAATTAATGCAAGCGGAAAAGTAAATACCATGAATTTAAATGCATGTTATGTAGGACAAGCGGGTATGCATCAAAGAATACTTACCTTCAACAAAGCCTTGCTGCTCAAACTCTTGCACGACTTGATCTTCAAATCCCTCGAACGAATCGCTCTCTACGGTCCACATTCATCACATACAAGCACACAATAAGAATAAATAAGAAACAATCACCAAACAGATCAAACAGATCTAAACAGTAGCATAAAACTAATATATGGTTCGAGACGAACGCATGGACATAAAGAACGCTAAAATCGGAGCTAAAACGACTAAGTTATGGCTTAAAGATGGTGCAAGGACTAATCTGCGAAGGTTTGAAAAGAATCTGGGCTAAAATAAAGAAAAAGGACTGAACTGTAAGAAAACTTCTAAGGTGGAAGTATATATCTGTGAATATCAGAAAACTTGGGGTGTTTTCTGCAAAACTTCTAGGGCCGGCGGGGGTTTGACCTAGTTGACCCGGGTTGACTAGATCTAGATCCATTGGATCTAGATCTGAAGGCTGCGGTGGCTTGCGGGTTTAAGAGACAGCGAGATTCGATCCGATGCGTCGGATCTGGATCCAACGGCGCGGAACGCACGCAAGCGGCGGGGCGGCGGGGTGCGTTGGCCGGCGGCGGCGACCGGCGGCGGGCTCGCCGGCGAAACCCTAATCTTGGGTTTCCGGCCACAGATTAAGATGCGGGTTGCGTCTACGCGAAGCACGCGAAGTGGCGAGGCAATCGGGAACAGCGGTCGCGGCGAGGAAGCGGCGGAAAGGCGGGTCGACGCGGCGGCGCGGGCTTCGAACTCCGACGAGGTCCCCCGATTGCTACGGTGCACGAAGACGACGCACATGACGTCGGCGGGTTCCTCACCTCCTTGCGCGTCCTTGGGTGAGCTCCTTGACGACGAGGCGGCGCCGGCGGCGGAAACCGAAAGCGGCGGCGGCTAGGGTTTCGGTGGCGGCTGCGCACGGGGGCAAGGCTGCTCTGGTGGGAACGTCCAGGGGCGGCGGCCAGCTTTAAATAGCCCGGGAAGGGCTCGCCCATGCCGTGCGGGCCACTGACTTTGGGCGCGCGTGAGCGGGACGTACTTGGTGGCGGCGGCGCGGGCGAGTCCCGGCCGGGGACGAGCGCGGCGGAAGGGATGATGAGTGGGTCCCCGCCGTCGGGCGGCGGCGGTGCCGCGCGGGGGCGGGGGAAGCGGGCCGGCGGCCTTGCTCGGGCGGCTTGGCGGGCACCGGGCCGCGGACGGGGATGCTCGGGGCTGCTGCGTTGGGGCTGCGCGCGGGGTCGAGCGGGCTGCGGCGGCCTGCTGCTGTGCGGGCCTGCTGAGCTAAAAGGCTAGCGGGCTGAGTTAGAAGGTAGGATGGGTAGGGGTTAAGGGTTTAAGAGTTTGATAAAAAAGGATTCAATTCAAATGGAATTCAAAACTTGAATTTGAATTCTAGCAACCAAAAGAAATGCACCAGCATGAATGCCACAATTAATCCCTATATTTCATTAACTTTGTTTTAGAAAAGTTTTAAATGCCTAAAATAAAAGTAAAGCAACCTTATAATCCTTAAGAAAATAAAGGTTTCTAGCAAATTTTAATAAAGCCAAATTTTTAGTAACATTAGGGTGTTACACCATCAAGAAGAACAAACTTTATAGCTTTATACCTGAGCTTTCTAGAGACCTTTCGGGATGGATTTTCCAAATAATCAACAATTTCTTTTCTCCAATCATCTTCTGCTGGATCACTCCCGAAAGCATACACATCGCTGGCAAACACTTCTTGGTTTTCTCTATAACCCGAAGCACTTTGAGCCAACCTGTTTGCCTCTTCATTGTGTTCCCTAGGAATATGTTGTATAATCACTAACTGAAAACTTTTCAAGATTTCCTTGCACTCCTCGTAGTAATTCCTCAGGATATCATTTCTACATTCATATTGGCCATTCAATTGTTTTATAACTAGCTCTGAATCTCCATAAATTTCAACTGAAATAGCCTTTGCTTCTTTCAAATATTGAAGCCCTCTAAGCAATGCTTCATACTCTGCTTGATTATTTGTGACAGTAAGTTGAATAGGGATAGCAAATTCAAACATCTCACCTCTAGGCGAAATCAATAAAATCTCTACTCCACCACCTTTGCCACATGAGGATCCATCAAAGAACAAAGCCCAAGGAGTGATTTCAAGCAAATCAATTGATGGATCGCGATGTTCAGTAATGAAATCAGCAATAATCTGACCTTTAACAGCTTTTGCCGATTCGAATTTCAACTCAAACTCAGACAAAGCCAAAATCCACTCGCCAATCCTTCCATTCAAAATTGGGATAGATAACATGTGTTTAATTACATCAAACTTTGAATATACAACGCATTCGACATTCAACAAATAGTTCCGAAACTTTGTACATGAGTAATAAACACACAAGCAAAGCTTCTCCGAATATCTTGTTTCGGGATCAAGCAATTTTCGGCTAAGGTATGCAACTACTTGTTCCTTTCCCTCAAATTCTTGTATAAGGGCCAATCCAATGGTTTGGGTATCGGCCGCCACGTACAACTTAAAAGGCTTGTTCAATCGTGGAGGCACCAACACTGGCGGTTCCTTCATGTACTCCTTGATCTCATCGAAAGCCTTTTGTTGTTTGTCACCCCATACAAACTTCTGATCCTTCTTGATCCTCAACAACGGATAGAAAGGCAACACCTTTTGTGATAAATTTGAAATAAATCTTCTCACAAAATTGATCTTTCCCAGCAATGATTGCAATTATTTGAGATTGGTTAGAGGAACAACTTCATCAATAGCTTTCATGCTTTTCATGCCAACTTCTATTCCTCCCTCATGCACCAAAAATCCCAAGAACTCTCCAGCTGAAACCCCAAAGGCACACTTGTTCGGGTTCATCTTAAGCCCATGCTTTCGGGTGCACTCTAGAGTTTTCATCACATCATTCAAGTGTGATTCATGATCCAAAGACTTGATCACGACATCATCAATGTATATCTCTACAATTTTGCCGATCAACTCATGAAAAATATAATTCATGGCTCTTTGATAAGTTGCACCGGCATTTTTCAACCCAAATGTCATAACAATTCACTCAAAAAGGCCTATATGTCCAGGACATCTGAAGGCTGTCTTTAATATATCTTCTATTGCCATAAAAATTTGATTGTACCCTGCATTGCCATCCATGAAACTAATAACTTTATGTCCAACAGCGGCATCAACCAACAAGTCAGCAACAGGCATTGGATATCCATCCATGGGTGTAGCTCTGTTCAAATCTCTAAAGTCTATGCAAACCCTCATTTTCCCGTTTTTCTTGTAAACAGGGACAATGTTAGAGATCCACTCCGCATATCTGCATGGCCCAATGAAATTTGCTTCGATCAATCTCTCAACTTCTTTTTTCACGTCGGCCAATACTTCATCCTTGTAGATCTTTCAGGGAGGTTTCTTGTAAGGTTTAAAACCAGGCTTGATTGGCAACCGATGCTCAACAATGGAACGATCCAAACCAGACATCTCCGAATAATCCCAAGCAAAGCAATCTTTGTATTCTTTTAGTAGCCTGATCAACTCTTTTCTGAAACATGAATCCAAGTTAGCACTGATAAATGTTGGCCTTAGCTTATCACCATCTCCAATATCAATTTCTTCCAATTTGTCAGTCGACATGAATCCACGCCCTAACTTTCCATCAGTTCCATCAATTGGATTATCCATTAAAAATTGCTATAAGAGCCGACTGCTTGAATCGGCTGTTGATCACTGCTGACTGGCTCAACAGGACCTTCACCATAGTCCTTGCCTGAGAAGCAATCTATACCTTGATACTCCCAGAAGGTTGGTTCCACGTTAGCCACGCTTACCGAATCATCTGCTTGGACCACTTCTATATCATCATCCACCCATTGAACAAGCTGTTGATGCATGGTAGATGGGATGCAGCAATTTACATGGATCCAGTCCCGTCCAAGCAGCAAGCTATGTGCCCCTTTGCCCTCAACGACAAAGAAGGTCGTGAGCAAGATCTTAGACCCGATCATCAGATCCACATGTACATAGCCCTTGGTATCTGAAGGATTCCCAGCAAAATCATTCAGAACTATACTTGTTGGCGTCAAATCCCCAGGGCCCATGCCAAGCTTCCTGAACGTAGTATACGGCATCACATTGACCGCAGCTCCACCATCAATGAACATCTTGGTCAATGGCTTCCCATTTACATATCCCCTCAAGTACAGCGGTCTCATGTGCCGATTTTTGGATGGCTTGTCAAAGGTTGCTTGCTTGGCCAACACCAGCTGTGCCATAAGCCCAAGTTGCTCAACCTCATCGATGTCTGGCGACGCCTCTTCCTGCACAACCTGATTACCTGGAGCCATGAATTCATTCGGCAAGAAGCATACCATGCACGCTGGAGCCGAACGATCAAATCCATCAGGCTTATCCTTGGGACGCCACACCTATTTTCTCTTGATCCCTGCCTGCTTCAACTCTTGATTCCTCAAGTGTTGAACTCTTCTCTTTTGGCTCCTTCTCAAGCCAGGTGGGCACCACTGTCCTTTCTGCTAGACATATTCACACTCTTGTTTTTCATGATCAACCCACCTATGATCAGCATATCTTTTTCTTGGGTGATCATCAGCTCCATTTATTTTATCGCCGACCGTCACTAGGGTGAATCCTTCCAATTCTTTCATGGACGGATCGGCGATTGACAGTATCCTGCCTATACTCAGTATATTTGTCACTGCATTCACGACAATTGTTCAACGTGGGGAGCTTCAAACCTTCATTCCAGCAGTGCCTAAAGAACGCACATCCCCAATGCGCGCGCTCTTGCTCTCGTGCATGCTCTTCTCGTTCTTTCCTTTGCACTTCTTCTTCATATCTTCGCTTCTCCTCCTCATATTTTTGTTTCTTGTAGCGTTCTTTCTCTTGCTGACGCTGCCACTTGTTAAGGAGAATACGCGAAGTCACCCTGGGTTTGGATTTGGAGGATTCCCCCACTTCAATCTGACTTTTCAGGATGCGAGGCAATTCCTTGTAGATTTGTTCCACTGTTACTTGTTGAGCAGGGTCAACTGACCCATCTTGCTTTGCCCTTGCTGAAGTCAAAACTTTCACTTTTCCTTTTTCCTCAACAGTCACCATGTTAACAGAAAACCCAATCATGTTTTGAGGAAAAGGATTGCCGTCCAACTTCATTTTGTTGTCAAACTTCAAATGACCTTCTTGGATAGCCTTTTGAATTCTCATCCTGAAAACCCTGCACTCATTGATGGAGTGAGAATTCCTGTCGTGAAACCCGCAGTATCTCTTTTCTTTGACCCCATCAGGCCGAAGCATAGAATGCCCCTCTGGCAACTTGATTCGGCCTTCCTTTACAAGGAACTCAAAGATCTTATCAGCCTTGGTGACATCAAAGTCATAGGTACCCTTGGCTTTCTTGACCCATCTCTGGTTCACTGTTAATGGCACTTTGCCCCACACCATTTCAGCTGCAGCTATTTCCTCTTCATCATCAAATTCCTCTCCTTGATCAGCTCTGTCGAGGAATTGGTTGTAGATGTCAGCTATATCACTGTGTTTGGCAAACCTAGAGTCTTTCTTGAAGCCATAAGCTTGGTTGCTCATTAATGACAGTATGTGTGACAATTGGCCAAGATTGTCGAACTCCATGTCGAATAGCTTTTCCCGAATAGCTGGCAACATACCTGCTACAACCATATCAGCCAATTGATCATCTGGTAGATTCAAAGAGAAGCACATGCTTTTAGTCTCTCTGAACCTCCTGAGGAACTCCATGGGTGTTTCATTATGCCTCTGTCTTAGGGTGGTTAGATCAATTAGCTTTTTCTCATTACTTCCAATGAAGTAATGAGCGTGAAACTTTTGAGCAGGCAAAGAAGCGAACCATGTGAAGGTCGGGCCTGTCAGTGATAAGGGAAAATATCTGATCTTGAATGCTTCATCAGCTGAAGCTTCCCCAAGCTGCATCAAATATCGGGCTATATGCTCCACAGTGCTAGTATCATCTTGCCCAGAAAACTTCGTGAAATCTGCAGGAGCTTTCACCCTGTGTGGCAAAGCCACCATGTTATACCATTCTGGGAAAGGAGGTGTATACACATGCCCTTGATTCTTGGGTTTCAGACCGAATTGATTTTGCAACACATCGGCCATTTTTTGCACCATAAGATCAACGTTAGCGTCTTGATCCCCTGGCCTTCCAGTAGGCCCAGTAGGTATTCCTGTGGCCGTACCATACCCAGGATTCGGGAAAGCATCAATGGCACCATAATCCATGAATTCCGAATATCCATCCCCAAACATATTCTTCTGTAGCCTATTTCTGGGGCTATTCTGTAAGTGGAGCTAGGTGGAACTCCAGAAGAGCCGAATGCCATATCTCCATAAGTAGTCCTGTTGGGCATTGCCTGATAAGGTTTCTGCTGCTGGATTGGACGACCTCCTGTGCTTTGCAAAGGCGGCTGGATTGGCTGACCTCCCGCGCTTTGCGGAGGCGGCTGGATTGGTTGACCTCCCGTACTTTGCAGAGGTGGCTGAGCACTTGCATCTCGAACTGGTTGGCTATTGATAGCAGCACTTGATTCTCCTATCTCCACAGTAGGCCCTTGGGGTGATACTCGACCAAGTACCCTTTCCATGCTTGGGCCAAAGACACCAACCATTATTTGTCGGAACATATTCAAGAAAGCGGTATCGTGTTTGGCCATTATGCTTTCCATAGTTTGCTGAACCGCATTCATAACTTCTTGTTTCTCTTCAGCAGATGTGGTGTCAGGTTCTCCTGGTAGTAGAACTCTTGGCATGTGAGACTTAAGATATGGCACACCACTTCTGTTTTTAGCAAATGACATTAGGCACTTCTGCTGAAATTGATCAATAGCATCCTTTAATTGCACTTGCTGCTCTGGAGATAGTTCCTCAATGGTGACATCCATGACATCATGAATATCAGGCATCTTGATCAGCTAGATGGTCCCACTGGGCGTGCCAAAAAGTGTGTTGACGCAAAATCAGCACCTCACGCCAAGCACACAGCAAGCTGAACAAAGCTGGCTTAACACACGTGCCGAATCCGAAGCGTGCCAGTCAATTTTCCTGAAACTGACAAAGGATGAAAAGCAGTTAGATAAAACCTGAAACTTGCCGGGTGGTACCAGACAGTTCCGTATTTATGGATATAGAGCCAATTAAAATGACATATAGCTACAATAAGCTATCTGTCAGCAGTTTGAATATCATTCGGGAGCTTTAAAACATGAAACTAGGATATAGCCGAATGCATGACGTAAGCATGATGAGAGATCAGACTTTGTTTAAACAGCATTGCTCGCACGTAGTCATGACCGATTTTTCGAGGATAAATTAAAATAAGATAAATAAGGTGAAAACATGATTATAAACTTGAAGTAAAAAAAGCATGCATAGTCCAGAAGCTCTAGTCTACCGCATGTCTAGGTACTCTCAAACCCGTCGAGCGTGATGCCAAACAAGTTAATCCACCGCATGATACGACTTGTTTGAAACCACACCGCCAACCAAGAATAAATCAATCCACCGCATGATACAATCTAAACGTGGAAGGCTAAAAGCATACATTATTTAAAACAAACTTATGAACATGTTTCACTTGTAGTAGAATTGCCGAATACAGCTGTACAGCCGAATCGGGTTCCATGGAGAAGGAACAAACATTGCCAAGGATGATAAATCTATCAGATTGAATCGAATTCTAATCCACCGAATGACTAGCTTTAAGACAATCCAAAAACCTGCATCAACTGCATGATACCCGGTTCTGTCAAGATCTATGCAAGATCAACAAGCTTGAACCCGCAACACGTGACAATCTAGATTGATTTGAGTTCGGCTATTAAAGAGCACGTGATCCATGCACCACATCAAGTTGTAAATTTGAACACGCATCATATGGATCGTAAACAAGATAAGGCCGAATCTAATCAATCTAAATTGGGCAATAAGAGTGTTAAATGAATTAAACATAAAGAAAAAATTCAAAGCAACACATGGTAACTTAATGAATCTATTAGATCTTGCCAAATCTAATAGAGCCGATAACTAGCTCCAAGCTAGATCTTAGCCTACCGCATGACTCATGATCTAACAAGAAACCCTCTGGAACCAAGCTTAAATCCACCGCATGATACTAAGCATAGTAACAAGACTACTTGCATCACGATCTAAATCCACCGCATGATACTAGACATGATACAAGGTTGCCGGTACTTACGGAGGTCGATGGATCGATGGCTCCTCTCGAAAAACTCGACGATTCGACTAAAGGACTCAAAGGTTGGCACAGGGCTGGTTTTTGTTGTGAAATTGTTCGATCCCTATTACAAACATCAAGGGTTTATATTTATACCCTTGTCCTAACACGACTCCTGGTCGACTACGAGTACAACATTCATTACCTAAATTAATGTCCCGGCGCCAATGTCCATCTCGCACCCGTCATCAATTCGTCCCTTCCTTATATCCGGACCACATCATCACGTATTCCCGAAAGCTTCCTTTTTTGAAAAGCAAACAGCCTTTCTGCCAAATGATGGCGTACTACCGACCACAAGTATCTTTACCGAATCCTTTGAGGAGAATTTCCTGCCTAATGGCGCTTCTTTACCAAACTCAGCCCACAAGTCATTCCCTTTCCTGTACTAATTTTTGGTGTTAACAACAACTCAAGCCACGCTACTTCCGAGGTAAACTTGACAACCACTTTGAGAAGTTTGTGGAGGTTGTGCGTAGACTTAGTATCAACATGCCATTATTGGATGCCCTTCAAGTACCTACATATTCCCGTTACTTTAAATATATACTTGCAAATAAATATGATATAGCAACACTCGGGGTAGATCATGTCAAGATGTCTGAGGAGTGCAGTGCCGCTATTGCTAATGGGCTAGAGAAGCAGAAGGACCCCGGATGCCCTACAATTCCATGTTCCGTTGGTTCTTTTGAGTTCAAGAAGGCGTTATGCGACCTTGGAGCAAGTGTGACCATCATGCCAAGGGATGTGTTCGAGAAGCTACGCCTACCGTTGGAGCCTACGTGTATGTGTTTGGAGTTGGGAGATAACTCCATTCGCTATCCCTTAGGCATCGCCGAAGATGTACCCGTGAAGGTCGGACACCACTTCATCCCCGTTGACTTTGTGGTGCTCAAGATGGGAGAGAGGGAGAAGCCGCCACTCATCCTTGGGAGGCCTTTCCTCAAGACCGTGGGAGCTACTATTGATGTTGGCAAGGGGGGATCATGTTCGATATTAACGGAGAAAGGAGTTCCTTCAAGTTCCGACCATGACTCGAGGCATGCAATATGATTGAAGTTAAAAATGTTCCACCTCAACGTCGCGTTGTTAAGGAAGAACCAAGGAAGAAGGAAGGGCTGAAGAAGAAGAAAGAGCCGAAGAAGAAGGATGTAAACAAAATCAAGGAAGTTGTTGCATCCGTCAAGACAAAGGAAGAAAAGCCGCCTGTGAAGACCAAAAAAATGACTAAGCCGGAAGATAAGCCCGTGCCCAAGATGGTGTGGAAGTGGGTACCCAAGATTGCAACGCCCGCAAAGAGCGTTGATCTGAAGTAATCAAGTGAAGAAGTCTAGCTATGGACTATAAACGAAGCGCTAGGCGGGAGGCAACCCGTTTCGTCAAGTCAAGAATAAGCTATCGGGAGGACAACCCGATTCCAGGTTTTTCAAGTCTTTTTAAATAATTTAGTTTTGAATTTTAGTACACAAAAACATTTGACTTAGAAGTGGTTGAACAATATTAGAGACATAATTCTTGGTTGAATATTTTGCTTGATCATAAACCTTTTACATGAACCCTCCTATGTGTTTGTTTGTTTCTTTTTTAGAAACCACAACCAAATAAATTCAGAATCTAACTCAACCATTCATCCTAAGTTATGGTGTTGTGGTTGACTTGTTTTTCATGCTAAAAAGACACGAGTAAAGCCACGACTTATACCTAGGTGTTAATTAAATTTCAGCACGTGGTAGGACTCGCGTGAACATAGAAACTAAACTTTTGGTTGGTTTAAAAATCTATATCCTTGGTTTCTCTAAGATTAGAATTTTTCTAAGCCTCATTTAATTTTATTTATTCAAAATCTCTCTCATTTAGCCAAAATTAGAACCTAAACCTATGCCCCCATGATCAAGCCGGGAAAAGTTTGCTCTCGACCAATGAAGGCGAACTATACCGGTGAGACCGATATCAATATAGTCGGAAAATATTTTTGACTTACATTTGTTTTTGATGGTATAAAAACTTCTCTAAATTTATGCTTGAGCTTTTCCATAGCTCTGAAGATATTTTTAAACTTCGAAATTAGAGGAGTGTTTAGCCTTAAACATAATTAGAGGGAGGCAATCTAGTTAAAGTTAATCATGCATGCACCATTGGATGCCCTTTCATCAACATTCATCAAGACCACATGCAAAGGACAAGCATGGGTGGGCAGCAAGCATAACTTTGCACGAAATTCATGGTGACATGTGAAGCAAGTGGAGCAAGGGAGCATGGACATGACTCAAAGCATGAAGCATCAAGTGGAAGGACCAATAATGCAAGAAAAGGAGTGGACGAGAGCGTTTGGGCGGTGCAACTCGTGGAGCACGTGGGCAAGAAAGTCAGGGAGGAGGAATGATCACTCTGGAGGAAAACCGGACACTGGGGAGGCATGCGGCCACCCAGGCCGGTCGGCCCAAGCCGGCCGGCCTCCCTACAAAAGGAGCCCCCCGGCTCCCGTCTTCTGCAGGCAAGCATCCCTCTCCTTCCTCAGTTTGTGTGCTCAAGTTTTAGTGCCCAGAACCACCATAGACGTAGCCAACCTTCCCAAGCTTGATAGCTCAAACAATACACACCCTTAATCCACTCAAAGTCCACATCCCGAAATAATCTTTGAAGTACCTAGTCACCGGTTGAAACCCGGAATTTTAGTAGAGAGAAGAGTGCTGCAATCTTGTGGAAGAAAACCACAAGTCTCTTCACAAAGAAGAAGGGGTCATCGTCATCCAAGCCATCTTCGACGACCTCTTCGAGGAGGCAATCGGTTTCCGAGTCTCCTCGGAGCATGGAGGAGGACACGACACCGCCAAGGAGGAATGACACTCTCCTCCTCGATGGCATGAGGGCAACAAGGAGCACGTCCATGAGGTTTACCGAACCTCAAGGGCGTACAGAGGAGCTGCCCGTCCCACCTCGTCGATCGATCCATTCATCTGCGCCACCTCCATACACTCCGCGGTATTCCACATATGGCTTCATCATATTGTCGGAGGAGGAGGAGAAAAAACTCTCTCATCTTGAGAAGAGGCTTGTGGCAAACGTCGATTTCGACGATCAAGCACTAAACTATTTGGGTTTCGGCACGGACATATATTGTTGGGGCACCTTGGATGGGTTCAATTCTCCAACAGGGTGTTGTCAAACACCCACAAGAAGTTTGCCTTGGAAATCTTGATGACTATGGCGCCCATCCTTGATGAGGGGTGCAAAGTTTATCATTCCGTTTGGAGGGAATCCACAAGTGGTTCCCTATGAGTATGTTAGGGAACTACATGGGTTTTAAAAGGGAGCTTCGGAGAAAGTTGACATGCCGGATGGCTTGTTAGATGGATTTGGAATTTAATCTCCGGAAAAGCCCACCAACAACGCAATTCCATCCGCAACCCCATTATCCAAGTATTCCATTCTTGGATGTGCAAGAGGATTATGGGGAGGATGATGGAGATGAAGGTGACCAACACGGAGTTGAATTGGCTCTACTCGGCTTTAATTGCCAAGCAACCAATAGACCCCTCATACCCTATGATCAACTGATGGTGTTGCGAGGCAACATCGGGATCGGGAGATATTGGTTCGGGGTGCTACCTCTCTATGTTGGCCATCTCCTTAGGGCCGGGGATTACAAGAAATCCCGAACATCTTTTTCGTGGGACCCTCTCAGTTTTGAGTATTTGAAACAAGGAAAATATATTAGTGGAGATGAGATAGGAGGCTTTCATGTGGCCAAAGTGAACCTACCCCTTCCGGACTCAAGGCTTAGGCTTTTCATTCAAGGGAAGGAAGATTGGTTGGAGAAAGGACTCCTTGTCCCGGCGAAGAAAAATAAAAGAGGGAGAATTGTAGAGGAGGGATCTTCCTCCGTGCAAGCGAGTGGTGCACAACCTAACTATGTGCCACCATTCGGCGAGATCCCTACTTCGCCAAGTTATTACGGAGGGCCACAAATGCAAGCATGGGGGGTGGTGCACCGGTGCCCCCACAAAATTATGTGGTGCCAAACGTAACCTTCGCGGAGCCCTACACACAATATCCCCAACCACAACAAAGCATGGCCATAATTGGAGGGTGTGTTGCGAGAAACATGCAAAACGTCCCAGCCATCCAATCCAACGCAGCTCAACTTGGTGAGGGCAATGCAAATATTGCCCATGAGCTTGGGCGCCTTCACCTAGTACAGCCGGATCAATTCGTTGGAGGGGATGTCCAAACCTACTATGAGCAAGGGTACCACTACCAAGATTATCAACACCAACCACCGACGGAAGATTAGGAAGAAGGAGGAACTTTAGTTTCCTTTTCTTTTCCCTTTTTCTGTAATTTTCAGCTTGTGTTTGCTTGTGTTTGCGTAGTATTTTTAGTTTTTATTTAAATTTCAGTAAGTGTGTTAGTTTATTTTCAACATGTATTTTAGTTTGTTTTCGTCATTAATAAAGACACCACCTTGTTTACACCATCGGAAAAGTTACAAAATTTGTGCCATGATGATATATAATTATAATTGCCGCTTTGTTTATCTTTGTAATTGATTTATGCATGTTAAAGCTAGTGCTCTCTTAAAATACGAATCTGAATTTATCTAAATGCTAGCTTAATCTTTAGCGGAGGTTATGATTAAAATAAAGACCCATAGTGTTTTATGTGCTCTAAGTTATAAATAGATTAAAGATGGTTTTTATGCCCAAAAATATCGCTAACCTTGTCATTAATATCACTTTTGTGTTGCTCAACCTATCCAGAGCCTTATATATATTTGAGTGCATAAACCTTAGTGTACAAGATTTACTTTTGAGTGAGTTATTGCAGGCCATGATTTCTCTGGCCCGAGACTAAGAAGCTGGTCATTCTGTTTTTGCGTATCTATCTTTTTGCTAGACTTTTATCCGTGCATTGTGTATCCCCGCATCGGAGATCTCAGAACCCTCACCGGATATCCACTCTTAAAACCAAATATCATATTTTGTGATTACCTCCTTGACCACAACCTATCATTGAAGATGGATCATCAATTCAAGGAAGATTGCAAGACGGTGCCACGATTAAAGATCTCAAGTATCTCTCCAAAGGAAAAGTATTTCCGGTACCTACCTTATTTATCACCTCTTTGCCCGAGGACGAGCAACGTCTAAGCATGGGGAGGAGGTAGGTACGATGCAATTTTAGAGTTCAAAGGGGAGCAAATAAAAAATTCAAAAGAAAGAAATATATATATATATATATGAGAAAAAGAGAAAAAATATGAGTATGTGTAAAAATAAAAATAAAGTGAACTCCCCGGTTCTCTAAAGTGCATTAGGAATTTCAAGGCTTCAAGATTATAAGATCCATACTCATTTTCCAACCATGTGCAATCCAATAATGAGGACTTCCTTTGTGCCTCGGGATCACTCTTTCCCATTTGCACATGTCCACCTATCTCAAGTGTGTGTATTTTTCTCTTTCCCCTCCTTGATATAACATTATTTTCCAATGACCTTTTTGACGAGTCTCGGTAAGACCATGAGAAGCTTGTCTTGTTTTGACAACATCTCATTTGAAATATCTTGGTAGAACTAAACTTTCCCAAAACGCTCCATTTAAAGCCTGCCACATACATATATGTTATGAGAGGGAAAGGAATAGAATATATAGGATTGAGAGACAAGATGAGATGAGAGTTCATGAGCAATATGCAAGGTGATTTAAATTTGTGAACTTGGTTTAGCTCTTTTTCATCTAGTTCTTTATTTTCAAAATTTATGAGATCTATTTAAATTTTGGGAGCATGTTAATACTTGTGGGGTAAGCTTAATTAAGAATCTACACTGCATAGAGATGAAGGCTAGTACATCATGGAACTTTAACGAATTAAGATTTCGAGAGCATTATGTTTTTTCATGTATGATCAAGTGCAAGGTCTAAACATTGATGGGCAACGATGATATCCATCGAAGGCTTACTCGAGGACGAGCAAGGTTTAAGCATGGGGGAGATGTTGACGGTGAAAATCCGTCAACCTAGCCATGAGTTTACCTTCGGTGTTGGCATAAGTTTTATACCTTATCCATTGGTACTAACCCCCGTGGTATAACAAGTTCACTTGTGCATGTCGGTTTTGGAGTTTAGTGTTTATGCAGGGTTTTAGCGTTGAAAGCAAGACTTCCGGGATAAGTTCATCAAGCACCTTGTGACAAGGCCTTGAAGCCCCGTACAAGTCATGCAATGAAGCAAACTAGACTCCAAGAAGCCCAGGGACCTAACCCGAGAAGATGACAAACTCCGAGGACCTACCCAGAAAAGTGCCGAATCTTGCGGGACAAGGAGCTACGTCCAACTCGAAGAGAAACTGACGACAAGGGCCCACATGCAGAAGGGGGAAAGATCTAGAAGACTCGGGAACCGACGCCACGCGAAAGAGGCTGGGAACTAGGCCTGGATGAGCCCAGGCCGGCCGGCCCAGCCCAGTCCAGGGCCCATTTGCCCCCTCCTTTGACCTAGCCACCATTCGGGCTATTTATAGCCCCGGGGTCGAGAGCCACGCATCGATCAATTCGTCATCGGCCGCCGAGGAGCAGAGAAGAGAGGAACACCATCCCGGAGAGGAGAGGGTCGGGCTAGTTGACTAGGGTTACCCTAGCCGACGTGGGAACCTTGCAAGGAAGACCACGTCGGAGTTCCCGGAGCTAGAAGCAAGATCAAGGTAGGATCCCGGTGGTGATCTTGTTTGTGTATCATTGTACTAGTTGAATTATCAAGTTGAATCCGATTTCTAGCAATCAAGTGTTTCTTCGATGTCTTCGTTTTTTCGATCGACTTTGCTTATTCTAGATCTATTCTCGAGATAGATCACATAGGGTGTTCTTGTAGCCGCAGTGGCTAGAGGTGCACGCTGGATCTTCCGAAAGAACTCGACTTGTCTTTGGACTCGCCCTAGACTACCCGCATGAATAGGAGTACGTTGTGACAGAACGGGGGCTCTGAAAGGCGGGCGTTTTCAGAGTCGGATGAGAAACCACGATTTAAAGAGGCTTCTAATGAGATTCGATTTGCTACTTCTTCTTTTACTTGGAACTTCAACAAAAGGCTTAACCCGATCTCTCTGGATTGGTTTATCTACTCTATCTATCTTTGATACCTCCGATATTTAGTAGATTAGATTCGTTTTATGTTCTTTATCTAGATGCAATAGGGTTTCACTTTACCAAAGATTGAAGTTACTTGGCTTTACTAGATCATCTTTTGCGTCACATATTTGTTCCATGGATTCAATACCTTGGGTTCACCACTCGAGGGAAGAAGGGTCCCTTGGCTACGACGGGAGACTTGTCCGCTTGCAAGTCTAAACGAACTTTGATACAACTATTGACTGTCAACAATGATGCAGGGAGATTTGATCAAGTACTATTGTTGGGTAGTTGGATCAGGTGATCAATGCATTTTTTTAACAAATTACACTTTTCACTTTTTCAGGTGGGAGGTCCTACAGGTAGTGTGTTGCTTCATTGTGTCAGCAACAAACTTATTTTGTTTGTGTATCCAGAACATCACATGTGTGTTGTGACAACCCAAACTCACTACGTGAAAAACTAGCTTTGGTAACGGGCGTAGATCGCCTTTGGTAACGGGCAATGCGCCCGTTACAGATCAAGTGTTACAAATAAGCCAAGAAAGGTAATGGGCAAATGCCCGTTACTGATAAGACATATTCGTAACGGGCATTAAACAATGACCGTTACCACAACCAGCCACCGGTCACGTGAAATGGCTGTTTTTCTAGGCCCACAGGGAACTTTCGTAACGAGCACCAAAGCAAAGTCCGTTATAGAAGCTCAATATCAGAGACGCCTGATATGCACCTGCGTCTCCACTATCTTGATGAACTGAGACGTGTCTATTTCATGTGTGTCTCAGTACATATAGGATTTGTAACGGGCATCAAACAACGACCATTAACACAACTAGTCACCGGTCACATGAAATGGCTGTTTCTCTGGCCCACATGAACTTTGGTAACGGGCATGACACAGAGCCCGTTATTGTGAAACTAACTTCAGAGACGCGTTCCGTGAACCCGCATCTCCACTTTCTTGATGAAATGAGACGCATCTGTTTCCACGCGCGTCTGCTTTCTCTCTATTAAAGGAGACGCTTTCTTTCAACCTGCGTCTCCTATATCTCGATGAACGGGCCAGGTCCTGGGGCCCACCGGTCAGGACTGGTAACAAGCTTTTACACTGCCCGTTACATTGTGGGCTTTTTGTAAACGGGCTTTCTGAATGAAGCCTGTTAGTCACTGATCAATGTTTGTAACGAGCTTTAATTAACGCCCGTTACAGATACAGCGACCACCCCTACAGTAACCCGCCTGGTTGCCAGCATCATCCTGGAACCAGCCAGGATTTGGCAGCCACCACAGCAAGGAGACATCAAAAGTACATTCTCACATCACAGATATATGCAAAGCAAGATCACATTTATAGACAACCTAGGATCACATCAAGTTTCAAGTTACTCTCATCAGGGCTTTGTTTGGATGGAGTCATGAGAAAACTGCCTGAACCAGGCAGTATCTGACCCCAACCAAGCAAGCCAAGCAGGATTCTCAGGTAACAACACCTGACTAAAAAAGACTGAATGAGTTTCAAGTTTTTGGTCACAATAAACTCACAGTGCACCACTGTAGAAGTGGACCTTTCGATCTATGGTCTCCTTAAGAATGTACTCGCACAACATCTCCCATACACGCTTTACAACTTCTGTGGAAACATCTACAGGAGGTTTGAAATCCTGCAAAATACAATCATTTATGAGAATACAAGTTGAAATCATTTTCTGAAATCAGATGGATAATATGAGCAGAGACAAGGTTGAGCATTATTATCTACTTACAGCAGCCTTCTTGATGTCAGGTATGGCATCGAGTAGTCTTAACATACGGAATGCCACATAGAATCCACACAAAGAGGACCCCGTGGCTGCTGAGCACACTGCATCGAGGTAAATGACAAGTTAATGTAGTACCAAGTATGTAAGAAGGGACCATAAAAAAATCTCAGTCTTACAGCGAGATTTGTTTTGTGCTTGAGTGTGGCTTTTGGCTTTTCTTTCTTTCCTTGAGTCACTCTGTCCTGTGCATCACCAAAGGCCCTGCATGATCAGCAATACCAATTAGAAACACTAAGGGACTGATTTTTTGTGAACCAAAAATATTGTACCAAAGGCCCTGCACGGTCGGCAATACCAATTAGAAACACAAAGAGATTGAATTTTTGTGAATAAA
This sequence comes from Cenchrus americanus, assembly GCA_947561735.1. NCBI lineage: Eukaryota > Viridiplantae > Streptophyta > Magnoliopsida > Poales > Poaceae > Cenchrus > Cenchrus americanus. The sequence goes on along the minus strand of OX387242.1, from coordinate 161,726,431 downwards.
AGCTACAAGAAACAGAACAGTTCAAAACATTTTGGAGGTTTGGGAACTTTAGCAGGTGATGTTGTTTAGCAGAATCTAGATACCAAACCTCTTTGAACTTCATACAGATGATCACTGTTACCCAGTGGCTAGTGCACTAGGCACCCACCACGTAGTAGTTGTTCATCATTGCATTTGAGATTGCTTTGCCAATTTGGTGAGAATTCTGAGAAATATTTGTTGAAGTAAACAAATCTAGATCTAAAAACCCAACACTGATCGACATCCCCGCTGCCTTGTCCATTATTTTCCTACAAAAAATCAATTTGTTAGCATGCTTGAACTTTGCGGTCAAAATTAAAGAAATATCTTTTGAGGTTTTAAATGACTTACAATGTCCACAACCTCATGAAGGTAACATCCAGAGAAGCCAGGGTTATAAGGTTATACACGCTATTGAATTCAATGTTTAACATTAAAGCACCACAACCACCTTTAAAGTAGTCTTGATCCACCTTTGCTGGAAAGGCAGGTTTATCCTTACTGTGTTCCATGACATAAGCATGAAACTTGGCACAATTTGGTACAACAGCCTTTACATTTGCTTCTGACAACATAGGTGCACCAGGCTTGTATTTTGGTCGGTCCTGTTCTGTCTCATTAACACAGTTAAGAATCTCATCTTTAGATAGAGGTTTCCTGGCCTGGTTCCCCTTCTGCAGTGGAGATTGCCTGGGTTCCTCCTGTTACAGAGGCTATTGTACTTGTTGCATCTGCTGCTTAGGGAGAGATTGCCTGCGCTCCTCCTCCTCCTGCTGGAGAGGTTGTTGTTTCGTCTGTTGCTTATCCTCATGTTGTAGGTGCTGCTTAGGCGTAGTTTGCTTGGGCTCCTCCTGCTGTTGTCGACGCTCCTGCTGCGTAGTTTTGCTGATCTGCTACTGTTGTTGTTGTTGCTGCTGCTGCTGTCGAGCCTTCTCTTGCTAACACTGAGCTGCAGCACCTCCATCTGATGTTGTACCCCTGCTACCTGTTGCGACTTCAGGATTGGGATGTCTCATCATGGGTGGTATAATGATCATGTCCCTTGGCCATTGGATCCTTTGAACGAGAGCCTCTGCTAGGGTTGCTACGTCACCCCCATCAATCGGTACAGGCAGAGGGTATTGACTCGCATTAGCCCACACATAAGTAGGTTGCCCACAACATACCCATCCTGCACCGGTACTGAATGGCAAGCCTTTTGAGATGGAAAGACTTGCGCTAGTGCGAGCTCCACGGTGCCATCCAAAAGGCTGCACGCGGTTGGCTCTATCAGCTTATCTATTGTGTCCAGCATAGGTGATCGACTATCACTGTGCACTTCATTCGCTTCGTCACCGTTGGCATTCCAATGATCTTGCTCTCTGCCATCTTCCTCGTTGTCATGTGCATGTTCTTCCAGGCAGTAATGCCCATCTTCTTCCTCAGTGCCATCCAAATCTTCTTCCTCACTGCTACTGACAGGCGCTGGTAATTGGGAAGGAGGAAGTGCATTTTTCAGTATGTTGATGCCTGATAGTCCTAGAGCATGGACAATTGATTTAAATGTTTTGCCTGCCATCACATCATGAGCATCATACCTCTTGTTCCTCTTCTTCCTGTACATTCCAGTGAACTCTTCACCAAACCCTTTACCCCAGCCAAGTGAACTAGACACGTCTCGGACCCGACCTCGATGCTCTGGAGTCTTAAGTGCTGCGATGAGGATATCATCCTCCCTAATCCTAGAGCATGAACCATCGCTACCCTGAGCTGCAAGTGTTTTCATCCTATCTGCTACCCCCACTACCGCATGGTTACTGAATGTTATGCCCCCGCTTCCTTCACTAGTATTCTTCTTCTTCTTCCCTACCCTTATCCGCAGATAAGGTCTCGAACGTCTAGGAAATTGGTCCCAAGGGTTATGTTTTCCTTCTGCAGCTAGCTTTGCATACTCCTCCCACTCTTTCCTTTTACCACGATAACCTTTTCTGCCCGTCTTGTGTGGCTTATTATGCAATGATCTCTTTTGTTTCATCTCCTGGCTCAATTGCTGAAATGAAGGAGAATTGGTTTCCTGCACAAACATATCCCAGTCTTGTTGCTGCAAAAAGGCATGATTCACAAAGGGAGTCTCCTCTTCACTCACATATTTTTTTCTTAAATGGGCATTGAACCGCCTTTGCAAGGTTCCAATCTATGATATAGCTACCTTAACTGCCTTCTTGCGAACTGATTCTTCCAGATTGGCTGGGTAATCTGGCTTTTCCTCAAAAACTGTGAACAGATGGTCCTTCTCAATTGGTGAGAGATCATCAACCGCCTTGTTGATTGACACCCTCTCCCGAGCAATGAGACCACAGACCAATACAAATCTATCCCTCGCAGCATCTGGGCTAGGCCAAACATTGGCATCAACTCCAGTTGCAGTCAACTTGTCTTCTGGCCATTTGGTTTGTCTCCTTGACCCGCGGGATCGAGTACTACTCGCTGCAGTCTGTGCTGAGTGACCTTGTGAAGAAGGTTCACCGACGATGGGCTGTTATGATGCACGGGAGGTAGAGGAGTTTGTTGTTGTGGGAGACTGCATAGATGATATGTAAGATTAGTCAGTAGAGCATTATAAGCAAGACTGAAAATCTAAACAATATTCTTATTAGATAAATTCGTTTTCTCTAACTAGCAAAATAGCAGATACAGTCGTAAGTAAAATCATCATAGACATAAAAGTTCATATTTTACTTAATTAGCATACAGGGATAGGTGCTAACCATTTTGACAAGGACACAACAATATGCTTATATATCAAAGTAGAGAATAAATTCCTTCAACTGCTTCCTTGTCCAACTTGAGCAGTGTGTTCCATATGTACATGCAACAAGAGGATAAAGCAATGGTCATGACATTATGTATGACAATAGTGAAACAACACTCACAACACATCTTGCCACCAACAATAACAATATATATGACAGTAGTGAAATAATTAACACTCACAACAAAGCATAAGACAGTCTAGTTATCACTACCTTATAAACCACAGCGATGCAATTCCCACTGATATTATGTGGCCATCAGAATTAAAGTATGCTAACAGGTCCAAAGCATAACTGTCGATCTGGTACATTCAAAGCATAGCAGAATTAAAGTATGCTAACATCCTCAATGCTTTTCATGAATTTACAGTGCAAAAATAATAGCACCAGGAACATGAAAATGAATTTCAACATTTCATATAACTTCATCTATTAGCAACAATTTTGTCGGGGACAGCCCTAGGGGTCCCCTTTAACAACTGGGAAACCCCCAATTAAAACCCGCAACAAAGCCAAACACGCCTAACCATGCAGGACACGGCCCACCAAGGCGGCCCACTCGAAGATCCCCTCAAGCAGGCTCCGCCTCGCTCGAGGATGCATGCCTCCCTCGGGTGGGCTCCGTCCCGTTCGAGGGGGCGCGCTTACCTCGAGCGGGCTCCGCCTCGCTCGAGGGCCCGCTCCCCCCTCGAGCAGGCTCCGCCTCGCTCGAGGGTCTGCACCGCCCTCGAACGGGGTCCGCCTCGCTCGAGGGCGCCCGGCACGCGTACGCCTGCTCCCGTACGCGGACATTTAATACCCTGACACCGGCGGGCGGCGCCATCATGCGCCCGGGGCTCGCGCCCGTACCGCCACACCAACTCCCCAGGGGGGATCCCATCCCCGCCACTGTGGGAGGAACTGTGCGGCGTGGCCAGCGCCAGTCCCGTGACGCCGCGCCGCCTGCTCCGGTACAGCTAACGCGCCGAGCCCTCGAAGCGGGGCCGGCTGCACCCTCGACCTGCTTTCTTGTGACCTTGCAGGGTTAGGTGAAGGCGCTAGGCCGGTGGGACGCCATCCCTGTCACTGTTGATGGCATGGCTGCCGCCCCCGCGCGTACGAACCGCACGCCGGGCGCCGTAGCAATGGCTCTAGCACAGTGGAGCGTGCGGGAACGGGACGTCGCCTTGCCTGCCACTGTGCCCCGTACGGACCGACGTCAACAACTCCCTCGAGCCATCTGAGGACATCACAGCCATCCGCTGCCCTTCTACCCTCGAAGCCGCTACTGTTCGGGTACAAGATAAGCCATGATGGCTGGATCGCTGCAAGGATCGTCCGGACGGCCGCCCACTCTACAGCATAGCACACCACGCCCCTTTACGTAGCTAAATAGCGCGGCGCGCATGTGAATCGCTCTCTCCTTGATCTATAAAAGGAGGACGAACCCCCCTGCCGCAGGGGACGGACAGAGAGACAACGAATAAACAGACACGCAACACAACCGGAGACAGGCTGCGCCACGCACTTGTCCTCCAATTCTCCCACAACATCTTCAGCCACTACGCTAGGGACTTGGAAGCCACGCTTCCTCTCCCGCCTTGCTTGTAGCAGCCCCCACTACGAGCACCCCCGGCCGAGCAATATAGTGCCTTGAGCACACCACTGCTGGACGTACGGCCCCCTCGGCCGGAACCAGGATAAATCCCGTGTCTCTTATTGCTTAGCATCGACCATTGAGGGATAGACCTCGGCGCTTATTACTGGTTAGTGTCGGAACCACATTCCGCACCGACAGTTGGCGCCCACCGTGGGGCAATCGAGCGCCTAAGGTCAATCCGCCAACTCCCTCCATGGTGATCCGCACTGAGTACCGCGGTACGCGTTACTGCATGGGCAGCTCGGACCCCCTCCCCGCCGGATTCGAAATCCAATTTGGGGGCCTGAACTTTCAGGCCACGGGAAACGGCTACCTCATGCGCCTCACCAACCGTGAGGAGCTCCGTGCGCGGCGCCAGGCCGGGTCCGCTCCGGCCCCAGCTGCCCGCACCACCACGGCACGGACGCCCGTCGGCACGGACGCCGCGGGCCCATCGACGCCACGACGCCGCCGCCGCTCTGGTCAGTGTTCGCGCCAGGAACGATCCGAGCGACGGCAGGCCGAGCGCGCCACCTCTCAGCACGGCGCGCCCGTCATCACGGCTACCGCTACCCCAACGGGACAGCGCACGGTCTCCGGACCACGCTTTCCCATTGGGCTGCGTGGTGCCATGACGGCCTACAACGCCAACGTCAACACCACGATGCGTAGGGTTCCCCCTGGTCGTCACGTCTTCGTCGCCAGGGACCCCAGCGCCTCAGCCGGTGACGAATCGTCCTTGGGTTCCCTTGACGCGCCGCCACCCTCTAACCTCCACGGATACGCGGAGTGGGACTTCTCTGGCGTGCCGGACCCAGTCATGTTCCGGCGTTTCCTCGACGCTACGGACTACTGGTTCGGCTGCTCCGATGACTCCAGTACCGGGAGCTACGACCCCGCGCGGGAGTGCTACGTCGTCGTCGCCAACGACCAAGCCAACGCCACCGGCGCTGTGGGCGCTGGAGACGGGGAGGTCACGCCCACCCCAGGGATCACTCCGCGCACGGCCGCGGGGGCCAAGCACTGCGGCGGGGCCGACGCCGATGCGCGGCGCCCCGGGCCCGCGAGCTCGAGGCTAAGGCGGCGGAGGAGTGCGGACGGTGCGGGCGCTCCGTGCCTCAATGGCGGGGAAGCCTCCGCGCGCGGCGAACGCGCGCGGGAGCTGGGCAAACAGGTCCGCGACCGCATCAACGCCGACTTCAACGTCGACAACCCGGACGCGCCTCCACGGGCCAGCCAAAAGCTCATTGCCGCCGCGACGCTGCTACGGGCTATGCCGGCACCCTCGACCCCCGAGGCACGGGACTTGCACCGCGAGGTGCAGGTTCTCATCGAGCAAGCGGCCGTCCAGCAGGCTGAGAGCTCTACGTCACGCATCCGCCAACAGGGGGATGCGCGGGATGACAGAGCTGCACTGGGGGGCGAACCCTCAGTCCATGCAGGTGGAGCGGCGGGGCGACCCGCCAACCCAGGACGCACGCCGGCCAAGGAGCGGCTCCTTCACGCGCGCAGGGCGCTAGACGGCGACGCCCGCAACGTCATCAAGGCTCGGCGAACGAGCAAGGCGGACGCGCGAGCAACGGTGGGCTACCACCCTCGACGGGGTGGACGCTACGACAGCGACGAAGACCGCTCTCCAACGCCGGAGCCCTCGGGGACCCGTGTGTTCAGCCGGGAGATCCGTGCGGCGGCCTTCCCCCAACGCTTCCGCCAACCCTCGACCATCGTCAAGTACAACGGGGAGACGGATCCCCGCGTGTGGCTCAACGACTACCGCCTGGCGTGTCAGTTGGGCGGGGCCACCAGCGACGAGGTCATCATCCGCAACTTGCCCCTGCACCTCGGCGATGCGGCCCGGACGTGGCTCGAGCACCAGCCCGCCAGCCAGATCCACAACTGGGACGACCTGGTTCGCACGTTCGTGGGTAACTTCCAGGTCACGTACGTGTGCCCTGGGAATTCTTGGGACCGCGCTCCGCACCCGGGGAAGCCGGCGAGTCGCTCGGCGGACTTCATACGACGCTTCTCCAAGCGGCGTACGAGCTCCCCAGCATGGCGCAGTCCGAGATCGTGCACGCCTTCCTCGAGGGAACCACGTGCGGGACCTCGTGCGTGAGGGCGGGACGCAGCCCGCCTCGCGGACTCCAACGAGCCGTTCGACATTGCCACCAGCTTCGCCTCAGGAGAGGAGGCCGTGGGGGCAATCTTTGACGGCAAGAAGGGCAAGCGCCGGGATGATGCGCCGCGAGAGGGCGGCAAGTCCGGGGAGCCCCACCACAAGGATAAGCGGGGCAAGAAGGGGGAAAGAAGCCGCGCCGCGAGGCGCGGGGGGGGCGCGATGGCGGTAATGCCGAGGCTCTTGCTGTTGACCCGGCTCGACGGGGCCCTCGACCGGCCCCTCGAGGTCCGGGGGTGTTCGATGACATGCTAAAAAAGCCATGTCCCTACCATAAGACCCCAGTGAACCACACCCTTGAGCAATGCGATAGGCTCAAGAAGTTCTATGGCCGCGCCGCCGCGAAGGAAGCGGAGGCCAAGAAAGACGGAGGAGATGGCGACACCGGCGGCTTCCCCGCCGTGGAAAACGTGTTCCTCATCTTTGGGGGACCAACCGTCGACATGTCGACCCGCCAGCGCAAGCGGGAGCGACACGAGGTCCTCGCCGCGGAGAGGGCGCCTCCCTCCTTCCTCAACTGGTCGGAGGACGCCATCACCTTCAACAGGGAAGACCATCCGAACCGCATCCCCAACCCGGGCCAGTACCCGCTGGTGGTCGACCCAATCATTGGGAACGCGCGGTTCTCAAAAGTCTTGATGGACGGAGGCAGCAGCCTCAACATCCTCTACGCGCATACGCTGCGCTTAATGGGGATCGGGTTGGACCAGCTGCGGCCCAGCACGAAGCCGTTCCACGGCGTCACGCCCGGCAAGCAGGTCCAGCCCCTCGGGCAGATCGATCTGCCAGTTTGGTTCGGCACCGCGAAGAATTTCTGCAAGGAAACGCTCACCTTCGAGGTGGTAGGGTTCAAGGGCGCCTACTACGCCATACTTGGGCGGCCCTGCTACGCCAAATTCATGGCGGTCCCCAACTACACCTACTTGAAGATGAAGATGCCAGGGCCGAACGGCATCATCACCGTAGGCTCGTCCATCGAGCACGCATTCGACTGCGACGTCGAGTACGTGGAACACGCAGAAGCACTGGCGCTGGATGAAGCGCTGGTGAGCACTTTGGAGAAGATGGTCAACGAGGACCTCGACTCCACCGCCAAGCACACCGGCACCTTCGAGGCCGCGGAGCAGACCAAGGAGGTCCCCCTCGACCCTGCTGCCCCCGAGGGCAAGGTGTTGAGGGTCAGCTCCACCCTCGATCCCAAATAAGAAAGTGGTGCTCGTCGACTTCCTCCGCGCCAACGCCGACATCTTCGCGTGGAGCCCCTCGAATATGCCAGGCATCCCGAGGGATGTCGCCGAGCACTCCCTTGACATCCTGCCTCACGCCCGCGCCGTGCAACAGCGGCTGTGCCGCATCGACGAGGAGCGGTGACGGGCTATTGGAGTGGAGCTGCGGAAGCTTCTAGAGGCCGGGTTCATCAAGGAGGTGCTCCACCCAACGTGGCTAGCAAACCCTGTACTTGTAAAGAAAAAGAATGGGAAGTGGCGGATGTGTATAGACTACACTAGTCTTAATAAAGCATATCCTAAAGTTCCTTTTCCTTTGCCACGAATTGATCAAATTGTTGACTCAACGGCTGGGTGTGAGCTGCTCTGCTTCCTTGATGCCTACTCCGGGTATTACCAAATAAAGATGAAGGAGTCCGACCAGCTCGCGACTTCGTTCATCACGCCGTTCGGAATGTTCTGCTACGTCACGATGCCGTTCGGTCTCCATAACGCGGGTGCAACATACCAGCGCTGCATGCAGCACGTTTTCAGAGATCACATCGGGCGGACGGTCGAGGCGTACGTAGATGACATCGTCGTGAAAACCAGGAGGGCGGACGGCCTGGTTGGCGACCTTGGCATCGCGTTCGGCTGCCTACGGGCCAATGGGGTCAAATTAAACCCCGAAAAGTGTGTCTTTGGAGTGCCGCGAGGCATGCTCCTGGGATACATCGTCTCCCAGCGGGGCATCGAGGCCAACCCCGAGAAGGTTGCGGCCCTCGAACGAATGGGCCCGATCCGGGACCTCAAAGGGGTGCAAAAGGTGCTGGGGTGCCTCGCCGCCTTGAGCCGCTTCATCTCGCGGCTCGGCGAGAAGGGCCTGCCCCTCTATCGCCTCCTCAAGAAGCACGAGCGCTTCTCCTGGACCGCCGAGGCCCAGGATGCGCTCGACAAACTGAAGGCGTCCTTGATGCACGCCCCGGTCCTCACGCCGCCGCAGGACGGCGAACCTCTGTAGCTCTACGTGGCCGCGACCACCCAGGTGGTCAGCGCTGTGATCGTGGTGGAGCGCACGGAGGAAGGGCACACCCTGCCGGTCCAACGGCCGGTCTACTACATCAGCGAGGTCTTGTCTGACACCAAGACGCGCTACCCTCAAGTCCAGAAGCTGCTGTATGCGGTGGTCCTTGCGCGGCGCAAGCTCCGCCACTACTTCGAGGCCCACCCCGTCACGGTGGTCTCCTCCTTCCCGCTGGGGGAGATCATCCGCAATCCTGACGCGGCAGGCAGGATCGCCAAGTGGTCCGTGGAACTGATGGGCGAGACGCTCGCCTATGCCCTGCGCAAGGCCATCAAGTCCCAGATCCTGGCGGATTTTGTCGCTGAGTGGACGGATACGCAGATGCCACCGCCACAAATCCAAGCAGAGTGCTGGACTCTGTACTTCGACGGTTCGGTGATGAAAACAGGGGCCGGCGCGGGCCTGCTCTTTGTGTCACCCCTCGGGGAGCACATGCGGTACACGGTGCGCCTCCACTCCCCCGCCTCGAACAACATGGCCGAGTACGAGGCCCTCCTTTGCGGCCTCAAGATCGCCATCGAGTTGGGCGTCAAACGCCTCGACGTGCGGGGGGACTCGCAACTCGTAATTGACCAGGTCATGAAGAATGCGAGCTGCCATGACGACAAGATGGAGGCCTACTACAAGGCCGTGCGAGCCCTTGAAGACAAATTTTACGGCATCGAGCTCAATCACGTTCCCCGCCGGTACAACGAGGAGGCGGACGAGCTGGCCAAGATCGCGTCCGGGCGGATCACCGTCCCCCCGAATGTTTTCGCCCGCGACATCGCTCAGCCCTCAGTCGCCCTCGAGCCTCACCCCTCGAACCACACAGAACCCTCGGGGGCTCCCTCGAATCCAGCGGGCGCGGAACCCATGGATGAGGACCCCTCGAACGAGGCGTACGTGCTCTCCCTCCTCGAGGGGTATGGCGCCTATAGGGCTGATGTGATGGACATCGAGCCAGCCCCCGTCAAGGTCGACTGGCGTGACAAGTATGTGGCCTGGATGGCCCGAGGGGAACTCCCCACGGACCGGGCCGCGGCCAGATGCATCGCCAGGATGGCCAAATCCTTCGCCCTCATCGACGGCGAGCTGTACAAGCGCGCCGCCTCCGGCATCTTGCAGCGGTGCGTGCCCATCCCCGAGGGGCGCGAGCTCCTGCGGGATATCCACGCCGGGACCTGCGGCCACCATGCGGTGCCTTGCACCCTCGTTGGCAATGCATTCCGCCAAGGCTTTTACTGGCCTACCGCGGTCGCGGACGCCAGCGAAGTCGTACGCACCTGCGAGGGGTGCCAGTTTTATGCCCGCAAGTCCAACCTTCCCGCTCATGCCCTGCAGACCATCCCCATAACATGGCCATTCGCTGTGTGGGGGCTGGACATCGTCGGGCCCCTGCGAAAGGCGCCCGGGGGCTTCACCCACTTGCTGGTCGCGATCGACAAATTCTCCAAGTGGGTGGAGGTACGCCCCATTACGAATCTCAGGGCGGAGCAAGCGGTGACATTCTTCACCGACATCGTACACCGCTTCGGAGTGCCAAACTCCATCACCGACAATGGGTCCCAGTTCACGGGCAGGAAGTTCTTGGATTTTTGCAACAAATTCCACATCCGTGTGGATTGGGCAGCCGTGGCACACCCACAGACCAACGGCCAAGTAGAGCGTGCCAACGGCATGATCCTACAAGGCCTTAAGCCCAGGATTTTTGACCAGCTAAACAAATCTGGTCGGAAATGGCTCCAAGAATTACCAGCAGTCGTGTGGAGCCTATGGACCACCCCAAGCAGAGCCACCGGGTTCACCCTGTTTTTCCTAGTCCATGGCGCGGAGGCCGTCCTCCCCACGGACTTAGAATACGGATCGCCCAGGGTTCGAGGCTACGACAAGGATGCCAACCAGCGAGCCCGCGAGGACTCGCTGGACCAGCTGGACGAGGCACGCCTCGTGGCCTCGATGCACTCCGCAAGGTATCAGCAGTCCCTTAGGCGCTACCAAGCACGCAAGATACGCCGACGGGACTTCAGTGAAGGGGACTTGGTCCTAAGGCTACGCCAAGACAACTAGGGACGCCACAAGCTATCGCCTCCATGGGAGGGACCCTACGTCGTGGTGAAGGTGCTCAAGCCCGGCACGTACAAGCTGGCCAACGAGGACGGTGAAGAGCTCACCAACGCTTGGAACATCCAACAGCTACGTCGCTTCTACCCCAAGCTAGGATTTCCAAGTATTTTTGTTGTAAAAACACATGACCAACGCCCCAGTTGGTGACAACTATGTAAACGCCACAAGTCTAATGAAAATGGCAACTCGGCTTTCCCCTGAAACCCAAATTACCCTCGGGGGCTACTGCAGGGGGCATCCCCCCAAAATGGTCCCATTTTCGCGCAAAAACGAAACAACTCACGCGCGCTAAGTTTGTTTTCTACTTCGACCCCGAGCAACGATTCGAACAGGGCGCAGGCAGCCCAGCGGAAGGAGCGCGCGAGCCAGAGATAGCCTACGCCTCCGCGAGGATACAACCCTTCTCTTTCGCCTCCAACCCAGCAGGCCACCCGCGAAAATCGAACTCCCCTAACTAGAGTCTACTCAGGAAGAAGGAGAAACAAAAAAGAGTAATAAACAAAAGACTTCACTTTACATTGGCAAATGTTTAAGGAATAACTTGTTCCTTTACAAAGGCCATACAACTAGCGTACTGATACATAAACAAAAAACGGGCCTAGCGCCTAGCTGTCTTCAGGCGGGAGGAGCGGCGGCGTCAACAGCGTCCGGGAAGAGGAACTCCTCGAAGGCTTCAGCGAGCGTCCCAGCGGCGTCGGCGGCGAGCGCGTCCACACGCTCCATCACTACCTCATCCTCAACACCGTCGGGGACGACGTAACCCTCCGCCAGCGCCTCGAAGTTGACCTCGTAGTGGGATCGTACCACTCCGAGGGCCTTCTGGACGCCAAGACGCAACGCGCGGCGCATCCGTTCGGTGACATGGCTGCCAAGGGCGCGCGGGCGGGCGGCCAGCGAGCCGCCGCACGTGGCTTCGCCCTCCTCCACGACCCGGCAGGTCTCGAGGGCCGCGTTGCGCAACTCCTGCAGCTCCTTCTCAGAGGAGTTGTAGGAGGCCTGCAGCGCCTCGGCCCGCTCGGCCGCGTGCCCCAGAGCGGTGCGCAAGCCTGGAGTCACCAAGACAAGAAATAAATCAGAAAAAGGAGTGCGAACTCTCTAACAGAAAACCAACAAGACAAGAGTCAAGCAGCGACTCACCTTCGACTTGCTTCCTCTCCACCTCGAGGGCGCGGCGCCCGGCCTCGACCGCCAGCTCGAGGCCCTTGAAGGTCTCGCCCTGCTCCTGGAGGGCCAGCTCCTGGTTCGCGCTCTCGATGCTGAGCACTATCAGCTCGCCCTCGACCTTGGAGAACGCGGTGTTCCGCTCCTCCAGTGACTTCTGCGCCGCTTCGCGAGTGACGCGCTCCTGCTCTAGCGCCGACCGGGCGTCGGCGAGGGCGGCCTTGCTCTGCCGGAGCCGCCCCTCGGCCCCTTGGCGGGCGGTGCGCTTCCGCGAGGGCGGGCGGTCCTCGAAGGCGGCGAGCGCCGCGACCTTGGCGTCGAGGGCGGCCTTCAAGTCGTTGGCCTCCTTGGCCCTCCGCTCGCGCGCGCGCGCCCGCTCCTCGGCCTCGCGGCGCGCGCTGCGCCCCCTCGAGCGACGAGCGGAGCCCCCAGTTCTCGTTGCGGACGCCGGCAACCTCTGCCTCCCAGTTGGTCGCCAGCGTCCGCATCTTCTCCAGGTCCGAGCGCGCCTGCCGCAGCACCTCATCACGGTCGATGAGGGCTGTGCAAACCCGCTCGAGGCTGGAGGGAAGCGCCGGGTCCTGCCTTGTGCTCTCGTGGAGCTCATCGCGCAAGGCCATGGCTCGGTACGACAACCAGCCGTCCGGAGTCCTGAGGGCGTCGGCGAGCGCGTCGACGGCGACGCATCGCTCCCGGAGCTGGTGGAGCTCGGCGTTCACCCGGTCGAAGGCGCCGTACTTATCGCGGGCGCGGCGCTCGAGCTCCTGTCGCCCACAAGTCAAAACCCGTAAGCATCCTGATACAGAAACAGCACGCAGAAACGAGGGAAAGAGGAAAACGAGCAACGATGCCCTACCTGGAAGACACGCCACGCGGGGCCGCCGTGGACCCTCAGCGCCTCGTTCAGCGCACGGTCGAGCGTGGCGCCGTGGCTGCGGAGCTCTCCCCACAGCTCCTGCTCCGCACGGGCATCGGCGAACGCGGGCGGGTCGTCGGCGATCCCCTCCACACGGGCGGAGTGGCCGGCGTGGGAAGACGAGGCCTCGGCGCGCGTGTCCTCGGCCCCCCGCCACCATGTGGGCGCGTCACGCCGCCTCACGAGGGCCCCCTCCGGGACTGCGAGGAGAGTGTGGGGAAGCTCACCCACCGATCCCACCGGGCGGCGGGGAATCGTCGTCCGGGATCTCCACCACCGCCGCCCGGGAGCCGGCGGCGGTGCACGGCGGCGCGTCCACTTGCGCCTCCGTGGCCACGGGCGCGACGCGGCGCCGTGGCCGTCGCCTCCGGCCGCGCCTCCGGGACCACGAGGGCGTCCGTCCGCCCTCCTCAACCGCAACCGCGGGCGCCACCGCGGTCGCGCCCACCGCCTCCGCCGCGGCCGGCGCCACGGGCCGCGCCTCCGTCCACGGCGCCCACCGTCGGCCGCATCTCCACCACGGTCGTCGCCGCGGGGCGCGTCTCCGCCGCGACCGGCGCCCCGCCGCTCCTCGACGACCGCCGGCCGCGCGGCGGCGGGTCGATCCACCGGCCGAGGCCTCGAGGCCTCGGCCCGCGCCTTGCGAGCCCCTCGCCCGCCGCCGCCGTGCTTGCCCCCGCCCGCGGCGCCCTCGACGAGCGCCGCCGGGTGGGAACGGACGCGTCCGCCCTCAGCACCTTGGCCGGTGCAAGGGGAGGCACGGTTGGCACCACCCTGCCCAAGCACAAGCAGAAAGTCAGAACGCATGATCACCGAAAAACCAAACCCAGCAGAAGGGCAAGCCCCTTACCTCGAAGAGAAGGCGCGCTTCCTCTTCCTCGAGGCCTCGACGGATGAGGCCCGCGCGGCCGACGCGCCGGTCGCCGCGCCCCCCGATGCCTCCGCCGCGCGCACGGGGCCCGTCCCGCGCACGGGCGAGCTCGCCGCGCGCGCCTCCGCGGCGCGCGCCGGCACCTCCGCGGCTCGCGCGCCCCCCGTCGTTTCTTGCACGGCGGCGGGCGCCGTTGCGCCCGCCCGGGCAATGCCGCCCTTGCCGCCGGAGGGCGGCTCCCGGTGACGGGGGGCGGGCTCCCACCTATCGAGGGGCCCCCGCCCCCCGCCTTCTTCCTCCTCGTCCTCCTCCGAGGACGAATACTCCCTCGGTCCCCGGCGAGGAGAGCCCGTCTTGCTCGCGCGGCGGTGCTCCTCGCTCCGCCGCTCGCGGCGCTCGCGGTGCCGCCTCGCGCGCTCCCTTCTACGCACCGCCCGCTCCTGCTCCCGTTGCTGCGCCGCCCGACCAACCGCGCGGGAGTCAGGGGTAGGCGGAACGGACTTCGCGGCGCTGAAGGTCACCAGCTGCAGGTGAGAACGTCAAAGGCGCGTCAGGGGTCAGGAGCATCATCAAGAACGAAAACGAGGCCAAGAACCATACTCACCAGCGGGCCGGTGGGGAGCATCTCGAGGTCCCACGGGCACCGGTCCTGGCGCAGCATCCGGGTGTCGACGGCGTTCCGCGCCCGCGTAAGCGCGTACGCCCGCCCGAGGGGGGTTGGGAGCATCCGCGACTTCGCCAGCGCGACGGGGTCCGCCACCTCCGTCATCTCGAAGATGCAGAGCGGCCTCTCCATCAGAGGCACGATCCGACGGTGGTGGAGGAAGGCGAGGACGCCCGCCGCGGTCAGCCCGCGCGTCGCCAGGTTCCTCAGGGCGGCCGGGGAGCGAGCCCGGCCGGTCTCCGTCTTTGGGGCGTGGACACCCCGTAGCCCCAGGAGTCGGGCTTCTCCTTGAACACCCGACCGGTGTAGGGGGGAGGCCGGGCTCGGCGTTGCGCAAATAAAACCACCCCCGCTCCCAGCCGGCGTTATTCGTCGTCATGGTGCAGGGGATGTAGTCGTCCTTGAACTGCGCCTGCACGGCGAGTGACATCCCGCCGGCGCGCACCGCGCGGCGGGTCCTCTGCTCCGTCGTGGGCTGCGTGAAGAGCTCCGCGCGGAAGAGGTGCAGCCAGAGCTCCCAATTGACTGGGATCCCGAGATACCCCTCGCAGACGCCCACGAATGAGGCCGCCTGTGAAATCGCGTTGGGCGCGAAGTTGTGTAACTCCACGCCGTAGCGGTGGCAGAGCGCCCGCATGAAGCGGCTCGCCGGCGCAGCGAAGCCGCGCTCGTGGAAGCGGATGAAGCTGACCACGTAGCCCTCCGGCGGGTTGGGCGCGTGGTCCCCCGCCGGCGGCACGATCCACTCCGCCGGCCGGCCCTCTTCGTTCGCCACCAACTGGCCTGCGGAGACCAGCTCGCCAAGGGCCAGCTGGGTCACCGACGACCGCTCCCAAGCGTACGGGTCGAGGATCGTGAGGGGCGGAAGCGGCGCCATGAGAGAAGACAAAGGATGCGAGAGCGGAGGATGAGAAGAAGAGGAAGGGCCGCGGTGGCGAGAACAAAGCAAAGGCGAGAGCGCAGGGGGCGAGAACGGCGAACGCTAAGGTAAAAAACCGCCGCTTCTCCCTCCCCTCAGATTTATACGCCGTGGGCGTGCTCTCCGGGGCGGACGTCCCGCGCGCGTGCTTGCGGGGAATCTTCCTTCTCGGCCGACGGGCGGGCCCCCACCACGACCGCGGCGGCCACGCCACCGCGAACAAGCCATCATCACGGCGAAGAATAGCAGGGGCCGTGGCAGCGGTCACGTCCGCCTGCCCACGCCGCCCACTACGCGCGTGCGCGCGGCTGCAACGCCTAAAAAGGTGCGCCCACGACGCGAAGTTACAGCCTCGGCTGAGGAGCATTTAATGGCCCGGTTCCTTGCAAGGTAAGGAGAACCCTCGAGCGGCACGAGCCCCTGGCTCGGGAGAGTTTCAACCCTCGAAAGAGTACAGGCGTGAGAAGGTCGCCTCGGGCCCGTTTGAAACAGAGCGGGCACCGCAAGCACCCATGCCACGTAGAACCCTCGAGCGGCACGAGCCCCTGGCTCGGGAGAGTCTCAACCCTCGAAAGGGTACAGGCGTGAGAAGGTCGCCTCGGGGCCCGTTTGAAACAGAGCGGGCACCGCAAGCACCCATGCCACGTAGAACCCTCGAGCGGCACGAGCCCCTGGCTCGGGAGAGTTTCAACCCTCAAGAGGTTACAGGCGTGAGAAGGTCGCCTCGGGGCCCGTTTTGAAACGAAGCGGGCACCGCAAGCACCCATGCCGCGCTGTGTTACTGATCAGCGCCTCAGGGACTGGTTTGCCCAGGCCCCTAGATGGTCGCAGATGCCAGGCCGGGAGCGCTTAGCCGCCGCCCCGCACCATTTCTACTAATCAGCGCCTCGAGGGCCGGCTCGTCCAAGCCCCTCGACGGCCGTAGACGCAAAGACGCGGCCGCCCAGGCGCCACCCCGCACGGCCCTACTGATCAGAGGTTCGAAGCCTGACCCTCGACGGGTTCGAACAGGCGCCCCAGGTCACAGAGTCAGGGACGACGAAGGCACGCGCATTCGAGCCGTTCCTCGAGCCCGTCGGCTCGAGGGTGCCCCATATGTCGTATTCGAGAGCCAGCGAGGGCAGCTAGCCGGGGGATCCCACCGAGGGAGAGCTTCCGCGCCCTCGGTCCCTATCGAACGGGACCGAGCCCCACCTAGCAAACCCACGCAAGCACTTCCATGGACGTGTCTCTGGACCACGCAGCCTACCCTTATCGAACGGGGCATGGGCGTCCACTCGAACCACCCGCCAGCAGCTCAACGAGGAATCCGCAATCCGCGACCCGCTCGATGGGGGTTGCGGAAACCTCACCCTCCGTCCCGCGGAGGGACGACGAGGGCGCGTTAAAAGACAAGTCGTAAAGCTCTACCAGATCGCCTCGAACGGGCCCAGGCTCGGGGGCTTGACGCACGGCTACACCTTCTGGATTGCGCCCGCCGGAGATAGTGCCAGCAGGCGCGTGCGTCACGGAAGCCGGCTAAGACATTGCCGACGCCGGTTGAAACATGTACCATGCCCTCTGGCCAGCTCTCGCGGTTAACCCCTACAGGAGCATCCACGCTCCTGCAGGGCTTCGGGGGCTAGACCCGCGGGTCCGCTGACGCGGCCCCACGGAAAGCGTTCGCAAAACCAGGAGGGAAGAACATCCTATCAGTAGGTTCCAGCATCTGCGGGAGCCTCAATGGCAAACCCACAGATGCTCGGGGGCTACTATCGGGGACAGCCCTAGGGGTCCCCTTTAACAACTGGGAAACCCCCAATTAAAACCCGCAACAAAGCCAAACACGCCTAACCATGCAGGACACGGCCCACCAAGGCGGCCCACTCGAAGATCCCCTCGAGCAGGCTCCGCCTCGCTCGAGGATGCATGCCTCCCTCGGGTGGGCTCCGTCCCGTTCGAGGGGGCGCGCTTACCTCGAGCGGGCTCCGCCTCGCTCGAGGGCCTCGCTCCCCCCCTCGAGCAGGCTCCGCCTCGCTCGAGGGTCCGCTCCGCCCTCGAACGGGGTCCGCCTCGCTCGAGGGCGCCCGCACGCGTACGCCTCGCTCCCGTACGCGGACATTTAATACCCCGACACCGGCGGGGCGGCGCCATCATGCACCGGGGCTCGCGCCCGCACCGCCGCACCAACTCCCCGGGAGGGATCCCATCCCCGCCACTGTGGGAGGAACTGTGCGGCATGGCCGGCGCCGGCCCCGTGACGCCGCGCCGCCGCTCGCTCCGGACGCGGCTAACGCGCCGAGCCCTCGAAGGGGGGCCGGCTGCACCCTCGACCTGCTTTCTTGTGACCTTGCAGGGTTAGGTGAAGGCGCTAGGCCGGTGGGACGCCATCCCTGTCACTGTTGACGGCATGGCTGCTGCCCCCGCGCGTACGAACCGCACGTCGGGCGCCGTAGCAACGGCTCTAGCACAGTGGAGCGTGCGGGAACGGGACGTCGCCTTGCCTGCCACTATGCCCCGTACGGACCGACGTCAACAACTCCCTCGAGCCCATCTGAGGACATCACAGCCATCCGCTGCCCTTCTACCCTCGAAGCCGCTACTGTTCGGGTACAAGATAAGCCATGATGGCTGGATCGCTGCAAGGATCGTCCGGACGGCCGCCCACTCTACAGCATAGCACACCACGCCCCTTCACGTAGCTAAATAGCACGGCGCGCATGTGAATCCCTCTCTCCTTGGTCTATAAAAGGAGGACGAACCCCCCTGCCGCAGGGGACGGACAGAGAGACAACGAATAAACAGGCACGCAACACAACCAGAGACAGGTTGCGCCACGCACTTGTCCTCCAATTCTCCCACAACATCTTCAGCCACTACGCCAGGGACTTGGAAGCCACGCTTCCTCTCCCGCCTTGCTTGTAGCAGCCCCACTACGAGCACCCCGGTGCTGAGCAATATAGTGCCTTGAGCACACCACTGCTGGACGTACGGCCCCCTCGGCCGGAACCAGGATAAATCCCGTGTCTCTTATTGCTTAGCATCGACCATTGAGGGATAGACCTCAGCGCTTATTACTGGTTAGTGTCGGGACCACATTCCGCACCGACAAATTTATTCAAAACAGACTTGGAGCAACAAAATCCATCCATCAAATTCACAGTCAATCAATTGAAGATGAACTATTAAGGCATGTCTCCCTAATCCACCTTGACATGAATATATAGCAGATTGGGCGGACTACATTATAAACCACTGCGATGCAATTTCCAATGACATTATGTGGCCATCAGAATTAAAATATGCTAACAGGTCCAAAGCACAACTGTCGATCTAAGCATAGTAGAATTGAAGTATATGCTAACAGGTCCAAAGCATAACTATCGATCTGGTACATTCAAAGTATAGCAGAATTAAAGTATGCTAACATCCTCGATGCTTTTCATAAATTTACAGTGAAAAAATTGTAGCACCAGGAACATGAAAATTATTTCAACAATTTATATAACTACATCTATTATCAACAATTTATTCACACAGACTTGGGGCAACAAAATCCATCCATCAAATCCACAGTCAATCAATTAAAGATGAACTATCAAGGTATGTCTCCCTAATTAATCCACATTGACATGAATATATAGCGGATCGATTTGGTGGCCGATGAGAGAGAGGGCATTGGGGGTTCAAGAAGGACTAACCTCTGTCGCGAATGAAGTAGTTGTTCTCGTGATGGTCAGATGGATCGGATCCACGGCGGCTCGTGGCCTGAGGCGGCCGGCTCATCGTCGTGGCCGGGGACGACGTCGATGGATCCGCGTCAACCATCTTTAAGTTGGCTGGACGTACGTCCGCATGCCAGTAATCGTGTCCTTGTCACCGTCATCATGCATGGAGCGGTGGAGCTAGAGAAGAGCAGGGCTGCGGCGGGGAGAGATCGGCGAAGGCGAGCGGGGCGAGTGGCGGCGGCGATGGGGAGAATGCAGGCGTTGTGGATCTGTCTAGCGAGGAGCCGAATATGAACGACGCGTGTAACTGTGTTTAATGAAACTACTGGCGTGCCCTTGACGGCTCTGTGCAGTAATTGGAATTTCATGGGCACTATAGTAAATATAGGTGGGAAATTTTGAGCAGCACGCGCATGGTTCGCTGACGAGTTGGCCAGTGTCATGGGCGATCGCCTTTGTTGGGAGTTGTGTCAGCGGTTATCTTTTTATTTTGGCTGCTGACACTGACGCGTGGGCCAGCCACTATTTTCTTTCGAATGAAACGTGCTTCTCTAAAAGATTAGAGCCTATAAAACAACACCTAAAAATCATAAAAATACGTCCAATTTGTATTTGGACATTTAGTATTCAAATAAAATATCAACAGTGACACTTGTGTGCCCAAGATTCTTAGAATCCGTTTTTACATCCCATGTTAATGATGTAATAATTCTACAAACATCTAGTGTGCTCTAAAAAGTATACAAATTGACTCGCCAACATAATTTGAGTACCTAGACTTGTCTTCAAAATTTCAAATGGTTTAAATGAAGGAATTATATACTTATGTACAAATATCTACATCTCTCACATAGTTTCCTATAATGTTTGCTCGAACATTGAAGTTTTCCACACTTTGCAACATGTTCGAACTCATACGCATTTGAAAACTTAACAAAACCTTGCGTTCACCTTAAGCTTACGAAATGTAAAGTTCCATCACTAATGGTTGTGTAAAACAAATATTATTTGTATGTTGTACTTACAAAGAACAAAATAAGGCATATAAACATCACTCAACAAACGGAATGTACACTAAACAACGAAATTAATGAATAGATGGTGATTTTAGAAAAAATTAGAAAAAATATCAAATTTGGACTAATAACGACAAAGAAATACTTGTTACAACATTTGATTGCAGATAAAAGGAGAAATGGGAACTGTTCTTCATTTGAATAGAACTGGCCCCCACAGTCATTTGAATAGAACAAAGGAGGAAGCAGAGGGCACCGCCGCCCGCCGCCGCTGCCGCCGTGCCTGCTTCGGCTGTTTTAACACACCAAGAGGGCATCCCAGGCCTCGTCGGCGGCAAATGAGACCACTGCAACCTTCGATTTGACTCACAAACATGACAAATCAAATATTATCTATCAAAAACTGATTAAAAACCAACACCCCGATAAAATAAATCCTCGTTTAGTAATATCTAATAATTTACATTCAAGATAGATAATGTTCTCATTGATGCTTGCACCTACATCACGATGTTCATCCTGTTGACGGCGTACTCCACGGGGGGCGGAAGCTAGGCGTCCAGAGGTTGAACTCATGACGGATGCGACACTCGGCGCTGCAGTAGTGGATGATCTCTTTGGTATCCGGCCCATAGCGCCTACATCCCGCTTCCCAAATGCAGATGTGGGGATTCTGGAAGGGCAGCAACGGAATGTCGTCGTTGTCGCCGTCATCAAGCCAGTACCACCACGCAATGTTGTCGAGATCCTGCTTGACGAGGTAGTGCAGCCGCCGCAGGTTGGGGTTCTTCCACCGACCGTCAGGGGGCGACGGGCCGCTGTTGATTTCCTGGAGTAGTGCCATGGCTTCGAGGTCTGCCGGGTTGCAACAGTACTTCAGCATTGCTAAGAAGTACTTTGCACTAGAGTCTTCAGCAGCGGCATCTCCGATGAGCTTCAGACCCTTATCGGGGTTCCGCCTGATCAACCTCTCCATCCCCTTGAAGCACAATGCCTTCGGATGATTGGCCTCGCGGAAGCGCCGCTCAAAGCACGACCTGACGTAGCGATTCCTGCACACATCACAAAGATCACACGACAACACATGCAGTAGTACCTCATCGGAGTTGCAGATGCGCCGGAAGGTGTTGCAGATTTTATTGTGAAAGTTCGGAAAATGGAAAAGGGGCTCATCATTGATGGAGTGGATGATGATTTTGGTGAGAAGTTCATCTGGAAGCAGCAGCATCAAACACACCGCGGGCATCATCAAGGAGAAGGGGAGGAAATAGGACAGCGACGGGGTTTGGAGTTTGAATGGCGACTAGGGTTGAAGTTGGCGGCGACGAGGGGCGAAGTTTTGGCAAGGAGGATTGAAATTGAAGAGGGATGAAGTGGTGACGAGGATTGAAGTTGAAGGAGGCGATGAGGGTTGAAGGTTGAAGATGGCGCCTCAGCCATGTCGTAATAAAACAACAAATGGAAATTGAAAAGGCGCCGCAGTTTGGCTGATGCCATTGACAAGTGGGCCCGACATCATTGCCCCGCCCCTTCTCCTTCTTGCGTAAGTGAAAGGAGACGCATGTCTTCGCGCCCGATACGGAGCCCGATGCGCAATCGAGTGGCACGTACTGGCAGTAATGGAGTAGTGGGTGGGGGCAGAGGCGCTTGACGGTTCCGCATCTTGATGAATTAGATCTTATTAGAGTAGTCATTGCCAATGCAGGTTAGCCTGATGATGCTGACGCGTGGGCCAGTGTCATTGGCGACGATGGTTAGTGAACCCGCATCGCATTTGTTGGCAATTGGGTCAGGGCGGGCAGGTAACAGTTATCTTTTTTATATTGGTTGCTAACGCTGACGCGTGGGCCTATCACAATTTTTTTGGAATGAAACTTGCTTCCCTAAATTATTAGAGCCCATAAAATAGCACCTAAAAAATCATAAAAATACGAACAATTCGTATTTGGACATTCAGTATTTGAATAAAATATCAACAGTCACACTTGTGTGCCCAAAATTCATATATTTCGTTTTTACACCCCATGGTAATTATATAATAATTCTAATAACATCAAATTTTCTTTAAAAAATCTACAAATTGACTTGGCAACATAATTTGGTACCTAAACTTGTCTTCGAAATTGTTTACAAGATCAACGAGTGCGAATAACTCTCAAAATGATCAAGGGTAAGGTAGGAATTGTTTTAGAGTAAAGCAGACCTCATAAAGCAACCATTTCTATCTAGGCTTATGTCCTACATATAGCTCTAATACCACTCTGTCACACCCGATTTTTCGAAGAAAACCAAGTGCTACCTATATGTATGCCAGGATCTAGTTTCATACATATAGTGACATCATAGTGAATAACATAAACAATATCACGTAAAGAAAGAGAGATTATCAGAGATTTACAGCGGAATCCTGGGGAAGCAAAGGCTCCAAACTTCATAGGCAATCAACTGGGGGTTGCGTACGCCTAGCACCATCTTCTAGACTTTGTACACCTTCTTTTTCTTTTGAGCAGTATTTTAGCTAGGACGAGTAAACTTATGGTTGGTACTCAGCAAGGCCACGAAAATTAACCGGAAAGCAAATTAAAGTCCATCTTTAAGTATATTAATCATGTGAGGGTCCTAGCCGCTCTTGACCGTGAGCACGACTGTTATAACAGTTTTACACTCTACAGAGGTTGTACACTTTCACCACAAGTCACGTAAAAGCTCCGAAGAACTTTGAACCTAACCATGTTGTGCAAAAGTAGGCACAATACCACACTTCGAGGTGTGGTTGCATATGGACGCTACGAGGCCTTTACAAAGAGTCCTCCCATGTGTATTAGTCCATAGTAGCACGTCCTAGAGGCTATCTTTCGTACCCTTCTTCTACCCTTGGACTAGGTGAGCCTAGAAGAGCACTTCCGTTCCATTACCTGTCTGGAGTAGAAGAGTCATAAAAGCATTCCTCCGTACCCCAAGCTACTAAGGCTAATAGCCACACAAGACTTCGCTAATTATTTGGCCAAGATAGAGACATATGTCTTGTGGTTGTACTGTCTTCTTGGCTGGTTCTCCATGTTCCGATTAATTTGTAGTGTTCTTGTTTGAAGCATAGGTAGAAGGATGGTTAGGGTCACTTGCCTTTCTCAACAAAAAGCTACTCTTGCTCTTGTGCTCTTGCTCTTTGAAACTCTTGATCTTCAAGACTTCCGATCAGCAGCTCGATCTTCTACTCAAAGCAAACATCAAGCACAACATGCAGAACAGACAAACAAAAACAACTAAGAACAATACACCAAGCATGAAAAGCTTTAAAAGAGGACAAGGTTTGGTTCTAGGACCGCGAACGCAAAAACACTCGGAACTATCGGAACATTTGGATTATATCACACAAGGCTATGTGCTTGGTAAATTTTAATTCAAAAAGATGTGCATAGTTTATTTCAGAAAATACACTATTTAATAATTAAGCAAGTTATATTTATATAAAAGGAACAGTGTATAACTTATTCCAATTTTATTTATAAATATTCACATATTATTTATGCATATTAAACATTTTAATTTAAAAGAAGCATGTAAAGCATGTAAACGTATATCTTTACATTTCGAATTGTACTAAGCAAATTATAATTCAAAAACACATTTATGCTCATCGTAATTAAATTAAAATTTAATTAAGAAAATTCGGAATAGAACTTATGTTGCTTTTATTAGAAAGTAAATTGCATAATCATTAATCAACTTAAGTTTGATTATAAAAATCGAGGTACAACTCCAATTAGATTTTAATTACAAAACATGTGTATAAGTATTTAATCATATTTAAATATTTGAAAAGATTATAAAACAGAGAACATGTACATCATTGCTCCTAACGCATACTTTGATTTTATATGAGCCTAACGCAACAAGAACAAGGTTAGAAGGAGCTAAAACGCTAGATCTATGGACTAAACAAGGTTGCAAGGGTCTAAACACTATTAACTATAGACCGCAGTGGTTAGATTGGAAGATCTACAAGACACACAAAACAGTGCTCGCGAACAGATTAAAGGATAGGGGCTAGTAGGTAAAAGAGTCAAGGTGGGGTTTATGTGCAAAAGGTGGGATATTTCTAGGGGTTTATGGGTAAAAGTTGCAAAGTTATAAGGCGTTGGTTTAGGGATTCCATGGGGACCAAAACGCAAAACATCCATACCTTATCATCAGATGCATGTCACGATTGGTTTCTGTACGCCATGGCCAGCGGACAAAGGGCATCCGGCCGGCCAAAATCGACGGCGCTCCGGGCGAGGAGAGGCACGACCGAGTAAGGGAAACTGAAGGGAAGGTAGAGGGGATCGGAGGAGTGCTCACCTGCGTTGGGGAGAGGCGGAGACTGCCAGATTTGGTCGAGACACGAGCGGTGGCCGGCGGATAGAGCTTCGGGTCGTTCCAAGACGGCAGCGATTAGGAGAGCTAGAGGTTTCAGTGAGTAGCAGAACAGAAAGATGAAGAGGAGGAGAGCCTGGGGATGCACTCACTAGTGGTGGAGATGGACGGAGATGGCCGGATTTTGAAGCTGTAATGGGGAGGAGAAGACGATGATGCTCCTGGCTTCGACGGTGACAGCGCTGTGGACGAGCAGGGAGGAGCGGAGGAGGAGGTGCGGTGAAGCGGGGCTCGAGGTCCTCCTTTTATAGGTGGAGAGGAGAGGGGAGGGGCGCTTAAGGCGGTGGGGGAGCTCCGGCGGTGGAGGCCCGCAATTAAAGCTCAGTGGAGCTTTGGGTGTGGCAGTTCTGAGAGGGGAAGGGGCACAACACTGCGAGTGCGCCACTGCGCATTGATGGAGGAGGAGAAGGGCCAGGGGCGCCAGGGAAGGGGGCGGTGCGGTCGGCCATGGTGGAGAGGGGACGGCCGGAGGTTGAAGGAGGTGCTGACGTGCAGGCCCCATCTGTCGGCGATTGGGAGAGATGGGGTGAGAAGAGGTGGGCTGGCGGGGGTTCAACAGGTCGGTAGTGAATCTGGGCCGCCGAAAGTTGGGCTGCCGGAGAAAAAGAAAAAGAGTCGATCTGTGCTGAAAGAGAGCGAGCCGGCAGATTGGGCTAAAAGAAGAAGAGGAAAAAGAGATTGGGAGGAGAAGGTTAGGGTGGGTTGTAGGACATTTGAACTTTTGATTTTGAAAACTACGGACATCAACCAAAAACCATGCAAACGAATATGAATGTAACACTCAGAGAGTCATTTTATTTTATTTATAAAATCAATCAATTAATTTTATTAAGCTAAATTTCCTACAGAGAAATTAAATGTTGGGCAAAATTTTGAAATTATTAGCAAATCGTTGTTTAATTGTTCTTTATATTAACATCCTGAAATTGGAAAATTTTAGGGTGTTACAATCTCTTTCTACCATCTAACAATTCGTCGGTATAACAATGTCCATCGCTATAACTCTATACCGACGCCAGTTACAGCGAGTGATAGGTCCGTTGGTATAACTATATACCGACGGATGGTGCGTCGGCATATAGACTTATACCGACTATATTGTAGTTGGTATATTGGGGTTGTGGTATAGTGTCTGACTCCTAACGACGTATGCGCTCGAAGATCTCATCCTCCCACTTCCCCCATCGGCAACGACACTATCCCTCGCCACCTCTCGGCAGAACGACGTTAACGGTGAGGGAGCCGCGAGGGGCAATAAGGGTTAACGGTGTGTGAGAGATGGGAGCGTCGGCGGCATGCGAGAGAGGCTAGGGAGAGGTGGCGAGGGGTGATGAGACCAGAGAGGCGGCGAGGGGCGATGAGCATTGGCGGCGTGCGAGAGAGGCAGGGAGAGGGGAGGTGACTTACCATAATACCCTTTTCTTAATTAGTTTAATTTTTTAATTAATTAAGTGGTGGAAAAATCAAAACACCTAGTACTTCCTAATACTTCCAGGTACTTCACAACCACCGAAAAAAAACTCTTATAATGATACTGCAGTGATCTTGTGACGAATATCTTATCATTGTTTTGTAATTCACAAGTTCCGGACAGTTCATTAGCGATGATATTCCTCCAATTATGATTTATGCTACACTTATTTCAATGTCCACTATGGGAAACCACGAACATGTCGTGTGTTACAAGCACTCGGCAAATGGGTTTGCCGAGTGCCACCCACAGCAAAAGGCACATGACAAACTTTGGCCGGCAAAGAAGGTTTTGCCGTGGATCTTTTCTCGAGATCTCGACAAATTTTTGCCGTGCAAACTGCGGTAATAAAAGGTTCAAAATTAATAGTTAAAAAAGGAGGACCCCACGCAAATGGGTTTGCCGAGTGCCACCCACAGCAAAAGGCACATGACAAACTTTGGCCGGCAAAGAAGGTTTTGCCGTGGATCTTTTCTCGAGATCTCGACAAATTTTTGCCGTGCAAACTGCGGTAATAAAAGGTTCAAAATTAATAGTTAAAAAAGGAGGACCCCACCGGCCAACTACCCTCACGCGGCTGACAGCGGGACTCGATCCCGCAACCTCATCCTCACGTGTAACCTTCTCTACCAATGCACCACTCTCAAATCCATCTATACTCCTTTTTAATTTCCCTTATATTATACACCACTTACTAAAAATTTCTTTTTGAGGCTCTAAGCATGTTCGGTATAAAAAGTTGTCAACTATAAAGTTTTATAACTATTTGAGATCTAAAACTTTTATTTTGTAAGTTTCTCCATTCAGAGTTATTTGCAAAAATTAAATTTAAAATTTGAGAGATTAATATTTAGTTCTTCGTTAGCAATATGATTTCAAATAAAAAGGTTGTAAACTGCAAAGTTTCATAATTTTTTAATATCTACAACTTTTGTTTTAACCGTTTCTGTTGGGAATAAGCACGCCATGGCGCGTTCTAGGCGTGCGTGCGTGTGTCTGTGTATGTGTGCGGTGTGCTAGTGCGCGTGTGGGCGCCAGCAGAGAAGCTGCGGAGCGGTCCGACGCTAGCACGACGTGCTCTGGGTCTGAGTCAGTGGCAGCGAAGATTGGCTCCGCCGTTGGCACGTCATGTGAGTCGTAGGTGGCTGTTGGACGAGTGGTGTGCGTGGAATAAGTCGTGCAAGAGGAGGCCGCTGTCGGTGTTTAAACCTGTCGACCTCCATAGGAGGTACCAACAGCAAGGTTGAAGGTGGGGATCTCCATGATCTGGAACCAGAAGGTATGCGCGAGGACACAAGACACAAGATTTATACAGGTTCGGGTAGCCAGAGTAGCTACCCTACGTCCTGTTTGGGGATCAAGTATGGCGCCCTGCGCTTGGTGTTGGGTTGGATCACGTGCCTGGCTAGGTACCCGTCCCTCCTTTATATAGTTCAGGGGGCGGGTTCCTAGTCGGTTGCAAGGCAGGAGTCCTAGTAGGATTACACGGAATGAGTCCTAATAGGATTACATGAGAATTCTAATAGGAGTCCGTCTTCATCCTTCCTTGCATGAGTACCCAGGGAGTATGCCCGACAAACCCCCGAGCACATTGTAGTCGAGAGTAGTAGTTCGAGTAGTCTTGAAGCCTCTTCGAGTAGTTCCTAAGCATCCTCGAGTACTGCTTGGAGAAGTCTTCAATAGTACTTGAACTGCCACGAGGCTGGAAGGTGGTCCAGCTCATCTGTCTTGAAGTCGAGATTATATGGAAGTGCGGTTGCAAAATCGCACTCCATATGGAGTAGCCCCCGAGCCTTAGGTTGAGTTGTAGACTCTAGCTAAGGGTCAATCTTAAAAATTTTGAATGATGGGTGTAGCATAGCAGCCCCTGAGCCTTGAAATGATTAGGTAATCAATCCAAGGGTCTTCAATGTTCGCGAAAGCCATCATCCGAGTACTCTTGCAGCGTGTAGCCTTCGAGATAAGACAGCCGTATGAGCCACGTCGAGTAGTTGTTGGTGCGGAGCCCCCGAGCTTGAGAGCGAGCGAAGCCTGCTAAAGTTATCCTTGAGTAGTAATTTGAGTGCAGC
The DNA here is from genome assembly GCA_947561735.1 of Cenchrus americanus. Taxonomy (NCBI): domain Eukaryota; kingdom Viridiplantae; phylum Streptophyta; class Magnoliopsida; order Poales; family Poaceae; genus Cenchrus; species Cenchrus americanus. Next base: position 161,698,219 of record OX387242.1, on the reverse strand, counting down.
CCCCGAGCTAGAGAGATTCCGAGTAGTAGTTTGGCATCAAGCCGTGGAGCTTGAGAAGTAGTCGTGCCGTCGAAGCGGACTTTAGATGCGACCGAAGTCGACTTTAGATGCCGGCAGTGCAGACTTTTAGAATGCGACTTGAAAACCGAAGTCGACTTTGTGTCGCGCGGAGCGGACTTTGAGATGCGACTTAAAAACCAAAGTCGACTTGTGTACCTGGGCCATGGATTTCAGACCCAAGGTATGGAGCGCGAGTACTTAGGGTACTTGGACCCATGGTACAGAGCGTGAAGACCACGTGCAGCTAGGTTCCATCGTCGCCAGGACCTGAGGTCCACTTACAGCTAGGTTCCATCGAAGCTTACACACGTAGTATGCCACCGAAGTAGGCAAAGATGCGACCGGAGTCGACTTTAAGTTGCCACACGGAACGGACTTTAGAAGCTGCCTCCTTGGGATAGCCCCCGAATTGATGAAGTAGGCTCGTGGTGACTTGATTGATATAACCCAAGAGTAGTCAGCAGAGTGTAGCTCCCATGAAAACCCGCCGAGAAGTGAACACAAATGAGTAATCGGCAAGTAGTCCTACATGATGAGGAGAACAAGCCAAGAAAAGAAAACAGTAATCATTTAAATAAATGACTTAGCTCTTGCTGCCTGGGCAGACAGTTGATGAAGCCGTGGCCATCGGCGATGGAGCCACGACGGTTGTTGCTGAAGTTGACTAGTCAGAGTTTATTCCGACTAGTTGTCGGGGGTGTGACTACCATTCTCGACTAATTTGGAAAACTAGTCGAGATGAATGGTCGACGCGATGCGACCGGAAGATGACATCATGGTGGCGCGCGACGTACTCGAAGTAGAGCCAGTGTTGCCTCGAGATAAGTAGTCGCGACGCATGGCATGGCTGAAGTAGAGCCAGTGTGGCCGCAAGACGAAGTCGCGGCGCGCGGAGTAGTCGACGATGAGCCGCGTGACGGGCCGCGCGACGTGCGGAGGCACCCGGACGCGCGGCATAGGCGAAGTAGTCGACGACGAGCCGCGTGACCAACCGCGCGACGTGCCGAGGCACCCGGACGTGTGGCGTAGGCTAAGTAGTCAACGACGAACGGTGCTACGATCCGCGCGACGTGCCGAGGCACCCGGATGCGCGGCGTAGGCGTAATAGTTGATGACGAGCGGCGCGACGAGCCGCACGACGTGCTGAGGCACCCGGACACGCAGCGTAGTCGAAGTAGTCGACAACGAGCCGCGTGACAAGCCGCGCGACGTGCCGAGGCACCCGGACGCGCGACGTAGTCGAAGTAGTCGACGACGAGCCGCGTGACGAGCCGCGAGACGTGCCGAGGCACCCAGACGTGTGGTGTATGCGAAGTAGTCGACGACGAGCGGCGCAACGATCCGCGCGACGTGCCGAGGCACCCAGACGCGCGGCGTAGGCGAACTAGTCGACGATGAGCGGTGCGACGAGCCGCACGACATGCCGCGCGATGTGCCGAGGCACCCGGACGCGCAGCATAGGCGAAGTATTCAACGACAAGCGACGCGAGGCGGAGTAGTCGACGACGAGCCACACGACGAGTCGTGCGACATGCCGAGGCACCCGGATGCGTGGTGTAGGCCAAATAGTCGACGACGAGCCTGCGCGAGGCGGAGTAGTCGACGACGAGCGGCGCGACGAGCCACACGACGTGCCGAGGCACCCGGACATGCGGCGTAGGCAAAGTATATCCATTGCGTCCGCGAGACGGGTAGTCACGACGCACAACGCAATGACCGGGCACACAGTGAGAGCCAGTGCAACCGACTGACGAGAAGTCAAGCGTCGAGACGGTGCGTCCGGATGCACGACATAGGCGTAGTAGAGCCGGTGCAATCCGGATGATGAGTAGTCACGCCGCGAACACAGTGGCCGGATGTACGGCGAGAACCAGTGCGACCGACCGACAAGAAGTCGAGTGGTGAGACCGCGCGTCCGAATGCACGACATAGGCGCAGTAGAGCCAGTGCAATCCGCACGACGAGTAGTCGCACCGCAAGACGCAGTGACCGGACGCACGGCGAGAGCCATTGCGACCGACCGACGAGAAGTCGAGTGGTGAGACGACGCGTCCGGATGCACGGCATAGGCGCAGTAGAGCTGGTGCAATCCGGACGACGAGTAGTCGCGCCGCGAGACGCAGTGACCGGACGCGCAGCGAGAGCCAGTGCGACCGACCGACGAGAAGTCGAGCGGCGAGAAGGCACGTCCGGATGCACGGCATAGGCGCAGTAAAGTTGGTGCAATCCGGATGACAAGTAGTCGCGCCGCGAGACGCAGTGCCGGACGCACGGCGAGAGCCAGTGCGACCGACCGACGAGAAGTCGAGCGGCGAGACGACGCGTCCGGATGCACGACGTAGGCGCAGTAGAGCTGGTGCAATCCGGACAACGAGTAGTCGCGCCGCGAGACGTAGTGACCGGACGCATGGCGAGAGCCAGTGTGACCGACTGACGAGAACTCGAGTGGTGAGACGGCGCGTCCGGATGCACGGCATAGGCGCAGTAGAGTTGGTGCAATCCGGACGACAAGTAGTCGCGCCGCGAGACGCAGTGACCGGACGCACGGCGAAAGCCAGTGCGACCGACCGACGAGAAGTCGAGCGGCGAGACGGCGCGTCCGGATGCACGGCATATACGCAGTAGAGCTGGTGCAACCGGACGACGAGTAGTCGCGGAGCTCAATGTAGTTGAAGTAAAGCCGAGGCGACCGAGAGACAAGTTAATGCAGCCGGGAGCCTATGTAGTTGTACCCGCGTACGTCTTCCAGTGTGTAGCATGCAAAGATTTGGAGGCTTCCAGCAGTCGGTGTTTAAACCTGGGGAGTATGCCCGACAGCCGCCAAACCTGGGAAGAGCGAATGGCTCCAGGGCGAGGTTGAGTGGGTCCAGCATACCGTGACTGGTGGGCGCAGTGGAGGCGAGCTCCCCGGCCTACAAGTAGCCCCTGTGTTGACCATTGTACATCTTCCAGTTCCATTTCGAGTGCGAAGAAGGCCAAGATACAGAAGCTATTAGCTCCGCGACGTTGATCGCCATTGCTACTGTTCATCTTCTACCTTGAGCTCCCATCGTGGGTGAGCTGTAGAGAGTGAGGGGAGGTGCGAGCTCCGTGAACGTGCGTTCCCAGCCGTACCCAACACATGGCATCAGAGCCTGGCTGCGATGGTGAAGGGCGAGATCGGCGACAGCTCGAGTCCGGCCGACGACGTTGTGGTGCGTGGGGCGCCCAACTCCGGCGTGGTGGAGCTGCCGTTGCTGACCAAGGTCAACTACCATGAGTGGCCTTTGGTTATGTTTCACTGGAGACGCTGGAGCTATGGGATGTGATCAAGAACGCGAGCGAGCATCGCGCCAAGGATCTCCGGGCGCTGGCCGCGATCCTCCGCGGTGTTCCATCGGAGATGAGAGCCGGGCTCGCTATGAAGAAGTCAGCGAAGGAGGCCTGGGACTCTGTGAAGAAAATGTGTGGCGACGGCGACCGTGTGAAGGCTGCCAATGTGCAGCGACTGATGAAGGAGTTCGAGCTCATGAGTTTCCGCAACGGAGAGACGGTGGCCGACTTCGCCGTGCACGTCGATCGTTCGACCGCATGCCTGGGAGATCTCGGGGAGGTGATGAACGACTCCCGCGTGGTGAGGAAGGTGTTGTGTGCCATCCCGAGGCGGTTGAAGCATGTGGCAGTCTCCATTGAGATCCATGGCGACCTCATTGAGATCCATGGCGACCTCGACGCCATGACGTTGGACGAGCTCATCGGGCAACTCCATTGAGATCCATGGCGACCTCTACGCCATGACGTTGGACGAGCTCATCGGGCAACTCCAGGTCGCGGAGGATGCGGATGCCGAGGACGAGCCGACGGCCAAGGGCGGGAGCGGCGATCAGCTGCTGCTCACCAAGGGCCAGTGGGAGGCTCGTTCTCACCAGCATGGAGGTGGCGGGCGTCGCGGCGGTGGTAGGCATGGAGGTGACCGTGACGACGATGACGACGAGAGCAGCACATGCTCGGGACGTGGCGGGAACCACTACTGTGGCCGGTGCTTCGACTGCGGCACGCACTGGCACATGGTGAGGGATTTCCCGAAGAAGAACGAGAAGGCTCTGCTCGTCGGCGTCGACGAGGAGACGACGCTCCTGTGAAGTCCATCTCTGCCATGTCGTGTTTAGGGGGAGATTTTTGGGAATAAGCACACCATGGCGCGTTCTAGGCGTGCGTGTGTGTGTCTGTGTATGTGCGCGGAGTGCTCGTGCGCGTGTGGGCGCTAGCAGAGAAGCTGCGACGCGGTCAGACGCGAGCACGACGTCCTCTGGGTCCAAGTCAACGGCAGCGAGGATTGGCTCCGCCGTTAGCGCGTCGTGTGAGTCGTAGGGGCTGTTGGACGAGTCATGTGCATGGAATAGGTCGTGCAGGAGGAGGCCGCCAAACCCGGGATGAGCTAAGGCTCCAGGGTGAGGTTGAGCGGGTCTTGCGAACCGTGAGTGGTGAGCGCGGTGGAGGCGAGCTCCCCGGGCTACAAGTAGCCCCTGTGCTCACCATTGTACACCTGCCGGTTCCATTTTGAGTGCGAATAAGGCCAAGATACAGGAGCTATTGGCTCCGCGGCATTCCTCGCCATTGCTACTGTTCATCTTCTACCTTGAGCTCCCGTCGTGTGTGTGAGCTATAGAGAGTGAGGGGAGGTGCGAGCTCTGGGAACATGCGTTCCCAGCCGTACCCAACAGTTTCTCCATTTAAGGTCGTTTGTTAAAATTGAATTTTCAAATTGATAAATTCAGAAGTACTTTTCATTGACAAAAGTAATTTAAATTAAAAATGATCTAACTACAAAATTTTATAACTTATAAAGATCTACAACTTTTATTTTGGTAATTGATTCATCCAGTATAGTGATAATAATACTATCCACATTATATACTGTTAGTATAGTTTCTTGAAACTATACAAGAGATGTAGATTTTGTGAACGCCATTACTACCACTTTGTCAAATGAAGAAATGACCGAAACAAAAGTTGTACATATTCAGAAGTTATACTACTTTCTAGTTGAAATATTTAATTTAAATAAATTTACTACTTCAAAATGTAATTTAAATTTCTCTTTGCAGATTGTTTTTTTAGCACTTGGCAAACTATGGTTTTGCTGTCAGCCATAAAAAACACACAAGAGAAAATATTTTTTTGCAGTTGGTAAAAAGAAATACAAAACAAATTCTTTGCCATGTGCCAAAAGCAAAGCACACGTCTGCCTTTTTCTGATAGTCAGGAAAATACTTTTTTGCTACCAAGTGTTTTTCTTTTTGCCCATTGCTTTTTTATAAACACTCGGCAAACTTCTTCTTTGCCGAGTCCCCAAGAGAATGCACTCGGCAAACCCCCAAACACTCGGCAAACAGTTGATTTCTGGTAGTGCTAGGATAGATGCAGATTTCTTGGTATGTCCTTATCGTGGTGGCAACAAAACTGTATATCTGATCTACAACACTAGTTAGACATTTATTACCTTGTGTCCTAAAAAAGGTTCCCCATATATAGGATGTTTTACCTACTAGTAGGATTGTGTTGGTGCCAATTAACATGCCAATTTTGAGGAAAAAAAAACATGCGAATTCACATATGCACAGCAGTTTTACCACGCATGCAGGCGGCATGCCTAAAAAACACGTGATTTTGCTTAAAATGTAATTGATTTTCCCCATACGAGTTAAGCAATTGTTGTGGCAGTGGCATGCATGCATATGAACCCTTTACAGGAACAAAGACTGGATTCCAAATAAAGCACGCCAATATCTTACGAGAATATGGCATGTGCCCATACGACAAATTTGTGGCGGCTGTGGGTCAGACACCCAATTTTTAATCAATAATCACCCACATAGTACTAATTAATACTGAGCTATCTGGCATCATGAGCCTGCCACTGATAACATGTCCCTTAGCTACTACAATGTCTTACATCTTGAATGAATTGAGCAAGAATATACTGAGCATATACATGTAAACTGTGATAAAAATGACTCCCACAGCTGCTGAGACGAGTTATTGATTTAACTGTCGATAAAGAAATTAAATGTAGCTAATTTTATAGGGAAGAGATCTGTAAGGGCGCCTTAAAGCCAAGTTACATACCTGACAATAGCCTCCAGTATGTGATATCAAATTCGAAATAATAGTGATAGGAAACCTTGTGTAATTATTATGCTGACTATTATTTGTCCAGTGTACATCTAGGCATACGCCAGCATTCCATCCACAAAAATTAACTTCTTGTTTCCAAGCAAAGAAGTAACAAATTTGTTTGTTAAGACTAATAAATGATATTTTAGACCAAAGATAACATAGTACAATATTAGATAAAACTGTAACAGTGATAGTACAAGACTCATCTGATGGCATGCATGCCGCCACTAAAATTGTTCATATATATCATGTTAATAATATTGCTGCAAATCCTACAAATCAATTACAACCCCAATTATCAAAATCCAACTGCACCGACTCAATTGTGTCAAGTTGCCAACCCATGTTTGTATTTGTGGGAATGTCTCCATAAGTGTCAAGAAGTACAGTATCATCTATGGATGTTTCTTCGTCATCAGGAGGCGAACAGGTTACTGAGACAATGCTGCACTAATTGTTGTCGTAATATAGAAGATTCAGGCTTCTGTTGGTGTTTGTTTCACCATTGTCCTCTGAGGCTGAAATACCACTATCATTGCCGTTAAACATGCAGGTATGCCGGCCGTAATAGATAGCTTTGTACATCTTAGAATAATCGCTGGCAGCATTTGTTACGGGATCAAACTGCTGCACTGTCTTTGTTGCTATGCAGCCTTGCTCTTTCCCGTATGTGCATCTGTAGTAGCTCCTATACCATGCAACTTTAATTAACTAATACTCCCTTCGTATCGAAATAAAATTCCATATATTATTGAAGAACCTCATTTTAACATTAATGTGTACCTTGGGTAGTTTGCACCATTGATTTGTTTCTGCCCATATTTCCTCCATTGGTGGCCATCATAGTGTGGAACGGGCGTCTCAAGTGACATAGATTCAGGAACTCTTTTGCTTAAGTGTGAATCAGTTTGTGTAAAAGAAATCATAATAAATGTCAATAACATGTGAGTAGTAGCAACATGACAAATGAATTGAACATAATACATACCTTTGTAAGGAATCGCATGCTCGTTAGCCTAAGAGGGGAGGGAGTGAATTAGGCAACCTTAAACCTTAACCTATGGCTTCACTAATTTTACACAAAAGTAAACTAGAACATGCTATCTAGATGTGCAACTAAGGTTGTTCTGGTGTGAAACTCCCATCCCAAAAACAAGGTTTGCAACCTATAGCCATTCCTAGCATGATACTACTCTAGGAAAGTAAAGAAAGCAAAGATTGCAATAGAGTAAATGCGGAAACGTAAAGGGATGAGAGGAAGCAAACTCTTGACACGCGATTTATCCCGTGGTGTCGGTAGGCACTAAGCCACCCCTAGTCCACGTTGAAGCACTCACACAAGAGCAATGTTGCCCTAAACGCTAAACAGTAGTCGTTCGTTCAACCCTCGTTTAGTGTGTAGGCCGTGTAAACGCTGTGTACACGTCGTGTACACGGGTTACACGGTTTTGTACGGATGAGAGAAAAATAGTATTCTAAGCTTATAGTTGATATAGTTCCCCGTTTCAAATAACATCAACACATCACTGAATATTGAATACATGTGTTCAGACCACTCAATAATTCACTAGTGTCTCATACTTTGTTGACTACAAGTCACATAGAGACAGAATACATGGCCAGTCTTTGAAATACAATATGAAACATAGTTCACAAGTCACATGATGGTAAGAAAAAGTGAAAAAGTTCATAAGATGGATAAAAGCATTGATGTGCAACCAACAGACAATGAACAATCACTGATCATCCTCTTGCCCATCACCAAATCGGCCATTACACGTTCTACACGTTGAGTAAAACCGTGTTTTGCCGTTTTTTGTGAGCTGTTTAATTCGTGTTTGACCGAGTTTGACCATGTGCACGGGCTAACTGTGTAATGAACTGTTTAGACCCTAAACTACATGGAAGTCTGCCGAGTAGCGTTTACACGGTGTGTACACGGGCTACACGACAGTTTATGGCAACACTGCACAAGAGTATTGCTTCCCGGTCACCAAGTCTCTCCCAAAAACACCACTTGACTCGCCACAAAGGCTAGCCACTTAGGCACTTGCCAAGCTCCCTTGGTCACCTTGATGCTGCCTCCACTAAGGAGCTTCTCCACCAAGGAAGGGGGTCTGCACGTCCCCGCACAAAGTGTCCTCGCCGCTCCACACCAAGCTGGAGGGTCGATGAGGATTGCCGGTGAGCCACTTAGGCCCCAAGGCTTCCAGCGAACCTTGTACAACTTCATCCACTCAAGAATCACCTCACGAGGTTGGCACAACCTTGCACTCACTCAGCTCTAAGCTAAGCCTAGCACTAAGAACATACACAAAGCATATGCAAGTCTAAGGATGAGCAATTAAGCACTTGGATGGATTGGATATGATCTTCAATGTGTCTTGAACTCCTCTGCACCTCCACACAATCCAGCAACCTCAAATGGGCGGGTGGAGGAGGTATAAATAGCCCAAGGCATCAAACTAGCCGTTGGCTAAAAGCTGCTGAAAGTAGTACCGTCGGATGATCCGACGCTATCTTTTTCGGGGCGTCGGTTCATCCGGTGCTACTAGTCGTTGCCTCCACCGCACATGACTTCTCTGACACAACTGCTCTGATGCTATGCACTGACGGTGTGTCGGTTCATCTGGTGCTGAAGACCCCGCGTCCAAGTCGCCTCTGTTAGCTTCCATGCGACCATTGGATAAACCGACGCTTCATCTTGACCAAGGCGTCGGATCATCCGGTGCTGAAGGCTTCGTCTTGGCGCGTCTCTATATGAATTCAAACTGAGCGTCGGATAGACCGACGTTGTCCCCACTCAGACCGTCGGATCATCCGGTGCTACTGTCTTCGCTGCTCTTCCTCTGCAACTCGTCCGACCCTACTAAAAATTAGACCGTCGGTTCATCCGACGGTACCTAGGGTTTCACCCTGTGTACCAACTCGTCCGACGATTGCACCGACGTTTGCTAAATTGTACCGTCGGTTCATCCGACAGTGTCTCTTCTTTTCCTTTTCTTGCTCGGTTTTGACCCTTTGTTTTGGCATTTTGGCATGTGGTTTTCTTGCATTCTTGGGACCTAAAAGTGTCTACAAAGACATGCTAAAACAATATGCTTAGTCCCAATGATTATGTTGTCATGAATCACCAAAATCAAACTCGAACTAATGGCATATGAGGCCATGTTCGCTACAATCTTCCCCTTTTTGGTGATTTATGACAACACAACCAAAGCAAGCATAAATTTGCAAATATTGACAGAATTAGAACCACTTACGCTTGCTTGGATGCTTACCATCATCCAAACTCCCCCTAGATCCTTCCCCCTTTTTGATCTTATGTTCACATTCTCCCCCTTTGGTCTCATATCCTTGAAACCACTAGTAAGCTTGAACCACTAGCTTGCTTTGGTCTCACATTCTCCCCCTTTGGAATAAAATCTCCAAAAAGTCCAAAGCAAAAGGGCTCCAAGGAAACTAGAAAGTCCTAGCAAACATAGCTCAAAGAGAAATGTTAAATACAAGGGAGAAAGCAGCATGAACCATGATCCATATGTATGATATCAATGAAGATACCACATTTGAGAAGGACTAAGGTGGATCACAAGCTCATGAGACTAGTGTTAACACCAAAATTTGGTAAGGAGTCTGACTTGTGGGTCCGGTTCGATAAAGAGTCCTTCTGGTGGAAGGAAGGATATTTTCAGAGATATTCGGCAAAGAGATCTGCGGTCGGCTATCTGCTCTGGTTCGGCAAAGGAACAGTAGAGCTGATTTTGCGGGATTGGACGGTGACGTGGCTCAATCAGGGGAGACGAATGGATGGATAGGCGATCAAGCTTAGAGATAAGTTAGGCAATGAATCCATTCGAAGTTGTACTCAACAGGGTATAAATATGACCCCTGAATGTATGTAACAGAGACAATCATTCCTCAATACACACCGGCCTTACGCCAAACCCTAGAGTCCTTGTTGTGTCGTCGAGTTCTTCGAGAGGGCCAATCGATCCGTCGACCTCCGTGAGTACCGGCAACCTTGTATCATGTCTAGTATCATGCGGTGGATTTAGATCTGATGCAAGTAGTCTTGTTACCATGCTTCGTGTCATGCGGTAGATTCAAGCTTGGTTCAAGAAGGTTTCTTGTTAGATCATGAGCCATGCGGTAGGCTAAGATCTAGCTTGAAGCTAGTTATCGGCTCTATTGGATTTTGGCAAGATCCAATAGATTCATTAAGTTACCCCGTGTTATCTTGAGTTTTTACTTTATGTTTTAATTCATGTAACACACCTTTGCCCAATCTGTATGGGTTTGGATCGGCTCTATCTTTTTATGATCCTTGTTCGAGTGGATTTCGTATTTTAACATGTGGATCTTGTGCTTTCCGATAGCCGAAACCGAATCGATCTAGGTTGTTACGTGTTGCGGGTTCAAGCTTGCTCATGTTCGTATAAATCTTGAAAGAGCCGGGTATCATGCGGTAGATGCAGGTTTTTGGGTTGCTTTGGAGCTAGTCATCCGGTGGATTAGATTCCCAAATCAATCTGATAGATTTATTCACTTGGTAATGTTTGTTCCTTCTTCATGGATCCCGAATCGGCTGTTCAGCCGTATTCAGTTATGTTTCTCCACGAGTAGAACACGTGCGTTATCCATGCCTTGAATGATGTATTCTTTTAGCTTTCCATATTTAGATTGTATCATGCGGTGGATAGATCTATTTGTGGAAAGTGGTACGGTTTTTCATGCAAGTTGTATCATGCGGTGGATAGATCTGCTTGATATCGTACTCGACGGGTTTTAAAGTAACTAGACATGCGGTAGACTAGTGCTTTGGATCTATGCATGCTTGTTTAATACATGGTCACGTCCGTGCTTTACTTTATTTCGTTTGTTTAATGTTAATCTTATGGGGATCGGTCATGACTTTGTGTACGTGCATCCTTGTTCAAACAAAGACCGATCGCCGTCACGCTCACGTCATCTATTCGGCAATGTTGTTTTTTCCCTTTGCGAGTTCCCGAATGGTTGTAGTCCGTTGGCAGATAGCTTCCTATAGCTATGTGTCATCTTATTTGGCTTTTTAGCCGTAAATATGGAACTGTCTGGTACCACCCGGCAAGTTCCAAGCTTTGGTATTTAACTGCTTTATCTTTTGTTAATTTTCAGGAAAAATTGACTGGCACGTCTTTTGCTCTCTACGCGTGTGAAGCCAGCTTTGTTCGGCTTGCTGTGTGATTGGCGTTGAGTGCACTTTTCGCGTCAACACACTTTTTGGCACGCCCAGTGGGACAACAGCCGAATAGATTCAAGATGCCTGAAATCGCAGACCTCATGGATGTCAACCTTGAAGATCTTTCTCCAGAGCAGCGGCAGCAACTCCAAGACGTTGTGGACCAGTTTCAGCAGAAGTGTCTGCTGTCGTTCAAGAAGAATAGAAGCGGCGTCCCGTATCTGAAGAACGAGATGCCCAGGGTACTGCTGCCAGGGGAAAGCGATGCCACATCCCAGCAGGAAAAAGAGGAGTGTGCGCGAGTATTCCAGGAATCGGCAGATTACATGCTTAGCAAGCACAACAAGGCTTTCCTCGGGGCGCTCCAGCAGATGATGGTGGCCGTCTTCGGCCCTGGCATGGAACAAGCGTTCGGCAAGGCACCCGTCCAGGGGAAGACCGTGGAGCTGGGCGAGTCAAGTTCTCAACCGCCGTTACGGAGCCAGCCACAGCAGCCTCCTCCTCAGAGTTCTGGAAGTCAAGCGTTCCAGCCTCCCCTGCAGGGCACTGGGAGTCAGCCAGTTCAGCCCCCATCACAAGCTTCAGGGGGACAGCCAATACAGCCACCACCGCAGGGCAGCACAGGTCAACCTGTGCAACAGCCGAATCCGTACCAGCCCACGTACGGAGACGTAGCATTCGGCTCGACCGGCGCCCCGCTCACTTCCGGTCAGAGGATTGCTCCGGCGACCAACTGGCTGCAGAGAAACCTGTACGGCAGTGGCTATCACGAGGTGGGGAACTACGGGGCGTTTGATGCTTTCCCACATCCAGGATACGCGCCAGCTGCGGGCGCGCAGGAGGACGACGCCCTGGCGTGGAAGATGGCCGAATTGATGCAAAATCAGTTCGGCCTCAAGCCAAAGATGCAAGGACCCGCCTATAAGCCGCCGTTCCCAGAATGGTACTACAATGTGCTCTTGCCGCCAAGAGTGAAGCCGCCAACGGAGTTCACTAAGTTTTCAGGGCAAGATGACACGAGCACGGTCGAGCACATCGCCCGCTACCTCATGCAGCTCGGGGAGTGCTCGGCTGAGGAGACGTTCAGGGTCCGCTACTTCGCCGCATCGCTGACAGGCCCAGCGTTTCAGTGGTTCTCGTCCCTGCCCCCTGAATCAGTGACCAGATGGAAGGATTTAGAGCGGAAGTTCCATGCTCATTACTTCAGCGGCAGCTCAGAGAAGAAGCTGATTGACCTTGCGACCATGAAGCAGAGGCATAGCGAGACGCCACTGGAGTTTCTCCGGAGGTTCAGGGAGGTCAAGGGCATGTGCTTCTCACTTAACTTGCCAGATGACCAGTTGGCTGACATGGCTGTCGCCGGGATGCTGCCGGCCGTGCGCGAGAAGTTGTTCGGGATGGAATTTGAGAATCTGGGCCAGTTATCGCAGAAGCTATCACTGATGAGCAATCAGGCGTATGGCTTTAAGAAGGACGCCAAGTTTGGCAAGCAGCACGACGTCGCTGATATCTACAACCAGTTCTTGGACAAGGCTGATCTGTTCGAGGACTCTGACGATGAATTGGATGTAGCCGCAGCAGAGATCATGTGGGGAAAGGAGCCCTTGACGATGAATCAGCGCTGGGTCAAGCAGACCAAGGGCACTTATGACTTTGATATTACAAAAGCTGATAAATTGTTCGAGCTCTTAGTGAAAGAAGGCCGAATCAAGCTGCCTGAGGGGCATTCCATGCTTCGGCCCGATGGAGTTAAAGCAAAACGTTACTGTGGCTTCCATGACAGGGATTCACACTCCATCAATGACTGCAGGGTCTTCAGGATGAGGATCCAGAAGGCCATCCAGGAGGGTCACCTCAAGTTCGACAACAAAATGAAGCTGAATGGCCACCCCTTTCCTCAAAACATGGTGGGCTTTTCTGTTAATGTGATAACAGCCGAGGAGAAGGGGAAAGTCAAGGTCTTGACCTCAGCCAGGTCTAGACAAGGTGGAGCAGTGGATCCAGAGCGCCAAGTGACTCTGGAACAGGTGCAAGGTGACGCCCCCCGCATTCTTAAGAGTCACATCGAAGTTGGGGAATCATCCAGAGCTAAGCCCAGGGTGACGTCGCGCATCCTCCTCAACAAATGGCAGCGCCAGATAGAGAAAGAGCGCTACTAGAAACGGTGCTACGAGGAGGAGCAGCGCAGAGCCGAAGAAGAGGCACGCAGAAGGGACCAGGAGCAGTACGCGCGCGAGCAAGAGCGCGCACACTGGGGATGCGCCTTCTTCAGGCATTGCTGGAATGAGGGTTTAAAGCTGCCCACGTTGAAGAACGCGTCCCGAATGCAAGTGATGGGTATGTTGAGTACGGAGCAGAAACCGCCAATCGCCGATCCGTCCACGAGAGAATTGGAAGGATCCACCCTAATGGGGATCGGCGCCAAAAAATTGGAGTCATCGATCATCCCGGAGAAGCGCCAAGCTGATCTCAGGTGGGCTGATCAAGAAGAGGACGAAGATGACTACATCTGGCAGAAGGGGCAATGGTGCCCGCCCGGCCTGAGGAGAAGCCAGAAGAGACGGGTCCAGCGCTTGAGGAACCGCGAGCTGAGGCAGGCCGGAATCCAGACGCGCCAAGTGTGGCGCCCCAAAGACCAACCGGAGGGATCGAAGCGTTCGGCTCCAGCATGCATGGTATACTTTCTGCCGAACGAGTTCATGGCTCCTGCTAACCAGGTTATGCAGGAGGAAGCTTCCTTCGATGATGAGCAGACCGAGGGGATGATGGCACAACTGGTGCTGGCCAAGCAGGCCATCTTCGACAAGCCGGCCAAGAATCGTCATATGAGGCCGCTGTACTTGAGGGGATACGTCAATGGCAAGCCATTGACCAAGATGTTCGTCGACGGTGGGGCGGCAGTCAACGTAATGCCGTACACCACCTTCAGGAAGCTTGGCATGGGCCCGAGCAATTTGACACCTACGAGCATCATCTTGAATGATTTCGCCGAGAACCCCTCCGACACCAAGGGATGCGCTCAAGTGGACTTGATGATCGGGTCCAAGACGCTGCTCACCACCTTCTTTGTCATCGAGGGCAAAGAAGCCTACAGCCTGCTGCTTGGGCGGGACTGGATTCATGCTAACTGTTGCGTCCCATCCACCATGCATCAACAGCTTATCCAGTGGGTGGACGACGAGATCGAGGTCGTCCAAGCAGATGATTCCGTGAGCGTGGCCAACATGGAACCAGCTTTCTGGGAGTACCAGGGAATTGATTGCTTCTCAGGCAAAGACTGGGGGGAAGGTCCTGTTGAACCTGTCAGCAGTGACCAACAGCCGATTCAAGCAGTCGGCTCTTATAGCAATTTTTAATGGAGAACCCCGTGGATGGCACTGATGGCAAATTAGGGCGAGGATTCATGTCGGCTGATAAACTGGAAGAGGTTGACATTGGAAGCGGTGATAAGCCAAGGCCGATGTTCATCAGTGCAAATTTGCAGCCGGACTTCAGGGGAAATTTGATTGAGCTTCTCAAAGAATACAAGGATTGCTTCGCCTGGGATTATTCAGAGATGCCTGGATTGGATCGTTCCATCGTCGAGCATCGGTTGCCAATCAAGCCTGGTTTCAAACCATATAAGCAACCGCCCCGGAAAATCTACAAGGATGAGGTATTGCCCGATGTGAAGAAGGAAATTGAAAGATTACTTGATGCAAACTTCGTTCGGCCATGCAGATACGCGGAGTGGATATCTAACATCGTCCCTGTGTACAAGAAGAATGGAAAAATGAGGGTTTGCATAGATTTCGTGGACCCGAACGGAGCTACTCCGATGGATGGATACCCGATGCCTATTGCCGATTTGTTGATTGACGCCGCCGCCGGCACAAGGTGATTAGCTTCATGGATGGCAATGCGGGATACAATCGGATCTTCATGGCAATAGAAGACATATCAAAGACGGCCTTAGATGTCCCGGTCATATAGGCCTGTTCGAGTGGATAGTCATGACATTTGGGTTAAAAAATGCCGGTGCAACCTATCAACGGGCCATGAATTACATTTTTCATGAGTTGATCGGCAAAGTTGTGGAGATCTACATTGATGACGTGGTGATCAAATCCCTAAGTCATGACACCCATCTGGAAGACGTGAAGAAGACCTTAGAGTGCACCGGAAACACGGTTTGAAGATGAATCCAAACAAGTGCGCTTTTGGGGTATCACTGGAGAATTCTTGGGGTTTTTGGTCCACGAGGGAGGAATTGAAGTTGGCAAGAAGAGCATGAAGGCCATCGATGAAGTTGTTCCTCCAACTAACCTCAAGGAGTTACAATCACCGCTCGGCAAGATCAACTTCGTGAGAAGGTTCATTTCAAATTTATCACGAAGGTGTTGCCATTCTCTCCATTGCCGAAGCCGAAGAAAGATCGAAGTTCACGTGGGGCGACGAATAACAAAAGGCTTTTGATGAAATCAAGCAAGACATGAAGGAGCCGCCGGCATTGGTTCCTCCTCGCCCTAAACAAGCCTTTCAAGTTGTACGTGGCGGCCGATACCCAAACCATTGGATCGGCCCTTATTCAAGAATTTGAAGGAAAGGAGCGGGTAGTAGCTTATCTTAGCCGAAAACTACTTGATCCCGAGACCGAGGTATTCGGCCGTAGAGAAACCGTGCCTTTGCGTGTACTACTCGTGTACAAAGTTTCGGCACTGCCTGTTGAATGCCGAATGCACCGTGCATTCCAAGTTTGATGTGATAAAACATATGTTATCTATGCCAATTTTGAACGGCAGGATTGGCAAGTGGATTTTGG
Organism: Cenchrus americanus; assembly: GCA_947561735.1. Taxonomy (NCBI): domain Eukaryota; kingdom Viridiplantae; phylum Streptophyta; class Magnoliopsida; order Poales; family Poaceae; genus Cenchrus; species Cenchrus americanus. The sequence goes on along the minus strand of OX387242.1, from coordinate 161,681,981 downwards.
CTCTATCAAAGTTTGAGTTGAAGTTCGAATCGGCAAAAGCCATAAAAGGTCGATCATTGCCGATTTTATAACCGAACATCGTGATCCGTCAATTGATCTCGCTTGAAATTACCCCTTGGGCTCTATTTTTTGATGGATCATCGTGTGGTAAAGGTGGGGGAGTAGGGATCCTACCGATTTCGCCCGGAGGTGAGATGTTTGAATTTGCCATTCCTATACAACCCACCGTCACAAATAACCAGCCGAGTACGAGGCATTACTTCGAGGGCTTCAATATTTGAGAGAGGCTGGGGCCGTTTCAGTTGAAGTCTATGGAGATTCAGAGCTGGTAATCAAGCAATTGAACGGCCAATACGAGTGCAGAAGTGAAGCGCTGAGGAGTTACTACGAAGAATGCAGGGAGATCTTGAAGACCTTCCCATTAGTAACTCTGCAGCATATTCCTAGAGAACATAACGAAGAAGCAAACAGGCTGGATCAGAGCACCTCTGGTTACAAAGAGAGTCAAGAAGCGTTTGCTGCAGAAGTGCTTGCACTAGGGGCGGACCTTGCAGAAGATGATTGGAGGAAAGAGATCGTTGATTACTTGAAGGATCCATCCCGAAAGGTCTCTAGGAAGCTAAGGTACAAGGTCATCAAGTTCGTTCTTCTGGATGATAATTTATTCTATAAATCATTAGATGGGGTATTACTACGATGCCTGGGTCCAGAAGAAGCCATGAACATGATGAGTGAAGTGCACAATGGGATATGTGGATCACACCAATCGGCCTACCATATGAAGTGGGTTATTAGACAAGCTGGGTGCTTTTGGCCGACGATATTAGAGGACTGCTTTGAATATTACAAGGGATGTCAGGATTGCCAAAGGTTCGGGAATATTCAAAGGGTCCCTGCATCAGCATTGAATCCCATCATCAAGCCATGGCCATTCAGGGGCTGGGGTATAGACTTGATTGGCCAAATTAACCCACCGTCTAGCAAGGGGCATAAGTTCGCGCTTTTGGCCACAGATTATTTCACTAAATGGGTTGAGGCGATCCCACTGAAGAAGGTGACGTCAGAAAACATGATTGAATTCGTCAAGGAGCACATCATCTATCGATTTGGGATCCCTCAGACAATTACCACTGATCAAGGGGCACAATTCGTGTCACTGGAGTTCAGAGAATTTGCCGAAAGCATGGGGATCAAATTGTTTAACTCCTCTCCCTATTATGCCCAAGCTAATGGTCAAGCAGAGGCTTCTAATAAGATCATGATCAAGTTGATACAAAAGAAGATCGATCAGAAGCCAAGAAGGTGGCATTCGGTTCTCAGCGAAGCACCGTGGGCTTACCGAATGGCCCCCCATGGAGCCACAAAGACTTCTCCTTACGAGTTGGTTTACGGGCATCACGCAATCCTGCCTTGGGAGATGCAATCGGATTCAAGGAGAGTGGTGCTGCAAAATGAGTTAAGCTCCAAGGATTACAGTGGCCTAATGATGGATGAGCTAGAGGATTTACATATGATCCGTCTTAGGGCCCTGGAAAACATCGAGAAAAACAAGCTGCGGGTTGCCAAGTACTACAACAAGAAGGTAAAAATAAGGCAATTTGCAGAAGGCGATCTAGTATGGAAAGCATTATTGCCGATTGGAACTAAATACAGTGAATTCGGCAAATGGTCCCCTAACTGGGAAGGACCTTTTCGTGTGGTCAGATGCGTCCCTGGTAATGCGTATATATTGAAAACTTTGCTAGGAGAAGAATTTTCCGCAGCAATAAATGGAAGATATCTGAAGAAATATTATCCTAGCATTGAGATTGATCGATGATTACACACATCTGGCACAGAGATAGCCGGCGCTCAAGAATGAGGCCGCCTTCAGAACAAAAATCCTCGAAGAGGAAAAATGGCCAGTGCCTAGATGCATTGCCCTTAGCACAAAACTACATTACAACTGCTTCTTGCAGGATTACATTGAACAACCCTGGTGGTCAGATCTCCGAGGAGGTGGGAAGCAGAAGGCGTGGAGGAAGAAGCGAAAGTATGATTCAATCTTTTCTTTACTTCTTCGGCTGCTCCCTCTTCAGTTGTTCCAGGACCACCGTGACGGCAACTTGGAACGCATGGGGGTGACCACGATTGGCGGCCTCCACCAAGCTATCCCAGGACGCCTTCAGGTTGTTGTACCTGTCAGAGACATCTGAAGCGGAGGAATCAAGGTTAGGGGCAAGGAATCCAAGTGCAAGCACGAAGTCAAGAAGGAGTCAAAAGTGCTTACCCCCTACTAGTGCTTCCAGAGCCATGCGACGCTCGCGCTCGGCTTGGCAACGGGCGGTGATGTCCCTGAGGCCATGCTCCAGATGCCGAACGCGGCGGCGCAGCTGATGGTTGGCCCTCTGTTCAGGCGTGGCATCCTCTGCTTCGAGGGAGGAATCAGAGGAGATGTACTCAGGCACATCTTCGGTCCCGATGATTTCTTCGGGGAGCAAATCAAGGCTGGAAGAGGACAAGGAAAAAACATGAAGCACGGGGTCATGCGGAAGAACGAGGAGTAGATCAAGGGAGAACTCACTTTCGAATCGTGCGCTTCGTTGATGAGCTGCTCTCCTGGGGTTGCTTGCCCTTGTCCATGGCTTTGGGGTTTTCTCCTCTAAGGACAAGGGAGGAGATGAGAAATGATGGATGAGTGCGCGAGTGGATTTGCAGGGCATCCCGGCAGGCTATTTTATTGACCAAGGAGGTGCATTGGGAGTGATGACCGGCCAGTACACACTGTTGGAATACCAAACGCCGGAGGTTTTCTCCCAAGTGCGAAGGGTTTTTTCTTGAACAGTGTTTATGGGTTGCCGAATCGGGATCCGCTGTGGATTTTGTGCCAAGGGGCAGTTGTTCTCGCGCGTTCGGCTCAAGATAGTCCCGAATGCATTCAAAGAAGAACAAGAATTCACAGATGCAAAATGCAAAGGAAGTCATCACAGGACAAGCACAGAATGCAAAAGTTCTTCATCTATTGCCGATATTTACACATCCCTAGTACAATCTAGTCGAAAAGCCTATTCAACACAGATTGGGGATGAGTAATTTCGGCAATGGCGTCGCCGTGGCCATCGAGGCGCTCCAGGATGAGCTCGATCTCGTCGATGTCCTCCGGCGCGCCGCCCCGAAGCCACGCGGCCCGGTAGAGTAGTCGACGTCCGTATGCGTCGCCATGGCAGCCGTGCCCAAGGTGGTGCCCGGACGAACGCCATGGGTGGCCACCTCGTCGACGCGGCGCTCCACCGCGGCAAGGCGTTCCGCCGCGTGTCACCGCGGGCGTTCACCTTCTCGGCCACCGCTCCACCGCCGTCTTTAGCTGGTTGAGCTCAGCATCGCGGGCTGCAGGAAGCAGGAAGAAAAAGATTAACATCAAAAGCCGGGTTGGATCAAGAATGAATCTCAGAGCCGTACCGTCAATGGCTTCCAGCAGCTGCTTGCGCTGGTCCTCCCATTCCAGCTCGGCTAAACCTGCCTTCTTGGAGACGTCCTCTAGCTCACGCCGGGACGCCTCCAGCTCCTCCCTGAAGCGGAGGGCGTCTTCTTCCCCGTACGGCACGGGGGAGTGGCCATCGGACTCCGAGGAGTCGTCAGGAAGGGGTTGATTGGCCGGCGCAGGAGACGGATTCCACTGGATCAATCTGAAAAAAGGGGATGATCGTCAGAGCAAGAAGAAAACCAAAAGTCGAATCAAAGAGGAGGAATTGACGATCATTGCCTCCGGCGCGCGTTGGCGCTGCTCCCCTCTGCCTCGTCGGAGGCGCGGCGGCGGTTGAGGCGGCGCACCATGATGGTATGGGATGTGCACTGTTTGCAGAAGGGCTGAGATTGGCAAAGATTCGAGAGCTAGAAGGCCTGGTGGAGAGCTAGGGGCACCTATGGTTGCATTTATAGGCCTGGCAGGATGAATCGTGGCTTCGAATCGTGGCTTTGGATCGTGGCGCATATCCCAAGAAAATCGGAAGGTGGAAAGGTTTCCTTGGCCAGCCCGCCGGCGGGTCGCTTGGAGTTCTAAGCTGAGCCGTGTTCAGTTGATTGGTTCGGCTAAAGAAAATCAAAATACCGTTCGGGAGTTGGCGTTTCTTTGCCGAATGGGTTGTCCAGCATTATATTTAAAGGTGCGCAGAAGAAAAGAAACAAATTGCAAGAAGATATTACAAGAACGACCAACTCGGCTATACATCAATACGGGCATTCAAATGTTCAGATGTTTCGCAATTACACCACGAGCATTGGATGTTATTAGACGGGAGTTGTCCAGCAGCTCCTGGCAATCTTTTTGAGTGCCAGACAGGTCGGTGAGTTCTGCATCGCATTGCTCTACCTTGGCGATAGCCGATTTTGCTTCCGCTTGGATCCTTTCTATCAATCCGGGGAGCTCGGCTATTTTCTCTTTGTCAGCCTCTATCTCCGCTAACAGGCTTCTCAGTTCTGCTTCTATAGCAGCTTTCCTGGCAATTTTCAGATCATAAGAAGCCTGCAGGTTAGCCAATGTATCCTTGTGGCTCTCTGCTTGGGATTGTGCCCCGTTCATGGCGTGTTCAGCATCGGCTTTCCTTTTTTCAATAGCCGGGCGGGAGCGCAATTTCCTCAAAGCCTGCTTTATGGGTGCATACAGGGTGTCTAAGCCATAGACAGATGACAGAGAAATTCTGATGTCTTCAGGAAGTTCTTGGCTGATGGATTCAAACATCTCCTCGAAGTCATCAAGATCTTTGAACTGATCTTGTGCATCCCTTTCTAGCCAGGCAACAATTTCTCTAAGCCTTGAGGACACTTCATCTGACAAGGGTTGATGTGCCCTTTCCATCGCCTCGGCGTACCGGATTGCTATCCGATGGCGGGCTTGATGATGATGAAGCCCGATCCCGAAAAGCAAGATTGCCGAGTTAAGAATGCTAAACGTGGAGCAGCAGAGTTAAGTACAGATGGATACCTCATGGCTGGTTTCCTGAGCAGGGGCAATCACAGATGAAGGAGGTAATCCAGGTAGAGCTGAAGCTTCCGAGCTGGGAGGTGTTGATGCAGCTGTTGGTAGCTCGTGGGCTTCTGGCTGATGAGGAATAGGATCTACCTCTGTTGGGGCTGTTGTCTCTGCATGACCAACAGGTGATTGTTCCCTTAGAGAACTTGACGGCTCCGGCTGAGTTGGGAGATTCATCTCTGGAGAATTTATTGCTTCTGCAGAAGGTGATGAAGATGAGATCTCCACTGGGATAGGTAATTCAACCCCGGATGGACTTGCTTGCTGGACCACTGGGACATTTACAAGCTGCTCTTCCATTGTGTCTTCTGCAAATGTCAAATTGAAGGGGTAAATTCCAGTGTTCATCCTTAAGAAAAGATAGTAAAAGTCATAACAGTGGATGGGGCATTGGCAGGTACTGGTTCTGAAGGCTGTGGGACTCTGGTCTGAAAATGCACAAAGATATGATTCATCAAGAGCAGAGTAATCTTGTAATCAAGAAGGTAAAGGATTCTACCTCAATGAGCACTTTCTTGATAGTTCTCCTCCTTTTGGCAGCTGGAGGGGCAACCAGAGACAGACCTTGCCTCTTGTCGGCAGCGAGGCTAGAGAGGTTGGGATCTGTTGTGGCATACCTGGCCATTAGTTGAGCTAGAGTTGTGGATTTGAATCCCAGTGCTGAGATTGGGCCTTCAGCGTTGTAAGTAATATCCCTGGCTCGAGGGGCAGGCACCGTGTTCTGTGGACAAGAAGATGAAGGTCAGAATTATGAATAAAGAGGACATGTCTGATCCAAGGGTTCATTGTATTACCTCTGAAGTTGGCAGGAAATCGGGCGTCAACTCCGCACAGAACACATGGACAGGCTCACTGAAGATGTGATCATGAAATTCTTGCCACCAGGAGTTGAAGGTGGGGTGAGCTATGGTTGTGGGCACGAAAGGACATGTGTAGACGGTTGACCGCACACATAATTAAAAATCCCGCTCGCCCCGCATCGCTCTTTGATTTCCTCTCTGGGCTTGAGGAATTCGTGCAGGAACAATCTTGGGGGCATCTGTCCACATCCAATTTGCCTGGCCATTACATTGGGCTGATAATACTCATAAGTGCTAACATTCAGCCTTCCTCCATTGAACTCAGCCGGCAGTATGCATGGGCGAATTATAATGTTGAAGATCTCTAAGAATCTCCCATCTTGACGGCCGGGTTCAAAGGAAAATTCAACAGGGAAGGTCAAGGTGTCATTGTCCAGATAAGGAAGCCAGAGAGGATTGGGGAAACCTTTGAAGAATAGCTCGAAAAGCTGGCTGATGTCCTGCTGAACAAGAACAGTTGAAGCCGCTTCTCCGTAACTCTGGCATCCTCTGGTAGCTTGAGGCTCTCCTTCAGGGTGATTGGACAAGGGGAAGAACCTGGAGTTCAAATCGACACCAACGATCTGATGCATGTGGAGCTGCAGCCACATTTGAACGAACCACCAAGGGCCGTTGACACATGTTATCCTTTGGCTGGTATACATTTGGGTAACAGTCTGATGAAGCATATGGTATACGCTGCCCAAGAAGAATTTTCCCAGAGGGAGACGGTTGCCACTAGCCAGATGAGTCGCCATTGAGATGTGGTTCAAGGTGGGCTCGTTGGCTTTGCCACAGAAAACAAATCTGCACAGCCACATATTCAGAAAGGCTCTGTATTCAACATCACCAAGGGGATTGTCTTTCATATGCTTCAAGATGTAATTCTTGTAGCCGTTCCCTGGCTTTACCCCTGTCTGGCGTGAAGAGCCTTTGAAGTTCCGTGGCCGGACGGAGACCTCGTGATGTCAAGGCCGGTGATCATATATACATCGGCCAAAGTTGGAGACATTGGGCCATGCCCAAAAAGGAAGGCGTTGACGCCATTTGACCGAAGTGGCGGGCGGCTATCGGGAGGTCTTCGTTCTTGGGGGTCTCAGCCACGGACAACTCCAAGCACTGGGCGATACGGAGGGTGTCCAGGTTGGTCAATCCACTCTTGTCTGCAAGAATCCTCCGATACCAAGTTCTCCAGCCTGCAATTGGAGGTAAAGGCCAGTTCTTGAAAGCGTCTTGCCATTGAGCCGGTGGAGACAGAGCTGCTTTAAAGGGGATTCTCTAAGATTCAGCTGCAATGAAATCTCGAGGGTCAGAGTTCCCCACAGGACCAAGATAATAAGACCTCGAATTGGCCTCGGTGCGAATCAAAAGCGCAGTAGAAGGCTCCTGAAAGAAAAGCGGAAAAGGAAATCTCAGGTAAAATTGAAAAACCTAAATGCCGAACGAGGCTTGCGGGGGATGAATTTACCTGAGCATCTTGGTTCTGAGCTGCCATTGGAGATTTGAGCTCGGAACAAGGGGATCTAGGGTTGGATCTGGATGAAGACTCCGGCGGATTGCGACGAACAGGTGTTGACAGATTCGATTTGAGGTGTTCGTGGCTGGAGTCAATTGTGGAACAAAATTACTTTTATCCCACAATTGAAGGGGCATGTGTTAACACCAAAATTTGGTAAGGAGTCTGACTTGTGGGTCCGGTTCGATAAAGAGTCCTTCTGGTGGAAGGAAGGATATTTTCAGAGATATTCGGCAAAGAGATCTACGGTCGGCGATCTGCTCTGGTTCGGCAAAGGAACAGTAGAGCTGATTTTGCGGGATTGGACGGTGACGTGGCTCAATCAGGGGAGACGAATGGATGGATAGGCGATCAAGCTTAGAGATAAGTTAGGCAATGAATCCATTCGAAGTTGTACTCAACAGGGTATAAATATGACCCCTGAATGTATGTAACAGAGACAATCATTCCTCAATACACACCGGCCTTACGCCAAACCCTAGAGTCCTTGTCGTGTCGTCGAGTTCTTCGAGAGGGCCAATCGATCCGTCGACCTCCGTGAGTACCGGCAACCTTGTATCATGTCTAGTATCATGCGGTGGATTTAGATCTGATGCAAGTAGTCTTGTTACCATGCTTCGTGTCATGCGGTAGATTCAAGCTTGGTTCAAGAAGGTTTCTTGTTAGATCATGAGCCATGCGGTAGGCTAAGATCTAGCTTGAAGCTAGTTATCGGCTCTATTGGATTTTGGCAAGATCCAATAGATTCATTAAGTTACCCCGTGTTATCTTGAGTTTTTACTTTATGTTTTAATTCATGTAACACACCTTTGCCCAATCTAGATGGGTTTGGATCGGCTCTATCTTTTTATGATCCTTGTTCGAGTGGATTTCGTATGTTAGCATGTGGATCTTGTGCTTTCTGATAGCCGAAACCGAATCGATCTAGATTGTTACGTGTTGCGGGTTCAAGCTTGCTCATGTTCGTATAAATCTTGAAAGAGCTGGGTATCATGCGGTAGATGCAGGTTTTTGGGTTGCTTTGGAGCTAGTCATCCGGTGGATTAGATTCCCAAACCAATCTGATAGATTTATTCACTTGGTAATGTTTGTTCCTTCTTCATGGATCCCGAATCGGTACTGTTCACCGTATTCGGTTATGTTTCTCCACGAGTAGAACACGTGCGTTATCCATGCCTTGAATGATGTATGCTTTTAGCTTTCCATATTTAGATTGTATCATGCGGTGGATAGATCTATTTGTGGAAAGTGGTACGGTTTTTCATGCAAGTTGTATCATGCGGTGGATAGATTTGCTTGATATCGTACTCGACGGGTTTTAAAGTAACTAGACATGCGGTAGACTAGTGCTTTGGATCTATGCATGCTTGTTTAATACATGGTCACGTCCGTGCTTTACTTTATTTCGTTTGTTTAATGTTAATCTTATGGGGATCGGTCATGACTTTGTGTACGTGCATCCTTGTTCAAACAAAGACCGATCGCCGTCACGCTCACGTCATCCATTCGGCAATGTTGTTTTTTCCCTTTGCGAGTTCCCGAATGGTTGTAGTCCGTTGGCAGATAGCTTCCTATAGCTATGTGTCATCTTATTTGGCTTTTTAGCCGTAAATATGGAACTGTCTGGTACCACCCGGCAAGTTCCAAGCTTTGGTATTTAACTGCTTTATCTTTTGTTAATTTTCAGGAAAAATTGACTGGCACGTCTTTTGCTCTCTACGCGTGTGAAGCCAGCTTTATTCGGCTTGCTGTGTGATTGGCGTTGAGTGCACTTTTCGCGTCAACAACTAGCATGATACAAACTAAGCTCCCCCTAATTGTGTGCACAAAATGATAGTGTGAAAAACAAGTGCACAACTACAAACTAGTAAAACAAGGAATCTTAGAGCATATCATGCAAGGAGATAGCTTAAAGGACAAGAGATAAGACAAATGGGTTCTTGTTACATTACCACTTGTAGGTATCACTTGTAGTCTTTTGATTATTGCATACCTCCGGGGGATTGATCCTCTCTACCTTGTTGGCACCACATTGAGATGAGCCTCTTGGAGATGATATCACTTGGTGACACCACTTGAAAGAAGCTTGTATAGAAGACACTTGGGGTACCACAAGGATTAGGAATGTATGAGTACATTGCCTTTGAACTTATATAGACATAAGCTCGCAAGGACATGACTCAATAGCATGAAGCTCATATTGCTATATTCACTCTTTTAGAGATGTTAGATCATATTGAGAGTGAAATAGCATTCTCTTATAATGAAGCACCGCACCGGAACGCGTCGCCAAGGGACTACATAAGATAAGCTAGAAACAATGTTAGTCCCATAACCAAACCATAGGATGAGCTCCCCCTAAATGTGTGCATTTAGTGTTTGAATCACCAACCAAATGTATGCACATTGTTTATGACAACAAAAGGGAAGCTAACCCTATAGCTTACTCATGATGCAAAGAGATATATATGAAAACATGCACCATGAAAGAACAAGTGTAGCTTTCCTACACACTAATCAAACCATGTAGGTTGCTCATGGGTTAGCACATGACACAAACAACCTACCATAAGTAAACATTGCAACAAATGCAACCTAAACAAGGCAATGGAGCTACAATGATACAAGAGATAGGTATTAGTTTCCATTACCTCAACTGGGGAACTTGGGCAACACATGTCCAACTTGCAAGCTTGGCTTCTAGGCTTGAATCTTCACAACTTCTTTGTGCCAAGCCTCCCAAGTCCCCGCTCTCAGGGCATTCAAGTGGCCTTTGGAATCCAAACCATTTGAGGCCCCTTCATGTTGATGATGACTTCCTTGGGCACCCAAATGGGTTGGTTCCAACCCTGCTCCTCCTTCATCTTCCCAACCTTGTGTGCAACTACCTTGCCATTAGCCTTCTTCTTGATGACGTAGGTGTTGCTCTTGGTCTTGTTCTTGTGGTTGGACTTGGTGTAGATGAGGGAGCTTTTGATGAAGGGCTTCATTTTCTTCTTTGCGCCCTTGTCCATCTTCTTAACAAATTGAGGGCATTTGTAGAACTTGTGCCCTTCTCCATGACACTTGTAGCAAGTCACGGTTACACCCTTCTCAAGCTTTTTCACCATGGGATCATGGTTATCTTGAGAAGGTTGGACTTTGCCCTTCATGTCTTGAGAGATGTCCACTTGTTCCTCATCGTTCTTGCCCTTGCCCATCAAGCTTGCCAACCTCTCTCGGAGCAATTTACTTCTTGCTTGAGCTCATCATTTTTCTTGCCTATGAGACAATCACATTTTTCTACAACAACATTCTCATTGCAAGATGGTGAGCAATATTCATCAATTAAATCAATGCAAGAAGTTGAAGCATCTACCTTGAAGATAGGAATTGCACAAGGCATATATGATTCATCAAGCTCAAACGAATTACTTGTTTTAATATTATTGCTCTCAAGCTAGATTTTAGCTCATCACACTCTTTGCTAAGCAATTTGAATTTGCACAACAAATGTTCATAATTTGTAGCAAGGGTTGCACTAAGATGAGCATTGAGTTCTTTAATTTCATTAGCTTGTTTCTCAATAATTCCTTTTTGCTCATGGACTAGCTCAACAAGATCATCAAGAGAGGTGGTGTCGGATTCATCTTCACTTACATTGCTTTCCATACCTATGGCCATAAGGCACATGTGTAGTGATGATGAAGAACCTTGCATGAAGCGGGTGGTGAAGTTCTTTCTTGATTCATCACTTGAGCTAGAAGAACTTGATTCTCCACCACTTGTCCATTCACGGACGGTGATAGTTGCTTTTTGCCTTGGTCTCTTCTCCTTGACCACCTTCTTCTTAGGCTTGTGCTCGATCTTGGTGAACTTGATGTGTTGATGATGACGCCCTTCTCTCAAGTGGACGTTGTAGCCGTACAAGTTGACTTTCTTCACATACTTGAAGATCTTCTTCACGTACTCGGCCACCATGGATTCAACCTCTTCATCACTTGAGGAATCTCCATCGTCACCATCATCACCATCATCCTCGCTTGAGCTTCCATGAGTAGACATCCTACTCAACATCTTCTCTTGTTGGCTTGAGAGAGCATGGCTTGTAGTTGGAGAGGATGGTTCTTGGGGCTTCTCTTGGGGCGCCTTATTTGACTTGGGCATGAGTTGAAGCTCATGTTCCATGATCTTGCTCAAGATATGAGATGGCTTCAAATCTTCGAGCTTCTTCTCATAGATGATTGCCTTCACCAAGACATAATCGGGCTTCCGGAGACTTTGACGGATCTTGCGGTTGATGTTCAAGTCCGTGATGTCCTTCACACCTAAAGCATTGATCTCATTGACAAGCACATTTAGGCGTGAGTACATAGATTCGGCATTTTCATTAGCAAGTTGCTTAAAGCTATTGAATTCCTCAAGGAGACAACCGTAGCGTTCATTAGCAACTTCTTTTGAACCCTTATTTTGCTCCTTGATGGTTTTCCATAGCTCATGAGCATTTTCACAAGTAAAAACTCTATTGAAAACGCCTACATCTAGTGTGGACAAAATGATACTCTTAGCAATCACATCAAATTGCTTTTCCTTCCTAGTACCATTTTTCATGCCCTCATCGGTGACTCTCCAAACATCAAGGTCCTTTGCTTGGAGATAGGCCTCCATGAGAACCTTCCACCGAGGATAGCCCGTGCCATCGAAATGTGGAGCCAAACCAAAGGTATCCACCCCTTTCATTCCTCTATAGATCAACTCACTAGGCGGTGAAGCCTAACCATTCCAATGAGCCGGTTTTCACAATTTACCAATCGAATTGGTGTTTCCTTGTGAAGGAAGTGAGTCCTGGCTCTGATACAACTTGTAAGGAATCGGATGCTCGTTAGCCTAAGAGGGGGAGGGGGTGAATTAGGCAACTTAAAACCTTAACCTATGGCTTCACTAATTTTACACAAAAGTAAACTAGAACATGCTATCTAGATGTGCAACTAAGGTTGTTCTAGTGTGAAACTCCCATCCCAAAACAAGGTTTGCAACCTATAGCCATTCCTAGCATGATACTACTCTAGGAAAGCAAAGCAAGCAAAGATTGCAATAGAGTAAATGCGGAAACGTAAAGGGGATGAGAGGAAGCAAACTCTTGACACGCGATTTATCCCGTGGTATCGGTAGGCACTAAGCCACCCCTAGTCCACATTGAAGCACTCACACAAGAGTATTGCTTCCCGGTCACCAAGTCTCTCACAAGAACACCACTTGACTCGCCACAAAGGCTAGCCACTTAGGCACTTGCCAAGCTCCCTTGGTCACCTTGATGCCGCCTCCACTAAGGAGCTTCTCCACCAAGGAAGGGGGTCTGCACGTCCCCCGCACAAAGTGTCCTTGCCGCTCCACACAAAGCCGGAGGGTCGATGATGATTTCTGGTGAGCCACTTAGGCCCCAAGGCTTCCGGCGAACCTTGTACAACTTGATCCACTCAAGAATCACCTCACAAGGTTGGCACAACCTTGCACTCACTCAGCTCTAGGCTAAGCCTAGCACTAAGCACATACACAAAGCATATGCAAGTCTAAGGATGAGCAATTAAGCACTTGGATGGATTGGATATGATCTTCAATCTGTCTTGAACTCCTCTGCACTTCCACACAATCCAGCAACCTCAAATGGGCGGGTGGAGAAGGTATAAATAGCCCAAGGCATCAAACTAGTTGTTGGCTAAAAGCTGTTGAAAGTAGTACCGTCGGATGATCCGACGCTATCTTTTTCGGGGGGTCAGTTCATCCGGTGCTACTAGTCGTTGCCTCCGCCGCACATGACTTCTCTGACACAACTACTCCGACGCTATGCACCGACGGTGCATCGGTTCATCCAGTGTTGAAGACCCCGCGTCCAAGTCACCTCTGTTAGCTTCCACACGACCGTCGGATAGACCGACGCTTCATCTTGACCAAAGTGTTGGATCATCCGGTGTTGAAGGCGTCGTCTTGGCGCGTCTCTATATGAATTCAAACTGAGCATCGGATAGAACGAAGGTGTCCCCACTCAGACCGTCAAATCATCCGGTGCTACTGTCTTCGCTGCTCTTCCTCTGCAACTCGTCCGACGCTACTAAAAAGTAGACAGTACCTAGGGTTTCACCCTGTGTACCAACTCGTCCGACGATTGCACCGACGTTTGCTAAATTGATACCGTTGGTTCATTCGACGGTGTCTTTTCTTTTCCTTTTCTTGCTCGGTTTTGACCCTTTGTTTTGGCATTTTGGCATGTGGTTTTCTTGCATTCTTGGACCTGAAAGTGTCTACAAAGACATGCTAAAACAATATGGTTAGTCCTAAACATTATGTTGTCATGCATCACCAAAATCAAACTCGAACTAATGGCATATGAGGCCATGTTCGCTACAACCTTCTCTTGTTCTGATGATGGTTCCATGGGCTCGCTCTATCCTCGATAAAATCTTTAGAAATCCTTTGTAATGTTCCCTTATCATCCACCAGCATATCAAGAACTGGGGCATTAGATTGACAATGCAGCAGCTCAGCGTACACCATGCTTGAGCAATCCAGAATACTCTGAAACATCTGGGATACAAGCTCAGAGCTTTGGTCCATGTTCAGAGCCGGCAACACTATGGCTCGCAGCTGCATCACCAGAGATTGCTCCTTGGAAATCTCCTTCAGCAAACTAGTGGTTGCAAGCATGAGGCAAGTCACAAACCGAAGATTTAGGAAGGTACCTATTACTGTCGTTGTGCTTCATCTCTTTCGTCGCTCGCTTTGTGAAACTTTGAATACTTAGACCCTGTATCTGAAGGAAGCTATTTAAATACTTAGGCCGTCACTAAAAAACACTTCGGTGGAAGTTGTTTCTTTCTACCTTGATGATAGAGCGTGGCAACAATATGCCCATAATGTTGGAAAATTAAATGGAGACTGGGTTGAACTTTGAGATTGGCATTCTTACATTATTAGTAATAAGTTTGTATCACCCCCACCTAGGGGGATGGACTACATAAACCCCCCCCCCCACCCCAACCTATGAAACGGTCTATATATCACTCTCTGAACTTTCAAAAACCGGTCAAATTATCTCATAAAGTAGTTTTCAAAAATCATAGTAAATCACAAAAAAATCATATAAATGTAAAAATTGTACCAAAGCATTCCATATTATATGTTCACTGTATAGATCTACTCATTTGGAGTACAACGCAACTCATTTAATCTGGAGTACGAAACAACTAGATTTTCCATTTATGATTTTTTGTGATTTACTATTTTTTTAAATTGCTTTAGATGGTAATCTAACCGATTTGGAAAATTTAGGGGGTGATATAGACAGTTTCACAGATTGGGAGTTATGTAGTCCAACCCCTATAGGTGAGGGGTTATATAGACCTTTTCCCTTACCTTTATCGTGTATTGCTTCCCCTGAAAAGTGATTCTAGACTTTTGACAACACCATAAGGAAACCATAGGTGCAACTTGCCTGGGGTAGGTTTTCAAAGTTCACCCATACTAGCCCTGACTTTTCTATGCGCAACAATGTGTGTTGTAGCACCTTTGCTAGGAATTAATGAGGATTCTGCCCTACACCATAATATCACTACTGGAGGATTGTTCACACACAAAACCACTACTGAAGGATAGGCGCTTCTAGATCACAATCTAGAAAACACCACTTTTAATAATATGGAATGCTTTGGTACGCTTAAATAATAGGACCCTTCATATTAATGCAAAACAATAAATAAATAAATAAGCGGTGTAATTAAAATGCATGTTGTATAGGATAAACAGGGGATGCAGCAAGGACTTGCCTCCTACCAATACTTGCTGCTGCTCAAAATCTTCAAGATCTTCAACATAAGTGAAATCCTCGAACGGATCGTTCTCTACGCTCCACACATTCACATACAAACATACAATGCAATAAAATAAGAAACAGTGCACCGGTCATTGCAAACAGAAACTAAAACAGCACCAAGCTAATCTACTCATCAAAACGAACGTGTGGATATAAAGAACGCTAAAACAGAGTTAACATGTATAATCTACAACTAAAACAAGATATGGGGTTTATCTGCAAAAAACTAAACCTACAGGGGCTAAACTGTAAGAAACCAAGGGCTAAAATAAGATTACGTATAGAAACCTAGGGGCTGCAGTGCAAAACTCTAGGATGGACCTCGGGCGCAAAAACTATATGGAGCCTAGGCTTTAAACTGTAAAGAAAAGAACCTATATCTAATAATCTTTGAACTGCGGGAGGATACATCTGCGATAGTAGAAAACTTAGGGGCTTTACTGCAAAACGGCCTAGTTAGCCGAGTTTCACTGGTATGCTTGACCAGTTGACTTCGGTCCAAAGTGATCTGAGCCATAGGCGTTGGATCGAACGACTCGCGGCTAAGGGCAGCGCTGCGAGTGGCGGCAGGTGGCGGCGCAAAACGGCAGAACCGCCGGCGAAGGCCGAACTAAGCCGGGGTGCTCGATTCTGTGTGCTGGCTGCACCAAAACGAAGCGCATGACGAAATGAACTCAAAGAGGGCAACGAAACGACCTTAGGGTCTTTGACGGCAGCGAACGGCTCGATGAAGCGGGTGGTGGCGGCGGAGGAAATCTGGCGAGCTCGAACGGACAACGAATGGCTCGGCGACGTGAACAAGCGGCACCTACAGCTTCCTCTCATCCTTGTGGTCCTCCAGGGCTGCTCCTCGATGGTGGAGAGGCGGTGGCGATCGAGATTAGGGGCGGCGGCGCTCGACTAGGGTTTGTGTGGCGCGCGCAAGGGCTCGGGGCAGCTAGGGTTTGGGAAACGATGCCCGCTTGGCAGTGGCTGCCTTTATAGGATAGAGGATGGCACCTTGGTGTGTGGGTCATGCCTAGGTAGGTGGACGTGAGGTGGTGTAGCTCGAACCCGAGCTCGGGTCCGGCTCTGCTACCGGAGGTGGGGGTGACAGGGCCCCCCACCTGTCGGTGGCTGCGGTGGACGACGCCTCGCGCGGGCCTTTGCTGGGCCGCTAGATGGGCCTTCAGAAAGGTGGGATGCAGGAAGAGGGGCGACGCGCATGCAAGACGACAGAGGGGTTTGGGGAGCGGTGTCGGACTTCCAGATATGGACCACGCCTAGAGACAGGGTTGCAGAACTGCAGGATGTTTAGCGAGCTGGGCTAGGAAGTTTGGGGACCTTCGCCTGACTTCGGCTAGCAGTCCCAACAAAACAGAAAGGATGGGGAAATGAGAGAGGGAAGGGTTTTATCATTTTTGAAAAGGATTCAAACTAATGAATTCAAATGTAAATTCGAATTCAAGCAACCAAAAATCATGCACTAGCATGAATGCAACAAACATCAAGCCACTTATTTAATTTTAGATAAACAAACAATGTTTTTTTCTATACTATATTCCCTGTAAAGTATTAAATGTTGGGAAACTTTTTAAAATTATGAGAAAATTGTTGTTCAAATTTTCTTCCTATTCACATCCTGAAATTTGGGAATTTCAGGGTGTGACAAATTACTTTTGTAGAAAAAGACCTCTAGTTCCAATTGACTTTCCAAGACCTCTTGATACGATTTTTTTAAAGAAGAGACCATTACATGAGTTGACTTTTATCATGTGCAATGAATGGCTAAATAGAGGGGAACTTTCTTTTAAAGCAAAAACATTTATGTGCCCTTGTCAGATGGTGAGATCTGGACAGCCCACGGTGGTGTTAATCCCTGTGGTTTATTTGTTCGGCGAGGAGGAGTCTAAGGCTAAGAACTCGAAGGTCGCACATGAGCACGCGGAACACAGAGAACACGACGAGTTTTATACTGGTTCGGTCCTCCGGAGAGTAATACCCTACGTCCAGTTGTTGGTGTAGATTGCTCGGGGATTGGTCGAGGTGAAGTCACACAAGGGATCGCCTCGTCCGGCTTATATTGGCCAGCGGATGAGGTTGGTTCCCAGACTCCTGGTCGGTTATGACCAGGAGACCTAAGTCTACGTTACACATCTTGCCATATCCCGTCGATCTGCTTTGGGCGAAGTCCACCGACGTCTTGCCTTGTCTCGTACGCCAAGTCTTGAGGTCGCGATGAACTAGGTCGTCTGGGGAATCTTCTGGAAGGTCTTCAGGAGGTCGTGTGGGCTGCCAACTAGGTCGGTTGGGCCCACAGACGGGGTACCCATGTCTCACAGTCCCCTCCTTAACTAACTTACCCATTCCATATCGAAGGAAATGTGGTAGTGATCCTTTATAATCTCACAATAGGAGCCAACATTATGTCCACATATTTTGCACTCATTCACCTAGGTGAGAACCCTATAGCCCTAACGAACAAAACCCTCTGGCCCGTCACAACTTATCATAGAAGGAGTTGGAATTATGGACAAAGTGCCTATATGGCACGAGAACATTGAGGTTGCTCTTGATAATAATGCAACAAGGGAAGTTATTAAGAAGGAGGTTTTTAAGCTCTCACACACTAGGATGATTTGACCTATGCCTCATAGTGAGTGGGTTTGCAGTGTTCCGGTTATGCCGAATAAGGAAGGAATGATGGTTGTTGAGAATAGAAAGAACAACCTTATTCCACAATGAACTACCATGGGGTGGAGAATGTGTAGTTATTGCCAAAAAATTAAATTGTAAACTAAGAAAGATCAATTTCCATTGTCCCTCATTAATGAAATGTTGAGTGGTTGGCAAAGCACCATACTCTTTTGTTTCCTTGATGGGTATCCTGACTATTATCAAGTTCCCATCCAAACTGATCATCAGAGGAAGACCACATTTTCATCTATTGTCATCTATTGCATCTATACGACACCGCTGTTTTGGTTTCTGTTGTTTTGGTCTTGGGCATTCATGTAGAATGTGTACTCATTTATCTTGTAGCCTTGGAATGTAAGTACTATTACAGATGGATTTCTAGCCAATCATCAGAGTTGCTCTTCAATAGTTTTATCACTGATCAGTTTTTTCTGCAACCAAGTTTCGAAAGTATAAATGTGATGATGTGTAATACAGGCCTCAGTCTTCCCTTTGTTTGAGGCCCGTACCATGGACTTGTGCTCCTCCAAGTATGGAGCCACAAGGGATGATTGTTGTAGAACCATGAAATGTGATCTATGATATAACATTTCATCTATATCTATCTGAGATTTCTTCCCTAGTGTGCCCTTTCCCCTGAGTGTCCCCTCATGGCGTGATACATGGAGTCCAATCAGAGCAAGGTCATCAATAAAGTCGACACAAAACTCAATACCTTTTCTATAGCATATCACTTTGGGATGCTTTCTTCAGGATGTGCATGATTACAGACATACTTCTTATGACTAGACATCAACCGCTCAAAAAGAAACATGTTGTGTAAATACACAGGTCTAAGGATAAAAATATTTTCAACTAAATGGGCTAGAATGTTGGTCATGATAGTAAATAAAGAGGGTGGAAAGATCATCTCAAAGCTGACAGGGCATTGCATGACATCTTTCTGCATCTGCACTAGATTTTTTTAATAGATTGCCTTTTGAAAGATCTAGTTGAGGAATGCACATACCTTGATGATTGCCAATCTCATGTTCTCTGATAGAATACCTAGTGCAACAGGCATCAATTGTGTCATCAACACGTGGCAGCCATGAGCCTTCAGATTTGTGATTTTATTTCTCTTTATAATTTATTATTCATTGTATATTTGAGGAGTAGCCCATCGGGGCTTTGATGTTATTCAAGCAATCAAACATCATATTCTTCTCTTCCTTGCTCAGGGTGTAACTAGCATGGGACAACCAATTTCCCTTATCTCTCTTTTTGGGATGCAGGCCGTCTCTTTGTTTCGTAAATTTCAGATCTTGACGTGCTTCAATTGTATGTTTTCTGACGTGCTTCAATTGTATGTTTTCTCTTTCCGTATACACCTAGGTGTCCAAGCAAGTTCATGCAAAAGTTCTTCATCACATGCATCACATCAATTCCACTACGAACCTCAAGGACTTCCCAATAAGGTACACCTTTGTCCTC
Source organism: Cenchrus americanus (assembly GCA_947561735.1). Classification (NCBI taxonomy): domain Eukaryota; kingdom Viridiplantae; phylum Streptophyta; class Magnoliopsida; order Poales; family Poaceae; genus Cenchrus; species Cenchrus americanus. Next base: position 161,662,623 of record OX387242.1, on the reverse strand, counting down.
CCATAACATTTTAAGGTCCTCAACCAATGGTCTCAGATACAAATTGATGTCTTTGCCTGGTTGCTTTGGGCCTTGGATGATTATTGGCATCATAATGAACTTCCGTTACAAGCACATCCATGGAGGAAGGTTGAACATACATAAGGTCATAGGCCAAGTGCTATGACCACTACTAAACTCACCCAATGGATTGAATCCATCTATACTGAAACCAAACCGTATGTTCCTTGCATCTTTTTCAAACTCGGGGAATTTTGTATCAACTAATCTCCACTGTCACCCATCAGCAGGGTGTCTGATCTTGTCATTTTGTTTATGTTCTTCTTTGTGCCAACTCATCAACTTTGCATTGTCTTTGCACATGAATAAACGCATCAGTCGTGGTATCACTTGAAAATACCACATTACCTTCACAAGAATTTTCTTCTTCTTTTTCTTCTCCGCCCCCTCAACACCATAAGGGTCATCTTGTGGGATCTTATAATGTTGTGCTTCGCACACAGGACAAGCCTCCAATTTCGCATATTTTTTACCTCGATACATGATACAATCATTAGGGCACGCATGTATCTTTTGTACCTCCAAACCCAAAGGATAAACAACCTTTTTAGCTCCGTACTTGACTCTAGCAATTTGTTCCCCTCTGGAAGCATGTCCTTTACGATCATCATTAACTCATCGTAACCTGTGTCATAAACTCCATTTTTATCCTTCCATTGCAGCATTTCAATGTGCTATGCAACTTCTTGTGTCCCTCTTTGCAATTTGGGCACAACGGCTTTTTGTGATCTTCTAACATACACTCAAACTTCTTTGGTTGCTTATACTCTCGAATCACCTCACTTAGATCATCGAGAGCATCATCTGCTCCTTGAGTTTCCCCCATTGCATCGTTATCCTCGCCCATTGGATAATCTGCAAAGGCACCTTCCTGAGTCCAATCAGGAATATTGTCATCTTCGCCATCTTCCACTATAACCCCTCTTTCCCCATGCTTTGTCCAAACAGAATAGTAATCGTGAAGACTCTTTATCAATGAGTAATCCTTCTGATTTTTACATTTTTTTGCATGGACAAATAATGAAACAGGATGAAGGCTTGGTGGATTATGCCACTTCTGAAATCTACGCAACCCATTAACATATTCCGTGGAGATTCTCTTGTCTAACTACACCCATTGTCGATTCATCTACAAAGTAGCACCGAACATTATATTTTTCATTATGATACAAATTTAAAGTGCTCATATCCAATCCACATTATACAACATGACAAAGTTAAATGAATGTCATACACAAATTTAAAGTGTTCATATTCAATCCACATGATACATTGTGACAAACTTAAATGAAAGGCATACAAAAATACAAAAAAATTAAATCTCTCATTTTCTTTAGCTGTTCAGGAGGTCCAACTTTGGTTTTACCATTGCTGTGTGAAAAACACGATCACCACTACCATTATCTCGACTCCCTCCAGCAGTAGATATCTCTACTAATTAGAATAAATTATTTAGCCCACCCAAGTTAACACTAGTATTTATAAACTAATTCCGACATTTTTAGAGATATTTCTAAAATAATTCTACCATTTCTAAAGAAATATAACTAGTTTTCAGTATTTCTGGAGAACTATTTTTAGAGAGATTTCTAGTATTTTAAACTAAATCTACCATTTCTAATGAAATATAACTACTTTTCAGAATTCTAGCATTTCTAAATAAATTTCTAATATTTAGAACTAACTCTAGATTTCTAGTAAATAAAAAATCATTATATATATATATTTATGTATGTCATATGTTTAAATAAATAATATGAAAGAATCTATCATCACACACAACATCTCATCCAACTAAAAAGACACATCCTTTGCAATCTTTTCTATTGAAACACACACACACACACACAAATATGCATCTAAGTAAAAAAACCATTCTTAGCTCATTCTAAAAATCACGAAATACTCTATGTACAAATGATAAAACTTAAAATACTAAGCATATATCAAGTGAGGATGAAGTAACTAACCTCTAGACCACTTCAATGTGTGAAATCATTTCGAAATCTTTGTAAATCAGGCAAAAACTCCTCTAGGGCCCCTTGGTGAGGAAGAAGCTCGAACTTGAGGGAGTGGAGAGGGTGAGGCTCGGGCAGAGGAAGAAGACGATTTTGTAGCGTTTGCACATTCGTATCGGGTGGTATAACGGGTCAGTGCTAATGTCTCAAGATTAGTACCGGGTGGTGTCTCGGCGCGGTACTAATGTGCTGGTCTCTCATTAGAGTACCGGTGTTGGACACCATGTACTAATGTGCAGCTTTAGTACCGGGGTCAGCCCCCACCCGGTACTAATGTGGGTTTGGGGGGGCGTCAGACCCCTCCCTCCCCACCCAGACTAATTTCCTCATTAGTATCGGGTGCACAAATACCCAATACTAATGTGTTTTTTTTTTGCTCTAGGATGGATAGTCAATTATCAAGTAGTGCAAGGTGCCGTCATGCCAGATGGCTCGGTATACTAAATCCTATGCTACGCGTGCCATTCCTCAGCAGGACTGATTAGGAATGGGATTGGAGCCGGACAGTGCCTGTCCTGTTGCTCGGGCAGAGAGCTTGCCGCGTCCGAGGTTTATTTAGTATTAGTAATCAGATGAGGATGGAACATAACTAGTATAAATAAGAGCCAGGCTACATTAGCTCCATTGAGCACTATTTAAACAAAGCTGAAAATGAGTCCAAAATTGTATTTGCGAAATGAAAATACTAAAAGTTTTGATTGTGTATATCTGTGTATCTTGTGTATTTTTTGTCTTCACTGAAAAATGTGAGCTCTTTTGTGTGTGTGTGTGTGTGTGTGTGTGTGTGTGTGTGTGTGTGTGTGTGTCAATCAGTAGCTCCTAATTGTACATGAAGCTGTTGCATAGGAGGTCAAGCTCAGAATCACTGAAAGGGTTATCTTCCAATGGAACCTGTGGCAGCACCATCTGCCCCAAGTCTATGTATCCATCGATCATCCCACAAATGTCCTCTGTGGCGCCATTATAACTACTTGTCAAATGGTTATCAACATGATCCAGACCTGAAGTGTAGGGGCGACTTAAAGGAAATGTCTCTTGGCATGACGTCGAATCAGAAAAAACTGTAGAAACTTCCACTAGAGAAGGCAGTACCCCTTGCTCTTGATTGATCATAGCATCACCCATCGGACTGGTCGTTCCATTGGTATTACAGTAGCTTAGCTGTGGAAGATCAATTTTGATGTTTTTGTTGGCAGCTGATGTGGTGCAGTTGTTGCATGTGTGCTCGCTTTTGTAGGTCACTAGAAACATGGGGAGATCATTGCTACTCTGTTGCTGAATTTGTTTTGTGGCCTGGCAGCCTCTGTCAAATTTGTAGCTGCACCTGAAGTAGTTCCTGTAAAAGTGCAAATGTAATAGGAAGAGTTTAGTAGGACATAAAAAAGTTACTTTACTCTGGACAAGCTGGCGTCCACCAAATATAAAGGAGAATAGGGTAAGTACCAACAATATATGAACTCTTTGTTGAGTAGTTAGGGTTTCTTAAGAATGAGACCTGGGACAGCCTATGTTATTTAATTCTAAAGAAAAATCAATACATACCTTGTGAACTGGGTCCCGTTTATCTTTTTCTCGCCATATTTTTTCCAGACATACCCATCCTCATGAGGTGCATCGGTGAGAATAACCCGTGTGGTCTCTTCATTTGATCTGAAATACAATCACAAACATTGATCAGAAATTGAAAAAGTGGCGCTACTGTGGTAGTTCAAGGGATCATTTTTAGTCCATAAACAAGTCCGAAATTTTGTGGGTGTAAAAATAGAAGAAATACATGAAAGAAAGATTTGTAAAAGCACACCTTCTCCTCTTTCCCTGTTTCTGCTGGCTCTTTCTTCCTCCCACATCACCTGCTGTAGCGCTTGGCGAGAAGAGATGAGGCATGTTTGATCTTCCTGAGCTCTTAGAACCACCATCAGCGGCAGAAGGTTCACGATTCATGACAGATAAGGCGAGATGCAGACCTCGCAGGGCCTCGTTGAGGAGGCTCTGTGCTAGATTGGTGGTTAGCTGCTGCTGGTCGCAGAATTGGAGGCGACTCTTGATGAGCTCGTATGCCTGCGCCACTTCTCTCATGGCGCCATCCCTATCTGGCACATAAGCCATGTGGTGGATTCTTAAAGCTTAATGCAGTATCGCTGTGAAATACTATCGAATTTGCTGCCTCACCGAGCTATGAAATATGATCTATCTTCAGACACTATCTTTGATGGCTGGAAATCTGCAATGAGAGGTATTAAGGGAAGCTAGCTATAGCTAGTGTCGTGTCATGCATGCACTGATATGCGTACTTATATGTGGGTGCTAAAACTTGGAGAATTAAGCGCAGCAGTTTGACCAAGAAGAAGCTTGGAAGCTATGAGGTTTTCTCTTATAAAAAAGAATCAAGCTAAGTGGAGTGCATGTAACATGTGGATGGGCGTACCTACCTGCAGAGATTCAATGAATTTGAAAGCTGAAACAATTCCTTATTTGGATTCGGGGTGGTCGGAAGCATAGCAGCAAATTATTTAATCAGTGGCATAAAGTTTAGTGTACTATTCTTTATAAAAAATTTAATGGTTGTTTAGTGTGCTCAAATAATAGAAAATCGTCTGCTTGCTGTTTCTAACGTTACCTATGGCAATATGGCATCAGTTCTTCCGCGTTCAAATATAAAAGCTTTACGCTGAAAGAAGAAGAATTGTCAACGAGGCGTCGATCAACTTCAACTTTTGCGTTCGTCGAACAGATACCTAGAGCTGCAGCAAAGTACGTCAACGCGTATGATTCTTATCCACTGTCTTGAATATCTACCTTATCCAATATGTATCACAAACTCAATGAATGTTGTCGCCACAGTTTGTAACCCTGCGCATTTGTGAGGAGCTTCAGAGTAAGCAGAACACAGCACCGTTATAATGATTATATAGGTTGGGCAGCATTAGGCCAGTTTCAGTGTAGATGTCATGAACACGATTACCTAGAGTGACATTATCTAAAAACGATTGAAACTATAATGAAACACCTCCCTCTCAATGCATTGTTTCATCTATTGTTGTTTTCTAGGTTGCATGCAAGACACAAGTTGTCTAGGTAATTGTGTAGGGAGGGTTTCATCCTCATAAAACTCAGTTTACCTCTCTCTTCATTAATACACTGTCACATCATCAAAAGTGCTTACATGTCAGCCTATTTAATATTCATGTAACCCCATTGAGACTGGCCTTAGCAAGCGGTTGCACATCTCGAGCGAACAGTGGGGCCCACCTCATTAGTAAATGCTCCTGACTTAAGTTGGAAAAATTGTTCATTAAAGCTCCAAAAGTTGTTCCATGCAAAAAGTTTTTTTTACCTCTTAGTAAACCTCATCTAATCAAATAAAGTAACACTCACACCGATAAAGAAAAGCATATGGAGTGTCAGTTGATGTTTATTCTTTGTTTTCACTGCAGATGTATTTATTTATAGTGTAAAGTGTACAACTAGTCCTTAAATTATCATGAGTGTGTCATCCCGGTTCATGAACTCTCAAACTGACTGTTAGGTCCTTAAACTTGTTGGGTTGTGTCATCTCGGTCCCTAAACTTGCAAGTCACCCGTTTAGGTCCTCAAACTTATTTCGTTGTGTCATCTCGGTCCCCAAACTTAGTTTTGAATATCATCTGGGTCAAATCATGACAACCTAAAAACATTATATAACAAATAGCTTATATTTTTTTCATACGAACTTGAATGAAGACAAACTTTATATCAAAAAGGTAGCCGTCAAAGTGATCTACAACTTTGTAGTTGAGAAGTTTTTGAATTAAAACCGTTTAGAGTCCCCAAATACTATTGTATGGTATGTTTATAAATTTTGAATTTTTTTTATGCTCAATTTTTTTTTTGAAATTTCAAATTTAAAACTATCAGACACTTTTGGATATTGACATGGTCTATGTGAAAGTTATAGTGATCAATACGATCTACAACTTTATTGTTGAAATTTTTTTTATTTGAAGGAGTTTAGTGTCTCAAAATTTAATTTTAAATTTCAAATTTCAAATTTCAAAATCTATAAACATACAACAACATTTTGGGATCCTAAACCGTTAGTTCAAAAAAATTAACTACAAAGTTGTAGATCATGTTGAGCGCTACAATTTTGATACATAATTTGTCTTCATTCGAGTTTGTATGAAGAAATTATGTATTTTTTATATAAAGTTTTTGATCCCTGTTTTGATCCAGATGACACTCAAAATCAAATTTGGGGACCAGAGTGATACAAGTGAAGAAGTTTGAGGTTTGATCCAGATGACACTCAAAATCAAATTTGGGGACCAGAGTGATACAAGTGAAGAAGTTTGAGGACCTAAACAGGTGACTTGCAAGCTTAGGGACCAAGATGACACGGCTCAACAAGTTTGAGGACCTAAACAGCCAATTTAAGAGTTTATGGACCAGGATGACACACCCGTGATAACGTAGAGACCAGCCGTACACTTTACTCTTATTTATAATTCAGAAAACTACGGAGATAGCATAAGTCTGATACTTGTACCATGCATTAATGTTCAATTTATTGGACAGATGACGGGGAACAAAACTGTATCCTCAAAACAAATGTTGCATATAGCACCGGATACCGTGGATGATCACAAGTTTTCTTCTGGTAGGTTCATCCTGTTAAGAAGACGACCAAGAACAAACGTACATGAAATTATATTATTATAACTATTTTAAACTGAGAAAGTGCTTAACGAACATGTGCATTATTTAAATAAGAATGCATAGTCTCGTCCCCACTAGATAACGTTGGTTTAAATTGGCATGTGCATGTGCACATACGACAAATTTGTGGCGGCTCTAGGTTTTTTTAATAAGGGATTACAAAATCCGGCCTCTACATCCATGGATGTACACAGCCAATTATTACAGACCAACGTTGGTAAAAACACAGCAAACCAAAGTCTTGGAAAGATACAAGGACTAAAGCAAACGATACAAGTGCTTCCACCCTCTGTTTGATATCTCTAGAGCAATAACCTTCAATTTCTTGCTCAGCAGGGTGAGGGTGTCCTTGCCTTGCTCGTCGCGCTGAAGCTGGACCCAGGAGCGTAACCAGTATGCTCCCCTGAAAATAACCTGCATGATAGAGTTAATTTTCATTTTCTTGAAAATTACATCGTTCCGGCAGCGTCGGATAGCCCAACACAACGAAGTTGTGCCCACCCAGATCAACCTTTCATGCTCTTATATTGTCAATCAGTAATCACCAATACATCGTATAAACTAACTACATCCGATTTACTTTGCATCACGTGCATAACACTGACATATCATTTGCAGGATATACGTACGTAAGGGTAATATTTATGTTATGTTGTATCTTGCACGACATACGTTTGAACAAAACTGAACTAGAAGATCCATACCCTCTCCTTTCAAGTTTATAAAGCATAGTAGAATATGGTACGGTTTTTCATATAACACTTTGACAATTCATTTATCATATATATCATATGGTTACCAATTTATAATCATGGTAAAGTTTATTTAATTACAAATCCAACGATAAAAGTGCACATGATACTTAAAAATAAAAAAATTAATAGTCAAATCAGTGGTTAAAGATTGTAAAATTTGAATAATGATTTGCATGTGCGCCTTATAAACTTGAAAGGAGGGAGTATCCAAAAATATGTTTTTAATGATTATCCTGTACTATAATTCACCGCTAATAAATAAAGAGATTAATTCTAGCTGATTCCAAGGAAAGAGAAAATGTGAAAATATTAAAGATAGAATTTGGAAATGCAAAAATCATATAAATAGAATTCTCTTGAAAGTTACTTTCATGAAAATATGCATATGTAACTTTTCAAAAATATTTTTATAGGAAAAAGAAGTGAAAGTTTTTCTTTGAATATCATGCCGCTTTTCTAAACGACTTCCAATACTTAACTTGAGGGAGTACTTAAACTTAAGATAATTTATTTTGTACTCCCTCTGTCCCATAAAAGAGTGGAATTTTAGTTTTTCTAGGACAGATTAGTGGAGGAATGAAAAGACTCTAATACCCTCGTTTGTTTGCCAAATGCAGTAAGTTTTGCCATGCAAATCAAATCTGACCACTTAATTAGGAAGATGATTAGATCTATTTTCTAGAATTGCATTTTTTGTGTGATTTTTTCAAAAGTTAGGATTGCACTTTTATATGGGAGGGAGGGATTAGGTTATACTTCACAAAAAAAGTGACTTAATTAGGTGAAATAATAAAAAGGACTAACCATGCCACAAATATGTCATTTCTCGGCCCACCAACGAAACTCGATGGCCAGCTTTTCAAACCGTTGATCTGATGTCAGGCCTGCCAGGTGCCAGCTCTTTGAAACCCAACTGCTCCTTCGCACCCCTTCAATGCCACACCCGCACGCCAAGCCGCTTCCATCCCATCCTCTCCCCTGCCTTGCCCGTCTCCAAGTCGCCGGACTGCCACGCCGCCGGTCCTGCACCCTCGCCCGGCTCCGTGCCACCAGCCCCACGGCCACAACGGGCCTCCATGCTGCCGGTCTTGCGCCCCCACGGAGCTTGCGTGCCGCAGAAACCCACTCCCCTGTCGAGCCTTCGTGCCGCTGGCCACGTGCCCCCAACGGGCCTCCATTCCGCTAGTCCCGCTCCACATCTGAGTCGGGACGCGCTGTGTACCAAAGGAGGCTGAGGGTGCTCAAGTAATACCTCGCCACACGTGTCGGCGACATTCATATTTGGGCGTCGACGGGGCGAAGGTCCTCAGCACCATCGGCGGTTCCGAGGAGGCACGGTAGGCCAAGGCCGTAGTCGAGTTTTGTAAGGCCACCATGGGTGCCATCAGTAGTTTCACGAGCTCAGCTCCCGCCGCACAAAGCCTCCACCCCCTTGTGACGGTCACCGGAGCGAGGATGGCACCAAATTGAGATCTTGGTGCCTCCTTGTGCCATTCCCCTCTGGCAACGGACTCTCAGCAGATGCGGCATCAACCTTGAATGGCCACATCTTTGCCCACTAGTGACTGCAGATCGAGCCAGCCCGCCTAATGTGAGTATCCCGACAATCTAAAATCTCTCTGTTGACACTCAAAATTGGCAAGAGCCGGCTTGGGCCAGGCAGGCCGGTTAGACCGGGTCCCAGGGGTGGTCTGATCGGGTGTCCTGTAGCCGGTCCGGCACAAAGGCGCTAGGCGGTCTAACCGCCCCCCGGGGGCGGTCTAACCGGGTCTCCCTGATTTCGGGTACAATTATGATTTTAGCTTGATTCCGAGATGTAATGTGCTATTTGCATGGCAAGACCTTCCACCCTACAAATATAAAGGATCGTGGTCGATTGAGACCTATCATCCAATCGTCATTATCAATTTTATCTTATTTTCTCCAAACCCTAGATTTTCCAACCTCCATTGCTCTCCTCCATCATACCCACGAAGGTTGAGGGAGTTCTGAGTGGCCTGCCGATCTCAGGACCCTAGGCGCACTGTTCCCAACGAAGTCCCTCCCGGAGAAGTGAATCTAGGGTTTCGACGTGCCTCCTGTCCAAGGCGGTTAGACCAGCCCCCCTAGGTGGTTAGACCGGCCCGTGCTGGGAGGTTCGGCGAGTGGATTTCCGACGACCCCGCGATCTAGCGCATTTGTGTGTTCGACCGAGAAAAGCGTCAACACACTTTTGGCGACTCCACTGGGGAAAGATCTGGTTTCACAACCGATCTTTCGATTTTTGCATGGGATCACAATGAGACATTGATAAGAAAAACGTGATCATGGTGAATATCGAAGAACTTAGTGAGGAAGACCAGAGGAAGTACACAGAGCTGCAAAAGTACATCAAGCAGCAATTTCTCTCTGGCGCCAAGAAGGATCGTTCAGGCAAGGTGACACTCAATCAAGATTTTGAGTTGCCGGCGATCAAGCTAAACAAGGACAAGGCTGAGGTAATACCCATTGTAAGTCAAGCATCCCCTCCTGATCTAGTTACGTAATTATCTGCTATTACCGATGGAATTCAAATTGCGTTTAATGATCAGAGTAGTTTAGTTGCTAGTGTTGTTACTCGCCTTGATAAAATTGAGGGAAAACGTGTTATTAATATACCAAATGATGGTATTCCTCAAGTAGATTCACAAGGGGTTCTGCATTCGACCACGTCGCAACACTGGAAGCTTCACCTGAAGCTCCTCTATATGGCATGCCTACGGGGTTTTATCCGGAACAAACACCATTGCCTAAGCCGACCCCGGTTAGACCGCCACCCCAGGCTGGTCTAACCACCCTGTTTGGCCAGATGGTCACGGTTCCGGATCAGCCGTTGCCTTTGTCGGTTGTGCCTAGTACATTGGTTCAGAGTCAAAATAATGCTTATGGTACTGTTCCACCAATGTATAGCACAATAGCTCACACATCACCACCTATCCCTAATGTTACTCCATCTTATGGTGTGCCTAATGATGTGTTTACCGACTTGCATCGCAAGCAAAATCCTAATCAACCCCCTTTGAGTAATTTAATAATCGCTGCAATGCAATCTTAGTTAGCTGCTAGGAGTGAATTGGCTCAATTTAAGGAAGAGATAGCTAACATGATGAAAAATAAATTCGGCGTTGATATGGGTAATACTAGATTATATCAAAAACCAAATAGAGCCAATTTTGATTATGTGGCCTTTCCCCCCGGTTGGCTTATGCCGGATTTTGTGAAATTTAGTGGTGATGATAACCGTACAACCTGGGAACACATTATTCAATATACTGCTCAACTAGGTGAAGTTGGTACTTATAATTCGTTAAAAGTTCGCTTGTTTTCTTTGTCTTTGAGTGGTACCGCTTTTGCTTGGTTTTCCTCGTTAGCTCCCAACTCTATTGATTCTTGGGATCAACTAAAGAAAAAGTTTCATGATCACTTCTTTAGTGGGAGCTACCAACTAAAATTGACAGATTTAACATCGGTTAGGCAAAGTAAAAAAGGAATGGGTTTCTGATTACCTTAAGCGCTTTAAATAAGTTAAAAACCGTTGTTTTAACTGTCCCTCACTGATTCTGACCTTGCTGATCTTGCTGCTAGAGGGTTAAGACCTGCTATTAGAGATAGATTAGAAGGTGTAGAATTTCATACGCTTGCTAATGTACTTGTTAGAGGTATGGCACAAGAATTAAAACTGAAGAAAGAAAAAGAACACTCTAAACCTCATCGATCTAATGTGCATATGATTGAATATGACACTGATAGTTCAGACGACGAGAATGAAGTGTATGTTGATGAATTTGTGTGGCCTTCAAAGTCTAAAGCTAGTTTTCATCAAGTGGTCGGCAAGAAGAATTAAAATTTACTTTTGATGTTTCTAAATGTGATCGTATCTTTGATGAGTTACTTAAACTTGGAAACATTAAAATTTCTCATACTATGCCTCCACTTGATGAAATTAAATGACGTGCATATTGTAAGTTTCATAATTCTTATTCTCATGCCACTAACGATTGCAATGTGTTTCATCGTCAGATTCAATTTGCCATTAATGAAGGTCGTTTGATGCTTCATGAGATGCAAGTGGATAAGTAACCATTTCCCATTAACACCATGGAGTTGCAGCAGCCCAAGGTCTTGGTTCGGCCGCATCAAGCCGAAGCTACTAAGGGCAAGAACGCGATGGTTGGTTAGCTAAACCCGATTTGAGGGGAAAAGAGTTGACAAGAGAAGTGGTATATGAAAAGACCCCTGATGGCAGAGAAACTTTCAAGATTACTGTCAAAGCTTCTGGACATGGGGGGTAAGGATCGTCTATGTTGTCTGGTCAACAAACAACCGAGTCTGTCCTGGATAGGGCGGTTAGACCGGGGATACAGTTCGGTTAGACCGCCCCTGCACATGGCCGCCCAAAGATGCTTGTTCCGAAGCGGCCTGAAATAGGAAACTGGAAGCTCAACATGGCAAAGAATCAGGGGAGCATTCTAAAGCCAAAGGTCATGTTTGATATGCTTTTTGACAAGTATTCTAAACAAAAGGCCATTACAAGTGATCAGCCGGTAAAAAAAGGATGAGATCACCTCCACATCAAGAGAGGCCAGCATCACCTCCCAGGGCAGCCATCAGATTCAGAGGTGAATCATCTCAGAGGCAATACTTTACTCCAGATTGGGCTCCTACAAGTTCAAATCCGCTTCACCCTATCTATGATGACAACGGAGTAATGTGGGTGCCATACAGCAATCTTTTCATCCTAGATGGGGAGGACCAAGGAGATCAACACTGGAGAGAATCTCAAGACATGCACAAGATTGCTGGGCTCCATGACAAACCAGGCAGGGTCACCAGGCTGACCCGGTTAGACCGCTACTACAGGCGGTCAGACCGCCCTGCCCAGAAGAGAGCACTTTCCTCCAAAAAAAGGTGTACAAGCCCAAGATCAGAGAGGAGGAAGTACAGGAGGTGGACATCGACACAGAGAGGACTACAAATCTTGACATCATTCAGATTGGGAGAATGAATGTTCCTATTGAGGGAAGTAGCAAAAGACCGATTGTGTCGAACAATCAGGTTGTGACACCAACTCAAAAGGGATTTGTTGCTGCAAATGATCATGAGGCCAGTTGAAGCAAGTCTCGTCTAGAGTGCTTTTTGCCAAGATGGTGCCGTCCAGGTCTGACTCATACTCAAAGGCGGAAGCTTCAACGATTAAGGCTACGTGAGAAAAGGGAGAAGGAACTGGAGAAGCAGAGGAACGAGGATTTGAACACCTACAGGCCCATGGTGCCACTGGGGAAGGAGTGGAGAGTCAAGGCAGCGACCCAGACAGGGGCGGTTAAACCGCCAGTGGGGGCGGTTCAACCACCAGAGGCGGTTAGACCGGGTGACCAGGCGGTCAGACCGAGTTCTCTAGAAATGCCACTCGGTTTCTCTTCTTCGATCCCCATGGCTTGTGATGACAAGGGTTCGTCTGTCCATACTCCAGAGGACGACGAAGAGCTTGTGGACTACAGTTCTTCTCCAGAGTGGATGAACCTTGAGATCAATGTGGTGCATTTGTTTGTTGATGGTTCGGTACCTACAGAGGAAGACTTGGCTCATCTTGACTTTGGGCCTAGAGATGCTATATTTCAGAAGCTCAAAGACACTGATAATCATCTGAAGGCTTTATACATGAAGGGTCACATCAATGGGAAGCCTATATCTCGGATGCTAGTGGATGGAGGTGCGATTGTCAACATGATGTCATACTCTCTATTCAAGAAGCTTGAAGGTTCAGATGAGGAGCTGATCAAGACCAACATGATCAACGGGGTTGGAGGAGGCGAGCCAATGGGAGCTAAAGGCGTGATCTCCATGGAGCTCACTATTGGAAGCAAGACGCTCGCCATGGCTTTCTTCGTCGCTGAGACACAAGGTAACTTCAGTCTTATCCTTGGTCGTGATTGGATTCATGCAAATAAATATGTTCCTTCTACTTTGCACCAAATGTTAATACAATGGGTAGATGATGAGGTAGAAGTATTGCATGGTGATAATTTTGCTTGTGTAGCTGTAGCCGATAGTCATTCTATAAGTGTGCATGATGATGTAAAATGTCTATTTGGTTTAGGTTTATCTAATTATGAGTTTGTAAGTTGTTCCAACAATGGTTTCATTCCTACTGTCATAAAGTCGTTTGATAATCAGCTAAACCACTTTATGTGACTCAATGAGTTCAACAAAAGAATGGTTGCAGCAGAGAAGTGATCACTATCGGGCGCATAAGACCGATACATGTGAAGCTATTGAGGATCGTGAGGATTTGGGCAAGTTAGGACAAGGGTTTACGTCGGCTAATCCTCTTGAGGAGGTAGATATTGGTGATGGCACTATACTTAGGCCGACATTTGTAAACAAGAATCTTGATCCTATGTTTAAGCTTGAATTAATAAAGATATTAAAAGAGTATGTTGATTGTTTTGCTTGGAGTTACAATGAAATATCTGGTAGTCATGATTTGGTAGAACATAAATTACCTATTAAACCTGGTTTTAAGCCTTATAAACAACCTCGTAGAAATTTTAATCCTGATATTTATGACCGAGTGAAAGAAGAAATCAATCGGTTGCTTGATGCTAAGTTTATTAGGCCTTGTCGATATGCTGATTGGATCTCTAATATTGTGCCTGTTGAGAAAAAAGGAACAAAGAAACTTTGTGTTTGCATTGATTTTAGAGATCTTAATAAAGAAACTCCTAAAGATGAATATCCTATGCCTATAGCCGACTTTCTTGTTAATTCTGCATCTAGACATAGAATAATTAGCTTTCTTGATGGTGATGCTGGTTACAATCAAATCTTTATGGCCGAAGAGGATATCTCCAAAACGGCTTTCATATGTCCAGGATTCGTGGGTTTGTTTGAGTGGATAGTCATGACTTTTGGTTTGAAAAATGCTGGTGCTACTTATCAAAGGGCTATGAACTTGATTTTTCATGACTTGCTTGGTATTATCGTAGAAGTCTATATCGATGATATTGTTGTTAAATCAGCTAGTCTAAATTCTCATTTAGCCGATTTAAGACTAGCATTTGAAAAGATGCATCGGTATGGTTTAAAGATGAATCCACTCAAATGTGCTTTTGGAGTGTCGGTTGGCAAGTTTTTGGGTTTCGTTGTGCATGAGAAAGGTGTGGAGATTGATCCTAAGAAGATTCAGTCAATTAGAAAGGTTCAAGCTCCTACTTGTAAAAAAGAGTTGCAGAGATTCTTGGGCAAGGTTAATTACTTGAGACGATTGATTTGTAACTTGTCTGGGAAGGATGATGCTTTTACTCCTTTACTTCGGTTGAAAAGTGGAGCTGAATTCACTTGGGGGCAAAACAACAAGAGGCTTTTGATGAGATTAAGAGCTATTTGACTTCACCGTCTGTTCTTCAAGCACCCAAGAGTGGTGTTCCATTCCGACTTTATGTTGCGGCGGAGTCAAGTGTAATTGGGGTGGTTTTGACTCAGGAGACCGATGGCAAGGAGTATGGTGTTGCTTATGAGAGTAGAAGATTGCTAGACGCCGAAACGAGGTACACCTTTATTAAAAAGCTTTGTCTATCTTTATATTATGCTTGTACCAAGTTAAGGCATTATTTATTGTCTAGTACTTGTTATGTTGCATGCCAAACCAACATAATTAAATACATGTTGCAAAAACCTATTCTTATTAGTAGATCGGCAAGTGGGCTTACGCTCTTGTTGAGTATGATTTGCGTTGTGAACCTATTGGATCAATGAAAGGTCAAATAGTAGCCGACTTTATTGTTCAACATAGAATTGATAAGCAACTTCATTTAGATATTGGTTATGTAACTTTTACTCCATGGAAATTACATTTTGATGGATCAGCTTGTAGAAGTGGTTGTGGTGTTGGAATTATTATTATGTCACCTAGTGGAGCTATTTTTGAAGCCCTTAGCCAGTTGGATCATAAATGTATTAATAATCAAATTGAGTATGAAGCTCTCTTGTTTGGGTTACAATTATTACATGACATGGGAGTGAAACATGTGGAAGCTTATGGTGATTCTTTATTGGTGGTACAACAAGTATCTAAGGTATGTCAATGTCTAAATGGTTCTTTAAATGTTTACCTTGATAAATGCTTGGACATTATATCTTGTATGGATGAGTTTTGTGATTTATCATGTACCACGGGAGGAGAATCTGAAGGCTAACGTTTTGGCTCAGCAAGCATCTGGTTATAATGTTTAGAAAAGAAATTTTCAGAAACGAAAACCGATGTTAGTGAAGCCAAGGATTACTTTCTAAAAGAACCGGTTCAACCGCCCCCTCCGGCCGGTCAAACCGGGTACCCGGTAAGATCGCCCCCTCGGGCAGGTCAGACCGCCCCTCAGGGGGCAACCCTACTTCGGCCACTGTTTCTTCCAAAATTGCTGAGGACGAAATGGGAGATTGGAGAACACCTCTGATTAAGTTTTTGCAGGATGCTAAAAGTATAAGTGAAAGAAAAGTCCGACGGCAGGCACTTACGTTTATCCTAGATAATGATGAGTTGTATCGTCGGGCGGCGGATGATTTGCTTTTAAAATTCTTAGGTCCTGATCAAGTAAGGTTAGCTATGGCAGAGGTACATGAAGGAATTTGTGGTACTCATCAATCGGCTCCTAAGATGAAGTGGCTTCTTAGGCGGGCTTGCTTTTATTAGCCTACTATGATAGCCAATTGCTTTAGGTACTACAAAGGATGTGAAGAATGTCAAAAGCACGGAGATGTTCAGTTGGTGCCTGTTGCGTTATTGCATCCAATTATCAAGCCTTCGCCATTCAGAGGCTGGGGATTGGATTTCATTGGCAAGATACATCCTCCGTCAACCAAAGGACATTTCTTTGTGATTGTGGCAACTGATTATTTTACCAAGTGGACTGAAGCAATTCCTCTCAAACATGACACACAAGGAGGTAATTGGGTTTATTACAGAGCATATCATACATAGGTTTGGCATTCCACAAACTTTAACTACGGATCAAGGTACTTCATTTGTGGCTAAAGAGATGCATGATTTCGTCAATTTCTATGGTATTAAGTTGCTTAATTCATCTCCATATTATGCTCAAGCTAATGGTCAAGCCGAGTCTAGCAATAAAACTCTAGTTAAGCTCATTAAGAAGAAGATAGAAGACAATCCTAAAAGATGGCATGAAGTATTATCTGAAGCTTTATGGGCTCATCACATCTCTAGACATGGGGCTACTAAAGTTACTCGTTTTGAGCTTGTGTATGGTCAAGAGGTCGTTTTACCCGTTGAGGTGAATCCAAGCGCATATAGACTTGCAAAGCAAAATGATATTAATGTTGATACATATCATGCCTTGATGATGGATAACATTGATGAAGTGACCGACAAGCGTTTGAAAGCTTTGGAAGCAATTGAGAAAGATAAAAGTCGAGTTGCTAGAGCATATAATAAAAGGGTAAAATCTAAGTGTTTTCAAGTAGGAGATTCGGTTCGGAAAACTATTTTGCCTATAGGATCCAAGAGCAACAAATTTGGTAAGTGGTCTCCAAGTTGGGAAGGTCCATACAAGGTTGTGGGAGTTTGCTCTGGAAATTCTTATATGGTGGAATCTTTGCAAGGATAGCAGCTACCCAGGGCGCTCAATGGGAGATATTTGAAGAAGTTTTATCCAAGTGCATGGAAAGATGCTTGAAGGTTCATGGTCGGTTTCTATGAAAATCGCTCTTAGCATAAAAAATAGCCGACAACAGTTTTTTGTCGTCCTTCGAATTATTTTTTAGCACACAAGCTTTACTAAAAAAACAGGGGGGCATGTTGATGGTGAATTTCCGTCAACCTAGAGTACTTGTTATACATTGGTTTCGATTATGATTTGCAACTAACCCGCCACTAGGCATACTAATGATGTAACAAGTTCACACTTGCATGTCGATTTTGGAGGTTATTATTTATGCAGGAAATTAACGTTAAAGAGGAGACTTACGGGATCAGTTCATCAAGCACGTCACAAGTCAAGACACGCGATGAACATGACTCCAAATGACCCGAGGACCGAAGCGTCAACGTGCAAGTCTTCAGGGACTAAACCAGAAAACGGCAAAGCTTGGATAGCAAGGATTCAAGCCTTAACCGTGAAGGAAACGACGTCAAAGGCCCACATGCAAGTGCACACAAATAAGGGATCACACGAGAAGCAACCGGGGAGGAAACCGGGGCCAAAATGGGCCTGGGCCGGCCGGCCTGGGCCGACCGGCCCAGCCCACTCCGAGCCCGGTTCGACGCCCCCTTTGCCCTATGTGTTTGTCTATTTATTGCCTCTTCCTCCGTCCGCCACCACATTGAACAAATCATTCTACCGATGCCATTCACCAGAAAACCGCCACCGCAAGATGAGGGAGAGAGTTGGATGAGCTCGTCGCAAGGATCAACGCCGACGGAGGGAAAGAAGCAAGAGGAGGACTCTAAGCCACTGGCCTATGGGTATTCCCAAGCTTCATCGCCGCCATCTTCATCGACGACGATCTCCGGAGTCTCCATCACCCCTATGTGCTTCAATCCATGTAAGATGATGGGGTAATGTCTCTGTTCGTCCCTAGGGTTAGATGGATGCATGATATGTAATCTATACATGAACCTTATGCCAGTCAATGCTTTATGGTCTATGTCTTCGCGTATGCTTTGTTTACATATGTTTGCGCAACATGTGGTCTTAGTAGGGTTTGTGGTAATCGTGGTGATTAGCTTAACCCCATGGATGCTTAGGTATAGATGCAATTATACGTGAAAGTGTTTGATTACCTTGCGTACTGACAGTACGGTGGAGGGAAAGGGCTTAGCGGCCGCATAACCGCCATAAAGCTAGTGTAGGCAACACCCATTTCATGTAGTAGATGCATCTTCATGTGTTCCTAAACCCTAGGGAGGGAACGCTTATCTATCTTAACCTCTCTCTCTTGTTTCCAACCTTTGCCATCTAGTTTAACCTTAGACTTCTTAGATTAACTTAGGTTAGATTGCTTTTACCTTAGAGTATCCTCTCTTTCAAGGCCTTCCAATCAACTAGAGTAGTGCTTGGTTAAGAGCTAGCAATCCCCTTGCTCTGCGAATTGACAAGAACCTTGGGGGTTACCCCGTGGGAAAAAGGTGTAGGTCAGTACGCTTGCGAATTGAAGGTTGTTACGTGTTTCAACCGTCAACAGGGCATGTGTTGACACCCAAAATTGGCAAGAGCCGACTCGGGCCAGGCAGGCCGGTTAGAACGGGTCCCAGGTGCAGTCTGACCGGGTGTCTTGTAGCCGGTCTGGCACAAATGCGCCAGGTGGTCTAACCGCCCTCCGGGAGCGGTCTAACCGGGTCTCCCCGATTTCGGGTAGAATTAGGAGTTTAGCTTGATTCCGAGATGTAAAGTGCTATTTGCAGGGCAAGACCACCCACCCTATAAATATAAAGGGTCGTGGCCGATTGAGACCTATCATCTAAACGTCATTATCAATTTTATTTTATTTTCTCCAAACCTAGCTTTTCAACCTCCATTGCTCTCCTCCTTCGTCTCGACGATGGTTGAGGGAGTTCTGAGTGGCCTGCCGATCTCAGGACAACCCTATGTGCACTGTTCCCGACGGGGTCCCTCCCGGAGCAGCGAATCTAGGTTTTCGAAGTGCCTCCTGTCCAAGGCGGTTAGACCGGCCCCAGGCAGTTAGACCGGCCCGTGCTGGGAGGTTCGGCGAGTGGATTTCCGACGACCGCGCGATCTAGCGCATTCGTGTGTTCGATCGAGAAAAGCGTCAACACTCTCCGATCTCGATTTGAAACTGTACGATTTCATCCTTCTGACCCGTAAGTATGCAGTAGTTGTTCTTGTATACAAGAGAAAAATAAAAAAGCAAATGCTTATATGCCATTCATTCGCACGCACGCAACTGCTTCATTTCATGTATATATTGTACATCACTGTCCACCATTGCTTTCACATTATGTCCTCTGTTCTGAATCTCTGGCCTATATTGCTTACTCGTAAGGACCAAAAGAGAAGTGACACCAACAGTTTTAGAGGAGATAGCAGGGTTGGAAGTGTATCATCTTTCACTCAAAGATAAACTTGTTTCCCTAGGAATTGGAAAAGACTCTTTAGTTAGACATAGTCAGAAATCTGAAAAAGATGTTGGACTTGTTTCACAGGAGCTTGTATTTATCATTTGACATGTTCATTTGTTTTGCTACGAATTCTAGTATCTCCTGTACTACTTGCTGTTTGTTCTGATCCTTTTTGGCAGTTAAATGTAACTAACTGATTTTCGAATTACTACTAGCTTGTTCATGTAGCTTACTACATAGCCTTTTTGCTTTCATGAATTGCTGATAACTTCTTCATGTATGTGTTCATGTCTTTTTTTAATAATGACGTGATTCTACACTTGTGAGCAACCACGGCAATGACTATATTAACTTGCATTTCTGTACTTTACTAGTGCTTTAAAAATTAGTTCATTTGAAGATACAATTGCTAGTTTGTTTCCTACATTTGCGGACCTTTGTGCATGCCATGGATTTTACCTTGTTCCTTTTGCGCGCATTTTTTACCTGCTAGATTCAGATGTATGCGCCCTACCATTCACTACTCTTAAGTATCTTGCTTTAAAGCTTAGAGTTAGCATCAGATATATTTGTACCTGTTAGCATCATATGTTTGTGTATGCATTTTTTTGCTTTTGAGATTGCACCCCATATTCTAGTGTACTAATTATTTTCCCTGTATTTTCAAACAGAATGTCAATGGCTCTGATCTGAAGTGCAAGAGAGGTTAAATACATGTCTATGGGTAACAGTGTTAACTGACAATGAGTTGTAAGTGATGCAAGGACTTCTAGTGTCTTTCTGTGCAACAATGTGTACTCAAAATACATGCCAGTACAATGTTATTGGTTTTAATTGTAGCTGAATTTTTTTTATTATGGATAGATACTTCCATGTCGGTGAATAACAGTGATAGGGAAATGTATTATGACAAAGAAATGTTTTTCCCAGTTGGAGAATATGCTTCTCTTTAACAGGGAAGTTACTTCAAACCTTACGGAAAGCATTTTGTTGTGGGTGAACAACCGACGGGGAAATATGAAAACCGACATGCATTTTTTTTCCCGTGTAGCTTTATCTCTGTCGGTTTGTCGGAAATTATTTTTCATTTCACAATTTTGCATTTCCGTGTCAGTTTTTGCACACAGAGAATTTTTGTTTCTCAGAAGTGATAATGCATCATTCAAATTAGGTAAAATGTAATGCATGGCCTGAAGTTGGGTAATTTGGAATACCAAAAATCCAATTAACCCAAATATTAGATCGTGCTGAAAAAAGTTCACACCAAAAATGATAATTAGAATCATATATTTTTGGAATGGTCTTATTTTCCACCACATCATTGTTCCTAATCACCGTCCATGCTGTCACTAGGATTATTCTTGTTTTTAACGAACGGGCACAAGATGTGCCTATTTCATTGATAGAGAAGGAAAGAACAAGTCGGCTAGTCGGTAAAAGGTAAGAAAAATTTGCAAGCTCACGCTAAGACTTGCCAGGCACTTGGCGCCCGCCAACAACCACAGTGCGAACTCGCCCTTGATCTTAGAAACAAGAGTGGGGGCAGACAACTCAGCATGGTCAAAAACTATGTTGTTGCGCTCTTTCCATATCTCCCAGATGATCAGAAGCGCTAAAGAGCCGGCAGCTTCCCAGGGGATGTTCCGGCGTACGGTGAAGGTGGTCCACCAGTGTACTCGGCGTGTGTAGCGGCACTCTGCAAGGAGGTGGTGGGCTGTATCTATAGTTTGTCGACATAGCGGGCAAGATGGACAATGGTCCCGGTCTCTACGCGCGAGGCGGTCGGAGGTCTATACGCGGTTCTGAAGAATGAGCCAGGCAAAGAATTTACACTTAGGTGGTGCCCAGGTTTTCCAGATTGAGGAGAGGAGAGGTCCGGCGCGGGGGCGGGGGAGTATGTAAACCAGGCTTTGTACGCTGAGGCAGTGGTATATTCCCCGTGCTTTGTTTGGGTCCAATAGATCCTGTCTTCCTGTTGTGGTGTCAGAGGCATCTGCGCAACGAGTGCCCAGAGCGTGGTGACTTGGAGGAGATGTTCCGTTGTAAAGCCGGTGCAACCGTTTAAGTCTCGGATCCAGTTGTTGTTGTGGAGGGAGGAGGTGACCATACGCTTCTACTTTTTGGTTTGGGCAAAATGTAATGGCGCGGCGTCCATGGGCCGGGTGCCCTGGAGCCATCCTGAGTGCCAGAAATCTGCTCTGCTGCCGTCCCCCAGGGTGATGTGTGTACAGTTAGCAAAAAGAAGTCGGTCAGCATTGTCACAAGGAACATCTGTTCCGGCCCAGGACTTTTCAAGAACCGTCCACTCTAGCCAAAGCCAGTGGAGCTGCATGGCTCTTGCAAATTTGTCGAGATTCAGAATGCCCAGTCCACCAAGGTTCTTGGATAGGGTTGTCCTTGTCTAGTTGACCTTGCATTTGCCTCCCATGATGGCTTTGTCGCCCGCCCAAAGGAATCTTCTCCGAAGCTTGTCCAGATCTTGTAGCACCTCCTTAGTGGGCTTGATGACCGTCAGGAGGTAGACTAGTTGTGAGGATAGCACACATTTGACCAGGCTCACTCGTCCCGCTTACATAAGATTTCTAGCATTCCAGGTGGAGAGTTTCCCAACGGCCTTGTCGAACAGGGACTGGAAGTCGATCTTCTTAAGCCGACGTGGTGTTAGTGGGAGGCCCAGGTACTTGATGGGGAAGAGACTCGGGGCAGTGGAAGATTCGCCAGGACGACGTCAAGGTTGATGTTGTTGCAGCTGATGGGTGTGACGCTTGTTTTTTTAGATTTGTTTGTAGGCCCGTGACCTCACCGAACCGAAGAAGAATGTTCTTGAGGTTGTTCACATCGCTTGGTTTAGGTTTTAGGAAGATTACAGCATCATCTGCATACATTGAAGCTCGAAATCTTGTCGCGCGCCCATTTAGTTTAGAAAGCAGTCTCCTTTCCGTTGCCAAATGCAGAATCTGTTGGAGGGGGTCGATGGAAAATGAAAAGGAGGGGAGACAGCGGGTCACCTTGCCGCAGGCCTCTACCGTGTGGAATTGGGTCTAGAGGTATTCCATTGAGTAGAACACTCGAAGTGGATGAGGTGAGCAGGGCCGATATCCACTTGCGCCACCGCGTCGGGAATCCCCTGTGTTCCATCAGGGAGATGAGGCAGTCCCAATAAACCGAGTCAAAAGCTTTGGAGATATCTAGCTTTAACAGCAGCGTCAGTGTCTTCGTTCTGTGGAACCTTCTGGTGAGGTTGCGCACATATAGAAAGTTGTCATGAATGCTTCGCTTCTTGATGAAGGCGCTCTGGCAAGGGGAGATTAGGCCATCCATGAGTGGGACGAGGCGCAGTGCCAGGAGTTTGGTAATTATTTTTGCGATCGCATGGATTAGACTTATCGGAGGGAAGTCAGCAATGTCCTCAACTCCATCTTTTTTTGGAAGAAGAACGATGTTCACCTTATTGAGCAGACTCAAGTCCCGGCATCTGTTGTTAAAGACGGAGTTTATCAGAGCGGAGACATCGATAGTTGTGAGGCAGTTGGCAAATTGCATGCCATATTTCCTCGTCGCTGAAGGGTGTGTCAAGTGAGGAGAGGTCCGGCGCGGAGAGGTTTAAGTTCGGTCAGGAGTAGTGGCGGGAGTGTGGTAGTGGGGTGGCCATGACCTTGTTAAAGTGCTCTTGCACAACCCGCTTTTTGTCGTCGTGGCTGAAAAGGTAACCCCCCTGGTGGCGAAGGCAGTGGATGAAGTTCTTCCGCCGTCTGCCATTAGCCCTTAGCTGGAAGAAGCGGGTGTTTGTGTCGCCTTCCCGAATGGTGGAGATTCTAGTTGACTGCTTCTTGCGAGCTTTCTCAATGATCAGCCAGCTGATTATTCTTGAGTATCGTGTTTATATTTCCACGGGGAAGTACTGATAGAGTAATAGTGTAGATGATCAGTAAATAAGTCTTATGAATACACCATAATTTGATAGATTGCAACCTTGCAGGGATAACTTCATTATTAAGGGCATGGAAATTAATTGCAGTGTCAAATAGAGCATGGCAGTTCATCATGATGTCATCTTGGACGCATATGAGCCGCCATTACCATGTCCTGTGTGACAGCCGCCATCAGAGCACAACAGCAATAAGACCACATGTAGAATGTGTGTACTTACTACAAAATGTCAGCATTATTCCATCCTTGTGCGTATGGTATGACAGGACCCCTAAACTGCTAGTTACACCTCTCTAACTAAAAACTGGTACGCACGGGACTCTGCAAAAGGTCACATGCAGCCCCGCATACACGCATGCGCACATCGATAGATTCCTGCCTTTAGCTGTTGTTTCCACTAGCAGGAATGTTTTTCATCTGCAGAGAGCTAATCTGGTATACTTATAATCTGCATCTGGCCAAGACCCAACCATACTTTAATCTGCCTCTGCTTACGGATCCACTACTGCTAACAAATTAAGGCATCAAGCACGTCCTCGCGAAATTTGGTATTGCTACCATATTTTTTTCTACAGTTCTAGGAACAAAACGAAATGGTTCCGTAAACACTGCAAATCACAGGACCTGAAAGTTTAGGCATCAAGCACGTCCTCACGAGCACATATCCTGTCATAAGGGAAGCACAGAAGTTCGCAGCGCGAAATTCTGAGAATTCCACCAAGAAGTCTCGAGGAATTCTACTGGCAGTGACATATTAAGTAATAGATAACTTATAAATACAGCCGAATGGACATTGGAAATACAATATGATACACAGAATTTGAAACTGATCCGATGAGGAGTGTGTGCTTCCACATCTTCTCCCACGTGGCATGTGGATGCTTGTTATCGCTCGTGCAGCTCAGAGTACCGGCAAAGGCGTGGCATTGTGTATATATATATATATGTATAAAATGATCCAAACCTTGTAGTAGACATACAAAACCTTATCTACAGATCCCTATCTCACTCACACGCACATAAAGCCATGGTTTGTAAGGAAGGAGGTGAACCATACATGAAGAAAGGGCACTGGTCGCCTGATGAAGACGAGAGGCTTTACAGATGGATCACAAATTGTGGTGTTGGAACATGGTCCTCCGTCGCCGAATTAGCAGGTATGGTAGTTCGTATATTTGTTTGAATGGTTAAGCATTTGACTACAGAAATCTGTATGAGTACAGAAATCTTATTGGATACAAACCATTATTTGACCCAGGGCTGCAGAGGAGCGGAAAGAGTTGCAGGCTCAGATGGATGAACTACTTGCGACCAGACCTCAGCAATCAGCCTATCTCTAAGCAGGAAGAGGATCCCATTGTATCGTTGCAGAAAGTCATGGGAAATAGGTATTTCAATTAAGAGTAAACTAACCATGCGTTCTTCCACTTCTTACAACTCAAGGATGTTGTTCTAATCGACCAAATATTCTCACAAGACATTGGGCATACATATGAAAAGAAATATGACTTAAGTTTTGCTGACCGTGCCTATCTAGGTGGTCTGCGATTGCAGCTAGGATGCCTGGAAGGACTGATAATGAAATCAAGAACTACTGGAATGCACGCATCAGAAAGAAGATCAGGAAAACTGCTGCTAAAGCCCACATTTCAACGGAGATCTGTCAAAATGAGCACAATAAGAACTTCACAAGTCAGGCACATCCTCATCTTCCAACTTTTGCTTGTCAACCGTCATCCCATTCTGATCCTAATTGCGCAGAACAGAATAAAGCCGAGGAAAGTGAACAGCTGACACAGAACACACCGATTCACGAGAGCAACAAGTTTAACTTAGTTGATGAGTATGTCAACTTCCTCATGTCTCTCCCAGATGTTGTGCCAGACATATACACATGGAACTGAGATTTAAATAATTTTTTCGATGTAATTAATGAGGTTATATAGTTTATATCCATTTTGGTCAATTAATTCATGATAAAATTGTAACAATATAAAGTAAACTGTATTTCATAACTCTGCATTTCTTGAGTTAAATCTGTATTTCTGCATTTGTATAACGACCGTATAAATTGAAATTTCCAGTCGAGGTAAAAGTCTGTATTTTTTTTCCTATTCTCATGTCAGTCTTATGGATATATATCTTTGAACTCGTAATTAATCATGGATTATTTAGAAACAAACTATAGGGCCTGGATATCCAATTGGCACGTGATTGTGATAGTGGCCAAATTTTGAATACTTAACTATTTTTACAAAAGAATGATAGTAGTATTGGATTCATATCACAATAATTTCGTTATTTTGAGATTGCATCACACAACAAGACACTAATAATAATAATAATAATAATAATAATAATAATAATAATAATAATAATAATAATAATAATAATAATAAGAAGAAGAAGAAGAAGAAGAAGAAGAAGAGCAACAACAAAGTCTTATAAAAATAAATAGGTCTACAGAAGCCCAAGCATATTACATCTGGATTACATGACCCTCGACCTATAAAACCAGTTGTTTTACTGTGCAATAATGTTTACTTGAACCCCTCTCCTGATTTTGCATAATATTTTTGCCACGTTGCCACGTTGAGGTGGACTACGTTGCAGACATGGGATGGCTGACATGTGGATCCCATTAGTAAGTGGGTCTTAGCTCCGCCAGGGCTCTTTGTTCCCCAACTTACCATAGAGCTTGCTTGTACATGTCATTGCCCACACAGACACCACTGCTCCCCAAAGCCGCCATGGCCCACAAGTCCGATCGTTACCACGCTGCCGCCGACTTCTCGGATGCATGTTTGGCATGTGACATAAGTTCAGGTGCCAGATAAGCAACATGACTTTAAGGCTGGTTAGGACCAAATTAGAAAGTCCACCATTATGTACCTGATTCACCATTTTAACGCATAAAATTCAACACTTCCTTAAAATCATATCAACAATCCCGAAAAATAGTTGATTCAACATTTTATAAAATATACATTCAACATTTCGAAACACATATTTCAACATTTTGAAAATACATATATATTCAACATTTTTATAAACCCACATCAACAAATTTTGTTTTGAACAATTTCCATCTTTTCCGGTGCATAGTTGTAGCGGTGGCGCGCACAGGAGGGTGGCGGCGATGCTTGCGAGTCAACGCGAGGGTGGAGCACGTGGCCTGCGGTAGGCAGTGCGAGACATCGGCTAAAAGAACGAATGGTAGCAGTGGTGTTGGTCAGAAGCGGTGACGCTCACAAGATCGAGATGGCCTACGGCAGTTAGCGGGAGAGGACTGCGAGGAACAGGGTAGCGGCGGTGCTATCGGGGACTCGGGCGACGCGGAGTAGAGCTAGGGTTGAAGGGCAAGGAGATCCAAGATGAGTATGATAACTATTTGCACGAATCTCAAAGGAGTCAAATAACAAAGTAGCTGTCGGAAGCTACATAGGATTCTGTGATTCTGTTTTTGTTTTGGTTTTAGTTATATCATCTCTGTTTTTTCCTTGGACCGAAAGTTAACCCAACCAACAATGCTAGCCCGGCAAGAGCCCTGGAAAACGTGTTGCCTCTTTCCTATTCCTCGCCTCGCTGCTAAAAACGGCCCATGCACCACCGGAATGAATGAATCAGACAGAGGCCAGCGTGACCCATTTTGCTGCCAAGTGCAGAATATGTTGCAAAGGGACATGGTGAAGAGGCTAAGTGTGACAGATAATGTACGCTGGCCCATTTTGTTTCCCCGTTCCGTTTCTTGCATCCTTATTTGCGCTAAATTCTTCAATCGGCCGGGATATCTGGCTTCATTTCAACATAACACACGACGGACACGATGATAAATAAAAAAAACAGCCTGTGGTGCCTGCCAAAAAGATTGATGGCCCGTTTACTTAATCGCTATCTAATTTCCCTCCATTTTAAAATGCATGTCCTTTTAGCTTTTTTAAGTACACAGATTTTACTTTTTTTATATAATGAAAGATAAAATTCCTCAGTCATCCTCTGTAGAGAACGCATCAGTCCCAAAATATATATATAATGTGACGCACATGTGTCAAACAAACATGTAGCCAAGACATCGGAAGATCTGATGTAAAAGGAAATTAAAAAACTAAGAGTGAACTCAAAATCTCTAACAAACTGTTACAATAATCTCCTTCCATGGTAAGTTCTGCAAGGTCGCCTCAAATGGATCAACTTTTCATCATCAAGCGGAACTGAAACATGAGCCAAATCCAACAACGGGGAAGAGAAACAATTCCATCTGTCAATTGACGCTATTACCACCAAGCTGATACCGTAGCAAAACCATCTACACTTCCGCAGGTAGCGAGGACAAGATACCAATAGCTGTTTAAGAAACTAAGTTGGGCAACTACAATACGCCCACGAAGTGCACCATCACTCGAAGCCTCCAAAATATCGCCTCCACCGAGGAAATGACGATTGTCGCCATTGTCGCTGCCCTCCCTAACAAAGTTTTCACTTGGAGATCTTGTGATGGGGCGGGATCGGGATTTGAGTGGTGTTTCCGGGATGCAAACGATGCCCAAGCATCTTTGCCATGGCTTTCACAAAATTATTGTACACCTAAATATAGTGAAAAGTAAAAAGAAAAAGTCCAAAACACTCCCTTCAACTGTAGCAAAAGTTGATATAACCCTCTACACTTAACTATTTTGTTCAACTTACCACATAATGCAATTTGTCAATATTTTCTCCATACACAAGTTGAATTTTAATTTGAGAAACAAAAAGGGTAAATTATCTTAAGGTGTAACTTGAATGATATAGTTTACGGAGAAATACTTTAGTGGGTTATCAAAATTTTGGTTATACATGAAAAGAGTAATTTGGCATTTTTGCTGGTAAAATTTGTGTATTTGGAAATGGGGAAGTAGCTTCGTCGTCTAAGAAAAAAATATATAATTTTCTACACCTTGTGATGAAACAAGGGTGTAATTTTCTACACCGTGTGATGAAATAAGGGTGTGTCGATGCATATTATCTTCTATGGAGATAAAGCTTGGGCACTGAAGTGTAACAGCATGCTCATGAAGTGTAACATCAGGTAAGGTGTCACTTGAAGGGTATGGACAAATTCATTCTTGTTCGTACCATCATCGCCATCAAGAGTAGTTTGCTATCTTTCCATCGATTGGCCCCTTCTAGGTGTTGGCGGCCGACTGTGTGAAGTTGGTTCTGGAGGCCTGCAAAAGCATTGTTTGGTTTCATCGGGCGAGAAGGGGTGCATTTTCAGAACATATATCTCCTCGTAGGAGGCGTTGTTGCAACCTCATGATGGCAGCATTGAAGGATCGGATGGCGACTAGAGAGGGGAGAGTGAATAGGAGCCGGTAAAAATTCTTCCCAAAGAACCCGGCCTATATCCTAAACAAATCCCGGTCACACACGAGCGATGGATCGAATCACACCAACCGCCAAGACAATAAGGTTATGGATCAACCTCAAGTCTTACGAACGATTCCTTGAAGCACACGTGGAAGCACGAAAGAAGGAAGGAAAGAATCGAACCAAAGAGCAAAACAGCCAGGCTCTGGCGGACCGTCCGGCCAGGAGGGGCGGACTGTCCGCACGAGCCAAGCGGACCGTCCGCCAAGGTACTGCGGACTGTCCGCACAGGTACGGCGGACCGTCCGGCCTGGGCCGCGGACTGTCCGTTAAAGCCAACAGAACCTCCAGAAGCGAACCCCGAAAAACGGACCGTCCGCGGGGAGCACGCGGACTGTCCGCCAGGCACCCGCGGACTGTCCGCCCGGCACACGCGAACCGTCCGAAACTTTTCCCAACCAAAACACGAAAACACAACGGATCGAAAGCGAAGCTGAGCAAGAACACGAAGAACACGCGACGAACACGCGCCTCGCGGACCGTCCGCCACCAGCACGCGGACTGTCCGCGCCCTACTGTGACGCCCCAGGTTTTTAATTAGCCTTAATAGCCGGTCAAAGGGTCAACAGTGGTCAAACCACGGTCAACCTGGGCCCTCACCTCGAAAAACTCACTAACCCACCCTAGTGACCCTATTTGACTAGTAAACACACTTGTGGGGCCAACCCATGGTCAAAGGTTTGGTCAAATCCCTTGCCACCCTAGTGTCCACAGGTGTCTGCTGGAACTTTTGCCGCGTTCTCCAAAATTCACCTAAGCACTTAAAATTCTACCTTTATGAAAGTTGTCCATCTTGATGAGGGACACAACTTTCATGTAGATTGGCATTTCAAATTTTGAGGGCAAAAGCTTGGAAAATGAGTTGCAAGGCAGTTTTCACTGTTTGTCAAAGACAGGCTGACATTCACTTTTGGCATTCAAATAAACTCAAATCTGTGCAGAAAAACCCTATATGGCCTTTGTAGAAAATGTTAAGGGTAACTAGATCTACAACTTTGGTATTCATCACTTGGTCGACTTCTGTACAAAAATTTTGAGTTTTGCAATTTCCAAAACAGTCCCAGCAACACAAAAACCGTCAAAACGGCGCGCGCGCGCGCGCCGCGCGCGCGCGCGCCGCCCGCCGCCGCCGCCGCCGGCAACGCCTCGACGTCCGCGCCCGCGCGGCCCGAGGCCTAGCGCCGCCCGAGGCTCGCCCCCGCCCGAGGTCGCCCGCGCCCCAACGCCCCATGACCCGAGGCGCCTCGAGCCGCGTCGCCGCACGCGCGCGCGCGCGCGCGACCGGCGGTCCGTCGGCGGCGTCCACCGCCGTACGCGCGTCGCCCGAGCCGCCGTGGTACGGCGGGTATCTCCGCCGTCACGCCGTCGTCACCACGATGTGCCTCCCCGGCCTATTTAAGGCCCTTGCCTCCCTCCGCGCACCCGGCCCCGAGCCGCCCATCGCCATTGCCGCCGCCGCCCGTGCTAGAGCTCGCCGCCCGTGCTCACCGCCGTCCGGCCCGTCCGGTTAGCTCCCCTAGGCTCTAGTGAAGCTCACGCGTTCGCTTGTTGCCACCATTTCGCCCCCTCACCGGAATTCCCCTAGCCGCCACGGCCACCGCCGCCGCCGCCGCCGAACCTCGTCGCCGGCCACCTCTCCGCCTCCACTCCGCCCCCTACCACTCCTAGGTGAGCGTGTGGTCCAGCCTGGCTACTTGCCCGGCCGGGATCGCCGCCGGCTCGCCGGATTTGGCCGGAGCCGCGCCGCCCTCCCTGGCCAGGGACCCAATTGCAAGCATCGAGTTTTGTCTAGGGTGTTTCGCGTAAAAGTCCAGGGCCTAGTTGTTAAGAACCTTATCTAAGTTTCTTTACAGTTCAGTCCAGCGCCTTAGAAAATTCCTAGAAATTCGTAGAAAATGAGAAAAATACCAAACGAATTTTGTTGGGTTCAGGAAGAGAAATCTCACCACTTTTGTTATTTGCTCATAGCTGGATTCTAAATAGTTTTAGCATGAAAAATACAAGTGTGAAAAACCTAGATCTGCAATATATCAAAATATATAACTCCTCTGTATCCCAATTTTGGATATGTTGTGTGTTAGGACATGACTAGCTCCTGTGCCAAAAATTGCGCAAAGTTATGAAGTAAATCTTTTTATAAAAATGTTTTTCCATTCCTGCAGAAAGTGCCTAGATGATTTATCTTGCTAAATATATTTATGTTTTTGAGCTCAACTTGTGCACACTGTCTTGTGATGTCCAAATACACATCTTGTGCATTAATCATGATTTTTGGCTTACCAGAAATAATTATTCTCAATCTGTGCATGTTTTCCTTTGAAAATTAATGAACTAAGATCAGTAGAGTTCCTAGGTGAACATGCTGGTTCTTTAGGCTTGTTTTGGACCAGAGAGCATGCATGAGAAAGTTTGGATCGTTTTGAGGCTTGTTTATTTTTGTATGCATTTAAATTGAGTCACTAGCTAGCCCTTGTTATTTTCAATAATATTTAATTTCCTAGCATCCAACACTTGCATGTGGGTCCAATGGACCAGGATAGGTGCTAGTATGCTTAAGAAACACTCCTTTAATTTTTGGTAATTTAATTGCTTAATAAAAGCTTAAAAGCCCCTTTTAATATTAAAGGGAAATGAAATAAAGGAAAGCCCTATTTAATTCTTTTTCCTTTTGAAAGTATTATCTAATTTAATTGAAAGATAATTAAATACCTTGCTGATAAGAAGTTAATTCATGAATAAAAATATTATTCACACCCTTGCTAGTGAGAAGGAAAAGATTAAAGCCTTCACATGAAATACCAAGTGCAAGGAAACATTTATTCAAGTGTGCAATAAAAGAATAACCCTTGTGCAACGAATAACCTTCCTAAAAGAGAAACACTATCTAGATGCTTGTTAAGGTGAATATGACCAACAAGAGTTGGGCAAGATAACAACCTATCACATCACCTGAACTTGCATTGCATTCCGTGTAGATCTTCCGGACGGTGATTACTCGCTTGTCCCGGAGAACGAGGAAGGAGGAGCGGAAGCTTCGCTGCAGTACGTGGAAGTGCTCGACACCGAGGGTGCCCAAGCTAACCTAGCTGACGAAGGCAAGCTCCGGTGCATCTAACCTAGTCTTCAAATTCTTTATTCAATTATCTATGGATGATTGTGCATTTACGTTCAGGAGTTGAATGAAACCCTAGATGCATGATCCCTAGGTACCTTGTCCTTACTAGTATGATAGGTCGATAGCTGCTAAGCTATAGGACCGTTACAAGTCGAGTGATGACCTCACTCGCGAGAATAGGTTCCTAGATAGGAATCACAATATATCCTTAAATGGATTGCTCACGTGGTAAGAGCATGGGATCTGGGCTCCGGTCCAGTGGTTATGTGGGTTAAGCTTTTGAACGTACTAAGCACATGTCGAGTATGGGACCGGTAAGCCTAGTACCTTAATGAGGCGGCGAGGGATCCTACCGTTACTACTCTTGGGATTCGCTCTCACGGCTCGCTACCGGTGGTGTATGGTGACTCCGGGTATCTCGCGGGGTATGCCGGATAGCCTGCACCAAAGACTGTAAGATTCGATCCCGACCCGAGGATTTTTGGAAACGTCCAGGGACAACTGTACCTTTGTGGGCAGCCTACCGTGTGTTTGGGTCTACCTTGCAAGGTTTAAATCAATCGATTGTCGGCCTCTCACCGCTATCCGAGACTGCTTACTCCACTAGTCATGAGATCCCTAATGATGGAAGATGATGAATATTATGTTTGATTAATTGTATTGTACAACTTTGTTTGTACCAGATGGCTAATGTAGTAAGAATTAAACCTACTAGAACTTGTGCTAAAATCTTGAAAGTAAGGACCTACTCTTTGTTACTTTTTAGCAAAAGCAACCCAGTAGCCAAAAAGCCTTTCATGGTCTAGATTTGGTGAAGTAGTTATCACCGACGGGTAAGACTTGCTGAGTATTAGTATACTCAGCCTTGCTATAATGTGTTGATCTAGGTAATGCCTTTAGTGATGTGTGGCCCGGAGAGATCCCGCCCGGCTGGGAGCTGGAGTGGATGGAGGACGACTGCTGAAAGCACCATGGATGGCCTCCCGTGGTGTCTTCGCTTCCGTTAGTTTATTTCCGCTGCTTTCGAAAACTCTGAACTATTTCCTCATGGCAAAAACTATGGTTTGTAATAATTAAACCCTTCCGGGTATGAATTTGGATATTAATGTTGTTGAATCTCTGGACTCGCCTTCGAGTGAGTTTTAATGCATATATTCGATCCTTGTTGCTTTTCAAGTGATTTACCGGGTGTTAACCCGGCAACTAACGAAAGGATGATACTTTATTATTGCTTAATGACCAAAGTGGATCGGTCTTAGGCGATAGTACGGTATTTTCCTGGGCGGGTTGTCACACCTACGGACAGAACTGAAAACAGCCCGACCTCGAAGGTCAACCCCTCCAATCCATCACCGGATCTCCCAAACGGTAGAAGCTGTTGAGACAAGAGTTTGGGGACATGAAAAGCGTCAACCAAGGATGCTATACCCCAAAAATTTCGCCTCCTAACTTCCTAAATCACCGGGAATCGCAGATCCTTTGAACACCACCAAAAGCTAGAGCTTCGAACAAGAATCCTTGAATCGAAGTGGTTTCCCGACGTTTGAGGGCACAAGATCAATCCCAAAGATGCACAAGACATCCATCCATGTTTCCCTCAAAGAAATCCGGGGAGAAACCCACTCAAATATGCGGAACCACACCAAGAACAAAGGCATCAAAAACAAGCACGAAAAAGACCACGAAATTCACAATGCCGAATCTTCTATACAAACCAGGAAAGATTCACAAGGTCTAGCATGCCGCCCTAGCATCCATCCCTCTCAACAAATCTCTCATGAAGCTCTCATGCTAGCCTATAGAAAATGGAGAAGAAAATAGTCCAGGAAAATGAGAAATGGGAGAGGGAAATGAAACCCTAAGTCGCGGAGAGAGAGCCCCATCCACACACACTCATGGCTTATATATCGGGTCCCGTCGGTGTGGGAAATGACTCGACTACCCCTAACTCAACTACTGGCGATACAACCCACGCAGGGGCATTTATGTAATGTTTGTGGGTCTTGCCATCGGACGGCCATGCCTTCGCCGCACCCCGCGTCCTCCCGACGCAAGCCATGCGATCCCACCGCGTGTCCTCCGCTTCGAAGCTTCCCGACACGCCCGGATCCCGTCTCCGTCGTGTTGGGCCTTCGGACTTGGTTTTGAGGCCCAAACCAAGAAACCATCCTCCGATGGTTTTGTGGGCAAACCACCAAACCCCGCGTGCTCGGCACGGCCTCCCACCAAGCCTCTTGACTCGACCGCCACCGTGCACTGGCTCGATCGTCCATGACTTCGTCTTGCTCGTCTCGCCACCATGTGACCCGCACCTAGTCCCGCCGTCCACCGGGTCCCTCGAACCGAGCCTACTTGTCTCTCCATCTCCCGGAGGCCCCTCAAGACTGAAGACCTTTCGCGCCCGTTCTTCACCTGCGACAACACAAACTAGGCCGCAGCCTACACCTGCGCACTAAGCCAAGAGTCAGTCCGTTGTCAATCACTCATCACTGAGGAGCGGTCATCCACCGACCACCGGGACGCTCCTGGTCCTCAATCTCCCCCTTGATGAGTGCATTGACAACACACAACGCGAAATGAAATTCAGAGAAGGAAAGAAAGAAGAAAGAAAAACAAAGAAGCTCAACTCATGACCAAAACCAAGGAAAGGCAAAGAAAGGTCACAAGCCGAGCAAAGCACAAACTCCACACTGAAAACAGCAAAAAAGCTCCCCCTGAACAAATGCAAGCTCCCCCTGAACATGTGGATGCAAACTTCCAAATTTTAGCTCACCTCTTCTGAATTTGCATTAAGCTCACCTCTTCTCCCCCTTGTTGACAACGTATGAATCAAGGTGAAAATGCAGGAATGTGTAAAACAAAGCATATAAACATCTACATGAGCTTCTCAAATAGGCCAAATCGAGTGTCAAAGGCTAGAAGTGAGACAAAGAGCACAGAAATGGATCATAACATAGTCAAAGCATTGCCACAAGTAATATGTGAAAGTATAGGCATGTGACAAAGCAAATTTTCAGATTTGAGAAGTATATCCATGTCATATTCTAGCCAAAAACATGCATATCATCCAGAGATCATACAAGGATATCAAATTCTCAACAAGAGATCATTGCAAACACCCATAAAGAAAAGCATGTCATGTTAAAGCTCATGAGCCATGTGTCCACTTCGGGGAGACTTCTCCACTGGTGAACATCATGCAACATGTTTTGCACCCATGTGTGAAAGATAAGGCATTTTGAGCATAAACATGATGGATGGAGCATTTTTCAAGCATACACACTTCTTTTCAAGATTAATTCATTTCATGGTACATGAAGTGCCTTTGCGGCAAAAAGAAGCTTATGCTCCTCCATGAATGCAACATAGGCTAAACATTCACAATGATATCGGCCTTTGGCCCAAATGCAAGAAAGAGACATCCAAGCACAATCTAAGCATAGAAAGCACATTTAGACCAAAATGTGATATGGATACACTACTAGACATGAGTGGAGCACATTTCATCAAATTTAGTCAAGATTAGCATTTGATTCAAAAAGGTCTATCTCACAACACATATATCTCAAATATTCCAAGAGCATAGCCTCACGTAGCCATTTCTCCACATACATGACCAGTATCTCACAAGTAGCCAAAAAAACTCAAATAAGGCATATGAAAGAAGCTCATCATCCTAAATTGCGATATGATACAAATGCAACATGATATGTAACAAGATGGCTATCCTACCATGGTTTATACATTAAACAAAGCATGTATATACATCAAAGTAAACATGATATGATACATATGATACAAAAGAAAATCCCCCAAGAATCAACTAGAAAGGGAAACAAACCCCAAGTTCCCCCCGCAAGCGCACAAATGTAGCTTGGTCGAGAGGCTTTATAAAGATGTCTGCAAGCTGATCTTGGGTAGGGACATGACTCAACACAATGGTCCCTTTCTCCACATTGTCTCTCAAGAAATGGTACCTCACCTCTATGTGTTTGGTTCTGGAGTGGAGCACCGGGTTTTTCGCTACGCTTATGGCACTGGTGCTATCACAAAGAAGTGGGATCTGGGTACACTCCTCACCAAAGTCTCTCAAAGTGTATGAAATCCACAACAGCTGGGAACAACAACGCGCGGCTGCAACATACTCTGCCTCGGTGGTGGACTGAGCTACACTAGACTGCTTGCGGGAAGACCACGAAACCAACGAAGACCTAAGAAACTGACAAGAACCAGAAGTAGACTTCCTCTCGACTCGACAACCAGCAAAATCCGCATCAGAAAAACCATGAAGAGAAAGAGTCGAGGAGGAAGAATACCAAAGGCCAAGACCAGGGGCAGACTATAGGTACCTGAAGATCCTCTTGACGGCCTGTCGATGTGATGTCCTCGGCGAAGCCTGAAAACGAGCGCACAGACACACACTGAACTGTATGTCTGGCCTCGTCGCCGTCAAGTAGAGGAGGGAGCCGATCATGCTCCGGTGCTCCCGCTGGTCCACTGGTTCTCCGTCCTCGTCCCATGGGTGTCGACATAGGCTTCAC
The DNA here is from genome assembly GCA_947561735.1 of Cenchrus americanus. Taxonomy (NCBI): domain Eukaryota; kingdom Viridiplantae; phylum Streptophyta; class Magnoliopsida; order Poales; family Poaceae; genus Cenchrus; species Cenchrus americanus. Next base: position 161,625,994 of record OX387242.1, on the reverse strand, counting down.
ATCTTGCATCTGGAACTTCCTCAGCATGTCTTTCGTGTTCTTGGTCTGATGTACAAATGTTCCTTCCTTCACTTGCTTGATCTGCAACCCGAGAAAGTACTGCAACTCGCCCATCATGCTCATCTCGAATTCCCTGCTCATCTCATCTGCAAACTTGGCAACAAGGTTATGTGACGAGCCACCAAATACAATATCATCCACGTATATCTGCACAACCAACAAGTCATTTCCATGCTTGAGGAGAAACAAGGTCCTATCCACGGTACCCATCACGAACCCTCTGCTCAACAGAAAACCTCTCAATCTTCCATACCAAGCCCGGGGCGCCTGTTTCAACCCATACAGAGCCATTTTCAACCTGTACACCCTGTGCGGATACTTCTCACTCTCAAACCCCGGTGGCTGCTTCACATACACCTCCTCCTCTATGACCCCATTCAGAAAAGCACTTTTCACATCCATTTGAAACAACTTGAACTCTTTAGCCACGGCAAAGGCTAGAAGGATTCGAATTGCCTCAAGACGGGCCACAGGAGCAAAGGTCTCCTCATAGTTGATCCCCTCCTTCTGACTATATCCCTGAGCAACAAGTCTGGACTTGTTCCTCACAACCATCCCATTCTCTCCCTCTTTGTTCTTCCAAACCTATTTGGTTCCTATAGGATGGCAATTTGGAGGTGGTTCAACTAACTCCCACACTTGGTTCCTCTCAAAGTTTTCCAACTCCTCATGCATAGAATTGACCCAATTTGCATCAGATAAAGCGTGTCCAATGTCCTTGGGCTCAAAGGTGGCAACAAATGCAGCATGAGTGAAATGAGAGGAATTTCTAGACCTTGACCGCGTGGTCCGTTCGTCGATGTCCCCAATGATCTTCGATAGGGGATGCACTTCTTGAATCCGCTGGGGAGCCTCACGCCTCGAGACTACCCCCCCCCCTCAACTTCAGCTTCTCTCGCCTGGTCCTCTTGTCGCACCGTCGTTGTCCATGAAGTAGACGGTCCACCCTCTGTAGTGGTCGTAGGGGAAGTAGTGTGTACACACTCAGCTTCAGGCGCATGGTTCTCTCCATCATCATCTCCAGCTTCATCCTTCTCCTCTTCAAAGAGGTCCTCAGCCATCTCTTCATCACCTCCACATTCAAAGCCAAGAGAGGTACATGGCATTGTCTCGTCGAAGGTTAATAGTCTCAAGGTTAAGCACCCTATAGGCTTTAGAATGATTAGCATATCCAAAGAAAATCCCATCACTAGACCTAGCCTCAAACTTATCGAGTTTTCCCTTCTTAAGAATAAAGCACTTGCAGCCAAAGACTCGGAAATGACTCACCTTGGGTGCCCGACCATGCAACAGCTCATAACAGGTCTTCCTCTTGAAAGCTCGCAATAAAATCCTGTTAGAGACATGACAAGCCGTATTGACCGCCTCAGCCCAATACCTCCTAGGAGTCCTGTGCTCATCGAGCATCGTCCTAGCCATCTCATAAAGAGTCCGATTTTTCCTTTCCACTACTCCATTTTGAGGGGGGCACATAAGGGGTCGAATACTGATGTTCAAGACCTAGATCACGACAAAAGGCATCAAAACGAGAGTTCTTGAACTCCGAGCCATTATCACTGCGGATAGCTCGCATAGCATTCCCATGCCTCTCGTTTTTCAACCTCACAATCAGATCTCGAACAAAACCAAATGTCTCGCTCTTGTCTTCCAAGAAAAACACCCAGGCATAATGAGAGTAATTGTCCACCACAACAAGGACATACCACTTCCCACCCATCGAGCGAACTCGAGCTGGCCCAACAAGATCCATATGCAACAACTCTGTCGGACACTCGGTCATGACATCGGTCAGGGGTGGATGGGGAGTGGCTACCATCTTGCCATGCCTACACGGAGCACAAACCAAATCCTTCTCAAGCTTCAACCTCGGCAATCCTCGGACAAGGTCAAGACCACTCAAGCGGGAAACCAAATCAAAGCTCAAGTGTGCCAACCGCCTATGCCATTTCCACAAATCAGAAGAAGGACCGGCCATCAAACAGCGAGCAGGACCCAAACAACGAGAGAAATCAGCCCTGAAAATCTGACCCTCGGGGATGATCATACAAACAAGTTCACCTCGAGAATTGAAGGATCGGATGGCGACTAGAGAGGGGGGGAGTGAATAGGAGCCGGTAAAAATTCTTCCCAAAGAACCCGGCCTATGCCCTAGTCAAATCCCGGTCACACACAAGCGATGGATCGAATCACGCACCAATCGCCAAGACCACGAGGTTATGGATCAACCTCTAGCCTTAGGAACGATTCCTAGAAGCACATGCGGAAGCACTAGAAAGGGAGGAAGGAATCGAACCAAGAAGCAAAGCACACGAGGTTACGGCGGACGGTCCCGGCCGGGAGAGGGGCGGACCGTCCGCGCGAGCCTCGCGGATCGTCCGACCCGAAGCCGCGACCGTCCGCGCCACCATCGTGGACCGTCCGCCCTACGCCGTGGACCGTCCGTTAAAGCACACGGAACCACCGAAGCGACCCGAGAAAAACGGACCGTCCGCCGAGGCCGGGCGGGGACCGTCCGCGCCACCCGCGGACCGTCCGCTACTCAAGCTCGGACCTTCCGCAAACCGGCTGCAACAAAAACCAAAAGCCAAACCGGATCGAAAGCGAGGACGTGCAAGAACACGACGAACACGGGACGAACCCTAGCCACGTGGACCGTCCGCGACCACCCCGCGGACTGTCCGCCAGGTGCGGACAGAGCAGAAAACGCCTGACCCCGAAAGTCAACTCCCCCAAATCATCATCGGATTTCCCAAATGGTTGAAGCTATGGAGACAAGAGTTTGGGGACATGTAAAGCGTCAACCAAGGATGCTATACCCCAAAAATTTCGTCTCCTAACTCCCTAAATCATCGGGAATCGCGAATCCTTTGAACACCACCAAAAGCTAGAGCACCGAACGAAAATCCTTGAATTGAAGTGGTTTCCTGGCGTTTGAGGGCACAAGATCAATCACAAAGATGCACTAGACATCCATCCATATTTCCGTCAAAGAAATCCGGGGAGAAACCCACTCAAATCCGCGGAATCACACCAAGAACAAAGGCACCAAAAACAAGCACGAAAATAGCACAAAAAGAGCTCCGAAAAAGCAATAAAAGAAATTCGGGAATAGAAAGATTGGCACAAGATTTAGAGGATGAAATCACTATGAATATCTTGTCCAATCGATTACAAGCCACTCCTAGAAACCAAATCTAAGATGGCAAAAAGCTCCAATCAGGGCCCCTTTGGGAACAAAAAAATCCCGGAGGGATCCTCCCCTTTTCCCTGGGCCAAACCACCGCGTCGGTTTTGGCCACGGGCCGAACCCCTACGTCATTTGGTAGCCCAGTAACCCCGGACGGAACAACCCTAGCCTCTAGTTTTCCCCGTGCCGAGCCTTCCCCACCTCCCACCTCGTGGCAGCGGCGCCCCGTCCCCTCCCGCGATCCTCCTCTGGCTTCGCCTCGTCTAGCTTCTGCACACCACCGTCGGTCCGCGAGGAGACGTCCAAGCCCGCGTCGGCCGTGCTTCGGTGCCGCAGCATCGGCCTCGGTGTGCCCGCGAGAGAGAAGCTACGCGTGCTCGTTGTCCCTACCTCGTCTGTCGTCTCCATCCCTCCGAGCTTCGGCGTCCGACCCCATCACTGTCACATCCATCTCCACGGCACCTCCGCCGTTCGCATCTTGGAATATCTCGGTACCCTCGATTCTTCCTCCCCATCTCATCTTCCTCTCCCATTCACCCCTTTGCTCTAGGGTTCTAAGCATAGATCTTGTCAAATTGATGACATCTTTCCTGTCATTTTTGCCTCCTCTCCGTTGGGCGCCAGGTCGTGGGGCAGTCGGGATTGATCCATCATTCACTCCGCGGCTCCGTCTGTACTCGCTGCCTCCAGCCGTGCCTGCCTCCAGGAAACATCACCGTCAAGCAGGGCCAGTTCGTTGCCGCATCAGGTACGTGCTTCACCACGACGAGAACATGCGGGATCTGATTTTAGTGCTATTGTAGGAAGATTTAGCCTAGGGAAGGGTCGGCCATGGGGGCCCCTGGCTGTACGGCAGCAGTTCCTTTGCAAGTCTTGTGGATTTAATTTTGTGCGGCAGTAGATCCTTTGCAGTTCAGGAGTGAATATTTCATTCGTTGGCAGATAGGTTGTGCAGCGTCCAGCCCAATCAATCTGTGATATATGGGATTTTAAGTGAATCGATATCTTACCAGTAGCAGTACCAATTACCGTGTGTTTCAGATGTTAATATGTTTGCTTCCCCCTGCTGGCATGTTAGATGCAATGCGTACTGATATGTGTTAATTAGACGGACCATTGAGGATTAGTACAGGGAGGCCTGCATTACAAAAGATATACATGCTTCTTTGATAGCTTCACACGAATGTAATTCTGATTTGGTTGAATCTATGCGTATTAGCAAGTTGTATTGAGCCTTGCAGATACTGCGTCCTGCCATGTCTAAGGTTTGGTGACATTCTTAACGCAATAGAGTAATAACAGCAGCTGTAGACATACATTTTTTATATCGACATCAATATGACATCTTAGTGATCACATTAATGGTTTATAGCTCCATTTGCTTAATGGATTGGAACTTTGGAATGCACAGTGTTTTTTTTGTCAGAAATGGTTGGATGCTACACTTCAGAGTGGTATTTTTCTAGAACTCATGCTTGAAAGACTATTTTTTCTTTCTTCTCAAAGATTTGTGGGGCAAATGAACTAACAATCCTCAAATAGCTCAAATCCAGTCCATGCTGTGGATACACGAATCGTTCACTGTTGCCATATTTCATTTATATTCATTATTTGGCACTTTGTTATTCTGAATCTCTGATCAAATCTAGGGTACTGTGTTATGCTTACTAAGCAGCATCAACATGGATGTTAAGCTGACATTTGCAAAAATGATTTATCTAGGACAGATTGTTTGAAAATTTCTGAATAATTAGAATTAGAATGGGTAAAGTTGATTAGTTTTCCGGGAAGAAAATACTTGGTGGGTTATAGGCCATTTTTACTGTGGACTGAGTTTGCAACTTCCATTGTATCTTGGTTAACCTGGCCACACAACACTTGGATTGTATCACTGTAATGCCCTTTGAACTGTCAAGTTTATCCAAAGGAAGGGGCTCTAGTCAAGATCTTTTGTTTCTCTAGTGTTTGAAGCATCGTTTTCGTTACATTTCTGACTTTGTCTTGTTTAGATTTGTTGGTGCAAGTATTATTCTACATTCCTTGTGTCACTCCTGAATGCTTTGTTCTTCATGCATATACTTGTTCTTCCCTTGTTTTCGTACATTCTTGCACTTTCTGTTCTGATGGAGTGATTGCATATGGGATAAGCTAATTTATTTATGCTGACCTTTTTTTTCCAGAATCTGTGAACAGTGAACTGTTGGTGGAGATTCAAAACGATCAAAGGAGGCTTGTCATTTTTTGTCAATTGCATGTGTTGGATGTAATATGCCTTATGTATGTTGAATTAAGCTAGTTGGATGTACTCCATTTGTGAGGTGTGAGATTATTTTCATTTGAACATCTTATTTATGGCTTATTTTGCCCTCATGGCTAATTTCCTTCATATTTTGGATTTGTTCATGGATTTGAGGACGATTAGCATCTGTGACTGATGTTTGCTTGTTGATCTTTATTACATATATGTCATGATGTTAAATGGTTATTTTTTTTATTTTTGTGGACGTTTTTCTAAAAAAATGTGGTGTCAGATTAGTTGCTGGCTGTTTTCTAAACCAACGTGTTGCAGACACAAGAAAGAGAAGATGGGGTCACATCTAAAAAAACTGGTTCTTTTTTGTTTAGCTTAATCATTAAAAAAAACCCGGATCATTCCTCCCCGATCTCCCAAACAGCCAAAGGTGGAAGGGGGAGCTTTCCTCCCCGTGTGGGAAGGGATGAGATGCTGAGGGAAATTAAGGTGGGGGATGCCCTTCTCTAGGTTGGGCTGCCCTGTGCTCCCAAAGGAGTCCTCAAAGAGCCACTCTCCCCTCTCTCCCAAAGCACTCCAAAATGAAAGAGTACATCATCCTCTAGCCCAAGAGTTGGCTGAAAATTCAGCCCCCTCCTCCTATATATAGGCCCTCTGGAAAAGACCGATGTGCCCCTACACTAGGAGTACAACACAAGCCCTCACAGGGGCGTTTTGGTCAACACATGAAGTTCACCATCGGACGGCCGCGCATCCATCAGGCCTTCACGTCCTCCCGACGCAAGCACCTAGATCATGACGCGTGTCGCCCGCCTCGAAGCTTCCCGACGCACCCGGATACCGTCTCCGTCACGCCAGGCCCTCGGGCTCGGTTTTGAGGCCCAAACCGAGAAACCCTCCTCCGATGGTTTTGTGGCCAAACCACCAAACCCCGCGTACATGGCCCCGGCCTCACCACGCCAAGCGTCGAGCTCGCCAAGCCTTTCACCTCCGGCGCCGGACGGTCTACTCAGTCTTGCCTCGTTCCTTGACTTGGCCACCACCGATGCACCGGCTCCATGTCCACGACTTCGTCTTGCTCTTCTTGCACCATGCGGCTCGCACTTGATCCCGTCGGCCACCGGGTCCCTCGAACCAAGCCTACTTGTCTCTCCACTCCTCGGAGGCCCCGCAAGGCTAAGACCTTTCGCGCCTGTTCTTCACTCGCACCAACGCAAACCAAGACGCAACCAACACCTGCAATACTAGGCCAAGAGTCAGTCCACACAACATTGTCAACCACTCCTCACGAGTGCGGTGACAACACACCACATAAACAATAAGGTAAATACACAAAATAAAACACACACAACACAACTCAACACTACACACACAAAGCTTCAAACCATCCCAGGTCAATCACTCATCACACACGAACCAAGGTACTTCTCAACTTGGTTCCTCAATCTCCCCTTGATGAGTGCATTGACAAAAGAAGGTCAAAAAGCAAATAAGAACTCATTCAAGCGCCACAAAGCCAATAAAAAGCAAACAAAAGGCCACTTGAAGTGAGAAGGGATAAAAACATGCTCCGACAAATTCCTCTCGAAACCAAAGCAAGCACAAGGGCTAAGCGCAAACGAAGAGACACACTACCAACATGCAATCCCTAAAAGCCATCAAACCAAAATGCTCAACACAAAGTGCCATAAAACTCTTACCAAAACACTTGTCAACCGCTCATCGCCATCAAATCAAGGTTCATGTCAACTTGATTTTCCAAATTTCTCCCCCTTGAGGAGCGGATTGACAACATGTGAGCACAAAGAAATGGTTTGAGAGGGCAAAGATCGAACACCTCATCCAAGTGAAAGAAAACCACACAAGAGCAAAGAACAAGGTCACTTGGCATGAGAGAAACCACAAAGGCCAACTCAATGTCTCAGTCCCCAAAGACATGGGCAACGGCTCGACACAACCGAGACAAGAATGCATGATCCCTCAAGAAGAGGCACAAAGGCCTCAACACCGATCATGGAATAATCGAAAACATAAGTCAACCGCCGGCTCCTCAAGAAGAGGCAAAGGGGCTCAACACCACCGGCACAAGAGCACAAAAATCACAAGCTCCCCCTAAACACATGAACTAGGACCAAAGAGCATACAAAGCTCACCCTAAACTCATGAGATAGAGAAAAGAGCATACAAAGCTCACCCTAAACACACGTGATAGAGCAAAAAGCAACCACCAAAGCACAACTCAGGCAAACAAAGGAGACTCACCAAAGCTCCCCCTACACAAATGCAAGCTCCCCCTGAACAAGTGGAGCAAACTCCCAAATTTTAAATGCAGTTTTCTGAATTTTTCATTAAGCTCACCTCTTCTCCCCCTTGTTGACAATGTATGAATCAATGTGAAAATGCAGAAATGCAAAACAAAGCATATAAAACATCTACATGAAATTCTCAAATAGGCCAAATCTAGTGTCAAAGGCTACAAATGAGACAAAGATCACACATATGAATCATAGCATAGTTAAAGCATTGCCACAAGTAATATATGAAAATACAAGCATGTGACAAAGCAAAATCTTCAGATTTAAGCAGTTTTACCAAAAGTAGGCTCGCTTCACATGTAAAAGCCTATCCATGTCACACTTGAGCCACAAACATGCATACCATTCAAAGATCATACAAGGATATCAAATTCTCAGCAAAAGATCATGGCAAACACCCATAAAGCAAAGCATGTCATGTCAAAGCTCATGAGCCATGTGTCCACTTCAGGGAGACTTCTCCACTGGTGAACATCATGCAACATGTTTTGCACCCATATGTGAAAGATAATATATTTCAAGCACAGACATGATGGATGGAGCATTTTTCAAGCATACACACTTCTTTTCAAGATTAATTCATTTCATGGTACATGAAGTGCCTTTGCGGCAAAAAGAAGCTTATGCTCCTCCATGAATGCAACATAGGCTAAACATTCACAATGATATCGGCCTTTGGCCCAAATGCAAGAAAGAGACATCCAAGCACAATCTAAGCATGAGAGGCACATTTAGACCAAACAGTGACATGGATATGCTACTACACATGAGTGGAGCACATTTCATCAAATTTAGTCAAGATTAGCATTTGATTCAAAAAGGCTATCTCACAACACATATATCTCAAATATTCCAAGAGCATAGCCTCACATAGCCATTTCTCCACACACATGACCAATATCTCACAAGTAGCCAAAGAAACTCAAATGAGGCATATGGAAGAAGCTCATCATCCTAAAATGCAATATGATACAAATGCAACATAGGAAGATATGTACATCAAAAGGAACATGATATATGACAAAATGCGAGACACAAATGTCAAACCTACCAAAGTCTATACATCATGATATATGATACAAATGCAATGCAGAATGCATAGGGGGACAAGGAACTTGACTTAACACCAATAAAGCTCACGAGGGAACACACCAACCAAGAATCGCTCCAAGCGAGAGAAGAGCCACCAAAGGTCCCAATTGAGTACCATAGAAAAAGTACCAATTGCAAAACCACAAAGATCCCAATTGAATACCATAGAAGGAATATCAATTTAAGGATCACAAAGACTACCTGAAAGCCACAACCCTTCTTGGAATCAAATTCCCTATCAAAAGAAGCCAAGCTCCCCCTCAACCAAGGACAACTAACAAAGCAAAAGCTAGGAAAAGAAAGAGCAAGGAAAACTCTAAAACCAACCGAAAAAACAACAACACAACTCGAAGACAAGACAAGCCCAAAACTCCAAGGAAAGCTCACAACATGCTACACAATGCATTGACAATATCAATTAACATAAATAGAGCATTGTAACATGATTCCACAAATATGAATAAGCATGGGCAAGCAAGTATGTCAACAAGGTACAACACTAAACCAACATGATACCAAAGAACAACATGCCAAACAATATACAAGAACTAAACAAAGGCATGATACAAGATCACATGGATCATCCACCAACATATATTACAAAGCTAGCATGACAAGAGATACATGGGGGACAAACATGCTAACAAGAAAGGTACCATCGAGCTAGACAAACATGATATGAATGAACAACATGACATATCCGAGCAATCAACCATAAAGCATGACATGATGTTCATAAATAACATCCACCATAAAATCATACAAAGAGAGCAAGATAGATATTCAAGATCACAAAGCTATCATGAACAAGGTGGCTAGCCTACCATGGTTTTCACACAAGCAAGACACAAGTATATACAAGAGAGGACAAGGGGAAAAGGAAACTCACTATACATGTGTACAAAGGCTTTCAAGAGCCATCCAAAACGGTGTGGAGAACCATCATGTCTCAATTGAGCTCATGTTCTCCAACCGCGTCTCCATACCTACACACAAGGAAACGAGAAAGACCGAGCCTTGGATCCCAAAGGGTTAGCAAGCACGTACTTGGGAATCCAAGATTTGGTCACACGGGTAAGTGGTGCACACAACCTATCATGTGGGTTAGCATGATGCAAATGCCGGTTGGAATGAAAAGTCTTTCGAACACCCTTGGAACCATGCCTCAAAGAAGTCACTCGCGAAGAAAGTCGAGTGCTACCACAAGCAAAAAGGCAAAGATCCTTCGGGGTCGTAGGAGAAGAACCAACACAAGCACCACGGGAAGCATGTCGCGGACCAACACAAGAAACACTAGAAGCATGTCCACGAGCATGGCCTAACTCACTAGAAAGAGTGTCATAAAACCCGTCCACAAATCGCGCCTTCTTAGGCTCACAAGTGTTCATGCCATGAGAAGGGCTATGACAACCAAAGGCCTAGAGGCACCTCCTCGCCGTATTCTCCTTGCCCGGCGGTAGCAAAAACTCTCTTGATGCCCATCCTTCCCACAGTGAGAGCAATGGTACAAAGGCCTATCGAGAGGCACGGTCTGAGTGGATGAATCACCATTCTCTTGTAAGTGGGAAGTCCCTTGGGACTTAGAGCATGAAGCATCAACCCCAACATCCAACTTGGTGCCCACATTAGAATCACACGTGCCATGAGAAAAGCTACGTGGCTTCTTAAAAGCTTTAGCACGCACACGTCGCTCGTGCTTGACACGGCGAAAGCAAAACTCAATGGTATGCCCATCCTTCTTGCAAAAGGTGCATTGGAACCTCGGCTTGGGAATATGAGTTCCAAATATGTGGGAGGCACCCTTTCCATTCAAATCACCTTGGGAAACACCGGAAGAAGCAACAAGCTTAGGAATAGCTATGAGAGAGCTATCTAAAGCACTAGCACACTTACCACCATCCAAAGACTCACACTCAAGAGAAGAAGTTGACTCCGGTTTAGAAGAAGCAAATTTAGAAGCATCAACATCAGAGTGACACGAGAAGCAAGAATCCAAACCCTTGGCACAAAAACTCTTGCACCTTGTGCGCAAAACCTCATTTTGAGACTTGAGGCGCTCACAAGTACCACATGTCATATTTCTCAAATTATTGATTTCTTCTTCAATGCATTTAGCATATGTGGTACGCAAGAGTTCATTTTCTTTCTCAAGGTTGGCACTCATCTCATCATGCTCAACCAACTTGGCGCTCATATCATCGCGCATTTTCTTTAAAGCCAAAACTTCACTTTCCAAATCAATGCATGAAGTGCAAATGAGACCACATGAACAAGTATCATCATTTACACCCATCAAAGCATCATCATCATCATTATCACAAGAAGTATGGCAAGCATCCTCTACAAGAAACAAAGAGCACTTGCTACAAGGCATGGATTTTATATCACAAATTTCAGCCCTAGCATGCTCAAGATCATCTACACATGTGGTGTGAGTCAATTTTAATTAATTAATTTCAGCATGCAAAGACTCACAAGAAACACATGGTAAAGAAGCACTTGTCTCTAACAAAGCAATCTTACTCCTAGCCATATCAAGCTCATCATTCAAAACAACACAAGAGTTGCAAGGCATAGAAGCATTGGATTTCAACAAGTCAATTTCAGATTGCAAGTTAGCAAGAGATGATCTCAATTCATCATTCTCAAAACCAAGATTGTCGCATGCTCTTCTAAAAGCTTCAACATGCATTTTGCGCCAACTAACTTCATCTTTTAATTTCTCATTTTCAGCACACAAGGCATCGCAAGATTTGCAAGGCAAAGAAGCTTTGAAATTTAACACCTTAATTTCAGATTTCAAGCATGCAATGGAAGCAATCAAAGCATCATTTTTAGCATGCATGGCGTTACAAGAAGTGCAAGAATTCAAAGCACGAGACCTCCAATGAGCCATACCACATTTCAACCTAGTAAGAGAGCATTTCATCTTCTCATTCTTCCTATGCAAGGCATCACACAAATCTATGTTTCTCCTATGCAAGTCTCCACAATCACACTCACAATCATTCAACCTATTGCATAGGATCAAGATAACTTTGGCAAGTGTACCTTAGTTCATGCCTCCTAGCTTGTGGTAGAGCTCACCTTTCTTGATGTCACCATCTCGATAGTCCTCGATGAGAGATATCATCTCCTCTATTCCGGCTTCCGCCTCAACCTCCATACTCCTCCTGCTCAAAGAACCACAAGGAGAAGAACTTGGTGCCATAAAAAGTACCGGTTAGTATTAGCCGAAAGCAAACTCGAGGAACAAGCAACGATGCAAAGAAAGCACTCAAAATGCCTCAATTCTCTAACAACTACTTCCGAGTTCAATAGCAAAGGATCTTATATTTTTCCCAAAATTTTACCACTGAGCAAGGAGCACCAAAGATAGAGGCACAAAAAATTTCAGCTCAAAATAAGGTGAAATGAAGTCTAGAGAAAATCCAGAAGAAACAAGACAAAGCCGCAAGAGACTTAAATGAGGATTTTTCAATTATCTTCTTGATTTTTTCTGAATTTTTGAAGACCCCAAAATGATATTTAGATTATTTGGATCACCTACAAATGGAGTCACAAAACCGCTGTAAAAATTTGAGCCAAAACGGAGCACCGAGCGAAAAGTTATGCCCGTTTTACTGAATGTATCTCAAGCTATAGTTTTCCAAGGGCACAACTCCAAATCGTCGGACTCAAAACGTGCAAACCAAGGTCGCAAGCAAAAGCACCTCTTTCCTCTAGTCACCTTATGGATTCAAGACTTGTTAGAGCCAAAAGAATCCACAACCGGCTCTGATACCAATTGAAGGATCGGATGGCGACTAGAGAGGGGGGGGGGGGGGAGTGAATAGGAGCCGGTAAAAATTCTTCCCAAAGAACCCGGCCTATGCCCTAGTCAAATCCCGGTCACACACAAGCGATGGATCGAATCACGCACCAATCGCCAAGACCACGAGGTCATGGATCAACCTCTAGCCTTAGGAACGATTCCTAGAAGCACACGCGGAAGCACTAGAAAGGGAGGAAGGAATCGAACCAAGAAGCAAAGCACACAGGCTCTGGCGGACCGTCCGGCCAGGAGGGGCGGACCGTCCGCGCGAGCCTCGCAGATCGTCCGACCCGAAGCCGCGGACCGTCCGCGCCACTACCGCGGACCGTCCGGCCCTACGCCGCGGACCGTCCGTTAAAGCACACAGAACCACCAGAAGCGACCCGAGAAAAACGGACCGTCCGCCGAGGCCGGGCGGACCGTCCGCGCCACCCGCGGACCGTCCGCTACTCAAGCTCGGACCGTCCGCAAACCGGCTGCAACAAAAACCAAAAGCCAAACTGGATCGAAAGCGAGGACGCGCAAGAACACGACAAACACGGGATGAACCCTAGCCGCACGGACCGTCCGCGACCACCCCGCGGACTGTCCGCCAGGTGCGGATAGAGCAGAAAACGCCCGACCCCGAAAGTCAACTCCCCCAAATCATCATCGGATTTCCCAAACGGTTGAAGCTATGGAGACAAGAGTTTGGGGACATGTAAAGCGTCAACCAAGGATGCTATACCCCAAAAATTTAGTCTCCTAACTCCCTAAATCATCGGGAATCGCGGATCCTTTGAACACCACCAAAAGCTAGAGCACCGAACGAAAATCCTTGAATCGAAGTGGTTTCCCGGCGTTTGAGGGCACAAGATCAATCACAAAGATGCACTAGACATCCATCCATATTTCCCTCAAAGAAATCCGGGGAGAAACCCACTCAAATCCGCAGAATCACACCAAGAACAAAGGGACCAAAAACAAGCACGAAAATAGCACAAAAAGAGCTCCGAAAAAGCAATAAAAGAAATTCGGGAATAGAAAGATTGGCACAAGATTTAGAGGATGAAATCACTATGAATATTTTGTCCAATCGATTACAAGCCACTCCTAGAAACCAAATCTAAGATGGCAAAAAGCTCCAATCAAAGAGCCACTCTCCCCTCTCTCCCTCTCTCCCAAAGCACTCCAAAATGAAAGAGTACAGCAGCCTCTAGCCCAAGAGTTGGCTGAAAATTCAGCCCCCTCCTCCTATATATAGGCCCTCACAGGGGCGTTTTGGTCAACACATGAAGTTCACCATCGGACGGCCGTGCATCCATCAGGCCTTCACGTCCTCCCGACGCAAGCACCTAGATCATGCCGCGTGTCGCCCGCCTCGAAGCTTCCCGACGCACCCGGATACCGTCTCCGTCACGCCAGGCCCTCGGGCTCGGTTTTGAGGCCCAAACCGAGAAACCCTCCTCCGATGGTTTTGTGGCCAAACCACCAAACCCCGCGTACACGGCCCGGCCTCACCACGCCAAGCGTCGAGCTCGCCAAGCCTTTCACCCCCGGCGCCGGACGGTCTACTCAGTCTTGCCTCGTTCCTTGACTTGGCCACCACCGATGCACCGGCTCCATGTCCACGACTTCGTCTTGCTCTTCTTGCACCATGCGGCTCGCACTTGATCCCGTCGGCCACCGGGTCCCTCGAACCAAGCCTACTTGTCTCTCCACTCCTCGGAGGCCCCGCAAGGCTAAGACCTTTCGCGCTCGTTCTTCACCCGCACCAACGCAAACCAAGCCGCAACCAACACCCGCAATACTAGGCCAAGAGTCAGTCCACACAACGTTGTCAACCACTCCTCACGAGTGCATTGACAACACACCACATAAACAATAAGGTAAATACACAAAATAAAACACACACAACACAACTCAACACTACACACACAAAGCTTCAAACCATCCGGTCAATCACTCATCACACACGAACCAAGGTACTTCTCAACTTGGTTCCTCAAGAATCCAGCAAACGAGACTCATCAGACTTGAAACGCACCTCAAAGCCCTCATCAAGCAACTGAGAAACTGAAAGCAAATTGAAACCCAAAAACTTTACAAGAGCAACCCTCTTCAACGTTACCTTGTCACTCACATGCACTACACCCCTCAGAAATCACCCTTCCTCGTCCATTGTCCCCAAATGTGATGTACATCTTTTCCTTCACTGGGGTGAGGCTGGAGAACCACTTCTTATCTCCGGTCATGTGTCGGGAACATCCGGAATCAATCAACTAAATGTTCTCCAAGCCTCCTGCCTGTAGTCAGAAACAAGAACGAAACAAGAACGAGAATGAGCCAACGACTCGACATTGGGGTTAGCACAAAGAAAGTTGTACTAGTGTCGAGCCATCTACTCAAAAGAGGGGTTAGCAAACATCATTCCCTTGCCACCAAACTTCCCATGTCCCAAGGAAGGAGTACGAGCAACACGAGGGGGAAAACCTGGTCCGTAGTTCCTCTGGAACCCAAAGCTGCGATCATCTCCCTTAAACCCTTATTGAGGACGAGTAGGGGGGCGTCCAGCAAGACCACCACGAGCCCGACCAAACCTCTCACCAGCACGCACACCATCATCTCTCCTATCAAACCTCTCACCACTACCTCTCTGTGGGAACCTACCACCCTGAGCTCCAACTCTACCAACACTCCTCACACTTCCCACACCCCGTGGAAGTGGCACCCTAGGCTCAGGAATACTATGAGACTGGCGATACCTGTCCTGGTTTGCTTGCTCCCTAGCAAGCCTCTCATCCCTCTTCCTCTTGTAGCAAAACTCTGCTAGGTGTCTCTCCTTGCCACAATACTCACATCTGAAGGGGATGGGTTTTGGTTTTGACTCTGGCTTCTCTCTAGGCTTATCACCCTTCTCACTCACAAACTTCACGGGTTTCTGGAAGTCATTTGTTTTGGGTGGGAATTTGGGTGGATCTTGGGTTGTGTCAAGCTTGTTGCAAAGGTGGTTGGGCTTTGGTGTGAAAGAGTTCTTGGGTGCTTTTGGAAGTGGGACTTGGATGTCTCTGATCACCTCAAACTCGGGGTTAGACTCAACACACTTCTCATACACACTCTCCCCACTCGTTCTCTCCCACTTTCTCACCCAACTTCTCAAAACCCAAACCACGACCATCAGCTCTCTTGAACTCCTCAATCATGATTTTCAATTGAGGTTCCTGCCCAGACAACCAACCCAACACCTTCCTCAAATAATCATTCTCCTCATAGATGACATCCAAACGGGAAGTAAGTTCAAGATTGCACAAAGTAACTTCATCACAGCTAGTGCATGCATTGACAACAAGAGATTTCAAAGAAGCTTCCAAAGTGCTAATGGTAGAACGAGCATCAACAAGCTTAGCATGCATAGTAGGACATGATTTACAAGCACCAAGAAAAGTGGGTCTAGCCTTAAGCTCATCATACTCAGTCCTAAGAGCTCCTAGTTTAGCCAAAGTGGAAGCATTATTCTCATTAAGCAACTTGATCTCATTCAACCATGCATTACACTCAGAACATTCAACATCATCAGAAATAGTAGGAGTAAGTTTCAAAGAGTCATTTTCAAGTTTCAATTCAAGCAATTTAGACTCTAACTCTCCTACTTTCTCACAAGCATTCTCAAGTTGAGCCCTAAGATCTCTCCTCATTTTCTTAGCATCTCTCAGCACACTATCACGGTTGTCAATCAAGCCATTCAACCTAGTGATCTCAGCAAGCAAAGAGTCGGGGTCACGATTTACCTCATCCTCCGAGTCGGAGTCACTGTCTTCCTTCTCGCTCTTCCTTCTGCTTGAGCTATGGGCCATGCCACAAAAGCCTTCAAGCGCCACACAGCTCAATCCACTGAGGTTCCGGCTTGCACTCTTCTTGCCCTTGCGCCTCTCGGCGTCTTCATCTTCACTGCTTGAGCTTGACTGCGCGTCACTTGAGCTTGAGTTGACGTCGCTTGCACCGGCCACCATGGCTCTTGCCTTGTCCTTCTTGTAGCTGCCCTTGCTCGGTCGCCGCTTGTCCTTGTCCTTGCTCTTGGACTTGTCACGCCTCGGGTGCGCCTTGTACTTGCTCATCTTGTACTTGTTCTCCACCGCTTTCGGGCACTCGGCGATGAAGTGTCCACGCTTGCCACACTTGTAGCATGTCCCCGAGCTCCGCCTTGCATTCCTCCGGCTCTCATGTAGTCGATCAAACCTCCTTGAGAGCAAGGCCAGCTCCTCCTCGCCCAAAGACATCAAACTCCTCATCCGGAATAGACATAAGAGAAGACAAGGAAAAGCGTCGACGGGAAGGGTTAGCTTTGCCCTTTGATCCGCCCACAAGAGCAAGACTATGATCAGTCGAGCCCTCATGCTTGGATTGCAACTTCCTGTCAACCTCAGCCGACTTGAGCTTAGAAAAGAGGTCATCCAACTCAATGGTCAAATATTGCCCGGACTTCTTGATGGCCTCAACCTTAGCAGCCCAAACATTTGGGTCCAAGATATGCAAGAGCTTCAAAGCTTGATCATGCTCAGTGTAAGGGAAATCCTCAACATTGGCCTTCATGTTTTTCACGATGGTGGTGAACCTCTGAAACATCGCATCAATGTCCTCACCGGGAAGTTGAGTGAAGTTCTCATATTGCATCCGGTAAGAGACAAAGAGGCGAGCCTTCACATGGTTATCACCACCGTGAGCAACCAACAACTTCTCCCAAATTTGCCAAGCAAGATTCAAATGGCGAATGCGCTCAAACTCAGGATCACACAAGCTTCGGACCAAGTGATCAACGGCTTTTGCATTTGCCTCATACTTGGCCTTAGCACCGGCATCGGTCACCATAAGAGTGTGGATCTCAGCCGGAATAGCATAGGTCTTGTCAAGCACAATGAAATCCAACAACTTGCCACGAAGAAAGATCATCATACGAGCCGCCCACTTATGCTACCCCTTCCCATCGAAGTGCGGCGGACCGCCCTGCTCAACGTACGCCATCTTGTCAAAGTCACCACGAATCTGGCACCAAGCTCTGATACCAATTGAAGGATCGGATGGCGACTAGAGAGGGGGGGAGTGAATAGGAGCCGGTAAAAATTCTTCTCAAAGAACCCGGCCTATATCCTAAACAAATCCCGGCACACACGAGGGATGGATCGAATCACACCAACCACCAAGACAACAAGGTTATGGATCAACCTCAAGTCTGGAACGATTCCTTGAAGCACACGCGGAAGCACGAAAGAAGGAAGGAAAGAATCGAACCAAGGAGCAAAACAGCCAAGCTCTGGCGGACCGTCCGACCAGGAGGGGCGGACTGTCCGCACGAGCCAAGCGGACCGTCCGCCAAGGTACCGCGGACTGTCCGCACAGGTACGGCGGACCGTCCGGCCTGGGCCGCGGACTGTCCGTTAAAGGCAACAGAACCTCCAGAAGCGAACCCCAAAAAACGGACCGTCCCTGGGGAGCACGCGGACTGTCTGCCAGGCACCCGCGGACTGTCCGCCCGGCACACGCGGACCGTCCGAAACTTTGCCCAACCAAGACAAGAAAACACAACGGATCGAAAGAGAAGCTGAGCAAGAACATGAAGAACATGCGACGAACACGCACTTCGCGGACCGTCCGCCACCAGCACGCGGACTGTCCGCACCCTACGGACAAAACTGAAAACAGCCCGACCTCGAAGGTCAACCCCTCCAATCCATCACCGGATCTCCCAAATGGTAGAAGCTGTTGAGACAAGAGTTTGGGGACATGAAAAGCGTCAACCAAGGATTCTATACCCCAAAAATTTCACCTCCTAACTTCCTAAATCACCTGGAATCGCCGATCCTTTGAACACCACCAAAAGCTAGAGCTCCGAACGAGAATCCTTGAATCGAAGTGGTTTCCCGGCGTTTGAGGGCACAAGATCAATCCCAAAGATGCACAAGATATCCATCCATGTTTCCCTCAAAGAAATTCGGGGAGAAACCCACTCAAATCCGCGGAACCACACCAAGAACAAAGGCACCAAAAACAAGCACGAAAAAGACCACGAAATTCACAACGTCGAATCTTCTATACAAACCAGGAAAGATTCACAAGGTCTAGCATGCCGCCCTAGCATCCATCCCTCTCAACAAATCTCTCATGAAGCTCTCATGCTAGCCTAGAGATAATGGAGAAGAAAATAGTCCAGGAAAATGAGAAATGGGAGGGGGGAAATGAAACCCTAAGTCGCAGAGAGAGAGAGCCCCATCCACACACACTCATGGCTTATATATCGGGTCCCGCCGGTGTGGGAAATGACTCGACTACCCCTAACTCAACTACTGACAATACAACCCACGCAGGGGCATTTATGTAATGTTTGTGGGTCTTGCCATCGGACAGCCATGCCTTCGCCGCACCCCGTGTCCTCCCGACGCAAGCCATGCGATCCCGCCGCGTGTCCTCCGCTTCGAAGCTTCCCGACACGCCCGGATCCCGTCTCCGTCATGTTGGGCCTTCAGACTTGGTTTAGAGGCCCAAACCAAGAAACCGTCCTCCGATGGTTTTGTGGGCAAACCACCAAACCCTGCGTGCTCGGCCCGGCCTCCCGCCAAGCCTCTTGACTCGACCGCCACCGTGCACCGGCTCGATCGTCCATGACTTCGTCTTGCTCGTCTCGCCACCATGTGACCCGCACCTAGTCCCGCCGTCCACCGGGTCCCTCGAACCGAGCCTACTTGTCTCTCCATCTCCCGGAGGCCCCTCAAGACTGAAGACCTTTCGCGCCCGTTCTTCACATGCAACAACACGAACTAGGCCGCAACCTACACCTGCGCACTGAGCCAAGAGTCAGTCCAACACCCGTTGTCAATCTCTCATCATTGAGGAGCGATCATCCACCGACCACCGGGACGCTCCTGGTCCTCAAGCATTGACATCGTTTCCCTCCTTGGAGGCATCATCTGGCATGTCTTTCTTGCTCTTCTTCTGCTGGTGCATAGTTGTGAGTCTATCAGTGATGTTCTTGTGCTCTTAATGTAATCTTTCATGCAGGTTTTAGGTGTTGCCTTTGGTAGTGTGTTTTCTCCTGTGTTCCTCTAACCGTGTTGGTCATCGTTGTTGCTAACCTTTGGTAGTTGTTGTTGTTTGTAACTTCATGCTTTAGGGGTTCTCCTAAGATTGCTTAGTTGTGATGCTCATCTTCTTAATGAAAAGTGTGATATGCACATCTTAAAAAATGATTTTACCGTCCAAATCATATCCATATACAATGGATAATTAATTTTAGGACTTGGCTATTTTACAACCGGCTGTAAATTAAGTAAACATACAGTCAGCTTTTTTTTGGCAAGTTGGCAAAACCAATTACTCCACCATTCCTTTTTTTGTACTCCTACATACTTAGACAGTGTTGGCAATAGTTAATGTGGCTGGTATGCGCGTTGGTAAGCCGACATTTTGGGGCAAAAGGTCCACATCCGAAAACATACGCTAAACATAATATTTTGTTCCACCGCACGATGGCGGCACGAGCGTCAGACAGGGTCACCGGATCCAGTGTAGACAAATCCAAATCAAGATCAACAGGGAGCAAAAAAAAGTGCATACAGACAAATCCACACCAATTTCTTGATAATTTCACCACACAAAATCATAAAAAAATGACCAGGTTAAAATCACAAAAAAGTTTAGCAGCTAGAACCAGGATTCTCAACTGATGCATACACACATCTACATTTGAGGTTTCTTGCCTGCGTGATTTGGATGTGTTGTAGTTGAAGCATGGTATTCATGTAATCCGGCTAGTAGCATGTGTACATCAGCTGCAAAACCCTCATGTCCCCCCCCCCTAACGATTGTATTTTTAGTTGCTCAATCTGCAAAACGAAAACAAGATTAGTTAGCACTGCTGCAAAAAAAGAAAGAAAAACAATAGTTATTGCTAGAAACAAAAAAGAGAGAGAACAACATTGTATAGTTGGCTAGATTACTATACTAACATGCCTTCATGTATTTATTTTTTGATTGTTAAACCAAATTAAGTTTCATGTACCAGGCAACATGGACTTGGACCTATTGCCGCTAGAGTTTGATTTGATTTCACAGATGTAGAGGCTGCAAATCCTTCCTTTTGACTCAAGTAGAACAGTTAAAATGATGGTTGTTCACTACTAAGTTTGGTATTGAATATTGTTGAGTTGCTGGAAAAACAGAGCATGGTTCTTCACGACTAAGTTTTGGTATTCAGTATTAAATTTTGAGTCTTGCTTATAAGTTTGGTACATCATGTTTGCAGAGTTTGTATAACAGAATATGTACAGTACACATCTAAGCTGGTGATTATGTATATGACTGAGCAAGTTGCGTTTTGAACCCATCTAAATTGGTGGGTGAAAAGTGAATAATTGGAGTAATACATATACTAAGTTGCTGTTGAACAGAGATGGTAGACATACCTCATCCCAGGCCCAATATCTGATGCCAATTTATGTCATTTTCTGTATGTGTGCACCATTTGTAGGTTGTAGGTGAGCAACTTTCAGATGTTGGGTATATCTTTTTCACAAAATTGCACACTGCACAGTCATCCCAATATTCAGCATGCATCAACATTTGGAACCTGCAAATGTGGCTGCAATGGAGAAAGAAAATAATATTTGTGTTGGTTAAAAGAAAAAAGACCGTTAAAAAAGAAGTAGCAGTTCATTAAAAAAGGGTGTGCATGCACTTGTTGCTCTGAGCTGGAACACTAATATAGACGATGTCATAGTTTTTAATAACTAACTTTTTTTCGGGGACAGCCATAGGGGTCCCCCAAATAACCAGGGAAAACCCACTTTCTTTCACAAATAACAAAACATAAACGAATGCACCAACGTAAAACACGCCTAAACAATCACGGATCACAAACAAGGGCCCACGGTCCCGGAGGCCCCAGCGGCCCACCAGAACAGTCGGCCCCAGCCACCCTTGGGTGAGACTCCGCTTCGCTTGAGGGGCACGGCCCCAACCACCCTCGGGCAAGACTCCGCTTCGCTCGAGGGGCACGGCCCCGCGCTGACGGAACTCCGCCTCGCTCGAGGCTCTCACGGGCTCGCCGCCCCCGTACCTGCTCCCCAGACCGGGTTCTTTAATGTTCTGACACATGCAGGCGCCCAAGTCAAAGACGAATCCACGCCACGCCTCTGACATGCCTGGGAATCATGCCCCGACGTTGTTCCGCCAACCCTCCCGGTGAGGCCATCCCCGCCACTGTACGACAATGTGCGGTAAGGCCGGTGTCAGCTCCGTGACGCTGTGCTACCCACTCTCGTACGGACCAGGTGCCGCACCCTCAAAAGAGGATGGCGGAACCCTCGAAAGGGGGACGGACGTTTGTTCCACTCTCGCCCAGGACAACACCGTGACGTCGGACCAGTGAGGCACGTCTCCTCTGTCACCATCGATCCTGTGCGGCCATCCCTGCCATCGCGACGCCATCCCGGGCACTGCAACGCCATCCCCGACGCTGTGGGAGTACGGGGCGACAAGGCGCCGCCACGCTGGCTACTGTGCGCCTTACGGCCTCCCATCAGCTGCACCCTCGAGTCATCGTACGGACAACAACTAAACGGGGGATTTCAGCACCACCACCCTCAAAGCCGCCCCTAAACGGACACAGGGCATGCCACGACGCTCCGCCAGAAGCAAGATTCGCCGGGACGACTGTCTACTCTACTATATTGTGTGTCGTACCGCCACACGTAGTTAGCACAGCGCGGCATGCCTATAAACTGCCTCCCCTTGTCCTATAAAAGGAGGCCTTGCTGCGGGAGGGACGAGGGTAGCAAGCACACTCGCACGCTCACTGCCTTCACCACGATATTGGCACTTGCCACAATCAAAAACCTCTGGGACCTGGAGGCTCGGCCTCCTCTCCCGCCTCGCTTGTAGCCCCCCTCTGCAAGCACTACGATGCAACGCAATATAGTGCCCGAGCACACCACTGCTGGACGTACGGCCCCGACCGGAACCAGGATAAACCTTGTCTCACTAGTTGCTTAGCACCGGCCATCGAGAGATAGATCTCAACGCTCTTACTAGTTAGTGTCGGGACTACTTTGTGCACCGACAGTTGGCGCGCCAAGTAGGGGATCGCGCACTGAAGATCAGCTTTCCAGCAGCCATCTCGATGGTGATCCGCACTGAGTACCGGTCCAGAGGTACTCCATGGGCAGCTCGGACCCCCTCCCGGCCGGATTCAAAATCCGGTTCGGGAGCCTGAACTTTCAGGCTACGGGGAACAACTACCTCATGCGCATCACCAACCGTGATGAGCTCCACCCGTGGTGGTCAACCGGGCCAGGACCGGTCCCCGTCACGCCCGCTGCTGACACCCTGGCGCCCGCCCAAGCGGACGCTGCGGGCCCCTCAACACCACGACGACGACGACGCTCCGGCCAGCGCTCTCGACAGGCGTGGATGGAACGACGTCGGGTCGCGCGTGTCGCCTCACATCGCGACACGCCCGTCAGCGAGATGGCAAATGCGCCCGCGGGGGAGCGCGCAGTTTCCGAGCCGCGGTTCTCCCACGGGATGCGTAACGCTGCGACGGCATACGCCTCGTCCGCCAGCACCAACATGGCGGCATACGAGGATCTTTCCGGCCACCACCTCCTGGCGGTCAGGAACCTCATCGCCTCCACCAATGACGAGTCCTACCACGGCTCCGCCAGCGAGCTACCACCTGCCACTTCGCATGGGTACACGGAGTGGGACTTCTTCGGCATGCCGGACCCGGTGATGTTCCAGCGGTTCCTCGACGCCGCAGACTACTGCTTCGGCTACTCCGACGACTCCAGCGCCGGGAGCTACGACCCCACGCGTGAGTGCTTCATGGTGGCCAAAGACGACTAGACGGACGGCACAAACGTGGCGGGGGCTGGCGACGGAAAAGCCCCCCGGAACCTGGGGGCCAGCGTACAGCAAAACCCGGGACCGAGTGCACCACCCACCTCGCCAGCGCAAGGCGCTGACATCAACGCGCAGCTGGCTGAAGCGCGCAAGCTCGAGGCTAAGCTTGCGGAGGGGTACCACGCGGTACGACTACTTCGCGCCACCATTGCTGGGGAGGCTTCCGCGTGGCGAACGCGTGTGTGAGCTGGGCAGGCAGGCCTGCGACCGCATCAACACTGACTTCGACGTCAACAATCCGAACACGCCCCTGCGAGCGAGCCAGAAGCTCATCGCAGCTGCGACGCTACTGCGAGCCATGCCCGCTCCTTCAACGCCCGAGGCACAGAACCTGCACAGCGAGGCACAGGCGCTCATCGAGCAGGCGGCCGTGCAACAGGCCGAAAGCTCGGAGTCCTGCATTCGACAGCAGGGCAGCGCACGAGATGACAGTGGTGCGCAGGGCCCGGAGGCGTTAGTTCACGCGGGCGGTGCGGCGGGACAACCCGCCAACCAGGGCCAAACGCCGGTCAGGGAGCGAATCCTCGACAATGCGGACAGGCCCAGGACGGCAACACTCATAACATCATCATCGCCCGTCGATCAGGCAACACGGAGACACGAGTAGTGGTAGGCTACCACCCACGGCGGGGCACGCACTACGACAGCTGCGAGGATCGCTCACCGGCGCCGGAGCCCCCGGGGACCCGCGTGTTCAGCCGGGAGATCCGCACGGCGAGCTTCCCTCAGCGCTTCCGCCAGCCCACGTCGATCGACAAGTACACGGGGGAGACGGGCCCCCGTGTATGGCTCAACGACAATCGCCTGGCATGCCAGCTGGGCGGAGCCACCACCGACGAGGTCATCATCCGCAACCTACCGCTGCACCTCGCAGACTCGGTGCGGATGTGGCTCGAGCACCTGCCGGCCAGTCAGATCCACAACTGGGACGACTTGGTCCGCACCTTCGTGGGGACTTCCAGGGCACGTATGTGTGCCTTGGGAACTCCTGGGACCTGCTCGTGTGCACCCAGAAGCCCGGTGAGTTGCTCCGGGACTTCATACGACGCTTCTCCAAGCGCTGCACTGAGCTCCCGAGCGTGGCTCAGTACGAGATCGTGCACACCTTCCTCGAGGGCACGACTGTTGGCGGTTAATAGTTGTATCAAAGTTCGTTTAGACTTGCAAGCGGACAAGTCTCCCATCGTAGTCAAGGGACCCTTCTTCCCTCTAGTGGTGAACCCAAGGTATCGAATCTGTGGAACTGTTGACGGTTAAAAGTTGTATCAAAGTTCGTTTGTGACTTGCAAGCGGACAAGTCTCCCGTCGTAGTCAAGGGACCCTTCTTCCCTCGAGTGGTGAACCCAAGGTATCGAATCCGTGGAACAATGTGCAACGCAAGGATTCAATCTAGTAAAGCAAGTTAAAGCTATCTATTGAAGAATCAAATTGCATCTAATCTAAGAACTCATAAAGAAAACGAATCTAATCTAATCTACTAAAGAGGTAACAAAAGAAAACAAGAGATAACCAATCTAGAGAATCTAGATCATGCTTATGTTGTAGCTCCAAACAAGATAGATGAAGATAGCAAAGCGAATCTCATTAAAAGCATCTTTAAATCGTGGCCTTCCCATCCGACTCCGAAAACATCCGCCTTTCGAGACCCCGTTCGTCACAACGTATCCCTATTCATGCGGGTAGTCTAGGGCGAGTTCGATAGAACAAGTTGAAATCACTTGGCCGGTCCGGTATGCACCTCTAGCCACCGCGGCTACAAGAGCACCCTATGTAATCTAGCTATAGACTAGATCGTAGAAGAAGCAAAACCAAGAAGAAATCAAAATCATCGAGAAGGCACTTAATCGCTAGAAATCGGATTCACTTACAAACTTCACCATGAATGATTACATGAACAAGATCACCACCGGGGGCCCTCCCTCGATCTTGATCCTCGCTCCGGAGCTCCGACGTGGTCTTCCATGCAAGGTTCCCACGTCGGCCAGGGAAACCCTAGACAACTAGCACGACCCTCATCTTCAAGTTGGTGTCCCTCAAGCTTCTCTGCTCCTCGGCGGCGGAATACGAAATCTTCTCTGCGTGGCTCTCGGTCAGGGGGCTATTTATAGCCTGAGGAGCAATTAGGTCAAAGGAGAGGTCGATTGGGCCCCGAATTGGGCTGGGCCGACCGGCCTGGGCCGACCGGCCTGGGCCCAATTCGGCCCATCTCGCGGCCTGCTTCGCCCGGTGTTGCTTCCCACGTCTTCTAGATGTTCTCCCCTTTTGCATGTGGGCCCTTGACGTCGGTTTCTCTCCGAATTGGACTCAACTCCTTGTCTTGCAAGATTCAGCACTTTTCTGGTTCAGTCCTCGGAGTTTATCATCTTCTCGGGCTTGGTCCTTGGGCTCTTGGAGTCATGTTCACTTCATTGCTTGACTTGTATCGGGCTTCAAGGTCTTGTCATGAGGTGCTTAATGAACTTATCCCGGAAGTCTTGCTTTCAACGTTAAAACCCTGCGTAAACACATAACTCCAAAACCGACATGCACATGTGAACTTGTTATACCACGGGGGTTAGTACCAATGAATAAGATACAAAAGTAATGCCAACACCGAAGGTAAACTCATGGCTAGGTTGACGGATTTTCACCGTCAACATCTCCCCCATGCTTAAACCTTGCTCGTCCTCGAGTAAGCCTTCGATGGATATCATCATTGCCAAACAATGTTTAAACCTTGCACTTGATCATACATGAAAAAAAACATAATGCTCTCAAAAGTTTAATTCGTTAAAGTTCCATAATGTACTAGCCTTCACCTCTACGGAGGGTAGATTCTTATTAAGCTTATCCCACAAGTATTAACATGCTCACAAAGTTTAAATAGACCTCGAATTTTTGAAATAAAGAACGAGATAAAGAAAAGCTAAACCAAGTTCACAAATTTAAATCATCTTGTATATTGCTCATAAACTCTCATCTCACTTGTCTCTCAAGCCTATATATTCTACTCCTTTCCCTCTCATATATATGTGTGGTAGGCTTTATATGGAGCTTTGGGAAAGTTTAGTCCTAACAAGATTTTATAAATGAGGTGTTGTCAAAACAAGACAAGCTTCTCATGGTCTTACCGAGACTCGTCAAAAAGGTCATTGGAAAATAATGTTAAATCAAGGAGGGGAAAGAGAAAAATACACACACTTTTAGATAAGTGGACATGTGCAAATGGCAAAGAGTGATCCCGAGGCACAAAGGAAGTCCTCGTTATCGGATTGCACATGGTTGGAAAATTGAGAATGGATCTTTTTATCTTGAAGCCTTGAATGCACTCTTAGAGAACCGGGGAGTTCACTTTACGCACAAATATATATTTTTTTCTTTCTCATTCTTTTCTTTCTTTCATTCATTCATTTTTTTCTTGCCTCGTCATATATTCGGTCCATGACTTTCACAATGAAGTTTTGATTTTTTGATACCTTGAAAGTCATGCATATCACTTGGTTTTTTTTTCATCATTATATATATATATATATTTTTTTAAATACTCCCTTTTGAACTCTAAAACTGCACCGTACCTACCTCCTCCCCCATGCTTAGACGTTGCTCGTCCTCGAGCAAAGAGGCGAAAAATAAGGTAGGTACCGGAGATATTTTTCCTTGGAGAGATACTTGAAATCTTCAACGTTGGCACCGTCTTGCGATCTTCCTTGAATTGATGATCCATCCTCAATGATAGGTTGTGGTCAAGGAGGTAGTCACAAAAAGATGATATTTGGTTTAAGGGTGGATATCCGGCGAAGTTTGTGAGATCACCGATGCGGGGATACACAATGCACGGATAAAAGGCTAGCAAAAAGATAGATACGCAAAAACGGAATGACCAGCTTCTTAGTCTCGGGCCAGAGAAATCATGGCCTGCAATAACGCACTCAAAAATAAATCTTGTACACTAAGGTTTATGCACTCAAATATATATAAGGCTTTGGATAGGTTGAGCAACACACAAGTGATATTTGTGACAAGGTTAGCAATATTTTTGAGCATAAAAGACATCTTCAATCTATTCATAACTTGAGAGCACATAAAACACTATGGGTCTTTATTTTAATCATAACCTCCGCTGAAAATTAAGCTAGTATTTAAATAAATTCAGATTTGTATTTTTAAGAGAGCACTAGTTCAAACATGCATAAGTCAATTACAAAGATAAACAAAGCAGCAATTATAATCATATATCATCATGGCACAAACTTTGTAACTTTACCAAAGGTAAAAACTTGGTGGCGACATTATTCATGATGAAAATAAACACTAAGATACACACTGAAAATTAAACTAAAAACTGAAAATTAAAGCAAAGCTGAAAATACTACGCAAACATAGGTGCATACAAGCTGAAAATTAAAGAAAAGGGGGTAAAGGAAAGATAACTAAAGCTCCTCCTCTCTCTAATCTTCCGCCGGTGGTTGATATTGAAAGTCTTGGTTGTTGTACCCTTACTTGCAATAGGAATGCGCCTCTCCTCCTATGAATCGTCCAATGGTATTAGGTGAAGGTGTCAAAGCTCATAAGCGACGTTTGCATTTCCTTCACCCATTTGGTTTGCATTGGTTAGGATGGCTGCAATAATTTGCATGTTCCTTGCAGCGTATCCTCCAATGGTGGCCACATTTTGTTGTGGTTGAGGAAGGTGTGCAAATGGCTCCGCAAAGGCTACGTTGGGTACCGCAAAAATGGTGGGGGTATGGCCGCACCACTCCCCCATGCTTGCATTGGTACACCACCGTAGTAACTCGGCGGCGCCGGGGTTCCTCCCAATGGTGGGACATAATTTTGTTGTGCACCTCCTTCTTGGGTCGTGGAAAAACCTTCTCCTAATTCTCTATTATTATATTTTTTTTTTCTCGCCGGCACAAGAAATCCTTCCTCAAACCGATCTTCTTCCCCTCAAGAAAAAGTCTTAATCTTCAATCCGGAAGGGGCAAATTCACCTAGGCCACTTCGAAGCCTCCTCTCTCATCTTCACTCTTATATTTTCCTTTCTTCATATATTCCTAGGGAAGTCCCGGGTAGGAGATGATTCGGGTTCCTTGTAATAACCGGTTTTAAAGAGATAGTCAACATGGAGAGGTAACAACCCGATCTCCCGAATCCGATGTTGCCACAACACCACCGGTTGATCATAGGTGAGTAGGGTTGATTGGCTGCGAGTAAATCCAATTCAACTCCGTGTTGGTTATCTATGTCTCTCTTATTCTCCCCAAAAATCCACTTGCACAAAAGTGACACACTTGGATGATGGGTTCGGATAGTATTTCTTCGTTGATGGTCTCTTCCCGTGATCATACTCCAAAAGCCTTCCCATGTGCCTTCATGCACATACTTGTTCCGGAGCTCCCTTTTGAAAGTAGGAGACACTCGCCCATGGGTCTACGATACTAGACATGCAATCGTTTCGAACATGAAAACCAATCTGATCTATCGGGGATTGTGTTGAATGGATCCAAGGGAGCAGTGGAGCCCTTACTCCCTTTACGGCATGGTTGCTAGCCTTAAGCATTAAAGTATTTTCAGCACAAGATGATAGATAGATAATCCAACAAAGTTCGATTACATCTCAAGACCGAATGCAACCCATGAATGAAAGGAGATTACCCCATCAAGGTGCTAGAAATAGCATCGTTGATCAAGGTTACCCTTCCGACGGTGTCTTCCTTCTTCTCCACTTGTGGGCTCCCTCCAACGGAATGAGAGACTCGGCACTCCTTCATCAAGGTTATGCGCCATGGTCATGAAAATTTCCTAGGCGAATTTCTTGTGGGTGTTTGCCGACACTCCGCTAGAGAATTGCACCGGTGTCCCGTGTGAAACCCAATATGTGGAGAGCTTGGTCGTCGATGTCGACGTTCGCTACAAGCCTCTACTTAAGGCGAGCGAGCTTCTTCTCCTCCTCCGTCATGATGACATACCCCTCGGAATACCGCGGAGCATATGGAGGTGGAGCGGATGATCGTGTCAAGTGGCGAGGTTGGACGGCGGCTCCTCCATATGTTATTGAAGTTTGGTAAACCTAATAAACGAGTTTTGTGTGGCCCTCATGCCACCAAGGAGAAGAGTGTGGTTCCTCCTCGGCGGTGCCGTGTCCTCCTCCATACTCCAAGGAAACTCGGAAACCGAGTGCCTCCTCGAAGAGGTTGTCGATGATGGCTTAGACGACGATGATCCCTTCTTCTTCGGTGAAAAGACTTGTAGTTTTCTTCCTTGATTGCAGCACTCTCCCTCACAAATAAATATCCGGGGTTTTCACCGGTAACAAGGTACACAAATATTATTTTGGAGTCCGGACTTTGAGTGGATTAAGGATGTGGATTTTTTTTTTTGAGCTATCAAGCTTGGGAAGGTTGGCTATGTCTACGGAGGTTTTGAGCACACAAACTTGAACACACAAACAAAGGAAGGAGAGGGAAGCTTGCTCGCAGAAAACGGGAGCCGGGGGGGCTCCTTATGTAGGTGAGGCCGGCCTCGGTGCTCCTCCCCGTCTCGTCTTTCTTCCAAGCACGATCATTTCACCTCTCGCAACTTTCCCCGCCCGCGTGCTCCACGAGTTGCACCGCCCAAACGCTCTCGTCCACTCCTTTTATTGGTCCTTCCACTTGATGCTTCATGTTTTGGGTTATGTCCATACTCCTTAGCTCCACTTGCTTCACATGCCACCATGAAATTCCTGCAAAGTTGATGCTTGCTGCCCACCATGCTTGTCCTTTGCATGTGGAATTGGTGAAAGTTGATGAAAGGGAATCCAATGGTGCATGCATGATTACTAGATTGCCTCCATTACGGTGTGTTTAAGGTTAAGCACTCCTCTAATTTCGAAATTTAAAAATATTTTTCAGAGCCATGCAAGAGCTCGAACATAATTTTAGAGAAGTTTTTAAACCATTAAAAACAAATGCAAGTCGAAAATATTTTATTTTTACGTCGATTTCGGTCTCACCGGTATAGTTTGCCTTCATTGGTTGAGAGCAAACATTTCCCGGCTTGATCATGGGGGCATAGGTTTAGGTTCTAATTTTGATTAGATGAGAGAGATTTTGAATGAAATAAAATTAAGTGAGGCTTAGAAAAATTCTAATCTTAGAGAAACCAAGGATATGGATTTTTGAATCAACCAAAAGTCAAATTTCTAGGTTCACGCGAGTCCTACCACATGCTGAAATTTCAATAACATCTAGATATAAGTCGTGGCTCTACTCGAGTGTTTTTAGCATGAAAAACAAGTCAACCACAGCACCATAATAAGGGTGAAGGGTTGAGTTTGGTTCTGAAATTTTTCTTTTTGGTTGCGGTTTCTCGAAAAAGAAGCAAACAAACACATAGGATGGTTCATGTAAAGGGTTTATGATCAAGCAAAATATTCAACCAGGAATTATGTCTCTAATATTGTTCAACCATTCTAAGTCTAAGGTTTTGCGTAGTAAAATTCAGAACTGAATTATATTTAAAAGGACTTGAAAAACCTGGAATCGGGTTGTCCTCCCGGTAGCTTATTCTTGACTCGACGAAACGGGTTGCCTCCCCGCCTAGCGCTTCGTTTATAGTCCATGGCTAGACTTCTTCACTTGATTACTCCGGATCAACGCTCTTTGCGGGCGTTGCAATCTTGGGTACCCACTTTGGCTTAGTCAATTTTTTTGGTCTTCACAGTGGCTTTGTCCTTTGGTCTTGACGGATGCAACATCTTCCTTGTGGCTCGGCATCTCGAACTCCGGTCCTTCGGTCGTGATCTTCATGGTCTCTAGTGTGATCCTTCATCTCTCCCGAATGAGTTTGAGTAGCCTTTCGCCGTCTTGGGACCTTGGAGTTGTCTCGGATATTCTTCTTTGTCACCAATCGGTTGTCCGGCAAGTTGTCCCACTTGCGTCTCTAACATCTTCATCACGATGAACACCCCGCATGTGGATCTTGCCTTGGCGGCCTTTAGGTGTTGAGCTTCTTTCTCCATCTCCATCTTCTCCATCCTCCTCTTGATTTGAATGGCCTTCCGGCGTCTTGACTTGGAGGTGGTGATTCCCTTGGAGATTTTGATGGTCCTTCGAGCTTGTGTTGCACGTCACCTTTGCCTGTAAAGTTTTCCTGGATCATCCACAAAAAAGTTTGGGTTTCTTGGAGAGGTAGCCAACCATCTCCGGTTAGGGTTAGTAATAAAACAAAAATCTAAAAAGAAAAGAAAAATTAGGGTTAATCAAAACTAGATTAGATTGATTTTTTTTTCTTTTGAGGATGATCAAACATAAGAGATGCAAAAGAAAATCAAAAGAAAAACTGAAAGATAAGCGATACTAGATCGGATCTTGATTGCTTGTTCCCCGGCAACGGCACCAGAAAAAAGGGGCTTGTTGACGGTTAAAAGTTGTATCAAAGTTCGTTTGTGACTTGCAAGCGGACAAGTCTCCCGTCGTAGTCAAGGGACCCTTCTTCCCTCGAGTGGTGAACCCAAGGTATCGAATCCGTGGAACAATGTGCAACGCAAGGATTCAATCTAGTAAAGCAAGTTAAAGCTATCTATTGAAGAATCAAATTGCATCTAATCTAAGAACTCATAAAGAAAACGAATCTAATCTAATCTACTAAAGAGGTAACAAAAGAAAACAAGAGATAACCAATCTAGAGAATCTAGATCATGCTTATGTTGTAGCTCCAAACAAGATAGATGAAGATAGCAAAGCGAATCTCATTAAAAGCATCTTTAAATCGTGGCCTTCCCATCCGACTCCGAAAACATCCGCCTTTCGAGACCCCCGTTCGTCACAACGTATCCCTAT
Organism: Cenchrus americanus; assembly: GCA_947561735.1. Lineage (NCBI taxonomy): Eukaryota > Viridiplantae > Streptophyta > Magnoliopsida > Poales > Poaceae > Cenchrus > Cenchrus americanus. Next base: position 161,593,545 of record OX387242.1, on the reverse strand, counting down.
TCATGCGGGTAGTCTAGGGCGAGTTCGATAGAACAAGTTGAAATCACTTGGCCGGTCCGGTATGCACCTCTAGCCACCGCGGCTACAAGAGCACCCTATGTAATCTAGCTATAGACTAGATCGTAGAAGAAGCAAAACCAAGAAGAAATCAAAATCATCGAGAAGGCACTTAATCGCTAGAAATCGGATTCACTTACAAACTTCACCATGAATGATTACATGAACAAGATCACCACCGGGGGGCCCTCCCTCGATCTTGATCCTCGCTCCGAGCTCCGACGTGGTCTTCCATGCAAGGTTCCCACGTCGGCCGGGGAAACCCTAGACAACTAGCACGACCCTCATCTTCAAGTTGGTGTCCCTCAAGCTTCTCTGCTCCTCGGCGGCGGAATACGAAATCTTCTCTCGCGTGGCTCTCGGTCGGGGGGGCTATTTATAGCCCGAGGAGCAATTAGGTCAAAGGAGAGGTCGATTGGGCCCCGAATTGGGCCGGGCCGACCGGCCCGGGCCGACCGGCCCGGGCCCAATTCGGCCCATCTCGCGGCTCGCTTCGCCGGTGTTGCTTCCCACGTCTTCTAGATGTTCTCCCCTTTTGCATGTGGGCCCTTGACGTCGGTTTCTCTCCGAATTGGACTCAACTCCTTGTCTTGCAAGATTCGAAGCACTTTTCGGTTCGGTCCTCGGAGTTTATCATCTTCTCGGGCTTGGTCCTTGGGCTCTTGGAGTCATGTTCACTTCATTGCTTGACTTGTATCGGGCTTCAAGGTCTTGTCATGAGGTGCTTAATGAACTTATCCGGAAGTCTTGCTTTCAACGTTAAAACCCTGCGTAAACACATAACTCCAAAACCGACATGCACATGTGAACTTGTTATACCACGGGGGTTAGTACCAATGAATAAGATACAAAAGTAATGCCAACACCGAAGGTAAACTCATGGCTAGGTTGACGGATTTTCACCGTCAACAGGAACAAATGTGTGACGCAAAAGATGATCTAGTAAAGCCAAGCAACTTCAATCATTGGTAAGGTGAAACCCTAATGCATCTAGATAAAGAGCACAAAACTAATCTAATCTACTAAAGACCGGAGATAACAAAGATAGATAGGGTAGATAAACCGATCTAGAGAGATCGGGTTAAGCCTTTTGTTGAAGTTCCAAGCAAGAGAAGAAATAGCAAATCGAATCTTATTAGAAGCCTCTTTAAATCGTGGTTTCCCGTCTGACTCCGAAAACGCCCGCCTTTCGGAACCCCCGTTCTGTCACAACGTATCCCTACTCATGCGGGTAGTCTAGGGCGAGTCCAAGGACACGTCGAGTTCTTTCGGAAGATCCGGCGTGTACCTCTAGCCACCACGGCTACAAGACCACCCTATGTGATCTATCTCGAGAATAGATCTAGAATAAGCAAAGCCGATCAAAAAACGAAATCATCAAAGAAACTCTTGATCGCTAGAAAAAGATTCAACTTGATAATTCAACTAATACAATGATACATAAACAAGATCACCACCGGGATCCTACCTTGATCTTGCTTCTAGCTCCGGGAACTCTGACGTGGTCTTCCGTGCAAGGTTCCCACGTCGGCTAGGGAGACCCTAGTCAACTAGCTCAACCCTCTCCTCTCCGGGATGGTGTCCCTCTCTTCTCTGCTCCTCGGCGGCTGATGACGAATTGGATGATGAGTGGCTCTCGACCCCGGGGCTATAAATAGCCCGAATGGCGGCTAGGTCAAAGGAGGGGGGTATTGGGCCCTGGACTGGGCTGGGCCGGCCGGCCTGGGCCCATCCAGGCCCAGCCCGCGGCCTCCTTTGCGTGGTGTTGGTTCCCGAGCTTCCTGGATCCTTCCCCCTTCTGCATGTAGGCCCTTGTCATCAGTTTCTCTCCGAATTGGACATAGCTCCTTGTCTTGCAAGATTCGGCACTTTTCTGGTTAGGTCCTCGGAGTTTGTCATCTTCTCGGATCAAGTCTCTGACTTCTTGGAGTTAAGTTTGCTTCATTGCATGACTTGTACGGGGCTTCAAGGTCTTGTCACAAGGTGCTTGATGAACTTATCCCAAAAGTCTTGCATTTAACGCTAAAACCCTGCATAAACACTAAACTCCAAAACCGACATGCACAAGTGAACTTGTTATACCACGGGGGTTAGTACTAATGGATAAGATGTAAAACTTATGCCAACACCGAAGGTAAACTCATGGCTAGGTTGACGGATTTTCACCGTCAACAACGACATGCCGGGACCTTGTGCGCGAACTTGGGCACAGCCCGCCGGTCGACTCCAATGAGCTGTTTGACATCGCCACCAGCTTTGCCTCCGGCGAGGAGGCGCTGGAGGCCATCTTCGATGGCAAGAAAGGCAAGTGCGTGGATGACACGCCCGCGGAGGGCACCAAGTCCAAGGAGCCCCAGCAGAAGCACAAGCGGGGCAAGAAGGGCAAGAAGCCGTGCTGCGAGGCGCGCGCGCAGGGACGTGACGACGACGGGGACGAGGCCCTCGCGGTTGACCCGACTCGAAAGGGCCCCCGAGCGGCCCCTCGAGGCCCCGGCATGTTTGACAACATGCTGAAGAAGCCCTGCTCGTATCACAAGACACCAGTCAACCACACCCTCGAGCAGTGCAACATGCTCAAAAAGTACTACAGTCGCGCCACCGCGAAGGATGGCGAGGCCAAGAAGGACGGTGGTGATGAAGATGCCAGTGGTTTCCCGGTGGTAGAGAACGTCTTCCTCATCTTCGGGGGACCGACTATCGACATGTCCAACAGCCAGCGCAAGCGGGAGCGACACGAGGTCCTCACCGCTGATAAGGCTCCCCCCTCCTTCCTCGGCTGATCCGGGGATGCCATCACCTTCAGCTGCGAGGATCACTCGAATCGCATCCCCAATCCGGGCCAGTACCCACTGGTCATTGACCCGGTCATCGGCAACGCGCAGTTCTCCAAGATGCTGATGGACGGAGGCAGCAGCCTCATCATCCTCTACGCGCACACTCTGCGGCTGCTGGGGATCGGGTTGGACCAGCTCCGGCCCAGCACGACGCCGTTCCATGGCGTCGCGCCGAGCAAGCGCTTCCAGCCCCTCGGGCAGATCGATTTGCCGGTCTGGTTAGGCACGTCGGCCAATTTCCGCAAGGAAATGCTCACCTTTGAGGTGGTGGGGTTCAGGGGCGTGTATCACACCATCCTTGGGTGGACCTGTTACGCCAAGTACATGGCGGTCCCGAATTACACATACCTCAAGATGAAGATGTCGGGGCCGAACGGCGTCATCACCGTGGGCTCATCGATCGAGCATGCATTCGACAGCGACGTCAAGTGCGTAGAGCACGCTGAGGCACTAGCGCTGGATGAAGCGCGCATCGCAAGCATGGAGAAGTTGGTCAACGAGGACCTCGACTCCACCGCCAAGCATGCCGGCTGCTTCGAGGCTGTCGAGCAGACCAAGGAGGTGCCCCTCGACCCTGCTGCCCCCGAGGGCAAGGCGTTGAGGGTCAGTTCTACCCTCGACCCAAAATAAGAAGTAGTGCTCGTCGACTTCCTCTGCGCCAACGCCGACATCTATGCGTGGAGCCCCTCAGATATGCCAGGCATCCCGAGGGAGGTCGTTGAGCACTCCCTTGACATCCTACCTCACTCCCGAGCTGTACAACAACGACTGCGGTGCTTTGACGAAGAGCGACGCCGAGCAATCGGAGTGGAGCTGCGGAAGCTCCTCGAGGCCGAGTTCATCAAGAAAGTTTTTCACCCTACGTGGCTAGCTAATCCTATACTAGTTAAGAAAAAGAATGGGAAGTGGCGGATGTGTGTAGATTACACTAGTTTGAATAAAGAATGTCCCAAAGTTCCTTTTCCTTTGCCACGAATCGATCAGATCGTTGACTCAACTGCAGGGTGTGAACTCTTGTGTTTCCTTGATGCCTATTCCGGGTACCATCAAATAAAGATGAAAGAGTCCGACCAGCTCACGACTTCATTCATCACGCCCTTCGGAATGTTCTGCTACGTAACGATGTCGTTTGGCCTCCAGAACGCGGGCGCTATATACCAGCGATGTATGCAGCACGTCTTCGGAGACCACATCGGGCGAACCGTTGAGGCTTACGTAGACGACATAGTCGTGAAAACCAGGAAGGCGGACGACCTGGTTAGCGACCTGCGCGTGGCATTCGATTGCCTGCGAGCCAATGGGGTAAAGCTGAACCCCGAGAAGTGCGTCTTCGGAGTGCCGCGAGGCATGTTACTGGGATACATAGTTTCCCAGCAGGGCATCGAGCCCAACCCCGAGAAGGTCGAAGCCCTCGAACGGATGGGCCCGATTCGAGACCTCAAGGGGGTCCAGAAGGTGCTGGGGTGCCTCGACGCCTTGAGCTGCTTCATCTCGCGGCTCGGCGAAAAGGGCTACCCCTCTACCGACTCCTGAAGAAGCACGAGCACTTCTCCTGGACCGCCGAGGCCCAGGATGCGCTCGACAAGCTCAAAACGATGCTCGCCCACGCACCAATCTTAACACCGCCCCAAGACAGTGAGCCTCTGTACCTCTACGTCGCCGCAACCACTGAGGTGGTCAGCGCCGTCATCGTGGTGGAGCGTACAGAGGAGGGGCACGCCCTACCAGTCCAGAGGCCTGTGTACTACATCAGTGAAGTGCTGTCCGAGACCAAGGCGCGGTACCTGCAGATCCAGAAGCTGCTCTACGCGGTAGTGCTCGTGGGTGCAAGCTCCGGCACTACTTCGAGGCCCACCCGGTCATGGTGGTCTCCTCGTTCCCGTTGGGTGAGATCATCCGCAACTCGAATGCAGCGGGCAGAATCGCCAAGTGGTACGTGGAACTGATGGGCGAGACAATCGCTTATGCGCCACACAAGGCAATCAAGTCCCAAATCCTGGCGAATTTTGTCGCCGAATGGACAGACACACAACTGCCGCTGCTGCAAATCCAGGTCGAGTGCTAGACCCTCTACTTCGACGGGTCGGTGATGAAAACAGGGGCGGGTGCGGGCCTGCTCTTCATCTTACCCCTCGGGGAGCACATGAGGTACGCGGTACGCCTGCATTTCCCCGCGTCGAACATGGTGGAGTACGAGGCCCTTCTTTGCGGCCTCCGAATCACCATCAAAACTGGCATCAAACGCCTCGACGTTAGGGGGGCTCACAACTCGTGATCGACAAAGTCATGGAGAATGCGAGTTGTCACGACGACAAGATGGAGGCCTACTACAACGCTGTACGAGCCCTCGAGGACAAGTTCTACAGCATCGAGCTTAACCACGTACCCTGTCAGTACAACGAGGAGGCGGACGAACTCGCCAAAATTGTGTCGGGGCGAATCACCGTCCCCCAGAACATTTTTGCGCGGGACGTCGCCAGACCATCCGTCAACCTCGAGCTGACACCCGAGGAACCCTCGGGGGCTCCCTCGAATCCAGCGGGTGTGGAGCCCATGGATGAGGACCCCTCGAACGAGGCATTTGTGCTCCCTTTGCTCGAGGGCTACGGCGCGGACGAGACCGACGCCATGGACACAGAGCCAACCCCCCACGCGGAGGACTGGCGAGCCAAGTACCTCGCCTGGATGGATCGAGGGGAGCTTCCCTCAGATCGGTCCGAGGCCAGACGCATCCCAAGATAGCCAAGTCGTTCACCCTCGTCGACGGCGAGCTGTACAAGAGCGCTGCGTCAGGCGTTTTGCAGCGGTGCATACCCATCCCCAGGGGTGCGAGCTCCTCCGGGACATCCACGTGGGCGTGTGTGGCCACCACGCGGCGCCACACACCCTCGTGGGCAACGTGTTTCGCCAGGGCTTCAACTGGCCTACCGCAGTTGCCGAAGCCAGTGAGATCGTGCGCACCTGCGAATGGTGCCAATTCTACGCCCGCAAAACCAACCTCCCAGCGCACGCCCTCCAGACGATCCCCATCAGGTGGTCATTTGCCGTGTGGGGGCTGGACATTGTCGGGCCCCTGCGAAAGGTACCCGGGGGCTACACTCACCTGCTGGTCGCCATTGACAAGTTCTCCAAGTGGGTCGAGGTGCGCCCAATCACAAACCTCAGGGCAGAGCAGGCCGTAGTGTTCTTCACCGACATCATCCACCGCTTCGGGGTGCCCAACTCCATCATCACCGACAACGGGTCCCAGTTCATCGGCAGGAAATTCCTAGAATTCTGTGACAAGCACCACATCCGTGTGGACTGGGCGGCCGTCGCGCACCCACAGACCAATGGTCAAGTGGAGCGGGCCAACGGCATGATCTTGCAAGGCCTCAAGCCAAGGATTTTTGACACACTGAACAAGTCTGACCGAAAATGGCTCCAGGAGCTGCCGGCGGTCGTGTGGAGCCTCAGAACCACTACGAGCAGGGCCACGGGATTCATCCCATTCCTTCTGGTCTATGGTGCAGAGGCCATCCTCCCCACGGACCTAGAATACGGGTCGCCCAGGGTCAAAAGCTACGACGAGGGCACCAACCAGCGAGCCCGCGAGGACTCACTGGACCAATTGGATGAGGCCCGCACTGTGGCTCTGATGCATTCGGCAAGATACCAGCAGGCCTTGAGGCGATACCAGGCCCGGAAGATACGGCGCTGAGACTTCAACGAAGGGGACCTAGTCCTAAGGCTGCGCCAAGACAATCGAGGCTGCCACAAGCTATCGCCCCCATGGGAGGGACCCTACGTCGTTGTCAAAGTGCTCAAGCCTTCACCTACAAGTTGGACAACGAGGACGGCGAGGAACTCACCAATGCTTGGAACATCCAACAGCTACGTCGCTTCTACCATTAGCAAGGATTTCCGAGTTTCTTTTGTAATTTACATACCCAACACCCCAGTTGGTTGTACAAATGTAAATTTCTATCGAATTAATAAAACTAAAGGGCGACTCGGCTTTCCCCCGAAAACCAAGTCCCCCTCGGGGGCTACTGCGGGGGGCATCCCCCCCCCAAAAATGGTCCCATTTTTTCGCAAAATTCGCTGCAAATACGCTAAGTACGCCTCGACCCAAATTCTGGGTGAACTCACGCGGGACGCGAGTAGCCAGAGGGCGAAGAAGCGCGAGTCGGGGATAGCCTACACTTCCAGCAGGATACGGCCCTTCCCCCTCGTCACTTTGCCTATGAGCTACTTGTGCGAACGAAACTTTCCCAGCCAAGGTTCGCCTAAGAAAGCAGGGGGGCAGAACAACACAATTGCCGAAATAAACAACGAGTATTTCTATTTTCAAACATCAAAGTGTTTTAAATAGCAAAAGTTTATTACATGGCCACACGGCTCAAACACTAACACAAAAGCGTAAAGGGCACAAACGGCCAATGGTCTTCAGGCTTGGGGGCCACCTGCCGGGGGAGTGTCCGGGGAGAGGAAATCTGTGAAGTCCTCGGCGAGGATGTCGGCGGTAGGAGCGGCGAGCGCGTCCGCACGGTTCATCGCCACCTCGTCGTCGACGCCGACGAGAATGATGTAGCCCGTGGAAACGACCTCGAGGTCGACCTGGTAGTGGGAGGCCACCACACTGAGGGCCTTCTGGACGGCACGGCGCATGCGCTGAGTGACATGCCTGCCGAGGGCGCGAAGGCGACTCGCCATCAAGCTCCCGGCCTGCACATCGCCCTCTTCGACCCCTTGGCACGCCTCGAGGGCAGCGGCTCGCAGCTCCTCCAACTCCTATTGCGACGAGTTGTAGGCCATCTGGAGGGACTCCACCTGGGTCGCCGAGTTCCCAAAAGCGTTCCGCAAGCCTGAAAACCATAAACGAAAAATGAAAATTGGGAGCGGATCCCAAACAAATCGAGCCGACAAGTGAAAGACAGACGAAAGGCGACTCACCTTCGACCTGCTTCTTCTCCATCTCGAGGGCCGTGCGCGCGGTCTCAGCCGCCTGCTGCAAGCCGAAGAACATGGTTTCCTGCTCCTCGACGGCCTGGCGCAAATCCTCGTGGGAGACGCTGAGTTGGTTCAGCTCCCTGTTGAGCCGCGAGACTTCTTTGTCCCGCTGCTTGAGGTTGCATGCGCCCCCTCGAGTGTGGCGCTCTCTTGCTGGAGTAGGCCCTGGGCCTCTTCTCGCGCCAGGAGCTCACGCTAGAGGGCGGCCCGAGCCTCAGCAAGGGCGGTTCGCTCCTACTGGAGCTGAGCCTCCGCCTGCCGGCACGCGTCCCGTTCCTGCCAGAGCTGCTCCTCCGTCGAGGTGAGGGGTGCGGCCTTGTCCGCCGAGCTGCTCCTCAGCTGCTCGGCCTCCTTGACCCTTTCCTCCACCTGGCTCTGCAAAGACCGTGCTCCCTCGAGGGTTGCACGGTCCTGTTCGAGCTAGGCGCGAATCGAGCCACCTCCGTCTCCCACTCCGCTGCCACGGTCCGCATCGCGGCTGCGTCCTCATGCGCCTTCCGCAGCGCCTCATCCCGCTCGAGGAGCGCCGTCCGCACCTTCGCGACTACGGAGGCGTCTTCCGCAGCTTGGGCGTCCTGCTCCAGGAGCTCGTCCCGCACAACCTGGAGCCGGTACTCCAGCCACCCATCGTCGGTCGGCAGGGCCTCAACAAGGGTGTCGAGAGCGTCATACTGGTCCCGGTACCAGTTGCGCTCTGAGCTCAGCCGGTCGAGGTGACCGTACTTCTCCCGGGCTCGACCCTCCAACTCCTGTCACAAGCGGACAAGGCGAGGGAGAAACCGAGTCAAGAAAAGCACGGACACGAGAGAGATGAGGAGGGAAGAAACTCAAAATCCAACGGAAAGAACGCGTACCTGGAAAACCCGCCACGCAGGACCCCCGTGGATCCGCAGTGCCTCATTCAGCGCGTTGTTGAGCGAGGCGCCGTGGCCACAGAACTCTTGCCACAGCGCCTGCTCGGCCTGGGCCTTGTTGAAGTGGGCTGGCAACGCGCTAGCTTGCTCCCGCTCCCACTCTGCGCACGTCACGGTGCCATCAGGGGCGGGAGGGACGGCACGTGACGACGAGGCCTCGGCGCCGCGCGCCAGGTGCCGCGGCATCACACAGCCATCCTCACGCATCACCAACACCCCTGCCGTGGGCACGGGGGCTGGCGCGGGCCAGTTCTCCCATTGGCCCTATCCAGGCGGTGGCACATCGTCGTCGGGGATCTCCACCACGTCCACCTAACCACCAGCCGCTGGGACAGACAAAGGTTGGACCGTCGGCGCGGCGGTTACTATTGCCGAAGCTGCCTTTGTGGTCGTTGCCCCCTACTGCGGCCCCGTGGCCACGGCCGCGCTGCGTAGTGGCTCGCCCGTCGTCGCCGCGCTCCCGGCCGCCCGTGACGCCCTCGACGAGCACCACCTCGTGGGTACGGATGCGTCCAACCTGAGCGCTTTAGCGGGCGCGAGGGCGGGGACGGTCGGTGCCACCTTGCGAACACGGAGATAAGAAACTGAGCTCCAGCCCCTCGAAACCGAAATGTCTGAAGGAGCGACTGCTTACCTCAAGGTGGAGAAGCCTCGCTTCCTCTTCCTCGAGGGTTCGGCAGGCGCTGTGGTGGCGCCCATCGTCGCCGTCGTAGCGCTCCCAGACGCTTCCACGGCGCTCGCCGGCGCCCGCGGCGCGTGCCGGCGCTTTCGCGGCGTGTGTTGGCACCTCCGCGGTGCGCGCCGCCTCTTCCACGGACCGCCCGGCGGCGGGCGCCCCCGCGCCCACCACGGGCGCCGCCCCTCCGCCGCCTCTGCGGCCCTTGGCGACGGGGGCGGAGGATTCCACCTCTCAGGGGGGCGCCCCCCGTCGCTCTCCTTTTCCTTCTCCTCGTCCGACGATGAGTTCTTCGGAGTCGCGGGGGGAGAGAGTCCCTGCTGCTCGCGTAGCCGGTACTCCTCATCTTGCTGCTCCCGGCGCTCCCGGCACCGGATTCTCCTCTCCTTCTTACGCGCCGCCTTCTCTTGCTCCCACCGTTGCGCGGCGCAAGCGGCTGCCCGAGCACGGGGCATTGGTGGATCCGACCGTGAGGCGTCCACGGTCACCCTCTGCTAATGACATCCGTCAAAATCACACCAGCGCACCACAAAAAACCGAAAGGAAAGGGGAAGCCTACTTACCGGCGGGGCGTCGGAAAGCATGATGAACGACCAAAGGTCGTCATTGTCGGTCGGCATGGTCCTAAGGTTGACCGTGCACCTCGCCCTCGTCGCCGAGTACTCCCGAGGAAAACGCTCGCGCAGCAGTCGCGAGCGTGCCAGCGCTGTAGGGTCGGCATCCTCGGTCATCTCGTAGATGCGGTGCCTCCTCTCCATGAGGGGGACGATCCGCCGGTGATGTAAGTTGGCAAGAACCGAAGCCCGTTGAGAGTTAATAGTTGTATCAAAGTTCGTTTAGACTTGCAAGTGGACAAGTCTCCCTTCGTAGTCAAGGGACCCTTCTTCCCTCAAGTGGTGAACCGAAGATATCGAATCCGTGGAACAAATGTGTGACGCAAGAGATGATCTAGTAATGCAAAGTAACTTCAATCTTCGAAAGGTAAAACCCTAATGCATCTAATCAAAGAACATCAAAAACAAATCTAATCTACTAAAGACCGGAGGTAGCAAAGATAGAGGGGGTAGATAAACTGGTCTAGAGAGATCAGGTCAAGCCATTAGTTGAAGTTCCAAGCAAAAGAAGAAGTAGCAAGTTTAATCTCATTAGAAGCCTCTTTAAACCGCGGTTTCCCGTCCGACTCCGAAAACGCCCACCTTTCAGAACCATCGTTCTGTCACAATGCACTCCTATTCATGTGGGTAGTCTAGGGCAAGTTCGAGGACAAGTCGAGATCTTTCGGAAGGTCAGGTGTGCACCTCTAGCCACCACGGCTACAAGAACACCCTATGTGATCTATCTCAAGAATAGATCTAAGATAAGCAAAGCCGATTGAAAATGAAGACTTCGGAGAAACACTTGATCGCTAGATATCAGATTCAACTTGATACATCAACTAGTACAATGATACATGAACAAGATCACCACCGGGATCCTACCTTGATCTTGCTTCTAGCTTTGGGAACTCTGACGTGGTCTTCCTTGCAAGGTTCCCACGTCGGCTAGGGAGACCCTAGTCAACTGGCTCGACCCTCTCCTCTCCGAGATGGTGTCCCTCTCTTCCCTCCTCCTCGACGGCTAATGACGAATGGAATGATGCGTGGCTCTTGACCCCGGGGCTATAAATAGCCCGAATGGCGGCTAGGTCAAAGGGGGAGGCGACTGGGCCTCGGAATGGGCCGGGCCGACCGGCCTGGGCCCACCCCAGCCCAGTTGCCTGCCTCCTTCGCGTGGCGTCGGTTCCCGAGTCTTCTAGATCCTTCCCCCTTCTGCATGTGGGCCCTTGTTGTCAGTTTCTCTCCGAGTTGGACGAAGCTCCTTGTATTGCAAGATTCAACACTTTTCTGGCTAGGTCCTTGGAGTTTGTCATCTTCTCGGGTTAGGTCCTGGGCTTCTTGGAGTCAAGTTTGCTTCATTGCATGACTTGTATTGGGCTTCAAGGTCTTGTCAAGGTGCTTGATGAACTTATCTTGGAAGTCTTGCTTTCAACGTCAAAACCCTGCATAAACACTAAACTCCAAAACCGACATGCACGAATGAACTTGTTATATCAAGGGGGTTAGTACCAATGGATAAGATATAAAACTCATGCCAACACCGAAGGTAAACTCATGGCTAGGTTGACGGAATTTTACCGTCAACAAAGCCGCAGCTAGCCCGGCGTCTGCCAGACTCCTCAGTACGTTGAGGAGCGACTCAAGCCGCTCCTAGCGTGAGGAAGAAGATAGGCCGTGGTGCCAGGAGTCGGTCTTCGCCTTCAGCACCTTGTTGGTGTAGGGGGGAAGGCCGGCGCCTTCATTTCGGAGGTAGAACCACCCCTTCTCCCACTCCGCATTGTTTGACGTCATCGTGCACGGGATGTACCACTCCTTGTGCAACTCCCGCACCGAGAACGTTAGGCCGTCGACGTGCATCGCCCAGCGTTCTCGCGTCTTGGCCGTGGCGACAGTATGCAACTCCGCGCGAAATAAGTGGACTCAGAGATCCCAATTCATAGGGATCCCTAAGAACCCCTCGCAGATGCCGATGAAGGTGGCCGCCTGTGAGATCGCATTGGGGTGAAGTTGTGGAGCTCCACCCCGTAGTGGTAGCACAACCCGCGCATAAAGCGGCTTGCCGGCGTGGTGAAGCCACGCTCATGATGCCGGACGAAGCTGACTACGTAGCCGAACGGCAGGTTCGGCTCCCGATCCGTCGCCGGCGGAGCAATCCACGCCAGGGGCGCTCCCTCCACGTTCGGCACCAGTAGCCCACCATTCACAAGCTCGTGCAAGGCGAACTCCATCACCGACGAACGGCTCCACGGCAGCGGATCTAGTACCGTGATTGGCTGGGGCGGGGCCATTACAGTTAACGGTGGTGTGCGAAGATGATGCGAGCAACGGGCAAGAGCAAGGGGTCCAGCGGCTGGGAAACAAAGGCAAGAAGCAACGGATGCTAAGTGTTGAGGTAAGGGATTACCCCCTTCCTCTCCTTTGATTTATAGATCCAGGGGAGTCGTGCTCCCCGAACCACGCGCGCGCGCCACACGCATTGACTGCAGGTAGCTGCATCTACCACTGAAAAGCGGGCCCCACGTCGCCGAAACGGCCAGACGCACGCGCACGCACGATCATTACAGCTCGGCAACCGAAGGGCCGCGGCGACCCGTCACGTCAGCCCCCCACATCGCCAACTACGCACGTGGTTGCCCCGCCTGAAAAGGTGCGCCCGCGGCGCACGTCTGCAGCCACAACTGTGGGCATTAAATGGCCTGGTCCCTTACCAAGTAAGCGTGACCCTCTCACAGCCCGAGCCCAAGGCTCGAAAAACTAGACCCTCGAAGGGTGCGATTACTAACCAGTGGTCTCGAGACCCGCTCGGTGAGAGCGGGCGCCACAGGTGCCCTTGATTCTAGAGGATTACTGATCAGCAGCTTGAGGGCCGGCTCAACCACGAACCCACGAATCCTGCAGATGCAATCAAGACAGGGGCACCTAGCTGCCACCCCGCAACGGCCGTACTGATCAGGGGTTCGAAGCCTGACCCTCGAAGAGTTCGAACAGGCACCCCAGATCAACAGAGTCAGGGACGACGAGGGCGCACGCATTCGAGCCTATCCTCGAGCTCACTGTCACACCCGTTTTCCGAAGAAAACCGAATGCATCTCATACGTGTGCCATAATCACAATTTCACACATATGATAGACAAATGAGTGTAATATCATAGTACAATGCTCAAAACGTACATAGAGAGGTTTATTAAATTTATTACACTCATCGTTAGACATGAAGGTCTAAACACGAACATCGATAGCTAGACGATGGAACACCGTCTCCAAATTCACAAGCTCCTGACTGGGGGTAACGCGAGCCTCAGAATCCATCGAACTCGTCGAAGAACTCTGCTCCGGCATCCTCCTCTGAACACATATGGCAAGGGTGAGTACACTTATGGTTGGTACTCAGCCCGTGGGGGAAAATGCAAAGCTTTCAAGGGTAGGCTAGGGTTTTCAGCGGTAAGCATTTTAAGTTGGTCAAATTTTATTAGCAAGCACCTATTTACTAAGTGTAAGTGTATACCACCCCAAAACTTAGCTTTTCAAGACTATTCCTCCAAATCATAAGTAACCCTCAATTTGAAATTCATTTCTAGTTAACTATCATGTGAGGGTCCAAGCCGCTCTTGACCGTGAGCACGGCTGATCGATCAGTTTTCACTCTGCAGAGGTTGTACACTTTACCCACAGTTCGTGTTCCCCATCCTGCCCGGGTTTGCAAAGCCCTTAAACACTTCCAAGGTGAGTGGCAAGGGGTTCACTACGAAGCCTTTACAAAGGCGTGTAAAACACCAATATCCCACGACAGTTACAGCTCAGGGCGGACCATAACCCTCCCTAGTGGTCAGCACCTTAGCAAAGGCTACTACCCCAAAAGGACCGGGCTATACCCCTGCAACCCGGAGCCCCCTGTGTTCCTTCCGGACAAGGGCTATTAGATAATTTACACTCCTAATTAATTGGCTAAGCCAGAGCCATGTGGACTGTGGTTGCACTGTTTTCCTGGGTGGTTCTCCATGTTTTAAGTTATATGCTCTTGAAATATCATAAACACAAATTCCATTTAAATTCAACATTTTAAAAGTTAACTTCCATTCCCAAAGTATAGCATCTAAGCATTTTATCTACCCAAACATTTATTTAAAACAAGGTATGCAAGGTATAAGGATTAAAATCTAGTCATTTCCTTAATAGGCATTTCCCATCAAATTTATGCATAACGATTGAAATTTAAAGTGTGATAATATGCATGTTATTAGGACAAAAAGAGTATGCAGGGGGGAAATCCACTTGCCTTCTTCTCCTAAAAACTGGGGCTCAATCTCTTCAAAAGATGGCTCCTGCTCAATCTCGAACGGCACGTCCTCTACGATCACACAAGAAAACAAACAATAAATAAAACAGTACATCAAACATTGCTAAAAGTCTAATACAAGCTTCTAAAACTAACGTGCTTGTTGAGACGATCGCGTAGACACCAAAAACGCCTAAATCGGAGCTAGGACGGAAAAGTTATGATTAAAACAAATTTCAGGGACTATTTTGTAAAAGAAAATGATCCTTAGGGGGTTTTCTATAAAAATCCAGGGGCTAAAACATAATTATACATATAACCTAGAGGTCCTAGGTGCAAAAAGGGGTTTTTGGACTGCGGTTGATTATTTTTGAAAGGGCTAGGGGCTTATCTATAAAAACCAGGGACTAACTTGCAAGGCTTTTATATGGTGGAAGGACCGGGTTGCAAAATATAGAAAAGACAGGGGCTCTTTAGAAAAATGGCCGGCGCAACCCTAGGTTTGACCGGTACCTTCTGTTGACCGGTGGCTAAATTGAATCAGGGCCGTTGGATGAGGATCCAGGGGCTGCGGTTGGCTAGCGGCTAAGGGCGGCGCGGGGCGGCCACGGGCGGCGGCGGCGCGCGGTGGCGGCGGCGGCGCTCGCCGGCCGGCTCGCCGGAGAAGGCCAAAATCGCACTACGGTGCTCTAAACAACAAGAGGAATGCACTAAAATGAAGAGGAGGAGAAGCGGATTTCACCGAGCCGCTCGAAGGGGAAGAAGAGGCGGCGGCGGAGCGGATCGGCGGCGAGGCGCGGAGCTCCGGCGGCTTCCTTGGGGGCGGAGGTGTAGAGGGGGAGAAGAGCTCGATTGAGCGGTGCGAGGTGGAGAGGAGCTCGGGGGCGGCCTTTTATAGGTGGTGAGGGGAGCGGAAGAGGCGCGGCAAGGCGGTGGCGCGGGGGTCACGGCGGCGGCCGCCATTAATGGCCGGGGGGCTCGGTGGGGGCGGCCGTTTCCGGGAGAGGAAGGGCGCGGGGCGCTTGAGGCGGCGACGGGGTAGTGCTTCGCGCACCGGAGGGAGGGGAGGCGGCGCGGGGAGGCGAGGGGGCGCGGGGCGGTGGCGGTGGCCGGCGCGGCGGGGAGATGGGCGGGCGCCGGGAGGTTGAAGGTGGCCCTGACAGGTGGGCCCCACCTGTCAGCGGCGTGAGAGTGAGGGGGGGAGTTAGCGGGCCGGCTGGGTAAGTGGGCCGTGCTGGTTTTGGGCCGCGCGGAATAAAAAGAAAAAGATAGGTGGGTTGGGCTAGTGGGCTGGAAGGGTGATCTGTTTGGTTTGGTTTTCTTTTTTTCTTTTTTTTTCAATTCCTTTTCTCTCATTTCTTTTTCAAACTTTTACTCAAAATCCTTTCAAAATTTTTAAACCAACTTTTGACCACACAATCAATTCAAAAACCATGCATTCAACATGATGCACAAACACTTGGTTTCTCTAAATTAATTAATTATCATTGCATATATTTAAAGGAAAATTTAATTATTCAAATTCATTAACCTTAGAAAATAAAATTCTAATTGTTGCTAGCATTTTTTTAAGTGATGGAATTTTGGGTGTTACACTCACCAGCTCGAGGGTGCCCCATATGTCGTGTTCAAGAGCCAACGAGGGCAGCTAGTCGAGGGATCCCATCAAGGGAGAGCTTCCGCGCCCTCGGTCCCCAGCGAACGGGACAGAACCCTGCCTAGCAAACCCACGTAAGCGCTTTCATGGACGAGTCTCCGGACCATGAGCCAACCCTTATCGAACGGGGCATGGGCGTCCACTTGAATCACCCAATAACAGCTTAATGAGGAATCCGCAATTCGCGATCCGCTCGATGGGAGTTGTGGAAACCTCACCCTCCGTTCCGCAGAGGAACGTCGAGGGGACGTATAAACAAGACGGAGAGCACCCTTCGATCGCCTCAACCGGGCCCAGGCTCGGGGGCTCGACGCACGGCTACACATCCTGGAAATGCACCGAACGCAGACGTATGCCAAGTACGTGCGCATGGCACCACCGAGGCCGGCTAGAATATTGTCGATGCCGGCTGAAACTAACACCTCGCACACTGACACACCCAGCGAAAAAACCTTACAGGAGCACCCACGCTCCTGCAATGCTTCGGGGGCTACACCCGCGAGTGCGCTAGCACGCCCCCACGGAACAGAACAACGTCCAGGAGGGAAGAATGTCCCATCAGCAAGCACCAACCTCTGCGGGATCCTACGGATATCACCACAAAGGTTCGGGGGCTACTGTTAGGGACAGCCATAGGGGTCCCCTAAATAACCAGGGAACACCCACTTTCTTTCACAAATAACAAAACATAAACGAACTCACCAACGTAAAACACGCCGAAACAATCACGGATCACAAACAAGGGCCCACGGTCCTGGAGGCCCCAGCGGCCCATGAGAATAGTCGGCCCCAGCCACCCTCAGGCGAGACTCCGCTTCGCTCGAGGGGCAAGGCCCCGCGCTGACGAACTCCACCTCGCTCGAGGGCTATACACCCCCTCGAGCGAGTCTCCCCCTCACTCGAGGCTCTCACGGGCTCGCCACCCCCGTACCTTCTCCCCCGACCGGGGTCTTTAATGTTCTGACACATGCAGGTGCCCAAGTCAAAGATGAATCCGCGCCACGCCTCTGACACGCCTGGGAATCATGCCCCGGCGTTGTTCCGCCAACCCTCCCAGCGAGGCCAACCCCGCCACTGTGCGGTAAGGCCGATGTCAGCTCCGATCCGTGACGCTGTGCTACCCACTCTCGTACGGACCAGGCGCCGCACCCTCGAAAGAGGATGGCAGAACCCTCGAAAGGGGGACGGACGTCTGTTCCACTCTCGTCCAGGACAACACCGTGACGTCGGACCAGTGAGGCATGTCTCCTCCGTCACCATCGATCCTGTGCGGCCATCCCCACCATCACGACACCATCTCGGGCACTGCAACGCCATCCCCAATGTTGTGGGAGTACGGGGCGACAAGACACCGCCACGCTGGTTGTTGTGCGCCTTACGGCCTCCCATCAGCTGCACCCTCGAGTCATCATACGGACAACGACTAAACGGGGGATTTCAGCACCACCACCCTCGAAGCCGCCCCTGGACGGACACAGGGCATGCCACGACGCTCCACCAGAAGCAAGATTCGCCAGGACGGCCGTCTACTCTATGATACTGTGCATCGTACCACCACACGTAGTTAGCACAGCGCGACATGCCTGTAAATTGCCTCCCCTTGGCCTATAAAAGGAGGCCTTGCTGCGGGAGGGATGAGGGTAGCAAGCACACTCGCACGCTCACTGCCTTCACCACGATATTGGCACTTGCCTCAATCAAAAACCTCTGGGACCTGGAGGCCCGGCCTCCTCTCCCGCCTCGCTTGTAGCCCCCATCTGCAAGCACTACGGTGCTACGCAATATAGTGCCCCGAGCACACCACTGCTGAACGTACGGCCCCGGCCGAAACCAGGATAAACGTCGTGTCACTAGTTGCTTAGCACCGGCCATTGAGAGATAGATCTCAGCGCTCTTACTAGTTAGTGTCGGGACTACTTTCCGCAGCGACACTATTCTTGATTCTGGATAGTATTCACTTCATTGATGATTAATTGATTCCATGAGTTGGTTACAATAGGTCCACTGTTGTCTTCCAGTGTTCACATTGAATCGAGCACTTCAAATCTAGCATTGCAAATGTTTAGCACTAGGTCTTGTGTTTGGGATATGCAAGCTGGCAGCATCTAGTGCATCAGCGTCTAATATATGTGGGGCAGCGGCAAAAAAAGGAGAAAATAAAAGGAGTTCAATATTTCACATACATTTGTATGTAGTAGTTTGGGTGAATAAACATTAAAATATGTATTTGAAACATGGGCAAGTATGTGTATTACTATGTGCAGAAATCATTTCAGACATATTGCTGTACACTTATTTTTTATCTAGTTGATTGAGTTGGTTTTTCAAATCATCTGAATTGATGGCTAAAATGATGATAATTGGAGTACCGACAATGTTAAGTTGTTGTTGAAGAATATTAAGTTGATTTGTTAGACTGATTGTTGTATACGAGCACTAAATACAACTGGTGTAAATCAATTTCCGATTTCACAATTGAGTTAGGCTCGATAAAACATTCTAAACAAGATATCACTTGCTCCTATGTTTGGTTGATAATTTTTTTATAGTATCAAGTTTTTTATTAAAAATTTAATGCATATTACAACAAATTCAAAAGCGTTTTAGAACAGATGTACATGCAATTTAACAACTCCAAACAAACATTATTACTTCAGGATAAGTACATAATAGAAACCCTTGCAATCTTAAAAAAACTTGCAAAAGTAGCAGTTCACTACAGAGATAGAATAAACACATAAGGTACTCCTCATCGCTATTCAGTTGCCCTAGAAAGATTCAACCTGCACTAAAATAAAATATACCAACAAGTATGTGTATTACTATGTGCAGAAATCATTTCAGACATATTGCTGTACACTTATTTTTTATCTAGTTGATTGAGTTGGTTTTTCAAATCATCTGAATTGATGGCTAAAATGATGATAATTGGAGTACCGACAATGTTAAGTTGTTGTTGAAGAATATTAAGTTGATTTGTTAGACTGATTGTTGTATACGAGCACTAAATACAACTGGTGTAAATCAATTTCCGATTTCACAATTGAGTTAGGCTCGATAAAACATTCTAAACAAGATATCACTTGCTCCTATGTTTGGTTGATAATTTTTTTATAGTATCAAGTTTTTTATTAAAAATTTAATGCATATTACAACAAATTCAAAAGCGTTTTAGAACAGATGTACATGCAATTTAACAACTCCAAACAAACATTATTACTTCAGGATAAGTACATAATAGAAACCCTTGCAATCTTAAAAAAACATGCAAAAGTAGCAGTTCACTACAGAGATAGAATAAACACATAAGGTACTCCTCATCGCTATTCAGTTGCCCTAGAAAGATTCAACCTGCACTAAAATAAAATATACCAACAAGGCTAATGGACAGTCAAACAAAATGAACAAAAGCACATGAGCTAAATTTTGTTTTAGCGAATAAACTAAATAACTAATAAATTGACCTGTGAAAAGAAAGCAAGCATAGAACCGGCAACGTCGCTATAGCATGAAAAATAGCCCTGCATTACCTAACATTGAAAACTATGCTGGAGTGATGAGCTGCTTGCCTGGCTGAGCTAATGACAGATGCATGCAGTGGAGTGGTCCAAGCACTCCAAATGTGTTGCCTAACCTTAGGATGATGTAGATCAAATCAGTCCAAAACAATCCAAGCAATATGTTCCGGTTGAAGTTGTGCCTACAAATAGTATAGAAAAAGGAACTATAGATCAGTACTTAGAAAATACAACCAAAAGATGAAGACACACTAATGAAATGAATGCAGAAACAAAAAAAAGTGTGTAAGAAGAAAAAATCTAGAGTTCTCAGCAACATCAAACTGAGTTATAGTATCATATAGGCTATGAGTGATCCCTATAGCAAAATTAAAAGCTTCTTCACTTACACAAAAGCTAAATTGATACGTACAAATTCTCAATTAATAAATCATACAAGAAAACTTAGAGCCAGCGTCAGCGGACGTAGAGCCAGCGTTGTCCATCTGGACATAATGACAACCATGCAGGAAAACCACCCTCCTCGAGGTAGTTCACGAGAGTCCATGATTCCACATCAGCGGACGTAGAGCCAGCGTTGTCCATCTGGACATAATGACAAAAGTGAGAATCAGGTGGGTGCGAGTGTGCAAAGGTAACTCGATCCACGAATACGGGTAAGGTCAAGGTATGGGGTAGCCATGCATACTTAAATACCATCGTATGCCGAGCTCGAACAAGCAGGCATGCCAACGATACATGGTCGGGCAATCGGGAACCAAACATCCTACTCAAAACCAGAGTTCAACACTTCCTCAATTGGCGTAGCAACTTAGCAAGGTTATGAAGCTTAAGTTGGGTACTCAAGGTTGAGCTAAGGAACTAGAAAGGTGATGAACCAAGCAAGGTTCAAAGGTTCTAGGGGGATGTCAAGACAGGGTTGACTACCAAGCATAACCTGTGGCAGACCAAGGTACGATCATGAACTTTGACGGGTGGAACTGGATTAGATTGAAGCGGCCTAGGTCAAGATCATCTTAGACGAAAGGTTCTTGGACAAGAACAGCAATTTAAGCAACACTTTTATTAAATCTAAGCATGACAACACATCTACACCTAAAGAGGCTAAACAGAACAAAATATGCTAACACTATTTTACCTTAGAGAGCACGGAAACAGACGTGAGTTCAGTTTAGGTTCTTCCACGACTTTTAACATGATGCAAGACGTCCTATTCGTCCTCACAAGGCATCCAAGCCAAAATTCGGAGTTAACGCCGGTGGCATGGCACGTACGCGTATCTCCCTATAATAACTATTTGAGATCTAGTCGATGCTTACTTAGCGAGCTTACGTAACGAGGTTAGTGCACCTGCAGAAGATCACAGAACACATCGAACCTTTCATGCCAGCACTCATGAAAGCGTCCACATACATTACCGTTCACTATAGAAACGGCATCCATGCGTTGAGCCGCTGCATGGACAACATCCTATTTAAGACTCTGACGCGACGTGAGTGCCCATGGGATTAGGCCTCACTCATCCCTCATGGACTTTCCCATGGTACCATCACGTATGGCAAAACGTGACGAGACTCAAACGCGACGTGGCACCCATTGGAATAGGTCCCACTAGTCCCTCACAGGACTTCCCTGTGGTACCACCACGTATGGCACACCGTGATGAACTAGTATGGTGGTGCGAGAATGTAAGTCTGACATAAAGTAATGTGCTGGGAGTTAGCAAAATATACCATAGATTAATAAGCCACCTGAAAGAAACCAAAAATTCCCTCTAGGCCTCTCGGTCTAGTTTATCCTTAACGGACCAACGTGTTTTGCAATTCAAACAATCTTGGCAAATTTTATTCGAAAATCATGTGATTGGAGTAGTTAATTAAACTCTGGTGCATGCAGTCGCTCTGATACCAGCTGTGACAACCCGCCCAGGAAAATACCGTACTAACGCCTAAGACCGATCCACTTTGGTCATTAAGCAATAGTAAAGCATCATCCTGTCGTTGGTTGCCGGGTTAACGCATGGTAAATCACTTGGACATCGAACAGAGGATCGACACATGCATTAAAACTCACGCGAAGGCGAGTCCAGAGTACAACATGAATTAAATATTTTATTACAAACCATTGTTCATGACATGGAGTAAAGGTTCAGAGTTCGAAAATACAGCGGAAATAATTTAAACTAGCGCAACGGTGAACATCACAGGAGGCCATCCGTGAGGTCCTTACTTGTCGTCACCCTTCTGATCAAACACACCTGCAACAACAGTTTTAAAGCAAGGCTGAGTATACTAATACTTAGCAAGACTTAACCGTCGGGTGATGACTACATCACTAACCTCTAGACATGAAAGGCTTTTGGCGGGTGGAGTTTCTTTTGCTGGAAAGCCACTAAGAGTGGATCCTTACTTTCAATCTTTTAGCACAAGTTCTAGTTGATTACCATTTCTAAATGTGCCATCTAATTCAATCAAGAATTGGACAAGCAATTAATTCATACAACAATGTTCCTCGAGTTCCATCATTATGGGATATCATGGCCAGTTGATTAAGCAGTCTTGGATAACGGTGAGAGGCCAACAAACGATTGATTTAAACCTTGCAAGGTAGACCCAAACACACGGTCGGCTGCCCCCGCGAGGACAACTCCCCAGGCCGTTTCCAAAAATCTTCGGGTTGGGATCGAATCTTACAGTCCCTGGTGCAGGCTATCCGGCATACCCCGCGAGATACCCGGAGTCACCATACACCACCCTTCCCGGTAGCTAGCCGGTAAGGAGATTTCTCAAGAGTAGTAACGGTAGGATCCCGTGCCGCCTCATTAAGTTACTAGGCTTACCGGCCCCATAACCGGCATGTGCTTAGTACGTTCAAAAGCTTAGCCCACATGCCCACTGGACCGGAGCCCAATCCCATGCTCTTACCACATGAGCGATCCATTTAAGGATATCTTATGATTCCTATCTAGGAACCTATTCTCGCGAGTGACGAACATCACTCGACTTCTATCGGTCCTATAGCATGGCAGCTATCGACCTAGCGTACTAGTGATAGAGCATAGGTACCTAGGGATCATGCATCTAGGGTTTCAATCAATTCCTGAAACGTAAATGCACAATCACAGCAGACATAATTGCATAATTTTAAAAGGCGGGGTTAATGATCCGGGGCTTGCCTTCGCTGGCAAGGTTGGCCTTGGGCCCTTCTGGACTTGGGTCCAGGTCTTGAGCTACGTTCACGTTCGGCAGCTCCTTGTTGGCACCTTCGTCTCCTCCTTCCAGCACGAGCGTACGTCTACTGGCGGAAAGATCTACACGAAGATGCAAATGCAAGATTTATTCGATGATTTTTACTTTAATCACATACGAACCATTTTGACAATCAAGGGGGTGCATTTGTTGGGCACATTCACCTAGATAAGAATACATACAACATACTCTTCCATAAAGGAACAATATGCAACTCTCTATTAATTATTCTCTTGATGGTGACTGTGTACATATATATGTAAATAATTTAATTCAAACTCACCAACAGTAGTGGGTAGGTACATTTAACCTTTTTAACATGAACTGCAACCATACCCAAGTTAACATGGATGGTTTGGTGATTCCTCTTATAGGAAGGTGATTGGTTGTACATGGGTTATTCTTGTATTGTACAATTGTATAAAGTTTTCTTTGTACTTATCATTTCATGTGAAAGCTTTAATCATTTTCCTTTCACAAGCAAGATATAAATAATACTTTTATCCTTGAAGTATTTCCTTATCAATAATGAGGATTAATTATATTTTAATTAATTTAGATAGTATTTTCAAAAAGGAAAAAGAATTAAATAAGGGCTTTTCTTTATTTAATTTCCCTTTAATAGAAAAAGGGCTTTTAAGCTCTTTATCAAGCAATTAAATTACCCAAAAACTAAAGGAGTGCTTCTTAAGCCTATTAGCATCTATACTGGTCCATTGGACCCACATGTGAGTGTTGGATGCTAGGAAATTAAATATTATGGAAAATGACAAAGGTTATCTAGTGATTCAATTTAAATGCATATAAAACTAATTAAGCATCAAAATGATCCAAACTTTATTGTGCATTCTCTCTGGTCCTAAACAAGCCTAGAGAACCAACATGTTTGCATGGAATCTCTACTGAACTTGGTTTATTAATTTACAAAGGAAAACATGCATAAATCAAGAGTAATTATTTCTGTTAATCCAAAAATCATGGTTAATTCACAAGATGTGTATTTTGGTATTACAAGACAGTGTGCACAGGTTGGGCTCAAGAACATAAATATATTTAACATGAAAAATCATTTATGCAGATCTGCCAGAAATAGAAAACCATTTTTATAAACAGATTTACATTATACCTTTGTGCAATTTTTGGCATAGGAGCCATTCATGACCTAACACACAACATATCCAAAAATTAGCTACATAGGTCCTATGGTTTTTGAGATATTGCAGATCTAGGGTTTTCACATTTGTATTTTTCATGCAAAAACTAAAAGGAATCAGCTCAGGCCAGAATAACAAAACTTGTAGTATAAATCACCGTGGATCCAGCAAAATTGGTTTCACATTTTTCTGAATTTTCTGTGATTTTCTACGCAATTTACAAGGTTCAGCAATTCAGTTCAACTATTTGAGTTACCTTTTGCAAAAAGGGCCCTGGAAAGATGTGGAGGTTTGCAATGTAGGCCTTATGGCGGTCGGCCGGCACGGGCTGAGCAATTCCGGCGAGGCCGGCGCGGCTCTTGACCGGGGAAGGGGCAGAGGATGGTTAGGGGACCACCTAGGACCGGTTTAGGGCACTGGACGGGGTGGAAAGAGCCGCCGGCGGGCGGCGCACCGGTGGCCCGTGGTGGCGGCCGCCGCGGCTGCTTGCGGCCGGCGAAGGTGGCTCGGTGGAACGGAAGGGCGAGGCGAGGAGCACTCACGCGCGCCGGAGAGGGTGTCGGCGGGTTTAATTGGGGAAGAACGCGGTACGGCGGAGTACTCGCCGTGGCGGCCGCTCCTGGCGCCGGCGGCCATGCGGTTGGCCGCGGGGGAGCGCTGGCCGTCGCCTTAAGTAGTAGGGGCGCCTCGGGAGGGTTGCCTCGAAGTGAGCAGCGAGTTAACGCCGCGGTACGCCGTCCTGGTCTCGGTAGGAGTGCTCGGCGGGGAGGGAGCCGACGGACCACCGGTCCATGAGCGAACGCCGAGTACGGTTGGTCCAGAGGGGGGGAAATGGGGGCACGGGGTTCAAGGGCACCTTGGGGCACGCGGCCTGGGAAAGGAGCAACCTCGGGGTGCGCCCGGGGGCTCGGACGCCGAGGGCGGGCGCGGCGCGCGCGGGCGGGCGCGGCGGCGGGCGCGCGCGCGCGGCGCGGAGTGCGCGCGAGAGCGCCCAAACTGTGCAGACCGGCTCTGTTTGAATTAAGATTTCTCCAAAAATTTGAATAAAAGTGCACAAAGCAATGAATAGGAAAGTTGTAGATCTAACTACCCTCTACAACTTTCAAAAAGGCCATATAGTGTTTTTCTCAATGGATTTTGCAGGAACGTCGTGCCAACTTTGAATGTCAGCCTGTTCTGGAAAACAGGGGGTACTGTCAATCGATCAAGTTTTTCGCTAATTTCCACCCAAAATTTGAAATGCCAATCTACATGAAAGTTGTGTCCCTCAACAAGATGGACAACTTTCATAAAGGTAGATTTTGAAGTGTTTAGGTGAATTTTGGGGAACGCGGCAAAAGTTCCGGACGACATTCGCTGACGTCAACGGTCAAGCGGGGTTTGACCGTGCCTTTGACCAAGGGTTGACTACGGGTGTGTATAGGCTTGGTCAAGGGGTTCATTGGGGTTCATTGACGAGGTTTTCGGGTGATGACCCAGGTTGACCTGGGTTTGACCGGGGTTTGACTGGTTTGACCCGGCTGATCCGGTCATTAGCGTTAATGACGGTAATTAAAAACCTGGGGCGTCACAGTCTACCCCCCTTAAGAAGAATCTCGTCCCGAGATTCGAAATTACAAAAGGGAGTGAGGAATGATTCTGGGATAGAGGTGTTACCTACGAAATTCAGTTGGCTTTGCTCCACTTGAGGGCTTGGCTTGTTGTTATTGATGGCAGATCCGGGGTTCTGCTTCTGCGGTTGGGGCTTCTGCTGCCTGGGTTTCGGGCACTTATTGACAAAATGCCCGGGCTGTCTACAATTGTAGCACAACCGGGGAGGAAGGTCTTTGGGTGTGGAGATCGGTTGCTGGGCTTCCTGGATCAGGCGGAGCCTCTTTCTCTCCTTTTCCTTTGCCCTCTTCGTGGTTCGCGAAGGTGTTGCACTAGCAGGGGATTGAGTGGCACTACTAGGGTTACAGCTTCGCTTGCCTTCACGCGGACCAGTATCTGTACAGGTAATTTCCCACTCACTTACATCTATCTCAGAAAGTTCTCGTTTACTGCCTTTATTTGCCCTCTCTTCTGCCCTAAGATCCATTGGTAGTTGAGAAGATGGTAATATTGAGTCGGAGGCTTGGGGTTGGTCTTGATTAACGTACTCCTCCAACAGATTGAATAAACGGGCTTGTTCGACCATAGAAGCAGATGAAGACTGAGAGACAGACGGCCAAATTATTCTGATATGGTTTCCCATAACGTCCTTGGATGATATCAGACACTATCTGGTTCAGCATAGAATTCTGCCCTTCTAATAGTTGAGTTATGCCGACAATGGCGTTTGTCCCTCTGGGTGGGTACTTCTGGTGAACAGGGCTTGGAAGGTTGAAGCTTCGATTGCATCAGTGGTATTTGTTGTAGTTGTTGAGCCATTTGCTGTTGGGTCTGCAGGAGTTGGCATAACACTTCGGTATGTGCTGCTACGAAAGCTTCGGTCAACATCGTGGGCGGCGGTTGCGTAAGATCACCACTACCCGATGCTTCAAAATCGTTGGGGTTATTCCATGCCGGTCGGAACATCTGAAATTTGAGTCCCTAATTAGCACATGATCGGAATCTCACCCAAGCTTATAATTCGAACATATTGTACGAGACTCGTTCACGGTAAGCAATGCAAACCAGACATCCCAATAGACACAATATCAAATTGGTAAAACTTTGCCTACACACATCCCATGATCGGGAATGCAGATGGAACAAAAAGGTACAAGGTGTGTCCTCTTACTACCTCATCGCCGTTCACGAGGAAGCGGACGATGAATGTGCACATGCACAGCTAATAGCAGACATAATCCTCCTACGATACAGAGGTACATCCCTAACAATGTCCAGCGAAACGACTCGAACTCTTCCGAAGACGGAGTCATGGGTGGCACCTTGGATTGATTTCTGCTTTCAGTCTAATCCGAGCTTCTTCTTGACGTCGGAATGAAGATGAAGAACAGTTTGCTCGGGAAGATCGAAGTAGTTGGGAGAGATGCTCTAGTGGCAAATAGCTAGGCTAGCAAACAAGAACAGTGATACTGCCGAGCTCGGAGGGAAATGGAGCTTTCGTATCGACGGTCCCGGTTAAACGGTTCCATTTTATAACCGTTGTGAAGCTGTAACGGTCAGTTGACCCAGTCGGTTATCTGGTGTATACAACACGGAGCTCGACAAGGTCAGCTCACGCGATCATGACGTCGTGAATACGGTTGCGGAAATCGAGGGTAGGGCGATGTCATGGCGTCGTATGACCGTGACACTGATGACGAGGGGGCTCAACGGTCTAAATAATCGACCGTAATGGGGAGCAACACGAGAAAAACTTGGTGTACTACGCTTCACGCTTGTGATAGCGACACTGAGGAGCGTAGCATAAAGCTTCGATCGATCCTGGGCGTACTTCCTTGTTTGACTTTGAGAATTTGAAGGTTAAGAGCACGGACCAAGAACGAATGCACGATGGATAACTTTTCCATGTTGACTATTCGAGAACCTTGACTGCTCGAGAAAAGTTTCTACTTCTACTGTTTTCCACTTGGCTAGCGGAAAAGGGAATCGATGCTACAAGATCGTCAAGATTCACTGTAAGGGACCAATTGGTCAAAGATTTCCAATAGGCCATTTCAAGGGAGGAAGGTTAATGACAGAGTTCCACAAGCTCCTGTATGAAAGGTGACTTCAAGTGGGAACTTCAAGGAATAATCTTGCTCACTCCTTTACTTATTTCGCAAATTTTTAGGTTTTGACAACTCGTTATTTTGAAAGTGTAACACTTTTCAAAGTTGACGCGATGCATATGCTTGTGCAGTATGGTGCTCATGATGCACGTTAGAACGACTCGGTTACCCATATGCGTTAGTGATTGCAAGGGCAATCGAAGTAGCGAGGATCTGTGTGACGAAGTGCTATCTCACAACCAAGATACCTAGCGCGCTCCTAGTGGCAGTCGGGTGGCTGCAGCACACACGATACCCTAGGTTCCGTCGCGGCACCTTAGACTATGGGGTAACAACATCACCAAACGAGAGAGGTAGAGTAGGGGTACGGAGCTTCATGCGAATGCACGTTAGTATACCCATGCTTCCTAAATGCACATGCTATGCAGCGCATGCTCAAAAGCCACATTTAAATTAATTCACAAGGTTTGAGCAAGACCGAAAAGAACAAGTTCAAGATTGAGGAATTGATTAGATCTGGGATTGACACGAAATTCATGGAGTACGGATCTTGATTGATCACAACTTAACATAAATAATGCCTTACGAACATCATTGCGGAAAGGGATGTTTAATCAAGGCAGTACATCGATGAGAGTTTTCAGAATTACCAACAACATCTAGGATTACAAGGCAGACTAGCTGCAATGACAAGATTCCTAGTCCAACCGACAGCGATAGTTGACCAAAGTGGTCATGGTTGAGGACCATGTGTGGTTCGAGGACCAATGGATGGTCGCTTCCTTGTGTGATGAGTGATTGACAACGTTGTGTGGACTGATTCTTGGCTAAGTATTGCAGGTGCAGGTTGCGGCTTGACTCGTGTTGGTGCAGGTGAAGAACAAGCGCGAAAGGTCGTTGCCGGTGAGGCCTCCAGGTGTGGAGAAGACAAGTAGGCTTCGTTCGAGGGACCCGGTGGCCGGCGGGGGTCAAGTGCGGGCCGCATGGTGGCATGAACAAGCAAGATGAAGTCGTGGACGGTTTCTTGGTAGAGCCTCAAAACCAAGGTCGAGCCGGGACTACGTGGGAGCCGAGTCATGAGTGGAGATTGGCGGAGGCTACACCGAGTTCGCGCGGTTTGCGGTGGTTCACCGAGAAAACCACGCGGGTTACTCGGTTGAGCCACAAAACCGAGGCCGAAGACTCGACGAGGAGGTGCGGCCACCCGGGCCGGTTCAACCGCCCGGGGAGGGCGGTCGGACCGCACCCCGGGGCCGGTCGGATCCACCGGGCCGGTCTAACCGCCCGGGGGGGGGGCGGTCTGACCGCCCTGGCCGCCGGCGCCGAGAAGCTTCGAAGCGGAGGACACGTGTCGGGATCGCAAGGCTTGCGTCGAGGCTACGCTGGGTGCGGTCGCCGGGCATCCGTCCGATGGTGAAGACATCAAGAATTCCAAATCCGCCCTCGAGGGGCATGTATCCCTAGTTATTAGTGAAGGATAGTTTAGTCTTTTGGGTGCCTCCATATATACTCATTAGATGGGTGGATGGCAGCCAACTCTTGGAACCCTAGCTCATTTGGTTTTTCCATTTTCGTTCTCCTTTTTCCTTAGGATTTTAGAAGGCTAGCTTGAGAGCTTCATGTGAGATCTAGAGAGAGGGATGGATGTTTGGGTGGCAAGCTAGACCTTGTACGAACCATTCATGGCATGTATAGAAGGTTTGGCGTTGTTCATCATGGTGGTTTTCCCGTCTCTTTGGTGTTGATTTTCGGAGTTCTTTTTGGCGGTGCTTTGAAGAAGATTTCTTGGGGTTTTTGGTGGGTGTCACGTATGAGGTTCTTGTGCCTCTTTGGCTGGTGACTTTGCCCCCAAATCCCCTTTGAATCGGACTCGATTTGGTGGTTTCTCGAGTTGGGCGAGTTCTTGACCTAGAGAAGCGATTTCTTCGATTCCTCTTGATTGTGAGTGTTTCGGGTCAATTCCTTTGAGGTAGAGGTTGCCCAGGAGGTAACTTAGCTATTCCCGAAGTTTTGCTGCAATTCGTTGAGTGATTCGGGAGATCGGGCGCGAGGAAGTTGAGGTTTGTCCCGCGGGTTCGTTTTTTTGAAGGGGCGGTCTAACCGCCTGCGGAGGGGCGGTCTAACCGCCGGGGTGTTTCCGGGTCAAAGTTTTGTTTCGCCGGATTTTCCTCTCGTGAGTTTATTCGCCTTGATCGGAGGAGTGTCGGGGGTGAAATTCGGGGTCGTTCTCGTGCGGTTTGCTAGGTGTTCTTGATCGGGGTTCGTTCTTTGGGTACGGGAGGTTAGACCGCCCCCGGTAGCCGGTCTAACCGCCCCTAGGCCCTTGGGTGAAGTTTTGGTTTTCGCCAATATTTTACGGGAGCTAGCATGGCCTTGACCGAGAGATCTCTCGTTGGTGAAACCGTGGTGAGTTTTGGTGCTCGAAAGAGGCGTTTCGGAGGATTTCTTGGTTGCCGGTGGAGGCGGTCTAACCGTCCCCTATACCGGTCTAACCGCCCCCTCTCGGTTAGCCGGCTTTCGAGTTGTTTCCGGTTGTCGGTGCTGCGTGTGTGTTGTGGTTCTTTGGTAGAGTTTGTTCCTAGGACCGGTAGCACTCCAGTGGCTACGTGGTTTTGGCAAACGGGAGGTAGAAGTGCGGAGCGTGTGATTTCGGGGGTTCGACCGAGCTCGTTCGTCTTGTCGGAGTTTCAATCTCCCCTGAGAAGAATTTTTATCGGCTCCCATTCACTCCCCCCCCTCTCTGGTCGCCTTATAGGTCCTTCAAGTGGTATCAGAGCCGGTTCGGGTCTTCGTTGACTCTAACCAGTCTAAGATCCAAGGATGGCGTACCAGGAACGGGGTTCGGGTCCTCCACACTTCGATGGCAAGAACTACCAGATGTGGAGCAAGCGGATGGGTGCGTTCCTCCGCGGAAAGGGTCAGCTGCTTTGGGATGTCACGGTGGACACAGGCTATGTCCAGCCGATGGATTTCCTTGCTCCAGGGTCGAGGGACAGATTTGACGCCAACAATAAGGCGGTCGACTACTTGTTTCGTGCTTTGTGTCAGCCTAAGTTCGATCGGGTGCACACCGAGCACTTGGCTTGTAGGATTTGGGCGGTGTTGAAGGAGGCTCATGTTGGGAACGCCTAGGTTCAGGCACGGATGTATGCGACCTACCGGAGAGAGTACGAGAACTTCACTCATCTCCCCGGTGAGTCCATCGATGCCTTGTTTCAGAGGTTCACGGTGGTGGTGAACAACATGAGGGCCAATGTGGATGTGCTCCCGTACGATGATCATGATAGAGCGGTCAAGCTCTTACACTCTTTGGATCGTATAATATGGGGCGGAAAGTTCGAGGCCATAGTCGAGTCGGAGAGGTATGATACTCTGACGGTGAACGAGCTGTTCTCGAAGCTCAAGTCGGCTGAGGTGGATAGGGGCATGACTGCCAAGCTCGAGGGACCGACTGACTCCCATAGTCTTGCCCTCGTTGGTGGTTCCAAAGGAAAGACTAACTCTAACCCATCCACCGGGATGTTCTCGTTTTCCTCTTTGATGTCTATGCCGGATGAGGAGTTTGATGACCTTGGAGAGGACGAGCCGGCGGCGTTGACGAGGAGCTTCGAGAGGCCGCACGAGAACCGCGTGAACATGAGGAGGAACACGAGGACACGCTTCCGGTGCGGCAAGCGGGACACTTCGTCGCCGACTGCCCGGAGAAGGCCGAGAACAAGGACAGCTACAAGCACAAGCCGAGGATGAACGACGGCAAGTACCGTTCAAGGCGCGACCACAAGAGCAAGCACAAGAACAAGTACAAGGACAAGCAACGATCAAGGAAGAAGGGGGGCCGAGGCAAGGCCCGAGCAATGGTTGGAGCGAGCGACGTCGACTCCAGTTCCGCGTACTCCACCTCGAGCTCGAGCAGCAGTGAAGACGAGGGAGATCGCCGCAAGAACAAAAAGTCGTCCAAGAACCTGAGCGGGCTGAGCTGCTTCGCAAGAGATGGCTTCTGCACCATGGCGCTGAGCTCCGGCAGCAAGAAGAGCACACGGAGCGACTCGGACTGCGAGTCCGACGACGAGGTGCGTGATGAACTTCCCTTCTTGCGCCAGGAGAATGAGAGGCTTGGCTCTTTGCTTGATAACCGTGATGACATGCTTAGAGAGGCCAAGAAAATGAGGAAAGAGCTTAGGGCTTCACTCGAGGATGCTAGGACTAGAGTGGCTGAGCTAGAGACACAAGTGCTTGATAGCAAGCTTGAGATTGATTCGCTTAAGGCTAGCCCTGTTGTTTCGGATGATAATGCTTGTGCTGATTGCTCCATATTCCTTGCTGATCTTGCTTTATTTAAGGAGAAGCATGCCTCCAAGTGTGAGGAACTAGATGTGCTTAGGGTTGAAGTGGCTGAGCTTAAGTCTAGACCTGCTTTGCTAGGTGCTTGCACTTCTTGCCCCGTTTTGCATGCTAAGATTGATGAGATGCATGCTTACACTAGTTCGCTCGAGGCTAAATTGAAGGAACCCATGCCTACATCTTGCTCTACCTGTGAAATGCATGCATTGAAAAATTTGGAGCTTGCACATTATGTTGATCGTTTGCAGGATGAGAATGATGACTTGAGGAAGTTGATGGGTTGGTTGTCCGGTCATGAGCCTTAGTTGAGGATGATGATCGAGGCCTTTAAGAGGCAAGATGGTGAGGGGCTTGGGGCAAACAAGGTTGGTGAAGGAAGTGGAGAGAATATCCCGGAGCCACCAAAAACCTACCACAAAAATGATTTCCCTCCAAAACCCAACCATCTTAGGAACCGACTAGACACAACCCCAGCTCCACCTATATTTCCTACACCCACAAATGATCTCCGAAGGCCTATCAAGTTTGTGAGCACTTTCGGGAAAGTGTTCTTTGGGAAAGTGAGTGAGAAGGCAAGTGAGGAGAAATCGGTGGAGGAGTTGAGTGGAGAGAAACCAAGCGAGCAGCCCCAATCCAAGCCTAAACCCAAGCTTGTGAGGTTCCGTTGTGGCCATTGTGGGAAAGAGGGTCACAAGGATGAGTTTTGCTTCAAGAGGAAGCGGGAAGAGAGGATGGCAAAGGAGTGGGCGAACAAGGATAGGTACAACCCTTCCCATGGTGTACCTAAGCCTCGTATGCCACTACCCGGGGGTAAGGGCGTGTTGAGAAGTGTTCCGGCATGGGGAGATGCGAGTTCCCGCAGCCGAGGAGAGCGATTCGGGAGGGGCGGTCGAGCCGGCCCGGCTAGGCGGTCGGACCGGCCCGGCCCGAAGGGGGCGGTTAGACCGCGGCACGGCTAGGCGGTTTTAACCGGCCCCCCGGCACTCGGGGCGGAGTGGTTTTCGAGGTGGTGAGTCGAGAGGTTTCGGTGTCCGGGAGGTGGAGTTGCTGGTGGTTGGTCTGGAGAGACAGCAGGTGGTCAGGTTGCTAGGCATTCTCCCCCTCGAGTTCACTACGGGGATGGGAGGAGTTGTAGCTTTGAGAAGGAGAGGAGGGACGTTCCACGGGTTGTCTTCCGTGGGTTTGGTCCTTCTCCAGGCAGTGAGGGGTGGTTCCCTCGGAGTGGTTATCGAGGTGGTGTTCGTGGTGGTAGTTATGGTAGGAAAGATGGCTTGATGTGCGCTAACCCCACTTTCGAGCAAATGGCTCGGCACTGGTTTTCCTCCTTTGGTACTAACCCCAGTGCTGAGTCGTTTGTTCGCTCACGTGCTTGTTTTTGAATTTCAGATGGGAGACTTGAAGAACATTTGGTTGACTGACTCCGGTTGCTCGAGGCATATGACCGGAGACGGGGGTGGTTCTCAAGTCTCGTCCCGTGGTGACGAAGAGGTACATCACCTTTGGGGACAATGGGCGTGGGCGTGTGCTTTCGGAAGGTGAGATAAAAGTGAGTGACAAGATCACTCGAGGCGTGTTGCTCTTGTTCAATCGGCCGGGGTACAATTTGCTTTTCGTGTCCCGGTTGTTGGATGAGGGCTTTGAGGTGTTGTTTCGGCCGGGTGGTTCTCGGATTGTGGACTCTCGAGGGGACCTTGTTTGTATGGTCGTTCCCGAGGGTCAGGTGTTTCGTGCTGATTTTTCTCAGTCTTCGGGTGTGGAGCGTTGTTTCTTGGCTGGTTCTTCGAGTGAGTTGTGGAGGTGGCATAGGAAGTTGGGTCACTTGAGCTTTGACCTTTTGTCTCGCTTGAGTAAACTCAATTTGGTCCGAGGATTGCCACGGTTGAGGCTTGAGAAAGAGTTGGTTTGTGCTCCGTGTAGGCATGCCAAGATGGTGGCCTCTTCTCACCCGCCTCTCACCGATGTGATGACTGAGCGTCCATGCGAGCCGCTCCATATGGACCTTGTTGGCCCGGCTCGTGTGCGATGCGGGTGGGAAGTGGTATGTCCTTGTTGTGGTGGACGACTATTCTCGGTATGCGTGGGTGTTCTTTCTTGAGGAGAAGGGGGGAGACGTTTGGTTTTGTTCGAGATCTAGTCTTGAGGTTGAGGAACGAGAGGCACGGAGATGCCATACGAGCTATCCGCGGTGATAATGGCTCGGAATTCGGGAACTCTCGTTTTGAAACCTTTTGCCATGACTTGGGTCTTGAACACCGAGTTTTCGAGTCCGTATACGCCTCCCCGGAATGGTGTTGTGAAAAGGAAGAACGGGACCTTGTGCGAGATGGCTCGGACGATGCTTGATGAGCATAGGACTCGAGGAGGTATTGGGGCCGAGGCGGTGAATACCGCGTGCTATGTGTCGAACGGGATATACCTCGAGTGCACAAGAAGAAGACATGCTATGAGTTGATGCATGGTCGCGGACCCAAGGTGAGTCACTTCCATGTCTTTGGTTGCAAGTGTTTCATTCGAAGAAAGGCGGGGAAGTTGGATAAGTTTGAGGCTAGGTCTGTCGATGGCATTTTCTTTGGTTATGCATCTCATTCTAGAGCATATCGTGTGCTCAATCTTGAAACTAACCAAATCGTGGAGACTTGCGAGGTAACCTTCGACGAGACAGAGCCACGTAGTCAGCTTGTCTTTGAGTGTGCAGGTGATGATGAGCTTGGCGACGAGATCTTTCAGGAGGAGGAGCATGAACATGGTGATGATGAAGATGGCGGTGCGGTGCCCCCGGCTGAACATGTACCCACTACTTCGACTACGATGATGGATGGACCCTCTGCTACACCTACGACGACAAATCAAGAACGAGGAGAAGCTGATGTTGAGGGGGAGGTAGCTTCGAGGCGAGAACCTCCCCGGCGAGTTCAGGTGGATCACCCAGCTTCGAGGATCATCGGCGACATGAATGAACGCACTACACGGTCGAGGGTTCGAAACAATTCCCATTTTGCTCATGCTGCGTTTGTTGCTTCTTTCGAGCCCAAAGACATTGGACACGCACTATCTGATCACAATTGGGTTAATTTGATGCATGAGGAGTTGGAGAACTTTGAGAGGAATCAGGTGTGGGAGTTGGTTGACCCTCCCCCAGGGTGTAAGCCGATTGGTACAAAGTGGGTGTGGAAAAACAAAGAGGGAGAGAAGGGTGAGGTTGTGAGGAACAAGTCGAGACTTGTCGCTCAGGGGTTCAGTCAGAAGGAGGGGATTAACTACGAGGAGACCTTTGCTCCCGTAGCCCGTTTGGAGGCGATTAGGATCCTTCTAGCTTTTTCCGTGGCTAAAGGGTTCAAGTTGCACCAAATGGATGTGAAGAGTGCTTTTCTAAATGGAGTGTTGGAGGAAGAAGTGTATGTGAGACAGCCTCCGGGGTTTGAGAGTGAGAAGTACCCCCACCGGGTGTACAAGTTGAGGAAGGCGCTGTATGGGTTGAAGCGGGCGCCTAGAGCTTGGTATGGCGAGGTTGAGGGGGTTCTTGTTTGAGAGAGGTTTTGAGATGGGGAAGGTCGATCGGACCTTGTTTTTGCCGAGGCGGGCGGAGATATCCCGATTGTGCGGGTGTACGTGGATGATATTGTCTTTGGTGGCTCGTCTAACTCTCTTGTTGCAAGGTTTGCGGATGATATGAGCGAGGGAGTTCGAGATGAGCATGATGGGTGAGTTGCAGTTCTTCCT
The DNA here is from genome assembly GCA_947561735.1 of Cenchrus americanus. Lineage (NCBI taxonomy): Eukaryota > Viridiplantae > Streptophyta > Magnoliopsida > Poales > Poaceae > Cenchrus > Cenchrus americanus. Next base: position 161,557,864 of record OX387242.1, on the reverse strand, counting down.
CGGGCTACAAATCAAGCAATCAAAGGAAGGAACATTTGTGCACCAGGCTAAGTACACCAAGGACATTGTGAGGAAGTTCAAGATGGAGGACACCAAGGCTATGACGACGCCGATGAGTACGACTACAGCTCTTGATGCGGACGAGGAAGGTGAACACGTGGACCAGAAGGAGTACCGGAGCATGATCGGGTCACTCCTCTACTTGACGGCGACGAGGCCGGACATTCAGTTCTCAGTGTGTCTGTGCGCTCGTTTTCAAGCGTCTCCGAGGATATCGCATCGGCAAGCAGTGAAGAGAATTTTCAGGTACTTGCGTCACACTCCCGACTTCGGCCTTTGGTACTTCGCGTCCTCTTCTTTGGCGCTTCATGGCTTTTCAGACGCGGATTTTGCCGGGTGTCGGTTGGATAGGAAGTCCACTTCTGGGACTTGCCAGTTTTTGGGTTCTTCTTTGGTGTCTTGGTATTCCCGCAAGCAGTCGAGTGTTGCTCAATCCACGACCGAAGCCGAGTATGTTGCCGCTGCTAGTTGTTGCTCTCAGCTCCTTTGGATCACCTACACCATGAGTGACTTTGGTGAGGAGTATACCCATGTCCCACTTCAATGTGATAGCACCAGTGCCATAAGCGTTGCAAAGAACCCAGTGCTCCATTCCAAAACCAAACACATAGAAGTGAGGTATCATTTCCTGAGAGACAACGTAGAGAAAGGGAAGATAGCTTTGATCCATGTACCCACACATGACCAACTAGCCGATATTTTCACCAAACCCCTAGATCAAGCAACTTTCACTCGTTTGCGGGGGGAACTTGGTGTGTGCTTGATTTCTTGAGTTGGGTGTGTGGGAGCTCCTTTGTAGCATATGTATAGTTTTCCTTTGTGCATTTCTTGCATTTGGCATTGCATATGTAACATGATGTATAGGCATCCTTGTATCTTAGATTGCATGCATTTTGTATCATATGCATTGATAGGAAAAGCTTCTCCTATATACTTTGTTCACCATGGGTTGCTATATATGTTCTTGTGAGCTTGTTTGGTATGCTATGGTTAGTTTGGCTTAGCTCTTGATGATCTTGTTGAATGATCCATGGTTGATGGCTAATTTTTTGAAAAATGTCACATACATGCTCTCTCATGTGTAAATGCCTATATATGATCTTGACATGTTTTAGTGGCTTTGCTATGCTTACTTTGTGGTTGGATAGCTAGTTTATTGATCATATGGGGCCAAAGGCTCACTTGCCATCATGAATGTTTAGCCCTCTTGCTTAATCTTGTGGAGGGGCATAAGTTCCTTTTTGTCGCAAAGACATTTCATGTACCAATCATAAATCTGAAAATGAAATGAAAAATGCTTGGAAAATATGTTCCCATGTCATATGTGCTGAAATTAACTTGCTTTGGGTGCTAAACCGTTGCATGTTGCCTACCAATGAGAAGTCTCATACATAGAAGTAGGCACATGGCTCGGTGGCTTTGACATGACATGAGGTGCTTTTGGGTGTTTATGATGGTCTTATGATTAGAATGGTTGTCCTAGCATGAAGTTTGAGTGGCTTTGCCATTTTGATATGTTTTGCTCATGTTTAGGTATTTGCTTGTGAGAGAGTAACATTTCGCAAAATTACTCAAATCCTTTTTAGCATTGTCCAATGGTTGTGAAACTTGGTGATCACGTAGTTAAGGTCATTACGAACTGTCGAGTATCTAACTTGCTCATTTGGACTTGTGTAGCTCCTTGTGATGAATTTTGTATATTCGAGAAGCTATATGTTGAAAGTTTTCGCATTTTGCCTTGATTCATGCATTGTCAACAAGGGGGAGAAGTTTGTGCATGTTTTGGGCACCTGGGAGTGTTTGGAAGGTGTTCCAATTGTTTTGGGCAAATTTTGAGCAGTTTGGTGCAGGGCCGGTCTCTTGGGGCGGTCTAACCGCCCCCCAGGCGGTCAGATCAGGCACAGGCGGTCTAACCGCCCTGGGCAGTGTGAGCAAGTTTTTGCTCTTTGTTGCATTTCCGAGTTGCATTGCTGCATGTGTTCAGGGGGAGTGTGCTGTGGCTCAGGGGGAGCTTGCATATGTGCAGGCGGAGCTCTTTGTGGTGTTCGAGCTTTGCTTTGGTGGTTTGCGCTCTTTGCTTGAGCTGTGTTTTGTCTCGGATGTGTCGAGCCGTTGCCCTTGCCTAAGGGGTCCGAGACTTGTCTTCTTCAAGTGATCTTGCTCTTTGCCTTTCTTTGGCTTTCGATCGCTTGTTGGGGTTTCTTTTTATTTGTTTCTTTTCTTTTCCTTTTCTCTTGTGTTACTTCATGTGAGTGTGTTGTCAATGCACTCATCAAGGGGGAGATTGAGGACCATGTGTGGTTCGAGGACCAGTGGATGGTCGCTTCCTTGTGTGATGAGTGATTGACAACGTTGTGTGGACTGATTCTTGGCTAAGTATTGCAGGTGCAGGTTGCGGCTTGACTCGTGTTGGTGCAGGTGAAGAACAAGCGCGAAAGGTCGTTGCGGTGAGGCCTCCGGGGTGTGGAGAAGACAAGTAGGCTTCGTTCGAGGGACCGGTGGCCGGCGGGGGTCAAGTGCGGGCCGCATGGTGGCATGAACAAGCAAGATGAAGTCGTGGACGGTTTCTTGGTAGAGCCTCAAAACCAAGGTCGAGCCGGGACTACGTGTGAGCCGAGTCATGAGTGGAGATTGGCGGAGGCTACACCGAGTTCGCGGGGTTTGCGGTGGTTCACCGGGGAAACCACCGGGTTACTCGGTTGAGCCACAAAACCGAGGCCGAAGACTCGACGAGGGAGGTGCGGCCACCCGGGCCGGTTCAACCGCCCGGGAGGGCGGTCGGACCGCCCGGGGCCGGTCGGATCCACCGGGCCGGTCTAACCGCCCGGGGGGGCGGTCGACTACCCGGCCGCCGGCGCCGAGAAGCTTCGAAGCGGAGGACACGCGTCGGGATCGCAAGGCTTGCGTCGAGGCTACGGCGGGTGCGGTCGCCGGGCATCCGTCCGATGGTGAAGACATCAAGAATTCCAAATCCGCCCTCGAGGGGCATGTATCCCTAGTTATTAGTGAAGGGTAGTTTAGTCTTTTGGGTGCCTCCATATATACTCATTAGATGGGTGGATGGCGCCAACTCTTGGAACCCTAGCTCATTTGGTTTTTCCATTTTCGTTCTCCTTTTTCCTTAGGATTTTAGAAGGCTAGCTTGAGAGCTTCATGTGAGATCTAGAGAGAGGGATGGATGTTTGGGTGGCAAGCTAGACCTTGTACGAACCATTCATGGCATGTATAGAAGGTTTGGCGTTGTTCATCATGGTGGTTTTCCCGTCTCTTTGGTGTTGATTTTCGGAGTTCTTTTTGGCGGTGTTTTGAGGATGATTTCTTGGGGTTTTTGGTGGGTGTCACGTATGAGGTTCTTGTGCCTCTTTGGCTGGTGACTTTGCCCCCAAATCCCCTTTGAATCGGACTCGATTTGGTGGTTTCTCGAGTTGGGCGAGTTCTTGACCTAGAGAAGCGATTTCTTCGATTCCTCTTGATTGTGAGCGTTTCGGGTCAATTCCTTTGAGGTAGAGGTTGCCCAGGAGGTAACCCAGCTATTCCCGAAGTTTGGCCGCAATCCGTGGAGTGATTCGGGAGATCGGGCGCGAGGAAGTTGAGGTTTGACCCGCGGGTTCGTTTTACGGAAGGGGCGGTCTAACCGCCTACGGGGGGCGGTCTAACCGCACGGGGTGTTTCCGGGTCAAAGTTTTGTTTCGCCGGATTTTCCTCTGTGAGTTTGTTCGCCTTGATCGGAGGAGTGTACGGGTGAAATTTGGGGTCGTTCTCGTGCGGTTTGCTAGGTGTTCTTGATCGGGGTTCGTTCTTTGGGTACGGGAGGTTAGACCGCCCCGGGTAGCCGGTCTAACCGCCCCTAGGCCCTTGGGTGAAGTTTTGGTTTTCGCCAAGATTTTCCGGGGAGCTAGCATGGCCTTGACCGAGAGATCTCTGTTGGTGAAACCGTGGTGAGTTTTGGTGCTCGAAAGAGGCGTTTCGGAGGATTTCTTGGTTGCCGGTGGAGGCGGTCTAACCGCCCCCTATACCGGTCCTAACCGCCCCCCTCCGGTTAGCCGGCTTTCGAGTTGTTTTCGGCTTGTCGGTGCTGCGTGTGTGTTGTGGTTCTTTGGTAGAGTTTGTTCCTAGGACCGGTAGCACTCCAGTGGCTACGTGGTTTTGGCAAACGGGAGGTAGAAGTGCGGAGCGTGTGATTTCGGGGGTTCGACCGAGCTAGTTCATCTTGTCGGAGTTTCAATCTCCCTCGAGAAGAATTTTTATCGGCTCCCATTCACTCCCCCCCCTCTCTGGTCGCCTTATCGGTCCTTCAATGGTACACTAGAGTTCCTCACAACACTGGATTCTTACGACTCAGAACTTTATTCCTGACGGACCAACTTCCAAGGGTGGGATCTTCCATGCTGAAGGACTACGGTGACTCAGGTCCAGACTCAATTCCAGATTCACCCTGGATATCTTCAACCTCTTCTTCTTGCGCTGGTCCAGGAATGACAGGTTCTGGGGGTGGAACGGCTAGAGCTTCCAATTGATTTTCTAGTTCGAGCATATACTGATCATTATGCTACAACAAGAAATTCTGCTCATGGATGATCTCTGTTAACTCTTGTATCTTTGCCTTGTCCTTGCGTCTTTCCTTCTTGAGAGCAGCGATCATTGCTCGGGCTTCCTTCAACGCTTGAGCTGAACACTCTACTTCCTTAACTTTGTATCTATAGATTTGGTGTCTATAAAATACGCTTTCTCCCACCATTCGCAGATAGGTGTCGTACATGGCTTCTGAGAAGCGGACTGAGGTGACGTGATCAGGGCTATAGTGAGAGTTGCTCTGGATTGGAAGGATAGTTTCTCGTTCACCACCCGGTGCAATGTGTCGCTCGGGTACCGGAATGACTTTAGCTGCAGAGTTGGCTATCTCGGCAGGGTGCTTTCCACAGAAAGTTGTAAGTGCTTCGAGAGCATCCTTCTGCACTGTGTCGGACAAGTTTCTTCCGTGCGTCGTACATTCCCACTCATCCCAAGCAGGATTGGTCGGGCACGCTGAAATCTTCACCTTTACTTCACAACGAAGGAGTTGGCCTGTGGTCATGATCTCGCGTGTCGAGTACTCTGGGTAAGTGGTGTACCCAAAGTCCTTCAGGGTGTCCCTCAACAATGCAGGAAAACCACCCTCCTCGAGGTAGTTCACGAGAGTCCATGATTCCACATCAGCGGACGTAGAGCCAGCGTTGTCCATCTGGACATAATGACAAAAGTGAGAATCAGGTGGGTGCGAGTGTGCAAAGGTAACTCGATCCACGAATACGGGTAAGGTCAAGGTATGGGGTAGCCATGCATACTTAAATACCATCGTATGCCGAGCTCGAACGAGCAGGCATGCCAATGATACATGGTCGGGCAATCGAGAACCGAACATCCTACTCAAAACCAGAGTTCAACACTTCCTCAATTGGCGTAGCAACTTAGCAAGGTTATGAAGCTTAAGTTGGGTACTCAAGGTTGAGCTAAGGAACTAGAAAGGTGCTGAACCAAGCAAGGTTCAAAGGTTCTAGGGGGATGTCAAGACAGGGTTGACTACCAAGCATAACCTGTGGCAGACCAAGGTACGATCATGAACTTTGACGGGTGGAACTGGATTAGATTGAAGCGGCCTAGGTCAAGATCATCTTAGATGAAAGGTTCTTGGACAAGAACAGCAATTTAAGCAACACTTTTATTAAATTTAAGCATGACAACACATCTACACCTAAAGAGGCTAAACAGAACAAAATATGCTAACACTATTTTACCTTAGAGAGCACGGAAACAGACGTGAGTTCAGTTTAGGTTCTTCCACGACTTTTAACATGATGCAAGACGTCCTATTCGTCCTCACAAGGCATCCAAGCCAAAATTCGGAGTTAACGCCGGTGGCATGGCACGTACGCGTATCTCCCTATAATAACTAGTCGAGATCTAGTCGATGCTTACTTAGCGAGCTTACGTAACGAGGTTAGTGCACCTGCTGAAGATCACAGAACACATCGAACCTTTCATGCCAGCACTCATGAAAGCGTCCACATACATTACCGTTCACTATAGAAACGGCATCCATGCGTTGAGCCGCTGCATGGACAGCGTCCTATTTAAGACTCTGACGCGACGTGAGTGCCCATGGGATTAGGCCTCACTCATCCCTCACGGACTTTCCCATGGTACCATCACGTATGGCAAAACGTGACGAGACTCAAACGCGACGTGGCACCCATTGGAATAGGTCCCACTAGTCCCTCACAGGACTTCCCTGTGGTACCACCACGTATGGCAAAACGTGATGAACTAGTATGGTGGTGCGAGAATGTAAATCTGACATAAAGTAATGTGCTGGGAGTTAGCAAAATATACCATAGATTAATAAGCCACCTGAAAGAAACCAAAAATTCCCTCTAGGCCTCTCGGTCTAGTTTATCCTTAACGGACCAACGTGTTTTGCAATTCAAATAATCTTGGCAAATTTTATTCAAAAATCATGTGATTGGAGTTGTTAATTAAACTCTGGTGCATGCAGTCGCTCTGATACCAGCTGTGACAACCCGCCCAGGAAAATACCGTACTAACGCCTAAGACCGATCCACTTTGGTCATTAAGCAATAGTAAAGCATCATCTTGTCGTTGGTTGCCGGGTTAATGCCTGGTAAATCACTTGGACATCGAACAGAGGATCGACACATGCATTAAAACTCACGCGAAGGCGAGTCCAGAGTACAACATGAATTAAACATTTTATTACAAACCATTGTTCATGACATGGAGTAAAGGTTCAGAGTTCGAAAATACAGCGGAAATAATTTAAACTAGCGCAACGGTGAACATCACAGGAGGCCATCCGTGAGGTCCTTACTTGTCGTCACCCTTCTGATCAAACACACCTGCAACAACAGTTTTAAAGCAAGGCTGAGTATACTAATACTCAGCAAGACTTAACCGTCGGGTGATGACTACATCACCAACCTCTAGACATGAAAGGCTTTTGGCGGGTGGAGTTTCTCTTGCTTAAACAGCTTCTAAGAGTAGATCCTTATTTTCAATCTTTTAGAACAAGTTCTAGTTGATTACCATTTCTAAATGTGCCATCTAATTCAATCAAGAATTGGACAAGCAATTAATTCATACAACAATGTTCCTCGAGTTCCATCATTATGGGATATCATGGCCAGTTGATTAAGCAGTCTCGGATAACGGTGAGAGGCCGACAATCGATTGATTTAAACCTTGCAAGGTAGACCCAAACACACGGTCGGCTGGCCCCCGCGAGGACAACTCCCCGAGCCGTTTCCAAAAATCTTCGGGTTGGGATCGAATCTTACGGTCCACGAGTACGAGGCTATCCGGCATACCCCACGAGATACCGGAGTCACCATACACCACCCTTCCCGGTAGCTAGCCGGTTAGGAGATTTCTCAAGAGTAGTAACGGTAGGATCCCGTGCCGCCTCATTAAGGTACTAGGCTTACCGGCCCCATAACCGGCGAATGTTTAGTACGTTCAAAAGCTTAGCCCACATGACCACTGGACCGGAGCCCAATCCCATGCTCTTACCACATGAGCAATCCATTTAAGGATATCTTATGATTCCTATCTAGGAACCTATTCTCGCGAATGACGAACATCAGTCGACTTCTATCAGTCCTATAGCATAGCAGCTATCGACCTAGCATACTAGTGATAGAGCATAGGTACCTAGGGATCATGCATCTAGGGTTTCAAATCAACTTCTGAAACGTAAATGCACAATAATAGCAAACATAATTGCATAATTTTAAAAGACGGGGGTTAATGATCCGGGGCTTGCCTTCGATGGCAAGGTTGGCCTTGGGCCCTTCTGGACTTGGGTCCAGGTCTTGAGCTACGTTTACGCACGACAGCTCCTTGTCGGGACCTTCGTCTCCTCCTTCCGGCACGAGCGTACGTCTACTAGCGGAAAGATCTACACGAAGATGCAAATGCAGGATTTATTCGACGGTTTTTACTTTAATCAATTACAAACCATATTGACAATCAAGGGGTGTATTTGTTGGGCACATTCACCTAGATAAGAATACATTTAGCATACTCTTCCATAAAGGAACAATATGCAACTCTTTATTAATTATTCTTTTTTGATGGTGATTGTGTACATATATATGTAAATAATTTAATTCAAACTCACCAACAGTAGTGGGTAGGTACATTTAACCTTTTTAACATGAACTGCAACCATACCCAAGTTAACATGGATGGTTTGGTGATTCCTCTTATAGGAAGGTGATTGGTTGTACATGGGTTATTCTTGTATTGTACAATTGTATAAAGTTTTCTTTGTACTTATCATTTCATGTGAAAGCTTTAATCATTTTCCTTTCACAAGCAAGATATAAATAATACTTTTATCCTTGAAGTATTTCCTTATCAATAATGAGGATTAATTACCTTTTAATTAATTTAGATAGTATTTTCAAAAAGGAAAAAGAATTAAATAAGGGCTTTTCTTTATTTAATTTCCCTTTAATAGAAAAGGGCTTTTAAGCTCTTTATCAAGCAATTAAATTACCCAAAAATTAAAGGAGTGCTTCTTAAGCCTATTAGCATCTATACTGGTCCATTGGACCCACATGTGAGTGTTGGATGCTAGGAAATTAAATATTATGGAAAATGACAAAGGTTATCTAGTGATTAAATTTAAATGCATATAAAAATAATTAAGCATCAAAATGATCCAAACTTTCTTGTGCATGCTCTCTGGTCCTAAACAAGCCTAGAGAACCAACATTTTTGCAAGGAATCTCTACTGAACTTGGTTTATTAATTTACAAAGGAAAACATGCATAAATCAAGAGTAATTATTTCTGTTAATCCAAAAATCATGGTTAATTCACAAGATGTGTATTTTGGTATTACAAGACAGTGTGCACAAGTTGGGCTCAAGAACATAAATATATTTAACATGAAAAATCATTTATGCAGATCTGCCAGAAATAGAAAACATTTTTATAAAAAGATTTACATGATAACTTTGTGCAATTTTTGGCATAGGAGCTAGTCATGACCTAAAACACAACATATCCAAACATTAGCTACAGAGGTCCTATGGTTTTTGAGATATTGCAGATCTAGGGTTTTCACATTTGTATTTTTCATGCAAAAACTAAAAGGAATCAGCTCAGGCCAGAATAACAAAACTTGTAGTATAAATCACCATGGATCCAGCAAAATTGGTTTCACATTTTTCTGAATTTTCTGTGATTTTCTACGCAATTTACAAGGTTCAGCAATTCAGTTCAACTATTTGAGTTACCTTTTGCAAAAAGGGCCCTGGAAAGATGTGGAGGTTTGCAATGTAGGCCTTATGGCGGCCGGCCGGCGTGGGCTGAGCAATTCCGGCGAGGCCGGCGCGGCTCTTGACCGGGGAAGGGGCGGAGGATGGTTAGGGGACCACCTAGGACCGGTTTAGGGCACGCGGACGGGGTGGAAAGAGCCGCCGGCGGGCGCGCGCCGGTGGCCGTGGTGGCGGCCGCCGCGGCTGCTTGCGGCCGGCGACGGTGGCTCGGTGGAACGGAAGGGCGAGGCGAGGAGCACTCACGCGCGCCAGAGAGGGTGTCGGCGGGTTTAATTGGGGAAGAACGCCGGTACGGCGGAGTACTCGCCGTGGCGGCCGCTCCTGGCGCCGGCGGCCATGCGGTTGGCCGCGGGGGAGCGCTGGCCGTCGCCTTAAGTAGTAGGGGCGCCTCGGGAGGGTTGCCTCGAAGTGAGCAGCGAGTTAACGCCGCGGTACGCCGTCCTGGTCTCAGTAGGAGTGCCCGGCGGGGAGGGAGCCGACGGACCACCGGTCCATGCGCGAACGCCGAGTACGGTTGGTCCAGAGGGGGGGGAACGGGGGCACGGGGTTCAAGGGCACCTTGGGGCACGCGGCCTGGGAAAGGAGCAACCTCGGGGTGCGCCGGGGGCTCGGACGCCGGGGGCGGGCGCCGGCGCGGCGGCGCGGGCGGCGCGGCGGCGGGGCGCCGGCGCGCGCGCGGCGCGGAGTGCGCGCGAGAGCGCCCAAACTGTGCAGACCAGCTTTGTTTGAATTAAGATTTCTCCACAAATTGAATAAGAGTGCACAGAGCAATGAATAGGAAAGTTGTAGATCTAACTACCCTCTACAACTTTCAAAAAGGCCATATAGTGTTTTTCTCGACGGATTTTGCAGGAACGTCGTGCCAATATTGAATGTCAGCCTGTTCCGGAAAACGGGGGTGCGTCAATCGATCAAGTTTTTCGCTAATTTCCACTCAAAATTTGAAATGCCAATCTACATGAAAGTTGTGTCCCTCAACAAGATGGACAACTTTCATAAAGGTAGATTTTGAAGTGTTTAGGTGAATTTTGGGGAACGCGGCAAAAGTTCCGGACGACATTCGCTGACGTCAACGGTCAAGCGGGGTTTGACCGTGCCTTTGACCAAGGGTTGACTACGGGTGTGTATAGGCTTGGTCAAGGGGTTCATTGGGGTTCATTGACGAGGTTTTCGGGTGATGACCCAGGTTGACCTGGGTTTGACCGGGGTTTGACTGGTTTGACCCGGCTGATCCGGTCATTAGCGTTAATGACGGTAATTAAAAACCTGGGGTGTCACAGTCATGCTGAACAAATGTTGTTGCCCATGTCAAAAACAGATCAACCATGTATGGCTGCAACTAGATTCATCCTTTTGCAAAGGCTATGTCCCTGTGTTGTTGTTACCGATATCGAAAACAGATCAGCCAAAAATGTTTCTCATGTATGCATGTTTTGAACATTTGGCAAAATAAATTGTTGATGTTCCATTAGTATCGATGAACCTTAAATGAGTAGCAGAAAACTGTTCCCAGTGAATTTAACTCATTTACGATAAATAGAAGATTATGTTAGCATAAACAGCACAACCCAACAGCAACTGTACAACAGTAATTGGTAGGGATCGACAACTGAATTGGTCAAATTGAAATGCTAAGTTGGCCTAGGAGGAGCCGCCGCATGATCTCACCGAAGGGATTTCGCCGAAGGAACTCATAGACAAGGGTCCGCGAGTGCCCTAGATCCGCATCTGTGGGAGGGTACCGCCCGCCGGGATCCGCCACCGTGCGGGCCTCGTCGAGGGGCCACCGTCGCGCGCCCTCACCAAAATCCGCCGCTATGCGAGATCCGCGGGAGGGCATTGGCCGCTGGGATCCGCCACAGCGCGTGCATCCGTAGGGCGCGCTGCCACTGCGTGCCCTCGCTAGGCATCCATTGCGCAGGTCAACTCGAGGGGTGCCGTCGCCGCAACCTCCATACACCTCCATCGGGGGGTCGTCGCTCGCCGCCGCCGCCGCCTCCAAACCTTCATCGGGGTGTTGTCGCCTGGGGAAGAAGAGATAAGGGAAGAGAGATGCAGGATCTTGGGGGAGAGAGATGCGAGATCTACACCTCCGCCGCGTGCCTTGCCAGGTGCCGCGGCCTCCGTGCGCCCTCCACCGCGTCTTCCATCTGCGTGAGGGCGCAAGGGCGTCGCTGTCGGGGAAGCCACGTGAAGGGTTGGAGTAAATAGAAACGTGGGCCCCACTAGCTGGGAAAGTTGGTTAAGTGGGCCTACGTGTGCGGATGTGGAGGATTTTTTTTGGGAAGGATGCGGTTGATTTCGGGTTTGTGCGGAGGAGTAAAGTCACAGCTGGCTGAAACAAAGTCTTTACCTTAATTTTATTTTATACTAGAATATATACATACCCAACCGACTACTTGTACCCTCTCCGCACCCTACCCTCCTAGTATTTTTAATAGATTTTTTTCTCCTCGTACTCTTCCCATTTGAGGTGAGTGTGGATTTTGATATAAATCATAGATAAAAACAACAGGGCAGTCAGCATGCTCATCCAGTGCCACTGTACATCCCAATGGATCAGTGATGTGATGTCGCATTTTGATCCCACAATGGAATTAAACATTCCATCCAAGTGCTGCTGTCCCAATTCAGCGCACGGCCCTGTTGGGGTGAAAAAATTCCAACGAAAGGAAGCGATCAAAAAAACCAAATGCAGTTACACGACCCGAAAAGAGACACGAGTGGAGCGAACCGTACCCGCTGCCGCGACGAGAATTTCCCCGTCTGTGCACGAGGTCCCTGGCGAAGTGGTTCGGCCGCGTCGTGCCACCTGAGACGCACAAGATCCCCTTCTTGACCGACTAGCCCGCCGTTGCGCTGGAATTCAACGACGGGCCTCTATCTAGGTATGGATTTGGACGTCTGGAAATCCGAATTATCCGTATTCGTATCTGCTAAAAATGTTAATATGGATATATGTATTCGTATTCGTTTTTAATATGGATGTCAGATGGATGTATTCGAATCCGATTTTCAATATTATCCGAATTCGACATTATCCGAAATATCCGACATTATTCGTATCTGCAAAAGTAAAGTACCCATAGAAAACATCTAAAATTTATTTATATTACTAAATACTAATTACAAATTATGCTAATTTTAGTATTGCAATTAAAATAATTATTTACATTTAACCTATTGAAAATTATATTTACATATATATATATATATGTGACAACTAACTAATTATGCTAACCTAATATTACTAAATTATATAATTGGTATTTTTTAATTAATTTTGATGTGTCTAATCATAGAAATTTTAAATACATTATATTATTTAGCAAATAAATAAATTATATTTAAATGTATTTATGCACTTGTTTATACTTATAAAAGATGTTTATATAGTTAGAAAATTTCTTATTTTATACTTATTGTCATATATTAATTAATTAATTAATTAATTAATATGTTATTTGCAATAAGATATCTATTATGTACAATGATCATAATTTAATCTCTATTTGTAACATGATTCGATCAATTATAAAACCATCGACAAATGAAATTGATACTCATATGACTCTATGATGTAAATCGAGGAAGTATTCAAATGTGAATCCGAATTCGAAATATCCGTTTTGTATTCGTATTCGATAATATTCGTATTTGTATCCGAATTCGAAATAAAATATGGTAAATAGTGACATCCGAATTCGTATCCGTGCGTATCCGATGCTAATCCATCCGTACCTCTATCGCGAGCGTAAGCATGCCTGAAGCGACGAACCAGGTGCATCAGGAGCACAGAGCCCCGGGCACCGGCCCAGATCAGCCGCTGCTTTCCATATCCCCGGTGAGAAGCAAGTGGATCACACTACCTAGCACACTGATGTCTCTGCTGGTGTGTGTCTACAGTCTACGGGAGCAGCCATCGCTATGAAATTGCTTGTGATCTGACCCGTGCTGCCCCTTTCGACGTTGAGCACACGAGAGGATCCATTACTTCCAAGAGCATGTTCTTCAACGTCAGTCTATTGTGGAATATTGAAATATATTTTTTAAGCTTGGGATCTATTACTTTCTAGAGCCTGGAACTTTTTATCTTTATTAAGGTTTGGACTTGTTTGTGTATAGAGCTCTTTTACGGTACACAATACCGTTTTTTTCAATTTTTTACTATGGGTAAAATGGCAATTTACTCTAATGTATATTATTTGGAAGAAAATTCCCTGCTATCAAGGTTAATAAAAAGACTTGATTTCATATATTACAACAATATTATCTTCTATATTTCCGATAATACGCATACATTAATCATACCACCTATGAATATCACTCGTACCACACTAAGAAACCGGTGGTACAGAATTAATCTCAACTGTCAGGTCTTTCTATACATACATATCCTTTTTTTGTTACATGCGAGTCCTTTTCAACCGGTGGTACAGGGTGGTATTGTGTACCTATAACCCCTCTTGTGTATAATACTAACTAAGAGCTATATGTATAGTTTCATGAGGGGTATGAATATTAAAATATATTTCTTTTTCCTGAAAAAATCTACGGTGGGTGATTTTTTTTCATCAAGAAGAAGTAGTACTTTTTCTGGGTTTAGAAAACTTCCGAACTTCAGTTACATTTACAAGAAGATTTTTCTTTTTAGAAAAACTAGTCACATAATCCACTCCAACAAGTATCGTACTCCGTATCTGGATCTACTACTGCGACAATACTTGAACCTGTCTAACGAACTAGCTTAGAGGACATTAGGCTAACATGGATGATTTCTAATACACCTTTCCCTGCTGAACCCAAGCAAGATTTGTTCATTTCTCATCATTGTTTCTGGTAACATCTAGATCCTCTTTGTGATAACTGATGCGGACAGCCTATGTTGATTGGATAATTGGATTGACTAGCAACAGAAAACTAAGACAAAGTTGTTCTTGCAAATAAAAATTAAAAAAAAATCCAAGATGTGGGGCCAGCAAGTGGACGGAGCTTTCCTGTTTGCTATTGATCCCCTGCATGATGAGGCCTCATCAATTATGGTCACGCATCGAGGGGACATCTATACTGACTCACTGAAAAAGGAGATAAAGGAACACTACACTAATCAGAGAGAACGAATCCTGTCTGCGGAACATGCCTGATGGACTCCATTGCGCTGCAGTCTATCTACACATACAGTACAAATACACTTAAGGTTCAGATTTAGGGGTGTTTTGATTAGCTGGGTGCATGAACCTGCCTGTCATAGCATCGGAGAGTGCAGAATATATCTTCACTTTTTTCATTGCCCGTCTCGTCGACGATGGGGTTAGTTGTTTTCTTGTAGCCAATGTTTGTGCTTCTGCAGGATATAGGCAACTTGGTGCACCATCCAGGGGGGAATCTAACACACAAGAGCGCCTACCCTCTAATTCTGAGTGTTACAGCGTGGCTAACCACTGATTCTGGATATTTGTGGTGGTTTCAAAAGTTTGTCATGCTTGTGCTAGCCATGCTGCTCCCCCCTCTGATAAACAATCCTCGAGATGGTACTTTTCCCATCGATTTTTTATAAACAATTCTCGAGATGGTGCTTTTCCCATCGATTTTTTCCGTAGAATCTAAAACTTCAAATCATACTTTTTCAAAAAGATGCAGAAAACTGTTTTGAATGCAAAATTAGTTTTCTTTTCCCAAACCGGTACACCATTTTGCACATGGGTTCTTGCAACTGCACTGGCCGCTGGATCACTTCCACCAGTATTCCTGAATTGCATCCTGCGGCAAACTCGTTGACCCGCATTTTTTAAATAGTAATCACTCCATCTAGTAGCTAGTTAATTCATGTAATTAATTTTATAATTAGCTTATGTTTAATACTCTTAATAGACTTTGAAAGGGATCTTTTAAAGTTTCTGATGAACTAAAATTTTCAACGTGGTGCCAAATTAAAATTAGTTGTTGGCAAACGTGCCTTTTGAGTTTTCTTCGTGAGCAGTAATTTTCATTGCATCACTGTACCAATTTTGCTTACTTGGCAATGTATCTATGAAAAGAGAAGTTTCATCTCTATGATACTAAATTGTCACGATTATCTAGTTCCCAACTTTGTGCAATGAAGGTTCACTAGGGGTGTTTGGTAGCCTGTATAAAGCCTATCCAGCCTTCTGGAATGCAACCCACTGCTGTTTGGTAGGCTGCATAGGGGTGTTATGCAGGCTTAGATTGTGCAAAATGGAGTCCCAAGCTGCATTCCTGGAAACGGATCGAAGGAGCGTTTCCAGCAATGCAGGCTTACGAGAACCGAGACCGGTGGTTCGCCTCACCTTCTTTTCGTCCACCACCATCACCGCGGAGCTCACCCAACATCCGCCGGAGCTCACCCAACATCTGCCGGCGGCGGCCCCGCGCGGCGATGCTCACCAACCACTCCGGCCGGCGGCGGCCCCACGCGGCGGAGCTCACCCCTACTGCGGGGCGGCGGCGGCCCGCGCGGGTGAGCTCACCCGCACGGCGGCCGGCAAAGAGGGAGTCACGGGGAAGGAGAGCGACTCGCCGTCGTCGCCCGTCCGGCCATCGGGGTCGCGCCTCGACACGCCGCCGCTTGGGCGCGTCGGCCGGGAGCGCCGCCCGTCTGGCCGTCGAGCCCGCTGAAGTTCGATTTAACTCCGTCGGAGCCCGATTCGATGCCGTCAGAGCCCGATTCGACCTCCATGGCCGAGCTCGCCACGCGTGGAGCGGAGGTCGCGGCGTCACGCGAGCTCAGAGGTGCTCACAGTGAAGGTCACGGCGGTGCGTAGTGGAGGATGGCGGAGCTAGATGGACTCGAGTAGGCCTCGTTCGGCAGGGAGGAGAAGGAGGATGAGGGAGATTTGAGGGCGCTGGTGCATAGGGCAGAGGCGGCGGCGCATGGGACCTCCATGGGGCGGGGCATGAGGGAGAGAAGGAAGGAGCTCGGGAAGAGGAGAGGGTAACATTACCTGGGTTGTGCAACTGGTGAGCCCATTCAAGATATGCACCTTACCAATCACATGCTTATACATGCCAAAATTTCTTATACACTCTACCAAACACCGGCCGAAATGACAGACTTAGCCAGGCTTAGGCTGGCCATGGGCTTATGGTAGCCAGGCTACAACTTATGCAGGCTGGCAAACACCCCCTATTTATTTTAGGTTTCATTCTAAATTTGTACCTTTTGTTGTATGCTATGTTTACACAATTATGCTTATGCGCGTACACATGTCCGCGCGGCCACCGGCCGGCGCGACATGCATCTCGGCATCCCCAGTGGCAGCTGGTACGCGCGGCAACCGTGGGCACGCGTGTGTGGCTGTTGGTTGTTGCAACTCGCACTAAATGGTGTTCGACTGGTAGAATGAATAGTACTCAGCTGGTAGAATGAATAGTATTCTGTGAGAGGAAATAAGTCAAGACAAGCCGAGATATGTCAAGATATGCCAGCCGAACAGCCTCTTAATTAACCGAGGTCCGCAACTAACCGTGGTCGAAATAGGGTTGCTGCACTGCAGGGAAGATGACAAATTAAGACGGTAGACGATGGGATCGTGTGCGCTGGTGCACCAGCGGACGCAGACAGAGGCGCCGGTCCAGCTCCCCAACCCCGGATTCTGCCTGCCTGCCTGCCCGCCGGATCAGGTGACCATGTCAACACTGACGCCACGTCACGGCCGTTGACCCGTTGCCTACAGCGCTCTGCATGCTTGCTTGCTCAGCTGTAATGGTATACGGTATACCAGGACCTTCCATACCTGAGGCGGGCGGGATTCCCAGCGGAAGTATCGCAAGACTTTTTCCTTTCAATCCTACGAAAAAGACTTTTTTTTTCCTTTCACGGGAACCATAGTTTCATCAGCAGCAGTGCATCACTAACATTTCATATCGCCATATCGCTTTAATTCAAAAATACGATAAAAGATTTCACATTAATAAACCGTACATACGTGCATGTTAATAAGCTATATGGAAAAACCATTGGGAGGCACCATGCAAGCATTAAATACAGGCGAAGTGGTAGAAATTTCATCAAAATTTTGCCGCAATCCTTAAAAATATTTCGGTAACTTTACAAGCCCATCAAGTTTCTTATACTTCGAGCCATACAACATCAGTTGTGCAATGATTTAACAATGTTTCCACTAATATAACGCTGCTTGTGGATATGAAGTAAAATAGTTTTAATTTAACCGACCCTGATTTCATATTTTCATAATTTTTGAAGTGAATTTCATTTATTTCACCTAGGAACAAAAAATGTAGTGAGGCCAAATTACAAAACACTAGGTGAAACCACATATTGCTTCTTCATAGTAGTCGCTGTGCTAAATAAATCAGGATACCATTCTCCAAATTCTATTCATCTCGTGGAATCACTTTTTTTTAGAAAAAGGAAATTGTTTTCTACTCTGCAACATTACACAACAAAGTTTAAAACAGGAAAAGGACGACACACATAATACGAAAAATCAAAAGTAGAGTCTATTATTGCTTCTCCATCCATTTTTGGCAAAAATATCCAAAGCAACAACCTCTAATGCTTTGCTTGACGAACACTTGATCTTCTTGTGTCCTCACGTTATAGCCGGGACCAAAACCGCAACTAATATACTCCCCTGAAAATAGCCTGCATAAAATAATGAAATTGTTTGTTCTGAAAAAATCAAGTAGTTATGTGTACACCAAATAGCGCACATAATGGCTGCAACCCCAACAAAGATCAATTTTTTATCCTTATTTTGTATGTCGGTTAACCAGTGTTTAAGCATATGTGTTACCGATCTAGGTGGGGTTAGCCCAATAGCTACATGAACAACTCTCCATATAGTCTTAGCATGTTGGTACTCAAAGAAAAGATCTTCAGTTGTTTCACTACAATCACATAAAGAACACTTTGACTTCCAGCCCAATTCCTTTTAACTAATTTATCCTTTGTTAAAATTACACCCCACTTAAGATACCGTAGGAAATTGTTTATTTTTAGAGGAATTCTTAGATTCCAAATAAATTTATTGGTGAAGGGAGTAGCCTAGTTCATCAAATTTTGATACATAGAATGAACCGTAAGACATCCATATCGATGTAAGTCCCAGTAAAACTATCTCTCCCTTGTGAAATTTGTTGTAAGGATACTTTTGCTACTGGGTTTCTTCTTTCTTGATACCCACGGAATCACATGAAGAAGATCACTAAATAAATGGTAGCCTTTTTCTTTCATGAAAGATATGGAAGAAAACATTTATAATTACACAATGCACAACCGAGAGTGCGCCACCAGTACAAGAGTACTACTCCCTCCGTCCCAAAAAGAATGACATTTTAGGATTCAAAATTTGTCCCAAAAAGAATGACGTTTTGCTTAATTTGACATGTGTGCATGTGCATGTAGGCATATGTCGGTGTTTTAGACCGGCAAACCTACCAAGGGGGTACCCGAGGTAGTATATTGTGCGGTGAGAATCGTGATCGGTTGACCGAGAACTCGAAGGTATGCGCAAGGACACGGGACACAAGATTTATACAGGTTCGGGCTGCCAAGGTGGCGAGCCCTACGTCCTGTTTGGGGGATCAAGTATGGCGCCCTGCGCTTGGTATTGGGTTGTCCCCAGAGGGATTGGGGATGTTTGGCTACGTACCCGGCCCTCCTTTATATAGTCCAGGGGGCGGGTGCCTAGTCAGTTACAAGGTAGGAGTCCTAGTAGGATTACATGGAGCGAGTCCTAGTAGGAGTACAGGGGAATTCTACTAGGAGTCCGTCTTCTACTCTTCTTCCTTCCTTGCATGAGTACCCGAGGTCTATGCCCGACAAGCCCCCGAGCACGTTGGAGTCGAGAGTAGTAGTTCGAGTAGTCTTGAAGCCTCTTCGAGCAGTTCTTGAGCGTCCTCGAGTACTGCTTGGAGAAGTCTTCAATAGTACTTGAACTGCCGCGAGGCTGGAAGGTGGTCCAGCTCATTTGTTTTGAAGTCGAGATTTATATGGAAGTGTGGTTGCAAAATCGCACTCCATATGGAGTAGCCCCCGAGCCTTAGGTTGAGTCATAGACTCTAGCTGAGGGTCAATCTTGATTCTAAATCTTGTCTTGAAAAAATTGAACGATGGGTGTAGCATAGTAGCCCCCGAGCCTTGAAATGATTAGGTAATCAATCCAAGGGTCTTCAGTGATCGCGAAAGCCATCAACCGAGTACTCTTGCAGCGTGTAGCCCTCGAGATAAGAGAGCTATATGAGCCACGTCGAGTAGTGATTGGTGAGAAGCCCCCGAGCTTGAGAGCGAGCGAAGCATGCTGAAGTTATCTTCGAGTAGCCCCCGAGCTGGAGAGATTCCAAGTAGTAGTTTGGCGTCGAGCCGTGGAGCTTGAGAAGTAGTCGTGCCGTCAAAGCGGACTTTAGTTGCGACCGAAGTCGACTTTAGATGCCGGCAGAGCGGACTTTAGAATGCGACTTGAAAACCGAAGTCGACTTTGTGCCGCGCAGAGCGGACTTTGAGATGCGACTTGAAAACCGAAGTCGACTTGTGCCGCGCGGAGCGGACTTTGATATGCGACTTTAGAAGTCGACTTTAGGATGCCACGCGGAGCGGACTTTTGAAATGCGACTTTGGAAGTCGACTTTGTGCCACGCGGGGTGGACTTAAGATGCAAAAAACGAAAAGTACTTTCCGGAAAGACAAAGCGAATAAAAAATCAGAGAAAACGAGTAGTTTTGCCGCCGGAGCGGGCTTAAGATTGCGACCGAAGTCGGCTTGTGCCACCGGAGTGGGATTGGATGCGACCGTTAGCGTCGACTTGAGCCACCAGAGTGGGCTTAAGTACCTGAGCCATGGATTTCAGACCCAAGGTACGATTGCTGCCAGAGCGGGCTTGTGCCACCGAAGTGGGCTTAAATACCTGAGCCATGGATTTCAGACCCAAGGTACAGTTGCCGCCAGAGCGGGCTTGAGGGTGCGACCGGAGTCGGCTTGTGTACCTAGGCCATGGATTTTAGACCCAAGGTACGGGTGCCACCGTAGTGGACTTTAAGATGCGACCGGAGTCGACTTGCGTACCTGGGCCATGGATTTCGGACCCAAGGTACGGAGCGCGAGTACTTAGGGCACTTGGACCCATGGTACAGAGCGTGAAGACCACGTG
Organism: Cenchrus americanus; assembly: GCA_947561735.1. Classification (NCBI taxonomy): domain Eukaryota; kingdom Viridiplantae; phylum Streptophyta; class Magnoliopsida; order Poales; family Poaceae; genus Cenchrus; species Cenchrus americanus. The sequence continues at coordinate 161,537,335 of OX387242.1, read as the reverse complement.
CAGTTAGGTTCCATCGTCGCCAGGACCCGAGGGCCGCTTACAGCTGGGTTCCATCGAAGCTTACACACGTAGTATGCCATCGAAACAGGCGAAGATGCGACCGGAGTCGACTTTAAGTTGCCGCACAGAGCGGACTTTGGAATGCGACTTTAGAAGACGACTTTAGATTGCCGCGCGTAGTGGACTTTAGAAACTGCCTCCTAGGGATAGCCCCCGGGTTGATGAAGTAGACTCATGGCGACTTGATTGATATACCCCAAGAGAAGTCAGCAGAGTGTAGCTCCCGTGAAAACCTGCCGAGAAGCATACACAAATGAGTAGTCAGCAAGTAGTCCTACATGATGAGGAGAACAAGCCAAGAAAAGAGAATAGTAATCATTTAAATAAATGACTTAGCTGTTGCCGCCAGTGGCGGACTTGTAGATGAAGCCGTGGCGGTCGGCGATGGAGCTGCGACGGTTGTTGCTGAAGTTGACTAGTCAGAGTTGATTCCGACTAGTTTTGGGGGCATGACTGCCATTCTCGACTAGTTTGAAAAACTAGTCGAGATGAATGGCCGACGCGATGCGACCGGGGAAGGTGACGTCGTGGCGGCGCGCGGCGTACTCGAAGTAGAGCCAGTGTTGCCGCGAGACAAGTAGTCACCACGCACGGTGTGGCTGAAGTAAAGCCAGCGTGGCCGCAAGACGAAGTCGCGGCGCACGAAGTAGTCGACGATGAGCCGCGTGGCGGGCCGCGCAACGTGTCGAGGCACTCGGACGCGCGGCGTAGGCGAAGTAGTCGATGACGAGTGGCGCAACGAGCCACGCGACGAGCCGCGCGACGTGCCGCGCGACGTGCCAAGGCACCGGACGCGCGGCGGAGGCGAAGTAGTCGACGACGAGCCCGGAGTAGTCGACGATGAGCGGCACGACGAGCCGCAAGATGAGCCGCGCGACGTGCCAAGGCACCCGGACGCGCGGCGGTGGCGAAGTAGTCGATGACGAGCCCGGAGTAGTCGATGATGAGTGGCGCGACGAGCCGCGCGACGTGCCGAGGCACCGGACGCGCGGCGTAGTCGAAGTAGATCGCTGCAGCCGGGGGAGTGGAGACGAGTACTCGCGGTGCACGGCGAGGTTGACGTAGAGCGCGTGCGGCCGGAGACGAGTAGTCGCGGCGCACGGCGAGGTCGACGAGAGCGCGTGCGGCCGGAGATGAGTAGTCGCGGCGCACGACGAGGTCTACGTAGAGGCGCGTGCGGCCGGAGACGAGTAGTCGCGGCGCACGGCGAGGTCGACGTAGAGCGCGTGCGGCCGGAGACGACTAGTCGCGGCGCACGGCGAGGTCGACGTAGGGCCGCTTGTCCGTGTGCGTGTAGCAAAATTTGGAAAATTGTGTTGATTTTGACGGAGTGTGGACTTGTAGCATGCTGTCATGATCCGCGTGGAGTATAGCTTCCATGGTCTTCATGTGCAGCATGTGATACGGCATGGTAGCAAATTATGCCTGCCATTGAATTCGTTGTCCCGCACAAAAACAGAGGTAGCACCGTACGTGCAGATGCTCTGTTTTGTTTTCAGGTGCTTCACAATAGTCGATAGGGAGACCTTGCCTTGTGCTTCTACCTGACACGTGCTCCAACCTGTACTTGATGGAGTAGGACACGGCCACAGGCCCAGTGAAGTTGCGGTTTTCATGCAGACTTGGTGGCCGGACTGCCCTCTGACTCGGCGACTTCCTGCGTGTGAACAGGGTCATGAAATTGATTCCGATGAGTTGGAGTCGACGACGTTCAGCAACTACGCGCTCTAGTAGATCGATTTGAAGACGAGATGACACGAAATTGATTTCCGTGTCGGCCTTGGACTCGCATCGAAATTTCACCGAGCCGAGGAACAGAGTGCCTGATCGTCGCTTGTGGTGCTGAAGGCCGCATAGATTGATTTTGATGACGAGAGGTCCTTCGAATTCGTCCGGTGGTGATGATGACCCCTACCTGGCGCGCCAGCTGTCGGTGTTTTAGACCGGCAAACCTACCAAGGGAGTACCCGAGGTAGTAGATTGTGCGGTGAGGATCGTGATCGGTTGACCGAGAACTCGAAGGTATGCGCAAGGACACGGGACACAAGATTTATACAGGTTCGGGTTGCCAAGGTGGCGAGCCCTACGTCCTGTTTGGGGGATCAAGTATGGCGCCCTGCGCTTGGTGTTGGGTTGTCCCCGGAGGGATTGGGGATGTTTGGCTACGTACCCGGCCCTCCTTTATATAGTCCAGGGGGCGGGTGCCTAGTCGGTTACAAGGTATGAGTCCTAGTAGGATTACATGGAGCGAGTCCTAGTAGGAGTACAGGGGAATTCTACTAGGAGTCTGTCTTCTACTCTTCTTCCTTCCTTGCATGAGTACCCGGTGGGCGCCAGCTGTCGGTGTTTAAACCTGTCGACCTCCATGGGAGGTACCCGTAGCAAGGTAGAAGGTGGGGATCGCCATGATCTGGAACCCGAAGGTACGCGCGAGGACGCAAGACACAAGATTTATACAGGTTCGAGTAGCTGGAGTAGCTACCCTACGTCCTGTTTAGAGTAGTATTGCGCCCTGCGCTTGGTGTTGTTCCCCGGAGGGATTGTGGATGTTCGGCTAGGTACCCGACCCTCCTTTATATAGTCCAGGGGGCGGGTTCCTAGTCGGTTACAAGGCAGGAGTCCTAGCAGGATTACACGGAACGAGTCCTAGTAGAATTACAGGGGAATTCTAGTAGGAGTCCGTCTTCTACTCTTCTTCCTTCCTTGCATGAGTACCCGGGGTGTATGCCCGACAAGCCCCCGAGCACATTGGAGTCGAGAGTAGTAGTTCGAGTAGTCTTGAAGCCTCTTCGAGTAGTTATTGAGCGCCCTCGAGTACTGCTTGGAGAAGTCTTCAATAGTACTTGAACTGCCGCGAGGCTGGAAGGTGGTCCAGCTCATCAGTCTTGAAGTCGAGATTATATGGAAGTGCGATTGCAAAATCGCACTCCATATGGAGTAGCCCCCGAGCCTTAGGCTGAGTTGTAGACTCTGGCTGAGGGTCAATCTTGATTCTGCTTCCGTCTTGAAAAATCAACTGATGAGTGTAGCCTAGTAGCCCCCGAGCCTTGGAATGATTGAAGAATCAGTCCGAGGGTCTTCAGTGTTTGCGGCAGTCATCATCTGAGTACTCTTGTAGCGTTCAGCCCCCGAGCTCGTCGCCAGGAGAGCCGTAGGAGCCACGTCGAGTAGTTGTTGGTGCTGAGCCCCCGAGCTAGATAGCTAGTGGAGACTCTCGAGTTGTCATCGAGTAGTAATTTGGTGCGTAGCCCCCGAGTTTGGGAACTAGCCGCGCCAGTGGAGGTACGCGGAGCGTACTGGAAGTCGTCGCCAAAGCTTGACCTGAAAGTAGAGATGCGTACATTATGTAGCATTTTTGTAGAAATTGAATCTACAAATGACAAATACAAATATGAATATAGATGTAAATGTCATGTGTCATGCTCTTGTTGTGATCGTTAGGCGTCGAGTAGTTAGCCTGATGTGGTTTAGCGCCCAGTCTCTGTGATCGCTGTTTAGCCATAGCCGCTGGGGGCGTGGAGGCATGACAGGAGAGCTGGTTTAAGCGCCGGTCTCGCGAGGATCTGTTTAGCCATAGCCGCTGGGGGCGTGGAGGCATGGCAGGAGAGCCGAGGCTTTGCGCGGATCAAGGCGTGTGCTACTGTAGCGAGACCATTAAGAGGTAGACGAAGGTAGTCGACATGGTGACAAGAGAGAGCATGATTGCTCGTTGTTCCACATGGCAGAGAGCAGGATTGCGCAGTGCCTCCTCAGGGTGCAGCCGTTGTGCGCCTCCAGCACTCAGTACATGAAACGTCGTGGCAAGAGCCTCCTAATTTGGTGTACCAAGCCTGTGACAGTCAGTCAACGGTCCCCAAGGAATAGTTGGCACGGTGTAGCTCTGCTGGCAGGTAGCCGTTGAGAGGCGTACACGAAGTAGTCTTCAGCGTTGGTTCCCGTATGCGGAAAACAAGCCGAAGAAGAAATAATTATTGAAATAAGTGACTTAGCTTGATTCGCGGACGAGTGTCGACAAAGCCGTGGCGGTTGGTGATGGAGCCGCGACGGTTGTTGCTGAAGTCGACTAGTCGAAGGTGGATCCGACTAGTTGTCGATGACGTAGTAGCCGCCCTCAACAAGTTTACTAGTCGAGATGAGTAGTCGAAGTAGTCGTACGTCCAGAAGACGACGTCGTGGCGGCGTACGACGTAGTCGATGTAAAGCCGCTGCGGCCGAGAGATGAGTACCCGCAGTGCATGGCAAGGTTGACGTAGAGCCCGTGCGGCCGGGTGACGAGTAGTTGCGGCGCACGGCAAGATTGAGGTGGCCGAGGGTAGTCGTACCCGAGTAGTAGTACTCACGTACTGTCTTGTGTTTGCACTAAACCAAAAATCTTGGAGCATCCGAAGCAAGGGGTGTTGTCGCCCTGTCCTGGTCAGCGCGTGCCTGGTGTATGCTTCAGGATAGTTGCTGCCTTGACTTCGAATTGAGGTCGGTCTCGGAGAATAAGAAACCGAACCACAATACTGATAGTGTCACGTATATACTCCACGTGCAGCACCGATGGCTTGAAGCCTTGAATTGACTGCTCATCTCGTGGAGGGAAACGTATGCAAAATCAATTGGTCTTGCTTGGCACGTGGTGCACTTGGAGCTAATGGAGACGTCTTGGCAACGATGTTGATACGAGAACTCGACGAGATCGAGTACTGCTCCGTCTCGGACTTGAATACAAAGATCGACTCTTGACCAGATTTTGACTCAAAGTCGTCACCTCGATCGTGATGCTGACTATGATAGGTTGATCTCTGATTGGGGTGCAAACTTGAACGGGTGACACGAAGTTGATTCCGTGTCACCCGTTCTACTAGGAGTCCGTCTTCTACTCTTCTTCCTTCCTTGCATGAGTACCCGGTGGGCGCCAGCTGTCGGTGTTTAAACCTGTCGACCTCCATGGGAGGTACCCGCAGCAAGGTAGAAGGTGGGGATCGCCATGATCTGGAACCCGAAGGTACGCGCGAGGACACAAGACACAAGATTTATACAGGTTCGGTTAGCCGGAGTAGCTACCCTACGTCCTGTTTACAGTAGTATTGCGCCCTGCGCTTGGTGTTGTTCCCCGGAGGGATTGTGGATGTTCGGCTAGGTACCCGACCGTCCTTTATATAGTCCAGGGGGCGGGTTCCTAGTCGGTTACAAGGCAGGAGTCCTAGCAGGATTACACGGAACGAGTCCTAGTAGAATTACAGGGGAATTCTAGTAGGAGTCCGTCTTCTACTCTTCTTCCTCCCTTGCATGAGTACCCGGGGTGTATGCCCGACAACAACCAATTAACACCTATATGGCAAATAAATAGGGGTAATCAAGGTCATTTCACCTCCTTCATAATCCGTTCTAAAATTTCTAGAATGACATTATTTTTGGGACAGAGGGAGTTGTGAGGAATCAGATGCTCGTTAGCCTAAGAGGGGGAGGGGGTGAATTAGGCAACTAAAAACCTTAACCTATGGCTTTACTTCTTTTACACAAAGATAACCTAGAACATACTATCTAGATGTGCAAATAAGGTAGTTCTAGTGTGCAACTCCCATTCCAAAAAAAGGTTTGCAACCTATAGCCATTCCAAGCATGATACTACTCTAGGAAAGTAAGGTAAGCAAAGATTGCAATAGAGTAAATGCGGAAACGTAAAGGGGATGAGAGGAAGCAAACTCTTGACACGATATTTATCCCGTGGTATCGGTAGGCACTAAGCCACCCCTAGTCCATGTTGAAGCACTCACACAAGAGTATTGCTTCCCGGTCACCAAGTCTCTCCCAAGAGCACCACTCGACTCGCCACAAAGGCTAGCCACTTAGGCACTTGCCAAGCTCCCTTGGTCACCTTGATGCCGCCTCCACTAAGGAGCTTCTCCACCAAGGAAGGGGGTCTCCACGTCCCCCGCACAAAGTGTCCTCGCCGCTCCACACCAAGCCGGAGGGTCGATGACGATTGCCGGTGAGCCACTTAGGCCCCAAGGCTTTCGGCGAACCTTGTACAACTGGATTCACTCAAGAATCACCTCACAAGGTTGGCACAACCTTGCACTTACTCAGCTCTAAGCTAAGCCTAGCACTAAGCACATACACTAAGCATATGCAAGTCTAAGAATGAGCAATTAAGCACTTGGATGGATTGTATATGATCTTCTAGGTGTCTTGAACTCCTCTGCACTTCCACACAATCCAACAACCTCAAATGAGTGAGTGGAGGGGATATAAATAGCCCAAGGCATCAAACTAGCCGTTGGCTAATGGCCACAGAAAAAGATAGCGTCGGATGAACCGATGCATACTTTTTCCAGGTGTCGGTTCGTCCGATGCCCCTCCCACGTCACATAGCCGTTGAGATTCTCTGACACAACTGCTCCGACGCTATGCACCGACAGTGCGTCGGATCATCCGGTGCTGAAGACCCCGCGTCCAAGTCGCCTCTGTTAGCTTTCACTTGACCGTCGGATAGACCGACGCTTCATCTTGATCAAGGTGTCGAATCATCCGGTGCTAAAGGCTTCGTTTTGGCGCGTCTCTGTATGGATTCAAACTGAGCGTCGGATAGACCGACGGTGTCCCCACTCAGACCGTCGGATCATCCGGTGCTACTGTCTTCCTTGCTCTTCCTCTGCAACTCGTCCGACGCTACTAAAAAGTGGACCGTCGGTTCATCTGACGGTACCTAGGGTTTCACCCTGTGTACCAACTCGTCCGACAATTGCACCGACGCTTGCTAAAATGATACCGTCGGTTCATCCGACGGTGTCTTTTCTTTTCCTTTCTTGCTCGGTTTTGACCCTTTCTTTTCTCATTTTGGCATGTGGTTTTCTTGCATCCTTGGGACTTAGAAGTGTCTACAAAGACATACTAAAACAATATGGTTAGTCCCAATGATCATGTTGTCATGAATCACCAAAATCAAACTCAAACTAATGTCACATGAGGCCATGTTCGCTACAATCTCCCCCCTTTTTGGTGATTTATGACAACACAACCAAAGCAAGCATAAATTTGCAAATATTGACAGAATTAGAACCACTTACACTTGCTTGGATGCTTACCATCATCCAAACTCCCTCTAGATCAAACTTCCCCCTTTTTGATCTTATGTTCGCATTCTCCCCCTTTGGTCTCATATCCTTGAAACCACTTGTAAGCTTAAACCACTAGCTTGCTTTGGTCTCACATTCTCCCCCTTTGGAATAAAATCTCCAAAAAGTCCAAAGCAAAAGGGTTCTAAGAAAACTAGCAAGTCCTAGCAAACAAAGCTCAAGGAAAAATGTTAAATCCAAGGGAGAAATCTGCATGAACCATGATCCATATGTATAATATCAATGAAGATACCACATGTGAGAATAACTATGGTGGATCACAAGCTCATGAGACTAGCATGATACAAACTAAGCTCCCCCTAAGTGTGTGCACAAAAAGATAGTGTGGAAAACAAGTGCACAACTACAAACTTGTAAGGCAAGGAAGCTTAGAGTATATCATGCAAGGAGGTAGCTTAAAGGACAAGAGATAAGACAAATGGGTTCTTGTTACATTACCACTTGTAGATATCACTTGTAGTCTTTTGATCATTGCATACCTCCGGGGGATGATCCTCTCTACCTTGTTGGCACCACATTGAGATGAGCCACTTGGAAATGATATCACTAGGTGACACCACTTGAAAGAAGCTTGCATAGAAGACACTTGGGGTACCACATGGATTAGGAATGTATGAGTGCATTGCCTTTGAACTTATATAGAGACATAAGCTCGCAAGGACATGACTCAATAGCATGAAGCTCATATTGCTATATTCACTCTTTTAGAGATGTTAGATCACATTGAGAGTGAAATAGCATTCTCTTAGAATGAAGCACCGCACCGGAACGCGTCGCCTAGGGACTACATAAGATAATCTTGAAACAATGTTAGTCCCATAAACAAACCATAAGATGAGCTCCCCCTAAATGTGTGCATTTAGTGTTTGAATCACCAACCAAGTGTATGCACATTGTTTATTACAACAAAAGGGAAGCTAACCCTATATCTTGCTCATGATGCAAAGAGATATGTATGAAAACATGCACCATGAAAGAACAAGTGTAGCTTTCCTACACACTAATCAAACCATGTAAGTTGCTCATGGGTTAGCACATGACACAAGCAACCTACCATATGTAAATATTGCAACAAATGCAACCTAAACAAGGCAATGGAGCTACAATGATACATGAGATAAGTTCTAGTTTCCATTACCTCAACTGGGGAACTTGGGCAACATATGTCCAACTTGCAAGCTTGGCTTCTAGGCTTGAATCTTCACAACTTCTTTGTGCCAAGCCTCCCAAGTCCCCGTGCTCATGTCCTTCAAGTGGCCTTTGGAACCCAAACCATTTGAGGCCCCTTCATATTAGTGATGACTTCCTTGGGCACCCAAATGGGTCGGTTCCAACCCCGCTCCTCCTTCATCTTCCCAACCTTGTGTGCAACCACCTTGCCATTAGCCTTCTTCTTGATGATGTAGGTGTTGCTCTTGGTCTTGTTCTTGCGGTTGGGCTTGGTGTAGATGAGGGAGCTCTTGATGGTGAGCTTCAACTTCTTCTTCTCGCCCTTGTCCATCTTCTTGACAAATTGAGGGCATTTGTAGAACTTGTGCCCTTCTTCATGACACTTGTAGCACGTCACGGTTGCACCCTTCTCAAGCTTCTTCACCATGGGCTCACGGTTATCTTGAGAAGGTTGGACTTTGCTCTTCATGTCATGAGAGATGTTCACTTGTTCCACATCGTTCTTGCCCTTGCCCATCAAGCTTGCCAACCTCTCTCGGATCCATTTCACTTCTTGCTTGAGCTCATCATTTTTCTTGCCTATGAGACAATCACATGTTTCTACAACAACATTCTCATTGCAAGATGGTGAGCAAGATTCATCAATTAAATCAATGCAATAAGTTGAAGCATCTACCTTGGAGATAGGAATTACACAAGGGATAGATTATTCATCAAGCTCAAAGGAATTACTTGTTTTAGTCTCATTGCTCTCAAGCTTAGATTTTAGCTCATCACACTCCTTGCTAAGCAATTTGAATTTGCACAACAAATGTTCATAATTTTTAGCAAGGGTTGCACTAAGATCATTGAGAGTATTGAGTTCTTTAATTTCATTAGCTTGTTTCTCAAGAATTCATTTTTGCTCATGGACTAGCTCAACAAGATCATCAAGAGAGGTGGTGTCGGATTCATATTCACTTACATTGCTTTCCATACCTATGGCCATAAGGCACATGTGTAGTGATGATGAAGGACCTTGCATGAAGCGGGTGGTGAAGTTCTTTCTTGATTCATCACTTGAGCTAGAAGAACTTGATTCTCCACCACTTGTCCATTCACGGACGGCGATAGTTGCTTTTTGCCTTGGTCTCTTCTCATTGACCACCTTCTTCTTAGGCTTGTGCTCGATCTTGGTGAACTTGATGTGTTGATGATGACGCCCTTCTCTCAAGTGGACGTTGTAGCCGTACATATTGACTTTCTTCACATACTTGAAGATCTTCTTCACGTACTCAGCCACCATGGATTCAACCTCTTCATCACTTGAGGAATCTCCATCGTCACCATCATCACCATCATCCTCGCTTGAGCTTCCATGAGTAGCCATCCTACTCAACATCTTCTCTTGTTGGCTTGAGAGAGCATGGCTTGTAGTTGGAGAGGATGGTTCTTGGGGCTTCTCTTGGGGCGCCTTATTTGACTTGGGCATGAGTTGAAGCTCATGTGCCATGATCTTGCTCAAGATATGAGATGGCTTCAAATCTTTGAGCTTCTTCTCATAGATGATTGCCTTCACCAAGACATAATCGGGCTTCCGGAGACTTTGACGGATCTTGCGGTTGATGTTCAAGTCTGTGATGTCCTTCACACCTAAAGCATTGATCTCATTGACAAGCACATTTAGGCGTGAGTACATAGATTCGGCATTTTCATTAGCAAGTTGCTTAAAGCTATTGAATTCCTCAAGGAGACAACCGTAGAGTTCATTAGCAACTTCTTTTGAACCCTTATTTTGCTCCTTGATGGTTTTCCATAGCTCATGAGCATTTTCACAAGTAAAAACTCTATTGAAAACGCCTACATCTAGTGTGGACAAAATGATACTCTTAGCAATCACATCAAATTGCTTTTCCTTCCTAGTACCATTTTTCATGCCCTCATCGGTGACTCTCCAAACATCAAGGTCCTTTGCTTGGAGATAGGCCTCCAAGAGAACCTTCCACCGAGGATAGCCCATGCCATCGAAATGTGGGGCCAAACCAAAGGTATCCACCCCTTTCATTCCTCTATAATGCAACTCACTAGGCGGTGAAGCCTAACCGTTCCAATGAGCCGGATTTCACAATTTACCAATCGAATTGGTGTTTCCTTGTGAAGGAAGTGAGTCCCGGCTCTGATACCACTTGTAAGAAATTGGATGCTCGTTAGCCTAAGCGGGGGAGGGGGTGAATTAGGCAACTAAAAACCTTAACTTATGGCTTCACTATTTTTACACAAAGATAAACTAGAACATACTATCTAGATGTGCAACTAAGGTTGTTCTAGTGTGAAACTCCCATTCCAAAATAAGGTTTGCAACCTATAGCCATTCCAAGCATGATACTACTCTAGGAAAGTAACGTAAGCAAAGATTGCAATAGAGTAAATGCGGAAACGTAAAGGGGATGAGAGGAAGCAAACTCTTGACACGATATTTATCCCGTGGTATCGGTAGGCACTAAGCCACCCCTAGTCCACGTTGAAGCACTCACACAAGTGTATTGCTTCCCGGTCACCAAGTCTCTCCCAAGAGCACCACTCGACTCGCCACAAAGGCTAGCCACTTAGGCACTTGCCAAGCTCCCTTGGTCACCTTGACGCCGCCTCCACTAAGAAGCTTCTCCACCAAGGAAGGGGGTCTCCACGTCCCCCGCACAAAGTGTCCTCGCCGCTCCACACCAAGCCGGAGGGCCGATGACGATTGCCGGTGAGCCACTTAGGCCCCAAGGCTTCTGGCGAACTTTGTACAACTGGATTCACTCAAGAATCACCTCACAAGGTTGGCACAACCTTGCACTTACTCAGCTCTAAGCTAAGCCTAGCACTAAGCATATACACTAAGCATATGCAAGTCTAAGAATGAGCAATTAAGCACTTGGATGGATTGTATATGATCTTCTAGGTGTATTGAACTCCTCTGCACTTCCACACAATCCAACAACCTCAAATGAGTGAGTGGAGGGGATATAAATAGCCTAAGGCATCAAACTAGCCGTTGGCTAACGGCCACAGAATAAGATAGTGTCAGATGAACCGATGCATACTTTTTCCAGGCATCGGTTCATCCGATGCCCCTCCCAGGTCACATAGCCGTTGAGATTCTCTGACACAACTGCTCCGACGCTATGCACCGACGGTGCATCGGATCATCCGGTGCTGAAGACCCCGCGTCCAAGTCGCCTCTGTTAGCTTTCACTTGACCGTCGGATAGACCGACGCTTCATCTTGATTAAGGCGTCGGATCATCCGGTGTTGAAGGCTTCGTCTTGGTGTGTCTCTGTATGAATTCAAACTAAGTGTCGGATAGACCGACGGTGTCCCCACTCAGACCGTCGGATCATCTGGTGCTACTGTCTTCCTTGCTCTTCCTCTGCAACTCGTCCGACGCTACTAAAAAGTGGACTGTCGGTTCATCCGACGGTACCTAGGGTTTTACCCTGTGTACCAACTCGTCCGACGATTGCACCGACGCTTGCTAGAATGATACTGTCGGTTCATCCGACGGTGCCTTTTCTTTTCCTTTCTTGCTCGGTTTTGACCCTTTGTTTTCTCATTTTGGCATGTGGTTTTCTTGCATCCTTGGGACCTACAAGTGTCTACAAAGACATGCTAAAACAATATGGTTAGTCCCAATGATCATGTTGTCATGAATCACCAAAATCAAACTCGAACTAATGGCACATGAGGCCATGTTCGCTACAGGAGTACATGTGTAAGTGGTAGCTTTTTTCTTTTGTGAAATAAATGGTAGCTTTTCCTGGACATCATCAGGGTCATGGAGAGATCAAGCCCTCCCACCTCTCTATAAATAATTGAACCATTTGAATCCTCATCCAATTTTTAGAAGAAAGAAAAAGAATGCAAAGTAAGAAGAAGGAATGGGGTTCGTTCAAAAAAATTACTCCCTCCGTCCCATAAAAGTGCAATTCTAGCTTTTGAAAAAAAATCTCACAAAAAGTGCAATCCTAGAAAATAGATTTAATTACCTTCCTAATTAAGTGGTCAGATCTGATTTGCATGGCAAAATTTACTGGATTTAGCAAATATATAAGGGTATTAGAGTTTTTTCATTCCTCCACTAGTCTGTCTAAAAAACTAAAATTGCCCTTTTTTATGGGACTGAGGGAGCATGTTCATTCACAAAAGAAGAAGGAATGGGGAGAAAGAAACCGGTAGTGTGTAATTTGTCTTTGATGTGCTATTGTGGAACTAACTGATTTCTTCGATTTGGAAACTAAGGCTCTATATAAAAGCTTAAATTTTAATCAACACGGGCACTTGGCCCAACCAAAATTGATGGTCTAAAAAATTTGAGTGAAAACAATAAAAGATGAATTCCATTTGGCCTTCTTTATTACAAGGCCACAACGCACCATTTTTGGGAAAACACACACATCCAAGCACTATTTTAGCAAAAAATACCTATGAATCCAATACTCACCTTCACAAAGAAAAAGAAACCAATATTTACAACATCATTTGAGGCACTCGATTTATGCTTATGCTGCAACGAAGATTACTCTTCTTTCAGCTGCCATTCGATACTAACTTATGTTTTCAAAACATTTATGACATACATATGGTATCGAGTACAAAATCCAGTACAAATTTTCCATGTGCTTACGGTAAAATCTAGTAACGCCAATGTCAAACTTCATCAAAGAGTAAGGTGAAGAAACGGACAAAATGCCATTGCCCATCGACGCCCGTGATCACCCAACAGGTAACCATCATCTGTCTACTCCGCTGGAAAATGGAAACAGGGAGCCACGAAACCGCCTGGGGCCGAAACCGGCGGGCGCGCCGCGGGACCTGGCCGCGGCCTCGATCGTGCAGGCGCCGGAGCACGGAAAAGCGGCGGGGGGCTCTGCGATCCCTTGCTTTTCCCACAACCAAAAAAATCCGAGCCTTTCTTCCTCCCCCAACTTGCTCCGGCGCCGTTTCAGCCGGTCGCAGCCGTCCTCGCAATCGTGTCAGCCGATCACCACTATATAAACTGCCCTCATCTCCCGCTTTCTTCCTCACCAACACATCAGCAGCAGCCAAGTGTGAAAAAGTGTGCGAAGAAGCAGTAGAGAGAAAGGGGTTCCGTTCTCGTCTTCTCGGAGTGATCGATCGAGCTGTTCTTTGATTTGAAGAGGGAGTGAGACTTGAGAGAACGTCAATGGCGACAGCAGGGAAAGTGATCAAGTGCAAAGGTCTGTCAGCTACCATTCCTCTTTTTTCTGCATCTGTCAGAACAGAATAACCTTTGTGTCAGCAAGAAAAATCAAGCGATCGATGGTGTCAATTGAATTGGCTTCTGACTCTTGGGGTTGCGATCAATTGCAGCCGCGGTGGCGTGGGAGGCCGGGAAGCCGCTGTCGATCGAGGAGGTGGAGGTGGCGCCGCCGCAGGCCATGGAGGTGCGCGTCAAGATCCTCTACACGGCCCTCTGCCACACCGACGTCTACTTCTGGGAGGCCAAGGTATCATCACACAAAAGTTGGTCATGGTGGTCTGAGACCCGTGACAGCATGGATCAGATGCTAATTGATGATCTGGGTGAGTAACTGCCTAATTCTGTCTGGACCTGTTGTGCAGGGCCAAACTCCGGTGTTCCCGAGGATCTTAGGACACGAAGCTGGAGGGTATGCACTCACCTTCTTGGCTCTCTGTGTCATGTTCTGCTGTTACTGTTCTAATTGTTCTTGATCAGTTTATCATGCCTTTTCCACTGTTTTTTAATGTGTGCTAAGTGGAATCCGATGTGTGCTTCTCTGTCGTATTCGTCTTAGAAAAGTCTAGTTTTCGCGCTTCGATTGCTAGTTATAGCTAGTCAATCCGTTTCGATCTCTGATTTGTCAGAGGATTTAAGATTTGATTGCTAAAGAAAGCAAGTGTGCATATTTTACTGGACTAGTGGACTGGTAGTATAAAGCATCTGAAGGCTCATGTGCAGATTCAGAGAACAACGTCACACATGACACAGGCACACACAAACTGGCCTTCTAGCCTTCTAGGATAGCATTTTATTGCTTTGTTTATCTTCTGGATTACGAAACACTACTTCCATTGATTGCGCCTTCAGCCTTTTAGGTTGAAAAAATATTTCAGTACACTGGAGTATCTTGAATGGGAGTGACGAATTCTGTTAAAGTAGGATCACGTTTCCATTTTCACAAATTCTATGCATACTCTAAAAATAGCTGAAATTGGCTATGAAATCCTTTTTATTTTTTTTATTTTTTGCTTTCAGCATTGTGGAGAGCGTTGGAGAGGGTGTGACCGAGCTCGCACCGGGCGACCATGTCCTCCCGGTGTTCACCGGTGAGTGCAAGGAGTGTGCTCACTGCAAGTCAGAGGAGAGCAACATGTGTGACCTCCTGAGGATCAACGTCGACCGAGGTGTGATGATCGGCGATGGCAAGTCCCGCTTCTCCATCAACGGGCAGCCTATCTTCCACTTTGTTGGGACATCCACCTTCAGCGAGTATACAGTCATCCATGTCGGTTGCCTTGCCAAGATCAACCCCGAGGCGCCTCTTGACAAAGTTTGTGTTCTCAGCTGTGGTATCTCAACGGGTAATATGGTCTCCCAATGCCATAATTTTCGCAAGGAGCACAACCTTTTTGAATGCCTCTGGTTACTAAAATCTGATCGTTCCGTGGTGCAGGTCTTGGTGCGACGCTCAATGTTGCAAAACCGGTTAAGGGTTCAACGGTTGCGATTTTCGGTCTTGGTGCTGTTGGTCTTGCTGTAAGTGTCGATCTTAAGATTTTTTCTTTTGTCTCCTAAAAAGTAATTGCAGTTTGACGAGGTATATATGTGCTATAATTTTGTCTGATCGCTTTTTCTAATGATTAGGCCATGGAAGGTGCAAGACTGGCTGGGGCATCAAAGATCATCGGTGTGGATGTGAACCCAGCAAAATATGAGCAAGGTATGATCTGCTGCTGTCACTATTTTCTGCTCAATTGTAAAATCACAGTTGGGAATATGGTTCCACATTCCAGAAGGAACTCTGAACTTACCAACTTATCCCAATTTTCAGCTAAGAAATTTGGCTGCACTGACTTTGTGAACCCCAAGGACCACGACAAGCCGGTGCAAGAGGTGGGTTCTTTTATCAGAGTGATGGTGATCGTCTGTTCAGTGCATGAGATGAACATTTGTAGTATCTGATGTCCTCTGCTTATTGTTACTCCAGGTGCTCATTGAGATGACCAATGGCGGCGTCGACCGCAGCGTGGAGTGCACTGGCAACGTCAACGCCATGATCTCTGCCTTTGAATGTGTTCATGATGTATGTTCCTAGGCGATTCATGATTGTTCTATGAGCTTTCCATTTAAAATGAATTCTCAACGGCCTCTCTGAAATGCAAATGCAGGGGTGGGGAGTCGCCGTGCTGGTCGGTGTGCCGCACAGGGAGGACCAGTTCAAGACCCACCCGATGCAATTCCTGAACGAGAAGACTCTCAAGGGAACCTTCTTCGGCAACTACAAGCCCCGCACCGACCTGCCCAACGTCGTCGAGATGTACATGAAGAAGGTAATGATAGCTACCACCGGATCATCGAATTTAAGAGAACATGAATGAATTCCAAAGTGTTCGTGGTTTGATCTTTGATGTGACGTATTTCTGAGGGATGAAATAAACTTGTGGTGTTGGATCCTCTGATGCAGGAGCTGGAGGTGGAGAAGTTCATCACCCACAACGTGCCCTTCTCGGAGATCAACACGGCGTTCGACCTGATGCTCAAGGGGGAGGGCCTGCGCTGCATCATGAGGATGGAGGACTAGACCTTGATTGCCACTTGCCAAAAACCTCTCTTGGCACACTTAGGAGAGGAGGACATCAGAAGTTGAAGGCGCTCTCCCTTGTGTAGTATACTGTAGTAATAATGTGGTTTTGTTTCGCGGTTACATCTTTATTGTCAGTGCGTGGTCCCTGGTGAGGTTTCGGCCCTCAAAAAATACAAGTAGTTTGTGGTAAGGTTTCAGAGTCCCTGTAATTACCAATTTGCACAGCAATAATGAAATGTTTTCAGTGTTGATGTTCATGGATTGAAGTCTCCATCCTTCATTGTAGTTTCATTTGAGATAGCTTGTGTTGTGATCTCCAAATTCCAAAGCCCTGCTCAACACCTTTGTTCTGCTCAGGTCACTCCATTTTTTTTCTCTGCTCAGGACAAATGCAAAGTCCGGGGCGGATCCAGGCATCCAGCCCAAAATAGACTGGATAAGAAGTCATGTATATTTGTAAATAAACGGCCCAAAAAATAAGATGTGGCCCATGGCCCGAGGTCTCATTAGGCTATATATATAACTCAAATGGTAACTATTGAAGAAGTTACCATTTTGTTCTTTTTTCATCATCCAACTGCATAATTAGAATTATGCGTTACAATAAACTGAAGTAAATACTAACATGTGAAACCAGACAAAGTTCACGTGCAACCTAATAACGGAACTAACGGTGTATGAATTGAAGTGCTAACTAGCAGCCATGACTAGGATTTTCGTGACGCGTTGTGCTGCTGAAAGCTGGCGTGCCGCCTGAGACCGGTCCACCACCTTCGTCGGGGTTATCAGCCGCCCACCAGACAACAACAGTTTTCTCCCATAACAAAACAAATCAGCCACTACCAATCAGTCAACATTACCTTTCTTTCAAAACAAATTAACATCAGTCGACAGCCACCAGCCAAACAAACAGGCGGGGCATGCAAAGATTCCGAGCCGACATTAGAGAGGAATAAGGCAATGAGGTGTGCGATTCTGACTCGCACCCACGGGAATGGCCATTGTGGGCACACATTGTTTGAGAACCAACGATGCCACAACTTGGGTGGCTGCCGGCATGCTGCACATGCGTGGCAGAGCATGAGCGTGGTGCGTGGCCACCATGGGACCTGTGATCCGAGGTTGTCACGGGAAGCTAAGGGCACCCGCAGTGATTATAGCAGGATGCCTTCTATAATAACGTCTATGTAGGATATAGTGAACAGTATAGATTACCTGCTTAATGGTCTTACTGCAGCACACTTCTTTAAGTAATTACAGGCCCACAAGTCAGAAATTATTTAATCCCTTTTCTCTTTCGTCTAGACTCAACTTGCCGTCGCCCACAACCCCAAAGGCGTCGATCTCCGCAGTTCGCCGGCGTTCCACCTCCATCTCGCCTGAGCCCACGCGCGCCATGCTCCCGTGCTGGGTGCCACGTCCCGCGGCACCTCACCTCGCCTCGCGCCGGTGTCCTAGCTGCAGTGCCCCGTGGAGAGCATCTCCAGGATAGCAGCGCCGCAGCATTGGTCGGTCGTGCTCCTCCAGTGTGGCCGTGGGGAACGCCTGCATTCCACCGCCATTGCTGGTAGCAGCGAAGCTCCCGTCCGCCACGCGCAAAGCACTGGCCACCGGCTATGCCAGCGCCGACAGACGTGCCCACTTGAGCAAGCGTGCCGCCCAGCCTCGTCGCTAGCCTCCTCTCTCCGACGACCGCGCGCCCCGGCCCGTCCCCCGGCGTACTCCGACGGCCGCGCGCCCCGCCCCCGGCCACCATCGAGCCGCCGCGCGCCCCGACCATCTTCTCCGCGGCGAGCTCGACCGCCGCCGGCTGTGTCGGCGCCCAGCCATCTTCCCAGCGCCAATGCCCGGCCATCCTACCTGTGCCGGCGGCTCGGATGGAGGCGTCGCGCCGCTCTCGCCGCCGCATTTTCCTATCGCGCCCGCTGGGAAGGAGGAGGGCACGTGGTGGGGCCCACTCGCACGGGATTTCGTGCCTATCGGCTCTCGCCAGAGTTGGCGATGATTTCTTCTCTCTCATCCTCTCTCTTTCCTACGTGGACTCTTGTAGAAAGGCTATCGACGTCCAATGCGGCAGCCCTAAGGCATCTGCTACCGCACATTGCATACTTTGGTGTAGCGTGATTGCATTGTAGCTTCCACCCCACCCAAACCGGCGGCACTGGAATTTTGCCAAATCAATGCTGCAAATTTTACTGTTTCTTTAGAAATTTTCTGAACTAGTCGATGAAATCATGCTTCTACGTCAACTTTTAATTCTATCGGCAGAAACAGATATAAAAAACCAGGATCAAGAGCTAATTAATACTTTCCACTCTCATTTATTTTGATAGATAGTTATAATATAGGAGATGATAAGTTGTGATAGAATTCAGTTAGTATTTTTACACCTTTCCATCTATATATTATTTACAATTTTTTAAGTCCTATTTTCACTCTTCAACTATATAGTAGAAATAAGGTTTTCAACCCACTACAAAACCGAATAAGGTGGGCCATCCAACTGGCAAAACTGAACAAATTTGGCCCTTTGGGTGGTTTCAAGAGTGATTTTTTGTATTATGTTAAAATTTGAAAATTTATGTTTAGTTAAAAATTTCATAACTAATTCCTTTTGAATTTAAAAAATCAAACTGATGCCAAAAAATTATGAAAAACTAACATTTGTAGTGGTGTTCTGTTTTCCACTATTTGAATCTTGTTCAATTCTTAAAAAAAGAATCTTACTTGTTCATATTCCTTATGTTTTTATTACGAGCAATAAAATACTAGAAATAGTAATAAATATGATGTAAACAGTATTGATCCCATCCAAGATGAGTAATAAGGTTTAACATGAAGTAGTAAGGTTTTGTTTGGGAGCTAATGCAAAAAACTCACATGTAAAGGGAGTCTTAATGGAGGAAACTAACACGATTTTCATAGCACAAGAAATGGTCTATAGAAACTATTCTTCACAGTACCCCAGCCTGCCAGAACCATTAATATAGGGATTGACCCACTGAACACCCACACAATCCCGATTTGACACAACAACACTTTCCATGGTAGGATGGGCCCAACGGAAAAGAAAAACTACAATACGCAGTCGTCTACACCCTCCGTCCCAGAAAGAGTGTCGTTAGAAAACCATGTTTGTCTCACAAACACGCTTCTCGGGTGACACTCTTTCTGGGACAGAGTAGTATTTGTGAGGTAGGCGACTAGAACATGGATTCTTTGACCCAGGTGATCAGGACTCGTACAAGTATCTGACGTGACTAGGTGGGGACAGGATTCGAACCTGCAGTCTTTAGGTCATGAGCATGATGAGTGGACCAATTCATCTACCCCTCTTCTTCCCTTGATCTTTCTTCCCCTGGCAAATCCACTTCTTTTTCCAACAAAGAGGGTAATATTATCCTACTCGACTTATTTTGAATAGCGGAACTAACCTTATAGAAACTATTCTTCACATTGGTACTGTGTTCGAGTAATAACTGTTTTCTCTTTCTCTCTCAATTTCACCAATGGGAAGCGTTGTATTAACCCCATAGAAATTAGTGGTTTCTTCTCGATGGCAAATTCATGATTTTTTGTGCATTGGGTCAAGAGTAGACATGATTTCTCCATGAGGAAACCATTTTTACGATTTACGCTCTTTCCTCATTAATTAGACACCACTTTATTTAATTGACATTGAAAGTGCTGTGACGCCCCAGTTTTTATTTAACCCTGATCGTCGGTCGACCTGCTGACATTGGTCAAATCACGGTCAACCTGGGTCCTCACCTCGAAAAACTCACCAACCACCCCTAATGCCACCATTGAGCAAGTAGACACACATGTATGGTCCACCCATAGTCAAAGTTGGTCAAACCCCCACTCAAACCCTAGTGACCCTAGGTGTCTTCCGGAACTTTTTCCACGTTCTCCAAAATTCACCTAAACACTTAAAAATCTACCTTTATGAAAGTTGTCCAGCTTGTTGAGGGACACAACTTTTATGTAGATTGGCATTTCAAATTTTGAGTGGAAAAAGGTGAAAACTTGCTCAAAGGTTAGTACCTCTTGTTCATGGAAATTGAGTGGCATTCAAGGTTGGCAAGCCCTTTCTGAAAAATCTATTGAGAAAAACACTATATAGCCTTTTTCAAAGTGGTAGAGGATAGCTAGATCTACAACTTTCGTATTCAACGTTTGGTGCACTTGTATACAAGATTTTGGAGAAAATTATTTTCAAACTGGTGATCGGCAAAACAGTTTGGCCAGGGCACCGCCGCGCCGCGACGTCGCGTGCGCCCACGCGCGCCGCCGACCTCGGCGTCCGCGCCGCACCCCCGCCCAAGGCCGTCCGCCGTCCCGAGCCGCGCCTTCCCCACGCGCCCACGCCCCGAGGCTCCTCGAGTCCTCTCGAGCCGCGCGCCGTCGTGTCCGCGCCGCACGGCCGGCGCGCGCGCCACGGACCGCCGGTCCGACGGCGGCGCCCCCGCGCACGCGCGCTGGCCGAGGCGAGTACTACGGCGGCATCTTCGACGTCTGCTGCCGTCACCCGGAAGTCGAGCAGCGCCTATAAATACCCCGCATTCCCCCTCCTCCGCCGGCATTGCCACGCCGCCGCGCCATCCGCACCGCCGCCGTCGAGCTGCGCCCCTTCCTGCCTTCCACGGTCAAGCAACCGCCCATGTCCCTTCCTTAGACCCTATAAAGCCGTCGCGTGCCACTTGTTGTTCGGGCCGAGCCCGCGTCGTCGCTAGAGCCGAGCCACCGCGGCCGCCACCGTCGGTCCTCGCCGTGCGCCCACGCCGCGTGTTCTCTCGCCCCAACACCGGTCACCCCCAGGCCCTAGGTGAGCCCACGGACGTGCCCCGCCGCTTCCCCGACCGGGAGCGCGGCCGGCTCACCGGTATTTGACCAGCGCCGGCGCCTCCCATGGCCAAGGGCCGAATTGCAAGCCCCCAACTCGTTATAGGGTGCCTTGTGTAATCTAAGGGCATAGTTGTAAAGAAGGAAAAATTACTAGGGGTCCCGGTGCAAAGTGAAACTTCAATAGTATTTCCAATTTGCTTAATCTTGTAAATTCTCTAGAAAATCGTAGGAAAATCAGAAATCTGCAAACCCAATTTTCCTAGATTCCTGGTGAAGAGTAGTACAACTTTTGTTATACTCACCTAGTCTGGTTCTTGATATTTTTAGCATGAAAAATAGGAATGTGAAAAACCTGCAATATCTTAAAATCCATAGGTCCTCTGCATCCAATTTTTGAATATGTTGTGTGTGATGTTATGACTAGCTCCTGTGCCAAAAAATTGCACAAAGTTATGATGTAAATCTTCTTATATGAATTATTTTCCATTTATGTAGAATCTGTCTAGATGATTTTTGTAGCTAAAAGTAATTATGTTTTTGTGCCCAACTTTTGTGTGCTGTCTTGTTATGCCAAGTTACACCTTTGGTGAATTAATCATAATTTTTGATTAATCAGAAGTATTTATTCTTAAAATATGCATGTTTTCCTTTGCAATTTAATAAAGCAAGATCAGTAGTAGTTCTGGTTGTACTTGCTAGTTTTCTAGGATGGTTTAGAACCAGAGAACATGTGTGAGGAAGTTAGGAGCATTTGGATGCTTATTCATTTTTGTATGCATTTAACTTGAATTGCTAGCTAGCTTTTGTTATTTTCAAAGTAATTAATTTTCTAGCTTTCCAAGCCTTGCATAAGTGTTCAGTGGTTCAGTATAGATGTAGTGATGCTTAAGAAATCCTCCACTGAATTTTTTTGTGACTTATTGTTAAATAAAAACTTTGAAGGCCTTTTATAGATTATGTTTTGATTAAATTAGGAAAATGCCTTTTTAATTCTTTTCCTTTTTGTGAAGTGATATCAAACTTAATTAAGAGCGAAGGATACACCCTTGTTGTGGAAGAATTAAATTGTAAATAATTATCTTTGTACACACCTTTACTAGTGAAAGGTAAACTATTAAACCTTCACATGTAATGACAAATTATAAAAGGAAGAATTAATTAAAGTGTTTAATTAAAAGAATAAAACACGTATCAATAATAACCTTCATGAAAAGAAATTACTAATTAATTCTTTGTTAAGGCGAATATGACCAACAAGAGTTGGATAAGATAAATCATCTATCACATCACCTGAACCCTGCATTGCATTCCGCGTAGAACTTCCTGATGGTGACTACTCGCTCGTTCCGGAAGCCGAGGAAGGAGAAGCGGAAGCTGCACTTCAGTACGTGGAAGTACTCGACGACACTGAGGGTTCTCAGGCTAACCTTGCTGACAAAGACAAGCCCCGATGCATATGACCCAACTTTTCAAATTAATATACACTTATCTATGGATGCTTGTGCATTTAAGTTCAGGAGTTGTATGGAACCTTAGATGCATCATCCCTTGGTACCTGTGTCCTTACTAGTATGTTAGGTCGAGAGCTGTTAAGCTATAGGACCGTTACAAGTCGGGTGATGATGTCACTCACGAGAATAGGTTCGTAGATAGGAATCATAAGATCTCCTTAAATGGATGTGGGCTCCGGTCCAATGGCTATTGTGGGTTAAGTGTTTGAACGTACTAAGCACTTGTCGGGAATGGGACCGGTAAGCCTAGTACCTTAATGAGACGGCTAGGGATTTAACTATCACTACTCTTGGGATGCGTCCCACAGCTAGCTACCGGTGGTGCATGGTGAGACCGGGTGCCTCGCGGGGTATGCCGGATAGCCTGCACCAAAGACTGTGGCCTTTTATCCCGACCCGAGGATTTTTGGGAACCGTTTGGTGGTTGTCCTCGCGGGGGCATCCCACCGTGTGTTTCGGTCTATCTTGCAAGGTTTTGAACCAATCGATTGTCGGCCTCTCACCGTCATCTGAGACTACTTACTCCACTAGCCATGAGATCCCTAATGATGGAAGTTGATCAATTTTATGCTTGATTAATTGTATGGGACAACCTTGTCTGTATTTATATTACCAATATAGAAAAGGATAAACCCACTAGAACTTGTGCTAAAATGTTGAAAGTAAGAACATACTCTTTGTTACTTTTCAGCAAAAAGAAACCTAGTGGCCCAAAGCCTTTCATGTCTAGAGTTGGTGAAGTTGATATCACCGACGGGTAAGTCTTGCTGAGTATTAGTATACTCAGCCTTGCTATAATCTGTTGCTCCAGGTAATGCCTTTGGTTATGTGTGGCCCGGAGAGATCCCGCCCGGCTGGGAGCTGGAGTGGGTGGAGGACGACGAATGAAGGCATCATAGCTGGCCTCCCGTGGCGTTCTCGCTTTCCGCTTAGTTTAATTCCGCTGTTTCGAAAACTCTGAACTACGTTGTGATGACAAAAACTTTGGTTTGTAATAATTAAACCCTTCGGGGTAAATTTCGAATGTTAATTATGTTGTATCTCTGAACTCGCCTTCGTGTGAGTTTTAATGCATATATGTCGATCCTTGTTGCTATATAAGTGATTTACCGGGCGTTAACTTGGCAACTAATGACATGATGATCTTTATTGCTGCTTAATGACCAAAGTGGATTGGTTTAGGCGGTAGTACTGTATTTTCCTGGGCGGGTTGTCACACGTTCCCTTACCATCGTTCGCCAAATCAGTGGCAAAGAAAATGCCTTGAGCAAGCAAAGCATATGAAAATCAGGTTAAAAATTAATTTCCATAAGAGTGAAATATTTTGTTATGGGGAGGCTAAGAAGTGTTCAGACCAATATTCACATATCTTTGGTTGTGGTATGGGTCAGTACCCTTTCAGGTACTTAGGCATTCCAATGAACTATAGAAAACTAAGTAACAGGGATTGGAAAGCTGTGGAAGAATGCTTTCAAAAAAAAGTTAAGTAGCTGGAAAGGAAAATCCTATCTTATGGTGGCCGATTAGTTTTGATCAACTCAGTTTTGAGTAGCCTAGCTATGTATATGACGTCTTTCTTTGAAGTACCAAAAGGTATTCTTAAGAAGTTAGAATTTTACAGATCCAAGTTTTTTATGGCAAGGGGACAATCATAAGAAAAAATATATAGATTAACAAAATGGGGAATTTTATGTCTACCAAAGAACAAAGTGGCTTAGGTATTATAAATCTGGAGGTACAGAACATTTGCCTGCTTAGTAAATGGCTATTCAAATTAATAAATGAAGATGGGGTTTGGCAAGAGATTCTTAGGAAGAAGTACTTGAAAAATAAAACAATTGGTGAAGTTCGTTGGAAGCCAGGAGATTCACATTTCTGGTCAGGCCTTATGAAGTCTAAAGACCATTTTTTAGAATCTTCTACTTTCAATATTTATAATGGTGAACAAATTAGGTTTTGGGAGGACAAGTGGTTGAGAAACATTACTCTCAAAGAAGAATACTCATCTTTATATAACATTGCAAGAAAGAAGCACATATCAATTGCTCATGTTTTTAGGTCTGCACCACTAAACATAATGTTTAAAAGAGCATTAGTGGGGGACAAACTACAAAGGTGGAATGAGTTAGTCGCAAAAGTTGCATTTGTGCAATTAGATGACCAGCGTGACTCCATTAAATGGAACCTTACAAAACAAGGAACTTTTACAGGCAATCAATGTACCAAAATCTGGTAAACCAGATTACTTCTCCTCTAAATAAATCAGTATGGAAACTGAAAATACCCCTCAAAATTAAGGTATTTGTTTGGTTTGTGCTAAAGGGGGTCATTTTAACTAAAGACAACATGTTAAAGCAGAATTTGTTTAGAGAGTGGTTCAATTTGCTTTTGGTTTACAAGCACCAACTAATATAGCGGATATTTCTGGAGTTTGGCTCCAACAGATAAACCGAAAAATGAGACCTCAAGTTTGTGTGGGAGTATGTGCAATTTTTTGGTCTATCTGGTTGTGCCGCAATGATGCGGTTTGTGAGGAGAAAAGATTATATTCTTATTTGCAGGTTATTTTCAGGACCACTTATTGGACACGGTTCTGGTCCATCCTTCAAAAGGAGAAAGACAGATCGAGTTTGGAGCATGCATGTCGCATATCGGAGACTGTGGCTATGGAGGTTTGCGCCAAGCATGGGTGGTTGTCATATAATAGGCTTAATTTGTAATTGGCATTATCATTTCATTTGTTGGGTTTGCTTTTTGAAAGCTCACTCCCATTCAGCTAGAGGGTGAGACTGTAATAATGAATGGTTAGGTGCATAACTTATGGGGAATAAAAATTGTTTTTCC
Source organism: Cenchrus americanus (assembly GCA_947561735.1). Lineage (NCBI taxonomy): Eukaryota > Viridiplantae > Streptophyta > Magnoliopsida > Poales > Poaceae > Cenchrus > Cenchrus americanus. The sequence goes on along the minus strand of OX387242.1, from coordinate 161,511,970 downwards.
TTAAAAAAATGCCTTGCCGCTTCTCACCTTAACGCACCACGACACCAAGGTTAATTATGTGCCACGCAGTAGTTCAAAAAAAAGCAGCCAAACGTGTGATCAACTCAATCGATGGCGCGCTCAAGCGGCAACCAAACACAACCTTAAGCCAAACAAGGTGTTGAGGTTCCTAATAAATCTACTTCCTCGTTCTAAAATATAGGTCTTTTAACTTATTTTTAGACACAGATTTTCAATATACTCTCTCCGTTCCAAATTAAAGACGTTTTGACTTTTTAACCCTAAATTTGATTGTTCATTTTATTGAAAAAATGATACAAACATAGTAAAATTTATTTTGTTCTTGAAAAATGTTTATTAATAAAGCAAGACACAACAAAAATATATATGATATTTTGCACAATTTTTTAATAAAACGAATGGTCAAACTTGAAGTTAAAAAGTCGATCTATAATTTGGAACGAAGAGAATATCTAAATATGTGTATCTAAATACATAGAAAAATCTCATTTCCAGATCTGCAAGTGTTTAGTCCTTCGGATGTGCTCATAAGGGTAAGATTTGCGTATGTGTATTCGTAGGGTTAGTATGCATACTATGTATTTGTAATATGAGCGTCTGCATTGTAATGTGTAATTTAAAAAACTAAAATAATATATATTTTTTGAACCAACAAGCCAAAATGATATATATTTTGAAACGATACTATGCAAGCTATGACGTGGAGGTGACTAATTTTGTTAGCATGGTCTTGTTTAGTTCGGTGAAAAATTTGCCTTTTCAATGTTCGGAACACCTGTAGCACACTGTAGCATGTTTCGTTGTTTGTGGTAAATATTATCTTATCATGACCTAACTAGGCTCAAAAGATTCGTATCGTAAAGTACATCAAAACTATGTAATTAGTTATTTTTTACCTATATTTAATACTCCAAACATACATATCTTTTGGCGTATTTAATGTGATGTGATGGAGAGAGTATAGAAAACGTTACAAATTTTAGCCAAACTAAACTTTTTCGTGGTAAAAGGTTGGCTGCACGACTGCATCCGGACGGAGAAACTCTCGTCATGACTCATTACGGTCCTATAATCACCATGATCTAGAGGCTGTGTCATCGGCGCCACACTTTCCGGCTTCCACCTGCTTCCACATGCCCCCCGGGTTTGCGTCTAGAAATCCTCGAATGGACCGGCACACCTGTTCCAGTCCCTGCCCAAGCCGCCGCACAGAGCCCCACGCCGGCACGACCCATGGCACTCTCCCAGCCGCAGATCACGCCCCCGCGCGGCGGATCGGACGGTCGGGACAGCGCGGTGGCATCCCACCACCGCCCCAGCCGGCCTCCCCCACGAGCGGAAACCGCGGCCGCGGTCCAGGTGGAGGGAGGAGCCCCGGTTTCGGCCGCCACGCCGCGCGCGTCCGTGGTTTGCTGCCCACGAAGGTGGACGCGGGTGTGGCGAAACCGCACCCTCCTTCCTTTTCTTCCCCTCTCCCACGCTTAGCGCCGGGCCGGAGCTATATATAGCCCGGGCGCATCGCCCTCCTGGCTCCTCACACAGATTCGATTTGGTCTGGATTGGGTTGATTTGGTTTGGCTTGGAGGTGAGGTGCGTGCTTGGAGTTGGAGGGAGCTGCTTTGTTTGGGATTCCGTTCGGGAATTTGGGGAAGGAAGAAGCAATGGCGACGGCCGGGAAGGTGATCAAGTGCAAAGGTTCGTGCTTGCCCCTTCTCTGTATCTCGATCTGTCAGTTTCTGCCTGTTGGTTGATCTGTTAGTTTTAGGGGAAAGGTTGGATGCTCGATGGTCATCCCAAATTCTTCTGGGAAGTTCTTGAGTTTTTTTTATCCTTTTCTCGTAATGCTGATCTGCAACCGTGGGCAATTTTTTCGCTTTTCTATAGCAAAGTTATCTAAAATGATTTTTAATGTGAAACTTGGTACTGTTGCTCTGTTCTTCACAGAGGCCGGCCGGCTTCCACTATCACTTTATGAGAAAAATATCTGCAATTTAGTTTTTTTCTCCCAGAGCAGGATGTCGTTTTCCTTGTGATCTACGAATGTTGCAAACTGCAAGGAGGAACTTTTTCCCTCGCCAGATTAATAATGTTCAACTGACACTGACTATGTGCTAACTTGCGTTCAATTTATTGCAGCCGCGGTGGCATGGGAGGCCGGCAAGCCGCTATCGATCGAGGAGGTGGAGGTGGCGCCGCCGCAGGCCATGGAAGTGCGCGTCAAGATCCTCTACACCTCGCTCTGCCACACTGACGTCTACTTCTGGGAGGCCAAGGTATCTACTCACCCATCCCCTTCCGTAGCTTTGTTCAGTAAGGTATGGTGCAGCAACTCGCGGTTGACTTTGCGCCTTTTCTTGGCGGCTTATCTGTATTAGGGACAGACTCCCGTGTTCCCTCGGATCTTCGGTCATGAGGCTGGAGGGTACGTTCTCTCCCCTGAACCACTTTATTTTGTTAGTGATTGAGCGTCTATGTACTTCACGTGTTCATAATTTTTGTTCTTGTGCTTGGATTTATGGTTATCGATGTTGGTCTTTGTTTATTGGCTTCACTAGATGCAGATCAATCTGTTAGTGTAGCCTGGATTCTAGAGACATGTGAAACAGTCGTAAGAAATAATTTGTCTTGTTTCAAATGGTATATCAATATTAATATGATTGAATATTATGTGTGGATACCAGATGTTCTTTTGGTGGACTACGATAGATTTATGATTATTTCAGCAGCAGTTTCTTCATGTTATTCAGTATTTTTCAATTGAGACAATGACATGTACAACTAGGGGCTGAGTAATATTTAGTTGACTTATTTTGTGATGAAATTTTCTCGAAGTAGACTGCTGTTGTATCATTTAAGGTCTGTTATCCGAAGCAAATATGTTTATTCTACCTTGCCTGAAATTTGTTGATTTCTGCAGTATCATTGAGAGTGTTGGAGAGGGTGTGACTGACGTGGCCCCTGGTGACCATGTCCTTCCTGTGTTCACTGGGGAGTGCAAGGAGTGCCCCCACTGTAAGTCGGCTGAGAGCAACATGTGTGATCTGCTCAGGATCAACACTGACCGGGGTGTGATGATTGGTGACGGCAAGTCGAGGTTTTCAATCAATGGGAAGCCTATCTACCATTTTGTTGGGACTTCCACCTTCAGCGAGTACACTGTCATGCATGTTGGTTGTGTTGCAAAGATCAACCCCGAGGCTCCCCTTGATAAAGTTTGTGTTCTAAGCTGTGGTATTTCTACTGGTAAGTTCATTCAGTACATTTTCATACGCATGCTACGATATATTTTCCTTGTGATGCTGACCTGTGTCATTTCTCTGTTTAGGTCTTGGTGCATCAATTAATGTTGCCAAACCACCAAAGGGTTCAACTGTGGCAATTTTCGGTCTAGGAGCTGTTGGTCTTGCTGTAAGTGCTGAAGCCATTCGTCTGTTCAATTCCCTTTCAACCGTAATGAGAATGTGTGTTGGGTTCGCATCTGATTACCCTGCATATATCCATGATTTAGGCTGCGGAAGGTGCAAGGATTGCTGGAGCGTCGAGGATCATTGGTGTTGACCTGAACCCCAGCAGATTTGAAGAAGGTGAGAATCATTCAGATCAGATTTTTTAAGTTGGTTTGATATGTAAGGTACTTATATTTCTATCTATTTTTCAGCTAAAAAATTTGGCTGCACTGAATTTGTGAACCCAAAAGACCACAACAAGCCAGTGCAGGAGGTAATATCTAGGAGTATCCAGAAATTGTTACGTACAGCTTATGCAGAACTCGGCCATAACATCTAGTTTCATTATGGTTTAGGTACTTGCTGACATGACCAATGGAGGAGTTGACCGCAGCGTGGAATGCACTGGAAACATCAACGCTATGATCCAAGCATTTGAGTGTGTTCATGATGTATGTACACTGTTTATAAATGTGTTTTTCAGTGAGCATTTTCCTAGTTCCTTAGACTCAGACAGAGCTCTAACAGCAATGCACTTTATCCAGGGCTGGGGTGTCGCTGTGCTGGTGGGTGTGCCACACAAGGATGCCGAGTTCAAGACTCACCCAATGAACTTCCTGAACGAGAGGACCCTGAAGGGAACCTTCTTTGGCAACTTCAAGCCACGCACTGACCTGCCCAATGTGGTGGAGCTGTATATGAAGAAGGTAAATGCAGAGAGCTGTTTCTTCAGTAACCTTGCCACTTGGCTAGTAGTAGTACTAGTGAGCCTTGTGCTGAAACTGTTGGCACTTCCAAACCATATTGTTGCTAATGTTACGACTCTTCTTGGCTTGCATGCAGGAGCTGGAAGTGGAGAAGTTCATCACACACAGCGTCCCATTCTCGGAGATCAACAAGGCCTTCGACCTGATGGCGAAGGGGGAGGGCATCCGCTGCATCATCCGCATGGAGAACTAGATTCAGTCGCCTGGTTTCATCCGGTTCGGGTCGGGTCAATAAACATGGCAGCGCCCAGAGTGAGGCTGCCACTGCCTGGTGGCAAGATACACGCCTGTGTGTATCACGTGAAGTTTGGCATTGTCAATCAGTAGGGTAGCTCTAGATTCTGTAATTATCTATCGGTATTGGCATGAGTCTTGCGAACTGTCTTTCGGCTTAACATATATGGTACCTTATACCACTATGAGTTCTTTCAATGGGCATTTTTTCTGGCTTGGTTGTGATGCTATGGTTGGTGGTTTGTTCCTTTGTTCTGTTTTGTTGTGGTTGCCCTGCTTTGTCTGCGAGCCGGTTGCAATTTTATCTGAATTCTCTCCGATGGTTGCTTCCTTCTGTACAGCTTTGGTTCAACTTGTTTGCGCAGGGGGGCATACCTTCAAGCTCTATTGTGTTCGGCTAAATCCAACTTAGGACGGCTCATCCGCCATCTTCTTCGTCCAGCTTAAAGATACTGCCACCCGTTCTTTCGTAAGAACAGTTCAAGCTGTATTTAAGATGTTCCAATTCTGCTTCTAGATGTCTGCTGCTTCAACTGTTCTTCCGTTCTATGATTCGTCAAATTTCTACTACTCATCTGGCACATTGAAGTGTACTACTTTACCACGGTAAATTTGCTAACAAACTGTCACAGCAAAACAAATTTGCCGAGTGTCCGCGGCACCACAGTGGCTTTCTGGCTTCAGGGGCACGTGCCAGTTGAGCTCCACTACTCCAGTAGCATCAGCAGCAGCGTCAGAGGATGAAGCAACTGGCCTGCCAGATCCTTCCACTCCAGTTGCGACCAGGTGTGGTCCAGTGCCAACCTTCGTATTCATTTTACATTTTTCTTACAGTAGCCCACAATTGCTGCATTACGCAAACTTGTTCCTCCTACATTTGGTATAAACCACAGAAGAATATTTTGTTTCGCTCCGCGCACATACAATAGATGATTAATGAAGACATGGATACGTGCGTTGTTGGTTTTCTTTATCACGCAGGAGCTGTACGTGTTAATTACACAAAGGAATAGGAAGAATCTTAATTAGCAAGGATTTTACACAAGGGAAAGTAAAGTCTATATATTTTAATATTTCCTTTTATCTAGATATCTTATATTAGGGAAGTCTTGGGCGAGTCATAGTCTTAGAACATCTCCGAGAGCCACTCTAAAACTGAATAGCTAAAATCTTGATTTAGTTATTAGCTAAAATGAAGTAGCTAGCAAAAACAAATTGATGAAATCCAAGTAAACAAATAGAGCTCCACTCGCCTTCTTCGTGCACGCGAGGTGTCGAGCTCGACCTTAAGCACCACCGTGCCACCCTTCCTTATGCCCTGAATCACCCTCGCCTCATCAAATTCCGGCGAGCTTTTGAGCGACGTCAAAAAGGCCGTGTCGGAAGCTATGGGCACTCGCCAAACGACGGGCACAGTTCAAGAGTCCCATCGAGTAGCTAGCAGATCGAACTGGGGATGTAGCCGAGGTACACAAAGCCGTCGGGGTGTGACACGACCACGCCGCAGGAAGGGCTCGATATGTTTGACGAGGGGAGGGCAGGAAATATCGAGCGGGATTGCGAGCCAAAGCAAATAGCGATTCTGTTGGACATGTTTTCTGCTATTTTGCTTTTTTAGCTATACAAAACGTTTTAGCTAATCTCTTGGAGTTGCTCTTAGCCAGTCAAAAGTCATAAGTTTAGAGTATAAATATGTGCATCCGGTTATTGTCAAAGATCATCACAAGATCTATACAACTCGGCGCATTGCCAACTTTTTACCTTTCAATTTGCCTTTCCGTAATGTTTTTTACTTTAATCACTAGGGGAACCTGGTACCTCACGTCGGCCTGCATCGTCTTGATCTGCGGCGAAGCGGTAAGTCCAAAGTTCTACCAAGTTATCAAGTACCTCGAATCTTCAACTTATGGCTCACCGCTTCCGTCTCTATTGATGGTATTCACCCGTTATCCTACCTTGATTACAGATTGCATCGGCTGATGTCTATTTAATCTATTGTCTTGCTAATGAAAGCAATCGGATGCTCGTAGCCTAATTGGGGGAGGGGGTGAATTAGGCAACTTAAAAACCTTAACCTATGGCTTTACTACTTTGCATAAAGTAAACTAGATCAATTCTATCTAGATATGCAATCTAAGGTTGATCTAGTATGAAACCTTCATCCCAAAATAAGTTTTGCAACCTATAGCCAATCCTAGCATGATACTACTCTAGGAAAGTAAAGGCAAGCAAGGATTGCAAGATGGTAATGCAGAAACGTAAAGAGAGATGAGAGGAAGCAAACTCTTACACGGCATGGTATCCGTAAGCACTGAGCCACCCCTAGTCCACGTTGTTGAAGCACTCACACAAGAGTATTGCTTCCCGGTCTCCAAGTCTCTCCCAAGAACACCACTTGACTAGTCACAAAGGCTCGCCACTTAGGCACTCGCCAAGCTCTCTTGGTCACCTTGATGCCGCCTCCACTAAGGAGCTTCTCCACTAAGTAAGGGGGTCTCCACCTCACCCGCACAAAGTGTCCTCACCACTCCACACAAGGCGGAGGGTCGAAGACAATTGCCGGTGAGTCACTTAGGCCCCAAGTCCTCCGACGCACCTTGTACAACTTGATTCACTCAAGAATCACCTCAAGGTTGGCACAACCTTGCACTCACTCAGCTCTAAGCTAAGCCTAGCAGTAAGCACACATACAAAGCATGTGTAAGTCTATGGATGAGCAATTTAGCACTTGGATGGATTGGATATGGTCTTCAAGTTGTCTTGCACTCCTATGCACTTCCACACAATCTAGCAACCTCAAATGGGTGAGTGGAGCCGTTGGCTAACGACCACTGAAAAAGGTAGTGTCAGATGAACCGATGCTATCATTTCAGGGCCATCGGTTCATCTAGTGCCCCATCCACGTCACTTAGCTGTTGCAGTCCTCTAACACAATTGATCCGATGCTATACACTGATGGTGCGTCGGTTCTCCCCAAAACCTTATTGTTTGCATCTTCGAGACCATCAGATGAACCGTTGCTCTAGTCTTGGCGCGTCTTTGTCTTGTTCAAACTGGGTCACCGGATAGCCCGACGGTGCCCTCCAATGGACCGTCGGTTCATCCGACGCTTCTGATTTTGTTGCTTCTCCTCTGCAATTCATCCATCGCATCTACAAAATGGACCATCGGTTCATCAAATGGTGCCAGTTGATTCCAGCCTCTGCGCAGTGTACCAAGTGCTCCGACGCTCGCTTCTAGGATACCGTCGTTTCATCCGACGGTGTCTTTTCTTTGTTTTCTTCACGTCTTCATCTTATCATTTCTTCAACTTAACATACTTAAAATGTCATCACTTATAGCCTCAAAATATTTACGAAGTCCTCATTTTTGCTATGAAGAAATGTTAACTTGTGGTATGACATGTTAACTTGGGCATGGTATGTTAACTTGTGGTAACATCCATGGGACCTAGGAATGTCTTCAAAGACATGCTAGATAATATGGTTAGTCTCATTACTTGTGTTAGCATGAATCACCAAAATCAACTCGAACAAATGGCAAATGGGGCCATGTTCGCTACAGCTATTTAGTTGCTTTAGCTAGCTCTTATCATGTTAAATATACGATAGATTATTTAATAGTTGTTGCATCTTAATTTTGGTTATCTCGAGTTCCATTATGATTATATCCATTGGCTTGTCAGGAATAGATTGATGCCCTGCTAAGTGCTTCTAGGCTATGATTGTCGGCCGCATCGTTGTGTTTTCATCTAGAAGTACTGGTGGTGACATAGTTTAAGTCTTACAGGTTTAGGGATTGAGTCATGGTGGAGCAAGACTATAGCGAACATGGCCCCATTTGCCATATGTTCGAGTTGATTTTGGTGATTTATGCTAACACAAGTAATGGGACTAACCTCATTGTCTAGCATGTCCTTGTAGACATATCTAGGTCCCATGGATGCAACTACAATCAAAGAAGCAAAGAAACAAGTCAACGACGCGAGAAAACAAGGAAAAGCCACCGTCGGATGAACCGAAGGTACCCAAGAGGCAAGCGTCGGTGCACTTGGTACACTGCGCAGCAGGCCAAACAAAATTGACACCGTCGGATGATCTGACAGTCCAGTTTCTAGATGCGCCGGATGAATTGTAGAGGAGAAGTAGCGAAGCCAGAAGCATCGGATGAACCGACGGTTCATTAGAGGGAACCGTCGGGCTATCCGATGACCAAGTTTAAACAAGACAGAGACACGCCAAGACTAAAGCAGTAGCACCGGATGAACTGACGGTGGAGCAACGATTCATCCGACGGTCTCGAAGAAGCTAACAATAAGGTTTTGGCGAGGAGTCCTTCAGCACCAGATGATCCGACGCACCATCAGTGTATAGCATCAGAGCAGTTGTGTTAGCAGAGCTACAACGACTAAGTGATGTGGAGGGCACTGGATGAACCGACGCCTAAGGAAAGCATAGCATCGGTTCATCTCATGCTACCTTTTTCTGTGACCATTAGCCAACGGCTCTTTGGATGCCTTGGGCTATTTATACCCCTCTACTCACCCAATTTGAGGTTGCTAGATTGTGTGGAAGTGCAGATGAGTGCAAGACAACTTGAAGATCATATCCAATCCGTCCAAGTGCTAAATAGCTCATCCATAGACTTACACATGCTTTGTGTGTGTGCTTACTGCTAGGCTTAGCTTAGAGCTGAGTGAGTGCAAGGTTGTGCCAACCTTGTGAGGTGATTCTTGAGTGAATCAAGTTGTACAAGGTGTGCTGGAAGCCTCGGGGCCTAAGTGGCTCACCAGCAATCGTTTTCGACCTTCCGACTTGGTGTGAAGTGGCGAGGACACTATGTGGGGGAGACGTGGAGACCCCTTCCTGTCACACCCAGTTTTAAAGGCAAAACCGAATGCAAAGATCACGTGTGCGCCAGGATCAAGTTACACACACGCTTAGACATTGTGAATACCAAAATCAGTGCCACACGAATAAAGAGTTATTACAAACCATAGTCTTAATCGAAACTTAAAGAACGAGTTCTCGCAGCGGACAAAATGCCTCCACGAGCGTACCGACCGAAGACTACGCACACCTAGAACTCCTGGAAATCTCCTGGAATGTCTTCAAAGTTCTCCCAGTCTGAGCAGCAATCCGGGTATTGTGGATGCAAGAGAATAAACAAGCGTGAGCACATGACGTACTCCGCAAGAGAGAACAACATAACATGCAAGGCCATATGGTGGATGGCTAAGGTTCAAGCAGTTTAGCATTTTAGTGGGTCAAGTTTTATTAGCAACCTGATTACTAAAAGTGTAAGTTCATACCAACCCAATTAATAAGATATAAGCATCATAAATAAAGAATAAAACAACAATTAAACATTAAAGTTCCATAATTTAATCATGTGAGTGTCCAGGCCGCTCTTGACCGTGAGCACGGCTAATCGATTAGTTTCACTCTGTAGAGGTTGTACACTTTCACCACAAGTAGCGTAAAAGCTCCGAAGAACTTTGGACCCAACCATGTGGTGTTTGCAAGGAAACATACCACACTAACGAGGTGTGATTGCATAGGGACGCTACATGGCCTTTACAAAGGTTCCCTAGCAAGTTATGACCCACAAGGTCCGGATCAGTTAGCAAGGTATAAAGTCCCCTAGCAGGTCGATACCCCACCATAAAAATAATAACTCACCCAACCCCCTGCTAGAGCGAGTCCATACCCCACAGTAGCGCCGATCCCTTGTCCTTATCAGGTAAGACCATCCCAAGCTAAAGTTCCTAATTATTCGCCAAGACCATTGCCCATTAGTTCTTGTGGTTGTACTGTTTTCCTAGGTGGTTCTCCATGTTCCGAGTAACATGTTAAAGTGGTCTTGTAAAGTAAAGAACATAAACGGAGCATAGATCACAAAGGTAACCAAGTTTGATTAATACCAATCCCAGTTGAGCATGCTAAGCAATAGCTACCACAAGATTAATTTAATTCCTGGTGACAAGGTAAAGGTAATAAAAGACTGGGCATGATCCTTAATAGGTTCCCATCAAATTAATGCAAGCGGAAAAGTAAATATAGTGAATTTAAATGCATGTTATGTAGGACAAGTGGGTATGCATCAAGGAAGACTTGCCTTCAACCAAACCTTTCTGCTCAAACTCTTGCACGTCTTGATCTTCAAATCCTTCCAACGTATCGCTCTCTACGGCCCACAATCATCACATACAAGCATACAATAAGAATAAATAAGAAACAGTTACCAAACAAATCAAACAGAACTAAACAGTAGCATAAAACTAATCTACGCTTCGAGACGAACGTGTGGACATAAAGAACACTAAAATCGGAGCTAAAACGACTAAGTTACGACCTAAAGAAGGTTCAAGGACTAATCTGCAAAGGTTTGAAAGGACACTGGGCTAAAACAAAGAGAAAGGACTAAACTGTAAGAAACTTCCTAACGTGGAAGGGTATTTTTGCAAATATCAGAAAACTAGGGGGCTTTTCTGCAAGATTGCCGGGATCAGGCTGGGTTGACCTAGCTGACCCCAGGTGGCTCGATCTAGATTCGTTGGATCTAGATCTGGCGGCTGTGGGAGCGTGCGGGTTATGGGGCAGTGGGGCTAGACTTGGCCCATCGGATCACGATCCGATGGCCTGGATCACACGTGAGCGCAGGCCGGTGGTGGCGGCGCAGCAACGGCGGCGGCCGACGACGAATGGCGGCGGGATTCACCGGCGACGAACCCTAATTAGGGTTTTAGTGCACGGTTGGGCTCGCTGAGTGCTTCTACGCGAGGCGCGCAGGCCGGCGGAGCGTGCCCTAGGAGCGGCATGAGCGGCGGAGATGCGGCGGGGCGGCCGGGCGTCACGGCAGCGCGGGTCTCGAACTCCGGCGAGGCCGTTAGGGTGCCACGGTGCACGAGCTCGACGACGAACAGCACGGGTGCATTCCTCACCTCCAGGCGCAGCTCTAGGGCAGATCCACAGCGGTGATGCAGCGGCGACGGCGGAAAAATAGACGGCGGCGGCGGGAAGCTCGAGTTAGGGTTCCGGCGGCTCACGGAGGAAGCAAGGGCGGCGGCTATGGGGAGGTCCAGGGGTGTCAGCGGCTTTAAATAGCCCGGTCGGGCACCTTAGCGTGCGGGCTACGCGCGAGGACGCGTGCTCGGGGCGGACTCGGAGCCGGCGGCGGCGGAGTCCGAGTCGATCCCGTCGCGAGGAAGGGGATGACCGGAGGGCCCCATCGGTCGGCCGACCGCGGGCGCGGCACGGGCGGAGCGGTGGCTTGCCGGGCCGGGCCGGGGCCGCGGCCGCCGGGCGCGCGAGCCGGCGGGGCAAGGGCCGGATGGCGCGGCGCGCACAAGCCGGGCGGCCGCGCGGGCCGGGCGCGCGCGCGAGCGGGCTGGGCTAGCAAGGGGCGACAGGCTGAAAGCGAAGGAGGAACAGGGTAGGGAGGAAAAAGGCTTAGGAATAGATAGAAAGGTTTAAACAATTTTGAAAAGGGCACAAACACACGAACTCAAACTTGAATTTGAATTCAACAACCAAAAGCAATGCACCAGCATGAATGCAACAATTAATTCTTATAATTCATTAATTTTATTTTAGAAAAGTTTAAATGGCTAAAAGGAAAGTAAAGCAACCTTATATTCCTTGAGCAATTAAATGTTTCTAGCAAATTTTAATAACGACAATTTTTTAGCAAAGTTAGGGTGTTACACTTCCTAAGTGGACAAGCTCCTTAGTGGAGGTGGCATCAAGGTGACCAAGGGAGCTTGGCGAGCACATAAGTGGCGAGCCTTTCTGGCAAGTCAAGTGGTGCTCTTGGGAGAGGCTTAGTGACCGGGAAGCAATCCTCTTGTGTGAGTGCTTCAATAACGTGAACTAGGGGTGGCTTAGTGCCTACCGATACCATGGGATAAATCGTGTGTCAATAGTTTGCTTCCTCTCATATGCTTTACGTTTCCGCATTTACTCTATTGCAATCTTTGCTTGCCTTTACTTTCCAAGTGTAGTATCTCGCTAGGATTGGCTATAGGTTGCTAATCTTGTTTTGGGATGGGAGTTTCACACTAGAACAACCTTAGTTGCACATCTAGATAGTATGTTTTAATTTAGGGAGTGTTTTTGGCACAACTCCACGCAACTCCAGATCTGAAAAAACAACTCCACTTCAAGTTTTTTCAGCCAAACACGTTCAGCTCTAGCAACTCCACCGCGGATCTACCCCAAAAAAGGTGGAGCAAGCACCAAATCTTTGAGTCCCTCCATTTTGCCGTCTTCGTCAACAACCTCCAGAAGAAGCTCGGAAGAAGACCGAGAGAAGAACCCCGACCTGCATCGTCGACCATGGCTCAGTTTGTGGAGATGTTCGAGTCCCTCCGTTGGACGCTTGTAGCGATGTATCTCTGCATCGTCGGTGGAGTTTGTCTTCTTTTAGTTTTCCACGTACACATCCATCGCCCAGTTCCTCATGAACTATGTTGAGGCAGTGAGGAGAGCACCATGTATCTTTTGCCCCATCTGAATTTTCGCTGCCGAGAAGTGTAAGCGAGTATATCTTCCACCTTTGTAACCTTTGACTCATTAGAAGGTGTTGCTCTAATCTTGTTGTCGAATCTCGGGACGAGATTCTGTTTAAGGGGGGTAGGCTGTGACACCCCAGGTTTTCAGTCGGGTTTATTAACCCTAATGACCCGGTCAACCGAGTTGACCTTGGTCAAACGACGGTCAACCTAGGCCATCACCTCAAAAACATCACCAATGACCCCTAATGACCCACCTTGGTCAACTAGTGGTCAAGGTTTGGTCAAAACCCTAGTGAAACCCCTTGAACACCTTTGACCCTCCTATGCTAGTCGGAACTTTAGCCGCCTTCTCCAAATTTCACCGAAACACTTCAAAATCTCCCAATGCAAAAGTTGTGTATTTTGTCAAGGGTCACAACTTTCATGTTGAGAGGCATTTGAGATTTGAGCCTAAATAGGTGAAAAATGCAAGTCAACACCCAGAGTCACTATTCATCAGCGCCCAGAAAACAATGATCTTGGCATGCCATTTGTGCACAACTGGTTGAGAAAAAGGCCATATACCCTTTACAAAAGTTATAGAGGAATGTGTGGTCTACAACTTTGGTATAGATTGTTGGTAGCACTTTAGGTGCAAAATCGGGAGATAGTCATGGTCAAACAGGTTTAAGTTGATTTGGGTTGGCACCCTGGACGCCAGAGCGCGCCACCCGCGCACGCCGCGCGCGCGCGCCGTGGTTTCCCCCCGGGTCCGCACGCCGACGCATGCTAGCACCCGCCGGTCCAAGCACCACCCCGGGAGCTCCCGCACATGACGTTGGCGGACCCGCCGGCCGCCGGCACGCGTTCCCCGTTCACCCGCCGGCCGCGCACCGCCTCGCCACCATTGGCCCAGAGGCCGCTGCACGTCGCCGCCCACCTCGCCGTTCCTTGACCGTGCCACTGCCCATACTGAGTCCCCTCACCTTGGCGCGCAAGAAACGCCTCCCACCGTCTCGAGCTTGTCTATAAAAGGGTCGTCGCCGTCCTTCCTCGCGCGACGCAGAGCCACCGCAAGCCGCCATTGCCGCCGCTTTGGCTCCCACGGCGAGCTCCATCCTCCGGCCGTTGTCACCGTCAACACGTACTACTCCTACCTTCCCTAGGACTCCCTGTAGCTCCCCCTTCCGCTTGTTGCCCGGGCCAAGTTGTAGGCTCACTGGAGTAACACCTCCGCGGCCGGCGCCGCCGCCGCCTCCGCCGTGCCCGCCCGCCGGCACTGGTTCCGCCGTAGGTGAGCACTCAAATCGAGCCCCTGCAACCCCTAGAACCATATCCTACCTTTTCTCGGCCATCCCGCCGCCAGCCTCGCCGGAATCCGGCCGGCCGCGCCGCCCCCTTTGGCCCGAGGGCTACATTGCAAGGCCCCAGAAACATCAAGAGAGTTTTGTGCAAACAAGGGCAGATTTGTGAGCATTTCAATCTTTCCGAGGGCCTGGATTAAAATGGAATCTTCCCTCGCTTGAGTATTTTGACTGCAACTTGTAAAATTCATATAACATCGTAGAAAAATCAAAAAAATTTCAAATCCAATTTTGTTGTGCTATGTGTGACTAGACCTACAACTTTTGCAAAGCATGGATGTAGTTTTGAGCTATAATTCTTGCTTAAAAAATTGAAATGTGATTTACCTAGATCTATGATTCTGCAAAATCCATGCATATTCATGAGCTGAATTTTGGACATGTTGTCAGCACTAGCATGTGTAGGTCCTATGCCAAACTTTGCACAAAGGTACTCAAGAAATCTTTTTATATGATTTATTTTATGTTATTGTCAAATCTGCCTAGATGAATTTTATAGCTTAAAATAGATTTATTTTTGAGCCCAACTTCTGGCTATTGTCTTGCTATGCTCAAATTCACCTCTGGTGAGTTTACCACGATTTTATCCCTGCTTGAAATACTATTTCCTAATTTATGCTTGTTTTTAATAATAAATGTGTAGATCAAGATCTATAATAGCTCTAGGTGTGTTTGTTGGTTTCCTAGGCTTGTTTTGGACCAGAGAAACAATAAGAGAAAGTTTGGGTCCAGAAGTGCTGTATTTATTTTTATATGTATTTGTCTTGTTTATGGTGAATAGAAATGCTATATTTGATATATTTATTTTTATTGCTTAACCAAGTTTGCATGTGTGCTCAGTGGCTTGTTTTTAGTCTTATTGAGATCAGAGAACACAACTCTTGGTGTTTTATGATTCATTTTGTGCATTAATGTGAAGGAACTTTTGTAGGTTTAATATTGAAATTAATTGGAAAATCACAACTCTTACATAAGGACCTTGTGTTTATGTTGTAGAACTAGCTAACTAGTTTATAACCAACCCCTTGCTGTTTTGTGAGAATTAAATTAATTTATTTGTATATATATGTACACAATCACTATTAAAAAGTCTAGATAATAAAGCATCGCATATTGTTCCTTTATAGGAAGAGTATGCTGGATGTATTATTATCTAGGTGAGTGTGGTCAACCATGCACCCCATGGTTGTCATGTGTTGTTTTGGTGATTAATTAAATCAAACCATTAATTAAGTCTTGCATTTGCATCCTCCGTGTAGAAGTCTCTGACTGTAGCTATACGCTCGTGCCGGCTAACGAGGACGAGGGACCAGGAGGAGATGTGCACTACGTGACCGTAGAGCAAGACCCGGACGAAAGTCCGGAAGTTTGTTTGTCTGCTTGTGCTGATGAAGGCAAGCCCCGGTTTAATCATTAACCCATGTGTTTACTTTCAAGCATCTGAAATTTATCATTGTTATCTTATGTGCATTACGTTCAGGAGTTGATTGAAACCCTAGTTGCATGATCCTTAAGTACCTAAGATCTTTTACTAGCGTGTTAGGTCGCTAGTTGCTATGCTTTAAGGATCCGGTACAAGTCGAGTGATGTCCGTCACTCGCGAGAATAGGATCTCCTTTATGGAATCACCATAATGATTAAATGGATTGCTCATGTGGTAAGAGCATGGGATTTGGGCTCCGGTCCAATGACTTCGTTGGTTAAGTGTTTGGAAGTACCAAACACTTGTCGGAATTGGGTACGGTAAGCCTAGTACGTAAATGAGACGGTGCGGGAACTTTGAGCTACTACTCTTAGGGTTGCGGCCCCGGGCTTGCTCCCCGAGTACTTGCGTGAGGCTGGGTGACCTTGGTGGCGTAGCCCAGTAAACCTCGTACTGAAGACTGTAGCATCTGATCCCAATCAGGGGAATGACGGGAACCGCCTGGTTGGTGAACTCTTAGTGAGGGCACCTCCCGTGTGTTTAGGTCCACCTTGCAAGGTTTTGAATCAATCGATCGTCGGCCTCTCCCCGTTATCTGAGACTACTTAATCTACTGGCCATGACATCCCTTTATGATGGAACTTTGTGAAGATTATTACCTGATTAATTGTTTGTACAACTTTGATTGCAATAGTTGCTTATCTAGTAATGATTACTTCTACTAGAACATGAGCATAAATGTGAAAGTAATGATTCACTACTTAGTAGCTTTTTGGCAAAGAAACCCACTAGCCAAAAGCCAAGCATGAGTAGATGTAAAGTCTTTCATTTAGATAGGTAAGTCTTGCTGAGTATTAGTATACTCAACCTTTCTATTTAAATGTTATTTCCATGTAATTGAGGACCATGTGTGGTTCGAGGACCGGTGGATGGTCGCTTCCTTGTGTGATGAGTGATTGACAACGTTGTGTGGACTGATTCTTGGCTAAGTATTGCAGGTGCAGGTTGCGGCTTGACTGGTGTTGGTGCAGGTGAAGAACAAGCGCGAAAGGTCGTCGCCGGTGAGGCCTCCAGGTGTGGAGAAGACAAGTAGGCTTCGTTCGAGGGACCCGGTGGCCAGTGGGGTCAAGTGCGGGCCGCATGTTGGCATGAACAACAAGATGAAGTCATGGGCGGTTTCTTGGTTGAGCCTGGAAACCATGGTCGAGCCGGGACTACGTGGGAGCCGAGTCATGAGTGGAAATTGGCGGAGGCTACACCGAGTTCGCGGGGTTTCCACTGGTTCACCAGAAAACCGCTAGGTTCCTTGGTTGATCCACAAAGCCAAAACCGAAGAACCCAAGACGGTGCTGCAGCAGTGCCAGACCGGTCTGACCGGTGGGTCTATCCGGTCTGACTGGTGGGTACCGATCTGACCGGTGGGTCTAACCGGTCTGACCGGTGTGCGACGACGCAGTCCGGAGACATCGAAGCGGAGGACATGCATCGGGATCGCATGGCTTGCGTCGAGGCTACGCAGGGTGCGGTCGCTGGGCATCCGTCTGATGGAAAAATCAGAAGACATCCAAAACCACCCTCGAGGGGCTCGTATCCCTAGTTATTAAGTTAGGGTAGTTTAGACTTTTGGTTGCCTCCATATAACCCATGAGGTGAGAGGATGGCAGCCAATGTCTTGGAACCCTAGTTCATTTGCTTTCCTATTTTCCCTTCCTATTTTTTTTAGGATTTCCATAGGACTAGCTTGAGAGCTTCATGGTGAGATATTGTGAGAGGGTTGGATGATCGGGCGGCAAGCTAGACCTTGTATGAACCTTTGTGGTATGTATAGATGATTCAGCGTGGTTCCTCAAGGCCTTGTTGTGTTGTTCTCGGTTGTTCTTGGTGGAGATTTTCGGAGCCCTCTCTTGGTGGTTTTCTTGGGGTGATTTCGGGACCTTGCTCTTGGGGATTTGATGGGGTCAATTTGTGGGAACCCTTCGTTGTTCTTTGGGCTGTGATTCACCTCCCAAATCCGTGAGTAAAGGGGCTCGATTTTGGGTTTTCCGAGTTCTAGGGTTAGAGGTGCTTTTGGCGGGATTTCTTCGATTCCTCTTGTTTGGACAAGTTTTGGTGGGATTTAACTTGGCTGTGGACTCCTCATGAGGTGTTCCTGTTGTCCCCAAAGTCTTGTTTAGGCCTGTGGAGCGATTCGGGAGATCAAGGCTTGGATTTGGAGGAGTTGACCCGCTGGTGCTGTTCATCCCGAGCTGCCCAGGCTACACCGGTCTGACCGGTGCTCTTGACCGGTCTGACCGGTGCAACCCCTGTTGGGTATTTGCTCGGGTGAACGTCTGGGTGTGTTCGTTGTTGTCCTATGTTGGGGCTATTTCTAGTTTGGGTCTGTTTGGAGGTCGGTTGGCCTGTTTGGTGATTTGGGGCTTTCTGGCTGTGACCGTTCTGACCGGTGTGTTGCACCGGCCTGAACGGTGTGGAGCCACTTAGTGGAAGTTGCCGAGTTTCACCATCAGGGACCGGTCTGACCGGTGGTGCTCACCGGTCTGACCGGTGTTGGTAAGTGGACTCGAGGTTTGGTGTTCCGCTGCGTTCTCGGGTCGGAAGGTTGTGTGTTGGTTCCTAGGTCCAGTGACACTCCAGTGGCTACGTGGGCTTGGCCAACTTGGGTAGTGAGTCGGAGACGTGTGTTGGAAGCCGTGTTCATCTTGTTGGAGTTTCAATCTCCTTCGAGAAGAATTTTTATCGGCTCCCATTCACTCCCCCCCTCTCTGGTTCGCCGTATCAGTCCTTCAAGTGGTATCAGAGCCAGTTCGGGTCTTTGTTGACTCTAACCAGTCTAAGATCCAAGGATGGCGTACCAGGAATGGGGTTCGGGTCCTCCACACTTCGATGGCAAGAAGTAGCAGATGTGGAGTAAGCGGATGGCTGCGTTTCTCCAAGGAAAGGGTCAGATCCTTTGGGATGTCACGGTGGACACAGCCTATGTCCAGCCGATGAACTTCCTCGCTCTAGGATCGAGGGACATGTTCGACGCCAACAATAAGGCGGTCGACTACTTGTTTCGTGCCTTGTGTCAGCCTAATTTCAATCGGGTGCACACTGAGCACTTGGCTTGTAGAATCTGGTTGGTGTTGAAGGAGGCTCATGTTCGGAATGCCCAGGTTCAGGCTCGGATGTATGCGACCTACAGGAGAGAGTACGAGAACTTCACTCATCTCCTCGGTGAGTCCATCGATACCTTGTTTCAGAGGTTCACGATGGTTGTGAACAACATGAGGGCCAATGTGGACGTGCTCCCGTACGATGATCATGATAGAGCTGTCAAGCTCTTGCACTCTTTGGATCGTACGATTTGGGGCAGAAAGTTCGAGGCCATTGTGGAGTCAGAGAAGTATGACACTCTGACGGTGAACGAGCTGTTCTCGAAGCTCAAGTCGGCTGAGGTGGATAGGGGCATGACTGCCAAGCTCGAGGGTCCGACTGATTCCCATAGTCTTGCCCTCGTTGGTGGTTCGAAATGAAAGGCTAACACTAACCCATCCACCAGGATGTTCTCTTTCTCCTCTTTGATGTCTATGCCAGATGAGGAGTTTGATGTGCTTGAAGAGGACGAGCTGGCGTTGCTGACGAGGAGGTTCGAGAGGCTGCATGAGAACTGGGTGAACATGAGGAGGAACACGAGGACATGCTTCCAGTGCGGCAAGCCGAGACACTTCATCGCCGACTGCCCGGAAAAGGTCGAGAACAAGGATGGCTACAAGCACAAGTTGAGGATGGATGGCAAGTACCTGTCAAGGCGTGACCACAAGAGCAAGCACAAGAACAAGCACAAGGACGAGCGACGATCGAGGAAGAAGGAGAGACGAGGCAAGGCCCGAGCGATGCTTGGAGCGAGTGACGTCGACTCCAGTTCCGCGTACTCCACCTCGAGCTTGAGCAGCAGTGAAGACGAAGGCGATCGTTGCAAGAGCAGGAAGTCGTCCAAGAACCTGAGCGGGCTGAGTTGCTTCGCAAGAGACGGCTTCTGCACCATGGCGCTGAGCTCCGGCAACAAGAAGAGCACACATAGCGACTCGGACCCTGATTCCGACGACGAGGTGCGTGATGAGCTTCCCTTCTTGCGTCAGGAGAATGAACGGCTTGGCTCGTTGCTTGATAACCGTGATGACATGCTTAGAGAGGCCAAGAAAATGAGAAAAAAGCTTAGGGCTTCACTCGAGGATGCTAGGACTAGAGTGGATGAGCTAGAAACACAAGTTCTTGATAGCAAGCTTGAGATTGATTCCCTTAAGGCTAGCCCTGTTGTTTCGGATGAGGTTGATTGTGCTGACTACTCCATCTTTCTTGCTGATCTTGCTTTGTTCAAGGAGAAGCATGCCTCCAAGTGTGAGGAACTAGATGTGCTTAGGGTTGAAGTGGCTAAGCTTAAATCTAGACCTGCTTTGCTAGGTGCTTGCACTTCTTGCCCTGTCTTGCATGCTAAGATTGATGAGATGCATGCTTACACTGTTTCACTTGAGGCTAAGCTGAAAGAACCAATTCCTACATCTTGCTCTACCTGTGAAATGCATGCTTTGAAGAATTTGGAACTTGCACATTATGTTGACCGTTTGCAAGATGAGAACGATGAGCTGAGAAAGTTGATGGGTTGGTTGTCTGGTCATGAACCTCAGTTGAGGATAATGACTGAGACATTCAAGAGGCAGGATGGTGAGGGACTTGGGGCAAACATGGTTGGTGAGGGAAGTGGAGAAAATATCCCAGAGCCACCAAAAACCCACCACAAAAATGATTTCCCTCCTAAACCTAACCATCTTAGGAACCAACTAGACACAACCCCAGCTCCACCCGTGTTTCCTACACACACAAATGATCTCCAAAAGCCTATCAAGTTTGTGAGCACTTCCGGGAAAATGTTCTTTGGGAAAGAGAGTGAGAAGGCTAGTGAGGAGAAACCGGTGGAGAAGTCGAGTGGAGAGAAACCAAGTGAGCAGCCCCAACCCAAGCCTAAGCCTAAGCTTGAGAGGTTTCATTGTGGCTATTGTGGGAGAGATGGCCATAAGGATGAGCTTTGCTTCAAGAGGAAGCGAGAGGAGAGATTGGCGAAGGAGTGGGCTAACAAGGACAAGTACCACCCTTCCGATGGTGTACTTGAGCCTCATGTGCAGATGCCTAGGGCCAAGGTGAGTGTGAGGACAGTTCAGGCTTGGGGAGAGCGGAAGGCTGTTGGAGGTGCTGCTGCCCAGGCTACACCGGTCAGACCGGTGTGGGGCACCGGTCAGACCGGTGCATGCCTGGACAGGCAGCAGTTTGGGTTTCATGCTCGTATAGGTGCGAGGGTTGTTTCTAGAGGTCGTGGTTCTGGTGGTTGGGCTGGAGAGTTTGCAGGAGGTCAGGTTGCTAGGCATTCTCCTCCTCGAGTTCACTACGGGGATGGGAGGAGTCGTAGCTTTGAGAAGGAGAGGAGGGACAGTCCACGTGCTTTCTTTCGTTGCTTTGGTCCTCCTCCAGGAAGAGAAGGTTGGTTCCCTCATGGTGGTTACCGTGGTGGTGTTCGTGGAGGTAGCTTTGGTAGGAAAAATGGCTTGGCTTGTGCTAACCCCACTTTCGAGCAAATAGCTCGGCACTGGTTTTACTCCTTTGGTACTAACCCCAGTGCTGAGTCATTTGTTCGCTCACGTGCTCGTTTTTGAATTTCAGGTGGGAGACTTTGAAGAACATTTGGTTCATTGACTCCGGTTGCTCGAGGCATATGACCGGAGACAAGGGGTGGTTCTCAAGTCTCATCCCGGTGGTGACAAGGAGGTACATCACTTTTGGGGACAATGGGCGTGGGCGTGTGCTTTCAGAAGGTGATGATGAGCTTGGCGAGGAGATCTTTCAGGAGGAGGAGCATGAACATGGAGACGATGAAGATGGTGGTGTGGTGCCCCCGGCTGAACATGTACCCACTACTTCGACTACGGTGGTGGACGGACCCTCTCCTACACCTACGACGACAAATCAAGATCAAGGAGAAGCTGTTGTTGAGGGGGAGGTAGCATCGAGGTGAGAACCTCCCCGGCGAGTATAAGTGGATCACCCAGCTTCGAGGATCATCGGCGACATGAATGAACACACTACACGGTCGAGGGTTCGGAACAATTCTCATTTCGCTCATGCTGCATCTGTTGCTACTTTTGAGCCCAAAGACATTGGACACGTACTATCTGATCGCAATTGGGTAAATTCAATGCATGAGGAGTTGGAGAACTTTGAGAGGAATCAGGTTTGGGAGTTGGTTGATCCTCCCCCAGGGTGTAAGCCGATTGGTACAAAGTGGGTGTGGAAGAACAAAGAGGGAGAGAAAGGTGAGGTTGTGAGAAACAAGTCGAGGCTTGTTGCTCAGGGGTTCAGTCAGAAGGAGGGGATCGACTACGAGGAGACCTTTGCTCCCATAGCCCGTTTGGAGGCGATAAGGATCCTTCTAGCCTTTTTCGTGGCTAAAGGGTTCAAGTTGCACCAAATGGATGTGAAGAGTGCTTTCCTGAATGGTGTGTTGGAGGAAGAAATGTATGTGAGGCAACCTCCGGGGTTTGAGAGTGAGAAGTACCCCCGCCGGGTGTACAAGTTGAGGAAGGCGTTGTATGGGTTGAAACAGGCGCCTAGAGCTTAGTATGGCAGGTTGAGGGGGTTCTTGTTTGAGAGAGGTTTTGAGATGGGGAAAGTCAATCAGACCTTGTTTCTACTGAGGCAGGGCAGAGATATCCTGATTGTGCAGGTGTACGTGGATGATATTGTCTTTGGTGGCTCGTCTAACTCTCTTGTTGCAAGGTTTGCAGAGGACATGAGCAGCGAATTTGATATGAGCATGATGGGCGAGTTGCAGTTCTTCCTCGGGCTACAAATCAAACAATCAAAGGAAGGAACATTTGTGCACCAAGCTACGTACACCAAGGACATTGTGTGGAAGTTCAAGATGGAGGATTCCAAGGCTATGACGATGCCGATGAGTACGACTATGGCTCTTGATGCGGACGAGGAAGGTGAACACGTGGACCAGAAGGAGTACCGAAGCATGATCGGGTCACTCCTCTACTTGATGGCGACGAGGCCGGACATCCAGTTCTTGGTATGTATGTGCGCTCGTTTTCAAGCGTCTCCGAGGACTTCGCATCGGCAAGCGGTGAAGCAAATTTTCAGGTACTTGCGTCACACTCCCGGCTTTGGCCTTTGGTACTCCGCGTCCTCTTCTTTGGCGCTTCATGGTTTTTCAGACGCGGATTTTGCCGGGTGTCGGTTGGATATGAAGTCCACTTCTGGGACTTGCCAGTTTTTGGGTTCTTCTTTGGTGTCTTGGTCTTCCCGCAAACAGTCGAGTGTTGCTCAATCCACTACCGAGGCTGAGTACGTTGCCGCTGCTAGTTGTTGATCTCAGCTCCTTTGGATTTCATACACCATGAGTGACTTTGGTGAGGAGTATACCCATGTCCCACTTCAATGTGATAGCACCAGTGCCATAAGCGTTGCAAAAAACCCAGTGCTCCATTCCAAAACCAAGCACATAGAAGTGAGGTATCATTTTCTGAGAGACAACGTGGAGAAAGGAAAGATAGCTTTGATCCATGTACCCACACATGACCAACTAGCCGATATTTTCACCAAACCCCTAGATCAAGCAACTTTCACTCATTTGCGGGGGGAACTTGGTGTGTGTTTGATTTCTTGAGTTGGGTGTGTGGGAGCTCCTTTGTAGCATATGTATAGCTTTTCGTTGTGCATTTCTTACATTTGGCATGGCATATGTAACATGATGTATAGGCATCCTTGTATCTTAGATTGCATGCATTTTGTATCATATGCATTGGTTAGGAAAAGCTTCTCTCATATACATTGTTTACCATGGAATGCTATCTATGTCTTTGTGAGCTTGTTTGGTATGCTATGGTTAGTTTGACTTAGCTCTTGATGATCTTGATGAATAATCCATGGTTGATGGCTATGTTTTTGAAAAATTGTCACATGTATGATCTCTCATGTGTAAATGCCTTTATATGATCTTGACATGTTTTAGTGGTTTTGCTATGCTTAATTTCTGGTTGGATAGCTAGTTTATTGATCATATGGGGCCAAAGGCTCATTTGCCATCATGAATGTTTAGCCCTCTTGCCTTATTTTGTGGAGGGGCATAAGTTCCTTTTTGTCGCAAAGACATTTCATGTACCAAATATGAATCTGAAAATGAAATGTAAAATGCTTGGAAAATGTGCCCCCATGTCATATGTGCTGAATTTAATTTGCTTTGGGTGCTAAACCGTTGCATGATGCCTACCAATGAGAAGTCTCATACATAGAAGTAGGCACATGGCTCGGTGGCTTTGACATGACATGAGGTGCTTGTGGGTGTTTGTGATGGTCTTATGATTAGAATGGCTGTCCTAGCATGAAGTTTGTGTGGCTTTGCTCTTTGATATGTTTTGATCATGTTTAGGACTTTGCTCATGAGAGGCAAATTTTTCGCAAAATTGCCCAAATCCATCTTAGCTTCGTCCAATGGTTGTGAAATTTGGTGGTCTGGTAGTTGATGTCGATACGAAGCTATAGAGTATCTAAGTTGCTCATTTGGACATGTGTAGCATCCTATGTTGAATTTTGTCTATTTGAGAAGCTCTAGGTTGAAAGTTTTGCATTTTTGGCTTGATTCATGCATTGTCAACAAGGGGGAGAAGTTTGAGCTTGAAATGGCTTGCTGGATGCTTTTAGAAGTTTTTCAGGTGGTTTCGAGCCATTTCTGGGCTCTTTTGTGCACCGATCTGATCGGTCGAGGTCACCGGTCTGGCCGGTCAGAGTGCTGGTCCTGTGCACATGTTGGGCACCGGTCTGACCGGTGGTGATGACCGGTCTGACCGGTGTGAGCTGAAGTTGTTGCAGCTGCCCTGTTTTCAAGTGGTTTGCATGCATTCGTCTAGGGGGAGTAGCATGTGTGCAGGGGGAGCTCTTTGTGGTTTGTCGAGCTTTGTTTTGGTGGTTTGCGCTCTTTGCTTGAGCCTTGTTTTGTCTCGGATGTGTCGAGCCGTTGCCCTTGCCAAAGGGGTCCGAGATTTGTCTTCTTCAAGTGATCTCGCTCTTTGCCTTTGTTTGGCTTTCGATCGCTTGTAGGAGTTTCTTTTTATTTGTTTCTTTTCCTTTTCTTTTCTCTCTTGTTAATTTATGTGGGTGTTGTCAATGCACTCATCAAGGGGGAGATTGAGGACCATGTGTGGTTCGAGGACCGGTGGATGGTCGCTTCCTTGTGTGATGAGTGATTGACAACGTTGTGTGGACTGATTCTTGGCTAGGTATTGCAGGTGCAGGTTGCAGCTTGACTGGTGTTGGTGCAGGTGAAGAACAAGCGTGAAAGGTCGTCGCCGGTGAGGCCTCCAGGTGTGGAGAAGACATGTAGGCTTCGTTCGAGGGACCCGGTGGCCAGCGGGGTCAAGTGCGGGCCGCATGGTGGCAAGAACAGCAAGATGAAGTCATGGACGGTTTCTTGGTTGAGCCTGAAAACCATGGTCGAGCCGGGACTACGTGGGAGCCGAGTCATGAGTGGCAACTGGCGGAGGCTACACCGAGTTCGCGGGGTTTCCAGTGGTTCACCAGAAAACCACTGGTTCCTTGGTTGATCCACAAGGCCAATACTGAAGAACCGAAGACGGTGCTGCAGCAGTACCAGACCGGTCTGACCGGTGGGTCTAACCGGTCTGACTGGTGGGTACCGATCTGACCGGTGAGGAGCACCGGTCTGACCGGTGTGCGACGACGTAGTCTGGAGACTTCGAAGCGGAGGACACACGTCGGGATCGCATGGCTTGCATCGAGGCTACGCAGGGTGCAGTCGCTGGGCATCCGTCCGATGGAAAAATCAGAGGACTTCCAAAACCGCCCTCGAGGGGCTTGTATCCCTAGTTATTAAGTAAG
The DNA here is from genome assembly GCA_947561735.1 of Cenchrus americanus. Taxonomy (NCBI): domain Eukaryota; kingdom Viridiplantae; phylum Streptophyta; class Magnoliopsida; order Poales; family Poaceae; genus Cenchrus; species Cenchrus americanus. Next base: position 161,486,291 of record OX387242.1, on the reverse strand, counting down.
GGTAGTTTAGACTTTCGGTTGCCTCCATATAACCCATGAAGTGAGAGGATTGCAGCCAATCTCTTGGAACCCTAGTTCATTTGCTTTCCTATTTTCCCTTCCTATTTTCTTAGGATTTCAATAGGACTAGCTTGAGAGCTTCATGTTGAGATCTTGTGAGAGGGTTGGATGATCGGGCGGCAAGCTAGACCTTGTATGAACCTTTGTGCTATGTATAGATGATTCAGTGTGGTTCCTCAAGGCCTTGTTGTGTTGTTCCCGGTTGTTCTTGGTGGAGATTTTCGGAGCCCTCTCTTGGTGGTTTTCTTGGGGTGATTTCGGGACCTTGCTCTTGGGGATTTGATGGGGGAAATTTGTGGGAACCCTTCGTTGTTCTTTGGGCTGTGATTCACCTCCCAAATCCGTGAGTAAAGGGGCTCGATTTTGGGGTTTTCCGAGTTCTAGGGTTAGAGGTGCTTTTGGCGGGATTTCTTCGATTCCTCTTGTTTGGACAAGTTTTGGTGGGATTTAACTTGGCTATGGACTCCTCATGAGGTGTCGACCCGCGGGTGCTGTTCATCCCGAGCTGCCCAGGCTACATCGGTCTGACCGGTGCTCTTGACCGGTCTGACCAGTGCAACCCCTGTTGGGTATTTGCTCGGGTGAACGTCTGGGTGTGTTCGCTGTTGTCCTGTGTTGGGGCTGTTTCGAGTTTGGGTCTGTTTGGAGGTCGGTTGGCCTGTTTTGTGATTTGGGGCTTTCTGGCTGCGACCGGTCTGACCGGTGTGTTGCACCGGCCTGACCGGTGTGGAGCCACTTAGTGGAAGTTGCCGAGTTTCACCAGCAGGGACCGGTCTGACCGGTGGTGCTCACCGGTCTGACCGGTGTTGGTCAGTGGACTCGAGGTTTGGTGTTCCGCTGCGTTCTCGGGTTGGAAGGTTCTGTGTTGGTTCCTAGGTCCAGTGGCACTCCAGTGGCTACGTGGGCTTGGACAACTTGGGTAGTGAGTCCGAGACGTGTGTTGGAAGCCGTGTTCATCTTGTTGGAGTTTCCATCTCCTTTGAGAAGAATTTTTTTTGGCTCCCATTCACTCCCCCCTCTCTGGTTCGCCATATCGGTCCTTCAGTAATGCATGTGATGTGTGGCCCAGAGAACTTCCACCCGGCTGGGAGCTAGAGTGGGTGGATGACGAGGAGTGATTGCATCATGGACAGGCCTCCTATGATGTGATCATATCGTGTAGTTCCTTCCACTGTTTTTAATAAACTCTGAACCATTTACTTTCATGTCAAAGAACTATGTTTGTAATAATGAACCCTACGGGGATTTGATGTTAATTTGTAAGGCACTCTGGACTCTCCTTCGTGGGAGTTTTAATGCATACGTTCGATCCTCTCTGTGTTGTCAAGTGATTTACCGGGCGTTAACCCGGCAACACTCAACGGAATGGTTCTTTATTATCGCTTAATGACCAAATGGAGTGGTTTAGGCGATAGTACGGAATTATCTCGGATGGGGTTGTCACAGTTGGTACCAGAGCATCCGTATGCACTGGAGTGATTAGATTAATACTAATCACATGATTTACAATAAAACTTGCCAAGATTGATTGGATTTTGAAAATCCGTTGGATCGTTAAGGAATGATCTAGATCGAGAGGCCCTAGAGATACTTTTGGGTTCTTTAAGGTGGCATAAGAATCTATGGTTTATTTTGCTAACTTCCAGCATTTTACTTTATGTCAGACTTACTTTCTTGCACAACCAAACTAGTTGAGCCACGTGTTTTATACGTGTGCTGTTCCGCATGACGGGAATTGCGAGGGTTGATGGAGTGATTTATTCAACGGATCCCATCTTCTCGTCTGGTTGCCACGTGCTTTCCTTATGAAGTCATACGAAGGGTGACATGCTCTATTCAAGATGAACATGTCATCGGTTGCGATGTCGCCATGTTTATCATACGTGTGCATTCCGCATGTCGAATATGTGAGGCAAGGATACACTCCATTCAAACGGAGGGTGTCCGAGGTTGGACGCTGTCCATGCAGCGGATTGACGCTTGGATACCATTTCTATAGTGAACGGTAATGTATGTGGACGCTTCTGTGGCGTGCTGGCACAAAAGGTTCGTTTTCTACAGGTACTCTAACAACATTTCGTAAGTCGATAAGTGCGAGTCGAGTAGCTCCGACTAGTTATTATAAGGAGAGCCGATTATAAGCTTGCCACCGGCACTAACTACGTCTTTTTGGATCCATGTGTGTGAGGTCGTTTAAGATGTGTGCATTCATGATTAAAATCTTGTTGAACCTAAAACTTGGTTATTGCTTGATGGAGTAATTTTCCTAGGGTGATTGCTTGATCTTAGATAAGGTTTCCTCTCTTTTGATCTTTGGCAGATTCTGGCAGATTCTATTGCTGTCACTTCTCAATTTTTAGAGCCAAATCTGTGTGGAATCTGACTAGACATCCTTTAAGAAAGTTGTTTCTTATCAAATTCAGCATCTACTGTGAATTTCTCAGGATTTTAGGAATTTTCTACCAAGAGATATGCTCAGTTTAGTAAGTCTCTGTCCTGCTGTTTTTCTGGGAGACCTTCCTTTCAAAATGGAATTTTTCAAGCATACTCCAATCCAATCTAGATCTATCTTTGAATACAAAAAATATGCACAATAATCTCACTGAGTTGCAACCAAAATTTGGGAATTTTTAGGGTCATAGGTTCCGAGTTATGAATTTTTGATTCACAACCTTCGGAACTTACGCCATGATTTTATGTGTAGTCATTTCGAGTTCTGACATATCCTTGCACGTTGTGCTAATGGCTACCCTAAAATTCACCTACATAAGGATCAAACTTCTCCCTTTCGCTCACCAAAATCTTGCGGAAAGTTTGAAACTTTAGTAGTGGTCTGTGTACGCAACCTTCTTTTATAGCTGTGAGAACCTATCTTGTGCACGTGTTTGCATCTGGATCTGACATTTGTCACTTATTCCAGATGTCTACCTCCGGATCCATGACCGTTGATGCACATGCGTGGACTCACTTGAACTGCCTTGAGGAGAATGGTTTTCCTGCACTTTTGTGGGACACCCTAAATGACTTCGGGTACACCGCATATCCCGAGTACTCGGCACGTGAGCTCATGACCACATGCCAACTGCTTCGTTGGGAAGTGAAGGTGAAGATCCCCGTGTGCCTGACACATCCTACTTGGGAAGAGTGGGAGGTTAAGGCACAAGGGTTGAATTTGGCTGACACCGTGCAAAAAGCTGCTTTGGAAGCACTCACAACTTTTTGTGAGAAGCACGCTGATTTGGTAGCTAGCACTGCAGCCAAGGTGATTCATTTACCTAAGCAGCATTCCGGACACAGGATGGAGCGCGAAGCTTTTCTTTTCGCTCAGGGAAATCCTCCCTATAGTCCTGAACTTGTCACCTCAATTTGTTTCTCCAAAGCTATGTTTGACACCTATCAAGTGATAGTTGGAGAAAGCATGTTCTATCGACACCAAGTTTATAGACAACAAGTTAATGGTGCAGAAGCTATCACCCAAGAGTTGAAGCAAGCTCGAGCAATGATAGCCCGTCTTAAGAAGAAAAGACGCAAGGATAAAGCACAAATACAAGAATTGAGTGAAGTCATTCATGAGAAGAATTTATTGTTGCAGCATAATGATCAATATATGCTTGACTTAGAGAATCAACTAGAAGCTATAGCAGTTCCACCTCCTGAACCTGCCATTCCTAAACCCGAAGAGGAAGAAGATCTCGAGGAGATCCAAGGAGAATCTAGAGTGGAGTCTGGATCCGCTTCACCCTAAGTAAACTTAGACTAGATTGTTATCTAGTTGATGTTGAGTATGCTTTCAATAAAATAATGTGTTGTAGGAGTGTTGTTGCAGAATGGATCTTGTAATGGCGTTGGTTGTGAACAACTTTGGACCATGTGTTGAATATCAAGTTGTGTGAAATGTTGTGGAGATCATGCTCACCGGTTTTATCATGTTTGCATATACGTACTGAGAGTTATGGTAATTTTGTGCACCTTGGCCTTTTGTGAAAACAGCTAGGCAGAACCTCGGTGACGGAATTTTTCGGGCATGATAATGTTGGAAATTGACTCAGAGTTGAGTACCAACATTGGATCTTATGAAATCCTACATCCACTGACCAAAAATGAGAATTTTTCGGTGTATAAGCAAGGATTTATGAATTTTATGCTTATGACCGCCGTGCTCTCCGATTCCGAAAGTTTCCATGAATGAGTTTTCGTTGTGCATATTCTATTTGTTAATTTATGTGAGCAAGCTTATGAATATGTGTTTAATGAGGACTCAACTTTTCAGATGGTCGGATTGACACGTAGCACCCCCAACGGTTTTGACGCGTCGGGTAGTGGTGATCTACCACCGCCACCACCCATGATGCCAGTGGAAACTTTCATGGACACCCAATCCGAAGTGTTGCGCCAGATTTTACAGACGCAACAGCAAATTGCCCAATAGATGCAACAAAGACCTCCAATGGGAGCTAATCACGATGGACCACAGATGGTTACCACCTACTCCCAGTTTATCGGGATGAAGCCCCCAACTTTCACTAAAGTAGAAGAGCCCATTGATGCTGATGCATGGGTTAGGGCCATTGAGGCCAAATTTTCTGCATTTGTCCTACCTTGTTCTGAGGAGAGCAAGTCTAGCTTTGCAACCTTGCAGCTTCGTGGAGAAGCCTTAATGTGGTGGGAGCATTAGCCTTAATGTGGTGGGAGCATTTTAAGTCCATGCAACCTGCTGGACATGAATTACTTGGACTGAATTCAAAAAAGCTTTCAAGGATCACCACATCCCAAAGGGACTCATGGTTAGAAAGATGAAAGAGTTGCTTGCTCTCAAGCAAGGTGATGACACTGTGTATCAATATGCACAGAAGTTTAACAGCCTTTTCCAGTATGGAGAACATCACGTGGACACCAATGCAAAAAGATGGAACGTTTCCGTGGTGGTCTTAAGAGTGAATTGTCTGAAAGGATAAACCTATTAGAGCCCAACATTTATCATGAGTTAGTGAACAAAGCTATCTTTCAAGAGGATGCCATGATGAAGGTACAAAAGGAGAAGAAGAGACAGAACGACTTTGCTTCGGGAGATGGATCGGGCAAGAAATTTCGCTTCATCAAGAAGAATGCGCATGGTTCTTCCCAATCATCCGCATCGGACCATTGGAGAGTGACTCCATCCCAGCATAATCCGTCGGGAAATTTTTAGTACCGTCAGGCCCAGCCACAAGTCTCCAAGCCAAATGAACTTCCAACCCACATTTGCTACAATTGTAGGCAACCAGGGCATTATGCAAATGAGTGCCCAAACCCTAGGAAGAATAAGCCCGAGTAGCAGAATCAGAACCCCAGAGTGTCTAGGGGCAATCGTGACAAGAAGCCCACGATTCAAGTGAATCAAGGCCAGCTTAACTTCACGGGTAACTTTTCTATCCGAGAGCATTCCTCCTTACTGTGGACTTTGATGATGGAACTTTGCTCCATCCTTATATCCTAGTTGCTTCTCGAGAGTAAATTCGGGAATCTTGGTGAACAAATATAACAAACATTTGTTTACTAGCCTTCCCTTTCTTCATAGAAATCTCTTGGTAATCCCTTTCTCAACTTGGTATTTCCGCCTTTTTACCAAGCTTTCTAGCAGTTAATCAAATCGACTGGCTAAGTTGACAAAGTAAGATTAGAGTTTTCTCGAGAAATCACGGTCAGATGTTTAGACCATTGGACCCCATTCTTTTTAGTGCCACGATGGTACAACGCCGTAGCGTATCCCTGCCATCTCTTTTCCCGTTGCCATGATCACGTCGCCGAGACCTCACGGGCCGACCATTATCGAGCCCTGTGTGGCCACCGCTGGATCGCTCCGCTAGTCCCTACCTCAGTCGGTTGGGATGACCGTTGCGTTCCGTTGAGGTATAAAAAGGGAAATCCTCCCGCGGTGTTGCCATTGCCATGTCTCACCTGCTTTCGAGCTCGATAGTTTCGCTGCTCTTGTTTTCCCCTTCAGCTAGTTTTTGGCCAACCCACCACTAGCCAATCTCTGCCGTTGCTCCGCCCACTCGCCAAACAAGTTCTTTCACCGTCTTCGTTGACAACCTCCAGAAGAAGCTCGAAAAAAGACTGAGAGAAGAACCCCGGCCTGCATCGCCGACCATGGCTCAGTTCGTGGAGATGTTCGAGTCCCTCCGTTGGACGCTTGTAGCGATGTATCTCTGCATCGTCGGTGGAGTTTGTCTTCTTTTAGTTTTCCACGTACACATCCATCGCCCGCTTCCTCATGAACTGCATTGAGGCAGTGAGGAGAGCAAAATGTATCTTTTGCCCCATCTGAATTCTCGCTGCTGAGAAGTGTAAGCGAGTATATCTTCCACCTTTGTAACCTTTGACTCATTAGAAGGTGTTGCTCTAATCTTGTTGTCGAATCTCGGGACGAGATTCTGTTCAAGGGGGGTAGGCTGTGACGCCCCATGTTTTCAGTCGGGTTTATTAACCCTAATGATCCGGTCAACCGAGTTGACCTTGGTCAAACGACGGTCAACCTGGGCCATCACCTCGAAAGCATCACCAATGACCCCTAATGACTCACCTTGGTCAACTAGTGGTCAAGGTTTGGTCAAAACCCTAGTGAAACCCCTTGACCACCTTTGACCCTCCTATGTCAGTCGGAACTTTAGCCGCCTTCTCCAAATTTCACCGAAACACTTCAAAATCTCCCAATGCAAAAGTTGTGTATTTTGTCAAGGGTCACAACTTTCATGTTGAGAGGCATTTGAGATTTGAGCCTAAATAGGTGAAAAATGTAAGTCAACACCCAGAGTCACTATTCATCAGCGCCCAGAAAACAGTGATCTTGGCATGCCATTTGTGCACAAGTGGTTGAGAAAAAGGCCATATACCCTTTACAAAAGTTGTAGAGGAATGTGTGGTCTACAACTTTGGAATAGATTGTTGGTAGCACTTTAGTTGCAAAATCGGGAGATATTCATGGTCAAACAGGGTTAAGTTGATTTGGGTTGGCACCCTGGACGCCGGAGCGCGCGCCGCCGCGGTTCCCCCTGGGTCCGCACGCCGAGGCACGCTAGCACCCGCCGGTCCAAGTGCCGCCCCGGCTCCCCGTACATGACGTTGGCGGGCTCACCGGCCGCCGCCACATGTTCCCCGTTCACCCGCTGGCCGGCGCACCGCCTCTCCGCCATTGGCCCGGAGGCCGCTGCACGTCGCCGCCCACCTCGCCGTACCTTGACCGTGCCAATGCCCATACCGAGTCCCCTCACCTTGGTGCGCAAGAAACGCCTCCCACTGCCTCATGCTCATCTATAAAAGGGTCGTCGCCATCCTTCCTCGCGCAACGTAGAGCCACCGCAAGCCACCATTGCCGCTGCTTTGGCTCCCACGGTGAGCTCCACCCTCCGGCCGTTGTCACCGTCAACACGTACTACTCCTACCTTCCCTAGGACTCAATGTAGCTCCCCCTTCCGCTTGTTGCCCGGGCCAAGCTGCAGGCTCGCCGGAGTAACACCTCCAGCGGCGCCCGCCGCCGGCCTCCGCCGTGCCCACCCGTTGGCACTGGTTCCGCCGCAGGTGAGCACTCAAATCGAGCCCCTGCAACCCCTAGAACCCCCTCCCCTACCTTTTCCCGGCCATCCCCGCCGCCGACCTCGCCGGAATCCTACCGGCCGCGCCGCCCCCTTTGGCCCGAGGGCTGCATTGCAAGGCCCCAGAAACTTCCAGAGAGTTTTGTGCAAACCAAGGGCAGATCTGTGAGCATTTCAATCTTTCCAAGGGCCTGGATGATAATGGAATCTTCCCTCCCTTGAGTATTTTGACTGCAACTTGTAAAATTCATATAAAATCGTAGAAAAATCCAAACATTTCAAATCCTATTTTGTTGTGATCTGTGTGACTAGGCCTACAACTTTTGAAAAGCATGGATGTAGTTTTGAGCAATAATTTTTGCTTGAAAAATTGAAATGTGATTGACCTAGATCTATGATTGTGCAAAATCTATGCCTGTTCTTGAGCTGAATTTTGGATATGTTGTGAGAACTAGCATGTGTAGGTTCTGTGCCAAAAATCACACAAAGTTACTGAAGAAATCTTTTTATATGATTTATTTTGTTTTATTGTCAAATCTGACTAGATGCATTTTATAGCTTACAATAAATTTGTTTTTGAGCCCAACTTCTGGATATTGTCTTGTTATGCGAAAATGCACCTCTGGTGAATTTACCATGATTTTATCCCTGCTAGAAATATTATTTCCTAATTTATGCTTGTTTGGAATCATAAATGTGTAGATCAAGATCTATAATAGCTCTAGGTGTGTTTGTTGGTTTTCTAGGCTTGTTTTGGACCAGAGAAATAGTAAGAGAAAGTTTGGGTCCAGAAGTGCTATAGTTATTTTTATATGCATTTATCTTGTTTATGGTGAATAGAAATGCTATATTTGATATATTTATTTATATTGCTTAACCAACTATGCATGTGTGCTCAGTGGCTTGTTTTAGTCTTATTGAGATCAGAGAACACCACTCTTGGTGTTTTATGATTCATTTTGTGCATTAATGTGAAGGAACTTTTGTAGGTTTAATATTGTAATTAATTGGAAAATCACAACTCTTACCTAAGGACCTTGTGTTTGTGTTGTAGAACTAGCTAACTAGTTTATAACCAACCCCTTGCTGTTTTGTGAGAATTAAATTAATTTGTTTGTATATATATGTCACTATTAAAACGTCTAGATAATAAAGCATCACATATTGTTCCTTTATATGAAGAGTATGCTGTATGTATTATTATCTTGGTGAGTGTGGTCAACCATGCACCCCATGGTTGTCATGTGTTGTTTTGGTGATTAATTAAATCAAACCGTTAATTAAGTCTTGCATTTGCATCCTCCGTGTATGTAACGCCCCAGGTTTTTAATTAACCTTAATAGCCGGTCAATTGGTCAACCGTGGTCAAACCATAATCAACCTGGGCCCTCACCTCGAAAAACTCACTAACCCACCCTAGTGACCCTAATTGACGAGTAAACACACTTGTGGGGCCAACCCATGGTCAAAGGTTGGGTCAAACCCATTGCCACCCCAGTGTCCACAGGTGTCTGCCGGAACTTTTGCCGCGTTCTCCAAAATTCACCTAAACACTTAAAATTCTACCTTTATAAAAGTTGTAGATCTTGATGAGGGACACAACTTTCATGTAGATTGGCATTTCAAATTTGGAGAGGAAAAACTTGAAAAATCCCTTGCAAGCCAGAGATCACTGTTTGCCAAACCCTCCTGACATTCAAAGTTGGCATTCAAATAACTTTTGATCTGGGCAGAAAAACCCCATATGGCTTTTGTAGAAATTGTTGTTGGTAACTAGATCTACAACTTTGGTATTCATCACTTGGTCCAGCTCTATTCAAAATTTTAGAGAAAAATCGGTTGAAACAGGGCACCAGCAACACACTTAAGCACAGAGCGCCGCCACGCGCGACGTCGTCCGCGCCCGCGCGCCGCGCGCCGCCGCCCGCCGCCGCCCCGCCCCGGCGTCCACGCCCGCGCCGCCCGAGGCCACGCCGGCCGAGGCGTGCTCCACCCCGAGGCCCCGCGCCCCCGGCACACCCCGTCCCGAGGTGCCCCGGCGTCGGTGCCGCCGCACGCGCGTGCACGCGCGCGGACCGGCGGTTCGTCGGCGGTGCCGCCGCCGCACGCGTGAGCCCCGAGCCGCCGTAGCACGGCGGGGCATCTCCCCCGGCACCCCTACGTCACCATGGTCACGTGGAGTAGCGTATAAAAGCCCTCCCTGTTCCCCCCCCGCGCGCCACCCGAACCACCCGCCGCCATGGCCGCCGCCGCTGCGGTGCTAGCTTCTCCCGCCCGTGCTCGTCGCCGGCCGGTGCTCTAGTAGCTTCATTAGGTTCGGTGAAGCTCCAAAGCCCGCTTGTTGCCCGGAAGACCGAGCCTCCTTGCCACTTTTCCCCGAGCCGCCGCGGTCACCGCCGCCGGCCGCCGTCGATCCCCCTCGCCGGCGGCTTCTCGGCCCCAACCACGGCAACCTACGGCTCCTAGGTGAGCATGTGGTCGAGCCGGCCGCTTGCCGGCCGGCGGCGCCGCCCGGCTCACCGGAATTGGCCGTGCCCGCACCGCCCGGCCCGGCCAAGGGCCCGATTGCAATGATTTCAATCCTTGTAGGGTGTTTTGTGCTAAATGCAGGGCTTAGTTGTAAGGATCCTTATCTAGCTTTTCTTGCAGATTAGTCAAGTGCCTTGTAAAATGCCTAGAAATTCGTAGAAAAATCAGAAAAATCCCAAACCAATTTTGTAGGGTTCAGGAAAGGAAATGCCACCACTTTTGTTGTTTACTCATGGCTGGATTCAAAATAGTTTTAGCATGAAAAATACAAATGTGTTAAACCTAGATCTGTTATAACTTGAAATCCATAACTCCTCTGTAGCTCAATTTTGGATATGTTGTGCGCCAGGATATGACTAGATTCTGTGCCAAAAATTGCACAAAGTTATGCAGTAGATCTTGCTAATTAAATTCTTTTCCATTCTTGCAGAAACTGCCTAAATGACTTTTCTTGTTAAACATATTTATGTTCTTGAGCTCAACTTGTGCACACTGTCTTATAATGCAAAGTGCACATCTTGTGAATTAATCATGATTTTTGGATTAACAGAAATAATTATTCTTGATTTAAGCATGTTTTCCCTTGTAAATTAATAAACCAAGTTCAGTGAAGTTCCTAGGTGTATGTACTGGTTCTTTAGGCTTGTTTAGGACCAGAGAGCATGCATAAGAAAGTTTGGATCAATTTGTTGCTCATTTATTTTTGTATGCATTTAATTTGAATCACTAGCTAGCCTTTGTTATTTTCTATAATATTTAGTTTCCTAGCATCCAACAATTGCATGTGGGTCCAATGGACCAGGATAAGTGCTAATGCGCATATGAAACACTTCTTTAATTTTTGGTAATTTAATTGTTTAATAAAAAGCTTAAAAGCCTTTTTTTATTAAAGGGAATTTAAATGAAGAAAAACCCCTAATTAATCCTTTTTCCTTTGTGGAAAGTATTATTTAATATCATTAAAAGCTAATAAAATATCATCACTGATAAGAAATTAATTCATAAATAAAAATATTAATTACACCTTTGTTGGTGAAGATAAAGGGAATTAAAGCTTTCACATGAAATGACAAGTATAATAAAAACCTTTATTCAAATGTTCAAAAAAAAAGAATAACCCATGTGCAGCTAATAACCTTCCTAAAAGAGAAACACTTGCTAGATGCTTGTTAAGGTGATCATGACCAACCCAGAGTTGGATAAGACAACAAACTATCACATCACCTAAACTTGCATTGCATTCCGTGTAGATCTTCCGGACGGAGATTACTCCCTTGTCCCGGAGACCGAGGAAGGAGGAGCGGAAGCATCGCTGCAGTACGTGGAAGTACTCGATACCGAGGGTGCCCAAGCTAACTTAATGAGGCGGCGAGGGATCCTACTATTACTACTCTTGGGATTCGCTCTCACGGCTAGCTACCGGTGGTGTATGTGACTCCGGGTATCTCGCGGGGTATGCCAGATAGCCTGCACCAAAGACTGTAAGATTCGATCCCGACCCGAGGATTTCTGGGGACGGCCTGGGAAAGTTGTCCTTGTGGGCGCAGCCTACCGTGTGTTTAGGTTTACCTTGCAAGGTTTAAATCAATCGATTGTCGGCCTCTCACCGTTATCCGAGACTACTTACTCCACTAGTCATGAGATCCCTAATAATGGAAGTTGATGAAGATGATGTTTAATTAATTGTATTGTACAACTTTGCTTGTACTAGTTGGCTAACGTAGTAAAGATCAAAACTACTAGAACTTGTGCTAAAATCTTGAAAGTAAGGACCTACTCTTTGTTACTTTTTAGCAAAAGCAACCCAGTGGCCAGAAAGCCTTTCATGGTCTAGAGTTGGTGAAGTAGTTATCACCGACGGGTAAGACTTGCTGAGTATTAGTATACTCAGCCTTGCTATAATGTGTTGATCCAGGTAATGCCTTCAGTGATGTGTGGGCCAGAGAGATCCCGCCCGGCTGGGAGCTGGAGTGGGTGGAGGACGACTACTGAAAGCATCATGGATGGCCTCCCGTGGTGTCTTCGCTTCTGTTAGTTTAATTCCGCTGCTTTTTGAAAACTCTGAACTATTTCATCATGACAAAAAAAACTATGGTTTGTAATAATTAAACCCTTCGGGGTACGAATTCAGATATTAATGTTGTTGTATCTCTGGACTCGCCTTCGAGTGAGTCTTAATGCATATATTCAATCCTTGTGCTTTTCAAGTGATTTATCGGGCGTTAACCCGGCAACTAACAACAGGATGATACTTTATTATTGCTTAATGACCAAAGTGGATCGGTCTTAGGCAATAGTACGGTATTTTCCTGGGCGGGTTGTCACAGTTGGTATCAGAGCTTATATGCACCAGAGATTAATTAACAAACTTAATCACTGATTTTTGAATAAAATATGCCAAGATTGTTTGATTTTCCAAAATACGTTGGTCCGCTAAGGATAAACTAGACCGAGAGGCCCTAGAGGGAATTTTGGGTTCTTTCAGGTGGCTTAAATAACCTATGGTTTATTTTGCTAACTTCCAGCACATTACTTTATGTCAGACTTACTTTCTCACACAAGCAAACTAGGAGCCACGTGTTTCATACGTGTGCTGTTCCGCATCACGGGAATTGCGAGGGTTGATGGAGTGATCCATTCCATGGATCCCATCTTCGCGTCTGTTTGTGAGTTGTGTGTCGCCACGTGTTCATACGTGTGCATTCCGCATGCCGCTCATGCGAGGCAAGGGTACACTCCATTCAAACGGAGGGTGTCCGAGGTTGGACGCTGTCCATGCAGCGGCTTAACGCATGGATACCGTTTCTATAGTGAACGCTAATGTATGTGGACGCTTTCGTGACGTGCTGGCACGAAAGGTTCGTTTTCTGCAGGTACATAACAGCGCTTCGTTAGTCGTTAAGCAAGTACCGTATAGCTCTCGACTAGATATTATAGGGAGAGACGAATAAAAGCCTTGCCACCGGCAGTAACTTCGATTTTTGGCTTGATTGCCATGTGAGGTCAAACAGGACGTCTTGCTTGCATACTAAAAATCGAAACAACTAAAATGGACCCAAAAATCGAAATTCCATGTGTTCTCTACGGAAGTTTATGCCAGTGTGTGCTTTTTATAAACTAAAGTACCTTTCATATCTAGCCGTCATGCTGCCAAAATTTGAAAAAGTTGTTTACCTTGTGCTAGGCTTAATTAAACCAAATTGCTAAAAACAAATGCTCCTTAACTAGCTATCTTGTAAATAGCAGGTCTCAATCCTAGTTCTTTTTGGGTTGGTTACACTTTCCTAGGCACATCCAGGTTCAGGACCATTCATCTTGTTTCCTTGATCATGCTCAACCTTAAAATTTTAGTTAAGAGTATTAAAGGATTAATCTAAAACTTGGGAAATTTTGAGGTTTCTGGATTTTTTGGTTATGAATTTTTATTCACAGCTGCCAGAACTTCACCATTTGACATGCCGTTCTCTTTGAGATCTGACATGAGTTACATTTGTGTACAAATGGATTTCCCCGTGTTCCACCAGTTCGATGCTGACGGTACGATCCGTACCAACGGGTTGCACTGGGAGGGTTTTCCGCGCCTGGCGTGGGAAGAACTCAGTGCCGCAGGCTACCTCACCCCACCGACTTACGAGGTGAAGGAGTTTGAGCGCTTTGGCGTTCCCCACTGCAGAGTGATCGTTACTGTTCTGCCACACCCATACCACGCCGACTGGTTTGACTTGAGCTTTATCTACTGGGGATTTATCACTCACGAGTCCATTGAGTCAGCCGCCCTCAGAGTGTTGACAGACTTCTGTGACCACAACCCCACCGTGGTAGCTCTCTCGCCGTTTGGACCGTTTCCTGCTGTGAGTCCTCACGACCCAGCATGGTTGGACCGTATGGACCACCTACGGGAGTTACTGACCCTAGCAGAGCCGCTGGATGTTACTCAGACGCTAGCCCGTTGTCTGAACATGGTCTTCACACTTCAGGGGCTGCGCTATAACACCGCAGCGATTATTGCACAACGCTTGGAGGCATCTAGGTGCGATTGGGAGCAGCTTTCAGCAGCACACCAGCAGCTGAACTTTACTCTTACTCAGGTGCAGCAGGAGAATGACAGGCTGCGTGCTAGGAGGTTTCAGTTAGAGCTTGAGAGAGGCGATCGCTTACAGAGGATCGTAGATTTGGAGGAGAACCATGCACTAGAGGAGGATGCCGATGCGCACGAGATTGAGAGGCTGACGCTACTGCAGAACATTGCTGATATGCAGCAGCAGGTGCAGGAGGCCGAGGTACAGGTGGCAGCTTTGCAGGCTATAGTGGCCTTACAGCCACTGCCCCCGTATGCAGGCACACCGGAGGAGCAGCAGGCCTTGTCCGGTCTGGATCAGACGAGCCAGGCAGGACCACCGCTACCGACTCCCCCAGCTTCACCTACGTACAGTGGTGCTTCAGTGGGCAACTAGGTTGCCGACAACAGAGATTAAGAAGGATGTCGATCTGATCGAGTTGTCTTTGAGATGTTTAGAGTAGTTGGCTTGACAGCACGTCTTCGTGCCAAGTAACTGCTTGTATCGTGTCATGTCATGTTGTTTCAAATTTGAGTTGTAATGTCTTTGAACCTTGTTCTATCGTGTTGTAATAAAGAATGCTTGAGCATGTGTGATTTAAGAGAAAATTTATTGGTCGTTCAAATTTGAAATCTTCTTGCGTATGCTTACCAGATCCTTGGTTAAACCGTTGCAAATGACCACGCTTGTCAATTTTGCATTCTCACCTAGAAACGTTGGTAAACCAAAGCATTTTTTTGGGGCATCACTCGTTGCCAGCGAATAAGTGCTCGCTCGTATACCACCTTCGTTGGTATCCGAAATGACAATGATCGTTCGAGGGTAATTATGAGCCGTGCAATTGAGTAATCGCAGTCCTAACCGTGTTGAGAAGAACGATTCTATGAATCTTGGTGGCTATAGAATATTGTTGATTGTTGTTGTCCTCATTGTTTAAGTGCTAATGAGATGTGATTATGCATGATCGTGCTTGTCATCATTTGGAGTAAGCTTTTGGTTATCTCACTAATAAAGCTCACTTTTCAGATGGTGGGAACCACGTGCAGCTCTCCCAACGGTTTCGGAGCAAGTGGTAGTGGTGACTTGCCACCACCCCCGCCCATGACACCGATGGAGGCCTTCATGGCCACCCAAACAGAGGTGCCGTGCCAGATCCTGCAGACGCAGCAGCAGATCGCCCAGCAGATGAACCGAGGGCCGCCACACGGGGCCAACCACGAGGGGCCTAACCAGGTCACTATGTATGCCCAGTTCATCGCTATGAAGCCGCCAACCTTCCCTAAAGCAGAAGACCCTCTGGAAGCCAAGGCTTGGGTCAAGGCCATAGAGGCAAAATTCTCTGCCTTTGTGTTGCCTTGCTCCGAGGAGAACAAAGCAAACTTCGCAGCGCTGCAACTGCGAGGGGAAGCTTTGATGTGGTGGGACCACTTCAAGTCAATGCAGCGAGGGCACGGTGTGACTTGGGATGAGTTCAAGCAGGCTTTCAAGAGCCACCACATTCCCAAGGGACTGATGGATAGGAAGATGAGGGAGCTGTTGGCCCTCCGTCAGGGATCTGACTCAGTGTACCAGTATGCTCAGAAGTTTAATAGCTTGTGCCAGTACGGTGGGCATCATGTTGATACAGATGCCAAGAAGATGGAGAGGTTTCGTGACGGTCTTGATGGCAAGCTGTATGAGCGTCTGAATCTGCTCAAGCCCGCAAACTTCCATGAGCTAGTGAACAAGGCTATCTCCCAGGAGGATGCTATGAAGAAAGCCCACGGGGACAACAAGAGGATGTCTGGTTTCACCCCCAGCAGCGGAACGGGCAAGAAGTTTCGCTTTGTGAAGAAGGAAGCTCTAGGCCCATCCCAGCAATCTTCAACTGGACGCTGGACGATGAAGCCACCTCAGAGCAAGCCCGCAGGGAACTTCCAGTTCCGCAGTGCCCAACAGCAGGCTCCAAAGCCTAATTCACCTCCTCGCGATGTTGGAGATCGTTGTTGCTACAACTGTGGCCAGCCAGGTCACTACATTAGTGAGTGTCCCAAGCCCAGGCAGATCAAGCCCAACCCGCAGAATCAGGGTGCAGGAAGCAAGCCTACCACTCCGGCTAAGAAGCCTATGGTGCAGGTGCGCCGAGGCAAGCTGAACTTCACTACAATGAGTGACATCCCAGCAGGAGCTTCAGTACTCACGGGTACATTCTCTATCAATGACACTCCTGTTAAGGTTTTATTTGATTCGGGAGCCACCCATAGTTTCATAAATGAGAGCCTACTAGACAAATTGGGTCTAAGAGGAGCACAAACCAAATCCGCTTATAAAATTACCACCCCAGGTGGAATCGTCACGTCTCAATTAGTGACTTTTGGAGTTCCTCTAAGACTAGGAAGTAGGGTTATTCAATCTAATCTTATAACTATCAAATTGGGAAGCATGGGTGTTATCTTGGGTATGGAATGGATGAATCAACATAAGGTGATTCTAGATATATCGGATAGGGTCGTAGAGATCAATTCTCCTACGGTCGGGCACACTACCTTGTACCTACCTTTCCGGGACAATACCGATTCTTGTGCCTATGTGACGCTTATCTCCTCTCTTGATGAAATTCCAGTAGTGTGCGAGTACCCGGATGTTTTTCCTGATGAGTTGCCTGGTATGCCACCAGACAGAGATGTCGAGTTTGTGATCGAACTCCAGCCTGGTACCGCACCCATTTCCAAGAGACCTTATCGCATGCCACCCAAAGAGTTAGCTGAACTAAAGACCCAACTCCAAGAATTTTTAGATAAGGGTTATATTCGCCCGAGATCTTCTCCTTGGGGTTGCCCTGCTCTCTTTGTCAAAAAGAAAGATGGTAGATTAAGAATGTGCGTAGATTATCGACCACTCAATGTAGTCCCCATCAAAAACAAATACCCGCTTCCCCGAATTGATGTTCTGTTTGATCAATTGGCTGGTGCCAAAGTCTTCTCTAAGATCGACCTTCGTTCTAGCTACCACCAAATCAAGATTCGACCTTGCGACATTCCTAAAACCGCTTTTTCCACTCGTTATGGTCTTTACGAGTTCTTGGTTATGTCTTTCGGACTCACTAATGCTCCCGCCTACTTCATGTACCTCATGAACTCCGTGTTCATGATGGATCTCAATAAATTTGTCGTGGTCTTTATCGATGATATTCTCATCTATTCTAAGAGCGAAAAAGATCATGCCAAACATCTCCAAGTTGTCCTTCAGCGTTTGCGAGATCACAAGCTTTATGCTAAGTTCTCCAAATGCGAATTCTGGTTGAAAAGTGTGAAATTCTTAGGGCACACCATTTCCCAAGATGGTATCTCCGTCGATCCTAGCAAAGTTCAAGAGGTGATGGATTGGAAACCAACCAAGTCCGTGCATCAAATCCGCAGTTTCCTAGGATTGGCCGGATACTACCATCGATTCATTCCTGACTTTTCTAGATTCGCAAAACCCATGACCGAATTACTCAAGAGAGGAGTGAAATTCGTGTGGAGCGAAGCATGTGAGAAAGCTTTTCACACCCTCAGGCAACATCTAACTTCAGCCCCAGTGCTAGCTCAACCCGATAATTCCAAACCATTTGAAGTCTTCTGTGATGCATCAGGCACGGGTCTCGGCTGTGTCCTTATGCAAGAAGGCTGAGTCATTGCCTATGCTACACAGGCACTTCGACCCCATGAGCTCAATTATCCTACCCATGATCTTGAGTTAGCCGCTGTTGTTCATGCCCTCAAGATATGGAGACATTATCTAATGGGTAATCGTTGCAATATCTTCACTGATCACAAGAGCCTCAAATACATCTTCACCCAATCAGAGCTGAATATGAGACAGAGAAGATGGCTTGAGTTGATTAAAGATTATGATCTAGAAGTGCACTATCATCCCGGCAAGGCAAATGTTGTTGCGGATGCTCTTAGCCGCAAAGATCATTGCAACCACCTAGAGTTGGAGCCAGTCAGTGAACCATTGTGTGAGGAAATGAGGAGGCTCAACTTAGAAGTGGTACCGCAGGGAATTCTTTATGCCTTGACGGCAGAGTCAAATCTTTATGACAGAATTGTCATTGCCCAGCGCGATGATGCAGATATTCAAACCATCAGGCAGAAACTAGCAGAAGGAGACCCCAAGTATACTTGTTTCCAGAAGGATCACCAGGATGTGGTCTGGTTTGGGAACGGCTAGTGGTCCCCGTTGACCCAGAAATTAAGAAAATCATTCTAGATGAAGCTCACAGGTCCAAATTCTCTATTCATCCCGGTAGTACCAAGATGTACCAAGATCTGAAACAGAACTTTTGGTGGTCCAATATGAAGGTGGATGTAGCCAAGTATGTAGCCGAGTGCGATACGTGCCACCGGATGAAAGCAAGTCATTTGAAATCTGCAGGAGTACTCCAACCCCTATCGATACCTATGTGGAAGTGGGACGATATTAGTATGGATTTCATTATGGGTTTACCCCTAACAGCTAGAAAGAAGGACTCTATTTGGGTAATTGTGGATAGACTCACCAAGACCGCTCACTTCATTGCCGTGCACACCACTTACTCCGTACAACAATATGCAGAGTTGTACGTGGACCACATAGTTCGTCTGCATGGAATCCCAAAGACTATAATCTCTGATAGAGGGACTCAGTTTGTAGCTCGTTTTTGGGAACAGTTGCATGAGTGTTTGGGAACTCAGCTGATCCGCAGTTCCAGTTATCATCCGCAGACCGAAGGTCAGACGGAGAGGATAAATCAGATTTTGGAGGACATGTTGAGAGCAAGCATCTTGCATTTTGACAAGAGTTGGGACAAGTGTTTGTCTTTGGCAGAGTTCTCCTACAATAACAGCTATCAGGCCAGCTTGAAAATGGCACCGTTCGATGCCCTATACGGACGTAGATGCCGCACTCCGCTGAATTGGTCAGAGGCCGGAGAGAGAACACTCTTTGGGCCGGAATTAGTTAAGGAGGCCGAAGAAAGAGTACAAGTGATAAGAGAGAATTTGAAGATGGCACAAATGAGGCAAAAGAGTTACCATGACAAAGGAACCGCACCTCGACACTTTGAAGTGGGAGATTATTTATATTTGAAGGTATCCCCCACCAAAGGTGTGCAAAGGTTCGGAGTCAAGGGAAAGTTAGCCCCGCGCTACATTGGACCATATGAAGTTATAGAAGTATGTGGACCCGTGGCTTACCGTATCCAATTGCCAGAACGGTTTTCCGCAGTTCACAATGTGTTCCATGTAACTCAGTTGAAGAAGGGAATGCATTCGAGGAGAATGAAATCATCATGGAAGCTAATGCTTGGATCGAGCCGGATTTCTCGCTCGTCGAGCATCCATTGAAAGTACTAGACCAAAAAGAGCGAAAGACCCGAAGGCAGACCGTGCGAATGTACAAGATCCAATGGAGCCATCACACGGAGGAAGAAGCAACGTGGGAGACGGAGGACTATCTTAATACTAAGTATCCGGGCTTCCTACAGTCTCGAAACCGTGAGTCCTTCTACCCATCTCTTTGTTATCAAATCAAATCTCGGGACGAGATTCCGTTTAAGGGGGGTAGGCTGTGACGCCCCAGGTTTTTAATTAACCTTAATAGCCGGTCAATTGGTCAACCGTGGTCAAACCATAGTCAACCTGGGCCCTCACCTCGAAAAACTCACTAACCCACCCTAGTGACCCTAATTGACGAGTAAACACACTTGTGGGGCCAACCCATGGTCAAAGGTTGGGTCAAACCCATTGCCACCCCAGTGTCCACAGGTGTCTGCCGGAACTTTTGCCGCATTCTCCAAAATTCACCTAAACACTTAAAATTCTACCTTTATGAAAGTTTTAGATCTTGATGAGGGACACAACTTTCATGTAGATTGGCATTTCAAATTTGGAGAGGAAAAACTTGAAAAATCCCTTGCAAGCCAGAGATCACTGTTTGCCAAACCCTGCTGACATTCAAAGTTGGCATTCAAATAACTTTTGATCTGGGCAGAAAAACCCCATATGACTTTTGTAGAAATTGTTGTTGGTAACTAGATCTACAACTTTGGTATTCATCACTTGGTCCAGTTCTATTCAAAATTTTAGAGAAAAATCGGTTGAAATAGGGCACCAGCAACACACTTAAGCACAGAACGCCGCCACGCGCAACGTCGTGCGCGCCCGCGCGCCGCCGTCGCCGCCGCCGCCGGCCTTGCCCGGCGTCCACGCTCGCGCCGCCCGAGGCCACGCCGGGCCGAGGCGTGCTCCATCTCGAGGTCCCGCGCCCCCGGCACACCCCGTCCCGTGGCGCCCGGCGTCGGCCGCGGCCGTGCGCACGCGCACGCGCGGACCGGCGGTCCATCGGCGGTGCCGCCGCCGTACGCGCGAGCCCCGAGCCGCCGTAGCACGGCGGGCATCTCCCCTGGCACCCCTACGTCACCATGGTCACGTGGAGCAGTGTATAAAAGCCCTCCTGTTCCCCCTCCGCGCGCCACCCGAACCACCCGCCGCCATGGCCGCCGCCGCTTGGTGCTAGCTTCTCCCGCCCGTGCTCGTCGCCGGCCAGCTGCTCTAGTAGCTTCATTGGGTTTCGGTGAAGCTCCAAAGCTCGCTTGTTGCCCAGGACCGCGCCTCCTTGCCACTTTTCCCGAGCCGCCGCGGTCACGCGCCGCCGGCCGCCATCGATCCCCCTCGCCGGCGGCTTCTCCGCCCCAACCACGGCAACCTACGGCTCCTAGGTGAGCATGTGGTCGAGCACGGCCGCTTGCCGGCCGGCGGCGCGCCGGCTCGCCGGAATTGGCCGTGCCCGCGCCGCCTGGCCCGGCCAAGGGCCCGACTGCAATGATTTCAATCCTTGTAGGGTGTTTTGTGCAAAATGCAGGGCTTAGTTGTAAGGATCTTTATCTAGCTTTTCTTGCAGATTAGTCCAGTGCCTTGTAAAATGCCTAGAAATTCGTAGAAAAATCAGAAAAATCCCAAACCAATTTTGTATGGTTCAGGAGAGGAAATGCCACCACTTTTGTTGTTTACTCATGGCTGGATTCTAAATAGTTTTAGCATGAAAAATACAAATGTGTTAAACCTAGATCTGTCATAACTTGAAATCCATAACTCCTCTGTAGCTCAATTTTGGATATGTTGCGTGTTAGGATATGACTAGATGCTGTGCCAAAAATTGCACAAAGTTATGTAGTAGATCTTGCTAATTAAATTCTTTTCCATTCTTGCAGAAACTGCCTAAATGACTTTTCTTGTTAAACATATTTATGTTCTTGAGCTCAACTTGTTCACACTGTCTTATAATGTCAAAGTGCATATCTTGTGAATTAATCATGATTTTTGGATTAACATAAATAATTATTCTTGATTTAAGCATGTTTTCCCTTGTAAATTAATAAACCAAGTTCAGTGAAGTTCCTAGGTGTATGTACTGGTTCTTTAGGCTTGTTTAGGACCAGAGAGCATGCATAAGAAAGTTTGGATCAATTTGTTGCTCATTTATTTTTGTTTGCATTTAATTTGAATCACTAGCTAGCCTTTGTTATTTTCTATAATATTTAGTTTCCTAGCATCCAACAATTGCATGTGGGTCCAATGGACCAGGATAGGTGCTAATGTGCATATGAAACACTTCTTTAATTTTTGGTAATTTAATTGTTTAATAAAAAGCTTAAAAGCCTTTTTTTATTAAAGGGAATTTAAATGAAGAAAAACCCCTAATTAATCCTTTTTCCTTTGTGGAAAGTATTATTTAATATCATTAAAAGCTAATTAAATATCATCACTGATAAGAAATTAATTCATAAACAAAAATATTAATTACACCTTTGTTGGTGAAGATAAAGGGAATTAAAGCTTTCACATGAAATGTCAAGTATAATAAAAACCTTTATTCAAATGTTCAAAAAAAAGAATAACCCATGTGCAGCTAATAACCTTCCTAAAAGAGAAACACTTGCTAGATGCTTGTTAAGGTGATCATGACCAACCCAGAATTGGATAAGACAACAAACTATCACATCACCTAAACTTGCATTGCATTCCGTGTAGATCTTCTGGACGGAGATTACTCCCTTGTCCCGGAGACCGAGGAAGGAGGAGCGGAAGCATCGCTGCAGTACGTGGAAGTACTCGACACTGAGGGTGCCCAAGCTAACTTAGCTGGCGAAGGCAAGCTCCGGTGCATCTAACCAGTTTTAAAATTCTTTATTCAATTATCTATGAATGATTGTGCATTTACGTTCAGGAGTTGAATGAAACCCTAGATGCATGATCCCTAGGTACCTTTTGTCCCTACTAGTATGATAGGTCGATAGCTGCTAAGCTATAGGACCGTTACAAGTCGAGTAATGACCTCACTCGCGAGAATAGGTTCCTAGATAGGAATCACAATGTATCCTTAAATGGAATGCTACATGGTAAGAGCATGGGATCTGGGCTCCGGTCCAGTGGTTATGTGGGTTAAGTTTTTGAACGTACTAAGCACATGCCGGGTATGGGATCGGTAAGCCTAGTACCTTAATGAGGACCATGTGTGGTTCGAGGACCGGTGGATGGTCGCTTCCTTGGGTGATGAGTGATTGACAACGTTGTGTGGACTGATTCTTGGCTAAGTAGTGCAGGTGCAGGTTGCGGCTTGACTCGTGTTGGTGCAGGTGAAGAACAAGCGCGAAAGGTCGTTGCCGGTGAGGCCTCCAGGTGTGGAGAAGACAAGTAGGCTTCGTTCGTGGGACCCGGTGGCCAGCGGGGTCAAGTGCGGGCCGCATGGTGGCATGAACAGCAAGATGAAGTCGTGGACGGTTTCTTGGTAGAGCCTCAAAATCAAGGTCGAGCCGGGACTACGTGGGAGCCGAGTCATGAGTGGAGATTGGCGGAGGCTACACCGAGTTCGCGGGGTTTGCGGTGGTTCACCGGGGAAAACCCACCGGGTCACTCGGTTGAACCACAAAACCGAGGCCGAAGACTCGACGAGGGGAGTGCGGCCACCCGGCCGGTTCAACCGCCCGGGAGGGGCGGTCGGACCGCACGGGGCCGGTCGGATCTCCGGGCCGGTCTAACCGCCCAGGGGGGCGGTCTGACCGCCCTGGCCGCCGGCACCGAGATGCTTCGAAGCGGAGGACATGCGTCGGGATCGCAAGGCTTGCGTCGAGGCTAAGCAGGTTGCGGTCGCCGGGCATCCGTCCGAGGAAGATATTCCGAAGATTTCCAAATCCGCCCTTGAGGGGCATGTATCCCTAGTTATTAGTGAAGGGTAGTTTAGTCTTTTGGGTGCCTCCATATATACTCATTGAATGGGTGGATGGCAGCCAGGGGTTGGAACCCTAGTTCATTTGCTTTGCTATTTTCCCTTCCTATTTTCCTTAGGATTTTAGAGGACTAGCTTGAGAGCTTCATGTTGAGATCTTGAGAGAGGGTAGGATGATTGGGAGGAAAGATGGACCTTGTATGAACCTTCATGGTATGTATAGATGATTCGGCGTGGTTCCTCAAGGCTTTTGTTGTCTTTCCCGTTTTCCCTTTTTGGTGATTTTCGGAGCCTTTTCTTGGGATTTTCGTGGCGGAGTTTTGGAGGCGTTTCTTTGCGGGATTTGGTGTGGGAGTCACACATGAGGACCTTGTGCCTCTTTTCTTGGTGACCTTGCCCCTCCAAACCCGTGGAAAGCTCTCCAATTTGGTGGTTTTCGTTGGAACTCGAGTTCTTGAGGTTTGGTCACGAGATTTGCAATTCCCCATGATTGAGAGCGTTTCGGTGCAATTCCTTTGAGGGAGAGGTCGTCCATGAGGTGACCCAGGCATCCCCAAAGTTTCGCTGCAATCCGTTGGGTGAATCGGGAGATCGGGTGATGCAAAGTTGAGGGTTGACCCGCGGTTCCCCTTTTTCCCGTTCTGTCTGGGGAGGGCGGTCTAACCGCGTAGGAGGGGCAGTCTAACCGCCTCGGGCTCGTCCGGAGAAATTTTTGATTTTGGCCGAGATCTTCTGGTAGCATGTTGGCCTTGACCAGGGGATTGTATGGTTGAAATCTTGGAGCGTTTCGAGTCCGTTTGCTTGGGTTTTCACTCGGATCTTTGTGCTCAGGGGAGGGAGGTCTAACCGCCCCTGGCACCAGGTTTAACCGCCCTAGGCCTTTCCGAAGAAAGTTTGATTTTGCTGGACCTTTCTCTGTGAGTTTGTTCACCTTGATCAAAGGAGCGTTCTGGTGAAATCTTGGCTCGTTTTAGTGTGGTTTGCTAGGAGTTCTTGTTTGGAGTTCATTGCTGGGTACAGGAGGTTAGACCGCCCCTGGTAGCCGGTCTAACCGCCCCTAGGCCCTTGGGTGAAGTTTTGGTTTTCGCCAAGATTTTCTGGTAGCTAGCATGGCCTTGACCAGAGATCTTTGTTGGTGAAGCCGGGGTGAGTTTTGGTGCTTGGAAGAGGCGTTTCGAGAGGATTTCTTGGTTACCGTGTGGAGGCGGTCTAACCGCCGCCTATACCCGGTCTAACCGCCCCCCTCTGGTTAGCCGGCTTTCGAGTTGTTTCCACTGTCGTTGCTGCGTGTGTGTAGTGGTTGCTGGTAGAGTTTGTTCCTAGGACCA
This sequence comes from Cenchrus americanus, assembly GCA_947561735.1. Taxonomy (NCBI): domain Eukaryota; kingdom Viridiplantae; phylum Streptophyta; class Magnoliopsida; order Poales; family Poaceae; genus Cenchrus; species Cenchrus americanus. The sequence goes on along the minus strand of OX387242.1, from coordinate 161,461,517 downwards.
GTAGCACTCCAGTGGCTACGTGGTTTTGGCAAACGAGAGGTAGAAGTGCGGAATGTGTGATTTCGGGGGTTCGACCGAGCTAGTTCGTCTTGTCGTAGTTTCAATCTCCCTCGAGAAGAATTTTTATCGGCTCCCATTCACTCCCCCCCTCTCTGGTCGCCTAATCGGTCCTTCAAGTGGTATCAGAGCCGGTTCGGGTCTTTGTTGACTCTAACCAGTCTAAGATCCAAGGATGGCGTACCAGGAACGGGGTTCGGGTCCTCCACATTTTGATGGCAAGAACTACCAGATGTGGAGCAAGCGGATGGGTGCGTTCCTCCGTGGAAAGGGTCAGATTCTTTGGGATGTCACGGTGGACACAGGCTATGTCCAGCCGATGGATTTCCTTGCTCCAGGGTCGAGGGACAGATTCAACGCCAACAATAAGGCGGTCGACTACTTGTTTCGTGCTTTGTGTCAGCCTGAGTTCAATCGGGTGCACACCGAGCACTTGGCTTGTAGGATTTGGGCGGTGTTGAAGGAGGCTCATGTTGGGAACGCTTCAGGCACGGATGTATGCGACCTACCGGAGAGAGTACGAGAACTTCACTCATCTCCCCGGTGAGTCCATCGATGCCTTATTTCAGAGGTTCACGGTGGTTGTGAACAACATGAGGGCCAATGTGGACGTGCTCCCATACGATGATCATGATAGAGTGGTCAAGCTCTTACACTCTTTGGATCGTACGATATGGGGCGGAAAGTTCGAGGCCATTGTGGAGTCGGAGAAGTATGACACTCTGACCGTGAACGAGCTGTTCTCAAAGCTCAAGTCGGCTGAGGTGGATAGGAGCATGACTACCAAGCTCGAGGGTCCGACTGACTCCCATAGTCTCGCCCTCGTTGGTGGTTTCAAAGGAAAGGCTAACTCTAACCCATCCACCAGGATGTTCTCCTTTTCCTCTTTGATGTCTATGCCAGATGAGGAGTTTGATGACCTTGGAGAGGACGAGCTGGCGCTGTTGACGAGGAGGTTCGAGAGGCTGCACGAGAACCGGGTGAACATGAGGAGGAACACGAGGACATGCTTCAAATGCGGCAAGGCTAGACACTATTTCGACGAGTGTCCGAAGGTGAACTACCACGACAAGCACAATCTCATGGACAAGAGGAAGAAGTCCAAGAAGAAGGATCATGAACATGGGAAGAAGGCTCAGTCTCGAGAGAAGATGAAGAGATCGAGCGACATTGAGTCCGACTCCGAGGACACGTCTTCAAGCTCGAGTGATGAAGACGAAGAGGATGACAAGAAGAAGAAGAAGAAGAAGAAGAAGAAGAAGAAGAAGAAGAAGAAGAAGAAGAAGAAGAAGAAGAAGAAGAAGAAGAAGAAGAAGAAGAAGAAGAAGAAGAAGAAGAAGAAGAAGAAGAAGAAGAAGAAGAAGAAGAAGAAGAAGAAGAAGAAGAAAAAAGAACCTCGGCAAGTATCTCAACGGCCTCTGTGTGACGGGCCTAAGCCTCAAGGACGACTTCTGCGGCATGGCTCGCAGTTCGAGCAGCAAGAGAAGCCAGAAGGACGCCTCGGATTTGGATTCCGAGGATGAGGTATGTGATGGGCTCTCTTCTTTGCGCAAGGAGAATGAGGAGTTGGTTGACTTTCTTGATAATCGCGATCACATGCTTAGAGAGGCTAAGAAGCTTAGCAAGGAGCTTAGATCTTTGCTCGAGGATGCTAGGACTAGAGTGGCTGAGCTAGAAACACAGGTTCTTGATAGCAAGCTTGAAATTGATTCGCTTAAGGCTAGCCCTGTTGTTTCTGATGAAAATGATTGTGCTGATTGCTTTGCTTTCCTAGCTGACTTGACTGATCTTAGGGAGAAGTATGCCTCCAAGTGTGAGGAACTAGATGTGCTTAAGGTTGAGTTGGCTGAGCTACAATCTAGACCCACTTTGCTTGGTGCTTGCACTTCTTGCCCTGGTTTGCATGAGAAAATTGTTGAGCTTCGTTCTCGCATTGGTTCGCTAGAGGATGATTTGAAAGTGCCTATTCCTACTTCTTGTTATACATGTGAGTTGCATGCTATGAAGAATTTGGATCTTGCAAAATGTGTTGGTCGCTTGCAAGATGAGAATGATAAGTTGCGTGAAGCGCTGAGTTGGTTGTCGAGTCAAGAACCTCAGCTTGGTATAATGATTGCTAGCTGTAAGCGCTTTGATGGTTGGGCTTTGGGATTGGATAAGGTTGGTGAGGGCAGTGGTGAGAGAGAAAGGAAATTTGGGAATGTTTCAGTTCCACCACAACCCACACCCAAAGACAAGTTTGCATCCAAGCCAAACCAACCGAGAGAAAAACCGAGTGAGAAGGCAAGTGAAAAGCCTAGTGAGAAACCAAGTGGAGAGCCTCTCCCCAAGCCTAAGCCCAAACCAATCCTTTTTCATTGTGAGTTTTGTGGAAAGGATGGTCACAAGAGAGAGTTTTGCTATAAGAGAAAGAGAAAGGCGAGAATGGCTAAGGAGTGGGCGAACAAGGACAGGTACCACCCTTCTCATGGTGTGCCTGAGCCTCGTATGCCATTGCCTAAGGGAAAGGGCTTTGTGCGTAAGGATCCGACATGGGGAGATGAGAAATCCCGTAGCCGCGGTGGTGGTCTGGAGAGGGCGGTCAGACCGGCCTGGCTAGGCGGTCAGACCGTCCCTGCCCAGGGAAGGGCGGTCAGACCGGCCTGGCTAGGCGGTTAGACCGGCCCTCCCGCATTTCCCCGGCGGTTCTGTTTTCGAGGTCGTGATGCTGGTGGTTTCAGTTCCCTTGGTCATGGTGCAGATGGTAGACACTTTGAGTCTGGTGGTGTTGAGTTTGCTGGACGTTCTCCACCTCATGATCAATACGAGTTTGGGAGAGGTCGCAGCTTTGAGTCTCAAAGGGGCTACGGACCGTGCTTTCCTTTTCGTGGTACTCGTACTCCTCCAGTGAGACGGGAGTGGTGTTCCCATGGCGGTTCCAGGTTTGATAGGTTTGACGGGGATGGATCGCGTATTGATAGGCAGGGTAGGATGAATGTTTCTAACCCTACTTTTGAGGAAATGGCCCGACACTGGTTTCACACCTTTGGGACTAACCCCAGTGTTGAGTCATTTGCTCGTTCTCGCTCTTGGTTTTGAGTTGCAGGTGGGAGGCCCGGAGAACATTTGGTTGATATCGGGGGTGGTTCTTCGGCCTCATACCCCAGTAGTGACATGGAGGTACATCTCATTCGGGGATGGTGGACAAGGATGAGTGACTTCTGAAGAAATGGTAAAGGTAAGTGAATTTGTGACCTTCAAGTGTGTGGCCTCGGTCAAGTCACTTGGTTCTTTTAGCACTTTGCCCTATCTCATGTGTGTAAGGTGAGCTTTGTGTGCTCTTTGGCCTTAATGCATGAGTTTAGCGGGAGCTTGTGAGGTTTGTGCTCTTTTGCTCTTTTGCCGGTGGTGTCGAGTCCTTTTTGCCTCCCCTCGAGGAGCCGGTCTTTTGTGAGCTTGGTGTGTGTGGTTGGTTTCCTAAGTTGATGGTGAAGCTCCTTGTGTAGAATATGTATAGCTTTCCTTCGTGCATTCCCTGCATTTGGCATAACATATGTAACATGATGTATAGGCATCCTTGTATCTTAGATTGCATGCATTTTGTATCATATGCATTGGATAGGAAAAGCTTCTCCTATATACTGTTGTTCACCATGGGTTGCTATATATGTTCTTGTGAGCTTGTTTGGTATGCTATGGTTAGTTTGGCTTAGCTCTTGATGATCTTGATGAATGATCCATGGTTGATGGCTAATGTTTTTTTAAAAAAAATGTCACATATATGCTCTCTCATGTGTAAATGCCTTTATATGATCTTGACATGTTTTAGTGGCTTTGCTATGCTTAATTTGTGGTTGGATAGCTAGTTTATTGATCATATGGGGCCAAAGGCTCATTTGCCATCATGAATGTTTAGCCCTCTTGTTTTATCTTGTGGAGGGGCATAAGTTCCTTTTTGTCGCAAAGACATTTCATGTACCAATTATGAATCTGAAAATGGAATGAAAAATGCTTGGAAAATATGCTCCCATGTCATATGTGCTGAATTTAATTTGCTTTGGGTGCTAAACCATTGCATGATGCCTACCAATGAGAAGTCTCATACATAGAAGTAGGCACATGGCTCGGTGGCTTTGACATGACATGAGGTGCTTGTGGGTGTTTATGATGGTCTTATGATTAGAATGGCTGTCCTAGCATGAAGTTTGAGTGGCTTTGCCATTTTGATATGCTTTGCTCATGTTTAGGTATTTGCTTATGAGAGAGTAACTTTTCGCAAAATTACTCAAATCCTTTTTAGCCTTGTCCAATGGTTGTGAAACTTGGTGATCACGTAGTTAAGGTCATTACGAACCTGTAGAGTATCTAACTTGCTCATTTGGACTTGTGTAGCTCCTTGTGATGAATTTTGTATATTTGAGAAGCTATATGTTGAAACTTTTCGCATTTTGCCTTGATTCATGCATTGTCAACAAGGGGGAGAAGTTTGTGCATGATTTGGGCACCTGGGAGCTAATGGAAGGTGTCCAAAGTGGTTCGGCAATTTTCAGAGAAGTTTTTGCAGGGCGGTCACATGGGGCGGTCTAACCTCCCAGGGGGCGGTCACATGACCAGGGGCGGTTTAACCGCCCTATGCAGTGTGAGCTTGGTTTGCTCTTTGTCATGCATTTCCAAGTGACCTTCTTGCATGCATTGGTTCAGGGGGAGTTTGCATATGTGCAGGGGGAGCTCTTTGTGGTGTTCGAGCTTTGGTTCGGTGGTTTGCGCTCTTTGTTTGAGCATGGTTTTGTCTCGGATGTGTCGAGCCGTTGCCCTTGCCTAAGGGGTCCGAGACTTGTTCTTCTTCAAGTGATCTTGTTCTTTGCCTTTCTTTGGCTTTTGATCACTTGTTGGAGTTTTTCTTTTAGTAGTTTCTTTTCTTTTTATCTTTGGTTACAAATCATGTGTGTTGTCAATGCACTCATCAAGGGGGAGATTGAGGACCATGTGTGGTTCGAGGACCGGTGGATGGTCGCTTCCTTGGGTGATGAGTGATTGACAACGTTGTGTGGACTGATTCTTGGCTAAGTAGTGCAGGTGCAGGTTGCGGCTTGACTCGTGTTGGTGCAGGTGAAGAACAAGCGCGAAAGGTCGTTGCCGGTGAGGCCTCCAGGTGTGGAGAAGACAAGTAGGCTTCGTTCGTGGGACCGGTGGCCGGCGGGGGTCAAGTGCGGGCCGCATGGTGGCATGAACAGCAAGATGAAGTCGTGGACGGTTTCTTGGTAGAGCCTCAAAATCAAGGTCGAGCCGGGACTACGTGGGAGCCGAGTCATGAGTGGAGATTGGCGGAGGCTACACCGAGTTCGCGGGGTTTGCAGTGGTTCACCAGAAAACCACTGGGTCACTCGGTTGAACCACAAAACCGAGGCCGAAGACTCGACGAGGGAGTGCGGCCACCCAGGCTGGTTCAACCGCCCAGGAGGGGCGGTCAGACCGCCTGGGGCCGGTCAGATCTCCCGGGCCGGTCTAACCGCCTAGGGGGGATGGTCTGACCGCCCTGGCCGCCGGCACCGAGATGCTTCGAAGCGGAGGACACGCGTCGGGATCGCAAGGCTTGCATCGAGGCTAAGCAGGTTGCGGTCGCCGGGCATCCGTCCGAGGAAGATATTCCGAAGATTTCCAAATCCGCCCTTGAGGGTACTCATTGAATGGGTGGATGGCAGCCAGGGGTTGGAACCCTAGTTCATTTCTTTCTTTATTTTCCCTTCCTATTTTCCTTACGATTTTAGAGGACTTAAACTTGAAACCGTGGTGAGATCTTGAGAGAGGGTAGGATGATTGGGAGAGCACGGTTGACACTGTATGAACCCCCGTGGTATGTATAGATGATTCGGCGTGGTTCCTCGCCGCTTTTGTTGTCTTTCCCGTTTTTCCCTTTTTGGTGATTTTCGGAGCCTTTTCTTGGGATTTTCGTGGCGGAGTTTTGGAGGCGTTTCTTTGCGGGATTTGGTGTGGGAGTCACACATGAGGACCTTGTGCCTCTTTTCTTGGTGACCTTGCCCCTCCAAACCCGTGGAAAGCTCTCCGATTTGGTGGTTTTCGTTGGAACTCGAGTTCTTGAGGTTTGGTCACGAGATTTGTGATTCCCCATGATTGAGAGCGTTTCGGTGCAATTCCTTTGAGGGAGAGGTCGTCCATGAGGTGACCCAGGCATCCCCAAAGTTTCGCTGCAATCCGTTGGGTGAATCGGGAGATCGGGTGATGCAAAGTTGAGGGTTGACCCGCGGTTCCCCTTTTTCCCGTTCTGTCTGGGGAGGGCGGTCTAACCGCGTAGGAGGGGCGGTCTAACCGCCCCGGGCTCGTCCGGAGAAAGTTTTGATTTTGGCCGAGATCTTCTGGTAGCATGTTGGCCTTGACCAGCGGATTGTATGGCTGAAATCTTGGAGCGTTTCGAGTCCGTTTGCTTGGGTTTTCACTCGGATCTTTGTGCTCAGGGGAGGGAGGTCTAACCGCCCCTGGCACCAGGTTTAACCGCCCTAGGCCTTTCCGAAGAAAGTTTGATTTTGCTGGACCTTTCTCTGTGAGTTTGTTCACCTTGATGAGAGGAGCGTTCTGGTGAAATCTTGGCTTGTTTTAGTGTGGTTTGCTAGGAGTTCTTGTTTGGAGTTCGTTGCTGGGTACAGGAGGTTAGACCGCCCCTGGTAGCCGGTCTAACCGCCCCTAGGCCCTCGGGTGAAGTTTTGGTTTTCGCCAAGATTTTCTGGTAGCTAGCATGGCCTTGACCAGAGATCTTTGTTGGTGAAGTCGGGGTGAGTTTTGGTGCTTGGAAGAGGCGTTTCGGAGGATTTTTTGGTTACCAGGTGGAGGCGGTCTAACCGCCCCCTATACCCGGTCTAACCACCCCCCTCTGGATAGCCGGCTTTCGAGTTGTTTCCGCTGTCGTTGCTGCGTGTGTGTTGTGGTTGCTGGTAGAGTTTGTTCCTAGGACTAGTAGCACTCCAGTGGCTACGTGGTTTTGGCAAACGAGAGGTAGAAGTGCGGAGCGTGTGATTTCGGGGGTTCGACCGAGCTAGTTCGTCTTGTTGGAGTTTCAATCTCCCTCGAGAAGAATTTTTATCGGCTCCCATTCACTCCCCCCTCTCTGGTCGCCTAATCGGTCCTTCACTTAATAAGGCGGCGAGGGATCCTACTATTACTACTCTTGGGATTCGCTCTCACGGCTAGCTACCGGTTGTGTATGGTGACTCCAGGTATCTCGCGGGGTATGCCGGATAGCCTGCACCAAAGACTGTAAGATTCGATCCCGACCTGAGGATTTCTGGGGACGGCATGGGAAAGTTGTCCTTGCGGGGGTAGCCTACCGTGTGTTTAGGTTTACCTTGCAAGGTTTAAATCAATCGATTGTCGGCCTCTCACTGTTATCCGAGACTACTTACTCCACTAGTCATGAGATCCCTAATAATGGAAGTTGATGAAGATGATGTTTAATTAATTGTATTGTACAACTTTGCTTGTACTAGTTGGCTAACGTAGTAAAGATCAAACCTATTATAACTTGTGCTAAAATCTTGAAAGTAAGGACCTACTCTTTGTTACTTTTTAGCAAAAGCAACCCAGTGGCCAGAAAGCCTTTCATGGTCTAGAGTTGGTGAAGTAGTTATCACCGACGGGTAAGACTTGCTGAGTATTAGTATACTCAGCCTTGCTATAATGTGTTGATCCAGGTAATGCCTTCAGTGATGTGTGGCCCGGAGAGATCCCGCCCGGCTGGGAGCTGGAGTGGGTGGAGGACGACTATTGAAAGCATCATGGATGGCCTCCCGTGTTGTCTTAGCTTCCGTTATTTTAATTCCGCTGCTTTTCGAAAACTCTGAACTGTTTCATCATGACAAAAAACTATGGTTTGTAATAATTAAACCCTTCGGGGTACGAATTCGGATATTAATGTTGTTGTATCTCTGGACTTGCCTTTGAGTGAGTTTTAATGCATATATTCGATCCTTGTGCTTTTCAAGTGATTTACCGGGCGTTAACCCGGCAACTAACGACAGGATGATACTTTATTATTGCTTAATGACCAAAGTGGATCGGTCTTAGGTGATAGTACGGTATTTTCCTGGGCGGGTTGTCACAGTGTAGAAGTCTCCGACTGTAGCTATACGCTCGTGCCGGCTGACGAGGACGAGGGACCAGGAGGAGACGTGCACTACGTGACCGTAGAGCAAGACCCAGACCAAAGTCCGGAAGTTTGTTTGTCTGCTTGTGCTGACGAAGGCAAGCCCCGGTTTAATCATTAGCCCATGTGTTTACTTTCAAGCTTCTGAAATTTATCATTGTTATCTTATGTGCATTACGTTCAGGAGTTGATTGAAACCCTAGTTGCATGATCCTTAAGTACCTAAGATCTTTTACTAGCGTGTTAGGTTGCTAGTTGCTATGCTTTAAGGATCCGGTACAAGTCGAGTGATGTCCGTCACTCGCGAGAATAGGATCTCCCTTATGGAATCACCATATTGATTAAATGGATTGCTCATGTGGTAAGAGCATGGGATTTGGGCTCCGTTCCAATGGCTTCGTTGGTTAAGTGTTTGAAAGTACTAAACACTTGTCGGAAATGGGTAAGGTAAGCCTAGTACCTAACTGAGACGGTGCGGGAACTTTGCGCTTCTTGTGACAACCCGCCCAGGAAAATACCGTACTATCGCCTAAGACCGATCCACTTTGGCCATTAAGCAATAGTAAAGTATCATCTTGTCGTTAGTTGCCGGGTTAACGCCCGGTAAATCACTTGGAATTCAAACAGAGGATCGACATATGCATTAAAACCCATGCGAAGGCGAGTCCAGAGTACAACATGAGTTAACATAATTTATTACAAACCATTGTTCATGACATGGAGTAAAGGTTCAGAGTTTGAAAACAGCGGAAATAAAATAAACTAGCGCAACGGTAGACATCACAGGAGGCCATCCGTGATGTCATCACTTGTCGTCACCCTTCTGGTCAACAACACCTGCAATCAACAGTTTAAAGCAAGGCTGAGTATACTAATACTCAGCAAGACTTAACCGTCGGGTGATAGCTACATCACCAAACTCTAGACATGAAAGGCTTTTGGCCAGTGGAGTTTCTTTTTGCTGAACGGCTACTAAGAGTAGATCCTTACTTTCAATCTTTTAGCACAAGTTCTAGTGGATTACCATTTCTAAATGTGCCATCTAATTCAATCAAGAATTGGACAAGCAATTAATTCATACAACAATATTCCTCGAGTTCCATAATTATGGGATATCATGGCCAGTTGATTAAGCAGTCTCGGATAACGGTGAGAGGCCGACAATCGATTGATTTAAACCTTGAAAGGTGGATCTAAACACACGGAAGAATGCATACCCCCAGGGTATACACCGACCAGACGGTTCCCATCGATCTTCAGCTCGGGAGCAGAACCTACATTCCTTGGTACAAGGTTTACTGGATCGCTCCCACACGAACGTCCAGACTCACGCGGGTACCACACTGTTGCAAGCAGGGGGGACACAAGTGCCCCAGGTTTAGTACGGAAAGGTTCCCTTACCGCGTCAATCGGGTACTAGGATTACCGGTCCCATACCCAGCATATGTTTAGTACGTTCAAAAGCTTAGCCCACGAAAGCCACTGGACCGGAGCCCAAATCCCATGCTCTTACCACATGAGCAATCCATTTATAAAGATCTTATGATTCCAACATAAGAACCTATTCTCGCGAGTGACGAACATCACTCGACTTCTATCGGTCCTATAGCATAGCAGCTATCGACCTAGCATACTAGTGATAGAGCATAGGTACCTAGGGGTCATGCATCTAGGGTTTCAAATCAACTCCTGAAACGTAAATGCACAATCATAGCAACGATAATTACATAAATTTTAGAAACAGGGTTAATGATCTGGGGCTTGCCTTCGATGGCAAGGTTGGCCTTGGGCCCTTCTGGACTTTGGTCCAGGTCCTGCTCTACAACGACGTGGTGCACGTCTCCGTCAGCTCCTCCGTCTCCTCCTTCCGGCACACGCGCACAGCTACCGCTCGGGAGATCTACACGAGGATGCAAATGCAAGATTTAATTGACGATTTTTAACTTAATTCACCACAAACCACAAGTGACAATCAAGGGGTGTATTAGTTGGACACATTCACCTAGATAAGAAATACATTTAGCATATTCTTCCAAAAGGAACAATAGGCAATTCTTTATTAAAAATTCTTTTTCATAGTGAATGTGTACATATATATGCAAATAATTTAATTTAAATTCACAAACAGTAGTGGGTAGGTGCAATTATCTTTTTAAATCTATTTACAACCACACACCAGATTGGTAGGGATGGTTTGGTGATTTTTCCCATTTAATGACTATTAAGCCCTTAATTACTTCCAATGCTTTAATTCATGAACTTAATTAACAAAATTCAGTGGAAAGGTGTGTTACACACTAAACACCTATAACAAGCTATTGGACACACATGCATGCTCTGGATAACTAGAAATTAATTCTTTTTGAAAATAACAAAAGCTAACTAGAAGGATAAGGTAAATGCACACAAAAACAATTACTCATCAAAATGATCCAAACTTTCTCACACATGTTATATGGTCCAAAACTAGCCTAGGGATGCAGCACATACACCTAGAACTATTATGGAACTTGAGTTATGTATTTTCAAAAAAACAAACATAATTCAAGAATAAATATTTATGGTAATTATAAAATTGTGATTAATTCACCAGTGGTGTGTTTTGGCATTATTTTACAGTGTGCAAGAGTTGGTTGCAAAAACCTAATTATTTTTAGCTAGAAAAATCATTTATACAGACCTGGCAGCAATGGAAAAACATTTTTGTAGAAAGATTTACATCATAACTTTGTGCAATTTTTGGCATAGGAGCTAGGCATACATAACACACAACATATCCAAAAATTAGCTACAGAGGATTTATAGAATTTGAGATATTGCAGATCTAGGTTTTTCACATTTGTATTTTTCATGCAAAAACTAACAGGAATTAGCTCATGCCAAAATAACAAAAGTTGTAGGATAATTCACAACGGATCCAACAAAATTAGTTTTACATTTTTCTGATTTTTCTGTGATTTTCTACGCAATTTACAAGAATCAGCAAACTCACTTTACTATTTTAGTTGCGCTTTTGCAGGGAGGCCCTCGGAAAGAAAATTTTCTTTGCAATGTAGCCCCTGGGGGCGGTGGCCAGCGCGGGCTGGGCAAATTCCGGTGATGTCTCGCCGGAGTTCGGCCGGGGAGGATAGGGGAGCGATCTACGGGTCACTGGCACTCGGTTTCGGGGGTTGGACGGGGACGAGGCGGCTCGGGCGGTGGGGTGCACGGCGGCCGGCGGACCGGCCGCCGCGGCGGCCAAGCCGGCGAGGGGGGGCCTCGGGTGGTGGCTATTGTTGGCCGGCGAGCCGTGGTGGAGCTAGAGGAGTGCGGCGGGGACCTTGGGTGGCGCGCCGGGAGTTGCAGGGAGGGGAGGCTGCGTTCCAGGCGCGGTGGCGAGCGCTGCCTGCGCGCGGGGAAGCCGGCCGTCGCCTTATATGGCAGGAGCGGCTCAGGCACGCCGCCTCGAAGCATGGAGCTGGTTTAATCGTCGAGGTACGGCGCCATGGCCTTGGTAGGAGCGTCCGGCGAGGAGGCAGGCGACGGACCGCCGGTTCGGGCGCGAACGTCGAGTACGGTCGGTCCGAAGGGTGAAACGGGGTGCACGGACTTCAAGACGCCTCGGTGCACGCGCCTAGGGAAAGAGCAACTTCTGGGTGCAGCCCAAGGCTCGAACGCCGAGGGAGCCGGGCGCGCCGGCGCGCGGCACGGCGCCCGGCGCTCTGGAGCGCGGGCGCGGCGCAGCCGGCCTCCAATTGCCCGGACTGACGCTGTTTGACCACGTTTTGCTCAAAAATTTTGAATAGAAGTGCACCAAGCGATGAATAGGAAAGTTGTATATCTCACTACCCTCTACAACTTTTGTAAAGGCCGTCTAGTGTTTTTCTCAATGGATTTTGCAGGAACGCCGTGCCAACATTGAATGCGGCACGTTACCGGAAAACCGAGAGGTGCGGCGGTTGACCAAGTTTTTCACCAATTTCCACTCAAAATATGAAATGCCATTCTACATGAAAGTTGTGTCCCTCAACGAGATGGACAACTTTCATAAAGGTAGATTTTGAAGTGTTTAGGTGAAATTTGGAGAACGTGGCAAAAGTTCCGGACGACATTCGCCGACGTCAACGGTTAAGCGGGGTTTGTCCGTGTCTTTGACCACGGGTTGACCACGGATGTGTGTAGGCTTGGTCAAGGGGTTCAATAGGGTTCATTGGCGAGGTTTTCAGGGTGATGACCCAGGTTGACCCAGGTTCGACCATTGTCAGCGGGTTTGACTCGGCTGAACCGGTCGTTAGCATTAATGACGTTAATTAGAAACCTGGGGTGTCACACTGCTACTCTTAGGGTTGCGGCCCCGGGCTTGCTCCACAAGTACTTGCGTGAGTGAAAGTGCATCTTGGCCCCCAATTGTTCTGGTGATAGTGACAAGTACAATTTGTAGTATTTAATGCTTGATCAATATGTGTGCAGGACTTAGGTGAATGAAACTCTCATAGTTTGACCAAAGGAAGGCCCCCAACTCCAAGTCGTCGTTTTCAACTCCAATCAAGGCTTAATTTATTTTTGATTTTGAATTTGAGTATAGAAAACACCGTACTATAAAGGGGGATGCGAATTGATAGCCAAGAGATGCTAAAAGTGCTTTAGGAGGTGACCCAAGTGAGTGAGAAGAGTTGAGAGTTGACACGTGCACGATTGCTATTCTTTTCTCATATTCTCAGCCACTGTCGGTAGTACCGATATGGCTTCACTGGCGAGTTTTAGCCAGGGGGTCGGTACTACCGACCCAGTGTCGGTACTACCGATAAAGCAGCACTGTTAGGTTTATGAGAAACCCCTCGGTAGTACCGACACCGTGTCGGTAGTACCGAGGATGCCCGACTCAGCATAGTAACGACTAGTTTTTGAGCCTTAGTATTTAAACCCCTTTCTTCCTCCTCACTCATTACTGACCAACCACGAGACAAGCACTTCCTTAAGCATTCACTCTACCTCTCTCCTCTCCTCTAGAGCTAATCCTTGGTTCCCTTGAGCTAGGGTTTGAGTAGAGAGGTGATTTGTAGTGAAGTGTGCACAAGCTTTGAGAGCCCCATCGTTTCTCACCTTCTGAAGAGCACTTGAAGCATCTCCGGGCTTTCGGTTTGCATTTGTTACTCTTGAAGCTTGCTTCTAGACGGTTAGGCATCGCCCGTTGAGTGCCCACTTTGTGTGGTGCACCCGAGATCGTTTGTATTACCCTTTCCTTGGTGGAGAATTCTTAGTGAGCACCAATCTTCCTTTGTGGGTGTTGGAAGAGGAAAAGAGGCTCTTGGTGATAGCCCTCCCTTTGTGGGATCCTCAACGGAGACGTAGCATCCTTTGTGGGTTTGAACTTCGGATTAAATCTTTGTGTCTCCTTTGCTTGCTTGAATTCCTTGTCTCTAACTAACCCTAGAAGTTGTTTTAGCCCGATCTATCATTTGGTTACTTTCCAACTCATCTCTGTGGTTGCAGGTGGTTCTTAGCCTCCAATCTAAGACTTTGATTCAAATAGATTTGCTAGAATCTCTGCATAATTCAAATTTCATTTTAGTCAACTCTACCCTGTCGATAGTACCGACCTGGTACCGGTAGTACCGAGACCCTCGGTAGTACCGGCACCACGTCGGTAGTACCGACAGGTGATTTAACTGCTGCTTTTGTTTTAGAAATTTGAAGTGATCCTATTCACCCCCCTCTAGGCATCACAAGGTCCTTTTAATTGGTATCAGAGCCTAATCCCTTGATTTAGGCTTAACCGCTAAGGGATCAAGATGTCGGGGATTGGGAGCAACCCAACCGCCGAAGAAATTGCCGCAAAAGAGGCTCAAGAGAGAGAGCTCAAGGCAGCTCAAGTCGGTGACCTCATCGATAGGGCCCCAAGTTGAACACCATCCAACGTCGATACCTTCGACGACTCATCATCGGATTCCGACTCCGACTCGGACTCCGACTCAAGCGATGAAGATGTCAAGGATGATGACAATGAGGCAAAGAAGGCGGAAAAGAAGAGAAGAAAGGCTAAGAAGAAGGAGAAGGCCAAGAAGATGGCCAAGAAGCTCCTCAAGAAGATGATCAAGAAGGAAGAAACCAAGTACACTCACTCCGGCTTCTACGAAGTGCCCCAAAACTACGCGCAAATTCCGGGCAACAACTCTAACAATAAATTCTATTCCGTGCATTTGGGAAAGCCTCCTCATTTCGATGGGAAGGATTATCCCAAATGGGCTTATGATATGCAAATGCACCTTTACGGGCTTCACCCTTCTCGTTGGAAGATTGTGGTTGTAGGTGTTAAAATACCCACCGAAGAAGAAGCCCTCACCATTGAGCATGAGCAAGACCTCCACCGCAATGTGCAAGCAACAAGAGTCATCACGGGATCCTTGTGTGCACAAGAGTTCAACAAGGTGCGGAACATCCAAATTGCCAATGTGATTTGGGATACACTCAAGGAAGCACACGAGGAAACCGAACATGTGAGACAAGGAAAGATGGACCTAATCAACGGGGAACTTGAGCTATTCTTCATGAAGGATGGAGAAACCGTACAAGAAATGTATGATACGCTCATGGTCCTTGTCTCGGACATTAAAGCCCTTGGAAGTAAAGATTGGGATGATTCAAAGGTCACGAAGAAGTTGCTAAGAGCTTTTGCCCCTAAGGACAAGAACTTGACGGCAATGATAAGAAGGGATCCAAGATACCCAACAATGACACCCACTCAACTTCTTGCTGAAATTTTGCATCAAGAACTAGTTGATCAAGATGTGGAGAAGTCTTTAACCTTGAAAATGGGCAAGAGCTTAGCCCTCAAGGCTAGCTCTAGTGAAGTGGTGGAAGCAAAGCCCATGTCCTCCAAAAGCAAAAAGGAAGACACTAGCGATGAAGGAAGCACGGATGAAGAAACCGCCTTTGCCATAAGGAAGTACAAGAAATTCTTGAAGTCAAGAGCATCAAGAAAATGCGGTGATGAAAGAAAGAAGAAGTCTCAAAGGAAATGCTACGAGTGTGGAGAGTATGGACATTTCATTGCCGAGTGTCCCAAGCATAAGAACAAGAATGAGGAAGAGAAGAAATACAAGGAGAAGAGTAAGGAGTACAAGAACAAGTATCAAGGGCGTGCTCATGTGGGTCAACAATGGGACTCAAGTGATGAAGATGAAGAACCAAATAAGAAAGGCATGGACACCGTTGCCATGGCACAAGGGTCATCTTCACCACGCCTCTTCAACAACCTCTCTGGTGATGAAGATCACTCTCACTTTTGCCTAATGGCAAGGGGGAGCAAGGTACAAGAACCTACCACTGTATCTCTTCCAACCTCTTCCTCACCCACACCTAGTAGCGACATAGAAAATCTAGATGAGGGAAAAAATGGAAAACAACATGATAAAGAAATTTGGTAAAAAAGGGCACAAGGAAATTAAAAGGCTATTGGACAAACTAGAGAAAAAGAAGGAGATTCTTCATGAGCAAGAAGACTTGCTTATCCTTGAAAAGGAAAGAAACCTTGCTCTAGAAAACTCTCTTGCCGAGGAGAAGGCTAAGGTAGAAAAGTTGCCCATGGACTTGTCTTTGGCCAATGATTCCAACAAGAGGATGTCAAAAGATTACACTTCGGCAAATGAATCTCTAGCTTCCATAAAGACTACTCATAGTGAGCTTCAATCAAGCCTCTCATGCTTGACAGAGAAATACAAAACTCTTGAAGCTAACTTTAGTAGTCTTTGGGAAAGCACCAAAGTCACTCCATCGGCAAGATTGGACTCTAGTGCCTCCACTAGCAAAAGTTGTTCTTCTTGCTCTAACATTAATATAAATGCTCTCAAGACTAACCATGCAAGGCTTGAAGAGAAAATTAAGAGCAAGGACAAGGAAATTGCCCGATTGAACATGTTGATTACACAAGGCAACATTGGTGCCAAGTCCATACCCAAGGTGGTTGACAAGCAAGGACTTGGGAATCGCAAAAACAACAAAGCTAATGGTAGAGTGGTGGTGAAAGGGCATGAGATTCCCTTGTGGAACAAGGGTGGCTACCTCAACACTATTATGGACATTGCCCATGGAGTTACCACCTCTACCACAACCAAGGATATGCCAAAGATGGTGAACACCACAAAAGGAAGTGGTGGAGTTAACCCTCCACCAAAGGCATCGAAGAATGTGGTTGAGAACAAGCCCTCTTCCAACTACACTTGTGACTACATTGTAACCTTGGATCACAATGGTAAAATGGTGGTCAAGTATGTTGGGGCCTATGCCATGAAGGCCATGAGGAAGAGTGTGTGGGTTCCAAAAGTTTATGCATCTAACCTCCAAGGACCCAAATCATTTTGGGTACCTAAACCAAAAGCTTAAACTTGTTTTGTAGGCCTATTCCTCCAGTGGAAGCGCATGGTTGATTGATAGTGGTGCCACTAATCATATGACCGGAGATGAAGGATTATTTGCATACCTTGATCATTATGACAACCCTGCGGAAACTATCATCTATGGAGACAATGGTCAAGGAGACGTCATTGGTCTAGGTAAAATTGCTATCTCAACAACAAATTCAATTGAAGATGTTTATCATGTTCAAGGGTTGGGGTACAACTTGTTGTCGGTTTCACAACTTTGTGAGAAAGACTACAATTGTCTCTTTACTCATGAGGGTGTGACCGTCTCTAGAAGGAAGGATTCCTCTATTGTCTTTGCGGGTCATTTACGGGGAAAGCTTTACTATGTGGATTTCACAAAAGTAAAGGTGGACCCCAAGGCTTGCTTAGTGGCAAAATCCGACTTGGGTTGGCTATGGCATCGCCGAATAGCCCATGTTGGCATGAGGAACTTGGCCAAACTTCGAAAGGACGAGCACATCCTAGGACTAACAAATGTTGTTTTTGAGAAAGATAGGTTATGTAGCGCTTGTCAAGCCGGGAAGCAAGTTGGAGCTCATCATCCCGCCAAGAACATCCTATCCTCATCAATACCGTTGAAGCTACTACGCATGGATTTATTTGGACCAATTACCTACATAAGCATCGGTGGTAACAAATACGGTTTAGTAATTGTTGATGATTTTTCCCGTTTCACTTGGGTATTCTTTTTGCAAGATAAAAGTGAAGCAAATGGAATTGTGAAGAAGTTCATTAGAAGAGTTCAAAATGAGTTCGAGCTCAAAGTCAAGAACATAAGAAGTGAAAACGGCTCAGAGTTTAGGAACACACAAGTTGAAGAGTTCCTAGATGAAGAAGGCATCAAGCATGAACTCTCCGCTCCATATGCACCTCAACAAAATGGCATCATTGAGAGGAAGAACCGTACATTGACTGAAGCGGCAAGGACAATGCTTGATGAATACAAGACTCCAGACTCATTTTGGGCGGAAGACATCAACACCACATGCCATGCTGCCAACCGACTCTACCTCCACAAGTACTTGAACAAGACTCCCTACGAAATCATCACCGGTAAGAAGCCTTGTGTGCACTACTTTAGGGTCTTTGGGTGTAAGTGTTTTATACTTAACAAGAAACCCAAAGCCTCCAAGTTTGCATCCAAGGTTGACGAAGGTTTTCTTCTTGGTTATGGAACTAACGAACATGCCTATCGTGTTTTCAACAAAACCACCGGTTGTGTTGAAACCACGGTAGATGTGAAATTTGATGAATCCAACGACTCTCAACGAGAGCAAGTTACTAAAAACCTTATAGATGATGAAGAGCCCCCAAGCGTATCTATCTTTAGAGCGGGAACCGGTGAAGTGATGCCTCGAGAGGTTCAAGTACAAACTCCGGTTGACACAAGCACTGAAGATCCATCATCATCAACAAGAGTGGAACCACCAAGTTCTCAAGTTCATCAAGATGAAAGTCAAGTTCATGGTGACGATCATGGACGGGGCTTTGATCAAGGGGAGAACTAAGTGATGAAGCTCAAGGAGAAGCTCCACAAGTTGAAGATGATGATGATGGACCCATTCAACGTCAATCTCAAGCACCACACCCAAGGGTACATCAAATGGTTCAACGAGATCATCCCGTTGATAACATACTTGGGAGTATTCAAAGAGGGGTAACAACTAGATCTAGATTGTCAAATTTTTGTGCATTTTACTCGTTTGTTTCCTCTTTGGAACCTCTTAGTGTGGAACAAGCTCTTGAGGATCTGGATTGGATTATTGCAATAGAGGAAGAATTGAACAACTTCAAGAGAAATGAAGTTTGGGAGTTGGTACCAAGGCCCAAGCAAAATGTGATAGGCACCAAATGGGTTTTTAGGAACAAACAAGATGAATTTGGTGTTGTCACAAAGAACAAGGCAAGGCTCGTTGGCAAGGGTTACACTCAAGTTGAAGGCTTGGATTTTGGAGAGACTTATGCTCCCGTAGCAAGGCTTGAGTCAATTCGTATTCTTTTGGCCTATGCTACCCATCGTGATTTAAAGCTCCATCAAATGGATGTGAAGAGTGCTTTCTTGAATGGACCTCTCCAAGAAAAAGTTTATGTAGATCAACCACCGGGCTTTGAAGACTCAAGATTTCTAAACCATGTGTACAAGCTCCATAAGGCGCTCTACGGTCTTAAACAAGCTCCTAGAGCATGGTACGAATACCTTAAAGATTTTCTTCTCAAGAACGGCTTTGAGATAGGCAAAGCCGATTCTACTCTCTTCATACAAAGAAATGGAAAAGATATATTCGTTTGTCAAATTTATGTTGATGATATTATTTTTGGTTCTAATGATAAGTTTTGTGTAGAATTTAGTAGGATCATGACCAAGAGATTTGAGATGTCTATGATAGGTGAATTGAAGTTCTTTCTTGGATTTCAAATCAAGCAAATGAAGGAAGGGACTTTCTTGTGTCAAACCAAGTATGTGAAAGATATGCTCAAGAGGTTTGACATAGCCGATTCCGAGCCCATCAAAACTACCATGGCACTAAATGGACATCTTGATCTCAATGAAGAAGGGAGGTCCGTCGACCAAAAGGTATTTCGTTCCATGATTGGCTCCCTCCTTTACCTTTGTGCATCAAGGCCCGATATAATGCTTAGTGTGTGCATGTGTGCAAGATTTCAAGCCAATCCTAAGGAGTGCCATCTAATGACCGTTAAGAGAATCTTTAGATATTTGGTTCATACTCCTAACCTAGGCTTGTGGTATCCCAAAGGCTCCACTTTTGATCTACTTGGCTACTCTAATTCGGACTATGCTTGCAAAGTAGATCGAAAGAGCACTACCGGGACTTGCCAATTCCTTGGTAGGTCTTTGGTGTCATGGAGCTCAAAGAAGCAAAACTCGGTTGCTTTATCCACGGCCGAAGCCGAATATGTGGCGGCTGGTTCTTGTTGTGCACAACTCTTGTGGATGAAGCAAACGTTGAGTGATTATAGTTGCAAGTTTAGTAAGATTCCACTCTTGTGTGGCAATGAGAGTGCCATCAAACTAGTGAACAATCCAGTCCAACACTCTAGAACAAAGCACATAGACATTAAACATCACTTCTTACGGGATCATGAGGCTAAGGGCGATATTGCTTTACGTCATGTAAGCATCGAGAGGCAACTTGTCGATATTTTCACTAAGCCTCTAGACGAGCAAAGGTTTTGTGCTTTGAGGAGTGAGCTAAACATCTTGGATTCTCGTAACTTGGCTTGACCTTTTGCACATAAACTTGATTGTTGCCTAGATAGGAAGCAAAATGTCTTATTTTCTTCTCTTTGTGTGTGTCTTACAAAAATTTGGATCTTTGCATAGAGGTTGGTGACTATAGCTTTGATTGATTGTTTGTGACTAGTCACCAACTCCTATGGGTGCTCTACATGTCCATACGTCCTTCTCTCCAACAAACTCCATCTAAATTTTCAATCTTATCTCAAAATCTGGTTAACTGCCGGTACAACCAACACTAAGTCGGAAGTACCGATAAGAGCTCACTGGTGGAATTCCGGCTTTTAGCGGTTGAACCGACGCTACGTCGGTACTACCGGCACCCCCCCGGTAGAATCGACGTAGGGCCGGTATACCGATATGACATCACTGTCTATTTTTTCCCGTCCCCTTGGTAGTACCGAGCCCATGTCGGTACTACCGATAACTCGCACTAGGGTATATATATACCCCCGACCAGACCCTAGGGTTCTTCCTCTTCTATTCAACCGTTGAAGCCGCCCCCTCCTCTCCACTTCCTCAATCCGTGAGGGGGATTCAAAATCCAACCGTGCAAAACCTAATCTAGTCACTCCACTTGATTCTCCACCCTCCGGAACATCTGATCCTCGCAGGAAGTTCATCAATTCGCGCGGGAAACGCTTCAAGGTACTCATTCAAATCTTCGTCGATCGATCTCTCAATGTAGTTGTTTCTAGGGGAAATGATTTAGGGAATCATTGTTTATCCATCCTAGAACTCATTCCTATGATCTCACATCTTTTTGTTGGACAAAACACACGAATTCAAGGATTTGTGCCCTAGGTCGGCCCCATCGGTAGTACCGACCCTGTGTCGGTAGTACCGATGGGGTGCTGTCAAGAGCACCTAAGCCTATGAATCAAGCCATCCTTTTTCTCTTTCTACACATCCATCTTATGCAAACATTCTTATCCTCCAGATGGGTCGTGCCAGCAAGCAAGTGGTACGCGAAGGGTCCAATGAGGATGATGTCCCTCTTGGTCAAAGGAAGAGAAAGGTGGGAGCTAGTACTCAAGGTCCTCGTGGGCGTGGTCGTACCAATCCACCAGCTGCCCCTCGTCGCTCCACGGGACAAGGTCACCGAGCCCGTACAAGTCAAGCTCACCAACCGGATGACCATTATGATGACTATGAGGACATTTCCTTGGACACACTCTGAACCTTTGTCCTTAGGCCATCAAGACCTCCTCGTCCAGCAACTATGTCGACCATCCACAAGATGGTGGACTACATAAGGGGGTCTCACAATGTGTACAAGGAAAGGTACACTGATCCCGCTCTTTGGCAAAAGGAATTTGATGCGGACATCCGTTTTTGGCTCAAGTTTAATGCGGATTGTGAGACCGTGATTCTTAGCAAGGACAACATGACCGTAGATATGAAGTCTATCAATTGGGATATCCTTAGGTCTCTCAGCATTCCGGCGGTCAATGAAGCCATTGACATTTGTCATGCCAAGGGAATGACCACCGTTATGGGGATCAACTATGATTGGAATGAATACGTGGTCGCTCAATTTTATGCAAATCTCTACATCCGTCGCGAGACAAGGACTTTCCATTGGCTCCTCCAAGGTAAGCACCTCTCCGTCTCCTATGAGCGCTTTGCCCAAATTCTTGGATTCGGTGAGGAGGATCTTGGTCGCCCCAACCTTCATGGTGGGGAGTTTCCGCTTGATAGCGAGATCGCTTTCATGTATGACTCCATGTTTGGCAAGGTAGAGTTTGGTACCACTCATGGCATGAAACCGGTCTATAGGATGTTGAATCAACTCTTCCGCTATACCCTCACTCCTAAGATCAGTGACAACACCAACATCTCCAATGTGGCCAAGGAAATTCTTGTGAGGATGGCACCGGGGAAAGAAGCATTTAGTATCTTTGATTTCATTTGGGAAGAAATTTGTTAGAATGTATTGCGTACAGCCTGTACTGCCCATATTGGGCCTGTGGCCCATTGGCCTTGTATATTGTAACCGTAGCCTTCTAGGCTATATAATGAAGATCACCCCCTGATTAGGGTGTGCGGTGTTTCTCTACATGGTATCACGAATCTAGGGGATCAATCTTGGGTTTCCTCCTCCTTCCGCTGCCCACCCGCACCAGGCTGCCGCCGAGCGCCCTAGCGCTCCCGCCGCTGCCAACCACACGCCCTTCCCCACAGGTCGCGCACAGGCCGCTGCCGCCGCGTCTTCTTCAAGTCGTCGTCGCCGCCGCCTTCTTTCCTTCGTCGCGTAGCCGCCGCGAGCCCGCCACAACCCTAGTCGTGTGCTCCAGGCCGCCGCCGCTCGACAACCTCCCCTGCAGGGCCGCGCGCGTGCGCATCCTCGCGCCGCCGTCTTCCTACACCATGACCTCCTCGTCAACCTCCTCCTCCACCACTGCCACCCTCGCCTCCCAGTCATCTGGCGCCATGGGGGACGCCGTCGCCACTCCGTTCTTCGCCGCCTACACGGCCGTGAACGTCAAGCAGCACGTTCCCATCGTCCTCGACCTCGAGCGCCCCAACTACTCGAAGTGGAAGGCGTTCTTCACCGCCCTCTGTGCCAAGTACGGCCTGCTAGGGCACATCGACGGCACGGAGGCCGCGCGCCCGGCTGATCCCACCTGGTCCCAGCCTGACGCCTGCATCCGTGGCTAGATGTACGGTTCCATCAATGACGTCGTCCTCGACCTCGCCATGGAGCCCAACCAGGACGCCCGCGCGCTGTACGTCTCCGTCGAGGCGCTGTTCCAGGCGAATAAGGAGCCCCGCGCCATCGTGCTCAGGGAGGAGTTCCACACCATGTCCCAAGGCGACCTCTCTGTCGACGCCTTCACCCAGCAGATGAAACAGACTGCTGACGCTCTCCGGGAGGTCGGCCACACGATCCCTCCTGCCCAGCTGGTGCTCAACCTGCTGCGTGGCATCAACCCTCGCTTCGCCACGACTACCGACATCATCGCCAACACCACGCCGCTGCCCGACTTCAAGTCTGCCACCAACATGCTCCGCGTCAAGGAACTTCGCCTTGGCACTGAGCGCAAGGAGGCCTCCGCATCAGCCCTCGCCGCCTCCACCACCCCATCCTGCACCTTGTCCTCCTACCGTTCCACCCCCCTACATCCTCACGTAGGGGCGGTGGCAAGGGCAAAGGGGCCAAGAGCAAGGGTGCCCGCGGCGGCAACGGTTCCAGCAGCACTGGCGGTGGACGTTCCCAGCAGCAGTCAGCACCACCAGGTGTTTTCGGCGGGCGCCAGGGTCCTCAGCCGGCTGGTCCTTGGGTTTGCTATAACCTCTGGGCCGCCCCGTGGCCCAACCAGCAGCAGTCGTGGGCACCGCCGCCACCGACTCCGCAGGCGCACACTGCCTTCGCGCCGGCCCAGTTCTCCGCGGCCTCTCCTCCGCCATACGGCCCTTCAGGTGGCTGGGATCAAGCCAACCTGATCGCCGCCCTCAACCTTGGGTTTGCTATAACCTCTGGGCCGCCCCGTGGCCCAACCAGCAGCAGTCGTGGGCACCACCGCCGCCGACTCCGCAGGCGCACACTGCCTTCGCGCCGGCCCAGTTCTCTGCGGCCTCTCCTCCGCCATACGGCCCTTCAGGTGGCTGGGATCAAGCCAACCTGATCGCCGCCCTCAACCAGATGGCGCTTCAGGGACAATCTCCCTGGGTTATGGTCAGCGGAGCGACATCCCACATGTCCTCCAACGACGGTATCCTTCTTTCCCGTTTTCCGTCACCACCATCTTCCATTATGGTTGGAAACGGTCACTCCATTCCTGTTTCTAGTCGTGGCACATCCTTTTTACACCTGGCTGATTGCACTTTTCATCTTCATAATGTTCTTATCGCTCCACAACTTGCTCGTAATTTATTATCTGTTCGACAGTCTACTCGTGACAATAACTGTTCCATCGAGTTTGACACTTTTGGTTTCTCTGTTAAGGATCTCCGAACCAAGACAGTTCTCCTTCGGTGCAATAGCTACGGGGACCTCTACACCATTCCGCATCACATGCCTCCTCGCTGCCATATCGCTGTCGTCTCCCGGGAACCGTGGCACTCCCACCTTGGTCATCCAGCACCAACAGTCGTCACCACTTTACATAAGCTTTCAGCCATACAGTGTAATAAAGCAGCCCACCGTCTTTGTCACGCCTGCCAGCTTGGCAAACACGCTAGGCTACCCTTTGCTAGTTCGGTTTCCAGCACCTTAGCACCTTTTGAACTCATTCATTATGATGTGTGGACCTCTCCGGTTCCAAGTATTTCTGGTTTCAAATTTTATCTTGTGCTAGTTGATGATTATACTCATTACTGTTGGACGTACCCGCTTCGTCATAAGTCTGAAGTGCATGATCATCTTGTCCAGTTTGTTGCTTATGCTCACACAATTCAGTTGTCCTGTACGCTGTTTTCAGGCAGATAATGGCACCGAGTTCATCAACAATGCCACCGCTACCTTCCTGGCTCGCTGTGGCATCATGCTGCGCACTTCGTGTCCATACACGTCCGCCCAGAACGGCAAGGATGAACGGATGCTTCGCACCCTGAACAATGCTGTTCGCACACTTCTGATTCATGCCGCCATGCCTGCTTCCTACTGGGTTGAGACTCTTTCCACCACTGTGTTCTTAATCAACCGGCGGCCCTCCTCGCCCATACATAACGGTATTCCCTATCATCTGCTTTACCGCAAGATGCCAGATTACTCCACCCTTCGGGTCTTTGGTTGCTTGTGCTACCCAAACCTCAGTGTCACGACTCCCCACAAATTGTCTCCTCGCTCCACCGCGTGTGTTCTTCTCGGCTACCCTCCTTCTCAGAAGGGTTATCGGTGCCTTGATCTCTCCACCCGCAAGATCATCACCTCTCGCCACGTTGTGTTCGATGAGACTTACTTCCCGTTTGCGGCTTCCAAGCCACGACCGGATTCTCTTGATTTTCTGTTACAGGACATTGTTCCGGCACCTACTCCAGACGCTTCGACAACACATGCCCCTGTTGCGCCTGCCTCGCATGCTTCTGACGACGACGCCGGCGATCCCGTCGGGGTGGACTCTGCCATCCTGTGGCACGGTGCCGCCTACGGCGCCGCCCCCGGGCACCACGGCGGCCTACACCGGCCTCTCGCCGCCGCTTCCGTCGCAGCCGAGCGACAGCGGTTCGGCATCCACTACAGTCGTCGACCCCGTCCGGCACCCGGCTCCCCTGCCGCCGACGCCGACACCACCGGCTCCAGTGCCGGCCCCAGCACCGCGGCCAGTATCTCCGGCCGCCGAGCCTCCCGCGCGGGTGACACGTTCCACCACAGGCTCTCTTCCACTGCCCATGTAGCGGTATGGCTTCTCGACGACAACCTCCAGCCTGGTCTCTCCGCTTCCAGGCACCACTCGTGCTGCACTTGCCGATGTCCATTGCCGCACAGCTATGGCAGACGAGTATAAGGCCCTGGTTGACAACGGTACCTGGCGCCCCATTCCTCGACCGCCCCGTGCTAATGTCATCTCCGGCAAGTGGGTTTTCAAGCACAAGTATCATGCTAATGGTACCCTGGCTCATCACAAAGCTAGGTGGGTTGTTTGTGGTTTCTCCCAGCAGTACGACATTGACTACGACGAGACGTTCAGCCCGGTTGTCAAACCGGCCACCATCCGGGTCGTCCTTAGCATCGCTACTTCTCGCTCCTAGCTGATACATCAGCTGGATGTGAAGAATGCCTTTCTTCACAGCCACCTGACCGAGGCGGTCTACTGCGAGCAGCCGCCCGACTTCGTCGACACGGCCGCCCCGATCACGTCTGTCTCCTGCAAAAGTCCTTGTACGGACTGAAGCAGGCACCCTGGGCGTGGGACCAGCGGTTCTCCAGCTTCGTCCAGCGGTCCGGCTTCACTGTCTCGACCTCCGACCCGTCCCTCTTTATTTATAAAGAGGGCACCGACATCGCATACTTGCTGCTCTACGTCGACGACATAATTCTGACAGCTTCGTCGACCGCACTTCTTCGGCGTCTCACGCAGCTCCTTCACTCCGAGTTTGCCATGACAGATCTTGGGGATCTCCATCACTTTCTTGGGATTTCTGTCACACGTTCTGCTGACGGCCTCTTCCTTTCACAGCGCCAGTATGTTGTGGACCTGTTACAGCGCGCCGGCATGGCCGAGTGTCACCCCACAGCGACTCCTATGGATACTCATGCCAAGCTTTCTGCTATGGTTGGCGCTCCAGTGACAGATGCTACTCACTACCACAGTCTCGCCGGCGCTCTACAGTACCTCACGCTGACTCGTCCGGATCTCCCCTATGCAGTTCAGCAGGTATGCCTCTTCATGCACGACCCACGCGAGCCTCACCTTGCGATGCTCAAGCATGTCCTGCGGTATGTCAAAGGCACCCTATCCACTGGACTTCACATTGGCACCGGTGGTATCACCGGGATGACAGCTTACTCCGATGCTGATTGGGCGGGTTGTCCTGACTCTCGGTGCTCCACGTCTGGTTAGTGTGTGTTCCTCAGCGACAACTTGGTCTCCTGGTCCTCTAAACGCCAGACTACGGTCTCTCGTTCGAGTGCGGAGGCTGAGTATCATGCTGTTGTACACGCTGTGGCTGAGACCTGTTGGCTTCGTTAGTTACTTCAGGAGCTTCATGCACCCATCTCTTCGATAACGATCGACTACTGTGACAATGTCAGTGCCATCTACATGACTGCAAATCCAATTCATCATCATCACACAAAGCATATTGAGATAGATATTCACTTCGTCCGTGAGAAGGTTGTTTTGGGACAGGTCCAGGTGCTCCATGTTCCATCATCTCATCAGTTCGCGGACATTATGACCAAAGGGTTACCTGTACAGCTGTTCACTGACTTTAGGTCCAGTCTTTGTGTTCGTGACACTCCCGCTTAGACTGAGGGAGGGTGTTAGAATGTATTGCGTACAACCTGTACTGCCCATATTGGGCCTGCGGCCCATTGGCCTTATATATTGTAACCCTGGCCTTCTAGGCTATATAATGAAGGTCACCCCCCTGATTAGGGTCTACGGTGTTTCTCTACAAAATTATTGTGTGCTCCGTGTTCACTAACAAGAGTTGTCAGTATGCTCCTTGGATCTTCAAGATGATTTGTGAGGTGACCGGAGTTGATATCCTCACCGATAAATCTCACACTTGGTACAAGCCAAACAAGGGCAACATTGAGCGCCTCATCAAGTTGGGCAAGCATGCCCCTCCTCGTCCTGCTCCCGTGGGTGGCACCTCCTCCGGTGGCCCGTCTTCCTATGACCCACCTTCGTCTTCTCTTGGGCCATCCGCATCTAGAGGCACCGTTCCCCCGGGCAAGAAGAAGATCATCTTCAACTTTCTATCTCAGGGTCTCTTCGCTTGTTTCAATGTGGGCAAACACAATGCACAAGAGATTCGTGCTCACAGGCAGCATGTTGATGAGAAGCTCATCAAATTGGAGACTCATCAAAAGGCCTTGCTTGCTCAACACAACATCGAGCACTCTCCCGTCCGCGAGCCTATGGACTTTCCTCCTCCACCAACCTTCTACAACCCTTGGGAGATCTACGGCGACACATCCATGATGTATGAAGCTCCCCCAGCCGACATCGACGATGAGGACTTTGGTGGTGGTGAGACTGATGACGACGACTCTGCTCTGGCTGCCCACTCTCCACATAATTATGATGATTGAAGGGCCTCCTCTTTTTGGCGCTTAATGCCAAAGGGGGAGTGTGCTCACAATTTATCCATGTGGGGGTGGTGTGTATCTCCATGCCTATCTATCTATCTATCCTAGGATTGTGGACATGTATGAACTTATTTGTGTGGTGTTATGGTTGGTGAAGAAACCTAGAACCTTTTTAAATTTGTAAGACCTATTTGTGCTAGTGTGGAACCTTGATTATCTACTTGTGATGCTTGTTATTTCTCACTTTGCTGATTTGTATTTCATGTCATGTGCATCACGGTTTCTATATCACACTTATGCACTTGTGTATGCAAATTGAGAGTGAAAATACTTCTAAGTGTGTGATAGGCATCTAAGGCCTTAGTAAAAGTCCAAGCACACATTTAGGGGGAGTTTCACATTCGATTGGTGGATACACACACATCTCTTATAAAACAAATTGTGGTTGTCATCAATCACCAAAAAGGGGGAGATTGAAAGTGCATCTTGGCCCCCAATTGTTTTGGTGACAGTGACAAGTACAATTTGTAGTATTTAATGCTTGATCAAGATGTGTACAGGACTTAGGTGAATGAAACTCTCATGGTTTGACCAAAGGAAGGACCCCATCTCCAAGTCGTTGTTTTCAACTCAAATCAAGGCTTAATTTATTTTTGATTTTGAATTTGAGTATAGGAAACACCGTACTATAAAGGGGGATATGAATTGATAGCCAAGAGATGCTAGAAGTGCTCTAGGAGGTGACCCAAGTGAGTGAGAAGAGTTGAGAGTTGACACGTGCACGATTGCTATTCTTTTCTCATATTCTCAGCCACTGTCGGTAGTACCGACACCAGGTCGGTAGTACCGATTTGGCTTCACTGGCGAGTTTTAGCCAGGGGGTTGGTACTACCGACCCAGTGTCGGTACTACCGATAAAGCAGCACTGTTAGGTTTCTAAGAAACCCCTCGGTAGTACCGACACCGTGTCGGTAGTACCGAGGATGCCCGACTCAGCACAGTAACGGCTAGTTTTTGAGCCTTAGTATTTAAACCCCTTTCTCCCTCCTCACTCATTGCTGACCAACCACGAGACAAACACTTCCTTAAGCATTCACTCTACCTCTCCCCTCTCCTCTAGAACTAATCCTTGGTTCCCTTGAGCTAGGGTTTGAGTAGAGAGGTGACTTCTAGTGAAGTGTGCACAAGCTTTGAGAGCCCCATCGTTTCTCACCTTCTCAAGAGCACTTGAAGCATCTCCGGGATTTCGGTTTGCATTTGTTACTCTTGAAGCTTGCTTCTATATGGTTAGGCGTCGCCCGTTGAGTGCCCTCTTTGTGTGGTGCACCCGGGATCATTTGTATTACCATCTCTTTGGTGGAGAATTCTTAGTGAGCACCAATCTTCCTTTGTGGGGGTTGGAAGAGGAAAAGAGGCTCTTGGTGATAGCCCTCCCTTTGTGGGATCCTCAACGGAGACGTAGCATCCTTTGTGGGTGTGAACTTCGGATTAAATCTTTGTGTCTCCTTTGCTTGCTTGAATTCTTTCTCTCTAACTAACCCTAGAAGTTGTTTTATCCCGATCTATCATTTGGTTGCTTTCCAACTCATCTCTGTGGTTGCAGGTGGTTCTTAGCCTCTAATCTAAGACTTTGATTCCAATAGATTTGCTAGAATCTCTGCCGAATTCAAATTTCGTTTTAGTCAACTCTACCCTGTCGGTAGTACCGACCTGGTACCGGTAGTACCGAGACCCTCTGTAGTACCGGCACCACGTCGGTAGTACCGACAGGTGATTTAACCGCTGCTTTTGTTTCAGAAATTTGAAGTGATCCTATTCACCCCCCCTCTAGGCATCACAAGGTCCTTTCAGTGAGGTTGGGTGACCTTGGTGGCGTAGCCCATTAAACCTCATACTGAAGACTGTAGCATCTGATCCCAATCTGAAGAATGATGAGAACCGCCTGGTTGGTGAACTCTTAGTCAGGGTACCTCCCGTGTGTTTAGGTCCACCTTGCAAGGTTTTGAATCAATCGATTGTCGGCCTCTCACCGTTATCTGAGACTACTTAGTTGTAACATCCCTGATGTTTATTTGCGCTAAAGACATTAATTTGATGAGTTAATCAAGGTTAATTAACTTCTAAGCATGTTTGACATGTTTTGTCACAAATTGGCACAAAAGACCTTGGTCAAAATCCCAAATCATGGTTAAACCCTAGATCTCATTTAAGGCTGAAATGGTTTTCTTGTGCGTTCTCCAAATTTCACTATAGAAGTTCAAAATCGGCCAATACGAAAGTTGTTCGTTATTTCCGGGAACACGTTTTTTGTAATTGGTGTACATTCCAATTTTGAGCGCAAATTGGCCAAAAGGCGAGTTGAACGCGTTGTGAACAGTAACTTGAGCCGTGGAAAAACTGCAACTTCGGCCGACGTTCCCGGACAAACCGTTGATCAAAACATATGTCGCCCTTTGGGAAGGTTGTAGATCTATAGCTCCTCTACAACTTTTGTTTTTGGATATTTTCTACTTAGTTGGAACTTTTTGGAGTTTTGCAATTTTGAAGAAGGCTAAATGGAATTAAAAACGGCCGGAGCGCCGACATCGCCGCGCTGCGTCGCGCGCGCGTGAGCCCCTGCGCCACACGTCCACCCCACCTTTCCCCGGCGTACGGACTTCGGTGTCTCCGTGATGGACCCGCACATGGCCGTGAAGTCTACGAAGGCCATAGGATCGTGTGTCGCGCCTAGGGAGGATGGCCGACAGGCCGGTGCCATGCGCTGCGACACGCGCCGCGCAGCATCGTCGACATCCCCCCCCCCCCCCCCCGTGCATGCGCCTCTTCAACTGGCCTCGGAGGCGACGAAGTGTTCCCATGTCACCACGCGCCCTCCTCACCTCTCCCCTCTGCCCCGTTCGCAAGCGAGTCGGGCCGGCGGTGCCCTATCAACCCAGCGCCACGGCTAGCAAGAGGAGCCGGTCGAGCTCACTCCGCCGCGAGTCCGCGCGCTCCCTGCATCTCCCTCCACGCACCCGCGCCGGCCGCCGGGCGCCGGGACGCACCGACACCGAGCAGCGGCAGCACCGGCGGGCGGTCCAAGGCCGCCACGCCGCCCGCGCCCGTCCACACCCGTCTCATGCCGTGCAACACCCTAGGTCAACTCGTGAAGGTAAAAATCGAACCTAGGACCCAATCCCGGCGAGCTCCGGCGACCGGACCGCCGCCGGCGAACTCCTCCCGCCGGCAGGGACCCAATTGCGCCGATTTGATTCTTTCCAGGGTTCCCGGTGAAAGATTCCAGGGACCCGGTTGTAAAAGGTACTTTTAGGGTTTCTGCACCAACTTCAAAAATTCACCGAAAATCGTAGAAAATTTAGAAAAAATGCAACACCAATTTTGTTGGGTTCCTGGTGAAGAAACCTATCTTTTCTAGAAAACATGTATAGGGTTTTTCTGTACAGTTTTTGAATTAAAAATTCAAACTCAGTTTGGTATGTTTTTGGTGCAGTTTAAAATATACAAATGCTATGAACATTATTTTTGGATATGTTGCCCTTTATGGCATTTCTAGATCTGTGGCAAAATTTTGCATGATTTTGATATGTATATTTTCAGTTATGATTTATTTAAGCTTTATCCTAGATTAAGTTTGATGCTTTTTATAGCCTCTTTAATGAACTTTTATTTGAGCATAAGTGCACCCTAGGGCTTTGCCTTCATGATTAGTACCTCTGGTAGAGTGGATTTGATTTTAGGAAATCATTTAATGGGTGATTTAGATTTAATCTTGTGTAGGAGCTTAAATTCAAAATCTGAAAAATAATTTGAATCTGCACTTATGCTTTGGTCAGAAGCTCATTTTTGACATAAATGACCTGTAGGAGAAAGTTTAGATCCAAAAGTTTATTAAATCTTTTTATATGAATTAATGGTGATTTACTAGGCTGAAATTTGTCTTTTTCGTATAAATTAATTTATAAATGATCTTAAGCTATATTTTGGGTTCGGAGCTTAAATTAAGCATATGTTGCTGTGTGCAAAAGATTAGGCTCTTTTGAGGTGTTTTTGATTTAATACGGATTTATGGTTGTAAAGCTTGTTCTAATTAATTAAATAAAGAAATAGCAATTAAAGGGTTAAATTGTGAAATCAGGTTTGTTTCTGTTTTTATTAATTTAAACACACCCCCTTGCTGTTTTGTGAAGTTAAGTAACTTAAATTGCTTAGATGTGCACACAATCACCATGAAAGTAGTGTTTTGTTTATCCTCACACACCCTAATAATTTCTGTGAGAAAATAATGTTGTTTGGATGAATGTGTCCAACAAGAGTTGATTTTGTGGTAATTCTCCCACCTTCACCATAATCTAATGCATGTGCATGTAAACGTGTAGATCTTCCTGACGGAACATACACGCTCACCCAGGAGGAGGAGGGGGCAACTAGTGGAGAGCTGAACCATATTGGTGTGCAGCAAGACCTGGACCAAAGTCCAGAAGAGCCCAAGGCTTGTGTTGGTGCAGTCTGAGGAAGGCAAGCACCGGTTTCATCTAACCCATTTTTATAAATTAAAATCATGTCATTTACCTTTCAGTACCTTATGCTTTACTTTGTGCATTTAAGTTTCAGGAGTTGTTTTGAAATCTAGTTGCATGATCTTTAGGATTCCTATGTTATTTTACTAGTATGTTAGGAACACTAGTGTCATGCTTTAAGGACACAGTACCAGTCGAGTAATGACTCATTGCTCGCGAGATATAGATTATTCTTGTTGGAATCATGAGTTGGTTAAATTGACTCACTCATGTGCTAAGAGCAATGGGTTCGGTCTCGACCGAGTAGCATGGTGCTGGTTCTAAGCTATTGAACGTACCAAGTGCTTGTCGGGAATGGGACCGGTAAGCCTAGTACCTTCTGAACCGGGGCGGGATCTTTCTAGCTACCTGATTGGGATGCGTCTCCGTGCTAGCTACCCGTGGTATAGTGTGTGAGTCCGGACTGGTCGGGTTAGACCCTCCGGATAACCGTGTACCAGAGTTTGTAGCGTCTGATCCCAAACTGTGGGATGTTGGGAACCGTCTGGACGGGGTAGACTCCGCATTTGCTTTTATTTGAATTCTTGGGGTCTACTTCTTCCGTGTATCTTGGGTTTACCTTGCAAGGATATAAATCGATCGATCGTCGGTCACTCGTCGTTATCTGAGTCGACTTGACCACTGGCTGCCCCATGTTTATTTATGGAACATTTTGGATTAATATTGTTACCTGTTAATATTGTTTGCACAACATGCTTGTTTAGTGCAGGTGCTCACCTAGAATGGTTAACATACTAGAACTTGAGCTAAAATCCGAAAATAAGGATCAACTCTTAGTCGCTTTTGGCAAAACAAACCCACAAGCCAAAAAGCCTTGCATGTCTAGTCTTACTTTATTTTTGTCGGGTAAGTCTTGCTGAGTATTAGTACTCAGCCTTGCTCAATTTGTTGATTTCAGGTAATCCTATCTGGCCTGGTGTTATTCCAGAAGGATGGGAGGTTGAATGGGAGAACGATGATGATGAGTGATATGCATGGATGGCTTCCTATGTGTATCACGCGTTAGTTTACTTTCCGCTGTTTAAACTCTGAATCACTTTTACTTTCATGTACGAAAAAACTGGTTTGTAATAATGTTGAACTTGTGAACCCTTTTATGTAATGTAATGTTGTACTCTGGTCTCGCCTTCGTGTGGGCTTAGCACATATCAGCGATCCTGTTGTATGTGATTTACCGGGCTTTACGCAGCGGAAGCGACTTAATAATTCTTTATTATTGCTTAATGGCCACGTGGACCGGCTTAGGCGATAATACGGAATTATTTTGGGCGGTTTTGTCACATTAATCTACTGGCCATGACATCCCTTTATGATGGAACTTTGTGAAGATTATTACTTGATTAATTGTTTGTACAACTTTGATTGCAATAGTTGCGTATCTAGTAATGATTACTTCTACTAGAACATGAGCTAAAATGTGAAAGTAAGGATTCACTACTTAGTAGCTTTTTGGCAAACAAACCCACTAGCCAAAAGCCAAGCATGAGTAGAGGTAAAGTCTTTCTTTTAGACGGGTTAGTCTTGCTGAGTATTAGTATACTCAGCCTTGCTATTTAAATGTTGTTTCTAGGTAATGCATGTGATGTGTGGCCCGGAGAACTTCCACCCGGCTGGGAGCTGGAATGGGTGGATGATGAAGAGTGATTGCATCATGGACATGCCTCCTATGATGTGATCGTATCGTGTAGTTCCTTCCGCTGTTTTCTATAAACTCTGAACCATTTACTTTCATGTCAAAGAACTATGTTTGTAATAATGGACCCTACGGGGATTTGATGTTAATTTGTAAGGCACTCTGGACTCTCCTTCGTGGGAGTTTTAATGCACACGTTCGATCCTCTCTATGTTGTCAAGTGATTTAACGGGCGTTAACCCAGCAACACTCAACGGGATGGTTCTTTGTTATCGCTTGATGACCAAATGGAGTGGTTTAGGCGATAGTACGGAATTATCTCGGATGGGGTTGTCACACATTCTCCCCTAGCGCCGTCCTGTCTCCACCCGTGGATGTGTCTACCCTGCCTCCGGTGAGCTCCCTCGCATCACGTCCTGCGACTCCACGCCCGCCCATCCGCCGGTGACCCTCGCGTCGCTGTCCCACCGGTGACCCACACCTCATGGCGGCGGGATTCAAGCGGCGGCCATCACGCATGCCCAGGCGAGCCGCCCCGCGGCCGCCCCGGTGAGGCCGCACCACACTCGTCCGGCGACCCCGCACCCACCCGTCCGCCGGAGACCATCGCGTCGGCGTCCCTCCGGCGACCCGCACCTCACGGCTAGCGGGATTCGGGCCGCGGCCACCACGCACGCCCAAGCGAGGCCGCTCCGCGACCTCATCGGTGAGGGCGCTCCGCACCGCCCGGCGACCCCGTGCCCGCCCCCGTGACGCCGCGCCCACTCCCGCGAGGCCGCCCCCGCTTCTCCCATCGCCGGCGTCGAGGGTGCGCCACCCTCGCCCGGCCGCCGCAGAGGCGCGCCCGCCCCGGCCGCCGCCGAGGCCGCGTGCCCGCCCAACCACTCGCTAGGCGCGCCCACGCTCGCCGCCCCGGCGTATTCCAGATGGTTTTTTATTTTCTATTCTCCTGTCACGTGGGACCCAAATGTCATAGAGATAGTGAGAAATGTGGAGCTGTACCAAACGGTTTTCGAAATCTCAGATTCACGGTGGAGCTGCTCCACGGTGAAATTGCGTGGATCTGCATCTTTGGAGTTGTTTTTCAGAGCTAGAGCTCTGCCAAACACGCCCTTACTTTGAGAAAAAGTAGTGAAGTCATAAGTTAAGGTTTTTAGATTGGTTAATTCACCCCTCCTCCTCTTAGGCTATGAGCATTCGATTCCTTGCACACACCCGCGCAGTCACCGGGTACCCATTCAGATTTAGAACTAGGTTTAAGCAGATCTCCCAAGTCATCATGTGCTGATGTTGGGTCCACCGCCGTTGAGATTTTGCCTCAACACCAACCCCCTTGCGTCAACACCAACCCCCTTGACTATGCCACCAACTGAAACAGTAGCATAAGGTTTCTATAGTTCGGCTGGTGGGATGCAAGTAACCATATTCATTCGGTAGTATGGTTGAAGAGTTGGAACAAGCCCGTTATACTTACGGGCTGCAAGTACCTCAGTTTTCAGTTTGGTTGAAGAGTTGGGCCAGGCCTAGGAAATGCAAAAAGGTGGAGCAAATTGGAATGCAAATATCAATTTTCCATGCGGTGTAGGTAGGAAATCCTATCCATCTTCCAGAGGGTGGGAAGGAGTTTAATCTTCTATTGTTTAAAATTTGTGCAACAAATAACATTCACTAGATCTAAAGCAAACCCTAACCCTCCACTTACTACTCCCTCCACTGCATTGCGCCTTGCAGTAAGGGTAGGTAACAGCTCCCAGCAGTACAAGGCAGGCTGTGCTTCTTCAAGGTGCTCTGCCCCTGAACCGGAACACATGGTGACATGCTCTGCCCCTGAAATGCTGAAAAATATGGTTTTCAAACTGTGATACCATGATTAGAAACATCCAACTATGGGAAAATCCTGAGAGATGAAATCTGGTGCACTGATACAAAATGTTAGTGTCAGAAATGGTTGGATCGCTTGTGCGTGGTCAGATTTCGAAATTGTCCAGTACTAGTTAGTTTAAAAAAGCAGAGCTGCTCTTTCGGCTGCTCGTCTTATTCAAAAATTTGTGAAAATATTATTTATTTTGTTACGACATGTTTTTCCATCATATATATTTTAAGTATATCATATTTGCTTTCACATTTTCATAAATTTTTTGAATAAGACGAGCGGTCAAACGTGACCAGCAAAAGATTTTGGGACGGAGGGAGTATTTCTGTTTGTTTGAATGTCCAGTTGAAATACATCTACTCACTTGCTTGGATCTGGCTTACTCGTTAGAATCCAAAGTTACCTACCGTACCATTACCACCGCAGTGCACTGAAATACCAAGTCATTCGCTCAGCCGAAATACAATTCAAACGCACTTCCGACTTGAGATATCCTAGTCCTCTGTTTCATACTCTGTCCCTCAGTCCCTGCAGTTGATTTCACTCATCTGTGAATGTGCATGTATTATTTGGTAGTCTTGTACTCTTGTTCATGTTCAACATATATATTCTTAAGTATGTGCCCTAAACATTGTTTGGAAAATAAATATGTATAGATATAAATGTACAGATCACAGCATCATAAGCTATCTGGTGTCCAAACTACAAAGTAGTACTATCAGGTATCAAAATGAACGAGAAAAAAGAAAGAAAAAAGGCCCAATGGAAGAAGAACCAATAATCGATGAACTCAGAGCAATCCGGGACGCGAGTGGAAGGGGAACTGGTGCATGACAATCGGAGGAGCTTTCTGATGCTCCCTCTTATTCCTCCTCTCCTTCCCTTCTGCCGCGACCTCACCCGGCTCACCTCCCATCTTCACCTTCTCCTCTCCGATCACCCGCTGCAGCTTGGCCACCGGAGCATCTCCTCCCCGCCGTGACGATTGCTTCCCGGCGGCAGGTGGCACCGCCGCGACGGCAACGGCGCCGCAGCACCCTCCTAATCCGGGCACCATGGCCGATCTTCCTTTCCTTTAATTTCAACGCCAACACAATCTTCTTCTCCTCAATCTATCAGCTGGACAACGTGCTGCCTCCTGATCGTGTTTGGACTCTGGTCCCTGCTACTTGTTGCTCCAAGGATCTTGTAACTGTTTGTGTCCCTGTGTCTCGACTCTGAGTGGTAGAGGTATTTATAAGCCGATGGTTTCTTGAGCTGCGTGGGTGCTTCTGTTGTAGCCGGGGAAGGGGATCGAAGGAGGGAGAAAGCTTGAAGCTTCGTCCAGCAACGCTGGCCCGGTGAATTGAATTAATCTGTGGACTCGTATTGCTCAACGTGCTGACGCTGACGGCCTGACGCTGCCTTGGTTGCCAAGGTTGTGCTCCAATTGACTTGGTACATGAGCCAAACAAAATGGCATCTGACCTGTGGAGAGAGGAACTTTCTTGTAAGCCAGAGAAGAGACGAAAACGGCGTTGTCAGGTGAAAGCGACCACTGATGCACTAGTGCCTTCGTTAACCTGCCACGAGCCACGTATAAATAATATACTTAATTAGAGGAGATTTTCTCTCTCAAAAGTTTAGCTGCACTGCCTCTGCTAAGTGTTCTATCTGGCTAATTGTTTGTGTGGAATTAATAAAAATTTGTACTCGACAATTTGAACTCCCGCGCGCACGGATACTTTATCCAAATTTGCTAGAGATATACCAAATGTTGCATCACATCTCGACGATCTCATTAATCATTATCTTCTTTTCAAAGAACGTTCCTCAGCATCACTTTGTAAGGAATCGGATGCCCGTTAGCCTAAGAGGGGGAGGGGGTGAATTAGGCAACTAAAAACCTTAACCTATGGCTTCACTAATTTTGCGCAAAGGTAAACTAGAACATACTATCTATATGTGCAACTACGGTTGTTCTAGTGTGAAACTCCCATCCCAAAAGAAGGTTTGCAACCTATAGCCAATCCTAGCATGATACTACTCTAGGAATGTAGAGGCAAGCAAAGATTGCAAGAGAGTAAATGCGGAAACGTAAAGGGGATGAGAGGAAGCAAACTCTTGACACGCGATTTATCCCGTGGTATCGGTAGGCACTAAGCCACCCCTAGTCCACGTTGTTGAAGCACTCACACAAGAGTATTGCTTCCGGTCACCAAGTCTCTCCCAAGAGCACCAACTTGACTTGCCACAAAGGCTAGCCACTTAGGCACTTGTCAAGCTCCCTTGGTCACCTTGATGCCGCCTCCACTAAGGAGCTTCTCCACCAAGGAAGGGGGTCTCCACGTCCCCCGCACAAAGTGTCCTCGCCGCTCCACACCAAGCCGGATGGTCGATGACGATTGCCGGTGAGCCACTTAGGCCCCAAGGCTTCCGGCGAACCTTGTACAACGAGATTCACTCAAGAATCACCTCACAAGGTTGGCACAACCTTGCACTCACTCGGCTCTAAGCTAAGCCTAGCACTAAGCACACACACAAAGCATGCACTAGTCTAAGGATGAGCAATTAAGCACTTGGATGGATTGGATATGATCTTGAATGTGTCTTGAACTCCTCTCGCACTTCCACACAATCCAGCAACCTCAAATGAGTGAGTGTAGGGGGTATAAATAGCCCAAGGCATCAAACTAGCCGTTGGCTAATGTCCACTGAAAAAGGTACCGTCGGATGATCCGACGCTATGCTTTTCCAGGGCGTCGGTTCATCCGGTGCCCCTCCCACGTCACGTAGCCGTTGAGGTTCTCTGACACAACTGCTCCGACGCTATGCTCCGACGCCACGTCGGATCATCCGGTGCTTAAGGCCTCGCGTGCAAGTCGGTACTGTTAGCTTCCAACGGACCGTCGGATAGACCGACGCTATGCCTTGACCAAGGCGTCGGATCATCCGGTGCTGAAGGCTTCGTCTTGGCGCGTCTCCGTATGAATTCAACCGAGCGTCGGATAGACCGACGGGGTCCTCACTCAGACCGTCGGATCATCCGGTGCTACGGCCTTCCTTGCTCTTCCTCTGCAACTCGTCCGACGCATGTAGAAAATGGACCGTCGGTTCATCCGACGGTACCTAGGGTTTCACCCTGTGTACCAACTCGTCCGACGATTGCACCGACGCCTGTAAATGAGGGACCGTCGGTTCATCCGACGGTGTCTTCTCTTTTCCTTTTCTTGCTCGGTTTTGACCCTTTGTTTTGGCATTTTTGCATGGGGTTTTCTTGCATCCTTGGGACCTAGAAATGTCTACAAAAGACATGCTCAAACAATATGGTTAGTCCCAATGATCATGCTGTCATGAATCACCAAAATCAAACTCTGAACAAATGGCATATGAGGCCATGTTCGCTACAATCTCCCCCTTTTTGGTGATTTAGGACAACACAACCAAAGCAAGCATAAATTTGCTAGAATTGACAGAATTAGAACCACTTACACTTGCTTGGATGCTTACCATCATCCAAACTCCCCCTAGATCAAACTTCCCCCTTTTTGATCTTATGTTCACATTCTCCCCCTTTTGTCTCATATCCTTGAAATCACTTGTAAGCATCCTTGAGCCCACTTGTAAGCTTAAGCCACAAGCTTGCTTTGGTCCCACATTCTCCCCCTTTGGAATAAAATCTCCAAAAAGTCCAAAGCAAACGGGTCCAAGGAAACTAGCAAGATCTAGCAACCATAGCTCAAAGGAGAGATGTTAAATGTAAGGGAGAAAGCCGCATGAACCATGATCCATATGTATGATATCGATGAAGATACCACAAGTGAGAATAACTAAGGTGGATCACATGCTCATGAGACTAGCATGATACAAACTAAGCTCCCCCTAAGTGTGTGCATAAAAAGAGTACCATTTGTAAGACAAGGGTAGTGAGAAACAAGTGCACAACTACAAACTTGTAAAACAAGGAAGCTTAGAGCATATCATGCAAAATATCATGCAAAGAGGTACCTTAAGGAACAAGAGATAAGACAAATGGGTTCTTGTTACATTACCACTTGTAGATATCACTTGTAGTCTTTTGATCATTGTATACCTCCGGGGGATGATCCTTTCTACCTTGTTGGCACCACATTGAGATGAGCCACTTGGAAATGATATCACTAGGTGACACCACTTGAAAGAAGCTTGTATAGAAGACACTTGGGGTACCACAAGGATTAGGAATGTATGAGTACATTGCCTTTGAACTTATATAGAGACATAAGCTCGCAAGGACATGACTCAATAGCATGAAGCTCATATTGCTATATTCACTCTTTTAGAGATGTTAGATCACATTGAGAGTGAAATAGCATTCTCTTAGAATGAAACACCACACCGGAACACGTCGCTAAGGGACTACATAAGATAAGCTTGAAACAATGTTAGTCCCATAACCAAACCATAGGATGAGCTCCCCCTAAATGTGTGCATTTAGTGTTTGAATCACCAACCAATTGTATGCACATTGTTTATGATAAAAAAGGGAAGCTAACCCTACAGATTGCTCATGATGCAAAGAGATATATATATGAAAACATGCACCATGAAAGAACAAGTGTAGCTTTCCTACACACTAATCAAACCATGTAGATTGCTCATGGGTTAGCACATGACACCTACCATATGTAAACATTGCAACAAATGCAACCTAAACAAGGCAATGGAGCTACAATGATACAAGAGATAGGTACTAGTTTCCATTACCTCAATCGGGGAACTTGGGCAACACATGTCCAATTTGCAAGCTTGGATCATAGACTTGAATCTTCTCATCTTGATTGTGCCAAGCCTCCCAAGTCCCCGCTCTCAAGGCCTTCAAGTGGCCTTCGGAACCCAAACCATTTGAGGCCCCTTCATGTTGGTGATGACTTCCTTGGGCACCCAAATAGGTTGGTTCCAACCCCGCTCTTCCTTCATCTTCCCAACCTTGTGTGCAACCACCTTGCCATTTGCTTTCTTCTTGATGACGTAGGTGTTGCTCTTGGTCTTGTTCTTGCGGTTAGGCTTGGTGTAGATGAGGGAGCTCTTGATGGTGGGCTTCAATTTCTTCTTTGCGCCCTTGTCCATCTTCTTGACAAATTGAGGGCATTTGTAGAACTTGTGCCCTTCTCCATGACACTTGTAGCAAGTCACGGTTGCACCCTTCTCAAGCTTCTTCACCATGTGATCACGGTTATCTTGAGAAGGTTGGACTTGGCTCTTCATGTCTTGAGAGATGTCCACTTGTTCTTCATCGTTCTTGCCCTTGCCCATCAAGTTTGCCAACCTCTCTCGGAGCCATTTCACTTCTTGCTTGAGCTCATCATTTTCCTTGCCTATGAGATAATCACATGATTCTACAACAATATTCTCATGGCAAGATGGTGAGCAAGATTCATCAATTAAATCAATGCAAGAAGTTGAAGCATCTACCTTGGAGATAGGAATTGCACAAGGGATAGATGTTTCATCAAGCTCAAAGGAATTACTTGTTTTAATCTCATTGCTCTCAAGCTTAGATTTTAGCTCATCACACTCCTTGCTAAGCAATTTGAATTTGCACAACAAATGTTCATAATTTGTAGCAAGGGTGTCACTAAGATCATTGAGAGCATTGAGTTCTTTGATTTCATTAGCTTGTTGTTCAAGCATTCCTTTTTGCTCATGGATTAGCTCAACAAGATCATTGAGAGAGGTGGTGTCGGATTCGTCATCACTTACATTGCTTTCCATACCTTTGGCCATGAGGCACATGTGTGATGATGAAGGACCTTGCATGAAGCGGGTGGTGAAGTTCTTTCT
Organism: Cenchrus americanus; assembly: GCA_947561735.1. Lineage (NCBI taxonomy): Eukaryota > Viridiplantae > Streptophyta > Magnoliopsida > Poales > Poaceae > Cenchrus > Cenchrus americanus. The sequence continues at coordinate 161,420,081 of OX387242.1, read as the reverse complement.
TGATTCATCGCTTGAGCTAGAAGAACTTGATCCACCACTTGTCCACTCACGGACGGCGAAGGTTGCTTCTTGCCTTGATCTTCTCTCCTTGACCACCTTCTTCTTGGTCTTGTGCTTGATCTTGGTGAACTTGATGTGTTGATGATGACGCCCTTCTCTCAAGTGGATGTTGTAGCCGTACATGTTGACTTTCTTCACATACTTGAAGATCTTCTTCACGTACTCGGCCACCATAGATTCAACCTCTTCATCACTTGAGGAATCTTCATTATCACCATCATCCTCACTTGAGCTTCCATGAGTAGCCATTCTACTCAACACCTTCTCTTGTCGGCTTGAGAGAGCATGGCTTGTTGTTGGAGAGGATGGTTCTTGAGGCTTTTCTTGGGTCGCCTTCTTTGACTTGGGCATTAGTTGAAGCTCATGTGCCATGATCTTGCTCAAGATATGCGATGGCTTCAAATCTTCGAGCTTCTTCTCGTAGATGATTGCTTTCACCAAGTCATAGTCGGGCTTTCGGAGACTTTGAAGGATCTTGCGGTTGATGTTCAAGTCCGTGATGTCCTTCACACCTAAGGCATTAATCTCATTGACAAGCACATTTAGGCGTGAGTACATAGATTCGGCATTTTCATTAGCAAGTTGCTTGAAGCTATTGAATTCCTCAAGGAGACAACCGTAGCGTTCATTAGCAACTTCTTTTGAACCCTCATTTTGCTCCTTGATGGTTTTCCATAGCTCATGAGCATTTTCACAAGTAAAAACTCTATTGAAAACGCCTACATCTAGTGAGGACAAAATGATACTCTTAGCAATCACATCAAATTGCTTTTCCTTTCTAGTACCATTTTTCATGCCCTCATCGGTGACTCTCCAAACATCAAGGTCCCTTGCTTGGAGATAGGCCTCCATGAGAACCTTCCACCGAGGATAGCCCGTGCCATCGAAATGTGGAGCCAAACCTAAGGTATCCACCCCTTTCATTCCTCTATAGAGCAACTCACTAGGCGGTGAAGCCTAACCGTTCCAATGAGCCGGTTTTCACAATTTACCAATCGAATTGGCGTATCCTTGTGAAGGAAGTGAGTCCCGACTCTGATACCACTTGTAAGGAATCGGATGCCCGTTAGCCTAAGAGGGGGAGGGGGTGAATTAGGCAACTAAAAACCTTAACCTATGGCTTCACTAATTTTGCGCAAAGGTAAACTAGAACATACTATCTATATGTGCAACTACGGTTGTTCTAGTGTGAAACTCCCATCCCAAAAGAAGGTTTGCAACCTATAGCCAATCCTAGCATGATACTACTCTAGGAATGTAGAGGCAAGCAAAGATTGCAAGAGAGTAAATGCGGAAACGTAAAGGGGATGAGAGGAAGCAAACTCTTGACACGCGATTTATCCCGTGGTATCGGTAGGCACTAAGCCACCCCTAGTCCACGTTGTTGAAGCACTCACACAAGAGTATTGCTTCCCGGTCACCAAGTCTCTCCCAAGAGCACCAACTTGACTTGCCACAAAGGCTAGCCACTTAGGCACTTGTCAAGCTCCCTTGGTCACCTTGATGCCGCCTCCACTAAGGAGCTTCTCCACCAAGGAAGGGGGTCTCCACGTCCCCCGCACAAAGTGTCCTCGCCGCTCCACACCAAGCCGGAGGGTCGATGACGATTGCCGGTGAGCCACTTAGGCCCCAAGGCTTCCGGCGAACCTTGTACAACAGGATTCACTCAAGAATCACCTCACAAGGTTGGCACAACCTTGCACTCACTCAGCTCTAAGCTAAGCCTAGCACTAAGCACACACACAAAGCATGCACTAGTCTAAGGATGAGAAATTAAGCACTTGGATGGATTGGATATGATCTTGAATGTGTCTTGAACTCCTCTCGCACTTCCACACAATCCAAAGCAACCTCAAATGAGTGAGTGGAGGGGGTATAAATAGCCCAAGGCATCAAACTAGCCGTTGGCTAACGTCCACTGAAAAGGTACCGTCGGATGATCCGACGCTATGCTTTTCCAGGGCGTCGGTTCATCCGGTGCCCCTCCCACGTCACGTAGCCGTTGAGGTTCTCTGACACAACTGCTCCGACGCTATGCTCCGACGCCACGTCGGATCATCCGGTGCTGAAGGCCTCGCGTCCAGGTCGGTACTGTTAGCTTCCAACAGACCGTCGGATAGACCGACGCTATGCCTTGACCAAGGCGTCGGATCATCCGGTGCTGAAGGCTTCGTCTTGGCGCGTCTCTGTATGAATTCAAACTGAGCGTCGGATAGACCGACGGGGTCCTCACTCAGACCGTCGGATCATCCGGTGCTACGGCCTTCCTTGCTCTTCCTCTGCAACTCGTCCGACGCATGTAGAAAATGGACCGTCGGTTCATCCGACGATACCTAGGGTTTCACCCTGTGTACCAACTCGTCCGACGATTGCACCGACGCTTGTAAATGAGGGACCGTCGGTTCATCCGACGGTGTCTTCTCTTTTCCTTTTCTTGCTCGGTTTTGACCCTTTGTTTTGGCATTTTTGCATGGGGTTTTCTTGCATCCTTGGGACCTAGAAATGTCTACAAAAGACATGCTCAAACAATATGGTTAGTCCCAATGATCATGCTGTCATGAATCACCAAAATCAAACTCCGAACAAATGGCATATGAGGCCATGTTCGCTACACACTTTTGAGTTTTGACTGGGTCAGTTAGTGCCACAACCATACCTATAGCACTCTAACAGGAGTAGCGGCAAAGTCAGCAGCAGTAGGATTCCACCCGGAAGAAGAAGCACGCATGCGCGCCGCGTCCTTGTATGGTGGTCTTCCTCTATCTCGATTGGGATCTTCAAGTCCACCATACTTTACCAACAAGAAATATGGCAGCAAAGCAAGGAAATCCACTATAAAATCTACCCAGGATGAGCAGCGACACTTCACACAGCAACAGGCTGGCAATACCAAGTCACCAACTCCAACGACGACGTCCAGAACCACCCAGCGAAACCGCAACAACGAGATGGCTCACCTCGGACTCGGCAGCCTCTTCGTTGCTCGCTATTCACCGGCGGCAACAACGAAGACGGCCTCACCACCACCTCCAGAAGGCGGAGTCGACGGAGAACCGGCAACGCGCCGGCGGGCCAAGCTGTCGGGGAGCGCAACAAGACAGGAGACGAGCTGATCGGGGTTGTTGCAAATCTGGAGGAGAAGAAGGCGGACAAGAAGGGAGCCCCTATTGTTGTGCATCACTTCCCCATTCATTCCCGCCCTGGACTTCTGTGAAACTGTGAATCTGTGATGTCGGCCGGCTTTGTAGTCTTTTTGCTAGAAAGATGCATGTTCATCTCGTGATTGTGAGGTTAGTTTATTGCGGAGGCAGTAGCTAGTAGGCTCAGACTCATTCAATTCGTGATGCTACGATGTATGATTATATTTGTAACTAAGTGCTGATAGTAGTAATTCAATCTTTCAGCTTCCCAAGGTTTACTATAAGGATGTGGCCAGACGGAGAGTGCTCACCGTTAGCCTTAATGCGAGACCCCACCCACAGAAGATCCCCCATGTGGGCTCCACCAACCCTTCCTCCCCACCACTGCCGCCTACCTCCACCACCGCCCTACGGCCGACGGCGACCTCGCCACCGTGCTCCACCACCGCACCGCGGCCGGCAGCGACCTCGCCACCGTGTCGTCCGCCAACCTCCCGCCGCGGTACCCTCCCCCGCCCTTTCTAACCACTCCCGTCGCTTCCCCCGCCACCGACCCATCCCTCCCGGTCTTAGCTTCGGCGCCGTCGCCGCCAGATCCTTCGACGACGACCTCCCCACCGCCTGTCTCTTGTCCTCTTGTCTCCGCCACCGACCCTACCCAACCGGCATCCTCCGTTCCGCCCACACCCGAACACCACTGTCCGTTCAGCAGCTGGCCCAAGACCTCCTTCCAGAGCCGCCGGTCATGGAAGACCCCCCAAACCCCAAAACTCCAAAGCCGAACCCGAACCCCAAACCCTAAGGCTCTCCTGATAAGACTAAATTGAGAGGGCCTCTCCGTGTAGGATTTACACTACTATATATGTACTAGGGTCATCCCTTTCGGCTCCCTCCTTGTGTTCTGGTACACAAAGTAAATATATTTTCCGACCATTATTAGATAAAACTTTGATATATGATTACGTAAGAAAAATTTGATTTTTTCACTTTCAAAAAGAAAAGAAAAGGAAACAACTCAGATGTTTTTCTCAACATCAATCAATTTTTGTGCTGGTTTCCTAGCATGCTCAATCTTTGATTGGACTCGCTGACCTAAAAATACAGGGCGACATAAATTGGATACATAATAAAAATTAGCCAAAAACATCCTCGTTCTAATCGTGTCGATTGGTTCAGTTTTGCATGACTGAAATAATTTTGCAATTGGAAATTGAAGTGACACCAGGGGATGCACGCTCTTAAAGCCTATCTTTTACATGGTGAAGTGCGGAGTCACTCATCATGTGTGGCTGCTGCACAATAGTTCATCCGTATCGTCCGTTTCATGCTGATATAGATAATTGCTAAGATGTTGGACGAAGGGGTTGTAACGGATCATATCCTTATGCCTATTTCACAATCCAACAACTCGGTTCTAAATATATTTAGCTCAAAATCATATAGTGTACTTCGGCCCGACACTAAAATGGCTAGGCAAATTGGTACGGATAACATTTACAAGACAGCACAGGATGAGGTGCTACAATAGTGCATTTTCGAGCTCATTTTCCCTTCTTAATCGTGCTATCGGTATCACTTTCCTTGGCCGCCAAGTTCCTTGCTCCTGGCTTGACAAACCCATACAGATGGAAAAATTGCAGCAGCTGACGTGTCACCTTGACTACCCAATAATTGGAGGTAAACCTTGGTACTTGGTGGTAAAGGAGGATTCTTCTCTCTTCTCAACTTCATCCTTCAACACAAAGAAATGTTGCCAAGTCCTTGTAAATACGCTCCTGAATTAGTGACAAATTCACAGATCCTGAAGAACCTGAACAAAGGGTCAGCCGCACAACCTGTAGCACCAACCCAAAGAGTAGATCATCGTCAGAAAAAGCACCTCAGATGGTCCTGGGGCTGTGCAAATGCTTTGGAGCTGCTTCTGCGGCAGCGGCAGGAAAGAAGCTACCTCCTGCGCAGCAGTTAGTAGCGGGAGGAGAAGATCAGAAGCAGCAGCAGGCTGCTGGAGATCAGGGAGCAGCTGATGGTGCCGAAACAGGTTATCCGAAGATGGTGGTTGATCGGTCCATGGTAGTGAAGGACAAGAGGACTCCGGCACCGCCTGTTGTGATGCATCAATTTCCCTTTCAGTCTCGTCCCGGACTGCTGTAATTTCGTTTCACCCGGTTCATTCGCACCAGTACCTATCTGTGTTCAGTCTGGACTCTGGTTTGGAATATGTATGGTTTTCTTTTAAACTGAATCTTGGAAAAATTATGTTATTGCTCAAGAGTCAAGATAACATGTTTGGGTAGTGTCTTTTTCTCTGCCATTCTTCGGCGAAGTTCATCATTATTGCTTTTGATTTTCCCGTTCATGATGCTTCGGTTGTAAGAGAAGTAACTCCCTGTACTAATTCGATTCCATCCATTGCCGTGGATAGGACGTTGACGTTCCTTGTACGCCAAAAATATAATTCATGGTAACGTTTCTATTGACGCTTTTCCGATGAACACAAAAATGCGCTAGGTCATGCAACAGTTGGAAAGCTAAACTTGTCGAAGCGCCTGCTCGGACACCTGACCGTTCAGAGACACCGGTCTAACCGGTGTTCAGAGAGGCGCCAGTGAAAACCTACTAGCACCACCTCGGGAGGGAGCCTGTTGGAGATGACACGCCTAGGGTTTTTTTGAAACTAGGATCGTGCTCGTGCGTTGCTACGGACAACAAAAATATTTAAACCAAAAGATTTTGAATTAACGTGGTTATAATTGTACGAACCAACATCTTGTTATTATATTATGTACAACTGAAAAACAACATCTTGTTATTATACATTACATATGCTTATTCTTTGAGCACGCTGTTTGCCATGCATGATGCAAGGTGCATAGGGCTATTGCGCTGCACGCTCTCAACATTGTCACCTTGATCTAGTAAAAAACGTTGGGCTTGTCCATGCAGCGGGCAAAAAGGCATAGTATGACTTCAAGAAAAAAAAGAAAAATGCAAGAAAAGGATGAATCAACATAATTCTTTTGGCATCCTTTTTGCAAAAAGGAAAAGGAGTTCCATGGCTTTCTCTTTACCTCTGTAATTAATGGTCAACAGTGAAAAGCATAGGATGACTTCAAGAAAAAAAGAAAATGCAAAAAAAGGATGAATCAACATGTTGATTCATAATCTAACACTCTAAATTCTTTTGGCACCCTTTTTGCAAAAAGGAAAAGGGGTCCGTGGCTTTCTCTTTACCTCTGTAATGGTTAGCAGTTAAAACAAGAGATGTGGTTAAAACATCATATCAGCTAGCTGCATCCCTAAGTTCAGTCAGAGCATGTGACACCCCAAGGCCAATGACAATGGCATCCACACAACATAATTGTGCATAATTCATTGATGATGGATTTATGTACAAAGTTGATGCCATGATTGTTTTTCTGTCTCGAAGCATCCTAGTATCTGTAGACATTTAGGCTTCGTAGACCGCTGCAATGACGAGAGGACCTGACTACCTATAGGAATCATGCAGCACCGGCGGAGCTGCCACAGCTCGCAACTGGTCTTGTAGATGCACTCCACTCCCACGCCAGCCAGGAAGCCTGCCAACTCCAGTGAGCTCCACCCTTTTTTTTGAAAGATAACACCCCAAGGGAGACCCGTGAAGTTTTAGGTGCCGCACCCAGGGTTTGAACCCTGGGCGGGAGCCTCCCGGCCAGTGGCCTTTGCCACTACGCCATGAGCTCCTTGGCGTGAGCTCCACCCTTGACTGATTGCCTGAAACAAAACAACAAAGTGTTTGTGTCATTTGATCTATCAGGGTCATCGTTGATGTTACACTGAACAATTCAAGTCTTTTCTTACAGTTAGTGAATAATGTGGCAATATCGCTTATTCAAAAAATGAATAAGTGCATTCAGACAATGAAAAAAGTTCAAAAACTGAAACTAAGTTCAGTCTGCCTGATGAGCTTCGAATTTCAATTTCTGCCAGCCCTCCTACTCATGTAGCTTCATGTGGTGCCAATTCAATTCAACAAGAAAGTAATCAACTCACATCGTGCAGCTTTTCCACCTAATCAGATGGTATTGTTGTGAAATAGATCAATTATGAAATATATAACATGTTGGGCAAACTTAAGATCAATGATGTTTCCACATGATTTTTTCTTATACTCATGTTCAATAAAATAAGTTTTTTTTTGTATGCCAAACATCCAAAATAATTAGTGCTCCCACACTTTGGCATACAAAATTGTTGCAACATGGAATGTTAAATTCAGCAAAAGGAAAGTTATTCATGTTTAGCGACAGTGAATAGTAGGCAACAATGCTATGTTAATGATCGGACTCTTATGAGAATTCCATAAAAATGCTGCACTATAACCAGAGATAGTCTGGTGTCACCTGAGTTTTAGATTTCAAATGCTTGCACAATATTTTCCAGTAAAGAGCAATCTCAACATCCATGAGTTGGATAATGGAAAGTTGTTCTTCTCAAAAATGTTATAAGGATGCAAATATCAGCCAGCAGAAAAATAAGCAGCCAGGGATAACTTCATTTTTATGGTATTTCCTAACAAAGCAATTTGACAAAACACGACAATTCCATGGACTTGGCATTTAGGTTTGTTTATTTCGTTAGAGTTAATTGTTTTATCCTTTGTCAGCAATTCACACTGATAAGTTGACCAACAAATTCTGCCTAAAGGTCGGTTGGAGAGTAGGATATAGACTGCGTTGAAGAATCTTTATGGACATAAAGCATTAAAGGGCTTGTGCTTTTATTTTGATTTACCTTTATTCTCAGCATTTGTAGTGAAATACTACCTAATACAGTGCCCATCTTGCACTCACAAAGAAGCCTCTTTCAGAAGCACATCCACTGCAGATTTTACTAATGATTTGTATGTCTCAATATCAAGAAACCTGAGAAGGGCAATTACATCTCCTCTGCAATAATTAACAAGCCACTCATCCTTCATCATCTTCGAGTCCCCGTTGTTTACTGAAGCAGGCTTATGAGAGAGGCCCCTGTGAAGGACTGTAGTCTTTTGTTTGATGCTGAAACCAAAACAAAAACCATAAATTCACTGACATGGTAAAAAAAGTGAATTTCATACATAGCTACACAAGCATTAGTCTGACCTACTCAGAATGTATATGACTACTCACCTGATATTCGAGGGCTTTCACTTCTTGTTCTTTTACAACATTTACTCTTAAAGCGTGAATCTCCAAAGTGCATCTTTGTACTCCTGTTTAGAACAAGGACAACATAAGGTCAATAAGAATTAAAGATAGAAAATGGTACAGTACATGATATACCTAAGCAATGGAATCAGATCATGCATCTCTTATGTTTCACACATTCTATGAGTGGTACAAGAAATTGTAAGCGGTCACTAAATGAATAGGTTTAATTACCAGACAGGAAATGCCCTTGTCAATGTCTACAGATATTTTTAACAGGTTGCATACTTGTTCGGTTGTTCTCCCCGTTGGTCATCTCACCTTCAACCAGCAGGACCGAAACCACACCACACCAGACCAGGCCACCAGCCTTCCTCACGGTCTCTCCATCTCCCATCCCCACTGACCCTTCTCCAACTTGTCTCCTTTTCTAAAGAAAAAATGTATTAAGCTATGCAAGATGGTAACCTGATCGAAGTGAATGTACATGTTACCGAGTACTTGGTCTATGTAACCTACAACAAAGATTGCATGGAAAAACTGCAGGAAGCTCCTATCTTTATCAGTTGGTCCACCATCAGGAAAAGCAGTGGACCCTGCACCACTGTTAGTTGAGACAACAAACACACTATTAGTTCGGTGGACTAAATAACTCAAATTTAACCGGTAGTTTGCAGCAAAGCCTTGTTCTGAACTACTGAAGAATCGATCAAGAAATATCATGTGTGCAGTATGGTTTCAAGAAATTTTGAGAGGTTAAACAAAAACAACAACAACAAAATCCTACCTTTTTCAATATTAAAATTTTATTTTAGCAATCACAGGTTCATGATTATGGGTAAACCTAGGGACATTAGCGGTTCTCAAAATCTAATAATTAATAAAGGACAACAACATCGGTTTAGGTAACATAAGGAAAACTCTGCTACACATGCTACAATATCGACCCTCTATCAGGTACCACATCCATCTTAAAAGAAAATTATCATGCTAGAATTTACCACAGCAATGACGATTCTGTCAGTAGTAGTCTTTGATCCGACATGAGCTCCTACAATTGAAAATCGATGCAATCAGAGGAAAGAAACTCGAAGACATATGGTATGGATAAGGCTTTACTCCAAATCTGCTGTATAAGATAAAGCATCTAACTTGGGTAGCTTGTCTTCAGCAGATGCCTAATGGATGTTGTTTTCCCTGTAGAATATTGACCCAAGGGCATAACCATTGGCTTTACATCAAAATCACTGCATGTCTGGAAAATGGTAAAAGTGATGCAGTGGCATGTATGTAAGTAATCACAATATCACATATAACTTCATGCAAAACTAAACAACATATGATGGGGAAGCAAAATCGTTGAATCTGTATGCAACTTCCAAAGGCTTCAGTTTTTTTAGGTATAGTTTTTTAAGGCATCAATCACAGAGGTTAACAACAGTTAGAGGCATCTGCACCTGCAGAGTGCCAAATGAAATGCAAAATAAGTCGATATGCACATTACATGATCATTTCATCAGGAAGTGGTCTGAACACCTACATGAATAAGGTATCCAAGGTATCCTTTAATCAGAAAATTTCCATTAAGAAATAGAGAAAATTAGATTTGTATTTCGAGGAGAATACAGAAAGAAGCAAAGTACATGGCCTTTTCATGAGATTAATGGTCCTTTTTTAAAAAAAAATTGTCCTGTCTCAAAAAGATTGCATATGTAAATGTGGAAATCATCCACACCACGCATTACCTATTTCACAAAGCAGGAATTAGCAACCAGAAATCTAAGTGCATATATACATAAACATTGATGAGTTCTTCGAAACCTTTCTCTTGGTCAGATGTTAAAAAGGTTCTTGCGAGTAGAGACTAATGTATATGCGAAGCTTAAGAGTGTCCACATTAAAGTCCTCTGTTCTAGAATGGATGTGTGGGCTGCAGCACCTTACCGCGGTATTGTCGTCGCTGGGCGCCGCAACGGACGCGGGAGGAAGCCTTGGTGGCAGCAGAGTCGACGGCGGCCCAGAGTGCGGTGGAGTCGAGGGAGATCGTGCGGTTTTGTGCTGTTGCCATCGAGGAGGCCGCCATCGCCACCGGGTCTCCTTCGCCTGGTCGACGGCGCAGGCGACGACATGGAAGTGGCGGCTTGAAGGGTGGCCAGGGAGTGGAGGACGAAGGACGATGGACGATGGCGGCAGTTAGGGTTTGAGCCGCGAGGGATTGGGAGGGCGTGGAGGCTAAGAACAGACGCGACATTGGGTGCGACGAGTAATTTGGGGAGGGCGTGGAGAAGGAGGGCGCAGCGTGCGGGGCGGACGCAAGATTGAGGGAGAGCAGGGCGGACGGGCGCGCTGCGGGGGCGGACGCGGGGAGGTGGCGGGTGGTAGCGGAACTTGGGGAAGAAAAAACGGAGGCGGCGGCTACGCGGTGCTGGGAGGAGTGCGGCGGCAGAGCCGCAGATCTCGAGGGGGAAACAGAGTGGTTTGCAGTGGGGATGTAGGAGGGTGCCGAACTGCGTGCGGATGGGAGGCAGACGCGCGGAGCGGGGCGTCTGGAGCGGGCCGCGGGGAGGCACGCGCGGAGCGGGGCGTCTGCGGGCTGTGGGGGAGGCAGATTCAGGGAAGGGAGGCAGACGCACAACGAATGACGCATCATGTTTTTGTCTCTCTTTCATTTAGGAGTAGAGATTAGTTTGCTACTCAGAATGTTGTCGAGACAAGCCAGGAAATCAAAAAGGTTGGAAAAGCTACAGTTTGGAGATAAAAGTTGTAAAAAGTAATAGGCGGGGAGGTCTTACCCTGCAAGAAAGCCCTTTACAACTCGAAAAACATCAGGACTACTCAATTCTACTCGGACTCGGAATGGACCGGTCAGACCGGTCGAGCCCTTCATTCAGATCGGTGTGGCTCTTGCCGGACCAACTACAGAATTGGACCATTCAGACCGCCTAATGGACCGGTCATGCCCAGCCTGGTCGGCTTGGTACCACTTTTGGGTGCGAACATTTTGATAAACTAAATTATTATTTATTTTGCTTGATACTGCAATCTTGCTGTAGAAAAGAAATTGAAAACATGGACCATCATATTGTAACTACGTGGGACTAAGAGGAACTATTATTATTTTTATGTCAGGCCATAATGTTTGAAATAATAGGAAAATATTTTTTATCACTTAATTAAGTAGCAAAACATAGATCATATCTTTTGGAGTCAAGAAAAACTGTGTGCGCATACGCAAGTGTTCAACCCAAGTCTCCAAGCCAATACATTGAAAGTAATAATTTGCGTAGGTATTGATATATAGATAGAAATTTTGTATCTTAGGTATTATTTCTTCAGTATCAAAACAGAAAGGTCAAATGCTCTCTTTTGTCAAGGATAGTCATTTGCATCATTTTTTTTTGCTTGATTAGCCTTGTGGTTTGATTGGACTTGTTGCAACATACATTCTAGTTTGAGGCCTGTTACTAAGGCTTTAACAGTTTCAAGATTTTCTTCAAACAGCCAAGACTATTATTGTGTTTATAATTGTTTTGGAAGTTGCCTAAGTGAATAATCTCATAAGGGGTAATAGATTAGCAAAAAAATATCTCCAATCAGGAAGATTTAAAGGATTAGTTACATCAGCTGGGGCGATAATGGAAAGGGAGCTGGCGACACAGCAGAATGAGCAAGAACTAAAGAATTACACTTCAACAGAAGGCATACAGAGACTATAATCAGGAGTATTGCTGGAACACTGCCAGCTCTCCTTAGAATGAGTGAAGAACCAACGAATTGATTTCAGAGCAAGCCGGGGCGTGAGTGGTAGGGGAACTGGTGCATCACGACAGGAGGATCCTTCTTCTTCCTCTCCTTCCTCCCTGCTGCTGCCACATCCTCGCCCGGCTCACCTCCCATTTTCTTCTTCTCCTCCTCTCGTCCTACCACCTGCCGCTGGACCTTCGCTTCCGGACCTTCTATTCCTCCTGACCGCTTCCCAGCTGCAGGCGACTCCGCGGTGACGGCAGCACCACCAAAGCATCTTCCCAATCCAAACACCATGATCGACCTCTCCGTCAAACGCCTAAACTTAATTCAATTGGTGTCAGGTGATGGCGTTTGATGAGAGTTGAAACTCCAATCTAGTTTTTGTGATCTGTGGTCGACTATCTTGTTTTTATAAGGATGGCCCGTTGAGTTGCGTGGCAGCGTGGGTGCTTTTGGTGATGCGCGAAGCAATCCTGAAGCTTCGGTCACGAGAAGAAAAGGATAGAATTGCTGACTTGTCTCCTTCGAACTCACTCACTCACAAGGCTGCTGGTGCCGGTGCTGATGCTGACCTCTCCGATACCCTCCTTGGCGGCCAAGGTTCTGCTTCACTTGTCCCGTCGTCAGTGACCCAGTCAAACCAACATGTGTTTTGGAAGCGACTTCACTATCGAGGGAGAGAGAGCTTAGGAGCTTTCTTGTGTGCTGTGATCGGAGAAGAGACGAAGTAAAAGGCGCTGTCAAATGAAGATTACCACATGGTCAGACCAGTGGGTTCGGTCGGTAGCCTGCCACACATGGCCATTAATTTGTTCCATTGCCTTGTCTAGTTTAATTTTACCGCCTTGAAATGGGTTAAATGTTAGAGAAATCTGTTCCGAGTTTTCTTCTTTTTTAACAAAACTAGGAACGTGTCCATGCGTTGCTATGAGTTGTAAGAAATTTATAAAACATAAAGAAAATTATATTACTATTAACAACATGTTTTTTAAGATGTACCATGATTCATAGATATTCACTTTTAAAAAACATGATATTACTATTAATAATATATTATTTTAAGGCATACCAAGATTCATAGATGTTCACTTTTACGTCTTGTCTGTGTACAGGGATGAAAGGCACCATTTATCTTAATCTAATTGTTCCAAACGTCTTGTCTGTGATCAGAACCGCTGAAAAAGGAAAAGACTGAACTCATGTAGTACAAATTCATCTCCGTTTGAACCACGGCAGGATCTTCACGAGTCGACATCCTTAAAAAAAAGGTGCAGTACAAAACCGGAACAAGGGAGACACACATAGATGCATCATCTATCATTTTGAGCTTCTCAGATTCAAAAATTAGAACTATGTTATTGTGGATGTACAACGTAGAGTAAAGTGTACGGTCGGTCCCTAAACTATCGCGGGTGTGCCATTCTGATCCACAAACTCTTAAATTGACCGTTTTGATCCTCAAACTTGTAGGGTTGTGTCATTTCGGTCTCTAAACTTGCAAGTCACATGTTTAGGTTCTCAAATTTGCTCAATTGTATCACTCCGGTCCTCAAATTTAGTTTTGAGTCTTATCACAGCCAAAACAGTGCGATCTACAAACTTTAGAAAAACAAAACATAATTTCTTCATATGTGCTCGAATGAAATTAGCGAAACATTATATCAAAAATTGTAGCCCTCAACGTGATCTGCAACTTTGTAGTTGAACCATTTTTTTTAAAAAAAATATTTAGGATCTCAAAATATTATTGTATGTTTATAGATTTTGAAATTTGAAATTCAAAATATTGTTGAAACGTGATCAACAATATTGTTTGATAATTTTAAATTGCAAAATTTAAAAACATACAACAATATTCGGGGACACTAAACAATTTTAATTCAAAAACTTTTCAACTACAAAGTTGTAGATCACTTTGAGGCAACAATTTTTTTATAAAGTTTGTCTTCATTTGAGTTTGTGTGAAAAAGTTATGAACTATTTTCATATAAAGTTTTTACGTTACCTTGATTTGACCCAGATGAGATTCAAAACTAAGTTTGGGGACCGAGATGACACAATATAATAAGTTTGAGGATCTAAATGGGTGACTTGCAAGTTTAGGGACCGAGATGACACAACCCAACAAGTTTGAGGACCTAAACAGTTAATTCGAGAGTTTATGGACCGGGATGACACACCCGTAATAGTTTAATGACCAGCCGTACACTTTACAAGAAATTAGATACCAAATTGATAAAATTTGATCAAGAAATCAAGTAAATAGAAATTAGATTATGAAAGCAAGCCAATAAATTGGGGGAATGAAAACATAGGACACAAATCAATCAATTTCTTGCAAAGAATTGAAGAGATCACCTCACGAAAGGATGCATGATAGGTGATGGGTCGAGACCGCAGTGCTCGAAGGGTGTCGCAGTTGGGACTGTGATGTCTTGGGAAGGGCGCTGCATCGACTTCTTCCCTCTTCACCTGTAGCCAGCGATGACCTGAGGAATCCTAGGAGCAGTGGCGGCGCGAGAAGTAGTGGCGTGACGCGGGAGGATGAGGGACGACGACCGCCAAGGAGGAGGATTGGAGGAGGAGCAGCAACCAATCGAGATGGGTGGATCTGCGAACTAGAGGGCTAGTGGGTGCGTGCTGATAGTGGAAATGCATGTGGGTAGAGTGAGGTCGCGGGGGAGGTGAGCGTAGTTGTCATCCTAGCGCAGCAGCGGCATCCGCCGGCACCTCTACGACCATGATGCGGTGCCCTCAGCTCTGGCGTTGGCGCTGCCTAGGCTCGACCGAGCCTGCTACAATGCCTCACACCTCCTCCGGCAGTATCGATGGGTGGGAGAGCGGTTGGAGATGGAGCCATCGGGAGAGATGGCGAGGGAGAGCGACGCACGGAGGGAGCGCGGTCCGGGTAGTGGTGAAGAGACGGCCGAGCGGAGGACCAAACAAGTGGCGGCGGCGGGCGGCGGTGGAGAACGGAAGATGTGGGCGAATGTAGGGACTGGGGCGCATAGTGGAGAAGTGCGGCGCGGAAAAAAGGGGAAGAGGGGCCGCGTGAGGCAGATACGGGGAGAGAAAATGGAGGGTGGAGAGCGAGCCGAGCGATCAGACGGGCAAAATAGATTGCGTGTGGTGACGTGTGACACACTCAGACGCGCGTCGTCACCCCCACTCGACACATCGTTTTTTTCGCTATTTCATTCTTTTTAGTAGTGAGAAAATGAAACACAGAATGAGAGACCAAGGGATAAATCAATTAAACCACTCCAACCACCACACACGTGTGTACCATGGTTTTAAATAACCGGCTAAGAACTTCAGTGGTTAGCTTTTCATCAAAAGCTAAAAAAACACATTTAGCGCTGTAACCTCATCTAAGCCATTTAGCGTGTTTTGGATTTTGCATACAAATTCAGAATTTCAAATATTCAATGCATCATCAATTCATCATGAAGTGGAACAACATATAACTTCATGTTCACGCTTTCATTGATCATTTGTCGAGCCAGGTTAAGTACGGATTGGACAACACCCATCAGCCTGATGCTGTCCTAACGCCTAACCCATAGTTTTTTACCAGGGTAAAAACCCAATTCTTAAATATTTTTCAGGTTTTGGGTAAAGAAAATGTTAGCCCATGTTGCCTAGCCCAAGTGTAAGTTTGGATCCATGTCCGGCCCAGCAGCAAATATTGGACTGAGCCTGCAGATCACAATGCCACTGTTACTCAGATCAGACGGCCCACAATTAGGCATAAAGCCCACAATTGAGCTTATATAGGTGTTCCCGGACAAAAGAATTTCAAAATTATGAGGTTGTTCGGCTGGCATATCTCGTCTTATCCCGGCTTATCTTGACTTATTTCCTCTCACAGAATACTATTCAATCTACCAGCCGAACACCCTCTATAAGTTGCAAGAACGGACATGATGCATGGATCATTCTCGCCCTGGATTGATGTGACTTTTGTCCGGCCCTCTTGATTCGTCAGCATCTCAGTCTACATCCAGGACATGCATTGTTTTACTTCTGGATTTGGAAGCAGTAGGCACATACCGAAATCTATGCCTTTGTGTCATCATACAAAACTATATAATCGGTATTCTCCATTCTTAGCTATCCATGTCAGCTACCAGTCTCAATCGGCCCCGCCACTGACCGTGGCCCATTTACTTCACCGCAGGCCCGCCGCCGTATGTCTCCGTGCCGCACAGCCCCCTCTCCTTCTCCACCCCGCGCCTCAAAGCACGTCGCTCGCCTCCCCACCGGAGCCCCCTTGCCTCGCCGCCGCCTCACCTCCCCATCGACGCCACCTCTCTCCATAAAATCGTGCCTCCTCTCCGCTACCCCACCTCAAGACGCTGACGATGCGACAGAACTGCCCAAATTAACTCCATATTATCGCATAAAACCACTCCTTTTGGTCATTACGTAATAACACCGAGTTAACTTGTCGTCTCTGCCGGGTCAAGCCCGGTAAATCACTTATAACAAAGGATCGACAACCATACATCAAAACTCACACGAAGGCGAGTCCATAGATAAACAAGTAACAAATTATTACATCAATTCCCATGAAGGGTTATTTTATTACAAACTGAGTCTTTTGCATAAAAGTAAATTGTTCAGAGTTTATAAAATACAGCATAAATAAAACTAAACAAGAGAAGGTAACATTATAGGAGGCCATCCATAATACCGACAAACATCGCCTTCTTCCCATCCCAAACTTCACCTGAAAACAACAACAAAAGCAAGGCTGAGTATACTAATACTCAGCAAGACTTAACCGTCGGGTGATGTAAAATCACCAACTCTCTAGACATGCAAAGCTTTTGGCTAGTGGATTATTTTGCTGAAAAGCAACAAAGAGTATGTCCTTACTTTCAAAATTTCAGCTAAAATTCTAGTTTCTTAACCATTACTAATTAAGCATCTACAACAAACATAAGTTGTGCAACACAATTAATCAAACATCCATATTAATTCTCATTTCCATCATAAAGGGAAATAGACTGTATAGTTAAGCAGTCTCGGATAATGGTGAGCGGCCGACGATCGATCGATTAATAACCTTGCAAGGTGGACCTAAACACACGGAAAAAGTGCACACCCCAGGTGTGCACCCACCAGACTGTTCCAAGCCATCCTGTTCAGGACCATAGTCCACAGTCTTTGGTGCAGGCTATCCGGTCACGGTACCATACACCCCGCCCGAAGTTCAATCCTGCACCACATTTACTGCAGGCATGGGGACTCTTCCCAAGATTAGTGGACCAAGTTCCCTAGCCGGATCCAGAAGGTACTAGGCTTACCTGTCCCATTTTTGGCAAACGTTTAGTACATTCAAAAGCTTAAACATTGACACCTATTGACCGGAGCCGATCCCAAGCTCTTACCACATGAGCATATCAGTTTAAATCTTATGATTCCAACATAAGAACCCTATAGCTTGTGAGTGAAGGATTTCACTCGACTTTTACCGGGTCCTTAAAGCATAGCAACTAATGACATATCTGCTAGTATAAGAACATAGAGACCTAGGATCATGCAACTGTGGTTTCAATTCAACTCCTAAAACTTAAATGCACAATTATATTTGCAGGCAGTTAAAAATTATAGGATTATGCTCCGGTGCTTGCCTTTCAAGCAGATGTTAGTTCTAACTATGCCTTGGGCCCTTCCAAACTTTGGTTTGGGTCTTGTGGTACTCCACGAAGTCCACTTGTCCCTCGAACGGTCCTTCGTCTCGTTCCGGGACGATCTCGTAGCTATCGACAGGAAAATCTACACGAGATGCATATGCATAAGTTTTATTTGTCCAATTCATATGAGATTTCACTTTTGAAACCTAGAGATAAATGCGGGGTTTAAAGTTGACCACATTCACGATATTCAACACTCTTCCCCTATTATAGGAAGGTGTGTGTGGGTGATTTTTATTTCTCATTCAATGGTGACTGTGTACACATTTAAGATAATTAATTTATTTTACCACACCAAGGTAATGGTGCTGTTTAGGGTGTGTCTTGGTGAGGTTCATGTATTTAAAATTTGAGTTGCACCCAAATGATATTGGTTTTTTTATACCTTTAATTGAGCTTGATTTATTTCATGAATTTTTATTCCAAAAGACATACACATAAACTGACCATGAGAAGGTCCAAACATGCACGAGGTATAACAATTATACTACTGCCCCAAAGTTTAACTCATCTCATCAAATATGACTAGCATGAAAAATCACACAAAGCTATGCCTAATAACCATTCAAGAGTAAAACAAACAAAATTATATATACCACCAAAAGAGATGAAACTTCCTATGGAGCTATACAGAAGCATTTCTAGCAGATATATGCACTTACCCAGCAAAGAACTTAATTTAAACTATGCACATGAAATTATCCTTAATATAGCATGGCAAATTATATGACTAAGCTACACATGTCCAAAATTGATATACTATTTATCGTGGGTGCATAACCATAAAACAGGGATGTAGCAAAAAGATGGGCATCATTTGATCAACATATTAATTCATAAAAATCAAAAAAGGAGCATTGCATATATCAATTTAATTCATAACTAAAGGTCTACATGATTCATAACTAAAGGTCTACATGACCAGACTAGCAACACATCCAAAATTCACTTGCAGATCATTTACATAATTTGAATTATATCAAATCTAAGCAAATTGATGATTTCAAAATATTTTGAAAACTACACAGAAGTTTGAAAACTTCCTTTGTAGAAAAGTTTCTCCTGGTCATAAGGATTACAACAAAATTTAGTTTGCATTTTTTACGATTTTCTTTCATTGTTGGTGCAATTTACAAGTTACTGCATTTTAGATCTAGGGTTGAAGATTGTGTCCTTTACATATAGGTCCTCGGCTTTTATATGAAGGCCCTGCAGGTTTCTAAATCAAAGCAATGTGGTCCAAATGGCCGGGGGCGGAGCTGCTGGTGGAATTCCGGCGACCTTGCCGGAGTTCCTGGTCGGGGAGGTGCTCGGGAAGGTCGAGGGGCATACCTAAGCTAGGTTTGTGGGCGTGGTTGGAGTTGCGGCGACGCCGGCGGGTAGCTGCGTCGGCACTCGGCGATGGAGGTCGCGGCTTGCCCTGTGCCGGCGAGCAGCAGCTCGGTGGGAATCAGTTGATGGCTCGGGGAGCTAGCTCCAGGGAGGTCCTGGGGAGGCGGAGGGCAGCTCAAATGACAAGGGAGGCGACCGGACTGGGGAGCTCGGCATGGGTGGCGGCCATGGCGGGGCGGCGGCGACTGGCGGCGTCGTTCGGCGGGCGCGGCTCCTTGCCAGGGCTTGGGCTCATTTATAGGCGGGGTAAGGAGCGTGACTTGGAGGCAGAGCTTCGACTTGGGCAGCACGATGACAGACGACGGGTGGCGCATGGGGGTTGGGCATGGCGGCGACACCCTGGACGGCCGGCGCGTGTCGACGGGGATTGCGGAGTGGATAAGGGTGAGGGCGCAGAGACAAGTGAGGTGGGACCGGCTAACTGCGTTGACGGTGAGCACGGATGCCGGGGCGGGGCCTGCGACGCACGGTCGGCGCACGCGCGCGACGCGTCCGGCGCGGGAGCTCTGCTCCAGAGCGCCAGATCCTGAACTTCTTTTGGTGTAGGACTGTTTGACCAGGTCAAACTCAAAAATTTTGAACCAAACTTGAAAATCTCCCAATACGAAAGTTGTAGACCAACTAATAAGCTCCAACTTTGCAAAGGGCGAGATATGAGTGTCTAGATTAGCCAGAATCGAACGGCAAAGATCCTGTTTTTCTCGGCTTGGTCAAGATGAGGTTCTGGACTTTGACTGAGTTTTTGGAGTGTCTCCACTCCAAATTTCAAATGTCGCTAATTAGATAAAATGTGTTCCCGAGAATAGCGAACAACTTTTACATTGGCCGATTTTGAAGTACTTATGAAAAATTTGGAGAACGCGCTAGATTACTACACAAAGGTCTAGGGTTCTAGGCGTTTGACTTTGGTTTTGAGGGGTTTGACCCATGATTGGGGGGTTTGACCTTGTAACCATGTTAGACAACATGCTTAACTCCACTAATTAATATGGTTACTATTGCTCAAAAATCCGGGGAGTTACAAGTGACGCCTCTCCTCCGCATCCGACCCAATCCGGCGATGCCCTCGATCCCGCACACATCGGGTACCTCCCCCTTCTTGATCTCCATGCTGGCAACCTCCCCTTCCCTATTTGGCCGCTGGCTACCTTCCCCTTCCCGATCTACTCGGCAGCAGCTACCAGCCGATGTAACATACCAGGATTTAGGTGTGCAAAATTTGCGAAAATTTAAAACTTTTTATTTGATTTGAAGTGCCACCAATTTTCAATTGCTAGCCCTTCTCTAAATTCTCCACCAATTAAACCCAATTATAAAAATATATATTTAAATTATGGTGAAATAAGTGAGTTGGAGTTTCTCTGGTTTTATTTGGAATTTAATTGAGTGATATTTGAATTTGAATGTGATTCAAATTCAAATAGTTTTTCAAAACCTATTTCAAATGTTTGGAAAACACTAGCTCCTAACTTCTAGCGCCGGCCGGATCTCCCCTGACGCTGACCCGCCGGCCCAGCAGGCCCAACAGGCCCAACAGGCCGCTAGGCCGCGCAGCCCAGCTAATCGGCGCCCTTCCCTTTTCCTTTTCACTCGCTGACGGGTCGGCCCCACCGGTCAGCCACCCTTATCCCCTTCCCCCTCACCTTTTTCCCTTTCCGCGCCGGCGTGTGTGCGCCGGCCGCGCGCCGTGCGCGCGCCCGATGGGACGGCCGCACCACCCAGCCGGCCCGAACGCCGAGCCGTAGCACGCGCGGTCTTGCCTGGGGAAGCCCCCAAGTTGAAATGACTCTATTGCCCCCAGAGCCACGGCATCAGGAGCTCCGCCGACCATTGAGGAACGGCCACGTCGCTCACCTTGCCTGCACATCCAATCTCCAAGTGACGCGACATCTTTGCCCCGCGCCGTCTTGACCGGGCGCCTACACCCCCAGACCCGAGCCCCTGCTGGCTCCCCACCAACCACTTGGGGTTTTCCCCAATCCTCTGTTCCACAGCTGAAAGAGGAGAAGAGGGGGAGAAGGCGGGAGAGAAGGAGAGGAAGAAGAAGGGGCGCGCGGCTCGTGCCGCGTCGAGGAGACCGGAGCGCCGATCGTGACCAGGGAACCGGAGCTTGAAGGACCGATTAGGCGACCAGAGAGAGGGGGAGTGAATGGGAGCCGATAAAAATTCTTCTCGAAGGACATCGAAACACCAACAAGATGAACTTGCTCGGACTTACCCCCAAAAACACAGGATCCACACTTCTACCTTCTGTTTGCCAAAACCACGTAGCCACTGAAGTGCTACTGGTCCTAGGAACAAACACAACCAGCTGCCTCGACTCCTACACGAACACGACAGCGGAAACAACTCAGGAGCCGACTGACAGGAGGGGGCGGTCTTGTAAGAAATCGGATGCTCGTTAGCCTAAGAGGGGGAGGGGGTGAATTCGGCAATCCAAAAACTTAATCTATTGCTTCACTATTTTTACACAAAGATAAACTAGAACATACTATCTAGATGTGCAACTAGGGTTGTCCTAGTGTGAAACTCCCATCCCAAAACAAGGTTTGCAGCTTATAGCCAATCCTAGCATGATACTACTCTAGGAAAGTAAAGGCAAGCAAAGATTGCAATAGAGTAAATGCGGAAACATAAAGGGGATGAGAGGAAGCAAACTCTTGACACGCGATTTATCCCGTGGTATTGGTAGGCACTAAGCCACCCCTAGTCCACGTTGTTGAAGCACTCACACAAGAGTATTGCTTCCCGGTCACCAAGTCTCTCCCAAGAGCACCACTTGACTCGCCACAAAGGCTCGCCACTTAGGCATTCGCCAAGCTCCCTTGGTCACCTTGATGACGCCTCCACTAAGGAGCTTCTCCACCAAGGAAGGGGGTCTCCACGTCCCCCGCACAAAGTGTCCTCGCCGCTCCACACCAAGCCGGAGGGTCGATGACGATTGCCGTTGAGCCACTTAGGCCCCAAGGCTTCCGGCGAACCTTGTACAACTTGATTCACTCAAGAAACACCTCACATGGTTGGCACAACCTTGCACTCACTCAGCTCTAAGCTAAGCCAAGCGCATACACAAAGCATATGCAAGTCTAAGGATGAGCAATTAAGCACTTGGATGGATTGGATATGATATTCAATGTGTCTTGAACTCCTCTGCACTTCCACACAATCCAGCAACCTCAAATGGGTGAGTGGAGGGGGTATAAATAGCCCAACGCATCAAACTAGCCGTTGGCTAACGGCCACTGAAAACGGTAGCGTCGGACGAACCGATGCTAGATTTTCCAGGGCGTCGGTTCATCCGGTGCCCCTCCCACATCACATAGCCGTTGAGATTCTCTGACACAACTGCTCCGACACTATGCGCCGACGGTGCGTCGGATCATCCGGTGCTGAAGACCCCGCGAACAAGTCACCTCTGTTAGCTTTCACGCGACCGTCGGATAGACCGACGCTTCACCTTGACCAAGGCGTCGGATCATCCGGTGCTAAAGGCTTCGTCTTGGCGCGTCTCTGTCTTGATTCAAACTGAGCGTCGGATAGACCGACAATGTCCTCACTTAGACCGTCGGATCATCCGGTGCTACTGTCTTCGCTGCTCTTCCTCTGCAACTCGTCCGACGCTACTAAAAAATGGACTGTCGTTTTTCATCCGATGGTGCCTAGGGTTTCACCAGTGTAACAACTCGTCCGACGATTGCACCGACGCTTGCTATTTTGGTACCGTCGGTTCATCCGACGGTGTCTTTTTCCTTCTTTTTCTTCGCGTCCTCAACTTGGATCTTTGCTTCAACTTAACATACTTAACATACTTAACATGCCATTACTTATAGCCTCCAAATATATACTAAGTCCTCAAAATTTCTATAAGTAACCTAACATGTCCATGTTATGTTAACTTGTGGTATGACATGTTAGCTTGGGCATGGTATGTTAACATGTGGTAACATCCATGGGACCTAGGAATGCCTACAAAAACATGCTAGACAATGTGGTTAGTCCCATTACTTGTGTTAGCATGAATCACCAAAATCAACTCGATTAAATGGCAAATGGGGCCATGTTCGCTACAGGTCTGACCGGGTATGGGGGCGGTTAGACCGCCTCCACCTGGTGACCAAGAAATCCCCCAAAACTCCTCTTCCGAGCACCAAAATGCACCACGGTTTCACCAGCAGAGATCTCTGATCAAGGCCAAGCTGGCTATCAGGAAATCTTGGCGAAAACCAAAACTTCACCCGGGGGCCTAGGCGCGGTCTAACCTACTGTACCCAACAACGAACTCCAAGCAAGAACTCCTAGCAAACAGCACGAAAACGACCCAAGATTTCACCTGAACGCTCCTCTGATCAAGGTGAACAAACTCACAGAGGAAAATCCGGCAAAATCAAAACCTTCACCTAGAAGACCCAGGGTGGTTAGACCGCCCCCTAGGCTGTTAGACCGCCCCTTCCTGAAAACCTGCCCGCGGGTCAAACCTCAACTTCCCATCGCCCGATCTCCTGAATCACTCCACGGATTGCAACGAAACTTCTGGAATAGCTGGGTTACCTCTTGGGCAACCTCTACCTCAAAGGAATCGACCCGAATCGCTCACAATCAAGAGGAATCGAAGAAATCGTCTCTCTAG
Source organism: Cenchrus americanus (assembly GCA_947561735.1). Lineage (NCBI taxonomy): Eukaryota > Viridiplantae > Streptophyta > Magnoliopsida > Poales > Poaceae > Cenchrus > Cenchrus americanus. Next base: position 161,396,245 of record OX387242.1, on the reverse strand, counting down.
GCCAAGAACTCGAGCAACTCGAAAAAACACCAAATCGAGTCCGATTTAAGGGAGATTTGGGGGCAAAGTCACCAGCCAAAGAGGCACAAGGTCCTCATATGTGAGACCCAACAAAATCCCTAAGAAATCTTCCTCAAAACTCCGCCAAGAAAATCACAACAAAGAGCTCTGAAAATCACCACAAAGAAGGATGGGAAAAGCACCACACAACCTTGAGGAACCACGCCGAACCATCTATACATACCATGAAGGTTCGTACAAGGTCTAGCGTGCCACCCATACATCCATCCCTCTCTCTAGATCTCACATGAAGCACTCAAGCTAGTGCTAGAAAAAACTAGGGGAAAATGAGAACGAAAATGGAAAAACAAATGAGCTAGGGTTCCAAGAGTTGGCTGCCATCCATCCCCTCAAGTATTTATATGGAGGCACCCAAAAGACTAAACTACCCTTACTTAATAACTAGGAATACAAGCCCCTCAAGGGCGAATTTGGAAGTCTTCAAATTTTCTCCATCGGACGGATACCCAACGACCGCAACCTGCTTAGCCTCGACGCAAGCCTTGCGATCCCGACGCGTGTCCTCCGCTTCGAAGCTTCTCTGCTCCAGCGACCAAGGCGGTCAGACTACCCCCCCTCGGTGGTTAGACCGGCCTGGGTGGCCGCACCTCCTCGTCGAGTCTTCGGCCTCGGTTTTGTGGCTCAACCGAGTAACCCAGTGATTTTCTGGTGAACCACTGCAGACCCCGCGAACTCAGTGTAGCCTCCGCCAATCGCCACTCATGACTCGGCTCCCACGTAGTCCCGGCTCAACCTTGGTTTTGAGGCTCAACCAAGAAATCGTCCACGACATCGTCCCGCTGTTCTTGCCACCATGCGGCCCGCACTTGACTCCGCTGGCCAACGGGTCCCTCGAACCAAGCCTACTTGTCTTCTCCACACCTAGAGGCCTCACCAGCGACGACCTTCCGCGCTTGTTCTTCACCTGCACCAACACCAGTCAAGCCGCAACCTGCACCTGCAATACTTGGCCAAGAGTCAGTCCACACAACATTGTCAATCAATTATCACACCAGGAAGCGACCATCCACCGGTCCTCGAACCACACATGGTCGTGAATTCCCCCTTGATGAGTGCATTGACAACACACAAGATTTGATAACTAGGGAGAAAATAAAAAGAAAAGAAACTAAAAAAAGAAACCTCAACAAGCGATCGAAAGCCAAAGAAAGGCAAAGAGCAAGATCACTTGAAGAGGACAAGTCTCGGACCCCTTAGGCAAGGGCAACGGCTTGAAACGTCCGAGACAAAACCATGCTCAAACAAAGAGCACAAACCACCAAGCCAAAGCTCGAACACCACAATGAGGTCCCCCTGCACATATGCAAGCTCCCCCTGAGCCAAAGCACACTCCCCCTGAACCAATGCAGCAATGCAACACAGGAATGCAACAAGGAGCAAAATTCTGCTCACTTTGCCCAGGGCGGTTAGACCGCCTACCATACAATTGACCGCCTGGGGGCGGTTAGATCACCCCATGTGACCGGCCCTGCACCAAACTGCTCAAAATTTGCCCGAACCAATTTGAACACCTTCCAAAAGCTCCCAGATGCCCAAATCATGCACAAACGTCTCCCCCTTGTTGACAATGCATGAATCAACACAAAATGCGAAAAGTTTCAACATATAGCTTCTCAAATATACAAAATTCAACATAGGATGCTACACATGTCCAAATGAGCAAGTTAGATACTCTATAGCTTCATATTGACATCAACTACATGATTACCAAGTTTCACAACCATTGGACGAAGCTAAGATGGAATTGAGAAATTTTGCAAAAAAATACCCTCTCATGAGCAAAAACCTAGATATGAGCAAAACATGTCAAAATAGAAAAGCTACACAAACTTCATGCTAGGACAACCATTCTAATCATAAGACCATCACAAACACCCACAAGCACCTCATGTCATGTCAAAAGCCACCGAGCCATGTGCCTACTTCTATATATGAGACTTCTCATTGGTAGGCATCATGCAACAGTTTAGCACCCAAAGCAAATTTAAACTAAGCACAAATGACATGAGAGCACATTTTCCAAGTATTTTACATTTCATTTTCAGATTCTTATTTGGTACATGAAATGTCTTTGAGACAAAAAGGAACTTATGCCCCTCCACAAGATAAAGCAAGAGGGCTAAACATTCATGATGGCAAATGAGCCTTTGGCCCCATATGATCAATAAACTAGATATCCAACCACAAATTAAGCATAACCAAGCCACTAAAACATGTCAAGATCATATAAAGGCATTTACACATGAGAGAGCATATATGTGACATTTTTCAAGACATAGCCATCAACCATTGATTATAAATCATGATCATCAAGAGCTAAGCCAAACTGACCATATCATACCAAACTAGCTCACACGATCATATATAGCACATCATGGTGAACAATGTATATAGGAGAATCTTTTCCTAACAAATGCATATGATACAAACTACATGCAACCTAAGATACAAAGATGCCTATACATCATGTTACATATGCAATGCCAAATGCAAGAAAAGCATAAAAGAAAGCTATACATATGCTACAAAGGAGCTCCCACACACCCTACTCAAGAAATCAAACACACACCAAGCTCCCCCCGCAAACGAGTGAAAGTTGCTTGATCTAGGGGTTTGGTGAAAATATCGGCTAGTTGGTCATGTGTGGGTACATGGATCAAGGTTATCATCCATTTCTCTACCTTGTCTCTTAGAAAATGATACCTCACTTCTATGTGTTTGGTTTTGGAATGAAGCACTGGGTTCTTTGCAACGCTTATGGCACTAGTGCTGTCACATTGAAGTGGGACATGGGTATACTCCTCACCAAAGTCACTCATGGTGTATGTGATCCAAAGGAGCTGAGAGCAACAACTAGCTGCGGCAACGTACTCTGCCTCGGTAGTGGATTGAGCAACACTTGACTGTTTGCGGGAAGACCAAGACACTAAAGAAGATCCCAAAAACTGGCAAGTCCTAGAAGTGGACTTCCAATCCAACCGACACCCAGCAAAATCTGCATCTGAAAAACCATGAAGCGCCAAAGAAGAAGACGCGGAGTACCAAAGGCCGAAGTCGGGAGTGTGATGCAAGTACCTGAAAATTCGCTTCACCGCTTGCCGATGCGAAGTCCTTGGAGACGCTTGAAAATGAGCGCACAGACATACCGAGAATTGGATGTCCGGCCTCGTCGCCGTTAAGTAGAGGAGTGACCCGATCATGCTTCGGTACTCCTTCTGGTCCACGTGTTCACCTTCCTCATCCGCATCAAGAGCTGTAGTCGTACTTATCGATATCGCCATTGCCTTGGAGTCCTCCATCTTGAACTTCCGCACAATGTCCTTGGTGTACTTAGCTTGGTGCACAAATGTTCCTTCCTTTGATTGCTTGATTTGTAGTCAGAGGAAGAACTGCAAGTCACTCATCATGCTCATCTCAAATTCCCTGCTCATATCCTCTGCAAACCTTGCAACAAGAGAGTTAGACGAGCCACCAAAGACAATATCATCCCTGTACACCTGCACAATTAGGATATCCTTGCCCTGCCTGAGTAAAAACAAGGTCTGACCGACCTTTCCCATCTCAAACCCTCACTCAGATAGGAACCCCCTCAACCTTCCATACCAAGCTCTTGGCGCCTGCTTCAACCCATACAATGCCTTCCTCAACTTGTACACCTGGTGGGGGTACTTCTCATTGTCAAACCCCGGGGGTTGCCTCACATACACTTCTTCCTCCAACACACCATTCAAGAAGGCACTCTTCACATCCATTTGGTGCAACTTGAACCCTTTAGCCATGGAAAAGGCTAGAAGGATTCTAATCGCCTCCAAACGGGCTACGAGAGCAAAGGTCTCCTCGTACTCGATCCCTTCTTTCTGACTGAACCCCTAAGCAACAAGCCTTGACTTGTTTCTCACCACTTCACCTTTCTCTCCCTCTTTGTTCTTCCACACCCATTTTGTCCCAATCGTCTTACACCCTGGGGGAGGGTCAACCAATTCCCAAACCTGATTCCTCTCAAAGTTCTCCAACTCCTCATGCATCGAATTAACCCAATTATGTTCAGATAGTGCGTGTCCAATGTCTTTGGGCTCAAAGGTGGCAATAAATGCAGCATAAAAGAAATGAGAATTGTTTCGAACCCTCGACCGTGTAGTACGTTCATTCATGTCGCCGATGATCCTTGAAGCTGGGTGATCCACATGTACTCGTCGGGGAGGTTCTCGCCTTGATGCTACCTCCCCCTCAACAGTAGCTTCTCCTTGATCTTGATTTGTCGTCGTAGGTGTGGGAGAGGGGATGTCCATCACCGTAGTCGAAGTAGTGTGTACATGTTCAGCCACGGGCACCACACCGCCATCTTCATCGTCTCCATGTTCATGCTCCTCCTACTAAAAGATCTCCCCGCCAAGTTCATCCTCACCTGCACACTCAAAGACAAGCTCACTACGTGGCTGTGTCTCGTCGAAGGTTACCTCGCAAGTCTCCACGATTTGGTTAGTTTCAAGATTGAGCACACGATATGCTCTAGAGTGAGATGCATAACCAAAGAAAATACCATCAACCGACCTAGCCTCAAACTTGTCCAACTTCTTCCCTTTCTTTAGAATAAAGCACTTGCAACCAAAGACATGGAAGTGACTCACCTTGGGTGTGTGTGACCGTGCATCAACTCGTAGCAGGTTTTCTTCTTATGCACTCTGAGGTAGATCATGTTCGACACATAGCACGCTGTATTCACCGCCTCAGCCCAGAACCTTCTCGGAGTCCTATGCTCATCAAGCATCATCCGAGCCATCTCACACAAGGTTCTATTTTTCCTTTCCACAACACCATTCTGGGGAGGCGTATACGGACTCGAAAACTGGTGTTCAAGACCCAAGTCATGGCAAAAGGTTTCAAAACGAGAGTTTCTGAATTCTGAGCTATTGTCGTTGCGGATTGCTCGTATGGCATCTCCATGCCTCTCGTTCCTCAACCTCAAGAAAAGATCTCGAACAAAACCAAACATCTCCCCTTTCTCCTCAAGAAAGAACACCCACGCATACCGAGAGTAATCGTCCACCACAACAATCCCACCCGCAGATCGCACACGACCTGGGCCAACAAGGTCCATATGAAGCAGCTTTCATGGACGACTCATCACTGGGGTTAGTACCAAAAGACTAAAACTAGTGCCGAGCCATTTGCTCAAAAGTGGGGTTAGCACAATCCAAAACATCTTCCCTACCAAAGCTACCACCACAAACACCACCATTAAAACCACTACGAGGGAACCATCCCTCTCTAACTGTAAGAGGACCAAAACCACAAAAAGAAGACCGTGGACCGTTCCTCCTCTCCATCTCAAAGCTACGACTCCTCCCATCCTCGTATTGAGCACGAGGGGGAGAACGCCTAGCAAACTGACCACCTGTAGACTCTCCAGACCAATCACCAGCACCACGACCTCCAGAAATGAAACCACTTGACTCACCACCTCGAAAACCACTCCGCCCAGAATTTTGAGGGGCCGATTGAACCGCCCAGCCAGGCCAGTCTAACAGCCCCCTCTAGGCAGGGCCGGTCTGACCGCCTAGCCAGGCCGGTCTGACTGCCCTCTCTAGAACCACCCCTCGGCTGCGGGAACTCGCATTTCCCCATGCCGGAATGCTTCTCACCATAGCTTTACCCCTGGGCAGTGGCATACGAGGCTTAGATAGACCACGGGAAGGGTTGTACCTATCCTTGTTCGCCCACTCCTTTGCGATCCTTTCCTCACACTTCCTCTTGAAGCAAAACTCATCTTTGTGACCCTCTTTCCCACAATAGCCACAATGAAACCTCACAAGATTAGGCTTAGGCTTGGGTTGGGGCTGCTCACTTGGTTTCTTTCCACTCGGCCTCTCAATCGGTTTCCCCTCACTAGGCTTCTCGCCCGACTTCTCCTCACTAGCCTTCTCACTTTCTTTTCCAAAAAACACTTTCCCCGAAGTGTTCACAAACTTGATAGGCTTTTGGAAATCATTTGTTTGTGGAGGAAACATGGGTGGAGCTGGGGTTGTGTCTAATCAGTTCCTAAGACGGTTAGGTTTAGGAGGGAAATCATTTTTGTGGTGGTTTTTGGTGGCTCTAGGATATTCTCTCCACTTCCCTCACCAACCTTGTTTGCCCCAAGTCCCTCACCATCCTGCCTCTTGTATGTCTCGATCATTATGCTCAACTGAGGCTCATGACCAGACAACCAACCCATCAACTTTCTCAACTCATCATTCTCATCTTGCAAACGATCAACATAATGTGCAAGTTCCAGATTCTTCAAAGCATGCAATTCATAGGTAGAGCAAGATGTAGGAATTGGTTCTTTCAACTTTGCCTCAAGAGAAACAATGTACACATGCATCTCATCAATTTTACCATGCAAAATAGGGCAAGAAGTGCAAGCACCTAGCAAAGCAGGTCTAGACTTAAGCTCAGCCACTTCAACCCTAAGCACATCTAGTTCCTCACACTTGGAGGCATGCTTTTCCTTAAACAAGGCAAGATCGGCAAGGAAAATAGGACAATCAGCACATTCAACTTCATTAGAAACAACAGGTGAAGCTTTCAGGGAATCAATTTCAAGCTTAGCATCCAAGTTCTGTGTTTCTAACTCAGCGACTCTAGTCCTAGCTGAAGGATCAGATGGCGACTAGAGAGGGGGGGGGGAGTGAATAGGAGCCGGTAAAAATTCTTCTCGAAGAACCCGGCCTATACCCTAGTCAAATCCCGGTCACACACAAGCGATGGATCGAATCACACACCAATCGCCAAGACAACGAGGTTATGGATCAACCTCTAGTCCTAGGAATGATTCCTTGAAGCACATGCGGAAGCACAAGAAGGAAAGAGAGGAATCGAACCAAGAAGCAAAGCACACAGGCTCTGGCGGACTGTCCGACCAGGAGAGGCGGACTGTCCGCACGGGCCACGCGGACCGTCCTCCAATGTACCACGGACTGTCCGCACAGGTACGGCGGACCGTCCGGCCTGGGCCGCGGACTGTCCGTTAAAACCAACAGAACCACTAGAAGCGAACCCCGAAAAACGGACCGTCTGCGGGGAGCACGCGGACTGTCCGCCAGGCACCCGCGGACCGTCTGCCCGCTGCTGCGGACCGTCCGAAACTCCGTCCAACCAAAACTCAAAATCGCGACGGATCGAAACGAAAGGCAAGCAAGAACACGAAGAACACCTGACGAACACGTGCGGCGCGGACCGTCCGCCTGGACGCCGCGGACCGTCCGCGAGGCACGGACAGAGCAGAAAAACAGCCCGACCTCGAAGGTCAACTCCCCCAAATCATCATCGGATTTCCCAAACAGTTGAAGCTATGGAGACAAGGGTTTGGGGACTTGAAAAGCGTCACACAAGGATGCTATAGCCCAAAAATCTTGCCTCCTAACTCCCTAAATCACCGGGAATCGCGAATCCTTTGAGCACCACTAAAAGCTAGAGCACCGAAAGAAAATCCTTAAATCGAAGTGGTTTCCCGGCGTTTGAGGGCACAAGATCAATCACAAAGATGCACGAGACATCTATCCATGTTTCCCTCAAAGAAATCTGGGAAGAAACCCACTCAAATCCGCGGAATCACACCGAGAACAAAGGCACAAAAACAAGCACAAAAAGACCACGAAAAACACAACTCCGAATCTTCTATACAAACTAGGAAAGATTCACAAGGTCTAGCATGCCGCCCTAGCATCCATCCCTCTCAACAAATCTCTCATGAAGCTCTCATGCTAGCCTAGAGAAAATAGAGAAGAAAATATCTACAAAAAATGAGAAATGGGAGGGGGAAAATGAAACCCTAAGTCGCGGAGAGAGAGAGAGCCACTCACACACCCTCATGGCTTATATATCGGGTCCCGCCGGAGTGGTAAATGACTCGACTACCCCTAACTTAACTATTGGCAATACAACCCACGCAGGGGCATTTAGGTAATGTTTGTGGGTCTTGCCATCGGACGGCCACGCCTTTGCCGCACCCCGCGTCCTCCCGACGCAAGCCATGCAATCCTGCCGCGTGTCCTCCGCCTCGAAGCTTCCCGACACGCCCAGATCCCGTCTCCGTCGTGTTGGGCCCTCGGACTTGGTTTTGAGGCCCAAACCAAGAAACCGTCCTCCGATGGTTTTGTGGGCGAACCACCAAACCCCGCGTGCTCGGTCTGGCCTCCCGCCAAACCACTTGACTCGACCACCACCGTGCACTGGCTCGATTGTCCATGACTTCGTCTTGCTCGTGTCGCCACCATGTGGCCTGCACCCAGTCCCACTGTCCACCGGGTCCCTCGAACCGAGCCTACTTGTCTCTCTATCTCCCGGAGGCCCCTCAAGGCTGAAGATCTTTCGCGCCCGTTCTTCACCTGCAACAACACGAACTAGGCCGCAACCTACACCTGCGCACTAAGCCAAGAGTCAGTCCAACACCCGTTGTCAATCACTCATCACTGAGGAGTGGTCATCCATCGACCACTGGGACGCTCCTGGTCCTCACTAGCATTCTCAAGCGAAGCCCTAAGCTCTTTCCTCATTTTCTTAGCCTCTCTAAGCATGTCATCACGATTATCCAGCAACAAGCCAAGCCGTTCATTCTCCTGACGCAAGAAGGGGAGTTCATCACGCACCTCGTCATCGGAGTCGAAGTCCGAGTCGCTCTGTGTGTGTCGGGGACCGCCCTAGGGGTCCCCTCAAACAATGGGGGAACCCTTACTTAAATTCCTGCATCAAAATAAGCTAAGCCTAACCATGCAGGAGACTAACCATGCAGGACATGGCCCATGCAAGCGAGACTTCGGAGGCCCACCAAGACGGCTCGTCTGTAAGACCCCCCGAGCAAGCTCCGCCTCGCCCGAGGGTACGCTCCTCCTCGGACGGGCTCCGCCCCGTTCGAGGGGCAACCCCCTCCTCGAACGGACTCCGCCCCGTTCGAGGGGCGACCCTTCCCTCGAGCGGTCCCGCCCCGCTCGAGGGCTCGATCCCCCTCGAGCGGGCCTCGCCTCGCTCGAGGGTCCGCTCCACCCTCGGCTGGGGCCCGCCACGCTCACGGGCGCCCCGCGCGCGTGCGCCGCCCCCGTACTTGGGCATTTGAACGCCCCGACGCGCGCAGACGGCGTCATCATGCGCCCGGGCTCACGCCCGTGCCGCCGCACCAACTCCCTAGGGAGGAGCCCATCCCCGCTACCGTGGGATGGACCGTGCGGTACGGCCGGTGTCGTCCCGTGACACCGTGCGCCCGCTACCGTACGGCTAACGCGCCCGACCCTCGAAAGGGGGCCGGCGCACCCTCGACTCCACTTTCCCGTGACCCCCGCAGGGGTGAGGGGCGCTAGGCCGGTGGGCGGCCATCCCGCCACTGTAACGGCGCGGCCGCCGTACCCACGCGTGCGGGCGCACGCCTGACTCCGTAGGCGCACGCCCGAGCACTGCAGCAACCACTCCACCACCGCAGAGCTCATTGGGAAGGAACGCCGTTCTGCCCGCTCCTGTACTCCGTACCAGCCATCATCAGCACCTCCCTCAAAGCCTATCAGGGGGCGCCATCGCCATCTGCCGCCTCCTACCCTCGAACCGCCACTGTTCGGGTACGAGGTAGGCCATCATGGCCGGATCGCAGCGAAGATCGTCCGGACGGCCGCCCACTCTACGCCGTAGCACGACGTGCTTCCACACGTAGCTAGGTAGCGCGGCGTGCGTGTAACTCGCCGCCCCCTTGGCCTATAAAAGGGGAGGCGAGCCCCCAGCCGCGGGGGAAGAGGAATCCAGAGGAACACAGCGCACCGTGCACTCACTCTCTTATTCTCCCACAACATCTCCAGCCACTCACCCAGGGACTTGGAAGCCACGCTTCCTCTCCCGCCTTGCTTGTACTTGCCCCACTACAAGCACCCCCGGTGCTGAGCAATATAGTGCCACGAGCACGCCCCTGCTGGACGTACGGCCCCCTCGGCCGGAACCAGGATAAAACCTTGTGTCATTTGTTGCTTAGCATCGACCATCGAGGGATAGACCTAGGCGTTATCTATCGGTTAGTGTCGGGACCATATTCCGCACCGACGCTGGCGCCCACCGTGGGGCAAACGAGCGCCTAAGGTCATTTCGCTAACTCCCTCCATGGTGATTCGCACTGAGTACCGTAGCACCCGCTACAACATGGGTAGCTCGGACCCTCTTCCGCCGGGTTCGAGATCCGCTTCGGGGACTTGAACTTCCGGTGCCACGGGGAACGGCTATCTCATGCGCCTCACCAACCGTGAGGAGCTCCGCGCGCGCCGCGAGGCCGGGGTCCGCTCCGGTCTCCGCCGCACGCACGACACCGCGCGCAGCACCCGCAGCACGGATGCCGCGGGCCCGTCGACGCCGCGACGCCGTCGTCGCTCCGGGCTACGCTCGCGTCGGGGCGCGGTCCGAGCGGCGGCAGGCCGAGCGCGCCGCCGCCGCCGCGGTGCACCCACCGTCACGACGGCCGCCACCGCCCCCAGCGAGACCGCGTGCGGTCTCCGACCACGCATCCCCATCGGGGCCGCGTGGCGCCACTACGGCCTACAACGCCAACGTCAACACGACAATGCGCAGGGTTCCGCCTGGACGGCACGTCTTCGTCGCCAGGGATCCCGGCACTTCGGCGCCACGGACGAGTCGTCCCTGGGCTCCGTCGACACGATGCCACCCGCCAACCGACACGGTACGCGGAGTGGGACTTCTCCGCGTGCCGGACCCGGGGCCGCGTTCGGGCGCTTCCTCGACGCCGCGGACTACCGGTTTGGTCGCTCCGACGACTCCAAAGACCGGGAGCTACGACCCCACGCGGGAGTGTTGCGCCGTCATCACCAACGACCCGGCAAACGCCGCCGGTGCGGCGGGTGCCGGAGACGGGGAAGTCACGCCGCCCCCGGGGATCGCCGCGCGCCCGGCCGCGGGGCCGAGCGCTCCCCGCCGGGGCCGACGTCGATGCACGGCCGGCCCAAGCCCGCGAGCTCGAGGCCAAGCCGGCGGAGGAGTACGGACGGTGCGGGCCGCTCCGCGCCTCGATGGCGGGGGAAGCCCCCGCGCGCGGCGAACGCGCGCGGGAGCCGGGGCCGACAGTCCGTGACCGCCTCAACCCCGTCCCCAACGTCGACAACGCGGATACGCCACCACGGGCGAGCCAAAAGCTCATCGCCGCCGCGACGTTGCTACGCGCCATGCCGGCACCCTCGACCCCCGAGGCTAGAGACATGCACCGCGAGGTGCAGACTCTCCTTGAGCAAGCGGCCGTCCAGCAGGCCGAGAGCTCAGCCTCACGCATCCGCCAACAGGGGGGACGCACGGCGCGATGATCCTGCACCGGGAGGCGAACCCTCGGTGCACGTAGGTCAACCTGCTGACAGGGACGCACGCCGGCCAAGGAACGGCTCCTCGACACGCGCAGGACGCTGGATGGCGATGCCCGCAACGTCATCAACGCCGGGCGCACCGGCAAGGCGGACGCGCGAGCGGCTAGGGGCTACCACCCTCGAAGGGGTGGACGCTACGACAGCGGCGGTGAGGATCGCTCCCCGACACCGAGCCCCCGGCACCCGTGTGTTCGGCCGGGAGATCCGCACGGCGGCGTTCCCCCGCCGCTTCCGTCGGCCCCTCGACGATCGTCAAATACAACGGGGAGACGGACCCTCGTGTCCGGCTCAACGATTACCGCCCGGCTCCGTCACCGGGCGGGGCCACCAACGACGAAGTAATCATCCGCAACTTGCCCCCGCATCCGGGCGACGCGGCCCGACATGGCTCGAGCACTTACCCGCCAGCCAGATCCATAGCTGGGACGATCTAGTCCACACCTTCGTGGGCAACTTCCGAGGCACGTACGTGCGCCCCGGGAACTCCTGGGATCTGCGCTCCTGCACGCAGAAGCCGGGCGAGTCGCTACGGGACTTCATACGGCGCTTCTCCAAGCGCCGCACGTAGCTCCCCGGCCGTGGCACAATCCGAGATCGTGCACGCGTTCCTCGAGGGCACCTCGTGCCGGGACCTTGTGCGCGAGCCGGGGACGCAGCCCCGCCCACGGACTCGAACGAGCCGTTCGACATTGCCACCGGCTTCGCCTCCGGGAGAGGAGGCCGTGGGGGGCAATCTTCGACGCGCAAGAAGGGCAAGCGCTCCGAGGACACGCCCGCGGAGGGCGGCGGGTCCAAGGAGCCGCGCCGCAACGACAAGCGGGGCAAGAAGGGGAAGAAGGCCGCGCCGCGAGGCGCGCGAGCGAGGGGCGCAACGGCGGCAACGCCGAGGCCCTCGCCGTTGACCCGGCCCGACGGGGCCCTCGACCGGCTCCTCGAGGCCCGGGGGTGTTCGACGACATGATGAAGAAGCCATGCCCCTACCACAAGACCCCCGTAAACCAGACTCTTGAGCAGTGCGACATGCTCAAGAAATTCTATGGCCGTGCCGCCGCGAAGGAGGCAGAGGCCAAGAAGGATGGGGGCGACGGTGACGCGGGTGGTTTCCCCGCCGTCGAAAATGTGTTCCTCATCTTTGGGGGACCTACTGTCGACATGTCGACCCTGGCCGCAAGAAGGAGCGGCACGAAGTCCTCGCCGCAGAGAGGGCACCTCCGGCCTTTCTCAACTGGTCGAAGGATGCCATCACCTTTAGCCGGGATGATCACCCAAATCGCATCCCGAACCCGGCCAAGACGACCGGTGGTCGATCCCATCATTGGGAACGCCCGGTTTTCGAAGGTCCTTATGGACGGAGGCGTAGCCTCAATATCCTCTTCGCGCATACATTGCGCCCGATGGGGATTGGGCCGGACCAGCTCGCGGCCCAAGACGAAGCCGTTTCACCGGCATCGCGCCCGGCAAGCAGGTTCAACCCCTCGGGCATCGATCTGCCCGTCTGGTTCGGGACCCCCAAGAATTTCCGCAAGGAAACCCTCACCTTCGAGGTGGTGGGATTCAAAGGGGCCTACCATGCCATCCTTGGGCGACCATGCTATGCCAAGTTCATGGCGGTCCCCAACTACACGTACCTGAAGATGAAGATGCCAAGTCCAAACGGCGTCATCACCGTCGGGTCATCGATCGAGCATGCATTCGATTGCGATGTCGAGTGCGTGGAACATGCAGAGGCACTAGCGCTGGATGAAGCGCTGGTGAACACACCGGAGAAGATGGTCAACGACGACCTCGCCCTCCGCCGCCAAACACATCGGCACCTTCGAGGCCGCCGAGCAAACCAAAGGGGTCCCCCTCGACCCGACGGCCCCCGAGGGCAAGGTGTTGAGGGTCGCCTCGACCCTCGATCCTAAATAGGAAGCAAGTGCTCGTCGACTTCCTCCGCGCCAACGCCGACGTCTTCGCGTGGAGCCCCTCGGACATGCCGGGCATCCCGAGGGAGGTCGCCGAGCACTCCCTTGATATCCTCGCCTAACGCCGCGCCGTTCGGCAGCCGGCCGCGCCGCTTCGACGAGGAGCGGCGACGGCGATCGGAGCGGAGCCGCGGAAGCTCCTCGAGGCCGGATTCATCAAGGAAGTGTTCCACCCTACGTGGCTAGCTAATCCCGTGCTTGTAAAAAAGAAAAATGGGAAGTGGAGGATGTGTATTGACTACACCGGCCTCAATAAAGCATGTCCAAAGGTTCCTTTTCCTTTGCCACGCATAGATCGATCGTTGATTCCACCGGCCGGTGTGAACTACTCCGTTTCCTTGATGCCTACTCGGGATATCACCAAATAAAAATGAAGGAGTCCGACCAGCTCGCGACTTCGTTCATCACACCGTTCGGGACGTTCGTTACGTCACGATGCCTTTTGGCCTCGAAACGCGGGCGCAACATATCGCCGCCGCATGCAAGCACGTTTTTTGGGGACCATATCGGGCGAACGGTCGAGGCTTACGTGGACGACATCGTCGTCAAGACCAGAAGGCGGACGACCCGGTTAGCGATCTTGGCATCGCGTTCACCGCTCGCGGGCCAACGGGGTCAAGCTCAACCCCGAAAAATGTGTCTTCGGAGTGCCGCGGGGCATGCTCCTAGGGTACATCGTCTCCCGGCCGGGGAATCGAGGCCAACCCCCGAAAAGGTCGCGGCCCTCGAGCGAATGGGTCCAATTCGGGACCTCAAAGGGGTGCAGAAGGTGTTGGGGTGCCTTGCCGCCTTGAGCCGCTTCGTCTCGAGGCTCGGTGAGAAGGGTCCGCCCTCTACCGGCTGCTCAAGAAGCACGAACGCTTCTCTTGGACCGCCGAAGCCCATGAAGCGCTCGACAAGCTGAAGGCGTCTCTGACACACGCCCCAATCCTTACGCCGCCGCGAGACGGCGAACCCCTCCAACTCTACGTGGCCGCAACCACCCAGGTGGTCAGCGCCGTGATCGTTGTGGAGCGCACGGAGGAAGGGCATGCCTTGCCCGTGCAGAGGCCGGTCTATTACATCAGCGAAGTCCTGTCGGACACGAAGACGCGCTACCCCCAGGTCCAGAAGCTGTTGTATGCGGTAGTCCTCGCGCGGCGCAAGCTCCGCCACTACTTCGAGGCCCACCCAGTTACGGTGGTCTCTTCCTTCCCGTTAGGAGAGATCATTCGCAACCCCGACGCGGCAGGCAGAATTGCCAAATGGTCCGTGGAGTTGATGGGCGAGACGCTCGCCTACGCTCCGCGCAAGGCCATCAAATCGCAAATCCTAGCCGATTTCGTCGCTGAGTGGACGGACACGCAGCGCCGCCCCCTCGCATTCAAGCAGAGGCCGGACTCGTTCTTCGACGGCTCGGTGATGAAGACAGAGCGGGCGCGGGCCTCGCTCTTCGTGTCACCCCTCGGGGAGCACATGCGCTACGCAAGGCGTCTCCACTTCCCCGCGTCCAACAATATGGCGGAATACGAGGCCCTTCTCTCGCGGCCTCAAAATCGCCATTGAGTTGGGCATCAAGCGCCTCGACGTGCGAGGGGATTCGCAGCTCGTGATCGACCAAGTCATGAAGAACGCGAGCCGCCACGATGACAAGATGGAGGCCTACCGTAAAGCCGTGCGGGCCCTCGAGGACAAATTCTATGGCATCGAGCTTAATCACGTACCCCGCCGATACAACGAGGAAGCGGATGAACTTGCCAAGATCGCGTCCGGCGGATCACCGTTCCCCCCGAACGTTTTCGCGCGCGACATCGCGCAGCCCCTCGGTCACCTTCGAGCCTTACCCCTCGAGCGACGGCGGACCCTCGGGGGCTCCCTTGAACCCATCGGGTGCGGAACCCATGGAAGAGGACCCCTCGAACGAGGCGTACGTGCTCTCCCTTCTCGAGGGGTACGGCTCCCACGAGGCTGTCGCGATGGACATCGAGCCGGCTCCCGTCCGTGCGGACCGGCGGGAGAAGTACATCGCCCGGATTGCTCGAGGGGAACTCCCCGCGCACCGGCCACGCCCGGCGCATCGCCGGGATGGCCAAGTCATTCACCCTCGTCGACGGCGAGCCGTACAAGCGCGCCGCGTCGGGGCATCCTCCGGGGCCGGTGTATACCCATTCCCGAGGGGCGCGAGCTCCTACGGGACATCCACGCGGGGATCCGTGGCCACCACGCCGCGCCACGCACCCTCGTTGGCAACGCGTTCCGCCAAGGCTTCTATTGGCCTACCGCGGTCGCGGATGCCGCCGAAATAGTGCGCACCGCGAAGGGTGCCGCTCTACGCCCGCAAGACCAATTTGCCCGCTCACGCCCGCAAACGATCCCCGTGACATGGCCGTTCGCCGTGTGGGGGTTGGATATCGTCGGGCCCCCGCGAAGGCGCCGGGGGGCTTCACCCACCCGCTTGTCGCGATTGACAAATTCTCCAAGTGGGTGGAGGTGCGCCCCATCACGAATTTGAAGGCCGAGCAAAGGCGGTCACGTTCTTCACCGACATCGTCTACCGCTTTGGAGTGCCAAACTCCATCATCACGGACAACGGGTCCCGGCTCACGGCCGGAAGTTCTTGGAGTTCTCGCGACAAGTTCCACATCCGCGTGGATTGGGCAGCCGTGGCACACCCACGGCACCAACGGCCAAGTGGAGCGCGCCAACGGCATGATTCTACAGGCCTCAAGCCCCGAATTTTTGACCAGCTCAACAAATCCGGCCGAAATGGCTCCAAGAACTACCGGCTAGCCGTGTGGAGCCTAAGGACCACCCCAAGCGTAGCCACCGGTTCACACCGTTCTTCCTAGTTCATGGCGCGGAGGCCATCCTCCCCACGTATCCGGAATACGGGTCGCCCAAGGTTCGAGGCTACAACGAAGATGCTAACCGGCCGAGCCCGCGAGGACTCACCGGACCGCCTAGACGAAGTACGCCTCGTGGCGTTGATGCACTCCGCGAGGTATCAACGGTCCCTACGACGTTACCAAGCACGCAAGATACGTCGGAGGGATTTCGGCCGAGGGGGATTTGGTCCTAAGGCTACGCCAAGACAATCGAGGGCGCCACAAGCTATCGCCCCCATGGGAGGGACCCTACGTCGTGGTGAAGGTGCTCAAACCGGCACATACAAGCCGGCCAACGAGGACGGCGAAGAACTCACCAACGCTTGGAATATCCAACGGCCTACGTCGCTTCTACCCTTAACTAGGATTTCCAAGTATTTTCTCGTTGTAAAAACGCATGGCCAACGCCCCAGTTGGTGTCACCTATGTAAATACTCCAAGTCTAATAAAAGGGCAACTCGGCTTTCCCCTGAAACCCAAGTTACCCTCGGGGCTACTGCGGGGGGCACCCCGCCCCCCCAAATGGTCCCATTTTTTTTCGCGCAAAAAAATGTAACAACACACGCTAAGTTTGTTTCCTACTTCAACCACGAGCCACGATTCGAACAGGCGTAGGCGGCACGGCGGAAGGAGCGCGCGAGCCGAGACGGCCCTACGCCGCGTGGCTATGGCCCGTCTCTCTCGCCTCCAACCCAGCGGGCCCCTTACGAAAAACGAACTCCCCTAACTAGAATCTACTCGAGAAGAAGGAGAAACAAAAAGCGTAATAAGCAAACGATTTCATTTACAACAACCGCCCATGTTCATGAAATAACTTGTTTATTTACAAAAAGGCCACGAGGCCGAATTCGATACACATAAAACAAAAAACGGGGCCCGGCCGCCCGCATGCTTTCGGTGCGGGGGAGGAGCAAAGATCGGCGGCGTCCGGAAGAGGAATTCTTCGAAGGCCTCGGCGAGCGACCCGGCGGCGTCGCAACAAGCGCGTCCGCACGCTCCATGGCCACCTCGTCCTCGACGCCCTCGGGCACGATGTAGCCTTCCGCCACCGCCTCGAGGTTGACCTCGTAGTGGGATCGCACCACTCCGAGGGCCTTCTCGCACGCCTAGATGCAACGCCCGGCGCATCCGCTCCGTGACGTGGCCGCCGAGGGCGCGCAGCGGCCGGCCGCCGCGCCGCCGCCCGGGCCTCGCCTTCCTCGACGACGCGGCAGTCTCGAGGGCCGCGTCACGCAGCCTCCCCGCAGCCTCCCCGGCTCGGAGGAGTTGTAGGAGGCCCGGCAGGCCTCCGCCCGCCCCGCCAGCCGTGCCCCAAGGCAGTGCGCAAGCCTGGAATCAACAAGACGACAAGAAATCAGAAAGGGGAAGCGAACCCTCTAAAACAAAAAACCAACAAACAAAGTCGAAAAGTCTCACCCTCGACTTGCTTCCTCTCCAGATTGAGGTCGCGGCGCGCGGACTCGAGTGCCAGCTCGAGACGCTGGACGGCCTCGCCTTGCTCACGGAGGGCCATCTCCTGGCTGGCATTGCTGATGCTGAGCGAGAGCGCTTCATCCTCAACCTTGGAGAATGCGGCGTTCCGCTCCTCCAGCCGACTTCTCCGCCGCTCGCGAGCAACGCGCTCCCGCTCCGGGGCCGCCGTTCGAGCGTCGCCGAGGGCAGCCCCGCTCTTGCCGGAGCCGCCCCTCGCCCCCCGGCGGCGACGCGCTCCCCGCCGAAGCCGCTCCTCGCCGACGACAAGGGCCGCGGCCTTGGCGTCGAGGGCGGCCTTCGTGTCATCGGCCTCCTTGGCGCGGCCGCTCCGCCCCCGCGCGCCCGCTCCTCGCCCGGCGCCGCCGCGCCCGCGCCCCCCTCGAGCGACGTGCGGAGCTCCCGGTCTCGGCGCGAGCGGTGGCCACCTCCGCCTCCCGTGTGGCGGCCGCCGTCCGCGTCTTGTCCGTGTCCTCACGCGCGTTCCACGCCGCCTCGTCGCGATCGACGAGGGCCGCGCGGATCCGCTCGAGGCTCGCGTGACGCGCCGTGCCCCCGCCCCGAGCTCTCGGGGAGCACGTCGCACCACGCCATCGCCCGCACACCCGCCCACTGTCCGGCGTCCTGAGAGCTTCCGCAAGCGCGTCGAAAGCGCTGCATCGCTCCCGGAGCTGGCGGGCCTCGGCGTTCACCTGGTCGAACGCGCTGTACTTCTCATGGGCGCGGCGCTCGAGCTCCTGGCATCCACACATCGAACCTCGTGAGCGCCAAGTCTTGAATGCAGCACGCGAAAACGAAAAAAGGAAGGGAGAAGAGCCACCGTGGCTCACCTGGAAGACGATCCAGGCCGGGCCGCCGTGGACCCGCAGCGCCTCGTTCAACGCGCGGCTGAGCGTGGCGCCGTGGCCCGAGCTCGCCCCGCAGCTCCCGCTCCCCCCGGCGTCGGCAAACGCAGGGGGATCCTCCACGCCCCCCCCCCCACCGGGCGGGGGCGGCCCGCGTGGGAGGACGAGGCCCCAAAGACCGTGCCCTTGACCCCCCACCGTCAGGTGACCCTCGCGCCGCCTCACGAGGGCCCCCCCCCCGGGGCTCGGGGGGAGGTCGTGGGGCCGCCCGGCCCACTGGTTCCACCCAGGCGGCGGGGAGTCATCCGAGAGCTCCACCACCTCCGCCTGGAGACCGCCGGCGGGAGGAGCCGCCTGCTCCGCCTCCGCCGGCGCCTCCACCGCGCCTCCGCGGCCACGGGCGCCCGTCGTGGCGCCGTTGCCGCCACCTCCGCCCGTGCCGCCGCATCCGCGGGCGCCCCCGCAGTTGCGCCCGCTCCGCCTCCTCCGCAAAGGGCCGCCACCGCGGGCGGCACCTCCACCGTAGCCACCGCCGCGGCCCGCGCCTCCGTGGCGACCGGCGCCGCCGCCCCCGGCGACCCCTCGGCCGCGCCGCGGCGGGCCGATCCGCCGGCCGGGGCCTCGAGGCCCCGCCCGGCCTTGCGAGCTCGTGCCCGCCGCCGCGCCCGTCCCCGGCGCGACCCCCTCGACGAACGCCGCCGGGTGGGGATCGACGCGTCCGTCCTCGCACCTTGGCCGGTGCAAGAGGAGGGACGGTTGGCACCGCCCCCCGCGCAAACACGAACGGAGGGTTAGAGCATCTAATAACCAAGCAAACTAAAGCCAAGCAAAGGAAGAACAAGGTTCCTTACCTCGCGGAGGAAAAGGCCCGCTTCCTTTTCCTCGAGGCCTCCGACGAGGCCGCGGCGCAGGGGCCGCGCCGCCGCGCCGCCTCCCCGACGGCGCCACCGCGCGCGCGGGCACGCCCGCCTCACGCGTGGGCGCGCCCGATGCCGTACCCCCCGATGACGCCACCGCGCGCGGGGGCACGCTCGCCCGCGCGCGCGGCACGCCCGCCGACGCGCCCCTTGACGATGACGCCCGCGCGCGCGGACGCGCTCCCCGCGCGCGCGCGGGCACGCTTGACGCGCGCGCGAGCACGTCCGCCGCGCGCGCCCCGCGGGCGCGCGCCGGCACCCCCGCGGCGCGTGCCGCCCCCCGACGATGATTGCTCGGCGACGGGCGCCGGTGCGCCCACCCCGTGCAAAGCCGCCCCCGACGCCGCGCGGGTTCCGGCGACGGGGGCGCGGTCGCCACCCGTCCGAGGGGCCCTCCCCCTCGTACTCTTCCTCCTCGTCCTCGCTCCGAGGACGAGGGCTCCTCGATGTCCGGGGAGGAGAGCCCCCGCCTCCTCCCGCCGCCGGCACTCCGCGGACCGTGCGTCGCGGCGCGCTTGGCGCCGCCTTGCGTGCTCCCTCCCCGCGCGCCGCTCGCTCCCCGCTCGCCCCGCCGCGCCGCCCGGCCGAGCGCACGGGAGTCGGGGGTGGGTGGAACGGACTTGGCGGCGTTGAACCGCACCACCGCGCGCGAGAGCAACGATGGCGCATCGAGAAACGGAAGCAAGAACAAGGACTAAAACGAATCAAAAACCACACTCACCAACGGGCCGACGGGGAGCATCTCGATATCCCACGGGGTCCGACCCGCAGCGCCGGCGTCCGGTGTCGACGGCGCTCCGCGCCCGGTGAGCGCGTACGGCCGCTCCAGCGGCGTCGGGAGCATCCGCGACCTCGCCAGGTCGACGGGGTTGGCCGCCTCCGTCATCTCGAAGATGCAGAGGGGCCTCTCCATCAACGGCACGACCCGCCGGTGGTGGAGGAAGGCGAGGACGCCCATCGCGTTGAGCCCCTCCTTCGCCAGCCGCTGCAGGGCGGCAAGGACCCGACCCCCCGGCGCGCCCGATGATTGGCCGTAGGCAACCCGTAGCCCCGGTGAGTCCCGGCCTCTTCTTGAACACCCGGCCGGTGTAGGGAGGGAGGCCGGGCTCGGCGTTGCGTTAGATAAAACCATCCCCGCTCCCGACCGGCGTTGTTCGTCGTCATGGTGCGGGGGATGTAGAAATCCTTGAGCCGCCCCCGCGAGCGAGCGACATCCCGCCGGCGCGGACCGCGCGGCGGGTCCTCGGCTCCGACGTGGGCTGCGTGATGAGCTCCCCGCGGAAGAGGTGTACCCGCAGCTCCCAATTGACCGGGATCCCCGTGTACCCTTCGCGACGCCCACGAATGTGGCCGCCCGCGAGATCGCATTGGGGGCAAAGTTGTGCGCCTCCACCCCATAGTGGTAGCACAATGCCCGCATGAATGTGCTCGCCGGCGCGTTGAAGCCGCGCTCGTGATAGCGGAGGAAGCTCACCACGTAACCCTCCGGCGGATTGGGCTCGAGGTGCGTCGACGGCGGCACGATCCACTCCGCCGGCGCCCTTCTTCGTTGGCCGACACCGGCCGGCGGCGACCGCCGCCGCCAGTGGCGAGCCGGGTCACGGCCGACCTCTCCCGTGCGTACGGCTCCAGGACCCTGATCGGAAGCTGAGGCGGCGCCATAAGGGGGGACGAACGAGTGCGAAGGCGGAAGACAAGGAAACGAGGAAAAAGCTCTAAGCAGCGAGCCCGCGCGACGCGGCAAGAGTGAGGCGAAGGCGAAGGGACGGAGGACTGAAAACGGTGAGAAGCCAAGGTAAAAAACCGCCGTCCCTTCCTCACCGCAGTCTTATAGGCAACGGGCGAGTTCTCCGGAGCGACGCCCCGCCAACATTAACCGGCAGGAATCTTTCCATCGCGTCGACGGGCGGGCCCCACCACGACCGCAGCGGCTCTAACACCGCAGCGCGGGTCATCATTACGGCATGACCGGCGCGACCGAGGCAAAACCGTCACGTCCGCCGGCCACGCCGCCCACTACGCGCGCGCGCGGCCGCGCCGCCAAAAAGGCGCGCCCGCGCTCGCAAAACCGCGGCCACGACCGCAAGGCAATTAAATGCCCGGCCCCTTGCCAAGCAAGGAGAGCCCTCGAGCGAGGCGAATCCCTCGCTCGAGACAAAGGCGACCCTCGATGGGATGACAGCGTGAGAAGGTCGCCCGGGACCCGCTCGGTGTAGAGCAGCAACCGCGGCACCCATGCCACGTGAAGCCCTCGAGTGGCGTGACCCTCGCACGAAACAAGGCGACCCTCGATGGGATATCAGCGTGAGAAGGACGCCCGGGACCTGCTCGACGTAGAGCAGACCACCGCGGGCACCCATGCCACGTAGGACCCTCGAGCGGCATGACCCCCAACTCGAGACAATGTCAACCCTCTAAAAGAAGGCACGCGCGTAAGAGGATCGCCTGTGTCACGCTTGAAATAGAGCGACACCGAAAGCACTCATGCCGCGCCGTGCCGCCAACAAGCACCTCGAGGGCCGGCACGTCCGTACCCCTCGACGGCCGCAAACGCGAAAAGACGGGGCTGTCCATGCACGGCCCCGCACGGCCTTACCGATCGAGGTTCGAAGCCCGACCCTCGACGGGTTCGAACAGGCGCCCCGCATCACGCAGTTAGGGACGACGAGGGCACGCGCATTCGAGCCGTTCCTCGAGCCCGTCGGCTCGAGGGTGCCCCACATGTCGTGTTCGAGAGCCGCCGAGGGCGCCTAGCCGGGGGATCCCACCGAGGGAGAGCTTCCGCGCCCTCGGTCCCTAGCGAACGGGACCGAGCCCCACCTAGCAAACCCACGCAAGCGCTTCCATGGACGTGTCTCCGACCGCGCAGCCCTACCCTTATCGAACGGGGCATGGACGTCCACTTGAACCACCCGCTAGCGCCTCGATGAGGAATCCGCGATTCGCGACCCGCTCGATGGGAGTCGTGGAAACCTCACCCCTCCGTCCCGCGGAGGGACGGCGAGGGCGCGATAAAAAACAAGTCGTCGTGCTCGACCCGATCGCCTCGAACAAGCCAAGGCTCGGGGGCTTGACGCACGGCTACACCTCCTTGGAATTGCACCCGCCGGGAGACAAAGGACAGGGGAGCGTGCACCCCCGATGCCGGCCGAAATACCGCCGATGCCGGTTGGCATATGTGCCACGCCTTTCCGACCGAATTGCTCGCGGTTAACCCCCCGCAGGAGAGCCCACACCCCCGCAGGCTTCGGGGTTAGACCCGCGGGCCCGCCGACGCGGCCCCACGGAAAGCGTTCGCAAACAAGGAGGGAAGAACGTCCTATCGCAGGTTCCGCATCCGCGGGAGCCTCAATGGCAAACCCGCATGCTCGGGGGCTACCGTCGGGGACCGCCCCTAGGGGTCCCCTCAAACAATGGGGGAACCCTTACTTAAATTCCCGCATCAAAATAAGCTAAGCCTAACCATGCAGAGACTAACCATGCAGACATGGCCCATGCAAACAGACTTCGGAGGCCCACCAAGACGGCTCGTCCGTAAGACCCCTCGAGCGGTGCTCCGCCCGCCCGAGGGTACGCTCCTCCTCGGACGGGCTCCGCCCCGTTCGAGGGGCAACCCCCTCCTCGAACGGACTCCGCCCCGTTCGAGGGGCGACCCTTCCCTCGAGCGGTCCCGCCCCCGCTCGAGGGCTCGATCCCCCTCGAGCGGGCCTCGCCTCGCTCGAGGGTCCGCTCCACCCTCGGCCGGGGCCCGCCACGCTCACGGCGCCCCGCGCGCGTGCGCCGCCCCCGTACTTGGGCATTTAACGCCCCGACGCCGCGAGACGGCGTCATCATGCGCCCGGGCTCACGCCCCGTGCCGCCGCACCAACTCCCTAGGGAGGAGCCCATCCCCGCTACCGTGGGATGGACCGTGCGGTACGGCCGTGTCGTCCCGTGACACCGTGCGCCCGCTACCGTACGGCTAACGCGCCCGACCCCTCGAAAGGGGGCCGGCGCACCCTCGACTCCACTTTCCCGTGACCCCGCAGTTAGGGTGAGGGGCGCTAGGCCGGTGGGCGGCCATCCCGGCCACCGTAACGGCGCGGCCGCCGTACCCACGCGTGCGGGCGCACGCCCGACTCCGCAGGCGCACGCCCGAGCACCGCAAAGAACCACTCCACCACCGCAGCTCATTGGGAAGGAACGCCGTTCGCCCGCTCCCGTACTCCGTACCGCCCATCATCGCACCTCCCTCGAAGCCTATCGGGGACGCCATCGCCATCCGCCGCCTCCTACCCTCGAACCGCCACCGTTCGGGTACGAGGTAGGCCATCATGGCCGGATCGCGCCGAAGATCGTCCGACGGCCGCCCACTCTACGCCGTAGCACGACGTGCTTCCACACGTAGCTAGGTAGCGCGGCGTGCATGTAACTCGCCGCCCCCTTGGCCTATAAAAGGGGAGGCGAGCCCCCAGCCGCGGGGGGAGGACGAATCCGGAGGAACACGCACGCACCGTGCACTCACTCTCTTATTCTCCCACAACATCTCCAGCCACTCACCCAGGGACTTGGAAGCCACGCTTCCTCTCCCGCCTTGCTTGTACTTGCCCCACTACAAGCACCCCCGGTGCTGAGCAATATAGTGCCACGAGCACGCCCCTGCTGGACGTACGGCCCCCTCGGCCGGAACCAGGATAAAACCTTGTGTCATTTGTTGCTTAGCATCGACCATCGAGGGATAGACCTAGGCGTTATCTACTGGTTAGTGTCGGGACCATATTCCGCACCGACAGTTGGCGCCCACCGTGGGGCAAACGAGCGCCTAAGGTCATTTCGCTAACTCCCTCCATGGTGATTCGCACTGAGTACCGTAGCACCCGCTACAACATGGGTAGCTCGGACCCTCTTCCGCCGGGTTCGAGATCCGCTTCGGGGACTTGAACTTCCGTGCCACGGGGAACGGCTATCTCATGCGCCTCACCAACCGTGAGGAGCTCCGCGCGCGCGCCGCGAGGCCGGGTCCGCTCCGGTCTCCGCCGCACGCACGACACCGGCGCAGCGCCCGCAGCACCGGATGCCGCGGGCCCGTCGACGCCGCGACGCCGTCGTCGCTCCGGGCTACGCCGCGTCGGGGGCGCGGTCCGAGCGGCGGCGGCCGAGCGCGCCGCCGCTCGGCCGCGGTGCACCCACCGTCACGACGGCCGCCACCGCCCCCGGCAGACCGCGTGCGGCTCTCCGACCACGCATCCCCATCGGGCCGCGTGGCGCCACTACGGCCTACAACGCCAACGTCAACACGACAATGCGCAGGGTTCCGCCCGGTCGCGCACGTCTTCGTCGCGGGGGATCCCGGCACCCCGGCCAGCGGACGAGTCGTCCCCCGGGCTCCGTCGACACGATGCCACCCGCCAACCGACACGGGTACGCGGGAGTGGGACTTCTCCGGCGTGCCGGACCCGGGGCCGCGTTCGGGCGCTTCCTCGACGCCGCGGACTACCGGTTTGGTCGCTCCGACGACTCAAAGACCGGGAGCTACGACCCCACGCGGGAGTGTTGCGCCGTCATCACCAACGACCCGGCAAACGCCGCCGGTGCGGCGGGTGCCGGGAGACGGGGAAGTCACGCCCGCCCGGGGGATCGCCACGCGCCCGGCCGCGGGGCCGAGCGCTCCCCGCCGGGGCCGACGTCGACGCACACCGGCCCAAGCCCGCGAGCTCGAGGCCAAGCCGGCAGAGGAGTACGGACGGTGCGGCTACTCCGCGCCTCGATGGCGGGGGGAGGCCTCCGCGCGCGGCGAGCGCGCGCGGGAGCTGGGCCGACAGGTCCGTGACCGCCTCAACCCCGTCCCCAACGTCGACAACGCGGATACGCCACCACGGGCGAGCCAAAAGCTCATCGCCGCCGCGACGTTGCTACGCGCCATGCCGGCACCCTCGACCCCCGAGGCTCGAGACATGCACCGCGAGGTGCAGACTCTCCTTGAGCAAGCGGCCGTCCAGCAGGCCGAGAGCTCAGCCTCACGCATCCGCCAACAGGGGGACGCACGGGGCGATGATCCTGCACCGGGAGGCGAACCCTCGGTGCACGTAGGTCAACCTGCTGACCAGGGACGCACGCCGGCCAAGGAACGGCTCCTCGACACGCGCAGGGCGCTGGATGGCGATGCCCGCAACGTCATCAACGCCAGGCGCACCGGAAGAAGGCGGACGCGCGAGCGGCTAGGGGCTACCACCCTCGAAGGGGTGGACGCTACGACAGCGGTGAGGATCGCTCCCCGACACCGGAGCCCCCGGGCACCCGTGTGTTCAGCCGGGAGATCCGCACGGCGGCGTTCCCCCGCCGCTTCCGTCGCCCCCTCGACGATCGTCAAATACAACGGGGAGACGGACCCTCGTGTCCGGCTCAACGATTACCGCCCGGCTCGTCGCCCGGGCGGGGCCACCAACGACGAAGTAATCATCCGCAACTTGCCCCCGCATCCGGGCGACGCGGCCCGACATGGCTCGAGCACTTGCCCGCCGGCCCGCATCCATAGCTGGGACGATCTAGTCCACACCTTCGTGGGCAACTTCCAGGGCACGTACGTGCGCCCCGGGAACTCCTGGGATCTGCGCTCCTGCACGCAAAAGCCGGCGAGTCGCTACGGGACTTCATACGGCGCTTCTCCAAGCGCCGCACAGTAGCTCCCCAGCGTGGCACAATCCGAGATCGTGCACGCGTTCCTCGAGGGCACCTCGTGCCGGGACCTTGTGCGCGAGCTGGGACGCAGCCCGCCCACGGACTCGAACGAGCTGTTCGACATTGCCACCGCCCTTCGCCTCCGGGAGAGGAGGCCGTGGGGGCAATCTTCGACGGCAAGAAGGGCAAGCGCTCCGAGGACACGCCCGCGGAGGGCGGCGGGTCCAAGGAGCCGCGCCGCAACGACAAGCGGGGCAAGAAGGGGAAGAAGCCGCGCCGCGAGGCGCGCGAGCAGGGGCGCAACGGCGGCAACGCCGAGGCCCTCGCTGTTGACCCGGCCCGACGGGGCCCTCGACCGGCTCCTCGAGGCCCGGGGGTGTTCGACGACATGATGAAGAAGCCATGCCCCTACCACAAGACCCCCGTAAACCACACTCTTGAGCAATGCGACATGCTCAAGAAGTTCTATGGCCGTGCCGCCGCGAAGGAGGCAGAGGCCAAGAAGGATGGGGGCGATGGCGACGCGGGTGGTTTCCCCGCCGTCGAAAATGTGTTCCTCATCTTTGGGGGACCTACCGTCGACATGTCGACCCTAAGCCGCAAGAAGGAGCGGCACGAAGTCCTCGCCGCGGAGAGGGCACCTCCGGCCTTTCTCAACTGGTCGAAGGATGCCATCACCTTTAGCCGGGATGATCACCCAAATCGCATCCCGAACCCGGCCGCACTCCACCGGTGGTCGATCCCATCATTGGGAACGCCCCGGTTTTCGAAGGTCCTTATGGACGGAGGCGTAGCCTCAATATCCTCTTCGCGCATACATTGCGCCCGATGGGGATTGGGCCGGGACCGCCGCGGCCCGAAGACGAAGCCGTTTCACCCGCATCGCGCCCGGCAAGCGGGTTCAACCCCTCGGCATCGATCCGCCCGTCCGGTTCGGGACCCCCAAGAATTTCCGCAAGGAAACCCTCACCTTCGAGGTGGTGGGATTCAAAGGGGCCTACCATGCCATCCTTGGGCGACCATGCTATGCCAAGTTCATGGCGGTCCCCAACTACACGTACCGAAGATGAAGATGCCAAGTCCAAACGGCGTCATCACCGTCGGGTCATCGATCGAGCATGCATTCGATCGCGATGTCGAGTGCGTGGAACATGCAGAGGCACTAGCGCCGGGATGAAGCGCCGGTGAACACACCGGAGAAGATGGTCAACGACGACCTCGGCCTCCGCCGCCAAACACATCGGCACCTTCGAGGCCGCCGAGCAAACCAAAGGGGTCCCCCTCGACCCGACGGCCCCCGAGGGCAAGGTGTTGAGGGTCAGCTCGACCCTCGATCCTAAATAGGAAGCAGTGCTCGTCGACTTCCTCCGCGCCAACGCCGACGTCTTCGCGTGGAGCCCCTCGGACATGCCAGGCATCCCGAGGGAGGTCGCCGAGCACTCCCTTGATATCCTCGCCTAACGCTCGCGCCGTTCGGCCAGCCGGCCGCGCCGCTTCGACGAGGAGCGGCGACGGCGATCGGAGCGGAGCCGCGGAAGCTCCTCGAGGCCGGATTCATCAAGGAAGTGTTCCACCCTACGTGGCTAGCTAATCCCGTGCTTGTAAAAAAGAAAAATGGGAAGTGGAGGATGTGTATTGACTACACCGGCCTCAATAAAGCATGTCCAAAGGTTCCTTTTCCTTTGCCACGCATAGATCGGATCGTTGATTCCACCGCCGGGTGTGAACTACTCGTTTCCTTGATGCCTACTCGGGATATCACCAAATAAAAATGAAGGAGTCCGACCAGCTCGCGACTTCGTTCATCACACCGTTCGGGACGTTCGTTACGTCACGATGCCTTTTGGCCTCGTAAACGCGGGCGCAACATATCGGCGCCGCATGCAAGCACGTTTTTGGGGACCATATCGGGCGAACGGTCGAGGCTTACGTGGACGACATCGTCGTCAAGACCGGGAAGGCGACGACCCGGTTAGCGATCTTGGCATCGCGTTCACCGCCGCGCGGCCAACGGGGTCAAGCTCAACCCCGAAAAATGTGTCTTCGGAGTGCCGCGGGGCATGCTCCTAGGATACATCGTCTCCCGGCCGGGGAATCGAGGCCAACCCCCGAAAAGGTCGCGGCCCTCGAGCGAATGGGTCCAATTCGGGACCTCAAAGGGGTGCAGAAGGTGTTGGGGTGCCTTGCCGCCTTGAGCCGCTTCGTCTCGAGGCTCGGTGGAGAAGGGTCCGCCCTCTACCGGCCGCTCAAGAAGCACGAACGCTTCTCTTGGACCGCCGAGGCCCGAGAAGCGCTCGACAAGCCGAAGGCGTCTCTCGACACACGCCCCAATCCTTACGCCGCCGCGAGACGGCGAACCCCTCCAACTCTACGTGGCCGCAACCACCCGGTGGTCGCCGCCGTGATCGTTGTGGAGCGCACGGAGGAAGGGCATGCCTTGCCCGTGCGCAGGCCGGTCTACTACATCGCCGAAGTCCCGTCGGACACGAAGACGCGCTACCCCCGTGTCCGTGTGTCGTTGTATGCGGTAGTCCTCGCGCGGCGCAAGCTCCGCCACTACTTCGAGGCCCACCCGGGCCACGGTGGTCTCTTCCTTCCCGTTAGGAGAGATCATTCGCAACCCCGACGCGGCAGGCAGAATTGCCAAATGGTCCGTGGAGTTGATGGGCGAGACGCTCGCCTACGCTCCGCGCAAGGCCATCAAATCGCAAATCCTAGCCGATTTCGTCGCTGAGTGGACGGACACGCACCGCCGCCCCCTCGCATTCAAGCAGAGGCCGGACTCTCGTTCTTCGACGGCTCGGTGATGAAGACAGAGCGGGCGCGGGCCTCGCTCTTCGTGTCACCCCTCGGGGAGCACATGCGCTACGCAAGGCGTCTCCACTTCCCCGCGTCCAACAATATGGCGGAATACGAGGCCCTTCTCTCGCGGCCTCAAAATCGCCATTGAGTTGGGCATCAAGCGCCTCGACGTGCGAGGGGATTCGCAGCTCGTGATCGACCAAGTCATGAAGAACGCGAGCCGCCACGACGACAAGATGGAGGCCTACTGTAAAGCCGTGCGGGCCCTCGAGGACAAATTCTACGGCATCGAGCTTAATCACGTACCCCGCCGATACAACGAGGAAGCGGATGAACTTGCCAAGATCGCGTCCGGCGGATCACCGTTCCCCCGAACGAATTCGCGCGCGACATCGCGCAGCCCCTCGGTCACCTTCGAGCCTTACCCCTCGAGCGACGGCGGACCCTCGGGGGCTCCCTTGAACCCATCGGGTGCGGAACCCATGGAAGAGGACCCCTCGAACGAGGCGTACGTGCTCTCCCTTCTCGAGGGGTACGGCTCCCACGAGGCTGTCGCGATGGACATCGAGCCGGCTCCCGTCCAGGCGGACTGGCGGGAGAAGTACATCGCCTGGATTGCTCGAGGGGAACTCCCCGCAGACCGGGCCACAGCCAGGCGCATCGCCAGGATGGCCAAGTCATTCACCCTCGTCGACGGCGAGCTGTACAAGCGCGCCGCGTCAGGCATCCTCCAGCGGTGTATACCCATTCCCGAGGGGCGCGAGCTCCTACGGGACATCCACGCGGGGATCTGTGGCCACCACGCCGCGCCGCGCACCCTCGTTGGCAACGCGTTCCGCCAAGGCTTCTACTGGCCTACCGCGGTCGCGGATGCCAGCGAAATAGTGCGCACCCGCGAAGGGTGCCGCTCTACGCCCGCAAGACCAATTTGCCCGCTCACGCCCTGCAAACGATCCCCGTGACATGGCCGTTCGCCGTGTGGGGGTTGGATATCGTCGGGCCCCTGCGGAAGGCGCCCGGGGGCTTCACCCACCTGCTTGTCGCGATTGACAAATTCTCCAAGTGGGTGGAGGTGCGCCCCATCACGAATTTGAAGGCTGAGCAGGCGGTCACGTTCTTCACCGACATCGTCTACCGCTTTGGAGTGCCAAACTCCATCATCACGGACAACGGGTCCCGCTCACGGCCGGAAGTTCTTGGAGTTCTCGCGACAAGTTCCACATCCGCGTGGATTGGGCGCCGTGGCACACCCACGGACCAACGGCCAAGTGGAGCGCGCCAACGGCATGATTCTACGTGGCCTCAAGCCCCGAATTTTTGACCAGCTCAACAAATCGGCCGAAATGGCTCCAAGAACTACCAAGCAGCCGTGTGGAGCCTAAGGACCACCCCAAGCAGAGCCACCGGGTTCACACCGTTCTTCCTAGTTCATGGCGCGGAGGCCATCCTCCCCACAGATCTGGAATACGGGTCGCCCAAGGTTCGAGGCTACAACGAAGATGCTAACCGGCCGAGCCCGCGAGGACTCACCGGACCGCCTAGACGAAGTACGCCTCGTGGCGTTGATGCACTCCGCGAGGTATCAACAGTCCCTACGACGCTACCAAGCACGCAAGATACGTCGGAGGGATTTCGGGCCGAGGGGGATTTGGTCCTAAGGCTACGCCAAGACAATCGAGGGCGCCACAAGCTATCGCCCCCATGGGAGGGACCCTACGTCGTGGTGAAGGTGCTCAAACCGGCACATACAAGCTGGCCAACGAGGACGGCGAAGAACTCACCAACGCTTGGAATATCCAACAGCCTACGTCGCTTCTACCCTTAACTAGGATTTCCAAGTATTTTCTCGTTGTAAAAACGCATGGCCAACGCCCCGCTTGGTGTCACCTATGTAAATACTCCAAGTCTAATAAAAGGGCAACTCGGCTTTCCCCCCGAAACCCAAGTTACCCTCGGGGGCTACCGCGGGGGGGCCCCCCCCCCAAATGGTCCCATTTTTTTTCGCGCAAAAAAATGTAACAACACACGCTAAGTTTGTTTCCTACTTCAACCACGAGCCACGATTCGAACAGGCGTAGGCGGCACGGCGGAAGGAGCGCGCGAGCCGAGACGCCCTACGCCGCGTGGCTATGGCCCGTCTCTCTCGCCTCCAACCCGACGGGCCCCTTACGAAAAACGAACTCCCCTAACTAGAATCTACTCGAGAAGAAGGAGAAACAAAAAGCGTAATAAGCAAACGATTTCATTTACAACAACCGCCCATGTTCATGAAATAACTTGTTTATTTACAAAAAGGCCACGAGGCCGAATTCGATACACATAAAACAAAAAAACGGGCCCTGGCCGCCCGCATGCTTTCGGGCGGGTGGAGCAAGCAAAGATCGGCGGCGTCCGGAAGAGGAATTCTTCGAAGGCCTCGGCGAGCGACCCGGCGGCGTCGCAACAAGCGCGTCCGCACGCTCCATGGCCACCTCGTCCTCGACGCCCTCGGGCACGATGTAGCCTTCCGCCACCGCCTCGAGGTTGACCTCGTAGTGGGATCGCACCACTCCGAGGGCCTTCTCGCACGCCTAGATGCAACGCCCGGCGCATCCGCTCCGTGACGTGGCCGCCGAGGGCGCGCAGCGGCCGGCCGCCGAGCCGCCGGCCCGGGCCTCGCCTTCCTCGACGACGCGGCAGTCTCGAGGGCCGCGTCCCGCAGCCTCCCCGCAGCCCCCGCTCGGAGGAGTTGTAGGAGGCCCGCAGGCCTCGCCCGCCCGGCCAGCCGTGCCCCAAGGCAAGTGCGCAAGCCCGGAATCAACAAGACGACAAGAAATCGTAAAGGGGAAGCGAACCCTCTAAAACAAAAAACCAACAAACAAAGTCGAAAAGTCTCACCCTCGACTTGCTTCCTCTCCGCATTGAGGTCGCGGCGCGCGGACTCGAGCTCCGACTCGAGACGCTGGACGGCCTCGCCTTGCTCACGGAGGGCCACCTCCTCGGCCGGCATTGCCGATGCCGAGCGAGAGCGCTTCATCCTCAACCTTGGAGAATGCGGCGTTCCGCTCCTCCGGGGCCGACTTCTCCGCCGCTCGCGAGCAACGCGCTCCCGCTCCGCCGCCGTTCGAGCGTCGCCGAGGGCAGCCTCGCTCTTGCCGGAGCCGCCCCTCGCCCCCGGCGGCGACGCGCTCCCCGCCGAAGCCGCTCCTCGCCGACGACGAGGGCCGCGGCCTTGGCGTCGAGGGCGGCCTTCGTGTCATCGGCCTCCTTGGCGCGCCGCTCCAGCCCCGCGCGCCCGCTCCCTCGCCCCCCGGCGCCGCCGCGCCCGCGCCCCCTCGAGCGACGTGCGGAGCTCCCGGTCTCCCGCGCGAGCGGTGGCCACCTCCGCCTCCCGTGGCGGCCGCCGTCCGCGTCTTGTCCGTGTCCTCGCGCGCGTTCCACGCCGCCTCGTCGCGATCGACGAGGGCCGCGCGGATCCGCTCGAGGCTCGCGTGACGCGCCGTGCCCCCGCCCGAGCTCTCGGGGAGCACGTCGCACCACGCCATCGCCCGCACACCGGCCCGCCCGTCCGGCGTCCCGAGAGCTTCCGCAAGCGCGTCGAAAGCGCCGCATCGCTCCCGAGCCGGCGGGCCTCGGCGTTCACCTCGGTCGAACGCGCCGTACTTCTCATGGGGGCGCGCGCTCGAGCTCCCGGCATCCACACATCGAACCTCGTAAGCGCCAAGTCTTGAATGCAGCACGCGAAAACGAAAAAAGGAAGGGAGAAGAGCCACCGTGGCTCACCCGGAAGACGATCCAAGGCCGGCCGCCGTGGACCCGCGCCGCCTCGTTCAACGCGCGGCTGAGCGTGGCGCCGTGGCTCCGAGCTCGCCCCGCAGCTCCCCGCTCCCCCCGGCGTCGGCAAACGCAGGGGGATCCTCCACGGCCCCCCCCACCCGGGCGGGGCGGCCGGCGTGGGAGGACGAGGCCCCAAGACCGTGCCCTTGACCCCCCACCGTCGGGTGACCCTCGCGCCGCCTCACGAGGGCCCCCTCCCCGGGGCTCGGGGGAGGTCGTGGGCCGCCCGGCCCACCGGTTCCACCCGGGCGGCGGGGAGTCATCCGAGAGCTCCACCACCTCCGCCCGGAGACCGCCGGCGGGAGGAGCCGCCCGCTCCGCCTCCGCCGGCGCCTCCACCCGCGCCTCCGCGGCCACGGCGCCCGTCGTGGCGCCGTTGCCGCCACCTCCGCCCGTGCCGCCGCATCCGCGGCGCCCCCGCAAGTTGCGCCCGCTCCGCCTCCTCCGCAAGGGGCCGCCACCGCGGGCGGCACCTCCACCGTAGCCACCGCCGCGGCCCGCGCCTCCGTGGCGACCGGCGCCGGCCGCCCCCGCGACCCCTCTCGGCCGCGCCGCGGCGGGCCGATCCGCCGGCCGGGGCCTCGAGGCCCCGCCCGGCCTTGCGAGCTCGTGCCCGCCGCCGCGCCCGTCCCCGGCGCGACCCCCTCGACGAACGCCGCCGGGTGGGGATCGACGCGTCCGTCCTCAGCACCTTGGCCGGTGCAAGAGGAGGGACGGTTGGCACCGCCCTGCGCAAACACGAACGGAGGATTAGAGCATCTAATAACCAGCGAACTAAAGCCAAGCAGAGGAAGAACAGGTTCCTTACCTCGCGGAGGAAAAGGCCCGCTTCCTTTTCCTCGAGGCCTCCGACGAGGCCGGCGCAGGGGCCGCGCCCGCCGCAGCCGCCTCCCCGACGGCGCCGCCGCACGCGCGGGCACGCCCGCCCTCACGCGTGGGCGCGCCCGATGCCGTACCCCCCGATGACGCCACCGCGCGCGGGGGCACGCTCGCCCCCGCGCGCGGGCACGCCCGCCGACGCGCCCCTTGACGATGACGCCGCGCGCGCGGACGCGCTCCCCGCCGCGCGCGGGCACGCTTGACGCGCGCGCGAGCACGTCCGCCGCGCGCGCCTCCGTGGCGCGCGCCGGCACCCCCGCGGCGCGTGCCGCCCCCGACGATGATTGCTCGGCGCGACGGCGCCGTGCGCCCACCCCAGTGCAAAGCCGCCCCCGACGCCGCGCGGGTTCCGGCGACGGGGGCGCAGGCCGCCACCGTCCGAGGGGCCCTCCCCCTCGTACTCTTCCTCCTCGTCCTCGCTCCGAGGACGAGGGCTCCTCGATGTCCGGGAGGAGAGCCCCGCCTCCTCCCGCCGCCGTACTCCGCGGACCGTGCGTCGCGCGCGCTTGGCGCCGCCTTGCGTGCTCCCTCCCCGCGCGCCGCTCGCTCCCCGCCGCTCCCGCCGCGCCGCCCGCCGAGCGCACGGGAGTCGGGGGGTGGGTGGAACGGACTTGGCGGCGTTGAACCGCACCCGCCGCGCGCGAGAGCAACGATGGCGCATCGAGAAACGTAAGCAAGAACAAGGACTAAAACGGAATCAAAAACCACACTCACCAACGGGCCGACGGGGGAGCATCTCGATATCCCACGGGGTCCGACCCGCAGCGCCGGCGTCCGGGTGTCGACGGCGCTCCGCGCCCGGTGAGCGCGTACGGCCGCTCCGGGGCCGGCGTCGGGAGCATCCGCGACCTCGCCAGTCGACGGGGTTGGCCGCCTCCGTCATCTCGAAGATGCAGAGGGGCCTCTCCATCAACGGCACGACCCGCCGGTGGTGGAGGAAGGCGAGGACGCCCATCGCGTTGAGCCCCTCCTTCGCCGCCCGCCGCAGGCGGCAAGGACCGGACCCCGCGGCGCGCCCGATGATTGGCCGTAGGCAACCCGTAGCCCCAGGAGTCCCGCCTCTTCTTGAACACCCGCCGGTGTAGGGAGGGAGGCCGGGCTCGGCGTTGCGCAGATAAAACCATCCCCGCTCCCGACCGGCGTTGTTCGTCGTCATGGTGCGGGGGATGTAGAAACCCTTGAGCCGTCCCCCGCAGCGAGCGACATCCCGCCGGCGCGCACCGCGCGGCGGGTCCCCGCTCCGACGTGGGCCGCGTGATGAGCTCCCCGCGGAAGAGGTGTACCCGCAGCTCCCAATTGACCGGGATCCCCCGGGGCCCTTCGCGGACGCCCACGAATGTGGCCGCCCGCGAGATCGCATTGGGGGCAAAGTTGTGCGCCTCCACCCCATAGTGGTAGCACAATGCCCGCATGAATGTGCTCGCCGCGCGTTGAAGCCGCGCTCGTGATAGCGGAGGAAGCTCACCACGTAACCCTCCGGCGGATTGGGCTCGAGGTGCGTCGACGGCGGCACGATCCACTCCGCCGGCGCCCTTCTTCGTTGGCCGACACCGGCCGGCGGGCGACCAGCCTCGCCCGTGGCGAGCCGGGTCACGGTCGACCTCTCCCAGGCGTACGGCTCCAGGACCCTGATCGGAAGCTGAGGCGGCGCCATAAGGGGGGACGAACGAGTGCGAAGGCGGAGGACAAGGAAACGAGGAAAAAGCTCTAAGCAGGCGAGCCCGCGCGACGGCAAGAGTGAGGCGAAGGCGAAGGGACGGAGGACTGAAAACGGTGAGAAGCCAAGGTAAAAAACCGCCGTCCCTTCCTCACCGCAGTCTTATAGGCAACGGGCGAGTTCTCCGAGCGGACGCCCCCGCCAACATTAATCGGCAGGAATCTTTCCATCGCGTCGACGGCGGGCCCCACCACGACCGCAGCGGCTCTAACACCGCAGCGGGTCATCATTACGGCAAGACCGGCAGCCGACCGAGGCAAAACCGTCACGTCCGCCGCCACGTCGCCCACTACGCGCGCGCGCGGCCGCGCCGCCTAAAAAGGCGCGCCCGCGCCGCAAAACCGCGGCCACGACCGCAAGGCAATTAAATGCCCGGCCCCCTTGCCAAGCAAGGAGAGCCCTCGAGCGAGGCGAATCCTCGGCTCGAGACAAAGGCGACCCTCGATGGGATGACGGCGTGAGAAGGTCGCCCGGACCTCGCTCGGTGTAGAGCAGGCACCGCGGCACCCATGCCACGTGAAGCCCTCGAGTGGCGTGACCCTCGCACGAAACAAGGCGACCCTCGATGGGATATCGCCGTGAGAAGGACGCCCGGGACCTCGCTCGACGTAGAGCGCACCACCGCGGGCACCCATGCCACGTAGGACCCTCGAGCGGCATGACCCCCAACTCGAGACAATGTCAACCCTCTAAAAGAAGGCACGCGCGTAAGAGGATCGCCAGTGTCACGCTTGAAATAGAGCGACACCGAAAGCACTCATGCCGCGCCGTGCCGCCAACAAGCACCTCGAGGGCCGGCACGTCCCGTACCCCTCGACGGCCGCAAACGCGAAAAGACGGGGCTGTCCATGCACGGCCCCGCACGGCCTTACCGATCGAGGTTCGAAGCCCGACCCTCGACGGGCCCGAACAGGCGCCCCGCATCACGCAGTTAGGGACGACGAGGGCACGCGCATTCGAGCCGTTCCTCGAGCCCGTCGGCTCGAGGGTGCCCCACATGTCGTGTTCGAGAGCCGCCGAGGGCGCCTAGCCGGGGGGATCCCACCGAGGGAGAGCTTCCGCGCCCTCGGTCCCTAGCGAACGGGACCGAGCCCCACCTAGCAAACCCACGCAAGCGCTTCCATGGACGTGTCTCCGGACCGCGCAGCCCTACCCTTATCGAACGGGGCATGGACGTCCACTTGAACCACCCGCTAGCAGCCTCGATGAGGAATCCGCGATTCGCGACCCGCTCGATGGGAGTCGTGGAAACCTCACCCTCCGTCCCGCGGAGGGACGGCGAGGGCGCGATAAAAAACAAGTCGTCGGGCTCGACCCGATCGCCTCGAACAAAGCCAAGGCTCGGGGGCTTGACGCACGGCTACACCTCCTTGGAATTGCACCCGCCGGGAGACAAAGGACAGGGGAGCGTGCACCCCCGATGCCGGCCGAAATACCGCCGATGCCGGTTGGCATATGTGCCACGCCTTTCGACCGAATTGCTCGCGGTTAACCCCCTCGCAGAGAGCCCACACCCCCGCAGGCTTCGGGGGCTAGACCCGCGGGCCCGCCGACGCGGCCCCACGGAAAGCGTTCGCAAACAAGGAGGGAAGAACGTCCTATCGCAGGTTCCCGCATCCGCGGGAGCCTCAATGGCAAACCCGCATGCTCGGGGGCCACCGTCGGGGACCGCCCTAGGGGTCCCCTCAAACAATGGGGGAACCCTTACTTAAATTCCCGCATCAAAATAAGCTAAGCCTAACCATGCAGAAACTAACCATGCAGACATGGCCCATGCAAGCAGACTTCGGAGGCCCACCAAGACGGCTCGTCCGTAAGACCCCTCGAGCGGTGCTCCGCCGCCCGAGGGTACGCTCCTCCTCGGACGGCTCCGCCCCGTTCGAGGGGCAACCCCCTCCTCGAACGGACTCCGCCCCGTTCGAGGGGCGACCCTTCCCTCGAGCGGTCCCGCCCCCGCCGAGGGCTCGATCCCCCTCGAGCGGGCCTCGCCCTCGCTCGAGGGTCCGCTCCACCCTCGGGCCGGGGCCCGCCACGCTCACGGGCGCCCCGCGCGCGTGCGCCGCCCCCGTACTTGGGCATTTAACGCCCCGACGCCGCAGACGCGCGTCATCATGCGCCCGGGGCTCACGCCCCGTGCCGCCGCACCAACTCCCTAGGGAGGAGCCCATCCCCGCCACCGTGGGATGGACCGTGCGGCACGGCCGGTGTCGTCCCGTGACACCGTGCGCCCGCTACCGTACGGCTAACGCGCCCGACCCTCGAAAGGGGGCCGGCGCACCCTCGACTCCACTTTCCCGTGACCCCGCAGTTAGGTGAGGGGCGCTAGGCCGGTGGGCGGCCATCCCGGCCACCGTAACGCGCGCGGCCGCCGTACCCACGCGTGCGGGCGCACGCCCGACTCCGTAGGCGCACGCCCGAGCACCGCAAAGCAACCACTCCACCACCGCAGCTCATTGGGAAGGAACGCCGTTCGCCCGCTCCCGTACTCCGTACCGCCCATCATCGCACCTCCCTCGAAGCCTATCGGGGACGCCATCGCCATCCGCCGCCTCCTACCCTCGAACCGCCACCGTTCGGGTACGAGGTAGGCCATCATGGCCGGATCGCAGCGAAGATCGTCCGACGGCCGCCCACTCTACGCCGTAGCACGACGTGCTTCCACACGTAGCTAGGTAGCGCGGCGTGCGTGTAACTCGCCGCCCCCTTGGCCTATAAAAGGGGAGGCGAGCCCCCGACCGCGGGGAGGGGGGGAGGAGGAATCCGAGAGGAACACGCCGCACCGTGCACTCACTCTCTTATTCTCCCACAACATCTCCGCCCACTCACCCAGGGACTTGGAAGCCACGCTTCCTCTCCCGCCTTGCTTGTACTTGCCCCACTACAAGCACCCCCGTGCTGAGCAATATAGTGCCACGAGCACGCCCCTGCTGGACGTACGGCCCCCTCGGCCGGAACCAGGATAAAACCTTGTGTCATTTGTTGCTTAGCATCGACCATCGAGGGATAGACCTAGGCGTTATCTACTGGTTAGTGTCGGGACCATATTCCGCACCGACAGTGTGCTCTTCTTGCTGCCGGAGCTCAGTGCCATGGTGCAGAAGCCGTCTCTAGCGAAGCCGCTCAGCCCGCTCAGGTTCCTGGACAACTTCCTGTCCTTGCAACGATCACCTTCATCTTCACTGCTACTCGAGCTAGTGGTGGAGTACGCGGAACTAGAGTCGACATCGCTCGCTCCAACCATCGCTCGGGCCTTGCCTCGGCTCTCCTTCTTCCTCGATCATCGCTCGTCCTTGCGCTTGCCCTTGTGCTTGCTCTTGTGGTCGCGCCTCGACTGGTACTTGCCATTCGTCTTCGACTTGTGCTTGTAGCCATCCTTGTTCTCAACCTTCTCTGGGCAATCAGCGACGAAGTGTCCCGGCTTGCCACACTGGAAGCATGTCCTTGTGTTCCTCCTCATGTTCACCTGGTTCTCGTGTAGCCTCTCGATCCGCCTCGTCAGCAACGCCAGCTCGTCCTCTCCAAGCACGTCGAACTCCTCATCTAGTATAGACATCAAAGAGGACAAATAGAGCATCTTGGTGGATGGGTTAGCGTTAGTCTTTCCTTTCGAACCACTGATGAGGGCGAGACTATGGGAATCAGTGGGGCTCGCAATCTTGGCTGTCATGCCCCTATCCACCTCAGCCGACTTGCGCTTCAAGAACAACTCGTTCACTGTCAGGGTATCATACTTCTCCGAGTCAACTATGGCCTCAAAATTTCCGCCCCAAACCGTACGATCCAAAGAGTGTAAGAGCTTGACAGCCCTATCGTCATCATCGTACGGGAGCATGTTCGCATTGGTCCTCATGTTGTTCACCACAACCGTGAACCTCTGGAACAAGGCATCGATGAACTCACCGGGGAGATGAGTGAAGTTCTCGTACTCTCTCCAGTAGGTCGCATAAATCCGAGCCTTGACCTGGGCATTCACAACATGAGCTTCCTTCAACACCGACCAGATTCTACAAGCCAAGTGCTCGGTGTGCACCCGATCGAATTCAGGCTGACACAAAGCATGGAACAAGTAGTCGACCGCCTCGTTGTTGGCATCGAACATGTCCCTCGATCCTGGAGCAAGGAAGTTCATCGGCTGGACATAACATGTGTCCACTGTGACTGTTGACGTAAAATAAGCACCTCACACCAAGCACACAGCAAGCCGAACAAGCTGGCTTAACACACATTGCCGAATCCGAAACGTGCCATTCAATTTTCCTTGAAACTGACAAAGGATGAAAACAGTTAGGTAAAACCTGGAACTTGCCGAGTGGTACCAGAAAGTTCCGTATTTACGGCTACAAAGCCAATCAAAACGACATATAGCTACAACAAGCTATCTGTCAGCAATTCAAATATCATTTGGGAGCTCTAAAACATGTAAACATGATATAGCCGAATGCATGACGTAAGCATGATGAAAGATCGATCTTTGTCTAAACAACATTGCAGCACGTGATCATGACCGATTATCAAGGATAAATCACAATAAAATAAGTAAAGGTGAAGCATAATTATAAATTTGCAGTAAACATGCATGCATAAGCCAAAAGCACTAGTCTACCGCGTGTCTAGGTACTTTCAAACCCGTCGAGCGTAACACCAAACAAGTTAATCCACTGCATGATATGACTTGTTTGGAACCACACCACCAACCAAGAGTAGATCAATCCACCGCATGATACAATCTAAACATGGAAGGCTAAAAGCATACATTATTTAAAACAAGCTTAAGAACATGTTTCACTCATGGCAGAGCTGCCGAAAACAACTGTACAGCCGATTCGGGTTCGATGGAAAAGGAACAAATTATGCTAAATTAACACGCTTGAACCCGCAACACGTGGCAATCTAGATTGATTCGAGTTTGGCTATTAACGAGCACGTGATCCATGTGCCACATTGAATTGAAGATTTGAACATACATCATATGGGTCGCAAATAAGATAAAGCCGAATCTAGTCAATCTAAATTGGGCAATAAGAGTGTTACATGAATTAAACATAAAGCAAAATTCAAAGCAACACAAGGTAACATAATGAATCTATTAGATCTTGCCAAATCTAATAGAGCCGATGACTAGGTCCAAGCTTGATCTTAGCCTACCGCATGGCTCATGATCTAACAAGAAACCCTGTTGAACCAAGCTTAAATCCACCGCATGATACTAAGCGTGGTAACAAGACTACTTGCATCATGGTCTAAATCCACCGCATGATACTAGACATGATACAAGGTTGCTGGTACTTACGGAGGTCGACGGATCGATGGCTCCTCTCGAAGAACTCGACGACTCGACTAAAGGACTCGAAAGTTGGCACGGGGCTGGTTTGTTGTGAAATTGTTCGATCCCTATTACAAACACTAAGGGTTTATATTTATACCCTTGTCCTAACACAACTCCTAGTCGACCACGATTACAACATTTACTACCTAAATTAATGCCCCGGCGCCAATGTCCGTCTTGCACCCGTCATCAATTCGTCCCTTCCTTATATTCGGGCCACTTCATCACATATTCTCAAATGTTTCCTCGTCCAAGCTCAAAACAGCCCTTCTGCCGAACGATGGCGTGCTCCCGACCGCAGGCATCTTTACCGAATGCTTTGAGGAAAATTTCCTGCCGAATGGTGTTTCCTTAACAAACTCGGCCCACAAGTCAGTCTCTTCCCTGTACCAATTTTTGGTGTTAACATATGCCCCTTCAATTACGGGATAAAAGGTGATTTTATTCCGGAATTGACCATAAATGCTCAACGTCTCCAAACCGAATCCATTCAACACCCGTTCTTTCCTCCTTCAAACCGTTGGAATTTTCGCCCAGATCCAAACCCTAGTTCATCAATCCTTCATGCT
The DNA here is from genome assembly GCA_947561735.1 of Cenchrus americanus. NCBI lineage: Eukaryota > Viridiplantae > Streptophyta > Magnoliopsida > Poales > Poaceae > Cenchrus > Cenchrus americanus. The sequence continues at coordinate 161,354,957 of OX387242.1, read as the reverse complement.
CAAATCTTCAAATGGCGAACCAAGACTAGGCTCTTCAGGTAAATCTCATCCTCATAAGGCCCATTCGGTATTACTTTTTCGAATTTCATCTCAGATTTTTCCTCTTGCCATTTCTTGTTCTTGATAGGCTCTAGCCGTCGAAATCTTGATTCCCGTCGAGGACCAATCACCATCTTATTTCGTAGGGCCCGTGGGAATCTCCGACCCTTCCGAGTTCATTGCAGCCAAATCTCAGAGGATCCCTTTCAAGGCAGCACTGTCGAAATCCCATGAATGGCAAGATGCTTTCAAGAACTGGCCCCTGCCCCCAATTGCAGGTTGGAGAAACTGGTACAAGAGGATGCTTGATGATGATGGCGTCAAGACAAGCAATTGGGACAGCCTTCGCATTGCGCATTGTTTGGAATTATCTTTGGCTGAAACACCTAAAAATGAGAATCTTCTGATTGCAACCTGCCATTTTTGGTCGAATGGTGCCAATGCCTTTCTTTTTGGCCATGGGCCAATGTTCCCCACCTTGGCCGATGTATACATGATAACCTGAAACGACCCCGGATTTTCAGTGAGGAAAACCCGAGTCCCTGTACCTTTGCGATAGTCCCGGGATCAGTAGCTATCGCGTACAGATCTCATCACAGCAGGTAAATCACAACCGTACATCGCATCACACAAATATTAGTACATAATTTATTACATATCCAGAATGGAGTACAGCATTACAAGCCTCAAGGCTGAATCAGAGTAAAATTCTACGCGGCGGTAGCTAGCATCTCGGATGGGTCTCCATCTTCGATCTTCAAGCCCACGGGCATCCTTGAGCGAAGCGACGCATCCCTCGGCCGTACCATCCACCGGTCTTGTCGTCGAACTCGTAACTCGCACACTCAAAGTCTATCCCCAAGGAGTGGGATAGGTTCACGTCACCGATCGTATGCGGCTTTAAGTGGCCTATCTTCTAAAGGGTAAGAAAAGAGGCAAGGTAGAAGCTCGGGTTTCCTATGCGGCGACGAAGCAAAGCATAAACAGAAATCATCTCCATATAGGTCCCAAACCAATCTCTCAGACACAGTTCGGAACCACCTGGTAACCCAGGGCCCTGTCTCCACAACCTATCTCCATCTAGGGTCGATGCGAGAACTTCCTCTCCTCGCACCTCAATGATTGCAATCGGATCAACGAGGTAGAGGGAGCCACTCTCCTCTAACCGACTGCAACCACGGCTCACCACGCTCTCCAATACAGGGGGAGGTAGAAATCCCAAAACATGAGGAACGAACATGTCTTCAAGGTTTGTCCACGACCGAGGACGCGGCTATACGTATAGATCGAAACTCTGCAGAGCGTGTACACCTGTACCCAACTCGGGATGGTACCCGACGGTGATCAGCCAACCGAGCCCATCCTACCGTGCGAACTCTCGGTAGTTACGGTCCCATCCTGCATCCGGCCCTCAAAACGAATCCCCCCTCGAAGGAATCGCACCGGAACCGTGAAATGCTCCCGTGTGGCCACACGGGAGTCGCTCCGAGAGGGTGGTCTCACCTCCACCGCTCCCCCACCGATACCCCGCTATCCATCCTAAGCGGTATGGTTCCGCACTTGCCGAGCTCAACTCGGCCCTATCCCCACTCTCGGCGAGGTGGTGTGTACGAAAGTCCTATCGACAAGTTGATCCACTCGCTTTCAGACCGGGGCAAGCTCATGTCCTCCATCTGCAAGTAAAATCCCAACACCTAGGCTCCGAAAACCGTCAAAGTAGGGATACACTGAGGAGTGCACCCCTATCCCCGATCCCAGATCGGTTGTTTTGAGCTCACCCCCGCCAAAGTACCCAAAAACGCCTTCTCCTGCCGGTTTTTACCCCACTCACGCCAAGAACCACTATTCCCATCCCAAACACATGCATCGCGAAGCTCAGCGCATATACACGCTTATATACACATATATAGTAGTAGGACAATCAAGGACATGATAATAAAAGTAGGCAGTGCAAGGTTCATCATCATGCATTTAAAGTAAAGCGCTAGCATTCTACATAGCAATGCCTAATAGGTATTTCAGAATCAGTCGAGCGTGAACACCTGTGTGCGAGTAGTCGCTGGTGACGTAGTCGTCGTTGTAGTCGATCTCCGAGCTCAGCTCCCCGGCTCCAGCTGCTCCTATGAACGCGTAATCAAAATAAAGACGGGTCCTATTGCAATAACTCCAAATGAACAACAATAAGAGCCAAAAGAGAGCGAACACTAGCCTAACACGAAGTTTATACTTTTAGAAGAGCTTTGGAAAAGGTTTCACAATTTTCGGAGTTGAAATGAGTTTTCTAGGATTTTCCAAAGATAAAATAGATTTTTGAAATTAAAATACGCATACACAATACACTTAAATATAAGCTAACTACTGGCAGGTTCAAAAGGGCTCTAAGCTATCTTCGGGCTGGCTGCAAACTAGCTCTTCGAGCTCACATGGCTTCCACATAGGTAGCTATAAGCTGACCCATGCGCAAGTGGCTGCCCACATGGCTGAAGGTGTGGCTGCCACAAACGATCTTGGTCGGATCTGCTGCGGCTCGCAGCTGAGCGGCAGAGGTGTGGTGCTTTTGTGGTTGGTCGACCGCACTAGATCCGACAGGATCCACTACGGTAACGAAGGCGTGTGGGCGCGTGTGTGCAACTATCCCCTACGGGACTCTGGCGTGGGCGCCAGGCGCTCAATGGTAAGTCCCAGAGGAGCGACGGGTGGAAAGGGGCTCGTCGGCGGCGAGGTTGGTCGGTGACTCGACCTCACACAACTCGACGCGGCTCTGGTACACCTGGGGATCTATCTAGGCAAAGAAAAGGGTTGCCTTGGTTGGAAACTCGGCACGACGGTGACGGGGAGCAGCTTGGCGCGTGGTGCAAAGCAGAAGGTTTCGGCGACAAGGCTAGGGTGGTTGGCGTCGATGAGGTTGTATGCGCTCGCGTGCCTGAGAGCGAACGTGTACACGGGTTGGTCCGGCGCTCGCGCGCCTCGGCGGAAAGGATGCTCTTGACGACGGGGTTCCGGCCATGACAGGCTGAGCGACGGTCAGGTTCGGCTCACACGCGTGAGCGAGTTCACCGGACTCGAGCCAGGAGAGCAAAGGCGATAGCTTGGTCGAGCACTTGCACGAGCGTGCGGCCGTGAGATGAAGCTCCCGGACGAGCACGGCAGCGCGAGGGTAAACGGCTCGGTGTGGCTCGAACTCCGCGGCGTCGCGACTGGGGTGTCCGTGGCGGCGTGGCAGCTCGCTTGCGAGGGCGTGCGGGCGCGTGAACATGCGCGTGCACCGTTTGGACAGGAAGAGCAGGGCTCGACTCCCGCGGGTGCGGGTGTACGTGAGCAGAACGCCAGCGGCGAAGGAGAGCAGCCGGCGCGGCGATGGTTGACAGCGACAACGCACTACGAGGCGGGGATGCCGTCTTGCGAACAGAAGATCACTGATAAGAACGGGGCTTTCCTGGCGATGATGAGAAGGTCGGCGGCGCGTGTTTGAGTTCACACGAGGTCGGGGCATAGAAAGGTGAGCTCCATGGTGGCACATCGGGGTGTTCGCCTGCGTGCGCACGTGCGGACGAACACGAGCACTGACTTGGCCTGACGCTCGTGCGCCCAGGCGGAAGGACGTTCTCGGCGGCGAGGTGAAGTAGAGCGACGAGGTGGTCGTGATCTGGATGCTTTGGTTTCGCTCGAGGTGGGGAAGGCGACGACTGGGTTGGCGCGCTCATGCGCCAGAGCAAGTGTGCAAGAACGGGATCGAGTTGGCGCTCGCACTCCCAGGGAGGAAGGATCTCCATTGGCGGCAAAGCCGCGTCCCGTGGCGGGACGGAGTGCCGACAAGGTCTGGCGCGAAAGGGAGCCAAAGGTTTGGCCTTGACCTCTCCAGGAAAGCGCACGCATGGTTGCGCGGTTAGGCACGGGCACGTGCGTGCGTGGTTGCACAAGGCAAGGGCGAACGCTTGCGCATACCGACGTCCAGGCCACGGCGGTGGGCCGGAACGGCGGCGGCGTGACCATGGAGACAACGCGACTGCGGCGGCGTGCCACAGTGACGGCGCAAAGAAAGGAGAGCGACGACCAGGCTAAGGCCGGGAGGTGATGAGGATCAAGGCGGCCAAGATGGGTCGACCTCGCATCTGATGGCTTCGGGGAACAAACGTGTGCCGACGCGTTGGGGTTCGCGGCGGCGGCAGAGCGCTGCGAGATGGGGCTCACCGACACAAACTCTTGTGCGGTGCCGGTGGGGATCACACGAATACGTGCAGAGATCGAGCGTGAGTGTGCGCACGGGTATGTGTGCGGTTGGACGGGGAGAGCAGAGGGGTTCGACTCCTCGGGTGTACGTGTTTGCATTTGTGCGAACGTCGGCGGCGTGGCCACGGGGGCGACACAAAACTGACGGCACGTGCATGACGACGACACAGAGACAAGAGCACGATGAGCAAATTTAGGCGAGGCGGTGTTCAGGGTCAAAGTGGCCGAAAGGTTCGAACTTGGGGTCAATGGCTCGATGGACACACGTGCGCCGGTGCGTTGGAGTTCGCGGCAACGGCACGGTGGAACGTCGAGCACGGTCACAGATAGGTAAAGCAGGGGCTCGGCCCCTCGGTTGCGTGCGTTAGTGTGCGTGCCGAACGTCGACGGCACGGCCATGGCAGCGACATGAAATTGATGGCGTGCACTAGGCAAGGGAACAATGAAAAGGAGAACGGCGAGGAACGGCCCGGCGGCGTTGGTTGGGGACATACGCCGGCGAATGACCTCGCGTGTGCGTGAGTGCGCGTGCACAGGTTTGGCCAGGGAGGACAGGACCTCGGCCCAATGGTGGTGTGTGCGGGCATCACATCGGTGGCACAGCCGTGGCGATGGTACAATGCCGACAACATGTGCACGACAAGGGACATAAACAGGGTGACGGCAAGCAGGGAAATGCACACGAACAAGGTCTGTGCTCACCCGACTCCTGGCCCCAGAAAGGCAGGGCCTTCGCTCGACGGTGGCGTGCTCAGTGTGTGGGTGCCGACGGCAAGCCGGAACTCGGCGTGCGCTCGTCGGGACAAGATCAACACGATGCAAAGCAAGGAGCGCGCGCGTTGCGGTAGGCAGCGGCACCTGCAAACGACCGGCTCGGCTCGATGGCCGGCTCTCAAGCGACGGCGGGTCTGCGCGGCGGCACGATGCGGGACAGCAGGCGACACGCAGACAGCGAGCTCACAAGGCTCGGTCCAGCCTCGGCTCGATGGCCGGGTCCACAACAAGGTGAAGGGTTCAGTGCTCACCTCGCGCTCTGGACACGGCGGCGAGGAGGTGGTGACGAGCAGCGGAACGGCCTGGAGCAGAGGAAGCAGGGCGGCGCGGTCCATGGCTCCCACGACGACATCTTCCCGGTGCTGCAGCCCCGCTCCTTGGCGCTCCGGTGAGGTGGTGTTGAAGGGCTCGGGGAAGAGGAAATAGACAGGGGCGGCGTCGTTCTTGGTGGTTCCAGCCCCGGCCTGCTTTAGGGTGGCGGCGGGCTGGTGGCGTCGCGGCGCACAGCCAAAGGGCAGGGGCTCGGCGCGACGCGGTTCCCGTCCCGAGCGGCTTCGGCTTGGGCGTCGGCGACGGCCTTCGACCGCACGGGCCGATGGCGCAAGGCGGTGCGGGCCGGCGGCGACATGGCGGCTCGGCGGGGCGGCGACCTCGGCTCCTCCACGGGCGGCCTCCAGCTTCTCCCCCGCCTCCTGCGCCTCCTTCCTCCCTCCAACTCCTTCCCCCCCTTCTGATTTTTGGTGGAGGCGGCGGACTCAGGGGGAATCCCCAAGGCGGCGGCGCGGCGCACAGGGAGACCGGCGGACAGGGGTTGGGGATTTATAGGGCGGCGCCTAGGGTTTGAGGACGCGGGAGTGGGCGGCGGGGATTCCGTTCAGGGGCGCGTGGAGGCCATCCGCGGCACCAGCGCTGCAGGGAAGGGGCGGCCATGGCTGGCGTCGGCCATGGGGGGCGGCGCGGCTCGCCCCCCCCGCCCCGCGCCCCCACGGGATGCGTCACGGGAAAGACAGCAGAGAGAAAGGAGATAAGGTCTGACCGGCTGGGCCCACATGGCAGCGAGAGAAAAAGAAAGGTGGGGAATAGCTGGGCCGGCTGTCTGTGTTGGGCCGCAAGGATAGGTGGGCTGGCGGTTTGTGCGAACCAGAGGAGGGTTTCGGGGTGTTGGAGAGGACTTAGCAAGCTGAGATGCGGCCCAAGGTGCAGAGGCTCCCTTTCCTAATTTCTTTAAACCTTAGCTCCTATTTAAACAACGATTCGAATTTGAATTAGAATTCAAATCTAAATCCCACACAATTAAGATGCAAAATAAATCCCATAAAACTCCAAGGTTCTCACACTAGCAAGTTATATTTCCTAAATTTTATGATTTTGCTCAAAATAAATCTAGGAATTCAGGGAAGGTTCAAAGAAGACAGCCTTACATATTAATTATGCACTCAATTTCAAATCGAAATTTTGAAATCCACATTTTTGCATTGCTAACATTCCGGAGAAAATTCCAGGCTGTTACAGAACTCCCCCCCCACAAGAATCTCGTCCCCAAGATTAAGAGCTGACTCCCGGTTTTTGAAGAGATGAGAAAAATAGAAGAAACGAGTTGCTCCAGCATCAAAAAGAGTTAGAGCCGATGCAACCCAACTTAAAACTCTTCGATCGCGTTGGCAGAAGCGTTGGTAGCTTCTCCTTCCTTCAGGTGGGTAAACCTCCCACGGCTCGCAGATTGCTGAAGAGTAGACTGAGGATGTCCTCCTCCTGGAGTCAGTGCTTTTGCGGGCATAGTTGTGGTCTTCTTGTCGGGGCACTGGAAGATCTTGCCCAAGCTTGCCATAGGCGAAGCAAGTCGGGGTGAACTCTCTGATGTTGGGTCTTGGAGTGCTCGGCTACGGACAGTTAGGTCCTCCATTCTGCTGCTGGTAGTTGAAGCTCCCTCCTCCTGAGTAGTAGTTGTTGCCTCCTCTGAAGTTGCTCCTACGCTGGTTAATCCCTGAGCGGAAATTCCCTCTCATATTGCTGGTTGGCCATCCCTCGGCCTCTGGGATGATCGGTTGAAGGGGTCCCGATCTCCTATCCTCTTCCTGTTCGGTCTTCATGACTCCTCTCGTCCTTGAGTGTGATGGCGCGGATCACGAGGTGGCGTAGAGAGTTGTGCTCACCTGCCTTCGGTCCTCAGCGACGGCCGTGGTGAAGGCCTCGCAGGAACCAGAACTGCTTCTTCTGTTCGAGGTTGGTGTTCTCGGGAGCGTAGCGCATCATTTTCATGACGTGGCGCTCGTACTCCTCCACTCTCATCGCACCCTGTGTCATGGTGCAGAACTCTTGAGTCGTTTGGACCACCTGCTCGCTGGGCAGGTACTGCTTGCAGAACGCCTTGCAGAACTCCAGTCAAGTGATGAAAACTGGGTTCGGGTGGCTAGCGCCGTATTTGCCCCACCAAGACTTGGCTGAACCATTCTGCTGGTGCGCGGCGATGGCGACACACTCCTCACCGATGTAGACAGTGAGGTCGAGCTTGGTCTCGATTACCCTCAGCCAGTCGTCGGCATCGAGCGGCTTGTCTGAGTAGCTGATGGTGGGGGCCTTCAGGCGGATGAAACCCTAGATTTCTTCGCGAGTTCCTCCCCTGGCGGGGCATTGTGGTTCCCACAATTGCCTCGGTACTCCATGGCTTCCGCCATCCTCTGTATCAGCTAAGTCTGCAGGGCCATCACGTCCACAAAGTTGGGTGGTGGCGGTGGCAGCTGCTCCGGCTCAGGCTAGTATTGCTCCGGTTCAGGCTCAACTTCCTCCTCTTCGTCATCAGCTTCACGGTCGTCGGGTGGCAGTGGCGGTGGCACGGCCACGAACCTGTGAAACTTCCTCTTCCTTGGCAGCCTCTTCAAAGCGTGCCAGCAGGCGACCCGACCTTCGGATCGATATCCTTTTGGAAAACATGACCAGGGAAGAAAAACTCTAGACATCGTCACTCACCAACCAATGAGTCAGACCCAAACATGAAAATATCACTAATTATATATCCTATCACTCAAAGAGAAGATGCATCAATACTCAATAAACTCCATTAAAAGCCAAACACTCAGCAAACATGATAGATACACATATAAGCTTCCTCGAGGGTGACTCAGGCCTCAGAGGTCGCGAGCACATCAACGATCTAGTTTATCGTTAAAACGTCTCCGAGGAGTTGTGCCTAGTATGGTGTTTCAACACTGCTCCACTTCATCGTGTTCAGGACAAGTTATCGACCAAAGGTCGTGTCCTCGTGAGAATAGTTGAAGCTTGTAAGGAAGAAGCTTTTCAAAGGGGGAAAGCTTTTATAAAATAATCCAAGGGGTTTATATAGAGGAAGAAAACATATAGAATCCTTATTTACTATCGGCCATTTCTAGGGATACGTGCTATGGTCAAGTACGGCTCTGATACCACCTGAAACGACCCCGGATTTTTGGTGAGGAAAACCCGAGTCCCTGTACCTTTGCGATAGTCCCGGGATCAGTAGCTATCGCGTACAGATCTCATCACAGCAGGTAAATCACAACCATACATCGCATCACACAAATATTAGTACATAATTTATTACATATCCAGAATGGAGTACGACATTACAAGCCTCAAGGCTGAATCGAGTAAAATTCTACGCGGCGGTAGCTAGCATCTCGGATGGGTCTCCATCTTCGATCTTCAAGCCCACGGGCATCCTTGAGCGAAGCGACGCATCCCTCGGTCGTACCATCCACCGGTCTTGTCGTCGAACTCGTAACCCGCACACTCAAAGTCTATCCCCAAGGAGTGGGATAGGTTCACGTCACCGATCGTATGCGGCTTTAAGTGGCCTATCTTCTAAAGGGTAAGAAAAGAGGCAAGGTAGAAGCTCAGGTTTCCTATGCAGCAGCAGCAAAGCATAAACAGAAATCATCTCCATATAGGTCCCAAACCAATCTCTCAGACACAGTTCGGAACCACCTGGTAACCCAGGGCCCCGTCTCCACAACCTATCTCCATCTAGGGTCGATGCGAGAACTTCCTCTCCTCGCACCTCAATGATTGCAATCGGATCAACGAGGTAGAGGAAGCCACTCTCCTCTAACCGACTGCAACCACGGCTCACCACGCTCTCAACTACAGGGGGAGGTAGAAATCCCAAAACATGAGGAACGAACATGTCTTCAAGGTTTGTCCACGACCAAGGACGCGGCTATACGTATAGATCGAAACTCTGCAGAGCGTGTACACCTGTACCCAACTCGGGATGGTACCCGACGGTGATCAGCCAACCGAGCCCATCCTACCGTGCGAACTCTCGGTAGTTACGGTCCCATCCTGCATCCGGCCCTCAAAACGAATCCCCCCTCAGAAGGAATCGCACCGGAACTGTGAAATGCTCCCGTGTGGCCACACGGGAGTCGCTCTGAGAGGGTGGTCTCACCTCCACCGCTCCCCCACTGATACCCCGCTATCCATCCTAAGCAGGTATGGTTCCGCACTTGCCGAGCTCAACTCGGCCCTATCCCCACTCTCGGCGAGGTGGTGTGTACGAAAGTCCTATCGACAAGTTGATCCACTCGCTTTCAGACCGGGGCAAGCTCATGTCCTCCATCCGCAAGTAAAATCCCAACACCTAGGCTCCGAAAACCGTCAAAGTAGGGATACACTGAGGAGTGCACCCCTATCCCCGATCCCAGATCGGTTGTTTCGAGCTCACCCCCGCCAAAGTACCCAAAAACGCCTTCTCCTGCCGGTTTTTACCCCACTCCACTATTCCCATCCCAAACACATGCATCACGAAGCTCAGCGCATATACACGCTTATATACACATATATAGTAGTAGGACAATCAAGGACAGGATAATAAAAGTAGGCAGTGCAAGGTTCATCATCATGCATTTAAAGTAAAGCACTAGCATTCTACATAGCAATGCCTAATAGGTATTTCAGAATCAGTCGGGCGTGAACACCTGCGTGCGAGTAGTCGTTGGTGACGTAGTCGTCGTTGTAGTCGATCTCCGAGCTCAGCTCCCCGGCTCCAGCTGCTCCTATGAACGCGTAATCAAAATAAAGACGGGTCCTATTGCAATAACTCCAAATGAACAACAATAAGAGCCAAAAGAGAGCGAACACTAGCCTAACACGGAGTTTATACTTTTAGAAGAGCTTTGGAAAAGGTTTCACAATTTTCGGAGTTGAAATGAGTTTTCTAGGATTTTCCAAAGATAAAATAGATTTCTGAAATTAAAATACGCATACACAATACACTTAAATATAAGCTAACTACTGGTAGGTTCAAAAGGGCTCTAAGCTATCTTCGGGCTGGCTGCAAACTAGCTCTTCGAGCTCACATGGCTGCCACATAGGTAGCTATAAGCTGACCCATGCGCAAGTGGCTGCCCACATGGCTGAAGGTGTGGCTGCCACAAACGATCTTGGTCGGATCTGCTGCGGCTCGCAGCTGAGCGGCAGAGGTGTGGTGCTTTTGTGGTTGGTTGACCGCACTAGATCCGACAGGATCCACTACAGTAACGAAGGCGTCTGGGTGCGTGTGTGCAACTATCCCCTACGGGACTCTGGCGTGGGCGCCAGGCGCTCGATGGTAAGTCCCAGAGGAGCGACGGGTGGAAAGGGGCTCGTCGGCGGCGAGGTTGGTCGGTGACTCGACCTCACGCAACTCGACACAGCTCTGGTACACCTAGGGATCTATCTAGGCAAAGAAAAGGGTTGCCTTGGTTGGAAACTCAGCACGACGGTGACGGGGAGCAGCTTGGCGCGTGGTGCAAAGCAGAAGGTTTCGGCGACAAGGCTAGGGTTGTCGGCGTCGATGAGGTTGTATGCGCTCGCGTGCCTGAGAGCGAACGCGTACACGGGTTGGTCCGGCGCTCGCGCGCCTCGGCGGAAAGGATGCTCTTGACGACGGGGTTCCGGCCACGACAGGCTGAGCGACGGTCAGGTTCGGCTCACACGCGTGAGCGTGTTCACCGGACTCGAGCCAGGAGAGCAAAGGCGATAGCTTGGTCGAGCGCTTGCACGAGCGTGCGGCCATGAGATGAAGCTCCCGGACGAGCACGGCAGCGCGAGGGTAAACGGCTCGGTGTGGCTCGAACTCCGCGGCGTCGCGACTGGGGTGTCCGCGGCGGCGTGGCAGCTCGCTTGCGAGGGCATGCGTGCGCGTGAACATGCGCGTGCACCGTTTGGACAGGAAGAGCAGGGCTCGACTCCCGCGGGTGCGGGTGTACGTGAGCAGAACGCCAGCGGCGAAGGAGAGCAGTCCGGCGCGGCGATGGTTGACAGCGACAACGCACTACGCGGCGGGGACGCCGTCTTGCGAACAGAAGATCACTGATAAGAACGGGGCTTTCCTGGCGACGATGAGAAGGTCGGCGGCGCGTGTTTGAGTTCACACGAGGTCGGGGCACAGAAAGGTGAGCTCCACGGTGGCACATCGGGGTGTTCGCCTGCGTGCGCACGTGCGGACGAACACGAGCACTGACTTGGCCTGACGCTCGTGCGCCCAGGCGGAAGGACGTTCTCGGCGGCGAGGTGAAGTAGAGGGACGAGGTGGTCGCGATCTGGATGCTTTGGTTTCGCTCGAGGTGGGGAAGGCGACGACTGGGTTGGCGCGCTCATGCGCCAGAGCAAGTGTGCAAGAATGGGATCGAGTTGGCGCTCGCACTCCCGGGGAGGAAGGATCTCCATTGGCGGCAAAGCCGCGTCCCGTGGCAGGACGGAGTGCCGACAAGGTCTGGCGCGAAAGGGAGCCAAAGGTTTGGCCTTGACCTCTCCAGGAAAGCGCAGACATGGTTGCGCGGTTAGGCACGGGCACGTGCGTGCGTGGTTGCACAAGGCAAGGGCGAACGCTTGCGCATACCGACGTCCAGGCCACGGCGGTGGGCCGGAACGGCGGCGGCGTGACCATGGAGACAACGCGACTGCGGCGGCGTGCCACAGTGACGGCGCAAAGAAAGGAGAGCGGCGACCAGGCTAAGGCCGGGAGGTGATGAGGATCAAGGCGGCCAAGATGGGTCGACCTCGCATCTGATGGCTTCGGGGAACAAACGTGTGCCGACGCGTTGGGGTTCGCGGCGGCGGCAGAGCGCTGCGAGATGGGGCTCACCGACACAAACTCTTGTGCGGTGCCGGTGGGGATCACACGAATACGTGCAGAGATCGAGCGTGAGTGTGCGCACGGGTATGTGTGCGGTTGGACGGGGAGAGCAGAGGGGTTCGACTCCTCGGGTGTACGTGTTTGTATTTGTGCGAACGTCGGCGGTGTGGCCACGTGGGCGACACAAAACCGACGGCACGTGCATGACGACGACACAGAGACAAGAGCACGATGAGCAAATTTAGGCGAGGCGGTGTTCAGGGTCGAAGTGGCCGAAAGGTTCGAACTTGGGGTCAATGGCTCGATGGACACACGTGCGCCGGTGCGTTGGGGTTCGCGGCGACGGCACGGTGGAACGTCGAGCACGGTCACAGATAGGTAAAGCAGGGGCTCGGCCCCTCGGTTGCGTGCGTTAGTGTGCGTGCCGAACGTCGACGGCACGGCCATGGCAGCGACATGAAATTGATGGCGTGCACTAGGCAAGGGAACAATGAAAAGGAGAACGGCGGGGAACGGCCCGGCGGCGTTGGTTGGGGACATACGCCGGCGAACGACCTCGCGTGTGCGTGAGTGCGCGTGCACAGGTTTGGCCAGGGAGGACAGGACCTCGGCCCGATGGTGGTGTGTGCGGGCATCACGTCGGCGGCACATCCGTGGCGATGGTGCAATGCCGACAACATGTGCACGACAAGGGACATAAACAGGGTGACGGCAAGCGGGGAAATGCACACGACAAAGGTCTGTGCTCACCCGACTCTTGGCCCAAGAAAGGCAGGGCCTTCGCTCGACGGTGGCGTGCTCAGTGTGTGGGTGCCGACGGCGAGCCGGAACTCGGCGTGCGCTCGTCGGGACAAGATCAACACGATGCAAAGCAAGGAGCGCGCGCGTTGCGGTAGGCAGCGGCACCTGCAAACGACCGGCTCGGCTCGATGGCCGGCTCTCAAGCGACGGCGGGTCTGCGCGGCGGCACGATGCGGGACAGCAGGCGACACGCAGACAGCGAGCTCACAAGGCTCGGTCCAGCCTCGGCTCGATGGCCGGGTCCACAACAAGGTGAAGGGTTCAGTGCTCACCTCGCGCTCTGGACACGGCGGCGAGGAGGTGGTGACGAGCAGCGGAACGGCCTGGAGCAGAGGAAGCAGGGCGGCGCGGTCCATGGCTCCCACGACGACATCTTCCCGGTGCTGCAGCCCCGCTCCTTGGCGCTCCGGTGAGGTGGTGTTGAAGGGCTCGGGGAAGAGGAAACAGACAGGGGCGGCGTCGTTCTTGGTGGTTCCAGCCCCGGCCTGCTTTAGGGGCGGCGGCGGGCTGGTGGCGTCGCGGCGCACAGCCAAAGGGCAGGGGCTCGGCGCGACGCGGTTCCCGGCCGAGCGGCTTCGGCTTGGGCGTCGGCGGACGGCCTTCACTGCACGAGCCGATGGCGCAGGCGGTGCGGGCGGGCGGCGACATGGCGGCTCGGCGGGGCGGCGACCTCGGCTCCTCCACGGGCGGCCTCCAGCTTCTCCCCCGCCTCCTGCGCCTCCTTCCTCCCTCCAACTCCTTCCCCCCCCTTCTGATTTTTGGTGGAGGCGGCGGACTCAGGGGGAATCCCCAAGGCGGCGGCGCGGCGCACAGGGAGACTGGCGGACAGGGGTTGGGGATTTATAGGGCGGCGCCTAGGGTTTGAGGACGCGGGAGTGGGCGGCGGGGATTCCGTTCAGGGGCGCGTGGAGGCCATCCGCGGCACCCGCCGGCGGAGGGAAGGGGCGGCCATGGCCGGCGTCGGCCATGGGGGGGCCGGCGCGGCTCGCCTCCCCGCCCCGCGCCCCCACGGGATGCGTCACGGGAAAGACGGCGAGAGAGAAAGGAGATAAGGTCCGACCGGGCCGGGCCCACATGGCGGCGAGAGAAAAAGAAAGGTGGGGAATAGCCGGGCCGGTACGTCCGTGTTGGGCCGCAAGGATAGGTGGGGCGGCGGTTTGTGCGAACCAGAGGAGGGTTTCGGGGTGTTGGAGAGGACTTAGCAAGCTGAGATGCGGCCCAAGGTGCAGAGGCTCCCTTTCCTAATTTCTTTAAACCTTAGCTCCTATTTAAACTACGATTCGAATTTGAATTAGAATTCAAATCTGAATCCCACACAATTAAGATGCAAAATAAATCCCATAAACTCCAAGGTTCTCACACTAGCAAGTTATATTTCCTAAATTTTATGATTTTGCTCAAAATAAATCTAGGAATTCAGGGAAGGTTCAAAGAAGACAGCCTTACATATTAATTATGCACTCAATTTCAAATCGAAATTTTGAAATCCACATTTTTGCATTGCTAACATTCCGGAGAAAATTCCAGGATGTTACATAACCAGCCTTGAAGTCACAGGATCCGTATACCCACACAAGTACAGAGGCTCCTCCAAGCAAACAGGAGTGAAAACAGGGGTTGGATATAAGAGATATATCCAAAACTACATGTCTGATGGCCCCTTGTCTGAAGTTGAATACAGAGCTTTCCTGAACATGTGGCTATGCAGATTCATCTTTTGTGGCAAAGCCAATGAGCCAACCCTGAACCACATTGTAATGGCTGAGGACCTGGCTACTGGTAACTCTATTCCTCTTGGAAAGTACCTCCTAGGAAGAGTATACCACATGCTCCATCAAAACACCTATCTGATGCACACCAGCCAAAAGATCTCCTGTGTTAATGGTCCTTGGTGGTTTGTCCAGATGTGGCTGCAGCTATATATGCACCAGATTGTTGGCATTGACCTCAACACTCAGCTCTTTCCTTCAGCCAACTACAAGGAAGGGGAAACTTATGGAGAAGCTGCCTCAACCAGGCATCTCCGAATAATCCCAAGCGAAGCAATCTTTGTATTCTTTTAGAAGCTTGATCAACTCTTCTCTAAAACTTGAATCCAAGTTAGCACTGATAAATGTCGGCCTTGGCTTGTCACCATCTCCAATGTCTATTTCTTCCAGTTTGTCAGCCGACATGAATCCACGTCCTAACTTCCCATCAGTTCCATCAATTGGATTCTCCATTAAAAATTGCTATAAGAGCCCATTGCTTGAATCGGCTATTGATCACTGCTGACTGGTTCAACAGGACCTTCACCCTAGTCCGTGCCTAAGAAGCAATCTATACCTTGATACTCCCAGAAGGCTGGTTCCACGTTAGCCACGCTTACTGAGTCATCTGCTTGGACAACTTCTACTTCATCATCTACCCATTGAACAAGCTGTTGATGCATAGTAGATGGAATGCAACAGTTTGCATGGATCCAATCCCTTCCAAGCAGCACGCTGTATGCCCCTTTGCCTTCAATGACAAAGAAGGTCGTAAGCAAGGTCTTAGACCCGATCATTAGATCCACATGTACACAACCATTGGTGTCTAAAGTATTTCCAGCAAAATCATTCAGAACTATGCTTGTTGGCGTCAAATCTCCAAGGCCCATGCCTAGCTTCCTGAATGTAGTATACGGCATCACATTGACCGCAGCTCCACCATCAACAAACATCTTGGTCAATGGCTTCCCATTAACATATCCCCTCAAGTACAGCGGTCTCATGTGCCGATTCTTGGCTGGCTTGTCAAAAGTATCTTGCTTGGCCAACACTAGCTATGCCATCAGCCCAAATTGCTCATCCTCATCAATGTCTGGCGATGCCTCCTCCTGCACAATCTGATTAGCTGGAGCCATGAATTCATTCGGCAAGAAGCATACCATGCACGTAGGAGCCGAACGACCAGATCCATCAGGCTTGTCTTTTGGACGCCACACCTGTTTCCTCTTGATTCCTGCCTGCTTCAACTCCTGATTCCTCAAGCGCTAAACCCTTCTCTTTTGGCTTCTCCTCAAACCAGGTGGGCACCACTGTCCTTTCTGCCAGACATATTCACGATCTTCTTCTTCTTCATGATCAACCCATCTGTGATCAGCATATCTTTTCCTTGGTTGATCATTAACTTCATTTATTTTTATGCGCCGACCATCACTAGGATGCATATTTCCAATTCTTTCATGGACGGATCGGCGATTGACAGTATCCTGCCTATACTCAGTATATCTGTCACTGCATTCGGGACAATTGTTCAATGTGGGGAGCTTTAAACCTTCGTTCTAGCAGTGTCTGAAGAAAGCACATGCCCAATGCGCGTGCTCTTGTTCTCGCGCATATTCTTCTCGTTCTTTCCTGTGCACTTTTTCTTCATATTTTTGCTTCTCCTCCTCGTACCTTTGTTTCTGGTAGCACTCCTTTTCCTGCTGACGCTGCCACTTGTTGAGGAGAATACGCAAAGTCACCCTGGGTTTAGAGGATTCCCCCACTTCAATTTGACTTTTTAGGATGCGAGGCTCACCATTGTGGATTTGTTCATCTTTCACTTGTCGAGCAGGATCAACTGATCCATCCTATTTTGCTTTTGCTGAAGTCAAAACCTTCACTTTTCCTTTCTCCTCAGCAGTCACCATGTTGACTGAAAACCCGATCATGCTCTGAGGAAAAGGATTGCCATCTAATTTCATCTTATTGTCAAATTTTAGATGACCTTCTTGGATAGCCTTTCGAATTCTCATCCTGAAAACCCTGCACTCATTAATGGAGTGAGAATTTCTATCTTGAAACCCGTAGTATCTCTTTTCTTTCACTCCATCAGGCCGAAGCATAGAATGCCCATCTGGCAACTTGATTCGGCCTTCTTCCACGAGGAATTCAAAGAGCTTATCAGCCTTGGTCACATCAAAATCACAGGTACACTTGGCTTGCTTGATCCACCTTTGATTCACCGTTAATGGCTCTTTGACCCACACTATTTCAGCTACAGCTATTTTTTGTTCGTCATCAAATTCCTCTCCCTGATGTGCCCTTTCCAGGAATTGATTATATATGTCAGCTATATCACTGTGTTTGACGAACCTGGAGTCTTTCTTGAAGCCATAAGCTTGGTTGCTCATCAATGACAGCTTGTGAGACAACTGGCCAAGATTATCGAACTCCATGCCGAATAGCTTTTCCCGAATAGCTTGCAACATACCCGCTGCAGCCATACCAGCCAATTGATCATCTGGTAGATTCAAAGAGAAACACATGCTTTTTGTCTCTCTGAAACTCCTGAGGAACTCCATGGGTGTCTCATTATTCCTCTGCCTCAGGGTAGTTAGATCAATTAGCTTTTTCTCATAACTGCCAATGAAATAATGAGCATGAAATTTCTGCTCCAAATCCTTCCAGGAGCAGATTGAATGAGCAGGCAGAGAAGTGAACCATGTAAAGGACGGGCCTGTCAGTGATAAAGGGAAATATCTGATCCTGAATGCTTCATCAGCAGAAGCTTTCCCAAGCTGCATCAAGTATCGGGCTATGTGTTCCACAGTACTTGTATCATCTTGCCCAGAAAACTTCGTGAGATCTGTAGGAAGTTTCACCCTGTTCGGTAAGGCCATCCTGTTATACCATTCTGGGAAAGGAGGTGTATACACATGCCCTTGGTTTTTAGGCTTCAGACCGAATTGATTCTGAAGCACATCGGTCATCCTCTACATCAGGAGATCAATATTGACGTCTTGATTCCCTGTTCCTCCAACAGGCATCCCTATAGCACCACCATATCCAGGATTTGGGAGAGCATCAACAGCACTATAATCCATGAACTCCGAATACCCGGTGCCGTACATATTCTTCTGCAACCTGTTATTTGCTGGGGCTATCCTGTAAGTAGAATTAGGTTGAACTCCAGGAGTGCCAAACGCCATCTCTCCATATGCACGTGGATTAGGTATTGCTTGACGAGGATTTGGCCGAACTGGTTGGCTATCCACGTGTTGAGTTGGCTGACCACTCATGATCTGTGGAGGCGGTTGAACACTTGTATCTTGACGAACTAGTTGGCCAGTGATAGCAGCACTTGATTCTCCTTCAAAATGTTTGTCCACACCTGGGCCAAAGACGCCAACCATCATCTGTCGAAAGCTATTCAGAAATGCAGTATTGTGCCTAGCCATTATGTCTTCCAAAGCTTTCTATACCATGCAAAAAACTTCTTGTTTCTCTTCAGTAGATGTGGTATCAGGTTCTCCTAGCAATAGAACCCTTGGCATGTCTGACTTGAGGTATGGTACACCACTCCTATTTTTGGAAAATGACATTCGACACTTCTGCTGAAATTGATCAATAGCTTCCTTCAGTTGCAATTGCTGTTCTGTAGTGAGCTCCTCTATGGTGACATCCATGACATCTTGAATATCAGGCATCTTGATCAACTTGAATGTCCCACCGAGTGTGCCAAAAAGTGTGTTGACGTAAAATCAGCACCTCACACCAAGCACACAACAAGCCCAACAAGCTGGCTTAACACACGTTGCCGAATCCAAAACGTGCCAGTCAATTTTCCCTGAAACTGACAAAGGATGAAAATAGTTAGATAAATCTTGGAACTTGCCGGGTGGTACCAGACAGTTCCGTATTTACGGTTACAAAGCCAATCAAAATGACATATAGCTACAACAAGCTATCTGTCAGCAATTCGAATATCATTCGGGAGCTCTAAAACATGTAAACATGATACAGCCGAATGCATGATGTAAGCATGATGAAAGATCGATCTTTGTCTAAACAACATTGCAGCACGTGATCATGACCGATTATCAAGGATAAATCATAATAAAATAAGTAAAGGTGAAGCATGATTATAAATTTGCAGTAAACATGCATGCATAAGCCAAAAGCACTAGTCTACCGCATGTCTAGGTACTTTCAAACCCGTCGAGCGTAACACCAAACAAGTTAATCCACCGCATGATACGACTTGTTTGGAACCACACCACCAACCAAGAGTAGATCAATCCACCGCATGATACAATCTAAAAATGGAAGGCTAAAAGCCTACATTATTTAAAACAAGCTTATGAACATGTTTCACTCATGGCAGAGCTGCCGAAAACAGCTGTATAGCCGATTCGGGTTCCGTGGAAAAGGAACAAACTATGCTAAATTAACACTCTTGAACCCGCAACACGTGGCAATCTAGATTGATTCGAGTTCGGCTATTAACAAGCACGTGATCCATGCGCCACATTGAATTGAAGATTTGAACATACATCATATGGGTCACAAATAAGATAAAGCCGAATCTAGTCA
The DNA here is from genome assembly GCA_947561735.1 of Cenchrus americanus. Classification (NCBI taxonomy): domain Eukaryota; kingdom Viridiplantae; phylum Streptophyta; class Magnoliopsida; order Poales; family Poaceae; genus Cenchrus; species Cenchrus americanus. Next base: position 161,335,700 of record OX387242.1, on the reverse strand, counting down.
ATCTAAATTGGGCAATAAGAGTGTTACATGAATTAAACATAAAGCAAAATTCAAAGCAACACAAGGTAACTTAATGAATCTATTAGATCTTGCCGAATCTAATAGAGCCAATAACTAGCTCCAAGCTAGATCTTAGCCTACCGCATGGCTCATGATCTAACAAGAAACCTCTTGAACCAAGCTTAAATCCACCGCATGATACTAAGCATGGTAACAAGACTACTTGCATCACGGTCTAAATCCACCGCATGATACTAGACATGATACAAGGTTGCCGGTACTTACGGAGGTCGACGGATCGATGGCTCCTCTCGAAGAACTCGACGACTCAACTAAAGGACTCGAGATGGCACGAGGCCGGTCTGTTGTGAAATTGTTCGATCCCTATTACAAACACTAAGGGTTTATATTTATACCCTTGTCCTAACACGACTCCTAGTCGACCACGATTACAACATTTACTGCATAAATTAATGCCCCGACGCCAATGTCCGTCTTGCACCCATCATCAGTTCATCCCTTCCTTATATTCAGGCCACGTCATCACGTATTCCCGGATGTTTCCTCGTCCAAGCTCAAAACAGCCCTTCTGCCGAATGATGGCGTGCTCCCGACCACAGGCATCTTTATCGAATGCTTTGAGGAAAATTTCTTGCCGAATGGTGCTTCCTTACCAAACTCGGCCCACAAGTCAGTCTCTTTCCTGTACCAAATTTTGGTGTTAACAGTGACATTTCAAAGGATCTGACACTTTCCGCGAAGGAACGCCACCATCCGCTTACTCCACATCTGGTAGTTCTTCCCATTAAAGTCTGGAGGACGCAAACCCCACTCTTGGTACGCCATCTTTCGATTTTAGACTGGCTAGAGTCAATAAAGACCCGAACCGGCTCTGATACAAATTGAAGGACCGATTAGGCGACCAGAGACGGGGGGGAGTGAATGGGAGCTGATAAAAATTCTTCTGGAGATCGAAACTCCAACAAGATGAACTGCTCGGTTAGACCCCCAAACACACACGCTCCGCACTTCTACCTTCCGTTTGCCAAAACCACATGGCCACTGAAGTGCTACTGGACCTAGGAACAAACACTACCAGCAGTCTCGACTCCTACACGAACACAACAATAGAAACAACTCTGGAGCCGGCTGACAGGAGGGGGCGGTCTAACCGGGTATGGGGGCGGTTAGACTGCCTCCACCTGGTGACCAAGAAATCCCCCAAAACTCCTCTTCCGAGCACCAAAACGCACCACAGTTTCGCTAGCAGAGATCTTTGATCAAGGCCAAGCTGGCTATCAGGAATTCTTGGCGAAAACCAAAACTTCACCCGGGGGCCTAGGAGTGGTTAGGTCGGCTACCAAGGGTGGTCTAACCTCCTGTACCCAGCAACGAACTCCTAGCAAGAACTCCTAGCGAACAGCACGAAAACGACCCAAGATTTCACCTGAACGTTCCTCTGATCAAGGCGAACAAACTCATAGAGGAAAATCTGGAAAAATCAAAACCTTCACCTGGAAGGCCCAGGGCGGTTAGACCGCCCCCTAGGCGGTTAGACCGCCCCCTAGGCGGTTAGACCGCCCCTTCCAGAAAACCTCCCCGCTGGTCAAAACTCAACTTCCCATCACCTGATCTCCTGAATCACTCCACATATTGCAAAGAAACTTCGGGAATAGCTGGGTTACCTCCTGGGCAACCTCTACCTCAAAGGAATCGACCCGAATCGCTCACAATCAAGAGGAATCGAAGAAATCATCTCTCTAGGCCAAGAACTCAAGCAACTCCAAAAAACACCAAATCGAGTCCGATTTAAGGGAGATTTGGGGGCAAAGTCACCAGCCAAAGAGGCACAAGGTCCTCATACGTGACACCCAACAAAATCCCCAAGAAATCGTCCTCAAAACTCCACCAAGATAATCACAACAAAGAGCTCCAAAAATCACCACAAAGAAGGACGGGAAAAGCACCACTTAAGGAACCACGCCGAACCATCTATACATACCATGAAAGTTCGTACAAGGTCCAGCTTGCCACCCATACATCCATCCCTCTCTCTAGATCTCACATGAAGCACTCAAGCTAATCGTAGGAAAAACTAGGGGAAAATGAGAACGAAAATGGAAAAACAAATGAGCTAGGGTTCCAAGAGTTGGCTGCCATCCATCCCCTCAAGTGTTGATATGGAGGCACCCAAAAGACTAAACTACCCTTACTTAATAACTAGGGATACAAGCCCCTCAAGGGCGAATTTGGTAGTCTTCAGATTTTCTCCATCGGACGGATGCCCAGCGACCGCAACCTACTTAGCCTCGACGCAAGCCTTGCGATACTGACACGTGTCCTCCGCTTCGAAGCTTGTCGGTGCTTGCGGCCAGGCAGTCAGACCGCCCCCCCCCCTTGGCGGTTAGACCGGCCAGGCAGTCAGACCGCCCCTTTTGGGCGGTTAGACTGGCCTGGGTGGCCGCACCTCCTCGTCGAGTCTTCAGCCTCGGTTTTGTGGCTCAACCGAGTAACCCAGTGATTTTCTGGTGAACCACTGCAAACCCCGCGAACTCGGTGTAGCCTCCTCCAATCGCCACTCATGACTCGGCTCCCACGTAGTTCCGGCTCGACCTTGGTTTTGAGGCTCAACCAAGAAATCGTCCACGACTTCGTACCGCTGGTCTTGCCACCATGCGGCCTGCACTTGACTTCGCTGGCCACCGGGTCCCTCGAACCAAGCCTACTTGTCTTCTCCACACCTGGAGGCCTCACCAGCGACGACCTTTTGCGCTTGTTCTTCACCTGCACCAACACCAGTCAAGCCGCAACCTGCACCTGCAATACTTGTCCAAGAGTCAGTCCACACAACGTTGTCAATCACTCATCACACCAGGAAGCGACCATCCACCGGTCCTCGAACCACACATTGTCCTTAGAGCTGATAAGGGACCCCACCGGAGCGTCGACGCAAGGAGGAAGGAGCGAAGCAGGAACGTCGACGCCGTGCACGACTACACCGCGTCGCCCGTCTTCTCCGTGCCGGCCACAACTACACCACCGACCCAATCTGAGCGCCACCGCAGCCTTCTTCACCTCTCTTCCTCTTTGGTCTCTGCTCTGTGTTGAACTAGCGGTGTTGAGGCGCGCCGCCATGTGAACTTGCCTGAGTGCTGGCCATCGAGCCGCAGGACTGCTGCCCCGCGATAGAGTGGTGCTCCTGGGCCACTCATGCCCCTGAGCCCGCCGTCGCCGTGCGAGGACCTCGTGTGTGAATCGGACGTCGACCCGTGAATTCTCTTGCAGGGGATGATGTGCGCCGCCGCGCCGCCTCGTGTTGTGGTTATGGTTTCCAGATTGTCGCGCCGAGCAGGCAAGGCGAGGCCGCGCGTGCTTAGGCACGGCTGTGGCCCGCGCACACCACCGCGTGCTCTGGACTTGGTCGCTGGCTAGTCGAGCTGCACATGTGGCCACCCGCGACGAGCTGGAGCTTGTGGGCAATCCATGCCCCTGAGCTCGCCGTCGCCGCGTGAGAAGATTGATGTGTGCGAGCCGGGCTTCGACTTGAGCCTGTCTGCTTGCAGGTGTTAGCGCGGAATGCCGCACCTCGCCACGCCGGCAGCGTCGAGCCGCGTCTCCGGTCACTGGATGAACATGCTGTGCGACCGTGCACGAGGACGCGCGCTCGCGTACACGCCCCGGCCAGCGCACCCCAACGCAGGTCGCGGCTTTGCCTTTGGCCGACCGGCCGTACGCCGCGCTGCGCTCCAACCCCCTGGACGTCGCGCTGCGCCGCGCTCCAGCCGGGAGGGCCAAAACCAGGGCCTTGCTAGCTCACCGCCGCACCGGGATGCCATGGGCGCTTTGTCGAACACTTGGTGTGCGGGGGAGAAAGGGGTTTGAATCAGTGGACCTCAGGGAAATCTAACCTAAGCGGGCCGCCGCACGGTCCTTGACCCACCAAGGCCCAGTGATGGCCTTTTATCATCGCGACTGCCCTGGATGGGGATTTCACGGTGGCTTCCTAGACTTCGGTCACCTAGGCCAGCTGGGCCGAACCCCCACTTTCGGCCCAGTAGCACTTTCGGCCCAATAACGGCCCCTCAACCGCTGACTGTTGATGTCATGCTGACGTCAGCACCTTTTTAATAAAAATCCTTTTCTATTTTCAAAATGATTTCAGAAATGTTTTATAAATGACTTTAACCTTTGAAAAATCATAACTAATTATAGGAAGCTCAGAAAAATATGAAACTAACTTCTATAATTTTGTAATCTCGAAACCCTGCTGATTGTAGGTAGTTTGAGCTCTTTTGGGTTTTCTAAAAAAGGTTTCTAGTTGGAGTAAATGCTTAGATGTGTACCGGTTTCTTACATACGCGTCGAATCTCGTGCCACAGACCCGAGCTTCGACCAGGAGGACGCGGAGGACCCAGAGTACACTGCCCCGGACAACGACTGCTCCAACGGCAACAAAGGTGTCATGTCACTCTCAACCATGTAGATCTCATGTTGATATTTAGATGCTAGTGCTTTACTTTATATGCATTGCTTGGATGAATTGCATAGCTAGTTGATTAGCCTTGCCTTGATAATTTGTTATATCCTGATGTAGCGAACATGGCCTCATATGCCATTTGTTCGGAGTTTGATTTTGGTGATTCATGACAACATGATCATTGGGACTAATCATTGTTTGAGCATGTCTTTGTAGACATTTCTAGGTCCCAAGGATGCAAGAAAACCCCATGCAAAAATGCCAAAACAAAGGGTCAAAACCGAGCAAGAAAAGGAAAAGAGAAGACACCGTCGGATGAACCGACGGTCCCTCATTTACAAGTGTCGGTGCAATCGTCGGACGAGTTGGTACACAGGGTGAAACCCTAGGTACCGTCGGATGAACCGACGGTCCATTTTCTACATGCGTCAGACGAGTTGCGAGAGGAAGAGCGGCGAAGGCGTAGCACCGGATGATCCGACGGTCCGAGTGAGGACCCCGTCGGTCTATCCGACGCTCGCCTTGAATTCATACGAGACGCGCCAAGACGAAGCCTTCGAAGACCGGATGATCCGACTCCTTGGTCAAGGCATAGCGTCGGTCTATCCGACGGTCCGTTGGAAGCTAACGCACCGACTTGGACGCGAGGCCTTCAAAGACGGGATGATCCGACGTAGCGTCGGAGCATAGCGTCGGAGCAGTTGTATCAGAGAACCTCAACGGCTACGTGACGTGGGAGGGGCACCGGATGAACCGACGCCCTAGAAAAGCATAGCGTCGGATCATCCGACGGTACCTTTTTCAGTGGACGTTAGCCAACGGCTAGTTTGATGCCTTGGGCTATTTATACCCCCTCCACTCATTCATTTGAGGTTGCTGGATTGTGTGGAAGTGCAGAAGAGTTGAAGACACATTCAAGATCATATCCAATCCATCCAAGTGCTTAATTGCTCATCCTTAGACTTGCATATGCTTTGTGTATGTGCTTAGTGCTAGGCTTAGCTTAGAGCTGAGTGAGTGCAAGGTTGTGCCAACCTTGTGAGGTGATTCTTGAGTGAACCTGGTGTACAAGGTTCGCCAGAAGCCTTGGGGCCTAAGTGGCTCACCGGCAATCGTCATCGACCCTCCGGCTTGGTGTGGAGCGGCGAGGACACTTTGTGCGGGGACGTGGAGACCCCCTTCCTTGGTGGAGAAGCTCCTTAGTGGAGGCGGCATCAAGGTGACCAAGGGAGCTTGACAAGTGCCTAAGTGGCTAGCCTTTGTGGCAAGTCAAGTTGGTGCTCTTGGGAGAGACTTGGTGACCGGGAAGCAATACTCTTGTGTGAGTGCTTCAACAACGTGGACTAGGGGTGGCTTAGTGCCTACCGATACCACGGGATAAATCGCGTGTCAAGAGTTTGCTTCCTCTCATCCCCTTTACGTTTCCGCATTTACTCTCTTGCAATCTTTGCTTGCCTCTACATTCCTAGAGTAGTATCATGCTAGGATTGGCTATAGGTTGCAAACCTTCTTTTGGGATGGGAGTTTCACACTAGAACAACCGTAGTTGCACATATAGATAGTATGTTCTAGTTTACCTTTGCGCAAAATTAGTGAAGCCATAGGTTAAGGTTTTTTAGTTGCCTAATTCACCCCCTCCCCCTCTTAGGCTAACGGGCGTCCGATTCCTTACAAGTGGTATCAGAGCCGGGACTCACTTCCTTCACAAGGATACGCCAATTCGACTGGTAAATTGTGAAAACCGGCTCATTGGAACGGTTAGGCTTCACCGCCTAGTGAGTTGCTCTATAGAGGAATGAAAGGGGTGAATACCTTAGGTTTGGCTCCACATTTCGATGGCACGGGCTATCCTCGGTGGAAGGTTCTCATGGAGGCCTATCTCCAAGCAAGGGACCTTGATGTTTAGAGAGTCACCGATGAGGGCATGAAAAATGGTACTAGAAAGGAAAAGCAATTTGATGTGATTGCTAAGAGTATCATTTTGTCCTCACTAGATGTAGGCGTTTTCAATAGAGTTTTTACTTGTGAAAATGCTCATGAGCTATGGAAAACCATCAAGGAGCAAAATGAGGGTTCAAAAGAAGTTGCTAATGAACGCTACGGTTGTCTCCTTGAGGAATTCAATAGCTTCAAGCAACTTGCTAATGAAAATGCCGAATCTATGTACTCACGTCTAAATGTGCTTGTCAATGAGATTAATGCCTTAGGTGTGAAGGACATCACGGACTTGAACATGAACCGCAAGATCCTTCAAAGTTTCCGAAAGCCCGACTATGACTTGGTGAAAGCAATCATCTACGAGAAGAAGCTCGAAGATTTGAAGCCATCGCATATCTTGAGCAAGATCATGGCACATGAGCTTCAACTAATGCCCAAGTCAAAGAAGGCGCCCCAAGAAAAGCCCCAAGAACCATCTTCTTCAACCACAAGCCATGCTCTCTCAAGCCGACAAGAGAAAATGTTGAGTAGGATGGCTACTCGTGGAAGCTCAAGCGAAGATGATGGCGATGATGGTGATAATGAAGATTCCTCAAGTGATGAAGAGGTTGAATCTATGGTGGCCGAATACGTGAAGAAGATCTTCAAGTATGTGAAGAAAGTCAACATGTACGGCTACAACATCCACTTGAGAGAAGGGCGCCATCATCAACACATCAAGTTCACCAAGATTGAGCACAAGCCCAAAAGGAAGGTGGTCAAGGAGAGAAGACCAAGGCAAGAAGCAACCTTCGCCATCCGCGAGTGGACAAGTGGTGGATCAAGTTCTTCTAGCTCAAGTGATGAATCAAGAAAGAACTTCACCACCCGCTTCATGCAAGGTCCTTCATCATCACACATGTGCCTCATGGCCAAAGGTATGGAAAGTAATGTAAGTGATGACGAATTCGACACCACCTCTCTCAATGATCTTGTTGAGCTAATCCATGAGCAAAAAGGAATGCTTGAACAACAAGCTAATGAAATCAAAGAACTCAATGCTCTCAATGATCTTAGTGACACCCTTGCTACAAATTATGAACATTTGTTGTGAAAATTCAAATTTCTTAGCAAGGAGTGTGATGAGCTAAAATCTAAGCTTGAGAGCAATGAGGCTAAAACAAGTAATTCCTTTGAGCTTGATGAAACATCTATCCCTTGTGCAATTCCTATCTCCAAGGTAGATGCTTCAACTTCTTGCATTGATTTAATTGATGAATCTTGCTCACCATCTTGCAATGAGAATGTTGTTGTAGAATCATGTGATTATCTCATAGGCAAGGAAAATGATGAGCTCAAGCAAGAAGTGAAATGGCTCCGAGAGAGGTTGGCAAACTTGATGGGCAAGGGCAAGAACGATGAAGAACAAGTGGACATCTCTCAAGACATGAAGAGCCAAGTCCAACCTTCTCAAGATAACCGTGATCCCATGGTGAAGAAGCTTGAGAAGGGTGCAACCGTGACTTGCTACAAGTGTCATGGAGAAGGGCACAAGTTCTACAAATGCCCTCAATTTGTCAAGAAGATGGACAAGGGCGCAAAGAAGAAATTGAAGCCCACCATCAAGAGCTCCCTCATCTACACCAAGCCCAACCGCAAGAACAAGACCAAGAGCAACACCTACGTCATCAAGAAGAAGGCAAATGGCAAGGTGGTTGCACACAAGGTTGGGAAGATGAAGGAAGAGCGGGGTTCGAACCAACCTATTTGGGTGCCCAAGGAAGTCATCACCAACATGAAGGGGCCTCAAATGGTTTGGGTTCCAAAGGCCACTTGAAGGCCTTAAGAGCGGGGACTTGGGAGGCTTGGTACAATCAAGATGAGAAGATTCAAGCCTATAAGCCAAGCTTGCAAATTGGACATGTGTTGCCCAAGTTCCCCGATTGAGGTAATGGAAACTAGTACCTATCTCTTGCATCATTGTAGCTCCATTGCCTTGTTTAGGTTGCATTTGTTGCAATGTTTACATATGGTAGGTTGCTTGTGTCATGTGCTAACCCATGAGCAATCTACATGGTTTGATTAGTGTGTAGGAAAGCTACATTTGTTCTTTCATGGTGCATGTTTTCATATATATCTCTTTGCATCATGAGCAAGCTCTAGGGTAAGCTTCCCTTTTGTTTTCATAAACAATGTGCATACATTTGGTTGGTGATTCAAACACTAAATGCACACATTTAGGGGGAGCTCATCCTATGGTTTGGTTATGGGACTAACATTGTTTCAAGCTCATCTTATGTAGTCCCTTAGCGACGCGTTCCGGTGCGGTGTTTCATTCTAAGAGAATGCTATTTCACTCTCAATGTGATCTAACATCTCTAAAAGAGTGAATATAGCAATATGAGCTTCATGCTATTGAGTCATGTCCTTGCGAGCTTATGTCTCTATATAAGTTCAAAGGAAATGTACTCATACATTCCTAATCCTTGTGGTACCCCAAGTGTCTTCTATACAAGCTTCTTTCAAGTGGTGTCACCTAGTGATATCATTTCCAAGTGGCTCACTCAATGTGGTGCCAACAAGGTAGAGAGGATCATCCCCCGGAGGTATGCAATGATCAAAAGACTACAAGTGACATCTACAAGTGGTAATGTAACAAGAACCCATTTGTCTTATCTCTTGTCCCTTAAGCTACCTCCTTGCATGATATGCTCTAAGCTTCCTTGTTTTACAAGTTTGTAGTTGTGCACTTGTTTCTCACTACCCTTGTCTTGCAAGTGGTATTCCTTTTATGCACACACTTAGAGGGAGCTTAGTTTGTATCATGTTAGTCTCATGAGCTTGTGATCCACCTTAGTTATTCCACATGTGGTATCTTCATTGATATCATACTTATGGATCATGGTTCATGCGGCTTTCTCCCTTGCATTTAACATCTCTCCTTTGAGCTATGGTTGCTAGATCTTGCTAGTTTCCTTGGACCCGTTTGCTTTGGACTTTTTGGAGATTTTATTCCAAAGGGGGAGAATGTGAGACCAAAGCAAGCGTGTGGCGTAAGCTTACAAGTGGGCTCAAGGATGCTTACAAGTGATTTCAAGGATTTGAGACCAAAGGGGGAGAATGTGAACATAAGAGCAAAAAGGGGGAAGTTTGATCTAGGGGGAGTTTGGATGATGGTAAGCATCCAAGCAAGTGTAAGTGGCTCTAATTCTGTCAATTCTAGCAAATTTATGCTTGCTTTGGTTGTGTTGTCATAAATCACCAAAAAGGGGGAGATTGTAGCGAACATGGCCTCATATGCCATTTGTTCGGAGTTTGATTTTGGTGATTCATGACAACATGATCATTGGGACTAACCATTGTTTGAGCATGTCTTTGTAGACATTTCTAGGTCCCAAGGATGCAAGAAAACCCCATGCAAAAATGCCCAAACAAAGGGTCAAAACCGAGCAAGAAAAGGAAAAGAGAAGACACCGTCGGATGAACCGACGGTCCCTCATTTACAAGCGTCGGTGCAATCGTCGGACGAGTTGGTACACAGGGTGAAACCCTAGGTACCGTCGGATGAACCGACGGTCCAATTTCTACATGTGTCGGACGAGTTGCGGAGGAAGAGCGGCCCGAAGGCGTAGCACCGATGATCCGACGGTCCGAGTGAGGACCCCGTCGGTCTATCCGACGCTCGCCTTGAATTCATACGAGAGACGCGCCAAGACGAAGCCTTCAAAGACCGGATGATCCGACGCCTTGGTCAAGGCATAGCGTCGGTCTATCCGACGGTCTGTTGGAAGCTAACAGTACCGACTTGGACGCGAGGCCTTCAGCACCGGATGATCCGACGTAGCGTCGGAGCATAGCGTTGGAGCAGTTGTATCAGAGAACCTCAACGGCTACGTGACGTGGGAGGGGCACCGGATGAACCGACGCCCTGGAAAAGCATAGCGTCGGATCATCCGATGGTACCTTTTTCAGTGGACGTTAGCCAACGGCTAGTTTGATGCCTTGGGCTATTTATACCCCCTCCACTCATTCATTTGAGGTTGCTGGATTGTGTGGAAGTGCAGAAGAGTTCAAGACACATTCAAGATCATATCCAATCCATCCAAGTGCTTAATTGCTCATCCTTAGACTTGCATATGCTTTGTGTATGTGCTTAGTACTAGGCTTAGCTTAGAGCTGAGTGAGTGCAAGGTTGTGCCAACCTTGTGAGGTGATTCTTGAGTGAATCCTGGTGTACAAGGTTCGCCGGAAGCCTTGGGGCCTAAGTGGCTCACCGGCAATCGTCATCGACCCTCCGGCTTGGTGTGAAGCAGCGAGGACACTTTGTGTGGGGGACGTGGAGACCCCCTTCCTTGGTGGAGAAGCTCCTTAGTGGAGGCGGCATCAAGGTGACCAAGGGAGCTTGACAAGTGCCTAAGTGGCTAGCCTTTGTGGCAAGTCAAGTTGGTGCTCTTGGGAGAGACTTGGTGACCGGGAAGCAATACTCTTGTGTGAGTGCTTCAACAACGTGGACTAGGGGTGGCTTAGTGCCTACCGATACCACGGGATAAATCGCGTGTCAAGAGTTTGCTTCCTCTCATCCCCTTTACGTTTCCGCATTTACTCTCTTGCAATCTTTGCTTGCCTCTACATTCCTAGAGTAGTATCATGCTAGGATTGGCTATAGGTTGCAAACCTTCTTTTGGGATGGGAGTTTCACACTAGAACAACCGTAGTTGCACATATAGATAGTATGTTCTAGTTTACCTTTGCGCAAAATTAGTGAAGCCATAGGTTAAGGTTTTTTAGTTGCCTAATTCACCCCCTCCCCCTCTTAGGCTAACGGGCGTCCGATTCCTTACAAGTGGTATCAGAGCCGGGACTCACTTCCTTCACAAGGATACGCCAATTCATTGGTAAATTGTGAAAACCGGCTCATTGGAACGGTTAGGCTTCACCGCCTAGTGAGTTGCTCTATAGAGGAATGAAAGGGGTGAATACCTTAGGTTTGGCTCCACATTTCGATGGCACGGGCTATCCTCGGTGGAAGGTTCTCATGGAGGCCTATCTCCAAGCAAGGGACCTTGATGTTTAGAGAGTCACCGATGAGGGCATGAAAAATGGTACTAGAAAGGAAAAGCAATTTGATGTGATTGCTAAGAGTATCATTTTGTCCTCACTAGATGTAGGCGTTTTCAATAGAGTTTTTACTTGTGAAAATGCTCATGAGCTATGGAAAACCATCAAGGAGCAAAATGAGGGTTCAAAAGAAGTTGCTAATGAACGCTACGGTTGTCTCCTTGAGGAATTCAATAGCTTCAAGCAACTTGCTAATGAAAATGCCGAATCTATGTACTCACGTCTAAATGTGCTTGTCAATGAGATTAATGCCTTAGGTGTGAAGGACATCACGGACTTGAACATGAACCGCAAGATCCTTCAAAGTTTCCGAAAGCCCGACTATGACTTGGTGAAAGCAATCATCTACGAGAAGAAGCTCGAAGATTTGAAGCCATCGCATATCTTGAGCAAGATCATGGCACATGAGCTTCAACTAATGCCCAAGTCAAAGAAGGCGCCCCAAGAAAAGCCCCAAGAACCATCTTCTTCAACCACAAGCCATGCTCTCTCAAGCCAACAAGAGAAAATGTTGAGTAGGATGGCTACTCGTGGAAGCTCAAGCGAAGATGATGGCGATGATGGTGATAATGAAGATTCCTCAAGTGATGAAGAGGTTGAATCTATGGTGGCCGAATACGTGAAGAAGATCTTCAAGTATGTGAAGAAAGTCAACATGTACGGCTACAACATCCACTTGAGAGAAGGGCGCCATCATCAACACATCAAGTTCACCAAGATTGAGCACAAGCCCAAAAGGAAGGTGGTCAAGGAGAGAAGACCAAGGCAAGAAGCAACCTTCGCCATCCGCGAGTGGACAAGTGGTGGATCAAGTTCTTCTAGCTCAAGTGATGAATCAAGAAAGAACTTCACCACCCGCTTCATGCAAGGTCCTTCATCATCACACATGTGCCTCATGGCCAAAGGTATGGAAAGTAATGTAAGTGATGACGAATTCGACACCACCTCTCTCAATGATCTTGTTGAGCTAATCCATGAGCAAAAAGGAATGCTTGAACAACAAGCTAATGAAATCAAAGAACTCAATGCTCTCAATGATCTTAGTGACACCCTTGCTACAAATTATGAACATTTGTTGTGCAAATTCAAATTTCTTAGCAAGGAGTGTGATGAGCTAAAATCTAAGCTTGAACGCCTGCCTCGGGAAGATGCGATCTGGCCTCTTACTCGAGTGGCGTGTCGAACGGGATGGAGATGGGGAGTGCTCGCTCTCGGCCCCTTAAGTACCAAGTCGACTTACCACTAGATGCAGTATCTACTTTCGTACAAACCGCCCACCTTGCTATGGTCAGGGGTGCGGGGTGAGACTCGTAGTGGATAGCACACCTCTTGTACGTGGATCGGCGTGATCCTATCGGGAGACAGCTCTTTCCTCCTTAGAAGACTTCGCCCCGGCGAGGCCAGGGGAAGGGTTCCACAGCTTCGAGGGACCTCTCGCTGGCAGTATGAGGTCTACAACGGAGGCTGAGCCAGACTCGGAGACGCAGGAGGGTACTATCCACTTACTTGGCCTTCAGTCGTATGGTAGGGCCTGGAACCGGTGACGGCCGGTTTCGGTCCTATACGAGCGGGTACAATTGTACAACCTCTGCAGAGTGTTTAAACCTATAGCTATAGTCTATGTCCACTGCTTTGCTTAAGCCTTCTACAGCCACAGTAGGAATATATCCTACATAGTAGAACATACACCGCTTTTGCCTCTTTGTTGGGAAGCTGACATGACCTACCCGCTTATCGGGTAAATCCTGGTGTCTCTGACATAGAGACGGACTACGACTTCGACAATGACGAATGGGAGGACTAGGACTCTTTCTACGCTCGAGATGTCTGTGGATATAGAGTTTCCCGTGCTTGCATGCAGCCGCTGCTAGACGTTTTCTTTCTGTTTGATTCAGTCCTGTTGGACTTGTACCCGGCATGTGCCGAAGAGATGTACTCTGATGAATGTAATAATTAAATGTTGTACTCTATCTATCTTTATCTTTTTGTATGGGTTTTTGGTATTGCTGAGACAAGGATTGCACGTGGTAGCCCTCTTGGGACTACCACTGAGGTGCAGAGAGTCGGGTTTCCGTCTGCAGAAAACTGGTTCATTTCAGTTGGTACCAGAGCCATAGTTGACCATAGGACGAGCCCTAGGAATGGTCGATACCATAGGAAGCCGTTTCTGAATTTTGAAACTCTATATAAACCCCTTGACTTCCGTGTGTATATATCTATATACATATACATGCATTTCCTTATTTAACTTTAACTAACTACCTTACTAACTACCCTCTAACAATGTTGTGGAGATAGCGGAGTGACCGTGGATTCCACTCAAGTCAGACGGCAAGTGGGTCAGAGGTTTCTGCCACCTCCTGAGGGAGTGCCTGGAGACGGCAGGAGTGGAGACCGACCAAGTATGCTACGAGGGGAGGACCATGGGACCGTTGGACCAGTCTTCAACGTACCTGGCGGTCACCGTACCAGTGGACCCACGAAGTTCAAGGGAGTCAAGGTGCACTGCTTTTGAGAGTGCCACCATGGAGGCGCACCAGGTCTGCGAGCGTCGAGCACTCAAGGAGGTCTGTAACCAGCTTGGAGAGAAGCTCAAGGACACCCCGTTCAGCGTCCTACTGACAAGGATTTACGACTCGAGTCGCTAGGACACCTATGACCACGCCAAGTACTTCGTAGTGACCACGGAGGTGGAGGACAAGAAGTTGCACATGGCGAACCAGTGCATCCTAGCACAGGACTAGGTGCTCTACTAGGCTGACAGTGAGATCACATTCCTGAGATGGAAGTGGGACAGGACCTTGCAGCTCGCTTAGGAGCTAGAGTTGGAGAAGCTGGACTTGGAGGATCGACTGGAGCAGTCCCACCAGAGGAATGGCGAGTTGGTACAGCTCGGACTAGCAGCCACTAGGGCTAGCTCAGAGCATGACGCCATGAAGATCGCAACCTTGGAGGTACGATTGGAGACCGCTAAGGAGAAGCACCAGGTCACGGTGGTGGCCACCCGCGCTGACAGGGAGCAGTTGGCGGAGGCTAAGTACCTGATGGAGTCCGTCAGAGCTGTAGCGGCAGACTACCAGGAGAGGGTCTGGGACTTGGAAGAGAGGAGTCGTCACAACTACAACCACCTGTGCTACCTTGGGGGACAAGTGTATGAGGAGCAGGACCGTGCTACCAGGACCCGCACGACCTGGGAGCTTTCCGACCAGCGGAGACTGAAGGAGTTGGAGGAGATCTCTACGCGGCTACCACCGAAGAAGAGGCCACGTCTGTGAGCAGAGACCTTCGAGCTACCTCCGACGCTACTTCCACAGCTACACCTGTACCCGAGAGGCTCTCAGGACACAGCAGAGATGGACCACGCTCTCCAGGACGTCCGAGACTACTGTGGAGGACCAGTGATCAGGTTGCCAGGTTACCCAGGTGTCAACTCACCACCGTTCTACTCTGTACCTCCAGACGCCAGCCTAGAGGCACCCCAGTGCACCCCGTGACTAGAGTAGAGTTCTAGCAGTAGATCCAGAGTTGTCTTGATGATATAGTTGTAGTTGCTACTACCCATGTTGTTATGTCAGTAGTAGCTACCCCATGATGTACTATGCGTTAGCGTGATGTGTTGCCATGTAATCTCGAAGGTCGTTTGAGTAAACCTCGAGATACACCTCTTTTGTATGGTGGCATTGATTGAGTGTCATGGATCTTCATGGTTTTACTCGGTTTTCATGCTTCTTACATGTCTGATCGAAATTGTCTGATTATTAGCAGGATTACTCCTTTATAGTTAATAATCCTATAACTTCTCTCTCTACCACTACTAACTCTTGAACATGGAACAGATGTCGGGAGCAAGGAGGTCTGGACGACTCCTGGCCCGCTTCGAGGAGGTCACCGAAGACAACGGAGGGGAGGATGCCCCCAACCCAGCCGGAGTGAGAGCACGCAAGCGCTATGGAGGTCACGCGCCACGAGGAGGACACCGTGGAGGCCAAGTGGGCCGAGGATGACCGAGGAGGCTGAGGTGGCCAAGGAGCGCGTGGACCTGCAGACGACGCCGAAGGAGGACAGGAGCAGGAGCCTGAGCTTGAGCAGGAACCCGAGCCCGAGGGAGAAGCTGGCCAAGAGCAAGAACAGGAGGTGCCGCCACCGCCACCTCACCCGAACTTGGCCGACATGATGGCAGTGCAGACCCAGCTGATGCAGACAATCATGCACTTGCTAGCGCAGAACAACAACAACCACAGGGGACAGCACCGTAACGTACCAGAGGGCTTCCAGAAGAAGGTTGAGAACTTCAATAAGCTGCGACCGCCAACTTTTGACCACTCCACAGATCCTATGGTTGCGGATAACTGGCTAAGGGAGATAGAGAAGAAGCTAGAGTTGACTGAGCTTACAGAGGAGGAGTGCGTGACCCTAGCAGCGCACCAGCTGATCGGCACAACCAATGCATGGTGGGACAGTTACTGTGATCGCACCTGGACCTGTTGCACATCGGATGGGACGAGTTTGTGGAGGCTTTCAGGAACCACCACATCCCCGAGGCTGTGATGGACAGGAAGGCTGACGAGTTCCGACACCTCAAGATGGGAGGAATGTTTGTGCAGGAGTACGCTAACCGCTTCCAGGAGCTGATGAGGTACGTGCTAAATGACACCAACACAGAGAAGAAGAAGGTCTACTAGTTTAGGAAGGGACTACACAAGGGTATGGCTCACCACTTGTCCGCGCACGACTGCCCGACGCTTCGCTCCATTATCGACAAGGCATTGATCGTTGAGAGGTCGAGGCTCGAGTACATGGAGGTCTGCGGAAGTAATTCTAAGCGCACCGACCAGGCAGGACACTCAGGTCCACCCCAGAGGCAGAGGACATGCTTCTCTCAGGGTCACCAGTCACATCCAAGGCACTACTCCACCCAGTCACAGCAGCAGAACAGGACCAACCCAGGGGGAAGTGGAGGACCAAACAACTGGAGGTCGAGACCACCACCGCAAACAACAAACGGAGCTAAGGTGACCTGCTTCAATTGCCGTCAGGTTGGACACAAGTCATTCGAGTGCCCGCAGCAGGTGCAACCATGAGGTCAGAACCGCAGCTCACAGTTCGAGACACCGGCCAAGGCACTAGCACCAGGGGGACAACCACCCCGTACTCAGCAGAGGTCCGCTCAGCCGCCAGCTACCCGAGGACGCCTGAACCACCTCACCGCCGAGGAGGCTGCAGCCGTACCTGATGTCGCACTAGTGAGTTCCTTGTAGACTCAGTTTTGGCAACAGCTTTGTTCAATACCGGAGCTCAGTTTTCGTATATCTCTACCAAGTTTGTTAAAGAAAGGTCGTTACCAACTAAGCCTCGACCAAAGCCTATCTTAACTAGCTCTCCGCTAGGAGAGAAGAGGAGTACATTAGAGTGTAGAGGGGTGAAGTTGGTCTTTGAGGGACAACTGTTCACGGCAGACTTCACAGTTCTGTAGTCTACGGGCATAGATGTGATCTTAGGGATGGATTGGTTGGCAAAGAACAACGGAATGGTTTCATGCAATCCCAGGTTCATACAGCTAGAACTCCCTAGTGGGACGAAAGTGCGGATTGAACCTCAGAGTCCGAAGACTGCAACGATGTTATGCAACATGAGTGGGAAAGAGATTGAGAAAATCCCAGTGGTCTGTGAGTTTCCAGATGTGTTTCCAGAGGAGCTTACGGAGTTACTGTCACAACCTGAGATTTCCAATTTCAGGATGTGAATAGAGAGAATAATTAAATAACAATTTTATCATAATTTTAAAATTTTTCCAACATTTATTTTCTTTACAAGATATAGTATAGGAAAATCTTTTGTTTGATTTTCCGAATTAAAACATAGTTGAGAGTGTTGCATTCATGCCGATGCATCTAGTGGTTCTTGAGTGCAAAAGGTTTCAAAAATACGTATAGGTGTTGTCCAAACTCTTCCGAGAATTTTCCGGAATTATCTGGGATTAATTCTCATTTTTCTTGAGCTAATTCTATTTATTAAAAGGCTCTAAAATCTTTTCATGAGCTCCAAATACTTTATTTGGATTGTTCATGCTCCAATCTAGCTCTGGGAAATTTCCTGGAATTTTTGGAATTTTCTGAGTATTTTCTGTGCTTTAAAACATTTTCTAGGATTTCTTGAAAATATTTTCGCATTGAAAATTAAATTCGGAAAATGAAAAAAACTTTCTTTCTAGTTGGGCCAAGGCCATCCGTGGAAGTCCGCCGGTCCCCCCTCATCTCTTTCGCTGGCCACTTTATGCACCGCAGTGGGCCGCAGCCCAGACCTCGCTTCCGGCCCAATAACGGCCCGCACCAGTTTTCTTCAGCCACGGTCACTGACCGATGGGTCCCCCTTGACATCTCTTACCTTGCATCGTGCCCAAGCTGGACTCCAGCCAGAGTCCCGGCCGCAGCCGTGTTCGCCTCCGCGCCGCGTTTCCCTTGGCCGCACGCCAAGATAGCCGCCGCCTCGGCCCTATTTAATGCGCCGCTACCCGGCCCCGCGTGCCCTAGCCCACCCTAGCCATCGCCACCCTGCGTCCCGCCGCCTTGCTCGCCCGCGCCGCCGCCGGACACTACCGGTTCGTCGCCGCCTCGGTCCGCCGCTGCAGACGCCCGCCGGAACCAACCAAGGACTCCGCGACTCCGAGCCGGACGATTCGCCGCTCCTCCCTATGAGCAGTAGCCGCTTGCGACGAGCTGGCCGCCTCTGTACCCGCGCAGCCGGCCACCCCTCTCCGATTCCGGTCGCCCCTCCTCGTCGATGCCGTCGGTGAGCCCTTCCCTGAGGTCCTCTACACCTTCTCTTCTTCCCCCCCACTCAATCGAGCTCCTAGGTGCTCGAATCACCGGCGAAGGAAGCCACCCGCGCCGCCATGCGCATCTGGCCAGAGCTTGAAGAAGCTCTTAGCTGTTTTGCGTTTAGACCCTTAGGGTTTCCTATTATCTGTAGAGCTGTTTCTGTGTCTTGGCAATCTTCCTTAAAACCCCCTAAAAAGATCCCCCTTCCATACATAAATCCTCCCCGGACCTCTAGCAAGATGACCGTCGGGTTTATATACAAAATTATGTATATGCCCCTGTCTTTTCGCAGTTCAACCCTGGAAGTTTCCAATCTTCACATCTAGGTCCTCAGATCTTTAAAGAGCCATATCTTTCTCGTTTTAGCTCCGTTTTAATCAGTTCCAATTGTGTTGGGTCCATAATAATGCAAAGCACGCGTTAGTGGTGTGTTCTCACCACGTTTTGTTTTCTGAAAATAAAATTAATATTAACTTTGATTAATACTTAGTTATATGCGCCTTTTATAAATAAAAGCAATATAGATCTAACCCATTTTTCATAAATCAAATTTGATTTGATTAATGATTCCTTTACATGCTTTTACAAATAAAATCTAATCAGATCTTTTACTCGGTTTTCCATAAGTCAAACATTAATTTGTTTAATGACTAGTTGACTTCTATAATTAAAAGTTGATTAGGCTTTTACTCCGGCTTTATAAATAAATGTTAATTTTGATTAATACCAATGTAGTGCTATTTTTAATAATAATATGATGAACTCGAATTGCAAAGTTTCGATTATAGGATTCATATAGTTTAGTTTTTCTAAAAGTAAATGTTTAATTGGTATAATCTATATATGAATCTTTGTAAATAAAACTTGACTAATTCTTTACACCGGGTTTGTAAATAAAGTTTAATTTGCTTTAATTCCAACATGGGGTATTTTATTTATGAAATATCCTTACATATATTTTGTTAATTAAAATAAATCTACCTCATAGCCTTGTTTTCTTATTTATGCAAATCGTTTGTTAGTCGTTCTTTATCAAGCTCTGTCTCAGTGTGTCTCTGTTGTAGAGCTAGCCTTCTTTCAAGCTCCAGATCTTTCCAATCCTAGTACATGTCATCCTATCATAATTGTCTTTTATGTAAGACAACTACACTCTTTCAGTTCTTTGGTCCAATCTTGTGCAGCTATCTTTCTTAGAATCAGTGCCTCTGTCATATAATTGTTCTTTCTTCATCCTAGTTCTCCTTGTAGGCTAGTTTTCCTATATCCTAGCCTAAGGTTCTTATGCACTTGATAATTTGCTTCTATCGTTCTCGTTCGTTCCACCTTAACTTGTACGTTAGCGTGTGTATCACCTGTTACTTGTTTTAACACTAAAACTGCATGTTAATCTTGACTAATTCTTATTCCATTGCTTTTATAAATAAAAGTGATTAGGTTCTAATCCGGTTTTCATTAGCCATATGCTTATGGTGTTTCTCTTATCTTTATGCTTAATTGTGGGTTGGTATAAACTTACATTTTATTAGTAATCAGGTGCTAATAAAATTTGACCAACTAAAATGCTAAATGCTTTAATCCAGTCCACTATAAAGCCTTTGCGTTCATCCTTTCCCCACACTTGCTGAGTACGACAAGTGCTCACCCTTGCTATAAACAATGTTGCTCAGAAGGAGGAAGCTACTCTGAAGTCTTGTGAAGATGTTGCTGGTGCTAGGCGTACGCAACCCCCCAGTCGACTGCCTGTGATGTTTCATGCCTCCGTTTCCAGGATTAAAGCGTAAACTCTAATAATCTCCCTTTTTCTTATGTGATATTGTTTCTGTTATTTACTTATGTCAACTATATGCATGAAACTTGATCCTGGAATGCATATAGGTTTGCACTTGGTTTTCTTTGTAAAAACAGGTGTGATAGAGTGGTATCAGAGCTGTATTGATTGTAGGACGCAAGACTAGATAGAAATGGTCATTTCTTAAGGTTTCTTTTGACCTAAAATCCATCACAACCTTTCCCTTGAGCTATGTGGTGAATATTCTCACTCCTTAAACCATGTCTTTCATCAATCCTCCTCGATAGCTCACCTTGGACTGTCACATTTTCATTTGCACATCATTGTTTTGAAAATGATTATGACCTATACCCTTGCCTATTTATTTACTCTCCCCTTGGTCTTGATCTTGTCTCTCTTCCACTTCTCTCAAGCAATTCCACCAATAAGTCAAAAGGTGAATTGTTACCCTTGACATTCTATCTGTTCGCGCAGCTCTCTGACACACCAGTGCTGTTTTTATTCTTTCTCAAGCTACAGAACTCCGATTGACATGAAACTAGTTGGGTTAGTTCCTAAATTTCATAAGTGAATCTCTATCAAAAATTCAGATCTATCCAGTATATATTCCAGGAGCTATGCTCGAAACATTAGAGCTATCAGAATCTGTAAACTCTGCTGACCTAGTTACCTTCATTAATTTATATCTCGGGCTATGGACCTCCGATTGAGGTAAATTCAATTGGAGTAGTTCAGGAATTTCATAAGTTTCCCTATGATCAAAATTCATTAATTTTGGTTGCATATGCAGAGAGTTATGCCCGAAACTTTGGAGGTTCTCGAATCTGTCAACACCGCTGACATAGCCATCTTGTTTAATTCATATCCCGAGTTCTAAACCTCTGATTGAGGTGATTCCAGTTGGGATGAACTCATAATTTCGTATCCTTGATCTGGGAAAAATCCATTAATTATGGATATCCTTGCTAGGAGCTACATCTGATCTACTAGGAGGATACCCTCTGACTTTATTAACAACGTGTAGTATCGTTCCCTGAGCTATGCCTTGATTGGTGGAATTCAGTGTTTGCGTTATGATGCTTGGTTTTATGACCTTGATTGATTTGTTTCTTTGAAGTGAGTGTTGGTATATTGTGGATCTTACATCTGCAATAACATCAGTTGCTTAGTTGGGTTCTCCTTTTGTATCTCCCACCTCCTTGCTCTTCCCATTCTTTCTCTCTACTCTTTAGTCTATCTCTTGAGTCTATCACAAATACTCAGTCAGATGGAGAGCTCCAACATAAATCATGAAGATAAAGATAATGAAGGAAACATCAACATTTCTCCTACAACCTCATCATTGGAGCGCGAGATGTTGAGGTATATCGCTACACAAACTCAGGTTTTGCAAGCAATGGCTCAAACCATGGTTAAGATTCATTAATCCGACACACCGCTAGCTTCACTCCCTAAAGCACACAATACTGTCACCAATGATAACTATCAAAACATGACTCCTCCACCATTTGAGTAAAGAGAAGCTATCAACTATGCAGACTCAAGCCTTACAAGGAAGGATGTAGCCTAGCCCAACCTACTTGTACTTTTGTAATGAGATGGCCAACAACAGAGTTCCCATTGGTCTAGTGAAGATGCAAGTTGCTGAAGCAAGGTATAATCAAAGAAAGAAGAAGAAGCATGAACCACTAAAACTAACCATGGAGAAACAACATGAGGTTAACAAGGCTCCAAATATGTGTCCGTGTGATGAGTACCATGGTCTTTCATGTCCCCAGAAGGAAGCTAGCCTTATGACAGCAGAAGCTCGCCAACATAACCCTATAGAAATCAGTAAGCAGAGGATGTTGTCCACCCAAAACCCAACTCAAGAAGAAGGTTCTCAAGCTGAAGGTCATACTCAAACCCTAAACCTTGATGATTGGATTATCACTTGCAAGGAATACAAACCTGGTAGACGCAAGCGATCTAACAAACAAAACCATAGAACAAGAAGAGAGAAGAAGTTATCACATCTAGGGGCAAATAATGGTACTAAACCTGGTTCTGACAAACCCCAGCCTAAGATTGTCTGACCTATATATGTCACTCCTATCAAGAAGAACCCTGATGCACAAGTTGATCTACCAAGGACTATGATGGAGCAAAGCGAAGAGTGGAGAAATCACAATGATAGAAGAATGGATAAGTTATAAGTGGGACCAGACTATATATTAACTCTATATTCCTATACAAGTCCAATGAGCTATGGAGAATAGAAGGGCATGTTTTGAAGGTCGATATAAAGAAAGTTGATAAGCCTTGGATAATACCCATGAGTCTTTGTTTCTTGCTAACCTTTCTCGAATCTCGGGACGAGATTCCTTTTAAGGGGGGTAGAGTTGTCACACCCTGAGATTTCCAATTTCAGAATGTGAATAGAGAGAATAATTAAATAACAATTTTCTCATAATTTTAAAATTTTCCAACATTTATTTTCTTTATAGGAAATATAGTATTGGAAAAATCCTTTGTTTGATTTTCCGAATTAAAACAAAGTTGAGAGTGTTGCATTCATGCCGATGCATCTAGTGGTTCTTGAGTGCAAAAGGTTTCAAAAATACGTATAGGTGTTGTCCAAACTCTTCTAAGAATTTTCCGGAATTTTCTGGGATTAATTCTCATTTATCTTGAGCTAATTCTATTTATTAGAAGGCTCTAAAATATTTTTCATGAGCTCCAAATACTTTATTTGGATTGTTCATGCTCCAATCTAGCTCTGGGAATTTTCTTGGAATTTTTGGAATTTCCTGAGTATTTTCTGTGCTATAAAACATTTTCTAGAATTTCTCGGAAATGTTTTCGCATTGAAAATTAAATTCGGAGAATAAAAAAACCTTTCTTTCTAGTTGGGCCAAGCCCATCCGCGGAAGTCCGCCGGTCCCCCCTCATCTCTTTCGCTGGCCACTTTTTGCACCACATTGGGCCGCAGCCCAGACCTCACTTTCGGCCCAATAACTGCCCGCACCGGTTTCCTTCAGCCACGGTCGCTGACCGGTCGGTACCCCATGTCATCTCTTACCTTGTATCGTGCCCGAGCTGGACTCCAGCCAGAGTCCCGGCTGCAGCCGTGTTCGCCTCCGCGCCGCGTTTCCCTTGGCTGCACGCCAAGATAGCCGCCACCTCGGCCCTATTTAAGGCGCCGCTACCCAGCCCCGCGTGCCCTAGCCCTGCCTAGCCACCGCCTCCCTGCGTCCCGCCGCCTTGCTCGCCGGGCCGCCGTCGGACACTACCGGTCCGTCGCCGCCGCGACGCCCGTCGGAACCAACCAAGGACTCCGCGACGCCGAGTCGGACGATTCGCCGCTCCTCCCTGTGCGCCGTCGCCGCTTGGGACGAGCCGTCCACCTCTGTACCCGCGCAGCCGGCCACCCCTCTCTGATTCCGGCCGCCCCTCCTCGTCGATGCCGTCGGTGAGCCCTTCCCTAAGGTCCCCTACATCTCCTCTTCTTTTTCCCCCACTCAATCGAGCTCCTAGGTGCTCGAATCACCGGCGAAGGAAGCCACCCGCGCCGCCATGCGCATCTGGCCAGAGCTTGAAGAAGCTCTTGGTTGTTTTGCATTTAGACCCTTAGGGTTCCCTGTTATCTCTAGATCTGTTTCTGTGTCTTGGCATTCTTCCTTAAAACCCCCTAAAAAGACCCCCTTGCATACATAAATCCTCCTTGGACCACTTGCAAGATGACCCTCGGGTTTATATACATAATTATGTATATGCCCCTGTCTTTTCGCAGTTCAACCCTGGAAGTTTCCAATCTTCACATCTAGGTCCTCAGTCTTTAAAGAGCCATATCTTTCTCGTTTTAGCTCCGTTTTAATCCGTTCAAATTGCGTTGGGTCCATAATAATGCAAAGCACGTGTTAGTAGTGTGTTTTCACCATGTTTTGTTTTCTGAAAATAAAATTAATATTAACTTTGATTAATACTTAGTTATACGCGCCTTTTATAAATAAAAGCAATATAGATCTATACCTGTTTTTCATAAATCAAATTTAATTTGATTAATGATTACTTTACATGATTTTATAAATAAAATCTAATCAGATCTTTTACTCGATTTTCCATAAGTCAAATATTAATTTGCTTAATGATTAATTGACTTTTATAATTAAAAGTTGATTAGGCTTTTACTCCGGCTTTATAAATAAATGTTAATTTTGATTAATACCAATGTAATGTTGTTTTTAATAATAATATGATGAACTTGAATTGCAAAGTTTCAATTATAGGATTCATATAGTTTAGTTTTTTTCTAAAAGTAAATGTTTAATTGGTATAATCTATATATGAATCTTTGTAAATAAAACTTGATTAATTCTTTACACCGAGTTTGTAAATAAAGTTTAATTTGCTTTAATTCCAACATGGCGTATTTTATTTATGAAATATCCTTACATATATTTTGTTCATTAAAATAAATCTACCTCATAGCCTTGTTTTCTTATTTATGAAAACCATTCGTTAGTCGTTCTTTATCAAGCTCTGTCTCAGTGTGTCTCCGTTGTAGAGCTAGCCTTCTTTCAACCTCTAGATCTTTCCAATCCTAGTACATGTCATCCTATCATAATTGTCTTTTATGTAAGACAACTACACTCTTTCAGTTCTTTGATCCAATCTTGTGCAACTATCTTTTTTAGAATCAGTGTCTCTGTCATCTAGCTGTTCTTTCTTCATCCTAGTTCTCCTTGTAGGCTAGTTTTCCTAGATCCTAGCCTAAGGTTCTTATGCGCTTGATAGTTCGCTTCTACCATTCTCGTTCGTTCCACCTTAACTTGTATGTTAGCGTGTGTATCACCTGTTACTTGTTTTAACACTAGAACTGCATGTTAATCTTGACTAATTCTTATTCCATTGCTTTTATAAATAAAAGTGATTAGGTTTTAATCCGGTTTTCATTAATCATGATGTAATTGGTTAATCCCTATTCATAACTAGTTTTTCTAAATAAAGATGTTAGAGTTAAACATCGGTTTTCATAATAAAGTTAATATGCCTAATGACATCATAAATGCCTTTTCAATATTAAATATGTTTAGTTGAACACGTGACATAAAGTTACTCGTCTAGATATCTTATACTTGCTTTATCTTTCTGAAGTAATTGTTAATTTGACATAACTTCTACTCGAATGTTATAAATAAAATATGATTAGGTTTATCGTGATTTCTTTAATTAAATGTAACTTGTTTAATGGTAACATAGAGTATTTCTCTGAAATATTCTTTCACATGATTTCTTAATTAAAACCTGCCAAGCGTAGTCTTTTGTTGTTGTTAATGATCTTACGATATATTCGAGTTTAGTTCCGTTCTTAGTGTTTCCCTCGTTCATGCGTAACCAATAGGATCGAGCTCTACCTTAGTGTGATCTTTCCGGTCCTTGCTCAATCTTCCGCAACCATCTCTTCAAAGTTAACTAAGCTTTTCCTTTCCAAGCATACTCGGCGTTCTTTAGTGATCAATCAAATCAAGCCTATCCTTTAGTGCGTTCTTTTAAAGCTTTATTTTGATTGGTGTATTGTTCTTAGTTTTGCTCGTGCCTTTGCTTTGCATGCTTGTGCCCGATGGTTGATAAGCATAGAGCGAACGTGGTTCGAGAGCTTTGAAGACCTTGAAGGTGAAGATATTCTGAGTAACTACTCTTTGGTTAAAGGCAAGTGTGTCCTTGTTCCCTATCCTAATAACTATTTAATCACTTATTGCATTGCTTTGCATTAATTTTGATGGGTTCCTATTAAGAATGACTAGCCTCATTTGACCATTATCTTGAACATGGTTCTTAATTAATATTGATGGTAGATGTTGCTTAGTGTGCTCAACTGGGTTGGTAATAATCAACATGGTTAACATTTTATGCTATATGTTTATTTATGATAATTTTAATACAAGATCATTAATTGCATTAATCAGAACATGGAGAACCACCCAAGAAAACAGTACAACCACAAGAACTAAACGGGCACTGATTTTTGCTGAATAATTCGGAACTTTAGCTTGGGGTGATCTTACCTGATAAGGACAAGGGATCGGTGGTACTGTGGGGTATGGACTCGCTCTAGCAGGGGGTTGGGTGAGTTATTCTTTTTATGGTGGGGTATCGACCTGCTAGGGGAGATTATACCTTGCTAACTGATCCGGACCTTGTGTGTCACAACTTGTTGGAGAACCTTTGTAAAGGCCTTGTAGCGTCCCTATGCAACCACACCTCGTTAGTGTGGTAAGGTGCCTAGCTAGCATCGCATGGTTGGGTTCAAAGTTCTTCAGAGCTTTTGTGCTGCTTGTGGTGAAAGTGTATAACCTCTGCAGAGTGTAAAACTAATCGATTAGCCGTGCTCATGGTCAAGAGCGGCCTGGACCCTCACATGATTAATCGAACTTGAAGATGGACTTAAATCGTGGTTTCTGGTTATGTTAGTCATATGCTTATGGTGTTTCTCTTATCTTTATGCTTAATTGTGGGTTGGTATAAACTTATAGTTTATTAGTAATCAGGTGCTAATAAAATTTGACCAACTAAAATGCTAAATGCTTTGAGCCAGTCCACTATAAAGCCTTTGCATTCATCCTTTCCCCACACTTGCCGAGTACGACAAGTGCTCACCCTTGCTATAAAAAATGTTGCTCAGAAGGAGGATGCTACTCTGAATTCTTGTGAAGATGTTGCTGGTGCTAGGTGTACGCAACCCCCCAGTCGATTGCCTGTGATGTTTGATGCCTCTGTTTCCAGGATTAAAGCGTAAACTCTGATAATCTCCCTTTTTCTTACGTGATATTGTTTGTTATTCACTTATGTCAACTATATGCATGAAACTTGATCCTGGCATGCATATAGGTTTGCACTTGGTTTTCTTTGGAAAAACAGGTGTGACAGTTACCCCCTGATCGAGACGTGGAGTTTGTGATTGAGCTGATGCCAGGAGCTGGACCCGTTGCAGAGAGTCTATACCGGATGTCGTTCGAGGAGCTGGACAAGTTGAAGAAACAGCTCAAGAAGTTGCTCGGGCAAGGGTTTGCTCGGCCGAGTGCCTCACCATGGGGTTCACCTGTACTCTTTGTGGAGAAGAAAGATGCCACAAAGAGGATGTGCATAGACTACCGCACGCTCAACTCAATGACGATCAAGAACAAATACCCACTACAAGGATCGAGGACCTGTTGGATAGGCTCAAGAAAGCAAAGTTTTTTTCCAAGATCGATCTGAGGTCAGGTTACCACCAAATGAAGATTCGAGAGCAGGATATTCCCAAGACAGCTTTTACCACACGGTACGGTTTGTACGAGTTTGTGGTGGTTTCGTTCGGGCTGACCAACGCCCCTGCCTATTTCATGAACTTGATGAACAAAGTCTTCATGGAGGAGTTAGACAAATTTGTGGTGGTGTTTATCGACGATATCTTGATCTACTCTGAAACAGCGGAGGAGCACGAGGAGCACCTGAGCATCGTGCTAGAGAGGCTGAAGCAGTAGAAACTCTACGCCAAGTTCAGCAAGTGCGAGTTCTGGATGAAGAAGGTCGCGTTCTTGGGACACGTGTTGTCAGCCGAAGGAATTGTGGTGGATCCATCCAAGGTGGAGTCAGTTGCCATGTGGGAGCAGCCGTTGAACGTGGCAGACGTCAGAAGTTTCCCTGGGATGGCAGGTTACTACCAAAGGTTCATTGAAAACTTCTCCAAGATTGCAAAGCCGATGACTGAGTTGCTCAAGAACATTATAAAGTTTGAGTGGTCAGAGGTGTGTGAGAAGAGTTTCCAGGAACTAAAGAGAAGACTCACCACAGCCCAAGTGCTTACTTTGCCAGATATTAAGAAGGACTTTGTGGTCTACTGTGATGCTTCAAGGGAAGGACTTGGTTGCGTTCTGATGCAAGAAGGGAAAGTTGTGGCTTATGCTTCCAGGCAACTAAAGAAACACGAGGAAAACTACCCGACACATGACTTGGAATTGGCAGCAGTCGTGAATGCACTCAAGATCTGGAGGCACTACCTGTTGGGAAATAAGTGTGAGCTATACACCGACCACAAGAGCTTGAAGTACTTCTTTACCCAAACAGAGTTGAACATGAGGCAAAGGAGGTGGTTAGAGCTGATCAAGGACTACGATGTGGAGATCAACTACCACATATGCAAATCTAACATCATGGCGGATGCACTAAGTTGGAAGACGTATTGCAACAACCTCATGGTGAAAGAAGAGCAACCTGCCTTACAAGAAGAGCTAGAGAAGTCAAAGATCGAAATCGTGGACCATGGTCAAGCCAACGAACCATGTGTCACCTACGACCTAGAAGATCACATCCGAACAGCTCAGAAGTCATGTGCAGAGATCAAAGTTCTACGAGAGCTGATGAAAGAGGGAAAAGCAGAGGATTACCGCTTGGATGAACAAGGCACAGTGTGGCTGAAGGAACAGATTTGTGTACCGCAAGACAAGGTACTCCTAGAGAAGATTATGAAAGAAGCCAACGACTCGAGGTACTCGATTCATCCAGGCAGTATAAAGATGTACAAAGATTTGAAGACAAGGTACTAGTGGAAAGACATGAGGAGAGATATAGCTCACTACGTGGCCTGTTGCGACACTTGTAGCAGAGTAAAGATCAAGCACCAGAAACCCGCAGGTCTGCTCAAGCCTTTGGAAATTCATGTTTGGAAGTGGGAGGACATCTCCATGGACTTCGTGGTAGGTTTACCACGTACCCCAAGAGGGAACAACTCCATTTGAGTGATCGTGGATTGTCTAACGAAGGTGGCTCACTTCGTACCAGTCAAAACCCAACACTGAACCGAGAGACTAGCAGAGTTGTACATTGAACACATTCTGAGGCTACACAGAGCACCCAAGAGTATTGTGTCCGACCGCGGACCCCAGTTTGTCGCCACGTTCTGGGGGAGCTTCCACAAGCTTATGGGAATACTCTTAACTATAGCACAACTTTCCACCCACAAAAAGTGTAACAACCCAGGAATTTAGGTGTGTAAATTTTGCGAAAATTTAAAACTTTTTGCTTGAATTTGAGTGCTATCAATTTTTGAACCAAATTGCTAGCCCTTCTCCAAATTCCCCACCAATTTATCCCATTAATAAAACATATATTTAAATTATGGTAAAACATGTGAGTTGGTTTTTCTCTGGTTCTTTTGGAGTTCAAATGTGTGAAGTTTGAATTTGAACGGGAATCAAATTCAAACTCTAATTCAAACCCTAGTTCAAACCTATTCTTTTATTTTGCAAGTGACCAGCATGTGATCTGGGCCGTTTCCTCCTTTCATCGTTTTGCAACCGGTCCAACCCAAGCCACCTTTCGGCCCGACTAACCCGCGCGGCCCACCACAGCCCCGCGGTTTGCCCCGCCGCCCTCGCTGCCGAGTGGGACCCGCAGGTCAGCCACCGTATCCCTTTTGCCTCTTCATGCCTGAGTCGCTGCTAGGCGGGACCCACCGTCGGATCCGGCCCTCCCCTTATCCTCTCACCTTTTTCCCCTTCACCGCGCACGCCGGCCCTAGTCACCGAGCCGCTTTGCGCCGCCGGGTCCCGCCGCACCGCACGCGCGGCGCGGGCGCGGCCGAGCCGCCCGGCCGGAACGCACGCCGAGGGACCGGGCGCCCGCGCGCGAACCGAGCCGGGGGTCGGGGGGAGGAAAAGCCCCTTCTACCCTCGCGCCTTACCCCCGGTGTCCACGGTCGCGTGAGAGAGAGCGGGCGTCGCCGCCACGGGCGGCGGGCGGTCCAAGCCGGGGGCAGCCACGGAATTTCGCCTCGTCCTTGCAGTGGCGGGGTTTCAAAAGTGGGAGGAAGGCAAGAGGCAGTCGACCACCGCCACCAACCCACATTGGGGTTTTACCCCTTTCCAGAGCCGCGCCGCCGTAGGGGAAGAGGAAGGGGGGAGAGTTGAGGAAGAGGAGGCGAGGCGGGGGAAGGCCGACGCCGCGCCGCCGCCGCGCGTTGTCGCGAAGGCCGGACGGGGGCGCGAGGAGCCGGACGAGGGAGGCGCCGCACGAAGACCGCGGGGGAACCGGACCGGAGCGGAGCGCCGCCGTGAACACCGACGCCGCGCCGCCACCCGCGCCAAGCCCGCGACGTCTACACCGCCGACCCGCTGTGAGCGCCGTGGCCTTCTCCCCTTCTCCTTGCGCCGGTCTCGTTTTCCGTTCTTGCCTGTGGGCGTGCCTTCGAGCCGCCGGGCCGCCGAGTGCGCCGCGCCGCCGTCTCCCCATGGACGACGCCGCGTCGTGCCTTGCCGGTGAGGTCCAGGGGCGTGGCTACCCCAAGCCGCGCGCACCGGGCGAGCTCGTAAAGGCTGGAGCTCGGGCTGCCTTGCTGGGGGGAAACTGAGGACATCCCCGCGCCGCGCCGTCGAGCCCTGTGCCGAGCGCGCGTCGCGCCTCAGGTTCCATGTCTTGGCCGTGGTGCCGTTTTGGGTTCGTGCAACGGGGGGAAACACGGTGGCGGAGCCGGCGCACCCCAGCGCCAAGACCGGGTCGTTCCTACCCGCCGTTGCCGGTGCTTGTGAGGGAGCCGGCCTGCTCGGTGTTCAGGGAACCCCGACGCCGTCGCGCCGTGTCTGGGCGAGCCGCCGCGGTGGCGCGTCTCGTGCGGTGTTGAGCCGGCCTTCGAGCCGTGGACGTTTTTCTCGCGGGTGTGTGTGCGCGTCGGTCCCCGGCCCGGCCGCACCCCGGCGCGCCTTGGCTTCGACCTCGCCGTGGAGTTGCCCGGCGCGCGGCCGACGCGCCGCGCGGCCGCCGCGCTCCCGTGGCTTTTCGTCGAACACCCGGTGGGCGAACGGACGGGCAGCGTTGGGTTAAAAGAAGCAGTGGGCCGCCGGCCGGATCCGGGCCCTAAACCCGGTGGCTACTAGGCCGGCCGCCGGCCCAGCGCGGGATAGGGAGCTGGAGGGTGTGTTCCGGACTTCGGATGCTTCCTCTAGCGGGCTGTGATGCGTAGTCTGGTTGGGCCGAAACCTACTGTCGGGCGGAAACGAGTCCGCTGGGCCGCCCACGGCCCAGCAGCGCTTATGGCCCCTTTCAGCCCGTCAACTGTGTGGCGCTGACGTCATGCTGACGTCAGCAACGTCTTTTCTCAAAAACCCCTTTTCTTTTCTGTATAAAAATTCCAGAAAACGTTTTAACCTTTAATAATTCATAACTAATTCTAGGGAGCTCAGAAAAATATAAAACTAATTTCTATAAAACCGTAATTTCGAAACCTTGCTGATTGTAGGTAGTTTGGGTTCTTTTGGATCTTCTAAATTGATTTTTATTTAGAGTTTTTGCCTAGATGTGCACCGTATTCTTATTTTCGCGTCGAATCTCGTGCCGTAGACCCGAGCTTCGACCAGGAGGACGTGGAGGACCCCGAGTACACTGCTCCAGACAGCGACTGCTTCAACGGCAACGAAGGTGTCATGTCACTCCCAACCATGTAGATCCCATGTTATATAGCTGCTAGTGCTTTACTTTAACGCATTGATCTGATGAATTGCATAACCCGTTTACTAGCCATGCCTTGATGTTTTGATATATCCTGTTTCCTTGCTCTACTACCTGCGGGACTAGCTACAGACCCCTAGCTAGTCCCTTACCTCAACTATCCATACTTTTGTTGCTTGATTATGGATGGTACTCTGGGCTTGGACTGAGATGTGGATATCTCGGTGTGTTTCTAGCGTGCGTTCTGGGTGCGTATCCCCTTGCTGTGTTTTGGCGGGAGCGAGCCGCTTGGTTATTTGAGAACGGCTGCCGAGGGAAGATGCGATCTGGCCTCTTACCCGAGGGTCGTGTCGTGTGGGATGGAGTTGATGAGTGCTCGCTCTCGGCCCCTTAAGGACCGATCGTCAGTTGACCTTGTTTCGGATGACTATTTTCGTACAGACCGCCCGCCTTGTATTGGGTGGGGGTGCGGGGTGAGACTTGTAGTGGATAGCACCCCTCCTGTAGGAGGATCGGTGTGATCGTGTCGGGAGGGGTCGTTCCCTCCTTAGTAGACTTTGCCCTGGCGAGGCCGGGGAAGGGTTCCATAGCTTCGAGGGACCTCTCGCGGGTAGTATGAGCTCTGCCGCGGAGGCTGGGCCAGGCTCGGAGACGCAGGAGGGTACTATCCACTTACTTGGGCTTCAGCCGTATGGTAGGGTCGGACTCCGGTGACGGCCGGTTCCGGTCCTATTCGGGCGGGTACAGTTGTACAACCTCTGCAGAGTGTTAAACCTATAGCTATAGTCCGTGTCCACTGGTTATGGACAGTCTTTCAATCTCTCACCTGACTAGCTACAGTTCTCTTGTGCTTCTTCTCTCCCCCGAGTGTGTGAGCCCGGCTTCGGCCGTTGAGATGTGGGGATAGGAGCCGGTGGGCCCCACATCGCAGATGAGAGTTGGGTTCTGGATTGTTTGAGATCCGGTGTTTTGGTGTGGTATTCCTTGAGCGGGGTGTGGACCCCTGAGGTGTGGACCTCGGAAGCGGAAGCTTCCCCAAGGTGTGGACCTCCTAGCTGTATTCTGCTTACCTTGTACGTTGCACTGCTGCTTTGCTTAAGCTTTCTACGGTACCGCATTAGGGATATCTCATGCATAGTAGAATATACACCGCTTTTGCCTCTTTGTTGGGAAGCTGACATGACCTACCCGCTTATCGGGTAGACCCTGATGCCTCTGACGCAGAGCCGGACTACGACTTCGACAACGACGGTTGGGTGGACTAGAGCTCTTCCTACACTTGAGTTGCCTGCGGAGATGGAGTTTCCCGCGCTTTCATGGAGCCGCTGCTAGACGTTTTATTTATGTTTGATTCAGTCCCGATGGACTTGTACCCGGCATGTGCCGAAGAGATGTACTACGATTAATGTAATAAAATAAATGTTGTACTCTACTTTACTGTTCTTATCTTTCTGTATGGATTTTGGCATCGCTGAGACAGGGTTTGCACGTGGTAGCCCTCCTGGGACTACCACCGAGGTGCTAAGATTCGGGGTTCCGTTCGCGGAAATCCGGGTCGTTTCAGTTGGTACCAGAGCCATGCTTGACTGTAGGACGAGCCCCAGGAATGGTCGATAGCATAGGATGCCGTTTTGAACCTTGAAACTTTATACAAACCCCTTGGCTTCCGTATGTATATAACTATACTTATATATATGCATTACCTTGATTAACTTTTACTGACTACCTTACTAACTACGCTCTAACAACGTTGTGCAGATGGTGGAAGAAGCGTGGGTTCCTTTGGAGTCGGACGGCAAGAGCTACGGAGGCTTCTGCCGCTTGCTGAGGGAGTGCCTGGAGGCAGCTGGAGTGGGGACCGACCGAGTCAGCTACAAGGGGAGGACCATGGGGCACAGGGAGCAGACTCCCACTTTCCTGACCGTTACGGTGCCGGCGGACCCACGGGTGCCAGAGTTCAAGGAGATTAAGGTGCACTGTTTTGAGAGTTTGACCACGGAGGCACACCAGACTGGCGCACGCAGAGCTCTCAAGATGGTTTGTGTCCAGCTCAGGGAGAAGCTTAAGGACACCCCGTTCAGCGTGCTTCCGACAGGGATCTACGACCCGGGTCGCTGGGACACGAGCGACCGGGCGCAGTACCTTGAGGTGACTACTGGGGAGGAGGACAAGAAGATGCACGCAGCCAGACGATGCATCCTGGCTCAGGACCAGGCGCTTTTCTGGGCAGACGGTGAGATCGCGTACCTTCGGTGGAAGTGGGATGATACCCTGCGGCGGGTTCAGGACCTGGAGATGGAGAGAGAGGATTTGCTGGACCAGTTGGAGGAGTCACACGAGAGGAACAGAGAGCTGGTACAGCTTGGACTGGCAGCAGCCACAGCCAGCATCGAGAGGGACGCCTGGAGGATTGCTACACTGGAGGCACGGTTGAGGGCAGAGCAGGAGTTGCACCGGGCTACAGTGGAGGCCACGCGTGAGGACAGAGTGAGGCTTGCAGAGGCGAGGGACCAGTTGGAGTCGGTTGGAGGCCGCGGCGGTCGACTATCAAGTCAAGGTGTGGGATCTTCAGGAGGCGAGTCGAGACAACTACCACCACTTGTGCTACCTCGGTGGACTGGTCTACGAGGAGAGAGACCGAGCAGCCAGGACCCGTGCGGCCTGGGAGCGTTCCGACCAGCAGAGGCTGACAGAGTTGGAGGCGCTCTCCGCGCAGCTACCACCCAAGAAGAGGCCCCGACTGAGGACAGAGACCTTCGAGCTACCCCCGACGCTCCTACCACGTGTGCGCCCGTACCCGAGTGGTTCTCAGGACACAGCAGAGATGGACCGTGCTCTTCAGGATACCCGTGACTACTACGGAGGACCGGCGATCAGGGTGCCGGGTTACCCAGGGGTTCACTCACCGCCGTTCTACTCTGTTCCACCAGACACCAGTTCCAAGGCACCGTAGAGTACTCAGTGATGAGAGTAGAGATCTAGTAGCAGATTCTGAGTCGTTGTAATGAGTTAGATGTAATGTTGTCGCTTATGCTGTCATGCCTGTAGTAGCTACCCCATGATGTACCATGCGTTAGCGTGATGTGTTGCCGTGTACCCTCGAAGGTCGTTGGAGTAAACCTCGAGGTGCACCCCTTTTGTATGGTGGCATTGATTGAGTGACATGGATCTTCATGGATTTTCTCGGAGTTCATGCTTCTTTATGTCTGAATGAAATTCTCTGATTGTTAGCAGGATTACTCCTTTATAGTTAATAACCTTATTAAATACATTCTCCCTACCACTACTAACTCTTGCAAGCGGAACAGATGTCGGGGAGCAAGGAGGTCGGGCGACTCCGGCCCGTTTCGAGGAGGTCGCCGGGGACGACGGAGGGGAGGATGCCCCTAACCCGGCGGGAGCGAGAGGCCGCGGACGCCGTGGAGGTCACGCGCCACGAGGCGGGCTCCACGGAGGCTCCGGGCAGCCGCGGAGGCCGAGGAGGCCGAGTTGGCGGTCGAGGAGCCGCGCACGACGACGAGGGAGCTCAGGAGCGGGAGCTCGAGCACGAGCAGGTACCCCGGCCGAGGGAGGAGCGAGGCCAGGCTCAGGGACACGAGGTGCCACCACCGCCACCTCCCCCGAACTTGGCCGACGTGATGGCAGTGCGGACTCGACCGATGCAGACGATCACCCAGTTGCTAGCTCAGAACAACAACAACAACAACAACCACAGGGGTCAGAACCGCAACGCGCCAGAGGGTTTCCAGAAGAAGGTTGAGAACTTCAACAAGTTGCGACCGCCTACCTTCGACCACTCAGCAGACCCGATGGACGCAGACAACTGGCTACGGGAGATTGAGAAGAAGCTGGAGCTGACTGAGCTCACTAAGGAGGAGTGTGTGACCGTGGCCGCGCACCAGTTGGTCGGCACGGCCAGTGCGTGGTGGGACAGCTACTGTGACTCGCACCGGGACCCGTTGCACATCGGGTGGGACGAGTTCGTGGAGGCTTTCAGGAGCCACCACATCCCAGACGCAGTGATGGACAGAAAGGCTGACGAGTTCAGGCACCTCAAGATGGGAAACATGTCGCGTGGGAGTACGCCAACCGCTACCAGGAGCTGATGAGGTACGTGCCAGAAGACACCGACACAGAGAAGAAGAAAGTCTACTGGTTCAGGAAGGGGCTGCACAAGGGGATGGCACACCACTTGTCCGCACACGACTGCCCGACACTTCTCTCCATCATTGACAAGGCACTGATCGTGGAGAGGTCAAGGCTTGAGTACATGGAGGTTCGTGGAAGCAAGTCCAAGCGCACAGATCAGGCAGGACGCTCAGGACCACCTCAGAGGCAGAGGACAGGTTACGCACAGGGCCACCAGCCACAGCAGAGGCACCACGTCACTCAGTCTCAGCCGCAGAGCAGAGCCAACCCAGGCGGGAGTGGAGGACAGAACAGCTGGAAACCGAGACCACCACCGCAGTCAGCAGACAGATCCAAGTTGACTTGCTTCAACTGCCGTTAGGTTGGGCACAAGTCGTTCGAGTGTCCACAGCAGGCGCCACCGGGGAGTCAGAACCGCAGCTCTCAGTTCCAGACCCCAGCCAAGCCACCAGGCACCGGGAGGACGGCCACCCCGTACACGGCAGAGGGACCGCTCGGCCGCCGCCTACACGAGGCCGTCTGAACCACCTCACCGCCGAGGATGCAGCAGCCGCACCCGACGTCACACTTGGTGAGTTCCTTGTTGACTCAGTTTTGGCCACTGTTTTGTTCGATACTGGAGCTCAGTTTTCGTATATTTCTACCAAATTTGCTAAAGAAAGGTCTTTACCAACTAAGCCTCGACCAAGGCCTATCTTGACTAGCTCTCCGCTAGGTGAGATGCAGAGTACGTTAGAGTGCAGGGTAGTGAGGATGGTGTTTGAGGGGCAACAGTTCACGGCAGACTTGACAGTTTTGGAGTCTACCGGGATAGACGTGATCCTAGGGATGGATTGGTTGGCAAAGCACAACGGGATAGTCTCTTGCAACCCCAGAGCTATACAGCTAGAACACCCCAGTGGAACTATAGTGCGGATCGACCACAGAGTCCGAAGGCTGCTAAGATGATGTGCAACATGAGTGGGAAAGAGATTGAAGAGATCCCAGTGGTCCGTGAGTTTCCGGACGTGTTCCCAGAGGAGCTTACGGAGTTACCCCCAGACCGGGACGTGGAGTTCGTGATTGAGCCGATGCCGGGGGCGGGGGCCCGTTGCGAAGAGTCCGTACAGGATGTCGTCCGATGAGTTGGACGAGTTGAAGAAACAGCTCAAGAAGCTGCTCGAGCAAGGGTTTGTTCGGCCGAGTGCCTCGCCGTGGGGTTCCCCAGTGCTCTTCGTGGAGAAGAAAGACGGCACAAAGAGGATGTGCATTGACTACCGCACGCTCAACTCGATGACAATCAAGAACAAGTACCCGCTACCCAGAATCGAGGATCTGCTGGATAGGCTCAAAAGGGCAAGGTTCTTCTCCAAGATCGACCTGAGGTCAGGCTACCACCAGATGAAGATCCGAGAGCAGGATATACCCAAGACAGCCTTCACCACACGTTACGGCTTGTACGAGTTCGTGGTAGTTTCTTTCGGGCTGACCAACGCCCCAGCTTACTTCATGAACATGATGAACAAGGTCTTCATGGAAGAGTTGGACAGATTTGTAGTGGTGTTTATCGATGATATCTTGATCTACTCTGAGACCACTTAGGAGCACGAGGAGCACCTGAGAGTCGTGCTAGAGAGGCTGAGGCAGCAGAAACTGTACGCTAAGTTCAGCAAGTGTGAGTTCTGGATGGAGAAGGTCGCGTTCTTGGGGCACGTGTTGTCAGCAGAGGGGATAGCCGTGGACCCGTCCAAGGTTGAGTCAGTGACCAAGTGGGAGCAGCCGTTAAACGTGACAGATGTCAGAAGCTTCCTTGGGTTGGCAGGTTACTACCGAAGATTCATTGAGAACTTTTCCAAGATCGCAAAGCCAATGACAGAGTTGCTCAAGAACAACACAAAGTTCGAGTGGTCAGAAGCGTGTGAGAAGAGCTTTCAAGAGCTGAAAAAGAGACTCACCACAGCCCCAGTGCTTACCTTGCCAGATATCAAGAAAGACTTTGTGGTCTACTGTGACGCTTCAAGGCAAGGACTCGGATGTGTGCCGATGCGGGGAAGGGAAAGTTGTGGCTTATGCTTCCAAGTACTGAAGAAACACGAGGAAAACTACCCGACACACGACTTGGAGCCGGCACCGTTGTGCATGCACTCAAGATCCGGAGACACTACCCGATAGGGAACAAGTGTGAGCCGTTTTCCGACCAAAAGAGCCCGAAGTACTTCTTTACACGGACGAGAGTTGAACATGAGGCAGAGGCGATGGTTAGAGCTGATCAAGGACTACGACGTCGAGATCAACTACCACCCAGGCAAAGCTAACGTCGTGGCAGATGCACTGAGCCGGAAAACATATTGCAACGACCTCATGGTAAAAGAAGAGCAACCTGCCCTGCATGAAGAACTAGAGAAGCTGAGAATCAAAATTGTAGACCAAGGCCAAGTCCACGTGATGCAAGTGACCTATGACCTGGAGGAACGAATCCGTACAGCCCAGAAGTCGTGTGCAGAAGTCAAGGCTCTGCGAGAATTGATGAAACAGGGTAAAGCAGAAGACTACCGGGTAGATGAACAAGGCACCGTGTGGTTGAAAGAACGGATCTGTGTACCACAAGACAGGGCACTCCGGGAGCAGATCATGAGAGAAGCTCACGACTCGAGGTACTCGATTCACCCGGGCAGCACCAAGATGTACGAGAGATCCGAAGATCGTGTACCGGTGGAAGGACATGAAGAAGGATATAGCACACTACGTGGCCCGTTGCGACACCCGTAGCGAGTAAAGATTGAACATCGAAACCCGTTTGGTTTGTTGAAGCCGTTGGCTATTCCAGTTTGGATGTGGGAGGACATTTCCATGGACTTTGTGGTGGGACTTCCTCGAACTCCAAAAGGAAACGACTCAGTTTGGGTCATAGTGGACCGACTGACCAAAGTGGCTCACTTTGTGCCGGTGAAGACCCGGTATGCAACCGAGAAGTTGGCAGAACTGTACGTAGAGCACATACTCAGGCTGCACGGGGCACCCAGAAGTATTGTATCTGATCGAGGACCACAGTTTGTATCCAAGTTCTGGCAGAGTTTCCACAAACTCATGGGCACCACTCTCAACTACAGCACAGCCTTTCACCCACAGACAGATGGTCAGACGGAGAGGGTCAACCAGGTCTTGGAGGATATGCTTCGAGCGTGTGCACTCACCTATGGCACCGATTGGGAGAGCAGTTTGCCGTTTGCAGAGTTCTCGTACAACAACAGCTTTCAAGCAAGTCTCCGGATGGCACCCTTTGAGGCCCTTTACGGGCGGAAGTGCAGAACCCCGCTAGCTTGGTCAGAGGTGGGAGAGCGGACACTGTTTGGGCCAGCAATCATTGAGGAAGCAGAGGAGAAAGTTGAGAAAGTTCGTGAGAACCTGAAGATCGCTCAAAGCCGTCAGAAGAGCTATGCCGACAAAAGAAGAAGAGAGTTGACTTTTGCAGTTGGCGACCGAGTGTACTTGAAAGTCTCACCGCTTCGAGGAACTAAGAGGTTCTTGGTGAAGGGAAAGCTCGCACCGGTACCCAATTACCCGAAGGATTGGAAGTTTGGCCTACCAGCTTGCACTACCAGAGGCAATGGCAGGAGTTCACCCAGTGTTTCACGTGTCACAGCTGAAGAAGAGCGAGAAGGCAGTGGAGGCAAAGCAAGTGCCTATGGAGTTGCTTGACTTGCAAGACAACCTGGAGTATACAGAATATCCTGAGAAAATCTTGGACAGAGCTGTCAAGGAAACAAGGAGAACTACCATCCCTTTCTGTAGGGTGTCGTGGAGCAACCATACAGAGCGAGAAGCAACATGGGAGAAGGAAGCTGATCTCAGGAAAGAGTATCCTCACTTGTTCACAGAGGAGGTCGAGGACTAAATCTCGAGGACGAGATTCTCGGTGGTGGGGGAGAATGTAACAACCCAGGAATTTAGGTGTGTAAATTTTGCGAAAATTTAAAACTTTTTGCTTGAATTTGAGTGCTATCAATTTTTGAACCAAATTGCTAGCCCTTCTCCAAATTCCCCACCAATTTATCCCATTAATAAAACATATATTTAAATTATGGTAAAACATGTGAGTTGGTTTTTCTCTGGTTGTTTTGGAGTTCAAATGTGTGAAGTTTGAATTTGAACGGGAATCAAATTCAAACTCTAATTCAAACCCTAGTTCAAACCTATTCTTTTATTTTGCAAGTGACCAGCATGTGATCTGGGCCGTTTCCTCCTTTCATCGTTTTGCAGCCGGCCCAACCCAAGCCACCTTTCGGCCCGACTAACCCGCGCGGCCCACCACAGCCCCGCGGTTTGCCCCGCCGCCCTCGCTGCCGAGTGGGACGCGCAGGTCAGCCACCGTATCCCTTTTGCCTCTTCATGCCTGAGTTGCTGCTAGGCAGGACCCACCTGTCAGATCCAGCCTCCCCTTATCCTCTCACCTTTTTCCCCTTCACCTGCGCACGCCAGCCTAGTCACCGAGCCGCTTTGCGCCGCCGGCCCCGCCGCACCGCACGCGCGGCGCGGGGCGCGGCCGAGCCGCCCGGCCGGAACGCACGCCGAGGGACCGGCGCCCGCGCGCGAACCGAGCCGGGGGTCGGGGGGAGGAAAAGCCCCTTCTACCCTCGCGCCTTACCCCAGTGTCCACGGTCGCGTGAGAGAGAGCGGGCGTCGCCGCCACGGGCGGCGGGCGGTCCAAGCCGGGGGGCAGCCCTGGAATTTCGCCTCGTCCTTGCAGTGGCGGGGTTTCAAAAGTGGGAGGAAGGCAAGAGGCAGTCGACCACCGCCACCAACCCACATTGGGGTTTTACCCCTTTCCAGAGCCGCGCCGCCGTAGGGGAAGAGGAAGGGGGGAGAGTTGAGGAAGAGGAGGCGAGGCGGGGGAAGGCCGACGCCGCGCCGCCGCCCGCGCGTTGCGCGAAGGCCGGACGGGGGCGCGAGGAGCCGGACGAGGGAGGCGCCGCACGAAGACCGCGGGGGAACCGGGACCGAGCGGGCGCCGCCGTGAACACCGACGTCGCGCCGCCACCCGCGCCAAGCCCGCGACGTCTACACCGCCGACCCGCTGTGAGCGCCGTGGCCTTCTCCCTTCTCCTTGCGCCGGTCTCATTTTCCGTTCTTGCCTGTGGGCGTGCCTTCGAGCCGCCAGCTGCTGAGCGCGCCGCGCCGCCGTCTCCCCATGGACGACGCCGCGTCGTGCCTTGCCGGTGAGGTCCAGGGGCGTGGCTACCCCAAGCCGCGCGCACCGGGCGAGCTCGTAAAGGCTGGAGCTCGGGCCGCCTTTGCGCGGGGGGAAACTGAGGACATCCCCGCGCCGCGCCGTCGAGCCCTGTGCCGAGCGCGCGTCGCGCCTCGGGTTCCATGTCTTGGCCGTGGTGCCGTTTTGGGTTCGTGCAACGGGGGGGAAACACGGTGGCGGAGCCCGCGCACCCCGAGCGCCAAGACCGGCCGTGCCTACCCGCCGTTGCGGTGCTTGTGAGGGAGCCGGCCTGCTCGGTGTTCGGGAACCCCCGACGCCGCCGCGCCGTGTCCGGGCGAGCCGCCGCGGTGGCGCGTCTCGTGCGGTGTTGAGCCGGCCTTCGAGCCGTGGACGTTTTTCGCGCGCGTGTGTGTGCGCGTGAGTCCCGGCCGGCCGCACCCCGGCGCGCCTTGGCTTCGACCTCGCCGTGGAGTTGCCCGGCGCGCCGGCCGACGCGCCGTGCGGCCGCCGCGCTCCCGGGGCTTTTCGTCGAACACCGGTGGGCGAACGGACGGGCGGCGTTGGGTTAAAAGAAGCGGTGGGCCGCCGGCCGGATCCGGGCCCTAAACCCGGTGGCTACTAGCAGGCCGCCGGCCCGGCCGCGGGATAGGGAGCCGGGAGGGTGTGTTCGGACTTCGGATGCTTCCTCTAGCGGGCCGTGATGCGTAGTCTGGTTGGGCCGAAACCTACTGTCGGGCGGAAACGAGTCCGCTGGGCCGCCCACGGCCCAGCAGCGCTTATGGCCCCTTTCAGCCCGTCAACTGTGTGGCGCTGACGTCATGCTGACGTCAGCAACGTCTTTTCTCAAAAACCCCTTTTCTTTTCTGTATAAAAATTCCAGAAAATGTTTTTAACCTTTAAAAATTCATAACTAATTCTAGGGAGCTCAGAAAAATATAAAACTAATTTCAATAAATCCGTAATTTCGAAACCTTGCTGATTGTAGGTAGTTTGGGTTCTTTTGGATCTTCTAAATTGATTTTTATTTGGAGTTTTTGCCTAGATGTGCACCGTATTCTTATTTTCGCGTCGAATCTCGTGCCGCAGACCCGAGCTTCGACCAGGAGGACGTGGAGGACCCCGAGTACACTGCTCTAGACAGCGACTGCTTCAACGGCAACGAAGGTGTCATGTCACTCCCAACCATGTAGATCCCATGTTGTTATATAGCTGCTAGTGCTTTACTTTAACGCATTGATCTGATGAATTGCATAACCCGTTTACTAGCCATGCCTTGATGTTTTGATATATCCTGTTTCCTTGCTCTACTACCTGCGGGACTAGCTACAGACCCCTAGCTAGTCCCTTACCTCAACTATCCATACTTTTGTTGCTTGATTATGGATGGTACTGCGGGCTTGACCGAGATGTGGATATCTCGGTGTGTTTCTAGCGTGTGTTACGGGTGCGTATCCCCTTGCTTTGTGTTTTGGCGGGAGCGAGCCGCTTGGTTACTTGAGAACGGCCGCCGAGGGAAGATGCGATGCGGCCTCTTACCCGAGGGTCGTGTCGTGTGGGATGGAGTTGATGAGTGCTCGCTCTCGGCCCCTTAAGGACCGATCGTCGGTTGACCTTGTTTCGGATGACTATTTTCGTACGGCATCGCCCGCCTTGTATTGGGCGGGGGTGCGGGGTGAGACTTGTAGTGGATAGCACCCCTCCTGTAGGAGGATCGGTGTGATCGTGTCGGGAGGGGTCGTTCCCTCCTTAGTAGACTTTACCCTGGCGAGGCCGGGGAAGGGTTCCACAGCTTCGAGGGACCTCTCGCGGGAAGTATGAGCTCTGCCGCGGAGGCTGGGCCAGGCTCGGAGACGCAGGAGGGTACTATCCACTTACTTGGGCTTCAGCCGTATGGTAGGGTCGGACTCCGGTGACGGCCGGTTCCGGTCCTATTCGGGCGGGTACAGTTGTACAACCTCGCGCAGTGTTAAACCTATAGCTATAGTCCGTGTCCACAGGTTATGGACAGTCTTTCGATCTCTCACCTGACTAGCTACACTTCTCTTGTGCTTCTTCTCTCCCCCGAGTGTGTGAGCCCGGCTTCGGCCGTTGAGATGTGGGGATAGGAGCCGGT
The DNA here is from genome assembly GCA_947561735.1 of Cenchrus americanus. Taxonomy (NCBI): domain Eukaryota; kingdom Viridiplantae; phylum Streptophyta; class Magnoliopsida; order Poales; family Poaceae; genus Cenchrus; species Cenchrus americanus. The sequence goes on along the minus strand of OX387242.1, from coordinate 161,292,668 downwards.
GGGCCCCACATCGCAGATGAGAGTTGGGTTCTGGATCGTGGTTGAGATCCGGTGTTTTGGTGTGGTATTCCTTGAGCGGGGTGTGGACCCCTGAGGTGTGGACCTCGGAAGCGGAAGCTTCCCCGAGGTGTGGACCTCCTAGCTGTATTCTGCTTACCTTGTACGTTGCACTACTGCTTTGCTTAAGCTTTCTACAGCCAGATTAGGGATATCTCATGCATAGTAGAATATACACCGCTTTTGCCTCTTTGTTGGAAAGCTGACATGACCTACCCGCTTATCGGGTAGACCCTGATGCCTCTGACGCAGAGCCGGACTACGACTTCGACAACGACGGTTGGGTGGACTAGAGCTCTTCCTACACTTGAGTTTCCTGCGGAGATGGAGTTTCCCGCGCTTTCATGGAGCCGCTGCTAGACGTTTTATTTATGTTTGATTCAGTCCCGATGGACTTGTACCCGGCATGTGCCGAAGAGATGTACTCTGATTAATGTAATAAAATAAATGTTGCACTCTACTTTACTGTTCTTATCTTTCTGTATGGATTTTGGCATCGCTGAGACAGGGTTTCCACGTGGTAGCCCTCCTGGGACTACCACCGAGGTGCTAAGATTCGGGGTTCCGTTCGCGGAAATCCGGGTCGTTTCAAAAAGATGGGCAAACTGCAAGAGTCAACCAAGTTCTGGAGGATATGCTGCGAGCTTGTGCGCTCACTTATGGCACAGATTGGGAGAGCAGCTTACCATTTGCAGAGTTCTCTTATAACAACAGCTTTCAAGCAAGTCTTCGGATGGCACCCTTTGAGGCCCTTTACAGGAGGAAGTGCAGAACCCCGCTAGCTTGGTCAGAGGTTGGAGAACGAACACTCTTTGGACCAGCAATCATAGAAGAAGCAGAAGAGAAAGTAGAGAAAGTTCGTGAGAACCTGAGGATCGCTCAAAGCCGTCAGAAGAGCTATGCCGACAAAAGAAGGAAGGAATTGACCTTTGTAGTTGGAGATAGTGTGTACTTGAAGGTCTCACCACTTTGAGGAACTAAGAGGTTCTTAGTGAAAGGGAAGCTTGCACCGAAGTACGTAGGGCCGTACCAAATCACCAAGAAGATTGGAAGACTAGCTTACCAACTCGCGTTATCCGAGACAATGGCTAGAGTACACCCCGTGTTCCACGTGTCACAGCTAAATAAGAGTGAGAAGGAAGTGGAAGCAAAGCAATTGCCCATGGAGTTGCTTGACCTGCAAGATACTCTTGAGTATGCTGAGTATCCCGAGAGGATTCTGGACCGAGCGGTCAAAGAAACAAGATCAACTATTCCCTTCTGCAAGGTGCTGTAGAGTAACCACACTGAGCGAGAAGCAACTTGGGAGAAGGAAGCCGATCTCAGGAAGGAGTACCCCCACTTGTTCATGGAGGAAGTTGGAGCCTAAATCTCGAGGATGAGATTCTTGGTGGTGGGGGAGACTGTAACATACCAGGATTTAGGTGTGCCAAATTTGCAAAAATTTAAAACTTTTTATTTGATTTGAAGTGCCACCAATTTTCAACTCAAATTGCTAGCCCTTCTCTAAATTCTCCACCAATTAAACCCAATTAGAAAAATATATATTTAAATTATGGTGAAATAAGTGAGTTGGAGTTTCTCTGGTTTTATTTGGAATTTAATTGAGTGATGTTTGAATTTGAATGTGATTCAAATTCAAATAGTTTTTAAAAACCTATTTCAAATGTTTGGAAAACACTAGCCCCTAACTTCTAGCGCGGGCCGGATCTCCCCCGAAGCTGACCCGCCGCCCCAGCAGGCCCAACAAGCTGCTAGGCTACGCAGCCCAGCTAATCGGCGCCCTTCCCTTTTCCCTTTCACTCGCTGACGGGTCGGTCCCACCGGTCAACCACCCTTATCCCCTTCCCCCTCACCTTTTTCCCTTTCCGCGCTGGGGTGTGCGCGCCCGGCCACGCCCGTGCGCGTGCCTGATGGGACGGCCGCACCGCTCAGCTGGCCCGGACGCCGAGCCGCAGCGCGCGCGGTCTTGCCTGGGGAAGCCCCCAAGGGGAAAGGACTCTATTGCCCCCGGAGCCACGACATCAGGAGCTCTGCCGGCCATTGAGGTGCGGCCACGTCGCTCACCTTGCCTACGCATCCAATCTTCAAGCTCCGCGGCATCTTTGCCCCGCGCCGTCTTGACTGGGCGCCTACACCCCCGGACTCGAGCACTTGCTGGCTTCCCACCAACCACTTGGGGTTTTCCCCAATCCTCTGTTCCACAACCGAGAGGGGGAAGAGGGGGAGAAGGCGGGAGAGAAGGAGAGGAAGAAGAAGGGGCGCGCCGCCCGTGCCGCGCCGAGGAGACCGGAGCACCGACCGTGACCAGGGAGCCGGAGCTGAGAAGGGACCGCACCAGGATGTCGACGCAAGGAGGAAGGAGCAAAGCTGGAACGTTGACGTCGTGCAAGACTACACCGCGCCGCCCGTCTTCTCCGAGCCGGCCATGACTACACCGCCGACCCAACGTGAGCGCCGCCGCAGCCTTCTTCACCTCTTTTCCTCCTTGGTCTCTGCTCTGTGTTGAACTGGTGGCATTGAGGCGCGCCACCATGTGAACTTGCCTGAGTGCTGGCCATCGAGCCGCAAGACTACCGCCCCGCGACAGAGTGGTGCTCCTGGGCCACTCATGCCCCTGAGCCCGCCGTCGTCGTGCGAGGACCTCGTGTGTGAACCGGCTGTCGAGCCGTGAATTCTCTTGTAGGGGACGATGTGCGCCACCGCGCTGCCTCGTGCTGCGCCTCTAGTTTCCAGATGGACGCACCGAGCGGGCATGGCGAGGCTGCGCGTGGGCTGTGGCCCGCGCACACCACCGCACGCTCTGGACTTGGTCGCTGGCCAGTCGAGCTACACGTGTGGCCGCCCGCGACGAGCTGGAGCTTCTGGGAAATCCATGCCCCTGAGCTCGTGTTGACGGTTAATAGTTGTATCAAAGTTCGTTTAGACTTGCAAGCGGACAAGTCTCTCGTCGTAGTCAAGGGACCCTTCTTCCCTCGAGTGGTGAACCCAAGGTATCAAATCCGTGGAACAAATGTGTGACGCAAAAGATGATCTAGTAAAGCCAAGCAACTTCAATCTTCGATAAAGAGAAACCCTAATGCCTCTAGATAAAGAACACAAAACTAATGTTATCTACTAAAGACTGGAGATAACAAAGATAGATAGGGTAGATAAACCGATCTAGAGGGATCGGGTTAAGCCTTCTGTTGAAGTTACAAGCAAGAGAAGAAGTAGCAAATCAAATCTTATTAGAAGCCTCTTTAAATCGTGGTTTCCCGTCCGACTCCGAAAACGCCCGCCTTTCGGAACCTCCGTTCTGTCACAACGTATCCCTACTCATGCGGGTAGTCTAGGGCGAGTCCAAGGACAAGTCGAGTTCTTTCAGAAGATCCGGCGTGTACCTCTAGCCACCGCGGCTGCAAGAACACCCTATGTGATCTATCTCGAGAATAGATCTAGAATAAGCAAAGCTGATCGAAAAACGAAATCATCGAAGAAACTCTTGATCGCTAGAAATAGATTTAACTTGATAATTCAACTAATACAATGATACATAAACAAGATCACCACCGGGATCCTACCTTGATCTTGCTTCTAGCTCCGGGAACTCCGACGTGGTCTTCTGTGCAAGGTTCCCACGTCGGCTAGGGAGACCCTAGTTAACTAGCTCGACCCTCTCCTCTCCGAGATGGTGTCCCTCTCTTCTCTGCTCCTCGGCGGTCGATGACGAATTGGATGATGTGTGGCTCTCAACCCCGGGGCTATAAATAGCCCGAATGGCGGCTAGGTCAAAGGAGGGTGTATTAGGCCCTAGACTAGGCTGGGCCGGCCGGCCTGGGCCCATCCAGGCCCAGCCCGCGGCCTCCTTTGCGTGGTGTCGGTTCCCGAGCTTCCTGGATCCTTCCCCTTCTGCATGTAGGCCCTTGTCATCAGTTTCTCTCCGAGTTGGACGTAGCTCCTTGTCTCGCAAGATTCGGCACTTTTCTGATTAGGTCCTTGGAGTTTGTCATCTTCTCGGGTTGTGTCCCTGGCTTCTTGGAGTCAAGTTTGCTTCATTGCACCACTTGTACAGGCTTCAAGGTCTTGTCACAAGGTGCTTGATGAACTTATCCCGAAAGTCTTGCATTCAACGCTAAAACCCTGCATAAACACTAAACTCCAAATCCGACATGCACAAGTGAACTTGTTATACCACGAGGTTTAGTACCAATGGATAAGGTATAAAACTTATGCCAACACCGAAGGTAAACTCATGGCTAGGTTGACGGATTTTCACCATCAACATCTCCCCCATGCTTAAACCTTGATCATCCTCGAGTAAGCCTTCGATGGATATCATCGTTGCCCATCAATGTTTAAACCTTGCACTTGATCATACATGAGAAAACATAATGCTCTCAAAATTTTAATTCATTAAAGTTCCATAATGTACTAGCCTTCATCTCTACGGAGGGTAGATTCTTAATTAAGCTTATCCCACAAGTATTAACATGCTCCCAAAATTTTAAATAGATCTCAGAAATTTTGAAAATAAAGGACTAGATGAAAAAGAGCTAAACCAAGTACACAAATTTAGATCATCTTGCATATTTCTCAAGAACTCTCATCTCATCTTGTCTCTCAAGCCTATATATTCTACTCCTTTCCCTCTCATAACATATATGTGTGGTAGACTTTATATGGAGCTTTGGGAAAGTTTAGTCCTACCAAGATATTATAAATGAGATGTTGTCAAAACAAGACAAGCTTCTCATGGTCTTACCGAGACTCGTCAAAAAGGTCATTGGAAAATGATGTTATATCAAGGAGGGGAAAGAGAAAAATACACACACTTGAGATAGGTGGACATGTGCAAATGGCAAGGAGTGATCCCGAGGTACAAAGGAAGCCCTCGTTATCGGATTGCACATGGTTGGAAAGTGAGTATGGATCTTTTAATCTTGAAGCCTTGAAATTCCTAATGCACTTTAGAGAACCAGGGAGTTCACTTTATTTTTATTTTTACACATACTCATATTTTTTTCCTTTTCTCATATTTCTCTTTCTTTCTTTCTTTCTTTCTTTTTCTCATCATTTTTTTCTCTTTTTCTTTCTCATAGATTTTTTTATTTGCACCCCTTTGAACTCTAAAATTGCATCGTACCTACCTCCTCCCCCATGCTTAGACGTTGCTCGTCCTCGGGCAAAGAGACGATAAATAAGGTAGGTACCGGAAATATTTTTCCTTGGAGAGATACTTGAATTCTTCAATGTTGGCACCGTCTTGCGATCTTCCTTGAATTGATGATCCATTCTAAACGATAGGTTGTGGTCAAGGAAGTAATCACGAAGGATGATATTTTGTTTTAGGGGTGGATATCTGGCGAGGTTTGTGAGATCTCCAATGTGGGGATACACAATGCACGGATAAAAGGCTAGCAAAAAGATAGATACGCAAAAACGGAATGACCAACTTCTTAGTCTCGGGCCAGAGAAATCATGGCCTGCAATAACTCACTCAAAAATAAATCTTGTACACTAAGGTTTATGCACTCAAATATATATAAGGCTTTGGATAGGTTGAGCAACACACAAGTGATATTCATGACAAGGTTAACGATATTTTTGGGCATAAAAACCATCTTTAATCTATCTATAACTTGAGAGCGCATAAAAACACTATGGGTCTTTATTTTAATCATAACCTCCGCTAAAGATTAAGCTAGCATTTAGATAAATTCAGATTCATGTTTTAAGAGAGCACTAGCTTTAACATGCATAAATCAATTACAAAGATACAAAGCGGCAATTATAATCATATATCATCATGGCACAAATTTTGTAACTTTCCCAATGATGTAAACAAGGTGGTGACTTTATTAATGGTGAAAACAAACTTAAATACATGCTGAAAATAAACTAACACACTTGCTGAAATTTAAATAAAAACTGAAAATATTACGCAAACACAAACAAACAAAAGCTGAAAATTACGGAGAAAGGGAAAAGAAAAGAAAACTAAAGTTTCTCCTTCTTCCTAATCTTCCGCCGGTGGTTGATGTTGATAATCTTGATAGTTGTACCCTTGCTCGTAGTAGGGTTGGACATCCCCTCCAACGAATTGATCCGGCTGAACTAGGTGAAGGCGTCCAAGCTCATAGGCAATATTTGCATTGCCCTCACTAAGTTGAGCCGCGTTGGTTTGGATGGCTGCGACGTTTTGCATATTCCTCGCAACATACCCTCCAATTATGGCCATGCTTTGTTGTGGTTGGGGATATTGTGCGTAGGGCTCCGCGAAGGTTACGTTGGGCGCCACATAATTTGGTGGGGGTACCGGTGCACCACCCCCCATGCTTGTACTTGTGGCCCTCCGTAATAACTTGGCGGAGTAGGCATCCCGCCAAACGGTGGTACATAGTTGGGTTGTGCACCACCCGCTTGTGCGGAGGAGGATCCCTCCTCTACGATTCTTCCTCTTTTATTTTTCTTTGCCGAGACAAGGAGTCCCTCTTCCAACCAATCTTCCCTCCCTTGAACGAAAAGCCTAAGCCTTGCGTCCGGAAGGGGTAATTTCACCTTGGCCACATGAAAGCCTCCTCTCTTGTCTCCACTAATATATTTACCTTGCTTCAAATACTCAAAGCCGAGAGAGGTCCCAGGTAAAAGATGTTTGGGGTTTCTTGTGATCCCCGGCCGTAGGGAGATGGCCAAATAGAGAGGTAGCACCCTGAACCAATATCTCCCGCCCCCGATGTAGCCTCGCAACACCATCGGTTGATCATAAGGTATGAGGGGTCTATTGGCTGCTTGGTAATTAAAGTCGAGTAGAGCCAATTCAACTCCGTGTCGGTCACCTTCGTCTCCCTCATCCTCCCCGATATCCTCTTGGTCATCCAAGAGTGGAATACTTGGATAATGGGGTTATGGATGCAATTGCGTTGTTGGTGGGCTTCTCCGGAGATCAAATTCCAAAATCCATCTAACATGCCAGGTGGCACGTCTACTTTCTCCGGAGCTCCCTTTTGGAACGCAAGTAGCTCCCTAACATACTCGTAGGGAACCACTTGTTGGATTCCCTCCAAAAAGAATGATAAACTTTGCATCCCATCATCAAGGATAGGCGCAATAGTCATCAAGATTTCCAAGGCAAACTCCTTGTGGGTGTTTGCCAACACCCCGTTGGAGAATTGCACCCATTCAAGGTGCCCCAACATATAATATATGTCGGTGCCGAAACCCAAGTAGTTGAGTGCTTGATCGTCGAAGTCGACGTTGGCTACACGTCTCTTCTCAAGACGAGAGAGTTTCTCCTCCTCCTCCTCCTCCGACAATATGATGAAGCCATACGTGGCATACCGCGGAGTGTATGGAGGTGGCGCGGATGAACGGGTCCATCGTCGAGGTGGGACGGGCGGCTCCTCTGTACGCCCTTGAGGTTCGGTAAACCTCATGGACGTGCTCCTTGTTGCCCTCATGCCACCGAGGAGGAGAGCGTCGTTCCTCCTTGGCGGTGCCGTGTCCTCCTCCATGCTTCGAGGAGACTCAGAAACCGAGTGCCTCCTCGACGACGTCATCGAAGACGGCTTGGATGATGATGACCCCTTCTTCTTGGTGAAGAGACTTGTGGTTTTCTTCCACATGATTGCAGCACTCTTCTCTCCACTAAAATTCCGGGTTGCAACCGGTAACTAGGCACTAAAAACTTACTTTCGAATGTGGACTTTGTGTGGATTAAGGGTGTAGATGTTTTTTGAGCTATCAAGCTTGGGAAGGTTGGCTACGTCTACGGTGGTTCTGGGCACAAGAACTTGAGCACACAAACTAAGGAAGGAGAGGGATGCTTGCCTGCCGAAGATGGGAGCCGGGGGGCTCCTTTTGTAGGGGAGGCCGGCCGGCCTGGGCCGACCGGCCTTGGTGGCTGCGTGCCTCCCCAGGGTTCTGTCTTCTTCCAACACGATCATTGCTCCTCCATGATCTCCTTGCCCGCGTGCTCCACGAGTTGCACCGTCCAAACGCTCTCGTCCACTCCTTTTCTTGCATTATTGGTCCTTCCACTTGATGCTTCATGCTTTGAGTCATGTCCATGCTCCCTTGCTCCACTTGCTTCACATGCCACCATGAAATTCCTGCAAAGTCATGCTTGCTACCCACCCAAGCTTGTCCTTTGCATGTGGTCTTGATGAAAGTTGATGAAAGGGCATCCAATGGTGCATGCATGATTAACTTTAACTAGATTGCCTCCCTTTAAGTATGTTTAAGGTTAAGTACTCCTCTAATTTCAAAAATTAAAAATATTTCTAGAGCTATGGAAGAGCTCAAGCATAAATTTAGAGAAGTTTTTAAACCACTAAAAACAAATGTAAGTCGAAAATGTTTTCCGACTACGTTGATATCGGTCTCACCGGTATATTTTGCCTCATTGGTTGAGAGCAAACTTTTCCTGGCTTGATCACGGGGGCATAGGTTTAGGTTCTAATTTTGGCTAAATGAGAGAGATTTTGAATAAAACAAAATTAAATGAGGCTTAGAAAAATTCTAATATTAGAGAAACTAAAGATATAGATTTTTAAACCAACAAAAGTTTAGTTTCTAGGTTCACGCGAATCCTACCACGTGCTGAAATTTAATTAACACCTAGGTATAAGTCGTGGCTCTACTCGTGTGTTTTTAGCATGAAAAATAAGTCAACCACAACATCATCATTAGGATGAAAGGTTGAGTTAGGTTCTAAAATTATTTGGTTGTGGTTTCTCGAAAAAGAACAAACAAACACATAGGAGGGTTCAAGTAAAGGGTTTATGATAAAGCAAAATATTCAACCAAGAATTATGTCTCTAATATTGTTCAACCACTTCTAAGTCTAATGTCTTTGTGTAATAAAATTCAAAACTAAATTATTAAAAAGACTCGAAAAACCTGGAATCGGGTTGTCCTCCTGGTAGCTTATTCTTGACTCGACGAAACGGGTTGCCTCCCGCCTAGCGCTTCGTTTATAGTCCATGGCTAGACTTCTTCACTTGATTACTTCGGATCAACGCTCTTCGCGGGTGTTGCAATCTTGGGTACCCACTTTCGCACCATCTTGGGCACGGGCTTATCTTCCGGCTTAGTCATTTTTTTGGTCTTCACAGGCGGCTTTTCTTCCTTTGTCTTGACGGATGCAACACCTTCCTTGATTTTCTTTACGTCCTTCTTCTTCGGCTCTTTCTTCTTTTTCAGCCATTCCTTCTTCCTTGGTTCTTCCTTAACAAAACGACGAGGAGGTGGAACATCTTTAACTCCAATCATATTGCATGCCTCGAGTCGTGGTCGGAACTTGAAGGATCTCCTTTCTCCGTTAATGTCGAACATGATCTCCCCCTTGCCAACATCAATAGTAGCTCCCACGGTCTTGAGGAAAGGCCTCCCAAGGATGAGCGGCGGCTTCTCCCTCTCTCCCATCTCGAGCACCACGAAGTCGACGGGGATGAAGTGGTGTCCGACCTTCACGGGTACATCTTCGACAATGCCCAAGGGATAGCGAATGGAGTTATCTCCCAACTCCAAACACATACCCGTAGGCTCCAATGGTAGGCATAGCTTCTCTAACACATCCCTTGGCATGACGCTCACACTTGCTCCAAGGTCGCACAATGCCTTCTCGAAATTGAATGAACCAACAGAACATGGAATTGTAGGGCATCCGGGGTCTTTTTGCTTCTCTAGCCGATTAGCAATAGCGGCACTACACTCCTCGGACATCTTGACATGATCTACCCCGAGTGTTGCTATCTCATATTTATTTGCAAGTATGTCTTTAAAGTAACGAGAATATGTAGGTACTTGTAGGGCATCTAATAATGACATGTTGATGCTAAGTCTACGCACAACCTCCACAAACTTCTCAAAGTGGTTGTCAAGTTTACCTTGGAAGTAGCGTGGCTTGAGTTGTGGTATCCTCGTGTCTTCTTCCGGCATCTCAAATTCGGGCTCTTCGGTGACGATCCCCGTAACCTTCTCCTTAGCAACTTCCTCCGCCTCGGCGGATGGTTTAAGCTTCCTTGCTCCTGCGGGACGTTCTGGATCTTCGGTCTCCTTTCCCGAACGTGTTTGACTGGCCTTCGCCGATTCGGGACCTTTAGGTTGTCCCGGAAGCCTCCCTTCATCATTAGTGAGGCGCCGGCAAGTTGTCCCACTTGCGTTTCGAGCATCTTCATCATGTTGAGCACTTGACGGTTGGAGCTCCCAACCTCCGTCACTTTGCTATCGATGTTCTCCAACACCTTGTCTATGGTCTTGAACTTGGTGACGGTGTCCTTGTTCATCTTGGCTTGCTTGTCCATGAATTCCTTCAATTGTATACGAAGCGGAACCGAATTCGGAATGGATGAGCTTGCATTAAATTGAGGTCTACCTTGCCCGTAGCGGAAGTTCGGTAATTCTCCCTTCCTCATGTAGTCGAGCACTTTGGCTTCCTCCGGACAATCTTTGCGGACATCGCCATACTCTCCACATTCTTCGCATGTGGATCTTTCTTCGGTGGCCTTCAAGTCTTGAGCCTCTTTCTTTTCTATCTCCATCTTCTCCAACCTCCTCATGAGTGAATCAATATTGCCTTCAAGTATGTTCTCCTTCTCCACTTGCAAGACTCCCTTGACATTCCCCGTGGGTTGAACCAGATGTAGTCGCCCTAGTGACGCCCGTGTGTCATTATCCGCGACCTTCTTGAATAGAGTGAAAGCTTTCGTCGGTGTAAGCTTGATGATAGATCCTCCCGCCGATGCATCGATGATCGTCCTTGACGCCATGGTGAGTCCTTGATAACTCTTTTGCACGAGGTCTTCCTTCGGGAACTTGTGATGTGGAACCGCCCGAGTGTACTCGTTGAAGCGCTCGAATGCCTCCGAGATAGTTTCCGTAGGATATTGAAAAAAGGTGGCAATCTTATTACGCAAACTTTGAGTTTTACCCGGCGAGTAGTATTCCTTCATGAAAGCCTTCATGAACGTGCTGCAATTTTGCACCGTCTCCGCCGGTTGAGAGTGGAACCATTGCAAAGCCTTCCCAAGTAGTGAGAACGGAAAAAGCCTTACCCTCATTTGATCTTGAGTCACCCCATCCATGTTGAAAGTCTGACATAGTTGAATGAATGCTTGGAGGTGAAGGTTCGGATCCTCTTTACCGGTGAAGGGTGAATGTTGCACCATGCGGATTGTTGAGTTCTTGATCTCGAACGGTCTTCCGATCTCCTCAAGGTTCAAGATTGGTAGGTCGATGATATCCGGGGTGCATAGCTTCCCAATCTTGCGCTCTTGCGGTTGATCACCCATCGGTGGAAGTCGATTCTCCCGAGGACTTTGAGGTGGTGAATTCTTCGGAGATTCCTTCGATCCTTTGTCTTCCGACTTCGAATCTACAAAATCTAGCTTTTTAGCTTGATGTGCTTCACGTCTCCTTAACCTGTAAAGTTTTTCTGGGTCATCGACAAAATTATCGGGTTTGTTGGAGAGGTAGCCGTCCATTTCCTGTTAGGGTTAGCAATAAACAAAATATGCAAAAACTAGAAAGTAAAAATAAATCTATGAAAACTAGGGTTAGACAAACTAGATTAGAGGATGATACAAGTTTAGTAGATGCAAAAAGAAAAACTAAAAGAAAACTGAAAATTAAAAAAGGCAATAAAAAATCAAATCTGGATCACTTGTTCCCCGGCAACGGCGCCAGAAAAAGGGGCTTGTTGACGCTTAATAGTTGTATCAAAGTTCGTTTAGACTTGCAAGCGGACAAGTCTCCTGTCGTAGTCTAGGGACCCTTCTTCCCTCGAGTGGTGAACCCAAGGTATCGAATCCGTGGAACAAATGTGTGACGCAAAAGATGATCTAGTAAAGCCAAGCAACTTCAATCTTCGATAAAGAGAAACACTAATGCCTCTAGATAAAGAACACAAAACTAATCTAATCTACAAAAGACCGGAGATAACAAAGATAGATAGGGTAGATAAACCGATCTAGAGAGATCGGGTTAAGCCTTTTGTTGAAGTTCCAAGCAAGAGAAGAAGTAGCAAATCGAATCTTATTAGAAGCCTCTTTAAATCGTGGTTTCTCGTCCGACTCCGAAAACGCCCGCCTTTCGGAACCCCCGTTCTGCCACAACGTATCCCTACTCATGCGGGTAGTCTAGGGCGAGTCCAAGGACAAGTCGAGTTCTTTCGGAAGATCCGGCGTGTACCTCTAGACACCGCGGCTACAAGAACACCCTATGTGATCTATCTCGAGAATAGATCTAGAATAAGCAAAGCCGATCGAAAAATGAAATCATCAAAGAAACTCTTGATCGCTAGAAATAGATTCAACTTGATAATTCAACTAATAAAATGATACATAAACAAGATCACCACCGGGATCCTAACTTGATCTTGCTTCTAGCTCCGGGAACTCCGACGTGGTCTTTCGTGCAAGGTTCCCACGTCGGCTAGGGAGACCCTAGTCAACTAGCTCGACCCTCTCCTCTCCGGGATGGTGTCCCTCTCTTCTCTGCTCCTCGGCGGCCGATGACGAATTGGATGATGCGTGGCTCTCGACCCCGGGGCTATAAATAGCCCGAATGGAGGCTAGGTCAAAGGAAAGCTGTATTGGGCCCTGGACTGGGCTGGGCCGGCTGGCCTGGGCCGGCCGGCCTGGGCCCATCCAGGCCCATCCTGCGGCCTCCTTTGTGTGGTGTCGGTTCCCGAGCTTCCTGGATCCTTCCCCCTTCTGCATGTAGGCCCTTATCGTCAGTTTCTCTCCGAGTTGGACGTAGCTCCTTGTCTCGCAAGATTCGGCACTTTTCTGATTAGGTCCTCGGAGTTTGTCATCTTCTCGGGTTGAGTCCCTGGCTTCTTGGAGTCAAGTTTGCTTCATTGCATGACTTGTAGGGGCTTCAAGGTCTTGAAACAAGGTGCTTGATGAACTTATCCCGAAAGTCTTACATTCAACGCTAAAACCCTGCATAAACACTAAACTCCAAATCCGACATGCACAAGTGAACTTGTTATACCACGCGGGTTAGTACCAATGGATAAGGTATAAAACTTATGCCAACACTGAAGGTAAACTCATGGCTAGGTTGACGGATTTTCACCGTCAACAGCTCGTTGTCGTCACACGAGAAGATTGATGTGTGCGAGCCGGGCTTCGACCCGAGCCTGTATGCTTGCAGGTGTTAGCGCGGAATGCCACACCTCGCCGCACCGGCAGCGTTGAGCCGCATCTCCGGTCACTGGATGAACGCACCGCGCGACCGTGCACGAGGACGCACACACGCGTACACGCCTCGGCTAGTGCACCCCAGCGCGCGGGGGCCGCGGCCCGGCCTTTGGCCGGCCGGGTCGTACGCCGCGCCGCGTGCGCTAACCCCCTAGATGTCGCGCTGCGCCTCGCTCCAGCCGGGAGGGCCAAAACCAGACCCTTGCTAGAGCGCCGCCACACCGGGACACCATGGGCGCTTTTGTCGAACACTTGGTGTGCGGGGGTGAAAGGGACCTCAGGGAAATCTAACCTAAGCGGGCCGTCGCACGGGCCTTGACCCATCAAGGCCCAGTGACGGCCTTTTATCATCGCCGCTGCCCTGGACAGGGATTTCAGGGTGGCTTCCTGGACTTTGGTCACCTAGGCCACCTGGGCCGAACCCAGTGGGCCACTTTCGGCCCAGTAGCACTTTCGGCCCAGTAGCACTTTCGGCCCAATAACGGCCCCTCAACCGCTGACTGTTGACGTCATGCTGACGTCAGCACCTTTTTAATAAAAATCCTTTTCTATTTTCAAAATGATTTCAGAAATGTTTTATAAATGACTTTAACCTTTGAAAAATCATAACTAATTATAGGAAGCTCAGAAAAATATGAAACTAACTTCTATAATTTTGTAATTTCGAAACCCTGCTGATTGTAGGTAGTTTGAGCTCTTTTGGGTTTTCTAAAAAAGGTTTCTATTTGGAGTAAATGCTTAGATGTGTACCGGTTTCTTACGTACGCGTCAAATCTCGTGCCACAGACCCGAGCTTCGACCAGGAGGACGCGGAGGACCCAGAGTACACTGCCCCGGACAACGACTGCTCCAACGGCAACGAAGGTGTCATGTCACTCTCAACCATGTAGATCTCATGTTGATATTTAGATGCTAGTGCTTTACTTTATATACATTGCTGTAACACCCGAAAATTCCATCACAATAAAATATTGTTAGCAACATGGTTTAGTTTTATTTTCTAAGGATTTAATAAATTTGAATAAATAAATTTGCCTTTAAATTAAATTAAACATCATTTAATAATTAGAATCAAACAAGTGTTTGTGCATCATGTTGAAATGCATGAGTTTTGGTTGTGGTGTGATTTTAAAAAAAAAAATCTTAAAAAATGTTTGTGAAAAGTCTTTAAAATAATTGGTGTGAAAGTTTGAATTTAAAAAAATGCTTGAAAACTTGTTTAAAAGGTTTTCTAAAAAGTCTTAAAATAGTTGGTGAATTTGTGTTAAAATTTGATTTGAAAAAGATTTGAATTTGAAATAGGTTTGAAATTGAATTTGAAAAGAAAAGAAAAGAAAAGAAAAAAGAGAAAAAAAAAAGAAAAAAAAAAAACAAACACAGCTAACCCAACCGCGGCCCATCCACTTTTGGCCCACCCGCCCGCTCCTCCCGCCTCCCTCCCTCTCTCTCTCGACCGCCGACGTGTGGGGCCCACACGTCGGGGCCATCCCCTACCTCCCGGCCCGCGCCACCCCTTTTCTCCCCGAGGCGGCCGCCGCCGCCGCCCGCCCGGCGCCCCCTCGCCTTCCCCGCGCCGCTCCACCTCCCCACCGGCGCGCCGCTCCACCTCCCCGCACACTCACCCACCGCCGCCCGCCCCTCTTCCCCTCCCCGTAACGGACGCCGCCCACACCCGCGCGCGCCATTAATGGCGCCGCCGCCACCTAGCTCCCCACCGCCTCAACCGCGCCTCCTCCCCTTCCCTTTCCGAGCTATAAAGGGCGGCACCATCTCCTCTTCATCCCGCGCCTCTCTCCTCTCTTCCTCCCTCACCGCGGCACGGTCCTCGCCGAGCCGGAGCGCCGCCGCCGGAGCGCCGCCCCGATCCGCTTCACCGGCGCCCATTCCTCCCATCCGAGCCCCCGGTAATCTTCCCCGCCTCCTCCTCCTCGTCCCGGTGCTTTCCCCGCGCGATTTGGTGCCGGGAGGCCAACATTGGCCATCGCCGGCGAGCCCCGCCGCCCGGCGCCGCCGCGCCGCCGCCGCCGCCCGACGCCCACACGCCACCGCGACCGTCCGATCTAAATCCACGGCCCGCATTAAAACCGGTCCATACCCCTTCGCCGGTCCACGGTGGACCATGGACCGAGTCCACCGGCGCGGTCCACGCGCTTGCGTCACGCCGACGTCACCACCCGCGTCGGCACGGCCGAGAAAGCCGCCACGTGTCGCTCCCTTGGCTCACCCGCCGGCCTGTCTTGGTTGTTTTGCGTAAAGAACCCCGAGATTCCGAAATTACAAAAATATCCTTCCACCTTTATAAAAGCCTTACAACGAGGTCCCGATTTTTATATCTAGGCCCCCTGAGTCCTTAGTTTCTATGTTCTTTAGCCTATCCTTAACCTTTTACATATTAGACCTTCTAGTTTCACACATATTTATGTTTAGGTCCCCGAAATCTTGCAGAGAAACCCCTAAAACTTTCGGATAATCACAATTTAGTCCCCGAATCTTGTTTCGGACCATAACTTTTCCATCCTAGCTCCGTTTTACGCGTTCTTGATGTCCACGCGATCGTCTCTCCGAGCCCGTCATTTCTAAAAGCTTGTTTTAGCCTTTTGGTAATGTTTGATGTATTGTTTTATTTATTGTATGTTTTCTTGCATGATCGTAGCCAACACGCCGTTCGAGGAAATTCAAGTGCAGAGCTTTGCAGATAAGGAAAGTAGCTTATCGTTGGAGAAAGGCAAGTGACCCTAACCACCCTTCTACCTATGCTTTAATCAAGAACACTATAAGTTAATCGGAACATGGAGAACCACCCGGGAAAACAAGTGCAACCACGGTCCATATGGCTCGGCTTAGCCAATTAATTAGGTGTGCGATTGATCCGATGGCCCTTTTCCGAAAGGAGCGAGAGGGGGGATCCGGGTTGCGGGGGTATAGCCCGGTCCTTTTGGGGTAGCAGCCTTTGCTAAGGTGCCGACCACTAGGGAGGGTTATGGTCCGCCCGATCCGTAACTATGCGGGTCGTTAGTCTTTTGCATATCTTTGTAAAGGCTTCGTAGCGTCCCTATGCAATCACACCTCGGAAGTGTGGTATTGTGCTCGATCGGCACATGCGTGGTTGGGTTCAAAGTTCTTTGGAACTTTTACGCGAACCGTGGGAAAAGTGTGCAACCTCTCGCGAGTGTTAAAGCGATCGATCGGCCGTGCTCACGGTCAAGAGCGGCCGGACCCTCACATGATTAATTGAACTTAAAGATGGATTAATATTGCATTCCGGTTATTTCTGTGGCCTTGCTGAGTACCAACCATAAGTGTACTCATCCTTGCTTACGCTGTTCAGAGAAGAATCCCGGAGTGGAATACTTCACCGACTACGAGGAGTTCTGAGGATGCGATCAACCGGTCGGATACCGTGGAAGATGAAGATGGAGTCGCGTCTTCATAGTTATCGTTGTTCGTGTAAAGACCTTTGTGTCTACCATCGTGAGTGTAATAAAAGTTAATAAATCTTTTTCGTACGTTTTTGAGCAGTGTCTTGTGATATTACACTCATGAGTCTATCATATGTGTGAAATTTTGATCCTGGCACACATATGAGATGCATTCGGTTTTCTACGGAAAATCGGGTGTGACAGAGTGGTATCAAAGCATTGCTGACTGTAGGACGCAGCCTCAGATAGAAATGGTCGATATTAAGGTCTCTCTTTCTAGGAAGCCCTTCTAACATTCAAAATATCTTATATACGCTTAAAAAAAAATATTTTATTCTTTATTCTCTAAACAAAATCAAATCTTTTGTTTTCTTCTACACTGAGTCTGATTCTTGATCTTCCACCATGAATTACCACACGTGCTTTATAGGATAGATTCATAGGTTGCCTACCCTCTTACCGAGTTTCGTTTCGATAGAGCCGTTCTTGTGAGGACGTGCGATGTTAATGCTTGTTGATTGTAAACATGCATGATTTGGATCTTTGACATGATTGAAATGTTTTTGTGGAGTGATGGCCACAAATACATCAATAAAATAATTAAAGTTAAAATTTGAATCTTAGCCCCTTCTCTCTGATTCACCTTTATCTTCCTGTCGGAAAACTTTTCTCTCTAACAATCAAATGGTAAACGTCAGGTCAGGAGCTGGACAGGATATTCCGTTCGTCATCAATCAGCTGAATCAAGTTCCCTCCTTCACAAGAATTAGCAATGGATCCCGCGATGCAGCAGTTCTTTACGGAACAGATGCAGTTGATTCAGAACCTCACCGCCACTGTCCAGAATCTACAGGCACAGCAGAACCAGCCACCACCTCAAGGACCTCCACCACCTCCACCACCAGTGAACAAGCATAGAGAGTTCATGAGCCACAACCCGCCCACTTACTCTCATTCAGTGGATCCCCTCGATGCCGATGATTGGCTGAAGACCATCAACAAGATGCTGAATATCACCCAATGCAATGATCGTGAGAAGGTTTTGTATGCCTCAGGACGTCCGGGAAGGTGCGCCGCCGATTGGTGGGATGCTTACACCGTCGCACATGCTGCCGCCGACACCATTACCGGCAGGAGTTCCAGGAGAGTTTTCGTACACATCACATCCCAAAGGTGTGAAGAAGTCGAAGAAGAAGGAATTTCTAGCTCTAAAGCAAGGCAACATGACAGTTAGTGAGTATCTGGATCAGTTTACTCATTTGTCCCGCTATGCACCAGATGAAGTCAACACGGATGCCAAGAGACAAGAACGCTTTCTCGATGGTTTGATAGGGCCACTTAACTATCAGTTGCAGAGCCACACATTTCTTAACTTTCAGATGTTGCTCAATAAGGCTATAGGCTTGGAGAATAAACGCAAGGAACTTCGTGAACAGAAGCGCAAGTTTCAATCTTAGGGACAATCTAGCAGCAACACCCGCCCTCGTCATAACTCATCGCAAGACTCTCAGTTTCGTTCTAGCACACCGGGCGAGAGGCCATGGACAGAGTCGGCGGTATCGTTCGTTTGATGAACCCGAAGAATCCAACTCAATGACACCTCGGGCTCCAAATCCTCATCGAATCGCTCGGGTGCACCGAAGGAACACTACTCCGGTTCACCCCGGTGGATGCTTCAACTGCGGAGAATTAGGACACTATGCCGTATTTGCCCTCGCCGCAATATGCGGACACCCCGAGAGAGATAATAGAGGACAACGAGAACAATATGCATGGTAGAGTGAACCATGTGACGGTCGAAGAAGCTCGGGGAGACAAAGATGTTGTGCTTGGTACGTTTCTTATCAACTCTGTACACGCAAATGCTTTATTTGATTCGGGCATCGCATTCATTTATTACCGAACGATTCGTGACAAAGCATGATGTACCCAAGAGTTCCATGAAGACACATTTGCTAATCGAGTTCTCCAAACGGTGAAATGAAATCCACCTATGTATGCCCACGGGTCAATCTTAAGATCGGAGAGATAGATTTTGAAGCGAGACTTAGTGATTCTAACATCCAGTGGAATAGATGTGATCCTTGGTATGGATTGGTTAAGCAAGCATGATGGAATCATTTTGTGTGCCAAGAAGTCGGTGCTCTTAACTACCCCGCAAGGAGATAGGATTGAGTTTGTCGCCGCAAGCCCGAAGAAGAAGGAGAAGTGAACAAGCTCGTAATAGTAAACCGTCATCTTTCAAGACATCTTGTATCTCCTCTTGTTTCCGATCCCTCCGAATCTCGGGACGAGATTCTTTTTAAGGGGGTAGGATTTGTAACACCCGAAAATTCCATCACAATAAAATATTGTTAGCAACATGGTTTAGTTTTATTTTCTAAGGATTTAATAAATTTGAATAAATAAATTTGCCTTTAAATTAAATTAAACATCATTTAATAATTAGAATCAAACAAGTGTTTGTGCATCATGTTGAAATGCATGAGTTTTGGTTGTGGTGTGATTTTAAAAAAAAAAAATCTTAAAAAATGTTTGTGAAAAGTCTTTAAAATAATTGGTGTGAAAGTTTGAATTTAAAAAAATGCTTGAAAACTTGTTTAAAAGGTTTTCTAAAAAGTCTTAAAATAGTTGGTGAATTTGTGTTAAAATTTGATTTGAAAAAGATTTGAATTTGAAATAGGTTTGAAATTGAATTTGAAAAGAAAAGAAAAGAAAAGAAAAAGAGAAAGAAAAAAAAAAGAAAAAAAAAACAAACACGACTAACCCAACCGCGGCCCATCCACTTTTGGCCCACCCGCCCGCTCCTCCCGCCTCCCTCCCTCTCTCTCTCGACCGCCGACGTGTGGGGCCCACACGTCGGGGCCATCCCCTACCTCCCGGCCCGCGCCACCCCTTTTCTCCCCGAGCCGGCCGCCGCCGCCGCCCGCCCGGCGCCCCCTCGCCTTCCCGCGCCGCTCCACCTCCCCACGGGCGCGCCGCTCCACCTCCCCGCACACTCACCCACCGCCGCCCGCCCCTCTTCCCCTCCCCGTAACGGACGCCGCCCACACCCGCGCGCCATTAATGGCGCCGCCGCCACCTAGCTCCCCACCGCCTCAACCGCGCCTCCTCCCCTTCCCTTTCCGAGCTATAAAGGGCGGCACCATCTCCTCTTCATCCCGCGCCTCTCTCCTCTCTTCCTCCCTCACCGCGGCACGGTCCTCGCCGGAGCCGGAGCGCCGCCGCCGGAGCGCCGCCCCGATCCGCTTCACCGGCGCCCATTCCTCCCATCCGAGCCCCTGGTAATCTTCCCCGCCTCCTCCTCCTCGTCCTGGTGCTTTCCCCGCGCGATTTGGTGCCCGGGAGGCCAACATTGGCCATCGCCGGCGAGCCCCGCCGCGGCGCCGCCGCCGCCGCCGCCGCCGCCGGCCGGGCCGCCGCCGCCGCCCGACGCCCACACGCCACCGCGACCGTCCGATCTAAATCCACGGCCCGGATTAAAACCGGTCCATACCCCTTCGCCGGTCCACGGTGGACCATGGACCGAGTCCACCGGCGCGGTCCACGCGCTTGCGTCACGCCGACGTCACCACCGCGTCGGCACGGCCGCAGAAAGCCGCCACGTGTCGCTCCCTTGGCTCACCCGCCGGCTGTCTTGGTTGTTTTGCAGAAAGAACCCTGAGATTCCAGAAATTACAAAAATATCCTTCCACCTTTATAAAAGCCTTACAACGAGGTCCTGATTTTTATATCTAGGCCCCTGCAGTCCTTAGTTTCTATGTTCTTTAGCCTATCCTTAACCTTTTACATATTAGACCTTCTAGTTTCACACATATTTATGTTTAGGTCCCTGAAATCTTGCAGAGAAACCCCTAAAACTTTCAGATAATCACAATTTAGTCCCTGAATCTTGTTTCAGCCATAACTTTTCCATCCTAGCTCCGTTTTACGCGTTCTTGATGTCCACGCGATCGTCTCTCCGAGCCCGTCATTTCTAAAAGCTTGTTTTAGCCTTTTGGTAATGTTTGATGTATTGTTTTATTTATTGTATGTTTTCTTGCATGATCGTAGCCAACACGCCGTTCGAGGAAATTCAAGTGCAGAGCTTTGCAGATAAGGAAAGTAGCTTATCGTTGGAGAAAGGCAAGTGACCCTAACCACCCTTCTACCTATGCTTTAATCAAGAACACTATAAGTTAATCGGAACATGGAGAACCACCCAGGAAAACAGTGCAACCACAGTCCATATGGCTCGGCTTAGCCAATTAATTAGGTGTGCGATTGATCCGATGGCCCTTTTCCGAAAGGAGCGAGAGGGGGATCCGGGTTGCGGGGGTATAGCCCGGTCCTTTTGGGGTAGCAGCCTTTGCTAAGGTGCCGACCACTAGGGAGGGTTATGGTCCGCCCCGATCCGTAACTATGCGGGTCGTTAGTCTTTTGCATATCTTTGTAAAGGCTTCGTAGCGTCCCTATGCAATCACACCTCGGAAGTGTGGTATTGTGCTCGATCGGCACATGCGTGGTTGGGTTCAAAGTTCTTTGGAACTTTTACGCGAACCGTGGGAAAAGTGTGCAACCTCTGCGAGTGTTAAAGGCGATCGATCGGCCGTGCTCACGGTCAAGAGCGGCCGGACCCTCACATGATTAATTGAACTTAAAGATGGATTAATATTGCATTCCGGTTATTTACGTGGCCTTGCCGAGTACCAACCATAAGTGTACTCATCCTTGCTTACGCTCGTTCGAGAGAAGAATCCGGAGTGGAATACTTCACCGACTACGAGGAGTTCCGAGGATGCGATCAACCGCCGTCGGATGCTGTGGAAGATGAAGATGGAGTCGCGTCTTCATAGTTATCGTTGTTCGTGTAAAGACCTTTGTGTCTACCATCGTGAGTGTAATAAAAGTTAATAAATCTTTTCTGTACGTTTTTGAGCAGTGTCTTGTGATATTACACTCATGAGTCTATCATATGTGTGAAATTTTGATCCTGGCACACATATGAGATGCATTCGGTTTTCTACGGAAAATCGGGTGTGACAATTGCTTGGATGAATTGCATAGCCAGTTGATTAGCCTTGCCTTGATAATTTGTTATATCCTGATTCCTTGTTTTTACCTATTCCGGGACAAGCTACACACCCCTAGCAAGTCCCATATATCAAGTATCCATCCTTTTGTTGCTTGGTTATGGATGGTATTCTGGGCTTGGACTGAGATGCGGGAGATCTCCGTGTGATCTAGAGTGCATTCTGGGTGCATTCTTCCTTGACGTGTTCTGGCGGGAGCAAGCCACTTGGTTACCTGTGAACGCCTGCCTTGGGAAGATGCGATCTGGCCTCTTACCCGAGCGGCGTGTCGAACGGGATGGAGATGGCGAGTGCTCGCTCTCGGCCCCTTAAGGACCGAGTCGACTTACCACAAAATGCAATATCTACTTTCGTACAAACCGCCCACCTTGTTATGGGTGGGGGTGCGGGGTGAGACTCATAGTGGATAGCACCCCTCCTGTAGGCGGATCAGCGTGATCGTGTCGGGAGACAACTCTTTCCTCCTTAGAAGACTTTGCCCCGACGAGGCCGGGGAAGGGTTCCACAGCTTCGAGGGACCTCTCGCTGGCAGTATGAGCTCTACAGTGGAGGCTGAGCCAGACTCGGCGACGCAGGGGGGTACTATCCACTTACTTGGCCTTCAGCCGTACGATAGGGCCTGGAACCGGTGACGGCCGGTTTCGGTCCTATACGAGCGGGTACAGTTGTACAACCTCTGCAGAGTGTTTAAACCTATAGCTATAGTCCGTGTCCACTGGTTATGGATAGTACTGCTATCTACCACTACTTCCTACTAGATACACTTTTCTTGTGCTTCATCTCTCCCCCCGAGTGTGTGAGCCCGGCTCAGGCCGTTGAGATGTGGGGATAGGAGCGGGTGGGCCCCACATCGCAGATAAGAGTTGGTAGCTAGATCATAGTTGTGATCTGGTGTCTTGGTGTGGAATCCTTGAGCGGGGTGTGGACCTCGGAAGCGTGAGCTTCCCCGAGGTGTTGACCTCACTGCATATCTCTGCTTACCTTGAATGTTGCTTTGCTGCTTTGCTTAAGCCTTCTACAGCCAGAGTAGGAATATATCCTGCATAGTAGAATATACACCGCTTTTGCCTCTTTGTTGGGAAGCTGACATGACCTACCCGCTTATCGGGTAAATCCTGGTGTCTCTGACACAGAGTCGGACTACGACTTCGACAACGACGGATGGGAGGACTAGGACTCTTTCTATGCTCGAGATGCCTGCGGATATCGAGTTTCCCGCGCTTCTATGGAACCGCTGCTAGACTTTTTCTTTCTGTTTGATTCAGTCCTGTTGGACTTGTACCCGGCATGTGCCGAAGAGATGTACTCTAATGAATGTAATAATTAAATGTTGTACTCTATCTATCTTTATCTTTTTGTATAGATTTTTGGTATTGCTGAGATAGGGATTGCACGTGGTAGGCCTCCTGGGACTACCACTGAGGTGCAGAGAGTCGGGTTTCGGTCTGCAGAAAACCGGTTCGTTTCAGCCAAGCCCCCACGCGTAGTAGTGGCGGTGGATCCCGGTTAGCTGTGCCTTCGTGCTAGTAGCGACAGCTCCAGACGAGGCCTTCCGCCCACGCCCCTGCGGCCAGCGGTAGTTCCAGGTCACGTGCCCACAATGGGAGGCAGATGGGTTCCTACTACAATGGAAGTTCAAACAGATTGGGTAGTCCTATCGTGTAATGATGGTTCAAAATCACTGTTGAGTTCAATGTCTAGCGGTGTTTGGGGGGTAATGGAAGTCTAAACTGCCCGAGCAATCCTACAAACATGAATTCTTTTGCTTCACCAGGAAACGAGGTCAAGTAGATATTACTGGTGAGTGGTGACAGTTAGGGAGCTCTCCCTTCTGCTCATGGGATGGGCAGTATTTCAAGCCTGGGGTCAGGGAACCTTGGCTGTGGAGCTGGAGAGATAGTAACTTTGGTTTGCCTTCTGGCAACTATGGGAGGAGCAATTCAACTGGTACAATTGGTGAACCTTTCTCTGCATCAGGCAATACAAATGAAGTGAACAACCCTAATACATATGGTAGCAGTTCGATTTATGTTGGAACGACCTGGAAGTTGCATAATCTGAGGTTGACATACCTTCTCTTTGCCACAATCTTGGAAATATTGATCCAAATATCAAATCAGATCTATCAACAAGTTACATGGGCAACTATTCTGTTAACGACAATCAGCCAAGCAGAGGTCAGTTGCTTAGATATTTTCCCCTTACCTCCATATATATTTACATTTCTCCATAATAGAACTAAATTCAATTAGTTGGGGCAAAAAGTTAAATAGATATCCAAAGTACAATTTACTTTCCTTTTCCGGTTTCCCCTGTCTACAAAAGTAGTCTATTCACTCTGAATGAAAGTTCTATGGTTTGTTCATAACCAGGATGAAGTGACAACAGCATAAACATCATGCCTTTATTGTGGGCTCCTCTGAATTCCATTTTGCATTGCAATACTAAAATATTTCTGTATATGGAAAACCATAGCATATTGCACATGATGGTTGAGTGATTTCATCAGATCAAAATTAAATCATATCAATTATTTCACTATTTTATCAATTTTCTTAATTAACAAACACTTGAAACATAGGTTTAAACCATTCCCACATGTAATATCATTGTCATGAAATCGTCATTCCAACATATATATTGTCCCACTATCCCAAGCAACCACTACATTGGTTCATAGTTTGTTAAAAAATTCTCTTAAATCTCACAACAAAGGTGCGGAGAATCACCTAGTTCTAATAAAGAGGAAATGTCTCGGTTGTTTCAATTGTTGAAGCTTCAATGGTCACTGATGTATAATTCCCTATGTTCCCCTCAAATAAACTTGAAACTTATTTATTTCAACCGAAAATCCACAAATACAAACAACTGAGTAACTAAGACATTCTGTGATTTTGTACTATTAAAACCATCTTTTCACAGCGGACTACGTGCAAAACCTGTAGGAAAAAATATTCCTTCATTTAAGTAGTAACATATTAATTAACTCCGTTGGCTATTTGGCTATGACTTTTTGTGTGAATCAGAACTCTGCATATGTACAGAAATGTTGATGCCAAGTCAACTCAATGACATTTCTTAGATATCCTTAGTGCTGTAAGATATGAGTGTTTTTAAGATTAACATACTGTTCAGGAAAATGTTCCTGATCAGTGACCACTAGAAAACCTTGTTTTTTGAAGAATTGGCCTAATATTTTAAGTTGTAATAAGGTGTTGCTTTAAAGTTATTATTAAAAAAAGTTATTACTGGATTTATCAAATTTTGAGAGGCCATTTGGAGCAAGCCGTGAAGAAGAAACTCGAAGCCGATGGTGAAGTAGGGGGATTCATGGATTATAAGATTTTTTTTAGCAAACTGGGAATTTTCTACACCACTTGAGCTCGAAAGAAAAAGGGTGGTGCATTAAAAAGGGGTGTTATCCTAGTTCTTGCTATGTGCAGATACTTTTCTCGCTGTTATATTTTTCCCGTTACTTACGTGTGAATTTAATCCTGTGGTAAAGGCCAAGAACCGCTTTGGCAATAATTGCAAACTGACTCTGGAAGCCGTCACTAGCTAGAAAAGAAAAAAAAAGCAAAAAACATATAATATGAGTAGAATAAAAACTGTATATCTTTTAGTGTTGACACGAAAACCTCAGGTGTTGGCGGGTTGTTTATATTAAGCGCCTGCCAGCACTAGGTCCTTGTGCTGGCGGGCGAACACCCATCAGCACTGAGACGATTTGTGTTGGCACAAGGTTGCTGGCGGGCGCTCCACCCGCCAGAAAAACACCTTTTACCAGCCAGCAGAAATCGTTCGTGACCTTGTGTGCTAGGTGAAAAGGGGTATCATACAAAACTATATAAGAGCTCCTCACTAAGGAGTTCTCTCAACTCTCAGCGCGCCACGTCACCACCCACTATGTCTTCTCTTAACATGCAAGGTGCTCACATCATTATACACTAAAATCATCAATTTATTTGTTCTCTAGATTTTCCATGGCTAATAGCATCCATGTATGCAATGTGTTGTTTTTGTAGAATGTTGCAAAGCCATCACTTTAGTTTGTACTTTCAAATTTTATCTTTAAACTTTATTGAAATTCCCGCAGCAACGCGCGGGGTATCACCTAGTTATCTTATTTCTTGGCACATAGAGATACTTTTCTCGCTGTTATCCCTTAATTACGTGTGAATCTAATACTGTGGTAAAGGCCAAGACCCGCCTTGGCAATCTCTACTACTTATAGTAATGAAGAGGAGACAAAATCCCGTCCTCCCTTCCATCCGCTCCCGCGGGTCTGCCGCCCACCGGCGGCTCTGCCTTCCACCCCGTGATAGACCGCCCGCGGCTTCCACGGGAATACACACGGGATGCCGCGATAGACCGCCCACGGCTCCCACAGCCTAATCCCACGATAGACTGTCGCGCACCTTCCCTCGAACCCTAGACGCTCCATCACGGCGGCACCTTCGTCGTTGGCGCTCCATCACGGCGGCACCTTCCTATCGAGGGCGCGTGCTCCGGTGGCCACCCTCTCTCCCTCCGTCTTCAGCCCAACGCAGCAACTGGCGGCGCGGTCTGACGCCGGCATCCGGGAGGACTCGTTCGTGGGGCCTCGTGTGGGCTTCTAAGGTCTTCTACATCTACTCCTCTAATCGCAGGGAATCACAGGGAAGTCGTCATCGATAATCCCGCGCCGCCATCAGTGTGTTGCCGTCGTTGTCGTCGTCGACCACACGATCCCCACCGTCTTCCTCCAATTGACGGGCGCGGTCTTCTACATCTACTCCTCTAAACGCAGGGAAGCCGTCATCGATAATCCCACGCCGCCATCAGTGTGTTGCCGTCGTTGTCGTCGTCGACCACACGATTCCCACCGTCTTCCTCCAATCGACGGGCGCGCCAGCCGCAGGATCCCAATGCGAGCCACCGCCACCGCCCACGACCTTCCACCGCCGGACTCATCCTCCATCTGCAGCCGTTGAACACATCAGTCAGTGCCAAAAACAGGTTTCCTTTGCAGTTGGAAACGTCCAATCAGTATTTCCATCCTTGGACTGAACGTATAAAATTAAATTTATCAGTTCAAAGTAAACCTAATTAAGCTCGATAAAATTCAATGAGCATTGAATGCACACTTTATCATACACATACAGATTCCCATCAGCGTGGCTAACAACAAAAATGCCTTCACGCTTTGTTGGAGTCCAAAGATCAATATATAATTATGATAATGTGCAAAGAAAAGCATCCACAGGTAATAGTATGTTCTGTTGAAGGCTGCACAACTATAGTATCCTTTCAGCTAAGAAAATCAGTTCAATCAAACTCTCCCGAAAACAAACAACGAGCCACGAACAGCAGCACAAAGAGCTCCAAGACATAACTCATCATCCTTAAATGCAGGCACAGATGGTTGCAGTAGTTTCATTGCACATTAGGTTTCTCTAGAAATCAGAATCCAAAAGCAACTATGTAGTTATCTAATTTAAACTATTGACTATGGCATCTGTGATGTCCAGAACCTAGTTATGTGCTAATCCATATGAAAAGTACAATGCTACAGATGGGTAGAAATCAGATTAGGACCTCTAATGACTTGTTGGCACTATATGAATCTTCTAATTAATTAGATTATATCCGTGTGACATAAGTTAATATATTAACACTACCATGTCATTGCTTGGTGAATGCCATGTTATTTCCATTTGCAGTCTCCTCCGCATGGAGGACAACAGTGTAACCAACCAAATTAACAAGACTCCTGATGAGGACGGTGATTTCACCACAGATATGTTGTTGGATCTAGAGGAGGCTGTGATGGGGAAGACTGAAAGTATACCTGAATTGGATGATGAACATCGTGATCTGGATCATGCCATCACCTCTAATGAAGAACTCCTGCAAGACAGGTAATTATGTTTTTACGCAATAATTAAACAATTAAACTAAGTGTTTAAATGCAAAATAAAGAGTCATTCATATGAAATATAATTATCTTCAATTTCAATGTGCCCACTTATCACAAGGACTGTGTGAACTAATGTGCTTCTTGATCACACGTCACATACAATCAGGTCTGACAAGCATCTAATTCTAATATATAATATTTTACGAACAACACTCAGCAAGGGAAACTGCAGCATCATCCATCCAAGGCAGCCATTTTGGAGGCAAGCTAGCCTAAACCTTTAATGAACCATTGAACCACTATACAATGGTTTTATATTGTATATTGTCATTTCCCTTTGACAATCAAATCATCCATGCAGGAAGGTAAAGAGGCTAATGGACAAAGCAAGGAACCAGCCATGCAGCTTACGCCTTCGACTCATGAAGGTGTTCATTCAACCCAAAACAGTTTGATCAGAAATACCTGATAACTGTGATCCGATTTTCAAAATTCCGGAAGGTAGTATATGTTTTGTTTATATATCAGGGTGATCGTTAGATGTATTTTAACAAAAGTTAGCAGGAGCAATTGCCTTTAACATTTAACTAAAATTTCAGGATTTGAATGTACTGCATTGGATAAACACTACATTCAATTAGCCAAAAAGTTCCCAGCTGAACCAGGAGAAGAACAACTTGTTCTCATCGATGATGTCGCGGTGAATAGGAAACAAATGGACTGCTTATTTTCTCCAAGAGCATACGTGAAAGGCGAGGTATTAACTCTAAGTTCAATTTAAACTCTCTGAACATCACTTTTATATATTGAGAAAATATGGTGGGAAATTATTCCTGGACATAATTTTTAATGCAGGTTATCAATGCATACATTCACTTGTTGCGGACTCAAGGAAACATGTTAAGTAGGCAAGGTGAGTAGGTGCTACCTAGAAAATACAAGCTTGTCCCCGTTAATCAAGGCCGACGGTGAAGAAAACCATTGCATGGAGGAACGCTATCCCCCCAAAGATGGAACAGGGGTTCCACGCATGGCAAACAGGGTATTGGCCTACTTAGATCATGAAATGGTAACTACTATATATCTATAATTTTTTGTTGTCTTTACTATAGTTGGCAGATATCAAAATATGCAAATCTGGGCTTGTGCAGGTCAAATATGCTAACCAGAAAGTACTCCATATCAATCACCAAGACAAACTAAACGAAAAAACAATGTAGCAGAACCATAATTAGATTGATGTTACTTGCTTCATGAATAATCAATTCGTCAGGGATGTCAACACAAGTTTGGACAGCTCGACCTTCCTATTTGAGATTAGGGATTTACGTTGTTAGCTCCTGTACATCAAAATTACCTCTTGTTATTTGACAGATGTTCTTACCTATAAACATCAAAGGCACACACTGGTATCTTGCTGTGGTGAATGCGGTGGAGCATAACATACAAGTGCTAGACTCATTTGATCCCTGTTTGGCCGCGAAGAACTTAACAATACAGTGAGTTTTTGCTATGTTTGCTGTTTTTTCTACTAATAGGACCGACTGATTTGACCAACACATGTTGTCATACAGTTAAAGGGATTACGGATGCGTTTGGAATATTGTTTGAAATTTGATGTCAATAAAGAGCACAAGTGGAAGGACATCAATGTTGACATGTGGGAGAAGAAGGAGATTATCACCAAAAAAATACAGTTTGATGGGTATGTATGAGTATCACACTGATTTCACCTAAATGATATAATTACGTAAATGTGGCAACAATCTCACTTTTTTCCTATGTTAAAATAATTATTTTGTAGTTGCTTGTGTGGCTTATTCATGGTAGCTTTCATAAAATATTGGACTGGATACCATCTAAGC
The DNA here is from genome assembly GCA_947561735.1 of Cenchrus americanus. NCBI lineage: Eukaryota > Viridiplantae > Streptophyta > Magnoliopsida > Poales > Poaceae > Cenchrus > Cenchrus americanus. The sequence continues at coordinate 161,263,169 of OX387242.1, read as the reverse complement.
GAAGTTGTCAATCAGGTACGTACTTTATTTTAATATAAGGTTTTTTATAATAAATCTTTGTACATACGTGATTATTTTGATAATAACACCGTAGCCTTACTACTAATGTACAGGAGAATATGCAATTATTCAGGACTAAAATGGCGCCACGTTGCTCTCAACCGTTTTTAACGAACGGTTAGATAAACCGTTCATACCTAGCCATGGCGATGAGAACATGGGATCTGAGAGTGACTGTCAAATAGTAGACCCTAGAGAGATTCAACAATCCAGAGAAAAGAGGAAACCCATGAGCTGCCTTGAAACTTCTTTAAAACTATGAAAATCAATACAGATACTGACCACGAAGAGCAAAATGTTCTTGAATACTACAAGGACCGGCCCTTGAACAGAGATGATTTAATCGAGATTTTCTGTGATTACATCTTATCAATTGACGACCCTGCACAATAAGAGTAAGTTTACTGCTTGTTAATTTATTATTACTTTATTACTGCTTACCACTTAATAATTTGTAGTATGAAGAGTAAGCTTACTGTTTACCACTAAACAATTAGAGTAAGCTTACTGTTTTAAGGTTGTTAGTTTGTTACTGTTACTCGTACGCTTACTGCTTGTTAGTTTATGCTTAGGGCAACTCCAACCGAGCCCCTACCGGACCTCTCATCCCACCCCCAAACAAAGAGGAGCTCCCATTTTCACCCTTCAGACTCTCACTTGTGGAAGGCCCCAGGAGTAGAGATGGCAACGGGCACAAACCCGCTGGGTTTTGCCATCCCAAACCCGTGCCCGTGAGAAAAGATTTCACCCTTTAAGAAACCCACGACCCGTGATGGGTCTAGATTTTTGCCCAAACCCATGCCCGTGCGGGTCACGGGAGACCTGCGGGTTGCCCATGCTCGACAGAAAACTGCAGGGAGGTGCTCAAAAGGATACATTCCAGTTCATGGTTTGTTTGATAGTGTGCTATTCTTAGATGAGCAGCCAAATAATAATTGAAAAACCAAATCAAAATCACCCTTATGTGCATCGGCACAAGTCAGAAAGGAGACGGGGATGAGAAGAAATGCTAATTTGCTACAGAGCACAATAACCATACCTGTAAGGCCAGTGGCAATCAATCCGATGTACTTGGTGATAAAAAAGCGGCAATGGTCAGCTAGGAGAACCAATCACATATGCAAGAAAGAAAAGCAAAGAAATTAGAAGGGAAAAATGATGGGAGGGCGCATTTTATGCCTCTATTACAAAATGGTTGAAACATGTCCAAGCAAGCTTTTGACACCAGGGGGCATAGCCCAGAGGCCCCCTCCAAATCACAAGGTGGTCTAGTGGTGCTGAGGGAGAGCAACTCGCCGGAACAGGTCGGGCGGTGCAATGTTGTCCCCTCTGCTCACTTTTTTGGCAGGTTGCATTCTTATATGTCTAAAGAAAGCAAATTAGAACCACCATTTAATTTCCACACATAACAACACTACTGGCTAAGTAATGACGCACCAGAGCACAATAACCATACTTGTAAGGCCAGTGGCAATCAATCCAATTTACTTGGTGATAAAAAAGCGGCAATGGTCAGCCAGGAGAACCAATCACATATGCAAGAAAGAAAAGCAAAGAAATAATGTAAGCTACTGATAGGAGACTAAAATTAGAAGGGAAAAAATGATGGGAGGGCACATTTTATGCCTCTATTACAAAATGGTTGAAACATGTCCAAGCAAGCTTTTGACACCAGGGGGCATAGCCCAGAGGCCCCCTCCAGATCACAAGGTGGTCTGGTGGTGCTGAGGGAGAGCAACTCGCCGGAACGGGTCGGGCGGTGCAATGTTGTCCCCTCTGCTCACTGACCCAAAACAGCTAGTTGTATTGAAAGCTAAGCAACAGAGCAAGACAATGTGATAGAGAAACAGCCAAAGCACAAAAAAAACTCCCCCCCCCCACAGACTGTCGAAGCAAGCTTTTGACACCAGGGGGCATAGACAAGAGGCCCCCTCCAGATCACAAGGTGGTCTGGAGGTGCTGGGGGAGAGCAACTCGCCGGAACGGGTCGGGCAGTGCAATGTTGCTCCCTCTGCTCACTGACCCAAAACAGCTAGCTGTATTGAAAGCTAAGCAACAAAGCAAGACAATGTGATAGAGAAACAGCCAAAGCACAAAAAAACCTCTCCCCCCCTACAGACTGTCGAAGCAAGCTTTTGACACCAGGGGGCATAGACCAGAGGCCCCCTCCAGATCACAAGGTGGTCTGGTGGTGCTGAGGGAGAGCAACTCGCCGGAACGGGTCGGGTGGTGCAATGTTGTCCTCCCTGCTCACTGACCCAAAACAGCTAGCTGTATTGAAAGCTAAGCAACAGTGCAAGAGAATGTGATAGAGAAACAGCCAAAGAACAAAAAAAACCTCCTCCCTCCCACGGACTGTCGAAGCAAGCTTTTGACACCAGGGGGCATAGCCCAGAGGCCCCCTCCAGATCACAATGTGGTCTGGTGGTGCTGAGGGAGAGCAACTCGCTGGAACGGGTCGGGCGGTGCAATGTTGTCCCCTCTGCTCACTGACCCAAAACAGCTAGCTGTATTGAAAGCTAAGCAACAGAGCAAGACAATGTGATAGAGAAACGGCCAAAGCACAAAAAAAACCTCTTCCCCCCCCCACAGACTGTCGAAGCAAGCTTTTGACACCAGGGGGCATAGACCAGAGGCCCCCTCCAGATCACAAGGTGGTCTGGTGGTGCTGAGGGAGAGCAAGTCGCCAGAACGGGTCGGGCGGTGCAATGTTGTCCCCTCTGCTCACTTAGATATTTTATAACTTGTACTACATTAGATATCAGAAGTTGCTTATTTTTCTGAGAAATCAAGGGCTCAGAACTACAGAGGAAAAAGTGACGGTACCTGGTGGTGTGTTCGCAACTGGACCTTGCAGTTTGAGTGTATTTCTTGAACAAGCAGTAATGCGTTGAAGAATTTCTCATCTATGTCTTCCTCGTGAAGTGCATTTATCTATTAATCATTAGCAAAAGAGAAACACATAAAAATTGTTAACAGATACCATCATGATATCTGCCTTAATACAATGATTGAAGCATCAAATCTAAGAGCCAAATATCATCTGATAATTCAGCTAATTTTGTTCAGATAGGAAATGGTAACTCTTCGTTTGATAGCTAGTAATCCCACAGGAAACATGACACAATTTCTTGCCGCTGAGTGATAACTTCAAGTTCATGTTGCATCCTCTCCGTTGTACTAATGATATCCCTGGTGCTTGCACTGCAACTATTCAATGCTTCCTCGATAATAAAATAATTAAAAATAAATGTAAAGGAATAGCAAATGAAAGAAGCAGACCTTGAGATGAAAAGGAGAATCGACAAATCAAACTTGGGTAGCATAAGTATCTGCTTCGTGACAGTTTAAGGTTTTTGTACAAAATTTGTTTATCTATGTACTCAGGGAAGGCAAAAAAGTGCTAATGGAAAAACATAATTGCTAAGTACAAATTAAGAACATTTCACGATAGAAGGCCATCACAACTATATTACAGCCCTCTAAATGCAACACCAACACTTAATTCAAGATCCAGCTTATGTTGTGAACTTGTCGCCACTGGGGCATTCCCATATGATTTACATATCATTTAATTCAAACTAATTTTATAACTTAAATAATTGGGGATCAAGCTAATGCTAGGACTCTACGGAGTATGATGCATAATTCTACGAACGATACATACATATACATACATATACATACATCAGTAAAGTGTCTGCATCAAATTAATACAACTTACTCGACCACACACATATTTAGTTACTACAGCTGTTACCATAATTAGTAGGAACCAGCTTACTCGGAATATGCATAATTAGTTTGGTCTTGCCAGCAGCAGCGGTAGATGCATGTGCGTGCACACTCTCTCTGGCTCTCCCTTCACCCACATGTTCCGCAGTTCCCCTCTCCTCCACCCAAGCGCGATCAACGTTCCTGCAGCAACAAAACACACACAATCACATCAGCAACCATCCCTATTCCGACATTCACAATCCCCACATACTACATATGCATCCATCCACCAGAGTCCGAGGCCATCTTCATTACCAAGTGTGAAGGGCACGATATACAGAAGGGCAGGTTGGCCATGTCCATCCATCAGGTTCAGCGCAACATATGTGATTAGAAGTCCTGATCACGTGGCCAAAGGAGAAATAGCCAGTTAGTCTCCACTACAGAAATCATGGTTTGATCTTCTGCCTGCTACATGGACTCAAACTTACCAGAACCATAGGCCACCATTGACCATAAAAAGTAACCAGACTGAAGGCTCTTCTTCACAACGAAATCGTATCTAAACAACACACAATTTCAAAGGGAACTTGTCACTCTAATTCACACAGAAGAAATTATAGACGTTTTGCACACCAGACTTACCTTAGTGCGAAAGCAACTAGCAACCCAGGAAGAAGAATATCACCAAAGCCAATGATGTAGTATCCACCCCAAGGGTCAAACATTCGTGGAATTTTTAGCAACATGGGCACACCATCCTCGTCAGTCTTATCACCACGTGCAACCTACCAGACGAAACAGGCATGTGCAACCACAAAGTCAAGAAACTATCCCCGCCAAATATTAGAATATCCTTTCACAATACTTACCACAATCATCACACTCTCATGAAACCACCTCTTGGAGATAAACACCCAGAAGATGTCATACAGGAAGGCACAGCTCAGAAGAACCGAACCCACCTGATCACAGCCACAAGGTAAATAAAATAGGGTACCACGACATTTATCAAGAAACCCTAGGCTAAAGTCAACACACAACAGGAAGTCAAAAATCAAGAGCAATGTGATTACCTTGAGGAGTTGAGGTTGCGGCGCGCCTGCGGGGTGTTCTGCATGTAGAAGGTGGAGAGCGCGCCCGGCCGAGGCCGGCGGTCCGGCCGTCCGTCCGCGTCTCTAGCACCTTCTTCGGCCTTCCGGACACCCCCGAGCGCGCCGCCGCCATCGCACCCCGCCGCCGTCACCGGCTCGCGATCGTGATCTCCCCCCGCCTTCCTCTGCCTCAGAAGTGGGATTTGGTCGTTCAGGAGCTGAGAAGAGTGAGAAGTGGCGCAGTATTTGACCTTGACGGTGCTGAGGATGCAGATCGAGAGCAGTATGGCACCGATGATGACGTCGTTGCTAACCCGCCGCGGCTCCTGGCAGCTCCGCAGCGACGACTTCATCACGCCGCCGCCGCCGACCTCCTCCTTGTCCCGCCGCCGCGGCCGCCGGCCGAGGAGCACCCACCCGGCCCAGATCTGCCGCACACGCGCCGCCCCAAGCGGCCACCTTTGGTGCGCCCGCCCGCTCGACGAAGCGTTGACCCGCTCCCTCTCTCTGTCTCTACGAAGAAGAAAGGGAATGGGAACGGGGGGAGCGTGGACAGGCAGGCAAGGAAGGAATCAAGAAGGCTCCAGGGGCTTGGGGCGGGGGAGGGCGGGGGCGGTCGGTCTTCTCTGACCTGGGGGCCGGTCGGATTTTTAAGAAGGCTCCAGAGGCTTGGGGTGGGGGCGAGGGCGGTCGGACTTCTCTGACAGGGGGCGGACGGATTTTTTTAAATGTGGAGAAGTGAAGTCACCGAAAACAGTAAAATGAGTCTCGGTGAACAGTTACCTGATTGTTCACTCTTCTACTGTAGCACTCGATCCTGCACGCTCATTTGAGAACGTACGGTTGACAGCGGGCCGAAAGTCACCGTTACAGTACCACGATGAGTTTTGTTCCCACAGTCAGAGAATCCACGGTGGTGGTGGGGGGGGGAGCCGGAGAGGGAAGGAAGAGACTGACTGGTCTTTAGCTGTCGCTGATGTTGCCGTGTGGAGCTGGATCTGAGTATCTGATGGAGGTGTGGGGTTGGGGGATTATCCGGTTAAACAAACATGTCATTAAACTCCTCGGACGGGATTAATCCAGGAGAGCCAGTCGGTGGGGAGAGAGAGGTGATGCAGTCAAGGGAGAGAGAGGCGGATATCGTACCTTGTAGACCCGCCTCATCCATGGAAATGGGGCTGGCGGTGCCACGTCCCCGCGACCGGCTCCATGGTGGGCAGATAGCGGCCTTCTCGTACGTTGCGATTATGTTGCCTCTCCGCCTTGCCTTGCGGCTGCGCCTATTGGTCCGCCGGCTCCCTGCCTCGCGGCTGCACCCGTGGCCGGCGGCGGTCCGCGCAAGAGACCGTGCTCATGGAGCCATCGACAGGGAGGGTGGAGGATGACGATTCGAGAGAGAGGGGTAGAGACCGTGAGAGACTGAGGGAAGGGTGGGGCGGGAGGGGGGTTTTGAAAACAGCCGCTAACAGGTGGGGTCCACAAGTAAAAAAAGAAATAGAAAAGGAAAAATAGTTGGAAGTAAGGGGGTATATGAGAATTGGTATGCAGTTGGGAGAAAAATAAGGCCTCAAATACAAATGATCATCATATGAAGAAGTAGGGTTCCGAATTTGAGAGATCGGCCGGAGCTGCCCTTTATTACGTTTCTTATGTATGCATCATCTTCATTTATTGTTTTGCAGTATGGTCTGGGTAAGAAGTGATTGCCTGTACAAAATTGTGCATAAACTTAGCGAACTACAGACATTATTGAAACGAGGTGCATCCATGTCCGAAAGCTTTTTCAACCTTGGTGTTCGGTTTCTCGCATACAGAGAGGCTAAAGGAATGAAATGGCACAACAAAACAGTTGTCAAACACAACATGGATCTGCGCTTCTGTGTAAGTTATATTTTCATGATTAAAGTCTCTCTCGCACACATATATTGTCTATTTGTAAACATTTTGATCAAATTGATCTTGCGGTAGTGCACATCAGCTAACGTTGGATCTACTGCGTGGCCAAAAGTACCAGAAACCATTCATTGCTAAAGAGTTGGGTAAAGCGATTGGAGGATGGGAAATTGTACAATATGATGTAGTAGGTTGTAGATACGTAAGTACCAATCTGGCTGTTATTTTTTCCTTGCCTATGTAATTATCTTCTGTGGTCCTAATACTGTGTAATTTGCAGTTTCTCTTGCCATGGAGAGGCGCCGCATCATATGTGCTTTATATACTTGACATGGAGCAGAAGAAACTTATTGTCATTGACCCTAAGCCTATTCCTGAATATGCTTTAGATGTTCCCTATAAAGCATATGCAATACCGATTGTAGGGTTTCGCCTACATTTTCAATCTGCATTTAGACAACTTAATACTAATGCATGGGTGGATGTTCATACATTTAAATTTGAGCGTGCATAAGGGACTGCGGAAGACACTGACGGGTAACACCACCTCAAACCTAAACTTTGCATAATACAGATTTTAAAATATATGTCATACTTCGATGTAGCTGACAACTTTTATAACACAGATCTTTGAGTCCATGGCTTATTATGCAATACATGGCGGGATGGGATAATGCTACGAATGTGAACATTTGTACGGTAAGTATATGTACTTTCTGCATGTTCCATTATGATTACCAAAATGTATGATAAATTCAAATGAGTCTTACATACAGGATGCTATTAAGATGAGGCGTCATTTCTTCATCAATTTTTTGGCGCATGAAGCAAATGCCTGGAGGAAAAACCTACCTACCATCGTTAAATATTATCTGTCGCGCATCATAGGAAGAAAAATATGATAGATGGGCGAGATGATGTAGGGAAATTATCGTTATCATATTGCTATTGTTATATTGAATGATGTGGGTAGATGCCAACATACATGTATATTGAAAATCATTATTATGATTTAGGGCGTGTTTGGGAGAGCTCCAGCTCTGAAAAAATAGCTCTGGAGCTGCAGATCCACAGATCTCCACCGTGGAGCAGCTCCACCATGGATCTGAGATCCTCAGAAGTGTTTGGTAGAGCTCCAATTTTGTCCCCGTGTCACTGACATCAGGGCCCGCTTGTCAGAAGGAAAAAAAATCACATCTTCCGAGGGGGGCCGGCCGCCGCAGGGCGCATCGCGCGAGCGTGGGCGCGGCTCTCCGCCGGCCGCCACGGGGGCGCGGGCGCGGCTCCCCGTCGGCCGCCACAGGCGCATGGCGCGGGCGCGAGCAAGGCTCGCCGTCGGCCGCCGCATGGCGCGGGCGAGGCTCGCCGTCGACCGGCACAGCCGCGGGCGCGGGCGCGGCCTTGCCGCGAGGGCGGGCGCGACTCGCCGCCGGCCGCCGTAGGGCGCGCCGCGCGGGTGCGGGCACCGCCGGCCGCCGCGGGGCCGCCGTAGGGCGCGCTCGCGTCGGCCGCCGCGGGGCACGGGCGCGGCCTTGCCGCGGCGCGGGCGCGGCTCGCCACCGGCCGGCGCAGGCGCGGTGCGGGCGCGGCTCGCTACCGGCACGGCAGGGCGCAGGGCGCGGGCGCGGCATCGTAGGGAAGAAGGGGCGACGAAGGAAGCAGGGAAAAATTAGAACGAACCGTTTTTTGTAACCAGTGGCAGTGGTGGGTAATTTACCCCAACTCCACGAAACTTGGATTTGGTGGAGTACCTCCTCAGGTACTCCATGAAAACCATGGAGTTGGGGCCTGCTCCACCGTTTTTTTAGCAGATCCACGGTGGAGCTGCTGGAGCTGGTTGTGTTTGGCTGACATTTTTTGGAGCGGAGTTGATTTTTTGAATCTGGAGCTGCGTGGAGCTCTCCCAAACACGCCCTTACTGGCATTACTTTCGTATTATACAGTTTTATTTATTGAACGTTACCTGTATTATATATATTTGGGCCCGTAGCAACGCACGGGTATGCACGTAGTAACTGTAAGAATCTGGAAGCCGTCACTATAGCTAGAAACGGAAAAGGAAAGTAAAAAACATATATCTGGAAAAAGTTAATGATGTGGAAGAGACAGATGTGGCAGCTGCCAGCTTGGCATGCCGCAAGACGAAGGCAACGATCCGATATCATTGGGTAAAAAAAACGATCCGATATCATCACCAATACAATCTTCGACCAGCAGATTCCAAATCGACGCACCAGATTCGGCCAATGATGTGTCCCGTACCCGCATCGACTCCTTGGTAGGTCCTAACACGCAAGCGACGGAAACTCTCTTCTTTTCCGTGGACCCGTCAACTATATAGAGCCTGGAATCCACGTCCAGGTGTAGGCGGGCAAGCACAGCATCTTACGATTACGCTACGTGCTAGTTATTACTTATTACGACTTACGATCAACTCACCTTGCCATCCTCTCGTCGCCGGCGATGCCGTTTCTTGTGGACTGGCTCTTCGACGTGCTGGCGTCCATTGGGCTCTGGAAGAAGGAGGCCAAGATCCTCTTCCTCGGCCTCGACAACTCCGGCAAGACTACCCTGCTCCATATGCTCAAGGACGAGGTCAGGTCCCCCCGCTTGCTCTCCCCTTCACTTGCAGTCTTCCACGGCTCGATGCTCGGCCGGAGCTAACAGGCTCGCCGCCATCTTCTTGTCCTACGCAGACGTTGACCCAGCACGCGCCGACGCAGCACCCGACGTCGGAGGAGCTGAGCATCGGGCGGATCAACTTCAGGGCCTTCGACCTCGGCGGCCACTGGATCGCGCGCCGCGTCTGGAAGGACTACTACGCCAAGGTCGACGCCGTGGTCTACATGGTGGACGCCGCCGATGGCGGCCGCCTCGCCGAGTCGAGGGCGGAGCTCGCCGGGCTCCTGTCCGACGACGCACTGGCCGGGGTGCCGTTCCTCATCCTGGGGAACAAGATCGACGTCCCGTGGGCGGCGCCGGAGCGCGACCTGGCGTACTACCTCGGCCTTGCCGGCTGCACCACCGGCAAGGGCGCCGTCGTCCTCGCCGGCGTGCGGCCGGTGGAGATCTTCATGTGCAGCGTCGTGCGCAAGATGGGGTACGGCGAGGGGTTCAGGTGGATGTCGCAGTACATCAAGTAGGTCTTCTTCGTATGGGGCAGCCATGGTATATATCTCTCTTTGTCGGTTGAACATAATTTAAAGGAAAGCTATATCTCACATGACTACATGAGTTGTGCTCTCTGTGAATCAAAAGTTCATCTAAACTTTGTAGATGGTGGTTTCAAATACTTTAAAAAAAACTAAATGCTGACAATATGTTTCATTTCTATCCATACCACTACAGGTTTCAGGGCCTTCGCCGAGAGCAGGGTTCCTCTCTGTGAAGGGCCCTTTCCTCTCAGTGAAGGCTTCACCGAGAGTTTGCTCTCGGCGAAGGCCTCTCAGCGCACTGCTACCGGCGAGTGCCTCTTCGCCGAGAGCTATGGGCCCCCCTCTCGGTGGATGTTCGCCGAGAGGTCAATATTGCTCTCGGTGAAGAAAATTTTATAAAACAAAAAAAAAAGAAATGGCTAGGGCACCGTGGGCCCACCGGCCGACCACAGTGCCCTCCGCCGCCGCCACCTTCACCACACCCCACAGCTCGCCACCAGCACCACCACCGACCACAACAACACCACCACCCGCTGATCCGCGCGCCCGAAGATGTGGAGGCCACGCCCGCCGCCAAAGACGCGCCCGCCGATCCGCCACCGAAAGAAGAGGTCGCGCCCATCGATCCAGATCTACCCGCTGTCCGCCGCTGGAAGAAGAGGTCGTGCCTGCCGATCCGCTGCTGGAAGAAGAGGTCGCACCCGCTGATCCGCCGCCACGCGAAGAAGCCAAGGCCGCGCCTGTCGATCCGGCCGCCAAAGACGCGCCCACAGGATCCGCTCGCCGGAGGAACGCCGCGCCCGTACCGCCGCCGCACTCGAGACCCGCAAGGCTGCGGGCCATCCCGCCGGTGGGGATCCACTCCGATGGGGCCGGATCCGCCGACACCTCACCTCGCCGCGCTGCTGCTCCTCGCCACGAGGTGAGGGGCGAGCGGAAGGGGGAGGAGGGGGCGGCGCGACCGCACCGGCGGGAGGGACGGTGAGGGAGGCGGAGAGTGAGAGAGAAGGAGGCGGGGTGGGCGCGTCGAGACGGAGGGGGCGGCGGCGGGTCGAGAGGAAGGGGGAGTCGGGGGTTAGGGTTACTGGGTTGGGGGCGGCTTTTGTATAAGATGGGGAGTGGGCGGGGTGGGCCGTGGGGAAATGGGCCGCCGGCGCAATGAAGCTTCGCCGAGAGCCTAATAAACGGCTCTCGGCGAAGAATTTTGCTAAAACTTTTTAAAATTAGTAAAAAATAGAAAATAATTCAAAAATCTTTAAAACTTAACATGATACTAGATATGTTGTGTATTGCTTATAAAAAACTTGTTGTGGTCAAACTCAAATTTAAATTTCTCTAATGTATCAAACCTAGTGACATTAGTTCAAATTCTTTGAAACTTCTCTTTAGATGTTTCGGTTTCTAAACAACGTGCGTGTCAAAGTGCTCAAAATGTTCTCAACTTTTTACCACAACCTCGACATATGATATAATGAGGGCTCGACAAAATTTGTAACTTCAAACTTCATTTGAATTTTATATAATTTTGTAACATTTCTACGACACAATCTTCATCATGATTGGAGGACAAAATGTTTGAAATTAGTTTCATTTCATGTACATGGTCTTAGAGATGTCTCATGAACATGAATCTCATTTTTCGAAAACCTTTAGTCTATGATTTCATGCACTTGCAGTTCATATCGGACGTCTTCGAAAAAATTACCTAGAATGCAGTAAAATTTTTAAATATAGCAAACATAGATAAAATTGCATCAAATTTGAACATATCCTTTGTATAAGTGCGTGTTGATGATAGAAAAAAATTGAAGGTGAAAAAGTGATTTTTTTAAAAAAAAAATTCTTCTCCGAGAGCAAGAAAAAAACTCTCGGCGATGAAATTCTTGGCCGAGAGTTTTGATCTTCACCGATAATTTTTTTACTCTTGGTGAAGCATTCTTCACCTAGAGCCACAACGGGAAAACCCGTATTTGTCGTGCGTCAAAATCTTTGCCGTGCGTTTTATTTCGGGCGCACGGCAAAGATCTTGTTTGCCGTGCGTTTTTTATATAGCGCACGACAAAGAAAAAACGCACGCCAAACAAGTTGTTTGCCGTGCGCCTGGAGAAAACGCACGGCAAAGATCTTGTTTGCCGTGCGTTTTTATTATAGCGCACGGCAAAGTATTTTTTACCTATTTTCCCTAGGTCCCAAATCTAATTACTCCTAAAAAAACTCTCGGCACCTTTAAATATTTTTCAAATCTACGCATACAACATGTGATACATCATGTCAAAATTTGGTAGATTCTTGTAGTCATTTGCTATATTTAACTAATTAATTATATTTCAAGCAATTTTTTTCGAAAGAAGTCAAATTTGAACTACAAGTGATGCAAACAATAGAATAAATTGAGTGGAAAATGATATTCATGTTATTTAGCATATTTTAAGACCATTTTCATGAAATCAAAAGAAACTTTGAACATCTTGACTAGGAAACACAACCATGATATTGTGTCCAAATGATTTGAAAATTCTAAAAAAATACAAATAAAATTTAAAAATTATGAGAATTGTACATATCTCATGATATCATATGCGAAGGCTATAGTAAAAAATATGAATGAGTTTTGAATATTTTGTCATGTACGATGGTTAGAAATCTAGACATCTCCGATGAAGTTCCATAGAGTTACGAAAGATATGGTTAGATTTGTAAGCGACGCGACCTTCAAATTGCATTTTGACTTCAAAACTTGTTTGTATAAGCAATAGGACATCATAACTTAATTTGTGTTAATTTTCTAATTTTTTCAAATTTATTTGATATTTTTATGAATTTTATAAAATTGCTGAAATCTTTGTTTGCCGTGCGCGCTACTAAAAAACGCACGACAAAGAGGTATTTGCCGTGCGTCTTTGCTAAAACGCACGGCAAAGAAAACCACTTTGCCGTGCGTGATAGTCAACGCACGGCAAACACACCCGGCCCCACCTACACAGCCAAGCCGGCATGCACACCGTCCACCCGCACCCACAGCCCCACCTGCTCACTCCTCTACACCCCGGCCTCCCCGCGCCTACGACGAATATGGGGCGTCGATCGTCCGATCGGACGGACCAAAATCACCCCGCCATCCATATAAAAGCGCCCCAGCCTCCCAAACCCTACCGCCCGTGCTCCCTCCCCCCACCCCCCGGCGCCCCCTCCCCCCCGCCCCTCCCCGCGCGCGCGGCGTGGCCGGCCCCCACGGGCGGCGCGGCCGGCCATCCCCCCCACGGCGCGGCCGGCCCCCATGGGCGCGCGCGCGGCCGGCCCCGACGGGCGGCGCGCGGCCGGCCCCACGGGCGGCGCGCGGCCCCCCCCCGCCGGCCCCCACGGCGCGGCGCACGCCGCCCGGGCCCCCACGGCGCAACGGCGGGTTCGGCGGCGGTGTCGGGGAGCCTTGGCGGCGGCGGTGGAAGCAGATCCGGCGCCCCGGGGCCTCCGTGTCGGCCACCATGCTCGCCGGCCTTGCCGGATCCAGCAGCCATGTAAGTCATCTATCTCTCTCTGTCTCTCTCTCACTCACTTGCTATTTCGGTCTCCGGGTGGTGGCGACGGTGGGTGATGATGGTGGTGGCGGCGGTGGCATTGGCAGTCGCGGCCACTCCTCTACGACGACGGGATCCGGCGGTGGCAGCTGGTGTGGCGAGGTGGTGGAGGACTGGAGGGCAGTGGTGGCGGCATGGACCTTTGTATTTTTTTTATATTTTTCAGAAATGTTTGCCGTGCGCCGAAGAAGACGCACGGCAAAGAAAGAAATTTAGGTTTTCTGCTTTACGAATTTCTTTGCCGTGCGCCGTCTTTGACGCACGGCAAAGGACCATTGCCGTGCGTGTGTTAAAAAACGCACGGCAAAGTCCCTTTACCGTGCAAAATGCCGCCGTGTGCGCTTTGCCGTGCGTTTCCATGAAAAACGCACGGCAAAGGCTTTGCCGTGCGTTTCTTGCCCTTCGCCGTGCGTCCGAAACGCACGGCGAAGGCCGGGTTTCCCGTAGTGAGCCCAAGGGGAGGCTCTCGCCAAAGATGTTTACTATCGGCGAAGGCCTTGTTTCCAGTAGTGAGAAACTCGTATTCAAGGGTTTAGAGCAACTCCAACGGACTTTGTAAATCCATGTAACTAGCTAAAATTTTTTAAAAAACTCACAAAACCAACTTCCAACAGACTCGTTGTCCCTCGGCTCGCCATTCGTACCGGAAAAACGGAGGCCTCGCTCGCAATCCTTGGTGAGGCCGCACGCTCGGTATATGGCGCCCCTGTCCTCTCTCTGCAAAGTGCCCCACGAGGAGCAGCGCCCACGCACAGTTGCTGCAGCGGCATCGCCAGCTAGCCCATCGTCGTCTCTGTTGCCCTCCACCTCCGCTCTACATTGACCTCCCAGCAGCTGACTCCGCCTGCTTCGGACTGCGCTGCCCCCATCAGGTGCGGTCCTCAGAATTCGAGCCGTCGGAGCGGGGCGGTCAGCCGGAGTTGGGGCAGGGCGCCCCGCCGGAGTCAGAGGGTCAGAGGTGTACTGCGCGAGGCGGCCAGCCGGAGTGTGGGCAGAACGACTGGCCAGATGGATCGGGGCGGAGTCGTGCGGGCGGGTTAGGCAGCTAGACCGACGGCGCGTGGGCAGGGGCGGCCGGCCAGAGCGAGCGCTGCTGTGGCGTGTGGGCGGGTCACCGGATCTGAGGACAAATGCATGGGCGGCGCAGCCAAAGCGAGCTGTGTGGAGGTGTGCGGGGCAAGGCGGCCATGGTGGAGAATCGCGAGCGGGGCTGCAGGCTGAAGCGTAGGCGCGCGGGTCGGGAGGTCGGCTGGAGCGGAGGCGAGTGTGCAGGGGCGCAGGGCGGCCGGCTGGGGTGAGCGCCTGGCCTGCTGGAGTCGAGCAGGCGAGAGGAATCCGAGGAAGGAGGAAAAAGACTTAAGTCTGAATGACGCATGGGGCCCACTCAGTATTATTCCAAAGGGGAATCTGATTGGGCTAGTCGGTTGGAATTTATTGCAATTTAAAGAGTGAATCCTAGTTAAATGACTAGCTAAATAAGAATATAGAGAGTGAAATTTAGTTAGTCTCTTGGAGTTGCTCTTAGTACAGTGAGAGACATGGGTACCCATGGGTCCCAACCGACCATGGTGCCAGAGGTCCCTGTTAGGTGGACCCAACCGGTCATAAGCCCCGCCGACCTACAAGTGGGCCTGGAGACCTTATCCACAACCCCGATGACCTTGAAAGACTCCGGAAGACCTTATCCAGATCCTGGGGGATCCGTCGGGCTTGTGGCGCAAGACTCGTCCCTAGATCGTGACCTGACGCCGCCACTAGGTCCACATATCATGGGATTCACCCTGTAATCACAGAAGATGACTTTCCTAAATTGTAACCGACCTCGAATGGAAGCCTAACTCATTGACCATATAAGGCGACCTAGAGCTCCATTCTAGGGGTCGCCCCCATTCACGCATAATTCCACCTCATACTAGACGTAGGGTTTTACTCTTCGGAGGCCTGAACCAGTCCAAACCCTTGTGTCCCTCACCATTCTCGCCGCATTCTGAGTTCCATCTGTGAACTACCACCTACGCTCTTAGTTCCCGATCCCCTTCAATCAACCTATAACCGCTTGGGTCGCCCCCTTGCGGATCTGTACAGGCCTCACCCCCTAACATATAGTGTGATGAGCTATTGGAAAACAAAAACAATATATACATGATGATAATCTTGGCCCATTTGGAATTGATCGACACATTCGGATTTGCCAAAAACTAACCCGGTGGGGGTAAGACAACCCCCACGGTTTTCATTATAAGAAAGCTAACTCCCCTCTTAGAAAACCCCCGAACCCTAGCTTTACTGGTGAGGGTTTTTTTCGGGGAATAAATCCCTGTTGAGGTAAACCCGCGCTCGGAGGGGTTCGAACGCGGGTCGGTGGCTTGCCCAACTGTAAGAAGCACCAGTTGTGACAACCCGCCCAAGAAAATACCGTACTATTGCCTAAACCAATCCACTTTGGTCATTAAGCAATAATAAAGTATTATCCTGTCATTAGTCACCGGGTTAACGCTCGGTAAATCAATTATATAGCAACAAGGATCAACATATATGCATTAAAACTCACGCGAAGGCGAGTCCAGAGATACAACATGATTAACATCCGAGATTTACCTCAAAGGGTTCAATTATTGCAAAACAAAGTCTTGGACATGATAACGTAGTTCAGAGTTTTAAAACAGCAGAATTAAACTAAGCGGAAAGCGAGAACACCACGGGAGGCCAGCCATGATGCCTTCATTCGTCGTCATCCACCCACTCCAGCTCCCAGCCGGGCGGGACCTCTCCGGGCCACACATCACCAAAGGCTTTACCTGGAGCAACATATTAGCAAGCCTGAGTATACTAATACTCAGCAAGACTTACCCGTCGGTGATAACTACTTCACCAAACTCTAGACATGAAAGGCTTTTTGGGCCACTGGGTTTCTTTTGCTGAAAAGTAACAAAGAGTATGTCCTTACTTTCAAGATTTTAGCACAAGTTCTAGTGGGTTTATTCTTTTCTAAATTAGCCAATCCAGTACAAACAAGGTTGTACAATACAATTAAACAAGCATGATATTCATCAACTTCCATCATTAGGGATCTCATGGCTAGTGGAGTAAGTAGTCTCAGATAACGGTGAGAGGCCGACAATCGATTGATTCAAACCTTGCAAGGTAGACCTAAACACACGGTGGGATGCCCCCGCGAGGACAACCACCAAATGGTTCCCAAAAATCCTCGAGTCGGGATAAAAGGGCACAATCTTTGGTGCCGGCTATATGGACTACCTCGCGAGGCAACCAGACTCACACGTGCACCACCGGTAGCTAGCCGTGAGACGCATCCCAAGAGTAGTGACAATTAAATCCCTAGCCGCCTCATTAAGGTACTAGGCGTACCGGTCCCATTCCCGACAAGTGCTTAGTATGTTCAAACACTTAACCCATGATAGCCATTGGACCGGAGCCCACATCCCATGCTCTTACCACATTAGCAATCCATTTAAGGGGACCTTGTGATTCCAAAACAAGAACCTATTCTCGCGAGTGACAGGCATCACTCGACTCGTAACGGTCCTATAGCATGGCAGCTATCGACCTATCATACTAGTAAGGACACAGGTACCTAGGGATCATGCATCTAGGGTTTCATACAACTCCTGAACTTAAATGCACAAGCATCCATAGATATTTGTATATTAAATTTGAAAAACTGGGTTAAATGCACCGGGGCTTGCCTTCGTCAGCATTGTTAGCCTGAGCACCCTCGGTGTCTTCGTGTCACACCCGATTTTACAAGGAAAACCGAATGCATCTCACGTGTGCGCCAGGATCAATTTACACACACATGATAGACAAAACGAGTGTAATACCATTGCAGTAACAAAACGTACGAGAGTTAAACCGATACAATATTCATTATTACACTCAGAGGGGTGGACTCGAAGGTCCAAACACAAACGATAACTAAACGACGAGCAGCTCCATCTTCGACTTCCACAGGCATGATGACTGGGGGATCCGCATGCCCTAGAACTCCTTGTAGTCGCTCCAGTACTTGTCCTCGCCTCCGATGTTCTCCTCTGAACAGCGGTAAGCAAGGGTGAGCACACTTATGGTTGGTGCTCAGCAAGTGGGGGAAACAATGCAAGGCTAGCAAGGATAGGCTATGGCTCACAGCGGTAAGCATTTTATAAGTTGATCAAATTTTACTTAGAAGCACCTAATTACTAGGTTTAAGTGTATAACAACCCACTTCACATTAAAAGAAACCTCAAACCAAACCCACCAAACCCACGATTTACATTATTCTTCAAGTTTAATTATCATGTGAGGGCCCAAGCCGCTCTTGACCGTGAGCACGGCTGATCGATCAGTTTTACACTCTGCAGAGGTTGTACACTTTACCCACAGTTCGTGTTCCCCATTCTGCCCAGGTTAGCTAGACCCTTAAACACTTCCAAGGTGAGTGACTAGGGGTCCACTACGAAGCCTATACAAAGGAAAGAAGAGAAACCAACAGCCCGCAACGGTTACAGCTCAGGGCGGACCATAACCCTCCCTAGTGGTCAGCACCTTAGTCAAGGTTGCTACCCCAAAAGAACCAGGCTATACCCCTGCAACCCCAACCCCCTGTGCCCCTCTCAGAAAAAGTCTATCAGCTAACCCACTTTCCTAATTACTTGGCTAAGCCAGAGCCATGTGGACTGTGGTTGTACTGTTCTCTTGGGTGGTTCTCCATGTTCCATTTATAATTCAATTTATCTTGTCTAAAGCACATACACATTACATAAACAGAACTGAGTTATATCTCATAAACAAAGCATAACCATTCCCATGTAAAGCAAACTAAGCATTAATCTACCCAAGCATTTGTTAAACATGGTTGATCAAGGTAACGGGGTAAAATATCTAGTCCAGTCCTTGAATAGGTGTTTGCCCATCATGTTAATGCATTGCAACAGGAATAGTAAACTTTGTTTTAACATGCAGTGACATAGGTTCAAAAAGATAATGCAGAGGGGGAAAGCCACTTGCCTTCCTCTACAAGCTGGGTAAAGTCCTCTTCGAAAGCAGGCTCTTCCTGATCACCTCCAATGGGGAGCTCAGACGAAACAGGCACGATATCTACGGGTCAACAAACAATAAATAAACAGTACACCAAACAGTAGTAAAACTGGAAAACTTGCTATTAAAATGATTCTACTCGTTGAGACGATCATTTCGGTATATAGAACGCTAAAATCGGAGTTAAAACGAGAAAGATATGCTCAAAACAAAGTACAGGGACCTATATGCAATAAAACTAAATTTACAGAGCCTTTTATAAATAAAACCAGGGGCTAAAACATAATTTCATATTAAAACCGAAGGGCTACGGTGCTAAATCACAAGAAAAGGACCTCTAACACCATTATCCAGGGTAGACAGGGGCTTAACTACAAAAACCAGGACCTATCTGCAAGGATTCTTATAGGCGGGAGGACCGGCATGCGAATACAGAATTTCCCAGAAACTCTTAAAGGAAAACGCCGCAGCCGCACTGTGGATCTTGGATCCAACGGCTGCCAGCGCGTGCGCACGCCGTGGACCGCGCCGTGAGCTCAGCTCACGGGTCCACGGTGGACCGGCCACTCAAAACGAAGGGGTACGTGATCTCGCACGTCCGTCGCAGATCTCACGGCCCAGAACGCGTGCAGGTGAAGGGCGGCGGCGAGCACGCCGGAGTGCAGCGGTGCGCGGCGGAGAGTTCGTCAGTGCGGCTTTAGATCGTGCTGTGGGTCACCGTTTTGTGCGCGAGCGGGCTCTACACGAAGCTGAGCGATATGCGCACAAACCTAGGGGGTCAGGGGAGTGGCGCGGGCATCCACGGCGGCCGGCGCCTGAAGGGGGCGACACGGCTGCTCCGGCGAGCTCGTGGAGGTGCCAAAATGCTCAAAACGATGGGATATCGAGCAGGGGTTTTTGCTCACCGTGTGCAGAAGAAGGAGACGAGCTCAAAAACGAAGGGAAAGCGCCGGTGAGGGAACTTGGCAACGGCGGCTGATCGGGCGGCGCTCCGGCGGGCAGGGCGCGGCTCCTTCGGGCGTCGGGGACGGGAACCTGCAGCAGCACGAGCTTGATAAGCCCCTGGTGATCACAAGAATCAAGAAGAAAGAGCGGCGGAACCAATCCTTCACCGGCGGCGACGAATTCACGGCGGCGGCAGGAACCCGAGGCGGCGGTGCTGAGGAGAATTGGGGCTTGAGTGCGCGTGTTGGTGTGCTGCGGGTGCAAAGGGAAGTGCAGGAGCTCGAGTGCGAGTTTAAATAGGAGCAAAGGGAGGAAGGCGAGGGGAGGCGGGAGGACCCCGAGCGGCGGCGCTTGCCATTGATGGCTGCGGCCATCACGGGTAGGTGCTTAAGGAAGGGTAACGGCTCCAATTGATCACGGGGGAGTTAATTGCCTTAATTGGCCGGCTTGGTGAGGAGGGAAGGAAGGGAAGTGGCGGGGCGCGGTGGGATCGCGGCGGCGTCGGGTCGGCTGAGCAGCGGGGAGAAGAAGAAGAAAGGAAAGGGAACGGGGAGAGGCTGACAGGCGGGGCCCAGTCGTCAGCGTCCGCGGGAAAAAGAGAAAGGAGGGGATAGATGGGTCGCTGGGCCTCCGGGCTGAGAAGGTAAGAAGGTAAGTTTTCTTCTTTTCTTTTTCTTTTTTGTCAAACTCTTTTTAAAACAATCTTTTCCTTTCAAATTCAAACCAAATTCTTCCAAACTTTTTCACAAAATTTTTATAAACTTTTTAGAAGCCACACAAGCAACCAAAAACCATGCAAAGCTAAATGATGATGCACAACCACTTGTTGTCTCTATATTAATTAAGTTATGTTTAATATTTTAGAGCTCAATTTTAAATGGCAAATTTAAATTTTAAATCCTTAAGACTAATTAACAGTTGCTAGGTAATTTTTAGTGATGGAATTTTTAGGGTGTCACAAATCCTACCCCCTTAAAGAGAATCTCGTCCTGATATTCAGAAGATTTAGAGAACAACTGAGGAAAGTCTTCCTTAAGTTCATCCTCTCTTTCCCAAGTTGCTTCTTCCTCAGTATGGTGACTCCACTGTACTTTACACATCCTAAAGATTTTACTCCTGGTAACCCTTTCCGATGTATCCAAGATCTTAACAGGGTATTCCTTGTATGTCAAGTCATTCTCCATTTGAATATCCTCCAATTGTACCGGTTCTATCTTAACCTCACTTGTACATTTCTTCAACTGTGATACATGGAACACATCATGAACTCCCGATAGCTGTGCAGGCAGTTCCAACTGATAAGCTACCTCTCCTTTCTGTTCCACAATCTTGAAAGGTCCGATGAATCGAGGTGATAACTTCCCTCTGACATTAAACCTCCGTAGACCACGAATAGGCGACACTCTGAGATATGCATAATCACCAACTTCCAAAACCACCTCTCTTCTCCGAGGATCAGCATAACTCTTCTGACGTGACTGTGCCGCTTTAAGATTCTCTCTTATGATTTCAACTTGCTTTTCTGCTTCCCGTATGCTACCTGGTCCAAAAAGTTGACCCTCACCAGTCTGGTTCCAAAATAACGGTGTTCTACACTTCTTTCCATACAGAGCCTCAAAAGGTGGCATCTTAATGCTAGACTGATAACTGTTGTTATAAGCAAACTCTGCATATGGCAAACTCTTGTCCCAACTGCCACTATTCTTCAATGCACAAGCCCATAACATATCCGCAAGAATCTGATTGGTTCTCTCTGTCTGCCCATTCGTCTGAGGATGGTATGCCGAACTGAAGTTTAGCTTTGTATCCATCGACTCATGCAGCTTCTGCCAAAATCGTGAAGTAAACTGTGTGCCTCGATCTGACACTATCTTCTTCGGTACCCCATGCAAACGTATCCTTGAATTATACAATTCAACCAGCTTAACTCCTGTATAAGTCATCTTCACTGGGATAAAGTGTGCTACCTTGGTTAATCTATCCACAATAACCCATATAGAGTCATACCCATCACGAGTACGAGGTAAACCCACTATGAAATCCATACCAATTTTTTCCCATTTCCACTCAGGTATCTTTAGAGGTTGAAGCAATCTTGCTGTTTTTTGATACTCAGCCTTCACTCTTTGACACACATCACACAAAGCTACATGAGTTTCTACATCCTTCTTCATTCCGTACCACCAGTATCTCTGTTTTAAGTCCTGATACATCTTAGTACTTCCAGGATGAATTGAGTAAGCTGAATCATGTGCCTCCTTTAAGATAGTTTCTCGTATTTCCTTAATCTCAGGTACACAGATTCTGTTCCTGAACCACACGGTTCCTTGAACCACACGGTTCCTTGCTCATCTTCTCTGAAATCCTGAACTTTGCCAAACTTAATCAGCTTCCTGTGCTCTGCAATCTTGTCATCAGTCAACTGCCCTTTTCTAATATCCTGCTCTAGTGTCGACTCAATTTCCATTGTCAAGGTCTCACTCGAAGCGACTATTCCCAAGTTGAGCTGTGCCATCTCCCAACATAACTCCTGAGGTAGCAGGTGTCGTATCAGCATGTTGGTCTGTCCTTTCCGACTCAAAGCATCTGCTACTACATTTGCTTTTCCTGGATGATACTGAATGTCCAAATCATAATCTTTGATTAACTTCAACCATCTTCTTTGCCTCAGATTCAAATCCTTCTAGGTAAAGATGTACTTCAGACTCTTGTGGTTAGTGAAAATCTGACACTTGTTCCCAATCATGTAGTGTCTCCAAATCTTCCATGCGTGAACAACTGCGGCTGGCTCAAGATCATGAGTAGGATAGTTCTGCTCATGCTTCCTCAACTGTCTTGAAGCATAAGCTACTACCTTTCCTTCTTGCATCAACACACAACACAATCATTGCCGAGAAGCATCGCAATACACATCGAACCCTTTGTGTATATCTGGCATGATCAACACAGGTGCTGTGGTCAATCTCTTCTTCAATTCTCCAAAACTAGCCTGACACTTCTCATCCCACTTAAATTCTTTTCCTTTCTAAAGCAGAGTGGTAAGTGGCTTCACAATTTTAGAAAACCCCTCAATGAATCTTCGATAATATCCTACCAGTCCAAGGAAGCTTCTGATCTTCGGTACGTTCTTAGGCGGACTCCAGTTTAACACATCTCGGACCTTGCTTGGATCCACTGCAATCCCTCCATCTGTGATAATGTGCCCGAGAAAAGAGACCTCCTTCAACCAGAAAGCACACTTGCTAAACTTGGCATACAACTGATGTTTCTGAAGCTTCTGCAACACAAGCCTCAGATGTCCTTCATGTTCTTCCTCACTCCGAGAGAATACCAATATGTCATCAATGAATACCACAACAAACTTATCGAGATACTCCATGAATACCATGTTCATCAAATACATGAAGTATGCTGGTGCATTGGTCAGGCCAAAGGACATCACAGTGAACTCATACAACCCGTATCTAGATGTGAATGCTGTCTTTGGTATATCCTCCACTCGGATTTTTAACTGGTGATAACCCGACCTAAGATCTATCTTAGAGAATGCCTTAGCTCCGCTCATCTGATCAAACAAATCCTCAATCTGAGGTAAAGGATATTTGTTTTTGATAGTGACCTCATTAAGTGATCGATAGTCTATACACAACATCCTAGACCCATCCTTCTTATCAACGAAGAGTGTGGGGGCTCCCCATGGTGATGAACTAGGGCGGATAAACCATTTACTAAGTAGTTCTTCAATTTGTTTCTTTAATTCAGCTAAATCTTTAACATCCATTCTATAGGGTCTTTTAGATATGGATTAGTACCAGGTATAAGTTCAATACTAAATTCAATGTCACGGTCAGGTGACATACCTGGTAAATCCTCTGGAAACACATCAGGGAATTCATTCACTACCCTTATATTCTTCAAGGCCTTGCCCTCAATTGAGTTCACAATTCCACTGTTGGATGAGGGTGTACTCACATATTCTATTCTCTCTCCCTGAGGACTGGTTAACAACACTAACTTCTTTCGACACTGGATAACTCCATCATGCTTTTGTAACCAATCCATCCCAAGAATGACATCTATTTCCCATTATTTTAGAACTACCAGATTAGCAAGAAAGTCTACCCCCATGATATTAATCTTTACTTGTGGGCATATACTATCATTTTTCATTTCTCCTCCCGGGGAGCTAACTATGAGTGGGTTCTTCATTAAGCTCATAGATAAGTTATATTTTGTCACAAATTGATCAATTATGAATGAATGTGATGCTCCTGAATCAAATAATACTGTAGCGGGTACAGAGTTGACGAAAAACATACCCAATACCATGTCGGAGTCATTCTGAGCTTGCTCCACTGATACATGATTAACCCGGCCACGCACATGATTCTGCTGGCCTCTCTTGTTAGGAGTCTGTGGAGTACGAGCCTGTGAAGACGACTGCCCAGTCCTGTTACCACTGTCTCTCTGAGGAGTTTGCATCACTCTCTTGGGACAATTGTTAGCATAATGCCCCAGCTCAACACACTTGAAGCATCCACCAGGCTGAACAGGATTGGTGTTTCTGACAGGCGCTCCAGAGCTATTGTTGGGACGACTCAGCTGAGGGGTAGGAGCTCTGGGTGTCTGAGGATTGAAGCACTGTGGCTGAAATGAACGCTGCAGCTGCGTGTTCTGTGGGTACCTCCCATCATGACCACCAGGATGGTATGGAGTCAGACTCTGCTGAGAACTGAAACGAGGACGGGTGTTGCTGCTAGACTGTCCATGTGACAGAAACTTGCGTTTCTGTTCACCCATTTCCTTCCTCTTGCTTTCCAGCCCAATTGCCTTGTTCACCAGTGTCTGAAAGTCTGGAAAGATGTGACTCTGCAGTTGATAATTAAGAGGCCCAATCAAGCCATTCAGAAACCTTTCCTGCCTTTTAGGGTCAGTGTTCACCTCATCTGGTGCATAACAAGACAGGTGAGTGAACTTGTCCAGATACTCAGTCACTGACATATTGCCCTGCCTCAGTGACAAGAACTCCCTCTGCTTAAGCTTAATTACCCCTGAAGGGATGTGGTAAGTACGGAAGTTGTCACGGAACTCCTACCAAGTGATATTCTGCCTGTTGGGATGAGCAGTTGAATATGCATCCCACCAATCTGCAGCTTGTCCCACAAGTCTGCCAGCAGCATACAAGACCATTTCCCTGTCAGTACATTGCACAATCTCCAGCTTCTTAGTAATGGTTTTCAGCCAGTCGTCTGCATCTAGTGGATCAGACGAGTGAGAGAACGTAGGAGGATGGTGGCTCATGAATTCCTTGTGCCTGTCCCTGGGTGGCGGAGGTGGTGGAGGAATCGGCTGTGGTGGCTGGTCCTGCTGAGCTTGCATCTGTTGCACAGCGTTAGTGAGGTTTTGAATCAATTGCATCTGCGCCGCAAGAAACTGCTGCATAGCCGGATCCATTGCTTGATTAACCGGTGGGGGTGGTGCAGGATTCTGCCGATTCGCAATATGAGCATGGATCACAGGCGGTACATCTTGACCTCCTCCGGACCTGGTGTTTACCATCTGACCGTTAGAAAAATTATATTTCAGATAGATGTACTTGAATCAATACATAAGAAGATAACTCAAAATGAAATAGCAGCATGTTCTCCAACTAGGACAGATTCTGTTGACCTCAAAGAATTATGTGTAACTTTCTGTATAATTATTCAAAGACGACGAATTTTTACCAGATTATGATAAATAAAGTTATGGAACTATCTCAACTGGAATCACCTCAATTGGACATCTACAACTCGAGATAAAATTCAAACAGTGCAGCTGTATCAGCAGAAATTTACAGACTCTGACATGTTCATTACTTTGTGCACAACTTCCAGAATATATACTGTATAACGTTAAATTTTTGATAGAAAATCATTCTCTAAATTTGTGAACTAACCCAACTGGTTTCATGTCATTTGGAGTTCTGTAGCTCAAGATATAAACAAAACATCACTGGTATGTCATATGACTGCGAAAACAGATTTGATTCACTTCAAACTTGCATAAGAGATTATTCGAAGACAACCGTATTGAAAACCCCAAACTAACTTTTAATTAACTTAACAAATTTCTGATTGTATAGTGGCCATCACTCCACCATACAACTCACAATCAATCAAAGATCCAACTCAAACATGTTTGCAACCAACATTCATTTATGTCCTCGCAGAAACGATCTAACGGAAAGGTAAATGGTAAAGGCAAGTATCCTAAGATCCTAGCAAGACGAGTAGTAGCTTCAGCAGTGCCGTAGCGGAGTCTCTTGCGCGGAGGGGAGGCTGTGGTATGATATGGCACCACTTCTTGAGGGAGTCGCTGACCCGCTAGTTGTGCTTCCAAACGTGCAATCTTTGCCTGGGCAGCCTGCAACTCTTCATGGTACCTATCCATCTCTGTTGTTGCTCCCTCCAAATCAGTGTTCAAGGCAGCAGTTACACGAGCCAGGATATCAACGCAATCATCACCTCCAGCTGGCACTATAGTCTCCTCTGTGCCACTCGCACGACGAGGCACATGACGATACTCTGAGTTAAACAGACGTGCCCGCTTATCGTTGCAGATTGATTAGAGTGCCCTCCTCACTGCATCGTTCACAGTAGCATCATCCGAAGAAAAATGAGCTGTGCTGTGGTGAGATGAGCGGTACCTCCAGCCATCTGCATCATTCAAAGGCATCCGTATGTAGACTCTGCTGGTGTAGTAATCTCTCATCCCTGGTTCGCTGAAATGTTTCGTGACATAGAGAGGCTTCATGGTGTATCCCAGGTGCTGTAGAACTTCCCGCAGGAGAATGCAAAACTGCCCGTTCTCATCTTCAGTGGAGTGTTTGTGATACAATGCCTCATGATAGCGAGGATCTTCATCCTCCTCTTCCTCCTGGTTTTCATCAGCATTGTTACCACCATCATCATCTCCACTGTCATCACTAGAATCATCCAGGTCACCACCTTCAGCATCAGGCACAGGATCAACATGTGGAGGAGGTGCCTCATCATTTGCCACAGGTGCTGGTGGAATCACAATGTCCCCATCAACGTCTGCCTCCAGCACGGTGCCATCGTACAGCTGCGGCTGCTCCAATGGCTCTTCCTCCATCTCAATCTCCTCAGGATCTTCTACTTCTGGTTCCGGCTGAACTTCTTCTGGATCTTCCTCCATTTCAGCCTCTGGCTGAAGCTCCTCTGGTTCCTCCTCAACATCCTCTAGATGATGGCGAGGAGCCAGCTGTCCAGTGGGAACGCACCCACCAGTGCTCTTGCGGGGGGTCATGTAGGTTCTGGCCATCTGTCAAAGCAAAACTGATCTCAGAGTATAGAATAAATCAAAATGATAGAGTTTAAATGATAAACAAGATTAAATTAGATTTTCAATACGTACGTAAATAAGATGATTTGAAGCATGATAGGGTTTTCTAGAACATGAGTCCTTAATTTTGTCCATTTCTAACTAAGGCTGCGACCTACAGTTATCACAGCTCTAGTACCACTTTGTCACACCCGATTTTACAAGGAAAACCGAATGCATCTCACGTGTGCGCCAGGATCAATTTACACACACATGATAGACAAAACGAGTGTAGTACCATTGCAGTAACAAAACGTACGAGAGTTAAACCGATACAATATTCATTATTACACTCAGAGGGGTGGACTCGAAGGTCCAAACACAAATGATAACTAAACGACGAGCAGCTCCATTTCGACTTCCACAGGCATGATGACTGGGGGATCTGCATGCCCTAGAACTCCTCGTAGTCGCTCCAGTACTCGTCCTCGCCTCCGATGTTCTCCTCTGAACAGCGGTAAGCAAGGGTGAGCACACTTATGGTTGGTGCTCAGCAAGTGGGGGAAACAATGCAAGGCTAGCAAGGATAGGCTATGGTTCACAGCAGTAAGCATTTTATAAGTTGATCAAATTTTACTTAGCAGCACCTAATCAGTAGGTGTAAGTGTATACCAACCCACTTAGGGCTTGTTTGGGAAATGGAGGATTCAAGTGGATGGAAGAGGATTGAAGGGGATTTTGAGAAATTTTGACTTATAATGGAAATTCCTCCACCCCAAATCCCTTCATTCCCCTTCATTCCACTAATTCCCAAACAAGCCCTTAACATTAAAAGAAACCTCAAACCAAACCCACCAAACCCACGATTTACAT
Source organism: Cenchrus americanus (assembly GCA_947561735.1). Taxonomy (NCBI): domain Eukaryota; kingdom Viridiplantae; phylum Streptophyta; class Magnoliopsida; order Poales; family Poaceae; genus Cenchrus; species Cenchrus americanus. The sequence continues at coordinate 161,235,494 of OX387242.1, read as the reverse complement.
TATTCTTCAAGTTTAATTATCATGTGAGGGTCCAAGCCGCTCTTGACCGTGAGCACGGCTGATCGATCAGTTTTACACTCTGCAGAGGTTGTACACTTTACCCACAGTTCGTGTTCCCCATTCTACCCGGGTTAGCTAGACCCTTAAACACTTCCAAGGTGAGTGGCTAGGGGTCCACTACGAAGCCTTTACAAAGGAAAGGAGAAACCAACATCCCGCAACAGTTACAGCTCAAAGCGGACCACAACCCTCCCTAGTGGTCAGCACCTTAGTCAAGGCTGCTACCCCAAAAGAACCGGGCTATACCCCTGCAACCCCGAGCCCCCTGTGCCCCTCTCAGAAAAAGGCTATCAGCTAACCCACTTTCCTAATTACTTGGCTAAGCCAGAGCCGTGTGGACTGTGGTTGTACTGTTGTCTTGGGTGGTTCTCCATGTTCCATTTATAATTCAAGTTATCTTGTCTTAAGCACATACACATTACATAAACAGAACTGAGTTATATCTCATAAACAAAGCATAACCATTCCCATGTAAAGCAAGGTAAGCATTAATCTACCCAAGTATTTGTTAAACATGGTTGATCAAGGTAACGGGGTAAAGTATCTAGTCCAGTCCTTAAATAGGTGTTTGCCCATCATGTTAATGCATTGCAACAGGAATAGTAAACTTTGTTTTAACATGCAGTGACATAGGTTCAAATAGATAATGCAGAGGGGGAAAGCCACATGCCTTCCTCTACAAGGTGGCTAAAGTCCTCTTCGAAAGCAGGCTCTTCCTGATCACCTCCAATGGGGAGCTCAGACGAAACAGGCACGATATCTATGGGTCAAACATAAACAACAAACAATAAATAAACAGTACACCAAACAGTAGTAAAACTGGAAAACTTGCTGTTAAAATGATTCTACTCGTTGAGACGATCATTTCGGATATAGAACGCTAAAATCGTAGTTAAAATGAGAAAGATATGCTCAAAACAAAGTACAGGGACCTATCTGCAGTAAAACTAAATTTACAGAGCCTTTTATAAATAAAACCAGGGGCTAAAACATAATTTCATATTAAAACCGAAGGGCTACAATGCTAAATCACAAGAAAAGGACCTCTAACACCATTATCCAGGGTAGACAGGGGCTTAACTACAAAAACCAAGACCTATCTGCAAGGATTCTTATAGGCGGGAGGACCGGCATGTGAATACAGAATTTCCCAGGGACTCTTAAAGGAAAACGCCGCAGCCGCACCATGGATCTTGGATCCAACGGCTGCCAGCGCGTGCGCACGCCGTGGACCGCGCCGTGAGCTCGGCTCACGGGTCCACGGTGGACCGGCCACTCAAAACGAAGGGGTACGTGAGCTCGCGCGTCCGTCGCAGATTTCACGGCCCAGAACGCGTGCAGGCGAAGGGTGGCGGCGAGCACGCCGGAGTGCGGCGGCACGCGGTGGAGAGTTCGTCGGCGCGGCTCTAGATCATGCTATGGGTCACCGTTTCGTGCGCGAGCGGGCTCTACACGAAGCTGAGCAACATGCGCACAAACCTAGGGGGTCAGGGGAGTGGCGCGGGCATCCACGGCGGCCGGCGCCGGAAGGGGGTGGCGCGGCTACTCCGACGAGCTCGTGGAGGCGCCAAAATGCTCAAAACGATGGGATATCGAGCATGGGTTTTTGCTCACCGTGTGCAGAAGAAGGAGGCGAGCTCAAAAACGAAGGGAAAGCGCCAGTGAGGGAACTTGGCAACGGCGGCTGATCAGGCGGCGCTCCGGCGGGCGGGGCGCGGCTCCTTCGGGCGTCGGGGACGGGAACCTGCAGCAGCATGAGCTTGATAAGCTCCTGGCGATCACAAGAATCAAGAAGAAAGAGCGACGGAACCACTCCTTCACCGGCGGCGATGAATTCACGGCGGCGGCGGGAACCCGAGGCGGCGGTGCTGAGGAGAATTGGGGCTTGAGTGCGCATGTTGGTGTGCTGCGGGTGCAAAGGGAAGTCCAGGAGCTCGAGTGCGAGTTTAAATAGGAGCAAAGGGAGGAAGGCGAGGGGAGGCGGGAGGACCCCGAGCGGCGGCGCTTGCCATTGATGGCCGCGGCCATCACGGCTAGGTGCTTAAGGAAGGGTAACGACTCCAATTGATCACGGGGGAGTTAATTGCCTTAATTGGCCTGCTTGGTGAGGAGGGAAGGAAGGGAAGTGGCGGGGCGCGGCGGGGATCGCGGCGGCGTCGGGTCGGCTGAGCAGCGGGGAGAAGAAGAAGAAAGGAATGGGAAGGGGGAGAGGCTGACAGGCGGGGCCCAGTCGTCAGCGTCCACGGGAAAAAGAGAAAGGAGAGGAGGGTGACGGGCCGCTGCGGGAGGGGATAGATGGGCCGCTGGGCCGCCAGGCTGAGAAGGTAAGAAGGTAAGTTTTCTTCTTTTCTTTTTCTTTTTTTTCAAACTCTTTTTAAAACAATCTTTTCCTTTCAAATTCAAACCAAATTCTTTCAAACTTTTTCACAAAATTTTTATAAACTTTTTAGAAGCCACACAAGCAACCAAAAACCATGAAAAGCTAAATGATGATGCACAACTACTTGTTGTCTCTATATTAATTAAGTTATGTTTAATATTTTAGAGCTCAATTTTAAATGGAAAAATTAAATTTTAAATCCTTAAGACTAATTAACAGTTGCTAGGTAATTTTTAGTGATGGAATTTTTAGGGTGTCACACTTCGAGTACTTCCACGTACTGCAGTGCAGCTTCCGCTTCTCCCTCCTCGGCTTCTGGCACGAGCGAGTAGTCACCATCGGGAAGGTCTACACAGAATGCAATGCAGGGTCAGGTGATGTGCTAGATTCTTTATCTTATCCAACTCTTGTTGGCCATATTCACCTTAATAAATAATTAAGTATTAACTTCCTTTTCATGAAGGTTATTATTGATATGTGTTTTATTCTTTTAATTAAACACTTAATTAATGTTTCCTTTTTATAATTGTTATTTCATGTGAAGATTTACTACTTCACCTTTCACTAGTAAAGGTGTGTACAAAAGATAATTAATTACATTTAATTCTTTAAACAGCAAGGGTGTATTCTTAGATCTTAACTAAGCTTGGCAACCATTTCACAAAAAGGGGTATAAAGAATAAAAGGGGCCTTTTCCTATTTAACAAAACATTAAACCTATAAAGGCCTCCAAAGCTTTTATTTAAACAACAAATCACTAAAATTTAGTGGAGGGTCTCTTAAGCACCAAAACACTTATACTAAGACACTGAACACACTTGCATGCTTGGAAGGGCAAGAAATTAATTATACCAAAATAAATACAAAAGGTTAAACACATAAACAAGATAAAAGCATATAAAAAATAAATAAGCATCCAATTTCTCCAAACTTCCTCACACATGTTCTCTGGTCCAAAACAATCCTAGGAAAGCAGCAAACACACCTAGAACTACTACCGATCTTGCATTATTAAATTAAAAAGGAAAACATGTATATATTAAGAATAAATACTTCTGTTCATTCAAAAATAGTGATTAATTCAACAGAGGTGCAACATGGCATATCAAGACCACATGCAGAAGTTGGGCATAAAAACATAATTATTTTTAGCTACAAAAATCATCTAGGCGGATTCTGCATAAATGGAAAACAATTGATATAAAAAAGATTTACAACATAACTTTGTGCAATTTTTGGTACAGGAGCTAGTCCTAACATAACATACAACATATCCAAAAATCAGATACAGAGGACTTATGGATTTTGAGATATCGCAGATCTAGGTTTTTCACATTTCTATTTTTCATGCCAAACATATTAGGAAACAACCTAGGTGAGTATAACAAAAGTTGTAGTGATCCTCACCAGGAGTCTAGCAAAATTGAGTTTGCATTTTTCCGAATTTCCTACGTTTTTGTATAAATTTTACAAGATTCAACAATTTGAATAAACTATTGAAGATGTTCTTTTGCACCGAGGAGCCTACAAAGAACTAAAACGTCACAACTATGCCCTTGGCTTACAGAAAAGACCCTGGGAAGATATGGGGCTTGCAATCCCACCCTAATCCATGGGGGCGGCGCGGCTGGCCGGAATCCGGCGAGGCCGGCGACGCTCCCGGCCGGGGAAGGGTTCAGGATCGTATAGGAGCTCAATTATGACCCATTGGTGGCCGAGGTTGGGGTGTAGGTGGCTCGGCGAGGGCGCGCGGTGGCGGCGGCGGTGGCGGCCGCGGCGGCTCGGGTTGACGGCGAGGGAGTACTCTCGGCTGGGCAATGCACGAGTGCTCGAGCTTTAGCAAGGCCTAAGGAAGGGGGAAAGGTGGTTGGCCGGCTCGGGGTACTCGTGGAAAGTCGAGCTCGACGCGAGGGCGGCAATGGCGTCCGTCGGCTCGGTGCCGCCCGCGGGTTAGCAATGGCGCCTTTTATAGGCCGCGTGCACGACCGGCGGTGACGGCGGGATGACGACGGCCGAGATGCCGCCGTGCTACGGCGCTCCTCGGCCGGCGCGCGTACGGCTAGACCGCGGACGGTGCGGCGGTCCGACGTGTGCACGCCGCACGTACGCCGCGGCGACGGGGAGGTGCGTGGCGCGGGGCAAACCGAGGCGTCTTGGGGCGCGGCGCCGGCGGGGGAAGGCGCGTGGGCCTAGGGTGGCGTGCGACCTCGGGCGGAGGGGCGTCGAGTGGCGCGCGGGCGCAGACGCTGAGGGCAGGAGAAAATAAGGTAGGATGCAGAAACTCACAGTTTCGAGATTGCAGGAAGCCCGGGTACTTGGTGTTGAGATATTCTTCCATTTCCGAAGTCGCTTCCTCTTCCGCGTGATGACTCCACTGTATCTTGTACATTCTTACAGTCTGTCTTTTGGTCTTTCTATCCTTGTGGTCCAACACTCTCAGCAGATGCTCGATGAGCGAGAAATCTGGCTCAATCCAAGCATTAGCTTCTGTGATTACTTCGTTCTCTGGCACAGGCATTCCCTTCTTTAATTGGGTCACATGAAGCACATTGTGGACTGCGGAAAACCGTTCCAGTAATTGACTATGATGAGCCACTGGTCCACATACTTCTATGAATTCATAAGGTCCAATGTAGCGCGGAGCTAATTTCCCTTTAACACCGAACCTTTGCACACCTTTGGTGGGGGAAACCTTTAGGTACACATAATCTCCCACTTCAAAGTGTCGGGGTGCCGTTCCCTTATCATGATAACTCTTTTGTCTCATCTGAGCTAACTTCAAATTCTCTCTTATTACTTGCACGTTTTCTTCGGCATCTTTAACTAAGTCCGGGCCAAAGAGTGTCCTTTCTCCGGCTTCTGACCAGTTCAACAGGGTACGACATCTTCGTCCATAAAGAGCATCGAATGGTGCCATCTTCAGACTAGCTTAATAACTATTGTTGTAAGAGAACTCTACCAAGGACAAACACTTGTCCCAACTCTTGTCAAAGTGTAAGATGCTTGCTCGTAGCATGTCTTCCAAATTTTGATTTATCCTTTCCGTCTGACCATCGGTCTACTGATGATAGCTGGAACTACGAATCAACTTGGTTCCTAAGCACTCTTGCAACTACTCCCAGAAACGAGCTACAAACTGAGTCCCTCTATCAGAGATTATGGTCTTCGGAATTCCATGCAAACGAACTACTTGATCCATGTATATCTCTGCATATTGTTGCACTGAATAAGTAGTATGCACTGCAATGAAATGGGCGGTCTTGGTGAGTCTGTCCACGATAACCCAGATATAATCTTTCTTTCTAGGTGTCAGGGATAAACCCACAATGAAGTCCATACTAATGTCATCCCACTTCCACATGGGTATCGACAACGGTTGGAGTACACCTGCCGATTTCAAACGGCTTGCTTTCATCTGGTGGCAAGTATCGCACTCGGCTACATACTTGGCTATATCAACTTTCATATTAGACCAACAGAAATTCCGTTTCAAATCTTGGTACATCTTGGTAGTGCCGGGCTGAATAGAGAACTTGGACATATGGGCCTCATCAAAGGTTGTCTTCTTAATTTCTAGATTGACAGGAACCACAAGGCGTTTTCCAAACCAGATCACATCCTTGTGATCCTTCTGGAAACAAGTATACTTGGGATCTCCCTCTGCTAGTTTACATTTGATGATTTGTATGTCTTCATCATTGTGTTGAGCCATGACAATTCTATCATAAAGATTAGATTCAGCAGCTAAGGCATAAAATTTCCTTGCTCTACCACTTCCAAGTTGAGCCTTCTCATTTCTTCACATAAAGGGTGACTAACTGGATCCAACTTTAGATGATTGCAGTGAACTTTGTGGCTAAGAGCATCCGCAACAACATTTGCTTTCCCGGGGTTATAGTGCACTTCTAGGTCATAATCCTTAATCAACTCAAGCCATCTCCCTTGCCTCATATTTAGTTCGGACTGAGTAAAGATGTATTTGAGACTCTTGTGATCAGTGAAGATATTACAACGATTACCCATCAGATAATGTCTCCATATCTTGAGAGCGTGTACAACAGCTGCTAACTCAAGATCGTGGGTGGGATAATTGATTTCATGAGGTCGAAGTGCCCGTGAAGCATATGCAATGACTCGACCTTATTGCATGAGAACACAACCGAGACCCGTGCCTGACGCATCATAGAAAACTTGAAAGGGTTTGGAATTATCTAGTTGCAGTAGCACTGGGCTGAAGTTAAGTGTTGCCTCAAGGTGTGGAAGGCTTTCTCACATGCTTCACTCCACACGAACTTCATTCCTTTATTGAGCAGTTCGGTCATAGGTTTAGCGATTCTAGAGAAGTCCGGAATGAATCGACGGTAATAACTCGCCAAACCTAAGAAACTGCGGATCTGGTGTACGGACTTGGGTGGTTTCCAATCCATCACCTCTTGAACTTTGCTAGGATCTACGGAGGTACCATCCTTGGAAATAGTGTGGCCCAAAAATTTCACACTATTCACCCAGAATTCGCATTTGGAGAACTTGGCATAAAGCTTATGATCTTGCAAACGTTGTAGGACAATTCAGAGATGTTTGGCATTTTTGGAATAGATAAAGATATCATCGATAAAGATCTCTACGAATTTGTCGAGCTCCGTCAAAAACGCAGAGTTTCTGAGGTACATGAAGTAAGCTGGGGCATTTGTGAGACCAAAGGACATCACTAAGAACTTGTAAAGACCATAACGAGTGGAGAAAGCAGTTTTCGGAACATCACAAGGTCAAATTTTGATTTGGTGGTAACCAGAACGAAGATCGATCTTGGAGAAAACTTTGGCTCCAGCCAATTGATCAAAAAGAACATCGATTCGGGGAAGAGGATATTTGTTCTTGATGGTTACTGCATTGAGCGGTATGTAATGAACACACAACCTCAAGCTACCATCCTTCTTTTTGACAAAGAGAGCGGGACAACCCCAAGGAGAAGAGCTCGGGCGAATATAACCCTTATCTAACAGCTCCTGGAGTTGGTTTTTCAGTTCAGCTAGTTCTTTGTGAGGCATACGGTATGGTCGTTTAGAAATGGGTGCAGTACCCGCTTGGAGTTCAATTACAAACTCGACATCTTTGTCTGGTGGCATACCAGGCAATTCGTCAGTAAAGACATCTAGATACTCACAAACTACTGGAATTTCATCAAGATGGGAGATAATGGTCACATAGGCAAAAGAGTTTGTACCGTCCTTGAAAGGTAGGTACAAGGTAGTGTGCCCGACAGTAGGTGAATTGATCTCTACAACCCTATCTGATATATCTAGAACCACCTTATGCTGGGTCATCCAGTCCATACCCAAGATAACATCCATGCCCGCCAAATTTATGGGTATGAGGTTTGTTGGAAAGATTTTACTCCCAATCCCAAACATACTCCACGGATTAAGGTACTAGAGGAGATTTGCCCTCCCGGAGTGATTATTTTATAAGCGGAATTGGTATGAGAACCCTTCAAACCCATTTTGCCTATTAACTTTTCACTTATAAAACTATGGGTAGCTCCAGAATCAAACAAAATCTAAACAGGAGTATCATTGATATAGAATGTACTCGTGAGCACCGAAGCTCCCTCCGGAATGTCACTCATGGTGGTGAAGTTCAGCTTGCCTTGGCGGACTTGCACCATAGGCTTCTTAGTCGGAGTGGCAGGCTTGTTCCCTACACCTTGATTATTTGGGTTGGGCTTGATCTGCTTGGGCTTGGGAAATCACTGATGTAATGCCCTGGTTGACCACAGTTGAAACAACGGTGATCACCGATGTTACATGGGGGTGCATTAGGCTTTGGAGCCTGCTGCTGAGCGTTGCGGAACTGGAAGTTCCCTGAAGGTTTGCCCTAGGATGGCTTCATCGTCCAGCGTCCAGACGAAGATGGTTGGGATGGGTTTGGAACATTCTTTTTCACAAAGCGAAACTTCTTGCTAGTTCCGCTACCCGAAGAAAAACTAGACGACCTCTTCTTGTCCCTGTGGGCCTTTTTCATAGCATCCTCTTGGGATATAGCCTTGTTCACGAGCTCATGGAAATTCTCGGGCTCGAGTAGGTTAAGTCGCTCATACAACTTGCCATCTAGTCCGTCACAGAACCTTTCCATCTTCTTTGCATCAGTATCTACGTGATGTCCGCCATATTGGCAAAGGCTGTTGAACTTCTAGGCGTAACGGTAACCATATCAGATCCGTACCTGAGGGCCAATAACTCCCTCATCTTTCTGTCCATTAATCCTTCAGGGATGTGATGGCTCTTGAAAGCTTGCTTGAAATCATTCCAAGTGACAGCACGCCCTTGCTACATAGTCTTGAAATGGTCCCACCACATTAAGGCCTCTCCTCGCAGTTGTAGAGCTACGAAGTTGGCTTTGTTCTCCTCAGAGAAAGGCATCACAAAGGCAGAGAATTTGGCCTCGATTGCCTTGATCCAAGCTTCAGCTTCCAGGGGTCTTCCACCATGGAAAAGGTCGGTGGCTTCATCCCAATGAACTAAGCGTACATGGTGACCTGATTAGGACCCTCGTGATTGGACCCACGTGGCGGCCCTCGGTTCATCTGCTGGGCGATCTGCTGTTGCGCCTGTAGGATCTGGCGCAACACCTTGCTTTGAGTGGCCATGAAGGCCTCCGACGACGTCATGGGCGGCGGCGGCGGCAGGTTGCTGCTACCGGTCACTCCAAACCCATTGGGAGAGCTGCGCGTGAGTCCCACCATCTGAAATGCAAGCCTTCATTAGACACATAGCCAAAATCTCACTTAGAAAATAATGACAAGTGCAATCATGCATGACAATAGCTCGTTCGTGCATTCACATAACAAAGGCGGCAATACGGTCACAATATCTCGTATCCAACAGCAGATTCATCGAATCATTCTTTCACATAGTTAGTAGATACTACAACTCAAGTGTCTCGAGCTGGCTTTCAACCTCGCGGTGAATTTTTCCATTTTGCGTGCTCGAGAAGGCAATATGCGGGAAGTTACCTAGCTGTTTTGGCAACCGTCCGACACTCACCGAAAACGCTGTAGTTCTCTCATTACTTATGTAAAAATGATGAGTTTTGGTGAGCACGGTTATTGTAACATTTTGCTCAACTTTGGTAATCAACACGTAACAAGATTCCAACAACTTGGTTGAACAAATCGAACTCAATTCGAATCACACTATACTTAAGCATTCTTTATTACAAGGCGACGGATAAAGGGTCCGAAAACACTGCAAAACTCACAGTTTGGAAACACCATGATATAACGGGGTTACAATGCAGTCACGCTGCATGAAATCATACTCCTAAGCTGACTATCACAACCATCCCGAAGGTGACACCTAGGAGCACAATTCTTCTTATTGTCGTCCCCTGACAACCTAGATGCCAACTGAAGCACCATTACCAGCAGGTGGAGCTGGTGGGGTCGGTAACGGCGGTCTAGCTTGACTCGTCTGGTCCAGACCCGACTGTCCCTGCTGCTCCTCTGGAGGTGCCTGCACTAGAGGTAGCGGCTGTAAAGCCACTATGGCCTGCAAGGCTGCAACCTGCACCTCGGCCTCCTCAACCTGCTGCTGCATCTCGGCAATGTTCTGTAACAGTATCAACCTCTTGATCTCGTGAGCATCAGTATCCTCCTCGAGGTTTTGAACCTCCGCCTCGAGATCCACTATCCTCTGAAGATGGTCACCTCTCTCTAACTCTAACTGGATTCTCCTGGCGCGTAGCCGGTCATTCTCCTACTGCATCTGGGTAAGTGTAAAGTTCAGCTGCTGGTGAGCTCCTGAAATTTGCTGCCAATCCCAGCTAGCTGCCTCCAAACGCTGCCCGTTTATTGCTGCGGTGTTGTAATGCAGCCCCTGAAGTGTGAACACAACGTTGAGACAACGTGCCAGCGTCTGAGTGACGTCCAGCAGCTCGACTAACAACAGCACCTCCCGAAGGTGATCCATACGATCCAGCCACACCGGGTCATGAGGACTCACAGCGGGGAACAACCCAAATGGAGAGAGAGCCACCCCGGTAGGGTAGTGGCCGCAGAAGTCCGTCAATACCCAAAGAGCGGCTGACTCAACGATCTGGTGGAAAAACCCCAGTAGACGAAGCTCAAGTCGAACCAGTCGGTGTGGTCCGGGTGTGGTAGCATAGTGACGATCACCCTGCAACGGAGAATGCCTAAGCGCTCGAACTCGGACACCTCGTAAGTCAGTGGAGTGGTGTAGCCAACGGCGCTGAGTGCTTCCCACGCAAGGCGTGGAAAACCCTCCCAGTGCAACCCATTGGTACGGATCATACCATCGGCGTCGTACTCGTGAAACATGGGGAAAACCATCTGTACCAAGATGTAACACATGTTAGGTCTCAAAGAGAACAACATGTCAAATGGTGAAGTTCTGGCAGCTGTGAATAAAATTCGTAACTAAAAATCCAGAACCCCATAATTTCCCAAATTTTACAGGCTACTCCGCATGGTTTTCATACACGGTTTTAGTATTCAAAGGTTGAGCTAGATAAAAAAGAAACAAGGTGAAAGAATGCAAGGGCTAGAGTGCTGTTGCTGAAAAACAGCAAGATCTAGGTTCGCTTAGAAAGGTGCAACTCAAGGTTGAGAGAAGCTATGATCGAAAATTTTTGCGAGCAACAACTGGATTAGACATGGAGCAACTTTTGTTTAACACACCTACTTTAATTACTCCTAAAACGTGGTGTAAAAACAAGACGAACAAGCTTTTACAAAATTTGGGCAGCTTAACAGCTAAGCATGAGAGGTACTCTAGTTTATAGAAAACACACACTAGCAAAATCTTCCTTAGAGAGCATATAGAAATTCTGTTTTGGGTCCATTTTTGTTGCTTCGATTTTTAACATGCATGCCAGACGTCCTATTCGACCTCACATGGCAATCAAGCCAAAAATCGAAGTTAGTGCCGATGGCAAGGCTTTTATTCGTCTCTCCCTATAATATCTAGTCGAAAGCTATACGGTACTCACTTTGAGACTAACGAAGCACTGTCATGTACCTGCAGAAAAAGAACCTTCCGTGCCAGCATGTCACGGAAGCGTCCACATACATTACCGTTCACTATAGAAACAACATCCATGCGTTAAGCCGCTGCATGGACAGCGTCCAACCTCGGACACCCTCCGTTTGAATGGAGTGTATCCTTGCCTCCCATATTCGTCATGCGGAATGCTCACGTATGAAACACGTGGTGACAACACAATTTATAGCCAAACGCGAATATGGGATGCATGGAATGGATCACTCCATCAACCCTCGTAATTCCTGAGATGCGGCATAGCACACGTATAAAACACGTGGCTCATCTAGTTTGGTTGTGCAAGAAAGTAAGTCTGACATAAAGTAAATGTGCTGGAAGTTAGCAAAATAAACCATAGTTAATAAGCCACCCAAAAGAATCCAAACAAATCCCTCTAGGGCTTCTTAGTCTAGTTTATCCTTAACAGGCCAACATGTTTTGGAAAATCAAACAATATTGGCAAATTTTATTCAGAAACCAGTGATTACGGTTATTAACTAATCTCCGGTGCATATAATTGCTCTGATGCCAACTGTGACAACCCACCCAGGAAAATACCGTACTAATGCCTAAACCAATCCACTTTGGTCATTAAGCAATAATAAAGTATCATCCTGTTGTTAGTCGCCGGGTTAACGCCCAGTAAATCACTTATATAGCAACAAGGATCGACAAATATGCATTAAAACTCACACGAAGGCTAGTCCATAGATACAACATGACTAACATCCGAGACTTACCTCGGAGGGTTCAATTATTACAAAACGAAGTCTTTGACATGATAACGTAGTTCAGAGTTTTACAACAACGGAATTAAACTAAGCGGAAAGCGAGAACACCATAGGAGGCCAGCCACGATGCCTTCATTCGTCGTCATCCAACCACTCCAGCTCCCAGCTGGGCGGGATCTCTCCGAGCCACACATCACCAAAGGCATTACCTGCAGCAACAGATTAGTGTCATACCTGTTTTCCAAAGAAAACCAAGTGCAAACCTATATGCATGCCAGGATCAATTTTCATGAATATAGTTGACATAAGTGTATACAGAAACAGTATCACATACGAAAAAGGGAGATTATCAAGGATTTACGCTTAATCCTTGAAATGAAGGCACCAAACTCCAGAAGCAGTCGACTGGGGGGTTACGTATGCCTAGAACCAGCAACATCTTCACAAGACTTCAGAGTAGCTTCCTCCTTCTGAGCAACATTGTTTATAGAAAGGGTGAGCACTTGTCGTACTCAGCAAGTGTGGGGAAAGAATGAATGCAAATGCTTTATAGTGGACTGGGCTATAAGCATTTAGCATTTTAGTTGATCAACTTTTATTAGCACCTGATTACTAATAAAAGTATAAGTTTATACCAACCCACAATTAAGCATAAAGACAAGAGATACACCATGAGCACATGGCAAACATAACCATAACACATATCACAATTTAAGTCCATCTTCAAGTTCAGTTATCATGTGAGGGTCCAGGCCGCTCTTGACCGTGAGCACGGCTAATCGATTAGTTTTACACTCTGCAGAGGTTGTACACTCTCACCACAAGCAGCGTAAAAGCTCCGAAGAACTTTGAACCCAACCATGCGATGCCGGCCAAGCACCATACCACACTGTCGAGGTGTGGTTGCATAGGGATGCTACAAGGCCTTTACAAAGGTTCTCCAACAAGTTGTGACCCACAAGGTCCGGATCAGTTAGCAAGGTATAAAGTCCCCTAGCAGGTCGATACCCCACCATAAAAAGAATAACTCACCCAACTCCCTGCTAGAGCGAGTCCATACCCCGCAGTACCGCCGATCCCTTGTCCTTATTAGGTAAGATCACCCCAAGCTAAAGTTCCTAATTATTCAGCCAAGACCATTGCCCGTTAGTTCTTGTGGTTGTACTGTTTTCCTGGGTGGTTCTCCATGTTCTGACTAATGCACAATGATCTTGTATTAAAATTATCATAAAGGAACATAGAGCATAAAATGATAACCATGTTGATTAACACCAACCCAGTTGAGCAAACTAAGCAATATCTACCATCAGAATTAATTAAAGCCGGGTTTAAGATAATGGTCAAAAGAGGCTAGTCATCCTTAATAGGCACCCATCAAATTTAATGCAAAGCAATGCAAACTGATTTATAAAGTTATTGGGACAAAAGTTCAAGGACACACTTGCCTTTAACCAAAGAGTAGTTGCTCAGAATACTTCAGCTTCATACTCTTCCAAAGATCTTGATTGTCGAACAACGTTCACTCTAATCGCATCAATCATCGGGCACAAACATACAAACCAGGCAAACAAACAAACAAAGAACAATACACCAATCAAAAGAAAACTTTAAAAGAACGCACTAAAGGATAAAGATCGATTCTAAGGTTCACTAAAGAACACAAAGTGTGCTTGGAAGGGAAAGGCTTGGTTAACTTTGAAGAGATGATTGCAGAGGATTGAGCAAGAACTGGAAAGATCACTTTGAGATAGAGCTCGATTCTATTGGTTACGCAAGCGCAAGAAACGTTGAAACAGAACTAAGCTCGAAACTATCGTGAGATCATAATCATACAATAAAAGACTACGCTTGGCATATTTTAATTAAGAAATCATGTGAAAAAATATTTCAGAGAAATACTCTATGTTACCATTAAACAAGTCACATTTAATTAAAGAAATCACGATAAACCTAATCATGTTTTATTTATAACATTCGAGAGGAAGTTATGTCAAGTTAACAATTACTTTAGAAAGATAAAGCAAGTATAAGATATCTAGACGAGTAACTTTATGTCACGTGTTCAACTAAACATATTTAATATTGAAAAGGCATTTTTGATGTCATTAGGCATATTAACTTTATTATGAAAACCGATGTTTAACTCTAACATCTTTTATTTAGAAAAACTAGTTATGAATAGGGATTAACCAATTACACCATGATTAAAGAAAACCGGATTAGAACCTAATCACTTTTTATTGATAAAAGCATTTGAATAAGAATTATTCAAGATTAACATGCATCTTTAGTATCATAATAAATAACAGGTGATCCACATGCTAGCGTACAAGTTAAGGTGAAACGAACTAGAACGGTAGAAGCGAACTATCAAGCGCACCAGAAAACCTTAAGGTAGGCTTAGGAAAACTAGTCTACGAAGAGAACTAGACCGAAAGGACAACACTAAACAAAGGTAAGCTGAACTGATGCTGGTAGAGAAGAGATAACAGGATTGGCTCTAAAAGAAGATAGTTGCGGAAGACTAGACACAAGAATATAGCTGATTCATAAAGACATAACCTAACTGAGATAGGATAGACATCAACTAGCACGATACTGATAAACAAGATTCTAAGATAAACATGAAACAAGAGTGATAAGATTACTTGATAGGCAAATGAGCAGTGCAAACTACTCACACAGGTAAAGCTACTAAGTTAAGTAGAAACTCTAAGGCTTGATTGGATGTACATGATTTAGCTTGGGCTAACACTATAAAGGTTTAGAGCTTCTGATAAACTTGATCAAAAGAGATAAAGCTGACACCGAACGTCTAACGAATTGTTTGCATAAATAAGAGAACAAGGCTATGAGCTGGATTTATTTTAATTAACAAAATATATGTAAGGATATTTCATAAATAAAATACCCCATGTTGGAATTAAAGTAAATTAAACTTTATTTGCAAAACCGGTGTAAAGAACTAGTCAAGTTTTATTTATAAAGATTCATATATGAATTAATCAATTAAATATTTAATTTGGAAAAACTATACTATATGAACAATCTAAACGGAACAATCTAAATATTTATAAAAGCCGATGTAAAAGCCTAATCAAATTTTAATTAGAAAAGATTAATTAACTATGAAACAAATTAACATTTGGTTTACGAAAACCAAGATAAAGATCTAATTAACTTTTATGTACAAGAACATGTGATAGAAACATTAATCAAATTAAATTTGCTTATGAAAAACGATGTATAGATCTATATTACTTTTATTTATAAAAGGCATGTATAACTAGACATTAATCAAAATTAATATTAATTTTATTTTCAGAAAACAAAACATGATGAAAACTCACCACTAACGCGTGCTTTATATTATTATGGACCTAATGCAATTTGAACGGATTAAAACGGAGCTAAAACGAGAAAACTACGAAGAAAACAAGGTACAAGGACCTATTGGGAAGATTCAGGAACTTCTAGGGGCTTAACTGCAAGAAACCGAGGGCATATACATAATTAAATGTATAAACATAAGGTCTAAGGTGAAAAACATGAGCTATGGCCTCAGTTGCTAAAACCAGGGAACCTCAGGGTCTAAACTGTAAGTTAGGGACCTATCGGTAACGTTTTTTAAGGGTGGAAGGACCGGGTTGTAAAAAGAAGAAACATCAGGGGCTCTTTTGCAAACCTGCGATGGAAGAGCTGGGTTGACCGGTATTGACCTTGGTTGACCTGGTTTGGATTAGATCTGGCCCGTTGAAAACGGATCGGACGGCTTGGACGAGCAGCGGCGCTCAGATGACGGCGAGCGGAGGTGATGAGAGGCGCACGGCGGAGCAGTCGCCGGTGTTAGCACGAAAATGCTCTTCCCAGCTTCAGTTCAACGCACGAAGTTCACCGAGACTAAGCATTTGACACGAGGAGTACATCCAGGGGTTCAACGCAGAAGATTGAGCGACGACGGCGACTCAAGGCGCGGGGGAGCATATGGCTGCGGTGGAGCAACTCCGGCGAGTGTGTTCGAGCGATGCAGAGCACGGGAACGACAACACGCGGCACCGGCGACTTTGTCATTTCGATGCGGTGCTCCTGGTCGGCTCCTCGTCGGTGGAGAGGTTGCGGCGGCGCAGACCGTCGGCAGCGGCCAAGCTAGGGTTTCGGGCGGAGAGCGAGCTCAAGGACTAGGGCAGCTAGGGTTCCCGGGCACGGGTAGCAGCGCTTTATATGGGGCCGAGGCCATGCCTTGGCGTGGCGTGCACGCCTAGGAAGGCGGCGCGGCGCGGCACAAGGTCGGGCACGGCCGGGACTCGAGCTGGAGTCCGGTTTCGCCATGGCGAGGAAGATGAAGATGACGAGTGTGGGCCACACGTCAGTGACTGAGGGAGGAGGCGCGCGGATCGGGCCGACGTTGGGCTAAAACTGGTTGGGCCAAGGTGGAAGAGCAAATGCGCGAGAATAGTTTGAGGAGCTCCAGCAGACTTTACCCGGTGGTTCGAAGGATAGGGTTGGGCTGCGAGTTGAGGGTGTTGGGCTGCGACAGGCCCAAGAATAGAAGGGGCGACGGTGGACTTTAGAGATTGGACAAAAAGGCTTGATGGGGTGAAAGAGAAGAAGGGAAAGGGATAAAAGAAATTATTTTCTTTTTTTCGGAAAAACATTTTCGTGAAAAAGAATAATCTTGAAATAGCTAGATAATTCATGAAAGCCACGAAAAATATTCTGAAAATCCCAAAAATTTCTAGAAAATTCCCAGAAGCTCATTGGGATATGAACAATCCAAATAAAGTATTTGGAGCTCATGAAAAAGATTTTAAAGCCTTCTAATAAATAGAAATAGCTCAAGGAAAATGAGAATGAATTCCAACAAATTCCGGAAAATTCTCGGAAGGATTTGGACAGCGCATAAACGCATTATTGAAACCTTTTGCACTCAGGAAGCACGAAGATGCATCGGCATGCATGGAACACTCACAACTCTTTATTTGATTTAGAAAATCAAACAAAGAATTTTTCCTATACTATATTCCCTGTAAAGAAAATAAATATTGGAAATTTTTTAAAATTATGAGAAAATTGTTATTTAATTATTCTCTCTATTCACATCCTGAAATTGGAAATTTCAGGGTGTGACAGCTCTACCCCCTTAAAAGGAATCTCGTCCCGAGATTCGAGAAAGGTTAGCAAGAAACAAAGGCTCATGTGGGTATTATCATGCTCTTCTATTCTCCATAGCTCATTGGACTTGTTTAGGAATATATAGTCTGGTCCCACTTATAACTTATCCATTCTTCTATCATTGTGATTTCTCCACTCTTCGCTTTGCTCCATCATAGTCCTTGGTAGATCAACTTGTGCATCAGGATTCTTCTTCATAGGAGTGACATATATAGGTCGAACAATCTTGGGCTAGGGTTTGTCGGAACCAGGTTCAGTACCATTATCTGCCCCTAGATGTGATAACTTCTTCTCTCGTCTTGTTCTACAGTTTTGTTTGTTAGATCTCTTGCGTCTACCAAGTTTGTATTCCTTGCAAGTGATGCTCCAATCATCAAGGTTTAGGGTTTGAGTATGACCTTCAGCTTGAGAACCTTCTTCTTGAGTTGGGTTTTGGGTGGACAACATCCTCTGCTTATTGATATCTATAGGGTTATGTTGGCGAGCTTCTGCTGTCATAAGACTAGCTTCCTTCTGGGGACATGAAAGACCATGGTGCTCACCACCCGGTCACATATCTGGAGCCTTGTTAACCTCATGTTGTTTCTCCATTGTTAGGTTCAGTGCTTCATGCTTCTTCTTTATTTGAATTCCATGCTTCAACAACTTGCCTCTTCACTGGCCCAATGGGAATTTTGTCTTTGGCCATCTCATTACGAAAGTAGGTTGTGCTGGGCTGCATCCTTCCTTGTAAGACTTGAGTCTGCATAACTGGTAGCTTCTCTTTATCAAATGTTGGAGGAGTCATGTTTTGATGGTTATCATTGGTGACGGTATTGTGGTCTTTAGAGAGTGAAGCTTGCTCTATAATGGACTGATGAATCTTAACCATGGTTTGGGCCATTACTTGCAGAACCTGAGTTTGTGCAGCGATATACTCCAACATCTTGCGCTCAGTGATGAAGTTGCAAGAGGAATGTTGATGTTTCCTTCATTATCTTTATCTTTATGATTTATGTTGGAGCTCTCCATCTGACTGAGTATTTGTGATAGACCGAAGAGATAGACTAAAGAGTAGAGAGAAAGAATGGGAAGAGCAAGGAGGTGGGAGATACAAAAGGAGAACCCAACTAAGCAATTGATTTCATTGCAGATATAAGATCCACAATACACCAACACTCACTTCAAAGAACCAACACAATCAATGTCATAAAACCAAGCATCATCATGCAAGAACTGAATTTCACCAAACAAGACATATTTTAGGGGATCGATGCTACACGTTGTTAATAAAGTCAAAGGGTATCTCCTAATAGATCAGATGTAGCTCCCAGCAAGGATATCCATAAATAATGGATTTTTCCCAGATCAAGGTGTACGAAATTATGAGTTCATCCCAATTTGAATCATC
This sequence comes from Cenchrus americanus, assembly GCA_947561735.1. Lineage (NCBI taxonomy): Eukaryota > Viridiplantae > Streptophyta > Magnoliopsida > Poales > Poaceae > Cenchrus > Cenchrus americanus. Next base: position 161,216,705 of record OX387242.1, on the reverse strand, counting down.
TCAATCGGAGGTTTTAGAACTCGAGATATGAATTAAACAAGATGGCTATGTCAGCAGTGTTGACAGATTCTGAATGCTCCACTAATTCGTATGTATCTCCCTGGATGCAGAAAGAATGCTGCTGAATTTTGGCCAGAAATTAGTCCATGAAATTCTGGAACTAACCCAACTGATTTCATGTCAATCGGAGTTCTGTAACTCGAGAAAGAATTAAAACAGCGCTGGTGTGTCGGAGAGCTGCGCGAACAGATTTGACACCAACTTACTGGGATGAGATATAGGTAGATGAATACATATATTTGGGGGAGATAGATACATTGGAAATAAGGAGGATATATATATATATAATCATTTGAAAAACAATGATGTGCAAATAAAAATCTGACAGTCAAAGGTGAGCTAGCAAGGAGGATTGATGAAAGATATGGTTTGAGAAGCGAGAATATTCATTACAGAGCTCAAGGGAAAGGTGGTGATGATTTTTAGATCAAAGGAAACCTTAAGAAACGACCATTACTGTCTAGGCTTACGTCCTACAGTCGATACAGCTCTGATACCACTTTGTCACACATGTTTTTTTCCAAAGAAAACCAAGTGCAAACCTATATGCATGCCAGGATCAATTTTCATGCATATAGTTGACATAAGTGTATACAGAAACAGTATCACGTACGAAAAAGGGAGATTATCAGAGATTTACGCTTAATCCTGGAAACGAAGGCACCAAACTCCACAAGCAGTCGACTGGGGGGTTACGTATGCCCAGAACTAGCGACATCTTCATAAGACTTCAGAGTAGCTTCCTCCTTCTGAGCAACATTGTTTATAGCAAGGGTGAGCACTTGTCGTACTCAGCAAGTGTGGGGAAAGAATGAATGCAAAGTGATAGGTTCTAACCCGGCGTTAGAACGAGGATGGCCCGATCTTCACGGCAGTAGGTCTTGAACTTGAAGAACGACGATGGGGTAGCGGAAAGAGGATGATAACTTACTGGAATTAGATGATAACTTGCTGAAGATCAGCGGATAACTAGCTTTATACCTAGCCAAGGTTAGATGCGACCCAAACGACGGGGAGAGAGACACCGAAACCACGAGGACTTCGACTCGATCTCCAAACGACCGCAGAACCACAACCGGAGCTAATCCACACAAGGTGAGGCAGCCGTACTGGAACTCACAGAGCACGAACTAGTGGATCCCAGAGGAATCTCTTCACAAGTCCAAGTAGAACAAGGAAGAACAAGGGTATGAGTAAGGCACTCAGGCAGCTCGGCTGCGAAATCACTTGGATTATCTCAATTCATCAAAAGTTGTTTTTAGCTTACATATGGGGGGTATTTATACTAGGAACAACCCTCCTAGGTGGGTGGAAACACGAAAACAAACTGAATTACGTCACCAATGTGAAAGGATCTCCCGAGATGACCTTCTGAGTTGTTTCCGTGTGGCTGTTTGACTGCTGAGCAGTCCTCAATGTTTTGATCATAACTTCTTCTAGGAATCTTCAAATGACGTGGGACTAGATGCGTTGGAAAGCTAACTCGATTATCTTTCCAATAGTGTATAGCATGCCATGGGAAACTTTGTAGATTGGTATAGTTTAATGCCCGAACTTATGCTTCAGGAAACTGCCGAATGGATTGCCGAATGGATTGGGAAATTGCCGAATGGCCTTGCTGAATGACGAGAACTTTGCCGATTCTAGCTTCGTGACCTTCGTCTTGATGATTCTCTTCAATGTACCTGAGAAGTATCAACATACAAGACTTAGGTAGCATAAAGTTATCATTAGAATTGAGTTTAAGTTCACAAAGTAGCGCGTGCACCTCTTGTTGTATCTTTTTAGCTCGGCTACGTGTGATTGGTCCTGTAGGTGTTGATGTAGAGGTCGGCAAAGTGGTTGGAGTGGTCGATGATGCTGTCGTGTGCATATCATCCTCCCCCCTTCAAAAAGAGTCGTCCTCGACTCTTCCAATCCAAAGAATGGAGAGAGATCAGACACATTGAAACTGGTACTCACTCCATAAGTACTTGGCAGATCGATCTCATAGGCGTTGTCGTTGATCATGCGAAGCACTCTGAAAGGACCATCAGCTCGGGGCTGCAGCTTGCTCTTGCGTTGCTCAGGAAATCTGTCTTTGTGTAGATGCACCTAAACAAGATCACCTTCTTCAAAGATCATCTTCCGTCTTCCCTTGTTGGCTTGCTTCTCATACTGTTTGGTCATCTTCTCAATGTTTGTGCGAGCTCTATCATGGAGATTCTGCACAAACTCAGCTCGCTTGCTTGCATCAAAGTTCACTCGCTCCTGCACAGGCAAAGGCAAAAGATCTATGGGAGCGTGGGTTTGTAACCATACACAATTTCAAATGGACAAAATTTAGTGGTTGAGTGAACGGCTCTATTGTAGGCAAACTCAACATGCGGCAAACTTTCTTCCCAAAGTTTCAAATTCTTTTTGAGAACAGCTCTCAGCAACATGGACAAAGTTCGATTTACAACTTCAGTTTGTCCATCTGTTTGTGGGTGACATGTAGTGGAAAATAACAAGCGTGTTCCAAGTTTTCCCCATAAAGTTTTCCAAAAGTAACTCAAAAATTTTGTGTCACGATCAGAAACGATAGTTCGTGGCACCCCATGTAATCGCACAACTTCTCTGAAAAATAATTCAGCAATATGCGAGGCATCATCACTTTTGTGGCAAGGAATAAAATGTGCCATTTTGCTAAATCGATCAACCACAACAAAAATTGAATCCCTTCCCTTTTTGGTTCGAGGTAAACCAAGAACATAATCCATAGAAATATCCTCCCATGGTGCACTAGGAATAGGCAGAGGGGTGTATAAACCGTGAGGGTTCAGACGGGACTTAGCTTTGTGGCATGATTCGCAGCGAAGGACATGCCTCTCCACATCTCTTCTCATCTTTGGCCAAAAGAAATGGTCAGCAAGCACTTGCTCCGTCTTCTTGGCTCCAAAATGACCCATGAGTCCTCCTGAATGTGCTTCCGTACAAGCAAAATACGAACGAGCAATACGGAATGCACGGCTTGTTAGCTCGAAATAAAAATCCATCTTGTACATGATATTTTTCCCATCCTTTGCCATCATGACACTTGGAATATGGCTCAAGAAACATGGATCAGTTGTGTATAATTCTTTTATGCTTTCTAATCCAAGAATTTTAGCATCAAGTTGATTTAACAAAACATGGCGTCGTGACAATGCATCGGCTACGACATTTTCTTTTCCTTTCTTGTATTTAACAACATAAGGAAATGACTCAATAAATTCACACCATTTAGCATGTCTCCTATTCAGTTTTAATTGTCCTTTAAGATGTTTCAAAGATTCATGGTCCGAATGTATCACAAACTCTTTAGGAAAAAGATAGTCTTTGCCAAGTTTCCAAACTCCTAACAAGGGCATATAATTCTTTGTCATAAACCGAATAATTAAGAGTTGGACCACTTAGCTTTTCACCGAAGTATGCAATTGGCCTTCGTTCTTGCATCAGGCACGCCTCCAATCCCAACTCCACTTGCATCACATTCTATTTCAAATGTTTTGCCGAAATCCGGGAGTGCAAGGACGAGGGGCCGTTGTAAGCTTCATCTTTAATTCTTCAAATGCCTTCTCGTTGAACATCTCCCCACTTGAATGGTACTTCCTTCTTGGTCAACTCATTGATGGGAGTAGCAATAGTGCTGAAATCCTTCACAAACCGCCGGTAGAAACCGGCGAGTCCAAGGAAACTTCGCACTTGGCTCACGTTCGTGGAGGCGTCCGATCTCGTACAGCCTTGACCTTTTCTTCATCCACCTCCACTCCTTGACCTGAAACAACAAAACCAAGAAAGACTACCTTGTCGGTGCAAAAGGTGCACTTCTCAAGGTTAGCGTATAATTTTTGCTCACGTAGGAAAGCAAGCACACACTGAATATGTTCAACATGTTCTTCAAGAGACTTGCTATAAATCAAGATATCATCAAAATAGACCACAACAAATTTGCCGATGAAAGCTCTAAGCACATGATTCATCAATCTCATAAATGTACTTGGTGCATTGGTTAAACCAAAGGGCATCACTAACCATTCGTATAAACCAAATTTTGTTTTAAAAGCAGTTTTCCATTCATCTCCATCTTTCATGTGAATTTGATGATATCCACTTCTTAAATCAATCTTAGTAAAAATGATAGCACCACTAAGTTCATCGAGCATGTCATCTAATCTTGGAATTGGATGCCTATACCTTACTGTAATGTTATTAATAGCACGGCAATCCACACACATTCTCCAAGATCCATCCTTTTTAGGAACTAATAAAACAGGGACAAGACACAAGGTGAAAGACTTTCCGTACATACCCTTTTTTAATCAATTCTTCCACTTGCCTCTCGAATTTCTTTTGTCTTCTCGGGATTTGTGCGGTAGGTCGCTCGGTTTGGGAGTGAAGCACCGGGAACCAAGTCAATTTGATGCTCGATCCCTCTCTTGGGTGGCAAACCCGGTGGCACCTCATCCGGAAAAACATCCTCAAAGCCCTGTAACACATCAAGAACAACACTTGGCAAAGTAGAAGGTAAGGTGTTAGTAGAAAAAGGGTGTCCTTGTACATGAGTACAAAGAACATAGCATTAGGTTCACTCAATTCTTTTAAGTCCCCCTTCCTAGCCATCATTACTAAACCCTCTTTTCCCGGTTTTGGGTTATTTGTGGCCGTGGGTTTTTCTTTGGCTTTGGACACTCTTCCTCACCATTTTTGTGGGTCACTCTAAGGTGATTTTCACTCTCTCGCTGTTTCTTCTTGAGATCATCCTTCAATATTTCTTCCGGGGTCAAAGGAAGCAAAGAAATTCGCTCTCCTTTGTACACAAAAGAAAACTGGCTTGTTGGTTCTTCCAAAAATCGAACATCTCGATCATATAACCATGGTCTTCCTAGCAGCAATTGGCACACTTGCATAGGTACCACGTCACACTCCACATGATCCGTATACTTTCCAACGAGAGAAAGGAACATTCACCACATGATCGACACGCAGCGCACCACAATCATTCAGCCATTGCATCTTATATGGACCGGAATGACGTCTTGATTTCAGCCCCAATCTGTCCACCAATTCTTGGCTAGCAATATTATTGCAACTTCCATTATCAACAATGATGCGGCAAAGCTTGTCCTTGATCATGCCTCTGGTGTGGAACAGATTGTGTCGTTGTCCATTATTTTCCTTCTCAGCAGTGACACTAAGCACACGAAGAGAAATATAACAAGTATGTTCCCCTTCGTCGGGCTGAATTTCATTCTCCTCTTCTTCAATTTCTTCATCAAATTTTGGACCCTCATCTTCCGGATCACTTTCAGACTCCCATTCTCCTTTATCATTCAGCAACATTGTCCTCCTACTAGGACATTGAGCAGCAATATGGCCACGCCCGTGGCACTTATGGCATACAATTTCCCCGCTTCGGGTAGATGATGTAGCGGCCGAAGCATGAGTTGGGGCTGCAGAGGCGGCAACGGTCGCTGCTGATTTGCAGGTGAAGATGCGCTAGAAACAGCCATATTTGATGCACCATGAGATGTAGAAGGTTTAGCCGAAGTCCCTTGGGATCGGTGTCCGCCATAAGAAGTGCCGGACTGCTACTTGCGCCACGGGGCAGCGATAGATTGACTGCCATAAGATTTTCCCCGAGACTCTTGCTGAATTTTCTTCTCCGTACGCATGGCTTGATCAACTAGATCTTGCAAAGTACGATACGGAAACATCTCAACAAAACCAGCAATATCTTCATTAAGACCTCCCAAAAATCTTGCCATCTTGGACTCGCATCTTCTCTCGATTCCGTCCGTACCAACAAGAACTCCATCTCCTTGAAATATTCATCAACAGTCCTCTTTCCTTGCTTCAACATCTGCAATCGGTTTCGAAGATCACGCTGATGGCTAGATGGAACAAACCTCCTTCTCATTACTTGCTTCATTCTTTTCCAAGTATTGATGTATCCAAGACCCAACTCAAGCCGATTCTCTTGCACTTGATTCCACCAAGTCGAGCATATCCAGAGAACTCAAGCGAGGCTAAATCAACACGGCGATCGAGAAATTATGCACCCTAAAAATCTGATCGCATTGTTCAGCCCATTCAAGGAACTCATCTGCATTCTCCTTTCCAGTGAATTTAGGGATATTCAACTTGACACGAGCAATATTATCGGGGTCGTCATATTGACGGCGACCGCGGTGAAATCCCCTATCTTCAAAATCAGCACGTCGATGATGATGACGCCGGTCAAATCTCCCACCACGACCAAAGGGATTTTCATCATTAGACCCTTCCTCATGATCTTCGAACTCTTCATCTTCAAATCTCACATGACGTTCGTGTGCACGACGCCTGCCACGCTGATTATGGAAGTCAGCACGGCGACCACCACGCTGATTATCGAAATCAGCACGACGACCACCACCATGTCCTCCTCGGCCATCACCAAACCGGTCAAATCCATGGCCGAAACCAGAATTCTCATCTCCGGACTCCTCCCGATGATGGTCTTCTTGATCACGACGTGGTCCACGTCCCCCCTGCCGGAAGGCGGGCATCGAACATCCTTCCCATTTCCTCCATAAGTGAGTCCGCCATGCGACGCATCTCGGCCCGAGAACCGGGCGTTCATCCTCTTCATGGCGCTCACCATGAACACTAGAATCGACCCCCGCCATGTTAGGGGCAGCAAGAAATATGTGGAATATGAAGTATTTGTGGAAACACTCAAACTCACCGCTTACTTACCCAAGTTCCGCCCGTCCTCAAGGACCGTGATTGTGCTAGTGTTGGCAGCTTCACGGAGGTGGTAGTGAGGTCGTAAGGATTACGATTTGAGATGTCCTGGTTTCAGATTTGAAGTGGAGCTATAGGTGGCTAAACAAGGAGGGCTTACGGTACTGTCAACCAAGTGAAATAATGTGCTCAAAATATATCAATTGCTGCTATCAAGAACACCACTAAAAATATGCAATCTGAAAATTTCAGCAACACACAGCAACACGATTCCCCTTCAAAATCTTTTCTTCTTCTTTCCTTTTTTTTGACTCTTTACTTTCTCTTCTTTTTTTTTCAGAACTCTCTTCTTTTTTTATAATACTAACAGGGATGCGAAAGAAAAACAAATGAACAACACAATATATATATAAATGATGCTGACTAGCAACTAGATGAACACAAACACAAGGAAAAACAGTACCGCCAAAGGGTTATAGGTAATTTTTATGGCTTTGGACTGTAGGATAAAACAAAATATATGTGATAAATGATCAAGGGATAAATATATGACGATGGTAAGACCTACCGTGTCAACGAAAGCTCTGATACCAGATGATAGGTTCTAACCCGGCGTTAGAACGAGGATGGCCCGATCTTCATGGCAGTAGGTCTTGAACTTGAAGAACGACGATGGGGTAGCGGAAAGAGGATGATAACTTACTGGAATTAGATGATAACTTGCTGAAGATCAGCGGATAACTAGCTTTATACCTAGCCAAGGTTGGATGCGACCCAAACGACGGGGAGAGAGACACCGAAACCACGAGGACTTCGACTCGATCTCCAAACGACCGCGAGAACCACAACCGGAGCTAATCCACACAAGGTGAGGCAGCGCATCGGAACTCACAGAGCACGAACTAGTGGATCCCAGAGGAATCTCTTCACAAGTCCAAGTAGAACAAGGAAGAACAAGGGTGTGAGTAAGGCACTCAGGCAGCTCGGCTGCGAAATCACTTGGATTATCTCAATTCATCAAAAGTTGTTTTTAGCTTACATATGGGGGGTATTTATACTAGGAACAACCCTCCTAGGTGGGTGGAAACACGAAAACAAACTGAATTACGTCGCCAATGTGAAAGGATCTCCCGAGATGACCTTCTGAGTTGTTTCCGCGTGGCTGTTTGACTGCTGAGCAGTCCTCAATGTTTTGATCATAACTTCTTCTAGGAATCTTCAAATGACGTGGGACTAGATGCGTTGGAAAGCTAACTCGATTATCTTTCCAACAGTGTATAGCATGCCATGGGAAACTTCGTAGATTGGTACAGTTTAATGCCCGAACTTATGCTTCAGGAAACTGCCGAATGGATTGCCGAATGGATTGGGAAATTGCCGAATGGCCTTGCTGAATGACGAGAACTTTGCCGATTCTAGCTTCGTGACCTTCGTCTTGATGATTCTCTTCAACGTACCTGAAAAGTATCAACATACAAGACTTAGGTAGCATAAAGTTATCATTAGAATTGAGTTTAAGTTCACAAAGTAGCGTGTGCACCTCTTGTTGTATCTTTTAGCTCGGCTACGTGTGATTGGTCCTGTAGGTGTTGATGTAGAGGTCGGCAAAGTGGTTGGAGTGGTCGATGACGCTGTCGTGTGCATATCACAAAGGCTTTATAGTGGACTGGGCTATAAGCATTTAGCATTTCAGTTGATCAAGTTTTATTAGCACCTGATTACTATTAAAAGTATAAGTTTATACCAACCCACAATTAAGCATAAAGATAAGAGATACGCCATGAGCACATGGCAAGCATAACCAAAACACATATCACAATTTAAGTCCATATTCAAGTTAAGTTATCATGTGAGGGTCCAGGCCGCTCCTGACCGTGAGCACGGCTATTCTATTAGTTTTACACTCTGCAGAGGTTGTACACTTTCACCACAAGCAGCGTAAAAGCTCCGAAGAACTTTGAACCCAACCATGCAATGCCGGCCAAGCACCATACCACACTACCGAGGTGTGGTTGCATAGGGACGCTACAAGGCCTTTACAAAGGTTCTCCAACAAGTTGTGACCCACAAGGCCCGGATCAGTTAGCAAGGTACAAAGTCCCCTAGCAGGTCGATACCCCACCATAAAAAGAATAACTCACCCAACTCCATGCTAGAGCGAGTCCATACCCCGCAGTACTACCGATCCCTTGTCCTTATCAGGTAAGATCACCCCAAGCTAAAGTTCCTAATTATTCAGCCAAGACCATTGCCCGTTAGTTCTTGTGGTTGTATTGTTTTCCTGGGTGGTTCTCCATGTTCCGATTAATGCACAATGATCTTGTATTAAAATTATCATAAAGGAACATAGAGCATAAAATGATAACCATGTTGATTAACACCAACCCAGTTGAGCAAACTAAGCAATATCTACCATCAGAATTAATTAAAACCGGGTTTAGGATAATGGTCAAAAGAGGCTAGTCATCCTTAATAGGCACCCATCAAAATTAATGCAAAGCAATGCAAAGTGATTTATAAAGTTATTGGGACAAAAGTTCAAGGACACACTTGCCTTTAACCAAAGAGTAGTTGCTCGGAATACTTCATCTTCATACTCTTCCAAAGCTCTTGATTCTCGAACAACATTCACTCTAATCGCGTCAATCATCGGGCACAAACATACAAAGCAGGAAAACAAACAAACAAAGAACAATACACCAATCAAAAGAAAACTTTAAAAGAACACACTAAAGGATAAAGATCGATTCTAAGGTTCACTAAAGAACACAAAGTGTGCTTGGAAGGGAAAGGCTTGGTTAACTTTGAAGAGATGATTGCGGAGGATTGAGCAAGAACTGGAAAGATCACTTTGAGATAGAGCTCGATTCTATTGGTTACGCAAGCGCAAGAAACGTTGAAACAGAACTAAGCTCGAAACTATCGTGAGATCATAATCATACAACAAGAGACTACGCTTGGCATATTTTAATTAAGAAATCATGTGAAAGAATATTTCAGAGAAATACTCTATGTTACCATTAAACAAGTTACATTTAATTAAAGAAATCACGATAAACCTAATCATGTTTTATTTATAACATTCGAGTGGAAGTTATGTCAAGTTAACAATTACTTTAGAAATATAAAGCAAGTATAAGATATCTAGACGAGTAACTTTATGTCACGTGTTCAACTAAACATATTTAATATTGAAAAGGCATTTATGATGTCATTAGGCATATTAACTTTATTATGAAAACCGATGTTTAACTCTAACATCTTTTATTTAGAAAAACTAGTTATGAATAGGGATTAACCAATTACACCATGATTAAAGAAAACCGGATTAGAACCAAATCACTTTTTATTCATAAAAGCATTTGAATAAGAATTATTCAAGATTAACATGCATCTTTAGTATTATAATAAATAACAGGTGATCCACACGCTAGCGTACAAGTTAAGGTGAAACAAACTAGAACGGTAGAAGCGAACTATCAAGCGCACCATAAAACCTTAAGGTAGGCTTAGGAAAACTAGTCTACGAAGAGAACTAGACCGAATGGACATCACTAAACAAAGGTAAGCTGAACTGATGCTGGTAGAGAAGAGATAACAGGATTGGCTCTAAAAGAAGATAGCTGCGGAAGACTAGACACAAGAATATAGCTGATTCATAAAGACATAACCTAACTGAGATAGGATAGACATCAACTTGCTAGATACTGATAAACAAGATTCTAAGATAAACATGAAACAAGAGTGATAAGATTACTTGATAGGCAAATGAGCAGTGCAAACTACTCACACAGATAAAGCTACTAAGTTAAGTAGAAACTCTAAGGCTTGATTGGATCCACATGATTTAGCTTGGGCTAACACTAGAAAGGTTTAGAGCTTCTGATAAACTTGATCAAAAGAGATAAAGCTGACACCGAACGTCTAACGAATTGTTTGCATAAATAAGAGAACAAGGCTATGAGCTGGATTTATTTTAATTAACAAAATATATGTAAGGATATTTCATAAATAAAATACCCCATGTTGGAATTAAAGTAAATTAAACTTTATTTGCAAAACCGGTGTAAAGAACTAGTCAAGTTTTATTTACAAAGATTCATATATGAATTAATCAATTAAATATTTAATTTGGAAAAACTATACTATATGAACAATCTAAACGGAACTTTGTAACTCGAGTAGATCATATTATTATTATTAAAAACATTATAGAACTGACATTAATCATATTAACATTTATTATAAAAGCCGATGTAAAAGCCTAATCAAATTTTAATTAGAAAAGATTAATTAACTATTAAACAAATTAACATTTGGTTTACGAAAACCGAGATAAAGATCTAATTAACTTTTATGTACAAAAACATGTGATAGAAACATTAATCAAATTAAATTTGCTTATGAGAAACGTTGTATAGATCTATATTACTTTTATTTATAAAAGGCATGTATAACTATACATTAATCAAAATTAATATTAATTTTATTTTCAGAAAACAAAACATGATGAAAACTCACCACTAACGCGTGCTTTACATTATTATGGACCTAACGCAATTTGAACAGATTAAAACGGAGCTAAAACGAGAAAACTACGAAGAAAACAAGGTACAAGGACTTATTGGCAAGATTCAGGAACTTCTAGGGGCTTAACTACAAGAAACCGAGGGCATATACATAATTAAATGTATAAACACAAGGTCTATGGTGAAAAACATGAGCTATGGCCTCAGTTGCTAAAACCAGGGAACCTCAGGGTCTAAACCGTAAAGGTAGGGACCTATCGGTAACGTTCTTTAAGGGTGGAAGGACCGGGTTGTAAAAAGAAGAAACGTCAGGGGCTCTTTTGCAAACCTGCGATGGAAGAGCTGGGTTGACTGGTATTGACCTCAGTTGACCCGGCTGGGATTAGATCTGGCCCGTTGAAAACGGATCGGACGGCTTGGACGAGCAGCTGCGCTCAGATGATGGCGAGCTGCGGCGATGAGCGGCGCACGGCGGAGCAGTCGCCGGTGTTAGCACGAAAACGCTATTCCCAGCCTTAGTTCAACGCACGAAATTCACCGGGATGAAGCATTTGACACGAGGAGTACATCTAGGGGTTCAACGCAGAAGATTGAGTGACGACGGCGACACAAGGCGCGGCGGAGCGGATGGCCGCGGTGGAGCAACACCGGCGAGCGTGTTCGAGCGATGCAGAGCACGGGAACGACAACACGCGGCACCGGCGGCTTTGTCATCTCGATGCGGTGCTCCTGGTCAGCTCCTCGTCAGTGGAGAGGTTGCGGCGGCGCAGACCGTCGGCGGCGGCCAAGCTAGGGTTTCGGGCGGCGGGCGAGCTCAAGGACTAGGGCAGCTAGGGTTCCCGGGCACGAGTAGCCGCGCTTTATATGGGGCCGAGGCCATGCCTTGGCGTGGCATGCACTCCTAGGAAGGCGGCGCGACGCGACACAAGGTTGGGCGCGGCCGGGACTCGAGCTGGAGTCCGGTTTCGCCACGGCGAGGAAGATGAAGATGACGAGCGGGGGCCACACATCAGTAACTGAGGCAGAATGCGCGCGGATCGGGCCGGCGCTGGGCTGAAACTGGTTGGGCCATGGTGGAAGAGCAAATGCGTGAGAATAGTTTGAGGAGCTCCAGCAGACTTCACGCGGTGGTTCGAAGGATAGGGTTGGGCTGCGAGTTGAGGGTGTTTGGCTGCGACAGGCCCAAGAATAGAAGGGGCGGCGGTGGACTTTAGGGATTGGACAAAAAGGCTTGATGGGCTGAAAGAGAAGAAGGGAAAGGGATAAAAGAAATTATTTTCTTTTTTCGGAAAAACATTTTCGTGAAAAAGAATAATCTAGAAATAGCTAGATAATTCATGAAAGCCACGAAAGATATTCTGAAAATCCCAAAAATTCCTGGAAAATTCCCAGAGGCTTATTGGGATATGAACAATCCAAATAAAGTATTTGGAGCTCATGAAAAAGATTTTAAAGCCTTCTAATAAATAGAAATAGCTCAAGGAAAATGAGAATGAATTCCAACAAATTTCGGAAAATTCTCGGAAGGATTTGGACAGCGCATAAACGCATTTTTGAAACCTTTTGCACTCAAGAAGCACCAAGATGCATCGGCATGAATGCAACACTCACGACTCTTTATTTGATTTAGAAAATCAAACAAAGGATTTTTCCTATACTATACTCCCTGTAAAGAAAAATAAATGTTGGAATTTTTTTTTTAAATTATGAGAAAATTTTTATTTAATTATTCTCTCTATTCATATCCTGAAATTGGAAATTTCCACTACAAGGTTTTGTATCAAAATCAACGCCGAAAAAGTGTTGCAATAGGCCGAAAAATGGTAGTAATAGTACTTTTGCTACCATATTATTTTGGTTAAAAGTCGTTGCACTTGTAACCGTAGCAATAGCTTAATGGAACAGTTTACGTTTTAGTAGCGATACAGTACCCATCTATTGCAACAATTTTGACTCTTTTGCAACACTTGGTGAGCGTTGTAACATAGGCCATTGCAACCACTATGGGTGTTGCAATGGTACCAATCACAACGAACGAGACGTTGGTACCAATCGCAACGAACGAGACGTTGCTAGTGACACGTTTTGCGACACGTTAGTTGTGTAGCAACACAATGCAGTGGCAACAGAACGTAGGTGTTGCAATAGACTGTTTTGCTACGCGTAGAAATCATTGCAACAAAGTGTCTCTATTACCACATCAACTAAATGGTTGCTATAGTTGGCTTAGGATATTGCAACGTTTTGGGAGGTTCGTTGCTACAGATGGGTCCTCTATTGCCACGTTTCCGAATGGTTGCTATAGGAGACATATGATGTTGCCACAGTACTTAGGTTGGTTGCTACAGTTAGGTCATCTATTGCCATGATACTGAATGGTTGCTATAGATAGGTTCTCTATTGCCACTGTCGCCTTTTTGTAGTTGCAAGAGAATGTAGATGTTTTGCCACGATAGTTGTACCTATTGCCACATTTAAACGTAGTTGTTATATGTGAGTCTATTGGAACAGAATTTTGGTTGATTTCAAACTTATATTGCGATGCCAGATTCATATATATGAATAATTAAATGTGTTGTTTTAATTATTGAATAGAATCACAAATCGAGAAATATGTAATGAATGAGTCATCAACATCCATTAAACCCAAATAAAATTTGTTCATACAGAATGAAACCAAAGACACCGAGTGTCAAGATCATTGAGAACACAAGTACGTAGCTTAACACATAATAATGCGGCCACCACACACAATTGTTTGAACTTATCGTACTGAAAAGACTAATGTTGTAGCAACGAAGGTTCCATTGATGGCCATCTTCCCAACATTCGCATGCTCCTTCTGAAGCTCAAGATTCCTCCTGAAAAAATCATTGACATGCATTAGTTAAACAAAAGTTGTAGAAATAAAATTCATTGACATTCAAAAGGCAAATATGAACCTTTTCGAAAAGGAGTACATGTTCCTTGTCAATGCAAAGAGAGATAAAAGGTTTGACATAGTATCTGTGCATTCTTTTTGGATGCTCTTTTCCTAGTTGCAGTCTCCTTCAATTGCTTTGTTGTAGTGTAAACAGCACCCGAATTTGCTCCTTTGTTGTTGAATTACTTCTAGTTGTGCGCCCTCTAGGACGTTCTTCACCTGCAGGAGGAGTGGGTTGTTGTTCTGGCAGGCTGACATCTTGGTTAACCTGAGAGAAAATGGTTGGTGGTTAAAATTACACCACTTGACAAGAATATGACATGTATGTTACAATTAAACATCCTTTAATTATCATGCAGCTACCTGCTCATTATGTATCATGTGTTCTCCCTCTATAGTTGCATTTTGTGACCCCTCAATTGTTGCATCAGCAGCAACAATTGCAGGTGGTTCCACAACTGTTGCAGCAGCAGCAGTTGCAGCAGTAGCCTGCATTTTGAATTGGGTTGAAGATCACGATTTTTAGTAAATGGACTATGAAAAAATAGATTTTAATATTACCAGTTGTAGTGAAGCTTGTTTTTGGGCTGCTTGCAACAACAACGTAGCTTGCCTAAGTGCTTCTCTATCGGCCTCCCTTTCCTTGTTGACCTGTTCAAACTGACGCTTATGTTCTTGCCTCTCTGCTCCCCTCTCCTCATTTTGAGCATCTAGTCTATCTTGCAGCTGTCTAAACGATTCAATGAGGGCCTCCTCCTGTTGGACTCTGCGCTGGTAGTCCTCGGACAATAGCTCCTTTCTAGTTGGGTACCTTGCAAGGTAACCATTAGCATGTATCTTGTTTGATTTGCATTTCCTTGTTTCCTTGTAGGTTGATTGGAAAATCTGGTTCTGATCTAAGTCTGAGATGACATTTGCGTCAGGCCTTGACTCCAGCTCCATAATCTTCCTGTTTGTATTTTCCGAACAAAGTACATACATTTAGTTAATTACACTACTAGAAAAGTGTTTATCAGTGACGATTTGCTCGTGACGCTACAAATTTTGGTCACAGAATGGTACGTATTCCATGACGAAATGTCCATTTTCGTCATAAGTTGCATGTGACGATGAAATAGGTGAAAGAATAATGACGAAAATATAATTTACGTCACAAAACATATTGAGGAGATCGTCATAGATTATGTTTTGGTATGGCGTATAGTAATGATGAAACCTAGTGGTCACAGATTAGATTGAATATCGTCATAATTTATTAGAATCATTTGGCACAACTAATGAAGAATCAAATTAGTCACAAATTAGTAGTGCACTAACGACGTGGGATGTGTCTGCCACAAGGCCCATGATCATGTGGCCCATCATCTTGTTTAATGTGTCGGCCCATTTTTTAATTGTGTTAAACAAAAACAAATGGCTGTCCCAGAGTATCGAACCAGGGACCTTGTGATACAAAGGAAGGAGCTCTACCACTGCGCTTTGTGGTTGTTCGTGTTGTAAGTATGCTGGTTTTTTATTTGTCACTTTATTAATGCATAATGGGCCTTTACCTGCATGGATCAGAAGTTGGGCTAATAACGTTGATCGCGTTTATCCCTTTGTAGCGATCATGCCTAGGTCATCACGTCCAGGTTTCTATTGTGTTGTGATTGTGATCGTCGCCTCCAGATCGTCTCTGGTGGCAGCAGGCCTCCAGGTTATCCAGGGTAGGTTATCTTGGAGACTCACAATGACATGTGTGAGACATGTATGCTTTAGTGGGAGTGCATCATCACTTTCTCAGAATCACTTGAAACTTTTTTGACAACATACTGTACCAAAAGGAGGAGCACCAGCAAAATTTCAGATTTTTTAAGCAAGGTTACAAGTTTTTTACATTTATTCCTTATTAAATCAACAAATATTTACAATAATAGGCAAACTTGGTCAGAAAATTCCGAAACTTCACCCAACATCTTAGATTGCATCCATTAGCATCGAAAAAAAGTTTCACACAATTTCAAGCAACTTGTACTACACGTCCCACATAGGGATGGACATCTCTTGGTGACTCACATTGACATGTGTGAGACATGTATGCTTCAGTGGGGAAGTGCATCATCACTTTCTCAGAATCACTTGAAACTTTTTTGACAACATACCGTACCAAAAGGAGGAGCTCCAGCAAAATTTCAGATTTTTTAAGCAAGGTTACAAGTTTTTTACATTTATTCCTTATTAAATCAACAAATTTTTACAACAATAGGCAAACTTGGTCAGAAAATTCCGAAACTTCACCCAACATCTTAGATTGCATCCATTAGCATCCAAAAAAAGTTTCACACAATTTCAAGCAACTTGTACTACACATCCCACATAGGGATGGACATCTCTTGGTGACTCACATTGACATGTGTTAGACATGTATGCTTCAGTGGGGAAGTGCATCATCACTTTCTCACAATCACTTGAAACTTTTTTGACAACCTAACGTACCAAAAGGAGGAGCTCCAGCAAAATTTCAGATTTTTTAAGCAAGGTTACAAGTTTTTTAAATTTATTCCTTATTAAATCAACAAATATTTACAATAATTGGCAAACTTGGTCAGAAAATTCCGAAACTTCACCCAACATCTTAGATTGCATCCATTAGCATCCCAAAATAGTTTCACACGATTTCAAGCTCGGTATGTACGTCCTATTATAGCGTGTTCAAATCCTAAAGTTTGACTTGAGTTATATGGAATTATGTGAGAGATGTATCCTTTTGCAAACAATGCATGGTTTCACTTTGTGAAAACTATCCTATTTTTTATGGAAAGCTTATTGACTAAAACTATATTGCCATAACAAATTTTAGAATTTATTTACCATATTTAGATATTATTGCAATTATTATGTGGTAGTATGGTGAAAGAAGTTTCGATTATCCATATAAGATAGTTGAATTTTTCATCTATCACGAGCAAATAGACTAGAATCGGACATATGATGCTAAATACAATTATTTTTGTATTTTTCACATTTTATTATATGCACATGTAGTTCAATTTGGTATTAATTTAGTAACCATATAGAAATTCATTTAAATCATAGAAAATAGCAAATAAGTTTGAAAATTCTTGAAACTCCAATAAAACAGTATTTTTGTAGTCTATTTCATATAAAAAATATATTGAAATATTTAAGAGAATTATTTTAGTAAGTTGTGGTACAATGATGCATTATTTAGTTGAAAATAGAAAAGTTATACCAAACGGACCCTAAACCTGACTCTGGGCATTGCCTACACGGCCCAACTATATCTGGCCGTCCATTCTTGGATCCAATGGCTCTAGTAGCTCTCTCACAGTATAAAAGCACTCACAACCCTAGCTCTCGATCTTCTCTGCCCCTTCTCCTCCGGCAGCACACTTCCTCCTGCCTCATCCACATCTTGCCCTCCCTCCATGGCCTCTCCGGCTCGCCCTCCCTCCATGGCCTCTCCGGCTCTCCTCCCTTTGCCTCCACGCCACCACGCACGGCGGCGACATAAGGCAAAGTGGAGGTGACCTCCTCTCGCAGCTCCCTCCTTCCTCGTCCACATCGCCGCCTCTCCTTCTGTTGCTCTCCGTACGGCCGCGACGCTTCCCTCAGAGCCCCGAGCCCGGTGAGGAGGCGGCGCACGGTCGCCCGGAGTAGCACCGTGCCGAGTTGCTGCCGTGGTCGACGGATCTGTGCTGCCGTCCTCGATCTGGATCCAGCGAGGCTGCATCCGGTGCCATCCTCCGGATCCAGCAAGAGGCTGCATCAGGTTTCCACGGCTGCTCCCGATCCTACGCCGGTGGCTCAAGCATGCTGCTTGGTTTGGCACAAGAAGGTCGTGCGCGGCAGGCCGGCAGCCGCACGCGGCCCGGCACCATCGACCGAGGCGTGCCGCATCAGGAGCAGATGCAGCACTAGATCGACATAGTTAAGAGCACTGGATCGACATAGCCAAGATCTATACTCCTGCTAACATAAGACATCAGGTTTGTACTCTCGTTCAGAGAAGCGGGCCAACGTGATTGAATTTTTGGCTGATTAGCTATGCAATCATTACTCGTCCTCTGCAATTTTTTATTTAATCCATGAGATTGCTTGGTAATCCTTGCATAGTAGGACTCAGTTGATAATAGTATGAAAGGTTGCTTGCTAATCTGTCCTTGCATAGTAGGACTCAATTAATTCTCCCTTATGCTGTCCTAACTCTAACTGACTAGCTGTTGCAATTAATACTTGTTCTGCATCTGGATGGCTGAGTGTACCGAAGCTAGGATTCTCTGGGTATTTTTGCTTTTGCCTATTCTATCAAGGTCAACTTGCGCTTGATGTTTGCTGTACCGAAACTACTGATAATTTTGATAGTTAAAGGTGGGCATCACAATTTTCCCAAGGCACTAGAGGTATGTATTGCATTTCAGTTTCAGTAAACAATTACTCCTCTCCAAACTTGTTAGTGTTCAGCATGTGCAGACTTGGGATGCTTGCAAATACTCACTTGTTCTTGTAATTATTCATATGCTAACTTAAAAAATCCATATTTATAACTTCTAAAATAATTATACATTTCAATGAACAGGTACAATACACCATACAGACAAAGAACTTTCCTAAATGATTAGCCAATTATGATTGAACAATTCCTAGAGAGGAATCATTTTGTAAGAAACATTATGTACATGTTTGCTACTGGATATCTATAAATAGTTTCTGTTCAGTTCGGTAAAGTTATCGAATATCACGCAAAGTGCATTTGTTTTCTGCAGTATTGGTTCCAGTATCATGTTTTGATGAATAATGAATGTCTGTTGGTTAATACCCAAACATTTATGTGTTAGTAGAATGCAATTTTTTAGTGGTTGATGGCCGCCAAGTAAAGTCATTTACTTGGTTGCTCATGACTGCCAAGTAAATAGCTTTACTTAGCGGTTGTCGACAACCAAGGAAAGTGGTTTGCAGTAACAACCATTGCAGGCAAGGTATTGTTTTCAGTATTGTGATTTCAGTTTTTTAACACAATTGATTTTTAATGTAAAGCTCTTTAACAATGCACTGTTTAATTTTTATTTATAGCTCATTGCTAGGTTATGGAGTGTCGTGGTGATTTTCAGTGACGTGTGGTTCTGCTTGTCCTCGTAAATTACGGACCCTTTATGTGGAATAAGATGTAACTTGTAGTTAGAATCTGCTGTAATTTGTAGTTCGAATTTGTTGTAATGTTAGTAATAATGTGAATTGAGTTGAGTTATGGAGTTGTAGTCATTGGAATACTGGATCTGTTCATTTATACAAGTTTTTTGTCATTTCAGTATTATTTGTAAATTGTATTGATAATTACCATTTGCACTTTTGTGACAAAATAAAACTGATCAGATCAAGCCACGTGGCTCAATAAAGGACAATCTGTGACCAAAATTAGAGAAAAACTGAGACCAAAATAATGACAAATCTGTGACCATTTTATATCAAAAGGTGACGATGGCAAATACCATTCTGTGACGATATAAACTTGTCTTCTATGACGATTCCAAAAAGATGACGTCCCTGCCACATCATTGATGACGTCACCGCCACGGCGTACCTGCCACGTCATTGCTGATGTCAGCACCACGTCAGATGCAAATGCCGTTAACGGGAGATTATGACGAATAAGGATCGTCACAAAATCACTAACGGCGTTAACGACGACGTCAGTTAGCCAGGCGGACGTGAAATTATGACGAAAACAGGGTATAATCTATGACCAAAACCGTTTGTCATAGAATGAATTTAAATCCATGACGACACAAAATTCGTCATAGATTGGAGACACATCTATGATGGAAAAACCAATTTCGTCACCAATGAACAAATGTGACGCCACCATAGTGACCAAAATAAAATCGTCACAAAAGACTAATTGTGACCATTCTTGCGTCTTCAATGACGTTAATGTAACGTCATTGATGACAACATCCCTACTAGTGTTATATATGTAATTCTAAGTGAGGACAGTTGCATCACTTAATAAGGGTTGTAAAAAAATTTAATACTCACATAGACTTCCCTAGATTCCTCACTTGTCCATTCTCCGTTATGTTGGTGGGTGATCATAAAAAGCTCTATATCATTTGGCTCTTCACCATTTAGTTGGTCCCTCTAATTAGGCAAGAATGTAAACAAATTAATCATATTTCATAATCTAGGGTACTGTACAAGCTTATGTAAAGTAATATCAGGAAGACATTAACCAGGAAATAAAAAACAAATCGTAACAGAAATATTTATTGCTATTGAATAACTAAAGGAATCCATTGTTTAAATTTTTTTAACACTTAGCATCCAGCTTTCTTTCTGTTTACAAGAATGGAAATAAATTATGCTATACTGGGCAGTGGGCATTGTCATTCGGGGGCACAAGTACAAACCATAAAATTTGCAAGAAGGAAAAACTTGTGACATAATTTGTTACCTTCTCATAGCTCAATTGGGAAAAACCCTTTGTCCGGTATTATGGTGCATCTTTCGATTCTGCCGATTTTGAGAATTCTTATTGCTAATTCTCTGCACACAAGCAGCAATGATTTTAGTTTTATAAAATCAGTAGTGCACTATACATAAACCTTGATAGTGCCAAAACCTGGAATTACAAAATCAGCGAGTAATCGTATATAAACCTTGATAGTGTCAAAACCTTTATAAAATCAGCAGTGCACCATTTTAAAAAATGGCAACAAACCTGGAATTCTTCGGTACCAAAATACAACACCAGATAGTGCCACTCAATAATGTCTAATTCTTCTGGCCTATGTCTCATTCTCTCTTCATAGGTGGTGTACGCCTTGTAGGTAGCACTCAATGTAGGTCGCCATCCCTTGTAGCTGTCATTAGCCACGGTCCAAATCTTGATTCTGTTTGCCTCATTATCCTCAAGGTCCCACTTAGCCTGCTCAAATTAAATCCAAGATAAATTACTATTATACAATTTTTTATTGCAATTTTTACAGCCACGCACATGGATGACATAAGCTTACAAGCACATCATTTGCTATTGCAATTCTGACGTCCACATGGATATCTCTCCATGTTCTTACTCCAATGAGAGGTGCTCTTTTCCATGTGAACAGTGTTATTTCATCAATAAATGTTCGTTTGTTTGCACCTACAGGTCCTCCAAGCCTGGAGAACTGGATGCTAAGCTTCTGAGATGCCTCCCTGCTTCTCTTCTTTGTTGTTGTCCATCCTTTCAAGTTACCTCTTGGCTTTCTCTTTTTGGATTCTTTTCCATGAAAAACAAATATATTCAGAGCAAAAGAATTAATTAAGAAAGTGTTTACATAGTACAAATTTAATTGAACCTCACAATAAATTGAAAATATTCAATACTTACTACTAGTTCCCTCTCCCAGTGGAATGAAACACCGAGCATGGGATGGTCTGCTTACTGGTGGTGTGGGGTTGCTATCTTGACTAGAATGTTCAACTTGTGTATGCTGATTACTGTCAACATATGCCACTGCAGAAAATATTGGTCACTCGTGTCAGATATAATATGATTGTGAATGAATTAATAATAGACACTTAGGGACAGATATTATATTAGTAATTTCATCTAGTAGTCGTTCCACCCTTAACCATTCTTTGTAAGTTTTGGTGGTGTCATCCCTCTCGATATCTTTCAAATCTGGGTCAATAAAGAAAATATTAGTAAAAAGGCTTCTGGAATATATAGAAAATAATACAACATGATACTTACCGGTGAATCGGTTTTGCCTATGCATGTTGGCCAGCCAGTCCTTGTAAGCATCAATTGGCTCCTCATCTTCATCTAAATTCATTTCCCTAATGGGTCTCCTTCTAGGTACTTTCAAGGGTGTTATGCTCACATGTTCGTCTATTATTTGGTCCTTGGACAGCAATAGTCTGACCTCTTTTTCCGCCTCGTTACATGCTATCATAGCATCTACATGGTCTTCTACTTCAAGTTCTAATAGTGTTGCTGCATTACCACATCTCCTCTTGTACTACAAATAGTCCCTTACCCTGTACCCCAATCGTAACTTCAACACAATCAAGTTACTCATGGTGAGCTCAGACCTACTGATTCTAACAGTAGAAGAGTCTTGCGTCCCCCCCGGCGCCCCCTTGCAAGTGACGTAGAGAGTCCATGTTTCAGCCGTGCTGCCAAATATTAGAATAGTATCAAACTTAAGCACTAGTGATTATATATACAGGTTATACTTAAAAGAAAACCAGTGTACATATAGTATGTGTACAAATAGTGAAAGTAATTAAAACTTAGTGCCAGTTGTTGTAACTCCCCTAAATCCTAAACCCTGAATTACAGGTGAACTAACAAATATTTTATGTGTATAATTTGAATCAATAGTGTGTATAATTTGAGAACCAATGCTCTCACTATTCATATGATAGAGTGAAATTTTAGAAAACTGCACACACCATGCCATTGTCACTAAATCTTTAGAGTACAACTTTACTAATCAGTACTATAGTAATCAGCTGAAGAACTTAAACAGTGGGTCCTCTCGCTAGAGTAGAAAATTTCACACAGCATTTCATCTTTGCTAGAACCCTAAACCAACATATCATCTTCCCTAGAACCCTAAACCCGAGATGATGAATCCATATAGATAGGAAGCCAAGTGTTGTTACCTATCATTGGTGTCATCGATTGGCAGGGAGCTTTGTTGTTGAGCAGCAGCCACTCCCGTCGACCCGGACATGGTGGTGTTGGGCCTGGATGAACTTGCCGGCGTCGCTGCCGCCGTCGCCGGAGTTGTTGGCATCCCCAGTGATGTCGACCCAGAGGCATGTGTTGACCCGAAAAGAGACGTGGTGATGTTGAGTCTCGATGAATGGGTCGGCGCCGCCGCTGCCGGAGTTGTTGGCGTCCCCGTTCCTGAAGGTGTGCGCATAGACGCCGACAGAGGAGTTCCACTCGTTGGAAAAGTCGCCATGGTCGACTTCTCTTTGGTGGAAAGGCAAAACCCTAACTCGGTGGAGACAGGAGAAGGCGGCGTGGGGAAGATGAGGAACCGCGTGTAGATGAGAAGTTGCGAGGTTTAAGGGCGGCGTGGGGGAGGAAACGCGCGCGATCAATTTTTTGGCACAGCATTTTCCCGCGGGCGTGGAAACTTTCCTTGGGAAGCTTTTGGCGCTCGTGTACATCAGAGAGGTTTTGGAAATTTTTTGGCTGCGTGGGGGGGGACACTGGGGTGGGCGCGTGTTTAGATTGATTAGGTTTTTGTGCAAATTTTTGGCGCTCGACTGGTGCTCGACTTGGGCATCTTGGAGATTTTTTTAAATAAAAATTTTATTACTTACAAAATGTAAGATATATTTGTACCGCTTTGTGAAAATCAATCCTAACTTTAATGGGATGTTTATGGGGCCAAACTATAACATTGTGTGCATGTACGCAATTTTCTGAGCAAGTTTACCTATTATTGTAATTTTTTATTACTTACATAAAGATAAATGCTAGAAAACCCTAAAGTGTCGAAAAAATTCAAAGAACTAGTAGGAACACATCCTTTTGGATGCATAGGTGTTCCAAAAAAAGTATGAAGTCATTCGGAGAAATCGGTCAAGCACATCTCACAAAGTCGTATGAGCCGCCACACATGCCCCTATAGACGAGCGAGAGATGTTCGTCCTCGTACGAGATGAATTGTACCACTTTGTGAAAATCAATCCTAACTTTAATGGGATGTTTATGTGGCCAAACTATAACATTGTGTGCATGTACGCAATTTTCTGAGCAAGTTTACCTATTATTTTAATTTTTTATTACTTACATAAAGATAAATGCTAGAAAACCCTAAAGTGCCAAAACAATTCATAGAACTAGGAGGAACACATCCTTTTGGATGCATAGGTGTTCCAAAAAAAGTATGAAGTCATTCGAAGAAATCGGTCAAGCACATCCTCACAAAGTCGTATGAGCCGCCACACATGCCCCTATAGACGAGCGAGAGATGTTCGTCCTTGTACGAGATGATTTGTACCGCTTTGTGAAATCAATCCTAACTTTAATGGGATGTTTATGAGGCCAAACTATAACATTGTGTGCATGTACGCAATTTTCTGAGCAAGGTTACCTATTATTGTAATTTTTTTATTACTTACATAAAGATAAATGCTAGAAAACCCTAAAGTGCCAAAAAAATCAAAGAGCTAGGAGGAACACATCCTTTTGGATGCATCGGTGTTCAAAAAAAAGTATGAAGTCATTCGGAGAAATCGGTCAAGCACATCCTCACAAAGTTGTATGAGCCGCCACACTTGGCCCTATAGACGAGCGAGAGATGTTCGTCCTCGTACGAGATGATTTGTACCGCTATGTGAAAATCAATCCTAACTTTAATGGGATGTTTATGGAGTCGATGTTGTCAAGTCTAAAAATAATAGCAGTTACGTATAAAACATATTTTAAAAATTCAAAATAAAAAATTTGTAACAGAAAAATTAGGCAACAACAAAAAACGTCCCCTTCAGGAATCGAACCAGGGACCTCAAGTTCATATAAAACCTCCTCTACCACTGTGCTATGTATGTGAGTTCGATGTGTCTCTGCTTTTAATTTTATTTGATAGAACGGTAGACTACGGGTTATAAAACACCCTAACCCGGCCCCGTCTCGGCCCCTCCGTCGTCCCCCAATCTCGGCCTTTCCGTCTTCCTGATCAATCTCGCCCCCTTCGCCTTCTCTCCATCTCCCCCCATATCGGCATCTCCCTCCTTCCCCGGCGGCGATGACTGGTAGCAGCGGCAGCGCCGCCTACTCCCCCGTGGATCGGCCCAGTCACAGCGAGTAGGCACGGAGTCAGTTCCGGATCAAGGGCCGGTTTGCGCGGGCCGGCCATGGTGCACCTGCCACCGCCGTCGAGTACAATCTCGACGTGGAGGAGGACATCAAGCCCTCGGAGGAGGATCTGATGCTGCCAAGGAGTACCGGTGGTGGGGCATCCGCGGCCAGGAGAACTCAAGTAGGGGTCGCCGCCGACAAGAAGGGGAAGTGTAGAGCGCCTGTCTCCGCCTCGGCCAAGAAGCAAATGGCGATCCCCCACGGCAAGCGGGGCAGAGGTTCTTCCTCAACTCATGCCAGGAACAAGGTGAGTGCTCATGCCTATCAATGGACTTAGGGTTTGGTTGTATGTTTGTGTTCATATTAGGTGTTATATGTCTATTTGATAGTTGTCTATCTAGTTAAATCTGCAGTTAAATGTTGAGTGCAGTTAAATGTTGAGTTGAGTTAGTACTGCTATTAGGTCAATTTATGTTGTCATTAGATTATTTGGCTCCTGAGGTAAAAATGGGAAAAAGGTCATGGAAGTTGTATTATGTTGTCATTAGATTATTCAATGTAATGCATTTGCTTGTTAGGAACTGGCTTAATTTTGTGAGGTTTGTTTGTACAGTTCTAGTTTAAGTGAAGCTAGTTCTACTAGAATTTATTGGATCATTAGCTTATTGTCTTATTGGCTAGTTCAAGAATCTAGTACACTATCAGTAAAATATGGAAACCCTTAACTAATAATAATTTATTCGCTTTGTTTGAACCAAATTTGTATATCTGTTAGACAATTAGATAGGAAAAGCATAACTCAACTTATTAATAGCCCATGATGTTCATTATCAACTCAAATTATTAACAAGGTTGTTAATGAGTAATGATAATGGGTTCACCTCTTTTGCCAACATTCATTACCCTTTAGACAGATCTGACAACTTGATTATGCTCTTTTGCTACCAAAAAATGCTTCAATTAATTTCTTTTGCCAGATTTATTGTTTTTTGCAGATGTTCAACGAAATGCGTGTTCCTGATTTTTTATGTCAAACCTAGGGAGTACTAGATAGGTTTGAAGGTTGGATGATCTTTTCTATGATTTTTACTTAACAACAATTACTATTTCACTAAAAGTTTCAGATATATCTCAAACTGACTTATGTTCCTGAATGCTATTTTCTATGTTAATTGCACAATACTTGTATTCTAACTGACCTATGTTAATTCCACGCTTGCAGAAAGTGTATGAGACATCAAGTAATGGCACTACTTCTGATTCCAGTGGTCCTCTAACTGGTGTACCTGAGCTTGTTCTGTTCCACATTGAGATTGCACAGACAGATCTCAAAGACTACGTGGAGGGAATGAACTCCAAGTTGAACAAGTATGTTTAGGGAATGAACTACAAGTTGAACAAGTTTATTGATGCGAGGATGAAGACCCTGGTTGAAGACATTCAAAAGGAACTGGACGACGAGGCGTAGTCCACCTCTATGAACTGAAGCAATCCACCTCTTAGGCTGCTGTAAGTTATGTTAACATAGATAAATATGTGTCCCCTAAGTATGACTTGTGCCTTGGTGTGTTAAGTACTCGATGTTAAAGTGGTCATGGATGGGATCTGGTGTTAAGTACTTTTGCTGGTGTTATGTACTACTTTATGGTTTTAAGTACCTGCTGTTAAGTACTACTTGATGTTATCTGAGATGCAAATCCACTTTTGCAATCTTCTAGTGGCCACTATATTGTCATATGAACCTATGTATAGCGGGCCTCTTGTTTCTGCCAACATAATGTGTATTTGACCTTCCAACTTATAAGACATATTTCGAGTTATAACCACTGCTCCTTAATGTGATCAATTGAAAATAATTTAATGCAACAACACCATTTGATCTGTTGAAAATAAAAAATAATAAAGTTCGACATGTGTACGAAGAAAATAATAAAGTTCGACATGTGTACGAAAAAATTATCTTCAAACAAAGAAATAATCTTCTGCATTTTCTTCCATGGCTAGTGCAATAACCCCATCGTCAATGTAGGTGTCCTCGTCGTCACATTCATCATGACCAATGTAGTCATCAGCAGGTTCTGGAATTGCTTCGCTACGCACTTGATTAATAATGGCGGCTGAACTAGTTGTGCCAGCCCTATCCTGTCTTGACCAGCTTGATAATTCCTGACCTCGACCTGATTCAATCATTTCTTGAATTCCCACATCAAGTGCATCCGCATCATTTCCAGTTTGTGGCATGGAAAATAAATTTTTTGGTCTGACCAAAACAACACTAGACCATCCCGGCTTGTCCACGATTGGGGCATAAAACACCGGTTCGGCGTTTGAAGCAACAATGTAAGGTTCATCTGAATATCTAAACATGGAAGTAGCAATGTCGATAATACCAAATTTATCCCTAGAGTACCCTTTGCTTCTGCTGGTACTGGTAGTCGGCACATCATACAAATCCCACTGAAACAATATAACTTCTTTTGCTTCTGGGAATTCCAATGAGATTATATTTCTAATGACTCCATACCAGATCATGTCGCTATTCTCAGACTTCACAAGCACACCAAAATTTTGTGTGACGAGGCTTTTGTCTATCGCAGCTGTCCGAAATAGCCAGTTATTGATGTGCACTCTATTCAACACACGAGCTCGAGGGTCAGGTCCTTGAGAAAGGCCATGCATCAGTTTACAGACTTCCCCTTTGCCGTATAGTTTTGCTATCTGCAATTGTTAAATAAACTTAGACATCTACTGGCTAATTACTACATCGGTCTAATCATAAAGTGGAGTATTAAAAAATAAAATATTATTGATCCATACCTCGATTTCAAACCATCTTACGAAGTGGTCCTTGTGTCGTTTTTAAGGTTAACTTGACTAACCCTTTTTAGTTCTGCCTTATGCTCCCTACATCATAGTGCACCAAATTAGTAGTTGACACCACAAAAAAAGGAGATAATAGATAAATTTCGTGGCAAAAATTGAGACTTACTCTACCCATTTGCTAGCTTCATCGCAATAAGTAATTATGTAGTGCCTCATATTATGAAGTTCAGGATTCTCCAAATTCTTAATCTTATTTCCTCTCCTCTTGTAATCAATTTCACTAAATATGCTTAGCCCATTTGGAGGCTTGTTCACAACTATATTTTCATGACGATCAGCTCGACTCAGCTTGGTGTCAATGTCGAAGAATCGAGAGCAAAATGTAAGACACTCTTCAGCTATGTATTCCTCGACTATTGATCCTTCTGGCTGCGCCTTGTTCCGGACATATCCTTTAACAGTACGTAGATACCTCTCTACTAATACATCCATCTGTAACACACAGGCCCTCCTACTTTAGCCTCTTCAGCTAGGTGGACTGGCAAATGAATCATTATGTCAAAAAATGCAGGCGGAAAAACCATCTCAAGCCGACAAATAGTCTCTTTAATTGAACTGCTTAGTTTGTCAAGGTCTGATGGCACCAACTCATTTGAACAAAGTGCACTGAAGAACCTACTGAGCTCAATCAATGGCCTGGCAACATCTTCTGGCAAAATCCTTCTAATGACCAAGGGCAGTAGTTTTTGTAGAATAATATGGTAGTCATGAGTTTTGAGTCCAGACACCTTACATGTTTTATCATCAACACATCTCTTCAAATTGGAGCAGAACCCATCAGGCATCTTCATGCCTTGATGAAATTGGCATAAAATCTTCTTGCCATCCTTGTCTAGAGAGCACAATGCCGCTGGCAAGGTGTACTCATCATCTTCAATCATAGGATGTCGATCTTGCCTTATCCCAAGATGTTCCATGTCAAGGCGTGCATTCTCGCTGTCCTTACATTTCCCTTCAATTTCAAGCAAAGTCTCTAATATGCTCTCGCATATGTTTTTCTCAGTATGCATCACGTCCAAATTATGCCTTATGAGCAAAGAAGACCAGTAGGGAGCTCAAACAAAATACTCTTCTTCCTCCATGCCATCTTGCATCTTCATCATGCTTCCTCTTTTTTGATATGTTCTTTCCAAATTTCACTTGATCAAAAGTTGCATATTGGTCTAATACAGCTTGACTAGACAGCGGAACTGGAGCCTCCCTGGTTTCCTCCTCATTGTTGAAACTCATCTTGTTCATTCGCCATGGATGGTCTAAGGGCAAAAATCGACAATGTCCCATGTAGCAGTACTTCTTCCCATGTTTGAACCATAAATAATCTGTATCCTTGTGACAATAAGGACATGCAAATTTTCCTTTTGTGCTCCAACCAGAAAGCATCGCATATGCAGGGAAGTCATTGATTGTCCAAAGCAGCATTGCACATAGTGTAAAGTTTTCCTTTTCCTTGACATCCCTACAATCAACCCCAGTATTCCACAACTCCTTCAACTCTTCAATGAGGGGCCTCAGGTAAACATCAATATTCATTCTAGGACTTTTCTTGCCAGGTATTAACATCGACATGATCCAATAAGATTGTTTCTCATAAAACCAAGGCGACAAATTATAAGGTATTAGGATAACATGCCAACAACTGTAAGTAACATTTTGCATACCAAATGGGTTGAAACCATCAGAAGCAAGACCCAGCCGAACGATGTGTATTTCTTTAAATAATGGAAAAGTATTTGTCGTATGGACCTCCCTGGGCCCACTACCTCGGTGGGTACCAGGACCGACTACTCGGTGGGCCCCTGGGACTACCCGACTTGCGCTCCACGGTACTTGTTGGCGTGAAGCACAAGGACTACAGAGGAGAAGTACTCGGTTAGGAAGCTGTACATGTCCCGCACTGTATAGAGAGCTCCTAGACGTACTCGACTAGTACTCTCTCCCAGAACCGACTTGTAACCCTGCCTCCCAGACTATATAAGGCGAGGCAGGGACCCCTCTCTAGATCATCTCATCTTGTAATCGTACCCAATCAATCTAGAGCTACGCAGCATACAGGACGTAGGGTATTACGCACCTCGCGGCCTGAACCTGTCTAAATTGTGTGCCACGTGTCTCTTCCTTCGAGTTACCGATCTCGGCGAGGCCACATTCATCTACTTCGGGTACTCCCCTTAGTAGGTTGCCGGTCTAAAACACCGATAGCTGGCGCGCCAGGTAGGGGACCTCGCCCGAGATCACATGGCGAACTCAACGGCTCCTGTCTACATCAAGCCAACCGTCGCCTTCAACCGTGGCGACACCTTCGTCTTCGGTGCCTGGGTCTGCACTGCTAACGGCACTGGATCTTTCCAACGCCGCCTCACCATGCCGCCCAACCCGGAGACCGGCTTTGTGACGCTTCCTGAAGTAGTCACGGGTGAACTCGCCGGCAAGTTCGGCGAAATTTCGCTCTTCGACCAACACGCCGACTTCGAGCTTGGATCCGCCTCCAACTCGAACTCGACGTCCCCGTGGGCTATTGCATGCGAGCCGGCTACTCAGCCATCGCATGTGGTTTCACCACCCCGCGAGCGCTCCATGCGTGGCCCCCGCAACCTCAGCAGGGACTGCACGGAGGCTCCCTCTACACGCCGGGCCGGCAAGGAGCCCGTACCCGAGTACAACTCAGACTCCGACACCGCCCCCGGCAACGCCTTGGACTCCAACCCCCTGTCCGGCTTCTACTCGGACTCCACATACGAGTTCGACTTCGGGTCGGACCACGAGGATCCTGAGTCCGAGGACAACTCTACTTAGCAACCCTTATTAGGGCTGGCTTCTGGGCTGGTTATAACATCCACACCCGCCAGC
Organism: Cenchrus americanus; assembly: GCA_947561735.1. Taxonomy (NCBI): domain Eukaryota; kingdom Viridiplantae; phylum Streptophyta; class Magnoliopsida; order Poales; family Poaceae; genus Cenchrus; species Cenchrus americanus. The sequence goes on along the minus strand of OX387242.1, from coordinate 161,185,927 downwards.
AGATTCGTCTACTGTCCAGACCGCAAGCCCGCCGACCTGATAAGTGGGAACACACGCTACGTCGCCTACCTCGACTCGCTTCCGTTCCAGGAGGGAACACCGCTTGCTCGAGCTGAGGAGTATACTCCGACTGAGGTGGCGAGCTCTCACTCCAGTCTTGGCAACCCCGATCGCCAAGTCTTCATGGCTGCCGGCGACACGCCAGGAACTTCAGGGGCACAGGATCGGTACCTTGAAGACATCTCCGCATACGAGCTTTCTGCTGAAGCACCCGCGGATGAGACCGATGCCCACAGGGACGCTCGACGTGAGCATAACAGAAAGCGCAACGAACGGCGCCGGCGTCTCCGAGACAACCTCCCCATCTGCAACCTCGCAGAATCTCTCGATCAAGTCGAGAGCAGGGTACACACCACCCCGGAGCAATGCCTCATGTCGATCATAGCGATCGCACGCTAAGCTCAGGGGATACGTGCTGGAGAAGTCATTGCCAAGCTTGCAGAAGACGCCTACTTCATGCGAGTTGACAACAGGGTCACCCAGCCGCCCCCGCTAGGAACCGCGACAACGAAGCTACAAGTTGTAGTGCTGACCTCGGCCGTAACCATACTCGAGCCGAGCTGCCGGCCCAGCCCAACCGTACTCGGGCAAACGCCGGCGGACCCTCTCAAGCTGGCAACAGTGCTGCAGCTGCTGGCAACGATCATGAGATCGTCTCCCACCGCGACCCTGACGGTGGAGGCAGCGACGGCGGAAGCTCCAACCACGGGGCCAACAGGAGGGCCGGTAGCGGAGGCGATCGCGGTGGCCGAGGCCACGCGAACAGCCACGCCTCCGGAGCCTCGCAAGGCGGCTACAACACCTGCCAGAAGATCGAAGAGCTGCGGCGGAAGAAGTTCGCCACCGCAGGCGACAACGACGGCTTCCCTGCCTTCTCTCCTCGGCTTCGCAACTTACTTCTCCCGGACAAGTCCAAGCCTCTGGGAATCACCAAGTACGACGTGAAGCAGGATCCCATCTAGTGGCTCAGATGCTACGCCCTCTCCATCGAGAACGCTAGCGGCAACAACGACACCAAGTGCCTTTACTTTCCCTTCTGCCTGGACCAAGCCCCGCTCACATGGCTCGAGTCGCTGGACAAGCACTCGATCGACAAGTGGGACCAGCTGAAGGAGCAGTTCACCAACAACTTCGCGGGTGCAATGGGCTGCTGGGGTACTCGCATGGACCTGGCCATGGTGAAGGAGGAACAGGGCGAGACCCTTCGCAAGTACATGCGGTGCTTCTTCGACAAGCGTGCCATCGTAGTCGACGTCACCGACAAGGAGGTCATCGACCTCTTCCAAGACGGTCTCTATTACCGTCGCACCTTCGAAGACTTCGGTCAACATCGCCCCAAGTCCATCCCCCATCTCAAGGACATGATCACGTCCTGGGCAGATGAAGACGACAAAGCCAACGCCAAGTACGATGCCATCCGTGGCAAGAGCAAACAGAACACCGGCGGTGGCAGCAGCAACAACGGACCCAAGGCGGTCGCAACAACAACAACTACTCGGGTCCCAACCGCAAGCGCAAGCCAGACAACACTGTCGCGGCTATCCAGCACCCTGCGAAGGAGAACCCGAAGAAGACCTCCGGGGGCTTCAAAGACTTGCTGAAAGAGAAGTGCCCGTGGCATCTGGACGGCAACCACACCACCGAGCAGTGCTACCAACTCAGGCGAGCACTCAAAAGTACTCTAGAGCCACCGCACCCTCATGACAAGAAAGGCAAGAAGAAGAACGACGGAGGCAATGACGACTTCCAGGAACCGACAAGACGGTCAAGGTTCTCTTCGGTGGACTACCTAGTAGACGGGAACAAAAGGCTACCCGTCGAGAAGTCATGAGCATTGAACCAGCGGTCCCGACCCCTCTCAGGTGGTCGGAGGTACCCATTACCTTCTCCTGTGCGGATCAATGGACAAGCTTCTCCGAACCAGGACGGTTCCCACTAGTCCTGAAGCCGGTGTTCGCGGGCTCCAAGCTTAACAAGGTCCTCATCGATGGTGGAAGCGGGCTCAACGTCCTTTTCGCCAAGACCTTGAAGAAGATGGGGCTCGACATCACCCACATGCTCACCAAGAGCACCTCGCCCTTCTACGAGCTATCCAGGCCTGCTTCAAGAGGCAACTCAACAAGAACATCAAAGCCTACGTGAATGACGTGGTTGTCAAAACTAGAAACTCCAGCACGCTCATCGACGATCTTGAGGAGACTTTCGCATCCCTGCGCAAGTACCGATGGAAGCTCAACCTGAACAAGTGCGTCTTCGGTGTACCTTCGGGCAAACTACTCGGCTTCATCATCAGCCATCGCGGCATCGAAGCCAATCCTGAGAAGATCTCTGCCATCACCAGCATGAAAGCTCCCACGTGCATCAAAGACGTCCAGAAGCTGACCGGGTGCATGGCGGCCCTGAACAGATTTATCTCGAAGCTTGGAGAACGGGAGCTCCCCTTCTTCAAACTAATCAAGCACCAAGAGAAGTTCGTGTGGACCACAGAGGCGGACCAAGCCCTTGCCCAGCTTAAGGACTTTCTATCAAAGCCGCCAATCCTCACGGCTCCTCGCAAAGGCGAGCAGCTACTGCTCTACCTCATTGCGACTACTCATGTGGTCAGTACTGCCATCATCTTTGAGCGGCAAGAAGACGGCCACACCTATCCAGTGCAGTGTCTAGTCCACTTCGTCAGCGAGGTCTTGTCAGAGTCCAAGGCACGTTACCAGCCCGTATAGAAGCTGCTGTACGTAGTGCTCATCACCTCACGGAAGCTACGACACTACTTCCAGGAGTACTCGATCTCCGTCGTTACCGACTACCCGCTCGGCGACATCCTGCGGAACCAAGATGCTAATGGAAGAATCTCCAAGTGGGCAGTCGAACTCAGCGCCCTCAACATCGACTTCAAGCCACGCACAACCATCAAGTCGCAGGCACTAGTCGACTTCATGGCGGAGTGGCGGGAGAATCAGCTACCTACTCCAACCGAGCGCCCAGAGCACTGGGTGATGTACTTCGACGGCTCACTCAACCTCAAGGGCGTAGGTGCGGGAGTACTCTTGATCTCCCCAACGGGCGAACAACTAAAGTACGTCCTGCAGATCTTCTGGAAGGTCTCAAACAACAAAGCCGAGTACGAAGCTCTGCTACACGGGCTCCGTCTCGCGGCTTCACTAGGCATCAAGCGGCTACTAGTCTACGGCGACTCCGCAGTGGTCATCAACCAAGTCAACAAGTCCTGGGACCGCAACAAGGAGAACATGGATGCCTACTGCCTAGAAGTCTGCAAGCTCGAGAACAAGTTCTATGGTCTCGAGTTCCACCACGTCGTCCGCGACAACAATGTTGCAGCGGACGTCCCGTCGAAGCTTGGTTCTACTCGCGCTCAAGTACCAGCAGGTGTCTTCGTCCACGAGCTTCACGCGCCATCCATCCTGGAGTCGGCGCCACTGACCACTATCCCAGCACATCCCCCGGCTGGCCAGGAGGTCATGATGATCGACGTGGACTGGAGGCAGCCCTTCATCGACTACCTCAGCGAGTAGAAGGTTCCCTCGGACAAGAACTTGGTGGAGCAACTCATCCGCCGCGCCAAGTCCTACGTCCTCGACGGAGACAAGCTCTACAGGCGGGGCGCATCTTCCGGAGTACTCATGAAGTACGTCCCCAGACAAGAAGGCAAGGACATCTTGGAGGAGATCCACAAAGGCGTCTGCGGCAACCACGTGTCCTCTCGCACGCTGGTCAGCAAGGCCTTCCGACGAGCTTTCTATTGTCCCACAGCTCCGGGCGACGCCGAAGAACTCGTCAGAAGGTGCCAAGGGTGCTAATACTTCGCCAAGCAGCAGCACGTCCCAGCCTACAAGCTAGTCACCATACCGCCAACCTTGCCCTTCGCCTGCTGGGGACTCGACATGATTGGGCCACTACCGACCGCGCCAGGTGGATTCAACAGAGTACAGGTGGCCATCGACAAGTTCACCAAGTGGATCGAGGTCAAGCTGATCACATGCCCCAAGGCTGACAGAGTACTCGACTTCCTGGATGAACTGGTACATCGCTATGGACTACCCCATCGCATCATCACAGACCTGGGCTCCAACTTCAACAACCACCAGTTCTGGGAGTACTGCGAGAACAGCGGGATCGACGTCCGATATGTCTCAGTTGCCCATCCTCGGGCCAACGGACAAGTCGAGCGCGCCAACGAGATGGTGCTCGACGCTCTCAAGAAGAGGCTACACGACGCTGCTAACTCTAAAGGAGGCAAGTGGATCAAGGAACTACCCAATGCTCTCTAGGGGCTACGTACTCAACCCTCCAAGCCAACGGGGCAATCTCCATACTTCCTAGTCTACGGCTCCAAAGCAATCCTCCCTGCTGATGTCATGTGGGATTCACCAGCAGTGGAGCACTACGATGAAGGCGTCTCTGAAGACAGCAGACGAGTTGACATCGACGGGCTCAAAGAAGCTCGCTACGCCACCCTCATCCAATCAGCAAGGTACCTGGAGGGTATCCGACGCTACCACGATCGCAACGTCAAGAAACGCTCCTTCAACGTTGGTGATCTTGTCCTCCGTCGCATCCAGAACACGGAAGGACTACCCAAGCTCAGCTCGCCCTGGGAAGACCCCTTCACAGTTGCAAAGGTGATCGGACCGGGCTCCTACCGCCTCCAGACACTTGAAGGCGAAGACGTCAACAACTCGTGGAACGTCGACCAACTCCGTCGGTTCTACGCCTAGTCTACACGACTACCTTGGGGGGCTCAAGTCTACACGACTACATCAAGACCCCTCCGCTGTAAGCAGCCTCCGGGTCCAGGCACCAGTCTTCGGACAACCCCATTGCTGTAAGCGGCCTCCGGGTCCAGGAACCAGTCTCCAGACTACTCCTCTCAAGGATCCAACCCATGCGGCTACCTACGGATCTTGGGCTGCGAGGAGCGACAAAGGACTCTAGCAGCGGTCTACTGAGAGACCATGTACTCCTAGATCCAGCCTATACGGCTACTTACGGATCTACTACTGTAAGAGGCTACACGCCCTAGCACTACTTAGCCGTAGGCGGCCTCCGGGTCCTGGCGACTACTCTGTAACTACGCCCTGGCCATCCAGGTGTACTTCTTCAGTAATAAAGTTTGATTATTCATCAACTACTTTATTGTCTTACTCCCCCAACGGGACTACTGGCGAGTACGACTACTCGCGACAACTCCACGATGGGACCCCGCACTTAGAGATCACGATAATGAGTACTCATCCATGGAAGTTTTTCTTCATTCATACTTAAACAATTTCATTACAATTGTTTTTGTACAACTACTACTACGAGCTAACTATTACAGGACTACTGGAGATTAAGTTTCTCGGCGACTTGTTCTGCAATAGGCGCATCTGCTCCAGCAGCTCCGCGTTCTGCTCGTCAGTACAGTTGGCGGCTAGCCCGCCGGCGACTACATCCACGAGAGCTTTTGGGAAGTACGACTTCATGAAGGCCAGCACCTGGTTCGGGATCGACTTCGCCAAGTGCTTCACGTAGGCCGCCAGGCGGCTGGGGGCTTCCTTCCACCGGTCCACCAGTGGTGCTATCTTTGGACCGCCAGGGTGAGGCACCAGCAGCCTCGCGATGGGGAGCACAGCTTCCTCGAGCTCCTTGAGCTGGGCCCGCAGCTTCAAGCAGTCCTCGTTTAGCTTCTGCAAGGATTGGTAGCAGTTGACGAGGTCACGATCTGATGCAATACGGAGCTCCATGTGCTTGTCACACTCGTAAGCAAGCTCCTTATAATCGTACTCCAGTACATGGCGGGCCTCTTGCTCCCGGTAGAAGAGGTTCTTCAGATCAATCTCCGAAGCTTTCAGCTGGTCTACACGAGTCTCAAGCTCTGCAATCAACAAGGCACAGCGGGTCAGACTACTTCAAGGTACTTCCAATAAGTACTCGACAAGGCAATGGTGTACCTTTGTTCTTGTTGCAGAGAGACTTGTTCTTCCGCACCAGATCGTCGCTCTTCGCCTGCATCTCTTGGACGTCATTGTGGTACTTGGCGAAGGCGGTGTCCAGCTTCGACTGCATCGCGGCGGCGTGCTTCCGAGACTTCACGAGTTGTTTCTCTAATGTCTCAGCCCGGAGCACCACGTAGCCGTACCCTTGAAGCATCTCTGACTTCTGGCGGGACCTCTCCGTGACGTCCTGCACAAACTACACATGTCAAATGGGTGCTCAACACTAAAGGATTGACTACTCAAGGGTGTTGATTACTCACCTTCATCCATTGCTCGGCCTGGCGCACCGCCTCCAGGTGCCGAGCCACCGTCGCCGGGTCGACTAGATCGTCTGCCAACAACTCGAGCCCGCCACGACTACTCATCGTGGCTTCGAACATTGGCACCGAGCGGATTGGCTCCGCGTCCTGGATCTCTGGCGAGCGGACGACCACCTCAAGAGTGGGTTCTGGCAGCGCGTCATGGCCTTCTCCTCCAGTCGCCGCAGCGGCTTCTCCGGCGGCCACCTCCATCGGCTCGGGCACTTCTCCAGCAGCCTCCTGAGTCTCTGGTGCCACACCCTCAACGGGCACCGCCGATGGGATATCGCTTCCCTCGGCTCCAACACCTGTCGACAAGAGGACAACTGCATCAATCATACCTAGCGACTACGACTACTCTACGGGGCTACTTGCACCTGAGAGAGTACTCACCTTCAATGACGCTGGCTTCAAGCAATGCAATCTCAGCGGCCGGCGCTTCGGACTCGGCCTGAGGGGCGGGAGCAGACTCCTCAGCGGGCGACGCGGCTTCCTCTTCGGCCACCGCTGTAGCGTGTTCATCCCCCTCCCAGGACAGGTCCGTCGATTTCATGCAGGGTATACAAGCTGGTCGTCAACCTAGTATGACTACCACATCTAATATACTACTCGAGAAGGATCAACACTTGCAAGCTCGACCGAACGACCGTCACGGTTGGGGCGCCGAGGATACTGGCGATGTCGACCAGTCCTGCCTCGGCTGGCGCCTCTTCTTGCGTCTCAGTAGCCACTGCCTCTTTAGTAGCAGCAGCGGCGGGTTCTGTGCTCCCCTGAGCAACAGGGGGCTGGCCCTCCATCTGCGCCAAAAGTTCCTCTACGGTGGGGGCTGGGCTACGACTACCCCCAGCCGGCTCCCCCACGGTGTCCCAATCGCCTTCGACACCCTGTTCAACGGGGTCAAAAAGCGGCATCTCCTGCAATCAAGGGTACTTCGTCGTCAACACACAAGATCGAGACATGAGTACCCGACTACTCTAGTGAAGGCGGCTTACCTCCTGGGATGTGGTCTCCGAGACCTTCAACTTCTTGGCCACGCGCTTGCGAGCCACATTGTGCGGCCTCCTCGGTGGCGTGGCAAGCTAGCCTCCAGGCTAGCCGGTTGATCCTGAACGAGAGGTATATGAGGCAATCCAGGGCGGCTGAACCGCGATCGCAGCTGAAAACGCTCCTGGAGCGTATCTTCATCGTTGTCCTCCTCGGACGTGTCCTCGACAACAACTGTGTCATCTCCTTCGCCAAACTCGCGCCGCTCCTTGGCTTTGGTTTTCCCTTCCTCTGGGACCTCGACCTGCTGAGGAGGTGACGCCGGCTCAGAGACGAACTTCGCCAAGTCATCCTGCACGAAGCACTACACATCAGTACGACTACTCTTATGTAATGAGTACTCGACAACAAATGCGGCTACTGACCTCCTTTGGTGGGCGCGCGGCGGAGTATTCTAGTACTGGGCACGGTGTGTACGCTGGCATATCTTTGAAGATTCTGGCCAGCCTATTAATAATGTCGTCGTCGTCGACTTCATCTCCAGGCATCCGCGACATATCGTCGTCGCCGGTGTACTCGTATCCCAGGGTGTCGCGGGCCATCAGCGGCTGCACCCTTCGCTTCATGAAGCTGAAGGCCACATGTTCGGCCCTCAGCCCCGCTTCCCTCACCGCCTTGATCTTCGCCAACAACTCGGGCAACTGGAGTCCTTCTTGCATTGTTGGCTCCGAGTTCCACCATGGCTGGTGCTTGGGCTGCTTCCCGCTGGGCTTCAGCAGCTCCGGGTGGTGGTTCGTGACGTAGAACCACTTGGCTTTCCAGTCTTGATTGGAATCTATCAACTTGTAGGAGAGGTACTGCTCGGCGGCACCGACTACCCGGGGGTTGCTGGCGCTGGGTTGAGGCTTCACCCGGAAGAACTTCCGGAACAAGATCCAATGGGGCTTGATCCCTAAGAAGGCTTCGCAAAAATGTACAAAGACGGTGGTGTGAAAGATACCGTTGGGTTGAGGTTGAGGTACTCGATGCCGTAGTACCCCAGCAGCCCCTTGAAGAAGTCGCTCGCCCGGAGGGATAGTCCGCGCTTCGCGAACCGGGTGAACATTGGGATCTCGTCCGAGTTCTTCTCCATGGGGTACGGATCCCCTGCGGCGGCTCTCCACATGTCCACCTCCTTCTCCCGTAGAAAACCACTATTGAGCAGGGCCGGCAGATCTTCGGTTTTGGCCATGGACTTCTTCCACTCGCGGTTCGGATCTGGTCGCGGCGGAGACACTGGCGGCGATGCCCCTGCAGCAGATCCAGCGGCCTCTTCACGGGCCCTCTTCTTCCTAGCGGCGGCCTTCGCGGTCTTCAATGGTGAAGGCTTCATTCTCTAGGTGCACGGTGTCTTCACGCGCATTCGCTCGAGGCTACAATGATGGCTCTCTACGGCGTGTGTGCGTGGATCTACAAACTCTCTACGGCGGCAGTGCACACTGGTGGTGATTCCTGGCTAGATCTGCTAGGAATGGCTGCGAATGCGTTGGGTGAAAACCCCTAAGGGTTTTGGCTTCTATTTATAAGTCAACGGCGGCCCCTCCAACGGCCGGATGGATAAGTCTGCGCGCGGCTGACTCAGCGGCGGCGCCTGACTCTTCAACTTCTACTAGTCGACGCGCCTCATCTCGGGGGCTCAGCTACTTCTACTCGACTCCCTGGGTAGCGACAAGACTCAAGAGCAACTCAGGACACATTCTACAAGATGACCCTTCAATTCGAGAGGAAGTACTCGACTCAAGGCTCGGGGGCTCCGTGCCACGTGTCCTTCGGTTTTTTCTCCGGATTTTTCGGGATTTTCTTGCCAAAACTTCAGATGGACCCTCAGCCAGAGTCTACGACTCAACCTAAGGCTCGGGGGCTACTCCATATGGAGTGCGATTTTGCAATCACACTTCCATATCAGTTTCCGCTTCAAGACAACACGGGCATTGTTGAAGACCTTCAAGGGCAGCACTCGAGGACGCTTGGGACTACTCGAGAAGACTTTAGGATTGCTCAATGATCAGCTGGAGTACATTCCAGCCTCGGGATGCTTCGACTACTCTTGAGGACTTTTGACTTGTAGTACTCGGGGACGCTTGGGGACTACTCGTTAAGGCCGTCAAGACTACTTGAAGCTATCCTTCTTGACTACAAAGTACTCGGGGGCTTTTCGTATGGACCTCCCTTGGCCCACTACCTCGGTGGGTACCAGGACCGACTACTCGGTGGGCCCCTGGGACTACCCGACTTGCGCTCCACGGTACCTGTTGGCGTGAAGCACAAGGACTACAGAGGAGAAGTACTCGGTTAGGAAGCTATACATGTCCCGCACTGTATAGAGAACTCCTAGACGTACTCGACTAGTACTCTCTACCTGAACCGACTTGTAACCCTGCCTCCCCGACTATATAAGGCGAGGCAGGGACCCCTCTGTAGATCATCTCATCTCACGGTGTAAGATTGCATCATCTTGTAATCGTACCCAATCAATCCAGAGCTACGCAGCATACAGGACGTAGGGTATTACGCACCTCGCGTCCCGAACCTGTCTAAATTGTGTGCCACGTGTCTCTTCCTTCGAGTTACCGATCTCGGCGAGGCCACATTCATCTACTTTGGGTACTCCCCTTAGTAGGTTGTCGGTCTAAAACACCGACAGTATTGTCCACATGCTTCCATGCCATGGAGTCAACAGGATGACGTAGTTTCCTGTCTTTTATTCTTCCGTTGTCATGCCAACGCATTTCTGTGGATGTCCTCTCTGACATGTACAATCTGCGTAGCCGAGGTGTGAGAGGGAAGTACCGAAGGATTTTGTTAGGGACACGACGACGGTTCTTATCCTCACCATCGTCCAAATGGCCACCACCACTGTTCTTATCCTTATCATCTGTTTTCCACCTAGATGCTTTACATTTGGGGCATATGTCCAGCTTCTCGTGTTCCATCCAAAATAACACACAATGATTCTCGCATGCATCTATCTTTATATAGTCCAAGCCCAGATCACGAACCACCCTTTGCACTTTCTCCGTTGTGTCTGGGACACAATGACCTTTAGGGAGAAACTTTGATATCAGAAACAGTACCCCCTCCAATGCTTTGTTACTTATCCCATACATGCACTTAAGCTGGAAAAGTTCCACAATAAAAGATATTTTCATACCATCTTCGCAACCTGGATATAATTCCTTTTTAGCCTCCTGTAGTAACTTGAAGAATACCTTGGCTTGGTCGTTTCTTGTCCCATATTCATCACTGATCTCTCCTCGTATCTCTCCTCTGATTAGGGATTTAATCAAATGACTGGACCCATCATCTTCACTCGGTGCATCGCCTTCTTCATTGTCTACTCCACAATCATGTGGCGCATCTTCATCATCGTTCTGTACTTGTATGTAAAACCCCGGATTTTCATAGAAAATCCGAATCCCTGTACCATCGCGATAGTCCCTGGATCAGCGGCTATCGCGTACAGAATGTCTCACAGATAGATACACAAAGTCATACATCGCATCACATAAAGATAAGAGTACATTAATTTATTACAAGTCCATTATGGAGTACATCATTACAAGCCTCTTGGCTGAATCAGAGTAAAAATTCTACACAACGGTAGCTATCTCCTCAGAAGGGTCTCCATCTTTATTCTTCCCGCCACAGGCAAACTCGAGCGAAGCGACGTATCCCTCAGTCGTACCATCCGTCGGCGTTGCAGTCGAACTCGGACTCGTACCCCCGCACACCCAAAGTCTATCCCCAAGGAGTGGGATAGGTCCACGTCACCAACCGTATGCAGCTTTAAGTGGCCTAACATCTAAAGGGAAAAGAGAGTAGACAAGGAAACGGCTGTGGGTTCCTATGCGAGCGACGCACGAGTAAAAACAAGGTATCTCCATCAATATCCCGAAACCCAAGTCTCTCAGCACAGCCCGGATCCACCTGGTCACCCAGAAGGCCCGTCACCACCTCCTACTCCTGTCTAGGGTCGATGCGAGAACTTCCTCTCCTCGCACCTCAATGATTACACCCGGGTCGACGAGGTAGATGGAGCCTCTCTCCTCTAACCGGCTATAACCACGGCTCACCACACTCTCACCTATAGGGGGGAGGTAGAAATCCCAAAACATGAGGAACGAACATGTCTTCTAGGCAGTGTCCATGACCGAGGACGCGGCTATAGCTATAGATCGAACGACTCTGCAGAGTGTGTACACCTGTACCCATCCCGGAATGGTACCCGGCCGGTGTACGGCCGACCGAGCCCATCCTACCAGCGAACTCTCGGTAGTTACGAACCCATCCTGCATCCGGCCCTCAAAGCTGTCCCCCCCTCGGAAGGGACTACACCGGAAGCGTGAAATGCTCCCGTGTGGCCACACGGGAGTCGCTCCGAGAGGGGTGGTCTCACCTCCACCGCTCCCCCACTGATACCCCGCTATCCATCCTAAGCAGGTATGGTTTCGCACTTGCCGAGCTCAACACGGCCCTATCCCCACTCTCGGCGGGGTGGTGTGTACGATGTCCTATAAACAAGTTGATCCACTCGGTTTCAGACCGGGGCGAGCTCATGTCCTCCAAGCGCACGTAAAAACCCCAACACCTAGGCTTCGAAAACCGTAACAGGAGGGATGCACTGAGGTGTGCACCCCTACCCCCGATCCCAGATCGGTTGTTTCGAGCTCACCCCCGCCAAAGTACCCAAAACGCCTTCTCCTGCCGGTTTTTACCCCACACACGCCAAGAACCACTATTCCCATCCCAACACATGCATCGCGAAGCTCGGCGTATATACACGCTCACATAAACATATATAGTAGTGGTAGGACAATCAAGGACGGGGGTAAATAAAGAGGCGATTGCAAGGTTCATCAACATGCATACATAAAGTAAAGCGCTAGCAATACTACTCGACAATGCCTAATGGGTAGTTCGGAATCGGTCGGGCGTGAACACGGGGTCGGGTAGTCCTCCGCGGCGAAGTCGTCGACGTAGTCGTACTCCTGGCTCAGCTCTCCGGCTCCTGCTGCTCCTAATAGCGCGAAAAAGGAAATAAATAGCGGTCCTAAAGCAACTTAAATCCAAGTAAGAGCAAATAAGATCCAAAAAGAGGCAAACTCTAGTCTAGCACGGAGTTTGGGTTTTTAGAAGATTTTCAGAAGAAGTTTCATATTTTTCGGAGCTAAAACGGATTTATTATGAATTTCCAAAGATAAAATACATTTCTGAAATCAAAATACGCATATACAATATTGCAGACTCTTAGCTAGCTATAGGGTAGCTCCGGTGGCTCAAACACGGCTTTAAGCCGGCGGCGGGCAGCCGCTACGGCCGGCGAGGTGGCGGCCACGCCGGCGGCGGCCGCATGGCCGGCCACGCGGCGCCGCGTGGCGCGGCGCGCGGCGGATCCCGGGGTGGATCCCCCGCGGCGCGCGGCCGTGCGGCGCCCGTGTGGCCTGGTTGTGGTTGGCCGGGCGCACGGGATCCCCTCGGATCCCCCGCGGTCACGCGCACGTGTGCCCGCCCGTGTGCATGCTAAACCCCGGTGGTTTTCCTCCTCGCGTGTACGGTGTTTGATGGAATGCTCGTGACGGGCGGCGGCGCGGCCGCGGCTCGCCGGTGGCGAGGCACGCTCGGCCGGGCCAATAGGTGACCGGGACATGGATGAGGGGCGGCAAGGCTCGATCTTGGCGCCAATCGTGGACGGCCTCGGCCAAAGATGGGCGGCCGGCGGCGAAACGGGGGAGCGGCGGCGACGGGCGCGGGCGGCGGCGCGGTGAGGGTCGCCGGCGACGGCGTTAACCGACGCCCAGCATCCTTGGCTGCATGCGGATGGGTTCTAAGGACGCAAAGACACCTAAAACCGGGGCTTTTTCCCCCTAGGTCGCCTGGAACGGCTCCCGCCCGCCGTGGCGGAGCTCTGGCCGGTGGCGGCACGCGGTGCGAGCACGGCTCCGGCCACGGGGGTGGCTCCGTGTGCGTGCGCACGGTGAACGGGGTGTCGTGGCGGTCGTGTCGCCGGGCTTGCGTGGGTGGCGGGCGCTCGTGCGCGTGGGGGAACGTGGTCGAGCGAGGCCGGCGGCGCGGCGCTGCGGAGCACGACGGCGGCGTGACACACGTCGGCGAGGTGAGGATGGCGCGGGGTCGAAAGGGAAACGGCGGCGCGTGTGCGTGTTCGCGGCGACGGCGGCGGTGGCACCCGCACAAGAGAGCGTCCCGGCCGGCACGAAGGCCGGCATCACCGGCGGCGGCGCGGCGGCAAGAGCGGCACGGTGCGATCACGAAGCGCCTTGGCTCGAAGGCCGGGTCGACCACGAGAGGGGCGAGGGAACTTCGCCTCACCTTGGTGGCCACGGGCCGACGTGCGGCGGCGGTGAAGCGGGGGCGGAGCGAGAGGAAGCGGGGGTCGTCGGCGTGGAAGGGGACGGCGGCGCGGAGCAGAGGAAGCAGGGGCGTCGCGGTACTTGGCTTCGCGGCGTCCTCGAGCTCCCACGTGCGGTCCTCCGGCTTCGCGAGGTAGGCGGCGAGCTGGCGGTGGGCCTCCGGGTCTTCTTCTCCCCTCCTCCTCCTCCTTCTTCTCCGGCGGGCAGAGGCAGAGTGGAACGGGGAGGACTCCCCGTGGCGGCTAGGGTTGGGGCTGCCCTGAGGCGCGGCGGCGGCCTTCTTATAGGGCAAGGCAGGGCGCTGGACGCGTGGACGGCGCGGATGGCTCCGGCGGGCTCGGACGGCTGCCAGGGGGGGGGGGGCGGAAGGGCGTGGCGGCGACGGTAAAGGGGAAAAAGGAGCGGGTGACGGGAGGAAGAAGGGGTGACGCCGGGGGCGACGTCACGCGGGTCCCACCTGGCGGTGACCCGGCGCGGGCGCGGTAGGTGGTAAGCGGGCCGGCGTTAGATGGGCCGCGGTGGGCTGGAAAGGGAAAAGGAGAGGGTGGCGCGGCGCGCAGAGAATAAGAGAGGAGGGAGGCTTAGCGGACTTCCGGGCTTTGGGCCACGGCCCAGCAGCTACCCTCCCTTGACCTTTTCTATTCCCTTTCTATTCTAGGTTCAAATTTGAATGCAAATTCAAATTTGAAAACCCACTAAAATAAACTCCAAATAAAACCAAAAGAACTCCAAGTTTCTCACACTAACATTTTTATGTTTCCTAGAAATTTTATTTAGCTCAAAATAAATCTAGGAATTAAAGGAGAGGAAAGGAAGACATCCTTAAATAAGTTGATAATCACCCAAATAATTCATCGAAAATTTTAAGTCCACAATTTTATTAATTAACATTCCTCAACAAATTTGAGGGATGTTACATTGTACATCTGATGCTGCTGGGTTGTCGTCATAGTGTACTTGTAGATCACTAGGTCCAGCATCATCATTGTGAAATACCACATCAGCTGAACCTTCCCCTTCCTTGATAAAAGCTTCAGCGAACCCTTTTGAAAGGACATGACTCTGAAGCATAGCCCGTGTTTTATGTGCATTGCATAGACATCTAGGGCAAGGACATGCTGCAGTTCCACCACTGGAAGTGCCACTGAATGTCTTGTCCATAAACTCCGAGAATTTCTTCCTCCACTGAGACGAACCACGAGGCAAGCGCATCCAACTCCTATCATCGCCTGACATCTGCGTAATGAAGATGAATGATCACCAATTTCAGCTTGCATATTTACATACATATAATTCAAATATATGTGCAACCCATGATGATCTTGCTCGTACCTTTCGACGCGACTTGAGGACGGCTTGTCTAATCGATCGATCGACGTGGACGATGCAGGGCGTGCCACAGCCAGCGATTAGGGCAGAAATCACCCCCTACGCAGCAACCAGTCGGAGGAGTCCAGATGCCCAACAGCAGAGACTGTCGCCCTCACCCCGGCCCCGTGCGCAGCAGCTGTCGTCCAAGGAGTCGAGAGCCGAGCAGCGGCAGCAGTATGTCGCCCTGACCCGGCCGTACACAGCAAACCGCGTCGAGGAGTCTAGATGCTGTGCCGTCCCCCCTGCGCGCCGTGTGGGAGTCGAGAGATCGAGGTTGATCGCCCCCTCCTGACGTGTAGGCCCGAGATAAGGCCCAATCCAACTTAGACTAGACTCTTACTTGTTGCAACACTCCAAGTACATATTGCAACAATACCTAAACGTTGCACTAGATAACAATTTTCGCTTCGGAGCTAAACACCTTGTTGCAATAAAGTTTTTCAATTGCAACAACATCTAAGTATATTGCAACTGTAAATATATGTTGCAATTCAACCTCCCTTTTGCTTCGCCTCCAAGAGTTATTGTTGCATTAAGCTTCAATAATTTGCAACGCTTCTGAAAATTTATGCAACACCACACAAGAGAAGCAATAGTCACAACTAAATGCAACTAACACAAATGTGGTTGCCGTACTACCACACAATTGCAACCAAAATCAATTCTAGTGCAACCATTTGACACCATTGCAATATTGTCAACCAAATGCAACAAAGCTTTGCAACAGCTTCAAACCCGTTGTATTAACAACACGTATCGCTACACTTTTTAAGAATGGTAGCAAAAAAACAATCTATACCAACCAAATTTTCAGCGTTGCAATTCAGAGGCGTTGAATTTGATACAAAACCTTGTAGTGTTCAGGGTGTGACAATTAGCAAGCCTGAGTATACTAATACTCAGCAAGACTAACCCGTCAATGATAACTACTTCACCGAACTCTAGACATGAAAGGCTTTTTGGGCCATTGGGTTTCTTTTGCTGAAAAGTAACAAAGAGTATGTCCTTACTTTCAAGATTTTAGCACAAGTTCTAGTGGGTTTATTCTCTTCTAAATTAGCCAATCTAGTACAAACAAGGTTGTACAATACAATTAAACAAGCATGATATTCATCAACTTCCATCATTAGGGATCTCATGGCTAGTGGAGTAAGTAGTCTCAGATAACGGTGAGAGGCTGACAATCGATTGATTCAAACCTTGCAAGGTAGACCTAAATACATGGTGGGATGCCCCCGCGAGGACAACCACCAAACGGTTCCCAAAAATCCTCGGGTCGGGATAAAAGGACATAGTCTTTGGTGCTGGCTACCTGGACTACCCCGCGAGGCAACCGGACTCACACGTGCACCACCGGTATCTAGCCGTGAGACGCATCCCAAGAGTAGTGACAGTTAAATCCTAGCTACCTCATTAAGGTACAAGGCTTACCGGTCCCATTCCCAACAAGTGCTTAGTAGGTTCAAACACTTAACTCACGATAGCCATTGGACCGGAGCCCACGTCCCATGTTCTTACCACATGAGCAATCCATTTAAGGGGATCTTGTGATTCCAAAACAAGAACCTATTCTCGTAAGTGACAGGCATCACTCGACTTGTAACGGTCCTATAGCATGGCAGCTATCGACCTATCATACTAGTAAGGACACAGGTACCTAGGGATCATGCATCTAGGGTTTCATACAACTCTTGAACTTAAATGCACAAGCATCCATAGATATTTGTATATTAAATTTGAAAAACTGGGTTAAATGCACCGGGGCTTGCCTTCGTCAGCAGTGTTAGGTGTCTTCGAGTACTTCCACGTACTGCAGTGCAGCTTTCGCTTCTCCCTCCTCGGCTTCCGGCACGAGAGAGTAGTCACCGTCGGGAAGGTCTACACGGAATGCAATGCATGGTTCAGGTGATGTGATTGATTCTTTATCTTATCTAACTCTTGTTGGCAATATTCACCTTAACAATTAGGTTCAGGGAGGAACACTGACTCCGTCTCCTGCAATGGCTTGATTTGTTTGCTTAATCCTTCCTTTTCTCTGCGTCTTTTCTGTAGTTCCCCTTTCCTTTCTTTCTTTGATTTGTAAGTATTTCTCTCCTGTGTACTTGCTTGTTGTTGCTTCCTTTAATATATGTTTTGAATGCTGTGGGGAACTCCCCCACAGTTTTGCGTTCAAAAAAATATTCACCTTAACAAATAATTAATTATTAACTTCCTTTCATGAGGGTGGCAATGGTGCCGGTGGCTCGGTGCCTGCCCGCGGGAAAGCAATGGCGCCTTTTATAGGCCGCGTGCTCGACCGGCGGTGACGGCAGGATGACGACGGTCGAGATGCCATCGTGCTACGGCGCTCCTCGGCCGGCGCGCGTACGGTCCCCCGACCGCGGACGGAGCCGGCGGTCCCGCCGCGTGCACGCGCGCGCGTACGGGGCGGCGACGGGGAGGCGCGTGGTGCGGGGCAAACCGAGGCGTCTTGGGGCGCGGCGCCGGCCTGGAGAAGGTGCGTGGGCCTAGGGTGGCACGTGACATCGGGCGTTGGGGCGTCGGGCGGCGCACGGGCGCGGCGTCGCGGCGCGACGTCACGGCACAGAGCGTGGCCTGCCCGTCTTGATTTTGCTGAGCCTCGGTTTGAACACGATTTACTCCAAAACTTCGTACTGAAGTGCATCAAGTGATGAATATGAAAGTTGTAGATCTTGCTACCCTCTATAACTTTCACAAAGGCCATATAGTGTTTTTCTCCATAGATTTTGCAAGAGAGGCTTGCCAACTTTGAATGCCGATGTGTGTCAGTGAACAGGAGGTACTGTCAGTTGACCAAGTTTTTCACCTTTTCCCCCTCCAAATTTGAAATGCCAAACTACATGAAAGTTGCGTCCCTAAACAAACTGGACAACTTTCATAAAGGTAGATTTTTAAGTGTTTAGGTGAATTTTGGAGAACGCGGTAAAAGTTCCAGAAGACATTCAGGGTCACTAGGGTTTAGGTGGGGTTTGTCCATGACTTTGACCAACCACACATGTGTGTCAACTTGATCAATGGGATCATTAGGGTTGGTCGGTGAGGTTTTCGAGGTGAAGACCCAAGTTGACCGTGATTTGACCACTGTCAGCAGAGTTGACCAACAATTAGGGTTAAATAAAAACCTGGGGCGTCACACCAGCCAAGCGGATTTGCTGCTATAGTAGGACAAGATTAAGCTATGTAGAACAAATAATCTATTCAGATCGATGCAAAAACCCAACACTGTTGCATTGCTAGAATCCATATTCCATCTCTTAAGAAGGTAACTTTTGTGTTTATGTTATTATGGTAATACCAGAGTTAAAAGATCATAAAAAAAGACATGAAGACCCAAGATTGTAAATAAAATATGTGGAAAGTTACAACTATAATCAAATTGAGTAAAACCACAAGAGGTTGGACTAATTTACATTGCGCCTCCCGAGGAGTTCACTAGCAGTGCTGCCTCTCAAACTTAGTTGGTGGGGAACTGGGGATGTTTGCCCATGATGATGCAGATAACCTAGGTGACATTAGTGCGGAGCACCATTCACCAATGTTGATGTCTGACCACCTCCTCTTTGTCGCGCTCTCTTCATCTTCATGCACCAACACCACTACTCCGTACAAGCATGAGTGCATGACCTCCTCCACCACCAACATCCACGCCCTCCACTTCTGCATCCCTTGCAGCTGCATCATCACTAACACCTCTATTGCCTCCTGCACCAACTCCTCTTCCTCCCCATCCATGCTCTAATCCTCGTCCCTCCAAATCATCATCATCGCAACCAGTGCCATTAGAGGCTCCATCAACGCCAAAAGCTCCTCATCGTCGATGGAGCCACGCTCAAACATGTGGCCATCAGAAGATAGAAATAATACTCATCACACCTACGTGCTCCTCATACTTCTTGGATGAGTAATTGTGAAAGACGAGTACAAACCAATGCCATGGGAATTGATTGTCATTTGGAGATGAAAATTGAGTGCAGGAAATATTGAGGAGCTCATGGGATGGCATTGGTATGTAATTAATATAGTGCAGCTTCAAACAGGGGAGGATTGCAATACTTGGGACCATGGAATCAGTTTCTTTTCGTCCTTCCAACTACTCATTCGTGGACGATAAAGGAGCACATTAGCCTTGAGTATGACTCTAATGGACATGTTGATGAGGGGCTAGATTAGGGGTGGTCATTACCACCCTTAATCTCCCAACGTGTAACCAATAGGGCCCCGCAACGAGTGGGACCCACGCCTACTAGCAAAGCGCTATGAGAGCTTATTGCGTACGTACAGCTTGCTTGGCTACTTGAGTGTTTGAGCAAGTTGTACAGGACACTTGAGTGCTAAGCAAGTTGGTATGTACACACACTACTTGAGTGCCTACTCTACTGACTTCTAGGAAGTAGCATGCATGCAACTCCCTTTGCGTGGGCACCATGGGCGGGCTTCTCACGTGTCAGCACACTCGTGAGCATGCACTAGCAAAGTATCAAGCAATGAAAAGAAAGCCGTTGTTTGGTTGGGGAGCGAAAAAATTTCTCCCTCACTTTGACCACTACCTAAGGGTATTAAACAATGTCAGTTTTCAAAACTACCTCCACAGCCCTGTGTAAAATCGCGAGACGAATCTAATGAGGTATTTGACCGCATGATTAGAGGATGATTACCGTAGCATTACTGTAGCAAATCATCAATTAAATATGCTCATACATTCGTCGCGCAGAGCTACACTCATACGTGAAAAGTTTGTGCAAATAAACTTCATTTAGTACTCCATGCAAGCAAGATTCCCTGGACGTTTGCCTGCAAGGTCTAGCTCATGAACGCCAAAGGTAACGCCTTTTGAGTATGCTTGTAGGCAATAGGAACATGGGGCGGTTTGGCATGTGGCAGCATGCATGCAGGGCTAGTCCGCGCATGTGAACTCGCCTGACTAAGCCCAGTTTAGGAACGCTAATGGTGAAAACACCCGACCTAACTCCCCCTCGCACGACCTAACGAGCTCTGAGTCTCCGTCTCCGACCAAATGCTCCTTCGCAGCTAAGGAACTCCCAAAGCTCCCACTTGCCTAACAAGTTCACTATACCAGCTACTCTGAGAACAGTGGGGCCCACGACATGGATAAAAGTTTTTCCCTATACTCTCGAAGACTGTGTACTCTCTATCTCTTGTTACCTTCACATGTAAGTCTTCTCTTGACTTATAAAAGGAAGGTCACATGTAAGTCTTCTCTTGACTTATAAAAGGAAGGCACCAAAGGTAACAGGGGTATTTTTCTTTTTACTCACTCCACTTTGATGGAGCTCTCTCTCACTGTTCTTCTTCTTCCTCCAGCCAACCTTGGCTCCTAGACACATTCGTACGCAGACTTCTGCTGCAAGAACCACGCACACACACCACAAAGACTTGGACCAACCTCCCTCTCTGGCCAGTTTTAATCTCCCACTACAAACCAGTGCAAACAACATGAACAACACGAACTGGACGTAAGGTATTACTCCACGGAGGCCTGAAACGGTATAAATCCTTGTGTCCCTATTTGCATACCATCTGAGGCTCGATGCACAATCCTTGATTTTATTTGTTTGCGGTTTCTAAACCATGACAATTGGTGTCCACCGTGGGGCCGCTTGCGCGTCACGCTGATTTTTCACCAAGTCTCAGATGGCCAACATCATCGAGAGTTGTCCGCCTGGGTGCACGAGCACTCCGGCGGCTCATAGTTCATCATTGCCGCGGGTGGAGCTAAACGGAGTCAATCCCTAGCCCCCCTGCACCTTAACATCGAGGCTCTCGTCACAGCGTCTTGGCCGCGCTCTGCGTCATGGTTGCCGCGACATCCCAGTGACGCTCCGCGCCAACCTCGTGACCATTGCGGCATCCTGGCCGCGCTCCATACTGGCCTCGTGCCCGTCACGGAGTTGCCAGCGACACTCGTAACATCATCTTGGAAGTTGCAGCAACGTCCCCGGTACTCTCTCTTTCTTTCACCGCCGCCCTCGACGGGACGGCCTCCCAGCACGGGGTCGGGCGTACGCTCGCCGGTCAGGGCCACCACGGCGCTCCAGTCGCGCACTCGGCCGGAGCGTGCAGCCCCCACGCCCGACCGTGCTGTGCTCCGAGCCCTGCGTGCCATCCCACGAAGTAACAAGCTAGCATTGCAGCAATGATTAACTAACTTGCACTAGTAGGGAGAGGGGCTTTAGTCCCGGTTGGAGAGGGGTTTAGATCTCTCAAGTCCAACCGGGACTAAAGTTCAGAGACAAAAGGCTCCCCCCATTAGTCCCGGTTGAACCAACCGGGACTAAAGGATCCTTTAGTCCCGATTGGTATTACGAACCGTGACTAGGGGGGCACGCCAGCACCTGTGCCCACCCCTTTTAGTCTCGGTTGGTAATACCAACCGAGACTAAAGGGTCTCGTTTCTCTTTTTTTTGGGTTTTCGATTTGAGTGTATATTCTAATTGTTGTCTAACCCGTATATGCACGTATACGTATTTGAACTTGTATATAGGTATATACCAGTATACATATACCATATACGCAGTTAGATTAGACTTATATATAAATTAAACCCTATATATCTACATATATAAACTTATAAATGTATATACACATAATATTTTATACACATGAAAATAAATAGTATTTTCCTAAACTAGTATATATAAATCAAAACCCCATATAGTATATATACATCAAAATATCATTCAGTTCAAATTTCTTGTCTCATTTAGCTTTCCTCGGAGGTGAGTCGGTCAATTGGATGGTTGTCATAATGATGTTTTCCTTGTGGATTAACCACCTCGTCCATGAGGAATCCCACAAGAGCTTCTTGAATTGCCAAGAGACGATCCTTCTCAATGAGTGCGTCCCTTTTTATAATCCTCTGTAATTTGCAAATAGGTTGATATAATACACCAAGCGATTAAATATACAAAAATGATAAAAATGATGTATTATTAATAGGTTTATTTTACTTACACTATCATCATCCGCGTTGCCACTATGATGGTGTCTGAACTCACAAACGAGTACCCGCATAAATTATTTTCTTGCTCTTGTCTCAAACACTAAATTGGAGAGGAGAACACAATATGAAATTGTAGTGTTATACATTTTAAATATTCCCAATCTGAAGTTGTTATTTGTATAGGTACCGGAAAATCATACACCCATCTATTTTTGGGTTGAAATGCTCCTCGGTGCTTTGCAATGAACATGGTCCAAGCTCTGAGGCAAAATAATAAAAGATAAAATATGTTAGTATAAAAGCTAAATATATATATTGCATTATGGAAAATGTCATAGATAGAATTATTACTCGTGGAATACATCTTCAAGGTCTTGGTATTCTGAGCAGTCTTTTCTCAGTGAGTCATACACATTGATGTTGCTATTGTCGATACTGATTATGAGTAGAACCCAGTGGAATCTGTATGCATCCTCATGGAGATTAGAATTGATTAAATAGAATTAGCAATGATAGTTAGATGACAATCGTACTTACTTGAAGTTGTACGGCAGTAGTATAAGGTTCTTGTAATGAAACTCATCTAAGTGCCTAAAATTGGTCTCGACTGTTGTTTTCCGTTGGTTTTTAATCTCATCTGCATTAAGTTTTGATGGGTCCATGAAAGCAATTATTGAATAACCCTTCCTTCCCATCTCAATAAGTTGCAGGCTACACAAGAAGAGTCAAATGTTAATTAGTAGATCAATAAATGTAATAAAGTTATTTATAAACACATGAAAATATGTCACATACAGACACCAGGCCATCATAAGATCTGTATTCAGGGCGTCCAGATGGTAACTTTCATAGATATCAGTGAATCGGAGCCAGGCCACCTTCTCGTTTTGAAGGGAAAAATCTCCAGGTCTCACGAGCATACCAAACATCACCAGGCCCTCAGCTGACTTCTTCAAGTACCAGTCATGAAATCTGCGCATCTTAGTTGGGAGCTTGTTGACCAATTCTGGCTTCACTAGAGGTTTTCCTAGCTCAAAGCGCCATCTAAATTCTTGAGTTTTTATCTGCTAGTAGGTCTTCAAGGCCGACAAGACCACCAATAGGCAACTTTGTTTGTTCAAAAAAGCTAATGACCTGAGCCAGTTCCACTTCACCCATGGCGTCAATAGCGTTTTGCACTTCTGGAGTGATGCCCGCAAACAAGTCAGTCTGATGGGCCATGGATGCAGGTATTTGCTCGATGTTTCTGGTGGTCCCCGACGTCGACGCAGGAATATCCTTGTTCTTGTCAGGGTCGGTGGTCCCCGACGTCGACGCAGGAATCTCCTTGTTCTTGTCTGTGGTGGCGGTCCCCGACGTCGACACAGGTATTTGCTCGATGTAACTATTCGGCGACCCTCGCTGTTTCTTCTTAGCATAAGACTTGACCACAGAACGCTCATAGTCCATTTTCAACAGCGGTTTCCTTCTCCTTTTTGTTTCCTTATCATCTATGAAAGCCTTGAGTCTCTCCGTACGACCTTCATTTTTTGGCTTCCAGATCTTCCTGTTTTTTTCTTTCTTTCGCTTTTTCAAAGAAGTCCTTGACATCTTTCCGTACGGACCCATCTGTTTCTTCATCTGTCTTTGCCTCTGGCTTTTTCTTTGCTGATCGTTTTCGTTTCTTCTTTGGTGGTTGCACTGACCTGAAAGATTGCGCTCGAGAGCTTGCGGCGAATGGTTGCTGAGGTGAATTGGGAGGGATGTCATCATCGTGATCGCTGGAGCTCCGTTCACCCGAATTGTCACATGGTTGTTGCGGAGAAGGTGAGCGAGCAGGTAGTGCCGATGACGGCCCAGGAGACGATGGCTGCCCCGGCTCCAGGTGGTCTCTCGAAGATCCATCATTCTCGGGGATTATGACGATGTAACGTTTTGGCCATAATATGATACCGTGTAGCACATCCTTAAGTGTCTTTTCCCCGTCACCTCCTAGGATATCTATCTCTAGCGCCTCAAAATCAGGTTGACATATCCTCTCTATGCTAACTAAGGCATAGCCAGGTGGAATCAGCATGACGTAGCTCGTCTGTCTAGGAAACTGTGCAAAAGCACTTCAGTCCGCCACTTTAGAATAAATATTTAATTAGTTATTATTAGCATTGTGAATGCAAGTCCACAAAAATCAAAGTAATATATCTGATCAATTATTGAGGTAATAAAAGCGTGAATTAGACATACCTTCATTTTGATGTTGCCGAATGGCTTGTGAAGCTCACATCTGGTGCGCCGACAGGTGTCATTCACAAGGTACCGTTGGCTGTCCACTTGAAGTCTTTCTATTGCCCTTTGCTCTTCATGAACCGCCGGAGAAGCACAACTGGAAAAGTGAGCAGAAGGAACTTGTACTAGAGGCAGTCCTTGTGTTGGGGTCTCATTTACAGCGACGGCCACTTGCCGTTCAATATCTACCGTCAACTTTTCTTCGTGTTCTTTAAGTCTTTTTTCTAACTCTTGCCGTCGTTCCTCCTCTTCGCGCTTTCTTCTTCTTTTGCGGCTTCGATAGGTGGCAATGTCCCCCCTGAAGCCAAATTTCCATGGTACCACCCTGAAGCCCCTGCACCGTCCTGGGTGTTCAGGATTCTTGAGCGCCATAGTGAGCTCATCGATCTCTCTGTCAACCTCCACTCTGCCCACTCTGACATCTTCAAGTATTTTCAATATTTCAAGTGCAGACTCTCGTAACGAGGGTGGATAATCAAGGGTACCATCTTCGGAGTTAATTGTGCCTCCATGAGCATAATACCAATTCTTCACTCGCTCGGGCCAATCAACGACCGCTGGTATGGTACCTTATGCGAGAAGGTATTCTTCCATCTTCCGCCACTTGGGAACTGCAAATGCATATCCACCTCGACCAAGATGATGGTCGTGCTCCTTCTTAGCACGACTTTGCTTCCCTTGTGCACTTGCCTTAGTGAAATCTTCACTTTTCTTGTATTCCACAAAGGACGTCCAATGTTCTTTTAACTTGGGATATTCAATCCAATTTGGAGTTTGATTCTTCTTGATATAATCTTTATCGAGTTGCTGTTTGAACTTCTGAAATTGTGTTGCCATCCTCGTGAGAGTTCAACGCTTCACATTGGCTGGTTCAACACCTTCAGGAAGTGTGAAGTGTTTTAGGATTTCATCCCACAACAAATTTTTCACTAAGTCTGGAACCACGTGTGGATTATTGCTTTTTCCTTCCATTCTCTGTAGCTGATGGGCACGTTGTCCCTTACAATGGCCCCACACTATGACACATACTTGTCCTTGATTTTTTTTGGAACACATGGTTGGCCATCATCTGATACTTCTGTGATCTGATACATGACCTCTCTTTGTCTTTTTTGATGTGGAGGCTGAAGCCTACATGTTGCATATTCGTTATTTAATAAATTAGTACCTAAGAATTGAGGTTAGAAAAATAAGAACTATGAAGTTAATGCATGATATATATATATACCTCGTGGGATCATTCAATGCTTTCATTCACAACATTTTCCTCATTGTTTCTAGAATTGTCCTCAATATTAGCTGTTGTGTCCATGACAGGGGCAGCAGTGTCCTCATTCGGAGGTATGTTCAAGTACATGTCCGCCTGACTACACTCCTCCTCGGTGAAGGTTGCAATTGTACCACTAGCTATAATGTCGGCCGTAAAGTTGTCATGGTTGTCATCCATCTGGAATAAACAACATTTTTTTATGAATTTCAAGAATAAGCAACAAGTTTTTCTATGAATTTCTAGAATAAGAAACAAGTTTTTATATGATTTTCTAGAATAAAGAAGAATTTTCTATGAATTTCTATAATAAATAAGGATATTCTATGAATTTATGTAATTTTCAACAATTTCTAAAACTTTATAGAGTAAACAAGTATTTACCAAGAATTTTTTTTGAATTTCTAGAATAAGCAACAAGTTATTCTATGAATTTCTAGAATGAACAAGTATTTACTACGAATTTTCTTGAATAAACAAAGTCAAAATATTTCTACTAACTTGAGGACGGATGATGCTTGTTGATGGCGGTGCCGTGTGGGAGAATGACAGAGATGACGGGAAGTCACTTGTTCGAGACAACGCGACAGCCGTCGACTTAAGAAGTACCAAACTAATGAAATTGTACATTAGAAAACAATTAAGAACTAAAATACACAATTAAGAACTCAAAATTACATATATATTAGAAAACAATTAAGAAATCAAATACACAATTAAGAACTCAAGATTACATACATATTAGAAAACAGTTAAGAACTCAAATACACAATTAAGAACTCAAAATTGCATATACATTAGAAAACAATTAGAACTCAAAATTACATATATACTAGAAAACAATTAAGAACTCAAATACTCAATTAAGAACTCAAAATTATATATATATATATATATATATATATATATATATATATATATATATATATATATATATATATATATATATATATATATATATATATATATATATATTACAAAACAATTAAGAACTCAAAATTACATATATATTAGAAAACAATTAATAACTCAAATACTCAAAACTATGAAATTGTATATTACAAAACAATTAGATTTTGTCACACAAATATACACACAAAAATATCCAAAGCATTACTATTAAATTAAACTAAAAAACACAATTAAATTTTGGTAGTTTCTAATTAAATTTTCTTTCTATTCCTATAATAAAATTTCATATTAAAAATTTAGACACAATTATAATTTATAATTAATATCAAAACATAAACTAAACCAAATAAAATTAATTATAAATGCTTGTTGACGCCAGCATTTCACGGGCTGACGTCAGCAAGGCAAAACCCCCCGCGCCCCGGCCGGCCATCGGGCACACGCACGTCGGCCGACGACGAAGAGAGGGGGGCCGGCAAGGCGAGGCGTCGCCGGCGGCGCGGCATACTGGCTGCAAGAGGCCACCACCGAGAAGGAGGGCCGGCGCGCGATCACCGCCGAGGAGAGGAGGGGTCGCCGCCGAGGGAGAGGAGGGCCGATGGGGGGGGCGAGTTGGGGAGGGCCGCCGCATCACGGAGGGGCGCCGCGCGGGGACGGAGATGCGCGTTGGGGACGGGGGAGGGCGGACGTCGGCGCGGGCCGGAGCTCACCGACGGCGAGAGACGGTGTTGCGCGTGTGTCGGGGAGTAGCGATGCGTCGGAGAGGAGCGGCGTGGCGCGTCGGAGAAGATGGGCGCGTCGGGGACGGGCGCGCCAAGGAGAGGCGGCGGCGAGGACGGGCACGTCGAGGAACAACAACTCTATTTAGGGGAAAACGGTTAAGTGCTCTCGAAGGCGATGAGGCTTATATAGAACCCCCACCTTTTGTCACGGTTCGTATTACCAACCGTGACAAAAGGACATTTAGTCTCGGGTCGTATTACGAATCGAGACTAAAGGCTCACCTTTTGTCACGGGTGCCCTCACGACACGTGACAAAAGGGGCATTTCGCGCGGGGTGCCTAAAGGCAAATTTTCTCCCTTTTGTCACGCTTGGTGTTACCACCTGCGACAAAAGGGAGGCCTTTAGTCTCGGGTGGTAACACCACCCGGGACTAAAGGGGAATTTTGCGTGGGAAATTAATATTTCTCTTTTCTTGCTCATTTATCTCATTATTTTTGCTTTAAACATTAAGAAAATTCATTAGTCAAAATATTTGTGCCATGCAAAATTATATTATGTTAACACAAAAATACCTACTTTTCTATGCACATATTATTTCAAGAGTTGAAACAAATATTACTATTTTTTGTTTACAATTTGAAGGGGAAAATAAATTAAATTGAAAATATTAGTAAACCTAATCAGAGAAAATCTCTGGTTTAAACAAATTAGGAATTTGCGTATTGTCTTTGAATGATTAACATGCTCATTTCCTTGCTCATTTATCTCATTCATCTCATTCGCGGGCTTTTTCTCTTTTCCTTGCTAATTTATGCCATTCCTTTTTGCTTTCCACTTTTAAAATAAGTCATTAGTTAAAATATTTGTGGCATGCAAAATTATATTAGGTTAACACAAAAGTACCTACTTTTCTATGCACATATTATTTCAAGAGTTGAAACAATTATTACTATTTTTTGTTTACAATTTGAAAGGGAAAATAAATTAAATTCAAAAATATTAGTAAACCTACTCAGAAAAATCTAGGTGTCAGACAAATTTATGAATTCGCGTATTGTCTTTTTGATATAATGATCCATATAACTACAATGGCTCACGTATACGTACAGAGGTCACATGATGGTTATTACAAGGCACGACATTAATTAATACCTGATGGTCCCATCAGCTTCTAGATTTTGAACCTCTGCTTCAAACACATTTATAAATTAGCGTATGAATTCAAACACATGAATTCATAATAAAGTACGTAATTAACAATAATAAATAATAAGTTCATAAAGGTTCACATAGCTAGCTAATAATTAATACAAGTTCACATAATAGAATACTGTACAAAGCCTGATCCATGCATGCATAATGTTACTGATGAGCAGCACACGCTTTCAGATATGAAACATGGTTAATGTCTGCAATCCTCCAGCCTAGGACTCCCTCAAAATAAGCTAAAGCGCGTACTAGTGCACTCTTCTCCGCTTGCGGAGGAGTGTCACAAACACCACTGCAGACATCAAACAATGGAACCTCGGGTTCTGCTGGCTTGTAGAAAGTTAGAATTACTTGACACTTCCAACTGCTGGTGAAAAACGGCTCCCCACCATAGTAATTCACCCCAACTTTTTCCACG
Source organism: Cenchrus americanus (assembly GCA_947561735.1). Lineage (NCBI taxonomy): Eukaryota > Viridiplantae > Streptophyta > Magnoliopsida > Poales > Poaceae > Cenchrus > Cenchrus americanus. The sequence continues at coordinate 161,157,039 of OX387242.1, read as the reverse complement.
ATTTGATTCAGAATCGCACTGAAGCTAATTGAAGCATAGGTAGAACCAGAGTGATCCTGCACACAATCAGATGATGATGAGATATATATACCAAAAACAAATTAATTAATAATGAATATAAATTCTTTTATATATAAATGTATATTACCACATCTTGATGAGCCCTGCAAAGCCTCTCCGTAGTCTCAATCACAGTTCCTTCACCCGTCTCGAGTTTCCTTAATTTAAAATAGAAAAGGTCCGACACGAAGCACCCAACATTATTCTGGAGCTGTTGTAGACAATTCTCCACGGCAGTCCTCTCTTGGGATAACCGAATATGTGATGTTTTGCCAACTGTTGCAATGGCAACCATCGGGTATGGTGCGCCTGCTGGCAACTGGCCGTAGTCTACATATCAAGCGGGTATGGTGAAAGAGATATACACTCTTGCCATGTGCTCATCAACGTGCTCAGTTTGCACTATAGGAGGAGTATGATTCATATCCCCGATAATGTCTCTGAGCCATCTCATATTGTTGAGATCCTACAATAATTATATATGTAACTAAAATTACAGATTATGCATGTGAAATGAAAAAAAGTTCTATGTAAAGCAAATTAATTTCAACTCCTATATTATTAAGTTAGCTACATGTCCTGGATCAACCATTGGCAAGGTAATCTCGCGGTGAAAGTGCAATCCTGGACGTAGAGGCAACGGGGCCTCCAAACCACCTCCACGGCCACCGAGACCTGCACGGCCAATGCCACGGCCACCACGCCCGCCACGGTGACGGACTATGCCACGGCCACGGACACAATTTCCAACACCACTTGACGACGACATTGTTAGCTCAAACTACATCCAAATCAAAATAACACACATTATTCACAATAAATAGGATTAGTCTGCATATATACATTGGATTCAATATATGCATAAATAGAAAAACAAAAGGTAACTATTATTGTACATAACCTTTATGTGCCAGCGACTCAGAAGATCAAGATACTCTGGGAACTACAACAGTCTCACCTCACCGTCATATACATCTGACTCTCGCACTTACAGTACTACACATGCGCTACACCTCCTATCTAGCTACAGTCTAACATCGCGGAGCTGTAGGCAGTCCCCACGTAGCCCGTGATGTTAAACTGTAGCTAATTAGGATGTGGGGCTCTGTATCCAAAACAAGAAAAAAAGAAAATGCTTACATTTGTTGTCTATAAAACTAAAAAATACTTAATAAAAGAATTTAATCTTCTATTTCCTGATATAGCAACCTAGAAATAAAAGGAGCCATAGAATTCAACACTATATATTATTAACTATATGTACACATACCTACATATATATAGATTGGACTCAATATATGCATAAATAAAAAACAAAAGGGATAGAATTCAACAATATCATTACTGTACATAACTCAGAAGACTAGATGCTCCGGGAACTACAACAGTTTCACCTCACCGTCATATATACCTGACTCTCCCACTTACAGTACTACACAAATGCGCTTCACCTCCTATCTAGCTACAGTCCAACGTCACGGAGCTGCAGGTAGTCCCCACGTAGCCTGTGACGTTAAACTGTAGCTAATTAGGACGTGGGGCTCTGTATCAAAAACAAGAAAAAAGAACATACTTAAATTTATTGTCTATAAAACTAAAAAATACTTAATAAAAGAAATTAATCTTCTATTTCCTCATATAGCAACCTAGAAATTAAAGGGGCCATAGAATTCAACACTGTATTTTTAGAACTATATGTACACATACCTACATATATATAGATTGGATTCAATATATGCATAAATAAAAAAACAAAAGGGGATAGAATTCAACACTATTATTACTGTACATAACATTTACGAACCAATGACTCAGAAGACCTAGATGCTCTAGGACAACAGTCTCACCTCACCGGCATATACACCTCACTCACCCAGTTACAGTACCACACATGCGCTACACCTCCTATCTATCTACAGTCCAACCTCACGGAGCTGTAGGCAGTCCCCACATAGCCCGTGAGGTGAAGCTGTAGCTAATTAGGACGTGGGGCTCTGTATCAAAGACAATAAAAAAGAAAATACTTAAATTTATTGTCTATAAAAGTAAAAAAATTCTTAATAAAATAATTTAATCTTCTATTTCCTTCTATAGCTACCTAGAAATAAAAGCATTTCTAAACAATGAAATAATGGAAATACATACCTAGTACATTTTTTGTATGTCTATTTTTTCTTTATGAGCATATATTTTATAAACTATATGTACAAGTAAAATTCAAATTTATTGAAAACAAGAAAATAAGAGAATGCTTACATTTATTATATATAAAAATTAAAAACATACTTAACAAAATAATTTAATCTTCTATTCGAATGGAAATACCTAGTACATTTTCGGTATGTCTTTTTTAGGAGCATATATTTATAAACTATATATATATATATGTACAAGAAAAATTCAATATTATGAAAAACAAGATTTAATGAAAGAAGGAACAATGCAGGTACCATCCTAACTACATCTTCACGTGTATATACAAAATCTCATCTCTCTAATTAATTTAAGCTCCTCTTACCTAGCTACGAATTAACATTTCTATTTCTCCATCTCTAAAGCATAAAACAAAATTTAATCACCACAAATGAAGGGAGGATGAAGATTCTAACCTTTACAACACTTTGTTGGAGAGAAATCTGCACAAACCAATGAAGAAAAAATCGCAGCACCACCCTAGGCTTGAGTTGCCATGGAGGGAGGAGCTTGAATGGCTCGGGTGAATGGCTCTGTTGAATGACTCGGTTGGCAGGAAGAAGAAGGAGGTACGGGCGTTATACTACCCCCGGCCTTTAGTCCCGGCTGGTGTTACGAGCCGAGACTACCCTTTAGTCTCGGCTCGTAACACCAGCCGGGACTAATGCTTTAGTCTCGGGTGGTGTTACGAGCTGAGTCTCAGCTCGTAACACCAGCCGGGACTAAAGGCCGGGTGCAATTATTGCCGGATGGAGCCGTTGGGAGCCCCCTTTTGCCACGGTTCGTAATACGAATCGGGACTAAAGGGGGGGCCGGCTACAACGAGCATTTCGAGCCACGTCGACGAAAGGTCTTTAGTCCTGGCTCCAAAGTTGTACAACGAGCATTTTGAGCCACGTCGACGAAAGGTCTTTAGTCCTGGCTCCAAAGTTGAACAGGGACTAAAGTCCCGAACAAAAGCCTCGCTCTCTACCAGTGTTGTCTTTTATGTTTTGCACTAGGAGCGTGCCCGTACGTTGCTACTGGCAGTTGTGCAATTTTTTAATGAGCATCAATTTTCAAGTATGAAATATTGTAATGACATCAAAATATGTGCATACAATATATCATTTAAAATATTAATATTTCGGTGTACATATTCCAAAGTATGCAGCAGGATTGAATGACACAACATGACATAGCCTTGTCCTCCCGTCAGTTTTAGGGCCTGTTTGGGAGCACTCCACTCCCAAAATAGCCACTCCACTCCATCAACTCCACTCCATCAACTCCACTTCACTCCACCTCTTATAATGAGCTCTGTTTGGGTAATAATTTTGCTCCACTCCACCTTTCCCATCATCATAAAAAGAAAGAAGACCCAGCCACCTCTTCCGTCCTCCATAGCAGCCCTTCACAAACATAAAAAAACTTGCCTATTGCATGTATTCGTAAAAAAAGCTTGCCCATTGCATGCCAGGCCTATTGCATGTGTGACCGCATTCAACTTTTCAATCATATCACAAACATAAAAAAAGAAAATAATTAACTTGCCTATTACATGTATGGCCGCATATGAAAATAAAAAAAACAATAATATATCATCACAGCTTACAAAAATAATTAAGGTGCCACCAATTTCAAAATCGTTATTACATTCAAATCTAGCGCCAAGAAGTTGCTAAATCAGTAGCTATGGCATCACGGAATTCATCCATAGATCTAGCATTCCTGTAGAAAGTTGACCCATCTGAAGCCCATGGAGGAACTGCATATTTGTTAAACCGTTCTGGTATTGTAGGAACGAAATTAGGCTCCCGATCAAACCTAGCAAAGTTAGGATCCTCACCTCCATGCTCACGGATGAAATTATGAAGGACCATTGTAGCCACCACAATCATTTTTTGCTTGTGCATTGGGTAGGATGGCATCTTGTATAGAATATACCACTTCATTTTGAGCAATCCAAATGATCTCTCAATAATATTACGGATAGATGAGTGAACCCGATTAAACTTTTCCATTGGGGTCTGTGGTTCCATACCTCTATGCCATTCTGGTAAATGATATCTTTCACCCTTATAGGGAGCAAGATAACCGGGACGATTAGGATACCCCGCATCAACAACATAATATTTGCCTACACATAAAGAGCATGATGCAATTATTTATGAATTACAGTACCACATGAATAACTAGAAGAAATAGAGAGCATATACCATTGTGTTACCTCGTGGAGGATGAGGGAAAAATTCCTTATCCACACTTATGGCATTGTATAACACACTTGTGTCATGCATAGCTCCTGGTTGACCCGTTGCCACATAAGTGAAACACATGTCAAAGTCACAAACAGCTAGCACATTTTGAGTGGGAATTCCAGTTTTTCCAACATATCTAACTTGTTGCTCAGGTGAAAGTGACACACGGATGTGAGTTCCATCTAGAGCACCCATACAATCTTTGAAATGAGGATATGCTCTTTTATCATCTCTTATCCTCTTATGAATAGCTCGAAAGTTGGGATCTTTTGGTCGAATGAAGTCATGTGCCATAGCCATCAAAGAATCTAGAACCTCATTAAATTTTCTACTAATGGTTTCTCCTGAGTGTTTAAACCTATTTTGGGTTCTCCTATTGGACTCATTTCCACCACATATGAAGAGAAAAATAGCTAGCATCTCATAAGTACTCATATGCATGGATGGCTTGAGACCATAACTAGCTACCAACAGATCATGCAGGTCTAAGAAAATTGTTGTGTTCATCCTCAGTTGTGTATGGCACTCACCCGGAGTCCTCAATGTCTCTAGCAACCAACCCATGCCACTTAGGATTGATGTCCTTGTTGGATTTTTTTCAAGGTACATATCAACATAGACTTCAGTGATTTGGGCAGCAGAGCTAACCAATTTCCAAAACTCCTCACTCTCGCTTTCAGAAGAGTTATCAGATTCAGTGTCACTTTCAGCCACCCGCAGAAAAAAGAAATATCAATCATGAGACCAATAGAAAGACCATAGTTAAACAAGTATGAAAAACCATATGGAACATCAAGTATGAGCAATAATCATCAACCATAGGGAATTATCACATTACTAGAAAAATCCAATAGTATTAGCCATTAGAGACAAATAACATTACATCATCTCCTAAGCCAAATAACATTACATCATCTCCAGTAAATAAAAGCTCAAACTGGAAATTAACACATAACAAGTATGGATCAATGTCCATACTTGGCATGATACTTTCTCCTAAGCCAATTAAACCTAATCTCCTTAGTTGGAAAGGTCAAGAACATGTCCCTCTGGTCCTTTTTGACAAATAACTCCGTTGCAATGAAGTGCTCATTAGTACCATAATCTGCCCCACAATCCAAAACTAGATCCATTATCTGTTGCACAGTCACTTCACGTGATTTTTTTATGTAAAAGAGGAGGCTGAATCAGCAATCTTAGTGAGTTGTTCTTGAATAACAAGTGAGGTTTTTGTCTTTTGTTTCCTCACTTTGTCAAGAACAACCCGACCTCTTCTCTTTGCATTTCCCATAGACGGAGAAACTACCTCATCACCAATAGCCATGTGGCTTTCTTCAATCTCTTTATCATCATTTTCTGCAGCCATGTGGTTTTCTTCAATCTCTTCATCATCATCTCCCAAGTCACCTTGTATCTCCTCAGGTATGACAGGGTTTTGACTCATTGGATTCCAATGGTCAGATTCATCATTAACGATGTCAGAAAACATAATCTTAAGTTGTTCTAGATTTTGCAATGGTTTCTTCCTAAACTTGCCACATCCAGGGATATCCTATTAAAATAGAATTAACAAAAGATGTGTTAATAAGTCGTAAATAGTAATTGATAACTGAACAAATAAGCTGTTATAAATGCTGCTGAAATTTCTTCATCCCCACCTTCTTTGCCTTTCTCCACCATTCATCATCCATTACAACCACACCTTTAGCATGATCAAATCCTATTCCAGTTTGTCATCTCATCAATTTGTTCCATGCTATATAATCAGGCTTCAATTTATCCCACTTGTTCTTGAGTTGGAGCTTAGTCAGCTCAATGCCTTTTGCTTGCTTAAATATTTGGATCACCTCATCATACCCTACGCCATTCAAATGGGTATTGGGTCTATTCCCTCTTGACACTTGTTGTGCAAATAAGTTACAAACAAGGGAAATATTCTCATCATTCCAATCCATTGAATCAACCTGGCCAATACAAATAGACATCAGCCAAGTCATGGACAGTATGAGGACAAGGGAAACTGATAAGAAGGTAGATTAGAGTTAATGGAAAATGAGGACAGCATGGAAGTTAGATGGATTTCATTGACAAAACTAGTGGAAGAGGGTCCCAATTGTCATGCAGCAAGCAGACACCAACAGAGAGGACACATGCTGATCTACTGAAATCTGGGGTTACATCTTATTGAAAGTTCACATGACTGGGCACCATCAATGCCCACACGCTGATGTTCCTCAGTACTTGACAGGCTTCACACGCCCAAACTGGCATGCTGCTATTCTTCAAAGCTGCAATTCTCAGAACTATTGTGTCTGTTCTACAGAACTACACTTCTACTGCAACATCACTAGCTGGTCCCACTACTCCGTATGCATTTGACAAATATAGTATTGCTGAACACTGTCATGTTTATGCAATGCAGCTCTCCTATTCTAAGCAGTTAAAAATCAACGTATTCTAAGCATAATGCTATTACTCCATATACCCCAGCAGATTCTGATATTAACCAGAGAAAACAATTATCTTGCTGCTAATTGTTGAAATAAGATACCAGCCATGACCCTAAAATACCGTCATGTACTACTACTACTACTACATACTAGTGGTGGAATAAGAAAATCTAGGGAAAAATACCACGCCCACTTTCTAGATTTACTTCCTCTGCTGTTTTGGACTTTCTTTTTCATCTGCAGCCTTTTTTTTCAACCCCCCCCCCCCCCTTCAACCTATTACTACTACAACGTTTTTACTTTGACTTGCTGCTGTTAATCTGCGTAATAAAGGGACCGCGGCATGGCGCTTTAGCTAGCTTCTGCTCACTAATTACCTGAGGTTGGTAGTGCAAAAGGGGGAGGAGAAAAGAAAGGGAAAGCTGTCAGGCACCGCACCAGCAGGCAGCAGCAAGATGGAGTAGAATGCATTTTTTGGGGGGTTTGTTACATCCACTTGGCAACGTTTTTAAAGGAAAAAACAAATTAGAAAAATGTCCAAATTACTCCCATTGCAGCAAAATTGTCCAAATAACCCCTAAATTATTCCATACAGCATTATGTGATAATGACACAGTGTCAACCTAACAACTAGAAATTTGTAGCTTTAATAATGAATGGAAAAATAAATTGGGCCAAAAAAGGCAGCAAACTGACATGTGTAGTAAGTTAAATAAAACAAAAAAGATAGTACATGATGCATTGATCAATAAAAGAAGGATGCTAAATTAAAATATTGGATGGCTAACATAGCAAGTTATTCACATTTACCATCTGCAAAAATGTAGTATACATGAAACTGTCAACTATGCATGAAAATCACACCATGTGGGGTACAAAGTGCCAAATTTGGTATCACTGCATCAGTTAAACTATCTGCAATTATAAACAGAACAAGTTGACATCACGATTTTGTTTAATATTAGCATAGCATGCAGCAGGCACCTCCATCGTCGTTGAATGCTTCAGCACCACCACCAATGGTGCTATTTTAGTACAGTGCACGTCACGCATACACGCATATATAGCAGCCTAGCAGCCCTAGCTAGTGCTCGATTTTTTTAGAGTGCTCGATTAAATTGGAAAGACAGCATATGCTCATCGAATTGTCAGGACCCATCACCCGCACTCCTCTGTAAGTTATACTACTTTGATTGACAATTTTGACCACTGCAATATGATTTCAGAACATACTAATAATTATAACTAAGGACCAAGAGTCCGAGAAAGATACAGCGAGCTATTTCTAATTTGTGTTCAGTTTTGATTTGAAATTTCCAAAATTTGGGTTATTTCTTTACTGTTTTGCTATAGTGCACCTGGGTGCATTCTGTATAGAGAATGCACCCACCCTTGTTGCAACTAGGTCTTGTCCAGTTGCAACTGGAGCTCATTCTGGTTGCAATTTGTTCACGTCGGGTTGCAATTAGGAGTCTAGTTGGAATTGGTTCGTAACCAATTGCAACAGAGTCAGATTTGTTATAATTAGTTCCGTCGAGTTGCAATTAGTGTAGTGTCACAGTTGCAATCGGTTACTCTCTTTGTTGCAACTGGTTCGCGCCTAGTTGCAGCTCAGCTGGGTCTAGTTGCAATTGGTTCTCATTGAGTTGAAATTGGTCTGTCAAGTTGCAATTGGTTTACGTCGAGTTGCAATTGGTCTGTCAAGTTGCAATTGGTTCACGTCGAGTTGCAATTGGTCCGTCAAATTGCAATTGGTTAAGCTGCGAAGTTGCAACCGCAGGGTCTGTGCATTTGCTATACAGAATGCACCTGGGTGCATTTGCTATACAGAATACATATATATAGATATGTATGCAGTATTGTTCACTTAAATGATCTGGCACGATAACTTCACACGTCCCAAAATATAAATTCTAGCATGTATTGTTCACTTAAATGATCTGGTACGATATATACTATATGCTAAATAATGGATGCTGCTCAAGCCAGATGGTTGAAAACGAAGCAGTTTCTAGACACTAGGAGCTGTCAGCTGAATGCCTTAATGATTAGTGAACACCCCTTTCATTTTCTTTTTCTAAACTATCTGCAATTGTAAGTGAATGCATATGTAAGTGAAACACAAATGGTTCAGTCTAAATATATGCATATGTAAGTCGTTGCCACTCAAGCTTGACAGTATATTAGCACTAGTTAAAATGGCAAATATCCCAACAGTAAGCCAATCAGGCATTCAGAGCAGTACATAGTGTGAAATTCAGATAAATACCTCAGTCCCTTTCTTTTTTGTTTCAATGGTCGATGTAGGATGCAGTGGGTAAAACGACTGGCTTGGGTCGCCGCCGGTGTTGTGCTGGCTACCGTCCCCCTGACCGTCGGCGTCGTAGTAGCTGCCCAGCGGCAGCCCATCGCTGTGGCCAACACTGACTCCCTGAGCTCGCCCACGTCCAGTAGTTGAAGACTAAGGATCAGCATTAGTAAAATCTTTAGCAGTGATACATTGTGCAATCAAACACACAAGGTTGCAGCTAATAATGCTAATCATCCATATATCAAATCAGTGAACTAACCAATCCCCATCATGGAAGAATTACAATACCTCAGTCCCTTTCTTTTTTGTTTGAATAGTCGTTGTAGGACGCGGTGGGCGAAACGATTGGTTTGGGTTGCCGGCGGCGTCATGCTGGCTACCGTCCCACTGACCACCGGCGTCGTAGTAGCTGCCCAGCGGCAGCCCATCGCTGTGGCCAACACTGACTCCCTGAGCTCGCCCACGTCCAGTAGTTGAAGACTGAGGATCAGCATTAGTCACATCTTTAGCAGGCTTATCATGCGGACAATAATAAGCATGTAACTAGTGGCTTTTAGTTCCTTATGCTTCCCAGGCCAATGCCGGATTGCAGAAGGTAGCTATAAGCCAGCGTGAATGTTTGCTTGCTCCACCAACACGAAACTACTGATATATATTGAGATAATATAAATAATTATTATATTATTGTACTGCCTACCGCAGAAACATTTTTCAGATGCAAAAATATTTGTAATACAGTACACTCATTGTACCATCTACTGCAAGTATTTGAGTTGTGTTGTGCAGGGTAGGGAGTCTGGCAATTTCTCCATAGAAGACTTGAGAGGGTAATAATAGTTCTACAAAACATATAGGCGAAAACAAAACTCCAACCCATTTGCTTCAAACAAAACACGATCAGTGGGAGAATTAAAGAAACTGAAAGAACCAACACTATCTAATCCCAGGTTTTATGGGAGCAACCCTCCATCTATCTCAAATTTAACCCAACTCAGTACCCCATAACCTCTCCAGTCAAACAATTTTTCTGGAACAGTAGAGCTTTCCTTATTCATGGGGATGCCAAACCTGTCCATATTAAGCATGTCAAATAACAACTTGTCTGTAGTAGATGGAGAGGACACTTACTCGTCACCTGTGCATCCCAGATTAAAGCTAGTCCTTAGGTTTAGTGTGCTGTGGCATGGAGAAATTACCAAAACACGAACTATAGAAAAACACACGAGGACTGGAGTAGTAGGAACAAACTAGGGATGTTTGCACACAGGCAAGAACCATAGAACAAGATCCACCCATTTCAATTTCAAGAATCGTGAAACATGACAAAGCATGCAGGACATCAAGCTAAACTAAAAATTAATGGATGTTATTGAGGAGTAGAAACATACCGTTGTAGGACGCGGTAGCCAAAACGATTGGCTTGTGTCGCCGCCGCCGGCGTGCTGGACACCGTCCCCTTGGCCGGCGGCGGCGTGGCGGCTGCCCAACGACGGCCTGTTGCCATGGCCGGCGCTGTCTCCCTGTCCTCGCCCACGTCCTCTCCCCTGCCTTCTGGTGCCTCTCGCAGATCCCCTGCCGCCGCCACCCAACACGAGGATGGATCCACAGCTGGGTCCTCCATGGCCGCCATGGCCAGCAGCAGGACGGGAAGCCATGGCCATTAACTGGAGCTGCGCGGCATGGGCTTGAGCAGCGATATTAGGCACCTCGGGGGCAGCCATTGGCGGGGGATCTCCTCCCCCCTCCATTTTACCGGTGACGACACCGGTCCAAGCAGGGGGCGGCGCAGGGAGAAGGGGGCGGCGCTAGGGTTGGAGCCGCCAGGGAGGCGCGATGGGAGATTGGGGATGGGTCGCGGAGGACGGTCAACGCTAAGGATTAGATGCGAACCGTTTTTCCCTGTGTAACCGGTGGCATGGTGGGTAATTTTCCCCCAACTCTCCTAGCTCCGAAAATTGGTGGAGTACCTCATGAGGAGCTCAAAAAAAAAGGTGGAGTGGAGCTGATTTTAGATGGAGTGGACCGGAGTTAGTTGAGGTGTTTGGGTATTTTTTTTGGAGTGGAGTCAAATTTGGTGGAGCAGAGTGCTCCCAAACGGGCCCTTAATTACCACGTCTAAGTTATTTGGTATTGTGTGGTCTACGTTATCCTCATTTGTCAGTGGAGGGTGATTATTCCCAAGAGAATGGTAATTAGCTGGAGCAGGCACTCTGTACAATGAAACGGCTCTTCTATTACTGGAGAACAATTGCTTTTGCGCTGTAGATCCCAACACCTGGAGGCCCGACCATAATCCTTACCCTGGTCTTCACCATGTGTGTCCACGCTCTGTTCAGATTCACAGATTTTGGCATAAGGCTGATGATCATTTGATGGTGAATTATTCCAACTGATATCATTTTCCAAATTATCATGCTCAAGTGGATAAAAATCAGGAAAAACTGGAGATCGCTGGACGGTATGTGCATCATTCATTGGTTGTTCAGAAAGACACGAGTCCTTCGGCCTTAAAGTGACATCAGCAACTGACTCGTCACTGTCAGTCTCAACAAAATCTTCACTCACTTGGATATGCTTCAAAGTTGATAAACTTTGGATAGTGCTGCTTCGCAGAATTATTTCCTCATCTTCTTCAACACTGTCAGGAACTGAGATCTGAAGCTCTGGAAGTAATACAACATCATATTCATTCAAATGTTTTGGCCAGGATTAACTGCCATATGTAGAAAATTAAGCAATAATCATCTATCAGCAAAATTATGCCGCAACCAGATCAACCGAAAAATATAAGTCAAATAGATCAGATTAGGTTCACATATTCGTACTTCTCTTAATACTAATCAATTAGAAGGTGTGTAAGCAATAGCTAATAAAATGCTCGTATATCCATCACTACAGGAAACGCGTGCTTCGCCAACAGCTTAAAGCTGTTGGCGAAGACTCAAACCCTGTTGGCGAAGGCTTTCCCAACAGGGTTTCCGAGTTCCTGTTGGGAAAGAGCCGTTGGCGTTTTAAGTGATGGGAAAGAGCTCTTCGCCAACAGGAATTCCGGCCCTGTTGGGAAAGCTTCGCCAACAGCCATGTGTGCCGTTGGCGAAGAGGGGACGCCGTCAGCTCGGATGCCGTTACCTTCGCCAACAGGGAAGCGACGGCTGTTGGTAAAGTCCTGTTGGCAAAGGGAATGGCAGCTTTGCCAACAGCTAGCTTTGCCAACAGCATCGGGTGAAGCTGTTGGCAAATCCGCTGGCTTTGCCAACAGCTTTGGCCCAGGCTGTTGGCAAAGCTTGGCGCGTGCTTCAGGGGCTGTTTCCAACAAATTAGTGTTCCTTTTCATTTCTTTGTAGTTCTATATTTTTTATTGCTCTTGCTAACATGGAAAACATTTTTGGATGGTCGGTCAATTTCTCCATCACTACGGGAGAGACCGGCTTCCCCGAGTGCCAAATGCAATACACATTATTCAACACGACAATAATTAATATGAAATCAAATCCAAATCACCCAACTACAAGGTACAGTTTGGCACAAATTACATAACGATTCTATTTTGACAAAATGCAAGTTTGTGCATACTGAATTACATTGGCCACGATGGACCTGTTCAACTGTGATTTCAGAGAGACTCATCTTGCTGAAAATAGACATAAGACAAAAAAATGTATCAAGGTCTAGCAAAAGAGAACATAGATTTGGTAATAATAACGAACTCATCTATATATATTCAATGCTGTCTCATGCATGCATGGCCAATAAGGTAGCTAGATAAAACAAAAGCATACACATAGATATATGTTGCATTTTTGCAAGGCTCTAATAATTGGGAATATGATTTCATGATGTAGATAAATGCAGGGTAGTAAAAAATCAGATCAGGATAAGATATGTCATAGTGGAAAATAATCAAAATTGGAAACATGCTTCCAGATGTCATGCATTTGATTTCATCTACTATCACTCCAACAGAAATGTTGTATCTTCCTGCAATTAACTACTACCGATCAGGCAATCACATGGAAACTGTTGTCTAGACTTCTAGAACCCCTGTTACTAACAGGTAACAATGACTGAAGCTGATGATACACAAGTAACATGACTAGTGATGAGCTATTTCAGATTTGACTCCTCTTATAGTAATCACTAAAAGCATATTGGCAAAACCATGTGCTGTGCCCACAAACACTGAAGGTAGCTAAAAAATACTATAGTGATTTATCTGTTACCATTGTTAACTGTTTATGAATGAGAAGTACCTTATCACTTTTTTTGAGTGGAAATATCTCATCTATTTCAATGAGCTATGTAACATAATATCTAAATTTGGTGAGGTACTCAAGCACTTATCAATAGTGATGAATGATATGCTAGCCTTAAATTAAAGTTCTTATATGTCTGGCAGCTTCTTATTTTTATCAAATGCAGTCCCACTATATTTGTCAGATGGCGCTGCAAATAAGTTAGTGTGCCTAAGTTGGTGATCATCAGGTCCTATTACCAAAGAAGATATGTGCACATCTCTATCAATTTACTGTCTTAGAAAAACAAATAGCAAAGGACATTGGCAACATAGCCAAGAAAAAGAGGCAGTCATGGGCTAATGTGCTTCTGCAGGGGCTAATGTGCTTCATCAAGTCTATAATGATCAAGAAAAACTCTTAAACTTGCTCTAAATATTCAGATTAGAAATCTGAAGCTACAGGCGGATCATGGGTGAAAGCGACAGAATTAAATCGAACTTTTGCAACAAAAAAATCTGTGCTATTGTCATCAACAGGAAACTTACAGATTGAGGAAATCCTATCTCTACCTTGGGCCATCATCCTGCAATCATCAACCAAACATAGGAAGCATATTAACTGAAGCGCCTTAGTTTAGAATCTTAAGACAATTGACACTAAAACATTGGTCCAGCAAAAAATATGAGTTCCTTAGACACAAATGTTGAACCACAATCACATTTTCAGATACTGATACTACAATGTTAACATTGCTGAGTATATGATTGGTAAGATAAAAGGCACAAAACATAAAATCTGGTGTCAAATAAGTGGCATAAAGGATAAATAATGTTAACTGCTGAAGGTAACATATCACATAATATTTTTTTCAAACTCATGCCACTTAACATTGGTTAAAACAAAAGAATACATTTAGCAATTTATATCGAAAGAAATAATCTGAAGCTCCTGCAACAAGATTTGAACCAGAGCTACATTGTGATGCCTAACTCACACAATAAGAAACAAAAAACTAAGGTCAGTACCTCTCTCAGAGATCTACTTGTCGACTCCTCCACCATTGGGCCGGAATCCAGTTTCCCACCCGCTTAGTGAGCTTTTCCATATGGAGTGAACTGACTGATCGATTTTCTGTAAAACATTCCATTTGGTCTGAATCTCCCGGTGAGCTATCAAATGGAATGACTAATTGCAACCTCAGTTTCAGTTGTTTGCAGCAGTGGTAGACGAACATCAGAACAAGATCGATAAAATTTTGCCTGGATCAGCTAGAGTACCTATGTCCTGAGGGTGAGGAGAGGCGTGCCTTGGCCATCCATGAGGAGCAACTCGTCGGTGAAGATCTTGCTGCGGCGCAAGTAGTTGTCGACGCGGAAGGCGAGGGCGTCGGCGGTGTCGTAGATGGAGAAGTCGTCCGTGCCCTGGAAGCCCATGCTTGACCTCTTCCACCCATGTACTTATGCAGGGCCGCCGCCAGCGACGACGACGCCGCGCGGCCGGCATCTTCGCTGCAGCGGTGGGGAAGGAAATCAGGCCGCGTCGTCGTCTCAGACGACGACAAAGAGCTGGAGCAGGGGAGGGAGCCGGTGCCAGATCCGGCCACCGCGGCCCTCTTCCTCGCCTCGCCGGGGTGGTGGAGCTCGAAATCGAGCCGGCGCGGGGCCGGGGCGCACCGGCATTGCCGGGCGGAGTGCGGGGACCGGGGCACGCCGGCGGTGTCGGGCGGGGGCGCGGGGGCGCCGGCGGGGGGAAGGGGTGGGGGGCGGGACGACGCCGCGGGGGTAGGGGCAAGGGCGGGGCGGTAGGGGCGGGGACGGCGGCGGCGGGGGTAGGGGCGGGACGGCGGCGCGGGGGCGGGCGGGGGGGGGGGGGGGGCGGGGGGGGGGGGGGGGGTGGGGGGGGGCGGGGCGGGGCGGCGGCGCGGGGGGTGGGCGGCGCGCGCGGGTCGGGTGGGGAGGGCGAGGGAGGGGGCGGGTGCGGTGGGGAGGGAGGGGCTGCTTTGTTTTAGGGTTAAAGTTCTTTGCCAACAGCCTATAGGTGCGGCTGTTGGCAAAGTCTTTTTTTTATTTTTTACTGCGTCATCCTTCGCCAACAGGTGCGGTATTAATGTTGTTGGCGAAGCCACTTTGCCAACAGCCCCACAAGGCTGTTGGGAAAGAATTTTTGCATTTTTGTTTTTTTCCTTTCAAATTTTTTGTGGGTCCTTCCTACTGTAACTACATCTCAACTTCAAAACTTGGGGATGTTTTGAGCTATTTAACTATATTTCGTTAATTATTTTCGTTCACTTGAATTTTCCGGCATAATTCAAATTTGAACTGCAGGTGCGTGAAATAATGAAACTTAGGTGTTCAAAAAATGATATTCATGTCGGGGAGTGTGTTTTGAGGCCGTGTCCCAAAGCTCACCCGAAATTTCGAAGTCCTTGTCCACGTAACACGACGGTCCAGGCGTGGTACAACTGTTTTTTAATTATATAAAAAATCCAAACGAAGTCGAAAAATCACGAAACTTGTCGGGGTGTATTGTTATCGCATGTGGAGGCTACGATGAACATTTGAGAAAGTTTGGAGCAAGTTGCCGCGTCAAATGCTCAAAACCTAGACATCTCTACCATGTGATCGCATGTGGAGCACATGTGGAGCTGTCTAGATTTTGAGCATCCGACGCGGTAACTTGCTCCAAACTTTCTCAAATGTTTATCGCAGCCTCCACATGCGATCACAAGACACCCCGACAAGTTTCGTGATTTTTCGACTTCGTTTGGATTTTATATAATTGAAAAACAGTTGTACCACGCCTGAACCGTCGTGTTACATGAACAAGGACTTCGAAATTTCGGGTGAGCTTTAGGACACAGCCTCAAAATACACTCCCCGACATGAATATCATTTTTCGAACGCCTAAGTTTCCTTATTTCACGCACCTGCAGTTCAAATTTGAATTATGCCGGAAAATTCAAGTGAAAGAAAATAATTAACGAAATATAGCTAAATGTTGAAAAATGGGCCCACATTTAACAATGTGCTTCTAAACAATGTAGCAAGGCTACCAAAAAAGTTTGAATTCAAAATTCGAAAAAAATGAAAATTCTTTGCCAACAGCCGCAATCTTCCCCAACAGCCCCTGCAAGGCTGTTGGGAAAGAAGGCTCTTCGCCAACAGCTTGGTAGCCCCGTTGGCGAAGGGCGCTCACTTTGCCAACGGCTAACGGCGAAGCTGTCGTTGGCGAAGCCGACGGCGGCGGTACCGTTTGGCCGCGCCGAGCTTCGCCAACGGCTTTTCTTTCCCAACGGGAATGCGTTGGGAAATAACCCCTTCGCCAACAGCCGAACTTTGCCATCAGTCATTGGATTTTGGGCTGTTGGCAAAGATTTCTTTCCCGGCAGCGGAATTTTCCTGTTGGGAAAGAGTTTCTTCGCCAACAGCTCAGGTCTTGGCTGTTGGGAAAGCGTTGGGCTGTTGGCGAAGCCACAGTTTCCTGTTGTGCATATAATTGCCCATTTCGATCAGCTAAATCTTTTACAGTAACCAGAAAGAGAATGTGCTTAGTCCTCACATGCAGCATTTGTTTTAGCTTAATCTTTTATAAAACTGAAGTTCTATCGAATTAGATACTTGCTCTCAGACACGATGAACATAATCGAAAATCACACTGGCAATGACAAGTATCTAGACTCTGGCAAATAATTTTTTTCATCTTGAATTGAACAACCTGAAAGCTGTAAGGATAAACTATGTTTCAAGTAACCATTGCTTTCAGGTAACACCATCCAGCTACCCACTATCTATCCAGTCTTTGGTTATATGGGGGAGGATGGTGCATTTTGGATCTTTTTGTTACAGCCAACATGCAGAATACCTTTATTCACTTTATGTTTGTGGTGATCAGTCTTCACTTTTCTTACAAGCTCCTGGATACCAAAAATTTCAGAGAACCTCAGGATCACCTTCCCATCGTCTATGCATAAAACAGGGACGGAAGTTACAGTTTCAGGCTCAAGTTGACCTTCATCGATCCCCATTTCATTCTGCTTAATTAGAGACATTAAGTGATGTTAAGACATTTATAGTGCAATATGTAAATAATGATAATGGACAAATGCCATGAAACACTATTTTCACAGTTCACGCTTCAGCATATACCTCCAAAACTTCATATTCAAAATCCGTACTTTCTTCTGGATGTTATCGCTTGAGGTTGCCATATCTGCCTGCTCAATTGAAACTATATCAAAATAATGGGACATGAGAATCATGTCAGTTAGCAAAAAGAAATATAAAATTAAGATTAAAACTTTGATATAGTCTGACAGATGACTCAGCAACCAAAATCAATCGTGCTTTGCGACGGTGGGAGGAGAGGAGAGGCGGCGTCCATGGGTGTCGGCGGAGTCCATGAACGGTGGTGTTTCCCCGGCGGCGACGAAGATCTGTTCGGAGGCATAGGCAAAATTTGGCCCGTAGAATACGACGACGACAGCATCCACGGATGGCGGGGGAGATGGCGGCGGCATCCATGGGTGCCGGCGGAGTGCACGGAATCAAAGGGTTCTCTACCCTATGTGCTACTGCACCTTGTTTCCCTAAAAGGATTAGTTCAAAATAGAGTGATCTCTGGCCTGCATACACGAGGAGGAATCATTGAGCTCGGTGACTATACTAGACATAGCATAGCCCGGTGCGAGAGGTGCTGCAGAGTCCTCGCCGTCCTTGCCCTTCTTCCATCTCGGACCTGGTGCATCCATAAGCTGACGACACATCATGAGATTAGATTTGCGTTCGTTGTAGCAACAAACAATCTATCTAAGAGCGTGCGATAGTAAACGGGGATGGGATTGCAAATTTTGAATTACGATCCGTCAGAAATCAAATTGGAGTCAGCAAAAACCAAGGTTGCCGAATCACATGAAATCTATGGAGAGTGGAAGGGGGACCTCACCTGGAAGCGGAGGAACGGAGGTCGCAGTGGTATGCCTGTGGGTCGGCGAGAGCGGCGCAAGAGGCGGCCGCCAAGGACCTGGGTCACCAGGCAGGCAGGTGGTGGCCACTTGGGTGGTAGTGGGGAACTGGGGATCCGTTTCTACCGGCAAGAGGCACGGGAGGAAGGGATCGGCAGCGACCTGGAGTTGGATCCCACGGCCGCTGGATCTGAGAGCGCGTCGCCGTCCCTAGTTGCGGCTGCTCCTCACCGAGCAGGGCGCCGTCTCGGAAAAGACGGAGGCAGACGCGCGGAAGCAGGGCGGACTGACGGACGCATGACGTACCACACAGGCATGGCGGAGAAGGTGAAGGGGAGGGACGGTGCTTGAGAGGCGGAGGCGCGAATCCGAGCGGAGGCGAGGTGGTGGCGGAGATGGAGAGCGGCGGCACGGAAGTGAGGGTGCTAGGGTTTGGACGGGAGGAGGAGGCGGAGCCGTGAGGGGGAGCGGAGATGCGCAGAGCAGGTGGAGGAAGCGGACGCACGGTGGGGATCGGAGGACTGAAGTGGAAGACGCGCGGACGCGGACGCGCAGGGGAGGCAGACGCGCGGGAGGCAGGGAATCACGCATCAAGTTATTTTTTTTTGCTTTCATTCTTTTTAGGGGTAGAGATACGTACATATCAACCGTCCATGCATGGCTATGTTGGGCGTGTTGCGTATGCCTGGCTGGTGTGCATGGCTGGGCGGCCGGAGCCACGATGCCACTCGGCGGCGCTTCTAGTCCTTGCACCCTTGCTGTCACATGCGACCTCCGTCGCCCTCGGACGACAAGCCAAGCGTCGACAACGCCGTCGACATCCAAAGTGCCGCTACGCTCGATCCTGTCTCCCGCCACCAATGGCGACCACGGCAACCGCGACCCCGCGGGCCTTTAAAACACCGACGGTGTCAGGACGACGCCGTACAACAACCACGACCCCGACGACGCCTACGGTAACCGCGACCCCGCCGGCCACGATGACGATGACGGAACCGCGACCACTCCGGCCACGACGACGATAGCGCTCGCGGCACCGTTGGCCGCGACGTCTTATGGCAACCGCGACCCCGCCGGACACGATGGCACCGACGTCACGAGCAGCGGCAGCAGCGCCGACGGCCACCCACACTTCGCCTGACCTCAGGATGGGACCTTCGTCCCGCTCGGACGGTTCACTCGGCCCCGCGACCGAGGCTGCTACCGGGGCCCGCGGCTACATTACTCGAGGGCTCCCGCTCTGTGCCGCTCTGTGGAACCATTAACTCCTCGGCCCCAACAACGGAATATAAGAAGAGCTAACAGGCAGTCGAGTGGGGCATGGAAGCAGGCGGCGCCCTCCTCCCTCCTCACGCCGGCGGCCGCTCTCCTCCCCGGTGCTTCGTTCCTCTGCTCCCTCTCCCCGCGCAGGAAGAGCAGGAGCTCGATTCGGTGCTTCGCCGCTCGATTCGGGGCTTGGCTCCCTCGAGCTCGCCGGATCCGGGTGCGCGGTCGAGCTCGCCGACCCTGCTCCATCCACCCCTCCCCTGCTTGCGGCGCGGTGGAGGACGACGAGCTCGGTGGCCATGGAGGCGGGCGGTGGAGGGCGCGCTCCCCTGCACGAGCGGCAGCGGACTCGTCCTCCCCTGCTCCCCTACTCGTGTGGGTGCGCCAGCGGGGCTCGTCGTCCTCCATCGCGCCGACGGCAGAGCAGACGCCTCCCTCCCCTGCCACCCTCCCTTGCCGACGGCGAAGCGGAGGACAGGCTCCGCGACGACGACGAGAAACAGAGGCAGGGCAGGCGGATGCGGCGGTCATTGGCACTAGGCGGACTGCGGCGGCGGCGGCGGGGCGTTGGAGGGGCGGAGGAGACGATGGGCACCGGCGGTAACGGCGGTGGCGACGGCCGGCATCGCACCTCGGTAACGGCGGCGGCGACGGCCGGCATTAGCACCTCGTCGCCTCCTCTGCTCTGCACGGTGCGCGCGAGGCCATTGGGTGGGCGCGGCAGCGGCACGTGGTGGGGCCGGCGGAGGATGGCGGAGCCTCTGGATTCCTCTGGATCTAGAGGATTCCGGGGTCGACGCCATTCCCCCGGCCTCCTGCAGGAGCCCCGCTGCAGGCCGTTCTACGCCATCCGACGACGGGAAAAGGATGGCGGGGATATCCAGTCCCCCGCTGTGGGTAGTCTAAGTATCGTTACTCCCCCCACAAATCTTGGCATGAGTGGCTAATTTATGTTTCCCCGTACCTTTTGCTTGCCTTCCTATGAGGGTAGCTGAAGCCATTCGAAGTAGTGCATGTGTCGTGTCCACATGCACTACAGGAGAAGCTAAATTTCTCGAGTGCCATAGGCTTCCCTGAGTGCCCGAGTGCTGCACTCGGGGAAGTATTGCACTCGGGGAATGGAGGCTTCCCCGAGTGTCTAGAAGGGCATGACACTCAGGGAAGGTGGGCACACCTAAAAGAAAAGTTGCATTTGACGGTAACATTGGACGGAGCCGTTCGCCAAAAAATTGAAAAAAGTCTTCCCGATTGCCATGCTCTAGCACTTGGGGAAGGTGACCTCTTCCCCGAGAGCCACGTCCCAACACCCGGGCAAGTGACCAATTCCCTGAGTGCCCCTTCTCTGGCACTCGGGGAAGGACCTCTTCCCCGAGTGCTAGAGCACGTCACTCGGGGAACTGTTTTTTATTTTCTTGTTTTTTTGCCCCATTTTTTTTGTGATGCCTTCCCACGTTATTTAAAACTCCTTGCCCAAATTTGTCTTACTTTTGAATTTTTTTTGTTATATTTCATTAGTTTTTTTTCTTTTTCTTGAATTTTTAGACACACTTCAAATTTGAACTACAGTTACATGAAATCATATAATTTGGCGATTCAAAAAATGACATTCATGATATTTGCTGTATATTGAGATTGTATCCAGTAACTCACATGAAATGTCGATCATCATGTTGTCGTGACATAACGAACAACTTACGGGAAAAGTGGTTCTAAATTACAGAAAATCCGGACGAAGTCCGAGAACACGAAACTTGTTGGGACATCGTGTTATCACATGTAGAGGTTGTGTGCAATAGTTGAGAAGATTTCGAGCAAGTTGCGTTGTGTGATGCCTGAAACCTAGACATCTCCACATGTGATCCATGTGATAACACACTCAGAGATGTGTGGGCTGTAGGCATCAGACGTCGCAACTTGCTCGAAATCTTCTCTATTCTTGCACACAACCTATACAAGTGATAACACAACTCCCCAACAAGTTTCGTGATTTTTCGGACACAACAAGTTTCGTGATTTTTCGGACTTCGTCCGGATTTATTGTAATTTAGAAACACTTTTCTCGTATGTTGTTCGTCATGTTACGACAACAAGATGCTCGATATTTCATGTGAGTTGGTGGATAAGGCCTCAATATACACCAAATATCATGAATATCATTTTTTGAATCACCAAATTATATTATTTAATGCACATGCAGTTCAATTTTGAAGTGTACCAAAAAAATCGAGAAAATGAAAAACACTAAAGAAATATAATAAAAAAAATTTAAAATAGCCAAATTTGAGCAAGGAGTTTCAAATAATGTTTGAAGGCCTCATAAAAAATTGGGCCAAAAAACAAAAAAAATAGTTCTCCGAGTGCCGTAATTGTGGCACTTGGGGAAGAGATGCTTCCCCGAGTGCGCGACGGTGGCACTCGGGGAAGGTTCATCTTCCCCGAGTGTGGTTGTGTGGGCTCTCGGGGAAGAGTTTTTGTAAAAAAAAGAGAAGTCTTCCCCGAGTGCTATGGGCCGGCACTCGGGGAAGAAATTAGAACCAATACACCCATAGTGCCTCCCCGGCCCACGCCCGCTCCGCGCCGTCCCGCCCCCCGCCGGATCTACGCCGTCCCGTCCCCGCCGGCGCGCCCCGGCCCCGCCGTCGGCGCGGCGCGCCCCCGCCGCCCCGCCCCGGCCCCTCCGGCGTGGCCCGCCCCCCGCCGGATCCGCGCCGCCCCCGCCCCGCCCCCGCCCGTGCTCGGGGCAGCCCGTCCGTCTTCCCGCTGTCGACGAGCTGCTCGGGCTTTTCAAGCACTCGTGCAAGGAGCTCGTCGACCTCCGCAAGCAGGTGCGTCGCTTCCTGCTCCCCTCCTCCTGCTGCTGCCGTGAATGCTGGCTGTGGGCTGCCTGAGTGAGCGGTTGGTTGGTGATTGCTGTTGTTGTGTGCACTTATGGCTGGATGATTTCTGGTTTTTGGCTGACAGATTGACAAGAGGCTCCAGAATCTGAAGAAGGAGGTGGCGGTACAGGACTCCAAGCATCGCAAGACACTAGGGGAGGTTAGTTACCATGCTTGCAGTTGTTTTCTTATGTTTTTTTCAGGGTTTCAAACTGTTCCTTTCTATGGTTAAATGGTTTGAGAGTTTCAGACTTTCAGTAAACTACACTTTCCTTTCAGCAAACTACACTTTCTGTGAACAATCAAAAGGAAAGGGAATGATTGTACAAACTTAATTCATGCTTAAATATACTGATCCTAAATGCACAACAAATATGACAATGGAGGCAACTGGTGATGAAAGCATGCATACACATGCAAAACATTGATCCAATAGGAGATAACAAATATTTCAAAGAAACATTTCACATGCAAAATTATTTCTCATCGTACTGTATGCCTAGGTACAAAGAGATTAATTAATCATGTATGGGATGTCCTGGTTCGTGCCGGAATTGTGGATGTGTGGCCTTTGTGCCTTATATGTGTTGTCGGCCATTGAGCCGACATCTTTCTTGCAGGTTTTGGAAACCTTCCCGTGCAGGGGAGGTTCTGCCGAAATTTTGTACTTATAGTGTTGTTTTTTTTGTTTTGCAGAGCAGGACCTGTCGGAGGGAACTCGGAGCACCTCGGCTTGTCTCCACCGCCACTCTAGGTATAATTGAGCTCTTTTCCTTACCGTTGTCGTACATAGATCGGTGTAGCCCAGTTAGGCATCTCCCGTCCGAAACAGATACAGTTGGAGATATGTGAATCTTTGTATATCTTCATGACTGTATCTGTTTCGGATTGTCCACGTTTTTTGGACAGCCTGCGGATGCGTAGATGTGTTAGTTTCCATGTTCTGCTCGGATTTGAGATGGAGTTTCGGCACCACCTCCCTGTTGTTCTCTGGATACACACTCTCCTTTCCAGGACGTGTATCGGGAGAGCAAAGGGGAGGTGCTGCCGAAATTTCGTCTCGGATCAGAGAAGAGCATGAAAACTAACCTCATCTACACATCCGCGGGTGGCTATTCATGTTCGAGGAGTCTGCGAAGCAAATGAAATGGCACAAGGAAGGTGTTTGATACAATCATGACAAGATGGTACATCCAGCAGATGATCAAGCAGGGAAAACGTTTGATGACAACCATCGTCTGAAACATTCAGAGGCCCGTAATGTACGTGTTGCGCTGGCAATAGATGAGTTCAATCCTTATGGACTGATGTCGACCCCATACACTTGTTGGCCTGTGTTGGCTACCCCCTAAATCTCCCTCCCGGGGTCCTACTTCAACGGCAAAACATATCCTTGACGTTGATAATTCCTCGACACTCGGAAAACAAAATGGGTGTGTACATGCAACCTGTCTATGATGAATTGATCAAGGCTTGGAATGAAGGCGTAGTGACTTACGACCGAGCTACAAAGAAGAACTTCAGAATGTATGTATGGTACCAGTACTCCATGCATGACTTCCTGGCATATGGGATATTTGCTGGCTGGTGTGTCCACGGGAAGTTTCAATGCCCGGTATGTAAGGAAGCTCTAGAGTTCATGTGGTTGAAGAAGGGTGTCAAGTTATCGTCGTTCGACAAGCATCGACAGTTCCTCCCTCTTGACCATGCATTCAGAGGAGACACCAAGAACTTCACAAAAGGTGTCACAGTGACCGGCCCTGTACCTCAGAAGATGACTACTGCTCAGGTTCATGCTCAAATAGATGCTCTTGTGCTACCAACATAGAAAGATAATCCAAAGAAGGGTAAAAGAAGGAAACTTAATCCAAAGAAAGATAAGCCAAAGAAAAATCACTTTGTGGGCTATGGTGAGAAACATATGTGGACTCATAAGCCAGGATTAGAGAGGCTTCCCTACTGTGATGACCTTCTCCTTCCACATAGCATAGATGTAATGCACACTGAGAAGAATGTCTCCGAAGCACTTTGGGCAACACTCATGGACATTCCTAAAAAGACAAATGACAACCCTAAGGCCGGAGTAGACCTGGCAACACTATGTGACAGACCAAAGCTACACATGATGCCTCCAAGAGATGGCAAACCATGGAAAAGGCCTAAGGCCGATTACGTCTTGGAAGAGCAGCAGAGGACGGAAGTGATAGAATGGATGCAGACATTAAGTTTCCCTGATGGGTTTGCAGCGAATCTGAGGAGGGGAGCGAACCCAAGTACTGGCCGAGTCTTAGGGATGAAGAGTCATGACTTCCACATATGGATTGAGCGGCTTCTTCCGTTGATGGTTAGAGGCTATGTCCCTAAGCATATCTGGAAGGTGCTGGTAGAGTTGAGCTTTTTCTTTCGCCAGCTTTGTGCCAAGGAGATATCTCTAAAAGTAGTTGAGGAGTTGGAAAAATGGCACCCGAGCTGGTCTGTAAGTTGGAGAAGATCTTTCCACCTGCCTTTTTCTTGTCGATGCAGCATTTGATTTTGCACCTTCCAACTGAGGTACGATTGGGGGGGCCCGTGCAGAACCGTTGGTGCTATCCAATCGAGAGAGTGTTAAAGACTGTTCGCCAGAAATGTGGAAACAAAGGCAGGATTGAGGCTTCCATAGCAGAGGCATTCCTTCATGAGGAGGTGTCAAACTTTAAAACAACATACTATAGTGACAACCTTCCAAGTGTGCATAATCCATCCAGTCGTTACAACGAGGAAGAAAACGAATCGACCCTCAGCCTATTCAAAGGGCAACATGGGAGATCAAGTGGAGCGGCCACAAATTTCTTGACCAATCCAGAGTGGCGCAAGATCATGTTGTACTTGTTGACGAACCTTGATGAAGTCGACAAGTAGCAGAGGTAAATTCTCAACAAACTTGTTACATACTTCATAAATTTTCTGCATCCAACACCCTTGTTGCTTGTACGTGCAGAGAATTTTTTGATCAATACTGGCTTGATCCAAGGCCACCTACTGAACATGAACGAGAAAACCTTCTTCATGAACATGATTTCATTACATGGTTTCAAAAAAAGGTACCTTCTGGCCAACTTAGGTTGTTCCAAGTTTGGTGTTGATAGTTGCCTAATTTCATTTCTCTCCATGAGCTTGCAGTGCAAAAGCGATTTGGCTATAAATGTCAAATTACGACAACTGGCTAGAGGCTTTGACTACGAGGTCTTATCACTTAACGCTTATGACATGAATGGATATCGCTTTCACATAACAAGCTACGAGAAGAGTCGGCCCAAGCCAAGGACCACCAATACTAGAGTATTTACACCTGGAGTAGTTGAGGAGCATGAGGAGCCTGAGGACTATTATGGCATAGTTGAAGAAATATACGAGCTCGAATTCCATGGTGAAAATGCACCTAAGCCAGTCATATTCAAATGCAAGTGGTTTGATCCCGGAGTATCGAAAAGGTCCCTTCAATTTGGGATAGTCGAAATTAGACAGGATTCCTTCTATCAAGGAGAGAATGTCTATATTGTGGCTCAACAAGCCAGGCAAAGTTTATTATTGTCCATTGTTGACGGTTCAAAACCGTGCTCAAGTTCACCGCAAGCCTACGGGTGACTTGGTGCCTTTTTCACCAAGGAGGGTCCTCCCTAGATTTGTCAATCCAAGGATCGGAAGCAAACTCCTAGGATTCTGCATCTAACCTATTGATCTAGCCTAACATGAAGCATTGATTGCATAAAGGTAATCATACAAACGTGAAGGGAAGTATGGATCACATCCACCTAGCCATAAAGGTAAGCAAACCAAAGGTAAACCTAGCCTATCGTCTTCTAGTCGTAGTTCTAGCCAAAAGAGCAAGCGCGACATGCATCTCATCCAAAGCCATCTTTAAACTACTATCCTCCGGTCAGATTCCGAAAATGCCCGCCTTTCGGGGCAATCGTTCTGTCACAACGGACTCCTATTCATGCAGGTAGTCTAGGGCGAGTCCAAAAGAACCAGTTGAAATCACTTGGTTGGTCCGGTATGCACCTCTAGCCACCGCGGCTACAAGAGCACCCTATGCAATCTATCTTAAGTATAGATTAAGGAATGAGCAAAACCAAGCGAGAGCAAAATGATAAAGGGAAGAATCGAGTCGCTAAAAGATCGGATGACATGAAGTACTTTACTCACATAATAAATGTGTTTAGATAATCTCCACCGAGTACATACCGTTGATGACCTCAACTATCTTCGGAACTCCGCCATGGCTCAACTATGCAAGTCGGCCATGGCAACTAGGGTAGGCCTAGGCCATCTCCTAGACGACTTCGAGGACTCATGGCGGCCAGCGGCTTCCTCCGGGTGCTTCTCCTTCGTGTCGGCGGCTCTATGATGAATGGATGGATGGATCAACCCTCCTTGGGTGCCCAAGGGGGTGTATTTATGCCTTGGGAAGCCTTGGGGCATGCGCCACCTTGCCTTGCACGAGATCTTCCTTGGGAGAGAAGGGAACTTGGTTTCCATAAAATCAGCCTCGTCCAGATTTTCCTGATTCGCAGCCCTTCCTTGCCGGCACCATATCTCCCACGTCCGGACTCCAAATAATGCAAATTCGGTGTCCTGGTTGTATGTCACGAAATTTCCTCCAACTTTGGTATTCATTTCTTTCTTTGGAAACGAAGATAAGATCTCCAAATCGTCCTTGGAAGATAATCTATTCTGATTTCGGACTGACTGCGCTGCAGGGATTTCGAGGGTCATATCTCCTAGCTCCCTTATCCGAATTGGGCCTTCCACATATCCAAATCGAAGGTATCGTCGATGCCCACAACTTTGGTAGTCAAAATTTTTCCATTAGAGGACATTTAAGTCTATAAATCTGCATCAAAAGATCATGCGGTCCTGGGTTGCGAGAATATCTCTCGGGCTGAGCTGATCTCGTTGGTAAACATCCAAGTCCCCGGAGTTTTACGTGTTGATGGTCCTTGGATCATTTGGAGTCATGTTCACTTCATGTCTTGACTTGTGACGGGCTTCATGATCTTCTCATAAAGTTCTTGATGAACTTATCCTGAAAGTCTCCTCTTTAACGTTAATTTCCTGCGTAAACAACAAACTCCAAAATCGACATGTGTGAGTGAACTTGATAGCTCCGGGGGGTTAGTAACATTGGTTAGAATATCAAATATTTGCAATTGTTGACGGTAAACTCATAGCTAGGTGTACCAAAATCGACCATCAACATCTCCCCCATGCTTAAACCTTGCTCGTCCTCGAGTAAGTTTTCAATGGATATCAGCATTGCCTTTCATTATTCATACCCTGCACTTGATCACACATGAGAAAGCATAATTCTCTCCAAGTTTATATTTGTTAAAATTTCATAATGTAACTAGCTTTCATCTCTATGGAGGGTAGATATAATTTAAGATCTTTCCACAAGTAATCAATCATGCTCCACAAAATTCAAATAGGTCTTAGAAACTTTTGAAGTGAAGAACGAGGTGAATAAAAGAGCTAAACCAAGTACAAAAATTTAAACCTTCTTGCATCTTGCTCATGAACTCTCTCATCTCACAACACTCTCAAGCCTACTTGATCTATATCCTTTCCCTCTCATGTTTGTAGGTGGAAGGGTTTTATTTGGAGCTCATAGGAAAGTTTTTATCCTACCAAGATGCTAAAGTTGAGACTATTATCAAAACAAGGCAAGCTTCTCATGGACTTATCATGACTCGTCAAAAAGGTCGTTGGAAAAATAAGGTTCACAGGAAGGGGGAAGAGAAAGAACTCACACTTTTAGATAGGTGGACATGTGCAAATGGCAAAGAATGATCCCGAGGCCCCAACGAAGTCCTCGTTATCGGATTGCACATGGTTAGAAAAATGAGTATGGGTCTTGATCTTGAAGTCCTGGGGGGATTTATTATTACTCTATATTTTTCTATTTTTCTTCCTTTTTTTCTTTTTGACATGTGAGGTACTTGGATTTTTTTTATTTTGTCCTCTTATCTTATTCATTTTTTTATCTCCCCTAGAACTCTAATTTGCATAGAACCTACCTCCTCCCCAATGCTTAGACGTTTGCTCGTCCCCGAGCAAAGAGGAAGCGGTGTTAAGGCAGGTACCGGATGTCTTGATGAGAGGGAACTTGAATCTTCCCTTTGAAGCACCTTCTTGTGATGTGTCGTCTCCATACTCAAGTGATAGGTAGGTAGGTCAAGGAGGTTAGCACAAAATATGATGTTGGTTTAAAGGGTGGATATCCGGCGAGATTTGCAAAGCTTCCGATGTGGGAGCTCACAATGCTCGGATAGAATAGGCTAGCAAAAGATAAGTTACGCAAAACACGGAATGACCAGCTTCTTAGTCACGAGCCAAAGAATAAAGCCTTGAATCAATTCACCCAACAATAACTCTTGTAATCTATGGTTGCACTCAATATATAAGGCTTTGGATAGGTAGAGCAAAATGCAAAAGGTATTAATGACAAGGTTAGCATGACTTTTAAAAGCAAAAAGTAATATGTTCTTTGACCCATCCAAAGTTGAGAGCATAAAAGAAACCATGGGTCTTTATTTTTGTCATGACCTCCACAAAAGATTAAGCTAGCATTTAATTAATTTCAGATTTGTATTAGAGAGCAATAGCTTAATCATGCATAAATAAGCACAAAGTTTAAACAAAGTGGCAACGGTCATCATATATCAACGAGCAAGATCAAGCCAAAATTATTTCATCATGGTGAGCGAAGGTGATGATAATAAACAAAAACTAAAACTAGGTTGTACTCCTAGAAGCCATGTTATTTAACGAGAGAGACATACAAAAGTTGCATCTAAGGTTGTTGAAGGCATATACATATATACAAGCATTTAGAAAGACAAGGACAAAGAGAGGGTTGAGGAATTGTTACCGCCCTTTGATGCTTGTGATGTAGCGCGCCCTCCCCCATGCTTAAGCATTGTGCCTAGCATGGAAGAAGGAAGATCGGCATCCGTAGCAACCGTGATCCTTGAACTCCATGCGGTCTTCTTTCGTCCACCAAGTCTTCCCCCATTCTTAGCATGTTGCTAGGCACGGAAGATGATGAACCATCTTAAAATTCTTGAAGTCCTACCGTCATGCAAGGAGATCATCATCACATTGTTGCCTTCGTTCATCCTTCAATGTCCGCCCTTTACCACGAGCCTTGATCCCAATTGTTTCTCATCTCATCTTCTCCTCCTTCCATGTTGTCCCTTACCGCTGGTTCATCTTCCACGAGTTTTTCTTCTAAATCCAGAACTGATTATGTACTGAACCATCACTCCATTGCAGAGTGCTTGAAATTATCTTTCCAATGAGTGGTCATTCATCCCGATCGGACTCCAAACAGGAGAGTTACACCCTTTTTTACTTTGTTGGTGCAAGCTGTTCCAGACTGATTTCAGAATGTGTGACGCCCAAAGATATGGTTGTAACTTCTTGCACAGGTCTCCTAAAATGTTGATTCTTGATGCTTTGGAAATGAGACTTAATGGAGCACTTGAATATCCAATTTTTCTCTTTTGTACATCTCTGAACATGTGCTTAATCTTGATGAAAACAGCAGTGCTCCCTTCAGGATTTCGGAGGTGTTGATGATCTTGATTTCAGCTTTTATCACAAACTCATGGGAGGGATTCACCATGCCTACAAAATAACTATAGTGCACAAAGTACCCCCGAGGTGACGGTCGGGAATACTCACCCTATGCCAACAAACATGACATCCCTACGATCTTCACTCGTGGCATAGTTAATTGAGCGAAAATCCTAATGGGTGTACATGAGTAAAAGTGTGTATGCAAATGGGAGCATGGTATAAAAACAAAATGATGTTTACACCAAATTCTAAGCTCCATGCTTACAAAGTGGTTGCCAAACTTTCTGTTCCCATAGAGATTTGTTAACCAATGTCAAAACACTATGTTCATCCCAAGATCAATAATTCTTTATAGTGCAAGAAAAGTAGGGCGCATTGCTAAGTTTATAAACCAACTAATGCAACATGATAGCTCAGGATAAAAGACTAAATGATGGTGGTCTCCAATCATGTCTAAACACCATGTTTACACAAGATTGCAAAATGTAGTAACGCATGTCGACAAGCATTAACATGGATATGAAAGCATTCATCATACAGTTTCACAAAAGGTCCCAAGCTAACATAAAGTGGATGATGACAAACAGATGGATGTAAAATACAAATGCAGAAAGTTAGCACAAACAAACATTAGCAAGGTTTGAAAAACACTTTCGATGTGGTCTATAATAAGAAAAGGACAAAGCTTGATTTCACTTCATACAAAGTAAGCATTGTCAACAAGGAAGTCACCCATCGAAAAGAATCAATCAACCAAACTAACAAGGTTTAAGGGTAGGTTATGGGTCTATAGATATATATCAAACAAGGATTTTGAAGAGAGAAAGTCAAGTATAGAAATTCCAACTAAGATGGTCCTAGAGTCTTTCTACAAACCTATGGTTTTAGGATGTCTATAGGTAGGGGAAGTTTTCCTACGGGTTTTATGGGGAGGCTAGTCAAAGTTTTTAGTTAGAAAAGAGGAAAGGGATAGACTTGTTCAACCCGAGGGTTGAGAGCCCTCGGTCAACTCCAGAAATCCTACCTATATAGGCTATGGTTTTTGGTGGGGGTTATAGGAAGGCTTAGGTTGGTTCGACAAAAAGTTAGATTAACACAACATGCAATGCATTATAACATGGATGAACAAAACAACATGATATGGAGGTTGTCTAAAGAAAAAAACAAAAGTTAGCCCAAATTAACTAGCCACAAGTTTAGGATGAAAGGATGGTGCCAACTTTAGATATCTCTCTAAAAAGAAACAAAAGAAAAAGACTCTAAACTCTAATAGGCACACAAAAAGGTCTACAAGGTTTGAGATCAAATAACAAAGTGCTCCCTCAATAGCAATTAGATCATACAACATGGTGTTGTGGTTTTTATTAGAGCAATGGTACAATGTTACTTGATGGTTCGACTAAAGAGCACAATGTAGACGGTCATGTATATATATAAATAAAAACCAGGTTGCCTCCCGCAAAGTGCTTCATTAAAGTCATAGAGCTCGACTGTCTCATATACCTTCTTATTGTGGCGGAGCCATGATCCTTCATGCAAGATTTGATGGTGTTCATGCAGCCTTGATCCACTCTCCATGTTTGACACGATCACTTATACTCGATGAGAGGCTTGCCCAATCGTCTCCTTGCATCATCATCATCACCTTCTCCATCACACTTTATCACTGCCTCTTCTTTCACAAATTTTCCTCTCTGTCCAGATCAGGCCATGTAGAGAACAATAGCTTACATGTGTGGCGCATGAAATTATCTTTTCATCAAGTATTTATTCACCCCCAACGGACCCAATCGAGTGAGTTATGCCCGTTCTACTCCGGCGTTGCAATCTGTCCAAAGCTAATTTCAGACTGCATATCGCTCAATGTTTTTGCCATATCTCCTTGTACGGGTCTTCAAATTCATCAATCTTGGATGCGTTGGAACTGGAACTTGATGGAACTTCTGATTTTCAACTTTTTCTTCCTTGAACATGTCTGACCAGGTCCTCAGATGAAAACAGCGACGTCCGTTTTTGAGATTCGGTGACGGTGATGCACGGGTTTGCAATTGCTTTTGGTATGATTCTCTCCTCTTAATTTATATTTAGTGCACTGCATGGTTAGTGAAACTTGGGATTTCTACCACAATTTGCTCTTTTAAGGTCACTAGCTTGACCGAGCACAAAGCAAGTCCAAGATTTACAAATCATATTGCAGACAAACGCTTCCATAACCACAATTTATGACAAAGTAAGTTGTGATTAATTATAGCATAAGTTTTCTTGCTCAGCACTAAGATCTCATTAGGCAAAGGTTCATTAGGCATGTAACAAATTTTAAGCACAACAAAGCCTCTATCACTCTCAAGAAATTATAGCCTATCCTGATTATCATAAGAACAAGGCATAGAATTGAATCAACCTCACTATTGGATATGAATCATAGATATATCAAAGGAATATTATCAGCTCCAAAAGTGTCTTGGGAGGTTAATTTGTACCTTGGACTTCAAGCTTTCCATCGTGAGTGGTCTCTCGGAGTTGAAAGCAAACAATCTTCAATGATCGGTGGCTTGTATCGTCTTTTCGCAATTCCTTAGTTCGTGCCACACATCATCAAGGTTGCCTTGTCTAGACTCACTCTTCTTATTCATTTGTGGGACTTCACACATGTCTCAAATGTCTTCATGTAACTCCATGATCCTTCGTGTGCGCCCAGAGTATCTGCGCCATTGGATGCCATCATTTGTGTGTAATCCATCGTGATTTGCTTCTAACATCTCCTAGCGTCGGATGTTGCCAACTTGTGCCTTCTTTTGCCAATGCCCTTGGAGTCTTTGTTTTGTTCCAAACTTCTGAATTTCATCTCGTGTGGTCCAATGGAAGCGTTGCCCCAGCTTCTATTCGTTGTCGTCGTCCTCATCTCCACTATCTTGTTCTCATCATGTTGCTGCTGCCTCTTTTTCGTGGATTTTCCCCTCTGTACATAACAGAACATATACCAAAATATTGTTCCATTGAAAACTTTATAAAATTACCTTTCTGACGGGTACTCATTTATCTTAATCGGAGCCCAAATGAGGGAGCTATGGCCGTTTTGTTTCCGCTCTTTCATGCTGTCCAGAAAATTTCAGAACACGCAACCTTCGGTAATTCGGCCATACCCGCTTGTAGGAACCTCCGATTGACTTGATTCTTGATTAGTTGGAAGCATAACTTCATGGGGCATCTAAATATCCAAAGATATCTTGTTGTTCTCCCTTGAGGTTGTGCAGAAATTGATGGGAACAGAAACTTGTGAATTGATCCGAATATGTTGACGACCTTGATCTTGTGGTCTTCGGGGCGTTACATCACGTCTCCTTTGGCTTTAAGTCGTCACCATTGATGGACCAGCGATTAGCATGATGGCAATGGTATGTCTTCTTCATGATTTTGCTTTAGCCAAAGTGACGGGTGCTTCTTTCGCAACTATATTGCTTCCAACACCTATTGCTTGGACAAACAAACCTCCACGAAACATTAGTCTTAAAATACTAATTGACACATTGACATACCTTGTTTAACATCACTCATGTAGGGTGTGGACTCAATAGCGGATGATGGGACACTAACAAAAGTTAGCACCTACCACTAAAGAGTGAATCTTGATGTAGTCATCATCTTGTCGGAGTGGATGTGAACTTCTCGAACGTCTTGTGTCTAGCTTTTCACCTACTTTCAAGGACACAAACAAGAAAGCAAGCATGTATGCAATAATAAAAATTAGGGTTAGTCAAAGAGATTGATGGATCACTCTAGGGTTAGAGCTGCCGATCCCCGGCAACGGCGCCAGAAAAAGGGGGCTTGTTGACGGTTCAAAACCGTGCTCAAGTTCACCGCAAGCCTATGGGT
The DNA here is from genome assembly GCA_947561735.1 of Cenchrus americanus. Taxonomy (NCBI): domain Eukaryota; kingdom Viridiplantae; phylum Streptophyta; class Magnoliopsida; order Poales; family Poaceae; genus Cenchrus; species Cenchrus americanus. Next base: position 161,122,955 of record OX387242.1, on the reverse strand, counting down.
GATTTGGTGCCTTTTTCACCAAGGAGGGTCCTCCTTAGATTTGTCAATCCAAGGATCGGAAGCAAACTCCTAGGATTCTCCATCTGACCTATTGATCTAGCCTAACATGAAGCATTGATTGCATAAAGGTAATCATACAAACATGAAGGGATGTATGGATCACATCCACCTAGCCATAAAGGTAAGCAAACAAAGGTAAACCTAACCTATCGTCTTCTAGTCGTAGTTCTAGCCAAAAGAGCAAGCGCGACATGCATCTCATCCAAAGCCATCTTTAAACTACTATCCTCCGGTCTGATTCCGAAAACGCCCACCTTTCGGGGCAATCGTTCTGTCACAACGGACTCCTATTCATGCGGGTAGTCTAGGGCGAGTCCAAAAGAACCAGTTGAAATCACTTGGTCGGTCCAGTATGCACCTCTAGCCACCGTGGCTACAAGAGCACCCTATGCAATCTATCTTAAGTATAGATTAAGGAATAAGCAAAACCAAGCCAGAGCAAAATCATAATGGGAGGAATCGAGTCGCTAAAAGATCGAATGACATGAAGTACTTTACTCACATAGTAAATGCGTTTAGATCATCTTCACCGAGTACATACCGTTGATGACCTCAACTAGCTTCGGAACTCCGCCATGGCTAAACCATGCAATGAGGCCATGGAGGTTAGGGTAGGCCTATGCCATCTCCTAGACGACTTCGAGGACTCACGGCGGCCGGCGGCTTCCTCCGGGTGCTTCTCTTTCGTGTCAGCGGCTCTCTGATGAATGGATGGATGGATCAACCCTCCTTTGGCGCCCAAGGGGGTGTATTTATGCCCTTGGGGAGCCTTGGGGCGTGCTCCACCTTGCCTTGCACGAGATCTTCCTTGGGAGAGAAGGGAACTTCGTTTCCATAAAATCAGCCTCGTCCAGATTTTCCTGATTCGCAGCCCTTTCTTGCCGGCACCATATATCCCACGTCCGGACTCCAAATAATACAAATTCGGTGTCCTGGTTGTATGGCACGAAATTTCCTCCAACTTTGGTATTCATTTCTTTCTTTGGAAACGAAGATAAGATCTCCAAATCGGCCTTGGAAGATAATCTGTTCTGATTTCGGACTAACTGCGCAGCAGGGATTTCGAGAGTCATATCTCCTACTCCCTTATCCGAATTGGGCCTTCCACATATAAATCGAAGGTATCGTCGATGCCCACAACTTTGTTAGTCAAACTTTTGCCATTAGAGGACATTTGAGTCTCTGAATCTATACCAAAAGATCATGCTGTCCTGGGTTGCGAGAATATCTCTCGGGCTGAGTTGATCTCGTTGGTAAACATCCAAGTCCCCGGAGTTTAACGTGTTGATGCTTCGGTCCTTGGGTCATTTGGAGTCTTGTTCACTTCATGTCTTGACTTGTGACGGGCTTCATGATCTCCTCATAAAGTGCTTGATGAACTTATCCCGAAAGTCTCCTCTTTAACGTTAATTTCCTGCGTAAACAACAAACTCCACAATCGACATGCGGGAGTGAACTTGATACCTCCGGGGGGTTAGTACCATTGGTTAGAATATCAAATACGTGCAAATGTTGACGGTATACTCATAGCTAGATGTACCAAAATCGACCGTCAATATCCATATGCTTGCAAAACCGACCCACGTCTTCAGGATTGGTATATTGTGCACAAGGTGTCACCACATGGTAAATGTTCTCGCCCAAACGATGACGATTACAACTTGAACCCACCCACAGATGACGAAGAGTTTTATCAACAAGACGAGGGGCTACCAGCGATGCTTAAGATAGACTTAATTGAAGATATTGAAATGGAAGTAGACGATGAATAGGTTGTTGACGAGGAAGCTGCAGATGAGGTGCATGATCCGAGAGACTTGAAAATGCTTGACGGACTACAACTAGACAATGACATCAATGAGGATGAGGCTGTTGACGATTTGGAGGCTCTTGATAGTGATGACAAGACCTATCGTCCATATAATCCCGATCGTGAAGAATATTAGAAATACATGTAATACTTCTCGTTTTAATACTTGTAAATATTAGAAAAACATGTGATACTTCTCGTTTTAATACTTGTAAATACATTTTTTTTGTTTTGCTTCCTTGCTAATTACTTCTCATTTATCTAGACTAAAACTAGTTTATTTGTCTTAATTGCAGGTGATGGGGCCCACTAGAAGGTGTTGCTCAACTTACTCGAGACAGTGGGAGCCGGAGCCAGCGACTGGGGAGCCGGAGCCCTCAGAGAGGCAGAGGAGGGCTAGGGCATAGTCGGAGACGACCTTGGCTCCTCTCGCTCTTCTAGGGATGACGTCCCTCCACATATGTATGAGGAAGGGGGCCCACACACGTCTGAGGAGGCGGATCTGCACGCGTCTGAGGAGGGCGCAGGGGGTTCGACTTCCTCTGCAGCCTCGATACCATATAAGCGAGGTCCCAGCCAACTCCCAAAGCCACCGATTCTTGTTGACCGCCGCCCACTAATTGCACCCCAGGGGGATAAGTAAGTAACTTCATACGTTCTTCATTTGATATATAGAAAAATCAGAATAAGAACTAATAATAACTATTGTTAACCACTTGTGCAAAAACTGGATACTTGTTGAGGAGGGGGTGGAGGCTCGCAATGTCAATGGTATCTTGGGACTTCTGTGTAGGGAACACTTCCCTGGCCTGGTGTACAAGTCAGAGGAGGATGTGTAGGGAGAGTTACCCTCGTTTGACCAGTACGCTCTCTTCCCCGCAGATGAACCGTACAGAAACTTAGCGGATCAGGTGATTTCGGAGTTGTGGGTAAGCCTTTCTTGCTCTACGACCCTCATTTCATTGCTTTCATTGGACATTCTTGAAATAAAATAATGGATACCTCGTGTCTTTATGCAGGACTTCTTCAGATGCCAGCCAGGACAGGAGGAAAGGGCGTATCAGGTGGCTTACACTTCATGTAAAAGGCGTGTCTCGGACTTGTATTATGAGGCCCGCCTGCAGGCGCACATTGACTACAACGCCACCTACTGTAATCGAAGAATCAACAGAAAGTAGGCAAGAAGTGAGACAGAGATTCTGACAAGGGTGCAGTACCTCCTGGTAAATACAAAACATCTCCTATTGATCTCTTTTCAGATTATTACCTGTGCCAATTTGATCTTCTGATGGCTTGTAGGTGATTCCGAGCTGGTGCACAACCTTTTGCGATTGCTGAGCTGCTATGGTGGAGAAATGGTTGGACGCGGACTGGCAGAAGGTGCACCAAGAGAAAAAAGACCACCGTATGTGTGACGCCCCAGGTTTTTAATTACCGTCGTTAACATCAATGACACGATTAGCCGGTCAAATGGTCAACCCTAGGTCAACCTGGGCCCTCACCCATGAAAACTCCCTAACATACCCCTAAGTGACCCTAGTGAATAGTAAAACACTTGTGGGGCCAACCCTTGGTCAAAGGGTGGGTCAAAATCCCCTTGCCATCCAATGTCCACAGGTGTCTGCCGGAACTTTTGCCGCGTTCCCCAAAATTCACCTAAACACTTAAAATTCTATCTTTGGGAAAGTTGTAGATCTTGTTGAGGGACACAACTTTCATGTAGAGTGGCATTGCTGATTTGGAGGGGAAATTTGTGAAAAAGCCTTTGCAAGCCAGAAATCACTGTTGACAGAACCCTGCTGACATTCAAAGTTGGCACTTCCACAGATTCAAATCTAGGCAACAAAACCCTATACAACCTTTGTAAAAGTTGTAGCTGGTACCTAGATATACAACTTTGGTATTCATCACTTGGTCCGATTCTCGTTGAAAAATTTTGAGAAAAATCGAGTCAAAGATGGCACCCACAGCACGGCCCGAGCCGGAGCGCGCCATGCGCGACGTCGTGCGCGTCCCGAGCGCCACCGTGCCGCCGCCGCCGGTCTTGCCCCGGCAGCCGTGCCCACGCCGCCCGAGGCCTCGACGTCCGCGCCACGCCGCGTCCCGATGCACGCGCGCCCCGATGCGCACCGTCCCGAGGCGTCTTGGCGTCCGCGCCGCCGCACGCGCGCGCGCGCCACGGACCGCCGGTCCGTCGGCGGCGTCGCCGCCGTACGCGCGCGACCCGACGCGCCGTAGCACGGCCGCATCTCCCGCCGTCACCAACGCGTCACCCACGGGCCGCCCGAGCCGGGTATAAAGCCTCCCGGCCTCTCCTCGCGCGCCGCACCGAGCCGCCCGCACCATCGCCGCCGCCGTCCGCCGCCGCCGTGCTAGCCCTCCGGGCCCGCGCTCGCCGCCGTCCAAGCACACCGCTAGGCTCCTTAGCATCCGTGCCAGCTCACAAGCACGCTTGTTTGTGCCAATTTGGTCTCCACGCCGCACCGCACCGAGCCCTCCCCGGCCGCCGCCGCCGGCCGCCGCCGTGCGCGCGTCGCCGGAGCCAGCTCCACCCTCGCCACCACCACCAACCGGACCGTGGTGAGCTCAATTTCATCATGGTGCCGCTTGTTGTCGTGGTCGGGCCCCACATCGCCGCCGGCGAACCCTCCCGCCGCCGGCAAGGGCATAGATGTGAACCCAGGGGCACATGTGCAAGGATTCTTAACTTAGTTTATTTGCAGTTCAGTCCACAGTCTTAGAAAATCCCTAGAAATCACAGAAAATTCCAAAAATTCTCAAACAAATTTTGTAGGTCTCAGGATGTCAAACCCCACCCATGTGTGGTACACTTGTGTCTAGATTCAAAGTAGTTTTGGCAGGAGAATTTCAAATGTGTTATGCTTGAACATGTCATATCTTGAAATGTACAGCTCCTCTGTAGTTAGGCTTTGGATATGTTGTGTGTTAGAGTAAGACTAGATGCTGTGCCAAAAATTGCACAAAGTTATCATGTGAATCTTTTTATAAAAATGTTTTTCCATCTCTGGCAGAGCTACATAAATGATTTTTCATGTTAATTTTATTCATGTTCTGAAGCCCAACTTGTGCACACTTTCTTGGGATGCCAAAAGGCACCTCTTGTGAATTAATCATGAATTTAGGAGTAACAGAACTAATTATTCTTGTTCAGTGCTTGTTTTCCCTTGTAAATTAATAAACCAAATTCAGTAGAGGTTCCATGTGAACATGTTGGTTTTCTAAGCTTGTTTAGGACCAGAGAGCACCCACCAGAAAGTTTGGGTCATTTTGATGCTTAATTATTTTTATTTGCATTTAAGTTGAATCACTAGATAACCTTTGTTATTTTCATTAATATTTAATTTTCTAGCATCCAACACTTACTTGTGGGCCCAATGGACCAGAATAGGTACTGTTAGGCTTAAGAAACACTCATTTAATTTTTGGTAATTTAATTGTTAAACAATGGCTTAAATGCCCTTTTAATATTAAAGGGAAATTAAAATGAAGAGGAATCCTTAATTAAATCCTTTTCTTTTTGGAAATAGTACTTAATATAAATAAAAGGAATTCAATTAATATTACTAATAAAGAAATTTAATTCATAAATAAAAGATATTAAGTACACCTTTGTTGGTAAAGATAAAAAGGAAGTGAAGCTTTCACATGAAGTGATAATCCTAAATAAAAACCTTTAATCAAATAAAGAATAAAAGAGTAATCCATGTACAACCAATGACTTCCTCAACTAGAAACCTTGGATAGATGCTTGTTAAGGTGAAAATGACCAACTAGAGTGGGATAAGACAATGAACTATCACATCACCTAAAGTGCATTACATTTCGTGTAGATCTTCCGGACGGAGATTACTCTCTGGTCCCGGAAACCGAGGAAGGCGGAGCGGAAGGTTCTCTGCAGTACGTGGACGGACTCGACACCGAGGGTGCCCAAGCTAACCTAGCTGACGAAGGCAAGCTCCGATGCATCTAACCCAGTTTTTAAAGTTCTTTATTCAATTATCTATGAATGATTGTGCATTTACGTTCAGGAGTTGAATGAAACCCTAGATGCATGATCCCTAGGTACCTTTGTCCCTACTAGTATGATAGGTCGATAGCTGCTAGGCTATAGGACCGATACAAGTCGAGTGATGACCTCACTCGCGAGAATAGGTTCCTAGATAGGAATCATACTATGCCCTTAAATGGATTGCTCACGTGGTAAGAGCATGGGATCTGGGCTCCGGTCCAGTGGTTATGTGGGCTAAGTCTTTGAACGTACCAAGCATATGCCGGGAATGGGACCGGTAAGCCTAGTACCATAATGAGGCGGTGAGGGATCTTACTATTACTACTCTTGGGATTCGCTCTCACGGCTAGCTACCGGTGGTGTATGGTGACTCCGGGTATCTCGCGGGGTATGCGGATAGCTCGCACCAAAGACCGTAAGATTCGATCCCAACCCGAGGATTTATGGGGACGGCCTGGGGAGTTGTCCTCGCGGGGGCAGCCGACCGTGTGTTTGGGTCTACCTTGCAAGGTTTATAACCAATCGATTGTCGGCCTCTCACCGTTATCCGAGACTACTTACTCCACTAGTCATGTGATCCCTAATGATGGAAGTTGATGAAGATGATGATTGATTAATTGTACTGTACAACTTTGTTTGTACTAGTTGGCTAATGTAGTAAAGATTAAACTACTAGAACTTGTGCTAAAATCTTGAAAGTAAGGACCTACTCTTTGTTACTTTTTAGCAAAAGCAACCCAGTAGCCAAAAAGCCTTTCATGGTCTAGACTTTGTGAAGTAGTTATCACCGACGGGTAAGACTTGCTGAGTATTAGTATACTCAGCCTTGCATTAATGTGTTGATCCAGGTAATGCCTTCAGTGATGTGTGGCCCGGTGAGATCCCGCCCGGCTGGGAGCTGGAGTGGGTGGAGGACGACTACTGAAGCATCATGGATGGCCTCCCGTGGTGACTTGCTTCCGCTAGTTAATTTCCGCTGTGTCTTTTCGAAACTCTGAACTATTTCGTCATGTCAAAAACTATGGTTTGTAATAATTAAACCCTGCGGGGTACGAATTTGAAATTGAATGTGTTGTATCTCTGGACTCGCCTTCGAGTGAGTTTTAATGCATATATTCGATCCTTGTGCTCTCAAGTGATTTACCGGGCGTTAACCCGGCGACTTACGACAGGATGGTACTTTATTATTGCTTAATGACCAAAGTGGATCGGTCTTAGGCAATAGTACGGTACTTTCCTGGGCGGGTTGTCACAGTATGCTGATGCCAGGTGCACCTCACCATCAGGGCAGCGCCAGCCTCAACAAATACAAAAAGACATATGTAAGTCGCTACCACTTGTCTAATCTAGCCACGTTCAATTCTAATTGATTCCTAACCACATGTTGGCTTTTTTTGTAGGAGGCGACGCACAGTGGCTGGCCAATTAGCTAACTCGAGGCGTATGCTCTGGCCCACATGGGCCCGACAAAGTCCAACATCGAGTACAACCTGGATGCGGGCCTAGAGACGTACACCAACTCCAGCATCCACACCCACCTTAGTTCGTACACAGAGACATCAAGGTTAGTCCACGGGCCAGACTACGACCCGAGGTCCGAGGAACACCTTGATCCTGAGCTAGTGATGTGGATTGGGCAAGGCAATAAGCATGGGAGGTTCTACATTGGCGACGACATCCTCGACGAGGTTTGCTCGCGTTCGTGCAACAACTTGGGGAGCAGCAAGGTTGGCAGATCCCAGCACAACTGCTTGCACCACCACGACCACCTCCACCACCTCGTCGAGAATCCACCCCGTCGAGTATGAGCACGATTGTTTTACTTTCCGTGCTAATGCTTAGTGTCAAACCTAGTGTCGACCTTCGTGACGGATTTGTTGATTTGTCGGCCTTCGTGCCGGAGTTGTTGATTTGTCGGCCTTCATGCCGGAAATGTGGTGGTCGGCCTTCGTGTCGACCTTCTTCTTGCAGGTTTTGGAAACCTCCCCATGTAGAGGAGGTGCTGCCGAAATTTTCAACTTCTCTTTACAATTTGGATTTTTATCTTTTTACTCATATGCAATTTATTTTTTTTCAGCGGCACTCGGGGGCGTCGTCGAACTATGTCGGAGGTCGCCGGGGTCGCACGTCGAGGCATCCCCAACTGGAGCATCGCTGGGATCCCAGTTGCCGTGAGCCGCCCGCCATACTCGTTTTTATATATTGCACTTGTGAACTTGGAATAATGTGTACTTTTGGATATTTGGTTTGTATGTAATATATTGTGGATTCCGGAGATATTTGGCCACACTTTTGGATGTGTCGTTTGTAATTTATAAATGTGGCTTGTGAGATATTGAAGTCGATTTTTGGTTTGTATAAATATATGTTTTGTTTGTGACATGTTAAAGCAAAAGAAAAAAAGAAAAAAAGAAAAAAAAATAAGGGATCAAGAGTAAATTTTTTTAAAAAAGTGCAGGGGGCTTCCCCGAGTGCCTGGGCATTTGGCACTTGGGGAAGGACATTTTTTAAAAAAGGCCACGGTGCTTCCGTGAGTGCCTGCGCATGGGCACTCGGGGAAGAGGGTTTTCTAAAAAACGAATTTCTTCTCCGAGTGTTGCACTCAGGGAAGAGGTTTAAAAAAAGGAATTTCTTCCCCGAGTGTTGCACTCGGGGAAGAGTAAAAAAATCCGGGAGACGACGTTAAATCTTCACCGAGGGGGAGCATGACACTCGGGGAAGCCTTCCCCGAGTGTTTTGGAGTCTTCCCCCGAGTGCTTTTGACACTTGGGGAAGGGGGCTTTTCTGGTAGTGATAGTCTAAACTCATCCTGCTAGTTGTGTGAAGTCTGCTCGGGAAAGTTACTCGAGGACAGAAAAGAGGTGCTACTCGGAGATGGAAAAGTAACTTGTGCGGATCCAATTATTATTACTCGAGAGAAATGCCACCTTGGTTGTTGTGAGCAGGTCACCAGCTACAACTCACCACTCTCACCTAGGGATGAATTCAGATCTGATATGCACATATACGAATTCAGATGTCAGTATGTACCACATTTTATTTCGAATTCGGATACGAATACGAATATTATCAAATACAAATACAAAATGGATATTTCGAATTCGGATTCGCATTCAAATACTTACTCGATTTATAGCAGAGTCATAACGAATATCAATTTCATTTGTCGATGGTTTTATAATTGATTAAATCATGTTACAAGTAGAGAGTAAATTATGATCATTATACATAATAGATATCTTATTGCAAATAACATATTAATTAATTATTTAATTAATACATCACAATAAATATAAAATAAGTAATTTTGTAAATATATATACGTCTTTTATTAGTAAAAATAAGTACGTAAATACATTTACATATAATTTATTTGCTAAATAATATAATGTATTTAAAATTACTATGATTGGACCCATCAAAATTAATTAAAAATATCATTATATAATTTAGTAATATTAGGTTAGTATAATTAGTTAGTTATCATATATATATAATTTTTAATAGTTAAAATGATGTCAATAATTATTTTATTAATAATATTAAAATTAACATCGTATTTAGTATTCAGTAATATAAATAAATTTTAGATGGTTTCCATGGTACTTTATTTTTTACGGATACAAATAACGTTAGATATGTCGGATTTTTTTTCCGGATAATTGAGATAATGTCGAATACGGATAATATTGAAAATCGGATTCGAATACAACATCCATCTCACATCCATATTAAAATCGAATATGAATACGGATATCCATTTTAACATTTTAAGCAGATACAAATACACATAATTCGGATTTCCAGACATCATGCATCCTTACTCTCACGAAGACGTAGCTATTCCGGAGGACGCGACCGACGACGGCAAAATACGACCAACAGCCGTACTGTTGCCTGCTGCCGTACCACGTCCCCATCACCCTCCTTCGAACCGCCGATGGGCCATAGCACCGACAACAACAACGACGGCAAGGCAAGCGGCTCCGGCAGTCACCTATTGACCGTCCAGGCGAGCCTGCGATGGCACCGCCCGGCAGCTATGGTCTCCGAACCACCGATTGCAAGAACATCGTCGGTGCTCGAACCACCGAAACTGCTGCGTTACTCGAACCCTTATTTTCTTGCAATATATAAAGTTGCTAGTTCTTTCGCTTAGAATTAATCGCTCGTGACCCTTATTCGAGCAATGAGGTCGGCAAACAAACTGTGATGGGAAAAGCCATGTCAGAGTAGTCGAACTCCCAAAAACCTACGCCCCCGCGGCTACGGCTCCCTCGCTCATTAGTACAAGCAGTCTCTCCCACTCACAAACTTGATTGCCGCCACCTCATCACGAGAAAAAGGGTCGGGCAGCATTGACCTTGCGAAAACCTTTCTGATCGACCTCTTCGACCGCGCCAAGTTGGGGCTCGAGTTACGACCAAACGAGTCAGGTCCGACTGGTCGGAATGCAAGAAACCTACGCCCCAGCGGCTACGGTGCCTTTGCTCACTAGCACGACTGACGAACTCGGGCTCTGCTACCTCGACACTAAGAAAGTGTCGGCCAGCAATAACTCTTTTTGCATAAATAATTAAGTTGGGTGTTTTTTCGACCAAGGCAGTCTGTAGCTCGATTTCCATTCACCATTATAAATTTTGGGGCACGCCATCCTTATTATTAAAACTGACTGTCTCTCCAGATACGATATTCTTTATAACTTGTTAATACAGCAACGACGACCCTGACTAGTTGCTGACCTTGTCGGCGACCTCCTGCTTGGCCACGACGGGCAACACAAGGCTTAGGGGCTTATCACTTGTGCCCGAGGATGACACGCCGGCTCCTCCGACACGAACACAAAACAAGCTAAGTATTATTTTAATACCACATTTACCGGTTATTGCTTGTATTAACGTGCATCCGTGGGTTATCACCGACTATACTTGGCCTGTTCCAGACTGCTTCTTCAGCCCGAGCACTACACAAACAGTCGGGCCAACGACCAACGGGCGTGCCACGCACATCTTTTCTCCGTCGCTTACTTTCTTATTCCCCCTCTTGCACAAGTCGCTAAAGTACTCGGTAATACGCTCCTGAGACTGTGAAACCTTGACTCTACACCTACACTTCCACACGTGCATACGGCCAGCTCCCTATGCTACGGATGCAGCTATCAGAAGTCACGTGCATAAACGTATAAGGATAATTAACAAAAAAATTAATAGACTTAAAAGAGTTGGAATTAGAAATTTTGCTATGCATCGCCAAAAGCTTGTTGCTTCGGAATTGGTATTTGCAACGCCATACGCTATCGTCTTAAAAAATCGCTAAGCCCACAAACAAGTCTCCGACTCCTGCGTGGGTTCAGGAGCTACATGTGCCCCCACTGGAAGAACCACGATTCACCTTTTACATCACGACAAACTGAGTCTGGAAACGAGTACAAACTCCTCCCCTGACCCGGGGGCTACTGATGAGGGATTAGATTAGCGGTGGTCATTACCACCCTTAATCTCCCAACGCATAACCAATAGGGCCCCGCAACCAGTAGGACCCATGCCGACGAGCGAAGTGCCATGAGAGCTTATTGCATACGTGCAGCTTACTACGCTACTTAAGTGATGAGCAAGTTGTACATGACACTTGAGTGCTAAGCAAGTTGGTACGTACACACACTACTTCAGTGCCTACTCTACTGACTACTACCAAGTAGCATGCATGCAACTCTGTAAGGAATCGGATGCTCGTAGGCCTAAGAGGGGAGGGGGCAATTAGGCAATCTAAAAACTTAACCTATGGCTTCACTATTTTTACACAAAGATAAACTACAACATGCTATCTACATGTGCAACTAGGGTTGTTCTAGTGTGAAACCCCCATCCCAAAACAAGGTTTGCAACCTATATAGCATGATACTACTCTAGGAAAGTAAATGCAAACAAAGACTGCAATAATGTAAATGCGGAAACGTAAAGGGGATGAGAGGAAGCAAACTCTTGACACGTGATTTATCCCGTGGTATCGGTAGGCACTAAGCCACCCCTAGTCCACGTTGTTGAAGCACTCACACAAGAGTATCGCTTCCCGGTCACCAAGTCTCTCCCAAGCATTGGCGGAGCCACCATGGTGCACACGTATTCCCAGGAATACCCAACTATTTTGCCAAAATATCAAGTATATGCTAAGTATACACACATGTATATGTAACATTGAGCCAAGATCTCTTGTTTTTGACTTTGGAGTATAATTGTGCTCAGCGCTCTTCCCATACTTCCATGGCTCCCCACTCCTAGGCTAGCTTGTTGGCCCAAATTTGACTTTTTTTTAAACACAGGAATACCCAATTTGTAAAACTTGGCTCCGCCACTGCTCCCAAGAGCACCACTTGACTCGCCACAAAGGCTAGCCACTTAGGCACTTACCAAGCTCCCTTGGTCACCTTGATGCCGCCTCCACTAAGGAGCTTCTCCACCAAGAAAAGGGGTCTCCACGTCCCCCGCACAAAATCTCCTCGCCGCTCCACACCAAGTCAGAGGGTCGATGACGATTGCTGGTGAGCCACTTAGGCCCCAAGGCTTCCGGCGAACCTTGTACAACTTGATTCACTCAAGAATCACCTCACAAGGTTGGAACAACCTTGCACTCACTCGGCTCTAAGCTAAGCCTAGCACTAAGCATATGCAAGTCTAAGGATGAGCAATTAAGCACTTGGATGGATTGGATATGATCTTCTAGGTGTCTTGCACTCTCCTGCACTTCCACACAATCCAGCTACCTCAAATGGGTGAGTGGAGGGGGTATAAATAGCCCAAGGCATCAAACTAGCCGTTGGCTAACGGCCACAGAAAAAGGTAGCGTCAGATGAACCGATGCCAGATTTTCCACGGCGTCGGTTCATCCGGTGCCCCTCCCACGTCACATAGCCGTTGAAATTCTCTGACACAACTGCTCCGACGCTATACACCGACAGTCCGTCAGATCATCCGGTGCTGAAGACCCTGCAACCAAGTCGTCTCTGTTAGCTTCCACGCGACCGTCGGATAGACCGACACTACCCCATGACCAAGGCTTCAGATCATCCGGTACTGAAGGCTTCGCCTTGGCGCGTCTCTGTCTTGATTCAAACTAAGTGTCGGATAGACCGACGGTGTCCCCACTCAGACCGTCGGATCATCCGGTGCTACTGTCTTCGTTGCTCTTCCTCTGCAACTCGTCCGACGCATCTACCAAATGGACTGTCGGTTCATCCGATGGTGCCTAGGGTTTCACCTAGTGAACCAACTCGTCCGACAATTGCACCGACGTTTGCTATTTGGGTACCGTCGGTTCATTCGACGGTGTCTTTTTCCTTCTTTTTCTTCGCGTCTTCTACTTGGATCTTTGCTTCAACTTAACATACTTAACATGCCATTACTTATAGCCTCCAAATATATACTAAGTCCTCAAATTTGCTATAAGTAACCTAACATGTCCATGTTATGTTAACTTGTGGTATGACATGTTAGCTTGGGCATGGTATGTTAACATGTGGTAACATCCATGGGACCTAGGAATGCCTACAAAGACAGGCTAGACAATGTGGTTAGTCCTATTACTTGTGTTAGCATGAATCACCAAAATCAACTCGAACAAATGGCAAATGGGGCCATGTTCGCTACAATCTCCCCCTTTTTGGTGATTTATGACAACACAAGCAATGCAAGCATAAATTTGCAAAAATTGAAAAAATTAGAGCCACTAACACTTGCTTGGATGCTTACCATCATCCAAAACCCCCCTAGATCAACCTTCCCCCTTTTTTGATCTTCTCTTCCTATGTTCACATTATCCCCCTTTGGTCTCATATCCTTGAAACCACTAGCTTGCTTTGGTCTCACATTCTCCCCCTTTGGAATAAAATCTCCAAAAGGTCCAAAACAAAAGGGCTCCAAGGAAACTAGCAAGTCCTAGCAAACATAGCTCAAAGAAAAATGTTAAATATAAGGGAGAAAGCCGCATGAACCATGATCCATATGTATGTTATCAATAAAGATACCACATGTAAGAGTGACTAAGTTGGATCACAAGCTCATGAGACTAGCATGATACAAACTAAGCTCCCCCTAAGTGTCTGCACAATAAGATGGTGTGAAAATCAAGTGCACAACTACAAACTTGTAAAACAAGGAAGCTTAGAGCATATCATGCAAGGAGGTATCTTAAAGGACAAGAGATAAGACAAATGGGTTCTTGTTACATTACCACTTGTAGATATCACTTCTAGTCTTTTGATCATTCAATACCTCAGGGGGATTATCCTCTTTACCTTGTTGGCACCACATTGAGATGAGCCACTTTGAGATGATATCACTTGAGGTGACACCACTTGAAAGAAGCTTGCAAAGAAAGCACTTGTGGTACCACAAGGATTAGGAATGTATGAGTACATTGCCTTTGAACTTATATAGAGACATAAGCTCGCAAGGACATGACTCAATAGCATGAAGCTCATATTGCTATATTCACTCTTTTAGAGATGTTAGATCACATTGAGAGTGAAATAGTATTCTCTTAGAATGAAGTACCGCACCGGAACGCGTCACCTAGGGACTACATAAGATAAGCTTGAAACAATATTAGTCCCATAACCAAACCATAGGATGAGATCCCCCTAAATGTGTGCATTTAGTGTTTGAATCACCAACCAAATGTATGCACATTGTTTATGACAACAAAAGGGAAGCTAACCCTATAGCTTGCTCATGATGCAAAAAGATATATATGAAAACATGCACCATGAAAGAACAAGTGTAGCTTTCCTACACACTAATCAAACCATGTACGTTGCTCATGGGTTAGCACATGACACAAGCAACCTACCATATGTAAACATTGCAACAAATGCAACCTAAACAAGGCAATAGAGCTACAATGATACGTGAGATCGGTTCAAGTTTCCATTACCTCAACCGGGGAACTTGGGCAACACATGTCCAACTTGCAAGCTTGGCTTCTAGGCTTGAAACTTCACATCTTCATTGTGCCAAGCCTCCCAAGTCCCCGTACTCAAGGCCTTCAAGTGGCCTTCGGATCCCAAACCATTTGAGGCCCCTTCATGTTGATGATGACTTCTTTAGGCACCCAAATGGGTTGGTTCCAACCCCGTTCCTCCTTCATCTTCCCAACCTTGTGTGCAACCCCCTTGACATTTGCCTTCTTCTTGATGACGTAGGTGTTGCTCTTGGTCTTGTTCTTGCGGTTGGGCTTGGTGTAGATGAGAGAGATATTGATGGTGGGGTTCAACTTTTTCTTTGCGCCCTTGTCCATCTTCTTGAAAAATTGAGGGCATTTGTAGAACTTGTGCCCTTCTCCATGACACTTGTAGCAAGTCACGGTTGCACCCTTCTCAAGATTCTTCACCATGGTATCACGGTTATCTTGAGAAGGTTGGACATTACTCTTTATGTCTTGAGAGATGTCCACTTGTTCTTCATCGTTCTTGCCCTTGCCCATAAATCTTGACAACCTCTCTCGGAGCCATTTCACTTCTTGCTTGAGTTCATCATTCTTCTTGGCTATGAGACAATTACATGTTTCTATAACAACATTCTCATTGCAAGATGGTGAGCAAGATTCATCAATTAAATCAATGCAAGAAGTTGAAGCATCTACCTTGGAGATAGGAATTGCACAAGGGATAGATGATTCATCAAGCTCAAAGGAATTACATGTTTTAGTCTCATTGCTCTCAAACTTAGATTTTAGCTCATCACACTCCTTGCTAAGCAATTTGAATTTGCAAAACAGATGTTCATAATTTGCAGCAAGGGTTGCACTAAGATCATTGAGAGCGTTGAGTTCTTTAATTTCATTAGCTTTTTTCTTAAGCATTCCTCTTTGCTCAAGGACTAGCTCAACAAGATCATCGAGAGAGGTGGTGTCGGATTCGTCATCACTTACATTGCTCTCCATACCTTTGGCCAATAGGCACATGTGTAGTGATGATGAAGGACCTTGCATGAAGCGGGTGGTGAAGTTCTTTCTTGATTCATCACTTGAGCTAGAAGAACTTGATTCTCCACCACTTGTCCACTCACGGACGGCGATAGTTGCTTCTTGCCCTGGTCTCCTCTCCTTGACCACCTTCTTCTTGGACTTGTGCTCGATCTTGGTGAACTTGATGTGTTGATGATGACGCCTTTCTCTCAAGACGTTGTAGCCGTACATGTTGACTTTCTTCACATACTTGAAGATCTTCTTCACGTACTCGGCCACCATGTATTCAACCTCTTCATCACTTGAGGAATCTCCATCATCACCGTCATCACCATCATCCTCGCTTGAGCTTCCATGAGTAGCCATCCTACTCAACATCTTCTCTTGTTGGCTTGAGAGAGCATGGCTTGTAGTTGGAGAGGATGGTTCTTGGGGCTTTTCTTGGGGCACCTTCTTTGACTTGGGCATGAGTTGAAGCTCATGTGCCATGATCTTGCTCAAGATGAGATGGCTTCAAATCTTCGAGCTTCTTCTCATAGATTATAGCCTTCACCAAGTCATAGTCGGGCTTCCAGAGACTTTGAAGGATCTTGAAGTTGATGTTCAAGTCCGTGATGTCCTTCCCACCTAAAGCATTGATCTCATTGACAAGCACATTTAGGCGTGAGTACATAGATTCAGCATTTTCATTTGCAAGTTGCTTAAAGCTATTGAATTCCTTAAGGAGACAACCATAGCGTTCATTTGCAACTTCTTTTGAACCCTCATTTTGCTCCTTGATGGTTTTCCATAGCTCATGAGCATTTTCACAATTAAAAACTCTATTGAAAACGCCTACATCTAGTGAGGACAAAATGATACTCCTAGCAATCACATCAAATTGCTTTTCCTTCTTAGTACCATTTCTCATGCCCTCATCGGTGACTCTCCAAACATCAAGGTCCCTTGCTTGGAGATAGGCCTCCATGAGAACCTTCCACCGAGGATAGCCCGTGCCATCGAAATGTGGAGCCTAACCTAAGGTATCCACCCCTTTCATTCCTCTATAGAGCAACTCACTAGGCGGTGAAGCCTAACCGTTCCAATGAGCTGGTTTTCACAATTTACCAATCGAATTGGCGTTTCCTTGTGAAGGAGTGAGTCCCGGCTCTGATACACTTGTAAGGAATTGGATGCTCGTTAGCCTAAGAAGGGGAGGGGGTGAATTAGGCAATCTAAAAACTTAACCTCTGGCTTCACTATTTTTACACAGAGATAAACTAGAACCTGCTATTTAGATGTGCAACTAGGGTTGTTCTAGTGTGAAACTCCCATCCCAAAACAAGGTTTGCAACCTATAGTCAATCCTAGCATGATACTACTCTAGGAAAGTAAAGGCAAACAAAGATTGCAATAGAGTAAATGCGGAAACGTAAAGAGGATGAGAGGAAGCAAACTCTTGACACGCGATTTATCCCGTGGTCTCGGTAGGCAGTAAGCCACCCCTAGTCCATGTTGTTGAAGCACTCACACAATAGTATCACTTCCCGGTCACCAAGTCTCTCCCAAGAGCACCACTTGACTCGCCACATAGGCTAGCCACTTGGGCACTTGCCAAGCTCTCTTGGTCACTGTGACGCCCCAGGTTTTTAATTAACCCTAACCGTCGGTCAACCCGGCTGACAGTGGTCAAATCACGGTCAACCTGGGTCCTCACCTCGAAAAACTCACCAACCAACTCTAATGACCCCTTAGGCTAGTGGGCACACTTGTGGGGCCATCCCATGGTCAAAGACTTGGTCAAACCCCAACTAAACCCTAGTGTCTATAGCTGTCTTTCGGAACTTTTGCCGCGTACTCCAAAATTCATCTAAATACTTAAAATTCTACCTTTAGGAAAGTTGTCCATCTTGTTGAGGGACACAACTTTCATGTAGATTGGCATTTCAAATTTGGAGTGGAAAGGCATGAAAAACTTGCTCCAAGGTCAGAATCTCCTCTTCACGAAAACATGTTGGCATTCAAAGTTGGCAACTGTTTCTTGCAAAATCTGTTGAGAAAAACCCCATAGAGCCTTTTTGAAAATGATAGGAGGTAACTAGATCTACAACTTTGATGTTCAAAGGTTAGTGCAGTTTTATTAAAAAAATAGAGTTTTCCTATTCAAACGTGCGCTCAGCAAAATGTTCGCGCGCCCGTGCGCCGCGCGTCACCGCCCGCGCGCCGCCGGCCCCTCGGCATCCGCGCCCCGCGCGCCTCCCGACGCCGTCCCTCCACCCGAGGCCGCGCGCCGCCCTAGGGCCCCGCCTCCCGACGCCTTCCTCCGACCGAGGCGCCTCAAACCGCGCGCCCGTGGCGTCGTACGCGCGCCGTGCGCGCGGCGGACCGCCGGCCGTACGCGCGCCGGCCAAGGCGCCGTCGGAACCGCCACCGTCACCACGTAGTCACCCGCACGCTATAAAAGGCCGCCGCATTTCTCCTCCCTCCACGCCAACCCCGCCGCTCTAGTCCGCCGCACCGCGCCGCCGTGGCCGCCGCCGCAAGCCGCCGCCTCGCTTCACCTCCAAGACACCGCGCGCGTGAGCGAGCTCCCTAGGACCCGTAGAACCTCCCTTGGTCGCGCCTTGTCAACCCCCGAGTCGCGTCCTCACCGAGCGCGTGCTCCGGCGGCCGGTGCCGGTCGGCGCGCCGCCGCACACCCTCGTCGGAGCCCCGACCGCACCGCACAACCTCTCCAATCAACCCTAGGTGAGCCCCTTGTTAGCACCGCGCCGCTTGTGGGTCAAGCCCGGCCGGCCATCGCCGCCGACGAGCCCACCTGGCGGCGGAGCGGTATATTTGTGGCGATTGAGATCTTTTCAGGGTTAAAACCGTGAACTAGGGACCTATCCGCAAGACTGTGAAAAATTCTAGGGACCCGGTTGAAAGATGGATCTTCATTAGTGAACCTCCTCTTGCAGAAACTTGTAAAATGCGTAGAAATTCGTAGAAAATTCAGAAAATTGCAAACTCAATTTTGTTGGATTCGTGGTGAAAAATACTACAACTTTTGTTATACTCACTTGGTCTGATTCTGGATATTTTTAGCTTGAAAAATAGGAATGAGAAAAACCTAGATCTACCATAACCCAATATCCGCAAGTCTCCTGTATCCAATTTGTGGATATGTTGTGTATCTTGTCAGGACTAGATCTTGTGCCAAAAGTTGCGCAAAGTTATGCAGTAAATCTTTTTATATAAATTGTTTTCCAATTATGCAGAATTTGCCTAGATGATTTTTGTAGCTAAAAATATTTATTTTTTTTGGTGCCCAACTTGTGCATGCTGTCTTGTTATGTCAAAACACACCTCTGGTGAATGAATCATGATTTTTAGTTTACCAGAAATATTTATTCTTAATTTGTGCATGTTTTCCTTTGTAAATTAATAAAGCAAGATCAGTAGAGCTTCTAAGTGTGCTTGCTGGTTCTTTAGGCTTGTTTAGGACCAGAGACCTTGTATGAGAAAGATTGGATCATTTTGATGCTTAATTAGTTTTGTATGCATTTAATTTGATTGCTAGCTAGTCTTCTGTTATTTTCCAAAATGTTTTATTTTCTAGTTTCCAAGTTTTGCATGTGAATCCAGTGGTTCAGTATGGATGTCATGGTGCTTAAGAAACCCTTCTTAAAACTTTTAGTGATTTATTGCTTAATAAAAAGCTTTAAAGGCCTTTTAAAGATTTTTGATTGATTAAATAAGGAAATTGCGTTTTAATTCCTTTCCTTTTTGGAAGTGTTACCCAACCTAATTAAAGGCTAAGATCACACCCTTGCTGATAAGGAATTAAGTTATAAATAAATATCTTTGTACACACCTTTACTAGTGAGAGGTAAAAAGGAATAAACCTTCACATGAAATATCAAGTATAAAGGGAACATTAATTCAAGTGTGTAATAAAAGAATGAAACACATAACAATAATAACCTTCATAAAAGGAATTTATTATTTAATTACTTGTTAAGATGAATATGACCAGCAAGAGTTGGATAAGATAAACAGACTGTCACATCACCTGAACCCTGCATTGCATTCCGTGTAGATCTTCCTGACGGTGACTACTCAATCGTCCCGAAATCTGAGGAAGGAGGACCAGAAGCTTCGCGGGGTTGCTACCGGTGTTGTATGTTGAGTCCGAGTGCTTCGCGGGGTATTCCGGATAGCCTGCACCAAAGACTGTGTCCTTTTATCCCAACCCGAGGATTTTTGGGAACCGCTTGGTGGTTGTCCTCGCGAGGGGCATCCCACCGTGTTTAGGTCTACCTTGCAAGGTTTGAATCAATCGATTGTCGGCCTCTCACCGTTATCTGAGACTATTTACTCCACTAGCCATGAGATCCCTAATGATGGAAGTTGATGAATATTATGCTTGATTAATTGTATTGTACCACCTTGTCTGTACTAGATGGCTAATTTAGTAAAGATTAAACCCACTAGAACTTGTGCTAAAATCTGGAAACTAAGGACATACTCTTTGTTACTTTTTAGCAAAAGCAACCCAGTGGCCAAAAAGCCTTTCATGTCTAGAGTTGGTGAAGTAGATATCACCGATGGGTAAGTCTTGCTGAGTATTAGTATACTCAGCCTTGCTATAATATGTTGATCCAGGTAATACTTTCGGTGATGTGTGGCCCGGAGAGATCCCGCCCGGCTGGGAGCTGGATTGGGTGGAGGATGACGAATGAGAGCATCATGGATAGCCTCCCGTGGTGTTTCCGCTTCCCGTTAGTTTAATTCCACTGTTTCGAAAAACTCTGAACTACATCTTTATGCCAAATACTTCGGTTTGTAATAATTAAACCCCTCAGGGTAAATTTCGGATGTCATTTATGTTGTATCTCTGGACTCGCCTTCGAGTGAGTTTTAATGCATATATATCGATCCTTGTTGCTATTTAAGTGATTTACCAGGCGTTAATCTGGCGACTAACGACAGGATGATACTTTATTATTGCTTAATGACCAAAGTGGATTGGTTTAGGCGATAGTATGGTATTTTCCTGGGCGGGTTGTCACAGTTGGCATCAGAGCAATGATATGCACCGGAGATTAATTAATAACCTTAATCACTGATTTTTGAATAAAGTTTGACAAGATTGTCTGGTTTTCCAAAACACGTTGGTCCGTTAAGGATAAACTAGACCGAGAGGCCCTAGAGGGAATTTCTGGGTTCTTTCAGGTGTCTTATTTAACCTATGGTTTATTTTGCTAACTTCCAGCACATTTACTTCATGTCAGACTTACTTTCTTGCAAACCAAACTAGATGAGCCACGTGTTTTATACGTGTGCTGTACCGCATCACGGGAATTGTGAGGGTTGATGGAGTGATCCATTCCACGGATCCCATCTTCGCGTCTGTTTATGAGTTGAGTGTCGCCACGTGTTTCATACGTGTGCATTCCGCATGTCGAGTATGCGAGGCAAGGATACACTCCATTCAAACGGAGGATGTCCGAGGTTAGATGCTGTCCATGCAACGGCTTAACGCATGGATGCCGTTTCTATAGTGAACGGTAATGTTTGTGGACGCTTTCGTGACGTGTTGGCACGAAAGGTTCGTTTTCTGCAGGTACATAACAGCGCTTCGTTAGTCGTTAAGCGAGTACCGTATAGCTCTCGACTAGATATTATAGGGAGAGACGAATAAAAGCCTTGCTACCAGCACTAACTTTGATTTTGGCTTGATTGCCAGGTGAGGTCGGATAGGACGTTTTGCATGCATATTAAAAATCGAAACAAATTAAAATGGACCCAAAACAGAACTTCTATATATACTCTCTAAGGAAGATTTTGCTAGTGTATGCTTTTTATAAAGTAGAGTACCTCTCATGCTTAGCTATCGTGCTGCAAAAATTTTGAAAAAGCTTGTTCACCTTGTTTTGTGCCACGTGCTAGGAATTTTAATTAAACCAGTTTGTTAAAAACAATTGCTCCTTGCCCAGTCTAGCTTTTAGTCGCAAGTTCCGATCACAACTTCTTTCAGTTTGGTTTACACCTTTCTAGACACATTCGAACTTGCATGCTTCCATTTGTATCCTTGATCTAGCTCAACCTTTGGAAACCAAATGTGTGTAAAAGAACCATTGTAGTAGCCGGAAAACTTGGGGGAAAATTTATAGGGTTCTGGATTTGGTTATGAATTTTCTTCACAACTGCCAGAACTTCACCATTTGACATGCCATTCTCCTGGAGACCTGACATGTGTTACATTTTTTTACAGATGGCTTTCCCCGTGTTTCACGAGTTCGACGCTGACGGTACGATCTGTACCAACGGGTTGCACTGGGAGGGTTTTCCATGCCTTGCGTGGGAAGCACTCAACGCCGCTGGCTACACCACTCCACCGACTTACGAAGTGTCCGAGTTCGAGCGTTATGACGTTCCCCGTTGCAGAGTGACCGTCACTGAACTGCCACACCCGGACCACGCCGACTGGTTCGACTTGAGTTTTGTCTACTGGGGATTTATTACCGTCGAGGCCGTCGAGTCAGCAGCTCTTAGAGTGCTGACGGACTTCTATGATCACAACCCCACTATGGTAGCTCTCTCGCCATTCGGGCTGTTTCCTGCTGTGAGTCCTCACGACCCGGCATGGTTAGACCGTATGGATCACCTGTGGGAGTTGTTGTTGCTAGCAGAGCCGCTGGATGTCACTCAGACACTGGCTCGTTGTCTTAACGTTGTCTTCACACTTCAGGGGCTGCGCTACAATACCGCAGCGGTTATCGGGCAGCGTCTGGAGGTAGCTAGGCAGGATTGGCAGCTGCTATCAACAGCCCACCAGCAGCTAAGCTTTACACTTACTCAGATGCAACAGGAGAATGACAGGCTGCGTGCCAGGAGATTCCAGTTAGAGTTAGAGAGAGGCGACCGCCTGCAGAGGATTGTGGATCTGGAGGCAGAGGTTCACACCCTGGAGGAGAATGCCGATGCGTATGAGATTGAGAGGTTGACGCTACTTCAGAACATTGCGGATATGCAGTACCAGGTGGAGGAGGCCGAGGTGTAGGTTGCAGCCCTACAGGCTATAGTGGCCTTACAGCCGCTACCTCCAGTACAGGCACATCCGGAGGAGCAGCAGGGTCTGTTTGGTCTGGATCAGACGAGCCAGGCGGGACCACCGTTACCGACTCCACCAGACTCGCCTACGGGTAGTGGTCCTACAGTGGGTAACTAGGATGCGAGTGAACGACATCAAGAAGGGATGTGTTCCTAGGTGTCATCTACGAGTTGAGTGTGGTAGTCCGCTTAGGAGTATGTCGTCGTGCAATGCAATTGCATTGTAGCTCAGTTGTATCATTAGGTTCTTCAGATTTGAGTATTGTAGTGTCCTTGGACCCTATCCATCGTGTTGTAATAAAGAATGCTTAAGCACTTTGTGTTTCGACTCGAGTTTGATGTGATTCCACTGAGCTATTGAGATCTTGTGCGAGTTGTTTAACCAAGTGTGTCGAGTGTTACCACAACCGCGTTCACCAACGCTAAGCATTTTGCATGTTAATGAGAGAACTACAAAATTTTTTTGAGTGCCGGTCAGTGGCCAAAGCGGCTTGGTAATTATTCACACGTTACCTTCTCCGTACGCGTGAAAAGGGAAAATTCGCTACGAGTTGAAGGCTAGCTCGAGGAACTCGAGTTACCATGTCTTCTAACTATATTGAAGAATGATTTTATGGATCTTATTTTGGTTGCGCGATATCTTTCGACTGTTGCTGTCATCATCATATGAGTGCAAATGAGCTATGGTTATGCATGCTTGCACTTGTCATCATTTCTAAGTAAGATTTTGGCTATGTGTCTAATAAACGCTCGCATTTCAGATGGTGGGAACCACGTGCAGCTCTCCTAACGGGTTCGGAGCGAACGGTAGCGGTGACTTGCCGCCGCCACCACCCATGACGCCGTCGGAGGCCTACATGGCCACACAAACTGAGGTGCTGCGCCAGATCCTGCAGACGCCACATGGGGCCAACCAACGAGTGGCCTAATCAGGTCACCACATACGCTTAGTTCATCGAGATGAAGCCACCGACCTTCTCCAAGGTGGAAGACCCCCTGGAAGCTGAAGCTTGGATCAAGGCCATCGAGGCGAAGTTCTCTGCCTTTGTCCTGCCTTGCTCCAAGTAGAACAAAGCCAACTTCGCAGCTCTGCAACTGCGGGGAGACGCTTTAATGTGGTGGGATCATTTCATGTCGATGCAGCGAGGGCATGCTGTAACTTGGGATGATTTCAAGCAAGCCTTCAAGAGCCATCACATCCCTAAGGGATTAATGGATAGTAAGATGAGGGAGTTGTTGGCCCTTAGGTAGGGGTCCGATACGGTGTACCGTTAGGCCAAGAAGTTTAACAGCTTGTGCCAATATGGTGGGCATCATGTAGACACTGATGCGAAGAAGATGGAAAGATTCCGCGATGGGCTAGATGGCAAGTTGTACGAGCAACTGAACCTGCTCGAGCCCGCAAATTTCCATGAGCTTGTGAACAAGGCTATCTCCCAAGAGGATGCCATGAAAAAGGCCCACAGAGACAAGAAAAGACCGTCTGGTTTTGCTCCGGGCAGCGGAACCAATAAGAAGTTTCGCTTTGTGAAGAAGAATGTTCCAAACCCATCCCAGCAATCTTCAACTGGACGTTGGACGATGAAGCCATCCCAGAGCAAACCCTCAGGGAACTTCCAATTCCGAAATGCTCAGCAGCAGGCTCCAAAGCCTAACACACCTCCTCGCAACGTTGGTGATTGTCGTTGCTTCAACTGTGGTCAATCGGGGCATTACATCAGTGATTGTCCCAAGCCCAGGCGGATCAAGCCCAACCCCCAGAATCAAGGTGTAGGGGACAAGCCTACCACTCCGGCTAAGAAGCCTATGGTGCAAGTACACCATGGCAAGCTGAACTTCACCACCATGAGTGACATTCCGGAGGGAGCTTCAGTGCTCACGGGTACATTCTCTATCAACGATACTCCTGTTAAGATTTTATTTGATTCGGGAGATACCTATAGTTTCATCGGTGAAAAACTATTAGGCAAAATGGGTTTGAAAGGTTCTCATACCAATTCCGCTTATAAAATAATTACTCTGGGAGGGCAAATCACCTCTAATATCTTAATCCGTGGAGTATGTTTGGGATTAGGTAGTAAAATGTTTCCAACAAACCTTATCGCCATAAGCTTGGCTGGTATGGATGTTATCTTGGGTATGGATTGGATGACCCAACATAAGGTGGTTCTAGATATATCAGATAGGGTAGTAGAGATCAATTCACTTATGGTCGGGCACACTACCTTGTACCTACCTTTCAAGGACGGTACCGATTCTTGTGCCTATGTGACCATTATCTCCCCTCTTGATGAAATTCCAATAGTGTGTGAGTATCCGGATGTCTTTCTTGATGAGTTGCATGGTATGCCACTAGACAGAGATGTTGAGTTTGTAATCGAACTCCAACCGGGTACTGCACCCATTTCCAAAAGACCTCATCGTATGCCACCTAAAGAATTAGCCGAACTGAAAAATCAACTCCAGGAACTGTTAGATAAGGGTTATATTCGCCTGAGCTCTTCTCCTTGGGGTTGTCTTGCTCTTTTCGTCAAAAAGAAAGATGGTACCTTGAGACTGTATGTGGATTACCGACCGCTCAATGCAGTCACCATCAAGAACAAATATCCTCTTCCCTGAATCGATGTTCTTTTTGATCAATTGGCTGGAGCCAAAGTTTTCTCCAAGATTGACCTTCGTTCTGGTTATCATCAAATCAAGATTCGACCTTGTGACATTCCTAAAACCACTTTGTCCACTCGTTATGGTCTTTACGAGTTCTTGGTAATGTCCTTTGGTCTCACGAATGCCCCAGCCTACTTCATGTACCTCATGAACTCTGTGTTTATGACAGAGCTTGACAAATTCGTAGTGGTCTTTATCGATGATATCCTCATCTATTCCAAAAACGAGAAGGAACATGCCAAACATCTCCGAATTGTTCTTCATCATTTACGAGATCATAAGCTTTATGCTAAGTTCTCCAAATGTGAATTCTGGTTGAAGAGTGTGAAATTCTTGGGGCACACCATTTCCCAAGATGATATCTCTGTAGATCCTAGCAAAGTCCAAGAGGTGATGGACTGGAAGCTACCCAAGTTTGTACACCAGATCCGCAGTTTCTTAGGATTGGCGGGGTACTACCGTCGATTCATTCCTGACTTCTCTAGAATCGCGAAACCCATGACCGAGCTGTTCAAGAAAGGAGTGAAGTTCGTGTGGAGCGAAGCATGTGAGAAAGCCTTCCACACCTTGAGGCAACATTTAACCTCAGCCCCAGTGCTAGTGCAACCAGATAATTCCAAGCCTTTTGAAGTCTTCTGTGATGCATCAGGCACGGGTCTCGGCTGTGTCCTTATGCAAGAAGGCCGAGTCATTGCCTATGCTTCACGGGCACTTCGACCTGATGAAATCAATTATCCTACCCACGATCTTGTGTTAGTTGCTGTTGTCCACGCTCTCAAGATATGGAGGCACTATCTGATGGGTAATCGTTGTAACATCTTCACTGATCACAAGAGTCTCAAATACATCTTTAAACAGTCAGAGTTGAATATGAGGCAAAGAAGATGGCTTGAGTTGATTAAAGATTATGACCTAGAAGTGCACTACCACCCCGGTAAAGCGAATTTTGTTGTGGATGCTCTTAGCCGCAAAGCTCACTGCAACCATCTAGAGTTAGATCCAGTTAGTGACCCATTATGTGAAGAAATGAGAAGGCTCAACTTAGAAGTGGTACCGCAAGGAAAACATAGATCTTGTGGTTCCTGTCGATCCAGAAATTAAGAAGATCATCCTTGATGAGGCTCATATGTCCAAGTTCTCTATTCATCCCGGCAGTACCAAGATGTACCAAGATCTGAAATAGAATTTCTGGTGGTCCAATATGAAGGTTGATATAGCCAAGTATGTAGCCGAGTGCGATACTTGCCACCAGATGAAAGAAAGCCATTTGAAATCGGCAGGTGTACTCCAACCCCTGTCGATACCCATGTGGAAGTGGGATGACATTAGTATGGATTTCATTGTGGGTTTACCCCTGACAGCTAGAAAGAAAGATTCTATTTGGGCAATCGTTGACAGACTCACCCAGACCGCTCATTTCATTGCAGTACATACCACATATTCACTACAGTAATATGCAGAATTATACATGGACCACATAGTTCGTTTGCATGGAATTTTGAAAACTATAATCTCTGACAGAGGAACTCAGTTTGTGGCTCACTTCTAGGAGCAGTTGCACGAGTGCTTAGGAACCAAGCTAATTCGCACTTCCAGTTATCATCCACAGACCGATGGTCAGACGGAATGGATAAATCAGATTTTAGAAGACATGCTACGAGCAAGCATCTTGCACTTTGACAAGAGTTGGGACAAGTGTCTGTCCTTGGCAGAATTCTCCTACAACAATAGTTATCAAGCCAGCTTGAAGATGGCACCGTTCGATGCTCTTTACGGACGAAGATGCTGCACTCCGCTGAACTGGTCGGAAGCTGGAGAAAGGACACTCTTTGGTCCGGACTTAGTTAAGGATGCCGAAGAAAAGGTGCAAGTAATAAGAGAGAATTTGAAGATGGCTCAGATGAGACAAAAGAGTTACCATGACAAGGGAACCGCACCCCGACAATTTGAAGTGGGAGATTATGTGTATTTGAAGGTGTCCCACAACAAGGGTGTGCAAAGGTTCGGTGTCAACGGAAAGCTAGCTCCGCGCTACATTGGACCCTATGAAGTCATAGAAGTATGTGGGCCAGTGGCTTATCATATCCAATTGCCAGAACGGTTTTCCACAGTCCACAATGTGTTTCATGTAACTCAATTGAAGAAGAGAATGCATGTGCCAGAGAACGAAGTCATCACAGAAGCTAATGCTTGGATTGAGCCGGATATCTCGCTCATCGAGCACCGATTAAGAGTACTAGACCAAAAAGAGCGAAAGACCCGACGACAAACAGTACGAATGTACAAAATCCAATGGAGTCATGACATGGAAGAAGAAGCAACTTGGGAGACGGAAGATTACCTTAACACTAAGTATCCGACCTTCCTACAATCTCGAAACCGTGAGTTCCCCCCCATCTTCTTGTTCTCAAGTCGAATCTCGGGACGAGATTCCGTTTAAGGGGGGTAGGCTGTGACGCCCCTGTTAACACCAAAGATTAGTAAAGGAAAGGGACTGACTTGAGGGCCTAGTATGGTAAAGAAATGCCATTCGGCAGGGAAATCTCCTCAAAGGATTCGGTAAAGATGCTTGGGGTCGGCAGTACGCCATCATGCGACAGAAGGACTGTTTGTGCTTAAAAAAAGGAAGCTTTCGGGAATACATGATGACGTGGCCTGGATGTAAGGAAGGGACGAATTGATGACGGGTACGAGATGGACATTGGCGTCGGAACATTAGTTTAGGTAATAAATGTTGTACTTGTAGTCGACCAGGAGTCGTGTTAGGACAAGGGTATAAATATAAACCCTTGGTGTCTATAATAGGGATCGAACATCTACACAACAAAACCGGCCCCGTGACAAACTTTGAGTCCTTTAGTCGAGTCGTCGAGTTCTTCGAGAGGAGCCATCGATCCGTCGACCTCTGTAAGTACCGGCAACCTTGTATCATGTCTAGTATCATGCGGTGGATTTAGACCGTGATGCAAGTAGTCTTGTTACCTTTCTTAGTATCATGCAGTGGATTTAAGCTTAGTTCAAGAGGGTTTCTTGTTAGATCATGAGCCATGCGGTAGGCTAAGATCTAGCTTGGAGCTAGTTATCAGCTCTATTAGATTTGGCAAGATCTAATAGATTCATTAAGTTACCACATGTTGCTTTGAATTTTGCTTTATGTTTAATTCATGTAACACTCTTTTGCCCAATCTAGATCGATTAGTTTCGGCTCTATCTCTTTGAGATCCATGTGATGTGCTTTCAAAATCTTTAGTTTATTATAAAGGATCAAGTTCTCTAAATAGCCGAATTTAGATCAATCTAGATTGTCACGTGTTGCGGGTTCAAGCTTATTGACTTTTCAAATGTTTGTTCCTTCTTCACGAAACCCGGATCGGCTGTACAGCCATATTCGGCAATTCTATCACAAGTGAAATGTGTTCGTAAATTTGTTTTAAATAATGTATACTTTTAGCCTTCCATGTTTAGATTGTATCATGCGGTGGATTGATTTATTTATGGTTGGTGGTCTGATTTCAAACAAGTTGTATCATGCGGTGGATTAACTTGTTTGGTGTCACGCTCGACGGGTTTGAAAGTACCTAGACATGCGGTAGACTAGTGCTTTTGGCCTATGCATGCTTGTTTACCTCACATTTATAATCATGTTATCACCTTATTTATTTTATTTGTTACTTATCCTCGAAAATCGGTTATGACCACGTGCGAGTAATGCTGTCTAAACAAAGACCGATCTTTTGTCATGCTTACTTCACGCATTCGGTTATATCCTGGTTTCATGTTTTAAAGCTCACGAATGATATTTAAATTGTTGACAGATAGCTTGTTGTAGCTATATGTCATTTTAATTGGCTCCCTAGCCGTAAATACGGGACTGTCTGGTACCACCGGGCAAGTTCCAGGTTTTATCTAATTGCTTTTCATCCTTTGTCAGTTTCAGGAAAATTGACTGGCACGCTTCGGATCCGGCACGTGTGTTAAGCCAGCTTTGTTCGGCTTGCTGTGTGCTTGGCGCGAGGTGCTGATTTTGCGTCAACACACTTTTTGGCACGCCTGGTGGGACAAATCTAGCTGATCAAGATGCCTGATATTCATGATGTCATGGATGTCACCATGGATGACCTGTCTCCAGAGCATCAAATACAATTAAAGGATGCCATTGACCAATTTCAGCAGAAGTGCCTAATGGCATTTGGTAAAAACAGAAGTGGTGTGCCATATCTTAAGTCTGACATGCCAAGGGTTCTACTACCAGGAGAACCCGATACCATATCTGCTGAGGAGAAACAGGAAGCTATGAATGCAGTTCTGCAAAATATGGAAAACATAATGGCCAAACACCATACTGCTTTCTTGAGTATGTTCAAACAAATGATGGTTGGAGTCTTTGGCCCAGGCATGGAAAGGATGATTGGTCGAGTATCACCCCAAGGATCTACTGTAGAGGTGGGAGAAATGAGTGCTGCTGTCAATAGCCAACCAGCTCGAGATGCAAGTGCTCAGCCGCCTCTGCAAAGTATGGGAAGTCAACCTATCCAGCCGCCTCCGCAAAGAGCGAGAGGTCAGCCAATTCAGCCGCCCCTGCAAAGCACTGGGGGTCATCCAATTCAGCAGCAGAACCCTTATCAGGCAATGCCCAACAGGCCTACTTATGGAGATTTGGCATTCGGTTCTTCTGGAGTTCCACCTGGCTCTACTTACAGAATAGCCCCAGTAAACAATAGGCTACAAAAGAACATGTTTGGAGAAGGGTATTCGGAATTCATGGATTACGGTGCCATTGATGCTTTTCCAAATCCTGGATATGGTACGGCCGCAGGAATGCCTACTGGGCCTATTGGAAGGCCAGGGGATCAAGACGCTAACGTTGATCTTATGGTGCAGAAAATGGCCGATGTTTTACAAAATCAATTCGGCCTAAAACATAAAAATCAAGGGCAAGTATATACGCCTCCTTTCCCAGAATGGTACAACAGGGTGGCTTTGCCACAAAGGGTGAAACCTCCTGCAGATTTCACAAAGTTCTCTGGGCAAGATGATACTAGCACTATGGAGCACATAGCCCGATATTTGTTGCAGCTTGGGGAAGCTTCAGCTGATGAAGCATTCAGGATCAGATACTTTCCCTTGTCACTGACAGGCCTGGCCTTTACATGGTTCGCTTCTTTGTCTGCTCAATCAATCTGTACCTGGAAGGATTTGGAACAGAAATTTCATGCTCATTACTTCATTGGCAGTAATGAGAAAAAGCTAATTGATTTAACCACCCTGAGACAGAGGCATAATGAAACACCCATGGAGTTTCTCAGGAGGTTCAGAGAAACTAAAAGCATGTGCTTCTCTTTGAATCTACCAGACGATCAATTGGCTGATATGGCTGTAGCAGGTATGTTGCCAGCTATTCGGGAAAAGCTATTCGGCATGGAGTTCGATAATCTTGGCGAATTGTCACACGGACTGTCATCAATGAGCAACCAAGATTATGGCGTCAAGAAAGACTCTAGGTTTGTCAAACACAATGATATAGCTGACATCTACAACCAATTCCTCGAAAGAGCTGATCAAGAAGAGGAATTTGATGATGAAGAGGAAATAGCTGCAGCTGAAATGGTCTGGGGCAAAGAGCCGTTAACAGTGAACCAAAGATGGATCAAGTAATCCAAGGGCACATATGACTTTGATGTGACCAAGGCTGATAAGCTCTTTGAGTTCCTTGTAAAGGAAGGCTGAATCAAGTTGCCAGAAGGGCATTCTATGCTTCGGCCTGATGGAGTTAAGGAAAAAAGATACTGCGGGTTTCAGGACAGGAATTCTCACTCCATCAATGAGTGCAGGGTTTTCAGGATGAGAATTCAAAAGGCTATCCAAGAAGGTCATTTAAAGTTTGACAACAAGATGAAGTTGGATGGCAACCCTTTTCCTCAAAACATGATTGGGTTTTCAGTCAACATGGTGACTGCTGAGGAAAAAGGGAAAGTGAAGGTTTTAACTTCAGCAAGGGCAAAGCAGGATGGATCAGTTGACCCTGTTCAACAAATAACAGAGGAACAAGTCCACAAGGAAGTGCCTCGCATCCTGATAAGTCAAATTGAAGTAGGGGAATCTTCCAAATCCAAGCCCAGGGTGACTTCGCGTATCCTCCTTAACAAGTGGCAGCGTCAGCAAGAGAAAGAACGTTACCAGAAACAAAAATACGAGGAGGAGAAGCGAAGGTTTGAAGAAGAAGTGCACAGAAGAGAACGAGAAGATCATGCACGAGAGCAAGATCGTGCTCATTGGGGATGTGCGTTCTTCAGGCACTGCTGGAATGAGGGTTTGAAGCTCCCTACGTTGAACAATTGTCCTGAATGCAGTGACAAATACACTAGGTATAGACAGGATACTGTCAATCGCCGATTCGTACATGAAAGAATTGGAAGGATACATCCTAGTGATGGTCGGCGCATAAAAATAAATGAAGTTGATGATCACCCAAGAAAGAGATATGCTGATCATAAGTGGGTTGATCATGAAGAACAGGAGCGTGAATGTATCTGGCTGGAAGGACAGTGGTGCCCACCTGGCTTGAGGAGAAGCCAAAACAGAAGGGTTCAGCGCTTGAGAAATCAGGAGTTGAAACAAGCAGGGATGAAGAGAAAACAGGTGTGGCGTCCAAAAGATAAGCCTGATGGATCTGGTCGTTCGGCTCCTACATGCATGGCATGCTTTTTGCCGAATGAATTCATGTCTCTAGCTAATCAGGTTGTGCAGGAAGAAACGTCACCAGACATCAATGAGGATGAGCAACTTGGGCTGATGGCACAACTGGTGTTGGCCAAGCAAGCAACCTTTGACAAGCCAGCCAAGAATTGGCATATGAGACCGCTGCACTTGAGAGGATATGTCAATGGGAAACCATTGACCAAGATGTTCATTGATGGTGGAGCTGCGGTCAATGTGATGCCATACACTACATTCAGGAAGCTTGGCATGAGACCTGGGGATTTGACGCCAACAAGTATAGTTCTGAATGATTTTGCTGGGAATCCTTCAGACACCAAGGGCTGTGTACATGTGGACCTGATGATCGGGTCTAAGACTTTGCTCACGACCTTCTTTGTCATTGAGGGAAAAGGGGCATATAGCTTGATGCTTGGACGGGACTGGATCCATGCAAATTGCTGCATCCCATCTACCATGCATCAACATCTTGTTTAATGGGTGGATGATGATATAGAGGTGGTCCAAGCAGATGATTCAGTGAGCGTGGCTAACGTGGAACCAGCCTTCTGGGAGTATCAAGGTATAGATTGCTTCTCAGGTAAGGACTGGGGTGAAGGTCCTGTTGAACCAGTCAGCAGTGATCAACAGCCGATTCAAGCAGTCGGCTCTTATAGCAATCTTTAATGGATAATCCAATGGATGGAACTGATGGAAAGTTAGGACGTGGATTCATGTCGGCTGACAAATTGGAAGAAATTGATATTGGAGATGGTGATAAGCCAAGGCCGACATTTATCAGTGCTAACTTGGATTCAAGTTTCAGAGAAGAGTTGATCAAGCTATTGAAAGAATATAAAGATTGGTTCGCTTGGGATTATTCGGAGATCCCTGGTTTGGATTGTTCCATTGTTGAGCATCGGTTGCCAATCAAGCCTAGTTTTAAACCTTACAAGCAACCTCCCCAAAAGATTTACAAGGATGAAGTATTGGCTGACGTAAAAAAATAAGTTGAAAGATTGATCGAAGCAAATTTCATTCGGCCATGCAGATATGCGGAGTGGATCTCTAACAT
Source organism: Cenchrus americanus (assembly GCA_947561735.1). Taxonomy (NCBI): domain Eukaryota; kingdom Viridiplantae; phylum Streptophyta; class Magnoliopsida; order Poales; family Poaceae; genus Cenchrus; species Cenchrus americanus. Next base: position 161,089,583 of record OX387242.1, on the reverse strand, counting down.
TGTCAAAATGAGGGTTTGCATAGACTTTAGAGATCTGAACAGAGCTACGCCCATGGATGGATATCCAATGCCTGTTGCTGATTTGTTGGTTGATGTTGCTGCTGGACATAAAGTTATTAGTTTTATGGATGGCAATGCAGGGTACAATCAAATTTTTATGGCAGTAGAAGATATATCGAAGACAGCCTTCACATGTCCTGGACATATAGGTCTTTTTGAGTGGATTGTCATGACATTTGGGTTGAAAAATACAGGTGCAACTTATCAAAGAGCCATGAATTTTATTTTTCTTGAGTTGATCGGCAAAATTGTTGAGATATACATTGATGATGTCGTGATCAAGTCTTTAGATCATGTATCACCCTTGGGTGATGTGAGGAAAACTCTAGAGTGCACTCGAAAACATGGGCTAAAGATGAACCCGAACATGTGTGCATTTGGAGTTTCAGCTGGAGAGTTCTTGGAATTTTCGGTGCATGAGGGAGGAATAGAAGTTGGCAAGAAAAGCATGAAAGCTATTGATGAAGTTGTTCCTCCAACCAATCTCAAGGAATTGCAATCACTTCTTGGCAAGATCAATTTTGTGAGAAGGTTCATTTCAAATTTGTCACAAAAGGTGTTGCCTTTCTCTCCACTGTTGAGGATCAAGAAGGATCAGAAGTTTGTATGGGGTGACGAACAACAAAAGGCTTTTGATGAGATCAAGCAGTACATTAAGGAACCGCCAGTATTGGTGCCTCCACAATTGAACAAGCTTTTCAAGTTGTACGTGGCGGCCGATACCCAAACTAATGGATCGGCCCTTATACTAGAATTTGAGGGAAAGGAACGGATAGTTGCGTACCTTAGCCGAAAATTACTTGATCCCGAAACAAGATATTCGGCTGCGGAGAAGCTTAGCCTGTGTGTTTATTACTCATGTACAAAGTTTCGACACTATTTGTTGAATGCCGAATGTGTTGTATATTAAAAGTTTGATGTAATTAAGCACATGTTATCTATGCCAATTTTGAATGGAAAGATTGGCAAGTGGATTTTAGCTTTGTCTGAGTTTGAATTGAAGTTTGAATCGGCAAAAGCTGTTAAAGGTTAGATTATTGCTGATTTCATTACTGAACATCGTGATCCATCGATTGATCTGCTTGAAATTACTCCTTGGGCTTTATTCTTTGATGGATCCTCATGTGGCAAGGGTGGTGGAGTAGGAATTTTATTAATTTCACCAGAGGAGAGATGTTTGAATTTGCTATCCCTATTCATCCCACTGTCACAAATAATCAAGCTGAATATGAAGCACTGCTTAGAGGGCTTCAATATTTGAAAGAAGCAAAGGCTATTTCAGTTGAAATTTATGGAGATTCAAAGCTAGTTATAAAACAATTGAATGGCAAATATGAATGTAGAAATGATATCATGAGGAATTACTACGAGGAATGCAAGGAAATCTTGAAAAGTTTTCAGTTAATGATTCTACAACATATTCCAAGGGAACACAATGAAGAGGCAAACAAGTTGGCTCAAAGTGCTTCGGGTTATAGAGAAAACCAAGAAGTGTTTGCCAAAGATGTGTGTGCTTTCGGGAGTGATCTAGCAGAAGATGATTGGAGAAAAGAAATTGTTGATTATCTGGAAAATGCATCCCGAAAGGTCTCTAGGAAACTCGGGTATAAAGCTATAAAGTTTGTTCTTCTTGATGGGCGTTTGTTTTACAAATCGTTAGATGGTGTGTTGTTACAATGCCTGGGTCAAGAAGAAGCAAAGAAAATGATGAGTGAAGTGCACGATGGGCTGTGTGGAGCGCATCAATCAGCTTACCGAATGAAGTGGGTTATCAAGCACATTGGATGTTATTGGCCAACGATGCTGGAAGATTGCTTTGAGTATTACAAAGGGTGTCAAGATTGTCAGAAGTTTGGGAATATCTAAAGAGTTCTAGCATCAGCTTTGAATCCTATTATCAAGCCATGGCCATTCAGAGGATGGGGTATAGATTTGATTGGCCAAATAAATCCTCCATCTAGTAAGGGGCATAAGTTTGTGCTTTTGGCAACAGATTATTTCACTAAATGGGTTGAGGCAATTCCATTGAAGAAAGTAACATCAGAAAACATGATTGAGTTTGTCAAAGAACACATCATCTACAGATTTGGAATTCCTCAAATAATTACAACTGATCAAGGAGCTCAATTCACATCTTCAGAGTTCAGGGAGTTTGCTGAAAGCATGGGAATCAAATTATTGAATTCTTCTCCTTATTATGCTCAGGCTAATGGTCAGGCAGAGGCTTCTAACAAAATCATGATCAAGATTATACAAAAGAAGATTGATCAAAAGCCAAAAAGGTGGCATTAGGTACTCATTGAAGCCTTGTGGGCTTACCGAATGGCCCCTCATGGAGCCACAAAAACATCTCTTATGAGTTGGTTTATGGGCATCATGCTATTTTGCCATGGGAAATACAATCAGATTCAAGGAGAGTGGTTTTCCAAAAAGATTTAAGTTCCAAAGATTACAGTGGCTTAATGATGGATGAGTTAGAAGATTTGCATATGATCCGTCTTAGGGCCTTGGAAAATATTGAGAAGAACAAAATGCGAGTTGCTAAGTATTACAGCAACAAAGTAAAATTCAAGCAATTTGCGGAAGGAGATTTGGTTTGGAAAGCACTATTGCCGATTGGGACTAAGTATAGTACGTTCGGCAAATGGTCCCCGAATTGGGAAGGGCCTTTTCGGGTAGTTAGATGTACGCCTGGAAATGCATATATCTTGAAGACTTTACTAGGAGAAGAGTTTACTACTGCTATAAACAGGAGATACTTGAATAAATACTATCCTAGTATTGAAGTTGATCGTTGATTACAAGCACCAGGATTACAAGCATAAGAAATATAGAAACAGCCGGTGTTCGGGAAAGAAGCTGCCTTCAGAAAAAAAAAATCCTGACAAAGGAGATGGCCAATACTAAAGTGTATTGCCCTTAGCACAAAAAATGTTTTACATTACAAACGTTTCTTGCAGGCTTTTTATTTGGCAACCCAGCTACCTAAGATTACAAGAGGGTGGGAAGCAGAAGGCTTGGAGGAAGAAGCAAAAGTATGCTTCATTTCTTTGATTCCGCTTTTTCCTCTTCAGCTCTTCCCTCTTCAGTTGTTCCAGAACCACTGTGACAGCAACGTAGAAGCTTCGGGGATTGCCATGACTTGCAGCTTCCATCAGGCTATCCCAGGAAGCCTTCAAGTTGTTGTACTTGTCAGAAACATCTGAAGAAAGGGAACAGTTTGTTGAAATGTGAGATCTGAAACTTAAACATGAGAATCAAATGAGGATGAAGATCTTACCCCCTACCAGCGCCTCCAAGCTCATGCGGCGTTCGCGTTCGGCACTGCAGCGGGCGGTGATGTCCCGTAGGTTGTGTTCTAGATGCCGAATGTGGCGGCGCAGTTGGTGGTTGTTTTTCTGTTCTGGCGTGGCGTCTTCTTCTTCAGCGGAGGAATCGGAGAGGATGTACTCGGGAACCTCTTCAGTTCCAAAGATCTCCTCTGGGAGCAAGTCAAGGCTGAAAATGAAGAAGAATGAACCATGAGATTGCAATCGAGAGCAAAAGAAAAGATTGAAGGAAAACTTACTCTCGAATGGTGCGTTTCTTTGGTGGAGCGCTGCTCTCTTCGATTGGCTACTTGCCCTTGTTCGCCATGGCCTTGGGGTTTTTTCTCTGGAGAAGCAGGGAGAGAAGATGTGAGGTGATGGAAGTGTATGCGAGTGGATTTGCAGAGCACCAAGGGGGCTAGTTTATTAGCTGTGAGAGCGCATTGGGAGTGATGACTGGCTGGCGTACATTAATGGGAATACCAAACAGCAGGGTTTTCTCCCCGAATGCGAAGGGTTTTTCATTGAACAGTGTTTGTGGCTCCTGAATGAGGATTTTCTGCGGATTCTACGCCAAGGGACAAGAGTTTGTGCATGTTCGGCTCGGATAAAAGTTCCCGAATGCGTTCAAAGCAGTAAGATTCGCATGATAAATCAAAGGAAAATCATCGCAACACAAATGCAGGAATTAAAATTTCATTATTTATTGCCGAAATTCCAAACACCCCTAGTACAAACTAGTCAAAGAGCCTGTTCAGCACAGACTGGGGATGAATGGAGTCGGCAATGGCGTCACCGTGGCCGTCAAGGTGCTCCAGGATGACCTCGATGTCATCGATGTCTTCTGGCGCGCCACCATGGAAGTCGCGCGGCTGCGTGGAGTAGTCGACGCTGGTGTGCGTCGCCATGGCGGCCAGGCCTAGGGTGGTGCCTAGGCGAATGTCGTGGAGAGCCACCTCGTCGACGCGGTCTTCCACCGCGGCAACGCGGGCGTCCGGTGTGTTCCCGAGAGAGTTCACCTTGTCCGCCAGCTTCTTCACCAGCGTCTTCAGCCAGTTGAGCTCAGCGTCGCGGTCTGCAGCAATTTATAGAGCAATGGCGGTTAGTTCAGAGTTTGAGTTAAAATTGAAACAAATTACAAGATTCACCATTGTTGGCCTCCAGCAACTGCTTGCGCTGGTGCTCCCATTCGAGCTCGGCGATTCCTGCCTTCTTGGAGACATCTCCCAGCCCGCACTGGGTTTCATCATGCTCCGCCTTGAACCTGCGGGCGTTGTGATCACTGTAGCGCGAGCTTGGGGAGGGAGAATAGTTGTACGACCCCGAGGAGTCACGTGGCACGGCCGGAGTCGTGGCCGGCGCAGGAGCGGGGTTCCACTGGATGAGCCTGAAAACATGAAGAAGGGTCGTCAGAAACAAAAGGAAATCTAGAAAAAGCTATGAAGAAATTGACGATCACCACCTCCGACGAGCACCTGCGCGGCTCCCCGCGGCCTTGTCACTGGCCCGGCGCCTATTGCTGCTGCCTGCCATCGAGCTTTTGGGAGTACTAGTGCTAAAGAGGGGAAGTTTAGATTGGCAAAGGCTTGAAGGCAGCAGACTTGGTGAAAGGCTAGGGGCACCCGCGGTTCTTATTTATGGGACTGGCAAAGAGATCGTGGCCAGAGATCGTGGTGCATATCCCGAGAATTTTGGGAGGTGGAGAGACTTCCTTAACCGAATCGTCGTCGGGTCGTTTGGAATTCAAGTTGAGTCATATTCGGTTTGACTGGTTGAAATTCGGCTGAGTTGCGGTCAGATCGCTATTCGGGTCTAATACTGATTGGCCAGAATTGCCGAATGAATCGTCTAAAGTTGCTCGCAGGGCAAAGCAGAAAATGGAAAGTAAAGTTTATGGTGAACAAAATTACAAGGACAATGAATCATTCGGCTACAAATTGTTTGATACAATCATATGTTCAAGTACTTTGAGATTACACTGGAATCATCTGATATCATTTTGCTGATGTTCTCCAGCAGATTCTGATCAGCTTCCTGAGTGTTAGACAGAGCGGGGAGCTTTGTCTTGAGCTGGTTTGATTCCATCAGGGCTGTTGTATCTTCCTTTTGGATTTTCTCTGTTAATCCAGGAAGTTCGGCTATCTTTTTCTTATCAGCCTCGATTTCAGCTGTCAAGTTCTTCAATTCAGCTTCTAGTGCAGCTTTCCTGGCAACCTTCAACTCATGTGCAGGCTGCAGTTCAGCCAGCAATTCCTTGTTGTTTTCGATCTGAGCCTGTGGATCTCTCACGAATTTCTTGGATTTAGCTCTCTTTTGTTCAAGGACTGGTCGGGAGGATTGATTCTTCAAAGCTTGCCTCACTGCTGCAAAGTGATTGTCCAGTTGTGAGATAGGCTCCAAGGAGGCTTTGATATCATCGGGAAGCTCTTGGTTAATAGATTCAAGCACTTCTTCTAGAAGATCAACATCCCTGACTTGATCCTGGATATCCCTTTGCAACAAAGAGAGGATTTCTTTTAGCTTTGCCTGGTTTTCCTCTGACAAAGCTTGACCTGAGGATGCCTCATCTCCTTTTTCTGCAGTTAAATCATCCATGGTAAAAGAAAAGCTTGGTGGTGATGCAGCCTGGTCCTAAAAAGAAAAAATGACGAATTAAGGATGGTTTATTAAATGGGCAAACATTTATTCTTACCTCATTCCTGGCCTCCTGAATTGGAGAAGTTTCAGGCTCAAGAGGAGGTTCCTGGATGGTCAGTTGATGAAGGATCGGATGGCGACTAGAGAGGGGGGGGGGGAGTGAATAGGAACCGGTAAAAATTCTTCCAAAACAATCTAGCCTATACCCTAGACAAACCCCGGTCACACACAAGCGATGAATCGAATCACGCACCAATCGCCAAGACCACGAGGTTATGGATCAACCTCTAGCCTTAGGAACGATTCCTAGAAGCACACGCGGAAGCACTAGAAAGGGAGGGAGGAATCGAACCAGGAAGCAAAGCACACAAGCTCTGGCGGACCGTCCGGCCAGGAGGGGCGGACCGTCCGCGTAGGCCCCGCGGACCGTCCGGCCGCTCTCGCGGACCGTCCGCGCCAACCCCGCGGACTGTCCGGGCCCTACACCGCGGACCGTCCGTTAAAGCACACGAACACCGAAGCGACCCGAGAAAAACGGACCGTCCGCCGAGGCCGGGCGGACCGTCCGCGCCACCCCGCGGACCGTCCGCTACTCAAGCCCGACCGTCCGCAAACCGGCCGCAACAAAAACCAAAACCCAAACCGGATCGAAAGCGAGGACGCGCAAGAACTCGACGAACACGCGACGAACACGCCCCTCACGGACCGTCCGCGACCACCTCGCGGATCGTCCGCCGGTGCGGACGGAAGCGAAAACCCACGACCCCGAAAGTCAACTCCCCCAAATCATCATCGGATTTCCCAAACGGTTGAAGTTGTGGAGACAAGGGTTTGGGTACTTGAAAAAGCGTCACACAAGGATGCTATAGCCCAAAAATCTTGCCTCCTAACTCCCTAAATCACCGGGAATCGCGAATCCTTTGAGCACCACCAAAAGCAAGAGCACCGAACGAAAACTCACGAATCGAAGTGGTTTCCCGGCGTTTGAGGGCACAAGATCAGGCACAAAGATGCACAAGACATCTATCCATGTTTCCCTCAAAGAAATTGGGGGAGAAACCCACTCAAATCCGCAGAATCACACCGGGAACAAAAGCACGAAAACAAGCACAAAAAGGCCACGAAAACACAACCCCGAATCTTCTATACAAACCAGGAAAGATTCACAAGGTCTAGCATGCCGCCCTAGCATCCATCCCTCTCAACAAATATCTCATGAAGCTCTCATGCTAGCCTAGAGAAAATGGAAGGAAAATAGCTACGAAAATGGGAAAGGGGAGGGAGGAAATGAAACCCTAAGTCGCGGACCAAGGGAGCCATCCACACACACTCATGGCTTATATATCAGGTCCCGCCGGAGTGGTAAATGACTCGACTACCCCTAACTAAACTACTGGCGATACAACCCACGTAGGGGCATTTGGGTAATGTTTGTGGGTCTTGCCATCGGACGGCCACGCCTTTGCCACACCCCGCGTCCTCCCGACGCAAGCCATGCGATCCCGTCGCGTGTGCTCCGCCTCGAAGCTTCCCGACACGCCCGGATCCCGTCTCCGTCGTGTTGGGCCCTCGGACTTGGTTTTGAGGCCCAAACCAAGAAACTGTCCGCCGGTGGTTTTGTGGGCAAACCACCAAACCCCGCGTGCTCGGTCCGGCCTCCCGCCAAACCACTTGACTTGACTGCCACCGTGCACCGGCTCGTTTGTCCATGACTTCGTCTTGCTTGTGTCGCCACCATGTGGCCCGCACCCGGCCCCGTCGTCCACCGGTCCCTCGAACCGAGCCTACTTGTCTCTCCATCTCCGGGAGGCCCCTCAAGGCCGAAGACCTTTCGCGCCCGTTCTTCACCCGCAACAACACGAACTAGGCCGCGGCCCTACACCGCGCACTAAGCCAAGAGTTAGTCCAACACCCGTTGTCAATCACTCATCACTGAGGAGCGGTCATCCATCGACCACTGGGACGCTCCTGGTCCTCAATCTCCCCCTTGATGAGTGCATTGACAACACACAACGCGAAATGAAATTCAGAGAAAGAAAGAAAGAAAAGAAGAAGAAAGAAAAACAAAGAAGCTCAACTCATGACCAAAACCAAAGAAAGGCGAAGAAAGGTCACAAGCCAAGCAAAGCACAAACTCCACACGGAAAACAGCAAGGAAGCTCCCCCTGAACAAATGCAAGTTCCCAAATTTCAGCTCACCTCTTCTGAATTTTCATTAAGCTCACCTCATCTCCCCCTTGTTGACAATGTATGAATCAAGGTGAAAATGCAGAAATGCAAAGCAAAGCATATACACATCTACATGAGCTTCTCAAATAGGCCAAATCTAGTGTCAAATGCTAAAAATGAGACAAAGATCACACATATGAATCATAGCATAGTCAAAGCATTGCCACAAGTAATATATGAAAATACAAGCATGTGACAAAGCAAAATTTTCAGATTTAAGCAGTTTTACCAAAAGAAGGCTCGCTTCACATGTAAAAGCCTATCCATGTCACACTTGAGCCACAAACATGCATACCATTCAAAGATCATACAGGGATATCAAATTCTCGGCAAAAGATCATGGCAAACACCCATAAAGCAAAGCATGTCATGACAAAGCTCATGAGCCATGTGTCCACTTCGGGGAGACTTCTCCACTGGTGAACATCATGCAACATGTTTAGCACCCATATGTGAAAGATAAGACATTTTAAGCATAGACATGATGGATGGAGCATTTTTCAAGCATTCACACTTCTTTTCAAGATTAATTCATTTTATGGTACATGAAGTGCCTTTGCGGCAAAAAGAAGCTTATGCTCCCCCATGAATGCAACATAGGCTAAACATTCACCATGATATTCGGCCTTTGGCCCAAATGCAAGAACAAGGCATCCAAGCACAATCTAAGCATGAAAAGCACATCTAGACCAAACTGTGACATGGATACACAACTACACACGAGTGGAGCATATTTCATAAAAAATTAGTCAAGATTAGCATTTATTTCAAAAAGGGCTATCTCATCACACATATATCTCAAATATTCCAAGAGCATAGCCTCACATCACCATTTCTCCACACATATAACCGATATCTCACAAATAGCCAAAGAGACTCAAATATGGCATATGAAAGAAGCTCATCATCCTAAAATGCAATATGATACAAATGCAACATGATATATGACAAGATGGCTATCCTACCATGGTTTATACATCAAGCAAAGCATGTATATACATCAAAGTAAACATGGTATTATACATATGATACACAAAGGAGATCCCCCAAGAATCAACTAAAAAGGGCAACAAACCCCAAGTTCCCCCCGCAAGCGCACAAATGTAGCTTGGTCGAGAGGCTTTGTGAAAATGTCGGCTAGCTGATCTTGGGTAGGGACATGGCTCGGCACAATGGTTCCTTTCTCCACATTGTCCCTCAAGAAATGATACCTCACTTCTATATGTTTGGTTCTGGATTGAAGCACTGGGTTTTTGGCTACGCTTATGGCACTGGTGCTATCACAAAGAAGTGGGATCTGGGTGCACTCCTCACCAAAGTCTCTCAAAGTGTATGAAATCCACAACAAGCGGGAGCAATAACTCGCGGCGGCAACATACTCTCCCTCCGTGGTAGACCGAGCTACACTAGACCGCTTGCGGGAAGACCATGAGACCAACGAAGACCCAAGAAGCGGCAAGTACCGGAAGTAGACTTCCTCTCGACTCGACAACCGGCAAAATCCGCATCGAAAAAACCATGAAGAGAAAGAGTCGAGGAGGAAGAATACCAAAGGCCAAGACCGGGGGGCGGACCGTAGGTATCCGAAAATCCTCTTGACGGCCCGTCGATGTGATGTCCTCGGCGAAGCCTCGAAAACGAGCGCACGGACGGACGCCGAACCGTATGTCCGGCCTCGTCGCCGTCAAGTAGAGGAGGGAGCCGATCATGCTCCTGTACTCCCGCCGGTCCACCGGTTCTCCGTCCTCATCCGCATCCAAAGTGGCCGTACTCCCCATGGGGAGTCGACATCGGCTTCACATCTTGCATCCGGAACTTCCTCGCATGTCTTTTGTGTACTTGGTCCGGTGCACAAATGTACCGTCCTTCACTTGCTTGATCCGCAACCCGAGAAAATACCGCAACTCGCCCATCATGCTCATCTCGAACTCCCCGCTCATCTCATCCGCAAACTTGGCAACAAGGTTATGTGACGAGCCACCAAAGACAATATCATCCACGTATATCCGAACAATCAACAAGTCATTTCCATGCTTGAGGAGAAACAAAGTCCTATCCACGGTACCCATCACAAACCCTCTCGCTCAACGAGAAAACCTCTCAATCTCCCATACCAAGCACGGGCGCCGTTTCAACCCATACGAGCCCTTTTCAACCCGTACACCCCGTGTGGGTACAGCTCGCTCTCAAACCTAGGTGGTCGCTTCACATACACCTCCTCCTCTATGACCCCATTCGAAAAGCACTCTTCACGTCCATCCGAAACAACTTGAATCCTTTAGCCACGGCAAAGGCTAGAAGGATCCGAATTGCCTCAAGACGGGCCACGGGGAGCAAAGGTCTCCTCATAGTCGATCCCCTCCTTCTGACTAAACCCCTGAGCAACAAGTTTGGACTTGTTCCTCACAACCATCCCATTCTCTCCCTCTTTGTTCTTCCAAACCCACTTGGTTCCTATGGGATGGCAATTTGGAGGTGGTTCAACTAACTCCCACACCTGGTTCCTCTCAAAGTTTTCCAACTCCTCATGCATAGAATTGACCCAGTTTGCATCAGATAAAGCATGTCCAGTGTCCTTGGGCTCAAAGATGGCAACAAAAGAAGCATGAGCAAAATTAGAGGAATTCCTGGACCTCGACCGTGTAGTGCGTTCATCGATGTTCCCAATGATCTTCGACAGGGGATGCACTTCTTGAATCCGCCGGGGAGCCTCACGCCTCGAGACTACCTCCCCCTCAACTTCAGCTTCTCTTGCCTGGTCCTCTTGTTGCACCGTCGTTGTCCATGATGTAGACGGTCCATGCTCCAAAGTGGTCGTAGGGGAAGTAGTGGGTACATGCTCAGCTTCGGGAGCATGGTTCTCCCCATCATCATCTCCAGCTTCATCTTTCTCCTCCTCAAAGAGGTCCTCGGCCATCTCTTCATCACCTGCACATTCAAAGCCAAGAGAGGTACATGGCATTGTCTCGTCGAAGGTCACCTCGCAAGTCTCCATGATTTTGTTAGTCTCAAGGTTAAGCACCCTATAGGCTCTAGAATGGTTAGCATATCCAAAGAAAATACCATCACTAGACCTAGCCTCAAACTTGTCGAGTTTTCCCTTCTTCAGAATAAAACATTTGCAGCCAAAGACTCGGAAATGACTCAACTTGGGTGCCCGACCATGCATAAGCTCATAACAGGTCTTCTTCTTGAAAGCTCTCAATAAAATCCGGTTGGAAAGATGACAAGCTGTATTGACCGCCTCAGCCCAATACCTCCTAGGAGTCCTGTGCTCATCGAGCATCGTCCTAGCCATCTCACAAAGAGTCCGATTTTTCCTTTCCACGACTCCATTTTGAGGGGGCACATAAGGGGTCGAATACCGATGTTCAAGACCTAGATCACGACAAAAGGCATCAAAACGAGAGTTCTTGAACTCGAGCCATTATCACTCGCGGATAGCTCGAATAGCATTCCCATGCCTCTCGTTTTTCAACCTCACGATCAGATCTCGAACAAAACCAAATGTCTCACTCTTATCCTCCAAGAAGAACACCCAGGCATAGCGAGAGTAGTCGTCCACCACAACAAGGACATACCACTTCCCACCCACCGAGCGAACTCGAGCTGGCCCAACAAGATCCATATGCAACAGCTCTGTCGGACGCTCGGTCATGACATCGGTCAGGGGTGGATGGGGAGTGGCTACCATCTTACCATGCCTACAAGGACCACAAACCAAATCCTTCTCAAGCTTCAACCTCGGCAATCCTCAGACAAGATCAAGACCACTCAAGCGGGAAACCAAATCAAAGCTCAAGTGTCCCAACCGCCTATGCCATTTCCACAAATCAGAAGAAGGACCGGCCATCAAACAGCGAGCAGGACCCAAAGAACGAGAGAAATCAGCCCTGAAAATCTGACCCTCGGGGGTGATCATACAAACAAGATCACCTCGAGAATCAAGCAAACGAGACTCGCCAGACTTGAAACGCACCTCAAAACCCTCATCAAGCAACTGAGAAACCGAAAGCAAATTGAAACCCAAATACTTCACAAGAGTCACTCTCTTCAACGTTACCTTGTCACTCACATGCACAACACCCTCTCGACAAAGACCCTTCCTCGTCCATTGTCCCCAAATGTGATGTCTTCGCTTTTCCTTCACCGGGGTGAGGGCCGGAGAACCACTTCTTATCTCCGGTAATGTGTCGAGAACATCCGGAGTCGATCAACCAAATGTTCTCCAAGCCTCCTGCCTGTAGTCAGAAACAAGAACGAGAGTGAGCTAGCGACTCGACACTGGGGTTAGCACAAAGAAAGTTAAACCAGTGTCAAGCCATCTGCTCAAAAGAGGGGTTAGCAAACATCATTCCCTTGCCACCAAACTTCCCATGTCCCATGGGAGGAGTACGAGCACCACGAGGGGGAAAACGTGGTCCGTAGTTCCTCTGGAACCCAAAGCTGCGATCATCTCCCCTAAACCCGTACTGAGGACGAGTAGGAGGACGTCCAGCAAAACCACCACGAGCCCGACCAAACCTCTCACCAGCACGCACACCATCCTCTCTCCTGACAAATCTCTCACCACCACCTCTCTGTGGGAACCTGCCAACACACCTCACACTTCCCACACCCCGTGGAAGTGGCACTCTAGACTCAGGAATACCATGAGACTGGCGATACCTATCCTGGTTCGCTTGCTCCCTAGCAAGCCTCTCATCCCTCTTCCTCTTGTAGCAAAACTCTGCAAGATGCCTCTCCTTGCCACAATACTCACACCTGAAGGGGATGGGTTTTGGATTTGGCTCTGGCTTCTCTTTAGGCTTCTCAACCTTCTCACCCACAAACTTCACCGGTTTCTGGAAATCATTTGTCTTAGGTGGGAATTTGGGTGGATCTTGGGTTGTGTCAAGCTTGTTGCAAAGGTGGTTAGGCTTTGGTATGAAAGAGTTCTTGGGTGCTTTTGGAAGTGGGACTTGGATCTCTCCGATCACCTCAAACTCGGGGTTAGACTCAACACACTTCTCATACACACTCTCCCCACTGTTCTCTCCCACTTTCTCACCCAACTTCTCAAAACCCAAACCACGACCATCAGCTCTCTTGAACTCCTCAATCATGATTTTCAATTGAGGTTCCTGCCCAGACAACCAACCCAACACCTTCCTCAAATAGTCATTCTCCTCATAGATGACATCCAAACGGGAAGTAAGTTCAAGATTACGCAAATTGACTTCATCACAGCTAGTGCATGCATTGACAGCAAGAGATTTCAAAGATGCTTCCAAAGAACTAATGGTAGAACGAGCATCAACAGCTTAGCATGCATAGTAGGACATGACTTGCAAGCACCAAGCAAAGTAGGTCTAGCCTTAAGCTCATCATACTCTGTCCTAAGAGCATCTAGTTTAGCCAAGGTGGAAGCATTCTTCTCATTAAGCAGTTTAATCCCATTCAACCATGCATCACACTCAACACATTCAACATCATCAGGAGTAGTAGGAGCAAGTTTCAAAGAGTCATTCTCAAGTTTCAATTCAAGCAATTTTGACTCTAGTTCTCCTACTTTCTCGCTAGCATTCTCAAGTTGTGCCCTAAGATCTTTCCTCATCTTTTTGGCATCTCTAAGCACACTATCACGGTTGTCAAGCAAACCATTCAACCTAGCAATCTCAGCAAGCAAAGAGTCGAGGTCATGGTTTACCTCCTCCGAGTCGGAGTCGCTGTCTTCCTTCTCACTCTTCTTGCTGCTTGAGCTATGGGCCATGCCACAAAAGCCCTCAAGCGCCACACAGCTCAGCCCGCTGAGGTTCCGGCTTGCACTCTTCTTGTCCTTGCGCCTCCCGGTGTCTTCATCTTCGCTGCTTGAGCTTGACTGCTCCTCGCTTGAGCTTGAGTCGACGTCGCTCGCACCGGCCACCATCGCTCTTGCCTTGTTCTTCTTGTAGCCGCTCTTGCTCGGTCGCCGCTTGTCCTTGTCCTTGCTCTTGGACTTGTTGAAGTGCTTGCCCTTGGAGGAGTACTTGTCTTCATGCCTCGGGTGCGCCTTGTACTTGTTCACCTTGTACTTGTTCTCCTCCGCTTCCGGGCACTCGGCGATGAAGTGGCCACACTTGCCACACTTGTAGCACGTCCCTTAGCTCCGCCTTGCATTCCTCCGACTCTCGTGTAGTCGTTCAAACCTTCTTGAGAGCAAGGCCAGCTCCTCCTCGCCCAGCACATCAAACTCCTCACCTGGAATGGACATGAGAGAAGACAAGGAAAAGCGTCGACGGGGAAGGGTTAGATTTGCCCTTTGATCCGCCCACAAGAGCAAGACTATGATCGGTCGAGCCCTCATGCTTGGATTGCAACTTCCGTCAACCTCGGCCGACTTGAGCTTAGAAAAGAGGTCATCCAACTCAATAGTCAAATAATGCCCAGACTCCTTGATGGCCTCAACCTTAGCACCCCAAACATTTGGGTCCAAGACATGCAAGAGCTTCAAAGCCTGATCATGCTCGGTGTACGGAAAATCCTCAACATTAGCCTTCATGTTGTTCACGATGGCGGTGAACCTCTGAAACATCGCGTCAATGTCCTCACCGGGAAGTGGAGTGAATATCTCATATTGCATCCGGTAAGAGACAAAGAGGCGAGCCTTCACATGGTTATCACCACCGCGAGCAACCAACAACTTTTCCCAAATTTGCCAAGCAAGATTCAAATGGCGAACACGCTCAAACTCTAGATCACACAAGCTCCGGGCCAAGTGATCAACGGCTTTTGCATTAGCCTCATACTTGGCCTTAGCACCGGCATCGGTCACCATAAGAGTATGGATGTTGACCGGAATAGCATAAGTCTTGTCAAGCACAATGAAATCCAACAGCTTCCCACGAAGAAAGATCATCATACGAGCCGCCCACTTGTGGTAACCCTTGCCATCGAAGTGCGGCGGACCGCCCCGCTCAACGTACGCCATCTTAGGATTCGAGACTTGTCAAAGTCGCAAAGAATCCGGCACCAAGCTCTGATACCAATTGAAGGATCAGATGGCGACTAGAGAGGGGGGGAGTGAATAGGAGCCGGTAAAAATTCTTCCAAAAGAATCCGGCCTATACCCTAGACAAACCCCGGTCACACACAAGCGATGAATCGAATCACGCACCAATCGCCAAGACCACGAGGTTATGGATCAACCTCTAGCCTTAGGAATGATTCCTAGAAGCACACGCGGAAGCACTAGAAAGGGAGGGAGGAATCGAACCAAGAAGCAAAGCACACAGGCTCTGGCGGACCGTCCGGCCGGGGAGGGCGGACCGTCCGCGTAGGCCCCGCGGACCGTCCGGCCTGCTCTCGCGGACCGTCCGCGCCAACCCCGCGGACTGTCCGGCCCTACACCGCGGACCGTCCGTTAAAGCACACAGAACACCAGAAGCGACCCGAGAAAAATGGACCGTCCGCCGAGGCCAGGCGGACCGTCCGCGCCACCCGCGGACCGTCCGCTACTCAAGCCCGGACCGTCCGCAAACTGGCTGCAACAAAAACCAAAACCCAAACCGGATCGAAAGCGAGGACGCGCAAGAACTCGACGAACACGCGACGAACACGCCCCTCGCGGACCGTCCGCGACCACCTCGCGGACTGTCCGCCAGGTGCGGACAGAACTGAAAACCCACGACCCCGAAAGTCAACTCCCAAAATCATCATCGGATTTCCCAAACGGTTGAAGCTGTGGAGACAAGGGTTTGGGTACTTGAAAAGCGTCACACAAGGATGCTATAGCCCAAAAATCTTGCCTCCTAACTCCCTAAATCACCGGGAATCGCGAATCCTTTGAGCACCACCAAAAGCAAGAGCACCGAACGAAAACTCACGAATCGAAGTGGTTTCCCGGCGTTTGAGGGCACAAGATCAGGCACAAAGATGCACAAGACATCTATCCATGTTTCCCTCAAAGAAATCCGGGGAGAAACCCACTCAAATTCGCGGAATCACACCGGGAACAAAAGCATGAAAACAAGCACAAAAAGGCCACGAAAACACAACCCCGAATCTTCTATACAAACAGGAAAGATTCACAAGGTCTAGCATGCCGCCCTAGCATCCATCCCTCTCAACAAATCTCTCATGAAGCTCTCATGCTAGCCTAGAGAAAATGGAAGGAAAATAGCTACGAAAATGGGAAAGAGGAGGGAGGAAAAGAAACCCTAAGTCGCGAACCAAGGGAGCCATCCACACACACTCATGGCTTATATATCAGGTCCTGCCGGAGTGGTAAATGACTCGACTACCCCTAACTAAACTACTGGCGATACAACCCACGTAGGGGCATTTGGGTAATGTTTGTGGGCCTTGCCATCGAACGGCCATGCCTTTGCCGCACCCCGCGTCCTCCCGACGCAAGCCATGCGATCCCGCCGCGTGTCCTCCGCCTCGAAGCTTCCCGACACGCCCGGATCCCGTCTCCGTCGTGTTGGGCCCTCGAACTTGGTTTTGAGGCCCAAACCAAGAAACCGTCCGCCGGTGGTTTTGTGGGCAAACCACCAAACCCCGCGTGCTCGGTCCGGCCTCCCGCCAAACCACTTGACTTGACCGCCACCGTGCACCGCTCGTTTGTCCATGACTTCGTCTTGCTTGTGTCGCCACCATGTGGCCCGCACCCGATCCGCCGTCCACCGGGTCCCTCGAACCGAGCCTACTTGTCTCTCCATCTCCCGGAGGCCCCTCAAGGCTGAAGACCTTTCGCGCCCATTCTTCACCTGCAACAACACGAACTAGGCCGCAGCCTACACCTGCGCACTAAGCCAAGAGTCAGTCCAACACCCGTTGTCAATCACTCATCACTGAGGAGCGGTCATCCATCGACCACTGGGACGCTCCTGGTCCTCAGTTGAGGAGAAGTTTGAGGGGTCCCTGGTAAAGCTGAAGCTTCTAACTGAGGAGAAGCTGGTGGAGTCCTTCATAGGTTTGAAGCTTCTGGCTGAAGAGAAGATGGATCCATCCCTGGTGAAACTGGAGCTTCTACTTGAGAAGGGGATGGTTGAATCCCTGGTGAAGTTGGAGCTTCTGCTTGAGGAGAGGATGGCTGGATCCTTGGTGAAGCTGGGTTTGAAGCATGTTGAGGAGAAGAACTCCCCACAGTTTGGTTCACCAATGTTTCCTCTGCAAATAACAGGCAGAGGGTAAATGCCAATGAAAAGAATGGTCTTTAAAAGGAAGGAAAATGGTGAGAACCTTACCAGCAGATGGGGCATTGGCAGATTCTGTGGTGATTGGTGGTTGCTGAACTCTGGTCTGAAATTATACAAGATAAAATTATCAAAATAAAGAGTGGTTTTATGCTCAGGAAGGAAAAGATGTTAACCTCAATAAGAACTCTTTTGGATGTTCTTTTCTTCTTGGTAGCTGGAGGATCAACCAGGGATGGAGCTTTTCTTTTATCAGAGGCTGAATTGGTGAGAGTTGGGTATGATGTGGCAAATCTGGAGATCAATTGAGCCAAGGTGGTGGATTTTAATCCCAAGGCAGAGATTGGGCCTGCAACATTGTAAGAAATTGTCCTAGCACGAGGGGCAGGCACTGTATTCTGTAAAAGATGGCAAAGGATCATGATCAGTAAAGAAGGACATGTTTGAGAAAAGGGAAAAGTAAGTATATTACCTCTGAAATTGGATGGAAATCAGGCATTAGCTCAAGACAAAGAGAATGTACTGGCTCATTGAAGATGTGATCATGGAATTCTTGCCACCAGGAAGTAAAGGAGGGATGAGCTATTGTTGTAGGTACAAAGGGCCAAGGTGCATAAACAGTGGGGCTGCACTGATACTCAAAGACTCTTCTGGCTTGCAGGGTTTCCTTCATTTCCTCTTTATGCTTGAGGAATTCATGAAGGAATAGCCTTGGGAGCACTTGGCCACATCCTAGCTGTCGGGCCATTATATTTGGTTGATAGTATTCAAAGGTGCTCTGATTTTGCCTTCCTCCACTGAATTCTGCTGGCAGGATGCTTGGATGGATGAAGATGTTGAAAATTTCTATGGATTTTACATCATTACATCCAGTCTCAAAATTAAATTGATAAGGGAGAGTCAAGTTATCATTGTTCAGATAAGGAAGCCAAAGGGGATTGTTGAAACCTTTGAAGAAAAGCTCAAAAAGTTGGCTGATGTTCTAGTCTATGGATATGGTTGAGGCAGCTTCTCCATAAGTTTGGCAACCTTTGGTGATCTGAACTTCCCCTTCCTTATAGTTGGATGAAGGAAAATGCCAGTTGTTAAGGTCAATACCGATGATCTGGTGCATGTATAGCTGCAGCCACATTTGAACAAACCACCAGGGGGCATTAACACAAGAGATCTTCTGGCTGGTGTGCATCAAGTAGGTGGTCTAATGAAGCATATGGTATACACTCCCTAGGAGGTACTTTCCAAGGGGAATGGGATTACCAACAGCCAAGTCTTCAGCAATTACAATATGGTTTAGGGTTGGCTCATTGGCTTTTCCACAGAAGATGAATCTGCATAGCCACATATTCAAGGCCCTATACTCAACTTCAGATACATGGCCATCAGACATGTTTTTGGATATACATCTTATATCCAACTCCTGTTTTCACTCCTTTTTGCCTGGAGGAGCCTTTGTATTTGTAAGGATACACGGATCCTGTGATATCAAGGCCGGTCATCATATATACATCGGCCCGAGTTGGAGATATTGGTCCATGGCCAAAGAGAAAAGCATTGACACCATTTGATCAAAAATGGCAGGCTGTAATCAAAAGATTCTAATTTTTGGGAGTTTCAGCCAAGGATAATTCCAAACACTCGGCAATGCGAAGGCTATCCCAATTGCTAGTTTTAGCACTGTCATCATCCAGTATCCTTTTGTACCAGTTTCTCCAACCTGCAATTGGGGGCAGGGGCCAGTTCTTGAAGGTATCTTGCCATTCATGGGGTCTCGATAAAGCTGCTTTGAAAGGGATCCTCAGAGATTCGTCTTCAATGAACTCGAGAGGGTCAGAGGTTCCCACGGGCCCGAGGAAGTAGGATGGTGATTTATCCTCAATGGGAATCAAAATCTCGGCGGCTAGAGCCTATCAAGAACAAGAGAGGGCAAAAGAAAAAATCTAAGATGGAAATCGAAAAGGTAATACCGAATGGGCCTTAAGAGGATGAGATTTACCTGGAGAACTTGGTCTTGGTCCGCCATTTGAAGATTTGAGCTTGAGGGATTGATGAACTAGGGTTTGGATCTCAGCGAAGACTCCAACGGATTGCAAGAGGAAAGAACGGGTGTTGAACAGATTTTGCTCGGAGACGTTGAGCATTTATAGTCAATTCCGGAATAAAATCACTTTTATTTCGTAATTGAAGGGGCATATGTTAACACCAAAAGTTAGTACAGGAAGGGGACTGACTTGTGGGCCGAGTTTGGTAAAGAAATGCCATTCGGCAGGGAAATCTCCTCAAAGGATTCGGTAAAGATGCTTGCGGTCGCAGTACGCCATCATTCGGCAGAAGGACTGTTTGCACTTAAAAAAGGAAGCTTTCGGGAATACATGATGACGTGGCCCAGATATAAGGAAGGAACGAATTGATGACGGGTATGAGATGGACATTGGCACCGGGACATTAATTTAGGTAATAAATGTTGTACTCGTAGTCGACCAGGAGTCGTGTTAGGACAAGGGTATAAATATAAACCCTTGGTGTCTGTAATAGGGATCGAACATCTACACAACAAAACCGGACCCGTGCCAAAGTTCGAGTCCTTTAGTCGAGTCGTCGAGTTCTTCGAGAGGAGCCATCGATCCGTCGACCTCCGTAAGTACCGACGACCTTGTATCATGTCTAGTATCATGCGGTGGATTTAGACCGTGATGCAAGTAGTCTTGTTACCTTGCTTAGTATCATGCGATGGATTTAAGCTTGGTTCAAGAGGGTTTCTTGTTAGATCATGAGCCATGCGGTAGGCTAAGATCTAGCTTGGAGCTAGTTATCGGCTCTATTAGATTTGGCAAGATCTATAGATTCATTAATTTACCACGTGTTGCTTTAAATTTTTCTTTATGTTTAGTTCATGTAACACTCTTTTGCCCAATCTAGATCGATTAGTTTCGGCTCTATCTCTTTGAGATCCATGTGATGTGCTTTCAAAATCTTTAGTTTATTATAAAGGATCAAGTGCTCTCAATAGCCGAATTTAGATCAATCTAGATTGTCACGTGTTGCGAGTTCAAGCTTATTGACTTTTCAAATGTTTGTTCCCTCTTCACGAAACCTGGATCAGCTGTACAGCCGTATTCGACAATTCTATCACAAGTGAAACGTGTTCATAAGTTTGTTTTAAATAATGTATACTTTTAGCCTTCCATGTTTAGATTGTATCATGCGGTGGATTGATTTATTCGTGGTTGGTGGTCTGATTTCAAACTAGTTGTATCATGCGGTGGATTAACTTGTTTGGTGTCACGCTCGACGGGTTTGAAAGTACCTAGACATGCGGTAGACTAGTGCTTTTGGCCTATGCATGCTTGTTTACCTCACATTTGTAATCATGTTTTCACCTTATTTATTTTATTTGTTACTTACCATCGAAAATCGGTTATGACCACGTGCGAGTAATGTTGTCTAAACAAAGACTGATCTTTTGTCATGCTTATGTCACACATTCAGTTATATCCTGGTTTCATGTTTTAAAGCTCCTGAATGATATTTAAATTGTTGACAGATAGCTTGTTGTAGGTATATGTCATTTTAATTGGCTCCGTAGCCGTAAATACGGAATTGTCTGGTACCACCCGGCAAGTTCCAGGTTTTATCTAACTGCTTTTCATCCTTTGTCAGTTTCAAGAAAATTAACTGGCACGCTTCGGATCCGACACGTGTGTTAAGCCAGCTTTGTTCGGCTTGCTGTGTGCTTGGCGCGAGGTGCTGATTTTGCGTCAACAGCCCCAGGTTTTTTATTAACCCTAACCGTCGGTCAACCCAGCTGACAGTGGTCAAATCACGCTCAACCTGGGTCCTCACCTCGAAAAACTCACCAACCAACTCTAATGACCCCTTAGGCTAGTGGGCACACTTGTGGGGCCATCCCATGGTCAAAGACTTGGTCAAACCCCAGCTAAACCCTAGTGTCCATAGCTGTCTTTCGGAACTTTTGCCGCGTTCTCCAAAATTCATCTAAACACTAAACATTCTACCTTTAGGAAAGTTGTCCATCTTGTTGAGGGACACAACTTTCATGTAGATTGGCATTTCAAATTTGGAGCGGAAAGGAATGAAAATCTTGCTCCAAGGTCAGCATCTCCTGTTCATGAAAACATGTTGGCATTCAAAGTTGGCAACTGTTTCTTGCAAAATCTGATGAGAAAAACCCCATAGAGCCTTTTTGAAAATAATAGGAGGTAGCTAGATCTACAACTTTCATGTTCAAAGGTTAGTGCAGTTTTATTCAAAAAAATAGAGTTTCCCTGTTCAAACGTGCGCTCAGCAAAATGTTTCAAGCCCGGGCGCCGGCGCGCCGCGATGTCGCGCGCCCGTGTGCCGCGCGTCGCCGGCCGCGCGTCGCCGGCCCTCGACGTCCGCGCCCCGCGCGCCTCCCGACGCCGTCCTCCGCCCGAGGCCGCGCGCCGCCCCTAGGCCCCCGCCTCCCGACGCCTTCCTCCGACCGAGGCGCCTCGAACCGCGCCGCCGTGGCGCCGTACGCGTGCCGTGCGCGCGGCGGACCGCCGGCCGTACGCGCGCCGGCCAAGGCGCCGTAGTCCCCCCGAGCCCGCGCACTATAAAAGGCCGCCGCATTTCTCCTCCCTCCACGCCATCCCCGCCGCTCCGGTCCGCCGCACCGCGCCACCGTGGCCGCCGCCGGTAAGCCGCCACCTCGCTTCACCTCCAGGCCACCGCGCGCGTGAGCGAGCTTCCTAGGACCCGTAGAACCTCCCTGGGCCGCGCCTTGTCAACCCCGAGCCCCGTCTTCTCCGGAGCGCGTGCTCCAGCGGTCGGAGCCGGTCGGTGCCGCCGCAAACCCTCGCCGGAGCCCCGACTGTGCCGCACAACCTCGCCAATCAACCCTAGGTGAGCCCCTTGTTAGCACCACGCCGCTTGTGGGTCAAGCTCGGCCGGACATCGCCGCTGGCGAGTCCACCCGGTGGCGGAGGGGTATAATTTTGGCGATTGAGATCTTTCCAGGGTTAAAACCGTCAACTAGGGACCTATCCGCAAGACTGTGAAAAATTTTAGGGACCCGGTTGAAAGATGGATCTTCATTAGTGAACGCCCTCTTGCAGAAACATGTAAAATGCGTAGAAATTCGTAGAAAATTCAGAAAATTGCAAACTCAATTTTGTTGGATTCGCGGTGAAAAATACTACAACTTTTGTTATACTCACATGGTCTGATTCTGGATGTTTTTAGCATGAAAAATAGGAATGGCAAAAACCTAGATCTACCATAACTCAATACCCGCAAGTCTCCTGTATCCAATTTTTGGATATGTTGTGTATCTTGTCTGGACTAGCTCCTGTGCCAAAAGTTGCACAAAGTTATGTAGTAAATCGTTTTATATAAATTGTTTTCCAGTTATGCATAATCTGCCTAGATGTTTTTCGTAGCTAAAAATATTTATGTTTTTGGTGCCCAAATTGTGCATGCTGTCTTATTATGTCAAAACACACCTCTGGTGAATGAATCATGATTTTTGGTTTATCAGAAATATTTATTCTTAATTTGTGCATGTTTTCCTTTGTAAATTAATAAAGCAAGATCAGTAGAGCTTCTAGGTGTGCTTGCTGGTTCTTTAGGCTTGTTTAGGACCAGAGAACTTGTATGAGAAAGGTTGGAGCATTTTGATGCTTAATTATTTTTGTATGTATTTAATTTGCAGCTAGTCTTTTGTTATTTTCCAAAATGTTTTATTTCTAGTTTCCAAGTTTTGCATGTGAATCCAGTGGTTCAGTATGGATGTCATGGTGGTTAAGAAACCATTCTTAAAAATTTTAGCGATTTATTGCTTAATAAAAAGCTTTAAAGGCCTTTTAAAGATTAGAGATTGATTAAATAAGGAAATTACATTTTAATTCCTTTCCTTTTTGGGAAGTGTTACCCAACCAAATTAAAGGCTAAGATCACACCCTTGCTGATAAGGAATTAAGTTATAAATAAATATCTTTGTACACACCTTTACTAG
This sequence comes from Cenchrus americanus, assembly GCA_947561735.1. NCBI lineage: Eukaryota > Viridiplantae > Streptophyta > Magnoliopsida > Poales > Poaceae > Cenchrus > Cenchrus americanus. The sequence goes on along the minus strand of OX387242.1, from coordinate 161,066,196 downwards.
TGAGAGGTAAAAAGGAATAAACCTTCACATGAAATATCAAGTATAAAGGGAACATTAATTCAAGTGTGTAATAAAAAATGAAACACATAACAATAATAACCTTCATAAAAGGAATTTATTATTTAATTATTTGTTAAGATGAATATGACCAACAAGAGTTGGATAAGATAAACAGATTGTCACATCACCTGAACCCTGCATTGCATTCCGTATAGATCTTCCTGACGGTGACTACTCAATCGTCCCGGAATCCGAGGAAGGAGGAGCAGAAGCTTCGCTGAAGTACGTGGACGTACTCGACGACACCGAGGGTGCTCAGGCTGACTTAGCTGACGAAGGCAAGCCCCGGTGCATCTAACCCAGTTTTCAAATTTAATATTTAATTATCTATGGATGCTTGTGCATTTAAGTGCAGGAGTTGTATGGAACCTTAGAAGCACGATCCCTAGGTACCTTTGTTCTTACTAGTATGATAGGCGATAGCTGCTAAGCTATAGGACCATTACATGTCGGGTGATGACATCACTCGCGAGATTAGGTTATTAGATAGGAATCATAAGATCTCCTTAATTGGACTGCTGATGTGGTAAGAGCATGGGATTTGGGCTCCGGTCCAATGGCTATTGTGGGTTAAGTGTTTGAACGTACTAAGCACTTGTCGGGAATGGGACCGGTAAGCCTAGTACCTTAATGAGACGGCTAGAGATTTAACTGTCACTACTCTGGGGGTTTGTCTCACGGCTAGCTACCGGTGTTGTATGGTGAGTCCGGGTGCTTCGCGGGGTATTCCGGATAGCCTGCACCAAAGACTGTGGCCTTTTATCCCGACCCGAGGATTTTTGGGAACCGCTTGGTGGTTGTCCTCGAGAGGGGCATCCCACCGTGTGTTTAGGTCTACCTTGCAAGGTTTGAATCAATCGATTGTTGGCCTCTCACCGTTATCTAAGACTACTTACTCCACTAGCCATGAGATCCCTAATGATGGAAGTTGATGAATATTATGCTTGATTAATTGTATTGTACCACCTTGTCTATACTAGATGGCTAATTTAGTAAAGATTAAACCCACTAGAACTTGTGCTAAAATCTGGAAAGTAAGGACATACTCTTTGTTACTTTTTAGCAAAAGCAACCCAGTGGTCAAAAAGCCTTTCATGTCTAGAGTTGGTGAAGTAGATATCACCGACGAGTAAGTCTTGCTGAGTATTAGTATACTCAGCCTTGCTATAATACGTTGATCTAGGTAATGCTTTCGGTGATGTATTTCCGCTTCGCGTTAGTTTAATTCTGTTGTTTCGAAAAACTCTGAACTACGTCTTTATGTCAAAAACTTCGGTTTGTAATAATTAAAACCATTGGGGTAAATTTCGGATGTCATTTATGTTGTATCTCTGGACTCGCCTTCGAGTGAGTTTTAATGCATATATATCGATCCTTGTTGCTATTTAAGTGATTTACTAGGCGTTAACCCGGCGACTAACGACAGGATGATACTTTATTATCGCTTAATGACCAAAGTGGATGGGTTTAGGTGATAGTACGGTATTTTCCTGGGCGGGTTGTCACAGTCACCTTGATGCCGCCTCCACTAGGGAGGTTCTCCACTAAGGAAGGGGGTCTCCACGTCCCTCGCACAAAATGTCCTCGCCGCTCCACACCAAGCCGGAGGGTCGAGGACGATTGCCGGTGAGCCACTTAGGCCCCAAGGCTTCCGGCGAACCTTGTACAACTCGATTCACTCAAGAATCACCTCAGAAGGTTGGCACAACCTTGCACTCACTCAGCTCTAAGCTAAGCCTAGCAATAAGCACATACACAAAGCATATGCAAGCCTAAGGATGAGCAATTAAGCACTTGGATGGATTGGATATGATCTAGGTGTCTTGCACTCTCCTGCACTTCCACACAATCCAGCTACCTCAAATGGGTGAATGGAGGGGGTATAAATAGCCCAAGGCATCAAACTAGTCGTTGGCTAATGGCCACTAAAAAAGGTAGCGTCGGATGAACCGATGCTAGATTTTCCAAAGCGTCGGTTCATTCGGTGCCCCTCCATCGTCACATAGCCGTTGAGATTCTCTGACACAACTGCTCCGACGCTATACACCGACGGTCCGTCGGATCATCCGGTGCTAAAGACCCTGCAACCAAGTCGTCCTTGTTAGCTTCCACGCGACTGTCGGATTGACCGACGCTACCCCTTGACCAAGGCGTCGGATCATCCGATGCTGAAGGCTTCGCCTTGGCACGTCTCTATCTTGATTCAAACTAAGCGTCGGATAGACCGACGGTGTCCCCACTCAGACCATCGGATCATTCGGTGCTCCTGTCTTCGCTGCTCTTCCTCTGCAACTCGACCAATGCATCTGCAAAATGGACCGTCGGTTCATCCGACGGTGCCTCGGGTTTCACCTAGTGAACCAACTCGTCCGACGATTGCACCGACGCTTGCTATTTGGGTACCGTCGGTTATTCTGACGGTGTCTTTTCCTTCTTTTTCTTCCCGTCTTCAACTTGGATCTTTGCTTCAACTTAACATACATAACATACTTAACATGCCATTACTTATAGCCTCCAAATATATACTAAGTCCTCAAAATTGCTATAAGTAACCTAACATGTCCATGTTATGTTAACTTGTGGTATGACATGTTAGCTTGGGCATGGTATGTTAACATGTGGTAACATCCATGGGACCTAGGAATGCGTACAAAGACATGCTAGACAATGTGGTTAGTCCCATTACTTGTGTTAGCATGAATCACCAAAATCAACTCGAACAAATGACAAATGGGGCCATGTTCGCTACAAACACCCTTTCCCACTATAAGGTTTTCCCCCTATTGCAACAAATCCCTTAGGCAACACCACTATTTCGATTGCAATAGGGGGGTACTATTGCACCGAAACGGTGATTTGGTTGCAATTTGTGTGTCTATTGCAACACAAAATTTGAGTTGCATTATCTATTTGTTCAGTTGCAACATGTTGACGCTAATGCGCCCTTTTTTAGGATTTCCGTTGCATTTGGTTGGAACTAATGCCACCCCAATTTTGTGTTGCATTAGCATTCCTTACGTTGCAACAGAAAGTTGCAAAGCCACCATACTAGGGATGGTTGCGTTTGAACAAGTATGTCGCAACGTAGAATTTTGGTTGCAAATATATATTTGCGATGTTGCAACAAGTTGGCGCTAATGCACCCATTATTCAGAATTGTGTTGCATTTGGTGGGAAATATTGCTACCCTACTTCTGCGTTGCACAAGAAATTCGAGTGTTGCAATATAAACTTGCTATGGCTACCATACTAGGGTTGGTTGCGTTTGAACGGCCTTACGCAACGTCTTATTTGGGTTGCAAATATCTCTTTGCGTTGTTGCAATACAAGGAAGGCTATTGCTTCGTTTCTAGCCTCAAGGAGGAATATTGTGTACGTATTGCCACAAAATTTGTTTAGATGAAAAAAATCTGCTATGGGGTTGTAGCGAAATTTAAAATGCGATTTAATAAATAAATTTTATTATGAAAAATCTGAATTTTAACAATATGGTATAGACTATATGTACCATGAAAAAAAGAGAGGATTTGTTTAGATGAAAAAATTGTGTTCTATGGGGATGTGGGCTAAACCAGACCACAATAGGCTCAACCGGCGAGCGTAAAGCCCAGCGAGCGGGAGCCCGAGTGGACCGGCCAGCCCATTAAGCCCCAGAGCGCAAGTAGCAAGCATTAGTTGATGATGGTAATACGGAGTTCGAAAGCGCAGGCACGCCTCTCCTTTTAAGCTGGGATACCCCCTTCTCAGTTTACGGGGTGGCACTAAAGGTACCGGAGACTAGGATGTGAAAATGTCAAATGGGCCGATGAGAGTAAAAAAAACAAGGATATGCCGGCCCAAATCGTCTATAACTTACGGCTCCCCCACCCCCAATACACCGTTGCTCCCAACCATCCCCCCTCGTCGGCTCGACCGTCGCGTCCACATCGAGATGCCCCGCATCGCGGTTCCCCGCGGCAAGCGGCGACGGCGGCCGGAGTGGCCGCATCGAGCCTTCCCGGACCGGTGGCGGGCGCGGACGAAGGGGCCGCGGCGCCGTAACACGGCCCGAGCGGCCGCCACGGCGAGGGCGGGGCCGCATCGAGGGGATCCCGGAGAGCGGCGGCAGCGGACGGCGGGGCCGCACCGAGGGTTTTCAGGCGAGCGGCGGCGGCGTACGGAGGTGCTACTACTCCACCACGCAGAAGCGCGATGCACGCGGGCGGTTCAAGTGTTCCACACCACCTACCTCGTCGTCCTCCGGTATGGTTGGCGGCACCCCAACCCTATCGTCCTCTGGTACGGACGACACCGCCACCTCGTCGTCGTCGTCTGACGGCCCGCATCGCCAAGTCGATCCATCCGGTAAGGGTAAGCAGGCCCTAGTCGGATGCAAGCGTTCCAGAAGAGAAGTGAGGTACACTGCCCTACCCTCTTTGATTTTCCAGGAATCGTGTGACTCCTTTTGCAATTAGAAAAATGTTAGTAGTTCATAGTAATCAAAATTTCATACTAGATAATGGTAATTGTGTTTTTGTGTGCATCCATCTCACCCCATACTAGATAATGATAATGATAATTGGCTTGATTTCTTGCCATCTTTTGCTGTGAATCGACCGTGTACATTTGATCACAATCCCGAAAACAAAGCCGGCCAAATGAACGCAGTTGTCCCATTTAGTAGGTTAGGCCTTTTCGGCGGGTAGTCGGGGGATCACGGGTAAATTGGTATACATTATGAGTCAAGAGATTGAATAGGCTGTTTAAAAGCGAAAAACAGCAAATTGTTTTGTTTGCTCAGGCTAGTGAACACTGCTAATCAGGTGAGGATCATCATTCCAGACTCGGATGCTGAGCAGGACAATAGCAAGAAACCGTCTCCATCAAAAGCTTCGGGATCATCGAAAAGAAAGGTGCATTTTTTGACTAATTTGCTGCATTGGCCACATATTGTTGTAACACATTTCATGTTAGTAACTTGTGTTTGTTGTCCGCCATAGCAAATGCCCTTGCGCCAAATGGTTCAACAAGTTGAAGGAGCGCTATGATGATTTGTGGGAGCGAGATTGAGAACCTAAGCGTCGACATTCTTTGGAATGCGGGAAGACATGGAGATGACCCCGAAGGAATTCATGGAGACTGTTGGCGACAAGTTAGAAGTGATGGCGAAGAAGATCCGCAAGCTTCGGGATAAAGTCAATCGCAAGTAGTAGTAATCTAGCTTAGTACGTAACATAACCAGGTCCTAGGTGAATGTTATGCAGATGCTGGTGAATGGTCTAAGAATGGATGTGTATGTGGCAACATCTAAGTAATAACTTTGAACCTTTATATATGCATCTTTGTATGTCTATGTGTTTGGATCTGGATGAGCCCTTGCAAAATATTTGAACTCATGAGTGACACAAATTGAAATCTGTGGGGTCCTGTCATGCATATTTGGACTAACCATCTGTCTGTTTTCAGAATTGCGACATGCTATTGTTTATGCTATTCATGTGAATGTTCACAAAGCATTGTGATCAACAATTTGGAGACTCTTCACTAGAACTCCTGAATTTTGTGTATTATTGTTAGCCTCTATAGTAGCCGATCAGAAAAAAAAAATAATGAATTACGCATATGTTGAAAACACTGAGAAAGGTCATACTACGTACAACCTCAAAAATATTGAAACCAGGTATTCCTTGGTTGCACTAAAATTTTGTCTATCGTGTATGTATTGCCACGATCAGATAGGGGCTCTTCCGATCTGGACCATTCCAAAATTCCGTCTTCGACAACCTGGTTATTATTGCGGAGATCTCCACGAGGGCCTCTAGGGGATCGATCTCCACGGCGATCTCCACGTGATTCTTGTTGCGGAGATCTGAGCGGCGCTACGGCCACGGCCGGTACGTACCGATGTCTTGATCTCGTATATATATCCAATCGTTCGCTGCATATATATGCATATTGGTATATATATCGTGATCAAGGTCGATTGAAACATGAACAATGCAGATTAACTAATGGCATCAGACGAAGATCGAAGTTGGATGCGCCTGCCTCGACACTCCACCGTGCCTCGACAATTTTCGTTTTTTTGCAAAAATTTACGGCCTCATCAGCGCGAGGTGGATCTATTGCGTGTCCATGTAAATTGTGTCAATGCATGATCAGACATTCCACCGTGGGTCGCATTCAAATTCATTTACTCAATAGAGGGTTTGCTGATTATTTCATCGATGCTGGTAACATTCAAGACCAAACTAATACTTCTTCTCAGGGTCCTGTGAATCAAGATGTTACTGCTGATCTCAATAATCATGATGCACTACCTACGGTGATGATACAACACATTTATTTGTAGAAGACGATGAAGAAGATGGTTTGGATGATAACCCTGCTCGCCACCAATACTCCGATTAGAAACATTATCGGTGGCACTATACATCATGGACAAACCGAGAGATGAGGAAGAGGCAGATAAGCGAGCGAGAGATCTTTTTGAAACTATTAGAGCGAGGCAAAGAAGGAATTGTATCCAGGATGCAAAAATGCAACGAAGGTCTCTTTTATTGTGGAGCTTTTTCAGATAAAGTGCATGTATGGCTTAAGTAACGCGTCATTGGAGGCCATACTTAAGCTCTTTGGAAAGGTTCTCTCTGACCGGCATTGTATTCCTGACTCCTTGGATAAAGTGCAAAGGGTGATTCGAGACCTGGGCTTGGACTATGTCAAGATACACGCATGCCAAAATGATTGTGTGTTATTTTTTGATAAATACGCAAATGCGGAAACATGTCCCATTTGTAAGGAGTCAAGGTGGAAAGTTGTAGATAAAACCTCGATAATAATTGCGGTGCGGTGGGTGCTACTTTCGTTAAGAAGCGGTTACCGATTAAGATCCTACGCTACTTTCCTCTTATTCCTCGGCTTCAAAGAATGTATATGTCAAAGCAAATGTCAAAGGATATGCAGTGGCACAAGAATGAATTGGTGAATGATGCGAAAATGCGTCACCCTGCTGACTCAAAGGCATGGAAGCACGTGGATTCAGAGTTTAAATGGTTTTCAGAAGGAGGAGGTCGTAACGTTAGGCTGGGTCTTGCTTCTGATGGGTTCAATCCCTTTGGCATGCAAAGTCTTACGTATTCCATTTGGCCTGTCATCCTGGTTCCTTACAATTTGCCTCCATGGATGTGTCAGAAACAATCTAACCGGATTTTGTCAATGTTGATTCCTGGTCCAAAATCTCCCGGAATGGATATTGATGTATATTTGAGGCCCCCGATACCGGAGCTCAAGGAGCTTTGGAATCATGGTGTTAAAACAAGAGATGCGAGGGACTAAGAAGAATTTTAGATTGCGTGCTATACTTCTTTGGACAATTAATGACTTCCGGCCTATGCTATGTTGTACGGTTGGAGCACTAAAGGAAAGTTTGCATGTCCATACCGCCACGGACATACCGAGTATTTGTGGTTGAAACATGGGCGGAAGCAACTGCTACATGGCACATCGACGTTTTTTGGCCCCCGACCATCCATGGCGCAACAATGCGGTCGGCTTCAACAACAAGGTCGAAACCGGGGAGGCACCGAACCACTATACGGTGCACGGGTACTTGAGCGTATTCTACTTTTGAACAAGTAGAATTTGGAAAGACATTGTTATCAAAAAAAGGAAGCGTGACGAAGACAACGAGATGGCACAACTAGAGGAAGAAGAGTATTTTTTTTGAGCTCCCTTACTCGGTCTTCTTTGCTCATCGGGCATAATTTGGACGTGATGCACATTGAGAAAAATATATGCGAGAGCATACTAGGCACTCGCTTAAGTTGGATGGCAAATGTAAGGACGGGGAGAATGCTCGGCTTGACATGGAGCATCTACGGATACGACCGGATCGGCACCCTGTGATTAAAGATGATAAGTATACCTTGCCATCGGCCTTGTACGAGTTAGATAAGGATGCCGGGGAAAGTTTGTGTGAATTTCTATATGGAGCGAAGATGCTCGATGGGGTTTCCTCGAATATAAGAAGATGTGTTGATGTAAAGTCACGTAAGGTGTCGGGCTTGAAAACGCATGACTACCATCTAATTCTACGAAACTTTTACCCTTAGTGGTGCGTAGGATTTTGCCGGAAAAGCTGTTGTCATTGGATTGATTCAGCTTAGTAATTTCTTCGATGCACTATGTTCAAAGGAGTTGGTGGAATCGAATTGGACGAGGCTCGGTTTGTTCAATTAGGGAGGTTGTTTGTCGACTTGAGATGATATTCCCACCGCATTTTTTGATATCATGATCCATTTTCCTGTTCATCTAGTCGAAGAAGCTAAACTTGGGGGGCAGTGTGTTACGGATGGATGTACCCGGTGGAACGGTACCTACGCACCGTGAAAGGATATGTGAGGAACAAGGCTCACCCCGAAGGTTCAATTTGTTGAGGGATACATACTCGAGGAGTGCCTTACATTCTCGCTCAAGATTCTTGGACGTGGACACCAAAGACAATCGTGTTGATCGACATGAAACGGTTCTCGTTAATGAGCCACCATCCGGTTTGAGCATTTTTTCGAAATGGATTACAAGAGAAGAGGACGGACGGTTGAAGAAATACCACCAAATGAGTTTCGGAAGATGAGGCACTACATAATTTGCAATTGTGATGAAGCTAGACCATATGTCGAGTAAGATGCACTACGCGAACATCATTATTGCTTTTAATTTTAAATATCAAACTAACGGTAATATTCTTTTGTGTGCGGTGAGCATTTGGAAGGACCGAGGGCACATGGATCCGAAATCTTGATAAGCGACATGAGGCTCAACTCGTAAGATGGTTTGAAAGCAAGATCACGAGTTTACATGCTAGAGGGGAAGTAAGTTCGGATTTGTTTGCACTTGCTCAAGGACCGGATCCCCGACCTCGTACATTGAATAGATGTCATATCAACAATTGGCTGTTTCGTACCGTTAACATCGAGAGAACCCTTGTCACACAAAACAGTGGTGTGCTTGTCAAGGGTGAGGCAGAAGGCACAAATTGGTATGGAGTGATTAAAAGAATGATCTCACTGGAATTCCCTGGACAAAAAGAAGTTATTCTGTTCCGGTGTGGTGGTTTGATGTGCCTCTTGTCACAAGTACCAACAGAGGCGAGAGGATACGGTAAAGATAAATATGGGGTCATTGACATCGATACTACTCGACACAAGTTTAGCAATGAACCCTATATTCGGCAACACGAGCGAAGCGGTGTTTTATGTGAATGCGGTGAACAAACCTGGCCGGAGAAGTGTTATTTCAATGAAACCAAGGAACTTGTTTGCCATGCTCGAATTAGATCTCGAGGACTCACTTCTTGTGGGTATCGAAGGTATTAATTTGCTCGGTGAACACCAGGTTTTGACAAATTGGTCTAGATCGGACAAGGAAGGCACAACCGGCGATGTCTCAGTTATTAATCAGGTTCGGGCCGAGGCGGTTGACGAACCAGACGACAAAGTATTTGATGTTGATGATGAACATGATGCAGATGACACGTACATTGATGATGGAATTGTTGCACCAATAGTTCATGATGCCCAAGATGATGAGTTTTTCAATTGATACTTACTCGACCGTAGTCATGACTTCTATGTTGCCATTATTTACTACTTCTGGAAGACTTTTGCATAAATCTTAATATTTAAAATATGAATCTAAAAATTGGTATGACAAACAAAAATAGGGGGCCGTAGGGCGGGCCGGGTCACCATGAGGCTCTACGGCGAGCGTGAAGCCCGGCGAGCGGGAGCACGATGGGCCGGCCGGCCAACAAGCCGGAGGTTAGTAGAGAGGAAGCGGTGTTCGGAGGAGTTCGGGATGGCAAGCACGCCTCGCCTTTTAAGTTGTGGTGCGCCCGGTTGAGGTAGCGGTGTGGCACTAAAGATTATGCTCGATGTCTTTCGTGCAGCGCTTCGCACACACTGGGAAGTAATAAGGACAAATGGGCCGGCCCAATCTCGGACTGCAATCCTTTTCTAACAAAAGGGCACATTGATAATTTGCATATGTGCTGTTGCTTTTAATATGTTGATATAGAAAATAAAAAATTGACTAACAAATGATACAAATTAATCTTTAGTAAATCAACAAATAATTAGAGTAATATGGAAGTTATCCTGTCAAAATTGCCCAAATAAACAAGGCCTCCTAGTTTCAATCCATCACCGAATTACTACTAATATGTACACATATACTTGTTCCGAAAACCAAGAAATTCTACTTGCTACTTTTGGTTAGTACATTATTTACATGATTCTACAAATTAGCATCTGGCAGAAATCGGTAACCATGCTTGATCTCAAGCCGATTAGCAATCTCAAAAGAGGAAATGCATCCTTGGCGGCGTATTTCACCTGCCATTCGTGCAACACCCTCAAACCCCAAAGCCTGTGGTTCACATTTCTGTCCTTGTACAGAGGTAGCTCCAGTACTCGATTTCCAATCTTCTCCAGTGACGACCTGTAACCATTTCGGTACAGATGGCTATACTTCTCATCAACGTCGCAACAATCAGTTGAAGGTCTTTCCAATTAGAAATCTTGACGCCGCAGTCCTCCTGTAGGCGTTCAACATCGTTGGTGATATGCGCTCCGACAAAGATGTGGCCTTCCTCGCTGAGAAACTTGCTCAGGACATCAGGAAGCTTGTAGCCGGCATGGTGCACCTGGTAAATAAGGCAGCTCGAACCGACAGACAATTGCAGCAATGCGAGCTTGTACCCGCCATTGCGAAGCTGAATCCACTCGGTGTCCAATCCAACGAGCAAACATTCTGGAGGTGGGCTACCTTTGATTTCGTCGATGTACTCCGCCACTACTCCGGCGTCGCAAGTGACGATGGTCTTGATGCTCGGGTACCGCTCCTTGAAGAATTCAACCTCGTGCATGGTAGTTGGGGGCGGTCCCCCTGCTCCTCCGAAAGTCGTGGACGGACGACGGCGGGGGCGCCATTCGTCCCACTCCCGGCCCGCTCCGATCTCGAACGTCGGGCCGGATCAACGGCGGCCTCCCACGGGTTGAGGGCGACACGCTTGCCACCCTACAGTCCCAAACCAAGAAAACAAAGTTCCGAATCTTCAACCTCGTGACAAATCCACGACTAGCTAGCAACTCATTGTGCCTTGCAGGACTAACCTTCAAAGCGACGCTCTCTGCTGACGCGGCCGGGATTGCTCCGCCCGCATCACCTAGGTTCTTAGAGGCGGCGGCGGCGGTGGCCTCTACGGCATCCCCCTTCATTTGTGGGGCGCCGCCGTCACCCGATGCGTCGCTTCGGGTCATCGCCGCTGTTTCGAGGTCGCTTGCGATGGCGGTTGTAGAGATTGCAAGCTTCGGGGGGGGGGGGGGGGTCGCCGGCAATGGCGGCAGGCAAGAAAACCCCTTCTCCTTCGATGCGACAGTGGGAGCGAGGGGGTGGGGCGGGTGTTAACACCAAAATTTGGTAAGGAGTCTGACTTGTGGGTCCGGTTCGATAAAGAGTCCGTCTGGTGGAAGGAAGGATATTTTCAGAGATATTCGGCAAAGAGATCTGCGGTCGGCTATCTGCTCTGGTTCGGCAAAGGAACAGTAGAGCTGATTTTGCGGGATTGGACGGTGACGTGGCTCAATCAGGGAAGACGAATGGATGGATAGGCGATCTAGCTTAGAGATAAGTTAGGCAACGAATCCATTCGCAGTTGTACTCAACAGGGTATAAATATGATCCCTGAATGTATGTAAAGCACACAATCATTCCTCAATACACACCGGCCTTACGCCAAACCCTAGAGTCCCTTGTCGTGTCGTCGAGTTCTTCGAGAGGGCTAATCGATCTGTCGACCTCCGTGAGTACCGGCAACCTTGTATCATGTCTATTATCATGCGGTGGATTTAGATCTGATGCAAGTAGTCTTGTTACCATGCTTCGTGTCATGCGGTAGATTCAAGCTTGGTTCAAGAGGGTTTCTTGTTACATCATGAGTCATGCGGTAGGCTAAGATCTAGCTTGAAGCTAGTTATCGGCTCTATTGGATTCTGGCAAGATCCGATAGATTCATTAAGTTACCCCGTGTTATCTTGAGTTTTATTTTATGTTTTAATTCATGTAACACACCTTTGCCCAATCTAGATGGGTTTGGATTGGCTCTATCTCTTTTATGGTCCTTGTTCGAGTAGATTTCATGTTTTGACACGTGGATCTTGTGCTTTCCGATAGCCGAAACCGAATCGATCTAGGTTGTTACGTGTTGCGGGTTCAAGCTTGCTAATGTTCGTATAAATCTTGAAAGAGCCGGGTATCATGCGGTAGATGCAGGTTTTTGGGTTGCTTTGGAGCTAGTCATCCGGTGGATTAGATTCCCAAATCAATCTGATAGATTTATTCACTTGGTAATGTTTGTTCCTTCTTCATGGACCCCGAATCGGCTGTTCAGCCGTATTCGGTTATGTTTCTTCACGAGTAGAACACGTGCGTTATCTATGCTTTAAATGATGTATGCTTTTAGCTTTCCATATTTAGATTGTATCATGCGGTGGATAGATCTATTTGTGGGAAGTGGTACGGTTTTTCATGCAAGTTGTATCATGCGGTGGATAGATTTGTTTGACATCGTACCCGACGGGTTTTAAAGTAACTAGACATGCGGTAGACTAGTGCTCTGGATCTATGCATGCTTGTTTAATACATGATCATGTCCGTGCTTTACTTTATTTATTTATTTAATGCTAATCTTCATGGGGATCGGTCATGGCCTCGTGCGCATGCATCCTTGTTCAAACAAAGACCGATCGCTGTCATGCTTACGTCATCCATTCGGTAATGTTACTTTTTCCCTTTGCGGTTTCCCGAATGGTTGTAGTTCTTTGGCAGATAGCTTTTTATAGCTATGTGTCATCTCATTTGGCTTCTTAGCCGTAAATATGGAACTGTCTGGTACCACCCGGCAAGTTCCAAGCTTTGGTATCTAACTGCTTTGTCTTTTGTTAATTTTCAGGAAAAATTGACTGGCACGTCTTTCGCTCTCTGCGTGTGTGAAGACAGCTTTGTTTGGCTTGCTGTGTGTTTGGCGTTGAGTGCACTTTTCACGTCAACACACTTTTTGGCACGCCCAGTGGGACCACAGCCGAATAGATTCAAGATGCCTGAAATCGCAGACCTCATGGATGTCAACCTTGAAGATCTTTCTCCAGAGCAGCGGCAGCAGCTCCAAGACGTCGTGGACCAGTTTCAGCGAAGTGTCCGTCGTCGTTCAAGAAGAATAGAAGCGGCGTCCCGTATCTGAAGAACGAGATGCTCAGGGTACTGCTGCCAGGGGAGAGCGATACCACAGCTCAGCAGGAAAAGGAGGAATGCGTGCGAGTATTCCAAGAATTAGCAGATTACATGCTTAGCAAGCACAACAAGGCTTTCCTCGGATCGCTCCAGCAGATGATGGTGGCCGTCTTTGGCCCGGGCATGGAGCAAGCGTTCGGCAAGGCACCCATCCAGGGAGGAAACGTGGAGCTGGGTGAGTCAAGCTCTCAGCCGCCGTTGCGGAGCCAGCCACAACAGCCTCCTCCTCAGAGCTCTGGAAGCCAAGCGTTCCAACCTCCTCCGCGAGGCACGCGGGGGGCGGCCGGTTCGGCCCCCGTTACAAGCTTCGGGGAAGTCGGCCCGGACCCTGCCGCTACCACGGAGCAAGGCACGGAGTTAGCCCGTGCAAGCGGGCCGAATCCGTACCAGCCTACGTATGGAGACCTAGCGTTCGGCTCGTCTGGGGCCCCTCTTGATCCCGGTCGCAGGATTGCTCCGGCGACCAACTGGCTGCAGAGGAATTTGTACGGCGGAGGTTATCATGAAGTGGGAAAGTACGGAGCGTTTGACGCCTTCCCGCACCCAGGATACGCGCCAGTTGCAGGCGCACAAGAGGATGACGCCCTGGCGCGGAAGATGGCCGAATTGATGCAAAATCAGTTCGGCCTCAAGCCAAAAATGCAAGGACCCGCCTATAAGCCGCCGTTCCCAGAATGGTACTACAATGTGCTCTTGCCGCCAAGGTTGAAGCCGCCAACGGAGTTCACAAAATTTTCGGGGCAAGACGACACGAGCATGGTCGAGCACATCGCTCGTTACCTCATGCAGCTCGGGGAGTGCTCGGCTGAGGAGACATTCAGGGTCCGCTACTTCCCCGCATTACTGACAGGTCCAGCGTTCCAGTGGTTCTCGTCCCTACCTCCTGAATCAGTTGCCAGATGGAAAGACTTGGAGCGGAAATTCCACGCTCATTATTTCAGTGGCAGCTCGGAGAAGAAGTTGATCGACCTCGCCACTCTGAAGCAAAGGCACAGCGAAACGCCGCTGGAATTTCTTAGAAGATTCAGGGAAGTCAAAGGCATGTGCTTCTCGCTGAACTTGCCAGACGACCAGTTGGCTGACATGGCCGTCGCCGGGATGTTGCCTGCCGTGCGCGAAAAGTTGTTCGGAATGGAATTTGAGAATCTGGGCCAGCTATCGCATAAGCTATCACTGATGAGCAATCAGGCATATGGCTTCAAGAAGGACGCCAAATTTGGCAAGCAGCACGACGTTGCTGACGTCTACAACCAGTTCTTGGACAAAGCTGATCTGTTCGAGGATTCTGATGATGAATTGGATGTAGCCGCAGCAGAGATTATGTGGGGAAAGGAGCCTTTGACAATGAATCAGCGCTGGGTCAAGCAGACCAAGGGTACTTATGATTTTGACATCACGAAGGCTGATAAATTGTTTGAGCTCCTAGTGAAAGAAGGCCGAATCAAGCTGCCTGAGGGGCATTCCATGCTTCGGCCCGATGGAGTTAAAGCAAAACGTTACTGTGGCTTCCATGACAGGGATTCACACTCCATCAATGATTGCAGGGTCTTCAGGATGAAGATCCAGAAGGCCATCCAGGAGGACACCTCAAGTTCGATAACAAAATGAAGCTAGATGGCCACCCCTTTCCTCAGAACATGGTGGGCTTTTCCGTTAATGTGATAACAGCTGAGGAGAAGGGAAAAGTCAAGGTCTTGACCTCAGCCAGGTCTAGACAAGGTGGAGCAGTGGACCCAGAGCACCAAGTGACTCTGGAACAGGTGCAAGGTGACGCCCCCCGCATTCTTAAGAGTCACATCGAGATTGGGGAATCATCCAGAGCTAAGCCCAGGGTGACATCGCGCATTCTCCTCAACAAATGGCAGTGCCAAATAGAGAAAGAGCACTACCAGAAGCGGCGCTACGAGGAGGAGCAGCGCAGAGCCGAAGAAGAGGCGCGCAGAAGGGACCAGGAGCAGTACACGCGCGAGCAGGAGCGCGCACACTGGGGATGCGCCTTCTTCAGGCACTGCTGGAATGAGGGTTTAAAGCTGCCCACGTTGAAAAGCGTCCCGAATGCGGTGACGGAGGTATGTCGAGTACGAGCGAGAAAGCGCCAATCGCCGATCCGTCCACGAGAGAATTGGAAGGATCCACCCTAACGGGGATCGGCGCCAAAAAATTGAAGTCATCGATCATCCCGGGGAAGCGCCAAGCCGATCTCGGGTGGGCCGATCAAGAAGAGGACGAGGATGACTACATCCGGCGAAGGGGCGGTGGTGCCCGCCGGCCTACGCAAGAGTCGGAAGAGACGGGTCCGGCGCTGAGGAACCGTGAGCCGGCGGGCCGGGATCCGGACGACGCCAAGTGTGGCGCCCCAAAGACCAACCGGAGGGATCGAAGCATTTGGCTCCAGCATGCATGGTATACTTTTTGCCGAACGAGTTCATGGCTCCTGCTAACCAGGTTATGCAGGAGGAAGCTTCCTTCGATGATGAGCAGACCGAGGGGATGATGGCACAACTGGTGCTGGCCAAGCAGGCCATTTTTGACAAGCCGGCCAAGAATCGTCATATGAGGCCGCTGTACTTGAGGGGATACGTCAATGGAAAGCCATTGACCAAGATGTTCGTCGACGGTGGAGCGGCAGTCAACGTAATGCCGTACACCACCTTCAGGAAGCTTGGCATGGGCCCGAGCGATTTGACGCCTGCAAGCATCATCTTGAATGATTTCGCCGGGAACCCCTCAGACACCAAGGGATGTGCTCACGTGGACTTGATGATCGGGTCCAAGACGCTGCTCACCACCTTCTTTGTCATCGAAGGCAAAGGAGCCTACAGCCTGCTGCTTGGGCGGGACTGGATTCATGCTAATTGTTGCGTCCCGTCCACCATGCATCAACAGCTTATCCAGTGGGTGGACGATGAGATCGAGGTCGTCCAAGCAGATGACTCCGTGAGCGTGGCAAACATGGAACCAACCTTCGGGAATACCAAGGCATCGATTGTTTCTCGGGGAAAGGGCGGGGAGAAGGTCCGTTGAACCTATCGGCGGTGATCAACAACCGATTCAAGCAGTCGGCTCTTATAGCAATTTTTAATGGAGAACCCCGTAGATGGCACTGATGGCAAATTAGGGCGAGGATTCATGTCGGCTGATAAACTGGAAGAAGTTGACATTGGAAGCGGTGATAAGCCAAGGCCGACGTTCATCAGTGCAAATTTGCAGCCAGACTTCAGGGGGAATTGGATTGAGCTCCTCAAAGAATACAAGGATTGCTTCGCCTGGGATTATTCGGAGATGCCTGGATTGGATCGGTCCATCGTCGAGCATCAGTTGCCAATCAAGCCTGGTTTCAAACCATACAAGCAACCACCCCGGAAAATCTACAAGGATGAGGTATTGGCCGATGTGAAGAAGGAAGTTGAAAGATTACTTGATGCAAACTTCGTTCGGCCATGCAGATATGCGGAGTGGATTTCTAACATCGTCCCTGTGTACAAGAAGAACGGAAAAATGAGGGTTTGCATAGATTTTAGGGACCTGAACAGAGCTACTCCGATGGATGGATACCCGATGCCTATTGCCGATTTGTTGATTGATGCCGCCGCCGGACACAAGGTGATTAGTTTCATGGATGGCAATGCGGGATACAATCAGATCTTCATGGCAATAGAAGACATATCAAAAACGGCCTTTAGATGTCCCGGTCATATAGGCCTGTTCGAGTGGATAGTCATGACATTTGGGTTGAAAAATGCCGGTGCAACTTATCAACGGGCCATGAATTACATTTTTCATGAGTTGATCGGCAAGATTGTGGAGATCTACATTGATGACGTGGTGATCAAATCCCTAAGTCGTGACACCCATTTGGAAGACGTGAAAAAGACCTTAGAGTGCACCCGGAAACACGGTTTGAAGATGAATCCAAACAAGTGCGCTTTTGGGGTGTCAGCTGGAGAGTTCTTGGGGTTTTTGGTCCACGAAGGAGGGATTGAAGTTGGCAAGAAGAGCATGAAGGCCATTGATGAAGTCGTTCCTCCAACTAACCTCAAGGAGTTACAATCACTGCTCGGCAAGATCAACTTCGTGAGAAGATTCATTTCAAATTTATCACAGAAGGTGTTGCCATTCTCTCCACTACTGAAACTGAAGAAAGATCAGAAGTTCACATGGGCTGACGAACAACAAAAGGCTTTTGATGAGATCAAGCAGTACATGAAGGAGCCGCCGGTGTTGGTTCCTCCTCAGCTAAACAAGCCTTTCAAGTTGTACGTGGCGGCCGATACCCAAACCATTGGATCGGCCCTTATTCAAGAATTTGAAGGAAAGGAGCGGGTAGTAGCTTATCTTAGCCGAAAACTACTTGATCCTGAAACCAGGTATTCGGCTGTAGAGAAACTGTGCCTTTGCGTGTACAAAGTTTCGGCACTACCTGTTAAATGCCGAATGCACTGTATATTCCAAGTTCGATGTGATAAAACATATGTTATCTATGCCAATTTTGAACGGCAGGATTGGCAAGTGGATTTTAGCTTTATCAGAGTTTGAGTTGAAGTTCGAATCGGCAAAAGCCATCAAAGGTCAGATCATTGCCGATTTCATAACTGAACATCATGATCCGTCAATTGATCTGCTTGAGATTACCCCTTGGGCTTTATTTTTTGATGGATCATCGTGTGGTAAAGGTGGGGGAGTAGGGATCCTACTGATTTCACCCAGAGGTGAGATGTTTGAATTTGCCATCCCTATACAACCCACTGTCACAAATAACCAGGCTGAGTACGAGGCATTACTTCGAGGGCTTCAATATTTAAGAGAAGCTGGGGCCGTTTCAGTTGAAGTCTATGGAGATTCAGAGTTGGTAATCAAGCAATTGAACGGCCAATACGAGTGCAAAAGTGAAGCGCTGAGGAGTTACTACGAAGAATGCAGGGAAATCTTGAAAAGCTTCCCATTGGTAACTCTACAGCACATTCCTAGAGAACATAACGAGGAAGCAAACGAGGTGGCTCGGAGCGCCTCTCGGTTACAAAGAGAGTCAAGAAGCATTTCTTTGCGGAAGTGTGTGCACTAGGGGCGGATCTTGCAGAAGATGATTGGAGGAAAGAGATCGTTGATTACTTGAAGGATCCATCCCGAAAGGTCTCTAGGAAGCTAAGGTACAAGGCCATAAAGTTCGTTCTTCTGGATGATAATTTATTCTACAAATCGCTAGATGGGGTATTACTACGATGCCTGGGTCCAGAAGAGGCTAAGAACATGATAAGCGAAGTGCACGATGGGATATGTGGAGCACACCAATCGGCCTACCGTATGAAATGGGTCATTAGACAAGCTGGATGCTTTTGGCCGACGATTTTAGAGGACTGCTTTGAGTATTACAAGGGATGTCAGGATTGCCAAAGGTTTGGGAATATTCAAAGGGTCCCTGCATCAGCATTGAATCCCATCATCAAGCCATGGCCATTCAGGGGCTGGGGTATAGACTTGATTGGCCAAATTAATCCACCGTCTAGCAAGGGGCATAAGTTCGTGCTTTTGGCTACAGATTATTTCACTAAATGGGTTGAGGCGATCCCACTGAAGAAGGTGACGTCAGAAAACATGGTTGAATTCGTCAAGGAGCACATCATCTATCGATTTGGAATCCCTCAGACAATTACCACTGATCAAGGGGCACAATTCGTGTCACTGGAGTTCAGAGAATTTGCCGAAAGCATGGGGATCAAGTTGTTAAATTCTTCTCCCATTATGCCCAAGCTAATGGTCAAGCAGAGGCTTCTAATAAGATCATGATCAAGTTGATACAGAAGAAGATCGACCAGAAGCCAAAAAGGTGGCATTCGGTACTCAGTGAGGCACTGTGGGCTTACCAGATGGCCCCCCATGGAGCTACAAAGACTTCTCCTTACGAGTTGGTTTACGGGCATCACGCAATTCTGCCTTGGGAGATGCAATCAGATTCAAGGAGAGTGGTGCTACAAAAGGAGTTGAGCTTCAAGGATTACAGTGGCCTAATGATGGATGAGCTAGAAGATTTACATATGATCCGTCTTAGGGCCCTGGAAAACATCGAGAAAAACAAACTGCGGGTTGCCAAGTACTACAATAAGAAGGTAAAAGTAAGGCAATTTGCAGAAGGCGATCTAGTGTGGAAAGCGTTATTGCCGATTGGAACTAAATACAGTGAATTCGGCAAGTGGTCCCCTAACTGGGAAGGACCTTTTCGTGTGGTCAGATTCGTCCCTGGTAATGCATATATATTGAAAACTTTGCTAGGAGAAGAATTTTCCGCTGCAATAAATGGAAGATATCTGAAGAAATATTATCCTAGCATTGAGATCGATCGATGATTACACACATCTGGCACAGAGATAGCCGGCGCTCAAGAATGAGGCCGCCTTCAGAACAAAAATCCATGAACAGGAAAAATGGCCAGTGCCTAGATGCATTGCCCTTAGCACAAAAACTACATTACAACTGCTTCTTGCAGGATTACATCTAACAACCCTGGTGGTCAGATCTCCAAGGAGGTGGGAAGCAGAAGGCGTGGAGAAAGAAGCGAGAGTATGATTCGATCTTTTCTTTACTTCTTCGGCTGCTCCCTCTTCAGTTGTTCCAGGACCACCGTGATGGCAACTTGGAACGCATGGGGGTGACCATGGTTGGCGGCCTCCACCAAGCTATCCCAGGCCATCTTCAGATTGTTGTACCTGTCAGAGACATCTGAAGCGGAGGAATCGAGGTTAGGGGCAAGAAATCCAAGTGCAAGCACGAAGTCAAGAAGCAGTCAGAAACCTTTACCCCCTACTAGTGCTTCCAGAGCCATGCGACGCTCGCGCTCGGCTTGGCAACGGGCGGTGATGTCCCTGAGGCCGTGCTCCAGATGCCGAATGCGGCGGCGCAGCTGATGGTTGGTCCTCTGTTTAGGCGTGGCATCCTCTGCTTCGAGGGAGGAGTCGGAGGAGATGTACTCAGGCACATCTTCGGTCCCGATGATTTCTTCGGGAAGCAAATCAAGGCTGGAAGAGGACAAAAAGAAAACATGAAGCGCGATATCATGTGGAAGAACGAGGAGCAGATCAAGGAAGAACTCACTTCCGAATCGTACACTTCTTTGATGAGCCGCTCTCCTGGGGTTGCTTACCCTTGTCCATGGCTTTGGGGTTTTTTCCTCTAGAGATAGGGGAAGAGATGAGAAATGATGGATGAGTGTGCGAGTGGATTTGCAGAGCATCCCCGCAGGCTATTTTATTGACCGAAGGGGCGCATTGGGAGTGATGACTGGCCAGTACACACTGTTGGAATACCAAACGGCGGGGTTTTCTCCCAAGTGCGAAGGGTTTTTTCTTGAACAGTGTTTATGGATTGCCGAATCGGGATCCTCTGTGGATTTTGTGCCAAGGGGCGGTTGTTCTCGCGCGTTCGGCTCAAGATAGCTCCTGAATGCATTCAAAGAAAACAAAATTCGCAGATGCAAAATGCAAAGGTAGTCATCACAAAACAAGCACAGAATTCAAAAGTTCTTCATTTATTGCCGATATTTACACATCCCTAGTACAATCTAGTCGAAGAGCCTATTCAACACAGATTGGGGATGAGTAATTTCGGCAATGGCGTCGCCATGGCCATCAAGGCGCTCCGGGATGAGCTCGATCTCCTCAATGTCCTCCGGCGCGCCGCCCGGAAGCCGCGCGGCTCGGTGGAGTAGTCGACGTCCGTGTGCGTCGCCATGGCGGCCAGGCCCAAAGTGGTGCCCAGACGAACGCCATGCGTGGCCACCTCATCGACGCGGTGCTCCACTGCGGCAAGGCGCTCCGCCGGCGTGTCGCCGCGGGCATTCACCTTCTCGGCCAGCTGCTCTACCAGCGCCTTCGGCTGGTTGAGCTCAGCATCGCGGGCTGCAAGAAGCAAGAGGAGAAAGATTAGCATCAAAAGCCGGGTTGGATCAAGAATTAATCTCGGAACCGTACCATCGATGGCTTCCAGCAGCTGTTTGCGCTGGTCCTCCCATTCCAGCTCGGCTATGCCCGCCTTCTTGGAGACGTCCTCTAGCTCACGCCGGGACGCTTCCAGCTCCTCCCTGAAGCGGAGAGCGTCTTCTTCCCCGTACGGCACCGGGGAGTGGCCGTCAGACTCCGAGGAGTCGTCTGGGAGGGGTTGATTGGCCGGCGCAGGAGGCGGATTCCACTGAATCAATCTGAAGAAAGAGGATGATCGTCAAGGCAAGAAGAAGATCAAAAGTCGAATCAAAGAGGAGGAATCGACGATCATTGCCTCCGGCGCGCGTTGGCGCTGCTCCCCTCTGCCTCATCGGAGGCGCGACGGCGGTTGAGGCGGCGCACCATACTTGTTTGGGATGTGCACTATTTGCAGAAGGGCTAAAGATTGGCAAAGATTCGAGAGCTAGAAGGCCTGGTGGAGAGCTAGGGGCACCTATGGTTGCATTTATAGGCCTGGCAGGATGAATCGTGGCTTCGAGTCGTGGCTTTGGATCGTGGCGCATATCCCAAGAAAATCGGAAGGTGGAAAGGTTTCCTTGGCCAGCCCGCCGACGGGTCGCTTGGAGTTCTAAGCTGAGCCGTGTTCAGTTGATTGGTTCGGCTAAAGAGAATCAAAGTGCCGTTCGGGAGTAGGCGTTTCTTTGCCGAATGGGTCGTTCAGCATTATATTTGAAGGTACGCAGAAGAAAGGAAACAAATTGCAAGAAAAATATTACAAGAACGACCAATTCGGCTATACATCAATGGGGGCATTTAAATGTTCAGATGTTTCGCAATCACACCACGAGCATTGGATGTTGTTAGACGGAAATTGTCCAGCAGCTCCTGGCAATCTTTTTGAGTACCAGACAAGTCGGTGAGTTCTGCATCGCATTGCTCTATCTTGGTGATAGCCGATTTTGCTTCCGCTTGGGTCTCTTCTATCAATCCAGGGAGCTCGGCTATTTTCTCTTTGTCAGCCTCTATCTCTGCTGACAGGCTTCTCAGTTCTGCTTCTAGAGCAGCTTTCCTGGCAACTTTCAGATCATAAGAAGCCTGCAGGTTAGCCAATGTATCCTTGTGGCTCTCTACTCGGGATTGTGCCCCGGTCATGGCATGTTCAGTATCGGCTTTCTTCTTTTCAATAGCCGGGCGGGAGCGCAATTTCCTCAAAGCATGCTTTATGGGTGCATAAAGGGTGTCTAAGCTATAGACAGATGATAGAGAAGCTCTGATGTCTCCAGGAAGTTCTTGGCTGATGGATTCAAGCATATCCTCAAAGCGATCAAGATCTTTGAACTGATCTTGTGCATCCCTTTCTAGCCAGGCAACAATGTCTCTGAGCTTTGATAACACTTCATCTGACAGAGGCTGGTATACTCTTTCCATCACCTCGGCAGCTGGATTGCTCTCTGATGGCAGGCTTGATGATGATGGAGCCTGATCCTGAGAAGCGGTATTGCCGAGTTAAGAGTGCTAAACACGGAGGTAGCAGAGTTAAGTGCAGATGGATACCTTATGGCTGGTTTCTTGAGCAGGGGCAATCACAGGTGAAGGAGGTGTTCTAGGTAGAGCTGAAGTTTCCGAGCTGGGAGGTGTTGATGCAGCTGCTGGTAGCTCGTGGGCTTCTGGCTGATGAGGAGTAGGGTCTACCTCTGTTGGGATTGACGTCTCTGCATGACCAACAGGTGATTGTGCCCTTGGGGGACTTGATGGCTCCGGCTGGATTGGGAGATTCATCTCTGGAGAATTTATTGCTTCTGCAGAAGGTGATGAAGATGAGATCTCCACTGGGATAGGTAATTCAACCCTGGGTGGACTTGCTTGTTGAACCACTGGGACATCTACAAGCTGTTCTTCCATTGTTTCTTCTGCAAATGTCAAATTGAAAGGGTAAATGCCAGTGTTCATCCTTAATAAAGGACAGTAGAGGTCATACCAGTGGATGGGGCATTGGCAGGTACTGGTTCTGAAGGCTGCTGGGCTCTGGTCTGAAAATGCACAAAGATATGATTCGCCAAGAACAGGGTAATCTTGTAATCAAGAAGGTAAAGGATTTTACCTCAATAAGCACTTTCTTGACAGTTCTTCTCCTCTTGGCAATTGGAGGAGCAATCAGGTGCAGACCTTGCCTCCTGTCAGCAGCAAGGCTAGAAAGGCTGGGATCGGTTGTAGCATACCTGGCCATTAGTTGAGCCAGAGTTGTGGATTTGAATCCCGTGCTGAGATTGGGCCTTCAGCATTGTAAGCGATATCCCTGGCTCGAGGGGCAGGCACCGTGTTCTGTGGACAAGAAGATGAAGGTCAGAATCATGAATAAAGAGGACATGTCTGATCCAAAGGTTCATCGTATTACCTCTGAAGTTGGCAGGAAATCAGGCATCAACTCTGCACAGAACATGTGGACAGGCTCACTGAAGATGTGATCATGGAATTCTTGCCACCAGGAGTTAAAGGTGGGATGAGCTATGGTTGTGGGCATGAAAGGGCAGGTGTAGATAGTAGGACTACACACATACTGGAAGACCCTGCTGCTGTGCATACTCTCTTTGATTTCCTCCCTAGGCTTGAGGAATTCATGCAGAAATAGCCTTGGGGGCATCTGTCCACATCCAATTTGCCTGGCCATTACATTGGGCAGGTAATATTCATAAGTGCTAGCATTCATCCTTCCTCCATTGAACTCAGCCGACAGTATGTATGGGCGGATTATGATGTTGAGAATCTCTAAGAATCTCCCATCTTGACGGCCGGGCTCAAAGGAAAATTCAACAGGAATGGTCAAGGTGTCATTGTCCAGATAAGGAAGCCAGAGAGGATTGGGGAAACCTTTGAAGAATAGCTCGAAAAGCTCGCTGATGTCCTGCTGAACAAGGACAGTTGAAGCCGCTTCTCCGTAATTCTGGCATCCTCTGGTAGCTTGAGGCTCTCCTTCAGGGTGATGGGACAAGGGGAAGAACCTGGAGTTCAAATCGACACCAATGATCTGATGCATGTGGAGCTGCAGCCACATTTGAACAAACCACCAAGGGCCGTTGACACATGCTCTCCTTTGGCTGGTATACATCTGGGTGACAGTCTGGTGAAGCATATGGTATACGCTACCCAAGAAGAATTTTCCCAGGGGGAGGCGGTTGCCACTGGCCAAATGAGACGCCATTGCGATGTGGTTCAGGGTAGGCTCGTTGGCTTTACCACAGAAGACAAATCTGCACAGCCACATATTCAGAAATGCTCTGTATTCAACGGCACCCAAAGGATTGTCTTTCATGTGTTTCAAGATGTAATTCTTGTATCCGTTCCCTGGCTTCACCCCTGTTTGCCGTGAGGAATTTATGAAGTTCCAAGGCTGAACAGACCCTGTGATGTCAAGGCCGGTGATCATATATACATCGGCCAAGGTAGGAGACATTGGGCCATGGCCAAAAAGGAAGGCGTTGACGCCATTTGACCAGAAGTGGCAGGCGGCTATCAGGAGGTCTTCGTTCTTGGGGGTCTCGGCCACGGATAACTCCAAGCACTAGGCGATACGAAGGGTATCCAGGTTGGTCAATCCACTCTTGTCTGCAAGAATCCTCCGATACCAAGTTTTCCAGCCTGCAATTGGAGGTAAAGGCCAGTTCTTGAAAGCGTCTTGCCACTGAGGCGGTGGAGACAGAGCTGCTTTGAAGGGGATTCTCTGAGATTCATCTGCGATGAAATCTCGAGGGTCAGAGTTCCCCACAGGATCAAGATAATAAGATCTCGAATTGGCCTCGGTGCGGATCAAAAGCTCAGTAGAAGGCTCCTGGAAGAAAAGCGGAAAAGGAAATCTCAGGTAAAATTGAAAACCTAAATGCCGAACGAGGCTTACGGGGGATGAATTTACCTGAGCATCTTGGTTCTGAGCTACCATTGGAGGTTTGAGCTCGGAACGAGGGGATCTAGGGTTGGATCTGGATGAAGATTCCGGCGGATTGCGAAGAACAGGTGTTGACAGATTTGATTTGAGGTATTCATGGCTGGAGTCAATTGTGGAACAAAATTACTTTTATCCCACAATTGAAGGGGCATGTGTTAACACCAAAATTTGGTAAGGAGTCTGACTTGTGGGTCCGGTTCGATAAAGAGTCCGTCTGGTGGAAGGAAGGGTATTTTCAGAGATATTCGGCAAAGAGATCTGCGGTCGGCTATCTGCTCTGGTTCGGCAAAGGAATAGTAGAGCTGATTTTGCGGGATTGGACGGTGACGTGGCTCAATCAGGGAAGACGAATGGATGGATAGGCGATCTAGCTTAGAGATAAGTTAGGCAACGAATCCATTCGCAGTTGTACTCAACAGGGTATAAATATGATCCCTGAATGTATGTAAAGCACACAATCATTCCTCAATACACACCGGCCTTACGCCAAACCCTAGAGTCCCTTGTCGTGTCGTCGAGTTCTTCGAGAGGGCTAATCGATCCGTCGACCTCCGTGAGTACCGGCAACCTTGTATCATGTCTAGTATCATGCGGTGGATTTAGATCTGATGCAAGTAGTCTTGTTACCATGCTTCGTGTCATGCGGTAGATTCAAGCTTGGTTCAAGAGGGTTTCTTGTTAGATCATGAGTCATGCGGTAGGCTAAGATCTAGCTTGAAGCTAGTTATCGGCTCTATTGGATTCTGGCAAGATCCGATAGATTCATTAAGTTACCCCGTGTTATCTTGAGTTTTACTTTATGTTTTAATTCATGTAACACACCTTTGCCCAATCTAGATGGGTTTGGATCGGCTATATCTCTTTTATGGTCCTTGTTCGAGTAGATTTCATATTTTGACACGTGGATCTTGTGCTTTCCGATAGCCGAAAACGAATCGATCTAGGTTGTTACGTGTTGCGGATTCAAGCTTGCTAATGTTCGTATAAATCTTGAAAGAGCCGGGTATCATGCGGTAGATGCAGGTTTTTGGGTTGCTTTGGAGCTAGTCATCTGGTGGATTAGATTCCCAAATCAATCTGATAGATTTATTCACTTGGTAATGTTTGTTCCTTCTTCATGGACCCCGAATCGGCTGTTCAGCCGTATTCGGTTATGTTTCTTCACGAGTAGAACACGTGCGTTATCTATGCTTTAAATGATGTATGCTTTTAGCTTTCCATATTTAGATTGTATCATGCGGTGGATAGATCTATTTGTGGGAAGTGGTACGGTTTTTCATGCAAGTTGTATCATGCGGTGGATAGATTTGTTTGACATCGTACCCGACGGGTTTTAAAGTAACTAGACATGCGGTAGACCAGTGCTTTGGATCTATGCATGCTTGTTTAATACATGATCATGTCCGTGCTTTACTTTATTTATTTATTTAATGCTAATCTTCATGGGGATCGGTCATGGCCTCGTGCGCATGCATCCTTGTTCAAACAAAGACCGATCGCTGTCATGCTTACGTCATCCATTCGGCAATGTTACTTTTTCCCTTTGCGGTTTCCCGAATGGTTGTAGTTCTTTGGCAGATAGCTTTTTATAGCTATGTGTCATCTCATTTGGCTTCTTAGCCATAAATATGGAACTGTCTGGTACCACCCGGCAAGTTCCAAGCTTTGGTATCTAACTGCTTTGTCTTTTGTTAATTTTCAGGAAAAATTGACTGGCACGTCTTTCGCTCTCTGCGCGTGTGAAGACAGCTTTGTTCGGCTTGCTGTGTGTTTGGCGTTGAGTGCACTTTTCGCGTCAACAACGGACGTTGAAGTTTTTGTTGTTGGTGGTGAACATGGTGGGGATGAGACGTTCTTTGTTGGTGGGGTTGTTGCACCAATTGTTCTAGGTGCCCGAGGTGGGGTGTTTTTTTATTGATTTTTTCTCGGTGGTGGTGTTGTTTTTTTTGTTGTGTTTTTTTTTTTTTTTTAGGAGTTTTTTTTAATGGTGGGGGGGTTTTTTTTTCTTCCTTCTTTCCTTTTTCCTTCTTTCTTCCTTGTTTGGGGGTTGGTTTGTTTTTTTTTTTTTTTTTTTTTTTTTTTTTTTTTTTTTTTTAATATAAATTTATTGGTGTGTTGTGTTTGTTTTTTTTTTGTGTTTGTTTTTATTTTTAATATTTTTATTTGGTTTGGGGTTGGTGTGAGGAAAAAGGGGGGGGGGGGGGGGGGGGGGGGGGGTGCGTCGCCGCGGGGGGGGGGGGGGGGGCGGGGCGGGGGGGGGGGGGCGGGGGGGCGGGGGGGGCGGGGGGGGGGGGGGGGGGGGGGGGGGGGGGGGGGGGGGGGGGGGGGGGGGGGGGGCGCTGGCGTGTTCGTTGTGGGGTGGGGGGGGGGGGGGGGGGGGGGGGTGTGGGTGTTTGTTGGGGTGGGTGTGTCGCTTCGGGGGGGCGTTCCTGCCGGGGGGGGGGGCGGGGGCGGTGGGCTCTCCCTCTGTTGGTTTTTTTTGTTTTTTTTGTTTTTTTGTTTTTTTTTTTTTTTTGTTTTTTTGTTTTTTTTTTTAAGATATTATAGAAAATAAAAAAATAATAAATAATAATTAAAATAAAATAAAATAAAAAAAAAAAATATAAAGGATATTATTAAAAATTGTCGTAATAAAAAAGCAAATATTTATTGTATTTTTTCAATTATTTATAAATAATTTATAAAAATATGTTTATAAAAATTGTGGATTTTTAATTTCTTCATTTTTTTTTTTTTTTTTTTTTATGTTATTATAATAATTTATTAAAAAAAGAAAATGAGGAAAGCGTTGATCTTGTGTCGTGATAAAAAAGAAATGAATGCATCGTTGCCGCTCTCCCCTCCCCCCCCGCCCCCCCTCCCCCTCTCCACGCCGTTTATTTTTGTGTTTTCGTTTGGTATGTAGAGGATAGTAAGTCACTTCTTTATATTTTGAGATGTTTGACAGTATTTTGTATGTATGTTGTCTAGTTAATTGAGAGTGTGTTTGTTTTTATTACAGTTGGGTCGTGCTCCTTGGTGTCTGTGGATTGGGGTTGTGGGGTGGGGGGTTGGCGGGGATTGGGGTTGTGAGGGGGTGGGGGGGGGGTGGGGATGGGGAGGAGGGGCGGGGCACGCGCGGCGCGGCCCAGCGGGCCTTACCGACCCTCCTCCATCATCAACGGTGGCGGTGGGAATGTGTGTTGTTTGGTTGTTGTTGCCTCCCCGCCCCCGCGCGGGGGGGCCTGGGGGGGGGGGTTGTGGCGTGATCTTGTGCTTGGTGGGTTGGTGGGGTTTGTGGGCGGGGGGCGGTGGTTGGGGGCGGGCGGGGGGGGCGCGCGGCGCGCCCGCCCCGCCCCGCCCGCCCCCCCCGACCCGGCGCAGGGCGACACCGGCACCCCCCACCCCGCCCCCCCCCCCCTCAAAAATAAAAATAAACCTATATAATCACGAAAAACCTAAAGGAAATTGGGCGTGCGGGACGAACCGCCGGGGGGGCGCGCCGGGGCCGCCGCGGGGGCCTGGGCGGCCGGGAGGCCGGCGGGGGCGGCCGGGGGGGGGGGGGGGCCGGGGGCCCCGGGTGCGCGGGGGGGGCCGCGGCGCGTGGGGGGCGTGGGTGGGGGGGGGGGGCGCGGTGGGGGGGGGGGGGGGGGGGGGGGGGGGGGGGGGGGGGGGGGGGGGGGGGGGGGGGGGGCGGGGTAGGGAAGAGGCTAAACTAGTATATTCTATGTTGTCATTTTGGCTTCATATACGAGTCAAATCGACGTGGTGGTTGCCGAAGCAATGGGCATGGCAAGATTTGAAGACAACCGGCAAGACGAAGGGGCGGCGGTTCCTAATTAACTGCTACACGCACGCGCGCCTGGGGAGTCGTGGTCTGGCCGCAACGCTTCACCTGCACCGGATAGTTGCATGCAAAATCACACTAAGGGTTTGATGTCTGAAAAGGTTTGCGAAAAGCTCTGTATCGCAAAGTAGATCCAAACTATTTATGTAGTTATTTCATCTACATTTACTACTCCATGGAGGTGCACCATTAATTACAAGTATTAAAGTAAGTTATTTTCAAAACTACTTTCAAAATCTATAGCTAAATACTGGATTAAGTAGGTTCATTAGATTCGTCACACAAAGTTACGCTGACACGTGAAAAGGTTTTACAAATAAATTATATTTAGTGTTCCATTTATGAAAGATTTTTGGGGCTAATTTTCTTTAGATGCGAACGGAAGAAGAAACGCAGCGCTGCGCCTCGCGATCTCCCACGCGTTCAGTCCTACGTACTCTACTCGAGTACCCTGGACTCCTGTTCAACGAAGCTCCTAGCCTCCTACTGAGCACGCGTCGGCATGCCGCCGTGGACGGGAGACAAGACGGCACGGGGGCGGAGTAGTTTGCTTCGTACACCCGACCACGCCCCCCCCCGCAACGGTGAACAAAAATCGCAATGGCACAAACAAGGAACAATGCGAAGTTCGATTTCCTCGGCCACGAGGGGCCGGGTGGCCGGTACAGATTAATCTTAGAAAGGTGAGTTACGGGGCCGCCAATGTCGGCGGCGCCGGCGCCGCCGCGAAGCACGCCGTCGATGTCAACCCCCCGCGGCGGCGGCATCGGCCGCAATGGGGAAGTGCGGCGCGTAGTGCCGGTGCCGATCCGGCGGTAACGGCCACTCCGGCCGCATATCGCCCAAGGGAAAGTCAACTTGAATGTCCGCCGTCGCG
Source organism: Cenchrus americanus (assembly GCA_947561735.1). NCBI lineage: Eukaryota > Viridiplantae > Streptophyta > Magnoliopsida > Poales > Poaceae > Cenchrus > Cenchrus americanus. The sequence continues at coordinate 161,036,236 of OX387242.1, read as the reverse complement.
AGCGCGCGGGCGGCTCCCCGGCGCGCACCGGCACGCACCGCCTCCTTGACACGCCTTGGGAGCGCGCGAAGACGGTCGGGCGGCGCCGGAGCCCGGGCCGACCACCGTGACGACGACCTCTGCCGCGCGCGTAAGTTCATCGTGGCGATCCTCCAGATTGTTCAGGCGGCGGCGCAGCTCCTCCGCCTGCTCGCGGCGGAAAGACGCCTCCGCCTCCTCGGCTGAGGCAAGAAACAATGGCGACGAGTCAAACAAGAGCCTAGTGGGCGGCGTGCACTGACGGAATACAGGAACTCACCAAAGCAGCGGGCCTCCACATCGGCCTTCGCGCTGTGAACTTCGGCTGTCTCCGTCTCAGCTGCCTGAAGGGCGGTATGCATCGCATCCCGGGTCCCCTTCAGGTCCCGTACCTTGCGCAGCGCGTCGTCTAGACGACACCGCGTCCTCGCCAGTTCCTCTGCCGAGTCCCCGGCCTCCTGACGAACGAGGGCGTTGCCCCGAGACGAGGAAGAAGACAAGCTCCAGGATTCCGACGACGAAGATCCACCGGACGGAGGCGCCGCGCCGGCTGAAGGACCCGGGCCATATGTCGCACTAGGAAACAGAAGAAGAATGACAGCATCAGATCCTCGGCGAGCACAGGAAATTATGGAGACAGGAAGACACTCATCCCCGGCGAGAAAGCAACCGACGGAGACGCGGCGGGACCGACGGCGATGAACCCCCAGGGGCCTCTTCTGCGGGGCGCTTCTCTCCGGCCATAGATGCACGCAGGGAGTCGAGGGGGGAGACGAGCGGCTACTCAAGATCGACGAGAGCGGCGCGGTGCAAAGGAGCGGGATTGGAAAACACGGCGAGGCCCCCGCGGTTATATAACTCGCGTCGGGGCAACCGCATTCGTACCACCGCCGTGTGGGGCCGACGGATCAATGACTAAAAGGCGAGAATATCCCATTGCATAAAATCTCCTCACGGGGGGAGTGGGGGGACGCGACCCCACTAACTCGGCGGGGGTGGGGCGGTTACCAAGGGTCAATGACGGGTCTACCCGGCCACTTGTTGGCCCACAAATCGGTCTTTAACGGAAATTTGACTGCGGGTGACCCCATCCGTGGACGAGTTGCGGGACCCACTCGTCGGTAGGATTGTTGCGCCAAGCGTCGGCCGAACCCGCGATAGATTTCCTCATTGGACGAGTTGTGGACCCCACTGTCGGCACCCGGATTGGGATGTGTTCTTGAGTTGTTCATGTTCATAATGAACTTGATCATTTGTATCGTTTAATCATAACTTCAAAGTTGTTTATATTTGTCAAATGACGTCCAAATCAGGAAATTTTTTTCCTACATTCTTATGACAACATAATCTAGATCATGGTGTCCACTCCATATCGTGTCACAGTGTCTGAGCAATAATAATTTCATAACTAGATTCAAGATTTCCAATCAATAGACGACGTCAATTTGAAATGAGATGAATACCAAAGTTTCATAGCTCGTCGAGATGAACAAACTTTATATTGGTTGGATTCTCATTTGAAGAAGGGGTACGATCACGTAGAACAAAAATGACATGTCTCCGACCAAGTTTCTTAAACAATGAGAGTGAACCTAGGATTAACTAACAATGTGATAGAACCACTTCTTCAAATGAGAATCCAACCAATATAAAGATTGTTCATCTCGACGAGCTATGAAACTTTGGTATTCATCTCATTTCAAATTGACGTCGTCTACCGATTGAAAATCTTGAATCTAGTTATGAAATGTTCTATTTTCAAATTATTATTGCTCGTACGCTCGTGACACGATATGGAGTGGACACCATGATCTAGATTATGTTGTCATAAGAATGTAGGAAAAAAATTTCCCGATTTGGACGTCATTTGACAAATATAAACAACTTTGAAGTTATGATGAAACGATACAAATGATCAAAGTTCATTATGAACATGAACAACTCAAGAACACATCCTAATGCGGGGTGCCGACGGGTGGGGCCCACAACTCGTCCAATGGGGAAATCTCTCGCGGGTTCAGCCGACAGTTTGGCGCAACAATCCTACCGAGGTGGGTCCCGCAACTCCGTCCACGGATGGGGTCACCCGAGTCAAATTTCCGTAAAGACCGATTTGTGGGCCAACTAGTGCCCTCGGGTACACCCGTCATTGACCCCGTGATTCCGTGTCCTCCCTATGAAAGCGCAGTTTCCTTAAAACCCAATGAACCCTGCGACCCCCCAAATTCAGTCTACAACATGATCTGGAGGCGGCGGTTCTTTTCCATCTCCCCTCATCCTCGCCTGGGATAACAGCGTCGCACATCCAATTACCCACCGTGCGTGACGAACTGCAACCACTCCATGGAAAAGATCTCCGTGGCTCGCTACGAGGCGTCGTCGAGGCTGCTGGAATTGCCGACGGAGCTGACAATTGACATCATCTCCCGCTTCGCTGCGCAGTCAGAGGATGCCATTGTGGATCTCCGCAACCTGCGCGCAACATGCAAGGCAATGTGCGTGGTGGGCGGCGCCGCCACGGTCGGACGACGCCTAGCCCTGAAACGCGTCCTGTGGCGTCGATTCTACCTCGGCCACGAGTATCGCGCGGCGCTCGTCAACACACTGGCCAACGTCGGCAACCCGAGGCCTTGTTCCCGGAGCGGCTTGCGCCGCGCAGTACTAGGGAACACACGTGGCGTCATCACGCCGTGCCTCGACCAGCTACGGTGCGCCGCGGAGGCGGGTCGCAAGGAATCGATGTACGCCCTCTCCCTCTTCCTCTACAAACCCAACAGCGGCGAGGCCGACGACGACGAGGCCAGGCGGCTCCTGCGCTTGGTCGAGGCACCCCAAGAGGGGGCGACGGTGCTTCCTTGGATAAATTTGACTTGCACAAAACGCCGCTCCAGGATCATTGCGTCGACGTGGCACTACCTGCTTACAGATGCGAATGCGATTGCCGTGTCGCCGGTGCCGGCGCCCGTACCTCGCCACGACGATTTGCGGTATGCGGGTCGCGGGTGTGGCGACCACGCGAGGATGGCATGCTTGGTACTCGTGGCGTAGGTTCTCGCAGCGAGGAGTGTAGGATCCGAAACGAGTGTGATTGGTTCTTCTACACACTCAAGGAAGCGTTAATGATCTGAAGGAAGGTATAAAAGTTGTGATTGCTGATATTTCTTGATAAATTAGTTCCACACATGATGCACCCTAAAAGACATTCTGGATTTCAGTGTACATGTTTGCGTTCTTTCTTGTGTTTTACAAGTTCAGCTGATTGCTAAACATTGTTTCAGTGCACAGGATTTCAGTTATCATTTGTTCTGACAGTTCGTTTGATGGTTTCTTCATTTTCAGGAAATTTATCTGCAACTGACGAGGGATCTTGCAGAGAGGCTCTGGCGTCATTTCAGTCACATCTTTGAAGAAATCCAGCTAATTAACACAAAGCATGTCTTTCGACTATGTATGTGTCTTTACAATTTGTGTCCTTGTAGAGCATGTTTTTGATGATCCTTAGTTGGTGTGGTGTCAACGTGACTCGGGTATCTAGCCTGTGAAAACTCAGTTGTCATAAATCTTACCGATTGCTACCCGATCTTTATGTTTGTTACACATATTTGTGTGATGCATTTTACTCTGGTACAAATCTGATAAAGGGTTTATGGTAGTCTGCTAAAGTTTATACAAATATGACATTCGTAAATTTACTCTGACCACATCAAAAAATGTGTAACCAATATACAATAACTTTGTGGTAAACAAGAAGTAAACTTTGTGGGACCCACCCGTCAGCTGGCCACACCAAAATGCATCCCTCAAATACGCCAAACGTTCAGAAAAAATGGGTAGCCAGCGATTTGGAATGTGGCGCCAGTTTTTTCCCATCCGAATTATTTAACTTTCGCCCAAACTACCGCGCAACCATGACTGGGGCCACCACGCCGGGTTACAAGAGTAAAAAGTCGCGCGTCTTTACTTTCCCTCCTGAATCCCCTCGCAAAGCAAATCTACAACTCGGTCAGTTAGGGGCCGGGTAGACGATACGACTACCGCCGCCGCCGCCGCCAAGCTGCTTCTCGCCGCACGTACACGAGGATGCCGTCGTCGAGGGAGCCGGCAAGGGTGACCCCTACGTCCTCTGAAGCGCAGCGCACACCGTCGTCGGCCATGCTACCTAGAATGTTCACAACCCCTGGTGCGGTGATTGGTGAACCTACCGCCACCATGGCCCCTAGGCCTAGGGCGACGGGGGCTCTCTTTGGGTCATCATCACCTTCGGGCGACGATGAAGCACGCGTCGACGTGGACATAGGTGCGGACACGATGTTTTACCTTCATCTCGGGACGAGACGACCGAGGCCGGAGTACGCCGTATCGTGGTTCCATCTTTCCCCTCGTTCGTACCGCATCCAACATCTCATGCATCCGTGCACGCACCGGTACCCTAGATTTCATGCATTTGATCACGCGATTTGCACACCAAATTTCTTCACATGTTATTGATATGACATCGAAATGAATGCGCGGATCATTAGATGATCGAGTCTTGGACCGTATATATGATTGAGAAGGGTATAGATGGGGGAGCCGGATACAACACATACTTGTCACCCTCGTGGTTCACAAATCACCCTACAAACCATAAACAACCCGAAACAAAAACTGGGGTACGGGATGAGGGACATTGTTTACTACAAGACTAGAATTCCCGACTCTCTGCGGAAGCAACACTCATCGAGATCGACTACGACGTCGACGTAGAAAGAATGAAACAGATTCACGAGGAGGAGATGGTGATCGGATTAGTTATCTCCGGAGAGCCAATACCTATAAACCATACCATGGTCATAACACCTTTGAAATCCAAAAGTGCTTACATAAATGCCGATGATGAAGAAGAAGTAGAAGAATGTGACTTAGATGAATACAAACTTTGGCTAGCCGATTTGCATCAAGAGAAGAAAGCCTTGGGTAAGATATGCTTCACCAAATATTTGTGTACTTATACTCCCGAATTTGCATGTTCGATCACATGAATGAAATTAATTATGTATTATATTTCAGAATTAAAAGACATTTTCGGGGATGACACAATCGATACATACGAGAGAATACCCGAATGTTGCGGACTGCTTGAAGACATCGGTAATATCCCTCTCCTAATTTGCAAGCAAATTACCATTTTTTGTCATACTACAAAATATGATCGGTCATCATATGCCACTAAATTCTCTCCGAACGGTACGTGGACCCCACCTTCATTTTGCAACACGAGAATGAAATGAACCCAACACCTGCAGTGCAGCCTCCATCTCATGCTCGGCGTTGGAAACAACAGGAGCAAGGATCTGGTAACATGTGTTCCATAGAAATTACCTGTCTGTGCATACAGTTATTTTGTGGGTATTATCACATGCATGTTGTTCGCATGGAATAGGCTCACAAAAAGTTAAGAAAAGAGGACGCGGTCCCGTAAGAGCATTGACGGTAATCGCCAAGAGAATCAAGGCGGGCAAGCAGCAGTTAGACATTCAATTCTCTAAACATGGAGGACCGGTAGGTGATAACTACCGCTCATTCGTTGATGAAGTGGTCATGTATACAAGGAAAAGGGCTCCTATCATTGGAGTGAAATCATGGAAAAATGTTAGGGAAGAAGTCAAAAACGCAATAGCAACTCGATGTATTGGTAATAATAGACTTTGCTTTTCAAGACAATTCAAATAAAAACTAACATATGAACTCACACAATATTTGAATGCTATTGTGATTATATAACGGGCAAAGTGGGACATGGAGGATAATGTTGAATCAAGGGAAAAGATATGGGCCATTGCTAGGGAGCGTTACAAAGGATGACGTTCAACTTTCGGTGCTACGACCAAGACATACAACGGCTACCACCGAGAGAATGTTACATAAGCCTACGAAATTAGATATTGTTGAATGGCACTATCTCGTTGAAGTATTTCGATCGCTAAATTCAAGGTTTGTTCCACATTGTTAATTACGATTTCTGACCACTACATTTTTCATTCAAATGGCGATGTCTGAGTCTTTAAGATTTTTGTTCATAACTTTACATTGTATATGAAAGGAGCACACAAAATTCTGCGATTCGATGCCAACAAATGACAAGACATTTGTCAGGCTCTAAGCCTTATTCTCAATGCAGCTATGAGAAGGTAATAACTGGACAAGCACATCTCCAATCTGTCTTGCAGGATGAAGAACATTAATTTGTTATTTTCTTGGCATAACAGAGAGACCCAGAAACTGGTGAAGAGCCCGATGATATGGAACTTTGGTGGATAACTCACACTAACCAGGGGTCTTGGACAGACGAACAATCTAAAAATGTCTATGTGAGTTCTCAATGAATTAGTTCATACATTACTATACATAGGCTTATGCAACTATAGAATGCAACCAATCTCTTGTTCAACTAACTCCTCCACCTGTGCCTTGCAAATGTTAGGACACCGCAAGCAGCGTTATTGCTGAGGCGGAATCAAATGCAGACAACAACTTTGTTTCCCAAAAGGAAAAAAACGAGATGTTCCAAAAAGCCTACAAAGAAGTCACGAAGTGCAAATCAACCAAAGTTGCATGGAAACGGGTACCTGGCAAAAAACCCAACTAGAAGGCAGCTGCTCAATGCGGAGCGCGAGGAACAAATTCGTAGGGAAGAGCTACAGCATGACGAACACGTCGAGCTCATGGACGCATTTGGGCAGCTACAAGAAAAAATGTCAGGATGGGAAGAAGAAAGGGAAGCGGAAAGGAGAGAACATGCACGCCAACTTGAAGAAAGTGAAAAGAGAAGGCAGGCAGATCTAAAACAGCTTAGGCAAGAGTTCCTATCAATGCTGCAAGCATCAAATGGACAGTCACAAGTTCCACAGGTACTAGTTAAGCTATTTGCATGAATGGGTTTCTTTCTTTGGGTTCTATATATGAATGTTTGTATCCTTTGGTAGGTTGACCAGCCAATATCTGTGCAACCATGCCCAAGCAACAATGTCACTGAATCTGCCGACGTGGCGGCAGTTGCATCAATCACCCAGCAAAACAACCTTGTCGCTGAATCCGCAGACAACGTGGCGGCGGAACCATCAATTCCTACATCTGGGAATGTACAACCAGACTCCAAGATTGTGCTCTCGTGTACTCAGGTTGTTCTCGAATTCACAACTTTTTACTAGTACATATCATCGGTTACTGATGAAATTACGCCTAATCTTGTCCTTCCAAATGATTGGTTCATAGGAGAAGGAATCTGAAGAAGCTCGAAAACAAGTATTTCGCAAAACCGAAGCACTAAAGGTGGTGTTAACAATCCCGAAACACAATCCACCGTTAGACAAATTTCTTCTCAACAGACTACAGTACAAGTTGCACAAAGGAGACGACAAAGCACCAAAAAGACATGAGGTGAAGCTTTTTTCAACAACTCTTACCGCTCGTGAATGTAATTCATGTTTCAAATTGTCAAAGTGTGTTTATGGTTGTGGTAATTATTTGATGTCATTATGCTATTTTTATGAATCACAATCAATCTTTGGTTTGCTATATGTTGTTGTTTCACAAATTCCAATATTAGAGATTAATTGATGCTAGCTTAAAAATTTTGTTGATTCTTTACAGGTGATGCGACCTCCTTGCATTGAATCCCCCTTTGCTGATCAAGTGTTGGGATCATCTCCAAGTAACAATTGGCAGACCAAGTTCTTCATGTCCTAGCAAATTTGTCTACTATGTGTTGAAACAATGTCCTGTGCCAAACTTTTCAGTATTTAAGTACTTCATGAGTCATGTAATTAACTCAGTGGATGGTTCAATGTTGGTTAATTAACTATAGATGCATTGTTATATTTATCTCTTGATGTTAATTAATGTTGCAATTCTTCGTTGCTACATAAATGAGCGGGTGTGCAATGTATCAGAATACACCAGTGTTTTTTGTTGCCAAAAAGTAGCGTGGCAATAGTAAGGTGCACTTGTAGCACCCCTAATACGAACGTGGTAATAAGAAATTCAACTTGTAGCGACACAAAAGGAACGTGGCAATAGTATGGTGTACTTGAAGCAACCCTTAATAGGAACGTGGTAATAAGAAGTTCAACTTGTAGCAACACAAAATGAGCGTGGCAATAGATAGTGCACTTGTAGCAACCCTAATAGAAACGTTGTAATAAAGACTTTAACTTATGGCAACCAACCAAATTTCGAAGCAATAATAGAGGACCACATATTACAACCAATCAAATTACGTGGCAATAGAGGATACCACCTAAAGCAACGTAACCAATATCGTGGCATCAGACAATGCTAGCTATCACATCGAAATCAACTTTTGTGGCAATAGAGGAGACCACCTATAGCAACTAACCAATTTCGTGGCATCAGACAATACTACATATTCCAACCAAATTACTTTCGTGGTAATAGACGAGGTTCAACCAATAGCAACCAAAGTCAGTGTGTAGCAATACTATAACTTGCAACGAAACATAAACGTTGCAATTGCACCTTTGGCAACACCGCAGATGTGTCGCAATAGTACACTTTGCAACCAGAACAAGTGTTGTAAAAAAACCTTATTGCAACGTTGCGTTACGTTGCAACAAAAAAACTTTGGCAACCACTAGATGGACAACGACGCAATACCCTAATGCAACACGGCCTTTTGCATCCCATGGCCCACGGAATAATTTGGTTGCAATTGTGTCTATTGCAACCAAATATGGCATATTGCAACACATTTTGTGCGTTGCATTAGGGGGAAAATCTAGTAGTGTCCGTGGGCTCCATGGGTGGGCTCCTCATGTGTCAGCCCACTCGTGATCATGCACTAGCAAGCAAGGAAAAGAAAAGAGTAGTGGGCCTGCAGCCTAGACCTTTTGAGTACGCATGCAGGCAGTAGGAACATGGGGCAGTCTGGCCTACGACCACATGCATGCAGGGTAGGAGTCCGCGCATGTGTGAACTCACCTGACTAAGCCCAGCTCAGGAACGCCAACGGTTAAAACACTTGACCCAAGTGGTTTTTGGATCTGCTCGCTCGACCTAACTCCACCTCACACAACCTAATGAGCTTCGAGTCTCCGTCTCTGACCAAACGCTCCTTCGCAGTTAAGGAATTCCCGAAGCTCTCACTTGCCTGACAAGTTCACTATACCACCTACTCCTGAAGACAGCGGGGCCCACGACATGGATAAAAGCCTTTCCTTGTACTCTTGAAGATCATGTACATTCACATGTAAGTCTTCTCTTGACTTATAAAAGGGAAGGCACCGAAGGTAACATGGGGATTTTTCTTTTTACTCACTCCACTCTCATGGAGCTCTCTCTTGCTTTTCTTCTTCTTCCTCAAGCCAAACTTGGCTCCTACACACATTCGTACACAGACTTTTGCTGCAAGAACCACGCACACACACCACAAAGACTTAGGATCAAGCTCCCTCTCTTGCTAGTTTGTATCGCCTCACTACAAACCAGTGCAAACAACATGAGCAGCACGAAACTGGACATAGGGTTTTAGTCCACGGAGGCCTGAACCAGTATAAATCCTTGTGTCCCCGTTTGCACACCATCTGAGGCTGAATGCACAATCCTTGATTTTATTTGTTGGCGGTTTCTAAACCACGACACATATGTCTAAGCTTGGCTACCTAGAAGATGAAGAGTTTCTAGCATTCATGGAGCCCAAAGGTAACAACCATGACATTGATGATTATGACAACGATGATGATGAGAACAATGATGATGAGGAGGACGAGGTGGAGGTGGAGTGGGAGGAGGAATCTGCATAACAGAAGCAAGTGAAGGAGGTAGTATATGCTAGTGATGATGCCCACAATGCTTGTTGATGCAAAACTAGAGGTTGAAGCAATAACAATCGTGGATGTTGAAGTAAATAAAGTGGTGCAAGCATACAAGAGGTAGAGAGGCCCCAAAGAGAAGTCAATTTATGATGACGCAAATGAGGCGAGTGAAACACAAATGCTGCAAGCAACTAGGTTGCTAGGACCACCATTTGCATAAACCCCATAGCCAACTTGGTGAAAAGGTAGCATTGATGGAGAAAGCCTAAGTTTCTCCTTACAGGTTACTCTAAATGTAGTGGTTTTTGTTGGGGGTTTGAACCTTCCCCAAAGAGGGGCCAACAACTATGGAAACTTGAATGCAAGAAAGTAAAGAATGCCAAAGATAGACTGAAAAACCTGACTTCTATTGAGAGTGAAGAAACTCAACCTCCGTACAATCACTCCATAGGCCCGTAACAATTTTAGTTTACAACACATACCCCTACTTTTTCTCATTGTGCAAGGCATCTTGAGGGTGTTTCGATAACCGTGCAAGGCCCATACAAAACATACTTTACAGATTGGCACTTTACATGCTATCACTCTACGTACCTGCTTGCATAGAGCTATGATCTTTGGTCGATCGCCTCCACGTCATCAAGTTCTTCTTCGTTATATGTTCGTCAACCTCCTTGGTAGATGTTTTCCACCCTTCTTCGGTTCCTGTGAGTCCTTTCGTAGGTCACAGACTTCATCACCATCCCCCGCGACCTCTTTCCTTCGGTCTTCTCTTCGTCTGGGTCTGTGACCCCCCAGGTTTTTAATTAGCATCATTAATGCTAATGACCGAATCAACCTAGTCAAACCTGTTGACAGTGGTCAACATTGGTCAACCTAGGTCATCACCTCGAAAACCTCGCCAACAGTCACTAATGACCCTCTTGACCAAGTCAAAACCCACTTGTGGTCAACCCTTGGTTAGAACCCCGGTCAAACCCCTTTGCCCTTGAGCATCCTTCAAAACTTTTGCTGCGTTCTCCAAATTTCACCTAAACACTTCAAAATCTCCAAATATAAAAGTTGTCCAGTTTTTCGAGGGACACAACTTTGCTTTTGGGTGGAATTTGAAATTTGGAGTGGAAAAGGGAGAAACCTTGGTCAACTGCAGGAAACACTATTCACTCGAGCCAGAAAACCAGCAACTTTGCCTGCAGTTCATCCTCAAATGGTTGATCAAAATATAGGTCGTCCTTTGAGAAAAATACTCTCCTATAGATGCTCTACAACGTTAGTATTCAAAGTTTGGTGGGGTTCTATTTGAATTTTTGGAGTTTGGTGGGGTTCTATTTGAATTTTTGGAGTTAACATAACCGCGTGGCACTCCTACCCTTCTCAGCGTCCGGGCCCTGGTCGAGCCGCGTCCCGAGGCCACACGCACCCCAAGCTCCCTTGGAGCCCGCGCACCTCGCGCGTGCTGAGCGTCCGCGCGCTCGCCGCCGGACCCCGCCCGCATCTTCTGCAGGCCACGGTGGACCACGCCGGCCAAGCCCGGGTCCCCCACGCCGTGCGCTTGACTCGCGAATTGAAACATGCGACATGCCTCCTTGCGCACGTGCACGCTCTACCGTCGTCCCAGATCCCTCCGCCGCGCCGCCATTGAGCCGCCTCCGCCGAGCTCCACCGTCCGCTCGCGACCGCGGCCTCCTAACCACCCTAAACTCTTCCCTAGACTCCATAGAAGCTCATGCTACCGCACATTGGCTGACATCGCCGCGGCCTCGCCGGGATTTCAGACCACAGCGGCCATCGCCACCGCGCGCTGCCGCACACCCTCGCCGGAGTCGCCCCCGCTCTCGAATCCGCCGCCAACCGAACCCACGTGAGTCGAATCGCACCATTGCACTGTTGGTTTTCCTCGGCGGGGTCCACATCGCCGCTGGCGAGCCGCCGCTGCCACTGGAGGGCATTGATGTGAGGAAGTTTTCTCCGAGGGTATGGTTGTGAGGATTGAAAACTTTGTAGGGGCCTCGGTGTAAAACCCTATCTTCAATAGTATATGTGTTTTGCTGATTCTTGTAAAATGCATAGAAAATTGTAGAAAATTCAGAGGTAGCCACATGGGCTGGATCCTGGAGAGGAGTAGTCCGAAGACTGGAGCCAGGACCCGGAGGCCGCTTACGGCAGAGGGGTGTTGATGTAGTCGTGTAGACTTGAACCCCGGAGTAGTCGTGTAGACTAGGCGTAGAACCGACAGAGCTGGTCGACGTTCCACGAGTTGTTGACGTCTTCGCTTTCGAGTGTCTGGAGGCGGTAGGAGCCAGGCCCAGTCACCTTTGCCACGTTGAAGGGACCTTCCCAGGGGGAGCTGAGCTTGTGTAGTCCTTCCGTGTTCTGGATACGGCGGAGGACAAGATCACCAACATTGAAGGAGCGTTCCTTGACGTTGCGATCGTGGTAGCGTCGGATACCCTCCAGGTACCTTGCTGATTGGACGAGGGCAGCGCAGCAAGCTTCTTCGAGGCTGTCGATGTCAACTTGTCTGCTGTCTTCGGAGACGCCTTCGTCGTAATGCTCCATTGCTGGTGAGTTCCATATGACATCGGCAGGGAGGATTGCTTCGGAGCTGTAGACCAGGAAGTAAGGGGATTGCCCCGTTGGCTTGAAGGGTTGAGTACGTAGCCCCCAGAGTGCGTTGGGTAGTTCCTTGATCCACTTGCCTCCTTTGGAGTTAGCAGCATCGTGTATCCGCTTCTTGAGAGCGTCGAGCACCATCCCGTTGCACGCTCGACTTGTCCGTTGGCCCGAGGATGGGCAAATGAGACGTATCAGATGTCGATCCCGCTGTTCTCGCAGTACTCCCAGAACTGGTGGTTGTTGAAGTTGGAGCCCAGGTCTGTGATGATGCGGTGGGGTAGTTCGTAGTGATGCACGAGTTCATCCAGGAAGTTGAGTACTCCGTCATCCTTGGGGCATGTGACCGGCTTGACCTCGATCCACTTGGTGAACTTGTCGATGGCCACCAATACTCTGTTGAAACCACCTGGCGCAGTTGGCAGTGGCCCAATCATGTCGAGCCCCCAGCAGGCGAAGGGCCAGGTTGGCGGTAAGGTGACTAGCTTGTAGGCTGGGACGTGTTGCTGCTTGGCGAAGTACTGGCATCCTTGGCATCTTCTGACGAGTTCTTCAGCGTCGCCCAGGGCTGTGGGCCAGTAGAAAGCTCGCCGGAAGTCCTTGCTGACCAGCGTGCGTGAAGACGCGTGGTTGCCGTAGACGCCTTTGTGGATCTCCTCCAAGATGTCCTTGCCTTCTTGCCGAGGGACGCACTTCATGAGTACTCCGGAAGATGCGCCCCGCTTGTAAAGCTTGTCGCCGACGAGGACGTAGGAAATGGCGCGGCGGATGAGCTGCTCGGCCGAGTTCTTGTCCGAGGGAACCTTCTGCTCACAGAGGTAGTAGATGAAGGGTTGCCTCCAGTCCACGTCGATCATCATGACCTCCTGTCCAGCTGGTGGGTGCGCTGGGACAGTGGTCGGTGGCGCCGGCTCCGGGATGGATGGCGCGTGAAGCTCGTGAACGAAGACACCCGCTGGTACTTGAGCGCGGGTAGATCCAAGCTTTGAGAGGACGTCCGCTGCAACGTTGTTGTCGCGGACGATGTGGTGGAACTCGAGACCGTAGAACTTGTTCTCGAGCTTGCGGATTTCTAGGCAGTAGGCGTCCATGTTCTCCTTGTTGCGGTCCCAGGACATGTTGACTTGGTTGATGACCACTGCGGAGTCGCCATAGACTAGTAGTCGCTTGATGCCCAGTGAAGCCGCGGAGTGGAGCCCATGTAGGAGAGCTTCGTACTCGGCTTCGTTGTTTGCGACCTTACAGAAGACCTGCAGGACGTACTTGAGTTGTTCGCCCGTTGGAGAGATCAGGAGTACCCCTGCACCTGCACCCTCGAGGTTGAGTGAGCCGTCGAAGTACATCACCCAATGCTCTGGTCGCACGGTTGGAGTAGATAGTTGGTTCTCCCGCCACTCTGCCATGAAGTCGACTAGCGCCTGCGACTTGATGGTTGTGCGTGGCTTGAAGTCGATGGTGAGGGCGCCGAGCTCACTACCCACTTGGAGATTCTTCCAGTAGCATCTTGGTTCTGCAGGATGTCGCCGAGCGGGTAGTCGGTGACGACGGAGATCGAGTAGTCCTGGAAGTAGTGTCGTAGCTTCCGCGAGGTGTTGAGTACTGCGTACAGGAGCTTCTGCACGGGCTGATAGCGTGCCTTGGACTCTGATAGGACCTCGCTGACGAAGTAGACTGGGCGCTGGACTAGGTAGGCGTGGCCGTCGTCCTGCCGCTCGACGATGATGGCACTACTGACCACATGAGTAGTCGCAGCGAGGTAGAGCAGTAGCTGCTCACCCTTGCGAGGAGCCGTGAGGTCAAGGGCTTGAGTTGGGCAAGGGCTTGATCCGCCTCTGGAGTCCACACGAACTTCTCTTGGTGCTTGAGTAGTTTGAAGAAGGGGAGCCCCCATTCTCCAAGCTTCGAGATAAATCTGTTCAGTGCCGCCATGCACCCGGTCAGCTTCTGGACGTCTTTGATGCTCGTGGGAGCTTTCATGCTAGTGATGGCGGAGATCTTCTCGGGGTTGGCTTCGATGCCGCGCTGACTGATGATGAAGCCGAGTAGTTTGCCCGAATGTACACCGAAAACGCACTTGTTCGGGTTGAGCTTCCAGCGGTACTCGCGCAGAGACGCGAAAGTCTCTTCAAGGTCGTCGATGAGGGTACTGGAGTTTCTGGTCTTGACGACCATGTCATCCACGTAGGCTTCGACGTTCTTGTTGAGTTGCCTCTTGAAGCAGGCCTGGATAGCTCGTTGGTAGGTGGCGCCAGCGTTCTTCAACCCGAAGGACATGGTCGTGTAGCAGTACATGCCAAACGGGGTGATGAACGCAGTCTTCTCCTGGTCTTCTTCCTTGATCGCGATCTGGTGGTACCGGAGTAGCGGTCGAGGAAGCGAGAGCGAGTCGCGGCCCGCCGTGGAGTCGATGACCTGATCAATCCGCTGCAACCCGAAGGGGTCCTTGGGGCAGTGCTTGTTGAGGTCGGTGTAGTCGACGCACATCCTCCACTCGTTCGAGTTCTTCTTGCGGACGAGGACAGGGTTGGCGAGCCACTCAGGATGGAAGACTTCTCTGATGAAGCCAGCCGCGAGTAGTTTGGCGAGTTCCTTCTTGATGGCATCCAATCTGTCGTCGGCAAAGCGTCGGAGGTGTTGGTCGCTTGGGGGTCGCCTTAGGATCGACGGTGAGGCAGTGCTCGATCAACTCCCTGGGCACTCCTGGCATGTCCGCTGGCTTCCACGCGAAGATGTCGCGGTTAGCCCGGAGGAAGTTGATGAGCGCGTCTTCCTATTTGGGGTCGAGGCCGGCTCCGATGGTGGTGGTCTTGCTGGGGTCGCCTGTTCCGAGGTCGATCGTCTTAACAAGAACCTCCTCAGGTGGTTGAGGCTTGTTGGCGCTGTCAGACTTCTCCGGGATGTTGAGTTCACTTGTAGCAAGCTTCTTCGACGCGGCGTAGACCTCCATCATCGCGTTGGGTACTTGATTCGTAGAGGCGATATCCACGGCTTCAGTGTCGCAGTCGTGGGAGATCTTCAAGTCCTCTTGTAGAGAGAGTACACCCACTGTTCTTGGCATCTTGAGTACCAAGTAGGTGTAGTGGGGCACCGCCATGAACTTGGCGATGGCCGGTCTACCGAGGATGGCGTGGTAGGAAGTCTCGAAGTTCGCGACTTCGAACTTGATGTACTCGGTACGGTAGTTGTCCTGAGATTCCCCGAAGGTAACTGGCAGGACCACGGAGCCCAGTGGGATAGCCGCGTTACCGGGGACGATGCCGTAGAAGGGCGTGTTGCTCTTGGTGAGCATGTGGGTGATGTCGAGCTTCATCTTCTTCAAGGTCTTGGTGAAAAGAATGTTGAGCCCGCTTCCACCGTCGATGAGGACCTTGTTAAGCTTGGAGCCCGCGACCACTGGCTTCAGGACGAGGGGGAACCGTCCTAGTTCGGAGAAGCTGGTCCATTGATCCGTGCGGGAGAAGGTGATGGGTACCTCCGACCACCTGAGAGGGGTCGGAACCGCTAGCTCAATGCTCATGACTTCGCGACGAGTAGCCTTCTGCTCCCGCCTGCTGGGTAGTCCGCCGAAGAGGACGTTGATGGTCTTGTCGGGTTCCTGGAAGTCGCCGTTGTCTCCATTGGTCTTCTTCTTGCCCTTTTTATCGTGAGGGTGCGGTGGCTCTGGTGTACCCTTGAGTGCATGCCTGAGCTGGTAGCACTGCTCAATGGTGTGGTTGCCGTTCAGAAGCCACGGGCACTTCTCCTTCAACAGGTCTTTGAAGCCGCCGGAGTTCTTCTTCGAGTTCTCTTTCGGAGGGCGCTGTATAGCCGCGACAGTGTTGTCTGGATTGCGCTTGCGGTTGGGACCCGAGTAGTAGTAGTAGTAGTAGTTGTTGTTGTTGTTGCGACCGCCTTGGTTCCCGTTGTTGCCGTTGCCACCGCCCGTGTTCTGCTTGCTCTTGCCACGGATGGCGTCGTACTTGGCATTGGCCTTGTCTTCTTCATCCGCCCAGGACGTGATCATGTCCTTGAGGTGGGGGATGGACTTGGGGCGGCGACGACAGAAGTCTTCGAAGGTGCGGCGGTGGTAGAGGCCGTCTTGGAAGAGGTCGATGACCTCCTTGTCGGTGACGTCGACTACAGTACCGCGCTTGTCGAAGAAGCGGCGCATGTACTTGTGTAGGGTCTCGCCTTGTTCCTGCTTGACCATGGCCAGGTCCATGCGAGTACCCGATCGGCCCATGGTGCCCGCGAAGTTGCTGGTGAACTGCTCCTTCAGCTGGTCCCACTTGTCGATCGAGTGCTTGTCCAACGACTCGAGCCATGTGAGTGGAGCTTGGTCCAGGCAGAAGGGGAAGTAGAGGCACTTGGTGTCGTTGTTGCCGCCAGCATTCTCGATGGAGAGGGCGTAGCACCTGAGCCACTAGATAGGATCCTACTTCGCATCGTACTTGGTGATCCCCAAAGGCTTGAACTTGTCGAGGAGGAGCAAGTTGCGAAGTCAAGGTGAGAAGGCGGGGAAGCCGTCGTTGTCGCCTGCGGTGGTCGACTTCTTCCGCCGCAGCTCCTCAATCTTCTGGCGGGCGTCGTAGCCGCCCTGTGAGGCGCCAGAGGCGTGGCTGTTCGCGTGGCCTCGGCCGCCGCGGCCGCGGCTCGCCACCGGCCCTTCGTTGGCTCCATGGTTGGAGCTTCCCGCCGGCCGCTGCCACCGCCGTCAGGGTCATGGCCGCCGCCACCGGCCGGAGCACGGTGAGGGACGACTTCGCGGTTGCTGTTGCCACCCTGTGGGGGTCCGCCGGCGTTGGAGCGAGTGCGGTTGGGCTGAGCGGGGAGCTCAGCTCGAGTACGGTTGAGACCGTTGTTGGCGCTGCGACTTGTGGCTTCGTTGTCGCGGTGCCTGGCGGGAGGAGGTTGATTGACCCTGTTGTCGACCCGCATGAAGTAGGCATCTTCAGCGAGCTTGGCGATGACCTCTCCAGCGCGTATGCCCTGAGCCTGGCGTGCGATCGCTGTGATCGACATGAGGCATTGCTCAGGGGTAGTGTGTACTCTGCTCTCGACCGCCTCGAGAGATTCCGCAAGGTTGCGGATGGGGAAATTGTCGCGGAGGTGTCGGCGACGTTCGCTGCGCTTCCGGTTACACTCACGTCGAGCGTCTATGTCTGCGGGGGTTTCGTTTGCTGGAGCATCAGCAGAGAGCTCGTCAGAGGAGATGTCTTCAAGGTACTTGTCTTGGGCCATCCCTGAAGGTCCTGGGGTGTCGCCGGCAGCCATGAAGACTTGGCGATCAGGGGTGCCAAGGCTGGCGATCAGGGGTGTTCGAGTCAGCTCGGGCAAGTGGTGTTCCCTCCTGGAATGGTAGCGAGTCGATGTAGGTGACGTAGCGTGAGTCTCCACTTATCAGGTCAGCAGGCTTGCGGTCTGGCCAGTAGACGAATCTCCCGGCCGGTGTGGATGTTATAACCAGCCTAGAGGCCGGCCCTGACAAGGGATGCTCAATGGAGTTGTCCTCGGACTCGGGATCCTCAGGGTCCGACCCGAAGTCGAACTCGTATGCGGGGTTCGAGTAGAACTCGGAGAGAGGGTTGGAGTCCGAAGCGTGGCCGGGGGCGGTGTCGGAGTCCGAGTTGTACTCGGGTACGGGCTCCTTGCCGGCCCGGCGCGAAGAGGGAGCCCCCGTGTGGGCCCGGCTGAGGATGTGGGGGCCACGCGCGGAGCGCTCACGGAGTGTTGGGACCACACGCGATGGCTGAGCAGCCGGCTCGCATGCGATAGCCCATGGAGACGTCGAGTTCAAGTTGGAAGCGGACTCGAGCTCGAAGTCAGCGTGATGGTTGAAGAGCGAAATTTCGCCGAACTTGCCGGCGAGTTCGCCTGTGAGAACTTCAGGAAGCGTCACGAAGCCGGTCTTCAGGTTGGGCGGCATGGTTAGGCGGCACTGGAAGGAGCCCGCGCTGTCTGCAGTGCAGACCCAGGCGCCGAACACGAAGGTGTCGCCTCGGTTGAAGGCGACGGTTGGCTTGAAGTACACGGGAGCCGTCGAGTTCGCCATGTGATCTCGGGCGAGATCCCCTACCTGGCGCGCCAGCTGTCAGTGTTTTAGACCGGCAACCTACTAAGGGGAGTACCCGAAGTAGATGAATGTGGCCTCGCCGAGATCGGTAACTCGAAGGAAGAGACACGTGGCACACAATTTAGACGAGGTTTGGGCCGCGAGGTGCGTAATACCCTACGTCCCGTATGTCTTTGCGTAGCTCTGGATTGATTGGGCACGATTACAAGATGATGTAATAGTGCGCCGTGGATTGGATGAGATGCTAGAGAAGGGTCCCTGCCTCGCCTTATATAGTCCAGGAGGCAGGGTTACAAGTCGGAGTAGGGAGAGAGTACTAGTCGAGTACGTCTAGGAGTCTTCCATACAGTGCACGACATGTACAGCTTCCTAACCGAGTACTTCTCCTCCGTAGTCCTTGTGCTCCACGCCATCAAGTGCCGCGTAGAGCAAGCCGGGTAGTCCCAGAGGCCCACCGAGTAGTCGGTCCTGGTACCCACCGAGGTAGTGGGCCCAGGGAGGTCCATACGACAGTGAGAAAGTTGGAATCATTTTGATGTGTATTTATTTTTGTATGCATTTATCTTGTTGTGGTAGCTAGCATTTGTTATTTTCGGTATAATTAATTTCCTAGCTATCCTAAGCATGCATGTGTGTACATTGGCTTGGTATAGGTGTTTAGTGCTTAATAAACCCTTCCACTAAATTTTATTAATTTATTTTATGAATAAAGGCAATAGAGACCAATTAGGTCTTAATATTAATTTAAATGGGAAAATCACCAAACACACCCCTAATTACCATATGTGTGTGATGTAAATCATGTTAAAAAGCTCAAGACCAACCCCTTGTTGTTTGTGAAATTTAAATGAAATTATTTCCATAAATATGTACACAATCATTATCAACAAGAATAATTAATACTGAACCTCATATTGTTCCTTTTTGGAAGAATATGTTGAATGTATTCTTATCTAGGTGAATGTGGTCAACCATGCACCCCATGGTTGTAATTTTTTCATTGCGATTAATTAAATTGAAAATCATTAATTAAATCTTGCATTTGCATCCTCGTGTAGATCTCCCCGACGGTAGATTTACGCTCGTGCCGGAAGGAGGAGGCGAAGGTGCTGATGAAGAGCTGCATTATGTGGACGTAGCTCAAGACCTGACCAAAGTTTCGAAGGGCCCAAGGCCAACCTTGCCAGCGAAGGCAATCCCCATATCATTAACCCCGTCTTTTAAAATTATGCCATTATCTTTGCTTTGATTGCGCATTTACGTTTTCAGGAGTTGATTTGAAACCCTAGATGCATGATCCCTAGGTACCTATGCTCTTTATCTAGTATGCTAGGTCGATATCTTCTATGCTATAGGACCAGGTAGAAGTCGAGTGATGTTCTTCACTCGTGAGAAAAGGTTCTTATGTTGGAATCATAATATCTTCATAAATGGATTGCTCATGTGGTAAGAGCATGGGATTTGGGCTCCGGTCCAGTTGCTTTCATGGGCTAAGCTTTTGAACGTACTAAGCACCTGTCGGGAATGGGACCGGTAAGCCTAGTACCCTAATGAGACAGTGTAGGAACTTACTATTACCAATCTTGAGTAATCACCTACCCAGCTAGCTATCGCGGAAGGGGGGTTGCATGTGTGAAGCTGGGTGCCTCGCGGGGTATGCCAGATAGCCTTGTACCCAGGACTGTAAGATTCGATCCCAAACCGAGGACTTTTGGGAACTGCTTGGTGGTTGTCCTCCCGGGGGAACCATAACGTGTGTTTAGGTTTACCTTGCAAGGTTTAAATCAACCGATTGTCGGCCTCTCACCGTTATCTGAGACTGCTTAATCAACTGACCATGATATCCCTTAATGATGGAATTCGGTGAATATTACTGCTTGACTTAATTGTATTCTACAATTCTTCATTGAATTAGTTGGCACACTTGGAAACGGTAATCAACTAGAATTTGTTGCTAAAATATTGAAAGCAAGGACATACTCTTTGTTGCTTTTCAGCAAAACAACTCCAACGGCTAAAAAGCCTCTCATGTCTAGAGTTTGGTGATGTAGTAATCACCTAACGGTTATGTCTTGCTAAGTATTAGTATACTCAGCTTTGCTTGATCTGGTGTTGTTTGATCTGGTGAGATTCCACCCTGCTGGGAGTAGGGATGGGTGGATAGTGACGAGTGATGGAATCACGGATGGCCTTCTGTCATGTTTATCTTTACGCTAGTTTAATTTTTCACTGTTTTTGATCTCTGAACTTTTACTTTTTATGTCATAAACAATGGTTTGTAATAATTAAACCCTTTGGGGCAGATCTGACTTTAATTTGTGTTTGTACTTTGGACTCGCCTTCGCAGGAGTTTTAATGCATATGTTCGATCCTCTCTGTGAATTCCAAGTGATTTACCGGGTGTTAACCCGACAACTAACGACAAGATGATACTTTATTTTTGCTTAATTACCAAAGTGGATTGGTTTAGACGATAGTACGGTATTTTCCTGGGCGGGTTGTCACAGGGTCCAACCCCTGTTCATCGCATCCCTAACCCGCTCCTCCTAGCGCTATCACCCGACCTTTGAGCGAAGGTCACTAGTTCATCAGATCTCCTTCCACTTTCTTCGGCCTTAGCTCTGCATCTTCTCATTCAAAGACAGGCATGCCCTCTGCTCCTATTCGGTGAGCTAAAATGAAGGGACAAGGTTAGTCATGAAATATTTACCCCAACACTCAGTCCTTGCTAGCGAAGTTTGACCTAAAGATCAGCCGAACTAGAAAAACTTTAAGGAATGGTGAAAATGTTTTGCCCCGAAGCGCCTCCCGTCTTTGGTTCCTCAAGTTTATTTTATATAACTTTTTTCGAAGCATGTTTTTTGAGATTTTCACATGTCTATCTATGAAGCTTCGATATTTTCAACACCTCATCTTGCTGCTTGGGTTTTTTGCCACATTACCATGATCACACGGTCTTCGAGATTTTTGCCGCTTGGGGACTATATAACCTGACCCCCGCCTCTGTTATTTTTCCTTTACCGCTGTGAGATTCTTCTTCGCGACGCCTTCCTTCCGCTACCTCTTCACGCCCCTGGCATCTTTTCTTTCTTTCGTCTTGTACTATTTGCGTAAATCTTCTTCTTCTTTTCTTACCTTTGCATTTGTATTTGTGCATGTTTTCCTTCTTTTGAACTTTTTGTTTTGAGGACATGGATCGAAGGCTGATAAGTTGCTGACTACCAATGCCTTTGGGAGGAGCAAAGTTTCCGAAGGTCTTATTGCAGAGTGTGAAACTCTAGGCTTTATTGAGAAATGAAAAGGAGAGCCCCTAGTTCTGAAACTGTTCCCCAGCCTCACCATAACGAAGTGGTTGTTTTCCGTGATCTTTTCTCTGCTGGTCATCAGTTTCCTTTAGATAATGCTGTTGTAGCGGTTCTTCGCAACTTTGGCATGTATCTTCATCATTTGACTCCAAGTGCTATTGTTTGCTTGAGCTTGCATATGTGGGGTGCTGAGACCATGGGCGTGGCCCCTGGTTTGGATAACTTTGTTAGACTCCACGCTGTTCATCACCAACCTCGGAAGCTGGAGTGGCTCGCGGATGGTGCTCTTGTCCGCGAAGAAGCTCAGTTTGATTCGCTTAACTTCAAGTATCGTACAAATGTGGACGTTGCTATTGTCTTCTACAAGAACAAGTGGGAGAATAACTGGAACCATTATTGGTTCTATCACTCTGTTGAAGCTGATGAGATGCCTCTTGTTTGCTCTGAAATTGGCAATCTGCCCAAGGGTGTTGGAACCGCATACAAAGATGGCGATACAGATCGTCTATTTCTCATTTGTTTCGAGGACCTCGCAAAAACTTATGCGACTCGAGATCTCGTTGAAGAGTCCTGTGGTGCAAAGGTGTTTCCGGTTCGTGCTGGATGGAATGTGGTTGCTTGGAGAGACTTTTCTTCTTCTATTAATTAAGATCCTTGACATTGCCCGAAGCTTTAAGCTGGAGGCTAAAGGTATGTTTAAACTTTTTAGTAGGCCTGTTGTTTTATCCACTATCCACATTCAATTCCACACCCATCTCAAATGGGGAGGGTATGAGTAGAAAATAATTATCCATTAAAAAATGGGTAGGGCGGGTGTGGGGAGGGTACAAATAATCCATTGGGTATGTATATAATCTAGTACAAAACTAATTATCCATTGGGTATAGGTGAGAATGAGGAGGGTAAGAAGTAGATAATAATTATTTGGATTTGGGTATGAGCAAGAGTGGATTTATCCATACCCTCCCAGTTGCAGGCTTACTGTTTAGACTTCATGTCTTTTTGTTTGCATGGTTTGTTTCTTAATTTTCTCACTTCGTATGTCTTCTCTTTTTTTTTGACATCATAGTTGTTGATATCGAAGCAAGGGCTAACGAGAACCTCGGTCCTATTTCCACAAAAGAAGATGCTGATACCGAAGCTTGTCTTTGTGGTACTCGAGACAACCATCTTTTCTTCTTCTTCGAAGTTCACACAGGTGAACAAGTTGTTACCATTGCCCACCATGAAGCGAATGCCAAGCGTGCAGCTAAGAAGGGTGATCAAGGAAGCTCTCAAGCTGCTGCTCCCTCCACCCGGAAGAAGACCATCAAGAAGCGTCATGCATGAGGCTCAGGCCGTGAGACTGCGAAGAGTCAGAGGACTGCTCTTGCTGCACCTTTCAGAGTTGTGTCTTCCAGCCTTGAAGAGTCCGGCAATGTGAAGACTGGTGAACAAGATACAAGGCCGAACTTTCTTGATGCTACTCTTCGGTCTGGCAATAGTGGCAGTGTTCCTGCTGCGACTCAGCTTGAAGAGACGGTTGACATTACTTCGATATCTCTTGGCTTGGAGGCTGGTGATACTCTTGCCGATCGCCTCAACATCAATTACATCGAACCTGAACCTGAGAGTGATGACGTTGTTACTCTACGACAACGGTCTGCTAAGGGCAAGTCTCTGATTCCTCAATCTCATGTTGGTGATGTTACTACCCTTCCACCTGTTGGTGATGTTGCTGCCTGTAGTAAGGTTGTTTGTTCTTTTCATTAAGAAGTTATTTCTCGACCTATTGACAACAACGACTATTCATCTGAGACCGACAATGAAGCCCCTAGAGGTGGTGTGTTTGTGAGTAGTGAATCTCCCAGTCTTGTAGCTCACGTCCTTGGCATGTCCTCTAACGCTAGTATCTTCAGATATTCGATGAGAAAGGTTCTTCAGTTTTGCAGCGATGACCATGAATAAGTCCTGCTGCATGAAGCTGGTGATAGCTTTAGCTTTTCTATTGTGGAAGAAGAGTTGAGCAAGGAGAGTGCCGAAGAGATTTTGTATCAGGCTCAGGACCTCATTATGAAGTCCTTCCTTGCTTGTCGTGCTGCTTAGTGTCGTTGTCGCGTGGATCTTCACGCTAGAGAACTTGCCGAGAAGACCTCTGCAATCGCTCTTTCCAAAGAGATTGTGTCAGGTGTCAAGGGCCTAATGGGCCGGGAGGCCTGTTATGGTTAGGTTTAGGGATAAGATCGAGTCCTTGCTTAGGGGTCAAGTAATCATCTCTATTTAAAGAGAGGAGATGTATCAATTTAATCAAGCAAGAGATTAGAAGGAAAACCCTTCTCTCTTGCCGGCCGTGGGTGAAGCCCCGCGGCCGGCGTTCCCTGCGCCCCTCCAACCCTAGCCGCTGCCACAACCTAGGCGGGTACTGTAGCACCGCGGGTACTGTAGCACGCAACCCTAATTCCCCCCACAAATCAGCCTCAAATCCTCCAATAACCCTCTCCTCGCATCGCAGATTTTTTTTTATTTCGGAGACTCCTGAACGATGGACGCCACTCGCTCGACGGTCTGCATGTGTAGAACCACCTGGATCCCACGGGTACAACCTGGGGATTAGCTGCATGTACACACGCAACACACCAGCCAACATGGAGCGGTCTGGATCCCTTAGCATAAGCTCTGAATGGGCCTCACGAGCATTGTTGTGACCTGAGAAGATCTGCAGCCCACCGATTGGCTTTGGATGGTGGCGCACCTCCCGAAAACGTTGCCGCGCTAGAAGGCCGCGTACTGCCGCCGGCAGACGCACGACCACAGCCCTTGGACAGGTACGCGTCGTCTCCATCACGACGATCGCCGGCTGCTCGATCTGCTGCATCCTGCTGCTCTTCAGGTAGAGAAGGTTACTCTTAGTCGTTCTTTGGATGATGAGAAGCAAAAGATTTTGGCTCTCTCTAAGGAAAAGGATGAACTTCTTCAGAGGAACACTGAGCTTGAAACTGAAATGGCCAATCTTGGGAGCCTAGCTACTTCTACTAATAATGAAAAGAAGAAGGCTGAAGGTACGACACGAAGCGTGCTAAGCTTTATGAACTAAGGCAAGCCCATGATAAACTTGTTTATGTGCATGATACCTATTGTGATGAAGTTGAGAGTCATGTTGGGCCTGTTTGTCAGAAAGTTCATGATCTTCTTGTAGACTTTGGTGTTACTCCTACTCCTTATAACGTCAGCACTGTGTACATTGGTCCCTTGTTCCAGTGGCTCTCTAATGGCGTTGGTTCTCTTGCTTGGGCTGGTCGCTCTTTCCGCGAACTTAGTGCTGTTGTCTCTGCATGGAGCCTTGCTCACTCTATTTGCTCCTTATTGAAGCCTGTGGGAGATAAGGAACCTAGTGTTACCAAGTCTGATCTTCGCTTTCTTCATGATCCCAAGTTCGCCTGGCCGATGGATACTTCGGTTGACAAGATACATTCTCTGCTGAAGAATATAGCTAAAAACTTCATGTAGACCTTTTTAAAGAAATTTGGCTATGGGTTAGCTGTTGCCGAAGGTCGTCGCGTTTCTTTTACAATGCACTGAAATCACAAGAGACTAGGAGTAGTTGTTAATGATAACATTCTCCTCTGTGATTACTAATGAATTTTTTTATGTTTAGACGAACATCACTTGATGCACTGCTTTGAGCTAGAAATCATACTCCATTGTCACACATAGTTGGTTAATTATACATGGTCTTCACTTTGCTTCCATATTTAAACAAAAGCTATTGCCTCACATTTGGATTTTATGTACGATAAAATTATGAAATTTGATGCAAAGGAATATAATCATGATTGCTGTGTGTGTGTGTGTGTGTGTGTGTGTGGGCAGGCGGGCGTCCTTGTAGGAAGAGCACCTTGTTTACCATACAGAGTAGTGCTTGATAGTTTAGAGCAAAGTATCTTTCAGAGTAAAATTCAGATTAACACATGCATTTTATATTCCAATAGTTGGTGGAATGTTCATGATTGTGCTTCTTTCATATACTTTAATTAGATTTTCATGCTTCTTTCATTTAAGCTGATGGTTGCTAATTACTTCTTTTTTCTTATTCCCTGGTCTACACTTGTGCTATTAGTCTGATGCGAGGAATAAACAAGTGGCTGCATTTTCTCCCAATCTACTTCGACTGATCTGCCTGCATGCGTCGCGATCGTTTGGATTATTTGTGAGGAGGGGATACATGCATCCTACTCAAGTGTGCACAATATCTTTACGACTTTGTTCTGATCCAAAAAGGTTCCGCTAAATAATAGCATGTACAAGGAGCTAATTGGGCTACAAAGTATACAGATGCATTTATATGCACCTCTACATAGGACAATACTTTCTTGTGCTATACTAACGAAAGAGGTGCATATAAATTGCACCATGTGTGTGGTTTGTGCGTGTGGCTTGTGGTGGATAAGCTGCTGATTTGCAGTGCTTTGTATGGAGAAGTAGCTCTGCGGTGCTGCTACTTGAAGCTGTATTACCAATTGATTTCAGGAAGGAAGATTGGGTAGTGTGTGGTTGTTCAACAGAGGTGGCTGGAGGTGCTGTGCGTACGTGAGGAGCTGTGCTAGAAAATTCCATGGTGCTGGTGGCTGCTGCAGTACGTGAGGTGATGTGCGTGGAGGAGTCCAATGTGATGGGTGAGATGGTGGATGACAGCATGGTGCTGGCGGAGCTGCCCGTTGCCATGGAGCTGTGATGGAGGTGAAGGCGGCAGTGGTGAGGCTGCAGACTGCAGCTAGGCGTGGGCGTTCGGTCTATTCGGTCATTTCGGTTCGGTATATTCGGTGTTTGGGAACTTCGGGTTTTAGAAAAGTGAGGACCGAAGTTTAAAAAGAATAATAGGAACCGAACCCGAATAGACTGATTATTGTGGTTCGGTCTATTCGGTCCACCGAATAGACCGAATTTTCATAGGTATCCTTATCACCTCTCAAAATTCTACGATAGAAATTCAAATTCCCAACTCATTTCAAGTCTATGGATTTAAGGACTACTCGACTAAAGGAAGTAACAAACAAGTTCATGAAAAATTCAAAAAATAGTTTAAACACAGAGCTGTACATCATTGTTTGAATCAAAATATGCAACTACATTGAATTTTGGGTTATTCAGTCTATTCAGGTTATAGACCATAAGAACCGAAACCGAACTTCGAATTATAAATTTATTTGGACCGAACCCGAATCTCAAACCTGAATAGACCGACAATTCAGGTTATTTGGGTTCAATTTGGTTCGGTTTTCGGGTTTTAGTGCAGCACAAGAGCTCGTGGCGAAGAAGTCGGTGCAGACTGTTGCAAGGTGGAGCTGGCCGCCAAGGCCGTGGAGCAGGATGTTCGGATGTGGATGAAGTCTGTCGTGAAGGAACCGGTATGGCAGGGGGATGTTGATGGAAGCTTGTACTATTGCAGGTGATCTTGCTGTGGCGATGCACCTGGCTGCGGTGTACAAGCACCTGACAAAAATGTATGATGAAGCAATTGGGATGGTGTATAGTGAAAGGGTAGAGGTAGAAATAAATCTACAGGAGTTCAGAAAGGTAGCTGAGGTATATCAGTTGGAAATGGAGGTCAACGTGAAGGGCGAAGGTGGAGGGATTAGAAGTGTTGGGTGCTAAGAAGGTGAAGATTGAGACTAGAGTAGAGTCATTCGAGGCTGAAGTGGTGGCAAAGCAAAGACGAAGGAGTCAAATTTGGTAAATGTGGTTGTTGTTGATCCAAGTGATGCTGAGCAAGTCATGTAGCGGGAGAACAAAGCAGCTGAGATCTCTACCACCACACCTCCTGGTTCTACAACAGTCATTGGTAACTTCGGTAACCGTGCCAACTACGCCCACATGGGCGAAGGTACTCAGGCACAAGCTCTTGCATTAATATATATGCATAATGTAGAATGGATCATGGACTCAGGGGCATCCAAGCATGTCACAAGTATGTCCAATTATTTCAAAACATACACTCCATATACCCACTCTGAAATTGTTCAAACTGTTGATGGCACTTTCCAACCTATCCATGGAGTACGGTCCTTAGAGTGTACTCCATCCCTTCATTTATTGCATGTGTTGCATGCTTCATCCTTCCCAGTTAATCTCATATCGGTTAGCTCCATTGTTGATCAATTCAAGTGCACTGTTACTTTTGACGAAAATTCTTGTATCTTTCATGAGAAGAGTTCGGGGAGGGTGATTGTGACTGGAATCAGGAGTATTGGGTTGTGGTTTGTCAATCATGAAGAGTTAGCATTGACAACAAGTTCTCAAGGACATGAGAGGGAGGTCTCACTAACCATTGTTGGTTAGGACATGTGCCTTTCGAGAACTTGAGCAAGTTGTACCTCGATGCTTTCAAGCAGGTAGACAGTAGTAAACTTTTGTGTGATGCATGTAAACTTGGCAAGCATACAAGATCAGTTTACCCTAGATCAGTCTTCGCAGTTGTGAAGCCTTTATACTGATACACTCTAATGTTCAGGGTCCCTTTTCAGTTTCATCTGTGAGTGGATTCAAGGGATTTGTCACCTTAATTGATTGTTACACCTATATGACATGGATCTACATGCTTAAGGGTAAGAAGGAAGTTCTTTGATGCTTCCAAGATTTTCATAAATTGGTTACCAATCAATTTAATGCAAAGGTTAGGATTATCCATAGTGATAATGGAAAGCAGTATATGAACAATGATTTTGGGACATATACTTCAGACCATGGCCTTTTACATTAAACCACTTGTCTTGGTACTACACCACAGAATGGTGTAGGCAAGAGGCAATCGACATATGTTGGAGGTTGCAAGGTCCCTAATGTTTCATATGAATGTTCCTAAATACCTCCAGAGTAAGGCTGTGATGACAGCGACATATCTCATCAATCACATGTCATCTAGGGTACTTGGCATGCAGTCACCTACTAAGCTCCTGTTGGGATGAAGAGAGTTCAAGGTGCCTCCCAAGGTGTTTGGTTGTGTTTGCTTTGTAAGAGATCATAGGCCTTCCGTGGAAAAATTGGATCCACAAGCGGTGAAGTGTATCTTTGTTATATATTCATCTACAAAAAAGTATACATTGGGATCCTATTGGAAAAATACTATTTGTGAGTATGGATGTAATATTTTGTGGAGAAGTGCCATACTACAAAGAGAAGGGTGATCTTGATACATTCATGAAGATCTCTTCAGTCATTGAGAGTGATAGTAGAGAGTGGGAGAGTGAGAATGGTGTCGTGCAAAATGATGGTGTGACGCATGAAAAGGTGGTTGTTGAGACAATCCCGTGTCCTATAAATGAGAATGTTGGTTTAAGAGATTTGGCTAGTGAGGCATCAGGAGGTGTGGTTGCTGGTGGTGTGGAACAAGATGAGGCTTTTAGAGGCGTGAGTGGGGATCATGATGATCAGAATATTGATATTTAGGTGAATATAGAGGATGATGTAGCTTTAATTGTTGGGACAATGTAGCGAACATGGCCTCATTTACCATTTGTTCAAGTTGATTTTGGTGATTCATGCTAACACAAGTAATGGGACTAACCACATTGTCTAGCATGTTTTTGTAGGCATTCCTAGGTCCCATGGATGTTACCATATGTTAACATACCATGCCCAAGCTAACATGTCACACCACAAGTTAACATACCATGGACATGTTAGGTTACTTATAACAAAATTTGAGGCTATAAGTAATGGCATGTTAAGTATGTTAAGATGAAGAAAAAATCCAAGTTGAAGACACGAAGAAAATGAGAAAAAAGACACCGTAGGATGAACCAATGGTACCATCGGTGCATAGCGTCGGTGTAGTTGGTACACTGCGCAGTAGGCCAAACAAAGTTGACACTGTCGGATGAACCGACGGTCCCTCTCCTAGATATGCCGGATGAATTGCAGAGAAGAAGCAGTAAAGATAGTAGCACCCGACGGTCTAAGTGAGGACACCGTCGGTCTATCCGATTCTTCATTTGAATCAAGACAGAGACACGCCAAGACTGGAGCTTCAGCACCGGATGAACCGATGGTGGAGCAGCGGTATATCCGACGGTCTTGAAGATGTAAACAGTAAGGTTTTGGCAAAGAGTCCTTCTGCACCGGATGATCCGATGCACCGTCGGTGTATAGCGTCGTAACAGTTGCGTTAGCGGATCTGCAACGGCTAGGTGACGTGGAGGGCACCAGATGAATCGACGCCTAGAAAAAAGCATAGCATCGGTTCATTCGACGATACCTTTTTCAGTGGCCGTTAGCCAACGGCTCTTTTAGTGACTAGGGCTATTTATACCCCCTCCACTCACCCATTTGAGGTGGCTAGATTGTGTGGAAGTGCAGAGGAGTTCAAGACACCTAGAAGATCATATCCAATCCATCCAAGTGCTTAATTGCTCATCCTTAGACTTGCATATGCCCAGTGTATGTGCTTAGTGCTAGGCTTAGCTTAGAGCTGAGTGAGTTCAAGGTTGTGCCAACCTTGTGAGGTGATTCTTGAGTGAGTCAAGGTGTACAAGGTTCGCCGGAAGCCTTTGGGCCTAAATGGCTCACTGGCAATCGTCATCGACCCTTAGGCTTGGTGTGGAGCGGTGAAGACACTTTGTGCGGGGGACGTGGAGACCCCCTTCCTTAGTGGAGAAGCTCCTTAGTGGAGGAGGCATCAAGGTGAGGAAGCTTGGAAAGTGCCTAAGTGGCTAGCCTTTATGGCGAGTCAAGTGGTGCTTTTGGGAGAGACTTGGTGACTGTCACACCCTGAAATTCCCAATTTCAGGATGTGAATAGAAAGAATAATTAAATAATGATTTTCTCATAATTTTAAATTTTTCTCAACATTTTTTTCTCTTTACAGGAAATATAGTATAGGAAAAATCCTTGTTTGATTTTCCGAATCAAATAAAAAGTTGCGAGTGTTGCATTCATGCCGATGCATCTTGGTGCTTCTCGAGTGCAAAAGGTTTCAAAAATGTGCTTAGGTGCTGACCAAACCCTTCTGAGAATTTTTCGTAATTTTCTAGAATTTTCCGTAATGTGCTTAGGTGTATCAAAAATGTGCTCTAAAATCTTTTTCATGAGTTCCAAATACTTTATTTGGATTGTTCATGTCCAATGTGTCTCTGGGAATTTTACTGGAAGTTTTGGGTTTTTCTGAGTATTTTTAGTGCTTTAAAAGAATTATCTAGAGTTTCTATGAAATTCTTTTGCACTGAAAAGGAATTTCGGAAGGTAAAAAAAGAAAATCATCCTTTTGGTTTGGGTCGAGCCGAAAGGCCCGACCCTACCCGATCCGCCTCAGCCCACCTCGGCCCAGCGCCTGGCCCAGTGGAGCCCATCCGGCCGCAAGCAACAGAGCTGCTACGCCGTCGTCGTCTCGGCCTTGGCGTGCACGCCACGGGCAACCTCGTGCCCCGTGCCTATTTAAGGCGAGGCCGAGTCCCCGCGTGCCGTAGCCGCCGCCCTCGCCATCCGCACCTTGCCTCGCCCCCGCGCCGCCCTAGCACGCCTGTGCGCAGCGCGCCGCAAGTCGTCCGCAGAGCCGTGCGCAATGGCCACCACCGGTCGATTCGTCGCAACGCCACACCGACGGGCCAAGCCACCGACATCAGGAGTTGCGCTATGCTGAGCCACACCCGGCGAGCTTCTCCTCGTTGCAAACTGATTGCCGGAGCGCTGCCATGGCTTGGAGGCCGAGCCGTCCCCCACCGAGACCTCTCGTCGCTCGATTCGCCTTCTAGGGGCGCAGCTGGTCCAGGACGTCACCGCCATGAGTTCCGAGGTGCCGAGCCGCACGTCTTCCACCGCCCGTCGTTGCTAGACATCCACCGAACCGATGCTTGAAGCTCCACTGGCCGCCAGTCAACCGTCCGCCGCCGTCCTCTTCGAAATCTGACCACATCTCTCCGTCTCCACCATTGGTGAGCACGTCCCTGCGATCCCCTCAATCTTCTCTCTCCATTTTGTGTCTTACCCTAGTCCCTCGTCGCCTGTAGCCCTGCCGATTCGATGCATCAGGAGCATGTTCGTGTTCGTGAGGTGCTCCTGTCCGTCCCAGGCCGGAGGTTGAAGATATAAGGTCGTTTTGCGGATTAGCCCCTGGAGAACTATGTAATAAATTTGTTTTATTTGTGTCTTGCAAGTTATCCAAATAACCCCTTACATCTATTAGATCTAACCCTGTCCTTTATCCTTTTCGCAAGCACTGTTGGATGTGCCTTGCCAATCTTATCAGATAGTCCTTGTTGTCTAGAGTTAATCTTGTTTAGGTCCTTACAATCTTGTTTAAGCCATAGTTTACATGTTTTAAATCTATTTTAATCCATTCAAGTTGCGTTAGGTTCACAATAAAATAAAGTGCACGTTAGTGTTGTGTTTCCATCATGCTTGTTTTCTGAAAATTAATTTAATATTAATTTTGTTAATATCTATAAGCATGCCTTTTCAAAATTAAAGTTACATAATGTTATACACCATTTATCATGATCAATGTTAATTTGATTAATGTCTACTCCATATTCTTTTAATAATGAAAGATGATTAGTGCCACATCTTGGTTTTTTAAACTAAATGTTAAACATGTTTAATGTTTAATAATAATTAACTTTTCTAATTAAAAGTTTATTAGGCTTGTACACCTTCTTTTATAATAAATGTTAACTGGACTAATGTCAACATGCATGTGCTTTCTAAATAAAGTTTGTTTAGCACAACAACTCACATGCTTTAATTCGATTAGTTGTTCTACTCTTTTTAAATTAATGTTTAATTGGCATAACTGGCACGTGAACAATTATAAATAAAATTTGTCTAGGTTTTTTACACTAGTTTCTTCGAATAGACTTTAATCCGAATTAATGCCTACATAGGGTATTTTATTTCTAAAATATCCTTTACATCTATTTTGTTAAATTAAAATGGATCTAAGCTTATAGTCTATCATATGCATAAATGCAAATAATCGTTAGACGTTGTGTGTCAGCTATATCTCAGTTTTCTTTGTTTCCTAGCTAGTAAATCCTTTTCCTAGTTGTCTCTCGGTGAGTAAGCTACGTTCTTTTAATTCTTTGTGATCCAATCTTTAACATCTAGCTAGTTCATGAATCAGCTATGTTCTTGTGTCTAGTCTTCCGCAGGTATCTTATTTTGGAGCAAATCTTGTTATCTCTTCTGTACCAGCATCATTTCAGCTTACCTTTGTTTAGTGTATCCTTTCGGTCTAGCTCTCTTCGTAGACTAGTTTTCCTAAGCCCACCTTAAGGTTTTCTTGTGCATTTGTTAGTTCGTTTGTGCCGTTCTAGTTTGTTTCACCTTAACCTTGTGCGTTAGCATGTGTATCACCTGTTACTTGTTTTTACATAAAAGTTGCATGTTAATCTTGACTAATATTTATTTCAATACTTTTCCAAATCAAAGCGGTTAGGTTCTATTCCGGTTTTCATAAGCTAAGATTTAATTTTGTTAAATACTATTTATAACTAGTTTTGTTAAATAAAATATGCTTAGTGTTATATATCGGTTTTCATAATAAAGTTAATTTGATTAATGATAATATAAATGCCTTCTCAATGTTAATATGTTTAGTTGAACACGCAATATAAAGTTATTCGATTAGATTCTTTCACATGCTTTATCTTTTAATGTTAATTGTTAATCTGATATAGCTTGCACTTAAATATATGCAAATAAAATATGGTTAAGTTTATCGTGTTTTCTAATTAAATATAACTTGCTTTGAAATATTCGTGCCACATGATTTTGTAGTTAAATTATGTCAAGCACGTAGTCTCTTGTTGATGGATAATAATCTTTTGATAGCTTGGACCTTAGTTTCGTTTTCAGCGTCACCTTCATTGGTGCGCAAAAATTGAATCAAGCCCTTCCTTTAGTGCGTTCCTTCGAAAACTTTCTTTTGATTGGTGTATTGTTCTTAGTTGCTTGTTTGTTTGCTTTGTATGCTTGTGCCCGATGATTGATCTGAGTAGTAGGGAACGTGGTTCGCGAGAGCTTTGAAGAGCAAGAGGTTGAAGAACTCTGAGCAACAACACTACTCTAGTTACAGGCAAGTGTGTGGTTCCCCGTCCTAATAACTATTTAATCACTCGTTGCATTGCTATGCATTAATTTTGATGGGTTCCTATTAAGGATGACTAGCCTCATTTGACCATTGTCTTGAACCTGGTTTTAGTTAATTCTAATGGTAGATATTTCTTAGTTTGCTCAACTGGGTTGGTAATAATCAACATGGTTATCCATTTATGTTCTATGTTCCTTTATGTTAATTTTAATTGGAAGACCACCTTTGCTATGTTAATCGGAACATGGAGAACCACCCAAGAAAACAGTACAACCACAAGAACTAAACGGGCACTGGTCTTGGCTGAGTAATTAGGAACCTTAGCTTGGGGTGATCTTACCTGATAAGGACAAGGGACCAGCGGTACTGCGGGGTATGGACTTGCTCTAGTAGGGGGTTGGGTGAGTTCTCTATTCTATGGTGGGGTATTGACATGCTAGGGGACTTTATACCGTGCTAACTGATCCGGACCTTGTAGGTCACAACTTGTTGGGGAACCTTTGTAAAGGCCTCGTAGCGTCCCTATGCAGCCACACCTCGGTAGTGTGGTATAGTGCCTGCGCAGCACCACATGGTTGGGTTTAAAGTTCTTCGAAGCTTTTACGCTGCTTGTGGTGAAAGTGTACAACCTCTGCAAAGTGTAAAACTAATCGATTAGCCATTCTCACGGTCAAGAGCGGCCTGGACCCTCACATGATAACTGAACTTGAAGATTGACTTAAATTGTGGTTTCTAGTTCTCTTAGCCATATGCTTATGGCGTATCTTATCCTTTATGCTTAATGTGGGTTGGTATATATTTATGACTTAGTAATCAGGTGCTAATAAAATTTGACCAACTAAAATGCTAAATGCTTCGAGCCCAGTTCACTATAAAGCCTTTGCATTAATCGTTTCCCCACACTTGCTGAGTACGACAAGTGCTCACCCTTGCTATATACGTTGCTTAGAAAGAGGAAGTTGCTGCATGAAGATGACGTGAAGGTGTTGTGGAGTTCTTGGCGTACGCAACCCCCAGTCGACTGCCTGTGAACTTTGGTGCCTTCATTTCCAGGATTAAGCGTAAACCCTGATATCTCCCTTTTTCTTATGTGATATTGTTTCTGTAATTCACTTATGTCACTATATGCATGAAACTTGATCCTGGCATGCATATAGGTTTGCACTTGGTTTTCTTTGGAAAAACAGGTGTGACAGTGACCGGGAAGCAATACTCTTGTGTGAGTGCTTCAACAACGTGGACTAGGGGTGGCTTAGTGCCTACCGATACCACGGGATAAATCGCGTATCAAGAGTTTGCTTCCTCTCATCCCCTTTACGTTTCCGCATTTCTATTGCAATCTTTGATTGCCTTTACTTTCCTAGAGTTGTATCATGCTAGGATTGGCTATAGGTTGCAGACCTTGTTTTGGTATGGGAGTTTTACACTAGAACAACCCTAGTTGCACATCTAGATAGTATGTTCTAGTTTACCTTTGTGTAAAGTCAGTGAAGCCATAGGTTAAGGTTTTAAGTTTTCCTAATTCACCCCTCCCCTTCTTGGGCTACGAGCATCCGATTCCTTACAGACAGTCCCATTTTCTTGTGGAGAGACAGTGAATGAGAAGCAGGGAGACGAGGTGAGTAAGAAGCAGGGGGGGAAGGTTAAAGAAGCAGGTGGAGCGACCCATAGTGTATTTTTCGCAGGGGGAGCAACCACAACCCAAACAAGCTGAAACTCATGTCCCATGTCCCTCCTCGGACCCCTCCCCATCAAGCTTACCAACCCTAGCTAGTAACATCTCTCCCACCACTGAACATGTAGAGTTACCCTAGCACAAAGTAGAAATCCTAAAGTCAATGATGGAAAACTTCCCGCTCGTTGTGGCTATGAACATGCCATTGCTAAGTATGTTTCATACTCTAGTGTTTCTCCTGCATATAGAATATTTATTCATCATTACAAGTGGTGCCTATTCCAAAGGATTGGAGGTATGCTAAATAGGATCCAAAGTGGAAAGTTCCAATGAAATTAGAGCTACTTGCCCTTCAACAGAACAAGACATGGGAACTTGTTCATCTTCCAAAAGGTAAGAAGCTGGTTGGTTGCAACTGGGTATTCACGGTAAAGCAGACTCCTGAAGGAAAGGTGGATTGGTACAAAACAAGATTGTTTGCAAAGGGGTATAGTCAAACAAACTGAATCAACTATGATGAAACTTTTGCACCTGTGACAAAAATGGGCACAGTGAGGACCCTGATCTCTTGTGCAACCAACTTTAGTTGGCAATTTAATCAACTGGATGTGAAGAATGCATTTCTTCATGATGATCTACAAGAGGAGGTATATATGGAAATTCCACCTTGGTTTGCAACTGAACAGACTTTTGGGAAGTTGTGTAAACTCAAGAAGTCACTCTGTGGCCTAAAGCAGTCACCACATGCATGGTTTGAAAGATTTAGATGAGCATTGTGTGATATGGGGTACTCCCAATGTAGTGGAGATCACACAATTTTTACAGACATCAGGGCTCTCGTATCACTATCTTGGCGGCTTATGTTGATGACATTGTGATCACTGGGATGATGTAGAGGATATAAAGAAATTGAAGGAAAGGCTAGGTAGAACCTTTGAGGTAAAGGATCTTGGACCACTTCGGTATTTTCTTGAGATTGAGATTGCTAGATCATCAAAGAGATATTTTGTCCCAAAAGAGGTATGTCTTAGATCTCTAAGTTCAGCAAACTCCTCTAGGCTTCTCATGTTGGTGCAAGGTGGCCTGGCCTTGAGTGGGTTTTCCTTGCATTTTAGGCTTGAGGGTCCTTGCGCTAATTCACCCCGGTTATCCAAGTGTACATTTCTTTACTCCTTCAATGTGTTTTGTCCGGGTTTATCCCCGTATGTAGACAAGATCTCCAGTAAGCAGTGATTCACCAAAGCTTGTGAAATATTTAGCAATAAACCCTCGAAGCCTATGTTGTCAAGGTTTTCTTGTGAAATATTAAGATAAAAGTTGACAGTTATAATTTGCTATAAGCATCGTCAACAATATCTCCACACAAATAGAAGGTATTGCACGTCATTTATTGAGAGTGAGGACCAGAAGTCCACAAGACAATTGTTTCTCACTTAGTTACTTTTATCCATTCATCCATTAAATCAGATTTAATTTGTCAACTTAAACATAGTCATATTTTGGCATAAATTTTGAACTCTAAATGTAGCTACATATTGGACGAAGGGAGTACGTTTATATGTTATAAAGCGTTGTGAGTATCATAAATGTGAACTTTTATTGTGCTGTTACAAAGAGTACAAATCAAATTACGTTTTGGAGATTGTATTGTTGTACAGAAGTTACTTATTTTGACCGGATAATAAAAATACTAACTGAGGGGAGCAAATAATAAATATTTGGTGTCAGCTTCAGAGACCACTCAGCTCATTAGGCAGTCGTTTTTCATCAGACCCGTGCTATTTCCACCTTCCCTCAAAAGAAAGTTTCTGGCCCCTTCCACCGGCCGATAACAAATCCCCTTCAAGTGCACGTGTCTTTCCCCAGCAAGCTGATCTAAAGTGCCAAGTGCCAAGCCGGCCATCTTTCAGAAATCAAAAGTCAACAGACTCGCTCCTGCCCTTCCGTTCCAAGTATTATCTCATTCTTGGACGAAGCTTCAAGCCTCTTTCTTCACAACAAATGCCACACCCGCAAGGCACACAAGGCATCAGCAAACGCTCCCCTATAAAACACCTGGCAGTTCAGACTTCAGAGACGAAACACACAACAAAAACTACTGGAGCATACAGTTTAGATCGCCATCACAGAGTTCAGGCACCGTCAGGAGGAGATAATTGAGCTGAGGGAAGATCGATCATGGTGCTAGGTTTGGGTGGATGCTGTGGCGGTGTCGCCGTGGCCGACGGAAGAAAGGTGAGCCTTCTGCGAAGCAGGCGGCGGGCGGAGAATGTCACCAGGAACACAAGAAGAAGCAGCAACAGCAGCCGGTGGTAAAAGAGAAGATGAAGAAGGGAGGTGAGCCCGCCGAGGTTGCCGAGGGGAGGGAGGTGAAGAAGAATCATCACAAGGATTCCCCCATCCTCGTGCATCAGTTCCCCTTCCACTCTCGGCCCGGCTTGCTCTGAATTCCTTGATTATTCAATTTGAGGAATTGTAGTTGTTGTCAGGAACGTCGCCGGAGTAACGTCGTCTTCCTCGACGCCGGCGAGCTCTAACCGTGGCCTGCACTCACACACTCACACGAACTCAAATGAAAATGAGACATAGATATGTCCTGTAAGACTTGGCAGCGTTTTCTGCTTGTTCATAGCTTATAAAGGAAAAACAGATTACAGAAGCCGTGGCCTTAACCTCCCGGCATGTGCGGCACTGTCTCCTCAACGTGTACCATCCCACACGCCTCTATTGCACCGCATGACGCGCTCAAGCCCGCACAAGACGCGGACTCAGCTCCACATCACGCACAACCAGGTAGACCGGGTCATTGTAAGGAATCGGATGCTCGTTAGCCTAAGAGGGGGAGGGGGTGAATTAGGCAACTTAAAACCTTAACCTACGGCTTCACTAATTTTACACAAAAGTAAACTAGAACAAAATATCTAGATGTGCAACTAAGGTTGTTCTAGTGTGAAACTCCCATGCCAAAACAAACTTTGCAACCAATAGCCAATCCTAACATGATACTACTCTAGGAAAAGTAAAGACAGGCAAAATTCCAATAGAGTAGAGGCGGAAACGTAAAGGGGATGAGAGAAAGCAAACTCTTGACACACGATTTATCCCGTGGTATCGGTAGGCACTAAGCCACCCCTAGTCCACGTTGAAGCACTCACACAAGAGTATTGCTTTCCGGCCACTAAGTCTCTCCCAAGAGCACCACTTGACTCGCCACAAAGGCTAGCCACTTAGGCACTTGTCAAGCTCCCTTGGTCACTTGATGCCACCTCCACTAAGGACCTTCTCCACCAAGGAAGGGGGTCTCCACGTCCCCCGCACAAAGTGTCCTCGCCGCTCCACACCAAGTCGGAGGGTCGATGACGATTGCCGGTGAGCCACTTAGGCCCTAAGACTAACTCCAGCAGCTACCCCATCCCACCCCACTAGCGCAAAATGGGGAAGAGGAGAGCCCTCTACCGGCTCCAGCAGTTGCCGCAGCGCCAACCACAAAATTGGGAATCCCTCCCGCACAAGCGCATTCTTGGGGAAAATTCCCCCTTTCTCTCTCCTTCTCTCAACCGCTCCTTCTCCCTTCGTCGCCCCCACCCGCGGCCGCCCGCCTCCACTCGCGGCCGCGCCCGCCTCCGCCCGCGGCCTCCCCGCGGCCGCGCTCGCCTCCGTCGGCCTCCACCCGGGGCCGCGTCCGCCTTCACCCGCGGCCGCGCCCGCCTTTGCCTCGCGGCCTCCCCCGTGGCCGCGCCCCGCCTCCATCGCCCTCCACCCGCGGCCACGTCCGCCTCCGCCCGCGGCCGCCCACCTCCACCCACGGTCGCGCCCACCTCCGCCCGCGGCCTCCACACGCGGTGCGGCCACCTCCACCCCGGCGGATCCAGGGCCGGCGGACCTCCTCCCTAGCAGATCTAGCGCTGGCGGTGGCCCCTTTGCCTCTTCTGCACCACCCCGGCGGGGGACCACGTGCGAGGTGGACGACGGCGAGGTCGGGCATAGATCCGGCGGAGGTGGACGACAGCAAGGTCGAGCGCACGACGACGGTGGCGAGGTTGAGTCGCTGCTGCCTGCTCCGCCCGGCGAGGAATATGCAGTGGAGGGGCGGGAGCTCAACTGCTCGCGATGCGCAATACAGATGAGGAAGATTGCTGGAAGCCAGCTTCTTTTGCGGCACAAAATCCTTCTCTTTCTTTTCCTCATAGCCTATGCGGATGGGGAACATTGCTGGAGATAGTCTAAGGCTTCCGGTGAACCTTGTACAACTGGATTCACTCAAGAATCACCTCACAAGGTTGGCACAACCTTGCACTCACTCAGCTCTATGCTAAGCCTAGCACTAAGCACATACACAAAGCATATGCAAGACTAAGGATGAACAATTAAGTACTTGGATGGATTGGATATGATCTTCAATGTGTCTTAAACTCCTCTGCACTTCCACACAATCCAGCAACCTCAAATGGGCGAGTGGAGGAGGTATAAATAGCCCAAGGCATCAAACTAGCCGTTGGCTAAAAGCTGCTGAAAGTAGTACCGTCGGATGATCCGACGCTATCTTTTTTCTGGGCGTCGGTTCATCCGGTGCTACTAGCCGTTGCCTCCACCGCACATGACTTCTCTGACACAACTACTCTGACGCTATGCATCAACGGTCCATCGGATCATCTGGTGCTGAAGAACACACGTCCATGTCACCTCTGTTAGCTTCCATGCGACCGTCGGATAGACTGACGCTTCACCTTAACCAAGGCGTCGGATCATCCGGTGTTGAAGGCTTCTTCATGGCGCGTATCTGTCTTGATTCAAACTGAGCATCGGATAGACCGACGGTATCCCCACTCAGACCGTCGGATCATCCGGTGCTACTGTCTTCGCTGCTCTTCCTCTGCAACTCGTCCAACGCATCTAGAAATTGGACCGTCGGTTCATCCGACGGTGCCTAGTGTTTCACTACTGTACCAACTCGTCTGACGATTGCACCGACGCTTGCTATTTAGGTACCGTCGGTTCATCCGATGGTGTCCTTTTCCTTCTTTTTCTTCGCGTCTTCAACTTGGATCTTTTCTTCATCTTAACATACTTAACATGCCATTACTTATAGCCTCCAAATATATACTAAGTTCTCAAATTTGCTGTAAGTAACCTAACATGTCCATGGTATGTTAACTTGTGATATGACATGTTAGCTTGGGCATGGTATGTT
Source organism: Cenchrus americanus (assembly GCA_947561735.1). NCBI lineage: Eukaryota > Viridiplantae > Streptophyta > Magnoliopsida > Poales > Poaceae > Cenchrus > Cenchrus americanus. The sequence continues at coordinate 160,995,512 of OX387242.1, read as the reverse complement.
AACTTGTGCATGGTATGTTAACATGTGGTAACATCCATGGGACCAAGGAGTGCCTACAAAGACATGCTAGACAATGTGGTTAGTCCCATTACTTGTGTTAGCATGAATTAGCAAAATCAACTCGAACAAATGGCAAATGGGGCCATGTTCGCTACAATCTCCCCATTTTTTGTGATCTATGACAACACAAGCAAAGCAAGCACAAGTTTGCAAAAATTGACACAATTAGAGCCACTTACGCTTGCTTGGATGCTTACCATCATCCAAACTCCCCCTAGATCAACCTTCCCCCTTTTTATCTTCTCTTCCTATGTTCACATTCTCCCCCTATGGTCTCATATTCTTGAAACCACTAGCTTGCTTTGGTCTCACATTCTCCCCATTTGGAATAAAATCTCTGAAACGTCCAAAACAAAAGGGCTCCAAGAAAACTAGCAAGTCCTAGCAAACATAGCTCAAAGAGAAATGTTAAATACAAGGGAGAAAGCCGCATGAACCATGATCCATATGTTTTATATCAATGAAGATACCACATGTAAGAATGACTAAGGTGGATCACAAGCTCACGAGACTAGCATGATACAAACTAAGCTCCCCCTAAGTGTGTGCACAAAATGGTAGTGTGAAAAATCAAGTGCACAACTACAATTTTGTAAGACAAGGAAGCTTAGAGCATATCATGCAAGGAGGTAGCTTAAAGGACAAGAGATAAGACAAATAGGTTCTTGTTACATTACCACTTGTAGATATCACTTGTAGTCTTTTTATCATTGCATACCTCCGGGGGATGATCCTCTCTACCTTGTTGGCACCACATTGAGATGAGCCACTTGGAAATGATATCACTAGGTGACACCACTTGAATGAAGCTTGCATAGAAGTCACTTGGGGTACCACAAGGATTAGGAATGTATGAGTACATTGCCTTTGATCTTATGTAGAGACATCAGCTCGCAAGGACATGACTCAATAGCATGAAGCTCATATTGCTATATTCACTCTTTTAGAGATGTTAGATCACATTGAGAGTGAAATAGCATTCTCTTAGAATGATGCACTGCACCAGAATGCGTCGCCAAGGGACTACATAAGATAAGCTTGAAACAATATTAGTCCCATGACCAAACCATAGGATGAGCTCCCCTAAATGTGTGCATTTAGTGTTTGAATCACCAACCAAATGTATGCACATTGTTTATGACAACAAAAGGGAAGCTAACCCTATAACTTGCTCATGATGCAAAAAGATATATATGAAAACATGCACCATGAAAGAACAAGTGTAGCTTTCCTACACACTAATCAAACCATGTAAGTTGCTCATGGGTTAGCACATGACACAAGCAACCTGTCGTATGGACCTCCCTGGGCCCACTATCTCGGTGGGTACCAGGACCGACTACTCGGTGGGCCCCTGGGACTACCCGGCTTGCGCTACACGGCACCTGAAGGCGTGGAGCACAAGGACAGCAAAGGAGTAGTACTCGGTTAGGACTCGTACACGTTCCGCACCGTATAGAGGTCTCCTAGACGTACTCGGCTAGTACTCCTTCCCTACTCCGACTTGTAACCCTGCCTCCCGGCTATATAAGGCGAGGCAGGGACCGATCTCTAACATCGAATCTCAATCCCCTACAACCCACGGCGCACTATTGCACCATCTTGTAATCGTGCCCTATCAATCCGTAGCTACGCAAAGCATACGAGACGTAGGGTATTACGCACCTCGCGGCCCGAACCTGTCTAAATTGTGTGCCACGTGTCTCTTCCTTCGAGTTACCGATCTCGGCGAGTCACAATCATCTACTTCGGGTACTCCCCGTAGTAGGTTGCCGGTCTAAAACACCGACAGCTGGCGCGCCAGGTAGGGGATCTCGCTCGAGATCACATGGCGAACTCGACGGCTTCCGTCCACATCAAGCCAACCGTCGCCTTCAACCGCGGCGACACCTTCGTCTTCGGCGCCTGGGTCTGCACTGCTGATGGCGCGGGCTCCTTCCCGCCGCCGCCCGACCGTGCAGCCCAACCCGAGGACGGAGCCTCGTGACGCTTCCCGAAGTCGTCACGGGCGAACTCGCCGCAAGTTCGGCGAAATTTCGCTCTTCAACCATCATGCCGACTTCGAGCTCGAGTCCGACTCCAACTCAAACCCGATGTCGCCGTGGGCCATCGCCGCGAGCCGGCCGGCTCGCCCATCGCAGACGGCCCCTTCACCACGTCAGCGCCCCGCGCGTGGCCCCCGCGTCCTCAGCCGGGCCCGCACAGGGGCTCCTACTCCGCGACGGGCCGGCAAGGAGCCCGTAACCGAGTACAACTCGGACTCCGACGCCGCCCCCGACCACGTCTCGGGCTCCAACCCTCTCTCCGAGTTCTACTCGAACCCGGACTACGAGTTCGACTTCGGGTCGGACCCCGAGGAGCCCGAGTCCGAAGACGACTCCACTGAGCTTCCCTTGTCAGGGCCAGCCTCTGGGCTGGTTATAAGATCGACACCGACCGGCAGATACGTCTACTGGCCGGACCGCAAGCCCGCTGACCTGGCAAAGGGAGACTCACGCTACGTCGCCTACATCGACTCGCTACCGTTCCAGGAGGGAACACCACTGGCCCAGGCTGACTCCAACACACCCACTGAGGTGGCACCTTCCGAGTCCAGCCTTGGCACCCCTGACCGCCAAGTCTTCATGGCTGCCGGCGACACCCCGGGAACCTCAGGCACGGCCGCAGACAAGTACCTGGAGGACATCTCCGCAGACGAGCTGTCTGCTGATGCCCCTGCGGACGAGACCGACGCCAGCAGAGACGCCCGACGCGAGCGCAACAGGAAGCGCAACGAGCGACGCCGGCGGCTCAGAGACAATCTTCCCATCCGCAACCTTGCGGAAGCTCTCGAGGCGGTCGAGAGCAGAGTCCACACTACTCCTGAGCAATGCCTCATGTCGATCACAACGATCGCACGCCAGGCTCAGGGCATACGCGCTGGAGAGGTCATCGCCAAGCTCGCTGAAGAAGCCTACTTCATGCAGGTCGACAAGAGAGTCAGCCAACCTCTCCCAGCTAAGCCTCGCGACAACGAAGCTACTAGTCGCAGCGCTGACCCCGGTCCCAACCGTACCCGGGGCGACATCCCAGCTGACCCAAACCGTCGACGCTCCACTGCCGGCGGACCTTCACGGGAGCAAGGCAACCGAGAAGTCGTCCCCCACCGTGCTTCGGCCGGAGGCGGCGGCAACGACCCCCGACGGCGGCGGCGGGGACGGCGGCGGCCTCCAACCACGGGGCCAACAAGAAAGCCGGAGGCGGCGGCGCCGCGGCGGCCGCGGCCACGCGCATAGCCACGCCTCCGGTGCCTCTCATGGCGGGTACGATGCTCGCCGAGGATCGAGGAGTTGCGGCGAAGAAGTCGACCACCGCTGCTGAGGGCGACGGCTTCCCCGCCTTCTCACCTCGGCTTCGCAACCTCGCTCCTCCCCCGACAAGTTCAAGCCTTTGGGGATCACCAAGTACGACGCGAAGCAGGACCCCATCCAGTGGCTCCGATGCTACGCACTCTCCATCGAGAACGCTGGCGGCAACAGCCGACACCAAGTGCCTCTACTTCCCCTTCGCCCGGACCAAGCCCCCGCTCACATGGCTCGAGTCGCTGGACAAGCACTCGATCGACAAGTGGGACCAGCTGAAGGAGCAATTTACAAGTAACTTCGCGGGCGCCATGGGCCGTTCGGGTACTCGCATGGACCTCGCCATGATCAAGCAAGAACAAGGCGAGACCCTCCGCAAGTATATGCGCCGCTTTTTCGACAAGCGCGCTACCGTCGTCGACATCACCGACAAGGAGGTCATCGACCTCTTCCAGGACGGCCTCTACCATCGCCGCACCTTCGAGGACTTCGGTCGTCGCCGCCCCAAGTCCATTCCCCACCTCAAGGACATGATCACGTCCTGGGCGGACGAAGAGGACAAGGCTAACGCCAAGTACGACGCCATCCGCGCCAAGACCAAGCAGAACCAGGGCAGCGGCAGCAATGCAAACCAAGGCGGCCGCAACAACAACAACAGCAACAACAACTTCTCGGGTTCCAACCGCAAGCGCAAGCCAGACAACACCGTCGCGGCTATCCAGCGCCCTCCGAAAGGGAACTCGAAGAAGAACTCCGGTGGGTTCAAGGACCCGCCGAAGGAGAAGTGCCCGTGGCATCCGAACGGCAACCACACTACGGAGCGCGTGCTACCAGCTCGAGCACGCACTCAAGGATACGCCGGAGCCACCGCACCCTCACGATCGAAGGGCAAGAAGAAGGACGGCGACAACGACGACTTCCAGAACCCGAGAAGACCGTCAACGTCCTCTTCGGCGGACTGCCCAGCAGGCGGGAGCAGAAGGCTACCCGTCGCGAAGTGATGTCCATCGAGCCGCCGGTCATGACCCCTCTCGGTGTGGTCGAAGTACCCATCACCTTCTCCCGCGCGGACCGGAGGGACTAGCTTCTCCGAGCCAGGACGGTTCCCTCTCGTCCTGAAACCAACAGTGGCGGGTTCCAAGCTCAACAAGGTGCTCATCGACGGTGGAAGCGGGCTCAACGTCCTTTTCACCAAGACCTTGAAGAAGATGAAACTCGACGTCACCCCCATGCTCAACAAGGGCAGCATGCCCTTCTACGGCATCGTCCCAGGCAACGCGGCTATCCCACTGGGCTCAGTGGTACTGCCAGTTACCTTCGGGGCGTCTCGGGATAACTACCGCACCGAGTACATCAAGTTCGAGGTTGCGGATTTCGAGACTTCCTACCATGCCATCCTCGGCAGATCGGCCATCGCCAAGTTCATGGCGGTGCCCCACAACACCTACTTGGTACTCAAGATGCCAAGCCCAGCCGGCGTACTCTCCCTCCAGGGAGACTTGAAGATCTCCCACGACTGTGATACAGAGGCCGTGGCGATCGCTTCAACGAACCAAGTACCCACACCGATGATGGAGGTCTACGCCGCGTCGAAGAAGCTCGCTATGAGCGAACTCGACATCCCAGAGAAGTCTAACAGCGCCAACAAGCCTCAGCCACCTGAGGAGGTGCTCGTCAAGTCGGTCGACCTCGGAACAGGCGACCCCAGCAAGACTACCACCATCGGGGCCGGCCTCGACCCTAAATAGGAAGACGCGCTCATCGGGCTTCCTTCGGGCTAACCGCGACATCTTCGCGTGGAAGCCGCCGGACATGCCGGAGTGCCCGGGGAGCCGATCGAGCACTGCCTCAACGTCGACCCAAAGGCCACCCCTAAGCGACAACACCTCCGACGCTTTGCCGACGACAGACGGGACGCCATCAAGAAGGAGCTCGCCAAGCTACTCGCTGCCGGCTTCATCAGAGAAGTCTTTCATCCTGAGTGGCTCGCCAACCCCGTCCTCGTCCGCAAGAAGAACTCGAACGAGTAGAGGATGTGCGTCGACTACACCGACCTCAACAAGCACTGCCCCAAGGACCCCTTCGGGTTGCCGCGGATTGATCAAGTCATCGACCTCCACGGCGGGCCGCGACTCGCTCGCTTCCTCGATCGCTACTCCGGTACCACCGCATCGCAATCAAGGAGGAAGACCGAGTAAGAAGACCGCGTTCATCACCCCGTTTGGCGCGCATCGCTACACGACCATGTCATTCGGGTTGAAGAACGCCGGCGCCACCTACCAACGGGCCATCCAGGCCTGCTTCAAGCGGCAACTCAACAAGAATGTCGAGGCCTACGTGGATGACGTGGTTGTCAAAACCAGGGACTCCAGTACCCTCATCGACGACCTTGAAAAGACCTCCGCATCACTACGCGAGTACCGCTGGAAGCTCAACCCGAACAAGTGCGTCTTCGGCGTACCTTCGGGTAAACTACTCGGCTTCATCATCAGCCAGCGCGGTATTGAAGCCAACCCCGAGAAGATCTCCGCCATCACCAGCATGAAAGCTCCCACGAGCATCAAGGACGTCCGTAAGCCGACGGGGTGCATGGCGGCGCCGAACGCATTCATCTCGAGGCTAGGGAGAGCGGGGTCTCCCCTTCTTCAAACTTCTCAAGCATCACGAGAAGTTCGTGTGGACTCCGGAGGCGGATCAAGCCCTTGCCCGGCTCAAGGACTTTTCGTCAAAGCCGCCATCCTCACGGCTCCCTACAAGGGCGAGCGCCTACTACTCTACCTAGCCGCGACTACTCACGTGGTCGCATCGCCATCGTCGTCGAGCGGCGAGGAAGATGGCCACGCCTACCCGGGCCCGGCCCGGTCTACTTCGTCGGCCGAGGTTCTATCGCATTCCAAGGCTCGCTACCAGCCCGTGCAGAAGCTTCTGTACGCTCTACTCATCACCTCGCGGAAGCTACGACACTACTTCCAGGAGTACTCGGTTTCCGTCGTCACCGACTACCCGCTCGGCGACATCCTGAGGAACCCAGACGCCACCGGAAGAATCTCCAAGTGGGCCGTCGAGCTCGGCGCCCTCACTATCGACTTCAAGCCACGCACCGCCATCAAGTCGCAGGCGCTAGTCGACTTCATGGCGGAGTGGCGGGAGAACCAACTACCTACTCCCACCGTGCGACCAGAGCATTGGGTGATGTACTTTGACGGCTCACTCAACCTCGAGGGCGCAGCGCAGGGGTACTCCCCGATCTCTCCAACGGGCGAACAACTCAAGTACGTCCCGCGGATCTTCCGGAAGGTCTCGAACAATGAAGCCGAGTACGAAGCCCTCCCCGCATGGCCTCCGCCTCGCGGCTTCACTTGGCATCAAGCGGCTACTAGTCTACGGCGACTCCGCGCTGGTCATCAACCAAGTCAACAAGTCCTGGGACCGCAACAAGGAGAACATGGACGCCTACTGCCTAGAAGTCCGCAAGCTCGAGAACAAGTTCTACGGTCTCGAGTTCCACCACATCGTCCGCGACAACAACGTTGCGGCGGACATCCTCTCGAAGCTTGGATCCACCCGCGCCCAAGTGCCCCGCGGCGTCTTCGTCCATGAGCTTCACGCGCCATCCATCCCGGAGCCGGCGCCACCGACCACTGCCCCAGCCCATCCACCAGCTGGGTAGGAGGTCATGATGATCGACGTGGACTGGAGGCAACCCTTCATCGACTACCTCGGGGAGCGAGAAGGTCCCCTCCGACAAGAACGCGGCCGAACGGCCCGTCCGCCGTGCCAAGTCTTACGTCCTCGTCGGCGACAAGCTTTACAAGCGGGGCGCATCTTCTGGAGTACTCATGAAGTGCGTCCCTCGTGAAGAAGGCAAGGACATCTTGGAGGAGATCCACAAGGGCGTCTGCGGCAACCACGCGTCCTCACGTACGCCGGTCGGCCAAGGCCTTCCGGCGAGCCTTCTACTGGCCCACAGCCCTGGGCGATGCCGAAGAACTCGTCGAAGGTGCCAAGGATGTCGGTTCTTCGCCAAGCGCAGCACGTCCCGGCCTACAAGCTAGTCACCATACCGCCGACCCGGCCCTTTGCCCGCCGGGGGCTCGACATGATTGGGCCGCCGCCAACCGCGCCGGGAGGATTCAACAGGTGCCGGTGGCTATCGACAAGTTCACCAAGTGGATCGAGGTCAAGCCGGTCACATGCCCCAAGGCCGACAGAGTACTCGACTTCCCGGATGAACTCGTGCACCGCTATGGGCTACCCCACCGCATCATCACGGCACCGGGGTCCAACTTCAACAACCACCGCTTCCGGGGGAGTACCGCGAGAACGGCCGGGATCGACGTCGATTCGTCTCGCCGCCCATCCACGGCCAACGGACAAGTCGAGCGCGCTAATGGGATGGTGCTCGACGCCCTCAAGAAGCGGCTACACGACGCTGCTAACTCCAAAGGGGGCAAGTGGATCAAGGAACTACCCAACGCACTCTGGGGGCTGCGGACTCAACCATCCAAGCCAACGGGGCAATCCCCCTACTTCCTGGTCTACGGCTCCGAAGCCATCCTCCCTGCCGACGTCATATGGAACTCACCGGTAGTGGAACACTATGACGAAGGCGTCTCAGAAGATAGCAGACGAGTTGATATCGACAGCATCGAAGAAGCTCGCTGCGCCGCCCTCGTCCCGCCCGCCTAGGTACCTGGAGGGTATCCGACGCTACCATGATCGCAACGTCAAGGAACGCTCCTTCAACGTTGGAGATCTTGTCCTCCGCCGTATCCAGAACACGGAAGGACTCCACAAGCTCAGCTCCCCTTGGAAAGGCCCCTTCACCGTGGCTAAGGTGACCGGGCCGGGCTCCTATCGCCTCCAAACACTTGAAGGCGAAGAGGTCAACAACTCGTGGAACGTCGACCAACTCTGTCGATTCTATGCCTAGTCTCACGACTACTCCGGGGTTCAAGTCTACACGACTACATCAACGCCCCTTGCCGCAAGCGACCCTCCGGGTCCTGGCTCCAAGTCTCCGGACTACTCTCCTCCAGGTCCAGCCCCGCGGCTACCTACGGACCCTGGGCTGCGACGAGCGTCAAGGACTCTAGCAGCGGTCTACCAAGAGACCACACTCCAAGATCCAGCCCCACGGCTACCTACGGATCTGAGATCCAGCCCCACGGCTACCTACGGATCTGCGATCCAGCCTCCACGGCTACCTACGGATCACCAGCTGCAAGCGACTACCCGCTCCAGCTCCACTTAGCTATAAGCGGCCTCCGGGTCCAGGCGACTACTTGAAACTACGGCCCTGGCCATCCAGGTGTACTTTTTCAGTAATAAAGTTTGATCGTTCATCAACTTCTTTACTGTCTACTCCCTACGACGGGACTACTAAAGCCGAGTACTACTACTCGCACCTACTCCACGATGGGCGCTCCGCAATCTGAGATCGCGGTTACGAGTACTCATTAATGGAACAACTTCATTTCATTGATATATGAATAAGTTCATTACAAAGTGGCTTTTTGTACAACTGTGGCTACTAAGCTACCTCTGCAGGGCTACTGGAGGTTCAGCTTCTCGGCTACCTACTCCGCGATGGGAGCCATCTCGCTCCGGCCGGCCTCGCGCACGCTCATCCGAGCGCTGGCGGCTACCCCGCCGGCGACCACCTCCACCGGAGCCTTCGGGAAGTACGACTTCATGAAGGCCGCACACCGCTTCGGGATCGACCTGGCCATGTGCTTGACGTAGGCGGCCAGCCGGCTTGGCGCCTCACGAAGTCGATCCGCCAGTGGAGCGATCTTGGGGCCTCCCGGGTGGGGCACCAGCAGCCTGGCGATCGGAAGGGCAGCCTCCTCAAGGTCTTTCAGCTGGGCCCGGAGCGCCTCGCAATCCTCGTTCAACTTCTGCAAAGATTTGTAGCAGTTGACGAGGTCTCTATCAGATGCAATCCGCAGCTCCATGTGCTTCTCGCACTCGAAGGCCAGCTCCTTGTAGTCGAGTTCAAGTACCTGGCGGGCTTCTTGCTCCCGTAGAAGAGATTCTTCATGCTGACCTCCGAGGCCTTCAGCTGCTCCACCCGGCTTTCGAGTTCGCAACACCGAACACAACAGCGGGTCAGGGCTTGGTGACTTCCAACAAGTACCCGACAAGCCAAGAGACATACCCTTATTCTTGTTGCGGAGGCCTTTGTTCTTCCGCACCAGCTCGTCGCCCTTCGCCTGTAAGTCCATCACGTCGTTGTGGTACTTGGCGAAGGCGGCGTCAAGCTTCGATCGCATCGCGGCCGCGTGCTTCCGCGACTTCACGAGCTGCTCCTCCAGGGCTTCGGCTCGGAGCACGGTGTCGCCGTAGCCTTGCAAAGCATGTTCGACTTCTCGCGGATCGCTCCGCGACGTCCCGCACAAGACAAGATCGAGTCCGCGCAGTACTCAACGTAAAGGATTGACTACTCGAGAAGCTACAACTACGTACCTTCATCCACCGCCGGCTCGCCGCATCGCCTCCAAGTGCTGCGCCAACACCGCCGGCTCAACAAGATCGTCGGCAAGCAGCTCAATCCCGCCGCGGCTACTCGATGTAGCCTCTGTCATCGGCGCCGAGCGGATAGGCTCCGCGTCTTGGATCTCAGGGGATCGGACAGCCACCTCCAGGGCAACCCCTGGCGACGCGGTAGCCGCCTCCCCTTCGGCGGACTTCTCGACGGTTTCCCTCTCGGGCTCGGGGGCCCCGCCGCGGCCTCCGGGGCCTCTCGGTGTCGCCCCGCATGGGTACCCCCGCGGGGATGTCACCTCCTTCGCCGCCCGTCAACAAGGAACACGCGCATCGTTGCCTACGACTACTCCTTCGGAGCTCTAGAGTTTCAAGAAGAGTACTTACCTTCAACCACGACCGCCTCTGGCAGCGGTGCTTCGGCAGCCGGGGGCTCGGTCGCGACTTGGGCTTCAGTGGTGGGCTCCTCGACGGACGGCGCGGCCTCTTCTGCCTCCACCCTCGCGGGCTCCTCCCCACCCGGCCTCACCCCGTGGACTTTCGCGTAAGTATCCACAGAGGGTCGTCAGACAAAATCAACTACTGCAACGAGTACTACTCGCGTGGCGTGGTACTTACAAGCTTGACCGACGATAGTCACGGGCCGGAGCACCGAGGATGCCGGCGATATCAACCGCTCCACCCTCGGCGGGCGTCTCTTCCTCCGCTTCTTCGACTACCGCCTTCTCCACGGTGGGCGGCGGCCGGCCCGTGTCTCCGCGTCCCTGCGGCTTCCACCCCTTCAACGGCGCTGGCCGCAGGTACTCTGCGCTCCACTGGAGCAGGGGGCTGGCGCTCCGGGCCCGCGCCGAAGATCTTCGACAGTGGGGGCTGGACTTCGGCTTCCCGCCGGTTCCCCCACTGTGGGCCACATGCCCTCGTCGCCCTCCTCCACGGGCTCTGCTGGCGGCACCTCCTGCACACAACAGACGACTACTCGTCAGCAACGTACTCGATCATTGGGTACTCGACTACTCTGCTCAAGATGACTTACCTCCGGAGGCGTGGCCTCTGAGACCTTCATTTTCTTCGCCACCCGCTTCTTGGTGGGGTTGCGCGGCTTCCTCGGCGGCGCGGCAAGGCTAGCCTCCAGGCTAGCCGGAGGGTCTTGAATGAGTGGCACGTGGGGCAAGCCCGGACGGCTAAACCTCGACCGCAGCTGGAAGCGGTCCTGAAGAGTTTCTTCGTCTTCATCGTCGTCATCGGAGGTGTCCTCCACAATGACGGTGTCGTCGCCTTCTCCGACCTCGCAGCGCTCTTTCACCTTCCCCACCGCCGGGATCTCGATTCCGCTCGGTGGCGGCTGCGGCTCGGAGACAAACCGCTTCACATCATCCTGCGCAAGCACACAAGGCGTCAGAAACTCCACTACGGGTACTCGCACTCGACGAGGGGGTACGACTACTTACCTCGTTGGGCGGGCGCGCGGCGGAGTATTCCTCCACGAGGCACGCCGTGTACTCCGCATCTCCTTGAAGATCCTCGACAACCTTTCGACGATGTCGTTGTCGTCCGGCCCGCCCCCGCATCCGCGACGCATCGTTGTCGCCGGTGTACTCGAAGCCCATAGTATCCCGCGCCATCGCCGGCCGGATCCCGCGCTTCATGAAACCGAAGGCCACATGCTCGGCCCTCGTCCCGCATCCCCGAGCGTCTTGATGCGCGCTAGCGCCTCGGGGAGCCGGATCCCCTCTTGCATGGTGGGCTCCGTGTTCCACCACTCTTGGTGCCTCGGGCCGCCGTCCGCTCGGCTTCGGGCAGCTCGGGATGGTGGTTCGTGATGTAGAACCATCTCGTCTTCCGGCCGGTGTTGGAATCCACGAGCTTGTACGCGGTGCATCGCTCCGCGGCGTCCTCCCTCAACCGGATTCCGGCCCCTCCGACTACCCTAGGGTTGGAGGCGCCGGGCCGCGGCTTCACGCGGAAGAACTTCCGAAGAGCACCCAGTGCGGCTTGATTCCCAAGAAGGCTTCGCAGAAGTGTACGAAGACAGAAGTATGGAAGATACCATTGGGGTTCAGGTTGAGGTACTCGATGCCATAGTACCTGAGCAGCCCCTTGAAGAAGTCGCTGGCTGGGAGCGCAAGCCCGCGCTCCACGAAGCGCGAGAACATCGGGATCTCGTCTTCGGCCTTCTCCATTGGATAGGGATCTCCTGCGGCGGATCTCCACATATCGATCTCCTTCTCCCCGATGAACCCGCTCGTTCAACGAGGTCGCCAGGGTCCTCCGTCTTGACCTTCGACTTTTTCCACTCGCGGCTCGGATCGGCGCGCGGTGGAGACATGGGCGGCGCCGCATCTGTGGCGGCCGCGGCGGCCTCTGCGCGGCTCCTCTTCTTCCCGCCGGCCTTGGACGTCTTCGACGGCGACGGCTTCATCCTCCAAGTACAAGGAGTCTTCACTCGCATTCGCTCGGGGGCTACCCTAAATCCTTCGGGCGGCGATGCGCTCGGATCTACTACGGCGGCAGCAGGCGCTGGAGTGGATTCTACTTCAAGTTTCAAACGGAAATGACTGCGGCTCGCTTGGGGTGAAAACCCTAAGGGTATCGGCTTCTATTTATAAGCCAAAATCGCCTCCGCAACGGGCGGTTGGATAAGTCCACGCACGGCTGACTCAGCGGCCGCGCGTGACTCTTCGCATTCTACTAGTCGACGCGCCTCACCTCGGGGGCTCGGCTACTTCTACTCGACTACCTGGGACGCGACTAGTCTCAAGAGCATCTCAGGACACATTCTCCAAGAAGACCCTTCAATTCGAGAGGAAGTACTCGACTCAAGGCTCGGGGGCTCCGTGCCACGTGTCCTTCGGTTTTTTCTCTCCGGATTTTTCGGGATTTTCTTGCCGAGACTTCAGATGGATCCTCGGTCAGAGCCCGCGGCTCGAAGCTCGGGGGCTACTCCATATGGATTGCGGTTCTGCGAATCGCATCTCCACGACGGCTTCGACTTCAAGACAAGACAGGCATTTCTCGAAGACCTTCGAAGGCAGATTTCAAGGACGCTTGGGACTACTCGAGAAGACTTCAAGATTGCTCAACATCAGCTGGAGTACATTCCAGCCTCGGGATGCTTCGACTACTCTTGAGGACTTTTGACTTGTAGTCCTCGGGGACGCTTGAGGACTACTCGTTAAGGCCGTCAAGATTACTGGAAGCTATCCTTCTCGACTACAAAGTACTCGGGGGCTTGTCGTATGGACCTCCCTGGGCCCACTATCTCGGTGGGTACCAGGACCGACTACTCGGTGGGCCCCTGGGACTACCCGGCTTGCGCTACACGGCACTTGAAGGCGTGGAGCACAAGGACAGCAAAGGAGTAGTACTCGGTTAGGACTCTGTACACGTTCCGCACTGTATAGAGGTCTCCTAGACGTACTCGGCTAGTACTCCTTCCCTACTCCGACTTGTAACCCTGCCTCCCGGGCTATATAAGGCGAGGCAGGGACCGATCTCTAACATCGAATCTCAATCCCCTACAACCCACGGTGCACTATTGCACCATCTTGTAATCGTGCCCTATCAATCCAGAGCTACGCAGCATACAGGACGTAGGGTATTACGCACCTCGCGGCCCGAACCTGTCTAAATTGTGTGCCACGTGTCTCTTCCTTCGAGTTACCGATCTCGGCGAGTCACAATCATCTACTTCGGGTACTCCCCGTAGTAGGTTGCCGGTCTAAAACACCGACACAACCTACCATATGTAAATATTGTAACAAATGCAACCTAAATAAGGCAAAGGAGCTACAATGATACAATAGTTAGGTACTAGTTTCCATTACCTCAACCAGGGAACTTGGGCAACACATGTCCAACTTGCAAGCTTGGCTTTTAGGCTTGAATCTTCACAACTTCTTTGTGCCAAGACTCCCAAGTCCCCGCACTCATGGCCTTCAAGTGGCCTTTGGAACCCAAACCATTTGAGGCCCCTTCATGTTGGTGATAACTTCATTGGGCACTGACAGTGTTTTAGACCAGCAACCTACTAAGGGGAGTACCCGAAGTAGATGAATGTGGCCTCACCGAGATCGGTAACTCGAAGGGAGAGACACGTGGCACACAATTTAGACAGGTTCGGGCCGCGAGGTGCGTAATACCCTACATCATGTATGCTGCGTAGCTCTGGATTGATTGGGTACGATTACAAGATGGTGCAATTGTACGCTGTGAGATGAGATGATCAGAGAGGGGTCCCTGCCTCGCCTTATATATTCCGGGAGGCAGGGTTACAAGTCGGTTTAGGGAGAGAGTACTAGTCGAGTACGTCTAGGAGTCCTCCATACAGTGCGGGACATGTACAGCTTCCTATCCGAGTACTTCTCCTCTGCAGTCCTTGTGCTTCACGCCATCAGGTGCCATGGCCGCAAGTCGGGTAGTCCCAGGGGCCCACCGAGTAGTCGGTCCTGGTATCCACCGAGGTAGTGGGCCCGGGGAGGTCCATACGACAAGCCCCCGAGTACTTTGTAGTCGAGAAGGATAGCTTCTAGTAGTCTTGACGGCTTTAACGAGTAGTCCTCAAGCGTCCCCGAGTACTACAAGTCGAAAGTCCTCAAGAGTAGTCGAAACATCCCGAGGCTGGAATGTACTCCAGCTGATGTTTGAGCAATCCTGAAGTCTTCTCGAGTAGTCCCAAGCGTCCTCGAGTGCTGCCCTTGAAGGTCTTCAACAATGCCCGCGTTGTCTTGAAGCCGAAGCTGATATGGAAGTGCGATTGCAAAATCGCACTCCATATGGAGTAGCCCTCGAGCCTTAGGTTGAGTTGCAGACTCTGGCTGAGGGTCCATCTGAAGTTTTGGTAAGAATATCCCGAAAAATCCGGAGAAAAAACCGAAGGACACGTGGCACGAAGTCCCCGAGCCTTGAGTCGAGTACTTCCTCTCGAATTGAAGGGTCATCTTGTAGAATGTGTCCTGAGATGCTCCTGAGTCTTGTCGCTTCCTAGGTAGTCGAATAGAGGTAGCCGAGCCCCCGAGGTAAGGCGCGTCGACTAGTTGAAGTTGAAGAGTCACGCGCGGCCGCTGAGTCAGCCGAGCGCAGACTTATCCATCTGACCGTTGGAGGGCCGCGTTGACTTATAAATAGAAGCCAAAACCATTAGGTTTTTTCACCCTACGCAGCTGTAGCCATTCCAAACAGATCTTGCCCTGAAATCGTGCCACCGCCTCCGTTGAGTGAAGTGTAGATCCAAGTGCGCCGTCATAGAGAGCCACCGCAGTAGCCCCCGAGCGAATGCGCATGAAGACCCCGTGCACCTGGAGAATGAAACCATCTCCGTCCAAGACCGCAAAAGCCGCCAGCGGGAAGAAGAGGGGCCATGAAGAGGCCACCGGATCTGCCGCAGGGACATCACCGCCGGTGTCCCCGCCGCGGCCAGATCCAAACCGCGAGTGGAAGAAGTCGAAGGCGAAGACCGAATACTTGCTCGCCCTGCTGAACAGTGGATTCCTCCATGAGAAGGAAGTGGACATGTGGAGGGCCGCCGCCGGGGATTCGTACCCGATGGAGAAGAATGAAGATGAGATCCCGATGTTCGCGCGATTCGCGGAGCGCGGGCTTTCTCTCCCGGCGAGCAATTTCTTCAAAGGGCTCATGAGGTACTACGGCGTCGAGTACCTCAACCTCAACCCCAACGGTATCTTCCACACTGCTGTCTTTGTTCATTTCTGCGAAGTGTGTCTGGGGATCAAGCCCCATTGGATCCTGTTCCGGAAGTTCTTCCGGGTGAAGCCGCAACCCAGCGCCAGCAACCCGTGGGTAGTCGGAGGAGCGGGGATCCAGATGCGGGAGGACGCCGCCGAGCAGTACCTCTCATACAAGCTCATAGACTCCAACCAAGACTGGAAGGCCAAGTGGTTCTACGTCACGAACCACCATCCGGGACTGCCAAAGCCGAGCGGGAAGCAGCCCAAGCACCGCTCGTGGTGCAACACGGAGCCAACGATGCAAGAAGGCATCCAACTGCCCAAGCTGTTGGCGCGGATAAAGGCACTGAGGGAAGCCGAGCTGAGGGCCGAGCACGTGGCCTTCAGCTTCACGAAGCGCAGGGTGCAGCCGTTGATGGCTCGCGACACCCTGGGGTTCGAGTACACCGGCGACGACGACACGTCGTGGATGCCTGGAGACGAAGTCGACCACGGCGACATTGTCGACATGCTGGCTCGGATCTTCAAGGACATGCCGCCGTACACGGCGTGCCCCGTACCGGAGTACTCCACCGCGCGCCCGCCAAAGGAGGTAAGTAGCCGCACGCAGAATCGAGTACCCATTCCATGAGTAGTCGCACTGATGAGTTGTTTCTTGCAGGATGACTTGAAGAAGTTTGTCTCCGAGCCGCCACCGCCCCCTCAGGAAGTCGAGATCCCAGAGGAGGGGAAGACCAAGGCCAAGGAGCGGCGTGAAGTCGGCGAAGGAGACGACACCGTAGTCGTGGAGGACACGTCCGACGAGGACGACGACGAGGACACGCTGCAGGACCGCTTCCAGCTACGGTCGAGGTTCAGCCGTCCTGGCCTACCTCATGTTCCTCTTGTGCAAGATCAACCGGCTAGCCTGGAGGCTAGTCTGGCCGCACCGCCGCGGAAGCCGCGCAACCTGGCCCGCAAGCGCGTGGCGAACAAGTTGAAGGTCTCTGAGACCACACCCCAAGAGGTAAGCCGTCTTCACTGATGTGATCGAGTACTCGTGTCTCGAGTTGATGTGTTGATGACTGAGCTTCCTTGTTTGCAGGAGTTGCCGCCTACGGAGCCCGTTGATCAGGGTGACGAAGGCGAGTGGGACACGGTGGGGGAGGCCGCTGGGAGTCATAGCCCAGCCCCCACTGTTGAAGAACTCTTGGCGCAAATGGAGCGCCAGCCCCCTGCTGCTCAGGGGAGCACGGAACCCGCTGCTACTGCTGCGGAAGAGGCAGCGGAAGGGGCAGCGGCTACAGAGGCGCAGGAGGAGGCGCCTGCCGAGGCTGGACTGGTGGATATCGCCAGCATCCTCGGCGCCCCGAACGTGACGGTGGTCCGGTCAAGCTTGTAAGTGTTGAGTCTTCCCAAGTAGTACTTGATGTTGTAGTCATGCCTAATTGACAACCGGTTTGTGTACTCTGCAGGAAATCAACGGATCTGTCCTGGGAGGGGAATTAACCCACCGCAGCGGTGGCGGAAGAAGAAGCCGCGCCACCCGCTAGGGAGTCCGCTCCCGCCCCTCCGGTGGAGTTCGAAGCGCCGGCCGCTGAGGCTACGTTACCCGAAGCCAGCGTAGTTGAAGGTTAGTACTCTGCTGAGGTTGTGATGTTCCCGAAGAGTAGTCGTAGTCGTCAGATATGACTGATGCACTTGTCTTCTCGTTGGCAGGTGCTGAGGCCGAAGGGAACGATATCCCAGCGGCGGTGCCCATGGAGAACTTGACACCAGAGACTCGTGAGGCCGCCGGGAGGAGCCCCCGAGCCGATGGAGGTGGCCGCCGGAGAGGCCGCCGCGACGACTGAAGGGGAGGAGGCTACCACGCTGCCAGAACCCGCTCTGGAGGTGGTGGTTCGCTCCCCGGAGATGCAAGACGCGGAGCCCATCCGCTCTGCACCGATGACCGAAGCCGCCACGAGTAGTCGTGGCGGGATCGAGTTGTTGGCGGACGACTTGGTCGATCCGGCAACGGTGGCTCGGCATCTGGAGGCGGTCCGCCAAGCCGAGCAGTGGATGAAGGCGAGTAGTCGTAACTCTTGGAGTAGTCAATCCTTTAGCATTGAATACCCATCTGACATATGTTGTCCGTGCAGGACGTCGCAGAGAGGTCCCACAAGAAGTCTAGCATGCTTCAAGGTTTTGGCGACGCAGTGCTTCAGGCCGAGGCGCTAGAGGACCAACTCGTGAAGTCCCGGAAGCACGCCGCCGCGATGCAGTTAAAGCTAGACGCAGCCTTCGCCAAGTACCATAACGACATCCAGGAGATGCAGGCGAAGGGCGACGACTTGGTGCGGAAGAACAAGTCGCTTCGCAACAAGAACAAAGATACACCCGCTGACTTGTTGAGTACTTGTTGGAGGTCGAGAGGTAGTCTAACCCGCTGTGCCTTGTTGTTTGCAGAGCTTGAGACTCGGGTAGAGCAGTTGAAGACTTCAGAGACGGATCTGAAGAATCTCTTCTTCCGGGAGCAGGAGGCCCGCCAGGTACTCGAGTTAGATTATAAGGAGCTTGCCTACGAGTGCGACAATCACATGGAGCTCCGTATTGCATCCGATCGTGACCTCATCAACTACTACAAATCGTTGCAAAAGCTGGACGAGGATTGCTGGAAGCTGCGGGCCCAGCTGAAGGAGCTTGAAGAAGCCACACTCCCCATCGCGAGGCTGCTGGTGCCTCACCCTGGTGGTCCCAAGATAGCGCCACTGGTGGATCGACTGAAGGAAGCCCCCAGCCGGCTGGCGGCCTATGTGAAGCATCTGACGAAGTCGATCCCGAACCAGGTGCTAGCCTTCATGAAGTCATACTTCCCGAAGGCCCCTGTAGACGTAGTCGCTGGCGGACTAGCCGCCAACTGTACCGACGAGCAATATGCGGAGCTGCTGGAGCAGATGGCGCCCATTGTGGAACAAGTCGCCGACAAGCTTAATCTCCAGTAGTCCTGTAATAGTTAGCTCATAGCAGTAGATGTACAAAAACAATTGTAATTGTTTAAGTATTAATGAAGAAAAAGTTCCATCAATGAGTACTCGTTGTCGCGATCTTGGAGTGCGGAGTCCCATCGTGGAGTTGTTGCGAGTAGTTGTACTCGGCAGTAGTCCCGTTGAGGGAAGTAGACAGTAAAGCAGTTGATGATCAATCAAACTTTATTGCTAAAGAAGTACACCTGGATGGCCAGGGCCGTAGTTACAGAGTAGTCGCCAGACCCGAGGCCGCCTACGGCTAAGTGGTGCTAGGGCGAGTAGCCGCTTACGAGGCAAAGAGATCCGTAAGTAGCCGTGTAGACTGGATCTAGAGGTACATGGTCTCTCAGTAGACCGCTGCTAGAGTCCTTTATCGCTCGTCGCAGCCCAGGATCCGTAGGTAGCCGTGTGGGCTGGATTCTGGAGAAGAGTAGTCCAGAGACTGGTGCTTGGACCCGGAGGCCGCTTACAGTGAAGAAGTAGTCCAAATACTAGAGCCCGGACCCGGAGGCCGCTTACGGCGAAGGGGTCTTGATGTAGTCGTGTTGACTTGAGCCCCCAGGGTAGTCGTGTAGACTAGGCGTAGAACCGACAGAGCTGGTCGACGTTCCACGAGTTGTTGACGTCTTCGCCTTCAAGTGTCTGGAGGCGGTAGGAGCCCGGCCTAGTCACCTTTGCGACTGTGAAGGGACCTTCCCAGGGGAAGCTGAGCTTGTGTAGCCCTTCCGTGTTTTGGATGCAACGGAGGACGAGATCGCCAACGTTGAAGGAGCGTTCCTTGACGTTGCGGTCGTGGTAGAGTCGGATACCCTCCAGGTACCTTGCTGATTGGACGAGGGCGGCGCAGCAAGCTTCTTTGAGCCCGTCGATGTCAACTTGTCTGCTGTCTTCCGAGATGCCTTCGTCGTAGTGTTCTACTGCTAGTGAATCCCATATGACATCAGCAGGGAGGATTGCTTCGGAGCCGTAGACCAGGAAGTAAGGGGATTGCCCCGTTGGCTTGGAGGGCTGAGTGCGTAGCCCCCAGAGTGCATTGGGTAGTTCCTTGATCCACTTGCCTCCTTTAGAGTTAGCAGCGTCGTGTAGCCGCTTCTTGAGAGCGTCGAGCACCATCCCATTGGCACGCTCGACTTGTCCATTAGCCCGAGGATGGGCAACTGAGACATATCGGACGTCGATCCCATTACTCTCGCAATACTCCCAGAACTGGTGGTTGTTGAAGTTGGAGCCCAGGTCTGTGATGATGCGGTGGGGTAGTCCGTAGTGATGCACGAGTTCATCCAGGAAGTCGAGTACTCTGTCAGCCTTGGGGCATGTGACCGGCTTGACCTCGATCCACTTGGTGAACTTGTCGATGGCCACCAATGCTCTGTTGAATCCACCTGGAGCAGTTGGCAGTGGCCCAATCATGTCGAGCCCCCAGCAGGCAAAGGGCCAGGTTGGCGGTATGGTGACTAGCTTGTAGGCTGGGACGTGTTGCTGCTTGGCGAAGTATTGACATCCTTGGCACCTTCTGACGAGTTCTTCAGCGTCGCCCAGAGCTGTGGGCCAGTAGAAGGCTCGCCGGAAGGCCTTGCTGCCTAGCGTGCGAGAAGACGCATGGTTGCCGCAGACGCCCTTGTGGATCTCCTCCAAGATGTCCTTGCCTGGGGACGCACTTCATGAGTACTCCAGAAGATGCGCCCCGCTTGTAAAGCTTGCCTCCGACGAGGACGTAGGACTTGGCGCGGCGGATGAGCTGCTCAGCCAAGTTTTTGTCTGAGGAACCTTCTGCTCGCTGAGGTAGTCGATGAAGGGTTGCCTCCAGTCCGCGTCGATCATCATGACCTCCTGGCCAGCTGACGGATGCGCTGGCACAGTGGTCGGTGGCGCCGGCTCCGGGATAGATGGCGCGTGAAGCTCGTGGACGAAGACACCCGCTGGTACTTGAGCACGAGTAGAACCAAGCTTCGACAGGACGTCCACTGCAACGTTGTTGTCGCGGACGATGTGGTGGAACTCGAGACCGTAGAACTTGTTCTCGAGCTTGCGGACTTCTAGGCATTAGGCATCCATGTTCTCCTTGTTGCGGTCCCAGGACTTGTTGACTTGGTTGATAACCACTGCGGAGTCGCCGTAGACTAGTAGCCGCTTGATGCCCAGTGAAGCCGCGAGGCGGAGCCCGTGTAGGAGAGCTTCATACTCGGCTTTGTTGTTTGAGACCTTCCAGAAGATCCGCAGGACGTACTGGAGTTGTTCGCCCCTGCAGGAGTACCCCTGCACCTGCGCCCTCGAGGTTGAGTGAGCCGTCGAAGTACATCACCCAATGCTCTGGTCGCACGGTTGGAGTAGGTTGCTTATTCTCCCGCCACTCCACCATGAAGTCGACTAGCGCCTGCGACTTGATGGCTGTGCGTGGCTTGAAGTCGATGGTGAGGGCACCGAGTTGGACTGCCCACTTGGAGATTCTTCCAGTAGCATCTTGGTTCCGCAGGATGTCGCCGAGCGGGTAGTCGGTGATGATGGAGATCCAGTACTCCTTGAAGTAGTGTCGTAGCTTCCGCGAGGTGATGAGTACATTGTATTGAAGCTTCTATACGGGCTGGTAGCGTGCCTTGGACTCTGACAAGACCTCGCTGACGAAGTAGACTGGGCGTTGGACTGGATAAGCGTGGCCGTCTTCCTGCCGCTCGACGACGATGGCAGTACTGACCACATGGGTAGTCGCAGCGAGGTAGAGCAGTAGCTGCTCGCCTTTGCGAGGAGCCGTGAGGACTAGTGGCTTCGATAGGAAGTCCTTGAGCTGGGTAAGGGCTTGGTCCGCCTCTGGGGTCCACACGAACTTCTCTTGGTGCTTGAGTAGTTTGAAGAAGGGGAGCCCCCGTTCTCCAAGCTTCGAGATGAATCTGTTCAAGGCCGCCATGCACCCGGTCAGCTTCTGGACGTCTTTGATGCATGTGGGAGCTTCCATGCTGGTGATGGCGGAGATCTTCTCGAGGTTGGTTTCGATGCCGCGTTGGCTGATGGTGAAGCCGAGTAGTTTGCCCGAAGGTACGCCGAAGACGCACTTGTTCGGGTTGAGCTTCTAGCAGTACTCGCGCAGAGATGCGAAGGTCTCTTCAAGATCGTCGATGAGGGTACTGGAGTTTCTAGTCTTGATGACCACGTCATCCACGTAGGCTTCGACGTTCTTGTTGAGTTGCCTCTTGAAGCAGGCCTGGATAGCTCGTTGATACGTGGCGCCGGCATTCTTCAGCCCGAAGGACATGGTCGTGTAGCAGTACGCGCCAAACGGGGTGATGAACGCAGTCTTCTCCTGGTCTTCTTCCTTGATCGTGATCTGGTGGTACCTGGAGTAGCAGTCGAGGAAGCAGAGTAGGTCGCAGCCCGCCGTGGGGTCGATGACTTGATCAATTCGCGGCAACCCGAAGGGGGTCCTTGGGGCAGTGCTTGTTGAGATCAGTGTAGTCGACGCACATCCTCCACTCGTTCGAGTTCTTCTTGCGGACGAGGATGGGGTTGGCAAGCCACTTAGGATGGATGTCACACCCGATTTCCGGAGGGAAACCAGATGCATCTCATATGTGTGCCAGGATCTAGTTCCACACATATGATAGACGAAATGAGTGTAATATCATAGACAGTAAAACGTAACAAGGGGTTTAACAACTTACTACACTCATTCGGAAGACACGAAGTCTTTAACATCGGAAAACGATAACTACACGACGAGTCTTCGTCTTCCACTTCCACAGGCACTTGACTGGGGGAGACGCATGCCTCAGAACTCCTCAAAGTCGTTGTAGAACTCTTCACCATTGTTCTCTTCTGAACAGCGATAAGCAAGGCTGAGTACACTTATGGTTGGTACTCAACAAGTGGGGGAATATGCAAGGCTATCAAGGATAGGCTATGGTTTTGCAGCGGTTAGCATTTTAATGTTGGTCAAACTTTTAATTAAAGAACGCCTAATTACTAGATGTAAGTATATACCAACCCACTTAAGAAACTTTTAAGCAAAACAGCCCAAAGCTCCTCGAGCTTCACCAAACCACGATTTATTCTCATCTTCAAGTTTTATTAATCATGTGAGGGTCCAAGCCGCTCATGACCGTGAGCACGGCCGATCGATCGCCTTTACACTCGCGAGAGGTTTGCACACTTTACCCACGGCTCGCGTAAAAGTTCCGAAGAACTTTGAACCCAACCATGCGATGCCGATCGTGCATCATACCACACTTCCGAGGTGTGATTGCATAGGGACGCTACGAAGCCTTTACAAAGGTATACAAAAGACTAACGACCCGCATAGTTACAGATCAGGGCGGACCATAACCCTCCCTAGTGGTCAGCACCTTAGCAAAGGTTGCTACCCCAAAAGGACCGGGCTATACCCCTGCAACCCGGATCCCCCTCTGCTCCTTTCGGAAAAGGGCCATCGCATCAATCGCACACCTAATTAATTGGCTAAGGTCAGAGCCATGTAACACTGTGGTTGCGCATGTTTTCTTGGGTGGTTCTCCATGTTCCGATTAAATCAAGTGTTCTTGTATTACCAAAAGCTTCATCGTTAATCATACAAGCCTTTATCTTGGAAAACCATTTTTATCCAACCCAAGTTGAGCAACTAGCATATTCTACCCAAAAACATTTAATAAATAGGGTTGATCCAAGGATTGTGGGTAAAAGTCTAGGTAAGTCCTTGAAAAGGGTGTTCCCATCAAGTTAATGCAATATCATCATAAAAGTAAACTTAATTGTAATGCAGTTATATAGGACAAAAATAGAACATGCAGGGGGAAAAGACCACTTGCCTTCCTTGCTTAAACACTAAGGTTCTTCTTCTTCAAACACTTGATCTTGATCTACTTCATCTGGTTGTTCGCCTGAAACTGGCACGATGTCTACGAGCACACAAGAACACATACAATAAACAAAACAATACACCAAGCATGAAAAGCTTAAAGGGAAAACAAGGTTTGGGTCTAGGAAAGCGAACACAAGGAACACTCGGAACTATCGGGAGATTTGGATGATCACATACAAGAGCTAGCTATGCGTTTGATATCTTTTAATTAAGTAAAATCATGTGTATAGGTTATTTCAGAGAAATACCCTATTTATAATTAAGCAAGTTATATTTATATTTAAAAGACAATGTAAGCCTATTCCAATTTTACTTATAAATATTCAAGTATGATTTAAGCAAATTAAACATTTAATTTTAAAAAAAAGCATTTAAAAGTATCTAGGCGTTTGTCTTTATATTTCGTGTTATTCTAATCAAATTATAATTTAAAAACACATTTATATTCACTTTAATCAAATTAACATTTAATTAAGAAAACTCGGGATATAGCCTATGTTACATTTTAGTAGAAAGCAAATTGCATAATCATTAATCAAATTAGGTTTGATTATAAAACCGTGGTATACATCTAATTAACTTTTAATTAAAAGAAATGTTCATTTAATATTAATCATATTAACTTTCTTATGAAAACACGTGTTAAACTTCTAATTAGATTTTAATTAGAAAAGCATGTGCAATAGGATTTAATCATATTTAATATTTAAATATAAAACAATGAACATGTACAACATTGGTCCTATCACGTAGTTTTAGTTGATATGAGCCTAACGCAACTTGAAACGGTGGAATCGGAGCTACAACGCAAAAGATATGGAGAAAACAAGATTCTAGAACTGCCGGGCTTGAAAAGACGGTCGCGTGGACACCAAGAACGCTTAAAACGGAGCTAGGACGGAAAAGATATGGCTAAAACAAGATTCGAGGGACTAATTTGTGAATATCCGGAAGCTTAGGGGGTTTCCGCAAGATTTCGGGGACCTAAACATAAATATGTGTGAAACTAGGAGGTCTAACATGTAAAAGGTCAAGGGTAGGCTATTTAACGAGTAAAAACTAAAGAGATCGGGGGCCTAGACATAAGAATCGGGGATCGAATTGTGAGGGTTTTGATAGGTGGAAGGGTATATTTGTAATTTCCGAAACTCGGGGTTCTCTTTGTAAAATTACCGGGGCGGCCGGCGGATAAGCCGCGGTGGTGCCACGTGGCGGCCCGGGGTTGGCCGTGCCGACGCGAGCGCCGACGCGAGCCGACGCAAGCGCCGCCGTCGGCGGTGGACCGCGCCCGTGGACCGGCCCACCGGCCCACGGTGGACCGATCCAAGGGGTACGCCCCTTTTCTAATCCGGGGCCGTCCGCGCCGATCGGACGGCCCCCGATCGCGTGCGGTGCGAGGCCGGGGGGGGGGAGCGGCCGGCCCGCGGCGCGCGCCCGGCGGCGCGCGCCGGCGAGGCTCGCCGGAGAAGCCAAGGATGGCCTCCCGGCCACCAAATCACCTGGCAAAAACACCAGAAGAAAGAGAAGAGGAAGGGGAACTTGCGTAGGAGTTTGGAAGGGAGGGAGAGGCACTGGCGAAGGGGATCTGCGGCGAGGGGCGGCGGTGGCGGCGGTGTTCCGCGGCGGCGGCGCTCTGGAGAGGGAGGAGAGGAAAGTAGGGGCGCGGGGTGGAGAGGAGACAGTGCTCATCCTATATAGGGCGGAGGGGGGAAAGGGGAGGAGGCGCGGTGGGGCGGTGGCGGTTGCTCGCCGGTGGGGGCCATTAGTGGCGGCGGCGGCGGTTCGATCGGGCGACGCCCGTAGGGAGGGTGAGGGAGGCACGAGGGAGTGAAAGGGCAGCCCAAGAGCTCTCAGGTGTGCTTTATAGGGTGAGAAGGGGAAGGAGGGGCGACGGCCGGGCTATGGCCATTAATGTCTATGGCGGCGGCGGCCTTCAATGGCAATCAAGGGAGGGAGCCTTGATTAGGGAGAAACGGAGAGGAATTGATGGCCGGGGAGTGAAAGAGGGTTATTGCCGTGCCTTGATGGGGAGGGTTGAAGAAGGGGGAGCGCGGGGGACGCGGGCTATGGCCGGCGGCGCGCGCGTACCGGGCGGGGGGAGGGCCGGAGGTAGAGGACGGGCCGACGGGGCGGGCCCCGTCGGTCAGTGGGAGAGAAGGAGAGAGGGGAGCGCAGGTGGGCCGGTGCGGCTTCGTGGGCCGGAAAGGAAATGTGGGCCGCGCGGGGAAAACAGAAAAAGAAAGGAGGGAGAAAGGGAGGTGGGCCGCGGGGTTGGGCTGGGCCGGCGGTGAGTTTGAGTTTGTTTTTTTTTTCAAATCCATTTCAAACCAATTTCAAACCCTTTTAAATTCAAATCTTTTACACAAATTTTCACAAGTATTTTAAGACTTTTTAAAACCACATCACAACCAAAACTCATGCATTCAAATCATGATGCACAAGCACTTATTGCTTCTAAATTATTAAAATGATATTTAAATATTTTTAAGGCCAAATTTATTTGATAATTTATTTAATCCTTAGAAAATTAAAACTAAAACACCTTGTTGCTTATATTAATTTGGTGATGGAATTTTAGGGTGTTACAAATCTACCCCCCTTAAGAAGAATCTCGTCCCGAGATTCGGAGAGATTGAAAAGAACCAAGGGTATTATTCTGAATCCATCTTGTACATTGAGTTCTTCCAACAGGCATAGCTCCTTCACCTACTTTCCTAAATCTTGATTCACTTTGCCTTCTTCTTTGGATAGGGCAGTAGCAACAACCTCAATCCCGTCTCCTTGCAGATTGGTTAAGAGTACTGACTTCTTGGCACACAAAATTATTCCGTCACTTTCGCCCAACCAATACTTTCCAAGTATTATATTTATTCCACTAGATGTAAGAACTACTAGATCAGCTTGAAAATCTATTCCCTTGATCTTGAGATTGACTTGTGGGCATACATGAGTGGACTTCATTTCACCATTTGAGAAACCAATCAGCAAATGTGTCGTCATGGAACTCATAGGTATATTATGCTTTGCCACAAATTATTCAGTAATGAATGAATGTGATGCTCCGGAATCAAATAAAATCGTTGCAGGCACAGAGTTTGACAGAAAACGTATCCAGCACAAAATCAGGAGCGTCTGGAGCTTGTTCAGCTGTCACGTGGTTTACTTTGCCACGCACATAATTCCATTGACCCTTATTGATGTGAGAATTTGCACTTCCATGATGTATCTGAGATGATGGTTGTCCGAACCTTTGACCATTGTCTTTTTGGGGAGTCTAGATGTTACGATTTGGGAAGATGCTAGCATAATGTCCGAATTCACAACAATTGAAACAACCATTAGGGTGAACTGGAGAGTTGTTTCGTCCGGGTGCACCTGAGTGATCCTGATGATGACTTGCAACGTGTGGTGTTTGTTGGCTGGAATGCTGGAATTGCTGGGTTGAACATTGCAACTGAGAATTTTTGCAAATAATTTCTTCTTAATCCACCAGAACTAAACTGAGGTCTCTGTGATGAGTTGAAGCGGGGACGTATGTTGCTGATTGTCCACGAGATTGGAACTTGCGATTCTGTTCACCAAGACATTTGTTCTCAAGGCCTATAGCTTTGTTCAGTAATGTAGCGAAGTCCGGGAAGCTGTGACTCTGTAGTTGATAGTTGAGTGGCCCTATCAGACCATCCAGGAAGCGTTCTTGCCTCTTTGGGTCAGTATTAACTTCATCTGATGCATAGTGAGACAACTGAGTGAACTTGTCCAGATACTCGTTAACTAACATATTGCCTTGCTTTAGAGCGAGGAACTCTCTTTGCTTAAGCTTGATTGCACCAGAGGGAATGTGGTGCATGTGAAAATGATCCTTGAACTCCTACCAGGTGGTGGTGTTAGGTGTAGCATGTGCGACAGTGTACTCATTCCACTATTCAGCTATTATTCCTTACAAACAGCCTGCTGTATACAAGACCATATCTCGATCAGTACACTGGGTCATCTCCAACTTCTTGGTGACAGTCTTTAACCATTCATCAACATCCAATGTATCAGTTGAGTAGGAGTATGTGGGAGGATGTGACTCATGAATTCCTTATGCTTGTCCACCGGTGCTGGTGGTGCTGCTGGTGGTGACTGATTTTTTTTTTTGAGCTTGAATGTTTTGAATAGTGGCAGTCAGGTTTTGGATTAGCTGCATCTGAGTGACAAGGAACTGTTGCGTTACTGGATCCATTGTTGATGGGTGGGGGTGGTGCTTGATTCTGATGATTAGCAATATGAGCACAGACAACAGATGAAATGTCTTGACCTTCTTCTGACCTGATGCTCACCATCTGATTGTTAGAGAAAGGTATCTCATATAGGAATAGTGAACTTAATGCATGAAGAGATGAACTCACAAAGATGAAGCAATTTGAACTTCCAATTTAAGACAGATTCTCATCCCGAGATTCACAAAAGCTAGCATGAAACAAGAGTTCGGGTGTTTAGCATCCAACACTGCTTATCTTGCTTCCATATAATTCGTCTTACACAAGCTCCATAAGTATAATTCTTTATTCTTCACAACTCACTTTATAAACATCATTGGAATACTCAACCTAACTCCACTTGTAACTATCCATTCCTTTTTCTCGACTCTGTTGATTTTCCTTTGTAGGATTTTTCTTCTTTTCTTGATAAAGTGATTTGAATAGAGCTGGATTAACTCCATTTTTTGACTATTTGGAATCACTCTTCAAACATTTTTCTTCTTCTTTTGATCCAAAAGCTTCTTGGGGCACTAACTTATGAAATGTCCCCCTTCGTTACAATAGAAACATGCTTTTCTTGCTTTAGTATCCTGGCGACTGCATGTTTGACTAGAAGTAAAGGTATTGAGATTTCGATCCTGGGGTTGATTACCATCCTCTTTTGCACACCAACTAGCGAGATGTCCATTTTCTTCACGCTTGAGGCAATATAATCCATCGTGACTAGGCAAAATCCTCTTACTCTTTGTTGGACAATTATTAACATAGTGGCCTTCTTTAACGCATCTGAAACACAGTCTTTTAATACTGTTGCCTTGACTTTCTTCACTTGCATGCTTCTTGAGTTGTTTGATTCTATCAGGCTGAAATGCTTTGAGAGTTATACTCCAATCCTCAAGGTTGATAATCTGATTACTGTCTACAGCTTGAGCAACTTCTTCTAGGACTGGATTTTGGGTACATAACTTCATCTTCTTATTGATATCCAAATAGTAACATTGTCCAGCCTCATCTGTCATTAGGCTGGCTTCTTTTTGGAGACATGAACGACCATAATGCTCACAATATTGACATGCTCCTGCAGTCTTCATATGTTCCTATTGTTCATTCGTCCGCAACTCTGGTGCTCTATGACTTCTCTTATTATTTTGATGATTCCATGCTTCTAAAACTTGCTTCTTTACTGGTCCTGCGGAAACTCCAGCTTTGATTATCTCTGTGTTATGAGAGGATGATATGTTGATCTCCTTTTGTCCTTGTAAGACTTGAGCTTGCATGACTGATAGCTTTGTCCAATGACAGTGGAACAGATGAAATCTGACAGTTATCACCCAAAACAAGATTGGAGCTCTTAGGATTTGATGCTTGTTCTATATTATACTGATGGATGTTAACCATGGTTTGAGTCATTACTTGCAGAATCTGAGTTTGTGTTGCCATATACTCTAGCATTCTGCGTTCGATTGCTGAGGTTGTAGATGGAATATCGATGTTTCGTTTGTTGTCTTTATATTCATGATTTCCATTGGGACTCACCATCCGGTTGTGTGATAAAGGTAAGCTCAGAAGAGATTGGAAACATACAGATTGAAGAGCAAGGTAAAATTATTGATATCATATCCATCTTTTCTTGTTGTGATTGTAATCACACTGTGGTAGAGAGGAGAATAACAGGAGTGAAAGAAACTTCTTTCATATGTTGATGTCTGTATATGCTTGTAGATTTCTGGTTGTTGATGTTGTTGCTTCTAGACTTTGATCTTCTGACATCCTTCAACCAACCTTGAACGGCAGATAAGGATAACCCAGATTGGAACCCAAACTATCTCTATTAACCTAATAATTTATTTCTTGTTGCATTTGTGGCCATCACTCCACAATACAACTCACACAAGCAAAGATCCAAATCAATCATGTGTTCAAACAACAAACATTAGCACAACGATCGTCCTCACAGAAACGTTTCTATCGAAGTTGATAAGAGGGTATGCCATCTAAGAACTTATACTAGGGAACACTGGTGGTAGATCCAGCTGAAAGAACAAGAACTGAACTCAGTATAGATCAAAGACAAATGATGGGTTTTATCAAAGAACAAAGGATAAATTAGATTTTTATGCGTAAATAAGATAATTTTGAAGGATGATATGGCTTTCTAGAACATGAATCCTTAATTTTCGACAATTTCTAGCTAAGGCTGCGTTCCTACAGTCAACACCGCTCTGATACCACTCTGTCACACCCGATTTCCGGAGGGAAACCAGATGCATCTCATATGTGTGCCAGGATCTAGTTCCACACATATGATAGACGAAATGAGTGTAATATCATAGACAGTAAAACGTAACAAGGGGTTTAACACCTTACTACACTCATTCGGAAGACACGAAGGTCTTTAACATCGGAAAACGATAACTACACGACGAGTCTTCGTCTTCCACTTCCACAGGCACTTGACTGGGGGAGACGCATGCCTCAGAACTCCTCAAAGTCGTTGTAGAACTCTTCACCATTGTTCTCTTCGAACGGCGATAAGCAAGGCCGAGTACACTTATGGTTGGTACTCAACAAGTGGGGGAATATGCAAGGCTATCAAGGATAGGCTATGGTTTTGCAGCGGTTAGCATTTTAATGTTGGTCAAACTTTTAATTAAAGAACGCCTAATTACTAGATGTAAGTATATACCAACCCACTTAAGAAACTTTTAAGCAAAACAGCCCAAAGCTCCTCGAGCTTCACCAAACCACGATTTATTCTCATCTTCAAGTTTTATTAATCATGTGAGGGTCCAAGCCGCTCATGACCGTGAGCACGGCTGATCGATCAGTTTTACACTCTGCAGAGGTTCACACACTTTACCCACAGCTCGCGTAAAAGTTCCGAGGAACTTTGAACCCAACCATGCGATGCTGATCAGGCATCATACCACACTTCCGAGGTGTGATTGCATAGGGACGCTACGAAGCCTTTACAAAGGTATACAAAAGACTAACGACCCGCATAGTTACGGATCGGGCGGACCATAACCCTCCCTAGTGGTCGGCACCTTAGCAAAGGTCGCTACCCCAAAAGGACCGGGCTATACCCCCGCAACCCGGATCCCCCTCTCGCTCCTTTCGAAAAGGGCCATCAGATCAATCGCACACCTAATTAATTGGCTAAGGTCAGAGCCATGTAACACTGTGGTTGCGCATGTTTTCTTGGGTGGTTCTCCATGTTCCGATTAAATCAAGTGTTCTTGTATTACCAAAAGCTTCATCGTTAATCATACAAGCCTTTATCTTGGAAAACCATTTTTATCCAACCCAAGTTGAGCAACTAGCATATTCTACCCAAAAACATTTAATAAACGAGGGTTGATCCAAGGATTGTGGGTAAAAGTCTAGGTAAGTCCTTGAAAAGGGTGTTCCCATCAAGTTAATGCAATATCATCATAAAAGTAAACTTAATTGTAATGCAGTTATATAGGACAAAAATAGAACATGCAGGGGGAGAAGACCACTTGCCTTCCTTGCTTAAACACTAAGGTTCTTCTTCTTCAAACACTTGATCTTGATCTACTTCAACTGGTTGTTCGCCTGAAACTGGCACGATGTCTACGAGCACACAAGAATACATACAATAAACAAAACAATACACCAAGCATGAAAAGCTTAAAGGGAAAACAAGGTTTGGGTCTAGGAAAGCGAACACAAGGAACACTCGGAACTATCGGGAGATTTGGATGATCACATACAAGAGCTAGCTATGCGTTTGATATCTTTTAATTAAGTAAAATCATGTGTATAGGTTATTTCAGAGAAATACCCTATTTATAATTAAGCAAGTTATATTTATATTTAAAAGACAATGTAAGCCTATTCCAATTTTACTTATAAATATTCAAGTATGATTTAAGCAAATTAAACATTTAATTTTAAAAAAAGCATTTAAAAGTATCTAGGCGTTTGTCTTTATATTTCGTGTTATTCTAATCAAATTATAATTTAAAAACACATTTATATTCACTTTAATCAAATTAACATTTAATTAAGAAAACTCGGGATATAGCCTATGTTACATTTTAGTAGAAAGCAAATTGCATAATCATTAATCAAATTAGGTTTGATTATAAAACCGAGGTATACATCTAATTAACTTTTAATTAAAAGAAATGTTCATTTAATATTAATCATATTAACTTTCTTATGAAAACACGTGTTAAACTTCTAATTAGATTTTAATTAGAAAAGCATGTGCAATAGGATTTAATCATATTTAATATTTAAATATAAAACAATGAACATGTACAACATTGGTCCTATCACGTAGTTTTAGTTGATATGAGCCTAACGCAACTTGAAACGGTGGAATCGGAGCTACAACGCAAAAGATATGGAGAAAACAAGATTCTAGAACTGCCGGGCTTGAAAAGACGGTCGCGTGGACACCAAGAACGCTTAAAACGGAGCTAGGACGGAAAAGATATGGCTAAAACAAGATTCAGGGACTAATTTGTGAATATCTGGAAGCTTAGGGGGTTTCCTGCAAGATTTCAGGGACCTAAACATAAATATGTGTGAAACTAGGAGGTCTAACATGTAAAAGGTCAAGGGTAGGCTATTTAACAGAAAAACTAAAGAGATCAGGGGCCTAGACATAAGAATCAGGACTGAATTGTGAGGGTTTTGATAGGTGGAAGGGTATATTTGTAATTTCCAGAAACTCGGGGTTCTCTTTGTAAAATTACCAGGGCGGCTGGCGGATAAGCCGCGGTGGTGCCACGTGGCGGCCTGGGGTTGGCTGTGCTGACGCGAGCGCTGACGCAGAGCTGACGCAAGCGCTGACGTCAGCGGTGGACCGCGCCCGTGGACCCGGTCCACCGGTCCACGGTGGACCGATCCAAGGGGTACGCCCCTTTTCTGATCTGGGCCGTCCGCGCCGATCGGACGGCCCCGATCGCGGGGTGCGAGGCCGGGGGGGGGGAGCGGCCGGCCGCGGCGGCGCCCGGCGGCGCGCGCGCGGCGAGGCTCGGGCCGGAGAAGCCAAGGATGGCCTCCCGGCCACCAAATCACCTGGCAAAAACACCAGAAGAAAGAGAAGAGGAAGGGGAACTTGCGTAGGAGTTTGGAAGGGAGGGAGAGGCACTGGCGAAGGGGATCTGCGGCGAGGGGCGGCGGTGGCGGCGGTGTTCCGCGGCGGCGGCGCTCTGGAGAGGGAGGAGAGGAAAGTAGGGGCGCGGGGTGGAGAGGAGACAGTGCTCATCCTATATAGGGCGGAGGGGGAAAGGGAGGAGGCGCGGTGGGGCGGTGGCGGTTGCTCGCCGGTGGGGGCCATTAGTGGCGGCGGCGGCGGCTCTGAATCGGGCGACGCCCGTAGGGAGGGTGAGGGAGGCACGAGGGAGTGAAAGGGCAGCCCAAGAGCTCTCAGGTGTGCTTTATAGGGTGAGAAGGGGAAGGAGGGGCGACGGCCGGGCTATGGCCATTAATGTCTATGGCGGCGGCCGGCCTTCAATGGCAATCAAGGGAGGGAGCCTTGATTAGGGAGAAACGGAGAGGAATTGATGGCCGGGGAGTGAAAGAGGGTTATTGCCGTGCCTTGATGGGGAGGATTGAAGAAGGGGGAGCGCGGGGGACGCGGGCTATGGCCGGCGGCGGCGCGCCGTACCGGCGGGGGAGGGCTGGAGGTAGAGGACGGGGCTGACGGGCGGGCCCCGTCGGTCAGTGGGAGAGAAGGAGAGAGGGGAGCGCAGGTGGGCCGGTGCGGCTTCGTGGGCCGGAAAGGAAATGTGGGCCGCGCGGGGAAAACAGAAAAAGAAAGGAGGGAGAAAGGGAGGTGGGCCGCGGGGTTGGGCTGGGCCGGCGGTGAGTTTGAGTTTGTTTTTTTTTCAAATCCATTTCAAACCAATTTCAAACCCTTTTAAATTCAAATCTTTTACACAAATTTTCACAAGTATTTTAAGACTTTTTAAAACCACATCACAACCAAAACTCATGCATTCAAATCATGATGCACAAGCACTTATTGCTTCTAAATTATTAAAATGATATTTAAATATTTTTATGGCCAAATTTATTTGATAATTTATTTAATCCTTAGAAAATTAAAACTAAAACACCTTGTTGCTTATATTAATTTGGTGATGGAATTTTAGGGTGTTACAATGGAAGACTTCTCTGATGAAGCCAGCCACGAGTAGTTTAGCGAGTTCCTTCTTGATGGCATCCCGTCTGTCGTCAGCGAAACGACGGAGGTGTTGTCGCTTGGGGGTGGCCTTAGGATCGACATTGAGGCAGTGCTCAATCAACTCCCTGGGCACTCCTGGCATGTCCGCTGGCTTCCACGCGAAGATGTCGTAGGTAGCCCGGAGGAAGTTGATGAGCGCGTCTTCCTATTTGGGGTTGAGGCCGGCCCCGACGGTGGTGGTCTTGCTGCTGTCGCCTGTCCCTAGATCGATCGTCTTGACCAGAACCTCCTCAGCTGGCTGAGGCTTGTTGGCTTTGTCAGACTTCTCAGGGATGTCGAGTTCACTTGTGGCAAGCTTCTTCGACGCGGTGTAGACCTCCATCATAGTGTTGGGTACTTGATTCGTGGAGGCGTTCTCCACAGCTTCCGTGTCGCAGTCGTGCGAGATCTTCAAGTCCCCTTCAAGAGAGAGTACACCTGCTGGGCTTGGCATCTTGAGTACCAAGTAGGTGTAGTGCGGCACCGCCATGAACTTGGCGATGACCGGTTTGCCGAGGATGGCATGGTAGGATGTCTCGAAGTCCGCGACCTCGAACTTGACGTACTCGGTACGATAGTTGTCCCGAGATTCCCCGAAGGTAACTGGCAGGACCACTGAGCCCAGCGTGATAGCCGCGTTACCGGGGACGATGCCGTAGAAAGGCGTGTTGCTCTTGGTGAGCATGTGAGTGATGTTGAGCTTCATCTTCTTCAAGGTCTTGGTGAAAAGGATGTTGAGCCCGCTTCCACCATCGATGAGGACCTTGTTGAGCTTGGAACCCGCGACCACCGGCTTCAGGACGAGAGGGAACCGCCCTGGTTCGGAGAAGCTGGTCCATTGATCCGCGCGGGAGAAGGTGATGGGTACCTCTGACCACCTGAGGGGGGTCGGGACCGCTGGTTCAATGCTCATGACTTCTCGACGAGTAGTCTTTTGCTCCCGTCTGTTGGGTAGTCCGCCGAACAGGACGTTGACAGTCCTGTCGGGTTCCTGGAAGTCGCCGTTGTCTCTGTCGTTCTTTTTCTTGCCTTTCTTGTCGTGAGGGTGCGGTGGCTCTAGAGTACTCTTGAGTGCTCGCCTGAGTTGGTAGCACTGCTCGGTGGTGTGGTTGCCGTTCAGATGCCATGGGCACTTCTTCTTCAGCAAGTCTTTGAAGCCGCCGGAGGTCTTCTTCGAGTTCTCCTTCGCAAGGCGCTGGATAGCCGCGACAGTGTTGTCTGGCTTGCGCTTGCGGTTGGGACCCGAGTAGTAGTAGTTGTTGTTGCGACCGCCTTGGTTCCCGTTGTTACCGCTGCCGCCGCCCGTGTTCTGCTTGTTCTTGCCACGGATGGCGTTGTACTTAGCATTAGCTTTGTCTTCTTCATCCGCCCAGGACGTGATCATGTCCTTGAGGTGGGGGATGGACTTGGGGCGACGGCGACCGAAGTCTTCAAAGGTGCGGCGATGGTAGAGGCCGTCTTGGAAGAGGTCGATGACCTCCTTGTCGGTGACGTCGACTACGGTAGCGCGCTTGTCGAAGAAGCAGCGCATGTACTTGCGGAGGGTCTCGCCTTGTTCCTGCTTGACCATGGCCAGGTCCATGCGAGTACCCGAGCGGCCCATGGCGCCCGCGAAGTTCTTCGGTGAAGCTGCTCCTTCACTGGTCCCACTTGTCGATCGAGTGCTTGTCTAGCGACTCGAGCCATGTGAGTGGGGCTTGGTCCAGGCAGAAGGGGAAGTAGAGGCACTTGGAGTAATTGTTGCCGCCAGCGTTCTTCATGGAGAGAGCGTAGCACCTGAGCCACTGGATGGGATCCTGCTTCGCGTTGTACTTGGTGATCCCCAAAGGCTTGAACTTGTCGGGGAGGAGCAAGTTGCGAAGTCGAGGTGAGAAGGAGGGGAAGCCGTCGTTGCCGCGTGCGGTGGCTGACTTCTTCCGCCGCAGCTCTTCGATCTTCTGACGGGCGTCGTAGCCGCCCTGTGAGGCTCCGGAGGCGTGGCTGTTCGCGTGGTCTCGACCGCCGCGGCCGCCGCCGCCGCCGGCCCTCCTGTTGGCTCCGTGGTTGGAGCTTCCGCCGTCGCTACCGCCGCCGTCAGGGCCGCGGCCGCCACCGTCAGGAGTACGGTGAGGGACGAGCTCGCGATTGCTATTGCTACCCTGTGAGGATCCGCCGGCGTTTGCGCGAGTACGGTTGGGCTGAGCCGGCAGCTCGGCTCGAGTACGATTGCGGTCGAGGTCAGCGCTGCGACTTGTAGCTTCGTTGTCGCGGTTCCTGGCGGGGGGAGGCTGCCTGACCCTGTTGTCGACCTGCATGAAGTAAGCGTTTTCAGCGAGCTTGGCGATGACTTCTCCAGCGCGTATTCCCTGAGCCTGGCGTGCGATCGCTACGATCGACATGAGGCATTGCTCGGGGGTAGTGTGTACTCTGCTCTCGACCGCCTCGAGAGCTTCCGCAAGGTTGTGGATGGGGAGGTTGTCTCTGAGACGCCGGCGCCTTTCGTTGCGCTTCCTGTTACGCTCACGTCGAGCGTCCCTATTGGCGGCGGTCTCGTCTGCAGGTGCATCAGCAGACAACTCGTCTGCGGAGATGTCTTCGAGGTACCTGTCCTGCGCTGTCCCTGAGGGTCTTGGTGTGTCGCTGGCAGCCATGAAGACTTGGCGATCAGGGTTGCCAAGACTGGATTCAGAACTCCCACCTCTGTCGGGGTGTACGAATCAGCTCGGGCAAGTGGTGTTCCCTCCTGGAACGGGAGCGAGTCGAGGTAGGCGACATAGCGTGAGTCTCCACTTATCAGGTCCGCTGGCTTGCGATCTGGCCAGTAGACGAATCTCCCGGCAGGTGTGGACGTTATGACCAGCCCAGACGCCGGCCCTGATAAGGGGTGCTCTGTAGTGTTGTCCTCGGACTCGGGATCCTCTGGGTCCGACCCGAAGTCAAACTTGTACATGGAGTGCGGGTAGAAGCCGGAGAGGGGGTTGGAGTCCGAAGCGTGGCCGGGGGTGGTGTCGGAGTCCGAGTTGTACTCGGGTACGGGCTCCTTGCCGGCCCGGCGCGAAGTGGGAGCCTCTGTGCGGGCCCTGCTGACAATGCGGGGGCCACACATGGAGTGCCCGCGGGGTGGTGAGACCACATGCGATGGCTGAGTAGCCGGCTCGCATGCGATAGCCCACGGAGACGTCGAGTTCGAGTTGGAAGTGGACCCGAGCTCGAAGTCAGCGTTGTGGTCGAAAAGTGAAATTTCGCCGAACGTGCCGGTGTGTTCGCCTGTGACAACTTCAGGAAGCGTCACGAAGCCGGCCTCCGGGTTGGGCGGCATGGTGAGGCGGCATTGGAAGGATCCCGCGCCGTCAGCAGTGCAGACCCAAGCGTCGAAGACGAAGGTGTCGTCGCGGTTGAAGGCGACGGTTGGCTTGAAGTAGACAGGAGCCGTCGAGTTCGCCATGTGATCTCGGGCGAGAGCCCCTACCTGGCGTGCTAGCTGTCGGTGTTTTAGACCGGCAACCTACTAAGTGGAGTACCCGAAGTAGATGAATGTGGCCTCGCCGAGATCGGTAACTCGAAGGAAGAGACACGTGGCACACAATTTAGACAGGTTCGGGCCGCGAGGTGCGTAATACCCTACGTCTTGTATGCCGCGTAGCTCTAGATTGATTGGATGTGATTACAATATGATGCGTGATGAGAGAGAAGGTTCCCTGCCTCGCCTTATGTAGTCTGGGAGGCAGGGTTACAGGTGCGTAATACCCTACGTCCTGTATGCTGCGTAGCTCTGGATTGATTGGGTACGATTACAAGATGGTGCAATTGTACGCCGTGAGATGAGATGATCAGAGAGGGGTCCCTGCCTCGCCTTATATAGTCCGGGAGGTAGGGTTACAATTCGGTTTAGGGAGAGAGTACTAGTCGAGTACGTCTAGGAGTCCTCCATACAGTGCGGGACATGTACAGCTTCCTATCCGAGTACTTCTCCTCTGCAGTCCTTGTGCTTCACGCCATCAGGTGCCGTGCAGCGCAAGTCGGGTAGTCCCAGGGGCCCACCGAGTAGTCAGTCCTGGTACCCACCGAGGTAGTGGGCCCAGGGAGGTCCATACGACAGGCACCCAAATGGGTTGGTTCCAATCCCGCTCCTCCTTCATCTTCCCAACATTGTGTGCAACCACCTTGCCATTAGCCTTCTTCTTGATGACGTAGGTGTTGCTCTTGGTCTTGTTCTTGCGGGTTGGGCTTGGTGTAGATGAGGGAGCTCTTGATGGCGGGCTTCAACTTCTTCTCGCCCTTGTCCATCTTCTTGACAAATTGAGGGCATTTGTAGAACTTGTGCCTTCTCCATGACACTTGTAGCAAGTCACAGTTGCACCCTTCTCAAGCTTCTTCACCATGGAATCACGGTTATCTTGAGAAGGTTGGACTTTGCTCTTCATGTCTTGAGAGATGTTCACTTGTTCTTCATCGTTCTTGCCCTTGCCCATCAAGCTTGCCAACCTCTCTCGGAGCCATTTCACTTCTTGCTTGAGCTCTTCATTTTTCTTGCCTATGAGACAATCACATGTTTCTACAACAACATTCTCATTGCAAGATGGTGAGCAAGATTCATCAATTAAATCAATGCAAGAAGTTGAAGCATCTACCTTGGAGATAGGAATTGCACAAGGGATAGATGATTCATCAAGCTCAATAAAATTACTTGTTTTAGTCTCATTGCTCTCAAGCTTAGATTTTAGCTCATCACACTCCTTGCTAAGCAATTTGAATTTGCACAACAAATGTTACTAATTTGTAGCAAGGGTTGCACTAAGATCATTGAGAGCGTTGCGTTCTTTAATTTCATTAGCTTGTTTCTCAAGAATTGCTTTTTGCTCATGGACTAGCTCAACAAGATCATCAAGAGAGGTGGTGTCGGATTCATCATCACTTACATTGCTCTCCATACCTTTGGCCACAAGGCACATGTGTAGTGATGATGAAGGACCTTGCATGAAGCGAGTGGTGAAGTTCTTTCTTGATTCATCACTTGAGCTAGAAGAACTTGATTTTCCACCACTTGTCCACTCACGGACGGCGATAGTTGCTTTTTGCCTTGGTCTCCTCTACTTGACCACCTTCTTCTTGGGCTTGTGCTCGATCTTGGTGAACTTGATGTGTTGATGATGACGCCCTTCTCTCAAGTGGACGTTGTAGCCGTACATGTTGACTTTCTTCACATACTTGAAGATCTTCTTCACGTACTCGGCCACCATGGATTCAACCTCTTCATCACTTGAGGAATCTTCATCGTCACCATCATTACCATCATCCTCGCTTGAGCTTCCATGAGTAGCCATCCTACTCAACATCTTCTCTTGTTGGCTTGAGAGTGCATGGCTTGTACTTGGAGAGGATGGTTCTTGGGGCTTTTCTTGGGGCGCCTTCTTTGACTTGGGCATGAGTTGAAGCTCATGTGCCATGATCTTGCTCAAGATATGAGATGGCTTCAAATCTTTGAGCTTCTTCTCATAGATGATTGCCTTCACCAAGTCATAATCGGGCTTCCGGAGACTTTGAAGGATCTTGTGGTTGATGTTCAAGTCTGTGATGTCCTTCACACCTAAAGCATTGATCTCATTTACAAGCACATTTAGGCATGAGTACATAGATTCAGCATTTTCATTTGCAAGTTGCTCAAAGCTATTGAATTCCTCAAGGAGACAACCGTAGCATTCATTAGCAACTTCTTTTGAACCCCATTTTGCTCCTTGATAGTTTTCCATAGCTCATGAGCATTTTCACAATTAAAAACTCTGTTGAAAACACCTACATCAAGTGAGGACAAAATGATACTCTTATCAATCACATCAAATTGCTTTTCCATTTTAGTACCATTTTTCATGCCCTCATCGGTGACTCTCCAAACATCAAGGCCCTTTGCTTGGAGATAGGCCTCCATGAGAACATTCCACCGAGGATAGCCCGTGCCATCGAAATGTGGAGCCAAACCCAAGGTATCAACCCCGTTCATTCCTCTATAGAGCAACTCACTAGGCAGTGAAGCCTAACCGTTCCAATGAGCCGGTTTTCACAATTTACCAATCGAATTGGCGTATCCTTGTGAAGGAAGTGAGTCCCGGATCTGATACCACTTGTAAGGAATCGGATGCTCGTTAGCCTAAGAGGGGGAGGGGGTGAATTAGGCAACTTAAAACCTTAACCTACGGCTTCACTAATTTTACACAAAAGTAAACTAGAACAAACTATCTAGATGTGCAACTAAGGTTGTTCTAGTATGATTCTACTCTAGGAAAAGTAAAGGCAAGCAAAATTGCAATAGAGTAGATGCAGAAACGTAAAGGGGATGAGAGGAAGCAAACTCTTGACACACGATTTATCCCGTGGTATCAGTAGGCACTAAGCCACCCCTAGTCCACGTTGAAACACTCACACAAGAGTATTGCTTCCTGGCCACCAAGTCTCTCCCAAGAGGACCACTTGACTCGCCACAAAGGCTAGTCACTTAGGCACTTGTCAAGCTCCCTTGGTCACTTGATGTCGCCTCCACTAAGGAGCTTCTCCACCAAGGAAGGGGTCTCCACGTCCCCCGCACAAAGTATCCTCGCCGCTCCGCACCAAGTCGGAGGGTCGATGACGATTGCCGGTTAGCCACTTAGGCCCTAAGGCTTCCGGTGAACCTTGTACAACTGGATTCACACAAGAATCACCTCACAAGGTTGGCACAATCTTGCACTCACTCAGCTCTAAGCTAAGCCTAGCACTAAGCACATACACAAAGCATATGCAAGACTAAGGATGAGCAATTAAGTACTTGGATGGATTGGATATGATCTTCAATGTGTCTTAAACTCCTCTGCACTTCCACACAATCTAGCAACCTCAAATGGGCGGGTGGAGGAGGTATAAATAGCCCAAGGCATCAAACTAGCCGTTGGCTAAAAGCTGCTGAAAGTAGTACCGTCGGATGATCCGACGCTATCTTTTTCTGGGCATCGGTTCATCCGGTTCTACTAGCCGTTGCCTCCACCACACATGACTTCTCTGACACAACTACTCCGACGCTATGCACCGACGGTCCATCGGATCATCCGTTGCTGAAGAACACGCATCCATGTCGCCTCTGTTAGCTTCCATGCGACCGTCAGATAGACCGACGCTTCACCTTGACCAAGGCGTCGGATCATCCGGTGCTGAAGGCTTCGTCATGGCGCGTATCTGTCTTAATTCAAACTGAGCATCGGGTAGACCGACGGTATCCCCACTCAGACCGTCGGATCATCCGGTGCTACTGTCTTCGCTGCTCTTCTTCTGCAACTCGTCCGACGCATCTAGAAATTGGACCGTCGGTTCATCCGACGGTGCCTAGGGTTTCACCAGTGTACCAACTCGTCCAACGATTGCACCGACGCTTGCTATTTAGGTACCGTCGGTTCATCTGACGGTGTCCTTTTCCTTCTTTTTCTTCGCGTCTTCAACTTGGATCTTTTCTTCATCTTAACATACTTAACATGCCATTACTTATAGCCTCCAAATATATACTAAGTCCTCAAATTTGCTGTATGTAACCTAACATGTCCATGGTATGTTAACTTGTGATATGACATGT
This sequence comes from Cenchrus americanus, assembly GCA_947561735.1. Classification (NCBI taxonomy): domain Eukaryota; kingdom Viridiplantae; phylum Streptophyta; class Magnoliopsida; order Poales; family Poaceae; genus Cenchrus; species Cenchrus americanus. The sequence goes on along the minus strand of OX387242.1, from coordinate 160,954,086 downwards.
TAGCTTGGGCATGATATGTTAACTTGTGCATGGTATGTTAACATGTGGTAACATCCATGGGACCAAGGAGTGCCTACAAAGACATGCTAGACAATGTGGTTAGTCCCATTACTTGTGTTAGCATGAATCAGCAAAATCAACTCGAACAAATGGCAAATGGGGCCATGTTCGCTACAGTCATGCGCCTAACAGACTCCAACAAAAAAATAAACCAACTGAAAACATGCACTAGAATTATTCAAGAAATCTCCTCCTAAGTCTAGTGCAACTAAAAGCTTACAGTTTTTGAAGACCAATTTTGGTGACGAGCTCCAGGAACTTATGTTTGCTTATAGGCTTCGTGAGAACATCCCCAAGCTGCTCATCTGTCCTGACAAACTCCACCTCAATCAGCCTCCTGTGCAATGGTCCCGGAACAGATGAAACCTCAAATATATATGCTTGCTCCGGTCATGATGCACTGGATTTTTGATCAATGAGATTGCATACTTGTTGTCGATTCTCAACAGAGGTCTGCTCACTGCTGAATTCACCAATTCTCCCAGCAGTCTTGCCAACCAGATCCCATGGCATGAAGCTGTTGCAGCTGCAATGTACTCTGCCTCACAACTCGAGAGAGCCACTACCTTTTGCTTAACTAACTGCCAGCTGATTGCTCTATCTCCTAGGAAGAAAATAACTCCTGATGTGCTCTTTCTGCTATCAATATCACCTGCTAGATCACTGTCACTATAACCAAAAAGATTTGGCTGTTCATCCTTCTTTCTTGCATACCAGAGACCCCAATCCACAGTCCCAGCAATAAACCTGAGAATGTGTTTTGCTGCTGCTAAATGTTCTTCACATGGCTCCTCCATGTACCTGCTTACTTAGCCAACAGCAAAACCCAGGTCTAGCCTGGTGTGTACCAAGTACCTGAGGCTTCCAACCAAACTCCTATACTTAGTAGCACTAACTCTTGCACTTCTACTCTCTTTGCTTAACTTCAAATTTGCTTGCATTGGTATCTGACAAGGATTGCAATCCTGCAACCCCCCTTTTTCCAGGATTTTCCTTGCATAGCTACCCTGTGACAATGCTATCCCCTCCCCACTCTGCTTTACTTCAATCCCCAGGTAATAAGTGAGCAAACCAAGATCACTCATCTTGAACACATCTGCCATTTGCTGTTTAAACTCCAGTATGTTTTTGCTGCTTGCTCCAGTGATCACCAAGTCATCAACATACACACCCACTATGAGTCTATCTGCACTAGCACCACGACAATACATGGCATACTCACTTGGACACTTTTCGAAGCCAAGAATTCGTAAATCATCATCTAATTTTTGATTCCAGGCACGAGGGGCTTGATGTAAACCATACAGAGCCTTGTGGAGTTTGAATACCTTGTGTTCTTGCCCCTCCATGGTGAAACTCGATGCTTGCTCGACAAAAGCCTCTTCCTGAAGCTCCCCGTTCAGGAACGTCATCTTCACGTCCATGTGATGGACCTCCCAGCCGTTCTGGGCTGCCAGCGCTAGCAGCAACCAAACTGCCTCCATCCTGTCCACATGGGCGAACACTTCGTCGTAATCGACACCTTGCCGCTGTGCATACCCCATCACAACGAGCCTCACCTTGTACCACACTACCGCGCCATGCTCATCTTTCTTTACCTTGAACACCCACTTGAGCCCAATGGCACGCCGGCCTTGGGGCAAGTCTGTGAGTGTCCAAGTCCAATTGTCTTCGATCGCCAGCAGCTCATCCTCCATCGCCCTGCGCCAGCAAGCCTCCTGCTTAACCTGGATCAGCGACGTCGGTTCCTCTACCCTGATTGCCAACAGGCGATTCTCCCCCATGTCCCGTTCTATTGGACCAGGAGGCGTTCCTGGCCCCACGACGTTGTCCACTGGGTGGAACCGGAGTGGAGCATCTTAATCATGGTCAGCATCGAGTCCTTCATCTAGGTTCAGTGGCGGTGACACAAACTGGATGTCTGCGGGTGTCGCCCGCTCAGTTGAAATCGACGTCGGGGCCGACGCTGGTGTTCTTGGCGCGGATGGAGTGCTTGATGAAGCGCCTGGATCTTGAGTTTGATCTCTGTAGTCGATCGTGGTTATCTCCACGCGTAAGATGTTGTCGTCGTGTGCATCCGCTGCTTGCTCCTCCGGGCTTCCTGCCCAGTCCCACTGGGCGTCCTTGTCGAACACCACGTCCCTGGTGATGTCAACGCGGCGTACCACGGGGTCATATGCACGGTACGCCTTGGTGCTGTGCTCGTAGCCGACGAAGAACATCTTCCTTCCGCGGTCATCAAGCTTGTTCAGGTGCGGCGTCATGTTCTTCACATACACGATGCAGTCGAACGTCTTCAGGTGGTGTACAGCCGGCTTCTTCCAGTACCACGCTTCGAACGATGTCATTCCTGTCACGCTCTTGGTCAGACATCGGTTGAGGATATAGACTATGGTGTTTATAGTTTCTCCCCAGAACCAGCCCGGCAACCCCTTGGCATTGAGCATGTTGCGCTCCGTCGCCACCACCATCCCATTGTGCCGCTCGACCACTCCATTCTACTGCGGGCTATAGGGGGCAGTGAGCTGCCGTCGAACCCCCTCGTCTGCATAGTACTTCGCAAATTCAACCTAGGTGAATTCACAACCTCGGTCAGTGCTAAGCATGCCCAGCTTCTTCCCAGACTCAGCCTCGGTGCGCTCCTGGAACTCCTTGATCGCAGCGGCCGCCTGGTTCTTCCTTGCCAACACCTTCAGCCACATGAAGCGGCTCTTGTCGTCCACCAGCAGTAGGAAGTACTTGCCGCCGCTCGGTGTCTCCGGCGTGATGGGCCCACACAGATCACCATGTACGATCTCCAGAACGCGCTCGGCCCGGTACTGCGCCGCCACTGGGAACGAATTTCTCCTCTGCTTGCCGGCGAGACATGCATCGCACAGTTGATCCACCTGCTCGATTGACGGCAGGCCGCGCACCATCTTCTCCCGTGCCATCATCCGCAGCGCGCTCATGTTAATGTGGCCCATCCAAGCATGCCAGCGCCAGGCATCCTCCTTGCCGCACGCCACGAGGCACACTAGGCGTGCGACATCGAGCTCCAGCACGTATGGTCGGTCAGGCCGGCGCGACACCCGCGCCAGCAGCTTCCGGCTCTGCTCGCGGATCCTCAGCACGCCGTCTTAAATGTTCACCTTGTACCTCGCCTCATCCAGCTGCCCGATGCTGATGATGTTCGAGGTGAGGCGGGGTATGTAGTAGACTCCGGCGAATGAGCGGTGCTCGCCGTTCTTGCAGTTGAACAACACCGTGCTGTAGCCCTCTATGTTAGCCACCGAGCCGTCCCCGAAGCTCACTGTTTTGCGCACCATCGTGTTCAGCTCTGCGAACGCCAGGCGAGCGCCGGACATGTGGTTCGTCGCGCCAGTGTCGAGCACCCACGACTTGGTGTCACGGGTCTTCTCCTCCTCGCTGAGATGCACGAGCACCTTGTGCTCGACGAGCCGCACCTCGAGGCAAGGTGTTGCGGCCGGCCCTAACGCCGGCGTGCAGGACGATCGAGCCGCCCCTGCGCCGGATCGTGCCCGCGGCGCTCGAACTGAGCCGGAGGCCGCCCGCGCCGTCGGCACACAGGACGACTACGCCTCCACCTTGTGTGAATCCGAGCGTCCCCTACCCGGTGTCGTTGATGTAGCAACCAGGAGGATCTCCGCGGCGGCCGCCTGGGAATCTGCCATGGACCTCCCGCCTAAGGGCATGACCGTCGTATCCACCACCACCGCATGAGCCGCCAGCGACGATGAGATTTAGATTGGAGCAGGGAGGGGGCGAGTGACGTTGACCTCACCAGGAGCAACGACGCCTCCTCCTCATCTTGGACGAAGTGGGTTGCCTCCTTCTTGGGCTTTTGTGAACACTCACGAGCCCAGTGGCCGGTTTGCCCACATCACCGGCATTGATCCCGACCACCTTGCCCGGAGAGCTCGCCGACCCACGAGACGAAGTTGATCCGGAATTCCCACGGCCTCGCCCTCGTCCTCACGAACGCCCACCGCCGCGCCCGCCAGAGCTCCCGCTCCCACCGCCGACACGTTCGCCGTCACCCTTCTTCCTCCGCGACACCCACTCGTCCGCCGTCATGTACAGCTTGTCATCGTGGTGCAGCGCCGCTGAGGCCTCCTCGAACGAGTCCTCTGACGCCTTAGCCTCCCTGTCACTTCAACCACCGAGAGCGTGGAGATATCCAGGAGAGTGCAGATGGCAACCACCATCTGCTGGTACCGCGTTGGCGCACTGTGCAGGATCTTAAACACGAGCTGCTTGTCCTCCAGCACCACACCGAGGGTCTGCTGGGAGGCCTGCATACCCATCAGGCACAGTGCGAAATCCTCCACCGTCTCGCCGTCCTTGAATGTGGCGAGCTCGAACTCCTGGCGAAGTTCCTGCGCACTGTTCTCTTTGACATGTTCGTCACCGATGCGCATGGTGGCGATGGCCTTCCATGTCTCCATTGTCGTTTCCTTGTCGGAGATCACCCTCGCCATCTCCGGAGGGACCGCCGAGCATAGCGCGTCGAGCGCCATCATGTCTTCCTGGTTGTCAACATCGCCGACGTCGATCGCCCACCATAGCCCGCGAGCCTTGAGCTTCACCTTCATTAGCCACGCCTAGTCAGAGTAGTTCGTTTTGGTGAGTACGGGGTAGCTATTCCCGACCCCACCTCCCGAACCAACTGTTGGAACAACGCGGCGTCGTCCTTGGTGTTGCTGCCGCTTGCGCCATCGCTGACCTTCTTGTCGTCCTTCTTCTTCGGTGACAGCGGCGGTGTGCCCACCATTGCCCACTCGATCGCGTGGTCGCGATTCCAGCGACGGTAGCACGCGACAATTGATTCCCGGAATGGAACCGGCTCTGATGCCACTTGTCAGGAACGTCGCCGGAGTAACGTCGTCTTCCTCGACGCCGGCGAGCTCCAACCGTGGCCTGCACTCACACGAACTCAGATGAACATGAGACAGAGATATGTGCTGCAAGACTTGGCAGCGTTTTCTGCTCGTTCATAGCTTATAATGGAAAAAAACAGATTACAGAAGCCGTGGCCTTAACCTCCCGGCATGTGCAGCACTCTCTCCTCAACGTGTGCCATCCCACACGCCTCTGTTGCACCGCACGACGCGCTCAAGCCCGCACAAGACGCGGACTCAGCTCCACATTGCGCACAACCAGCTAGACTGGGTCATGCGCCTAACAGACTCCAACAGAAAAATAAACCTACTAAAACATGCACTAGAATTATTCAACAGTTGTGTCTTTGGAAGATCACTGGTGTAATTCTTTTGTTCTTTTGGTTTGTGGTTTGCCAAGAAAGCTTTGCAAATCAGTGTGTTAAGCAAATGGCCTAGTACATTACAGAACTGCAAGTTCCTTTTTTTTCAACTAAGAAAGTTCCCGTGCGTTGCTACGGACATCCAAATATGTATAATGCAATACACATAGTATTAGTTAAAATTATATAGCACGAAAGCATTGCTAATAAATCAGAATATTTATTTACAGTATATCATGCAAAGACAACAAAGAATTTATTGTTGTCTTTGCATGATATACTGTAAATAAGTATTCTGATTTATTAGCAATGCTTTCCTACTATATAATTTCATCAAAATTTTTCTGTATTGCATTACATATATTTGGATGACAGTAGTAACTCACATGCACTTTCCTAGTTGAAAAAATAGGGACTTGCGGTTCTGTAAGGTACTAGGCCATTTGCTTAACACAGTGATTTTCAAAGCTTTTTTGGGCCGGAATAATGAGCCATATATTTCCAGGCTTAATAGTACAGATCAAAATTTCCGATCAAAAGAAATAATTAGGTCTATACCATTGAAAGATTGCAAACTTCGATATATACCATTGGCCGGGTCATTTGACCCCACATGTCATTGACTCATGTGAACCCCACATGTAAGTGAGATAACAATGGTATATATCTAAAGTTGCAATCTTTTAAAACCCCACATGTAAGTGAGATAACAATGGTATATATCTAAAGTTGCAATCTTTTAAAACGTCCAATGGGAAGAACAACTTAAATTGGTAGCAAAAAATCCACAGTCTCAATATAGCAATCTAAGCTGCACTCTCAACAAAATTTAAGTGCACTGAAGCTTCAACGATCGGACAACACACAATCAATAAGATAAATCTAAATGCTATCAAGCTCAGAGACCAAAATTAAGACATGTTTACAATTGTAACATGGTATAACACTCTATGCATTTGTAATTAGTAGAGAGGTCACAAAAATGATATTGTACTTTTCAACCTTGTAAGTGTAGTCATTTTTACATTCTTACACACTTTTCACCGAATCAGAGTAGCAGACTTTGTTGGCCACTCTTAAAATCTGAAAGCAAAGTTGTAATTTATCAAATCACCTAGCTGAAGGTATGACCTTTTACAACTTTGTAATTTATCAACTATAAATCCATGGTTTGCACATTCCTATTATGCTCTCTAGATGCTTTACATAATCTACTTTTGGTAAGAAGCTCCGCAAACCAGGCTAAGAAGCGTCACTGATTTCTATGGTAATTTCCTCGGTATTGTCCATGAGTGACTTTATGATGATCCCATCAACATCATTATTTGTTTAGCAGCAATGCTTGCTCGAATTCTTCTGCTACTATGTTCATTTCCTGCAAGGACAGGCTTCCTAAAACCGTGAATGTTTAGAGAACCTTTATTGCTTGAGCACTAATTTAAGAGAATATAGTCTTCAAGCTGTAGTTGTGCTGGAACTGAAGTTCGAATTGAACTCGCCCAGATTTCAGGAACAATGTGTTGCACTTATCCCATGTGCGCAGACCACAGATGTAGGCACATTTCAATACTAATGCATGTTTAAGTACTGCTCTTGGTCAGTCAGCTAGCGTGCGCTTACGAAAAACTGAAAACAGATAATGTAATAAGTATAAACATTTTAAAAGTACTTATTTTCGAAGAACACAGTCACTGAATTAAAAAAAAGGTATGCACGGTATTCAAGAAAATATCAGCACAACGGAATGATCAATTCCACCTAATGAAACAGCCACAAAAACAGATAGTAGTAATATAATGGTATGAGGAGATCAATTAAATTCATTAGCAAGATGGAATTAAAAAAAAAAGATCTTTGATCCATACATGACATTTTTCTACTTTTGCTATAGAAGAAAATAATATCTCTAGGGCTTTGTTTGGTTGCTTGGATAGGACCAGGTAGTACCAGGTAATACCTTGTACTAATATGGTACTACCTGTTATTATCCAAGCACCCAAACAAAGCTCTTAAGGCAAGTTTGCCTAAAAGGACAATATTCTATCTCCTAGGATTTCCCTTTTGGTTGTGGCAACCCGTATGAATGGTGACGGTTGCATGTTTAGTTTTATGAGTAACATCAAGTCACCAACACAAATCGTATCAGGGTACACCATAGCATTTCAAATGCAAATTTATTGAACACCATATCTAGCATATGACCGTTTTACATTAGAGCGTTAGAAAAGGAACGAGGGCTGCAGGCCTAAGTGAAACAGCAGCAGTAGAGTATATATACAATTGAGTAACCAACTGGGATAGCACAACCTATTAGAAATTTGTAACAACTAAATTTAACCACCCAAATTAGCAAATGTAATTAAACCGAAGCCTTTTGATGGTTTCAACTTTAAGAGGTGGCGTGAGTTGGCCACCTTGTGGCTCACTGCCATGAACGTGATGTATGTCGCCACCGGAAAAGCCCCCGAGGGTGTCTCGGAGGAGAAATTCAATGCGGATGATAACCTGTTCCGGGGTGCTATCATTAGCGTCCTAGTTGACAACTTGGTGAATACCTATCTTCAGAGGAAGATGGGGAAGGATATTTGGGAGACTCTTGAGGCTCAGTACGGAGCTTCTGATGCTGGCGGTCAGCTGTATGTAATGGAACAGTTCCTAGACTACAGGATGGTTGAAGACCGTTCTGTGGTGGAACACACCCATGAAGTACAGGCGCTGGCTAAAGAGCTTGAGAACTATAGCAAAGAGGCCCCATGTGTGTTACCCAACAAGTTTGTGGCAGGAGCAATTATCACAAAACTGCCACATTCTTGGAGGGATTTTGCTACCTCTTGTTGGGGAATTCAGGAAAAACCTGTCATCCTCGAAACATCGAGTTTGACAAATTCATGAAATGAGTTTTCAGGGTGGTTGAACCTATGAAGATGTGAAATCTTGAACCTCCGAAGCCCTGAAGTCGCGGACCTGTGAAGATCTGGAATCTTGAATCTGCGAAGCCCTGAAGTTGCGAACCTGTGAAGACACGGAGTCATGAACCTGCGAAACTCCGAAATCGGGAATCTATGAAATTCGGGAATCTACTGAAGTTCAAATTCGGAGGTTATGGCACATGAAGATTTCCATGAATAAGAGACTCATGGATCAGTAAGAAGACAAGTCAAAGACGTCACCTCAAGAGTCCGGGTTTTATGTGTGAACTAGTGGCAGGCTTGTTGTAACACCCGAAAATTCCATCACAATAAAATATTGCGAGCAACATGGTTTAGCTTTATTTTCTAAGGATTTAATAAATTTGAAAAAATAAATTTGCCTTTAATTAAATTAAATATCATTTAAATAATTAGAATCACCCAAGTGTTTGTGCATCATTTTGGTATGCATGAGTTTTGTTGTTGTGAGACTTTAAAAGTCCTTAAAATAATTGTGGAAAAGTTTGGGAAAACTTGTGTAGAAGTTTGAATTAAAAAGGTGAAGGTTTGAATTTTTAAAAAATGTTTGAAAAGTTGTTTAAAATGGATTTGAGAAAAAAACAAACCCAACCTATCTAACCCTTTCCCCACAGCCGGCCCAGCCCACCTTCCCTCCTTTTTCCCACTTTCTTCCCCGCGGCCCGCTCCCTTCCGGCCCAAATCCTCCGCCGGCCCGTTCCCCTCCCCTCTCCTCCTCCCTCGGCCGAGCCAGAGCGCTGCCGCCGCTGGAGCACCGCCGCAAGCCGCCGCCCCGATCTACCTCCTCGGCCTCCCTTCCTCCCTTCCAAGCTGCTGGTGAGTTTCCCCTTCTCCTCCTCTTCTTCTCCATGCACTCGCCGTCGAAAATGGTGCAAGGGAATGCCCTTCCGGCCATCGCCAGCGAGCCGCCGCCGCCGTCTCCCGCCGCGCGCCGCCGGTCTCCGGCGAGACCGCCGCCCCAATAGTCGGCTGCCGTCGGATTGCAAACCAGCGATCCAGATTAAAAGGGCCCATACCCCTTGGATCGGTCCACGGTGGACCGGTGGACCAAGTCCACAAGCGCCGGTTCACGGGCCACGTCAGCCGCGCGTCAGGCTTGCGTCAGACCGGCCACTCACAGCTCGCCACGTGGCGCTTCCTCAGCCCCTCTGCCGGCTGGCCTTGCAGTTTTTGCAAAAAGAGCCCTGCAGTTTCCAAAATTACATAAATGCCCTTCCACCTTAAAGAACCATTACATATAAGTCCTGATTTTCATGTGTGGGCCACTGATCTCTTTAGGTTTTCTGTTTAATAGCCCACCCTTGACCTTTTACTTGTTAGACCTCCTTGTTTTACACATAATTATGTTTAGGTCCCTGTTTTCTTGCAGAAAACCCCCTAAACTTCCAGATATTCATAATTTAGTCCCTGAACCTTGTTTCGACCATATCTTCTCCGTCTTTTATCTGTTTTAAGCGTTCTTGGTGTCCACACAACCGTCTCTTAGAGCCCGTCATTTCTAAAAGCTTGTTTTAGTCTTTTGGTAATGTTTGATGTATTGTTTAATTCATTACATGTTTTCTTGCATGATCATAGCCAACGCGCTGTTCGAGGAAGAATAAGTGCAGAGCTTTGAAGTAAAGGAGAGTAGCTTATCGTTGGAGAAAGGCAAGTGACCCTAACCACCTTTCTACCTATGCTTTGATCAAGAATACTATAAATTAATGGAACATGGAGAACCACCCAGGAAAACAGTGCAACCACAGTCCACATGGCTCTGGCTTAGCCAATTAATTAGGTGTGTGATTGTATTGACGACCTGATCCGAAAGGAACACAGGGGACTCCGGGTTGTAGAGGTATCGCCTGGTTCTTTTGGGGTAGCAGCCTTTGCTAAGGTGCTGACCACTATGGAGGGTTATGGTCCGCCCTGAGCTGTAACTCTCTTGGGTTGTTAGTGCTTTTGCATATCTTTGTAAAGGCTTCGTAGCATCCCTATGCAATCACACCTCGGAAGTGTGGTATTGTGCCAGATCAGCACATGCATGGTTGGGTTCAAAGTTCTTCGGGACTTTTACACGAACTGTGGTGAAAGTGTGCAACCTCTGCAGAGTGTAAAACTGATCGATCAGCCGTGCTCACGGTCAAGAGCGGCCTGGACCCTCACATGATTAATGAACTTAAAGATGGATTAATATTGCTTTCCGGTTATTCCTGTGGCCTTGCTGAGCTCCAACCATAAGTGTGCTCATCCTTGCTTACGCTGTTCAGAGAAGAATCTCGGAGTGGAGTACTTCACCGACTACGAGGAGTTCTGAGGATGCGATCAACCAGTCAGAAGCCTGTGGAAGATGAAGATGGAGTCGCGTCTTCATAGTTATCGTTGTTCGTGTAAAGACCTTTGTGTCTACCCTCGTGAGTGTAATAAAAGTTAGTTAATAAACCTTTTCTGTACGTTTTGAGCAACGTTTTGTGATATTACACTCATGAGTCTATCATATGTGTGAAATTGTGATCCTGGCACACATATGAGATGCATTCAGTTTTCTACGGAAAATCGGGTGTGACACTTGTAAATGTATGAAGTTAGCCCCGCAAATCAAGGGATGTAAAGGACATTCATGTACATGTTCACATTAGGAATATTCCTTAGATTCGAGGGTACTTTCGAAATGTAAAAGTCCCTTCATCTCCCAATAAAAGGGGGCGCGAGGGCACGTGTAAAGGGATTCACAACTTTTGAGGCGAGAGCATTCTTTTGGAGATTTTGTCTCCTTCTTCGTGAATTGCGTCCTAGACTTGAACGTTCGTGTATTCTGAGTTCCCGCTTTTCTATGTTCGGGGATCCCTTCCGAATTTTCGGACACCCCCCAACATTGGCGCCCACCGTGTTTCAGCCGAAAAACAACTCACGATGCCACCACAGAAGAGGTCGAAGTAGAGCACTCCCACTGAGACCAATCAAGAAGGCCACCATCAAGATGAATACAACGGAATCTCTCACATTCCTGAACCTTCAAACATCACAGACCAAGAACGAAGAGCAAAACTTGAGGCTCTCCAAAGGGCAGGAGCCAAGAAAATAGCACACATCTTAGAACAACTTCCGGAGCAGCAAACTCAAGAAAACGATGATGATGATGATGACGAAGCTATAGACAAGAAAATAGAAATAGTTCAGCAAAAAATACAGCAGCTGCAGAAAGAAATAGAAAAATTTGCGAGCCAACTGCAAGCAAAAAGAAAGGCCTCTAAAAAGCTAGAGAAGCTTAATCAGGCAAAAGAAAAAATTGAGGCAATACAAAGAGTGATAGATGAAATGAAAGAACAAGAAAACAGTTTAATGTGGCAAGAATCACCACTCCAGAAATCTGGACCAAAAAGAAGAACCCCGAAAGAAAATTTTTTCACATGAAATGGAATCTCACAATTCGTGGATCTTGAATCACCACTATCTATAGGGCTGCAAAAATGCACCGTGGCCACTGAAGTTCAAACCAGTTTCTCTCCCGAAGTACAGTGGCTTCGGAAACTCTAGACAATTTCTCATGAGATATGAATCAGCCGTGAATTCGGCAGGGGGAGATGATGTTGCACTGGCCAAATCTTTCATCATTTCCTGCAAAGGTCCAATCCTGAACTGGTATTCTCTGCTACAACCACACTTAGTCTGCAGCTGGGTCGACCTCAAAACAAAATTCATGCAAGCATTTCAGATGTTCCATGACACAATAGTCGAGTCATCAGACTTGTACAACTGCAAGCAAAAAGACAGAGAACCATTGCGGAACTTCGTGAGAAGATTCATGCAGCAGAGATCGCAGATTCCTGAGACAAATGACAAAACAATGATCAAAGCATTGATCAAAGGTCTAACTCCGGGTCCAACGGCTTCACATCTGACGCGAAAGAAACCCAAAACAGTTGAAGAACTTTTCATGAACTAGAAGAATACATCTTGACCGATGACGATCATCGCAGAAGAGTGGTTGAGCGAAATGAAGTGTGACAAGGCAACAGAGAAGTGGCATGGAGACCTCAAAATCCACGAAATATCAACAATGTGGTGAATCCTCAGCCTAACTAGAACAACAGACCAAACACAAGAGGAGGATTTGCATCTAGGGGAAGAGGAAGGGGGAGAGAACCCCCGAGACTCACGAATCACAATCCAAGAGATCCATACTTCTATTGCCAGTATCATGGGAGAGGGCATAGCACCGAAGGTTGTCCAGAAACCAAGAAGAATATCGCAAGAATTCAGCAAGAGAAGGCGAGATGAGTATAGCTTCCTCAATGCCGAATCAACTTCGCCCGAACTTCTGGCAGCCACATTTCATGAACCCTCAACCAAATCCAGTCGCAATGCAACAATTTCAGCAACCGCAAACATTGTGGCAACCCTCTCAGCAGTTCTACCCTCAATCATAGGCAATTTAGTCAATACAGCAACTGCAGCCAATTCGAGAGATACTGCCACCACCACCCGATAGTTTATCAAAACCAGAGACAAATTCAAGACCTCATAGGCCGAAAGCCTTGCCATCTTTCGGGACAATCATGCCAATCACAGGAGGGTCAGCCATGGAATTCAAAACTAAGAAGCAAAGAAACAATTACTTCAGGTCCGTGAACACCATTATCAATGACGGTCCAGATGCACGACCATAATGGGCTAAGGTGCCAATCACTTTCACTGAAAAGGATTTCAAACTGAAATCAGTGAATCATAATGACGCCATGGTCATCGAGGTGAACATAGCTTGGTGGATTATCTGAAAGATCCTAGTAGATAATGGAAGCTCGGCAGACATTCTATTCTTGAAAACTTTCGATAAAATGAACCTGAGCCCGCAGATGTTGCATCCACCAGAGTACCTATTGCAAGGGTTCGAAGGAACACCAATCAAGCCAGTTGGAAAGGTATCACTTCCTGTATCCTTTGGAGAACATGACAACGCCAGAACAAAAACTCTCATCTTTGATGTGGTCGACATCTATCATCCATACCTTGCGATTTTGGGCAGAGGTTTCATGAACAAATTCGATGCAGCCATAAGACAGCAGTTCTTGTGTATGAATATACCTACACCCAAGGGGTTTATCACAATATTCGGCGACCAACAAGAGGCCAGGAACATACTCCAGGCCAGGCAAACGTGTACCAGTTGAAAACAACTGAGAAAGAAGAGAACCTTACGAAGAGGCCAAGCGAGACAATGAAAAGATCGAGATAGCGGCCGATGGTGAAACCAAGAAAGTATATCTGGATGATATGACCGATAGAGCAGTCACAATTCGGGCTTATCACAATCCCGAAGAAGAAAGAGAGCTCATACAATTCTTGAACAAGAACAAGGATATTTTCTCCTAGTCAGCCAAAGATTTGCAAGGTGTCGACAAGGACATCATCGAACATGCTCTGTAAATAGATGAAAAAATAGTGCCGAAAAAACAGAAACTTCGGAAAATGTCTGAAAAAAAGTAAAAGCAGTTGAAGCTGAAGTTCAAAGGCTACAAGATGCGAAAGTGATAAGATAAGTGAAGTATCCAGTCTGGCTGGCCAACACTTTACTAGTGAAGAAGAAGAATGGAAAGTGGAGAATGTGTGTAGACTTCACGGATTTGAACAAGGCATTCAAGAAGGATGACTTTCCCTTGGAAAGGGTGGATAAAATCGTAGATGATGTAGCCAATAGTGAGATGCTCTCACTCCTAGACATGTTCTCACGGTATCACCAGATAAGAGTGCGTAGAGAAGACGAGGAAAAGACAAGCTTCATCACTACTTTCGGCACATTCTGTTTCGTGAGAATGCTAGAGGGGATGAAAAATGCAAGATGCACATTTTTGAGAATGATAACAATAGTCCTTCATCCCCAACTTCGTATAAACATCCTGTCATACGTGGATGACATAGTCGTCAAGCGTACTCAAAGAAAAGATCATATTAGTGATCTAGCAGAAACTTCCGCGAACTTGAAAGCAGCGAACTTGAGGTTGAATCCTAAAAAGTGTGTTTTCGACATTCACAAAGGGAAAGTTCTCGGATGCCTAGTCTCAACAAAGGGCATAGGGGCGAATCCCGACAAAATCAAGGCATTGATAGAGATGCAAGACCCAGTTTCCATGAAGGATGTGCAAAAATTGACAGGAAGAGTAGCCGCGCTCAACAGATTCATTCCTAGGGCTGCAGAGAAGTCTGCTATTCTTTCAAGTTCTCAAAAGAACTAACAATTTCCAGTGGTCCGAAACTTAGAAGCAAGCTTTCCAAGAACTAAAAGATTACCTGTCTAACATGACCAAGTTGTGCCATCCTAAGCCAAGATCACCACTTCTGCTATATGTGTCTGCATCAAAGTCGGCAGTAAGTGCTGTGTTAGTAGAAGAAAAGGAAGAAGGAAATCTCAAGCAGATCCCAGTGTATTTCGCTTCAGAAGCCCTCTCTGGCTCGAAAATCTTCTATTCTGAGCTGGAGAAGATTGCATACGTAGTCATCATGGCTGCGGGGACGCTGAGACATTACTTCGAGAGTCACAGAATAAGAATCGCCACAAACCAACCACTGAACGACTTGTTCACAAACAGAGAGGCATCTACACGAATCATCAAGTGGGGCGCTGAACTATCGGAATACATTGTGAACTTCGAGAGAAGAAGCGCGATAAAATCGCAAGTCCTGGCAGATTTTGTCGGGGATTGGACTTTCGCCAACACAAAACTCAGACGAAGAAATTCCTATACCTTGGATAGTGCAGTGTGATGGAGCTTGGTGTCACAAGGGAGTTGGAATTTCAGCAGTTATAACATCCCCAACGGGAGTTCAAATAAGATATGCGGCTCAACTCATATTCGCGAATAATGAGCACTCCACGAACAACACAACAGAATATGAAGCTCTACTCATAGCATTGAGAAAGATGAAAGCCTTCGGTGAGCAATCCTTCGTAATCAGGACAGAATCAAAAGTTATCTAGGAACATATTGAAAAAGAGAGTGAAGCAAGGAATGGAAAGACATTTTAAAGGTTATTCAATGCAGCATATTACAAGAGATGACAACAATGAAGCAGACAAACTAGCGAAAGCGGCAGCCAGAAATCAAGAAATGCCTCCTCATGTGTTCTTCGAAATCATCAAAGAACCATCTATCAAGGAATCAAAGCCGAGAATCGTAAATGTTGTGGAAACTCCCGATTGGAGAGCAGAAATCATGTCTTATCTGAGGATACATTACGAACCACAGGACGAATTGCAGGAAAACAGATTGAAGCAAAGGGCAAGGGGCTACACGGTAGTCAATGGAGAGTTGTATAAATCGGGAGTTACAGAGCAATGGTTGAGGTGCATCACCTCCGAAAAAGGTCTTGAACTTCTCAAGGAAATCCACAGCGGATTCTATGGTGCACACATAGGCACCAGGGCTCTAGCAGGCAAGGCAATAAAGCAAGGATTATATTGGTCTACCATAAACATAGACGCGAAAGCACTGGTTCGACAATGTGAAGCATGTCAGAAAACGGCAAAACAGCAAAACTTGGCTTCCATGTCAGTTCATATAATTCCACCATCATGGCCCTTGCAAAGGTGGGGAATGGATAGTCGGACCACTACTGATAGCTCAAGAAAACTGCAGACTCGCAGCTGTCGCTGTGGACTATATCACGAAGTGGGTAGAAGCAAAACCACTTGCGAACATCAAGGCACCAACAATTCAGAGATTCTTCTGGCAAAACATAATCTGCAGATTTGGAGTTCCGAGAGAACTGACTGTTGACAATGGGATACAGTTCGACTGTTGCACTTTCAAAGAATATTGCAAGTCCTTGGGCACTCGTGCGAAATTCTCGTTAGTGTATCATCCGCAGTCTAACGGAGCAGTTGAAAGGGCAAATGGGCTAATATTCTTAGGAATCAAGAAGTTCTTATTTGATCAGAAGAAGGGAAAATGGGTCGATGAATTGCCAAAATTGATTTGGTCTCACAACAATACTGTGTCAAGAGCAACAGGTTTCACGCCTTATCGCCTACTCTTCGGCACTGAGGCAATGACACCGAGGAAATCAAAAATGAAAGCATCAGAGTGCTGAAAGCGAAAGAAATCGAAGAAGCTAACTAGAAAGTAGAAAATACATGATTGAGCTGACAATCCTTGAAGCTGATGAGAACATCGAGAAGTACCAAAAGGAAACCAAGGCATGGAAAGACAAGAAAGTGGTTAGAAAAGACATCAAAACCGACGATTGGTCTTGAAAAGAAAGAAGAACTGGGAGAACCCAGGGAAACTTCATGAATCTTGGGAAGGGCCATACAAAGCAAAAGAAGCATACATGCCAGGGGCTTTTCGTTTGCTAGAACAGACTGGCGAAGAGTTACCATATTCGTGGAATGTTGACAGCCTCAAAAGGTACTACCCTTGAGAATTCTAGAATTAGATATATTTACTTTAGAGTATTTTCCTTTTTCGCAAGTTTACATTCTAGAAAATTAAAAGCTGAATCATGAATCTATAAGTGATTTCGGAGAAAAAACATTTGCTTTCTTTTTCGCAATTACATTAGAATAAGGAGGACCGTACTCTTTTCCTTGCAAAGGGGGCTCTAAATCAAGAGGCAAGGTTTTTAACGAGGCGGGTCCTATGTAAATACTCTTTGTGATATATATGAAAAGAGTCTTCCCCCCAAATCGTGCATTTTGTGAATTCCACCATGTGAAAGAAAAATTCGTGAAAAAGCTTCGTGATAGCCGAGATTCCATCATGTGAAAGAAAAATTTGTGAAAAGGCTTTATGATAGCTGAGATTCCATCATGTGAAAGAAAAAATTCGTGAAAAGGCTTCGTTATAGCTGAGATTCCATCATGTGAAAGAAAAATTCGTGAAAAAGGCTCCGTGATAGCCGAGATTCCACCATGTGAAAAAAATCGTGAAAAGGTTTCGTGATAGCCGAGATTCCGTCATGTGAAAGAAAAATTCGTGAAAAGGTTCCGTGATAGCCGAGATTCCACCATGTGAAAGAAAAATTCGTGAAAAGGCTCCGTGATAGCCGAGATTCCACCATGTGAAAGAAAAATTCGTGAAAAGGCTCTGTGATAGCCGAGATTCCATCGTATAAAAAAAATCCGAGAAAAGGCTTTGTGATAGCCAAAATTCCACCATGTGAAAGAAAAGTTCGCGTGAAAGGCTTCGTGATAGCCAAAATTCCACCGTGAAAAAAGAAAAGTTCGTGTGAAAGGCTTCGTGATAGCCAAAATTTCATTGTGAAAAAAGAAAGTTCGTGTGAAAGGCTCTGTGATAGCCAGAATTCCATCGTAAAAGAGGAAGAGTTTGTGAAAGGGCTTTCTGATAGCCAGAGGCTCCGTGGAAGCCTAAATCCCACCGTCAAAGGTATTCCCACCAAAAGGCCTGTGACAACAACAAGTTGTGGCCTAAACCCCACCGTCAAAGGGATTCCCACCGAAAGGCCTGAGACAACAACAAGTCGTTGCCTAAATCCCACCGTCAAAGGGATCCCCACCGAAAGGCCTGAGACAACACAAGTTGTGGCCTAAATCCCACCGTCAAAGGGATTCCCACCGAATGAGTTGTGGCCTAGTTTCCATTATGTTAATTAATGGTAATTGCGCCCAGTCGAATGTATATGTTCTTGTTAAAGAATTTTTTGTAAAGATTCATGAAAAGGCAAGTGGATTGAGTGAAGATTCGTAGATAATCGTGGTTCAAGCAACTGAGGGTTGCAATATCAACCATGGCAAGTGTGCCAAGCGAGAAAAGTCCACAAAATCCGTAAAACAAATTTTGTCGACTTGCATCACATTACTTACGATTTCAAAATTTGTGAACAATTCTCAAAAGTACAGATATTAGCGGGAAACCTTAAATTCCTTAACTTGCCTCGAAATTTTCATGCAAAACGGCAAGGTGGCGAAGGGTGATGTTTTTTCTCAAAGAAAATGTCTTTATTGCCTTAGTTGCATCAAAATTTCGATATAGTATCATCAAGATTACATAGGAAAAAATAAAATCTCTAGAATGAGATTTCAACGACATGTCCTGGATCACGACTATTATTTTCCACAACATCACTAGCATAGGCGAAATCGAGTCCAGTAGTGATGGGGCTAAGCGGCTCCGTCCTCAGAACCCTCGAAGAGCTTGAATTCGCAGCAATGGGGCTCTCGTGTTCGCGAAGAAGGAAGAATGAAGAAAGATCAAAACAATTTATTGAAAATTTAAGCGAGATGTCAAGCCAAAAATCGGAGAAATCACGCTCTGGATGAGCCTCTTTTAACAAACGCCATGCTTCACCACTGACAAACATGTTTCCATGATGAATTCGCAGTGGCATCACATCCTGCGCAGGCC
This sequence comes from Cenchrus americanus, assembly GCA_947561735.1. Taxonomy (NCBI): domain Eukaryota; kingdom Viridiplantae; phylum Streptophyta; class Magnoliopsida; order Poales; family Poaceae; genus Cenchrus; species Cenchrus americanus. Next base: position 160,935,475 of record OX387242.1, on the reverse strand, counting down.
CAACTTGCAGGACCTGCGCAGGTTAAAGTTTACAAAACAAGTTGTTCAGACGTCATAACCACATAACTTTACATATTTATACAAATCGCCACAAGAGGCAAATGTTTCGGCAATATCAGCCAGTGATGTCAACCTTCGGAGAATTTTCTACATGTTCAGAGTTTTCTTCAGCATCACTGCTGCTACCACTGCTGTCGCCAGAACCTTCCTCGTCCGTGTCTGTAGCTTCATCATCTTCATCTTCAGCAGAAGACTCTAGCGGTGCAGTGTTTTTTCCTCGCTTCTCCTCCACGATCAACTAAAAGAGCAAAGGAAGAAGTCTAAAAAAACAGAAAGACAAAATTTCGTGAATACTTAAAAAACAACAAGGCTTTATAAAGATCAACCTATTCAAGCTTAGCACGAGCAATGCTCTTGGCAGTTTCCTTTTCACTGGCGAACCAGAATTCTCTGGCGAATTTTGCCTTGATAGCTAAGACGTCTTCATTTGGATGTAATCTTGAAGTGCTCGAAGCCTCAGGAAATTGTGGAAGTTTCTCGCGAAACTTCACAAGATCCACACAGTCAAAGTCGTGAAGCAGCTTCAAAATGCTTTCGACCGAGAAAACAACAACGAAATCACTTGCACCGGAAATAACTTCAGGGAGTGCTTTAAACTCGGTGTCAATCCAGTCCATGAAATCATAAATTCCTAAGTTGGCAGGAAGGGAGCGGGGCGAACACCAAAGTTTTTCAGATATTTTTCATATTCTTCAAACAACAGCTTCAGCTTGTTGATAATCTCAGAAATATTTCTTTCTGAAGTTTCCCTTTGATCAACAAGTGTTTTCTTAAGGTCTTGGATCCTTTGTTCCTTGTTACTCAAAGTCTTGGCAAGATCGGCGTTATTAGTCCGAAGATCTTCAGCAGCCTTTGAAGACTTGTCGTGATCTTTATGAAGATTTTCAATTAATTGTAGATCATCATCGTGAGTTTTGAAGTCTCTCAAGATCTTTCTTGGATTGTTCAAGATTTTCATCAACAATTTTCTTGCCCTCTTCAACCATCTACTTGTCATCTTTACACTTCTTCAGAGCCACGACCAGTTCAGCCACCTTTTTCTCCAAATCAGAGTTCGCCTCACTGGATAACATGAAGTCACGGCTTAGTTTCTTAGATTGCTCAAGCAACTTCTTGTTTATCTCCTCTTGCTCAGTTAAACGTTCGCAGGCAATTCTTCCCGAAATAGAAGCCTTCGCCGCATAATCCCTATGGTGATTTACGAACTTCGATGTTGGGTACGATCGAAGAAGATCTTCAAATTCTGAAAAGTCACAAAACAAAGCCATAAGTGGAAAACTAGGAAGTTCAAAACAAAGAGGACTGCAAAAAGTAATGAAACTTTTTTACTAAGATCTTTGATGGTAACCTTCTTCCCCTAGCTCGCGGACGGTTTGCCCAGAGAAACGGAAGTTCTCTTCGAGGAGGTGCGGAGGTCTTTCCCAGCATGAACATTTTGTTCGAGCAATTGATTGAATGTTCTGAAACTCCTTCCCCTGTTTCATCAATAAGGATAGGCAATTTCCAAAGTGTTAAAATCTTGGATGCATGACCTCCGACATCAGCCACCTCACAACCAACACTTAGCAATTCACCGTGATATGACGTACCAAAGCTTTTGTTGAAAGCAGCTACGGAGGGAGAAGGATCTTGACCCTCTAGGAGGTTTTGCGAGTCTCGATCAAGGGAACATCATGTACAGGATCTTCACCCTTGTGAATCGTCATCTCAAGTTCCCTCGCGAATTCAGAAGAAACCTCAGTGGAGGGTTGAGCTTCAGCAACTTCAATCACATCGTTCATAGCAGCAGCCATGTCAATTTCCTTCTGAACTTCAAAAATGACATCCGAAAAAGAACCAACATCCATGAATTCATTTTCAGAGCCTAGAGTGTGTTGTTCATGAAAAGTGAATCTTAAGAAAGGCCAAGAAGAAAAACCTTTCTGGCTGGGTCCCGCGAAAACATCGTCATCAAGGATTGAAGGGACTCGTCGAACTTCAGTAGCAACAATCTTCTTAACAGGCTTTTTAGATTTCTTTTGCCTCATCTGATCAAGGCTGGAGGCCGCCTGAAGCTCAGCATCTGAAACTTGTTGTGAAGATTTGCGCTTTCTCTTCGACGATTCAAGAGATCTGGTCTTCGCAGGTTGGACACTGGAAGACGTTGTTTCATCGATAATCAATGTGTTGCTCTTTGAGGATCTTCTTCTCGGAGCTTTCAAGGGCGCAGCTGAACAGCTGGCCACAGCAACGGCAGGCATCTTCGATTTGTGACCTGGGCGTCGGGAGCAAAATGATTTGTCTCCGCAGACGTCAAAGAACACCCGATTTATCCTCTTCTTATGCTTCACTAGGTTCTTGTATGCTTTATACTCATTCATGGTATACTCACCAATCATGAGAATTACTCTTCTTTCGATTTCGAGCATAAAGTCATCGATACTCTGGGCATCTCGCAGTCAAAGGCCGAATTTTGGGAAAGGAACTTCTTGTGTTGCCTACTTGACATTAAAGTTCACGATTTCGGTTGGGGCCCAACCATAAAAAATCGGCCAAATTCGGGCAGCAATGAACTCCTCAACAATGTCTCGACCACCAAGGATGGTGCTCACGAGGTGGAACGTATTTTCTCAGTTCCTGATCCTAGCCGCTCGGTGATTGTAGTGTGTAGTGCAAACAACAGTTAACGCCTCAATAGGCGTGGAGAGAGGATGAGCTAGTCCTTCATAGCCAAAAATCACAGACATGTTCACCTTGACGTAGAACCAGTACGAACTCCAGTCCTCTGTGAAATTTGTCTTGCAGCAGGGCGCGATCTGAATTCTCGTGATTCCCTTTCGCGTATTCTGTCGACGGGTGATGAAGGTGCAGCATATGTAGTGAGCTTCGTAAAATTGACCATCGTCGACCTTGATAACGTCTGGCATGATAACCAGCTCAAATAATCGGGTGAAAACATCGGCCCCGAAATTGCAGCCGAGAGTCTTCATAATCCAGATGAACTTGGATACTTCCAGAAATAAGTTCGATGAAAACTGGTGAATCTTCACTGAAAAAGCGTCTAGTATCGTAGGAAGAATGAAATCGTAGGGGAACCTCAATCCGCAGGTAAAGAAATCGCGAAATACGACAACCTCGTCCGCTTCGGGAGTAGGAACTTGTTCGTCCAATGGGGCGCGTCCGCTGCCGACAGGAAAGAATCCAGCTGCCTCATACTCTCTAATCGAGTTAGAGGTAACTTTAGACTCCCCAAAGACAAAGGACGGAGGAAGAGGCCCCGATCGCTTCGCTGCAATAAGATCCTTGACACCAGCGTCGATATTTTCGATTTCTTCCTCCTCTGATCTAATCTCCCCATCTTCAAGAATCCTGGACTTGCTAGTAGCAGGAGAGGCATGCTCTTCTGAGGGCTATGCAATCTCAGGATCTTGAACTTCTGGCTGGGCCGGAAGGCCAGCTCCAGCCAATTCTTCAGTCGTCATAGGTCTAGCAGTGCTTTTAGTTTGAGCCACCTATTTGACAGTAATATAAGTAAGAAATATAAGACGACATTCATGAATGAAGTTCGCGAAAACGAAAGGTGCGAATACGAACATTGAAAAGTAGAGATGATAACTAAATAACAAAAAAGCACTACCTTTGAAAATTCGAGGAAGTCTTGAAGCTACGAACACTTTGTCGCGAGGCGCTTTTCTGTGAAAGTGCAAGCTAAAGTTCGGAAGAAAACAAGGAAGCGGTGAAAATTTTTTACAGCGAGAGTTCTCTATTTATAGGGGAGGGGGGGGGGGCAGTTTCAGGAACCCGCCTCGATTCGACCGTTGCGAGGTTTCCGGAGGACGCGTGTCCACTCCGACGTTCCGAGGGTGATGTTTTTTTACTGAAATTCGAAGGTTTTTGTGGAATCGGATCGTCGGAGTCAACCCGCTTCCCCAAGGGGCTAGTGTTGGGGAATTCAGGAAAACCTGTCACCCTCGAAACGTCGAGTTTGACGAAATTCATGAAATGAGTTTTCAGGGTGGTTGAACCTATGAAAATGTGAAATCTTGAAGCTCCGAAGCCCTGAAGTCGCGGACCTGTGAAGATCTAGAAACTTGAATATGCGAAGCCCTGAAGTGGCAAACCTGTGAAGATCTGGAATCTTGAACCTGCGAAGCCCTGAAGTCGCGGACTTGTGAAGACACGGAGTCATGAACCTGCGAAACTCCGAAATCGGGAATCTATGAAATTCGGGAATCTGCTGAAGTTCAAATTCGGAGGTTATGGCGCATGTAAATTTCCATGAATAAGAGACTCATGAATCAGTAAGAAGCCAAGTCAAATACGTCGCCTCAAAAGTCTGGGTTTGATGTGTGAACTAGTGGCAGGCTTGTAAATGTATGAAGTTAGCCCCGCAAATCACGGGATGTAAAGGACATTCATGTACATGTTCACATTAGGAATATTCCTTAGATTCGAGGGTACTTTCGGAATGTAAAAGTCCATTTGTCTCCCTATAAAAGGGGGCACGAAGGCACGCGTAAAGGGATTCACAACTTTTGAGGCGAGAGTAGTCTTTTGGAGATTCTTTGTCTCCTCCTTCGTGAATTGCGTCCCAGACTTGAATGTTCGTGTATTCTGAGTTCCTGCTTTTCTGTGTTCGGGGATCCCTTCCGAATTTTCGGACACCCCCAACACCTCTCTAAAACACAAGAGAAAGGAATTCACTTTTGATGACCTTATTGCGACTCTTGATGTTGAAGAGAAGGCGAGAGCAAAAGACACACGTGGAAAGACAACAGCCAGCCCCTCAAGCGCAAACTTTGTGCAGAGGGGCAATCCCAAATTCAACAATAATCAGAACAAGAGGAAGAAGCCTTCACAAAACCCGCCCAAGGCTACGGAAGCCGACGAGCCTAATAAGAAGAAGAGAAAGTCGGGGGTGCTTGCTATAGTTGTGGCAGTCCGGATCACTTTGCTCCGAAGTGCCCGGATCGTAAAGATTGCAAGGCTCCAAAGACAGTGAACATCGTTGTTAGCGAGGGTGGAGAATAGCGGGGTATGGTAATTTTTTACCTACAGTTCTTTCAGTGTGTTTGTCACCAGAGTGGTGGATAGACACTGGTGCTAATATTCATGTATGTGCTGATATTTCTATGTTTTCTTCTTATCAGGTCGGCGGGACTACCTCGTTGATGGAGAACGGTTCCCATGCGCTTGTTCTTGGTGCTGGTACGGTCACTTTGAAGTTCACTTCGGGGAAGACCATACAATTGAAGCATGTGCAGCATGTACCTACCATCAAGAAGAATCTAGTCAGCGGGTCTCTAATGTGTAGAGATGGCTTTAAATTAGTCTTTGAGTCAAATAAATGTATCATTTCTAAGTTTGGTACTTTTGTTGGAAAAGGCTATGATAGCGGAGGCTTGTTCCGCTTTTCTTTATTGTTTGATAATAATGTTGTGAACCATGTGATGAATATGAATCAAATGTTTGGCATTCGAGGCTTTGTCATGTTAATATTGGTTGTATGATGCGCTTAGATAGTTTGAGTTTAATTCCAAAGTTTACCTCTGTCAAAAATTCTAAGTGTCAAGTATGCATTGAATCGAAACAAACTCGCAAGCCACATAAGACTGCTGAGGCGAGAAACTTGGCACCTCTAGAATTAGTTCATTCTGATCTGAGTGAAATGAACAGTGTGTTGACAAAGGGTGGTAAAAGATATTTCATGACTTTGATAGATGATAGCACTAGATTTTGTTACATCTACTTGTTAAAATAAAAATATGAAGCATTACATTACTTGAAGATCTATAAAGCTGAAGTAGAAAATCAACTTGAGAGAAAGATTAAATACCTAAGGTCGGATCGAGGTGCCGAATATTTCTCTAAAACTTTTGATATATTCTGTGAGACGGTATTGTTCATGAGAGGACACCGCCTTATTCACCCTAATCCAATGGGATTGCCGAAGGAAAGAACCACACGCTGACTGACTTGGTGAATGCCATGTTTGAAACCGCGGGACTATCTAAGGAATGGTGGGGTGAGGCGATACTGACAGCTTGTCATGTCCTGAACCGCATGCCTATGAAGAGTAAGGAAGTAACACCATTCGAGGAATGGGAGAAGAAGAGGCTAACTCTTTCATATTTTCGCACTTGGGGTTGCTTGGCCAAAGTCAATGTGCCAATCAACAAGAAACGTAAACTTGGACCAAAGACGGTAGACTGTGTCTTTCTGGGGGTATGCTTTTCATAGTGTCGGATATAGGTTCTTGGTAGTAAGATCTGGAGTGCCTGACTTGCTTGTTGGCACAATTATGTAGTCCAGAGATGCTACATTCTTTGAGAATATTTTTCCAATGAGAGATGAAACAAATTCATCTAGGCAAGAGTCTGTCGAGAAGGACGACTCCACCAAGTCGATGGAACTCAATGATCCAACATTTATTGAGCATCCTGAGGAGGATAGTGATGAGGCTCCTAGGAGGAGCAAGAGACAAAGGATAGAGAAATCCTTTGGAGATGATTTCATCATATATCTCGTGGATGACACTCCTAAGACCATTGCAGAGGCATACTCTTCACCTGATGTTGACTATTGGAAGGAAGCGGTGAGGAGTGACATGGACTTTATTATGTCAAATGGCACTTGGGAGGTTGTTCAACGTCCCTATAGGTGCAAACCCGTGGGATGTAAATGGGTGCTCAAAAAGAAGCTTAGGCCTGATGGTACTATTGGTAAGTACAAGGCTAGACTTGTGGCCAAGGGTTACACCCAAAAGGAAGAAGATGACTTCTTTGATACTTACTCACCAGTTGCTCGATTGACCACCATAAGAGTACTACTTTCCTTGGCAGCCTCTCATGGTCTTCTCGTTCATCAGATGGATGTTAAGACAGCTTTCCTAAATGGAGAGTTGGAAGAGGAGATTTATATGGATCACCTAGAAGGATTTGTAGTAAAGGGTCAAGAAGGAATGTTGTGTAAGTTAGTGAAGTCTCTCTATGGCCTCATGCAAGCACCTAAGCGATGGCATGATAAGTTCGACAGAACTTTGACATCTATTGGCTTTGTTACAAACAAAGCTGACAAATGTGTGTACTATTGCCATGGTGGTGGCGAAGGAGTGATTCTGTGTCTGTATGTAGATGACAAACTTATCTTCCGCACGAGCCATGAATTGATCAAGGAGGTCAAAGACTTCCTTTCTGAAAAGTTTGAGATGAAAGATTTGGAGAAGCTGATGTTATTCTTACTATGTTGAGAAAATGGTGGGGTGACTCTGTCACAGACTCACTATGTTGAGAAAATGGTGGGGTGACTCTATCACAGACTCACTATGTTGAGATGATGCTAAGTCGGTTTGGCTACAGCAATTCTAAACCCGCACCAACTCCTTATGATGCCAGCTTGGTTCTGAAGAAGAACCTGAAGATAATGGTGGATCAGTTGAGGTACTCCTAGATCATTGGTTCATTAATGTATTTGGCTAGCGCCACGAGACCGGAGATTGCTTATGCAGTTAGTAAACTGAGCGGGTTTGTTTCAAATCCGAGCAGTGAACACTGGCGTGCTCTCGAGCGAGTAATGCGCTATCTAGTGGGCACTATGAAGTATGGCATTCACTATTGCAGAGATCCCAAAGTCTTGGAGGGATATAGTGATGCAAACCGGATCTCTGATGCTGATGAGTTAAAAGCCACAAGTGGATATGTGTTCACACTTGGAGGTGGTGCTGTTTCGTAGAAGTCTTGCAAGCAGACCATTTTTACCAGGTCAACAATGGAAGCAGAACTCGCAGCATTGGATACTGCCACTATAGAGACTGAGTGGCTTCGTGAACTGCTAATGGAATTGCTGATAGTTGGAAAACTGATACCGACAATCCTAATGAACTGTGATAATCAAACGGTGATTGTCAAGGTGAACCGTTCAAAGGACAACATGAAGTCATCCAGGCATGTTAAGAGGCGGTTGAAATCTGTCAGGGAATTGAGAAACACCGGTGTCATAGCTTTGGATTACATCCATATGTTTAAGAACCTAGCAAATCAATTTACAAAGGGTTTATCACGTATTGTGATAGATCATGCATCTATGGAACTGGGCTTGAGACCCACGTGAGTTTTTCCATAGTAGTAACCTGTCTTATGTGATCGGAGATCCCATGAATTAAGATGGTGAAACAAGCTATGGTTTGACTGAGAGAAGAGAACCATTGAGAAGGATGAGTTCATGGAAAAGATGCATTTCTCTTAAAACCTGTATGGCCGGCTAGTATTTATACCTTAATATGGTGCAAGTGGCTTTCATGAAACAAGGAAGTTGTTTCTTTGAAGCAAAGACATAGTCCTACAGTATGTCTTGAAGGAACACACCTATATGAGTATCGACTACTTGTTATAGTCTATGAGAGTTGGGTGATCTCTAGAAAACTCATTAAGAGGCACGGAGTGTGACCCATAAGCTCCAACCCGCGGGGATGGTATGTGCAGCTAAATATCAGTAAAGGGCTCTAGCCAAGCTTAGATGCACAAAACTCTCAATTCAAGTAATAGTCTATTGTTGCAAATAAGTGTAACTAGAGTTCCTGGTGGATGATCAACTTAACAGTCTCCATCGTAGTACTGGTATATCAAAAACAAAAGGGAATATGAGAGCATTTCCAATGTGGCATGAAATTTTTGGTGGGGATTGTTAAAATAAATGGGCCTAGGGCCATTTATTGTAATAATGAAAGAATTAAAAGCCCATGTGTTTAATGCTAAAGGAAAGAGAGAAATACCGTATGGGTATTGGAGGAGTCTCCCATCGAACTTATTAGGTAACCTTTCGGTACACCTCTTGTGAAGTTGAATAAAGGAGATAGCGTGCCACACACGTGCGTGCGCTCGCTCGCCTCGCCTCGCCGAGGTCGTGGGTGTGGGCATGACGAGACGAGATGAGCGGGCGGTGCGCTGCGGTGCGGTCGGTCGGTTGGATGGACGTGATGTGTTGCGGGGCGGGAGCATCTTTTTACTGACTCCTTAATGGTGAACGTTACTGTTGGCTGCGGGGCGGGGGGGAGCATCTTTTTGCTAAATCCTTAAGTTACCAAGAGCCCTTAAACCACTCCTCCTCTCCCTCAGGTTGCCAGTTCACAAAACCAAGGTACTCCTGTTTAGGATACCTCTCTCTTCTCCCTCTATTGCATCTCCATCGCTTGCACCGCGCGCACGGTACTGGCGAGAGCAGAGCCTCCAAAACCTCGCCTTGCTGCTGAGATCCTGCTCAGGATAGGCGGGCGATAAGGTTTTTGGGGAGTGTCTTCACGCGACTGCTCGCTCCCATACGACTACTTCCTCTACGTCAACGACAAGCGAACGAACGACTACTTCCTCTACATCGACTATGAGCGAACGACCACAGTGAGTCTACACTGCGATCCTCTGCCTGCTTCGTCTGTGTATGACTACTACGATTGAGGTCACTCACAATGGGTGATAACGGAAATTTGGGTGACACCGTCACCCAAACTTCCACAGGGTACTTTCTCAAACAAATGTTCATGTTTATTAGTTGTATAATCATGAATATTGTTATGTTTAATTGTGGTTTAAACATACACACATGCACATGGATTGTTCCTCTCACTATAATTTTGAAATGTCTACTAAATTATGGAATTAAAATATGCCAAAATGTTGCATATCATCTAACAAGTAATACCGGCACTACGAAAGGTTGGAAATTATAAAAGGATCAATATCCAACAAAATGAAATGTTTAGCCATTTCAGTTGTGTGCAAAATTATAGAATTACTAAGGCAATTGTAGAGTCTATCGGCACATATGAACATCTAAAATTCGATCTCCCTCACCAAGATAGCATAGATGCTTATATTGTGCATGAATTCAACTAATTTAACAGAAAATGGTAAGTGCAGATATGTGAACAGGGGATCAAGTACACCTTAGGCAGAGAACGATCACTTTGGCATGCTACACCAAAACAAAGATGATCGTTTTGAGTATTCGATATGATAGCCACTGTGGTACTGACACTGGTGCAATACTCTTGTACTCAAATTCCTTCCACAAGTAATAAAATAATTCATATAAAATATGTGTAAAATAAAATAATTCCTTCCACAAGTAGGTAGGTATGTGTTTTTGCTTTAATCAATGCGAAAAAAGGAGTGGCCCGGGGGATTCAAAACCCTAGTCTACTCTGTGGGAAGGGAGGGACTTACCATTGAGCTATAACATGGTTTGTGTACATTTGGTGTATGCCGTTCTTTTTATTAAACATTTTAATGGAACATTTGGCTTGTTCGAAGAACACCAAGCAGTTCGTGTTTCTCATTTTGATCCGGAATTTAACTTTGTGTCGGGTATTTCTTCTTCATAGAAACTCCAAATTTGATGATTTGTTTTTTCAAAATTTTTTAAATCAAACCTTTTCATTTGATCGTAGATTTGTATATGCTAATTGAAAATTTAAAAATTTTTGAGACTCAAAATTACTTTAAAATTTATATGAAAAAATTGAAAACTCAAAATACCAATATTGTCCATCATGAAAAGATCCACAATATTGCTTTTGTAACCAACATCAAATTCTTTTTATATTTTGAATTGAAACAGGGGTAAAACTTGACACATCTACCTCACAACTATGGATGAACTTGGATGAACACGTGTGGTTTCTCTTTAACTAGTTTTTCTATCTCATACCAACTCCAAATCAGATGATTCTTTTTCCTAAAATTTTATAAATCATGCTCTATCAAGCTAATATGTTGAGTTTGGTATTTTTTCATGTGATCAAGTTTGAGAATTCAAAATTTGAATTGTTTTTAAACATGACAATTTTAGATGAGATTTTGAAACCCAAAATGATTTGAGCTAAAGAAGTGATGAATACCAAAGTTTCATAACTCGCAAGCTCTACAAACTTTATTTAGGTCATTTTTTATTTGATAAAGTGATAGTGTACATCACTCATTAAACCTATGTTCACTCACATGGTTTAAGAAACTATGTGAGGGGTTTGTCAAATTTGAACTAAGTACTGTACTGTAACAATTTTCTCAAATCATAAAGTGGTCTAAATAAAGGATGTAGATCTTAATGAGTTATAAGGTATTCATCACTTTTTGATTTGACATCATTTAGTGTTAGAAAAACTTGCATCTAGTTGTCATTTTTTGAAATTCAAAATTTGGATTGTTCAAATAGAGTCAGATCGAGAAATGACCAAAATAAAGTTTGTGCATCTTGGTGAGTTGTGAAACTTTGGTATTCATCACTTTTTGATTTGACATCATTTACTGTTAAAAAACATCACATTGTCATTTTTTTTGAAATTCAAATTTGGATTGTTCAAATAGAGTCAGATGGAGAAATGACCAAAATAAAGTCTGTACATTTTGATGAGTTCTACACCTTTGGTATTCGTTATGTTTTCATTTGAAATCATGTATTACCTTAAAAATATGTGACTTTCTCAACTTTGAAAGTTTCAAATTTAAATAATTCAATCTAATTCGGATGGGGAAATGACCAAAACAATAGTTGTAGATATCAATAAGTTCTACAACTATTGTATTGACAATTTTATCATTGGAAATTATTTTTGATGTCTTAAAATTTAATAATTTCTACCATTAAAAGTAAATAAATGTTAGATTTGCTTAAACGGGTCCAAACAGGACATTTTTCGGCTCGGCCTCCATAGCCCGATTCCTTTTGACCACCGATCCTTAATCTGACGGTTAGGATTGCCCTTAATGGATATAAATCTGGAGCACACGAGTGCTCCCCTATACCCTAGCGCCTCTTCTTCCATCGCAGGAGGCGGCGTCTTCCTTCCTCACGAATTCTCCACCCCTCAAATCCGCACTGTTTCAAGCTCCCAAGGCCCTCTGCCTCCACCTCCGCTTTGTGCTCACCTCCGCCTCTACCTCCTTTGTGTGCCATCCTCCACCCCTCCCTATCCCACGCGCCGCTCCCACCCCAACCCGTGCTAGTGGCTGTAGTGAGCCCTGCCATGGCGACGAGCAGTAAGCGACACGGGGCGAGCTTCCTCCCTCCACTTGGCGGCGAGCAGTGCGGGACAGGTCGTCTCCCTCGCCGTCCCCCGAGCTCCTTCTGATATAAACCCGCTGCAGCACCCTCTCAGATCTAGCAATCACTTTTTTTCTCTCTGACATTTCCTCTCTCCTCTCTCAGGACTCAGGCGGTCTCTAAGACCGACTCCAGCGGCTTACCCAACCCTCCCCACTAGCGCAAAATGGGGAGGGGGAAGCCACTATAGCACCTCCAGCAGTTGCCTCAAGGGCAGCTGCAAAATGTGCCAAGCACCACCCGCTGCCGCATTCCTGGATTTTTTCCTCTTTCTCTCTCCTTCTCTCAAACCAACCTCTCCGTCTTTCTCGCTCCCTCCGTCGCCTCCACCCACGGTCGACCGCCTCCACCTCGACCCGCGCCCACCCACATCCACCACCACCCGCGGGCTTTCACCTCCGCCTCCAGCCCTCTACTCGCGGTCGTCCGCCGTCGCATCTAGCCCTACCTGCAGCCGTCCGCCGCCGGTCCCGCCCCCACCCGTGGCTGCCCGCCTCCGCCTCCTCCAGGCTGGCGCGCGCCCACCCTCCCTTACCCCACTGCGTGGATCCGCAGCTTGCCGCCCTGCAGGGATCCGTGGTTTGCCGACCTGCAGGGAGCCGTCGCGCTCGACCTGCACGGGGCTCGACGACGTTGTTGCGCTGCCGCCCGATCTAGGCGTGCGGCAAGTGCGGCTGGCGCAGGTGAGCAGGGTCAGCCACCTCGACCACCTCCTCCTTCTCCGGCCATCGCTCCCGAGCAAGGACGTCGATGGTGCCTCGTGGTTCCATCCGAGGGGCGACTAGAGCACAACTGCCCCCTTGTTGCGCAAAGGGAACGGGAATATTGCTAGAGAGGATCTTAAGTGCGTAATTGCTCATCCATAGACTTGCATATGCTTTGTGTATGTGCTTAGTGCTAGGCTTAGCTTAGAGCTGAGTGAGTGCAAGGTTGTGCCAACCTTGTGAGGTGATTCTTGAGTGGATCAAGTTGTACAAGGTTCGCCGGAAGCCTTGGGGCCTAAGTGGCTCACCGGCAATCGTCTTCGACCCTCTGGCTTAGTATGGAGTGGCGAGGACACTTTGTGTGGGGGACGTGGAGACCCCCTTCCTAAGTGGAGAAGCTCCTTAGTGGAGGTGGCATCAAGGTGACCAAGGAAGCTTGGCGAGTGCCTAAGTGGCGAGCCTTTGTGGTGAGTCGAGTGGTGCTCTTGGGAGAGACTTGGTGACCGGGAAGCAATACTCTTGTGTGAGTGCTTCAACAACATGGACTAGAGGTGGCTTAGTGCCCACCGATACCACAGGATAAATCGCGTGCCAAGAGTTTGCTTCCTCTCATCCCCTTTACGTTTCCGCATTTACTCGATTGCAATCTTTGTTCTCCTAGAGTAGTATCATGCTAGGATTAGCTATAGGTTGCAAACCTTGTTTTGGGATGGGACTTACACACTAGAACAACCCTAGTTTCACATCTAGATAGTATGTTCTAGTTTATCTTTGTGTAAAAATAGTGAAGTCATATGTTAAGTTTTTAGTTGACTAATTCACCCCCTCCCCCTCTTAGACTAATGAGCATCCGATTCCTTACACCCCTCGTCGACAAACAGCTCGTCCTCGAGCTGGAAAGAGGGAAAAGACTCATGAAATGGCTCCACGGGCTCCCATGTAGCCTCTGGAAGTAGCATACCTTTCCACCGAATGAAGACGTGCCACGATCCTTGAAGTAGAACGCGGCCCGTGACTCGTTCAGGCTGAAGTAGAACACGACCATTGTGTCAAGGGGGCAAGCTTGGTTTTGAAGCATGAGGCGTGTCGTGCAATTGCTTGTGTAGGCCGATGAGAATGATAACATGGATACATGCATTCTCGGGCAGGTTTAGGAGATATGCGACCGCGCCAACACGTTCCATGATTTGGAATGGTCCTGCATACCTTGGGGAGAGTTTTGTGTGTTTGCCAGGAACTAGAGAGTGAGTTGGTCGGTGGAGCATACGAAGCCACACCCAGTCGCCTTCCTTGAACTCTAGTTCACGAAGGTGAGCATCGTAGTAACGGCATGCATAATCTTGGGCTGAAGCAATCCAACCAGATGGAGGGACTCAGTCTTGTTTTGTTGGCAAACCGTGCATGATCGAACAAAGTCCTTCACCAATGTGCGGTCCTGTTCAACACAGAAATTGGTTCGAAGCCTGTGAAGTGTTTTTTTTTGTTCCCTCATGATCACCAGTGTGAGCTATTTGGAGGACCTGTTGCAACAGTTCAGAATTGGGAGGTATAAAAATTTTGCCGGCTTTGAAAATTAGATCATCTTTGACAGTCTTTATTGCCTCCTTGAGGCCAGCCACTATATTGTTTCTTAAAGCTGACGGCTGAGGGCAAGATGATATAGCAGCCCAGATTTGATGATAGAACTGAAATGATGGCATTGAGATGACATCGAGGATGGCTTCTTCAATGTCACGTCTAGAGAGGGCGTCTGCAACAGTATTGAGCCGTCCGGGCCTGTACTCCACATTGAAATCAAAACCAAATAATTTACTGATCCACTAGTGTTGGGGAATGGTGGACAAACGCTGATCTAACATGAACTTGACAGCATAGTGGTCAGTTCTAACAGTGAATTTTCTCCCCCACAAATATGGTCTCCAATGCCGAACTGCTTGCACAAGTCCTATTAATTCACGCTCATAGGCAGCCACCTTCAAGTGGTGTAGAGCAAACTATTTGCTGAAGAAGGCAACTGGGCCTGAGCCTTGATGTAGGACAGCACCAAAACCTGAGCCTGAAGCGTCACAGTCCACAACAAACTGTTGTGTGAAATCCGGAAATTGTAGTACAAGAGTTGTGGTCAGGGCTTGTTTCAGGGATTCAAATGCTGTAGTTGATTCTTCAGACCACTGGAAACCTTGTTTTTGTAGTAATTGTGTGAACGGTGCTGCAATGGCTCCAAACTATTTGATGAATTTCCGATAGTATCCAGCCTGGCTGAGGAACCCACGAAGACCTCATGCAAATTGTGGTGTAGGCCAAGATGCCACTGATTCAACCTTGGTTCCATCCATTGCAACTCCCTCGTATGAAATGATGTGCCCTAAATAAGCTACTTATGGTGTAGCGAAGGCACATTTGGAGCACTTGACAAATAGAGAGTTTGCACGCAGCACCTTTAGCACAGCCCTGATGTGTTGCATATGTTCAGTCCATGAACTGCTATAGATTAATATGTCATCAAAGAAGACTAGCACGAATTTCCAAAGAAATGGACCAAGTACTGAATTCATTAGTGCTTGAAATGTTGCGGGGGCATTTGACAAACCGAAAGGCATCACTAGGAATTCAAAATGGACATGATGTGTTCTGAATGCTGTTTTGGCAATATCATTAGGATGTACCCGTACTTGGTGATAGCCCGATCTAAGATCTAGTTTGGCGAAAAACTTTGCCCCATGCAGCTCATCCAGTAGTTCTTCGACCACCGGAATTGGGAACTTATCTTTTACTATTGCATCATTGAGATCACGATAGTCCACACAAAAGAGCCATGTGTTGTCGTTTTTTCTTGACCAAGAGAATGGGAGCAGAGAAGGGGGAGGTGCTTGTCCGGATAGTACCTTGTTGAAGCATCTTGCTGCACTGTGCCTCCAATTCCTTTTTCTGTAATTGAGGGTATCTGTACGGGAGTACTGCCACTGGTTCGATGTTGTTCTTAAGATGAATCCGATGATCACATGCACGAGAAGGGGGCAGTCCACTTGGCTCTTGAAAAACATCTTGAAAGGAATGCAGCAGCTGCTCTATAATGGACTGCTCCTATTGTCGAATAGAATTCAGTGGCTTAAGGAAATCAACTCCAAGCACCATATCAAAATAGTCCAGAGGCAGGGAATATGCGTTGTTGGTGAAAATTTCCTGACCATTCTTGATGTCAACATCACAAAGTAGGCCACCACAGGGGACGCAATCACCATTGGCAACGATCACCCTGGCTCCTATATCTTGTTGAAATTGGAGGCCCACGGCCGCAGCTGCGTGTTGCTGAAGAAATTGTGGGTGGAACCATTATCGATGAGTGTTGTGAACATGTTGTCGCCCACTTGAACATGTACTTGTAGCGTATCAGTTAGCGTATCAGTTGAGCGTACACCAGAGACAACTTGTAGAGAAATCAATGGCTTCTCCACTTTGTGTTGTTGGGGTTCGGGCGAGACCTCCTCGTCAAAGTCTGCTACTTCCAGGTAGAACAGTTTCTGACACTTGTGACCATGGGTGCATTGCTCATCACAATTGTAGCATAGCCCTTGCTGTTGTTGTTCCATCATCTCAGATGGCGAGATCTTATTAAAGGGTTTGGCCGATGGTGTGGCAGCAGTACTTGTAGGGGTTGTCGTCGATGCTGAGCCGATGTTCTGATGTGGACAGGTCGGCGGCCGTGACAGCGCCCTCCAGAGGCGATGTTGGCGAGAGCCGAGGCGCGTTGTTCATATGCCTGGGCAAGTGCCATGGCATGCTGCAGGTCTTGGGGCGCCTGTAGTTCGACGTCCTCACGAATGGCATCGGGTAGGACACCCGTAAAGAGCCGGACCTGTTGATCAGGCGAGAGGTAGCCGACGTGTGCCATTTTTGTGAGGAACGCCTCCTGGTACTCGCCCACGGTGCCCCGAAATGGCAGGCGAGTAAGTTCTGCAAGGTCGTGGATCCTGACGGCAGGGCCGAAGCGCTGGTGGCACAAAGCTTTGAATGTGTACCATGGAATGACATCGGCGTCACGTTCATGCATGTAGTTCCAGTGTTGCGCTGCGCCCATCATGCGGAATGAGGCCAGCCAGACCTTGACGACCTTGCGAGTGCTTTGAGCACGGAAGAAGTGTTCACAACGGTTGAGCCACCCCAGTGGATCCTCCTTGCCATCGAACACTGGAAAGGAGAGCTTGTAGACACGGGAGTAAAATGCATCAGAGGTCCATCAACTTGTAAGAAGGTGTCACTTAGGTCCATCAACTTTGAAAATGCATTTTTAGGTCTATAACTTGTTGAATCGTTCACCGCAGGTCCATAACTGCTCACATATACTTTTACTGGTGACTTGACATGATGACTTAGCTAGAAGAAGCATAATCTAATTGAGGCATTTCATCGAGCAGCTTATGAGTGACACATACTTGATATTTTCGGAGGTAAACGATAGCAGCCTACTACTCGTACATGCAAGGAGACAATTGTTATTCAACCCAAGGACTGTCTAAGTATATGTGTCGCCCATTTTTAACCTACTCATTGAAATATCTCAGCTAGAAGATGCTTCTTGAGCCAAGTCATGATGTCAGGTCACTAGTACAAGCATATTTGGAAAGTTATGGACCTGTGGTGAATGACTCAACAAGTTCATGGACTCAGAAATGCATTTTGAGAGTTGATAGACCTAAGTGACACCTCCTTGCAAGTTGATGGACCTTTGATGTATTTTACTCTAGACGCGGGGTATCACGGCTCCCTCGTCGTCGTCCTCATGCGGCACATGGTGCCCCTGATGTAGTGGTGAGGAAGTGGTGAATGGAAGAGTGGAAGGTGAATGAGGAAACGAGATTGATTGGATTGGCAGCGGTTGTATGTGTGGGGGTGCGGAATATGAACAATGGGTGATGTGGTCAGTGGGGCAGAGGGAATGCTGCCATAGCCGGGAAGGCCATAGGGGTAGGATGTCGGTGTGGAGTTTGGTGGGATTGGAGGTGGAAGGCGTTCCTCCATGGCAGACAGCCTAGTCGCCATTGTGCCTAGCTGGCGCTACAATCCAAGGACACTACGTGAAAAACTCACTTCGGTAACGGGCGTAGATCGCCTTTGGTATTGGGCAATGCGCCTGTTACCGATCAAGTGTTACAAATAAGTCAAGAATATGCCCGTTACTGATAACACATATTCGTAACGGGCATAAAATAACAACGGTTACCACAACTAACTACCGGTCACGTGAGATGGCTATTTCTTTGGCCCCACAGAGAACTTTGGTAATGGGCACCAAAATGAAGCCCGTTACATGAACTCAACATCAGCGACACGTTTTATGAAACTTTGCCTCCGATGTCTCGACGAAATGAGACTCGTCTATTTCACGCTCGTCTCAGCACAACTAGTATTCGTAACGGGCATCAAACAACAACCATTACCACAACTAGCCACCGGTCATGTGATAATGACTGTTTCTCTGGGCCCACAGGGAAATTTGGTAACAGGCACCAAAACAAAGCCCGTTACTGTGAAATCAATATCAGAGACGCGTGTGGTGAACCTGCGTCTCTGATGTCTCAACGAACGGGCCACGTTGTGGGGCCCACCAGTCAGTACTGGTAACGGGCTTTTACGGTGCCCGTTACTTTGTTGGCATGTTTGTAACGGGTGTTTCAATTGAAGCCCATTACTCAGTCGTCAGTGTTTGTAACGAGCTTTAATTAACGCCCATTACAGATACGTAGGCCACCCCTACAGTAACCTACGGCCTGCTTGCTAGCTGCATCCTGGATCTAGCCAGGATTTGGCAGCCATCAGGGGCTGCATCCTGGAACCAGCCATGATATGACTAAATTCACAGAAATTAGATCCACCATCCAAATTCACAGAAATCCACAATTCACATGCATCATATGACAAAATTCAGCATCATCATCTCACAAAGAGGAAATGCATCTCACAAGGAGGAATGCAACAGTGTAACAAAAATTTATGGACAAGGAGGAATGCAAAAATTCATGGACAAGGAGGAATGCAAAAATTTCCTAGTCACCATACATAATCTGAGCCCACACAGCTTCATCAGCATAAAAGTTTCCTCCAGCTGTGATCACCTGTTCCATGAGGAATGTGGCAATTCTTTCATGAACATCTGCCAGCAATAATTTGTCGAGAGGACGCTCATGTAGCCCTAATCTCTGGATATAAAAATGTCACCAGTCAGCACACATATATAGGTGGTTACCAAACATGTGCAGTGCTAATAAACAAGAATTGTGCTCAGTTGCAGGTTTTACAAATGAAGATCCCAAGAAAGTACCTCCATATGTGGGCCGCATTCTTTTAATCGAAGCATGTGATAGGCACAACAGAAGCCGTAGAGTCTGGATCTAGTAGGTTGTTGGTGGCACTGCAATAAATGTACAAAGAAAAATAGTGGCGATCGAGAAGAAATAAACTCAAGCTTTAGTACTAGCTTCCACAGGAAGGAAATAAGTGGTATGTACCTTAACATCTTTAACGTGTTCCAAGGCGCCAAGGCGCGAGAACTTTTTGCCGCATTAACGTTCCCAAGCCCTACAACGAAACAATCAACAATAGTTAGGACACTATTAATTAATATACTTTGTACAATTTGTTCAGGAACGTCCACAGGTTAAGAAAGAAATAACTTACTCATTAATGGTTAGCTCGAAAGGGCTAGTATTAGTATTAAATGTCTTCAATGAATCAAGATAGTAGACCTTCTGCTAATTCGAAACGATCGCACTGCAATCTAGTGGTTCGCACTGAGATAAGCGGTAAGCATTAAATTCTTTTTAGCATATAGTTTGAAGGAATTGAGCATATAGGACATAGAGAAAGCAAGAGTGTTATCCGTGTTGTTCAACATTGTCGAGCAAAGGCATTCAGGATCAAGGAAGCCAACTCCAGGGCCCTTGTTCTCAACTTCTACAGTCATATTCCTATTAGTAAGAAAAAACAAAGTGTAAGGAGGCAAAATACATGGTAAAAAAGATGATGTGAGGCAAAAAGCATATTTCGATAGAGGATGTGATTAGTGAGAAGTAGTTTAAATTTTCAAGCATCTTACAGGATGAAGGAGCGGAGAAGTGTAAGATCCAAAACATCCAAGTTTCGTACAAATCACTGGGTTGCATAGGTAGCTATTGCAGTTCGATTGACGGTTCATCTCTCTTAGGCCATGAATTGGTCCCGGGCCGAAGTGCGGCCATAATTTGAGAATCATCATCTGACTTACCACGTTGCATGTAGAATGTGTGGAGCTTTCTGGTAAAAGGAGTAGCCTTTTTGAGATCGCCATCACTGAGAAGGTCTTTCCGAATTTTTAATTTGGGTTAACCATAGCCCAAAAATTTTCATTGGTGTTTCTCTTAGATCTCTTTCTAGTAGGCCTCTTATAGATTTTATTTACAGCAATTTCCCTTTCCTGCTGCTTTGAGATGGCTGAATAAGGTTTCTTAAGGGCTTGCTTGCCTGCTGTAAGTGGTGTAGAGCTTTTATTTTTGGCAAGTTTCTCTTCTTGCAGCATTGAAATGACTGAAGGTTTCTCAAGGGATTTCTTGCATGTTGTACGTGGTGTAGAGATTTTATTTTCGGCAAGTTTCTTTCCCTGCTGATTTGAAATAGCTGAAGGTTTCTCAAGGGCTTTCTTGCCTTGTGGTGTCTCACCAGGACCTATTATAGAGGTATTATGCCTTGATGTACCTGCTTTGGCATGATTGTTTTGAGCACTTCCGTTTGGGGGTGTAGGTTTTGTTGTTTAATGAGGAGGAGAAGGAGGAGGAGGTGGTGGGCGTGGTGGTGGGGTTGGAATATTTGGTGTCTCTTGCGGATGTGGGGATGCAAGTTTTTATGTTTTTTCATGACTAGGAGTAGGTGGGGATGGAATATTTTGTGTACCTTTCAGATGTGGGGATGCAAGTTTTTATATGTTTTCAGGATGATGAGAAGGTGGGGATTCATGTTTTTCAGGATGAGGAGGAGGTCCAAATTGAACGTGTTGCGGATGTGGGGGTTGAGGAGGAGGATGGGAACCATATGAGGAAGGAACTTGCACAGTACTGTGTGAATTACAAGGAATCTGTACCGTAGCCTGTGAACGAGATTTACATGTTGGTGCTCCTTATGTCAATCTGAAACCTTTTCCACTCTAACATTTGTCCTTGAGCTTGTCCGAGTTTCATCACCTCGTCATCAGGAGGGTATTCCAATAGTTCATCCGTAAAGATAGTATATGTAGTGATCACTTCAACCACACCATAGTCTTGATGAATCGGGACTGTTTGTAGCGTAGTCTCCTCTGTATGAACAAGACCAAGTGCAACCTCACATTGAAGCCCCCTCCACGTGATCCATAGGCCACAGTGTGTGGGTTCAGTCAACATGCCTATAAGGTCTTCGTGTGTATGATCGTCACAGCGCACCTCCGCCGCCAACTCGGTAGTGCCATCGATCAAACCTACATCTGCGGACGCACAGCTTCTCTTCAGTGTGGCGGATGAAGGGCTTGCGCGATTGGACATTGGTGACAACACCACCTCTGCATCTGCATGTTCTGCATCCACATCTCAGCCACCAGTTCTTGCTTGATTTGTTCCTTTATCTTTTTTGTATCAACGGATGTGTCGGTCTTCGTCCTCTTCCTCTTCTTGTACATCTCGACGTGCTGAGGCCATGCATACTTCCAGCCCTGGTAGCTGGAGACACCACGCACATGACCTAGTTGGTCAGGGCGGCCCAAGCACTGACTTAGCACATCATACTCCCTCTGCTCTGCCATTCCTGAAGATTCTGCACATGCCATCTTCTCCTTGATGTCCGCAGCTATTTTTTCTACCTCTTTGTTGTTGAACACTATCACGACAACACGGTCTTTAATCACTAGCTTACTCCTTGCTCGTAGCCAATTCTTGGAACGATCGTCAGGGTAGGTGTCATATGGGTTGGGGATACCAGCTGCAGCTAATTGTCTGTCCTCTTCCTCCCATTGTTCTTGTTTCACAGTATAACCAGCTAGACCAATGTTGTGCTCGCTTGTGTTCCAGCTTCGGAGTTCTTTGAACATGACACTAGCAGATGAGGCTTGCTCAGTTTCTGCTTGTTTCATGAACTCCCACTGTTCCGGGACAATAAACAGGTGCCTTGTAAATAGCTCAAGTCATTTTCTGATCAAATCTCGCCTAAGCTGAAATCTGAATTTTCTCCATGCCTTGGCTGCCATCTTCAAGAAAAGCTTGAATGCCTGTGGTTTTGCATCTTCCTGGAACTTCAAGTGTTTCTAGACATACTTATCAAACAAGTCTCGCTTTTCATCATTGCTTAGTTCTTTGATTTCCGGTAAGTTCAAAGGTAACTTTTGTCTAGCAACGATCCCCGCAAGTGCCCTGAACTTGCGATTTTGAGTCAATGGTACTGGCATGCCCACTATGTCAACCTCAGTGACTATCATTGTGTCACTTGGCCACTTTGAGGATGTCCTTGGCACTCTGCCTTGGCGCTGAGACCCACCCATCTGGTCTTGTTGTGCCCTAGCAGTTCCATAACCCTCTTCTTCATCTTGTGGACCAGGTCTATAGTCCTCGTCAGAATTATCCTGTGAATTAATAGTCAAGGGAATTATTGTAACTACTTTAGCCCACTGTAATATCATTGGTTCTTGGTAAAACACTAACATAAATGGAAAATTCAGTAAGCAGAAAATTAGTGTAGGC
Source organism: Cenchrus americanus (assembly GCA_947561735.1). Classification (NCBI taxonomy): domain Eukaryota; kingdom Viridiplantae; phylum Streptophyta; class Magnoliopsida; order Poales; family Poaceae; genus Cenchrus; species Cenchrus americanus. The sequence goes on along the minus strand of OX387242.1, from coordinate 160,912,905 downwards.
AAAGCGACCATACCATTTTAAAGAGCAAGATGCAGGCTGCCTCGGTTGCTGATGAGGTACTTATTCAACTTGGAGAGAATGTGCAGATGTGCATAAGAACAAGAGCAAAACCAAATGTAAGAGTCAATCTAAGGGGAAATGCTAAGTATGTATACGATCGACAGCTAAGTATGTCCACATGTACTTATACAAAGGAGCCACGGCATACCTTGCAATTCCCACAAGTACAAGTATATTTATACGCATTTATATAAAAACAAAACCATACGCACACATATGTTGTATACTTGATTACCTGAACGCATGTGTGCTGCAAAAGCGCGCTTGGCCTAATTCCATAAACTGGAGCAAATATACCAAATTACGTTATTACTAAATTGTTGTTAATTTTACAATTATTACCGAGTTGGTAGAATGCATTTACCGAATTGTATAAGACATTTTTAGAGCGGCATACCATAAACTCAGATCCTAGATTCGCCACTGACCTTCGCACTGCTGGAGCGGAGGGATCTCTACTCCTCGTCGCTGCCTCCTCGCCACCACGTCCTCGTCCTCGCGTCGACCTCGTGGCTGGATCCCTCCTCCTAGTCATCGTCGACGCTGGATCCTCCTCTAGTCGTCGTTGTCGTCACCGCCGCAGCTGGGTCCCTCCTCCTATAGATCTCGTTGTCACAGGTATGGTGCGCATCGTGCCGAGCATGGTGTGGCGCGCATCTCAGCGAAGGGGTGTAGAGTGGGTCGTGGCATGGGGGGAGGTGACGGGGACGAAGGCTAGTGGGAGAAAGTAGCGGCGGTGACACGAGGGGAGAGTGGGAGGAGACTGCGTGAGGGATGTGTCCTTCCCTACTAACCTAGCGTGAGTGGGCTTGTATGGGCCTTAAAACGAGTAATATAGTTCACATCACCAAGAAAACTAAGTCATAAGTCATAACAAACATATTCACATATGACATGCATCACCAGGGCACATCACCAAAATAAGACTGCATCAGCTGGGCGCATCACCAAACTAGATTGTTGCTGCAAGGAAACTAGTTAGCTAGCTAGATGGCTTCTTTTGTGCTGCTGCCTCAAGTTCAGCTAGCTTTGTCTCTAGTTTTGCAACTCTTTCCACCAGCTCAGCATTCTTCTTTGGAAGTTCCATCTCCTGCCTCTTTTATGCGGCTTTAAGCTTCTCATCCTACTTGTCGATTCCTTTCCAGATGTAGTCAATGTCATCACAAGTAACATCACGGTCTTAAAACAAAGGAATAATTATATTGATGCAAGCTTCATAACAGTTGTAATTTACAAGAAAGTTGTTTTAGCTCTAGCTGGATTCAAAACTTGCCTGCTCTCTTGAGCCGATTCCTTGAGCTTGTTGATTTCAGTCCAAATCCCGTCAATGTCATGTGCAACAACTTCCTACGACAAATGGAAATTTATGCATTAAAACAATTGATCAGTGAAGATGTGAAGGTCCAAGGACAAATCTCGTGCGTGATGGTTTCAGAATTTGCCTCATGGTCTTCATAATTGTCGCTGGAGTTGTTGCCGGAGTCGTCGCCGGAATTGTTGCCGGAGTCGTCGCCGGAGGAGATGAGGTCTACCAGCACGACTCTTTTGCCCGGGTCGTCGCTGGAGGAGTCTGCGCTCACCTCAATGCTCGTGGACTGCTTCTTTCTTCGCATTGAGGAAAAAAACCCTGCCTCTCCATGGCGGGCGTCGTTGGAGGCCGCCAACTTGGCCCTTGCGCACGTGTACGGCTTTCTCCCCCGGGCTGATGTGACGCCCCAGGTTTTTAATTACCGTCATTAACGCTAACGACACGGTTAGCCGGTCAATTGGTCAACCCTAGGTCAACCTGGGCCCTCACCCATGAAAACTCCCTAACATACCCCTAAGTGACCCTAGTGAATAGTAAAACACTTGTGGGGCCAACCCTTGGTCAAAGGGTGGGTCAAAATCCCCTTGCCACCCAATGTCCACAGGTGTCTGCCGGAACTTTTGCCGCGTTCCCCAAAATTCACCTAAACACTTAAAATTCTACCCTTGGGAAAGTTGTAGGTCTTGTTGAGGGACACAACTTTCATGTAGAGTGGCATTGCTGATTTGGAGGGGAAAATTGTGAAAAAGCCCTTGCAAGCCAGAAATCACTGTTGACAGAACCATGCTGACATTCAAAGTTGGCACTTCCACAGATTCAATTCTAGGCAACAAAACCCTATACAACCTTTGTAAAAGTTGTAGCTGGTACCTAGATCTACAACTTTGGTATTCATCACTTGGTCCAGTTCTGTTGAAAAAGTTTGAGAAAAATCGAGTCAAAGATGGCACCAGCAGCACGGCCAGAGCCAGAGCGCGCCACGCGCGACGTCGTGTGCGTCCCGTGCGCCGCCGTTGCCGCCCGCCGCCGGCCTTGCCCCCGACAGCCCGTGCCCACGCCGCTCGAGGCCTCGACGTCCGCGCCACGCCGCGTCCCGATGCACGCGCGCCCCGATGCGCACCGTCCCGAGGCGTCTTGGCGTCCGCACCGCCGCACGCGCGCGCGCCACGGACCGGCGGTCCGTCGGCGGCGTCGCCGCCGCGCGCGCGCGCGCGCCACGGACCGCCGGTCCGTCGGCGGCGTCGCCGCCGCACGCGCGCGTTCCGACGCGCCGTAGCACCGGCCGCATCTCCCCGCCGTCACCGGCGCGTCACCCACGGGCCGCCCGAGCCGGGTATAAAAGCCCCCGGCCTCTCCTCGCGCGCCGCACCGAGCCGCCCGCGCCATCGCCGCCGCCATCCCGCCGCCGCCGTGCTAGCTCCCCCCGGCTCGCGCTCGCCGCCGTCCAAGCACGCCGCTAGGCTCCTTAGCACCCGTGCCGCTCGCAAGCGCGCTTGTTTGCGCCAATTTGGCCTCCACGCCGCAAGACACCGAGCCGCCCCCGAGCGCCGCCGCCGGCCGCCGCCGTGCGCCGTCGCCGGAGCCAGCTCCACCCTCGCCACCACCACCAATAGGACCGTGGTGAGCTCAATTTCATCATGGTGCCGCTTGTTGTCGTGGTCGGGCCCCACATCGCCGCCGGCGAACCCTCCCACCGCCGTCGAGGGCATAGATGTGAAGCCAGGGTCATATTTGCAAGGATTCTTAACTTAGTTTATTTGCAGTTCAGTCCACAGTCTTAGAAAATCCCTAGAAAATCACAGAAAATTCCAAAAATTTTCAAACAAATTTTGTAGGTCTCAGGATGTCAAACCCCACCCATGTGTGGTACACTTGTGACAAGATTCAAAGTAGTTTTGGCAGGAAAATTTCAAATGTGTTATGCTTGAATCTGTCATATCTTGAAATGTACAGCTCCTCTATAGCTAAGCTTTGGATATGTTGTGTGTTAGAGTAAGACTAGATGCTGTGCCAAAAATTGCACAAAGTTATCATGTGAATCTTTTTATAAAAATGTTTTTCCATCTCTGGCAGAGCTACATAAATGATTTTTCATGTTAATTTTATTCATGTTCTTGAGCCCAACCTGTGCACACTGTCTTGTGATGCCAAAAGGCACCTCTTGTGAATTAATCATGAATTTAGGAGTAACAGAAATAATTATTCTTGTTTAGTGCTTGTTTTCCTTTGTAAATTAATAAACCAAATTCAGTAGAGGTTCCATGTGAACATGTTGGTTTTCTAAGCTTGTTTAGGACCAGAGAGCATCCACCAGAAAGTTTGGGTAATTTTGATGCTTAATTATTTTTATTTGCATTTAAGTTGAATCACTAGATAACCTTTGTTATTTTCAATAATATTTAATTTTCTAGCATCCAACACTTACATGTGGGCCCAATGGACCAGGATAGGTACTGTTAGGCTTAAGAAACACTCAGTTAATTTTTGGTAATTTAATTGTTTAAATAATGGCTTAAATGCCCTTTTAATATTAAAAGGAAAGTGAAATAAAGAGAAATCCTTAATTAAATCCCTTTTTCTTTTTGGAAATAGTACTTAATATAAATAAAAGGAATTCAATTAATATTACTGATAAAGAAATTTAATTCATAAATAAAAGACATTAAGTACACCTTTGTTGGTAAAGATAAAAAGGAAATGAAGCTTTCACATGAAATGATAATCCTAAATAAAAACCTTTATTTAAATAAGGAATAAAAGAGTAATCCATGTACAACCAATGACTTCCTCAACTCGAAACCTTGAATAGATGTTTGTTAAGGTGAATATGACCAACTAGAGTTGGATAAGACAATGAACTATCACATCACCTAAAGTGCATTGCATTTCGTGTAGATCTTCCGGACGGAGATTACTCTCTGGTCCCGGAAATCGAGGAAGGCGGAGCGGAAGGTTCTCTGCAGTACGTGGACGGACTCGACACCGAGGGTGCCCAAGCTAACCTAGCTGATGAAGGCAAGCTCCGGTGCATCTAACCCAGTTTTCAAATTCCGTATTCAATTATCTATGAATGATTGTGCATTTACGTACAGGAGTTGAATGAAACCCTAGATGCATGATCCATAGGTACCTTTGGTCCCTACTAGTATGATAGGTCGATAGCTGCTAAGCTATAGGACCGTTACAAGTCGGGTGATAACCTCACTCGCGAGAATAGATTCCTAGATAGGAATCGCACTATATCCTTAAATGGATTGCTCACGTGGTAAGAGCATGGGATCTGGGCTCCGGTCCAGTGGTTATGTGGGTTAAGTTTTTGAACGTACTAAGCACATGCCGGTTATGGGGCCGGTAAACCTAGTACCATAATGAGGCGGCTAGGGATCCTACCATTACTACTCTTGGGATTCGCTCTCACGGCTCGCCACCGGTGGTGTATGGTGACTCCGGGTATCTCGCGGGGTATGCCGGATAGCCTGCACCAAAGACTGTAAGATTCAATCCCGACCCGAGGATTTATGGGGACGGTCTGGGGAGTTGTCCTCGCGGGGGCAGCCGACCGTGTGTTTGGGTCTACCTTGCAAGGTTTAAATCAATCGATTGTCGGCCTCTCACCGTTAACCGAGACTACTTACTCCACTAGTAATATGATCCCTAATGATGGAAGATGATGAAGATGATGTTTGAATAATTGTATTGTACAACTCTGTTTGTACTCGTGGCTAATGTAGTAAAGATTAAACTACTAGAACTTGTGCTAAAATCTTGAAAGTAAGGACTTACTCTTTGTTACTTTTTAGCAAAAGCAACCCAGTAGCCAAAAAGCCTTTCATGGTCTAGACTTGGTGAAGTAGTTATCACCGACGGGTAAGACTTGCTGAGTATTAGTATACTCAGCCTTGCTATAATGTGTTGATCCAGGTAATGCCTTCAGTGATGTGTGGCCCGGTGAGATCCCGCCGGCCGGGAGCCGGAGTGGGTGGAGGACGACTACTGAAGCATCATGGATGGCCTCCCGTGGTGACTTGCTTCCGCTAGTTAATTTCCGCTGTGTCTTTTCAAAACTCTGAACTATTCTGTCATGATCAAAACTATGGTTTGTAATAATTAAACCCTTCGGGGTAAGAAGTTGGATATTAATGTTGTTGTATCTCTGGACTCGCCTTCGAGTGAGTTTTAATGCATATATTCGATCCTTGTGCTCTTAAGTGATTTACCGGGTGTTAACCCGGCGACTTACAACAGGATGGTACTTTACTACTGCTTAATGACCAAAGTGGATCGGTCTTAGGCGATAGTACGGTACTTTCTTGGGCGGGTTGTCACAGTTGGTATCAGAGCTTATATGCACCAGAGATTAATTAATAAACCTTAATCACTGATTTTGTAATAAAATATGCCAAGATGTTCCGATTTTCCAAAAATACGTTGGTCCGCTAAGGATAAACTAGACCGAGAGGCCCTAGAGGGAATTTTGGGTTCTTTCAGGTGGCTTAATTAACTTATGGTTTATTTTGCTAACTCCCAGCACATTACTTTATGTCAGACTTACTTTCTTACACAACCATACTAGTTCATCACGTTTTGCCATACGTGGTGGTACCACAGGGAAGTCCTGTGAGGGACTAGTGGGACCTATTCCAATGGGTGCCACGTCGCGTTTGAGTCTCGTCACGTTTTGCCATACGTGATGGTACCACGGGAAAGTCCGTGAGGGATGAGTGAGGCCTATTCCAATGGGCACTCACGTCGCGTCAGAGTCTTAAATAGGACGCTGTCCATGCAGTGACTTAACGCATGGATACCGTTTCTATAGTGAACGGTAATGTATGTGGACGCTTTCGTGACGTGCTGGCACGAAAGGTTCGTTTTCTGCAGGTACATAACAGCGCTTCGTTAGTCGTTAAGCGAGTACCGTATAGCTCTCGACTAGATATTATAGGGAGAGACGATTATAAGCCTTGCCACCGGCACTAACTTCGATTTTTGGCTTGATTGCCATGTGAGGTCGGATAGGACGTCTTGCATGCATGTTAAAAATCGAAACAAATAAAATGGACCCAAAAATCGGAATTCCATGTGTTCTCTAAGGAAGTTTATGCTAGTGTGTGCTTTTTATGAACTAGATTACCCCTCATACCTAGCCGTCATGCTGCCGGAATTTTGTGAAAATTTTGTTGATCATGTGCTAGGTTAACTAAACCAAATTGTTAAAAACAATTGTTCCTCAACTAGTTACCTTGTAATAGCAAGTCTCAGTTCTAATTTGTTGGGTTGGTTCACTTTTCCTTTAGGCACATCCAAGTTAAGGACCCTCCATCTTGTTTCCTTGATCGTTGTTCAACCTGAAAATCCTAATTAAGAGTATTAAAGGAATAATTTAAAAAGTTGGGAAAATTTTGAGATTTACGGGTTTTTGGTTATGAAATTTTTGTTCACAACTCGCGTAACTTCACCATTTGTCATGCCGTTCTCTTTTGAGATCTGACATGGGTTACCTTTGTGTACAGATGGATTTCCCCGTGTTTCACCAGTTCGACGCTGACGGTACGATCCGTACCAACGGGTTGCACTGGGAGGGTTTTCCGCGCTTGGCGTGGGAAGCACTCAGTGCCGCAGGCTACCTTACCCCGCCGACGTACGAGGTGAAGGAGTTTGAGCGCTTTGGTGTTCCCCGTTGCAGGGTGATCGTGACTGTGCTGCCGCACCCTGATCACACCGACTGGTTTGACCTGAGTTTTATTTACTGGGGATTTATCACGCACGAGTCCGTGGAGTCAGCCGCCCTCAGAGTGCTGACAGACTTTTGTGACCAGAACTCTACTGTGGTAGCTCTTTCCCCGTATGGACTGTTTCCGGCTGTGAGTCCTCACGACCCAGCTTGGTTGGACCGTTTGGACCATCTACGGGAGTTACTTACCCTAGCAGAGCTGTTGGATGTTACTCAGACACTTGCCCGTTGCCTGAACGTAGTTTTCACACTCCAGGGGCTGCGTTTTAACACCGCAGCGATTATTGCACAGCGCTTGGAGGCATCTAGGCGCGATTGGGAGCAGCTTTCGGCAAAGACACCGGCGGTCGAACTTCACGCTTACCCGGGTGCGGCGGGGAGAACGACAGTCGCGTACTAGGAGGTTCCGGTTGGAGATTGAGCGAGGTGACAACCTCCAGAGGATCGTGGACCTAGAGACGAGAGAACAATGCACTAGAGGAGGACGCCGACGCACACGAGATAGAGAGGCCGACCCCGCGTGCGAATATTGCCGATATGCGCAAGCGGGTGCAGGAGGCCGAGGTACGGGTGGCGGCCTTGCAGCCGTAGTGGCCTTACGACCCACCGCCCCCGAGACAGGGCACACCGGAGCGAAGCAACGGCCGTGTCCGGTCCGGATCGACGAGCCGGGGGCAGACCACCGCTACTGACTCCCCCAGCTTCGCCTTCGTACAGTGGTGCTTCAGTGGGCAACTAGGTTGCCGACAGCAGGGAGCAGAAGGATGTTGATCATATCGAGTTGTCTTCGAGATGTTAGAGTAGTTGTCTTGACAGCACGTTTTCGTGCCAAGCAACTATTGTATCATGTGTTGTCTTGTGTTTCAAATCGAGTTGTAACAACATTGAACCTTGTTCTGTCATGTTGTAATAAGAATGCTTAAGCTTGTATGCTTTAAGTGAATTTCGTTGTCTTCAAAATTGAGTTTTCTTGTGCTAAATACCATATCTTTGGATAATTCGTTGCGAATGATCACACTTGTCAAAAGAATGCATTGTTTATCTCCGGAGAACATAGGTAAAGCAAAGCATTTTTACGAACGTCACTCGTTGCCAGCATATAAGTGCTCGTTTGTATACCATCTTCTTTGGTATTCAGGATAACGACGATCGTTCGGAAGTGATTAGGAGCCACGCAGTTGAGCAATCACCGTCCTAACCACGCTAAGAGAAACGATTCTATAAATCTTGGTGGCTATAGAATGTTGTGCTTGTTGCTGCACTCATTATTTACGTGCTAACGAGATGTGTTAATGCGTGATCGTGCTTGTCATCATTTGGGAGTAAGCTTTCAGTTATCTCACTAATAACGCTCACTTTTCAGATGGTGGGAACCACGCACAGCTCTCCCAACGGTTTTGGAGCGAGTGGTAATGGTGACTTGCCGCCACCCCCGCCCATGAACCCGACGGAGGCTTTCATGGCCACCCAGACCGAGGTGTTGCGCCAGATCTTGCAGACCCAGCAGCAGATCGCCCAGCAGATGAACCGAGGGCAGCCGCATGGGGCCAATCACGAGGGACCTAACCAGGTCACCACGTATGCCCAGTTCATCACCATGAAGCCGCCAACGTTCGCGAAAGCCGAGGACCCTCTGGAAGCCGAGGCTTGGGTCAAGGCCATAGAGGCGAAATTCTCTGCCTTTGTGCTGCCTTGCTCGGAGGAGAACAAAGCGAACTTCGCAGCCCTACAACTGCGAGGTGAAGCTTTGATGTGGTGGGACCATTTCAAGTCCATGCAGCGAAATCACGCCGTGACTTGGGAAGAATTCAAGCAAGCTTTGAAGAGTCATCACATCCCCAAGGGTCTGATGGACCGGAAGATGAGGGAGCTGCTAGCCCTTCGTCAGGGATCTGACTCCGTGTACCGCTATGCCCAGAAGTTCAATAGCTTATGCCAGTACGGTGGGCATCATGTTGATACGGATGCCAAGAAGATGGAGAGGTTCCGTGACGGGCTTGATGGCAAGCTGTATGAGCGCCTAAATCTGCTCGAGCCCGCCAACTTCCATGAACTCGTGAATAAAGCTATCTCGCAAGAAGATGCTATGAAGAAAGCCCATGGGGACAACAAGAGGATGTCCGGTTTCACCCCAGGCAGCGGAACACACAAGAAGTTTCACTTTGTGAAGAAGGAAGCTCCAGGCCCATCCCAGCAATCTTCAACTGCACGCTGGACGATGAAGCCATTCCAGGGCAAACCTGCCGGGAACTTCCAGTTCCGCCGTGCCCAGCAGCAGGCTCCGAAGCCTAATGCACCCCCACGTGAGGTTGTTGATCGTCGTTGCTACAACTGTGGCCAGCCAGGGCACTACATTAATGAGTGTCCCAATCCCAGGCAGATCAAGTCAAACCCGCATAACCAGAATACGGGAAACAAGCCAGCCACTCCGGCCAAGAAACCCATGGTGCAAGTGCGCCAGGGCAAGCTGAACTTCACTACCATGAGTGACATTCCCGCAGGAGCTCCAGTTCTCACGGGTACATTCTCTATCAATCACACTCCTGTCAAGGTCTTATTTGATTCAGGGGCCACCCATAGTTTCATTAATGAGAATTTACTAGACAAGTTGGGTCTAAGAAGAGTACAAACCAAATCTGCTTATAAAATTACCACGCCCGGTGGAGACATTATGTCTCAATTAGTGACCTTTGAAGTTCCTCTGAGACTAGGAAGTAAGGTTATTCGATCTAATCTTATAACCATCAAGTTGTGAAGCATGGATGTCATTTTGGGTATGGAATGGATGAATCAACATAAGGTGGTTCTAGATATATCAGATAGGGTCGTAGAGATCAACTCTCCTACGGTCGGGCACACTACCTTGTACCTACCATTCCGAGATGGTACCGATTCTTGTGCCTATGCGACCATTATCTCCTCCCTCGATGAGATTCCAGTAGTGTGTGAGTACCCGGATGTGTTTCCTGACGAGTTGCCTGGTATGCCACCAGACAGAGATGTCGAGTTTGTGATCGAACTCCAACCCGCATCGCACCCATTTCCAAAAGACCTTATCGCATGCCACCCAAAGAGCTAGCCGAGCTAAAAACCCAACTCCAAGAATTGCTAGATAAGGGTTACATTCGCCCGAGCTCTTCTCCTTGGGGTTGCCCTGCTCTCTTTGTCAAAAAGAAAGATGGTAGCTTGAGAATGTGTGTAGACTACCGTCCACTTAATGCAGTCACCATCAAAAACAAATACCCACTTCCTCGAATTGATGTACTGTTTGATCAATTGGCTGGTGCCAAAGTCTTCTCTAAAATTGACCTTCGTTCTGGCTACCACCAGATCAAGATTCGACCATGCGATATTCCTAAAACCGCTTTCTCCACTCGTTATGGTCTTTACGAGTTCTTGGTCATGTCTTTTGGACTCACTAATGCACCTGCCTACTTCATGTACCTCATGAACTTCGTATTCATGACGGAGCTCGATAAGTTTGTCGTGGTCTTTATCGATGATATCCTCATCTATTCTAAAAATGAGGCCGAGCACGCCAACCATCTCCGAGTTGTCCTTCAGCGTTTAAGAGATCATCAGCTTTATGCTAAATTCTCCAAATGCGAATTCTGGCTGAAGAGTGTCAAATTCTTGGGGCACACCATTTCCCACGATGGTATTTCCGTAGATCCTAGCAAAGTCCAGGAGGTAATGGATTGGAAACCACCCAAATCCGTACATCAAATCCGCAGTTTCCTAGGATTGGCAGGATATTACCGTCGATTCATTCCTGACTTCTCTAGAATCGCAAAACCCATGACCGAATTACTCAAGAAGGGAGTAAAATTCGTGTGGAGTGAAGCATGTGAGAAAGCTTTTCACACCCTGAGACAACATCTAACTTCAGCCCCAGTGCTAGCTCAGCCCGATAACTCCAAGCCATTTGAAGTCTTCTGTGACGCATCACCGGTCTTGGCTGTGTCCTTATGCAAGAGGGCCGAGTCATTGCCTATGCTTCGCGAGCCCTTCGACCCCATGAACTCAACTATCCTACCCATGATCTTGAGTTAGCTGCTGTTGTTCATGCCCTCAAGATCTGGAGACATTATCTAATGGGCAATCATTGCAATATCTTCACTGATCACAAAAGCCTCAAATATATCTTCACCCAGTCCGAGTTGAATATGAGGCAGAGAAGATGGCTTGAGTTGATCAAGGATTATGATCTAGAAGTGCACTATCACCCGGGCAAAGCAAATGTTGTTGCGGATGCTCTTAGCCGCAAGGATCATTGCAACCACCTAGAGTTGGTGGCAGTCAGTGAACCCCTGTGCGAGGAAATGAGAAAGCTCAACCTAGAAGTGGTACCGCAGGGAATTCTTTACGCCCTGACGGCAGAGTCCAACCTTTATGACAGAATTGTCACTGCCCAGCGCAATGATGCAAATATCCAAACCATCAGGCAGAAACTAGTGGAAGGAGACCCGAAGTACACTTGTTTCCAGAAGGATCCCCAAGAGGTGGTCTGGTTTGGAAAACGTCTAGTGATCCCCGATGATCCAGAAATCAAGAAGATCATCCTAGATGAAGCTCACCAATCCAAGTTCTCTATTCACCCTGGTAGTACCAAGATGTACCAAGATCTAAAGCAAAACTTTTGGTGGTCTAATATGAAGGTGGATGTAGCCAAGTATGTAGCCGAGTGCGATACTTGCTACCGGATGAAAGCCAGTCATTTGAAATCGGCGGGAGTACTCCAACCCCTGTCAATACCTATGTGGAAATGGGATGACATCAGTATGGATTTCATTGTAGGTTTACCCCTGACCTCTAGGAAAAAGGATTCTATTTGGGTGATCGTGGATAGACTTACCAAGACTGCCCACTTCATTGCCGTGCACACCACATACTCCGTGCAACAGTATGCAGAGTTGTACATGGACCACATAGTTCGTCTGCATGGGATCCCAAAGACCATAATCTCTGACCGAGGGACCCAGTTTGTGGCACGTTTTTGGGAGCAGTTGCATGAGTGTTTGGGAACCCAGCTACTCCGTAGTTCCAGTTATCACCCGCAGACAGATGGTCAGACGGAGAGGATAAACAAGATCCTAGAGGACATGTTGAGAGCAAGCATCTTGCACTTTGACAAGAGTTGGGACAAGTGCTTGTCCTTAGCAGAGTTCTCCTACAATAACAGCTATCAGGCCAGTTTGAAAATGGCACCGTTCGATGCTTTATACGGACGCAGATGCCGCACTCCGCTGAATTGGTCAGAGGCCGGAGAAAGAACACTCTTTGGACCAGAGTTAGTAAAAGAGGCCGAAGAGAAGGTACAAGTGATAAGGGAAAATTTGAAGATGGCCCAGATGAGACAAAAGAGTTATCATGACAAGGGAACCGCACCTCGACACTTTGAAGTGGGAGATCATGTGTATTTGAAGGTATTCCCCACCAAAGGTGTGCAAAGGTTCGGAGTCAAGGGAAAGTTAGCTCCGCGCTACATTGGACCCTACGAAGTAATAGAAGTATGTGGACCCGTGGCCTACCGTATCCAATTGCCAGAACGGTTTTCCGCGGTTCACAATGTGTTTCATGTAACTCAGTTGAAGAAAGGAATGCCTGTTCCGGAAAATGAGATCATCACAGAAGCTAATGCTTGGATCGAGCCGGATTTCTCGCTCGTCGAGCATCCCTTAAAGGTGCTAGACCAAAAAGAGCGAAAGACCCGGAGGCAAACCGTGCGAATGTACAAGATCCAATGGAGCCACCACACGGAAGAAGAAGCCACGTGGGAGACGGAGGATTATCTCATCACCAAGTATCCAGGCTTCCTCCAATCCCGAAACTGTGAGTCCTTTTCCCCATCTCTTAGTTGTCAAGTCGAATCTCGAGACGAGATTCCTTTAAGGGGGGTAGGCTGTGACGCCCCAGGTTTTTAATTACCGTCATTAACGCTAACGACACGGTTAGTCGGTCAATTGGTCAACCCTAGGTCAACCTGGGCCCTCACCCATGAAAACTCCCTAACATACCCCTAAGTGACCCTAGTGAATAGTAAAACACTTGTGGGGCCAACCCTTGGTCAAAGGGTGGGTCAAAATCCCCTTGCCACCCAATGTCCACAGGTGTCTGCCGGAACTTTTGCCGCGTTCCCCAAAATTCACCTAAACACTTGAAATTCTACCTTTGGGAAAGTTGTAGGTCTTGTTGAGGGACACAACTTTCATGTAGAGTGGCATTGCTGATTTGGAGGGGAAAATTGTGAAAAAGCCCTTGCAAGCGAGAAATCACTGTTGACAGAACCATGCTGACATTCAAAGTTGACACTTCCACAGATTCAATTCTAGGCAACAAAACCCTATACAACCTTTGTAAAAGTTGTAGCTGGTACCTAGATCTACAACTTTGGTATTCATCACTTGGTCCAGTTCTGTTGAAAAATTTTGAGAAAAATCGAGTCAAAGATGGCACCAGCAGCACGGCCAGAGCCAGAGCGCGCCACGCGCGACGTCGTGCGCGTCCCGTGCGCCGCCGTTGCCGCCCGCCGCCGGCCTTGCCCCGGCGGCCGTGCCCACGCCGCCCAAGGCCTCGACGTCCGCGCCACACCGCGTCCCGATGCACGCGCGCCCCGATGCGCACCGTCCCGAGGCGTCTTGGCGTCCGCGCCGCCGCACGCGCGCGCGCGCGCACGGACCGGCCGGTCCGTCGACGGCGTCGCCGCCGTACGCGCGCGCGTTCCGACGCGCCGTAGCACGGCCGCATCTCCCGTCGTCACCGGCGCGTCACCCACGGGCCGCCCGAGCCGGGTATAAAAGCCCCCGGCCTCTCCTCGCGCGCCGCACCGAGCCGCCCGCGCCATCGCCGCCGCCATCCCGCCGCCGCCGTGCTAGCTCCCCCGGCCCGCGCTCGCCGCCGTCCAAGCACGCCGCTAGGGTCCTTAGCACCCGGGCCGGCTCGCAAGCGCACTTGTTTGCGCCAATTTGGCCTCCACGCTCCAGACACCGAGCCGCCCCGAGCGCCGCCGCCGGTCGCCGCCGTGCGCCGTCGCCGGAGCCAGCTCCACCCTCGCCACCACCACCAACAGGACCGTGGTGAGCTCAATTTCATCATGGTGCCGCTTGTTGTCGTGGTCGGGCCCCACATCGCCGCCGGCGAACCCTCCCGCCGCCGTCGAGGGCATAGATGTGAATCCAGGGGCATATTTGCAAGGATTCTTAACTTAGTTTATTTGCAGTTCAGTCCACAGTCTTAGAAAATCCCTAGAAAATCACAGAAAATTCCAAAAATTCTCAAACAAATTTTGTAGGTCTCAGGATGTCAAACCCCACCAATGTGTAGTACACTTGTGACTAGATTCAAAGTAGTTTTGGCAGGAAAATTTCAAATGTGTTATGCTTGAATCTGCCATATCTTGAAATGTACAGCTCCTCTATAGCTAAGCTTTGGATATGTTGTGTGTTAGAGTAAGACTAGATGCTGTGTCAAAAATTGCACAAAGTTATCATGTGAATCTTTTTATAAAAATGTTTTTCCATCTCTGGCAGAGCTACATAAATGATTTTTCATGTTAATTTTATTCATGTTCTTGAGCCCAACTTGTGCACACTATCTTGCGATGCCAAAAGGCATCTCTTGTGAATTAATCATGAATTTAGGAGTAACAGAAATAATTATTCTTGTTTAGTGTTTGTTTTCCTTTGTAAATTAATAAACCAAATTCAGTAGAGGTTCCATGTGAACATGTTGGTTTTCTAAGCTTGTTTAGGACCAGAGAGCATCCACTAAAAGGTTTGGGTAATTTTGATGCTTAATTATTTTTATTTGCATTTAAGTTGAATCACTAGATAACCTTTGTTATTTTCAATAATATTTAATTTTCTAGCATCCAACACTTACATGTGGGCCCAATGGACCAGGATAGGTACTGTTAGGCTTAAGAAAAACTCAGTTAATTTTTGGTAATTTAATTGTTTAAATAATGGCTAAATGCCCTTTTAATATTAAAAGGAAAGTGAAATAAAGAGAAATCCTTAATTAAATCCCTTTTTCTTGTTGGAAATAGTACTTAATATAATTAAAAGGAATTCAATTAATATTACTGATAAAGAAATTTAATTCATAAATAAAAGACATTAAGTACACCTTTGTTGGTAAAGATAAAAAGGAAATGAAGCTTTCACATGAAATGATAATCCTAAATAAAAACCTTTATTCAAATAAGGAATAAAAGAGTAATCCATGTACAACCAATGACTTCCTCAACTATAAACCTTGGATAGATGCTTGTTAAGGTGAATATGACCAACTAGAGTTGGATAAGATAATGAACTATCACATCACCTAAAGTGCATTGCATTTCGTGTAGATCTTCCGGACGGAGATTACTCTCTGGTCCCGGAAACCGAGGAAGGCGGAGCGGAAGGTTCTCTGCAGTACGTGGACGGACTCGACACCGAGGGTGCCCAAGCTAACCTAGCTGACGAAGGCAAGCTCCGGTGCATCTAACCCAGTTTTCAAATTCCGTATTCAATTATCTATGAATGATTGTGCATTTACGTACAGGAGTTGAATGAAACCCTAGATGCATGATCCATAGGTACCTTTGGTCCCTACTAGTATGATAGGTCGATAGCTGCTAAGCTATAGGACCGTTACAAGTCGGGTGATAACCTCACTCGCGAGAATAGATTCCTAGATAGGAATCGCACTATATCCTTAAATGGATTGCTCACGTGGTAAGAGCATGGGATCTGGGCTCCGGTCCAGTGGTTATGTGGGTTAAGTTTTTGAACATACTAAGCACATGCCGGTTATGGGGCCGGTAAACCTAGTACCATAATGAGGCGGCTAGGGATCCTACCGTTACTACTCTTGGGATTCGCTCTCACGGCTCGCCACCGGTGGTGTATGGTGACTCCGGTATCTCGCGGGGTATGCCGGATAGCCTGCACCAAAGACTGTAAGATTCGATCCCGACCCGAGGATTTATGGGGACGGTCTGGGGAGTTGTCCTCACGGGGGCAGCCGACCGTGTGTTTGGGTCTACCTTGCAAGGTTTAAATCAATCGATTGTCGGCCTCTCACCGTTAACCGAGACTACTTACTCCACTAGTCATATGATCCCCAATGATGGAAGATGATGAAGATGATGTTTGAATAATTGTATTGTACAACTCTGTTTGTACTCGTGGCTAATGTAGTAAAGATTAAACTACTAGAACTTGTGCTAAAATCTTGAAAGTAAGGACTTACTCTTTGTTACTTTTTAGCAAAAGCAACCCAGTAGCCAAAAAGCCTTTCATGGTCTAGACTTGGTGAAGTAGTTATCACCGACGGGTAAGACTTGCTGAGTATTAGTATACTCAGCCTTGCTATAATGTGTTGATCCAGGTAATGCCTTCAGTGATGTGTGGCCTGGTGAGATCCCGCCCGGCTGGGAGCTGGAGTGGGTGGAGGACGACTACTGAAGCATCATGGATGGCCTCCCGTGGTGACTTGCTTCCGCTAGTTAATTTCCGCTATGTCTTTTCAAAACTCTGAACTATTCTGTCATGATCAAAACTATGGTTTGTAATAATTAAACCCTTCGGGGTAAGAAGTTGGATATTAATGTTGTTGTATCTCTGGACTCGCCTTCGAGTGAGTTTTAATGCATATATTCGATCCTTGTGCTCTTAAGTGATTTGCCGGGCGTTAACCCGGCGACTTACGACAGGATGGTACTTTACTACTGCTTAATGACCAAAGTGGATCGGTCTTAGGCGATAGTACGGTACTTTCTTGGGCGGGTTGTCACAGCTGACGAAGAACCGACCTCTTCCATAGGGTGCCGAGCAAGACGCACGGGGGCGGCGCGCTGGGACGGCTCCACTTTGTCACCGCGAAACATCACTCTCTTGGCGGTGGCGGCGGACAACACCGAGGAAGGACGGGGACGTGGCCTATCACACCTGTTTTTCCAACGAAAACCAATTGCAAACCTATATGCATGCCAGGATCAAGTTTCATGCATATAGCGGACATAAGTGAATAACAGAAACAATATCACATAAGAAAAAAATGATATTATCAGAGTTTACGCTTAATCTTGGAAACGAAGACACCAAACTTCACAGGCAGTCGACTGGGGGTTGCGTACGCCTAGAACTCCACAACATCTTCACAAGACTTCAGAGTAGCTTCCGCCTTCTGAGCAACATTGTTTATAGCAAGGGTGAGCACTTGTCGTACTCAGCAAGTGTGGGGAAAAGAATGAATGCAAAGGCTTTATTGTGGACTGGGCTATAAGCATTTAGCATTTTAGTTGATCAAGTTTTATTAGCACCTGATTACTAATAAAAGTATAAGTTTATACCAACCCACAATTAAGCATAAAGATAAGAGATACGCCATAAGCATATGGCAAACATAACCATAACACATATCACCATTTAAGTCCATCTTCAAGTTCAGTTATCATGTGAGGGTCCAGGGCGCTCTTGACCGTGAGCACGACTAATCGATCCGTTTTACACTCTGCCAGAGGGACAGCTCGGCTCCTTTATAGCGGTCGACGACGCCTTGGTGCGCACGACAACCACAGTGGTCGCGACATGGACGCAGCATGGGTGTGAGGCGTGCGGTGCATACGGCGGCGCGCGGCGTAAAAGCTCCAAAAAACTTTGAACCCAACCATGCGATGCTGATTAGACACCATACCACACTGCCGAGGTGTGGTTGCATAGGGACGCTACATGGCCTTTGCAAAGGTTCTCCAACAAGTTTTGACCCACAAGGTGCGGATCAGTTGGCAAGGTATAAGGTCCCCTAGCAGGTCGATACCCCACCATAAAAAGAATAACTCACCCAACCCCCTGCTAGAGCGAGTCCATACCCCGCAGTACCGCCGATCCCTTGTCCTTATCAGGTAAGATCACCACAAGCTAAAGTTCCTAATTATTCAGCCAAGACCATTGCCCATTAGTTCTTGTGGTTGTACTGTTTTCCTGGGTGGTTCTCCATGTTCTGATTATACATATAGTCTTGTATATTAAACATCACATAAAGGAACATAGAACATAAAATGATAACCATGTTGATTATTACCAACCCAGTTGAGCACACTAAGCAATATCTACCATCAATGTTAATTAAGAACCAGGTTCAAGATAACAGTCAAATGAGGCTAGTCATCCTTAATAGGAACCCATCAAAGTTAATGCAAAGCAATGCAATAGTGATTAATAAAGTGGTTGGGACAAAAGATCAAGGACACACTTGCCTTTAACCAAAGAGTAGTTGCTCAGATTGTCTTCGCCTTCACATTCTTCCAAGCTCTCGAACCACGTTCAACGTTCACTCTAATCGCATCAATCATGAAGCACAAAACATGCAAAACACACGAGTACAACTAAGAACAAAGCACCAATCAAAAGGAAACTTTAAAAGAATGCACTAAGGACAAGCTCGATTGGATGGATCACTAAAGAACACAAAGTTCTTGGAAGGGAAAGGCTTGGTTAACTTTGAGGAGATGGTCGCATAAGATTGAGCAAGTACCAGAAAGATCATTGGTTACGCAAGCGCAAGAAACGCTGAAACAGAACTAAGCTCGGAACTATCGTGAGATTATTATCAAACAACAAGAGACTACACTTGGCATATTTTAATTAGGAAATCATGTGAAAGAATATTTCATAGAAATACTCTATGTTACCATTAAACAAGTTACATTTAATTAAAGAAATCACGATAAACCTAATCATATTTTATTTATAACATTCGAGTAGAAGTTATGTCAAGTTAACAATTACTTTAGAAAGATAAAGCAAGCATAAGACATCTAGGCGAGCAACTTTATGTCACGCGTTCAACTAAACAAATTTTAATATCGAAAAGGCATTTATGCTATCATTAGGCATATTACTTTATTAGGAAAACCGATGTTTAGCTCTAACATCTTTTATTTAGAAAAACTAGTTATGAATAGGGATTAACCAATTACATTATTGAGGACCATGTGTGGTTCGAGGACCGGTGGATGGTCGCTTCCTTGTGTGATGAGTGATTGACAACGTTGTGTGGACTGGTTCTTGGCTAAGTATTGCAGGTGCAGGTTGCGGCTTGACTCGTGTTGGTGCAGGTGAAGAACAAGCACGAAAGGTCGTCGCCGGTGAGGCCTCCAGGTGTGGAGAAGACAAGTAGGCTTCGTTCGAGGGACCCGGTGGCCAGCGGGGTCGAGTGCGGGCCGCATGGTGGCATGAACAGCAAGATGAAGTCGTGGACGGTTTCTTGGTTGAGCCTCAAAACCAAGGTCGAGCCGGGACTACGTGGGAGCCAAGTCATGAGTGGAGATTGGCGGAGGCTACACCGAGTTCGCGGGGTTTCCGGTGGTTCACCGAGAAAACCACCGGGTTCCTTGGTTGATCCACAAAGCCAAGACCGGAGAACCGAAGACGGAGGTGCAAGGCACGGCACCGGCCGGTCGACCGGTGGGTCTGACCGGTCTGACCGGTGGGGACCGGCTCGACCGGTGTGCGACGACGCGGTCCGGAATCTTCGAAGCGGAGGACACGCGTCGGGATCGCATGGCTTGCGTCGAGGCTACGCGAGGGTGCGGTCGCGGGCATCCGTCCGATGGTGAAGACATCAAGAATTCCAAATCCGCCCTTGAGGGGCTTGTATCCCTAGTTAGTAGAGAAGGGCATTTTAGACATTCGGTTGCCGCCTATATAACCCAAGAGGTGAGAGGATGGCAGCCAACTCTTGGAACCCTAGCTCATTAGTTTTCCTATTTTCCACCTATTTTCTCTAGGTTTTCCTTAGGACTAGCAAGAGAGCTTCACCGAGAGATCTTGTAGAGAGAGATGGATGATCGGGCGGCTTGCTAGACCTTGTACGAACCTTTGTTTCATGTATAGATGATTCGGCGTGGTTCCTCAAGGTTTGGATGTGTTTTCCCCGGTTGTTCTTTGTGGTGATTTTCGGAGCCCTCTCTTCGTGATTTCTTTGGGGTGTTTTCGTAGCTTTTCTCTTGGGGATTTGATGGGGGAAATTTGTGGGAACCCTTCGTGGTTCTTTAGGCTGTGATTCCCCTCCCAAATCCGTGAGTAAAAGTGCTCGATTTTGGGGTTTTCTTGAGTTCTTGGGTTGGAAGTGCTTTCGACGGGATATCTTCGATTCCTCCTTTTTGGACGAGATTTGGTGGGATTAAACTTGGCTATGGACTCCTCATGAGGTGTTCCTGATATCCCCAAAGTCTTGTTCAAGTCCGTGGAGCGATTCGGGAGATCGAGATTTGGTTTTGGGGGAGTTGACCCGCGGGTGCTGTTCATCCCGAGTCGCCCGGAGCTACACCGGTCTGACCGGTGCTCTTGACCGGTCTGACCGGTGCAACCCTCTGTGGGAGTTTGCTCGGGTGAACATCTTGGTGTGTTCGTTGTTGTCCCGTGGTGCTGCTGTTTCAAGTTTGGGTCCGTTTGGTGGTCGGTTGGCCTGTTTGGTGCCTTGGGGGCTTTCAGGCTGCCATCGGTCTGACCGGTGTGTCTCACCGGTCTGACCGGTGTAGAGCCACTTAGTGAAAGTTGCTCAGTTTCACCAACAGGGACCGGTCTGACCGGTGGTGCTCACCGGTCTGACCGATGTGGGTCCGTAGACTCGGGGTTTGTTGTTCCGCTGCGTTCTCGAGTCGGAAGGCCGTGTGTGTTGGTTCCTAGGTCCAGTGGCACTCCAGTGGCTACGTGGGCTTGGCCAACTTGGGTAGTGAGTCGGAGACGTGTGTTGGAAGCCGTGTTCGTCTTGTTGGAGTTTTCATCTCCTTCAAGAAGAATTTTTATCGGCTCCCATTCACTCCCCCCCTCTCTGGTTCGCCGTATCGGTCCTTCAAGTGGTATCAGAGCCGGTTCGGGTCTTTGTTGACTCTAACCGGTCCCGAGATCCAAGGATGGCGTACCGGGAACGGGGTTCGGGTCCTCCACACTTCGATGGCAAGAACTACCGGATGTGGAGCAAGCGGATGGGTGCGTTCCTCCGCGGAAAGGGTCGGTGCTTTGGGATGTCACGGTGGACACAGGGCTATGTCCGGCCGATGGATTTCCTTGCTCCGGGGTCAAGGGACGGATTCGACGCCAACAATAAGGCGGTCGACTACTTGTTTCGTGCTTTGTGTCGGCCGAGTTCGATCGGGTGCACACCGAGCACTTGGCTTGTAGGATTTGGGCGGTGTTGAAGGAGGCTCATGTTGGGAACGCCCAGGTTCAGGCACGGTTGTATGCGACCTACCGGAGAGAGTACGAGAACTTCACTCATCTCCCCGGTGAGTCCATCGATGCCTTGTTTCGAGAGGTTCACGGTGGTGGTGAACAACATGAGGGCCAATGTGGACGTGCTCCCGTACGATGATCATGATAGAGCGGTCAAGCTCTTACACTCTTTGGATCGTACGATATGGGGCGGAAAGTTCGAGGCCATAGTCGAGTCGGAGAGGTATGATACTCTGACGGTGAACGAGCTGTTCTCGAAGCTCAAGTCGGCTGAGGTGGATAGGGGCATGATCGCCAAGCTCGAGGGACCGATCGATTCCCATAGTCTTGCCCTCGTTGGTGGTTCCAAAGGAAAGACTAACTCTAACCCATCCACCGGGATGTTCTCGTTTTCCTCTTTGATGTCTATGCCGGATGAGGAGTTTGATGACCTTGGAGAGGACGAGCCGGCGCCGGTGACGAGGCGGTTCGAGAGGCTGCACGAGAACCG
Organism: Cenchrus americanus; assembly: GCA_947561735.1. Classification (NCBI taxonomy): domain Eukaryota; kingdom Viridiplantae; phylum Streptophyta; class Magnoliopsida; order Poales; family Poaceae; genus Cenchrus; species Cenchrus americanus. The sequence goes on along the minus strand of OX387242.1, from coordinate 160,891,090 downwards.
CGTGAACATGAGGAGGAACACGAGGACTTGCTTCCAGTGCGGCAAGCCGGGACACTTCGTCGCCGACTGCCGGGAGAAGGCCGAGAACAAGGACAACTACAAGCACAAGCCGAGGAAGAACGATGACAAGTACCGTTCGAGGCGCGACCACAAGAGCAAGCACAAGAACAAGTACAAGGACGAGCGACGATCGAGGAAGAAGGAGGGCCGAGGCAAGGCCCGAGCGATGGTTGGAGCGAGCGACGTCGACTCCAGTTCCGCGTACTCCACCTCGAGCTCGAGCAGCAGCGACGACGAGGGAGATCGCCGCAAGAACAAGAAGTCATCCAAGAACACGAGCGGGCCGAGGCCGCTTCGCGAGAGACGGCTTCGCACCATGGCGTTGAGCTCGCGGCAAAGAAGAAGAGCACACGGAGCGACTCGGACTGCGAGTCCGACGACGAGGTGCGTGATGAGCTTCCCTTCTTGCGCCGGGAGAATGAGAGGCTTGGCTCTTTGCTTGATAACCGTGATGACATGCTTAGAGAGGCCAAGAGAATGAGGAAAGAGCTTAGGGCTTCACTCGAGGATGCTAGGACTAGAGTGGGTGAGCTAGAGACACGGGTGCTTGATAGCAAGCTTGAGATTGATTCGCTTAAGGCTAGCCCTGTTGTTTCGATGAGAATGATTGTCTTGATTGCTCCATATTCCTTGCTGATCTTGCTTTGTTTAAGGAGAAGCATGCCTCCAAGTGTGAGGAACTAGATGTGCTTAGGGTTGAAATGGCTGAGCTTAAGTCTAGACCTGCCTTGCTAGGTGCTTGCACTTCTTGCCCTATTTTGCATGCTAAGATTGATGAGATGCATGCGTACACTAGTTCGCTCGAGGCTAAATTGAAGGAACCCATGCCTACATCTTGCTCTACCTGTGAAATGCATGCATTGAAAAATTTGGAGCTTGCACATTATGTTGATCGTTTGCAGGATGAGAATGATGATTTGAGGAAGTTGATGGGTTGGTTGTCGGTCACGAGCCTCGGTTGAGGATGATGATCGAGGCCTTTAAGAGGCAAGATGGTGAGGGGCTTGGGGCAAACAAGGTTGGTGAGGGAAGTGGAGAGAATATCCGGAGCCACCAAAAACCCACCACAAAAATGATTTCCCCCCAAAACCTAACCATCTAAGGAACCGACTAGACACAACCCCGGCTCCACCCGTGTTTCCTACACCCACAAATGATCTTCAAAAGCCTATCAAGTTTGTGAGCACTTCGGGGAAGGTGTTCTTTGGGAAGGAAAGTGAGAAGGCTAGTGGTGAGAAACCGGTGGAGGGTTTGAGTGGAGAGAAACCAAGTGAGCGACCACATCCCAAGCCAAAGCCTAAGCTTGTGAGGTTCCATTGTGGCTATTGTGGGAGAGATGGCCATAAGGAGGAGTTTTGCTTCAAGAGGAAGCGAGAGGAGAGAATGGAGAAGGAGTGGGCTAACAAGGACAAGTACCACCCTTCCGATGGTGTACTTGAGCCTCGTATGCGGATGCCCGGGGGCAAGGCGATTGTGAGGACGAGTTCGGGCTTGGGGAGAGAAGAAGGCTGCAGGTGGTCTGCTGGCCTGGGCCACACCGGTCAGACCGGTGTGGAGCACCGGTCGGACCGGTGCGGGCACAGACGGACGGTACATGTTCGGGTTTCGAGCTCGTACGGGTGCGAGGGTTGTTTCGGTGGTCGTGGTTACGGTGGTTGGGCTGGAAAGGGTGCGGGTGGTCGGTTGCTAGGCGTTCTCCTCCTCGTGCTCAATACGGGGATTGGAGGAGTCGAGGTGTTGAGTTGGAGAGGAAGGACGTTCCACGGGCTTTCTTGCGTGGATTTGGTCCTCCTCCGGGCGAGAGAGGGGTGGTTCCCTCGGGGTGGTTACCGTGGTGGTGTTCGTGGAGGTAGTTTTGGTAGGAGAGATGCTTTGGTTGGTGCTAACCCCACTTTCGAGCAAATGGCTCGACCTTGGTTTTCCTCCTTTGGTACTAACCCCGGTCTTTGAGTCGTTTGTTCGCTCACGTGCATATTTTTGATTTTCAGGTGGGAGACTTGAAGAACATTTGGTTGATTGACTCCGGTTGCTCGAGGCATATGACCGGAGACGGGGGGTGGTTCTCAAGTCTCGTCCGGTGGTGACGAAGAGGTACATCACCTTTGGGGACAATGGGCGTGGGCGTGTGCTTTCAGAAGGTGAGATAAAAGTGAGTGACAAGATCACTCTGAGGCGTGTTGCTCTTGTTCAATCGCTGGGGTACAATTTGCTTTCTGTGTCCCAGTTGTTGGATGAGAGTTTTGAAGTGTTGTTTCGGCCTGGTGGTTCTCGGATTGTGGACTCTCGAGGGGACCTTGTCTGTATGGTCGTTCCCGAGGGTCAGGTGTTTCGTGCTGATTTTTCTCAGTCTTCGGGTGTGGAGCGTTGTTTCTTGGCTGGTTCTTCGAGTGAGTTGTGGAAGTGGCATAGGAAGTTGGGTCACTTGAGCTTTGACCTTTTGTCTCGCTTGAGTAAACTCAATTTGGTCCGAGGATTGCCACGGTTGATGCTTGAGAAAGAGTTGGTTTGTGCGCCGTGTAGGCATGCCAAGATGGTGGCCTCTTCTCACCCGCCTCTCACCGATGTGATGACTGAGCGTCCATGCGAGCTGCTCCATATGGACCTTGTTGGCCCAGCTCGTGTGCGATCTGCGGGTGGGAAGTGGTATGTCCTTGTTGTGGTGGACGACTATTCTCGGTATGCGTGGGTGTTCTTTCTCGAGGAGAAGGGGGAGACGTTTGGTTTTGTTCGAGATCTAGTCTTGAGGTTGAGGAACGACGAGGCACGGAGATGCCATACGAGCTATCCGCGGTGATAATGGCACGGAATTCAGGAACTCTCGTTTTGAAACCTTTTGCCATGACTTGGGTCTTGAGCACCGGTTTTCGAGTCCGTATACGCCTCCCCGGAATGGTGTTGTGGAAAGGAAGAACGGGACCTTGTGCGAGATGGCTCGGACGATGCTTGATGAGCACGGGACTCCGAGGAGGTTTTGGGCCGAGGCGGTGAATACCGCGTGCTATGTGTCGAACGAGGATATACCTCGAGTGCACAAGAAGAAGACATGCTATGAGTTGATGCATGGTCGCACACCCAAGGTGAGTCACTTCCATGTCTTTGGTTGCAAGTGTTTCATTCGAAGAAAGGCGAGGAAGTTGGATAAGTTTGAGGCTAGGTCTGTCGATGGCATTTTCTTTGGTTATGCATCTCATTCTAGAGCATATCGTGTGCTCAATCTTGAAACTAACCAAATCGTGGAGACTTGCGAGGTAACCTTCGACGAGACAGAGCCACGTAGTCAGCTTGTCCTTGAGTGTGCAGGTGATGATGAGCTTGGCGAGGAGATTTTTCAGGAGGAGGAGCACGAACATGGTGATGATGAAGATGGCGGTGCGGTGCCCCCCGGCTGAACATGTACCCACTACTTCGACTACGATGATGGATGGACCCTCTGCTACACCTACGACGACAAATCAAGAACGAGGAGAAGCTGATGCTGAGGGGGAGGTAGCTTCGAGGCAAGAACCTCCCCGGCGAGTTCAAGTGGATCACCCAGCTTCGAGGATCATCGGCGACATGAATGGACGCACTACACGGTCGAGGGTTCGAAACAATTCCCATTTCGCTCATGCTGCATTTGTTGCTTCTTTCGAGCCCAAAGACATTGGACACGCACTATCTGATCACAATTGGGTTAACTCGATGCATGAGGAGTTGGAGAACTTTGAGAGGAATCAGGTGTGGGAGTTGGTTGACCCTCCCCCAGGGTGTAAGCCGATTGGTACCAAGTGGGTGTGGAAAAACAAAGAGGGAGAGAAGGGTGAGGTTGTGAGGAACAAGTCGAGACTTGTTGCCCAGGGGTTCAGTCAGAAGGAGGGGATCGACTACAAGGAGACCTTTGCTCCCGTAGCCCGTTTGGAGGCGATTAGGATCCTTCTAGCCTTTTTCGTGGCTAAAGGGTTCAAGTTGCACCAAATGGATGTGAAGAGTGCTTTTACGAATGGAGTGTTGGAGGAAGAAGTGTATGTGAGGCGGCCTCGGGGTTTGAGAGCGAGAAGTACCCCCACCGGGTGTACAAGTTGAGGAAGGCGTTGTATGGGTTGAAGCGGGGCGCCTAGAGCTTGGTATGGCGAGGTTGAGGGGGTTCTTATTTGAGAGAGGTTTTGAGATGGGGAAGGTCGATCGAGACCTTGTTTTTGCCGAGGCGGGGGCGAGAGATATCCCGATTGTGCGGGTGTACGTGGATGATATTGTCTTTGGTGGCTCGTCTAACTCTCTTGTTGCAAGGTTTGCGAGATGATATGAGCGGGGAGTTTGAGATGAGCATGATGGGTGAGTTGCAGTTCTTCCTCGGGCTACAAATCAAGCAATCAAAGGAAGGAACATTTGTGCACCGGAGCTAAGTACACCAAGGACATTGTGAGGAAGTTCAAGATGGAGGACTCCAAGGCTATGACGACGCCGATGAGTACGACTACGGCTCTTGATGCGAACGAGGAAGGTGAACACGTGGACCAGAAGGAGTACCGGAGCATGATCGGGTCACTCCTCTACTTGACGGCGACGAGGCCGGACATACGGTTCTCGGTGTGTCCGTGCGCTCGTTTTCAAGCGTCTCCGAGGACTTCGCATCGGCAAGCGGTGAAGAGAATTTTCGGTACTTGCGTCACACTCCCGACTTCGGCCTTTGGTACTCCGCGTCCTCCTCTTTGGCGCTTCATGGTTTTTCGGACGCGGATTTTGCGGGTGTCGGTTGGATAGGAAGTCCACTTCGGGACTTGCCGCTTTTTGGGTTCTTCTTTGGTGTCTTGGTCTTCCCGCAAGCGGTCGAGTGTTGCTCAATCCACGACCGAGGCCGAGTATGTTGCCGCTCGCTAGTTGTTGCTCTCGGCTCCTTTGGATCACCTACACCATGAGTGACTTTGGTGAGGAGTATACCCATGTCCCACTTCAATGTGATAGCACCAGTGCCATAAGCGTTGCAAAGAACCCAGTGCTCCATTCCAAAACCAAGCACATAGAAGTGAGGTATCATTTCCTGAGAGACAACGTTGAGAAAGGAAAGATAGTGTTGATCCATGTACCCACACATGACCAACTAGCCGATATTTTCACCAAACCCCTAGATCAAGCAACTTTCACTCGTTTGCGGGGGGAACTTGGTGTGTGTTTGATTTCTTGAGTTGGGTGTGTGGGAGCTCTCTTTTGCCGGTGGTGTCGAGCCCGTTTTGCCTCCCCTTGAGGAGCCGGTTTGTAGCTTATGTATAGCTTTCCTTTGTGCATTTCTTGCATGGCATATGTAACATGATGTATAGGCATCCTTGTATCTTAGACTGCATGCATTTTGTATCATATGCATTGGTTAGGAAAAGCTTCTCTCATATACATTGTTCACCATGGAATGAGATATATGTCTTTGTGAGCTTGTTTGGTATGCTACGGTTAGTTTGGCTTAGCTCTTGATGATCTTGATGAATAATTCATGGTTGATAGCTATGCTTTTGCAAAATGTCACATGTATGCTCTCTCATGTGTAAATGCCTTTACATGCTCTTGACATGTTTTTGTGGCCTTGCTATGCTTAATTTGTGGTTGGATAGCTAGTTTATTGATCATATGGGGCCAAAGGCTCATTTGCCATCATGAATGTTTAGCCCTCTTGATTTATCTTGTGGAGGAGCATAAGTTCCTTTTTGTCGCAAAGACATTTCATGTACCATTTACAAATCTGAAAATGAAATGAAAAATGCTTGGAAAATATGCTCCCATGTCATATGTGCTTGAATTTAATTTGCTTTGGGTGCTAAACCGTTGCATGATGCCTACCAATGAGAAGTCTCATACATAGAAGTAGGCACATGGCTCGGTGGCTTTGACATGACATGAGGTGCTTGTGGGTGTTTGTGATGGTCTTATGATTAGAATGGCTATCCTAGCATGAAGTTTGTGTGGCTTTGCCATTTTGATATGCTTTGATCATGTTTAGGACTTTGCTCATGAGAGGCAAGTTTTTCGCAAAATTGCCAAAATCCTTCTTAGCTTCGTCCAATGGTTGTGAAACTTGGTGATCATGTAGTTGAGATCGATACGCCGTCGAGTATCTAACTTGCTCATTTGGACATGTGTAGCATTCTTTGTTGAATTTTGTCTATTTGAGAAGCTCTAGGTTGAAAGTTTTGCATTTTTGGCTTGATTCATGCATTGCCAACAAGGGGGAGAAGTTTGAGCTTGAAATGGCTTGGTGGATGCATTTAGAAGGTTTTCAGGTGGTTTCGAGCCATTTCTGGGCTCTGTTGTACACCGGTCGACCGGTGAAGAGCACCGGTCCGACCGGTGTGAGTGCTGGTCCGAGTACATATGTTAGGCACCGGTCGGCCGGTGGTGGTGACCGGTCCGACCGGTGTGAGCCGAAAGTGCTTCTTGTGCCCTGTTTCATGTGGTTTCTTGCATGCATTCGTCCAGGGGGAGTTGCATTGGTTCAGGGGGAGTTCGCATGTGTGCAGGGGGAGCTCTTTGAGGTTTTTCGAGCTTTGTTTCGGTGGTTCGTGCTCTTTGCTTGAGCTTTGCTTTGTCTCGGATGTGTCGAGCCGTTGCCCTTGCCTAAGGGGTCAGAGACTTGTCTTCTTCAAGTGATCTTGCTCTTTGCCTTTGTTTGGCTTTCGATCGCTTGTTGGAGTTTCTTTTTGTTCGTTTCTTTTCTTTTTCTTTTCTCTCTTGTTACTTTCGTGTGGGTGTTGTCAATGCACTCATCAAGGGGGAGATTGAGGACCATGTGTGGTTCGAGGACCGGTGGATGGTCGCTTCCTTGTGTGATGAGTGATTGACAACGTTGTGTGGAGCGATTCTTGGCTAAGTATTGCGGGTGCGGGTTGCGGCTTGACTCGTGTTGGTGCGGGTGAAGAACAAGCGCGAAAGGTCGTCGCCGGTGAGGCCTCCGGGTGTGGAGAAGACAAGTAGGCTTCGTTCGAGGGACCCGGTGGCCGGCGGGGGTCGAGTGCGGGCCGCATGGTGGCATGAACGACAAGATGAAGTCGTGGACGGTTTCTTGGTTGAGCCTCAAAACCAAGGTCGAGCCGGGACTACGTGGGAGCCAAGTCATGAGTGGAGATTGGCGGAGGCTACACCAAGTTCGCGGGGTTTCCGGTGGTTCACCGAGAAAACCACCGGGTTCCTTGGTTGATCCACAAAGCCAAGACCGGAGAACCGAAGACGGAGGTGCGGCGGCACGGACCGGTCTCGACCGGTGGGTCGACCGGTCCGGCCGGTGGGGACCGGTCTGACCGGTGAGGAGCACCGGTCTGACCGGTGTGCGACGACGCAGTCCGGAATCTTTGAAGCGGAGGACACGCGTTGGGATCGCATGGCTTGCGTCGAGGCTACGCAGGGTGCGGTCACCGGGCATCCGTCCGATGGTGAAGACATCAAGAATTCCAAATCCGCCCTTGAGGGGCTTGTATCCCTAGTTAGTAGAGAAGGGCATTTTAGACATTCGGTTGCCGCCTATATAACCCAAGAGGTGAGAGGATGGCAGCCAACTCTTGGAACCCTAGCTCATTAGTTTTCCTATTTTCCACCTATTTTCTCTAGGTTTTCCTTAGGACTAGCAAGAGAGCTTCACGGAGAGATCTTGTAGAGAGGGATGGATGATCGGGCGGCTTGCTAGACCTTGTACGAACCTTTGTTTCATGTATAGATGATTCGGCGTGGTTCCTCAAGGTTTGGATGTGTTTTCCCCGGTTGTTCTTGGTGGTGATTTTCGGAGCCCTCTCTTCGTGATTTCTTTGGGGTGTTTTCGGGGCTTTTCTCTTGGGGATTTGATGGGGGAAATTTGTGGGAACCCTTCGTGGTTCTTTGGGCTGTGATTCCCCTCCCAAATCCGTGAGTAGAAGTGCTCGATTTTGGGGTTTTCTTGAGTTCTTGGGTTGGAAGTGCTTTCGACGGGATATCTTCGATTCCTCTTTTTTGGACGAGATTTGGTGGGATTAAACTTGGCTATGGACTCCTCATGAGGTGTTCCTGATATCCCCAAAGTCTTGTTCAAGTCCGTGGAGCGATTCGGGAGATCGAGATTTGGTTTTGGGGGAGTTGACCCGCGGGTGCTGTTTATCCCGAGCTGCCCAGGCTACACCGGTCTGACCGGTGCTCTTGACCGGTCTGACCGGTGCAACCCTCTGTGGGAGTTTGCTCGGGTGAACGTCTTGGTGTGTTCGTTGTTGTCCCGTGGTGCTGTTGTTTCAAGTTTGGGTCCGTTTGGTGGTCGGTTGGCCTGTTTGGTGCCTTGGGGGCTTTCGGTTGCCATCGGTCCGACCGGTGTGTCTCACCGGTCGACCGGTGTAGAGCCACTTAGTGAAAGTTGCTCAGTTTCACCAACAGGGACCGGTTGACCGGTGGTGCTCACCGGTCTGACCGGTGTGGGTCTGTAGACTCGGGGGTTGTTGTTCCGCTGCGTTCTCGAGTCGGAAGGCTGTGTGTGTTGGTTCCTAGGTCCAGTGGCACTCCAGTGGCTACGTGGGCTTGGCCAACTTGGGTAGTGAGTCGGAGACGTGTGTTGGAAGCCGTGTTCGTCTTGTTGGAGTTTTCATCTCCTTCGAGAAGAATTTTTATCGGCTCCCATTCACTCCCCCCCTCTCTGGTTCGCCGTATCGGTCCTTTAATTATGATTAAAGAAAACCGGATTAGAACCTAATCACTTTTTATTTATAAAAGCATTGGAATAAGAATTAGTCAAGATTAACATGCGGTTTTAGTGTTAAAACAAGTAACAGGTGATACACATGCTAACGTATAAGTTAAGGTGAAGCAAACGAGAGCGGTAGCAACGAACTATCAAGCGCATAAGAAATCTCAGGCTAAGATCTAGGAAGACTAGCCTACAAGGAGAACTAGGATGAAGAGAGAACAGCTAGATGACAGAGACACTGATTCTTAGAAAGATAGCTGCACAAGGTTGGATCAAAGAACTGAAAGAGTATAGTTGTCTTACATAAAAGACAATTACAATAGGATGGCATGTACTAGGATTGGAAAGATCTGGAGCTTGAAAGAAGGCTAGCTCTACAACAGAGACACACTGAGACAGAGCTTGAGCTAACACTATAAAGATTCAGAGCTTCAGATAGACTTGATCAAAAGAGATACTGGGGTAAAAAACGTCTAACGATTGATTTGCACATATGAGAGGCAAGACTATAAGCTTAGGTTTATTTTAGTTAACAAAATATATGTAAGGATATTTCATAAATAAAATACCCCATGTTGGAATTAAAGTAAATTAAACTTTATTTGCAAAACCAGTGTAAAGAACTAGTCAAGTTTTATTTATAAAGATTCATATAAGAATTATTCCAATTCAACATTTAATTTATAAAAACTAAACTATATAAATAACCTAAACGAAACTTTGTAATTCGAGTAGATCATATTATTATTAAAATAGCATTTACATTGGTATTAATCAAAATTAACGTTTATTTATAAAGCCGGAGTAAAAACCTAATCAAGTTTTAATTATGAAAGTTAATTAATCATTAAGCAAATTAATATTTGACTTATGGAAAACCGAGTAAAAGATCTATTTAGATTTTATTTGCAAAAAGCATGTAAAGGAATCATTAATCAAATTAAATTTGATTATGAAAAATGGGTATAGATCTATATTGCTTTTATTTATAAAAGGCATGTATAACTAGACATTAATCAAAATTAATATTAATATTATTTTCAGAAAACAAAACATGATGAAAACTCACCGCTAACGCGTGCTTTACAATATTATGAACCTAACGCAACTTGAACGGATTAAAATGGAGCTAAAACAAAGGAGATGTAGGGAAAACAGGATTGGTAGGACCTTTACGCAATTATCCCTAGATTTAAAGGGGTAGCAGAAAAGGTTTGCAAGACAAAATAAACAGTGCTCGCGAACATATCTAATCTGAGGGTTAGATCTGCAAAAAGGTTCGGGATGGATCTGATTGTGAAGATCTAAAAATGATCTAGGGTTTATACGGGAATTTGCAAGACACCTAATTGGATCTAACGATTGCTGGCTCTTGCAGGGGCCTTTTTGCAAAACTTCCCCAACTCATCCCCTACCTCTGACCACGAGCGAACAGGGGGCGGCGGCGCTAAGGGGGGGTGGCGGCACCGGCGTCCTAGGCTGCCAGATGCTCGGGTAAGTAAGGAAAACGAAGAGGAGATTGATATGGTCGCAGGCGTGTGCTCACCTCGAGCGGAGAAGGACAGGAGGCGCCAGATTTTGAGAAGGGGCGGCCGACGGTGTTGGCGGCGGCGGCTCGACCTCCGGGCACGCGCGGCGCTCTCGGTGTTGGGCCGGCGACGGGGGAGAGGCCGAGGGAGCCGCGGCGCTTCCACGTGAACCCCGGGCGGCCTCGGCTTGGCCGGCGGACGGCGGAGGCGGCGAATCGGGCGGCGGCCGGCTCGGGGGCGGACACCGGCGGTGGCGCGCGGTGTTCTTGGCCGCCGGCGGCGCCGTGCGGCAAGGGGAGGCGGCATGCGAGGGGAAGCTCGAGGCGGCGGCGCATTATGGGCGCGCGGCTTGCGCGTGCTTGGCACGGAAGCCAAGGCGTGCGGCGCCGGACTCCGGCGGCGCCGTGTTCGGGGCGGACTACGCCGGGCCCCGGATGGGCTCCGCGGGCGGGGGCGGGGTGCGGGGCCGGGTGCGGGCTCGGGTCGGGGCCGCGGCTGCGAAGTAATTCGGCCGGCAAGGGAAAAGAAGGGGCACAGGCAGACTTCCGAGGATGGGCTCAGCCCAACTAGAAAGAAAGGTTTTTTTTTTCTGAATTTAATTTTCAATGCGAACACATTTTCCAAATATCCTAGAAAATGTTTTAAAGCACGGAAAATACTCAGAAAATCACAAAAATTCCCAGAAAATTTCCAGAGACACATTGATACATGAACAATCCAAATAAAGTATTTGGTGCTCGTGAAAAAGATTTTAGAGCCTTCTAATAGAAAGTGCTCAAAAAAAATGAGAATAAATTCCAGAAAAATCTGGAAAAATTCTCAGAAAGATTTGGACAGCTCCTAAACACATTTTTGAAACCTTAAGCACTCAGGAAGCACCAAGATGCATCGACATGAATGCAACACGCACAACTTTTTATTTGATTTAGAAAATCAAACAAAGGATTTTTCCTATACTATATTCCATGTAAAGAAAATAAATGTTGGAAAAATTTTAAAATTATGAGAAAATTGTTATTTAATTATTCTTTCTATCCACATCCTGAAATTGGAAATTTCAGGGTGTGACAACTCTACCCCCCTTAAAAGGAATCTCGTCGTGAGATTCGAAAAAGGTTAGCAAGAAACAAAGACTCATGGGGGTATTATCCAAAGCTTATCAACTTTCTTCATATCGACCTTTCTTGCACAAGCACACCAAACATGCTCTTCTATTCTCCACAGCTCATGGGAATATATAGTCTGGTCCCACTTATAACTTATCCATCCTTCTACCATTGTGATTTCTCCACTTTTCGCTTTGCTCCATCATAGTCATTGGTAGATCAACTTGTGCATCAGGATTCTTCTTGAGGGGAGTGACATACATAGGTCGAACCATCTTAGGCTGGGGTTTGTCAGAACCAGGTTCAGTACCATTACCTGCCCCTAGATGTGTTAACTTCTTTCTCGTCTCGTTCTACGATTTTGTTTGTTAGATCGCTTGCGTCTACTAGGTTTGTATTCCTTGCAAGTGATAATGCAATCATCAAGGTTTAGGGTTTGAGTATGACCTTCAGCTTGAGAACCTTCTTCTTGAGTTGGGTTTTAGGTGGACAACATCTTCTACTTATTGACATCTATAGGGTTATGTTGGCGAGCTTCTGCCGTCGTAAAACTAGCTCCCTTCTGGGGACATGAGAAAGCATCGTGCTCACCACCCGGACACCTATCTGGAGCCTTGTTAACCTCATATTGTTAGTTTTAGTGCTTCATTCTTGTTCTTCTTTCTTTGATTATTCCATGCTTCAACAACTTGCCTCTTCACTGGCCCAATGGGAATTCTGTCTTTGGCCATCTCATTACCAAAGTAGGTTGTGCTAGGCTTCATCCTTCCTTGTTAGACTTGAGTCTGCATAGCCGATAGCTTCTCTTTATCAAATGGTGGAGGAGTCATGTTTTGATGGTTATCATTGGTGACGGGATTGTTGTCTTTAGGGAGTGAAGCTTGCTCTATAATGGACTGATGAATCTTAACAATGGTTTGGGCCATTGCCTGAGTTTGTGCAGCAATATACTCCATCTTGTGCTCTAATGATGAGGTTGCAAGAGGAATGTTGATGTTTCCTTTATTATCTTTATCTTCATGTTTTACGTTGGAGCTCTCCATCTGATTGGGGATTTGCGATAGGATCATAAGAGATAGGCTGGAGAGTAGAGAGAAAGAATGGGAAGAGCAAGGAGGTGGGAGATACAAAAGAAGAACCCAACTAAGCAACTGATGTAATTGAAGATATAAGATCCATAATACACCAACACTCACTTCAAAGAACCAACACAAGCAATGTCACAAAACCAAGCATCATCATGCAAGCACTGAATTTCACCAAACAAGACATGATTAAGGGAATGATACTACACGTTGTTAATAAAGTCAGAGGGTATCCTCCTAATAGATCAGATGTAGCTCCAAGCAGGGAGCTCCAAAAATAAGGGATTTTTCCCAGATAAAGGAGGACAAAATTATGAGTTCAACCTAACTGGAATCACCTCAATCGGAGGTTTAGAACTCGAGATATGAATTAAACAAGATGGCTATGTCAACAGTGTTGACAGATTCGGGAACCTCCAAAGTTTCGGGCATAACTCTCTGTATATGAAACCAAAATTGATGAATTTTGGACAGAGTGAATCTTATGAAATTCCTGAACTACTCCAATTGGATTTAACTCAATCGGAGGTCCATAGCCCGAGATATAAAATAATGAAGGTAACCAGGTCAGCAGAGTTTACAGATTCTAATAGCTCCAATGTTTCGAGCATAGCTCCTGGAATATGTACTGGATAGGGCTGGATTTTTGACAGAAATTCACTTATGGAATTTAGGAACTAACCCAACTGGTTTCATATCAATCAGAGTTCTGTAGCTCAAGAAAGAATTAAAACAGCGCTGATGTGTCAGAGATCTGCGCGAAAAAGGTAGAATATATCAAGGGTAACAATTCACCTTTTGACTTATTGGTGGAATTGCTTGAGAGAAGTGGAAGAGAGACAAGATCAAGACCAAGGGAAGAGTAAATAATTAGACAAGGGTAGAGATCATAATCATTTGCGAAACAATGATGTGCAAATGAAAATGTGACTGTCAAGAGTGAGCTATCATGGAGGATTGATGAAAGATATGGTTTAATGAGCGAAAATATTCATCACATAGCTCAAGGGAAAGGTAGTGATGGATTTTTGATCAAAGGAAACCTTAAGAAACGACCATTACTATCTAGGCTCACGTCCTACAGTCGATACAGCTCTGATACCACTCTGTCACACCTGTTTTTCCAAAGAAAACCAAGTGCAAACCTATATGCATGCCAGGATCAAGTTTCATGCATATATCTGACATAAGTGAATAACAGAAACAATATCACGTAAGAAAAAAAAGAGATTATCAGAGTTTACGCTTAATCTTGGAAACAAAGACACCAAACTTCACAGGCAGGGGTTGCGTACGCCTAGAACTCCACAACATCTTCACAAGACTTCAGAGTAGCTTCCGCCTTCTGAGCAACATTGTTTATAGCAAGGGTGAGCACTTGTCGTACTCAGCAAGTGTGGGGAAAAGAATGAATGCAAAGGCTTTATAGTGGACTGGGCTATAAGCATTTAGCATTTTAGTTGATCAAGTTTTATTAGCACTTGATTACTAATAAAAGTATAAGTTTATACCAACCCACAATTAAGCATAAAGATAAGAGATAGGCCATAAGCATATGGCAAACATAACCATAACACATATCACCATTTAAGTCCATCTTCAAGTTCAGTTATCATGTGAGGGTCCAGGCCGCTCTTGACCGTGAGCACGGCTAATCGATCAGTTTTACACTCTGCAGAGGTTGTACACTTTCACCACAAGCAGCGTAAAAGCTCCAAAGAACTTTGAACCCAACCATGCGATGCTGATTAGGCACCATACCACACTGCCGAGGTGTGGTTGCATAGGGACGCTACATGGCCTTTGCAAAGGTTCTCCAACAAGTTTTGACCCACAAGGTGCGGATCAGTTAGCAAGGTATACAGTCCCCTAGCAGGTCGATACCCCAGCATAAAAAGAATAACTCACCCAACCCCCTGCTAGAGCGAGTCCATACCCCGCAGTACCGCCGATCCCTTGTCCTTATCAGGTAAGATCACCACAAGCTAAAGTTCCTAATTATTCAGCCAAGACCATTGCCCATTAGTTCTTGTGGTTGTACAGTTTTCCTGGGTGGTTCTCCATGTTCCGATTAAACATATAGTCTTGTATATTAAACATCACATAAAGGAACATAGAACATAAAATGATAACCATGTTGATTATTACCAACCCAGTTGAGCACACTAAGCAATATCTACCATCAATGTTAATTAAGAACCAGGTTCAAGATAACAGTCAAATGAGGCTAGTCATCCTTAATAGGAACCCATCAAAGTTAATGCAAAGCAATGCAATAGTGATTAATAAAGTTGTTGGGACAAAAGATCAAGGACACACTTGCCTTTAACCAAAGAGTAGTTGCTCAGATTGTCTTCACCTTCACATTCTTCCAAGCTCTCGAACCACGTTCAACGTTCACTCTAATTGCATCAATCATCAAGCACAAAACATGCAAAACACACGAGTACAACTAAGAACAAAGCACCAATCAAAAGGAAACTTTAAAAGAACGCACTAAGGACAAGCTCGATTGGATGGATCACTAAAGAACACAAAGTGCTTGGAAGGGAAAGGCTTGGTTAACTTTGAGGAGATGGTCGCATAAGATTGAGCAAGTACCAGAAAGATCACACTAAGATAGAGCTCGATTCTATTGGTTACGCAAGCGCAAGAAACGCTGAAACAGAACTAAGCTCGGAACTATCGTGAGATTAGTATCAAACAACAAGAGACTACGCTTGGCATATTTTAATTAGGAAATCATGTGAAAGACTATTTCAGAGAAATACTCTATGTTACCATTAAACAAGTTACATTTAATTAAAGAAATCACGATAAACCTAATCATATTTTATTTATAACATTCGAGTAGAAGTTATGTCAAGTTAACAATTACTTTAGAAAGATAAAGCAAGCATAAGACATCTAGGCGAGCAACTTTATGTCACGCGTTCAACTAAACAAATTTTAATATTGAAAAGGAATTTATGCTGTCATTAGGCATATTACTTTATTAAGAAAACCGATGTTTAACTCTAACATCGTTTATTTAGAAAAACTAGTTATGAATAGGGATTAACCAATTACATTATGATTAAAGAAAACCGGATTAGAACCTAATCACTTTTTTTATAAAAGCATTGGAATAAGAATTAGTCAAGATTAACATGCGGTTTTAGTGTTAAAACAAGTAACAGGTGATACACATGCTAACGTATAAGTTAAGGTGAAGCAAACTAGAGCGGTAGCAACGAACTATCAAGCGCATAAGAAATCTTAGGCTAAGATCTAGGAAGACTAGCCTACAAGGAGAACTAGGATGAAGAGAGAACAGCTAGATGACAGAGACACTGATTGTTAGAAAGATAGCTGCACAAGGTTGGATCAAAGAACTGAAAGAGTATAGTTGTCTTACATAAAAGACAATTACAATAGGATGGCATGTACTAGGATTGGAAAGATCTGGAGCTTGAAAGAAGGCTAGCTCTACAACAGAGACACACTGAGACAGAGCTTGAGCTAACACTATAAAGATTCAGAACTTCAGATAGACTTGATCAAAAGAGATACTGGGGTAAAAAACGTCTAACGATTGATTTGCACATATGAGAGAGCAAGACTATAAGCTTAGGTTTATTTTAGTTAACAAAATATATGTAAGGATATTTCATAAATAAAATACCCCGTGTTGGAATTAAAGTAAATTAAACTTTATTTGCAAAACCAGTGTAAAGAACTAGTCAAGTTTTATTTATAAAGATTCATATAAGAATTATTCCAATTAAACATTTAATTTAGAAAAACTAAACTATATAAATAACCTAAACGAAACTTTGTAATTCGAGTAGATCATATTATTATTAAAATAGCATTTACATTGGTATTGATCAAAATTAACATTTATTTATAAAGCCGGAGTAAAAACCTAATCAAGTTTTAATTATGAAAGTTAATTAATCATTAAGCAAATTAATATTTGACTTATGGAAAACCGAGTAAAAGATCTATTTAGATTTTATTTGCAAAAAGCATGTAAAGGAATCATTAATCAAATTAAATTTGATTATGAAAAACGGGTATAGATCTATATTGCTTTTATTTATAAAAGGCATGTATAACTAGACATTAATCAAAATTAATATTAATATTATTTTCAGAAAACAATGGCCATCAATGGCCATTGCTTTGGCCGCCGGCCTCTCCTCTCCCTTTCCCCTATAATAGTCGTGACCGAGCCCGTGCGTGCACTCTTTCCGCAACCGTGGACGCCGCGCAGCTCTCATCCACGCACTAGCACCATCGTCGACCAAGCCGCAGCACCCGCCGCCGCCGAGGTGAAGCGCTCTGCCGCCGCCGTTGTCCTAGCGCCGTTGGTCCCGAACTCACCCTCCTTCCTCTCCCTTGCGCTCACAGGACCTCCAGGACGTCGTCCCCGCCCTCGAAGGCACGCAGCTGAGGCCGCAACCTCCTGCTCGGCGGGCACCCGTGATCCCGTCCGCCCCTCTTCGTCGCACGTCATCTACACCGCCCCACCGCCGTCAACGAGCCCCTGGTGAGCTCCGTGATCTCCTCCTCTTGCTCCCGGTCCAAACCACGTCGCAAATAGTGCACCGTAGCGCCCAACCCACCATCTCCGGTGATGCCCGGCGAGCTCCGCCGCCGGCCCCGCCGGCGCCGCCGCCCACCGCTTCCTTCGCGCCTCCTCGCCTTCCTCCTCCACCTTATAAAGGCACATCGGGACCCCGTCTCCACCCCGCGCCCCTCCCTTCCTCACCTCCCTCACCGCGGCACCGCCACCGCGGAGCGCCGCTCGCCGCCGTCGGCCGTCACCGCCGCTGGGCCGCCATCTCCGGTGCTTCCCCCTCCCTTCCGACCCCTGGGTAAGCTTCCCCTCCTCCTCCTCTTCCTCTCCATGCGCCCGCCGTCGAAAATGGTGCACGGGAGCCCCATTTGGCCCTCCTCCGGCGAGCCACCGCCGCGCCATCCGCCGGCGCCGCCGCGGGCCGGTCGCCTCCCCGGCGGCCTCGCCCGCGTGCGACCGGGGCCGTCCGATCGGCGCGGACGGCCCAGATCAAAAGGGGGGCATACCCCTTTAGATCGGTCCACCGTGGACCGGTGGACCAAGTCCACAGGCGCCGGTCCACGAGCCTGCGTCAGCACCCGCGTCAGCACCGCTTCAGCATGGCGTCAGCTTGCATCAGCCCGGCAAATCGCAGCCCGCCACGTGGCGCCTCCACAGCTCACCCGCTGGCCCCCCAGGCAGTTTTGCAAAAAGAACCCTTAGTTTCCGGAATTCACAACTATGCCCTTCCACCTATAAGAAACCTTTCATTTAGGTCCCTGTTTCTATGATCTAGCCCCTGTTTTCCTTAGATTCTTCCACCAGAGATCCTTTTCACTCTTTTCACACATAAACCCCTCTGTTTATATATGAAATTGTGTATCAAGTGCCTGGTTTCTTGCAGATAAGCCCCTGGAACTCCTGTTTCTTCACAGAAAAGCCCCTGAAACTTGTTTTAGCCATATCTTTTCCGTCCTAACTCCGTTTTAAGCGTTCTTGGTGTCCACGCGACCGACTTTTCAAGCCCATCAGTTTTAGAACCTTGTTTTGGCCGTATCTTGGGCGTTTTAGCCCCGTTTCCACCGTTTCAAGTTGCGTTAGGCTCATATCAACTAAAACTACGTGATAGGACCAATGTGGTACATGTTCTTTGTTTTATATTTTATTTAAATATTAAATATGATTAAATCCTATTACACATGCTTTTCTAATTAAAATCTAATTAGAAGTTTAACACGTGTTTTCATAAGAAAGTTAATATGGTTAATACTATTTAAATATTTCTTTTAATTAAAAGTTAATTAGATGTATACCTCGGTTTTATAATCAAACTTAATCTGATTAATGTTTATGCAATTTTCTTCCTAAATAAAAGCAATATAGGTTTATCTCGAGTTTTCTTAATTAAATTGTTAATTTGATTAATATGAATATAAATGTGTTTTAAGTTATAATTTGATTAGAATAACTCGAAATATAAAGATAAATGCCTAGATACTTTTAAATGCTTCTTTTAAAATGAAATGTTTAATTTGCTTAAATCATACTTGAATATTTATAAGAAAAATTGGAATAGGCTTACATCGTCTTTTAAATATAAATATAACTTGCTTAATTATAAATAGGCTATTTCTCTGAAATAACCTATACACATGATTTTACTTAAAAATAACGCATAGCTAGCTCTTGTTTGTAATCATCCAAATCTCCCGATAGTTCTGAGTGTTCCTTGTGTTCGCTTTCCTAGACCCAAACCCTGTTTTCCCTTTAAGCTTTTCATGCTTGGTGTATTGTTTTGTTTATTGTATGCTTTCTTGTGTGCTCGTAGACATCGTGCCAGTTTCAAGTGAGCAACCAATTGAAGTGGATCAAGAGCAAGTGTTTGAAGAAGAACTCCAGTGTTTAAGCAAGGAAGGCAAGTGGATTTCTCCCCCTGCATATTCTATTTTGTCCCACACAACTTGCATGATAACTAAGTTTATGGCCACAAATGCAACAAGAAATAAATTGTTAGGTTAATAAGATAGTTTGGGAGTCAAATCTGGTTTATCCCTATCTGTCATTCAAAATGGTTGGAGGATGTCAGAAGATCAAAGCCTAAACATCAACAACCAGAAATCTACAAGCATATACAGACATCAACGTATGAAAGAAGTTAAAGAAAAAAATGATCAATTTCTTTCATCCTTGTTATTCTCCTCTCTATCACAATGTGATTACACTAACAATAAGGAAAAAGAAATGGAAGTGATATCAATAATTTTACCTTGCTCTTCAATCTGTTTATTTCCAACCTCTCCTGAGCTTATCTTTATCACACAATCAGAAGGCGAGTCCCAATGGAAATCACGAAGATAAAGACAACAAAGGAAACATCGACATTCCATCTACAAACTCAGCAATTGAACGCAAGATGCTAGAGTATATGGCAACACAGATTCAGACTCTACAAGCAATGACTCAAACCATGGGTAATATCCATCAGTATATTATAGAGCAAGCATCAAATCCTAAGAACCCCAATCTTGCTTTGGGTGATAACCGTCAGATTTCATCTGTTCCACTGTCATTGGACAAAGAAAAGCTATCAGTCATGCAAGCTCAAGTCTTACAAGGACGGAAGCAGACTAGCACGTCACCCCCTCATAACACAAAGATAACCAAAGCTGGAGTTCCCGCCAGACCAGTAATGAAGCAAGTTGTAGAAGTATGGAATCATCAAAATAATCAGAGGAGTCATAGAGCATTAGAGTTGCGGACGAATGAACAACAAGAACATATGAAGACTGCAGGAGCATGTCAATGTTGTGAGCATTATGGTCGTTCATGTCTCCAAAAAGAAGCCAGCCTAATGACAGATGAGGCTAGACAATGTTACCATTTGAATATCAATAAGAAGATGAAGTTATGTACCCAAAATCCAGTCCTAGAAAAGTTGCTCAAGCTATAGATAATAATCAGATTATCAACCTTGAGGATTGGAGTATAACTATCAAGGAATTTCAGCCTGACGGAACCAAACAACTCAAGAAGCATGCAAGTGAAGAAGGCCAAGACAAAAGTATTAAAAGACTGTGTTCCGAATGCGGTAAAGAAGGTCACTATGTTAATAATTGTCCAACAAAGCGTAAGAGGATTTTGCCTAGTCACGATGGATTATATTGCCTCAAGCATGGAGAAAATGGACATCTTGCTAGTTGGTGTGCAAAATAGGATAGTAATCAACCCCAGGATCGAAGTCTCAATACCCTTACTTCTAGTCAAACATACAATCACCAGGATACTAAAGCAAGAAAAGCATGTTTCTATTTTAACAAAGAGGGACATTTCATAAGTCAGTGCCCCAAGAAGCTTTTGGATCAAAAGAAGAAAATGAAAGGAATTGAAGAGTGATTCCAAATAGCCGAAAAACGAAGTTAACCCAGCTCTATTCAAATCACTTTATCAAGACGACAAGGAAATTCTACCAAGACAAGTCAATGAAGTTGAGGAAGGGAATGGACAGTCATAAGCGGGAGTTAGGTTGAGTATTCCAGTGATGTTTACAAAGTGAGTTGTGAAGAATAAAGAATTATGTTTATGGAGCTTGTGTAAGACGAATTATATGGAAGCAAGATAAGCAGTGTTGGATGCTAAACACCCGAACTCTTGTTTCATGCTAGCCTTTGTGAATCTCGGGATGAGAATCTGTCTTAAATTGGAAGTTCAAATTGTTTTATCTTTTTGAGTTCATCTCACCATGCATTAGTTCACTATTCCTATCTGAAATATCTTTCTCCAACAATCAGATGGTAAGCATCAAGTCAGGAGAAGGTCAAAACATTCCACCTGTTGTCCGTACTCATATTGCTAATCAGCAAAATCAAGCACCACCCCCACCCTTCAACCCAGCAATGGATCCAGTACGCAACAGTTCCTTGCCGCTCAGATGTAGCTAATCCAAAACCTGACTATCACTATTCAAAACATTCAAGCTCAGCAAAATCAGCCACCACCAGCACCAGTGGGCAAGCATAAGGAATTCATGGGTCACTGTCCTCCCACATACTCCTACTCAACTGATACATTGGATATTGATGATTGGTTAAAGACTGACACCAAGAAGTTGGAGATGATACAATGCACTGATCGAGAGATGGTCTTGTATACAGCAGGTTGTTTGTAAGGATTAACAGCTGAATGGTGGAATGCGTACACTGTCGCACATGCTGCACCTAACACCATCACCTGGCAGGAGTTCAAGGATAGTTTTTACGTGCACCACATTCCCTCTGATGTGATCAAGCTTAAGCAAAGAGAGTTCCTCACTCTAAAGCAAGTCAAATATGTTAGTTAACGAGTATCTGGACAAGTTTACTCAGTAGTCTCGCTATGCAACAGATAAAGTTAATACTGACCCAAAGAGGCAAGAACACTTCCTGGATGGTCTGATAGGGCCACTCAACTATCAACTACAGAGTCACAGCTTCTCGGACTTCGCAACATTACTAAACAAAACATAGGTCTAGAGAATAAACTTGTGGAACTGGGTGAACAGAAGCTCAAGTTCCAAACACATGGACAATCAGCAACGCACGTCCCCACTTCAACTCATCACAGAGACCTCAGTTTAGTTCTGGTGGATCAAGTGGAAATTATTTGCAAAAAATTCTCAGTTGCAGCGTTCAACCCAGCAGTTCCAACATTTCAGCCAACAAACACCACATGTTCCAAATCATCATCGAGATCGCTTAGATTCCCTAATGAGAAACGACTCTCAAGTTCACTCTAATGGTTGTTTCAATTGTGGAGAATTGGAATGACATACCAGCATCTGCCCAAATCGTAACATCTAGATTCCCCAAAAAGACAATGATCAAAGATTCGGACAACCATCATCTCAGATACGTCAAGGAAGTGCAAATTCTCAGATCAACAAGGGTCAACAGAATTACGTGCGTGGCAAAGTGAACCACGTGACAGCTGAATAAGCTCAAGACGCTCCAGGTGTTGTGTTGGGAACGTTCTCTGTCAACTCTATACCAGCAACGGTTTTATTTGATTCTGGAGCATCGCATTCTTTCATTACTAAACAATTCGTGTTAAAGCATGATATACCTATGAGTTCTATGAAGACACATTTGTTGATTAGTTCCCAAAACGGTGAAATGAAATCTACATATATATGTCCATGAGTCAATCTTAAAATCAGAGGAATAGATTTTCAAGCTGATCTAATAGTTCTTACATCAAGTGGAATAGATGTTATTCTTGGAATGGATTGGTTAGGCGAATGTGACGGAATAATTTTGTGTGCCAAGAAGTCAGTGCTCTTAACCAGCCCACAAGGGGATAGGATTGAAGTTCCCACGACTGCCTCATCCAACAAGGAAAGAGAAGCGAATCAAGATGAAGGAAAGCAAGACAAGAAGCTATGATTGAAGAACTCAACATGCAAGATGAGATTATAGAAGTGTACCCTTAGTTTCTTTTCCAATCTCTCCAAATCTCGGGACGAGATTCTTTTTAAGGGGGTAGATTTGTAACACCCTAAAATTCCATCACTAAAATAATGTAAGCAACGTGGTGTTTTAGTTTTGCTTTACTAAGGGATAATAAATTATCAAATAAATTATGCCCTAAAAATATTTAACATCATTTTTGAATAATTTTAGAGGTAACAAGTGCTTGTGCATCATGTTTTGTTTGCATGGTGTTTATGAATGAGGGTGTGAAGTTCTAAAAGACTTTAAAATAATTTGATAACTTGCAAAAGGTTTGAAGTGTTTAAACTTTGAAAAGAGTTTAAAGTTTGAAAAGGATTTGATATGGTTAAAAAAACAAAACCAAACCTAACCTTCTAACCCAAATCCGCCCGCGGCCCATCTTTCCCTCCCTTTCCCGCCACGGCCCAGTTCTGCTTCTGGCCCACGCGGCCCAGCACTCCCCTCCCTTCTTTTCATCCCACCGCGGCCCAGCCTGGCCCAATTCAGCCGCGCCGGCCCACCTCCACTCCCTCCCTCTCTCTCTCTCGCACTGACAGGAGGGCCCCACCCGTCAGGGTCACCCCTAACCTCCAGCCGATCCCCTTCCCCTCCTCTGCCTCACATCAGGCCGCGGCCGCCGGTCAAATCCTGGCGCTCCTCGGCCTCCCCACCTTCAATCATTGTCATCAAGGCACGGTGAAGCCCCCATTCACTTCCCCGCCTTCAATTTTGCCCGTTACTCCAAGTCGAGCGCATCCCCTTGATGGCAATCAAGGCCGCCGCCCCCCCATGGCCATCAATGGCCATTGCCTAGGCCGCCGGCCTCTCCTCTCCCTTTCCCCTATTAGAGTCGTGCCTGAGCCCCTGCGTGCACTCTTTCCGCAACCGTGGACGCCCCGCAGCTCTCATCCACACACTAGCACCATCGCCGACCAAGCCGCAGCACCAGCCGCCGCCGAGGTGAAGCGTTCCGCCGCCGCCGTTGTCCTGGCGCCGTTGGTCCCGAACTCACCCTCCTTCCTCTCCCTTGCGCTCACAGGACCTCCAAGACGTCGTCCCCGCCATCGAAGGCACGCAGCTGAGGCCGCAACCTCCTCCCCGGCGGGCACCCGTGATCCCGTCCGCCCCTCTTCGTCGCACGTCATCTACACCGCCCCACCGCCGTCAATGAGCCCCTGGTGAGCTCTGTGATCTCCTCCTCTTGCTCTCGGTCCAAACCACGTCGCAAATAGTGCACCGTAGCGCCCAAACCACCATCTCCGGTGATGCCCCGGCGAGCTCCGCCGCCGGCCCCGCCGGCGCCGCCGCCCGCCGCCTTGCG
Organism: Cenchrus americanus; assembly: GCA_947561735.1. Taxonomy (NCBI): domain Eukaryota; kingdom Viridiplantae; phylum Streptophyta; class Magnoliopsida; order Poales; family Poaceae; genus Cenchrus; species Cenchrus americanus. The sequence continues at coordinate 160,867,322 of OX387242.1, read as the reverse complement.
CGCCCCTCCCCTTCCTCCTCCACCTTATAAAGGCACATCGGGACCCCCTCTCCACCCCCGCGCCCCTCCCTTCCTCACGTCCTTCACCGCGAGCGCCGCCACCGCGGAGCGCCGCCGCCGCCGGCCGTCACCGCCCGCCCGGGCCGCCGTCTCCGGTGCTTCCCCCTCCCTTCCGACCCACGGGTAAGCTTCCCCTCCTCCTCTTCCTCTCCATGCGCTCGCCGTCGAAAATCGTGCACGGGAGCCCCATTTGGCCCTCCTCCGGCGAGCCACCGCCGCGCCATCCGCCGGCGCCGCCGCGGGCCGGTCGCCTCCCCGCCGGCCTCGCCGCGTGCGACCGGGGCCATCCGATCGGCGCGGACGGCCCCGGATCAAAAGGGGGGGCATACCCCTTTAGATCGGTCCACCGTGGACCGGTGGACCAAGTCCACAGGCGCCGGTCCACGAGCCTGCGTCAGCACCGCGTCAGCATGGCGTCAGCTTGCGTCAGCCCGGCAAATCGCAGCCCGCCACGTGGCGCCTCCACAGCTCACCCGCCGGCCACCCAGGCAGTTTTGCAAACAAAACCCTTAGTTTCCGGAATTCACAACCATGCCCTTCCACCTATAAGAAACCTTTCATTTAGGTCCCTGTTTTTATGATCTAGCCCCTGTTTTCCTTAGATTCTTCCACTAGAGATCCTTTTCACTCTTTTCACACATAAACCCCTCTGTTTATATATGAAATTGTGTATCAAGTCCCTGGTTTCTTGCAGATAAGCCCCTGGAACTCCTGTTTCTTCATAGAAAAGCCCCTGAAACTTGTTTTAGCCATATCTTTTCCGTCCTAACTCCGTTTTAAGCGTTCTTGGTGTCCACGCGACCGTCTTTTCAAGCCCGTCAGTTTTAGAACCTTTTTTTGGCCGTATCTTGGGCGTTTTAGCTCCGTTTCCACCGTTTCAAGTTGCGTTAGGCTCATATCAACTAAAACTACGTGATAGGACCAATGTGGTACATGTTCTTTGTTTTATATTTTATTTAAATATTAAATATGATTAAATCCTATTACACATGCTTTTCTAATTAAAATCTAATTAGAAGTTTAACATGTGTTTTCATAAGAAAGTTAATATGGTTAATACTATTTAAATATTTCTTTTAATTAAAAGTTAATTAGATGTATACCTCGGTTTTATAATCAAACTTAATCTGATTAATGTTTATGCAATTTGCTTCCTAAATAAAAGCAATATAGGTTTATCTCGAGTTTTCTTAATTAAATTGTTAATTTGATTAATATGAATATAAATGTGTTTTTAAGTTATAATTTGATTAGAATAACTCGAAATATAAAGATAAACGCCTAGATACTTATAAATGCTTCTTTTAAAATTAAATGTTTAATTTGCTTACATCATACTTGAATATTTATAAGAAAAATTGGAATAGGCTTACATCGTCTTTTAAATATAAATATAACGTGCTTAATTATAAACAGGCTATTTCTCTGAAATAACCTATACACATGATTTTACTTAATTAAAAGATATCAAAGGCATAGCTAGCTCTTGTTTGTGATCATCCAAATCTCCCGATAGTTCTGAGTGTTCCTTGTGTTCGCTTTCCTAGACCCAAACCCTGTTTTCCCTTCAAGCTTTTCATGCTTGGTGTATTGTTTTGTTTATTGTATGCTTTCTTGTGTGCTCGTAGACATCGTGCCAGTTTCAAGTGAGCAACCAATTGAAGTGGATCAAGAGCAAGTGTTTGAAGAAGAACTCCAGTGTTTAAGCAAGGAAGGCAAGTGGATTTCTCCCCCTGCATATTCTATTTTGTCCCACACAACTTGCATGATAACTAAGTTTATATTTAATGTTGCTATGCATAAATTTGATGGGAAATTACCTTTTTAAGGACATGACTAGAACTTTATCCCTATTACCTTGGACAACCCTTTTAAATAAATATTTTGGGTAGAAATGCTTAGTTGCTATAACTTGGGATGGATAAAATGAATCTTTTACAATATGATGAATGTTGATCATGGTAACTTTGGTGATGTATATGTGTGTGCTTATGGTTAATATCAAGATCATATGGTTTAATCGGAACATGGAGAACCACCCAGGAAAACAGTGCAACCACAGTCCATATGGCTCTGGCTTAGCCAATTAATTAGGTGTGCGATTGTACGGGTGACCTTATCCGAAAGGAACACAGGGGGCTCGGGGTTGCAGGGGTATAGCCCGGTTCTTTTGGGGTAGTAGCCTTTGCTAAGGTGCTGACCACTAGGGAGGGTTATGGTCCGCCCTGAGCTGTAACTGTCGTGGGTTGTTGGTCTTTTGCATATCTTTGTAAAGGCTTCGTAGTGGACCCCTAGCCACTCACCTCGGAAGTGTTTAAGGGTCTGATCAACCCAGGCAACATGGGGAACACGAACTGTGGGTAAAGTGTACAACCTCTGCAGAGTAAAACTGATCGATCAGCCGTGCTCACGGTCAAGAGCGGCCTGGACCCTCACATGATTAATAAACTTGAAGATGGAACTAAATCGTGGTTTCTTGTGGGTTTTTGAGAGGAGATGGTTTTTTAAATGCTTAAGTGGGTTGGTATAAACTTACACCTAGTAATTAGGTGCTTGCTAATAAAATTTGACCAACATTAAAATGCTAACCGCACAAACCCTTAGCCTATCCTTGATGGCCTTGCATCTTTCCCCCACTTGCTGAGATCCAACCATAAGTGTGCTCACCCTTGCTTACCCGCTGTTCAGAGGAGAACACTGGAGAAGAGTACTTCAGCGACTACGAGGAGTTCTGAGGCTTGCGTGCCCCCAGTCAGATGCCTGTGGAAGATGAAGATGGAGTTGCGTCTTCATAGTTGTCGTTGATCGTTGTAAAGACCTTCGATTCTATCGTCTGAGTGTAATAAAAGATAATGTAATGGTCTAACTCCTGTACGTTTTTATTGCTGTTTATTGATATTTCACTCGTGACGTCTATCATATGTGTGTAAACTTGATCCTGGTGCACATATGAGATGCATTTGGTTTTCTTCGGAAAATCAGGTGTGACAGAGTGGTATCAGGGCAGTGATGACTGTACGACGCAGCCTTAAGTTAGAAATGAACGAAAAGTAAGGATTCATGTTCTAGAAAGCCTGTCATCCTTCAAAATTGACTTATTTTACATAGAAAAACTAATTTAATCTTGTCTTCTTGTTAAAACACATCATTTTGTTTTGATCTATTCTGAGTTTGTTTCTTGTGCTATCAGCTGAATCTTCACCACCGAGGTTTTCTGATATAAGTTCTTAGATTGCCTACCCCTTATCAACTTCGATAGAAACGTTCCTGTGAGGACGATCGTTGTGTTGATGTTTGTTGTTTGAACACATGATTGATTTGGATCTTTGCTTGTGTGAGTTGTATTGTGGAGTGATGGCCACAAATGCAACAAGAAATAAATTGTTAGGTTAATAAGATAGTTTGGGATTCAAATATGGTTTATCCCTATCTGTCATTCAAAATGGTTGGAGGATGTCAGAAGATCAAAGCCTAAACATCAACAACCAGAAATCTACAAGCATATACAGACATCAACGTATGAAAGAAGTTAAAGAAAAAAATGGTCAATTTCTTTCATCCTTGTTATTCTCCTCTCTATCACAATGTGATTACAATAACAACAAGGAAAAAGAAATGGATGTGATATCAATAATTTTACCTTGCTCTTCAATCTGTTTATTTCCAACCTCTCATGAGCTTATCTTCATCACACAATCAGAAGGCGAGTCCCAATGGAAATCACGAAGATAAAGACAACAAAGGAAACATCGACATTCCATCTACAACCTCAGCAATTGAACGCAAGATGCTAAAGTATATGGCAACACAGATTCAGACTCTACAAGCAATGACTCAAACCATGGGTAATATCCATCAGTATATTATAGAGCAAGCATCAAATCCTAAGAACCCCGATCTTGCTTTGGGTGATAACCGTCAGATTTCATCTGTTCCACTGTCATTGGACAATGAAAAGCTATCAGTCATGCAAGCTCAAGTCTTACAAGGACGGAAGCAGACTAGCACGTCACCCCCTCATAACACAGAGATAACAAAATATATGTTAGGATATTTCATAAATAAAATACCCCATGTTGGAGTTAAAGTAAATTAAACTTTATTTGCAAAACCGGTGTAAAGAACTAGTCAAGTTTTATTTATAAAGATTCATATAAGAATTATTCCAATTAAACATTTAATTTAGAAAAACTAAACTATATAAATAACCTAAACGAAACTTTGTAATTCGAGTAGATCATATTATTATTAAAACAACATTTACATTGGTATTAATCAAAATTAACATTTATTTATAAAGCCGGAGTAAAAACCTAATCAACTTTTAATTATGAAAGTTAATTAATCATTAAGCAAATTAATATTTGACTTATGGAAAACCGAGTAAAAGATCTATTTAGATTTTATTTGCAAAAGCTTGTAAAGGAATCATTAATCAAATTAAATTTGATTATGAAAAACAGGTATAGATCTATATTGCTTTTATTTATAAAAGGCATGTATAACTAGACATTAATCAAAATTAATATTAATATTATTTTTAGAAAACAAAACATGATGAAAACTCACCGTTAACGCGTGCTTTACAATATTATGAACCTAACGCAACTTGAACGGATTAAAACGGAGCTAAAACAAAGGAGATGTATGTAAAACAGGATTGGTAGGACCTTTACGCAATTATCCCTATATTTAAAGGGGTAGCAGAAAAGGTTTGCAAGACACAATAAATAGTGCTCGCGAACAGATCTAATCTGAGGGTTAGATCTACAAAAAGGTTCTTGATGGATCTGATTGTGAAGATCTAAAAATGATCTAGGGTTTATACGGGAATTTGCAAGACACCTAATTGGATCTAACGATTGCTGGCTCTTGTAGGGGCCTTTTTGCAAAACTTCCCCAACTCATCCCCTACCTCTGACCACGAGCGAACAGGGGGGCGGCGGCGCTAGGGGGGGTGGCGGCGCCGGCGTCCTAGGCTGCCAGATGCTTGGGTAAGTAAGGAAAACGAAGAGGAGATTGATATGGTCGCAGGCGTATGCTCACCTCGAGCGGAGAAGGACAGGAGGCGCCAGATTTTGAGAAGGGGCGGCCGACGGTTTTGGCGGCTGGCGGCTCGGCCTCCAGGCACGCGCGGCGCTCCGGTGTTGGGCCGGCGACGGGGAGAGGGCCGAGGGAGCCGCGGCGCTTCCACGTGAACCCCGGGCGCCTCGGCTTGGCCGGCGGACGGCGGAGGCGGCGAATCGGGCGGCGACCGGCTCGGGGCGGACACGGGCGGCGGCGCGCGGTGTTCTTGGCCGGCGGCGGCGCCGTGCGGCGAGGGAGGCGACGCGCGAGGGAGGCTCGAGGCGGCGTTGCTTTATAGGCGCGCGGCTTGCCGTGCTTGGCACGGAAGCCAAGGCGTGCCGGCGCCGAACTCCGGCGGCGCCGTGTTCGGGCGGACTACGCCCGGGCCCGGATGGGCTCGCGGGGCGGGCTCGGGTCTGGGCTGGTGCGGGCCTGGGTCGGGCTGCGGCCTGCGAAGTAATGCGGCCGGCGAGGGAAAAGAAGGGGCACGGGCAGACTTCCGAGGATAGGCTCGACCCAACTAGAAAGAAAGGGTTTTTTTTCTGAATTTAATTTTCAATGCGAACACATTTTCTAAATATCCTAGAAAATGTTTTAAAGCACGGAAAATACTCAGAAAATCACAAAACTTCTCGGAAAATTTCCAGAGACACATTGAGACATGAACAATCCAAATAAAGTATTTGGTGCTCATGAAAAAGATTTTAGAGCCTTCTAATAGAAAGTGCTCAAAGAAAATGAGAATAAATTCCAGAAAAATCCGGAAAAATTCTCAGAAAGATTTGGACAGCTCCTAAATGCATTTTTGAAACCTTAAGCACTCAGGAAGCACCAAGATGCATCGACATGAATGCAACACGCACAACTTTTTATTTGATTTAGAAAATCAAACAAAGGATTTTTCCTATACTATATTCCATGTAAAGAAAATAAATGTTGGAAAAATTTTAAAATTATGAGAAAATTGTTATTTAATTATTCTTTCTATCCACATCCTGAAATTGAAAATTTCAGGGTGTGACATGGCCGCGGGGCCTCCTCCTTGCAGAACCTCCCCCTAGAGTCGCGGACCATACCTGCGACGGAGACGAGGCTGTGACGGAGACGAGGAAGGCGGAAGTCAAAGAAGGGGATAGAAGGCGGAAGGTAGGGTGGAGCGTTTATTAAAAAGGTTCGGATGCACAAATGATACGATGATTAACAAACACCCGTCGCCAATGAAGTGGCAGGGCCAGGTCTGTTCGAATGAAGAACAGCTTGCTTTTCCCCTTTTAATCTGCAATCAAATTTTGTATCACGTTTTTCTCCGTCAACCGTAATCCAAATTTGATGATATTTGTTTCTAAATTTTTCTAAAATCAACATCTATTCATTTATTACATTTTTTCGTATGTAATTACATTTCTTGGATGTTGTTTATACACCTTATATTGTTCCTTATATGTATAACAAATAAATAATATTTGTTTTAAACAACCATTACTAATTAAACTTTGCATTTTATAATCTTATGGTGAACATAAGGTTATGTGAAAATTTCAAATGCATATGAGTTCGAACATGTTTCAATGTGTGGAAACCTTCAATGTTGAAGTAACATTCTAAGAAACTATGCGAGAGATGTAGACATTTGTACACAAGTATAATCTTCCATTTTCGAAACCATTTGAATTTTTGTAGACAAGCTTAGGGACTTAAATTATGTTGACAAGTCAATTTGTAGAATTTTTAGAAGACACTAAGACGTTATTAAAATTATTATATCGTAAACAAGAGATAAAAATTCTAATTTTACGAAATCTGGTTAGACAAGTGTGGCTGTTGATATTTTATTCAAATACTAATTTAGCAACTATGAATTGTCCGTATTTTTTACGAATTTTTTGTTGCTGTTTATGGGGTATAAATTTGAGGGAAGCAAGTTTCAATTCAGAAAAAATAGTGTCGGGCCCACGCGTCACCATCAGAAGCCTATATAAAAAAAGATAACCGTAGCCTGCCCGACCGACAAAGGCGATGCGGGTAGACTAACATCATCGCCAACAAGTGCTCCATTATGCCCCTGGTCGGCATCCACCCCGACGACAGTGGTATACTAACCATCGTCGCCAACAAGTGCTCCATTGTCAGAAATGCCTCTTGCCGAATGAATATGCAGCCGCCCTGGCACCCCGACCCCTGCCCCTTTCTTCTTCCCCGATCTGAGCTCCACCTCCACCGCCCGCCCATCCTTCCCCGCCGTCGCGCAAATGTCGCACTACGCCGATTCATCTGGAGGTGCACATGCGAGGAGCAGGGTTCGAGGTTGCCGGAGCAGCCGCAATCACTAAATTGGCTTGGATCCAGTCGGTCATCTAAGTGGCTTTCCACTGGTCCCTTTGCCCGGACTGTGGTATGGCTCGGGTGGTGGAGGGGCGGACACAGAAGGAAGGTGAAAACCACGATCGTCTTTATTTCAACTATGCAAGGAACTCGGTGAGTAGTCTACTGTGTCTCCCAAATCTGAGTTAGGGTTCTTATGTGCTTTTGATTCTTCAGTACGCCAAGAATTGTGGATTTTATCGTTTCCACAAGGAGTATCTCCAAATGCTGAAGGATGCTGGCGTCATTGTTTTTCGACCGTCGAACTGGGCAGACGCGGTCGATGAAGTAGTTGATTCAGTGGAATGTCAAATTGGGAGTGGCGAGCAGAGGCAAGCACTGGAGAACAAGCAGGGGAAGAAAGCACTGGAGGAGAAGATGGACAATGTGATCTGGAAGATGAACTTAATTATTGTGGCTATTGTTTGTGTAGTATTTGGATGTTTACTAGGGATGTATGCTGCAAAGAAGTAATTCTGATGTTAAAAGTGGTGCTTTTGCTTCATCTGTGTGGATGAAGAATGAAAAATTTGTCACATATGACAAACTTAAATGTATGAATGAAGAATGGATGAAATGATAATTGGGTCACAAATCTTAATGTGTCACACATCACAAAATTCATCAATTCATCTGTGCTGACATTTCATTGTAGCACGAGGCAAAGGAAATGCGGATTATTAATACAAACAGAGTTACAAACTTTTGGTATAACTCTGGCATAGATACACATTGCAATTCATTGTGAACTGCTGCCGTATAATGACACAAACAGAGTAACAAACTTCTGGCATACACATTGCAAATCATTGTAAGCTGCTACCATAGACATTGCAATGCCTTCCAAAATAGGAGACGTGGATTGATCTACCGCGACTCTTAGATCTACTAGTTCATCACAAGTTCAACATACACACAGGTGGAACATATTAACAGAGGATCTACTAGTTAGTCCATCACAAGTTCAACAAGCACACCGGAAAAAACACATTAACAGAGGAGCAATTTAATTAAGCAGAGGTAGTCGCCACCGAAGGAGCCCACCGTCAGAGTCAGAGTCGGAGCCGGAGCGGGAGACGTCGAGGCCGCCATCGTTGTTGCCGTCGTAGACGGGGAGGGGAGCACTCCTCTCTCCAGCTCCCCAGCCAAGACATTGATCTTGAAGGTGTAATCCATCACGGTCATCTACAGTGGATGAGTGTGTTGTTGGACCCCGAGATGAACGGACACCTTACAAGACTTAGGAAAGCTTAGTGGAGCATCTTCACGGACCAATAGGCATCCGACACATTTACTGAATGAGCACACAGGGGCACCACGGGCTGCCGCGCCACCTTGCGCCGGGGCAGCTTCACCTCCTCGGGCGGGGGCGGTTTCACCTTGGCAGCCGTGGGTGGCACCTCCTCGGGCGGTGGCGGCGGCACCTCCTCGGGCTCGGTGGGCGGAGGCGGCGGCACCTTCTCGAGGTCGGCAGGCGGGGACGGTGGCACCTCCTCCCTCCCCCGCTTCCTTGATGGCTCGCTTGACGCCATGCGCTTGATTGAGGAAGAAGAAGCTCTTGGATTCACTTCTTGGTGTCCGGACACGGTGGTGCTGGGGTTTTCTTGGTGCCATGGTTGACGAAGTTCTTGGCCGGCCAGGATTTATATTGACAAGATGGCGAACTGTCAGGCGGTCGGTCACGCTCCTCAAAACCCGTGTCCGCTCAAGAGAGCTCTTGGCCACAAAAATCATGTTGTCACAAGGAGACGTGTGACTGTTCATATTTTATTCAAAATACCAAATGCCCAACTAATTCCATGAGTTGTTTGATTCTTAAAAAAACTATGAATTGTTCGTATTTTTATCAATTTTTACGTGCTGCTTTATGGGCCCTAATTTTTGAGGGTAGCAATTAAGTGTCATTTCAAAAAAAAGCATCAGCAGCCTAGTATAAAGAAGGTTACCATTGGCCGCACACCAGCCAACAAAGCGACGTGCATTTGCTAACCCGCGTCGGCATTGACTACTACTCCCTCCATCCCAAATATTTACACTTGTTGACTTTCGTGCTTCACGTTTGACCATTCATCTTATTTGAAAAAATTGTGAAAGTATTATTTATTTTACTATGACATTTTTAACATAATATATATTTTAAGTATATCAAAATTATTTCTACATTTTCACAAATTTTTCGAATAAGACGAATGGTCAAATGTGATTTGTAAAAGTCAAAGGGTACAAAATGAGGCCACTAGTTGATGACTTGAAGATATAGTGGAAGCCTGGTGTGCCGGAGGATTGGGATGAGTTCAAGCGTGAGGAGTGAACAATGCATGATATGTTGTTCACCACCATCAATGACAACCCGGCTCATCGCAACCTCTCTGGCCAAAGTAAAAGGAAAGGTGCAGCTTTCCCACACTGCTTGGAAGATACTTGCACAGTATGGCTAAGCCATTCAATGAAATACGTATTTATGCGGCACCGTCGTGTCCTTGGGAAGAAACATGCATACCGAGCCATGGATTGTTAGTTTAATGGGGAAAAGGAAAATCGAGAGGCGCCGTTGCATGTGACTGGAGATCTGGTCCACTTGAAAGTCAAGGACATCAAAACTATCAAGGAGTTACCCAAACTGACTGAAAAAACCCTTGGCAAAAGAAAGAAACAAGATGGTGAAGAAGAAGAAGAAGGAATGTGGAACAAGAAATCAATTCTATGGGAGCTAGAGTATTGGCCGATGTTGGATGCGTGTCATTCGATTGACACATGCACGTCAAGAAGAATGTGTGTGAAGCTACTTATGGAACATTGCTACAACAGAAGTCCAAAGGAAAAAATCATAAAAATGCAAGGGAGGATCTTAAAGAGCTGGGCATTAGGCCGGAGCTCTATGTAGAGGAAACAGAGACAGGGACGAACCTTCCCGTTGCTGCAACCACCTTGCCAACGGCAGAGAGAAAAGAATTCTGTCAGTTTTTGCATGATTTGAAAGTACCATCAGGCTACTTATAAAACTTCAAGAGACTAGTGTCAATGAAGAACATGAAAATGAATTTCAGCTTGATGAAATCTCATGATTTCCATGTGTTGATGACAACTCTTCTTTCTGTTGCACTTAGAGGTATCAAGACAGAACTGGTTCACGACGCAGTCATGAGCTTGTGTTTATTCTTCAATGCAATAGAACAGAAGGTGATTGATGAGGAAAAACTATTGGACTTAGAGAGGAGGTATTTCGAGACCCTATGTCTGCTTGAAGCTACCTGCCCACCATATTTCTTTGATCTCATGCTACATCTAACAGCACACCATCCGAGGGAAATCTGGTTCCTTGGCCCATCTTACCTTCATTAGATGTTTCCATATGAGAGGTTCTATGGATTCCTGAAATCATCGGTACATGGCCGGTTATTTCTGGAGGGAGCCATTGTTCGTGGCTACAAGACCATCGAAGTAGTGGAGTGGTAGGCTTTCAGGTAGTGTGCCTCGCTCACGACATGAAGGTAGGTTTTCAGGTGTTGGGACCATGGGGAAAAGGTCAATCACTTCGGATGCAGATGCCTTCCAAAAGGCTCATTTCACCATGATAAAACAGCTACACCTAATTACACCGTTTGCCAATGAGCACAAATGCCAACTACGTGAGACAACCCTGACCGTGGTAGGGCTTGGCATGCAAAGATGCACATGCAAGGTTTCAGCAAGTGGCTCCAAGATTATGTCGAGACATGCAACAATAATGCTGTAATTACCGACAAGATAAGGAATCTAGCAGTGGGGCCATTGTTCACTGTTACAAGATACGAAACAATGGATATCAATGGATACATGTTCTACACCATGTCCCAGGATAAAAAGAGCGTCTATCAAAATAGTGGTGTGCATGTACAGGCCGCCGCCGACGACAGTCATGATGATGATGACACGGAGACAGACACATATTATGGTCAAATAGAGGAGTGAGGACCATGTGTTGTTCGAGGACCGGTGGATGGTCGCTTCCTTGTGTGATGAGTGATTGACAACGTTGTGTGGACTGATTCTTGGCTAAGTATTGCAGGTGCAGGTTGCAACTTGACTGGTGTTGGTGCAGGTGAAGAACAAGCACGAAAGGTCATCGCCGGTGAGGCCTCCAGGTGTGGAGAAGACAAGTAGGCTTCATTCGAAGGACCCGGTGGCCAGCGGGGTCAAGTGCAGACCGCATGGTGGCATGAACAACAAGAAGAAGTCATGGACGATTTCTTGGTTGAGCCTCAAAACCAAGGTCGAGCCGGGACTACGTGGGAGCCGAGTCATGAGTGACGATTGGCGGAGGCTACACCGAGTTCGCGGGGTTTCCGATGGTTCACCAGAAAACCACTGGGTTCCTTGGTTGATCCACAAAGCCAAGACCGGAGAACCAAAGATGGTGCTGCAGCAGTGCAGACCGGTGTGTCCGGTGGGTCTGACCGGTCTGACCGGTGGGTACCGGTCTGACCGGTGAGGAGCACTGGTCTGACCGGTGTGCGACGACGCAGTCCGGAATCTTCGAAGCGGAGGACATGCGTCGGGATCGCAAGGCTTGCGTCGAGGCTAAGCAGGTTGCGGTCGCCGGGCATCCGTCCGATGGAGAAAACTTGAAGACTTCCAAAACCGCCCTTGAGGGGCTTGTATCCCTAGTTGTTAGGAAAGGGTATTTTAGACTTTCGGTTTCCTCCATATAACCCATGAGGTGAGAGGATGGCAGCCAACCTCTGGAACCCTAGATCATTTGCTTTCCTATTTTCTCTTCCTATTTTCTTAGGATTTCCATAGGACTAGCTTGTATGAACCTTGGTGGCATGTATAGATGATTCGGCGTGGTTCATCAAGGCCTTGTTGTGTTGTTCCCGATTGTTCTTGGTGGTGATTTTCGGAGCCCTCTCTTGGTGGTTTTCTTGCGGTGTGTTCGGGACGTTGCTCTTGGGGATTTGATGGGGGAAATTTGTGGGAACCCTTCGTGGTTCTTTGGGCTGTGATTCCCCTCCCAAATCCGTGAGTTAAGGGGCTCGATTTTGGGGTTTCGGTGTTCTAAGGTTAGAGGAGTTCTTGGCGGGATTTCTTCGATTCCTCTTGTTTGGACAAGTTTTTGTGGGATTAAACTTGGCTATGGACTCCTCATGAGGTGTTCCTATTGTCCCCAAAGTCTTGTTCAAGCCTATGGAGCTATTTGGGAGATCAAGGCTTGGATTTGGAGGTGTTGACCCGCGGGTGCTATTCATCCCGAGAAGCCCAGGTCACGCAGGTCTGACCGGTGCCTCTCACCGGTCTGACCGGTGCAACCCCTGTTGGGTTTTTGCTCGGGTGAACGTCTGGGTGTGTTCACTGTTGTCCTATGTTGCAGCTATTTCAAGTTTGGGTTGGTTTGGAGCTCGGTTGGCCTGTTTGGTGCTTTGGGGCTTTCTGGCTGAGACCGGTCTAACCGGTGTGTTGCATCGGTCTAACCGGTGTGGAGCCTTTCTGTGGAAGTCGCCAAGTTTCACCAGCAGGGACCGGTCTGACCAGTGGTGCTCACCGGTCTGACCGGTGTTGGTCAGTGGACTCGAGGTTGGTGTTCCGCTGCATTCTCGGGTCGGAAGGTTGTGTGTTGGTTCCTTGGTCCAGTGGCACTCCAGTGGCCACGTGGGCTTGGCCAACTTGGGTAGGGAGTCAGAGACGTGTGTTGGAAGCCGTGTTCGTCTTGTTGGAGTTCCCATCTCCTTTGAGAAGTATTTTGATCGGCTCCCATTCACTCCCCCCCTCTCTGGTTCGCCGTATCGGTCCTTTAAGTGGTATCAGAGCAGGTTCGGGTCTTGATTGACTCTAACCAGTCTAAGATCCAAGGATGGCGTACTAGGAACGGGGTTCGGGTCCTCCACACTTCGATGGCAAGAACTACCAGATGTGGAGTAAGCGGATTGCAGCGTTTCTTTGAGGAAAGGGTCAGATCCTTTGGGATGTCACGGTGGACACAGGCTATGTCCAGCCGATGAACTTCCTTGCTCCAAGATCGAGGGACATGTTCGACGCCAACAATAAGGTGGTCAACTACTTATTTTCTGCTTTGTGTGAGCCTGAGTTCGATCGGGTGCACACCGAGCACTTGGCTTGTAGAATCTGGTTGGTGTTGAAGGAGGCTCATGTTGGGAATGCCCAGGTTTAGGCTCGGATGTATGCGACCTACCGAAGGGAGTACGAGAACTTCACTCATCTCCCCAGTCAGTCCATCGATGCCTTGTTTCAGAGGTTCATGGTGGTTGTGAACAACATGAGAGCCAATGTGGACGTGCTCCCTTACGATGATCATGATAGAGCTGTCATGCTTTTACACTTTTTGGATCGTACGATTTGGGGCGAAAAGTTCGAGGCCGTTGTTGAGTCGGAGAAGTATGACACTTTGACGGTAAATGAGCTGTTCTCGAAGCTCAAGTCGGCTGAGGTGGATAGGGGCATGACGGCCAAGCTCGAGGGTTCGACTGACTCCCATAGTCTTGCCCTCGTTGGTGGTTTGAAAGGAAAGGCTAACACTAACCCATCCACTAGGATGTTCTCTTTGTCCTCTTTGATGTCTATGCCAGATGAGGAGTTTGACATGCTTGGAGAGGACGAGCTGGCATTGCTGACGAGGAGGTTCGAGAGGCTGCACGAGAACCGGGTGAACATGAGGAGGAGCATGAGGACATGCTTCCAGTGCGGCAAGCCGGGACACCTCATCGCCGACTGCCCAGAAAAGATGGAGAACAAGGATGGCTACAAGCACAAGTTGAGAATGGATGGCAAGTACCGGTCGAGGCATGACCACAAGAGCAAGCACAAGAACAAGCACAAAGACGAGCGACGATCGAGAGAGAAGGAGAGCCGAGGCAAGGCACGAGCGATGGTGGGAGCGAGCGACGTCGACTCCAGTTCCGCGTACTCCATCTCGAGCTCAAGCAGTAGTGAAGACGAAGGTGATCGTCGCAAGAGCAGGAATTCGTCAAAGAACCTGAGCGGGCTGAGCTGCTTTGCTAGAGACGGCTTCTGCACCATGGCGCTGAGCTCCGACAGCAAGAAGAGCACACACAACGACTCGGACTCTGATTCCGACGATGAGGTGCGTGATGAGCTTCCCTTCTTGTATCAGGAGAATGAAAGGCTTGGTTCGTTGCTTGATAACCGTGATGACATGCTTAGAGAGGCCAAGAAAATGAGAAAATAGCTTAGGGCTTCACTCGAGGATGCTAGGACTAGAGTGGCTGAGCTAGAAACACAGGTTCTTGATAGCAATCTTGAGATTGATTCCCTTAAGGCTAGCCCTGTTGTTTTTGATGAGGTTGATTGTGCTGATTGCTCCATTTTTCTTGCTGATATTGCTCTGTTTAAGGAGAAGCATGCCTCCATGTGTGAGAAACTAGATGTGCTTAGGGTTGAAGTGGCTGAGCTTAAATATAGATCTACTTTGCTAGGTGCTTGCACTTCTTGCCCTGTTTTGCATGCTAAAATTGATAAGATGCATGTTTACACTGCTTCCCTTGAGGCTAAGCTGAAAGAACCAATTCCTACATCTTGCTCTACCTGTGAAATGCATGCTTTGAAGAATTTGGAACATGCACATTATGTTGACCGTTTCCAGGATGAGAATGATGAGCTGAGAAAGTTGATGGGTTGGTTGTCTAGTCATGAGCCTCAGTTGAGGATGATGATCGAGGCATTTAAGAGGAAGGATGGTGAGGGACTTGGGGAAAACAAGGTGGGTGAGGGAAGTGGAGAGAATATCCCAGAGCCATCAAAAACCCACCACAAAAATGATTTCCCTCCTAAACCTAACCATCTTAGGAGCCGACTAGACACAACCCCAGCTCCACTCGTGTTTCCTGTACCAACAAATGATCTCCAAAAGCCTATCAAGATTGTGAGCACTTCGGGGAGAGTGTTCTTTGGGAAAGAAAGTGAGAAGGCTAGTGAAGAGAAACCGGTGGAGAAGTTGAGTGGAGAGAAACCAAGTGAGCAGCCCTAGCCCAAGCCTAAGCCTAAGCTTGTGAGGTTCCATTGTGGCTATTGTGGGAGAGATGGCCATAAGGATGAGTTTTGCTTCAAGAGGAAGCGAGAGGAGAGAATAGCGAATGAGTGGGCTAACAAGGACAAGTACCACTCTTCCGATTGTGTACTTGAGCCTCGTGTGCAAATGCCTAGGGCCAAGGCGAGTGTGAGGACAGTTCGGGCTTGGGGAGAGCGGAAGGCTGTTGGGGGTGCTGCTGCCCAGGCTAAACCGGTCAGACCGGTGAGGGGCACCAGTCAGACCGGTACATGCCTGGATAGGCAACAGTTTGGGTTTCATGCTTGTAGAGGTGCGAGGTTTGTTTCTGGTGGTCGTGGTTCTGGTGGTTGGGCTGGAGAGTTTGCAGGAGGTTAAGTTGCTAGGCATTCTCCCCCTCGAGTTCACTACGGGGATGGGAGGGGTCGTAGCTTTGAGAAGGAGAGGAGGGACGTTCCACGAGCCTTCTTTCGTGGTTTTGGTCCTCCTCCAGGTAGAGAGGGTTGGGTCCCTCGTGGTGGTGTTCGTGGAGGTAGCTTTGGTAGAAAAGATGGTTTGGTTTGTGCTAACCCCACTTTCGAGCAAATGGCTCGGCACTGGTTTTACTCTTTTGGTACTAACCCCAGTGCTGAGTCGTTTGTTCGCTCACGTGCTCATTTTTGAATTTCAGGTGGGAGACTTGAAGATATTTGGTTCATTGACTCCGGTTGCTCAAGGCATATGATTGAAGACAAGGGGTGGTTCTCAAGTCTCGTCCCGGTGGTGACAAGGAGGTACATCACTTTTCGGAACAATGGGCGTTGGTGTGTGCTTTCAGAAGGTGAGACTAAGGTGAGTGACAAGATCACTCTCAGGCGTGTTGCTCTTGTTCAATCGCTGGGGTACAATCTGCTTTATGTGTCCCAGCTGTTGGATGAGGGTTTTGAGGTGTTGTTTCGGCCTGGTGGTGCTCGGATTTTGGACTCTCGAGGGGACCTTATCCGTATAGTCGTTCCCGAGGGTCAGGTTTTTCGTGCAGATTTTTCTCAGTCTTCTGGTGTGGAGCGTTGTTTCTTGGCTGGTTCTTCGAGTGAGTTGTGGAGGTGGCATAGGAAGTTCGGTCACTTGAGCTTTGACCTTTTGTCTCGTTTGAGTAAACTCAATTTGGTCCGAGGATTGCCACGGTTGAGGCTTGAGAAAGAGTTGGTTTGTGCGCCGTGTAGGCATGCCAAGATGGTAGCCTCTTCTCACCTGCCTTTCACCGATGTGATGACTGAGCGTCCATGCGAGCTGCTCCATATGGACCTTATTGGACCAGCTCGTGTGCAATCAGCGGGTGGGAAGTGGTATGTCCTGGTTGTGGTGGACGACTATTCTCGGTATGCGTGGGTGTTCTTTCTCGAGGATAAGGGGGAGACGTTTGGTTTTGTTCGAGATCTAGTCTTGAGGTTGAGGAACGAGAGGCACGAATATGCCATACGAGCAATCCGCAGTGACAATGGCTCAGAATTCAGAAACTCTCGTTTTGAAACCTTTTGCCATGACTTGGGTCTTGAACACCAGTTTTCGAGTCCGTATACGCCTCCCAGAATGGTGTTGTGGAAAGGAAGAATAGGACCTTGTGCGAGATGGCTCGGATGATGCTTGATGAGCATAGGACACCTAGAAGGTACTGGGCTGAGGCGGTGAATACCGCGTGCTATTTGTCGAACAGGATCTACCTCAGAGTGCATAAGAAGAAAACATGCTACGAGTTGATGCACGGTCGCGCACCCAAGGTGAGTTACTTCCATGTCTTTGGTTGCAAGTGCTTTATTCTGAAGAAAGGGAAGAAGCTGGATAAGTTTGAGGCTAGGTCTGTCGATGGTATTTTCTTTGGTTATGCATCTCATTCTAGAGCATATCGTGTGCTCGATCTTGAAACTAACCAAATCGTGGAGACTTGTGAGGTAACCTTTGACGAGACACAGCCACGTAGTCAGCTTGTCTTTGAGTGTGTAGGTGATGATGAACTTGGCGAGGAGATCTTTCAGGAGGAGGAGCATGAACATGGAGACGATGAAGATGGCGGTGTGGTGCCCCCGGCTGAACATGTACATACTACTTCGACTACGGTGGTCAACGGACCCTCTCCTACACCTACGACGACAAATCAAGATCGAGGAGAAGCTGTTGTTGAAGGGGAGGTAGCATCGAGGCGAGAACCTCCCCGGCGAGTACAAGTGGATCACCCAGCTTCAAGGATCATTGGCGACATGAATGAACGCACTACACGGTCGAGGGTTCGAAACAATTCTCATTTCGCTCATGCTGCATTTGTTGCTACTTTTGAGCCCAAAGACATTGGACACACACTATCTGATCACAATTGGGTTAATTCGATGCATGAGGAGTTGGAGAACTTTGAGAGGAATCAGGTTTGGGAGTTGGTTGACCCTCCCCCAGGGTGTAAGCCGATTGGTACAAAGTGGGTGTGGAAGAACAAAGAGGGAGAGAAAGGTGAAGTGGTGAGAAACAAGTCGAGGCTTGTTGCTTAGGGGTTCAGTCAGAAGGAAGGGAACGACTATGAGGAGACATTTCCTCCCATAGCTCATTTGGAGGCGATTAGGATCCTCTAGCCTTTTCCGTGGCTAAAGGGTTCAAGTTGCACCAAATGGATGTGAAGAGTGCCTTCTTGAATGGTGTGTTGGAGGGAGAAGTGTATGTGAGGCAGCCACCGGGGTTTGAGAGTGAGAAGTACCCCCACCGGGTGTACAAGTTGAGGAAGGCGTTGTATGGGATGAAGCAAGCGCCTAGAGCTTGGTACAGTAGGTTGAGGGGGTTCCTATTTGAGAGAGGGTTCGAGATGGGGAAGGTCGATCATACCCTGTTTCTACTCAGGAAGGGCAGAGATATCCTGATTGTGCAGGTGTACGTGGGTGATATTGTCTTTGGTGGCTCGTCTAACTCTCTTGTTGCAAGGTTTGCAGAGGATATGAGCAGGGAATTTGAGATGAGGATGATGGGTGATACAGATCAAACAATCAAAGGAAGGAACATTTGTGCACCAAGCTAAGTACACCAAGGACATTGTGAGGAAGTTCAAGATGAAGGACTCCAAGGCCATAGCGACGTGTATGGGTATGACTACATGAAGGATCGGATGGAGACTAGAGAGGGGGGGGAGTGAATAGGAGCCGGTAAAAATTCTTCTCAAAGAACCTGGCCTGTACCCTAGACAAATCCCGGTCACACACGAGCGATGGGTCGAATCACACACCAACCGCCAAGACAGTTATAGATCAACCTCAAGTCTTAGGAACGGTTCCTTGAAGCACACGCGGAAGCACGAAAGAAGGAGAGAGTAATCGAACCAAGAAACAAACCAGCCAGGCTCTGGCGGACCGTCCGGCCAGGAGGGGCGGACTGTCCGCACGAGCCAAGCGGACCGTCCGCCAAGGTACCACGGACTATCCGCACAGGTACGGCGGACCGTCCAGCCTGGGCCGCGGACTGTCCGTTAAAGCCAACAGAACCTCCAGAAGCGAACCCCGAAAAACGGACCGTCCGCGGGGAGCACGCGGACTATCCGCCAAGCACCCGCGGACTGTCCGCCCGGCACACGCGGACCGTCCGAAACCTCGCCCAACAAAAACTCGAAAGCACAACGGATCGAAAGTGAAGACGAGCAAGAACACGAAGAACACACGACGAACATTGTGCACGCGGACCATCCGCGAGGCCCTTGCGGACCGTCCGCGAGGCACGAACAGAACTGAAAACTGCTCGACCCCGAAAGTCAACACTCCCAATCCATCACCGGATCTCCCAAACGGTAGAACTGTTGAGACAAGAGTTTGGGGACATGAAAAGCGTCAATTAAGGATGTTATACCCCAAAAATTTTGCCTCCTAGCTTCCTAAACCATCGGGAATCGTGGATCCTTTGAACACCACCAAAAGCTAGAGCTCCGAACGAAAATCCTTGAATCGAAGTGGTTTCCCAGCGTTTGAGGGCACAAGATCAATCCCAAAGATGCACAAGACATCCATCCATGCTTCCCTCAAAGAAATCCGGGGAGAAACCCACTCAAATCCGCGGAACCACACCAAGAACAAAGGCACCAAAAACAAGCACGAAAAAGACCACGAAATTCACAACGCCGAATCTTCTATACAAACCAGGAAAGATTCACAAGGTCTAGCATGCCTCCCTAGCATCCATCCCTCTCAAAAAATCTCTCATGAAGCTCTCATGCTAGCCTAGAAAAAAATGGAGAAGAAAATAGTCCAGGAAAAAGAGAAATGGAAGGGGGAAATGAAACCCTAAGTCGCGGAGAGAGGGAACCATCCACACACACTCATGGCTTATGTATCGGGTCCCGCCGGTGAGGGAAATGACTCGACTACCCCTAACTCAACTACTGGCGATACAACCCACGCAGGGGCATTTAGGTAATGTTTGTGGGTTTTGCCATCGGACGGTCATGCCTTCGCCGCACCCCGCGTCCTCCTGATGCAAGCCATGCGATCCCGCCACGTGTCCTCCGCTTCGAAGCTTCCCAACACGCCCGGATCCCGTCTCCGTCGTGTTGGGCCTTCGGACTTGGTTTTGAGGCCCAAACCAAGAAATCGTCCTCTGATGGTTTTGTGGGCAAACCACCAAACCCCGCGTGCTCGGCCCGGCCTCCCGCCAAGCCTCTTGACTCGACCTCCACCGTGCACCGGCTGGATCGTCCATGACTTCGTCTTGCTCGTCTCGCCACCATGTGGCTCGCACCTAGTCCAGCCGTCCGCCGGGTCCCTCGAACCGAGCCTACTTGTCTCTCCATCTCTCGGAGGCCCCTCAAGGCTGAAGACCTTTTGCGCCCGTTCTTCACCTGCAACAACACGAACTAGGACGCAGCCTACACCTGCGCACTGAGCCAAGAGTCGGTCCAACACCCGTTGTCAATCACTCATCACTGAGGAGAGGTCATCCACCGACCACCGGGATGCTCCTGGTCCTCAATCCCCCCCTTGATGAGTGCATTGACAACACACAACGCGAAATGAAGTTCAGAGAAAGAAAGAAAGAAGAAAGAAAAACAAAGAAGCTCAACTCATGACCAAAACCAAGGAAAGGCAAAGAAAGGTCACAAGCCGAGCAAAGCACAAACTCCACACTGAAAACAGCAAAAAAGCTCTCCCTGAACAAATGCAAGCTCCCCCTGAACATGTGGATGCAAACTTCCAAATTTTAGATGCATTTTTCTGAATTTTCATTAAGCTCACTTCACCTCTTCTCCCCCTTGTTGACAATGTATGAATCAAGGTGAAAATGCAGGAATGTAAGACAAAGCATATAAACATCTACATGAGCTTCTCAAATAGGCCAAATCTAGTGTCAAAGGCTAGAAATGAGACAAAGAGTACATATGTGGATCATAACATAGTCAAAGCATTGCCACAAGTAATATATGGAAATATAGGCATGTGACAAAGCAAATTTTCAGATTTGAGCAGTGTTATCAAAAGATGGCTCACTTCAAAAGTGAAGGCCTATCCATGTCATATTCGAGCCAAAAACATGCATATCATCCAGAGATCATACAAGGATATCCAATTCTCAACAAAAGATCATTGCAAACACCCATAAAGCAAAGCATGTCATGTTAAAGCTCATGAGCCATGTGTCCACTTCGGGGAGACTTCTCCACTGGTGAACATCATGCAACATGTTTTGCACCCATGTGTAAAAGATAAGACATTTTAAGCATAAACATGATGGATGGAGCATTTTTCAAGCATACACACTTCTTTTCAAGATTAATTCATTTCATGGTACATGAAGTGCCTTTGCGGCAAAAAGAAGCTTATGCTCCCCCATGAATGCAACATAGGTTAAACATTCACAATGATATCGGCCTTTAGCCCAAATGCCAGAAAAAGACGTCCAAGCATAATCTAAGCATAGAAAGCACATTTAGAGCAAAACGTGACATGGATACACTACTACACATGAGTGGAGCACATTTCATCAATTTTAATCAAGATTAGCATTTGATTCAAAAAGGGCTATCTCACAACACATATATCTCAAATATTCCAAGAGCATAGCCTCACATAGCCATTTCTCCACACACATGACCAATATCTCACAAATAGCCAAAGAAACTCAAATAAGGCATATGAAAGAAGCTCATCATCCTAAAATGCAATATGATACAAATGCAACATGATATATAACAAGATGGCTATCCTACCATGGTTTATACATCAAGCAAAGCATGTATATACATCAAAGGAAAAACATGGTATGATACATATGATACAAAAGTAAATTCCCCAAGAATCAACTAGAAAGGACAACAAACCCCAAGTTCCCCCCCGCAAGAGCACAAATGTAGCTTGGTCGAGAGGCTTTGTAAAGATGTCTGCAAGCTGATCTTGGGTAGGGACATGACTCAACACAATGGTCCCTTTCTCCACATTGTCTCTCAAGAAATGATACCTCACTTCTATGTGTTTGGTTCTGGAATGAAGCACTGGGTTTTTTGCTACGCTTATGGAACTGGTGCTATCACAAAGAAGTGGGATCTGGGTGCACTCCTCACCGAAGTCTTTCAAGGTGTATGAGATCCACGACAGCTGGGAACAACAACTCGCGGCTGCAACATACTCTGCCTCGGTGGTAGACTGAGCTACACTAGACTGCTTGCGGGAAGACCACGAAACCAACGAGGACCCAAGAAACTGACAAGAACCAGAAGTAGACTTCCTCTCGACTCGGCAACCAGCAAAATCCGCATCAGAAAAACCATGAAGTGAAAGAGTCGAGGAGGAAGAATACCAAAGACCAAGACCAGGGGCAGACTGTAGGTACCTGAAGATCCTCTTGACGGCATGTCGATGTGATGTCCTCGGCGAAGCCTGAAAACGAGCGCACAAACACACACTGAACTGTATGTCTGGCCTCGTCGCCGTCAAGTAGAGGAGGGAGCCAATCATGCTCCGGTACTCCTGCTGGTCCACTGGTTCTCCATCCTCGTCCGCATCCAAAGTAGCCGTACTCCCCATGGGTGTCGACATAGGCTTCACATCTTGCATCTGGAACTTCCTCAGCATGTCTTTCGTGTACTTGGTCTGATGTACAAATGTTCCGTCCTTCACTTGCTTGATCTGCAACCCGAGAAAGTACTGCAACTCGCCCATCATGCTCATCTCGAATTCCCTACTCATCTCATCTGCAAACTTGGCAACAAGGTTATGTGACGAGCCACCAAAGACAATATCATCCACGTATATCTGCACAACCAACAAGTCATTCCCATGCTTGAGGAGAAACAAAGTCCTATCCATGGTAACCATCACAAACCCTCTGCTCAACAGAAAACCTCTCAATCTCCCATACCAAGCCCGGGGCGCCTGTTTCAACCCATACAGAGCCCTTTTCAACCTGTACACCCTGTGTGGATACTTCTCACTCTCGAACCCCGGTGGCTGCTTCACATACACCTCCTCCTCTATGACCCCATTCGGAAAAGCACTTTTCGGATCCATTTGAAACAACTTGAACCCTTTAGCCACGGCAAAGGCTAGAAGGATTCGAATTGCCTCAAGATGGGCCACGGGGAGCAAAGGTCTCCTCATAGTCGATCCCCTCCTTCTGACTATATCCCTGAGCAACAAGTCTGGACTTGTTCCTCACAACCATCCCATTCTCACCCTCTTTGTTCTTCCAAACCCATTTGGTTCCTATAGGATGGAAATTTGGAGGTGGTTCAGCTAACTCCCACACCTGGTTCCTCTCAAAGTTTTCCAACTCCTCATGCATAGAGTTGACCCAGTTTGCATCCGATAAAGAGTGTCTAATGTCCTTGGGCTCAAAGGTGGCAATAAATGCAGCATGAGCGAAATGTGAGGAATTTCTAAACCTTGACCGCGTGGTCCATTCGTCGATGTCCCCAATGATCTTCGATAGGGGATGCACTTCTTGAATCCGCTGGGGAGCCTCACACCTCAAGACTACTTCTTCCTCAACTTCAGCTTCTCTCGCCTGGTCCTCTTGTCGCACCGTCGTTGTCCATGAAGTAGACGGTCCACCCTCCGTAGTGGTCGTAGGGGAAGTAGTGGGTACACCTTCAGCTTCAGGCGCATGGTTCTCTCCATCATCATCTCCAGCTTCATCCTTCTCCTCTTCAAAGAGGTCCTCAGCCACCTCTTCATCACCTGCACATTCAAAGCCAAGAGAGGTACATGGCATTGTCTCATCGAAGGTTACCTTGCAAGTCTCCATGATTTTGTTAGTCTCAAGGTTAAGCACCCTATAGGCTCTAGAATGATTAGCATATCCAAAGAAAATCCCCTCACTAGACCTAGCCTCAAACTTGTCGAGTTTTCCCTTCTTAAGAATAAAGCACTTGCATCCAAAGACTCGGAAATGACTCACCTTGGGTGCCTGACCGTGCATAAGCTCATAACAGGTCTTCCTCTTGAAAGCTCACAATAAAATCCTGTTAAAGACATGACAAGCCGTATTGACCGCCTCAGCCCAATACCTCCTAGGAGTCCTGTGCTCATCGAGCATCGTCCTAGCCATCTCACAAAGAGTCCGATTTTTCCTTTCCACGACTCCATTTTGAGGGGGCACATAAGGGGTCGAATACTGATGTTCAAGACCTAGATCACGACAAAAGGCATCAAAACGAGAGTTCTTGAACTGCGAGCCATTATCACCGCGGATAGCTCGAATAGCATTCCCATGCCTCTCGTTTTTCAACCTCAAGATCAGATCTCGAACAAAACCAAATGTCTCACTCTTGTCTTCCAAGAAAAACACCCAGGCATAGCGAGAGTAATCGTCCACCACAACAAGGACATACCACTTCCCACCCACCGAGCGAACTCGAGCTGGCCCAACAAGGTCCATATGCAACAGCTCTGTCGGACGCTCGGTCATGACATCAGTCAGGGGTGGATGGGGAGTGGCTACCATCTTGCCATGACTACATGGAGCACAAACCAAATCCTTCTCAAACTTCAACCTCGGCAATCCTCGGACAAGGTCAAGACCACTCAAGCGGGAAACCTAATCAAAGCTCAAGTGACCCAACCGCCTATGCCATTTCCACAAATCAGAAGAAGGACCGGCCATCAAATAGTGAATAGGACCCAAAGAACGAGAGAAATCAGCCCTGAAAATCTGACCCTCGGGGATGATCATACAGACAAGATCACCTCGAGAATCCAGGAAACGAGACTCACCAGACATGAAACGCACCTCAAAGCCCTGATCAAGCAACTGAGAAACCGAAAGCAAATTGAAACCCAAAGACTTCACAAGAGCAACCCTCTTCAACGTTACCTTGTCACTCACATGTACCCCACCCTCAAAAATTACCCTTCCTCGTCTGTTGTCCCCAAACGTGATGTACATCTTTTCCATCACTGGGGTGAGGCTGGAGAACCACTTCTTGTCTCCGGTCATGTGTCGGGAATATCCGGAGTCGATCAACCAAATGTTCTCCAAGCCTCCTGCTTGTAGTTAGAAACAAGAACGAGAATGAGCCAACGACTCGACACTGGGGTTAGCACAAAGAAAGTTGAACAAGTGTCGAGCCATCTACTCAAAAGAGGGGTTAGCAAACATCATTCCCTTGCCACCAAACTTCCCATGTCCCATGGAAGAAGTACGAGCACCACGAGGGGGAAAACGTGGTCCGTAGTTCCTCTGGAACCCAAACCTGTGATCATCTCCCCTAAACCCGTATTGAGGACGAGTAGGGGGACGTCCAGCAAAACCACCACGAGCCCGACCAAACCTCTCACCAGCACGCACACCATCATCTATCCTATCAAACCTCTCACCACCACCTCTCTGTGGGAACCTACCACCCTGAGCTCCAACTCTACCAACACTCCTCACACTTCCCACACCCCGTGGAAGCGACACTCTAGGCTCAGGAATACCATGAGACTGGCGATACCTGTCTTGGTTTGCTTGCTCCCTAGCAAGCCTCTCATCCCTCTTCCTTTTGTAGCAAAACTCTGCTAGATGTCTCTCCTTGCCACAATACTCAGACCTGAAGGGGATGGGTTTTGTTTTTGGCTCTGTCTTCTCTTTAGGTTTCTCACCCTTCTCACTCACAAACTTCACCGGTTTCTGGAATTCATTTGTTTTAGGTGGGAATTTGGGTGGATCTTGGGTTGTGTCAAGCTTGTTGCAAAGGTGGTTGGGCTTTGGAGTGAAAGAGTTCTTGGGTGCTTTTGGAAGTGGGATTTGGATGTCTCCGATCACCTCAAACTCGGGGTTAGACTCAACACATGTCTCATACACACTCTCCCCACTGTTTTCTCCCACTTTTCACCCAACTTCTCAAAACCCAAACCACGACCATCCGCTCTCTTGAACTCCTCAATCATGATTTTCAATTGAGATTCCTGCCCAGACAACCAACCCAACACCTTCCTCAAATAATCATTCTCCTCATAGACGACATCGAAATGGGAAGTGAGTTCAAGATTGCGCAAAGTAACTTCATCACAGCTAGTGCATGCATTGACAACAGGAGATTTCAAAGAAGCTTCCAAAGTGCTAATGGTAGAACGAGCATCAACAAGCTTAGCATGCATAGTAGGACATGATTTACAAGCACCAAGCAAAGTGGGTCTAGCCTTAAGCTCATCATACTCAGTCCTAAGAGCATCTAGTTTAGCCAAAGTGGAAGCATTCTTCTCATTAAGCAACTTGATCTCATTCAGCCATGCATTACACTCAAAACATTTAACATCATCAGAAATGGTAGGAGTAAGTTTCAAAGAGTCATTCTCAAGTTTCAATTCAAGCAATTTAGACTCTAACTCTCCTACTTTCTCACAAGCATTCTCAAGTTGAGCCCTAAGATCTCTCCTCATTTTCTTAGCATCTCTCAACACACTATCACGATTGTCAATCAAGCCATTCAACCTAGTGATCTCAGCAAGCAAAGAGTCGGGGTCATGATTTACCTCATCTTCTGAGTCGGAGTCGGTGTCTCCCTTCTCACTCTTCTTGTTGCTTGAGCTATGGGCCATGCCACAAAAGCCTCCAAGTGCAACACAGCTCAATCCACTGAGGTTCCGGCTTGCACTCTTCTTGCCCTTACGCCTCCAGGCGTCTTCATCTTCACTGCTTGAGCTTGACTGCGCGTCGCTTGAGCTTGAGTCAACGTCACTTGCACCGGCCACCATGGCTCTTGCCTTGTCCTTCTTGTAGCCGCCCTTGCTCGGTCGCTGCTTGTCCTTGACTTTGCTCTTGGACTTGCTGAAGTGCTTGCCTTTGGAGGAGTACTTGTCTTCACGCCTCGGGTGCGCCTTGTACTCGCTCATCTTGTACTTGTTCTCCTCCGCTTCCGGGCACTCGACGATGAAGTTTCCACGCTTGCCACAGTTGTAGCATGTCCCCGAGCTCCGCCTTGCATTCCTCCGGCTCTCATGTAGTCGATCAAAACTCCTTGAGAGCAAGGCCAGCTCCTCCTCGCCCAACACATCAAACTCCTCAACTGGAATAGACATAAGAGAAGACAAGGAAATTTGTCGACAGGAAGGGTTAGCTTTGCCCTTTGATCCACCAACAAGAGCAAGACTATGATCAGTCGAGCGCTCATGCTTGGATTGCAACTTCCTGTCAACCTCAGCCGACTTGAGCTTAGAAAAGAGGTCATCCAACTCAATAGTCAAGTATTGCCCGGACTCCTTGATGGCCTCAACCTTAGAACCCCAAACATTTGGGTCCAAGATATGCAAGAGCTTCAAAGCTTGATCATGCTCGGTGTAAGGGAAATCCTCAACATTGGCCTTCATGTTGTTCACGATGGCGGTAAACCTCTAAAACATCGCATCAATGTCCTCACCGGAAAGTTGAGTAAAGTTCTCATATTGCATCCAGTAAGAAACAAAGAGGCGAGCCTTCACATGGTTATCACCATCGTGAGCAACCAACAACTTCTCCCAAATTTGCCAAGCAAGATTCAAATGGCGAACACGCTCAAACTCAGGATCACACAAGCTTTGGACCAAGTGATCAACGGCTTTTGCATTTGCCTCATACTTGGCCTTAGCACCGGCATCGGTCACCATAAGAGTGTGGATCTCAGCCGGAAGAGCATAGGTCTTGTCAAGCATAATAAAATCCAACAACTTGCCACGAAGAAAGATCATCATACGAGCCGCCCACTTGTGGTAACCCTTCCCATCAAAGTGCGGCGGACCGCCCCGCTCAATGTACGCCATCTTAGGATTCAAGACTTGTCAAAGTCACCACAAATCCGGCACCAAGCTCTAATACCAATTGAAGGATCGGATGGCGACTAGAGATGGGGGGAGTGAATAGGAGCCGGTAAAAAATCTTCTCAAAGAACTCGGCCTATACCCTAGACAAATCCCGGTCACACACGAGCGATGGGTCGAATCACACACCAACCGCCAAGACAACAAGGTTATAGATCAACCTCAATTCTTAGGAACGGTTCCTTGAAGCACACACGGAAGCACGAAAGGAGGGAGGAAACGAACCAAGAAACAAACCAGCCAGGCTCTGGCGGACCGTCCGCCCAGGAGGGGCGGACTGTCCGCACGAGACAAGTGGACCGTCCGCCAAGGTACCGCGGACTGTCCGCACAGGTACGGCGGACCTTCCGGCCTGGGCCGCGGACTGTCCATTAAAGCCAACAGAGCCTCCAGAAGCGAACCCCGAAAAACGGACCATCCGCGGGGAGCACGCGGACTGTCCGCCAGGCACCCGTGGACTGTCCGCCCGGCACACGCGGACCATCCGAAACCTCGCCCAACCAAAACTCGAAAGCACAACGGATCGAAAGCGAAGACGAGCAAGAACACGAACAACACACGACGAACACTGTGCGCGCGGACCGTCCGCCAGGCCCTTGTGGACTGTCCGCGAGGCACAAACAGAACTGAAAACTACTCGACCCCGAAAGTCAACACTCCCAATCCATCACCGGATCTCCCAAATGGTAAAAGCTGTTGAGACAAGTGTTTGGGGACATGAAAAGCGTCAACCAAGGATTCTATACCCCAAAAATTTGGCCTCCTAACTTCCTAAATCATCGGGAATCATGGATCCTTTGAACACCACCAAATGCTAGAGCTCCGAACGAAAATCCTTGAATCGAAGTGGTTTCCCGGCGTTTGAGGGCACAAGATCAATCCCAAAGATGCACAAGACATCCATCCATGTTTCCCTCAAAGAAATCTGGGGAGAAACCCACTCAAATCCACGGAACCACACCAAGAACAAAGGCACCAAAAACAAGCACAAAAAAGACCACAAAATTCACAACGCCGAATCTTCTATACAAACCAGGAAAGATTCACAAGGTCTAGCATGCCGCCCTAGCATCCATCCCTCTCAACAAATCTCTCATGAAGCTCTCATGCTAGCCTAGAGAAAAATGGAGAAGAAAATAGTCCAGGAAAAAGAGACATGGAAGGGGGGAAGTGAAACCCTAAGTCGCGGAGAGAGGGAGCCATCCACACACACTCATGGCTTATATATCGGGTCCCGCCGGTGTGGGAAATGACTTGACTACCCCTAACTCAACTACTGGCGATACAACCCACGCAGGGGCATTTAGGTAATGTTTGTGGGTCTTGCCATCGGACGGCCACGCCTTCGCCGCACCCCGCGTCCTCCTGACGCAAGCCATGCGATCCCGCAGCGTGTCCTCTGCTTCGAAGCTTCCCGACACGCCCAGATCCCGTCTCCGTTGTGTTGGGCCTTCGGACTTGGTTTTGAGGCCCAAACCAAGAAACTGTCCTCCGATGGTTTTGTGGGCAAACCACCAAACCCCGCGTGCTCGGCCCGGCCTCCCGCCAAGCCTCTTGACTCGACCGCCACCGTGCACCGGCTCGATCGTCCATGACTTCGTCTTGCTCGTCTCGCCACCATGTGGCTCGCACCTAGTCCCGCCGTCCACCGGGTCCCTCGAACCGAGCCTACTTGTCTCTCCATCTTCCGGAGGCCCCTCAAGGCTGAAGACCTTTCGCGCCCGTTCTTCACCTGCAACAACACGAACTAGGCCATAGACTACTCCTGCGCACTGAGCGAAGAGTCAGTCCGACACCCGTTGTCAATCACTCATCACTGAGGAGCGGTCACCCGGCATGATCTAGACTCTCTAGATCGGTTATCTCTTGCTTTCTCTTGCTACCTCTTTAGTAGATTAGATTAGATTCGTTTTCTTTATGAGTTAGTATATTAGATGCAACTTAATTCATCATAAGTTAGCTTTCCTTGCTTTACTAGATTGAATCCTTGCGTTGCACATTGTTCCACGGATTTGATACCTTGGGTTCACCACTCGAGGGAAGAAGAGTCCCTTGACTACGACGGGAGACTTGTCCGCTTGCAAGTCTAAACGAACTTTGATACAACTATTAACTGTCAACAAGCGCCTTTTTCTGGCGTCGTTGCCAGGGAACAAGCAATCAAGATCCGATCTAGTATCGCTTATCTTTCAGTTTTTCTTTTGATTTTCTTTTGCATCTCTTATGTTTGATCATCCTCAAAAAGAAAAAAAAAATCAATCTAATCTAGTTTTGATTAACCCTATTTTTTCTTTTGTTAGATTTTTGTTTTATTGCTAACCCTAACCAGAGATGGTTGGCTACCTCTCCAAGAAACCCAAAACTTTTTTGTGGAAGATCCAGGGAAACTTTACAGGCAAAGGAGGCGTGCAACACAAGCTAAAGGGTTGGAAACCCTAGATCCAAAAGCCAAAGTGAAGGAAGGTGATGCATCCGTCAAGACCAAAGGACAAAGCCAGCCTGTGAAGACCAAAAATATGACTAAGCCGAAGAAGAAGCCCGTGCCCAAGATGGTGCGGAAGTGGGTACCCAAGATTGCAACACCCACAAAGACCGTTGATCCAAAGTAATCAAGTGAAGAAGTCTAGCCATGGACTATAAACGAAGCGCTAGGCGGGAGGCAACCCGTTTCATCGAGTCAAGAATAAGCTACCGGGAGGACAACCCGATTCCAGGTTTTTCAAAACTTTTTAAATATAATTCAGTTTTGAATTTTACTATGCAAAACATTAGACTTAGAATGGTTGAACAATATTAAAGACATAATTCTTGGTTGAATATTTTGCTTGATCATAAACCCTTTACATGAACCATCCTATGTTGTTTGCTTCTTTTTCGAGAAACCAAAACCAAAAAAAATTCAAAACCTAACTCAACCCTTTATCTTCTTTATGATGTTGTGGTTGACTTGTTTTTCATGCTAAAAACACACAAGTAGAGCCACGACTTGTATCTAGATGTTATTTAAATTTCAGCACGTGGTAGGACTCGCGTGAACCTAGAATCTTGATTTTTGGTTGATTTAAAAAACCATATCCTTGGTTTCTCTAAGATTAGAATTTTTCTAAGCCTCACTTAATTTTATTTCATTCAAAATCTCTCTCATCTAATCAAAATAAGGACCTAAACCTATGCCCCCATGATCAAGCCGGGAAAAGCTTGCTCTCAACTAATGAAGGCAAACAATACAGGTAAGACCAACATAAAAGTAGTCGAAAATATTTTTCGACATACATTTGTTTTTAATGCTTTAAAAACTCCTCTAAATTTATATTTTAACTCATTAATATCTCTGATTTTATTTTTTATTTTCGAAATTAGAGGAGTGCTTAGCATTAAAACATGCTTAGAGGGAGGCAATCTAGTTAACCTAACCATACATGCACCGTGATACATCATGGGATGCCCCTCCAACATCTTTTATCAAACCACATGCAAAGTACAAGCATGGGGGGCAGCCAAGGCTTTGTTTTGTAGGAATATCATGGAGGCATGTGAGGCAAGGGAGTTTGGAAGTGAGTCAATGAGAAAACATCAAGTGGAAGGAGCAATAATGCAAGCGAAGGAGTGGACGGGAACGTTTGGAAGGTGCCCGCGGTCACGAAGCAACATGAATGCACTAGAGAAGAACCGAGCCAAGAGGAGGAGAGAGGTAAGCCGCCCATCCAGCTCTTTGTTCGTGTGCTCTAGTTTGTAGGCCTGAACCACCTTAGACTTAGCCATCCACCGCGTTTGTTTCATGCAACAAATCACATCCTTAATCCACTCAAAGTACAGACTCCAAAATAATATTTGTGTACCTTGTTACCGGGTGAAAACCCCGGATATATATTTGTGGGGGAGAGTGCTGCAATCATGGAAGAAAACTACAAGCCTTTTCACCAAAGAAGAAGGGATCATCGTCGTCTAAGCCATCAACCTTGTCGAGGAGGCACTCGATTTCCGAGTTTCCTCGAAGTATGGAGGAGGACACGGCACCGCCGAGGAGGAACCACACTCTTCTCCTCGGTGGCAGGAGGGCTACACGAAACTCGTTCATGAGGTTCAACAAACCTCAAGGACATATGGAGGAGCCGCCCGTCCGACCTCGCCACTCGACACAATCATCTGCTCCACATCCATACGCTCCGCGGTATTCCGAGGGGTATGTCATCATGACGGAGGAGGAGGAGAAGATGCTCGCTCACCTTGAGTAGAGGCTTGTAGCGAACGTCGACTTCGACGACCAAGCTCTCCACATATTGGGTTTTCATACGGGACACCGGTGCAATTCTCTAACGGAGTGTCGGCAAACACCCACAAGGAATTCACCTAGGAAATTCTCATGACCATGGCGCATACCCTTGATGAAGGAGTGCTGAGTCTCTCATTCCGTTTGGAGGGAGCCCACAAGTGGAGAATTAGGAAGACACCGTCAGAAGGGTAACCTTGATCAACGATGCTATTTCTAGCACCTTGATGGGGTAATCTCCTTTCATCCATGGGTTGCAGTCGATCTTGAGATGTAATCACACTTTGTTGGATTATCTATCTATCATCTTGTGTTGAAAATACTTTAATGCTTAAGGTTAGCTACCATGTCGTAAAGGGAGTAAGGGTCTCAATGCTTCCTTGGATCCATTCAACACAATCCCCGATAGATTAGATTGGTTTTCATGTTCGAAATGATTGCATGTTCTAGTATCGTAGACCCATGGGCGAGTGTCTCCTATTTTCAAAGGGGAGCTCCGGAACAAGTGGATGTGCATGATGGCACATGGGAAGGTTTTTGGAGTATGATCACGGGAGGAGACCATCAACGAAGAAATACTATCCAGAACCCCATCACCCAAGTGTGTCACTTTTGTGCAAGTGGATTTTTGGGAGAATGAGAAAGACAAAGATAACCAACACGGAGTTGAATTGGCTTTACTCGGCTTTGATTGCCAGGCAGCCAACCGTCCCCACTCACCTCGGGGTGTTACCTCTCTATGTTGGCTATATCTTTGAAACCGGGTATTACAAGGAACCCGAATCATCTCCTACCTGGGACCTCTCTAGGTATATGAAGAAAGGAAAATTTAAATGAAGATGAGAAAGGAGGCTTCAAAGTGGCCAAAGTAAATTTGCCCCTATTGGATGGAAGGTTTCTTGAGGGGAAGAAGATCGGTTAGAGGAAGGACTTCTTGTGCCCACGAAGAAAAAAAATAAAGGATTGTAGGAGAAGGTTTTTCCACGGCCCAAGAAGGAGGTGCACAACAAAATTATTTCCCACCATTGGGAGGAACCCCGGCGCCGCCGAGTTACTACGGTGGTGTACCAATGCAAGCATGGGGAAGTGGTGCAGCCATGCCCCCACCAAATTTTGCGGTGCCCAATGTAGCCTTTGCGGAGCCATATGCACACCTTCCTCAACCACAATAAAATGTGGCCACCATTGGAGGATACGCTGCAAGAAACATGCAAATTATTGCAGCCATCCAAACCAATGCAAACCAAATGGGTGAAGGAAATGCAAAAATCGCTTATGAGCTTTGACACCTTCACCTAGCACCGTCGGACAACTCATAGGAGGAGTAGTGCATTCTTATTATGAGCAAGGGTGCAACAACCATGATGATTAATATCAACCACCGGCGGAAGATTAGAGAGAGGATGAGCTTTAGTTATCTTTCTTTTACCCCATTTTCTTTAATTTTCAGCTTGTTTGCGCCTATGTATGCATAGTATTTTCAGCTTTACTTTAAATTTTTAGTTTTTAGTTTAATTTTCAGCATGTGTCTTAGTTTTTATCTTCATCGTGAATAATGTCACCACCTAGTTTTTACCTTTGGTAAAGTTACAAAGTTTGTGCCATGATGATATATGATTAAAATTGCCGCTTTGTTTATCTTTGTAATTCATTTATGCATGTTTAAGCTAGTGCTCTCTTAAAAATACAAATCTGAAATTATCTAAATGTTAGCTTAATCTTTAGCGGAGGTTATGATAAAAATAAAGACCCATAGTGTTTTATGTGCTCTCAAGTTTTAGATGGATTAAAGATGATTTATTTTTGTTCTTAAATGTAAAGCTAAACTTGTCATAAATACCACTTGCGTGTTGCTCTACCTATCCAGAGCCATAAAAATATTTGAGTGCAAAAACTTAGTATACAATATTTATTTTTGGGTGAGTTATTTCAGGCCTTGATTTCTCTGGCTCCAGACTAAGAAGCTGGTCATTCCATTTTTGTGTATCTATCTTTTTTGCTAGCCTTTCTATCCGTGCATTGTGTATCCCCACATCAGAGATCTCACAAACCTCGCCGGATATCCACCCTTAAAACCAAATATCATCTTTTGTGTTTACCTCCTTGACCACAACCTATCGTTGAGTATGGATAATCAATTCAAGGAAGATCGATGGTGCCAAGATTGAAGATTTCAAGTATCTCTCCAAAGGAAAAGTATTTCTGGTACCTACCTTATTTATCGCCTCTTCGCTCAAGGACGAGCAACATCTAAGCATGGGGGAGGAGGTAGGTACGATGCAATTTTAGTGTTCAAAGGGGAGTAAATAAAATAATTTCAAAGGGGAGCAGATTAAAAAAAATCAAAACTCTGATATGAAAGTCTCGTGACCGAATGTATGACAAGAAAAAAAATGATTGAATGAGAAAAAGAAAGAAAGAAAGAAAGAAAGAAAAGAAGGAGATATATGAGAAGAAGAAAGAAAAAATAAGAGTATGTGTAAAGTGAACTCCCCGATTCTCTAAAGTGCATTAGGAAATTCAAGGCTTCAAGATTAAAAGATCCATTCTCATTTTCCAACCATGTGCAATACGATAACGAGGACTTCCTTTGTGCCTCGGGATCACCCTTTGCCATTTGCACATGTCCACTGATCTAAAGTGTGTGAATTTTTCTCTTTCCCCTCCTTGATTTAACATTATTTTCCAATGACCTTTTTGAGGAGTCTCGGTAAGACCATGAGAAGCTTGTCTTGTTTTGACGATATCTCATTTTTAAAATCTTGGTAGGACTAAACTTTCCCAAAGCTCCATATAAAGCCTACCACATATGTATGTGTTATGAGAGGGAGAGGAGTAGAATAAATAGGCTTGAGAGACAAAGATGAGATGAGAGTTCATGAGCAAGATGCAAGGTGGTTTAAATTTGTGAACTTGGTTTACCCTTTTTCATCTTGTTCTTTATTTCAAAATTGCTGAGATCCATTTGAATTTTGGGAGCATGTTAATACTTGTGGGATAAGCTTAACTAAATATCTACCCTCCGTAGGGATGAAGTCTAGTACATTATGGAACTTTAACGAATTAAACTTTTGAGAGCATTATGTTTTTTTCATGTATGATCAAGTGCAACGATGATATCCATCAAAGGCTTACTCGAGGACAAGCAAGGTTTAAGCATGGGGGAGCTGTTGATGGTGAAAATCCGTCAACCTAGCCATGAGTTTACCTTCGGTGTTGGCATGACTTTTGTATCTTATCCATTGGTACTAACCCCCGTGGTATAACAAGTTCACTTGTGCATGTCGGTTTTGGAGTTAAGTGTTTACGCGGGGTTTTAACGTTGAAAGCAAGACTTCGGGATAAGTTCATTAAGCACCTCTTGACAAGACCTTGAAGCCCGGTACAAGTCAAGCAATGAAGTGAACATGACTCCAAGAGCCCAAGGACCAAGCCCGAGAAGATGACAAACTCCGAGGACCTAGCCAGAAAAGTGCTGAATCTTGCAAGACAAGGAGCTTCGTCCAATTCGGAGAAAAACCGACGACAAGGGCCCACATGCAAAAGGGGGAGAGGATCTAGAAGACTCGGGAAGCAATACCAGACGAAGGAGGACACGGGCTGGGCCTGGATGGGCCCAGGCCGGTCGGTCCAGCCTGATCTAGGGCCCAGTCGGCCTCCCCTTTGACCTGGATGCCTCTCGGGCTATTTATAGCCCTTGACCGAGAGCCACCGAATCATCCAATTCGTCATCCGCCGCCGAGGAGCATAGAAGCTTGAGGGACACCATCTCGGAGATGAGGGTCGTGCTAGTTGTCTAGGGTCTCCCTAGCCTACGTGGGAACCTTGCATGGAAGACCACGTCGGAGCTCCGGAGCGAGGATCAAGATCGAGGTAGGGCCCCGGTGGTGATCTTGTTCATGTAATCATTCATGGTGAAGTCTTTAAGTGAATCCGATTTCTAGCGATCAAGTGCCTTCTCGATGATTTTTGTTTTCTTCTTGGTTTTGCTTCTTCTACGATCTATACTTAAGATAGATTACATAGGGTGCTCTTGTAGCCGCGGTGGCTAGAGGTGCATACCGGACCGGCCAAGTGTTTTCAACTTGTTCTTATCAAACTCGCCCTAGACTACCCGCATTAGTAGGGATACGTTGTGACAGAACGGGGGTTCCGAAAGGCGGGCATTTTCGGAGTCGGATGGAAGGCCACGATTTAAAGATGCTTTTAATGAGATTCGCTTTTCCATCTTCATCTATCTTGTTTGGAGCTACAACATAAGCATGATCTAGACTCTCTAGATCGGTTATCTCTTGCTTTCTCTTGCTACCTCTTTAGTAGATTTGATTAGATTCGTTTTCTTTAGGAGTTAGTAGATTAGATGCAACTTAATTCATCATAAGTTAGCTTTCCTTGCTTTACTAGATTGAATCCTTGCGTTGCACATTGTTCCACGGATTCGATACCTTGGGTTCACCACTCGAGGGAAGAAGGGTCCCTTGACTACGACGGGAGACTTGTCCGCTTGCAAGTCTAAATGAACTTTGATACAACTATTAATTGTGAACAGATGTCTACCAATGAGAAGTCTCATATATAGAAGTTGGCACATGGCTCGGTGGCTTTGACATGACATGAGGTGCTTGTGGGTGATTGTGATGGTCTTATGATTAGAATGGTTGTCCTAGCATGAAGTTTGTGTGGCTTTGCCATTTTGACATGTTTTGCTCATGTTTAGGACTTTGCTCATGAGAGGGTAAATTTTCGCAAAATTGCTCAATTCTATCTTAGCTTCGTCCAGTGATTGTGAATCTTGGTAATCATGAAGTTAATGTCATTACAAAGCTGTAGAGTATCTAACTTGCTCATTTGGATATGTGTAGCATTTTGTGATGCATTTTGTATACTTGAGAAGCTCTAGGTTGCATAATTTCAAATTTGATTCGTGATTCACGCATTGGCAATAAGGGCGAGAAAGAAAGGTGGAGATAAGTTGCATTGCATCCCTGAAACCTATCCCAAGGGTCAAGGGGGAGCTTGTGCATTTCTGTTGCATTTTATGACTTTTGGGGGTGTGGTCTACTGTACCGAATCGGTCTGACCGGTTTTGGTAACCGGCCTAACCGATTTTGGTGGAACTGGTCTGACTAGTTTTGGGAACCGGCCTGACCGGTTTGTGCCCAGGGTTGGCACTTGTTCAGGGGGAGCATGCATATGTGTAGGGGGAGCGCTTGTATGTTTTGGTGGTTTGTGCTCTTTGCTTGAGCATAGTTTTGTCTCGGATGTGTCGAGCCATTGCCCTTGCCTAAGGGGTCCGAGACTTGTCTTCTTCAAGTGATCTTGTTCTTTGCCTTTCTTCTGCTTTTGATCGCTTGTTGGAGTTTCTTTTTATCCGTTTCTTTTCTTTTTCCTTTTCTCTCTGATTCCTATGTGTGTGTGTTGTCAATGCACTCATCAAGGGGGAGATTGAGGACCATGTGTGGTTCGAGGACCGCTGGATGGTCGCTTACTGGTGTGATGAGTGATTGACAACATTGTGCGGACTGATTCTTGGCTAAGTATTGCAGGTGCAGATTGTGGCATGACTCGTGTTGGTGCAGGAGAGGAACAAGCGCGAAAGGTCGTTGCCGGTGAGGCCTCTAGGTGCGGAGAAGACAACTAGGCTTGGTTCGAGGGACCCAGTGGCCAGAAGGATCAAGTACGGCCACATGGTGGCAAGAACGACAAGATGAAGTCGAGGACGGTTTCTTGGTTGAGCCATAAAACCAAGGTCGAGCCATGACTTTGTGGGAGCCAAGTTATGAGTGGTGATTGGCAGAGGCTACATCAAGTTCGCGGGGTTTGCGGTGGTTCACCAGAAAACCACCGGGTTACTCGGTCGAGCCACAAAGCCGAGGCCGAAGACCGGATGTGGCTGTCAGGCCAAAACCGGCCTGACGGGTTTGAAGAACCGGTTTGACCGGTTTGGGGTCGCAGGGCGTCTGAAGCTTCGAGGCGGATGACACGCGTCAGGATCGCAAGTCTTGAGTCGAGGCTACGCGAAGTGTGGTCACCGGGCATCCGTCCTATGGTGTTGTGAAAACAAATTCCCAAAGTGCCCTTAGTGGGCGTGTATCCTAGTTTAGGCCATAGAGGAATTTTAGACTTTAGGCTTGCCTCAATATAACCCAAGAGGTGAGAGGATGGCAGCCAACTCTTGGAACCCTAGCTCATTTTCGTTTTGCTATTTTCCTCTTCCTATTTTTCCTTTAGGATTCCTAGGACTAGCTCGAGAGCTTCATGGTGAGATTTTGTTAGAGGGAAGGATGATCGGACGGAAGCTAGACCTTGTATGAACCCTTCATGGTTTGTATAGAAGATTCGGCATGGTTCCTCAAGGCTTGATTGTGTTTCTCCCGTTTTTCCTTTTTTGGTGACTTTCGGGGTCTTTTCTTGGAATTTCCGTGGGGAAGTTTTGGGGGCGTTTCTTTGAGGGATTCTTGTTGGATGTCACATATGAGGACCTTGTGCATCTTTGCTTGGTGACCTTGATCCAACAAACCCTCTGAAACGGCTTCGATTTGGGTGATTTTGGTGGTTTCCATGGGAAGGTGTTCTTGAGGGTTGACTTTCGATTCCTCTTGGCTGAGTGAGTTTTGGGGACCGAACTTGTAGCCAAAGGTAGACCACGAGGTGCCCAAACTATTCCCAAAGTCTCACTTTGATCTGTGGAACAAATTGGGAGATCGATCGCTTGGAGTTTTGAGTTTTTCCCGCAGGCTATGTTCTTCCCCAAAACCGGCCTGACCGATTTCCCAAACCGGTCTGACTGGTTTCGCCCTGTGGGCTGTCGAGAAGAGTTGTTGAGCAAGGGAGTCTCTGTAGCGTTATGGCTTCTTTTGTTCAAAGGTGGAAAGGCTCTTGAGGTGTTTTGAGTCTAAGGGGAGTTTTGGGGAGTTTCTGAACAAAACCGGCCTGACCGATTTACCAAACCAGTCTGACCGATTTCCCCTGCCTGTG
This sequence comes from Cenchrus americanus, assembly GCA_947561735.1. Taxonomy (NCBI): domain Eukaryota; kingdom Viridiplantae; phylum Streptophyta; class Magnoliopsida; order Poales; family Poaceae; genus Cenchrus; species Cenchrus americanus. The sequence continues at coordinate 160,828,321 of OX387242.1, read as the reverse complement.
TGAGGCTAAGTCCAAAAGAAGCGGTCCGACCGGTTTCAGAAACTGGCCAGACCGATTTTAGGCTCCAGCAGCCGTGTCGTGTGTGCTTCCGTTTCGTGTGTCGTGTGGTTGCTAGTTGGATCTTGCACCTAGGTCCAATAGCACTCCAGTGGTTGCGTGGGCTTGGCAAGAGAAGCTTGTGCAGGCACATGTGTGAAATCGGGTTCATAGGCCAAATTCTTGAATAGAATTTTTATCGGCTCCCATTCACTCCCCCCTCTCAGGTTCGCCATTTCGGTCCTTCACCCGTAAAAAATCCCTTCTTCTAGAAAAGAAGGGGAAAGCAAAAAGAAGCCCAAGCATGACGAAAAAGCTGCAGCATGCTTTCCGTCGGCTTGTTCTTCCTGATGCTAGGAGGTTCTAGTCTACCTTCCCCGGACACGGCTGTGAGCAAGGGGTATGTCACAAGGATTCTCCTAGCAGCTGTGTTAGAGGGATGAGCAACCCAATCACCCATATCACAAGAATTCTTCTAGCAACTGAGAGATCGAGAAGGAGGAAAAAGAGAGAAAAGCAAAAGCTTGCGGCCTACAAGATCTATTCTTTGCGCCATAGCTAGATCTAGATCTAGAGAAGAAGGAAGACTCGCTTTATTGTATCAGAGATGGAACCAGATAGCTAGATCTAGATCTAGAGAAGAAGGAAGCAACTTGAAGTGAGGAGGAACGATAGGCGTCAGTGCCTTTTTATAGCAAAAACAGGGAAGGGATAAGATCAAGAGCACAGGAAACGGGAAGGTTCTCAAGATCGGTCAATGGGGAAACTATTGTCAGTCAATGGCTGAGAGTAGAGGTAGTAACTCCAATGTAGAATTAAATGATACGCGGATTAACCAAACATCGTCTCCAATGGATAATTAAAGGATACTATGCGGATGAGCCAAACGTCATCTCTAATGATTAATTAAATGACAACACGGATTAGCCAAACGTCGTCTCCATTGCATACTTAAACCGTGTTTGGAAACAAATCTCTTGTGTCTTCTCCTTCCAAAAAAATTTAGATCCCCTAGCCCTTCATCTTTACTCGCGAAAAATAGCAATTGCCTAATCCTCATTGTCACCATTCCTGGCCGGAGATGAATAGCGTGCCGGGATGAAGCAGGCGACACCCGCCATCGTCACTACTGGGCCTCCCTTAAGACCTTCGCATTGAGATTGTAGTGTGCGTCGGTGCGACCTCAGAGCAGCCCTTGGCTGACCTCTGCAGCCTACGTGGAACTTGCTCGACCATGCGCCGCGTGTGCAGCCACGGTGATGTCGGCCGGCGTTTGTCGATAGAGGGGTCACGAGATGAGATTTCTTGGGTGTGGGACCCCACCGCATACAAAGCATTCCTTGCTATGCTGACCGGTCTCGGGAATTCGGAGGCTTGCTTCTTCTCTGAGATCAAAGCCGTCTTCATGGAAAACAAGGGATACAATGATCTCTGGTGCCATCTTGCTCTACAGAGACAATGGCGGTGCCACCACCAACGACACTGCAAAGAGGTACATGAGGCGGGTCGCGAGCGGCGGCAGTACGACGTCCAGATGGCTGAGCAATGAGGGGTGTCTTCCTTAGTGCGAGCAGGCTGCGCGTGCGATCCACTCCTCGACTAGGCGCATTTGGGGTGAACCGCTGCAGCCTCCAGTATAGATGCGTGGCGAACAGCCGTGCACAGTCAACGACGACAACTGTAGCGTGGATAAAGGATGGATTCGAATTTCTCTGTTTGTAGTGAAGACTGTAGGCTGCGTTGCGAAATGGTGAAGTTCGCACAAAGTATTGGAATAAGAAATCAGTATTAGATTAGCTTTTGTATGATGCTCGAATTATCTGTGTAAAATTTTGGGAGAGCAGCAAATCCGACGCGGATTATCAGCCCTGCGTCGTTAATGACTATGGGGCCCAGTTCTATTCAAATGAAGAACAATTCTCATTTCTCCTTTTAATCTGCAATCAAATGTTGTAACAAGTATTTCTTCATCATTATTAGTCCAAATTTGATATTTTTTCTAAAATCACCATTTTTTCATCAATTTCATTGTTTAGTGTAAATTTCGTTTGTTGAATAATGTTTATATGCCTTATTTTGTTCTTCGTAAGTACAACATACAAATAATATTTATTTTACACAACCATTAGTGATGAAACTTTACATTTTGTAAGCTTAAGGTGAACACAAGGTTTTGTTAAGTTTTCAAATGAGATGAGTTCGAACATGTTGCAAAGTGTGGAAAACTTCAATGTTCAAGCAAACATTCTAGGAAGTTGTGAGAGATGTAGACATTTGTACACAAGTATATTATTCCTTCATCGATACCATTTGAAATTTTGAAGACAAGTTTAGGTACCCAAATTATGTTGCCAAGTAAATTTGTAGATTTTTTAGAGCAAATTGGATGTTATTAGAATTATTATATAATTACCATGGGGTGTAAATACGAAATATATGAATTTTGGGTACACAAGTGTCAGAGTTGATATTTTATTAAAATACTAAATGTCCAAATATGAATTGTTCGTATTTTTATGATTTTGTAGGTATCGTTTTATGGGCTCTAATAATTTAGGGAAGCAAGTTTCATTCAAAACAAATATTGACGGGCCCACGCGTCAGCGTCAGCAGCCAATATAAAAAAGATAACCGTTGCCTGCCCGCCCGGACCCAACTGCCAACAAATGCAATGCGGGTTCACTAACCATCATCACCAATGACACTTGCCCACGTGTCAGCGTCAGTGTCAGGAGGCTAACCTGCGTCGGCAAAGACAATCCATTGTCTCTAAGATCTAATTCATTACAACCGATCTCCAGTTCATGACAATAGATCTCTAGTTCATGACAATAGAACACAGTTCATCATAATGCGGATGGATCTACTTGCATCTATTAGATCGAGATCATGACATACAAAATCTAACAACCAAACTAATTAACTAAGCAGTTCATGGTCGACAGACAAACAAAGCAGCTCATGTCCAAGAACCTGACGAAGACGCAAAAGTGCACACACATTGTTACTAATTGGTCGGAGTCCCGCCGTCGTCGTCGCCGTGGCTGCCATCGTCGTTGTGGCTGCCGTCGTCGTCGTGGCTGCCGTCGTTGCCGTGGCTGCCATCTACGCCGTGGCTGCCGTCGGAGCTGCCGTCGCCGAAGACGAAGTGGCGGCGGGTAGCCCATTTGACCACGGGGAGGTTCTCGAGCTTCTCAGCCAACCTATGAGTCCCTTCACGCTTGGGTCCTTGTACAGATCATGATGCGCCTTGATGTCGAAGACTGCACTAACACCTTCAAGCTTTCTGAAGGCACTCCTAAGCAGGTTGATGGCGAACTTAGTGTCGTCAAAGAACGGTTCGTCGTCGGCGTCCTTGGTCGCCGACTCCTTCCACTTCTCCAACTTCTTCCGACGGCGGCTTTCGTCGTCATCGTCCTCCCTTCCTCCCCGCTTCAACGGTGGTGGGCTGCTCAATGCCATCTCCTCCTTCTCTCGGCGACCGAAGATTTGTAGTGGTGGATCACGAGGAGGAAGAAGAAGTGAAAAAAGATGATAAGCTTATGGAAGGAGGGGAAAGCAGGGGATAGTGAGAAAGTTATACCTACAAGACGCGGAATCGTCAGGCGCCTCTGCCCCCCCACTACTCCAATACTGCCATTACGTGCCACAAGATTGCGCATCGGGCTCCATTTCAGGCGCAAAACCATCCAAAATCACATGTCACCTTTCAATTACGGGGGAAAGAGAAGGGGTGGGGCAATGATGTTGGGCCCACTTGTCAATGGCAGTAGCCAAACAACGTCGCCTTTTTAATTTCCATTTATTGTTTTATTACATGGCCGGTGCGCCTTCTTCAATCTTCAACCCTCATCGCCAATTTCATCCCTCGTCGCTTTCAACTTCAATCATCGTTGCCAACGTCATCCCTAGTCGCCAACTTCAACCCTCGTCTCCTTCAACTTCAACCCTCGTCGCCTTTCAATTTCCAAACCCCATCGCTTTTCTATTTCCTCCCTGTCGACAGTCTTTACGACAAGTTTCCGACCGTCAAGATCCCAGAAACGAGGAGGGTATATGAAAATTTTCATGCATGTTTTTTAATACTAGTAAAGTTCAACGACTTGTGTTAGTATTTTTACTTGCAGGTACACATTTGGGAATGAAAAGAGAGTCACCCAGCCACACCAAGCAGGTGTGGCCGAACTAGTAGGTGCGGCCGGCCCTGCAGGTGCGGCCGGATCAGCAGGTGCGGCCGGCCCTGCACCCTGCCACGATCCGAGTCCCGGTGATTACCACGTCCACAAACACAATTTATATTGGTAGGATTCACCGTGGTTAAGTCGGTTTGATCCAAAGGGTGTGAAAGGAAGCACTAGGATCCACGGGCCCACTTCTTCATGCATCCAATCACCACTCCGAAGAAATCCAGAGCATCCCCTACCAGTGGTGGTGCATCACACGGCTTTGAGTAGATATGGTCGAATCAAGTGATACGGCCGCACCTACAAAGCGTGGAATCCGGCGAAACTGACCCAGGATACCGAATCACAACCGACCAAGGATCGAGCATCAGGACCGTCCATGATGAACGACGGTGAATCGTAGGTGTGGCCACACCTAGAGGTGTGGCCGTTCCTGGCTCCCGCCGCCTCAACGCTCCAACCGACCTCCCACTGCTATAAAAAAGACCCTCCACTCGCTGGAACAGAAGACACACCGCAGGAGTTTCACTATTGTCCACTTTTGTATCTTAGAGTAGGAAGTAGTGTAGTTGGGAGTTAGAGTCGAGTGGAGCTAGTCTCGGGGTTCCAGAGAAGTCTTCTTCAGAGTTCGGGTACTACTCTTGTATCTTCTCTTTTATTAAGACTTACGTGCATTTCAAGTTATCTTTCTATCTTAAATTTCAAGTCAGTTATATTCAGCTCTTACTTAGCAACTAGAAACATTACTCATGGTTTAGACTAAAGTTAGTTTTGCCTTGGTTAGCTTAGTTCTCTTGAACCCTATAGTGTTGTGGTTGTTCTTTGCTTGATCTCCTGTGTTTCACGGGAGAGAGAGAGAGACCTTTCTCTAAAGGCCTTAGGGAAGGTTCTTTGGTTTGTTGTGAGCGCGGTGCTCAGAACTTGCCTTAGTCTTAGATTGGTGTCCCGCGCAATGGAATAGTTGTGGTACCCAAAGAGGTGATAGCTCCGGACGGGCTCTGTAGTCTACCACGTTAGTTCGGGCCGGTAGGAATCAGCGCGCCGTCATCCTCCCTTCTCATCCCAGTCTGAGGGTGCGGCTTTGCATGCCCCTACAACACTAGAAGAGCTTGTTGATTCTATCTTACCTTGGCTCTGGTTTACCTTAATTCTCTTCCCAGAGTTGTCTAGAATAGATAAGATTGTCTTAGGATCCTTTCTCATCTCGTTGTCCTCCCAACTCACTAGGACCTCTCTAGTTCCTTTATCAAGATCTCCTCACGTGTCCATTTACCCCCGCATATCATTATTATTGTCCCAACTATAAGATCCTTTTACCGATCTTCAATCCTCTCTACCGTCCTTGATTATCTATGTCATAGTGCTTCCCTTGGGAAAATATAAATCGACAACCCAAATACCACCGGGTGAAGTGCTACCGGTAATCCGTGCGCTTGTGGACCTTTTTGTGATCGTGTGTTTTACCATCAGATGTTCCCTAGCCCCGTCACTTAGTGGTTAAGCTTGGGAGCGTCAACACTCGCCTTCTCCTTGATGCTCGTGGTGTGCTTGATGCAGCTGCTGCCAGATGAACTTGTCAACCAGATCATCATCCACTCCATCAAAGATGAGCCCGTCTTCCATTTTTTGAAACTTCGCAAAAGAATCTGCGGCACCTTCCGGTGCATCTGCGACTTCAATGTGGTACTACTTTATGTGTCGCTGTGTGATCTTCGTGAGGTGCGCAAGAATCGCTATGTCAGGTCATGCTTTGAGCGGCGCTTCCGCGAGGCCAATCATCCGGAGGCATTGTGCTTCGAGGGGATGGAGAGGTTGATGAGTCGCGGAACCCCGATAAGGGTCTGAAGCTCATCGAAGATGTCGTTGCTGAAGACACCAGTGCCATGTACTTCTTAGCGATGCTAAAGTACCGTTGCAACCCGGTGGACCCTGAAGCCATGGCACTACTTCAGGAAATCAGCGGCGGCCCGTCGCGCCCTAACAGCCGGTGGAAGAACCACAACCTGCGGCGGTTGTGCTACCTCGTCAAGCAGGATCTAGACAACATTGTGTGGTGGTATTGGCTTGATGACGGCGGCGACGACGACATTCCGTTGTTGCTCGTCTAGAATCCCCACATCTACATTTGGGCAGTGGGATGTAGGCACTACGGGCCGAATACCAAAGAGATCATCCACTACTGCAGCGCCGAGTGTCGCATCTGTCATGAGTTCGAACTCTGGACACGTAGCTTCTGCCCCGCCGTGGAGTACGCCGTCAGCAGGATGAACATCGGGATGTAGGCGCAAGTATCAATGAACATTATCTATCTTGAATGTAAATTATTAGATATTACTAAATGCGGATTTGATTTCATCAGGACGTCAATTTTTAATCAATGTTGATAGATAATATTTGATTTTTCACGTTTGTGAGTCAAATCGAAGGTTGCGGTGGTCTCATTTGCCGCCGACGAGGCCTGGGATGCCCTCTTGGTTGTCAAACCGCCAAAGCCGGCACGGCGAGGCGGCGGTGGGTGGCGGTGCCCTCTGCTTCCTTTTTTGTTATATTGGAGAATGAAGAACAGTTTATCCGTCCCGCGTCACCGGCGGCATTTCTCTTTTTAATCCGCAATCAAATTTTTATAACATGTATTTCTCTATCATAATTAGCCCAAATTTGACTATTTTTTCTATAGTTTTCTAAAATCACTGTGTTTTCATCATTTTCATTGTTTAGTGTATATTCCGTTTCTTGAACAATGTTTATACGCCTTATCTTGTTCTATGTAAGTACAACATATAAATAATGTTTGTTTTCCACACCTCTTGTAATGAAACTTTGCATTTTCGTAACCTTAAGGTGAACCAAAAGGTTTTGTTAGGTGTTCAAATGTATATGAGTTCAAACGTGTTGCAAAGTGTGGAAAACTTCAATGTTCAAGGAACATTCTAGGAAACTATGTGAGAGATGTAGATATTTGTACACAAGTATATTATTCCTTCGTTAAAACCATTTGAAATTTTGAAGACAAGTCTAGGTACCCAAATTATGTTGGCAAGTCAATTTGTAGATTTTTAGAGCACACTAGATGTTAGTAGAATTATTACATCATTAACATGGGATACAAAAACGGATTCTAAGAGTCTTGGGCACACAAGTGTGACTATTGATATTTTATTCAAATACTAAATGTCCAAATACGAATTGTTCGTATTTTTATGATTTTTGATATTTTGTTTTATGGGCTCTAATATTTTAGGGAAGCAGGTTTGATTTGAAAGAAAATACTCGTTGGTCCACACGTCAACGTCAGAATAAAAAGAAAACCGCTGCCCGCCCGCCGGACCCAACTCCCAACAAAGGCGATGCGGATTCACTAACCATCGTCGCCTATGACACTGGCCCACTGGTCATGGTCAGCAGGCAAACCGTGCGTGGGCTGCTCAAAATTTCCCACCTATATTGACTATAATGCCCATGGAATTCCATGTGCTGCACAGAGCCATCAAGGGTATGCCAGTAGTTTCATTAAACACAGTTACGCACGTCGTTTATATTCGGCTCCTTGCTAGACAGATCCACAACGCCCGCATTCTCCCCACCGCCGCCGCCACTCACCCCGCTCGCCTTCGCCGCTCTCTCCCCGCCGCAGCCCTGCTCTTATCCAGGCCCACCGCTCTCTGCATCACGACTGTGACGAGTACGAGGCTACTGGCATGCGGACGTGCGTCATCCTGGCCAACCTAAAGACGGTTGACGCGGATCCATCGATGTCGTCCCCGACCACGACGACGATCTGGCTGCCTCAGGCCACGAGACGACGTGGATCCGGCCCCTTCGACCATCACGAGAACAACTACTTCATTCGCGACAGAGGTTAGTCCTGCTTGAACCCCCCAACAGCCTCTCTCTCCTCGGCCACCAAATCTTCTATATAATCATGTCAATGTGAATTATAGAAACATGCCTTGATAGTTCATCTTTAATTGATTGACTGTGGATTTGATGGATGAGTTTTGTTGCCCGAAGTCTGTTTGAATAAATTGTTGCTAACAGATTTAGTTATATGAACTATTGAAATTCATTTTCATGTTCCTGGTGCTACAATTTTTGCACTGTAAATTCATGAAAAGCATCGAGGATGTTAGCATACTTTAATTCTGCTATGCTTTGAATGTACCAGATCGACAGTTATGCTTTGGACCAGTTAGCATACTTTAATTATGATGGCTACATAATGTCAGTGGGAATTGCATCGCAGTGGTTTATAATGTAGTGATAAATAGATTGTCTTATGCTTTGTTGTGAGTGTTAATTGTTTCACTACTATCATATATATTGTTATTGTTGGTGTCGTGATGTGTTGTGAGTGCTGTTTCACTACTGTCATATATAATGTCATGACCATTGCTTTATCCTCTTGTTGCATGTACACATGGAACACACAATCCATCGCTGCTGAAGTTGGACAAGGAAGCAGTTGAAGGAATTTATTCTCTGCTTTGATATATAAGCATAATGTTATGTCCCTATGTGCTAATTAAGTAAAATATGAACTGTGTATGTCTATGCTGATTTTATTTACGACTGTATTAGCTATTTTGCCTGTCAGAGAAAACGAATTTATCTAATAAGAATTTTGTTTAGATTTTCAGTCTTGCTTATGTTGCTCTACTGACAACCTGACATATCATCTATGCAGTCTCCCACAAAAACAAACTCCTCTATCTCTCCAGTGCATCATCACAGCCCATCGTCGGTAAACCTTCTTCATAGGGTCACTCAGCACAGACTGCTGCGAGTAGTACTCGATCCCGCGGGTCAAGGACATAAACCAAATGGCCACAAGACAAGTTGACTGCAACTGGACTTGATGCCAATTTTTTGCCTACCCTAGATGCTGGGAGGGATAGATTTGTATTGGTCTGTGGTTTCATTTCCTGGGAGAGTGTGTCAATCAACAAGGCTGTTGATGATCTCTCACCAATTGAGAAGTACCATTTGTTCACAGTTTTAGAGGAAAAGCAAGATTACCAGCCAATCTGGAAAATCTGTTCGCAAGAAGGCAATTAAGGCAGCAATATCAGAGATTGGAACCTTGCAATGGCGGTTCAAGGCCCATTTAAGAAAAAAGATGTGAGTGAAGAGGAGACTCCCTTTGTGAAGCATGCCTTTTTGCAGCAACAAGACTGAGACATGTTTCTGCTGAAAATCAATTCTCCTTCATTTCAGCAATTGAGCCAGGAGATGAAACAAAAGAGACCATTGCATAATAAGCCACACAAGACAGGCAGAAAAGGTTATCGTGTTAAAAGGAAAGAGTGGGAGGAGGAGGATGCAAAGCTAGCTACAGATGGAAAACAGAAACCTTGGGACCAATTTCCTAGATGTTCGAGACCTTATCTGCGGGCAAGAATAGGGAAGATGAAGAAGAATACTAGGGAAAGAAGCAGGGGCATAACATTCAGTAACCCTGTGGTGGTGGGGGTAGCAGACAGGGTGAAAACACTTGCAGTTCAGGGTAGTGATGGTTCTTTCACTCGAGTTAGGGAGGATGATATCCTCACCGCAGCACTTGAGACTCCAGAGCATCGAGGTCGGGTTCGAGGCTTGTTCTAGTTCACTTGGCTGGGGTGAAGGGTTTGGTGAAGAGTTCGCTGGAATGTACAAATGCTCGTGATATGATGGACATAACATTTAAATCAATTGTCCATGCTCTAAGACTATCAGGCATCAAAATACCGAAAGATGTACTTCTTCCTTGCCAATTACCAGCACCTGTCAGTAGCAGCGAGGAAGAAGATGTGCATGGCAGCGAGGAAGAAGATGCACATGACCGCGAGGAAGAACATGCACATGACAGTGAGGAAGATGGCAGAGAGCAAGATCATTGGAACACCAATGGTGACGAAACTAATCAAGTGCACAGTGATAGTCGATCACCTATGTCGAACACAGTAGATAATCTGACAGAGTCAACCGGATGCAGCCTTTTGGATGGCACCGGGATTAATGTGGAGCTCGCACTAGCGAAAGTCTTTCCATTTCAAAAGGCGTGCCATTCAGTACCGGTGCAGGATGGGTATGTTGTGGTGCAACATACTTATGTGTGGGCCAATGCGGGTCACTACCCTCTTCTTGTACCAATTGACGGGGGTGACATAGCAACCCTAGCTGAGGCTCTCGTTCAAAGGATCTAATGACCAAAGGACAGGATTCTTATACCACCCATGACGAGACATCCCAACCCTGAAACCACAACAGGTAGCAGGGGTACAACATCAGATGGAGGTACTACAGCTCAATGTCAGCAAGAGAAGCCTCAACAACAGTAGCAGCAACAGTAGCAGATCAGCAAAACTACGTAGCAGGATCATCTACAACAGTCGGAGGAGGAGCCCAAGAAAACTCCGCCTAAGCAATAGCCGCAACTTGAGGATAATCAACAGACGAAACAACAACCTCTCAAGCAGTAGGAGCGTCGACAACAGCAGGAGGAGCCCAGACAAACTACGACTAAGTAGCATCTGCAACATGAGGATAAGCAACAGACGAAACAACAGCCTCTCCAGCAGCAGGAGGAGGAGCGTGTTGACGCTCCTTAGCCTCACCACTAGGTTGGCACAAATGGCGATGCAGACAAAATTGCTTGCTAGCGCGTACAAGTGTCGCTGCCAGGTTCACACCTCAAGTAATGGGACTAGGGGACGTCTGGGTTAAAACACACGATCATAGAATGGTCCGCAAGCGCATGGATTACCGTAGTAGCACTTCACCGGGTGGTATTCGGGTTGTCGATTTATATTTTCCCAAAGGAGGCACGACGGCAAAGATGATCGAGTAAACGGTGGAGAATAACCAAGACTTGGTAAAGAGCTATAGCGGGGGATGACGAATAAAGATATTCGGGGATAACTTGGCACACGCTAGGAGATCTAGATAAAAGACTGTCACACCTGCTTTTCCAAAGAAAACCAAGTGCAAACCTATATGCATGCCAGGATCAAGTTTCATGCATATAGCGACATATAAGTGTATACAGAAACAGTATCACGAAAGAAAAAGGAAGATTATCAGAGATTTACGCTTAATCCTGGAAACGAAGACCACAAAACATCACAGGCAGTCGACTGGGGGTTGCGTACGCCTAGCACCAGCAACATCCTCACAAGGCTTCAGATCAGCTTCCTCCTTCTGAGCAACATATATATAGCAAGGGCGAGCACTTGTCGTACTCAGCAAGTGTGGGGGAAAGAATGAATGCAAAGGCTTTATAGTGGACTGACTCAAAGCATTTAGCATTTTAGTTGGTCAAATTTTATCAGCACCTAATTACTAATAAAGTATAAGTTTATACCAACCCACATTAAGCATAAGGTAAGAGATACGCCATAAGCATATGGCAAGCATAACTAGAGAGCACGATTAAAGTCCATTTTCAATTTCACTTATCATGTGAGGGTCCAGGCCGCTCTTGACCGTGAGCACGACTAATCGACTAGTTTTACACTCTGCAGAGGTTGTACATCTTTACCCACAAGTCGCATAAAAGTCCCGAAGAACTTTAGACCCAACCATGTGATGCTGCACAGGCATCATACCAGACTACCGAGGTGTGATTGCATAGGGACGCTACGAGGCCGTTACAAAGATCCCCAGATGTAGGCTGCCCGCTAGGTTACCTAACACCTAGTTCTCTAATTATTAAGCCAAGACAGAGCCTTATGTCTTGTGGTTGTACTATTTTCCTGGGTGGTTCTCCATGTTCCAATTAATCATATGATCTTGTATTAACCAGAGATATATAGCATCAAGGTAAAGCATGTTCATCATTGTTGTTCATTAGAACCACCATATCCCAAGGTATAGCAACTAAGCATGACTACCCAACATAAAGATAAACCCGATTGATCAAGGCACATGATAAATAGCACTAGTCAAACCTTAAACGTGGGTCCCATCATATTAATGCAAGCATATGCAATGAGTGATTAAACATAATTCTTAGGAAAAAAGATCAAGGACACACTTGCCTTTAACCAGAGAGTACTTGCTCAAAATCTTCAACTTCAAGCTCTTCCAAACTTCTCGAACGGCGTTTACTCTAAACGCATCAATCATCGGGCACAAACATACACAAAGCAACAAACAAGCATATTATGAACAAAGCACCAATCAAAAGAAAACTTTAAAGGAACGCTCTAAAGGATAGGATCGATTTTATGGTTACGCAACGACGAAAGAACGCTGAAAACGAAACTAAGGTCGAAGCTATCGAAAGGTCATTATCAAACAACAAGAGACTACATGCTTCATATGTTTTAATTAGAAAATAATGTGGCAAGAATATTACAAAGCAGGTTATGTTTAGTTAAGAAAACACGGTAAACCTAATCATACTTTATTTGCATATTTTTAAGTACATGTTATGTCAGATTACAGTTAACATTAAAAGGACAAAGCATGTGAATGAATCTAATTGTGTAACTTTATATTGCGTGTTCAACTAAACATATTAATATTGAAAAGACATTTATAACATCATTAACCAGGTTAATTTTATTATGAAAACCGATATGTAACACTAAGCATCTTTTATTTAGAAAAGCTAGTTATAAATGGAAATTAACCAATTACATCATCATTAAAGAAAACCAAAAATAGAACCTAATCACTTTTATTTTAGAAAAGCAATGGAATAAATATTAGTCAAGATTAACATGCAACCTTAGTGTTTAAACAAGTAATAGGTGATACACATGCTAACGTACAAGTTATGGTGAAACGAACTAGAACGGCACAAACGAACTATCAACACACAAGAAAACCTTAAGGTGGGTGTAGGAAAACTGGTCTACGAAGAGAACTAGACCGAAAGGCAACAACTGAGCAAAAGGTAGGCTAAACTAGTTAGTAAAGGAACCGATAACAAGATTAGCTCTAAAGAAAGGTATAGCTACGAAAGATTGGGCATAAGAACATAGCTAATTTATAAAAAGACAACCGAACAGAGATGGAATAGACATCAACTAGCTAGATGCTGATAAACAAGATTCTAAGATAAACATGAAACAAGAGTGATGAGATTACTTGTTAGGCAAATGAGCAGTGCAAAGTACTCACACAGATAAAGCTACTAAGCTAAGTAGAAACTCCAAGGCTTGATTAGATGCACACGGTTTAGCTTGGGATAACACTAGAAAGGTTTAGAGCTTCTGATAAACTTGATCAAAAGAGATACTAAGATAAAGATGACACCGAACGTCTAACGAATTATTGCATTTATGATAGAACATGATTATGAGCTAGGTTCATTTTAATTAACAAAACAAATATAAAGAATATTTTACAAATAAAATACCCTATGTTGACATTAATGCAATATTAAACTTTATTTACGAAACCGGCGTAAAGAACTAGTCAAGTTTTATTAATAAAGATTCATATATCGATTAAACCGATTAAATATTTAATTTAGAAAAACTAAACTATTTGAACAATCTAAACGTAACCTTGTGAGTAGCTCATGTTATTATTAGAAACAGCATTACATTGATTTTAATCACAATTAACATTTATTTATAAAGCCGGTGTAAAGGCCCTATCAACATTTAATTATAAAAGTTAATTACTCTTTAGGCAAATTAATATTTGACTTATGGAAATACGGGTAAAAGATCTAATTAGATTTTATTTACAAAAGCTTGTGAGAGAAACATTAATCAAATTAAATTTGGTAGTGAAATCCGGTGTATACCACTATGTTACTTTTATTTAGAAATGCATGTTTAACTAAGCATTAATCAAAATTAATATAAAATTAATTTCAGAAAACAAACATGGTGAAAACACTCCACTAAGACGTGCTTTACATTATTATGAACCTAACGCAACTTGAACGGATTAAAACGGAGGTAAAACGAAGAAACTAGGAGCAACACAAGATGAAAAGGACCTAGATGTGATTAACTCTAGACAACAGGGAGTAGCAGAGGAAAATTGCAAGACACATTGAATAGTGCTCGCAAAAAGCATAATGGAGAGGGTTAGATTTATAAAGGAGCCTTGGGTGGATCTGGTTGCAAAGATCTGGAAATATCTAGGGGTAAAATTGAGAAAGGTACAGGACATAAGATATCTACCCAAGATAACAGGATAGTCTAGGTGTTTAAACTCAAAACAGCCAGCCATCTCTTTCTTCTACCTCTGCTCGATGGACAGAGGCAGACGGTGGGTTCAAATCGCCGGCAACAGGGACGTCTAGGGACTCGCTAGGATGCGGGGAAAAAAGAGGACGAGGGAAACTTGAAGGTGTGCTCACCGACGGCGGAGGAGAAGGGGAGCGGCTGAACTCCGAACGGGATAGCAGCGGTCGGCCATGGAGGCCGGCTCGAACGGTACAATCAGAGAAAGAGAAGGCAAAGGGGATTAGATGGGAACGACCACGAAACTGTGAAGTGAAAGTGGACAGACATGCATTAGATGGTAGCACCCAAATGAACAGCTAGCTAGGAAATCACGTTGCATGCTGGTGCCTGGTGGTGCATGCATACTTACATGTAAATCGTGATGAACACAATCATTATTGCTAGCATGATGCATGTGACGTGATCAAGAGATTTAGGCAATAGAATAATATGGCAAAGGAATGGATGGTGAGTTCACATGCGTACATACATGCATGATTATACCAAAGTACATAACTCATGTAGGAGCAATCAATGGAGGAAAAACTATTGCTCACCATGATCAGCAGACGAGACCTTGGGACGGTCTTCATGCCGACCTGGTGAAACTTGCGGCAAGGACGGCACCACGGCCAGCGGCGGCGACTCTTCTCTTGCTGCACTCCACAGTCGTTGCGGCGGCAACAGATTGAACTTGGAGGTTGTTTGCTAGGGAGCTAGGGCACAAAAACACGACCAGGCCAAGGGTGCTGACTGCCGCTATCTATAGGCTGTGGTGATGGGCCTAAACATGCTTTTGATTGATCGATCATGGCCAGCTCCACACCAACCGAGACGGGTCCAACTCAGCCCACGAGTATAAGAGGAAAACCAAAAAGCTAATACAAGTAGCCATGGGGTACTACATATACTGCTGTATAGTTTGGTCTTGAAAAGAAAAGATGGAGTAGTTAGCAAATATGTTCAGATGACAGAAAACACAGTAGAGCCAACAGAAATACTTGGAGATCGTGGAAAGAATTTTAAAGTTTCTGGTAGATAGATTTAGGTCTAGGAAAAATGAGAATTCACCCTGGAAAATTCTAGGAGGAACTTGATCGTCATCTAAACTTATTTTAAAACAGTTTGCACTCAAGAAACACTAAGATGCATCGGCATGAATGCAACACTCACATGGAACCAATTTATTTAATTCAGAAAATCAAACAAAGGTTTTTTCTTATACTATATTTTCTGTAAACAAAATAAATGTTGAGAAAATTTTTAAAATTAAGAGAAAACTCTTATTTAATTATTCTTGCTATTCACATCCTGAAATTGGGAATAGAGAGGATAGCGAGCTGGGAGGACAACAAGACGAGAAAGGATCCTAACACAATCTATCTATTCTTGTCAACTCTAGACAAAGGGCTAAAGCAAGGGATAACCAAGGTGAGCTAACTCAACAAGCTCTTCTAGTGCTGCAGGGGCATGCAAAGCCGAGCCCTCAGACTGGGGATGAAGAGGGAGGACTATGTCGCGCTGAATCCTACTGGCCCGAACTACCGTGGTGGACTATAGAGCCCGTCCGGAGCTGTCACCTCATTAGGGTACCACAACTATTCCGTTGCGCAGGACACCATTCTAAGAATAGGGTATGCTCTAAGCACTAAGCTCACAACGAATCAAAGAACCTTTCCCCGAGTACCACGAAGGATGGTCTCTCTCTCCGGTGAAACAACGGAGATCAAGCAAAGAACGACCACAACACTATAGGGTTCAATAGAGCTATACTAACCAAGACTAAACTAACTTTAGTCTAAACCAAGAATAAAGCTTCTAGAGCAAAGTAAAAGCT
The DNA here is from genome assembly GCA_947561735.1 of Cenchrus americanus. Classification (NCBI taxonomy): domain Eukaryota; kingdom Viridiplantae; phylum Streptophyta; class Magnoliopsida; order Poales; family Poaceae; genus Cenchrus; species Cenchrus americanus. The sequence continues at coordinate 160,812,095 of OX387242.1, read as the reverse complement.
GAATATAATTGAATCGAAAAGTAAGATAGAAAGATAACTTGAATTGTACTTGAGTCTAAACAAAGGAAGGATACAAGAGCAATACCGGAACTCTGAAGAAGACTCCTTCGGAACCCCGAGACTTGCTCGACTTGACTCTAACTCCCGAGCCACACTAATCCTACTCTAAGTGAACTAAAGAGTGGAAATGAGATGCTCCAGCGCGGTGTGTTCGATCCAGTGGGTGTGAGGCTCCATTTATAGGTAAGTGACGTCGGTTGAGCACGTGGGCCCATTTTCATAGGTGCGGCTGAATCAAGGGGTGCGACCGGCCCTATGATCCACCACCTCTGGACTTGTATGCTCCTGATCCTTGCTCCTGAGGCGGTTGAGGGTCGGTTCCTTGCGTCGATTTTGGCCGGTATGGTGGTTGGGAGGTGTGGCCGGCCTTCTAGGTGCGGCCGACCCACCTCTAAGCCATGGGATGAACCGCCTTCGCTTGGTGATGCTCAAGATGGTTTTGGAATGACGGTTGTGGCGGTTGATCGGCCGAAGAGGTGGACCTATTGATCCAAGTGATCACAACTTCACCCATTCGATCAAACCGACGTTTCTGAAGGACCGATTAGGCGACCAGAGGGGGGAGTGAATGGTAGCCGATAAAAATTATTCTTGAAGGAGATCGAAACTCCAACAAGATGAACTAGTTCGGTCGGACACCCAAAATCACACGCTCCGCACTTCTACCTTCCGTTTGGCAAAACCACGTAACCACTGGAGTGCTACTGGTCCTAGGAACAAACACTACCAGTAGCCTCGACTCCCACACAAACACGGCAGCGGAAACAACTCCGGAGCCGACTGACAGGAGTGGGTGGTCTGACCGGGTATGGGGGCGGTTAGACCACCTCCACCTGGTGACCAAGAAATCCCCCGAAAAGCCTCTTCCGAGCACCAAAACACCTCACGGTTTCACCAACAAAAATCTTTGATCAAGGCCAAGTTGGCTATCAGGAAATCTTGGCGAAAACCAAAACTTCACCCAAGGGCCTAGGGGCAGTTAGACCGGCTACCAGGGGCGGTCTAACCTCCTGTACTCAGCAAGGAACTCCGAGCAAGAACTCCTAGCTAACAACATGAAAATGGCCCGAGATTTCACTTGAATGCTCCTCTGATCAAAGCGAACAAACTCAAAGAGAAAAATCCGGAAAAATCAAAACCTACTTGCGGTTAGACCACCCCCTAGGCGGTTAGACCTCCCCTTCCAAAAAACCTACTTGCGGGTCAACCTTCAACTTCCTATCGACCGATCTCCCGAATCACTCCATTGCAGTGAAACTTCGGGAATAGCTGGGTTACCTCCTGGGCAACCTCTACCTCAAAGGAATCGACCCGAATCGCTCATGATCAAGAGGAATCAAATATTTCGGCTCTCTAGGGCAAGAACTCGAGCAACTCGAAAAACCACCAAATTGAGTCCGATTCAAGGGATATTTGGGGGAAAAGTCACCAGCCAAAGAGGCACAAGGTCCTCATACGTGACACTTAAAAAAATTCCCAAGAAATCGTTCTCAAAACTCCGCCAAGAAAATCACAACAAAGAGCTCCGAAAATCACCACAAAGAAGGATGGGAAAAGCAACACACAACCTTGAGGAACCACGCCGAATCATCTATACATACCATGAAGGTTCATACAAGGTCTAGCTTGCCACCCATACATCCATCCCACTCTCAAGATCCCACATGAAGCTCTCAAGCTAGTCCTAGGAAAAACTAGAGAAAATAAGAACGAAAATGGGAAAACAAATGAGCTAGGGTTCAAAAAGTTGGCTACCATCCATCCCCTCAAGAGTATATATGGAGGCACCCGAAAGACTAACCTACCCTTACTTAATAACTAGAGATACAAGCCCCTCAAGGGCGAATTTGGAAGTCTTCAGATTTTCTCCTTCGGACGGATGCCCAGCGACCACAACTTGCTCAGCCTCGACGCAAGCCATGCGATCCTGACACGTGTCCTCCGCTTCGTAGCTTCTCGGCGGCTGTGACCCGGGCGGTCAGACCGTCCCCCTGGGAAGTTAGACCGCGATGCGGTCAGACCGCCCCTCCTGGGCGGTTAGACCAGCCCAGGCGGTTTGACCGCCCCTCCTGGGCGGTTGAACCGGCCTGGGTGTCCGCATCTCCTCGTCGAGTCTTCGGCCTCGGTTTTGTGGCTTAACCGAGTAACCTAGTGGTTTTCTGGTGAACCATAGCAAACCCCGCGAACTCGGTGTAGCCTCCACCAATCGCCACTCATGACTCGGCTCCCACGTAGTCCCGGCTCGACCTTGGTTTTGAGGCTCAACCAAGAAACCGTCCACGACTTCGTCCTGCTGTTCTTACTACTGTGCGGCCCGCACTTGACTCCGCTGGACACCGGGTCCCTCGAACCAAGCCTACTTGTCTTCTCCACACCTGAAGGCCTCACCGGTGATGACATTTCGTGCTTGTTCTTCACCTGCACCAACACCAGTCAAGCCACAACTTGCACCTGCATTACTTAGCCAAGAGTCAGTCCACACAATGTTGTCAATCACTCATCACACCAGGAAGTGAGCATCCACCGGTCCTCGAACCACATATGATCCTCAATCTCCCCTTGATGAGTGCATTGACAACACACAAGATTTGGTAACCAGAGAGAAAAGAAAAAGGAAAGAAACTAATAAAAGAATACCTCAACAAGGGATCGAAAGTCAAAGAAAGGCAAAGAGCAAGATCACTTGAAGAAGACAAATCTTGGACCCCTTAGGCATGAGCAACGGCTCGACACATCCGAGACAAAACCATGCTCAATCAAAGAGCGCAAACCACCAATCCAAAGCTCGAACAATGCAAAGAGCTCCCCCTACACATATGCAAGCTCCCCATGAGCCAAAGCACACTCCCCCTGAACCAATACAACAATGCAACATGGAAGTGCAACAAAGAGCAAAAAACTACTCACTTTGCCCAATGCGGTTAGACCGCCTTCACCAAGCGGTTAGACCGCCTAGGGGGCGGTTAGACCGCCCCATGTGACCGACCCTGCACCAAACTTCTCAAAAATTGCCCGAACCAATTGGATGTCACACCGTGAAATTTCCAATTTCAGGATGTGAATATAGTGAATAATTAAATAATAATTTTCTCGTAAATTTAAAATTTTTCCAACAATATTTTTTTTCTTTACAGGGAATATAGTATAGGAAAAACCATTGTTTGATTTTCTAATTAAATAAAAAGTTGTGAGTGTTGCATTCATGTAGATGCATCTCGGTGTTTCTTGAGTGCAAAAGGTTTCAAAAATGCGTTTAGGAGCTGTCCAAATCCTTCCGAGAATTTTCCGGACTTTTTTGGAATTTATTCTCATTTTCCGTTGAGCTATTTCTATTTATTAGAAGGCTCTAAAATCTTTTTCATGAGCTCCAAATACTTTATTTGGATTGTTCACGTCCCTATACCTCTGGGAATTTTCATGGAAGTTTTGTGATTTTTCGAATATTTTTCGTGCCTTTAAAACAATTTCTAGAATTTCAAGAATTGTTTTTTTGCAATAAAAAAAAATCGAAAAAAACAAAACCTATCTATCCGTTTGGGCCGAGCCCGTAGGCCCGACCCGCTCTGACCCGCGCCCGCCGACCCGGTAGCCAGGCCTGGCAAAGCCCATCTGGCTAAGCAAGAGGCCGCCACGGCCAGGAGACCAGGCCACCGTCGTCGGCCTTCCTCGGCGTCCGTGCCGAGCACGGTAGGCCGCGCGCGCCTTTGAAGTCGTGTCTCCTGTGCGCACCTGTGCCCTAGCTGCCTTCCTCGCCCTAGCCGCCGCCCTGCACCTCCTCCGTCGCCCTGCGCCGCGAACCAACGACCTCACGCCGAGCCGAGTCGTTGGCTGTCCATTCGCCGCCCCCCCCCCCCCCCCCGTCGGTTTTCAGGGCAAGTGAGCACCCCGCGGAGCTCCGTGATGACGAGCCGCATCCGGGGAGCCTTCTTTCGTCACCGGAGAACCACTGGAACACCGTCGTGCATGGAAGACCGAGCCGACCGCCGGGACTTTTCGTTGCCGTTGGATTCCGGCCACCCCCTTCCCTCTTCGCCGCTAGTGAGCAACCTCACACGACCACCTCGACGTCCTCTTCCTTCACCGCAAGTCACCCGAGCCCATAACCACCCCGAACAACTGTGATTTGGCCGGCTAGTGCCTCTCTGTCCGCTGGCTAGAGGAAAGAGATGAAGTTCTGGTAGTTTTGCGTTTATGTCACTGTGATCTCTTGTAATCTTTAGATACTTTCTTGTGTCTAGTTCCTTTTGCAAGTATACCCTTGGGTTTTTATACATAATTATGTATATGCCCCTGTCTTTTCGTAGTAAAACCACTGAAGTTTCCAATCTCTACATCTAGGTCCCCAGATCTTGTTTTGTCCATATCTTTTCTGTTTTAGATCCGTTTTAATTCGTTCAAGTTGCATTAGGTCCATAATAATGTGAAGCACCCATTAGTGGTGACTTTTCATCATGTTTGTTTTTTAAAAATAAATTTCATATTAATTTTGTTTAATGCCTCCTAAATATGCCTTTTCTAAATGAAAGCTATATAGATCTATGCACTGTTTTTTTATACAATCAAATTTAATTTGTTTAATGTCTATTTCACATGCTTTTGTAAATATAATTTAATTTGATATTTACCCGGTTTTCCATAATTCAAGTATTAATTTGCTTAATGATTAATTAACTTTTATAATTAAAAGTTGATCAGGCTTTTACTCCGACTTTATAAATAAATGTTAATTTGATTAATGCCAATGTCATAATATTTTTGATAATAATATGGTCTACTCGAATTGCAAAGTTTCGTTTAGATTATTCATATAGTTTATCTTTTCTAAATTAAGTGTTTAATTGGTATAATCTATATATGAATCTTTGTAAGTAAAACCTGACTAGTTCTTTACACGGGGTTTGTAAATAAAGTTTAATTTTATTTAATTCCAACATGGGGTATTTTATTTATGAAATATCCTTACCTATATTTTGTTAATTAAAATAAAGTTACCTCATAGCCTTGTTCTCTTATCTATGCAAACCCTTCGTTAGTCATTCTTTATTAAGCTCTGTCTCAGAGTGTCTCTGTTATAGAGCTAGCCTTCTTTCAAGCTCCAGATCTTTCCAATCCTAGTACATGCCATCCTATTGTAATTGTCTTTTAGGTAAGGCAACTACACTCTTTCAGTTCAATGTGATCCAATCTTTAACATCTAGCTAGTTCATGAATCAGCTATGTTCTTGTGTCTAGTCTTCCGCAACTATCTTCTTTTAGAGCCAATCTTGTTATCTCTTCTCTACCAGCATCAGTTCAGCTTACCTTTGTTTAGTGTTTTTCTTTCGATCTAATTCTCTTCGTAGACTAGTTTTCCTAACCCTATCCTAAGGTTTGTGTGTGCGTTATAGTCCGCTTCTACCATTCTCGTTCGTTTCACCTTAACTTGTACGTTAGCATGTGTATCACCTGTTACTTGTTTTAACACTAAAACTACATGTTAGTCCTGACTAATTTTGATTCCATTGCTTTTATAAATAAAAAGTGATTAGTTTCTAATCCGGTTTTCTTTAATCATGATGTAATTGGTTAATCCCTATTCATAGCTAGTTTCTCTAAATAAAAGATGTTAGAGTTAAACATCGGCTTTCATAATAAAGTTAATATGCCTAATGACATCATAAAAGCCTTTTCAATATTAAATGTGTTTAGTTGAACACGTGGCATAAAGTTACTCGCCTAGATATCTTATACTTGCTCAATCTTTCTAAAGTAATTGTTAATTTGACATAACTTTTACTCGAATGTTGTAAATAAAATATGATTAGGTTTATCGTGATTTCTTTAATTAAATGTAACTTGTTTAGTGGTAACATAGAGTATTTCCCCGAAGTATTCTCTCCACATGATTTCTCATTAAAATATGAACAAGCACGTAGTCCCTTGTTGTTTGTTAATGATCTCACGATAGATTCGAGCTTAGTTTTGTTTTCAGCATTTCTTGCGCTTGTGCAACCAATAGAATCGAGCTCTATCTCAGTGTGATCTTTCCGGTCCTTGCTCAATCTTCCACAACTATCTCTTTAAAGCTAACCAAGCCTTTCCCTTCCAAGCACACTTTGTGTTCTTTAGTGATCCATCTAATCGAGCCTATCCTTTAGTGCGTTCTTTTAAAGTTTTCTTTTGATTGGCGTATTGTTCTTAGTATATGCTTATTTGTTTACTTTGTATGTTTGTGCCCGATGATTGATGGGCTTAGAGTGAACGCCGTTCGAGAAGTTTTGAAGAGCTTGAAGTTGAAGATTCTGAGCAATTACCTTCTGGTTAAAGGCAAGTGTGTCCTTAATCTTTTGTCCTAAGAATTATGTTTAATCACTCCTTGCATATGCTTGCATTACTGTGATGGGACCCATGTTTAAGGTTTGACTAGTGTTATTTATCCTGTGCCTTGATCAATCGGATTTACCTTTATGATGGGTAGTTATTCTTAGTTGCTATTCCTTGGGATATGGCGGTTCTAAGGAACAACAATGATGAACAGGCTTTACTTTAATGCTATATATCTCTGGTTAATACAAGATCATATGATTAATTGGAACATGGAGCGACCACCCAGGACAACAGTGCAACCACAGGACATATGGCTCTGTCTTGGCTGAATAATTAGAGAACTAGGTGTTAGGTATGCTTTACTTGATAAGGGTTGGGGCTTATAGTAGGTGGCGTATAGACCTGCTCTGGCGGGGAGTTGGGCTTGGCTAAGACACAGTACTCGCCAGGGAGCTTTATAGACCCTCACATGATAACTAAACTTGAAGATGGACTTAAATCGTGGTTTCTGGTTATATTAGCCATATGCTTATAGCGTTTCTATTACCTTTATGCTTAATGTGGGTTGGTATACACTTACACTTTATTAGTAATCAGGTGTTAACAAAATTTGACCAACTAAAATGCTAAATGCTTAGAGCCCAGTCCACTATAAAGCCTTTGCATTCATATCTTTCTCCGCACTTGCTCAGTACGACAAGTGCTCACCCTTGCTATAAACAATGTTGCTCAGAAAGAGAAAGCTACTATATGAAGATGACGTGAAGATGTTTTGGAATTCTAGGCGTACGCAACCCCCAGTCGACTGCCTGTGATGTCTGGAGCCTTCGTTCCCAGGATTAAGCGTGAACTCTGATAATCTCTTTTTCTCTTACGTGACACTGTTTCTGTATTCACTTATATGTCACTATATGCATAAAACTTGATACTGGCATGCGTATAGGTTTGCACTTGGTTTTCTTTGGAAAAACAGGTGTGACATTGGAACACCTTCCAAATGCTCCCAGGAGCCCAAATCATGCACAAACTTCTCCCCCTTGTTGAAAATGCATTAATCAAGGCAAAATGTGAAAAGTTTCAACATATAGCTTCTCAAATATACAAAATTCATGACAAGGTGCTACATATGTCCAAATGAGCAAGTCAAATACTCTACAGGTTCCTAATGACCTCAACTACATGATCACCAATTTTCACAACCATTGGACAAGGCTAAAAAGGATTTGAGAAACTTTGCGAAAATTTACCCTCTCATGAGCAAAGTCCTATATATGAGCAAAACATGTCAAAATAGCAAAGCTACACAAACTTCATGTTAGGACAACCATTCCAATCATAAGACCATCACAAACACCCGCAAGCACCTCATGTCATCTAAAAGCCACTGAGCCATGTGCCTACTTCTATATATGAGACTTCTCATTGGTAGGCATCATGCAACAGTTTAGCACCCAAAGCAAATTGAAATTAAGCACGTATGACATGGGAGCACATTTTCGAAGCATTTTTCATTTCATTTTTAGATTCTTATTTGGTACATGAAATGTCTTTGCGACATAAAGGAACTTATGCCCCTCCACAAGATAAAGCAAGAGGGCTAAACATTCATGATGGCAAATGAGCCTTTGGCCCAATATGATAAAAAATAGCTATCCAACCACAAATTAAGCATAACCAAGACACTAAAGCATGTCAAGATCATATAAAGGCATTTACACATAAGAGAGCATATCTGTGACATTTTTTCAAAAACGTAGCCATCAAACATGGATTATGAATCAAGATCATCAAGAGTTAAGCCAAACTAACCATATCATACCAAACTAGCTCACACGATCATATACGGCACATCATGATGAACAATGTATATAGGAGAAGCTTTTCCTAACAAATGCATATGATACAAAATGCATGCAACCTAAGATACAAAGATGCATATACATCATGTTACATAGACCATGCCAGATGCAAGAAATGCATGAAAGAAAGCTATACATATGCTACAAAGGAGCTCCCACACACCAACTCAAGCAATCAAACAAACACCAAGATCCCCCCGCAAACGAGTGAAAGTTGCTTGATCTAGGGGTTTGGTGAAAATATCGACTAGTTGGTTATATGTGGGTACATGGATCAAGGTTATCTTCCCTTTCTCTACATTGTCTCTCAAAAATGATACATCACTTCTATGTGCTTGGTTTTGGAATGGAGCACTGGGTTCTTTGCTACGCTTATGGCATTGGTGCTATCACATTAAAGTGGGACATGGGTATACTCCTCACCAAAGTCACTCATGGTGTATGTGATCCAAAGGAGCTGAGAGCGGTTGCGGCAACGTACTCTGCCTTGGTAGTGGATTGAGCAACACTCGACTATTTGCGGGAAGACCAAGACACCAAGGAAGATCCCAAAAACTGGCAAGTCCTAGAAGTAGACTTCCTATCCAACCGACACCCAGCAAAATCCGCATCTGAAAAATAATGAAGAGCCAAAGAAGAGCACGTAGAGTACCAATGGCCGAAGTCAGGAGTGTGATGCAAGTACGTGAAAATTCGCTTCACCGCTTGCCGATGCGATGTCCTCGGAGACTTTTGAAAACGAGCGCACAGACATACTGAGAACTGGATGTCCGGCCTCGTCGCCGTCAAGTAGAGGAGTGACCCGATCATGCTCTGGTACTCCTTCTGGTCCACGTGTTCACCTTCCTCGTTTGAATCAAGAGCTGTAGTCGTACTCATAGGCGTCGCCATGGCCTTGAAATCCTCCATCTTGAACTTCCTCACAATGTCCTTGGTGTACTTAGCTTGGTGCACAAATGTTCCTTCCTTTGATTGCTTGATTTGTAGCCTGAGGAAGAACCGCTACTCACTGAAGGACCGATACGGCGAACCAGAGAGGGGGGAGTGAATGGGAGCCGATAAAAATTCTTCTCGAAGGAGATGGAGGCTCCAACAAGACGAACACGGCTTCCAACACATGTCTCCGACTCACTACCCAAGTGGGCCAAGCCCACGCAGCCACTGAAGTGCTACTAGACCTAGAAACCATCAAACAACCTTCCGAGCCAAAATACACAAATACGCACAGCGGAAACTTGCACGACTTGCTGCCTGTGCTGCACCAGCCAGAACGATGGCCTGCGCCGGTCAGACCAGTGACACCGGTCAGACCGGTGGACAGCGCTTGTCTGGCCGGTGGCTACAACAGCCGCACAACAAGCGTTCCAGGGAGCCTCAATGACTTCTCTAGGCCCTGGAACAAAAACACCCCAAAACACAACCTGCACGGAAGGAAAACCCTACACAAAACCTAACAAAACAACTCCAAACAGACCAAGAACTGACCAGCAGCACCAAAACCCAAAGACACACGAGTCAAGCAGTTCACCCGAGGCAAATCCCACAAGTGGCTCGCACCGGTCAGACAGGTCAAGAGCACTAGTCAGACCAGTGTAGCCTGGGCAGCTCGGGATGAACAGCACCCGCGGGTCAACTCCTTCAAATCCAAACTTCGATCTCCCGAATCGCTCCGCGGACTTGAACAAGACTTTGGGGATAGTAGGAACACCTCATGAGGAGTCCATGCCCAAGATTTTGTCCACCAAAACTTGCCAAATCAAGAGTAATCGAAGAAATCCTGCCAAGAACTCCTCTAACCCTAGAACACCGAAAACCCCAAAATCGAGCCTCTTAACTCACGGATTTGGGAGGGGAATCAAAGGCAAAAGAACCACGAAGGTTTCACACGAATTTCCCCCATCAAATCCCCAAGAGCAAGGTCCCGAAAACACACTGGGAAAACCACCAAGAGAGCGCTCCGAAAATCAGCACTAAGAACAATCGGGAACAACACAACAAAGCCTTGAGGAACCACGCCGAATCATACATACCAAGGAGATTCATACAAGGTCTAGCTTGCCGCCCAATCATTCAACCCTCTCACAAGATCTCACCATGAAGTTCTCAAGCTAGTCCTATGCAATCCTAAGAAAATAGGAAGGGAAAATAGGAAAGCAAATGACCTAGAGTTCCAAGAGATGGCTGCCATCCTCTCACCTCATGGGTTATATGGAGGCAACCGAAAGTCTAAAATGCCCTTACATAATAACTAGGGATACAAGCCCCTCAAGGGCGGGTTTGGAAGTTTTCAATTTTCTCCATCAGACGGATGCCCAGCGACCGCACCCTGCTTGGCCTCGACGCAAGTCATGCGATCCAGACGCGTGTCCTCCGCTTCGAAGATTCAAACTGCGTCATTGCACACCAGTCAGACTGGTCAGACCCACCGGTCAGACTGGTCAGACCCACCGGTCAGACCGGTTTGGAGCTGCTACATCTTCGTCTTCGGTTCTTCGGTCTTGTCTTTGTGGATCAACCAAGGAACCAAGTGGTTTTCTGGTGAACCACTGGAAACCCCGCGAACTCGATGTAGCCTCCGCCAATCGCCACACATGACTCGGCTCTCATGTAGTCCCGGCTCGACTTTGGTTGAGGCTCAACCAAGAAACCGTCCATGACTTCATCTTGCTATTCATGCCACCATGCGGCCCGCACTTGACCCCGCTGGCCACCGGGTCCCTCGAACGAAGACTACTTGTCTTCTCCACACCTGGAGGCCTCACCGGCGACGACCTTTTGCGCTTGTTTTTCGCCTGCACCAACACCAGTCAAGCCGCAACCTGCACCATCAATACTTAGCCAAGAATCAGTCCACACAACGTTGTCAATCACTCATAACACAAGGAAGCGACCATCCACCGGTCCTCGAACAACACATGGTCCTCAATCTCCCCCTTTATGAGTGCATTGACAACACCCACACGAAAGTAACAAGAAGGAAAACAAAACGAAAATAAACGAACAAAAAGAAACTCCAACAAGCCATCGAAAGCTAACAAAAAGATCACTTGAAGAAGACAAGTCTCGGACCCCTTACGCAAGGGAAACGGCTCGACACATCTGAGACAAAACACAGCTCAAGCAAAGAGCGCAAAGCACCAAACCAAAGCTCGAAAAACCACAAAGAGCTCCCCGGCACACATGCAAGCTCCCCCTGAACCACTGCAACTCCCCCTAGATGAATGCATGCAAAACACGACTTGAAATAGGGCAGCTGCAACAACTCAGCCCTGACCGGTCAGACCGGTCAACACCACCGGTCAAACAGGTGTGCAACATGTGAACAGGGCCAGCACCCTGACTGGTCAAACCGGTGACCTCGACCGGTCAGACCGGTGTGCAATAGAGCCCAGAAAAGGCTCGAAACCACCTGAAAACCTTCTAAATGCATCCAGCAAGCCATTTCAAGCTCAAACTTCTCCCCCTTGTTGGCAATGCATAAATGAAGTCAAAAATGCAAAACTTTCAACTAGAGCTTCTCAAATAGACAAAATCCAAATGAGCAAGTTAGATACTCGATAGCTTCGTATTGATATCAACTACAAGATCACCAAGTTTCACAACCATTGGACGAAGCTAAGATGGTTTTGGGCAATTTTACGAAAAAATTACCTCTCATGAGCAAAGTCCTAAACATGATTAAAACATGTCAAAATGGCAATGCCACACAAACTTCATGCCAGGACAACCATTCTAATCATAAGACCATCACAAACACCCACAAGCACATCATGTCATGTCAAAGCCACCGAGCCATGTGCCTACTTCTATGTATTAGACTTCTCCTTGGTAGGCATCATGCAACGGTTTAGCACCCAACACAAATTAAATTTAGCACATATGACATGGGAGCACATTTTCCAAGCATTTTACATTTCATTTTCGGATTCATATCTGGTACATGAAATGTCTTTGCGACAAAAAGGAACATATGCCCCTCCATAAGATAAAGCCAGAGGGCTAAACATTCATGATGGCAAATGAGCATTTGGCCCCATATGATCAATAAACTAGCTATCTAACCACAAATTAAGCATAACCAAGCCACTAGAACATGTCATGATCATATAAAGGCATTTACACATGAGAGAGCATATATGTCACATTTTAAAAAACATAGCCGTCAACCATGGATATAAACCAAAATTATCAAAAGCTAAGCCAAACGAACCATATCTTACCAAACAAGCTCTCAAAGACATACATATCATTCCATGGTGAACAATGTATATATGAGAAGCTTTTCCTATTCAATGCATATGATACAAAATGCATGCAATCTAAGATACAAGGATGCCTGTACATCATGTTACATATGCCATGCCAAATGCAAGAAATGCACAAAGGAAACTATACATATGCTACAAAGGATCTCCCACACACAAAGCTCACAAACCACCGACACCTCGATGGGAGGCAAAAAGGGGCTCGACACCACAGGTAAAAGAGCAAAGGAGCATAAAACCCACAAGCTCCCCCTAAACACATGCATTAGGTTCAAAGAGCATACAAAGCTCACCTTATACACATGAGATAGGGCAAGGAGCAAAATGTGATGCCCCAGGTTTTTAATTAACGTCTTTAACACTAATGACCGTTTCAGCCGAGTCAAACCAGCCGACAAAGGTCAAACCTAGGTCAACCTGGGTCATCACCTCGAAAACCTCGCCAATGAACCCTAATGAACCCCTTGACCAAGTATACACACACCCGTTGTCAACCCTTGGTCAAAGACACGATCAAACCCGCTTAAACATTGACGTCGGTGAATGTCGTCCGGAACTTTTGCCGCGTTCTCCAAATTTTACCTAAACACTTCGAAATCTACCTTTATGGAAGTTTTCCAGTTTGTTGAGGGACACAACTTTCATGTAGATTGGCATTTCAAATTTTGAGGGGAAATTGGTGAGAAACTTGGTCGACTGACAGTACCTATTGTTTCCCGAAACATGGCGACATTCAAAGTTTGGCAGCAGTTTGTACAAAACCAGTTGAGAAAAACACCACGCGGCCTTTTTGAAAGTGGTAGAGGGTAGTGAGATCTACAACATTCCTGTTCACCGCTTGGTGCACTTCTGTTCAATTATTGGGAGAAAACGTGCTGGAAGTAGCCTAGTCTAAAACTGTAGCCCTAGAACCAGGCCGCATCGCGACGTCGCCGCGCTGGCGCGCCGCGTGCGCCGCGCCACGGCCGCCCGCCGCCCTTGGCTTCGGGCCGCGCGCCTTCCCAGGGCGCCGCGCGCCACGAGGGCACCCTTGAAGTCCCACACGCCCCCGTGGAGCACCCGCACTCACCGGTCGCGTACCGTGTGGTGTCCGGCGGTCCGTCGCCTGCTCCCCATGTCGCGCACACTGGCCGAGGTTTGGGACCTCGCACCCGCCTCGATAGTCGCGGGCGCGTAGCTGGAGGCCGCCGCACCCATATATGGGGCGGTTCCCTGCCGAGGAGGAGCGGACCGCGCCGCACCACTTCCTAGCCGGCGCCGGCGAGTTCCTCCCCAAGCCGACCGCCACCAAGCACCACCACGAGTCTAGCCATGACCACCGACCCTCAATCGAGCCTCTGCCACGCCGCAGCCCGGCTAACGGCGGCCACCACCGCCGGCCGCCGGTGCGCCGCTCGCCGGCCATTCCTCCGCACAAATTCCGGCGCGCCCTAGTTCCGAGGTACGCACGTGGTCCTCCCCGGCCCCTCCCCTGGTCATCTCCGCGCGCCGGACTCGCCGAACTCCGGTGAGCCCCCCCTACGGCCATGGGCCACATTGCAATCCTCTTAATCTTGGTAGGGAGTCTTGTGTAAACAAAGGGCACAGTTGTGAAACTGCAGAAAATTCAGGGGCCTGACTGCAAAGTTGTAACTTAAATAGTGCATGTGGTTTGCAGAATCTTGCAAAATCCGTAGAAAATTGGCAAAAATTCAGAAAAATGTAAACTCAATTTTGTTGGATTTTTTGTGAAAAATCCTACAACTTTTGTCATTCTTTCCTGAGCTAGTTCCTGGTAGTTTGTCCATGAAAAATAGGAATGTGAAAACCTAGATCTGCAATATCTTAAATTCCATAAATCCTATGTGTCCAATTTTTGGATATATTGTGTGTTGTGACATGACCAGCTCCTGTACCAAAAATTGCACAAAGTTATGTTGTAAATCTATTTATAATTTTTTTTCCATTTCTGCAGGATCTGCATAAATGATTTTCTGTAGCTAAAAATAATTAGATTTTTGCAACCAACTTTTGCATACTTTCTTGTTATTTCAAACCACACCTCTTGTGAATTAATCAAAATTTTATCATTGCCATAATTATTTATTCTTGAATTATGCTTGTTTTCCTTGTAATTGCATAAGTCAAGTTTCATAATAGTTCTAGGTGTATGTGCTGCATCCCTAGGCTAGTTTTGGATCACATAACATGTGTGAGAAAGTTTGGATCATTTTGGGGAGTATTTATTTTTGTGTGCATTTACCTTGTCCTACTAGCTAGCTTTTGTTATGTTCAAAAATGATTAATTCCTAGGTATCCAAAGCATGCATGTTTGTCTAGTGACTTGTTATAGGTGTTTAATTTGTAACACACCCTTCCACTGAATTTTATTAATTAATTTCATGCATAAAAGCTATGGGGGACATTAAGGGCTTAACAATCTTTTAAATGGGAAAAATGACCAACCATCCCTAATAACCTTGTGTGTGGATGTAAATCATTTTAACAGGCTAAATATACCCACCCACTACTGTTTGTGAAGTTAAATTAGATTACTTACATATATATGTACACAGTCACTATCAAAAAAGAATATTTAATAAAGAGCTGCATATTGTTCCTTTTTGGAAAAGTATGTTGAATGTGTTCTTGTCTAGGTGAATATGTCCAACTAATGCGCCCCATGGTTGTCATCTATTGTTTTTGGTTAATTACATTAAATCGTTGAATAAATCTTGCATTTGCATCTTGGTGTAGATCTTTCTGACAGTAGATGTACGCTCGTGCCGGAAGGAGGGAACGAAGGTGCTGAAGAAGAGCTGCAGTACATGGACGTATCTCAAGACTTGGACGCAAGTCCAGAAGGTCCCAAGGCCAACCTTGCCAGCAAAGGCAAGCCCCGGATCATTAACCCCGCCTTTTAAAAAAATATGCAATTATCTTTTGCTATGACTGTGCATTTACGTTTCAGGAGTTGAATTGAAACCCTAGATGCATGACCCCTAGGTACCTATGCTCTATCACTAGTATGCTAGGTCGATAGCTGCTTTGCTATAGGACCGGTACAAGTCGGGTGATGTTCATCACTCGCGAGAATAGGTTTTTATGTTGGAATCATAAGATCTTTATAAATGGATTGCTCATGTGGTAAGGGCATGGGATTTGGGCTCCGTTCCAGTGGCTTTCGTGGGCTGAGCTTTTGAAGGTACTAAGCACTTGCCGGGAATGGGACCGGTAAGCCTAGTACCTTAACGAGACGGCGCGGTTACTTTTCCCTACTACTCTTGCGTATTCATCTAACCGGCTAGCTACCTGGAAGGGGGGTGCATGTGTGAGACTGGGTAACTCGCGCGATATGCCAGCTAACTTTGTACCCAGGACTGTAGGCTCTGTTCCCAACCCGAGGACTTTTGGGAACTGCCTGGGAAGTTGTCCTTGCGGGGGCAGCCTACCGTGTGTTTAGGTTTACCTTGCAAGGTTTAAATCATTTGATTGTCAGCCTCTCACCGTTATCCGAGACTACTTAATCAACTGGCCATGATATCCTATAATGACGGAACTCGAGGAATGCTGTTGTATGAATTAATTGCTTGTCCAATTCTTGATTGAATTAGTTGGCACACTTAGAAATGGTAATCAACTAGAACTTGTGCTAAAATATTGAAAGTAAGGATCTCCTCATAGTGGCTGTTCAGCAGAAGAAACTCCACCGGCCAAAAGCCTTTCATGTCTAGAGTTTGGTGATGTAGTTATCACCCGACGGTTAAGTCTTGATGAGTATTAGTATACTCAGCCTTGCTTTAAAAATATTGTTGCAGGTGTTGTTGACTGGGAGGGTGATGACAAGTGATGACATCACGGATGGCCTCCTGTGATGTTTACCGTTGCGTTAGATTATCTTATTTCCGCTGTTTTAAACTCTGAACTTTTACTTCCTGTCAGGAACAATGGTTTGTAATAAATCGGTTTTAACTCGTGTTGTACTCTGGACTCGCCTTCGCGTGAGTTTTAATGCATATGTCGATCCTCTGTATGTATTCCAAGTGATTTACCGGGCGTTAACCTGGAAACTAACGACAAGATGATACTATACTATTGCTTAATGACCAATGTGGTTCGGTCTTAGGCGATAGTACGGTATTTTCCTCGGTGGGTTGTCACAGCTGGTATCAGAGCAATTGCATGCACCAGAGATTAATTAGTAACTTTAATCACTGGTTTTTAATAAAATTTGCCAAGATTGTCTGATTTTCCAAAAAAACATTGGTCCGTTAATGATAAACTAGACCGAGAGGTCCTAGAGTGGATTTTTGGGTTCTTTCAGGTGTCTTATAAACCTAGGGTTTATTTTGCTAACTTCCAGCACATTTACTTTATGTCAGTCTTATTTTCTTGCACAACCCAACTAGATGAGCCACGTGTTTTATACGTGTGTTGTACCGCATCACAGGAATTGCGAGGGTTGATGGAGTGATCCATTCCACGGATCCCATCTTCGCGTCTGGTTATGAGTTGTGTTGTCTCCACGTGTTTTATACGTGAGCATTCCGCATGTCGAATATGCGAGGCAAGGATACACTCCATTCAAACGGAGGATGTCCGAGGTTGGATGCTGTCCATGCAGCGGCTTAACGCATGGATGTCGTTTCTATAGTGAACGGTAATGTATGGGAACGCTTTCAGGAGTGCTGGCATGAAAGGTTCGTTGTGTTCTGTGATCTTCTGCAGGTACCCTAACCACATTTTGTAAGTCGCTAAGTGAGCATCGACTAGTTCTCGACTAGTTATTATAGGGAGATACGTGTATGTGCCATGCCACCGGCGCTAACTTTGAGTTTTGGCTTGATTGCCTTATGAGGACGAATAGGACGTCTTGCATCATGCTAAAAGTCGTGGAAGATCCTAAACTGAACTCATACCTGTTTCCGTGCTCTCTAAGGTAAAATAGTGATGGTGTGTTTTGTCCTGTCTAGCTTCTCAAGTGTAGATGTGTCGTTGTGCATACATTATTAGAGTTGTTGCTTAGATTATTATCCTTGTCCAAGAATCTTTTGTCTAGGTGATCTCCACCTATGTTTCTCCAATCTAAACTAGTTTTTGCTTGCCGAGGTTCACGATCATAACTGAGGTCTACCGCAAGTTATGCTCGGTTAGTCAACCCTTGTATGCTATCTTCCTAAAACCATTTGAAATCTTACTTAGAAAGCACCTTTCTTAATCTTCTAGCTCAACCTTGCATACCCAACTTGAGTCTCATAACCTTGCTAAGTTACTATGCAAATTTGAGAAGTGTTGGACTCTGCTTTGAGTTAGGAAGTTCGGTTTCCGATTACTAGAACTTTGTATCATTAGGTATGCCTGCTCGTTCGAGTTCAACATACGATGGTATCTTAGTATACATGGTTACCCCATACCTTAAGCCTTACCCTTATTCGTGGATCGAGTTACCCTTGTACACTCGCAGCCGACGGATTCTCACTTTTGTCGTTATGTCCAGATGGACAACGCTGGATCTGCGTCGGTTGATGTGGACTCATGGACTCTCGTGAACTACCTCGAGGAGGGTGGATTTCCTGCACTTGGTGGGACACCCTGAAGGACTTTGGGTACACCACTTACCCAGAGTACTCGACACGTGAGGTCATGACCACAGGCCAACTCCTTCGTTGTGAAGTAAAGATGAAGATTTCAGTGAGCCCGACCAATCCTGCTTGGGAATAGTGGGAGTGTAAGGCACAAGGGCGAAACTTGACCGACACGGTGCAGAAGGCTGCTCTCGAAGCACTCACAACTTTTTGTGGGAAGCACCCTGCTGAGGTAGCCGGCTCTGCAGCCAAAGTAATTCCTGTACCTGAGCGACAAGCTATACCTTGGGTCGAACGTGAAGCTGTCTTTCCAGCCCAGAGCAACTATCACTATAATCCTGATCTTATCACCTCAGTCCGCATTTCAGAAGCCACGTATGACACCTATCGACAGATGGTGGGAGCAAGTATATTCTATAGACACCAGATCTATAGGTACCAAGTTAAGGAAATGGAGTGTACAGCTCAAGCGTCAAAGGAAGCCCGAGCCATGATAGCTGCCCTCAGGAAGGAAAGGCGCAGAGACAAGGCAAAGATACAAGAGTTGAGTGAGATCATACACGAGCAGAACTTCCTGTTGCAGCATAACGACCAGTATATGCTTGAACTAGAAAATCAACTGGAAGCTGTAGAAGTTCCACCTCCGTAACCTGCTATCCCTGAACCAGAAGGAGAAGAAGATGTTGAAGAAGTCCAAGGAGAGTCTGGAGTAGAATCTGGACCCGAGTCACCATAATCCCTCAGTATGGAAGACCCAACCCTGGGAAGTTGGTATGTGGGAAATAAAATTATGAGTCATAAGAGTAGTATTTGTAAGGAATCCTAGTGTACAACCGCATTTGGTTAGCTATTGTGGTTGGTTGAAACAGGAACTTCTTTGTGCCGCTAGTCTGCGTTGTAATTCCAAATATTGTTTGGTAATTCTGAAAACCATGTAATGCCGGATTAAATATCTCTTTCAGCAGTAATGTTCGTAAGGCATTATCTATGCTAGTTGCGATCAAATCAAAGTCTTGTGGTGAATCTCGAAAATTCGTCCCAAAATTTCGTGCCAATCAAAGATCCAATCGAATCCTCAGTTCTGAACTTATTCTCGTAGGTTTTGCTCACAACCTTGTGAATTAAAATAAATATTGCTTTTGAGCATGCACTGCATAGCATATGTGTTTGGGAAGCTGGGGTTTATTAACGCGCATTCGCATGAAAACTCCGTACTCATACCCTATCTCCTTGGTTGGTGATGCTGTTATCCCATAGCCAAAGGTGCCGCGACGGAACCTAGGGCATCGTGTGTGCTGCAGCTACGCAACTGCTACTAGGAGCACGCCGGGTATCTTGATTGAGGGAATGCAACTCGCCACTCCGATCCTTCTCTGCCTGTGATTGCCCTCACAATCACTAACTCATCATATGGGTAACCAGGTCTTTCTAACGTGCATCATGAGCACCATACCGCACAAGCATGTGCATAGTGTCTTCACAACCATGTGCATCGCATCAACTTTGAAATTTATTGCACCTTAAAATAATAAGTTGCCAACAACTCAAATTCATGAAGTTAAGCAAAGGAGTGAGCAAGATTGTTCTGAAGTTCCCGCCTAAAGGTATCTTTCGTACGAGAATATATGGAACTCTTTTATTAGCTTTCCTTTTCTTCGTAATGGTCTTTTGGAAATCTCTATTGACTTGGTCTCTTGCCGTGAATCTCAACGACCTTGTGGCATCAATTCCCTCCTGCTCGCCAAGTGGAAGCAGTTGAAGTAGAAATTTTCTTGAGCAGTCAAGGTTCTCGAAAAGTCAATGCGGATAAGTCATCCATCGTGTATTCGTTCTTGGTCTGTGCTCATAACCTTCAAATCCTCAGAATCGAGCAAGGAAGTACACCCAGGATCGATCGAAACATTTTGTTAAGCTTCTCTTTGTTGCTATCGCGAACGTAGAGTGTTGTACACTGAGCTTTCTCGTTCTTATCCCCATTACTATCAATTCTTTAGACCGGTTGGACCTCATCTGCGTCAGTGTCACGAACGTACGACATCGTGACGCCACTCCGCCATCTTCTTCCGTAACCGTACTCACGACGCCGAGACCTCACGGGCTGACCATTGTCGAGCTCCGTGTTGTCTACAACAGATACCCGATTGGTTAAATGACCGTTACAGCCGCCGCGGCCATAAAAGGGGAAGTCCTTTACCTAGAACCGCCAATGCGAAAGCTCCATGTCCATCCGAGCTCGATATCACCACCGCTCTTGTTTTGCCTCTAGCTAGCCTTGGCCACATTGCTACTAGCCGATCTCTCCCATCTGTTCAGTTCCTTACCAAGAGAGCTGCCCTCCGTCTTCGTCCACGACATCGAGAAGAAGCTGGGAAGTAGACCAGAAGAAGAACTCAAGCCAAGCCGACACCCATGACTCAGTCCTCGGAAGAGTTCGAGACGCTTCGCTGGACGTTGATAGGGATGTATCTCTGTATCGTAGGCGGAATCTGTCTGCTGTTAGTTGTGCATGTGCACATTCATCGCTTGCTTCCTCATGAACGGCGATGAGGTAGTGAGGACCGTACCTTACACCCTTGTTCCATCTAATTTCTCGATAGTGGGGCGTGTAAACAGAGCTTTACCAAATTGATACTTGTGACTGTTTTGATGTTCGGTTTGCATTACTTACCATGAACGAGTTTCGTAGAGCATGTTCAAATTGTGAGTTTCTAGGTGAGATTCTGAAAATGTATTAATTAGGGACTTAATTTTCAGATGTTCAAACCGGCACGGAGTAACCCCAATGGATTTGGTACGTCGGGTAGCGGTGATCTAACGCTACCACCGCCCACGACGCTGACCGAAGCTTTCGTGGCAGCGCATACCGACATGTTGTGCCAGATCCTGCAGGCAAAACAGCGGATGGCTCAACAACTATAGCAAATTCCGCCGATGCAACAGAAGCTCCGACCTTCCAAGCCCTATTCACCCAAAGTACCTACCCAGAGTGACATAAACGCCATTGTCGGCGCAACTCAGCTGTTGGAAGGGCAAAATTCCATGCTGAACCAGATGGTGTACGATATCATCGAAGGGCGTTATGGGGAACCATCTCAAACTAGTTTGGCAGACAGTCTCTCTCAGTCTTTATCTGCCTCTATTTTCGAACAAGCCCGGTTGTTCAATCTGTTGGTGGAGTATGTTAATCAAGACCAACCCCAGGCCTCCGACTCCATATTACCCCTTTCTCAACTACCAATGGATCTTAGGCAAGAAGAGAGGGCAAGTCGGGGCAACAAGCGGGTATTATCTGAGATAGATGTAAGTTAGTGGGAAATTACCTGTAAGGAGACTCGACCGCGTGAGGGCAAACGAAGATGGGACACTAGCAAGGCCACTCAGCTCCCTGTTGGTGAAACACTCTTGCAAGCCGCGAGGTTAAGAAAGAAAAAGAAGAAGAAGCTCTGCCTCACCAAGAAAGACCAGCAACAAATTTCCAAGCCCGGAGACCTTTTACCCCGTTTGTGCTACAATTGTAGACAACCCGGGCATTACATACATAATTGCCCAAATCTCCAGCATCAGGATCAGAACCTCGGAGCAGCTAAGTGTGCTCACGGCAAGAAACCGATTTTTCAAGGAAAGCCAGACCAGCATAACTCTATGGGTAACATCTTTATCCGAGAACCACTTCCCCACTTCCTCGTGTAAATTTGAATCTCGGGGCGAGATTCTTCTTAAGGGGGTAGGCTATGACGCCCCATGTTTTTAATTAACGTCTTTAACACTAATGACCGTTTCAGCCGAGTCAAACCGGCCGACAATGTTCAAACCTAGGTCAACCTGGGTCATCACCTCGAAAACCTCGCCAATGAACCCTAATGAACCCCTTGACCAAGTCTACACACACCCGTGGTCAAACCTTGGTCAAAGACACGGTCAAACCCCGCTTAAACACTGACGTCGGCGAATGTCGTCTGGAACTTTTGCCACGTTCTCCAAATCTTACCTAAACGCTTTGAAATCTACCTTTATGGAAGTTGTCCAGTTTGTTGAGGGACACAACTTTCAAGTAGATTGGCATTTCAAATTTTAAGGGGAAATTGGTGAGAAACTTGGTCGACTGACATTACCTCATGTTTCCCGAAACATGGCGACTTTCAAAGTTTGGCAGCAATTTGTGCAAAACTAGTGGAGAAAAACACCATACGGCCTTTTTGAAAGTGGTAGAGGGTAGTGAGATCTACAACTTTCCTGTTCACCACTTGGTGCACTTTTGTTCAATTATTGGGAGAAAAACGTGCTCGAAGTAGCGTAGTCTGAAACTGTAGCCCTAGAACCGGGCCGCGTCGCGACGTCGCCGCGCTGGCGCGCCGCGCGCGCCATGCCACGGCCGCCCGCCGCCCCGGCTTTCGGGACATGCGCCGACCGAGGCCGCGCGCCTTCCCAAGGCGCCGCGCACCCCGAGGGCACCCTTGAAGTCCCGCACGCCCCCGTGGAGCACCCGCACTCGCCGGTCGCATACCGCGCGGTGTACGGTGGTCCGTCGCCCGCTCCCCCCGTCGCGCACACCGGCCGAGGTCTGGGACCTCGCGCTCGCCTCGGTAGTCGCGGGCGCGCAGCTGGAGGCCTCTGCACCCATATATGGGGCGGTTCCCTGCCGAGGAGGAGCGGACCGCGCCACAACACTTCCTGGCCGGCGGCGGCGAGTTCCTCCCCGAGCCGACCGCCACCAAGCACCACCATGAGTTTAGCCACGACCACCGACACCCAGGACAGTTGCTCGTACCTCGCCGACCCTCAATCAAGCCTCTGCCACTGAGGAAGCAAGTTGAGAAGTACCTTGGTCCGTGTGTGATGAGTGATTGACCGGATGGTTTGAAGCTTTGTGTGTGTAGTGTTGAGTTGTGTTGTGTGTGTTTTATTTTGTGTATTTACTTTATTGTTTATGTGGTGTGTTGTCAATGCACTCGTGAGGAGTGGTTGACAACATTGTGTGGACTGACTCTTGGCCTAGTATTGCAGGTGTTGGTTGCGGTTTGGTTTGCGTTGGTGCAGGTGAAGAACAGACGCGAAAGGTCTTAGCCTTGCGGGGCCTCCGAGGAGTGGAGAGACAAGTAGGCTTGGTTTGAGGGACCCGGTGGCCGACGGGATCAAGTGCGAGCCGCATGGTGCAAGAAGAGCAAGACGAAGTCGTGGACATGGAGCCGGTGCATCGGTGGTGGCCAAGTCAAGGAAGGAGGAAAGACTGAGTAGACCGTCCGGGCGCCGAAGGTGAAAGGCTTGGCGGGCTCGACGCTTGGCGTGGTAAGGCCGGGCCATGTACGCGGGGTTTGGTGGTTTGGCCACAAAACCATCGGAGGAGGGTTTCTCGGTTTGGGCCTCAAAACCGAGCCCGAGGGACTGGCGTGACGGAGACGGTATCCGGGTGCGTCGGGAAGCTTCGAGGCGGGCGACACGCGGCATGATCTCGGTGCTTGCGTCGGGAGGACGTGAAGGCCTGATGGATGCGCGACCGTCCGATGGTGAACTTCATGTGTTGACCAAAATGCCCCTGTGAGGGCTTGTGTTGTACTCCTAGTGTAGGGGCACTTCGGTCTTTTCCGGAGGGCCTATATAAAGGAGGAGGGGGCTGAATTTTCAGCCAACTCTTGGGCTAGTAGGCGTGGTACTCTTTCATTTTGGAGTGCTTTGGGAGAGAGGGAGAGAGGAGAGAGTGGCTCTTTGCTTGGAGCTTTTTGCCATCTTAGATTTGGATTCTAGGAGTGGCTTGTAATCGATTGGACAAGATATTCATAGTGATTTCATCCTCTAAATCTTGTGCCAATCTTTCTATTCCAGAATTTCTTTTATTACTTCTTCGGAGCTCTTTTTGTGCTATTTTCGTGCTTGTTTTTGGTGCCTTTGTTCTTGGTGTGATTCCGCGGATTTGAGTGGGTTTCTCCCCAGATTTCTTTGAGGGAAACATGGATAGATGTCTAGTGCATCTTTGTGATTGATCTTGTGCCCTCAAACGCCGGGAAACCACTTCGATTCAACGATTTTCGTTCGGTGCTCTAGCTTTTGGTGGTGTTCAAAGGATTCGCGATTCCCGATGATTTAGGGAGTTAGGAGACGAAATTTTTGGGGTATAGCATCCTTGGTTGACGCTTTACATGTCCCCAAACTCTTGTCTCAACAGCTTCTATCGTTAGAGAGATCCGGTGATGGATTGGGAGTGTTGACTTTGGGGGTCGAGCAGTTTTCAGTTCTGTTCGTGCCTGGCGGACTGTCCGCGAGGGCCAGATGGACGGTCCGCGTGTACAGATTTCTTCGCGTGTTCTTCGTGTTCTTGCTCGGCTTTCCTTTCGATCCGATTTGGTTTTAGTTTTTCGTTGCAGCCGGTTTGCGGACGGTCCGAGCTTCAGTAGCGGATGGTCCGTGGCTCGCGCGGACGGTCCGCCCGGTCTTCGCGGACGGTCCGTTTCTCTCGGGTCGGTTCTGGTGGTTCTGTTCGCTTTAACGGACGGTCCGGCTCGGGGCTGGACGGTCCGCGGCAAGGGTGCGGACAGTCCGCGGTACCCTGCCGGACGGTCCGCGCGGCCATCACGGGCAGTCCGCCCTGCCCGGCCGGACGGTACGCCAGAGCCTGGCTGCTTTGCTCTTTGGTTCGATTCCTCCCTCCTTCTTTCGTACTTCCGCGTGTGCTTCAAGGAATCATTCCTAGTACTTGAGGTTGATCCATAACCTCGTTGTTTTGGCGATTGGTGTGTGATTCGTTCCATCGCTTGTGTGTAACCGGGTTTTGACTAGGGTATAGGCCGGGTTCTTTGAGAAGAATTTTTACCGGCTCCTATTGACTCCCCCCGTCTCTAGTCGCCATCCGATCCTTCAATTGGTATCAAAGCCGGTTGTGGATTCTTTTGGCTCTAACAACTCTTGAATCCATAGGGTGACTAGAGGAAAGAGGTGCTTTTGCTTGCGACCTTGGTTTGCGCGTTTTGAGTCCGACGATTTGGAGTTGTGCCCTTGGAAAACCATAACTTGAGATACCTTCAGTAAAACGGGCATAACTTTTCGCTCGGTGCTCCGTTTTGGCTCAAAATTTTACAGCGGTTTCGTGACTCCATTTGTAGGTGATCCAAAATAATCTCAAGATCATTTTAGGGTCTTCAAAAATTCAGAAAATCAAGAAGTTAATTGAAAATTCCTCATTTAAGTCTCTTGCGGCTTTGTCTTGTTTCTTCTGAATTTTCTCTAGACTTCATTTCACCTTATTTTGAGCTGAAATTTTTTGTGCCTCTATCTTTGGTGCTCCTCGTTCAGTGGTAAAATTTTGGGAAAAAGATAAGATCCTTTGCTATTGAACTCGTCAGTACTTGTTAGAGAATTGAAGCATTTTGAGTGCTTTCTTTGCATCATTGCTTGTTCCTCGAGTTTGCTTTCGGCTAATCGTAACCGGTACTTTGATTATGGCACCAAGTTCTTCTCCTTGTGGTTCTTTGAACAGGAGGAGTATGGCGGTTGAGGCGGAAGCCGGAATGGAGGAGATGATATCTCTCATCGAGGACTATCGAGATAGTGACATCAAGAAAGGCGAACTCTACCACAAGCTAGGAGGCATGAACCAAGGTACACTTGCCAAAGTTATCTTGATCCTATGCAATAGGTTGGATGATTGTGAGTGTGATTGTGGAGACTTGCATAGGAGAAACATAGATTTGTGTGATGCCTTGCGTAGGAAGAATGAGAAGATGAAATGCTCTCTTACTAGGTTGAAATGTGGTATGGCTCATTGGAGGTCTCGTGCTTTGAATTCTTGCACTTCTTGTAACACCATGCATGCTAAAAATGATGCTTTGATTGCTTCCATTGCATGCTTGAAATCTGAAATTAAGGTGTTAAATTTCAAAGCTTCTTTGCCTTGCAAATCTTGCGATGCCTTGTGTGCTGAAAATGAGAAATTAAAAGATGAAGTTAATTGGCGCAAAATGCATGTTGAAGCTTTTAGAAGAGCATGCGGCAATCTTGATTTTGAGAATGATGAATTTAGATCATCTCTTGCTAACTTGCAATCTGAAATTGACTTGTTGAAATCCAATGCTTCTATGCCTTGCAACTCTTGTGTTGTTTTGAATGTTGAGCTTGATATGGCTAGGAGTAAGATTGCTTTGTTAGAGACAAGTGCTTCTTTACCATGTGTTTCTTGTGAGTCTTTGCATGCTGAAATTAATGAATTAAAATTGACTCACACCACATGTGTAGATGATCTTGAGCATGCTAGGGCTGAAATTTGTGATATAAAATCCATGCCTTGTAGCAAGTGCTCTTTGTTTCTTGTAGAGGATGCTTGCCATACTTCTTGTGATAATGATGATGATGATGCTTTGATGGGTGTAAATGATGATACTTGTTCATGTGGTCTCATTTGCACTTCATGCATTGATTTGGAAAGTGAAGTTTTGGCTTTAAAAAAAAATGCGCGATGATATGAGAGCCAAGTTGGTTGAGCATGATGAGATGAGTGCCAACCTTGAGAAAGAAAATGAACTCTTGCGTACCACATATGCTAAATGCATTGAAGAAGAACTCAACAATTTGAGAAATATGACTTGTGGTACTTGTGAGCGCCTCAAGTCTCAAAATGAGGTTTTGCACACAAGGTGCAAGAGTCTTTGTGCCAAGGGTTTGGATTCATGCTTCTCATGTCACTCCGATGTTGATGCTTCTAAATTTGCTTCTTCTAAACCGGAGTCGACTTCTTCTCTTGAGTGTGAGTCTTTGGATGGTGGTAAGTGTGCTAGTGCTTTGGATAGCTCTCTCATAGCTACTCCTAAGCTTGTTGCTTCTTCCGGTGTTGCCCAAGGTGATTTGAATGGAAAGGGTGCCTCCCACATATTTGGAACTCATATTCCCAAGCCGAGGTTCCAATGCACCTTTTGCAAGAAGGATGGGCATACCGTTGAGTTTTGCTTTCGCCGTGTCAAGCACGAGCGACGTGTGCGTGCTAAAGGTTTTAAGAAGCCACGTAGCCTTTCTCATGGCACGTGTGATTCTAATGTGGGCACCAAGTTGGATGTTGGGGTTGATGCTTCATGCTCTAAGTCCCAAGGGACTTCCCACTTACAAGAGAATGGTGATTCATCCACTCGGGATCGTGCCTCTCGATAGGCCTTTGTACCATTGCTCTCACTGTGGGAAGGATGGGCATCAAGATAGTTTTTGCTACCGCCGGGCAAGGAGAATACGGCGAGGAGGTTCCTCTAGGCCTTTGGTTGTTCATAGCCCTTCTCATGGCATGAACACTTGTGAGCCTAAGAAGGCGCGATTTGTGGACGGGTTTTATGACACTCTTTCTAGTGAGTTAGGCCATGCTCGTGGACATGCTTCTAGTGTTTCTTGTGTTGGTCCGCGACATGCTTCCAGTGGTGCTTGTGTTGGTTCTTCTCCTACGACCCTGAAGGATCTTTGCCTTTTTGCTTGTGGTAGCACTCGACTTTCTTCGTGAGTGACTTCTTTGAGGCATGGTTCCAAGGGTGTTCGAAAGACTTTTCATTGCAACCGGCATTTGCATCATGCTAACCCACATGATAGGTTGTGTACACCACTTACCCGTGTGACCAAATCTTGGATTCCCAAGTACATGCTTGCTAACCCTTTGGGATCCAAGGCTCGGTCTTTCTCGTCTCCTTGTGTGTAGGTATGGAGGCGCGGTTGGAGAACATGAGTTGGATGGGCTTGATCTCTGCCTGTGAGGATATCAAGACAAGATGGTTCTCCACACCGTTTTGGATGGCTCTTGAAAGCCTTTGTACACATGTATAGTGAGTTTTCTTTTCCCCTTGTCCTCTCTTGTATATACTTGTGTATTGCTTTTGTGAAAACCACGGTAGGCTAGCCATCTTGTTCATGATAGCTTTGTGATCTTGAATATCTATCTTGATATCTTTGTATGATTTTATGGTGGATGTTATTTATGAACATCATGTCATGGTTTATGGTTGATTGCTCGGATATGTCATGTTGTTCATTCATGTCTTGTTTGTCTAGCTCGATGGTACCTTTCTTGTTAGCATGTTTGTCCCCCATGTATATCTTGTCATGCTAGCTTTGTAATATATGTTGGTGAATGATCCATGTGATCTTGTATCATGCCTTTGTTTAGTTCTTGTATATTGTTTGGTATGTTGTTCTTTGGTATCATGTTGGTTTAGTGTAGTACCTTGTTGACATACTTGCTTGCCCATGCTTATTCATATTTGTGAAATCATGTTACAATGCTCTATTTATGTTAATTGATATTATCAATGCATTGTGTAGCATGTTGTGAGCTTTCCTTGGAGTTTTGAGCTTGTCTTGTCTTTGAGTTGTGTTGTTGTTCCTCTTTTCGGTTGGTTTTAGAGTTTTTCCTTGCTCTTCCTTTTCCTAGCTTCTGCCTTGTTAGTTGCCCTTGGTTGAGGGGGAGCTTGGCTTCTTTTGATAGGGAATTTAGAAGGTTTGTGGCTTTCTGGGTAGTCTTTGTGATCCTTAAATTGATATTCCTTCTATGGTATTCAATTGGGATCTTTGCGGTTTTGCAATTGGTACTTTTTCTATGGTACTCAATTGGGACCTTTGGTGGCTCTTCTCTCGCTTGGAGCGATTCTTGGTTGGTGTGTTCCCTCGTGAGCTTTATTGGTGTTAAGTCAAGTTCCTTGTCTCCCTATGCATTCTGCATTGCATTTGTATCATATATCATGATGTATAGACTTTGGTAGGTTTGACATTTGTGTCTCGCATTCCGTCATATATCATGTTCCTTTTGATGTACATATCTACCTATGTT
Organism: Cenchrus americanus; assembly: GCA_947561735.1. Classification (NCBI taxonomy): domain Eukaryota; kingdom Viridiplantae; phylum Streptophyta; class Magnoliopsida; order Poales; family Poaceae; genus Cenchrus; species Cenchrus americanus. The sequence continues at coordinate 160,783,258 of OX387242.1, read as the reverse complement.
GCATTTGTATCATATTGCATTTTAGGATGATGAGCTTCTTCCATATGCCTCATTTGAGTTTCTTTGGCTACTTGTGAGATATTGGTCATGTGTGTGGAGAAATGGCTATGTGAGGCTATGCTCTTGGAATATTTGAGATATATGTGTTGTGAGATAGCCTTTTTGAATCAAATGCTAATCTTGACTAAATTTGATGAAATGTGCTCCACTCATGTGTAGTAGTATATCCATGTCACTTTTTGGTCTAAATGTGCCTTTCATGCTTAGATTGTGCTTGGATGTCTCTTTCTTGCATTTGGGCCAAAGGCCGATATCATTGTGAATGTTTAGCCTATGTTGCATTCATGGAGGAGCATAAGCTTCTTTTTTCCGCAAAGGCACTTCATGTACCATGAAATGAATTAATCTTGAAAAGAAGTGTGTATGCTTGAAAAATGCTCCCTCCATCATGTTTATGCTTAAAATGTCTTATCTTTCACACATGGGTGCAAAACATGTTCCATGATGTTCACCAGTGGAGAAGTCTCCCCGAAGTGGACACATGGCTCATGAGCTTTAACATGACATGCTTTGCTTTATGGGTGTTTGCAATGATCTTTTGTTGAGAATTGGATATCCTTGTATGATCTCTGGATGATATCCATGTTTTTGGCTAGAATATGACATGGATAGGCTTTTACAGTTGAAGTTAGCCATCTTTTGATATAATTATTCAAATCTGAAAATTTGCTTTGTCACATGCCTATATTTCCATATATTACTTGTGGCAATGCTTTGACTATGTTATGATCCATATATGTGCTCTTTGTCTCATTTCTAGCCTTTGTCACTAAATTTGGCCTATTTGAGAAGCTCATGTAGATGTTTATATGCTTTGTTTTGCATTTCTACATTTTCACCTTGATTCATACATTGTCAACAAGGGGGAGAAGAGGTGAGCTTAATGCAAATTTAGAAGAGGTGAGCTAAAATTTGGAAGTTTGCATCCACATGTTCAGGGGGAGCTTGCATTTGTGTAGGGAGAGCTTTGGTGAGTTTCCTTTATTTGCCTGAGTTGTGCTTTGGTGGTTGCTTTTTGCTCTATCACGTGTGTTTACGGTGAGCTTTGTATGCTCTTTGTCCCTAGTGCATGTGTTCAGGGGGAGCTTGTGAGCTTGGTGTGCTCTTTTCTCTATCTCATGAGTTTAGGGTGAGCTTTGTATGCTCTTTGGCCCTAGTTCATGTGTTTAGGGGGAGCTTGTGAGTTTTGTGCTCTTGTGCCGGTGGTGTTGAGCCCTTTGCTTCTTGTTGAGTAGCCGGCGGTTGACTTGTTTTTTCGATTATCACATGATTGGTGTTGAGCCCTTTGTGCCTTTTCTTGAGGGATCGTGTGTTTTCGCTTGTCCATGATCGGTGTTGAGCCCTTTGTGCCTCTTCTTGAGGGATCATTCATTCTTGTCTCGGCTTTGTCGAGCCATTGCCCATGTCTTTGGGGACCGAGACATTGAGTTGGCCTTTGTGGTTTCTCTCATGCCAAGTGACCTTGTTCTTTGCTCTTGTGTGGTTTTTTTCACTTGGATGAGGTGTTTGGTCTTTGCCCTCTCAAACCATTTCTTTGTGCTCACTTGTTGTCAATCCACTCCTCAAGGGGGAGAAATTTGGAAAATCAAGTTGATATGAACCTTGATTTGATGGTGATGAGCGGTTGACAAGTGTTTTGGTAAGAGTTTTATGGCACTTTGTGTTGAGCATTTTGGTTTGATGGCTTTTAGGGATTGCATGTTGGTAGTGTGTCTCTTCGATTGCGCTTAGCCTTTGTGCTTGCTTTGGTTTCGAGAGGAATTTGTCGGAGCATGTTTTTATCCCTTCTCACTTCAAGTGGCCTTTTGTTTGCTTTTTATTGGCTTTGTGGCGCTTGAATGAGTCCTTATTTGCTTTTTGACCTTCTTTTGTCAATGCACTCATCAAGGGGGAGATTGAAGAACCAAGTTGAGAAGAACCTTGGTCCGTGTGTGATGAGTGATTGACCGGATGATTTGAAGCTTTGTGTGTGTAGTGTTGAGTTGTGTTGTGTGTGTTTTATTTTGTGTAGTTACTTTATTGTTTATGTGGTGTGTTGTCAATGCACTCGTGAGGAGTGGTTGACAACGTTGTGTGGACTGACTCTTGGCCTAGTATTGCAGGTGTTGGTTGCGGCTTGGTTTGCGTTGGTGCAGGTGAAGAACAGGTGCGAAAGGTCTTAGCCTTGCGGGGCCTCCGAGGAGTGGAGAGACCAGTAGGCTTGGTTCGAGGGACCTGGTGGCCGACGGGATCACGTGCGAGCCGCATGGTGCAAGAAGAGCAAGACGAAGTCGTGGACATGGAGCCGGTGCATCGGTGGTGGCCAAGTCAAGGAACAAGGCAAGACTGAGTAGACCGTCCGGGCACCGGAGGTGAAAGGCTTGGCGGGCTCGACGCTTGGAGTGGTGAGGCCGGGGCATGTACGCGAGGTTTGGTGGTATGGCCACAAAACCATCGGAGGAGGGTTTCTCGGTTTGGGCCTCAAAACCGAGCCCGACGGCCTGGCGTGACGGATACGGTATCCGGGTGCGTCGGGAAGCTTCGAGGTGGGCGACACGCGGCATGATCTAGGTGCGTGCGTCGGGAGGACGTGAAGGCCTGATGGATGCGCGGCCGTCCGATGGTGAACTTCATGTGTTGACCAAAATGCCCCTGTGAGGGCTTGTGTTGTACCCCTAGTGTAGGGGCACTTCGGTCTTTTCCGGAGGGCCTATATATAGGAGGAGGGGGCTGAATTTTCAGCCAACTCTTGGGCTAGTAGGCTGTGGTACTCTTTCATTTCGGAGTGCTTTGGGAGAGAGGGAGAGAGGAGAGAGTGGCTCTTTGATTGGAGCTTTTTTCCATCTTAGATTTGGATTCTAGGAGTGGCTTGTAATCGATTGGACAAGATATTCATAGTGATTTCATCCTCTAAATCTTGTGCCAATCTTTCTATTCCCGAATTTCTTTTATTGCTTTTTCGGAGCTCTTTTTGTGCTATTTTCGTGCTTGTTTTTGGTGCCTTTGTTCTTGGTGTGATTCCGCGGATTTGAGTGGGTTTCTCCTCGGATTTCTTTGAGGGAAACATGGATGGATGTCTAGTGCATCTTTGTGATTGATCTTGTGCCCTCAAACGCCGGGAAACCACTTCGATTCAAGGATTTTCGTTCGGTGCTCTAGCTTTTGATGGTGTTCAAAGGATCCGCGATTTCCGATGATTTAGGGAGTCAGGAGACGAAATTTTTGGGGTATAGCATCCTTGGTTGACGTTTTACATGTCCCCAAACTCTTGTCTCAACAGCTTCTATCGTTAGAGAGATCCGGTGATGGATTGGGAGTGTTGACTTTCGGGGTCGAGTAGTTTTCAGTTCTGTTCGTGCCTAGCGGACGGTCCGCGAGGGCCAGGCGGACGGTCCGCGTGTACAGTGTTCTTCGCGTGTTCTTTGTGTTCTTGCTCGTCTTTGCTTTCGATTCGATTTGGTTTTAGTTTTTCGTTGCAGCCGGTTTGCGGACGGTCCGAGCTTCAGTAGCGGACGGTCCGTGGCCTGCGCGGACGGTCCGCCCAGTCTTCGCGGACGGTCTGTTTTTCTCGGGTCGGTTCTGGTGGTTCTGTTCGCTTCAACGGACGGTCCGCGGCTCAGGCCGGACAGTCTGCGGCAAGGGTGCGGACAGTCCGCGGTACCTGCCGCCGGACGGTCCGCGCGGCCATCACGGTCGTCCGCCCGCCCGGCCGGGGACGGTCCGCCGTAGCCCGGTCGCTTTGCTCTTTGGTTCGATTCCTCCCTCCTTCTTTCGTGCTTCCGCATGTGCTTCAAGGAATCGTTCCTAGGACTTGAGGTTGATCCATAACCTCGTTGTTTTGGCGATTGGTGTGTGATTCGTTCCATCGCTTGTGTGTGACCGGGTTTTGACTAGGGTATAGGCCGGGTTCTTTGAGAAGAATTTTTACCGGCTCCTATTCACTCCCCCTCTCTAGTCGCCATCCGATCCTTCGGCCCACACCACCGCTCGGGCCGACGGCGGCCGGCCGCCGCCCGCCCGCCGGTGCGCCGCTCGCCGACCATTCCTCCGCACAAATTCCGGCGCGCCCTAGCTCCTAGGTACACACGTGGTCCTCCCCGGCCCCTCCCCTGGCCATCTCCGTCACCGAACTCGCCAAACTCCGGTGAGCCGCCGCCCCCCCTTACGGCCAACGGCCACATTGCAATCCTCTTAATCTTGCTAGGGTGTTTTGTGTAAACAGAGGGCACAGTTGTGAAACTGCAAAAAATTCAGGGGCCTGACTGCAAAGTTGTAACTTAAATAGTGCATGTGGTTTGCAGAACCTTGTAAAATTCGTAGAAAATCAGGAAAAATTCAGAAAAATGCAAACTCTATTTTGTTGGATTCGTTGTGAAAAATCCTACAACTTTTGTCATTCTTGCCTGAGCTAGTTCCTGGTAGTTTGTGCATGAAAAATAGGAATGTGAAAAACCTAGATCTGCAATATCTTAAATTCCATAAATCCTCTGTGTCCAATTTTTGGATATGTCGTGTGTTGTGACATGACTAGCTCATGTACCAATAATTGCGCAAAGTTATGTTGTAAAGCATTTTATAAAAATTGTTTTCCATTTCTGCAGGATCTGCATAAATGATTTTTTAGCTAAAAAAATTAGATTTTTGCAACCAACTTTTGCATACTGTCTTGTTATTTCAAACCACACCTCTGGTGTATTAAGCGCAATTTTATCATTGCCATAAATATTTATTTTTGAATTATGCTTGTTTTCCTTGGTAATTGCATAAGTCAAGTTTCATAATAGTTCTAGGTGTATGTGCTGCATCCCTAGGCTAGTTTTGGACCATATAACATGTGTGAGAAAGTTTGGATTATTTTGAGGAGTATTTATTTTTGTGTGCATTTAACTTGTCCTTCTAGCTACCTTTTGTTATGTTCAAAAATGATTAATTCCTAGCTATCCAAAGCATGCATGTATGTCCAGTGGCTTGTTATAGGTGTTTAATGTGTAACACACCCTTCCACTGAATTTTATTAATTAATTTCATGCATAAAAGCTATGGGGGACATTAAGGGCTTAATAATCTTTTAAATGGGAAAAATCACTAACCATCCCTAATAACCTTGTGTGTAGTTTTAAATCATCTTAAAAGGCTAAATATACCCACCCACTACTGTTTGTGAAGTTAAATTAGATTGCTTACATATATATGTACACAGTCATTATCAAAAAGAATATTTAATAAAGAGCTGCATATTGTTCCTTTTTGGAAGAGTATGCTAAATGTATTCTTATCTAAGTGAATGTGTCCAACTAATGCGCCCCATGGCTGTCATCTATTGCTTGTGGTTAATTAGATTAAAAATCGTTGAATAAATCTTGCATTTGCATCTTCGTGTAGATCTTTCTGACGGCAGACGTACGCTCGTGCCGGAAGGAGGGAACGAAGGTGCTGAAGAAGAGCTGCAGTATGTGGACGTATCTCAAGACTTGGACGCAAGTCCAGAAGGTCCCAAGGCCAACCTTGCCAACAAAGGCAAGCCCCGGATCATTAACCCCGCCTTTTAAAAAATATACAATTATCTTTTGCTATGATTGTGCATTTACGTTTTAGGAGTTGAATTGAAACCCTAGATACCTATGCTCTATCACTAGTATGCTAGGTCGATAGCTACTTTGCTATAGGACCGGTACAAGTCGAGTGATGTTCGTCACTCGCGAGAATAGGTTCTTATGTTGGAAACATAAGATCTTTATAAATGGATCGCTCATGTGGTAAGAGCATGGGATTTGGGCTCCATTCCAGTGGCTTTCGTGGGCTGAGCTTTTGAACGTACTAAGCACTTGCCGAGAATGGGACCGGTAAGCCTAGTACCTTAACGAGACGGCGCGAGAACTTTTCCCTACTACTCTTGAGTATTCACCTGACCGGCTAGCTACCGGGAAGGGGGGGTGCAAGTGTAAGACTGGGTACCTCGCGGGGTATGCCAGCTAACCTTGTACCCAGGACTGTAGGGTCTGTTCCCAACCCGAGGACTTTTGGGAACTACCTAGGAAGTTGTCCTTGCGGGGGAAGCCTACCGTGTGTTTAGATTTACCTTGCAAGGTTTAAATCAATCGATTATCGGCCTCTCACCGTTATCCGAGACTGCTTAATGAACTGGCCATGATATCCCGTAATGACGGAACTCGAGGAATGCTGTTGTATGAATTAATTGCTTGTCCAATTCTTGATTGAATTAGTTGGCACACTTAGAAATGGTAATCAACTAGAACTTGTGCTAAAATATTGAAAGTAAGGATCTCCTCATAGTGGCTGTTCAGCAAAAGAAACTCCACCGGCCAAAAGCCTTTCATGTCTAGAGTTTGGTGATGTAGTTATCATCCGACAGTTGAGTCTTGCTGAGTATTAGTATACTCAGCCTTGCTTTAAAACTGTTGCTGCAGGTGTTGTTGACTGGGAGGGTGATGACAAGTGATGACATCACGGATGGCCTCCTGTGATGTTTACCGTTGCGTTAGATTATTTTATTTCCGCTGTTTTAAACTCTGAACCGTTACTTCCTGTCATGAACAATGGTTTGTAATAAATCGGTTTTAACTCGTGTTGTTCTCTGGACTCTCCTTCGCGTGAGTTTTAATGCATATGTGGATCCTCTGTATGTACTCCAAGTGATTTACTGGGCGTTAACCCGACAACTAACGACAGGATGATACTTTATTATTGCGTAATGACCAAAGTGGATCGGTCCTAGGCGATAGTACGGTATTTTCCTGGGCGGGTTGTCACACAAAACAAACCAAGTGGCTTGACCAATGCCACACACTTGAAGGTCACTAATTCACTTACCTTTATCATTGCTTCAGAAGTCACTCAACCTTGTCCACCATCCCCGAAAGTGATGTACCTCCATGTCACCACCGGGGTATGAGGCCGGAGAACCACTCCTGATATCAACCAAATGTTCTCCGGGTCTCCCACCTGCAACTCAAAACCAAGAGAGAAAGCGAGCAAATGACTCAACATTGGGGTTAGTTCCAAAGGTGTTAAACCAGTGTTGGGCCATTTCCTCGAAAGTAGGGTTAGCAACACTCATCCTACCGCGCCTATCAAAAATGTGATCCATCCTGTCAACCCTATCAAACCTGGAACCACCATGGGAAAACCACTCCCGTCTCACTGGAGGAGTACGAGTGCCATGAAAGAAAGACCATAGTCTGTAGCCCCTCTGAGACTCAAAGCTGCGACCTCTCCCAAACTCGTATTGATCACGAGATGGAGAACGTCCAGCAAACTCAACACTACCAAACTCAAGATGCTTACCATCTGTTCCACGACTGAAAGGACTGAACCCTCTAGCATCAGAACCAGGGAAACCAAACTCTCGAGGCAATCTTCCTAGCACCGGTCTGACTGGTCACCCTGACCGGTCTGGCCGGTGGTCCTCGGCCAGCGGCCTTGTCTCCACTTGAGGCTCTCCTATCTCTTGAAGCTGGAACCATATACACAAAACCCTTTCCCTTGGGCAGAGACATACGAGGCTCAGGCACACCATGAAAAGGGTGGTACCTGTCCTTGTTTGCGCACTCCTTAGCCATTCTCGACTCTCTCCTTCTCTTATAGCAAAACTCTTTCTTGTGACCATTCTTTCCACAAAACTCACAATGGAAACGGATTGATCTGGCTTAGGCATGGGGTGAGGCTCATCACAAGGCTTCTCACTTGGTTTCTCTCTCGGTTTGAGCAACTGTTTGGCTTGGGAGCAAACTTTTCTTTGGGTGTGGATTGTGGTGGTACTGGAACATTCCCAAATTTCCCTTCTCTCTCTCCACTACTCTCACCAACCATATCAAATCCCAAAGCCCAACCATCAAAGCGCTTACAACTAGCAATCATCATACCAAGCTGAGGTTCTTGACTCGACAACCAACTCAGCACATCACGCAAATTATCATTCTCATCTTGCAAGTTGTCAACACATTGTGCAAGTTCCAGATTTTTCATAGCATGCAACTCACAAGTAGAACAAGAAGTAGGAATAGGCATTTTCAAATCAGCCTCAAGCGAAACAATGCGATAACGAAGCTCAACAATTTTTCTCATGCAAACTTGGAGCTCCAAGCAAAGTGGGTCTAGATTGTAGCTCAGCCAACTCAACCCTAAGCACATCTAGTTCCTCACACTTGGAGGCAGACATTTCCCTAAGATCAGTCAAGTCAACTAGGAAAACAGAGCAATCAGCACAATCAATTTCATCAGAAACAACAGGGCTATCCTTAAGAGAATCAATTTCAAGCTTGTTATCAAGGATCTGTGTTTCTAGCTCAGCCACTCTAGTCCTAGCATCTTCAAGCAAAGCTCTAAGCTCCTTCCTAAGCTTCATAGCCTCTCTAAGCATGTGATCGCGATTATCAAGCAAGTCAACCAACTCCTCATTCTCCTTGCGCATGGAAGAGAGCTCATCACATACCTCAGCCTCGGAATCTAAGTCTGAGGCATCCTTCTGGCTTCTCTTGCTGCTGGAGCTACGAGCCATGCAGCGGAAGTCGTCCTTGAGGCTTAGGCCCGTCACACAAAGGCCGTTGAGATACTTGCCGAGGTTCTTCTTGTTATCCTCTTCGTCTTCATCACTCGAGCTTGAAGACATGTCCTCGAAGTCGGACTCGATGTCGCTTGATCTCTTCATCTTCTCACGAGACCGCGTCTTCTTCCCATGTCCATGATCCTTCTTCTTGGACTTCTTCCTCTTGTCCTTGAACTTGTGCTTGTCGTGGTTGTTCACCTTCGGACACTCAGCGAAATAGTGTCCAGCCTTGCCGCACTTGAAGCATGTCCTCATGTTCCTCCTCATGTTCACCCGGTTCTCGAGCAGCCTCTCAAATCGCCTCGTCAGGAGCGCCAGCTCGTCCTCTCCAAGCACATTGAACTCCTCATCTAGCATAGATATCAGAGAGGACAAAGAGAACATCCTGGCAGTGTTGCCGTAAACGGTCGTGTAGCCCGTGTACATAACATGTAGACGCTACTCGGGAGACTTCCATGTAGTTTAGGGTCTAAACGGATCATTACACAGTTAGCCTGTGTAAACGGTCAAACTCGGTCAAACACGGATTAAACAACTCAAAAAAACGGCAAAACACAGTTTTACTCAGCATGTAGACCGTGTAATGGGCCGTTTTGGTGATGGGCAAGAGGATGACCAGTGATTGTTCATTGTCTGTTGGTTGCACATCAATGCTTTTATCCATCTTATGAACTTTTTCACGTTTTGTTACCATCATGTGACTTGTGAACTATATTTGGTATTGTATTTCAATGACTGGCCATGTATTCTGTGTCTATGTGACTTCTAGTCAACAAAGTATGAGACACTAGTGAATTAGTGAGTGGTCTGAACACATGTATTCAATATTCAGTGATGTGCTGATGTTATTTGAAACGGGGAACTATATCAACTATAAGCTTAGAATGCTATTTTTCTCTCATCCGTACAAAACCATGTAACTCGTGTACACGACGTGTACACAGCGTTTACACGGCCTACACACTAAACGAGGGTCGAACGAACGACCACCGTTTAGCATTTAGGGCAACATTGCATCCTGGTGGATGGGTTAGCATTAGCCTTTCCTTTCGAACCACTGATGAGGGCAAGACTATAAGAGTCAGTCGGGCCCTCGATCTTGGCTGTCATACCCCTATCCTCCTAAGCTGACTTGAGCTTCGAGAACAGCTCGTTCACAGTCAGAGTGTCATACTTCTCCGACTCCACAATGGCCTCGAACTTTCCGCCCCAAACCGTACGATCCAAAGATTGTAAGAGCTTGACAGCTATATCATGATCATCGTACGGGAGCACGTCCACATTGGCCCTCGTGTTGTTCACAACCACCGTGAACCTCTGAAACAAGGCATCGATGGACTCACCGGGGAGATGAGTGAAGTTCTCGTACTCTCTCTGGTAGGTCGCATACATCCGAGCCTTAACCTGGGCATTCCCAACATGAGCTTCTCTCAACACCGACCATATTCTACAAGCCAAGCTCTCCGTGTGCACCCGATCGAATTCAGGCTAACAGAGAGCACGAAACAAGTAGTCGACCGCCTTGTTGTTGGCATCGAACATGTCCCTCAACTTGGAGCAAGGAAGTTCATCAGCTAGACATAGTTGTTGTCCACCGTGACATCCCAAAGGATCTGACCCTTTCCGCGGAGGAACGCCGCCATCCGCTTGCTCCACATCTGGTAGTTCTTGCCAGCGAAGTGTGGAGGACCCGAACCCCGTTCCTTGTACGCCATCCTTGGATCTTAGACTCGCTATAGTCAATCAAGACCCGTAACCGGCTCTAATACCACTTGAAGGACCGATACGGCGAACCAGAGAGGGGGAGTGAAATGAAGCCCATAAAAATTCTTCTCGAAGGAGATGGAGGCTCCAACAAGACGAACACGGCTTGCAACACACGTCTCCGACTCACTACCCAAGTGGGCCAAGCCCACACAGCCACTGAAGTGCTACTGGACCTAGAAACCAACAAACAACCTTCCGAGCCAAAACACACCAATACGCACAGTGGAAACTTGCACGTCTTGCTGCTTTTGCTGCACCGGTCAGACCGATGGCCTGCGCCGGTCAGACCGATGACACCGGTCAGATCGGTGGACAGCGCCGGTCAGGTCGGTGGCTACAGTAGCCGCACAACAAGCATTCCAAAGAACCTCAGTGACTTCTCTAGGACTTGGAACAAAAACACCCCCAAAACACAACCTGTACGGAAGATAAACCCTACACAAAACCTAACTAAACAACTCCAAACAGACCAAGAACTGACCAGCAGCACCAAAACCCAAAGACACACAAGTCAAGTAGTTCACCCGAGGCAATCCCACAATTGGCTCGCACCGGTCAGACCGGTCAAGAGCACCGGTCAGACCGGTGAAACCTGGGCAGCTTAGGATGAATAGCACTCGCGGGTCAACTCCTCCAAATCCAAACTTCGATCTCCTGAATCGCTCCATCAACTTGAACAAGACTTTGGGGATAGTAGAAACACCTCATGAGGAGTGCATAGCCAAGATTTTGTCCACCAAAACTTGCCAAACCAAGAGGAATCAAAGAAATCATGCCAAGAACTACTCTAACCCTAGAACACCGAAAACCCCAAAATTGTGCCTCTTAACTCACGGATTTGGGAGGGGAATCAAAGGAAAAAGAACCACGAAGGGTTCACACGAATTTCCCCCATCAAATCCCCAAGAGCAAGGTCCCCAAAACACACCGAGAAAACCACAAAGAGAGGGCTCCGAAAATCATCACCAAGAACATCCGGGAACAACACAACAAAGCCTTGAGGAACCACGCCGAATCATCTATACATACCAAGGAGATTCATACAAGGTCTATCTTGCCGCCCAATCATGCAACTCTCTCACAAGATCTCACCATGAAGCTCTCAAGCTAGTTCTATGGAAATCCTAGGAAAATAGGAAGGGAAAATAGGAAAGCAAATGAACTAGAGTTCCAAGAGATGGCTGCCATCCTCTCACCTCAGGGGTTATATGGAGGCAACCGAAAGTCTAAAATACCCTTACATAATAACTAGGGATACAAGCCCGTCAATGGCAGTTTTGGAAGTCTTAAGATTTTCTCCATCGGACGGATGCCCAGCGACCGCACCCTGCTTAGCCTCGACGCAAGTCATGCGATCCCGACGCGTGTCCTCCACTTCGAAGATTCAGACCACGACGTCACACACCGGTCAGACCGGTGCTCCTCACTGGTCAGACCGGTCAGACCCACCGGTCGGACCGGTCTGGAGGTTCTGCATCTCCGTCTTCGGTTCTTCGGTCTTGGCTTTGTGGATCAACTAAGGAACCCAGAGGTTTACTGGTGAACCGCTGGAAACCCCGCCAACTCGGTGTAGCCTCCATCAATCGACACTAATGACTCGGCTCCCACGTAGTCCTGGATAGACCTTGGTTTTGAGGCTTAACCAAGAAACCGTCCATGACTTCATCTTGCTGTTCATGCCACCATGCGGCCGCACTTGACCCCGCTGGCCACCGAGTCCCTCGAACGAAGCCTACTTGTCTTCTCCACACCTTGATGCCTCACCGGCGATGACCTTTCGCGCTTGTTCTTCACCTGCACCAACACCAGTCAAGCCGCAACCTGCACCTGTAATACTTAGCCAAGAATCAGTCCACACAACATTTTCAATCACACATCACACCAGGAAGCGACCATCCAACGGTCCTCGAACCACACATGGTCCTCACTCACCCATCATGCTCATCTCAAATTCCCTGCTCATATCCTCTGCAAATCTTGCAACAAGAGAGTTAGAACAAGATGTAGGAATGGGTTCTTTCAACTTAGCCTCAAGAGAAACAGTGTAAGCATGCATCTCATCAATTTTTCCATGCAAAATAGGGCAAGAAGTGCAAGCGCCTAGCAAAGTAGGTCTAGACTTAAGCTCAGCCACTTCAACCCTAAGCACATCTAGTTCCTCACACTTGGAGGCATACTTTTCCTTAAACAAAGCAAGATCGGCAAGGAAAATAGGACAATCAGCACATTCAACTTCATCAGAAAACAACAGGTGAAGCTTTCAGGGAATCAATTTCAAGCTTATCATCCAAGTTCTGTGTTTCTAACTCAGCCACTTTAGTCCTAGCATCTTCAAGCGAGGCCCTAAGCTCTTTCCTCATTTTCTTGGCCTCTATAAGCATGTCATCATGGTTATCAAGCAAAGAGCCAAGCCTCTCATCCAAGAACCTGAGCGGGCTGAGCTGCTTTGCTAGAGACGGCTTCTGCACCATGGCGCTGAGCTCCGACAGCAAGAAGAGCACACAGAGCGACTCGGACTCTAAGTCCGATGACGAGGTGCGTGATGAGCTTCCCTTCTTGCGCCAGGAGAATGAGAGGCTTGGCTCTTTGCTTGATAACTGTGATGACATGCTTAGAGAGGCCAAGAAAATGAGAAAAGAGCTTACGGCTTCACTTGAGGATGCTAGGACTAGAGTGGCTGAGCTAGAAACACAGGTGCTTGATAGCAAGCTTGAGATTGATTCCCTTAATGCTAGCACTGTTGTTTCCGATGAGGTTGATTTTGCTGATTGCTCCATCTTTCTTGCTGATCTTGCTTTGTTCAAGGAAAAGCATGCCTCCACGTGCGAGGAACTAGATGTGCTTAGGGTTGAAGTGGCTGAGCTTAAATCTAGATCTGCTTTGCTAGGTGCTTGCACTTCTTGCCCTGTTTTGCATGCTAAAATTGATGGAATGCATGCTTACACTGGTTCTCTTGAGGCTAAATTGAAGTAACCCATGCCTACATCATGCTCTACCTGTGAAATGCATGCTTTGAAAAATGGAACTTGCACATTATGTTGATCGTTTGCAGGATGAGAATGATGAGCTGAGAAAGTTGATGGGTTGGTTGTCTGGTCATGAGCCTCAGTTGAGAATGATGATCGAGGCATTTAAGAGGCAGGATGGTGAGGGACATGGGGCAAACAAGGTTGGTGAGGGAAGTGGAGAGAATATCCCAGAGCCACCAAAAACCCACCACAAAAATGATTTCCCTCCAAAACCTAACCATCTTAGGAACCGACTAGACACAACCCCAGCTCCACCCGTGTGTCCTACACCCACAAATGATCTCCAAAAGCCTATCAAGTTTGTGAGCACTTCGGGGAAAGTGTTCTTTGGGAAAGAAAGTGAGAAGGCAAGTGAGGAGAAACCGGTAGAGAAGTCGAGTGGAGAGAAACCAAGTGAGCAGCCCCAATCAAAGCCTAAACCTAAACTTGTGAGATTTTATTGTGGCTATTGTGGAAGAGATGGTCACAAGGAAGAGTTTTGCTTTAAGAGGAAGCGAGAGGAAAGGATGGCAAAGGAGTGGGCGAACAAGGATAGGTACAACCCTTCCCATGGTGTACCTAAGCCTCGTATGCCACTGCCCTGGGGTAAAGCGGTGGTGAGAAGTGTTCCGGCATGGGGAGATGCGAATTCCCGTAGCCGAGGAGCTGTTCTGGAGAGGGCGGTCAGACCGGCCTGGCTAGGCAGTCAGACCGGCCCTGCACAGAGGGGGCGGTTAGACCGTCCTAGCTAGGCGGTTCAACCGCGCCCCCCCTCGAGGTGGTGAGTCGAGAGGTTTCAGTTCTGGAGATAGTGGTGCTGGTGGTTGGTCTGGAGAGTCAGCAGGTGGTCAGTTTGCTAGGCATTCTCCCTCTCGAGTCCACTACGGGGATGGGAGGAGTCGTAGCTTTGAGAAGGAGAGGAGGGACGGTCCACGGGACTTTTTTCGTGGTTTTGGTTCTCCTCCAGGCAGCGAGGGCTGGTTTCCTCGGAGTGATTACCGAGGTGGTGTTCGTGACAGTACTTTTGGTAGGAAAGATGGTTTGGTTTGTGCTAACCCCACTTTCGAGCAAATGGCTCGGCACTGGTTTTACTCTTTTGGTACTAACCCCAGTGCTGAGTCGTTTGTTCGCTCACCTGCTCGTTTTTGAATTTCAGGTGGGAGACTTGAAGAACATTTGGTTGATTGACTCCGGTTGCTCAAGGCATATGACCGGAGACAGGGGGTGGTTCTCATGTCTCATCCCGGTGGTGATGAAGAGGTACATCACTTTTGGGGACAATGGGCGTGGGCGTGTGCTTTCAGAAGGTGAGATAAAAGTGAGTGACAAGATCACTCTGAGGCGTGTTGCTCTTGTTCAATCGCTGGGGTACAATCTGCTTTCTGTGTCCCAGCTGTTGGATGAGGGTTTTGAGGTGTTGTTTCGGCCTGGTGGTTCTCAGATTTTGGACTCTCGAGGGGACCTTGTTTGTACGGTCGTTCCTGAGGGTCAGGTTTTTCGTGCAGATTTTTCTCTGTCTTCAGGTGTGGAGCATTGTTTCTTGGCTAGTTCTTCGAGTGAGTTGTGGAAGTGGCATAGGAAGTTGGGTCACTTGAGCTTTGACCTTTTGTCGCGCTTGATTAAACTCAATTTGGTCCGAGGATTGCCACGGCTGAGGCTTGAGAAAGAGTTGGTTTGTGCGCCGTGTAGGCATGCCAAGATGGTAGCCTCTTCTCACCTGCCTTTCACCGATGTGATGACTGAGCGTCCATGCGAGCTGCTCCATATGGACCTTATTGGACCAGCTCGTGTGCGATCTAGGGGTGGGAAGTGGTATGTCCTTGTTGTGGTGGACGACTACTCTCGGTATGCGTGGGTGTTCTTTCTCGAGGATAAGGGGGAGACGTTTGGTTTTGTTCGAGATCTGGTCTTGAGGTTGAGGAACGAGAGGCACGGAGATGCCATACGAGCTATCCGCAGTGATAATGGCTCGGAATTCAGAAACTCTCGTTTTGAATCCTTTTGCCATGACTTGGGTCTTGAGCACCAGTTTTCGAGTCCGTATATGCCTTCCCAGAATGGTGTTGTGGAAAGGAAGAAACAGGACCTTGTGCGAGATGGCTCGGACGATGCTTGATGAGCATAGGACTCCAAGGAGGTTTTGGGATGAGGCGGTGAATACCGCGTGCTATGTGTCAAACAGGATCTACCTTAGAGTGCACAAGAAGAAAACATGCTATGAGTTGATGCATGGTCGCACACCCAAGGTGAGTCACTTCCATGTCTTTGGTTGCAAGTGTTTCATTCTGAAGAAAGGCAGGAAGTTGGATAAGTTTGAGGCTAGGTCTGTCGATGGTATTTTCTTTGGTTATGCATCTCATTCTGGAGCATATCGTGTGCTCAATCTTGAAACTAACCAAATCGTGCAGACTTGTGAGGTAAACTTCGACGAGACAGAGCCACGTAGTTAGCCTGTCTTTAAGTGTGCAGGTGATGATGAGCTTGGCGAGTAGATCTTTCAGGAGGAGGAGCATGAACACGGAGACGATGAAGATGGCGGTGTGGTGGCTCTGGCTGAACATGTACCCACTACTTCGACTGCGGTGGTGGACAGACCCTCTCCTACACCTACGACGACAAATCAAGAACGAGGAGAAGCTGATGTTGACGGAGAGGTAGCATCGAGGCGAGAACCTCCCAGTCGAGTACAAGTGGATCACCCAGCTTCGAGGATCATCAGCGACATGAATGAACGCACTACACGGTCGAGGGTTCGGAATAACTCTCATTTCGCTCATGCTGCATTTGTTGCTACTTTTGAGCCCAAAGACATTGGACACGCACTATCTGATCACAATTGGGTTAATTCGATGCATGAGGAGTTGGAGAACTTTGAGAGGAATCAGGTTTGGGAGTTGGTTGACCCTCCCCCAGGGTGTAAGACGATTGGTACAAAGTGGGTGTGGAAGAACGAAGAGGGAGAGAAAGATGAGGTTGTGAGAAACAAGTCGAGACTTGTTGCTCAAGGGTTCAGTCAGAAGGAGGGGATTGTCTACGAGGAGACCTTTGCTTCCGTAGCCCGTTTGGAGGCAATAAGGATTCTTCTAGCCTTTTCCGTGGCTAAAGGGTTCAAGTTGCACCAAATGGATGTGAAGAGTGCTTTTCTGAATGGTGGGTTGGAGGAAGAAGTGTATGTTAGGCAACCTCCGGGGTTTGAGAGTGAGAAGTACCCCCACCGGGTGTACAAGTTGAGGAAGGCGTTGTATGGGTTGAAGCAGGCGCCTAGAGCTTGGTATGGAAGGTTGAGGGGGTTCTTGTTTGAGAGAGGTTTTGAGATGGGGAAGGTCGATCAGACCTTGTTTCTACTGAGGCAGGGCAGAGATATCCTGATTGTGCAGGTGTACGTGGATGATATTGTCTTTGGTGACTCGTCTAATTCTCTTGTTGCAAGGTTTGTAGAGGATATGAGCAGGGAATTTGAGATGAGCATGATGGGCGAGTTGCAGTTCTTTCTCGGGCTACAAATCAAACAATCAAAGGAAGGAACATTTGTGCACCAGGCTAAGTACACCAAGGACATTTTGTGGAAGTTCAAGATGGAGAATTCCAAGGCTATGACGACGCCGATGAGTACAACTACAGCTCTTGATGCGGACGAGGAAGGTGAACACGTGAACCAGAAGGAGTACCGGAGCATGATTGGGTCACTCCTCTACTTGACGGCGACGAGGCCGGACATCCAGTTCTCGGTATGTCTGTGCGCTCATTTTCAAGCGTCTCCATGGACTTCGCATCGGCAGCGGTGAAGCGAATTTTCAGGTACTTGCGTCACACTCCCGACTTCGGCCTTTGGTACTCTGCGTCCTCTTCTTTGGCGCTTCATGGTTTTTTAGACGCGGATTTTGCCGGGTGTCGGTTGGATAGGAAGTCCACTTCTGGGACTTGCCAGTTTTTGGGTTCTTCTTTGGTGTCTTGGTCTTCCCGCAAACAGTCGAGTGTTGCTCAATCCACTACCGAGGCCGAGTACGTTGCCGCTTCTAGTTGTTGCTCACAGCTCCTTTGGATTTCATACACCATGAGTGACTTTGGTGAGGAGTATACCCATGTCCCACTTCAATGTGATAGCACCAGTGCCATAAGCGTTGCAAAGAACCCAGTGCTCCATTCCAAAACCAAGCAAATAGAAGTGAGGTATCATTTTCTGAGAGACAACATAGAGGAAGGAAAGATAGCTTTGATCCATGTACCCACACATGACCAACTAGCCGATATTTTCACCAAACCCCAAGATCAAGCAACTTTCACTCCTTTGCGGGGGGGAGCTTGGTGTGTGTTTGATTTCTTGAGTTGGGTGTGTGGGAGCTCCTTTGTAGCTTATGTATAGTTTCCTTTGTGCATTTCTTGCATTTGGCATGGCATATGTAACATGATGTATAGGCATCCTTGTATCTTAGATTGCATGCATTTTGTATCATATGCATTGGATAGGAAAAGCTTCTCCAATATACATTGTTCACCATGGGATGCTATATATGTCTTTGTGAGCTTGTTTGGTATGATATGGCTTGTTTGGCTAAGCTTTTGATGATCTTGATGAATAATCCATGGTTGATGGCTATGTTTTTTAAAAAATGTCACATATATGCTCTCTCATGCGTAAATACCTTTACATGACCTAGACATGTTTTAGTGGCTTTGCTATGCTTAATTTGTGGTTGGATGACTAGTTTATTGATCATATGGGGCCAAAGGCTCATTTGCCATCATGAATGTTTAGCCCTCTTGCTTTATCTTGTGGAGGAGCATAAGTTCCTTTTTGTCGCAAAGACATTTCATGTACCAATTATGAATCTGAAAATGAAATGTAAAATGTTTGCAAAATATGTTCCCATGTCATATGTGCTAAATTTAATTTGCTTTGGGTGCTAAACCGTTGCATGATGCCTACCAATGAGAAGTCTCATATATAGAAGTAGGCACATGGCTCGGTGGCTTTGACATGACATGAGGTGCTTGTGGGTGCTTGTGATGGTCTTATGATTAGAATGGCTGTCCTAGCATGAAGTTTGTATGGCTTTGCCATTTCGAAATGTTTTGCTCTGGTTTAGGTTTTTGCTTAAGAGAGAGTAACTTTTCGCAAAATTACTCAAATCCTTTTTAGCCTTGTCCAATGGTTGTGAAACTTGCTCATTTGGACTTGTGTAGCCTCTTGTGATGAATTTTGTATATTTGAGAAGCTATATGTTGAAACTTTTCGCATTTTGCCTTGATTCATGCATTGTCTACAAGGGGGAGAAGGTTGTGCATGCTTTGGGCACCTGGGAGTGTTTGGAAGGTGTTCCAATTGGTTCGGGCAATTTTTGAGCAGTTTGATGCAGGGTCGGTCTCTTGGGGCGGTCTAACCGCCCCCAGGCAGTCAGTTGTGGTGCAGGCGGTCTAACCGCCCTGGGCTTGGTGAGCAGTTTTTTGCTCTTTGCTGCATTCTCGTGCTGCATTGGTTCAGGGGGTCTTTGGCTCAGGGGAGCTTGAATATGTGCAGGGGGAGCTCTTTGTGTTGCTCGAGCTATGGTTCGGTGGTTTGCGCTCTTTGTTTGAGCATGTTTTTATCTCGGATGTGTGGAGCCGTTGCCCTTGCCTAAGGGGTCCGAGACTTGTCTTTTTCAAGTGATCTTGTTCTTCGCTTTTCTTAGGCTTTCGATCGCTTGTTGAGGTTTCTTTTTTTTGTTTCTTTTCTTTTTCTTTTCTCTTGAGTTACTTCATGTGGGTGTTGTCAATGCACTCATCAAGGGGGAGATTGAGGACCAGGTGTGGTTCGAGGACCAGTGGATGGTCGCTTCCTTGTGTGATGAGTGATTGACAACGTTGTGTGGACTGATTCTTGGCTAAGTATTGCAGGTGCAGGTTGCGGCTTGACTCGTGTTGGTGCAGGTGAAGAAGAAATGTGAAAGGTCATTGCCGGTGAGGATTCCAGGTGTGGAGAAGACAAGTAGGCTTCGTTCGAGGGACCCGGTGGCCAGTGGGGTCAAGTGCGGGCCGCATGGTGGCATGAACAACAAGATGAAGTCGTGGACGGTTTCTTGGTAGAGCCTCAAAACCAAGGTCGAGCCGGGACTAAGTGGGAGCCAAGTCATGAGTGGAAATTGGCGGAGGCTACACCAAGTTCGCGGGGTTTGCAGTGGTTCAGCAGAAAACCACTGGTTACTCAGTTGAGCCACAAAACCGAGGCCGAAGACTCGACGAGGATGTGTGGCCAACCCAGGGCGGTTCAACCGCCCAGGAGGGGCGGTCAGACCGCCCGGGGGCGGTCGGTGCCGGGCCGGCCTAACCGCCTGTGGGGGCGGTCTGACCGCCCTGGTCGCTGGCGCCGAGATGCTTCGAAGCGGAGGACACGCGTCGGGATCGCAAGGCTTGCGTCGAGGCTAAGCAGGTTGCGGTCGCCGGGCATCCGTCCGATGAGTGGCTTGTATCCCTAGTGTTAAGTAAGGGTAGTTTAGTCTTTTGGGTGCCTCCATATATACTCATTGAGTGGATGGATGGCAGCCAACTTTCTTGGAACCCTAGTTCATTTGCTTTCCTATTTTCCCTTCCTATTTTTTCTTAGGATTTCTATAGGACTAGCTTGAGAGCTTCATGGTGAGATCTTGTGAGAGGGTTGGATGATCGGGCGGCAAGCTAGACCTTGTATGAACCTTTGTGGCATGTATAGATGATTCGGCGTGGTTCCTCATGGTTTGGATGTGTCGTTCCCGGTTGTTCTTGGTGGTGATTTTCGGAGCCTTCTCTTGGTGATTTCTTTGGGTTGTTTTCGGGACCATTCTGTTTGGGATTTGATGGGGGAATTTTGTGGGAACCCTTCGTGGTTCTTTGGGCTGTGATTCCCCTCCCAAACCCGTGAGTAAAGGGGCTCGATTTTGGGGTTTTCCGAGTTCTAGGGTTAGAGGTGTTCTTGGCAGGATTTCTTCGATTCCTCCTTTTTGGACAAGTTTTGGTCGGATTAAACTTAGCTATGGACTCCTCATGAGGTGCTCCTAATATCCCCAAAGTTTTGTTCAAGTCCGTGGAGCGATTCGGGAGATCGTGGTTTGGTTTTGGAGGAGTTGACCCGCAGGTGCTGTTCATCCCGAGCTGCCTAGACTACACCGGTCTGACCGGTGCAACCCTCAGTGGGTTTTTGCTCGGGTGAACGTATGGGTGTGTTCGCTGTTGTCCTGTGTTGCAGCTGTTTCGAGTTTGGGTCAGTTTGGAGGTCGGTTGGCCTGTTTGGCCATTTGGGGGCTTTTCGGCTTGGACCGGTCTGACCGGTGTGAAGCCACTTAGTGGAAGTTGCCAACTCTCACCAGCAGGGACCGGTCTGACCGGTGGTTCTCACCGGTCTGACCGGTGTTGGTCTGTAGACTCGAGGTTTGGTGTTCCGCTGCGTTCTCGGGTCGGAAGGTTGTGTGTTGGTTCCTAGGTCCAGTGGCACTCCAGTGGCTATGTGGGCTTGGCCAATTTGGGTAGAGAGTCGGAGACGTGTGTTGGAAGTCGTGTTCATCTTGTTGGAGTTTCCATCTCCTTCGAGAAGAATTTTTATAGGCTCCTATTCACTCCGCCCTCTCTGGTTCGCCGTATCGGTCCTTCAACATGCTCTCGGGTAGGCTCGGGTTGCCCCGGGATTCCATCCGAGTCAGAAGAAGGTAAAGAAGCAACAAGCTGAGCTAGTTGAGTTTCTATCATTTTATTAGAGCTAAGCTGATTCTTCATGGCGGAGGTAAAGGATTTTATGGTGGAGTTAAGATTTTCAATAATTTTCTTATTGGCGGCTAGTTTTTTGTTTAAACTTTCATTTATTCTAGCTTGGCCAAAAACAAGATCATTAATGGAAGGCTGATTATTGAAAGAGTTACAATAGTTACCTTCATTTTGATTGTTGAATGGGAAGTTGGGCCTTGAGTTCCACCCTTGATCGCTATAGTTGTTGTTGTGGAACCCGTTGTTGTTGCCATTGTTGATGAAGCTGGCTTCTTCCCTTGTTTCGAGACAATGCCCGAATAACCAACATTACCGCAAATCTCGCACGTCATGTGCGCGTCCATGATCTTGGCGGTTTCCATGTTGCTTGATGCCTCCAATTTCTTCATGAGGAGGTCCACTTAGCGGCAATCATGTCGATTCCATCAACTTGGTGTACACCGCGGGTACAGGGTTGGAGACAATCTTCATCCCAACCTTGATTTGCCACCATCTTCTCCATTAATTCCTTAGCGACTGGTACTTGTAGCAAGAAGAAGGCTCCTACAGCAACTGCATCTAGGTGCTCACGGGTGTATGCTTGAGCCCATGATTGAAGTTCTGAATTAAGAACCACCCGTGCATGCCATGGTGCAGGAACGCGGTGATGTACTCCTGGAAGTGTTCCCATGCTTCCGGGATACTCTCATCATTCTGCTGCTGGAAACTCGAAATTCTTGCGCGGACGACATTGGTTTTACCCACTGGGAAGAACTTTGTGAGAAATGCCTTTGAGCACTAATCCCGTGTGCTTATGGCATCTCGCTCCGCATAAAACCATAGCTTCGCCTTCCCGAGTAATGAGAATGGGAATAGGAAAACAGATGGCATCATCCATAACTCCATAGATAGTGAAAGTCCTACACACTTCCAAAAAGTGCTGGAGATGTGCATTGGCATGTTCATTAGGCTTGTCGGAGAACGGATTTTCTTGCACCATGTTGAGCAATGTCGTCTTGAGTTTAAAGTTTCTGTCTCCCACCATTGTGGTTGGTCCGGTTGGGACATTGGTGTTGGATGGAGTGGAAAACTCGCGGATTGTCCTCTCGGCCATTGGTGCTGACGAGGTGCTATCTACGGGATCGACGGTGTCCGTCTCTTGAGTCGAGAGAAACTTCTGAGGGATGATGACACGGGGTCACACTCTCCTCACAAGTGACTCCGGATTGTTGTTAAAGTTGGACGGTAGGTCGAAACCGGTCATGCACTACTCTACCTACACGAGAGTAGAGCAAGGGTAAACCCACTTAAAATAGCGGTTCACCGAACCTTGATAATTCTATCATGATGTCTAAACGATATCTTATTCCTATTGCCTCCCCAACAACGATGCCACAAATGCTTCTTGACGCTCCTTAGCCTCACCACTAGGTTGGCACAAACGGCGACGGTGATAGAAATGTTTGCTAGTGCATACAAGCATCACCGTCGGGTTCACACCTCTAGTAATGGGACTAGGGGACGTCTGGGGTAAAACACACGATCATAGAAAGGTCTGCAAGCGCACGGATTACCATTGTAGCACTTCACCCGGTGGTATTCGGGTTGTCGATTTATATTTTCCCGAGGGAGGCACGACGACAAAGATGATCGAGTAAATGGTGGAGAATAACCAAGACTTGGTAAAGGGCTATAGTGGGGGATAACGAAAAAAGGTATTCAGGGATAACTTGACACATGCTAGGAGATCTAGATAAAAGACTAGAGAGGATAGCGAGCTGGGAGGACAACGAGACGAGAAAGGATCCTAACACAATCTATCTATTCTAGTCAACTCTAGGCAAAGGGCTAAAGCAAGGGATAACCAAGGTGAGCTAACTCAACAAGCTCTTCTAGTGCTGCAGGGGCATGCAAAGCCGAGCCCTCAGACTGGGTATGAGAAGGGAGAACTATGACGCGCTGAATCCTACCGTCTCGAACTAATATGGTGGACTACAGAGCCCGTCCGGAGCTGTCACCTCCTCAGGGTACCACAACTATTCCGTTGCATGGGACACCAATCTAAGACTAAGGTAAGCTCTGAGCACCGAGCTCAGAACAAACCAAAGAACCTTTCCCCGGGTACCACAAAGGAAGGTCTCTCTCTCTAGTGAAACACCAGATATCAAGCAACGAACGACTACAACACTACATGGTTCAAGAGAGCTATAATAACCAAGACTAAACTAACTTTAGTCTAAACCAAGAATAAAGCTTCTAGAGCAAAGTAAAAGCTGAATATAATTTACTCGAAAAGTAAGATAGAAAAATAACTTGAATTGTACTTGAGTTCAAACAAAAAAAGGATACAAGAGAAATACCTGAACTCTGAAGAAGACTCCTTCGGAACCCCGAGACTTGATCGACTTGACTCTAACTCCCAAGCAACACTAATCCTACTCTATGTGAACTAAAGAGTGGAAATGAGATGCTCCAGCGTGGTGTGTTCGATCCAGCGGGTGTGAGGCTCCTTATATAGGTAAGTGAGGTCGGTTGAGTGCGTGGGCCAATTTTCATAGATGCGGCCGGATCAAGGGGTGCGGCCGGCCCAATGATCCACCGCCTCTTGACTTGGACGCTCCTGATCCTTGCTCCTGATGCGGTTGAGGGTTGGTTCCTTGCGTAGATTTTGGCTGGTATGGCGGTTGGGAGGTGCGGCCAGCCCACCTCTAAGCCGTGGGATGAACCTCCTTCGCTTGGTGACGCTCAGGATGGTCTATGAATGACGGTTGTGGCGGCTGATTGGCCGGAGAGGTGGACCCCTTGATCCAAGTCATCACAACTTCATCCATTCAATTAAACCGACGTTTCCTTGATCAATCTCGTTCATCAAAGTTATGCACACTGGGAAGGACTTGATTGGACCGAGGATGTGGCACGAGGCAGGTGCGGCCGCACTTGGCAAGGTCGGCCGCACCTATAGGGTCGGCTGCACCTGCAGGCCGGCCGTGCCTGGTGGTGCGGCCGTTCCTGGCTCATGTGTACCTGTCCATTTCCCTCCTAATTGTGTACCTATCCATAAAAATTGCAACACAACTTGTGGAACTTTATTAGTATCAAAAATGTGCATGAAACTTGTTGCATACTCCTATCAAACCCGAGGTTTTGATGGTCAAATCTTTGTTGTAAGGACCGTCAACAGAGCGCAGGCAATCTCCCCCTGAGCAGCAGATGCAACAAGTACAACAGCCTCTGCAACAGGAGGAGCCCAGACAATCTCCACTGCAAAAGGGGAACCAGGCCAGGAAACCTCTATCTAAAGATGAGATTCTTAACTGTATTATTGGGACAGAACAGGAATGACCAATATATAAGCCTGGTGCACCTATGTTGTTAGAAGAAAATGTAAAGGCTGCTGGACCAAATTGTGCCAAGTTGCATGCTTATGTCATGGAACACAGTAAGGATAAACTTGCCTTTCCAACAAAGGTGGATGAAGACTACTTTAAAGGTGGTTGCGGTGCTTTAATGTTAAACATTGAATTTAGTAGCGTGTATAACAATATAACCCTGGCTTCTCTTGATGTTACCTTCATGAGGTTGTGGACATTATAAGTCCTTTAAGACACAAAACGATATTTCTTTAATTTTGACCACAAAGTTCATGCATGCTAACAAATTGATTTTTTGTAGGAAAATGATGAACAAGGCAGCGGACATGCAGATCAGTGTTGGGTTTTTAGATCCAGATTTGTTTACTTCAACAAATATATATTTCTCAGCGTTCTCACCAAGTTGGCAAAGCAATCTCAAATGCAATGAACAATGACTACGTGGTGAGTGCCTACTGCACTAGCCACTGGGTAACAATGATCATCTGTATGAAGTTCAAAGAGGTTTAGTATCTAGATTCTGCTAAACAACATCCCCCGCTAAAGTTCCCAAACCTCCAACCAGTTTTGAACTGTTTCTTGTAGGTTTTGTTCACAAAAATTCAATCTCTTAGTGTTTCTAATTGGTACTGCTGACCATGCAGGGCCTTTGGTACAGTATTTGTAGGTTTTGTTCACAAAAATTCAATCTCTTGGTGTTTCTAATTGGTATTGCTGATCATGTAGAGCCAGTGGTGAACATGCACAGGATGGGGTGACGAAAGGAAAGTAAAAAGTCAAAAGCCACACTCAAGCACAAAACAAATCTCGCTGTAAGACCAATGTTTTTTATGGTCCCTTTTTAACTATTTGGTACTGCATTAACTTGTCATTTTGGTACCTAGATGCAGTGTGCAAAGAAGCCATGGGGGTCCTCTTTGTGTTGATTCCATGTGGCATTCCATATGTTAAGACTACTCGATGACATACCTGACATCAAGAAGGCTGCTGTAAGTAGATAATAATGCTCAACCTTGTCTCTGCTCATATTATCCATCTGATTATAGAAACTGATTTCTACTTGTATTCTCATAATTTATTATATTTTGCTGGATTTCAAATCTCCTATACATGTTTCCACAGAAGATCTAAAGCGTATCCGGGGGATGCTGTGTGAGTACATTCTTAAGGAGATCATCGACCGAAAGGGCAACTTCTACAGTGGTGCACTGTGAGTTTATTGTAGCCAGAAACTTGAAACTCATTCAGTCTTCTTCAGTCAAGTGTTGTTGCTTGAGAAACCTGCTTGGCTTGCTTGGTTGGGGTCAGATACTGCCTGGTTCAGGCAGTTTTCTCATGACTCCATCCAAACAAGCCCTGATGAGAGTAACTTGAAACTTGATGTGATCCTATCTTGTCTATAAATGTGATCTTGCTTGTCTATAAATGTTATCTTGCTTTGCCTATATCTGTGTTGTGAGAATGTGTTTGTGATGTCTCATTGTTGTGGTGGATGCCATATCCAGGCTGGTTCCAGGATGCAACCCCTGATGGCTGCCAAATCCTGGCTGGTTCTAGGATGCCGCCGGCAAGCAGGCAGGTTACGTAGGGGTGGCCTACGTATTGGTAATGGATGTTAATTAAAGCTCATTACAAACACTGATCAGTGAGTTATTGGCTTCATTCAGAAAGCCCATTACAAACATACCCACAATGTAACGGGTAGTGTAAAAGCCCGTTACCAGTCCTGACCGGTAGGACCCAGGACCTGGCCCGTTCATCGAGATATAGGAGACGCAGGTTGAAAGCAAATGTCTCCTTTAATAGAGAAAAAGCAGACGAGTGTAGAAACAGGTGTGTCTCATTTCGTCAAGACAGAAAAGATGCAGGTTCACGAAACGCGTCTCTGATGTTAATTTCACAGTAACAGACTTTGTTTTCATGCCCATTACCAAAGTTTCTTGTGGGCCCAGAGATACAGCCATTTCACGTGACCAGTGACTAGTTGTGGTAACGATCGTTGTTTGATGCCCATCCCATTACGAATCCTATATGTGCTGAGACGCGCATGAAATAGACGCATCTCAGTTCATCAAGATAGCGGAGACGCAGGTGCACAGCAGGCGTCTACGATATTGAGCTACTGTAATGGGCTTTGCTTTGGTGCCCGTTACGAAAGTTCCCTGTGGGCCCAGAGAAACAGCCATTTCACGTGACCGGCGGCTAGTTGTGCTAACAGACGTTGTTTAAAGCTTGTTAGGAATATGTCTTATCAGTAACGGGCATCTGCCCGTTACCTTTCTTGGCTTATTTGTAACACTTGATCGGTAACGGGCGCATTGCCCGTTACCAAGGCAATCTATGCCCGTTACCAAATCGAGTTTTTCATGTTGACCTCCTCGGCCACCCTCGCCGTTGGGCTACCGAGCAGGGCGGCGATCATGTCATGCCCAGACCTGCCGTGCGCGCGGTAGGCCGTGAAGAAGTGCTGCTGGTAGCAGTTGTCGTCCACGTGAAGGGTGATCCTCCTGATGGGCTCGCTCTTGGCGGTGGTAGTGGTGGAGAGCGCTCCCTCCATACCGCGGATGAAGGCCTCGACCTTGGCATAGACGTTGTCGAAGCCATGTGGGGGCTGGCGGTTGTATGAGTGGTCATATGAGTAGGAGTCGAGGTTGACAGCGCCATAGGAGACCCAGAGGGAGGGCCACCACCGTGAGAGCATGACAGTGGAGGCCGCCTCCTTGGACGGCATGAAGCAGAGGATATAGCAGAGCAGACGGTGGGGGAGGCTGGACAGGCGGTCAGGTAGGCCGGACAGGACGGCTGCGGAGGCCATTGACGTCGCCGACGTTGGTTGCGCGGATCAGATCTCGTCTAGGGCTCCGACAAAGCAGAATACGATTTGAAATAAGACAAAACAGAACATGGAGGGAAGGGATCTTTAAATTGATTTTTTTAGAATTACACTGTGCAACATAGACGCTCACAAAATGCACGGACACTCAACCCTTTGAATACACGTACGCAAACCCTACCCCTATGAGCACCTCCGAAGGACTAAGCACCTGTAGATCTAGAGATTCCCGAAGTCACTAATAGCGCCTCATCATCAATAGGAACATCACTTACCACTTAATGTATAACACCAGTAAATCCTAGAAAATCCAAGAAAAGGCACATGAGGAGGGGAGCAAAGTCGCAAGGACGTATGGGCTGTGAACTCGTGTGGTCTTCAAATTCGGTGCCAGCAAATAAACGAGGTAGAGAGGCCTAATTGTAAAATTACATTCTATAAGGCGTGACTAATGTAAATACCTTATTATATCACAATGCACATGGTGCTCTTACCTTCTATAAGTCTATAATGGACATGCACCCGGAGCCCAGAGCAAGCTTCAAGAGTAATAAACGCAAATCCAACAGCGTTGATCGCCACAAGTGCTTCTTGAGATAAACAAGTGAAGAACTCACTCTAGGGCTCAACCTCACACCTAAAGAACTCTCACACACAATCCCTAGATGAAATTCTAGCAAGGATTAGCTCTAGAAGGAGTTGGGAGGGAGGAGTGAATTCTTGGAGGTGCTTTGTCTCTTGTTAGGTCAGCAACAAATGAATGTGGGGGTGAGGGTATAAATACCCAACCCCCAAAATCTAAATGTTAGCTTCACTACGAGGTCCCTACAGGATCATCCGATGATGTATCGAATGACCCGGCTAACACCAGATGAGTGACAGTGAGTTTTGGGACTTGTGGTTGGGCCATATGATCCAAGCCGGATCATCCGGTATTATACCAGATCACTCGATGATTCCTGCAACAGTGAGAGAACTTTTGTGTTCGTTTGTGAATCAGGGCCACAACCTCCACCTTGTAACCATCCTTCGCGACGCCATTCCTAGATATGATGTGAGTAAGGTAGGTGATGGACGGTTGACCGAATATGCACATGGAATGCTTGGTGAAGAAGTTGTTGGTGTGGATTAGGTCCACAACCGCCTTGACATGCTGCAAGTGAAGGACCAATACAGAGAACCAGAGAAGGGGGGAGTGAATGGGAGCCGATAAAAATTGTTCTCGAAGGAGATGAGAACTCCAACAAGACGAACATGGCTTCCAACACACGTCTCTGACTCACTACCCATGTTGGTCAAGCCCACACAGCCACTAGAGTGCTACTGGACCTAGGAACCAACAAACAACCCTCCGAGCCAAAACACACCAAGACGCACAGCAAAAACTTGCACGGCTTGCTGCATGTGCTGCATCAGTCAGACTGATGGCCTGCGTCGGTCAGACCGGTGACACCGGTCAGACCGGTGGACAGCGCTGGTCAGGCCAGTGGCTACAGCAACCGCACAACAGGAGTTCTGTCGGTGTTTTAGACCGGCAACCTACTAAGGGGAGTACCCAAAGTAGATGAATGTGGTCTCGCCGAGATCGGTAACTCGAAGGAAGAGACACGTGGCACACAATTTAGACAGGTTCAGGCCGCGAGGTGCGTTATACCCTACGTCCTGTATGCTGCGTAGCTCTGGATTGATTGGGTACGATTACAAGATGGTGCAATTGTACGCCGTGAGATGAGATGATCAAAGAGGGGTCCCTGCCTCGCCTTATATAGTCCGGGAGGCAGGGTTACAAGTCAGTTTAGGGAGAGAGTACTAGTCGAGTACGTCTAGGAGTCCTCCATACAGTGCGGGACATGTACAGCTTCCTATCCGAGTACTTCTCCTCTGCAGTCCTTGTGCTTCACGCCATCAGGTGCCGTGCAGCGCAAGTCGGGTAGTCCCAGGGGCCCACCGAGTAGTCGGTCCTGGTACCCACCGAGGTAGTGGGCCCAGGGAGGTCCATACGACAAGCCCCCGAGTACTTTGTAGTCGAGAAGGATAGCTTCAAGTAGTCTTGACGGCCTTAACGAGTAGTCCCCAAGCGTCCCCGAGTACTACAAGTCAAAAGTCCTCAAGAGTAGTTGAAGCATCCTGAGGCTGGAATGTACTCCAGCAATGTTTGAGCAATCCTGAAGTCTTCTCGAGTAATCCCAAGCGTCCTCGAGTGCTTCCCTTGAAGGTCTTCAACAATGCCCGCATTGTCTTGAAGCCGAAGCTGATATGGAAGCGCGATTGCAAAATCGCACTCCATATGGTGTAGCCCTCGAGCCTTAGGTTGAGTTGTAGACTCTAGCTGAGGGTCCATCTGAAGTTTTGGCAAGAATATCCCGAAAAATCCGGAGAAAAAACCGAAGGACACGTGGCAAGAAGCCCCCGAGCCTTGAGTTGAGTACTTCCTCTCGACCGGCGCCGGTGTCCCCGCCGCGGCCAGATCCGAACCGCGAGTGGAAGAAGTCAAAGGCGAAGACCGAGGACTTGCTCGCTCTCCTCAACGCGGATTCCTGCGCGAGAAGGAGGTCGACATGTGGAGGGCCGCCGCCGGGGATCCGTACCCGATGGAGAAGAATGAAGATGAGATCCCGATGTTCGCGCGATTCGCGGAGTGCAGGCTTTCTCTCCCGGCGAGCAATTTCTTCAAAGGGCTCATGGGGTACTACAACATCGAGTACCTCAACGTCAACCCCGACGGTATCTTCCACACTGCTGTCTTCGTTCATTTCTGCGAAGACGTTCTGGGGATCAAGCCCCATTGGATCCTGTTCCAGAAGTTCTTCCGGGTGAAGCCGCAACCCAGCGCCAGCAACCCGCGGGTAGTCGAAGGAGCGGGGATCCAGATGCGGGACGACGCCGCCGAGCAGTACCTCTCGTACAAGCTCATAGACTCCAACCAAGACTGGAAGGCCAAGTGGTTCTACATCACGAACCACCATTCGGGACTGCCGAAGCCGAGTGGGAAGCAGCCCAAGCACCGCCCATGGTGGAACACGGAGCCAACGATGCAAGAAGGGATCCATCTCCCCGAGTTGTTGGTGCGGATAAAGGCGTTGAGGGAAGCCGGGCTGAGGGCCGAGCACGTGGCCTTCAGCTTCATGAAGCGCAGGGTGCAGCGGCTGATGGCTCACGACACCCTGGGGTTGGAGTACACCGGCGACGACGACACGTCGCGGATGCCTGGAGACGAAGTTGACGACGACGACATTATGGACAGGCTGGCTCGGATCTTCAAGGACATGCCGCCGTACACGGCGTGCCCCATACCGGAGTACTCCGCCGTGCGCCAGCCAAAGGAGGTAGGTAGTCGTACCCAGAGTCGAGTACCCATTCCATGTGAGTAGTCGTACTGATGAGTTGTTTCTTGCAGAATGACTTGAAGAAGTTTGTCTCCGAGCCGCCGCCACCCCCCAGGAAGTCGAGATCCCAGAGGAGGGGAAGACCAAGGCCAAGGAGCGGCGTGAGGTCGGCGAAGGAGACGACACCGTAGTTCTGGAGGACACGTCCGACGAGGACGACGACAAGGAGACGCTGCAGGACCGCTTCCAGCTGCGGTCGAGGTTCAGCCGTCCTGGCCTACCTCATGTCTCTCTCGTGCAGGATCAACCGGCTACCTGGAGGCTAGTCTGGCCGCGCTGCCGCAGAGGCTGCGCAATGCGTCCCGCAAGCGCGTGGCGAAGAAATTGAAGGTCACTGAGACCACGTCCCAAGAGGTAAGCCGCCTTGAGTAGTGTAGTCGAGTACTGGTGCCTCGAGTTCACTTGTTGATGAAGAAGTTTCCTTGCTTGCAGAAGTTGCCGCCTATGAAGCCCGTTGATCAGGGCGACAAAGGCAAGTGGGACATGGTGGGGGAAGCCGCTGGGAGTCGCAGCCCAGCCCCCACTGTCGAAGAACTCTTGGCGCAGATGGAGTGCCAGCCCCCTGCTCCTCAGGAGGCCGCGGAACCCACTGCTGCTGCTGCGGAAGAGGTGGTGGCCGCAGAAGCGCAGGAGGAGGAACCCGCCGAGGCTGGATTGGTGGACATCGCCAGCATCCTCGGCGCCCCGACCGTGACGGTGGTCCGGTCAAGCTTGTAAGTGTTGAGTCTTCCCGAGAAGTACTTGATGTTGTAGTCATGCCTAATTGACAACCGATTTGTGTACTCTGCAGGAAATCAATGAATCTGTCCTGGGAGGGGATGAACCCGGTGCAGCGGTGGCAGAAGAAGAAGCCGTGCCACCCGCTGAGGAGTCCGCTCCCGCCCCTCAGGCGGAGCCCGAAGCGCCGGCCGCTGAGGCTACGTTGCCCGAAGCCAGCGTAGTTGAAGGTGAGTACTCTGCTGAGGTTGTGGTATCCCCGAAGAGTAGTCGTAGTTATCAGATATGGCTGACCCGCACTGGAGGTGGTCGTTCGCTCCCCGGAGATCCAAGACGCGGAGCCCATCCACTCTGCACGGATGACCGAAGCCGCCACGAGTAGTCGTGGCGGGATCGAGTTGTTGGCGGACGACTTGGTCGATCCGGCAACGGTGGCTCGGCATCTGGAGGCGGTCCGCCAAGCTGAGCAGTGGATGAAGGTGAGTAGTCATAACTCTTGGAGTAGTCAATCCTTTAGCGTTGAATACCCATCTGACATATGTTGTCTGTGCAGGACATCGCAGAGAGGTCCCGTGAGAAGTCCAGCATGCTTCAAGGCTTTGGCGACGCAGTGCTTCGGGCCGAGGCGCTGGAGGACCAACTCGTGAAGTCCCGGAAGCACGCCGCCGCCATGCAGTCAAAGCTGGACGCTGCCTTCGCCAAGTACCATAACGACATCCAGGAGATGCAGGCGAAGCGCGACGACTTGGTGCGAAAGAACAAGTCGCTTCGCAACAAGAACAAAGGTACACCCGCTGACTTGTTGAGTACTTGTTGGAGGTCGAGAGGTAGTCTAACCCGTCGTGCCTTGTTGTTTGCGCAGCTTGAGACTCGGGTAGAGCAATTGAAGACTTCGTAGACGGATCCGAAGAATCTCTTCTACGGGGAGCGAGGAGGCCCGCGTGTACTCGAGTTAGATTATAAGAAGCTTGCCTACGAGTGCGACAAGCACATGGAGCTCCGTATTGCGTCCGATCGTGACCTCGTCAATCGCTACAAATCGTTGCGTGCCGAACGAGGATTGCGAGAAGCCGGCGGCCCGAGCTGAAGGAGCTTGAAGAAGCCGCACTCCCCATCGCGAGGCTGCTGGTGCCTCACCCTGGCGGTCCCAAGATAGCGCCACTAGTGGATCGACTGAAGGAAGCTCCCAGCCGGCTGGCGGCCTATGTGAAGCATTTGGCGAAGTCGATCCCGAACCGGGTGCTAGACTTCATGAAGTCATACTTCCCGAAGGCCCCTGTAGACGTGGTCGCTGGCGGACTAGCCGCCAACTGTACCGACGAGCAATATGCGGAGCTGCTGGAGCAGATGGCGCCCAATGCGGATCAAGTCTCCGACAAGCTTAATCTCCAGTAGTCCTGTAATAGTTAGCACGTAGCAGTAGATGTACAAAAACAATTGTAATTGTTTAAGTATTAATGAAGAAAAAGTTCCATAAATGAGTACTCGTTGCCGCGATCTTGGAGTGCGGAATCCCATCGTGGAGTTGTTGTGAGTAGTTGTACTCGGCAGTAGTCCCGTTGAGGGAAGTAGATAGTAAAGCAGTTGATGATCAATCAAACTTTATTGCTGAAGAAGTACACCTGGATGGCCAGGGCCGTAGTTACAGAGTAGTCGCCAAGACCCGGAGGCCGCCTACGGCTAAGTGGTGCTAGGGCGAGTAGCCGCTTACAGCAGTAGATCCATAAGTAGCTGTGTAGGCTGGATCTAGAAGTACATGGTCTCTCAGTAGACCGCTGCTAGAGTCCTTTATCGCTCGTCGCAGCCCAGGATTCGTAGGTAGCCGCGTGGGCTGGATTCTGGAGAAGAGTAGTCCGGAGACTGGTGCCTGGACTCGGAGGCCGCTTACACGAAGAAGTAGTCCGAAGACTAGAGCCCAGATCCGGAGGCCGCTTATGGCAGAGGGGTCTTGATGTAGTAGCGTAGACTTGAGCCCCCAGGGTAGTCGTGTAGACTAGGCGTAGAACCGACAGAGCTGGTCGACGTTCCACGAGTTGTTGACGTCTTCGCCTTCAAGTGTTTGGAGGCGGTAGGAGCCCGACCCGGTCACCTTTGCGACTGTGAAGGGACCTTCCCAAGGGGAGTTGAGCTTGTGTAGTCCTTCCGTGTTTTGGATGCGACGGAGGATGAGATCGCCAACGTTGAAGGAGCGTTCCTTGACGTTGCGGTCGTGGTAGCGTCGGATACCCTCTAGGTACCTTGCTGATTGGACGAGGGCGGCGCAGCGAGCTTCTTCGAGCCCGTCGATGTCAACTCGTCTGCTGTCTTCCGAGACACCTTCGTCGTAGTGTTCTACTGCTGGTGAATCCCATATGACATCAGCAGGGAGGATTGCTTCAGAGCCGTAGACATGGAAGTAAGGGGATTGCCCCGTTGGCTTGGAGGGCCGAGTACGTAGCCCCCAGAGTGCATTGGGTAGTTCCTTGATCCACTTGCCTCCTTTAGAGTTAGCAGCGTCGTGTAGCCGCTTCTTGAGAGCGTCGAGCACCATCCCGTTGGCGCGCTCGACTTGTCCGTTGGCCTGAGGATGGGCAACTGAGACATATCGGACGTCGATCCCGCTGTTCTCGCAGTACTCCCGGTAAGCGGTGGTTGTTGAAGTTGGAGCCCAGGTCTGTGATGATGCGGTTGGGTAGTCCGTAGCGATGCACGAGTTCATCTAGGAAGTCGAGTACTCGTCGCCCTTGGGGCATGTGACCGGCTTGACCTCGATCCACTTGGTGAACTTGTCGATGGCCACCAATACTCGTTGAATCCATCCGGCGCAATTGGCGGGGCCCAATCATGTCGAGCCCCCGCCAGTGCAAAGGGCCGGTGTTGGCGGTATGGTGACTAGCTTGTAGGCTGGGACGTGTTGTTGCTTGGCGAAGTATTGACATTCTTGGCACCTTCTGACGAGTTCTTCAACGTCGCCCAGAGCTGTGGGCCAGTAGAAGGCTCGCCGGAAGGCCTTGCTGACTAGCGTGCGAGAAGACGCGTGGTTGCCGCAGACGCCCTTGTGGATCTCCTCCAAGATGTCCTTGCCTTCTTGCCTGGGGATGCGCTTCATGAGTACTCCAGAAGATGCGCCCCGGCTGTAAAGCTTGTCTCCGACGAGGACGTAGGACTTGGCGCGGCGGATGAGCTGCTTAGCCAAGTTTTTGTCCGAGGGAAACTTCTGCTCGCTGAGGTAGTCGATAAAGGGTTGCCTCCAGTCCGGGTCGATCATCATGACCTCCTGGCAAGCTGACGGATGCGCTGGGACAGTGGTCGGTGGCGCCGGCTCCGGGATAGATGGCACGTGAAGCTCGTGGACGAAGACACCCACTAGTACTTGAGCGCGAGTAGAACCAAGCTTCGACAGGACGTCCGCTGCAACGTTGTTGTCGCGAACGATGTGGTGGAACTCGAGACCATAGAACTTGTTCTCGAGCTTGCGGACTTCTAGGCAGTAGGCATCCATGTTCTCCTTGTTGCGGTCCCAGGACTTGGTGACTTGGTTGATGACCACTGCGGAGTCGCCGTAGACTAGTAGCCGCTTGATGCCCAGTGAAGCCGCGAGGCGGAGCCCGTGTAGGAGAGCTTCGTACTCGGATTCGTTGTTTGAGACCTTCTAGAAGATCTGCAGGACGTACTTGAGTTGTTCGCCCATTGGAGAGATCAGGAGTACCCCTGCACCTGTGCCCTCGAGGTTGAGTGAGCCGTCGAAGTACATCACCCAATGCTCTGGTCGCACGGTTGGAGTAGGTAGCTGATTCTCCCGCCACTCCGCCATGAAGTCGACTAGCGCCTGCGACTTGATGGCTGTGCGTGGCTTGAAGTCGATGGTGAGGGTGCCGAGTTCGACTACCCACTTGGAGATTCTTCCGGTAGCATCTTGGTTCCACAGGATGTCGCCGAGCGGGTAGTCGGTGACGATGGAGATCGAGTACTCCTGGAAGTAGTGTCGTAGCTTCCGCGAGGTGATGAGTACTGCGTACAGAAGCTTCTGTACAAGCTGGTAGCGTACCTTGGACTCTGACAGGACCTCGCTGACGAAGTAGACCGGTGCCGGGATCGGATAAGCGTGGCCGTCTTCCTGCCACTCGACGACGATGGCAGTACTGACCACATGGGTAGTCGCAGCAAGGTAGAGCAATAGCTGCTCGCCTTTGCGAGAAGCCGTGAGGACTGGTGGCTTCGATAGGAAGTCCTTGAGCTGGGCAAGGGGCTAGTCCACCTCTGGGGTCCACACGAACTTCTCTTGGTGCTTGAGTAGTTTGAAGAGGGGGAGCCCCCGTTCTCCAAGCTTCGAGATGAATCTATTCAAGTCCGCCATGCACCCGGTCAGCTTCTGGACGTCTTTGATGCACGTGGGAGCTTCCATGCTGGTGATGGCGGAGATCTTTTCGGGTTTGGCTTCGATGCCGCGTTGGCTGATGATGAAGCCGAGTAGTTTTCCCGAAGGTACATCGAAAACGCACTTGTTCGGGTTGAGCTTCCAGCGGTACTCGTGCAGGGATGCGAAAGTCTCTTCGAGATCGTCGATGAGGGTACTGAAGTTGATTCTCCCGCCACTCCGCCATGAAGTCGACTAGCGCCTGCGACTTGATGGCTGTGCGTGGCTTGAAGTCGATGGTGAGGGTGCCGAGTTCGACTACCCACTTGGAGATTCTTCCGGTAGCATCTTGGTTCCACAGGATGTCGCCGAGCGGGTAGTCGGTGACGATGGAGATCGAGTACTCCTGGAAGTAGTGTCGTAGCTTCCGCGAGGTGATGAGTACTGCGTACAGAAGCTTCTGTACAAGCTGGTAGCGTACCTTGGACTCTGACAGGACCTCGCTGACGAAGTAGACCGGGTGCTGGACTGGATAAGCGTGGCCGTCTTCCTGCCACTCGACGACGATGGCAGTACTGACCACATGGGTAGTCGCAGCAAGGTAGAGCAATAGCTGCTCGCCTTTGCGAGAAGCCGTGAGGACTGGTGGCTTCGATAGGAAGTCCTTGAGCTGGGCAAGGGGCTAGTCCACCTCTGGGGTCCACACGAACTTCTCTTGGTGCTTGAGTAGTTTGAAGAGGGGGAGCCCCCGTTCTCCAAGCTTCGAGATGAATCTATTCAAGTCCGCCATGCACCCGGTCAGCTTCTGGACGTCTTTGATGCACGTGGGAGCTTCCATGCTGGTGATGGCGGAGATCTTTTCGGGTTTGGCTTCGATGCCGCGTTGGCTGATGATGAAGCCGAGTAGTTTTCCCGAAGGTACATCGAAAACGCACTTGTTCGGGTTGAGCTTCCAGCGGTACTCGTGCAGGGATGCGAAAGTCTCTTCGAGATCGTCGATGAGGGTACTGAAGTTTCTGGTCTTGACGACTGAGTTGCCTCTTGAAGCAGGCCTAGATAGCTCGTTGATAGGTGGCGCCGGCGTTCTTCAACCCGAAGGACATGGTCATGTAGCAGTACGCGCCAAACAGGGTGATGAACGCGGTCTTCACCTGGTCTTCTTCCTTGATCGCGATCTGGTGGTACCCGGAGTAGCAGTCGAGGAAGCAGAGTAGGTCGCAGCCCGCCATAGAGTTGATGACTTGGTCAATCCGCGGCAACCCGAAGGGATCCTTAGGGCAGTGCTTGTTTAGATCAGTGTAGTCGACGCACATCTTCTACTCGTTCGAGTTCTTCTTGCGGACGAGGACGGGGTTGGCAAGCCACTCAGAATGGAAGACTTCTCTGATGAAGCCAGCCGTGAGTAATTTGGCGAGTTCCTTCTTGATGGCATCCCGTCTGTCGCCGGCGAAACGGCGGAAGTGTTGTCGCTTGGGGGTGGCCTTAGGATCGATGTTGAGGCAGTGCTCAATCAACTCCCTGGGCACTCCTGGCATGTCCGCTGGCTTCCACGCGAAGATGTCGCGGTTAGCCCGGAGGAAGTTGATGAGTGCGTCTTCCTATTTGGGGTCGAGGCCGGCCCCGATGGTGGTGGTCTTGCTGGCATCGCCCGTCCCGAGGTCGATCGTCTTGACCAGAACCTCCTCAGCTGCCTGAGGCTTGTTGGCTTTGTCAGACTTCTCAGGGATGTTGAGATCACTTGTGGCAAGTTTCTTCGACGCGGCGTAGACTTCCATCATAGCGTTGGGTACTTGATTTGTGGAGGCGATCTCCACAGCTTCCGTGTCGCAGTCGTGCGAGATCTTCAAGTCCCCTTGGAGAAAGAGTACACCTGCTGGGCTTGGCATCTTGAGTACCAAGTAGGTGTAGTGGGGCACCGCCATGAACTTGGCGATGGCCGGTCTGCCGAGGATGGCATGGTAGGATGTCTCGAAGTCCGCGACCTCGAACTTGACGTACTCGGTATGATAGTTTTCCCGAGATTCCCCGAAGGTAACTGGCAGGACCACTGAGCCCAGTGGGATAGCCGCGTTACCGGGGACGTTGCCGTAGAAAGGCGTGTTGCTCCTGGTGAGCATGTGAGTTATGTCGAGCTTCATCTTCTTCAAGGTCTTGGTGAAAAGAACGTTGAGCCCGCTTCCACCGTCGATGAAGACCTTGTTGAGCCTATAGCCCGCGACCACCAGCTTCAGGACGAGGGGGAACCACCCTGGTTCGGAGAAGCTGGTCCATTGAACCGCGCGGGAGAAGGTGATGGGTACCTCTGACCACCTGAGAGGGGTTGGAACCGCTGGTTCAATGCTCATGACTTCTCGACGAGTAGCCTTTTGCTCCTGTCTGCTGGGTAGTCCGCCGAAGAGGACGTTGACAGTCTTGTCGTGTTCCTGGAAGTCGCCATTATCTCCGTCGTTCTTTTTCTTGCCTTTCTTGTCGTGAAGGTGCGGTGGCTCTGGAGTACTCTTGAGTGCTCGCCTGAGTTGGTAGCACTGCTCGGTAGTGTGGTTGCCGTCCAGATGCCACGGGCGCTTCTCCTTCAGCAAGTCTTTGAAGCCACCAGAGTTCTTCTTCGAGTTCTCCTTCGCAGGGCGCTGGATAGCCGCGACAGTGTTGTCTGGCTTGCGCTTGCGGTTGGGACCCGAGTAGTAGTTGTTGTTGTTACGACCGCCTTGGTTCCCGTTGTTTCCGCTACCGCCGCCCGCGTTCTGCTTGCTTTTGCCACGGATGGCATCGTACTTGGCGTTAGCTTTGTCTTCTTCATCCGCCCAGGACGTGATCATGTCCTTGAGGTGGGGGATGGACTTGGGGCGACAGCGACCGAAGTCTTCAAAGGTGCGGCGATGGCAGAGGCCGTCTTGGAAGAGGTCGATAACCTCCTTATCGGTGACGTTGACTACAGTAGCGCGCTTGTCGAAGAAGCGGCGCATGTACTTGCGGAGGGTCTCGCCATGTTCCTGCTTGACCATGGCCAGGTCCATGTGAGTACCCGAGCGGCCCATGGCGCCCGCGAAGTTGCCGGTGAACCGCTCCTTCACTGGTCCCACTTGTCGATCGAGTGCTTGTCCGGGCCGACTCGAGCCATGTGAGTGGGGCTTGGTCCAGTGCGTAAGGGGAAGTAGAGGCACTTGGTGTCATTGTTGCCGCCAGCGTTCTCGATGGAGAGGGAGTAGCACCTGAGCCACTGGATGGGGTCCTGCTTCGTGTCGTACTTGGTGATCCCCAAAGGCTTGAACTTGTCGGGGAGGAGCAAGTTGCGAAGTCGAGGTGAGAAGGCGGGGAAGCCGTCGTTGTCGCCTGCGGTGGCTGACTTCTTCCGCCGCAGCTCTTCGATCTTCAGACGGGCGTTGTAGCCACCCTGTGAGGGTTTGGAGGCGTGGCTGTTCGCGTGGTCTCGACCGCCGCGACTGCCGCCTCCGCCGGCCCTCCTGTTGGCTCCGTGGTTGGAGCTTCCGCCGCCGCCGCCGCCGCCGCCGTGGACGCGGCCGCCGCCGTCGAGAGCACGGTGAGGGACGACCTCGCGATTGTCGTTGCCACCCCGTGAGGGTCCGCCGGCGTTTGCGCGAGTACGGTTGGGCCGAGCGGCAGCCTCGGCTCGAGCACGGTTGCGGCCGAGGTCGGCCGCGCGACTTGTAGCTTCGTTGTCCGCCGGCTCTCGGCGAGGCGAGGCCGGTTGACCCCGTTGTCGACCCGCATGAAGTAAGCGTCTTCGGCCGAGCTTGGCGATGACTTCTCCAGCCGCGTATTCCCCGAGCCTCGGCGTGCGATCGCGCGTGGATCGACATGAGGCATTGCTCGGGGGTAGTGTGTACTCTGCTCTCGACCGCCTCGAGAGCTTCCGCAAGGTTGCAGATGGGGAGGTTGTCTCTGAGACGCCGGCGCCGTTCGTTGCGCTTCTTGTTACGCTCACGTCGAGCGTCCCTGTTGGCGGCGGTCTCGTCTGCAGGTGCGTCAGCAGACAACTCGTCTGCGGAGATGTCTTCAAGGTACCTGTCCTAAGCTGTCCCTGAGGGTCCTAGTGTGTCGCCGGCAGCCATGAAGACTTGGCGATCAGGGTTGCCAAGACTGTATTCAGAACTCGCCACCTCAGTTAAGGTGTACGAATCAGCTCGGGCAAGTGGTGTTTCCTCCTGGAACGGGAGCGAGTCGAGGTAGGCGACGTAGCGTGAGTTTCCGCTTATCAGGTCCGCGGGCTTGTGATCTGGCCAGTAGACGAATCTTCCGGCAGGTGTGGAATTTATGACCAGCCCAGACGCCGGCCCTGATAAGGGGTGCTCTGTAGTGTTGTCCTCGGACTCGGGATCCTCTGGGTCCGACCCAAAGTCGAACTCATACGCGGAGTCCGAGTAGAAGCCGGAGAGGGGGTTGGAGTCCGAAGCATGGCCGGGGGCGGTGTCGGAGTCCGAGTTGTACTCGGGTACGAGCTCTTTGCCGGCCCGGCGCGAAAAGGGAGCCTCCGTGCGGGCCCTGCTGACGATACGGGGGCCACGCGTGGAGTGCCCACGGGGTGGTGAGACCACATGCGATGGCTGAGTAGCTGGCTCGCATGCGGTAGCCCATGGAGACGTCGAGTTCGAGTTGGAAGCGGACCCGAGCTCGAAGTCAGCGTGATGGTCGAAAAGCAAAATTTCGCCGAATTTGCCGGCGAGTTCGCCTGTGACAACTTCAGGAAGCGTCACGAAGCCGGTCTCCGGGTTGGGCGGCATGGTGAGGCGGCGCTGGAAGGATCCCGCGCCGTCAGCAGTGCATACCCAAGCGCCGAAAACGAAGGTGTCGCCGCGGTTGAAGGCGACGGTTGGCTCGAAGTAGACAGGAGCCGTCGAGTTCTCCATGTGATCTCGGGCGAGATCCCCTACCTCGCGCGCCAGCGTCGGTGTTTTAGACCGGCAACCTACTAAGGGGAGTACCCGAAGTAGATGAATGTGGTCTCACCGAGATCGGTAACTCGAAGGAAGAGACACGTGGCACACAATTTGGACAGGTTCGGGCCACGAGGTGCGTAATACCCTACGTCCTGTATGCTGCGTAGCTCTGGATTGATAGGGTACGATTACAAGATGGTGCAATTGTACGCCGTGAGATGAGATGATCAGAGAGGGGTCCCTGCCTCGCCTTATATAGTCCGGGAGGCAGGGTTACAAGTTGGTTTAGGGAGAGAGTACTAGTCGAGTACGTCTAGGAGTCCTCCATACAGTGCGGGACATGTACAGCTTCCTATCCGAGTACTTCTCCTCTGAAGTCCTTGTGCTTCACGCCATCAGGTGTCGTGCAGCGCAAGTTGGGTAGTCCCAGGGGCCCGCCGAGTAGTCGGTCCTGGTACCCACCGAGGTAGTTGGCCGCACAACAAAAGTTCCAGAAAACCTCAGTGACTTCTCTAGGCCCTGGAACAAAACACTAGCAAAACACAACCTGCACGGAAGGAAAACCCTACACAAAACCTAGCAAAACAATACCAAACAGACCAAGAACTGACCAGCAGCACCACGGCCCAAAGACACATGAGTCCAGCAATTCACCCATGGCAAATCCCACATGTGGTTCGCACCGGTCAGACCGGTCAAGAGCACCGGTCAGACCGGTGTAACCTGCGTAGCTCGGGATGAACAACACCCGCGGGTCAACTCCCCCAAATCCAAACCTTGATCTCCCGAATCGCTCCACGGACTTGAGGAAGACTTTGGGGATAGTAGGAACGGCTCATGAGGGGTCTATAGCCAAGATATTGTCCACCAAAACTTGCCAAATCAAGAAGAATCGAAGAAATCCTGCCAAGAACTCCTCTAACCCTAGAACATCGAAAACCCCAAAATCGAGCCCCTTAACTCACGGATTTGGGAGGGGAATCAAAGGCAAAAGAACCACGAAGGGTTCACTAGAATTTCCCCCATCAAATCCCCAAGAGCAAAGTCCCGAAAACACACCGAGAAAACCACCAAGAGGGCTTCGAAAATCACCACCAAGAACAACCGGGAACAACACGACAAAGCCTTGAGGAACCAAGCTGAATCATCTATACATACCAAGGAGGTTCATACAAGGTCTAGCTTGCTGCCCGATCATCCAACCCTCTCACAAGATCTCACCATGAAGCTCTCAAGCTAGTCCTATGGAAATTCTAAGAAAAATAGGAAGGGAAAATAGGAAAGCAAATGAACTAGGGTTCCAAGAGATCTGGCTGCTATCCTCTCACCTCATGGGTTATATGGAGGCAACCGAAAGTCTAAAATACCCTTACTTAACAACTAAAGATTCAAGCCCCTCAACGGTGGTTTTGGAAGTCTTCAGATTTTCTTCATCGGATGGATGCCCGGCGACCGCACCCTGCTTAGCCTCGACGCAAGCCATGCGATCCCGACGCGTGTCCTCCGCTTCAAAGATTCCGGACTGCGTCATCGCACACCGGTCAGACCGGTCTGGAGCTGCGGCAGCACCATCTTGGGTTCTTCGGTCTTGGCTTTGTGGATCAACTAAGGAACCCAGAGGTTTTCTTGTGAACCACTGGAAACCCCGCAAACTCGGTGTAGCCTCCGCCAATCGCCACTCATGACCCGGCTCCCACGTAGCCCCGACTCGACCTTGGTTTTGAGGCTCAACCAAGAAACCGTCCATGACTTCATCTTGCTGTTCATGCCACCATGCGGCCTGCACTTGACCCTGCTGGCCACCGGGTCCCTCGAACGAAGCATACTTGTCTTCTCCACACTTGGAGACCTCACTGGCGACGACCTTTCGCGCTTGCTCTTCACCTGCACCAACACCAGTCAAGCCGCAACCAGCACCTGCAATACTTAGCCAAGAATCAGTCCACACAACGTTGTCAATCACTCATCACACAAGGAAGCGACCATCCACCGGTCCTCGAACCACACATGGTCCTCAATCTCCCCCTTGATGAGTGAATTGGCAACACCCACAAATAGTAACACAAGAGAAAAGAAAAAGAAAAGAAATGAATAAAAAGAAACTTCATGAAGCGATCGAAAGCCAAACAAAGGCAAAAAACAAGATCACTTGAAGAAGACAAGTCTCAGACCCCTTAGGCAAGGGCAATGGCTCGACACATCCGAGACAAAAC
Organism: Cenchrus americanus; assembly: GCA_947561735.1. NCBI lineage: Eukaryota > Viridiplantae > Streptophyta > Magnoliopsida > Poales > Poaceae > Cenchrus > Cenchrus americanus. The sequence continues at coordinate 160,740,438 of OX387242.1, read as the reverse complement.
AAAGCTCAAGCAAAGAGGGCAAACCACCAAACAAAGCTCGAAAACCACAAAGAGCTCCCCCTGCACACATGCAAGCTCCCCCTGAGCCAATGCAACTCCCCCCGGACGAATGCATGCAAAACACCACTTGAAACAGGGCAGCTGCAACAACTCAGCCCTGACCTGTCAGACCGGTCAATACCACCGGTCAAATCAGTGTGCAACATGTGAACAGGACCAGCACTCTGACCGGTCAGACCGGTGCACACCAGAGCCGAGAAATGGCTCGAAACCTCCTGAAAACCTTCTAAATGCATCCAGCGAGCCATTTCAAGCTCAAACTTCTCCCCCTTGTCGACAATGCATGAATCAAGCCAAAAATGCAAAACTTTCAACCTAGAGCTTCTCAAATAGACAAAATTCAACATAGGATGCTACACATGTCCAAATGAGAAAGTTAGATACTCTATAGCTTCGTATTGACATCAACTACAAGATCACCAAGTTTCACAACCATTGGACGAAGCTAAGACGGATTTGGGCAATTTTGTGAAAAATTTACCTCTCATGAGCAAAGTCCTAAACATGATCAAAACATGTCAAAATGGCAAAGCCACACAAACTTCATGCTAGGACAACCATTCTAATCATAAGACCATCACCAACACCCACAAGCACCTCATGTCATGTCAAAGCCACCGAGCCATGTGCCTACTTCTATGTATGAGACTTCTCACTAGTAGGCATCATGCAACGGTTTAGCACCCAAAGCAATTTAAATTTAGCACATATGACATGGGAGCACATTTTCCAAGCATTTTACATTTCACTTTTAGATTGAATTTTGGTACATGAAATGTCTTTGCGACAAAAAGGAACTTATGCCCCTCCACAAGATAAAGCAAAAGGGCTAGACATTCATGATGGCAAATGAGCCTTTGGACCCATATGATCAATAAACTAGTTATCCAACTACAAATTAAGCATGACCAAGCCACTAAACACATGTCAAGATCATATAAAGGCATTTACGCATGAAAGAGCATATACGTGACATTTTTAAAAAACATAGCCATCAACCATGGATTATAAATCAAGATCATCAAGAGCTAAGCCAAACTAACCATAGCATACCAAACAAGCTCACAAAGACATACATATCATTCCATGGTGAACAATGTATATAGGAGAAGCTTTTCCTAACCAATGCATATGATACAAAATGCATACAATCTAAGATACAAGGATGGATATACATCATGTCACATATGCCATGCCCAATGCAAGAAATGCACAAAGGAAAGCTATACATAAGCTACAAAGGAGCTCCCACACACCCAACTCAAGAAATCAAACACACACCAAGCTCCACCCGCAATTGAGTGAAAGTTTCTTGATCTAGGGGTTTCGTGAAAATATCGGCTAATTGGTCATGTGTGGGTACATGGATCAAAGCTATCTTTCCTTTCTCTACGTTGTCTCTCAAAAAATGATACCTCACTTCTATGTGCTTGGTTTTGGAATGGAGCACTGGATTCTTTGCAACGCTTATGGCACTGGTGCTATCACATTGAAGTGGGACATGGGTATACTCCTCACCGAAGTCACTCAAGGTGTATGTGATCCAAAGGAGCTGAGAGCAACAACTAGCAGCGGCCATGTACTCTGCCTCGGTAGTGGATTGAGCAACACTCGACTGTTTGCGGGAAGACAAAGACACCAAAGAAGATTCCAAAAACTAGCAAGTCCCAGAAGTGGACTTCCTATCCAATCGAGATCCGGAAAAATCCGCATCCGAAAAACCATGAAGAGCCAAAGAAGAGGACGCAGAGTACCAAAGGCCGAAGTCGGGAGTGTGACGCAAGTACCAGAAAATTCGCTTCACCGCTTGCCGATGCGAAGTCCTCGGAAACGCTTGAAAATGAGCGCACAGACATACCGAGAACTGGATGTCCGGCCACGTCGCCGTCAAGTAGAGGAGTGACCCGATCATGCTTCGGTACTCCTTATGGTCCACATGTTCACCTTCCTCGTCCGCATCAAGAGATGTAGTCGTACTCATCGGTGTCGTCATAGCCTTGGAGTCCTCCATCTTGAACTTCCGCACAATGTCCTTGGTGTACTTAGCTTGGTGCACAAATGTTCCTTCCTTTGATTGCTTGATTTGTCGCCCGAGGAAGAACTGCAACTCGCCCATCATGCTCATCTCGAATTCCCTGCTCATATCCTCTGCAAACCTTGCAACAAGAGAGTTAGATGAGCCACCAAAGACAATATCATCCACGTACACCTGCACAATCAGGATATCTCTGTCCTGCGTAAGTAGAAACAAGGTTTGATCAACCTTCCCCATCTCCAAACCTCTTTCAAACAAGAACTCTCTCAGCCTACCATACCAAGCTCTAGGCACCTGCTTCAACCCATAAAGCGCCTTCCTCAACTTGTACACCCGGTGGGGGTACTTCCCACTCTCAAACCCTGGTGGTTGCCTCACATACACTTCTTCCTCCAACACACCATTCAGGAAAGCACTCTTCACATCCATTTGGTGCAACTTGAACCCCTTAGCCATGAAAAAGGCTGGAAGGATCCTTATCGCCTCCAGACGGGCTATGAGAGCAAAGGTCTCCTCGTAGTCGATCCCCTCCTTCTGACTGAACCCCTAAACAACAAGCCTTGACTTGTTCCTCACCACTTCACCTTTCTCTCCCTCTTTGTTCTTCCACACCCACTTTGTCCTGATCGGCTTACACCCTGGAAGAGGGTCAACTAATTCCCAAACCTGATTCCTCTCAAAGTTCTCCAACTCCTCATCCATCGAATTAACCCAATTATGATCAGATAGTGTGTGTCCAATGTCTTTGGGCTCAAAAGTAGCAACAAATGCAGCATGAGCGAAATGAGAATTGTTTCGAACCCTCGACCGTGTAGTACATTCATTCATGTCGCCGATGATCCTTGAAGTTGGGTGATCCACTTGTACTCGTCGGGGAGGTTATTGCCTTGATGCTACCTCCCCTCAACTATAGCTTCTCCTCGATCTTGATTTGTCGTCTTAGGTGTTGGAGAGGGGTCGTCCACCACTGTAGTCGAAGTAATAGGTACATGTTCAGCTGGTGGCACCACACCGCCATCTTCATCATCTCCAAGTTCATGCTCCTCCTCCTAAAAGATCTCCTCGCCAAGATCATCATCACCTGCACACTCAAAGAGAAGATGACTATGTGGTTGTTTCTCGTCAGAGGTTACCTCGCAAGTCTCCGTGATTTGGTTAGTTTCAAGATTGAGCACATGATATGCTCTAGATTGAGATGCATAACCAAAAAAATACCATCGACCGACCTAGCCTCAAACTTATCCAACTTCTTCCCTTTCTTCAGAATAAAGCACTTGCAACCAAAGACATGGAAGTGACTCACCTTGGGTGTGCGGCCGTGCATCAACTCGTAGCAGGTTTTCTTCTTATGCACTCTGAGGTAGGTCCTGTTTGACACATAGCATGCGGTATTCGCCGCCTCAGACCAGAACCTCCTCGGAGTCCTATGCTCATCAAGCATCGTCCGAGCCATCTCACACAAGGTCTTGTTTTTCCTTTCCACAACACCATTCTGGGGAAGCGTATACAGACTCGAAAATTGGTGTTCAAGACCCAAGTCATGGCAAAAGGTTTCAAAACGAGAGTTTCTGAATTCTGAGCCATTATCATTGCTAATTACTCATATGGCATCTCCGTGCCTCTCGTTCCTCAACCTCAAGACAAGATCTCGAACAAAACCAAATGTCTCCTCCTTATCCTCGAGAAAGAACACCCACGCACACCGAGAATAGTCGTCCACCACAACAAGGACATACTACTTCCCACCCGCAGATCGCACACGAGCTGGTGCAACAAGGTCCATATGGAGCAGCTCGCATGGATGCTCAGTCATCACATTGGTGAGAGGCGGGTGAGAAGAGGCTATCATCCTGGCATGCCTACATGGCGCACAAACCAACTCTTTCTCAAGCCTCAACCGTGGCAATCCTCGGACCAAATTGAGTTTACTCAAGTGAGACTAAGGTCAAAGCTCAAGTGACCAAACTTCCTATGCCACTTCCACAACTCGTTCGAAGAACTAGCCAAGAAACAACGCTCAGCACCAGAAGACTGAGAAAAATCAGCTCGAAACACCTGACCCTCGGGAACGACCATACAGATAAGGTCCCCTCGAGAGTCCAAAATCCGAGAACGACCAGGCCGAAACAACACCTCAAAACCCTCATCCAACAACTAGGACACATAATGCAAATTGTATCCAAGCGATTGAACAAGAGCAACATGCGTGAGAGTGATCTTGCCACTCACCTTAATCCCTCCTTCTGAAAGCACACGCCCACGCCCATTGTCCCCAAAGGTGATGTACCTCTTTGTCACCACCAGGACGAGACTTGAGAACCACCCCTTGTCTCCGGTCATAAGCCTCGAGCAACCGGAGTCAATCAACCAAATGTTCTTCAAGTCTCCCACCCTAAATTCAAAAACGAGCAAGTGAGTGAACAAACGACTCAGCACTAGAGTTAGTACCAAAAGAGTAAAACCAGTGCCGAGCCATTTGCTCAAAATTGGGGTTAGCACAATCCAAAACATCTTTCCTACCAAAGCTACCTCCACGAACACTACCACAGTAACCACTATGAGGGAATCAACCCTCTCTACATGGAGGAGGACCAAAACCACGAAAGGAGTACTGTGGACCGTCCCTCCTCTCCATCTCAAGGCCATGGATCCTCCCATCCCCGTATTGAGCACGAGGGGGAGAACGCCTAGCAAACTTACCTCCTGCAAACTCTCCAGCCCAACCACCAGAACCACGACCTCCAGAACCAATCCTTGCACCTGTACGAGCACGAAACCTGAACTGCTGCATGTCCAGGCCTGCACCGGTCTGACCGGTGCCCCTCACCGGTCTGACCGGTGTAGCCCGGCTTGCAGCACCTCCAACAACCTTTCGCTCTCCCCAAGCCGGAACTGTCCTCACTCGCCTTGGCCCTGGGCATCTGCACACGATGCTCAAATACACCATTGGAAGGGTGGTACTTAGCCCACTCCTTCGCCATTCTCTCCTCTCGCTTCCTCTTGAAGCAAAACTCATCCTTATGGCCATCTCTCCCACAATAGCCACAATGGAACCTCACAAGCTTAGGCTTAGGCTTGGGTTTGGGCTGCTCACTTGGTTTCTCTCGACTCAGCTTCTCCACCGGTTTCTCCTCACTAGCCTTCTCACTTTCCTTCCCAAAGAACACTTTCTCGGAAGTTCTCACAAACTTGATAGGCTTTTGGAAATCATTTGTTTGTGGAGGAAACATGGGTGGAGCTGAGGTTGTGTCTAGTCGGTTCCTGAGATGGTTAGGTTAAGGAGGGAAATCATTTCTGTGGTGGGTTTTTGGTGGCTCTGGGATATTCTCTCCACTTCCCTCACCAACCTTGTTTGCCCCAAATCCCTCACCATCCTGCCTCTTGTGTGTCTCAATCATTATACTCAACTGAGGCTCATGACCAGACAACCAACCCATCATTCTCATCCTGCAAACGATCAACATATTGTCCATGTTCAAAATTTTCAAAGCATGCATTTCACAGGTAGAGCATGATGTAGGCATGGGTTCTTTCAGCTAAGCCTCAAGAGAACTAGTGTAAGCATGCATCTCATCAATTTTACCATGCAAGACAGGGCAAGAAGTGCAAGCACATAGCAAAGCAGGTCTAGACTTAAACTCAGCTACTTCAACCCTAAGCACATCAAGTTCCTCACACCTGGAGGCATGCTTTTCCTTAAACAAGGCAAGATCAGCAAGGAGAATAGGACAATCAGCACATCCAACTTCATCAGAAACAACAGGTAAAGCTTTCAGAGATTCAATTTCAAGCTTAGCATCCAAATTCTGTGTTTCTAGCTCAGCCACTCTAGTCCTAGCATCCTCGAGTGAGGCCCTAAGCTCTTTCCTCATCTTCTTGGCATGTCTAAGCATGTCATCACGATTATCAAGCAACAAGCCAAGCCGTTCATTCTCCTGACGCAAGAAGGGAAGTTCATCACAAACCCTGTCGTCAGAATCGGAGTCCGAGTCGCTCTGTGTGCTCTTCTTGTTGTCGGAGCTCAGCGCCATGGTGCAGAAACCGTCTCTCACAAAGCAGCTCACCCCGCTCAGGTTCTTGGACGACTTCCTGCTTTTGCGACGATCACCTTCATCTTCACTGCTGCTTGAACTCGAGGTGGAGTACGTGGAACTAGAGTCCACATCGCTCGCAACAACCATCGCCTGGGCCTTGCCTCGGTCCTCATTCTTCCTCGATCGTCGCTCCTCCTTGTGCTTGTTCTTGTGCTTGCTCTTGTGGTCATGCCTCGACCGGTACTTGCCACCCGTTCTTGACTTGTGCTTGTAGCCATCCTTGTTCTCGACCTTCTCCGGGCAGTCGGCGACGATGTATCCCGGCTTGCCGCACGGGAAGCATGTCCTTTTGTTCCTCCTCATGTTCACCTGGTTCTCGTGCAGCCTCTCAAACCTCCTCGTCAGCAACGCCATCTCGTCCCCTCCAAGCACGTTGAACTCCTCATCTGGCATAGACATCAAAGAGGACAAAGAGAACATCCTGGTGGATGGGTTAGCGTTAGCCTTTCCTTTCGAACCACCGATGAGGGGGGACTATGAGAGTCAGTCGGGCCCTCGATCTTGAGTGTCATGCCCCTATCCACCTCAGCCGACTTGAGCTTCGAGAACAGCTCGTTCACGGTCAGAGTGTCATACTTCTTTAACTCCACAATGGCCTCGAACATTCTGCCCCAAACCGTACGATCCAAAGAGTGTAAGAGCTTGACGGCTCTATCATGATCATCGTACGGGAGCACGTCCACATTGGCCCTCATGTTGTTCACAACCACCATGAACCTCTGAAACAAGGCATCGATGGACTCACCGGGGAGATGAGTGAAGTTCTCGTACTCTCTCCGGTAAGTCGCATACATTCGAGCCTGAACCTGGGCACTCCCAACATGAGCTTCCTTCAACACCGACCATATTCTACAAGCCAAGTGTTCGGTGTGCACCCGATCGAATTCAGACTGACACAAAGCACGAAACAAGTAGTCGACCACCTTGTTGTTGGCGTCGAACATGTCCCTCGATCCTGGAGCAAGGAAATTCATCAGCTGGACATAGCCGGTGTCCACTGTGACATCCCAAAGGATCTGACCCTTTCCGTGGAGAAACACCGCCATCCGCTTACTCCACATCTGGTAGTTCTTGCCATCGATGTGTGGAGGACCCGATCCCCGTTCCTGGTACGCCATCCTTGGATCTTAGACTAGTTAGAGTGAATCAAGACTCGTAACCGGCTCTGATACCACTTGAACGGCTGATACGGTGAACCAGAGAGGGGGGGAGTGAATGGGAGCCGATAAAAATTCTTCTCGAAGGAGATGGGAACTCCAACAAGACAAACACGGCTTCCAACACACGTCTCTGACTCCCTACCCAACTTGGTCAAGCCCACGCAGCCACTAGAGTGCTACTGGACCTAGGAACCAACAAACAACCCTCCGAGCCGAAACACACCAACACGCACAGCAGAAACTTGCACGACTTGCTGCCTGTGCTGCATCGGTGAGACCGATGGCCTGCGCCGGTCAGAACGGTGACACCAGTCAGACCGGTGGACAGCGCCAGTCAGGCTGGTGGCTACAGCAGCCACACAACAAAAGTTCCAGAAAGCCTCAGTGACCTCTCTAGGCCCTGGAACAAAACACTACCAAAACACAACCTGCACAAAAGATAAACCCTACACAAAGCCTAGCAAAACAACCCCAAACAGACCAAGAACTGACCAGCAGCACCACGACCCAAAGACACACGAGTCCAGCAGTTCACCCAATGCAAATCCCACAAGTGGTTCACACCGATCAAACCGGTCAAGAGCACCGGTCAGACCGGTGTAACTTGGGCAGCTCGGGATGAACAGCACCCGTGGGTCAACTCCCCCAAATCCAAACCTTGATCTCCCGAATCGCTCCACAGACTTGAGCAAGACTTTGGGGGTAGTAGGAACACCTCATGAGGAGTCCATAGAAAAGATATTGTCCACCAAAACTTTCCAAATCAAGAGGAATCGAAGAAATCCTACCAAGAACTCCTCTAACCCTAGAACACCGAAAACCCCAAAATCGAGGCCCTTAACTCGCGGATTTAGGAGGGGAATCAAAGGCAAAAGAACCACGAAGGGTTCACGCGAATTCCCCCCATCAAATCCCCAAGAGCAAGGTCCCGAAAACACGCTGAGAAAACCACCAATAGAGGGCTCGGCAAATCACCACCATGAACAACCGGGAACAACACAACAAAGCCTTGAGGAGCCACGTTGAATCATCTATACATACCAAGGAGGTTCATACAAGGGCTAGCTTGCCGCCCGATCATCCAACCCTCTCACAAGATCTTACCATGAAGCTCTCAAGCTAGTCCTATGGAAATCCTAAGAAAAATAGGAAGGGTAAATAGGAAAGCAAATGAACTAGGGTTCTCTGCGGTTTTGGAAGTCTTCAGATTTTCTCCATCGGACGGATGCCCGACGACCACACCCTGCTTAGCCTCGACACAAGCCATGCGATCCTGATGCGTGTCCTCCACTTTGAAGATTCCAGATTGCGTCGTCGCACACCGATCATACTGGTCAGACCCACCGGTCGACCGGTCTGGAGCTGTTGCAGCACCATCTTCGGTTCTTCAATCTTGGCTTTGTGGATCAGCCAAGGAACCTAGTGGTTTTTTGGTGAACCACTAGAAACCCCGCGAACTCGGTGTAGCCTCCGCCAATCACCTCTCATGACTCGGCTCCCACATACTCCCGACTCGACCTTTGTTTTGAGGCTCAACCAAGAAACCCTCCATGACTTCATCTTGCTGTTCATGCCACCATGCGGCCCGCACTTGACCCCGCTGGCCACCGGGTCCCTCGAACAAAGCCTACTTGTCTTCTCCACACCTGGAGGCCTCACCGGCGACGACCTTTCGCAGTTGTTCTTCACCTGCACCAACACCAGTCAAGCTGCAACCTGCTCCTGCAATACTTAGCCAAGAATCAGTCCACACAACGTTGTCAATCACTCATCACACAAGGAAGCGACCATCCACTAGTCCTCGAACCACACATGGTCCTCAATCTCCCCCTTGATGAGTGCATTGACAACACCCACACGAAAGTAACAAGAAGGAAAAGAAAAAGAAAAGAAACGAACAAAAAGAAACTCCAACAAGCGATCGAAAGCCAAACAAAGGCAAAGAGCAAGATCACTTGGAGAAGACAAGTCTCGAACCCCTTAGGCAAGGGCAACGGCTCGACACATCCGAGACAAAGCAAAGCTCAAGCAAAGAGCGCGAACTACCGAAACAAAGCTCGAAAGACCACAAAGAGCTCCCCCTGCACACATGCAAGCTCCCCCTGAACCAATGCAACTCCCCCTGGACGAATGCATGCAAACCAGCTGAAAACAGGGGAGCTGTAGCAACTTCAGCTCACACCGGTCAGACCGGTCATCACCACCAGTCAGACTGGTGCCTAAGATGTGCACAAGATCAACACTCACACCGGTCAGACCGGTGACACGGATCTGTCGGGGACCGCCCTAGGGGTCCCCTTAAACAATGGGGGAACCCTCACTTAAATCCCTGCATCGAAATAAGCTAAGCCTAACCATGCAGGAAACTAACCATGCAGGACATGGCCCATGCGGCGAGACTCGGAGGCCCACCAAGACGGCCCGTCCGGAAGACCCTCGAGCGGGGCTCCGCCTCGCCCGAGGGCACGCTCCTCCTCGAGCGGGCTCCGCCCCGTTCGAGGGGCAACCCCCTCCTCGAACGGACTCCGCCCCGTTCGAGGGGCGACCCTTACCTCGAGCGGTCCCGCCCCGCTCGAGGGCTCGCTCCCCCCTCGAGCGGGCCTCGCCCTCGCTCGAGGGTCCGCTCCGCCCTCGGCCGGGGCCCGCCACGCTCACGGGCGCCCCGCGCGCGTGCGCCGCCCCGTACTTGGGCATTTAACGCCCGACGCCGCGGAGACGGCGCCATCATGCGCCCGGGGCTCACGCCCCGTGCCGCCGCACCAACTCCCCGGGGAGGAGCCCATCCCCGCCACCGTGAGATGGACCGTGCGGTACGGCCGGTGTCGGTCCCGTGACACCGTGCGCCCGCTACAAGACGGCTAACGCGCCCGACCCCTCGAAAGGGGGCCGGGCGCACCCTCGATTCCACTTTCCCGTGACCCCCGGAGTTAGGTGAGGGGCGCTAGGCCGGTGGGTGGCCATCCCGGCCACCGCGCGCGCGCGGCCGCCGTACCCACGCGTGCGGGCGCACGCCCGACTCCGCGAGCGCACGCCCGGCACCGCAAAGCAACCACTCCACTACCGCGAGCTCATTGGGAAGGAACGCCGTTCTGCCCGCTCCTGTACCCCGTACCAGCCATCATCAGCACCTCCCTCGAAGCCTATCAGGGGACGCCATCGCCATCTGCCGCCTCCTACCCTCGAACCGCCACTGTTCGGGTACGAGGTGGGCCATCGTGGCCGGATCGCAGCGAAGATCGTCCGGACGGCCGCCCGCTCTACACCGTAGCGCGACGTGCTCCCACACGTAGCTAGGTAGCGCGGAGTGCATGTAACTCGCCGCCCCCTTGGCCTATAAAAGGGGAGGCGAGCCCCCAGCCGCGGGGGGAGAGAGAGGTTCGGAGGAGGACGAGCACGGTCGAACACAACGCACCGTGCACTCACTCTCTTATTCTCCCACGACCTCTTCAGCCACTCACCAGGGACTTGGAAGCCACGCTTCCTCTCCCACCTTGCTTGTACTTGCCCCACTACAAGCACCCCCGGTGCCAAGCAATATAGTGCCACGAGCACACCACTGCTGGACGTACGGCCCCCTCGGCCGGAACCAGGATAAAACCTTGTGTCATTTGTTGCTTAACATCGACCATTGAGGGATAGACCTAGGCGTTATCTACTGGTTAGTGTCGGGACCATATTCCGCACCGACAGTTGGCGCCCACCGTGGGGCAAATGAGCGTCTAAGGTCATTTCGCTAACTCCCTCCATGGTGATCCGCACTGAGTACCGTGGCACCCGCTACAACATGGGTAGCTCGGACCCTCTCCCGGCCGGGTACGAGATCCGCTTCGGGGACTTGAACTTCCAGGCCACGGGGAACGGCTATCTCACGCGCCTCACCAATCGTGAGGAGCTTCGCGCGCAGCGCGAGGCCAGGTCCGCCTTGGTCTCCGCCGCACGCAGACACCGGCGCGAGGTGCTGCGGGCACGGATGCCGCGGGCCCGTCGACGCCGCGACGCCGTCGTCGCTCCGGGCTACGCTCGCGTCGGGTGCGGTCCGAGCGGCGGCAGGCCGAGCGCGCCGCCGCCCAACGCGGTGCGCCCACCGTCACGACGACCGCCACCGCCCCCGGCGGGACCGCGTGCGGTCTCCGGACCACGCATTCCCATCGGGCTGCGTGGCGCCACTACGGCCTACAACGCCAACGTCAACACGACAATGCGCAGGGTTCCGCCTGGTCGCCACGTCTTCGTCGCCAGGGACCCCGGCACTTCAGCGGCGGACGAGTCGTCCCCGGGGCTCCGTCGACACGATGCCACCCGCCAACCGCCATGGGTACGCGGAGTGGGACTTCTCGGTGTGCCGGACCCCGGTCGCGTTCGGGCGCTTCCTCGACGCCACGGATCTGCGGTTTGGTCGCTCCCGACGACTCAAAGACGCGGGAGCTACGACCCCACGCGGGAATGTTGCGCCGTCATCACCAACGACCCGGCCAACGCCGCCGGTGCGGCGGCGCCGGAGACGGGGAAGTCACGCCGGCCCGGGGGGGTCGCCACGCGCCCGGCCGCGGGGCCAAGCGCTCCCGCCGGGGCCGACGTCGACGCGCAGCGGCCCAAGCTCGCGAGCTCGAGGCCAAGGCGGCGGAGGGAGTACCGGACGGTGCGGCTACTCCGCGCCTCGATGGCGGGGGAGGCCTCCGCGCGCGGCGAACGCGCGCGGGAGCTGGGCCGACAAGTCCGTGACCGCCTCAACCCCGTCCCCAACGTCGACAACGCGGATACTCCGCCGCGGGCGAGCCAAAAGCTCATCGCCGCCGCGACACTGCTGCGCGCCATGCCGGCACCCTCGACCCCCGAGGCTCGAGACATGCACCGCGAGGTGCGGACCCTCCTTGAGCAAGCGGCCGTCCAGCAGGCCGAGAGCTCGGCCTCACGCATCCGCCAACGGGGGGGACGCGCGGGTGATGATCCGGCACCGGGGGGCGAACCCTCGGTGCACGTGGGTCAACCCGCCGACCGGGGACGCACGCCGGCCAAGGAGCGGCTCCTTGACACACGCCGGGCGGCGCCGGATGGAGACGCCCGCAACGTCATCAACGCCAGGCGCACCAGCAAGGCGGACGCACGAGCGGCCAGGGGCTACCACCCTCGAAGGGGCGGACGCTACGACAGCGGTGAGGATCGCTCCCCAACGCCGGAGCCCCCGGGCACCCGTGTGTTCAGCCGGGAGATCCGCACGGCAGCGTTCCCCCAGCGCTTCCGTCAACCCTCGACAATCGTCAAATACAACGGGGAGACGGACCCTCGTGTCTGGCTCAACGATTACCGCCTGGCCTGTCAGCTGGGCGGGGCCACTAACGACGAAGTAATCATCCGCAACTTGCCCCTGCATCTGGGCGACGCGGCCCGGACATGGCTCGAGCACTTGCCCGCCAGCCAGATCCATAACTGGGACGATCTAGTCCACACCTTCGTGGGCAACTTCCAGGGCACATACGTGCGCCCTGGGAACTCCTGGGATCTGCGCTCCTGCACGCAGAAGCCGGGCGAGTCGTTACGGGACTTCATACGGCGCTTCTCCAAGCGCTGCACAGAGCTCCCCAGCGTGGCACAGTCCGAGATCGTGCACGCGTTCCTCGAGGGCACCACGAGCCGGGACCTGGTGCGCGAGCTGGGACGCAGCCCGCCCACGGACTCGAACGAGCTGTTCGACATTGCCACCCGGCTTCGCCTCGGGAGAGGAGGCCGTGGGGGCGATCTTCGACGGCAAGAAGGGCAAGCGCTCCGAGGACACGCCCGCGGAGGGCGGCGGGTCCAAGGAGCCGCGCCGCAACGACAAGCGGGGCAAGAAGGGGAAGAAGCCGCGCCGCGAGGCGCGCGAGCCGAGGGGGCGCAACGGCGGCAACGCCGAGGCCCTCGCCGTTGACCCGGCTCGACGGGGCCCTCGACCGGCTCCTCGAGGCCCGGGGGTGTTCGACGACATGATGAAGAAGCCATGCCCCTACCACAAGACCCCCGTGAATCACACTCTTGAGCAGTGCGACATGCTCAAGAAGTTCTATGGCCGCGCCGCCGCGAAGGAGGCGGAGAGGCCAAGAAGGATGGGGGCGATGGCGACGCGGGTGGTTTCCCCGCCCGTCGAAAATGTGTTCCTCATCTTTGGGGGACCTACGGTCGACATGTCAACCGGCAGCGCAAGAAGGAGCGGCACGAAGTCCTCGCCGCAGAGAGGGCACCTCCGGCCTTTCTCAACTGGTCGAAGGATGCCATCACCTTTAGCCGGGATGATCACCCAAACCGCATCCCGAACCCGGGCCAGTACCCACTGGTGGTCGATCCCATCATTGGGAACGCTCGGTTTTCGAAGGTCCTTATGGACGGAGGCAGTAGCCTCAATATCCTCTTCGCGCATACATTGCGCCTAATGGGGATTGGGCTGGACCAGCTGCGGCCCCGACACGAAGCCGTTTCACGGCATCGCGCCGCAAGCGAGTTCAACCCCTCGGGCAGATCGATCTGCCCGTCTGGTTTGGGACCCCCAAGAATTTCCGCAAGGAAACCCTCACATTGGAGGTGGTGGGATTCAAAGGGGCCTACCATGCCATCCTTGGGCGACCATGCTACGCCAAGTTCATGGCGGTTCCCAACTACACGTACCTGAAGATGAAGATGCCGGGTCCAAACAGCGTCATCACCGTCGGGTCGTCGATCGAGCACGCATTCGACTGCGACGTCGAGTGCGTGGAACATGCAGAGGCGCTAGCGCTGGATGAAGCGCTGGTGAACACACTGGAGAAGATGGTCAACGACGACCTCAGCTCCGCCGCCAAGCACGTCGGCACCTTCGAGGCCGCCGAGCAAACCAAAGGGGTCCCCCTCGACCCGTCGGCCCCCGAGGGCAAAGCATTGAGGGTCAGCTCGACCCTCGATCCTAAATAGGAAGCAGTGCTCGTCGACTTCCTCCGCGCCAACGCCGACGTCTTCGCGTGGAGCCCCTCGGACATGCCAGGCATCCCGAGGGAGGTCGCCGAGCACTCCCTTGATATCCTGCCTAACGCTCGCGCTGTTCAGCAGCGGCTGCGCCGCTTCGACGAGGAGCGGCGACGGGCGATCGGAGCGGAGCTGCGGAAGCTCCTCGAGGCCGGATTCATCAAGGAAGTGTTCCACCCTACGTGGCTAGCTAATCCTGTGCTTGTAAAAAAGAAAAATGGGAAGTGGAGGATGTGTATAGACTACACCAGTCTCAATAAAGCATGTCCAAAAGTTCCTTTTCCTTTGCCACGTATAGATCAAATCGTTGATTCAACGGTACGGGTGCGAACTACTCTGTTTCCTTGATGCCTATTCGGGATATCATCAAATAAAAATGAAGGAGTCCGACCAGCTCGCGACTTCGTTCATCACACCGTTCGGGACGTTCGTTACGTCACGATGCCTTTTGGCCTCGAAACGCGGGCGCAACATATCGAAGACCGCATGCGGCACGTTTTTGGGGACCATATCGGACGGACGGTCGAGGCTTACGTGGACGACATTGTCGTCAAAACCAGGAAGGCGGACGACCTGGTTAGCGATCTTGGCATCGCGTCCAGCCGTCTGCGGGCCAACGGGGTCAAGCTCAACCCCGAAAAGTGTGTCTTTGGAGTGCCGCGGGGCATGCTCCTAGGGTACATCGTCTCCCAGCGGGGAATCGAGGCCAACCCTGAAAAGGTCGCGGCCCTCGAGCGAATGGGTCCAATTCGGGACCTCAAAGGGGTGCAGAAGGTGTTGGGGTGCCTTGCTGCCCTAAGCCGCTTCATCTCGAGGCTCGGTGAGAAGGGCCTGCCCCTCTACCGGCTGCTCAAGAAGCACCAGCGCTTCTCTTGGACCGCCGAGGCCCAGGAAGCGCTCGACAAGCTGAAGGCGTCTTTGACGCGCGCCCCAATCCTTACGCCGCCGCGAGACGGCGAACCCCTCCAACTCTACGTGGCCGCAACCACCCAGGTGGTCAGCGCCGTGATCGTCGTGGAGCGCACGGAGGAAGGGCATGCCTTGCCGTGCGAGAGGCCGGTCTACTACATCAGCGAAGTCCTGTCGGACACGAAGACGCGCTACCCCCAGGTCCAGAAGCTGTTGTACGCGGTAGTCCTCGCGCGGCGCAAGCTCCGCCACTACTTCGAGGCCCACCCAGTTACGGTGGTCTCTTCCTTCCCGTTGGGAGAGATCATTCGCAACCCCGACGCGGCAGGCAGAATTGCCAAGTGGTCCGTGGAGTTGATGGGCGAGACGCTCGCCTACGCTCCGCGCAAGGCCATCAAATCGCAAATCTTAGCCGATTTCGTCGCTGAGTGGACGGACACGCAGCTGCCGCCCCCCTCAGATTCAAGCAGAATGCTGGACTCTGTTCTTCGACGGCTCGGTGATGAAGACAGGAGCGGGCGCGGGTGATAGGTTCTAACCCGGCGTTAGAACGAAGGATGGCCCGATCTTCACGGCAGTAGGTCTTGAACTTGAAGAACGACAATGGGTAGCGGAAATAGGATGGTAACTTACTGGAATTCCAAGATATCTTGCTGAAGATCAGCGGGTAACTAGCTTTATACCTAGCCAAGGTTGGATGCGACCCAAACGACGGGGAGAGAGACACCGAAACCACGAGGACTTCGACTCGATCTCCAAACGACCGCGAGAACCACAACCGGAGCTAATCCACACAAGGTGAGGCAGCCGTACTGGAACTCACAGAGCACGAACTAGTGGACCTCAGAGAGATCTCTTCACAAGTCCAAGTAGAACAAGGAAGAACAAGGGTGTGAGTAAGGCACTCAGGCAGCTCGGCTGCGAAATCACTTGGATTATCTCAATTCATCAAAAGTTGTTTTTAGCTTACATATGGGGGGTATTTATACTAAAAACAACCCTCTTAGGTAGGTGGAAACACGAAAACAAACTGAATACGTCGCCAATGTGAAAGGATCTCCCGAGATGACCTTCTGAGTTGTTTCCGCGTGACTGTTTGACTGCTGAGCAGTCTTCAATGTTTTGATCATAACTTCTTCTAGGAATCTTCAAATGATGTGGGACTAGATGCGTTGGAAAGCTAACTCGATTATCTTTCCAACGGTGTATAGCATGCTATGGGAAACTTCGTAGATTGGTACAGTTTAATGCCCGAAGTTATGCTCCAGGAAACTGCCGAATGGATTGTCGATTGCCGAATGGCCTTGCTGAGTGACGAGAACTTTGCCGATTCTAGCTTCGTGACCTTCGTCTTGATGATTCTCTTCAACGTACCTGAGAAGTATCAACATACAAGACTTAGGTAGCATAAAGTTATCATTAGAATTGAGTTTAAGTTCACAAAGTAGCGCGTGCACCTCTTGTTGTATCTTTTTAGCTCGGCTACGTGTGATTGGTCCTGTAGGTGTTGGTGTAGAGGTCGGCAATGTAATCGATGACGCTGGCGTGTGCATATCATCCTCCCCCCCTTCAAAAAGAGTCGTCCTCGACTCTTCCAATCCAAAGAATGGAGAGAGATCGGACACATTGAAACTGGTACTCACTCCATAAGTACTTGGCAGATCGATCTCATAGGCGTTGTCGTTGATCTTGCGAAGCACTCTGAAAGGACCATCAGCCCGGGGCTGCAGCTTGCTCTTGCGTTGCTCAGGAAATCTGTCTTTGCGTAGATGCACCCAAACAAGGTCACCTTCTTCAAAGATCATCTTCCGTCTTCCCTTGTTGGCTTGCTTCTCATACTGTTTGGTCATCTTCTCAATGTTTGTGCGAGCTCTATCATAGAGATTCTTCACAAACTCAGCTCGCTTGCTTGCATCAAAGTTCACTCGCTCCCCGCACGGGCAAAGGCGAGAAGATCTATGGGAGCAAAGTGGGTTTGTAACCATACACAATTTCAAATGGACAAAATTTAGTGGTTGAGTGAACGGCTCTATTGTAGGCAAACTCAACATGCGGCAAACTTTCTTCCCAAAGTTTCAAATTTTTTTTTAGAACAGCTCTCGGCAACATGGACAAAGTTCGATTTACAACTTCGTTTGTCCATCCGTTTGTGGGTGACATGTAGTGGAAAATAACAAGCGTGTTCCAAGTTTTCCCCATAAAGTTTTCCAAAAGTAACTCAAAAATTTTGTGTCACGATCAGAAACGATAGTTCGTGGCACCCCATGTAATCGCACAACTTCTCTGAAAAATAATTCAGCAATATGCGAAGCATCATCACTTTTGTGGCAAGGAATAAAATGTGCCATTTTGCTAAATCGATCAACCACAACAAAAATTGAATCCCTTCCCTTTTTGGTTCGAGGTAAACCAAGAACAAAATCCATAGAAATATCCTCCCAAGGTGCACTAGGAATAGGAAGAGGGGTATATAAACCGTGAGGGTTCAGACGGGACTTAGCTTTGTGGCATGATTCGCAGCGAAGGACATGCCTCTCCACATCTCTTCTCATCTTTGGCCAAAAGAAATGGTCAGCAAGCACTTGCTCCGTCTTCTTGGCTCCAAAATGACCCATGAGTCCTCCTGAATGTGCTTCCTGCACAAGTAAAATACGAACAGAGCAATCTGGAATGCACAGCTTGTTAGCTCGAAATAAAAATCCATCTTGTACATGATATTTTTCCCATCCTTTGCCATCATGACACTTGGAATATGGCTCAGCAAAACATGGATCAGTTGTGTATAATTCTTTTATGCTTTCTAATCCAAGAATTTTAGCATCAAGTTGATTTAATAAAACATGGCGTCGTGACAAGGCATCAGCTACAACATTTTCCTTTCCTTTCTTGTATTTAACAACATAAGGAAATGACTCAATAAATTCACACCATTTAGCATGTCTCCTATTCAGTTTTAATTGTCCTTTAAGATGTTTCAAAGATTCATGGTCCGAATGTATCGAAACTCTTTAGGAAAAAGATAGTGCCGCCAAGTCTCCAAACTCCTAACAAGGGCATATAATTCTTTGTCATAAACTGAATAATTAAGAGTTGGACCACTTAGCTTTTCACCGAAGTATGCAATTGGCCTTCGTTCTTGCATCGGCACGCCTCCAATCCCAACTCCACTTGCATCACATTCTATTTCAAATGTTTTGCCGAAATGCGGGAGTGCAAGGACAGGGGCTGTTGTAAGCTTCATCTTTAATTCTTCAAATGCCTTCGTTGAACATCTCCCCACTTGAATGGTACTTCCTTCTTGGTCAACTCATTGATGGGAGCAGCAATAGTGCTGAAATCCTTCACAAACCGCCGGTAGAAACCGGCGAGTCCAAGGAAACTTCGCACTTGGCTCACGTTCGTGGAGGCGTCCGGTCTCGTACGGCCTTGACCTTTTCTTCATCCACCTCCACTCCTTGACCTGAAACAACAAAACCAA
The DNA here is from genome assembly GCA_947561735.1 of Cenchrus americanus. Lineage (NCBI taxonomy): Eukaryota > Viridiplantae > Streptophyta > Magnoliopsida > Poales > Poaceae > Cenchrus > Cenchrus americanus. The sequence goes on along the minus strand of OX387242.1, from coordinate 160,721,733 downwards.
GAAAAACTACCTTGTCGGTGCAAAAGGTGCACTTCTCCAGGTTAGCGTATAATTTTTGCTCACGTAGGACAGCAAGCACGCACTGAATATGTTCAACATGTTCTTCAAGAGACTTACTGTAAATCAAGATATCATCAAAATAGACCACAACAAATTTGCCGATGAAAGCTCTAAGCACATGATTCATCAATCTCATAAATGTACTTGGTGCATTGGTTAAACCAAAGGGCATCACTAACCATTCATATAAACCAAATTTTGTTTTAAATGCAGTTTTCCATTCATCTCCATCTTTCATGCGAATTTGATGATATCCACTTCTTAAATCAATCTTAGTAAAAATGATAGCACCACTAAGCTCATCGAGCATGTCATCTAATCTTGGAATTGGATGCCTATACCTTACTGTAATGTTATTAATAGCACGGCAATCCACACACATTCTCCAAGATCCATCCTTTTTAGGAACTAATAAAACAGGGACAGCACAAGGTGAAAGACTTTCCTGTACATACCCTTTTTTAATTAATTCTTCCACTTGCCTCTGAATTTCTTTTGTCTCCTCAGGATTGGTGCGGTAGGCTGCTCGGTTTGGGAGTGAAGCACCAGGAACCAAGTCAATTTGATGCTCGATCCCTCTCTTGGGTGGCAAACCTGGTGGCACCTCATCTGGAAAGACTTCCTCAAAGCCCTGTAACACATCAAGAACAACACTTGGCAAAGTAGAAGGTAAGGTGTTAGTAGAAAGAAGGGTGTCCTTGTACATGAGTACAAAGAACATAGCATTAGGTTCACTCAATTCTTTTAAGTCCCCCTTCCTAGCCATCATTACTAAACCCTCTTTTCCCGGTTTTTGGGTTATTTGTGGTTGTGGGTTTTTCTTTGGCTTTGGACACTCTTCCTCACCATTTTTGTGGGTCACTCTAAGGTGATTTTCACTCTCTCGCCGTTTCTTCTTGAGATCATCCTTCAATATTTCTTTCGGGGTCAAAGGAAGCAAAGAAATTCGCTCTCCTTTGTACACAAAAGACAACTTGTTGGTTCTTCCAAAAATGCGAACATCTCGATCATATAACCATGGTCTTCCTAGCAGCAATTGGCACGCTTGCATAGGTACCACGTCACACTCCACATGATCCGTATACTTCCCAACGAGAGAAAGGAACATTCACCACATGACTAACACGCAGCCGCACCACAATCATTCAGCCATTGCATCTTATATGGACTGGGATGACGTCTTGATTTCAGCCCCAATCTGTCCACCAATTCTTGGCTAGCAATATTATTGCAACTTCCATTATCAACGATGATGCGGCAAAGCTTGTCCTTGATCATGCCTCTGGTGTGGAACAGATTGTGTCGTTGTCCATTATTTCCCTTCTCAGCAGTGACACTAAGCACACGAAGAGAAATAAAACAATTATGTTCCCCTTCGTCGGGCTGAATTTCATTCTCCTCTTCTTCAATTTCTTCATCAAATTTTGGACCCTCATCTTCCGGATCACTTTCAGATTCCCATTCTCCTTTATCATTCAGCAACATTGTCCTCCTACTAGGACATTGAGCAGCAATATGGCCACGCCCGTGGCACTTATGGCATACAATTTCCCTGCTTCGGGTAGATGATGTGGCGGCTGAAGCATGAGTTGGGGCTGCAGGGCGGCAACGGTCGCTGCTGATTTGCAGGTGAAGATGCGCTAGAAACAGCCATCTTTGATGCACCATGAGATGTAGAAGGTTTAGCCGAAGTCCCTTGGGATCGGTGTCCGCCATAAGAAATGCCGGACTGCTGCTTGCGCCATGGGGCAGCGATAGGTTGACTGCCATAAGATTTTCCCCGAGACTCTTGCTGAATTTTCTTCTCCGTACGCATGGCTTGATCAACTAGATCTTGCAAAGTACGATACGGAAACATCTCAACAAAACCAGCAATATCTTCATTAAGACCTCCCAAAAATCTTGCCATCTTGGACTCTGCATCTTCTCTGATTCCAGTCCGTACCAACAGCAACTCCATCTCCTTGAAATATTCATCAACAGTCCTCTTTCCTTGCTTCAACATCTGCAATCGGTTTCGAAGATCACGCTGATGGCTAGATGGAACAAACCTCCTTCTCATTACTTGCTTCATTCTTTCCCAAGTATTGATGTATCCAAGACCCAACTCAAGCCGATTCTCTTGCACTTGATTCCACCAAGTCGAGCATATCCGGAGAACTCAACCGAGGCTAAATCAACACGGCGCCGATCGAGAAATTATGCACCCTAAAAATCTGATCGCATTGTTCAGCCCATTCAAGGAACTCATCTGCATTCTCCTTTCCAGTGAATTTAGGGATATTCAACTTGACACGAGCAATATTATCGGGGTCGTCATATTGACGGCGACCGCGGTGAAATCCCCTATCTTCAAAATCAGCACGTCGATGATGATGACGCCGATCAAATCTCCCACCACGACCAAAGGGATTTTCATCATTAGACTCTTCCTCACGATCTTCGAACTCTCCGTCTTCAAATCTCACATGACGTTCGTGTGCACGACGTCCGCCACACTGATTATGGAAGTCAGCACGGTGACCACCACGCTGATTATCGAAATCAGCACGACGACCACCACCATGTCCCCCTCGGCCATCACCAGACCGGTCAAATCCATGGCCGAAACCAGAATTCTCATCTCCGGATTCCTCCCGATGATGGTCTTCTTGATCACGACGTGGTCCACGTCCCCCGCTGCTGGAAGGCGGGCATCGAACATCCTTCCCATTGCCTCCATAAGTGAGTCCGCCATGCGACGCATCTCGCCCGAGAAACTGGGCGTTCATCCTCTTCATGGCGCTCACCATGAACACTAGAATCTGACCCTGCCATGTTAGGGACAGCAAGAAATATGTGGAATATGAAGTATTTGTGGAAACACTCAAACTCACCACTTACTTACCCAAGTTCTTAATTGATCTCAAGGACTGTGATGGTGCTGATGTGGCAGCCTTAACAGAGGTGGTAGAGAGGTCGTAAGGATTACGAATCGAAAGTCCCGGTTTAGGTTTTAAGGTGGAGCTATAGGTGGCTAACAAGGAGGGCTACGGTACTGTAAACCAAGTGGTTGTTGTGCTCAAAAGATATGAAATGCTGCTATCAAGAACACCACTAGAAATATGCAATCTGACAATTTCAGCAACACACAGCAACACGATTCCCCTTCAAACTCTTTTCTTCTTCTTTCTTTTTTTGTCTTCTTTTTTTTGACTCTTTACTTTCTCTTCCTTTTTTTTCAGAACTCTCTTCTTTTTTTTATAATACTAATAGGGATGCGAAAAACAAATGAACAACACAATATATATATAAATGATGCTGACTAACAACTAGATGAACACAAACACAAGGAAAAACAGTACCGCCAAAGGGTTATAGGTAATTTTTATGGCTCTGGACTGTAGGATAAAACAAAATATATGTGATAAATGATCAAAGGGATAAATGTATGATGATGGTAAGACCTACCGTGTCAACGAAAGCTCTGATACCAGATGATAGGTTCTAACCCGGCGTTAGAACGAAGGATGGCCCGATCTTCACGGCAGTAGGTCTTGAACTTGAAGAACGACAATGGGTAGCGGAAATAGGATGGTAACTTACTGGAATTCGAAGATATCTTGCTGAAGATCAGCGGGTAACTAGCTTTATACCTAGCCAAGGTTGGATGCGACCCAAACGACGGGGAGAGAGACACCGAAACCACGAGGACTTCGACTCGATCTCCAAACGACCGCGGAGAACCACAACCGGAGCTAATCCACACAAGGTGAGGCAGCCGTACTTGGAACTCACGAGAGCACGAACTAGTGGACCTCGGAGAGATCTCTTCACAAGTCCAAGTAGAACAAGGAAGAACAAGGGTGTGAGTAAGGCACTCAGGCAGCTCGGCTGCGAAATCACTTGGATTATCTCAATTCATCAAAAGTTGTTTTTAGCTTACATATGGGGGGTATTTATACTAAGAACAACCCTCTTAGGTAGGTGGAAACACGAAAACAAACTGAATACGTCGCCAATGTGAAAGGATCTCCCGAGATGACCTTCTGAGTTGTTTCCGCGTGACTGTTTGACTGCTGAGCAGTCTTCAATGTTTTGATCATAACTTCTTCTAGGAATCTTCAAATGATGTGGGACTAGATGCGTTGGAAAGCTAACTCGATTATCTTTCCAACGGTGTATAGCATGCTATGGGAAACTTCGTAGATTGGTACAGTTTAATGCCCGAAGTTATGCTCCAGAAACCGCCGAATGGATTGTCGATTGCCGAATGGCCTTGCCGAGTGACGAGAACTTTGCCGATTCTAGCTTCGTGACCTTCGTCTTGATGATTCTCTTCAACGTACCTGAGAAGTATCAACATACAAGACTTAGGTAGCATAAAGTTATCATTAGAATTGAGTTTAAGTTCACAAAGTAGCGCGTGCACCTCTTGTTGTATCTTTTTAGCTCGGCTACGTGTGATTGGTCCTGTAGGTGTTGGTGTAGAGGTCGGCAATGTAATCGATGACGCTGGCGTGTGCATATCAGCGGGCCTGCTCTTCGTGTCACCCCTCGGGGAGCACATGCGCTACGCAGTGCGCCTCCACTTCCCCGCGTCCAACAATATGGCGGAATACGAGGCCCTTCTCTGCGGCCTCAAAATCGCCATTGAGTTGGGCATCAAGCGCCTCGACGTGCGAGGGGATTCGCAGCTCGTAATCGATCAAGTCATGAAGAACGCGAGCTGCCACGACGACAAGATGGAGGCCTACTGTAAAGCCGTGCGGGCCCTCGAAGACAAATTCTACGGCATCGAGCTTAATCATGTACCCCGCCGGTACAACGAGGAAGCAGACGAGCTGGCAAAAATAGCGTCCGGGCGGATCACTGTTCCCCCGAACGTTTTTGCGCGCGACATCGCGCAGCCCTCGGTCACCTTCGAGCCCTACCCCTCGAGCGACGGCGGACCCTCGGGGGCTCCCTCGAATCCAGCGGGTGCGGAACCCATGGAAGAGGACCCCTCGAACCAGGCGTACGTGCTCTCCCTTCTCGAGGGGTACGGCTCCCACGAGGTCGAGGCGATGGATATAGAGCCGGCTCCTGTCCAAGCGGATTGGCGGGAAAAGTACACCGCCTGGATCGCTCGAGGGGAACTCCCCGAAGATCGGGCTGCAGCCAGGCGCATCGCCAGGATGGCCAAATCCTTCACCCTCGTTGACGGCGAGCTGTACAAGCGCGCCGCGTCAGGCATCCTCCAGCGGTGCATACCCATTCCCGAGGGGCGCGAGCTCCTACGGGACATCCACGCGGGGATCTGCGGCCACCACGCCGCGCCACGCACCCTCGTTGGCAACGCGTTCCGCCAGGGCTTCTATTGGCCCACCGCGGTCGCGGACGCCAACGAAATCGTGCGCACCTGCGAAGGGTGCCAGTTCTACGCCCGCAAGACCAACTTGCCCGCTCACGCTCTGCAAACGATCCCCGTAACATGGCCGTTCGCTGTGTGGGGGTTGGACATCGTCGGGCCCCTGCGGAAGGCGCCCGGGGGCTTCACCCACCTGCTTGTCGCGATCGACAAGTTCTCCAAGTGGGTGGAAGTGCGCCCCATCACGAATTTGAGGGCTGAGCAGGCGGTCACGTTCTTCACCGACATCGTCTACCGCTTTGGAGTGCCAAACTCCATCATCACAGACAACGGGTCCCAGTTCACGGGCCGGAAGTTCTTGGAGTTCTGCGACAAGTTCCACATCCGCGTGGATTGGGCGGCTCGTGGCACACCCACGGACCAACGGCCAAGTGGAGCGTGCCAACGGCATGATTCTACGGGGCCTCAAGCCCGTAATTTTCGACCGCGCTCAACAAATCTGGCCGAAAATGGCTCCAAGAACTACCAGCAGTCGTGTGGAGCCTAAGGACCACCCCAAGCAGAGCCACCGGGTTCACACCGTTTTTTCTAGTTCATGGCGCGGAGGCCGTCCTCCCCACGGATCTGGAATACGGGTCGCCCAAAGTTCGAGGCTACAACGAGGATGCTAACCAGCGAGCCCGCGAGGACTCGCTGGATCAGCTGGACGAAGTACGCCTCGTGGCGTTGATGCACTCCGCAAGGTATCAACAGTCCCTACGGCGCTACCAAGCACGCAAGATACGTCGGAGGGATTTCAGCGAGGGGGACTTGGTCCTAAGGCTACGCCAAGACAACCGAGGGCGCCACAAGCTATCGCCCCCATGGGAGGGACCATACGTCGTGGTGAAGGTGCTCAAGCCGGGCACATACAAGCTAGCCAACGAGGACGGCGAAGAACTCACCAACGCTTGGAACATCCAACAGCTACGTCGCTTCTACCCTTAGCTAGGATTTCCAAGTATTTTCTTTTGTAAAAACGCACGGCCAACGCCCCAGTTGGTGTCACCTATGTAAATACTCCAAGTCTAATAAAAGGGCAACTCGGCTTTCCCCTGAAACCCAAGTTACCCTCGGGGGCTACTGCGGGGGGGCACCCCCCCCCCCCCAAAATGGTCCCATTTTTCGCGCAAAAATAAAAAACGACTCACACGCGCTAAGTCTGTTTCCTACTTCAACCTCGAGCCATGATTCGAACGGGCGCGGTGGCACGGCGGAAGGAGCGTGCGAGCCGAGACGACCCTACGCCGCGTGGCTATGGCCCGTCTCTCTCGCCTCCAACCCAGCGGGCCCCCTGCGAAAAACGAACTCCCCTAACTAGAATCTACTCAGGAAGAAGGAGAAACAAAAGGCGTAATAAGCAAACAATTTTATTTACAGCAACTGCCCACGTTCATGAAACGACTTGTTTATTTACAAAAGGCCATGAGGCCAGAATTCTGATACACATAAACAAAAAACGGGCCTAGCGCCCAGATGCTTTCAGGCGGGTAGAGCAGCGGCATCGGCGGCGTCCGGGAAGAGGAATTCTTCGAAGGCCTCGGCGAGCGACCCGGCGGCGTCAGCAACAAGCGCGTCCGCGCGCTCCATGGCCACCTCATCCTCGACGCCCTCGGGCACGATGTAGCCCTCCGACAGCGCCTCGAGGTTGACCTCGTAGTGGGATCGCACCACTCCGAGGGCCTTCCGGACGCCCAGGTGCAACGCCCGGCGCATCCGCTCCGTGACGTGGCCGCCGAGGGCGCGCAGGCGGCCGGCCGCCGAGCCGCCGGCACGGGCCTCGCCTTCCTCGACGACGCGGCGGGTCTCGAGGGCCGCGTCACGCGCCTCCTGCCGGCTCCCGCTCGGAGGAGTTGTAGGAAGCCTGCGGGGCCTCGGCCCGCCCGGCGGCGTGCCCCAAGGCGGTGCGCAAGCCTCGGAATCAACAAGACGACAAGAAATCAGAAAGGGGGAAACGAACCCTCTAAAGCAAGAACTAACAAGCAGGGTCAAACAGTAACTCACCCTCGACTTGTTTCCTCTCCAGATCGAGGTCGCGGCGCGCGGACTCGAGCGCCAACTCGAGGCGCTGGACGGCCTCACCCTGCTCGCGGAGAGCCAGCTCCTGGCTGGCGTTGTTGATGCTGAGCGCGAGCGCCTCGTCCTCAACCTTGGAGAACGCGGCGTTCCGCTCCTCCAGCGACTTCTCCGCCGCCTCGCGAGCAACGCGTTCCCGCTCCAGCGCCGTCCGGGCGTCGCCAAGGGCGGCCTCGCTCCGCCGGAGCCGCCCCTCGGCCCCCGGCGGGCGATGCGCTCCTCGCCGGAGCCGCTCCTCGGCGGCGACGAGAGCCGCGGCCTTGGCGTCGAGGGCGGCCCTCGGTCGTCGGCCTCCTTGGCGCGCTCGCTCCAACCCGCGCGCCCGCTCCTCGCCCCGGCGGCCGCCGCGCCCGCGCCCCCTCGAGCGACGAGCGAAGTTCCCGGGTTTCGGCGCGAGCGGTGGCCACCTCCGCCTCCCGGTTGGCGGCCGCCGTCCGCGTCTTGTCCGGGTCCTCGCGCGCGTTCCACGGCGCCTCGTCGCGATCGACGAGGGCTGCGCGGATCCGCTCGAGGCTCGAGTGACGCGCCGTGTCCTGCCTCGAGCTCTCGGGGAGCACGTCGCACCACGCCATCGCCCGGTACACCAGCCAACTGTCCGGCGTCCTGAGAGCATCCGCAAGCGCGTCGAAAGCGCTGCATCGCTCCCGGAGCTGGCGGGCCTCGGCGTTCACCTGGTCGAACGCGTCGTACTTCTCATGGGCGCGGCGCTCGAGCTCCTGGCATCCACACGTCGAATCTCGTAAGTGCCAAGGCTTGAATGCGGCACACGAAAACGAAAAAGGAAGAGAGACGAGCAACCGTGGCTCACCTGGAAGACGAGCCAGGCCGGGCCGCCGTGGACCCGCAGCGCCTCGTTCAACGCGCGGTTGAGCGTGGCGCCGTGGCTCCGGAGCTCGCCCCGCAGCTCTGCTCCCCCCTGGCGTCGGCGAACGCAGGGGGATCCTCCACGGCCCTCCCCCACCTGGGCGGGGCGACCGGCGTGGGAGGACGAGGCCTTGGCATCGTGCCCTCGGCCCCCCACTACCATGCGACCCTCGCGCCGCCTCACGAGGGCCCCCCCTGGGGCTCGGGGGAGTTCGTGGGCCGCCTAGCCCACTGGTTCCACCCGGGCGGCGGGGAGTCATCCGAGAGCTCCACCACCTCCGCCCGGAGACCGCCGGCGGGCGGAGCCGCCCGTGCCGCCTCCGCAGGCGCCCCCACCCGCGCCTCCGCGGCCACGGGCGCCCGTAGTGGCGCCGTCGCCGCCACCTCCGCCGAGCCGCCGCATCCGGCGGCGCTCCCGCAAGTTGCGCCCGCTCCGCCTCCTCCGCAAGGGGGCCGCCACCGCGGGCGGCACCTCCACCGTAGCCACCGCCGCGGCTCGCGCCTCCGTGGCGACCGGCGCCGGCCGCCCCCGGCGACCTCGGCCGGCCGCGCCGCGGCGGCCGATCCGCCGGCCGGGGCCTCGAGGCCCCGCCGGGCCTTGCGAGCTCGTGCCCGCCGCCGCGCTTGTCCCCGGGCGCGACCCCCTCGACGAACGCCGCCGGGTGGGGATCAACGCGTCCGTCCTCAGCACCTTGGCCGGTGCAAGAGGAGGAACGGTTGGCACCGCCCTGCGCAAACACGAACGGAGGGTTAGAGCATCTAATCACCGCAAACTAAAACCAAACGAAGGAAGACAAAGCTCCTTACCTCGCGGAGGAAAAGGCCCGCTTCCTTTTCCTCGAGGCCCTCGCGGACGAGGCCGGCGCAGCCGGCCGCGCCCGTCGCGGCGCCTCCCCGACGGCGCCGCCGCACGCGCGGGCACGCCCGCCCCCGCGCGTGGGCGCGCCCGATGCCGCACCCCCCGATGACGCCACCGCGCGCGGGGGCACACTCGCCCCGCGCGCGGCACGCCCGCCGACGCGCCCCTTGACAACGACGCCGCGCGCGCGGACGCGCTCCCCGCGCGCGCGCGGGCACGCGACGCGCGCGCGCAGCACATCCGCCGCGCGTGCCTCCGTGGCGTGCGCCGGCACCTCCGCGGCGCGTGCCGCTCCCCGACGACGATCGCCGGCGGCGGCGCCGTGCGCCCGCCCCGAGCAAAGCCGCCCCCGACGCCGGCGCGGGTTCCGGCGACGGGGGCGCAAGGCGCCACCCGTCCGAGGGGCCCTCCCCCTCGGACTCTTCCTCCTCGTCCGCTCCGAGGATGAGGGCTCCTCGATGTCCGGGGAGGAGAGCCCCGCCTCCTCCCGCCGCCGGTACTCCGCGGACCGTCGGCCGCGGCGCGCTTGGCGCCGCCTCGCGTGCTCCCTCTTGCGCGCCGCTCGCTCCTCGCTGCTCCCGCCGCGCCGCCCGCCGAGCGCACGGGAGTCGGGGGGTGGGTGGAACGGACTTGGCGGCGTTGAACTCCACCGGCCGCGCGCAAGAGCGACAATGGCGCATCGGGGAAACGGAAGCAAGAACAAGGACTAAAACAAAATCAAAAACCACACTCACCAACGGGCCGGTGGGGAGCATCTCGATATCCCACGGGGTCCGACCCGCGAGCGCCGGCGTCCGGGTGTGGACGGCGCTCCGCGCCGGGGTGAGCGCGTACGGCCGCTCCGGCGGCGTCGGGGAGCATCCGCGACCTCGCCGGGTCGACGGGGGTTGGCCACCTCCGTCATCTCGAAGATGCAGAGTGGCCTCTGCATCAGAGGCACGACCCGCCGGTGGTGGAGGAAGGCGAGGACGCCCATCGCGTTGAGCCCGTGCTTCGCCAGCCGCTGCAGGGCGGCGAGGACGGACTCTTGCCGCGCCCGATGTTGGGCCGTAGACAACCCGTAGCCCCAGGAGTCCGGCCTCTTCTTGAACACCCGGCCGGTGTAGGGAGGGAGGCCGGGCTCGGCGTTGCGCAGGTAAAACCATCCCCGCTCCCAGCCGGCGTTGTTCGTCGTCATGGTGCAGGGGATGTAGAAATCCTTGAGCTGCCCCCGCAGGGCAAGCGACATCCCGCCGGCGCGCACCGCGCGGCGGGTCCCTCGGCTCCGACGTGGGCTGCGTGATGAGCTCCCCGCGGAAGAGGTGTACCCAGAGCTCCCAATTGACTGGGATCCCCAGGTACCCTTCGCAGACGCCCACGAACGTGGCCGCCTGCGAGATCGCGTTGGGGGCGAAATTGTGCAGCTCCACTCCGTAGTGGTGGCACATCGCCCGCATGAAGGTGCTCGCCGCGCGTTGAAGCCGCGCTCGTGGTAGCGGAGGAAGCTCACCACGTAGCCCTCCGGCGGGTTGGGCTCGTGGTGCGTCGCCGGCGGCACGATCCACTCCGCCGGGCGCCCTTCTTCGTTGGCCGACAGCTGGCCGGCGGCGACCAGCTCGCCAAGCGCGAGCCGGGTCACCGTCGACTTCTCCCAGGCGTACGGCTCCAGGATCCTAACGGGAAGCTGTGGTGGCGCCATGCGGGGGGCGAAGGAATGCGAAGGCGGAGAACGAGGAGCGGAGGAAAAAAGCTCTAACAGCGAGCCTGCGCGATGGCAAGAGCGCGGCGAAGGCGAAGGGACGGAGGACTGAAAGTGGTAAGGTGCCAAGGTAAAAAACCGCCGTCCACACCTCCCCGCAGTTTTATAGGACGACGGGCGAGCTCTCCGGAGCGGACGCCCCGCCAGCATTAACTGCAGGAATCTTTCCATCGCATCGACGGGTGGGCCCCACCACGACCGCAGCGGCTCTAACACTGCAGGCGGGTCATCATTACGGCAAGACCGGCAGTGACCGAGGCAAAACCGTCACGTCCGCCGGCCGCGCCGCCCACTACGCGCGCGCGCGCGCCGCGCGCCGCCAAAAAGGCGCGCCCGCGCCGCAAAACCGCGGCCACGACGCGCGGGCAATTTAATGCCCGGGCCCCTTGCCAAGCAAGGAGAGCCCTCGAGCGAGGCGAACCCTCGGCTCGAAACAAAGGCGACCCTCGATGGGGCATCAGCGTGAGAAGGTCGCCCGGGACCTGCTCGATGTAGAGCAGACCACCGCGGGCACCCATGCCACGTAGAACCCTCGAGCGGCATGACCCTGAACTCGAAACAAAGGTGACCCTCGATAGGATATCAGCGTGAGAAGGTCGCCCGGGACCTGCTCGATGTAGAGCAGACCACCGCGGGCACCCATGCCGCGCAAAAAACCCTCGAGCGGCATGACCCTCAGCCCGAGACAATGTCAACCCTCAAAAAGAAGGCACGCGCATAGGAGGATCGCCCAGGTCACGCTTGAAATAGAGCGACACCGAAAGCACTCATACCGCGCCATGCTGCCAACAAGCACCTCGAGGGCTGGCTCGCCCAGACCCCTCGACGGCCGCAAACGAGAAAAGACGGGGCTAGCCAAGGCACGGCCCCGCACGGCCTTACTGATCAGAGGTTCGAAGCCTGACCCTCGACGGGTTCGAACAGGCGCCTCAGAGCACAGAGTTAGGGACGACGAGGGCACGCGCATTCGAGCCGTTCCTCGAGCCCGTCGGCTCGAGGGTGCCCCACATGTCGTGTTCGAGAGCCAGCGAGGGCAGCTAGCCGGGGGGATCCCACCGAGGGAGAGCTTCCGCGCCCTCGGTCCCTAGCGAACGGGACCGAGCCCCACCTAGCAAACCCACGCAAGCGCTTCCATGGACGTGTCTCCGGACCGCGCGCCCTACCCTTATCGAACGGGGCATGGACGTCCACTTGAACCACCCGCTAGCGACTCGATGAGGAATCCGCGATTCGCGACCCGCTCGATGGGAGTCGTGGAAACCTCACCCTCCGTCCCGCGGAGGGACGGCGAGGGCGCGTTAAAAAACAAGTCGTCAGGCTCGACCCGATCGCCTCGAACGGGCCAAGGCTCGGGGGCTTGACGCACGGCTACACCTCCTTGAAATTGCACCCGCCGGGAGACAAAGGACGGGGGAGCGTGCACCCCCGATGCCGCCGAAATACCGCCGATGCCGGTTGGCATATGTGCCACGCCTTTCTGGCCAAATTGCTCGCGGTTAGCCCCCGCAGAGAGCCCACACTCCGCCAGGCTTCGAGGCTAGACCCGCGGGGTCCGCCGACGCGGCCCCACGGAAAGCGTTCGCAAACAAGGAGGGAAGAACGTCCTATCGGCCAGGTTCCGGCATCCGCGGGAGCCTCAATGGCAAACCCGCGGATGCTCGGGGGCTCGTCGGGGACCGCCCTCGGGGTCCCCTTAAACAATGGGGGAACCCTCACTTAAATCCCCGCATCGAAATAAGCTAAGCCTAACCATGCGGAGAAACTAACCATGCAGGACATGGCCCATGCGGCAGGACTCGGAGGCCCACCAAGACGGCCCGTCTGGAAGACCCCTCGAGCAGGCTCCGCCTCGCCCGAGGGCACGCTCCTCCTCGAGCGGGCTCCGCCCCGTTCGAGGGGCAACCCCCTCCTCGAACGGACTCCGCCCCGTTCGAGGGGCGACCCTTCCCTCGAGCGGTCCCGCCCCGCTCGAGGGCTCGCTCCCCCTCGAGCGGGCCTCGCCTCGCTCGAGGGTCCGCTCCGCCCTCGGCCGGGGCCCGCCACGCTCACGGGCGCCCGCGCGCGTGCGCCGGCCCCGTACTTGGGCATTTAACGCCCCGACGCCGCAGACGGCGCCATCATGCGCCGGGGCTCACGCCCGGTGCCGCCGCACCAACTCCCCGAGGGAGGAGCCCATCCCCGCCACCGTGAGATGGACCGTGCGGTACGGCCGGTGTCGTCCCGTGACACCGTGCGCCCGCCTACCGTACGGCTAACGCGCCCGACCCTCGAAAGGGGGCCGGCGCACCCTCGATTCCACTTTCCCGTGACCCCGCAGTTGGGTGAGGGGCGCTAGGCGGTGGGTGGCCATCCCGGCCACCGTAACGGCGCGGCCGCCGTACCCACGCGTGCGGGCGCACGCCCGACTCCGCGAGGGCGCACGCCCGGCCCCTGCAGCAACCACTCCACTACCGCAGAGCTCATTGGGAAGGAACGCCGTTCTGCCCGCTCCTGTACCCCGTACCAGCCATCATCAGCACCTCCCTCGAAGCCTATCAGGGGACGCCATCGCCATCTACCACCTCCTACCCTCGAACCGCCAATGTTCGGGTACGAGGTAGGCCATCGTGGCCGGATCGCAGCGAAGATCGTCCGGACGGCCGCCCGCTCTACACCGTAGCGCGACGTGCTCCCACACGTAGCTAGGTAGCGCGGAGTGCATGTAACTCGCCGCCCCCTTGGCCTATAAAAGGGGAGGCGAGCCCCCAGCCGCGGGGGGAGAGAGAGGTTCGGAGGAGGACGAGCACGGTCGAACACAACGCACCGTGCACTCACTCTCTTATTCTCCCACGACCTCTTCAGCCACTCACCAGGGACTTGGAAGCCACGCTTCCTCTCCCACCTTGCGTGTACTTGCCCCACTACAAGCACCCCCGGTGCCGAGCAATATAGTGCCACGAGCACACCACGCGCCGGACGTACGGCCCCCTCGGCCGGAACCAGGATAAAACCTTGTGTCATTTGTTGCTTAGCATCGACCATTGAGGGATAGACCTAGGCGTTATCTACTGGTTAGTGTCGGGACCATATTCCGCACCGACAGGATCGGACAGACCGGTTCACCACAGAGCCCAGAAATGGCTCGAAACCACCTGAAAACCTTCTAAATGCATCCAACAAGCCATTTCAAGCTCAAACTTCTCCCCCTTGTTGGCAATGCTTTAATCAAGCTAAAAATGCAAAACTTTCAACCTAGAGCTTCTCAAATAGACAAAATTCAACATAGGATGCTACACATGTCCAAATGAGCAAGTTAGATACTCTACAACTTCGTATCGATCTCAACTACATGATCACTAAGTTGCACAACCATTGGACGAAGCTAAGATGGATTTGGGCAATTTTGCGAAAAACTTGCCTCTCATGAGCAAAGTCCTAAACATGATCAAAGCATATCAAAATAGCAAAGCCACACAAACTTCATGCTAGGACAACCATTCTAATCATAAGACCATCACAAACACCCACAAGCACCTCATGTCATGTCAAAGCTACCGAGCCATGTGCCTACTTCTATGTATGAGACTTATCATTGGTAGGCATCACGCAATGGTTTAGCACCCAAAACAAATTAAATTCAGCACATATGACATGGGAGCATATTTTCTAATCATTTTACATTTCATTTTCAGATTCATATATGGTACATGAAATGTCTTTGCGACAAAAAGGAACTTATGCCCCTCCACAAGATGAAGCAAGAGGGCTAACATTCATGATGGCAAATGAGCCTTTGGCCCCATATGATCAATAAACTAGCCATTCAACCACAAATTAAGCATAACCAAGCCACTAAAACATTTCAAGATCATAAAAAGGCATTTACACATGAGAGAGCATACATGTGACAATTTTCCAAAAACATAGCCATCAACCATGGATTATTCATCAAGATCATCAAGATCTAAGCCAAACTAAACATAGCATACCAAACAAGCTCACAAAGACATAAATAGCATTCCAAGGTGAACATTGTATATAGGAGAAGCTTTTCCTATCCAATGCATATGATACAAAATGCATGCAATCTAAAATACAAGGATGCCTATACATCATGTTTCATATGCCATGCCAAATGCAAGAAATGCACAAAGGAAAGCTATACATATGCTACAAAGAGAGCTCCCACACACCCAACTCAAGAAATCAAACACACACCAAGTTCCCCTCGCAAACGAGAGAAAGTTGCTTGATCTAGAGGTTTGGTGAAAATATCGGCTAGTTGGTCATGTGTGGGTACATGGATCAAAGCTATCTTTCCTTTCTCTACGTTATCTCTCAGAAAATGATACCTCACTTCTATGTGCTTGGTTTTGGAATGGAGCACTGGGTTCTTTGCAACGCTTATGGCACTGGTGCTATCACATTCATGTGGGACATGGGTATACTCCTCACCAAAGTCACTCATGGTGTATGAAATCCAACGGAGCTGAGAGCAACAACTAGCGGCGGCAACATACTCTACCTCGGTAGTGGATTGAGCAACACTCGATTGTTTACGGGAAGACCAAGACACCAGAGACGAACCCAAAAACTAGCAAGTCCCAGAAGTGGACTTCCTATCCAACCGACACCCGGCAAAATCCGCGTCTGAGAAACCATGAAGCGCCAAAGAAGAGGACGCGGAGTACCAAAGGCCGAAGTCGGGAGTGTGACGCAAGTACCTGAAAATTTGCTTCACCGCTTGCCGATGCGAAGTCCTCGGTGACACGTAAAAACGAGCGCACAGACACACCGAGAACTGTATGTCCGGCCTCGTCGCCGTCAAGTAGAGGAGTGACCCGATCATGCTCCGGTACTCATTCTGGTCCACGTGTTCACCTTCCTCGTCCTCATCAAAAGCTGTAGTCGTACTCATCGGCGTCGTCATAGCCTTGGAGTCCTCCATATTGAACTTCCGCACAATGTCCTTGGTGTACTTAGCCTGGTGCACAAATGTACCTTCCTTTGATTGTTTGATTTGAAGCCCGAGGAAGAACTGCAACTCGCCCATCATGCTCATCTCAAATTCCCTGCTCATATCCTCTGCAAACCTTGCAACAAGAGAGTTAGACGAGCCACCAAAGACAATATCATCCACGTACACCTGCACAATCAGTATATCTCTGCCCTGCCTCAGCAAAAACAAGGTCTGATCGACCTTCCCCATCTCAAAACCTCTCTCAAACAAGAACCCCCTCAACCTACCATACCAAGATCTAGGCGCCTGCTTCAACCCATACAACGCCTTCCTCAACTTGTACACCCGGTGGGGGTACTTCTCACTCTCAAACCCCGGAGGTTGCCTCACATACACTTCTTCCTCCAACACACCATTCAGGAAAGCACTCTTCACATCCATTTGGTGCAACATGAACCCTTTAGCCATAGAAAAGGCTAGAAGGATCCTAATCGCCTCCAAACGGGCTACGGGAGCAAAGGTCTCCTCGTAGTCAATACCCTCCTTCTGACTGAACCCTTGAGCAACAAGCCTCGACTTGTTCCTCACAACCTCACCTTTCTTTCCCTCTTTGTTCTTCCACACTCACTTTGTACCAATCGGCTTACACCCTGGGGGAGGGTCAACCAACTCCCAAACCTGATTCCTCTCAAAGTTCTCCAACTCCTCATGCATCGAATTAACCCAATTGTGATCAGATAGTGCGTGTCCAATGTCTTTGGGCTCAAAAGTAGCAACAAATGCAGCATGAGCGAAATGAGAATTGTTCTGAACCCTCGACCGTGTAGTGCGTTCATTCATGTCGTCGATGATCCTCGAAGCTGGGTGATCCACTTGTAGTCGCCGGGGAGGTTCTCGCTTCAATGCTACATCCCCCTCCACATCAGCTTCTCCTCGCTCTTGATTTGTCGTAGTAGGTGTAGTAGAGGGTCCGTCCACCACCGTAGTCGAAGTAGTGGGTACATGTTCAGCCGGGGGCACCACAGCGCCATCTTCATCGTCTCCATGTTCATGCTCCTCCTCCTGAAAGATCTCCTCGCCAAGCTCATCATCACCTGCACACTCAAAGACAAGCTGACTACGTGGCTCTGTCTCCTCGAAGGTTACCTCGCAAGTCTCCACGATTTGGTTAGTTTCAAGATTGAGCACACGATATGCTCTAGAATGAGATGCATAACCAAAGAAACCACCATCGACAGACCTAGCCTCAAACTTATCCAACTTCTTGCCTTTCTTCAGAATAAAGCACTTGCAACCAAAGACATGGAAGTGACTCACCTTGGGTGTGCGGCCATGCATCAACTCATTGCATGTTTTCTTCTTGTGCACTCTGAGGTAGATCCTGTTTGACACATAGCACACGGTATTCACCGCCTCAGCCCAATACCTCCTCGGAGTCCTATGCTCATCAAGCATCGTCCGAGCCATCTCGCACAAGGTCCTGTTCTTCCTTTCCACAACACCATTCTGGGGAGGCGTATACGGACTCGAAAACTGGTGCTCAAGACCCAAGTCATGGAAAAAGGTGTCAAAACGAGAGTTTCTGAATTCTGAGCCATTATCTCTGCGGATAGCTCGTATGACATCTCTGTGCCTCTCGTTCCCCAACCTCAAGACTAGATCTCGAACAAAACCAAATGGCTCCCCCTTATCCTCGAGAAAGAACACCCACACATACCGAGAATAGTCGTCCACCACAACAAGGACATACCACTTCCCACCCGCAGATCGCACACGAGCTGGGCCAACAAGGTCCATATGGAGTTGCTCGCATGGACGCTCAGTCATCACATCGGTGAGAGGAGGGTGAGAAGAGGCTACCATCTTGGCATGCCTACACGGCGCACAAACCAACTCTTTCTCAAGCCTCAATCGTGGCAATCCTCGGACCAAATTGAGTTTACTCAAGTGAGACAAAAGGTCAAAGCTCAAGTGACCCAACTTCCTATGCCACCTCCACAACTCACTCGAAGAACCAGCCAAGAAACAACGCTCCACACCCGAAGACTGAGAAAAATCAGCGCGAAACACCTGACCCTCGGGAACGACCATACAGATAAGGTCCCCTCGAGAGTCCAAAATCCGAGAACTACCTGGCCGAAACAACACCTCAAAGCCCTCATCCAACAACTGGGACACAGAAAGCAGATTGTACCCAAGCGATTGAACAAGAGCAACACGCCTCAGAGTGATCTTGTCACTCACTTTGATCTCACCTTCTGAAAGCACACGCCAATGCCCATTGTGCCCAAAAGTGATGTACCTCCTTGTCACCACCGTGACGAGACTTGAGAACAACCCCCTGTCTCCGGTCATATGCCTCGAGCAACCGGAGTCAATCAACCAAATGTTCTTCAAGTCTCCCACCTGAAATTCAAAAACGAGCATGAGAGCGAACAAACGACTCAGCACTGGGGTTAGTACCAAAAGAGTAAAACCAGTGCCGAGCCATTTGCTCGAAAGTGGGGTTAGCACCAACCAAAGCATCTCTCCTACCAAAGCTACCTCCACGAACACCACCACGGTAACCACCCTGAGGGAACCACCCCTCTCTGCCTGGAGGAGGACCAAAACCACGAAAGGAAGCCCGTGGAACGTCCCTCCTCTCCTTCTCAAAGCTACAACTCCTCCCATCCCCATAGTGAACTCGAGGGGGAGAACTCCTAGCAACCTAACCACCTGCAAACTCTCTAGCCCAACCACCAGAACCACGACCTCCAGAAACAACCCTCACACCTGTACGAGCACGAAACCCGAACTGCTGTCTGATCGGTGTGACCTGGGCAGCAGCACCTCCAACAGCCTTTCGCTCTCCCCAAGCCCGAACTGTCCTCACACTCGCCTTGGCCCTGGGCATCTGCACACGAGGCTCAAGTACACCATCGGAAGGGTGGTACTTGTCCTTGTTAGCCTACTCCTTCGCCATTCTCTCCTCTCGCTTCCTCTTGAAGCAAAACTCATCCTTATGGCCATCTCTCCCACAATAGTCACAATGGAACCTCACAAGCTTAGGCTTAGGCTTGGGTTGTGGCTGCTCACTTGGTTTCTCTCCACTCAACTTCTCCACCGATTCCCCCTCACTAGCCCTCTCACTGTCTTTCCCAAAGAACACTTTCCCAGAAGTGCTCACAAACTTGATAGGCTTTTGTAGATCATTTGTGGGTGTAGGAAACACGGGTGGAGCTGGGGTTGTGTCTAGTCGGTTCCTAAGATTGTTAGGTTTTGGGGGGAAATCATTTTTGTGGTGGGTTTTTGGTGGCTCTGGGATATTCTCTCCACTTCCCTCGCCCACCTTGTTTTCCCCAAGTCCCTCACCATCCTTCCTCTTAAATGCCTCGATCATCATCCTCAACTGAGGCTCATGACCAGACAACCAACCCATCAACTTCCTCAGCTCATCATTCTCATCCTGAAACAATCAACATAATGTGCAAGTTCCAAAATTTTCAAAGCATGCATTTCACAGGTAGAGCATGATGTAGGCATGGGTTCTTTCAGCTAAGCCTCAAGAGAACTAGTGTAAGCATGCATCTCATCAATCTTAGCATGCAAAACAGGGCAAGAAGTGCAAGCACCTAGCAAAGGAGGTCTAGACTTAAGCTCAGACACTTCAACCCTAAGCACATCTAGTTCCTCACACTTGGCGGCATGCTTCTCCTTAAACAAAGCAAGATCAGCAAGAAAGATGGAGCAATTAGCACAATCAACCTCATATGAAACAACAGGGCTAGCCTTAAGGGAATCAATCTCAAGCTTGCTATCAAGCACCTGTGTCTCTAGCTCAGCCACTCTAGTCCTAGCATCCTCGAGTGAAGCCCTAAGCTCTTTTCTCATTTTCTTGGCCTCTCTAAGCATGTCATCACGATTATCAAGCAAAGTGCCAAGCCTCTCATTCTCCTGGCGCAAGAATGGAAGTTCATCACGCACCTCATCGTCGGAATCAGAGTCCGAGTCTCTCTGTGTGCTCTTCTTGCTGCCGGAGCTCAGCGCCATGGTGCAGAAGCTGTCTCTCGTGAAGCAGCTCAGCCCGCTCAAGTTCTTGGACGACTTCTTATTCTTGCGACGATCACCTTCATCTTCACTGCTGCTCGAGCTCAAGGTGGAGTACGCGGAATTGGAGTCGACGTCGCTCGCTCCAACCATCGCTCGGGCCTTGCCTCGGCTCTCCTTCTTCCTCGATCGTTGCTCATCCTTGTACTTGTTCTTGTGCTTGCTCTTGTGGTCGCGCCTCGACCGGTACTTGCAATCCATCCTTGACTTGTGCTTGTAGCCGTCCTTGTTCTCGACCTTCTCCGGGCATTCGGCGACGAAGTGTCCCGGCTTGCCGCACTGGAAGCATGTCCTCGTATTCCTCCTCATGTTCACTCGGTTCTCGTGCAGCCTCTCGAACTGCCTCGTCAGGAGCGCCAGCTCATCCTCTCCAAGCACATCGAACTCCTCATCTGGCATAGACATCAAAGAGGACAAAGAGAACATCCTGGTGGATGGGTTAGTGTTAGCCTTTCCTTTCGGACCACCAACGAGGGCGAGACTATGGGAATCAGTCGGTCCCTCGAGCTTGGCAGTCATGCCCCTATCCACCTCAGCCGACTTGAGCTTCGAGAACAGCTCGTTCACCGTCAGAGTGTCATACTTCTCTGACTCCACAATGGCCTCGAACTTTTCGCCCAAAATCGTACGATCCAAAGAGTGTAAGAGCTTGACCGCTCTATCGTGATCATTGTACGGGAGCACGTCCACATTGGCCCTTATGTTGTTCACAACCACCGTGAACCTCTGAAACAAGGCATCGATGGACTCACCGGGGAGTTGAGTGAAGTTCTCGTACTCTCTCCGGTAGGTCGCATACATCCGTGCCTGAACCTGGGCATTCCCAACATGAGACTCCTTCGGCACCGTCCAAATTCTACAAGCCAAGTGCTCGGTGTGCACCCGATCGAACTCAGGCTGACACAAAGCACGAAACAAGTAGTCGACCGCCTTATTGTTGGCATCGAATCTGTCCCTCGATCCTGGAGTGAGGAAGTCCATCGGCTGGACATAGCCTGTGTCCACTGTGACATCCCAAAGGATCTGACCCTTTCGGCGGAGGAACGCACCCATCCGCTTACTTAACATCTGGCAGTTCTTGCCATCGAAGTGTGGAGGACCCGAACCCCATTCCTGGTATGCCATCCTTGGATCTTAGACTGGTTAGAGTCAATAAAGACCCGAACCGGCTCTGATACCACTTGAAGGACCGATACGGCGAACCAGAGGGGGGGAATGAATGGGAGCCAATAAAAATTCTTCTCGGAGGAGATGGAAACTCCTACAAGCTGAACACGGCTTCCAACACACTTCTCCGACTCACTAACCAAGTTAGCCAAGCCCACATAGCCACTTTAGTGCCACTGGACCTAGGAACCAACACACACACCCTTTCGACCCGAGAACGCAGCGAAACACCAAACCTTGAGTCCACTGACCAACACCGGTCAGACCGGTGAGCACCACCGGTCAGACCGGTCCCTGCTGGTGAAACTGGGCAACTTCCACTAAGTGGCTCCACACCGGTCAGACCGGTGAGACGCACCGGTCAGACCGGTCACAACTTGAAAGCCCCCAAAGCACCAAACAGGCCAACCGACCTCCAAACGGACCCAAACTCGAAACAACCCCTACACTGGACAACAGCGAACACACCCAGACGTTCACCCGAGCAAAAACCCATCGAGGGTTGCACCAGTCAAGAGCACCGGTCAAACCGGTGTAGCCTGGGCAGCTCGGGATGAACAGCACCCGCGGGTCAACTTCCCCAAATCCAAACCTCGATCTCCCGAATCGCTCCACGAACTTGAACAAGACTTTGGAGATATTAGGAACACCTCATGAGGAGTCCATAGCTAAGTTTAATCCCACCAAAACTTGTCCAAAAAGGAGGAATCGAAGAAATCCCGCCAAGAACACCACAAACCCTAGAACTCGGAAAACCCGAAAATCAAGCCCCTTTACTCACGGATTTGGGAAGGGAATCACAGCCCAAAGAACCACGAAGGGTTCCCACAAATTTTTCCCATCAAATCTCTAAGAGAAAGGTCCCGAAAACAACCCAAAGAAATCACCAAGAGAGGGCTCCGAAAATCACCACCAAGAACAACCGGGAACAACACATCCAAACCTTGAGGAACTACGCTGAATCATCTATACATGCAACAAAGGTTCATACAAGGTCTAGCTTGCTGCCCGATCATCCAACCCTCTCACAAGATCTCACCATGAAGCTCTCAAGCTAGTCTTATGGAAATCCTAAGGAAAATAGGAAGCGAAAACAGGAAAGCAAATAAACTAGGGTTTCAAAAACTTAGCGGCCATCCTCTCACCTCTTGGGTTATATGGAGGCAACCGAAAGTCTAAAATACCCTTCTCTAACAACTAGGGATACAAGCCCCCCAAGGGCGGTTTTGGAATTCTTGAAGCTCTCTCTATCGGACGGATGCCCGGCGACCGCAACCTGCTTAGCCTTGACGCAAGCCTTGCGATCCCGATGCGTGTCCTTCGCTTCGAAGATTTCAGACTGCGTCGTCGCACACCGGTCAGACCGGTGCTCCTCACCGGTCGGACCGGTACCCACCGGTTAGACCGGTCTGGCACTACTGCAGCACCGTCTTCGGTTCTTTGGTCTTGGCTTTGTGGATCAACTAAGGAACCCAGTGGTTTTCTGGTGAACCACTGGAAACCCCGCGAACTCGGTGCAGCCTCCGCCAATCACCACTCATGACTCGGCTCCCACATAGTCCTGGCTCGACCTTGGTTTTGAGGCTCAACCAAGAAACCGTCCATGACTTCATCTTGCTGTTCATGCCACCATGCGGCCCGCACTTGACCCCGCTGGCCACCGGTTCCCTCGAACGAAGCCTACTTGTCTTCTCCACACCTGGAGGCCTCACCGGCGACGACCTTTCGCGCTTGTTCTTCACTTGCACCAACACCAGTCAAGCCGCAACCTGCACCTGCAATACTTAGCCAAGAATCAGTCCACACAACGTTGTCAATCACTCATCACACAAGGAAGTGACCATTCACTGGTCCTCGAACCACACATGGTCCTCACTTATTAATGATTAGCTCGAAAGGGCCAATGTTAGTATTAATTGTCTTCAATGAATAAAGATAGTAGACCTTCCGCTACTTCGAAACTGTCGCCATTGCAATCCAGTGGTTCGTACTGAGATAAGCAGTAAGAATTAAATCCTTTGTAGCATATTGTTGGAAGGCTCTGAGAATATAGTCAACAGAGAAAGAAACAGTGTTATCCGTGCTGCTCAACGTTGTCGAGCAAAGGCATTCAGGATCAAGGTAGCCAACTGCAGGGCCCTTGTTGTCAACTTCTACCGTCGTATTTTTATTAGTAAGAAAAAACAAAGTATAAGGAGGCAAAGTACATGGTAATAAAGATGATGTGAGGAAAAAATCACAGTTCAATAGAGGATGTGATTAGTGAGAAGCATATTAAATTTTCAAGCAACTTACAAGATGAAGCAGCGGAGAAGTGTCAGATCCAAAGCATCCAAGTTGAGGAGATCATACAAATCACTGAGTTGCACAGGCATCTGCTGGAGTGCGTTTGACGATTCATGTCTCTTCAGCCATGCATTGGTCCTCGGCAGAAGTGCGACCATAATGTCAGAAGCATCATCTGACTCACCACGTTGCATATAGAATGTGTGGAGCTTTCTAGTAAATGGAGCAGCCTTTTCGAGATCACCATCGCTGAGAATGTTCTTTCCGAATTTGTAATTTGGGTTAACCATAGCCCACAGATTCTTCTCAGTGTCACTCTTAGATTGCTTTGGGTTAGTCATATACCGACGATTCTCCTTGGTGTTTCTTTTAGATCGCTTTCTAGTAGGCCTCTTAGAGGTTTTATTTAAAACAATTTCCTTTTCCTGCTGCTTTGAGATGGCTGAAGAAGGTTTCTTAAGGGCTTGCTTGCCTGCTGTAGGTGTTGTAGATCTGTTATTTTTGGAAAGTTTCTCTTCTTGCAGCTTTGAAATGGCTGAAGGTTTCTCAAGGGCTTTCTTGCCTAGTGGTGTCTCACCAGGACCTATTACAGAGGTATTAGGCCTAGATGTACCTACTTTGGCATGATTGTTTTGCGCACTTCCGTCTGGGGTGTAGGTTTTGTTGTTTCATGAGGAGGAGAAGGAGGAGGAGGTGGTGGGTGTGGTGGTGGGGATGGAATATTTGGTGTCTCTTGCGGATGTGGGGTTGCAAGTTTTTCTGTTTTTTCAGGACTAGGAGTAGGTGGAGATGGAATATTTTGTGTACCTTCCGGATGTGGGGATGGAACGTGTGGGGATTGGGGAGGAGGAGGAGGTGGATGGGAACCATCTCATGAAGGAACCAGTACCGTACTGTTTGAACTACAAGGAATCTGTAGAATAGCCTATGAACGAGATATACATGTTGGTGCTCCTTTGATGTCAATCCGACACCTTCTCCACTGTAACCTCTGTCCTTGAGCTTGTCCGAGTTTCATCACCTCGTCATTAGGAGGGTATTCCAATAGTTCACTCGCAAAGATAGTATATACAGTGATCACTTCAACCACAACACAACCTTCATGAATCGGGACTGTTTGTAGCATAGTCTCCTCTGGATGAACAAGACCAAGTTTAGTCTCACATTGAATCCCCCTCCACATGATCCATAGACCACAATGTGTGGGTTCAGTCAACATGCCTATAAGGTCTTCGTGTGTACGATCGTTACAGCGCACCTCCGTGGCCAACTCTGTAGTGCCATCGATCAAACCAACATCTGCGGACGCACAGCTTCTCTTCAGTGTGGTGGGTGAAGGGCCTGTGCGATTGGACATTGGTGACAACACCATCTGGTGACAACACCACCTCTGCATCTGCATGTTCTGCATCCCCATCTCAGCCACCAGTTCTTGCTTGATTTGTTCCTTTATCTTTTCTTATCAACTGATGTGTCGTTCTTCGTCCTCTTCTTATTCCTGTACATCTCGACGTGCTGAGGCCATGCATACTTCCAGCCCTGGTAGCTAGAGACACCACGCACACGACCGTGTTGTTCATGGCGGCCCAAGCACTGACTTAGCACATCATACTCCCTCTGCCCTACCATTCCTGAAGATTTTGCACATGCAATCTTCTCCTTGATGTCCGCAACCAATTTTTCCGCCTCTTTGTTGTTGAACACTATCACGGTAACACGGTCTTTAATCACTAGCTTACTCCTTGCTCGTATCCAATTCTTGGAACGATCGTCAGGGTAGGCGTCGTATGGGTTGGGGATACCAGCTGCACCTAATTGTCTGTCCTCTTCCACCCATTGTTCTAGTTTCATAGTATAACCAGCTGGATCTATGTTGTGCTTGCTTGTGTTCCGGATTCGAAGTTCTTTGAACTTGACACTAGCAGATGAGGCTTGCTCGGTTTCTGCCTGTTTCATGAACTCCTTCCACTGTTCCAGGACAATAAATGGGTGCCTTGTAAATGGCTCAAGTCCTTTTATGATAAAATCTCGCCTAAGCTGAAACCTGAATTGTCTCCATGCCTTGGCTGTCATCTTCCAAAAAAGCATGAATGCCTGCGGTTTCACATATTCCTAGAACTTCAAGTGTTTCTTCACATGCTTATCAAACAAGTCTCACTTTTCATCATTGCTTAGGTCTTTGATTTCTGGCATGTTCAAAGGTATCTTTTGTCTAGCAACGAGCCCTGCAAGCACCCTGAACCTGCGCTTTTGAGTCAATGGTACCGGCATCCCCACTATGTTGACCTCAGTGACTATCATTGTGTCACTTGGCCACTTTGTGGATGTCCTTGGTGCTCTGCCTCGGCGTTGAGCCCCACCCATCTTGTCTTGTTGTGGACTAACACTGCCACAACCCTCTTCTTCATCTTGTGGCCCAGGTCTATACTCCTCGCCAGAATTATCCTGTGAATTAATAGTCAAGGAAATTACAGTAACTACTTTAGCCCATTGTAATATCATTGGTTCTTGGTAAAACATTAACATAAATTAGTGCAGGCAAAGCGACCATACCATTAGATGCAGGCTGCCTCAGTTGCTGATGAGGTACTTATTCAACTTGGAGAGAATGTGCAGATGTGCATAGCAACGAGAGCAAAACCAAATATAAGAGTCAATCTAAAGGGAAATGCTAAGTATGTATACGATCGACAGCTATGTATGTCCACATGTACTTATACAAAGGAGCCACGACATACCCTGCAATTCCCACAAGTACAAGTATATTATACGCATTTATATAAAAAGAAAACCATACGCACGCATATGTTGTATACTTGATGAGCTAGAAGGTGCGCTAGAAGGGCTTCAACAATCCTTGGTTGCTTACAAAGAGGCTGCAAAAAGAGCCAATAATCCTGATGGGGCATGATCTAGTTCAAGCTTGTTGATGTGAAGGGTGAATAGCCATACTTTTGTGGATGTTCAAGGGGCATGCCTTTGTTGATGTGTATGGTCAGATAGCACGACCATAGTAAATAATGTGATGGATTAGTTAAGTCATAGCCTGATATATGGACAAATTAACCTTTTGTAATAATTATCTTTATTCTTGTGGACAAGTTATCTTCATCTTTGTGGACAAGTTATCTCTCTTATGATGTATGTTTTGTCTCAGAAGATATCTGTGTTGATTGTGCCTATATGTCGAAATGGAAGCAATGACAGATGGATCGAGTTGACCTGACAATGAGGACAGACTCAAAGGAGACGATGATTAACAAACTACCGTCTCATTTGTTCACTAACGCTGCGCTCCGGCTACACGGCAGTTGAGTGCTCTCAGACTTTAATTTATTGGGTTCTCAAACTAGTAACGGGCGTCAAATGCTCATCGGTAACAGACTTTATAACACATTAACAATACGGATGATCAGTAACGGACTTATGTAGCCCGTTACCGATCGGGCGTTGATCAGTAATGGACTTTACTAGTTCGTTACCGATAGGTTTAACTTGTGTAACGTGCTCTATTTAATGTCCATTACAAAGAATTCATATAATGGGCATTTAAGAAGACCGTTACCAGAACTCCACATTGGTAACGGGCGTTGTGGAGGCCAACCCCGGGGTCTTCCTAACGTGCTTATAGGTAACGAGCGCCAAACAACAACTATTAGAGATGTGGGTGGATGTAACGGGTGTTAAGGGCCCATTGCAAATGTTGTGTGACCTATTTGAGGTTTTCACCTAGTGTGTTTGCGTTGTATGAAGTTGTATGAAGTTCAAGTTCAAGCTACGGTACTCGGTGTAAGTGGCCAGTTATTTGGGGGCACTGACCTGGGTTACAATAGCCCGGGTCGGTTAGTGTCTAGTTAACAAACCAATTATGGTGCTTGGGTTGAGTAGCTGTATTGCATATCAGCATGCCCCACGAATAGTTGTAACAACTGACGTCGTGCGGAAGCGATGCGGGCGGTTAGCTACCCGTTTGAGCCTGGGTGCTGAGCTGATATTCATACAATGCTTAAGTGCCTAACTGGCGTTTACTAACTTTATATGTATAGCACCTTAGAACCTAGAGCTAACTCATACGTTGCCTCCTAGCCGTAGTGTACCATAGAGAGAACAAGTTCGGGTGTGTTCACACTACCCTATCATTATTTTATCTTACCCCTATGTTTGAGACCTGACTTATTCTCGTTATTGATCTATACTCATTGCAATAGTGTTGAACATGTTAATCCAACCATGGCTTCCTTGGATTCGATACCCTCTTGAATACTCCTATGGGGAAATGCTACAATGGGTCCCACCTGTTGGTGAGAGGGAGAGAGAGGAGAGGAAGAGGTGGAGCGGGCCGTGGGAGTTGCTGGCCCGGAAGAGGAATGGGCCGGCAGGTTAACTAGGCTGAGCGAGTTTAGTGGGCTGGCTGGGGAAAAAGAAGGAGGAGGGGTTTGGGGTTTTCCTTTTTTTCAAATCCTTTCTAAACAAATTTTCAAACCTCTTTAAATCAAACCCTTTTACACCTTTTCACACTTTTTTATAAATTATTTTAAAGACTTTTAAAGCCACAAAACAACAAAAGCCTATGCATTCAACATGATGCTCAAACACTTGATTGATTTCTAAATTAATTGAGCATTGTTTAAGTATTTTTAGAGCAAATTTAATTAGTCAAATTTATTAAAACCTTAGAAAATAAAAACTAAACCATGTTGCTAGCAATATTTTATTGTGATGGAATTTCCGGGTGTTACATAATTCTTACAGTCCCAACCAATCTTCCTTGAAAGATCTTGTTTTTTAGCAAGCTAAGATCAATGATAGTTTCAATAAGAAGTTAGCTGCCTGTGATAAGGCTATGGAAAGCCTCAACACCATGGTTGATAGCCTCTCTTCTGCTCTTACGAGCCAATTAAGCTTTAATAAGATGATAGAAACCCAGCTGGCTCAGATAGCTGCTTTGGTTCCCTCTGCTAGAGACCTGAAGATTCCAGGGCAACCTGTATCCTCCTATGAAAATGTTTGCGTGATGTCCACTAGGTGGGGTGCGCTATCTAGGAGGACAAGACCTACTGACTATGCAGGGAAGCTAGTACAACAGGTTATGGATCCATTGGAATCTTCAGCAATTGTACACGGGAGAGACCCTGGTTATTCGGCTATCACTTGCACGATATACTATCAGGAAATCAAGAATGCTCTTTGTGACCTTGGTGCAAGTGTCAACCTCATGTCTAAGGCTCTGTTCGAGAAATTGGGGGATCTAGTTCTTTCCCCAACCTCGAACACGGTTCAACTTGCTGATGCATCAATCTAGCATCTAGAGGGGATAGTCGAGAGCTTATTGGTATTTGTCGAAGGTTCTTGCATCTTTGTGGATTTCGTGGTCCTTTATAAGCACGATGATGTGGAAATTCCACTCATTCTTGGGAGGTCATTCCTAAGTGATGCAAAGGCGAGTATCAATGTGAGCAATGGAATGATCCGTTTTTGTATTGGGAGGCAATTTTGATGTTCCGATTTCGACCGACAAAAGAGCAATGCTATTAAGTGCAAGGAAATGATGAGCACTTCGAGGAATGGACCGAGCCACGACCCTAGATCAAGCAACCTCTGGCCACATCAATAAAACCAGAGAAAATAAAGAAAGTGTGGCGGAAGGTATAGAAGTCATACCTCCTCGGGAGTGGGGTGACGAGTGGAACTAATCTCCTAGAGAAGTCCCGCTCTCGGACATAAAATGATGAGTCCTTTTGCCAAAAAGTAAAATTGGTATTTATCTCATATTTCCCTTTCCAAATTTTATTTGAAATTTCCAAAATGCATATTTCATTTTCCAACACTGAATTTGCATGCTAGAATTCTTCTAGACAATTAACCTTTTTATACAAAATTTCAGAAAATAAATTTTTAGTTTGGAAAACCCTTGAAAAAATATTTGGGCCACTTTGTGGCAGAGTTTGGATCAAGGTACTTAGGTAGGACACTAGGTAGCCGTTAGAGGGCTGTTGCAAAAAGCTGGAGGCGGACAGCCCGAGGGGGGGGGTCGGCCAACCCAGGCCAATGACCAAATGGGTCCCACTTCCTCCAACGGCTCATAGTCGTCGCCACCGGCCCAGGCCTCGGTGCCTGACTCAATTTCCTATAAATAGAAGGGGGATTGAGGGGGTCTTCACCCATTCACTCATTTTCATCACACTCCCTCTCTCTACTCTTTGTCTCTTTCACTACGTGAATAACTCACTTAGGTAACGGGCATAGATCGCCTTTGGTAACGGGCAAAGCGCCTGTTACCGATCAAGTGTTACAAATGAGCCAAGAAAAGTAATAGGCAAATGCATGTTACTGATAACACATATTCGTAACGGGCATAAAACAACAACCGTTACCACAACTAACCACCGGTCACGTGAAATGGCTATTTCTCTGGCCCCACATAAAACTTTGGTAACGGGCACCAAAACAAAGCCCGTTATAGGAACTGAATATCAGTGACACATTTCATGGAACTTCGTCTCTGATATCTCGACGAAATGAGATGTGTCTATTTCACGTGCATCTCAGCACAACTAGGATTCTTGACGGGCATCAAACAACAACCGTTACCACAACTAGTCACCAGTCACGTGAAAATGACTGTTTCTCTAGGCAACAGGGAACTTTGGTAATGGGCACCAAAACAAAGCCCGTTACTATGAAATCAATATTGGAGACATGTGTGTTGAACCTGCGTCTCCGATGTCTCAACGAATGGGCCATGTTGTGGGGCCCACCAATCAGTACTGGTCGGGCTTTTACGGTGCCCGTTACTTTGTTGGCATGTTTGTAACGGGTGTTCCAATTGAAGCTCGTTACTAAGTGACCAGTGTTTGTAACGAGCTTTAATTAATGCCCATTACAGATACATAGGCCACCCCTACGGTAACCTGCTACCTGCTTGCCGGCTGCATCCTAGAACCAGCCAGGATTTGGCAGCCATCAGGGGCTGCATCTTAAAACTTGCCTGGATATGACTAAATTCACAGAAATTAGATTCAACATCCAAATTCGCAGAAATCCACATTATTCATATGCATCATATAACAAAATTCAGCATCATCATCTCACAAGGAGGAAATGCATCTCACAAGGAGGAATGCAACAATATCACAAAAATTCATGGACAAGGATGAATGCAAAAATTTCATAGTCACCATACATAATCTGAGCCCACACAGTTTCATCAGCATGAAATTTTCCTCTGGCTGTGATCACCTGTTCCATGAGGAATGTGAAAATTCTTTCACGAACATATACCAGTAATGATTTGTCGAGAGGATGTTCATGTAGCCCTAATATCTAGATATAACAATGTCACCAATCAGCCCACATATATAGGAGGTTACCAATCATGTGCAATGCTAATAACCAAGAACTATGCTCAGTTACAGGTTTTACAAATGAAGATCCCAAGAAAGTACCTCCATATGTGGGCCACTATCTTTTAATTGAAGCTTGTGATAGGCACAATAGAAGCCACAGAGTATGGATCTAGTAGGTTGTTGGTGGCACTACAATAAATGTACAAAGAAATATAGTGTTAATCGAGAAGAAATAAACTCAAGCTTTAGTACTAGATTCCACATGAATGAAATAAGTGGTATGTACCTTAACATCTTCGACGTGTTCCAAGGTGCCAAGGTGCCACAACTTCTTTTTTACGCAATAACGTTCCCAACCCCTACAACAAAACAAGAAACAATGGTTAGGACACTATTAATTAATATACTCCGTACAATTTTTGAGGAACATCCGCATGTTAAGAAAGAAATAACTTACTCATTAATAGTTCGCTCGAAAGGGTTAGTATCTGTATTAATAGTCTTCAATGTATCAAG
This sequence comes from Cenchrus americanus, assembly GCA_947561735.1. NCBI lineage: Eukaryota > Viridiplantae > Streptophyta > Magnoliopsida > Poales > Poaceae > Cenchrus > Cenchrus americanus. Next base: position 160,690,425 of record OX387242.1, on the reverse strand, counting down.
ATAGTAGACCTTCCGATGCTTCGGAACGATTGCCACTCCAATCCAGTGGTTCATACTGAGATAAGCGGTAAGCATAAAATTCTTTTTAGCAAATAGTTTGAAGGCATTGCACATATAGGACCAGACAAAGCAAGAGTGTTATCCATGCTGTTCAACGTTGTCGAGAAAAGGCACTCAGGATCAATGAAGCCAACTACACTGCCCATCTTCTCAACTTCTATAGTCATATTCCTATTAGTAAGAAAAAACAAAGTGTAAGGAGGCAAAATACATGGTAATAAAGATGATGTGAGGCAAAAAGCACATTTCGATAGAGGATGTGATTAGTGAGAAGCAGATTAAATTTTCAAGCAACTTACAGGATGAAGCAGTGGAGAAGTATCAGATCCAAAGCATCCAAGTTGAAGAGATAGTACAAATCACTGAGTTGCACAGGTAGCTTCTGGAGTCCGTTTGACCATCTTGGAGGCCATGCACTGGTCTCGGGCCGAAGTGCGACCATAATGTGAGAATCATCATCTAACGTACCACGTTGCATGTAGAATTTGTGGAGCTTTCTGGTAAAAGGAGCACACTTTTTGAGATCACCATCACTGAGAAGTCTCTTTCTGAATTTGTAATTTGGGTTGTCCATAGCCCAAGGATTCTTCTCGGTGTCTCTCTTAGATTGTTTTGGGTTAGTCATATACCAACGATTCTCCTTGGTGTTTCTCTTAGATCGCTTTCTAGTAGGCCTCTTGGAGGTTTTATTTACAACAATTCCCTTTCCTCCTGCTTTGAGATGGCTGTGATGCCCCAGGTTTTTAATTAACCCTAACAGCCGGTCAACCCAGCCGACAGTGGTCAAATCACAGTCAACCTGGGCCCCCACCTCGAAAAAATCACTAACCTTCTATATTGAACCCTTTTGGCTAGTAGGCACACTTGTGGGGCCAACCCATGGTCAAAGACTTGGTCTAACCCCCTTCACCCCTAGTGTCCATAGCTGTCTGTCGGAACTTTTGCCGCGTTCTCCGAAATTCACCTAAACACTTAAAAATCTACCTTTTTGAAAATTGTCCATCTTGTTGAGGGACACAACTTTCATGTATATTGGCATTTCAAATTTTGAGTGGAAAAGCTTGAAAACCTTGTTCCAAAGGCAGCATCTACTGTTCAAGAAAACAGGCTGACATTCAAAGTTGGCAACTATTTATTGCAAAATCTGTGGAGAAAAACCCCATATAGCCTTTTTTAAAATGATAGAGGGTAGCTAGATATGTAACTTTCATATTCAAAGTTGGGTCGAGTTGTATTCAAATTTTGGGAGTAATTCAATTTCAAAAACAGGCTCAGCAACACTGTTTCAGGTCGGGCGCCAGCGCGCCGCGACGTCGCGCACCCGTGCACCGCGCGCCGCCGGCCGGCGCCGGCCGACCCTCGACGACCGTGCCCCGCGCACCTTCCCCGATGACTCCTCCGCCCGAGGCCGTGCGCCGCCCGAGGCCCACACCTCCCGACGCTCGCCTGCGCCCAAGATGCCTCGAGCCGCGCCGCCGCACCGCCGCCGTACGCGCGCCGTGCGTGCGCGCGGACCCCCGTCCGTCCGCGGCGCCGGCCGTACGTGCGCCGGCCGAGGCGCCGTAGCACGAAGATGCCCACCGTCGTCACCCCCGCCGTCACCCGAGCCCGCGTGTATAAAAGGGCGCCATGTTCTCTCCTCCCCCACGTCATCCCGAGCCGCCGCCGCCCCCGCCGCGCCGCGCCATTGCCGCCGCCGTCGGAGCGCCGCCTTCTCCGGCCGTCCCCTTTCCAACCCGCGCCCCTAGCATCTTCCCTAGGACCTAGTGCACCCCGGGGTCGCGCATTGTCCACCCCCGGGCCGTCTACTCGCCGGGAGACCGCGGCCGCCGCCGCCGGCCGCCGCCGAACTCCCGTGCCGGCGACACCCTTGCTCCGACCCCGGCTACCAGTAGGTCCTAGGTGAGCCTCTGCTCGACCCAGAGCCACTCCCCGCCCGGGAGCGCGGCCGGAGCCGCCAGAATTCCGGCGAGCCCGCCGTCCCCGCGGCTAGGACCCAATTGCAAGGTCCAATTTCTTTCTAAGGTCTTATCCACGAACCGAGGGCCTAGTTGTAATGTTTTAGATCTTTCTGAGGGCGTCGGTGCAAAACACATCTTCAATAGTGTTGTAGATTTGCAAAAAATTGCAAAACCAATTATGTTGGATTCGTTGTGAAGAATACTACAACTTTTGTTATTCTCACATGGTCTGACTCTGGATAGTTTTAGCATGAAAAATAGAAATGTGAAAACACTAGATCTGCCTTAACTCAAAAACTATAAATCCTCTGTATCCAAATTTTGGATATGTTGTGTATTGTGTCATGACTAGCTCCTGTGCCAAAAATTGCACAAAGTTATGCAGTAAATCGTTTTATATAAATTGTTTTCCTTTTATGCAGAATCTGCTTAGATGATTTTTGTAGCTAAAAATATTTATGTTTTTGTGCCCAACTTGTGCATGCTGTCTTGCTATGCCAAAACACACCTTTGGTGAATTAATCAAGATTTTTGGTTCATCAGAAAAAATAATTCTTAATTTGTGCATGTTTTCCTTTGTAAATTTGTGAAGCAAGATCAGTAGAGCTTCTAGGTGTGCTTGCTGGTTCTTTAGGCTTGTTTAGGACCAGAGAGCATGTATGAGAACAATTGGATCATTTTGATGCTAATTTATTTTTGTATGCAGTTAATTTGATTGCCAACTAGTCTTTTGATTATTTTTCCAAAATATTTATTTTCTAGCTTCCAAGCTTTGCATGTGAGTCCAGTGGTTCATTATGGTGTTGTGATGCCTAAGAAACCTTTATTTAAATTTTTAGTGATTTATTGATTAATAAAAAGGTTTAAAGGCCTTCAAAGATTAAAGGTTGAGTAAATAAGGAAAATGCATTTTTTCAATTCTCTTCCCCTTTTTGGGAAGTGTTACCTAAATTAATTAAAGGTTAAACCCTTGCTGATAAGGAATTAATTTGTAAATAAAAATCTTGTTCACACCCTTACTAGTGAGTGGTAAAAGAAACAAAACCTCCACATGAAATAACAAGTATAAAAGAAACATTAATTGAAGTGTGCAATAAAGGAATAAACCTCATGTAATTAATAACCTTCATAGAAGGAATTTAATATTTAATTACTTGTTAAGGTGAATATGACCAACAAGAGTTGGGTAAGGTAACCAACTGTCACATCACCAGAACCTTGCATTGCATTCCGTGTAGATCTTCCCGACGGTGACTACTCACTAGTCCCGGAATCCGAGGAAGGAGGAGCAGAAGCTTCGCTGCAGTACGTGGGAGTGCTCGACGACACCGAGGGTGCTCAGGCTAACCTAGCTGACGAAGGCAAGCCCCGGTGCATCTAACCCAGTTTTCAAATTCGGTATTCAATTATCTATGGATGCTTGTGCACTTAAGTTCAGGAGTTGTATGGAACCCTAGATGCATGATCCCTAGGACCGTTACAAGTCGGGTGATGACCATACTCGCGAGAATAGGTTCCTAGATAGGAATCACAAGATATCTTTAATTGGATTGCTCATCTGGTAAGAGCATGGGATTTGGGCTCTGGTCCAATGGCTATTGTGGGTTAAGTGTTTGAACGTACTAAGCACATGTCGGGATTGGGACTGATAAGCCTAGTACCTTAATGAGACGACTAGGGATTTAACTGTCACTACTCTTGGGGTTTGTCTCACGGCTAGCCACCGGTGGTGTATGGTGAGTCCGGGTACTTCGCGGGGTATTCCGGATAGCCTGCACCAAAGACTGTGGCCTTTTATCCCGACCCGAGGATTTTTGGGAACCGTTTGGTGGTTGTCCTCGCGGGGGCATCCCACCGTGTGTTTAGATCTACCTTGCAAGGTTTGAATCAATCGATTGTGGGCCTCTCACCGTTATCTGAGACTACTTACTCCACTAGCCATGAGATCCCTAATGATGAAAATTGATGAATACTATGCTTGATTAATTTTATTGTACAACTTTGTCTGTACTAGATGGCTAATTTAGTAAAAATACCCACTAGAACTTGTGCTAAAATCTTGAAAGTAAGGACATACTCTTTGTTACTTTTCAGCAAAAGAAACTCAGTGGACAAAAGCCTTTCATGTCTAGAGTTGGTGAAGTAGTTATCACCGACGGGTAAGTCTTGCTGAGTATTAGTATACTCATTTTTGCTATAATATGTTGATACAGGTTATGCTTTCGGTGATGTGTGGCCCAGAGAGATCCCGCCCGGCTGGGAGCTAGAGTGGGTGGAGGACGATGACTGAAGGCATCATGGATGGCCTCCCGTGGTGTTTCCGCTTCCCGTTAGATTAATTCCGATGTTTCAAAACTCTGAACTACTTCTTTATGGCAAAAACTTCGGTTTGTAATAATTAAACCCTTCGGTGTACAAATTTGGATGTTAATGATGTTGTATCTCTGGACTCGCCTTCGAGTGAGTTTAATGCATATATGTCGATCCTTGTTGCTATTCAAGTGATTTACAGGGCGTTAACCCGGCGACTAATGACATGATGATACTTTATTATCGCTTAATGACCAAAGTGGATTGGTTTAGGCGATAGTACGGTATTTTCCTTGGCGGGTTGTCACAATTGGCATCAGAGCAATTATATGCACCAAAAATTAATTAATAAACTTAATCACTAGTTTTTTAATAAAATTTGCCAAGATTGTTTGGATTTACCAAAATACGTTGGTCCGCTAAGGATAAACTAGACCGAGAGGCCCTAGAGGGAATTTTTGGGTTCTTTCAGGTGGCTTATTTTACCTATGGTTTATTTTGCTAACTTCCAGCACATTACTTTATGTCAGACTTACTTTCTTGCACAACCAAACTAGATGAGCCACGTGTTTTATACGTGTGCTGTGCCGCATCACGGGAATTGCGAGGGTTGATGGAGTGATCCATACCACGGATCCCATCTTTGCGTCTATTTATGAGTTGTGTTGACGCCACGTGTTTCATACGTGTGCATTCCGCATCTCGATCATGCGAGGCAAGGATACCCTCCATTCAAACGGAGGGTGTCCGAGGTTGGACGCTGTCCATGCAGCGGCTTAACGTATGGATGCCGTTTCTATAGTGAACGGTAATGATTGTGGACGCTTTCGTGTCGTGCTGGCACGAAAGGTTCATTTTCTGCAGGTACATAACAACGCTTCGTTAGTCGTTAAGTGAGTACCATGTAGCTCCCGACTAGATATTATAAGGAGAGACGAATAAAAGCCTTGCCACCGGCACTAACTTCGATTTTTGGCTTGATTGCTATGTGAGGTCGAATAGAACGTCTTGCATGCATATTAAAAATCGAAACAACTAAAATGGACCCAAACCAAACTTCTATATGCTATCTAAGGAAGATTTTGCTAGTGTGTGCTTTTTATAAACTAGAGTACCTCTCACGCTTAGCTGTCGTGCTGCCAAAATTTTGAAAAAGCTTGTTCACCATGTTTGTACCGCGTGCTTGGAATTCTAATTAAACCAGTTTGTTAAGAACAATTGCTCCTTGCCCAGTCAGTCTTTAGTCGCAAGTTCCGATCATAGCTTCTTTCGGCTTGGTTACACCTTTCTAGGCACATATAGATTTTGTATCCTTTCACCTTGTTCCTTGGTCTAGCTCAACCTTTTAAAAACCAAAAGTGTGTAAAAGAACTTTTGTAGTAGCCGGAAAACTTGGGGGAAGATTTTTGGGGGTTCTGGATTTTTGGTTATGAATTTTTATTCACAGCTGCCAGAACTTCACCATTTAACATGCCGTTCTCCTTGAGACCTGACATGTGCCAACGGGTTGCACTGGGAGGGTTTTCCACGCCTTGCGTGGGAAGCACTCAGCGCCACTGGCTACCTCACACCGCCGACTTATGAGGTGTCCGAGTTTGAGAGTTATGGCGTTCCCCGATGCAGAGTGATTGTCACTGCACTGCCACACCCGGACCACGCCGACTGGTTCGACTTGAGTTTTTTCTACTGGGGATTCATTACCGACGAGGCCATTGAGTCAGCAGCCCTCAGAGTGCTGACGGACTTCTGTAACCACAACCCCACTGTGGTAGCTCTCTCTCCGTTCGGGTTGTTTCCTGCTGTGGGTCCTCACGACCTGGCATGGTTGGACCGTATGGATCATCTACGGGAGCTGTTGACGCTAGCGGAGCCGCTGGATGTCACGCAGACACTGGCTCGCTGTCTTAACGTGGTTTTCACACTTCAGGGCTGCACTATAATACCGCAGCAATTATCGGGCAGCGTTTGGAGGCATCTAGGCGGGATTGGTAGCAGCTATCAGTAGCCCATCAACAGCTGAACTTTACACTTACTCAGATGCAGCAGGAGAATGATAGGCTGCGTGCCAGGAGATTCCAGTTAGAGCTAGAGGGAGGCGACCGCCTACAGAGGATTGTAGATCTGGAGGCGGAGAATCACACCCTAGAGGAGAATGCCGATGCGTATGAGATTGAGAGGTTGACGCTACTTCAGAACATTGCTGATATGCAGCAGTAGGTGGAGGAGGCCGAGGTACAGGTGGCAGCCTTGCAGGCTATAGTGGCCTTACAGCCACTGCCTCCAGTACAGGCACACCCGGAGGAGCAGTAGGATCTGTCCGGTCTGGAACAGACGAGCCAGGCAGGACCACAATTACCGACTCCCCCAGCTTCTTCTGCGGGCAGTGGTGCTTCGGTGGGCAACTAGGTTGCCGGCAGCGATAACAAGAAGGATTGCGATCCTATGGTGTTATCTTCGAGATGTTTGGAGTAGTTAGCTTTTGAGCACGTCTTCGTGCAGAGTAACTGCTTGTAACTCTGTCGTATTGTGGTGTCTTCCAATTTGAGTCTTATAATGTCCTTGGACCCTATCCAGCTTGTTGTGATAATGAATGCCTAAGCATGTGGTGTTTTAATTGAAATTCGCTTGTTCACCCCAAATGTTGGAATCTTGATGCGTATGATTGCCAAATTTTGAGTGAATCGTTGTAATGACCACGCTTGCCAAAACTTGCATTTCACATAAGCATTGGGAAAACAAAGTATTTTTAGGGGCGTCCATCGTTGTGACAACCCCACCCGAGATAATTCCGTACTATCGCCTAAACCACTCCATTTGGTCATTAAGCAATAATAAAGAATCATCCCGTTGAGTGTTGCTGGGTCAACGCCCGGTAAATCACTTGACATCATAGAGAGGATCGAACGTATGCATTAAAACCCCCATGAAGGAGAGTCCAGAGTGCCTTACAAATTAACCATCACATCCCCGTAGGGTTCATTATTACAAACATAGTTCTTTGACATGAAAGTAAATAGTTCAGAGTTTATTGAAAACAGCGGAAGATAACTAAACGATACGATCACATCTGATGAGGACATCATTTCTATGGATATGCACGAGGCTTCTCCGCTGGACATTCAACCTATTCAAGATCCAATTACAATAGCTCGTGCGCAACAATTAAACCTGGAGGTGAGCTCGTTCCTAAGTGTTCCTATTAATAATTTTAAGAATGATTTACTACCTATTGTTTATAATGTGATTAGGAACCAAGGAGAAGACCAAGAAATACATGGAGGAAGGCTTGGAGGTGTGGAGGGCCAACAAGGGGAGGCCAAGTCACATGGAGGCCCACTACAACTCAAGTTCGAGTTGAACTCGGGGTCCAGTATCTGTCTTCGGTAAAACGGACGCCCAGGCCACAAACGGAGTCCGTTTTCGACATTCTACATATGGTTGGAAAGTTAATTTCATAGAGCTTTCAATCCGACTGGTTTGAAGCCCAAATTCGTTCTGAGTCGTTGGGAATCGTCCGAACAAGGTGGCGTCCAGATTCTGTCGCGGTGCTGCGTCACCGTCTTTTGGCCTTTGGGCCGTGTATCGTCGTTGAACCCATTAGGGGGCGCGTCCAGGGGTTGAGCACGACCCTAGACTCTATATTACAGCAGCCGCCGCCATCATTTGGTTATCAGAGCTTGGTTTACCGTCAGGTTCACCCTTACCCTTGTTTTTGTCTTCGTCCAATAGTCCACTTAAAAGCCAAAAAAAAAGATTGTGTAGTCGATTAGGTTTTCCCCGTCCTAAAGCCGTGTTTAGCCTTTTGCATGATTCTCTTTCAGAGTCCGTAGTGTTGAGTTTGTGTCCTAGTTCGTGTTTTTGTTGCTGGTTTAGATCGTGTTTTGGTTCAGTTGTGTGATCCCCTTTGTCCGCTGCCGCCACTCCATATTTTCATCCCACCCGATTCGCATCCGATTCACCATCGCCATCACAAAAACCTAACTCGGAGGGTCCTCCTTAAAACGGGTATAACGTTTCGCTCGGAACTCCGATTGAGACGTTCTTGTGCTTTCTGGAAAGCTCTCAAAATTTTACACATACAATTCACCCCCTCGGCGGTGTAGGCCGAAAATAAAAAAGCAAAAAAAAACAGAAGGGAGTTGTTTCGGACTCTGAAGTTTCGGCATCGGTTTTGGAGAGCAGTCGTGATTTTCTATAGATCACATCTTACATCTGATTGAAGTGATACTTTGTGGTGTTCCTATTTGTGTGTTCCTGGTAGAGAAAAAATATGAAAAAAAGAAAAATTGAAGAAATTGATTTCTACTAGTGTTAAGAGACGAAACCGGGAAACACATATAGAGGATACACTTGCTGTTTCGTGTGCTGTGCTGTCTACTTGCTGATATTGTGCCATCTTTGATCATCATCATCATTCTTGTTCCACCTTTATTGGTTACCACTATTCTAAGACTCGATTAGACCAGCAACTAGGGACAAGTAACTTTGGACATTTATTCAGCATTACTATCTGTTTGTGAATTGTGTTCCACTTTCATATTTTTGGCCTTCCCATTGCTCCACATATCACTTCTGAGCAGCACAGGTTCTTGATCTTTGCAATCACAGTCTACATCTTCCAGGTATCCTTTGCCTTGCTAGTAAGAACCTTGTAAGAGCTTGGTAAGGTGTTTCCTTTGGCAGTGTTGATTCATTTGAGAGGCACCACCACACCTTCGTAGAAGATTTTTTTAGGGATAACTTTCACTGTTTGTTCATTTTTTGGTGTTTACAATGGCAGGAGATGATGGAGCTTCCCCAAAGGACTTCAGTGAGTGTGTCAGCCAAACCCAGCTGCAGACTCTCTTGGACATCACCCGGACAGAGATAGGAGAGACGATCACCAGAGCCGTCACCGAGAGTATTAATGGACTACACCTTGCTGACACTATTGCAGGTTTGAATAGGCGGATCACCACGCTCACTAATCGGATTGCTGCATTGGAAACTCGTGCACCACCTCAACAAGATCAAGATGTAGTGTATGACATCCATGGCAATGTGGACGAGGCTGTTACACGAGAGGCACGCATTCGAGGGCGTGCTCGTGCTCACAACGCAGGTGGTAACCGTGCTCCCCCAGACCCCTATGCTAAGGTTAAATGTACTTTACCTTCATTTTCTGGGAGTTATGATGCTGATGGATATCTTGATTGGGAGATGACGGTTGAACAAAAATTTAATGCCCACCTTGTGCCTAAGCAACATAGAGTTCGACAAGCTAGTAGTGAGTTTAAAGATTTTGCTATCATTTAGTGGTCCGGCTTAGTTGCTGCAGGTCTTGCGCCTACTACTTGGGAAGCACTAAAGGTTGCTATGCGTGATAGATTTGTTCCTCCTTCTTATCATAGAGAACTGCGTAAGAAATTGATGCATTTAGATTAGGGAGATAAATCTGTGTAGGACCACTATGGTGAGCTTCAAAAGGGTTTGATGCGTTGTGAGATAGTTGAGGAACTCGAGGATGAGCTTGTTCGTTTTTATTCGGGTTTAAGACATGAGATCCAGGACATAGTTGATTATAAGGAATTTACTACTGTCAACCAGTTGTTCCAGTTTGCTATGCTTGCAGAGAAGGAGTTGTAGGGTCGTCATTCGCAGGAAAAGACCGGCGGCCAAACATCTTTCGCGCCACGCACACAGGAGCATTCGGGGCTGCCCAAATCTTCGAGCTTTCGAGCATATACACCATTGGCCAAGAAAACTACGAGCGGTGTAGCGCCTACGCCAAACAAGACTCCCCCACGTGCTGCAGATTCAGGTAAAAGTGTTTCGCAGGCACTAGCTCAGAGTTCTTCATCTGTCACCTCGACGGGACGCACTTCAAGCATTCAGTGTCACCGTTGTCATGGTATTGGCCACGTGAAGAAGGATTGCCCAAGTCAGCGGGCATATTTGGCGACAGAAGATGGAGGCTACATCAGTGCCTCTGACGTAGAAGAAGACGATGAGGAGGATGGTACTGACGACGTTGAGGAATGTGTCATTCATGGAGGAGAAACTTCGTCGGGCCATTTGAACATCATTGTTCAGCGTGTGCTCAACACGCAAATCCAGCAGCCTGAGAGGTTGCAACGCCACAACTTGTTCTAGACTTTCTTCGTCATCCAGAACCGACTCGCACGTGTGATTATTATGGAGGAAGCTGCAACAACTTGGTGAGTTCTGATCTGGTCAAGAAGCTTGGCTTGCCCACACTACCACATCCACATCCTTACTATATTCAGTGGTTAAACGACTCTGGTAAAGCTAAGGTATTAAAAACTTGCAGAGTTTCTTTTTCCACTGGTGCATATGCTGATTATGTTGATTGTGATGTGGTACCTATGCAAGCTTGTTCACTTTTGTTGGGTCGTCCATGGGAACATGATAATGATGCTACACACCATGGTAGAAGTAATAATTAGACATTCATGCATAAAGGAAAGAAAATCACTTTGGTTCCTTTGACCCCTGCCGAAATTGTACAGGATGATAAAGAAAGAGCTGCTAGTTTGAGTAATGATAAGTCCGAAAATTGGTAAGTTGCTAATTCTGTGTACCCACCTAAAAAGGAGAAAGCCATGCATAAATCTGACACTCAGGGAATTAAATTAGGGGGTGGAGTAATGCTTGCAACAAAATGTGACCTTGCTGAAATTTCTGATGATGATGTTTGCTATGCTTTGTTATGCAAACGAGCTTTGTTTTCACTTGATGATATTGCTAGCTCTTTGCCTCCTGCGGTCACTAACATTTTGCAGGAATTTGAGGACGTTTTTCCAGCTAAGATACCCCCGGGGCTGCCACCTTTGAGAGGAATAGAGCATCAGATTGATTTGATCCCGGGAGCCGCTTTGCCAAATCGTGCTGCTTATAGAACCAATCCAGAGGAGACTAAGGAAATTCAACGGGAAGTCCAAGATCTTTTGGACCGCAGGTATGTACGTGAGAGCCTTAGTCCTTGTGTTGTGCCTGTGCTTTTGGTTCCAAAGAAGGATGGTACGTGGCGTATGTGTGTTGATTGTAGGGCCATTAATAATATTACTATTCGATATCGTCATCCTATTCCTAGGCTATACGACATGCTTGATGAGTTGTGTGGCGCTATAATTTTCACAAAGATTGACTTGCGTAGTGGTTACCACCAAATAAGAATGAAACTTGGAGATGAATGGATAACAACTTTTAAAACTAAATTCGGGTTGTATGAGTGGTTAGTGATGCCTTTTGGTATGACCAATGCACCTAGTACTTTCATGCGCTTGATGAATGAGGTTTTGAGGGCTTTTATTGGACGATTTGTGGTGGTTTACTTTGATTATATCTTGATTTACAGCAAGTCTATGGATGAACATATGGAACACTTACGTGCTGTTTTTGATGCGTTGAGAGCAGCAAATTTGTTTGCTAATCTTGAGAAGTGCATATTTTGCACCGAGCGAGTCTCTTTTCTTGGCTATGTTGTTACTCCACAGGGAATTGAGGTGGATGAGATGAAAATTGAAGCCATCCAGAGTTGGCCGCTGCCCCAAAATGTTACACAGGTGAGAAGTTTTCTTGGTCTTCCAGGTTTCTATTGACGCTTCGTCAAGGATTTCAGTATCATCGTTGCACTGCTGCATGCATTGACAAAGAAAGATGTGGTATTTCATTGGGGAAAGGCGCAAGAGGAGTCCTTTAACACTTTGAAGGACAAGCTTACACACGCACCATTGCTACAACTTCCGATCTTTGGTAAGACTTTCGAGCTTGCTTGTGATGCTAGTGGAATTGGCATTGGTGGTGTTTTGATGCAAGATGGTAAACCCGTTGCACATTTTAGCGAGAAATTGAATGGTCCTGTTCTGAATTATTCTACGTATCATAAAGAATTGTATGCTCTTGTACGTTCTTTACAGACGTGGCGTCATTATTTGTGGCCTAGAGAATTAGTTATACACTCTGATCATGAAGCGCTTAAGTATCTTCGTTCACAAAGTAATTTGAACCGTAGGCATGCTAAATGGGTTGAGTTCATTGAATCTTTTCCTTACATCATTCAACATAAAAAAGGAAAAGATAATGTGATTGCTGATGCTTTGTCTAGATGATATACTTTGTTGTCCCAACTTGATTGTCGGATTTTTGGGCTTGAAACAATTAAAGAACAATATGCACTTGATACTGATTTTAAAGATGTGTTGCTGAATTGTAAAGAGGGACGTACATGGAACAAGTTTGTGATCAATGATGGATATGTGTTTAGAGCTAACCGCCTATGCATTCCAGTTGGTTCCGTTCGTCATTTTTTGATGCAGGAAGCGCATGGAGGAGGTTTGATGGGACACTTTGGTGCAAAGAAGACGGAGGATGTTTCGGCCACACACTTCTTTTGGCCAAAGATGAGGAGAGATGTCGAGCGGTTCGTTGCTTGCTGCACTACATGTCAAAAAGCTAAGTCTCGCTTGAATCCACATGGTTTGTACATGCCTCTCCCTGTGCCTTCTATTCCTTGGGCAGATATTTCTATGGACTTTGTTTTGGGATTGCCTAGGACTAAGAGGGGGAGGGATAGCATTTTTGTTGTGGTGGATCAATTTTCTAAAATGGCTCACTTTATACCATGTCATAAAAGTGATGATGCTATTCATATTGCTGACCTCTTTTTCAAAGAGATTGTACGCTTGCATGGTATGCCTTCTACTATTGTTTCGGATCGGGATGCGAAATTTTTGAGTCACTTTTGGCGTACTTTGTGGAACAAGTTGGGAACAAAATTGTTATTTTCTACCACTTGTCATCCGCAAACTGATGGACAAACGGAGGTGGTGAACCGTACTTTGGACACCATGTTGAGGGCTGTCTTGAAGAAGAATTTGAAGATGTGGGAAGAATGTTTGCCTCACGTGGAGTTTGCATACAATCGGGCAACACATTCTACCACAAAGGTAAGTCCTTTTCAGGTAGTGTATGGTTTTAACCCCCGTGCTCCTATTGATATCCTACCTTTGCCTACTAATTAGAGAATTCATAATGATGCTAAACAACGTGCTGAATTTATATTGAAAATGCATGAAACAACTAAGCACACCATTGAGAAGATGACTAAAAAATATAGAGTTGCTGGTAGCAAAGGTAGAAAAGAAATGAAACTTGAACCGGGTGATCTAGTATGGTTGCACTTGAGAAAAGAACATTTTCCCGATTTGAGGAAGTCCAAGCTAGTGTCTAGAGCTGATGGTCCTTTTGAAGGATCAGATGGCGACTAGAGAGGGGGGGAGTGAATAGGAGCCGGTAAAAATTCTTCCCGAAGAACCCGGCCTATGTCCTACTCAAATCCAGGTCACACACAAGCGATGGATCGAATCACGCACCAATCGCCAAGACCACGAGGTTATGGATCAACCTCTAGCCTTAGGAACGATTCCTAGAAGCACACGCGGAAGCACTAGAAAGGGAGGAAAGGAATCGAAACAAAAAGACCGCACGAGCTCGGCGGATCGTCCGGACCGCGGTGCGGACCGTCCGCGATGGACCGCGCGGATCGTCCGACCTGCTCTCGCGGACCGTCCGCGCCGACGCCGCGGACCGTCCGGCCCTTCCCGCGGACCGTCCGTTAAATTACACGAACGAACCAAGACCACACACGACCCACGGACCGTCCGCGGGGAGCACGCGGACCGTCCGCCAAGCACCCGCGGACCGTCCGCCCGACACCGCGGACCGTCCGAAACTTCGTCCAACCAAAAACCGAAATCGCGACGGATCGAAACAAAGGACGAGCAAGAACGCGAAGAACACGGGACGAACACGGCCCACGCGGACCGTCCGCGACCCCCCCCGCGCGGATCGTCCGCCGGTGCGGACGGAGAGGGAGCCCCGACCCCGAAAGTCAACTCCCCCAAATCATCATCGGATTTCCCAAACGGTTGAAGCTATGGAGACAAGGGTTTGGGGACTTGAAAAGCGACACACAAGGATGCTATAGCCCACAAATCTTGCCTCCTAACTCCCTAAATCACCGGGAATCGCGAATCCTTTGAGCACCACCAAAACCTAGAGCACCGAACGAAAACTCACGAATCGAAGTAGTTTCCCGGCGTTTGAGGGCACAAGATCAAGCACAAAGATGCACAAGACATCTATCCATGTTTCCCTCAAAGAAATCCGGAAAGAAACTCACTCAAATCCGCGGAATCACACCGGGAACAAAGACACGAAAAACGGCACAAAAAGGCACGAAAAACAACCCCGAATCTTCTATACAAACCAGGAAAGATTCACAAGGTCTAGCATGCCGCCCTAGCATCCATCCCTCTCAACAAATCTCTCATGAAGCTCTCATGCTAGCCTAGAGAAAATAGGAAGAAAAATGGCTACAAAAATGAGAAAGAGGAGGGAGCAAATGAAACCCTAAGTCGTGGAGAGCGAGAGCCATCAACACACACTCCAGGCTTATATATCAGGTCCCGCCGGAGTGGTAAATGACTCGACTACCCCTAACTACACTATCGGCGATACAACCCACGTAGGGGCATTTTGGTAATGTATGTGGGTCTTGCCATCGGACGGCCACGCCTTTGCCGCACCCCGCGTCCTCCCGACGCAAGCCATGCGATCCCGCCGCGTGTCCTCCGCTTCGAAGCTTCCCGACACGCCCGGATCCCGTCTCCGTCGTGTTGGGCCCTCGGACTTGGTTTTGAGGCCCAAACCAAGAAACCGTCCGCCGATGGTTTTGTGGGCAAACCACCAAACCCCGCGTGCCCGGTCCGGCCTCCCGCCAAACCACTTGACTCGACCGCCACCGTGCACCGGCTCACTTGTTCATGACTTCGTCTTGCTTGTGTCACCACCATGTGGCCCGCACCCAGTCCCGCTGTCCACCGGGTCCCTCGAACCGAGCCTACTTGTCTCTCCATCTCCCGGAGGCCCCTCAAGGCTGAAGACCTTTCGCGCCCGTTCTTCACCTGCAACAACACGAACTAGGCCGCAGCCTACACCTGCGCACTAAGCCAAGAGTCAGTCCAACACCCGTTGTCAATCACTCATCACTAAGGAGCGGTCATCCACCGACCACTGGGACGCTCCTGGTCCACAATCTCCCCCTTGATGAGTGCATTGACAACACACAACGCGAAATGAAATTCAGAGAGAAAGAGAAAGAAAGAAGAAAGAAAAACGAAGAAGCTCAACTCATGACCAAAGCCGAAGAAAGACAAAGAAAGGTCACAAGCTAAGCAAAGCACAAAATCCACACCGAAAACAAGAAGAAAGCTCCCCCCGAACAAATGCAAGCTCCCCCGAACATGTGGATGCAAACTCATGCAACATCCCAAATTTCAGCTCACCTTTCGAATTTTCATTAAGCTCACCTTTTCTCCCCCTTGTTGACAATGTATGAATCAAGATGAAAATGCAAAGTAATGCAAAGCAAAGCATATAAACAACTACATGAGCTTCTCAAATAGGCCAAATTTAGTGTCAAAGGCTAAAAATGAGACAAAGATCACACACATGAATCATAGCATAGTCAAAGCATTGCCACAAGTAATATATGAAAATACAAGCATGTGACAAAGCAAAATTTTCAGATTTAAGCAATTTTACCAAAAGAAGGCTCGCTTCACATGTAAAAGCCTATCCATGTCACACTTGAGCCACAAACATGCAGACCATTCAAAGATCATACAAGGATATCAAATTCTCAAGCAAAAGATCATGGCAAACACCCATAAAGCAAAGCATGTCATGTCAAAGCTCATGAGCCATGTGTCCACTTCGGGAGACTTCTCCTTTGGTGAACATCATGCAACATGTTTTGCACCCATATGTGAAAGATACGACATTTTCAAGATAGACATGATGGATGGAGCATTTTTCAAGCATTTGACACTTCTTTTCAAGATTAAATTATTTCATGGTACATGAAGTGCCTTTGCGGCAAAAAGAAGCTTATGCTCCCCCATGAATGCAACATAGGCTAAACATTCACAATGATATCCGGCCTTTGGCCCAAATGCAAGAACAAGCATCCAAGCACAATCTAAGCATGAAAAGCACATTTAGACCAAACCGTGACATGGATACACAACTACACACGAGTGGAGCAATTTTCATCAAAAATTAGTCAAGTTAAGCATTTATCTCAAAAAGGGCTATCTCACCACACATATATCTCAAATATTCCAAGAGCATAGCCTCACATCACCATTTCTCCACACATATAACCAATATCTCACAAATAGCCAAAGAGACTCAAATATGGCATACGAAAGAAGCTCATCATCCTAAAATGCAATATGATACAAATGCAACATGATATATGACAAGATGGCTATCCTACCATGGTTTATACATTAAGCAAAGCATGTATATACATCAAAGTAAACATGGTATGATACATATGGTACAAAAAGGAAATCCCCCAAGAGTCAACTAGAAAGGGCAACAAACCCCAAGTTCCCCCGCAAGCGCACAAAAGTAGCTTGGTCGAGAGGCTTTGTAAAGATGTCGGCTAGCTGATCTTGGGTAGGGACATGACTCAAAACAATGGTTCCTTTCTCCACATTGTCCCTCGAAAGTGATACCTCACTTCTATATGTTTGGTTCGGGAGTGAAGCACTTTCGGATTTTTGGCTACGCTTATGGCACTAGTGCTATCACAAAGAAGTGGGATCCGGGTGCACTCCTCACCAAAGTCTCTCAAAGTGTATGAAATCCACAACAAGCGGGAGCAACAACTCGCGGCGGAAGAACATACTCCGCCTCCGTGGTAGACCGAGCTACACTAGACCGCTTGCGGGAAGACCATGAGACCAACGAAGAACCAAGAAACCGACAAGTGCCGAAGTAGACTTCCTCTCGACTCGACAACCAGCAAAATCCGCATCGAAAAACCATGAAGAGACAGAGTCGAGGAGGAAGAATACCAAAGGCCAAGACCAGGGCGGACCGTAGGTACCGAAAATCCTCTTGACGGCCCGTCGATGTGATGTCGTCGGCGAAGCTCGAAAACGAGCGCACGGACACACGCTGAACTGTATGTCTGGCCTCGTCGCCGTTAAGTAGAGGAGGGAGCCGATCATGCTCCCGTACTCCCGCCGGTCCACCGGTTCTCCGTCCTCATCCGCATCCAAAGTGGCCGTACTCCCCATGGGAGTCGACATCGGCTTCACATCTTGCATCCGGAACCTCCTCGCATGTCTTTCGTGTACTTGGTCCGGTGCACAAATGTACCGTCCTTCACTTGCTTGATGCGCGGCCCCCGAGAAAATACCGCAACTCGCCCATCATGCTCATCTCGAACTCCCCGCTCATCTCATCTGCAAACTTGGCAACAAGGTTATGTGACGAGCCACCAAAGACAATATCATCCACGTATATCTGAACAATCAGCAAGTCATTTCCATGCTTGAGGAGAAACAAGGTTCTATCTACGGTACCCATCACAAACCCTCTCGCTCAAAAGAAAACCTCTCAATCTCCCATACCAAGCACGGGGCGCCTGTTTCAACCCATACGAGCCCTTTTCAACCCGTATACCCCGTGTGGGTACAATTCGCTCTCAAACCCGGTGTGGTCGCTTCACATACACCTCCTCCTCTATGACCCCATTCAGAAAAGCACTCTTCACGTCCATCTGAAACAACTTGAACCCTTTAGCCACGGCAAAGGCTAGAAGGATTCGAATTGCCTCAAGACGGGCCACAGGAGCAAAGGTCTCCTCGTAGTCAATCCCCTCCTTCTGACTAAACCCCTGAGCAACAAGTCTGGACTTGTTCCTCACAACCATCCCATTCTCTCCCTCTTTGTTCTTCCAAACCCACTTGGTTCCTATGGGATGGCAATTTGGAGGTGGTTCAACTAACTCCCACACTTGGTTCCTCTCAAAGTTTTCCAACTCCTCATGCATAGAATTGACCCGAGTTTGCATCGATAAAGCATGTCCAATGTCCTTGGGCTCAAAAGTAGCAACAAAAGCAAGATGAGCAAAATGAGAGGAATTCCCGGACCTCGACCGTGTAGTGCGTTCATTGATGTCTCCAATGATCTTCGACGGGGGGATGCACTTCTTGAATCCGCCGGGGAGCCTCACGCCTCGAGACTACCTCCCCCTCAACTTCGCCTTCTCTCGCCCGGTCCTCTTGTTGCACCGTCGTTGTCCATGAAGTAGACGGTCCATGCTCCAAAGTAGTCGTAGGGGAAGTAGTGGGTACATGCTCGGCTTCGGGCGCATGATTCTCCCCATCATCATCTCCGGCTTCATCTTTCTCCTCTTCAAAGAGGTCCTCGGCCATCTCTTCATCACCCGCACATTCAAAGCCAAGAGAAGTACATGGCATTGTCTCGTCGAAGGTCACCTCGCAAGTCTCCATGATTTTGTTAGTCTCAAGGTTAAGCACCCTATAGGCTCTAGAATGGTTAGCATATCCAAAGAAAATACCATCACTAGACCTAGCCTCAAACTTGTCGAGTTTTCCCTTCTTCAAAATAAAGCACTTGCGACCAAAAACTCGGAAGTGACTTACCTTGGGTGCCCGACCATGCATAAGCTCATAACAGTCTTCTTCTTGAAAGCTCTCAATAAAATCCGATTGGAAACATGACAAGCCGTATTGACCGCCTCACCCCAAAACCTCCTAGGAGTCCCGTGCTCATCGAGCATCGTCCTAGCCATCTCACAAAGAGTCCGATTTTTCCTTTCCACGACTCCATTTTGAGGGGGCACATAAGGGGTCGAATACCGATGTTCAAGACCTAGATCACGACAAAAGGCATCAAAACGAGAGTTCTTAAACTCGCAGCCATTATCCTTTGCGGATAGCTCGAATAGCATTCCCATGCCTCTCGTTTTTCAACCTCACGATCGGATCTCGAACAAAACCAAAAGTCTCACTCTTATCCTCCAAGAAGAACACCCGGGCATAGCGAGAGTAATCGTCCACCACAACAAGGACATACCACTTCCCACCCACCGAGCGAACTCGAGCCGGCCCAACAAGGTCCATATGCAACGGCTACGTCGGACGCTCGGTCATGACATCGGTCGGGGGTGGATGGGGAGTGGCTACCATCTTACCATGCCTCGCAAGGAGCACAAACCAAATCCTTCTCAAACTTCAATTTCGGCAATCCTCGGACAAGGTCAAGACCACTCAAGCGGGAAACCAAATCAAAGCTCAAGTGTCCCAACCGCCTATGCCATTTCCACAAATCGAAGACGGACCGACCATCAAACGGCGAGCGGGACCCAAAGAACGAGAGAAATCAGCCACGAAAATCGACCCTCGGGGATGATCATACAAACAAGATCACCTCGAGAATCAAGCAAACGAGACTCGCCGGACTTGAAACGCACCTCAAAACCTTCATCAAGCAACCGAGAAACCGAAAGCAAATTAAAACCCAAAGACTTCACAAGAGCCACTCTCTTCAACGTTACCTTGTCACTCACATGCACAACACCCTCGCGAAAGCACCCTACCTCGTCCATTGTCCCCAAATGTAATGTACATCTTTTCCTTCACCGGGGTGAGGCCGGAGAACCACTCCTTATCTCCGGTCATGTGTCGAGAACACCGGAGTCGATCAACCAAATGTTCTCCAAGCCTCCCGCCTGCAAGTCGAAACAAGAACGAGAATGAGCTAGCGACTCGACACCGGGGTTAGCACGAGAGAAAGTTAAACCGGTGTCGAGCCATCTCGCTCAAAAGAAGGGTTAGCAAACATCACTCCCTTGCCACCAAACTTCCCATGTCCCATGGGAGGAGTACGAGCACCACGAGGGGGAAAACGTGGTCCGTAGTTCCTCCGGAACCCAAAGCTGCGATCATCTCCCCTAAACCCGTACCGAGGACGAGTAGGAAGACGTCCGGCAAAACCACCACGAGCCCGACCAAACCTCTCACCAAAGCACGCACACCATCATCTCTCCCCGACAAACCTCTCACCACCACCACCTCTCGTGGGAACCCCGCCAACACTCCTCACACTTCCCACACCTCGTGGAAGTGGCACTGCGGGGCTCGGGGAATACCGCGAGGCCGGCGATACTGTCCCGGTTTGCTTGCTCCCTAGCAAGCCTCTCATCCCTCTTCCTCTTGTAGCAAAACTCGCAAGATGCCTCTCCTTGCCACAATACTCACACCCGAAGGGGATGGGTTTTGGTTTTGGCTCTGGCTTCTCTCTAGGCTTCTCACCCTTCTCACCCACAAACTTCACTGGTTTCTGGAAATCATTTGTCTTAGGTGGAAATTTGGGTGGATCTTGGGTTGTGTCAAGCTTGTTGCAAAGGTGGTTGGGTTTTGGTGTGAAAGAGTTCTTGGGTGCTTTTGGGAGTGGGACTTGGATCTCTCCGATCACCTCAAACCCGGGGTTAGACTCAACACACTTCTCGTACACACTCTCCCCACTCGTTTTCTCCCACTTTCTCACCCAACTTCTCAAAACCCAAACCACGACCATCGGCTCTCTTGAACTCCTCAATCATGATTTTCAATTGAGGTTCCCGCCGTACAACCAACCCAACACCTTCCTCAAATAATCATTTTCCTCATAAATGACATCCAAACGGGAAGTAAGTTCAAGATTGCGCAAAGTGACTTCATCACAACCTAGAACATGCATTTGCAACAGGAGATTTCAAAGATGCTTCCAAAGAGCTAATAGTAGAGCGAGCATCAACAAGCTTAGCATGCATAGTAGGACATGATTTGCAAGCACCAAGCAAAGTAGGTCTAGCCTTAAGTTCATCATGTTCAGTCCTAAGAGCATCTAGTTGAGCCAAAATAGAAGCATTCTTCTCATTAAGCAGTTTGATCTCATTCAACCAAGCATCACATTCAACACAATCAACATCATCAGGAGAAGTAGGAGCAAGTTTCAAAGAGTCATTCTCAAGTTTTAATTCAAGCAATTTTGACTCTAAATCTCCTACTTTCTCACTAGCATTCTCAAGCTGAGCCCTAAGATCTTTCCTCATCTTTTTGGCATCTCTCAAAGACACTATCCGGTTATCAAGCAAACCATTCAACCTAGCAATCTCAAGGCAAGCAAAGAGTCGGGATCACGGTTTACCTCATCCTCCGAGTCGGAGTCGCCGTCCTCTTTCACACTCTTCTTGCGCTCGAGCTATGGGCCATGCCACAAAAGCCCTCGAGCGCCACACGGCTCGCCCGCCGAGGTTCCGGCTTGCACTCTTCTTGCCACCGCGCCTCCCGACGTCTTCATCTTCGCCGCTTGAGCTTGATCGCTCCTCGCTTGAGCTTGAGTCGACGTCGCTCGCACCGGCCACCATCGCTCTTGCCTTGTTCTTCTTGTAGGTGCTCTTGCTCGGTCGCCGCTTGTCCTTGTCCTTGCTCTTGGACTTGTTGAAGTGCTTGCCCTTGGAGGAGTACTTGTCTTCACGCCTCGGGTGCGCCTTGTACTCGTTCACCTTGTACTTGTTCTCCTCCGCTTCCGGCACTCGGCGATGAAGTGGCCACGCTTGCCACACTTGTAGCACGTCCCTGAGCTCCGCCTTGCGTTCCTCCGACTCTCGTGTAGTCGTTCAAATCTTCTTGAGAGCAAAGCCGGCTCCTCCTCGCCCAGGACATCAAACTCCTCATCCGGAATGGACATAAGAGAGGACAAAGAAAAGCGTCGACGGGGAAGGGTTAGATTTGCCCTTTGATCCTCCCACAAGAGCAAGACTATGGTCGGCCGAGCCCTCGTGCTTGGACGGCGCCTTCCCGTCAACCTCGGCCGACTTGAGCTTAGAAAAGAGGTCATCCAACTCAATAGTCAAATAATTCCCGGACTCCTTGATGGCCTCAACCTTAGCACCCCAAACATTTGGATCCAAGACATGCAAGAGCTTCAAAGCCTGATCATGCTCGGAATACGGAAAATCCTCAACATTTGCCTTCATGTTGTTCACGATGGCGGTGAACCTCTCGAAACATCGCATCAATGTCCTCACCGGGAAGTGGAGTGAAATTCTCATATTGCATCCGGTAAGAGACAAAGAGGCGAGCCTTCACATGGTTATCACCACCGTGAGCAACCAACAACTTTTCCCAAATTTGCCAAGCAAGATTCAAATGGCGAACACGCTCAAACTCTGGATCACACAAACTCCGGCACAAGTGATCAACGGCTTTTGCATTAGCCTCATACTTGGCCTTGGCATCGGCATCGGTCACCATAAGAGTATGGATGTTGACCGGAATAGCATATGTCTTGTCAAGCACAATGAAATCCAACAGCTTTCCTCGAAGAAAGATCATCATACGAGCCGCCCACTTGTGGTAACCCTTGCCATCGAAGTGCGGCGGACCGCCCCGCTCAACGTACGCCATCTTAGGATTCGAGACTTGTCAAAGTCGCAAAGAATCCGGCACCAAGCTCTGATACCAATTGAAGGATCAGATGGCGACTAGAGAGGGGGGGAGTGAATAGGAGCCGGTAAAAATTCTTCCCGAAGAACCCGGCCTATGTCCTACTCAAATCCGGGTCACACACAAGCGATGGATCGAATCACGCACCAATCGCCAAGACCACGAGGTTATGGATCAACCTCTAGCCTTAGGAACGATTCCTAGAAGCACACGCGGAAGCACTAGAAAGGGAGGAAAGGAATCGAAACAAACAAGACCGCACGAGCTCCCGGCGGACCGTCCGGACCGGCGCGGTGCGGACCGTCCGCGATGGACCGCGCGGACCGTCCGACCTCGCTCTCGCGGACCGTCCGCGCCGACGTCGCGGACCGTCCGGCCCTTCCCGCGGACCGTCCGTTAAATTACACGAACGAACCAAGACCACACACGACCCACGGACCGTCCGCGGGGAGCACGCGGACCGTCCGCCAAGCACCCGCGGACCGTCCGCCCGACACCGCGGACCGTCCGAAACTTCGTCCAACCAAAAACCGAAATCGCGACGGATCGAAACAAAGGACGAGCAAGAACGCGAAGAACACGGGACGAACACGGCCCACGCGGACCGTCCGCGACCCCCCCGCGGAGCGTCCGCCGGTGCGGACAGAGCGAGAAACAGCCCCGACCCCCGAAAGTCAACTCCCCCAAATCATCATCGGATTTCCCAAACGGTTGAAGCTATGGAGACAAGGGTTTGGGGACTTGAAAAGCGACACACAAGGATGCTATAGCCCACAAATCTTGCCTCCTAACTCCCTAAATCACCGGGAATCGCGAATCCTTTGAGCACCACCAAAACCTAGAGCACCGAACGAAAACTCACGAATCGAAGTAGTTTCCGGCGTTTGAGGGCACAAGATCAAGCACAAAGATGCACAAGACATCTATCCATGTTTCCCTCAAAGAAATCCGGAAAGAAACTCACTCAAATCCGCGGAATCACACCGGGAACAAAGACACGAAAAACGGCACAAAAAGGCACGAAAAACAACCCCGAATCTTCTATACAAACCAGGAAAGATTCACAAGGTCTAGCATGCCGCCCTAGCATCCATCCCTCTCAACAAATCTCTCATGAAGCTCTCATGCTAGCCTAGAGAAAATAGGAAGAAAAATGGCTACAAAAATGAGAAAGAGGAGGGAGCAAATGAAACCCTAAGTCGTGGAGAGCGAGAGCCATCAACACACACTCCGGGCTTATATATCGAGTCCCGCCGGAGTGGTAAATGACTCGACTACCCCTAACTACACCATCGGCGATACAACCCACGTAGGGGCATTTTGGTAATGTATGTGGGTCTTGCCATCGGACGGCCACGCCTTTGCCGCACCCCGCGTCCTCCCGACGCAAGCCATGCGATCCCGCCGCGTGTCCTCCGCTTCGAAGCTTCCCGACACGCCCGGATCCCGTCTCCGTCGTGTTGGGCCCTCGGACTTGGTTTTGAGGCCCAAACCAAGAAACCGTCCGCCGATGGTTTTGTGGGCAAACCACCAAACCCCGCGTGCCCGGTCCGGCCTCCCGCCAAACCACTTGACTCGACCGCCACCGTGCACCGGCTCACTTGTTCATGACTTCGTCTTGCTTGTGTCACCACCATGTGGCCCGCACCCGGCCCCGCTCGTCCACCGGTCCCTCGAACCGAGCCTACTTGTCTCTCCATCTCCCGAGGCCCCTCAAGGCCGAAGACCTTTCGCGCCCGTTCTTCACCTCCCAACAACACGAACAAGGCGGCAGCCTAAACCGCGCACTAAGCCAAGAGTCAGTCCAACACCCGTTGTCAATCACTCATCACTAAGGAGCGGTCATCCACCGACCACTGGGACGCTCCTGGTCCACACCTTTCAAAATTATTGAGAAAATTAATGATAATGCATACAAGCTTGAGTTGCCTCCCGAGTTCGGGGTTAGTCCCACCTTTACCATTTCAGATTTGAGGCCTTACTTGGGAGAAGAAGATGCGCTTGAGTCGAGGACGACTTCAATTCAAGAAGGGGAGGATTATGAGGACATCACTTCTATGGATATGCACGAGGCTTCGCCGCTGGACATTCAACCTATTCAAGGTCCAATTACAAGAGCTCATGCGCGACAATTAAACCTATAGGTGAGCTCGTTCCTAAGTGTTCCTATTAATAATTTTATGAATGATTTACTACCTATTGTTCATAATGTGATTAGGAACCAAGGAGAAGACCAAGAGATACATGGAGGAAGGCTTGGAGGTGTGGAGGGCCAACAAGGGGAGGCCAAGTCACATGGAGGCCCACTACAACTCAAGTTCGAGTCCAACTCGGGGTCCAGGAGTTGTCTTCGGTAAAACGGACGCCCAGGCCACAAACGGAGTCCGTTTTCGACGTTCTACATATGGTTGGAAAGTTAATTTCATATAGCTTCCAATCCTACTGGTTTGAGGCCCAAATTCGTTCCGAGTCTTCGGGAATCGTCCGAACAAGGTGGCATCCAGATTCTGTCCCGGTGCTGCGTCACCGTCTTTTGGCCATTGGGCCATGTATCGTCGTTGAGCCCATTAGGGGCGCATCCAGGGGTTGAGCACGACCCTAGACTCTATATTATAGCCGCCGCCGCCATCATTAGGGTTTCGGGTTTTGTTTAGATTAATCTGTCAAGAACAGTTTTGCCGTCGCTTCGGTTTGTGAGACCCCAACTCGTGAGTTTAATCATACATCTGCAATTGTGTTGCATTCTTCCTTGTTCTTGCTTGTGTTCTTCGATTCGCAGGCAAGGATTAGCCTTCTTGGTGAGGTCGGCCGTGCAACGCTGGTCGATAATCTGAGGAGACATGGTGCTGCGATTGCGGGGTTATTGAACGTGTTGTTCGGAAGCCGGATCGATTTGTGTCGTGACTTCACCAAATCGTCATATATCGAAACCTTTCGTAAAACATCATAGGAGGCCTGTC
Source organism: Cenchrus americanus (assembly GCA_947561735.1). Classification (NCBI taxonomy): domain Eukaryota; kingdom Viridiplantae; phylum Streptophyta; class Magnoliopsida; order Poales; family Poaceae; genus Cenchrus; species Cenchrus americanus. The sequence goes on along the minus strand of OX387242.1, from coordinate 160,664,757 downwards.
CATGATGCAATCACTCCTCGTCATCTACCCATTCCAGCTCCCAGCCGGGTGGAAGTTCTCCGGGCCACACATCACATGCATTACCTGGAAACAACATTTATAAAGCAAGGTTGAGTATACTAATACTCAGCAAGACATACCCATCTAAAAGAAAAACTTTACCTCTAGTCATGCAAGGCTTTTGGCTTGTGGGTTTGTTTGCCAAAAAGCTACTAGTAGTGAATCCTTACTTTCACATTTTAGCTCAAGTTCTAGTAGAAGTAATCATTACTAGGTAAGCAACTATTGCAACCAAAGTTGTACAAACAATTAATCAAAGTAATAATCTTCACAAAGTTCCATCATAAAGGGATATCATGGCCAGTCGGGTAAGTAGTCTCAGATAACGGTGAGAGGCCGACAATCGATTGATTCATAACCTTGCAAGGTGGACCTAAACACACGGGAGGTGCCCTCACTAAGAGTTCACCAACCAGGCGGTTCCCGTCATTCTTCGGTTTGGGGATAATAGCTCACAGTCTTAAGTACAAGGTTTATCTGGGCTACGCCACTAAGGTCACCCAGCCTCACGCATGCACTCGGGTGGCGAGCCCGGGGCCGCAACCCTAAGAGTAGTGATAGTAAAACCCCGTACCGCCTCATTTAGGTACTAGGCTTACCGTACCCATTTCCGACAAGTGCTTAGTACTTTCAAACACTTAACCAACGAAGCCATTGGACCGGAGCCCAAATCCCATGCTCTCACCACATGAGCAATCCATTAATTCATATGGTGATTCCATAAAGGAGATCCTATTCTCGCGAGTGACGTACATCACTCGACTTGTACCGGATCCTAGAGCATAGCTACTAGCGACCTAACATGCTAGTAAAAGATCATAGGTACTTATGGATCATGCAACTAGGGTTTCATTCAACTCCTGAACGTAAATGCACATAAGATAACAATGATAAATTCAGAAGTTTAATGAAACACATAGGTTAATGATTAAACCGGGGCTTGCCTTCTTCAGCACAAGCAGACACACACACTTCCGGACTTTGGTCCGAGTCTTGCTCTACGGTCACGTAGTGCACGTCTCCTCCTGCTCCCTCATCCTCGTCAGCCGGCACAAGCGTATAGCTACCGTCGGGGACTTCTACACGGGGAATGCAATGCAGTGATTAGGAGTGCAACTATTTTAATTTAATTCAAAAACAGTACCAAACAGCAACAAATAGTGTAAGGTTGGTCATATTCACTTTAAGAAATGTATTTAACCATTTCTCCGTTTAAAGATAATCAAAAAGGCTTATTTAGTCTTCTCTTTTAGGTGATTGTGTGCACATCTATAAAAGAATATTTTATTTACATGCAAATAGCAAGGAATTTAGTTTTGAACCACCATTTTACTTTCCTAACTCATTTATTTCACTTATGCACAATAGGAGGCATTTTTCCTATTTTTCCTTTACTAGATTAATCTAGTTTGCAACCTCTTAAACAACTAAACACATAACAAATTTATCCAACAGTGCCCACTGGCCCTAATGACTAGGAACACTCCCTTGGACAGCAAGTAACTAGCTTTTGCACCACTGAATTCAAATACACAAAATAAAGGCATTTCTAGTTAGCAAATAGAGGATTAAAGCATATAAAAATAAATCTAACATAAATGAAACCAAAATTTATCTCACACATGCTTTGGTCGAAAACAAGCCTAAACAGCCAATAAACACACCTATAGCCCTCATGGATCTTGCTACACATATTTATGATTAAAAACAAGCATAAATGAGGGAATAATATTTCTAACAGAGATAAAATCATGGTAAATTCACCAAGGATGCATTTTCGTATAATATGACAATAGCCAGAAGTTGAGCTCAAGAATAATTATATTTTGAGCTACAAAAATCATCTAGGCAGATTTATCAATATCACAAGATAATTTATATAAAAAGATCCCTTCAGTATCTTTGTGAAAATTTTGGCACAGTACCCAAACATGCTAGTTCCCATACATATCCAAAATCCAGCACAAGAGCTTGTGTGGATTTTGCAGAAACACAAATCTAAGTATTTTACATTTCTATTTTTCAAGCAAACACTATAACTCAAAAGCATATACACATTTGGAGAAAGTTGTAGTTCTTGTTACACTGAGCACAGCAAAATTGGGTCTGCTATTTTCAGATTTTTCTATAATGTTTAATCGATTTTACAATATCCAGCTGAAATACACAAAAGGGTAAGAATCTTCTTTCATCCCGCCCCCTAAAAGTTTTGAACCTTCACAAGACTGCCCTCGCCTTTAACACTTAGACCCTTGAGTCCACAAATCCCCACAGGGGTACCCTCGGCGGCGGAGGGAGGCTCACCGGCGGCGAGGTGGGACCGGGGCTGGCAAATAAATGACCCAGATGCTTGATTCCACTCACCTAGGGTCTGTTGGCCACGGATAGGATGGTAGGGGCTGCTCCGGCGAGCGGGCGCGACAGAGACCGACGACGGCGGCCGCGGCTGCTCGGACTCCGGCGAAGATGGGGATGGGGCTGCACAATTCGTGGATCGGTTAGCTCCCCTGCGACCTAAAGGATGTCCTGGAAGGGTTGGTTTGCTCGGGGAGCAAGCGGAGCTTGGGGCTCACCGGCGGCTGCTCGCCGGCGGCTGCGGGAACTCGGGTTCCGGTGGGCTGGTGGCTTGGCTAGGACCACACGCGAGCGTGCAAGCTTACTAGGTGCGGGAGGAAGCATTAGGCATGCTCAACTGGCCACAGGCACGAGTGGAGCGAGGTGCTCGTCGGCAGCCGACAATGGCGACCGCGACGGGGCTCAAGCGCTCGCGCGAGGAAGGACGGTGCCGGCCTTTTATATCCGGGCGCGAGGCGGTTGGGTGTTCCTTGCGCACCAAGACCGCGGAGTCAGGGTATGGGCGGTGGCACGGCTGAGTACGGCGAGGTATGGGCAGCGGCGTGCAACGGCGTCCGAGCCAATGGCGGCGAGGCGGTGCCGTTGTCCAACGCGTGGGGACTCGGCGCGTGGCAGCTAGGGAGAGGGCCGGGAGGGTCGGTTCGGCGCCAATGGGTCCCATCGCACGTGGATCGACGGGCACTGGCCGGTCTCGGCGTGTGGGCCAGAGGGAACCACGGTGGCGCGTCGGTGCGCATGCGCGATGCCGCACGCGACGTCACGCGCGTGGGCGCGGTCGGCTCAATTTGAAATTCGCTTAGCTATGTTTGACTGCTAAAAACTCAAATTTTTGAAACACAAGTGGACCAAGTGAGCAACAACAAAGTTGTAGATCTCCTATTCCTCTACAACTGTTGTAAAGGGCATAGGGTCTTTTTCTCCACCATTTTTGCACAAATTGGGTGCCAAGTTGGCTATTTTCTGGGCGCCGATGAATAGTGACCTCCAGCGTTGACTTACATTTTTCACCATTTTGCTCTTCAAACCAGCAATGCCACTCAACATGAAAGTTGTGTCCCTCGACAAAATACACAACTTTTTTATTGGGAGAATTTGAAGTGTTTAGGGAAAATTTGGAGAACACGGCAAAAGTACCGGCTGCCACTGGTGAGTCAAAAGGGGTTCAAGGGGTTTTGAGTGGGGTTTTGACCAAGGTTGACTTTGGTTGACCAAAAGGGGTCGTTAGGGTTTGTCGGTGATGTTTTCGAGGTGATGGCCCAGGTTGATCGTCGTTTGACCAAAGTCAACGCTGTTAACCGGATCATTAGGGTTAATTAACCAGGCCGAAAACCTGGGGCGTCACAATCGTCTGCCAAGCAATTAGGTGCTTGTCCACCCTCATTGGCACCTGAAATGGCGGAAATTGCCACGAGAGGGAATGTTTGCTCGTGTTACTCGAGTGGTCGCATTTCCTAAGTATGTCGAGGAACGATTATATGAATCCTTTGTTGGCTATGTGATACCTTTCGACTGTTGCTGTCATTATCATATGAATGCTAATGAGCTGTGGTTATGTATGATCATACCTGTCATCATTTCCGAGTAAGCTTTTGGTTATGTGACTAACAAGGCTCGCATTTCAGATGGTGGGAACCACGCGTAGCTCTCCCAACGGGTTCGGAGCAAACGGTAGCGGTGACTTGCCGCCACCACCGCCCATGATGCCGTCGGAGGCCTTCATGGCCACACAAACCGAGGTGCTGCGCCAGATCCTGCAGACTCAACAGCATATCGCCCAACAGATGAACAGAGCGCCGCCACACGGGGCCAACCAAGAGGGGCCTAATCAGGTTACCACGTATGCTCAGTTCATCGCGATGAAGCCGCCGACCTTCTCCAAGGCGGAAGACCCCCTCGAAGCTGAAGCTTGGATCAAGGCCATCGAGGCAAAATTCTCTGCCTTTGTGCTGCCTTGCTCCGAGGAGAACCAAGCCAACTTCGCAGCTCTGCAACTGCGAGGAGAAGCTTTAATGTGGTGGGATCATTTCAAGTCGATGCAGCGAGGGCGTGCTGTAACTTGGGATGAGTTCAAGCAAGCCTTCAAGAGACATCACATCCCAAGGGACTAATGGATAGGAAGATGAGGGAGCTGTTGGCCCTTAGGCAGGGGTCCGACACGGTGTACCGTTATGCCCAGAAGTTTAACAGCTTGTGCCAGTATGGTGGGCATCACGTTGACACTGATGCGAAGAAGATGGAAAGATTCCGCGACGGGCTAGATGGCAAGTTGTACAAGCGACTGAACCTGCTCGAGCCCGCAAACTTCCATGAGCTAGTGAACAAGGCTATCTCCCTAGAGGATGCCATGAAGAAGGCCCACGGGGACAAAAAGAGGGTGTCTAGTTTTGCTCCGGGCAGCGGAACTAATAAAAAGTTTCGCTTTGTGATGAAGAACGTTCCAAACCCATCCCAGCAATCTTCAACTGGACGCTGGATGATGAAGCCATCCCAGAGAAAACCCACAGGGAACTTCCAGTTTCGCAACGCTCAGCAGCAGGCTCCAAAGCCCAATGCACCTTCTCGCATCGTTGGTGATCGTCGTTGCTTCCACTGTGGTCAACCGGGGCATTACATCAGCGAGTGTCCCAAGCCCAGGCAGATCAAGCCCAGCCCACAGAATCAAGGAGCAGGAAACAAGTCTGCCACTCCGGCTAAGAAGCCTATGGTGCAAGTACGCCAAGGAAAGTTGAACTTCACTGCCATGAGTGATATTCCAGAGGGAGCTTCAGTGTTCACGGGTACATTCTCTATCAACGACACTCCTGCTAAGATTTTATTTGATTCAGGAGCTACCCATAGTTTCATCAGTGAAAAACTACTAGGCAAAATGGGTTTGAAGGGTTCTCATAGCACTTCCGCTTATAAGATAATTACTCCGGGAGGGCAAATCACCTCTAATATCTTAATCCATGGAGTATGTTTGGGATTAGGTAGTAAAATCTTTCCAACAAATTTTATCGTCATAAACTTGGTTGGTATGGATGTTATCTTGGGCATGGATTGGATGACCGAACATAAGGTGGTTCTAGATATATCAGATAGTGTCGTAGAGATCAATTCTCCTACGGTCGGGCACACTACCTTGTACCTACCTTTCAAGGACGGTACCGACTCTTGTGCCTATGTGACCATTATCTACCCTCTTGACACTACAAGGTTTTCCCCCTATTGCAACAAATCCCTTAGGCAACACCACTATTTCGGTTGCAATAGGGGGGTACTATTGCACCGAAACGGTGATTTGGTTGCAATCTGTGTGTCTATTGCAACACAAAATTTGAGTTGCATTATTTATTTTTTCGGTTGCAACATGTTGACGCTAATGCACCCTTTTTTAGGATTTCTGTTGCATTTGGTTGGAAATAATGCCACCCCAATTTTGTGTTGCATTAGCATTCCTTACGTTGCAACATGAAGTTGCTATAGCCACCATACTAGGGATGGTTGTGTTTGAACAAGTATGTCGCAACGTAGAATTTTGGTTGCAAATATATCTTTGCGATGTTGCAACAAGTTGGCGCTAATGCACCCATTATTCAGAATTGTGTTGCATTTGGTAGGAAATATTGCTACCCTATTTTTGCGTTGCACTAGAAATTCGGGTGTTGCAATATAAACTTGCTATGGCTACCATACTAGGGTTGGTTGCGTTTGAACGGCCTTACGCAACGTCTTATTTGGGTTGCAAATATCTCTTTGCGTTGTTGCAAGACAAGGAAGGCTACTGCTTCGTTTCTAGCCTCAAGGAGGAATATTGTTTACGTATTGCCACAAAATTTGTTTTGATGAAAAAAATCTGCTATGGGGTTGTAGAGAAATTTAAAATGCGATTTAATAAATAAATTTTATTATGAAAAATCTGAATTTTAACAATATGGTATAGACTATATGTACCATGAAAAAAAAAGAGGATTTGTTTAGATGAAAAAATTGTGTGCTATGGGGATGTGGGCTAGGCCAGACCACAATAGGCTCAACCGGCGAGCGTAAAGCCCAGCGAGCGAGAGCACGAGTGGACCGGCCGCCCCATTAAGCCCCATAGCGCAAGTAGCAAGCATTAGTTGATGATGGTAATACGGAGTTCGAAAGCGCGAGCACGCCTCTCCTTTTAAGGCCGGGATACCCCCTTCTCAGTTTACGGGGTGGCACTAAAGGTACTGGAGATTAGGATGTGAAAATGTCAAATGGGCCGATGAGAGTAATAAAAACAAGGATATGCCGGCCCAAATCGTCTATAACTTTCAGCTCCCCCATTCCCAATACACTTTTGCTCCCAACCACCCCCCTCGTCGGCTCTGACCATCGCGTCCACATCGAGATGCCCCGCATTGCGTTTTCCCCTGCGGCAAGCGGCGACAGCAGCCGGAGTGGCCGCATCGAGCCTTCCTAGACCAGCAGCGGGCACGGACGAAGGGGTCGCAGTGCCGTAACACAGCCGAGCAGCCGCCACGGCATGCGGGGCTGCATCGAGGGGATCCTGGAGAGCGGCGGCAGCGGACGGCTGGGCCGCACCGAGGGTTTTCAGGCGAGCGGCAGCGGCGTACTGAGGTTCCACTACTCAACCACGCAGAAGCGCGATGCACGCGGACGGTTCAACTGTTCCACACCACCTACCTCGTCGTCCTCCGGTATGGTCGGCGGCACCCCAACCCTATCGTCCTCTGGTACGGACAACACCGCCGCCTCCTCGTCGTCGTCTGACGGCCCGCATCGCCAAGTCTATCCATCCGATAAGGGTAAGCAGGCCCTAGTCGGATGCAAGCGTTCCAGAAGAGAAGTGAGGTACACTACCCTACCCTCTTTGATTTTCCAGGAATCGTGTGACTCCTTTTGCAATTAGAAAAATTTTAGTAGTTCATAGTAATCAAAATTTCATACTAGATAATGATAATTGTGTTTTTGTGTGGATCCATCTCACCCCATACTAGATAATGATAATGATAATTGGCTTGATTTCTTTCCATCTTTTGCTGTGAATCTGACCTGTGTACATTTGATCACAATCCTGAAAACAAAGCCAGCCAAATGAACGCAGGTTGTCCCATTTAGTAGGTTAGACCTTTTCTGGCAGGTAGTCGGGAGATCACGGGTGAATTGGTATACATTATGAGTCAAGAGATTGAATAGGCTGTTTTAAACTGAAAAACAGCAAATTGTTTTGTTTGGTCAGGCTAGTGAACACTGCTAATCTGGTGAGGATCATCATTGCAGACTCGGATGATGAGGAGGACAATAGCAAGAAACCGTCTCCATTGAAAGCTCCGGGATCATCGAAAAGAAAGGTGCATTTTTTGACTATTTTGCTGCATTGGCCACAGCTGTTGTAACACATTTCATGTTAGTAACTTGTGTTTGTTGTCTGCCATAGCAAATACCCTTGCGCCAAATGGTTCAACAGCTGAAGGAGCGCTATGATGATTTGCGGGAGCAGATTGAGAACATAAGCGTCGACATTGCTGGAACGCAGGAAGACATGGAGATGACCCTGAAGGAATTCATGGAGACTGTTGCTGACAAGTTAGTAGTGATGGCGAAGAAGATCCGCAAGCTTCAGGATAATGTCAATCGCAAGTAGTAGTAATCTAGCTTAGTACGTAACATAACCAGGTCCTAGGTGATTGTTATGCAGATGCTGGTGAATGGTCTAAGAATGGATGTGTATGTGGCAACATCTAAGTATGCCAACATCTAAGTAATAACTTTGAACCTTTATATATGCATCTTCGTATGTCTATGTGTTTGGATCTGGATGAGCCCTTGCAAAATATTTGAACTTATGAGTGACACAAATTGAAATCTGTTGGGTCCTGTCATGCATATTTGGACTAACCATCCGTCCGTTTTCGAATTGCGACATGCTATTGTTTATGCTATTCATGTGTATATTCACAAAGCATTGTGATCAACAATTTGGAGACTCTTCACTAGAACTCCTGAATTTTGTGTATTATTGTTAGCCTCTATAGTAGCCGATCAGAAAAGAAAAATAACGAATTACGCATATGTTGAAAACCCGGGGCACATAATGTGAACCCTGAGAAAGGTCATACTACGTACAACCTCAGAAATATTGAAACGAGGTATTCCTTGGTTGTACTAAAATTTTGTCTATCGTGTATGTATTGCCATGATCAGATAGGGGCTCTTCCGATCTGGACCATTCCAAAATTCCGTCTTCGACAACCTGGTTCTTGTTGCGGAGATCTCCACGAGGGCCTCTAGGGGATCGATCTCCACGGCGATCTCCACGTGATTCTTGTTGCGGAGATCTGAGCGGCGCTACGGCCACGGCCGGTACGTACCGATGTCTTGATCTCATATATATATTCAATCGTTCTCTGCATATATATGCATATTGGTATATATATCATGATCAAGGTCGATTGAAACATGAACAATGCAGATTAACTAATGGCATCAGACGAAGATCGCATTTGGATGCGCTTGCCTCGACACTCAGCGGATTGGCAGAACAATTTTTGAATTTTTTTGCAAAAATTTACAGCCTCATCAGCGCGAGGTGGATCTATTGCGTGTCCATGTAATTTGTGTCAATGCATGATCAGACATTCCACCGTGCTTCCCATTCAAATTCATTTACTCAATAGAGGGTTTGCTGATTGTTTCATCAATGCTGGTAACATTCAAGACCAAACTAATACTTCATCTCAGGGTCCTGTGAATCAAGATGTTACTGTTGATCTCAATAATCATGATGCAGTACCTACAGCTGATGGTACAACACATTTATTTGTAGAAGACGATGAAGAAGATGGTTTGGATGATAACCCTGCTGCCACCAATACTCTGATTAGAAACATTATCAGTGGCACTATACATCATGGACAAACCAGAGATGAGGAAGAGGCGGATAAGCGAGCGAGAGATCTTTTTGAAACTATTAGAGCGGGCAAAGAAGGAATTGTATCCGGGATGCAAAAATGCAACGAAGGTCTCTTTTATTGTGGAGCTTTTTCGGATAAAGCGCATGTATGGCTTAAGTAACGCGTCATTGGAGGCCATACTTAAGCTCTTTGGAAAGGTTCTCCCCGACCGGCATTGTATTCCCGACTCCTTGGATAAAGTGCAAAGGGTGATTCGAGACACGGGCTTGGACTATGTCAAGATACACGCATGCCAAAATGATTGTGTGTTATTTTTTGATAAATACGCAAATGCGGAAACATGTCCCATTTGTAAGGAGTCAAGGTGGAAAGTTGTAGATAAAACCTCTGATAATAATTGCAGTGCAGTGGGTGCTACTTCTGTTAAGAAGCGGTTACCAGTTAAGATCCTACGCTACTTTCCTCTTATTCCTCGGCTGCAAAGAATATATATGTCAAAGCAAATGTCAAAGGATATACAGTGGCACAAGAATGAATTGGTGAATGATGGGAAAATGCGTCACCCTGCTGACTCAAAGGCATGGAAGCACGTGGATTCAGAGTTTAAATTGTTTTCAGAAGGAGGAGGTCATAACGTTAGGCTGGGTCTTGCTTCTGATGGGTTCAATCCCTTTGGCATGCAAAGTCTTACGTATTCCATTTGGCTCCGTCATCCCGGTTCCTTACAATTTGCCTCCATGGATGTGTCGAAACAATCTAACCGGATTTTGTCAATGTTGATTCCTGGTCCAAAATCTCCTGGAATGGATATTGATGTATATTTGAGGCCCTCGATACCGGAGCTCAAGGAGCTTTGGAATAATGGTGTTAAAACAAGAGATGCAGGGACTAAGAAGAATTTTAGATTGCGTGCTATACTTCTTTGGACAATTAATGACTTCCCAGCCTATGCTATGCTGTCTGGTTGGAGCACTAAAGGAAAGTTTGCATGTCCATACTGCCACAAACATATTGAGTATTTGTGGTTGAAACATGGGCGGAAGCACTGCTACATGGCACATCGACGTTAACATCGAGAGAACCCTTGTGACACAAAACAGTGGTGTGCTTGTCAAGGGTGAGGCAGAAGGCACAAATTGGTATGGGGTGATTAAAAGAATGATCTCACTGGAATTCCCTGGACAAAAAGAAGTTATTCTGTTCCAGTGTGACTGGTTTGATGTGCCTCGTGTTACAAGTACCAACAGAGGCAAAGGATACAGTAAAGATAAATATGGGGTCATTGACATCGATACTACTCGACACAAGTTTAGCAATGAACCCTATATTCTGGCAACACAGGCAGAACTGGTGTTTTATGTGAATCTGGTGAACAAACCTGGCTGGAGCAGTGTTATTTCAATGAAACCAAGGAACTTGTTTGCCATGCCTGAATTAGATCTCGAGGACTCACTTGATGTGGGTATCGAAGGTATTAATTTGCTCGGTGAACACCAAGTTTTGACAAATTGGTCTAGATCGGACAAGGAAGGCAGAACCGGAATATAACCAATATAAAGATTGTTCATCTCGACGAGCTATGAAACTTTGGTATTCATCTCATTTCAAATTAACGTCGTCTACTGATTGAAAATCTTGAATCCATTTATGAAATGTTCTATTTTTAAATTATGATTGCTCAGACGCTGTGACACGATATGCAGTGGACACCATGATCTAGATTATGTTGTCATAAGAATGTAGGAAAAAAATTTCCTGATTTGGACGTCATTTGACAAATATAAACAACTTTGAAGTTATGATTAAACGATACAAATGATCAAGTTCATTATGAACATGAACAACTCAAGAACACATCCCAATCTGGGCGCCGACAGGTGGGGCCCACAACTCTGTCCAATGGGGAAATCTCTCGCGGGTTCAGGCCGACAGTTTGGCGCAACAATCCTACAGGTGGGACCCGCAACTCCGTCCACAGATGGGGTCACCCAGAGTCAAATTTCCGTAAAGACTGATTTGTGGGCCAACAAGTGGTTGGGTACACCCGTCATTGACCCTGTGATTCCGTGTCCTCCCTATGAAAGCGCAGTTTCCTTAAAACCCAATGAATCCTGCGACCCCCAAATTCAATCTACAACATGATCCGGAGGCGGCGGTTTTTTTCCATCTCCCCTCATCCTCGCTGGGGATAACAACGTCGCACATCCAATTACCCACCGTGCGTGACGAACTGCAACCACTCCATGGAAAAGATCTCCGTGGCTCGCTACGAGGCGTCGTCGAGGCTGCCGGAATTGCCGACGGAGCTGACAAATGACATCATCTCCCGCTTCGCTGCGCAGTCAGAGGATGCCATTGTGGATCTCCGCAACCTGCGCGCAACATGCAAGGCAATGTGCGTGGTGGGCGGCGCCGCCACGGTCGGACGACGCCTAGCCCTGAAACGCGTCCTGCGGTGTCGATTCTACCTCGGCCACGAGTATCGCGCGGCGCTCGTCAACACACTGGCCAACGTCGGCAACCCGGAGGCCTTGTTCCAGGCGGCTTGCGCCGCGCGCGCACTAGGGAACACACGTGGCGTCATCACGCCGTGCCTCGACCAGCTACGGTGCGCCGCGGAGGCGGGTCACAAGGAATCGATGTACGCCCTCTCCCTCTTCCTCTACAAACCCAACAGCGGCGAGGCCGACGACGACGAGGCCAGGCGGCTCCTGCACTTGGTCGAGGCACCCCAAGAGGGGGTGACGGTGCTTCCTTGGATAAATTTGACTTGCACAAAACGCCGCTCCAGGATCATTGCGTCAACGTGGGACTACCTGCTTACAGATGCGAATGCGATTGCCATGTCGCTGGTGCCGGCGCCCGTACCTCGCCACGACGATTTGCAGTGTGCGGGTCGCTGGTGTGGCGACCACGCAAGATGGCATGCTTGGTACTCGTGGCGTAGGTTCTGCAGCGAGGAGTGTAGGATCCGAAACGAGTGTGATTGGTTCTTCTACACACTCAAGGAAGCGTTAATGATCTGAAAGAAGGTATAAAAGTTGTGATTGCTGATATTTCTTGATAAATTTGTTCCACACATGATGCACCCTAAAAGACATTCTGGATTTCAGTTTACATGTTTGCATTCTTTCTTGTGTTTTACAAGTTCAGCTGATTGCTAACATTGTTTCAGTGCACAGGATTTCAGTTATCAATTGTTCTGACAGTTCGTTTAATGCTTTCTTCATTTTCAGGAAATTTATCTGCCACTGACGAGGGACCTTGCAGAGAGGCTCTGGCGTCATTTCAGTCACATCTTTGAAGAAATCCAGCTAATAAACACAAAGCATGTCTCTCAAGTTGTGTCTTTCGACTATGTACGTGTCTTTAGAATTGTGTCCTTGTAGAGCATGTTTTTGATGATCCTTAGTTGGTGTGGTGTCAACGTGACTCGGGTAGCTAGCCTGTGTAAACTCAGTTGTTATAAATCTTACCCATTGCTACACGATCTTTACGTTTGTTACACATATTTGTGTGATGCATTTTACTCTGGTACAAATTTGATAAAGAGTTTATGGTAGTCTGCTAAAGTTTATACAAATATGACATTCGTAAATTTACTCTGACCACATCAAAAAATGTGTAACCAATATACAATAACTTTGTGGTAAACAAGAAGTAAACTTTGTGGGACCCACCCGTCAGTTGGCCACACCAAAACGCATCCCTCAATTACGCCAACCGTTCAGAAAAAATGGGTAGCCAGCGATTTGGAATGTGGCGCCAGTTTTTTCCCATCCAAATTATTTAACTTTCACCCAAACTACTGCGCAACCATGACTGGGGCCACCACGCCGGGTTACAAGAGTAAAAAGTCGCGCGTCTTTACTTTCGCTCCTGAATCTCCTCGCAAAACAAATCTACATCTCGGTCAGTTAGGGGTCGGGTAGACGATACGACTACCGCCGCCGCCGCCAAGCTGCTTCTCGTCGTACACGAGGATGCCGTCGTCGAGGGAGCCGGCAAGGGTGACCCCTGCGTCCTCTGAAGCACAGTGCACACCGTCGTCGGCCATGCTACCTAGAATGTTCACAACAACCCCTGGTGCGGCGATTGGTGAACCTACCGCCACTATGGCCCCCAGGCCTAGGGCGACGGGTGCGCTCTTTGGGTCATCATCACCTTCGGGTGACGATGAAGCACGCGTCGGCGTGGACATAGATGCAGACCCTGATGTTTTACCTTCATCTCAGGACGAGACGACCGAGGCCAGGTATGCTGTATCGTGGTTCGATCTTTCCCCTCGTTCGTACTGCTTCCAACATCTCATGCATCTGTGCACGCACTGGTACCCTAGATTTCATGCATTTGATCACGCGATTTCCACACCAAATTTCTTCACATGTTATTGATATGACATAGAAATGAATGCGCAGATCATTAGATGATCAGTCTTGGACCGTATATATGATTGAGAAGGGTATAGATGGGGAGCCAGATACAACACATACTTCTTACCCTCGTGGTTCACAAATCACCCTACAAACCATAAACAACCTGAAACAAAAACTGGGGTATAGGATGAGGGACATTGTATACTACAAGACTAGAATTCCTAACTCTCCTGCGGAAGCAACACTCACTCAGATCGACTACGACGTCGACGTAGAAAGAATGAAACAGATTCACGAGGAGGAGATGGTTATCAGATTAGTTATCTCCAGAGAGCCAATACGTATAAACCATACCATGGCCATAACACCTTTGAAATCCAAAAGTGCTTACATACATGCTGATGATGAAGAAGAAGTAGAAGAACGTGACTTAGATGAATACAAACTTTGGCTAGCTGATTTGCATCAAGAGAAGAAAGCCTTGGGTAAGATATGCTTCAGCCAAATATTTGTGTACTTATACTCCTGAATTTGCATGTTCAGTCACATGAATGAAATTAATTATGGATTATATTTCAGAATTAAAAGACATTTTCAGGGATGACACAATCGATACAAAGAGAGAATACCTGAATGTTGCAGGACTACTTGAAGACATCAGTAATATCCCTCTCCTAATTTGCAAGCAAATTACCATTTTTTCTCAAACTACAAAATATGATCGGTCATCATATGCCACTAAATTCTCTGCAGAACGGTACGTGGACCCCACCTTCATTTTGCAACACAAGAATGAAATGAACCCAACACCGCAAGGTGGCCCTCCATCTCATGCTCGGCGTTGGAAACAGCAGGAGCAAGGATCTGGTAACATGTGTTCCATAGAAATTACCTGTCTGTGCATACAATTATTTTTTGGGTATTATCACATGCATGTTGTTCGCATGGAATAGGCTCACAAAATGTTAAGAAAAGAGGACGCGGTCCCATAAGAGCATTGACGGTAATCGCCAAGAGAGTCAAGGCGGGCAAGCAGCAGTTGGACATTCAATTCTCTAAACATGGAGGACCGGTAGGTGATAACTACCGCTCATTCGTTGATGAAGTGGTCATGTATACAAGGAAAAGGGCTCCTATCATTGGAGTGAAATCATGGAAAATGTTAGGGAAGAAGTCAGAAACGCAATAGCAACTGATGTATTAGTAATAATAGACTTTGCTTTTCAGTACAATTCAAATAAAAACTAACATATCAACTCACATAATATTTGAATGCTATTGTGATTATATAACATGAAAAGTGGGACATGGAGGATAATGCTCAATCAAGGGAAAAGATATGGGCCATTGCTAGGGAGCGTTACAAAGGATGGCGTTCAACTTTCAGTGCTACAGCCAAGACATACAACAGCTACCACCAGAGAATGTTACATAAGCCTACAGAATTAGATATTGTTGAATGGCACTATCCGTTGAAGTATTTCGACATCGCTAAATTCAAGGTTTGTTCCACATTGTTAATTACGATTTCTGACCACTACATTTTTCATTCAAATGGGGATGTCTGAGTCTTTAAGATTTTTGTTCATAACATTACATTGTATAGGAAAGGAGCACACAAAATTCTGCGATTCGATGCCAACAACTTTGTTTCCCAAAAGAAAAAAACGAGATGTTCCAAAAAGCCTACAAAGAAGTCACGAAGTGCAAATCAACCAAGTTGCATGGAAATGGGTACCTGGCAAAAAACCCAACTAGAAGGCAGCTGCTCAATGCGGAGCGCGAGGAAAAAATTCGTAGGGAAGAGCTACGATGAGGAACACGTCGAGCTCATGGACGCATTTGGGCAGCTACAAGAAAAAATGTCGGGATGGGAAGAAGAAAGGGAAGCGAGAAAGGAAAGAACATGCACGCCAACTTGAAGAAAGTGAAAAGAGAAGGCAGGCGGATCTACAACGGCTTAGGCAAGAGTTCCTATCAATGCCGCAAGCATCAAATGGACAAATCACAAGTTCCACAGTGCGGGTCAAGCTATTTGCATGAGTGGGTTTCTTTCCTTGGGTTCTATATATGAATGTTTGTATCCTTTCGTAGGTTGACCGGCCAATATCTGTGCAACCAAGCCCAAGCAACAATGTCACTGAATCTGCCGACGTGGCGGCGGTTGCATCAATCACCCAGCAAAACAACCTTGTCGCTGAATCCGCAGACAACGTGGCGGCGGAACCATTAATTCCTACACCTGGGAATGTACAGCCAGACTCCAGGAATGTGCTCTCGTGTACTCAGGTTGTTCTCAAATTCACAACTTTTTACTAGTACATATCATCAGTTACTGATGAAATTACGCCTAATCTTGTCCTTCCAAATGATTGGTTCATAGGAGAAGAAAGAAGAAGTTCGAAAACAAGTATTTCGCAAAACCAGAAGCACTAAAGGTGGTGTTAACAATCCTGAAACACAATCCACCGTTAGACAAATTTCTTCTCAACAGCTACAGGTACAAGTTGCATAAAGGAGACGACAAAGCACCAAAAAGACATGAGGTGAAGCTTTTTTCAACAACTCTTACTGCTGTGAATGTAATTCATGTTTCAGCTGTCAAAGTGTGTTTATGGTTGTGGTAATTATTTGATGTCATTAAGCTATTTTTATGAATCACAATCAATCTTTGGTTTGCTATATGTTGTTGTTTCACAAATTCCAGTATTAGAGAATAATTGATGCTAGCTTAAAAATTTTGTTGATTCTTTACAGGTGATGCGACCTCCTTGCATTGAATACCCCTTTGCTGATCAAGTGTTGGGATCATCTCCAAGTCACAATTGGCAGACCAAGTTCTTCATGTCCTAGCAAATTTGTCTACTATGTGTTGAAACAATGTCCTGCGCCAAACTTTTTAGTATTTAAGTACTTCATGCGTCATGTAATTAACTCAGTGGATGGTTCAATGTTGGTTAATTTACTATAGATGCATAGTTATATTAATCTGCTGATGTTAATTAATGTTGCAATTAGTGCTGCTACATAAATGAGCGTGGCAGAATACATCATATGTTGCAAATGATAAATCATGATATGACAACCAGTGTTTTTCATTGCCAAAAAGTAGCGTGGCAATAGTAAGGTGCACTTGTAGCACCCCTAATATGAACGTGGTAATAAGAAATTCAACTTGTAGGGACACAAAAGGAACGTGGCAATAGTATGGTGTACTTGTAGCAACCCTTAATAGGAATGTGGTAATAAGAAGTTCAACTTGTAGCAACACAAAAGGAACGTGGCCATAGATAGTGCACTTGTAGCAACCCTAATAGAAACTTTGTAATAAAGACTTTAACTTATGGCAACCAACCAAATTTCGAACCAATAATAGAGGACCACATATTACAACCAATCAGATTACGTGGCAATAGAGGATACCACCTATAGCAACGTAACTAATATCGTGGCATCAGACAATACTACCTATCGCATCGAAATCAACTTTTGTGGCAATAGAGGAGACCACCTATAGCAACTAACCAATTTCGTGGCATCAGACAATACTACATATTGCAACCAAATTACTTTCGTGGTAATAGATGAGGTTCAACCAATAGCAACCAAAGTCAGTGCGTAGCAATACTATAACTTGCAACGAAACAAAAACGTTGCAATTGCACCTTTGGCAACACCACAGATGTGTCGCAATAGTACACTTTGCAACCAGAACAAGCGTTGTAAAAAAACCTAATTGCAACGTTGTGTTACGTTGCAACAAAAAACTTTGGCAACCACTAGATGGACAACGTCGTAATAACCTAATGCAACGCGGCTTTTCGCAGCCCACGGTCCACGGAACAGTTTGGTTGCAATTGTGTCTAGTGCAACCAAATATGGCATATTGCAACACATTTTGTGCGTTGCTTTAGGGGGGAAATCTAGTAGTTTGATGAAATTCCAGTAGTGTGTGAGTATCTGGATGTCTTTCATGATGAGTTGCATGGTATGCCACCAGACAGAGATGTCGAGTTCGTAATTGAACTCCAACCGGGTACTGCACCCATTTCCAAAAGACCTTATCTTATGCCACCCAAAGAATTAGCCGAACTGAAAAATCAACTCCAGGAACTATTAGATAAGGGGTATATTCGCCCGAGCTCTTCTCCTTGGGGTTGCCCCGCTCTGTTCGTCAAAAAGAAGATGGTAGCTTGAGACTGTGTTTGGATTACCGACCGCTCAATGCATTCACCATCAAGAACAAATATCCTAATCCTCGAATCGATGTTCTTTTTGATCAACTGGCAGGAGCCAAAGTTTTCTCCAAGATCGACCTTCGTTCTAGTTATCATCAAATCAAAATTCGGCCTTGTGACATTCCTAAAACCACTTTCTCCACTCGTTACGGTCTTTACGATTTCTTGGTAATGTCCTTTGGTCTCATGAATGCCCCAGCATACTTCATGTACCTCATGAACTCCATGTTTATGATGGAGCTCGACAAATTCGTAGTGTTCTTTATCGATGATATCCTCATCTATTCCAAAAACGAGAAAGAACATGCCAAACATCTCCAAGTTGTCCTTCAGCATTTGCGAGATCATAAGCTTTATGCTAAGTTCTCCAAATGTGAATTCTGGTTGAAGGGTGTGAAATTCTTGGGACACACCATTTCCCAAGATGGTATTTCCGTAGATCCTAGCAAAGTTCAAGAGGTGATGGATTGGAAACCACCCAAGTCCGTACACCAGATCCGTAGTTTCATAGGATTGGTGGGATACCACCGTTGATTCATTCCTGACTTCTCTAGAATCGCAAAACCTATGACCGAACTACTCAAGAAAGGAGTGAAGTTCGTGTGGAGCGAAGCGTGTGAGAAAGCCTTCCACACCTTGAGACAACATTTAACCTCAGCCCCAGTGCTAGTGCAACCGGATAATTCCAAACCTTTCGAAGTCTTCGGTGACGCATCAGGCACGGGACTCGGCTGTGGCCTTATGCAACAAGGCCGAGTCATTGCTTATGCTTCACGGGCACTTCGACCTCATGAGATCAATTATCCTACCCACGATCTTGAGTTAGTTGTTGTTGTCCACGCTCTCAGTATATGGAGGCATTATCTGATGGGTAATCATTCTAACATCTTCACTGATCACAAGAGTCTCGAATACATCTTTACCCAGTAAGAGTTGAATATGAGGCAAAGAAGGTGGCTTGAGTTGATTAAGGATTATGACCTATAAGTGCACTACCACCCCGGCAAGGCGAATGTTGTTGCAGATGCTCTTAGCCGCAAAGTTCAATGCAACCATCTAGAGTTAGAGCCAGTTAGTGACCGGTTATGTGAAAAAATGAGAAGGCCCAACTTAGAAGTGGTACCGCAAGGAAGTCTTTATGCTTTAACGGCAGAATCCAATCTTTTTGATAGAATTGTCACTGCTCAATGCAATGATGAAGACATACAAACCATCAAATAGAAACTAGCAGAGGGAGATCCCAAGTATACTTGCTTCCAGAAAGATCACCAGGATGTGGTCTGGTTTGGGAAACGCCTTGTGGTCCCCGTTGATCCGGAAATTAAGAAGATCATCCTAGATGAGGCTCACAAGTCCAAATTTTCTATTCATCCCGGCAGTATGTAACACCCTAAATTCCACTGTTTGCTTTTAATAAAAATTTGCTTAGCAACATCTCAATCTCGCTTAAGGAATATAAGGTTGTTGTGCTTTTATAGGCATTTAATCACTTTTCTTAATTAATAAATGAAATATAGGAGTTTACTGTTGCATGCATGCTGGTGCATTGTTTTTGAGTGCTTGGATTCAAATTTTGGTTTGAATTCGAAGTTTGTTTGATGTTTGTATAGGTTTGGAATTAGAAATCAGAAATAAAAAAAGAAGAAGAAAAGGAAACCAACCGCAGCAGCCCGGCCCACCTTCACCTAGCGGCCCATCGCCGGCCCACCTCAGCGCGCCGCTTCCCCCCGCCGCCCGCCGCCTCGACGCGCGGGGCCCGCGCGTCGGCGTCCTCCTCCCGCCGCCGCCCGCTTCCGGCTCGGGGTCGAACCCGAGTTCGACCCGACCTCCGCGCGCGCGCCGCCGCGGGCCCGCACGCCGGGCGGAGCACGCGGCCCTATTTAATGCGCCGCCGGCCCGCACCGCCTCACCCCGAGCTCTCGTGTCGCCGCGCCCTAACCCTAATCCACGCGGCGCCGCCGCCGCCTCGGTCCGCCGCCGCCTCGAGCTCGCGCCGTTCCGCCGCCGCTCGGTCGCCGTGCTCTGCTCTATGGATCCGCCGTGTGGTAAGGAACCCGCCGGTGCGGTTTGTTTGGTTGACCGTGCCCCGCGTCGCCGGCTCGTCGTCGCCGGAGTTGCCCCCGCCGCCGCGGCTAGCCGTGCACCGTCGTCCCTCGCTCGCGCCGCCTCGGGGAGGCCCCCGTCGTGTTCGCCGCGCGTGCTCGACGCCCGGTGCCACCCCCGCGAGGGAAAGGTGCACCCCGGGCGCCCGTTCCGCCGTGCGCCGCCGCTCGCCGTCGCGCCGCCGCCGCGTCCCGGCCCGCCGCCGGCCGTGCGCCGCCCCGGCCGCTCGCGCAGCACGAGCGCCGCCGGATTCCCATCCGACGGCCACCGCTTGCCCTAGCCGCCCGGTCAAACCGAGCCCCGGGTCAAACCGTTCTGGTTAGATCTGAGCCGCCCGATCGTGATCCAACGGATCCGATCCACCCCCTTATCCTTAGCCGCGCGTTTTGCTAAAGAGACCCCGAGTTTTCCCTGTTTCACGAAAATACCCTTCCACCTTATAAAACCCTTACGAATTAGCCCAGTTTTCTTCTGTTTTAGCCCGAGAACTTAAATATTCTTTACAAGTTAATCCTAAAACTTGTTTTATACATAACTTTGTCGTTTTAGCTCCGTTTTTAGCGTTCTTTATGTCCACGCGATCGTCTCGACGAGTAGAATAGTTTTCTGTTGTTTTTGTTACTGTTTGAGATGATTGGTGTACTGTTTCTTATTTATTTCCATTGCTTGCTTGTATGTGATGTGTGGAGCGTAGCGTACGAGCAATTCGGGGACTTCGCTGCTGTTGAAGAGTATCAAGACCCTGAGCAGTTTCCGGTGCTGGTAGAAGGCAAGTCCTTGCTGCATTCCCGTTAAATTCCTATTACAACATGCATTTTAATTACACCGTTGTTTATTATTGCTATGCATTAAATTGATGGGTCCTATTGCTAAGGTTCGACTAGCTTTGTTATCCTATGCCTTGATCAACCGGGTTTACTTTATGTTGGGTAGCACATGCTAGCGCTTTATGTGGTTTTGGGATGGTTTAATGAACACTTGTTAATATGGCTTTATTTATGCTATCATTCCATGTAATGCAAGAACACTTTACTTTGTTAATCGGAACATGGAGAACCACCCAGGAAAACAGTACTACCACAAGACATATGGCTCTGTCTTGGCTTATTAATTAGTGAACTAGATGTTAGGTATGCTTTACCTGATAAGGGTTGGGGGCCGGCGGGTAGTGGCGTATGGACTGCTCGGGCGCGGGTGTGGGCTTAGCTAAGACACGGTACTCGTCCGGGAGCTTTATACGTTGCACTGACCAGGTAACCTAGCGGGCAGCCTTCATCTGGGGATCTTTGTAACGGCCTCGTAGCGTCCCTATGCAATCACACCTCGGAAGTGTGGTATGGTGCCTTGCAAACACCGCATGGTTGGGTCTAAAACTCTTTTGGGTTTTTACGCGACTTGTGGGTAAAGATGTACAACCTCTGCAGAGTGTAAAACTAACTAGTTAGCCGTGCCCACGGTCAAGGGCGGCCTGGACCCTCACATGATTAATTCTATGGAAGATGGAACTTTTAAACTTGTGCATTACATTTTATGGATCTGTTGCATTTTACTATCTGGGTTTGGTATATACTTACACTTGCTAGTAACAGTTGCTTAATAAAACTTGACCAACTAAAATGCTAACTTGCTTATGAGCCAACAGCTTCCACCATAAAGCCTTGCATGTTGTTATAGAACTTTTCCCTTGCTGAGTACGACATGTGCTCACGCTTGTTGTTTATTTATTGCATCTACACTACCCGGTTGCTGCTCAGATGGGCGTTTTGAAGACTACAATGATGAGTTTGATGGGTTCTAGGCGTCCGTTCTCCAGTCAGCTGCCTGTGGAGGACTTCTACGTGTGCTTCTTTTCCGCTGTTAGCTACTCGAACGATTGTTTAGTTGAGACATTCGGTCATGTAATAACTATTTAATACTCTCTTTACGCTTTACACTGTGTTTTGGTATTCACTGCGTCGATGCATGTGTGTAACTTGATCCTGGCGCACATGTATTCTTGCATTCGGGTTTGTCCTTAAATCCGGGTGTGACAAAGTGGTACCGAGCCGTGTTGATCGTAGGACGTTAGCCTAGTTAGAACTGGTCGAAAATTAAGGATTTTATAACATTAGAAGCCACACATAGTTTAGCTTGCTTTATTCTATTTTATCATATCTAATCTTGGTTTAATCTTATCCTTGTTTGCTTTTGTTATCTAAGCTTGGTCTTGTCTCTTTTAGTAATCTGCACTGTCTCATCTATCTTAGATGGTTCGCCGACTGAAGACCACGCGTTCAGGTGCCTACCGCTTTCCTAGGTACCTGGAGGACCAGGACTTCTACTGCTACTCCACTGACAGTGAGGAGCATCAGGAAGCTTCTGGAGAGGGAAGTGAAGCGAGCTCTGCTTCAGAGCAAGCTCCACCGCCCGCTGTCATTGAGCTATCGGATGATGAGCCCGAAGAGCCAGAGGAAGAGCAAGAGCCTGAGGAGGAGCCAGTGGAAGAGCCAGAGCAAGGTGGTGATCCGGAAGACCCCTCAGACCCTGAGGACTCCGACCCAGAAGATGGAGATGCTGAGGATCACCCTGCGCCAGAGAAGTGGAAGGTGGTCATTTGTCACCATGATGGAGGGCATGCACGCTTTCCATCCAAGTTGAGGAGGCTCTTCCAGCGTCTTCAGCTGAACGTGACGATCGACTACGTTGGACTGAAGAGGACTCACCCTCGCCATCCAACCCAGTGGGATGTGTCTGTGCGCATCCTGGAGGATAACCCGCTGGATGGAGGACTGTATGAGGTGGTTGTCCATCAAGCTCTAGCTACCAGAGCTACCTTCGCCGCCGGAAGAGATGATGCAGCTAGGAGGGCTCTATCCGCGTGGTGCTATGAGGAAGCTCATCACCTCACCAACTCTGTGTGGGGAGATCTACCCCGTCGTCGCTCTGGAGCTGTGGGCAGTGAAATTCCAATGGCCAATGAAACTTTGGGAGCACGCTATGCCATGCAAGTGGGACACGTAGCAGCTCTCAATACCAACTTGGATGACACTCTCATGGAGCTTCAAGATCTCCATGACCAGCAAGATGAAGACCGCAGAGAGATCAAGAGGCTCAAAGCGATGATCGCGGGCCAAGACGAAGATGAGGTGCGGGATGATGGAGAGGATCGGCTCGCCATGTCACCAAGACCCGCAAGGACAAGCTATGGGTCACTTGGATCCCGCACTAGGATCATTTGGCCATAGGAGTTAGGTGTTAGAAGTCTTTATCTTTCTGTTATCGAGTCTGTAAACGTTAGAACGACACGTTGGATCGATGAGTTAGTTAGTGGTGTGCTTGAATGCTTGGTTTGTGAACATCTGTGATTTGGATTTTTGTTTGATTGCAATGTGTTGTGGATTAATGCCACAATGACATTGGCTTAGTATTAGAGTTTGATTAGTGGGTTTAAGTTCTGTTCCACCTACCTTTTATCTTATAAATTCGTAATTCTTTATCTATCATATTTTATCTATCTTAAGGAGTATTGTAGTGCTGAATCTGTTCGCGTTACTTCCTGACACAGCAGTACTGTTTTAATTTTATCTCGAGCTACAGAACTCCAAATTAAGTAAAACCAGTGGGGTTAGTTCAAAAATTTCATACCTGATTTTCTGTCAAAAATTCAGCTATATCCAATTTATATTCTGGGAGTTATGGACGAAACATTGAGCTAACAGAAATCTGTCAATTCCTGCTGACATACCTGACTTCATTATTTTATATCTCGAGTTGTAGACCTCCGATTGAGGCAAAACCAGTTGGGGTAGTTCAGTAATTTC
This sequence comes from Cenchrus americanus, assembly GCA_947561735.1. Taxonomy (NCBI): domain Eukaryota; kingdom Viridiplantae; phylum Streptophyta; class Magnoliopsida; order Poales; family Poaceae; genus Cenchrus; species Cenchrus americanus. Next base: position 160,640,941 of record OX387242.1, on the reverse strand, counting down.
ATACACCATATCTCCAGAAAAATTCGTGGTTTGTGGTTACTGGAACAGAGAGATATCTTGGTTTCTTTACAGCTATCAGAATCTGTTTTATTCTGGAATTCAGCATTATTATCTTTTCAGCTTTTCAATTGTTATCATCATCTAAAACAGTGTTTCTAACGCTCAGATGGTAAACACCAGGTCCGGATCAGGGGTTGATCAGCCTCCAGTGGTTCGTCAAGGTCGAGGCAACAGTTCGAGCAGTGCACCTCCACCACCACCGCCACCAATGTATCCTATGCAGCAGTTCTTCCAGAACCAGATGCAGCTACTGCAGAACCTGACGGACACTGTGGCCAACCTGCAGGCTCAAGCTAATAATCCGCCACCACCACCGCCACAGCAGCCGGCGCCTATGAACAGGCACCGGGAGTTCATGAGCCATCGTCCACCGGTTTTCACCCATGCTGCGGATCCACTTGACGCCGATGATTGGTCGAAGACCGTGAGCAAGATGCTCACCACGGCTCGGTGCGATGACGGGGAGAAGGTCCCGTTTGCTGCCGGTCGACTCCGGTGGATGCGCAGGAGCATGGTGGGATGCTTACACGACCGCCCATGCTGCACCCAACACCATCACTTGGCGAGGAGTTCACGGAGAGCTTCCGGAACCATCATATTCCTGCTGGGGTGATGAGGCTTAAGAAGAAGGAGTTCCTCTCTCTCAAGCAGGGAGGGATGTCAGTGGCAGAGTATCGGGACAGGTTCATTGAGTTGTCTCGCTATGCACCAGAGGAGGTAGCGGATGATCCTAAGAAGCAGGAGCGCTTCTTGGAAGGTTTGGCTGGACCGCTTCGTTACCAGCTGACGTCGCATACCTTCCAGACTTTCCAGCAGCTGCTAGACAAGGCTATTGTATTGGAATCCATGCGCAGAGAGCTGGGGGAGTTGAAGAGGAAGGCTACTACTCCAGGGCAGTCCGGGAGCCATACTCGTCCCCGTTTTACTTCACCACTGGGAGCCCCGTTCCGTCCAGGAGGCCCGTCAGGAGGTTATGGCCGGCGGCGGCAGTGACGGTATCGCCCGCGGCGGTTCCGGCGGTTCCGCCGCACTCCTCAGCAGTTTCCGCGCCCAGGACCGCAGACACCACGCCCTGCTTACCCGCAGCACCGTCCGATGACTCCTCTTGGTACGCCCGTTAGGCCAGGCGCACCACACACCCCCGCGGGCAACACTTGCTTCAAGTGTGGAGAGGTCGGGCATTATGCTAATGCCTGTCCTAAGAGGCACTCCCCAGGCACCCCCGTTCAGAACCAGCAGATGCAGCAGCTTAGGAGCGGGAACCAGACCCCGCAGAGCAACAAGAGGCAGCAGAGTCAGGGCAGTGGCAGGGTGAATCACGTGAGTACTGAGACCGCTCAGGAGAATCCACACGTGGTGCTTGGTATGTTCTTTGTCAACTCTATCCCCGCATCAGTATTATTTGATTCTGGAGCTTCCCATTCGTTTATATATGCTCAGTTTGTGGCCAAACATAGCATACCCATGTGTCCCATGAAACAAACCATGCTAGTTAGATCACTAGGGGGGGTATGAGGTCTTTATATATGTGTCTTAATGTTAGACTAAAGATCATGGGAGCAGACTTTTGGGCAAACTTGATAGTGCTGGAATCGAAGGATCTTGATGTTATACTGGGTATGGATTGGTTGGGCACTCATGATGCGACAATACAGTGTGCTAAGAGGACTGCTCTTCTCACTGGTCCTAGCGGGGAAAAGATTGAACTTGTGGCTGATCCACCGTCAGATGCAGGAGGTTCTGTGCAGCAGCTAGATGGCAAGGCTTTGGAGGATATCAGGGTGGTTAATGAGTACCCGGACGTGTTTCTAGAGGAGTTGCCAGGTATGCCACCTGACCGAGATGTTGAATTTGTTATTGATCTATTACCTGGTACTGCTCCTATTTCTAAACGTCCATATAGAATGTCTAGTACACAATTGATAGAACTTAAGAAACATATTAATGAATTATTGGAAAAGGGGTTTATCCGTCCTAGTTCATCACCTTGGGGAGCACCGGTTATCTTTGTTGAGAAGAAGGATGGTACTCAGAGGATGTGTGTGGATTATCGATTGCTTAATGAGGTCACTATCAAGAATAAGTATCCATTGCCTCGCATTGAAGACCTGTTTGATTAGATGAGAGGTGCTAAGGTGTTCTCTAAGATTGATTTGCACTCTGGTTATCATCAGATGAAGATCAGATGGTCGGATATTCCTAAAACTGCATTCACCACCAGGTATGGACTGTATGAGTATACTGTTATGTCCTTTGGGTTGACAAATGCACCTGCCTACTTTATGTATCTGATGAACAAGGTGTTTATGGAGTACTTGGATAAGTTCGTTGTGGTGTTTATTGATGATATTCTAGTTTACTCTAAGACTGAGGAAGATCATGAGGGGCATTTGAGGCTTGTTTTGCAGAAGTTGAGAGAGCAGCAGTTGTATGCCAAGTTCAGCAAATGTGATTTCTGGCTGAAGGAAGTCTCTTTTCTGGGGCATATCATCACAGATGGAGGTATCGCAGTCGATCCAGCTAAGGTAGAAGATGTGTTGAAGTGGGAACCGCCGAGGACAGTTAAGGAGATCGAGGAGTTTCCTTGGATTTGCGGGGTACTATCGACGGTTCATCGAGGGGTTCTCTAAGATTGTGAAGCCTCTCACCACCTTACGGGAGAAGGATAGAGAGTTTAAGTGGACCGATGCTGTCGGCGAGTTTTGAGGAGTTGAAGCGAGAGGTTGACGACCGCTCCAGGTGCTTGTGATGCCGGACTTGCGAAGGGCTTTGATATCTCTTGCGATGCATCGAGACAAGGTTTGGGTTGTGTTCTTATGCGGGGAGGGACACGTCGTAGCTTATGCATCAAGGCGGTTGAGGAAGCATGAGCGAGAATTATCCTACGCATGATCCGGAACGCGGTACCGTGGTTCATGCTTTAAAGATTTGGAGACACTACATCATGGGGACCAAGTGTCAGATCTACACAGACCACAAGAGCTTAAAGTACATCTTTACTCAGAAGGATCTTAATCTGAGACAACGCCGATGGTTGGAGCTGATCAAGGATTACGATCCGGACATACGGTATCATCCCGGGAAGGCTAACCGGTTGCGGATGCTTTGAGTCGGAAGGGACAAGCCAATACAGCTTTGGTGTTCCGGTCGCCCGATGAGCCGATGAGGGACTTTGAGGGACTCAATGCGGGGATAGTTGCTCACACCGAGGGAGTCACTTTGGAGGTAGAGTCTACTGCGGAGCAACAGATTCGTGAAGGACGGTGAAGGATGAGGAGATCAAGGAGATCAGGGACACCATGGAGAGGGGCAAGGCCCCGGATTTCACTGAGGATGATCAGGGTACGATATGGTTCAAGAACCGGATCTGTGTGCCTGATATGGGAGATCTCCGGAAGACGATCTTGAGAGAGGCCCATGACTCAGCTTATTCCATTCATCCAGGCAGTACAAAGATGTATCAGGATCTGAAGCAGAGGTATTGGTGGTATGGGATGAAGAGGGATGTAGCCGCTCACGTCGTGTTGTGTGACACGTGCCACAAGGTCAAGGCTGAGCATCAGAGACCAGCAGGATTGCTGCAGCCATTGAAGGTGCCAGAGTGGAAGTGGGAAGAGATAGGCATGGATTTCATCGTTGGGTTGCCCCGTACTCGTGATGGATATGATTCAATATGGGTTATCGTGGATCGTTTGACAAAGGTTGCTCACTTCATACCAGTGCGTACTACTTATACAGGGGCAAAGCTAGCTGAGTTGTACATGACCAGGATCGTATGCTTGCACGGTGTTCCTAAGAAGATAGTTTCTGACAGAGGAACTCAGTTCACGTCACGTTTCTGGGAGAAACTGCATGAGTCTATGGACACGAAGTTGAACTTTAGCTCAGCCTATCATCCACAGACAGACGGACAGACGAAAAGGACAAATCAGATTCTGGAGGACATGCTAAGAGCTTGCGCCCTTAAGCATGGTGAGAGCTGGGACAAAAGAGCTTGCCGTATGCTGAGTTTTCTTACAACAACAGCTATCAAGCCAGTTTGAAGATGGCACCCTTCGAGGCACTGTATGGGAGAAAGTGCAGAACACCGTTGTACTGGAGTCAGACAGGTGAGAGTCAGTTGTTTGGGACAGACATCATCAAGGAGGCAGAGAGGCAGGTTCAGATCATTAGAGAGAACTTGAGAGTTGCTCAGTCCAGACAGAAAAGTTATGCAGAGGGGAAGAGGAGAGATGTATCTTTCCAAGAGGGCGACTATGTGTACCTGAAGGTGTCACCTATAAGAGGTTTGCGCAGGTTTAAGGTGAAGGGAAAGTTATCTCCTCGCTACATCGGACCTTTCCAGATCTTGCAACGAGTGGGAGAGGTAGCCTACAGACTTGAGCTGCCAGCACAGCTTGCAGATGTGCACGATGTGTTCCATATATCTCAGTTAAAGAGAGGTCTCAAGCCTCACGATAAGGAACTGTTGCCTATGGATGGATTGGATGTGAAGGAGGATCTCACCATTACTGAACGGCCAATTAAGATTCTGGACAGATTGACACGGGATACAAGAAACCGGACTTTCACGATGTGCAAGGTGCAGTGGAGCAATCATGCAAAGGATGAGGCAACTTGGGAAAGAGAAGAGGAGTTGAAAGCAGAATATCCACATCTCTTTGATCCATCCGAATCTCGAGGACGAGATTCATCTTAAGGGGGGTAGGATTTGTAACACCCTAAATTCCACTGTTTGCTTTTAATAAAAACTTGCTTAGCAACATCTCAATCTCGCTTAAGGAATATAAGGTTGTTGTGCTTTTATAGGCATTTAATCGCTTTTCTTAATTAATTAATGAAATATAGGAGTTTACTGTTGCATGCATGCTGGTGCATTGTTTTTGAGTGCTTGGATTCAAATTTTGGTTTGAATTCGAAGTTTGTTTGATGTTTGTATAGGTTTGGAATTAGAAATCAGAAATAGAAAAAAAAAGAAAAGGAAAACAACCGCAGCAGCCCGGCCCACCTTCACCTAGCGGCCCATCGCCGGCCCACCTCAGCGCGCCGCTTCCCCCGCCGCCCGCCGCCTCGACGCGCGGGGCCCGCGTGTCGGGCCGTCCTCCTCCCGCCGCCGCCCGCTTCGGCTCGGGGGTCGAACCCGAGTTCGACCCGACCTCCGCGCCGCCGCCGCCGCGGGCCCGCACGCCGGGCGGAGCACGCGGCCCTATTTAATGCGCCGCCGGCCTCGCACCGCCTCACCCCGAGCTCTCGTGTCGCCGCGCCCTAACCCTAATCCGCGCGCCGCCGCCGCCGCCTCGGTCCGCCGCCGCCTCGAGCTCGCGCCGTTCCGCCGCCGCTCGGTCGCCGTGCTCCCCGCTCTATGGATCCGCCGTGTGGTAAGGAACCCGCCGGTGCGGTTTGTTTGGTTGACCGTGCCCCGCGTCGCCGGCTCGTCGTCGCCGGAGTTGCCCCCGCCGCCGCGGCTAGCCGTGCACCGTCGTCCCTCGCTCGCGCCGCCTCGGGGAGGCCCCCGTCGTGTTCGCCCGCGCGTGCTCGACGCCCGGTGCCACCCCCGCGAGGGAAAGGTGCACCCCGGCGCCCGTTCCGCCGTGCGCCGCCGCCGTCGCGCCGCCGCCGCGTCCCGGCCCGCCGCCGGCCGTGCGCCGCCCCAGCCGCTCGCGCAGCACGAGCGCCGCCGGATTCCCATCCGACGGCCACCGCTTGCCCTAGCCGCCCGGTCAAACCGAGCCCCGGGTCAAACCGTTATGGTTAGATCTGAGCCACCCGATCGTGATCCAACGGATCCGATCCACCCCCTTATCCTTAGCCGCGCGTTTTGCTAAAGAGACCCCGAGTTTTCCCTGTTTCACGAAAATACCCTTCCACCTTATAAAACCCTTACGAATTAGCCCAGTTTTCTTCTGTTTTAGCCCGAGAACTTAAATATTCTTTACAAGTTAATCCTAAAACTTGTTTTATACATAACTTTGTCGTTTTAGCTCCGTTTTTAGCGTTCTTTATGTCCACGCGATCGTCTCGACGAGTAGAATAGTTTTCTGTTGTTTTTGTTACTGTTTGAGATGATTGGTGTACTGTTTCTTATTTATTTCCATTGCTTGCTTGTATGTGATGTGTGGAGCGTAGCGTACAAGCAATTCGGGGACTTCGCTGCTGTTGAAGAGTATCAAGACCCTGAGCAGTTTCCGGTGCTGGTAGAAGGCAAGTCCTTGCTGCATTAAATTGATGGGTCCTATTGCTAAGGTTCGACTAGCTTTGTTATCCTATGCCTTGATCAACCGGGTTTACTTTATGTTGGGTAGCACATGCTAGCGCTTTATGTGGTTTTGGGATGGTTTAATGAACACTTGTTAATATGGCTTTATTTATGCTATCATTCCATGTAATGCAAGAACACTTTACTTTGTTAATCGGAACATGGAGAACCACCCAGGAAAACAGTGCTACCACAAGACATATGGCTCTGTCTTGGCTTATTAATTAGTGAACTAGATGTTAGGTATGCTTTACCTGATAAGGGTTGGGGGCTGGCGGGTAGTGGCGTATGGACCTGCTCGGGCGTCGAGTGTGGGCTTAGCTAAGACACGTACTCGTCCGGGAGCTTTATATGTTGCACTGACCAGGTAACCTAGCGGGCAACCTTCATCTGGGGATCTTTGTAATGGCCTCGTAGCGTCCCTATGCAATCACACCTCGGAAGTGTGGTATGGTGCCTTGCAAACACCGCATGGTTGGGTCTAAAACTCTTTTGGGTTTTTACGCGACTTGTGGGTAAAGATGTACAACCTCTGCAGAGTGTAAAACTAACTAGTTAGCCGTGCCCACGGCCAAGGGCGGCCCGGACCCTCACATGATTAATTCTATGGAAGATGGAACTTTTAAACTTGTGCATTACATTTTATGGATCTGTTGCATTTTACTATCTGGGTTTGGTATATACTTACACTTGCTAGTAACGCTTGCTTAATAAAAATTGACCAACTAAAATGCCGACTTGCTTATGAGCCAACGACCTTCCACCATAAAGCCTTGCATGTTGTTATAGAACTTTTCCCTTGCTGAGTACGACATGTGCTCATGCTTGTTGTTTATTTATTGCATCTACACTACCCGCCGTCGCTCGGATGGGCGTTTTGAAGACTACAATGATGAGTTTGATGGGTTCTAGGCGTCCGTTCTCCCGCCACCGTGCACCGTGGAGGACTTCTACGTGTGTTTCTTTTCCGCTGTTAGCTACTCGAACGATTGTTTAGTTGAGACATTCGGTCATGTAATAACTGTTTAATACTCTCTTTACGCTTTACACTGTGTTTTGGTATTCACTGCGTCGATGCATGTGTGTAACTTGATCCTAGCGCACATGTATTCTTGCATTCGGGTTTGTCCTTAAATTCGGGTGTGACACAGTACCAAGATGTACCAAGATTTGAAACAGAATTTCTGGTGGTCCAATATGAAGGTGGATGTAGCCAAGTATGTAGCCGAGTGCGATACTTGGCACCGGATCAAAGCAAGCCATTTGAAATCGGCAGGTGTACTCCAACCATACCCATGTGGAAGTGGGATGACATTAATATGGATTTCATTGTGGGTTTACCCCTGACAGCTAGAAAGAAAGATTCTATTTGGGTAATCGTAGACAGACTCACAAAGACCGCTCACTTCATTGCCGTACATACCAATTATTCAGTACAACAATATGCAGAGTTGTACATGGACCACATAGTTCGTTTGCATGGAACTCCAAAGACTATAATCTTTGACAGAGGAACTCAGTTTGTAGCTCACTTCTGGGAGCAATTGCATGAGTGCTTAGGAACCAAGTTAATTCGTAGTTCCTGTTATCATCCGCAGACAGATGGTCATACGGAAAGAATCAATCAGATTTTGGAAGACATGCTGCGAGCAAGCATCTTGCACTTTGACAAGAGTTGGGAAAGTGTTTGTCCTTGGCAGAATTCTCCTATAACAATAGTTACCAAGCTAGTTTGAAGATGGCACCGTTCGATGCTCTTTAAGGACGAAGATGCCGCACTCTGTTGAATTGGTCAGAAGCCGGAGAAAGGACAATCTTTGGTTCGAACTTAGTTAAGGATGCCGAAGAAAAATTGCAAGTGATAAAAGAGAATTAGAAGAAGGCTCAAATGAGGCAAAAGAGTTACCACGACAAGAGAACCGCGCCCCGACACTTTGAAGTGGGAGAGTACGTGTATTTGAAGGTGTCCCCCACCAATGGTGTGCAAAGGTTCGGTGTCAAAGGAAAGTTAGCTCCGCGCTACATTGGACCCTATGAAGTCATAGAAGTATGTGGGCCAGTGGCTTATAGTATTCAGTTGCCAGAACGGTTTCCGCAGTCCACAATGTGTTTCATGTAACTCAGTTGAAGAAGGGAATGCCTGTGCCGGAGAACGAAGTCATCACAGAAGATAATGCTTCTATTGAGCCGGATTTCTCACTCATCGAGCACCCATTGAGAGTATCAGACCAAAAACAGCGAAAGACCCGAAGACAAACAGTACGAATGTACAAAATCCAATGGAGTCATCACATGGAAGAAGAAGCAAATTGGGAGACAGAAGACTACCTCAACACTAAGTATCCGGGCTTCCTGCAATCTCGAAACCGTGAGTTCTTCTTCCCATCTTATCGTTATCAGATCGAATCTTGGGACGAGATTCCGTTTAAGGGGGGTAGGCTGTGATGCCCCAGGTTTTAAATTAACCCTAACAGCCGGTCAACCCAACTGACAGTGGTCAAATCACGGTCAACCTAGGCCCTCACGTCGAAAAACTCACTAACCTACTCTATTGAACCCTTTTGGCTAGTAGGCACAATTGTGGGGCCAACCCATGGTCAAAGACTTGGTCAAACCCCCTTCACCCCTAGTGTCCATAGCTGTCTGTCGGAACTTTTGCCGTGTTCTCTAAAATTCACCTAAACACTTAAAATTCTACCTTTATGAAAGTTGTCCATCTTGTTGAGGGACACCACTTTCATTTAGATTGGCATTTAAAATTTTGAGTGGAAAAGCTTGAAAAACTTGTTCCAAAGGCAGCATCTATTGTTCAAGAAAACAGGCAGACATTCAAAGTTGGCAACTGTTTATTGCAAAAGCTGTGGAGAAAAACCCCATATAGCCTTTTTGAAAATGATAGAGGGAAGCTAGATGTGTAACTTTCATATTCAAAGTTGGGTCGAGTTGTATTTAAATTTTGGGAGTAATTCAATTTCAAAAACAGGCTCAACAACACTGTTTCAGGCCGGGCGCCAGCGCACCGCGACTTCGCGCGCCCGTTCGCCGCGCGTCGCCGGCCGGTGCCGGCCGACCCTTGACGGTCGTGCCCCACGCGCCTTCCCGATGACTCCTCCGCCCGAGGCCCACACCTCCCGACGCTCGCCTCCGCCCAAGACGCCTCGAGCGCCGCCGCCGCGCCGCCGTACGCGCGCCGTGCGCGCGGCGGACCCCCGTCCGTCCGCGGCGCCGGCCGTACATGCGCCGGCCGAGGCGCCGTAGCACGGCAAATGCCCACCGTCGTCACCCCGCCGTCACCCGAGCCCGCGCGTATAAAAGGGCGGCATGTTCTCCCCCTCCTCCACGCCATCCCGAGCCGCCGGGGCCGCGCATTGTCCCCCCCCCCCCCGTCACCGGCCGGGAGACCGCGCCGCCGCAGCCACCGCCGAACTCCCGCGCCGGCGACACCCTTGCCCTGAACCCGGCCACCAGTAGGTCCTAGGTGAGCCTCTGCTCGACCCAGAGCCACTCACCTCCCGGGATCGCGGCCGGAGCCGCCGGAATTCCGGCAAGCCAACCGTCCCCCGCGGCTAAGGACCCAATTGCATGGTCCAGTTTCTTTCTAAGGGCTTATCCACAAACTGAGGGCCTAGTTGTAATGTTTTAGATCTTTCTGAGGGCCTCGGTCCAAAACACATCTTCAATAGTGTTGCAGATTTGCAGAAAATTGTAAAATGTGCAGAAAATCGTAAAAAATTTAGAAAATTGCAAAACCAATTTTGTTGGATTCACTGTGAAAAATACTACAACTTTTGTTATTCTCACATGGTCTGATTCTGGATATTTTTAGCATGCAAAATAGAAATGTGAAAGACCTAGATCTGCCTTAACTCAAAAACTATAAATCCTCTGTATCCAAATTTTGGATATGTTGTGTATCATGCCATGAATATCTCCTGTGCCAAAAATTGCACAAAGTTATGCAGTAAATCTTTTTATATAAATTGTTTTCCTTTTACGCAGAATCTGCCTAGTTGATTTTTATAGCTAAACATATTTATGTTTTTGTGCCCAACTTGTGCATGCTGTCTTATTATGCCAAAACACACCTCTGGTGAAGTAATCAAGATTTTTGGTTTATCAGAAAGAATTATTCTTAATTTGTGCATGTTTTCCATTGTAAATTTGTGAAGCAAGATCGGTAGAGCTTCTAGGTGTGCTTGATGGTTCTTTAGGCTTGTTTAGGACCAGAGAGCATGTATGAGAACAATTGGATCATTTCGATGCTAATTTATTTTTATTTGCATTTAATTTGATTGCTAGCTAGTCTTTTGATTATTTTTCCAAAATATTTATTTTCTAGCTTCCAAGCTTTGCATGTGAGTCCAATGGTTCATTATGGGTGTTGTGATGGCTAAGAAAGCTTTCTTTAAATTTTTAGTGATTTATTGATTAATAAAAAGGTTTAAAGGCCTTTAAAGATTAAAGATTAAATAAATAAGGAAAATGCATTTTTTTCAATTCTCTTCCCCCTTTTGGGAAGTGTTACCTAACTTAATTAAAGGTTAAACCCATGCTGATAAGGAATTAATTTGTACATAAAAATCTTGTTCACACCCTTACTAGTGATTGGTAAAAGAAACAAAAGCTCCACATGAAATAACAAGTATAAAAGAAACATTAATTCAAGTGTGCAGTAAAGGAATAAACCTCATGTAATTAATAAGCTTCCTAGAAGGAATTTAATATTTAATTACTTGTTAAGGTGAATATGACCAACAAGAGTTGGGTAAGGTAACGAACTGTCACATCACCTGAACCTTGCATTGCATTCCGTGTATATCTTCCCGACGGTGACTACTCACTCGTCCCGGAATCCGAGGAAGGAGGAACAGAAGCTTCGCTGCAGTACGTGGAAGTGCTCGACGACACCGAGGGTGCTCAGGCTAACCTAGCTGACGAAGGCAAGCCCCGATGCATCTAACCCAGTTTTCAAATTTAGTATTCAATTATTTATGGATGCTTGTGCACTTAAGTTCAGGAGTTGTATGGAACCCTAGATGCATGATCCCTAGGTACCTTTGTCCTTCACTAGTAGGGATGTTGTCATCAATGACGTTACATTAACGTCATTGAAGACGCCAGAATGGTCACAATTAGTCTTTTGTGACAATTTTGTGACGATTTTGTTTTGGTCACTATGGTGGCGTCACATTTGTTCATCGGTGACGAAATTGGTTTTTCCGTCATAGATGTGTCTCCAATCTGTGACGAATTTTGTGTCGTCATGGATTTAAAAATTCATTCTATGACAAATGTTTTTGGTCATAGATTATACCCTGTTTTCGTCATAATTTCACGTCCGCCTGGCTAACTGACGTTGTCGTTAACGCCGTTAGTGATTTTGTGACGATCCGGTTTGGTCACAGTTGTTTTGTTTTGGTCATTGTCTGTTGTACGCCATGCTGGCAGCTGACGTGGCTGCTAACCTGGTAGCTGACATGGCAGACCCTTTATTCGTCACAGATTGTCCCTCATTTTGGTCACAGTTTTTCCATCATTTTGGTCATAGTTTCTCCATCATTTTGGTCACATATTGTCCTTTATTGAGCCACGTGGCTTAATCTAATCAATTTTATTTCATCACAAAAGTGCAAATGGTAATTTTCAATACAATTTACAAATAATACTAAAATAACAAAAACCTTGCATAAATTAACATATATAGTATTCCAATGACCATACAACTCCATAACTCAACTCATTTCACATTATTACTCACATTACAACAGATTCGAACTACAAATTACAGCAGATTCTAACTATAAGTTACATCTTATTTCAAATCAAAGGCTCCATAATTTATGAGGACAAGCAGAACCACACTTCACTAAAGATCACCATGGCACTCCATAACCCAACAATGAGCTGTAAACAAAATAAATAGTGCATTGTTAAATAGCTTTACAATAAAGATCAATTGTGTAAACAGAAAATATGTGCATACTAGGGACAGCAGTACATCTCAAGTGAAATGGAGAGTGACCAGACTGATTGCATACTGATTTTGCTACGATTTGCAGGACCATTGAAGCAGCCTGACTGTTTGCCGACTGCCTCAGTTCTAGCAGCTTCATCCTGCATGTTGGAAACATCACAACTAAAATTTAGATCAAATAAACACTAGCTCAAACCACAGGTCATCTTGCAATTGAAGTTTCACAACACTAAGTTTAGGGCAGTAATTGTAAGGTAAAAGACTGTTGAATTGTAAGGTAACAAGGTCTGAATCGCTCAATTGACACCAAACAGTATAATGATTGTACATCATAAATAAATGTGACAATGGAATGCACACATAAAGCATGAAGATAAAGTGATCTTCACAACTAAGAAGAGGATAACTACCTTAGATGAATGAGATAAGTATTGTATGTTCTGCGAAGCCAAGTTGCATGTGAACTCACTTGCTACTTCAAGTTTCTCTCACAACTGCATGTCTCTCAAACCTACAAGAACAAATTTTCGGATAGGTGAAAATTTGACCATCACCTGGAAGAATCTACATTTTTTACTGGACATTCATTCTCATTGTCACACACTGACATCTAATTATTACAACACAAAGAACAAATGTCCAATGACACACACACACTAGCCACTGTCCAGCCACATCACAAAGTGCAAAACGCATCCACCAGACCACCATCCAGCCATCTCACTAGGAAGTGGTGGACCCAGAAAAAAATTTCGGTAGGGCGGACACAAGGTTGAACCAGAGAGGCAGAGACCCACATATATTTTCCCTGCAAAAATATACCATGTTTTGTCTTGAATACAAAACGGTAGATGAATTATATAGCGATAAAATCAAGAAGGAATGAAGAAAAGACAACAATTTTGCACCATATACTCTACTATTATCGATTATACTTCAAAAGGTACACCAAAACGTAAAAGGAAAACAACATGCAGCTTTCAATTTTGAAAAATAAATTAACTAGTTAGCGACAACAACAGACTAAATAATTCAATATTCTCAAGTCATCCAAGTTGGCCAACATTAGATGAGGAAATATAACATGACTAAAACACCGAGGAGGACTAGGTCTTCTACTAGGTTTATGAAATTTTATTCTCTGACCTTTCATGGTCTGAAACCTTCTCCAAATATTTTCAAAATAATGTCATATACATAAATCTCTTTTCTGATATAGCAATGAGGATGTGTCGAACTGTGTCTATTGGCAATTGGCATAGGCAATATGGCTATTGGGTCATCAGGCCGTAAACTCAACATTGAAATTGGGCCAGGCCGGCCAGCCCATCTAAACGTACTGGTTGCTCCACACACACGTATCGTCTTCCTCCTCGAAGCGAAGTTGCAGTTCGCCGCCACTACCGCACAGAACACAGACACCGTTGCTAGGATCTTCGATTTGAGAGGAAAAATAGGGGGACAGGTGGTATTATCTGCCAGAGTTAGGTATGGCGGCCGCCCTACCTTGCCCTATTGGTGGATCCGCCACTGTCACTAGGGATCATCTCACAACGCATCCACTAGATAAGGAATTGAGGACATCCAGCCATCTCACAACGCATCCACCAGATGAGGAATTACCTATTGCTGCTTCACAGCCGACGATCAGTGAATGGGTGACTGGACGAGCTGCAGTAGTCCGTAGATGCGCCACCAACAGCAGTTGTCTGCTGGTCTGCAGCTACAGCGCGGAGTGCCCATGGGTGCGGAGTGACGTGGAGGAAGGGGCAGTGCCGGTGCTGCACCTTCGAGCCTGCGCCAGGCACCGGCGTGCTGGAGGGGCGAGGTCGCGAGGAAGGGTCGGACGCGGCGAGATCGCGAGGGACTGCTTGAGAGTGAGAGAGAGAGAGAAACGAGAGGGGGCGGCCGGGTGGGAGACTGGGGAGGCGGCGACCGGGTGGGGATTTGGAGTTGGGGATTAGGGTTTCAAAGAGCCAGCAACCGTCAGATTGTATGAATCGACTGATAGAAATACTTGGGCCGGCAGGTTTCGTGGGTGGGCTGAAAATTGGCCTATCTAGGCATGTTTAGTGTTTTCTTATTATCTTCATCTAATTAAGGCACATAATGAAGTAACATGCAAAATAAATTATCTTAAATACACAAATACAGTTTCTAGACGTATACAACATCTAAGTTGTAATTGGAGTTTCATGAGTTTTCAAAAGATTTGTTGTTTTCTATCATTTAAATGAATTTCTACCTCCTTAACAAACATAATTCAAAGTTGACTTATGTGCACCTCCAATAAGTTTTGAAATTTAACCAAAATCCAAAATCCCACTCTAGTCCAAATTGACCTACATGTACCTCTAATAAGAGCGAAAAAATTAAAAAAAGCTATATTTCGGCGCCAATGGTCCATTCAAGCCCACATATAGGAGATTGATGAAAAAATCAATTTACTTATAATCGTGTCTCACACATGTCACTATGAGTCACCAAGAGATGTTCATCCCTATGTGGGACGTGTAGTACAAGTTTCTTGAAATCGTGTGAAACTTTTTTTGGATGCTAATGGATGGAATATTAGATGTTGAGTGAAGTTTCGGAATTTTTTGACCAAGTTTTCCTATTATTGTAAATATTTGTTGATTTAATAAGGAATAAATGTAAGAAACTCGTAACCTTGCTTAAAATATCTAAAATTTTGCTGGAGCTCCTCCTTTTGGTACGGTATGTATTCAAAAAAGTTTCAAATGACTCTAAGAAAGTGATGATGCACTTCCCACTGAAGCATACATGTCTCACACATGTCACTGTGAGTCACCAAGAGATGTTCATCCCTATGTGGGACGTGTAGTACAAGTTGCTTGAAATCGTGTGAAACTTTTTTTTGGATGCTAATGGATGCAATCTAAGATGTTGGGTGAAGTTTCGAAATTTTCTGACCAAGTTTGCCTATTATTGTAAATATTTGTTGATTTAATAAGGAATAAATGTAAGAAACTTGTAACCTCGCTTAAAAAATCTGAAATTTTGCTGCTCCTCCTTTTGGTACGGTATGTTGTAAAAAAGGTTTCAAGTGACTCTGAGAAAGAGATGATGCACTTCCCCACTGAAGCATACATGTCTCACACGTCACTGTGAGTCACCAAGACATTTTCATCCCTATGTGGGACGTGTAGTAAAAGTTGCTTGAAATCATGTGAAACTTTTTTTGGATGCTAATGGATGCAATATTAGATGTTGGGTGAAGTTTCGGAATTTTCTGACCAAGTTTGCCTATTATTGTAAATATTTGTTGATTTAATAAGGAATAAATGTAAGAAACTTGTAACCTCACTTAAAAAGTTTGAAATTTTGCTGGAGCTCCTCCTTTTGGTATGGTATGTTGTCAAAAAAGTTTCAAGTGACTCCAAGAAAGTGATGATGCACTTCCCCACTGAAGCATACATGTCTCACACATGTCACTGTGAGTCACCAAGACATGTTCATCCCTATGTGGGACGTGTAGTACAAGTTGCTTGAAATCGTGTGAAACTTTTTTTTGATGCTAATGGATGCAATCTAAGATGTTGGGTGAAGTTTCGGAATTTTCTGACCAAGTTTGCCTATTATTGTAAATATTTGTTGATTTAACAAGGAATAAATGTAAAAAACTTGTAACCTTGCTTAAAAAATCTGAAATTTTGCTGGAGCTCCTCCTTTTGGTACGGTATGTTGTCAAAAAAGTTTCAAGTGACACTGAGAAAATGATGATGCACTTCCCCACTGAAGCATACATGTCTCACACATGTCACTGTGAGTCACCAAGACATGTTCATCCCTATGTGGGACGTGTAGTACAAGTTGCTTGAAATCGTGTGAAACTTTTTTTGGATGCTAATGGATGCAATCTAAGATGTTGGGTGAAGTTTCGGAATTTTCTGACCAAGTTTGCCTATTATTGTAAATATTTGTTGATTTAACAAGGAATAAATGTAAAAAACTTGTAACCTTGCTTAAAAAATCTGAAATTTTGCTGGAGCTCCTCCTTTTGGTACGGTATGTTGTCAAAAAAGTTTCAAGTGATTCTGAGAAAGTGATGATGCACTTCCCCACTGAAGCATACATGTCTCACACATGTCACTGTGAGTCACCAAGAGATGTTCATCCCTATGTGGGACGTGTAGTACAAGTTGCTTGAAATCGTGTGAAACTTTTTTTGGATGCTAATGGATGCAATATTAGATGTTGGGTGAAGTTTCGGAATTTTCTGACCAAGTTTGCCTATTATTGTAAATATTTGTTGATTTAGTAAAGAATAAATGTAAAAACTTGTAACCTTGCTTAAAAAATCTGAAATTTTGCTGGAGCTTCTCCTTTTGGTACGGTATGTTGTCAAAAAACTTTCAAGTAATTCTATGAAAGTGATTATGCACTTCCCCACTGGACCATACATGTCTCACACATGTCACTGTGAGTCACCAAAGATGTTCATCCCTATGTGGGACGTGTAGTACAAGTTGCTTGAAATCGTGTGAAACTTTTTTTGGAAGCTAATGGATGGAATATTGGATGTTGGGTGAAGTTTCGGAATTTTCTGACCAAGTTTGCCTATTATTGTAAATATTTGTTGATTTAATAAGGAATAAATGTAAAAACTTGTAACCTTGCTTAAAAAATCTGAAATTTTGCTGGAGCTCCTCCTTTTGGTATGGTATGTTGTCAAAAAAGTTTCAAGTGACTCGGAGAAAGTGATGATGCACTTCCCCACTGAAGCATACATGTCTCACACATGTCACTGTGAGTCACCAAAATATGTTCATCCCTATGTGGGACGTGTAGTACAAGTTGCTTGAAATCGTGTGAAACTTTTTTTGGATGCTAATGGATGCAATCTAAGATGTTGGGTGGAGTTTCGGAATTTTCTGACCAAGTTTGTCTATTATTGTAAATATTTGTTGATTTAATAAGGAATAAATATAAGAAACTTGTAACCTTGCTTAAAAAATCTGAAATTTTGCTAGAGCTCCTCCTTTTGGTACGGTATGTTGTCAAAAAAGTTTCAAGTGACTCTGAGAAAGTGATGATGCAGTTCCCCACTGAAGCATACATGTCTCACACATGTCACTGTGAGTCACCAAGACAAGTTCATCCCTATGTGGGACGTGTAGAACAAGTTGCTTGAAATCGTGTGAAACCTTTTTTGGATGCTAATGGATGCAATCTAAGATGTTGGGTGAAGTTTCGGAATTTTCTGACCAAGTTTGCCTATTATTGTAAATATTTGTTGATTTAATAGGGAATAAATGTAAAAACTTGTAACCTTGCTTAAAAAATCTTAAATTTTGCTGGAGCTTCTCCTTTTGGTACGGTATGTTGTCAAAAAAGTTTCAAGTAATTCTGAGAAAGTGATGATGCACTTCCCCACTGGAGCATACATGCTCACACATGTCATTGTGAGTCACCAAGATAACCTACCCTGGATAACCTGGAGGCCTACTGCCGCCAGAGATGATCTGGAGGCGACGATCACAATCGCCACACAATAGAAACCTGGACGTGACGACCTGGGCGTGATCGCTACGAAGGGCAACGCGATCAGCGTTATTAGCACAACTTCTGATCCATGCAGGTAAAGGCCCATTATTCATTAATAAAGTGACAAATAAAAAACAGCATACTTACAACACGAACGACCACATAGCGTAGTGGTAGAGCTCCTTCCTTTGTATCACAAGGTCCCTGGTTCGATACTCCGGGACAGCCTTTTGTTTTTGTTTAACACAATTAAAAAATGGGCAGACACATTAAACAAGATGATGGGCCACACAATCATGGGCCTTGTGGCAGACACATCCCACGTCGTTAGTGCACTACTAATTTGTGACCAATTTGTTTCTTCATTAGTTGTGCCAAATGATTCTAATAAATTATGACGATATCCAATATAATCTGTGACCACTAGGTTTCATCATTACTATACGCCACACCAAAACATAATCTATGACGATCTCCTCAATCTGTTTTGTGACGTAAATTATATTTTCGTCATTATTCTTTCACCTATTTCATCGTCACATGCAACTTATGACGAAAATGGACATTTCGTCATGGAATACGTACCATTATGTGACCAAAGTTTGTAGCGTCACGAGCAAATCGTCACTGATAAACACTTTTCTAGTAGTGCTTACTAGTATGATAGGTCGATAGCTGCTAAGCTATAGGACCGTTACAAGTCGGGTGATGACCTCACTCGCGAGAATAGGTTCCTAGATAGGAATCACAAGATATCCTTAATTGGATTGCTCATGTGGTAAGAGCATGGGATTTGGGCTCCGGTCCAATGGCTATTGTGGGTTAAGTGATTGAACGTACTAAGCACTTATCGGGAATGGGACCGGTAAGCCTAGTACCTTAATGAGACGGCTAGGGATTTAACTGTCACTACTCTTGGGGTTTGTCTCACGGCTAGCTACTGGTGGTGTATGGTGAGTCCGGGTACTTCGCGGGGTATTCGGATAGCCCGCACCAAAGACTGTGGCCTTTTATCCCGACCCGAGGATTTTTGGGAACCGTTTGGTGGTTGTCCTCGCGGGGGCATCCCACTGTGTGTTTAGGTCTACCTTGCAAGGTTTGAATCAATCGATTGTCGGCCTCTCACCGTTATCTGAGACTACTTACTCCACTAACCATGAGATCCCTAATGATGAAATTTGATGAATACTATGCTTGATTAATTGTATTGTACAACTTTGTCTGTACTAGATGGCTAATTTAGTAAAAATTAAACCCACTAGAACTTGTGCTAAAATCTTGAAAGTAAGGACATACTCTTTGTTACTTTTCAGCAAAAGAAACTCAGTGGCCAAAAGCCTTTTATGTCTAGAGTTGGTGAAGTAGTTATCACCGACGGGTAAGTCTTGCTGAGTATTAGTATACACAGCCTTGCTATAATATGTTGATCCAGGTAATGCTTTCAGTGATGTGTGGCCCAGAGAGATCCCGCCCGGCTGGGAGCTGGAGTGGGTGGAGGACGATGACTGAAGGCATCATGGATGGCCTCCCGTGGTGTTTCCTCTTCCCGTTAGTTTAATTCCGTTGTTTCAAAACTCTAAACTACTTCTTTATGGCAAAAACTTCAGTTTGTAATAATTAAATCCTTCGTGGTACAAATTTGGATGTTAATGATGTTGTATCTCTGGACTCGCCTTCGAGTGAGTTTAATGCATATATGTCGATCCTTGTTGCTATTCAAGTGATTTACCGGGTGTTAACCCGGCGACTAACGACAGGATGATACTTTATTATCGCTTAATGACCAAAGTGGATTGGTTTAGGCGATAGTACAGTATTTTCCTAGGCGGGTTGTCACAATGGCTGAAGAAAGTTTCTTAAGGGCTTGCTTGCCTTCTGTAGGTGGTGTAGAGCTTTTATTTTTGGCAAGTTTCTCTTCTTGCAGCTTTGAAATGGCTGAAGGTTTATCAAGGGATTTCTTGCCTGCTGTATGTGGTGTAGAGATTTTATTTTCGAAAAGTTTCTTTCCTTGCTGATTTAAAATGCCTGAAGGTTTCTCAAGAGCTTTTTTGCCTAGTGATGTCTCACCAGGAGCTATTACAGAGGTATTGGGCCCAAATGTACCTACAACTTTCTTTGGAATGTCGTCGACAGATTTATCAGCACCAGCCAACACATCACTCTGGTTAACTTGTAACAGTGTTGTCTCACCAAAACCTATTACAGAGGTATTAGGCCCAGATGTACTTGCTTTGGCATGATTGTTTTGAGCACTTCCATTTGGGGGTTGTAGGTTTGGTTGTTTCATGAGGAGAAGGAGGAGGTGGTGGTGGGTGTGGTGGTGGGGATGAAATATTTGGTGTCGCTTGTGGATGTGGAGATGCAAGTTTTTCTATTTTTTCAGGACTAGGAGTAGGTGGGGATGGAATATTTGATGTATCTTGCGGATGTGGGGATGAAAGTTTTTCATGACGAGGAGGAGGTCCGAATGGAACGTCTTGCAGATGTGGGGATTGAGAAGGAGGAGGAGGAGGAGGATGTGGGGAACCATGTGACGAAGGAACTTGTACCGTACTGTGTAAACTACAAGGAATCTATACAATAGCCTGTGAGCGATATTTACATGTTGGTGCTCCTTTGATGTCTGTCCGACACCTTCTCCACTGTAACCTTTGTCCTTCAGCTTGTTCGAGTTTCATCACCTCGTCATTAGGAGGGTATTCCAACATTTCATCCTCAAAGATAGTATATACAGTGGGCACTTCAACCACAACACAGTCTTCATGAATCGGGACTGTTTGTAGTGTAGTCTCCTCCTGATGAACAACACCAATTGAAGCCCCCTCCATAGGCCACAGTGTGTCGGTTCAGTCAACATGCCTATATGGTCTTCGTGTGTACGATCGTCATAGCGCACCTACAACACCAACTCTGCAGTGCCATCGATCAAACCTACATTATCTGCAAACACACAACTGCCCTTCAGTGTGGCAGGTGAAGGGCTTGCACGATTGGACATTGCTGACAACACCACCTCTGCATCTTCATATTCTGCATCTGCATCTCAGCCACCAGTTATTACTTGATTTGTTCCTTTATCTTTTCCATATCAACTGATGCGTTGGTCTTTGTCCTCATCCTCTTCCTGTACATCTCGACGTGCTGAGGCCATGCATACTTCCAGCCCTGGTAGTTGGAGACACCACGCACACGACCTGGTTGTTCAAGGTGGCCCAAGCACTAACTTAGCACATCATACTCCCTCTGCCCTGCCATTCCTGAAGATTCTACACTTGCAATCTTCTCCTTGATGTCCGCAACCAATTTATCTGTCTCTTTATTGTTGAACACTATAACGGCAACACCTTTTTTTAATCACTAGCTTACTCCTTTCTCGTAGCCAATTCTTGGAACGATCGTTAGGGTAGGCGTCATATGGGTTGGGGATACTAGTTGTAGCTAATTGTCTGTCCTCTTCCTCCCATTGTTCTAGTTTCACAGTATAACCAGCTGGATCCATGTTGTTCTCGCTTGTGTTCCGGCTTCAGAGTTCTTTAAACTTGACACTAGTAGATAAGGCTTGCTCAGTTTCCTCCTGTTTCATGAACTCCTTCCACTGTTCTGATACAATAAACGGGTGCCTTTGTCGTATGGACCTCCCTGGGCCCACTACTTCGGTGGGTACCAGGACCAACTACTCGGTGGGTCCCTGGGACTACCCGACTTGTGCTGCACAACACCTGATGGCGTGAAGCACAAGGACTGCAGAGGGGAAGTTTCCGGATAGGAAGTTGTACATGTCCCGCACTGTATAGAGGACTCCTGGACGTACTCGACTAGTACTCTCTCCCTGAACCGACTTGTAACCCTACCTCCCGGACTATATAAGGCGAGGCAGGGACCCCTCCTCTCCTGATCATCTC
This sequence comes from Cenchrus americanus, assembly GCA_947561735.1. Taxonomy (NCBI): domain Eukaryota; kingdom Viridiplantae; phylum Streptophyta; class Magnoliopsida; order Poales; family Poaceae; genus Cenchrus; species Cenchrus americanus. The sequence continues at coordinate 160,619,241 of OX387242.1, read as the reverse complement.
ATCTCAGGGCTTAAGATTGCATCATCTTGTAATCACACCCAATCAATCCAGAGCTACGCAGCATACAGGACGTAGGGTATTACGCACCTCGTGGCCCGAACCTGTCTAAATTGTGTGCCACGTGTCTCTTCCTTCGAGTTACCGATCTCGGCGAGGCCACATTCATCTACTTCGGGTACTCCCCTTAGTAGGTTGCCGGTCTAAAACACCGACAGCTGGCGCGCCAGGTAGGGGATCTCGCCCGAGATCACATGGCGAACTCGACGGCTTCCGTCTACATCAAGCCAATCGTCGCCTTCAACCGCGGCGACGCCTTCGTCTTCGGCGTCTGGGTCTGCACTGCTGACGATGCTGGGTCTTTCCAACGCCGCCTCACCGTGCCGCCCAACCCGGAGACTGGCCTTGTGACACTTCCCGAAGCGGTCACGGGCGAACTCGCCGGCAAATTCGGCGAAATTTCGCTCTTTAACCAACACGTCGACTTCGAGCTTGGATCCGCCTCCAACTCGAACTCGATGTCCCCATGGGCCATCATATGCGAGCCAGCTACTCAGCGATCGCATGTGGACTCCCCACCCCGCGAGCGCTTCACATGTGGCCCCCGCAACACCAGCAAGGCCCACAAGAAGGCTCCCACTACGCGTCGGGCTGGCAAGGAGCCCGTACCCGAGTACGACTCCGACTCCGACACCGCCCCCGGCCACACCTGGTACTCCACCCCCTCTTCGGCTTCTACTCGGACTCTGCGTATGAGTTCGACTTCGGGTCAGACCCTGAGGAGCCCGAGTCCGAGGACAACTCAACAGAGCAACCCCTGTCAGGACCAGCTGCCGGCTTGGTTATAACATCTACACCCACCGGAAGATTGGTCTACTGGCCGGATCGCAAGCCTGCAGACCTGACAGGAGGGAACTCACGCTGTGTCGCCTACCTCGACTCACTTCCCTTCCAGGAGGGAACACCAGTTGCTCTAGCTGGGGGGAACACTCCCACAGAGGTGGCAACCAGCGACTCCAGCCTTGGCTCTCCCGACCGGCAAGTCTTCATGACTACCAACGAGACGCCAGGGCCCTCAGGCACGGTCCCTGACCAGTACCTCAAGGACATCTCCGCGGACGAGTTGTCCGCTGACGCGCCCGCCGACGAGACCGCCGCCAACAGAGATGCCAGACGTGAACGCAACAGAAAGCGTAACGAACAGCGCCGTCGTCTCCGCGACTCCCTCCCCATCCGCAACCTCGCGGAAGCACTCGACCAAGTCGACAGCCGGGTACACACTACCCCAGAGCAATGCCTCATGTCTATCACTATGATAGCACGTCAGGCCTAGGGGATGCGCGCGGGGCAAGTCATCGCCAAGCTCGCGGAAGATGCCTACTTCATGCGAGTCAACACCATGGTTGCTCAATCACCTCCCGTCAGGAACCGCGACAACGAAGCAATAAGTCGCAGTGCGGACATTGGTCGCAACCGTACTCGAGTTGAGCTGCCGGCCAATCCCAACTATACTCGTGCAACGGTCGGCGGACCCTCTCAAGGTGGCAACAGCGCCGCAGCTGCTGGCGGCGATCGCGAGGTCGTCCATCATCGCGACCCTGGCGGCGGAGGCAGTGACGGCAGAAGCTCCAACCACGGGGCTAACAGGAGGGCCGGAGGCGGAGGCGATCGTGGTGGCCGAGGCCACGCGAACAGCCATGCCTCCGGAGCCTCACAGGGCAGCTATGACGCCCGCCAGAAGATTGAGGAACTACGGCGCAAGAAGGCTTCCATGTTAAGCGACAACGATGGCTTCCCCGCCTTCTCCGTGCGACAACGAAGGCTTCCATGTTTAGGGGAGATGATCGCAGTTTTGGATTCCAGAGGACCTACGGACCACGTTTTACCACTCGTGGTGCTCGTACTCCTTCCATGGGACATGGGAAGTTTGGTGGCAAGGGAATGATGTTTTCTAACCCCTCTTTTGAGCAGATGGCTCGACACTGGTTTAACTTTCTTTGTGTTAACCCCAGTGTCGAGTCGCTAGCTCATTCTCGTTCTTGTTTCTAACTACAGGCAGGAGGCTTGGAGAACATTTGGTTGATCGACTCCGGATGTTCGCGACACATGATCGGAGACAAGAAGTGGTTCTCCAGCCTCACCCCAGTGAAGGAAAAGATGTACATCACTTTTGGGGACAATGGGCGAGGAAGGGTGATTTCTGAGGGTGTAGTGCATGTGAGTGACAAGGTAACGTTGAAGAGGGTTGCTCTTGTGAAGTCTTTGGGTTTCAATTTGCTTTCGTTTTCTCAGTTGCTTGATGAGGGCTTTGAGGTAGGTTTCAAGTCTGGTGAGTCTCGTTTGCTAGAGTCTTGAGGTGATCTTGTTTGTATGATCATCCCCGTGGGTCAGATTTTCAGGGCTGATTTCTCTCGTTCTTTGTGTCCTGCTCGCTGTTTGATGGCTGGTCCTTCATCTGATTTGTGGAAATGGCATAGGAGGTTGGGTCACTTGAGCTTTGATTTGGTTTCCCGCTTGAGTGGGCTTGACCTTGTCCGAGGATTGCCGAGGTTGAAGCTTGAGAAGGATTTGGTTTGTGCTCCGTGTAGGCATGGCAAGATGGTAGCCACTCCCCATCCACCCCTGACCGATGTCATGACCGAGTGTCCGACAGAGGTGTTGCATATGGACCTTGTTGGGCCAGCTCGAGTTCGCTCGGTGGGTGGGAAGTGGTATGTCCTGGTTGTGGTGGATGATTACTCTCGCTATGCCTGGGTGTTTTTTTTGGAAGACAAGAGTGAGACATTTGGTTTTGTTCGAGATCTGATCGTGAGGTTTAAAAACGAGAGGCATGGGAATGCTATACGAGCTATCCGCAGTGATAATGGCTCAGAGTTCAAGAACTCTCATTTTGATGCCTTTTGTCGTGATCTAGGTCTTGAACATCAGTATTCGACCCCTTTTGTGCCCCTTCAAAATGGATTTGTGGAAAGGAAAAATCGGACTCTTTGTGAGATGGCTAGGACGATGCTCGATGAGCACAAGACTCCTAGGAGGTATTGGGCTGAGGCGGTCAATACGGCTTGTCATGTCTCTAACAGGATTTTATTGCGAGCTTTCAAGAGGAAGACTTGTTATGAGCTTATGCATGGTCGGGCACCCAAGGTGAGTCATTTCCGAGTTTTTGGTTGCAAATGCTTTATTCTTGAGGCTAGGTCTAGTGATGGGATTTTCTTTGGATATGCTAATCATTCCAGAGCCTATAGGGTGCTTAACCTTGAGACTAACAAAATCATGGAGACTTGCGAGGTAACCTTCGACGAGACAATGCCATGTACCTCTCTTGGCTTCTAATGTGCAGGTGATGAAGAGATGGCTGAGGACCTCTTTGAAGAGGAGAAGGATGAAGCTGGAGATGATGATGGAGAAAACCATGCGCCTGAAGCTGAAGGTGTACCCACTACTTCCCCTACGACCACTACGGAGGGTGGACCGTCTACATGGACAACGACAGTGCGACAAGAGGATCAGGCGAGAGAAGCTGAAGTTGAGGGGGACGTAGTCTCAAGGCGTGAGGCTCCCCGACGGATTCAAGAAGTGCATCCCCTATCGAGGATCATTGGGGACATCGATAAACGTACCACGCGGTCAAGGTCTAGAAATTCCTCTCATTTCGCTCATGCTGCATTTGTTGCCACCTTTGAGCCCAAGGACATTGGACACGCTTTATCTGATGCAAACTAGGTCAATTCTATGCATGAGGAGTTGGAAAACTTTGAGAGGAACCAGGTGTGGGAGTTAGTTGAACCACCTCCAAATTGTCATCCTATAGGAACCAAATGGGTTTGGAAGAACAAAGAGGGTGAGAATGGGATGGTTGTGAGGAACAAGTCCAGACTTGCTGCTCAGGGTTATAGTCAGAAGGAGGGGATCGACTATGAGAAGACCTTTGCTCCTGTGGCCCGTCTTGAGGCAATTCGAATCCTTCTAGCCTTTGTCGTGGCTAAAGGGTTCAAGTTGTTTCAAATGGATGTGAAGAGTGCTTTTCTGCATGGGGTCATAGAGGAGGAGGTGTATGTGAAGCAGCCACCGGGGTTCGAGAGTGAGAGGTTTCCACATAGGGTGTACAGGTTGAAAAGGGCTCTGTATAGGTTGAAACAGGTGCCCCGAGCTTGGTATGGGAGATTGAGAGGTTTTCTGGTGAGCAGAGGGTTTGTGATGGGTACCGTGGATAGGACCTTGTTTCTCCTCAAGCATGGGAGTGACTTGTTGGTTGTGCAGATATACGTGGATGATATTGTCTTTGGTGGCTCGTCACATAACCTTGTTGCCAAGTTTGCAGATGAGATGAGCAGGGAATTCGAGATGAGCATGATGGGCGAGTTGCGGTACTTTCTCAGGGTGCAGATCAAGCAAGTGAAGGAAGGAACATTTGTACATCAGACCAAGTACACAAGAGACATGCTGAGGAAGTTCCAGATGGAAGATGTGAAGCCTATGTCGACACCCATGGGGAGTACGGCTACTTTGGAGGCGGACGAGGACGGAGAACCAGTGGACCAGCGGGAGTACAGGAGCATGATCGGCTCCCTCCTCTGCGTGACGGCGACGAGGCCAGACATACAGTTCAGTGTGTGTCTGTGCGCTCGTTTTCAGGCTTCGCCGAGGACATCACATCGACAGGCCGTCAAGAGGATTTTCAGGTACCTACAGTCTACCCCTGGTCTTGGTCTTTGGTATTCTTCCTCCTCGACTCTTTCTCTTCATGGTTTTTCTAATGCAGATTTCGCTGGTTGCCGAGTCGAGAGGAAGTCTACTTCTGGTTCTTGTCAGTTTCTTGGATCCTCGTTAGTTTCGTGGTCTTCCCGCAAGCAGTCTAGTGTAGCTCAGTCTACCACCGAGGTAGAGTATGTTGCAGCCGCGAGTTGTTGTTTCCAGCTGTTGTGGATCTCATACACTTTTAGAGACTTTGGTGAGGAGTGGACCCAGATCCCACTTCTTTGTGATAGCACCAGTGCCATAAGCGTAGTGAAAAACCCAGTGCTTCATTCCAGAACCAAACATAGAAGTGAGGTACCATTTCTTGAGAGACAATGTGGAGAAAGGGACCATTGTGTTGAGCCATGTCCCTACCCAAGATCAGCTTGCAGACATCTTTACAAAGCCTCTCGTCCAAGCTACATTTGTGCGCTTGCGGGTGGAACTTGGAGTTTGTTGCCCTTTCTAGTTTATTCTTGGGGGATTTTATTTTTGTACCATATGTATCATACCATGTTTTCCTTTGATGTATATACATGCTTTGCTTGATGTATAAACCACGGTAGGATAGCCATCTTGTTATATATCATGTTGCATTTGTATCATATTGCATTTTAGGATGATGAGCTTCTTTCATATGCCTTATTTGAGTTTCTTTGGCTACTTGTGAGATATTGGTCGTGTGTGTGGAGAAATGGCTATGTGAGGCTATGCTCTTGGAATATTTGAGAAATATGTGTTGTGAGATAGCCTTTTTGAATCAAATGCTAATCTTCACTAAATTTGTTGAAATGTGCTCCACTCATGTGTAGTAGTGTATCCATGTCACGTTTTGGTCTAAATGTGGTTTCTATGCTTAGATTGTGCTTGGATGTCTTTTTCTTGCATTTGGGCCAAAGGCCAAATATCATTGTGAATGTTTAGCCTATGTTGCATTCATGGGGGAGCATAAGCTTCTTTTTGCCGCAAAGGCACTTCATGTACCATGAAATGATTTAATCTTGAAAAGAAGTGTGTATGCTTGAAAAATGCTCCATCCATCATGTATATGCTTAAAATTGCTTATCTTTCACACATGGGTGTAAAACATGTTGCATGATGTTCACCAGTGGAGAAGTCTCCCCGAAGTGGACACATGGCTCATGAGCTTTAACATGACATGCTTTGCTTTATGGGTGTTTGCAATTATCCTTTGTTGAGAATTGGATATCCTTGTATGATCTCTGGATGATATGCATGTTTTTGGCTCGAATATGACATGGATAGGCTTTTACATTTGAAGTGAGCCATCTTTTGATAAAACTGCTCAAATCTGAAAATTTGCTTTGTCACATGCCTATATTTTCATATATTACTTGTGGCAATGCTTTGACTATGTTATGATCCATATATGTGCTCTTTGTCTCATTTCTAGCCTTTGACACTAGATTTGGCCTATTTGAGAAGCTCATGTAGAGGTTTATATGCTTTGTTTTACATTCCTGCATTTTCACCTTGATTCATACATTGTCAACAACGGGGAGAAGAGGTGAGCTTAATGCAAATTCAGAAGAGGTGAGCTAAAATTTGGAAGTTTGCATTTGTACAGGGGGAGCTTTCTTGCTGTTTTTAGTGTGGAGTTTGTGCTTTGCTCGGCTTGTGACCTTTCTTTGCCTTTTTTTGGTTTTGGTCATGAGTTGAGCTTCTTTATTTTTCTTTCTTCTTACTTTCTTTCTCTGAATTTCATTTCGCGTTGTGTGTTGTCAATGTACTCATCAAGGGGGAGATTGAGGACCAGGAGCGTCCCGGTGGTCGATGGATGACCACTCCACAGTGACGAGTGATTGACAACGGGTGTTGGACTGACTCTTGGCTCAGTGCGCAGGTGTAGGCTGCGGCCTAGTTCGTGTTGTTGCAGGTAAAGAACGGGCGTGAAAGGTCTTCAGCCTTGAGGGGCCTCCAGGAGATGGAGAGACAAGTAGGCTCGGTTCGAGGGACCCGGTGGACGGCGGGACTAGGTGCGGGCCACATGGTGGCGAGACGAGCAAGACGAAGTCATGGACGATCGAGCCGGTGCATGGTGCCGGGAGGCCGGGTCGAGCACGCGGGGTTTGGTGGTTTGCCCACAAAACCATGGGAGGACGGTTTCTTGGTTTGGGCCTCAAAACCAAATCCGAAGGCCTAACACGACGGAGACGGGATCCGGGCGTGTCAGGAAGCTTCGAAGCGGAGGACACGCGGCGGGATCGCATGGCTTGCGTCGGGAGGACGCGGGGTGCGACAAAGGCGTGGCCGTCTGATGGCAAGACCCACAAACATTACATAAATGCCCCTGCATGGGTTGTATCGCCAGTAGTTGAGTTAGGGGTAGTCGAGTCATTTCCCACACCGGCGGGACCCGATATATAAGCCATGAGTGTGTGTGGATGGCTCTCTCTCTCCGCGACTTAGGGTTTCATTTCCCCCCTCCCATTTCTCTTTTTCTTGGACTATTTTCTTCTCCATTTTCTCTAGGCTAGCATGAGAGCTTCATGAGAGATTTATTGAGAGGGATGGATGCTAGGGCGGCATGCTAGACCTTGTGAATCTTTCCTGGTTTGTATAGAAGATTCGGCGTTGTGATTTTCGTGGTCTTTTTCGTGCTTGTTTTTGGTGTTTTTGTTCTTGGTGTGATTCCGCGGATTTGAGTGGGTTTCTCCCCGGATTTCTTTGATGGAAACATGGATGGATGTCTTGTGCATCTTTGGGATTGATCTTGTGCCCTCAAACGCCGGAAAACCACTTCGATTCAAGGATTTTCGTTCGGAGCTCTAGCATTTGGTGGTGTTCAAAGGGTTCGCGATTCCCGGTGATTTAGGAAGTTAGGAGGAAAAATTTTTGGGGGTACAACATCCTTGTTTGACGCTTAACTTGTCCCCAAACCCTTGTCTGAAAAGCTTCTACCGTTTGGGAGATCTGGTGATGGATTGGGAGAGTTGACCCTTGGGGTCGAGCAGTTTTGCTGCTCTGTCCGTGCGGCGCGGACGGTCCGCAAGGCGGTGGCGGACGGTCCGCGGGCTGCGTGTTCTTCGCGTGTTCGTCGTGTTCTTGCGCGCCTTTGCTTTCGATCCAATTTTGTTTTAGGTTTTCGTTGCAGACGGTTCGCGGACGGTCCGAGCTTCAGTAGCAGACGGTCCGGAACCCGCGCGGACGGTCCGCCCGGTCTTCGCGGACGGTCCGTTTTTCTCGGGTAGGCTCTGGTGGTTCTGTTGTCTTTAACGGGCGGTCTGTAGCTCTTGGCCGTACGGTCCGCGTCTCCCTTGCGGACTGTCCGCGGCACCTGGCCGGACTGTCTGCGCGGCCTTTGCGGACAGTCCGCCCCGCCTCGCCGGGCAGTCCGCCCGTGGCTGACAGCTTGGTTCTTTGGTTCGATTCCTCCCTCCTTCTTTCGTGCTTCCGCGTGTGCTTCAAGGAATCATTCCTAAGACTTGAGGTTCATCCATAACCTCGTTGTCTTGACGATTGGTGTGTGATTTGATCCATCGCTTGTGTGTGACCGGGAATTGTCTGGGATATAGGCTGGGTTCTTTGAGAAGAATTTTTACCGGCTCCTATTCACTCCCCCCCTCTCTAGTCGCCATCCGATCCTTCAACCGACTACTCGGTGGGCCCCTGGGACTACCCGACTTGCGCTGCACGGCACCTGATGGCGTGAAGCACAAGGACTGCAGAGGAGAAGTACTCGGATAGGAAGCTCTACATGTCCCGCACTGTATAGAGGACTCCTGAACATACTCGACTAGTACTCTCTCCCTGAACCGACTTGTAACCCTGCCTCCCGGACTATATAAGGCGAGGCAGGGACGCCTCCTCTCTTATACGCATCAGATTGCATCATCTTGTAATCGCACCCAATCAATCCAGAGCTACGCAGCATACAAGACGTAGGGTATTATGCAGCTCGCAGCCCGAACCTGTCTAAATTGTGTGCCACTTGTCTCTTCCTTCGAGTTAACGATCTCGACGAGGCCACATTCATCTACTTCGGGTACTCCCCTTAGTAGGTTGCCGGTCTAAAACACCGACAGCCTTGTAAATAGCTTAAGTCCTTTTCTGATAAAATCTCGCCTAAGTTGAAATCTGAAATGTCTCCATGCCTTGGCTGCCGTCTTCTAGAAAAGCTTGAATGCATGTTGTTTCGCGTCTTCCTGGAACTTCAAGTGTTTCTGCACACTTATCAAACAAGTCCCTCTTTTCATCATTTCTTAGTTCTTTGATTTCTGGCATGTTCAAAGGTATCTTTTGTCTAGCAACGAGCCCCGCAAGCGCCCTGAACCTGCACTTTTGAGTCAATGGTACTGGCATCCACACTATGTCGACCTTAGTGACTATCATTGTGTCACTTGGCCACTTTGTGGATGTCCTCGGTGCTCTGCCTTGGCGTTGAGCCCCACCCACCTGGTCTTGTTGTGCATCAGTAGTGCCATAACCCTTTTCTTCATCTTGTGGCCCAGGTCTATAGTCCTCGTCAGATTTTTCTTGTGAATTAATAGTCAAAGGAGTTACAGTAACTACTTTAGCCCACCGTAATATCATTGGTTCTTGGTAAACCATTAACATAAATGGAAAATTAAATAACCAAAAAATTAGTTCAGGCAAAGCGACCATACCATTTTAAAGAGCTAGATGCAGGGTGCCTCGATTGTTGATGAGGTACTTATTCAACTTTGAGAGAATATGTAGATGTACATAAGAACAAGAGCAACACCAAATATAAGAGTCAATCTAAAGGGAAATGCTAAGTATGTAAGTATGTCCACATGTACTTATACAAAGGAGTCACGTCATACCCTGCAATTCCCACAAGTACAAGTATATTTATATGCCTTGATATAAAAAGAAAACCATAAGCACAAATATGTTGTATACTTAATTATCTGAATGCATGTGTGCTGCAAAAGCGCACTTGGTCTAATTCCATAAACTCGAGCAAATATACTGAATTACGTTATTTCTGATTTGTTGTTAAATTTACAATTATTACCAAGTTTGTAGAATGCATTTACCGAATTGTATAAGACATTTTTAGAGTGGCATACCATAAACTCATATCCTAGATTCGCCATTGACCTTCGCACTGTCAGAGCGGAGGGATATTTACTCCTCGTCGCTGCCTACTCGCTGTCACGTCATCGTCCTCGCATCGACCTCGTGGCTGGATCCCTCCTCCTCCTCCTAGTCGTCGTTGTCACTGGATCCCTCCTCTAGTCGTCATCGTTTTCGCTGCCGCCGCTACTGAGTCCCTCCTCCTCCTGATCTCGCTGTCAGAGGTGTGGTGCGCGTCGCGCAGATCTTGGTGTGGCACGTGTCTTAGCGAAGGGGTGTAGCATGCATCGCGACGTGGGGGGAGGTGAGGGGGACGAAGGCGAGGGGGAGAAAGCGGCGACGGCGGCGCGAGGAAGAGTGGGAGGAGACTGTGTGAGGGAGGCGTCCTTCCCTACTAACCTATGATGAGTGGGCTTGTGTGGGCCTATAAACGACTAATGTAGTCAAGTATAGTACTACTCTACTACTAGTGTGGCTGTTGATATAGCATCACCTGTTCACATATGGCATGCATCACAAGTTCACATAACCAAGCAAACTAACTCATAACAAACATATTCACATCTGACATGCATCAGCTGGGCACATCACCAACATACGACTGCATCAGTTGGGCGCATCACCAAACTAGATTGTTGCTACAAGGGAACTAGTTAGCTAGCTAGATGGCTTCTTTTGTGCTGATACCTCAAGTTCAGCTAGCCTTGTCTCTAGTTTTGCAACTCTTTCTGCCAGCTCAACATTCTTCTTTAGAAGTTCAATCTCCTGCCTCTTTTGTGCAGCTTTAAGCTACTCATCCTGCTTGTCGATTCCTTTCCAGATGTAGTCAATGTCACCCCGAGTAACAACACAGTCCTAAAACAAAGAAAAAATTATATTGATGCAAGCATCATAACAGTTGTAATTTACATGAAAGTTGTTTTAGCTCTAATTGGTTTCAAAACATGCCTGCTACTCTTCAGTCGATTCTTTGAGCTTGGTGATTTTAGTCCAAATCCTGTCAGTGTCATGTGCTACAACTTCCTACAACAAATGAAAATTGATGCAATAGAACAATTTATCAGTGAAGATGTGAAGGTATAAGGACAAATCGTGTGTGATGGTTTCAAAACTCGCCTCGGTCTTCAAAATCGTCACCGGCGTTGTTGCTGGAGTCATCGTCGGAATTTTTGTTGGAGTCGTCGCCGGAGGAGATGAGGTCTACCATCACCACTCTTCTGCCTGGGTGGGTCGCTGGAGGAGTCCGCGCTCACGTCAATGCGCGTGGACCGTTTCTTCCTTCGCGTTGAGGAAAAAAACCCTGCCTTTCCATGGCGGGCATCGGTGGAGTCCGCCAACTTGACCCTTGCGCACGAGTACGGCTTCCTCCCCCGGGCCGACGAAAAACCGACGTCTTCCATGGAGTGCCGAGGAAGACGCACGGGGGCAGCGTGCTGGGACGGCTCCTCTTTGTCACCGCGGAACCTCACTCTCTTGGCGGGGGCGGCGGACATCACCGAGGAAGACGGACGGGGACGTGGCCGCGGGGCCTCCTCCTTGCAGAACTTCCCCCTAGAGTCGCGGGCCATACCTGCGATGGAGACAAGGCTGCGACGGAGACGAGGAAGGCGAAAGGCAGAGGAGGGGATAGAAGGAGGAAGGTAGGCAGAGCATTTATTAAAAAGGTTTGGATGCGGAAATAATATGATGATTAACAACCACCTATCGCCAATGAAGGGATGGGGCCAGGTCTATTCGAATTAAGAACAATTTGCTTTTCCCCTTTTAATCTGCAATCAAATTTTGTATCACGTATTTATCCATCATCCGTAATCTAAATTTGATGATATTTGTTTCTAAATTTTTCTAAAATCAACATATATTCATTTATGACATTTTCGTATGTAATTCCATTTTTGGATGTTGTTTATACACCTTATATTGTTCTTTATAAGTACAACATATAAATAATAATTGTTTTACACAACCATTACTAATGAAACTTTGCATTTCGTAATCTTATGGTGAACATAATGTTATGTTAAAATTTCAAATGCATATGAGTTCGAACATGTTTTAAAGTGTGGAAAACTTCAATGTTGAAGTAACATTCTAAGAAACTATGTGAGAGATGTAGACAATTGTACACAAGTATAATCTTCCATTTTCGAAACCATTTGAATTTTTGTAGCAAGCTTAGGGACTTAAATTACGTTGCCAAGTCAATTTGTAGAATCTTTAGAACACACTAAGACGTTATTATAATTATTAAATTGTAAACAAGAGATAAAAATTCTAATTTTAAGAAATTTGGTTAGACAAGTGTGGTTGTTGATATTTTATTCAATTACTAAATTACCAACTATGAATTATTTGTATTTTTTATGAATTTTTTGGTGCTATTTATGGGGTATAATATTTGAGGGAAGCAAGTTTCAATTCAGAAAAAATAGTGTCGGGCCCACGCGTCAGCGTCAGAAGCCAATATAAAGAAAGATAATCGTAGCCTTCCCGACCGACGAAGGTGATGCGGGTAGAGTAACCATCGTCGCCAACAAGTGCTCCATTGTCAGAAATGCCCCTTGTCGAATGAATATGCATCCGCCCTAGCACCCCGACCCCTACCCCCTTCTTCTTCCCCGATCTAAGTTCCACCGCCGCCGCCCGCCCGTCCTTCCCCGCCATCGCACACATGTCGCACTACGCCGATTCGTCTCCAGGTGCACGTGCGAGGAGCAGGGTTCAAGGTTGCCGGAGCAACCGCAATCACTCCATCCGCTTGGATCTAATCGGTGAGCTAAGTGGCTTTCCACTGGTCCGGGTGGTGGAGGGGCGGACGCAGAATGAAGGTGAAAACCACAGTCCTCTTTATTTCAAGTGTGCAAGGTACTCGGTGAGTAGTCTGCTATGTCTCCCAAATCTGAATAAGGGTTCTTATGTGCTTTTGATTCTACAGTACACCAAGAATTATGGATTTTATCGTTTCCACAAGGAGTATCTCCAGATGCTGAAGGATGCTAGCGTCATTGTTTTTCGACCGTCGAACTGGGCAGACGGAGTCGATGAAGTAGTTGATTAAGTGGAATGTCAAATTGGGAGCGGCGAGCAGAGGCAAGCACCGGAGGATAAGCAGAGTAAGAAAGCACTGGAGGAGAAGATGGACAATGTGATCTGGAAGATGAACTTGATTATTGTGGCTGTTGTTTGTGTAGTATTTGGATGTTTACTGGGGATGTATGCTGCAAAGAAGTAATTCTGATGTTAAAAGTGGTGCTTTTGCTTTATCTGTGTGGATGAAGAATGAAAAATTTGTCACATATGACAACCTTAAATGTATGAATAAAGAATGGATGGAATGACAATTGGGTCACAAATCTTAATGTGTCACACATCACAAAATTCATCAATTCATCTGTCTGACATTTTATTGCAGCACGAGGTAAAGGAAATGCGGATTATTAACACAAACAAAGTAACAAACTTCTGGCATAACTCTGGCATATATACACATTGCAATTTATTGTGAACGTCTGCATATAATGACACAAACAGAGTAACAAACTCCTGGCATACACATTGCAATTCATTGTAAGCTACTGCCATAGACATTGCAATGCCTTCCAAAATAGGAGATCTACCGCGTCTCTTAGATCTACTAGTTCATCACAAGTTCAACATACACACTGGAGGAACATATTAACAGAGGATCTACTAGTCCATCACAATTTCAACAAGCACACTGGAAGAACACAATAATAGAGGAACAAATTAATTAATCAGAGGTAGTCGCCGCCGGACGAACCCCACTGTCGGAGTCGGAGTCGGAGCCGGAGCCGGAGCCGGAGACGTCGAGGCCGCCATCATCGCCGCCGTCGTTATCGACGGGGGCGAGCACTCCTCTCTCCAGGTCCCCAACCAAGACATTGACCTTGAAGGCATAATCTTTCATGGTCATCTGCAGCGGATGACTGGGTGCTGGGACCATGAGATGAATGGCCACCTTTCGAAGCTTCACGAAAGCCTCGTGGAACAAGTTCGCTGACCAAGTGGCTTCATCAGCATTTAGTGCAGGAGCACGCACGACCGCCATGGGCTGTAGCGCCACCTTGCGCCGAGGCGGCTTCACCTCTTTGGGCGGGGGCAGCTTCACCTCCTCGGACGGGGGTAGCTTCACCTCGACAGGCGGGGGCGGCGGCACCTCCTCAGGCGGGGGCGGCTTCACCTTCTCGGGCTCAGCGGGAGGGGGCAGCGACACCTCCTCCCTCCCGCGCTTCCTGGATTGCTCGCTTGATGATGCCATGCGCGCACTTAAGGAAGATGAAGCTCTTGGATTCACTTATTAGTGATCGAACACGGTGGTGCTGGGGTTTTCTTGGTGCCACGGTTGTAGAAGTTCTTGGTCAGCCGGGATTTATATTGACAAAACGGCGAACCGTCAGGCGGCCGGTCATGTGCCTCGGAACCCTTGTCTGCTCAGGAGAGCTCTTGGCCACAAAAAGAGTCATGTGGTCACAAGGAGACGTGTGACTATTCATATTTTATTCAAAATACCAAATGCCAACTACACCTATGAGTTGTTCGATTCTTAAAAAACTATGAATTGTTCGTATTTTTATTAATTTTTAGGTGCTGCTTTATGGGCCCTAATTTTTGAGGGAAGCAATTAAGTGTCATTTCAAAAAAAGTGTCATCAGCCTTGTATATAGAAGGTAACCATTGCCCGCCCGTGCACCAGCCAACAAAGCGACACGTGTTTGCTAACCCGTGCCGGCATTAACTACTCCCTCCATCCCAAATATTTACACTTGTTGACTTTCGTGCTTCACGTTTGACCATTCGTCTTATTTGAAAAAATTGTGAAAGTATTATTTAAATTACTATGACGTGTTTTATATAATATATATTTTAAGTATATCAAAATTATTTTTACATTTTCACAAATTTTTGAATAAGACGAATGGTCAAATGTTATTTGTAAAAGTCAAAGGGTGTAAATATTTTGGGACGGAGGGAGTATCCATTTTGCAAAATGAATATGCAACCGCCCCTTCTTATTTCCGAATGGATAAGAGCAACATTTTCGTTGAAAAAAAAGAGCAGAGGAGGTGTGAAAATAGAGCGACGATGAGCGCCGGCGAGGGGCCAAGCAGCGGACGACCCCGCGCACCCGGGATCGAGGAGAACCGGAATGTGAAGCGGTGCCGCAACTAGATCCGTGCGTGTGCCGGTGAGATGGCGGCTAAGAGGTAGACGACGATGAGCGCCGTAGAGGGGCCAAGCAGCGGTGGAGTGAACCCAATGTCGTAGACGAGGGTCCTCGACTGGATCCTCTCGAATTCCGACGAGGGGCCAAGCAGTGACAAGGAGGAGCGTGCCGGCGTGGGGGTAGCAAAGTGGGCGAGGGGACTGCCTCACATTTGTGAGCACAAGTGTCTGACAACTATGAAGAGGTGTCGAGGGAGCAGCAAAGATGGTGTAGAGGACCTCATATCTGGCTCTGTCAACGACCACGATGACAGCGAGGCAAGTTTCTCTGAATCTCACTGCCTTTTTACTTATTCTATAGATGGATCTTAAGGTAGCTTGAGCTTCATAAAGTTAATTAGTGCCTATGATGATGGCTTCCATGCTTGTCATGATCTTATACAAAGTTCCGAGGCAAATCAGTTCTGAACTAAGTTCTTCTTTTACTTGTCACACCCTGCTATGAAGCCTAGGATAATTATCAAGTTCTTGTAAAATTTTCCTATGCCTATCCCTATACTTCTACAAGTTCGGAGGCAAATTAGTTTTGAATTATTTATGTTATTCTTGTACCATGTATACCCCTATTTCAGGCAAAACTCTTTGAATCACGAGCAGAGCTTGAGTTACTTCTAAACCTTAATGTCTGGGATTATGTGAAACATGAGTTTGAAAAAATCATGAAAGAAATGAACATCCTCATCAAAAAGGCTAAGCACATAAGGAGGTACAAGTATACTACTAAACAAAATCTCGATCCCATCGAAGGTGCGCTCGAAGGGCTTCAAGAATCCTTGGTTGCTTACGAAGAGGCTGCAAAAAGAGCCAATCTTGATGGGGCATGATCTAGTTCAAGCTTGTTGATGTGCAGGGTCAGTAACCATACTTTTGTGGATGTTCAAGGGGCATGCCTTTGTTGATGTGTATGGTCAGATAGCACGACCATTGTAAATAATGTGATGGACAAGTTAACTCCTAGCCTGATATATGGACCAGTTAACCTTTTGTAATAATTATCTTTATTCATATGGACAAGTTATCTTCATCTTTGTGGACAAGTTATCTCTCTTATGGTGTCTATTTTGTCTCAAAAGATATGTGTGTTGTTTGTGCCTGTATGTCAAAATGGAACCAATGAGAGATGGACCTGACCTGTCAATGAGGACAAACTCGAAGGAGACGATCATTAACAAACCTCTGTCTCATTTGTTCACTGCCGACACGCTCCCGCTTCACGACAGAAAAGAGTGCTCTCTGACTTTAATTACCGATAGGGTATTGATCAGTAATAGATTTTACGAGCTCGCTATCGATATGTTTAACTTGTGTAACGGGCTCTATTTAACGTCCGTTATAAAGAATTCATGTAACGGGTGTTTAAGAAGACCATTACTAGAAGTCCACATTGGTAATCGGCGTTGAGGAGGCCAACCCTGGTGTCGGCCTGCCGCGCTTATCTGTAACGGGCGCCAAGTAACAACAATTATAGATCTGGGTGCATGTAACGGGTGTGTGACCTATTTGAGGGCCCGTTACAAATGTTGTGTGACCTATTTGAGGTTTTCATGTAGTGTTTGGTTTTCTTGGATCTCTTGATCAATTTTAAGTGACAAGCACCATCTCTAAGTCGTTGCTGAATATTGATCATTGGTGGAGCAACCTCGGTAGGAATTTAATTTCGTTTCACTAACCCATCACCGAGTTGCTTTTATTGTCGTTGTGCACCATGAGTTGGGCCACCAGTGTGTTCCGGAAGGTGACTCACTTCCGTCGTTCACGAGAGGGGGAAGCTCGTCCCGCTACTCCGAAACTACGCCAAGCCCAATGTCATTGGAGCATGAAGAAGAAGAGGAAGAGGAAGAGCTTCCTACGCCACAAGCGAAGGAGTGGACGCCGCTAACACCCCCTTCATCGACATGAGGGACGAATGAGAGAGACAAGCCTACACCAAGGATCGAGTCTTCTCCAACACGAGGGAATTCAAGCCAACCCTTCTGGAAAGGACAGGTATGGACTCTGAGTTTGATTCCATTTGGCAAGCTCTTGGTTGGGAAGGTTTTGTCCCGGTTCAGGAGATTGACTTTAGGCCTATCACCATTCAGTTTCTCTGCACTCTTTAAGATGATGCATTTGGTATTTCATTTTGATTTCATGGAGTTCCATATCGAGTTTCATTGAAGGCTCTTAGTTGCACCCTCGTTTTTCATCACTGATGTGTTATTCCTCTTGAGCAAGCTTGCAGTGATTTTAATTGTGAAAGTTTTTGGGAAGAACTTTCTAGTCAGCCTGTTCGTGGCAAGTTG
Organism: Cenchrus americanus; assembly: GCA_947561735.1. Lineage (NCBI taxonomy): Eukaryota > Viridiplantae > Streptophyta > Magnoliopsida > Poales > Poaceae > Cenchrus > Cenchrus americanus. Next base: position 160,601,917 of record OX387242.1, on the reverse strand, counting down.
ACACCTCGGTGCAACGATATCTTGCATCCCACTCTCTGACTGTGGCACGAGTGGATCTCCATCAATCTTTTTCCAAGGGTTGATGTCCCAACCGTGTGCACTAATGAGATGAGGATTTTATATGTCGCGGTCAGATGGGTCAATGGCTTCCCCGTGCAAGCTATGATTCGATAGTGGTTGACAAACTTTAAGATGACAGGTCCTATTGAGTGTATGTCTTTGGTTTCGTGCATCGTTACGAGTCTTGGAGTTACGCAAGGGCCCAATATGCCTTACATTGCTTATTTGACGCAGGGGCATACTCTTAAGAAGGGTTCGGATGATTCTTTGGTTTTCTTTTACCCTGGCTATGCAAGCAAAATTCGGTTACCTAATCCAGATTTCAGGTTGGATGGACAAGGGCCATTGATCGTTCCTCTCAAGGAACCTCGTTGTTCTAGTGTCTCCGGTGACCGGGTTACTAGGACTGCATCAAAGAGAGCATCTAGGGCACAACAGCCGCCACCACAACCATCTCCGCAGCCGTCGCCTCAGCCACAACCTCAGCCGACCACATCTCCATATGGAACATGGACTTCTACCGAGTACATGCCTGGGGTTACTCTCGGATATGCTCCTGGTTGGGATCAGCACATGTACCAGTAGGGTGTGAGTAGCTCGACTTGGGCTAGTGCAGGAAGTGGAGAGTGGGCTATGTCTTCCGGTCTACCTACAAAGATGTGACATCTTCGTCATCCAGGTTGCGCTCATCATCTCGTGGGGTTACCCTCACTCACCAGATGAGCGAGCTCAATATCCGAGTCAGTGATGTGGAGGAGGCTGTGCACCAGCACGCCGAGTCCACTCGGGACTGGCAGTGTATGTCTGGCGAGAGACCTCACACCATCGAGAAGACACAACAACAGCAGTTGGAGGAGTAGAGGGCTTACTTTTGGTGGATCGGATATCCCCCTCCACAATAGTCAGCCTAAAGCTAGCTTGGGGGAGGAAGCCCACTTTTAGGTAACTTGTACTTCATTTGTTTTCAAAACCTCATATGCCAAAAAAGCACATAAAAATCTACAAAATTAAAAATGCCAAAAATATTTATTTGCTTTCCTAAATTAGTTTGCTTTCATATGCGCAGTAAGAATTCTTTCATCCCTATGGTTGAAATGATGAATAGTTGCTCTATTCATTCCTCTTGTATGCCTTGCTTACAGCTTAGTATCCTACTTAAGTTTTGAGTTAGTTGGCTTGCATGATCAACCCTTAGCTTGAAACTTGTGGGTAGCAAAAAGCATGACCTTTGCCTAGGTTGTTGTGAGGTATGATATGGTATAATAGGGTTGCTATGAGCTAGTGCAAAGTGATGTATGATTTCCAGTGTTTTCTTTTGAAAAATGCTAAAATGATAAGTTCCCCAATGATGAGAAATTCCTATCCAAGGCCATATGTAGATTCTAGATCCTATTAGCTTCCATATATGCTACCTGATTTCTTCATTGAGCCTTGTCGAATTGTCATGAACCTCATCAAGAAATTTGTCATGCTCCTATGATCAAGATCACGTACACAGTAACCGTGTGCTTAACTTCCACTCTAGGAGTTAGTAACACTCATTTCATCCATCCCCCATCCATTCCACGAATAAAACTCCGCGCATTCTCGATGATTTTAAGAAGGACTATGGGCTATGTTAAAAAAGTAGAAGAAAGAGTGAATAAAGAAACATAGCCCAAGACTAAAAACCATCAAAAATGAAGAAGGGAAAATCATGCCAAAACGAGTCCATCCTCCATCCACCATACACACACACAAGCACATCTTGATCACGTTGTATGACTCATTGCTCCCATGGATCTGGTTTTCCACTCAATAATGTATGAGAAACAGGTATGACACATGTTTTTAGTACCTACAACTCCACATATAAGCTTATTAGGAGTAGGTTGTGAAAGAAGGCAACCCAATGCCTTGGTGAGGAACCATACACACTGAGCGATCCGAGAGTATCTTTTGAGGAACATTGATTTCTTTTGAAAAATTGCAAAACCTCCGGATTGATAACTAACCATGGCACAAGCAATTGGCAATCTCTAGAATCGTTCTATCTCTCAACCGCCTAAGGCAAGGTGAAGCTACATGCCTCGTATTGATCAAGAGAAAGGTAAGATCAATGCCAACTCATTCAACTCTGAATAGAATACCTAGCAGTATGATTGTCATAAATTAGGAATACAACATCGTAGCAACTCCTGATCAACCAACCTAAAGTCCTTAGTGTACCTACTTTAGTCGTAAATATACTCATAAATAAAGGAGCAAAAGGCATTTCTTACACACATTTAGTTAAGAATAATGTAGTTCCACTTGTCCTTGGATCTCTTGTGATTGTAGGAGAAATAAGCACAAAGAAGTGACAACTTAGCTTCTATGGCCCAAGCCACATCACCTAAGCCAAGGAGGGGCTGCCACCTAGGATCCCAAGCATACACGCCATGTCACCAATCCAAGGGAAGCAACCCTGACGAATCAGAGGCCGACACATGGGCATCAGAAGGATTGAAGGGCCCAAAGGCAGGCAAAATGCCTCAAAACCAGGTGGACACTGGACCGGCCATAGGACCCACATGATAGCCACCATGCGAAAGCTCAGGCCGAGGTGGGCCCACAAGGGGTCAGCCGGCCCCACAGGTTGGCCGGACTGATCGTGTGTCGGCTTATCTTGGCCTTCCACGTGGTGCTTCCTAGTTGCCTCCTTGTCCACTCCCAGGGTGCTCACGCCATTCTCCCGAAGTTTTCCAAGGCCTCTCTCACTTTTGGTTTCCAAGGCTAGGAGGTAGGAAGAGTAGTTCTACTACTGGTTCCAAGCCTACGTTGGGATCTAGGTATGAGTTCTCTTGTATCTTTGTTTTATTGTATGACTTTGATCTACTTCAGTTATTTAGCAATTTCATATAAAGTAGAGTTAGCATGTATGGGTGATTTGTTCATGTGTTCGTCATTTATTCATCATTTACTGTTCTTGATGAACAAGGGATTTCGATGCACTTGACGAATGTTTTACTCATGTCTTCGGTGTTTGTTCATAAGTTAGAGGCTCGTGTTCTTCATGAACACGACCCTTTGATCCTGTTGAGCAGACACAGTAGAACACAAATCCGTTTGTATGCCTAGCCTAGTTTGATCAAGTTAGATCACGTGTTTGCATTGTATGAAGTTTGAGTTCAAGCTATGGTGCTCGGTGTAAGTGGCCAGTTATCTGGTGGCACTAACCTGGGTCACAATAGCCCTGGCCGATCAATGACGAGTTAACAACGCAAGCATGGTGCTTGGGTTGAGTAGCTATGTTGCATATGATTGTGCCCCACAGATAGTTAGGAGTAGGACGCGGTATGGACAACCGTTGGACTCTTTGTACTCCCCCACGTTCGGGTACCATGTAGGAGTCTAAAATCTAACAACCGACATCATGCGGAAACGACATGGGCGGTTGGCTCCCCGTTTGTGCCTGGGTGCTGAGCTGATATTCATACAATACTGAAGTGACTAACTGGAGCCTACTAACTTTATATCTATAGTACCTTAGAACCTAGAGCTAACTCGTATGTTGCCTCCTAAGCCGTAGTGTACCATAGAGAGAATAACCGAGCATGTGTTCACACTTCCCTATCATTATTTTCTCTTACCCCTGTGCTTGGGACTTGACTTATTCTCATCATTGATCTATACTCATTGCAATAGTGTTGCACATGTTAATCCAACCATGCCTTCCTTAGATTCGATGCCCTCTAGAATACTCCTTTGTCGAAATGCTACAGTGGTATATCCGTAACCTTGCGGATTCTTTGTAAACGTTAGGATTACCATTAGAACATTTTTGGCATCGTTGCTAGGAACTCACGAACTAGAAATGATGTTAAGGAATGCCGACCTCCATTTCTGGCGCCGCTACTGGGATACAAACCTAGTGATGACATTAAGAAATGTCAACAGTCGGCGAAGCGGTGCTGCCACAAGGTGGAGGAAACGACAGGACTTGTGTATGGGGTGGCAGAATCAGTAGTTGGCCTGGGGACATGGTGTAAGGATCACCATTGTTGTTGAAGTGAAGTAGCACAAGGTTGGTTCAATTATCCTCAACAGAAAATCTAAAAGCACTGAATTCAATAGAAAAGTGGTTGTCTCAAGTGAATTGTCTAACGGATAGGAGACTACAGACTAGAGAAGGGACAACAAGAACACTGTTCAAGTGAAATTGGCCACACTAGTGACTAACACTACGTGAAAAACTAGCTTTGGTAACGGGCGTAGATCGCCTTTGGTAACAGGCAATGCGCCCATTACCGATCAAGTGTTACAAATAAGCCAAGAAAGGTAACGGGCAGATGCTCGTTACTAATAAGACATATTTGTAACAGGCATTAAACAACGATCGTTACCACAACTATCCACCGGTCACGTGAAATGGCTGTTTCTCTGGGCACACAGGGAACTTTCGTAACGGGCACCAAAGCAAAGCCCGTTATAGAAGCTCAATATCAGAGATGCCTGATGTGCACCTGCATCTCCACTATCTTGACGAAGAGAGACGCGTCTATTTCACGCACGTCTCAGTACATATAGGATTCGTAACAGGCATCAAACAACAACCGTTACCATGACTAGTCACCGGTCACGTGAAATGGCTATTTCTCTGGGCCCACATGGAACTTTGGTAACGGGCATGAAACAGAGCCTGTTACTGTGAAATTAACTTCAGAGACACATTCCGTGAACCTGCTTCTCCACTGTCTCGACGAAATGAGACACATCTGTTTCTACGCGCGTCTGCTTTCTCTCTATTAAAGGAGACGCTTGCTTTCAACCTGCGTCTCCTATATCTCGATCAATGGGCCAGGTCCTGGGGCCCACCGGTCAGGACTGGTAACGGGCTTTTACACTGCCCGTTACATTGTGGGCATTTTTGTAATGGGCTTTCCAAATGAAGCCCGTTACTCACTGATCAGTGTTTGTAACGAGCTTTAATTAATGCCTGTTACAGATACGCGGCCACCCCTACAGTAACCTGCCCGGTTGCGGGCGGCATCCTGGAACCAGCCAGGATTTAGCAGCCACCAGGGGCTACATACTGGAACCAGCTAGGATTTGGCAACCACCAGGAGCTGCATCCTGGAACCAGCCAGGATATGGCAGCCACCACAGCAAGGAGACATCACAAACACATTCTCACATCACAGATATAGGCAAAGCAAGATCACATTTATAGACAAGCTAGGATCACATCAAGTTTCAAGTTACTCACGTCAGGGCTTGTTTGGATGGTGTCATGAGAAAACTGCCTGAACTAAGCAGTATCTGACCCCAACCAAGTAAGCCAAGCAGGTTTCTCAGGAAACAACACCTGACTGAAGAAGAATGAATGAGATTAAAGTTTATAGTCACAATAAACTCACGGTGCACCACTGTAGAAGTTGCCCTTTCGGTTGATGGTCTCATTAAGAATGTACTTGCACAACATCTCCCGGACATGCTTTACATCTTCTGTGGAAACATCTATAGGAGGTTTGAAATCCTGCAAAATACAATCATTTACGAGAATAGAAGTAGAAATCATTTTCTAAAATCAGATGGATAATATTAGCAGAGACAAGTTTGAGCATTATTGTCTACTTACAACAGCCTTCTTGATGTCTGGTATGTCATCGAGTAGTATTAACATATGGAATGCCACACAGAATCCACACAAAGAGGACCCCTGTGGCTGCTGAGGACACTGCATCGAGGTACCAAAATGACAAGTTAATGTAGTACCAAATAGTTAAGAAGGGACCATAAAAAAACCTTCTTAGAGCGAGATTTGTTTTGTGCTTGAGTGTGGCTTTTGGCTTTTTTTCCTTTCCTTTCGTCACTCTGTCCTGTGCATCACCAAAGCCCTGCATGATCAGCTATACCAGTTAGAAACACTACGAGATTGATTTTTTGTGAACAAAAAATACTGTACCAAAGGCCCTGCATGGTCAGCAATACCAATTAGAAACACTAAGAGATTGAATTTTTGTGAACAAAACCTACAAGAAACTGACTAGTTCAAAATATTTTGGAGGTCTGGGAATTTTAGCGGGGGGATGTTGTTTAGCAGAATCTAGATACCAAACCTCTTTGAACTTCATACAGATGGGAACTTTGGCTAGTGCAGTAGAAACCCACCACGTAGCAGTTGTTCATCATTGCATTAGAGATTGCTTTGCCAACTTGCTGAGAATACTGAGAAATATTTGTTGAAGTAAATAAGTCTGGATCTAAAACCACAACACTGATCTGCTTCTCCGCTGCATTGTCCAACATTTTCCCACAAAAATTCAAATTGTTAGCATACATGAACTTTGCGGTCAAAATTAAAGAAATATCTTTTTAGGTTTTAAAGGACATACAATGTCCACAACCTCATGAAGGTAACATCCAGAGAAGCCAAAGTTATAAGGTTATACACGCTACTGAATCCGAAGTTTAACATTAAAGCACCACAACCACCTTTAAAGTAGTATTGATCCACCTTTGCTGGAAAGGCAAGTTTATCCTTACTGTGTTCCATGACATAAGCATGCAACTTGGCACAATTTGGTCCAGCAGCCTTTACATTTGCTTCTGACAACATAGAAGCACCAGGCTTGTATTTTGGTCGGTCCTGTTCTGTCCCATTAATACAGTTAAGAATCTCATCTTTAGAAAGTGGTTTCCTGGCCTGATTCCTCGTCTGCAGTGGAGATTGCCTGAGCTCCTCCTATTGCAGAGGCTGTTGTACTTGTTGCATCTGCTGCTTAGGGGTAGATTGCCTGCGCTCCTCCTGCTGCTGCTAGAGAGGCTGTTGTTTTGGCTATTGCTTATCCTCATGTTGTAGCTGCTGCTTAGTCATAGTTTGCGTAGGCTCCTCCTACTGTTGTTGACGCTCCTGCTGCTGGAGAGGCTGTTGTTTCGTCTGTTGATTAAGTTGCATCTGCTGCATAGGCGGAGTTTGCCTGGCTCCTCCTCCGGTTGTTGTTGAAGCTCATGCTGCGCAGTTTTGCTGATCTATTGCTACTACTGCTGCTGTTGTTGAGCCTTCTCTTGCTGACACTAAGCTGCAGCACCTCCATCTGATGTTGTACCCCTGCTACCTGTTGCGGCTTAAGGGTTGGGATGTCTCGTCATGGGTGATATAATGATCTTGTCCTTTGGCCATTGGATCCTTTGAATGAGAGTCTCAGGTAGTGTTGCTACGTCACCCCCATCAATTGGTACAGGCAGAGGGTATTGACTCGCATTGGCCCACACATAAGTAGGTTGCACCACAACATACCCATCCTGCACTGGTACTGAATGTCAAGCCTTTTGAGATGGTAACACTTTCGCTAGTGCGAGCTCCACGGTGCCATCCAAAAGGCTGCACATGGTTGGCTTTGTCAGCTTATCTGTTGTGTCCAGCATAGGTGATCGACTATCACTATGCACTTCATTCGCTTCGTCACCGTTGGCATTCCAATGATCTTTCTCTCTGCCATCTTCCTCACTGTCATGCGCATGTTCTTCCTCGCGGTCATGCCCATCTTCTTCCTCAATGCCATCCATATCTTCTTCCTAGCTGCTACTGACAGGAACTGGTAATTGGGAAGGAAGAAGTGCATTTTTTGGTATGTTGATGCCTGATAGTCTTAGAGCATGGACAATTGATTTAAATGTTTTGTCCGCCATCACATCATGAGCATCAGACCTCTTGTTCCTCTTCTTCCTATACATTCCAGCGAACTCTTCACCAAACCCTTTACCCCAGCCAAGTGAACTAGGCACGCCTCGGACCCGACATCGATGCTCTGGAGTCTCAAGTGCTGCGGTGTGGATATCATCCTCCCTAACCCCAGAGAAAGAACCATAGCTACCCTGAGCAGCAAATGTTTTCACCATATCTGCTACCCCACCACCGCAGGGTTACTGAATGTTATGCCCCTGCTTCCTTCACTAGTATTCTTCTTCTTCTTCTTTCCTACCATTGCCCGCAGATAAGGTCTCGAACATCCAGGAAATTGGTGCCAAGGGTTCTATATTCCTTCGGCAGTGAGCTTTGCATCCTCCTCCTCCCACTCTTTCCTTTTACCACGATAACCTTTTCTACCCGTCTTGTGTGGCTTATTATGCAATGCTCTCTTTTGTTTCATCTCATGGCTCAATTGCTGAAATGAAGGAGAATTGGTTTCCTACACAAACATGTCCCAGTCTTGTTGCTGCAAAAAGGCATGCTTCACAAAGGGAGTCTCCTCTTCACTCACATATTTTTTTCTTAAATGGGCCTTGAACCACCGTTGCAAGGTTCAATCTGTGATATAGCTGCCTTAACTGCCTTCCTACGAACAGATTCTTCAAGATTGGCTGGGTAATCTAGCTTTTCCTCTAAAACTGTGAGCAAATGGTCCTTCTCAATTGGTGAGAGATCATCAACCGACTTGTCGATTGACATCCTCTCCCGAGCAATGAGACCACAGACCAATACAAATCTATCCCTCGTAGCATCTGGGGTAGGCCAAAAATTCGCATCAAGTCCAGTTGTAGTCAACTTGTCTTCTGGCCATTTGGTTTGTGTCCTTGACCCGCGGGGTCGAGTACTACTGGCAGCAGTCTGTGCTGGGTGACCCTGTGTAGAAGGTTCACCGACGATGGGCTATGATGATGCACTGGAGGTAGAGGAGTTTATTGTTGTGGGAGACTGCATAGATGATATGTCAGGTTTGTCAGTAGAGCAACATAAGCAAGACTAAAAATCTAAACAAAATTCTTATTAGATAAATTCGTTTTCTCTGACAGGAAAAATAGCTGATACAGTCGTAAATAAAATCAGCATAGACATACACAATTTATATTTTACATAATTAGCATACAGGGATAGGTGCTAAACATTTTGACAGGGACACAACCATATGCTTATATGTCAAAGCAGAGAATAAATTCCATCAACTGCTTCCTTGTCCAACTTGAGCAGCGATGGATTGTGTGTTCCATATGTACATGCAACACGAGGATAAAGCAATGGACATGACATTATATATGACAGTAGTGAAACAACACTCACAACACATCATGACACCAACAATAACAATATATATGACAGTAGTGAAACAATTAACACTCACAACAAAGCATAAGACAGTCTAGTTATCACTACCTTATAAACCATTGTGATGCAATTCCCACTGACATTATGTGGCCATCAGAATTAAAGTATGCTAACAGGTCCCAAGCATAACTATCGATCTGGTACATTCAAAGCATAGCAGAATTAAAGTATGCTAATATCCTTTCTGCTTTTCATGAATTTACAATTTAAAAATTATAGCACCAGGAACATGAAAATGAATTTCAACATTTCATATAACTTCATCTGTAGCAACAATTTATTCAAAACAGACATGGAGCAATAAAATTCATCTATCAAATCCACAGTCAATCAATTGAAGATGTACTATTAAGGCATGTCTCCCTAATCCACCTTGACATGAATATATAGCAGATTGGGTGGACTACATTGTAAACCACTGCGATGCAATTCCCAATGATATTATGTGGCCATCAAAATTAAAATATGCTAAAAGGTCCAAAGCATAACTACCGATCTGGTACATTCAAAGCATAGCAGAATTAAAGTATGCGAACAAGTCCAAAGCATAACTGTCGATCTGGTACATTCAAAGCATAGTAGAATTAAAGTATGCTAACAGGTCCATAGCATAACTGTCGATCTAGTACATTCAAAGCATAGAAGAATTAAAGTATGCTAACATCCTTTATGCTTTTCATGAATTTACAGTGCAAAATATAGCACCAGGAACATGAAAATGAATTTCAACATTTCATATAACTTCATTTGTTAGCAATAATTTATTCAAAACACACGTGCAGCAACAAAATCCATCCATCAAATCCACAGTCAATCGATAGAAGATGAACTATTAAGGCATGTCTCCCTAATCCACCTTGACATGAATATATAGCAGATTGGGTGAACTACATTATTAACCACTGCGATGCTATTCCCAATGACACTATGTGGCCATGAGAATTAAAATGTGCTAATAGGTCCAAAGCATAATTGTCGATCTGGTACATTCAAAGCATAGCAGAATTAAAGTATTCTAACATGTCCAAAGCATAACTGTTGATCTGATACATTCAAAGCATAGTAGAATTAAAGTATGCTTATAGGTCCAAAGCATAATTGTCGATCTGGTACATTCAAAGCATAGTAGAATTAAAGTATGCTAACATCCTTTATGGTTTTCATGAATTTACAGTGCAAAAATTATAGCACCTGGAACATGAAAATGAATTTCAACATTTCATATAACTTCATCTGTTAGCAACAATTTATTCAAAACAGACTTGCAGCAACAAAATTCATCCATCAAATCCACAGTCAATCAATTGAAGATGAACTATTAAGGCATGTCTCCCTAATCCACCTTGACATGAATATATAGAAGATTGGGTGGACTACATTATAAACCACTGCGATGCAATTCCTAATGACATTGTCTGGCCATCAGATTTAAAATATGCTAACAGGTCCAAAGCATAATTGTCGATCTGAGCATAGCAGAATTAAAGTATATGCTAACAGGTCCAAAGCATAACTGTCGATTTGGTACATCCAAATGATAGCAGAATTAAAGTATGTTAACAGGTCCAAAGCATAACAATCGATCTGGTACATTCAAAGCATAGCAGAATTAAAGTATGCTAACATCCTCGATGCTTTTCATGAATTTATAGTGCACAAATTATAGCACCAGGAACATGAAAATGAATTTCAATAGTTCATATAACTACATCTGTTAGCAACAATTTATTCAAACAGACTTGGGGTACCAAAATCCATCTATCAAATCCACGGTAAATCAATTAAAGATGAACTATCAAGGCATGTCTCCCTAATTAATCCACATTGACACGAATATATAGAAGATTGGTGGCCGATGAGAGAGAGGGCATGGGGGTTCAAGCCGGACTAACCTCTATCACGAATGAAGTAGTTGTTCTCGTGATGGTTAGAGGGGCAGGATCCACGTCGACTCGTGGGCTGAGTCGGATGGCTCGTCGTCGTGGCCGGGGACGACCTCGACGGATCCGCGTCAATTGTCTTTAGGTTGGCCGGACGTACATCCGCACGCCAGTATCTCCGTCCTCGTCACACGCAGGGAGCAGTGGGGCTGGAGAAGAGTAGGGCTGCGGCGGGGAGAGAGCGGCGAAGGCGAGCAAGGCGAGTGGCGGCGGTGGTGGGGAGAATGTGCTTGTTGTGGATCTGTCTAGCGAGGACCGAATATGACCGATGTGTGTAACTGTGTTTAATGAAACTACTGGCGTGCCCTTGACGGCTCTGTGCAACAATTTGAATTTCATGGGCACTATAGTAAATATAGGTGGGAAATTTTAAGCAGCCCGCGCACGGTTTGCTTGCTAACGCTGATGAGTGGGCCAGTGTCATGAGCGACGATGGTTAGTGAACCTGCATCGCCTTTGTTGGGTGTTGGTTCTGGCGTGCGGGCGGGCAACAGTTATCTTTTTATTTTTATTGCTGACACTGACGCGTGGGCTAGCCACTATTTTCTTTCGAATGAAATGTGCTTCCATAAAATATTAGAGCCATAAAACAACACCTAAAAATTATAAAAATACGAACAATTCGTATTTGGACATTTAGTGTTTGAATAAAATATCAACAGCCACACTTGTGTGCCCAAGATTCATAGAGTCCGTTTCTACATCCCATGTTAATGATGTAATAATTCTACTAACATCTAGTGTGCTCCAAAAAGTCTACAAATTGAATTGCAACATAATTTGGGTACCTAGACTTGTCTTCAAAATTTCAAATGGTTTCGATGAAGGAATTATATACTTGTGTACAAATATCTACATATCTCTCATAGTTTCCTAGAATGTTCCTTGAACATTGTAGTTTTCCACACTTTGCAACATGATCAAACTCATATGCATTTGAAAACTTAACAAAACCTTGTGTTCACCTTAAGCTTACGAAATGTAAAGTTCCATCACTAATGGTGGTGTAAAACAAATATTATTTGTATGTTGTACTCACAAAGAACAAAATAAAGCATATAAACATCACTCAACAAGCGGAATGTACACTAAACAATGAAATTAATGAATAGATGATGATTTTAGAAAAAAATAGAAAAAATATATCAAATTTTGACTAATAACAACAAAGAAATAGTTGTTACAACATTTGATTGCAGATTAAAAGGAGAAATGGGAACTGTTCTTCATTTGAACAGAACTGGCCCCCACAGTCATTTGAATAGAACAAAGGAGGAAGAAGAGGGCACCGCCGCCGACCGCCGCCACCGTCGTGCCCGCTTCAGCGGTTTTAACACCCAAGAGGGCATCCCAGGCCTCGTTGGCGGCAAACGAGACCACCGCAACCTTCGATTTGACTCACAAACGTGACAAATCAAATATTATCTATCAAAAACTGATTACAAACTGACATCCCTATAAAATCAAATTCGTGTTTAGTAATATCTAATAATTTACATTCAAGATAGATAATGTTCATTGATGCTTGCGCCTACATCCTGATGTTTATCCTGCTGACGGCGTACTCCACGGCAGGGCGGAAGCTACCCGTTGAGAGGTCGAACTCATGACGGATGCGGCACTCGGGCTGCAGTAGTGGATGATCTCTTTGGTATTCGTCCTGTAGCACCTACATCCCGCTTCCCAAATACAGAAGTGGGGGTTCTAGACATGCAGCAACGGAATGTCGTCATCGTCGCCGTCATCAAGCTAGTACCACCACGCAATGTTGTCGAGGTCCTACTTGACGAGGTAGCGTAGCCGCCGCAGGTTGTGGTTCTTCCACCGGCCGTCAGGGAGTGACGGGCCGCCGCTGATTTCCTAGAGCAGTGCCATGGCTTCGGGGTCTGCCGGGTTGCAACGGTACTTCAGCATCGCTAAGAAGTAGTTGGCACCGGAGTCTTCAGCAGCGGCATCTCCAATGAGCTTCAGACCCTTATCGGGGTTCCGCCGCCTCATCAACCTCACCATCCCCTCGAAGCACAATGCCTCCGAATGATTGGCCTCGTGGAAGCGCCGCTCAAAGCATGACATGACGTAGTGATTCTTGCATGCCTCACGAAGATCACGCAGCGACACGTGCAGTAGTACCTCATAGGAGTTGCAGATGTGCCGGAAGGTGCCGCAAATGTTATTGCGAAGGTTCAGAAAATGGAAAACGACCACATCCTTGATGGAGTGCATGATGATCTTGGTGAGAAGTTCATCTGGCAGTAGCAGCATCAAGAACACCACGGCCATCAAGAAGAAGGGGAGGAAATAGCACAGCGATAGGGTTTGGAATTTGTATGGCGACGAGGGTTGAAGTTGGCGGCGATGAGGGATGAAGTTGGCAAGGAGGATTGAAGTTGAGGAGGGATGAAGTTGTCTATGGGATTGAAGTTGAAGGAGGCGATGAGCTCGAGGGCTGAATGTTGAAGATGGCGCCTCGTCCACGTCATAATAAAACAATAAATGGAAATTGAAAAGGCGTTGCAGTTTGGCTGTTGCCGATGACAAGTGGGCCCGACATCATTGCATCGCCCCTTCTCCTTCCCGCGTAATTGAAAGGCGACGCGTGGCTTTGCACCCGAGACGGAGCCCGATGCGCAATCGAGTGGCACGTACTGGCAGTAATGGAGTAGTGGGTGGGGGCAGAGGCGCCTGACGGTTCCGCATCTTGTCAATATAACTCCCTCAGTCAGTCGCCCTCCCCTGCTTTCCCCTGCTTCTTCCATAAGCTTATCATCTTTTTCTTCACTTCTTCTTCCTCCCCGCGATTCACCACTACAAATCTTCGGTCACTGAGAGAAGGAGGAGATGGCGCCAAGGAGCCCACCACCGTCGAAGCGGCGATGAAGGGAGGACGACGACAACGAATGCCGCCGTCGGAAGAAGTTGGAGAAGGGGAAGGAGCCGGTGGCCAAGGACGCTGACGAGTAACCGCTCTTCGACGACACTAAGTTCACCGTCGAGCTGCTCAAGAGCGCCTTCAGAAAGCTTGAAGGTTTTGGCGAGGCCATCGATATCAAGGCGCATCATGATGTGTACAAGGACCCGAGCATGAAGGGTCTCGCCTTCACGATCCATGGGTTGGTTGAGAAGCTCGAGAGCCTCCCGTGGTCAAGCGGGCTGCATGCCGCCACTTCTTCTTCGACGACGGCGACGACGGCAGCCACAGCGATGACGGCAGCCATGGTGGCGACGACGGTGACGACGGCAGCAACAACAGCGACAATGGCGACGACAGCAGCCACTGCGGCGAAGATGGTGGGACTCCGATTAATTGATAGACTCCTCTACCAATTAGTAACAATAATGTCTGTATGCTTTTGTGTCTTCGTCTGGTTCTTAGACAAGAACTGCTTAGTTTGTCTGTCGATCATGAACTGCTTAGTTAATTTGTTTGGTTGTTAGATTTTGTATGTCATGAACTCAATCTAATATACGCGAGTAGATCCAGCCGCGTTGTGATGAACTGTGTTCTGTTGTGATGAAATGGAGATCAGTTGTGATGACTTAGATCTTATTAGAGTAGTCATTGCTGATGCAGGTTAGCCTGCTGACGCTAACGTTGACGCGTGGGCTAGTGTCATTGGCGACAATGGCTAGTGAACCCGCATCGCATTTGTTGGCAGTTGGGTCCGGGCGGGCAGGCAACGGTTATCTTTTTTATATTGGCTGTTGACGCTGGCGCGTTGGCCTATCACAATTTTTTTTGGAATGAAATTTGCTTCCCTGAATTATTAGAGCCCATGAAACAACACCTAAAAAATCATAAAAATATGAACAATTCGTATTTGGACATTAAGTATTTGAATAAAATATCAACAGTCACACTTGTGTGCCCAAAATTCATATATTTCGTTTTCACACCCCATGGTAATTATATAATAATTCTAATAACATAAATTTGCTCTAAAAAATGTACAAATTGACTTGGCAACATAATTTGGGTACCTAAACTTGTCCTTGAAATTTCAAGTGGTATCGATGAAGGAATAATATACTTGTGTACAAATGTCTACATCTCTCACATAGTTTCCTAGAATGTTTGCTTGAACATTGAAGTTTTCCACACTTTGCAACATGTTCGAACTCATATGCATTTGAAAACTTAACAAAACCTTGTGTTCACCTTAAGCTTATGAAATGTAAAGTTCCATCACTAATGGTTGTGTAAAACAAATATTATTTGTATGTTGTACTTACAAAGAATGTACACTAAACAATGAAATTAATGAATAGATAGTGATTTTAGAAAAATTTAGAAAAAAAAGTATCTAATTTGGACTAATAACGATGAAGAAATACTTGTTACAACATTTGATTGCAGATTAAAAGGAGAAATGGGAACTGTTCTTCATTTGAATAGAACTAGGCTCCACAGTCATTAGCGACGCTGGGCTGATATCCCGCGTCGGATTTGCTGCTCTCCCAAAATTTTACACAGATAATTCGAGCATCATACAAAAGCTAATCTACTAATGATTTCCTATTCCAATACTCTGTGTGAGTTTCACCATTTCACAGCGCAGCCTACAATCTTCGCTGCAAAACAGAGAAATTTGAAGCTATCCTTTTTACATGCCGCAGCCGTCGCCGGTGCCTGCGCACGGCTGATCGCCGCGCACCTGTTCCAGAGGTGGCAGCGGTTCACCCCAGATGCACCAAGTTGAGTAGTGGATCACAAGCGCAGCTTTCTCGCGCAAAGGCAGACACCCCTCGTTGCTCATCCATCTTGACGTCGTACTGCCGCCGCCCGCGACCTGCCTCATGTACCCCTTCACGGTGTCGTCGGCGGCGGCACCGCCATTTTCTTTGTAGAGCAAGATGGCATATAGATGGGCCGCCGCATCATGCCCACCCTCGGCGGTGCGCCGGAGATCATTGTATCCCCTATGTTCGATGAAGAAGGCTTTGATTCCGGAGAGGAAGAAAGCCTCCGGATTCCCGAGACTGCTCAGCATAGCAAGGAATGCTTTGTAAGCGGTGGGGTTCCACACCCAATAAATCTCATCTCGTATCCCCTCTATCGACAAACGTCGGCCGACGTCGCCGTGGCCACACACGTGGCACATGGTTGAGCAAGTACTGCATAGGCTGCGGAGATTAGCCAAGGGTCGCTCTGAGGTTGCACTGACACGCGCCACAATCAGAATGCGGAGGTCTTGAGGGAGGCCCAGCAACGATGACGATTGGTTCCGCGTGGTTCTTCCCTTGCATGCTATCCATCTCCGGTCGGGAATGGTGACGATGAGCAATAGGCAGTTGCTGTTTTTCGCGGGTAGAGATGAAGGGGCATGGGATCTAATTGTTTTGGAAGGAGAAGATTCATGAGATTTGTTTCCAAACACGGTTTTTAAGTATACAATGGAGACGACGTTTCGTTACTCCGCGTATCATTTAATTCTACATTGGAATCACTACCTCTGCAGCAGTGCTCTCAGCCATTTACTAGCAACAATTTCACCATTGACCTTCTCGGGAACCTCTTCCCGTTTCTTGTCCTCTTGATATTATCCATTCCTCTCCTTTTTTTTGAGATGATGACTACATTATGGTCATGTTTGGATGGAGGTGTTAGTGTTAGTTTGTAGCAAACTAACGCCAAAGCTAACACTTTGGAGCCAAACACATGTGTTAGTTTGGTGTTAGTTGGAACTAACACCCCAAAAAAAGTAACACCTCCAATAGGTGGTAATTGGTGTTAGTTTGGTGGACCTCGGCCCTTTTCTCTCTCTCTGTCTCTCTCTCTCCCCCCCCCCCCTTTTCAAATGTTTGGAAAAGTTAATTCAAATGCAAACTAACACCTCCATCCAAACATCCAAGATGTTAGTTTTTATGTGTTAATTTGGAGGTGTTAAAAACTACCACTAACAGTAACACTAACATCTACCATCCAAACACGGCCAAGATTATGTAGAGCAGTAGTGCCAAGAGTATGTGCCATCTGGTGGAGGCGATGTTTGGTTACTGTTACACCTGTTTTTCCAAAGAAAACCAAGTGCAGATCTATATGCATGCCAGGATCAAGTTTCATGCATATAGTTGACATAAGTGAATAGTAGAAACAATATCACGTAAGAAAAAGGGAGATTATCGGAGTATTACGCTATATCCTGGAAACGGAGGCTCCAGACTCCACAAGCAATCGACTGGGGCTTGCGTATGCCTAGAACTCCACGACATCTTCACGTCATCTTCATGTAGCTTCCTCTTTCTGAGCAACATTTTTTATAGCAAGGGTGAGCACTTGTTGTACTCAGCAAGTGTGGGCAAAGGATGAATGCAAAGGCTTTATAGTGGATTGGGCTCTAAGCATTTAGCATTTTAGTTGGTCAAATTTTATTAGCACCTGATTACTAAGTCATAAATATATACCAACCCACATTAAGCATAAAGGATAATATACGCCATAAGCATATGGCTAAGAGAACCAGAAACCACAATTTATGTCCATCTTCAATTTCAGTTATCATGTGAGGGTCCAGGCCGCTCTTGACTGTGAGCACGGCTAACCGATTAGTTTTGCACTTTGTAGAGGTTGTACATCTTTACCTACAAGTCGCGTAAAAGTTCTAGGAACTCTAAACCCAACCATGCGATGCCGGCCAAGCACCATACCACACTACCGAGGTGTGGTTGCATAGGGATGCTACGAGGCCTTTACAAAGGTTCCCCAGCAAGTTGTGACCCACAAGGTCCGGATAAGTTAGCAAGGTATAAAGTCCCCTAGCAGGTCAATACCCCACCATAGAATAAAGAACTCACCCAACCCCCTGCTAGAGCGAGTCCATAGCACCGCAGTACCGTCGATCACTTTTCCTCATCAGGTAAGATCACCCCAAACTAAAGTTCCTAATTATTCAGCCAAGACCATTGCCCGTGTAGTTCTAGTGGTTGTACTATTTTCCTAGGTGGTTCTCCATGTTCCGATTAACATATCAAAGGCGTTCTTGCAATTAAAATAACGTATAACGGAACATAGAACATAAAGGTATCCATGTAGATCAATACCATCCCAGTTAAGCATGCTAAGCAATAGCTACCATCAGTATTAATTAAAACTAGGTTCAAGATAATGATCAAAAGAGGCTAGTCATCCTTAATAGGAACCCATCAAAATTAATGCATACCAACAAAATGGGTGATTAAATAGTTATTAGGATAGGGAACCACACACTTGCCTTTAACCAAAGTGGTGTTGTTGCTCAGAATGTCTTCACTTCTTGCTCTTCAAAACTTCTCGATCAGCATTCACTCTATGCGCACCAATCATTGGGCACAAGCATAGAAAGCAAACAAACAAGCAACTAAGAAAATACACCAATCAAAAGAAAAGCTTTTAAAAGAACACACTAAAGGATAGGCTTGATTCTGAGGATAACCTAAAGCACACAAAACGTGCTTAGAAGGGAAAGGTCTGATTAGCTACGGTTTGAGCTTGAGCTAACACAAGAAAGATTTAGAGCTTTACATAGACTTGATCAAAAGAGATACTGAGATTGAGCTGACAGAGAACATCTAACAAACTATTTCATTTATGAACATAAAAGACTATAAGCTTAGGTTCATTTTAATTAACAAAACAAATGTAAAGGATATTTTAGAAATAAAATACCCCTGTAAAGATCCTAGTAAAATTTTATTTATAAATGTTCACATATAAATTACACCAGATCAACATTAGTTTAATAAATAAACAACTAGGTGAAAAGGTCTAAGCGTACAACTTTATGATTCATATAGAACTAACCAAGTTACAATTAGAAATACATTTGTGTTTATATTAATCAAGTTCACATTTATTTTAGAAAAACCGATATAAAGGCCTAATCAACATTTATTTAGAAAAGTTAATTGAATTATTAAGCAAATTAATATTTGGTTTACCAATAACAGGAATAAAGATCTAATTAGATTTTATTCAGAGAAACATGTGGAATAAACATTAACCAAATTAATATTGTTAACGAAAGACGGTGCACATCACAATATAGATTTTATTTGGAAAAGACATACTTACTAAGTATTAAACAAATTAATATCAAATTATTTTTCAGAAAACAAACATGATGAAAACACACCACTAACTTATACTTTACATTATTATGAACCTAACACAACTTTAACAGATTAAAACGGTGCTAAAACATGGATTTTATGAGATAAACAAGATTGGAGGACCTAGTTGTGATTAACTATAGATCTCAGGGGGCTAGCAGAAAAGATTCCCGAGACACAGTAAACAGTGCTCATGAATAGATCTAAAATTAGGGTTAGATCTATAAAAGAGCATGGGTGGGCTTTATGTGTGAAAGTGGGATCTTTCTAGGGGGTTACCTGCAGATTTGCCAAGACACAAAATAACTTAGGAAGACTAAAGGATTACACAGGGATCTAATCGCAAAGCAACCAACCCATCTTCTACCTCTGATTCGTGACGCACAAAAGCTCCTGGACGGACAAGAAGCTCCTGGCCGACAGGGATTGAGGGGTTTCGGCGGCCTAGAAATTCAATTGAAAGGCGCATGAGGTAAAGGAGGTCGAGAGGAGCTCTCAGGAGTGCTAGGTAGAGGAGTTCGAGGAGCTCTCAGGAGTGCTCACCATGGGCAGATACGGATGGTGGTGGCTGGAGTCGTCGTCGGGGCAGAGGACAACTGCGGACAACAGGCAGCTCTGTCTCCTGTGCACATGTGGCGCTATAGCAAAGCAGAGATGTCGAGGACTGGTGGCGGACCTTCGGCTTGACGTCGCGGAGCTCCAGGCGGCATCAGAGTGCCCCGCCGGCTGACAAATGCGGCGAGACGGCCGGTCAACGACTGCAGTTTCTAGCGTCGGTGGTGCCGGTGATGCGGACAACAAGGGGCATGGGTGAGATGTGGAACAGATGGAGGAGGACGAGACGAACACGGAGGGACACTCACCGACGCTGGGGACGGACCGTGGTGGCCGGAATTCGGCGACGGGCGGAAGGTCACGACGGCAAGCTCGGCCTCCCATGGACGGCGGCGTTCCAGAGGTCCTCCAACGGCGGGCGACGGCTACTTAGGTGTGGCTCGTCACGGAGAAGCTCTCGGCGACGACGGCCTGCTCCGGCTGTGGCCCTATGCAGTGAATCGGGCGAGCGGCCGGCGGCGGCACTCGACCTCGGCGGTCCGATTGGCGGCGGCATAGAGCAAGGCAGGGGCGAAAGGTAGCGGTGGCGGCTAGGGTGTGTGGAAGCTCGGCCTCACCTTAAATAGGCGCGGGGCACGAGGATGGCCGTGCCGCGCACGCGAAGGAGAGGCTGGCGGCGGCAGCGCCGTGCAGGCCAAGGCCGGTGGCCAGATGAGCTCGCGGCTAAGTCGGTGTGGATTGGGTCGGGCCTTCGAGCTCGGCCCGGTAGGAAGGATAGGATTTGTTTTTCTCGCAATATTTTTTTAAGTGCAAAAACAAATTCTGGAAATACCAGAAAATTCTTACAAGGCACGAAAAATACTCCGAAAATTCTGAAAATTGTGGGAAAATTCCCAGACGTAGATTGGAGCATGAACAATCCAAATAAAGTTTTTGGAGCTCATGAAAAAGATTTTATAGACTTCTAATAAATAGAATAAGCTCGGGGAAAAGTGAGAATAAATTCCAGAAAAGTCTAGAAAATTTTCAGAAGGGTTTGGTCAACACCTAACCGCATTTAAAAACCTTTTTGCACTCGAGAAGCACCAAGATGCATCGACATGAATGCAACACACATACAACCATTTATTTAATTTAGAAAATCAAATAAGGCGTTTTCCTATACTATATTTCCTGTAAAGAAAATAAATATTGGAAAAGTTTTTAAATGTGTAGAAAATTTTTATTTAATTATTCTCTCTATTCACATCCTGAAATTAGAAATTTCAGGTTGTGATAGTTACTCTGATGTATCATTTAATTCTACATTGGAACCACTACCTCTGCAACTCTGCTCTCAACCATTGACTGGCAACAGTTTCTCCATTGAGCGTCTTGGGAACCTTCTCGTCCGTTCCTGTGCTCTTGATCTTATCCCTTCCTTGTTTTTTATATAACAAGGTAGCAACGCCTATCAGTCCTCCTCAGTTTAAGTTGCTTCCTTCTTCTCTGGATCTAAATCTAGCTATATGGTTAAAGCGAGTCACTTCCTTCCTTCTTCTCTAGATCTAGATCTAGCTAGTATATGGTTCCTTCTTCTGATACAATAAAGCGAGTCACTTGCTTCCTTCTTCTCTAGATCTAGATCTAGCTATGGCGCAAAGAATTGATCTTGTAGGGCGCAAGCTTTTGCTTTTCTCCCTTCTTCTTCCTCGATCTCTCAGTTGCTAGAAGAACTCTTTTGATAGGTGTGATTGGGTTGCTCATCCCTCCAACACAACTGCTAGAAGAATTCTTGTGACATACTCCTTTCGCGCAGCCGTGTCCGGGGAAGGTCGCCCAGAACTTCCTGGCATCAGGGTGAACAATTTCATCCTGTGTCCAATGATCATTATTTTTCCTATGCTTTCTCCTTCCACTCGCGAAATGCTCTTGCAAACCAAAAGTGCAGGTTAAGCTAGGAAGCTTTGTGTTCTCATTGCATGCTAGGAATCAATTCTTTAAGCCATCAACAAAAATGGAGCTTGTTCGAGGACCACGTGCAGCAAGACCAACGACCTGCGAGCAAGATCGACCTGCAAGCAAGATCGATGTATGTGTGTGATTTTGCATATCTCGTCATGAAGATATGGCCGCATTGTAACCTTGTTCTAATGTATCAATGATGACTGTAATCTTCGTGTGTGTAATTTTGCATATCGCGTCTAAAGATATGGCCGCATTGTAACCTTTTTCTGATTTATCAATGATGATTGTAATCTGTGTGTGTGTGTGTGATTTTGCACCTCAAGAGACATGCTTTTGTGATTTCTGTGTGCAGTACAATTTTTTGTATGATTTACTTACTCACTTGCAAAGCTTGAAGAACAAGCCGATGGGGGCTCGATAAGAGCAACTCCAACTGTTTGGCAAATCAACTTGTTTCTCTCAGGATTCCTGATGTAAGTTAAATATGGATTTGGCAAGTGAAATTATGCCAGATTGTTGGAGATGAACACTTTTTTACTTGGTATATCTTTTTAGAAGTTGACAAAGCACAAGATTTCCCAAGTTAAATTTGGCAAACTCTTGGAGATGCTCTAATCTGTGTCTCTTTTGATGTAACCTGTTCGTGATTTCGCATATCTTGCCCATAAAAAAGCGACACTGATTCGTTAGTCCTCGTCTCTTGCCCGTAACAAAGGCGACGCGGGTTTGTTAATCCTCGTCTCTTGCCCATTACTAAACTGAAGTAGAATGTAAACAAAATATTTATAGTATCTTTGGCAGAATATATTACAAGCAGGATTCAAATTCCACCACATTCCATATATTACAAAAAGGATTGAAATTCCACCAATACATCACATCCTTTATACTACAAAACAGATTCCATTTCCACCAATAGACACATCCTCCGGCATTACAAAAAGGATTCAACAAAAATCAGGCTTGCTTTTTCTTTCTTGATTTCTGTATATGGATTTTTTCACTATGGTCACTT
Source organism: Cenchrus americanus (assembly GCA_947561735.1). Taxonomy (NCBI): domain Eukaryota; kingdom Viridiplantae; phylum Streptophyta; class Magnoliopsida; order Poales; family Poaceae; genus Cenchrus; species Cenchrus americanus. The sequence goes on along the minus strand of OX387242.1, from coordinate 160,579,248 downwards.
CGCAAGTATGGTGTTTTGTTAGTTCCCAAGAGTTGGGGCTTGTATGAAGTGTCAAAGGAGGGAATTTCATCAAACTGGTTGTATTCCTCCTCCTCAACAACATTTTCAATCTCCACAATCCTTTTTTTCCAGGCATAACCACAAACCAGTTCTTCTTTGCAAGGTCAGGTAGATAGAACACTTGCTCAACATCGTTGGAGAAGACAAACGGTTCGTTTTTGTAACCAAATACCCCGAGATCAACACTAACATAACCATATTTGTCCTTGCACATAGCTCTATTCCCATTGGTGACCCATCTACATCGAAACAAGGCCACATTCAATCCTACATAATCAAGCTCCCATATCTCCTCTATTTGACCATAATATGTGTTTGTCTCCGTGTCATCATCATCGTCATGACTGTCGTCAACGACGGCCCGTACACGCACACCACTATTTTGATAGACGCTCTTTTTATTCTGGGTCATGGTGTAGAACGTGTATCCACTGATATCCATTCCTTCGTATCTTGTAATAGTGAACAATGGCCCCGCTGCTAGATTCCTTATCTCGTCGGTAATTACAGCATTATTGCTGCATGTCTCGACATAATCTCGGAGTCACCTACTGAAACCTTGCATGTGCATCTTTGCAAGCCAAGCTGTACCACGATTAGGGTTGTATTCACGTAGTTGTCGTTTATGCTCATTGGCAAATAGTGTAATTAGGTGCAGCTGTCGTATCACGGTGAAATGAGCGTTTTGGAAGGCATCTGCATTCGGAGTGACTGGCCTTTTCCCCATGGTCCCAACACCTGAAATCCTACCTTCACGCCGTGAGCGAGGCACACCAATGGGGTTATGTGGGTCCATACAACCCATGGCCCACTCCACTACTTCGATAGTGTCGTAGCCACAAACAATGGCTCCCTCCGGAAATAACCGGTTATGTACCAATGATTTCAAGAATCCATAGAACCTCTCATATGGAAACAGCTGATGAAGGTAAGATGGGCCAAGGAACCAGATTTCCCTCGCGAGGTGTGCTATTAGATGCAGCATGAGATCAAAGAATGACGATGGGAAGGTAGCTTCAAGCAGTCATAGGGTCTCGAAATGTCTCCTCTCCAAGTCCAATAGTTTTTCCGCATCAATCACCTTCTGTTCTGTTGCATTGAAGAATAAACACAAGCTCTTGATTGCGTCGCGAACCAATTCTGTCTTGATACCTCTAAGTGCAACAGGAAGAAGAGCTGTCATCAACACATGGCAATCATGAGATTTCATCATGTTGAAATTCATTTTCATGTCCTTCACTGACACTAGCCTCTTGAACTTTGATGAGTAGACTGAAGGTACTTTCAAATAATGCAAAAACTGACAGAATTCTTCTCTCTGGCTTTGACAAGGTGGTTGCAGCAACGGGAAGGTTCGTCCCCGTCTTTGTTTCCTCCGCATAGAGCTCCGGCCTAATGCCCAGCTCTTTAAGACCCTCCCTTGCATTTTTATGATCTTTTCCTTTGGACTTTTATTGTAGCAATGTTCCACAAGTAGCTTCACACACATTCTTCTTGACGTGCATGTTGTTAATCAAATAACGCACATCCAACATCAGCCAATACTCTAGCTCCCACAGAATTGATTTCTTGTTCCACATTCCTTCTTCTTCTTCACCATCTCATTTCTTTCTTTTGCCAAGGGTTTTTTTAGTTAGTTTGTGTAACTCCTCGATAGATTTGATGTCCTTGACTTTCAAGTGGACCAGATCTCCAGTCACATGCAACGGCGCCTCTCGATTCTCCTTTTCCCCATTAAACTGACAATCCATGGCTCGGTATGGATGTTTCTTGCCAAGGAAACGACAGTGCCCCATAAATACGTATTTCTTTGGAGGTTGCGATGAGCCGGGTTGTCGTTGATGGTGGTGAACAACATGCCATGCATTGTGAACTCCTGATGCTTGTACTCATCCCAAACCTCCGGCACACCAGGCTTCCACAATATCTTCAAGTCATCAACTAGTGGCCTCAAGTAGACATCAATACGGTGGCCAGGTTGCTTTGGCCTGGAGACCAATATTATCAGCATCATGTATTTTTGTTTCTTGCATAGCCAGGGTGAAAGGTTGTACAATGACATCACGACAGTCAAGGTTCTATGTGTTGAGCTCTGGTTACCGAATGGGTTCACGCCATCTGTGCTCATGGCAAACCGTATGCTCCTTGCGTCGTCAAACCATGGAAAGTGGGTATTAATGTTACCCCATTGCGCTGCATCTGCGGGGTGCCTAAACTTGCCATCTTTCATATAATTAAGCTCCTTTCGTCCTTCTTCATGCCATCCTTCATGCCAATGTAAGAGTTGGGCCTCCTTTCATGTTGTGAACCATCTTCTCAGTGGAGGAATGATGCAAAAAGACCATGCCACCCTCACAGGAGCCCCTCTGTTAGCCTTCTTATTGCCTCTGATCCCGCCGGGCTCATTCTCGTCATCAGCATTATTATCATCTCCACCATCCTTTTTCCTCTTGTACCGATCATAGCCACACTTGGGGCACTTGTCAAGGTTTGCATAATCTCCACGGAACAATACACAACTGTTCTTGCATGCATGAATTTTTTCAACCTCTATTCCCGGACGATAGATTATCTTCTTCGCCTCATAGACAGAATCTGCTATTTGGTTTCCTTCAGGTAGCATGTCTCTAAGCACATCCAATAGATGTTTGAAACTTTTGTTGCTCCAACCACGATCTGCCTTAAGCTGCAGAAGTTTTAGATCACCAGAAAGGCGAGAGTACTTCTGGCAATCAGGATAGAGGGGTTTCTTTGAATCTTCAATGAACTGCTTCAGCCTCGCTAATTTAGAAGGTGTGTACACTCGTTGAAACTCAACATCCCGCAATATTTGATCAACGTTGTGCACACGTTGCAACATCTCACCATCATTGAAGCCCCTAACTTCTTGATCAGTGATATCCTCAAGCCTCAACACATTTGGTGGGAATAAGGGTTCATTTCCCTCAAAAAGTCTACTGTCAGCAAGGTCTTCATCATGGTTAGCATGGTGTCACACTTCACCTTCATTTATGTAGCCTGCTTCGAGTTCATTAAGGCCTTCCTCACCATGTTTATTCCAACATGTGTAATTTTTTGTGAAACCACGTGTGACCAAATGATGAAAAATGATTTCCCGTTGTGAGAATTTCTTTTGGTTGAGACAATCAATACAGGGCAAAGCATTTCCTGAACACCACGGTTTCTCATATCCGCATCTGCTTGATTTAGAAAACCATTGACCCCGCTTAAGAAATTCTCCCAATCTTCTTAGGGCTGTCTGTACCTCGAAGCCCGAGCAGCAGACGCCATCTGCATTCCATACACCAAATGAGCATAATTCATCACGCAAAAAGACAGCTGAAGAATTTCAATAAAAAGGGCCAATTAATTTCCACTTTGACGAGGACTTTCTACAAGGCGAGCACGGCCGAGGAGGAGGATCGGAGGAGGCGTCGCGGCTGTGGTGACAGCGCGGAGGACGGCACGGTCGACGTCTGCTCTGGCCCCTTTCGCCGTCGCGCACGCGCGGCCGGCCGGCCTGCTGCAGCGTCGGCTTTCTGAGGAGAGAAATTAAGCGCGATCCTCAGAGTGCGCGCAGCTGGCGGCGGTGAACGGGACAGGTCGGCGGGGACATCTGAGCACACAGATCGAGCGAGTGACCTTCTGAGGAGAGAGAGCGAGTGTTGTTGTCGAAACAGGAGTGGCCTTCTGCGGAGAGAGAGCGAGTGGTGTCGGAAGGAGAAGACACAAACGAGATAACAACATGCGTCTCTGATGTGAGAAAAAAGGCGACCCTGGGTGGCAATCAAAGGAGACGCATCCTACAAGCATGCGTCTCCAGTACAAAATTATCAGTAGCAGACTTTAGTCTGTTACCAATACGGCAACAATCAATAACGGACTTAAGCAGCCCGTTACTGATAGGGTATTGATCGGTAACAGACTTTAAAAGCCCGTTACCGATAGGTTTGACATTTGTAACAGTCTCTTTTAACATCCGTTACAAAGAATTTATGTAATGGGCGTTTAAGAAGCCCGTTACCAGAAGTCCACATTGGTAACGGGCAGTAACGGGCGTTGTGGTGGCCAACCCCGGGGTCGTAACGGGTGCCAAACAACAACCGTTACAGATTTGGGTGGATGTAACGGGCGTTAAGGACCCGTTACAAATGTTGCGTGACCTATTTAAGGTTTTCTCGTAGTGTAAGGAATGAGAGGGAGGTAGTATGCACAGTAGTATATACACCATCCATATATGACGACATGCGACCGTTTGCGCCAGAGGCTGTGAATGCTGATGTGTCCATCAGGGACACTGATCGTGGCTACGATTGAGATTCCGGGAAGCCGGTCGGGGTGCTGATCGGTCGGCGCCATTGATTGGGCGGTGGTCGGATCAGAAAATAGGTTAGGATACCAGCACGCCGGTTGGGAGACTTGTTCGTGTGCCGGCAAGGGAGCTACCGCGGGTGGAGTGGTGACACCATAAGAGGGAGACGCGTTGGGTGGGTGTGCGGGCACTGGGCATGGGGTTGACTCTGGCGCGATGGAATCACGTCATGGGGTTGGTGGTGATGATGTCGGGAGGCGTGATGCAGGAGGGACGAGGTGCGGGAATCGCAACGCGGATGCGGGCAAGGGAGCATCATGCAGGTGGCCGCATCGCCCAGGAGTTGCGAGGTTGAATGGATCAGAGAGAGGCAGCGGAAAAGGATAAGGATCGGAACGATCTCAGGTTCGATGATACTATGTAGAGAGGTAGAATTGGAGGAAAACACTACACACATTAATGAGGTGCGGTGTGCTTCATTATAAAACCAATATGGCTTGATATACATGTAATACACCAACTATACAAGGAAAGTTATCAATCAGCTATACAAATCTAGAATATATTGTGCTTCGATATTTTTAAGTACTACTACATGTACATGTAACTGAGTTCCTGAAATGTTGAGGATCAAAATCTGCCAAAGCTTAAAGATAATCATTCAGGTTGTAAAAAAATATTTAATAACAATATATAGATATATAATAATTAATGGGAAAAAGGTTTTTTATTGCAACAAAGCTGTGAATAGGTCTCGATCAGCTCTAAGCTTTATTAAGTTACTTCCTCCATACTCAAAAAACTGGATGTTTCAGACAACGTTTTGGTCAAATATTGGGACATAAATAACTTTTATGTTGTTGAGTTTACAAATGTAAAAACTATATGAGTAGATTTGTCTTCCAAATTACTTTTATAAAAGTATACATATTTCATTTTTCGAAAATATTTTTATAAAAATAAGAAGTCAAAGTTATGCTTTGGAGACTTTGTTGCTGTTATAAACGTCTAAGTTTTTTGAGCTTTTTGAGTACGGAGGGAGTACAGTACAATCACAACATCGGTACTCCTAACTAGTCATATGTAACGCCTTTGTCTACTCCTTGAGGAATTACAGATCTTCAGCTGATGCGAACCCAGGCCTATAGCTAGTTACTTGAATGAACCTGTAAAGCATTCCAAGCATCAGCAGTTGAAGCAGTTCTCCTCAATTCCAATTCCACTGGGAGTCCAAAAAATGGTGTGGGCTTTGGATCCTTCTTGTAGGTTTCATCTCTGTAGCACAGCTTCCACCTGAACTGCCTCACAAGATAGTGCATGGTCACCATTGTTTCCACTCTTGAAAACTCTGTTCCAGGGCACATTCTTGGACCTCCACCGAAAGGCAAGAAGCTATAAGGTGGAATGGATGACCGGTTGTCAAACCGAGATGGATCAAACTTTGTGGGCTCATTGAAAAATCTGGAATCCAAATGTGTAATGCTTTGTGCTGCAAATACCTATCAAATTATAAGAAAAAAACATGTTAATGGATTCTGACAAATGAGACTCGCAGTTTATGAACACGTGTGCACTTAAAAGCACATACTTTCCAGCCTCTGGGAATGTGATACCCCTGGTATTCGATATCCTTTGTAGCAGTTCGGAAGCTTCCAAAAACTGGAGGAACTGTCCGGAGCGTCTCCATTGCCGCCTTCCAGGTATACTTCATCCTTGACACATCTTCCCATGTTAGAACATCCTCTGTTCTTTTGCTATCTGCTATCTCATCTTGCTCTGCATCACATATATACACATGATGGTATGATTAAACAGTTATCAATTTTTTTATCAAAAGGTAATGTGGGACAGTAATTTCGAAACTGGAGGCACAGCATAGTTGAACAGTGACACTTACCTTCACAGATCTTGGCGAGGACATCTGGCTCATTCGCGAGGTGGCGGATCATGAAGGTGATAAGAGCAGAGGTGGTACCGTGCGCTCCGATGATAAGACCCATCACGTTGTTAACAATATCTTCTATTGTGAGGGAATGCGCACCCTGGGAACGTAGAATGAGCATGTAGGTGATAAAATCAGTGCTGGAAACATGTTTCTCGTTCAACAGTGACTCTTCCTTCTTATGGGCAATAGCTGTGATGGCTTTCCGAATTTTGGCACTGGACCTCATGCCCTTCCCAAACCTTGTGAAGGGAATGTTTACCGGAAATGATAAGATTGCGTCACCAAGCAACTGGAAGTCAGCAGCAAGGGCTTCTACTATGCAAGCAGCTTCTGGGCCGAATATGACCGAACAGATTATACCAAGTGTAAGACGTCTTGCCAGTGGTTGAACCTGTAGGGGTAAGGAAAATGAGGTGAGAAACATAAAGGGCACATTTGATTTCCTTATTGCCTACCTACTTGCACACCTCTCGCCTTGCCTGTCATGGCAAGGCTTTCAGGGTCATGAGAGCCAGAATGGCTCGCCCAAGGATGCCAAAAAAAAAGTACTTCGGCAAGAATAATTAAGCATTGATCCAGTTTGCAAAGAATCCGGCCAAACATCATGTAGGATTCTAGCTAGGGTTGGGGCGGATATCCGCGAATTTTGGGTATGTGGGTTGTGGGTTTGGTGCCCACGGGTTCGCGGATTTGGCTATCCGCAACACTGTGAGTTTGAGGCGGATTCCACATTTCTCTCGTGGATATACACCGGAGCTCCAAAAAATTGATCCTAATAAACCCACATTAGAAATATTATTGCTCTTGTTTCTTTTGATACTGAACTTGTTAATTTATAATCCTAAGAAGATGTAGGTAATTGGTAATTCTATTTTTATTTCACATGTGAAGTTGATTCCACCATAACTGATGAATGATAAACTGTTCACTATTGTTCATTTGGAGACTGGATGCTTGTTTGTGTTGTTTTCCATGTGTATTGAACTTGTAGTGTGTTGAATTGCGTATTTTTGAAGTAATCTGGACAATACTCATGTATTATGTGCTCCTGTTTATAATAATTGAACCAGGTTTTGGATTATCCGTTGGGTTTTGGATATCCGTGGATTTGGGTTTGGATCTGAATTTTCACCCGAACTAATATTTGGGTTGAATTTGGGTTTTAGGTTTGGGTTATGGGTTTGGGTGCCCTCACACTACATCCGATCCGAATCCGACCCTTTACCATCCCTAATTCTAGCAAATTATATTGTTGTCCAGCAAGGGTAGACTAGCACTAGCAAGGATTCCATTATCCTTTATTGTTTTGGTGTACCTTTTAGATGTTGAATTCAGTTGCCATGCACATTTAATTAAGCAGTAAACATACTAGATGATATCATGTATTGATAGAGTGTTCATATGAATATAGAAATATGGAAGTGTCAAATTGTCCTTACGCTGACAGTATTGCAACCAAACCAGTAGAGCTTGATCTGCCTCCTGACCTCATCATCTATGATTCCCACATACCTTCTTACCATCTCAGGTGCCAGGTAACCCTGCAGCGCTCTGCGCACTTGCTTCAGCTCATCACCGTTGAGTGTAAGTACGGAGCGGCCGAGGAGGGCACGGAGGGCATGCGTTTGCGTTAGGGCGAGGTTCTTGTTAGTGAATATGAAATGGTTGGCCGCCGGACCAGCAAGCAACACTGTTGGTGATCCCAGCACTGACATCTTGGACACCAGACCATACTTCTTTATCCTTGCTCTGAACCATTGGTCATCTGTGTTGCTGCGAAGAGAGTGGAGGAGGGAGAAGGTTTGGCCGATGACAGGGATGCCCAGGTCACCAGGAGGGAGGTTGTGGGTTGTATAAGGCCTGTTTCTTTTGATGAGCAGATGCAAGAGCAAGGCAACTAGTGCTGCAACGAGCAAGATGAAAGCCATAGGAGTTATTAGGAGTGAAGGTTTGATGTTCGTTACGGTTGAAGGGTGCAAATATATACTATATCAGAGCCGGTGGTGGGGGTGGGGGGTTCTATTGTTGGTTTTGCGTGCTCATGTAGTAAATACATGATCAGTATATTAGCGCAGGAGCAAAACATGTACTATTGACATTGACTCAATACATATGATAAAACACGTGGAAAACAGATGATTATGACTTGGAGAAGACTGCAATTTTCATTCGTTTAATAGAAAGGTATGTTTAGGGAAAATGTATGTTTTGGTTCAAAACAAATAAATTATTAGCAGTCTTTCTGTTGCATATTAGTTTACCAGAATTCTATCCAATTGTGGCAGTGACCCATAGGGACCCCACAAGGAAAAATCCGGAGGTGAGTCGCCATCGGAAAAAATGGCGAAGACAACATTCCAAGAACTCGTGTCCACAGAAAATAGTGTCGAGGTGGTCACATAAAGCATTGCCACACAGTACAGAAGCTAAGGACAATTGTCAAAATCATCGATCCTGACAGCAGTTGCGCATCCACGTATTTCATGTGTATAGAAAAGCATTCATGTTCGTTGAATAGTGCCTGGTCCATATAGTAGACAATTGATTCTGTACTCCGAAAAAGAACAGGGATCAAATGAAGGATTAGCCTTTTGAAATTAGTGTTGGATTATTAGTCTGACTGATCACCATGGTACCGTGGTTGATTTATGAGGACTAGTAGCTTCCGAGGACCAGTGGATGGTCGCTCCTTACCGACGAGTGAATGACAACATTGTGTGGACCGACTCTTTACCGGTATTGTAGTTGCAGGTTGTGGCTTGATTTGTATAGTGCAGATGAAGAACAAGCGTGAAAGGTCTATGCCTGTGTGGTCTTCAAGGTGTGGAGAGACATGCAAGCTTGGTTCGAGGGGCCTGGTGGCCGACGGGTTCAAGTGCGGACCGCACGGTGACAAGAAAGGCAAGACAAAGTCTTGAACATGGAGCCGGTGCAGGGTAGTGGCTAACAACCGGAGTCTGCACGCGGGGTTTGGTTGGTTTACTCCACAAAACCAACACCGAGTTGGGACGACGTGGTTGCCGAGTCAAGAGGAGCTTGGCGCGGAGGTGAAGGACTGGATTGGCGACCAAAGAGGGGGGCGGGAGGAAATGGAAGCAAATAAAAATTCTTCCCAAGACTTGGCCTATATCCCAAAACAACTTTCAAAAAATTCCACACAAACTTGCAAAGATCACGTAATCACAGCGGACCTATTGAATGTTGGAACAAGTTAGAACAAGCCTAGGAACCTAGCGGAAGTAAGCACAAAAGGAACGAGAGAGAGCTAGCGCAAGACGACCTACAAAAGAAATTTTCCAAACTTCCGGCCCAAGGACGGTACTACCAATAAGGGCTTATTGTCAGCCAAAAATTAGGTTATCGATACTACCTATGTCAGGTCGGTAGTATCGACAGCCTCCAGAAATCAGCTCGCGCAATAGCCCCAAACTTTCGATCGATGGATCTCCCAAACCACTTGGTGTCTTGAGACGAAATTTTGGGGAGATGATGAACACCCCAAAGGAAAGATATGCCCCCACAAATTTCGTTCTCTAACTCCATACAACTCTCAGAATCACAAATCTCGTGCCTCTATCTCAAGAACACGAAGAACTCAAGAACCACCAAAATTGAAGGCCTTCCTACGAGATTTGAGGGGCAAGATCACCAAGAAAAGAGGCACACCAACCTCATATGTGATTCCCAACACAAATCCCGCAAAGAAACACCATTAAATCATTCCCACAAAAATCCCAAAAAAGGCTCCGAAAATCACCGAATAAGATAAACGGGAGGAGCAACAAAAACCCTTGAGGAATCAGGGCGAACCTTCTATACATACCATTAAAGATTCATACAAGGTCTAACTTACCTCCTCAACATCCATCCCTCTCTCAAGATCTCACCACGAAGCTCTCAAGCTAGTCCTATAGAAAATCCTAGGGAAAATAGGAATGGAAAATAAGAAAGCAAATGATCTAGGGTTCCAAGAGATGGCTGCCATCCTCTCTCCTCGAAGTTTATATGGAGGCAACCTAAAGAAGAAACTACCCCTATTACATAATACTAGGATACACGCCCCGAAGGGCACTTTGGAAATTCTTGTTGTAGCACCATCGGGCGAATGCCCGACGACCGCACCTCACTTAGCCTCGATGCAAGCCTTGCGATCCTGACGTGTGACCTCCGCTTCGAAGTCTCTTGATGTGCCCGGATCCCATCTCCACCCATCGAGCCACCAGTCTTGGCTTTGTGGCTCAACCAAGGAGCCCGACGATTTTGTGGTGAACCACCGCAAACCCCGCAGACTCTGTGTAGCCTCCACGCCAATCCCACTAATGACTCGGCTGCCACGGTCGTCCTGGCTTGGTGTTAGTTTTGTGGAGTAAACCAACCAAACCCCGCGTGCAGACTCTAGTTGTGAGGCACTACCCTGCACCGGCTCATTGTTCAAGGCTTCGCCTTGCTTTTCTTTCCATCGTGCGGCCCGCACTTGATCCTTTCGGCTACCGGGTCCCTCGAACCAAGGCTACTTGTCTCTCCACACCTTGGAGGCCACACGGGCATAGACCTTTTGCGCCTATTCTTCACCCGCACAAACGCAAACCAAGCCGCAACTTGCACCTGCCATGCTCGGTCAAGAGTCAGCCCACACTACGTTGTCAATCGAGTTTTGTGCATGTTGTCGGAAGTTCTGACCTGACAAAGGAAGTTCTGACCTGACAAAGGAAGTTCTGATAACTCGTTCGTTGGCTGACAGAGAGGTGTTTAGTGGAAGTTCCGACCCTGAACCGGAAGTTCCGATAATGAGTCTTTGACAGACGGAGAACCCATTATCGGAAGTTCCGTCCTTGGGATGAAGTGCTTGATCTAACTTGTTCCTAGGGTCAGTAGGTCCGTAGTGACTACGTGATCTTGACAAGTTTGTGTAGAGGTTATTCGAAGTGATTTTGGGACTTAGGTCGAGTTCTCATCAAAGAATTTTTTTTATTGGCTCCCATTCACTCCCCCTCTCTAGTCGCCAATCCAGTCCTTCGATTTATACAGAGACAGTGATTGTGAAACAAAGAAGTTAGGCCTTGTTTGTTTCCGTGGTAGGCTCCACAACAGCACACTTGTGTGAATTTTGTCACCCTATGGAACCTCCTAATGGCAAAGGAGTTGCGGCCGAACCACAACAATCAAATCATCTGGAAACTAACACCTAATGGAGAATACACGACTCCTTCATCCTATGCTGCACAGTTCAACGGTTGTACAACCTCGCCAAAGCTAGATTCGATTTGGAAGGCGGAATGGCTGGCCAACCAACCTTACCGCAACGACATGGCCACATAGTGCATCATTATCACACTAGTGGGCCAACATCACGGCAACACCCAACATCCCCTTCAAGGCAATTAGGAGCTTGACACTCCTTCTGACCTAGGAGATCTGAACTGTAACAAAAAAGTCTTCAACCACTACTAATCTTCAGCAGTGACCATCATGGCAAAAATGAAAAGTGAAGCATCGATTTGGATCGCTGCAGATGTGAAGGGCCTGGTGGCCCTCTTTGAACGCGAGTAATCGCTTTGTAGCTTTTACTTTCTTTGTCGGCTAGCCAGTGTTGTTCAAATTCCTCTTTTTCAATGAAATAGCCACAAGCTCGATGCCCATTAATTCAAAAACAAGTTTGTTTTAGTGGTGTGGTCGCGCCATGGTGGCCAACCACCGACAAACCCGCCGAACGGGTCGTGGCAACCGCGTGTTTTTGCGCCACAAGGCCCCTCCCCCACAGCGACCTAAAATTGAAATGCGACCCCCACTCCTAGCTACATACGAGAAATCTCCTTTCCCTACAAACCAATTTTTTAGTGCCTGCGCCGTGTCCATTCATGGTCTTCCGTGATCGGCCCCTTCTGATGGCACCGACGTCCCTAAAGCGGCGGGATGTGCTTGTGGCGTTGGGAAGTGGCGGCGTGCCATTTACAATGAGCATGGTATTGGGTTTAGGTTGGTGTATTCATCATGCATGTAGAAATGGAGGTGCGTGTTTTGGCAGTGGTATAATGATCTCGAAGCATGCTGCCCGCTTCATGGCGCAAATGGATGGCCGTTGCAAGGAGGATGGCGGGGATGAGAAGAAGTGCTGAGATCATGCTTCCCTGCATGGTTGTCTACACTAGTCATATATTTTGCTATTTTTGAAGGGGTATATTTTTCTATTCATCTAGATATACATTATGTCTAGGTGCATCGACAAAGGTATAACTTAGAAACACCACAAAAAAAACTACAATTGGGAACGTAGGGAGTATGATATATAAATATGACAGTGTATAGGCAAAAAGTAAAGATGCAAGAAATACCAGCAATATTAAAATGCTCTAAACATAGGCTAATTCCACGCATCATGAAACATACATCATAGCCTCGTTTATATCGTGTGGAAATTACTTAATGAGCTGTAGAACTGAGACAACGCAACTTGTGTGTGGGTCATTGGTGATAAGGTTCGTGTGTACTAAATCTATTCGTGATAGATGAGATCTTGCAGAACCGCGGTTGATTTGGACATGAGATCCAGCGGTACTGAGACCACACACGATGTTATGTTTTCTTGTCCAAACGACTTTCAGTAGCAACCGATACGTACTCCATCATTTATCTTTTGATAGGGATACTTCACCTTGACTCAATGAACAAGGAAAACAACCATTCTTATTATCTCATAAATGCAAACACGTTTTTTTTTCTTTGGCCATCCAATGTTTGCATTGATAACTCTTTGTTATCTTTGTCATTTATCACTGAAGCCCATAAATGGCAAGTAGTACAATAATATGTGAAAATCTTATTTCCTGAAAATGTCCCTATCGAAAGAGAATGGTGGGAGTATTTCTTTTAATTTGTCCAAAGAAATCTCCACCACATCATGCTGCAGTTTCGGAACTCTAGAAACTTGCATGTAACCTTTCGTCCTCACACTGCTCATCGGCGTTTAAATGAAAAAGAATCATGAACCTGTGACAACCCGCCCAGGAAAATAACGTACTATCGCCTAAGACCGATCCACTTTGGTCATTAAGCAATAGTAAAGTATCATCCTGTCGTTGGTTGCCGGGTTAACGCCCGGTAAATCACTTGGACATCGAACAGAGGATCGGCACATGCATTAAAACTCACGCGAAGGCGAGTCCAGAGTACAACATGAATTAAACATTTTATTACAAACCATTGTTCTTGACATGGAGTAAAGGTTCAGAGTTTGAAAATACAGCGGAAATAAATTAAACTAGCGCAACGGTAGACATCACAGGAGGCCATCCGTGATGTCAATACTTGTCGTCACCCTTCTGATCAATCACACCTGCAACAACAATTTTAAACCAAGGCTGAGTATACTAATACTCAGCAAGACTTAACCGTCGGGTGATGACTACATCACCAACCTCTAGACATGAAAGGCTTTTGGCCGGTGGAGTTTCTCTTGCTTAAACAGCTTCTAAGAGTAGATCCTTATTTTCAAAATTTTAGCATAAGTTCTAGTTGATTACCATTTCTAAATGTGCCATCTAATCCAATCAAGAATTGGACAAGCAATTAATTCATACAACAATATTTCTGGAGTTCCATCATTATGGGATATCATGGCTAGTTGATTAAGCAGTCTCGGATAAAGGTGAGAGGCCGACAATCGATTGATTTAAACCTTGCAAGGTAGAACCAAACACATGGTAGGCTGTCCCCACAAGGACAACTTTCCCAGGCCGTTTCCAAAAGTCTTCGGGTTGGGATCGAATCTTACAGTCCCTGGTACAGGCTATCCGGCATACCCCACGAGATACCCGGAGTCACCATACACCACCCTTCCCGGTAGCTAGCCGGTTAGGAGATTTCTCAAGAGTAGTAACGGTAGGATCCCGTGCCGCCTCATTAAGGTACTAGGCTTACCGGCCCCATAACCGGCGAATGTTTAGTACGTTCAAAAGCTTAGCCCACATGACCACTGGACCGGAGCCCAATCCCATGCTCTTACCACATGAGCAATCCATTTAAGGATATCTTATGATTCCTATCTAGGAACCTATTCTCGCGAATGACGAACATCGGTCGACTTCTATCGGTCCTATAGCATAGCGACTATCGACCTAGCATACTAGTGATAGAGCATAGGTACCTAGGGATCATGCATCTAGGGTTTCAAATCAACTTCTGAAACGTAAATGCACAATAATAGCAAACATAATTGCATAATTTTAAAAGACGGGGGTTAATGATCCGGGGCTTGCCTTCGATGGCAAGGTTGGCCTTGGGCCCTTCTGGACTTGGGTCCAGGTCTTGAGCTACGTTTACGCACGACAGCTCCTTGTCGGGACCTTCGTCTCCTCCTTCCGGCACGAGCGTACGTCTACTAGCGGAAAGATCTACACGAAGATGCAAATGCAGGATTTATTCGACGGTTTTTACTTTAATCAATTACAAACCATATTGACAATCAAGGGGTGTATTTGTTGGGCACATTCACCTAGATAAGAATACATTTAGCATACTCTTCCATAAAGGAACAATATGCAACTCTTTATTAATTATTCTTTTTTGATGGTGATTGTGTACATATATATGTAAACATTTTAATTTAAAATTCACCAACAGTAGTGGGTAGGTATATTTAACCTTTTTAACATGATTTGCAACCATCCTCAAGTTAACATGGGTGGTTTGGTGATTTCTCTTTTAGGAAGGTTATTGGTTGTACATGGGTTATTCTTTTATTGCACAATTGAATAAAGGTTTCTTTGTACTTGTCATTTCATGTGAAAGCTTTAATCCTTTTTCCTTTCTCAAGCAAAGATATGAATAATATTTTTACCCATGAATTAATTCCTTATCAGCAATGAGAATTAATCATCTTTGAATTAAATTAGATAATACTTTCGAAAAGGAAAAAGAATTAAATAAGGTCTTTTCTTTATTTAATTTCTCTTTAATTATTAAAAGGGCTTTTAAGCTTTTTATTAAGCAATTAAATTACCAAAAAATCAAAGGAGTGTTTCTTAAGCCTACTAGCACCTATACTGGTCCATTGGACCCACATGTAAGTGTTGGATGCATGGAAATTAAATGTTCTAGAAAATAACAAAGGACTAGGTAGTGATTCAATTTAAATGCATACAAAAAAAATAAGCATCAAAATTCTCCCAACTTTCTTGTGCATGGTCTCTGATCCTAAACAAGTCTAAAGAACCAGCATGTTCACATGGAATCTCTACTGAACTTGGTTTATTAATTTAGAAAGGAAAACATGCATAATTAGAGGATAAATATTTCTGTAAAGCCAAAAATCAAGATTAATTCACAAGATGTGTACTTTGGTATTACAAGACAGTGTGCACAAGTTGAGCTCAAAAACATACAAACATTTAGCAAGAAAAATCATTTATGCAGATCTGCCAGAAATGGAAAAACATTTTTAGGAAAAGATTTACACAATAACTTTGTGCAATTTTTCGCATAGGAGCTAGTCATGACCTAACACACAACATATCCAAAAATTAGATACAGAGGATTTATGGTTTTTGAGATATTGCAGATCTAGGGTTTTCACATTTGTATTTTTCTTGCAAAAACTAACAGGAATTAGCTCAGGCCCGAATAACCAAAGTTGTGGGATAATTCACCATGAATCCAAAAAAATTGGTTTTATATTTTTCTGATTTTTCTGTGATTTTCTACACAATTTACAACAAACAGGGAAATGGCAAACACTATTGGAGTTACCCTTTTGCAAGAAGGACCCTGGAAAGATTTATTCTTTTGCAATGTGGCCCCTCGGCGGCCGTCCGGCGCGGCTCCGGCCAAATTCTGGCCGGGCCGGCGGCGGGGCCGGTCGGGGAAGGGCCGGGGAGGTTCACTAGGTCGCATGGGAGCCCTTGGAGGTCGGGATTTGGGCGCAGAGGCGGCCGGAGAGGTAGCTCGGCGGTGGTGGCGGCGCTAGCCGTGGTGGCAGGGATGTCCGGTGAGGTGGCGGCCGATTCGGGCAACGCACGGCCGGGGCGGCTTCCACGGGGTCCCAGGGAGGCGTAGGGTAGCTGGGACGGTGATGGGATGGAGGGAAAATCAAAGTTCACCGCGTAGCCCCCATGGTGGCCGGTGGCGGGCATGGCGGGGGGGGGGGGGGGGGGGGGGTTAGCGCGTCGGGGAAACGGGCAGCGACGCTTTTAAGGGAGCGTGTGAGCTGGAGCACGGGAGAAGGCAGCGCGGGCAGGGCACGTACCACGGCCGGTACGGCGGCGAGCAAGAGGGCGGGGGGCAAAGCGTACGGCGGCGCGCGGTTCGGGGCACGGGCGGGGAGCGGCGCGGACTCGGGATTCCCTCGGCGTGCGTGCCACCTCGGGACGGGGCGGCGTGTGGACCGAGGCACGGCGGAGGGAGGGCGCGGGGGGCGGCGCCGGCGGCGCGGCGGGGCGGCGCCGGCGGCGCGGCGCCGCGCGCGCGCGTCGCGCACGCGCGCGGCGTCGGTCCGGCCCAACGTTTTGCTGAGCGCTGGTTTGGATGCTTGAATCTCCAAAAAGTTGAATAAAAGTGCACAGAGCGATGAATAGGAAAATTGTAGATCTAACTACCCTCTACAACTTTCGTAAAGGCCGTCTAGTGTTTTTCTCGACGGATTTTGCAGGAACGTCGTGCCAACTTTGAATGTCGGCCTGTTCTGGAAAACTGGAGGTACTGTCAGTCGATCAAATTTTTCACCAATTTCCACCCAAAATTTGAAATGCCATTCTACACGAAAGTTGTGTCCCTCAACATGATGGACAACTTTCATAAAGGTAGATTTTGAAGTGTTTAGGTGAATTTTGGGGAACGCGGCAAAAGTTCCGGATGACATTCGCTGACGTCAACGGTTAAGCCGGTTGTGACCGTGTCTTTGACCAAGGGTCCATTACGGGTGTGTGTAGGCTTGGTCAAGGGGTTCATTAGGGTTCATTGGCGAGGTTTTTGGGTGATGACCCAGGTTGACCTAGGTTTGACCGGGGTTTGACTGGTTTGACCCGGCTGATCCGGTCATTAGCGTTAATGACGGTAATTAAAAACCTGGGGCGTCACAGCCTACCCCCCTTAAGAAGAATCTCGTCCCAAGATTCGAACTACAAGAGGAGATGAGGAAGGGGTTCTGGGGTAGAGGTGTTACCTAAGAAATTCAGTTGGCTTTGCTCCACTTGAGGGCTTGGCTTGTTGTTGTTGATAGCAGATCCGGGGTTCTGCTTCTGCTGCTGGGGCTTCTGCTGTCTGGGGTTTGGGCACTCATTGGCAAAATGCCCGGGCTGTCTACAATTGTAGCACAAACGGGGTGGAAGATCTCTGGGTTTGGAGATCAGTTGCTGGGTTTTCTCGATAAGGCGGAGCCTCTTCCTCTCCTTTTTCTTTGCCCTCTTCGCGGTTCGCGAAGGTGTTGCACTAGCAGGGAGTTGAGTAGTCTTGTTAGTGTTACATCCTCATTTGCCCTAGTGCGGATGGGTCTCCGTACAGGTAATTTCCCACTCACTTACATCTATCTCAGATAGTTCTCGTTTACTGCCTTTATTTGCCCTCTCTTCTGCCCTGAGATCCATTGGTAGCCGAAAAGGTGGTAATATTGAGTCAGAGGCTTGGGGTTGGTCTTGATTAACATACTCCTCCAACAGATTGAACAAACGGGCTTGTTCGACCATAGAAGCAGATAAAGACTGAGAGAGACTGTCGGCCAAGCTGTTCTGATATGGTTTCCCATAACGTCCTTGGAGAACATCGTACACTATCTGGCTCAGCACGGAATTCTGCCCTTCTAACAGTTGAGTTGCGCCGACAATGACGTTTATGTCCCTCTGGGTGGGTACTTCGGTTGAACAGGGCTCGGAAGGTTGGACCTTCTGTTGCAACGGCGGCATTCGCGGCAGTTGCTGAGCCATCTGTTGCTGAGTTTGCAGGAGTTGGCGCAATACCTCGGTATGTGCTGTTACGAAAGCTTCGGTCAACATCGTGGCGGCGGTAGCGTAAGATCACCACTACCTGATGCATCAAAACCATAGGGGTTATTCTATGCCGGTCGGAACATCTGAACATTTCAGTCCTTAATTAGCACATGCTCAGAATCTCACCCATAAGCTTATAATTCGAACATATTCTACGAGACTCGTTCACGGTAAGCAATGCAAACCGGACATCCCAATAGTCACAATATCAATTTGGTAAAGCTTTGTCTACACACATCTCATGATCAGGAATGCAGCTGGAACAAAAGGTACAAGGGGTGTCCTCTTACTACCTCATCGCCGTTCATGAGGAAGCGGACGATGAATGTGCACATGCACAGCTAATAGCAGACATAATCCTCCTACGATACAGAGGTACATCCCTAACAATGTCCAGCGAAACGACTCGAGCTCTTCTGAAGACGGAGTCATGGGTGGCAGCTTGGATTGATTTCTGCTTTCGGTCTACTCTGAGTTTCACCTCGACGTCGGGGATGAAGACGGGAGAACAGCTTGCTCGAGAGGATTGAAGTAGGTGGAAGAGATGCTCTAGTGGCAAAGTAGCCAGGCTAGCTAGAAGAAGAACAAGAACAGTGATAATGCCGAGCTCGGATGGAAATGGAGCTTTCAGCATCGGCCGTTCCGGGTAAAAGGTTCCATTTTATAATCGTTGCGGGGTAGTAACGGTCAGTTGACCCAGTCGGGTATCTGGTGTATACAATACGGAGCTCGACAATGGTCGGCCCGTGAGGCTTCGGCGTCGTGAATACGGTTGCGAAAATTGATGATAGAGCGACGTCATGGCGTCGTACGGTCGTGACACTGATGACGATGGGGCTCAACGGTCTAAATAATTGACCGTGATGGGGAGCGAAACGAGGAAAGCTCAGTGTACTACGCTTTACGCTTGTGATAGCATCAAAGAGAAGTGTAGCCAAAGGCTTCGATCAATCCTAGGCGTACTTCCTTGCTCGATTCTGAGGATTTGAAGGTTATGAGCACGGACCAAGAACGAATACACGATGGATGACTTCTCCATGTTGACTATTCGAGAACCTTGATTGCTCGAGAAAAGTTTCTACTTGTACTGTTTCCACTAGGCTAGCGGAAAAGGAATCGATGCTACAAGGTCGTCGAGATTCACGGCAGGGGACCAATTCGTCAGAGGTTTCCAATAGACCATTACAAAGAAAGAAGGCTAATGACAGAGTTCCATAATCTCTTGTACGAAAGATGACTTCAAGTGGGAACTTCAAAGAATAATCTTGCTCACACCTTTACTTATTTCGCAAATTTTGAGGTTTTGACAACTTGTTGTTTTGAAAGTGCAATACTTTTCAAAGTTGATGCAATGCATATGCTTGTGCAGTAGGGTGCTCATGATGCACGTTAGAATGACTTGGTTACCCATATGCGTTAGTGATTGCCAGGGCAATCAATAGTAGGGAGAGGATCTGTGTGACGAGTTGCTTTCTCACAACCAAGATACCTAGCGCGCTCCTAGTGGCAGTCGTGTGGCTGCAGCACACACGATACCCTAGGTTCCGTCGCGGCACCTTTGGTTATGGAATAACATTGTCAACAATCACGAGAGGTAGAATAGGGGTATGGAGTTTCATGCGAATGCACGTTAGTATACCCATGCTTCCTAAATGCATATGCTATGCAGCGCATGCTCAAAAGCAACATTTTAATTTAAATCACAAGGTTTGAGCAAGACCAAAAGAAACAAGTTCAGGATTTAGGAATTGATTGGATCTTTGACTGGCACAAAATTTGTGGAGCACAGGACTTGATTGATCACAACTACCATAAGTAATGCTTACAAAGATCATTACGGAAAGGGGATGTTTAATCCAGGCATTGCATCGATGGGGGTTTTCAGAATTACCAAACAACATTTGGAATTACAGTGCAAACTTAGCTGCAACGACAAGGTTCCTAGTTCGACCAACCGCAAACTAACCAAGAGCGGTTGTGGTACACTAGGATTTCTTACAACACTACGCTCTTACGACTCAGACCTTTAATTTCCAACGGACCAACTTCCAAGGGTGAGGTCTTCCACGCTGAAGGACTACGGTGACTCGGGTCCAGACTCAATTCCAGATTCACCTTGGATATCCTCAACATCTTCTTGCGCTGGTCCAGGAATGACAAGTTCTGGGGGTGGAACTGCTAGAGCTTCCAGTTGATTTTCTAGTTCAAGCATAAACTGATCGTTATGCTGCAACAAGAAATTCTGCTCATGGATGATCTCGGTTAGCTCTTGTATCTTGGCCTTGTCTTTGCGTCTTCCCTTCTTGAGAGTAGCGATCATTTCTCGGGCTTCCTTCAACGCTTGAGCTGAACACCCCACTTCCTTAACCTTGTATTTATAGATTTGGTGTCTATAGAATACGCTTTCTCCCACCATTCGTTGGTAGGCGTCGTACATGGCTTCTAAGAAGCGTACTGAGGTGACAAGATCAGGGCTATAGTGAGAGTTGCTCTGGGCTGGAAGGGTAGTTTCTCGTTCACCACCCGGCGCAATGTGTCGCTCGGGTACCGGAATTACTTTGGCTGCAGAGTTGGCTATCTCGGCAGGGTGCTTTCCATAGAAAGTTGTGAGTGTTTCGAGAGCAGCCTTCTGCACCGTGTCGGAAAAGTTTCTTCCGTGTGCCGTACATTCCCACTCATCCCAAGCAGGATTGGTCGGGCACATTGAAATCTTCACCTTTACTTCACAACGAAGGAGTTGGCCTGTGGTCATGACCTCACGTGTTGAGTACTCTGGGTAAGTGGTGTACCCAAAGTCCTTCAAGGTGTCCCACAAAAGTGCAGGAAAACCACCCTCCTCGAGGTAATTCACGAGAGTCCATGATTCCACATCAGTCGATGTAGAGCCAACGTGGTCCATCTGGACATAATGACAAAAGTGAGAACCAGTCGAGTGCGAGTGTGCAAAGATAACTCGATCCACGAATACGGGTAGGGTTAAGGTATGGGGTAACCATGCATACTAAGATCCAACGTATGCTGGACTCGAACGAGTAGACATACCAAATGGTACAGGGTCTGGCAGTCGGAAACCGACTTCCTAACTTGAACCAAAGTCCAGCACTTCACAAGTCTGCGGCGTAACTTAGCAAGGTGATGAAACTCAAGTAGAGTATGCAAGGTTGCCAGAAGATTAGGAAAGGTTCTATCTAGGCAAGGTATCAAAAAGGTTCTAGGAAGATAGCAAAACAAAGGTTGACTAACCGAGCATAACCTGCGGTAGACCAAGTTACGATCATGAACTTTGGTGAGCAGAAACTAGATTAGATTGAAGCGACCTAGGTTAAGATCACCTAGACGAAAGTTTCTTGGACAAGAACAGCAATTTAAGCAAAAATTCTATTAAATTTAAGCATGATAACACATCTACACCTAAAGAGGCTAAACAGAACAAAATACACTATCACTATTTACTTTAGAGAGCACGGAAACAGACATGAGTTCAGTTTAGGTTCCTTTTCGATTTGTAACATGATGCAAGACGTCCTATGCGTCCTCACAAGGCAATCAAGCCAAAACTTGGAGTTAGCGCCGGTGGCATGGCACATACACGTGTCTCCCTATAATAACTAGTCGAGATCTAGTCGAGGCTTACTTAACGACTTACGAAATGAGGTTAGTGTACCTACAGAAGATCACAGAACACAACGAACCTTTCATGCCAGCACTCATGAAAGCGTCCACATACATTACCGTTCACTATAGAAACGACATCCATGCGTTAAGCCACTGCATGGACAGCGTCCAACCTCGGACATTCTCCGTTTGAATGGAGTATATCCTTGCCTCGCATGAGTGACATGCGGAATGCTCACATATGAAACACGTGGCAAGACAACTCATAAACAGATGCGAAGATGGGATCCGTGGAATGGATCACTCCATCAACCCTCGCAATTCCCGTGATGCGGAACAGCACACGTATAAAACACGTGGCTCATCTAGTTTGGTTGTGCGAGAAAGTAAGTTTGACATAAAGTAAAATGTGCTGGGAGTTAGCAAAATAAACCATAGATTAATAAGCCACCTAAAAGAAACCAAAGATTCCCTCTAGGGCCTCTCGGTCTAGTTTATCCTTAACGGACCAACGTGTTTTGCAATCAAACAATCTTGGCAATTTTATTCGAAAATCATGTGGTTAGAGTTGTTAATTAAACTCTGGTGCATGCAGTCGCTCTGATACCAGCTGTGACAACCCGCCCAGGAAAATACCGTACTATCGCCTAAGACCGATCCACTTTGGTCATTAAGCAATAGTAAAGTATCATCATGTTGTTGGTTGCCGGGTTAACGCCCGGTAAATCACTTGGACATCGAACAGAGGATCGGCACATGCATTAAAACTCACGCGAAGGCGAGTCCAGAGTACAACATGAATTAAACATTTTATTACAAACCATTGTTCCTGACATGGAGTAAAGGTTCAGAGTTCGAAAATACAGCGGAAATAAATTAAACTAG
The DNA here is from genome assembly GCA_947561735.1 of Cenchrus americanus. NCBI lineage: Eukaryota > Viridiplantae > Streptophyta > Magnoliopsida > Poales > Poaceae > Cenchrus > Cenchrus americanus. Next base: position 160,556,456 of record OX387242.1, on the reverse strand, counting down.
CGCAACGGTAGACATCACAGGAGGCCATCCGTGATGTCAATACTTGTCGTCACCCTTCTGATCAATCACACCTGCAACAACAATTTTAAAGCAAGGCTGAGTATACTAATACTCGGCAAGACTTAACCCTCGGGTGATGACTACATCACCAACCTCTAGACATGAAAGGCTTTTGGCCGGTGGAGTTTCTCTTGCTTAAACAGCTTCTAAGAGTAGATCCTTATTTTTAAAATTTTAGCATAAGTTCTAGTTGATTACCATTTCTAAATGTGCCATCTAATCCAATCAAGAATTGGACAAGCAATTAATTCATACAACAATATTTCTCGAGTTCCATCATTATGGGATATCATGGCCAGTTGATTAAGCAGTCTCGGATAACAGTGAGAAGCCGACAATCGATTGATTTAAACCTTGCAAGGTAGACCCAAACACACGGTAGGCTGTCCCCGCAAGGACAACTTTCCCAGGCCGTTTCCAAAAGTCTTCGGGTTGGGATCGAATCTTACAGTCCCTGGTGCAGGGCTATCCGCATACCCCGCGAGATACCCGGAGTCACCATACACCACCCTTCCCGGTAGCTAGCCGGTTAGGAGATTTCTCAAGAGTAGTAACGGTAGGATCCCGTGCCGCCTCATTAAGGTACTAGGCTTACTAGCCCCATAACCGGCGAATGTTTAGTACGTTCAAAAGCTTAGCCCACATGACCACTGGACCGGAGCCCAATCCCATGCTCTTACCACATGAGCAATCCATTTAAGGATATCTTATGATTCCTATCTAGGAACCTATTCTCGCGAATGACGAACATCACTCGACTTCTATCAGTCCTATAGCATAGCAGCTATCGACCTAGCATACTAGTGATAGAGCATAGGTACCTAGGGATCATGCATCTAGGGTTTCAAATCAACTTCTGAAACGTAAATGCACAATAATAGCAAACATAATTGCATAATTTTAAAAGAAGGGGGTTAATGATCCGGGGCTTGCCTTCGATGGCAAGGTTGGCCTTGGGCCCTTCTGGACTTGGGTCCAGGTCTTGAGCTACGTTTACGCACGGCAGCTCCTTGTCGGCACCTTCGTCTCCTCCTTCCGGCACGAGCGTACGTCTACTGGCGGAAAGATCTACACGAAGATGCAAATGCAGGATTTATTCGACGGTTTTTACTTTAATCAATTACAAACCATATTGACAATCAATGGGTGTATTTGTTGGGCACATTCACCTAGATAAGAATACATTCAGCATACTCTTCCATAAAGGAACAATATGCAACTCTTTATTAATTATTCTTTTTGATGGTGATTGTGTACATATATATGTAAACATTTTAATTTAAAATTCACCAACAGTAGTGGGTAGGTATATTTAACCTTTTTAACATGATTTGCAATCATCCTCAAGTTAACATGGGTGGTTTGGTGATTTCTCTTTTAGGAAGGTTATTGGTTGTACATGGGTTATTCTTTTATTGCACAATTGAATAAAGGTTTCTTTGTACTTGTCATTTCATGTGAATGCTTTAATCCTTTTTCCTTTCTCAAGCAAAGATATGAATAATATTTTTACCCATGAATTAATTCCTTATCAGCAATGAGAATTAATCATCTTTGAATTAAATTAGAAAATACTTCTGAAAAGGAAAAAAATTAAAGAAGGGCTTTTCTTTATTTAATTTCTCTTTAATTATTAAAAGGGCTTTTAATCTTTTTATTAAGCAATTAAATTACCAAAAATTAAAGGAGTGTTTCTTAAGCCTACCAGCACCTATACTGGTCCATTGGACCCACATGTAAGTGTTGGATGCTAGGAAATTAAATATTCTAGAAAATAACAAAGGACTAGCTAGTGATTCAATTTAAATGCATACAAAAATAAATAAGCATCAAAATGCTCCCAACTTTATTGTGCATGCTCTCTGATCCTAAACAAGTCTAAAGAACCAGCATGTTCACATGGAATCTCTACTGAACTTGGTTTATTAATTTACAAAGGAAAACATGCATAATTAGAGGATCAATATTTCTGGAAAGCCAAAAATCATGATTAATTCACAAGATGTGTATTTTTGTATAACAAGACAGTGTGCACAAGTTGAGCTCAAAAACATACATATATTTAGCAAGAAAAATCATTTATGCAGATCTGCCAGAAATGGAAAAACATTTTTAGGAAAAGATTTCCATCATAACTTGTGCAATTTTTGGCATAGGAGCTAGTTATGACCTAACACACAACATATCAAAAAATTAGATACAGAGGATTTATGGTTTTTGAGATATTGCAGATCTAAAGTTTTTACATTTGTATTTTTCATGCAAAAACTAACAGGAATTAGCTCAGGCTAGAATAACCAGAGTTGTGGGATAATTCACCATGAATCCAAAAAAATTGGTTTTACATTTTTCTGATTATTTTGTGATTTTCTACACAATTTACAACAAACAGGGAAATGGCAAACACTATTGGAGTTACCCTTTTGCAAGGACCCTGGAAAGATTTATTCTTATGCAATGTGTCCCCTGGGTGGCCAGCCGGCGCGGCTCCGGCCAAATTCCGGCCGGGCCGGCGGCGGGGGGCCGGTCGGGGAAGGGCCGGGGAGGTTCACTAGGTCGCACGGGAGCCCTTGGAGGTCGGGGTTTGGGCGCGAGGCGGCCGGGAGAGGCGGCTCCACGGTGGTGGCCGGCGCTAGCCGCGGTGGCAGGGATGTCCGGCGAGGTGGTGGCGGATTCGGGCAACGCACGGCCGGGGCTGCTTCCACGGGGTCCCAGGGAGGCGTAGGGTAGCTGGGACGGTGATGGGATGGAGGGAAAATCGAAGTTCACCGCGTAGCCCCCATGGTGGCCGGTGGCGGGCATGAAGTGGGGGGGGGGGGGGGGGGGGGGGGTTTAGCGCGTCGGGGAAACGGGCAGCGGCGCTTTTAAGGGAGCGCGCGAGCCGGAGCACGGGAGAAGGCAGCGCGGGCAGGGCACGTACCACGGCCGGTATGGCGGCGGGCGAGGGGGCGGCGGGGGCAAAGCGTACGACGGCGCGCGGTTCGGGGCACGGGCGGGGAGCAACACGCGGACACCGGGATTCCCTCGGCGTGCGTGCCACCTCGGGACGGAGCGGCCGCATCGGGAAGGCGCGGGGCAGCGCGTGGACCGAGGCACGACGGAGGGAGGGCGCGGGGCGGCGCCGGTGGCGCGGCGGCGCGGCACCCGCGCGCGCACGGCGCGGCATCGGTCCGGCCGAACGTTTTGCTGAGCGCTGGTTTGGATGCTTGAATCTCCAAAAAGTTGAATAACAGTGCACAAAGTGATGAATAGGAAAATTGTAGATCTAACTACCCTCTACAACTTTCGTAAAGGCCGCCTAGTGTTTTTCTCGACGGATTTTGCAGGAACGTCGTGCCAACTTTGAATGTCGGCCTGTTCTGGAAAACAGGAGGTACTGTCAGTCGATCAAATTTTTCACTAATTTCCACACAAAATTTGAAATGCCATTCTACACAAAAGTTGTGTCCCTCAACAAGATAGACAACTTTCATAAAGGTAGATTTTGAAGTGTTTAGATGAATTTTGGGGAACGCGGCAAAAGTTCCGGACGACATTCGCTGACGTCAACGGTTAAGCCGGTTGTGACCGTGTCTTTGACCAAGGGTCCATTACGGGTGTGTGTAGGCTTGGTCAAGGAGTTCATTAGGGTTCATTGGCGAGGTTTTTGGGTGATGACCCAGGTGGACCTAGGTTTGACCGGGGTTTGACTGGTTTGACCCGGTTGATCCGGTCATTAGCGTTAATGACGGTAATTTAAAACCTGGGGCGTCACAGAACCCTAACTTGAGCACCCTAAACTCTATCATCCCAGAGCCCTCCAGCCACCACTGTCATCCTTGATGCCGTCCACCTCGCCCCCTCCTCCCATGCCCCATTGGTTTGCATCTCCTCCCTAACGCTGCCGACCCACGGATGCACTGTGCATACATTTTATTAGCACAGGAGCAGAACATGTATTTATTGACACCGATTCCATACATTTAATAAAACAAGTGGAAAGCTGATGAATATGACTCCGAACGGACTGTAATTCTCATTCCAGAATGGTATGTACAGAAAAAAACTGTTTTTGTTCAAAACAAACAAAATTAGCAGTCCCTTATTACATATTAGTTTACTTGAATTCTGTCCAACTATGGCAGTGACCCATTAGGGACCGCACAAGGAAAAAGCCAGAGAGGTACCGTCGGAAAAGGCTGGTGAAGAATTTCCATGATTTTTTTTAAAAAAAAGGGATTTCCTTGAAGTCACGTCCACAGAATAAAAGTTGAACGTGGTCAATTAAAACATTATCACACAGAATTGAAGCGATGGACAGTTGTCCAAATCATCGATTCTGACAGCAGTTGCACATCCACGTTTTTCATGTCTATAGAAAAGTATTCATATGTTCGTTGAATAGTGCCTGGTCCTTATAGAAGACGACAATTGATTCTGTACCACCATGTAGCGAACATGGCCTCACATGCCATTAGTTCGGAGTTTGATTTTGGTGATTCATGACAACATGATCATTGGGACTAACCATATTGTTTGAGCATGTCTTTGTAGACATTTCTAGGTCCCAAGGATGCAAGGAAACCCCATGCAAAAATGCCAAAACAAAGGGTCAAAACCGAGCAAGAAAAGGAAAAGAGAAGACACCGTCGGATGAACCGACGGTCCCACATTTACAAGCGTCGGTGCAATCGTCGGACGAGTTGGTACACAGGGTGAAACCCTAGGTACCGTCGGATGAACCGACGGTCCATTTTCTACATGCGTCGGACGAGTTGCAGAGGAAGAGCAAGGAAGGCAGTAGCACCGGATGATCCGACGGTCTGAGTGAGGACCCCGTCGGTCTATCCGACGCTCAGTTTGAATCAAGACAGAGACGCGCCAAGTCGAAGCCTTCAGCACCGGATGATCCGACGCCTTGGTTAAGGCACAGCGTCGGTCTATCCGACGGTCTGTTGGAAGCTAACAGTACCGACCTGGACGCGAGGCCTTCGAAAGACGGGATGATCCGACGTAGCGTCGGAGCATAGCGTCGGAGCAGCTTGTGTCAGAGAACCTCAACGGCTACGTGACGTGGGAGGGGCACCGGATGAACCGACGCCCGAAAGCATAGCGTCGGATCATCCGACGGTACCTTTTTCAGTGGACGTTAGCCAACGGCTAGTTTGATGCCTTGGGCTATTTATACCCCCTCCACTCACTCATTTGAGGTTGCTGGATTGTGTGGAAGTGCAGAGGAGTTCAAGACACATTCAAGATCATATCCAATCCATCCAAGTGCTTAATTGCTCATCCTTAGACTTGCATATGCTTTGTGTATGTGCTTAGTGCTAGGCTTAGCTTAGAGCTGAGTGAGTGCAAGGTTGTGCCAACCTTGTGAGGTGATTCTTGAGTGAATCAAGTTGTACAAGGTTCGCCGGAAGCCTTGGGGCCTAAGTGGCTCACCGGCAATCGTCATCGACCCTCCGGCTTGGTGTGGAGCGGCGAGGACACTTTGTGCGGGGGACGTGGAGACCCTCTTCCTTGGTGGAGAAGCTCCTTAGTGGAGGCGGCATCAAGGTGACCAAGGGAGCTTGACAAGTGCCTAAGTGGCTAGCCTTTGTGGCAAGTCAAGTTGGTGCTCTTGGAAGAGACTTGGTGACCGGGAAGCAATACTCTTGTGTGAGTGCTTCAACAACGTGGACTAGGGGTGGCTTAGTGCCTACCGATACCACGGGATAAATCGCGTGTCAAGAGTTTGCTTCCTCTCATCCCCCTTTACGTTTCCACATTTACTCTATTGCAATCTTTGCTTGTCTCTACATTCCTAGAGTAGTATCATGCTAGGATTGGCTATAGGTTGCAAACCTTCTTTTGGGATGGGAGTTTCACACTAGAACAACCGTAGTTGCACATATAGATAGTATGTTCTAGTTTACCTTTGCGCAAAATTAGTGAAGCCATAGGTTAAGGTTTTAAGTTGCCTAATTCACCCCCTCCCCCTCTTAGGCTAACGGGCATCCGATTCTTACACACCAAACAGAAGAAAGTTCTGATAACTCGTTCGTTGGCTGACAGAGAGGTGTTTATTGGAAGTTCCGACCCTGAGCCAAAAGTTCCGATAATGAGCCTTTGACAGACAGAGAACCCATTATCGGAAGTTCCGTCCTTGGGATGAAAGTGCTGACAAACCTGTTGTAGGTTGCCTTGAGCTCGTTCTTTTTCTCGTTTTCTTTTTAGCATGCGTCCACTTTGTTTCTATGCTTGACCTAACTTGTTCCTAGGGTCAGTAGGTCCGTAGTGACAACGTGATCTTGACAAGTTTGTGTATAGGTTATTTGAAGTGATTTTGGGACTTAGGCCGAGTTCTCATCAGAGAATTTTTTTTATTGGCTCCCATTCACTCCCCCTCTCTAGTCGCCAATCCAGTCCTTCAATTTATACAGAGACAGTGATTGTGAAACAAAGAAGTTAGGCCTTGTTTGTTTCTGTGGTAGGCTCCACAACAGCACACTTGTGTGAATTTTGTCACCCTATGGAACCTCCTAATGGCAAAGGAGTTGCGGACGAACCACAACAATCAAATCACTTGGAAACTAACACCTAATGGAGAATACACGACAACTTCAGCCTATGCTGCCTAGTTCAACGGTTGTACAGCCTCACCAAAGCTAGATTCGATTTGGAAGGCAGAATGGCTGGCCAACCAACCTTACCGTAACGACATGGCCACATAGTGCATCATTATTACACTAGTGGGACAACATCACGGCAATGCCCGACATCCCCTTCAAGGCAATTAGGAGCTTGGCACTCCTTCTGACCTGGGAGATCTGAACTGTAACAACAAAGTCTTCAACCACTACGAATCTTCAGCAGTGACCATCAAGGCAAAAATGAAAAGTGAAGCATCGATTTGGATCGCTGCAGATGTGAAGGGCCTAGCGGCCCTCTTTGAACGCGAGTAATCACTTTGTAGCTTTTACTTTCTTTGTCGGCTAGCTAGTGTTGTTCAAATTCCTCTTTTTCAATGAAATAGCCACAAGCTCGATGCCCATTAATTCAAAAACAAGATTGTTTTAGTGGTGTGGTCGCGCAATGGTGGCCAACCACTTACAAACCCGCCGAACGGGTCGTGGCAGCCGCGTGTTTCTGTGCCACAAGGCCCCTCCCCCACAGTGACCTCAGATTGAAATGCGACCCCCACCCCCAGCTACATACGAGAAATCTCCTTTCCCTATAAACCAATTTTTTTAGTGCCTGCGCCGTGTCCATTCATGGGCTTCCATGACCGGCCCCTTCTGATGGCACCGACGTCCCTAAAGCGGCGGAATGTGCTTATGGCGTTAGTGTTGGGGAATTCAGGAAAACCTGTCACCCTCGAAACGTCGAGGTTCATGAAATTCGTGAAATGTGTTTTCAGGGACAAATAATTTGCGAAGATCTGGAATCTGGAACTCACGAAGTCTCGAAGTCGTGAACGCGCGGTGGTCTGGAATCCTGAACTCTCGAAGCCTCGGAGTCGCGAACGCGTGATGGCTTGGAATCTTGAACCTGCGAAGCTTCGATGTCGCGAACTCGTAAAGGCTCAAAGCCATGAACCTGCAGAGCCACGAACTTCGGGAATCTGTGAAATTCGGGAGTATGATGGAGGACGAGTTTGGGAGTCACGGTACGTGAAGATTTCCTGAACAAGGAGATTCGCGAACTAAGAAGAAGCAAAGTCCAAGTTGTCGTCTCAAAAAGTCCGGGTTTAGCGTGTGAACTAGTGGCGGGCTTGTAAATATATGAGATGTAAAAGACATTTGTGTGTGTGTTCACACAAGGAATATTTTTTGAGTTCAAGAGTATTGTCGGAATATAAAAGTCCCTTCGTCTCCTAATAAAAGGGGGTGTGAGGGCATGTGTAAAAGGATTCACAACTTTTGAGGCACAAGCAGTATTTAGGAGATCCTTCGTCTCCTATTACGTCATTAGCAACTTTGACTTGAATGTTTGTGTAAATTCTTCTCTCGTGTTCGGGGATTTTGTACGGATTTTCAGATACCCCCAACATTGGCGCCCACCGTGTTTCAGCCGAAAAACAACTCACGATGCCACCACAAAAGAAGTCCAAGATAAATATTCCAGCTGAGACAAATCAAGAAGATCACCATCCTCTTGAAGGGAATGAAACCTCTTTCGTTCCCGAACCTTCAAAGACCACAGATCAATAATGGAGAGCAAAACTCGAAGTTCTGATGAAGGCAAGAGCTGAGAAGACAACACACATTCAAGAACAACCTACTGAACAGCAAATGCATGAGAACGTTGATGATGATGACAACACCATAGACAGGGAACTGGAGAGAGTTCAACAGAAGATACAACAGCTGCAAAAAGAGAAAAAAAATTCACAAGCCAATTGCAAGCAAAGAGAAAGATCTCTGAAAAATTAGAACAACTCAACCAAGCAAGAGAACAAATTGAAACAATACAGAGAGAAATAGATGAAATGAAAGAACAAGAAATCAGTTCACTGTGGCAAGATTCACCACATCAGAACTCTGGACCAACCAGAAGAACCCCGAAAGAAAATTTCTTCGCGGGAAATGGAATCTCACAGTTCGTAGATTCTGAATCACCACTATCCATAGGGCTGCAAACTGCACCATGGCCACCGAAATTCAAGCCCGTTTCTCTCCAGAAATATAATGGCTTTGGAAATTCCAGGCAGTTCCTCATGAGGTACGAATCGGCTGTGAATTCAGCAGGAGGAGATGATGTTGCACTGGCAAAATCCTTCATCATTACTTGCGAAGGACCAGTACTAAATTGATACTCTTTGCTGCCGCCGCACTCAGTCTGTAGCTGGGTAGATCTCAAGACAAAATTCATGCAAGCATTTCAGATGTTTCATGACACAACAGCAAGCAGAAAGACAGAGAGCCATTGCGGAACTTCATGAGAAGATTCATGCAACAGTGATCCCAGATCCCAAAAGCTGATGACAAGACAACAATCAATGCACTAATCAAAGGTTTGACTCCAGGACCAACAGCTTCACATCTGACGAGAAAGAAACCCAAGACAGTTGAAGAACTTTTTCATGAACTGGAAGAGTACATCTTGTCTGATGATGATCATCACAAAAGAGTGGCTGAACAAAATGAAGCCCGGCAAGGCAACAGAGAGATGACCTGGAGAGCGCAATCCCAGAATCTGCGAAATGTCAACAATGTGGAAAATCCTCAGCCTGACCAAAACAACAGACCTAGTGCACGAGGAGGGTTCGCACCCAGAGGAAGAGGACCCCCCGAGACTCACGAATCACAACCCAAAAGACCCGTACTTCTATTGTCAGTATCATGGGAGAGGACACAACACTGAAGGGTGCCCAGAAACCAAGAAAAACATGGCAAGAATCCATCAAGAAAAAGCGTTGATGAGCATCGCGTCCTCAATGCCGAGTCAGTTTCGCCCGAACTTCTGGCAGCCGCAATTCATGAACTCTCAACCAAGTCCAGTCCCAATTCAACAATTTTGACAACCACAATCATCCTGGCAACCATCTCAGCAGTTTTTTCCCGAGTCGCAGGCAATCCAATCAATCCAGCTACCACAGCCAATTCGGGAAATCTTACCACCACCACCCGACAGTTCGTCAAGACCACAATCAAGTTCAGGACCTCAGAACTCGAAGGCATTGCCATCCTTTGGGACTATCATGCCAATCTCAGGAGGGTCAGCCATGGAATTCGAAACTAAGAAACAAAGAAGCAATTATTTCAGGTCTGTGAACACCATCATCAATGACGGTCCAGCTACACGGGCCAAGGTGCCAATCACTTTCACAGAAGAGGATTTCAAGCTGAAATCCGCGATTCACAACGATGCCATGGTCATCGAGGTAAACATAGCTGGGTGGATCATCGGAAAGGTTCTAGTTGACAATGGAAGTTTGGCAGACATTTTGTTGTTGAAAACATTCGAGAAGATGAACCTGAGCTAGCACATGTTGCACCCGCCAGAATACCCATTACAAGGTTTCGTAGGAAAGCCAATTAAGCTAGTTGGAAAGATATCGCTTCCTGTCTCCTTCGGAGATCTTGACAATGCCAGAACAAAGAATCTCACCTTCGATGTCATTGACATCTATCACCCATACCTCGCGATATTCGACATAGGATTCATGAATAAATTCAACGCAGCCATAAGACAACAATTCCTGTGTATGAAGATACCTGCACCCAAGGGGGTCATTACAGTGTTCGGTAATCAACAAGAGGCCAGAAACATTGAAAAGGGCCACACCCCTGGCCAAGCAAATGTGTACTAGCTGAAAACAGCCGAAGAAAGGAAGAAACCTTACGAAGAGGCCAAGTGCGACAAAGAAAAGGTTGAGATAGCAACTGATGGTGAAACCAAGAAAGTGTACCTGAACGACATGCCCGATAGAGCTGTCACAATTGGGGCTCACCTCAATCCCGAAGAAGAAAAAAGCTTACACAATTCCTGAACAGAAGCAAGGATTTTTTGCATGGTCAGCCAAAGACCTGTAAGGTGTTGACAGGGACATCATTGAACATGCCCTGGAAACAGATGAAAGAATACCTCCCAAGAAACAGAAACTTCGGAAAATGTTCGAAGAAAAAGTGAAAGCAGTTGAAGATGAAGTTCAAAGGCTGCAAGACGCGAAAGTGATCAGAGAAGTCAAGTATCCAGTCTGGCTGGCCAACGCTGTACCAGTAAAGAAGAAGAATGAAAAGTGTAGAATGTGTGTAGACTTCACAGATTTGAACAAGGCATCCAAGAAAGACGATTTTCCCTTAGAGAGGGTAGACAAAATCGTAGATGATGCAGCCAACAGTGAAATGCTCTCCCTCCTGGATATGTTCTCGGGATATCATAAAATCAGAGTTCGCAAAGAGGACGAAGAGAAAATAAGCTTCATCACTCCTTTGGAACGTTTTGTTTCGTAAGAATGCCAGAGGGGCTGAAAAACGCAGGATGCACATTTTCGAGAATGATAGCAATAGTCCTCCATCCTCAAATCCGCAGAAACATCTTGGCATACGTGGACGATATAGTAGTCAAGAGTGTCCAGAGAAGAGATCACATCAGTGATCTAGCAGAAACATTCGCGAACTTGAGAGCAGCGAATCTGAAGCTCAATCCTGAGAAGTGTGTATTCGGAATTCACAAGGGGAAAGTCCTCGGATGCCTAATTTCAACAAAGGGCATAGAGGCGAATCCCGAAAAATCATGGCATTAGTAGAAATGCAAGATCCAATTTCAGTGAAAGATGTGCAAAAGCTAACAGGGAGAGTGGCCGCGCTTAACAGATTCATTCCTAGAGCTGCAGAAAGAAGCATACCATTCTTTCACGTTCTCAAAAGTGCCAAGAATTTCCAGTGGTCCGAAACCCAAAAGCAAGCTTTCCAAGAACTGAAAGATTACTTGTCCAACATGACCAAGCTATGGCCTCCAGAACCAAAATCGCCACTTCTGTTATACGTATATACATCGAATTCGGCAGTAAGCGCTGTACTGGTGCAAGAAAAGGAGGAAGAAGGAAAGCTCAAGCTGATCCCAGTATATTTCGCTTCCGAAGCCTTGTCTGGTTCAAAGATCTTCTATTCTGAGTTGGAAAAGATTGCATATGCAGTCATCATGGCCGCGAGGAAGCTAAGGCACTATTTTGAGGGTCACGGAATAAGGGTCATCACCAATCAGCCACTGAGTGACTTGTTCACAAATAGAGAGGCATCTACCCGAATAATCAAATGGGGCGCTGAACTCTCAAAATACATTGTGGACTTCGAGAGAAGAAACGCGATAAAATCGCAAGTCTTGGCAGATTTTGTCGTGGATTGGACTTCACCAACTCAGAACCTCGATGAAAAAATACCTGAGCCTTAGATAGTCCAGTGTGATGGGGCTTGATGCTACAGGGGAGTTGGAATTTCAATAGTGGTAACATCTCCGACGGGGGTAGTGATAAGATATGCAGCTCGGCTCATATTCGCGAACAACGAACATTCCACGAACAACACAACAGAGTACGAAGCTTTACTTCTGGCACTGAGAAAAATGAAAGCTTTGGGGCAACAAACTTTCATAATCAGAATGGATTCGAAAGTTATTAAAGAACATGTTAAAAAAGAAAGTGAAGCAAGGAATCCTTTTCTGATGAAGTACCTGGAAAAGGCAGAGAAATGGAAAAGCACTTCAAAGGCTACTCAGTACAACATATTCCAAGAGATGACAATAATGAAGCAGACAAACTGGCGAAAGCAGTAGCAAGAAATCAAGAATTGCCCCTTGATGTGTTCTTCGAAATCATCAGAGAACCATCTATCAAGCAATCAAGGCCGAAAATCATGAATGTCGTAGAAACTCCCGATTGGAGAGCAGAAATCATGGCTTATCTGAGAGGCCACTATTGAAGCGTCCCCTCATCAGAGGTGACTAAATGTGACACAAATACCAGTCCCAGGAGGCTGGTAACACATTTATTACAACAGGTGGATCAGTCTTTTTACATCACGGCGACGCAGAGGGCACGAAAGTGCCAACGCTACAAGGAACAACACAAACGCTAACAACCACACTACGATAGCAAAGTGTGCCGTAGCGTTCGTACTCCCGATAGACGAACTCCGGTGGGTCCCTTACTCCGACGCGCTCTAAGCTGAGTAGCAGCAGGTTAGGGAGGCCAGGCTGGAAGGGGCAGACTCCTCCGTTCCATTCTGGGTTAGCCATCTGGAATCAGGCAAGGATCAAGGTAAGGATTTGGGAAAAGATGAGCTCAGTAAAGGAAAGGTTAAAGAGGGGCCAGAGGAGGTCTCGTATCCTAGGGGTCGCGTCCTACGGCCAACCTACGGCTCCGATACCACCTAAAGTGTCCCCTCATTAGAGGTGACTAAATGTGACACAAATACCAGTCCCAGGAGGCTGGTAACACATTTATTACAACAGGTGGATCAGTCTTTTACATCACGGTGATGCAGAGGGCACGGAAGTGCCAATGCTACAAGGAACAACACAAATGCTAACGACCACACTACGATAGCAAAGGATTCCAAAGCCTCATCAGAGTTCCACACCATGGAAGATCTCTATGGAGGCCCTTGGTACACAGGCACGGTTGGGTGTAGGGCAGCGACCTACACATGCACAGTTAGTTAAACAAGGGTGAACACATACGTACTCAGCAAGTCCAACCCCACCCGCGGAGGGGCTTATAAGCAGATCATGCACATGATATAAATAACAAGGAGCAGGTTAAGGTTTATTTGCAAACTCATTTACTCATGCAGGGGTTCATTTTCAAAAAGGTTTTCGCAAACCAGTTTTATAACCAAAGTGACTCAGTTGTTTTAGGAAAACCACTGTGGAACTACTGGACTCCCCGTCCGTAGTAGCCCAGGCACACAGGCACACACTTCACCCGAAAAACAACTCACACCAGAAAACATCCCAAACCCAAACACTAGTTATGTGACCGCACCGCGACTCAACCAATATCGTGGACACGACTATTCGAATAGGTTTGACACTCTGCAGAGGTTGTACAACTTTACCCACAAGTAGGGTACCGCCACACGAACACCTTAGTGTCGGCGCGGATCCTATCAAAGCCATTACCCACCTTAGCTAACCCTACGAGCCATCACGAGAGCAACCAAGGGGTTATCCCACATAACCAGGGGGTACCTCACACAGAGCGTACCCCTACTCCTTGGTCTCCCGCCGCTCACCCGCACACCAGATGGCAAGTAGATTAACTAGTGGGGTTTATGCTAAGCCGTTGCCACATACAAAGGTCGAGTGGTTGTACGATGATTTGGGTCAGGTGAGATGTCACGCAACCCGGTCATTAATTGACAAGATGGACAACTCCCAACACGCTCAACCACACAGGTACGAGCTAACCCATACTCCTGACACACACGTCCATCCCGTCTACCCAGTTCTTTACTCATTTTCCAAAATATCCCATTCCCATTTTTAAAGCACTCACACATTTTTAAAGAAATCATTTAGGCCAAACCAAGGTTCAATCATAGCAATCAAGGGTGGCTATCCTACCATGTTTTTGCAGTAAAACAATATGCAATTTATAAAACGGGTATAGGGTTGTGTTTATAAAACTAGGACCAAAGCATGCATCAAAGGATGAGATTGAACTTGCCGTCTTCGAAGTCCTCGGGGAGTTCCGGCTCGGCGTTAGGGATCTCGGGCTCCTGCTCACAGTAGTCGGCTCCAAACTCCGGCTCGGGGCACCTTCCTTCGTTTACTCCGTCGGCTATAGCGCGCACACAGGCAAGCATGCAATCAATATAAGCACACTCAATTTATCTGGCTGAGCTCGAGGAAGGTAATTAAATAAAATAGGGAAATAAATATCACGCAGGGGGTTTTGGGTGAAGGATGGGTGGCGTATACCCAGTACGGGTGTGAGGAAGTTTGGGCGCGATTTGGATTAAAATCGCGCATGAAATGACGGGTTAAAGGAGGTGTTTAGGGTTAATTAGGGGCCTGTTAGTATTTTATTATAAAATAAAAGGACCTAATTATAATATTTAAACCTAGCGGGGGTTTAATTAAAAAGGACAGGGTTATTTTGGTGAAATATCCCAAGGGTTAGGGTCTGATTTGAAAGAAAGGAAAGAGAGAATAGAGGGGGTCGGTTTTGGAGAAGTGGAAAAAGGGCAGGGGGTATGGGCAAAACAACCATCTTATTCCTCCCTCCCTCACGATATAGAACAGAGGAAACAGTATGGCCGACCGGTGGAGGGGGGAGGGGCGCCGGCGACCTGGTGCACGGCGACGGCCGGGTAGTGGGGCAAAACGAAGAGGAGGTCGAGGGCAACTCATTCCGCTCCTCACCTTGGTCGGGGACGGAGTGTGGAAGGAGATCAACGGCGGCGGGCGGTCTGCAACCCGGAACCGCATGGGCGACGCTGGTGGTGGTGATGGAGAGCTCGGGGAGGAGGGGGAATTGGTCGTGGAGGTGCGTGACGAGGTGGGGAGCCGGTCCGGCCCTTATATAGGCGCGGGAAGGTCGGTACGGTGAAGATATTTGAGCTCCAGGAGCTTCGATGGCCGTCAATGGCGGTGGGGAGAAAATATCCTGGCATTGACCTTAGGTCGGCAAGCTTCCGGGCGGCGAGGCGCTGTGGATGGGACTCTTCGTGCAGGCGGCCGCTGTGGCTGTGGGGGAGGAGACCGGCCGGAGGGGAGAAGTAATGGTGGAGGTGACCGTTGGTCGTCACCTGTCAGGGCAATGGAGGGGGAGGGGCGACATGGCTTGGCAAGCTGCGGGGCCGGCCTTGGCGTGCCGCGCCGGCGAGCCCCGCCGGCCGTGCTCGGCCGCAGGAGAGGGAGGTGGGGGGGGCACCGGTCCTGGCAGGGACGTCGCGCGAGGGGTCGGGGTCGCGCTGGGTCGCGGCCTGGAGCCGATCGAAGGAGGAAGATAGGGGAGGAAAAAGAAGGGAAAAGAAAAAGGAGAAAAGAGAAAAGAAAACGAAGAAAAGAAAAAGGAAAATAGAAAAAGGAAAATAAGGGAAGAAAAAAAGAAAAGGGATTTAGAAAAGTAGGAGAATTTCTAGGAAAATTAGGAGAAGGGTTTTTGCGGATTTTTTTGGGTTTCTCGGATACCGGTGTCAATTCCGAGACGGCGGTGATGGCGAGGCGGACTGGCCGGCGGGACCACGGCGTGCGCGGGATTCCCGGTGTGGTGGCCGACCGCGGTCTCGGGGCGACGGGCGACGGGCGACGGCCCGAGCGCAGGCAGTGCCAGCAGGATTCGCGGCACGCGCACCGAGGGGAAAAGAATCGACCGGGGTTTCGAAAGGGGGTAAATGAGCTCAGCTGGAAAGTTTTGAAAACACACGTGATTTATTAGGTGCTTTATTAGGAGCTAAAAACGCTGGCGTTACAACTATGAACCACAAGATGAGTTGGAAGAGAAAAGATTGAAACAAAGGGCACGGGGCTATACAGTGGTAAACGGAGAACTATACAAATCGGGAGTTACTGAGCCTTGGCTAAGGTGCATCACCTTCGAAAAAGGCCTTGAACTTCTCAAAGAAATTCATAGCGGATTCTGTGGCGTGCACATAGGCACCAGGGGTCTAGCAGGAAAAGCAATAAAGCAGGGATTCTATTGGCCAACCATAAACATAGATGCTAAGGCACTTGTTCGGCAATGTGAAGCGTGCCAGAAAACAGCGAATCAACAAAATTTACCTTCCATGCCAGTTCACTTGATTCCACCATCTTGGCCACTGCAAAGGTGGGGAACGGATCTAGTAGGGCCATTGCCAACGGCTCAAGGGAATTGCCGATTCGCAGCTGTTGCCGTCGATTATTTCACGAAGTGGGTAGAAGCAAAACCACTCGCGAACATCAAAGCACCAACAATTCAAAAGTTCTTTTGGCAGAACATAATATGTAGATTTGGAGTTCCTAGAGAACTGACTATTGACAATGGGAAACAGTTTGACTGTTACACTTTCAAAGAATATTGCAAGACCTTGGGTACTCATGCGAAATTTTCGTCAGTGTATCATCCGCAGTCCAATGGAGCAGTTGAAAGGGCAAATCGCATGATTTTTTCGGGAATCAAGAAGTGCTTATTCGACCAAAAGAAGGGTAAATGGGTTGATGAATTGCCGAAAATAATCTGGTCCCACAACACCACCGTGTCAAGAGTAACAAGTTTCATGCCCTTTCGCCTACTCTTCGGTATTGAGGCAATGACACCAGGGGAAATCAAGAATGAAAGCATGAGAGTCCTGAAAGCAAAAGAAATTGAAGAAATTGATAAGAAAGTGGAAAAAGATATGATTGAGCTGACAATCCTTAAAGCTGCCGAGAACATTGAGAAATACCAAAAGGAGACCAAAGCATGGAGAGACAAGAAAGTGGTTCGAAAGGACATCAAAAATGGAGATCTGGTGTTGAAAAGAAAGAAGAACTGGGACCTGATAGCTTGGATATCCTCATTTGGTTGAATTCTTGAGGTACTCAGGGCGTCGGGAAACTGCGGGAGTTTTTCGCGAAACTTCGCGAGATCCGCGCATTTGAAGTCGTGAAGAAGTTTCAGGATGCTTTCTACAGAAAAGGCTGTCGCAAAGTCGTTAGCACCAGAGATTACTTCAGGAAGCGCCTTGAATTCAGCGTCAATCCATTCCATGAACTCAGGAAGCCCCAAGTCGGCAGGAAGAGGAGCAAGACGAACACTGAAATCGTTCAAAGATCTCTCGTTCTTCCCAAACAAAGCCTTCAACTTGTTGACAATTCCAGAAACCCTATTCTTTGAAGCCTCCCTCTGCTCAGTCAAGGCCTTTTCGAGATCTTGAATTCTTTGTTCCTTGCTGCTTAGGGATCTGGCCAAGTCAGCATTGTTAGCATGAAGATCTTCAGCAATTTTTGAGGATTTGTCGTGAGTCCTGCGAAGGTTTTCAATCAAACTCAGATCTTCATTGTGAGTTTTCTGCAATTTATCCAAAACCTTCTTGGATTTCTCAAGTGCCTCGTCAGCAATCTTCTTCTCGTCTTGGCAATGCTTTAGGGCTTCCGCCAATTCGGCTATCTTTTTCTCGAGGTCAACATTTGCAGATTGAGCAAGAACGAAATTGCACTTAAGTTCCTTAGATTCTTGAGAAAGTCGCTTGTTCGCCTTCTCTTGATCAATGAGCTGTTCAGCAGCAACATTCCCAAGCATGGAAGATTTAAGAGCATAATCTTCTTGAAACATCGCAAGCTTGGACGGAGGGTACGAACGAAGAAGGTCCTTAAATTCTGAAAAGTTCCATGATTAAAATCTTGAGCAAAAATTCGTAAAGCTGAGAAGTACAAGAGTTAACGAAAATAATCGAACCTTGTCTGCTTAGATTTTGTAAAGTAACCTTTTTCCCCGAACTAGAAGTAGATTTGCCTAAGGAGGCGGGAGTTTTCTGCAGAGAGGAGTGAGGTTCCTTACCGGAATCGCGAACAGCTCCTCCAAGTGAGTAAAGTGACTGTTCCGAACCATCCCCTCCTGTTTCATCAATAAGCGCAGTTGATTTCCAAAGCGTTAAAATCTTGGGTGCGCCACCTTTGTTTCTAGACACCTCGCAACTAACACTTAGCAATTCACCACGACAGCTACAAAAGCTCTTGTTGAAGGCAGCTGCAGAAGGAGAAGGATCACGACCTTCGGGAAGAACTTCGCGAACTTCATCCAAAGGAGGATCTGGGACGGGATTTTCACCCCTATGAACAGTAAGCTTAAGCTCTTTAGTGAATTCAGGAGCTGCCTCTCGTTGAGGATGAGCAGACCGGGGAACAGTAGTAGGGGGCTCAGCGGTAGCGTGGGGCATAATTTCCTTCTGAACTTCAGGAGCGGCATCTGAAAAGGAGTCAATATCCACGAACTCATTTTCAGAACCCGACGGGCAGTGTTCATGAAAATTGAATCTCAACAAGGGCCAAAAGAAAGAACCTTTCTGGCCGGGCTCCGTGAAGAGGTCTTCGTCGAAAGCGGAAGGAACCCACCGAACTTCAGTAGAGACAATCTTTTTAACAGCTTTCTTGGCTTTCTTCCGGCTCATCTGAGCAAGGCTAGAGGCTGCCTGAAGTTCAGCGTCCGAAACTTGTTCGGAAGTTTTGCGTTTGCGCTTCGACGACTCAAGGGACCTTGTCTTCGCGGGTTGAACGCCAGAGGACGTGGAATCATCGGCAATCGCGAGGAACCTCTTGGAAGACCTTCTTTGTGGAGCTCTTGACGGGGTAGCTGAGCAACTGGCAACAGCAACTGCGGGAATCTTAAGTTTCCGACCCGGGTGTCGAAAATGAAAAGATTTATCCCCGCATACTTCAGTGAACACATGATTTATTCTCCTCTTGTGCCATTTACAACTTCAGAAAATGGAAAGATTTGTACTCGTTCATGGTATATTCGCCAACCATGAGGTTGACTTTCCTTTCAATTTCGAGCATGAAATCGTCGGCACTTTGGCCATCCCTTAGTTCAATGCCAAATTTCGGAAAAGGAACCTCTTGCGCTGCGCAGTTAACATTGAAGTTAACGAGTTGAGTCATGGCCCAACCATGCGAAATCGGCCAGATTCGAGCAGCAACAAATTCTTCGATGATATCGCGGCCTCCAAGAATAGTACTTGCAAGGTGGAATGCATTCTCGCAGCTTCTAATCCCAACTGCTCGATGATTATACTCTGCAGTGCTTACAGCACTTCAAGCTTCAACAGGCGAAGAAATTCATACCCAGGAATCGTGGACATGTCAACCTTGACATAGAACTAGTACGAGCTCCAGTCTGCGGTGAAGTTGGTTTTGCAGCAGGGCGCGATCTGAATTCGCGTAATCCCTTTTCGTGTGTTCTGTCGACGAATGTTGAAGGTGCAGCATGTATAGTGAGCCTCTTAGAACTGGCCGTCGTCGACTTTGATGACGTCTGGTACGATAACCAACTCAAAAAATCTCGCGAAAGCATCGGCACTAAGGTTGCACCCGAAGGTCTTCATGATCCAAATGAACTTGGACACTTCCAGAAAAGACGTCGGCGAAAGTGAAGGACCGAAATGGCGAACCAGAGAGGCGGGGAGTGAATGGGAGCCGATAAAATTCTATTCAAGAATTCGGCCTATGAACCCGATTTCACTCATGCACCTCCGCAAGCTCCTCTTGCCAAGTTCACGTAGCCACTAAAGTGCTACTGAACCTAGGAGCAAGACCCAACCAACAGCCACAGCACACACGCAACGGAAACACACATGACATGGCTGCTAGCAGCCCAAACTGGTCAGGCCGGTTTCTGAAACCGGTCAGACCGCTTCTGTTTGACTTAGCCTCACGTAGGCAGGGGAAACCGGTCAGACCGGTTTGACGAACTGGTCAGACCGATTTTGTCCAGAAACTCCCCAAAGACCCAAAACACCTCAAGAGCCTTTCCACATCTGAACAAAAGAAGCCATGGCACAACAGAGACTTCCTTGCTCGAAAACACTTCTTGACAGCCCACAGGGCGAAACCGGTCAGACCGGTTTGGGAAAACGGTCAGGCCGGTTTTTGCCTGGACAGTCGGGAAGAACACAACCCGCGAAAAAAACTCAACACTCCAATCGATCTCACGATTCGTTCCATGGATCAAAGTGAGACTTTGGGGATAGTTGGGGTACCTCGTGGGCTACCCTTGGCTAGAAGCTCGGTCCCCAAAACCTACTCAAACAAGAGGAATCGAAAGTCAACCCTCAAGAGCACCACCAACCCTAGAACTCCAAAACCACCAAAATCGAGCCCCTTAACTCACAGATTTGCGAGGGGAATCACAGCCCAAAGAACCACGAAGGGTTTCCACAAATTTCCCTCATCAAATCCCCAAGAGCAAGGTCCCGAAAACACCCCGAGAAAAACACCAAGAGAGAGCTCCGAAAATCACCACCAAGAACAACCGGGAACAACACATCCAAACCTTGAGGAACCACGCCGAATCATCTATACATGCCACAAAGGTTCATACAAGGTCTAGCTTGCCGCCCGATCATCCAACCCTCTCAACAAGATCTCACCATGAAGCTCTCAAGCTAGTCCTATGGAAATCCTAAGAAAATATGAAAGCAAATGAACTAGGGTTCCAAGAGATGGCTGCCATCCTCTCACCCCTTGGGTTATATGGAGGCAAGCCGAAAGACTAAAATGCCCATAAAGCCTAAACTAAGATACACGCCCACCAAGGGTACTCTGGGAATTTTGTCTTCGTAGCACCATCGGATGGATGCCTGGCGACTGCACTTCGCGTAGCCTCGACGCAAGCCTTGCGATCCCGACGCGTGTCCTCCGCCTCGAAGCTTCCGGCGCCCTGCGTCCCCAAACCGGTTAGACCGGTTCTCCAAACCGGTAAGGCCGGTTTCGGCCAGACAGCCACGCCCGGTCTTCGGTCTCGACTTTGTGGCTCAGCCGAGTAACCCGGTGATTTTCTGGTGAACCACCGCAAACCCCGCGAACTTGGCTCCCACAAAGTCCCGGCTCGACCTTGGTTTTGTGGCTCAACCAAGAAACCGTCCACCGACTTCATCTTATTGTTCTTGCCACCATGCGGCCAGCACTTGACCCCGCTGGCAACCGAGTCGCTCGAACGAAGCCTACTTGTCTTCTCCTCACCTGCAGGCCTCACCGACAATAACCTTTCGCGCTTGTTCTTCACCTGCACCAACACGAGTCAAGCCGCAACCTGCACCTGCAATACTTAGCCAAGAATAAGTCCACACAACGTTGTCAATCACTCATCACACAAGGAAGTGACCATCCACCGGTCCTCGAACCACACATGGTCCTCAGAAAGCTGATGGATCTTCACCGAAAAGGCATCCAAAATAGCGGGAAGAACAGGATCACAAGGAAATCTAAGCCCGTAGGTGAAGAAGTCGCAAAACACAACTACTTCTCCATCTTCAGGAGTAGGAGTTTTCTCATCCAGTGGAGCACGCCCGGTGCCCGAAGGAAAGAATCCGGCAGACTCGTATTCTCTGATCATATTGGCTGTGACTTTAGATTCTCCGAAAACTAGAGATGGAGGAAGAGGCCCTGACTGTTTCGCTGCAATCAAATCCTTGAGGTCGGCGTCAACATCCCCGACGTCTTCATCGTCTGTTCTGACCTCCCCGTCTTCGTGACTCTTGGATTCGCTGACAGCAGGTGATCCCTCCTCTGCGGAAGGTTGAACATTCTCAGGATTCTGAGCTACCGGTTCGGCCGGAAGGCCAGCTGCAGCATGTTCTTCGGTCGTCATGGGTCTTGCAGTACTTTTAACTCGAGCCACCTATTTGATAGTAGTACAAAAAAGAGAAAATAAAAATGACGTTCGTGAATAAAATTCGCGAAATAAAGAACACCAGTACGATGGAAAGTAGAAACAAGAGTTAAGAGACAAGGAGAGTAATACCTTAGAAAAGTCCGGGGAAAATTTGAAGCCGCAAACACTAGATCGCAAGACGATTTTCCGTGAAGGAGAGAACTACAGTTCGCAACAAATCAAGAGAGCGGTGAAAAAATTTTGACAGCGGAAGCCGTCTATTTATAGGGGCGAGGGGGGGGGCTAGTTCTGCGAACGCGCCTCGATTCGACCGTTGCGAGGTTTTCGGATGACGCGTGTCCCTTCCGACGTTCTGAGGGTGACATTTTTTACTAAAATTCAGAAATGTTCGTGGAATCGGATCGTCGGAGTCAACCCCCTTCCCCGAGGGGCTTATGGCGTTAGTGTTGGGGAATTCAGGAAAATCTGTCACCCTCGAAACGTCGAGGTTCATGAAATTCGTGAAATGTGTTTTCAGGGACAAAGAATTCGCGAAGATCTGGAATCTGGAAGTCTTGAAGTCTCGGAGTCGCGAATGCGCGGTGGTCTGGAATCCTGAACTCTTGAAGCCTCGGAGTCGCGAATGCGCGATGGCTTGGAATCTTGAACCTGTGAAGCTTCGAAGTTGCGAACTCGTAAAGGCACAAAGCCATGAACCTGCAGAGCCACGAACTTCGGGAATCTGTGAAATTCAGGAGTATGATGGAGGACGAGTTCGGGAGTCACGGTACATGAAGATTTTCTGAACGGGGAGATTTGTGAACTAGCAAGAAGCAAAGTCAAAGTTGTCGTCTCAAAAAGTCTGGGTTTAGCGTGTGAACTAGTGGCAGGCTTATAAATATATGAGATGTAAAAGACATTTTTTTGTGTGTCACACAAGGAATATTCTTTGAGTTCAAGGGTATTGTCGGAATGTAAAAGTCCCTTCGTCTCCCTATAAAGGGGCGTGAGGGCACGTGTAAAAGGATTCACAACTTTTGAGGCACAAGCAGTATTTAGGAGATCCTTCGTCTCCTATTACGACATTAGCAACTTTGACTTGAACGTTTGTGTAAATTCTTCTCTCGTGTTCGGGGATTTTGTCCGGATTTTCGGATACCTCCAACAGTTGGGAAGTGGCGGCGTGCCATTTACAATGAGCATGATATTGGGTTTAGGCTGGTGTATTCATCATGCATGTAGAAATGGAGGTGTGTGCTTTGGCGGTGGTATAATGATCTCGAAGCATGCTGCCCGCTTCACGGCACAAATGGATGGCCGTTGCAAGGAGGATGGCGGGGATGAGAAGAAGTGCTGAGATCATGCTTCCCTGCATGGTTGTCTACACTAGTCATATATTTTGCTATTTTTTGAAGGGGTATATTTTTCTATTCATCTAGATATACATTATGTCTAGGTGCATCGACAAAGGTATAACTTAGAAACACCACAAAAAAAACTACAATTGGGAACGTAGGGAGTATGATATATAAATATGACAGTGTATAGGCAAAAAGTAAAGATGCAAGAAATACCAGCAATATTAAAATGCTTTAAACATAGGCTAATTCCACGCTTCATGAAACATACATCATAGCCTCGTTTATATCGTGTGGAAATTACTTAATGAGCTGCAGAACTGAGACAACGCAACTTGTGTGTGGGTCATTGGTGATAAGGTTCGTGTGTACTAAATCTATTCGTGATAGATGAGATCTTGCAGAACTGCGGTTGATTTGGACATGAGATCCAGTGATACTGAGACCACACACGATGTTATGTTTTCTTGTCCAAACGACTTTCAGTAGCAACCGATACGTACTCCATCATTTATCTTTTGATAGGGATACTTCACCTTGACTCAATGAACAAGGAAAACAACCATTCTTATTATCTCATAAATGCAAACACGTTTTTTTTTCTTTGGCCATCCAATGTTTGCATTGATAACTCTTTGTTATCTTTGCCATTTATCACTGAAGCCCATAAATGGCAAGTAGTACAATAATATGTGAAAATCTTACTTCCTGAAAATGTCCCTATCGAAAGAGAATGGTGGGAGTATTTCTTTTAATTTGTCCAAAGAAATCTCCACCACATCATGCTGCAGTTCCGGAACTCTAGAAACTTGCATGTAACCTTTCGTCCTCACACTGCTCATCGGCGTTTAAATGAAAAAGAATCATGAACCCTAACTTGAGCACCCTAAACTCTATCATCCCGGAGCCCTCCAGCCACCACTGTCATCCTTGATGCCGTCCACCTCGCCCCCTCCTCCCATGCCCCATTGGTTTGCATCTCCTCCCTAACGCTGCCGACCCACGGATTTACTGTGCATACATTTTATTAGCACAGGAGCAGAACACACCGACTCCATACATTTAATAAAACAAGTGGAAAGCTGATGAATATGACTCAGAACGGACTGTAATTCTCATTCCAGAATGGTATGTACAGAAAAAAACTGTTTTTGTTCAAAACAAAAAAAAATTAGCAGTCCCTTATTACAGATTAGTTTACCTGAATTCTGTCCAACTATGGCAGTGACCCATTAGGGACCGCACAAGGAAAAAGCCAGAGAGGTGCCATCGGAAAAGGCTGGTGAAGAATTTCCTTGAAAATTTTTCAAAAAAAAAGAATTTCCTTGAAGTCACGTCCACAGAATAAAAGTTGAACGTGGTCATTTAAAACATTGTCACACAGAATTGAAGCGATGGACAGTTGTCCAAATCATCGATTCTGACAGCAGTTGCACATCCACGTTTTTCATGTCTATAGAAAAGTATTCATATGTTCGTTGAATAGTGCCTGGTCCTTATAGAAGACGACAATTGATTCTGTACCACCAAACAGGAGAAACATACCTGTTTATTTTAGTGAGAAGGTGGAAGAACAAGGCTCGTAGTGCTGCAAAGAACATGATGAAAGCCATTAGAGGTAGCTGTGAGGGTCCCCCCCCCCCCCCCACACACACACAAATTTGATCCGAAAAATAGAGTGGGGGTGAGACTGATTTGTCTAAAAGGATATATTGTGGAAATCTGCTTTTGTTCAAAGCGAAAAAAATTGGTAATCATGTACGGTGGATTAGTTTCCGGACTTGTATTCAATGGTGCCTATCACCCATATGGAACACACAAGAAAGGAAAAACCAGAGGGCACGTCATCGTCTAAAAAAGCTGGTGGAGACTAGGCATCAACACATGTTCAATAAAAATAGTGACGAGGTAATTCTTAAACCATTATCACACAGGAGAATTGCAATCCACGTTTTTCATGCGGAAAGAAACCTTTCATGTTGGTTGAGTAAACCCTAGTCCAAGTATACAATTTATCCTGAACCATGAAATGGAAAGGGAAAAAAGGACGGATCATCCTTTTAAAACTAGCCACCAATATAATTAATATAATTGAAGAGTGTTAGTCAGTTCCCATCAGGGCCCCTTGGAGTGCTAATATAAATCTAATAAGCCAAGGCTCTAAGATCAGTAAGATAATTGATAATTAAGGAAAGAAGCATGAAGCGCAATTAATTAAGATACAAAAAATTGATTCAACCAAAAAATTTACCCACTGCCAAATGTGTATAGTGCAAGAAATGAAATCGTTGCTACTACACATTTTCTCTTTGGTTTCTCCATGTGTGATACATCTAGATTCAGTGCTAGCTTTGTATGATATATCCACTGTTCTGTTGGTTGGCATCAGTGAGAACGGCCCTTACACAAATTTTTAATGAAGTATAGAGCTTTTATGAAACAATTGACAAAATTGTTGAACATAACTGTTTAATGTATTAATGGAAATTGGTGCAGAAATGTCATGTTAAATTGGGATAGCTGGTTAATCTGTCAAAGGTCACTTCTGGATGATCGACCTCTAGTGCTGGTCAATAGCCACCATTAGTACATGGTGCCTGTTCGCACCCAAAAGTGGCAAGGTTTGAGATATATGAGGCTAAAGGCTAGAAATGCTAATTTAGTGCTAATCCTTGATATCTTGCTTGTTTGGCTTGAATATGCATTTTACAGGATAGGGGGTCATCTTGGATATTTTGGATGTGATTTCATTGAAAGGGACGAAGACACTCTTGGAGCAGCGTCAAATCAAGTCAAGTCATGGTTTCAAGTTATTAAGATGAAATATTTGCCAAGATGATCAATATGAACATTTTGATCATATAATCAAAGTCAAAGGTTGCTGATCTGGCTAATAGGACAAGGCCAACTGATCTGATTCAGTTATTGCTCATAGCCAATTCAGCAGCTCTGACCGGTCTGACCTTTGACACACACCGGTCAGACCAGTCAGATCAAAGTGCTCAAAATACCAATTGGACTTTACCATTGTGTAGATCTCGTCGACACGATCGAAATGCATATGTGGAACGTCCAATTCACAGTTCGGATGAGAGAGTTATGGTCCTGACAAGTGTCAGCCCTGCGTCTGACCGGTCTGACCGGTGGGACCCGACGGTATGACCGGTGCGTGCAGCCAAATCCAAGTTAGGAGTTGTATTTCAACATAGAATTTGTATAGGCTTCGACTCTTACTGGGGCAAGACCTCCCCACCCTATATTTATGAAGGGTCACGGCTGATTGAGGGGAACACAATCGAATCTGTCATCACCTTCTACTTTTTATCCTCTCAACACCTTTTCCAACCTCCATGCTTCTCCTCTCTTGATCTCCACGAGTTGAGATGGCGTCCTAGGGCCTTCTGGTTGACCTAGGGCACGTCATGACGTCCACGCCCTGACGGGGTCCCTCCGGGCGAGAGCTTCGACGACCTTTGCTAGTTTCCTTGTAAACTAGTCGTTCCTCGCCACATAAGTGCGTCGTTTATCTCTTTTCTGGTTTACTCGTAAACCTAGCCGTCATCCATCACGTAATTGTGGTAGTTACCATCCCGAATGCTCGAATTAGGCAAACCCTAGGACACTGGTCTGACCGATACGCCTGACCGGTCTGACCAGTGCCGGCGGCGACTCTGCTTTTCGCTCCGTTCGCGTGCTCTTGTGTGTTGACCCCGAAAGGTGTCAACAGTGCCCAAGTTGTACTGTATGTTCGGTACTAAATGGTGCCACACTATTTAGTTTTCTGGCCAAAAGAACCTACTTCTAAATACGTTATTTAGTGCCGGTTTGTAATAGAACACCAACCGGTACTAAACTGCAAGCCACATCACGGTGTAACGGTAGTGGCTCTTGTAGGTAACCATATCCCTCTTGAACCCATCTTTGATGGTCAACTTTGAGGAAACCCATCTAATGCGACTCCATGCCTTTTCGTCCAAAGGGTCGACCATGCACATCTTTGTCCATATTTGACATGAACTATTCTCTTTCGCTCTATTGCTTAGTATGCTCCTATATCCTTTGTGCCACCTAATTGGTTTTAGT
This sequence comes from Cenchrus americanus, assembly GCA_947561735.1. NCBI lineage: Eukaryota > Viridiplantae > Streptophyta > Magnoliopsida > Poales > Poaceae > Cenchrus > Cenchrus americanus. Next base: position 160,529,213 of record OX387242.1, on the reverse strand, counting down.
TATTGAAATGTAGGTTTACGATCTACTATGTTTTGGGCTCTCTTGCCGCAAGCCACTGCCACCGAGCCTCATCCAATCCTTCAAAACGATCTTGTCGCCCTGCGGCTATGTAAGGAATTGGATGCTCGTAGCCTAATAGGGGGAGGGGGTGAATTAGGCGATCTTAAAAACCTTAACCTATGGCTTCACTACTTTTCACAAGGATAAACTAGAACATACTATCTAGATCTGCAACAAAGGTTGTTCTAGTGTGAAACTCTCATCCCAAAACAAGGTTTGCAACCTATAGCCAATCCTAGCAAGATACTACTCTAGGAAAGTAAAGGCAAGAAAAGATTGCAATAGAGTAAATGCAGAAACGTAAAGAGGGTGAGAGGAAGCAAACTCTTGACACACGATTTATCCAGTGGTATCGGTGGGCACCACGTTGTTGAAGCATTCACACATGAGTATTGCATCCGAGTCACCAAGTCTCTCCCAAGAGCATGTCACACCTGTTTTTCCAAAGAAAACCAAGTGCAAACCTATATGCATGCCAGGATCAAGTTTCATGCATATAGCTGACAAAAGTGAATAACAGAAACAATATCACGTAAGAAAAAGGGAGATTATCAGAGTTTACGCTTAATCCTGTAAACGAAGGCACCAAACTTCACAAGCAGTCGACTGGGGGTTGCGTACGCCTAGAACCAGCAACATCTTCACCAGACTTCAAATTAGCTTCCTCCTTCTGAGCAACATTGTTTATAGCAAGGGTGAGCACTTGTCGTACTCAGCAAGTGTGGGGAAAGAATGAATACAAAGGCTTTATAGTGGACTGGGCTATAAGCATTTAGAATTTTAGTTGGTCAAATTTTATTAGCACCTGATTACTAATAAAGTATAAGTTTATACCAACCCACATTAAGCATAAAGGTGAGAGAAACACCATGAGCACATGGCTAAGATACCCAGAACACATATCACCATTTAAGTCCATCTTCAAGTTCAATTAATCATGTGAGGGTCCAGGCCGCTCTTGACCGTGAGCACGGCTAATCGATTAGTTTTACACTCTGCAGAGGTTGTACACTTTCACCACAAGCAGCGTAAAAGCTCCAAAGAACTTTGGACCCAACCATGCGATCTTTGCGCGAGCACCATACCACACTACCGAGGTGTGGTTGCATAGGGACGCTACAAGGCCTTTACAAAGGTTCTCCAACAAGTTGTGACCCACAAGGTCGGATCGATTAGCAAGGTATAAAGTCCCCTAGCAGGTCGATACCCCACCATAAAAAGAATAACTCACCCGACCCCCTGCTAGAGCGAGTCCATACCCCGCAGTACCGCCGATCCCTTGTCCTTATCACGTAAGATCACCACAAGCTAAAGTTCCTAATTATTCAGCCAAGACCATTGCCCATTAGTTCTTGTGGTTGTACTGTTTTCCTGGGTGGTTCTCCATGTTCCGATTAATGCATAATGATCTTGTATTAGAAGTATCATAAAAGAACATAGAGCATAAAATGATAATCATGTTGTTTAACACCAACCCAATTAAGCAAACTAAGCAATATCTACCATCAGAATTAATTAAAACCGGGTTTAAGATAATAGTCAAATGAGGCTAGTCACCCTTAATAGGAACCCATCAAAATTAATGCAAAGCAATGTAAAGTGATTAATAAAGTTATTAGGACAAAAGATCAAGAACACACTTGCCTTTAACCAAAGAGTAGTTGCTCAGAATATCTTCACCTTCACATTCCTCCAAGCTCTTGAACCACGAACAACGTTCACTCTAATCGCGTCAATCATCGGGCACAAGCATACGAAGCAAACAAACAAGCATAAACTAAGAACAATACGTCAATCAAATCAAAGCTTTAAAGAACGCACTAAAGAATAGGCTTGATTGGATGGATCACTAAAGAACACAAAGTGCTTGGAAGGGAAAGGCTTGGTTAACTTTGGAGAGATGGTCGCGAAAGATTGAGCAAGGACCGGAAAGATCACACGGAGATAGAGCTTGATCCTATTGGTTACGCAAGAAACGAGGGAACCACTGAGAACGGAACTAAGCTCAAATCTATCAAAAGATTATTATCAAACCACCAGAAACTACGCTTGGCATATTTTAATTAAGAAATTACATGAAAGAATATTTCAGAGAAATACTCTATGTTACCATTAAACAAGTTACATTTAATTAAAGAAATCGCGATAAACCTAATCATATTTTATTTATAACATTTGAGTAGAAGTTATGTCAAATTAACAATTACTTTAGAAAGATAAGCAAGTATAAGATATCTAAACGAGCAACTTTATGTCACGTGTTCAACTAAACACATTAAATATTGAAAAGGCATTTATGATGTCATTAGGCATATTAACTTCATTATAAAAACCGATGTTTAACTCTAACATCTTTTATTTAGAAAAACTAGTTATGAATAGGGATTAACCAATTACATTATGATTAAAGAAAACCGGATTAGAACCTAATCACTTTTTATTTATAAAAGCATTGGAATAAGAATTAGTCAAGATTAACATGCATCTTTAATGTTAAAACAAGTAACAGGTGATACACATGCTAACGTACAAGTTAAGGTGAAACGAACGAGAACGGTAGAAGCGAACTATAACGCACACGCAACTTTAGGCTAGAGTTTAAGAGAACTAGTCCACAAAGAGAACTCGGATGAACAAAGAACAACTGGATGACAGAGACATCGATTCTAAGAAAGATAGTTGCACAAGGTTGGATCAAAGAACTGAAAGAGTATAGTTGTCTTACATAAAAGACAATTACGGTAGGATGGCATATACTAGGATTGGAAAGATCTGGAGCTTGAAAGAAGGCTAGCTCTACAACAGAGACACACTGAGACAGAGCTTGAGCTAACACTAGAAAGATTCAGAGCTTCAAATAGACTTGATCAAAAGAGATACTGGGGTAAAGAACGTCTAACGATTGATTTGCACATCTGAGAGATCAAACTATGAGCTTAGATTTATTTTAGTTAACAAAATATATGTAAGGATATTTCATAAATAAAATACCCCATGTTGGAAATAAAGTAAATTAAACTTTATTTGCAAAACCGGTGTAAAGAACTAGTCAAGTTTTTTTTATAAAGATTCATATAAGAATTAATCAATTAAACATTTAATTTAGAAAAACTAGACTATAGGAACAATCTAAACGAAACTTTGTAATTCGAGTAGATCATATTATTATTATTAAAAACAGCATTTATTGGTATTAATCAAAATTAACATTTATTTATAAAGCCGGAGTAAAAGCCTAATCAACTTTTAATTAGAAAAGATTAATTAATTATTAAACAAATTAACATTTGGTTTACGAAAACCGAGATAAAGATCTAATTAACTTTTATGTACAAAAACATGTGATAGAAACATTAATCAAATTAAATTTGCTTATGAAAAACGATATATAGATCTATATTGCTTTTATTTGGAAAAGTCGTGTGTAACTAGACATTAATCAAAATTAATGTAAAATTTATTTTCAGAAAGCAAAACATGATGAAAACACTCCGCTGACGCGTGCTTTACCTCATTATGGACCTGACGCAATTCGAACGGTTGAAATCGGAGCTAAAACAAAGATTTTATGAGCTAAACAAGGTAGCAGGGACCTAAACGAAATTAACCGTAGATCTGGAGGGCTAGCAGAAAAGATTCTTGAGACACCTCAAACAGTGCTTGCAAAAGTGATATAGCTCGGGGTTAGATCTGTAAAAGGGTGTGGATGGGCTTTATGTGTGAAAGTGGAATTTTTGTAGGGGGGGTCTCTGCAGTTTTGCCAAGACACAAGAAAAGATCTAAAATTGACAAGAAAATCCAGGGACTTGAATGCAAAACAACCTTATCTTCAACCTCAGGACAGAACGAACAGGGAGCAACAGGGGGCGGCGGCGGCCCTGGTGGCCATGGGCGCCGGCGCTCCGGGCATCGAGGGGCTGAGCTCGGGCACAAAATCGAAAGAGTAGATCGAGACGAACACGATGGGGGGCTCACCTCGGGCGGAGGACGACGGGACCGGCTGGAATTTCGGGTCAACGGGCGGCGGCGGTTTTGGCGCAAGGCACAGGGGGCGGCGGCGCGCGGCCGACGGGGAGCGAGGGGCGGCGGCGGCTCCGGGGTGGCCTAGGGCGCGCGCGAGGGGGGGCCGGGGTTAAATAGGGCGCGGACCCCGGGGGAGTCCGGGCGCGCACGCCAAGAGCCCCGGCGGCGGCGCAATGGCGGCTCCGCCCTGCGGCCGAAGGCCGGGCTCGGATGGGCCGGCGCGGGGGCCACGGCGGTCGGGAGGACCCGGGCGGGGCCGGGCCGCGGAAATTGAGGGGTTGCGGCGGCCTGCGGAAAAAGCGAGGGGCGGCCGCCAGACTTTGCCTGTTGGGCCGAAAACCGCGGGGCTTAGAACTATGGTTGGGGAGTTTAAGGAGCTTCACTGGACTTCCTGCTGGTGGGCCTAAAGCTAAAAGGCGGACGGAGGAAAAAGTCTGGGGTGGCCAGCCAGACTTCCGGAGCTTTGGGCTGAAAGCCTTCATGGGCCAAAAGGAAGAAAGAAATAAAGAAAAAGATTAAGAATTTCTTTTTATTTTCAGAATACATTTTCGTGAAAAGAATTATCCAGAAATAGCTAGATAATTCATATAAGCCACGAAAAATATTCTAAAAATCCCAAAAATTTCAGGAAAATTCCCAGAGCTAGATTAAGACATGAACAATCCAAATAAAGTATTTGATGCTCATGAAAATATTTTTAGAGCCTTCTAATAAATAGAATTAGCTCAAGAAAAATGAGAAGAAATTCCAGAAAGATCCAGAAAATTCTCGGAAGAATTTGGACAGCTCCTAAACGCCTTTTTGAATCCTTTTGCACTCAAGAAGCACCAAGATGCATCGGCATGAATGCAACACTCACAACTTTGTTTTAATTCGGAAAATCAATCAAAGGATTTTTCCTATACTATATTTCCTGTAAAGAAAATAAATGTTGGAAAATTTTAAAATTATGGGAAAATTGTTATTTAATTATTCTCTCTATTCACATCCTGAAATTGAAAATTTCAGGGTGTGACAGAGCACCACTTGACAAGCCACAAAGGTTAGCCACTTAGGCACTTGCCAAGCTCCCTTTGCCACGTTGATGCCGCCTCCACTAAGGAGCTTCTCCACCAAGGAATGGGGTCTCCACGTCCCCCACACAAAATGTCCTCACCACTCTAGAACAAGTCGGAGGGTCGAAGACGATTGCCGGTGAGCCACTTAGGCCACAAGGTTCCCGGCACACCTTGTACAACTTGATCCACTCAACAATCACCTCACAAGGTTGGCCCACCTTGCACTCAATTAGCTCTAAGCTAAGCCTAGCACTAAGCACACACACAATACGTGAAAAACTGGCTTTGGTAACGGGCGTAGATCGCCTTTGGTAACAGGCAATGCGCCCGTTACCGATCAAGTGTTACAAATAAGCCAAGAAAGGTAACGGGCAGATGTCCGTTACTGATAAAACATATTCTAACGGGCATCAAACAAGAACCGTTACCACAACTTGCCACCGGTCACATGAAATTGACTGTTTCTCTGGGCCCACATGGAACTTTGGTAACAGGTGCCAAAACAAAGCCCGTTACTATGAAATCAATATCAGAGACGCGTGTGGTGAACTTGCTTCTCTGATGTCGCCACGTATTGGTAACGCGTTACTTTGTTGGCAAGTTTGTAACAGGTGTTCCAACTGAAGCCCGTTACTTAGTGGTCAGTGTTTGTACGAGCTTTAATTAACGCCCGTTACAGATACATAGGCCACCCCTACAGTAACCTGCTGCCTGCTTGCCGGCTGCATCCTGGATCCAGCCAGGATTTGGTAGCCATCAGGGGCTGCATCGTGGAACCAGCCAGGATATGACTAAATTTATAGAAATTAGATCCACCATCCAAATCCACAGAAATCCACAATTCACATGCATCATATGACAAAATTCAGCATCATCATCTCACACAAGGAGGAAATGCATCTCCCGAGGAGGGATGCAGCAATATCACAAAAATTCATGGACAATGAGGAATGCAAAAATTCACGGACAAGGAGCAATGCAAAAATTTCCTAGTCACCATATACAATCTCAGCCCACACACCCTCATCAGCATAAAATTTTCCTCTGGCTGTGATCACCTGTTCCATGAGGAATTTGGAAATTCTTTCACGAACATCTGCCAGCAATGATTTGTCGAGAGGATGCTCCTAGCCCTAAGCTCTGGATATAACAATGACACCAGTCAGCACACATATATAGGCTGGTACCAAACATGTGCAGTGCTAATAAGCAAGAACTGTGCTCAGTTACAGGTTTTACAAATGAAGATTCCAATAAAGTACCTTCATATCTGGGCCGCTTTCTTTTGATTGAAGCAGGTGATAGGCACAATAGAAGCCGCAGAGTCTGGTTCCAGTACGTTGTTGGTGGCACTGCAATAAACGTACAAAGAAAAATAGTGGCGATCGAGAAGAAATAAACTCAAGCTTTAGTACATACTTTCTTCCACAGGAAGGAAATAAGTGATATGTACCTTAACATCTTTGACGTGTTCCAAGGGGACATGGTGCAAGAACTTTTTGTAGCAGTAAGATTCCCAAGCCCTAGAACAAAACAAACAACAATGGTTAGGACACTATTAATTAATATACTCTGTACAGTTTGTTGAGGAACGTTCGCAGGTTAAGAATGAAATAACTTACTCATTAATGATTAGCTTGAAAGGGACAATATTAGTATTAATTGTCTTCAATGAATCAAGATAGTAGACCTTCCCCTGCTTCAGAACGTTCGCCACTGCAATCCAGTGGTTCGTACTAAGATAAGCGGTAAGCATTAAATTCTTTGTACCATATTGTTCGAAGGCATTGAGCATATAGGTCACACAGAAAGTAGCAGCGTTAGACGTGCTTCTCAACATTGTCGAGCAAAGGCATTCAGGATCAACGTAGCCAGTTGCTGGGCCCTTGTTGTCAACTTCTACAGTCATATTCCTATTAGTAAGAAAAAACAAAGTATAAGGAAGCAAAATACATGGTAATAAAGATGATGTGAGGCAAAAAGCACAATTCGATAGAGGATGTGATTAGTGAGAAGCATATTAAATTTTCAAGCAACTTACAGGATGAAGCAGCGGCGAAATGTCAGATCCAAAGCATCCAAGTTGAAGAGATCGTACAAATCATTGAGTTGCATAGGTAGCAGCTGGAGTGCGTTTGACAATTCATCTCTCTTCAGCCATGCATTGGTCCCGGGCTGAAGTGCGACGATAATGTCAGAAGCATCATCTGACTTACCACGTTGCATGTAGAATGTGTGGAGCTTTCTGGTAAAAGGAGGAGCCTTTTTGAGATCACCAACACTGAGAAGGTTCTTTCCGAATTTGTAATTTTGGTTAGCCATAGCCCAAGGATTCTTCTCAGTGTCACTCTCAGATTGCTTTGGGTTAGTCATATACCAACAAATCTCCTTGGTGTTTCTTTTAGATCGCTTTCTAGTAGGCCTCTTAGAGGTTTTAGTTACAGCAATTTCCTTTTCATGTTGCTTTGAGATGGCTGAAGAAGGTTTCTTAAGGGCTTGTTTTCCTGTTGTAGGTGTTGTAGAGCTGTTATTTTTGGGAAGTTTCTCTTCTTGCAGCTTTGAAATAGCTGAAGGTTTCTCAAGGGATTTCTTGCCTGCTGTACGTGGTGTAGAGATATTATTTTCGGCAAGTTTTTTATCTTGTTCATTTGAAATGCTGAAGGTTTCTCAAGGGCTTTCTTGCCTAGTGGTGTCTCACCAGGACCTATTACAGAGGTATTAGGCCCAGATGTACCTGCTTTTGCATGATTGTTTTGAGCACTTCCGTTTGGGGGTGTAGGTTTTGTTGTTTCATGAGGTGGAGAATGAGGAGAAGGTGGTGGGCGTGGTGGTGGGGATGGAATATTTGGTGTCTCTTGCGGATGTGGGGATGCAATTTTTTCTATTTTTTCAGGACTAAGAGTAGGTGGGGATGGAATATTTTGTGTACCTTCCGGATGTGGGGATGGAACATGTTGGGATCGAGGAGGAGGAGGAGGAGGAGGAGGAGCAGGAGGAGGGGAACCATCTGAGGAAGGAACCTTTACCGTACTGTGTGAACTACAAGGAATCTGTACAATAGCCTGTGAACGAGATATACATGTTGGTCCTCAATTGATGTCAATCCGACACCTTCTCCACTATAACCTCTGTCCTTGATCTTGTCTGAGTTTCATCACCTCATCATTAGGAGGGTATTCCAACAGTTCATCCGCAAAGATAGTATATGCAGTGATCACTTCAACCACAACACAATCTTCATGAATCGGGACTGTTTGTAGCGTAGTCTCCTCTGGATGAACAAGACCAAGTGCAGCCTCACATTGAAGCCCCCTCCACGTGATCCATAGGCCATAGTCTGTGGGTTCAGTCAACATGCATATAAGGTCTTCGTGTGTACGATCATCACAGGGCACCTTCGTCGCCAACTCTGCAGTGCCATCGACCAAACCTACATCTGCGGACACACAACTGCTCTTCAGTGTGGCGGGTGAAAGGCTTGTGCGATTGGACATTGGTGACAACACCACCTCTACATCTGCATGTTCTACATCCGCATCTCAGCCACAAGTTCTTGCTTGATTTGTTCCTTTATCTTTTCTGTATCGACTGATGTGTAGGTCTTCGTCCTCTTCTTCTTCCTATACATCTCGATGTGCTGAGGCCATGCATTCTTCCAGCCCAGGTAGCTGGAGACACCACGCACACGACCGTGTTGTTCAGGGCGGCCCAAGCACTGACTTAGCACATCATACTCCCTCTGCCCTGCCATTCCTGAAGATTCTGCACATGCAATCTTCTCCTTGATGTCCGCAGCCAATTTTTCTGCCTCTTTGTTGTTGAACACTATCATGGCAACTCAATCTTTGATCACTATCTTACTCCTTGCTCGTAGCCAATTCTTGGAACGATCGTCATGGTAGGCGTCATATGGGTTGGGATACCAGCTGCAGCTAATTGTCTATCCTCTTCCTCCCATTGTTCTAGTTTCACATTATAAACAGCTGGACCCATGTTGTGCTCGCTTGTGTTCCGGCTTCCGTGTTCTTTGAACTTGACACTAGCAGATGAGGCTTGCTCAGTTTCTGCCTGTTTCATGAACTCCTTCCACTGTTCCGGGATAATAAATGGGTGTCTTCTAAATGGCTCAAGTCCTTTTCTGATAAAATCTCGCCTGAGCTAAAATCTGAATTGTGTCCATGCCTTGGCTGCTATCTTCCAGAAAAGCTTGAATGCCTGTGGTTTCGCATCTTCCTGGAACTTCAAGTGTTTCTGCACATGCTTAACAAACAAGTCCCACTTTTCATCATTACTTAGTTCTTTGATTTCCTGCAAGTTCAAAGGTATCTTTTTTCTAGCAATGAGCTCCGCAAGCGCCCTGAACCTGCGCTTTTGAGTCAATGGTACTGGCATCCCCACTATGTCGACCTCAGTGACTATCATTGTGTCACTTGGCCACTTTGTGGATGTCCTTGGCGCTCTGCCTCGGTGCTGAGCCCCACCCATCTGGTCTTGTTGTGCACTAGCAGTGCCATAACCCTCTTCTTCATCTTATGGCCCAGGTCTGTAGTCCTCGTCAGAATTATCCTCTGAATTAATAGTCAAGGGAATTACAGTAACTACTTTAGCCCACTGTAATATCATTGGTTCTTGGTAAACCATTAACATAAATGGAAAATTCAGTAACCAAAAAATTAGTGCAGGTGAAGCGACCATACCATTTTAAAGAGCAAGATGCAAGCTGCCTCGGTTGCCAATGAGGTACTTATTCAACTTGGAGAGAATGTGTAGATGTGCATAGGAACAAGAGCAAAACCAAATGTAAGAGTCAATTTAAAGGAAAATGCTCAGTATGTAACGATTGGCAGCTAAGTATGTCCACATGTACTTAAACAAAGGAGCCCCAACATACCCTGCAATTCTCACAAGTACAAGTATATTATACGCATTTATATAAAAAGAAAACCATAAGCACGCATATGTTGTACACTTGATTGCCTGAATGCATGTGTGCTGCAAAAGCGCACTTGGCCTAATTCCATAAACTCGAGAAAATATACCAAATTACCTTGTTACTGAATTGTTGTTAACTTTACAATTATTACCGAGTTGGTAGAATGCATTTACCGAATTGTATAAGACGTTTTTAGAGCGGCATACCATAAACTCAAATCCTAGATTCGCCATTGACCTTCGCACTACCGGAGCGGAGGTATCTCTACTCCTCGTTGCTGCCTCCTCGCCGCCACGTCCTCGTCCTCGCGTCGACCTCGTGGCTGGATCCCTCCTCCTCCTAGTCGTCGTCGTCGTCTTCACCGTCGTCGCAGCTGGGTCCCTCCTCATCTAGATCTCGTTGTCAGAGGTGTGCTGCACGTCGCGCCGAGCGTGGTGTGGCACGCGTCTCAGTGAAGGGGTGTAGAGTGGGTCGCAGCGTGGGGGGAGGTTAGGGGGATGAAGCCGAGGGGGAGAAAGTGGCGGCGACGGCATGAGGGGGAGACTGCGTGAGGGAGGCGTCCTTCCCTACTAAGTACTAACCTAGCGCGAGTGGGCTTGTGTGGACCTTAAAACGAGTAATGTAGGTCACATCACCAAGCAAACTAACTCATAAGTCATAACAAACATAATATAACTAAAATAAGACTGCATCAGTTGGGCGCATCACCAAACTAGATTGTTACTGCAAGGGAACTAGTTAGCTAGCTAGATGGCTTCTTTTGTGCTGCTGCCTCTAGTTTCGCAACACTTTCTGCCAGCTCAGCATTCTTCTTTAGAAGTTCGATCTCCTGACTCTTTTGTGCGGCTTTAAGCTGCTCATCCTGCTTGTCGATTCCTTTCAGAATGTAGTCAATGTCATCACGAGTAACAACACAGTTCCTAAAACAAAGGAAAAAATTATATTGATGCAAGCTTCATAACAGTTGTAATTTACAAGAAAGATGTTTTAGCTCTAACTAGTTTCAAAACTTGTCTGCTTCTCTTCAGCCGATTCCTTGAGCTTATTGATTTCAGTCCAAATCCTGTCAATGTCATGTGCAACAACTTCCTACATAAAATGGAAGTTGCTGCATTAGAACAATTGATCAGTGAAGATGTGAAGGTCCAAGGACAAATCTCGTGCGTGATGGTTTCAGAACTTGCCTCACGGTCTTTAGAATCGTCGCCAGAGTTGTTGCCATAGTCGTTGCCGGAGGAGATGTGGTCTACCAGCACCACTCTTCAGCCCGGGTCGTCTCTAGAGGAGTCTGCACTCACCTCAATGCGCGTGGACTGGTTCTTCCTTCGCGTTGAGGAAAAAACCCTGCCTCTCCATGGCTGGCGTCGCTGGAGTCCGCGCTCACCTCCATGCGCGTGGACCGCTTCTTCCTTCGCGTTGAGCAAAAAAACCCTGCCTCTCCATGGCAGGCGTCGCTGGAGTCCGCCAATTTGGACCTTGCGCGTGTGTACGACTTCCTCCCTAGGGCCGACGAAGAACCGGCCTCTTCCATGAAGCGCCGAGGAAGACGCACGGGGGCGGCGCGCTGGGACGGCTCTCCTGTCGCCGTGGATCCTCAGTCTCTTGGCTGGGCGTCGGACAGCACCGAGGAAGATGGACGGGGACGTGGCCGAGGGGCCTCCTCCTTGCAGAACCTCCCCCTAGAGTCGTGGGCCATACCTGCGACGGAGATGAGGCTACGACGGAGACGAGGAAGGCGGAAGCAGGAGAAGGGGATAGAAGGCGAAAGGCATGGTGGAGTGTTTATTAAAAAGGTTCAGATGCACAAATGATACGATGATTAACAAACACTCTTCGCCAATGAAGGGGGGCCAGGTTTGTTCGCATGAAGAACAATTTGCTTTTCTCCTTTTAATCTGCAATCAAATTTTGTATCACGTTTTTCTCTGTCAACCGTAATCCAAATATGATGATAATTGTTTCTGAATTTTTTTTAAAATCAACATCTATTCATTTATGACATTTTTCTTATGTAATTCCATTTCTTGGATGTTGTTTATACACCTTATATTGTTCCTTATAAGTACAACATGTAAATAATATTTTTTTACACAACCATTACTAATTAAACTTTGCATTTCATAATCTTATGGTGAACATAAGCTTATGTTAAAGTTTCAAATGCATATGAGTTTGAACATGTTTTAAAGTGTGGAAAACTTCAATGCTGAAGTAACATTCTAAGAAACTATGTGAGAGATGTAGACATTTGTACACAAGTATAATCTTCCGTTTTCGAAACCATTTGATTTTTTGTAGACAAGCTTAGGGACTTAAATTATGTTGCTAAGTCAATTTGTAGAATTTTTAGAACACACTAAGACATTATTATAATTATTATATCGTAAACAAGAGATAAAAAAATCTAATTTTAAGAAATTTGGTCTAACAAGTGTGGTTGTTGATATTTTATTCAAATACTAAATTACCAACTATGAACTATTCGTATTTTTACGAATTTTTTGGTGCTGTTTATGGGGTATAATATTTGAGGGAAGCAAGTTTCAATTCAGAAAAAATAGTGTCGGGCCCACGCGTCAGCGTCAGAAGCCTATATAAAAAAAGATAACAGTAACCTGCCCGACTGAAAAAGGCGATTTGGGTAGACAAACACTCGTCGCCAATGAAGGGGCGGGGCCAGGTCTGTTCGAATGAAGAACAGTTTGCTTTTCCCTTTTAATCTGCAATCAAATTTTGTATAATGTTTTCTCTGTTAACCGTGATCCAAATTTGATGATATTTGTTTCTGAATTTTTCTACAATCAACATATATTAATTTATGACATTTTTTCGTATGTAATTCCATTTCTTAGGTGTTGTTTATACACCTTATATTGTTCCTTAAAACTACAACATATAAATAATCTTTTTTACACTAATTAAACATTGCATTTCATAATCTTATGGTGAACATAAGGTTATGTTAAAGTTTCAAATGCATATGAGTTCGAACATGTTTTGAAGTGTGGAAAACTTCAATGTCGAAGTAACATTCTAAGAAACTATGTGAGAGATGTAGACATTTGTACACAAGTATAATCTTCCGTTTTCGAAACCATTTGATTTTTTGTAGACAAGCTTAGGGACTTAAATTATGTTGTCAATTCAATTTGTAAAATATTTAGAACACACTTAGACATTATTATAATTATTATATCGTAAACAAGAGGTAAAAAAATCTAATTTTAAGAAATTTGGTCTAACAAGTGTGGTTGTTGATATTTTATTCAAATACTAAATTACCAACTATGAATTATTCGTATTTTTTACGAATTTTTTGGTGCTGTTTATGGGGTATAATATTTGAGGGAAGCAAGTTTCAATTCAGAAAAAATAGTGTCAGGCCCACGCGTCAGCGTCAGAAGCCTACATAAAAAAGATAATTGTAGCTTGCCCGCCCGACAAAGGTGATCCGGGTAGACTAACCATCGTCGCCAACAAGTGCTCCGTTGTCAGAAATGCCTCTTGCCAAATGAATATGCATCCACCCCAGCGCCCCGACCCCTACCCCCTTCTTCTTCGCCGATCTGAGCTCCGCCGCTGCCACCCACCTGTCCTTACCCGCCGTCGCACACATGTCGCACTACGTCGATTCGTCTGGAGGTGCACGTGCGAGGAGCAAGGTCCAAGGTTGCCGAAGCAGCCACAGTCACTCCATCGTCTTGGATCCAGTCGGTGAGCTAAGCGGCTTTCCACTGGTCCCTTGCCCGGACTGTGGTATGGCTCGGGTGGTGGAGAGGCGGACGCAGAAGGAAGGTGAAAACCAAGGTCGTCTTTATTTCAAGTGTGCAAGGAACTCAGTGAGTAGTCTGCTGTGTCTCACAAATCTGAGTTAGGGTTCTTTTGTGCTTTTGATTCTGCAGTATGTCAAGAATTGTGGATATTATCGTTTCCACAAAGAATCTCCAGATGCTGAAGGATGTTGGCGTCATTGTTTTTCGACCGTCGAAATGGGCAGACGCGGTCGATGATGTAGTTGATTCAGTGGAATGTCATATTGGGAGTGGCGAGCAGAGGCAAGCACTGGAGGACAAGCAGAGGAAGAAAGCACTGGAGGAGAAGATGGACAATGTGATCTAGAAGATGAACTTGATTATTGTGGCTCTTGTTTGTGTAGTATTTGGATGGTTACCAGGGATGTATGCTGCAAAGAAGTAATTCTGATGTTAAAAGTGGTACTTTTGCTTCATTTGTGTGGATGAAGAATGTAAAATTTGTCACATATTACAAAGTTAAATGTATGAATGAAGAATGAATGGAATGACAATTGGGTCACAAATTTTAATGTGTCACACATCACAAAATTCATCAATTCATCTGTGCTGACATTTCATTGCAGCACGAGGCAAAGGAAATGTGGATTATTAAGACAAACAGAGTAACAAACTTCTGGCATAACTCTGGCATATATACACATTGCAATTCATTGTGAACTGCTGCCATATAATGACACAAATAGAGTATCAAACTTCTGGCATACACATTGGAATTCATTGTAAGCTGCTACCATAGACATTGCAATGCCCCTTCCAAAATAGGAGACATGGATTTATCTACCGTGTCTCTTAGATCTACTAGTTCATCACAAGTTCAACATACACAAATCTACTAGCTAGTCCATCACAAGTTCAACAAGCACAATGGAAGAACACATTAACAGGGGAACAAATTAATTAAGCAGAGGTAGTCGCCGCCGGAGGAGCCCCACCGTCGGAGTCGGAGTTAGAGTTGGAGCCAGAGCTAGAGACGTCGATGCCGCCATCATCATTGTCGTCGTTGTAGACGGCGAGGACCACTTCTCTCTCCAGCTTCCAAGCCAAGACATTGACCTTGAAGGCGTAATCCATCACGGTCATCTGCAGCGGACCAGTGGTAGTTGGACCCCGAGATGGCCGGCCAGCTTTCCAAGACTCTACCAAGCCTCGTAGAGCATCTTCACTGAAAAACAGGCATCTGAATAATCTACTTTTGGAGCACGTAGGGGCACCACGGGCTGCCGCGCCACTTTGCGCTGGGGCGGCTTCAGACACTTGACCTCCTCGGGCGGGTGTGGGGGCACCTCCTCGGGCTCGGCGGGTGGTGGCGGCGGCACCTCCTCATGCTCGGCGGGCGGTGTCGGCGGCTCCTCCTTGGGCTCGGCGGGCGGGGGGGGGGGGGCGGCACCTCCTCCCTCCACCGCTTCCTTGATGGCTCGCTTGTCGCCATGTGCTTGCTTGAGGAAGGAGAAGCTCTTATATTCACTTCTTGGTGACCGGAGACGGTGGTGCTGGAGTTTTCTTGGTGCCGCAGTTGACAAAGTTCTTGGCTGGCCAGGATTTATATTGACAAGACGGTGAACCGTCAGGCAGTTGGTCACACGCCTCAGAACCCGTGTCCGCTCAGGAGAGCTCTTAGCCACAAAAATCATGTGGTCACAAGGAGACGTGTGGCTGTTCATATTATATTCAAAATACCAAATTCCAAACTACTCCTATGAGTTGTTCGATTCTTAAAAAAACTATGAATTGTTCGTATTTTAATTAATCTATATAACTTATATAATTGGTACCCACTATCATTAACTTCATTTCTCTCTTCATGCAAGCTACCCACATCATCTCCCATCAAACTAAGGGTTATTAACTCTATCTCTTATTCTCTTCATCACACCAATTCTTTCTTCATACAAACTACCCACATCATCTTCCACCAACTAAGGGTTATTGCATAAACTGGTTGTGGTAGCAAATTGGTTCATAATTTCTCAAAATTTTTTCTCATATCTCGCAGCAACACGCGGGGAATTACCTAGTTTTTAGGTGCTGCTTTATGGGCCCTAATTTTTGAGTAAGCAATTAAGTGTCATTTAAAAAAGCGTTAAAGAAGGTAACCATTGCTCGCGCACCAGCCAACAAAGCGACCCGGGTTTGCTAACCCGCGTCAGCATTGACTACTACCCCCTCCATCCCAAATATCGCCCCTTTCTTCTTTCCAAATGGATAATCGCATCACTTTCCTTCAAAAAAAGCGGCTGCGATGAGACGACGATGAGCGCCGGTGATGGGCCAAGCAGCGGACGTCCCCGCGCACCCGGGATCGAGGAGAACCGGAACACGAAGCGGTGCAGCAACTGGATCTGTGTACGTGCCAGCGAGATAACAGCGAAGAGGGAGACGACGATGAGTGCCGGAGAGGGGCCAAGTGGTGGTGGAGTGAACCCAATGCCGGAGACGAGGGTCCTCGACTAGATCCTCTCGGATTCCGACGAGGGGCCAAGCAGCGGCAAGGAGGAGCGTGCCGGCGAGGGGGCAGCGAAGTGGGCGAGGGGCCTGCCTCACGTTTGCGAGGACAAGTGTTTAGCAACTACGAAGAGGTGTCGAGGGAGCGGTGAAGAAGGTGTAGAGGACCTCATCTTTGACTCTGGCAATGACTACGACGACGACGAGGCAAGTTTCTCTGAATCTCACTGCCTTTTTACTTTTTCTATAGATGGAGCTTAAGGTAGTTTGAGCTTGAGCTTCATAACGTTAATTAATTCCTATGATGATGTCTTCCATGCTTGTCATGATCTTAATTATACCAAGTTCTGATGTAAATCAGTTCTGAACTTAGTTCTACTTTTACTTGTCACACCCTGCTCCAAGGTCTGAGGCAAATTAGTTCTGAATTAACTATGTTGTTCTTATACCATGTTTAACCCTGTTTCAGGCAAAACTCTTTGAGTCGTGAGCAAAGATTGAATTACCTCTTAACCTTAATGTCTGGGATTATGTGAAACCTGAGTTTGAAAAAATCAAAAAAGAAGTGAACATCCTCATCAAAAAGGCTAAGCACATAAGGAGGTACAATTATACTACTGAACAAAATCTCGAGCCCATTGAAGGTGCGCTAGAAGGGCTTCAAGAATCCTTGGTTGCTTACGAAGAGGCTGCAAAAAGAGCCAATAATCCTGATGGGGCATGATCTAGTTCAAGATTGTTGATGTGCAGGGTGAGTAGCCATACTTTTGTGTTTTTCAAGGGGCATGCCTTTGTTAATGTGTATGGTCAAATAGCACGACCATAGTAAATAATGTGATGGACTAGTTATTAAGTCCTAGCCTGATATATGGACAAGTTAACCTTTTGTAATAATTATCTTTATTCTTGTGGACAAGTTATCTTCATCTCTGTGGACAAGTTATCTCTTTTATGATGTCTGTTTTGTCTCAGAAGATATGTGTGTTGGTTGTGCTTGTATGTCGAAATGGAAGCAATGAAAGATGGATCGAGTTGACTGGTCAATGAGGACAAACTCAAAGGAGACGATGATTAACAAACCTCCATCTCATTTGTTCACTGATGCCACGCTCCCACTACACGAAAGTTCAGTGCTCTCAGACTTTAATATTATTAGGCTCTCAAACTAGTAACGGGCGTCAAATGCTCATCGGTAACAGACTTTATAGCACGTTACCAATACGGAGGATCAGTAATGGACTTAAACAGCCCATTAGCGATAGGGTGTTGATCAGTAACGGACTTTACTAGTTCGTTCCGATAGGTTTAACTTGTGTAACGGGCTCTGTTTAATGTCCATTACAAAGAATTCATGCAACGGGCATTTAAGAAGCCGGTTACCAGAAGTCCACATTGGTAACGGGCGTTTTGGAGGCCAACCCCAGGGTCATCCTGGCGCGCTTATAGGTAACGGGCGCCAAACAACAACCGTTACAGATGTGGGTGGATGTAACGGGCGTTAAGGGCCCGTTACAAATGCTGCGTGACATATTTGAGGTATTCACGTACTGACACAAAGCATGTGCAAGTCTATGGATGAGCAAATTTAACACTTGGATGGCTTGGATATGATCTTCTAAGTGCCTCGCACTCCTCTGCACTTCCACACACTCCAGCAACCTCAAATGAGTGAGTGGAGGGGGTATAAATAACCCAAGGCATCAAACTAGCCATTGGCTAAAAGCTGTTGAAAGTAGTACCATCGGATGATCTAACCCTATGTTTTTCCGGGCGTCGGTTCATCCGGTGCTACTAGCCGTTTCCCTCCACTACACATGACTATTGACACAACTGCTCCAACGCTATGCTCCAACGCTCCGTCGGATCATCTGGTGCTGAAGACCCTGCGGCCAAAACCTCTCTAGTAGCTTCCACGCGACCGTCGGGTGAACCGCTGCACACCCGTCGGTTCATCCGGTGCTTAAGGCTTCATCTTGGCGCGTCTCTGTCTTGTTCAAACTTGATCATTGGATAGACCGACGGTTCCCTCCAATGGACCATCGATTCATCCGACACTGCTATCTTCGCGACTCCTCTTCTCCAATTCATCTAACACAACTAGGAAAGGGACCGTCGTTTCATCCGATGGTATCAAGTTAACTCCAGTCGTTGCGTAGTGTATCAAGTGCTCCGACGCTATGCACAGATGGTACCGTCGGATGAACGCTATGCACCAATGGTACCGTCGGTTCATCCGACGGTGTCTTTTTTGTTCTTTTTCTTCGCGTCTTCAACTTGGATCTTTGCTTCAACGTAAAATACTTAACATGCCATTACTTATAGCCTCGAAATATATACTAAGTCCTCATTTTTGCTATAAGTAACCTAACATGTCCATGATATGTTAACTTGTGGTATGATATGTTAGCTTGGGCATAGTATGTTAACATGTGGTAACATCCATGGGACCTAGGAATGCTTACAAAGACATGCTAGACGATGTGGTTAGTCTCATTTCTTGTGTTAGCATGAATCTCCAAAATCAACTCGAACAAATGGCAAATGAGGCCATGTTTGCTAGAGGCTGTTGCTGCCTCACCATCTTGCCGACACTTGTCGATCTTCCCTGGGTACCCATCCAGCCGAAGGTGAACTTTATGTACATTGCTCAGTGCGACATCTCTATTCGTCTGGCTATTCTATTGTAGTGTTTGGGAGATTACAGCGCTCAAGTTTCATAATTTTTGAAATTAAAATATTCTTTATTCTGACGGTTATATGCTGAACCATGCACTATTACTATTATTTTAAACCAAATTAAAGGAACTTTCATTATTGTACATGTATATATTCTTTACACAAGGGTTGTGCTCCACAAGATTTGTAGAGTACGCAATACATTTGTTGATGTTATGGTGTGAAAATGTATATAAAACGTATACATGTATACATTTAAGGTTGGACGCAGACGGCTAACAAATTGCACTCAGCACTCAACACATGTGCAACGTTCGGAAACATATGTCTGATATATGGACAGACACAACACCTTTTTAAATGTTAATCCCTCCATTCTTAAACATACAATTAATTTGCTTATCCTAAATGTCATATATTTAAGGATGGGGTAGCAGGTAGTAATATGTATTGAACATTATATCAATTGTAAGGAAATTTATAGTGTACTAGACGAGGTACTTCAGCTAGGTAGGGCTCGAACATTTTACTTATTATATTGTTTTGTGTCTTCAGAGCAGGAACCACATTCCGATCTTACAGTAAAATGTTGAAAATGAAACGAAAAAAATCAGTAACTTTAACAGGGTATGGAATCAAAATTACAGTAGAGATTGAAACACAACAATATAAAACAGTTGGAGCGAACTGATAGCTCATTCATCATTACTTTGGAATGTCGTAACCAGGTCTTTATATATTAAGAGAAACGATTGTCCTCCACAAGTACTTTGCATTTCCTGTAGAGTGAAGGCAATTTTCTATTGTGGAACACTGAATAAGAGCAAACTAATAATCATCTGGGGAAGGGAAGAAAATTTTGCTTACAAAGTTAAGTAACACACGTATTTCATTTGCAGGGAATTTGGGTACTTTGGACGGCAATAATAATGACTCTATTTCTTTTCTTTTGACACTCAAGCTTACAGAATCCATGAGGCCATGGATACCTAGTAAAGATACACGTCGATCTCGACGACGCCGCCCTTGGTCAAGTCATAATTGTAGCTTCGGCTGTGGGCGTAGCCCCGCGCGAAGCGGAAACGGCCGGTGCCGCCGACAATCACGGACTCGCGCACGGCCAAGTCCGTGTCAACCCTACTGTTCACCACCAGTGAGCTCCCAGCGTGCTCGCCGGCCTCCATCACCAGGTGCAAGCTCAGGGCGTTCACAGAGCCGCGCTCCGCCACGCGCACGGTGAACCCCTGCGCCGTGCCCACGCGTGGGCTGCCACGCTGCGGCCCCTCTGTGAGGGCGTTGTTCATCACAGCGATGTCGCCGAACTGGCGCGACGATGTGCCTGTAGCGTTGTTGGGAAGAAGCAGCGGACGTCCTGGTACGATGAGTGCGGCCGTCGGGTTTGGGCCGGTGTACTCGTCGTGCATGTAGAAATGCAGGTGAGTTCTGGCGGTGGCGCGGTTGTCGGAGCAGCCAGCGTCGTCATGGCGGAAGTAGACAGCCGCGGCGAGGAGGATGGCAGAGAGGAGAAGTACCGAGATCGTGCTAGCCATGGTGTACTTTGTCTGGGCTGCTATCAGCGCAGTGATGACCAGGCAGAAAGATCGTTGTCGCTGAGAAATTAATAAAATGCAATCTTTGTTCATAGATTGCAAAGTAATAGGCTCAATGTACACTGGGTTTGGTTGCTCATCTGTGCCTCTGTGTACATACGGTTATATAGGCCCCTGGTCCAAAAAACCAAAGGCAGGCGAAATAGCAGCAATATTAGAATGTCTGAAAACATGAGGATTTTTACAATGATTGGAAAAATGTGAGCCGTTCATCTAAGAAATAATTATGTGGTGGAGAAATACGAAGTACCAAGAGGTACCGATAGAAAACCAGCCAGAATTCTCAAATACTATTTTTTTATAGTTTTTAAGTACATTCTTCATATCAATGGTACTTAACAATCATTGTCACAAATAAAGCGCCTCCAAAACTTATTGGACCCACGTACGCGCCTCGTGAAATAAGAGTACTACCCTCGTGTATGGCGTGGAAATGACTCAGACGACGACACGACTACTGCATGTCATTGGTGATAAGTTTCAGGTTGAACTGTGACCTTCAGGGAAAGAGCCTTTGGTACACCCTTTGGCCCCGGTTCAATTTTGGAGCCACGACTAAAGGAGTTTCATCGATGTGGTCGCTAATGCTATGAGAGTGCTCATCCCCTTTAGTCTAGGTTCGTGTTACGAACCATGATAAACGACCCCCCTTTAGTTTAGATTCGTGTTACGAACCGTGACAATGTAAGTAATCGGATGCTCGTAGCCTAAGAGGGGGAGGGGGTAAATTAGGCAAACTAGAACCTTAACCTATGGCTTCACTACATTTTCTCAAAGTAAACTAGAACATACTATTTAGATGTGCACCTAAGTTTGTTCTAGTTTGAAACTCCCATCCCAAAAACAAGGTTTCTAACCTAAAGCCAATCCTGGCAAGATACTACTCTAGGAAAGTAAAGGCAAGCAAAGATTGCAATAGTAAATGCGAAAACGTAAAGGGGATGAGAGGAAGCAAACTCTTGACACGCGATTTATCCCGTGGTATCGGTAGGCACTAAGTCACCCTAGTCCACGTTGTTGAAGCACGCACACAAGAGTATTGCGTCCTAGTCACCAAGTCTCTCCCATGAGCACCACTTGACTTGCCACAAAGGCTAGCCACTTAGGCACTTTTTTTAGGAAAACAGCAGGGGAGGCCCCTACTGGCTTTTTTCATTATATTAACAAAGAGATATGTACAAGAGCGGATTACAAATCCAACAAAATGAAAAGATGCCATTAGTGGAAATCACACAACCAAAGTTCCAGCTCCTGCTTCAAGGATGGCCTAGCCCTAAAAAGAACTAGTCGGAGTTCCTCCTTGAAGATGAATTTCCACCGCGTGAGAGAGAGATTTACTTCATCGAAGATCACTTCATTTATGTGCTTCCACAATGCCCAGCATGCCACAATTAGAATCTCCCTAAAGAGCTTCCTCCCGAAATCCCGGCGTGCGTGCACAATTCTATCAAAGATGTGCATATTCATATCCCAAAATATATGTAAAAAACGCCAACACCAGCTGCTGAAATGGCTAGAGAAGAACAGATGTTCCATTGTCTCTTCAACCATCATGCTGCACACAGGGAAGTTATAGTCGTCCAAAACCCTGTTCTTTCTCCTTAATATATTGCGTGTACTTAAACGATCCTTAAGCAACAACCAAAATGTGAACCTGTGTCTGCCTCTACAACAAGATTTCTAGACCCAAGCAAAGACCGGGCTCGCATCATCTGAGTCTTTTATATGTCTATATGCTCTCCCAGCTGCGTAGGTGACCAACCCCCAGACATAGAGCCAACGGTCATACAGGCCCGTGCCAAGTTGAAGCTCTCTCATCATGTCCTGGAGTTCGGTAAACTGCTGCATTGCAATTGTGGATAAAGGAGTGCAGACGTTTGTAGCCACATCATGTTGAGAGAAATACTGAACAGTAGCATTTTTCTTCTTGGCAAAAGAAAACAGTTGTGGAAAAAAGTTGCCTAAGAATGCCAAAACCCAAGGAGTCATGCCACAGAGAGACTGTTGTGCCACAGTGCACATTGCAGGTTTCCAACCTGAAGTAATCGTCTACCATAGACATGACATCCCTCCACCAAAAAGAACAGATGATCTTTTCAGATGGGGTGCAATGCAGGAATAAAAAGATTCCCAGGTTAAAGACACCCAAGGGATGTCTTCACGGTTGTAGAATTTATGAATAAATTTCATGAGTAATGCTTTATTGTGTGCCTGTAGGTCAATAATTCCCAAACCCCCATCCTTTTTAGCTTTGCATGCATCAGACCAAGCCACAAGACATCCACCTTTGCGATTTATGTCACCTCTGTCCCAAAGACAGTGCTTTCTGTAGATGTCAATCTGCTCAATGACTGTAGCCACTTAGGCACTTGCCAAGCTCCCTTGGTCACCTTGATGCCGCCTCCACTAAGGAGCTTCTCCACCAAGGAAGGGGGTCTCCACGTCCCCACACAAAGTGTGCTCACCGCTCCACACCAAGCCGGAGGGTCGATGACGATTGCCGGTGAGCCACTTAGGCCCCAGTGCTTCCGGCAAACCTTGTACACCTTGACACACTCAAGAATCACCTCACAAGGTTGACACAACCTTGCACTCACTCAGCTCTAAGCTAAGCCTAGCACTAAGCACATACACTAAGCATATGCAAGTCTATGGATGAGCAATTAAGCACTTGGATGGATTGGATATGATCTTCTAGGTGTCTTGAACTCCTCTGCACTTCCACATAATCCAGCAACCTCAAATGGATGAGTGCAGGGGGTATAAATAGCCCAAGTCATTCAAAGAGCCGTTGGCTAACGGCCACTGAAAAAGGTAGCGTCGGATGAACCGACGCTATACTTTTTCTAGGTGTCGGTTCATCCTGTGCCCTCCACATCACATAGCCGTTGAAGATGTACTGACACAACTGCTCTAATGCTATACACCGACGGTACGTCGGATCATCTGGTGCTAAAGGACTTGTTGCCAGAACGTCTCTGTCTGTTTCTTCGTGACCGTAGGATAGACCGACGCTTCCCCTTGACCAAGGCGTCGGTTCATTCAGATAGTCTCTCTCTTGATTCAAACTTAACGTTGGATAGACTGACAGTGTCTTCACTTAAACCGTCGAAACATCCGGTGCTACTGTCTCTGCCGCTCTTCCTCTGCAATTCATCCGGCGCATCTAGAAATTGGACCGTCGAATCATCCGATGGTGTCACTTCGTTTGACAGTTGCGTAGTGTACCAACTACACCGACGCTATGCACCAATGGTGTCGCCAGTTCATCCGACAGTTCTTGAGTAAAATCTACTTCCCTTGTAGTTTTGCTTCAATCCATTGGGTGAATCGAGATATTGGTGATTTTAAGGAAAAAGCTCTATCCCTAGGGTTCATACCCTAAATCTTTTTATGGTGGTGAAGGCTTGATCTTTTGGAGGAGATCTTTTGGGAAAAGCTTCTTTGTGTTGTTGAGGAGTTGTGGTTAAAATGTCGTGAATTTAGGAAGTCGTTTCATCGAGTTTTGTGCGTGTTGTCGGAAGTTCTGACCTGACAAAGGAAGTTCCGACCTGACAAAGGAAGTTCTGATAACTCGTTCGTTGGCTGACAGAGAGGTGTTTATTGGAAGTTCCGACCCTGAGCCAAAAGTTCTGATAATGAGCCTTTGACAGACAGAGAACCCATTATCGGAAGTTCCGTCCTTGGGATGAAAGTTCTGACAAACCTGTTGTAGGTTGCCTTGAGCTCGTTCTTTTTCTCGTTTTCTTTTGAGCATGCTTCCACTTTGTTTCTATGCTTGACCTAACTTATTCCTAGGGTCAGTAGGTCCGTAGTGACTACGTGATCTTGACAAGTTTATGTAGAGGTTATTCGAAGTGATTTTGGGACTTAGGCCGAGTTCTCATCAAAGAATTTTTTTATTGGCTCCCATTCACTCCCCCTCTCTAGTCGCCAAACCAGTCCTTCAATTTATACAGAGACAGTGATTGTGAAACAAAGAAGTTAGGCCTTTTTTGTTTCCGTGGTAGGCTCCACAACAGCACACTTGTGTGAATTTTGTCACCCTATGGAACGTCCTAATGGCAAAGGAGTTGCGGCCGAACCACAACAATCAAATCATCTGGAAACTAACACCTAATGGAGAATACACGACTGCTTCAGCCTATGCTGCCCAGTTCAATAGTTGTACAACCTCGCCAAAGCTAGATTCGATTTGGACGGCGGAATGGCTGGCCAACCAACCCTACCGCAACGACATGGCCACATAGTGCATCATTATTACACTAGTGGGCCAACATCACGGCAACACCCAACATCCCCTTCAAGGCAATTAGGAGCTTGGCACTCCTTCTGACCTGGGAGATCTGAACTGTAACAACAAAGTCAAAAATGAAAAGTGAAGCATCGATTTGGATCGCTGCAGATGTGAAGGGCCTGGTGGCTCCCTTTGAACGCGAGTAATCGCTTTGTAGCTTTTACTTTCTTTGTCGGCTAGCCAGTGTTGTTCAAATTCCTCTTTTTCAATGAAATAGCCACAAGCTCGATGCCCATTAATTAAAAAACAAGTTTGTTTTAGTGGTGTGGTCGCGCCATGGTGGCCAACCACCGACAAACCCGCCGAACGGGTCGTGGCAGCCGCGTGTTTTTGCGCCACAAGGCCCCTCCCCCACAGCGACCTAAAATTGAAATGCGACCCCCACCCCTAGCTACATACGAGAAATCTCCTTTCCCTACAAACCAATTTTTTAGTGCCTGCGCCGTGTCCATTCATGGGCTTCCGTGATCGGCCCCTTCTGATGGCATCAACGTCCCTAAAGCGGCGGGATGTGCTTGTGGCGTTGGGAAGTGGCGGCGTGCCATTTACAATGAGCATGGTATTGGGTTTAGGCTGGTGTATTCATCATGCATGTAGAAATGGAGGTGCTTGTTTTGGCAGTGGTATAATGATCTCGAAGCATGCTGCCCGCTTCATGGCGCAAATGGATGGCCGTTGCAAGGAGGATGGCGGGGATGAGAAGAAGTGCTGAGATCATGCTTCCCTGCATGGTTGTCTACACTAGTCATATATTTTGCTATTTTTGAAGGGGTATATTTTCCTATTCATCTAGATATACATTATGTCTAGGTGCATCGACAAAGGTATAACTTAGAAACACCACAAAAAAAACTACAATTGGGAACGTAGGGAGTATGATATATAAATATGACAGTGTATAGGCAAAAAGTAAAGATGCAAGAAATACCAGCAATATTAAAATGCTCTAAACATAGGCTAATTCCACGCTTCATGAAACATACATCATAGCCTCGTTTATATCGTGTGGAAATTACTTAATGAGCTGTAGAACTGAGACAACGCAACTTGTGTGTGGGTCATTGGTGATAAGGTTCGTGTGTACTAAATCTATTCGTGATAGATGAGATCTTGCAGAACTGCGGTTGATTTGGACATGAGATCCAGTGGTACTGAGACCACACACGATGTTATGTTTTCTTGTCCAAACAACTTTCAGTAGCAACCGATACGTACTCCATCATTTATCTTTTGATAGGGATACTTCACCTTGACTCAATGAACAAGGAAAACAACCATTCTTATTATCTCATAAATGCAAACACATTTTTTTCTTTGGCCATCCAATGTTTGCATTGATAACTCTTTGTTATCTTTGCCATTTATCACTGAAGCCCATAAATGGCAAGTAGTACAATAATATGTGAAAATCTTATTTCCTGAAAATGTCCCTATCGAAAGAGAATGGTGGGAGTATTTCTTTTAATTTGTCCAAAGAAATCTCCACCACATCATGCTGCAGTTCCGGATCTCTAGAAACTTGCATGTAACCTTTGGTCCTCACACTGCTCATCGGCGTTTAAATGAAAAAGAATCATGAACCCTAACTTGAGCACCCTAAACTCTATCATCCCGGAGCCCTCCAGCCACCACTGTCATCCTTGATGCCGTCCACCTCGCCCCCTCCCCCCCATGCCCCATTGGTTTGCATCTCCTCCCTAACGCTGCCGACCCACGGATTCACTGTGCATACATTTTATTTGCATAGGAGCAGAACATGTATTTATTGACACCGATTCCATACATTTAATAAAACAAGTGGAAAGCTGATGAATATGACTCAGAACGGACTGTAATTTTCATTCCAGAATGGTCTGTACAGCAAAAAACTGTTTTTGTTCAAAACAAACAAAATTAGCAGTCAGTTATTACATATTAGTTTACCTGAATTCTGTCCAACTATGGCAGTGACCCATTAGGGACCGCACAAGGAAAAAGCCAGAGAGGTGCCATCGGGAAAGGCTGGTGAAGAATTTCCTTGAATTTTTTTTTAAAAAAAGGATTTCCTTGAAGTCACGTCCACAGAATAAAAGTTGAACGTGGTCATTTAAAACATTATCACACAGAATTGAAGCGATGGACAGTTGTCCAAATCATCGATTCTGACAGCAGTTTCACATCCACGTTTTTCATGTCTATAGAAAAGTATTCATATGTTCGTTGAATAGTGCCTGGTCCTTATAGAAGACGACAGTTGACTCTGTACCACCAAACAGAAGAAACATACCTGTTTATTTTAGTGAGAAGGTGGAGGAACAAGGCTCGTAGTGCTGCAAAGCACATGATGAAAGCCATTAGAGGTAGCAGTGAGGGTCCCCCCCACACACACACACAAATTTGATCCGAAAAATAGAGTGGGGGTGAGACTGATTTGTCTAAAAGGATATATTGTGGAAATCTGCTTTTGTTCAAAGCGAAAAAATTGGTAATCATGTACGGTGGATTAGTTTCCCGACTTGTATTCAATGGTGCCTATCACCCATATGGAACACACAAGAGAGGAAAAACCAGAGGGCACGTCATCGTCTGAAAAAGCTGGTGGAGACTAGGCATCAACACATGTCCAATAAAAATAGTGACGAGGTAATTCTTAAACCATTATCACACAGGAGAAGGAGATTTGTCAAAATCATCATTTCTGCACACCGCAGTTGCAATCCACGTTTTTCATGCGGAAAGAAACCTTTCATGTTGGTTTAGTAAACCCTAGTCCCAAGTATACAATTTATCCTGAACCATGAAATGGAAAGGGAAAAAAGGACGGATCATCCTTTTAAAACTAGCCACCAATATAATTAATATAATTGAAGAGTGTTAGTCAGTTCCCATCCGGGCCCCTTGGAGTGCTAATATAAATCTAATAAGCCAGGCTCTAAGATCGGTAAGATAATTGATAATTAAGGAAAGAAGCATGAAGCGCAATTAATTAAGATACAAAAAATTGATTCAACCAAAAAATTTACCCAATGCCAAATGTGTATAGTGCAAGAAACGAAATCGTTGCTACTACACATTTTCTCTTTGGTTTCTCCATGTGTGATACATCTAGATTCAGTGCTAGCTTTCTATGATATATCCACTGTTTTGTTGGTTGGCATCAGTGAGAACGGCACTACTGGAAACAGACTCTTCGCCGAGTGCCAGAGGCACTCGGCGAAGGCCAAAATACACTCGGCGAAGGCTTCGCCGAGTGTTACACTCGGCGAAGAGCCTTCGGCGAATTTTTTCTCGGCGAAGGCTCTTCGCCGAGTGTAATTTCTCGGGCACTCGGTGAAGCCTTCGCCGAGTGCTCGAAAAACACTCGGCGAAGAATTGACGCCGTGACGGCGCAAGCGCCGTCAACGGTGTCTTCGCCGAGTGTTTTTAAAATTTGCACTCGGCGAAGAGTTTTTTAAAAAATAGTTTTCGGTTTTTTAGTTACCTTTTTTTTTAATCCCGAAAATCCTCTTCGCCGAGTGTATTTTGAAAAATACACTCGGCGAAGACATACCTTCGCCGAGTGTATTTTTAAAAATGCACTCGGCGAAGGAATGTCTTCGCCGAGTGTATTTTTAAAAATGCACTCGGCGAAGGTATGTCTTCGCCGAGTGTATTTTTCAAAATACACTCGGCGAAAGGTGCCTATCGCCGAGTGCAATGGCCATTGCACTCGGCGAAGCCGGGAAAACCCGAATGCTGGTTTTCCAGCTTCGCCGAGTGCAATGTGCCATTGCACTCGGCGAAGGCCTTTTTTATTTTTTTTTTTTTTTAATTTTTTTTTGACTTCAACCTTGACAAACAGAAGATATATCACATATTTGACATATATATGGCATCAAACACAATATATATCACATATATCACATATATATGTCAACAAATCCATCAAGTCCATCAAGTCCATCACAAATGCATGACAAGTTCTCAAATTCCATCACAAGTCCAAGTCCACAACATATAACACAAGTCCAAGTCCAAGTTCACTCCTCGCTCACAAGAAGGGGTGCCGAACGCCGGCGAAGGGAAGGCTTGTTCACCCGGAGCCGCCACGGGGTGGGTTGTTCGAACCCGCCGAGGGAGGTCGTGCATAGGCAATGTAGTTAGCTAGATGTAACGGAGGTAATGGACTTGTGAATTAAAAGCATCAACTTGAAGTACTCACGGGAGTGTAGCGGTCTTTGCTCGGACGGCGGAGGTCCGGTCGGTACCAAGGGTCCAAACAACGACGGCGGCACGGTGAAGCCCGACGCGGCAAGGAAGGCGGTGAGCCGGTCCGGCCTCTCGCGAACATCCTTCCCGGGTGGCGGCGATGGCCTCGCTCGCACGAGCGGCTCGCTCGTTGGCCTCGTTCACCCGGGCCCGCAAGATAGAACCGAACGGGTTAAGTAACGCAAACGCAACCCTAAAGACGAATGTATGAACTTTTTTTTAACCCGCACTGTTCGATCCGGCGCGATGCGGGGGTCATCCGCCGGCGTATGGGCGGGTCCGAGCTCGTGCTCCGCGCTCGGATGCTCGCTAGAGCGAGGTCCGTGGCGTCGATGCAGTTGTTGCCGATAGACAACCGCCCGTGCCTCTTGCCGTGTCCCAACCTCATGACGAGCGTGCCATCGAACTCGTGGGTGCTCGGATCGAAGTCTTCCCCACTGGACTCCCGTGCCGCCGAAGTGTACTCACAGATGCGGGCGCCGATGGTGGGGTTGTCGTACGCCTCGGGCCCATCGTCGGCGCTCGAAGGTGACGCCGGACGTCGCTTTGCCCTTGTGGGCCGGACGAAGACGCCGAGTAGTCCGTGCGGGTCCTCCCCGGGATTTGCCGCAAGCTCGCGATGAAGACAACAAGATGATGTCAAGTGTAGGCTGAATTTAGTGGTAGAACACATAAATGAGTATCCACTTACCCATCGTTGTTTGTATTTGTTGAGGTTGCTGCTTCCTTGGTGGTGTGCTGGCCCGTCCATCATCAACCGCCGCGCGCTGGCTTCGTCGTGGCTCTTCTGATAATCGGCGCTCAACCATTTCTCCACCATCATCGCCAGGGCGTCTTCACGGCCAAGACACCAAGAGGGCACCACCTACACGTCAACAAGTAATTCACATATAAATAGAAGTTGAAGGTACATAATCATAAAAGGAAGCGTTTCACGTATTCTCCATGTACCCGCATGTACCGCTCGTAGGCGAGCGTAGTCCGCTTCGCCACACGGGGGGTCCCGGCTTCTCCGATTTAACGGACGCGAAGTACGCGATGGCCGCCTCGCCTTCACATCGTAGTGCATGTCGGTGACACGCTTCCTACACGCCCGTACGAGGTTCTCCGCACACGCCGCCTCGGTCCCCTCCATTGGCCGGAAGTATCTCTCGCATACAAAGGTGATGTATCCATGCATTATTTGGAAAAATATATTAACAAAGGCGATGAATCCATGCATTATTTGTGTTGTAGGAGACTTACCCGAACTCGGCCTTCACCCGCTCGCCTTGTTGCCGTACTCGTCATCCTCGGCTTCGGCGTAGTGGCCAAACGTGTAGGCCGGCTCGTTCCTCCCGTGGTACTCAACTACGCCGGGGAAGTGCTTTGCCGGACTAGAGCACCAAGGACGCCGTTCACATTTCGTGAATCTCCGGGAGACACGAGATCCCGGTCCTGCACAAGTAAAGGCAAATGATTAGTAGACATATATCTTATGAAGATGTTGCGAAACATGTAAAGTTACTTACCCCCGACAAGTCGACGGCGGGGCTAATCACCGGCCGTAGCCCACGGAGCGGCCGGAATAGGAGGAAGGGTCGAGTGACCTCGCGAGGTAGGGCCGACGGGGCCGCGGTGGAAGTGGATCCCGAGCCGCCTTGCTCCTCCGTGGGCGTCCTCGGTGCGAGCTCCCGGTCGTCGTCGTTGTCCCGGTCCTCAGCCGGGCGCTCGTCAACCGGAACCTCGTCCGGTGTAGGCGTAGGTGTGTGCGTAGGCGGCCGACGGGCCCTCCTCCTACCCCCTCGTCCGACGGGGGCCCGACCCCTCGGCCTCGTCGCCACTAGGCCGTCCGGCACCGGCGTAAAACGCCGAGAGCGACCTCTCGCCGGTGCCCGCCATCTTCGTTGAATCACCCGCAAAAATAGAAAGGTCCAAGTTAGAATTATGCGAAATACTTAGGTTAATAAACGAGACTAGATTAAAGTAAGCAAGTTAGAATTATGCGAGTTATTACATGTATTAGAAATAATCATCCTCACCGGGATTAGCCGGGTCCCGTGTCTCATCATCACTATCTCCATTGTCCAAGTAAGCTAAATTTTCTAAGTTATCCAAGTTGGGAACAACTTCGACACCCTCACTATCGTCATCGTCCGGATGTAATCGGTCGAGCATTCGTAAGTCATTCGCATTCCCGCACCTCATCTCCATCGTCCCGATCATCGGCCCTATCGTTGTCGACCTCCATGAACATAGGTCCCGGTAAGGCTATCTCAAAACTCCCTTCTAGCCCGTCCTCTTGATAGAACTCTACGTCATGTGTGTTTGGGTTCGTTGGGATGTAATCCTCATCGATTGGGACGGAGTAGTTTGTTGTGTGGCGATACCTTATGCACAATATCCCAACCCTGAAGGTACTCCTTGGTCTGGCAAGCGTATGACAAATAATAAACTTGCACGGCCTGTTGAGCCACAACATAGAGATCCTTTCCTGGATAGATGGAATCCTGTCGAACTTCGATTAGCCCAAGATTCGGGGTCCGTCGAATTATATGAGGATCAAACCAATGGCATTTGAAAATGACAGGCTTATGCTTGTAATTATGAAATGAGAGCTCATATATCTCTTCAACTCTTCCATAATAGTCAAGGCCATCGGTGCCGGGTGTAAAGACACCGCTATTCGTGGTTTTCCGATGGGGGCGACTTCGCTCGTAGCCTGTTGTGTGAAAGCGCCATCCATTCACATCATAACCGGTAAATGACCTAACCCTAGTATCACAGCCGTTTGCAACATGTCTCAACTCGGCACACATAGAGACATCGGTTTGGGCCTTCCTTTTGAACCAATTTGTGAAATTTGGCTTCCCTTGTCCGGCACCCCGTGACAGAAGGGCATCTTCCTGCCCACGGTCCGGCCGCCCAGGGCCACTCCAGTATTCATGAATAAATTCTCTGCAGAAACAAGAAAAAAAAACAAGTGGGGTTGGACGTGGAATAGTGTGGCCGTAATGAAAACTAGTTCATTGAGAACTTACTGAATGTACGGCTGCACCTCCACAAGGTTGGTCAAAACATATAGCATGATGCTACGCCACTCTTCATTGTTCAACATCTTGTTGGTCGAACCACTTGCGCTTCCGTACTGGCCTTTGAAAATGCGAGGTTGGATTCATTTTCGCTAGCATTGTAACGAGGAAGGCGATTATGCACGCTCGGAAGATTCTCGTTGTAGTATTTGGTTGTGAAGTTTGACACCTCCTCCACACAACATGCCTCTCGCTATGGAGGCCGGAATTACGGCTTTATTTTTACATTTGCCCCGAACAGTCTTTATAATTCTCTCGATTGGATAGCACCAACGGAACCGCATGGGCCCCCACATACGTGCCTCGTACGGGAGGTGCACAATGAGATGCCGCATCGCTAAGAAGAAGCCGAGGTGGAAAGATCTGCTCCAACTTACATACCAAGACAGGTGCCGCTTTCTCAAGGGCCTCAACGACGGTCAGAGACAGCTCCTTGGCACAGAGTTGGCGGAAGAAGTAGCTCAACTCTGCCAGCACTTGCCAAATATTCTCAGGGAGGAAGCCTCGAACCATCGCCGGAAGAAGCCGCTCAAGCCATATGTGGAAGTCATGACTCTTCATCCCATGCACTCGCTGAGTAGTCAAGTTCACTGCCCTCCTCAGATTCGCTGCATACCCATCAGGGAACATCAGGTTCTGCATCCATTCAAGCGCTACCCTCCTTTGTGCGGGGGTCAACACAAAATCGGCCCTTGGCCTTCTCCATTGCTTGCCAGATCTAGGAGGCTGCATATGTTGCTTGGGTCTATCACACAACGCTTGCAGGTCCACTCTAGCCTTAGGGTTGTCCTTAGACTTCTCTCACCGTCCATGATTGTGCAAAACAGTCCCTCGGAGATATTCTTTTCAGTGTGCATTCCGTCAATGTTATGTGGCGGGGAGCAGGTCATCATGATACGGGAGCCTCGTCAAGCCGGACAAATGAGTCCACATATGATGCTCACCGTATCCCACGAAACCACCTTCTCCATTGGGCACGAGACCTTCTATCTGGGCACGAACCTCGGCACCCGTCAACATCCGCGGTGCAGGTTCTGTCACTACGGCACCTTTCGTGAAGTTCTTGATGTCATCTCTAAACGTGTGGCCAGGAGGGAGGAATTGACGATGTAAGTCGAACGACGAGTACTTGCCACCCTTCTTCAACCAGATGAACCCGAGCGCGGCCTTGCATATTGGGCATGGAAACTTCCCGTGAACACACCGGACCGCAGAATATCCCATATGCCAGGAAGTCATGCATGGAGTACTGGTACCACACGTGCATCTTGAAGCTTGACTTTGTAGCCCGGTCGTATGTCCATACACCTTCGTCCCAAGCTTTTACCAGTTCATCGAACAATGGCTCCATGAACACACCCATCTTACTCCCCGGGTGCCCAGGAATAATCAGCGACAAGATTATGTTTTGCTGTTGAAGGGCAACACCGGGCGGTAGATTGAGAGGGATAACAAACACGGGCCAACATGTGTACGAGGCCGCCATAAAACCAAAAGGATTGAACCCGTCGGTTGCGAACGCCACACGTACATTACGAGCCTCATCTCGCCTTCTCACGATGTTTGTCATCAAAGTACCTCCATGCTTGACCATCGGATGGATGTACCATCATGTCCGGCTTGTACCGCTTGCCCTTCTTGTGTCATGTCATACGCTCGCGGTTTCCTCGGTCATGTATAGCCTTTGGATCCGAGGTAGAAACGGCAGGTAACGCACGATGCTCACGGGGATGTTAAGCTGCCTCTTCTCACCATCACCAGAGTCTACCTCCACGTACCTTGAGGAATTGCACTTTGGACAGTACTTTGCATCTTCGTGCGCCTTCCTAAATAGAACACAACCATTCGGGCAAGCATGTATCTCGCTCATAAGGCATCTTAAGGGCACGAAACAATTTCGTGACTCGTACATGCTCTTTGGCGAGGATGTGGCCCCGTGGAAGCGAGTGCCAATGATGGTCGGCATCTTATCGAACCCATCTCGGCTCATGTTTAGGTCGGACTTCAACCCCATTAAGCGACCAATGGCATCCAACTGAGAGACCGTGGTCGCAGCATGAAGGGGTTTCTGCGCCGAGTCCATCATGTCAAGGAACGCCTGGGTGGTTGCCTCCATCTCCTCCTTGTCACGTGCCTCATCGAACTGGGCTTGGTGAGCATCATCTAACATGTCAGCTACCCCGGCGTCATCATCAAAAGGCTCGAGCCGTGGTCTGACAACCTCCTCTCTCACACGACCGCCTTCACCATGGTGGAACCACACGGTATAGTTCGGTGTGAATCCATGCTTCAAAAGATGTTTACCCATTTCAACCTTGCCTACCCTCCTCCTATTCCCACACTTAAGACATGGGCACAAAAGAAGCTGAAATCCCCCAACTGCTGCACGTCCCCATGCAGCCTCCAAGAACCGATCCGTCTTCAATCGCCACTCATTGGTGTAATCACGAGCGCTTCTCCGACCCGTGTACATCCACTGACGATCCTCCATCCTCTAGCACAAGTATAACCGAATAATGAAGTAACCAACAAGTGCACCTACATGGTGTTCCCACTGTGTAATAGGTGAGGATAGGTCCTAATCCCACCCGTGGACGCGTAGTTGTGGTTCGTTCCCACGGTCCGCGCCGATCCGAGACGGAATTTCGGCAGCACCTCCCCGTGTTCTCCGGACACACGTCCACCAAGGAGAGTGTGTATCCGGAGAACAACCGGAAGGTGATGCCGAAACTCGTCCCCGATCGGAGCAGACAATGGAAACTAACCACACCTACGCATCCACGAGCCGTCCATAATACGTGGACAATCCGAAACGATACCGTCGTAGGTATGCACGGATCCGCATACCTTCGGCCCGTATCCGTTTCGAACGGGAGACGCCTAACCGGTTTACGTGATGTACGACCATGAGTCCGGAGCACGGGTTATTATACCTACGGTGTCGGTGAAGTAAGGCTAGCGGGGCGGTGACGAGTCGGGGCGGTGGCGAGGCGACGCGGTGCGAGCGAGCCGCAGGCACCTCCTCCTCCTCCTCTCTTCCTTCTCTTCCTTATTGGTAGTGCAAACACGAAAATCAAGCAAACACATAGCTAGTGTGAGTCTTCGATAGAACATACATTCGAAAAATTGTCCGATATTCGAAAAAATAGCATGTGGGCTCAAAATGAGCAAAGGAGAACCCAAGAACAATCAAAATGAGCATGTGGCCTCAGCTGTGAGCGATTACATGAAAACCATGAAACCGTGTGACACGTCCGGCCAGCCCATCACGCCATTTGCATAGCAGTTGCTGGGCATGGACGTGTCACATGGTCCCATGATCTTCATGACAGTTAGTAGCATGCTCAGTTTGCATCATAGGCCAAGTAGCGGCAGGAGCACAAAAAACGACAAAATTCGACAAAGACCTCCCCCCCGCACGGTGAGGATTCCCAAACTCGCAAGAAAACATCGGCGCGATGGCCGGCAACCACATTGGCAAAGAACGGCACGATGGCCGGCAACCACAGTAATGCTACCTTATAGCACTCACCGAGGACGACGACGAGCAAGGACGACGACGAGCACGGCCGGGACGACCACGGCAGCGCACGACCACCTTTCTCCTCCTCCTATCCCTTTCTTCTTCTTCCTCCTCCTCTCCCCTTCTTCTCTTCTTCCTCCTTCTCCTTCTCTTCCTCCTCCCCTTCTTCTTCTCCCCCCTTATCCTTCCCTTCTCTTCCTCCTACGGCCTTGTGCCCGCCGGTGGGGTGGTGGTGGCGGGGGGGTGGTGGCCGGTGGTGGCGGGGGGGTGGTGGGGGGGGGGGTGAGGTGGTGGCGGGATGGTGGTGGTGGGGGGGGGGGTGAGGTGGTGGCGGGATGGTGGTGGTGGGGGGGGGGGTGAGGTGGTGGTGGGGGGGGTGAGGTGGTGGCGGGATGGTGGTGGTGGGGTGCGGGCGGCGGTGTGGGGTGCGGGCGGCCGCGTGGGATGCGCCGGCGTGGGCGGGGACGGCCGCGGCGAGACCGGCCGGCGCGGGCGGCGTCGGCCCGCCGGGCGGCGGCGCGGGGTGCCGGCGCGGTCGGGGGCCGGATCCGGCCGGCGGGGTGGCGGCGGCGGCTCGATCCGGCTCGATCCGGCGACGGCCGCGGCGGGCGGGCGCGCGCGGGCGGCGGCGGCGCCGGGCGGCGGCGCGGTGGGGGGCGAGGCGGGGGGGCGGGGGCGCGCGCGTGTGTGTCTGTGTGAGTGAGTGTGAGTGTGAGAGAGAGACACTGTGAGTAGAGTGGGCCGGCCCACTCACACGTCTTCGCCGAGTGCCGCGCGGCTCGGGCACTCGGCGAAGATTTTTTTATTTTTTTTTTATTTTTCGGAAATCCTTCGCCGAGTGCCAGGGATAAGGCACTCGGCGAAGAAGTTGGTGGGCCCACCAGGTCGGTTCGTCGGCCGAGTTTGTTTTTTTTTTAATTTTCTTCGCCGAGTGTCAGGTGGCGGCGGCACTCGGCGAAGAGCCTTCTTCGCCGAGTGCCATGGTCCTGGCACTCGGCGAAGGCCTCTTCACCGAGTGCCTTCCTTGGCACTCGGCGAAGAAGGTTTTTTTTTTTGGAATTTGGCTCCCAAATTTTTTGTGTCCAACTCCTATGGCCACATGTTCTCCGTGCCAAAGTTTGGGAAATTTTTTTTTTGAATTGCTATATTTGCACGATTTTCTCTGTTTAATTGCATTTTTTCCGGAAAAAACGCAATTAAACAGAGAAAATCGTGCAAATATAGCAATTCAAAAAAAAAATTTCCCAAACTTTGGCACGGAGAACATGTGGCCATAGGAGTTGGACACAAAAAATTTGGGAGCCAAATTCCAAAAAAAAAAACCTTCTTCGCCGAGTGCCAAGGAAGGCACTCGGTGAAGAGGCCTTCGCCGAGTGCCAGGACCATGGCACTCGGCGAAGAAGGCTCTTCGCCGAGTGCCGCCGCCTCCTGACACTCGGCGAAGAAAATTAAAAAAAAAACAAACTCCGTCGTCGGCCGAGGAACCGACCGGTGGGCCCCGTTAACATCTTCGCCGAGAGCCAGACGGAAGGCACTCGGCGAAGCCAACGGCGCGGGCGCCGGAACGCCGCTAACGGCGCCCGGGCTTCGCCGAGTGCTCGGCACTCGGCGAAGATACCTCTTCGCCGAGTGTCTTTCTTCACCGAGTGCAAGCACTCGGCGAAGAGGTCCTTCGCCGAGTGCTTTTCTTCACCGAGTGTCAGGCACTCGGCGAAGAGGACCTTCACCGAGTGTCGTCCTTCGCCGAGTGCGGCACTCGGTGAAGACCCTCTTCGCCGAGTGCCCGACATTTTGCACTCGGCGAAGGGTCTGGCACTCGGCGACGAGTCCGTTTCCAGTAGTGCGGCCCTTACACAAATTTTTAATGAAGTATAGCAGCTTTTATGAAACAATATACAAAATTGTTGAACATAACTGTTTAATGTATTAATGGAAATTGGTGCAGGAATGTCATGTCAAATTGGGATAGCTGGTTAATCTGTCAAAGGTCACTTCTGGATGATCGACCTCTAGTACTGTTCAGTAGCCACCTTTAGGACAGGGTGCCCGAGTTGTACTGTATGTTCGGTACTAAATGGCGCCACACTATTTAGTTTTCTGGCCAAAAGAACCTACTTCTAAATACGTTATTTAGTACCGGATTGTAATATAGCACCAACCGGTACTAAACTGCAAGCCACATCACGGTGTAACGGTAGTGGCTCTTGTAGGTAACCGTATCCCTCTTGAACCCATCTTTGATGATCAACTTTGAGGAAACCCATCTAATGCGACTCCATGCCCTTTCGTCCAAAGAGTCGACCATGCACATCTTTGTCCCTATTTGACATGAACTATTCTCTTTCATTCTATTGCTTAGTATGCTCCTATATCCTTTGTGCCACCTAATTGGTTTTAGCTATTGAACTGTAGGTTTACGATCTACTATGTTTTAGGCTCTCTTGCCGCAAGCCACTGCCACCCAGCCTCATTCAAGCCTTCAAAAGGATCTTGTTGCCCTACGGCTGTGTAAGGAATCAGATGCTCGTAGCCTAAGAGGGGGAGGGGGTGAATTAGGCGATCTTAAAAACCTTAACCCATGGCTTCACTACTTTTCACAAAGATAAACTAGAACATACTATCTAGATGTGCAACTAAGGTTGTTCTAGTGTGAAACTCCCATCCCAAAACAAGGTTTGCAACCTATAGCCAATCCTAGCAAGATACTACTCTAGGAAAGTAAAGGCAAGCAAAGATTGCAATAGAGTAAAAGCGGAAACGTAAAAGGGGTGAGAGGAAGCAAACTCTTGACACGCGATTTATCCCGTGGTATCGGTGGGCACCATGTTGTTGAAGCATTCACACAAGAGTATTGATTCCCGGTCACCAAGTCTCTCCCAAGAGCACCACTTGACTTGCCACAAAGTCTAGCCACTTAGGCACTTGCCAAGCTCCCTTGGTCACCTTGATGCCGCCACCACTAAGGAGCTTCTCCACTAGGGAAGGGGATCTCCACGTCCCCCACACAAAGTGTCCTCGCCACTAAATACCAAGCCGGAGGGTCGAAGACGATTGCCGGTGAGCCACTTAGGCCACAAGGCTTCCGGCACACCTTGTACAACTTGATCCACTCAAGAATCACCTTGTAAGGTTGGCCCACCTTGCACTCACTCAGCTCTAAGCTAAGCCTAACACTAAGCACACACACAAAGCATGTGCAAGTCTATGGATGAGCAAATTTAACACTTGGATGGCTTGGACTCCTCTGCACTTCCACACACTCCAGCAACCTCAAATGGGTGAGTGGAGGGGGTATAAATAACCCAAGGCATCAAACTAGTCGTTGGCTAAAAGCTACTGAAAGTAGTACCGTCGGATGATCCGACGCTATGTTTTTCCGGGCGTCAGTTCATCCGGTGCTACTAGCCGTTCCCTCCACTACACATGACCGTTGAAACAACTGCTCCGACGCTATGCTCCGACGCACCGTCGGATCATCTGGTGCTGAAGACCCTGCAGCCAAAACCTCTCTGGTAGCTTCCACGCGACCGTCGGGTGAACCGATGCACACCCGTCGGTTCATCCGGTGCTTAAGGCTTCGTCTTGGCGCGTCTTTGTCTTGTTAAAACTTGATCATCGGATAGACCGACAGTACCCTCCAATGGACCGTCGGTTCATCCGACACTGCTATCTTCGTGACTCCTCTTCTCCAATTCATCTGACGCAACTAGGAAAGGGACTGTCGGTTCTTCCGATGGTATCAAGTTAACTCCAGTCGTTGCGTAGTGTACCAAGTGCTCCGACGCTATGCACCGATGGTACTGTCGGATGAACGCTATGCACCGATGGTACCGTCGGTCATCCGACAGTGTCTTTTTTCTTCTTTTTCTTCGCTAGGACTTGCTAGTTTCCTTGGAGCCCTTTTGTTTTGGACTTTTTGGAGATTTTATTCCAAAGGGGGAGAATGTGAGACCAAAACAAACTAGTGGTTCCAAAGTAGGAAGAGGCAAGCTATGTGTGAACATAGGAAGAGAAGATCAAAAAGGGGGGAAGTTTGATCTAGGGGAGTTTGGATGATGGTAAGCATCCAAGCAAGTGTAAGTGGCTCTAATTTTGTCAATTTTTTCAAATTTATGTTTGCTTTTCTTGTGTTGTCATAAATCACCAAAAAGGGGGAGATTGTAGCGAACATGGCCTCATTTGCCATTTGTTCGAGTTGATTTTGGTGATTCATGTTAACACAAGCAATGGGACTAACCACTTTGTCGAGCATGTCTTTGTAGGCATTTCTAGGTCCCATGGATGTTACCACAAGTTAACATACCATGCCCAAGCTAACATGTCATACCACAAGTTAACATACCATGGACATGTTAGGTTACTTATAGAAAATTTGAGGACTTAGTATACATTTCGAGGCTATAAGTAATGGCATGTTAAGTATGTTAAGTTGAAGCAAAGATCCAAGTTGAAGACGCGAAGAAAGAAAAGGAAAAGAAAGGACACCATCAGATGAACCGACGACAACAATATAGCAAGCGTCGGTGTAATCGTCGGACGAGTTGGTACACTGGGTAAAACCCTAGCACCGTCGGATGAACCGACGGTCCATTTCCTAATAGCGTCGGACGAGTTGCAGAGGAAGAGCAGCAAAGACAGTAGCACCGGATGATCCGACGGTCTAAGTGAGGACACCGTCGGTCTATCCGACGCTCGGTTTGAATTCATACAGAGACATGCCAAGACGAACCCTTCAGCACTGGATGAACCGACGCCTTGGTCAAGAGAAAGCATCGGTCCATCTGACGGTCACGAAGCAGCATACAGAGACGGTTTGGCCGCGGGGTCTTCAGCACCGGATGAACCGACGCACCGTCGGTGTATAGCGTCGGAGCAGTTGTGTCAGAGAATCTCAACGGCTAAGTGACGTGGGAGGGGCATTGGATGAACCGACGCCTTGAAAAAGATAGCATCGGTTCATCCGATGTTTACTTTTTCAGTGGCCGCTAGCTAACGGCTAGTTTGATGCCTTGGGATATTTATACACCCTCCACATACCAATTAGAGATTGTTGGATTGTGTGGAAGTGCAGAGAAGTGCAAGACACCTAGAAGATCATATCCAATCCATCCAAGTGTTTAATTGCTCATCATTAGATTTGCATATGCTTAGTGTATGTGCTTAGTGCTAGGCTTAGCTTAGAGCTGAGTGAGTGCAAGGTTGTGCCATCCTTGTGAGGTGATTCTTGAGTGAATCAAGTTGTACAAGGTTCGCAGGAAGCCTTGGGGCCTAAGTGGCTCACTGGCAATCGTCATCGACCCTCCGGCTTGGTGTGGAGCGACGGGGAAACTTTGCGCGGGGGACGTGGAGACCCCTTTCCTTGGTGGAGAAGCTCCTTAGTGGAGGTGGCATCAAGGTGACCAAGGGAGCTTGGCAAGTGCCTAAGTGGCTAGCCTATGTGGCGAGTCAAGTGGTTCTCTTGGGAGAGACCTGGTGACTGGGAAGCAACACTCTTGTGTGAGTGCTTCAACAACGTGGACTAGGGGTGGCTTAGTGCCTACCGATACCACGGGATAAATCGTGTGTCAAGAGTTTGCTTCCTCTCATCCCCTTTACGTTTCCGCATTTACTCTTTTGCAATTTTTGCTTGTAATTACTTTCTTAGAGTAGTATCATGCTAGAAATGGCTATAGGTTGCAAACCTTGTTTTGGGATGGGTGTTTCACACTAGAACAACCCTAGTTGCACATCTTGATAGTATGTTCTAGTTTATCTTTGTGTAAAATTAGTGAAGCCATAGGCTAAGGTTTTAAGTTGCCTAATTCACCCCTCCCCCTCTTAGTCTAACGAGCATCCGATTTCTTACAAGTGGTATCAGAGTCGGGACTCACTTCCTTCACAAGGAAACACCAATTTGATTGGTAAATTGTGAAAACCGGCTCATTGGAACGGTTAGGCTTCACCGCCTAGTGAGTTGCTCTATAGAGGTATGAAAGGGGTGGATACCTTAGGTTTGGCTCCACATTTGATGGCACGGGCCATCCTCGGTGGAAGGTTCTCATGGAGGCCTATCTCCAAGCAAAGGACCTTGATGTTTGGAGAGTCACCGATGAGGGCATGGGAAATGGTACTAAAAAGGAAAAGCAATTTGATGTGATTGCTAAGAGTATCATTTTGTCCTCACTAGATGTAGGCATTTTCAATAGAGTTTTTTAATTGTGAAAATGCTCATGAGCTATGGAAAACCATCAAGGAGCAAAATGAGGGTTTAAAAGAAGTTGCTAATGAACGATACTGTTGTCTCCTTGAGGAATTCAATAGCTTTAAGCAACTTGCAAATGAAAATGCCGAATCTATGTACTCACGCCTAAATGTACTTGTCAATGAGATCAATGCTTTAGGTGTGAAGGATATCACAGACTTGAACATCAACCACAAGGTCCTTCAAAGTCTCCGGAAGCCCGATTATGACTTGGTGAAAGCTATCATCTATGAGAAGAAGCTCAAAGAATTGAAGCCATCTCATATCTTGAGCAAGATCATGACACATGAGTTTCAAATCATGCCCAAGTCCAAGAAGGCGCCCCAAGAAAAGCCTCAAGAAAAGCCCCAAGAACCATCCTCTCCAACTACAAGCCATGCTCTCTCAAGCCAACAAGAGAAGATGTTGAGTAGGATGGCTACTCATGGAAGCTCAAGCGAGGATGATGGTGATGATGGTGACGATGAAGATTCCTCAAGTGATGAGGAGGTTGAATCCATGGTGGCCGAGTACGTGAAAAAGATATTTAAGTATGTGAAGAAAGTCAACATGTACGACTACAATGTACACTTGAGAGAAGGGTGTCATCATTAACACATCAAGTTCACCAAGATTGAGCACAAGCCCAAGAAGAAGGTGGTCAAGGAGAGGAGACCAAGGAAAAAAGCAAATGTCGTCGTCCGTGAATGGACAAGTGGTGGAGGATCAAGTTCTTCTAGCTCAAGTGATGAATCAAGGAAGAACTTCACCACTCGCTTCATGAAAGGTCCTTCATCATCACTACACATGTGCCTTGTGGCAAAAGTTATGGAAAGCAATGTAAGTGATGACAAATCCGACACCACCTCTCTCGATGATCTTGTTGAGCTAGTCAATGAGCAAAAAGGAATGCTTAGGAAACAAGCTAATGAAATTAAAGAACTCAATTCTCTCAATGATCTTAGTGCAACCCTTGCTACAAATTATGAACATTTGTTGTGCAAATTCAAATTGCTTAGTTAGGAGTGTGATGAGCTAAAATCTAAGCTTGAGAGCAATGAGACTAAAACAAGTAATTCCTTTGAGCTTGATGAATCATCTATCCCTTGTGCTATTCCTATCTCCAAGGTAGATGCTTCAACTTCTTGCATTGATTTGATTGATGAATCTTGCTCACCATCTTGCAATGAGAATGTTGTTGTAGAAACATGTGATTGTCTCATAGGCAAGAAAAATGGTGAGCTCAAGCAAGAAGTGAAACGGCTCCGAGAGAGGTTGGCTAACTTGATGGGCAAGGGCAAGAATGATGAGGAACAAGTGGACATCACTCGAGACATGAAGAGCAAAGTCCAACCTTCTCAAGATAACCGTGATCCCATAATGAATATGCTTGAGAAGGGTGCAACCGTGACTTGCTACAAGGGTCATGGAGAAGGGCACAAGTTCTACAAATGCCCTCAATTTGTCAAGAAGATGGACAAGGGCGCAAAGAAAAAGTTGGACCCCACCATCAAGAGCTCCCTCATCTACACCAGGCCCAACCGCAAGAACAAGACCAAGAGCAACACCTACGTCATCAAGAAGAAGGCAAATAGCATGGTGGTTGCACACAAGGTTGGGAAGATGAAGGAGGTGCGGGGTTGGAACCAACCCATTTGGGTGCCCAAGGAAGTTATCACCAACATGAAGGGGCCTCAAATGGTTTGGGTTCCAAAGGCCACTTGAATGCCTTGTGAACGGGGACTTGGGAGGCTTGGCACAAAGAAGTTGTGAAGATTCAAGCCTAGAAGCCAAGCTTGAAAGTTGGACATGGTTTGCCCAAGATCCCTAGTTGAGGTAATGGAAACTAGTACCTATCTCTTGTATCATTGTAGCACCATTGCCTTGTTTAGGTTGCATTTGTTGCAAT
The DNA here is from genome assembly GCA_947561735.1 of Cenchrus americanus. Taxonomy (NCBI): domain Eukaryota; kingdom Viridiplantae; phylum Streptophyta; class Magnoliopsida; order Poales; family Poaceae; genus Cenchrus; species Cenchrus americanus. Next base: position 160,485,349 of record OX387242.1, on the reverse strand, counting down.
GTTTACATATGGTAGGTTGCTTGTGTCATGTGCTAATCCATGAGCAACTTACATGGTTTGATTAGTGTGTAGGAAAGCTACACTTGTTCTTTCATGGTGCATGCTTTCATATATATCTCTCTTTGCATCATGAGCAAGCTATAGGGTTAGCTTCCCTTTTGTTGTCATAAACATTGTGCATACATTTGGTTGGTGATTCAAACATAAAATGCACACATTTAGGGGGAGCTCATCCTATGGTTTGGTTATGGGAGTAACATTGTTTCAAGCTTATCTCATGTAGTCCCTTGGCGACACGTTCTGGTGCGGTACTTCATTCTAAGAGAATGCTATTTCACTCTCAATGTGATCTAACATCTCTAAAAGAGTGAATATAGCAATATGAGCTTCATGCTATTGAGTCATGTCCTTGCAAGCTTATGTCCCTATATAAGTTCAAAGGTAATGTACTCATACATTTGTACTCCTTGTGGTACCCCAAGTGCCTTCTATGCAAGCTTCTTTCAAGTGGTGTGACCTAGTGATATCATTTCCAAGTGGCTCATCTCAATGTGGTGCCAACAAGGTAGAGAGGATCATCCCCTGGAGGTATGCAATGATCAAAAGACTACAAGTGATATCTACAAGTGGTAATGTAACAAGAACCCATTTGTCTTATCTCTTGTCCTTTAAGCTACCTCCTTGCATGATATGCTCTAAGCTTCCTTGTCTTGCAAGTTTGTAGTTGTGCACTTGTTTTTCACACTATCATTTTGTGCACACACTTAAGGGGAGCTTAGTTTGTATCATGCTAGTCTCATGAGCTTGTGATCCACCTTAGTTACTCACACATGTGGTGTCTTCATTGATATCATACACATAGATCATGGTTCATGCGGCTTCCTCCCTTGTATTTAACATTTATCTTTGAGCTATGTTTGCTAGGACTTGCTAGTTTCCTTGGAGCCCTTTTCATTGGGACTTTTTGGAGATTTTATTCCAAAGGGGGAGAATGTGAGACCAAAGTAAACTAGTGGTTCCAAAGTAGGAAGAGGCAAGCTATGTGTGAACATAGGAAGAGAAGATCAAAAGGGGGGAAGTTTGATCTAGCGGAGTTTGGATGATGGTAAGCATCAAAGCAAGTGTAAGTGGCTCTAATTTTGTCAAATTTTTCAAATTTATGCTTGCTTTGCTTGTGTTGTCATAAATCACCAAAAAGGGGGAGATTGTAGCGAACATGGCCTCATTTGCCATTTGTTCGAGTTGATTTTTGTGATTCATGTTAACACAAGCAATGGGACTAACCACTTTGTCGAGCATGTCTTTGTAGGCATTTCTAGGTCCCATGGATGTTACCACAAGTTAACATACCATGCCCAAGCTAACATGTCATACCACAAGTTAACATACCATGGACATGTTAGGTTACTTATAGCAAATTTGAGGACTTAGTATATATTTCGAGGCTATAAGTAATGGCATGTTAAGTATGTTAAGTTGAAGCAAAGATCCAAGTTGAAGACGCGAAGACGCGAAGAAAGAAAAGGAAAAGAAAGGACACCGTCGTATGAACTGATGGCAACAATATAGCAAGCGTTGGTGCAATCGTCGGACGAGTTGGTACACTGGGTAAAACCCTAGCACCGTCGGATGAACCGACGGTCCATTTCCTAGTAGCGTCGGACGACTTGCCAACCTTGTGAGGTGATTCTTGAGTGAATCAAGGTGTACAAGATTCGCCGGAAGCCTTAGGGCCTAAGTGGCTCATCGGCAATCGTCATCGACCCTTCGGCTTGGTGTGGAGTGGCGAGGACACTTTGTGCGGTGGACGTGGAGACCCCCTTCCTTGGTGGAGAAGCTCCTTAGTGGAGGCGGCATCAAGGTGACTAAGGGAGCTTGGCAAGTGCCTAAGTGGCTAGCTTTTGTGACGAGTCAAGTGGTGCTCTTGGGAGAGTCTTGGTTACCGGGAAGAAATACTCTTGTGTGAGTGCTTCAACAACATGGACTAGGGGTGGTTTAGTGCCTCTTGACACGCGATTTATCCCGTGGTATCGGTAGGCACTAAGCCACCTAGTCCACGTTGTTGAAGCACTCACACAAGAGTATTGCTTCCCGGTCACCAAGTCTCTCCCATGAGCACCATTTGACTTGCCACAATGGCTAGCCACATAGGCACTTGCCAAGCTCCCTTGGTCACCTTGATACCGCATCCACTAAACAGTTTCTCCACCAAGGAAGGGGGTCTCCACCTCCCCACACAAAGTGTCCTCTCCGCTCCACACCAAGCCGGAGGGTCAATGACAATTGCCGGTGAGCCACTTAGGCCCCAAGGCTTCCGACAAAACTTGTACACCTTGATTCACACAAAAATCACCTCACAAGGTTGGCTCAACCTTGCACTCACTCAACTCTATGCTAAGCCTAGCACTAAGCACATACACTAAGCATATGCAAGTCTATGGATGAGCAATTAAGCACTTGGATGGATTGGATATGATCTTCTAGGTGTCTTGAACTCCTCTTCACTTCCACATAATCTAGCAACCTCAAATGGGTGAGTTGGGGGGGGGGGGGGGTCAGTTCATCCGATAGTGTGTTTTCTTTTCCTTTCTTTGCTCGGTTTTGACCCTAGAAAAATAGACTATCTTCTCAATTTGGCATGTGATATTTTTGCATTCTTGGGACCTAGAAGTGTCTACAAAGACATGCTAAACAATGTGGTTAGTCTCATTGATCATTTTGTCATGAATCACCAAAATCAAACTCAAACTAATGGGGGGCCTTTTGTCTCAGGTGGTGTTACCAACCGGGACTAAAGGGTCTCCCACGAGTTACTATAAGATGATAGTATCCTCTACAGTCAGATGTGCTATGTAGGTGAGATGGTGAGGAAGCTACGCGTGAGGCTGGAGGTCACGAGTTTGAATCCTCACACTCGCACACGTGTATATTTCGCGTGACTTGTGACGTGCGTGGGGCCTCCCAGGGTTTTTTCAAATATTTTTTTGATGCTGGCATGCCCCCCCTTGTCTCTCATATGGTTGGAACTTTAGGTTCCTGTACCCCTTAGCAGGAGATTAGATCTCGGGTCACCCGGACTCAGTGGTCAGGTCACCTGGTAGGATCGAGTCACTCGGAATACAAGGTCGGTCACCTTGTGCAGAGAAATCAAAGTGAAAATGCTCAAGTAAAAGGAGAAGTTGCTGAAGTCCTTTGAGTCAAAAGGCCACTAGAGGTGCTAGGAACACCCTGCAAGAGATGGTTAGACAAGAAACTTTACAAATATATAGATCAGGACAATCCACACAAAAGAAAATTTGTGCTCCCAAAGAAACTCCATAAAGGGGAGGGAAATACAAACGTTCTCGGGTGCTCCACACAAAGAGAGCACTCAACGGGTAATGTCTAACTTTCTAGAAAAAAGCTTCAAGAGTAACAAATGTGAATCAATGAAACTTGACTGCCACAAGTGCTTCTTGAGATGAACAAGCGAAGAACTAACTCAAGGGCCTCCATCTCACACCTCAATTGTCTCTCACACCCAAACCTAATAGAATCCTTGCTAAGAGAGCTTGCAGGGGAGTTGGGAGAGAGGGAATGAAGCTTAGGGGTCTTTTGAACTCAGTGGAGGTTGAACATTGGAGAGAAGGGGTGAAGGGGTATGAATACCTCTTCCCCCCGAACTAGTCGTTAGCCAACCCTGCGGCCCACCCGGACCCAAATTTCGGGTCATCCGACGCGGCCCAAGACAGAGCTGCCTAGGGTCACCCGAAAATCTATTCCTGGTCACACCAGGTACCCACGATAGTTAGAAAAACTAAGTGTTCGGGGGTGGAAAACTATCTCTTAGGATAGTTAGATCTCAAGAAGACCACCTGCAGCAAACCTCGATCAATCGACCTCACCCCCATTATAGTACATTGTTTCCTATATGCAAATTCAAACCAAAATATAAATTAAATCACCATTTGAGCTTCAACACTAATGAAATGAATTTGGGGGGCTTCCTTTGATCATACACATTTATTTTCATTTATACGTGCACATGTCTCAAATAAAATCATCAAATGCCCAAATTGTATTTGTCATTATCACCAAAATATTTAGGGGCCTAGATTCACTTTCATCCCCCTCTCTCTTCTCTCCCACTGGCGTCGTAAGTACCCAACCCCCATCATTCTGTTTGAGTATCCTCCCTCCCCCTTCCTCTCTCTCTCTCTCACACCCACCGCTAGACTCCTCCATGTCTCTCTCACCGGTCGACCTCCTACCTCTCATAAAGATTTCACCACCCCTCTCCTCCCCCTCCGCGGGGACTTCTACAAGAAAAACTGACATTGGTAATGGGAAAGCGGATCTAGGGTTACAAATGAGCAACCAAAAGTAATGGGAAATGCCCCTTCCTCACAACATGTATTTCTAACGGCCTTCTAACAAAGTTCGCTACCACGAGTAGTTAACGATCACGGTTGTTTCTGTTGGCCCATAGGGACCTTTGGTAACAGACACAGAGACCCAACCCGTTACAGAAACCAAGGAAACGTAACGGGCTTTTGCATGCCGCCCATTACAAATACCTTTTTCCAAATTTCTCTATAGGCCCACTGGACAAAAGTTGTAATAGCCTTTAACTAATGCTTGTTACCATTATGAAGTATTTGCAATGGTCCTTAATGTAAGATCGTTACACTGCATTTTCTACATCGGAGATGTGTAAAATACTCGTCCCCTTTAAGATGGTCACACGTGGCCTGACCAAGATAAAGACGACTCAGGTTAAGAACTTGTGTCTACTATGTTCCAACGAAAGGAGATGATTCTTTTTAACGCGCGTCTCCCCTATCTCAAAGAAAGGATACGCGTACTATGTACTCGCGTCTCCTCTGTCTTGATGAATGGAGACGCTTCTTGTCAACACGCGTCTCCTCTATCTCATCGAAAGGAGACACATTCGGTGGACTCACGTTTCCTCTTTCTCGATGAAAGGTGACACTTCTTGTTAACCCGCGTCTCCTCTGTTTCGACAAAAGGGGCGTGTGTTAAAAAGAAGCATCTCCTTTTGTCAAGGAGACGGGGCCCACAACACGCATCTCTTATGATCCTCCTATGCACTCATTGCATATGCCACTAATTTAATTAGGTCCGGCATCCAAATTCACAAAATCCTTAAGATTAACATGCATCATCTGACAAAATTCGGCATCATCATCTCCAAGTAAAAAAGCATAACTGGCTTGACAACAATATAACAAAACTCATATGATAAGGAATAGTGCTACACATCACAGGCCTGCTGTGTTAACCTCATGTTTTAAGATCTCAACTAGAGTTGTATCATCAATGTGAAATTTTCCTGAGGGTTTGATCATCTCTTCCATGGGGAATACGGTAGTTTTATCACGAATGTAGATCAACGTCTCATCATTCAAAGGTCATGTTGGTACATCAAATTCCTGAATATAACAATGTCAGCAGTCAGCACATATAGGTGGTTACCAAACACATGCAGTGCTAATAAGCAAGAACTGTGCAGTTCAGTTGCAGGTGTTACAAATGCAGATCCAAAGAAAGTAGCTCAGGGTTGAACCTCCATAATTCCTTTGCTTCAATCATGTGATAGGCAGTATAGAAGCCACAGAGTTTGTCACTAGGTTGTTGGTGCACTACGATAAATGTATAAAGAAAAACAGCAGTGTGAAGAAAGAAACTCAAGCTTAAGTAGTACCTTCCACATGCAGGAAATAAGTAATACGTAATTCATGTCATGTTTCAAGGCACGGCGAGGCAAGTTCTTGTTGACGCAATAACTATTCCAGCCCTACAACAAAACATGCATCAATGGTTAGGGCACTATTAATAAACTCTGTAGAGTTTGTTGTGGAAGTTTGCAGGTTAATAAAGAAAGAACTTACTCATCAATGACATTTGTCAAAAGGGAACAATTACCATATTGCCCCAATGAATCAAGATACAAGACCTTGTTGTTCTTTAGAAGGATCACCACTGCAATCTAGTGCCCATAGTGTTATGCACAATCATGATGATTCGCTTTTTAGTATATATTTGGTAGGCACGTCTCATATACTCCACATAAAAAGAACAAGAATAAATTACATTGGCTTGCTAATTGATTCATGATCAAGGAAGGCTACTGGATTCTTCCTCCTCTTATAACTTATATAGACATATTCCTAATATTAAGAAAAAACAAAGTGTAAGGAGGCAAAATGCATGGTAAAGATGAACTGAGGCAAAAATCATATTTAGATAGAAAAAATTAATAGTGAGAAGTAGATTATATTTTCAAGAAACTTACAAAATGAAGTAGTGGAGAAGTGACATATTCAAAGCATTTAACTTGAAGAGATCGTAAAAGTCACTAATGCTAACACTGAACTTATTGTATTTATCCTTTGCCAAATATTCTTTCATAAGTCACCAGACGGGCTTCAACAAGCCCATAACCGGAGCCTCATTTTTATCCTTACAATGGTCCATGAAGTATTGGTATAGATCTCAAGTAACAGGAGACGCTACCTTTAGTTCAACAACACTGAGACTAGGTGGTCCATATTTGTAATTTGGCTAATGTCAGTCCAAGGTTTGACCGCCTTCTTCTTGGTGTTTCTCTCAGATGGCTTTCTGTTAGGCTTCTGAGAGCTTTTATTTTCAACAAGTTTCTTTTCCCGCTGCTCTGAGCTGGCTGCAGAAGCTTTCAGATGATCGTTTATAGCACTGCTAAAGGCTTCTTTAAGATCCTTTGGTCCAAGTCATTTCCTATCAGCTACATGTGGTGTCCCACCAGGAGCCCTGGATGTACCTGCGGCTTTCTCATCAACAATTTTTTTAGAATTAGCTATGGCGTAACTCTGGGCTCCTACTTTGGTATCATTGTTATTGCCTCCTGCAGCATCCTTCGAAGGGGCATTGCCAACACTGTTGGTTGCTACTGTAACTTGTTTTTCTGCATGATCCACTAAACCAACAATGATAGTGCTATTAGGCGTAACTGTGGCTTTCTTCAAATTGTCATCGACAAATTTCTCAATTGCAGTGGCATGACTCCGAACTTCTACTTTGGCATCATTGTTATTGCCTTATGCATCATCCTTCGAAGGTACATTGCCAACACTCTTTGGTGTATCTTGCTATTATGGGGATGGATGTTTTGGAGGAGGAGGAGGTGGGGACGAACCATGTGGGGAAGGAATATGTCCCGTAGTTTGTGAACTAGAAAGAATCTATCAGACAGTTTGTGAACCAGATTTTTGAATTGACGATAATGTGACGCCTCTTCCACTGTATCCTCTGGTATAGAGCTTCTCCAAGTTTCATCACCTAGTCATTAGGAGAGTCTTCCAGCACATGATCCGTATATGCACCAAATACTTACTTCACATGCACCACAGCACAATCTTCATGAATTGGGAGTGTCTGTAGCACAGTCTGCTCTAGAAGAACCACACCAATTGTAACATTAAATTCATGACCCCCAACATGATTATTAGGCCACAGTCTGTGGGTTCAGTCAACATGATGTTGGTATTTCTTAACGTCACCACTAAGACACCAGGATAGCGTGAGTGTAAGAATCACCTGGGTATACCTATGGGTACGAATGAATCCGCAAGCGCACGGATATAACGTAGTAGCACTTCACCTAAGGTGTATTCCAAAGGGTATCGAATACTAGGAACAGAAGGGGAGCTCTAAGAGTGAGTATCCAAGGACACAAGATCCTTGCTGAGGTACATAGGAAGGTGAGGAGTCTCCTATGGGTATTGATTCTAGAAGGGCACAAGCTCGGGATGGGAAAACTTGCTTTGGGTACTATTTCCCCCTAGATATAACAAGTCAGTTCTGGCTGAAAACTCTACGCCGTATCTGAATGTGGGGGAGTACAAAGGGTCCAACGACTGTCACCACTGCGGCCTACCCCTAACTCACCATAGGATACAGGACAAACGAAGGATAACCAGCAGTCCAGGCGCCATGCCTGCACCACCGATTACTACTATAGCACGACTACGTCTAACGTCCTGTAACAACACTATAGCACTCTATATAAATACAGAGCGACGAACCCGCGATCAGAACTATGCCATGATCATCAGGGAACCAAATAGGTGATAAGAGATATGAATGATACTTTGATCTAAATTAGATATGCATGAGCATCCACTATATTCTAATTGACGAGCAATCATACAAACAGATAAACAACTTATGTAACTTCTCCACAGGATCGAAAGGAGTGGTTCAACTAGAACGCAAGCCTGATATCAGGAACGGATGAAGAACACAAGAACATATCACCTATGCATGAGTGCTACTTTAGTTTAATTCGAATATACTGAAATACTCACTTTAGTCTAAATGAAGAACGACATCATCCATGAGGTACAAGGGAATGATGGCTGATGAACAGATCATCACCATCTCACCTGTACTCACTCACACACACTCCCTACCTACCTAGCACCACCTAGGCTAGATCCTCCACGCACACACTCCCATGGTGAGGTGAGGTTTCACCACAACCAAGAGAGGAGAACAGGAGAGAAGGAGACAAAGGTGAGAAGTTGCCTTCAATTGTGTTGTCCTATTCTTACCCCCAAACCCCCTATTTATATTGCTAGGACGGCTTCGGGAGATCGGCGCGAGCACCGTAGGATTGGACCAGGGGACAACCAGGGAGCACCACGTGGCAGCCGATCACTGATGGCCACAAGGTCAGTTCGGCCGACCTGTGGGTCGACCGACTCCTTGTGGGCCCTAGTGGTAGTGTGTTTTCTCCATGCGGCTGTCAAGTGGGTCCTCAAGGCGGTTGCAGGTGCCCACGTGGATTGGAGGCAGTTTGGATGTGTAAGTGGACCATAGGATTCATGTGACACTTATGTGGTAGCTTCTAATTCGGCGAGTTTCTTTCCCATTGATTGATGACGTCATGGATCCAGTAGACGCCTACGTGGCAGCCTCTTATTGCCTGATCTTGAATTACTTGGATCATGGAGGTGTGCTTTCTTCTCTTTACTTGTGCTAAATACCTGCATTCATCTTTGCATTGCCACTAGTGGAAATCATCAGTATAAGCTCCTATTCTACTGTGGATGCATAGTTCCTGTGGTAAAATGTAGGAATTGGCGGCTTTAAAATAGGTACTTAATAGCCGTCAACAACTCCCCCACACTTGACCTTTGCTCGTCCTGAGCAAAAAGGGAAGAGATCAAGCGGGTTAACCACAAGTACAAGACATACATAAAAGTTATTCCGAGTCATACCTTGCTCTCGTGAAGTCTGTGGATTGGCTATCATGCTACCTTGGCTAGTTGACAAGAAAAACAGTCATGAATCAAGTTGCTTCAGCATCTGGTGGTAAGTCCTTTGGTTTTTTTAAGAGAAACCTTGCTCCGTCTCCCTCTTTGATTCTCTCAGATCGCTCAATGTGTATATATCCTCACCAAGGCATTGTCCTGCTTTAAATCGATTCTACTATAAACATGGCTTATGTGGAGCTCAAGGTAGGGAACGAAGGATAAGGCATACTTGCATCACATATATTGCAAAGTCAAATACCAGATCCAGAGAAGAAAATAATTCATACTACCAGATCAAGATGTGCACATGCATGAGGATGATAGGCGTAGTGGGGTTTACACTAGGATTGGGAGGGGTTCTAGTTACCACTATACATAATGAAATGTTATATTGATGGTAAGGAGGATGCTAGCCCCGGAGTAGATACTAGTTATTACCATCATATGGCGAATGGCTCCATTGCGTGATCCCTTTCTCTCATACATATGAAAAGCCTTTATGAGAACATGGCTATCCCCTTTTTAGTGGACCTTCATGTGCCCACATTTTTTTACGGTGGTGACCTTTATGTGCCCCTTTTTTATAGCCATGCCTCATTACCAACTACTTTAGGAGAGAGAGAAATCAATACTCATGATGGAGCTTTTATAGAGGTGGATAGATGGACGATATAATGCTAAATTTCAGAGTAGAAGTATAGCAACGGGAAAATAGTGGTGTGCACATGAGTCTTGATCTTGAGAGCATGAAAAGAATTCTTATAAGGGTCACAAAATTCGACAAAGCTCAATGCAAATAACCAGCAGCATATGAGTAGAAGGTTTACAACTAAAACTTCATATGGCTTTGGTAGGACTGTGGCATATCAAAGAGGGTCATTGCAAGAACTTCATTTTTTACGAAAACCTAAGATCTTAAAACCATCAGAGCAAAGCTCATATCATCAAGCCATATCTCACTCGTCAACCACTTAGATAGACATGTTGTCCTTATGACGAATATTTGTTCACAAGCACCAGATTATATAAGGGGAATAAAAGTTATGTACGCCAATCCAAAGGTATGGAGTAAGCACAACGATAGATTTAATGAGCTAGTAGATGGAATATTTATAAATGGAGGGTGTACCAAATTAAGAAAACTTGGTCAAGTGAGGTATAGAAAACAAACTGGTGCTAGCTGCGGTGACCAGACGGGGTTTCGGTGATGTGCAGGTGTATGCACCCCGTTCGGGTTCTAAGCTCGATCGATCTCTAGCGCTATGTGAGATGCGTGTGGGAATAAAAATCATCATTTTCACGTCTGGAGAGTGCTACTCTCCCCCAAACTATCTTGTACCTAGGTGTTATTTTTCAAGATAAAACAAAACAAAACAAAACAAATAATTGATGCATATGGGCTCAACCGGGTTACCTGACCAGCAAACCAGATTATTTTATTCAAAGTTTTCTAATAAATAGGCACTTACACACATGAGGGAAATAAAAATTGTTTGGAAATGAAATAAATGAAAGGGAAATAAATGCAAACTAATTAACCTCCTATGGGGAAATAAAATAGAGGGTAGAACCCTCTACTCAGCATCGTAGAGGTCCTCTTGCCCTGTGGCCACAAAAAGGCAATTCATCTTAGCGCACAGGCCACGGAGGAGGTCGCGGAGGTCATATCTGAGCTCAGCAATCTTCTGAGAGGTAGATGGTAAACTCGATTGGGTGGAGAACTCGACGTTGATGATCTGTTCGAATCAACACGATTCGGACCCCGCAACCGTTAAACCACTGCTCCGTTGGTTATCAACCAAGCACAACTTGATTGACCTCGCCACGAAGGCTTTCCCTGCAAGCGAATCGAGAACACATGCAAGAAAGGATAAACACGCAATCTGATAATTGCAAATACAAAATGAAGCAAAAGAGTATGGGGTTCAGGTTCTGATCACAAAAGGACTAATCGACACAGTGGTGACGAACAAGAACGGGGGCCCTGATTCACATCAAAAGAACTTGGCGTTACAATGGCTATGAAGATAGTCTGTTCCTCGAATTGAAGGGAAACAAAAACTCAAACAAAACCCAAGTTTCTAGGGCGGCGGCTACTAAGTATATGAGAGGAGGGGCGTTCTAGGGTTGAGGGCGACCAAGGGTGGGGCGCCCACAACTTGGGCTAAAGGCCCGACAAACTGGTGACGCAGCAGCTTGGCAGATTCTGGACGTCAAATTCTTTTGACGATTCCTGTTGACTCCGAACGAATTTGGGCCTGAAACCAGTGCTGATGGAAGCTATATGAAATTCTCGCTCCACCATATAAATAACGTCCAAAACGGACTCCGTATGCGACCGGGGTGTCATTTTTAGTGTGTGCTGCTCTTGAACTCCGAGCTGGGCTCGAACTTGAGTTGCTTTGGGCCTCCACCTTGGGGACTCGAACTGGATTAGCCTTAGACCTCCCTCTTGACTTGGAAAACATTGTTGGACTCCTTCTTCACTCCATGCATCACTCATGGACATATGTATGGGCGCCATGTCCTCATCAAAGATCCATCTTCTGCTCCGCATTGATGGACCTCAGCTTCTCACACTCTTTGCTCAGGTCCTCCACTAGTGGTGCTATCCTGGCTATAGTGCGAGTCTTGGAAGACTTCCCGACTGCCAGAGTCCTCTCCCTGGACTTCCTGGATGCTGATGGTGTGGAGCTGCTGCCCAGCTCGAAGTCCTCATCCTCCTCCTCCAAGGTTGCTGCTCGTGTGCTCTTCTTATCAGGGGTAGCGACCCTGGGCTTCCTAGATGGAGGATTGGTGGAGGCAATGATGGTGTGACAGGTGTTGAACGGCCCCTCAATCCTGAGAGTCCTGGAGTGCTGACCTGTGGTGGTGGAACTACTAGATGTGGTGGGGTCACCACCGGTCGCGGGCGCGTTTCTAGGGCCTATGATGAGGGCTACTGGCACGACCCTGTGGCTTCCTTGCCTTTCCTGGTGAAGCAGATCAGCCGGAAGCACATGGGATCGCCGATGCTGGGGGCTGGATGGCTGCCCCCTTGACCCTTGACGTCCCCCCAATGGCTACCTTCTCTCCACAATTCCCCACAGACAGAAAAGAGGCGAGTGGCGGAATGTTGAGGATGCAAGCGACCTCCATGGGTGCTACCCCCTTTGGAGATGTAGCAATGGCGGGGACGTCTCCCTCAACAGAGTCGGAGGAGGAGGCATCCGCAATGAAGGGGACAGCGCTCTTGCTATCCATAGTGCGTGGTAGCGGCACGAGGGGAGGATTGAGTAGGGAGATGGAGTTTCTAGGCAGCTCAAGAATTCACCAGGCGGCAAGGAAGGCTTTCTGGAGGATGAAGGAGTGCGCACGCGAAAGGGGAGAGGCGGAGGCGACCCTTCTGGGTCGACTGACCTAGTGGGTCGGTCGAACCCATTTGGGCTTCGCTAGGTCTCAGCTTTGGCTTGCGGGTTTTAGTGGGGCTCAAGGTTGTTGGCCCAGGTGCCCCACCAAATCTAAGGGCAGAGGGCTCAAGCCCTTCTATATCTCATTAGCTCACAATGGGGGTTTTACCTAGACTCATATCTAGATGTTGTGGTCCTTCCATGCTTATGTCGTCTGTTTTCCTAATCCGTCTTAGGGTATCATATAGTGCTCTCCTACTCAGCCTCATATGTCCCCCTTACAGATTTTCTCAGCAACAGTATCTATGATAAGTTTGTTTCCTACAAGGTTAGTGCATGTGTACGATGCAAGATATATACATGATGTGATATTGATGATCCTCGCAATGTCCTAGGGGTACTATGATGGGCAGCCCTAGGAAGATTGCGTAGCTTAGCAAAGCCACAACACTTAGGATGGGAGCTCTCAGAGATGGTGAGCTTTAGCACAGGGTGCTCTAGAAGAGGCAGCCCTCATATCTGAGAATAATCATAGCTCAAGAGTGCTCGGGCCCGAGATTATAGGGGTGGAATGCGATAGACCAGATGAGCAATTTGAGCAACGGGTCGAGAGTAATGAACCCGTTGGTTCATTCCCTCAGATTGACTAAGATTCCGTCCTCACAAGCATGAGAGTAGAACATAAGTCAACCTAAGCTTCCAAGGGGGCAGAGAAAATAGGCGTGAATACGTGCTCCCATCGGGCATCGATAAAGTCAAGGAATGACGAATGGAATTTTAGTCCACTGGACTGATCGACATCGATCATAACCGAGCCCAAGATAATAGTGTGAATTGCTCAATTTGATCGGTATAAAGTTGTGCTTTATTAGGCCAAGAATGTGGAAGTTTATGGATCAAGGGCCAGCGTCCTAACTAACCCTTGGTGTGGCGACACCTTAGATTGAGTCTTGACCTGAAGCATAGGATATACTACCTTAACTTCCCCCGGAAAGTCGAGTTAGGGCCGAAATAATCATTCTTGCCAGCAATGATTTTTCCTTCCCAAACCACTCCTTTCCCTCTCCCTCCAAGAGTAGTCTCAGGAGGTGATTTTAAGAAAAGAAACGATAGGGGAACATAAAGGCAGAACTCACACTAGGTGCTCTTTCCCATAGACTCCTGCTAGTCAGGAATGATATCTTCAACTAGAGCGAAGTGAGAATAGGAGTGTAAACTTGGGCTCTCTCGAAGATAGATCTAGGCAACTCGACGTCGTCTCTTTTGGCTGCCTTGCTACCTGAGACAGGTGGGGAACTGAACTCTTGGATATCTCCCAGAATTTCCTTTCCTCGTTCTAGCTCAAAGAACACAAAGGCGCCTCCCGAGAGGGCATCAAGTCTCATGGCACTGTCTTCAAGTAAACCAACCCAAAAATGCTGCAAAAGCACCGAATCAGGTAGACCAAGGACTGGGCACTTTTCGACCAAAGAGGCAAAATGGTGCCATGTCATTCCTAGTGATTCCTCCTCCCCTTGTTTAAAACTGAGTATTGAGGTAGATCAAGGACTGGGCACGTTTCGACCAAAGAGGCAAAACAGTGTCATGCCATTCCTAGTGATTCTTCCTCTCCTTGTTTAAAACTAAAGAGTACTTTTCTTAAGGAAATGATATGTCGCAATGGGAAGACTCTAATGCAGAAATCTATCCACCAATCTTCCCAATTGGAATGATCAGAACCGAAATAGTGGTGCTAGATTCTTGCCTTCCCAGAGAGGGTGAACTGGAACAAGCTCCTCCGGGCTCTACCTTGAATGGAACAAAATTGCTCATGGTCTCTCACATGGTCGTAGGGGTTCTCATGACTCGTCCCCAAGAAGGAATTTTCTTGAACTAGCCTCATGAGAATGTAATGGGTCCTAGAGAGTATGGTTCTTCGGATGCACTCATGTTGGGTGGAAGGTATGTACGAGGATAACCTTCTATGGATAAAGAGGTAGAATAAAAAAGGAAACACAAAGGATACGAGGATAGTCCGGTTCGTAGATTCACGACAACCATTCCCTAGCAAGAGCCCCAGAAATGCTTATTGGTATTTCTTAACATCACCACTATGGCACCGGGATAGTGTGAGCGTAAGAATGACCTGGATACCTATGGGTACGAATGAATCGGCAAGTGCACAGATATACCGTTGTAGCACTTGACCTAAGGAGTATTCCAAAGGGTATCGAATCCTGGGAACAGAAGGGGAGCTCTATGAGTGACTAGCCAGGGACACAGGATCCTTGCTGAGGTAGAATGGAAGGTGAGGAGTATCCTATGGGTATTAATTCTAGAAGGGCGCAAGCTCGGGATGGGAATACTCGCTTCGGGAACCAGTTCCCTCCTGGATATAATAGGTCGGTTCTGGCCGAAAACTCTACGCCGTATTTGAACGTGGGGGAGTACAAAGGGTCCAACAGCTGTCAACATCGCGGCCTACCCCTAACTAACCTTGAGATATGGGGCAAATGAAGGATAACCCACAATATAGGCACGACGCCTGAACCACCGATTATTATTAGGACGGCTACGTCTGATGTCTTGTAACAACACTATAGCACTCCGAATCAATACAGAGCGACGAACCTGCGAGCAGAACTAGGCCATGATCAACATGGAACCAAATAGGTGACATGAGATATGAATGATACTTTGATCTAAATCAAATATGCATGAGCATCCACTATATTCTAATTGACGAGCAATCATACAAATGGATAAACAACTTATGTAACTTCTCCACAGGATCGAAAGGAGTGGTTCAACAAGAACGCAAGCCTAAGATCTAGAACGAATGAAGAACACAAGAACATATCACCTATGCATGAATGCTACTATAGTCTAATTGGAATATACTGAAATACTCACTCTAGTATAAATGAAGAATGACGTCATCCATGAGGTACAAGGGAATGACAGCTGATGAATGGATCATCACCACGTCGCTCGCTCCGACCATCACTCGGGCCTTCTTGCCGTGGCCGTCCTTCTTCCTCAATCTTCACTCGTCCTTGTCCTTGTGCTTTGTGATCATGCCTTGATCACTACTTGCTCTTCGTTCTTGATCTATGCTTGTAGTTGTCCTTGTTCTCTATCTTCTCAGGGCAGTCGGCGATGAAGTGTTCAGGCTTTCACAAGAAATGAGCCAAGATTTCACCAGAACTCTCCTTTGATCAAGGCGAACACACTCGTATAGAAAGACCTGGCAAAAACAAATGTTCCACCTGCAAGACCTAAGGCGATTAAACCACCCCCGTATGGCGGTTAGACTGCCCCTCCCAAAAAACTGGCCACGGGTCAACCTTCAACTTCCCATCGTCCGATCTCCCGATTCACCCCACAGATTGCATCGAAACTTCAGGGATATCTGGGTCACCTCTTGTGCAACCTCTCCACCAAAAGAGTTGCATTTAAATGCTCTCAATCAAAGGGAAACACAGATCTTGGCTCTCTAGGTCATGATCTCGAGGAACTCGAAAAACAACCAAATCGAGTCAATTCAAGGGAGTTCTTGGGGAAAAGTCACCAGCCAAAGAGGTAGAAGGTCCTCATACGTGACACCCAACAAGAATCCCACAAGAAATCACCTTTAGAACTCTGCCACGAAAATCACAAGAGAGAGCTCCGAAAATCACCAAAAAGACAAACGGGAGAGGCAACACATGGCCTTGAGAAACCACACCGAATCATCTATACATACCATGAAGATTCATACAAGGTCTAGCTTGTCACCTGGTCATCCATCCCTCTCTCAAGATCTCACCATGAAGCTCACAAGCTAGTCCTAGAAAATCCTAAGGAAAATAGGAAAGGAAATTAACAAAGAGAAATGAGCTAGGGTTCCAAGAGTTGGCTGCCATCCCACAACTCAAGTGATTATATGTGGGCAACCAAAAGACTAAACTACCCTTACTAGCAACTAGGGATACAAACCCCTCAAGGGAAATTTTGGAAGTCTTCAGTTCAGCACCATCGGGCGAATGCACATCTACCGCAAGTATGCGTAGCACCAACGTAACCCTTACGATCATGCCGCGTGTCCGCTTCAAAGCTTCTCGACGGCTGCGATCCGAGCAGTCACACTGCCTCCCTAGGCGGTTAGACCGGCCCAGGCGGTGACTGCCCATCCTGGGCGGTTGAACCATCCTAGGTGGTCAGCACCTCCTCGTAGCCTCTACCAATCTCCACTCATGAATCGGCTCCCACGTCGTCCCAGCTCGACCTTGGTTTTGAGGCTCAACCAAGAAACCATCCATGACTTCGTCTATTTGTCCTTCCCACCATGTGACCCGCACTTGACCCTGCTGGCCACCAAGTCCCTCACACCAAGCCTACTTATCTACTCCACACCTAGAGGCTTCACCGGCATCGACCTTTTTCGCTTGTTCTTTACCTGCACCACCAGCACCAATGAAGCCGCAACCTGCACCTGAAATACTAGGCCAAGAGTCAGCCCACACAAAGTTGTCAATCACTCATCACACCAGGAAGCGACCACCGGTCCTCGAACCACACAGGCTCTCAACGTGCCAAGGTTCTCTGCAAGCGCAAGGGTCACTTGTAGCCTTTTTCACATAGGAGAGATCCCCAAGGTTCTTCTCAATCCACAGAGCAAGGGAATTGCTAGTGTTCGATCTAGTACTGTTGATAGGTAAAACTCGTGTGAAGTTTCGATCTGCAAGCGTACGGATCTCCTATGCCCTTCTTCACCTAAGGGAGATCCCAAGGTTCATGTCAACCCAAGGAGCAAGGGGATTACTAGTGTTTAACCAAATACTTATGATAGA
Source organism: Cenchrus americanus (assembly GCA_947561735.1). Taxonomy (NCBI): domain Eukaryota; kingdom Viridiplantae; phylum Streptophyta; class Magnoliopsida; order Poales; family Poaceae; genus Cenchrus; species Cenchrus americanus. The sequence goes on along the minus strand of OX387242.1, from coordinate 160,467,853 downwards.
AAGATTAATTTATAAAGTAAAGACAAACTAACCCTAGATTACGTTAAAGAAAGATTAAAGGTGCACAAATATGAAGAACGTATGCCCATGGAGTCTAGGCACATGAAGATGCAATCACCCAAAACATGGTAAAGCCCCAATCCAATCTATCTTGGTGTGTGATCAAGGATTAGACTTTTCCCTTCCCTCATACATGTCACTACGCAAAGGTAATCGATACTAATCCTAATGAAAATGGTATGTTGACGCGATCTATGGGAGCAACCCCGAAAGCATGGTAGCTAGCCTTAAACATTAAGCATCATCAACAAGAAGTATGATAGACATATGATCCAAATAATATGTATAGGTGACTACACTTCAAGTTCCGTTACAACTCCATGGACAAATGGAAGTTTTACCCCATCATGACACTAGGCATGGCCCCGTCGAGATGGTGGATGCCTCCGATGAAGATGGATCTTCGTTGTCCTTCAACTCCGGCGGTGCCATGGCAAGCTCCCTGCGTCCTCCTTCCTCGTGGGGACCTCCCTTGGGCCTAGCAATGATTTCTCTCGAGTGTCCTCCCCCAAGGGTCTCTCTCATAGTCGATCGTCTCTTCCTTGGCAGCTCTGAGGGACTAGACGACGTTTCTGGCGAATGGCCGCTTGCACACGTGATTAGGGTTGCATCTACTTAACACCGAGCAAAGGGGGTCTCGAACCGCCACAAAAGTGGGCTGGGCCGGTCTGAACGGGCCGACTGGCCTGGGCCTTTTCTGGGCTGGTTCGGGCTCGTTCTTTTCCCCATGGCTCTTTTTGACATTTTGCACATGGCACCTTCATTTGTGTCATTTTGAGGTTGTCATCCCCGCGATCAAGACAAAGGGATCTTTATGCATGAACTTCCGATCTTTTCATCTCGGTTCTCGGGAGTTCTCCATTCAAGCACATTGGTCCCTGCCACCCTCGGAGGCAAGTTCGCACATGGTCGGAGTTCCTTGATTGTCTTGCAAAACGTTCTCCGAACTAGTTGCATCTTTCCTCATTTAACGCGTGAATTCCTGCAAAAACACTATACTCCAAAATGCACATCCAACTGTGAACTTGTTATATTGTTAGTATGCCTAGTGGCGGGTTAGTTCCAAAATTAAGTTCAAACCATAACATAACAAGTGTTCTTGGTTGACGGAAATCGACCGCCAACAAGTACTAATCTAGTTGACTTAGTAAACCTTTAAACTAGAGATTAATCTTAAAGCAAACTAATCTATGTCGAAGAGGTGTGAGAGGTGCACAAGATGTAAAGGACATTTTCCCATAGGGTCTATGGATACTTCAACATGCAATTGCCAAGCGAGACAAAACCAATCTAATCTATCAGAGGGTGTGACCATGGCTTCACCATTTCCCTTCTCTCGTACTGTCACTACGTGAAGATAATCATGGCAAAACTACGAATTATCACAATATGTTGAATGGAACTATGGTAGTAGTGAGATCTATACACTCAAAAACCATGGTAGCTAACCCTAATCGTTAAAGCATCATCAACATCCAACCAATAGACAGAAACCACAAAAGAGTCGGTGATTACATGATAAGATCCTTTACAACCCCATGGACAAATGAGAAGTTTATCCCATCAAGAATCTAATAAGCATGGCGTCGTTGATCATGGTAGACTCTCCCAACAGTGTCGTCCTTCAACTCTGGGGGCACTGTGATAGTGCCTCGACGTCCTCCTTCGCTTGTGGTCGCCTCCTTGGACTAGATGAATATTTCTCGTGTGTGTTCTCCTCAATTCTCTACCAGTCCAACCTCTCTGCCTTGTGGTCGATGTTCGGGTGCTTATTTGTGTCCCTCCGGAGTGGCAGCACCGCCAGCAACTTAGGGTTCAAGCATCTTCATGCTCAAGAAATGGGGGGTCGAATCGATGCCAGAAGGGGGTGGGCCGTCCGGCCTGGGCCGACCGTCCTGCGCCCACTTTGGCCTCATTTTGTCACCCCTTTCTCCCCGTGGCTCATCTTGTCATTTTGGATTTTTGCCCCATTATTTGTGTCTTTTTGGCTTTATCGTCCCCGCTATTAAGATAGGGGGTCTTCTCATATGAAATCCAATCTTTATGTCTTGGTCCTCTGGGATGTTTCATCGTAGCACCTTGGCCCTTACCACCTTTGGGAGTGAATTCTCATTGCACTTGAACACAAACGAAAGTCATCGTTTGCTGCTTGGAACTTGATGTGACTCCATCCCTTTAGTCCATGTTTTGCTGCAAAAACATCACACTTCCAAATGCACATGCAAAGTTGAACTTATTATATCATTAGTATGCCTAGTGGCGGGTTAGTTCCATAATCAAGCTCAAACCAAAGTGAAATGAGTATCTATGGAGCACCAAAATTCATCATCAACAATCTTGAGGTTGAAAAATGTTAGGCATGGAGAAGTCATTCGAGCTATACACAGTGACAGTGGCACAGAGTTTTGAAACTCTCAGTTTGATACCTTTTGCTGTGATCTTAGTCTTCAACATTAGTACTTGACATCGTATGTCCCTCCTCAAAATTGTGTCATGGAGAGGAAGAATAGAACTCTCGATGAGATGGCCAGTATGATGCTCGATGAGCATAGGACTCCAAGAAAGTTTTGGGCTAAGGAGATTAATACAACTTGTCATGTGTCTAATCACATTTTCTTTTGCGCTTTTAGGAAGAAAACTTTCTACAAACTCATGGATGGCTGTCCACCAAAAGTGATTCATTTGGAGTGTTCGGATGCAAGTGCTTCATTCTTAAGAAGGAAAAACTCGACAAGTTTGAGGCCCGCTCCTCTGATGGTATCTTCTTTGGTTATGCTAGTCATTCTTGGGCCTATCGAGTACTTAACCTTATCACGAACCAAGAGTCCTACAAACTGTCCTTCGACAAGATGAAGCCATGTGGCTCTATTGCTTTTGAGTGTGTAGATGATGATAAGCTAGGCGAGACCATCTTTGAACATGAGAAAGAAGAAGTAGTCGAGGATGACATTGAAGGAGTACCCGCAGCAGAACTCGTACCTACTACTTCCATGACTACGATTACTATGGCTGATGGTCCTTTCCCCGCTCTGTGACGACCCGCCCACGAAAATACCGTACTATCACCTAAAACCAATCCACTTTGTTCATTAAGCAATAGTAAAGTATCATCCTGTCATTAGTTTCCGGGTTAACGCCCGGTAAATCACTTGTAAATCATACAGAGGATCGACATGTGCATTAAAACTCACACGAAGGCGAGTCCAGAGTACAACACGAGTAAAGAGCCAGTTTATTACAACCACTATTCATTAAATGGAGTAAAGGTTCAGAGTTCGCAAACAGCAGAAATAAATTAAACTAGAGCAACAGTAAACATCACAGGAGGCCATCCATGATGTCGTCACTTGTCGTTATCCGCCCGATCAACAACACCTGCACAACAGTTTTAAAGCAAGGCTGAGTATACTAATACTCAGCAAGACTTAACCGTCGGGTGATAACTACATCACCAAACTCTAGACAAGAAAGGCTTTTGGCCGGTGGAGTTTCTTTTGCTGAAAAGCCACGAAGAGTAGGTCCTTACTTTCAGTATTTTAGCACAAGTTCTAGTTGATTACCATTTCTAAGTGTGCCAACTAATTCAATCAAGAATTTGGACAAACAATTAATTCATACAATATTATTCACCAATTCCATCATTACGGGATATCATGGCCAGTTGATTAAGCAGTCTCGGATAACGGTGAGAGGCCGACAATCGATTTATTTAAACCTTGCAAGGTAGACCTAAGCACACGGTAGGAAGCCCCCGCGAGGACAACCACCCAGGCAGTTCCCAAAAATCCTCGGGTTGGGATCAAATCTTACAGTCCTAGGTACAAGGCTAACTGGCACACCCCGCGAGGCATCCAGTCTCACACATGCACCCCCCTTCCCAGTAGCTAGCCGGTTAGGTGATTCCTCAAGAGTAGTAATAGTAAGTTCACGCACCGTCTCTTTAAGGTACTAGGCTTACCGGTCCCATTCCCGACAAGTGCTTAGTATGTTCAAAAGCTTAGCCCATGAAAGTCACTGGACCAGAGCCCAAATCCCATGCTTTTACCACATGAGCGATCCATTTATAAAGATCTTATGGTTCCAACATAAGAACCTATTCTCGCGAGTGACGAACATCACTCGACTTGTACCGGTCCTATAGCAGAGCGGCTATCGACCTAGCATACTAATGATAGAGCATAGGTACCTAGGGATCATGCATCTATGGTTGCAAATCAACTCCTGAAACGTAAATGCACAATCATATCAAACATAATTGCATAATTTTAAAATACGGGGTTGATGATCCGGGGCTTGCCTTCGCTGGCAAGGTTGGCCTTGGGCCCTTATGGACTTGGGTCCAGGTCTTGAGCTACGTCCATGTACTGCAGCTCTTCGTCGGCACCTTCTTCTTCTCCTTCCGGCACGAGCGTACGTCTACCGGCGGAAAGTTCTACACCAAGATGCAAATGCAAGATTTACTCGACGATTTTTAATTTAATTCATTACAAACAATAAATGACAGTCATGGGGTGCATTGGTTGGACACATTCACCTAGATAAGAAATACATTCAGCATACTCTTCCAAAAAGGAACAATATGCAGCTCTTTATTAAATATTCTTTTTGATAGTGTGGGTACATTTAGACTTTTAAATCGATTTACATCTACACACGAGGTTATTAAAGGTGGGTTGGTGATTTTTCCCATTTAAATAACTATTAAGCTTTAAATTGCTTCTATAGCTTTTATTAATAAAATTAATTAATTAAACACAAAACACCTATAACAAGCCATTGGACATGCATGCGCTTTGGACAGCTAGAAATCAATTATTTTGAAAATAACAAATGCTATCTAGAAGGATAAGGTAAATGCACACAAAAATAAATACTCATCAAAATGATCCAAACTTTCTTACACATGTTATATGGTCCAAAACTAGCCTAGGGATGCAGCATATACACCTAGAACTATTATGAAACTTGACTTGTGCAATTACAAAGAAAAATAAGCATATTTCAAGAATAGATATTTATGGTAATTATAAAATTATGATTAATTCATCAGAGGTGTGTTTTGGACTAAAAAGACAGTATGCAGAAGTAGGTTGCAAAAATCTAATTATTTCTAGCTACAAAAATCGTTTATGCAGATTCTGCAGAAATGGATAAAAATTCATATAAAAAGATTTACATCATAGCTTTGTGCAATTTTTGGTACAGGAGCTAGATATAACATTACACTCAACATACCCAAAAATTGAACACAGAGGGTTTATGGATTTTGAGATATTGCAGATCTAGGTTTTTCACATTCCTATTTTTCATGCAAAAATTATCAGGAACTAGCTCAGGCAAGAATAACAAAAGTTGTAGAATTTTCACAGCGAACCCAACAAAATTGGGTTTGCATTTTTCGAATTTTTCCATGATTTTATATGAATTTTACAAGATTCAGCAAATCACATATACTATTTCAGAATCAAACTTCGCTCAGGCCCCTGGAACTTTCCACAACTTCACATATATGCCCTTGGTTTACAAAAATAACCCTGGAAGATCAGGGAACCCGCAATTGGGTCCCTGGGGCAAGCCGCCGGCGACCCTTGCCGGATTCCGGCGAGGAGGCGGCCGGGGTCAGCGGGGAGAGGGTGGGGAGGCCTTGTGGCTCACCAATGGATCGATTTGCACCGGTTTCGTCGGTCGGGCACGTCGGCGGCAAGCGTGCGGCGGAGCCCGGCGGCGGCGTCCGCTGGAGCTTCGACTTCGGTGAAAGGGGGTGGTGCCGGCACACACAGGCGGCACGGGGTGGTTGCAGGGGGCTGTGTGGAGCCGTGATGCGCTTGGTTGGTGGTGGCAAGGCCGGGCGACAGGAGCTCGCCGCGGGCATCGATGGCGGGCGGCTTGTCGGCCGCGCACGGGCAGCAGGGCGGACTTTATAGCCGGCCGGCTCCCCGCCTTCACGACGAAGGGAACATGGCCACCTTAACTTCCCGATGCGGCGCCGGCCTTGGCGGGCGCGCTCGACGAGAAAGGGATCGCGGTCGGTCCGGCGGTCCATCGGGGCGCCCGTCCGGCCGGTCCGACGCGGCGCACGGCCGGCGCGCGACGTGAGGGGGGAGGACTTCGAGGCGGCCACGGCGCGCACATTCCTTGGGAAGGCACGGTGCCTCGGTCGGCGCGTGAACCGGATGGTGAGGCAGGCGCGGCATGGGCGCGTCGCGCGCACAGCGTGCGATGTCGTGGCGCGGCGTCGATCGACCTTATTTCGTGTCACTGTTGTCCTATTCGAGCGCTCAAAACTCCAGAAATTTGAATAGAAGTGCACCAAGTGGTGAATAGGAAAGTTGTAGACCTCACTACCCTCTACAACTTTCACAAAGGCTCTATGGTGTTTTTCTCAACGGATTTTGCATAAATCGCAGCCAAACTTTGAATGTCGCTCTGTTTCGGTAAACAGGAGCTGCTGGTGGTTGAGCAAGTTTTTCACCAATTTCCTCTCAAAATTTGAAATGCCAATCTACATGAAAGTTGTGTCCCTTGACAAACTGGGCAACTTTCGTATTGGGAGATTTTGACGTGTTTAGGTGAAATTTGGAGAACGCGGCAAAAGTTCCAGAAGCCATTCGCCAACGTCAGTGTTTAAGCGAGTTTTGACCGTGTCTTTGACCAAAGGTTGACCACGGGGGTGGGTAGAATTGGTCAAGGGGTTCAATAGGGTTCATTGGAGAGGTTTTCGAGGTGATGACCCAGGTTGACCTAGGTTTGACCAGTGTCAGCCGGTTTGACTCGGTTGATTCGACCATTAGCGCTAATGATGTTAATTAAAAACCTGGGGCGTCACACAGTCCCATGACTACTCATGAAAGCCGAGTGGAAGCTACTGCTAAGGGGGATGTGAACTCCAGGCGTGAGGCGCCCCGACGAGCACCAATAGATCACCTGTCCCCCAAGATCAAAGGAGACATCAATGAAATAACTACTCAGTCTAGGTCAAGGAACATCTCTCACTTTGTGTCTTTCAACCCCAAAGATATTGGACACACACTCTCGGACTCGAACTGGGTGAACGCTATGCATGTGGAGCTTGAGAACTTTGAGAGAAACCAAGTGTGGAAACTAGTCAACCCACCTCCAAATTGTCATCCTATAGGTACAAAGTGGGTGTGGAAGAACAAAGAGAGTGAGGATGAAGAGGTTGTGTGAAACCAGGCTAGCCTTGTTGCTCAGGGGTGCAACCAGAAAGAGGGGATCAACTACGAGGAAACCTTTGCCCTAGTTTGTGACGCCCCAGGTTTTTAATTAGCGTCATTAGCGCTAATGGCCGAATCAGCCGAGTCAAACCGGCTGACATTGGTCAAACCTAGGTCAACCTTGGTCATCACCTCGAAAACCGAGTCAAGAATCCATATTGAACCCCTTGACCAAGTCAAAACACCCTGGTGGTCAACCCTTGGTCAAACACAAGGTCAAACCCCACTGAAACCCTAATGTCAATGAACGTCCTCCGGAACTTTTGCCGCGTTCTCCAAAATTCACCTAAACACTTCAAAATCTACCTTCATGAAAGTTGTCCAGCTTGTTGAGGGACACAACTTTCATGTAGAGTGGCATTTCCAATTTTGAGTGGAAATTGGTGAAAAACTTGGTCAACTGGCAGTACCTCCTGTTCATCGAGACATGGCGGCATTCAAAGTTTGGCAGTGTTTTGTGCAAAATCCGTTGAGAAAAACACCATACGACTTTGGTAAAAGTTGTAGGGGGTAGTGAGATCTACAACTTTCCTATTCACCACTTTGTGCACTTCTATTAAAGTTTTTGGAGATTTTTGCGCTCGAACAGGAGTACTGTGAAACGTTTTTGAGCTGACCGCACGCTGCACCGCGACCTCGCGCGCCGCACGTGCCGCGCCCCCGTCACCTCGGCGTCCGGCCGCACCCGCGCCTACTCGAGGTGCCCGCGCCTTCCCCGGGCCGCTCGCGCACGGACGCGCGTTGGAATCCGTCCCTAACGCACGTCACACCGCACCGTCGCCGGTCGCACGCCTTGGACCGTCGGTCCGCTCCATGCCGCGTTGCCCGCGCCCCGTACGGCATGCTGCCCGTGGTCAGGCACTCCCCTTCGCTCTTCTCTGCATCGCCAGGAGGGCGCGCAACCACTATATAAGGATGGCACCGCGGCGTCCCCGCGGGCCTGCCGTGCCATGGCCGAGCGGCTCTGCCGAGCGCCATGGGCGCCGCCAGGCGAGCCCACATCCTTGCGCAATTCCCCAGCTGCTTGACCTTCCTAGCACCTCGCCTAGGCCCCATAGGAGCTCAGAGCACCGCGCATTGCTCGGCACCTCCATTCTCCTCGCTGGGATGCTGGCCGCAGCGGCCACCGCCGGCCCCATTCGTCGGTCGCTCTCGCCGCCGGTCTCCCGACCCCCAACTCCGCCTCAAATCAACCTTAGGTGAGCCCTAGCCCCTCCCCCAACCATTTCTCGTCTGATCCCCTCGCCGGAGTCGCCGGAATTTGGCCTCCCACACCGCCGACCATGGCCAAGGGCCACATTTCAAAGGGGCGAATCTTTCCAGGGGTCTGTCCGCAAAGTTGAAACTTCAATAGTATTTCCAATATGCTGAATCTTGTAAATTCTCTAGAAAATCTTAGGAAAATCAGAAAAATGCAAACCCAATCTTTTTGGATTTGTTGTGGAAAATACTACAACTTTTGTTATACTCACATGGTCTGATTCTTGATATTTTTAGCATGAAAAATAGGAATGTGGAAACCCTAGATCTGCAATATCTCAAAATCTATAACCCTCTCTATCCAATTTTTGGATATGTTGTGTGTGACCTTATGACTAGCTCCTGTGCCAAAAATTGCACAAAGTTATGTTGTAAATCTTTTTATATAAATTGTTTTCCCTTTATGCAGAATCTGCCTAGATGATTTTTGTAGCTAAAAATATTTAGGTTTTTGTGCCCAACTTGTGCATACTGTCTTGTTGTGCCAAGAAAAACCTCTGGTTATTTAATCATAATTTTTGGATGATCAGAAATATTTATTCTTAAATTGTGCATGTTTTCCTTTGTAAATTCATAAAGCAATATCAATAGTGGTTCTAGGTGTGCTTGCTGGTTCTTTAGGCTGATTTAGGACCAGAGAGCATGTATGAGGGAGATTGGAGCATTTTGATGCTTATTTATTTTTGTATGCATTTAAATTGTTTTGCTAGCTAGTCTTTGTTATTTTCCAAAATATTTTATTTTCTAGCTTTCAAACTTTGCATGTGAGTCCAGTGTTTCAGTATGGATGTGGTGATGCTTGAGAAACCTTCCTTAAATTTTTAGTGATTTATTGTTTGATAAAATCTTTAAAGGCCCTTATGCAGTAATGCTTTAATTAAATTAGGAAAATGCCTTTTTCTTTCTTTTACCCGTTTTTGTGAAATGTTGTCAAATTTGTTTAAGGGCTAAAAACACACCCTTGCTGTTGAAGGAATTAAAGTATAAATAAATATCCTTGTGTACACCTTTACTAGTTAGAGGTAAAAGTGTTAAACCTTCACATGAAATAACAAGTATAAAAGAAACATTAATTCAAGTGTGTGATAAAGGAATGAAACACATATCAATATTAACCCTCATAAAAATAAAGTAATAGTTAATTATTTGTTAAGGTGAATATGACCAACAAGAGTTGGATAAGATAAACAAACTGTCACATCACCTGAACCCTGCATTGCATTCCGTGTAGATCTTCCTGACGGTGACTACTCGCTCGTCCCAGAAGCCGAGGGAGGAGAAGCGGAAGCTGCTCTGCAGTATGTGGAAGTACGCGACGACACCGAGGGTGCTCAGGCTAACCTTGCTGACGAAGGTAAGCCCCGGTGCATATGACCCAGTTTTTCAAATTATTATACACTTATCTATGGATGTTTGTGCATTTAAGTTCAGGAGTTGTATGGAACCTTAGATGCATGATCACTAGGTACCTGTGTCCTTACTAGTATGATAGGTCGATAGCAGCTAAGCTATAGGGCCGTTACAAGTCGGGTGATAATGTCACTCGCGAGAATAGGTTCCTAGTTAGGAATCACAAGATATCCTTAAATGGATCGCTCAGGTGGTAAGAGCATGGGATGTGGACTCTGGTCCAATGGCTATTGTGAGTTAAGTGTTTGAACGTACTAAGCACTTGTCGGGAATGGGACCGGTAAGCCTAGTACCTTAATGATACGGTTAGGGATTTAACTATCACTACTCTTGGGAAGCGTCTCACGGCTAGCTACCGGTGATGTATGGTGAGTCCGGGTGCCTCGCGGGGTATATCGGATAGCCTGCACCAAAGACTGTGGCCTTTTATCCCGACCCGAGGATTTTTGGGAACCATGTGGTGGTTGTCCTCGCGGCGGCATCCCACCGTGTGTTTAGGTCTACCTTGCAAAGTTTTAAATCAATCGATTGTCCGCCTCTCACCGTTATCTGAGACTACTTACTCCACTAGCCATGAGAACCCTAATGATGGAAGTTGATGAATATTGTGCTTGATTAATTGTGTCGTGCAACCTTGTATGTATTAGATGGCTAATTTAGTAAAGAACAAACTCACTAGAACTTGTGCTAAAATCTTGAAATTAAGGACATACTCTTTGTTACTTTTCAGCAAAAGAAACCCAGTGGACAAAAGCCTTTCATGTCTAGAGTTGGTGAAGTAGTTATCACCGACGGTTAAGTCTTGCTGAGTATTAGTATACTCAGCCTTGCTACAATATGTTGATCCAGGTAATGCTTTCGGTGATGTGTGGCCGGCTAGGAGCTGGAGTGGGTGAAGGATGACGACTGAAGGCATCATGGTTGGCCTCCCGTGGTGTTTTCGCTTTCCGCTTAGTTTATTTCCGCTGTTTCGAAAACTCTGAACTACGTCGTTATGAAAAAAACTTCGGTTTGTAATAATTAAACCCTTTGGGGTAAATTCGGATGTTAATTTATGTTGTATCTCTGGACTCGCCTTCGTGCGAGTTTTAATGCATATATATTGATCCTTGTTGATATATAAGTGATTTACCGGGTGTTAATCCGGTGACTAATGACAAGATAATACTTTATTACTACTAATGACCAAAGTGGATTGGTTTAGGAGGTAGTACGGTATTTTCCTAGGTGGGTTGTCACATAGTTGCCTGCATGGAAGCAATTTTTCATCTAGCATTTTCTGTTGCTAAAGGATTCAAGTTGTACCAATTAGATGTGAAGAGTGCCTTTTTGAATAGCGTACTTAAAGAAGAAGTGTATGTGAGGCAACCCTCGAGCTTTGAGGGTGTGGAGTCCCCTCACCGAGTGTACAATTGTAGGAAAGCTCCCTACGGCTTAAACCAAGCACTCAGGGCATGGTATGATAGGCTGAGGGGCTTCCTTTTTAGCTAGAGTTTTGAGAATAGAAAAGTAGACCAGACCCTCTTTCTCTTAGGCAGGGTGATGATATCTTGATTGTTTAGGTGTATGTAGATGATATTATCTTTGGCGGATCCCCTCACTCTTTGGTTACAATGTTTGCAAAAGACATGAGTATGGAATTCGAAATGACAATGATGGAAGAGTTGCAGTTCTTTCTCGGGCTTCAGATCAAGCAATCCAAGGAAGGCATAGTTGTACATCAAGTAAAGTACACCAAGGACATCGTGAAGAAGTTTCAGATGAATGACTCCAAGCCGCTGACTACTCCAATGGGTACGACTACTGCTCTGGATGCCGATGAAGATGGCGAACCCGGGGACCAGAAGGAGTACCGGAGATCAGCTCCCTCCTCTACCCGATGACGACGAGGCTGGACATACAATTCAGTGTGTGTCTGTGTGCATGCTTTCAAGCTTCCCCATGGTCCACAATAGAAGCACATGAAGAGTAAATTTCTCCTTCTTATCCTCATCCCATGTTTCAACGCCTTTCACCCATAACTCTATCAGCTCATCAATTAGGGTTGCAAATAGACATCAATATTCATACCAGGTAATTTTGGCCCAGGAATCAGCATAGACATCATTTAATATGGTTGCTTCAAACACAACCAAGGAGGCAAGTTGTAAGGGATTAGGATGACAGGCCATGTAGTATATGCAACACTCAACATCCCAAACGGATGAAAGCCATCAGCTGCATGACTGAGCCGTATGTTCCGAGGATCCTTAGCAAAATCCCTATACTCTTTATTCACATGCTTACATGCCAACGCATCACCTTCAAAGTTGATGCTCTCATAAACAATCTTTGCAACCGAGGAATAAGTGGAAAATAATGAAGGATCTTACGTGGCACTTCTGCTTTTTCCCACAATCACTGTCAACAGGATAATCTTTTTCGGTACCCCCTGTCTCTTTCCACCTAGATTCATCACATGTTGGGCACTTATCCAATTTAGCATAATCCCCACTAAATAACACACAATCATTGACACAAGCATGAGTCTTTCATAATGCAGACCAAGATCACAAGTAACGCAAGATCAAGGAAGTTGGCAGACAATGACCATCAAGAAGCACAAGCAAGAACAACCGAAGTATGTGTTCTAAACTACTATTTCGAATACCATCCATGCATTTAATCTAAAATAGCATAACAATGAAAGAAATCTTTGTAACCTCTTTGCAACCTGGATACAACTCCTTCTTTGCCTCATCTAGCAACATAAAAAGTTTTTTTGCAGTCGCAGTTTGCTCATCCTCTTCTCTTCGGGTCACTTGTCTATGTATAACACCTATGATCAGTGAAGAAATTAGTTCATGGGAACTTTCAGCATGATCTAGTGCAGTGCCATCATCGATCACATTCTGAACCAATGGAGGCTCACAACTACCTTCAGCTTCAACGAAACTCTCATCAAACCCTCTCAGTGCCACGTGAGTTTGAACCTCCTATTCACTAGACGTTAAGACATGCAGCGACATCAAGTACAAGGACATGGAGCTGTTTCTTCACTAGATGTGCCCCCAAAAACATTTTGTAAACACTACAAGGTTTTCGGTCAAATTCAATGCCGGAAAAGTGTAGCAAAAGACCCAAAAATGGTAGCAATAGTACTTTCGCTACAATTTTTTTGGTTAAAAGTCGTTGCACTTGTAACTGTAGCAATAGCATAATGCAACAGGTTATGTTTTCGTTGCGACACACAACCCCTCTATTGCAACACTTTTGACACTTTTGCAGCACTTAGTGAGTGTTGTAACAATTGCAATTGCAACCACTATGGGTGTGGCAATAGTATCAATTGCAACAAACTAGACGTTGCTAGCTATACGTATTACGACGCACTCATCGTGTAGCAACACAATGCAATTGCAACAAAACATAGGTGTTGCAATCGTGGTTATTGCTACATAGAGAAAGCATTGTAATAGAGAATTCTTTTGCCACATCACCTAAATGGTTGCTATAGGTGGCTTGCAACATTTATGTAGGTTGGTTGCTACAGGTAGATTCCTCTATTGCCACCGTCATCTTTTTTGCAGTGGCAAGAGGTAGTTTTGTCTGTTGCCACGATTATCGTTCCTACTGCCACCACTAAATGTGGTTGTTCCATGTGCAACTGTTGCAACACAATTCGGTTTGGTTTCCATCATATATTGCAATGCCAAATTAATATATTAATAATTCATGTTGTGATGCTTTGTTTAGTAGCTTAAATCAATAATTGCAAAATGAGAAATACATGATGAATGAAGCATCAACATCCATTAAAATGAAATATAATTTGTTCATACAAATCTTTAATGAAACACACTGAGTGTCAAACTAAACGAGAATGCAAGTAGCTTAACACATAATAATGTATCCAGCACACACAACTATTTGGACTTATTCGAATCAAAAGACCAATGTCTACTGCAGCTACGAAGGTTGTCTTGATATGTATGTTGGCCATCATCCCACCATTCACATGCTCCTGCTCAAACTGAAGATTCCTCCTGGAAACGCACACAACTCAGAACCAGTCAAAAAGTACTCCTTGTGACGGCAAGTCAGAAGTGCATCTTCCTCATAGCCAATGGTTGGTACCATCTACAGTCGGAAAAATCAACCAGGAAAAAGATACATTAGTCATCAGCAGCTCTAATCAATGAGAAAAATCTTAAGGTGACACTTAAGGGCTTGCTACAGGCCTGTGTTTAACATACCTATGTTGCCGTCGAGTTCACCGGATTATAAGAAAGAATTACAAAATCATTAAAAAAATAGTTGTATATATTACATTCATGCTTCAGGCTTTTAGCTAGCATGATTACCTTAAGGTTGCGCAATACCTCTTTTGCTTATTCGTAAATCTTGATAAGTGGCACAAATCCTTTTGCATAAAGGAGGGAATGGTTATATTAAGCCTTCATAATTTCCTGGAAAGTACGAGAGGGATAAACTGATTTGGATAACACTACATAATGCAACAAAAATAAATGTGTTCTCTATCATTCTCGTGAAGAAATGTTTGAGTTATTTCTCTGAAAAAGATTCAGGATTGCTGAGGACAGTACTGTGTATAGCATCTAGCATTGTATTTAGCATCTCATATTTGACAATAAGAAGTCCTACAGCTAGCAACCTACATTTGCAAAATATTATTGTGTCTCACTTTATCAAATTGAGATGGACAATAATCAATGCCAAACAGAATATATGGCCTCTTTCCAAGAAAGAGAGCAAGTTAGCACCAAGATTTCTATGTCCATATGTTTTGGCTTACTGCACAATAGAGAGACATTGCTATAACTTAGGAAGCACCAATGGAAAAGGAGCAATAGAGCAGAAAACAGATTCAAAAAAAGGATAACTAAGTAGTAATTACATCTGGACAAAACATCTAGAATTAAACATAGTCTCATAAGGAAATTTAGACCTCCTAGGTCACCTATAAAAAAAGAGGAAGAAAGCTTGCATAATGGCAGTGATTTGGGGCATATAACATATGTCGAATTAACTGAAATACCTCATACCATCAAATCTGATAGTTTCGCCTCACATCAGTCCTTAGCCTGAATGGCCTAGAAGGTATACCATAAGTTTCCTCAAAAGATAAGCATCCACAATCAGTCAAGAAGTCTAATACATCCTAAACCAAAGCATATGTCAGATAGAACAAAAAAGCCAATTCATACTTTATAAAAAAAGCCAATTCAGTCAGAGATTAGTAATGCTAAATAGAACATGAGAAGACATTTGTTTCAAAAAGTCATAAACAATAATCAGCAGCACTATCATATATAGAACATGTATATAAAATAAGAAGCTATGTTAAAGCATGGTACTAAATCTCTTGTTGTACGCTACTGTTTGCTTGAGGACTGCAACCTCAGTCTGATTGCGTGTACAAAAATCACAAGCTACTTGTATGTTAAAACCGCATAGAAGCAAGATAGACACGGGCATCGAGATGACATTGGAAAATACTCCTCTTGGCATAATAACTGCTAGGTTACCAATATTTTTCTATGCACTCAACAGAAACTCCAAAGGAAATTCATTCATTTTTTATTAATCAGCAGCAATATCATACATGAAATGTAGTAACATAAGCTAATAGTGATTGAATATATAAGTGTGCAACCTCAGCTAAATAAAAAATCAGACTCCCGGCCAACTATCAACAATCTGACTCCTGCTGTGCTGTCTATTGAGAATATTGAATACTGAGCAGAGCTTTGCAATTTTCAATTTTGTCATATTAGTGTGTATGTCTAAGTGTAGATCATAAATAATTGCAAAATGGAGAACACATAGTTATAGAAGCTAATAGTTATAGAAGCCATTACTATATTGCCTGGCATAAAGATTTCTTAACTAGTATGTTATAGATAGACTGACAAAAAAATTATTTCAATAGCATGACCCTGTAGCTCTGTTATCTTGAAAGTCTTTGAATTACTTTCCATTGCTTTGCATAAACAGGAAAACTTGAAATATTTAAACCGCTAGCTTAACTCGTAAAATTACCAAGTTTTATATGGTTTAGCTCTTATGTTTCTTGTTGGGATGCCAGCACTGTCCCCTACTATGGTAAAAACTTAGTAGATGCTGCAAGCTTTGTTTCTTTTTCTTCATTTTTAAAGAGCCTAGAGGTTGACCGCCTGATTGCTCAAACAGTTAGCAGATGATTAACACCAAAGCAGTGGCCCGCTTCTGCTCACGAGAAAAAAACAGGTATGCCAGCCACAGATGAACCACTCCCAGTTGTTTTTTCACTCTGGCATCATTCATCACCAAAACAATCTCCACTTCACCGGATCAAATCTCTCCACTCCAGCTCACACGAAAAAGCATTCAAGACGGTTTTGCTTTCGCACTGTCCATTGTTGGAGGGAGCAGTGACATCCTATGCAAGAAATTGCGAATGGACAAGTGATGTGACCAGCCAGCGGCAGAGCAAAGCAAAGCAGCCGGGCAGGGCAGCCAGGGAGCAGAAATAAGGGAGCTGCATACAGCATACAGGGCACGGCAGCTAGGGAGCAGAAATCAGGGAGGTGCATACAACATACAGTACACACCTGGGATGCGCTGAGGTTGTCCTCGCCGTCACGGCGGGCCGCCCTCGTTGCTGCACACCCGGGGTGCCGGTGGCTTGAGCAGAGGCCACTCCACACAGTGTCTCCTCCCATGGATCTAACGAAGGTGCCGTCGTTGGACTTGAGGCTGTAGCGAACATAGCCTCATTTGCCATTTGTTCGAGATGATTTTGGTGTTTCATGCTAACACAAGTAATGGGACTAACCACATTGTCTAGCATGTATTTATAGGCATTCCTAGGTCCCATGGATGTTACCACATGTTAACATACCATGCACAAGTTAACATACCATGCCCAAGCTAACATGTCATACCACAACTTAACATACCATGGACATGTTAGGTTACTTACAGCAAATTTGAGGACTTAGTACATATTTGGAGGCTATAAGTAATGGCATGTTAAGTATGTTAAGTTGAAGTAAAACTCCAAGTTGAAGACGCGAAGAAAAAGAAGGAAAAGACACCGTCGGATGAACCGACGGTACCAATATAGCAAGCGTCGGTACAATCGTCGGACGAGTTGGTACACTTGTTGAAACCCTAGGCACCTTCGGATGAACCGATGGTCCATTTTCTAGTAGCGTCGGACGAGTTGCAGAGGAAGAGCAGCGAAGACAGTAGCACTGGATGATCCGACGGTCTGAGTGAGGACACCGTTGGTCTATCCGACACTCAGTTTGAATCAAGATAGAGACGCACCAAGAAGAAGTCTTCAGCACCGGATGATCCGACGCCTTGGTCAAAGGGAAGCATCAGTCTATCCGACGGTCGAGTGCAAGCTAACAAAGATGACTTGGCCGCGGGGTCTTCAGCACCGGATGAACCGACGGTGCGTCGGTGTATAGCGTCGGAGCAGTTGTGTCAGAGAATCTTAACGGCTATGTGATGTGGGAGGGGCACCGGATGAACCGTCGCCCTGGAAAATCTAGCATCGGTTCATTCGACGCTACCTTTTTCAGTGGCCATTAGCCAACGGCTAGTTTGATGCCTTGGGCTATTTATACCCCCTCCACTCACCCATTTGAGATTGCTGGATTGTGTGGAAGTGCAGAGGAGTTCAAGACACCTAGAAGATCATATCCAGTCCATCCAAGTGCTCAATTGCTCATCCTTAGACTTGCATATGCTTAGTGTATGTGCTTAGTGCTAGGCTTAGCTTAGAGCTGAGTGAGTGATAGGTTGTGCCAATCTTGTGAGGCGATTCTTGAGTGTCCACGTTGTATAAGGTTCGCCGGAAGCCTTGCGGCCTAAGGGCTCATCGGCAATCGTCATCGACCCTCCGGCTTGGTGTGGAGCAGCGAGGACACTTTGTGCGGGGGATGTGGAGACCCCCTTCCTTGGTGGAGAAGCTCCACAGTGGAGGCGGCATCAAGGTGACCAAGAGAGCTTGGCAAGTGCCTAAGTGGCTCGCCTTTGTGGCGAGTCAAGTGGTGCTCTTGGGAGAGACTTGGTGACCTGGAAGCAATACTCTTGTGTGAGTGCTTCAACAACGTGGACTAGGGGTGGCTTAGTGCCTACCGATACCATGGGATAAATCGCGTGTCAAGAGTTTGCTTCCTCTCATCCCCTTTACGTTTCTGCATTTACTCTATTACTATCTTTGCTTGCCTTTACTTTCCTATAGTAGTATCATGCTAGGAATGGCTACAAGTTGCAAACCTTGTTTTGGGATGGGAGTTTCACACTAGAACAACCCTAGTTGCACATCTAGATAGTATGTTCTAGTTTGTCTTTGTGCAAAAGTAGTGAAGCCATAGGTTAAGGTTTTAGATTTCCTAATTCACACCCTCCTCCTCTTAGGCTAACGAGTATCCGATTCGTTACAGAGGCTGCCACTGCAAACGCCGTACAACCCAATCCAAGAAGACACTCGATCTAGAAATAACCACGGTAGCTATATATGATCCACACTCAAATCAATAAAATATAGATTCCCTGGCAATTGGAGCGCGGGGGTTATTTGGGCACTTTGCCCTTGCCTAACGTCGATGCCAACCCTGGCTCTGCTTCTCGACATCAGGAGTGGCTGCCCCTTGTCCACGCCCGCAGCCGGCACCGGCGCCGCTCCAACCCATCCCCTCAATCCCACCACCGTGGCGGCCACGAGTCCGCCGACCACCGGCGCCCAGCACTAGGGGCATGTGATGCGCGTCCCTGCACAACTACGTAAAGGGCGGAGCTGAATGCAGCAGGCGGCGGCGTGGTGCTATCAGCTAGGGTTCTGGTGTTTCCTCCTCTGTGACGGGGACTGGACCTCGACTACACGGCGGGAACGGACGTGGTGGGGACTGGGCGTAGGGTATTGGGATATGGCTGGCCTCTAACAGACTTCAGCTGGGCCATGAGCGAAAGTGATTTAATTAGGCCATCTACTAAAGTCTAACACCAGCCCATGATAGCCCTTTCTTACACCTCCCGCACATCTGAGACATCGGACTCTACCTCAAAAAAATCAGAGCATCGGACATTCAGACGCCGCTGCCGGCTCGCCAGCAACCTCCAAGTCGGACCTCCAGCGACCTTAAAACTCCATGGGGGCGGAGATAGACTCCGGCAAGTAGCTGGGGCTGCTACCCCACCCTGTCGTATAGGTAAGTCCGTCTCTGTCGACGACAACATTTGGGGTTGGACCCGTCCACAGACAGCGAGGTCCACGTCAGATGTCGGTGGCGCTGACCACGGGATTATACTACATTTAAGTTTTCATCTAGAAGTTTCAAGAATAAATTTAGTTATTACTGTAATTATTTTATGATTTACAAAAGAATAAATGTTCAAATACCCTAAGCTATATAAAAAATTCAAAAACTTTGAGGGACACCTCCTTTTAGTGTATAAGTGTCGATAAAAAAGTTTCAAATGATTCAAGAGTACCTAAGTGAGATGTTCCTAGTTGTGAACGATGTATAATATCACTTTTTCAAAATCATTTGAAACTTGTATGAGATGGTTGTAAATACAAAATACGTGGTTCTGTGAATCTATTGAATTTTCTAATTAGGTTTTGCTATTACTATAATTATTTTATAAACTACTAAGGAATAAATGTGAAAATATCATAAAGTGGCTAGAAAAATCTAAAAAGTTGCACAAGCTTGTGATTTTAGTGTATAGGTATTACATAAAAAATTTAAGTGATTTTGACAAAGTGTTGCTGCATATCCCTCACAGAGGCATATATCGCTCACATAGTCCTATGTAGCTAAGTGAGATATGTTCCTAGTTGTGAAAGATGTATACTATCACTTGTTCGAAATCATTTGAAACTTTTATAAGATTGTTACGGAGCCAAAATATATTGTTATGTGAATCTATGAAATTTTCTGATCAAGTTTTGCTATTGTTGTAATTATTTACTAAATTACTAAGAAATAAATGTGAAAATATCAGAAAGTGGCTAGAAAAATCTAAAAAGTTGCATAGGCACATGATTTTGGTGTATGAGCATCACATACAAAATTGAAGTGATTTAAATAAAGAGTTGCTGAATATCCCTCACAAAGGCATATATGGCTCACATACTCCTATGTAGCTATGTGAGATATGTTCTTAGTTGTGAAAGATGTATAGTATCTTTTATTGAAATCGTTTGAAACTTTTATGAGATTGTTATGGAGCCAAAATATGATGTTGTGTAAATCTATGGAATTATTTGATCAAGTTTCACTATTACTATAATTATTTATTGAATTACTGAGGAATAAATGTGAAAATATCATAAAGCGGCTAGAAGAACCTAAAATGTTACGTAGCCACATGATTTTGCTGTTTGAGCGTCACATAAAAAATTCAAGTAATTTCAACAAAAAGAGTTGTTGAATATCCTCACAAAGGCATATATGGCTCACATACTCCTATGTAGCTAAGTGAGATATGTTCAAAATTGTGAAAGATGTGTAATATCACTTTGTCGAAATCATTTGAAACTTTTACGAGATGGTTATGGATCCAAAATATGTTGTTGTGTGAATCTATGGAATTTTCTGATCAAAGTTTGCTATTATTGTAATTCTTTATTGAATTACTAAGAAATAAATGTGAAAATATCATAAAGTGGTTAGAAAAATATAAAAAGTTACGTAGCCACAAAATTTTGGTCTATGAGCATCATATTAAAAATTCAAGTGATTTCGATAAAGAGTTGCTGAATATCCCTCACGAAGACATATATAGCTCACATAGTCCCATGTAGCTAAGTGAAATATGTTCCTAGTTTTGAAAGATGTATAGTATCACTTGATTGAAAAGATTTGAAACTATTATAAGATGGTTATGGAGCCAAAATATGTCGGGGTGTGAATCTATGGAATTTTCTGATCAAGTTTTGCTATTATTGTAATTATTTATTTCATTACTAAGAATAAATGTGAAAATATCATAAAGTGGATAGAAAAATCTAAAAAGTAACATAGTCACATGATTTTGGTGTATGAGCATTACATTAAAAAATTCAAGTGATTGCCTTAAAGAATTGCTAAATATCCCTCACAAATACATATATAGCTCACATAGTCCTATGTAGCTAATTGAGATATGTTCCTAGTTGTGAAAGATGTATAGTATCACTTTGTTGAGATCGTTTCAATCTTTTTTGAGATGGTTATGGAGCCAAAATGTGTTGTATAGCCACATATTTTTTCAAGTTTGTTTTAAAAAAATCATTACAGTTCAATTAACAAAAAAAATAAAACACCCTAATACAACATAAACTAATTCTTATCCTAGTGATTTGCACACGTCACTTTTGTTCCAAAGGTCTCAGGTTCGATCCCCAAGCAGACATTTTTTGCCAATTAAATTCTTGTTATTGTGTCTATTGCAACCATTTTAGGCCTATTGTAACACTTTTTCAGTGTTGTATTAGACAAAAAACAAAATCTATCCATCCAGGAACAATAGGTCATTTTCTCACCTATTCAAACTTCTTTTATCCAAATTTTACAAATATATGTAAGTTTCAAATCATTTCTATTCAAACTTCTTTTATCCAAATTTAAAAAGTACAAGTAAGTTTCAAATCATTTCGGCTACGATCAGGGTGTGGCTGGGCATAGTTGGGGTGTGGCCGGCCGTGGCCAGGATGCGGTTGACCGTTGACAGGGTGTGGCCGGCCGCAGTCAGGGTGCAGCCAGCTGGGCATAGTAGTAGTATTGCTGGCCGTAGCCAGGTTGCGCCCGGTCATTGATAGGGTGTGGTTGGGTGCGACCAGGGTGCAGCCGGCAGAGCGTAGTAGGGGCGTGGCCGGCCGCGGCCAGGGTGCCGCCGACTAGGCGTGGTCGGCTGTGGCAATGCAAGACAGACCAGCAGGTAGCGGAGGGTTTATAGTTGCGATTATGCCGGCACGTCTCTTCTTTTTTGGATCTCTTGCATCCTCAAGGTGGGACCGCATCACGACGACCTCAAGGTGGGACCGTGTGACATGGCAATTTAAAGTGATTTTGGTTTCCTAGAATTGTGTTTATTGTAACCATTTTGGCCTATTGCAACACTTTTCCAGTGTTGCATCGGCAAAATAATAATAAAAATTTAGAAAACTTCACTTTATTTTTGAAATAACTAACTAATAGAACCATGTAAAGTAACTATTCTATTTTAATATTTATAAGATTACTATAAGATGACCACATAGAAACATGAAAAAGGCTTGAACGATGCTAGCTAACACAAACATTGTAATGGTGTAGTGGTAAGTTATATACTAGTGTAGTATTAAGGTCCTTGGTTCACTTCCATATCATGGCGCTTTTTTATTTTTTCTATTTGGTCACTAATGTCGGATTGTTTTCCTAACAATTCAAACTTCTTTCTTGAAATTAATAATTAGAATAAAATCTCAATTCAAAATTAGCCAAGTTCTATTTTTGACTATGAATTGTATTTTTTCATAGTATATCATACACGCTACGGGGCCCAATCCTATTCAGACTCGCCTCTTAGTTGTTGCAACACTCAAAGTATATATTGAATAATAAGCACAGCAACTCGAACACACTTTTCACTTTGAACCCAGAGATCTCTTTGCAAAAAAGATTAGCACTTGCAACATTAGCAACATCTATTGCAACTGCCAACAAAGGTTGCAATTGCACCCCACTTTGCTTCGCCTCCGAGAGTTCTCGTTGCATTAAACATCCGGCATTTGCAACATTCCTGAAATTTAATGCAACACAAAAAAACATAGCAATAGTCAAAACAAAATGCAACAAACGTAAATGTGGTTGCAATACTACCACTCAATTGCAACAAAAATTAATTCAAATGAAACCATTTTGCACCATTGCAGTATAGTCCACCAATCGCAACAGAGCTTTGCAACATCTTGAAAACCGTTGTATTAAAGCCATGTGTCGCTACCATTTTTTAGAATGGTTGTAATACATCCATCTATAGCAACCAAATTTTCTACGTTGCAATTCATCGGTGTTGCATTTGGCTGAAATCCTTGTAGTGAAATATTTCTTGAATCATGCCTGCCATTCTCAAGTATATCTGGGCACATCCTTCACAGTATCCCCACATTTAGCACAAATCCATATAATAAATACCTATGATGAAGCTAATTTTACGAATTCACAAGATATTTTGCAAATGACCATGATATGTCGTGCCACCTCTCAAAAAGTGTTCGGAACTCTTCAATAGTTCACCAAGCAAAAGTAAATTTACTAGGCCCTGTGTTGCCTGCTCACCTTGTTTGAAGCACACTAGTAGCCAGCCGAGGGTCGGGGATCAAGCTGGGGTCGCTGAAGCCGGACCGCTGCAGGCCGGATGGAAACACGGGCGGGCGTCTCTTTGCTGCAGTGCAGCTGTTGCCGTCGGCGTCTCCTTGGTGCCGATAATGAGGGGAGGGTTGAGGAAGCCGCCGAATGATGGGGACACACCGCCGCATGATGGGGACACGCCACTTGGCAGTCGCCGTTTTTCGCTGGTGCCGTGGCGGTAGTGCCGGCGCTTCCGTACCACGTGACGGGAGTCGCGACCTACCTGAGTCGAAGGACTCGATTTTTTTTCCTAATTGAGAAGGACTCAAACTCTTTTTTAAATTAATCTAGGCATCTGATTTTTCCTGTGGCGAAAAAGGTTCAGTCTTTTTTTCTCATCATGCGCCGGAGGCTGGGGTAGGCTGCGTTATTTCTTTTTTTTATTTTCCTTCAAATCACACCATCCCTTTTTCCTTCCAGGGCAACCAACAAATATTAAATGAATTTACATAAATCATTGGTGGCAATAAAACTTACTTCATGCAACGAACTTTTTATGGATGCAACAGGCACATAAGCTATCGCAACAAAGGTAAAATTTTGAGCAACGTTTTTTCATCGTGGCCGCAGACATGACTATTCGCAACTAACTTAATGTTCGTGGAAAAAACACACAACAAATGTAACGAACAACTTTATGGTTGCAACATGCACACTCGCTATCGCAACAAAGGTTATAATTTAAACAATATATTTTCATTGTGGCCACAGCCATGCCTATTCGCAACCAACAACATGTTTGTGGCAACAAAGACACATCAAATGCAATGAATGAATTTTGCGATACAACAGGCACATGAGCTATCACAACAAAGGTTAAGTTGTAGACAACGTTCGTTCAGCGTGGCCATAGGCATGCCTATTCACAACCAAATAATTGTTCGTGGCAACAAACACACATCTATCGCAACACTAAATCCTAACTATCGCAATGCACAATTAGTTGTGGCAATAGGTACCCATAAAGGCAACCACCTTTTTCACCGTGGTCATAAGATCCAGATATCACAACCCATTAATATGTTGGTTGCTATAAGATCAAATATTGCAACCAAATGTGTGGTGTTGTGAAAAAAGATGCTCTAAGGGTCAATTCCTAGTAATGAGTAGTGCCACCTAATAGTAAAACTTGAAGCGAACAACTGTCTCTATACGGCAACGTGAATCGAGGACTGCCCAACAACACTCAAGAAACCAGCCCACACAACCTGGAATCAAATGGACTAGGAGCACAAACTGGGTGCCGATGAAGCGGTCGTGTATATAACCTCACGAAGAAGATGCAACACAAGGGGTGGATGAGGATGACACGTGGCTGTTCTAAAAATTCTCAAATCAACATTCATTCAAATGGAGTATGTATGTATGTATGTATGTATGTATGTATGTATGTATGTATGTATGTATGTATGTATGTATGTATGTATGTATGTATGTATGTATGTATGTATGTATGTATGTATGTATGTATGTATGTATGTATGTATGTATGTAAGGTCATTTTGATGGAGAATTCCAAAAGTCTTGTGCAGTTTTCGCGCAGCCACAAAACAGCCTGTGCAGCTTCCACGAATTTGGCCATAACTCCTTCATAGGAAGTCAAAAAGGTGCTCTGTTTGTTCCATATGAAAATAGACTTCTAGATGCCTCCAACCATGTATAGCATGCGCCCATATCTATCACAAGTTGAGCCACACATAAAAGAGAAGTTGCAGAATGTAAATTTGCACGTGACCCTTGTCTGTTGGAGTAGCAACTAATGAGTATGTAGTTTGCGCCCATATATCCTTATCAACCCCGTGGCAACCCATGGTGGATCTTCGCGCTCGGTGCCAGGCCCTTGCGGTGGTCGAGTTTATAGGAGGAGCAAGGCGCCCAGCACGGGGTGAGCATCGTTGCTCCCCACACGTCGGGCCGCCCTCCCATTACGAGGAGGCACGTGCGAGCCACGCAGAGCTGCCCTACCCATCATGGAGCTCACACGGTGGTGAGGGGCGGAACACCTCCTACGGGCGAGTGCCGCTCCCCTCCACGGCCAAAGGCGGCGCGGTCGAGCGCGGGAGGTTGACAGCGGCGCAGCCTCCACGACCAGGGAAGCTCCTTGCGGTTGGACTCTAGATCTCACTGATGGCGCGGCTTTCACGAGCCTCCACGACCAGGGGCGCGGGCCACCACTCCTCTCCATTGTGAGGTGTGCGGTCAGGCGCAGAAACTCACCGGCAGCACAGCCTCCGCGAGCCTCCATGGCCAGGGGCGAGGGCCGACGAGCTTACCGGAAGTGCGGGCCATTGCTATCCACGATGCCGACGGTTGTTTTGCAATGTTCCGGTTTGTGTTTCAATTGTTGCATGAAGCTGAAGATGTTTCATCTGGTACCATTTGATGTTGCATGAATTGATTGAGATGTCATATTTTTTCAAACTTGTTTTAAAAGATTTATTGCGGTTCAATTAATAAAAAGAAATCAAACATCCTAATACAACATAACTAATGCTTATCCTAGTGGTTTGCATACGTCACTTTTGTTCCAAAGGTCTCATGTTCGATCCCCAAGCAGGCATACTTTTTCAGTGCTGCATTAGACAGGAAACAAAATTTTACATCTCACTCATATGGTTTCATAAGTATAAGTGACATATGTAAATTTTGTGAACAATGATATTACCAATTTGTTGGATGAACAAATAACCAAAATAAGAGTTGTCCAATAAATCTTAATGAACTTCATGAACGGATTGTGGGGGCTCGGCTAGCCACGGCCTTGGTGTAGCCGGCCGCGACTAGGGTGCGGCTAACCACGACCTTGCTGCAGCTAGGGTGCATCCGGACGTGGCCAGGGCACAGCTGGCTAAGGCCGCTGTGTGGTGTGGGAGGCTCCAGCCGACCGGGGCTGTGGTGTACCCGGACGTGGCTCGGTCGTGACACGGCACGACCTGCCGGGGCTCGGCCGAGCGCAGCCACAGTTGGCCCATCCTCACGATGGGGCTGGGTGACATGGAAATTGCGGTCGGTGACAATTTAGAATTGTTTAGATTCTAGGCATTGTGTCTATTGCAGCCATTTTTGGCCTAGTGCAATAGTTTTTCGGTGCTGCATTAGACAAAAAACAAAAATAATTTTAAACCATCTAGGGTTGCAAAATTTAATTTTTCTTTCTAAATTTTTGAAATTCAAATTTGAATCATTCAAAATATGTCAAATGCAAAAATGATCATAATACAAAGTGTACATCTTGATGAGTTCTATAACTCTTATGTTTATGACTTTTCCATCTAAAATCATTTACTGCGTGAAATGTTGTTAAAGTGGGACTGCAGTGCCACGTGGTCGAGGTGGGACCAGCTAGTGGGACCGTACCAAGTGTAACTAACTAATAGAATCTTGTAAAGTAACTTTTCTATTTTAATATTTGTTGATGGTTGAAACACGTAACAACCTTCCATCCGCAAGCGTACAGACCTACACCTTTTTCACCATGGGGTGACCCCCATGGTTCTTGTCAATCCGTGGAGCAAGGGGATTGCTAGGGCTTAAAAAAGTACTAATCTAGTTGATGGAAAATCTTTGAGAGTGGTATTAATCTAAAGGTAAAGACAATCTAACCTATGCTAATCTAAGAAATCTAAGGTTAAACTAGATGGTGAGGGTTGGTGCACGAGAGAGACCAAGGTAGATAAGTGTTCCCTCCCTAGGGTTTAGGATCACATGAACATGGATCTATTACATGAAAAGGGGGTTGCCCACTAGCTTCATGGCGGTTATGCGGCCGCTAAGCCTTTTCCTCCACCGTACTGTCACTACGCAAGGTAATCAAACACTTCTACGTATAACTGCATCTATACCTAAGCATCCATAGGGTTAAGCTAATCAACACAATTACCACACCCTAATTAGACCACATGTTGTACATACATATGTAAATAAAGCACTCGCATAGACATAGACCATTAAGCATCGAAAGGCATAAGGTTCATGTAGTGATCACATAACAAGTATCCATCTAACCCTAGGGATGAACGGAGACATTACCCCATCATCTTACAAGGATTGAAGCACAAAGGGGTGATAGAGACTTCGGAGAACATCATCGATGAAGATGGTGACGATGAAGCTTGCGAACACCCCTAGGCTAGTAGCTTGGAGTTCGTCCTCCTCTTGCTTCATTCCATCCGCCGGTGTTGATCCTTGTGACGAGCTCATCCAACTTTCTCCCTCATCTTGTGGCGGCAGTTTTCTAGTGAATGGCGTCAATAGATTGGTTGGAAGTGAATGGTCACCTATCCTTGGGAACCTAGGGTGTTGCATGCCTTTCGGGAGTCTTGGGGCGTGCTCCACCTTGCCTTGCACGAGATCTTCCTTGGGAGAGAAGCGAACTTGGTTTCCATAAACTCAGCCTCGTCTAGATTTTTCTGATTCATAACCCTTCTTTGCCGGCACCATATCTCCCACGTCCAGAATCCAAATAATTCAAATTCAGTGTCCAGGTTGTGTGCTACGAAATTATCTTCAACCTTGCTATTCATTGCTTTCCTCGGAAACGAAGATATGATCCCAAACAGCCTCTGAAGATAATCTGTCTGATTTCAGACTTGTCTGCGCAGCTGGCATTTCAGGGGCCATATCTCCTAGATCCTTGACCCGAATTGGACCTTCCACATGTCCAAATCGAAGGTATCGTCGAGGCCCACAACTTTGGTAGTCAAGCTTTTTCCATTAGAGGCCGTTTAAGTCTCCGAATCTGCACCGAAAGATCATGCTGTTCTGGGCTGCGAGAATATCTCTTGGCCTGAGTTGATCTCGTTGGTAAACCTCCTAGTCCCTGGAGTTTTAAGTGTTGATGCTTCAGTCCTTGGTCCATTTGGAGTCATGTTCATCACGTCTCTTGACTTGTGATGGGCTTCATGATCTTCTCATAAAGTGCTTGATGAACTTATCCCGAAAGTCTCCTCTTTAACGTTGATTTCCTGCGTAAACAATAAACTCCAAAAACCACAAGCAAGTGTGAACTTGTTACATCATTAGTATGCCTAGTGGCGGGTTAGTCATAATTCAAAGCTCAAACCAAAGTATAACATGTGCTCTTGGTTGACGGAAATTGACCGTCAACATACCCCCATGCTTAAACCTTGCTCGTCCTCGAGTAAGTAATCCTTGCTTAAAAGGGTAATCAGCGTTGCCTTCCCATGTTGTCCCTGCACTTAGTCATCCATGACGAAGAAAATTTCTCTCTCTTAAATTTATTTTTAAAGTTCTAGTTGTGACCGGCTTCCTTTTCCTTATGGAGGATAGACTAACAAAAAAGAACAAGCCACATTTAATAAACATGATGCTCTCAAACTTAAGTGAACTTCAAACTGTTACCTTGTCCCATGGAGGAATTTTCAAAAAGATGCATATCCAGCATAAGTGAAAATCTCTTGCAAAAGCTCATGGAAACACTCATCTCATCAAGTCACTTAAGCCTATACTAGATTACTTTCAACCTATTCTACTCATATGTGATAGCGGAAGGCTTATGTGGAGCTTGGAAGGTTGAAAACAATCCAAGCAAAACATACATCTGAAATATTGTCAAATTAAAAGAGATCTATTTAATTACCGAGACTCGTCAAAAAAGGCCATGGAAAATAAATGTTGGAAAGAGAGAGGGATGAAACACATACATTTAGATAGGTAGACATGTGCAAGTGGCAAATGGATGATCTCGAGGCACGAATGAAGTCCTCATTATCGGATTGCACATGGTTGGAAGATTTGAGTACGGATTTGTCATCAAGGCACTTGAGAACTTGTGAAGCAAAACAAAACGAGGAGCATCTTTATTTTTTACTTTTATTTTATTTTCTTCTAATTTTTCTCTCTTTCTTTTTTCTTTCTTCTTCCTTTTTCCTTACTTTTATTTTCTTCTCATCATAATTTTATCATTTTTCATTTTTTTCTTTTGGTCCTCAGATCTTTAGCAACATAATCCTTAGATGTGATGACTCCTCCCCCATGCTTGAAAGGGGGTGGAAATGACTGCTAAAATAAGCATAATTTCATAATCTTGCGGAATATTTGAATCTCCATCGAGAATTTTACTCCATACTCAGATTGGGTTGTTGACAAGGAGGTGACCACAAATAGATGTTTTTAGTTTAGGGTGGATGCCCAGCAAAGTTTGTGAAATTTTCAATGTGAAAACCCACAGTGCATAGACAAATAATCTAGCATGAAAAAGTTACACAAAGGAATGACCAGCTTCTTTGTCTCGAACCATAGAAATCAATCCCAATCCAACTCATCAAAACATATGTTTGCAATCTACGGGTTTTGTTATCATAGAACATATATTTATATGGATTTGGTAGGTAGAACTTTGCAAGAGCATCACAAATATGTAGATAGCATAAAAGTTAAGTTTTCATAAAAATAACAAGTTATCCGGCTATCCATAAACTTAAATCAAAGAGCAAATATATGTATGTGGGTCTAGAGCTAGTCATTTCACCTCCACAAATAAAAGAGCCGATATTTAAATTAATTTCATATCATGTTATAGAGAGCAATTAGCCAAGACATGTATAACTTCATGTAGATCAAATAAAGCGGCAACTTTCATCATTATTCCGTAAGCACAGGCAATATAAATATCAAGGTGAACACATGGTCATGTCTATCTATTGAAAATAAAAAGAAACCTAGGTTTTACTCCTAGTAGCCATGTTGTTGTTCAAAGAGAGAAAAAAATGTGGCACCTAATACGGTTGAAGGCATACTTACAAGCATTTATGTTCGGGAAAGAGAAGGTCCATGGAGGTGTTACCATCTTTTGTAGTTCTTTGTTTCCTTCTTCCAACATCTCCATGTATCGATGTGCCTTTTTCTTTTGCCTTGATTTATCAATGCTCCTAAACTTCTGAATTTGAACTTGTATGCTTAATGGATTCATTGGTCGCCCTTCTCTTCAATGTTGTCATCACCATCTCCTCTTTCTTGTTCTCATCATCTCCTTGTTGTCTCTTTTTCATGGATTTCCCCTCTGTACAGAACAAAACATATATCGAAATATATGTTTATGAAATTAGCTTTCCAACACATTGTCATTCATCGAAAATGGAGTTCAAACAAGGGAGCTATGTCTGTTTTACTTCAGCGATGTGTGCTGTCCAATACTGGTTTCGGGACGTATTGCACTCGGTGATTCGGGCTAACTGCTTGTAGGAACCTCCTATTGTCTTGATTCTTGATTTGCTAGAGTCATAACTTCATGGGGCTTCTAAATATCCAAAATATTCAGTGTTTTCACTTCGAGACCACGCAAAAATTTGATGAGATCAATAGCTTCTTGTGCATTGATCCGGGGACGTTGATGATCCTGATCATTCTCTCTTCTATAGCGTCATGTTGCACTTCCGTGTTGAAGGTTCAGGGTCTCCCCCATGCGCATTTTGCTAGGCATGGAAGAAAAAGACAAAGCATTCTATTCTTAGACATCCTTCAATTTCCCTATAGTGAGAGTCTTTATCTTACCTGGAAGACGTTTTAAGCGCACATTCTGCCCCCATGGTGACGGTTGGGAGTAGATAGAAATGTCAAATCTAACAATATTTCCTAGGACTCTTAACTTGTGGCATAATTAGTCTAATGAGAAATAAAAAGCCAATTTGTGCTCCTAGTGCAAAGTGTGTATGCACATGAGAGGAAAGCATATAAACAAAGACAATGTTTTCACCTAGTTCTAAACACCATGTTTACAACTAGGTTGTCGAATTTCTCCATAGCCATAACGATTTATTTATCTAGGGTTAAAACACCATGTCTATCTCTAAATCAGTAACTCTTATAGTACAAGAAAAATTAAGTGCATTGCAAAGCTTATAAACTAACCAATGCAACATTAAAACATATGAAAAGCTAGCAAGGTTTATCGAACTTAACGATGATGATCCACAATCATGTTTAAACACAACATTTACGCAAGATCACAAAAGGAAAATGCCCAGCTGGAGCATTAACATGGATATGAAAGCATACATCATTGAGCTTTAAAACAACCAAGCAAACTATATGCAAAATATGTACATACAAAGAAACATGACGTTTATAACAAAATGCAATGCATGCAAATAAACAAATAAATGTGATCAAGACATGATGATGGTTCTATAGAGAAAATTAAACTTAGATCAATTAGCCACAGGTTGATCATCATAAGATGGTGTCATTCTTTATTCTCTATAAGAAGGGAATAAAAACATAAAGAAACGGGTTGCCTCCTCAAAAGTGCTTCATTTAAAGTCATAGAGCTCGACTTTCTCACATACCTTCTTCTCATCGCATAGCCATGTCCCTTCATGCAAGAAGAAAAACTACCAATGTAGCTTTAATTTACTTCCCATGTCGTGCTTGATCACTTATAGAAGAATTGCCCAAGGCATCCTTTTGCTTCATTGCTATCTCCTTCTTTATCACCCTTCGGTGCTGCCTTCACTCCATGATTTTTTCTTTAATGTCCAGAACATAAAGTATATCCAAGCTCTACTGTATTGCATAGTGCAAAAAATTTCCTTTCCAACGAGTCTTTATTTGCCCAAACCGGACTCCGGACAAGAGAGTTACGTCTATTTTACTTCAGTGATGAATTCTGTCCTAAACTTTCAGAATGTGCAATGCTCATTGTTTTCTCCAGAACTCCTTGCACGGGTCTTCAAATTCGTTGGTTCTTGATGCGTTGGAATGGAAACTTCATGGAGCTTCTGAATATCTCATTTTCTTCATTGGTACACCTCTGAACAAGCTAAAAATTTATGAAGACAACAGCATCCATCGAGGGGTTTGGAGAGGTTGATGATTTGTCTTGCAACTCTTTAGGGTGTGTTTGGCAGAGCTCCGGCTCTAAGAAAACAGCTCCAGAGCTGCAGATCCATGCAGCTCCACTGTGGATCAGCTCCGCTGTGGATCTGAGGTCTAGAAAACTTTTGGGTATAGCTCCAAATTTTCTACCATCTCTATGACATCTAAGACCCGCATGTCAGAGGAATTGAAAAGAAAAAAACTATTCTTCTTTCAACTTCGTGTCACGCGGCTTATTCAGGATGGGCACCGCGGTCAACACGGTTAGCTTGTCCCCGAGGAGATGCGGCCACCTCCATGTCTATGTCCTGGGCGCGAGGTTGGCGGTGACCTGTACGGTGACGGCTCTGATCTACTTCATTCTTGCTTCTCCATTTTCCAATCTTCCATTTTCCAATCGAAGAAGAGTATCTGGTTTGAGTTAATCGAGTAGCAGTTGGTCGATTCCTGTAGTGATTAACTGGATTTTAGCATTGGATTCAATCCATCTAGAAGCATGCATGCTCATCCTCGCCACACCTCGACGCTGACGACCGTAGGGGAGGGGTGGGCGCACGGCCTTGCCGGGCGGCGCCTGCAGAGGTAGGCACGAACTCGCCGCCGGCGGCCGGGCGGCGGGTGCACGGCCGGCCACCGGGCGTGGCCTCGTCGCCGAGGATGGCGCACGGACTTGCACGGGAGGGGCGCCCGGCCTCGCATACGGCCGCCGTAGGGGAGGGGCGGGCGCACGGACTCGTCGGCGGCTGCTGCAGGGGTGGGTGCAGCCTTACCGCCGGCAGTCGGGCGGGCGCAAGGCCACCTCAGCATCAGGGGCTCACTCGACCATGACTCGGTGAAACTGGGGCAACGAGGGAGAAATAAAAGATTGAACCGGTCATTTTCCACTTATGGATGGCAGCGGTGGGTAATTTTCACCAACTTTATGAAACATGGAGTTGGGGAGTACCTCCTAAGATACTCCACGAAAACCATGGAGTTGGGGTTTGCTCCACCTTTTTTCTGGAGCGGATCCGTGGTGGAGTTACTGGAGCTGGGTATGTTTGGCTGGAAAATTTTGGGAGCAGAGTTGGTTTTTCGGATCTCAAGCTTTGTGGAGATGTGCCAAACACACCATTAGGCATGACTTCTCTTTTTATTATTCGAGCCTTGTCTACATGATTAGTGAAAATCGGTCCTTCCCCGACATGTGCTTCTTTAAGGTTATTCGCTTGGCCAAGCGCAAAGCATGATCGAAATTTACAAAACCTATTATAAACATACGCATCCAAAATTAACACCACATGTGAATTGTAGCAACAAGTCAATGTGTAAACAAAAGAAGCATATGTTTCATGCATATCACTTAGATCATGATTAGGCAAAGGTTCTTTAGGTGTGAGATTAATTGGTTCAAATATAAATGTTTTCTCTCTTTCATTCTCAAGAAAATCTAGCCTATCACCATGATCATTATTGGAACAAGGCATCGAATTTAAACTATTATTCATACTATTGGTCCAACATGAATATTTGATCATATCAACATTAATACCAGTAATATCTTGAGATTTTAGTGTGTACCTTTGCCTCGGAGCTCCGTCAACAAGAGTGATCTTAGGTTCGTCTGGTAGCGTTGAAATCCAGTCAATCTCAACAAGTGGAGTTGTCTCTTCATCACCATCTTGCAATTTCCTCAACTCGTCATGTGGGACATGTAATCCTTCAACTATGTACGCATTCATCTATTCTTTGAAGTCTTCTTTATCAACCAAATCTTCATCTTCAAAGTCTTGTATGTTGCTTCCTTTATCTCCCGTGTACCACATGTCGTCAAGATCGCCCGTCGTTGATTCACTCTTTTCTTCATCCTTGCGTGCTTCCATGTTTTGATTTGCTAGTGTGTAGGATTCAATAGCACACAAGCTATAACCTTGTAGAGAGGGGCCTTCTTGGAGTACTTGCTCTATGTCAACTCCTTCTCATTCATCTTCTAGCTTGAGTCCTATCTTCTCCCATTTATCCTCCGAGTCACTAATCTCGTCACAGTTATACTTTTCTCTTTCTTCATCATAAATCTTTGAGTTGTCAAATCAGTCAATCCATCCTTCATTATCTTCTTCTCTTTCTTCTTCAAATTTTTTTTGGATCGACTCTCCACTCATCTCTTGATCAAAAATGTCTTCAACTCTCTTGGCAATTTGTCGGCGTTCCTCCTTCCTTCGGTAGTTGATTAGGGGGG
This sequence comes from Cenchrus americanus, assembly GCA_947561735.1. Taxonomy (NCBI): domain Eukaryota; kingdom Viridiplantae; phylum Streptophyta; class Magnoliopsida; order Poales; family Poaceae; genus Cenchrus; species Cenchrus americanus. The sequence goes on along the minus strand of OX387242.1, from coordinate 160,433,459 downwards.
CAAAATCAACTTCAATCCAACCGGATTGATTGAACTCCGTCAATGGTCCAGCATTCCCCATACTTCAGCCTACATTCATATTAGTTTCAACATTTTTAATATCTGAAATGACTTCTCTTACCTTGGGAAGTGGATCTTCGATTTCTTGTATGGTCGGTTCATCTTCCTTGACCTCTGGTTCATATTTTTTACAAAATTCAGTAAGCAACTTAGGCTTGCTTTTTTCGTTTTGCTCATCCCGACAGCCTCTTTTCCAGTCTCGTTGTGTTCTTTTTCCATTACTTATCCTTTGTAAGATTTGTGCGGCTTCACTAATCGTTTTATCCATTAAATCACCGCCTGCGCACATGCTTACAAAATGAGAAGAGTTAGGGGTTAGTGAAAAATAAAATGTATACAACATCAAGTCACCGGAAAATCCCAAGTTCGGGCCTTGCTCGAGTAGTTCATTAAAACGGTCACAAGCTTCATCCATTCCTTCATCTTCTCCTTGCTTGAAACTAAGCACTTGCCTCCTTGAGTCTTGGACCTTTTATGGAAAGAACTTTGAAAGAATTTCTTCACGAGCTCATCCCAACTTCCTTTCACTTCAACAGATGCAAGTGTATACCATCTTCGCGCTTCATCTTTGAGAGAGAACGAAAAAGGATTCTACTTGAACCAAGCGGCCGGAACTCCTTGTTGCACTGTTTTGAATATCATCGTGAATTCCTTAATTTATCTATATGGGTTGTCATTCTCTAATCTTCTAAGGGGGTTTGTCGCCACTAAGTTGATGATTCTAGGATTCACTTCGTAGTGGGTTGTTGAGGACCATGTGTGGTTAGAGGACCGGTGGATGGTTGCTTCAGGGTGTGATGAGTGATTGACAATGTTGTGTGGACCGATTCTTGGCTAAGTATTGCAGGTGCAGGTTGCGGCTTGACTGGTGTTGGTGCAGGTGAAGAACAAGAGCGAAAGGTCATTGCCGGTGAGGCCTCCAGGTGTGGAGAAGACAAGTAGGATTCGTTCGAGGGACCCGGTGGCCAGCGGAGTCAAGTGCGGGCCGCATGGTGGAAAGAATGGCAAGATGAAGTCATGTACGGTTTCTTGGTAGAGCCTCAAAACCAAGGTCAAGCCAGGACTACGTGGGAGCCGAGTCATGAGTGGCGATTGGCGGAGGCTACACCGACTTCGTGGGGTTTCCGGTGATTCACCAGAAAACCACTGGGTTCCTTGGTTGATCCACAAAGCCAAGACCGAAGAACCGAAGACGGAGGTGCAGCAGCATCAGACCGGTCTGACCAGTGGGACTGACGGGTTGGACTGGTGGGTACCAGTCTGACCGGTGAGGAGCACCGGTCTAACCGGTGTGCGACGACGTAGTCCGGAGACTTCGAAGTGGAGGACACACGTCGAGATCGCAAGGCTTGCGTCGAGGCTAAGCAAGTTTGCGGTCACTGGGTATCTGTGACAACCCGCCCAGGAAAATACCGTACTATCGCCTAAGACCGATCCACTTTGGTCATTAAGCAATAATAAAGTATCATCCTGTCGTTAGTTGCCGGGTTAGCGCCCGGTAAATCACTTGAAAAACACAAGGATCGAATATATGCATTAAAACTCACTCGAAGGCGAGTCCAGAGATACAATAACATTCGAATTCAAATTCGTACCCCGAAGGGTTTAATTATTACAAACCATCGTTTTTGTCATGACGAAATAGTTCAGAGTTTTGAAAAGTAGCAGAAATTAACTAGTGGAAGCGAAGACACCACGGGAGGCCATCCATGATGCTTTCAGTAGTCGTCCTCCACCCACTCCAGCTCCCAGCCGGGCGGGATCTCACCGGGCCACACATCACTGAAGGCATTACCTGGATCAACACATTATAGCAAGGCTGAGTATACTAATACTCAGCAAGACTTACCTGTCGGTGATATCTACTTCACCAAATCTAGACCATGAAAGGCTTTTTGGCTACTGGGTTGCCTTTGCTAAAAAGTAACAAAGAGTAGGTCCTTACTTTCAAGATTTTAGCACAAGTTCTAGTAGTGTTAATCTTTACTACATTATCCAACTAGTACAAACAAGTTGTACAATACAATTAATCAAGCATCATCTTCATCAACTTCCATCATTAGGGATCTCATGACTAGTGGAGTAAGTAGTCTCGGATAACGGTGAGAGGCCGACAATCGATTGATTTAAACCTTGCAAGGTAGACCCAAACACACGGTAGCCAAAAATCCTCGGGTCGGGATCGAATCTTACAGTCTTTGGTGCAGGCTATCCGGCATACCCCGCGAGATACCCGGAGTCACCATACACCACCGGTAGCTAGCCGTGAGAGCAAATCCCAAGAGTAGTAATAGTAGGATCCCTCGCCGCCTCATTAAGGTACTAGGCTTACCGGCCCCATAACCAGCATGTGCTTAGTACGTTCAAAAACTTAACCCACATAACCACTAGACCGGAGCCTAGATCACATGCTCTTACCACGTGAGCAATCCATTTAAGGATATAGTATGATTCCTAACTAGGAACCTATTCTCGCGAGTGAGGTCATCACTCGACTTGTAACGGTCCTATAGCTTAGCAGCTACCGACCTATCATACTAGTAGAGACCAAAGGTACCTATGGATCATGCATCTAGGGTTTCATTCAACTCCTGAACGTAAATGCACAATCATTCATAGATAATTGAATAAAGAATTTTAAAACTAGGTTAGATGCACCGGAGCTTGCCTTCGTCGACTAGGATGTGTATTTTGGCATTACAAGACAGTGTGCAGAATTTGGGCTCAAGAACATAGATATATTTAACAGGAAAAATCATCTAGGTAATTCTTGCGCAGAAAGGAAAAGAATTTGTCTAGCACAATCTACTGCATAACTTTGTGCAATTTTTGGCACAGCATCTAGTCACATCCTAACACACAACATATCCAAAATTTGGCTACAGAGGAGTTATATTTTTCAAGTTATGACAGATCCATGTGTAACACATTTGTATTTTTCCCGCCAAAACTATTTTGAATCTAGCCATGAGTATACAAGGAAAGAGGTGGGATTTATCCTCCTGAACCCTACAAAATTGGTTTGAGATTTTTCTGATTTTTTGTGAATTTCTAGGGATTTTACAAGTCACTGGACTGATCTGCAAATAAACTTAGTTAGGTTTCCTTGCAACTAGGCCCTCAGAAATCACAACCATGCCCTCGCGGCGGTGGGAGGGCTCGCCGGCGGCGATGTGGGGCCGGGCCACGGCAACAAGTGGCACGGGGCTGCAATTGGCCTCACCACGAGTCGAATGGCGGTGACGGCGGGGTCGGGGCGAGCTCGGCGACGCGCGCACGGCGGTGGCCGGCGGCGGCGCTCACGGCGGCTCGGGGAACTACGGCGTGGAGGCAAAATGGGGGCAAACACGTGAACGCGCGAGCTACCCCGGGTGCTAAGGAAGCCGGCCGGGCGGTTGGACGGCGGCGAGCGCGGGCGGCGAGCTCCGGCCGGCGTGCGGCGGCGTCAATGGCGCGGGCGGCTCGGGGGTGGCGCGCGAGGGGAACGAGGGGGGGGATATGCCGCACGGCACATCCGTGGGTGACGAGGGATGATGGCGGAGATGCCCTCGCCGTGCTACGGCGCTCGGGCGGCGCGCGTACCACGGCGACACGGCCGACGTACCCGGCGGTCCGCGGTGTTCGCGAGCGTACGGCGGCGGCGACGCCGGGCGCCTCGGCCGGCACGCATTGGGGCGCGGGACCTCGGGACGGGGCGTGGCTCGGGTCGCGAGGCCTCGGGCGGCGTGGGCGTGGACGCCGGGGGCAAGGCCGGCGGCGGCGGCGCTCGGGTGCGCACGACGTTGCGCGCGGCGGCGCTCTGGGCTCACCCGTGTTGCTGGTGCCCTGTTCCAACTAAATTTTCTCTACAAATTTGAATAGAACTGGACCAAGTGATGAATACCAAAGTTGTAGATCTAGGTACCAGCTACATTTTTTACAAAGGCTGTATTGGGTTTTGCTTCCTGGATTTGAATTTATTTGAATGCCAACTTTGAATGTCAGCCTGTTTTTGGCAACAGTGAATCCTGCCTTGCAAGGGGTTTTTCACAATTTTCCTCTCCAAATTTGAAATGCCAATCTACATGAAAATTGTGTCCCTCAACAAGACCTACAACTTTCCTAAAGGTAGAATTTTAAGTGTTTAGGTGAATTTTGGAGAACGCGGCAAAAGTTCCAGCAGACACTTGTGGACACTGGGATGGCAAAGGGTTTGACCCATCCTTTGACCATGGGTTGGCCCCACAAGTGTGTTTACTATTCATTTAGGGTCACTAGGGTGTGTTAGGGAGTTTTCATGGGTGAGGGCCCAGGTTGACCTAGGTTTGACCTCGGTTGACCATTTGACCGGCTAATCCGGTCATTAGCGTTAATGACGGTAATTCAAAACCTGGGGCGTCACAGCCTACCCCCCTTAAACGGAATCTCGTCCCGAGATTCGATTTGACAACGAAGAGGTGGGGAGAAAGACTCACTGTTTCGGGATTGGAGGAAGCCCGGATACTTGGTGTTAAGATAATCCTCCGTCTCCCACGTGGCTTCTTCTTCCGTGTGATGGCTCCATTGGATCTTGTACATTCGCACGGTCTACCTCCGGGTCTTTCGCTCTTTTTGGTCTAGTACCTTCAATGGATGCTCAACGAGCGAGAAATCCGGCTCGATCCAAGCATTAGCTTCTGTGATGATCTCGTTCTTCGGAACAGGCATTCCCTTCTTCAACTGAGTTACATGGAACACATTGTGAACTACGGAAAACAGTTCTGGCAATTGGATACGGTAAGCCACGGGTCCACATACTTCTATTACTTCATAGGGTCCAATGTAGCGCGGGGCTAACTTTCCCTTGACTCCGAACCTTTGCACACCTTTGGTGGGGGATACTTTCAAATATACATGATCTCCCACTTCAAAGTGTCGAGGTGCGGTTCCCTTGTCATGGTAACTTTTTTGTCTCATCTGTGCCATCTTTAAATTTTCTCTTATCACTTGCACCCTTTCTTCGGCCTCTTTAACTATCTCGGGTCCAAAAAGTGTTCTCTCTCCGGCCTCCGACCAATTCAGTGGAGTGCGGCATCTACGTCCGTATAGAGCATCGAACGGTGCCATTTTCAAGCTGGCCTGATAGCTGTTATTGTAAGAGAACTCTGCCAAGGACAAACACCTGTCCCATCTCTTGTCAAAGTGCAAGATGCTTGCTCTCAACATGTCCTCTAGGATCTGATTTATCCTCTCCGTCTGACCATCGGTCTGTAGATGATAACTGGAACTACGGAGTAGCTGAGTTCCCAAACACTCATGCAATTGCTCCCAGAAACGGGCTACAAACTGGGTCCCTCTATCAGAGATTATACTTTTTGGGATTCCATGCAGACGAACTATATGGTCCACGTACAACTCTGCATATTGTTGTACGGAGTAAGTGGTGTGCACGGCAATGAAGTGAGCGGTCTTGGTAAGTCTATCCACAATTACCCAAATAGAATCCTTCTTTCTAGGGGTCAGGGGTAAACCCACAATGAATTCCATACTAATATCGTCCCATTTCCACATAGGTATCGACAGGGGTTGGAGTACTCCTGCCGATTTCAAATGACTTGCTTTCATCCGGTGGCAAGTATCGCACTCGGCTACATACTTGGCCACATCCACCTTCATATTGGACCACCAAAAGTTCTGTTTTAGATCTTGGTACATCTTGGTACTACCAGGATGAATAGAGAACTTGGACTTGTGAGCTTCATCTAGAATGAGTTTCTTGATTTCTGGGTCAACGGGGACCACTAGACGTTTTCCGAACCAGACCACATCTTGGTGATCCTTCTGGAAACAAGTGTACTTTGGGTCTCCTTCTGCTAGTTTCTGCCTGATGGTTTGAACATCTGCATCATTGCGTTGGGCAGTGACAATCCTGTCATAAAGGTTTGACTCTGCCGTCAAGGCATAAAGAATTCCCTGCGGTACCACTTCTAAGTTGAGCCTTCTCATTTCTTCACACAAGGGTTCACTGACTGGCTCTAACTCTAGGTGGTTGCAATGATCCTTGCGGCTAAGAGCATCCGCAACAACATTTGCTTTGTCGGGATGATAGTGCACTTTTAGATCATAATCCTTGATCAACTCAAGCCATCTTCTCTGTGTCATATTCAATTCTGACTGGGTGAAGATGTATTTGAGGCTCTTGTGATCGGTGAAGATATTGCAATGATTGCCCATTAGGTAATGTCTCCATATCTTGAGGGCATGAACAACAGCAGCTAACTCAAGATCATGGGTAGGATAGTTGAGCTCATGGGGTCGAAGTGCCCGTGAAGCATAGGCAATAACTCGGCCTTCTTGCATAAGGACATAGCAGAGACCTGTGCCTGATGCGTCACAGAAGACTTCAAACGGTTTGGAATTATCGGGTTGAGCTAGCACTGGGGCTGAAGTTATATGTTGCCTGAGAGTGTGGAAAGCTTTCTCACATGCTTCACTCCACACGAATTTTACTCCCTTCTTGAGCAATTCGGTCATGGGTTTTGCGATTCTAGAAAAGTCAGGAATGAATCGACGGTAATATCCCGCCAATCCTAGGAAACTGCGGATTTGATGTACGGATTTGGGTGGTTTCCAATCCATCACCTCTTGAACTTTGCTAGGATCTACGGAGATACCATCGTGGGAAATGGTGTGCCCTAAGAATTTGACACTTTTCAACCGGAATTCGCATTTGGAGAACTTAGCATAAAGCTTGTGATCTCGCAAACGCGCGAAGGACAACTCGGAGATGATTGGCGTGATCTTTCTCGCTCTTAGAATAGATGAGAATATCATCGATAAAGACCACGACAAATTTATCGAGCTCTGTCATGAACACGGAGTTCATGAGATACATGAAGTAGGCAGGCGCATTAGTGAGTCCAAAGGACATGACGAAGAACTCGTAAAGACCATAACGAGTAGAAAAAGCGGTTTTAGGAATGTCGCATGGTCGAATCTTGATTTGGTGGTAGCCAGAATGAAGATCGATCTTAGAGAATACTTTGGCACCAGCCAATTGATCGAAAAGAACATCGATTCGCGGAAGTGGGTATTTGTTTTTGATGGTGACCGCATTGAGTGGTCGATAATCTACGCACATTCTCAAGCTACCATCTTTCTTTTTGACAAAGAGAGCAGGGCAACCCCAAGGAGAAGAGCTCGGGCGAATGTAACCTTTATCTAACAATTCTTGGAGTTGGGTTTTTAATTCAGCTAACTCTTTGGGTGGCATGTGATAAGGTCTTTTGGAAATGGGTGCGGTACCGGGCTGGAGTTCGATCACAAACTCGACATCTCTGTCTGGTGGCATACCAGGTAACTCGTCAGGAAATACATCCGGGTACTCACACACTACTGGAAATTCATCAAGGGAGGAGATAATGGTCACATAGGCACAAGAGTCAGTACCGTCCCGGAAAGGTAGGTACAAGGTAGTGTGCCCGACCGTAGGAGAGTTGATCTATACGACCCTATCTGATATATCTAGAACCACCTTATGTTGATTCATCCATTCCATACCCAAAATAACATCCATGCTCCCCAATTTGATAACTATCAGATTAGATTGAATAACCCGACTTCCTAGTCTGAGAGGAACTCCAAAAGTCACTAACTGAGACGTGATGTTTCCACCGGGTGTGGTAATTTTATAAGCAGATTTGGTTTGTGCCCCTCTTAGACCCAATTTGTCTAGTAGACTCTCATTTATGAAACTATGGGTGGCTCCCGAATCAAACAAGACCTTAACAGGAGTGTTATTGATAGAGAATGTACTCGTGAGTACTGGAGCTCCTACTAGAATGTCACTCATGGTAGTGAAGTTCAGCTTGCCCTGGCGCACTTGCACCATAGGCTTCTTGGCCGGAGTGGTAGGCTTGCTTCCCATACTCTAATTCTGCGGGTTGGGCTTGATCTGCCTGGGCTTGGGACACTCATTAATGTAGTGCCCTGGCTGGCCACAGTTGTAGCAACGACGATCTCCAACATCGCGAGGGGGTGCAATAGGCTTTGGAGCCTGCTGCTAGGCACGACGGAACTGGAAGTTCCCGGCATGTTTGCCCTGGGATGGCTTCATCGTCCAGCGTCCAGTTGAAGATTGCTGGGATGGACCTGGAGCTTCCTTCTTCACAAAGCGAAACTTCTTGTTTGTTCTGCTGCCTGGGGTGAAACCGGGCATCCTCTTGTTGTCCCCATGGGCTTTCTTCATAGCATCCTCTTGCGAGATAGCCTTGTTCACTAGCTCATGGAAGTTTGCGGGCTCGAGCAGATTCAGGCGTTCATACAGCTTGCCATCAAGCCCGTCACGGAACCTCTCCATCTTCTTGGCATCAGTATCGACATGATGCCCACCGTACTGGCATAAGCTATTGAACTTCTGAGCATAGAGGTACACGGAGTCAGATCCTTGACGGAGGGCTAACAGCTCCCTCATCTTCCTGTCCATCAGACCCTTAGGGATGTGGTGGCTTTTGAAAGCCTACTTGAACTCTTCCCAAGTCACAGCGTGGCCTCGCTGCATGGACTTGAAGTGGTCCCACCACATCAAAGCTTCCCCTCGCAGTTGCAGCGCTGCGAAGTTCGCTTTGCTCTCCTCGGAGCAAGGCAGCACAAAGGCAGAGAATTTCGCCTCTATGGCCTTGACCCAAGCCCCAGCTTCCAGAGGTTCTTCTGCTTTAGCGAAAGTTGGCGGCTTCATGGCGATGAACTGGGCGTACGTGGTGACCTGGTTAGGCCCCTCGTGGTTGGCCCCATGTGGCGGCCCTCGGTTCATCTGCTGGGCGATCTGCTGCTGCATCTGCAGAATCTGGCGCAGCACCTCGGTTTGGGTGGCCATGAAGGCCTCTGTCGGTGTCATGGGCGGGGGTGGTGGCAAGTCACCATTACCACTCGCTCCGAAACCGTTGGGAGAGCTGCGCGTGGTTCCCACCATCTGAAAAATGAGCTTTATTAGTGAGATAACCGAAAGCATACTCCAAATGATGACAAGCACGATCATGCATAATCACATCTCATTAGTACTTAAACAATGAGGACAGCAACAAGCAACAATATTCTATAGCCACCAAGATTCATAGAATCATTCTTCACAACCAGTTATAACGGCGATTACTCAATTGTACGGCTCTTAATTACTTTCGAACGATCATCGCCATTCCGGATACCAAGGAAGGTGGTATACGAACGAGCACTTATTTGCTGGCAACGAGTGATGTTCCTAAAGATGCTTTGTTTTACCAACGTTTTAGGAGAAAATGCAACATTGACAAGCGTGGTCATTTGCAACGATTTATCCAAGGATCTGGTATTCAATGCAAGAAAATTTCAATTGAAAGACAACGAAATTCACTTAAATCATACAAGCTTAAGCATTCTTATTACAACATGACAGAACAAGGTTCAAGACATTACAAACACGATACAATAGTTGCTTGGCACGAAGACGTGCTGTCAAGCCAACTACTCTAACATCTCGAAGACAACTCGGTAAGATCGACATCCTGCTACTCCCGACTGTCGGCAACCTAGTTGCCCACTGAAGCACCACTGTACGAAGGCGAAGCTGGGGGAGTCGGTAGCGGTGGTCCTGCCTGACTCGTATGATCCAGACCGGACATAGCCTGCTGCTCCTCCGGGTGTGCCTGTACTGGGGGCAGTGGCTGTAAGACCACTATAGCCTGTAAAGCGGCCACCTGTACCTCGGCCTCCTGCACGTGCTCCTGCATCTCAGCAATGTTGCGGCGGTGTCGGCCCTCTCTATCTCGTGTGCGTCGGCATCCTCCTCTAGTGCATGGTTCTCCGCCTCCAGATCCACGATCCTCTGTAGGCGGTCACCTCTCTCAAGCTCCAGCTGGAACCTCCTAGCACGCAGCCTGTCGTTCTCCTGCTGCACCTGGGTAAGCGTGAAGTTCAGCTGCTGGTGTGCTGCTGAAAGCTGCTCCCAATCGCGCCTAGATGCCTCCAAGCGCTGTGCAATAATCGCTGCGGTGTTATAACGCAACCCCTGGAGTGTGAAGACCACGTTCAGACAACGGGCAAGTGTCTGGGTAACATCCAACCACTTTGCTAGGGTCAGTAGCTCCCGTAGGTGGTCCATACGGTCCAACCAAGCTGGGTCGTGAGGACTCACAGCAGGAAACAGTCCAAACGGAGAAAGAGCTACCACGGTAGGGTTGTGGTCACAAAAGTCTGTCAGCACTCTGAGGGCAGCTGACTCCATGGACTCGTGCGTGATAAATCCCCAGTAAATAAAGCTTAGGTCAAACCAATCGGCGTGGTCTGGGTGTTGCAGAATAGTAACGATCACCCTGCAGTGGGAAACGCCAAAGCGCTCAAACTCCTTCACCTCGTACGTCGGTGGGGTAAGGTAGCCTGCGGCACTGAGTGCTTCCCACGCCAAGCGTGGAAAACCCTCCCAGTGTAACCCGTTGGTACGGATCGTACCGTCAGCGTCGAACTGGTGGAACATGGGGAAATCCATCTGTACACAAATGTAACTCGTGTCAGATCTCAAAGAGAAAGGCATGTCAAATGGTCAAGTTCTGGCAGCTGTGAATAAAATTTCATAACCAAAAATCCAGAAACCTCAAAAATTTCCCAAGTTTTAAATCAAACCTTTAATACTTTTAATTAAGCTTTTTAAATTTGAGCATCGATCAAGGAAACAAGATGAAGGGTCCTTAACCTGGATGTGCCTAGGGGAAAATGTGAACCAACCCATCGAAACTATGATCGAGATTTGCTTATTACAAGACAGCTAGTTGAGGAGCCATTATGTTTAACAATTTGGTTTAATTATCCTAGCACATGATAAACAATTTTTTTCATAAAATTTCGGCAGCATAACGGCTAGGTATGAGGGTACCTCTAATTTATAAAAAGCACACACTAGCATAAACTTCCTTAGAGAACATATGGAATTCTGATTTTTGGGTCCATTTATGTTGTTTCGATTTTTAACATGCATGCAAGACGTCCTATTCGACCTCACATGGCAATCAAGCCAAAAATCGACGTTAGTGCCGGTGGCAAGGCTTTTATTCGTCTCTCCCTATAATATCTAGTCGAGAGCTATACGGTACTCGCTTAACGACTAACGAAGAGCTGTTATGTACCTGCAGAAAACGAACCTTTCGTCCCAGCACGTCACGAAAGCGTCCACATTCATTCCCGTTCATTATAGAAACGGTATCCATGCGTTAAGCCGCTGCATGGACAGCGTCCTATTTAAGACTCTGACGCGACGTGAGTGCCCATTGGAATAGGCCTCACTCATCCCTCACGGACATTCTCGTGGTACCATCACGTATGGCAAAACGTGACGAGACTCAAACGCGACGTGGCACCCATTGGTATAGGTCCCACTAGTCCCTCACAGGACTTCCCTGTGGTACCACCACGTATGGCAAAAGGTGATGAACTAGTATGGTTGTGCGAGAAGGTAAGTCTGACATAAAGTAATATGCTGGGAGTTAGCAAAATAAACCATAAGTTATTTAAGCCACCTGAAAGAACCCAAAATTCCCTCTAGGGCCTCTCGGTCTAGTTTATCCTTAGCGGACCAACATATTTTGGAAAATCAGAAAATCTTGGCATATTTTATTCAAAAATCATTTATTAAGGTTTATTAATTAATCTCTGGTGCATATAAGCTCTGATGCCAACTGTGACAACCCGCCCAGGAAAATACCGTACTATCGCCTAAGACCGATCCACTTTGGTCATTAAGCAATAATAAAGTATCATCCTGTCGTTAGTTGCCGGGTTAACGCCCGGTAAATCACTTGAAAAACACAAGGATCGAATATATGCATTAAAACTCACTCGAAGGCGAGTCCAAAGATACAACAACTTTGAATTCAAATTCGTACCCCGAAGGGTTTAATTATTACAAACCATCGTTTTTGTCATGACGAAATAGTTCAGAGTTTTGAAAAGTAGCGGAAATTAACTAGCGGAAGCAAACACACCACGGGAGGCCATCCATGATGCTTTCAGTAGTCGTCCTCCACCCACTCCAGCTCCCAGCCGGGCGGGATCTCACCGGGCCACACATCACTGAAGGCATTTCCTGGATCAACACATTATAGGAAGGCTGAGTATACTAATACTCAGCAAGACTTACCTGTCGGTGATATCTACTTCACCAAATCTAGACCATGAAAGGCTTTTTGGTTACTGGGTTGCCTTTGCTAAAAAGTAACAAAGAGTAGGTCCTTACTTTCAAGATTTTAGCACAAGTTCTAGTAGTAATTAATCTTTCTTGAGATTAAGCCAGCTATTCAAACAAGTTGTACAATACAATTAATCAAGCATCATCTTCATTAACTTCCATCATTAGGGATCTCATGACTAGTGGAGTAAGTAGTCTCGGATAACGGTGAGAGGCCGACAATCGATTGATTTAAACCTTGCAAGGTAGACCCAAACACACGGTAGCCAAAAATCCTCGGGTCGGGATCGAATCTTACAGTCTTTGGTGCGGGCTATCCGCATACCCCGCGAGATACCCGGAGTCACCATACACCACCGGTAGCTAGCCGTGAGAGCAAATCCCAAGAGTAGTAATAGTAGGATCCCTCGCCGCCTCATTAAGGTACTAGGCTTACCGGCCCCATAACCAGCATGTGCTTAGTACGTTAAAAAACTTAACCCACATAACCACTGGACCGGAGCCCAGATCCCATGCTCTTACCACGTGAGCAATCCATTTAAGGATATAGTATGATTCCTATCTAGGAACCTATTCTCGCGAGTGAGGTCATCACTCGACTTGTAACGGTCCTATAGCTTAGCAGCTACCGACCTATCATACTAGTAGAGACCAAAGGTACCTATGGATCATGCATCTAGGGTTTCATTCAACTCCTGAACGTAAATGCACAATCATTCATAGATAATTGAATAAAGAATTTTGAACTAGGTTAGATGCACCGGAGCTTGCCTTCGTCGACTAGGTTAGCTTGGGCACCCTCGGTGTCGAGTACGTCCACGTACTACAGAGAACCTTCCGCTCCTCCTTCCTCGGTTTCCGGGACCAGGGAGTAATCTCCGCCCGGAAGATCTACACGGCATGCAATGTACTTTAGGTGATGTGATAGTTTGTTGTCTTATTCGACTCTAGTTGGTCATATTCACCTTAACAAGCATCTATCTAAGGTTTCTCTTTTAGGAAGTTATTGGTTGTACATGGGTTACTCTTTTACTCCACATCTGAATAAAGGTTTTTATTAAGCTTATCATTTCATGTGAAAGCTTCATTTCATTTTATCTTTACCAACATGGTGTAATTAATATTTTTTTATTTATGAATTAATTTCTTATCAGTGATGTTAATTAATTATCTTTTAAGTATATTAAATAATACTCTTCAAAAAGGATAAGAATTAATTAGGGATTTTTCTTTATTTAATTCCCCTTTAATATTAAAAGGGCATTTAAGCCTTTTATTAATCAATTAATTTACCAAAAATTAAATGAGTGTTTCTTAAGCCTACTAGCACCCATCCTGGTCCATTGGACCCACATGTAAGTGTTGGATGCTATGAAATTAAATATTGTGGAAAAATAACAAGGGCTAGCTATTGATTCAGAGTAAATGCATATAAAAATAAATAAGCATCAAAATGATTCAAATTTTCTCGTGCATGCTCTCTGGTCCTAAACCAGCCTGAAGGACCAGCACATTCACATGGAAGCCCTTCTGAACTTGGTTTATTAATTTACAAAGGAAAACATGCATAATTCAAGAATAATTATTTCTGTTAATCCAAAATTCATGATTAATTCACAGGATGTGTATTTTGGCATTACAAGACAGTGTGCAGAATTTGGGCTCAAGAACATAGATATATTTAACAGGAAAAATCATCTAGGTAATTACTGCAGGAAAGGAAAAGAATTTGTCTAGCACAATCTACTGCATAACTTTGTGCAATTTTTGGCACAGCATCTAGTCACATCCTAACACACAACATATCCAAAATTTTGCTACAGAGGAGTTATATTTTTCAGGTTATGACAGATCCATGTGTAACACATTTGTATTTTTCCTGCCAAAACTATTTTGAATCTAGCCATGAGTATACAACGAACGAGGTGGGATTTATCCTCCTGAACCCTACAAAATTGGTTTGAGATTTTTCTGATTTTTCTGTGAATTTCTAGGGATTTTACAAGTCACTGGACTGATCTGCAAATAAACTTAGTTAGGTTTCCTTGCAACTAGGCCCTCAAAAATCACAACCATGCCCTCGCGGCGGTGGGAGGGCTCGCCGGCGGCGATGTGGGGCCGGGCCACGGCAAAAAGCGGCACGGGGTTGCAATTGGCGTCACCACGAGTCGAATGGCGGTGACGGCGGGGTCGGGGCGAGCTCGGCGACGCGCGCACGGCGGTGGCGGCGGCGGCGCTCATGGCGGCTCGGGGAACTACGGCGTGGAGGCAAAATGGGGGCAAACACGCGAACGTGCGAGCTACCCCCGGGTGCTAAGGAAGCGGGCCGGGCGGTTGGACGGCGGCGAGCGCGGGCGGCGAGCTCCGGCGGCGTGCGGCGGTGTCAATGGGGCGGGCGGCTCGGGGGTGGCGCGCGGGGAACGAGGGGGGGGGGGGATTTTATATGCCGCGCAGCACATCCGTGGGTGACGAGGGATGACGGCGGAGATGCCCTCGCGCGTGCTACGGCGCTCGGGCGGCGCGTGTACGGCGGCGACACGGCCGACGGACCGGCGGTCCGCGGCATGCGCGCGCGTACGGCGGCGGCCGCGCGGGACGCCTCGGGCGGGCGCACGTTGGGGCGCGGGACCTCGGGACGGGGGTGTGGATCGGGTGGCGAGGCCTCGGGCGGCGCGGGCGTGGACGCCGGGGCAAGGCCGGCGGCGGACGGCGGCGGCGGCGCTCGGGTGCGCACGACGTCGCGCGCGGCGGCGGTCTGGGCTCACCCGTGTTGCTGGTGCCCTGTTCCAACTAAATTTTCTCTAAAAATTTGAATAGAACTGGACCAAGTGATGAATACCAAAGTTGTAGATCCAGGTACCAGCTACATTTTTTACAAAGGCTGTATAGGGTTTTGCTTTCTGGATTTGAATTTATTTGAATGCCAACTTTGAATGTCAGCCTGTTTTTGGCAACAGTGAATCCTGCCTTGCAAGGGGGTTTTCACAATTTTCCTCTCCAAATTTGAAATGCCAATCTACATGAAAGTTGTGTCCCTCAACAAGACCTACAACTTTCCTAAAGGTATAATTTTAAGTGTTTAGGTGAATTTTGGAGAACACGGCAAAAGTTCCGGCAGACACCTGTGGACACTGGGATGGCAAAGGGTTTGACCCATCCTTTGACCATGGGTTGGCCCCACAAGTGTGTTTACTATTCATTTAGGGTCACTAGGGTGTGTTAGGGAGTTTTCATGGGTGAGGGCCCAGGTTGACCTAGGTTTGACCTCGGTTGACCATTTGACCGGCTAATCCGGTCATTAGCGTTAATGACGGTAATTAAAAACCTGGGGCGTCACACTATCCGTCCGATGGAGCGATGACAAAGATTTCCAAATTCGCCCTCGAGGGACATGTATCCCTAATTATCTAGTAAGGGTATTTTAGACTTTTGATTTCTTCCATATAACCCAAGTGGTGAGAGGATGGCTGCCATCTCTTGGAACCCTAGGTCATTTGGTTTTATTATTTGCCCCTTCCATTTTCCTTTGGAATTTCTAGGAATAGCTTGAGAGCTTCGTGGTGAGATCTTGTGAGAGGGAAGGATGATCGGGCGTCAAGCTAGACCTTGTATGAACCTCTGGTATGTATAGATGATTCGGCGTGGTTCCTCATGGCTTGGATGTGTCTTTCCTATTTTCCCTTTGTGGTGATTTTCGGAGCCTTTTCTTGGGTTTTTCATTCGTCGCTCGATTCGTCGATTTGAGAGCGTTTCTCTCCGGATTTCTTTGAGGGGATCATGGGTGAGCGCCTTGTGCCTCTTTGTGGATGATCTTGACCCCTCAAACGCCGGATTTGGCCTTCGATTCATTGACTTTTGGATGAATCCTAGGTCATAGTGTTCTTGGCAAGGATTTGCGATTCCGGGAGTTGTAGGAAGTTTGAGGTCGTAATTTTTGGGGCATAATGTTGACGGATAAAAGACGTATCCCTCTACGATCCGCAATCGTACAGACCCGACACCTTTTTCACCACGGGATTCCCAAGGTTCTTGTCAATCCGCGGAGCAAGGGGATTACAAGCGTTCGATCTACCTTCACAATCTAGCTACTCAAACTCTAACTATGATTAAACTAGAAAACAACTAAACTACACTAGAGAGAATGATTAAGATATCAAGATAAAAGACACTCGCCCACGGGTCTACGGTACTAGAGCATGCAATCGCTTAAAGACATGAAAACCAATCTAATCTATCGGGGTTGTGACCACGGTTTCGCCCTTTCCCTCCTCTCGTACTGTCACTACGCGAAGGTATTCATGACTAGACCTATGATGGACACGGCGTATTGAATGGATCCAAGGAAGCATTGGGGCCCTTACTCCCTTTACGGCATGGTAGCGAACCTTAAGCATTAAAGTATATTCAACACAAGATGATAGATAGATAATCCGACAAAGTATGATTACATCTCAAGATCGATTACAACCCATGGACGAATAAGGAGATTACCCCATCAAGGTGCTGAACATAGCACCGTTGATCATGGTTTCCCTTCCGACGGTGTCTTCGTTCTTCTCCACTTGTGGGTGCTTCCTTCGAGGTGGACGATCTCCCTCCGGAGATCTCCCTCCTCTCTCTCTAGCTTGTGGATGGCCTCTTGGTGCGAATGGCTCTCTCCCTCTCGAATGGCGGCGCCTCCAGGGTTTTAGGGTTGAAGATCCTTCGGGTGCAAGGAAAGGGGCACTAGTAGGGATGTTGTCATCAATGACGTTGCATTATCGTCATTGAAGACGCCAGAATGGTCACAATTTGTCTTTTGTGACGTTTTTGTGACGATTTTGGTTTGGTCACTAAGGTGGCGTCACATTTGTTCATCGGTGACGAAATTGGTTTTTTCATCATAAATGTGTCACCAATCTGTGACGAATTTTGTGTCGTCATGGATTTGAATTCATTCTATGACGATTTGTTTTGGTCATAGATTATACCATGTTTTCGTCATAATTTCACGTCTGCCGGGCTAACTGACGCCGCCGTTAACGCCGTTAATGCAGATTGTGACGATATTTTTTCGTCACAATCTTCCGTTCGCCTGGATAACGGATGGCGTCGTTGCAATGGTGTGACGATCCGGTTTCGTCACAAATGTAGTCTTGTGTTGGTCATAGGATGATGTATGCCACGCTGGCAGATGACGAGGATGTGACGTCATCAATGACGTGGCTGCTGAGATCATCATCTTGCAACCGTCATAGATGTAATGATTAAATCGTCACAGATTGGTATTTGGCATTGTCACGCTTTGATACAATATGGTCACAGATTTGCCAGCACTTTGGTCACAAATATAACATCTTTTGGTCACAGATTTGAGAGTAGATTGGTCACAGATACACCATGCATTTGCTCACTGGTTTGGAAATAATAATATAATAGGAATTTGCAATTGATACTAGAATGGGCACACAATTGCATTAGGTTTGCATCAAGTAATCCAGTGTGCATATACAACTGATGCACACCACTAGACATTGCAAATTCAGTAAATATGTTGTTGAAACAGTACCAAGTACCATAAAAAGTTTGCACACACGACCAAGTTACTAGATAGGCAAACTGACAAAAAATACAAAGGGAAGCTGAGCAGCAGCTATGTTGAAGTCGATGACGAAGCATTTCCCTGGAGGGAGAAGAGCTTCTTGAGGAGCAAATTGGTCTCCGCCATCTCCTTGATGTTCTTCTCTGTAAGCATCTTGTACTCCTCCAGCTCCTTCTGTGTCCTTGCCCGTTCTTCCTCTGCATCCTGAATTTTCTTCCTGAGGTCATCCAGTTCACCTTGAACAGCTGCCGTCGCTTCAGCTGCAAGTTGCTCCCTAAGCTGACTTTCATTTGATGATACTGACTTGGAGGATGGCGGTGTTTGGAAGCCAACATTCTTCAGGAATAAGTTGGAGCTGTTCTGAGAGAGCACCTTCGACACGACTTGCACACTAGATGTTGTCATCTCACCTTCAGAAACAGGTTCAGTCCTCAAAGCTTCCATTTGGGACTGAAATAGTAACAAGGTAAAAGAGTTACAAGTATTTGATGAAGAGTAACATGTCAATGTTTAATAAATGCAATAAAGTAGATGCACGCAAAAGAACCAGATTATTGAAAACCTACTACTATGTATGCATAAAGTCCACACATGATTTATGTGAAATGGCAACTAGTAGGCATATAATCGTGCACTTACAAGTGCCTCTCTTGCGGTGGTCACTTAAGCCACGTTTGGAGCTAGTGTGGCACGTCCGGAAGGCTTCCACCTTGCGTCTACTTCTGCATCGATCTAGGTTTGGTTCATCAAGGATTCTTGTTTGTTTCGTGTAATTGAAAAATGACAGCAAAGTAGGCACAGATGAAAGGGAAAATAATTAGTTTGAGTCCAAATGTGCAGGTAAGTGAACAAGGTAATGTTTTACTTACGTATGCATGTAAGTGTGCCACGTAGCAGCGAGAACCCGTAGCCTGATGATACTTGACTTTACTGCGGTTTTCCTTGTTCTTCTCACATGTTTGCTAAAAGACGATGAACATGTTAGTTGATATCACAGGTTTAAAATAAGGGACTTTGTAAACTGATAGTGAATGTAAGAATTGATGCCCATACCATGTTCTTTGGATCTGACCACCTTGCAACAAGTGCCCTCCATTCGAGATCAGTCATGTAGCGAACTGGAGAAGTTGTACGGATCTGATTTGCAGGAACACCATTGAAGTATTTCTTCTTCAGTCGATAGCGTTCATTCTTTATCGCAACACGCATCAGATCAGTCATAGCTGCCCTTGTTGGGGCATGATTTGTGTTAATGGCCAAGCGACCCTAGGCATATGATAGTTGGTTATTAAGTTAGTCAAATAAGCTTAATGAACAATAGTTTCATATGGCTACAGTAATGCACTTACAGCTAGCTGTCCCTCAAAGGCTTTGTAGTGTACGTCATCTTTCTTGTAATCTTTCCAATGTGGGAGGACGGGAATACTTTCCCGAATGATGACGCCGGCCTGCGAAGCTAATTTGGCGGCTTGAACGAGGATCTTGAGGTCTTTTTTTCCATCCCGAACAACTATGGGCAATCTCCTTCCCATAGCTTTGGTCATCCTATCTAGCGCTTTCCAACCGTAGGTGGTCGGGCCTCCTAGGAGCTCGCTGTGGAGGACCTACATCATTGAATTTAGATTCAGTTTTTTTATTTTATTGATGCAAAATCAACTAAATAGATGTCAAAGCGCATGATAAAAGAGCTTGCCTTCGGCTAGTGTGTTGTCATCGTTAGCAGTACTGCAATGTGTGCCTCAAAACCGCATTGTCATGACCAGCTGATACACTGCCATCCTCTGATGGTGTGTTCTCATCAACAAATTCCTCTGCAGCTGGATTGTCTTCATAAGGGGCTGTAGGATCCTGTACAAGAAGCCTTTTTGATGCTCTTGTTTCAGATTCAGTAGGCTGGTTTTCTGACTGAGTTGATGCCCTCACTCTCTTACTGTTCCTAACTCCAGGAGCCATTCTGCCAACAGTTTTCTTGATCTTTGGAGAGATGATTTTGCGACTATGCGGTTGGAGAAGCTGTGGGGAAAGAAAGGTCATGTAAGTCATGTGCATTAATAATGAAAACCATATATTCAACATCATTATAGTTTGATAGAATTTGCAAATAAATCGGAGATCAAAATGCAGATCGGAAACGATAAATTGCAATCAACTTTATTAATAATAAGTACCAAATAGTAAACATTTAATTGCAATGAAATTTAAGTCCTAAAGCATACTTCAGAGTAGAAACATTTAATCCTAGATTATATATTAATAATGAATACAATGTAGTAAACAAGTTGTATGTTCCAAGTATGCCCCATTCACTACTGTGAAGATAGAAGAAGCACCTTAAGTTGTGGCTCCTCATTAGATTCAATGTCTTCATCATCAGTATTATCTCCTTGATCATCTTCATCAAGGAGATACTCTGATGATGATGAATCTTCGTTATCAGTTCCCTTGTTTGCTGGTTTTTTCCCCTTCTTTTGTGCAGGTTGAGGCAAGGATGTAATAATTTCAGAAGCTAAGGTATTCAATCCAAGCTCTTCAAGCATCTTTTGATTTTCCGCCACGCGTCTATCTCGGCATCGTTCATAATCAGTTATCGTAGGTTCTTTCAAGGACAAGAAATTGGGTGTATTAGAATTTTTAAAAGACTTGAACTAATAGGTTAGAGTTAACAAAACTACATGAGAGATAGATAAGAGGTCTAAGATATGAGATAAGACCTACAACTATGTGTGCACTCCTAGATCTGAAAACCCCAGGGTATTACAGTGAATCAGAAACTGTTGTAACTACATTAGTAAGTATGAATATAGAATGGAGTGAACTACAATCTTCCTATCAACCAAAAATCAGGGAATATTACAGTAGCAAATCGTGACATGATAATGGTCTCATTAATCAAAAAAATACATTTCAAATTGACTACATATACGACAACATCAAAATTGTAGATCTACTCTAAGAAATATAGTTGAATTTTTTGACAGACCTGCAGGCGCGTTCCTCTTTTGCCCCCTTGTTGCCACCATTGGAACCTGCAGATGAGATTTGGGTTAGGTCGGGGAACAAAAGGAGGTGCATGGGCATAGAAATGTACGTGAGAGAGAGGGATTGGGGGCGGTGTGAATTCAAATCGGGTTATTGTCGGAGGTACTCGTCGCCGGCGGCTGTGGTTAGGGTTTCGTTGATGTGACTGAGTGGTTGATGGGAAGATTTAGGTAGGTGGGGCATTGAGGGAGAGGGTTAGGTTGAGGCGTCGCGGCCTGGAAACTACGAACCAGGGATGAGGAGCACCTCGTCGCCGGTGATGGGTGGTGTGGCGGCGGCGGCTTCTGTGGTTCCAGGGGAAGTGTCGAATAGATGCGAATAGGAAATGGGGAGGTTTGACAAGTTTTGGGGAGGCATGTAAATAAGTCCGCCTTTTTTTCGTTACAGAATGGTGCCGAAAAGTTTTGGCGCAATTTCTCCCGCGTTCCCGCCGCAGCGTAAGTTACTCAATTCATATAAAACTATTTCGATTACTGAACGAACATCCTCGAGTAGCGCAGTGGTAAGGCCCATTTACCGGAACCCTTGGGTCGGTTGGTTCGATTCCTATGGGGCACAGATTTTTTTGACTTTGTTCCTTTTTTAAAACATCAGTTGCTTCTATTTCTTTATATTTTTTTCGTCAATTCCTCGTTGATTACGTCCAATAGCACGCTCTGATAGTTTCACATGATTTCGAGAAACTTGTGATGCGCATATGTCACATGTGTAGACGTCCCTTGCATAGGCACATTGGTCGTAGTGGGGTATGTGTTCCATCGTAGCACCGTGCACCGCCACTTTGGTATAATGAATTGAATACAATTTTGTCATGAATACACACCAAATTGGTGTGTCCTTGCAAGTTTTTACATTTTTATAGCATGGTTTGCTAATTTTCACATTTATTCTTTATTAAATCATCAAAAAATTAAGATAATAGGTAAAAATGCAACGAAAATTGCAAAATTGCACGAAACCTCCTTGATTACGTCCAATAGCACGCTCTGATAGTTTCACATGATTTCGAGAAACTTGTGATGCGCATATGTCACATGTGTAGACGTCCCTTGCATAGGCACATTGGTCGTAGTGGGGCATGTGTTCCATCGTAGCACCGTGCACCGCCACTTTGGTATAATGAATTGAATATAATTTTGTCATGAATACACACCAAATTGGTGTGTCCTTGCAAGTTTTTACATTTTTGTAGCATGGTTTGCTAATTTTCACATTTATTCTTTATTAAATCATCAAAAAATTTTGATAATAGGTAAAAATGCAACGAAAATTGCAAAATTGCACGAAATCTCGTTGATTACGTCCAACAGCACGCTCTGATAGTTTCACATGATTTTGAGAAACTTGTGATGCGCATATGTCACATGTGTAGACGTCCCTTGCATAGGCACATTGGTCGTAGTGGGGTATGTGTTCCATCGTAGCACCGTGCACCGCCACTTTGGTATAATGAATTGAATATAATTTTGTCATGAATACACACCAAATTGGTGTGTCCTTGCAAGTTTTTACATTTTTCTAGCATGGTTTGCTAATTTTCACATTTTTCTTTATTAAATCATCAAAAAATTAAGATAACAGGTAAAAATGCAACGAAAATTGCAAAATTGCACGAAACCTCCTTGATTACGTCCAATAGCACGCTCTGATAGTTTCACATGATTTCGAGAAACTTGTGATGCGCATATGTCACATGTGTAGACGTCCCTTGCATAGGCACATTGGTCGTAGTGGGGCATGTGTTCCATCGTAGCACCGTGCACCGCCACTTTGGTATAATGAATTGAATATAATTTTGTCATGAATACACACCAAATTGGTGTGTCCTTGCAAGTTTTTACATTTTTCTAGCATGGTTTGCTAATTTTCACATTTATTCTTTATTAAATCATCAAAAAATTAAGATAATAGGTAAAAATGCAACGAAAATTGCAAAATTGCACGAAACCTCGTTGATTACGTCCAATAGCACGCTCTGATAGTTTCACATGATTTCAAGAAACTTGTGATGCGCGTCACATGTGTAGACGTCCCTTGCATAGGCACATTGGTCGTAGTGGGGCCTGTGTTCCATCGTATACTCATGTGTGCAAGCGAGACTTTATTGTAATGAGTGGGATATGTACAAAACAAATGAAATGAAATGTTAAAATCAAAACAAGTTAAAAAATGTTTAAATGAAAAGTTAAAAAATATTTAAATGAAATAAAATGTTAATAACAAAACAAGTTAAAAAAATGCTCCCATAGGGTTCGAACCCGGGAGCTGTGGACTAACAATCAGAGCGCGTTACCAGTGGGCTACGAAGGTGTATTCGATGGATGTGAAGATCCATTTTATTTAACAACATAAAGAGGCGCCTTGTGCGGATCTATATAGCGGTCGCCACGACGGATTCCCCCAAATCGTCCCCCAAATCGTCACGCCTCCTCGTCTTCTCCGCTTCGCCTTCCGCCACTGCCATCTGCGCCCCTCGCGCCGCCACCACCTGCGCCCCTTGCGCCGCCGCAGTCGTCGGCGTGTGGAAGATGACAAAGGCGGTGAAGAACCTGGAGCAGTCGAAGCGTGCGAGTAACCAGAAGCGGGACCCAAGGACCGGGAGGTTCACCCGCGCTTCCCATGGCGTGGTGGTGTGCCGCGCCTCTGCCGCCTCCGGCGACGTCGTTCCAGACGTCCCACCAGGCTTCGAAAGGATCGCTCCCAATCAGAAGCGCGCCGGGGGATCAGCATTCCCATCTGCAAAACCTAAGGTTGATTTTCTCACCCTGACACTGTTTACGGGTTTTTTAATTCAATCACTAGATGTTCATGATTTTTAAATTCAATTACTCACTAATTTTGCATTTCCCTAATTTGCTTGATTTCTGTAATAAGCTGCGCCACTAGATATATGCGTTTCCCTTAGAATCTTGAGGGGGATTTTCAGTAATGCTTGTGGTGGGGTTTTCAGTTCAATCATATTTTTCTAGAATGTAGTACTAACTTATGTGCCACTGGAAAATTGTGGTTTGTAATTTGAGCAGTATGGTTTACAATGCACTGATTTGTAATTTGAGCATTATGGTTTACAATGCAGTATGGTCAGAAATTGTGCTATACTCAATTACTAAAAATGGCATATCTTGAAATTTTTGTAGATGAACTACCCAGTGACTATATATGGCATATATTTTAATTTTGACTCGATTCTTTAAATCTTTTTTAGTTACTCACTTTCTACATATGTGTTGTTAAATCTTCACACTTAATTTTCGTCAGCACTAGATGCAAATGAATTGTGATTCACTTAATTTTCAGGCAACCGCACGCGGGGGGCTCTCCACTAAGGCCGCAGAGCGCGCTCTGAGAGTCAGCGAGCGGCACAAGAAGAAGGTCTGCATGAAATCCCGGTATCTAGTCACTGCTTCTAGTAGCGCTGGCACTACTGCGTCTACAACTGAAGAATCAAGCAGGGACACTTATGTGAACCCAGTGAAGCAGGTGAAAGGGAAAGAGAAGAAGGTGAGTTTACTGCTGTTGACAGTTTTCAGATAATCTGAATTGAGATCATTTAGGCCTTAACAGTGCTCATTTTCATAACAGCTGGACTTCTGGGAGTTACAGAAGGAGCTGGGGACATCACAGGAGAATGTGATGCTGCTGGAGGTTCAGCTGAACAGGGAGAAGAACAGGTACACCAGACTCAAGGCTGCTCTCAAAGCTGCTGCTGACAAGGCGAAGAAGAAGACGAAGTGCATTCCAGAAAGTGATGGTTAAATGTCAAGGCTGCTGCTGTCTTTTGCAAGTTTGGCTAATCTGCATGACTGTCAAGAATGAACCTATATGGTTGCATTCTTTTACTGTTGTCAGTGATGGAAGACATTAACTTAGTAGTGTCGTAGCAGGCTGGAAGGCAAGAAGATTTTGTGCCTTGCTTGCTTTAGCTTGTAAATAGTTATGGTCAGTGCAATGTGCCCGGTTAGTAGTGCCTTATGTGGCAACAAGACAAGTAACTTTCATCCGTCGGCATGTACATGCCCTATAAATATTTGGTAATCAATCTGGTCTACTTTTTATTTGTGGTACTCAATCTGGTCTACTTTTTATTGATATAACAGTAATCACCAATCTATATTATTGTAACATGTCATGTATGGAAAAACATATATATCAAACTAGTAATCTTCATCTTCGTCATCTGGAGACATGTCATCATTGTTATCGTTGGCATCGTCACTACGGTATTGCAAAGACTTGTCTCATCCTCCTCCTCCCCGCCGTCGACATCAATAATTGCGGCTTCCTTCTTGTTTCTTATTAATTCTTGCAAATTGCCTTCAATTATAGTGCCTTCCCCACCTTGAATATTTGGTAATGGCACATCGACGCCACCTTCTTGCACCACATGCTCGGTATCGAATGGTAATCGTCCGATGCACATCATGGCTGCCCTCATCTTTTTCTGCCACATCATAAATGTTTCTATGTTCAAACTTCTGCACAACTCGCCAATCTTTACCTAAAGATGTGTCTTGAATGTAAAAAAAATTTTCACTTGAGAAGATAGGATGAAAGGATCTGTCTTGTACCATAATGACTGCACATTGATGGATTTGAAATGTCCGTCATCTTGAAGGCCTTTCCCCCTCCCTTCTTGGTTGTACCAATTGCATCGAAATATAACCACAGTTCGACAAACTTGAAGATTCGAGTTATACAACAACTCAATCACCTCTTGAAGTTCTCCATAAAAATCTATAATGTTGTTATTATGTTCACCGGAGTCATGACACCACTATTTTGTGTCACGGGAATTTTTCGCGTTCCGCTGTGCTATACCGAACACCATTGATCTTGCAAGCTGCAGAAAACTTAACTCGTAGACATGGTCCACAAGACAGTGCCCACAATCCTTCGCTAACCGACCCCCGGATTCACCTTGCGTTGGTCCTCAATCTATTGCAACAAAAATAATAATTAGAAAAAATACGTTTCCACTTAATATCTAAATAGTTGTAGTTACTAACGTGGTGCCTGAACCACTTGGCAAATCCTTGTTCAACCATTTTGTCAACATTATTTTGTTGTGCACCTTGCTGCAAATGTACTCGTCTCTGTACAACCTGCAAAGACAAGATTATTTAAATCAAATTTTAAAAATAAATTAACAAATCAGCAAGTCTTAAAAATCATACTTACTCCTTATATTCATCAGCTTCTTCACAATTATGTAGCACATACCAAACTAACTTGCCCATTAAATCATCTTCAATATACTTGACCCTATTGCCTCCAACTAGAGTAACACCATGCTGAAAAATGGAGATGTCATGAGGCAATGGTACCTCTCCACCACTATCATCCCCCGAGTTGAATCTAGTGTCCATATCCTCCATGTACCTAGAACAAAATGTCAAGGTGTCACTTGCCACATATGCCTCAGCAATTGATCCTTCGGCTTCGCCTGTTCCTTACAAAATTCTTCAAAGTGCCCGGGCGTCTTTCTATTGGGTACATCCGACCGTATTGAACAGGACCTCTTAGCAGTGCCTCGTCAGCTAGATGGACACACAAGTGAACCATGACATCAAAGAAGGCAGGGGGAAATATTTTCTCAAGCTTGCATAAGATCAATGGAATCTGTTCTTTCAGCCGTTTGACAACATCAATCCTTATATTTCTACTGCATAGCTCCCTAAAAATGTCCCGAGCTCAGCTATTGCTTCATACACATCCTTCGGCACCAATCCTCTTAGTCCAGCAGGAATGATTCTTTGAAGGAGTATGTGGCAAGAATGTGTCTTGGGCTTTCCAACCACCCTCGCACCATCTTCACTTATGTACCTTGCTAGGTTAGCAGCATATCCGTCAGGAAACTTGATACCTCTGAGAAACTTGCAAAACTCGACCCTTTGCTGCTTCCCCAACACATAAGGAGCGGGTGGAGCACTTACTGAGTTGTTCCCTTTCTCCTGTAAGTGCAAATGGATCAGTGGAAAATGCCTCAGTACCTTATGTGGATCCTGCTTCGTCCCATTTTCATCTTTCCATCTAGACTCCTTGCATACTGGGCACACATTCAACTTCGCATACTTGGTTGTTTTTGAATCCCAAAACAACACACAATTATTCTTGCACACATGTATGTTTTCATATTCAAGGCCCAACTCTCGAAGGTATTTCTTCGCCTCGTCATAAGAATTTGGCAACTCATTCTTAGGGTATCCTGATGAGATCAAGTTCATCATCGTTGAAAATCCTGCATTGCTGATTCGATAACGAGACTTGATATACAACATCCTCACCATAAAAGAGAATTTGGAATTCCTAGATCCCGGGCTAAGTGCCTTCTTCGCATCCTCAAGTACTCTTGCAAACCTTGGCTGTTCTCCATCAGCCTCTGCTTGAGCATACAGATCTCCAATCATCTGCGGTACTCCAAGATCCTCATCAAGATGACCATCATCGTCCACATCCACATGTATCCCATAGTCATGATCACCTTCCACATCCTGTCGCTCTCGTATTCCGAACTTCGGCACTATCTCGCGGGCTCCCCATGATGAATCCACCTGGTATATGTAGCTGACATTCCAAAAATGTGTATGTGGTTTTCAACATCATGTTGGGGTCGCACCCTTTGATTCAGACAATTGCGGCAAGGACAACGTATCTCGATGTCTTGTGCGTATCTTGCTCTAACAAATTCCATAAACTCTTCAACTCCTTTCAAATATGCAGGTGTGAATTGTTTCCCAAATATCCAGCTTCTATCCATCTGTTTTGACAAACACAAAAAAAATCAAAACACCAAAACTGAGATATATTAAGCTGAAAACAATAATTTTTTTGTTTTCTTCAACAATTAATTGATAATCAGATGCTAATAGGCTCTACAAAATCCAAACCATTTATCCATATATGAACAAAATCTTCAAATTAAACTCATATGCATATCTGACCAAATACTTTAAACAAATACTTCTACAAACCTTGGAGGCGCTGCTCTTCTCTCGACCGCAGCCGACGCCTCCTCGACCGCAAGCGCCTGCTCGCCTCCTATGACGCCGCGAAGCAAGCATCTTCGATGCCACGCAACGCCCTCGACCTCGATCACCGCGGGCGCCGCCGCCCCACAACGTGTGCAAAACCTATCTACGTCGTCACGAGCACCAAAGCTTCGATAGGCCTCGCCATGTACTCCGGATACTTTGCATGATCGGCCTCGGCACGTTAGGCCCGAGAACAACGAGAATCGATCTAGTAGAAGGCCCACGACTTATTACAACACGTATTAAAGGTTCAAATAACAACTATACTTAACACCTACACGAAAGCTCACGCAAGGTAGTGGTAAAGCTCTAACTTGCATACCCCTTGGTTCGGGGATCGAAGCTCGCGAGAGCATTTTTTTTTGGCCTAATACTTGTTGCCCAGTTCCAAACAAACAGGGACTGAAGCGGCCCATTAGTTATGACCCAGTACCAAAATACCAGGGAAGGGAGCGGCCCATTTCGACAACTAACCATGCCGTCAAATCCACCACCGATTTGTGACGAATTTGTTTCATCATTAAGTGTGTCAAACAATGCCAATATATGTTGACCATAACAAAACTAATTCTGTGACGATCAACTTTCGTCATTCCACTAAGGTATACCCAAAACACGTTTTATGACGATCTCCTTTTACTATTCTGTGACGCTATTTTTATTTTCGTCATAAATTTGTGGGCCAAATCTTCGTCACTTGGCACCTATGACGAAAATGGAGATTTCGTCACAGATGACATACCATTCTATGACGAAAGTGAGCGGCGTCACAAGCAAATCGTCACAGATTGCAACATTTCTAGTAGTGGGGGGCCGAACCGACCCCCGGAGTGGGCTGGGCCGGCCGGCCTGGGCCGACCGACCCAGGCCCATCTCGTCCCGGTTCGGTCGCCCCTTCGCTCTCGTGGGTCCTCAGGTGATTATGCACTTCGCCCCCTCCACTTGCATGATTTTGACGATGTCATCCTCGCGTCCAAGATGGAGGTTCTCCGCGCATGAAGTTCGGTCTTTTACACTTCAATCCCCGGGGGTGTTCCTCGTAGCACTTCGATCTTTGCCACCATTGGAAGTGATTTCACCAAGCTCATGAACACGAACAAGACTCCGTAAATGCTCCTTTGAACTTGTTGCGAATCCGTCCTTTATGTCCATGTTTTCCTACATAAACACAACACTTCCAAATGCATGCACATAGATGAACTTGTTATATGATTAGTGTGCCTAGTGGCGGGTTAGTTCCATAATCAAATCCAAACCAAAGTGTAATGAACATGCTAGGTGTACCAAAATACACCGTCAACATCGCCCCCACGCTTAGCTCGTGCTCGTCCTCGAGCAAGTACTCGTAAAAGAACTTCGTCCAATGTGTTGTAATCGTGTACCGCTAATCCTTCTTCACAAGTTAGTCAATCCTTTCATTTTTAATACATAAACATAAAGTAATGATCATCAAACATAAACATGGGCGTTTAAATCTTTACCACGTCAAGATTTACCCCACAACCCAAACTCTTCACTCGAAGTCTTCAATTTCAGCCATGCTTACTTCTTTGCTTCCATCGGAGGGTTTTTATGACTTTTAAAAACAAAATTCCTGCAACAAGTATTAGACAAAAACCTTTCTCCAAGCTCTCTCAAGTCACTCATATGAGGTGTCTATCCTAAACCAATTTTATAAAACTCTCACCTCCCATAAATCTCTCATACAACATGTAAAGTGGAGCTATAGGTAGGGCTAGCGCAATCAACACAAGTATTGTCAAACTAAGAACTTCCTCTAATGGTTGTTTACCTTTCAAAGCCAATGATCATGAGAATTAACCATTATGTAGGGATATCAAGGATGGGAAGATTTAGAATGGTGGACATGTGCAAGGGCAAAAGAAAATTATGACTACGAGGCACCGATGACGTCCTCGTTGTCGGGTTGCACATGGTTGGAAAAAATGAAAGTTTCGTCTCTCGACAACGTGACATCCTTCCTTACACTTTTATTTTTTTTCTTTCACTTGATTCATCCCTCTCATATCTTTATTGCTACCTCCTCTTTTCTGTTTTTCTTTTTCTTTATTCTTTCATTCTCATATTTTTTCTCTTTCTTTACTTTTCTGTCTTTCTTTTCCATACTCGTACTTTTCTCTTTATGTTTCCCTCTCTTGACAACTTTTCAAAGCTCTCAACTCCTCTCTTTCTCGCATGCATACAATCTAAAATTTTAAATAAATCAAGCTAGAGACGAGACGAAACTTTGAGAATAGGTTGTGTTCAAGGAATGCGATGTACAAAAGAGATGTATAGGGTTGGGTATGGAATTCGACGATGTACAGGACTTCCGATGTGAAAGTCACGTTACCGAATGCAAGACGAGTCTAGCAACAAAAGATAAGCACAAGGACATGATCATTGCTCGAAATTAAAACTCCTAAGAGAGAAGGGTCCTAGCCCAACTCATCGTGCTAATCACACTTATGGTGGAGCAAAAATAATAAATTGGCTTTGTATAGGATATTTTTTTACTCTCAACTTGGAAAAAGAGGTTTTGCTAAACTTTATTACAAGGTTTTTAAGATAATTTTCAGAACTGAAATCCTCCAATATTTAGCATTGAACATAGCACAACTAACATGTGAAGCTCAAGATCGAAGTGCGGTATGGGTACTTTAAGTAGTAGCAATTCCACTAAGCACCACGGTAAACGTTTTTCGAACTACACACTTATGTTCATATATCACGAATCAAAGATAAACAAACAAGTGAATAAAGATAAGCATCACACAAAACACAAAAAATATATAAAGACTCTTTTTATTTGATTTTCTTTGACTCAACACTAATCTAAGACACTTCAGACTTGCAAAAATTTAAAAACACACTCGAAAATTAAGACTCATTAAACTCTAAGACTCTCTTTAAACTCTAAGACTCTCTCGAAGACTAAACCGAACCTAAACTTTGAAACTCAAAAGCTAAGGCTAGCTAGCTAGCTCTCCCCCACGCTAAAAACATACGACATCCTCGTCGTATCTTACAAAATTCCTAAGGGGAAACTAGACCTAGTGGTACTTCCTGCAACTATTGCACCACTTGCCTCTCATGTTTCCAACCATGCCAAAAAGTTTGCGCACGTTGCGGTTAAGGAACTTGTAGTCGTCTTCAACTACGCGGTCCAAATCCTCCAAACGCTGCTTCATCGCCTCCATGGCTTGGAGACATTCGTCGACCGACGCGTAGAGCTCCCTAATGGAGTGACGGCAAGCTTGACAACACATCGGATGCAATCCGAAGGGGTCGTCATCACCATTGTCTCCACCATCATCACCGCCGTCGTCGCCACCACCATTGTTGTCGCCTCCGTCGTCGCCGCCGCCGTTAGGGCCTTCGGGAGTCTTCTCCTTGGGCACCTCATCCCAAATGTAAAGATCGTTATCATCTCTTCCAGCGGCCGCCCACGAGCTCGGGCTACGATCGTCGGAGTAGTCGCTACCCCCATAATCCTTAGGCTCGGGCGACACCTCCTTGTAGTCTTTCCGCTTCATGCCTTGGATGCTCGCGGACCTTCGAACGGGCGTAGGGACCTTCTCTCCTTCGACGGGGTTGCGAGATGCAATAGCTCCGGTCGGGACACGCCCTCCACAACGGATGCGGGTGGTCCTCTTGATCTCGATGTGTAGCTTGAGCTCGCATCGCTTTGCCTCCTCCATCGATGGCTCCTTGGCTTCTAGCTCCAACTAAGCTTCTTGGGGACACAATGGCTGCTGCAAGGGTGCAAAATATTGCTTGAAGGGGTTGATTCCCGAGCTCCCAATTCGGCCAAATAAATAGTCCGGAGAAGGAAGCCTGGGAACCTCATTTTCCTTTTTTAAACTTCCCTTAAAATTTTCTAACCAAAGAAGGAAGTCGAAAAGGAGCAATTCAGGCAAAAACCGGGGGCGTCGGCCACCGGAACCCTACTGGGCCAGTCGGACCGGGCCGGCCGGCCCACCCTGTCTCGGGGGCCGGGCCGGTCCGATTTTTCGTGCACCGCCCTTTTTTCACCTCCTTAGCCCATGGGAGAAAGTTGGCCCAGTAAATCTTCATGAGAAACTCCAGAAAATTAAAAGAAAAAACTATTTACAGAAATTCATGCCTTGTTTTTCGTCCTAGGAGGGACGTTCGGGCTCTTCTACCATGGTGAAGACATCAACATGGTGAAGGGGCAGAACGTCGGGTTCGTAGTAAACCTTAAGCCGTTGACCATTCACCATAAATTGATCGCCTTTTATATCCATAATGGTTACCGCTCTGTTGGAAAGCACCGAATGCACAACATAAGGTCCGTCCCACTTGCTTTGCAATTTCCCCTTTCCGAAGGTTTTAAACCTCGAATTGTAGAGGAGGACCTTATCTCCTTCTTTAAATTCTTTCTTTTTCAATCTTTTATCATACCACCTTTTGATTCTCTCTTTGTATATGCTTGCATTTTCATATGCTTTCAACCTCATCTCCTCTAGCTCGCTTATTTGGATCCTTCGTTTCACCACTGCGGCTTCGAGATCGAGGTTCATCTCTTTAGTCGCCCAATAGGCTTTATGTTCCAACTCAACCGGAAGGTGGCAAGCTTTTCCATAGAAGAATTGATAAGGGGTCATACCTATCGGTGTCTTTAACGCCGTTCAATAAGCCCATAAAGCTCTGTCTAATTTCATTGACCGGTCTTTGCCTCCCTTCTCTATGGTTTTGTTGAGGATGCTTTTTAATTGTCTATTTGACGTTTCCGCTTGTCCGTTGGTTTGTGGGTGATAGGCCGTAGAAACCCTATGTTCAATCCCCAACTTGGACAAGCACTTTTTGAAATTCTTCCCGGTGAAGTGAGTTCCTCCATCAATTATCAAGATTCTCGGTGTACCGAAACGAGGAATAATCGCGTTCTTGATCATAGTAATGGACTCCTCCGTGGAAGCTTTACGACATGGCATAACCTCTACCCATTTGGATACGTAATCAACCATGACTAGAATATGTTCGTATCCGCATGAGTTTTTGAAAGGCCCCATGAAGTCTATACCCCATACATCGAATATATCGATTTGTAGGTTGTATTTCAAAGGCATAGAATTTCTCTGAGAGTTGTTTTCGGTTATTTGGCATTCGGGGCATGATGCAACCTATCTTTTAGTATCTTCATGCATCTCTGGCCGAAAGAATCCGCTTGACCATACTTTTGCTTGGGTTCGAAAATGGCTGTAGTGTCCACCGTACTCCGCCGAGTGGCACTTCCTTAGAATTTCTACCCTCTCTTCTCTTGGCACACATCTTCTCATTACTCAATCATTGCCAAGTTTGAAGAGGTATGGTGCATCCCAAAAGTATTTCCTACTTTCAGAGATTATCTTCTTTTGAGAGCTTTTATCTAGATGATCGAGAGGCATCTTCCGAATCGCTCGAATGATATCGATCATCCAAGTATCTTTGTCAAGCACTCGATAGAGGTGGTCATCTCTCATCTTATCTTCGATGGGCTCTTTATCATCTTGTCCACGATTCATCCTAGACAAATGATCGGCCACAACATTCTCCACCCCCTTTTTATCACGAATTTCAACATCAAATTCTTGGAGAAGAAGGATCCAACGAATCAAACATGGTCTAGCTTCCTTCTTAGCCAAGAGATACTTGATGGCTGCGTGATCGGTGTAAACAATGACCTTCGAGTTCACGATGTAAGATCTGAATTTTTCGAAAGCGAAAACCACCGCTAGCAACTCCTTTTCCGTAGTGGCATAATTTAATTGCGCCCCACTAAGAGTTTTGCTAGCATAGTAAACGGCGTGAACTCGGCCTTCCTTTCTTTGACCCAAAACCGCGCCTACGGCGTAGTCACTTGCGTCACACATGATCTCGAAAGGTTGGCTCCAATCCAGAGGTTGAATGATGGGAGCACTCACCAACGTACTTCTCAAGGTTCGAAATGCCGCTAGGCACTTCTCATCAAAGTCGAAAGCCACATCCTTTTGAAGAAGATGCGTTAAAGGCTTAGTGATCTTTGAGAAGTCCTTAATAAATCTTCTATAGAATCCGGCATGGCCTAGAAAGCTCCTTAAGGATTTAACATCCGTCGGAGGTGGGAGTTGCTCAACCGTATCTACCTTAGCCTTGTCC
This sequence comes from Cenchrus americanus, assembly GCA_947561735.1. NCBI lineage: Eukaryota > Viridiplantae > Streptophyta > Magnoliopsida > Poales > Poaceae > Cenchrus > Cenchrus americanus. Next base: position 160,399,441 of record OX387242.1, on the reverse strand, counting down.
ACTTCAATGCTTCTCTCGGATATAACATGTCCAAGCACTATGCCTTGCTTAACCATGAAGTGGCACTTTTCCCAATTTAACACCAAGTATACCTCCACACACCTCATGAGGACCTTTTCCAAATTTGCCAAGCAATCCATGAACATCTTCCCATAAACAGAAAAATCATCCATGAACACCTCGACAATTTCTTCGATGAATTCCGAAAATACAGCCATCATGCAACGTTGAAAAGAGGTCGGAGCGTTGCATAGACCGAAGGGCATCCTTCTATATGCAAATGTTCCGTAAGGGCATGTAAACGTCGTTTTGTGTTGATCGTCCGGGTGAATAGGAATTTGCATGAACCCCGAGTACCCATCGAGAAAGCAAAAATAAGCGTGGTTTGCTAATCTCTCGAGCATCTCGTCGATGAACGGTAGGGGGAAGTGATCTTTCTTCGTCGCATTGTTAAGCTTACGATAATCAATACACATCCGCCACCCGGTCACGGTTCTTTGTGGTATCAATTCGTTCTTCTCATTCTTCACCACGATCAAACCTCCTTTCTTTGGTACACAATGTACCGGGCTCACCCATTCGCTATGCGGAACCGGGTAGATTATTCCGGCATCAAGTAACTTGATGACCTCTTTCTTTACTACCTCTCGCATGGCATGGATTAGCATCCTTTGGTGGTCCACTACGGGCTTACATTGGTCTTCCATTGGTATACGATGAGTGCAAAAAGCTGGGCTAATACCTTTGAGATCATTAATCGAATATCCAATCACCTTCCTATGTTTTTTAATAAAATCAGCAACTTCTCATTTTCTTCGGGACTCAACTCGTCGCTCACCATGACTGGATAGGTCTTGTCTGGGCCCAAAAATTCATACTTTAATCCTTTGGGCAAAGGTTTAAGGTCTACCTCGGGCGCTTGTGGCTGCTCGGGTTTAATCTCTCCTATATCTTCGAATTTTCCTTCCTCCACGCTTCCATCATGTGGTTCCAAGCCTTTCGTTGCTTCTTCTAGTTCTTCATCTTGTTGATTAGTAATTTGATTTTCCAACGCTCTTTGCAGCGGGTCTCTAAGGGTTTCAACAAAACAAAGGCTATCTGTCTCCTCTACTTCTTCGTCTTCGAGAGAAAAGGGTGTAAGGTGTTTAGATACGCGAAGAAAATTATATGTGTACTTTGTTCCATTAAGGTTCATCGTTACTTTGCCTTCTCCGGCATCTAACACGGCATCAACCAACTTAAGAAAGGGCCTACCTAAGATTATGTGATGATAATTACTATGGTAAGCACGATAACAAAGAAATTGGTTGGTATACATTTTCCAGAGATTTTTACTTTCATGTTGCAAGCAATACCTAGAGGTTTAATAGTTCTACCATCTCCCATAATTATTTTCGTTGATGTTGGAGCTAAGTCTAGGTTGTGGTCTTGAACTTTATCGTAAATTTTAGAAGATAGGACACTTACTTGGGCTCCGATGTCGCATAAAGCTTTACATTGAACTCCGTTGATCTCGCAACTCAAGTGTGGTGCCATCTTCTCTTCTTCTTCAGATCCTATCGCGTAAATTTCGGCGAGGCTAGCGTATGGTGATGCTTCGGGCTTGATCCCCATGATTCTCTTCACCTCGGCTATGTGTTCCGGATCCACTTCATCATCTCCAAATAGCTTTTGAAAGATCTCACCGGTGGTTTCAAGGTCGTATGATTCTTCCGCTTTCCCTTCCGGTGGGAAATCCACTTCCAATGCTCTTGCCATTCCCTTTTGATTAGGAAACGGTCTTCTCTTGTCGAATACTTCTCCGTAATCGATCAGAACCCAATCCATTGGTTCGAACTCCCTTAGTGGCTTCGCGCTTGACATGCTTCTCTTGATTGTCTCATTTGGTACGACGAAGTCAACGCTCGGGGTAGTGCTTGACTTGATGTGTTCTTCTTCAAGCTTTTCTGGGATTGACTCCTCTTTTGTGACTTCTGGGGTTGCCTCTTTAGAAAATTCAGCACACTTCTTCTTCCTTGAATTGTATCCCAGCTCTTCCGCAAGTCTTGTTTCCCAATCTCTTCGCATGGCAGCCGCTTTACTAATTTTTTGTAGAAGTTGGGCGGCTTCTGTGAATGTTTTCTCCATGAAATCCCCACCTGCACACATTTGGACATGTTGCATGCAACTAGGGGTTAGGGAAAAGAAAAATGTATGCAAGAGTACGTCACCGGAGAAGCCGAGTCTTGGTCCTTGTTCTATCCCTTCCTCTTCTCCTTGCATGAAAGTGATCACTTGCCTCCTTAGATGTTGAACCTTGCTAATTGGAAAGAACTTCTCGCAAAACTTCTTTGTCAACTTGTCCCAATTGCCTTCAACTTCAAAGGACGCAAACGAGTACCATGTCTTTGCATTGCCGGCAAGTGAGTAGGGAAAGAGATTCCATTTGAACCATTCATCGGGAACTCCTTCTTCACGCACCGTGTTGCATAGCGTCATGAAATGCCTTATGTGTCTATATGGGTTCTCCGTAACCATCCCTTCGAATGGGTTTGCCGCCACCATCTCGATGATCTTGGATTTAATCTCATACTTGGTCGCTTCGAGCTTCGAATCCGACTCTTGTACTTTTATGTCTTCACATCGAGGGCTAGCATAATCCCTTAGTGATTTCTCCGGTTCTTCCACGGGTTGATTGACAAACGCCATCTAGACAATAAGATAAAAACAAAAACAAAAACAAAACAAAGCGTTTTCTAGATAATAGGTGTTAGATAAAACAAATAAAAGATAAGCTAAATATAAAACTAAGTTAAATGCAAACCAAACGATGTAAACTAGCTTGCTCCCCGGCAACGGCGCCAGAAAAAGGGGCTTGTTGACGGATAAAAGACGTATCCCTCTACGATCCGCAAGCGGACGGACCCACACCTTTTTCACCACGGGATTCCCAAGGTTCTTGTCAATCCGCGGAGCAAGGGGATTACAAGCGTTCGATCTACCTTCACACTCTAGCTACTCAAACTCTAACTATGATTAAACTAGAAAACAACTAAACTACACTAGAGAGAATGATTAAGATATCAAGATAAAAGACACTCGCCCATGGGTGTACGATACTAGAGAATGGAATCGCTTAAAGACATGAAAACCAATCTAATCTATCGGGGTTGTGACCATGGTTTCGCCCTTTCCCTCCTCTCGTACTGTCACTACGCGAAGGTATTCATGACTAGACCTATGATGGACACGGTGTATTGAATAACGGATCCAAGGAAGCATTGGGGCCTTTACTCCCTTTACGGCATGGTAGCGAACCTTAAGCATTAAAGTATATTCAACACAAGATGATAGATAGATAATCCGACAAAGTATGATTACATCTCAAGATCGATTACAACCCATGGACGAATAAGGAGATTACCCCATCAAGGTGCTGAACATAGCACCGTTGATCATGGTTTCCCTTCCGACGGTGTCTTCCTTCTTCTCAACTTGTGGGTGCTTCCTTCGAGGTGGACGATCTCCCTCCGGAGATCTCCCTCCTCTCTCTCTAGCTTGTGGATGGCCTCCTAGTGCGAATGGTTCTCTCCCTCTCGAATGTCGGCGCCTCCAGGGTTTTAGGGTTGAAGATCCGTCGGGTGCAAGGAAAGGGGGGGCGAACCAACCCCCGGAGTGGGCTGGGTCGACCGGCCTGGGCCGACCGGCCCAGGCCCATCTCGACCCGGTTCGGTCGCCCCTTCGCTCCCGTGGGTCCTCAGGTGATTATGCACTTCGCCCCCTCCACTTGCATGATTTTGACGATGTCATCCTCGTGTCCAAGATGGAGGTTCTCCGCGCATGAAGTTCGATCTTTTACGCTTCAATCCCCGGGGGTGTTCCTCGTAGCACTTCGGTCCTTGCCACCATTGGAAGTGATTTCACCAAGCTCATGAACACGAACAAGAGTCTGTAAATGCTCCTTTGAACTTGTTGCGAATCCGTCCTTTATGTCCATGTTTTCCTACATAGACACAACACTTTCAAATGCATGCACATAGATGAACTTGTTATATGATTAGTGTGCCTAGTGGCGGGTTAGTTCCATAATCAAATCCAAACCAAAGTGTAATGTACATGCTAGGTGTACCAAAATACACCATCAACACATAACCTCTCCTTGGGGTGTTCATCATCTCCCCAAAATTTCGTCTCAAGACTCCAAGTGGTTTGGGAGATCCATTGATCGAAAGTTTGGGGTGAATTCGCGGGCAGTTTTCTGGGCTGTCCCGAGTGATCCGGTCTCTTGTGCCGGGTGACCCGAAGGGGGTAGGTTGACCCAGTCACTTGTGCCTGGGCGATCCCGGTGCGGCTCTGTAAGGCACAGGGTGACCCGGTCACTTGTGCCGGTTGACACGGTAGGTCTCAGCCTTCTTCGTTGTTGCTCAAGTTCTTTCGTTCTTGCTTCCGCTTTGCTTCCTAGCCTTTCAAGATTTGTTCCTAAGGTATCGAGAGAGGTTTGTGTGTGCTTCCACTTGTTCATGTGTGACTCGGAGTTGCGATTGGGATATAGGCTGAGTTCTTTTGAGAAAGAATTTTTATCGACTCCCAATCATCCCCCCACCCCCGCCCTCTCTGGTTCGCCATTTCGGTCCTTCAGTTGTAGCAAGCGCCAAATCTGATTTTTGCATCTTAATGTCCACCATTGACGGCATTGCTAGCTCCCTTAGCGACATCTCTTCGTCCTCCAAACGTGAGGTGAACAAATCCATTTAGGCAAAAAAAATAATATAGAGAAACACAAAAGGGTTTTTTCTAGAAAATGAGGGTTAGATGTTAGTAATCAACAAAACTAATACAGGATTAAACGTAGCAAGCTGGCTTGCTCCCCGGCAACGGCGCCAGGAAAAGGGGCTTGTTGACAGTTGAAACACGTAACAACCTTCGATCCGCAAGCGTACGGACCTACACCTTTTTCACCACGGGGTGACCCCCAAGGTTCTTGTCAATCCGCGGAGCAAGGGGATTGCTAGCGCTTAACCAAGTACTAATCTAGTTTGATGGAAAACCTGAGAGTGGTATTAATCCAAAGGTAAAGACAATCTAACCAATGTTAATCTAAGAAATCTAAGGTTAAACTAGGTGGTGAGGGTTGGTGCACGAGAGAGATCAAGGTAGATAAGCGTTCCCTCCCTAGGGTTTAGGATCACATGAACATTCATCTACTACATGAAAAGGGGATTGCCTACACTAGCTTCATGGCGGTTATGTAGCCGCTAAGCCTTTTCCCTCCACCGTACTGTCACTACGCAAGGTGATCAAACACTTTCACGTATAACCGCATCTATACCTAAGCATCCATAGGTTTAAGCTAATCACCACGATTACCACAAACCCTACTAAGACCACATGTTGTACATACATATGTAAATAAAGCACTCGCATAGACATAGACCATTAAGCATCGAAAGGCATAGGGTTCATGTAGTGATCACATAACATGTATCTATCTAACCCTAGGGATGAACGGAGACATTACCCCATCATCTTACAAGGATTGAAGCACATAGGGATGATGGAGACTCCGGACAACGTTGTCGATGAAGATGGCAGTGATGAAGCTTGGGAACATCCCTAGGCCAGCAGCTTGGAGTCCATCCTCCTATTGCTTCCTTCCCTCCGTTGGTGTTGATCCTTGCGACGAACTCATCCAGCTCTCTCCCTCATCTTGCGGCGGCGATTTTCTGGTGAATGGCGTTGGTAAAATGGTGGGATGTGAATGGTCACCTCTCATTGGGCGCTTAGGGTATTGTATTTATGCCTTTGGGGAGTCTTGGGGCGTGCTCCACCATGCCTTGCAAGAGATCTTCCTTGGGAGAGAAGCGAACCTGGTTTCCATAAACTCAGCCTCGTCCAGATTTTCCTGATTCGCAGCCCTTCCTTGCCGACACCATATCTCCCACGTCCGGACTCCAAATAATGCATATTCAGTGTCTAGATTATATGCTACGAAATTATCTTCAACTGTGGTATTCATTGCTTTCCTTGAAAACGAAGACAATATCCCCAAAACAGTCTCGGAAGATAATGTGTCTGACTTCAGACTTGTCTACGCAGCTGGCATTTCGGGGTCCATATCTCCTAGCTCCTTGACCCGAATTGGGCCTTCCACATGTCCAAATTGAAGGTATCGTCGAGGCCCACAACTTTGGTAGTCAAACGTTTGCTATTAGTGGTCGTTTAAGTCTCCGAATCTACACCGAAAGATCATGTTGTTCTGGGCAGCGAGAATATCTCTCGAGCTGAGTTGATCTCGTTGGTAAACCTCCTAGTCCCTGGAGTTTTACGTGTTGATGCTTCGGTCATTGGTCCATTTGGAGCCATGTTCATCACGTGTCTTGACTTTTGACGGGCTTAATGATCTTCTCATAAAGTGCTTGATGAACGTATCACGAAAGTCTCCTCTTTAACGTTGATTTCCTGCGTAAACAATAAACTTCAAAAACGACATGCAAGAGTGAACTTGTTACATCATTAGTATGCATAGTGGCGGGTTAGTCATAATTCAAAGCCCAAACGAGAAGTGTAACAAGTTCAAACTTCTTTCTCAAAATTAATAATTAGAACAAAATCTAAATTCAAAATTAGCAAAGTTCGTTTTTTACTATGAGTTGTATTTTTCATAATATATCAATACAAGGCCCAATCCAAATCAGCCTCGGCTACTAGTTCTCGTTGCAATAAGCATGTAACAGTTGCCACTCCCAAAAAGCGTTGCAATTGAGAATCACTTTTGCTTCGCCCCCTAGAGTCCTCGTTGCAATAAGTTGTAGTAGTTGCAACCGAAAATAGTGTTGCAATTGCGAACCACTTTTGCTTCGCATATCAAAGTTTTTGTTGCATTAAGCATCTAGCATTTCCAATGCTTGTGAAATTTTATGCAACACAAAACAAATGTAGTAATAGGCACAACCAAATGCAACGAACGCAAACGTGGTTGCAGTACTACCACATAATTGCAACCAAAATCTATTCTACTGCAACCATTTTTCACCATTGCAATATCATCCACCAAATGCAACAAAGGTTTGCAACGACTTGAAAACTATTGTATTAAAGGCATGTATTGCTACCATTTTTTAGAATTGTTGCAATACAACCATTTCTAGGAACTAAATTTTAGGTGTTGCAATTCTGAAGCGTTGCATTTGTTACAAAACCTTGTAGTGTATACAACACATTTTGGCTCCATAACCATCCCATAAAAGTTTCAAATGATTTCGACAAAGTGATATTATACATCTTTCACAACTAGGAATATATCTCACTTAGCTACATAGGACAATTTGGATATTCAACAACTGTTTATCGAAATGACTTTAATTTTTTATGTGATGCTCATACACCAAAATCATGTGGCTATGTAACTTTTTAGATTTTCCTAGCCACTTTATAATATTTTCACATTTATTCTTTAGTAATTAAATAAATAATCACAAAAATAGCAAAAATTGATCAGAAAATTCCCTAGATTCATACAATTGCATATTTTGGCTCCATAACCATTCCATAAAAAAAATTCAAATAATTTCAACAAAGTGTATTGTACATCCTTCACAATCAGGAATGTCTCTCACTTAGTATGTGTAACGACCCGGGTTTCTATTAGGAAAACCCGACTCGCTGTACCCTTGTGGTAGTCCCTGGATCAGTAGCTAACACGTACATAACTCATTACAGTATAATATAATTTCCATACAATGAAATCAAAGTACAAAATGATTTATTTACATCTGAAACAACTCGGATTACGAATTTAGTACAAGCTTCTTGGGCTAAACAACAAGTAGAACTCCTAAATAGCGGTAGGTAGGGCTTCAAGTCGTCATCATCGTCACCTCCACATGCAACCTTGAGCGAAGCGAGCAACCCTTTCTTAACTAATGGACTTTCACTCCAAGTCTGCTCCTGCACACTCACAAACTATCCCCAAGGAATAGGATAGGTTCACGTCACCATCCGTATGTAAGCTTTAAGTGACCTATTAGTAAAGGTATAAAAAGTGGACAAGGATTTAGCTTAGGCTTTTCTTTGTAATAGCAGCAAAGCATAAAGAGTAAAATCTCCATATGCCACCGATCCCAAATCTCTCAAACACAATCGGGAACACCTAGTTCCATAGGGACCCGTCTCCACAACCTATCTCCATCTAGGGTCGATGCCAGAACTTCCTCTTTGAGCCTCGCACCCCTTCATCACGCGTCGATCTAATCCGAAGAAAAACTTTGGCCAAAAAGGATTAAACAAAGCCCGCTTTGTCCTCAAAGGTGTCGACTCCGGTGGCGAGGTAGCCATGGATGACGGCAGCAACTACGATAGTGGCGGCAACCAACATCGAGACAAGCGCCATATGGTGAACGTACTACTACGAGTACTACTAGGAGCTAGATCTGCTTAAGGCGAGGCCGGGGGCCTCTCTCCCTTGCCGGCTGTGGCGAGGCGAGCTTGCCGGAGCCAGGAGGAGGCGGAGCAGGGTGCGGAAGCCTCGTAGAATTTAGTTATACGAACACAGGAACACATAACGATACATCACCAATCCACTATAGCCCCCAACAATCCACGTTTAGAATTTTCTTGAGATGTAATAATCCACGTGTATATGACTTGCAGCTGCAAAGGACATGATGAGTCAACAAAGCTTTTCTATTACTATATCTATACCCCTATATAAAAACTGTAAGGGCAACGCACACCCCCTGGTTCTGCCCCCCCCCGGTTCTGCCGGCAGAACCACTACACACATGCGCCGACAGGTGGGTCCCACCACCCTTTCTCTCCCTCACGCTCCCACGCCGTCCGGACAGCCGCCGCCACCGATGCCGACGTTGAACTGGTCCTGCAGCATCCGCGCCCGCTCGTCGCACATGCTGGCGAGCGACTCGCGGCGCTTCTCGACGGCCTGGTTGGTCATGTACACGAGGAGCCCGGCGGAGGCGGCCACCCGAGGATCACCCGGATGGTGAGCAGCCGGCGGCGCGCGCTCCCGCACCGGGCGGCGCCACCTCAAGATGTGGCCCGTCGGTGCGTCCGCGGCGACCTCGCCGACGGCTTCTCGGGGAAGGGCGGCGGCGGCGGCGGGTGCATCCTGTCGAGACCCGGGAAGCCCGGCCCCGCCGCCCCGCCCTTCTCCTCCATCCCCGCCCCCGCCGCCGTCGCCCCCGCCCCCGCGAGCCGTGCCGGTCATCTCCTCGCCGGGACAAGGAGCTACATCGCCCTCCCGCCGCCGCCGCCGCCGATGCCGCCGCCGCCGGCCGGCGGCCGAGGCGCATGCTCCGGTGGGCGTCCGCGTGATCGAGGAGTAGTCGATCGGGAAAGGAGGGAGACGGGGCCGGGCGCCGGGATGTCGCTAATTTATGGCGGCCGCCGTGGCCGTAGCCGCCGCCTACCGGCCGCCGACCGCAGCGCGCCACCACCAATTGAATGCCCCGAGGGACTTCTCTTCCTTTCCTTTCCTTTCCTCCACCAAGGCCGAGGCCGTAGCAGCAGTGCCTCCTTGTTGTTGTTGAATCTTGCCGCTCGGGCCTCTCTCGGCCTCCGGAGAGCGGCAGCAAAAGCTAATCTTGGAGGCGGAGCGGTTTGACCTCCTCAATCAAGCTAAGCGAAGCGGCGGCGGCAGCAGGAGGCGGGAGGTGGAAGGGGGGGGTACACGGGATAGGTGAGCAAGCACCAAGCAGCGAGCGAGGAGGGAGAGGAGAGAAGAGCAACGGGAAGCGGGGGAAGCGGGCACCCACCCGAACCCAACCCAAGCAAAGCGGGGGAACCGAACAGAAGCCGAGCTAGGGGAAGGGAACACCGGAACGAGAGGATGGGTGTGGAATCGGGAAGAGATGAGTGAGATTGGGTCGAAGGGAAGGGGGAGAGGGGAGAAAACAGGTGAGAGAGAGAGAGAGCGGGTGGGGGGAGGTGGAAAAGCGAGCGGCGGCGGGCGGGGGCGGGGGCGGGGGAGCGAGGCGGCCGCGGCGGGAGGGGGGGGTGCTGGGAGTGGGAGGATGGATTGGGGAAGAAAGGAAGGGAAAAGAGGTGGTGGCACCCAGTCACAACAGTGAGAGAGGCCAGCACGCAAGTGGCTGCCTCATCTCTCTCCCCGTCTCCGTGGGGTGGGCCTCCTCCCCTCCCTCCCTCCCTCGCTTCCTTTGGCTCTATCCCCTTCTCTCTCTCTCTCTAAACTCTAATCCCTCTCACCTCAAAACAAAAGACCGAATGAGCCGCAGCTCTTCACTGAATGAGCTTACTCCTTCTCCCGAATGTTTCGTGACAAACTCCTTTTTAGTGATTTTCACAACAGAAACTATTAGTATTCGACAAAATGTTTCAAAAGAAACCAAGCACTCCACCATCATCATCATCCACTCGAGGCGCGGAGAAATTCCATGCAGTTTTCTTTTTTTTTCTGTGTGTGTGAGCCGAGAGTGAGAGATGAATATACGAGCTGTAGTTCTGAAAATATCTAGGCGCACATATGCACCCCTTTTTTTCCCGATATCTAGGAGGAGCTCAGGCGCGGTTGAGGCCGGAGCCGGCGCGGTGGAGGAGAAGGAGCGGCGCGGGGAGGAGAGGGAGAGGAGAGAAGGAGCGGCGCGGCCAAGCCGCCATCATCTCAGAGAGGTCCATCACCTCGGCGGCCAAGCCGCCATCAGATTCATAAAAAAACAGAGAGATAGAGGCCATGGGGACGGCGCCGACCATGCATGAGGTGCCACCGGCCGACGCCGCACCGCCACAGTGCCACACAAAAAAAAAAAAAAAAAAAAAAAAAATAATAATAATAATAATAATAATAATAATAATAATAATAATAATAATAATAATAATAATAATAATAATAATAATAATAATAATAATAATAATAATAATAATAAGAATAAGGCTGTGGGGACGGCGACGACCGGGGCATGAGTCGCCACCGGCCGACGCCGCGCCGCCACCATGCCTCCTCCCACATCAGAGGCTCGCCATCAAGGGAGACCGAAGGAGGACCTCGACGGAGCCGCGCGCATGAGTTGCACGCGGCGCCGACGAGGAGCCCCTTGGCCTCCGGCGTCCGCACTTGGGGGAGACGTCGGTCAGCCGCCGCGGTAGAGCCTGCGGCTCCCGCGAGCCGGCCAGCCGACGCCCCCACTCCCTCTTCTCCATCAGTCTCCCATCACTAAGTTTTTCATGGTGGAGACGAAAAAGGAGGGGAGGGGGGTGCCTCGGCCGCCGCCGGCCACCGACCGCCGCCGCTCGAATCCGGAAGGAGGGGCTCGCGGCGGGCCTGCTCGCACGCTGGCCGCCTCTCTCACCGGTCGGCGTGCGCACCGACCTGGCTGCCGCCAGACAGAACAGTGAGGGGGAGGGAGTGAATGAGATTAGGGTTTCACTCCCCCCTGCGCGGCTTAAATACAAGCCGGCCCCGCCATCAAGCGTCGTGAGCCGTCGGATCGGGCGGACGGCCACGATCGAGGCGGGGCAGGCGCCACGGCTTGCTGGGCCGATTTCGGTCGGCCGGCGTCCGACAAGTAGGTTTTTGGGCCTAAGGCCCATTTAAATTTAAGCCCACATAAAATTTGAACTGAGCCGATGCCCCGAGCCGCGGCCGAGTGAGCCGAGCCGAGCTGAGCCGACGCGCGAGCCGTGTGCCCGCGGGCCGTGCTGGGCTGCTTTTAGGCGCGCCTTTAGTGGGCCGCGCTGGGCCTTCGGGCCGCGCGGCTTGCGCAGGTGCTAAGTGGGCCATTTTGGGCCGTTTTAGTTCGGTTTTTTCATTTAAGTTTCGTATTTTATTTACGAATTTCAGTATTTTCAATGTTATATGTCGTGCTCATTTTGAAAATTGTTATGTAAAAGTTAATATCATGAATTTTGCTGAGCCTTAAAAATTGTATGATGTGAACGTTAATACCATACATTTTCCATGTTGAAAATTTTGAATAGCCTGTAGCAACGCACAGGCACGATTCTAGTACACCTAAAAAGCCCGTAAGGGCAACATCACCACAGCTGATGGTTCCGCCGTTCCATGGTTCTGCCGGCGGAAACATCTGCCTGCGCCGACAAGTGGGCCCGCGCCCTTCCCCTCATCCCACGCCATCTGTATTGAAAAAAAACAACCTGGCACCCGAGTAGACGGTCTTCCCCGTCGCCTCGTCGCCTCGTCGTCGTCCCATTCTCCCAGCACCGTGGCGCCACTCCAGCACCACACCTGGCCGCCGCCGCACCATGTCGGGTTGCCGCCGCTGCCCCACGCCCGACCACTGCCAGATCCATCACCTTCTCCCCGGATTTCCTCCCCAAATGTATTTATCATCCACCAGAGCTGCCGCCATCGCCTACACCCGAGGAGCGGTAGGGGAGCGTCTCCAGCGAGGGGAAGCAGGACGAGGCGAGCGGTAGCGACCAGCTCTCCAGTGAGGAGCCTGGGCGGTCGTGCCGTGAGTCAACACTCCGCTTGGCTCTCTAGCGAGGAGCTCGGGTGGTCGTGCCGTGAGTCCAACTCCACAGATCTGAAGCCCCCCAAGCACCCCTGCCACCAGGTTGGTGGTGCCAAGGAGGAAGAGGAGGTGGTGAAGCAGGAGGCCTCCGGCGAGTCGGCGGCCGTGTCCAAGGAGAGCAACGACGTGCGGAGCTCCGCGAGCCTGCGCTGCCGCCACCGCGGCACCAGCAGTGAGAATGCCGACGAGGAGGAGGAGGCAGCGTCCGCTCCCCACGGGCCTCCCACCCGGTCCCCTCCGCTTGCCGTGCTCCTCGACGAGGTCGCGGCCAAGCTCGGCTCCGTGCTGCAGCGGCTACACGAGCACGAAGGCGAGGTAGGTGAGAGTGTTCATGGGATGCACAACTGATTGTCTGTCCACATGCCGATACTTCTTTAAAAACAAAACTGTACAGTACCCATTATATACTGATAATCTGATGGATCTATATAATTATAGGACTGGTAAACACTATACACATTTCAGCAAAATATCACACAACAAAACAGCACCTAGTATTTGGTGGAGCACAAGACCAGGTAAAAAGCTTTGTCCTGTACATGAGTTAGGGCAAATTCATTCATATGATCTTCTGATTCCAATCTTCATTCATATGATCTTATTCTGGGTTCAAATTGGTATTGTGGTTCTTAACCAATATGCGTGCTGGGTAACTGATCAATTCCTAAAATTTAATTATTTCCCCCAATTTCCAAACTCTGAACTGTTTTTTGCAATATGCAGCCAAGGATATGATTAAAAAAACACTGCAATGTCGTTGATAAAATCACAAGTTTGCTTATTGTCCTATCCCCATCCTTTTCCATTACCAACTATAAAATTCATAACAACTAGATTGTTGCAAGTGTGAATTTAGTTAAATGGTTTGCTGTAGATATGATGATGTTAAAATCTTGATAAGGCTGTTGAACTGTTTTGCGACAGTAAATATCCTTGCTGATGAATGAAATATCCCTAGGTAAATTTTCTTACCAATACTTATATTTCACCAAAACACTCCTTTTCATTCCAAGTCTGATTTCTATGTAGTGAAACAAATTGTTTGCTCTGCACCGATGGTACCAGCGAAGGAAGTGTCACAAAGGTATTCAAAACGTGCCTACCATCTCTGTCTTTGCATTTTCAGTTTTGAAAAAAGTAGGCTGATAATATGGACATTTTCTGCATAGTTAAATTAAATTGAAATATATACTCCAAGTCACAGAGGTATTCATTGAAACAAGTCTGTCTTCTCATTCCAAGTCTTATTTCTGTTCAGTGAAACAAATTGTTTGCTATGCACCGATGGTGCCAACGAAGGAAGTGTCACAGCGGTATTCAATACGTGCCTACCATCTCCATCTTTGCATTTTTAGTTTTGAAAAAAGGAGGCTGATAATATGGACATTTGCTGCATAGTTAAATTAAACTGAAATATACATTACAATGGCTAGCCTCAGGATAAGTAAGCATGTGCAATGTTATATATTTTTCTATGGATCAAGGTTGCACTAACCTATTAACACTTATTTAGAATGAACAAAAATGAAGCATCACTGGTAGTGGTCAGAAAGTTTTCCTGCACATAATCCCAGCAGAGGAAAGACTCTGCAACCAACCTGCAGATATACCTGTTGCTCCGCCTTAGAAAAATTAGCCTTCTACACAATCTTATTTGCCATGCTTAAAGCACATGATAGGTGAATTTGTGTAAGGTTAAAGGAGCACATGGTTGGATGGAGGAGCATTTATTTGTATGCGATGATTATAAAGATATATGAGGTTTTGCACTATGGTAATTCTCCTTCCCTTTCTTTTATTGTTTCACACTGAATTTTGTAAGTTGGATATTAGCAAGTTGGATTTCTGGGAGTGGACCGATCTGGAAGAATCACAATGACCACATTACAGTATGGTATGGAGTTGAGTGATTTCCTGGATTTGTAAGCATTACTTACATACTAAAAGGTTGATGCTTACCTAAACCTAAACTGTCATGGGTGTATCGTGGAGGACTGCATGTAGAGTTAGTTTGTTAAAATTGGCAAGGAATTTTGTTTTGATTGTATATTGTGCCTGCAGTAGATTTTAACAATTAATGGTCTAACTTATTTAAACTGTGTAATATTTTTTCCTGGATCTAGTTATTTAATACAGTACTATACTGATTGGTTTTTAATTGAAATATTTTTTGCAGTTCCATGAACGCACTCACTATGATTCTGTTGATTGAAACATTATTCTCCAGGAAATGTAATAGTGTTTCCCTTAGAAGTCTGGAATTAATTCGATATAAGTATTCAAGGAAATGTGAGGTGTATTCTCTTCTCTTGCTCTTTCAGCAAGATGAATAGTTCCCAGGTTTTTTGGTTGTGAGATAGGTGCACATCGATATAATATGTGTTTCTCAAAAAAAAGGTCAAGTGTATCCAATGCTTCTTGAGTTAGGAGTGGATTATCTAGCTAGGGTTCGTGGTCTGGTGACCTGTAAGCAAGTAAAAACAAATTAAGTATGATCTAACATGAATTTGACCATTTTGTTCATTTGGGTTTACACCACATAAATATACAGTCTGACTTCCTAGAGAATTCAACTATAAAATATTTGTAATTGGTACCTCAGGGTTTCCTCTGGAGTTGATGCTGACCAAGAAAAAATATCTGACAGGCTGCAGAGACCAAGGCAAGCATCATGGAAGAGGAAGTAAGCAAGCTGCAGAAATGGTTATAGAGACCAAGACAAGGATCATCAGATAGATTTTTTTAGACATGTCCTTGCTATTCTTAAAAGTTCCATCGTGTTCTTCTATGTAACGTAAGATTTCGTTTATCCATTATCATATGACTGCTGCTCTGTCAAAATGTTTGCATGGCTCTAACATCAGTCTTCTTCCAGGCTGTTATTTCTACTCTGGTTTGCTCTCCGCTAAGTTTTTGGAGATCTTTCCTTCTTTATTTGTTCTTAGGCACTTCTTGTTCGAGGCATGGTCCAGGTATTCAAGTGACATCTAAATGTGTATGCACTATGTAGACAATGTATTTGGTTCTGGTGGAGAAACCAGGTGCCGAGGACGGTCTTCCTGAGTGGATTTGTTATTTTGCAACAGTATATTCTCACTTCATTATAGCAACAGGAAAATTCCCCATTCTCTTACAGTATTATCTGCAAAGGTCAGTACATGTAAGATAGCAATCTCTTTATGTTCCCTTGATTCACCTCTTTAGCTTGCAATTATGATTGGTGACGGTTCTCCTGAGTTTCTAAATTAAATAGTCTCAGACTTCACTGTGTTCACTAGCATAATATGTATTGAATAGTCTCAAACTTCACTAGCATAATATTATTTTATGTCTCGGTCCTAACTTGCATTATCTGTTGAGAGACTGCATATGTGTCATTCAAATGTATTCTTGTGTTGTCCTAAATTTCACAATGTTTTTGTGTCAAATCGTGAATTCTTCCCTGACTCCTACAATACGAGTTCTCAAGGGTGTTGGGTCTACGGTAAGTTTGCATACTTGTGTAAGAGTAGTTCAAATTTTCATTGCAACCCTAGGTGGCATGTAGCTCAATTTCTAGAATTAACAACTTTTAACATTTCCTTTTATCCTTGAATTTCAGACCTTTCGTTTTGTTCAATTGAAAGGCGTGGAAGTACACACCCATAATGTAACAAGATTGGTGATCAACACATTTGGTGGTGTCTGGTACTCCTATGCGAAGTACAAGCAGGCAGAAGAAAATGACACAGAAAATTCAACGTAATGTTGAGTCGCATGCTGTCAAGTAGCACCAAATTCACAGGGAGTCAAATAATAGAGAAACCATAGTACAATAATTTCTCCCAGAATTATCTGTTTTGGGCGTGAGAAATTCTTGAAACTTGATTAGGGGAATTCCGTTGTTCTTGTAGAAATAGCACCTCACGACCATGTGAGATAGCAACTGTAAGTGTTAGATCTAATTGCTTTGAACTGAATTGGTCACATGGTTGTTCTTTTGCAAATCAAGATGAAGGACATCCAAGCTACTGTGCTTATGCTATTACTCATTGCAAGGTTGGAATTTGGATGACTTAATTAGAGTTTAGTGATGGAATTAGCTGAAACCTTGCAGAAACATAATGCATATGCTTGGTCATGAAAAAAATTACCTTATGGTTTTAGTTTGTAGCATATTTTTGTCAAATAAAGTTAAAAATTGTGTCCCCGTAGCAACGCACGGGCTTGATCTTAGTGTTGGTGTAAATTGGGACCGAAGGGATACCAACACCACAGTACTCTTCTCCTCCGAAGGGGTCAAGAATCGAAGGGCTGCCCCTTCGAAGGACTACTTCTTCCACCACTATTGCTACCTCTGCTACTACTGCAGTTATGTCTTCTACTTCTACTACTACTACAAGGCAATAAGTAAAGAAGACAATAGTAACTTACTACTTCGGAGTTCTCCACTATTAAATGCTTGTCCCCTCAATTACAATGACCCTCTTATATATAAGGATGGGGGGAGTTGGCAATTTTCCTCCAAGTCCCTAGTGGTTATTTTCTCCGAGCCCCTGGTGGACACAGTATTTACAAGAAGCCCCTCAAGCTCATACAAAGGCCCATTAACTCCTACATGGGCTGGGCCATTCCTCCAATAGTAGCCCCTCAGCTACGTCGGTTTGATTGGCACAACAAAGCGGAGTAGCTGAAAACATATGGACTAGCCCAAACCTCCCTGCACCTTCGGCCCTAAGAAACACCCTCAAGACCCTCCGCCCATACGCCTCGCCAATAACTCCATTCCGAAAAACCCAGTGGGAAAATCGTAATGGAGAAAAGAGCATGTACGCCTAGCGGATTTACACGCACACCGACCTTACTAATGGTCGTCTTCGGTCTCTCTTCGACAGTGAAAGGCGCCTTCGGTGATGATGTAAGCTTCGTCGTTGTCACTAAGATGGCCTTTATCCTCAATGCTTCTCCTCCATTTGCTTCGGTCTTGCCTTCGGAGCCTCCATGCATTTCTCTTTTTCGCTCTTGTTCTTCCTTCAGAACGTTGTCAAATGATGATGAGACGCCTCTTCCCCTTCGGTCACAATGACCAGGCAAGACTTCATGGTTTGGGGTGATGCGCTCATCCCGATGCCACCATAGCCCCTCTTGCCCGGTGATTGTGACAAAGGCCCTGATGGCATACACTGCGTGCGACGAAGTATGTGTTGACGAAAACGAAGCCGGAGTCGACGTCAGTGAGGTAGACGATGAAGCCCCTTGAGCCACAGCCCAGTCGACGTCGACTAGACGCCAAAGACGATGTCGAAAGTCGATGTCAATTAGGTAGACAATGAAGCCCCACGAGCCAGAGTCCTGTCAGTGTCGTGCAGTAGGCGCCGAAGACGAAGTCGAAAGTCGATGTTGACCAAGTCGAAGTTGATGTTTGCTGAGGTAGACGACGAAGCCCCTCGAGCCGAACACATGTCAACAAAGAGGTAGTCAAGGGAGCTCCATTTGTCGAACCGTGTCGATGAATAGGTAGATGAGGAAGCCCCTTGCGCCAGATATTCGCCGAGCTGACCTTGTCGATGACGAAGTAAACAATATTGACGAAATCCCTGCTTTGCTATTCAACACTACATTCAAGGCGAATTATTTATATTCAAGAAACTCAAAAGCTTGTTAGACACAAAACAATCTATCTCAATTTGCATCGCGCAAACAAATCCAAAGGAACTGTAGGGCCTTCGGGGTGTCTCGGATCTGAAGCCACCCTCGGGCTTTCGGTGTGTCTCAGCTCCGGAGGATCTCATGGTGCTTTCCGGGTCTCAAATCCGAAGCCACGCTCGGGCCTTCGGTGTCTCAAGCTCAACTCCGGTCATCACACAGCCGGTCATTTGCTTCCTTCAAACGGAACCTCGGCTATAGCAGAGCCAGCTACTTGCCTTTGCAAGTTCAACTTCAGTCATTACGGGACCGGTCGTTTTCTTCCTGCAAACAAAACTTTGGCTATAATGGAGCCAGCTATTTGCCTTTGCAAGTTCAACTTTGGCCATCACCGGACCGGTTGTTTGCTTCCTACAAACAAAACTTCGGATATAACGGAACCAACTACTTACCTTTGCAAGTTCAACTCCGGTCATCACAGGACCGGTCGTTTGCCTCATGCAAACAGAACCTTGGCTACAACGGAGACAACTACTTGCCTTTGCAAGTTCAACTCTGGTTATCATGGGACCAATAGTTTGCCTCATGCAAACGGAACCTTCGACCAAACTCGGGCCTTCGGCATGAGAGCACTCGGTTCCACGCTTCGGTGTCATGCATGTATATATGTATGAAAGTGTGCATAAAAGTGTGCTTTTGCATGAAGGCTATGATGAAAGGGTTAGCCAAAGTAATGCAAAGGACATCTATTCATCACATTCTCAACTTGAGTGGTGAAACCATAAGATGACTGAAATCCAATAATACTGAAGTCCATATGGAAATCCCAGCAATCAGTCGATGAAGTTCAATAAGCATTGAAACCAATTGATATGGCATAGCCATTCCCAAGTCAAAAATAGAATAAAACAACAACGAGAGTCACTATCTTCGGGGTGAAAACCGATAACTCGGAGGACATAACCTGCAATGGACGTGACGAAGTGCCCACACTGTAAGTGCAATCAAGCCCCTAAGTGGGTTTTGGTGATGTTGACCACTTAATTAAAGGACTAATAAGCTTCTGAGTGTGAGTGACAGGTTTAAATTTGAAGAAAAGTGAAAAGGAAAGAAAGGTGACACCTCATTGTTTGAAGTGGCTTCCTAGAGCTCAAGACAAGCTTTAAATTCTTTTTCTATTTTGAATTTGAGTATAGGACAAGCTGTACTATCAAGAGGGGTACTAATAGTGGCATGGATGAAACCAAGTGCTTAAAAGTCTACTCTAAAACCAAAATTATCCCAACCACAAATGACCTACCAGCTAGGTGCCTTACCCTTGAAAACTTCTTTCGCGGAACCTCTGAGTTTTTCCCGGAAGTTCCGGGCTGCTCCCAAGTCAGCCTGCTGAAGTCACCTATTGCCGGAGGTTCCGGGATCTAGCCCGGAGGTTCCAAGATTTCAAAAGTGGCCGTTGTTGTTCTAGATCTGAGGGTATTTATACCCCCTTGTCTCCCAACGGTTAGCTTCTTCCTCCGTGCGCCAAACAGTAGTTTTTGCTCCCCATCTCCCCCAAGCATTGACTCCCACCTACTTGAATCCAAATCCAACCCTAGCATTCAAGTGTGGAGTGATTCCTTGTGAGATCAAGCAATTCCAAGCCCCTTCTTGTGTTCATGAGCACTTGGTGGACACCTAGCACCTTGGTGGATCTTTTACTCTTGGAGCCTTGCTCCTAGACGGCTAGAGGTTGCTTGGAAGCTCTCCAATTGAATATGGAAGCTCCAAGAAGTTTGTATTACCCTAAACTGCGTAGTCGAAACCCTCCGTCTATTACTTTGGTGATAGGTGTGAGAGAGGAGTGGATCTAGAGAGATTCCATAGCCTTTGTGGCTAACCACAACAACGTGGATGTAGGCCAAACTTTGTGATGAGCTGAACCATGGGATAAATTGTTGTCCCTTGTGTTTTACCTTCCATATGTTGTTGCTTGCTTTCTCTAGGTTGTATGCTCACTAGATCTATTAGGGTTTGCTATATCTTTAACCTAAGGTTGCTACTGTGATTATGTTCTTTCCTTAAATATTAGTAACCAATTTTCTGTCATCTTGTTGCTCTCAAATCTTGTTGTCCGCAGAAATTTGATAGAGGAACAAATTCCCGAAAGCTCCAGAAAAATACACCTAAGTGCATTTTCCCGGAGGTTCCAAGGAAAAACCTGGAGGTTCCGGGGTCTGGGCAGAATCTGGAAAAAATTGGTCGAGTTTCTTTTGCAGGCCTATTCACCCCCTCTCTAGGCCACTTGCATTCATCCTTTCACACACAAAACATAATAGTTGCATACAACTAGTCATTATGAATAGGATACGAAGTATAACTAGGAACAGGTGCTTAGCACATTTGAGATGAATGTGCGACAGCACAAGATATACGAAGGGTTAGAGTGCCCGCTAAAAGTGGAATGTAGGTTATGATAGGGGGGCATGATACTTACATATGGCAGTTGACCCTGCATTCAAGAGATATAAATACTTCATATGAAGGGTTAGATTATAAAGGTGAAGCAGCCTTCAGTAAATTTGACACAATTACTTTTTGTGAAGCCAAGCTTTGGTGATAACGAGACCGACACCAATTCGTTATACGAACTAAGTGACTGGTGGCCCTTGGATGCGTCCAACGGCCTCCAAGGGGTGCCGTTACTTACCCACCAAAATAAACTCTGAAGACTACACCCCCCGCATCATGGAGGGGGGATATTGCTTCGAAACATGCGAACTACTAAATACACAAAACTTTCAGGAAAAAACGTCTTGTGTTGACGGTGTATTTTGGTACACCAAGCATGTTCATTACACTTTGGTTTGGATTTGATTAGGAACTAACCCGCCACTAGGCACACTAATCATATGACAAGTTCATCTATGTGCATGCATTTGGAAGTGTTGTGTTTATGTAGGAAAACATGGACATAAAGGACGGATTCGCAACAAGTTCAAAGGAGCATTTACGGAGTCTTGTTTGTGTTCATGAGCTTGATGAAATCACTTCCAATGGTGGCAAGGACCGAAGTGCTACGAGGAGCACCGCCAGGGATTGAAGCGTAAAAGATCGAACTTCATGCGCGGAGAACATCCATCTTGGACGCAAGGATGACATCGTCAAAATCATGCAAGTGCAGGGGGGCAAAGTGCATAATCACCTGAGGACCCACGGGAGCGAAGGGGCGACTGAACCGGGCCGAGATGGGCCAGCCCACTCCGGGGGTCAGTTCGGCCCCCCTTTCCTTGCACCCGAAGGATCTTCAACCCTAAAACCCCGGAGGCGCCGCCATTCAACAGTGGGAGAGCCATTCGCACCAGGAGGCCATCCTCAAGCTAGAGAGAGAGGAGGGAGATCTCTGGAGGGAGATCAACCACCTCGAAGGAAGCACCCACAAGTGGAGAAGAAGGAAGGACACCGTCAGAAGGGAAACCATGATCAACGGTGCTATGTCTGGCACCTTGATGGGGTAATCTCCTTATTCGTCCATGGGTTGTAATCGATCTTGAGATGTAATCACACTTTGTCGGATTATCTATCTATCATCTTGTGTTGAATATACTTTAATGCTTAAGGTTAGCTACCATGCCGTAAAGGGAGTAAGAGCTCCAATGCTTCCTTGGATCCATTCAATACGCCGTGTCCATCATACGTCTAGTCATGAATACCTTCGCGTAGTGACCGTACGAGAGGAGGGAAAGGGAGAAACCGTGAACACAACCCTGATAGATTAGATTGGTTTTCATGACTTTAAGCGATTGCATGCTCTAGTATCATAGACCCATGGGCGAGTGTCTTTTATCTTGATATCTTGATCATTCTCTCTAGTGTAGTTTAGTTGTTTTCTAATTTAATCGTAGCTAGAATTTTAGTAGCTAGTGTGTAAAGGTAGATCGAACGCTTGTAATCCCCTTGCTCCGCGGATTGACAAGAACCTTGGGAATACCGTGGTGAAAATGGTGTGGGGTTCGTACGCTTGCGGATCGTAGAGGGATACGTCTTTTATCCGTCAACAAGCCCCTTTTTATGGCACCGTTGCCGGGGAGCAAGCTAGTTTACATCGTTTGGTTTGCGTTTAACTTAGTTTTAATTTAGTTTACCTTTTATTTGTTACATCTAACACATATTATCTAGAAAACCACTTTGTTTTGTTTTTGTTTTTTATCTTGTTGTCTAGATGGCGTTCATCAATCAACCCATGGAAGAACCGGAGAAATCACTAAGGGATTACGCTAGCCCTCGATGTGAAGACATAAAAGTACAAGAGTCGGATTCGAAGCTCGAAGCGACCAAGTATGAAATTAAATCCAAGATCATCGAGATGGTGGCGGCAAACCCATTTTAAGGGATGGTTACGGAGAACCCATATAGATACATAAGGCATTTCACGACACTATGCAACACGGTGCGACAAGAAGGAGTTCCCGATGAATGGTTCATATGGAATCTCTTTCCCTACTCACTTGCCGGCAATGCAAAGACATGGTACTCGTTTGCGTCCTTTGAAGTTGAAGGCAATTGGAACAAGTTGACAAAGAAGTTTTGCGAGAAGTTCTTTCCAATTAGCAAGGTTCAACATCTAAGGAGGCAAGTGATCACTTTCATGCAAGGAGAAGAGGAAGGGATAGACCAAGCTTGGGATAGGTTTAATGAGTTAATCAAACAAGGACCAAGACTCGGCTTCTCTGGTGACGTACTCTTGCATACATTTTTCTCTTCCCTAACCCCTAGTTGCATGCAACACATCCAAATGTGTGCAGGTGGGGATCTCATGGAGAAAACACTCACGGAAGCCGCCCAACTTCCACAAAAAAATAGTAAAGTAGCTGCCATGCGAAGAGATTGGGAAACAAGACTTGCGGAAGAGCCGAAATATAATTCAAGGAAGAAGAAGTGTGCTGAATTTTCTAAAGAGGCAACCCCGGAAGTCACAAAAGAGGAGCCAATCCCGAAAAAGTTTGAACAAGAACACATCAAGTCAAGAACTACCCCGAGCGTTGACTTCGCCGCATTGAATGAAACAAACAAGAGAAGCATGTCAAGCGCGAAGCCACTAAGGGAGTTCGAACCAATGGATTGGGTTCCTATCGATTACGGAGAGGTATTCGACAAGAGAAGACCGTTCCCTAATCAAAAGGGGTTGGCAAGAGCATTTGAAGTGGATTTCCCACCGGAAAGGAAAGCGGAAGATTCATACGACCTTGAAACCACCAGTGACATCTTTCAAAAGCTCTTTGGAAATGATGAAGTGGATCTGGAACACATAGACAAGGTGAAGAGAATCATGGGAATCATGCCCGAAGCATCACCATACGCTCGCCTCGCCAAAGTTTACACGATAGGATCCGAAGAAGAAGAGAAGATGGCACCACATTTGAGTTGCGAGATCAACGGAGTTCAATGCAAAGCTTTATGCGACATCGGAGCCCAAGTAAGTGTCCTGTCTTCTAAAATTTACGATAAAGTTCAAGACCACAACCTAGACTTAGCTCCAACATCAACAAAATAATTATGGGATATGGTAGAACTATTAAACCTCTAGGTATTGCTTGCAACATGAAAGTAAAAATCTCTGGAAAATGTATACCAACCGATTTTTTTTGTTATTGATGCTTACCATAGTAATAATGATCACATAATCCTAGGTAGGCCCTTTCTTAAGTTGGTTGATGCCGTGTTGGATGCCGGAGAAGGCAAAGTAACAATGAACCTTAATGGAACAAAGTACACATATAATTTTCTTCGCGTTTCTAAACACCCTACACCCTTTCCTCCCGAAGAAGAAGTAGAGGAGGTAGATAGTCTTTGTTTTGATGAAACCCTTGGAGACCCGCTGCAAAGAGCGATGGAAAATCAAATTAGTAATCAACAAGATGAAGAACTAGAAGAAGCAACAAAAGGCTTAGAACCACATGATGGAAGCGTGGAGGAAGGAAAATTTGAGGACATAGGAGAAATAAAACCCGAGGAGCCACAAGTGCCCGAGGTAGACCTTAAACCTTTGCCCAAAGGATTAAAGTATGAATTTTTGGGCCCAGACAAGACTTATCCAGTCATCGTGAGCGACGAGTTGAGTCCCGAAGAAAATGAGAAGTTGCTGATTTTATTGAAAAAACATAGGAAGGTGATTGGATATTCGATTAATGATCTCAAAGGTATTAGCCCAGCCTTTTGCGCTCATTGTATACCAATGGAAGACCAATGTAAGCCCGTAGTGGACCACCAAAGGGGGCTAACTCATGCCATGCGAGAGGTAGTAAAGAAAGAGGTCATCAAGTTACTTGATGCCAGAATCATCTACACGGTTCCGCATAGCGAGTGGGTGAGCCCGGTACATTGTGTACCAAAGAAAAGAGGTTTAACCGTGGTGAAGAATGAGAGGAACGAGTTGATACCACAAAGAATAGTGACCGGGTGGCGGATGTGTATCGATTATCGTAAGCTTAACAAAGCGACGAAAAAATATCACTTCCCCCTACCGTTCATTGACTAGATGCTCGAGAGATTAGCGAACCACGCTTATTTTTTCTTTCTCAATGGGTACTCGGGGTTCATGCAAATCCCCATTCACCCGGACGATCAACCCAAAACAACGTTTACATGCCTTATGGAATGTTTGCATATAGAAGGATGTCGTTCGGTCTATGCAATGCTCCGGCCTCTTTTCAACGTTGCATGATGGCCGTATTTTCGGAATTCATCGAAGAAATTGTTGAGGTGTTCATGGATGATTTTTCCGTTTATGGGAAGACGTTCATGGATTGCTTGGCAAACTTGGAGAAGGTCCTCACGAGGTATGCGGAGGTAGACTTGGTGTTAAATTGGGAAAAGTGCCACTTCATGGTTAAGCAAGGCATAGTGCTCGGACATGTTATATCCGAGAGAGGCATTGAAGTGGACAAGGCTAAGGTAGAGACGGTTGAGCAACTCCCACCTCCGACGGATGTTAAGTCCTTAAGGAGCTTTCTAGGCCATGCCGGATTTTATAGAAGAATTATTAAGGACTTCTCAAAGATCACTAAGCCTTAAACACATCTCCTTCAAAGGGATGTGGCCTTTGACTTTGATGAGAAGTGCCTAGCGGCATTCCAGACCTTGAAAAGTGCGTTGGTGAGTGCTCCCATTATTCAACCTCCGGATTGGAGCCAACCTTTCAAGATCATGTGTGACGCAAGTGACTACGCCGTAGGCGCGGTTTTGGGTCAAAGAAAGGAAGGCCGAGTTCATGCCGATTACTACGCTAGCAAAACTCTTAATGGATCACAATTAAATTATGCCACTACGGAAAAGGAGTTTCTAGCGGTGGTATTCGCTTTCGAAAAATTCAGATCTTACATCATGAACTCGAAGGTCATTGTTTACACCGATCATGCAGCCATCAAGTATCTCTTGGCTAAGAAGGAGGTTAACCGCGTTTGATTCGTTGGATCCTTCTTCTTCAAGAATTTGATGTTGAAATTCGTGATAAAAAGGGGTTGAGAATGTTGTGGCCAATCATTTGTGTAGGATGAATCATGGACAAGATGATAAAGAGCCCATAGAAGATAAGATGAGAGATGACCACCTCTATCGAGTGCTCGATAAAGACACTTCGATGATTGATATCATTCGAGCGATTCAGAAGATGCCTCTCGATCATCTAGATAAAAACTCCCAAAAGAAGATAATCTCCAAAAGTAGAAAGTACTTTTGGGATGCACCATACCTCTTCAAACTTGGCAATGATGGAGTGATAAGAAGATGTGTTCCAAGAGAAGAGAGGGTAGAAATTCTGAGAAAGTACCACTCGGTGGAGTACGGTGGACACTATAGCCATTTTCGAACCCAAGAAAAAGTATGGTTGAGCGGATTCTATTGGCCGGAGATGCATGAAGATACTAAAAGATATGTTGCATCATGCCCCGAATGCCAAATAACTGGAAACATCTCTCAAAGAAATTCTATGCCCTTAAATTACAATCTACAAATCGACTTATTCGATGTATGGGGTATAGACTTCATGGGGCCTGTCAAAAACTCATGCAAATATGAGTATATTCTAGTCATGGTTGATTTTGTATCCAAATGGGTAGAGGCTATGCCATGTCGTAAAGCTTCCACGGAGGAGTCCATTACTATGATCAAGAACGTGATTTTTCCTCGTTTCGGTACACCGAGAATCTTGATAAGTGATGGAGGAACTCACTTCACCGGGAAGAATTTGAAAAAGTGCTTGCCCAAGTTGGGGATTGAACATAGGGTCTCTACGGCCTATCACCCACAAACCAACGGACAAGCGGAAACGTCAAATAGGCAATTAAAAAGCATCCTCAACAAAACCATAGAGAAGGGAGGCAAAGATTGGTCAAAAAAATTAGACGGAGCTTTGTGGGCTTATCGAACGGCGTTCAAGACACCGATAGGTATGACCCCTTATCAATTCGTCTATGGAAAGGCTTGCCACCTCCCGGTTGAGTTGGAACATAAAGCCTATTGGGCGATTAAAGAGATGATTCTTGATCTCGATGCCGCGGTGGTGAAATGAAGAATTCAAATAAGCGAGCTAGAGGAGATGAGGTTGAAAGCATATGAAAATGGAAGCATATACAAAGAGAGAATCAAAAGGTGGTATGATAAAAGATTGAAAAAGAAAGAGTTTAAAGAAGGAGACAAGGTCCTCCTCTACAATTCGAGGTTTAAAACCTTTGGAAAGGGGAAATTGCAAAGCAAGTAGGACGGACCTTATGTTGTGCATTTGGTGCTCTCCAACGGAGCGGTGACCATTATGGATGTAAAAGGCGATCAATTTATGGTGAATGGTCAACGACTTAAGGTTTAGTACGAACCCGACATTGTGCCCCTTCACCATGTTGATGTCTTCACCATGGAAGAAGAGCCCGAACGTCCTGCCTAGGACGCAAAAACAAGGCATGAATTTCTGTAAATAGTTTTTCTTTTAATTTTTTGGAGTTTCTCGCGAAGATTTACTGGGCCAACTTTTTCCCATGGGCTAAGGAGGCGAAAAAAGGGCGGTGCACGAAAAACCGGACCGGCCCGGCCCTCGAGACAGGGTGGGCCGGCCGGCCCAGTCCGACCAGCCTAGGTGCGTCCCGGCGGCGGTCGATCCCGGTTTTTGCCTGAATTACTCCTTTTCGACTTCCTTCTTCGGTCAGAAAATTTTAAGGGAAGTTTAAAAAGGAAAATGAGGTTATTAGGGTTTTCCTCTTCAGACTATTTATTTGGCCGAATTGGGAGCTCGGGAATCAATCCCTTCAAGCAATATTTTGCACCCACGCGGAAGCCATTGTGTCCCCGAGGAGCTTAGAGTTGAAGCAAGAAGCCAAGGAGCCATCAATGGAGGAGGCGAAGCGATGCGAGCTCAAGCTACCCGTCGAGATCAAGAGGACCGCCCGCATCCGTTGCAGAGGGCATGTCCCGACAGGAGCTATTGCATCTCGCAACCCCGTCGAAGGAGAGAAGGTCCCTACGCCCGTTCGAAGGTCGGTGCACATCCAAGGCATGAATCGGAAGGACTACAAGGAGGTGTCGCCCGAGCCTAAGGACTATGGGGGTAGCGACTACTCCGACAATTGTAGCCCAAGCTCGTGGGCGGCCGCCGGAAGAGATGATAACAATCTTTACATTTGGGATGAGGTGCCCAAGGAGAAGACTCCCGAAGGTCCCAACGGCGGCGGCGACGACGGCGGCGACGACAATGGTGGTGGTGACGACAGCGGCGACGACAATGGTGGTGGCGATGACGGCGGAGACGATGGCAATGACGACCCATTCGGATTGCATCCGATGTGTTGTGCGGCTTGCCGTCACTCCATCGCGGATCTCTACGTGTCGGTCGACGAATGTCTCCAAGCCATGGAGGCGATGAGGCAGCATTTGAAGGATTTGGAGTGCTTAGTTGAAGACGACTACAAGTTCCTTAACCGCAACGTGCGCAAACTTTTTGGCATGGTAGGGAACATGAGAGGAAAGTGGTGCAATAGTTGCGGGAAGTACCACTAGGTCTAGTTTTCCCCTTAAGAATTTTGTAAGATACGATGAGGACGTCGTATGTTTTTAGTGTGGGGGAGAGCTAGCTAGCTAGCCTTAGCTTTTGAGCTTCAAGTTTAGGTTCGGTTTGATCTTCGAGAGAGTCTTAGAGTTTAAAGAGAGTCTTAGAGTTTAATGAGTCTTAGTTTTCGAGTGTGTTTTTAAATTTTTGCAAGTTTGAAGTGTCTTAAATTAGTGTTGAGTCAAAGAAAATCAAATAAAAAGAGTCTTTATATATATTTTGTGTCTTGTGTGATGCTTATCTTTATTCACTTGTTTGTTTATCTTTGATTCTTGATATATGAACATAAGTGTGTGGTTTGAAAAACATTTACCGTGGTGCTTAGTGGAATTGCTACTACTAAGAGCACCCATACCACACTTCGATCTTGAGCTTCACATGTTAGTTGTGCTATGTTCAATGCTAAAAGTTGGAGGATTTCAGTTCTGAATAATATCTAAAAACCTTGTAATAAAGGTTAGCAAAACCTCTTTTTCCAAGTTGAGAGTAAGAAAAAAATCCTATACAAAGCCAATTCATTTTTTGCTCCACCATAAGTGTGATGAGGACGATGAGTTAGGCTAGGATCCTTCTCTCTTGGGAGTTTTAATTTCGAGCAATGATCATGCTCTTGTGCTTATCTTTTGTTGCTAGCCTCGTCATGCATTCGGTAACGTGACTTTCACATCGGAAGTCCCGTACATCGCCCAATTCCATACCCAACCCTATACATCTCTTTTGTACATCGCATTCCTTGAACACAACCTACTCTCAAAGTTTCGTCTCATCTCTAGCATGATTTATTTAAAATTTTAGATTGTATGCATGCAAGAAAGAGAGGAGTTGAGATCTTTGAAAAGTTGTCAAGAGAGGGAAAAATAAAGAGAAAAGTATGAGTATGGAAAAGAAAGAAAGAAAAAATATATAATAGAAACGTAAAGAGAAAGAAAAAAGAAGAGAAAGAGAAAAGAGGAGTGGCAAGAAGGATATGAGAGGGATGAATCAAGTTAAAGAAAAAAATAAAAGTGCAAGGAAGGATGTCACGTTGTTGAGAGGCGAAACTTTCACTCTTTTTCCAACCATGTGCAATCCGACAACGAGGACACCCTCGATGCCTCGTAGTCATAATTTTCTTTTGCCCTTGCACATGTCCACCATTCTAAATCTTCTCATCCTTGATATCCTTACATATGGTTAATTCTCATGATCATTGGCTTTGAAAGGTAAACAACCAATAGAGGAAGTTCTTAGTTTGACAATACTTGTGTTGATTGCGCTAGCCTACCTATAGCTCCACTTTACATGTTATATGAGAGACTTATGGGAGGTGAGAGTTTTATAAAACTGGTTTAGGATAGCTACCTCATATGAGTGACTTGAGAGAGCTTGGAGAAAGGTTTTTGTCTAATACTTGTTGCAGGAATTTTGTTTGAAAAATCATAAAAACCCTCCGATGGAAGCAAAGAGGTAAGCTTGGCTGAGATTGAAGCCTTTGAGTGAAGAGTTTTGAGTTCTGGGGTAAATCTTGACGTGGTAAAGATTTTAAACGCCCATGTTTATGTTTGATGATCATTACTTTATGTTTATGTATTAAAGATGAAAGGATTGACTAACTTGTGAAGAAGGATTAGCGGTACACGATTACAACACTTTAGACGAAGTTCTTTTACGAGTACTTGCTCAAGGACGAGCAAGAGCTAAGCGTGGGGGAGATGTTGACGGTGTATTTTGGTACACCAAGCATGTTCATTACACTTTGGTTTGTATTTGATTATGGAACTAACCCGCCACTAGGCACACTAATCATATGACAAGTTCATCTATGTGCATGCATTTGGAAGTGTTGTGTTTATGTAGGAAAACATGGACATAAAGGACGGATTCGCAACAAGTTCAAAGGAGCATTTACGGAGTCTTGTTCGTGTTCATGAGCTTGATGAAATCACTTCCAATGGTGGCAAGGACCGAAGTGCTACGAGGAACACCCCCGGGATTGAAGCGTAAAAGACCGAACTTCATGCGCGGAGAACCTCCATCTTGGACGCGAGGATGACATCGTCAAAATCATGCAAGTGGAGGGGGCAAAGTGCATAATCCCCTGAGGACCCACGGGAGCGAAGGGGCGACCAAACCGGGCCGAGATGGGCCTGGGCCGGTCGGCCCAAGCCTGCCGGCCCAGCCCACTCTGGGGGTCGGTTCGGCCCCCCTTTCCTTGCACCTGAAGGATCTTCAACCCTAAAACCCTGGAGGCACCACCATTCAACAGGGGGAGAGCCATTCGCACCAAGAGGCCATCCACAAGGTAGAGAGAGAGGAGGGAGATCAACCACCTCGAAGGAAGCACCCACAAAGTGGATAAGAAGGAAGACACCGTCGGAAGGGAAACCATGATCAACGGTGCTATGTCTGGCACCTTGATGGGGTAATCTCCTTATTCGTCCATGGGTTGTAATCGATCTTGAGATGTAATCGCACTTTGTCGGATTATCTATCTATCATCTTGTGTTGAATATAATTTAATGCTTAAGGTTAGCTACCATGCCATAAAGGGAGTAAGAGCTCCAATGCTTCCTTGGATCCATTCAATACACCGTGTCCATCATAGGTCTAGTCATGAATACCTTCGCGTAGTGACAGTACGAGAGGACGGAAAGGGCAAAACCGTGGTCACAACCTCAATAGATTAGATTGGTTTTCATGTCTTTAAGCGATTGCATGCTCTAGTATCGTAGACCCATGGGCGAGTGTCTTTTATCTTGATATCTTGATCATTCTCTCTAGTGTAGTTTAGTTGTTTCTAATTTAATCGTAGTTAGAGTTTTAGTAGCTAGTGTGTAAAGGTAGATCGAACGCTTGTAATCCCCTTGCTCCACAGATTGACAAGAACCTTGGGAATCCTGTGGTTAAAAAGGTGTGGGGTCCGTACGATTGCGGATCGTAGAGGGATACGTCTTTTATCTGTCAACATCTTGCGATGAGCATCAACATGTGACTAACACTAAGTACTCGCAAGCTAGGGATTGGTCTGTTTAAAACCAGAGATGAAGGGTACTTCGTCATTAAACCGAAAAAGGATTATTGGTGGCCAAAAATAAAAATAAAAATATAGACCACACCAAGCACTACCCTGTGACGGTGATAAAGTTGTACAATAAAATATCAGCATGATGCCCCTTCGGTGGTTGCTAAATGAAGGGTGGACGAGCAGTCCACAAACAATGAGATAAGATTATGATATTGGAGACATGACTTGCTGCAAGTTTTATTGGAAACATTAGAGAAAAATAAATGTTCTCATGCTATGTTTCACTGAAGTGCACATCCAAAAGCTAAACCATCTCCTTCGTATTGTTGCACTTTACTTAATAAATGATAAATAAATAGAAAAATTTAATCATGATGCAAGGCTTTGTTGCCGAAGCCAAATTTGCACCTATAAAAGCAGGATATTAAACTACGGCCTAAAACTAATAGCAACATGCCGGAGCTAATAACATTATATTGGATTGTATATATGCAAGCGGGGCGGGTTTTGCCGCGAACCCACCGGCGGAACCCGCACCGCGAACCCACATGCCCACGCCGCGAAACCCGCATAGCAGAAGCGGACCATGCGGCTCTGCCCGCGGTGCCTGGCGGCGCCGCAAGCCCGCAAGGCCGGCATCGCAATCGAGTATTCGAGTGTGTCGTCTAGCTCGTGGAGCAGCTTCATCTGTTGCCGTCGTGCCTCCACTCCTTCTACAGCGAACTGCCCGCTGCCCTGCTCTCCAAGAGGACCGCCATTGTTGCTGATCTTAGAACCTACCGACGACATCATCATATTGCTTGTCCCTCGAGCGCGGAGGTAGAGGAAACAGAAGCTGCGCCCAGCACTAACATCTATCTCGTTATGCAGAGCAGGATTTGGAGTGCGACGGAGTGCTATCCTGCCACTTTGAATTGATTTGGCCACTGATGGCATTCCTTTCCCCAACATTCAATTCAGCCGATTCATTTGCTATTTTTAATTTTCTTGCAATGATGTAGCGTGCGACAGCTATGGCGGACGGAACAGAGGCAACGGAGCCACGGACGCAAGGCCGATGATGCTTTTCTCAGCGTTAGCGAACGGTCTCCGCCAGGGCTGCCAGAGTGCCAGCCTGCCGCCCTAGCGGACGCACGCGGGCAGCCGCAACACCCGCACAAGTAAAGCGGCTCTATGCGGGCTGCCGCATGAGCCCGTAGCAAGAATTGCGGCTCGTGCGGGCGGGGCGGGCAGCCGCGAGCCGCCCCGTTTGCATCCCTATTGGATTGTCAGAAAAGTGCTTCCCAAACTCTTTAGTATCAAAAAATCACCTCGTCGCTACGATGGGTACTTCGGCTCACAATCCCTTCAGAGCATTAGCTATTCCTAAAGTCAGTCATGTGCAAACATAGATTGATAAAAGCACTAGTCATATACAAAAGGGAGCAGCTAGCACGGATAGCTGGACCACAAACCATCAGCCCACAAAATCAACCGAAGGGTGTAGTTCCGAACTGGGCTTCATCGACCCTAAACAGAGCTCTCATTGGACTTAGCGCGCTCAACAGCTTGTCAAAAAACAACAAACTAATTGCATCGCACTTGGGCTATGTAAATTAACCCGAAGCAGCAAAGATGGGTCGATCAAGTTGACCTGGCCCTTCAGACCAAGATTACACCTGGTCGTCCTTGCCTGGGCTTTTAATTCCGAAAGACAAAGGGTAAATAAAATATACACGTTCCAAGTGCCTAGCAGACAAGTGCAAAGGTCAAACATCAAGTTTTGATTGACAGACAGTCACCCCGTCGACCTTAGGATGAAGGGTACTTTGGTGAAAAAAAATTGAGCACAGTGATCAAAATTTAAAACTTTTCTTAAGAGCATCGACTTGTGACCAACACTAAGCATGTACCCTAAAAAATAATCATGTGCTGCGTCATGGAGATGGTAGATGATGACGAAGGGTACCTCATTCCCAATGAAATGATTCTGAATGTAAAAAATCAATCCCATGACACCCGAGATGATTTCGAAAGTGAAAAATCCCACTGATATAATTATTTTTTAGATAAAGGAAACAGAGTTCCGGCCTTAACAATTCGAAGGAATTGTCTGCAGCCAACATTCAACAATACGCAGCAGCTAGGCTGCAAGCACCCTCACCAACAAGATGAACACAAACCCCTAGGGTCACAAAAAGTCCACAAACCGACTCTGCAGAAACAAACTCAAAGCAGGAGGACACAAACACTCAAGACTAGCAGCCAATGCGTCTAAAGGCGTTCCACCCCGAGTCATGGAAGATCTCCAACGCCACACTCTCCACCCAACGGCATCCTTCCTTCAAACAAAATCTCCCCTCCTCCCTTGAGAGGATGGACCAACTCCTGATCCAGTGAGTCCCTCTAAATATCACCTGCAAAACAGACATATAACGTGACTTGTGAAACACGATATCATTTCTACTGATCCAAATGGCCCAGCAAAAAGCCGCCATCCCGACCATAACAAGGTTCCTTTGCCTCTTCGAAAAACTTCGAAGCCAAGGACCAAATAGATGTTCCACACTATATGGCCTCCTGATTCCAAAGGTGAGACACACTATCTCCCACACGAGCTTGGCCATGGGGCAAACAAAGAACAAATGTTGGATAGACTCGGGCATACCACAGAAACTACAATTAGTACACCCCTTCCACTTCCTTTTCGCCAAATTATCTTTGGTTAACACCACTCCCTTTTTAAGGTACCAAAGGAAGATTTTAATCTTCAGCGGCAATTTGGCTTTCCAAGCCCCACACTCAACCGGCGCTCCAGACGTTAAAACCAAATTATCGTACAAATCTCTAACTGAGAACTTCTTACTAGCTGTCCAAACAAAGGTGTCTCTACGGTTGCTAAGGTTAACGTCTAGCACGCAGCCAACTATTTTGCACCAATTATCCCAGTTAACCCCAACTAACGCCCTCCTGAAAGAGACATTTAGTGGTGTCGTACTTAGTACTTGGGCCACCGACACACCTTTCTTCTTGACTAAGTTATAAAGAGCTGGATATTTAACGCTAAAAGGCTCTTTCCCTACCCACAGGTCCTCCCAGAATCTAGTCTGGGACCCATCAAACACCTGGAACCTACCCCTTTCGATGACCAAATTCTTGACTTCCATTAAACCTCCCCAGAAATGTGAGTCCCCCTTTCGTTTCTCCACCTGCGATAAGGTCTTGCCCTTAAGGTACTTCTTTCTTAACATTTGTTGCCAGACACCATCTTCATTCAGCAGCTTGAAAACCCATTTACTTAAAAGGCATTTATTTTGGATATTCAAATCCATAATCCCCAGCCCCCCCGCACTTTTAGGCTTGTGGAGGATACTCCACTTTGCAAGCCTATACTTCTTCTTTTGCTCATCACACTGCCAAAAGAATCTCGATCTGTAGTAATCTAATTTCTCCAAAACACCTTTAGGTATCCTGAAGAAAGACAACATATACAATGGCAAGCTAGAAAGAACCGAGTTAATTAGGACTAGCCTTCCTCCCGATGATAGCATCTTCCCTTTCCAACTACTCAGCTTCTTTTGAAATCTCTCCTCTACCATTCTCCAGTCCCCGTTGGAGAGCTTTCTAGGGCTCATCGGTATACCCAAGTACCTGAAAGGGAATACTCCCTCCCTGCACCCAAAAAGCCGAATATACTCCATCGCCCTATCCTTTGCGCCTCCAAAACAAAAAAGTTCACTGTTATGAAAATTGATTTTTAGACCGGAAAGCTTCTCAAAAGCGCTGAGCACTAGCCTCAGACCCTTTGCTTTCACCAGATCATCCTCAATGAACAGAATGGTATCATCTGCATACTGCAAGATGGACAAACCACCGTCCACTAAATGCGGAACTAGACCCTCAAAATAGCCCAGCCCTTTGGCTCTCTCAATAAGCACTGCTAACATATCCGCCACCAAATTGAAAAGAAGAGGCGAAAGAGGGTCTCCCTGACGCAAGCCTTTCCTGGTTTGGAAGAAGTGCCCCAGGTCATCATTGATCTGTACACAGACACTGCCTTTAGAGACCATACTTTCTATCCACTGGCACCATAAACTCGGGAATCCCCTCATTCTAGGAACCTACTGCAAGAAATTCCAGTTGACTTTATCGTATGCCTTCTCAAAATCTAGTTTGAGGATAAGGCCATTCTTTCGCTTCCTCTTTAACTCATGCAAGGTTTCGTGTAGAATCACTACCCCCTCCAAGATATACCTTCCAGGTAGGAATGCTGATTGAGAAGGCTTAGTAATCCTACACGCAACCGACTCAAGCCTGTTAGCCATCACTTTTGTAAAGATCTTGAAACTAACATTGAGCATACAAATCGGCCTATATTGCTGGATCTTTTTGGCCTCCTTCTCCTTCGGAATGAGCGAGATAACTCCAAAGTTAAGGCAAAAAAGGGGTAGGTTCCCCGAATGGAAATCTCTAAACATGGCCATTAGGTCATCCTTGATGAGACTCCAAAAAACTTGATAGAATTCAGCCGGGAAGCCATCCGGCCCTGGAGCCTTATTATGCTTCAACTGGAAAATAGCGGTCCTAACTTCCTTCTCGGTAAACTCGGCCATGAGCTCCACCCTCTCTGAGATGGTGAGCTGAGGGATACCCTCCACCATGGATTCATTGAGAGTGAAATCATTCTCCTGCGATGCCCCAAAGAGGTCTTTATAATAATTTGTAATGTAGTCTTTGAGAGCCATCTCCCCCTCAATGACTCCCTCCTCTTGTTCCAGCCTGAAGATTCTCGTCTTCCTTCTCTTGCCATTAGCGACCATCTGGAAATATCTAGTGTTATTATCCCCTTCCAGAATATTGGTTGTCTTAGCCCTCTGAAACCACTTCAACTCCTCTTCCCTTAGTAACTGGTTCAACCTCTCGTGAATGCTTTGCTTCAAGTCCCAATCGCACTGGCTTAGCAGCTGGGACTCAGCTTTTTTGTCTAACTCCTCCGCTTTTCTCACGAGCTCCTCCTTCTCTTTTTTATAGGCTCCACTCATATTCTTTGCCCAACCCCTTAGGAATTGTCTCAACCTTCTGATTTTATTTTGCCACCTTTGCATCGAGGTATTACCCTTGTTCTCCTTCTTCCAAACCTCAGAAACAACATCAAAAAAACCCTCCTTCAGCAACCAACCCAACTCAAACTTGAAAGGAGGCGGACCCTTGCGCTTGGTGCCCTCCCTCAAGCAGAGCAAAAGAGGAGTGTGGTCCGAAATTTCCCTATTAAGGGCCTCTACTGTAACTAGTGGATACTGTTGTTCCCATTCTGTACTAACTAAAACTCTGTCTAACCTCTCATATGTAGGTATCCTACGAGAGTTAGCCCAGGTGAACCTACGACCTGACATCTCAATCTCTCGTAAATCCAAGCTGTCAATGACCGCGTTAAACAGGAATGGCCATCTCTCATCAAATCTGTCATTATTCTTTTCGCTACTATTTCGAATGATATTGAAATCCCCGCCTATGCACAGCGGCAGACATTCCCCTCTGCAAGCTTGCACCAACTCCGTTAAAAAGGATGCTTTAAATTCTGAATGGTGAAGAAGCGTGTCTCTTGAATCCCATTAACTAGATTGGCTTGCTATCTCATACGAGGGTTGTGTGATAATATTATTGACCAGAGAAAATGATGATAAAGTAATAGATGAAGGTGCGCATGATATGAACATTACCACCCTTCGGAGTACCAGTATAACCAACTTATATGAAAATGGTAAGCAAACAAAACAGTGTTGAAATGTGCCATAATAAAATATTCGAAGGATACTTTTCTACAAAACAGAGGTTAGACCTTTAACTGAGACAAATAGTTTGCTAGCGCAGTGATATTTGCTATGCCCCTTCGGCACCCTGGACTGACTTAACAGAACTAGAAGTGCTAGCTGCCCCACGTTTGGACTTTGGAGTACGAGGAAAGGAGGCATGTTGCTAGTTGTTCAATAGAGGTTTTGAAATTTGTGCACGACAGGCAGTGAGGCAGACCTTCGTCACTCACATACGAACGGCAAGAATCGAAAAAGACACGGTGCCAAACTATTGGTGTAAATTGGGACCGAATGGATACCAACACCATAGTACTCTTCTCCTCTGAAGGGGTAAAGAATCGAAGGGCTGCCCCTTTGAAGGACTACTCCTTCTTCCACCACTACTGCTACCTCTGCTACTACTGCAGCTATGTCTTCTACTTCTACTACTACTACTACTACTACAAGATAATAAGTAAAGAAGACAACAATAACTTACTACTTCAGAGTTCTCCACCATTAAATGCTTGTCCCCACAATTACAATGACCCTCTTATATATAAGGAAGGTGGTAGTTGGCAATTTTCCCCCAAGCCCCTGGTGGTTATTTTCTTTCGAGCCCCTGGTGGGCACGGTATTTACAAGAAGCCCCTCAAGCTCATACAAAGGCCCATTAACTCCTACATAGGCTGTCCATTCCCCCAACACCTAGTCCTAATAAAAAAGAGACAACAAAGCTAAAAGCATTAAAACAAAGAGAGTTAGGAAAGCTAAAAAGGCCTGCTACCTACGTAGAGGCCCACAATCACTGGCCCAATTAATTCTACCCTAATCCACTTATCCAGCTCACCACTATTCCAACCAGGCAACCAAAAGCCACGCGCTTCACGTGAGAGGCCGGCGGCCGCCACCACCACCCGTCCACATCTCGATCCGTCCATCCATCGCCGATACCTCCAACCTCTTGGGTCGTGAGCACAGGCAGGCCACGCACGCGAGCAAGAGGATGCTGAAGTGCTGAAATACTCCCACACGACATATGGTAATGAGCTAGGCGGGCGTTGGCTTCTCCGGCTAGGAGGCACGTAGAAGGACAATGATGAAGGCCCGGTGATGCCCCTGCGTGCGACTGAGCAAGAGAAGAGGTAAGTGCCCTCGACTCCGATCCAATCCTCTGCCACCAGTCTGCCACCGTTGTCTCTATAACCCGCAAATCGGGATGCCTTCATCTCCTCTCTCCCAGTAACGACGACGGGGTGGTGGTTGGTCTCATCCAGATCTCGCGCCCCATCCTCATCTGCCTTTCCTCCCTGCCTGAAGGACGACAACAGCTCATCGGGAGCCGGCGCCTGATGAGGGGCCCTCAATGGTGGTGCAGTAGCTCATCCACTGTTCTTTTTGTAGAGATCTAGATTAATGCAGTAGCTCATATGCTTTTTTTAGTATATGTGCTGTGGACGGTGAGTTAGAAGTTCCAGTTTGTTGCTACAATTGCTTGAAGTGTACTAGGTGTGCAGCGATCTAGGAAGTAGCTGCTTGATGCTCGAGCTGTGCCTACGGCCTTTCGGTAGTTTATGGACCTACTTCTTTGTGATATGTGTCTAAGTTTGTTGATCTATAAAAAAGGACTAATTGTCTACTATATGTAGTGGTTCTCTACTAATAACATTTTGGTGCATTATGTTTGACCAAAGTTTTTTTTCTTCCAATTTGTTGCCTTGCTCGGGAACAGGGCTAAAAGGAATCCTTGTGATTTCCTTCTCACAATCACAGCTCAGGTGTGTATTTCAGTTCATTCACATCTATATGCTAATCATGAGTTATGGGATGCATTTGTTTACCTGCAGTTGGAATTTTAATTTCAGAAGATTTCAAGAGCTACAATTTTTCTTTGACTCATAATTGTTGGGGCTTCCAGAAGTTGCTGCCCCGCCCGTTCTGCACTTAGCCTTAGTGTTCCAGGAGGAGCAGCTCTTGTCAAGTTTACTAGCTACGCTGGTATGTGCCTTTGCCTCAATTCCTTGTTTGCCATTGCTACAGAACTTGGGCATTTGGCATATACAAAGCTTGGATTCATGGGAGTCATAATGAAACCATTGACATGAATGATTGAATCCCAAAAGTGTGCCAAAATTTATTTACCTAGAGAGAATATGAGTGGTGCAGATGGTAGGGGATGTTTAGAATGGTTAATGATCAATTCTATAAAAAAACATTTATTTTATGTTTGTATTGGATGGTTTTATTTTATTGATCTAATACGATTGTGATTCTTTTAACTTGTAATGTGCAAATATTTCTTTATCAATCATATGCCACAAGTTGTATATATCTCTAACTTTTTGTGTCCGAGGTCAAGGATTGGAAGGGTGGTGGCTCGAGTGTTGTTGCTTGTCCGGTAAAAAAGCTACAACTTGCTCACTATAACTATAACATTTCTGTGATTGACTGATTTTTAGTTAGCTTACAACATTAAATTCAGCTAACACCTGCCAATTGGGTTAGCTAAATGCATCCACTTTGACTTGTTTTAGCACTAGAACCATTATGACATTTCATTCATAATATTCCGTTGTAGAGAAAATAGTATGTTTCTTATCTTTTTTTTGGAGTTTCTTACAATCTTTATCACTACATTTTAAGATCATAAGAGAATACTGATTGTGGTTTCAGTATAGCCAGCAGTTCAGTTGCATTTTAAATTTTCTGAATCCCTTATATTCCCCAACACAGGTTAGGCAATGTATGAAGTAGCATATAAACCTGAGATACAAAACTGACATCATGGTGGCAATGTCAGGCTACAGCAAGGATGGTGGCGATGTCAGGATACAGCTGCACAGACTCATATCAGCCAACAACAGGCAAGTGGCACTTGAATCCTAAGTATACAAGTGCCACTGGTTTAGGAGATATAGATTTTACTTAATTGCTTTTAGATTTTGCATGTCCTATGAACATATTTGAATTTGAAATAATGTTGTTTGTCAAAATATTATATTACAATTATAGTTTTTCTAAAGCATGTCATTTTAGGTGAAAGCTTGAGTTTGAGGAGGAGCATGCAAATGGTGGACGATGGTGAACATGAAGGCAACCTTTGTTGTTGTAGTTGACATAGGTCATATAACTCGAATGAGTTCAAACTGTGTGTTGGATATATTATGTGTTATACCTGTAGTTGTGTCCTACTTTAGTTTAACACTAGATGTGTTTCATTAAGGATTTGTGTGAACAAATTATATTTCATTTTAATGGATGTCAATGCTTCATTGGTTATATATTTATTGTTGTGCGATTATTCATTTAAGCTACCAAACAAAGCATTGCAACAGGAATTATTATATTCAAGAGGTGTTGCAATATATGATAAAAACCAAACCAAATTGCATTGCAACATTTACACATATAACAACCA
Source organism: Cenchrus americanus (assembly GCA_947561735.1). Taxonomy (NCBI): domain Eukaryota; kingdom Viridiplantae; phylum Streptophyta; class Magnoliopsida; order Poales; family Poaceae; genus Cenchrus; species Cenchrus americanus. The sequence goes on along the minus strand of OX387242.1, from coordinate 160,359,069 downwards.
CATTTAGTCATGGTAATAGATGACCTATTTGTAGCAAGCACCTGAGTAACGTGGCAATAGCCTATGCTGCCTATAGCAACAATTCACAAACATGGGAATAGAGGATCTCTCTGTAGCAAAAATATACAAAAACGTTGCAATAACCTAAGCCACCTATAGCAACTATTCAGGCGACATGGTAATAGAGAAGCTCTATTGCACTGCTTTCTCCACGTAGCAATAACCACTATTGCAGCAACTACGCTACGTTGCGACTGCATTGTGTTGCTACACGACCAGCGTGTCGCAATACGTGTCACTAGCAACATCTAGTTCGTTGAAATTGATATATTGCCACAGCTATAGTGGTTGCAATTGCTTTTGTTACAACACTCACCAAGTGTTGCAAAAATGTCAAAAGTGTTGCTATAGATGGGTTGCGCGTCGCAACTAAAACGTAAACCGTTACATTCTGCTATTGCTACCGTTACAAGTGCGACGACTTTTGACCAAAAATAAAAGGTAGCAAAGTACTATTGTTACCATTTTTGGTTCGTTTGCTACACTTTTTAAGTGTTGATTTTGACTCAAAACCTTGTAGTGTTTATTTGGTGGTGTTCGATGTTGTGATGTAGCAAACATTTCATAATCGTGTTGAAAGTGTTGAATTCAGAAGTTGCACTTTCATTGCGACGTGTCAAGTGGATTTTGAATGTTCCATGCAACATTAATCGGATGCTGCGGTGGGGTTTTTCTCGTCATCAAAGTAATGTCTAACAACATTTTTCCACATGTTTTTTTTGATGTTGCAAGTATTAAACTTTAATGTTGCAGCGCATCCCGTGGATATTTTATTATGAACTGTAGTCGACATATTTTAACAGACGGTGATGCATGCTTCCAACGGGAGTTACCCGCCGGACCTCAGGTGCTAGCTAGTAAGCCCTACGAGAAAAAGACAAAATATGTGAAGGATTCGTTCCTTACTTTAATACTAGGTAGGGATTACCACTCCAGGTGCAGGGCCGGCTCTAGGGGTGTGCGATAAGTGCACAGGCCCAGGGCCCAGCCCCATAGAGGGCTCATACCAGTAAATATACCTATTGTGAATTCCACAGTCCAAATTTGTTTAGCTAACTGAAAATAGGAGAAACAACATCTTTGGCCCATATAACCAAACTTGCACCATGACTGTCGATTGCATGTCCCTAGGCAGGCCCATATATGGTTAATTGTTTGTGTACAAATTCACTTATGGATCCACATCATCAATTTTGCACTAGGGCCCTCAAAAGTGTAGAGCCGGCCCTGTCGTGACCCACATTTGTGTTCACGCAACCACATATCTGATTCTAGCTACCGGCCGTAAGTACAGCCGGAGCAGATGCACGCAACATTTTTGTTCGGTGTGGCATTAACTGAAATGCACCTGCTCGAGATCCACCTGTGTTGATCTGCAGGCAAGAAACGCACACACGAGGTCACAACAAGAGCAAGATTATAAACTAGAAAGGTGATGAGGCTCGCGCAGCAAATTCACAAAGGACTTGAGATCGCAGTTCACGATTAGCACTACGAACGTCGCATCACCACGTTTCTATAGTGTATATATATATTCCTGGTACCACAAACAACCATATGAAGGATTAAGGCAAGCTATTTATGTCTGCATGAACATGTAAATTAACTAGCAGAGTCATCAACTGTGATTCGTTATTGGCCATGCTCGACCAGAGACATGCAACGTGGGCAATAAATAGAGTACAGAGCATCGGAGCTAGCAACGACCTAACACAGTTGCGCATGCAGTGTGATCAAGTTCGTGCTCGCTTGTACGCGCTCTTGCCTTGTGTGGTGTAAGCAATCTAGCTTGTACGCCATAAAGCCATGTCTGTCGATGGATAGTCGCGATCAGCACAGCCTAGTCGACTTGCATAATTGATTGCTCGGTCTTGGAGATCCCCCTTGGTAATGTCGTTCAATTTCCTCCATTTTCTTAAATTCGTTGTTTGGCTTTATTTTTCTCGTTTTGAAAACAGGGAAATTTGTGTTGCATTCTTTCACCTTTAAGGATAAAACTTATAAATTTTTATTCTTGTTCTGATCTCAAAATGTGCCTGACTGATCAGGGTAATAGCTTTTATTTTTTTGAGATTTGGGGTAACGGCACTCCCAATGGAGTATTAATATTTGTTTCTACTCTCCCTGTTCACCTGAACTCATAGCTCCACATGCGAGATGGAGTTTTATTTTGTAAGCTAGATGAAGGACCGAAATGACAAACCAGAGAGGGGAAGTGAATGGGAGTCCATAAAAATTCTTCTCTAAGTAGATAGATACTCCAATAAGATGAACATGGCTTCCAATACACGTCTCCGACTCAACTACCCAAGTTCGTCAAGACCACGTAGCCACTGGAGTGCGTGATCCTAGGAACCAACAAACAACCTTCCGAGCCAAAACTCACCAACACACACAACGGAAATTTGCACGACTTGCTGACTGTGCTACACCGGTCAGACCGATGGCCTGCGCCAGTCAGATCGATGACACCGGTCAGACCGGTGGATAGAGCCGGTCAGGCCGGTGGCTACAGCAGCCGCACAACAAATGTTCCAGAGAGCCTCAATGACTTCTCTAGGCCTGGAACAAAAACACCCCCAAAACACAACCTGCACGGAAGAAGAACCATACACAAAGCCTAGGAAAACAGCTCGGGATGAACAGTACCCGTGGGTCAACTCCTCCAAATCCAACTCCCGATCTCCGGATTCGCTCCACGGATCCGAACAAGACTTTGGGGATAGTAGGAACACCTCATGGGCAATCCATAGCCAAGTTATGGTCGACCAAAACTCGTTGAATCAAGAGGAATCGAAGGATTTCCACCAAGAACACCACAAATCCTAGGACAACGAAAACCCCCAAATCGACCCCCTTCTCACACGGATTTGGGAGGGAAATCAAAGGGAAAAGAACCACGATGGGTTCATGCATACATCCCCCAACAAATCCTCAAGAGAACAGCCTCGAAATCTCTCCAAGAAAATCGCCAAGAAAAGGCTCTGGAAAACACCAAAAAGGAAAACCGGGAAGAACTCAAACAAGCCTTGAGAAACCACGCCGAATCATCTATACATACCATGAAGGTTCATACAAGGTCTAGCTTCCGCCCGATCATCCTACCCTCTGACAAGATCTCACCATGAAGCTCTCAAGCTAGCCCTAGAAATTCCAAGGGACAAGGAAGAGGAAAATAGCAAAACAAAATGAGCTAGGGTTCAAAGAGATGGCTGCCATACCACTTGGGTTATATGGAGGCAACCGAAACTCTAAAATACCCTTACTAGCTAATTAGGGATACATGCCCCTCGAGGGCAAATTCAGAAGTCTTTGTCATCGCTCCATCAGACGGATGCCCAGCGACCGCAAACTTGCTTAGCCTCAACGCAAGCCTTGCAATCCCGACGTGTGTTCTCTGCTTCGAAGTCTCTGGACTGCGTCGTCGCACACCGGTCAGACCCGTCCGATGCTGCTGCACCTCTTTCTTCGGTTCTTCGGTCTTGGTTTTGTGGTTCAACCAAGGAACCCAGAGGTTTTCTGGTGAACCACTAGAAACCCCGTGAACTCGTTGTAGCCTCCGCCAATCTCCACTCATGACTCAGCTCCCACGCAGTCCCGGCTCGACCTTGGTTTTGAGGCTCAACTAAGAAACCGTCCATGACTTCATCTTGCCGTTCTTGCCACCATGCGGCTCGCACTTGACTCCACTGGCCACCGGTCCCTCGAACGAAGCCTACTTGTCTTCTCCACACCTGGAGGCCTCACCGGCAACGACCTTTCGTGCTTGTTCTTCACCTGCACCAACACTAGTCAAGCCACAACCTGCACCTATAATACTTAGCCAAGAATTACTCCACACAATGTTGTCAATCACTCATCACACCAGGAAGCGACCATCCACCGGTCGTCAAACCACACATGGTCCTCAATCTCCCCCTTGATGAGTGCATTGACAACACACACATATAGTAACCTAAGAGAAAATAAAAAGCAAAGAAACAAATAAAAAGAAACTCCAACAAGCAATCGAAAGCCAAACAAAGGCAAAGAGAAAGATCGCCTGAAGAAGACAAGTCTCGGACCCCTTAGGCAAGGGCAACGGCTCGATACATCCTAGACAAAATTATGCTCAAGCAAAGAGCGCAAACCACCAAACCAAAGCTCGAAAACCACAAGGAGCTCCCCCTGCACACATGCAAGCTCCCCCTAGACCAATGCAACTCCCCCTGGATGAATGCATGTAAACCACTTGAAGAAAACAGAGCAGCTGCATCAGCTCAGCTCTGACCGATCAGACCGGTCGACACCAATGGTCAGACTAGTGCGCAACATGTGAACATCGCAGCACTCTGACCGGTTAGACCGGTGACACCAACCGGTCAGACCGGGGCACACCAGAGCCCAGAAATGGCTCAAAACCACCTGAAAACTTTCTAAATGCGTGCAGCAAGCCATTTGAAGCTCAAACTTCTCCCCCTTGTTGACAATGCATGAATCAAGCCAAAATGCAAAAATTTCAACTTAGAGCTTCTCAAATAGACGACATGCAACATAGGATGCTACATATGTTCAAATGAGCAAGTTAGATACTCTATAGCTTCTTATTGAAATTAACTACATGATTACCAAGTTTCGCAACCATTGGACGAAGTTAAGATAGAATTGAGCAATTTTGCGAAAATTTTCCCTCTCATGAGCAAAGTCCTAAACATGAGAAAGACATGTCAAAATAGCAAAGCCACACAAACTTCATGCTAGGACGACCATTCTAATCATAAGACCATCACAAACACCCACAAGCACCTCATGTCATGTCAAAGCCACCGAGCCATGTGCCTACTTCTATATATGAGACTTCTCATTAGTAGGCATCATGCAATAGTTTAGCACCCAAAGCAAATTAAATTAACACATATGACATGGAAGCACATTTTCCAAGCAATTTACATTTCATTTTCAGATTCATATTTGGTACATGAAAATGTCTTTGCGACAAAAAGGAACTTATGCGCCTCCACAAGATAAAGCATCAAGGCTAAACATTCATGATGGCAAATAAGCCTTTGTTTCCATATGATCAAAATAAGCTATCGAACCACAAATTAAGCATAGCCAAACCACTAGAACATGTCAAGATCATATAAAGGCATTTACTCACAAGAGAGCATACATATGACATTTTTCAAAAACATAGCCATCAACCATGGATATAAACCAAGATTATCGAGAGCTAAGCCAAACTAACCATGTCATACCAAACAAGCTCACAAAGACCTAAATATCATTCCATGATGAACAATGTATATAGGAGAAGCTTTTCCTAACCGATGCATATGATACAAGATGTATGCAATCTAAGATACAAGGATGCCTATACATCATGTTACATATGCCATGCCAAATGCAAGAAATGCACAAATGAAAACTATACATATGCTACAAAGGAGCTCCCACACACCAACTTAAGAAATCAAACACACACCAAGCTCCCCCTGCAAACGAGTGAAAGTTTATTGATCTAGGGGTTTCGTGAAAATATCGGCTAGTTGGTCATGTGTGGGTACATGGATCAAAGCTATCTTCCCTTTCTCTACATTGTCTCTCAGAAAATGATATCTCCCTTCTATGTGCTTGGTTTTGGAATGGAGCATTGGGTTCTTTGCAACACTTATGGCACTTGTGCTATCACATTGAAGTGGGACATGGGTATACTCCTCACTAAAGTCACTCATGGTGTATGTGATCCAAAGGAGCTGAGAGCAACAACTAGATGCGGCAACGTACTCTGCCTCGGTAGTGGATTGAGCAACACTCGACTGTTTGCGGGACAACCAAGACACCAAAGAAGATTTCAAGAACTGGCAAGTCTCAGAAGTGGACTTCCTACCCAACTGACACCCAGCAAAATCTGCGTCTGAAAAACCATGAAGAGCCAAAGAAGAATACGCGGAGTACCAAAGGCCGAAGTCGGGAGTGTGATGCAAGTACCTGAAAATGCGCTTGACCGCTTGACGATGTGAAGTCCTTGGAGACACTTGAAAATGAGCGCACAGACATACCGAGAACTGGATGTCCGGCCTCGTCGCCGTCAAGTAGAGGAGTGACCCGATCATGCTTCGGTACTCCTTCTGGTCCATGTGTTCACCTTCCTCATCTCCATCAAGAGTTGTAGTCATACTCATAGGCGTCGCCATGGCCTTTGAGTCCTCCATCTTGAATTTCCTCACAATGTCCTTGGTGTACTTAGCTTGATAGACAAATGTTCCTTCCTTTGATTGCTTGATTTGTAGCCCGAGGAAGAACTGCAACTCACCCATCATGCTCATCTCAAATTCCCTGCTCATATCATCTGCAAACCTTGCAACAAGAGAGTTAGACGAGCCACCAAAGACAATATCATCCACGTACACCTGCACAATCAGGATATCTCTGCCCTGCCTGAGAAGAAACAAGGTCTGATTGACCTTCCCCATCTCAAACCCTCTCTCAAACAGGAACCCCCTCAACCAACCATACCAAGCTCTAGGCGCCTGCTTCAACCCATATAGCGCCTTCCTCAACTTGTACACCCGGTGGGGGTACTTCTCTCTCTCAAACCCAGGTGGCTGCCTCACAAACAATTCTTCCTCCAACACACCATTCAAGAAGGCACTCTTCACATCCATCTGGTATAACTTGAACCCTTTAGCCACGGAAAAAGCTAGAAGGATCCTGATCACCTCCAAACGGGCTACGGGAGCAAAGGTCTCCTTGTAGTCGATCCCCTCTGTCCGACTATACCCCTGAGCAACAAGCCTTGACTTGTTTCTCACCACTTCACCTTTCTCTCCCTCTTTGTTCTTCCACACCCATTTTGTCCCAATCGGCTTACACCCTGGGGGAGGGTCAACCAATTCTCAAACTTGGTTCCTCTTAAAGTTCTCCAACTCATCATGCATCGAATTAACCCAATTATGATTAGATAGTGCGTGTCCAATGTCTTTAGGCTCAAAGGCGGCAACCAAAGCAGCATGAGTGAAATGAGAATTGTTCCGAACCCTCGACCATTTAGTACGTTCATTCAAGTCGCCGATGATCCTTGAAGCTGGGTGATCCATTTGTATCGCTGGGGAGGTTCTCGCCTTGATGCTACCTCCCCCTCGACAGTAGTTTCTCCTTGATCTTGGTTTGTCGTTGTAGGTGTAGGAGAGGGGCCGTCCATCACCTTAGTCGAAGTAGTAGGTACATGCTCAGCCGCGGGCACCACACCACCATCTTCATCATCTCCATGTTCATGCTCCTCTTCTTGAAAGATCTCCTCAGCAAGTTCATCATCACCTGCACACTCAAAGACAAGCTGGCTACGTGGTTGTGTCTCATCGAAGGTTACCTCGAAAGTCTCCACGGTTTGGTTAGTTTCAAGATTGAGCACACGATATGCTCTAGAGTGAGATGCATAACCAAAGAAAATACCATCGACCTACCTAGCCTAGAACTTGTCCAACTTCTTCCATTTCTTAAGGACAAAGCACTTGCAACCAAAGACATGGAAGTGACTCACCTTGGGTGTGCGATCGTGCATCAACTCGTAACAGGTTTTCTTCTTGTGCACTCTGAGGTAGATCCTGTTCGAAACATAGCACGCGGTATTCACTACCTCAGCCCAGAACCTTCTCGGAGTCCTATGCTCATCAAGCATCGTCCGAGCCATCTCACACAAGGTTCTGTTTTTCCTTTCCACAACACCATTCTGGGGAGGCGTATACGGACTCGAAAACTGATGTTCATGACCCAAGTCATGGCAAAAGGTTTCGAAGCAAGAGTTTCTGAATTCGGAGTCATTGTCACTACGAATCGCTCGTATGGCATCTCTGTGCCTCTCGTTCCTCAACCTCAAGACAAGATCTCGAACAAAACCAAATGTCTCCCCTTTCTCCTCAAGAAAGAACACCCATGCATACCGAGAGTAGTCGTCCACCACAACAAGGAAGTACCACTTCCCACCTGCAGATCGCACACGAGCTGGGCCAACAAGGTCCATAAGGAGTAGCTCGCATGGACGCTCAGTCATCACATCGGTGAGAGGCAGGTGAGTAGAGGCTACCATCTTGGCATGCCTACAAGGCGCAAAAACCAACTCTTTTTGAAGCCTCAACCGTGGCAATCCTCGGACCAAATTGAGTTTACTCAAGTGAGACAAAAGGTCAAAGCTCAAGTGACCCAACTTCCTATGCCACTTCCACAACTCACTCGAAGAGCCAGCCAAGAAACAACGCTCAACACCAGAAGACTGAAAAAGATCAGCTCGAAACACCTGACCCTCGGGAACGACCATACAAACAAGGTCCCCTCGAGAATCCAAAATCCGAGAACCACCAGGCCGAAACAACACTTCAAAACCCTCATCCAATAGTTGGGACACAGAAAGCAAGTTGTATCCAAGCGATTGAACAAGAGCAACACGCATGAGAGTGATCTTGTCACTCACCTTAATCTCACCTTCTGACAGCACACGCCCTCTCCCATTGTCCCAAAAGGTGATGTACCTCTTTGTCACCACCGGGACGAGACTTGAGAACCACCCCTTGTCTCCGGTCAAATGCCTCGAGCAACCGGAGTCAATCAACCAAATGTTCTTCAAGTCTCCCACCTAAAATTCAAAAACGAGCACGTGAGCGAACAAACGACTCAGCACTGGGTTAGTACCAAAAGAGTAAAACCAGTGCCGAGCCATTTGCTCCAAAGTGGGGTTATCACAATCCAAAACATCTCTCCTACCAAAGCTACCTCCACGAACACCACCTTGATAACCACTATGAGGGAACCAATCCTCTCTAACTGGAGGAGGACCGAAACCACGAAAGGAAGACCGTGGACCGTTCCTCCTCTCCATCTCAAAGCTATGACTCCTCACATCCCCGTATTGAGCACGAGGGGGAGAACACCTAGCAAACTAACCACCTGCAAACTCTCCAGACCAACCACCAGAACCACGACCTCCAGAACCAAACCTAGACTCATCACGAGCACGAAAATTATCCCCTGTCTGCCGAGACCAACACCGGTCTGACCGGTGTGACGCACCAGTCTAACCAGTGTAGCTCGACCAGCAGCACCTCCTGCAGCCTTTCGCTCTCCCCAAGCCGGAACTGTCCTCACACTCGCCTTGGCCCTGGGCATCTGCACACTAGGATCAAGTACACCATTGGAAGGCTGGTACTTGTCCTTGTTAGCCCACTCCTTCACCATTATCTCCTCTCGCTTCCTCTTGAAGCAAAACTCACCCTTGTGACCATCTCTCCCACAATAGTCACAATGAAACCTCACGAGCTTAGGTTGAGGCTTGGGTTGGGGCTGCTCACTTGGTTTCTCTCCACTCGACTTCTCAACCGGTTTCTCCTTACTTGGCTTATCAACCGGTTTCCCCTCACTTGGCTTCTCACTCTCTTTCCCAAAGAACACATTCCCCAAAGTGCTCATGAACTTGATAGGCTTTTGGAAATCGTCGGTTTGTGGAGGAAACACGGGTGGAGCTGGGGTTGTGCCTTGTCGATTCCTAAGATGGTTCGGTTTAGGGACAAAAGCATTTTTGTGGTGGGTTTTTGGTGGCTCTGGGATATTCTCACTACTTCCCTCGCCAACCTTGTTGGCCCCAAGCCCCTCACCATCCTGGCGCTTATATGTCTCGATCATTATCCTCAACTGAGGCTCATGACCAGATAACCAACCCATCAACTTTCTCAATTCATCATTCTCATCCTGCAAACAATCAACATAATGTGCAAGTTCTAGATTCTTCAAAGAATGCAATTCACAGGTAGAGCAAGAAGTAGGAGTCGGTTCTTTCAGCTTAGCCTCAAGAGAAACAATGTAAGCATGCATCTCATCAATTTTTCCATGAAACAGGGCAAGAAGTGCAAGCACCTAGCAAAGCAGGTCTAGGCTTAAGCTCAGCCACTTCAACCCTAAGCACATCTAGTTCCTCACACTTGGAGGCATGCTTTTCCTTAAACATAGCAAGATCAGCTAGAAAGATAGGACAATCAGCACATTCAACTTCATCAGAAACAACATGCGAAACTTTAAGGGAATCAATTTCAAGCTTAGCATCCAAGTTCTGTGTTTCTAACTCAACCACTCTAGTCCTAGCATCCTCAAGCGAAGCCCTAAGCTGTTTACTCATCTTCTTGGCCTCTCTAAGCATATCATCACGATTATCAAGCAACAAGCCAAGCCGTTCATTCTCCTGACGCAAGATAGGAAGTTCATCACGTACCTCGTCATCGGAGTTAGAGTCTGAGTCGCTCTGGTTGCTCTTCTTGCTGCCGGAGCTAAGTGCCATGGTGCAGAAGCCGTCTCTAGCGAAGTAGCTAAGCCCGCTCAGGTTCTTGGACGACTTCCTGCCCTTGTGCCGATCACCTTCGTCTTGACTGCAACTCGAGCTCGAGGTGGAGTACGCAGAACTGGAGTCGAGGTCACTCGCTCCAACCATTGCTCGGGCCTTGCCTTGGCTCTCCTTCTTCCTCGATCGTCGCTTGTCCTTGTGCTTTCCCTTGTGCTTGTTCTTGTGGTCACGCCTTGAATGGTACTTGTCATCCATCTTCGACTTGTGCTTGTAGTTGTCCTTGTTCTCGACCTTCTCCGGGCAGTTGATGACGAAGTGTCCTGGCTTGCCGCACTAGAAGCATGTCATCATGTTCCTCCTCGAGTTCACCCAGTTCTCGTGCATCCTCTCGAACCGCCTGGTCAGCAACGCCAGCTCATCCTCTTCGAGCACGTCGAACTCCTCCATCTAGCAATGACATCAAAGAGGACAAGGAGAACATCCTGGTGGATGGGTTAGTGTTAGATTTTCCTTTAGAGCCACCGACGAGGGCGAGATTATGAGAGTCAGTCAGGCCCTCAATCTTGGCTGCCATGCCCGATCCACCTCAGCCGACTTTAGCTTCGAGAATAGCTCGTTCACGGTCAGAGTGTCATACTTCTACGACTCCACAATGGCCTCGAACTTTTCGCCCCAAACCATACGATCCAACGAGTGTAAGAGCTTGAAGGCTCTATCATGATCATCGTACGGGAGCACGTCCACATTGACCCTCATGTTGTTCACCACAACCGTGAACCTCTGAAACAAGGCATCGATGGACTCACCGGGGAGATGAGTTAAATTCTCGTACTCTCTACAGTAAGTCGCATACATCCGAGCCTGAACCTGAGCATTTCGAACTTGAGCTTCCTTCAACACCGACCAGATTCTACAAGCCAAGCTCTCCATGTGCACCCGAGCGAATTTAGGTTGCACAGAGCATGAAACAAGTAGTCGACCGCCTTGTTATTGGCGTCGAACATATCCCTCGATCCCGGAGTGAGGAAGTTCACTGGTTGGACATAGCCTGTGTCCACCGTGACATCCCAAAGAATCTGACCCTTTCCGCGGAGGAACGCCGCCATCCGCTTACTCCACATCTGGTAGTTCTTGCCATCGAAGTGTGGAGGACCCGAACCCCGTTCCTGGTACACCATCCTTGGATCTTAGACTGGTTAGAGTCAATCAAGACCCGTAACTGGCTCTGATACCACTTGAAGGACCGAAACGGCGAACCAGATAGGGGGGCAGTGAATGGGAGCCGATAAAGATTCTTCTCGAAGGAGATAGTGGCTCCAACAAGACGAACACGACTTCCAACACACATCTCCGACTCAACTACCCGAGTTGGTCAAGACCACGTAGCCACAGGAGTGCTACTGATTCTAGGAACCAATAAACAACCTTCCAAGCCAAAACTCACGAGCACACACAGCGGAAATTTGCATGGCTTGCTGCCTGTGCTACACCGGTCAGACCAATAGCCTGCGTCGGTCAGACCGGTGGATAGAGCCGGTCAGGCAGGTGGCTACAGCAGCCGCACAACAAATGTTCCAGAGAGCCTCAATGACTTCTCTAGGCCCTGGAACAAAAACACCCCCAAAACACAACCTGCACGGAAGAAGAACCCTACATAAAGCCTAGGAAAACAACTCGAAATAGACCAAGAATTGACTAGCAAGATCACAACCCAAAGGCACACGGAATAAGCAAACCCAAGGCAAATCCCACAAAAGGCTCACACCGGTCAGACTGGTCACTAGCACCGGTCAGACCGGTCACGCCTGGGCAGCTCGGGATGAACGGCACCCGCGGGTCAACTCCTCCAAATCCAACTCCCGATCTCCCTATTCGCTCCACAGATCCGAAAAAGACTTTGGGGATAGTAGGAACACCTCATGGGCACTCCATGGCCAAGTTATGGTCCACCAAAACTCGTTGAATCAAGAGGAATCGAAGGATTTCTGCCAACAACAACACAAACCCTAGGACAATGAAAACCCCAAAATCAGGCCCCTTTTCACACAGATTTGGGAGGGAAATCAAAGGGAAAAGAACCACGAAGGGTTCATGCATACATCGCCCAACAAATCCCCAAGAGAATGGCCTCGAAATCTCTCCAAGAAAATCGCCAAGAAGAGGCTCCGAAAAACACGAAAAAGGAAAACCGGGAAGAACTCAAACAAGCCTCGAGGAACCACGCTGAATCATCTATACATACCATGAAGGTTCATACAAGGTCTAGCTTCCGCCCGATCATCCTACCCTCTCACAAGATCTCACCATGAAGCTCTCAAGCTAGTCCTAGAAATTCCAAGGGAAAATGAAGAGGAAAATAACAAAACAAAATGAGTTAGGGTTCCAAGAGATGGCTGCCATCCTCTCACCACTTGGGTTATATGGAGGCAACCGAAAGTCTAAAATACCCCTACTAGCTAATTAGGGATACATGCCCCTCGAGGGCGAATTCGGAAGTCTTTGTCGTCGTTGCATTGGACGGATGCCCAACGACCGCAAACTTGCTTAGCCTCGACGCAAGCCTTGCGATCCCGATGAGTGTCCTCTGCTTCGAAGTCTCTGGACTGCGTCATCACACACCGGTCAGACCGGTGCTCCTCACCGGTCAGACCCACGGGTCAGACTGGTCCAATGCTGTTGCACCTCCATCTTCGGTTCTTCGCTCTTGGCTTTGTGGATCAACCAAGGAACCCAGTGGTTTTCTGGTGAACCACTGGAAACCCGGGAACTCGGTGTAGCCTCCGCCAATCTCCACTCATGACTCGGCTCCCACGTAGTCCCGGCTCGACCTTGGTTTTGAGGCTCAACTAAGAAACTGTCCTCGACTCCCACGTAGTCCCGGCTCGACCTTGGTTTTGAGGCTCAACTAAGAAACTGTCCATGAATTTATCTTGTCGTTCTTGCCACCATGCATCTCGCACTTGACTCCACTCGCCACCGGGTCCCTCGAACAAAGCCTACTTGTCTTCTCCACACCTAGAGGCCTCACCGGCAATGACCTTTCGTGCTTGTTCTTCACCTGCACCAACACCAGTCAAGCCGCAACCTGCACCTGCAATACTTAGCCAAGAATTAGTCCACACAACGTTGTCAATCACTCATCACACCAGGAAACAACCATCCACTGGTCATCGAACCACACATGGTCCTCACTAAAACTGAAATAGTTTGTCTTGTATCAATAATTTTTTAAACAAAATTAAAATTCAGGTGTATCCTGTTCTTTTTAGCTCCACAGCTTCTTGAAATAGTTATTTCATATAATACAAACCATATATTCTACTAGCGGTCGTAAAAGACCAAGTACTATACCTTGTATATGCATTTTCTTTTATTCTACCTCAAAAAATTTATTTTCATTCGCTCATTATTTGTGGTTTAATTGTTGTCACAATATGCAGATCTCCAAAATTCCCCCAAAAACCGTTAGCCTCGAATTTGCTCGTGTTAGGACATGTACAACCCTTAGACAGCAGGTCGTCACAGAACCTCGAACTGCGCATTAGGCAGAAGTACAAACAGCGCATACAACCTATAGACAAAGAGGTCATCTATAAGCTATTTAAAGCTTTGCATGGAGCTTAAGATCAACTACAAATGCATTTGTGTATACCAATGTGTGGCTGAACAATATCAATCATAATGATATAAGCATGATAACAATAATTTTTAAGAACAATTAATATGATAACTACTCCCTCCATTCAGTTTTGATCGCTATATTTTCACGTGGCACAATGACCAAGGGCAACAAGCATGCTTATCAATCCATTAATCGCGTCAGACTCGTAGATGACCTGCTCAACACCATGGTCCTCGCTGTCCTCCAAGCTTTCCATGGTGAGGGGGCGGCGGTGGAGACGACGGCAGCGCATCCGCGACAGCCACAGCGCATGGGCGACGGCACCGTGGAGAGGCACTGGCATACGTGAGAGCGTGGGGAGGCGGCAGCAGTGGCGGCAGCGTTGGCAGCGGCGGTGGCAGCGCGTGGGTGTGACGAGTCACCGGTGGCAATGGTGGATGTGAATTGGCCAGGAGGGAGGGATGGGGCCGATTTTAAACTCTCGAAGGCAAAGCCGTTGCAGTAGACTCCGTCCCGAGGCACACATGCTGGCGGCCGGAGTTACTGCGACGATGAAGCTGAACAGATTGCTCGCCGAAACACAAGGTGGAGCCTAAATACTGTGATCAATCTTGAATATTATCATTTTTGAAATATAGTGAACAAAAGTGCGGAGGGAGTATATTATTTATTTACAATACTTTTTATCTAGTTTTCTTTTTCCATAGCTTTGTCATACCTAATTGTTACAAAGTGCCTTTGCAAAGCATGGATTAGGATTGTCATTTGTACCCACTTCATATAATTGCAAAATTGTTGTCTAATTTTTCAAACCAGCGGTACAAACGACATAAAGACATATTCAAAAAGCTAACATATTACACTAACCAGATTTGCAAATTAGTCCCGTCTAGTCTCAAACTATGTATGTTCTAACTTTACCAATATAACATGAAATAATAGTACAAGAAAGAATTATACAGCAAGAGCAGCTAAGTTCTCTTTCTTCTTCCTCCGAGCAGACTGCAACATCCACCGATCAAGAAGGCAGTCACATCTCCCTTCCCTCCGCCGCCACTTTCTTCATCTATCCCTCCCAGCGTTTCCAAGAAATCACTTTGGAGAGAGACGCCCATGGGTCCCATGGCCACGAGCTCCTCATCCCTACAAGGAGCTTCACCGCCATTAATTCAAGCTCTGCTACCGTCGATTGGAGCTTCCCGCCAACAAATTAACCATCACATGCGTCAAGTCGAGCTCACAACCATCAAATCGAGGTTTGCAACCACTGAACCAAGAATCACCATGAGCACCACCATGGCAAGTGTACGGGCACCCAGGTGACTCGCAAAGACCGGGGCGAAGCAGTCCACAACTGAGCTCGTGGCTGGCGCGTGCTTCTCCGTAGGCTTGAGGTCGTCGGTGTGCTCCCCTCTCTCTCTCTCTCCCTCCCGACTGTCTCCTCCCTCCACGCATGGTCGGGTCGACGGCGCTGCAGCGGAGCTGCTGCTCCCCGCGGTGGCTGGGGTGGAGGGTGGGCAAGCTCCCCGCAGGTGCGCCTGGGTCGGGCCATGGCGGCCTCCTTCCAGTCACAGCCATGGAGGCCTCCTACAGCCCGTCGTCATGCGTTGGTTCGGCGTCAAGGAACTACACAAGGTATATAAACTTCAAAAGTATAAATTACACCCCCTATACAGTAACTTATCTGGTAGGTGCAAATTAGTCCAAAAGCTGGTAAAATGCTCAATCTAGTGCAATGACTTTAACTATAGGTGTAGATTATGCAACAACTTGTAAAATGCTCAAATTAGTACAATAATTTGATCAATGGGTGCATTTGCAGTTGAATGTCATTATAAGAACCATAATCGGTAATGCTCGATCAGAGTATATTCAAGTAAAAATTAATAAACTATTAAGCATTATTTTTATTATTGATATTTAAATCACAATACATTGTTGAGAGAAAAACTAACATGTTAATAGATACTAAAAATACCTTTTAGAAACTTAGCATAAATATTTTAAAGACTCATGTGCTTATTTAAAAACACAAAATGAGCTAAAATAATAGAAACAAGAGTTTATTGCGTCAACCATACAACAACATGTTAGGTGGGTGTAAATTGTTCTAACAACTTGTAAATTGCTCAATCTAATACAATAACTTGTGAGGTAGGTGCAGATTGATCCAACAACTTGTAAAAGGCTCAATCTAATACAATAACTTGTCATGAGAGTTCATAAATTTAATAGAGTGATTCATTTCTTTCTAATTAGACTTGCAACTTGCGCTAAAAAATAGACTTGCAACTACCCATATAATTTCTGCCGTAATATTTAAAAGTCGGTCAGCGTGCTAAAATGGCATACTTACTCTTTCTATATAAAAGTGTGCAACAGAATCTCTCTAATTTGGACCACATACTGTAGCGAACATGGCCCCATTTGCCATTTGTTCGAGTTGATTTTGGTGATTCATGTTAACACAAGCAATGGGACTAACCACTTTGTCGAGCATGTCTTTGTAGGCATACCATGCCCAAGCTAACATGTCATACCACAAGTTAACATACCATGGACATGTTAGGTTACTTATAGCAAATTTGAGGACTTAGTATATATTTCGAGGCTATAAGCAATGGCATGTTAAGTATGTTAAGTATGTTAAGTTGAAACAAAGATCCAAGTTAAAGACGCGAAGACGCGAAGAAAGAAAAGGAAAAGAAAGGACACCGTCGGATGAACCGACAGCATCAGTATAGCAAGTGTCGGTGTAATCGTCGGACGAGTTGGTACACTGGGTGAAACCCTAGGCACCGTCGGATGAACCGACGGTCCAATTCCTAGTAGCGTCGGACGAGTTGCAGAGGAAGAGCAGCGAAGACAGTAGCACCGGATGATCCGACGGTCTAAGTGAGTACACCGTCGGTCTATCCGGCACTCAGTTTGAATTCATACAAAGACTCGCCAAGACAAACCCTTCAGCACCGGATGAACCGACACCTTGGTCAAGAGAAAGCGTTGGTCTATCCGACAGTCGTGTGAAAGCTAACAGAGACGACTTGGCCGCGGGGTCTTTAACACTAGATGAACCGACGCACCGTCGGTGTATAGCGTCGGAGCAATTGTGTTAGAGAATCTCAACGGCTAAGTGACGTGGGAGGGGCATCGGATGAACCGATGCCTTGAAAAAGATAGCATCAGTTCATCTAACGCTTACTTTTTCAGTGGCCATTAGCCAACGGCTAGTTTGATGCCTTGGGCTATTTATACCCCCTCCACTCACCCATTTGAGCTTGCTAGATTGTGTGGAAGTGCAGGAGAGTGCAAGACACCTAGAAGATCATATCCAATCCATCCAAGTGCTTAATTGCTCATCCTTAGACTTGCATATGCTTTGTGTATGTGCTTAGTGCTAGGCTTAGCTTAGAGCTGAGTGAGTGCAAGGTTGTGCCAACCTTGTGAGGTGATTCTTAAGTGAATCAAGTTGTACAAGGTTTGCCAGAAGCCTTGGGGCCTAAGTGGCTCACTGGCAATCGTCATCGACCCTCCGGCTTGGTGTGGAGCGGCGAGGACACTTTGTGTGGGGGACGTGGAGACCCCTTTCCTTGGTGGAGAAGCTCCTTAGTGGAGGCGGCGTCACGGTGACCAAGGGAGCTTGGAAAGTGCCTAAGTGGCGAGCCTTTGTGGCGAGTGAAGTGGTGCTCTTGGGAGAGACTTGGTGACCGGGAAGCAATACCCTTGTGTGAGTGCTTCAGCAACGTGGACTAGGGGTGGCTTAGTGCCTACCGATACCACGGGATAAATCGCGTGTCAAGAGTTTGCTTCCTCTCATCCCCTTTACGTTTCCGTATTTAGTCTTTTGCAATCTTTGCTTGCCTTTACTTTCCTAGAGGTAGTATCATGCTAGGATTGGCTATAGGTTGCAAACCTTGTTTTGGGATGGGAGTTTCACACTAGAAAAACCCTAGTTGCACATCTGAATAGCATGTTCTAGTTTATCTTTGTGTAAAATTAGTGAAGCCATAGGTTTAGTTTTTAAGTTGCCTAATTCACCCTCTCCTCCTCTTAGGCTAACGAGCATCCGAGTCCTTACAAGTGGTATCAGAGCCGGGACTCACTTCCTTCACAAGGAATCAACAATTCGATTGGTAAATTGGGAAACCTGCTCATTAGAACGGTTAGGCTTCACCGCCTAGTGAGTTGCTCTATAGAGGTATGAAAGGGGTGGATACCTTAGGTTTGGCTCCACATTTCAACGGCACGGGCTATCCTCGGTGGAAGGTTCTCATGGAGGCCTATCTCCAAGCAAAGGACCTCGATGTTTGGAGAGTCACCGATGAGGGCATGAGAAATGGTACAAAGAAAGAAAAGCAATTTGATGTGATTGCTAAGAGTATCATTTTGTCCTCACTAGATGTAGGCGTTTTCAATAGAGTTTTTAATTGTGAAAATGCTCATGAGCTGTGGAAAACCATCAAGGAGCAAAATGAGGGTTCAAAAGAAGTTGCTAATGAAGGCTACAGTTGTCTCCTTGAGGAATTCAATAGCTTTAAGCAATTTGCAAATGAAAATGCCGAATCTATGTACTCACGCCTAAATGTGCTTGTCAATGAGATCAATGCTTTAGGTGTGAAGAACATCACGGACTTGAACATCAACCGCAAGATCTTTCAAAGTCTCCGGAAGCCCGATTATGACTTGGTGAAGGATATCATCTATGAGAGGAAGCTCGAAGATTTGAAGCCATCTCATATCTTGAGAATGGTCATGGCACATGAGCTTCAAATCATGCCCAAGTCAAAGAAGGCACCCCAAGAAAAGCCCTAAGAACCATCCTCTCCAACTACAAGCCATGCTCTCTCAAGCCAACAAGAGAAGATGTTGAGTAGGATGGCTACTCATGGAAGCTCAAGCGAGGATGATGGTGATGGTGGTGACGATGAAGATTCCTCAAGTGATGAAGAGGTTGAATCCATGGTGGCCAAGTACGTGAAGAAGATCTTCAAGTATGTGAAGAAAGTCAACATGTACGGCTACAACATCCACTTGAGAGAAGGGCGTCATCATCAACACATCAAGTTCACCAAGATCGAGCACAAGCCCAAGAAGAAGGTGGTCAAGGAAAGGAGACCAAGGCAAGAAGCAACTATTGCCATCCGTGAGTGGACAAGTGGTGGAGAATCAAGTTCTTCTAGCTCAAGTGATGAATCAAGAAAAAACTTCACCACCCGCTTCATGCAAGGTCCTTCATCATCACTACACATGTGTCTTATGGCCAAATGTATGGAGAGCAATGTAAGTGATGACGAATCCGACAGCACCTCTCTCGATGATCTTGTTGAGCTAGTCCATGAACAAAAAGGAATGCTTTAGAAACAAGCTAATGAAATTAAAGAACTCAATGCTCTCAATGATCTTAGTGCAACCCTTGCTACAAATTATGAACATTTGTTGTGCAAATTCAAATTGCTTAGCAAGGTGTGTGATGAGCTAAAATCTAAGCTTGAGAGCAATGAGACTAAAACAAGTAATTTATTTGAGCTTGATGAATCATCTATTCCTTTTGCAATTCCTATCTCCAAGGTAGATGCTTCCACTTCTTGCATTGATTTAATTGATGAATCTTGCTCACCTTCTTGCAATGAGAATGTTGTTGTAGAAACATGTGATTCCCTCATAGGCAAGAAGAATGATGAGCTTAAGCAAGAAGTGAAATGACTCCGAGAGAGGTTGGCAAGCTTGATGGACAAGGGCAAGAATGATGAGGAACAAGTGGACATCTCTCAAGACATGAAGAGCCAAGTCCAACCTTCTCAAGATAACTGTGATCCCATGGTGAAGAAGCTTGAGAAGGGTGCAACTGTGACTTGCTAGAAGTGTCATGGAGAAGGGCACAAGTTCTACAAATGCCCTCAATTTGTCAAGAAGATGGACAAGGGCGCAAAGAAGAAGTTGAACCCCACTATCAAGAGCTCACTCATATACACCAAGCCCAACCGCAAGAACAAGACTAAAAGCAACACCAACGTCATCAAGAAGAAGGCCAATGGCAAGGTGGTTGCACACAAGGTTGGGAAGATGAAGGAGGAGCGGGGTTGTGACGCTCCTGGTTTTTAATTAACCCTAATTGTCGGTCAACCCGGCTGACAGTGGTCAAATCACGGTCAACCTGGGCCCTCACCTCGAAAAACTCACCAACCAACTCTAATGGCACCTTTGATCTAGGGGACACACATGTGGGGCCAACCCATGGTCAAAGCCTTAGTCAAACCCCACTCAAACCCTAGCAACCCTAGATGTCTTTCGGACCTTTTGCCGCGTTCTCCAAAATTCATCTAAACACTCAAAAATCTACCTTTATGAAAGTTGCCCAGCTTGTTGAGGGACACAACTTTCATGTAGATTGGCATCTCAAATTTTGAGTGGAAAAGCATGAAAAACCTGCTCAAAGGTCAGTAGCTCCTGTTCATGGCGAGTGAGTGGCATTCAAAATTGGTAAACCTCTCCTGCAAAATCTATTGAGAAAAACCCCATATAACCTTTGTGAAAATTGTAGGTGGGTGTGAGATCTCCAACTTTCGTATTCAAAGTTTAGTACAGTTCTATTCAAAAATTTGGAGTAATTCGTATTCAATCAGCTGCTTAGCAAAACAAATTCTGCCATAGCGCCGTCGCGCCACGACGTCGTGCATGCCGCGCGCGCTGCGCCTGCGTGCCGCCCTCCTCGACGTCCGCGCCGAGGCCGCGCCTCCGAGGGCGCCCCGTGTCCCGGGCCGCGCCTTTCCCACGCGTCCGCGCCTCGAGGCTCCTTGAATTCATCCCGCCGTGCACACGCCATGGACCGCGTCGTGCGGCCGGTGCGCGCCACGGACCGCGAGGTCCGTTGGCGGCACGCCGCCGTACGCGCGTTGGTCGAGGCGGCCGTGCTACGATGGCGGCGGCGCGGATGGCGCGGCGGCATCTTTATTCGGAGCCTCGCCTATAAAACCCGAGTCTTGCTCTCCCCTCCTCCCGCCGCCATTTCCCCGCCGCCGCGCCATCCGTGCCGCCGCCGTCGAGCTGCGCCCCTCCCTGCTTCCCACGGTGAAGCAAGCGTGCACGTCCCTTTCGTAGACCCTTTAGAACCCTCAGGTGCCACTTGTTCGGGCCGAGCCCGTGTCGTCGCCGGAGTCGCGCCACCACGGCCGCCGCCGCCGGCTCCCGTCGTGTGCCCGCGCCGGCGTGATCTCCACCCCAACACCGGTCACCCACAGGCCTTAGGTGAGCCCACGGACGTGCCCCGCCATTTCCCCGGCCGGGAGCGCAGCCGGCTCGCCGGAATTTGGCCGGCGCCACCACCTCCCACGGACAAGGGCCGAATTGCAAGCCCCCTTTTAATTCTAGGGTTTTTCTGTGAACTAGGGGTGTGTTCGTAAGGTTTTGAATCTTTCTGGGGGGTCCCAGTGCAAAAGAGTATCTCCAATAGTAAACAGTTTTGGCTGGAATTTGTAAATTTCCTAGAAAACCGTAGAAAAATTAGAAAAATGCAAACCCAATTTTGTTGGATTCCTGGTGAAGAATACTACAACTTTTGTTATACTCACCTGGTCTGTTTCTTGATATTTTTAGCATGAAAAATAGAATATGTTAGATATCTTAAAATCCATAGGTCCTCTGTATCCAATTTTTGGATATGTTATGTGTGATGTTATGACTACCTCCTGTACCAAAAATTGCACAAAGTTATGATGTGAATCTTTTTATATAAATTGTTTTCCATTTATGCAGAATCTGCCTAGATGATTTTTGTAGCTAAAACTATTTATGTTTTTGTGCCCAACTTGTGCATGCTATCTTGTTGTGCCAAGATACACCTCTGGTGATTTAATCACAGTTTTTGGATGATCAGAAGTATTTATTCTTAATATATGCATGTTTTCTTTTGTAATTTAATAAAGCAGGATCAGTAGTAGTTCTAGGTGTACTTGCTGGTTTTCTAGGATGGTTTAGGACCAGAGAACATGTATGGGAAAGTTTGGAGCATTTTGATGCTTATTTATTTTTGTATGCATTTAACTTGAATTGCTAGCTAGTCTTTATTTTCTTCAAAGTAATTAAGTTTTTAGCTTTCCAAGCCTTGCATGTGTGTTCAGTGGTTCAGTATGGATGTTGTGATGTTTGAGAAACCCTCATTTACATTTTTAGTGATTTATTGTTTAATAAAAGCTTTGAAGGCCTTTTATAGGTTAAGGTTGGATTAAATTAGGAAAATGCCTTTTAATTTCTTTTTCCCTTTTGTGAAATGTTGTCAAACTTAATTAAGAGCTAGGAATACACCCTTGCTATTGAAGAAATAATTTATAAATAATTATGTTGTGCACACGTTTACTAGTGAGGGTTAAGAGTGTTAAACTTTCACATGAAATAACAATTATAAAAGGAAGCATTAATTAAAGTATGTAATAAAAGAATAAAACACATATCAATGATAACCTTCATAAAAAGAAATTAATAAATAATTACTTGTTAAGGTCAATATGGCCAACAAGAGTTGGATAAGATAAATAATTTATCACATCACCTGAACCCTGCATTGCATTCTGTGTAGATCTTCTTGACGGTGACTACTCGCTCGTCCCGGAAGCCGAGGAAGGAGAAGCGGAAGCTGCGCTGCAGTACGTGGAAGTACTCGATGACACCGAGGGTGCTCAGGCTAACTTAGCTGACGAAGGCAAGCCCCGGTGCATATGACCCAGCTTTTTCAAATTTATATACACTTATCTATGGATGTTTGTGCATTTAAGTTCAGGAGTTGTATGGAACCTTAGATGCATGATCCCTAGGTACCTGTGTCCTTACTAGTATGGTAGGACGATAGTTGCTAAGCTAGAGGACCGTTACAAGTCGGGTGATGACGTCACTCGCGAGAATAGGTTCTCAGATAGGAATCATAAGATCTCCTTAAATGGATTGCTCATGTGGTAAGAGCATGGGATGTGGACTCCGGTCCAATGGCTATTGTGGGTTAAGTGTTTGAACGTACTAAGCACTTGTCGGGAATGGGATCAGTAAGCCAAGTACCTTAATGAGGCGGCAAGGGATCTTACTATTACTCATATTGGGATGCGTCTCGCGGCTAGCTACCGGTGGTGTATGGTGAGTCCGGGTGCCTTGCGGGGTATACCGGATAGCCTGCACCTAAGACTGCAAGATTCGATCCCGACCCGAAGAGTTTTGGGAATCACTTGGTGGTTGTCCTCGCGGGGGCATCCCACCGTGTGTTTAGGTCTACCTTGCATGGTTTGAATCAATCGATTGTCGGCCTCTCACCGTTATCTGAGACTACTTACTCCACTAGCCATGAGATCCCTAATGATGGAAGTTGATGAATTTTATGCTTGATTAATTGTATGGTACAACCTTGCCTGTATTAGATTGCTAATTTAGAAAAGGATAAACCCACTAGAACTTGTGCTAAAATATTGAAGATAAGGACATACTCTTTGTTACTTTTCAGCAAAAGAAACCCAACGGCCAAAAGCCTTTCATGTCTAGAGTTGGTGAAGTAGTTATCACCGACGGGTAAGTCTTGCTAAGTATTAGTATACTCAGCCTTGCTATAATCTGTTGCTCCAGGTAATGCCTTTGGTGATTTGTGGTCCGGAGAGATCCCGCCCGGCTGGGAGCTGGAGTGGGTGGAGGATGACGACTGAAGGCATCATGGCTGGCCTCCCGTGGTGTTCTCGCTTTCCGCTTAGTTTAATTCCGCTGTTTCGAAAACTCTGAACTACGTTGTGATGACAAAAACTTCGGTTTGTAATAATTAAACCCTTCGGGGTAAATTTCGGATGTTAATTATGTTGTATCTCTGGACTCGCCTTCGTGTGAGTTTTAATGCATATATGTCGATCCTTGTTGCTATGTAAGTGATTTACCGGGCGTTAACCTGGCTGTCACACCCGATTTTACAAGGAAAACCGAATGCATCTCATATGTGCGCCAGGATCATTTACACACACATGATAGACAAAACGAGAGTAATACCATTGCTGTAATAAAACGTACAAGAGTTTAAACCAGTACAATATCCATTATTACATCCATAAGGGTGGACTCGAAGGTCCGAACAAAACGATAACTAAACGACGACGAGCAACTCCATCGGCGACATCCACGGGCATGATGACCGGGGGATCCGCATGCCTAGAACTCCTCGAAGTCACTCCGGTACTCGTCCTCGCCTCCGACGTTCTCCTCTGAACAGCGGTAAGCAAGGGTGAGCACACTTATGGTTGGAGCTCAACAAGTGGGGGAAAATGCAAGGCTTATCAAGGATAGGCTATGGTTCACAGCGGTAAGCATTTTATAAGTTGGTCAAGTTTTATTAGCAAGCACCTAGTTACTAGATGTAAGTGTATACCAACCCACTTAACCTTTAAAAGAAACCTCAAACCAAACCTCCAACCCATGATTTGCATTAATCTTCAAGTTTATTAATCATGTGAGGGTCCAAGCCGCTCGTGACCGTGAGCACGGCTGATCGATCAGTTTACACTCTGCGAGAGGTTGTACACTTTACCCACGGTTCGTGTTCCCCAACTTGCCGGGTTAGCTAGACCCTTAAACACTTCCAAGGTGAGTGGCTAGGGGTCCACTACGAAGCCTTTACAAAGGAAAGAAGAGAAACCAACGGCCCGCAACGGTTACGACGGCGGAGCGAGCCATAACCCTCCCTAGTGGTCAACACCTTAGCCAAGGTCGCTACCCCAAAAGGACGGGGCTATACCCCTTCAACTCCGGCCCCCGTGCCCCTCTCGGAAAAGAGCTATCGGCTACCCCACTCTCCTAATTAATTGGCTAAGCCAGAGCCATGTGGACTGTGGTTGTAGTGTTATCTTGGGCGGTTCTCCATGTTCCGATTATATCAAGTTATCTTGGTTTAAGCACAAACATGTTTATAAGCAAACCGAGATGTATAACATAAACAAGCATAACCAAACTTATGTTGAGCAAGCTAAGCATTTATCTACCCCAAACATTTGTTTAAACGGGGTTGATCAAGGTAAAGTGATAAAGCATCTAGTCAAATCCTTAGCTAGGTGTTTGCCCATCAGATTTATGCATAACAACGGGAACGAGTAAACATTGTTTAGCATGCAGTGACATAGGTTCAAAAAGATTATGCAGAGGGGGAAATCCACTTGCCTTCCTCTACAAGCTGGGTGAAATCCTCTTCAAAGACGGGTTCTTCCCGATCACTTCCGACGGGGAGCTCGGACGAAACGGGCACGATATCTACGAGTCAAACATGGATAACAATCAATAAACAAAACAGTACACCAAACAGTAATAAAACTGGTAAATTTACTGCTTAAAAGATTCTACTCGTCGAGACGATCATTTCGGTATATAGAACGCTAAAAACGGAGTTAAAATGAGAAAGATATGATTAAAACGAGTTTTCGGGGCCTATTTGCAAGAAAACTATGTTTACGGGGTTGTTTATAAATAAATTCAGGGGCTAAAACATTTTTATAAATTAAATCAGAGGGTCTAGGTGCAAAAAGAAGTGTAAAGGGCCTAAAACAAGATTAAACGGGGTAGATAGGGGCTAGATTGCAAGAATCGGGACCTAACCGTGATTATTTTAAAAGGTGGAAGGACCTAGGTTATTATTTGAAAACCCAGGGGCTCTTAAACAAAACCGCCACTCAGCACCGTGGATCTGAGATCCAACGGCGGATGGCGCAAGGGTGCACCGTGGACCCGGCCGTGGGCGCGGTCCATGGGTTCACCGTGGACCAGCCTCTCAAACCGAAGGGGTACGTGATCCCCATCGTCCACGCGTGATCCAACGGCGCTGGATGAATGCGTGCGGCGGGCGGCGGCGATGACGCGGGAACGAGGGGGCGCGGCGGCGCGCGCGGCGGCGCTTCGCCGGCGCAAGCTCTAGGGTGAGCTCCCGGCCGTCTTTTCGTGCACGAGCGGGTGCTACACGTAGCGGGGAAGCTAGCGCACGCAACTAGGGGTTCGGGGGGAGGGGCTCGGGCTTCTACGGTGGCCGGCGCCGGAGGGGGCGGAGCCGCTACTCGGCGAGCCGCGCGGGTGGTGCTGTGCTCAAGAGAGAAGGGAAAAGGCGGGGCAGTTTTGCTCACCACGCAGAGGCAACGGGAGCGAGCACAAAGTTGACGAGGAGGCGCTGAAGGGGGAGTTCGACGTCGACGGCGAGCTCGGGCGGCGATCCGGCGGATGGCGTCACGGCGCAGCTTGGCCCCGAGGCGACGAGGTGCCCCTGGAGCAAAGAGAGAGGGAGAGAGATAAGCCACGCGTGCACAGGAGAAAAAAGGAGGGAGACGGGGTACTTCACCGTCGGCGATTGCTCCGGCGGCGGCGGAAACAGAGGCGGCGGCGCTGGTGGAGTTGGGCTCGGGCACGTGTAGCGGCGGAGGCGGGGTTGCAAAAGGGAAGGGCGGGAGCGTGTGCGCGAGCTTAAATAGGTCCAGAGGACGGGAAGGGAGAGGAAAGGAAGCGGCGGCCGAGCCTACGGCCATGGGCGCGCCGGCGGCCGGATTCCAAGCGAATTGGGCGAGATTAAAGGAAACCGACGGGAATTAAAGGGAGAGGTTAATCTCTGGTGCTACGGGCGCTTGATTGATTGCCTTGATGGCCAGAGAGAGCAAGGGGAAGGCGGGGGCGGGCGCACGGGATCCGCGGCGGCGCCGCCGTGCGCAGGAAGGAAGGGGGAAAGAAGAAAGGAAGGGGGGGGGGGGGGGCCGAGGTGGGACCCACCTGTCGCGCCGGCCGTTAAAAAGAAAGGGGAAGGGGGAGAAGCGGTGGGCGGCGGGGAAAGGGGGGGGTCCGGGCCGCTTGGGCCAAATAGAGCGGGCGCGCTTTTGTTTTTTTTTTTTCTTTTCTTTTTTTCAAACTTCATTTTCAAATCCATTTTCTATTCAAATTCAAATCAACTTTTGCAAACTTTTCTCGAGATATTTTATAGACTTTTTAGAGACCACTCAAGCAACCAAAACCATGCAAGCCAAATGATGATGCACATACACTTGTTTCTAACTTTATTATATTATCTTTAATATTTTTAGAGCTAAATTTTATTTAGCATTTTAATCTCCTTAAATCCCTAAGACAATTTAAGTTGCTAAGTAATTTCAGTGATGGAATTTTAGGGTGTCACAAATCCTACCCCCTTAAAGAGAATCTCGTCCCGAGATTCAGAAGATTTAGAGAACAGCTGAGGGAAGTCTTCCTTGAGTTCATCCTCTCTTTCCCAAGTTGCCTCTTCCTCGGTGTGATGACTCCACTGCACTTTGCACATTCTGATAATCTTACTCCTGGTAACTCTTTCTGACACATCCAAGATCTTAACAGGGTATTCTTTGTATGTCAGGTCATTCTCCATTTGAATATCCTCTAAGCTATCTTCGGTTCTATCCTAACCTCACTTGTGCATTTCTTTAAGCGTGATACATGAAACACGTCATGAACTCCTGACAACTGTGCTGGCAACTCTAACTGGTATGCTACTTCTCCTTTCCGTTCCAAAATCTTGAAAGGTCCGATAAATCGAGGTGATAACTTTCCCCTGACATTAAACCTTCGTAACCCCC
This sequence comes from Cenchrus americanus, assembly GCA_947561735.1. Taxonomy (NCBI): domain Eukaryota; kingdom Viridiplantae; phylum Streptophyta; class Magnoliopsida; order Poales; family Poaceae; genus Cenchrus; species Cenchrus americanus. The sequence continues at coordinate 160,331,495 of OX387242.1, read as the reverse complement.
GAATAGGTGACACTCTGAGGTATGCATAATCACCGACTTCCAAGATCACCTCTCTTCGCCGAGGATCAGCATAACTCTTCTGTCTTGACTGTGCTGCCTTAAGATTCTCCCTTATGATTTCAACTTGCTTTTCTGCTTCTCGTATACTGTCTGGTCCAAAGAATTGCCTTTCACCAGTTTGATTCCAAAACAACGGTGTTCTACACTTCCTTCCATACAGAGCTTCAAAAGGTGCCATTTTGATGCTGGACTGATAGCTGTTGTTGTAAGCAAACTCTGCATAAGGCAAACTCTTATCCCAGCTGCCACTATTCTTCAACGCACAAGCTCTCAACATATCCTCGAGTATCTGATTTGTTCTCTCTGTCTGTCCATCTGTCTGAGGATGGTATGCTGAGCTGAAGTTTAACTTTGTATCCATCGATTCATGCAACTTCTGCCAAAACCGTGAGGTGAATTGTGTACCTCGATCTGACACTATCTTCTTCGGTACTCCGTGCAAACACACTATCCTTGAATTATACAACTCGCTAGCTTCACTCCTGTATAGGTCGTCTTCACTGGAATGAAGTGCGCTACCTTGGTTAGTCTATCCACAATAACCCAAATAGAATCATACCCGTCACGAGTACGAGGTAATCCTACTATGAAATCCATACCGATTTCCTCCCATTTCCACTCGGGTACCTTCAGAGGTTGTAGCAACCCTGCTGGCCTTTGATACTCAGCCTTCACTCTTTGACACACATCACACAAGGCTACATGAGCTGCTACATCTTTCTTCATTCCATACCACCAAGGTATCTCTCGCTTCCAAATCCCGATACATCTTGGTACTACCGGGGTGTATAGAGTAAGGCGAATCATGTGCTTCCTTCAAGATAGCTTCTCTCAATTCCTTGATCTCGGGTACACGGATCCCGTTCTTAAACCACACTTTGTTCCTTGCTCATCTTCTCTGCGAATTCGGAACTTTGCCTAACTTAATCAACTTCTTGTATACCGCAATCTTGTTATCGGCCAAGCTTGTCCCTCCCGATATCTGCTCAAGGGTCGACTCGATCTCTAACGTCGAGTCTCACTTGAAGCAACCATTCCGAGGTTAGCCGTGCCATCTCCCAACATAGCTCCCGAGGTAACGGTGTCCCAATAGCATGTTAGTTCCGGCCTTCCGACTCAAAGCATCCGCCACAACATTCGCTTTTCCTGGATGATACTTGGATATCCAAATCATAATCTTTGATCAACTCTAACCATCTTCTTTGCCTCAAATTCAGATCCTTCGAGTAAAGATATACTTCGGACTCTTATGGTCGGTAAAGATCTTACACTTGTTCCCAATCATGTAATGTCTCCGGATTTTCAATGCGTGAACAACCGCGACCAACTCAAGATCATGAGTAGGGTAGTTCTGCTCATGTTTCCTCAACAATTGTCTTGAAGCATAAGCTACTACCTTTCCTTCTTGCATTAACACACATCCCAAACCTTGCCGAGAGGCATCACGGTATACATCGAACCCTTTGTGTATGTCCGGCATGATCAACACGGGTTCGTAGTCGGCCCTCTTTTTCAACTCCTCAAAACTAGCCCCGACACTTCTCATCCCATTTGAATTCTCTTCCTTTCTCGAGCAGAGTGGTAAGTGGCTTCACTATCTTAGAAAACCCTTCAATGAACCTCCGATAGTATCCTGCAAGACCAAGGAAACTTCGATCTACGGCACATTCTTAGGCGGACTCCGAGTTCAATACATCCCGAACCTTGCTTGGATCGATCGCTATGCCTCCATACGTGATGATGTGTCCAAGAAAAGAGACCTCCTTCAACCGGAAAGCACACTTGCTGAACTTGGCATACGGTCGATGTTCCCGTAACTTCGTAACACAAGCCTCGGATGTTCTTCATGTTCTTCCTCACTCCGAGAGAATACCAATATATCATCAATGAATACCACAACAAACTTATCCGGATACTCCATGAATACCTTGTTCATCAAATACATAAAGTATCTTTGGTGCATTGGTCAGGCCAAAGGACATCACAGTGAACTCATATAACCCGTATCTAGAAGTGAATGCTGTCTTTGGTATATCCTCCACACGGATTTTCAACTGATGATAACCTGATCTAAGATCTATCTTAGAGAATGCCTTAGCTCCTCTCATTTGATCAAATAAATCCTCAATCCGAGGTAAAGGGTATTTATTCTTGATAGTAACCTCGTTAAGTGATCGATAGTCTATACACAACCTCCTAGATCCATCCTTCTTATCAACGAAGAGTGTGGGGGCTCCCCATGGTGATGAACTAGGACGGATAAACCCTTTACTAAGTAATTCTTCAATTTGTTTTTTTAATTCAACTAGATCTTTAACATCCATTCTATATGGTCTTTTAGATATGGGAGCAGTACCAGGTATAAGTTCAATACTAAATTCAATGTCACGATCAGGTGGCATACACGGCAAATCCTCGCGGAAACACATCGGGGAATTCATTCACTACCCTTATATCCTCTAAGGCCTTGCCTTCAACGAGTTCATAACTCCTTTGACGGATGAGGGTGCACTCACATATTCTACTCTTTCTCCTTGAGGACCGGTTAACGATCGACCTCTTCCGACATTGAATAACTCCATCACAACTCCTTAACCAATCCATACCAAGAATGACATCTATTCCCCATGATTTTAGAACTACCGGATTAGCAAGAAAGTCTACCCCCATGATATTAATCTTTACTTGTGGGCATATGTGACTGGGATTTTCATTTCTCCCCCAGGAGTGCTAACTATCGGTGGGTTCTTCATTGTACTCATAGGTAAGTTATATTTTGCCACAAATTGATTAGTTATGAATGAATGTGATGCTCCGAATCAAATAATACGGTAGCGGGTACGAGTTGACGAAAAACGTACCAATACCACGCGGCATCATTCCGAGCTTGCTCCACCGATACATGATTGACTCGGCCATGCACATGACTCTGCTTCGGCCTCTCTTGCCGGGTGTCCGTGGAGTACGAGCCCGAGAAGATGGCTGCCCGATCCCGTTTCCAATGTCTCTCGCGGAGTCCGCATCACCCTCTTTGGACGCTTGTTAGCATAATGCCCCGGCCTCTCCACACTTGAAGCATCCACCTGGCTGAACGGGGTTGGTGTTTCGACGGTGCCCCCGAGTTGTTGCTAGGACGACTCGGGAGGGGGTAGGAGCTCTAGGTGTCCGAGGATTGAAGCGTTGTGGGTGAAACGAGCGGCGGAGCCGCATGTTCCGTGGGTACCTCCCACCTTGACCACCGAACGATATGGAGTCGAGCTCGTCGAGAGCGGCAACGGGGACGGGTGTTGCGCTAGAGCGCCATGAGACCGAAACTTGCGTTTCTCGTTCACCCATCTCCTTTCTCTTGCTTTCTAGCCCAATAGCTTTGTTCACCGGCGTACGAAAGTCTGGGAAGATGTGACTCTGCAGAAGATAGTTCAGAGGACCAATCAAGCCATCCAGAACCTTTCCTGCCTCTTTGGATCAGTGTTGACTTCATCAGGTGCATAGCGTGACAAGTGAGTGAACTTGTCCAGATACTCAGTCACTGACATATTGCCTTGCCTCAGTGACAAGAACTCCCTCTGCTTGAGCTTGAGAACCCCTGAAGGAATGTGATAAGTACGGAAGTTGTCACGAAATTCCTGCCAGGTGATGTAATGCCTGTTGGGATGAGCAGTTGAGTACGCATCCCACCAATCCGCGACCTGCCCCACAAGTCTTCCAGCAGCATACAGAACCATCTCTCTGTCAGTGCACTGCACGATTTCCAGCTTCTTGGTGATGGTTTTCAGCCAGTCATCAGCATCTAGTGGATCAGCTGAGTGAGAAAATGTAGGGGGTGGTGGCTCATGAACTCCTTGTGCCTGTCCCTTGGTGGCGGGGGTGGTGGAGGGATCGGCTGTGGTGGCTGGTTCTGTTGGGCTTGCATCTGCTGCACTGTGTTAGTAAGGTTTTGAATCAGTTGCATCTGCGCTGCCAGGAACTGCTGCATGTTCGGGTCCATTGCTTGGTTGATCGGGGGTGGTGGTGCTGGATTTTGCTGATTCGCAATATGTGCCCGGATCACAGGTGGAACGTCTTGACCTCCTCCGGACCTGGTGTTTACCATCTGATCGTTAGAAAAATCATATCTCAGATAATTGTACTTGAATCATTGCATAAGAGAATAACTCAAAGTAAAATGGCAGCATGTACTTCAGTTAAGACAGATTCTGTTGACCACAAAGAATTATGCATAACTTTCTGTGTAAATATCCAATGACCACGAATTTTTACCAGATTATAGTGTATAAAATTATGGAACCATCCCAACTGGAATCACCTCATTTGGATATGTATAACTTGAGATATAATTCAAACAGTACAGCTATATCAGCAGAGATTTACAGATTCTGACATGTTCATTACTTTGTGCATAACTCCCAGAATATGTATAGTATACCATTGAATTTTTGACAGAAATTCATCCTCTAAATTTGTGAACTAACCCAACTGGTTTCATGTCATTTTGAATTCTGTAGCTTGAGTTATAAGCAAAACATTACTGACATGTCATATGACTGCGAAAACAGATTTGATCCAATCATACTTGCATGAGAGATTAAGCAATGACAACCGATAAAACCCAAACCAAACTTTAATTAACTTAAAATTTCAGATTGCATAGTGGCCATCACTCCACCATACAATTTACAATCAAGCAAAGATCCAACTCAAGCATGTTTGCAAACGGCATTCATTATTACAAGCAAATACGTTCACGCGAGAACGGTCTATCGAAAAGGTAAATGATAAGGGCGAGCATCCTAGGATCCTAGCCAAGACGGTAGTAGCTTCATCGGTGTTGTAACGAAGCCTCTTGCGCGGAGGGGAAGCCGTAGTCCAGTATGGCATAACTACCGAGGCAATCGGCGTCACCGCAAGGCTGTGCTTCCGGACGTGTTATCTTTGCACCGAAGCGGCTGCGGCTCTTCATGATACTTGTTTATCTCCAAAGTTGCTCCCTCCGGATCTGCATTCGAGCGGCGATCACCCGTGCCAAGACATCGATGCGGTCATCGCCTCCTGTGGCACCACGGTCACTCCGTGCCACTTGCACGTCGAGGCACATGGGGGTACTCCGATTGGAACAAGCGCACCCGATTAGCATAGCAGACCCGACCGAGCGCCCTCCTTGCTGCATCATTCACGGCGGTGTCATCCATAGAAGAGCGAGGCTGTGCTATGGTGGGATGAGCGATACCTCCATCCTTCGGTATCATTCGGAGGCTCTCGATGTAAACTTTGCAAGTGTAGTAATCCCTCATTCCGGGCTCATTTGAAATGCTTGGTCACATAGAGAGGCCTTATGGTATACCCCGGATACCTCGGAACATCCCACGGGAGAATGCGAGCGAGTCCATTCTCGGCTTCGGTAGAGTGCTTATGGTATTCGGCTCCATGGTAGCGGGGATCTTCATCTTCCTACGGGTTGCCGGCGGCATGGTTACCATCATCCTCACCCACACTTTGTCATCCTTGGAGTCTTCGGATCACCTTCGGCACGGGGATCGGCGGAGGTGCGGGGGGGTGCTTCCTCGTTGACTGGCGGGCGCGCGGTGGAATCACGATGTCCGTCTGCGTGCGCCTCAGCCTTGTGCCATCGTACGGGCGTGTGGTACATTCCAATGGCTCTTCGGCTCCTCCTCCTCCATCTCGACTTCTTCGGGATCCTCTTCTTCTTCTTCGCGGTGGACCTCCTGCGGGTCTTCCTCAACATCTTCAAGGCGATGGCGAGGGGCGGGTGTCCCGGTGGAAAACGCCCACCGGTGCTCTTGCGAGGGGTCATGTAAGTCCCGGCCATCTGTCAAAGCAAGGCGATCTCGGAGTACGGGAATAAATCAAAATGATAGTTTAAAATGATAAACAAAATTAAATTAGATTTTTAGTGCGTAAATAAGATGATTTGAAGCATGATGAGGCTTTCTAGAACATGAATCCTTAATTTCGTCCATTTCTAACTAAGGGCTGCGTCCTACGGTCATCACGGCTACGGTACCACTTTGTCACACCCGATTTTACAAGGAAAACCGAATGCATCTCATATGTGCGCCGAGGATCATTTACACACACATGATAGACAAAACGAGAGTAATACCATTCTTTGTAATAAAACGTACAAGAGTTTAAACCCGGTACAATATCCATTATTACATCCATAAGGGTGGACTCGAAGGTCCGAACAAAACGATAACTAAACGACGACGAGCAACTCCATCGGCGACATCCACGGAGCATGATGGTGGGGGATCCGCATGCCTAGAACTCCTCGAAGTCACTCCGGTACTCGTCCTCGCCTCCAGACGTTCTCCTGCGAACGGCGGTAAGCAAGGGTGAGCACACTTATGGTTGGAGCTCAACAAGTGGGGGAAAATGCAAGGCTTATCAAGGATAGGCTATGGTTCACGGTAAGCATTTTATAAGTTGGTCAAGTTTTATTAGCAAGCACCTAGTTACTAGATGTAAGTGTATACCAACCCACTTAACCTTTAAAAGAAACCTCAAACCAAACCTCCAACCCATGATTTGCATTAATCTTCAAGTTTATTAATCATGTGAGGGTCCAAGCCCGCTCGTGGCCGTGAGCACGGGCGATCGATCGGTTTACACTATGCGAGAGGTTGTACACTTTACCCACGATTCGTGTTCCCCAACTTGCACAGGGTTAGCTAGACCCTTAAACACTTCCAAGGTGAGTGGCTAGGGGGTCCACTACGAAGCCTTTACAAAGGAAAGAAGAGAAACCAACGGCCCCGCAACGTTACGGCGACGGAGCGAGCCATAACCCTCCCTAGTGGTCAACACCTTAGCCAAGGGGCACTGCTACCCCAAAAGGCAAGGCCGGCTATACCCCTTCAACTTCCGGCCCAGTGCCCCTCTCGGAAAAGAGCTATCAGCTACCCCCCTCTCCTAATTAATTGGCTAAGCGAGCCATGTGGTGTGGTTGTAGTGTTATCTTGGGTGGTTCTCCATGTTAGATTATATCAGTTATCTTGGTTTAAGCACGAAACATGTTTATAAGCAAAAGCGAGATGTATAACATAAACAAGCATAACCAAACTTATGTTGAGCAAGCTAAGCATTTATCTACCCCAAACATTTGTTTAAACGGGGTTGATCAAGGTAAAGTGGTAAAGCATCTGAGTCAAATCCTTAGCTAGGTGTTTGCCCATCGGATCTTATGCATAACAACGAGGCCGGTAAACATTGTTTAGCATGCGATGACATAGGTTCAAAAAGATTATGCGGAGGGAAATCCACTTGCCTTCCTCTTCATGGGGGGTGAAATTTCCTCTTCAAAGGGCGGGTTCTGTTCACGATCGTCCCTGAGGGGGGAGCTCGCGACGAAACCGGCACGATATCTACGAGTCAAACATGGATAACAATCAATAAACAAAACAGTACACCAAACAGTAATAAAACTGGTTAGTTGCTGCTTAAAGATTCTACTCGTCGAGACGATCACTTCCGTCCTATAGAACGCTAAAAGCGGAGTTAAAATGAGAAAAGATATGATTAAAACTGGTTTAAGGACTAACCCGCGATAAATTAAACTATCAGGGGCCTAACAGCAAGAAATCAGGGGCTAAAACATAAATAAATTTAAAAAAACAGAAGGTTTAAACTCTAAATGGGCTGTTCCGGACCTCTCGAGCAAGGATTTAATAGAAACATGTGGGCTAAATACAAAATCCAGGATCGAAAAGTAAGGGTCTTTAAAGGTGGGAGGACCGCTTGCGATTGTAAAAGAGTTGGGGGTCTTTTTAGCAAAAAGCTTTCGTTGTTCGTTACATAAGGTTTGACCCGCGGGTCCGCAGGATCCGGGCCGTGGATGGCCGATCCAAGGCTATCCACGCGCGCGTGCGCGCAAGAGGGGCGCGCGCCCGCGCCGCGCGACCGCGTGCGCGCGCGCGCGGTGGTTTGGGCCGCCGCGCGACGACCGAACACAGGGGCTCCCGGGCCACGAAACGCGCGGAAACAAGCCCTCACGTGCCGCCGAGAACGATGCGAGCTCGAACGTGTGCTTGCACGGGAGGAAAAAGGCGACATGCCGAGGCGGCGTCCATGGGGGCGGACGGCGGCGGCCCGCCAAGCGGCCCGACGCGCTATGGTCTGGCACAAGTGTAAAGAAGGGCGGGGACAGGGTCCCTACTGGCTGGCAGGAGCTCGGTGGACCCGGAATTGGATGGAGAAGCGACGACGGCGCATATCGAACTCCGGCGACCGAACTCCACCGGCGGCGACCGGCGAGCTCGCGTCCGGAGCGCTTGAGGGCCTACGGTTCGATTGGACGTGACTCGTTAGCTCACACGCGAAGAGGAAACGATTGAGGGGGTCCGCAGGCTTCACCGACCGGCGGACCGGCTCTGGGTGACAGCGATGGCGCGGCCGGCGCACGGGTCACGGCGCGCGCGAGTGGCTAGGGCACTCGGAGGCGCCGGCGGCGCTTCGCCGGCGCAAGCTCTGGGGTGAGCTCCCGGCCGTCTTTTCGTGCACGAGCGGGTGCTACACGTAGCGGGAAGCTAGCGCACGCAACTAGGGGTTCAGGGGAGGGGCTCGGGCTTCTACGGTGGCCGGCGCCGGAAGGGGGCGGAGCCGCTACTCCCGCGAGCCCGCGGGGAAGGCACCGGGCGCGAGAGAGGAGGAAATAAGGCGGGGGAGAGTTGCTCACCACGCACGAAGATGAGAACGGGCACAAAGGGTGACGAGGAGGCGGCAAAGGGGCGGCTTGGCGACGGCGGGGGAGCTCGGCCGCGGCGCTCCGGCGAGCTCGGGGCGCGGCCGCCACTTGGCGCCGAGGGCGGTGAACCCGCGGGCACAAGAGCTAGTCAAGCTGAGAGCGAAACCCACGCGTGATCACGGAAAGAAAAAGGGCGGGAGGCCTAGCCCTTCACCGGCGGCGACGAATCGACGGCGGCGGCGGAAACCGAGGCGGCGCGCGCCGGTGGAAGTTGGGCTCGGGCTCGTGCGCGTGTGGGTTGCGCAGGCGAAAGGGGGAGCCGAGGGGTGCGTGAGCGAGCTTAAATAGGGCCGGAGGAAAGGAAGGCGAAGCGGCTAGGGGACGCGGGCGGCGGCGGCTTGCCATTGATGGCCGGCGGGTCGTCCGGCTTAAAGATGGTAAGGGAAACGGCCGTGGGTTTTGGGTGGAGAGGTAATTGCGCTTAATTGGCATGCTTGATGGCCGAGAAGGGAGAGAGGAAGGGGAGAGGGCGGGGGCGAGGCGGATTCGGCGGCGCGCGCGCGGCGGCGGCAGGAAGGGGGGAAGAGGAAAGGAAGGGGAGGGGGAAAGGGGGCCGATGGTGGGGGCCCCCCCGTCGGCGCCGCCGCGTAAAAAGAAAAGGGAAAGGGGGGGAGCGGTGGGCCGGCGGGGAAGGCGGGTTGGGCCGCCCTGGGCTAAATAGAGCCGGGCGCGCTTTTGTTTTTTTTCTTTTTTTTTCAAACTTCATTTTCAAATTCATTTTCAACCCAAATTCAAATCAAACTTTTGCAAACTTTTCTCAAATATTTTATAGACTTTTTAGAGACCACACAAGCAACAAAAAACCATGCAAGCCAAATGATGATGCACAAACACTTGTTGTTTCTAAATTTATTATATTATCTTTAATATTTTTAGAGCTCAATTTTATTTAGCATTTTAATCTCCTTAAATCCCTAAGACAATTTAAGTTGCTAAGTAATTTCAGTGATGGAATTTTAGGGTGTCACAAATCCTACCCCCTTAAAGAGAATCTCATCCCGAGATTCAGAAGATTTAGAGAACAGCTGAGGGAAGTCTTCCTTGAGTTCATCCTCTCTTTCCCAAGTTGCCTCTTCCTCGGTGTGATGACTCCACTGCACTTTGCACATTCTGATAATCTTACTCCTGGTAACTCTTTCTGACACATCCAAGATCTTAACAGGGTATTCTTTGTATGTCAAGTCATTCTCCATTTGAATATCCTCTAACTGTACCGGTTCTATCCTAACCTCACTTGTGCATTTCTTTAACTGTGATACATGAAACACGTCATGAACTCCTGACAACTGTGCTGGCAACTCTAACCGGTATGCTACTTCTCCTTTCCGTTCCAAAATCTTGAAAGGTCCGATAAATCGAGGTGATAACTTTCCCCTGACATTAAACCTTCGTAACCCCCGAATAGGTGACACTCTGAGGTATGCATAATCACCGACTTCCAAGATCACCTCTCTTCGCCGAGGATCAGCATAACTCTTCTGTCTTGACTGTGCTGCCTTAAGATTCTCCCTTATGATTTCAACTTGCTTTTCTGCTTCTCGTATACTGTCTGGTCCAAAGAATTGCCTTTCACCAGTCTGATTCCAAAACAACGGTGTTCTACACTTCCTTCCATACAGAGCTTCAAAAGGTGCCATTTTGATGCTGGACTGATAGCTGTTGTTGTAAGCAAACTCTGCATAAGGCAAACTCTTATCCCAGCTGCCACTGTTCTTCAACGCACAAGCTCTCAACATATCCTCGAGTATCTGATTTGTTCTCTCTGTCTGCCCATCTGTCTGAGGATGGTATGCTGAGCTGAAGTTTAACTTTGTATCCATCGATTCATGCAACTTCTGCCAAAACCGTGAAGTGAATTGTGTGCCTCGATCTGACACTATCTTCTTCGGTACTCCGTGCAAACACACTATCCTTGAATTATACAACTCAGCTAGCTTCACTCCGGTATAGGTCGTCTTCACTGGAATGAAGTGCGCTACCTTTGTTAGTCTATCCACAATAACCCAAATAGAATCATACCCGTCACGAGTACGAGGTAATCCTACTATGAAATCCATACCGATTTCCTCCCATTTCCACTCGGGTACCTTCAGAGGTTGTAGCAACCCCCGCCGGTCTTTGATACTCGCCCTTCACTCTTTGGCACACATCACACAAAGCTACATGAGTCGCCACATCTTTCTTCATCCCATACCACCAGTATCTCTGCTTCAAGTCCTGATACATCTTGGTACTACCAGGGTGTATAGAGTAAGCTGAATCATGTGCTTCCTTCAAAATAGCTTCTCTCAATTCCTTGATCTCAGGTACACAGATTCTGTTCTTAAACCACACTGTTCCTTGCTCATCTTCTCTGAATTCCGAACTTTGCCTAACTTAATCAACTTCTTGTATTCTCGCAATCTTGTTATCACCAACCGTCCCTTCCTCGATATCCTCGCTTCAAGGGTCGACTCGATCTCTAACGTCGTAGTCTCACTTGAAGCAACCATTCCCAAGTTAAGCCGTGCCATCTCCCAACATAGCTCCCGAGGTAACGAGTGTCCCAATAGCATGTTAGTTTGTCCCTTCCGACTCAAAGCATCCGCCACAACATTTGCCTTTCCGGGATGATACCGGATATCCAAATCATAATCTTTGATCAACTCTAACCATCTTCTTTGCCTCAAGTTCGGATCCTTCGAGTAAAGATATACTTCGTACTCTTATGGTCAGGAAAGATCTTACACTTGTTCCCAATCATGTAATGTCTCCGCATTTTCAATGCGTGAACAACCGCAGCCAACTCAAGATCATGAGTAGGATAGTTTTGCTCATGTTTCCTCAACTCGTCTTGAAGCATAAGCTACTACCTTTCCTTCTTGCATTAACACACATCCCAAACCTTGCCGAGAGGCATCACAATATACATCGAACCCTTTGTGTATGTCCGGCATGATCAACACAAAAAGCCGTGGTCGGCCTCTTTTTCAACTCCTCAAAACTAGCCTGACACTTCTCATCCCATTTGAATTCTCTTCCTTTCTCGAGCAGAGTGGTAAGTGGCTTCACTATCTTAGAAAACCCTTCAATGAACCTCCGATAGTATCCTGCAAGACCAAGGAAACTTCTGATCTCCGGCACATTCTTAGGCGGACTCCAGTTCAATACATCCCGAACCTTGCTTGGATCGACTGCTATGCCTCCATCTGTGATGATGTGTCCGAGAAAAGAGACCTCCTTCAACCAGAAAGCACACTTGCTGAACTTGGCATACAACTGATGTTCCCGTAACTTCTATAACACAAGCCTCAGATGTTCTTCATGTTCTTCCTCACTCCGAGAGAATACCAATATATCATCAATGAATACCACAACAAACTTATCCAGATACTCCATGAATACCTTGTTCATCAAATACATAAAGTATGCTGGTGCATTGGTCAGGCCAAAGGACATCACAGTGAACTCATATAACCCGTATCTAGAAGTGAATGTCGTCTTTGGTATATCCTCCACACGGATTTTCAACCGATGATAACCCGATCTAAGATCTATCTTAGAGAATGCCTTAGCTCCTCTCATTTGATCAAATAAATCCTCAATCCGAGGTAAAGGGTATTTATTCTTGATAGTAACCTCGTTAAGTGATCGATAGTCTATACACAACCTCCTAGATCCATCCTTCTTATCAACGAAGAGTGTGGGGGCTCCCCATGGTGATGAACTAGGACGGATAAACCCTTTACTAAGTAATTCTTCAATTTGTTTTTTTAATTCAACTAGATCTTTAACATCCATTCTATATGGTCTTTTAGATATGGGAGCAAGATCTGTGTATAAGTTCAATACTAAATTCAATGTCACGATCGTGTGGCATACCTGGCAAATCCTCTGGAAACACATCAGGGAATTCATTCACTACCCTTATATCCTCTAAGGCCTTGCCTTCAACAGAGTTCATAACTCCTTTGACAGATGAGGGTGCACTCACATATTCTACTCTTTCTCCTTGAGGACCGGTTAACAGTACTGACCTCTTCCGACACTGAATAACTCCATCACAACTCCTTAACCAATCCATACCAAGAATGACATCTATTCCCCATGATTTTAGAACTACCAGATTAGCAAGAAAGTCTACCCCCATGATATTAATCTTTACTTGTGGGCATATGTGACCAGTTTTCATTTCTCCCCCAGGAGTGCTAACTATCAGTGGGTTCTTCATTGTACTCATAGGTAAGTTATATTTTGCCACAAATTGATTAGTTATGAATGAATGTGATGCTCCTGAATCAAATAATACGGTAGAAAGGTGTACAGAGTTGACGAAAAACGTACCCAATACCACGCCGACATCATTTTGAGCTTGCTCCACTGATACATGATTGACTCGGCCACGCACATGACTCTCGCTGGCCTCTCTTGCTGGGTGTCTGTGGAGTACGAGCCTGAGAAGATGGCTGCCCAGTCCTGTTTCCAATGTCTCTCTGCGGAGTCTGCATCACCCTCTTTGGACAGTTGTTAGCATAATGCCCCAGCTCTCCACACTTGAAGCATCCACCAGGCTGAACAGGGTTGGTGTTTCTGACAGGTGCCCCAGAGTTGTTGCTAGGACGACTCAGCTGAGGGGTAGGAGCTCTGGGTGTCTGAGGATTGAAGCGCTGTGGCTGAAACGAGCGCTGGAGCTGCATGTTCTCCGTGGGTACCTCCCACCTTGACCACCGTAACGATATGGAGTCGGCTCGCCGAGAACCGTAACGGGGACGGGTGTTACTGCTAGACTGCCCATGAGACCGAAACTTGCGTTTCTCGTTCACCCATCTCCTTTCTCTTGCTTTCTAGCCCAATAGCTTTGTTCACCAAGCATCCGAAAGTCCGGGAAGATGTGACTCGCGAAGATAGTTCGTAGGACCAATCAAGCCATCCAGAACCTTTCCCCGCCTCTTTGGATCGTTGTTGACTTCATCGGGTGCATAGCGTGACAAGTGAGTGAACTTGTCCGGATACTCGATCACCGACATATTGCCTTGCCTCGCCGACAAGAACTCCCTCTCGCTTAAGCTTGAGAACCCCCGAAGGAATGTGATAAGTACGGAAGTTGTCACGAAATTCCCTGCCGGGTGATGTTATGCCCGTTGGGATGAGCGGTTGAGTACGCATCCCACCAATCCGCGCCCGCCCCACAAGTCTTCCAAGAAGATACGTAACCATCTCTCCGTCGGTGCACCGCACGATTTCCGCCTTCTTGGTGATGGTTTTCAGCCGTCATCGCATCTAGTGGATCGACCGAGTGGGAAAATGTAGAGGGGTGGTGGCTCATGAACTCCTTGTGCTCGTCCCTTGGTGGCGGGGGTGGTGGAGGGATCGGCTCGTGGTGGCTGGTTCGTTGGGCTTGCATCCGCTGCACCGTGTTGGTAAGGTTTTGAATCAGCTTGCATCCGCGCTGCCGGAACTCGCCGCATGTTCGGGTCCATTGCTTGGTTGATCGGGGGTGGTGGTGCCGGATTTTGCTGATTCGCAATATGTGCCCGGATCACAGGTGGAACGTCTTGACCTCCTCCGGACCTGGTGTTTACCATCTGATCGTTAGAAAAATCATATCTCGTATAATTGTACTTGAATCATTGCATAAGAGAATAACTCAAAATAAAATGGCAGCATGTACTTCAGTTAAGACAGATTCTGTTGACCACAAAGAATTATGCATAACTTTCTGTGTAAATATCCAATGACCACGAATTTTTACCAGATTATAGTGTATAAAATTATGGAACCATCCCAACTGGAATCACCTCATTTGGATATGTATAACTTGAGATATAATTCAAACAGTACAGCTATATCAGCAGAGATTTACAGATTCTGACATGTTCATTACTTTGTGCATAACTCCCAGAATATGTATAGTATACCATTGAATTTTTGACAGAAATTCATCCTCTAAATTTGTGAACTAACCCAACTGGTTTCATGTCATTTGGAATTCTGTAGCTTGAGTTATAAGCAAAACATTACTGACATGTCATATGACTGCGAAAACAGATTTGATCCAATCATACTTGCATGAGAGATTAAGCAATGACAACCGATAAAACCCAAACCAAACTTTAATTAACTTAAAATTTCAGATTGCATAGTGGCCATCACTCCACCATACAATTTACAATCAAGCAAAGATCCAACTCAAGCATGTTTGCAAACAGCATTCATTATTACAAGCAAATACGTTCACGCAGGAACGGTCTATCGAAAAGGTAAATGATAAGGGCGAGCATCCTAGGATCCTAGCCAAGACGAGTAGTAGCTTCATCAGTGTTGTAACGAAGCCTCTTGCGCGGAGGGGAAGCTGTAGTCTGGTATGGCATGACTTCCTGAGGCAATCGCTGTCCTGCAAGCTGTGCTTCCAGCGTGTTATCTTTGCCTCGAGCAGCCTGCAGCTCTTCATGATACTTGTTTATCTCCAAAGTTGCTCCCTCCGGATCCGCATTCGAGCAAGCAAGTCACCCGTGCCAAGACATCGATGCGGTCATCGCCTCCCGCCGGCACCACAGTCACTTCCGTGCCACTTGCACGTCGAGGCACATGGCGGTACTCCGATTGGAACAACCGCACCCGATTAGCATAGCGGACCGACCGCAGCGCCCTCCTTGCCGCATCATTCACAGGCAGCGTCATCCATAGAGAACCGAGCCGTGCTATGGTGGGATGAGCGATACCTCCATCCTTCGCATCATTCAGAGGCTTCCCCGATGTAAACTTTGCAAGTGTAGTAATCCCTCATTCCAGGCTCACCGAAATGCTTGGTCACATAGAGAGGCCTTATGGTATACCCCGGATACCTCGTAACATCCCACAGAGAATGCGAACCGTCCATTCTCGGCCGCAGAGTGCTTATGGTATTCACCTCCATGGTAGCGGGGATCTTCATCTTCCTCTCGGGTTGCCAAAGAAGATGGTTACCATCATCCTCACCCACACCGTCATCACCGGAGTCTTCCGGATCACCTTCGGCACAGATCAGCAGTGGGGGGTGCTTCCTCATTGACCGGCAGCGCCGGTGGAATCACGATGTCACCGTCCGCGTCCGCCTCAGCACCGTGCCATCGTACTACCGTGGCCGTTCCAATGGCTCTTCCGGCTCCTCCTCCTCCATCTCGACTTCTTCGAGATCCTCTTCTTCTTCTTCTCGGCCGGACCTCCTCTCGGGTCTTCCTCACCTCACCTCCTCTCGTTCCTCCTCAACATCTTCAAGGCGATGGCGAGGGGCCACCGTCCAAGCAGGGAAAACGCCCACCGTTGCTCTTGCGAGGGGTCATGTAAGTCCCGGCCATCCGTCAAAGCAAAACCGATCTCGGTAGTACGAATAAATCAAAATGATAGTTTAAAATGATAAACAAAATTAAATTAGATTTTTAGTGCGTAAATAAGATGATTTGAAGCATGATGAGGCTTTCTAGAACATGAATCCTTAATTTCGTCCATTTCTAACTAAGGCCGCGTCCTACGGTCATCACGGCTCGGTACCACTTTGTCACACCCGATTTTACAAGGAAAACCGAATGCATCTCATATGTGCGCCAGGATCATTTACACACACATGATAGACAAAACGAGAGTAATACCATTGCCGTAATAAAACGTACAAGAGTTTAAACCAAGACAATATCCATTATTACATCCATAAGGGTGGACTCGAAGGTCCGAACAAAACGATAACTAAACGACGACGAGCAACTCCATCGCCGACATCCACAGCATGATGACTGGGGGATCCGCATGCCTAGAACTCCTCGAAGTCACTCCAGTACTCGTCCTCGCCTCCGACGTTCTCCTCTCGAACAAGGCGGTAAGCAAGGGTGAGCACACTTATGGTTGGAGCTCAACAAGTGGGGGAAAATGCAAGGCTTATCAAGGATAGGCTATGGTTCGGCGGTAAGCATTTTATAAGTTGGTCAAGTTTTATTAGCAAGCACCTAGTTACTAGATGTAAGTGTATACCAACCCACTTAACCTTTAAAAGAAACCTCAAACCAAACCTCCAACCCATGATTTGCATTAATCTTCAAGTTTATTAATCATGTGAGGGTCCAAGCCGCTCGTGACCGTGAGCACGGCCGATCGATCGCTTTACACTATGCGGAGGTTGTACACTTTACCCACAGCTCGTGTTCCCCAACTTGCCCGGGTTAGCTAGACCCTTAAACACTTCCAAGGTGAGTGGCTAGGGGTCCACTACGAAGCCTTTACAAAGGAAAGAAGAGAAACCAACAGCCCCGCAACAAGATTAAAGAGCGGAGCGGGCCATAACCCTCCCTAGTGGTCAACACCTTAGCCAAGGCCGCTACCCCAAAAGGACCGGCTATACCCCTTCAACTCCGGCCCCCGTGCCCCTCTCGGAAAAGAGCTATCAGCTACCCCACTCTCCTAATTAATTGGCTAAGCCAGAGCCATGTGGACTGTGGTTGTAGTGTTATCTTGGGTGGTTCTCCATGTTCCGATTATATCAAGTTATCTTGGTTTAAGCACAAACATGTTTATAAGCAAAACTGAGATGTATAACATAAACAAGCATAACCAAACTTATGTTGAGCAAGCTAAGCATTTATCTACCCCAAACATTTGTTTAAACAGGGTTGATCAAGGTAAAGTGGTAAAGCATCTAGTCAAATCCTTAGCTAGGTGTTTGCCCATCAGATTTATGCATAACAACAGGAACAGTAAACATTGTTTAGCATGCAGTGACATAGGTTCAAAAAGATTATGCAGAGGGGGAAATCCACTTGCCTTCCTCTACAAGCTGGGTGAAATCCTCTTCAAAGACAAAGTTCTTCCCGATCACTTCCGACGAGGAGCTCAGACGAAACAGGCACGATATCTACGAGTCAAACATGGATAACAATCAATAAACAAAACAGTACACCAAACAGTAATAAAACTGGTAAATTTACTGCTTAAAAGATTCTACTCGTCGAGACGATCATTTCGGTATATAGAACGCTAAAAACGGAGTTAAAATGAGAAAGATATGATTAAAACAGTTTTCAGGGGCCTATTTGCAAGAAAACTATGTTTACAGGGTTGTTTATAAATAAATTCAGGGGCTATAACATTTTTATAAATTAAATCAGAGGGTCTAGGTGCAAAAAGAAGTGTAAAGGGCCTAAAACAAGATTAAACAGGGTAGATAGGGGCTAGATTGCAAGAATCAGGACCTAACCGTGATTATTTTAAAAGGTGGAAGGACCTGCCGGCTATTATTTGAAAACCCGGGGGCTCTTAAACAAAACCGCCACTCAAGCACCGTGGATCCGAGATCCAACGGCGGATGGCGCAAGGGTGCACCGTGGACCCGGCCGTGGGCGCGGTCCATGGGTTCACCGTGGACCGACCTCTCAAACCGAAGGGGTACGTGATCCCCATCGTCCACGCGTGATCCAACGCGCGCCGGATGAATGCGTGCGGCGGGCGGCGGCGATGACGCCGGGAACGAGGCGCGCGCGGCGGCGCGCGGCGGCGCTTCGCCGGCGCAAGCTCTAGGGTGAGCTCCCGGCCGTCTTTTCGTGCACGAGCGGGTGCTACACGTAGCGGGGAAGCTAGCGCACGCAACTAGGGGTTCAGGGGAGGGGCTCGGGCTTCTACGGTGGCCGGCGCGGTAGGGGGCGGAGCCGCTACTCGCGCGAGCCCGCGGGGTGGTGCCGTGCTCAAGAGAGAAGGGAAAAGGCGGGGAGAGTTTTGCTCACCACGAGAGGCAACGGGAGCGAGCACAAAGTTGACGAGAAGGCGCGCGAAGGGGGAGTTCGACGTCGACGGCGAGCTCGGGCGGCGATCCGGCGGATGGCGTCACGGCGCGGCTTGGCCCCGAGGCGACGAGGTGCCCCCGGAGCAAAGAGAGAGGGAGAGAGATAAGCCACGCGTGCCCAACGAGGAAAAAAAAAGGAGGGAGACGGGGGTAGCCCTTCACCGTCGGCGAATCGCCCGGCGGCGGCGGAAACCGAGGCGGCGCGCGCGGTGGAGTTGGGCTCGGGCACGTGTCGGCGAGCCGGGGTTGCAAAAGGGAAGGGCGGGGAGCGTGTGCGCGAGCTTAAATAGGTCCGCAGGACAAGGAAGGGAGAGGAAAGGAAGGGCGGCCGAGCCTACGGCCATTGGGCGCGCGGCGGCCGGATTCCAAGCGAATTGGGCGAGATTAAAGGAAACCGACGTGGGTTAAAGGGAGAGGTTAATCTGCGGTGCTAACGGCGCTTGATTGATTGCCTTGATGGCGGCAGAGAGCAAGGGGAGAGGGGGGGGGCGCACGGGATCCGCGGCGGTGCCGCCGTGCGCAGGAAGGAAGGGGGGAAAGAAGAAAGGAAGGGGGGGAAAGGGGGACGGGGCCGACGGGTGGGACCCACCCGTCGGCGCCGCCGTTAAAAAGAAAAGGGGAAGGGGAGAAGCGGTGGGCCGGTGGGGAAAGCTGGGCTGGGCCGCTTGGGCCAAATAGAGCCGGGCGCGCTTTTGTTTTTTTTTTCTTTTCTTTTTTTCAAACTTCATTTTCAAATCCATTTTCTATTCAAATTCAAATCAACTTTTGCAAACTTTTCTCAGATATTTTATAGACTTTTTAGAGACCACTCAAGCAACCAAAACCATGCAAGCCAAATGATGATGCACATACACTTGTTTCTAACTTTATTATATTATCTTTAATATTTTTAGAGCTAAATTTTATTTAGCATTTTAATCTCCTTAAATCCCTAAGACAATTTAAGTTGCTAAGTAATTTCAGTGATGGAATTTTAGGGTGTCACAAATCCTACCCCCTTAAAGAGAATCTCGTCCCGAGATTCGAATCAAGAAGATTTAGAGAGACTTACGAGCTTGACTCGAGGGAAGTCTTCCTTGAGTTCATCCTCTCTTTCCCAAGTTGCCTCTTCCTCGGTGTGATGACTCCACCGCACTTTGCACATTCCCCGATAATCTTACTCCTGGTAACTCTTTCGACACATCCAAGATCTTAACTGGGTATTCTTTGTATGTCGAGAGTCATTCTCCATTTGAATATCCTCTCTTCAATTATTTCTATCCTAACCTCACTTGTGCATTTCTTTAATCGTGATACATGAAACACGTCATGAACTCCCGACAACCGTGCCGGCAACTCTAATCCGGTATGCTACTTCTCCTTTCCGTTCCAAAATCTTGAAAGGTCCGATAAATCGAGGTGATAACTTTCCCCCGACATTAAACCTTCGTAACCCCCGAATAGGTGACACTCGAGGTATGCATAATCACCGACTTCCAAGATCACCTCTCTTCGCCGAGGATCATGCATAACTCTTCCGTCTTGACCGTGCCGCCTTAAGATTCTCCCTTATGATTTCAACTTGCTTTTCTTCGCTTCTCGTACTAGCTTCGGTCCAAAGAATTGCCTTTCACCCGCTTGATTCCAAAACAACGGTGTTCTACACTTCCTTCCATACAGAGCTTCAAAAGGTGCCATTTTGATGCTGGACTGATAGCTGTTGTTGTAAGCAAACTCTGCATAAGGCAAACTCTTATCCCAGCTGCCACTATTCTTCAACGCACAAGCTCTCAACATATCCTCGAGTATCTGATTTGTTCTCTCTGTCTGTCCATCTGTCTGAGGATGGTATGCTGAGCTGAAGTTTAACTTTGTATCCATCGATTCATGCAACTTCTGCCAAAACCGTGAGGTGAATTGTGTACCTCGATCTGACACTATCTTCTTCGGTACTCCGTGCAAACACACTATCCTTGAATTATACAACTCAGCTAGCTTCACTCTTGTATAGGTCGTCTTCACTGGAATGAAGTGCGCTACCTTGGTTAGTCTATCCACAATAACCCAAATAGAATCATACCCGTCACGAGTACGAGGTAATCCTACTATGAAATCCATACCGATTTCCTCCCATTTCCACGCGGGTACCTTCGACAAGGTTGTAGCAACCCTGCGGCCTTTGATACTCAGCCTTCACTCTTTGACACACATCACACAAGGCTACATGAGCTGTGTACATCTTTCTTCATTCCATACCACCAGTATCTCGCTTCAAATCTCGATACATCTTGGTACTACCGGGGTGTATAGGAGAACTTCGAATCATGTGCTTCCTTCAAGATAGCTTCTCTCAATTCCTTGATCTCGAGGTACCACTAATCTTTGTCCGTTCTTAAACCACACTGTTCCTTGCTCATCTTCTTTCGAATCGGAACTTTGCCTAACTTAATCAACTTCTTGTATTCTCGCAATCTTGTTATCGCCATTGCGTCCCTTCCGATATCCTCTCAAGGGTCGACTCGATCTCTAACGTCGAGTCTCACTTGAAGCAACCATTCCCGAGTTAAGCTTCGTGCCATCTCCCAACATAGCTCCCGAGGTAACAGTGTCCCAATAGCATGTTAGTCTGTCCCTTCCGACTCAAAGCATCTGCCACAACATTCGCTTTTCCTGGATGATACTGGATATCCAAATCATAATCTTTGATCAACTCTAACCATCTTCTTTGCCTCAAATTCAGATCCTTCTGAGTAAAGATATACTTCAGACTCTTATGGTCAGTAAAGATCTTACACTTGTTCCCAATCATGTAATGTCTCCAGATTTTCAATGCGTGAACAACCGCAGCCAACTCAAGATCATGAGTAGGGTAGTTCTGCTCATGTTTCCTCAACTGTCTTGAAGCATAAGCTACTACCTTTCCTTCTTGCATTAACACACATCCCAAACCTTGCCGAGAGGCATCACAGTATACATCGAACCCTTTGTGTATGTCTGGCATGATCAACACAGGTTCTGTAGTCAGCCTCTTTTTCAACTCCTCAAAACTAGCCTGACACTTCTCATCCCATTTGAATTCTCTTCCTTTCTCGAGCAGAGTGGTAAGTGGCTTCACTATCTTAGAAAACCCTTCAATGAACCTCCGATAGTATCCTGCAAGACCAAGGAAACTTCTGATCTCTGGCACATTCTTAGGCGGACTCCAGTTCAATACATCCCGAACCTTGCTTGGATCGACTGCTATGCCTCCATCTGTGATGATGTGTCCAAGAAAAGAGACCTCCTTCAACCAGAAAGCACACTTGCTGAACTTGGCATACAGCTGATGTTCCCGTAACTTCTGTAACACAAGCCTCAGATGTTCTTCATGTTCTTCCTCACTCCGAGAGAATACCAATATATCATCAATGAATACCACAACAAACTTATCCAGATACTCCATGAATACCTTGTTCATCAAATACATAAAGTATCTTTGGTGCATTGGTCGAGCCAAAGGACATCACGGTGAACTCATATAACCCGTATCTAGAAGTGAATGCTTGTCTTTGGTATATCCTCCACACGGATTTTCAACCGATGATAACCCGATCTAAGATCTATCTTAGAGAATGCCTTAGCTCCTCTCATTTGATCAAATAAATCCTCAATCCGAGGTAAAGGGTATTTATTCTTGATAGTAACCTCGTTAAGTGATCGATAGTCTATACACAACCTCCTAGATCCATCCTTCTTATCAACGAAGAGTGTGGGGGCTCCCCATGGTGATGAACTAGGACGGATAAACCCTTTACTAAGTAATTCTTCAATTTGTTTTTTTAATTCAGCTAGATCTTTAACATCCATTCTATATGGTCTTTTAGATATGGGAGCAAGTACTTGGTATAAGTTCAATACTAAATTCAATGTCACGATCAGGTGGCATACCTGGCAAATCCTCTGGAAACACATCAGGGAATTCATTCACTACCCTTATATCCTCTAAGGCCTTGCCTTCAACAGAGTTCATAACTCCTTTGACAGATGAGGGTGCACTCACATATTCTACTCTTTCTCCTTGAGGACCGGTTAACAGTATTGACCTCTTCCGACATTGAATAACTCCATCACAACTCCTTAACCAATCCATACCAAGAATGACATCTATTCCCCATGATTTTAGAACTACCAGATTAGCAAGAAAGTCTACCCCCATGATATTAATCTTTACTTGTGGGCATATGTGACCGGTTTTCATTTCTCCCCCAGAAGTGCTAACTATCAGTGGGTTCTTCATTGTACTCATAGGTAAGTTATATTTTGCCACAAATTGATCAGTTATGAATGAATGTGATGCTCCCGAATCAAATAATACGGTAGAAAGGTACGAGTTGACGAAAAACGTACCCAATACCACGCCGGCATCATTCCGAGCTTGCTCCACCGATACATGATTGACTCGGCCACGCACATGACTCGCCGGCCTCTCTTGCCGGGTGTCCGTGGAGTACGAGCCCGAGAAAATGGCCGCCCGGGCCCCGTTTCCAATGTCTCTCTGCGGAGTCCGCATCACCCTCTTTGGACGAGTTGTTAGCATAATGCCCCGGCTCTCCACACTTGAAGCATCCACCGGTCGAACGGGGGTTGGTGTTTACGACGGGTGCCCCGCAGTTGTTGCTAGGACGACTCAGCCGAGGGCTAGGAGCTCTAGGTGTCTGAGGATTGAAGCGCTGTGGCTGAAACGAGCGCTGGAGCTGCATGTTCTGTGGGTACCTCCCACCTTGACCACCAGAACGATATGGAGTCAGGCTCTGCTGAGAACTGTAACGGGGACGGGTGTTACTGCTAGACTGCCCATGAGACTGAAACTTGCGTTTCTGTTCACCCATCTCCTTTCTCTTGCTTTCCAGCCCAATAGCTTTGTTCACCAGCGTCTGAAAGTCTGGGAAGATGTGACTCTGCAGAAGATAGTTCAGAGGACCAATCAAGCCATCCAGGAACCTTTCCTGCCTCTTTGGATCAGTGTTGACTTCATCAGGTGCATAGCGTGACAAGTGAGTGAACTTGTCCAGATACTCAGTCACTGACATATTGCCTTGCCTCAGTGACAAGAACTCCCTCTGCTTGAGCTTGAGAACCCCTGAAGGAATGTGATAAGTACGGAAGTTGTCACGAAATTCCTGCCAGGTGATGTAATGCCTGTTGGGATGAGCAGTTGAGTACGCATCCCACCAATCCGCGACCTGCCCCACAAGTCTTCCAGCAGCATACAGAACCATCTCTCTGTCAGTGCACTGCACGATTTCCAGCTTCTTGGTGATGGTTTTCAGCCAGTCATCAGCATCTAGTGGATCAGCTGAGTGAGAAAATGTAGGGGGGTGGTGGCTCATGAACTCCTTGTGCCTGTCCCTTGGTGGCGGGGGTGGTGGAGGGATCGGCTGTGGTGGCTGGTTCTGTTGGGCTTGCATCTGCTGCCCTGTGTTGGTAAGGTTTTGAATCAGTTGCATCTGCGCTGCCAGGAACTGCTGCATGTTCGGGTCCATTGCTTGGTTGATCGGGGGTGGTGGTGCTGGATTTTGCTGATTCGCAATATGTGCCCGGATCACAGGTGGAACGTCTTGACCTCCTCCGAACCTGGTGTTTACCATCTGATCGTTAGAAAAATCATATCTCAGATAATTGTACTTGAATCATTGCATAAGAGAATAACTCAAAGTAAAATGGCAGCATGTACTTCAGTTAAGACAGATTCTGTTGACCACAAAGAATTATGCATAACTTTCTGTGTAAATATCCAATGACCACGAATTTTTACCAGATTATAGTGTATAAAATTATGGAACCATCCCAACTGGAATCACCTCATTTGGATATGTATAACTCGAGATATAATTCAAACAGTACAGCTATATCAGCAGAGATTTACAGATTCTGACATGTTCATTACTTTGTGCATAACTCCCAGAATATGTATAGTATACCATTGAATTTTTGACAGAAATTCATCCTCTAAATTTGTGAACTAACCCAACTGGTTTCATGTCATTTGGAATTCTGTAGCTTGAGTTATAAGCAAAACATTACTGACATGTCATATGACTGCGAAAACAGATTTGATCCAATCATACTTGCATGAGAGATTAAGCAATGACAACCGATAAAACCCAAACCAAACTTTAATTAACTTAAAATTTCAGATTGCATAGTGGCCATCACTCCACCATACAATTTACAGTCAAGCAAAGATCCAACTCAAGCATGTTTGCAAACAGCATTCATTATTACAAGCAAATACGTTCACGCAGGAACGGTCTATCGAAAAGGTAAATGATAAGAGCGAGCATCCTAGGATCCTAGCCAAGACGAGTAGTAGCTTCATCAGTGTTGTAACGAAGCCTCTTGCGCGGAGGGGAAGCTGTAGTCTGGTATGGCATAACTTCCTGAGGCAATCGCTGTCCTGCAAGCTGTGCTTCCAGACGTGTTATCTTTGCCCGAGCGACCGCAGCTCTTCATGATACTTGTTTATCTCCAAAGTTGCTCCCTCCAGATCTGCATTCAGAGCAGCAGTCACCCGTGCCAAGACATCGATGCGGTCATCGCCTCCTGCTGGCACCACAGTCACTTCTGTGCCACTTGCACGTCGAGGCACATGGCGGTACTCCGATTGGAACAACTGCACCCGATTAGCATAGCAGACCGACCAGAGCGCCCTCCTTGCTGCATCATTCACAGCAGTGTCATCCATAGAGAACTGAGCTGTGCTATGGTGGGATGAGCGATACCTCCATCCTTCAGTATCATTCAGAGGCTTCCTGATGTAAACTTTGCAAGTGTAGTAATCCCTCATTCCAGGCTCACTGAAATGCTTGGTCACATAGAGAGGCCTTATGGTATACCCCAGATACCTCGGAACATCCCACGGAGAATGCGGAACCGTCCATTCTCGGCTTCGGGAGAGTGCTTATGGTATTCGGCTCCATGGTAGCGGGGATCTTCATCTTCCTCCGGGTTGCCGGCCAGCATGGTTACCATCATCCTCACCCACACTGTCATCACTGGAGTCTTCTGGATCACCTTCGGCACGGGATCGGCGAGTGCGAGGGGGTGCTTCCTCATTGACTGCAGGCGCCGGTGGAATCACGATGTCACCGTCTGCGTCTGCCTCAAGCACTGTGCCATCGTACAGCTGTGGCTGTTCCAATGGCTCTTCTGGCTCCTCCTCCTCCATCTCGACTTCTTCAGGATCCTCTTCTTCTTCTTCTGGCTGGACCTCCTCTGGGTCTTCCTCAACATCTTCAAGGCGATGGCGAGGGGCCAGCTGTCCAGTAGGAAAACGCCCACCAGTGCTCTTGCGAGGGGTCATGTAAGTCCTGGCCATCTGTCAAAGCAAAACTGATCTCGAGTACGAGAATAAATCAAAATGATAGTTTAAAATGATAAACAAAATTAAATTAGATTTTTAGTGCGTAAATAAGATGATTTGAAGCATGATGAGGCTTTCTAGAACATGAATCCTTAATTTCGTCCATTTCTAACTAAGGCTGCGTCCTACAGTCATCACGGCTCGGTACCACTTTGTCACACCCGATTTTACAAGGAAAACCGAATGCATCTCATATGTGCGCCGAGATCATTTACACACACATGATAGACAAAACGAGAGTAATACCATTGCCGTAATAAAACGTACAAGAGTTTAAACCAAGTACAATATCCATTATTACATCCATAAGGGTGGACTCGAAGGTCCGAACAAAACGATAACTAAACGACGACGAGCAACTCCATCGCTGACATCCACAGGCATGATGACTGGGGGATCCGCATGCCTAGAACTCCTCGAAGTCACTCCAGTACTCGTCCTCGCCTCCGACGTTCTCCTCTGAACAGCGGTAAGCAAGGGTGAGCACACTTATGGTTGGAGCTCAACAAGTGGGGGAAAATGCAAGGCTTATCAAGGATAGGCTATGGTTCACAGCGGTAAGCATTTTATAAGTTGGTCAAGTTTTATTAGCAAGCACCTAGTTACTAGATGTAAGTGTATACCAACCCACTTAACCTTTAAAAGAAACCTCAAACCAAACCTCCAACCCATGATTTGCATTAATCTTCAAGTTTATTAATCATGTGAGGGTCCAAGCCGCTCGTGACCGTGAGCACGGCTGATCGATCAGTTTACACTCTGCAGAGGTTGTACACTTTACCCACAGTTCGTGTTCCCCAACTTGCCCGGGTTAGCTAGACCCTTAAACACTTCCAAGGTGAGTGGCTAGGGGTCCACTACGAAGCCTTTACAAAGGAAAGAAGAGAAACCAACAGCCCGCAACAAGATACGGAGAGCGGAGCGGGCCATAACCCTCCCTAGTGGTCAACACCTTAGCCAAGGTCGCTACCCCAAAAGGACCGGGCTATACCCCTTCAACTCCGGCCCCCGTGCCCCTCTCGGAAAAGAGCTATCAGCTACCCCACTCTCCTAATTAATTGGCTAAGCCGAGCCATGTGGACTGTGGTTGTACCGTTATCTTGGGTGGTTCTCCATGTTCCGATTATATCAAGTTATCTTGGTTTAAGCACAAACATGTTTATAAGCAAAACTGAGATGTATAACATAAACAAGCATAACCAAACTTATGTTGAGCAAGCTAAGCATTTATCTACCCCAAACATTTGTTTAAACAGGGTTGATCAAGGTAAAGTGATAAAGCATCTAGTCAAATCCTTAGCTAGGTGTTTGCCCATCAGATTTATGCATAACAACAAGAACAGTAAACATTGTTTAGCATGCAATGACATAGGTCCAAAAAGATTATGCAGAGGGGGAAATCCACTTGCCTTCCTCTACAAGCTGGGTGAAATCCTCTTCAAAGACAGGTTCTTCCTGATCACTTCCGACAGGGAGCTCAGACGAAACAGGCACGATATCTACGAGTCAAACATGGATAACAATCAATAAACAAAACAGTACACCAAACAGTAATAAAACTGGTAAATTTACTGCTTAAAAGATTCTACTCGTCGAGACGATCATTTCGGTATATAGAACGCTAAAAACGGAGTTAAAATGAGAAAGATATGATTAAAACAGTTTTCAGGGGCCTATTTGCAAGAAAACTATGTTTACAGGGTTGTTTATAAATAAATTCAGGGGCTATAACATTTTTATAAATTAAATCAGAGGGTCTAGGTGCAAAAAGAAGTGTAAAGGGCCTAAAACAAGATTAAACAGGGTAGATAGGGGCTAGATTGCAAGAATCAGGACCTAACCGTGATTATTTTAAAAGGTGGAAGGACCGGCCGGTTATTATTTGAAAACCCAGGGGCTCTTAAACAAAACCGCCACTCAGCACCGTGGATCTGAGATCCAACGGCGGATGGCGCAAGGGTGCACCGTGGACCCGGCCGTGGGCGCGGTCCATGGGTTCACCGTGGACCAGCCTCTCAAACCGAAGGGGTACGTGATCCCCATCGTCCACGCGTGATCCAACGGCGCTGGATGAATGCGTGCGGCGGGCGGCGGCGATGACGCCGGGAACAGGGGCGGCGCGGCGGCGCGCGGCGGCGCTTCGCCGGCGCAAGCTCTGGGGTGAGCTCCCGGCCGTCTTTTCGTGCACGAGCGGGTGCTACACGTAGCGGGAAAGCTAGCGCACGCAACTAGGGGTTCAGGGGAGGGGCTCGGGCTTCTACGGTGGCCGGCGCCGGTAGGGGGCGGAGCCGCTACTCCGGCGAGCCCGCGCGGGTGGTGCTGTGCTCAAGAGAGAAGGGAAAAGGCGGGGCAGTTTTGCTCACCACGCAGAGGCAACGGGAGCGAGCACAAAGTTGACGAGAAGGCGCTGAAGGGGGAGTTCGATGTCGACGGCGAGCTCGGGCGGCGATCCGGCGGATGGCGTCACGGCGCAGCTTGGCCCCGAGGCGACGAGGTGCCCCTGGAGCAAAGAGAGAGGGAGAGAGATAAGCCACGCGTGCACAGGAGAAAAAGGGAGGGAGACGGGGTACTTCACCATCGGCGATTGCTCCGGCGGCGGCGGAAACAGAGGCGGCGGCGCTGGTGGAGTTGGGCTCGGGCACGTGTACTGGCGAGCTGGGGTTGCAAAAGGGAAGGGCGGGAGCGTGTGCGCGAGCTTAAATAGGTCCAGAGGACGGGAAGGGAGAGGAAAGGAAGCGGCGGCCGAGCCTACGGCCATGGGCGCGCCGGCGGCCGGATTCCAAGCGAATTGGGCGAGATTAAAGGAAACCGACGGGAATTAAAGGGAGAGGTTAATCTCTGGTGCTACGGGCGCTTGATTGATTGCCTTGATGGCCAGAGAGAGCAAGGGGAAGGCGGGCGGGCGCACGGGATCCGCGGCGGTGCCGCCGTGCAGAGGAAGGAAGGGGGAAAGAAGAAAGGAAGGGGGGGAAACGGGGGCTGACAGGTGGGACCCACCTGTCGGCGCCGCTGTTAAAAAGAAAGGGGAAGGGGAGAAGCGGTGGGCCGGTGGGGAAAGCTGGGCTGGGCCGCTTGGGCCAAATAGAGCCGGGCGCGCTTTTGTTTTTTTTTTCTTTTCTTTTTTTCAAACTTCATTTTCAAATCCATTTTCTATTCAAATTCAAATCAACTTTTGCAAACTTTTCTCAGATATTTTATAGACTTTTTAGAGACCACTCAAGCAACCAAAACCATGCAAGCCAAATGATGATGCACATACACTTGTTGTTTCTAACTTTATTATATTATCTTTAATATTT
The DNA here is from genome assembly GCA_947561735.1 of Cenchrus americanus. Classification (NCBI taxonomy): domain Eukaryota; kingdom Viridiplantae; phylum Streptophyta; class Magnoliopsida; order Poales; family Poaceae; genus Cenchrus; species Cenchrus americanus. The sequence goes on along the minus strand of OX387242.1, from coordinate 160,302,207 downwards.
TTAGAGCTAAATTTTATTTAGCATTTTAATCTCCTTAAATCCCTAAGACAATTTAAGTTGCTAAGTAATTTCAGTGATGGAATTTTAGGGTGTCACACTGGCAACTATAGACATGATGATACTTTATTACTGCTTAATGACCAAAGTGGACTGGTTTAGGCGGTAGTACAGTATTTTCCTAGGCGGGTTGTCACAAGGGTTGGAACCAACCCATTTGGGTGCCTAAGTCATCACCAACATGAAGGGGACAACATGAAAGGCCACTTGAAGGCCTTGAGTGCGGGGACTTGGGAGGCTTGGCACAAAGAAGATGTGAATGTTGAAGCCTAGAAGCCAAGCTTGCAAGTTGGACATGTGTTGCCCAAGTTCCCCGGTTGAGGTAATGGAAACTAGTACCTATCTCTTGTATCATTGTAGCTCCATTGCCTTGTTTAGGTTGCATTTGTTGCAATGTTTACATATGGTAGGTTGCTTATGTCATGTGCTAACCCATGAGCAATCTACATGGTTTGACTAGTGTGTAGGAAAGCTACAGTTGTTCTTACATGGTGCATGTTTTCATACATATCTCTTTGCATCATGAGCAAGCTATAAGGTTAGCTTTCCTTTTGTTGTCATAAACAATGTGCATACATTTGGTTGGTGATTCAAACACTAAATGCACACATTTAGTGGGAGCTCATCTTATGGTTTGGTTATGGGACTAACATTGTTTTAAGCTAATCTTATGTAGTCCCTTGGTGACGCGTTCCGGTGCGGTACTTCATTCTAAGAGCATGCTATTTCACTCTCAATGTGATGTAACATCTCTAAAAGAGTGAATATAGCAATATGAGCTTCATGCTATTGAGTCATGTCCTTGCGAACTTATGTCTCTATATAAGTTCAAAGGTGATGCACTCATACATTCCTAATCCTTGTGGTACCCCAAGTGTCTTCTATGCAAGCTTCTTTCAAGTGGTGTCACCTGTGATATCATTTCCAAGTGGCTCATCTCAATGTGGTGCCAACAAGGTAGAGAGGATCATCCCCCGGAGGTATGCAATGATCAAAAGACTAGAAGTGATATCTACAAGTGGTAATGTAACAAGAACCCATTTGTCTTATCTCTTGTCCTTTAAGCTACCTCCTTGCATGATATGCTCTAAGCTTCCTTGACTTACAAGTTTCTAGTTGTGCACTTGTTTTTCACACCATATTTTTTTGTGCACACACTTAGGGGGAGCTTAGTCTGTATCATGCTAGTCTATGAGCTTGTGATCCACCTTAGTTATTCTCACATGTGGTATCTTCATTGATATCATACATAAGTATCATGGTTCATGCGGCTTTCTCCCTTGTATTTAAAATTTTTTCTTTGAGCTATGTTTGCTAGGACTTGCTAGCTTCCTTGGAGCCCTTTTGTTTTGGAATTTTTGGAGATTTTATTCCAAAGGGGGAGAATGTGAGACCAAAGCAAGCTAGTGGTTCCAAGGATATGAGACCAAAGGGGGAGAATGTGAACATAGGAAGAGAAGATCGAAAGGGGGAAGGTTGATCTGGGGGGAGTTTGGATGACGGTAAGCATCCAAGCAAGTGTAAGTGGCTCTAATTTTGTTAATTTTTGCAAATTTATGCTTGCTTTGCTTGTGTTGACATAAATCACCAAAAAGGGGGAGATTGTAGCGAACATGGCCCCATTTGCCATTTGTTCGAGTTGATTTTGGTGATTCATGTTAACACAAGCAATGGGACTAACCACTTTGTCGAGCATGTCTTTGTAGGCATTTCTAGGTTCCATGGATGTTACCACAAGTTAACATACCATGCCCAAGCTAACATGTCATACCACAAGTTAACATACCATGGACATGTTAGGCTACTTATAGCAAATTTGAGGACTTAGTATATATTTCGAGGATATAAGCAATGGCATGTTAAGTATGTTAAGTATGTTAAGTTGAAGCAAAGATCCAAGTTAAAGACGCGAAGACACGAAGAAAGAAAAGGAAAAGAAAGGACACCGTCGGATGAACCGACGGCATCAATATAGCAAGCGTCGGTGTAATCGTCGGACGAGTTGGTACACTGGGTGAAACCCTAGCCACCGTCGGATGAACCGACGGTCCAATTCCTAGTAGCGTTGGACGAGTTGCAGAGGAAGAGCAGCGAAGATAGTAGCACCAGATGATCCGACGGTCTAAGTGAGTACACCGTCGGTCTATCCGGCACTCAGTTTGAATTCATACAAAGACTCGCCAAGACAAACCCTTCAGCACCGGATGAACCGACGCCTTGGTCAAGAGAAAGCGTCGGTCTATCCGACAGTCGTGTGAAAGCTAATAGAGACGACTTGGCCGCGGGGTCTTCAGCACCGGATGAACCAACGCACCGTCGGTGTATAGCGTCGGAGCAATTGTGTTAGAGAATCTCAACGGCTAAGTGACGTGGGAGGGGCATCGGATGAACCGACACCTTGAAAAAGATAGCATCGGTTCATCCGATGCTTACTTTTTCAGTGGCCATTAACCAACGGCTAGTTTGATGCCTTGGGCTATTTATACCCCCTACACTCACCCATTTGAACTTGCTGGATTGTGTGGAAGTGCAGGAGAGTGCAAGACACCTAGAAGATCATATCCAATCCATCCAAGTGCTTAATTGCTCATCCTTAGACTTGCATATGCTTTGTGTATGTGCTTAGTGCTAGGCTTAGCTTAGAGCTGAGTGAGTGCAAGGTTGTGCCAACCTTGTGAGGTGATTCTTGAGTGAATCAAGTTGTACAAGGTTTGCCGGAAGCCTTGGGGCCTAAGTGGCTCACCGGCAATCGTCATCGACCCTCCGGCTTGGTGTGGAGCAGTGAGGACACTTTGTGCGGGGGACGTGGAGACCCCCTTCCTTGGTGGAGAAGCTCCTTAGTGGAGGCGGCATCAAGGTAACCAAGGTAGCTTGGCATGTGCCTAAGTGGTGAGCATTTGTGGCGAGTCAAGTGGTGCTCTTGGGAGAGACTTGGTGACCGGGAAGCAATACTCTTGTGTGAGTGCTTCAACAACGTGGACTAGGGGTGGCTTAGTGCGTACCGATACCACGGGGTAAATTGCGTGTCCAGAGTTTGCTTCCTCTCACCCCCTTTACGTTTCCGCATTTACTCTTTTGCAATCTTTGCTTGCCTTTACTTTCCTAGAGGTAGCATCATGCTAGGATTGGCTATAGGTTGCAAACCTTGTTTGGGATGGGAGTTTCACACTAGAACAACCCCAGTTGCACATCTAGATAGCATGTTCTAGTTTATCTTTGTGTCAAATTAGTGAAGCCATAGGTTTAGTTTTTAAGTTGCCTAATTCACCCCCTCCCCCTCTTAGGCTAACGAGCATCCGATACCTTACACATACACATAGTATTACTTGATTTTTTTGAAAAAACATAAATTTAACTAGTAACAGTTTGATACTAACTTTCTATTGATGTTTCCTTCTAAATGAAGTCGCTAAAAATGTTTATTAGAGACTCTGCCAATATTTACAATGTTTATTAGAGACTACCAATATTTACAATGCCATACATTTCCAATTAATGTGAGCCTTACACACACTGGTGGAGAGACGACCTTTAGTCCCGGTTGGCAAGAGCTCTATGGCTTTAAAGCCGAACCAGGACTAATGGTGAGAGACAAAAGCCCCCACTCCCCCTAGTCCCTAGTAAACAAACCTAGACTAAAGGGGGAGGCACACCCTTTAGCCTTAGTTGGTAATAGGTATTTACACTAAGTATCTATATGTATAAGTGTCTACTATTGAGTATGTGTGCATACCCATTTATCAATTGGAGTATGTTCACATATCTAAAATAAGATTTATCAAAGTCATATCCATGAAAAAATTTCAGTCGAACTAATAATTTTTTGCACCTTGTGATGTATGTTATTTCCTATATTGAAACATGAGTATGTTCACTAACTTTATGTTTCCTTACATATAAAAATAAGTATGTCCACATATCACTTTTAAAAATCAAGTATGTGTACATACTTTTTTTAGAAACCTCAAGAATGCAAAGATACCTTCTAATTTGTGAGATACAAATATGGGAGTAACTAGTAGATAACACTCATCCTATGTATATAAACTCATAAATATATACACATAATTTTATACTTCAAAATAGATAGTATATATACATCAAAATATTGTTCAAATCAAATTTCTAGTCTCAACTTCTAGTGGAGGTGCTAATCATGCAAGTTCCTCAATTGAATATCTATCATAATAATGTTTTCTTGATGGATTAATCACCTTATCCAAGAAGAATCCCATGAGACCTTCATCAACCGCCAAAAGACGATCCTTCTCGATGAGTGTGTACTTAACCATATCCATCTGTAATGTGCAAATATGTTAATATATTACACACAATAATTAAATATATAAGCAGTTATAAAATGTTGTATTATTAATAGGTTTATTTAATTTACTTGCAGTATAATCTTCTGAGTTTGTACTTGACAAACAACATATGTGCTCCCAGACTTAGTATCCACATAAATTATTTATGTGTTCTTGTCTCAAACACTATAGTGGATAGGGGAATATTGAAATATTACGGGTATAATATTTAAAATTTCATGATGTGAAGTTGTTATTTGGATTATGTACTGGAAAACCAGTATTGAATGTAATTGTTGTATTAAATGGTCTTCCGTTCTCTGCAATGAATTTTCCCTGGGGAAAAGTAATGAAAGATAGTGTGTTAGTAAAATCAAATTATATTGCATTAAAGAAAACGTATTAGATAGAATTATTACACTTGAAACAAATCTTGAAGGTCATGGTAACCTGCGGGGTTTTCCCTCAATGAATCCCACACCATGTTGTTGTTGTTGACGACTTGAATTATCATAAGAATCTAGTGGAACATGTATACATACTCATGTATGCTTCTCCTTCTTCTTCTTTGTGCTAGTCGATGCCATCGACACATCTATTTGCGCCAACTCCATCATTCTCTTGGTTTCTTCCTTCATTTGTTTGAAAACCCTAAGTTTCTCCGGATCTATATTGTTTTTCTCCTCGAGCTCCATCTATCATTGTTTTGTCTTCAAATTCTTGAAAAATTCAAGGACTTGTTCACTTAAAATCACTATTGTTTTTACTTCTGTCCTCTCCCAGGGTAGCTTCCTTTTTGATGGGCTCAGGCTTTTTATTCGTTGGTGGTTTCTTGTGCTTTCGTGGTTGCAATGCCTTGGATGATTATGCTCGAGACCTCAGTGGTTGCTTTTTTAGAGGTGATTCGGGAGGGATGTCATCATCGTGGTTGGAGCTCTCACCTCTTAGATTGAATAATGGATCTTGTGTAGACGGTGAGCGAGGTGATCTTGAAGGTCATGATGACGGCCTCGGAGATGACAATGGTGGCCATTGCGGGGGATCTCTCGGAGGGATTGATCCCTCCTTCTGGGGGATTGTGGTGTAACATTTTGGCCACAGTATGATACTGTGAACCACATCCTTCAGTGTCTTTTCCTCATCACATCCTGGGATCTCAAGCTCTAGTTCTTCAAAATATGGGTGACAAATCTCCTCCACAACAACTGAGGTATAGGCAGGTGGAATCTGAATGTTGTATCTTGTCCGTCCTGGTATCTATATTATCTATATTATAAGGAGCGAAGACAATTGAAAATTTTTCTCACAAAATTCGGAGCCACCTTACCTCTCACGCTGGACCCACCCGTAATATGTTTTTGGAGGTGGATAAGGTGGAAGGACTATGGTGTACCAAAAAATCGCAATTTGGAGATCGTTTCTGCCAAAAACGAATTATTTTTCTCACCAAACTCGTGCATACCCACCCTCCGTACCCGTGTCGGGCCCACCCCTGCGTACCCAGAATCCCCGAGTCTCACACCACTTCGTGACCCACGCGTGGCCGCGCACCCACCCGCACCCTGCGGCGCGCCGCGCGCTCCTCCCCCACATTGCTCCCCTTCCGTCCGCGCCATGCCGTCACCAGATTGCCGGAACGCCTCCCCATCGCATGATCGCGTTCCCTCTCGCCCGGCCCTCAAGGCGACCTCTCCAGTCTCCACGCGCTCCCCTCCCCTCCCCTGCGGAGCTCCCTACCACTATGCCTCCCTGCCGGCTCTCCTCCGCGATCGTCCCGCCATGTTTCCCAAGAGAGGCGGCCTCCCCCGACGAGTTGCTGCATGACATCTTCGCGGCGCCTCAATTGCGTACGCACCGCCGCAGACACCAGCCTGCTCTCCCCCGCCGACGCCGTGTGGCCCACCTGCTGGAGGTCGTTATCGACGACGCCACTGGCCCTGTCGCACCACCAACGCGAGGTCGCGAGCCTTGTTCATGAAGAGAACATGGCGAGGCGTGGTGGGCTCGGACGATGGCGGCCTCGGCGCCTTGTTCATGAAGAGAACATGGCGAGGCGTGGTGGGCTCGGACGATGGCGGCCTCGGCGGCGGCACCAAGCTTGCCTGCAATCTGACCTCGGTGGAGACAGTGCTCAACTCCAGGTCGGCACGACCGCACGACGACCAGCGTCGGCCGCCGGCGGACTACGGTGGCGCTATGTCCAGGGGCTGCATGTGATCTACAGCGGATCTACGGCAACTAGATGTAACGGTGGAGCGGCATTGGATGGGGGCACTTGAGCGCGTCGTCGATGGCACCGTACATGGTGGGTCGCTGCCTTGAAGTTGTTCGATGAAAGGTGACCAAAGCAGCGGCAGCGCCATTGACAGCTTGGAAGCTGTGGAGCAGCCCATGACAAAGAAGGCACGGCATCCCGCGGTACCCTTTGCCTCTATCTTCCCTGTGATCGGCAGTTCGGCACCAACGCATCAACTGCACACACGGCTCTTTTACTATTGTAGTGTCATAGCATGAGGACTTCTATTTGATGAAATGTTTCAACAGAGGTGTCGTTCCATCTACGTTGAGCTCAATATTGAGAAAGTACTAGCCAGACTAGCTAAAACACGAAGTTCCTTTTGGTGAGCTAACCATATAATATTGGCTAGGTTTCTTGCCATTCATCAAGACATGTGTAGAAGAAATTGAGCTACTATACTAGCCTAAGGTAACTATGCTATCTGAAAAGCCCGAAACACTAATTAATAATGTTATTGTTTCCTAAGGTCGTAACTATACTAAGTGTGGGCTGACACCGTTCTCTACATCACAAAACCGTACAATCTCATGTCATCCTTGCTTGCATGTGCCACTCCATAGCTTTGAACTCAGGCAAAAAAGAATGGCAGCAATGTCTTGGAATTACTAAGCGGTGTTAATCTTTCTGTACCAGCCTGCTCCATATGTGCTACATGATCTTTCAGTATATTTAATTGTTCTATTCTTTGTTTGCTTACTTTTTATCGAGATTAGTATAGAATCTTCCTACTCACTACGGGAGAAGCAAAATTCCCCGAGTGCCACGTGCTTCCCCGAGTGCCAAAAATCGGGCACTCGGGGAAGACAATCTTCCCCGAGTGTTGCACTCGGGGAAGAAATGCACTCGGGGAAGATGGCCTTCCCCGAGTGCCTGAAAGGGCAAAGCACTCGGGGAAGAAAGGCACTCGGGGAAGGCCATCTTCCCCGAGCGCAACACTCGGGGAAGACAAGCACACGGAAAAAAAAAGTTGCATTTGACGGCGCAAGTAGACGGAACCGTTTAAAAAAAATTGGAAAAGCTCTTCCCCGAGTGCCTAGTCACTGGCACTCGGGGAAGGCTACCTCTTCCCCGAGTGCCTTGTCCCTGGCACTCGGGGAAGGCCTCTTCCCCGAGTGCCTAGTTTCTGGCACTCGGGGAAATATTTATTTTTTTTTTGTTTTTTTGCCCCGATTTTTTTGTGAGGCCTTCAAACTTTATTTAAGACTCCTTGCCCAAATTTGGCTTACATTTGAAGTTTTTTGTTATATTTCGTTAGTTTTTTCTTTTTCTTGAATTTTTAGGAAAAGTTCAAATTTGAACTACAGGTACACGAAATCATATAATTTGTTGATTCAAAAAATGATATCCATGATATTTGGTGTAAATTGAGGCCTTTTGCAACAACTCACATGAAATATCGAGCATCTTGTTGTCGTGACATGACTAACAACATACGGGAAAAGTGTTTCTGAATTACAGAAAATCCGGACGAAGTCCGAAAAACACGAAACTTGTCGGGACATCGTGTTATCACATGTAGAGGTTGTGTGCAACAGTTGAGAAGATTTCGAGCAAGTTGCGATGTGTGATGCCTGAAACCCAGACATCTCCACACATGATCCATGTGATAACACATCGGGAGATGTGTGAGTTGTAGGCATCAAACGTCGCAGACTTGCTCAAAATCTTCTCTAGTCTTGCACACAACCTATACATGTGATAACACAACTCCCCGACAAGTTTCGTGATTTTCGGACTTCGTCCCGATTTTTTGTAATTTAGAAACACTTTTTCCGTATGTTGTTAGTAATGTCACGACAACAAGATGCTCGATATTTCATGTGAGTTGTTGGATAAGGCCTCAATATACACCAAATATCATGAATATCATTTTTTGAATCACCAAATTATATGATTTCATGTACCTGTAGTTCAAATTTGAAGTGTGCCTAAAAATTCAAGAAAAAGAAAAAACTAACGAAATATAACAAAAAAATTCAAAAGTAAGCCAAATTTGGGCAAGGAGTTTTAAATAATATTTGAAGGCCTCACAAAAAAATTGAGGCAAAAAAAACAAAAAAAAACAAATACATTTCCCCGAGTGCCTTGTCCCCGGCACTCGGGGAAGGGCCTCTTCTTCCCCGAGTGCCTAGTCACCGGCACTCGGGGAAGGCTACCTCTTCCCCGAGTGCCTTGTCCCCGGCACTCGGGGAAGGCCTCTTCCCCGAGTGCCTAGTTTCGGCACTCGGGGAAATATTTATTTTTTTTGTTTTTTTTTGCCCCAATTTTTTTGTGAGGCCTTCAAACTTTATTTAAGACTCCTTGCCCAAATTTGGCTTACATTTGAAGTTTTTTGTTATATTTCGTTAGTTTTTTCTTTTTCTTGAATTTTTAGGAAAAGTTCAAATTTGAACTACAGGTACACGAAATCATATAATTTGTTGATTCAAAAAATGATATCCATGATATTTGGTGTAAATTGAGGCCTTTTGCAACAACTCACATGAAATATCGAGCATCTTGTTGTCGTGACATGACTAACAACATACGGGAAAAGTGTTTCTGAATTACAGAAAATCCGGACGAAGTCCGAAAAACACGAAACTTGTCGGGACATCGTGTTATCACATGTAGAGGTTGTGTGCAACAGTTGAGAAGATTTCGAGCAAGTTGCGATGTGTGATGCCTGAAACCCAGACATCTCCACACATGATCCATGTGATAACACATCGGGAGATGTGTGAGTTGTAGGCATCAAACGTCGCAGACTTGCTCAAAATCTTCTCTAGTCTTGCACACAACCTATACATGTGATAACACAACTCCCCGACAAGTTTCATGATTTTCGGACTTCGTCCGGATTTTTTGTAATTTAGAAACACTTTTTCCGTATGTTGTTAGTAATGTCACGACAACAAGATGCTCGATATTTCATGTGAGTTGTTGGATAAGGCCTCAATATACACCAAATATCATGAATATCATTTTTTGAATCACCAAATTATATGATTTCATGTACCTGTAGTTCAAATTTGAAGTGTGCCTAAAAATTCAAGAAAAAGAAAAAACTAACGAAATATAACAAAAAAATTCAAAAGTAAGCCAAATTTGGGCAAGGAGTTTTAAATAATATTTGAAGGCCTCACAAAAAAATTGAGGCAAAAAAACAAAAAAAACAAATACATTTCCCCGAGTGCCTTGTCCCTGGCACTCGGGGAAGGGCCTCTTCCCCGAGTGCCTAGTCACTGGCACTCGGGGAAGGCTACCTCTTCCCCGAGTGCCTTGTCCCTGGCACTCGGGGAAGGCCTCTTCCCCGAGTGCCTAGTTTCTGGCACTCGGGGAAATATTTATTTTTTTTGTTTTTTTTTGCCCCAATTTTTTTGTGAGGCCTTCAAACTTTATTTAAGACTCCTTGCCCAAATTTGGCTTACATTTGAAGTTTTTTGTTATATTTCGTTAGTTTTTTCTTTTTCTTGAATTTTTAGGAAAAGTTCAAATTTGAACTACAGGTACACGAAATCATATAATTTGTTGATTCAAAAAAGATATCCATGATATTTGGTGTAAATTGAGGCCTTTTGCAACAACTCACATGAAATATCGAGCATCTTGTTGTCGTGACATGACTAACAACATACGGGAAAAGTGTTTCTGAATTACAGAAAATCCGGACGAAGTCCGAAAAACACGAAACTTGTCGGGACATCGTGTTATCACATGTAGAGGTTGTGTGCAACAGTTGAGAAGATTTCGAGCAAGTTGCGATGTGTGATGCCCGAAACCCGGACATCTCCACACATGATCCATGTGATAACACATCGGGAGATGTGTGAGTTGTAGGCATCAAACGTCGCAGACTTGCTCAAAATCTTCTCTAGTCTTGCACACAACCTATACATGTGATAACACAACTCCCCGACAAGTTTCGTGATTTTCGGACTTCGTCCGGATTTTTTGTAATTTAGAAACACTTTTTCCGTTTGTTGTTAGTAATGTCACGACAACAAGATGCTCGATATTTCATGTGAGTTGTTGGATAAGGCCTCAATATACACCAAATATCATGAATATCATTTTTTGAATCACCAAATTATATGATTTCATGTACCTGTAGTTCAAATTTGAAGTGTGCCTAAAAATTCAAGAAAAAGAAAAAAACTAACGAAATATAACAAAAAAATTCAAAAGTAAGCCAAATTTGGGCAAGGAGTTTTAAATAATATTTGAAGGCCTCACAAAAAAATTGAGGCAAAAAAAAACAAAAAAAACAAATACATTTCCCCGAGTGCCTTGTCCCTGGCACTCGGGGAAGGGCCTCTTCCCCGAGTGCCTAGTCACTGGCACTCGGGGAAGGCTACCTCTTCCCCGAGTGCCTTGTCCCTGGCACTCGGGGAAGGCCTCTTCCCCGAGTGCCTAGTTTCTGGCACTCGGGGAAATATTTATTTTTTTTTGTTTTTTTTGCCCCAATTTTTTTTAGGCCTTCAAACTTTATTTAAGACTCCTTGCCCAAATTTGGCTTACATTTGAAGTTTTTTGTTATATTTCGTTAGTTTTTTCTTTTTCTTGAATTTTTAGGAAAAGTTCAAATTTGAACTACAAGTACATGAAATCATATAATTTGTTGATTCAAAAAATGATATCCATGATATTTGGTGTAAATTGAGACCTTTTGCAACAACTCACATGAAATATCGAGCATCTTGTTGTCGTGACATGACTAACAACATACGGGAAAAGTGTTTCTGAATTACGAGAAAATCGGACGAAGTCCGAAAAACACGAAACTTGTCGGGACATCGTGTTATCACATGTAGAGGTTGTGTGCAACGGTTGAGAAGATTTCGAGCAAGTTGCGATGTGTGATGCCTGAAACCCAGACATCTCCACACATGATCCATGTGATAACACATCGGGAGATGTGTGAGTTGTAGGCATCAAACGTCGCAGACTTGCTCAAAATCTTCTCTAGTCTTGCACACAACCTATACATGTGATAACACAACTCCCCGACAAGTTTCGTGATTTTCGGACTTCGTCCGGATTTTGAAGTGTGACAAAAAATCGATAAAATGAAAATCTAATGAAATATATTTAAAAAAATTAATATTAGGCCAAATTTGAGCAGGAAGTTTGAAATAATGTTGGAAGGCCGCACAAAAAAAATGGAGCAAAAAAACTAAAAAAAATAATTAGTTCCCCGAGTGCCAAAAAGGAGGCACTCGGGGAAGATCCTGCTTCCCCGAGTGCTAGGTGGTGTGGCACTCGGGGAAGTGACGACCCACCGGCTCCTCCACCCGGCCCAATACCTCCCCGCCGGCCCACTACCCCGCCGAACCCTACCGCCCCTCCCTTCCCATCCCCCCAACCGCCCCCGCCTCCCCTCACTCCCAACCCGCCGCCGTCTCTCCCTCTTGCTCCCACCCCCGCGCCCGTCTCCTCCCACGGCGCGCCCGTCTCCTCCCACACCTCCTCCCTCTTCCTCTGCGCACCGGCTCCCTTCCTCTCCATCCGCCTGTCGTTCTCCTCCCGCCCGCGCGACGGCCTCCACGCGCCCCTCTTGCCGGGCGGCGGCCGCGCGGTGGAGGAGCGAGCGCCCCTCCCTCTCGGTCGGCTCCGCCGCGATGACCGCGGCTCCCTCTCCTCGTACCGCCCCCACGCGTGGTCAACCTTGTCCGGCCCCCCGCCTCCACGACTTGGACGCCGCCCCCGGCTCCGCGCCGCGCGGATCCGCCGCCGGCCCCCGCCTGCGCGCCCCGGACGCCGCCCCGGATCCGCCGGCGGCCCCCGGCTCCGCGCCCGGACGCCGTCCCCGGCTCCGCACCGTCGGATCCGTCGCCGCCGCGGATTTGTCGGCCTCCACGCGGGAGCCGCGGCGCCGCGGATTTGTCGGCCTCCACGCGGGAGCTGCGGCGCCGCGGTTCGCGCACCGCCTCGGTAGCCCCTCCGCCCCCTCCACGGCGACCCATGGCTCTCCTCGCCCCCGCCCCTCGGTATGCACATCCCCGCCCCCTACAGCTTTCTAACCATGGATGAAGGAGAGGTAGAAGAAAAGATAAAGGACGAATAAGAAGGATTGTAATTGGTACCGGGGAAGTATAATGTAGTTGACAACGTAAGCCAACAGACCTATTACAGTAGCAATGTCCAACCTTACCTGCATTAACAAGGCGCTATTAACAACCTAAGTGGAGGAACAGAAAATAGTAGCACATTATACTCCTGTATTTGTAAAATTTATTAGCAAGGCTTTACATGAACAACAGGGGGAAATAAAACAAAGATAAGTTCCATAGAGAATTACTGTATCTAGGATGCGGAAGGACAACTTCCTGTGGGGAAAAACCACCTGCAGACAAATTTTTACCATGATAAGTTTCCAATCTGATGAATAGCGTGCAGGTTTTAAAGGCCATAGCACTAAATACTAAGTAATAAGACTTCTAACTGGGAAGATATCAGAGGCTCAGGTATTTACTGGCAGATCTGGGATAGGAATCTTCTCATAAATTTTTAGTTGTAGCGGCAGCATCTCAGATTTATCCTTCTTTTCACTTTGTTCAGTTTCATCCGTATATAGCAGGATTAACTCTTGGAATGCCGGTTCCTGTCAAAGAAAAGTTATGCATCTTCTTTGCATATCTTGAGTAAAGTATCATTGTTATGAGTTAATGACACCCGTGAACAAACAGAACAACAGACAAGTCATCTGATTGGAGGGGCAATTCCTTATTTGCCATTGCAAAAATTTTCAAACCATTATTTTCCAATTGACATCAATGTTCCAGTGACACATGGACCCACCAATGTCCATCCATGATAACAACATGTCGAATTATTGGGACAATAGTTGATCAAACATTTATTCAGCTAACACAGACACACTGCCTTCTTTTCATGACAATAACCATACAAGTACAACCTGAAATCAACTTCCCACATACCTGAAGAGTGGACCTCCCAAATAAGATACGAAAAGAAGTTTTCACTATCTCCCAAATATTGTTGTCACAGGATTCTCTGCTTGCAGGCTCCCATATATTTGCAAGGGTAATCCTTGGTAGAAAATTTGGCCTGAAGGGGAGGTAGGAATATACTTTATTAAGGCATAAAAAATAAATGGTCAAGCTATAGGATAGCACAAGCCAAGAAACTAACAAGAAAACCACTGAAACTATAAAGAATTAAAGGTTAACATCAATATCTATTGTGGCTGGAAGAATATGTGCAAAGGAACAGGAGAATGTGGAGTAGATTAGAAATCTGGAAGTTCTAATCAGTGCTTGGCTATCAGATTCTCATGCATATCCTGTACACCCTGAGCTGCATTAATTTGCACAAACTACTCATATTACTGAGACATGATAAGTGTCCACGAAGTGAAGAGAAAGCTACATCTTGTGGTCTAACCTCACATGTCCTTCAAGATGTTTAGTTTCATCACCAGTTTTTATCGTTGCTTCAGGCAGAGAAGGTATTAATCCGGTCCATGTAAGCAATCTCCTTAACAATCTGCCACGAGGACCAACAGGTGATAGAATCCCTTCATAACGAGACACCGCCCTTTGTGCAGCTATCGAAATAGGAACATCATCATCGGGCAACTGATCAGTCATATTGGATGCATCTTGTTACGATGAAACTTCAGTCATATTGGATCTTTATCTTGTTACTCACGTGCAATTTTTTTTATTCAGCGGCTCTCGGGGGCGTCGTCGAACCATGTCGGAGGGTCGCCGGGATGCACGTCGGTGCATCCCCAGCCGGAGCATCGCCGGGGTCGCACGTCGGGCCGGGATCCCAGTTGCCGTGAGCCACCCGCGGACTCGTTTATATGTATTGCACTTGTGAACTTGGAATAATGTGTACTTTTGGATATGTGGTTTGTATGTGTACTTTTGGATATGTGGTTTGTATGTGTACTTTTCGATACGTGGTTTGTACTTTTGTGCACTCATTTTTATGTATTCCGGATATGTTTGGCCACACTTTTGGATGTGTCGTTTTTCATTTATAAATGTGGTTTGTGAGATATTGAAGTTGAATTGTGATTTATATAAATATATGTTTTATTTGTCACACGGTAAAGCAAAAGAAAAAAACAAAAAAACAAAAAAAAAGGGAAGGAGGCTTCCCCGAGTGCCTGGGCACCTGGCACTCGGGGAAGAGGAAAATAAAAAAAAAGGCCGCGGGCCTTCCCCGAGTGCCCTCCACCTGGCACTTGGGGAAGACAAAAAATAAAAAAACCACCAGAAGCCTTCCCCGAGTGCCTTGGCAACTGGCACTCGGGGAAGAATTTTCAAAAAAAAAAAAATTCTTCCCCGAGTGTTGTACTCGGGGAAGAGGTTAAAAAAAAAATTCTTCCCCGAGTGTTGCACTCGGGGAAGAGTAAAAAAAACCCCCGTCGACGGCGTTAAATCTTCCCCGAGTGCTACCGTGGCACTCGGGGAAGTCTTCCCCGAGTGCACGATTTTTGGCACTCGGGGAAGAGCTCTTTCCCGTGAGAAGCATCCCCGGAAGCTCTTCCCCGAGTGTTGCACTCGGGGAAGGCTTCCCCGAGTGCTTTTTTGCTCTTCCCCGAGTGCTTCAGGCACTCGGGGAAGCAAGTGGCTGCTGTAGTGACTGCACACTCAAGTCTCAAATATATTTTAGCATAAAGATCACCCTCAGACGTTTTTACTATATTAAATGCAGTATGTGTGTGTCGCTCATGCAACTGGTGCATCCGCGATTTGGAGAGCGTTTGCCAAAAACGATTTTTTTTTTTGGCACCGAGGTTGTTCCTACCCACCCATCGTACGCACATGTGCACCCACACCGTTTCTTTCTTCCCCCGCACCGCACGTCGCCTCCCATCCACGCAAAGCTCGAGTAGCGACTTGGCGCTCCGGTTCGGCGGGCGGTAACGTCGAGATCGGCCGGGACCGGGAGGATGAGCTCGAGCGGCAGGTTCTCGGGAGGGGGTTTGCTGCCGACCTGCCATCGCAAGTTGCATGGAGGCAATCCTATCCACTGTCTTGTGCTCGTAGTCCTCGCAGTCTCGTCGTCCTGTGCGCATGAGGAGCCGTCCATGGCGGACCGCGGGACTCTGGCGGGCGGCATCACGGAGGTGCCGCAGGAAGAAAACGACCTCGGCTTCCAGGAGATCTTTCGTTTCGCCGTCGACGAGCACAACAAGAAGCCGTAAGGACCCTGTCTTTCCTTCTTTGCGCTGCATAGTATGCCCCCTTATTATCTGCGACGCGTAAATAATAGCCAAACTAAATCGGTGCTCTGCTGCCTAACTGTGTGGGTGCTCTGATCGCGAAATTCATATTTGGGAGATGCCTCATTTTGGTCTGATTTAACTCTCTCTTGGCCAACCTACCCAATCGTGTAAATCTGAATAATTTGTACCGAGGCGTATGAGAATTGAGCAATTGTTATCCCAGATCCAAACAGATTTTCCCTTAAACCAATGGACGTGATGGATTAATTATTTTTATTCTCAAAAATAATTATTCTCAAATACTCCCGTCAATTGAACTTGATCCAGCTGATTGGATTTATCTACCGGCTACCACCAGGCGGTCGCCTGACCTGTTGAGCATCACTGTCATTCAACTTTTTAACTACTAGACTGTAGGCAAAGTTACAATTTTGTCTGCTGCTTTCAAACATCATACGTTATGGACTGGACTGTATTTTCTGAACAAGTCCTGAGCTCTGAATAATGATGCAACTATTGCTGGTATTTGCCTACTGATTATTCCATCTTTAGTTGATTTAATGGAAAGTTCATAGCGCTCATTGATTCATGGTCATCTTATGTTGCAAAATGAACAATGCACAAGTGAATTGTGCGAAATTTGGACGACCATATGCTAGCTGGGTGAGCATACAATTATACTTTTGTTGTCAATGTTCCTGAATTCAGTGTGAATTGATAATCTCCAAGATCTATTAGAGCTTAAGATGCTCAGTGCCTCGGTTCATGATTTGACTTTCAAATTCACCATGCTTTAGGCAATCAGTAGGAAACTACAACTTATGTTCAGACATGAGGAAGACTGGCAGTTCAGATACACCAATGAACTGAAGTCTATGAACTGCGCGTGCACTATAGATGAATTGAGCTCGATGGCGAAGACACTTCCAGCATGGAGTTATACTGCTACCTGACGTGATCACTCTTGATTTAAAATTTCCGTAGTTCAGACACAAAATTTGATTTTCCTAAGAACAACCTCTGAATATCTAGACATTCGGTTGTTGGCCATTGTTTTGACTTTTGACTATTGTACTATGCGGAAAGAGCTTATGAAACTGTTGTGACATGATGGAACCATTGATTGATTCAGGTGAACTTGGGACACATACATGGGTGGGAAGGATGGACAAATATATTGCTTTGGCAATCATTTTAAGATCAAACGAAATGTCTTCTGAAACTAACTGAATGACAGAAGGTGAGCACACCGTGTATTTGACTAAATCCACCTTCCTCTGTATATGTTGTGTAAATATGTGTGTGTCGCACGCCCATCTTACTAGTATACGCAAAAGCAGTTCTATATGTCGGCTATATATGTAGAGAAGTAATGAAGTTATTAAATTTCTAAGTCATGCATGCATCAATGGTTGAGCTAATTGCATGTATTAATTATATTTATACCTTCACTGTGATGTTGCCAAATGTCTTATGCAGCTCGCATGCGGTGCACTGATAGAGGTAATCCACAGGGTACTTTTGGTTGTCGTCCACTTGAACTCCTTCAATGGCCCTTTGCTTTTCGGGCCAGCACCTGTTGGGACCTCTGTGGAAGCACAACTACTATTGCAAGAGGAAGGGCTAATTATGGGATCCATCGGTACTTGGGGCAGTTCTCCAGAATGGGCCATCTCATTTATCATGGTGGCCACTCGCCATTCAATCTCTGCATGTATCCTTTCTTCATGTTGTTTAAGTCTTTACTCCATCGTTTGGAGCCATTGCTCCTCTTCATGCTCTCTTTTTCTTTTGCGGCTTTTATAGGTGTCGATATTTCCCATGAAAGAAAGCTTCCACGACACCACCTTGTAGCCTCCGCAATGTCCTGGGTGTTCTGGATTCCCGAGCGCCAAAGTGAGCTTATCCATGTCTCTGTCAACCTTCATAGTGTGGCTTATCTCATAACGTGGGTCAGAATTCAAGGGCACCATCTTCAGGGTTCAATCTGCCTCCATGAGCACAATACCAATGCTTCGATTGTTCGGGCCAGTCAAACACCTCTGATATGATACCTTTGACGAGAAGGTCTTCTTCCATATTCCCCCACTTGGGAATTGCAACCGTGTAACCACCTCGACCAGGACGATGGTTTTACGACCCTTTTTACTGACACTTTTCTTCCGTTGTGCACTTTTGTTGGTGAAAATTTCAGTTTTCTTGTATTCCAGAAAGGACATCCAGTAATTTTTTTACCTTTGGTTATTCATTCCAATTAGGAGTTCAGTTCTTCTTGATAAATTTTCTAGTTAACTTCTTCTTGAAATTCTGAAATTGAGTTGCCACTATTCGAGAGAGTCCAACACTTCACAAGCTTTGCTTCGACACCTTCAGGAAGTGTGAAGTGTTTTAGGACATCATTCCACAACTCATCTTTTACTGAGTCCGGAACCACGTATGGATTAGTTGATCTTCCCTTCCATTTTCTATACTTGATGGGAACATTGTCCCTTACAATGGCCCCGCATTAGAGACAAGAACTTGTCTTTAACCTTTTTTGGAGCACATGGTTGGCCTAGCTCTGACACTTCTGTGATATGATACATTATATCACTGACGATTACTTGTGTACGCCCTCCCTTAGTCTTTTTCGACATCGATCCAGCTGAAGTCTACAAGTTGCAGATTCGTTATTTATGTAAGAATTGAGGTAATAGAATTAATACTGCCGAACTTAATGCATGATATCTATACCTCGTTAGAACCTTCCACATTACCATCCTCAAGGTCCTCATTATTTTGTGAGTCATCAGCGGCGGCGGCCTCATTATTTTATGAGTCCTCGTTTGGTGGCGAAGTCTTCTTCCTCGGTCAGAGGTATATTCAGGAACCTGCCCTCCTAGCTGCACTTCTCGTTGGTGTAGGTTTGAATTGTATTTGTACCGCGAGCAATAATGTCCTCCATAAGGCTCTCACGGTTGTCATTATTGTCATCCATCTAAGAATATACAATAATTTCTATGAATTTGTAGAATAAACAAGAATTTTATACAAATTTGGAGAATAAACACTAATTTTCTATGAACAAACACAAATTTCTGAGAATGTACAATAATTTTTGTGAATTTTTACAATAAACAAGATTTTCTAAGAATTTTTGGAATAAATATGAATTTTCTATAAGTAAACACGAATCTCTGAGAATGTACAATAATTTCTATGAATTTCTAGCATAAACAAGATTTTTTAAAGAATTTCTGACATAAACATGATTTTTCTATGAATAAATACGAATTTACAACAATTTCTACGAATTTCTATAATATACAAGAATTCGCTATGAATTTCTGAAAGAAAAATATTTTTTATGAATTTCTTAGTATGAATACATAAGTCTAAGTATAAACATGAATTTTGTTTGAATTTCTAAGTATAAACAAGTATTTCAAACTATAAACATGAACTTAAATATTGAAAAACTATTTAGAATTATTATACACATATTCAAAACAATTTCCTACTTAAATTTAAATCTAAATTTCTAATTAATTAAAAATCTTGCTGACCCAAGCAATTCGAGCTAGAATAGCTATTGGACGTCTCCTTGTCGCGGTTGGTAATACCAAACAGGACAAAAGAGTAAGCGGCTCTCGCAGCCATTTCGAACCACGTCGACGAAACTCCTTTGGTCCCGGCTAAAGAGCATACCAATGGTCCTTTCTCTATTTATGATAGATTGAAATTCACGGCGCACCCTCCTCAGTTACATGCAGCAGAAATTAACCCAAAGATAAACTCGCATTTTTACTCCCACTCGGCCACTGCAGTCCAAGGGTCCAGGGCATGTGCCGTGGAATCCAAACTGTACTTTAATTTTCCAAAGGAATAAACGGGTCCGGGAGAGACAACTTTTTTTTTTTGAAAAAGATAGCAGGAGCACTGCTCTGTCATTTAAGAAGAAGAAGCAATTTTACATCACGAGCCGAAGCGAACACCACCACAACACAAACAACGCACACGAACAACGCACACAACAAAACACTACACCACCACAACCTGGGAGAAGAGACCGAAGCAAACCATCGTGAACTGCGCCGTCGTCGCCAACGCTGTGCCACGCCAAAGTCGTGACCCGCTGCAAGCCTTAGCGGCAGCCCGAACTCCTCCACCAAGGGGCTATCACTCTCAAGCCGAACCCACACGATCGTTGATCCCTCTGCTCCAGCACTGCCTCAGCGGAAAACTCTCGTCACAACGAAGAATGAAAAACACTGATCCTGGCCACTCTGCGTGGGGGCCTCGCCTCATCCACCGCCTCACACTCCTCTGCCAAAGACTCAGACATCTGAAACCGATTCAAGAGCACCGCCTCTGCCCAGCCGAAACCGAGATCACCACTGCAACTTGCAAGTCAACTCGAGACATCTAGCACCCAAGGGTCCTCTGCACCTCCATGCCGACACAGAAGTGGCACACCCCCACTGCCTCTGCGCACAAACTACACCACCAAGCAACCACCGCCAACAATGTCACAAGCCCCGGCGGGTCTCAGAAAACGACGCCTCCAAGAAGGACGTGACGCCGATGGCGCCACCGCCGCTAAAGGTTTTCACCCGAGATCCCCGTGTTGCAACACAAAGCACCCCACAATGGCACCCTCAACAGGGGAACGACACCCAAGGACGTCGCTACCATCGCCACCGACTAGAGTGTCGGCGAAGACTTTCGCCCGGCATGCCTTGCCTGCTGCACACCGACAGACTTGTGACAAAGAACGCTCCCCGCCGCCTCCGACATCGCCTGCTGGGTAGATGGTTCGTCACACTCCACGGCACCACCACGACGCCATGAAAGTGCCCCTGTGCAGATGCAAGAACCACAGCACAAACCACCCCGGCCCCGCCACCGCGGCGGCACCGAACCCAGCAGCGCCAACAAGAGGAGAGGAGCGCCGCCCACCTCGCCTTCGCGTCAGAAGCTTGCACGCAGCCGGTCGCCGCACGCCGGCGGCCACGACCAACCACGGTCACGCCCCCGGCTCCACCCACCGTTGCGGCCACCACATCGGCACCACCCACGCCGGCCGCCGCCACCACCATCGACACGCGGCCGGCCGCGGCGGCCGCCGGCCGAGAACCGCACCGGCCACAACCGTCGCGCCTCCCGGCCGCCGCCCCCCCCCCCCCCACCCACCAAACCGCGCCTCCACCGCGCCGCACCCCGCATCCGGCCGGGCGCCGCCGGATGCGGAGACGGAAGCCGCCGCCGCCGCGGGGGTGCCCGCGCCGGCGAGCCGTCCTCGGGGGCCCGGGCGGTCGCGGCCACCTAGAACCGCCGGGGGAGGAGGATAGGGGCCACGCCGCCGCCTTCCCCACGGGCCGCACGGACTTCCGGCGGCCGGCTCGGCGACGGCGCGGCAGGATGGTGGTAGCGAGAGGTGGGGCGGCGGCGGCTAGGGTTCGTCGCCCCGTCGCCCCCCGCGAGAGGGACGAGAGCGACGCGAGAGTCACGAGCCCCGTATTCAGTGTTCTGGGGAGAGACAACTTCAACTGCAGAACCAGAGGCCACTACTGCTGCCCCTACCCTGCGACTGTGATGACGTACTTCCAAGCAGGCAAAAGTTCCTCCCAGTAAAAACGTTGGGAATTGACGAGTACAGAGTACACTCGAGCTCACTTTCTGGACGAAATCCCAAAGGGATTGCTGCAGAACTACCGGTGCCCACACTCCTGCACTACCGGTGCCCACACTCCTGCACATGTGACCACCATTCGTAGGTAGCTGCAGTAAACGAAACCAACAACCATACATGGCCATGCAGCCAACACGCTCGCGTGCCCCGCTGTGCCAACCACTCCTAGGACCATCTCCGGCCTCCTGCTTTGCCGTGACAACCCGACCCGGAAGGCCTCATAAATTGTGCACGATCGAAGGATGGATGAGCTCGCCACGCCACGGCTTGACATGCACTGGAGCTAGCGTGCAACAATTCAAATTACTCCGGCGTGGTGTGGCCTTCTGCACATGCATGAACAATGGCCGCCTAACCATTGGCCCCATGGAGGGGGATAATATAAATTTTCTCCTGTTTTCGGCAGCTCCGGAATGATGCAGCATTCATGATGCTATCCAAAACTGAACTGAAGAGTAGATTACGAGAGTATTCAACTAAGATGCAATGAATTTTCATGTCAAAACAAATTGATAATATCTGGTAAGTGGATGACCATATATTGAATTTCAACAAAAAAAATATACATATGTAGTGGAATTTTCATGCGAAAAGAATAATAATGCAGGTAAATGAGAGCCAAAAAAATAAAATCCACAATTCACAAGACCAATAAAGCATACGGATCGGAGTAGTACAAGGTTAGCACGCGGCAACTTTAATTTTGTACCGTTAGCAGATGTTTGGCACATACCTACCCTGTGGTGAAGTCAAATCATGCACCGTGCACACCGTTGGTGGAAATCGGGCCCGAAGATGGACGCCGACACAACAGCCCCCTGTGAGATTCCCTCCCTTCACTTACTACCGAAAGACTAGCAGTATTCATGATGCTATCCAAAGCTATTTCTACTACTCTAGACGAAGAAAGGAAATGAGGAAACACTTAGCAGAACCGGAAATGAAACAAGAAAACACTTAGCAGGCCGAAGACCGAAAGACTAGCAGTAGCCTTCGGCGCTCTCTTTTCATTACAGTGTGTCTGTTTCATTACAAAGGGTTCACTATTTATAGGAGACCCCTGGACATGATCATTCGCCTCAATTACACCTTTTCCGTTCCTGACAAATGGTTTTAAACACTTTACAAGGGTATAACAGTAACTCCCCGCGTTGTACAAGCCTCCAGCGTGTCTTCGTACGGCCGAGATGCCTTTACACGCGGCGCCCCTTGTGTCTGCCTCGTACGGTGCCCCCTTTACACGTTCGCCGCAACCACGTGTCGCAGCACGCCGCACCTTCGGCACCGAAACAGCTAAAGATCTCGCCCTAGTCGCGTCGTGCCTTTAGGGACATCTCTCCCGGGCCGTCTCCAGCCCGGGCCGAGGTGTTCTCGACGCGCGGCGCTTCTGGCTCTTCGGGACCTTCGGCGCCGAAGCGCAACCGCCCGTGCCTTCGGCACCGAAGGCCAGCACCACTCAGATAGGCTGCTCCTGCACAACAAAACTCACATAACTCGAGTAGCGTTAGCGTTTCCGTTAAACCAGCACTGCCAGAAACCCCCCGGGTAGCCGAAGCTGCGCGTGAGCCGAAACCGTCAGCCTGGCTGGACGTGGACAGAGCTTCCGAAGGCCATTTTCCCCAACAGTAGCCCCTCGTCAGTGAGGGCCGTCCCGTCCTAAAGATGGGCCGAACTTACGACCAACTCTTTACAGGGCGAAAAACGGTCTTCGGAACTCCCACGGACGGCCCACGCTGACGCGGATCCGAGCAAAAGACGCGTGTTGCCCTTTAGAAATTTTACCGTTGTGAGAGGTTGTCGTCAGGGTAAAAAGGTAAAATTGCTCATTACCGGCGCGATTATCGACGCTGATGTACTATAAAAAGGGGGCTGACCCTTGGGCTACCCCACACCGCGGCCGCGATCTGCATCCACGACGCGTGAAAGCTCCGAAGGCTCTGTCGTAAGATTTCCTTCGGCCCCCGCTGCTTTTGTTTCTACTTCGCTCTTAGATTGCATACATGGCCCCGAAGAGGAGACGCGATGCCGTCACGAAGGAGATCCCGAAGACGTACACATTCGGCCGAAGCCAAATTGACAATACCTACGTGGGCTCCCTGGTGAAGAACCGCATGGTCGGGGCCGGCCGAGCCCCTGGCCGGGAAACTGTACCGCGGCCGCGTGATAACAAGGTCGTCATCTTCCGCAATCTGCTGTACGCGGGGCTTCGGTTTCCCCTCCACCCCGCTGTCGTCGACATCCTTCGGTACTTCGACATCTACTTGCACCAGCTCACGCCGAACGCTATTCTTCGTCTGTCGGTGCATATGTGGATATGTCGCACCACAAAAATCAAGCCTTCCGTCGAGGGGTTCGCTTCGGCGCATCAAGTCCATCACCAGCGGCGGACGGTTTTTGAAGAGGAGGGGGACCAGTCTGTGGAGAAGGACTGCCAATTCGGCTATCTAAATTTTTCATACAAGTCCGGCGTGGTGAGCCCCGTGACCGCCTACCGGAACAAGTGGCCTTCGGACTGGCAGCAGCACTGGTTCTACCACACGGTGACCCCCCTTTCCCCCGGAGAGTCTCACCCCCTGGCCACGAAGGAGCTGCCACCTCTTCATGAATTTTACGCGAAGAACCCCTCATGCCCCGAAGGAGACGAATTTGTGATGATGCTTCGTCGGTTCGCGCGCAAGTACATCACACGCGATATTCTGGAGGAATATCGCAGTATCCCGGTATGTCCACTGGTGGATGGCTGGGTTGTGGCCGACGACGCCTGGGCGGACGACATCAGCGGCATCCCGTGCCCCGACTGGACGAAGGCGTTTGGCTTCACCGCCGACTGTGAGTAGTCTTGTGTCCTTCGGTGGGTTTTTACCTTTTTATTATGCTTCGGATGCTTCAAGTGTTGAGGGTTTGAAATTGATTATTCGCAGTGCTGAAGAAAAGGAAAGTGGAGGCTCATGGAGATTTCATCCTCGGTCCTGTGTCGCCGAAGGAATACAAAGACACCGTCGCGGAGCTGAATGGATCTCGAACAAACTGGGTGTTCGAGTTTTTCAAGATCAATCCGCCAGAACGCGTCGGGTTTGCCAAGCACCGTGAGGCAGCCGTGAGGAAGGCTGCCGCGCTTGCGGCCACCGAAGCAGACGCCGATGAGATGGTGACTTCGCCACGCGCCGCTCCGAAGAAGACTAGCAAGAGGGGCGCCCCCACTGCGGCCACTGCCACCGCCGAAGGGAGGGCCCGGAAGAAATGTGGCGGGAGGCAGGCGGCTCTCCCCCATCACCCAAGAGGACCCGACTCGTCGACGTCGACACCGGCCTCGTTGAGGACGTGATTGCCGCCGTGCCGCTGCGCTCGGCCGCACCTTCGGCTGGGGCCGGTAGAGAGGCCGGCGGGCCGCTGCTTGTGCCCCTCAGCCCGAAAGAAAAAGACAGTGATGATGATAGTGACGTCCGCATTGTGTCCTCTGTTGGTGACGCCCCTCGTGGGCCCAGCCCCGCCGCCTTCGGCCCCGAAGCCCCTCAAGACGAAGATAAATCCAGCTCCACCTCCACCAGTTCGTCTAGCTCCTCGTCTGACGGTACCGAGCAGTCCGCTTCCCCTTCGGCCACGGCTGCCGAAAAGGATGATTTGGTCGCCGCCGCTGAGGAAGACGAAGAAGAGGAACCCGATAGCAGCAGCTATCGGGTGACGCCGGAGGAGCCCCGAGCCGCCGCTGTCCGCCTTCAAGTTCCCGCCGAAGCCAAGCTGATCGGTGGAAAAAAGATTCGCTTCCTGGGCCTGACAAGCGGCGGACACGAGCGCCAATTCCTGGAAGAGGCAGGGGTGAGCTTCGCTATTCCTCATGAGGAGGAATACTTCGGGAATCTTAGCGCGGCCGAACTCACTACTGCGTGCGGGGATCTGTCCCTGAAAGCCTTCATCGCATCTCGATGCCTCGCCCGAAGGCTGGAACAAGAGAGCAGAGAGGCGAAGGAGTTGTCGGCTGCCGCGAATACCTCGCTTCAAAATCGTGTGGCGGAGCTGGAGGGGCGGCTGGCTGCTGAGCAAGAGCGCACCCGAAGGCTGCAGCAAGAGAAAGAAGATGCAGCGAAGTCCTCCAAAGCTGCCCTTGAAACACCGCGCCTCGATGTGGAGGCCTTAAGCAGCGCCAAGGAGGACTTGCACGCTCAGCTCGTCGACGAAGAGGCCAAGCTGGCCGAAGCACAGAAGGAGGCGAGCGAGCTGAGTGGCACGCTGGAACGGTACCGAGCAGATCATATTTGGAGCGCGGAAGCCCTTCGTACCGACATCTTGGAGTTGTTGGGGCAGTGCAACCTTGGTGCGCCGCCTATCCCGTTCCCCCAGTGCATTGAGGACCAGGAGCGTCCAAGTGGTCGATGGATGACCGCTCCTCAGTGATGAGTGATTGACAACAGGTGTTGGACTGACTCTTGGCTTAGTGCGCAGGTGTAGGTTGCGGCCTAGTTCGTGTTGTTGCAGGTGAAGAACGGGCGCGAAAGGTCTTCAGCCTTGAGGGGCCTCCGGGAGATGGAGAGACAAGTAGGCTCGGTTCGAGGGACCCGGTGGACAGCGGGACTAGGTGCGGGTTACATGGTGGCGACACGAGCGAGACGAAGTCATGGACAGTCGAGCCGGTGCACGGTGGCGGTCAAGTCAAGTGGTTTGGCGGGAGGCCGGACCGGGCACGCGGGGTTTGGTGGTTTGCCCACAAAACCACCGGCGGATGGTTTCTTGGTTTGGGCCTCAAAACCAAGTCCGAGGGCCCAACACGACGGAGAAGGGATCCGGGCGTGTTGGGAAGCTTCGAGGCGGAGGACACACGGCGGGATCGCATGACTTGCGTCGGGAGGACGCGGGGTGCGGCAAAGGCGTGGCCGTCCGATGGCAAGACCCACAAACATTACATAAATGCCCCTACGTGGGTTGTATCGCCAGTAGTTTAGTTAGGGGTAGTCGAGTCATTTACCACTCCGGCGGGACCTGATATATAAGCCATGAGTGTGTGTGGATGGCTCTTGCTCTCCGCGACTTAGGGTTTCATTTCCTCCCTCCTCTTTCTCATTTTCGTAGCTATTTTTCCTTCCATTTTCTCTAGGCTAGCATGAGAGCTTCATGAGAGATTTGTTGAGAGGGATGGATGCTAGGGCGGCATGCTAGACCTTGTGAATCTTTCCTGGTTTGTATAGAAGATTGGGGTTATTTTTCGTGCCTTTTCGTGCTTGTTTTCATGCCTTTGTTTCCGGTGTGATTCTGCGGATTTGAGTGGGTTTCTTCCCGGATTTCTTTGAGGGAAACATGGATAGATGTCTTGTGCATCTTTGTGCTTGATCTTGTGCCCTCAAACGCCGGGAAACGACTTCGATTCGTGAGTTTTCGTTCGGTGCTCTAGCTTTTGGTGGTGCTCAAAGGATTCGCGATTCCCGGTGATTTAGGGAGTTAGGAGGCAAGATTTTTGGGCTATAGCATCCTTGTGTGACGCTTTTCAAGTCCCCAAACCCTTGTCTCCACAGCTTCAACCGTTTGGGAAATCCGATGATGATTTGGGAGAGTTGACTTTCGGGGTCGGGCTGCTTCTGCTCTGTTCGCACCTGGCGGACCGTCCGCGGGGTGCTGGCGGACAGTCCGCGAGGCTTCAGTTCGTCGCGTGTTCGTCGTGTTCTTGCGCGTATTTGCTTTCGATCCGGTTTGGCTCTTTGTTTTGGTTGCAGCCAGTTTGCGGACGGCCCGCGCTCGAGTAGAGGACGGTCCGTGGGTGGCGCGGACGGTCCGCCCGTGTCACACCCGATTTTCCGTAGAAAACCGAATGCATCTCATATGTGTGCCAGGATCAAAATTTCACACATATGATAGACTCATGAGTGTAATATCACAAGACACTGCTCAAAAACGTACAGAAAAGGTTTATTAACTTTTATTACACTCACGATGGTAGACACAAAGGTCTTTACACGAACAACGATAACTATGAAGACGCGACTCCATCTTCATCTTCCACGAGCATCCGGCGGTTGATCGCATCCTCGAACTCCTCGTAGTCGGTGAAGTGCTCCACTCCGGGGTTCTTCTGCGAACAGCGTAAGCAAGGATGAGTACACTTATGGTTGGTACTCGGCAAGGCCACGGGAATAACCGGAAAGCAATATTAATCCATATTTAAGTTCAATTAATCATGTGAGGGTCCGGGCCGCTCTTGACCGTGAGCACGGCCGATCGATCGTTTTACACTGCGAGAGGTTGCACACTTTTCCCACGAGTTCGCGTAAAAGTTCCAAAGAACTTTGAACCCAACCACGCATGTGCCGATCGGGCACAATACCACACTTCCGAGGTGTGATTGCATAGGGACGCTACGAAGCCTTTACAAAGATATGCAAAAGACTAACGACCCGCATAGTTACGGATCGGGGCGGACCATAACCCTCCCTAGTGGTCGCACCTTAGCAAAGGTCGCTACCCCAAAAGGACCGGGCTATACCCCCGCAACCCGGATCCCCCTCTCGCTCCTTTCGGAAAAGGGCCATCGGATCAATCGCACACCTAATTAATTGGCTAAGCCGAGCCATATGGGACTGTGGTTGCACTGTTTTCCTGGGTGGTTCTCCATGTTCCGATTAACTTATAGTGTTCTTGATTAAAGCATAGGTAGAAGGGTGGTTAGGGTCACTTGCCTTTCTCCAACGATAAGCTACTCTCCTTATACGCAAAGCTCGCACTTGAACTTCCTCGAACGGCGTGTTGGCTACGATCATGCAAGAAAACATACAATAAATAAAACAATACATCAAACATTACCAAAAGACTAAAACAAGCTTTTAGAAATGACGGGCTCGAGGAGACGATCGCGTGGACATCAAGAACGCGTAAAACGGAGCTAGGATGAAAAAGTTATGGCTGAAACAAGGTTCAGGGACTAAATTGTAAAAGAACTGGAAGTTTAGGGGGTTTTACGGGAAGATTTCAGGGACCTAAACATAAATATGTGTGAAACTAGGAGATCTAATATGTAAAAGGTTAAGGATAGGCTATCAAACATGAAAACTATGGAGATCAGGGGCCTAGATGTGAAAATCAGGACCTAGTTGTAAGGCTTTTATATAGGTGGAAGGATATTTTTGTAATATTAAAAACCGCAGGGTCCTTTTTGCAAAAGTGCCTGGGCAGCCGGCGGGTGGACCATGGGAGCGACACGTGGCGGCTTGCTGCGGCGCGTGCCGACGCGGTGGTGACGTAAGCATGACGTCGGTGCGTGGACCGCCCGGTGGTCCCGGCCCACCGGTCCACCGTGGACCGGGGCGAAGGGGTACGAGATCTTTTAATCCGGGCCGTCCGCCGGATCGGACGGCCGCGGTGGCGTGTGGGCGTCGGGGCGGCGGCGGCGGCCGGCGGCGGCGGCGCGGCGGCGCGGGCGGCGGGGCTCGCCGGAGGATCGCCGGCGACGGCCAACGAGCCCTACGCGTGCGCCAAAACACACGGGAAAAGCACCAAATCGAAGAGGAGAGCAAGGGGAAGATTACCGGGGGCTCGGAGGGGAAGGGAAATGCGCCGGTGAAGCGGATCGGGCGGCGGCTCCGGCGGCGGCGGCGGTGCTCCGGCGGTGGCACGGTGGGGGAGTGGAGGAGGGAGGAGGGAGTGGCGCGGGGGTGTAGAGGGGGCCTTGGGGGCACCTTTTATAGCCGGAGGAGGAAGAGGAGACGGCGCGGTGAGGCGGTGGCGGAGCTCGGTGGGCGGCGGCGCCATTAATGGCGCCGGTGCGGGCGGCGTCCGTTACGGGGGAGGGGAAGAGGGGCGGGTGAGTGCGCGGGGAGGTGGAGCGCGCGCGCCGGTGGGGGAGGTGGAGCGGCGCGGGGGGAAAAGGAAGGGGCGGCGCCGGGGTGCGGCGGTGGCCGGCGGCCGGCTCGGGGAGGATGGGGGCGCGGGGGCCGGAGGTAGGGGAAGCCCCTGACGTGTGGGCCCCACACGTCAGCGGGTGAGAGAGGGAGAGGGAGGGAGGCGGCGGGGAGCGGGCCGGCTGGGCCTAAACAGAAGATGGGCTGGGTAGGTTAGGTTAGATTGGTAGGTTAGTTTTCTTTTTTTTTTCTTTTTCTTTTTCTTTTCTTTTCTTTTCAAATCCAAATTCAAATCTTTTTCAAATCAAATTTTAACACAAATTCACCAACTATTTTAAGACTTTTTAGAAAACTTTTTGAACAAGTTTTCAAACATTTTTTAATTCAAACTTTTATTCTTTTTTTTTCAATCTTTTACACCAATTTCACAATTATTTTTAAGGACTTTTCACAATAATTTTTTAAGACTTTTTCTCAAGTGTTTTTTTTAAGACCTTTTTAAAACCACACCACAACCAAAACTCATGCATTTCAACATGATGCACAATCACTTGTTTGATTCTAATTATTAAATGATGTTTAATTTAATTAAAGGCAAATTTATTTATTCAAATTTATTAAATCCTTAGAAAATAAAACTAAACCTTGTTGCTAACAATATTTTATTGTGATGGAATTTTCGGGTGTTACAAATCCTACCCCCTTAAAAAGAATCTCGTCCCGAGATTCGGAGGGATCGGGAAACAAGAGGAGATACAAGATGTTCTTGATAGATGATGGGTTACTATCACGAGCTTGTTCACTTCTCCTTCTTCTTCGGGCTTGTAGCGGCAAACTCAATCCTATCTCCTTGCGGGGTAGTTAAGAGCACCGACTTCTTGGCACACAAAATGATTCCATCATGCTTGCTTAACCAATCCATACCAAGGATCACATCTATTCCACTGGATGTTAGAATCACTAAGTCTGCTTCAAAATCTATCTCTCCGATCTTAAGATTGACCTGTGGGCATACATATGTGGATTTCATTTCACCGTTTGGGGAACTGATTAGCAAATGTGTCTTCATGGAACTCTTGGGTACATCATGCTTTGTCACGAATCGTTCAGTAATAAATGAATGCGATGCCCCGGAATCAAATAAAACTGTTGCAGGTACAGAGTTGATAAGAAACGTACCAAGCACAACATCCTTGTCTCCTTGAGCTTCTTCAGCTGTCACATGGTTCACCCTACCATGCATATTGTTCTGTTGACCTCTGTTGTCTCTCTGGGGTGTTTGCATATTGCGCTGAGGGCAAATACTGGCGTAGTGTCCCAATTCTTCGCAGTTGAAGCATCCACTGGGGTGAACTGGAGTAGTGTTCCTTCTGGTGCACCTGAGCGATTCGATGAGGATTTGGAGCCTGAGGTGTCATTGGGTTGGATTCTTCGGGTTCATCAAACGAACGATACTGTTGACTCTGTCCATGGCCTCTGCCTGGTGTGCTAGAACGAAACTGAGAGTCTTGCGATGAGTTGTAACGAGGGCGGGTGTTACTGCTAGATTGACCTTGAGGTTGAAACTTGCGCTTCTGATCATGAAGTTCCTTGCGTTTATTCTCCAAGCCTATAGCCTTATTGAGTAACATCTGAAAGTTAAGAAATGTGTGGCTCTGCAACTGATAGTTAAGTGGACCTATCAAACCATCGAGAAAGCGTTCTTGTCTCTTTGCATCCGTGTTGACTTCATCTGGTGCATAGCGGGACAAATGAGTAAACTGATCCAGATACTCACTAACGGTCATGTTGCCTTGCTTTAGAGCTAGAAATTCCTTCTTCTTCAGCTTCTTCACACCTGCTGGGATGTGATGTGTACGAAAACTCTCCTGGAACTCCTGCCAGGTAATGGTGTCCGGCAGAAGATGCGCGACGGTGTAAGCATCCCACCAATCAGAGGCTGCACCTTCCAGACGTCCCGAGGCATACAAAACCTTCTCACGATCATTACATTGGGTGATATTCAACATCTTGTTGATGGTCTTGAGCCAATCATCGGCATCGAGGGGGTTTACAGAATGAGAGTAAGTGGGCGGGTTGTGGCTCATGAATTCTCTATGCTTGTTCACTGGTGGTGGAGGTGGTGGGGGTCCTTGAGGTGGTGGCTGGTTCTGCTGTGCTTGTAGATTCTCGGGACGGTGGCGGTGAGGTTCGTATCAAGCGCATCCGTTCCGTAAAGAACCGCCTGCATCGCGGGATCCATCGCTAATTCTTGTGGTGGAGGAGGGAACTTGATTCGGTCGATTGATGACGAACGGAATATCTGTCCGGCCTCCCTCGACCGATGTTTACCATTTGATTGTTAGAGAGAGAAGTTTTCCGATAGGAAGTTGAATTGATAAAGATGAATCAGAGAGAAGGGGCTAAGATTCAAATTTTAACTTTAATTATTTTATTGATGTATTTGTGGCCATCACTCCACAAAAACATTCCAATCAAGTCAAAGATCCAAATCATGCATGTTTTCAATCAACAAGCATTAACATCGCACGTCCTCACAAGAACGGCTCTATCGAAACGAAACTGATAGAAGGGGTAGGCAACCTAAGAATCTTTCCTATAAACACGGGTGGTAGTTCAAGGTGGAAGAACAAGAATCAGATTCAGTGTAGAAGAAAACAAAAGATTTGATTTTGTTAAAGAATAAAGAATAAAATATTTTTTTTAAGCGTAA
Organism: Cenchrus americanus; assembly: GCA_947561735.1. Lineage (NCBI taxonomy): Eukaryota > Viridiplantae > Streptophyta > Magnoliopsida > Poales > Poaceae > Cenchrus > Cenchrus americanus. The sequence goes on along the minus strand of OX387242.1, from coordinate 160,270,159 downwards.
ATAAGATACTTTGAATGCTGGAAAGGCTTTCTAGATAAAGAGTCCTTAATATCGACCATTTCTATCTGAGGCTGCGTCCTACAGTCAGCAATGCTCTGATACCACTCTGTCACACCCGATTTTCCGTAGAAAACCGAATGCATCTCATATGTGTGCCAGGATCAAAATTTCACACATATGATAGACTCATGAGTGTAATATCACAAGACATCGCTCAAAAACGTACGAGAAAAGGTTTATTAACTTTTATTACACTCACGATGGTAGACACAAAGGTCTTTACACGAACAACGATAACTATGAAGACGCGACTCCATCTTCATCTTCCACGAGCATCCGGCGGTTGATCGCATCCTCGGAACTCCTCGTAGTCGGTGAAGTGCTCCACTCCGGGGTTCTTCTGCGAACGGCGTAAGCAAGGATGAGTACACTTATGGTTGGTACTCGGCAAGGCCACGGGAATAACCGGAAAGCAATATTAATCCATCTTTAAGTTCAATTAATCATGTGAGGGTCCAGGCCGCTCTTGACCGTGAGCACGGCCGATCGATCGGTTTACACTCGCGAGAGGTTGCACACTTTTCCCACGGTTCGCGTAAAAGTTCCAAAGAACTTTGAACCCAACCACGCATGTGCCGATCGAGCACAATACCACACTTCCGAGGTGTGATTGCATAGGGACGCTACGAAGCCTTTACAAAGATATGCAAAAGACTAACGACCCGCATAGTTACGGATCGGGCGGACCATAACCCTCCCTAGTGGTCGGCACCTTAGCAAAGGTCGCTACCCCAAAAGGACCGGGCTATACCCCCGCAACCCGGATCCCCCTCTGCTCCTTTCGGAAAAGGGCCATCGGATCAATCGCACACCTAATTAATTGGCTAAGCCGAGCCATATGGACCGTGGTTGCACCGTTTTCCGGGTGGTTCTCCATGTTCCGATTAACTTATAGTGTTCTTGATTAAAGCATAGGTAGAAGGGTGGTTAGGGTCACTTGCCTTTCTCCAACGATAAGCTACTCTCCTTATACGCAAAGCTCGCACTTGAACTTCCTCGAACGGCGTGTTGGCTACGATCATGCAAGAAAACATACAATAAATAAAACAATACATCAAACATTACCAAAAGACTAAAACAAGCTTTTAGAAATGACGGGCTCGAGGAGACGATCGCGTGGACATCAAGAACGCGTAAAACGGAGCTAGGATGAAAAAGTTATGGCTGAAACAAGGTTCAGGGACTAAATTGTAAAAGAACTGGAAGTTTAGGGGGTTTTACGGAAGATTTCAGGGACCTAAACATAAATATGTGTGAAACTAGGAGATCTAATATGTAAAAGGTTAAGGATAGGCTATCAAACATGAAAACTATGGAGATCAGGGGCCTAGATGTGAAAATCAGGACCTAGTTGTAAGGCTTTTATATAGGTGGAAGGATATTTTTGTAATATTAAAAACCGCAGGGTCCTTTTTGCAAAAGTGCCTGGGCAGCCGGCGGGTGGACCATGGGAGCGACACGTGGCGGCTTGCTGCGGCCGTGCCGACGCGGTGGTGACGTAAGCATGACGTCGGCGCGTGGACCGGCCCCGGTGGTCCCGGTCCACCGGTCCACCGTGGACCGGGGCGAAGGGGTACGAGATCTTTTAATGCGGGCCGTCCGCCGGATCGGACGGCCGCGGTGGCGTGTGGGCGTCGGGCGGCGGCGGCCGGCGGCGGCGGGCGGCGCGGCGGCGCCGGGCGGCGGGGCTCGCGGAGGATCGCCGGCGACGGCCAACGAGCCCCTACGCGTGCGCCAAAACACACGGGAAAAGCACCAAATCGAAGAGGAGAGCAAGGGGAAGATTACCGGGGGCTCGGAGGGGGGAAGGGAAATGCGCCGGTGAAGCGGATCGGGCGGCGGCTCCGGCGGCGGCGGCGGTGCTCCGGCGGTGGCACGGTGGGGGAGTGGAGGAGGGAGGAGGAGTGGCGCGGGGTGTAGAGGGGGCCTTGGGGGCACCTTTTATAGCCGGAGGAGGAAGAGGAGACGGCGCGGTGAGGCGGTGGCGGAGCTCGGTGGGCGGCCGGCGCCATTAATGGCGCCGGTGCGGGCGGCGTCCGTTACGGGGAGGGGAAGAGGGGCGGGTGAGTGCGCGGGGAGGTGGAGCGGCGCGCCGGTGGGGAGGTGGAGCGGCGCGGGGAAAAGGAAGGGGCGGCGCGGGGGTGCGGCGGTGGCCGGCGGCCGGCTCGGGGAGGGGATGGGGGCGCGGGGCCGGAGGTAGGGGGAAGCCCCACGACGTGTGGGCCCCACACGTCGGCGGGTGAGAGAGGGAGAGGGAGGGAGGGCGGCGGGGAGCGGGCCGGGCCGGGCCTAAACGAGAAGATGGGTCGGGTAGGTTAGGTTAGATTGGTAGGTTAGTTTTCTTTTTTTTTTTTCTTTTTCTTTTTCTTTTCTTTTCTTTTCAAATCCAAATTCAAATCTTTTTCAAATCAAATTTTAACACAAATTCACCAACTATTTTAAGACTTTTTAGAAAACTTTTTGAACAAGTTTTCAAACATTTTTTAATTCAAACTTTTATTTTTTTTTTTTTCAATCTTTTACACCAATTTCACAATTATTTTTAAGGACTTTTCACAATAATTTTTTAAGACTTTTTCTCAAGTGTTTTTTTAAAGACCTTTTTAAAACCACACCACAACCAAAACTCATGCATTTCAACATGATGCACAATCACTTGTTTGATTCTAATTATTAAATGATGTTTAATTTAATTAAAGGCAAATTTATTTATTCAAATTTATTAAATCCTTAGAAAATAAAACTAAACCTTGTTGCTAACAATATTTTATTGTGATGGAATTTTCGGGTGTTAGAGCCCGGCTTTGGCGGACGGTCCGTTTTTCCCCGGGTCGATTCTGGTGTTCTGTGTGTGTTTAACGGACGGTCCGCGGAGAGGGCCGGATGGTCCGCGGTGTCTGCGCGGACGGTCCGCGGTAGCAGGTCGGACAGTCCGCGCGGTTCATCGCGGACGGTCCGCGCGCCAGCCGGACGATCCGCCGGAGAGGCCGTGTGCGGTCTTGCTTGTTTCGTTTCCTTCCTTCCCTTTCTAGTGCTTCCGCGTGTGCTTCAAGGAAACGTTCCTAGGACTAGAGGTTGATTCATAACCTCGTGGTCTTGGCGATTGGTGTGTGATTCGAACCATCGCTCGTGTGTGACCGGGGTTTGATTAGGGTATAGGCCGGGTTCTTTGAGAAGAATTTTTACCGGCTCCTATTCACTCCCCCCCTCTCTAGTCGCCATCCGATCCTTCAATTGGTATCAGAGCTTGGTGCCGGATTCTTTGCGACTTTGACAAGTCTCGAATCCTAAGATGGCGTACGTTGAGCGGGGCGGTCCGTCGCACTTCGATGGCAAGGGTTACCACAAGTGGGCGGCTCGTATGATGATCTTTCTTCGTGGGAAGCTGTTGGATTTCATTGTGCTTGACAAGACCTATGCTATTCCGGTCAACATCCATACTCTTATGGTGACCGATGCCGGTGCTAAGGCCAAGTATGAGGCTAATGCAAAAGCCGTTGATCACTTGGTCCGAGCTTGTGTGATCCGAGTTTGAGCGTGTTCGCCATTTGAATCTTGCTTGGCAAATTTGGGAAAAGTTGTTGGTTGCTCACGGTGGTGATAACCATGTGAAGGCTTGCCTCTTTGTCTCTTCCGGATGCAATATGAGAATTTCACTCCACTTCCCGGTGAGGACATTGACGCGATGTTTCAGAGGTTCACCGCCATCGTGAACAACATGAAGGCTAATGTTGAGGATTTTCCGTACACCGAGCATGATCAGGCTTTGAAGCTCTTGCATGTCTTGGACCCAAATGTTTGGGGTGCTAAGGTTGAGGCCATCAAGGAGTCTCGGGCATTATTTGACTATTGAGTTGGATGACCTCTTTTCTAAGCTCAAGTCGGCCGAGGTTGACGGGGAAGTTGCAATCCAAGCATGAGGGCTCGACTGATCATAGTCTTGCTCTTGTGGGCGGATCAAAGGGCAAATCTAACCCTTCCTGTCGACAGTTTTCCTTGTCTTCTCTCATGTCCATTCCAGATGAGGAGTTTGATGTGCTAGGCGAGGAGGAGCTGGCCTTGCTCTCAAGAAGGTTTGAACGACTACACGAGAGTCGGAGGAATGCAAGGCGGAGCTCAGGGACATGCTACAAGTGTGGCAAGTGTGGCCACTTCATCGCCGAGTGCCCAGAAGCGGAGGAGAAAAAGTACAAGGTGAACGAGTACAAGGCGCACCCGAGGCGTGAAGACAAGTACTCCTCCAAGGGCAAGCACTTCAACAAGTCCAAGAGCATGGACAAGGACAAGCGGCGACCGAGCAAGAGCGGCTACAAGAAGAACAAGGCAAGAGCGATGGTGGCCGGTGCGAGCGACGTCGACTCAAGCTCAAGCGAGGAGCAGTCAAGCTCAAGCAGCGAAGATGAAGGCGCCGGGAGGCGCAAGGACAAGAAGAGTGCAAGCGGAACCTCGGCGGGCCGAGCCGTGTGACGCTTGAGGGCTTTTGTGGCATGGCCCATAGCTCAAGCAGCAAGAAGAGTGAGAAGGAAGACAGCGACTCCGACTCGGAGGATGAGGTAAACCGTGACCCCGACTCTTTGCTTGCTGAGATTGCTAGGTTGAATGGTTTGCTTGATAACCGTGATAGTGTGCTTAGAGATGCCAAAAAGATGAGGAAAGATCTTAGGGCACAACTTGAGAATGCTAGCGAGAAAGTAGGAGAACTAGAGTCAAAATTGCTTGAATTGAAACTTGAGAATGACTCTTTGAAACTTTCTCCTACTACTCCTGATGATGTTGAATGTGTTGAGTGTGATGCATGGTTGAATGAGATTAAACTGCTTAATGAGAAGAATGCTTCCACCTTGGCTAAACTAGATGCTCTTAGGACTGAGTATGATGAGCTTATGGCTAGACCTACTTTGCTTGGTGCTTGCAAGTCATGTCCTACTATGCATGCTAAGCTTGTTGATGCTCGTTCTACCATTAGTTCTTTGGAAGCATCTTTGAAATCTCCTGCTGTCAATGCATGCACTAGCTGTGATGAAGTCACTTTGCGTAATCTTGAACTTACTTCTCGTTTGGATGTCATCTATGAGGAGAATGACTATTTGAGGAAGGTGTTGGGTTGGTTGTCTGGGCAGGAACCTCAATTGAAAATCATGATTGAGGAGTTCAAGAGAGCTGATGGTCGTGGTTTGGGTTTTGAGAAGTTGGGTGAGAAAGTGGGAGAGAACAGTGGAGAGAGTGTGTATGAGAAGTGTGTTGAGTCTAACCCCGAGTTTGAGGTGATCGGAGAGATCCAAGTCCCACTTCCAAAAGCACCCAAGAACTCTTTCACACCAAAGCCTAACCACCTTTGCAACAAGCTTGACACAACCCAAGATCCACCCAAATTCCCACCTAAGACAAATGAGTTCCAGAAACCGGTGAAGTTTGTGGGTGAGAAGGGTGAGAAGCCTAAAGAGAAGCCAGAGCCAAAACCAAAACCCATCCCCTTCAGGTGTGAGTATTGTGGCAAGGAGAGGCATCTTGCAGAGTTTTGCTACAAGAGGAAGAGGGATGAGAGGCTTGCTAGGGAGCAAGCGAACCAGGACAGGTATCGCCAGTCTCATGGTATTCCTGAGTCTAGAGTGCCACTTCCACGGGGTGTGGGAAGTGTGAGGAGTGTTGGCAGGTTCCCACAGAGAGGTGGTGGTGAGAGATTTGTCAGGAGAGAGGATGGTGTGCGTGCTGGTGAGAGGTTTGGTCGGGCTCGTGGTGGTTTTGCTGGACGTCCTCCTACTCGTCCTCAGTACGGGTTTAGGGGAGATGATCGCAGCTTTGGGTTCCAGAGGAACTACGGACCACGTTTTCCCCCTCGTGGTGCTCGTACTCCTCCCATGGGACATGGGAAGTTTGGTGGCAAGGGAATGATGTTTGCTAACCCCTCTTTTGAGCGAGATGGCTCGACACCGGTTTAACTTTCTTTGTGCTAACCCCGAGTGTCGAGTCGCTAGCTCACTCTCGTTCTTGTTTCGACTACAGGCAGGAGGCTTGGAGAACATTTGGTTGATCGACTCCGGATGTTCTCGACACATGACCGGAGATAAGAAGTGGTTCTCCAGCCTCACCCCAATGAAGGAAAAGCAGTACATCACATTTGGGGACAATGGACGAGGAAGGGTGCTGTCAGAGGGTGTTGTGCATGTGAGTGACAAGGTAACGTTGAAGAGAGTGGCTCTTGTGAAGTCTTTGGGTTTCAATTTACTTTCGGTTTCTCAGTTGCTTGATGAGGGTTTTGAGGTGCGTTTCAAGTCTGGCGAGTCTCGTTTGCTTGATTCTCGAGGTGATCTTGTTTGTATGATCATCCCCGAGGGTCGGATTTTCGTGGTCGATTTCTCTCGTTCTTTGGGTCCTCGCTCGTCGTTTGATGGCCGGTCCTTCTTCGATTTGTTGAAATGGCATAGGCGGTTGGGACACTTGAGCTTTGATTTGGTTTCCCGCTTGAGTGGTCTTGATCTTGTCCGAGGATTGCCGAGGTTGAAGCTTGAGAAGGATTTGGTTTGTGCTCCTTGTAGGCATGGTAAGATGGTAGCCACTCCCCATCCACCCCTGACCGATGTCATGACCGAGCGCCCGACAGAGCTGTTGCATATGGATCTTGTTGGGCCAGCTCGAGTTCGCTCGGTGGGTGGGAAGTGGTATGTCCTTGTTGTGGTGGACGACTACTCTCGCTATGCCTGGGTGTTCTTCTTGGAGGATAAGAGTGAGACATTTGGTTTTGTTCGAGATCTGATCGTGAGGTTGAAAAATGAGAGGCATGAGAATGCTATTCGAGCTATCCGCAGTGATAATGGCTCTGAGTTCAAGAACTCTCGTTTTGATGCCTTTTGTCGTGATCTAGGTCTTGAACATCAGTATTCGACCCCTTATGTGCCCCCTCAAAATGGAGTTGTGGAAAGGAAAAATCGGACTCTTTGTGAGATGGCTAGGACGATGCTCGATGAGCACAGGACTCCTAGGAGGTATTGGGCCGAGGCGGTCAATACGGCTTGTCATGTTTCCAACGAGGATTTTATTGCGAGCTTTCAAGAAGAAGACCGTTATGAGCTTATGCATGGTCGGGCACCCAAGGTGAGTCACTTCCGAGTTTTTGGCTGCAAATGTTTCATTCTGAAGAAGGGAAAACTCGACAAGTTTGAGGCTAGGTCTAGTGATGGTATTTTCTTTGGATATGCTAACCACTCTAGAGCCTATAGGGTGCTTAACCTTGAGACTAACAAAATCATGGAGACTTGCGAGGTGACCTTCGACGAGACAATGCCATGTACCTCTCTTGGCTTTGAATGTGCAGGTGATGAAGAGATGGCCGAGGACCTCTTTGAAGAGGAGAAGGATGAAGCTGGAGATGATGATGGGGAGAACCATGCACCTGAAGCTGAGCATGTACCCACTACTTCCCCTACGACCACTTTGGAGCATGGACCGTCTACTTCATGGACAACGACGGTGCAACAAGAGGACCAGGCGAGAGAAGCTGAAGTTGAGGGGGAGGTAGTCTCGAGGCGTGAGGCTCCCCGGCGGATTCAAGAAGTGCATTCCCTGTCGAAGATCAACATCGATGAACGCACTATACGGTCGAGGTCCAGGAATTCCTCTCATTTTGGTCATGCTGCTTTTGTTGCTACTTTTGAGCCCAAAGACATTGGACATGCTTTATCTGATGCAAACTGGGTCAATTCCATGCATGAGGAGTTGGAAAACTTTGAGAGGAACCAGGTGTGGGAGTTAGTTGAACCACCTCCAAATTGCCATCCCATAGGAACCAAGTGGGTTTGGAAGAACAAAGAGGGAGAGAATGGGATGGTTGTGAGGAACAAGTCCAGACTTGTTGCTCAGGGGTTTAGTCAAAAGGAGGGGATCGACTATGAGGAGACCTTTGCTCCTGTGGCCCGTCTTGAGGCAATTCGGATTCTTCTAGCCTTTGCCGTGGCTAAAGGGTTCAAGTTGTTTCAGATGGACGTGAAGAGTGCTTTTCTGAATGGGGTCATAGAGGAGGAGGTGTATGTGAAGCAGCCACCTAGGTTTGAGAGCGAGCCGTACCCACACGGGGTATACGGGTTGAAAAGGGCTCGTATGGGTTGAAACAGGGCGCCCGTGCTTGGTATGGGAGATTGAGAGGTTTTACGTTGAGCGAGAGGGTTTGTGATGGGTACCGTGGATAGGACCTTGTTTCTCCTCAAGCATGGAAATGACTTGTTGATTGTGCTGATATACGTGGATGATATTGTCTTTGGTGGCTCGTCACATAACCTTGTTGCCAAGTTTGCAGATGAGATGAGCAGGGAGTTCGAGATGAGCATGATGGGCGAGTTGCAGTACTTTCTCGGGCTGCAGATCAAGCAAGTGAAGGATGGAACGTTCGTGCACCAGACCAAGTACACAAAAGACATGCGAGGAAGTTCCGGATGCAAGATGTGAAGCCGATGTCGACTCCCATGGGGAGTACGGCCACTTTGGATGCGGATGAGGACGGAGAACCGGTGGACCGGCGGGGAGTACAGGAGCATGATCGGCTCCCTCCTCTACTTGACGGCGATGAGGCCAGACATACAGTTCAGCGTGTGTCTGTGCGCTCGTTTTCAAGCTTCGCCAAGGACATCACATCGACAGGCTGTCAAGAGGATTTTCAGGTACCTACAGTCTCCCCCTGGTCTTGGCCTTTGGTATTCTTCCTCCTCGACTCTTTCCCTTCATGGTTTTTCCGATGCGGATTTTGCTGGTTGTCGAGTCGAGAGGAAGTCTACTTCTGGTACTTGCCAGTTTCTTGGGTCTTCGTTGGTCTCATGGTCTTCCCGCAAGCAGTCTAGTGTAGCTCAGTCTACCACCGAGGCGGAGTATGTTGCAGCCGCGAGTTGTTGTTCCCAGCTGTTGTGGATTTCATACACTTTGAGAGACTTTGGTGAGGAGTGCACCCAGATTCCACTTCTTTGTGATAGCACCAGTGCCATAAGCGTAGCCAAAAACCCAGTGCTTCACTCCAGAACCAAACACATAGAAGTGAGGTATCATTTCTTGAGGGACAATGTGGAGAAAGGAACCAATGTGTTGAGTCATGTCCCTACCCAAGATCAGCTAGCCGACATCTTTACAAAGCCTCTCGACCAAGCTACATTTGTGCGCTTGCGGGGGGAACTTGGGGTTTGTTGCCCTTTCTAGTTGATTCTTGGGGGATTTCCTTTTGTATCATATGTATCATACCTTGTTTTACTTTGTTGTATATACATGCTTTGCTTGATGTATAAACCATGGTAGGATAGCCATCTTGTCATATATCATGTTGCATGTGTATCATATTGCATTTTAGGATGATGAGCTTCTTTCATATGCCATATTTGAGTCTTTTTGGCTATTTGTGAGATATTGGTCATATGTGTGGAGAAATGGTGATGTGAGGCTATGCTCTTGTAATATTTGAAATATATGTGTGGTGAGATAGCCCTTTTTGAAATAAATGCTAAACTTGACTAAATTTTGATGAAATGTGCTCCACTCGTGTGTAGTTGTGTATCCATGTCACAGTTTGGTCTAAATGTGCTTTTCATGCTTAGATTGTGCTTGGATGCCTTGTTCTTGCATTTGGGCCAAAGGCCGAATATCATTGTGAATGTTTAGCCTATGTTGCATTCATGGGGGAGCATAAGCTTCTTTTTGCCGCAAAGGCACTTCATGTACCATAAAATGAATTAATCTTGAAAAGAAGTGTAAATGCTTGAAAAATGCTCCATCCATCATGTCTATGCTTAAAATGTCTTATCTTTCACATATGGGTGCTAAACATGTTGCATGATGTTCACCAGTGGAGAAGTCTCCCCGAAGTGGACACATGGCTCATGAGCTTTGACATGACATGCTTTGCTTTATGGGTGTTTGCCATGATCTTTTGCTGAGAATTTGATATCCTTGTATGATCTTTGAATGGTATGCATGTTTGTGGCTCAAGTGTGACATGGATAGGCTTTTACATGTGAAGCGAGCCTTCTTTTGGTAAAACTCCTTAAATCTGAAAATTTTGCTTTGTCACATGCTTGTATTTTCACATATTACTTGTGGCAATGCTTTGACTATGCTATGATTCATATGTGTGATCTTTGTCTCATTTTTAGCCTTTGACACTAGATTTGGCCTATTTGAGAAGCTCATGTAGTTGTTTATATGCTTTGCTTTGCATTTCTGCATTTTCACCTTGATTCATACATTGTCAACAAGGGGGAGAAGAGGTGAGCTTAATCAAAATTCAGATGAAGTGAGCTGAAATTGGGAAGTTTGCATCCACATGTTCAGGGGGAGCTTGCATTTGTTCAGGGGGAGCTTTCTTGCTGTTTTCGGTGTGGAGTGTGTGCTTTGCTTGGCTTGTGACCTTTCTTCGCCTTTCTTTGGTTTTGGTCATGAGTTAAGCTTCTTTGTTTTTCTTTCTTCTTCTTTTCTCTTTTTCTCTGAATTTCATTTCGCGTTGTGTGTTGTCAATGCACTCATCAAGGGGGAGATTGGGGACCAGGAGCGTCCAAGTGGTCGATGGATGACCGCTCCTCAGTGATGAGTGATTGACAACGGGTGTTGGACTGACTCTTGGCTTAGTGCGCAGGTGTAGGCTGCGGCCTAGTTCGTGTTGTTGCAGGTGAAGAACGGGCGCGAAAGGTCTTCGACCTTGAGGGGCCTCCGGGAGATGGAGAGACAAGTAGGCTCGGTTCGAGGGACCCGGTGGACAGCGGGACTGGGTGCGGGTCACATGGTGGCGACACGAGCGAGACGAAGTCATGGACAGTCGAGCCGGTGCACGGTGGCGGTCAAGTCAAGTGGTTTGGCGGGAGGCCGGACCGGGCACGCGGGGTTTGGTGGTTTGCCACAAAACCACCAGCGGATGGTTTCTTGGTTTGGGCCTCAAAACCAAGTCCGAGGGCCCAACACGACGGAGACGGGATCCGGGCGTGTCGGGAAGCTTCGAGGCGGAGGACACGCGGCGGGATCGCATGACTTGCGTCGGGAGGACGCGGGGTGCGGCAAAGGCGTGGCCGTCCGATGGCAAGACCCACAAACATTACATAAATGCCCCTACGTGGGTTGTATCGCCAGTAGTTTAGTTAGGGGTAGTCGAGTCATTTACCACTCCGGCGGGACCTGATATATAAGCCATCAGTGTGTGTGGATGGCTCTTGCTCTCCGCGACTTAGGGTTTCATTTCCTCCCTCCTCTTTCTCATTTTCGTTGCTATTTTTCCTTCCATTTTCTCTAGGCTAGCATGAGAGCTTCATGAGAGATTTGTTGAGAGGGATGGATGCTAGGGCGGCATGCTAGACCTTGTGAATCTTTCCTGGTTTGTATAGAAGATTCGGGGTTGTTTTTCGTGCCTTTTCGTGCTTGTTTTCGTGCCTTTGTTTCCGGTGTGATTCTGCGGATTTGAGTGGGTTTCTTCCCGGATTTCTTTGAGGGAAACATGGATAGATGTCTTGTGCATCTTTGTGCTTGATCTTGTGCCCTCAAACGCCGGGAAACCACTTCGATTCATGAGTTTTCGTTCGGTGCTCTAGCTTTTGGTGGTGCTCAAAGGATTCGCGATTCCGGTGATTTAGGGAGTTAGGAGGCAAGATTTTTGGGCTATAGCATCCTTGTGTGACGCTTTTCAAGTCCCCAAACCCTTGTCTCCACGGCTTCAACCGTTTGGGAAATCCGATGATGATTTGGGAGAGTTGACTTTCGGGGTCGGGCCGGCTTCTCGCTCTCGTTCGCACCGGCGGACCGTCCGCGGGGGTGCCGGCGGACGATCCGCGAGGCTTCGTTCGTCGCGTGTTCGTCGTGTTCTTGCGCGTATTTGCTTTCGATCCGGTTTGGCTCTTTGTTTTGGTTGCAGCCAGTTTGCGGACGGTCCGCGCTCGAGTAGAGGACGGTCCGTGGGTGGCGCGACGGTCCGCCCGGCTTTGGCGGACGGTCCGTTTTTCCCCGGGTCGATTCTGGTGTTCTGTGTGTGTTTAACGGACGGTCCGCGGAGAGGGCCGGACGGTCCGCGGTGTCGGCGCGGACGGTCCGCGGTAGCAGGTCGGACAGTCCGCGCGGTTCATCGCGGACAGTCCGCACTGCCAGGCCGGACAGTCCGCCAGGAGCTGTGTGCAGTGCTGCTTGTTTCGTTTCCTTCCTTCCCTTTCTAGTGCTTCCGCGTGTGCTTCAAGGAATCGTTCCTAGGACTAGAGGTTGATTCATAACCTCGTGGTCTTGGCGATTGGTGTGTGATTCGAACCATCGCTCGTGTGTGACCGGGGTTTGATTAGGGTATAGGCCGGGTTCTTTGAGAAGAATTTTTACCGGCTCCTATTCACTCCCCCCCTCTCTAGTCGCCATCCGATCCTTCAACCGTCGAGGCATTTTACGAATGGGTGAATGCTTGCTTCGACCTCGTCGCCATGAACACGAAGATCTTCGGAGAGCTTGGGGCCACGGTGGGGGTTCGTACACTGGCATGCTCCGTATGCTCACTGGTTCCTGCGGATCGCTCGTCTTCAGAGAAAACAATCAGCAAGAGCGATCTTCGGCGGCTGACGAAGGATAACTTTGAGTGGCCCACCAACGTGGATCTTGACGTTGCGCAGCTCCCCGTGCTCGCCAAAAATCTTGCCAAGAACTTCATGGACGCCTTCTTTGCCCAGCGCGGGTACCGCCTCACATTGGACGAATCCGTTCGCCTAAGTGCTCAGGTTCGCCGAAGTCACTTTTATTTTTGCTTTAAAACTCTACTTGTGGTGTCGACTCGCACCCATGCTGACATATTGCCTCGGTGTTCCGCAGATAAGGCCTCGGCTGCAGGATCGCGTTTACGAACGCCTCCGGATTCGGTTCGGCGGCACCCCTCCCTTGCCCCGGTTCATGACGGAGGGCAACTGGATCGCCATGCCCGGGGTTCCCTGATCACCGCCAGAGATCTTGAAGCCGCTGTAAGGGAGGAGGGCGATGTGACCGGCGCTCCCGGTGATGGGGCTCGCGCTGCTGAAGAGACGATGGGGCCGACGACCGATGAGGAGCGCGTGAATAGGGCAACAGGACCTTCGGTCGAAGTCGAGCGCACCGAGGCGGCCGAGGAGACCATTCCTCCTGTGCCTGCCTCCCCCGTAGCCGCCTCCGTCCCCGAAGTTGACTCTGCACCCGTGCCCGACGAGGCCGTCGCGGCCGCCGTCAACACCGAAGAGAACGCCAGAGCAGACGCTTCGGAGGCAGCGCACGTCGCGGAGCTTGAGGCCGCACTGTTGGACGCCAGCTCTCCCGGGCGCGAGGACCCCACGGAGCCTGCAGCCGCCTCAGTCGCCGCACCAACCGAGGCCCCGATCGTCACCGAAGGAGCTGAGGTCTGAAGTGTACCGAGCTTGGCCTTGTAAAGAGACAAAATGCTTCCTTCTGGAGCCGTGATTGTGTAAAAACACTAATGTAAGGTATCTCTGCGCAGGTTCCTTCGGTGGTGCCTGCGCAGAGAGCCGAAGGTGCGAGCGACTCGCCCTTGCCCTTAAACTCTTTTTTCGTTGCCCCAAACGTGTGGACGAAATTTAGCATACGTCACCCAAGCGTGTCGTACTCAGAATTTTTATTGTATCGTGTGGAACGCTAGCGTCTCCACAACGAAGCCGCTAAGCATTTCTTTGCGGATTTTTCCAAGGATCCCACACGCCGGGAGGCCATCCTTAGAGAACGAGCCGCCCGTAGGGCGGCTAAGCGAAACTTAGTGGACCCCTTCGTGCCTGAAGGGTCGTTCCGAAACCAGAGCCAATCGAGGAGGGGGTCCTCGGACCGCTCGAATATGTGTATTTGATTCCTGACACCTTGTCAGACAGTCTAGTGGCTGCGAAGGCCGAGCCGGAGTGATCGCCCGTGCACTGACTATGATCCCATCTTCGACGCAGGGCGGATGCCTACCGACAGCGAGCTCCGGCAGATGGCGTTGGACATCATAGACACGGCATACCTTCGTTTAATCGATGAGATTTGCGAAGACGTACTTAACGAAGATTGATCGCTCGGGGGTGCTGACTGGCCGTGGCTCCGCGTCGCGCCATGAGTTGCCGTGAAGACTTGAAGTGCTTGACTTCGGAACTCCCCCCCGGAAGTGTTCGCGGCACGTTGGGGTGGCGCGGCGCCAACTGACTTGTAAAGTGTATGCTTGTGAAGAAAATGAATTGTGATTGTATTACTGTGTCAAAGTGTAATATTACATTGTTGTACCGAAGTACATTATATTCAAAATGTGATGAGAGGAAAAACAAGGGTGTCTGCGACCACCATTTATCCCCTTCGTTCCTGCATTGCATTCTGCGCCGTCATCATGAATTTTACTAGGAGTAGCGCTGCCTCCGGCCGGTGACACTATCCTTGCGTCTCTTGCGAACAGAGCTGTCCCTTAGATGTATCAAAACGAAGTGCTGCCACGCTATCCCTCTGGTCGCGGCTGGACCGATCGCATCGCCTCTGATGCTCTTATACGAAGGCCAAATCGGGGCCTTTGGACTTCGGTCGTATCGGGATCGACGCAACGCCCCCGGCGTGCGCTTACTTAGGCCAAATCGTGGCCCTAACGTCGCATCGAGCGAACTTCGTCTTCGATCATATCGGGACCGACGCAGCGCCCCTGGCGTGCATTTTCTCAGGCCAAATCGGGGCCTTCGCGCCGCTTCAAGCGGGCTTCACCTCCGGTCATATCGTGATCGACGCAATGCCCCTGGCGTGCATTTCCTCAGGCCAAATCGGGGCCTTCGCGCCGCTTCAAGTGGGCTTCACCTTCGGTCATATCGTGATCGACGCAACGCCCCTGGCGTGCATTTTCTCAGGCCAAATCGGGGCCTTCGCGCCGCTTCAAGCGGGCTTCACCTCCGGTCATATCGTGATCGACGCAACGCCCCTGGCGTGCATTTTCTCAGGCCAAATCGGGGCCTTCGCGCCGCTTCAAGCGGGCTTCACCTCCGGTCATATCGTGATCGACGCAACGCCCCTGGCGTGCATTTCCTCAGGCCAAATCGGGGCCTTTATGCCGCATCAAGCGGATTTCACCTTCGGCCACGACGATAAGTGACAGGCTTGGCTCGCGTGCACTCAATGCGGTCCGTGCCCACGCCGTCACTTACCTCGCCGAAGGCCACCTCGAAGACTATGCCCCCATCAAGGGGTTAGCATAGCTTCGATAACGTTGCGAAAGCATACTCGAAAAGAAAAAAATTGGACACGAAGGGTTGGGGGAACACTGACTTATATTACACGTCAGAAACAGGATACAAGGGTCTGCCTCGTTAAAAACCTCGCACTTTGTGGGTCCGGAAGGGAACCACGAAGTCTCCCCCGTGAGGAAAAGAGTACGCCCCCCCTACTTAATGCACATATATTACAAACCCCTGAACGCAACGAAAGAGAAAAAAGAACTGCTACAACTCAACTACACTAGCTGCTCATGGCGACTTCAGACGAAGTATTTCTGAAGCATGTCCACATTCCAAGTGTAAGGCTCTTCTTCACCAGTCAACCGATGCAACTTGAATGCTGCTTCGTTCGATGTCGTTGTTGCTATAAACGGCCCTTCCCACTTCCCATGCATCTTGCCTTTCAGCTTCCCCTTCGGCACCTTACGCAACACCAGATGCCCTGATCGTATGAGCTTCGGCCTGATCTTCTTGTTTTTCCACCTCTGGGTTTCATCTTGGTAAGACGACAGGTTCACTCTGCTTGCAGGCGCACCTCCTCAATGTTCTGGACCGAAGCTTTGAGGTCTTCGTCGCTGGAGGGGGTGTCCCTCCAAGTGCCCAGACACAACTCTTCGGGCAGCATGGCTTCTTCCCCGTATAGTAGCTTGAAGGGGGAAAACTGAGTGGTCCTGGACGTGGTGGTGTTGTGGGACCAGATCACCCTCGGTAGCTCTTCGGCCCACTTGCTCTTTGGCAGATCGGTGATGTTCCTTTTTATACCGGCGAAGATGACTCCATTTGCCCGCTCTACCACCCCCATTAGACTGCGGGTGGTAGACCGAAGCGAAACACAGCTTGGTTCCCAGGTACGTACAGAATTCCTTGAATTCGGCGCTGTCAAATTGCTTGCCGTTGTCCACGGTGACTTCGTGCGGCACACCGAAGCGGCACACGATGTTCTGCCAGAAGAACTTCTGTATTGTGGCCGAAGTAATGCTCAGCAATGGCTTCGCTTCAATCCATTTGGAGAAGTATTCGACCGCCACTACAGTGTGGGTGTAATTCCCGGGTGCCGTCGGTAGTAGGCCAACGATATCAATACCTCATCAAGCGAAGGGCCACACTGGTGGTATCAGCTGTATCTCGTTTGATGCGAACTTGTTGTAAGGCGCATGGCGCTGACACTCTGGACACTGGCGCACTATGTCGTGTGCATCTGCGACCGCCAAAGGCCAATAAAAACCCTGGAGGAAAGCCTTCTGCACTAAGGCTCTCGTGCCGAGGTGATGTGAGCACATGCCACTGTAGATCTCATGGAGTAGTTGCTTGCCCTCGGTCACTGATATGCACTTTAGCAATGGGGCGCACACCCCCTTTCGGTACATGTTGCCATTAATGATGTGGTAGTTCCTCGCCCTGAGGGCCACTCTCTTATCAGCGACGCCATCTTCGGCCTCATAGTAACCCCTGACCGCCGCTACTATTGGGGCGCGCCAGTCCTCACTCTTTATGGCATTCACAAACTTGGGGGCGCCGCTTCATCAGTGGCAGATCTCACAGATGTTGTCTCATAGAACACATCCGGGGGCAAAGGTTCAAGCAAAGCGGTTGCCTTCGCAATAGCATCGGCTTCCTTGTTGTAGTTTCTGGGAAAGCTTCGCACTGTGATGCCAATGAAAAATTTCTCCATGCTTCGAACAGCCTGCAGATACTTCATCATGTCTGGTTTCTTTGCCTTGTAAGTTTTCCCAATGTGGCCGGCGACGAGTTCAGAGTCTGTCAGGATGACGAGCCTCCTTGCTCCCACGGCCCTGGCCTTCCGAAGCGCAAGCAACAAACCTTCGTACTCAGCCATGTTGTTTGTGCAGTTGTCACAGTTCAGCCGCAAGGCATAACGAAGCTTGATGCCCAAAGGGGACTTTAGGACTGCTGCTGCCGCTGACCCCAGGTGGCAATATGCACCATCGCATTGGACCTCCCACACTGGCTCCGTGACTATGGCTTCCCCCTTCGACGCCGAAGGCGTCCAGTCAGCTACAAAATCAGCGAGGACCTGAGACTTTATTGCACTGCGAGCAACGGAGTTTATAACGTGCTCCGCTAACTCTGTGGCCCATTTTCCCATTCTCCCTGTGGATTCCTTGTTCTCAAACATGTCCCGAAGAGGGAAAGCTGTGGGGACTGATACATTGTGGCTCTGGAAATAATGCCGAAGCTTCCTTTTTGCCATCACCACAGCATATGCCATCTTCTCCATTTCGGAGTAGAAGAGTTTCGAGCCGCTCAAAACTTCGGAGACGTAGTAGATGGGAAACTGCTTTAGAGCATCTGCTTCCTTCCGTTCTTCCACAAGTACTGCACTGACCGCTGTGTCGGTTGCTGCAATGTACAGCAGCAGCTCAGCCTTCGGCGACGGTTTGGTCATAACTGCTGCGTCTTCTAGATATTTCTTGAGGTCGTCGAAGGCTTGCTGTTGCTTTGGGCCCCACTAAAAAGTTGAGTTCGTGCGAAGCACCTTGAAGAAGGGTAGGCTTCGCTCAGCGGCCTTGGAGATGAAGCGATTTAGCAACGCTATTCTACCTGTCAGCCTTTGGACCTCCTTTCTGCTGCTCGGGGGCTGCATTCTTCATAGAGCTTCGATCTTTTGGGGGTTTGCCTGAATGCCCCGCTTGGAGACCATGCATCCCAACAACTGCCCTTTCCGGATGCCGAAAATACAATTCTCTGGGTTAAGCTTGAGGCCATTCCGCCTCATGTTATCGAAAGTTCCGGTCAGGTCCGCAATGTGATCTTTCTCTCTTTCGCTCATAATGACGATGTCATCAACATAAGCTGAGGCGTTGCGCCCTAGCTGGTTGCGCAGAATCAGCTTCATCATGCGGTTGAAGGTTGATCCAGCATTGCGAAGGCCCTCTGGCATCCTGACGAAGCAAAAATTGCCGAAGGGGATTGTGAACCCGGTTTTAGCTTCATCCTCCCTTCGCATCCACACCTGGTGGTATCTAGAAAAGCAATCCAGGAGGCTCAGCATATCACATCCAGCTGCCTGATTGTCGTCAATCCTTGGCAGCGGGTAGGGGTCCTTCGGGCATGCCTTGTTGAGTTCTGTGAAGTCAATACACATGCGCTTGTTCCCATTCTTCTTCGGCACCATAACCACATTGGCCACCCAGACGGGGTACTGCACTTCTCTTATGATTCTTGCGTCGAGCAGCTTTTGCACTTCGGCCTCCGCAGACTTGACGCTGTCACCCGACATCGGCCGCTGCCTCTGCCAGTGGACGCCCGTCAAATCCGACTTGGACCATGCGAACACATCCTGGTTATTACGAAGGAACTGCAAGAGTTTGCCTTCATCCTCCGTGTTGACTTCGGTGCCTATCATAACGGTTCTGCTTGGCACGTCCGTGCACAAAGGTACTGTCTTCGTGACATCGACCGCTTTCATGCGCTCGGCTTCGGCCCCTTTCATGGACTCTCATTTGGGCTTCGGCCCTCTGCTCTTCAGCTGCCGCAGCTTCGTTGCCCTCATCTTCGTTGATGACATGGACTTGCCTGTTACGCACTGACGTGTTGCGCTCAGCTCTTCGGGCCTCCTCCTGGCTGCCATACACCGAGATCACCCCCGCTGCCATTGGTATTTTCATCAGCAGGTTTCCTTGGTGGATGACCGCTGCAAACTTGTTGATGGTGTTGCGACCGTAGATGGCATTGTATGGGTACACGAAGTCAACAACATCGAAGGTTATGACCTCCGTTCTCATAGTGGCGTCTTGACCGAAGGTCACATTGACGTCAATGTTGCCCAGGGCTTCGATCCTCTTGTTGTCGAAGCCATACAACAGGTGTTCTGCTTTCTTCAAGTCTTCTTTTTTGAAGTCCATGCCGGAGAAGCACTGCTAGGTCAATATGTCCGCTGAATTGCCGTTGTCCACCAGGACTCTCCCCACGTCATTGCCAAAGTGGTACTTTGTGCTCTTGCCAATGTTTGCTCTTATGACGAGAGGATCATTGTGAGGGTAATGTTGCAGCCGAATGTCAGCTGCCGTGAAAGTTATTGGGATGTGGGACCATGGCAAATGGAAGTACTTACCGGAGCAAATGTGCGACACCCTTCGGTAGTACTCTTGCTGTTGCCTCTTCGTCTCGTGCACCGGTTCATTGGACCCGCCGGAGATTGCATTGATGATGTTGACCATGCCCATCATTCCCGAGCTGCTAGAGTCAGGGGCCTCTTGCTTTGGTGGAGGTGGTGGAGGTGGCTGGGCGTAATGCGTTTGATGGTGGGCGGCTGGGTTCGGCCACGAAGGCACGAATACCGACGATTGCTGCACGTGCATGGGAGGGGGCGGCGGCAGCTGCGCCGCCGAAGGCGTGTATGACTGCGGTGGGTGAAACGCGTGCGTGGGTGCCGAAGGCTGGAAAGATTGATGGTGATATGGTGGTGGCAGGGCCCTGAACTGCCCCGCGTTCTGGTACTTCATGACGTGATTTACAGCCATACCCGCTGCCTTCGCCTTCTCAGCTTCCCACTCCAACTTCATCTTGACCGCCGAGGGGCATTGATGTGTGTGATGTTGGCCGTCGATCCCATGGAGCCAACAGAAAAACCTCTCACCGCCGCCTCGCTGAGGCGGGTTTCGCTGCAGCGGTTTCGGCCCTCTGCCATTTTTGTATCCGCCTTTGTTCCCACCGCCGTTCCGATGGTCGGGGGTGCAGATACGTTGTTGATCTGACGGTTTGCTTGCTTCAGCGGGTGATTTTGCCACCCCTTCGGTTGGTCCCACTGCCCCTGTTGCTTTTATTTCTTCGCCGCATTGGCTCTGTCAAGCCTTCGGCGGCGGCCTTTATCGGACTTGAAATATTCTTGCGTGACTTCAAAGAGTTCTTGCAGAGACTTCGGCTTGACTCTATCAAGCCCATCCTGGCAGTTTCCAACCCTCAGGCCCCCAACAATGGCGTCGATGATGCTGCTTTCGGACACCCCGGGTGCGCGCGCTGTCAGCTTCACCACCCTGTGCATGTACTCTTGCAGTGACTCCCTGTCTCCCTGGACACACATGTTGACGAGGTCATTGGAGTCTAGCTCTTCGACTTGCATGCCCTTGAAACTGGGCAGCAACCTGTTTCGCAGCTGAAACCAGGATGTTATGTGCCCCTTCGGCATGTTTGCATACCAGTACTGAACCTCTCCCTTGAGGGCCAGCACGAGAGCCTTTGCCTTCGTAGTGGCATCGCCTCCGTTGGACTCCACTGCCGCTTCGAACTTCATAAGGAACTCTTTGGGGTCGTAGTCATCGTCGTACTGAGGCAGAGTGTTGGCGTTGAAACGACGGGGCCACAGCGCGCTCTCGACCTCGACTGAGAGCGGGGACACTGGGACGACGTTGCGAAGCGGTGCGTCCTCGGGCGCGAAGTGCTCTTGTGCCTGCCCCCTCTCCTGGCGGTGGCCGATGCTTTGCCCTTCGGATGCGTCCTTCTGCTGCCTCCATTGATCCAGATGAGCCTGCATGGCATGCAAGGTGTGCCAGGCATGCTGCTGAGCCGCCGGCGCAGCGTGCACGACAGGCGTCGGTGCTGGGGCAGGCGGCGTAGGAATGGCTTGCTGCGGCGGCGACGTGCCGGCGATCTGGCTTTGAAGCAGAGCGAGGTAGCGCTCGGCTTGCCTGATGTTGAAGTCGATGGAGTTTGGAGCGGTGTGCGGTGGAACCGCGTCCTGCTGCCGGGACGGCTGCGCTTGCGACGAAGACGGACGCATCTCTTGCTCTTGCTGGGTCGCTACGGTCTTGCCCGCGATGAGAGCCCGGATCCTTCGGAGAGCCTCGATGTCTTGCGCCGAAGCCCCCAGCCCCTCGAGGCTGACCTCGAACATCCCCGAGGCGGTGTGCTCGACCTCCGGAGCGCTCGGCCCGGCACCGGTCCCCGCCGAAGGCTGAATGGCCGAAGCCGACGGGTTGGCGGGTTCCGGTGCTGGCGGAGGGGTTGACGCCTGAGCCGTGGTGGCTTCGGCGCCTGTCGATCGGATCCTCGCCATGCGGTCTTGGATTCTTCCACGAGGTGGGCGCCAAACTGTTGGTGGAAATCGGGCCCGAAGATGGACGCCGACACAACAGCCCCCTGTGACATTCCCTCCCTTCACTTACAACCACGAAGCTACTTCTACTACTCTAGACGAAGAAAGGAAATGAGGAAACACTTAGCAGAACCGGAAATGAAAAAAGAAAACACTTAGCAGGCCGAAGACCGAAAGACTAGCAGTAGCCTTCGGCGCTCTCTTCTCATTTCAGTGTGTCTGTTTCATTACAAAGGGTTCACTATTTATAGGAGACCCCTGGACATGATCATTCGCCTCAATTACACCTTTTCCGTTCCTGACAAACGACTTTAAACACTTTACAAGGGTATAACAGTAACTCCCCGCGTCGTACAAGCCTCCAGCGTGTCTTCGTACGGCCGAGACGCCTTTACACGCGGCGCCCCTTGTGTCTGCCTCGTACGGTGCCCCCTTTACACGTTCGCCGCAGTCACGTGTGGCAGCACGCCACACCTTCGGCACCGAAACAGCTAAAGACCTCGCCCTGGTCGCGTCGTGCCTTTAGGGACATCTCGCTCGGGCCGCCTCCAGCCCCGGCCCGAGGTGTTCTCGACGCGCGGCGCTTCTGGCTCTTCCAGACCTTCGGCGCCGAAGCGCAACCGCCCGTGCCTTCGGCACCGAAGGCCAGCACCGCTCAGATAGGCTGCTCTTGCACAACAAAACTCACATAACTCGAGTAGCGTTAGCGTTTCCGTTAAACCAGCACCGCCAGAAACCCCCCCGGTAGCCGAAGCTGCGCGTGAGCCGAAACCGTCAGCCTGGCTGGACGTGGACAGAGCTTCCGAATGCCATTTTCCCCAGCATACACGTGCATGTGCCGCCGCAGCGGCGTCGGCGCCAACCGCTGCTCCGAAGCAGGGCCTATAAAATCTCATTTACGCAGCTCACAGGACTTGCACCTCCCCTCCTGTATATGCCACATTGCTAGCATCATCCGCCTCGATCTCCATTTCTTTGTCTTTAAAGATGGCGAGAAGGTGTAGTCGTCACTGCAGTAGTAGCATCGACGTGACAGGCCTGGGCTTGGCCATGGCAGCGTCGTGGCTGCTCCTGCTCATCGGCGTCTCCGACGGCCAGCTCCAGGTGGGGTTCTACTCCCGGACCTGCCCCGGCGCCGAGTCCACCGTCGCCTCCGTCGTCCGGCAGTCCGGGGACGCCGACCCCACCATCCTCCCGGCGCTCCTCCGCCTCCAGTTCCACGACTGCTTCGTCCGCGGCTGCGACGGCTCCGTCCTCATCAAGGGCGGCACCGGCAGCGCCGAGGTCGACAACGGCAAGCACCAGGGCCTCCGCGGGCTCGAGATCATCGAGGGCGCCAAGACCCAGCTCGAGGCCCAGTGCCCCGGCGTCGTCTCGTGCGCCGACATCGTCGCCCTCGCCGCCCGCGACGCCGTCGCATTCGTGCGTACTTACACTTTACATATACATAAATATATACATATATACATATCACGTGCACGTTGACAGGGATTCATTCGTTCGTATCTGACCGACGTACGTGGTACGTGCATTCGTGTGATGCAGACCGGCGGGCCGTCGTTCGACGTGCCGACGGGTCGGCGCGACGGGAAGGTGTCGAACATCCGCGACGCCGACGCGCTCCCCGACGTGCACGACGGCGTCGACGCGCTCCGCTCCAAGTTCCGGGCCAACGGGCTCGATGAGAAGGACCTCGTCCTGCTCACGGCGGCGCACACGGTGGGCACGACGGCGTGCTTCTTCCTGCAGGACCGGCTGTACAACACCCCACTCCCCGGCGGCGGCAAAGGTGCCGACCCGACCATCCCGCCGGGGTTCCTGTCAGAGCTCAGGTCCCGGTGCGCGCCGGGGGACTTCAACACGCGGCTGCCGCTGGACCGCGGCAGCGGCAACGTGTTCGACACCTCCATCCTCCGCAACATCCGCAACGGCTTCGCCGTCATCGGCTCCGACGCCGCGCTCTACAACGACACGGCCACCGTCGACGTCGTCGACTCCTACTCCGGCCTGCTCAGCAACTTCTTCGGGCCCTACTTCCGCCAGGACTTCGCCGAGGCCATGGTCCGCATGGGAAGCATCGGTGTCGTCACCGGCGGCGCTGGCGAGGTCAGGAAGGTCTGCTCCAAGTTCAACTGATCAATCGATCGCGCACCGGTCGATGCGTGCACCATTAGATCCTTCTTCATTCATTGCACACAGCTGGCCCGTCCGTGTAGCACGGTGGGGTTTGTTTGGTGTTTTCATGGCGGCGTTCTTCAATTCGTTCATCAGTACAGTACATCCTGTAGATCTCACTGGAAGGGGGAAAGAAGAGAAACTCAAGTGCTTCTGTTTTATATGCTGACCAAAATGAAGACTGCACAAGGTTCAGAAAAGCGATTTGTTTTGCATTAAGACCTGTGCAGATTTCATTTTGAAGTGGCATATATGGATAGAAGCGGTGGAGGTGACGAGGCAATATATAGGTTATAAGATAGTTTGTTCATGTGTTTATATACAAATTAATTAATATATGTGGATATGTTAGTGATTTTATTTGTTGGAAATTCATTTGTCGTCGAGTGCAACTGTAGAAAGTGTTGAGTTCTTGCATGGCAAGAGGTGTCAAATATTGCGACAAATTGTCCTCTGGCTTGATTCATTATGAATTCTTTTAGTTTAAGAACTTTTCTGAACTTGAGAAAATTGAACTTTATTTTTCACCGCTTGCATTGTGACCTAATTCATTTATGAATTGCGCAATTATTGTACATCATAGTACAATTATACAGCACTCTACGCCCCCCATTCTTGTACATCTATTCTCACGTAGTACAATTTCCCTTGGAGAGTGGAATACAGCGGGTTGTATTCTTTGACAGATGAATGATAACTGAGCTAGGCAGTCGCTTCAAAATACTCTGATGATGAGGAACTTTCATGGTGCATATGCAACTGTAAACAAGACCTGCATTCATGTGGATTCCAATTCCCAAGCAGGCTGAAAATGAGCAGACATCACCACGCATCCTTTTACAGATATGCATCAAGCAATTTTGCAGGATCTCTCTTGTTGCCATGCCCAGTTATGGATGGTTGGCGGGGGAAGTTGGGCGAGAGCGTCGGTTGGGCTTTGGTTCTATGGAGGACAAGGACTTCTTCTCTGTCGGGCAACTACAAAGTGCCATGGCATTCATTTGGCTGCCGCCTCCTGGATCAGAATAATGCAGAATAGTATTCCCCAAGCTTCTAGATCTGGTGCTTGAATCCACCGGTTGCGTATGTACTTTGTTTGATTTCGGCCGAAACTTGTACCACGTACTTTTGATTTTTGGTTTGTACTGGGCAGAGCTAGCTATTTAAAAACATTATTCTGTTATTCTGCATGTTACTGGACTGATGGTACAGTTTTGAAAACTTTATGTTAATTATTCTGCATTTTACTTGGACTGATGGTACAGTCTTGAAAAATTATGTTATTCCGCGTTTCACTGGACTAAATTGTGGGTTATTGTTGGCATGCATAACGGATGCTTCCATTACAACTAGATATACAGCCACATTACATGATCCATGGTGGAGGTGACCACATAACTTTTTACACGTTGGACATTGGTCAGGAACTTGTAGTGACTGCCGGATTGCTGGTCCAAACTACAGTGGCATCTCTCATTTACTGCTTGTGGACCTGTTTCTTTTCTAAAGAAACAACTAAATGTTTTTCCACTGAAAAACATATATAGATGCACTCAGCATGCATGTAGACTCGAAAAAGACATAGGGATCGAGAACAAAATCATATAGTATACCGGATAATTCCTCCCAAAAAATCTCCGGGGTTTCTCCCGTTCATTCCCGACGGCGCTATTAAGGCTTAAATTTTGAAGCAAGTGAACCATCGCTGTTGCAACCATTATTATTAATTAGGAAATGGACACGAACCATGTGGAGTGGGCTAGCAGAAGAAACTAAGCGCGTGAGTGTGACGACCGACCATATCCTGTTGATAGAGAAATGGTCCATACTCCATTATACTGATGATATATAGTGCAAGCAAGAAACCAATAACGGAGATGCTGATTTTCCGCGCGCGTACTAAAGCTAGCCAATCAGGCGGCTATTTATTACGAACCGATCAAGAGACGTGTGGATTATGAAGTGAAATCTACGTTTTTTTTAAGTACGTACTGTTAAATCATCACCGTTAGTGCCTCCGAATTGATTGTGGTTGAGGTACAAATTAACATCACAAGGCGATGGAGAGGTTTTTTACGGTACACAATACAACTCAATAGTACTACGGTGGTATATATTATAGGTCTTTTTCAATTCTTTTGTTATGGGTAAAAATGAGATGCCGGTGGGTGGTAGCAACATATTTCCTAGGTGCATGATGCATATATATTTATGTTACTGTTCACTCATCGTCTCAAAATGTATATTTACCATTCTGTTCATGATTATCCCATCCATCCAGTGCAATACAATGAACTCAAATATAGTGACAGTAGCATCATCCTAGCTAATGGTGGTGCCACTTTATTTAGACATCATCCTAGCAGCGGAAGGGCTGGCAGATTAATTAATTAGTAATTATATAACTAAGTGTTGGGGGTGCTAGGACCCCCTTATGTGTAAAAGAGGCCAAAAGAGGGGTCTGATTGTGTAATTGTAAAAATTGAGAACCTATTTGTAATTTAAGACTTCATCGGTGAAAATAATATAAAGACACACCTCCTCCCTATACAAGAAAAAGAAAGGCGGGGAGGAGGGGGAGAGGTTGTTTTGCTTCACACATTGTCTTTCTTCTTCCGGTTGCGATCAGAGATCCCAACACTAACTAACCCCGGCCTATATTTCGCTGCGGCGGCCAATTTAGTCGCGTACAGTACCGGAAGGACGTACTGCAAGAACAAAACATACCGCCACAGTAGTACTACGCATGCAGAAAGGACACACACACAAAAATAAAAAGCAGAAACTTAACGATCTCTAGATCGGACTCGATCGAGAGATGATAGGCCAAACCGACGAACGACGAAGAAGCCGGGGTGCCGCCGGCCACCGGCAAGCGCGGCGCTGGTTAATGGCGGCGAGACGGCGACACGGCATGTGGCCGCGCGCCGCTGTCGGAGAGCGACACCGACCGACCGAGCGAGTCAGCTGCACCTGCATCGCCGCGCGCAGCTTAGCATGCATCGCGACACGCAGCTTGTTGTTGCGTACTACTTGGCAGAGGCCAGCAGAGACAACCAGCTGTTGGGTGTTGGCGGAGGTCGCGGTAGCTAGCTTGTAAAGCGGCGGCAAAGCGCGGCTGATGACCGGAGCTTGTCACGGCCTCACGGGACGCGTGTGTTTTCTGTGAGGTTAGCTACACGCCTACGACGCCGTGTGTGGTAGTGGTGGCTAAGGTTCAGGATGGTCGAGCTTTGGGCTGGCGCTAACCTCTCCTTCTTATTTGTCTTTTTTTAATTAATTAATTGACAATGGCCGTGTTTAGATCCTTTGGCTGGGCTAGAGCTTGAGTAAGTTTTAAGCTCTAGCTCTAACCGCCAAACTTGCTCAAGCCTTTAATGTGTTTGGATCCCTGGGCAAGTTTTACAATAAATACACTATGTTAATTACGTAGCACATTTAGATCAACTTTTCAAAACGATTTGGTGTGGATAGTAACTGTGTGGCTTCCTTGCGCTCACGAATGCCACAAATAATCATCTCTACAAATAATCATCCAAATCATACTCCCTATGATTCTCTATTAGAAGTCGTTTGGGACAGCGACGCGGTCACCAAAGCACACCTTTGACTTCTCTTTACTATAAAAATCTTTATTGGAAAGTTATATATATGTATATTCTTATGAAAATAATTTTCAAGACAAATCTATTTATATGATTTTCACATTTTCAAACTCAATGACTTCAAAGTTATTCATGATTTATATTTTCAATGTTTGACTCAAACCTTATCCAAAACGACTTCTAATAGAGAACCAGAGAGAGTAATAAATTTTATTTGTCCATACAATTGAGATGTTGGAC
Source organism: Cenchrus americanus (assembly GCA_947561735.1). Classification (NCBI taxonomy): domain Eukaryota; kingdom Viridiplantae; phylum Streptophyta; class Magnoliopsida; order Poales; family Poaceae; genus Cenchrus; species Cenchrus americanus. Next base: position 160,242,842 of record OX387242.1, on the reverse strand, counting down.
TCAAACATTGAGTCCTCAATTAAGCGTAATAAAAAAATTACACTCCATGAAACAAAGCATGAGCTAACTGATCGTGAAAGACATTCATGCTGACATCTTCAACAAGAGGTTCTTCACTTGGCCTTCACGCCAGCGCGATACCCGCGAGCTACTTGCTCCTCCCGGCGAGAATCAGAGGCGCGACGAGTTGAAGACGAATCCCGGAGCCCGGCGCGGATGGTGGAGGCCAGAGCGGACGACGGACAGGCGCAGACGGCGGTGCACAGGCGCGGCCGGCTCCTCCCAGTGCGCCGCACAACCCAGGTACTTGCTTCGCCCGGTGCGGATCCAAGGCGGCAGGCCTGGCGGCGCCCCCCAGCGCGAACGGATAAGACCGCGATGGCAATTCCGTGTGGGAGGAGTGGAGAGAGATGAGTGGGTCCCACTAGAAGTAGCCCTGATTTGCACCCCTTGGATGGGCAAGTGATTTTGGGAGGGTAAGTTACATTTAGCCCAAACTAGCCCCTCTTGTTTGAATCTGTTTGGAGCAAGTTGAGCCAAAATTAGCCCAAACTTGCTCTAGCCCAGAGATCCAAACAGGGCCAATGCTTCTGCATGCACGGATTATCGGGTGGGAGGGCCCACATGCAGAGGGGGCAACGACACACACCTGTGCAGTCGGAGGCTAGAGGAAGGGATGGAGATAGTCACTGGTTGGAAGAGGTGGTCGAGCAACTCGGTTGTCTCTTAACAGAAAGCGACCGCATGAACTATCGTCCGGTTATTATTCTGCCAAGATGTGTGTTGGTCAGCCCTCTCATCCCATACCTGCTATCCCAGAATCCACTGTTCCACACATTTTGAATCTCGTGCACCGCCGCACCCGCCATCCCAATCCTGTCCTCCCTCCCCCCTCAGCCTTGCCCTCTTCTCGCCTCCCTCTCCTAGTCGCTCTCTTCCGTCTCTCTCACGCTCTTCCTCTCCACTCGTCTGTCAGCCGGTTCCTCGCCGCCACTATTCCACAGCGTCGGCCCCTCTCCTCTATTCCCTCTCCTACCTCTCCTCTTCTTCCACCTACTCCACTACTTTGGTCATGTCGCAGACGCCCAATCCTCATTCGATTACACCACAACCACCTCCTCCTAGCCGTGTAGCAAATTCATCTCTCCCTATAAATCTCATCTCTAAATATTCATTTCTCTCTTGAGAACCGGTGGATGGTCGATCCCTAGTGCTGAGTGATTAACAACATGGTGTGGACTAACTCTTGGCCAAGTATTGCAGGTGCAGGTTGTGGCTTGATTTACATTGGTGCAGGTCAAGAGCAAGCACGAAAGGTTTTAGCCTTGCGGGGCCTCCGAGTAGTGGAGAGATAAGTAGGCTTGGCTCGATTGACCTGGTGGCCAAATGGGATCAAGTGCGGGCCGCATGGTGGCATGAAAAGCAAGACGAAGTTGTGAACACGAGCCGGTGTAGAGTAGCGGCTCACAACCGGAGTCTACACACAGGGTTTGGTTGGTTTACTCAACAAAACCAACACCGAGTCGGGACGACGTGGCTGCCAAGTCAAGAGGAGCTTGGCGTGTGAGGACCGGAGCATCCGAGGACCGGTGGATAGTTGCTCCTCGGTGTGATGAGTGATTGACAACGTGGTGTGGACTGACTCTTGGTCGAGTATTGCAGGTGCATGTTGCGGCTTGATTTGCGTTGGTGCAGGTGAAGAGCGGGCGCGAAAGGTCTTAGCCTATGTGGTCTCCGAGGAGTGGAGAGACAAGTAGGCTCGGCTCGATGGACCCTGTGGCCGAACGGGATCAAGTGCGTGCCGCATGGTGGCAAGAAAAGCAAGACGAAGTCGGGTACGATTTCTTGGTCCAGCCTCAAAACCAAGGTGGAGCCGGTGCAGGATAGCAACTCACAACTAGAGTTTGCACGTGGGGTTTGGTTGGTTTACTCCACAAAACCAACACCGAGCCGGGACGACGTGGAGGCCAAGTCATGAGTGGGATTAGCGTGGAGGATGCATCGAGTCCGCAGGTTTTACGGCGGTTCACCACAAAACCGTCGGGGTTACTTGGTTGAGGCACAAAACCATGACCGGAGGCTCGGTGGGCGGAGATGGGATCCACGCGCGCCGAGAAGCTTCGAAGCGTGCGACATGCGACATGATCGAGGTGCTTGCATTTGGAGGACGCGAAGGCCTGATGGATACGCGGCCGTCCGATGTAGAACTTCATGTGTTGACCAAAATGGCCCTGTGAGGGCTTGTGTTGTAACTCCTAGTGTAGGGGTTCTTTGGTCATTTCCAAAGGGCCTATATATAGTAGGAGGGGCTGAATTTTCAGCCAACTCTTTCGCTAGAGGTGGGAGTGCTCTTTCATTTTCAGGTGCTCTTGGGGAGAGAGGGAGAGAGGTGTGAGTGGCTCTTTGTTTGAGCTTTTTGCCATCCACGATTTTTCATTCTTGTGAGTGGCTTGTAACCAGATTTGGCTAACATATTCATAGTGAAATCTTCCTTGTCAATCTCGTGCCACATCCTTTGCCTCCGGCATTTTTCTTTTTCTGTGATTTTCGGAGGCATTTTTGGAGGATTTTTGTTCATCGCTCGATTCGTCGATTTGAGGGCGTTTCTCTCCGGATTTCTTTGACAGGATAATTGGCGAGTGCCTTGTGCCTCTTTGTGGATGATCTTGACCCCTCAAACACCGGATTTGGCCTTCAATTCGTTGATTTTCGGATGAACCCTAGTTCATAGTGTTCTTGGTCAAGATTTGCGATTCCGGGAGTTGTATGGAGTTTGAGGCCGTAAGTGTTGGGCCATATCCTCTCCTTGGGGTGTTCATCATCTACCCAAAATTTCGGTTCAAGACTCCAAGTGGTTTGGGAGATCCATTGATTGAAAGTTTGGGGTGAATTTGCGGGTAGTTTTCTGGGCTATCCCGGTTGATCCGGTCACCTATGCCAGGTGACCTGAAGGGGGTAGGTTGACCTGGTCACTTGTGCCCGGGTGACCCGGTGGGGCTCTGGAAGGCTCAGGGTGACCCTGTCACTTGTGCCGGTTGACCCGGTAGGTCTCAGCCTTCCTCTTTGTTGCCCAAGTTCTTTCGTTCTTGCTTCCGCTTTGCTTCCTAGCCCTTCAAGCCTTGTTCCTAAGGTCTCGAGAGAGGTTTGTGTGTGATTCCACTTGTTTGTGTGTGACCCTCGGAGTTGCGATTGGGATATAGGCCATGTTCTTTTGAGAAAGAATTTTTATAGGCTCCCATTCACTCCCCCTCCCCTCTCTGGTCGCCAATCTGGTCCTTCAATTGGTATCAGAGCTGGTTGCGGATTCGTGAGACTCTAACAAGTCTAGGATACATAGGGTGACACAGAAAAGGGCACTTTTGCTTGAGGATTTGATTTGTGTGATTTGAGCTTGTTTTTGGCTAAACGTAACCGGTGCTTTGAGTCATGGCACCAAGCTCTTCTTTTTGTGTGTCTTTGTTCTCAGATTTTGAAGAGATGATGTGTGCTTCAAGAGATGATCACAACTGGAGGAGGAAGTGTAAGGAGTTGGAGAGAGAGGTGGATGCGATGGTGTTGTTGCGTCTCTTGGTGGCTCAAGATGATGATCTCCAAGACAAGCTCATGAAAAGAAGTAGAGTCAAACTCTCTCAAGGTATCATTGGTTTGTTCATTCGTCTTTGTGCTTATGGCGAGATGATTGTTGAGCTTAATAAATCCCCTTTGCCATGCAAATCTTGTGATGCTTTGCTTGCTGAAAATAAACTTGTTAGGGGAGAAAATCTTGAGTATGCTAATGATGTTGGTACCTTTCTTAGAGAGAATGAACATTTAAACTTGTCTCTTGCTAACTTGCAATCGGAAATTGACTCATTGAAATCCAATGCTTCTATGCCTTGCAACTCTTGTGTTGCTTTGAATGATGAACTTGATATGGCTAGGAGTAAGATTGCTTTACTAGAGTCAAGTGCTTCCGTACCATGTGTTTCTTGTGAGTCTTTGCTTGCTAAAATAAATAATCTAAAATTGACTCAAACCACATGTGTAGATGAACTTGAGCACGCTAGGGCTGAAATTTGTGATATGAAATCCATGCCTTGTAGCAGGTGCTATTTGTTGCTTGTTGAGGATGCTTGCCATACTTCTTGTGATGATGATAATGCTTTACGAGATGTAAATGATGTTGCTTTTTCATGTGACTTAGTTTGCACCTCTTGCATTAATTTGGAAAGTGAAGTTTTGGCTTTGAAAAAGATGTGCGAGGATATGAGTGCCAAGTTGGTTGAGCATGATGAGGTGAGTGCTAACATTGAGAAAGAAAACGAACTCTTGCGTACCACATATGCTAAATGCATTGAGGAAGAAATCAATAATCTGAGAAATATGACATGTGGTACTTGTGAGCTCTTCAAGTCTCAAAATGAGGTTTTGCACACAAGGTGCAAGAGTCTTTGTGCCAAGGGTTTGGATTCTCACTTCTCTTGTCACTCCGATGTTGATGCTTCTAATTTGCTTCTTCTAAACTGGAGTCGACTTCCTCTCCTGAACGTGAGTCTTTGGATGGTGGTAAGTGTGCTAGTGCTTTGGATAGCTTTCCCATAGCTACTCCTAAGCTTGTTGCTTCTTCCGGTGTTGCCCAAGGTGATTCGAATGGCAAGGGTGCTTCTCATTTCTTTGGAACTCATACTTCCAAACCAAACTTCCATTGCACCTTTTGCAAGAAAGATGGGCATACTGTGGAGTTTTGCTTTCGTCGTGTCAAGCACGAGCGACGTGTGTGTGCTAAAGCTTTTAAGAAGCCACATAGCCTTTCTCATGGCACATGTGATTATAATGTGGGCACCAAGTCGAATGTTGGGGTTGATGTTTCTTACTCTAAGTCCCAAGGGACTTCTCACTTACAAGAGAATGGTGATTCGTCCACTCGAACTGTGCCTCTCGATAGGCCTTTGTACCATTGCTCTATTTGTGGGAAGGATGGGCATCAAGAGAGCTTTTGCTACCGCCATGCAAGGAAAATGTGGCGAGCTTGTGCTTCTAGGCCTTTGGTTGTTCATAGCCCTTCTCATGGCATGGACACTTGTGAGCCTAAGAAGGCACATTTTGTTGATGGGTTTTATGACACTCTGTCTAGTGAGTTAGGCCATGCTCGTGGACATGTTTCTAGTGCTTCTTGTGTTGGTCCGTGACATGCTTCCAGTGATGCTTGTGTTGGTTCTTCTCCTACGACCTCGAGGGACCTTTGCCTTTTTGCTTGTGGTAGCACTTGTTTTTTTCGCAAGTTGCTCCTTTGGGGCATGGCATTATGGATGTTCGAAAATGTTTTCCTTCAAACCGACATTTGCATCATGCTGACCCACATGATAAGTTCAGTGCATCATTTACTCGTGTGACCAAGTATTGGATTCCCAAGTATGTGCTTGCTAACCCTTTGGGATCCAAGGCTCGGTCTTTTTCATCTCCTTGTGTGTAGGTATGGAGACATGGTTGGAGAACATGAGCTGGATGGTACTTGATCTTTTGTCCGTGAGGTGATGAAGAAATGATGGTTCTCCACACCGCTTTAGATGGCTCTTGGAAGCCTTTGTACACATGTATAGTGAGTTTTGTTTTTCTCCTTGTACTCACTTGTATACTTGTTGCATGCTTTGCTCCTATGTCAAGTTTGTGTATAAACCATGGTACACTAGCCACCTTGTTCATGATCTTTTTGATCTTGTATACCTATTTTCCTATCTTTTCTATGATATTGTGGTGGATGATATATATGAACATCATGCCATTCTTTATGGTTGCCCTCTTGTCGTTATGAAATGTTGTTCATCCATATCTTTTTTGTCTAGCTCCTTGGTATCCTCTCTTGTTAGCATGTTGCTCCCCTCATGTATATCTTATCATGATAGCTTTGTGATATATCTTGGTGGTTGATCCATGTGAACTTTTATCATGCCTTTGTTTAGTTCTTGTATCATGTTCGGCATGTTGTTCATTGTTTTTTATTTTGCTAGGCTTTTTGTATAGTTATACACCTTGTTGACATGTTTGCTAGCCCATGCTTATCATATATGTGGAATCATGTTACAATGCTTTATTTATCTCAATTGGTATTGTCAATGCATTGTGTAGCATGTTTTGAGCTTCCCTTGTGGTTTTGGGCGTGTCTTGTCTTCGGGTTATGTTTTGCTTCTTCTTTTCTTTTGGGTTTAGAGCTTTTCTTTTGCTCCTTCTTTTCCAACCTTTTGCTTGCTAGTTGGCTTCGGTTGTGGGGGAGCTTGGCCTTTTGATGGAAATTTGGTTTCAAGAGTTTGCCTAGGCTTTTGGTAGCCTTTTGTGATCTTTCAATTGGTACCCTTTCTATGGTCCTCAATTGAGATCTTTGGAGCTTTTATTTTGTTGGTGTGTTAAGTCTGTTGGTGTTGAGGTTGTTGGACGCACTCCACGTCGTGGTCGATACGAGTATGGGAGGGGTCGCAGTTTTGAGTTTCAGAGGGACTATGGACCACACATCCCTTTTCGTGGTGCTCGTACTCCTCTATGGAGTTGGGAATGGTTTCCCCATGGTGGTCATAGCTTTGATATGATGGATTTCGCTAACCCCACTTTTGAGCAAATGGATCAGCACTGGTTTGACTCTTTTTGTGCTAACCCCAGTGTTGAGTCAGTTGCTCCCTCTCGCTCTTGGATTTGATTTTGCAGGCGGGAGGCTTGGAGGACTTTTTGGTGGATCAACTCCGAAGGATGGCGACTAGAGATCGAAGGTGGTCCTCAAGCTTCACCCCAGTGATGTTAAAGGAGAACATCATTTTTGGGGATGATGCACGGGAGTGGGTGATCAAGGTAAGTAATTTGGAGATTGAGTTGTGTGGCTTTCGTCAAGCCACTTGGTCTCGTTTGATCTTCGCCTTCTCACATGTGTCTAGAGTGAGCTTTGTATGCTCTTTGGCCTAGTGCATGTGTTTAGGGGGAGCTTGTGAGTTTTGTCCTCTTTTGCCCTTTTGAGCCTGGGATGGGAATCCTATGTACATGTGCATTTTGAATCTCACATTCATGTATCATATCATGCTTGCATTTTGTTCATAGACTACATTTGTATCATATGCTTTAGAGATGTGCTTCTCCTATATACATTGTTCACCATGATGTGCTATACATGATCTTGTGAGCTAGTTTGGTACGCTATGGTTAGTTTGTCTTAGCTCTGGATGATCTTGGTTTATGCCCATGGTTGTTAGCTATTCTTTTGAAAATGCTACATATATGCTCTCTTATGGGTAAATGCCTTTATATGATCTTGACATGTTCTTGTGGCTTTGCTATGCTTAATTTGTGGTTGGATAGCTTATTTTGATCATATGGGGCCGAAGGCTGATTTGTCATCATGAATGTTTAGCCCGCTTGTTTTATCTTATGGAGGGGCATAAGTTCCTTTTTGTCGCAAAGACATTTCATGTACCAATATGAATCTAAAAATGAAATATAAATTGTTTGGAAAATGTGCTCCCGTGTCATATGTGCTTAATTATTATAGCTTTGGGTGCTAAACAGTTTGTGACTATTGACGGTGAAAATTCGTCAACCTAGCCATGAGTTTACCTTCGGTGTTGGCATAAGTTTTATACCTTATCCATTGGTACTAACCCCCGTGGTATAACAAGTTCACTTGTGCATGTCGGTTTTGGAGTTTAGTGTTTATGCAGGGTTTTAGCGTTGAAAGCAAGACTTCCGGGATAAGTTCATTAAGCACCTCATGACAAGACCTTGAAGCCCGGTACAAGTCAAGCAATGAAGTGAACATGACTCCAAGAAGCCCAAGGACCCAACCCGAGAAGATGGAAAACTCTGAGGACCTAGCCAGAAAAGTGCCGAATCTTGCGAGACAAGGAGCTTCGTCCAATTTGGAGAGAAACTGACGACAAAGGCCCACATGCAGAAGGGGGAGGATCTAGAAGACTCGGGAAGCAACGTCGGGTGAAGGAGGTCGCGGACTGGGCAGAAGTGGGCCCAGACGGGTCAGCCCAGGCCGGCCAGCCTAGCCCATTTCGAGGCCCAGTCGCCCCCCCTTTGACCTAGATGCATCTCGGGCTATTTATAGCCCCCTGAACGAGAGCCACGCATCAACCAATTCGTCATCCGCCGCCGAGGAGCAGAGAAGCTTGAGGGACACCATCTCGGAGATGAGGGTCGTGCTAGTTGTCAGGGTCTCCCTAGCCGACGTGGGAACCTTGCATGGAAGACCACGTCGGAGCTCCGGGGCTAGGATCAAGATCGAGGTAGGATCCCGGTGGTGATCTTGTTCATGTAATCATTCATGGTGAAGTCTTTAAGTGAATCCGATTTCTAGCGATCAAGTGCCTTCTCGATGATTTTGTTTTCTTCTTGGTTTTGCTTCTTCCCCAATCTAGTCTATAGCTAGATTGCATAGGGTGCTCTTGTAGCCGCGGTGGCTAGAGGTGCATACCGGACCGACCAAGTAATTTCAACTTATTCTTATCGAACTCGCCCTAGACTACCCGCATGAATAGGAATACGTTGTGATCAAGCCGGGAGAATCTTGCTCTCAACTAATGGAAGCAAAATTAGGACCTAAACCTATGCCGCCATGACCAAGCCGGGAGAAGCTTGCTCTCAACTAATGGAAGCAAACTGTACCGGTGAGACTGACATAAAAGTAGTCGGAAATATTTTTCGACTTACATTTGTTTTTAATGCTTTAAAAACTCCTCTAAATTTATATTTTAACTCATTAATATCTCTGATTTTATTTTTTATTTTCAAAATTAGAGGAGTACTTACCATTAAAGCATGCTTAGAGGGAGGCAATCTAGTTAACCTAATCATACATGCACCATGATACATCATGGGATGCCCCTTTAACATCTCAAACCACATGCAAGGACAAGCATGGGGGGCAGCCAAGGCTTTGTTTTGTAGGAATATCATGGAGGCATGTGAGGCAAGGGAGTATGGAAGTGAGTCAAAGCGAAAACATCAAGTGGAAGGAATAATAATCCAAGCGAAGGAGTGGACGAGAACGTTTGGAAGGTGCACGTGGTCACGAAGCAAAATGAGTGCGCTAGAGAAGAACCAAGCCAAGAGGAGGAGAGAGTTAAGTCTCCCATCCAGCTCTTTGTTCATGTGCTCTAGTTTGTAGTCCGGAACCACCTTAGACTTAGCCATCCACCTCGTTTGTTTTGTGCAACAAAACACATCCTAATTCCACTCAAAGTTTAGACTCCAAAATAATATTTGTGTACCTTGTTACCGGTTGAAAACCCCGGATATATATTTGTGAGGGAGAGTGTTGCTATCACGGAAGAAACCTACAAGCTTTTTCACTAAAGAAGAAGGGATCATCGTCGTCTAAGCCATCATCGACAACCTCTTCGAGGAGGTGCTCGGTTTCTGAGTATCCTCGGAGTATTGAGGTGGACACGACACCGCCAAGGAGGAACCACACTCTTCTCCTCGATGGCATGAGGGCCACACGAAACTCGTTTATGAGGTTCACCAGACCTCAAGGACATATGGAGGAGCCGCCCGTCCGACCTCACCACTCGACACGATCATCCACTCCACCTCCATATGCTCTGTGGTATTCCGAGGGGTTTGTCATCATGACGGAGGAGGAGGAGAAGAAGCTCGCTCGCCTTGAGTAGAGGCTTGTAGATAACGTCGACTTCGACGACCAAGCTCTCCACATATTGGGTTTTCATACGGGACACTGAGGTTGGGTGCAATTCTCTAACGGAGTGTCGGCAAACACCCACAAGGAATTCGCCTAGGAAATTCTTATGACCATGGCGCATATCCTTCATGAAGGAGTGCCGAGTCTCTCATTCCGTTTGGAGAGAGCCATTCGCACCAGGAGGCCATCACAAACTAGAAAGAGAGGAGGGAGATCTCCAGAGGGAGATCAACTACCTCGAAGGAAGCACCCACAAGTGGAGAAGAAGCAAGACACCGTCGGAAGGGTAACCGTGATCAACGGTGTTATGTCTAGCACCTTGATGGGTTAATCTCCTTATTCATCCATGGGTTGTAATGATCTTGAGATGTAATCATACTTTGTTGGATTATCTATCTATCATGTTGTGTTGAATATACTTTAATGCTTAAGGTTAGCTACCATGTCGTAAAGGGAGTAAGAGCTCCAATGCTTCCTTGGATCCATTCAATACGCCGTGTCCATCATAGGTCTAGTCATGATTACTTTTGCGTAGTAAGTACGAGAGGAGGGAAAGGGCGAAACCGTGGTCACAACCCCCGATAGATTAGATTGGTTTTCATGTTCAAAACGATTGCATGTTCTAGTATCGTAGACCCATGGGCGAGTGTCTCCTATCTTTATTGAACAAGTGGTTCCCTATGTATTAGGGGATAGCTCTGTTATCAAAAGGGAGCCCCGAAACAAGTGGATGTGCATGAAGGCACATGGAAGGTTTTTGGAGTATGATACCCCATCGTCCAAGTGTTTCACTCATATGTGCAAAACGATTTTGGGGAGAATGAGAGAAACAAAGGTAACCGACACGGAGTTGAGTTGGCTTTACTCGGCTTTGATTGCCAGGCAGCCAATAGACCCCTCTCACCTCATGATCAACTGGTGGTGTTGTGAAGCAACATCAGGTTCGGGAGATATTGGTTCAGGGTGTTACCTCTCCATGTTGGCTATCTCTTTGAAACCGGGTATTACAAGGAACCCGAAGCATCTCCTAGCCGGGACTTCCCTAGGATTTGAATATATGAAGAAAGACAAATATATAAGTGGAGATGAGAGAGGAGGCTTCAAGGTGGCCAAAGTAAACTTACCCCTTCCGGATTGAAGATTAAGACTTTTTTTGAGGGGAAATAATATTGGTTAGAGGAAGGACTTCTTGTGTCGGAGAAGAAGAAAAAAAATAAAAGAGAAGGATTATAGGAGAAGGATCTTCTATGGCCCAAGAAGAAGGTGCACAACAAAATTATGTGCCACCATCTGGAGGAACCCCGGCGTCGCCGAGTTACTACGGTGATGTACCAATGCAAGCATGGGGGAGTGGTGCAGCCATGCCCCCACCAAATTTTGCGGTGCCCAACGTAGCCTTTGCGGAGCCATATGCACACCTTCCTAAACCACAACAAAATGTGGCCATCATTGGAGGATACACTGTGAGTAACGTGCTAAATATTGCAGCCATCCTAACCAATGCAAACCAAATGGGTGAAGGTAATGCAAACATCGCTTATGCGCTTGGACACCTTCACTTAGCATCGTCGGACAATTCATAGGAGGAGAGGCGCAATCCTATTATGAGTAAGGGTACAACAACCAAGACTATCAATATCAACCACCGGTGGAAGATTAGAGAGAGGAGGAGCTTTAGTTATCTTTCCTCTACCCCTTTTCTTTAATTTTCAGCTTGTATGTGCCCTTGTATGCGTAGTATTTTCAGCTTTTACTTTAATTTTTACTTTAATTTTCAGCATGTGTGTTAGTGTTTATTTTCATCATGAATAAAGTCACCACTAAGTTTTTACCATTAGTAAAGTTACAAAGTTTGTGCCATGATGATATGTGATTATAATTGCCGCTTTGTTTATCTTTGTAATTGTTTTATGCATGTTTAAGCTAATGCTCTCTTAAAATACAAATCTGAAATTATCTAAATGCTAGCTTAATCTTTAGCGGAGGTTATGATAAAAATAAAGACCCATAGTGTTTTATGTGCTCTCAAGTTTTAGATGGATTAAAGATAATTTATTTTTGTTCTTAAAAGTAATGCTAACCTTGTCATAAATACCACTTGCGTGCTGCTCTACCTATCCAGAGCCATATAAATATTTGAGTGCAAAAACTTAGTATCCAAGGTTTATTTTTGGGTGAGTTATTTCAGGCCTTGATTTCTCTGGCCCGAGACTAAGAAGCTGGTCATTCCGTTTTTGCGTATCTATCTTATTGCTAGCCTCTTATCCGTGCATTATGTATCCCCACATCGGAGATCTCACAAACCTCGTCGGATATCCATCCTTAAAACCAAATATCATCTTTTGTGATTACCTCCTTGACCACAACCTATCGTTGAGTATGGATCATCAATTCAAGGAAGATCGATGGTGCCAAGATTGAAGACTTCAAGTACCTCTCCAAAGGAAAAGTATTTCCGCTATCTACCTTATCTTATCACCTCTTTGCCCGAGGACGAGCAAACGTCTAAGCATGGGGGAGGAGGTAGGTACAATGCAATTTTAGAGATCAAAGGGGAGCAAATAAAAAAAATTTGATGAGAGAAAAAAAATGAGAAAGAGAAAGAAAGAAAAAGAAATAAAGGAAAAAAGAAAAAGAAAAAAATATGAGTATGTGTAAAAATAAAAATAAAGTGAACTCCCCGGTTCTCTAAAGTGCATTAGGAATTTCAAGGCTTCAAGATTAAAAGATCCATACTCATTTTCCAACCATGTGCAATCTGATAACGAGGACTTCTTTTGTGCCTTGGGATCACTCTTTGCCATTTGCACATGTCCACCCATCTCGAGTGTGTGTATTTTTCTCTTTCCCCTCCTTGATATAACATCATTTTCCAATGACCTTTTTGACGAGTCTCGGTAAGACCATGAGAAGCTTGTCTTGTTTCGACAACATCTCATTTATAATATCTTGGTAGGACTGAACTTTCCCAAAAAGCTCCATATAAAGCCTACCACATAAATGAATGTTATGAGAGGGAAAGGAGTAGAATAAATAGGCTTGAGAGACAAGATCAGATGAGATTTCATCAGCAAGATGCAAGGCGGTTTAAATTTTTGTGAAGTTGGTTTAGCTCTTTTTCATCTTGTTCTTTATTTCAAAATTTCTGAGATCCACTTGAATTTTGGGAGCATGTTAATACTTGTGGGATAAGCTTAATTATTAATCTACCCTCCGTAGGGATGAAGCCTAGTACATTATGGAAATTTAACGAACTAAACTTTTGAGAGCATTATGTTTTCTCATGTATGATCAAGTGCATGGTTTAAGCATTGATGGGCAATGATGATATCCATCGAAGGCTTACTCGAGGACGAGCAAGGTTTAAGCATGGGGGAGATGTTAACGGTGAAAATCCGTCAACCTAGCCATGAGTTTACCTTCGGTGTTGGCATAAGTTTTATACCTTATCCATTGGTACTAACCCCCGTGGTATAACAAGTTCACTTGTGCATGTCGGTTTTGGAGTTTAGTGTTTATGCAGGGTTTTAGCGTTGAAAGCAAGACTTCCGGGATAAGTTCATTAAGCACCTCATGACAAGACCTTGAAGCCAGGTACAAGTCAAGCAATGAAGTGAACATGACTCCAAGAAGCCCAAGGACCCAACCCGAGAAGATGGAAAACTCTGAGGACCTAACCAGAAAAGTGTCGAATCTTGCGAGACAAGGAGCTTCGTCCAATTCAGAGAGAAACTGACGACAAGGGCCCACATGCGGAAGGGGGGAGGATCTAGAAGACTCGGGAAGCAACGTCGGGTGAAGGAGGCCGCGGACTGGGCCGAAGTGGGCCCAGGCCGGTCGGCCCAGGCCGGCCGGCCCAGCCCATTTCGAGGCCCAGTCGCCCCCCCTGTCGTATGGACCTCCCTGGGCCCACTACCTCGGTGGGTACCAGGACCGGCTACTTGGTGGGCCCCTAGTACTACCCGACTTGCGCTGCACGGCACCTGATGGCATGAAGCACAAGGACTACGGAGGAGAAGTACTCAGTTAGGAAGCTGTACATGTCCCGCTCTGTATGGAAGACTCCTAGACGTACTCAACTAGTACTCTCTCCCTATTCCGACTTGTAACCCTGCCTCCCGGACTATATAAGGCGAGGCAGGGACCCTTCTCTCATCATCTCATCTCATGGCGTACAATTGCACCATCTTGTAATCGTACCCAATCAATCCAGAGCTACGCATCATACAGGACGTAGGGTATTACGCACCTCGCGGCCCGAACCTGTCTAAATTATGTGCCACGTGTCTCTTCCTTCGAGTTACCGATCTCGGCGAGGCCACATTCATCTACTTCGGGTACTCCCCTTAGTAGGTTGCCAGTCTAAAACACCAACAGCTGGCGCGCCAGGTAGGGGCTCTCTGTCGGGCATACACCCCGGGTACTCATGCAAGGAAGGAGGAAGAGTAGAAGACGGACTCCTAGTAGAATTACCCTATACTCCTACTAGGGCTCGTGCCATGTAATCCTACTAGGACTCCTACCTTGTAACCGACTAGGTTCCCGCCCCCTGGACTATATAAAGGAGGGTCGGGTACCTAGCCGATCATCCACAATCCCTCCGGGGAACAACACCCAAGCGCAGGGCGCAATACTACAGCAAACAGGACGTAGGGTAGCTACTTCGGCTACCCAAACCTGTATAAATCTCGTGTCTTGTGTCCTCGCGCGTACCTTCAGGTTCCAGATCATGGCGATCCTCACCTTCTACCTTGCTGTGGGTACCTCCCATGGAGGTCGAGAGGTTTAAACACCGACAGCTGGCGCCCACCGTGGGGCAGTCGTCACGATCATTGGCGAATTCGAAGGACCTTCTCTTCAAAATTAATCTACCGCGGCTGCCTGTCCTTCAGCAACCGGCCAAAACGACGACTCGTCGAATCCGAGCAGAAGACCAACTCGACGTGTTGCTGCAATGAAGGCAAGACAACAAGGCAATTCCAGTCCGTTCCGCAGTCCAATTTTTTCCGGCTGAGTCAAATTTTTTAAGAGACCAAGACCGAGGTGGAATTTGTTTTTCTTTTCTCGAGAAACTACTACACGTACATGAAGAGGCGCACCAGGAGACTTCAAGACCCTTGCTTGCAGCACATGTGAAGACATACGTGAGCACACCTACTTCATCTACTCGAGTACAACTACACATTGCGCCGCGACTACTCGTCATCCAGCCACACAAGCTCTATATCAACCTTGCCGTGCGCTGCGACTACTCGCCACCCGGCTGCATGGCCTCTACGTCAACCTCGTCGTGCGCCGCGAGTACTCATCTCCTGGCCACAGCGGCTCTACATCGACTACGCCGTACGCCGCCGCGACATCGTCTTTTGGGCGTACGACTACTTCGACTACTCATCTCAACTAGTAAACTAGTCGAGGACGACTCCCGCGACATCAACCACTAGTCGGATCCACCTCCAACTAGTCGACTTGAGTGCCAACCGTCGCGGCTCCATCACCGACCGCCACGGCTTTGTCGACACTTGTCCGCGAATTAAGCTAAATCACTTATTTCAATAATTATTTTTTATTTGGCTTGCTCTCCACATACAGGAACCAACGCCAAAGACTACTTCGTGTACGCCTCTCAACGGCTACCGCCCGGCGAGCTACAACCGTGCCGGCTATTCCTTGGGGACGGTTGGTGACCGTCACAGGCTTGGTACACCAAATTAGGAGGCTCTTGCCATGACGTTTCGTGTACTGAGTGCTGGAGGCGCACAACGGCTACGCCCTAAGGAGGCACCGCGCAATCCTGCTCTCCGCCATGCGGAACAACGAGCAATCGTGCTCTCTCTTGTCGCCATGTCGACTACTTTCGTCTACCTCTTAATGGTCTCGCTCTAGTAGCACACGCCTTGATCCGCGCAAAGCCTCGGCTCTCCTGTCATGCCTTCACGCCCCCAGCGGCTATGGCTAAACAGCAACCTCAGAGACCGGGCGCTTAAACCAGCTCTCCTGTCATGCCTCCACGCCCCCAGCGGCTATGGCTAAACAGCGACCACAGAGACTGGGCGCTAAACCACATCAGGCTAACTACTCGACGCCTAACGACCACAACAAGAGCATGACACATGACATTTACATCTATATACATATTTGTATTTGTCATTAGTAAATTCAATTTCTACAAAAATGCTACATAATGTACACATCTTTACTTTCAGGTCAAGCTTCGGCAACGACTTTCCAGTACGCTCCGCGTACCTCAACCGGCGCGGCTAGTACCCAAACTCGGGAGCTACGCACCAAATCACTACTCGACAACAACTCGAGTAGTCTCCACTAGCTCTCTAGCTCGGGGGCTCAGCACCAACAACTACTCGACGTGGCTCCTACGGCTCACCTGGCGATAAGCTCGGGGGCTAAACGCTACAAGATTACTCAAATGATGACTTCGCAAACAACGAAGACCCTCGGAGCCGATTCTTCAATCGTTCCAAGGCTCGGGGGCTACTAGGCTACACTCATCGGTTGATTTTTTCAAGACGGAAGCGAGAATCGGGATTGACCCTCGGCCCGAGTCTACAACTCAACCTAAGGCTCGGGGGCTACTCCATATGGAGTGCGATTTTGCAATCGCACTTCCATATAAATCTCGACTTCAAGACAAATGAGCTGGACCACCTTCCAGCCTCGCGGCAGTTCAAGTACTATTGAAGACTACTCCAAGCAGTACTCGAGGACGCTCAAGAACTACTCGAAGAGGCTTCAAGACTACTCGAACTACTACTCTCGACTCCAACGTGCTCGGGGGCTTGTCGGGCATACACCCCGGGTACTCATGCAAGGAAGGAGAAAGAGTAGAAGACGGACTCCTAGTAGAATTACCCTATACTCCTACTAGGACTCGTGCCATGTAATCCTACTAGGACTCCTACCTTGTAACCGACTAGGTTCCCGCCCCCTGAACTATATAAAGGAGGGCCGGGTGCCTAGCCGATCATCCACAATCCCTCCGGGGAACAACACCCAAGCGCAGGGCGCAATACTACAGCAAACAGGACGTAGGGTAGCTACTTCGGCTACCCGAACCTGTATAAATCTCGTGTCTTGTGTCCTCGCGTGTACCTTCGGGTTCCAGATCATGGTGATCCTCACCTTCTACCTTGCTGCGGGTACCTCCCATTAAGGTCGAGAGGTTTAAACACCGACACTCTTGCCTGAGATCACATGGCGAACTCGACGGCTCCTGTCTACTTCAAGCCAACCGTCGCCTTCAATCGCGGCGACACGTTCGTTTTCGGCGCTTGGGTCTGCACTGTTGACGGCGCGGGATCTTTCCAGCGCCGCCTCACCATGCCGCCCAACACGGAGACCGGCTTCGTGACGCTTCCTGAAGTTGTCACAGGTGAACTCGCCGTCAAGTTCGGCGAAATTTTGATTTTCGACAAACACGCTGACTTCGAGCTCGGGTCTGCCTCCAACTCGAACTCGACATCTCTGTGGGCTATCGCATGCGAGCCGGCTGCTCAGCCATCGCATGTGGTCCCCCCACCCCGCGAGCGCTCCACACGTGGCCCCCGCAACCCCTGCAGGGCCCGCATGGGGGCTCCCTCTTCGCGCCGGGCCGACAAGGAGCCCGTACCCGAGTACAACTCAGACTCCGACACCGCCCCCGGCCACGCTTTGGACTCCAACCCCCTCTCCAGTTTCTACTCGGATTCCGCATACGAGTTCGACTTCGGGTCGGACCCAGAGGATCCCGAGTCCGAGGACAACACTACTGAGCATCCCTTATCAGTGTCGGCCTCTGGGCTGGTTATAACGTCCACACACCGAAGATTCGTCTGCGGCCGGACCGCAGGCCCGCGGACCTGATAAGTGGAGACTCACGCTATGTCGCCTACCTCGACTCGCTCCCGTTCCAGGAGGGAACACCACTTGCCCGGGCTGACTCGTACACTCCAATTGAAGTGGCGAGCTCTGAGTCCAGCCTTAGCAACCCCGATCGCCAAGTCTTCATGGCTGCCGGCGACACCCCCGGACCTTCAGGGACGGCTCAAGACAAGTACTTTGAGGACATCTCTGCAGACGAGCTGTCTGCTGATGCACCTGTAGACGAGACCACCGCCAACAGGGACGCTCGACGTGAGCGTAACAGGAAGCGCAACGAACGGCGCCGGCGTCTCAGAGACAACCTCCCCATCCGCAACCTTGCGGAAGCTCTCGAGGCGGTCGAGAGCAGAGTACACACTACCCTCGAGCAGTGCCTCATGTCGATCACAGTGATCGCACGCCAGGCTCAGGGAATACGCGCCGGAGAAGTCATTGCCAGGCTCGCTGAAGACGCCTACTTCATGCGGGTCGACAACAGGGTCAACCAGCCTCCTCCCGCCAGAAACCGCGACAACGAAGCTACAAGTCGCAGTGCTGACCTCGGCCGCAACCGTACTCGAGCCGAGCTACCGGCTCAGCCCAACCGTACTCGCGCAAATGCCGGCGGACCCTCATAGGGTGGCAACAGCAATCGCGAGGTCGTCCCTCACCGCGCCCCTGACGGTGGTGGCCGCGACCCTGACGGCGGCGGCAGCGACAACGGAAGCTCCAACCACGGAGCCAACAGGAGGGCCGGCGGCGGCGGCAACCGCGGCGATCGAGACCACGCGAACAGCCACGCCTTCGGTGCCTCACAGGGCGGCTACGACGCCCGCCAGAAGATTGAGGAGCTGCGGCGGAAGAAGTTAGCCACTACAGGTGACAACGACGGCTTCCCCGCCTTCTCAACTTGACTTCGCAACTTGCTCCTCCCTGACAAGTTCAAGCCTTTGGGGATCACCAAGTACGACGCGAAGCAGGACCCCATCCAGTGGCTCAGGTGCTATGCCCTCTCCATCGAGAACGCTGGCGGCAACAACGACACCCAGTGCCTTTACTTCCCCTTCTGCCTGGACCAAGCTCCACTCACATGGCTCGAGTCGCTGGACAAGCACTCGATCGACAAGTGGGACCAGCTGAAGGAGCAGTTTACCAGCAACTTCGCGGGCTCCATGGGCCGCTCGGGTACTCGCATGGACCTGGCCATGGTCAAGCAGGAACAAGGCGAGACCCTCCACAAGTACATGCACTGCTTCTTCGACAAGCGCGCTACCGTAGTCGACGTCACCGACAAGGAGGTCATCGACCTCTTCCAAGACGGCCTCTACCACTGCCGCACCTTCGAAGACTCCGGTCGTCGCTGCCCCAAGTCCATCCCCCACCTCAAGGACATGATCACGTCCTGGGCGGATGAAGAAGACAAGGCCAATGCCAAGTACGAAGCCATCCGTGGCAAAAACAAGCAGAACGCGGGCGGCGGCAGCGGCAACAACGAGAACCAAGGCGGTCGCAGCAACAGCAACAACTACTCGGGTCCTAACCACAAGCGCAAGCCAGACAACATTGTCGCGGCTATCCAGCGCCCTGCGAAGGAGAAGTCGAAGAAGAACTCCGGTGGCTTCAAAAACTTGCTGAAGGAGAAGTGCCCGTGGCATCTGGACAGCAACCACACTACCGAGCAGTGCTACCAACTCAGGTGAGCACTCAAGGGTACTCCAGAGCCACCGCACCCTCACGACAAGAAGGGCAAGAAGAAGAACGACAGAGACAACGGCATCACCAGCACCAGCATGAAAGCTCCCACGAGAAGATCTCCGCCATCACCAGCATGAAAGCTCCCATGTGCATCAAAGACGTCCAGAAGCTGACCGGGTGCATGGCGGCCTTGAACAGATTCATCTCGAAGCTTGGAGAACGGGGGCTCCCCTTCTTCAAACTACTCAAGCACCAAGAGAAGTTCGTGTGGACTCCAGAGGCGGACCAAGCCCTTGCTCAGCTCAAGGATTTCCTATCGAAGCCACCAGTCCTCACGGCTCCTCGCAAAGGCGAGCAGCTACTGCTCTACCTCGCTGCGACTACCCATGTGGTCAGTACTGCCATCGTCTCGAGCGGCAGGAAGACGGCCACGCCTATCCAGTCCAGCGCCCAGTCTACTTCGTCAGCGAGGTCCTGTCAGAGTCCAAGGCACGCTACCAGCCTGTACAGAAGCTTCTATACGCAGTACTCATTACCTCGCGGAAGCTACGACACTACTTCCAGGAGTACTCGATCTCCGTCGTCACTGACTACCCGCTCGGCGACATCCTGCGGAACCAAGATGCTACTGGAAGAATCTCCAAGTGGGCAGTCGAACTTGGCGCCCTCACCATCGACTTCAAGCCACGTACAGCCATCAAGTCGCAGGCGCTAGTCGACTTCATGGCGGAGTGGCGGGAGAATCAGCTACCTACTCCAACCGTGCGACCAGAGCATTGGGTGATGTACTTCGACGGCTCACTCAACCTCGAGGGCGCAGGTGCAGGGGTACTCCTGATCTCTCCAATGGGCGAACAACTCAAGTACGTCCTGCAGATCTTCTGGAAGGTCTCAAACAACGAAGCCGAGTACGAAGCTCTCCTACACGGGCTCCGCCTCGCGGCTTCACTGGGCATCAAGCGGCTACTAGTCTACGGCGACTCCGCAATGGTCATCAACCAAGTCAACAAGTCCTGGGACCGCAACAAGGAGAACATGGACGCCTACTGCCTAGAAGTCCGCAAGCTCGAGAACAAGTTCTACGGTCTCGAGTTCCACCACATCGTCCGCGACAACAACGTTGCAGCGAACGTCCTATCGAAGCTCGGTTCTACTCGCGCTCAAGTACCAGCGGGTGTCTTCGTCCACGAGCTTCACGCGCCATCCATCCCGGAGCTGGCACCACCGACCTCTGTCCCAGCGCATCCCCCAGCTGGCCAGGAGGTCATGATGATCGACGCGGACTGGAGGCAACCCTTCATCGACTACCTCAGCAAGCAGAAAGTTCCCTCGGACAAAAACTTGGCTGAGCAGCTCATCCGCCGCGCCAAGTCCTACGTCCTCATCGGAGACAAGCTTTACAAGCGGGGCACATCTTCTGGAGTACTCATGAAGTGCGTCCCCAGGCAAGAAGGCAAGGACATCTTGGAGGAGATCCACAAGGGCGTCTGCGGCAACCACGCGTCTTCCCGTACGCTGGTCAGCAAAGCCTTCCGGCGAGCTTTCTACTGGCCCACAGCTCTGGGTGACACTAAAGAACTCATCAGAAGGTGCCAAGGATGTCAATACTTCGCCAAGCAGCAACACGTCCCAGCCTACAAGCTAATCACCATACCGCCAACCTGGCCCTTTGCTTGTTGGGGGCTCGACATGATTGGGCCACTGCCAACTGCGCCAGGTGGATTCAACAGAGTATTGGTGGCCATCGACAAGTTCACCAAGTGGATCGAGGTCAAGCCGGTCACATGCCCCAAGGCTAATAGAGTACTCTACTTCCTGGATGAACTTGTGCATCGCTACGGACTACCCAACCGCATCATCACAGACCTGGGCTCCAACTTCAACAATCACCAGTTCTAGGAGTACTGCGAGAACAGCGGGATCGACGTCTGATATGTCTCAGTTGCCCATCCTTGGGCCAACGGACAAGTCGAGCGCGCCAACGGGATGGTGCTTGATGCTCTCAAGAAGCGGCTACACGAAGCTGCTAATTCCAAAGGAGGCAAGTGGATCAAGGAACTACCCAATGCACTCTGGGGGCTACGCACTCAGCCTTCCAAGCCAATGGGGCAATCCCCCTACTTCCTGGTCTACGGCTCCGAAGCAATCCTCCCTGCTGATGTCATATGGGATTCACCAGCAGTGGAGCACTACGACGAAGGTGTCTCTGAAGACAGCAGACGAGTTGACAT
Organism: Cenchrus americanus; assembly: GCA_947561735.1. Taxonomy (NCBI): domain Eukaryota; kingdom Viridiplantae; phylum Streptophyta; class Magnoliopsida; order Poales; family Poaceae; genus Cenchrus; species Cenchrus americanus. Next base: position 160,221,395 of record OX387242.1, on the reverse strand, counting down.
CGATGGACTCGAAGAAGCTCGCTGCGCTGCCCTCGTCCAATCAGCAAGGTACCTGGAGGTTATCCGACGCTACCACGACCACAACGTCAAGGAACGGTCCTTCAACGTTTGCGATCTCATCCTCCATCGTATCCAGAACACGGAAGGACTACACAAGCTCAGCTCCCCCTGGGAAGGTCCCTTCACCATGGCAAAGGTGACTGGGCCGGGCTCCTACCGCCTCCAGACACTTGAAGGCGAAGACGTCAACAACTCGTGGAACGTCGACCAGCTCTATCGGTTCTACGCCTAAGTCTACACGACTACCCTAGGGGCTCAAGTCTACTTGACTACATCAAGACCCCTCCGCCGTAAGCGGCCTCCGGGTCCTGGATCCAGTCTCCGCACTACTTCTTCGCTGTAAGCAGCCTCCGGGTCCTGGCTCCAGTCTCCGGACTACTTCTTCGCTGAAAGCGGCCTCCGGGTCCAGGCACCAGTCTCCGGACTACTCCTCTCCAGAATCCAGCCTATACGGCTACTTACAGATCCTGGGCTGCGACGAGCGATGAAGGGATCTACTGCTGTAAGCGGCTACTCGTCCTAGCACTGCTTAGCCGTAGGCGGCCCTCGGGTCCTGGCGACTACTCTGTAACTACGGCCCTGGCCATCCAGGTGTACTTCTTCAGTAATAAAGTTTGATCGTTCATCAACTGCTTTACTGTCTACTTCCCTCAACGGGACTACTGCCGAGTACGACCACTCGTGACAACTCCTCGATGGGACTCCGCACTCTGAGATCGTGACTACGAGTACTCATTGATGGAACTTCTCTTCATTAATACTTAAACAATTTCATTACAATTGTTTTTGTACATCTATTGCTACGAGCTAACTATTACAGGACTACTGGAGATTAAGCTTGTCAGCGACTTGTTCCGCAATGGGCGCCATCTGCTCCAGCAGCTCCGCATATTGATCGTCGGTACAGTTGGCGGCTAGTCCGCCAGCGACTACATCTACAGGGGCCTTCGGGAAGTATGACTTCATGAAGGCTAGCACCTGGTTCGGGATCGACTTCGCCAGATGCTTCACATAGGCCGCCAGCCGGCTGGGGGCTTCCTTCAGTCGATCCACCAGTGGTGCTATCTTGGGACCGCCAAGGTGAGGCACCAGCAGCCTCGCGATGGGGAGCGCGGCTTCTTCAAGCTCCTTCAGCTGGGCCCGCAGCTTCTCGCAGTCCTCGTTCAGCTTCTGCAACGATTTGTAGCAGTTGACGAGGTCACGATCAGATGCAATACGGAGCTCCATGTGCTTGTCGCACTCGTAGGCAAGCTCCTTATAATCTGACTCGAGTACCTGGCGGGCCTCCTACTCCCGGTAGAAGAGATTCTTCAGATCCGTCTCTGAAGTCTTTAACTGTTCTACCCGGGTCTCAAGCTTTGCAAACAACAAGGAACAACGGGTTAGACTACCCCTCGACCTCCAACAAGTACTCAACAAGTCAGGGGGTGTACCTTTGTTCTTGTTGCGAAGCGACTTGTTTTTCCGCACCAAGTCGTCGCCCTTCGCCTGCATCTCCTGGATGTCGTTATGGTACTTGGCGAAGGCTGCGTCCAGCTTCGACTGCATCGCGGCGGCATGCTTTCGGGACTTAACAAGTTGGTCCTCCAGCGCCTCAGCCCGAAGCACCGCGTCGCCGAAGCCTTGAAGCATGCTGGATTTCTCACGGGATCTCTCTACGACGTCCTGCACAGACAACATACGTCAGATGAGTACTCAACGCTAAAGGATTGACTACTCCAAGAGTTGTGACTACTCACCTTCATCCACTGCTCGGCTTGGCGGACCGCCTCCAGATGCCGAGCCACCGTTGCCGGGTCAACCAAGTCGTCCGCCAACAACTCTACCCCGCCATGACTACCTGTGGCGTCTTCGGTCATCGGTGCAGAGCGGATGGGCTCCGCGTCTTGGATCTCCGGGGAGCGAACGACCACCTCCAGAGCAGGTTCTGGCTACGCGGTGGCCTCCTCTCCCCTGGTCGTTGCGGCAGCCTCTCCGGCGGCCACCTCCATCAGCTCGGGGGCTCCTCCGGCAGCCTCCCGAGTCTCTGGTGTCAAGTTCTCCATGGGCACCGCCGCTGGGATATCGCTCCCTTCGGCCTCAGCGCCTGTCAACGAGAAGACACATGCATCAGTCATATCTGACGACTACGACTACTCTTCGGTGATACTACAGCCTCAGCAGAGTACTCACCTTCGACTACGCTGGCTTCAGGCAACGTAGCCTCAGCAGCCGGCGCTTCGGGCTCCGCCTGAGGGGCGGGAGCGGACTCCTCAACGGGCGGCGCGGCTTCTTCTTCCGCCACCGCTGCAGAGGGTTCATCCCCCTCCCAGGACAGATCCGTCGACTTCCTGCAGAGTACACAAGCTGGTTGTCAGTCAAGCACGACTACCACATCAAGTACTACTCGGGAAGACTTAACACTTACAAGCTTGACCGGACCACTGTCATAGTCGGGGCACCGAGGATGCTGGCGATGTCCACCAGCCCAGCCTCGGCGGGCGCCTCCTCTTGCGCCTCTGCGGCGCTGCCCCTTCTGCAGTGACAGCAGCGGGTGCAGCGCTTTCCTGTGCTTCTGCGGCCACCACCTCTTCCGCAGCAGCAGCAGCGGGCTCCGTGCTCCCCTGAGGAGCAGGGGGCTGGCACTCCATCTGCGCCAGAAGTTCTTCGACAGTGGGGGCTGGGCTACGACTCCCAGTGGCCTCCCCCACCGTGTCCCACTCGCCTTCGTCGCCCTGATCAACGGGCTCCGTAGGCGGCAACTCCTGCAAGCAAGGAAACTTCTTCATCAACAAGTGAACTCGAGACACTAGTACTCGATTACACTACTCTAGAAGGCCTACCTCTGGGGACGTGGTCTCAGTGACCTTCAACTTCTTCGTCACGCGCTTGCAGGACGCATTGCGCCGCTTCCGCGGTGGCGCGGCCAGACTAGCCTCCAGGCTAGCCGGCGGATCATGAACAAGAGGCACATGAGGCAAGCCAGGACGGCTGAACCTCGACCGCAACTGGAAGCGGTCCTGCAGTGTCTCTTCGTCGTCCTCGTCGGACGTGTCCTCCACGACAACGGTATCGTCTCCTTCACCGACCTCACGCCGCTCCTTGGCCTTGGTCTTCCCCTCCTTTGGGATCTCGATTTCCTGAGGGGTGGTGGCGGTTCGGAGACAAACTTATTCAAGTCATCCTGCAAGACACAACTCATCAGTGCGACTACTCACATGGAATGGGTACTCGACATTGGGTACGGCTACATACCTCCTTTGGCGGGCGCGCGGCGGAGTACTCCGGTACGGGGCATGCCGTGTACGGCGGCATGTCCTTGAAGATCCGAGCCAACCTGTCGACAATGTCGTCGTCGTCGACTTCGTCTCCAGGCATCCGCGACGTATCGTCGTCGCCGGTGTACTCGAACCCCAGGGTGTCGCGAGCCATCAGCGGTTGCACCCTGCGCTTCATGAAGCTGAAGGCCACGTGCTTGGCCCTCAGCCCGGCTTCCCTTAGCGCCTTGATCCGCACCAACAACTCTGGGAGCTGGATCCCCTCCTGCATCGTCGGCTCCGTGTTCCACCACGGGCGATGCTTGGGCTGCTTCCCGCTCGGCTTCGGCAACCCCGGATGGTGGTTCGTGATGTAGAACCACTTGGCCTTCCAGTCTTGGTTGGAGTCGATGAGCTTGTACGAGAGGTACTGCTCGGCAGCATCCTCCCGCATCTGGATTCCCGCTCCTCCGACTACCCGCGGGTTGCTGACGCTTGGTTGCGGCTTCACCCGGAAAAACTTCCGGAACAGGATCCAATGGGGCTTGATCCCCAGAAAAGCTTCGCAGAAATGTACGAAGACAGCGGTGTGGAATATACCATTGGGGTTAAGGTTGAGGTACTCGACGCCATAGTACCCCATGAGCCCCTTGAAGAAGTCGCTCGCCGGGAGAGAGAGTCCGCGCTCCGCGAACCGCGTGAACATCGGGATCTCATCTTCATTCTTCTCCATCAGGTACGGATCCCCGGCGGCGTCTCTCCACATGTCGACCTCCTTCTCGCGAAGGAATCCACTGTTCAGCAAGGCAAGCAGGTCCTCGGTCTTCGCCTTGGACTTCTTCTACTCGCAGTTCGCATCTGGCCGCGACGGGGACACCGACAGTGATGTCCCTGCGGCAGATCCAGCGGCCTCCTCACGGCCCCTCTTCTTCCCACCGGCGGCTTTGGCGGTCTTGGACGAAGAGGGCTTCATTCTCCAAGTGCACGGGGTCTTCACGCGCATTCGCTCGGGGGCTATTCTGGTGGCTTTCAACGGTGGCACACTTAGATCTACAGTGGCGGCGGCGTGCGCTGATGGCGATCTCTGGCCAAGATGTGTTTGGAATGGCTACAGCTGCGTGGGGTGAAAACCCTCTAAGGGTTTTGGCTTATATTTATAAGTCAAAACGGCCCTCCAACGGCCGGATGAATAAGTCTGTGCTCGGCTGACTTAGCGGCCACGCGTGACTCTTCGTATTCCACTAGTCGACACGCCTCACCTCGGGGGCTCGGCTACCTCTACTCGACTACCTGGGAAGCGACAAGACTCAGGAGCATCTCAGGACACATTCTACAAGATGACCCTTCAATTCGAGAGGAAGTACTCGATTCAAGGCTCGGGGGCTCCGTGCCACGTGTCCTTCGGTTTTTTCTCCGGACTTGGGATTTTCTTGCCAAACTTCAGATGGACCCTCAGCCAGAGTCTGCAACTCAACCTAAGGCTCGGGGGCTACTCCATATGGAGTGCGATTTTGCAATCGCACTTCCATATCAGCTTCGGCTTCAAGACAACATGGGCATTTTTGAAGACCTTCGAGGGTAGCACTCGAGGACGCTTGGGACTACTCGAGAAGACTTCGGGATTGCTCAAACATCAGCTGGAGTACATTCCAGCCTCAAGATGCTTCGACTACTCTTGAGGACTTTTGACTTGCGGTACTCAGGGACGCTTGAGGACTACTCGTTAAGGCCGTCAAGACTACTTGAAGCTATCCTTCTCGACTACAAAGTACTCGGGGGCTTGTCGTATGGACCTCCCTGGGCCCACTACCTCGGTGGGTACCAGGACCGACTACTTGGTGGGCCCCTGGGACTACCCGACTTGCGCTGCACGGCACCTGATGGCGTGAAGCACCAGGACTACAGAGGAGAAGTACTCGGTTAGGAAGCTGTACATGTCCCGCTCTGTATGGAAGACTCCTAGACGTACTCGACTAGTACTCTCTCCCGATTCCGACTTGTAACCCTGCCTCCCGGACTATATAAGGCGAGGCAGGGACCCTTCTCTCATCATCTCATCTCACGGCGTACAATTGCACCATCTTGTAATCGTACCCAATCAATCCAGCGCTACGTAGCATACAGGACGTAGGGTATTACGCACGTCGCGGCCCGAACCTGTCTAAATTGTGTGCCACGTGTCTCTTCCTTCGAGTTACCGATCTCGGCGAGGCCACATTCATCTACTCGGGTACTCCCCTTAGTAGGTTGCCGGTCTAAAACACCGACACCCCCCTTGACCTAGATGCATCTCGGGCTATTTATAGCCCCCTGACCGAGAGCCACGCATCAACCAATTCGTCATCCACAGCCGAGGAGCAGAGAAGCTTGAGGGACACCATCTCGGAGATGAGGGTCGTGCTAGTTGTCTAGGGTCTCCCTAGCCGACGTGGGAACCTTGCATGGAAGACCACGTCGGAGCTCCGTGGTAATGATCAAAATCGAGGTAGGATCCCGGTGGTGATCTTGTTCATGTAATCATTCATGGTGAAGTCTTGAAGTGAATCCGATTTCTAGCGATCAAGTGCCTTCTCGATGATTTTGTTTGCTTCTTGGTTTTGCTTCTCCCCAATCTAGTCTATAGCTAGATTGCATAGGGTGCTCTTGTATCCGCGGTGGCTAGAGGTGCATACCGGACCGACCAAGTGATTTCAACTTATTCTTATCGAACTCGCCCTAGACTACCCGCATGAATAGGAATACGTTGTGACAGAACGGGGGTTCCGAAAGGCGGGCGTTTTCGGAATCAGACCGAAGGCCACGATTTAAAGATGCTTTTAATGAGATTCGCTTTTGTATCTTCATCTATCTTGTTTGGAGCTACAACATAAGCATGATCTAGATTCTCTAGATCGGTTATCTCTTTGCTTTCTCTTGCTACCTCTTTAGTAGATTAGATTAGATGTGTGTCTTTTATGAGTTAGTAGATTAGATGCAACTTAGTTCTTCACTAGATAGCTTTCCTTGCTTTACTAGATTGAATCCTTGTGTTGCACATTGTTCCACAGATTCGATACCTTGGGTTTACCACTCGAGGGAAGAAGGGTCCCTTGACTACGACGGGAGACTTGTCCGCTTGCAAGTCTAAATGAACTTTGATACAACTATTAACCGTCAATAGTGACGTCCCAGGTTTTTAATTAACCTTAATTGCTGGTCAACACAGTTGACTGTGGTCAAATCATGGTCAACCTGGGCCATCTCTTTGAAAACCTCCCTAACACACCCCCTTGAGCACCTTAGGCAAGCCACCCCATGGGTCAAAACCCTAGTTAAGGGGGATAAAACCCTTGATGCCATTATGTCATTCTATAACTTTGTGCACGTTCTCCAAATTTTGTCGAAACCCTCAAAATTCTACCAATATGAAAGTTGTGCAGAATTGTGAGGGACAAATTTCATCTTCAGGATGGCATTTGAAATTCGGAAGAAAATGGCTCAAAATCTCTAGTCAACGCTATCGGTCACTGTTCACAAGGGTCGAGTTTTTCCCCAAGTTGGCATCTGGATTTCTCCATCAAAACGAGTTCAATTGGAGCTCGATTAGGGTCTATGGTGTAGAGGATTGATCACTCTACAATAGTCTTATTCATAGGTTTTTTAGTACAGTTCAACTTTTAAAAAGATTTGGAATTTTGAAACCAGGCAGTTGAATTGGAACATGAGCCCGCGGGCGCCAAAGCGCGCGCGCACGCGGCACATCGGCCACGCGGCGGCCGGCGTACCACCGCCCGACCTTGACGTCCGGGCCCCGACCGCTCGACCCCCGCGCCCCAAGGCTCATGATGCCGTCCCGCGTGACCCACGAGCATATCCCCCTCGGGCCACACCCCCAAAACCCCGTGGACGTGCCGCCGACCCGCCGGCGGACCCCCCCCCCCCCCCCCCGGCCGCGTTCCCCGCCGGCGACGCCTACGAGCGTCGGCTACCGTGCGGCACCCCCTTAATTCTCTTCCATGGGCACCGAGACACCCACTCGCTCACTCCCCGCATGGACCCGCCTATAAAAAGGCCACCCGTGCACCTCCCCGCGCGCACGCTGCACCACCGCCCGCCATTGTCGCCGCCGCGGCGAGCACGCCCGTCCGCCCACTTTCATCGTCGTGCAAGCGACTGAACACCTTCCCTAGGACCCTCGGGAGCTGCCACAGCCATTTGTTTGCAAGCATTCACCCTCCCCTCGCCGGAGCCCGAGCGGGGGGTGGAAGCGCCGCCACTGCCTCGCCGCCGCCTCCCACCGGTAGCCTTCCCGACCCAACCGCCGCCGTGCATTGATCAATGGTGAGTCCAATCACCCTACCGTGCCACTTGCCCACCTCCTCCGGCCGCTGTTCGCCGCCGGCGAACTCACCCCGCCGCCGGAGGGCATTGTTGTGAACACCGAGGGCATAGTTGTGAATCCAGGGACCTAGTTGTAAGCTTTCGAAATTTAGTTTCCTAGCAGATTAGTCCAGCGACTTAGGAAAATCCTAGAAAATCATAGAGAAATCAGAAAATTGCAAAATCAATTTTGTTGGGTTCAGTGAGACTAGACCTACAACTTTTGGAAAGCATGAACATAGTTTTGGTTTAAGGATTTTGAATTAAAATTCAAATTCAGTTTGACCTCATTTTATTGTAGTTCAAAATCTATAAGAGATTTGGAGCTGAACTTTGGTTGTGTTGCTAGTTTTATCAAGTGTAGTGTGTGGGCAAAAATTTGCATTAAGTTACTGTGCAGATCTTTTTTATATAAATTTCTTGGTATATATTCCATATCTGTCTTGTTGATTTTTATAGTAAAATATACAATGATTTTTGTGCTGAACTCTTGGCTATATTCATGTTATCCCTAGATGTAACTTTTCTGAATTTATCATGAATTTATCTCTGTTAGAAATATTAACTCTTGATTTATGCTTATGTAACACACTAAAATTCCATCACTAAAATAATATAAGCAACAAGTAATTAGATTTAATTTTTCTAAGGACACAATTAAATTATCAAAAAAATGAAAAGGAGTTTTTTTAAAAAAAAGAGAAAACCAAAATCCTCTTCCCTCTCTCCCCCTTTCTCCTTTTCCAGCCTAGCCGGCCTTCTCTCCTCCCCAGCCCATCTTCTCCTTTTCATTTTCCGCAGCCCGCTCGGCCCACCAAGCCAAGCCTGCGGCCCAGCTCTTCCTCTTCCCTTTTTCTTTTTCTTTCAGTCGCTGACAGCTCGGGCCCGCGTGTCAGCCATCTCCTACCTCTAGCATCCCCTTTCCCCTCCCTGCTTTGCATAGCCAGCCGCGCCGCCGGCCTTCCCCCGCGTCTCCCGCGCCTCCCCTCCTTCAAACCTCTCCATAAAGGCACACTAATGCACCGGCTTCATTCTCTCCCATCGATCCCTTCCGTTTCTCGTAATTAAGCGCCCCCTTGATGGCCATCAATGGCCAGCCGTTTCCCCCTCTCACGCCAGTGCTGAACTCTCCCCTTCCCTCCTCGGCCTATAAAAACGTGAGCCACGGTCCCGTGCGCCCCTGCTGCTGTCTCGACCAGTGCCGCCGCCTCGCCCTCGCACCCCTGCAACATCACCACCATCCGCCACCTGCATAAGCTGAACCAGATCCAGACGCTGTCAGAGTTTGTCTACCCAATTTGCCGGTCAGGAGTCATCCCGGAGCAAGCCTTCGACACCAGTACCTCTACATTGTCAAGCTGCACATCCGCCGCTACTCGTCATCGTCTGCTCGTGGCTGGAACACCACCGGTCAGTGGCTCCAGAGACGGCCTTCTCCACCCGCCATCCACCATCCCTGCAGAAATCTGGCGATCTCCCATCCTCCTAGCCGCTGGTGAGCACACATCCCCACCCCTCTCAATCTCCTCTTTCTGTTTCGCCTCTTCCCAGACCCCTAGGTCGCCGAATCGGCATCAATTTTGGCCGGCCATGGTTGTTCTGTTCGCCAGCCTTGGCGCTCAAAAACAAACCGTGGCTGCATCGTGAAGATAAGGATGGCAGGTTTGCCATTAGGTCCCCAAGCTATCCCCAAATAAAAGCTTCATAATATGTGTCTTGAACCTTTTGTGGAAAACCCCCTAGGAAGATCCCACCTTTCGCACATAAATCCCACCTTGACTCTTTTACGTGCTATGCCCTATAATTTAATCTTTTCGCAAGCACAATTTTATGTGTCTTGCAGATCTTCCTCGCTAGCCCCTGCGGTCTATAGTTAATAGTGTTTAGACCCTTGCAACCTTGTTTAGTCCATAGATCTAGCGTTTTAGCTCCGTTTAACCTCGTTCTTTTTGCGTTAGGCTCATATAAACTCAAAGTACGCATTACGAGCAATGATGTACATGTTCTATGTTTTATATTTTTTTAATTATTAAATATGATTAAATCCTATTACACATGCTTTTCTAATTAAAATCTAATTAGAGTTCAACACGTGTTTTCATAACAAAGTTAATATAATTAATAGAGTAAAATTCACGGCCGGACCTCAAACTTGTGCTGGTGTGTCACCTAGGTCCCTGTACTCCTAAATCCGAGATTTGGCCCCCTAATCTCAATTACTGTTGCATCACAGGTCTAAATGCGCCCGAATCCGTTAGTTTAGACAACGTGGCTGCCAGCGTGGAGGGGGGAGCCGAGACGATGCTGCAAATATGCAAAGAACCCCTTCCCCTCTCTATTGTGCTCTAGTACCCGTCCGGACTCCTTGTTTTCGTCGTCTCGGCTGTTATTGGGGGAAGCCGGCGGTGGCGATTGCGATCGGAGGCGACCGAAGGTGCAACGGCGACGTCGATCAAGCAAAGAGGGTGCACGCGTAAGGGTCCAAGGCGGCTACCTCATCAGCCGCAACCAAGGACGATGGTGGTGGCATTGCGGCGACAGGGGGAAGGGGCACCTGTGTATGGTAAGTGAGAATCACAACGCAATCTCCACGATTTTCGTATTCTAGGTCAAAATCCGATGCACGTTCTTGATTCGTGTGCATCTTGTATAGAGCATAGCTTTGGTTTTGTGTTGTAGTTAGGGTTACAGTCGGCATCCATTCTAGGTCTTTTACCATTTTGCGGTTTGTAGTATCTCAATTAATGATCATGTGTGTTGTTGATGAATGTGTACAGATGCTGGTAGTGACAAGTTTTCTGTTGAGGTGCATCATGGGGGATTTTTTGTTGGGCATGGTCACTTGCGGTCATATGTCAATGGCAAAGTTAGTTGGTTTGATCAGATTTACCTAAGGTGATCAGCCCCAAGAAAGTGACTGAGCTGCCCAAGAAAGATGGTGAGAAGCTGCCAAATTTCTACTCTAATTTGGAAACTAGCAACCACCAAAGTAGCAGCAAAGAAGGATAAGTGCCTCAAGATGGAGACAGTGACAGTGGCAACGATGACAGTGAAGATTCAGATTATGAGGACTTCCTTGACAGTGACTATGAATGGAGTGATGGTGATGATGACTTGTTTGCAGATAATGTTGATGGAGATGTAGATGATCAAGACGCTACCAAGAGGGGAAAGAAGGCTAAAGGTATTAGATTGAAGGGTGAAGCAGCACAGCCAAGCATGGGTGATCTGAGTAGTGATGATTCTGAGTTAGAGCTTTCTGATGATGGAGAGGGTGGAGTGAAACTGAAGTTCAAGACATGGAAGGAACAGGACATGAACAACCCAACTTTCAGGGTTGGTCTTGTATTTCCTTCAGCTGTTGAATTGAGAAATGCTATTAATGAGTATGCTATAAGGAACAGAGTGGTGATCAATATGCCTAGGAATGAGAAAAAGAGGATTAGGGCTCATTGTGCTGAGGGATGCTCTTGGAACTTGTATGCTTCAGAAGATAGCCGAGTGAAAGCTTTTGTTGTCAAGACCTATTTTGAAGAACACAACTGTGCAAGGGGGTGGCACATCAAGCAATGTACAGCTAAGTGGCTAGCTGGAAAGTACATTGAGTCATTCAGAGCTAATGAGAAGATGAGCCTCACCAATTTTGGAAAGACAGTGCAGAAGGACTGGAACTTGACTCCCTCTAGGAGCAAGTTGGCTAGAGCTAGGAGGATTGCCATGAAAGCAATCTATGGGGATGAGATAGAACAGTACAACAAGCTCTGGGACTATGCAAATGAACTAAGGACAAGTAATCCAGGTTCCACTTTCTTGTTGAGACTTCAGGCTGGTTTATTCAATCAATGTTACATATCACTTGATGCCTGCAAGAGAGGGTTTCTTAGTGGATGCAAACTTGTAATTCGCTTGGATGGCTGCCACATCAAGACCAAATTTGGTGGGCAATTGTTGACTGCAGTGGGAGTTGACCCAAATGATTGTATTTACCCTATTGCAATGGCTGTAGTTGAAGTTGAGTCTTTAGCCACATGGAAGTGGTTTCTGCAAACACATGTGGAAGATCTTGGCATTGACAATACCTCTCCATGGACTATAATGACTGACAAACAAAAGGTCAGTCATCTGTTTTAGTTCTCATCACTATTGAAACTTGTAATTGTTTTACTTGTCATTACTATTCAAACTTGTAACTGTTTCACTTGTCGTAGCTAACTGTTGTACTTGTTGTATCTTTGTAGGGATTAATTCCAGCTGTCCAGCAAAGTTTTCCAGACTCAGAGCATAGATTCTGTGTCAGGCATCTCTATTCAAACTTTCAACAGCATTTCAAAGGAGAAACTCTGAAGGACCAGCTATGGGCTTGTGCAAGATCTTCTTCTGAGGAACGATGGAGGAGAGAGATGGAGAAGATGAAGGTTCTTGACAAGAAGGCCTATGAGTGGCTTGAGAAGATGCCACCACATACATGGGTAAGAGCTTTCTTCTCCGAATACCCAAAATGTGATATCTTGTTGAACAATAGTTGTGAAGTTTTCAACAAGTACATCTTAGATGCTAGAGAGATGCCTATTCTAAGTATGTTAGAGAAGATTAGAGGACAACTCATGACCAGAATTACAACAAGGAGAAAGAATTAGATCAGATGCAAGGATCTGTGTGCCCAAAGATTAGGAAGAAAGTGCTGAAAAATGCTGAATATGCAAACTTGTGCTTTGTGTTACCAGCAGGACATGGTATTTTTCAGGTTCAGTCAAGGGACTTTCAGTATAGAGTAGACATTATAGCTAAGACATGTGACTGTAGGAGATGGAATTTAACAGGGATTCCTTGTAATCATGCCATTTCTTGTTTGAGGCATGAAAGAATCCCAGCTGAGAGTGTGTTGCCTTCTTGCTACTCAACTGAGGCATTTGGAAGAGCATATGCTTTCAACATCTGGCCATGTAGAGATCAGACCTTGTGGGAGAAAATGAATGGGCCAGAGATAAAACCTCCTGTTTATGAGAAGAAGGTTGGTCGACCAACCAAGTCCAGAAGGAAGCAGCCATATGAAGTGCAAGGAAAACATGGCCCAAAGTTGACCAAGCATGGGGTGCAAATTACTTGCAGCCACTGCAAAGGACTTGTTCATAACTCAAAAGGCTGCAAGCTGAGGAAGGATGGTATAAGCTCACTAGAAGCCAAAAAAATGGTGGCAGCAGCTGCACTTGAGCAAGCTGAGACAGCAACTGAAGAACCTCTCCAAATGGAGCAAGCTGAGCAGGTACACATCTTGTGCTATGTCTTCAAGTTTTTTTAAGAAATTGCAATGTAATCAATGTTTGTATCAATAATCCCTTATGCAGGATGTGATGCAACAAGACATTGTTGGTTCAATGTCCCAGATAAGTGGTACAACTATGTTATCTCAGATGATGGGAGAGGTAGGTTGTACTGAAATTTCTATCAATTTATTGCAGTTTGTAAATATACAGTGACTGAACACTTGCTTCTATTTGAATAGGCATCCCAGGCCAGCATGTTATCCCAACCACAAGGGCCATTGCCAGATCCCCAATTTGTTGTGGACAATCTACCAATAGAAAGACCTGCTGCACTTACAACCTGCACCAAGAAAGGAAAGGCAGCTGCTGCTGCAAAATCAAAGAGAAAGATGGCCAACACTGAGGGTGCTACAACAAGAAAGAAGGGTGGGACAACAAGACCCAAGAAGAAGGCTGCAGCATCTGGGAAGAATTGATTTTGATTGTGAAGCATCAGGGCTAATGAATTGATTGGGACATGCTTTTGTTAAAAACTTAGTCTCTGTCGAACTTGTGACAAAATTAGTCTGTCAATGTCAAACTTGTGACAAAATTAGTCTATCAAACTTGTTTGGTGTCGTACTTTGAATTCTGTCATGAATTGGAGTCGTACTTCGTTAATCAATGAACTTGCATTCGACTGCAAGCTTATTGAGTTATTTGTTGCTATGATTTTGTGTCATGATATTTGGCCATTACTTTTCACTGCAAGCTTGTTCTCATTTTAGACGTCAAATCTTTTAGGTGCAAGAATATTTGTTGCCAATCAAAGAACAAGAAACGGTCCAATTTTTTTGTGCAAATCAAACATATTTTTACTGCAAAATGTTCTCATTTTACATGTCAAAATACCCTGCCAATCAGAACAATTTTCAACTCATTTACATGTCAAAAAAACTCCAGTTCCAATCAGCAATAAAGCCTTTAATCCTGTCCGCCATCCTCCAATAACTTTGCTGGACCTTTATGCAAAATTTAACCTCTAAACCTGGATTACATGCAGACCCACTCCACGTTGGCAGCGCCACGTCGACAACAATAGCGGGTTACGACCCATTAGGACCTGTGATGCAACAGTAATTGAGATTAGGGGGCCAAATCTCGGATTTAGGAGTACAGGGACCTAAGTGACACACCAGCGCAAGTTTGATGTCCGGCCGTGAATCTTACTCTAATTAATACTAATTAAATATTTCTTTTAACTAAAAGTTAATTAGATGGATACCTCAGTTTCTATAATCAAATTTAATTTGATTAATGATTATGCAATTTGCTTTCTACTAAAAAGTAACATAGGCTATATCCCGAGTTTTCTTAATTAAATGTTAATTTGATTAAAATGAATATAATGTGTTTTATAATTATAATTTGATTAGAATAACTCAAAATATAAAGATAAACGCCTAGATGCTTTTACATGCTTCTTTTAAATTAAAAGTTTAGTTTGCATAAATCATACCTGAATATTTATAAATAAAATTGGACTAGGCTTACATCGTCCTTTAAATACAAATATAACTTGCTTAATTATAAATAGGGTATTTCTCTGAAATAACCTATACACATGATTTTACTTAACTAAAAGATACCAAGCACATAGCTAGGTCTTGTATGTGACAAAGGTTTGTATGTTTAATGATGATGCTTTTGGTAATACAAGATCATATGACTTAATCGGAACATGGAGAACCACCCAAGAAAACATGTGCAACCACAGTGTCATATGGCTCTGACCTTAACAAATTAATTAAGTGTGCGATTGATCTGATGGCCCTTTTCCGAAAGGAGCAGAGGGGGATCCAGGTTGAAGGAGTATAGCCTGGTCCTTTTGGGGTAGCAGCCTTTTCTAAGGTGCTGACCACTAGGGAGGGTTATGTTCCGCCCTGATCCGTAACTATGCAGGTTGTTAGTCTTTTGTATACCTTTGTAAAGGATTCGTAGAGTCCCTATGCAATCACACCTCGGAAGTGTAGTATGATGCCTAGCTAGCATCACATGGTTGGGTCCAAAGTTCTTCGGAACTTTTACGCGAGCTGTGGGTAAAGTGTGCAAACCTCTACAGAGTGTAAAACTGATCGATCAGCCGTGCTCACGGTCAAGAGCGTCTTGGACCTTCACATGATTAATAAACTTAAAGATGAGAATAAATCGTGGTTCGATGAGCTTTGGGTTGTTTTGCTTAAAAGTTTTTTAAGTGGGTTGGTATATACTTACATCTAGTAACTAGGCGTTCTTCAATTAAAAGTTTGACCAACATTAAAATACTAACCGCTGCAAAGCCATAGCCTATCCTTGGTAGCCTTGCATCTTCCCCCACTTGTTGAGTACCAAACATAAGTGTACTCAACCTTACTTACCGTTGTTCAGAAGAGAGCATTGGTGAAGAGTTTCTACAGCAACTTCGAGGAGTTCCGAGGCATGCGTCTCCCCTAGTCAAGTGCATGTGGAAGCGGAAGACGAAGACTCGTCATGTAGTTATCTTTTTTCGATGTTAAAGACCTTCGTGTCTTCCAAATGAGTGTAATAAGTTGTTTAACCCCTTGTTACGTTCTTATTGTCTATGATATTACACTCATTTTGTCTATCATATGTGTGAAACTAGATCTTGACACACATATGAGATGCATCTGGTTACTCTCCGGAAATCAGGTGTGAGAGCTTATATTTACTTTTAAATGTTTATTTCAAATTTCAAGTATCTCTAGGTTGAACTTGCTGGTTACTTGAGCTTAGTTAGGGCCAGAGCAGCTGTGGTAAAAAGTTAGGGTGCAGGAGGTCGTTATGTATTTAGTTATGCTTTTCTCATAATAGTTATGGCCAGGAAATGCTTTTGCTAGATGTTTTTAAATGAGGGCTCTTTTAAATGTAAAGTTTGGTTCAGTGGCATGTTTACAACCTTTAGGGCCATCAAGGACCCATGTCCTTGTTGTTATGATTGTTTTGTGCCATTAAAAGTTACAGTACGCATAAGCTTCTTATTAGAATTTAGCTAGGAAAAAATAATCTTTGAAATCTTGTAATTCCATTAATTGGTTGCCTAGCTTATTTAGGGTTTATGGTTTCACCCTTGCTGTTTTGTGAATTTGAAAGAAATTAATTGCATAGATGTGCACACAATCACTATTAAGCAAATTAAAAGAATAATAAGCTCTCATATGTTTATATAATAACATAAATGAAAACGTATTAGTAATTAAAGGTTTATCTAGGTGAATATGGGCAACAAGAGTTGGGTAAGATAAACCAATAACCTCTCACTCCACCTAAACCTTGCATTGCATTCCGTGTAGAACTCCCTGACGGTAACTACGCTCTCGTGCTGGAAACCGAGGAGGGAGGAGCTGAAGCGGAGCTGCAGTACATGGAGGTGATCGAAGACACCAAGGGCACTCAGGCTAACCGTGCTGACGAAGGCAAGCCCCGGTGCATTAACCTAAGTGTTTTTGAAAATTGTTGCAACTATCTATGGATGATTGTGCATTTACATTCAGGAGTTGAAATGAAACCCTAGATGCATGATCCCTAGGTACCTATGTTTATACTAGTATGTTAGGTCGATAGCTGATATGCTATAGGACTGTTACAAGTCGAGTGATGCTATCACTCATGAGAATAGGTTCTTATGTTGGAATCATAAGATCTCCTTAAATGGATTGCTCATGTGGTAAGAGCACGGGATGTGGGCTCCGGTGCAATGGCTTTCGTTGTTTAAGTGTTTCAACGTACTAAACACTTGTCAAAAATGGGTACAGTAAGCCTGGTACCTTAATGACGTAGTGAGGGATCTAACTATTACTAATCTTGGGATGTGTCTCACGGCTAGCTACCGGTAGTGCATGGTGAGTCCGGGCGCCTCGAGGGGTATACCGGATAGCCTGTACCAAAGACTGTAAGATTCGATCCCGATCCGAAGATTTTCGTGAACCACTTGGTGGTTGTCCTCGCGGGGGCATCCCACCGTGTGTTTAGGTCTACCTTGCAAGGTTTAAATCAACTGGTTGTCGGCCTCTCACCGTTATCTGAGACTACTTTCCCGACTGGCCATGATATCCCTAATGATGGAAGTTGATGAATATTTATGTTTGATTAATTGTCTTGCACAACTTATGCTTGCAATAGCTTGCTAACTTAGAAAATAATAGCCAACTAGAACTTGTGCTAAAACTTGAAAGTAAGGACCTATTCTTTGTTGCTTTTCAGCAAAAGAAACTCAGTGGCCAAAAAGCCTGTCATGTCTAGAGTTCAGTGATGTAGTTATCACCCGACGGTTAAGTCTTGCTGAGTATTAGTATACTCGGCCTTACTTAAATTTGTTGTTCCAGGTAGTGCTTTGCTGATGTGTGGCCTGGAGAGATCCCGCCTGGCTTTGGGAGCTGCAGTGGGTGGAAGATGAAGATTGAAGGCATCATGGCAGGCCTCCCGTGATGTTACCTCGTGTGGTTTAGTTTAATTTCCTATGTTTTCAAAACTCTGAACTTCATTGTCATGTTAAAGACTCCATTTTGTAATAATTAAACCCTTCAGGGTAATTCGGGATGTTAATATGTGTTGTCTTTGGCCTCACCTTCGCATGAGTTTTAATGCATATATGTCGATCTGTATTGGTATGTAAAGTGATTTCACCCGTCGTTAACCCAGCAACTAATGACGGGATGATACTTTATTATCGCTTAATGACAAAAGAGGATTGATTTGGGTGATAGTACGGTATTTTCCTAGGTGGTTGTCACGCCGTTGCATGATGCCTACCAATGAGAAGTCCCATACATAGAAGTAGGCACATGGCTCAGTGGTTTTGACATGACATGAGATGCTTGAGGGTGTTTATGATGACCTTATGATTAGAATGGTTGTCCTAGCATGAAGTTTGTGTGGCTCTGCCTTTTTGGACTTGTTTTGCTCATGTTAGGACTTTGCTCATGAGAGAGTGATTTTTGCAAAACTTTCTACATTCTATCCTAGCTTTGATCAATGGTTGTGAAACTTAGTGATCTTATAGCTCATGTTCATACGAAGCTATAGCGTGTTAAACTTGCTCTTTTGGACATGTGTAGCATCTTGTGTTGAATCTTGTCTATTTGAGAAGCTATAGGTTGCATGTTTTCATTTTGACTTGATTCATGCGTTACCAACAAGGGGGAGAATTGTGTCTCCAATTCATAACATGGGCTGAGATGCACTTTGTATAACAAGGGGGAGAGTTTTGCATCGTGAGGAAGAAAAAAAGGGATACTCGGTTCAGGGGGAGAACTTGAGTTTGCATGCATTTGTTCAGGGGAGCTTGCATTCATGATTTGGGAGCTCTTTGTGTCGCCTGAACATGCTTTTTGCTTTGCTCATTTGCCGATGGTGTCGAGCCCTTTTTGCCTCACCTTGAGGAGTCGGTGTTGTGAGCATTTTGTCTCGGTTGTGTTGAGTCGTTACCCTTGCCTTAGGGGACCGAGACTTTCTCTCTCAAGTGATCTTGTTTTGGCTTTTGTTCGGCTTTTGATCACTTGTTTGAGTTCTTTGTTCATTTTTTCATCTTCTCTCTTTTATGAATTGGTGACTATGTGTGTTGTCAATGCATTCATCAAGGGGGAGATTGAGGACCTGAGCATCCGAGGACCGGTGGATGGTCGCTCCATGGTGTGATGAGTGATTGACAACGTGGTGTGGACCGAGTATTGCAGGTACAGATTGTGGCTTGATTTGCGTTGGTGCAGGTAAAGAGCGGGCGCGAAAGGTCTTAGCCTGTGTAGCCTCCGAGGAGTGGGGAGACAAGTAGGCTCGCCTCGATGGACCCGGTGGCCGAACGGGATCAAGTGCGGGCCGCATAGTGGCAAGAAAAGCAAGACGAAGTCGGGTACGGTTTCTTGGTTTAGCCTCAAAACCAAGGTGGAGCCGGTGAGGGTAGCGGCTCACAACCGAAGTCTGCACGCGGGGTTTGGTTGGTTTACTCCACAAAACCAACACCGAGCCGGGATGATGTGGCGGCCAAGTCATGAGTGGGATTAGCGTGGAGGCTGCACCGAGTCCGCAGGGTTTACAGTGGTTCACCACAAAACCGTCGGGGTTACTTGGTCGAGCCACAAAACCAAGACCGGAGGCTCGACAGGCGAAGACGGGATCCGGGCGCGCTGAGAAGCTTTAGAGCGGGCGACACGCGACATGATTGAGTTGCTTGCGTTGGGAGGATGCGAAGGCCCGATGGATGCGCGGTCGTCCGATGGAGAACTTCATGTGTTGACCAAAATGCCCCTGTGAGGGCTTGTGTTGTAACTCCTAGTGTAGGGGTAATTCGGTCATTTCCGGAGGGCCTATATATAGGAGGAGAGGCTGAATTTTCAGCCAACTCTTTGGCTAGAGGTGGGAGTGCTCTTTCATTTTCAGGTGCTCTTGGGGAGAGAGGGAGAGAGGTGTGAGTGGCTCTTTGTTTGAGCTTTTTGCCATCCAAGATTTGTGATTCTTGTGAGTGGCTTGTAACCGTATTTGGCTAAGATATTCATAGTGAAATCTTCCTTGTCAATCTCGTGCCACATCCTTTGCTCCCGGCATTTTTCTTTTTCTGCGATTTTCGGATGTATTTTTGGAGGATTTTTGTGCATCGCTCGATTCGTCGATTTGAGGGTGTTTCTCTCCGGATTTCTTTGAGGGGATCATGAGCGAGTGCCTTGTGCCTCTTTGTGGATGATCTTGACCCCTCAAACACCGGATTTGGCCTTCGATTCGTTGATTTTCGGATAAACCCTAGTTCATAGTGTTCTTGGCCAAGATGGATGTGAAGAGTGCTTTCCTGAATGGTGTGTTGGAGGAAGAAGTGTATGTGAGGCAACCACCGGGGTTTGAGAGTGAGAAGTACCCCCACCGGGTGTACAAGTTGAGGAAGGCGCTGTATAGGCTGAAGCAGGCGCCTAGAGCTTGGTATGGCAGGTTGAGGGGGTTCTTGTTTGAGAGAGGTTTTGAGATGGGGAAGGTCGATCAGACCTTGTTTCTATTGAGGCAGGGCAGAGATATCCTGATTGTGCAGGTGTACGTGGATGATATTGTCTTTGGTGGCTAGTCTAACTCTCTTGTTGCAAGGTTTGCAGAGGATATGAGCAGGGAATTTGAGATGAGCATGATGGGCGAGTTGCAGTTCTTCCTCGGGCTACAAATCAAACAATCAAAAGAAGGAACATTTGTGCACCAAGCTAAGTACATCAAGGATATTGTGCGGAAGTTCAAAATGGAGGATTCCAAGGCTATGACGACGCCGATGAGTACGACTACAGCTCTTGATGCGGACGAGGAAGGTGAACACGTGGACCAGAAGGAGTACCGAAGCATGATCGGGTCACTCCTCTACTTGACGGCGACGAGGCCGGACATCCAGTTCTCAGTATGTCTGTGCGCTCATTTTCAAGCATCTCCGAGGACTTCGCATCGGCAAGCGGTGAAGCGAATTTTCAGGTACTTGCGTCACACTCCCGACTTCGGCCTTTGGTACTCCGCGTCCTCTTCTTTGGCGCTTCATGGTTTTTCGACGCGGATTTTGCGGGTGCTCGGTTGGATAGGTAGTCCACTTCGGGACTTGCCGCTTTTGGGTTCTTCTTTGGTGTCTTGGTCTTCCCGCAAACGGTCGAGTGTTGCTCAATCCACTACCGAGGCCGAGTACGTTGCCGCCGCTAGTTGTTGCTCTCGCCTCCTTTGGATTTCATACACCATGAGTGACTTTGGTGAGGAGTATACCCATGTCCCATTTCAATGTGATAGCACCAGTGCCATAAGCGTTGCAAAGAACCCAGTGCTCCATTCCAAAACCAAGCACATAGAAGTGAGGTATCATTTTCTGGGAGACAACGTAGAGAAAGGAAAGATAGATTTGATCCATGTACCCACACATGACCAACTAGCCGATATTTTCACCAAACCCCTAGATCAAGCAACTTTCACTCGTTTGCGGGGGGGACTTGGTGTGTGTTTGATTTCTTGAGTTGGGTGTGTGGGATCTCCTTTGTAGCATATGTATAGCTTTGCTTTGTGCATTTCTTGCATTTGGCATGGCATATGTAACATGATGTATAGGCATCCTTGTATCTTAGATTGCATGCATTTTGTATCATATGCATTGGATAGGAAAAGCTTCTCCTATATACATTGTTCACCATGGAATGCTATTTATGTCTTTGTGAGCTTGTTTGGTATGCTATGGTTGGTTTAGCTTAGCTCTTGATGATCTTGATTTATATCCATGGTTGATGGCTATGTTTTTGAAAAATGTCACATACATGCTCTCTCATGTGTAAATGCCTTTATATGATCTTGACATATTTTAGTGGCTTGGTTATGCTTAATTTGTGGTTGGATAGCTAGTTTATTGATCATATGGGGCCAAAGGCTCATTTGCCATCATGAATGTTTAGCCCTCTTGCTTCATCTTGTGGAGGGGCATAAGTTCCTTTTTGTCGCAAAGATATTTCATGTACCAATTATGAATCTGAAAATGAAATGTAAAATGCTTGGAAAATGTGCTCCCATGTCATATGTGCTGAATTTAATTTGCTTTGGGTGCTAAACCGTTGCATGATGCCTACCAATGAGAAGTCTCATACATAGAAGTAGGCACATGGCTCGGTGGCTTTGACATTACATGAGGTGCTTGTGGGCGTTTGTGATAGTCTTATGATTAGAATGGCTGTCCTAGCATGAAGTTTGTGTGGCTTAGCTATTTTGATATGTTTTTGATCATATTTCGGACTTTGCTCATGAGAGGCAAACTTTTCGCAAAATTGCCTAAATCCATCTTAGCTTCGTCCAATGGTTGTGAAACTTGATAATCATGTAGTTGATGTCGATACGAAGCTATAGAGTATCTAACTTGCTGATTTGGACATGTGTAGCATCCTTTGTTGAATTTTGTCTATTTGAGAAGCTCTAGGTTGAAAGTTTTGCATTTTTGGCTTGATTCATGCATTGCCAACAAGGGGGAGAAGATTGAGCTTGAAATGGCTTGCTGGATGCATTTAGAAGGTTTTCAGGTGGTTTCGAGCCATTTCTGGGCTCTGTTGTACACCGGTCTGACCGGTCGAGGTCACCGGTCTGACCGGTCAGAGTGCTGGTCCTGTGCACATGTTGGGCACCCGTCTGACCGGTGGTAGTGACCGGTCTGACCGGTGTGAGCTGAAGTTGTTGCAGCTGCCCTGTTTTCAAGTGGTTTGCATGCATTCGTCCAGGGGGAGGTGCATTGGTTCAGGGGGAGCTTGCACGTGTGCAGGGGGAGCTCTTTGTGGTTGTTCGAGCTTTGTTTCGGTGGTTTGTGCTCTTTGCTTGAGCTTTGTTTTGTCTTGGATGTGTCGAGCCATTGCCCTTGCCTAAGGGGTCCGAGACTTGTCTTCCTCAAGTGATATTGCTCTTTGCATTTGTTTGGCTTTCGATCACTTGTTGGAGTTTCTTTTTGTTCGTTTCTTTTCTTTTCTCTCTTGTTACTTCCGTGTGGGTGTTGTCAATGCACTCATCAAGGGGGAGATTGAGGACCATGTTGTTGGAAATATGCCCTAGAGTCAACTGGATTTGATCCACTAGTGGGCTCAGATGGATTTGATCCATTATGGTGTAAAAGTCCTAATGGGCCACAAATGTTGTAAAGCCCATTAGTATTGGAAGGGGTACACCATCTATTAGTCCCGTATTGCTAATGGACGATGGTGTGGGGGGTTTTCCTCACAATAAATATAGACCACACCCCTCCTGAAAATACACAACTTTCTCAAGTAGCAGCCGCGCTGCCAACGCTCTCTCCTCGTCGCACTCGCGGACCTAGCAGTCCGGCGTGCGTCGCTTCCTTCTCCGTACGTGTGGATACCTTGGAGGTGCTACATCTGGAGCACTTGGATCGGACGAGCCGCACGTGCAAGTCAAGAAGGACGTGAGCAACCGCACCGCTCGCTACCCTCGACGCGTTCGTCTACATCGAGACGGTTCCGCTACATCCGCGCGTCTAGTGGTAATCCCGTGATCTCCGACGGCCAGCAGCCTCGTTTTGCGGGGAAAATTTTGTTTTGCGCTAGCGTAGCCACCCCGTTTCCCTTCAGTGGTATCAGAGCCGTAGCTGCTGAGTTTTAGATTCGGGATGTGTGCATATAGAGATATGCAAATGTAGATCAAAGTTTTGATCGGCTTCGTGTTCTTGACGTGATGGTCGTGTAACGAATTACTCCTACCGGTCGGAATTCCACCATCGGAGTTAAGTGATACACGTAAACCCAGTCACAACGAGAAGGAGATCAATTGGATTGGTCGAATCGAAGCTAGGTCAAGTGCCAGGCGCATGGGATGCGTGGCCGCGGTAGATTGGGTCTGCTACCGGCCCGGGAAAACCAGAAAACATGTTGTTCGGTAAAACAATCATAACTTTTCGTGGTTAACTCGGATGAAGACGTTTTCTATACAAAAATTGATCTACAGAAAATTTTACACATGTGATAAACCAGCCTTGCTGGTCTCGGCGAAATTAGTTTTGCCAAATTTGGCTTGCAAGGTGGGTCTTCGGGTGTTTTAAGTTTGGACGTAGGAATTGCGATAATCTGTTTTGCAGGTTTTTTGATCGGTATGGCCTATATGTGTATGTGATGCATCTGTGCAATTTTTTCGTGACCTGCGTGTCACACGTACGGCAATATGGCTGGAGCCACATGTATTGTCAAAAATAATGTAATGGTCTGCGTACCAATTTGTGATGATCTAATACGCGATTGTGTAACTTTCATTACTAGCACGCGTTAGATAGTTCTCGGAGGACTCAACACATGGAGGATGGCACACACAGATCATGGAGATGGAGATCAACATGATGTATAGGTCAATGGAAATGGAGATCACCATGTGACAATAGGCCATACCGTGTTACAACTGTGTGAATGTCATTCTTACCGTTCTACTTTTACATGCGACAATGTTATTTTCTTGCATGTGATGTTACGAGTAGAACGATCCCTTTGGAATTTTAAGTTAACATTCCCTCCCAACACTTTCCATCGTCCCACATCTTGTACAATTAGTGGTGGGTCTATGAAATTAGGGTGCCACTAGTTCTCCTTGACTAGATGGGTTTGTATCGGATACCTACACGCATAAGTGTTGGTTTGCTTATCAAAGTCATCTTAACAGTTAAGGACTTTGGGGCATAAAGGTTGGGAGCCTAGACATAGAGATGTCACCCAACAACAGGAGTTATATGTGATATGATTAGCAAAGAGTTGCTTACCGATCTACCTTGTTTACTAGCGGTGACGCAAAAGCTCACTAGTAGACTTGTTAGTTGTGGATTCTGAATCACTAAGTATCAATGTGGGGATATTGATTTTAGTGGGAGTAAATTATTTTATTTTACTCAGTCATGGATATTTTGTCTTAGTATTTTGCATTTATTATTTTGTTGTAGATGGCACCTAGTAAGGAAATTTCTTTGCGTACGATCCTTGAGAAGGACAAGTTGAATGGAACGAACTATACGGATTGGATCTGTAACCTTAGAATTATTCTCAAGGCTGAGAAAAAAGGAAGAGGTTCTAGACACCCCTTTACCCGATGAGCCTGATGAAAATGCAACACTCGCTGTAAAGAATGCTTAGAAGAAGGCATGGGATGTCGATCTTGAAGTGGGTTGCCTTATGCTTGTGTGTATGGAACCTGACTTGCAAATGCAGTTTGAGTCAGTCCATGTGCACGATATGGTCGTGGCACTCAATGATATGTTCGCCACACGAAGCTAGGACCGAAAGGTTCAATGTCTCTAAAGCCTTTGTGGAGTGCAAATTGGCGAAGGCGCGCCGAGGGGACCACATATAATCAAAATGGTTGGTTACGTTCAAAGGTTGGAGAAGCTAGGCTTCCCACTGGGCAAGGAGTTGTCCACTGATTTCATTCTCACATCTCTCCCGCCTAGCTATGGGAACTTCATCTCGAACTACCATATGCATGGGGAGGAGAAGGGCTTGAATGAATTGTGTGGTATGCTAAAGACAGCAGAGAGTGACATCAAGAAAGGCACTGACAGCAGTCATGTGATGGCGATCCAAAACAAGCCGGCCTTTAAAAGGAAGGGCAAGTCTTGGAAGAAGAAAGGCAAGGCCAAGGATAAGATCCCCATGCCAAACCAGACGCCCAAGGCTAGTCCAGCTGCCAATGCTGAATGTTTTCATTGTAAGGAAATTGGTCATTGGAAAAGAAACTGCAAGTTGTACCTAGCTTCTTTGAAGAACAAGGGAAGCAAGGGTACTTCCACTTCAGGTACACTTCATGTTTATGTTACAGATCATGTTTTCCTCGCTAATACTGTCATTAATTCTTAGGTATTGGATACCAGATCGGTTGCTCACATTTGCAATTCGACACGGGGAATGATAAGAAGTAGAAGCGTTGGAAAAGGAGAAGTTGATTTCCGCGTGGGCAATAATGCAAGAGTTGCTGCGTTGACCGTCGGGACGATGCAACTCCACCTCCCGTCAGGATTTACTATGGAGTTGAATAATTGTTATTTTGTTCCTAGTTTGAGTCGAAACATTTTATCCCCTTCATGTTTGATGAAGGATGGTTATTCATTTGCGAGTGAAAACAATGGTTGTGTGATCTCTAAGGATAATATATTTGTGGCTTGTGCATCCATTGTGAATGGCTTATTTGTTTTAAATCTTGATGATTCACCTATCTGTAACATAAGTGCTAAAAGGTCTCGACCTAATGATTTAAGTCCTACCTACATATGGCATTGTCGTTTGGGTCACATCGTTGAAAAGCGCATGAAGAAGCTCCATAACGATGGACTTTTAACTTCGTTTGATTTTGAATCCTACGAGACATGTGAAGCTTGTTTGCTAGGCAAGATGACCAAGATGCCTTTCTCGAGTTTTCCCGAGAGAGCCTCGAACTTACCGGAACTCATACATACGGATGTGTGCGGACCAATGAGTACGACAGCTAGAGGTGGATACCAATACTTCATAACGTTCACTGATGATTTAAGTAGATATGGTTATGTCTATTTAATGAAGCACAAGTCTGAAACTTTTGAAAAGTTCAAAGAATTTCAGAGTGAAGTAGAAAATCAACGTGGCAAGAAAATCAAGACCTTGCGTTCTGATCGTGGAGGTGAGTATTTGAGCCATGAGTTTAGCAATCATCTAAAGAGTTGCGGAATTGTTCCACAACTTACGCCACCTGGAACACCTCAAAGAAACGGTGTATCCGAGCGACGTAATCGAATCTTGTTGGACATGGTCCGATCAATGATGAGCCAGTCGGACCTACCATTATCATTTTGGGGTTATGCTCTAGAAACCGCAGCTTTCACTTTAAATAGGGTACCTTCTAAGTCCGTAGTTAAAACACCATATGAGATGTGTACTGGTAAGACTCCTAGTTTGTCTTTTCTGAAAATTTGGAGTTGTGAGGTTTATGTGAAGAAACTTCAATCAGATAAATTAACACCTAAATCGGACAAGTGCATATTCGTGGGATATCCAAAGAAAACCTTGGGATATTATTTCTACAACCGGTCAGAAGGCAAAGTGTTTGTCGCTCGGAACGGCGTTTTCTTAGAGAAAGAGTTTCTTAAAAGAGAAAAATGTAGATAGAAGGTGTATCTTGAAGAAGTTCAAGATGAGCCGGTTGGGCAAGATTTCACAATTGATGCTAATGTAGCTGAACGAGTTGAGATGCCCGTGGCAAGAGAAGCACCACCACAACCACAAAGGTCTGAAAGGGCACATCGCGCAACTGATAAGCTCAATCTCATGATCGCGGGAGAGAGCGACATATTGTTGTTAGACAATGATGAACCTATGACATATGCGGGAGCAATGATGGACCCAAATTCCGAGAAATGGCAAAGTGCCATGAGATCCGAAATAGATTCCATGGATAACAATCAAGTTTGGAACTTGGTTGACCCGCCAGATGGTGTTAAACCCATAGAGTGCAAATGGATCTATAAGAAGAAGAGGGACATGGATGGAAATGTTCACATCCATAAAGCTCGACTTGTTGCAAAAGGTTTTCGACAAGTTCAAGGAGTTGACTACGACGAGACATTCTCACCCGTAGCGATGCTTAAATCTATTCGGATCATTCTAGCTATAGCTGCATATTTCGATTATGAGATATGGCAGATGGATGTCAAAACAGCTTTCCTAAATGGAAATCTGACTGAGGATGTGTATATGACACAACCTGAGGGATTTGTTGATCCAACCAATGCTGGAAAGGTGTGCAAACTTCAAAAATCCATTTATGGATTGAAGCAAGCATCTCGGAGTTGGAACCTTCACTTTGATGAGGTGGTAAAAGGGTTTGGCTTCATTCGAGTGAAGAAGAGCCTTGTGTTTACAAGAAGGCAAGTGGGAGCTCCGTAGTATTTCTAATCTTATATGTGGATGACATATTACCGATTGGAAATGACATTCCTATGCTTGAGGCCGCTAAGACCTCATTAAAAAATAGTTTTTCAATGAAGGACTTAGGTGAGGCGGCATACATTTTGGGCATCAAAATCTATAGAGATAGATCAAAAAGGCTTATAGGATTAAGCCAAGACACTTACATTGATAAAGTGTTGAAAAGGTTCAACATGGAAGAGGCAAAGAAAGGGTTCTTGCCTATGTCACATGGCATACATCTTAGCAAGACTCAGTGTCCTTCGACAACTGATGAGCGGGAACGCATGAGTAGAATACCGTATGCTTCGGCCATCGGGTCTATTATGTATGCAATGATATGTACACGTCCAGATATTTCGTATGCACACAGTATTACAAGCAGATACCAATCTGATCCAGGTGAGGGTCACTGGACAGCGGTTAAAAATATTTTTAAGTACTTAAGAAGGACTAAAGGCATGTTCCTAGTCTATGGAGGTGAGGAGGAGTTCGTTGTAACGGGTTACACCGATGCTAGTTTCCAAACTGACCAAGACGATTCAAAGTCGCAATCAGGATACGTATTTACGATAAATGGTGGAGCTGTGAGCTGGAAGAGTTCCAAGCAGGAGACAGTGGCTGATTCTACAACAGAAGCCGAATACATCGCGGCTTCGGAAGCTGCAAAGGAGGGTGTTTGGATAAGGAAGTTCCTTTCTGAACTTGGTGTGTTTCCGAGTGTCTCTTGCCCGTTGGATCTTTATTGTGACAACAATGGGGCTATTGCGCAAGCAAAGGAGCCAAGGAACCACCAAAAGAATAAACACGTACTGCGGAAATTTCATCTGATACGAGAGATCGTTAGACGAGGTGATATCAAGATATGCAAAGTACACACGGATTTGAATGTTGCAGATCCTTTGACAAAACCCCTTCCACACCCTAAGCATGAGGCGCACATGAGAGCTATGGGTATTAGATATATTCTAGATTAGCTCAAGTGCAAGTGGAAGAATGTTAGAAATATGTCCTATAAGGAATTATAGAGATGATTATATTTCATTATATCCATGTCACTTGGTTCTTTTATTGAATATCCATGAAAGGCGACTTGTATTTGATTGGCAATTATGTGAATTGTTTGTGAAACTCTTTTACTTGTATGGTTATTCAAAAGTTGTCCCTAGTATGAGTTAATGACTAGCACATGAATTAGTTGATGACTATGTTTCACAAGTCATGAACATGGAGATGTATAACTAATAATGTGGGCACATGTATGACATGGGGCCGGGATCGACCCAATTTGAGACCTTGTTCTCTCGTTTACACAACGTATACGCTATGTCCTTAGACTTGAGATTGTCGCATGTACTCAAGATGTGAATTGACCTACTTAGGGGCCATCAACCGCTACTCCGTAAATCGGGTAGTCATAAAGATGACTTTCGGGTTTGTCGGGAAGCATGCCGTGAGGCATGGTCAATCAAGATAGAATTTGCCCCTCTACCCGAGAGAGATATCTCTCGGGGCCCTCGAGTGATCGGATCAAGAAATGCATGGCCGTGCCGGGTTAAGGGTTAACCCCCTTTTGATGATCCGAATCACGTTGTCGAGAAAGAGAGGTCGGCTTGGAGCTAGACCAAATATCGTGAGGCAAAGGGAATAGCATGTATGAATTGTTGTGATGGTTTGTCTGATAAGATCTTTACGTATGCATAGGAGTTGACACGTCTTGCTAGAGGCCGCTATCAACTATTGATCGAGTAATGTACTCGGGTCAAGTCTATGTGTATGTGAACCTATAGGGTCACACACTTAAGGGGTTGGAAGCCGAATGAGGATGAATATACTTGCATAGTTGACTCTAGTGCAAGTGGGAGACTGTTGGAAATATGTCCTAGAGCCAACTGGATTTGATCCACTAGTGGGCTCAGATGGATTTGATCCATTATGGTGTAAAAGTCCTAATGGGCCACAAATGTTGTAAAGCCCATTAGTATTGGAAGGGGTACACCATCTATTAGTCTCGTATTGCTAATGGACGATGGTGTGGGGGGTTTGCCTCCCAATAAATATGAACCACACCCCTCCTGAAAAGACACAACTTTCTCAAGTAGCAGCCGCGCTGCCAACGCTCTCTCCTCGTCGCACTCGCGGACCTAGCAGTCCGGCGTGCGTCGCTTCCTTCTCCGTGCGTGTGGATACCTTGGAGGTGCTACATCTGGAGCACTTGGATCGGACGAGCCGCACGTGCAAGTCAAGAAGGACGTGAGCAACTGCACTGCCTGCTACCCTCGACGTGTTCGTCTACATCGAGACGGTTCCGCTGCATCTGCGCGTCTAGTGGTAATCCTGTGATCTCTGACAGCAGCAGTTCCTGTTTTGCGGGGAAAATTTTGTTTTGTGCTAGCGTAGCTACCATGTATCCCTTCACTTTCTCCCACCCAGCCGTGTGGGCTCCGGCGAGTCTCTGCCTGGGGCACGATGGCGAGCTTCGCTGGTTCGGGTCACCCGGGTCTGCGTGTCGACGCCTCAGATGGCCTGATGACAGTGGCAAGCGTGGAAGTGGGAGTGGGTAACGCTCTTCCGGTCTTCCCTTTGCCGTTCTCGCTGGTTCGTGCCCCACCTCGCGCAACATGATTCAGCAGCAACGGGAAGCCGACATGGTGGCACCACACTGCACCGCTCACGCGTGGGTAGGCGAGCGCGGCCCGGACGAGAGGGAGATGCTTGCCAATTTGCAGATTGGTGGCTTGCACTTGACGGTGTCGTCGCATGTGGCATGCAGAGAATTTGGTGCTTGACTAGTAACTGCAACCATTGGCTTGAAATTTGGCCAGGAGCAGCACAGAGACACAGTGCTGATTGTAGAAGATGGTGAGTTTGTGCTTACCGCTTCTACGCTTTTGATTAATTTCATTCCAGGATTGTTGATCGGAATCAAGTGATTACTCTGCGCAGTGCTCTCATTGTGTTCGTGCAAACATCTGCGAAGGAAATGGCATGGGTTAACCAAGATTGCAAAACAAGATACACCTGTGAAAGAAAGGCCTAATTTGATGCGTTCACGATGTTTCAGTATCCTTAGCGATTTCTTCAATTCTGGGGACCTGGGACCCATTGTGTTACTGGCATTGCTCCATAAGCATTGCTTCTAAAAATTCAGATCAACCCTATGTGCTGCATACGTAATGCTCACTTCTACAATTTTGCTCCAATCAAGCTTTTGCCTACTTCAGCACTTTGCAATTACTCATATGTCTAACTACCAGTCACAATAGCAGTGGGTCATGCTCACTTTTTCCCCCTTTATATATATGTGCGTTTCATAAGCTCAAAACAAGTATATGCACTTATATTAGTGTATAATAGATTGAGGAAGAGCTATACCTGCTGTTGGGGAGGGTATGGATATACTCTTTCTTGTCCACGTTCATACCCAGACATTATCTACCCACCATTCACCCTCCCCTTATCCAAATCCATTTCCCCCACACCCATGGATAATTGGATAAACTAATGGGTAATGGAAAGCAACATGGTGCTGCCGTCTTACAAAGCAACACGCCCAGCTACATTGCTGCCACTTGCTTTGTTGATCTAGCCGAGAGAAGATGTACAAATTACATTAATCAGTCCTCAATATAACTACTTTTTACAATGACAAGCAAAACTACTTGTATATACAATAATATTTCTTAGGCTAAAAATTTAAAATCAAGACAATAATATTTATAAATTTAAAAATATTTTTCTTTGTGGTAGTAGGGGGAACAAGCTACTTCATTTTCTTGAACATTTGCCAATTTGATAGAGAGTCCTGCTACATTGCACAGACGAGCTTTATACAGCCAGTCAACTACATGAAGGAAAACTTGTGGGCCTTTACTTTGTACTGCCTCAATCACCCATAGCTTGGAGAAACACCACAGTCCTGTACAGATTAATTTTTTCAGGCACATGGAAAAGGAAGGCACAAAAAAGTGAAATATTGATAGATGATAACCAAGAAAATCACCTCTTCTATAGTAGAATAGCTTGGATGTGGATTAGATGAGACAGTTTTGCAGTGCTTGCATATAGCCTTTACGGAACCTTCCACTAGTTTAAGATCGGATTCATTCCAAACTTTTGACCTAAGCTTTTTGTTAGCTATCCATTTTTCTGCGGCACTTTCACCATCTAAAACCATCACATCCCTATAAAATCAAATAGATGTGAAATATTAGCATTTCTGGAAATGTATCCCCCGACTAAACAATAGTTAATTAACAAGTAAATGAAAATAGAAAACTAGTGACCATACCAGCTTAACAAACTAAGGACTACAGCTACACGAGGACCATACCAGCCATGCGACGCAACGAGACAATAGCCTAAGACCACACAAGCCCACCAACAGCCCAACATCCCCTCTTCAAACCTCAAAATAGACCTCAGCTGACCAAGAATTTATATATATATATATAATCTTTTTGAAAAATTATACGACCGTTTGAAATTTTAGCAGATTTGGCAATCAACCGTCGTGCGCCACGGTGTTTAGGAACTAACCACCGTAGCGCACGGTGGTTGGAGGCCGGCCACGGCGTTTTGCGGCGGCCCACGGCGGTAGGGCCTAACCGCCGTGGGCCACGGCGGCAAGTGTAAAACGCCGTGGGTCACGGCGGCAAGACTGATTTAATTTTTTGATTTTAATAATATAAGGAAAATTTAGGACACGATCTCCAACCTAATACCTACCGTACTGCAGTTGTTTTTGTTGTTTAATTTAAGGAAAAACACTACAATGTAGAAAAGAAGAACAAAGTGACATACTAAAAAATAGTCATGATCACATATAACAGTGCTCTTGTACAAACAATACACGACCTAATCTAGCATCACCAGGGCTTCTTGAGCAGCTTCAGATCTCGGGCTGCGGCGTGCGTCTGGTCGCGAGGGTACGTCAGCATCACCTGTTGCCTGCGGTGTCTCCACCACCACCGTCGACCCTACAACCTCGTCGGATGAACCTGGTTGCCCTCCGCTAGCGCCAGGCAGCTGCGAGCCTCCTGGAGACTGCAGTGCCCCACCGCTCGCGTCGGGGAGCTGTGAGCTCCTGGAGACTGTGGTGCCCCACCGCTCGCGCCTGACAGCTGCGTGCCTCCTGGAGACAGCCCACCGCTCACGCCTGGCAGCTGCGACGCTCCAAGTTGTGGCCCACCGGTCACTCCTGGCAACTGGGAGCCTTCTGGTTGTGTCTCTACTCCCTCCTGAGTCCACGTGGGTGGTGCGTCTCCAAGCTGCGACCTTGTCCTATGGCTGCAAATCTTGCAACCAGTCGAAGTCGAGGGCCAAGTCGTCTAAGCCGGACTCGGACGCTCCGGCCTGGTCGTCAGGAGTGCAGATGCTGGAGTCGTAAACTGGAAGAAATAGTAATATTAAATCATGTTTCCTAATTAATACAATCTAATATTATTGAGTAGTGGTCAATACCTGGCTGAAGAGCAGGGCCGAGGGACGAGGAACGAACCGGTGCTGGTGCTGGCGCTGGTGCAGGTCCTGGCCCTCCTGGTGCGGGTGCACGTGTAGGCGCAAGACCTCTGAGAGGAGGCCCCCCTAGCGGAGACATCATAAAGGGAGGATGCGCCGAAGGGCGCGCCGGGTACAAGGGTAGCCGTGATGAGGACGACGGTGCCGCGTGGGAATGACCAGTTGAGGAGGAGTTGGAGGACGACTGGGAGTACTGTGGGAACAGTGGTAGAGCCGGGTTGCCACGGTAGTTCACCGCAGCAAGGAACCTTCTGGTGATGGCACCCATCCTGAGGAACGTCTCCGAGATGTCCTGGTGTGACATCTGGTCCAGCCTCGCCATCGAGTCCTCTACAATACGTCAAAGGTCCGCAATCACGTCAAACTGCAAAAGAAATTATTAGTAAATTGTAGAATGTAAAGTATTATAAGGGAAAGGCGGTGAATTTTCAAACTCACCACCGTGTCGTAGTGTTGATCCCGTCGAACCGGGTACGCGGTACTAGCAAGCACCCTCGTAGCATCCGAAACTAGCGTCGCAGGTTGTGGTGGGACGTACATCACACGCGCCCGAGTCCTCGGGGTGTACCACTGGATGTACGCCTCCCACGTCGTGTCGTCATGGGCCGGACCTCCTAGACCAAGTTCTGCAACACGGTAGCCCAACGGTCCACGTACGGCTGCAACCTCTCAACCCAAGAAAAAGTGCCTGGAACTCCCCTCCGCGACCACCTACGACGAATTTACATATTTGTCAGTGTCTGAAATCTTCGAACGCCGGATTGAATTTAAAAATTTATGAGAACCCACCTATGGTGTGCGCTCGGAACAGTGTGCACCACTGGCACAGGCCACTGCTGGTAGCGGCCGGACTGCCTCAGTACCCTGTGGACGGCGTACTCCTCCATGCACATGTCGAATAGCAACGGCGACCTCGTCATCCAGTACTGCTGGTCGCGGAAGCACAAAGTCGAGAAGCCCTGTGTTTTGCATGCCATGATAGCCTCCTCGGAGTACGGCGTCCACCTGACGTCCGCGTCCGTGAGAGCGTTGAACTGCTCGACGAAGTCCTTGTACGCCCTCTTCGTCTGATCGTGGGAATATGAGGTCTGCATACAAACCAAATGTGAACTATAAATGTCTATTGAACAAACTAGACGAAATGGAAAGACAAATTGAAAGTGAAAGGTAAGAAATTACCTTCCGAAGGCACCACAACGAGCCCATGGTGAAACGGTCGCACGGGCGTGGCCCTCTGGCGGGGCCTCGTACACGTAGAGGGGCATGACTAGCCGACCAATCGCAAACCGCTCGTTACACCAGAGCTGAAGAAGGAGAGGACAGCTGAGAAGGATCAGCTCCGCCGCACGACCCTTCGACACCCCGAGCACAGCCCCCTATATGCGCTCGCAAGAACAGAGTTGCCCCAACTGATCTGGGGTACGACATCCAAGGGCGCGTCGGTGATCCTCCGGGCATGGGGGATCAGGTACCTCGTCACTGCGTCACCCTGCGAACTGCAGAACAACACAAACCCAAGCAGCCACAACAGGTACGCCTCGAAGAACCTATCGACTATCTCCTACTCGACGTCATCTGCTAGGTAATCAACTTGCACAAATAAAATCAAACATTAGTTTTATTGTCTCCATATAATCAAAACCAAAGAGAAATATGAGGTAAAGGTATGTATGCTAAACTGCTACAACCAAGACAAGGTGGGTCCGTGAGCGTTCGTGAACTCCTGGTACGGGGCGAGCGCGCGATCGTTCCGAGGAACGTTCGCGAACCGAGCGAGGAACTCCGTACATAGTTAGCGGAGATGTCCGCGGCCCTCAGCGGCTCGCCCTCACAAGGAAGGCCTATCAGCAGCGACATGTCCCGAAGGGTCACCGTCATCTCGCCGATGGTGAAGTGGAACGTGTGGGTCTCCGGCCTCCAGTGGACCAGAAGCGCGCTGAGGAGGGAAAAGTCATACTGGAAGCGTGTCATGCGACCCTTCCGCAGAATCGCGTCGCGCTGGCTGTCCCCCTGGACTAACTGCGCTACAGGCAGGAGTCCTGCAGCTCGTAGCCTGAAACAAATAACGTAATTTATTAGTTACAACAACAGGATAAATGAAGGTACAAACAATAACACAGCATCAATTCACGTACTTGGGAACCCAGCGGTCGTGGATCGGCAGCAACGTGCGCGTAGTGCGGGAACGCACGTGTCCAACATCCTCTCCGAGGACGGCGGACAAGAAGGAGCGGTGCCTGCGGTCGATATCCCTGTCCAGCAACTGAGGCGTCACGTACGCCTCAAGCTCAGCACGAGCAGCCTGAGCCTACGCCTCAGCCTGAGCCTTAGTCTGGTCCATAGCTGCAGCTGCATACAAAAGTTAAATATAGAATTAGAAAACACAGATAAGTAATTTTCTACAATTTCTACAATTTGAAGTTGAGGTAAATTAATTTTCTAAATTTTCTAAACAAATATAAGTATTTTCTACATCACATAAACTCATTTTCTAAATTTTTTGAACAAATTAAAGTAATTTCTATAATTTCTACAAAATCTTTGTCAAATAAACTCATTTATATAATTTCTAAAATAGATCAACTCATTTTCTACATTTTTTAAAACAGAGAAACTCATTTTCTACATTTTCTAAACAAACTAAAGT
Source organism: Cenchrus americanus (assembly GCA_947561735.1). NCBI lineage: Eukaryota > Viridiplantae > Streptophyta > Magnoliopsida > Poales > Poaceae > Cenchrus > Cenchrus americanus. Next base: position 160,185,880 of record OX387242.1, on the reverse strand, counting down.
AATTTCGGTAATTTCTACAATAACACATCAATTTTTTACATTTTCTAAATAAATTAATTATTTTCTACAATTCTTAAACGATATAAACTAATTTCTAGATTTTCTAAAGTAGAAACCTAATTTTATAGATTTTATAAACTAAAAAACTAATTTTATAGATTTTTTAAACTACAAAACTAATTTTTTTAGATTTTCTATAATAAAAAACTAATTTTCTAGATTTTCGAAACTAGAAAACTAATTTTCTAAATCTAAACTAATTCTAGATTTTCTAAACTAGAAAACTAATTTTATAGATTTTCTAAACTACAAAACTAATTTCCTAAATCTAATCTAATTAATTAACTAATTTCTAAACTAATTTTCTAGATTTTCTAAACTACAAAACTAATTTCCTAAATCTAATCTAATTAATTAACTAATTTCTAAACTATTTAAATTAATTAAAGAAAAGAGAAAAATTTACTTGGAGAGAGAGGAGGGGCGGCGCGTGTCAACGAGGAGGCTCCGGCGGCAGGGGTGGAAGGGGCGGCGGTCACCGTCGCCCCTTATATAAGAGCGGCCGCCGCCGTCCCCCACGGCGGTAGCAACTGACCGGCATGGCCCACGGCGGTAGGCTACCGCGAGCCCCGCTCCTCGCAGCGGACCGTTGCCGGCCCCCTTGCCGCTGTGGGCCATGGCAGTTTCCTTGCAAACCGCCGTAACACACGGCGGCCACCGTAGCGCACGACGGTTAGTTGCCAAATCTGCTAATATTTGAAACTGTCGTATAATTTTGCAAAATGATTAACAAAAAGGACCAGGCTAACATACAGCCGGCTCTAAATTAAGCCAACTGCACAACCACACTTTTTTAGTCAAACATATATGTCTGCTTCTGTCTACTTCCCAATCTGGAAAGGACTACTAAATTACTATCGTGACCTTGTTACTTCAGGTGCAAAGCACTACAGCTTTTCCGCACAAGATTGGCAAATAGCAATACCCGTAGTTTTATACTACCAAAAACAACCAAGAAAATAGTACTACAATAGCCTTTTGTGCACACAGATTTTTGTACAAGAAAATTTGACAGGATTAAGAAACAAGAAAACAATACCTGTACAATATCCAATTTTTCATCGCACAACACATGATCTACAAAATAAAAATCTAGCAATTTGGATGTCCTAATGTCAGCACATGATTAGAGACAAAATGTCAAGATGACCTTACGTTACAGGATCGCATGATAAGACAGTAATATGAACACACTACTTATTTTCAGCATTTTGCCACATGCATCTTAGCAACCACACATGCACAACAAATACTCCAAGATGAATCAACACAAGATCTCTTTGTTCTTCGAGTACATTTGCATTGATAACCTGCAAAATGTAGTGTGCAAAAATATCAATCACAGAGCTTGTAGTGCATATGTTGGAGGAATTTCTTTGACAATCTTGATATGGGCAAATAAAACAAGACAAAAATGTGTACTGATTTCCCAAAATGTTGTGTGCATTGATTTACTAAATTGTGTACTGATTTATAATTCATATACACCACAAAATCTTGACCAGGCTAAACTAAATCGTTGTCAGCCAGTAGTTTATAGGGGTGAATGGTGCTCAATCCATCTTTGTGACTGATACTCATGGCATAGAGTAAATTTAAGAAATCAAAATATTATCATGTATTACAGTTGCCACTTGCCGGGCATCAAATATTTTAAGTTTGAACAAATAATTTGCTTCTTTCTTTACATAATCAAGGCTCATATGATAAAAAATTCATGGATTGCAATTATCCAATGTAGAATCCTAAATTTTGCAACATATAACCAAAGCTATAAGTCTTACAGATTTTCCTAGGCAAATAATAACTCGTTGGCTATATAATTAAAAGCAATGTATAATTCTTACAACTTTTTCTGGGTATACAATAACTAGTTAATAGTCTGCAAATGTAGTATGTTGCCTAATTAATAGCAGATTGTTGTCTATCTAGGATAAGATTATTACCTATGTATAACAAAAGTATTATCTAGTATAATGAGAAGGTTAAAAAATTCCTCGTATTCAACCAATCATCTGTCTTTTTAATACTTATGGTGTGTTGCTAGAAGCACACCACTAAATATGGTAACCAATCATCTGTCTTTTTGAATACTTATGGTTACCAATGTTTCAAGTGTAAACAGAGTTTCAAAGAACTACACAACCATTAAGGAAGAACAAACAGAGTTTTAAGTGTGCTGCAGAAAAAGATAACTCACAAAATGGACAAAGCCGATGTCACAAGCTTCAGATGGTTACTCCGTGGTTCCCAAAACTGTCTACAACTTTTGCGGGTTTGGCAGCAAAAGGGTGCATTGTTAGCGTTCACCATGTACTCTCTCCTAGTATTATATATGGCATGCTATCTTAAGCACTCCACCGATTCAACATCTTTGATCATCTTGCTCTGGTTTTCAGTTATGTGTTTGTAAAGCTTTCACAAAGCCTAGAAGGTGATGCCATGTTGCTTGGGGCCTTTCGAAATAGGGTAGAATTTGTATTAGTTGTCTTCCAATAAATTGCTTGTTGGTAATAATTAAAATGCATAATGATGAGTACTTAAATTGCTGGATGGATATGCTATAGTTGCCAACACATGCTTACAGACAAGGCTGACCGAAGGGCTCACCTGATTCACTATAGGATCACCACCATCCATATCTTTTGTGAGAAGCAAGACACAAAATACATCAATGCTAAATATTTTTAAGGAGCTCCTCCTATTGCAAGCAAAAACAGCAGGCTGGCTGCAGGTACTTTGCACCATTTTTTATCATAAAGCTATCAAATATTTATAGCAAATCACCAGTAACCTTTCAATAGTTAGCCAAAAGCAAGTTTACTACAGTAATCCCCGATACTCAGTAATCTGCATTTTTAATTCGTTCCATGCACACCGATAGCACCTCATTAGTCCAATACCCAGACACTAAGCTTATTTTTCCTAACATTTTCATGCACACGGGACTGCTGTGACGAATCATTGTGTTTGTGAATATAAATTAGTACACCAATTTTTTTTGCAAGCAAAATAGTGGGCTACTGAACCTAGATAAACAATTCTATCCCAATGCAAAATACCCTATGCACTAACTGTACCTTATGGAGCCAACAAACATTACGACAAACCTTCAGTAGTTTGCCAATCCATAAGATTTATGAGCTAATTAAGCCGTTCCTCGCACAATCATAGTATCTCAGTGATCTAGTCCAGGTATACAGTAATCATAATTTCCTAGCATGTCACGCGCACAACTACTAAAGATGTTGCGCACTCAGTGCTAGGCTAATTTTCTGGCTACTGTGACGATAACCATGTGTTGGAAACAGTATTCACAAAGACATGAAGAGGGCAGAGGCAATTTTCACCTGGTGGACGTCAAAATTCCCTCTCGATTGAATTTGATTTCCTGGAGGTGAGGCCGAATGGAGCTCCTGTTAATCTCCTGATCCGAGCGCTCCTCCTGAGCTTCCTACATGACACTAGGTACAATATATTATGGGTTATATGCATACATAGTTGGCTAGGAGAAGTATATTAGCACGCCTTCATTTATTTATTTTTCTGATTGATAAACTGAATAAGGTGGTAGATATGATGTTTTATACTGCCTAAATGAAAAAAAAGATAAAAAAGAAATTTCATGAATCGGAATATTGATGGTTTGCTAGTAAAAGATTGATGTACTATATATATTAAGCTGGTAGATATGATGATCTATATTGCCTAATGAATCAAAAAGGGTAAAAGAATTTCATGAATCAGAATATTGTTGGTTTGTCGATAAAAAATTGATGTACTCCACATATTAAGCTGGCAGATATGATGAGCTATACTGCCTAAATGAACCAAAATAGATTAAAGAATGGAATTTCGTGAACCAGGTGACTCTTTGCAACAAATCGATGTATGTCACAGATCAAGGGAGGAAAAAATATAGCACACATACCCCATTTGTCCCTGGTGGGGGTCTCAGGTTATTCTTCCTCTTTCTCACCATTGTATCAGATTTATCGATGGGTATGTTCAGAGCAGATGGGAGATTAGGTAACCACATAGTGTAAAAAAAGAAAGAATCATACAGCACACCCCAGCCAGCAGAATGTGAAAAAAAAGAAACTTGAACAAATAATTTTTTGTACTAGCCAATAGGTGTTACCACTCCCCTTGCACCTAATTGTGCTGCTGCATATATACCTAAAAAATACAATGTCATTTTGCCTAGTTGTGACCACATTATTGGCAACTTACTATCAAACTGTTGCCTAACTTCTAACAAACTTTTGCTTAAATGTGTCCAGTTTGTATAATAAATTTGAAAAGATGTGCACGAAGGCGTGTGTATACTAAAAAAATGAAGAAAGGGGGATATATGCATGAATTGTTCCAGAAAAAATTTGAATGGATTGAGCAGGCGATTGATTACAACAAAATCAGAAAAAAGCCCCCCCCCCTCCTCCTGAAAGTAATGCATGTCTCACCTTCGAGCATGTGAGGTTCCCCTCCCTCGCTGCCTCCTCTAAAACTAGATCCTCAAAGCCCCCCTTCAGCAGCAATTGATTTGTGGAAAAATGCATGTGTACATGCACTTCAGGTCAAGAGGTGCATGACATTTCAAACTATCATGTCTCAAACTAACCACTATACCCATCAGTGTGTATGTTATTTGTACTAGCATGGTTTATTAACCCAAAGCATGTCTCAACCTATCCAATATACCATCCAATGCCAACTCAATGGAAACTTGATCTGATTTCAATAACACCAGGTGCTGAATTATCTGATTTCAGATACTGAATTCCTCGCTTGATTCAATAACAACAGGTATCAAATTCTAAAAGTTGAGGCATGGTAAAATAGTTCTTTGCCCCAATCAGTTTTCTTAGGTTACATGAATACGAAACTAGTGCACCCTAATCTGATAGTTATCAACCATCTTATTTGCATAGACCAAGCACCCAAATCAGAGCGGTCAGGATCAAAATCAAATTGAGGGGAGATTGGTATGATAAAAAAATGGAGGTGAAATCAAACCCAGTCCAATTCCACAACTATAGCTTTGCACTATTTTACAAACACATATTGCCCATAAAAAGTTCGCATAGGACAACCCTAGAAATGTGGAATCAGACAGCATAACCTAGAAAATGCCGGGGATCAGACAGTGCCAAAACCCTAGATAGCATACCCCCATGGATAAATGTTGAATCGCACAGCATACCCCCTAAAATGCCAGAATCAACACAGCATGAACCCTAGAAAAAATTGACTAGCACATAGAGAATCGATGATGAGCAAAGCATTGAAAAGCATGGGGAGAGAGGGCTGGGGCTGGATCAGGTCTGGACTCACCTCCTTCCTTGCCTCAAGCGCGCGCAGAAGCAGAGAACGCGCGGCGCGCCACGCCGCGCGCAGGAGCAGAGGAGGGACCGGACGCTCTTCCTCTACCGCCAGATTCCCGCGCCGCCGCTCATCCTCTACCACCAGATCCTGAAGGCCCCCCTCGCGCTGCTGCTTGCTCCAATACCTCGCAGTTCACCTCCGCTGTTGAATCCCTAGACTCCACCAATCCTGTCAAAAATCAAACAAAAATGTTCATCCATGTGTTTTTGCGTGGTGAGGGAGGTGGCGTAGTAGATGTGTACTCACCTCAGTGCGCTATCGCCCACCTGGGATGTGCGCTTCTCCCTGCGCGGCGTCGCTGGCGGCGACGGGTGAGAAAATCGCCGGCTGCGGTCGTGAGACACGAAACCCTATAGAGAGAGGAATGGGAAATGGAAATGCGGAACCAAATGGGTGCGCTCGCCTAACTAGTGGGGCCCACGAGACTCGTCGGATAGGATCCCGCACGTGCAACAGTCGGCGGCTGTAAAGAAATGTTTCGTGGCAGCCTACTGTCACAAAGTCTTTACCTAACAAAAATATTAAAAAAATTGCTGACCAACAACATTATCCCTTCTGGGGCTTTGCCCCATGGTGCTCGTTCAAAAACAACATTATCCCTCCTAAGCTCTAGTCTCGCTTGCAGCTCTTGCCTACCATCGCCTCCCTCACAAGCTGCAGCCCTGGCTAGCGGCCAGCGCCACTACACGTCCAAGCCTCCAAGCCATTCCCGGGTGGAGTAGCCTCATCCTGCGTCACCCTTGACCTCTACTCTGTGTTGGTCGATATGATGTGCCACTCCTCCATCCCTCACGAAGTTAGCGTCCTCGTCCTCCATCTGTCGCCTAAGGCTGCCACTGGAGAGGGTATGGACAAATCCACTCTTGTCCATACTCAAATCCAAATAATTATATTTCAGTTCTTACTCTCCCCAATCTCACCCATACCCAATGGATAATTAATTTTATATTAGATTCTATACATACCCAATCGATTATTTGCACAACCGCTACACCTTACCCTCCTCATTTCTTTAATAGATAATCTTTTTCTACTCATACCCTCCGTATAACATCCCTAGGTTTTTTGAACGGTAATCTTCTTATTAGTGGTGTCAAAGCACATTGATGTGGTCAAACCCTATGTTAGAGTGGTTAAAATCCTAGTACTCCAAACCAATCCTTAGTACTTCAATCATATCTTTAGATTTTTCTTAAGAAGTTCGAACTCGACCAATGCAAAGTTGTTGGTCTACTCCAGGAATACAACATTTGTAATTGGTGACATTTCAAATTTTGAGTGAAAGGACTCCAATTCATGGTCAAAGCTGTTTTGAACAGTATTTGGGGCCGAGAAAACTGCTGTCTTTGGCACCTGTTCCCAGCCAACCTAGACCTCAAACCCTATGCCACCCTTTACAAAAGTTGTAGACCTATAGTTCATCTGCAAGTTTGCTATTTGACGATTTTGAACTTGTGTACAAAATATTTTAGTTTGAATCAGTTGAATAGGCGTTGACCGAAAAAAAATCGGTGCTCTGTGCGCCGAGAGCGACGCGTCAGGCGGCCTCCACCGCCAGTGCCATGGTCCCTGACCACGAGGACGTTGAGGGTTCATGCGTAGTGATTCAACACCACATTGCCAGAAAGAATTCACACGAGAGATCCCGTCTCCAGCGCCATCGTCGTGCCCCACCGTGCCCTGTCGGTTGACAGGCTGCACACCTGTGCTGTCAACGTTGTGTCTCTCTCCCACGTGGCATTGTCTTCATGACAAAGGCGTGAGGCCCCCTCCCCATTCGCCTGACTAAGGGGCTCTTATCCTCCCCGCGCGCGACAGCACTCTTCCACCAGCCGCCATTACCGTCGCCACAGTCGAGCTCACTCCTCTATGCATCACTGCCGCCTCCCTAGCTCACCTGCGCCCTCTTCGCACACCTCGCAGACTCCCAAGCCCTGCCTTGCCCCACATCACACTACCCTCATTGGAGTTGGAGCCAAGGCGGAAGCGCTGCCATCGCCGGAGGTGCTTTTGGGCTTGTCCCCGCCACCAATCGGACTCCGTTGAGCTCCTAGCCCTCCTCGGACACTCCTCCGGCCAAGTCCGGTCGTCCCTCGCCGACAGCGAGCCTCCGCTGCGCTGTTGAGGGTGCACTTGTGAAGATCAAAATCTTTCTAGGGCCTAGGTGTAAATATTGAGGGCATGCTTGTGAATATTTAAAACCTTCCAGTAACATTTGTATAAATAGATTCTTAAGTTTTTAGGGTTATGTGCTGAATCTTGGAAAATCATATAAAATCATGGAAAAAATCATAAAAAACGCAAGTCCGATTGTTTTGGTTTCTTTGTGATGAGATTTACCAATTACAAAAAACATATATAGTGTTTTAGTATGTAGTTTTTAAACTAAAATTCAATTTCAGTTTGAAGTGGATTTGTTATAGTTCAAAATCTATAACTGATCTAAGGCTGAAATTTTTGTATGATGTTCCTGATGTCTTGAATAGGCATGTGTAGAAAGTTGGCACAAAGTTACTGACTGGATTTTGTTTTATGAATTATTTCATTTTATTGCTAGATTTGGATGCATGATTTTTGTAGCCCCGTTTAGATAGCTTTTGTAGCTCAGCTTTTTAATATGGCTTAGTTGTAGTTAGACTTGCATCTGGTAGACTATGGGAGACTTTGGTTGGGCTTTTCCCTACTTTTGCTTTTGCCAAAAGCCAACAGACCAACCAAAGGGGTTGGCTGCCATCCAAAGCCACAGCCAAAAGCAGTTTTTTCCTAGTACAAAGATGAAAGCACTTTGACCCGTGCTTTCAGCTGCTTTTGGGCCACAAAATTACCCACCTGCCACTAGTTATGGAAAAAATGATTTGTTCTTTCTTTCCTTCCCCGGTCCTGTCCACTGCACGCCTACTCTACACTCGCGAGCATGTCCATCGGTGAGCTCGGACCACGGCGCTCCGACCGACGGCGAGCTCGGCCTGCGGTGCTCCGACCGGCGAGCTTGGGCCGCGGCACTCCGGCCGTAGCTCCCAGGCCATACTGCCCCCGGTCAACGCTCCCCTGGCCGCGGCGCCCAGCACCTGCAGTGGGAGCAGTCCCATCGAAGGAAGTCCCCGTGGTCCGGTCGCCGAAGCTCGCTGGAGGTGGGGTAGGGGCGGAGGGTGGGAAGTTGAGGAGGTGCAGGCGCGAGGGATCGGAGGGATTTGACCGATGCGTAGAAGATTTGGCCGGCAGCCTACCTCTGCTAGATGGACATAAATGGGGGCCTCCGCCGCCAGACGCAGACAGGCCACCCGCGTGCGCTTGCCGCCGGATGCGAGGGCTGCCGCTTGGGAGATCCTCCGTGGCATGTGGAGACGAGGTAGGTGGACGGGTCCCGGACCTTGAGGACGGTGGGGAAGATGACAAGCAGGCACATGGCATGCGCAGAGGCCGCAGGCTCCGCCGGGCGGGAGCACCGCCATCGGGCACGAGCTCCGCCATGCTCCAGGCCGAAGCGAGCTCCGGCCGCAACCTCCGGCCGCCGCTCCCCTGGCGGGTGAGCGAGGATGAGAAGGCGAGGTGGGCAGGAAAGGAGGAAGAAGACATTTTGTGTCCATGACGTGTGGGCTCCGCTTGTAAGCGAGAGATGCATTGCCAAAAGTCATAGCCGTTGAACCAAACGGTCTTCTGCTTTTGCCACAACTATTTTTTCACAGCTGCTTTTCCACAACTCATAGCCCACAGCAGCTTTTGCAAAAGCTACAGCCTAACTAAACACACCCTATATAAAAAAATTTATAACTTAGTTAGATGCATGTTTTTTATTTATGCATATCTAGGAGTTTTAATTCACAATTGGAAATTTGTTTAGGATCAGAGCCTATCTTTTTGGTATTGAGTACTAGTTTGGACATGGTTAGCATAATACATTTCTCTGTGTATTTTATTCTTGTTTTTCTAGGCTGGAATTGGTCATTTTTGTGTAGCTTGATATATTTAGTTTCTAGAACTGAATTTTGGTGTGTAGCTTTGTTTGGCTCCAGTGCTACTGTGCATGAAAATTCAGAGCTAGATCATGTATATATTCTCATGAATGAATTAATCATGTTTTTGACAGCTAGAACTTGTTGTATTTTTCATGCTTAGAATATAGCTTGCATTGATGTCAATTTTGGTCAATGCTTAGTAGTTGAACCATGAGCTCGTATAAATTTTCTCGCTGTGATCTTGTGTGTAGTTTTAACATATTTAATTTTTGAAGTAAATCAAGCTCAATAAAGAAAGAAATAAAGAAATATTTTTTAATCCTAGTTGCACCTTAAACCTTGGCCTGAAGCTCTACCAAACCACCCTGAACAACCCTTGTTTTTTGTTGTGAAGTTAAATAAATTTAATTTGTATAGATGTGTACACAATCACCATTAAAAATGAGTTTTAAGCCACACCAACACACCCCTTTCTTTTATAGGACGAGTATGATGAATATACCTTGTCAAGGTCAATGTGGCCACCTCTAAACCCCATGTTTCTGTTTGTGTTTAGTTTGTAAGCTTAATCAACTTCACCAAATATTTATGCATATGCATTGCTCGTGTAGAATTACTCGACGGTAACTACATGCTCTTGTCGGAACATGGAGAGGAAGGAGTTGACGGGGACGTGCACTACGCGGAAGTGAATCAAGACCTAGACCAAAGTCCAGAAGAGCCCAAGGCTAGCTTTGCTGATAAAGGTAAGCACCAAATCATAGCCCAATTCTTTTAAAACTTGCAGCTATCTATTTTATCTTTGTGCATTTATGTTTCAGGGGTTGAATTAAAACCATATATACATTATCCCTAGGTACATATGCTCTTTTACTAGTATGCTAGGTCGATAGTTGTCATGCTCTAAGACATGATACAAGTCGAGTGATATTCGTCACACGCGAGATATAGGTTCTTATGTTGGAATCAAAAGACTTGATAAATTATATGCTCATGTGGTAAGAGCATGGAATTTGAGCTCCGATCCAGTGGCTTTCGTGGGTCAAGTGTTTGAATGTACTAAGCACTTGTCAGGAATGGGACCGGTAAGCCTGGTACCTGAAGGAGATGTTGCGAGAACTTTGCACTACTGATCTTGAGGTGCGCCTCTAGGATCGCCACTTGTGGTACATGTGTGAGGCTGGTTGACATGCATGGCATAGTATAGATAACCCTTGTACTTTAGCATCGGATCCTAATTCCAGGAATGACAAAAACCGCCTAGTTGGTGCCTTTTGTGTGGAGCGTTCTTCCGTGTGATTAGGTCCACCTTGCAAGGTTATTTATCGAATGATCGTCGGCCTCTCACCGTTATCTGAAATTGCTTAATCAACTGGCTACTATGATCCCTTTATGATGGAACTTTGTTAAACCTGATGCTTGAATCATTGTATGGCGTAACTTATGCTTGCAATCTTTGCTTACCTAAAAATGGTCAATCCACAAGAACTGGAGCTAAAATATTGAAAGCAAGGATCTATGCTTAATTGCTTTTCTGGAAAACAAACCCACTAAGCAAAGCCTTACATGTCTAGACTCTAGAGGTAATTTTTAGGATGGGTAAGTCTTGTTGAGTATTAGTATAATTAAACTTGTTATAATTGTTGATTTCAGGTGATATTGTTTGACCTAGAGAAATTCCTCCTGGTTGGGAGATGGAATGGGTGGATGATGTCGAGTGATGGCATCATGGATGGCCTCGCATGATGTTTATCGTACTACTTAGTTAAGTTTTGTTGTTTTCAAGCTCTGAATAATTTATTTATCATACTATGAAATATGGTTGTAATAATGTACCCAATGTCGGAAGATTTGTATTAATTTGGTTAATGTACTCTAGACTTGCCTTCTTGTGAGTTTTAATGCATACTTGTTCGATCCTCTGATGATATGTACGTGATTTTACCAGACTTGACCCGGCAACAATGACAAGCTACTCATGTCCTATTACTTAAGTGTCAAATGGATTGGTTTAGGTAATAATATGGGATTATCTTTGGCAAGTTGTCAAACTCCCCATTTATAGTGGGTGAATTTTGATAAAAAGATTGTAGCGAACATGGATTTATAAGACATTTGCTCGAGTTTGATTTTGGTGATTAATGACAACATGATCGATGAGACTAACCAAATTGTTGAGCATATCCTTGTAGGCATTCTTAGGTCTCATAGATGTTACCACAAGTTAACATACCATGATCAAGTTAACATGTCATACCACAAGTTAACAAACCATACGCAAGATAACATGTGCATAGCAAAAATGAGGAGTTAGTATATACTTTGAGACTATAAGTGATGACATGTTAAGTGATGGTATGTTAAGTGATGGTATGTTAAGTTCAAGTGATGGCAAGTGGAAGAAGCAAAGAAACAAGTCAAAGACACAAGGAAACAACAAAAGGGCACCGTCGTATGAACCGATGACCCAATTCTAGTAGCGTCGGATGATTGAGTGTAGAGTAGCAACGGCCAGCTCGCAGGAGTCAGTAGTACTGGATGAACCGACGGTCTGGTTGGTTCGACCGTCAGTCTATCTGATGACTAGTTTGAACAAGACAGTAATGCGCCAGGACAAGAGTCTTCAGCACCAGATGAACCGATGGGGAAGCAGTGGTTAATTCGACGATCCGTGAGTTCAAGACAGAGAGCAACTGGTTCAGAAGACATTAACATCGGATGAACCGATGGTGTAGTAGCGGTTCATCCGACGACATTGAGGAAGCTAACAATAAGGTTTTGGCAGCGAAGTCTTCAACACTGGATGAACCGACGGTGCGTCGGTGCAAGCGTCATATGAATTGTGTCAACAGTCATTGCAGTTGAAGGCAACAGCTAGTTGCACTGGATGAACCGATGCCCGAAAAAGCACAGCGTCGGATCATCCGATGGTACTACTTTCTACAGCTTTGGCCCAACAACTAGTTTGTTGCCTTGGGCTATTTATACCCCTTCCACCCCATCATTTGAGGTTGCTTGATTGTGTGGAAGTGCAGAGGGGTGTGAGACACTTAGAAGATCATATTTAAGCCATCCAAGTGCTAAATTGCTCATCCATAGACTTGCACATGCTTTGTGTGTGTGCTTCATGATAGGCTTATCTTAGAGCTAAGTGAGTGCAAGTTGCGCCAACCTTGTGAGGTGATTCTTAAATGAATCAAGTAGTACAAGGTGCAGCGGAAGCCTTGGGTCCTAAGTGGTTCACTGGCAATCGTCTTCGACCTCTGACTTGGACACTTTGTGTGGGGGATGTGGAGACCCCCTTCCTAAGTGGAGAAGCTCCTTAGTGGAGGCGGCATCAATGTGAGCTAGGTAGCTTGGTGAGTGCCTAAGTGACGAGTCTTTGTGGCAAGTCAAGTGATGCTCTTGAGAGAGACTTGGTGACCGGGAAGCAATACTCTTGTGTGAGTGCTTCAACAACGTGGATTGGGGTGGCAACATGTGTCAAGAATTTGCTTCCTCTCATCCCTCTTTACATTTCCGCATTACTTTCTTCAAATCCTTGCTTGCCTTTAATTCCCTATAGTAGTATCATGTTAGGATTGGCTATAGGTTGCAAAACCTTTTTTGGATGAGGGTTTCACACTAGATCAACCTTAGATTGCACATATAGATAGATTTGATCTAGTTTACTTTATGCAAAGTAGTAGAAGCCATAGGTTAAGTTTTTAAAAAAACCTAATTCACCCCTCTTTTTAGGCTACGAGCATCCGATTCTAATAAATAGACTAGCAAAATGCCCGTGCATTGCTACGAGCAACCAAAATGTTTACATTGCAATATATATTGGATTCAACAAGATAATAACAATATGAAAACAATTATTAACAAATATGGATTATATATATCACTCAAAAGAGTAGTACACCCTTATTTCCTATACAAAGAATACAAAGAAGCTGAAGTGTGCAAGGATTATTAGCTCATCAGGGACAGTGTGTTGTTTTCTCAAAAAAAGAATAAGGATAGCCTAAGGTGGGAATTCATAAATTATTAGCTCATATGGGAAAGTGTGTTATTTGTCTCAGAAAAGAAAATAACCAAGGATAGCATATGGTGGAAATTCATGAGACAGGATTACACATACAAGGGAGCAAATGTTGTCACAGACTAATTTGAGCTGGCCCTCATGACCTGGACTACACAGTAGAGAGTACCTTATCACATGTTGATGGCAAACCCCTCGGAAATACACGCAGTATTAGTAGCTGAAAGGAAATACCATATGATGGAAACTTCCAGAAAACACTATGCCTCAATACCCAAGAAATTCCTGGGTTTCATCACTATAACTACTATGGAAGCCTGTAGCTCTACATCTAGCTAGAGATATCTACAAGCCATTTCCAATCTTTAGACATGTCGCAGCTCCAGAGAGTAGAGAAAATTGCAGTAGCAACCCCATCCACTAATACCAGTACACCACTGTTAAAAAGGCCAGTACTCAGTAGTGGTACAATTTGGTTTTTGATAATCCCATTAGAAAGGATTCCATGCTTTGTTGTCTAAGGCAATGCAGATTCTCAATGTAAGTAGTATTAACCAAGATGTGTACATTTGCCTGCTCTATTTGTTTCCTCTGATCGGTGGCAGCTACAAGGACAAACAGTACTTCGAACTTGCAATGCTATGATATTGACAAAAACACCTTTGGAGCTGCCATTTAGAGAAGCAATTATATATCATCAGGATGCAAATGGTTGAATGCGAATAGGACAGAGCATATGTCTATCAACAAAACTAAAGAGCATATAAAGGGGAAGTAAAATCGGTGAATCTGTATGCAACTTCCAAAGGCTTCATTTTTTCAAGGTATAGTCTTCTTTAAGCCATCAATTACAAAGGTAACAGCTGTCAGAGTCATCTGCACTTGCGGAGTGCAAAATGAAATGCAAAATCAGTTGTTTGCTAAATACTTGAACCACAATGCTCCACATATAACGAACAACAAACAAAATGAGGATAAATCGGTACAGTTCTAGGAAATGTCAGAATATAGAAATGATGAGCAACAAGTCACTAAATTCTTTGTGCTGCAGAACAAATCCATGAAAATTTTATCATACAAGAAACAATATCAATGGTAACAAACCAAACAATTTATCTAGTTAATTACTATACTAAACAATCCATCTTTGCCACAACCAAGGAATTGATGTGTTAAGGCAACTGTAGAGGCGCACCTCGAGGAGATGCAGTTCTTCTATGGTTGTCATTCTGAACCAGAGCACTTATCTGTGGATGAGAAGGAGGAACAACAAATCGGTGAGGAGGAGAGTTGCAGACCAGGCAGTGAAAGGAACAGCGAGCGCCTTGGAGGAGCAGCACGGATTGGGGGAATGATGGTGTGTAGCCGCAGAGGAGACGGTGCGCGGTGACGGTGTCGGTCGTCAGCTGACCGGGGTGCTGCACGCCCGAAGGTGGACAGCTGCGGTGGCGGATGTAGGAGGTGGAGGTGGCGCAGGACGGTGAGGTTGGGAAGGAGGCGCAGATGGGCTTACCGGCGGCAAGGATGCAGTGCTCCGGCCCTGGAGGCGGGCGGTGGTGTTGGTCGGCATGTGTTCCGCGACACGGCGGCACTCAGGTGGATCTCCGCCCCTAGTGGAACCGGTGCGGCTCGACGTCATGTTCCTTCTCGAGGTACCAGTTGCCTCCGACGGCTGACGAACGCAATGAATCGGTCACCTGATGATTTGCCAGCGGTGCGGCGGCAGCAACGCGGGGGACTTGACGACAGCGGACCCTTTCCAACTCTCAATATTCAGAGATCTTGGAAGCTGGCATGGCATGCATGCAGTCCTTGATTCGCAAACATCGAGTCTAATCTTTTTGCAACTTGACTGGCCTCTCCTTGTGTGATCCTGCATTTCCAAAGAGAAGGGGGAAACAAAAAATTATTTCTGTCCTCAAACTTGAACAGATAATTGAGGAAGTAAAAAAACATTTTTCTGTACAGGGAGTGGGAGGTTATATTAACAAAAGCCGTAGAGTGCATGTGAGTGGAAAAGTGTTTCTCTGAAAGGCCTAGCAAAAATTACCTGCATATTTCCTTTTCTTGTTGGCTCTTCTTCTTTTGCGCTCAGCCTGTGTAAGTTCCCCCTCTTCCTTAACATCGCCTTTTCCCTAAAAGATTTTTTCAGGAGCAAGCATTGCAGCATCGGAAACGGCTACATGTGCAACCTGCAAGACAGAGCTCATGACAATAACTGAATGCTATGACTGAGGCATAGAGCAACATCACAATAAAATTAAAGGTTTCTGTACCTCCTCCATTGCTAAGGCTGGCACATTAGCTTGTACAGACATATCTTCAATGACCTGAAAAGGCCATATTTCACTCCATAAGGCGACAGATCTTCAGCAAAAAGATTACAAACATGAATTTTGAAGTTATCCTTACTGGCTTTGGAGCAAAGTGGAAATGTGATAGTGCATCCAACTTCAAGCATATCCTCTTAAATAATGTATTTGCCTGGGTGGATACAAAGTCATTAACAGTGCATATCACTTAGCTTATATAACATTAAATATTATGTTGGCAAGCAATGATCACACTGGATAAAATACAAATAGCATCGCAGAATGATTGAACATATGTAAACATGAGATCAACTTGACTAATGTAATAACTCCACCGCAAAAAACGGTTAATGCAAAAGATCTGCCATGATTAACAGACAAGCAAACACACTGAAAGATTGTTATTTCAAAGACATTTGCTTTCAAATTAATATAAATTAAGTACTAAATTATTCACAACAATTCAGATTAAGGGTAGGCTTACATTATTTTCACAACTGATAAAGCTAACTCCCCTTTTATTCTTGTAAGGAGTGAATAATTACTCACCTCCTTCTTTAGTTCATCTGAAATCGATAGAGGGGTAGGTGCAATGCCAGCTTTGTGGGCATAATCATTCTGGCATAACAAAAAAAATCAAGAATAAACTAATTTAATGCCTATCTCAATTAGAATCTCTTTGGATATAAAAATATATATTATGACAGTGGGAACCTCATAGAGTTCTGCAAGACCCTTCTTGCTCTTACTATCACCCCGTCGAGACAATATCGACAATGGTAAGATATCAATAGCACAAATATCTTAAGGCTAGTTGGCTACCTTGTAAGAACTGTAGTTATCATACCAGTTCCTTATGCTCCCTGGGGGCTTTAGATGGCAAGAGAGAAGGCTTCTCAACATCATCAAAATGACCCTGTAAGAAACCAAATCTAAATATTAGTAAGAACATAGAAAATGATCTCGAAGTAGTTGTGACGCCCCAGGTTTTCAACCGGGTTAATTAACCCTAACGAGCAGGTCAACTGCGTTGAGTTTGGTCAAACGACGGTCAACCTGGGCCATCACCTCGAAGACATCATCGACAAACCCTAATGACACCCCTTGGTCAACTAGTGGTCAAGGTTTGGTCAAACCCTAGTCAAACCCCTTTGAACACCCTTTGACTTCCTTTGTCGCACGGAACTTTTGCCGCGTTCTCCAAATTTCACCTAAACACTTCAAATTCTCCCAATACAAAAGTTGTGTATTTTGTCAAGGGACACAACTTTCATGTTCAGTGGCATTGCTAGTTTGGAGTGGAAATGGGTGAAAAATACAAGTCAACGCCTCGGGTTACTGTTCACTGGTGCCCAGAGAACAGCCAACTTGGCATGCGATTTGTGCACAACTGGTTGAGAAAAAGACCCTACGCCCTTTGAAGAAGTTGTAGAGGGATGCAAGATCTATAACTTTGGTATTCAGCTGTTTGCCCACTTCAGTTCAAAAATTTTGAGAAAAAACCTCCTGAACAAGACTACCCCGAATGTCTGGTGCCCAGAATGCGCGGGAACGCAGGAGCGCACGACGTCGCGCCCGGCCGCGTCGCGCATGCCGCCGTACCGGCCGTACACGCACGCCGAGGCCGGCCGCGTCCAATGGTCCGTGCGCCGCGCTCCCTAGTCATTGTGCGTGATGTCTACGGGTCCACGGCCAAGCCACGTGGCACCCGCACACCGGCCACACCGCGCCGCCCGCGCGCCACCATTGGCCGGCCGGGCCGTCGCACGCCGCCGCCCACTCCCCGTCGTACCCCGGCCATACCGCGACCCTACCATGACGGCATCGCCTTGGTGCGCAAGGAAACACTCCCCACCGCCTTGTGCTCGCCTATATAACCTGTAGCCCCCTTCCACACGCGTGAACACCGAGCCGCCGTCGTCCGCCATAGGTGCCGCCTCGGTGAGCTCCCCGCTTCGTGTGTTCACGATGCCGTTTGAGCACACCTAGCCCTTTCCCTCGCACCTAGTGAGCTTGCGTGCCCGCGTGTTGGCCAGCCCAACCCGTCTGCTCGCTGGAGCCCGAGCTCCCGCGGCCGCCGCCGGATCGCCATCGCTGAGCTCGCCCCTCCGCCGGTTCTCCAAGCCCAGGGACCCACCTAGCACCCCCCCTAGGACACCTAGAAGCCCTGTGTGCAGCACATTGCTCAGCCCACCCTGTTCCCTCGCCGGACTTCACGCCACCGCGGTCGTACTGCTCCTTGTCCCACCGCCGCCGCTCACCGACTGCATCACCGGTCAAGCCACCACCGCCAATCGGTCACGGGTGAGAGCAATCACAGCCTCAGGCCACTTGTTTGCCAGCTCGGGTCCTCCCTCGCCGGCGGCGAGCTCAACCCCGCCGCTGAGGGTAGTTGTGTGAAGGCCAAGGTCTTGTAGGGACCCGTGTGATAAAGCTGAGGGCAGAGTTGTGAAAGTTCAGAAGTTCCGGGGGTCATCCAGCAAAATGATTCTCCCCCCTTGGTGTGTTTTAGCTGCAACTTGTAAAATCCATATAAAATCGTAGAAAATCTAAAAATTGTAAATCAAATTTGTTGTGCTCTGTGTGACTAGACCTACAATTTCTACAAAGCATTTATGTACTTTTGAGCTATAGTTTTTGCTTGAAAAATTGAAATCTGAATTACCTACATCTGTGATTCTGCAAAATCCATACATGATCTTGAGCTGGATTTTGGATATGTTGTGGACACTAGCATGTGTAGGTCCTGTGACAAAAATTGCACAAAGTTACTAAAGAAATCTTTTTATATGATTTATCTTGTTTAATTGCCAAATCTGTCTAGATGAATTTTGTAGCTTAAAATACATTTATTTTTGAGCCCAACTTATGGATATCGTCTTGTTATGTTATAATGCACCCTTGGTGAATTTACCCTGATGTTATCTCTGTTAGAAATATTATTTCCCAATTTATGCATGTTTTTAATCATAAATATATAGATCAAGATCTATAATAGCTCTAGGTGTGTTTGTTGGTTTCTTAGGCTTGTTTTAGGCCAAAGCATGTGTAGGGGAAGTTTTGGCTATATTTTTGTTATATTTATTTGTTATATGCATTAATCCTTTATTTGCTAACTAGAAATGCCTTTATTTGTGTGCATTTAATTTCAGTGCTTCAAACTTGATGTTGCTTTCCAAATAAGTGTTCCCTGGTCAGTAGGTCCAGTGGGCACTGTTTGGCTCTTTTTGAGACTTGTTGGTTGTTTAAAAGTAGGAAAGCTAGATTTATCTAGTGAGGGAAAAATGGGAAAAACCATTCTTTTTGTGCATGAGTTATATAAATGAGTTAGGAAAGTAAATTGTGGCATAAAAGTAATTTTCCTTGCTGTCTTGCATTTAAAGTAAATATTCTTTTATAGATGTGTACACAATCACCATCATGAGAGTGCTAAATAGCCTTTTTGTGTTTACCTTTAAATGAATAATTGTTAAATGCTTTTGTTAAGGTGAATATGGCCAACCAAAGAATTCTTGTGCCTGTTTGCTACTGATTGATGATTAAATTAAATTAATTTATTTATTATATGTACACAGTCACTATTAAAAGTCTAGATAATAAAGTAACGCTTATTATTCCTTTATAGGAAGAGTATGCCGAATGTATTATTATCTAGGTGAATATGGTCAACCATGCACCCCATGGTTGGCATGTGTTGTTTTGAGGATTAATTAAATCAAACCGTAAATTAAGTCTTGTATTGCATCCTCCGTGTAGAAGTCACAGACGGTAGCTATACGCTTGTGCCGGCTGACGAGGACGAGGAAGCAGGAGGAGACGTGCACTACGTGATCGTAGAGCAAGACCCGGACCAACGTCCGGAAGGTTGTCTGTCTGCTTGTGTTGACGAAGACAAGCCCCGGTTTATCATTAACCCATGTTTTATTTAAATTTATGCAACTATCTTTGTTATTCTATGTGCATTTACGTTCAGGAATTGATTGAAACCCTAGTTGCATGATCCATAAGTACCTATGATCTTTTACTAGCATGTTAGGTCGCTAGTTGCTATACCCTAAGGATCCGGTACAAGTCGAGTGATGTTCGTCACTCGCGAGAATAGGATCTCCTTTTTGGAATCACCTTATGTATAAATGAATTGCTCATGTGGTAAGAGCATGGGATTTGGGCTCTGTCCAATGACTTCGTTGGTTAAGTGTTTGAAAGTACTAAGCACTTGTCGGAAATGGGTACGATAAGCCTAGTACCTAAATGAGATGGTGCGGGAACTTTGCTCTACTACTCTTAGGGTTGCGGCCCCGGGCTCGCCACCCAAGTACTTGCATGAGGCTGGGTGACCATGGTGGCATAGCCCAGTAAACCTTGTACTAAAGACTGTAGCATCTGATCCCAATCCGAGGAATGACGGGAACCGCCTGGTTGGTGAACTCTTAGTGAGGGAACCTCCCATGTGTTTAGGTCCACCTTGCAAGGTTTGAATCAATCGATTGTCGGCCTCTCACCGTTATCTGAGACTACTTAATCTACTGGCCATGATATCCCTTTATGATGGAACTTTGTGAAGATTATTACTTTGATTAATTGTTTGCACAACTTTGATTGCAATAGTTGCTTATCTAGTAATGATTACTTCTACTAGAACATGAGCTAAAATCTGAAAGTAAGGATTCACTACTTAGTAGCTTTTTGGCAAACAAACCCACTAGCCAAAAGCCTTGCATGATTAGAGGTAAAGTCTTTCATTTAGATGGGTAAGCCTTGCTGAGTATTAGTATACTCGTCCTTGCTTTATAATTGTCGTTTCCAGGTAATGCATGTGATGTGTGGCCCGGAGAACTTCCACCCGGCTGGGAGCTGGAATGGGAGTGATTGCATCATGGACAGGCCTCCAATGATGTGATCGTATCATTTAGTTATCTTCCGTTGTTTTTAATAAACTCTGAACTATTTACTTTCATATCAAAGAACTATGTTGTAATAATGGACCCTACGGGGATTTGATGTTAATTTGTAAGGCACTCTGGACTCTCCTTCGTGGGAGTTTTAATGCATACGTTCGATCCTCTCTGTGTTGTCAAGTGATTTACCGGGCGTTAACCCGACAACACTCAACGGGATGATTCTTTATTATCGCTTAATGACCAAATGGAGTGGTTTAGGCGATAATACGGAATTATCTTGGATGGGGTTATCACAGTAGTCCTCAGAATTTACCAGTGCAACTAACGCTATTACACTACCATGCTGAAGTATAAGACCATGGACAGGACCAAAATGAAAAAATATGATATGTACCTCTGCAATTCTTTCTTTATCATCTCTTCAAGAGAAGCTGTGACTTCCTCGGTGATTACAGGGGCAGGTCTTACATTGTGCTCAAAATCAAGGTCCACTTCCAGGGTGCTGTTTTTGGGTCTGCTAGAAGCAGTAACCTACAAATAACTATTTAGTTTATTTAAAAGTAAAATGATAATAAATTATCGTCAATGGAATTTTATATGTCATAAATATGTATGGTTCAAAGTAGATCAAATACACTTTGTCCATTACTAAAGGACCGAAACGGCGAATCAGAGAGGGAGGGGGAGTGAATGGGAGCCGGTAAAAATTCTTCTCGAAGTTGATGAAAGCACCAACAAGATGAACATGGCTTCCGACACACTTCACCGACTTACTACCCAAGTTGGCCAAGCCCACGTAGCCGCTGGAGTGCCACTGGACCTAGGAACCAACACACAACCTTCCGACCCGAGAACGCAGCGGGACACCAAACCTCAAGTCCACTGACCAACACCGGTCAAACCGGTGAGCACCACCGGTCAGACCGGTCCCTGCTGGTGAAACTTGGTGACTTCCACTGAAAGGCTCCACACCGGTGAGACCTATGCAACACACTGATCTGACCGGTCTCAGCCAGAAAGCCTCAAAACACCGAACAGGCCAACCAAGCTCCAAACCGACTCAAACTCGAAACAACTGCAACACGGGACAATAGCGAACACAGCCAGACGTTCACCTGAGCAAAAACCCAATAGGGGTTGCACCGGTCAGATCGGTGAGAGGCACCGGTCATACCGGTGTAGCCTGGGCAGCTCGGGATGAACAGCACCCGCGGGTCAACTACTCCAAATCCAAGCCTTGATCTCCCGAATCGCTCCATAGGCTTGAACAAGACTTTGGGGACAATAGGAACACCTCATGAGGAGTCCATAGCCAAGTTTAATCCCACCAAAACTTGTCCAAACAAGAGGAACCGAAGAAATCCCGCCAAAAGCACCTCTAACCCTAGAACACGAAAAACCCAAAATCGAGCCCCTTTACTCGCGGATTTGGGAGGGGAATCACAGCCCAAAGAACCACGAAGGGTTCCCACAAATTTCCCCAATCAAATCCCCAAGAGCAAGGTCCCGAAAACACCCCAAGAAAAACACTAAGAGAGGGCTCCAAAAATCACCACCAAGAACAACCGGGAACAACACAACAAGGCCTTGAGGAACCACACCGAATCATCTATACATGCCACAGATGTTCATACAAGGTCTAGCTTGCCGCCTGATCATCCAACCCTCTCACAAGATCTCACCATGAAGCTCTCAAGCTAGTCCTACGGAAATCCTAAGAAAATAGGAAGGGAAAGTAGGAAAGCAAATGAACTAGGGTTCCCAAAGATGGCTGCCATCCTCTCACCTCATGGGTTATATGGAGGCAACCGAAAGTCTAAAATACCATTTCCTAACAACTAGGGATACAAGCCCCTCAACGGCGGTTTTGGAAGTCTTCAAGCTTTCTCCATCGGACGGATGCCCGGTGACCGCAACCTGCTTAGCCTCGACGCAAGCCTTGCGATCCCGACGCGTGTCCTCCGCTTCGAAGATTCCGGACTGTGTCGTTGCACACCGGTCGGACCGGTGCTCCTCACCGGTCAGACCGGTACCCAACGGTCAGACCGGTCTAGCACTGCTACAGCACCGTCTTCGGTTCTTCGGTCTTGGCTTTGTGGATCAACCAATGAACCCAATGGTTTTCTGGTGAACCACCAGAAACCCCGCGAACTCGGTGTAGCCTCCGCCAATCTCCACTCATGACTCGGCTCCCACGTAGTCCCGACTCGACCTTGGTTTTGAGGCTCAACCAAGAAACCGTCCATGACTTCATCTTGTGTTCATGCAACCATGTGGCTCGCACTTGACCCTGCTGGCCATCGGGTCCCTCGAACGAAACCTACTTGTCTTCTCCACACCTGGAGGCCTCACCGGCGACGACCTTTCGCGCTTGTTCTTCACCTGCATCAACACCAGTCAAGCCGCAACCTGCACCTGCAATACTTAGCCAAGAATTTGTCCACACAACGTTGTCAATCACTCATCACACAAGGAAGCGACCATCCACCGGTCCTCGAACTACACATGGTCCTCAACCGCCGCGACTGCCCCCGCCGCCGGCCCTCCTGTTGGCCTCGTGGTTGGAGCTTCCGCCGTCGCTGCCACCGCCGCTAGGGTCACTGCCACCGCCGCCAGGGTCGAGGTGAGGGATGATCTCATGATTGTTGTTGCCACCCTGCGAGGGTCCGCCGGCGTTTGCACGAGTACGATTGGGCTGAGCCGGCAGCTCGGCTCGAGTACGGTTGCGACCGAGGTCTGTGCTGCGACTTGTAGCTTCGTTGTCGCGGTTCCTGGCGGGAGGAGGCTGGTTGACCCTGTTGTAG
This sequence comes from Cenchrus americanus, assembly GCA_947561735.1. Taxonomy (NCBI): domain Eukaryota; kingdom Viridiplantae; phylum Streptophyta; class Magnoliopsida; order Poales; family Poaceae; genus Cenchrus; species Cenchrus americanus. The sequence goes on along the minus strand of OX387242.1, from coordinate 160,162,435 downwards.
ACCCGCATGAAGTAAGCGTCTTCTGCGAGCTTGGTGATGACTTCTCCAGCGCGTATCCCCTGAGCTTGGCGTGCGATCGCTGTGATCGACATAAGGCATTGCTCGGGGGTGGTGTGTACCCTGCTCTCGACTTGTTCGAGGGCCTCCGCAAGGTTGCGAATGGGTAAGCTGTCTCGGAGACGCCGGCGCCGTTCGTTCTGTCTTCTGTTGCGCTCACGTCGAGCATCCCTGTTGGCGTCGGCCTCATCCGCGGGTGCTTCAGCAGAGCTCGTCTGCGGAGATGTCTTTGAGGTACTTGTCAGGTGTCGTCCCCGAGTTCCTGGCGTGTCACCGGCAGCCATGAAGACTTGGTGATCAGGGTTGCCAAGACTGGAGTCGGAGCTCGCCACCTCGGTTGGAGTGTACTCCTCAGCTCGAGCGAGTGGTGTTCCCTCCTGGAACGGGAGTGAGTCGAGGTAGGTGACGTAGCGTGAGTCCCCGCTTATCAGGTCGGCGGGCTTGCGGTCTGGCCAGTAGATGAATCTCCCGGCCGGTGTGGACGTTATAACCAGCCCGGAAGCCGGCCTTGATAAGGGTTGCTCAATAGTGTTGTCTTCGAACTCGGGATCCTCAGGGTCCGATCCGAAGTCGAACTCGTACGCGGAGTCCGAGTAGAAGCCGGAGAGGGGGTTGAGTCCAAAGCGTGGCCGGGTACGGTGTCGGAGTCCGAGTTGTACTCGGGTACAGGCTCCTTGCCGGCTCGGCGTGCAGAGGGAGCCTCCGTTCGGGCCCTATAGAGGTTGCGGGGACCACGCGTGGAGCGCTCACGGGGTGGGGGGACCACATGCGATGGCTGAGCAGCCGGCTCGCACACGGTAGCCCACGGGGACGTCGAGTTCGAGTTGGAAGCGGATCCGAGCTCGAAGTCGGCGTGTTGGTCGAAAAGCGAAATTTCGCCGAACTTGCCGACGAGTTCGCCCGTGACTACTTCGAGAAGCGTCACGAAGCCGGTCTCCGGGTTAGGCGGCATGATGAGGCGGCGTTGGAAGGATCCGCCGCCGTCGGCCAGCGGCACCTGTGCGCCGAAGACGAAGGTGTCGCCGCGGTTGAAGGCGACGGTTGGCTTGATGTAGACAGGAGCCGTCGAGTTCGCCATGTGATCTCGGGCGAGATCCCCTACCTGGCGCACCAGCTGTCGGTGTTTTAGGTCGGCAACCTACTAAGGGGAGTACCCGAAGTAGATGAATGTGGCCTTGCTGAGATCGGTAACTCGAAGGAAGAGACACGTGGCACACAATTTAGATAGGTTCGGGCCGCGAGGTGCGTAATACCCTACGTCCTGTATGCTGCGTAGCTCTGGATTGATTGGGTACGATTACAAGATGATGCAATCTTACACCGTGAGATGAGATGATCAAGAGAGGGGTCCCTGCCTCGCCTTATATAGTCCAGGAGGCAGGGTTACAAGTCGGTTTAGGGAGAGAGTACTAGTCGAGTACGTCTAGGAGTCCTCTATACAGTGCGGGACATGTACAGCTTCCTAACCGAGTACTTCTCCTCTGTAGCCCTTGTGCTTCACGCCATCAGGTACCATGCAGCGCAAGTCAGGTAGTCCCAGAGGCCCACCGAGTAGTCGGTCCTGGTACCCACCGAGGTAGTGGGCCCAGGGAGGTCCATACGAAACTTCTGGCTTCTCTTGCTGCTAGAGCTGCGAGCCATGCCACAGAAATCGTCCTTGAGGCTTAGGCCCGTCACACAAAGGCTGTTGAGATACTTGCCAAGGTTCATCCTCTTCGTCTTCATCACTCGAGCTTGAAGACGTGTCCTCGGAATCGGACTCAATGTCGCTCGATCTCTTCATCTTCTCTCGAGACCGAGCCTTCTTCCCATGTCCATGATCCTTCTTCTTGGACTTCTTCCTCTTGTCCATGAACTTGTGCTTGTCGTGGTTGTTCACCTTCAGACACTCAGCGAAAAAGTTTCCGGCCTTGCCACAGTTGAAACACGTCCTCGTGTTCCTCCTCATGTTCACCCTGTTCTCGTGCAGCCTCTCGAACCTCCTCGTCAGCAACGCCAGCTCGTCCTCTCCAAGCACGTCGAACTCCTCATCTGGCATGGACATCAAAGAGGACAAAGAGAACATCCTGGTGGATGGGTTAGTGTTAGCCTTTCCTTTCGAGCCACCGACGAGGGCAAGACTATGAGAGTCAGTCGAGCCCTCGAGCTTGGCTGTCATGCCCCTATCCACCTCCACCGACTTGAGCTTTGAGAACAGCTCGTTCACCCTCAAAGTGTCATACTTCTCCGACTCGACAATGCCTCGAACTTTCCGCCCCAAATCGTACGATCCAAAGAGTGTAAGAGCTTGACAGCTCTATCACGATCATCGTACAGGAGCACGTCCACATTGGCCCTCATGTTGTTCACAACCACCGTGAACCTCTGAAACAAGGCATCGATGGACTCACCGGGGAGATGAGTGAAGTTCTCGTACTCTCTCCGGTAGGTTGCATACATCCGTGCCTGAGCCTGGGCATTCCCAACATGAGCCTCCTTCAACACCAACCAGATTCTACAAGCCAAGTGCTCGGTGTGCACCCGATCGAACTCAGGCTGACACAAAGCACGAAACAAGTAGTCGACCGCCTTATTGTTGGCGTTGAACATGTCCCTCGATCCCGGAGCAAGGAAGTTCATCAGCTGGACATAGCTTGTGTCCACCGTGATGTCCCAAAGGATCTGACCCTTTCCTCAGAGAAACGCAGCCATCCGCTTACTCCACATTTGGTAGTTCTTGCCATCGAAGTGTGGAGGACCCGAACCCCGTTCCTGGTACGCCATCCTTGGATCTTAGACTGGTTAGAGTCAATAAAGACTCGAACCGGCTCTGATACCACTTGAAGGACCGAAACGGCGAACCAGGGAGGGGGGGAGTGAATGGGAGCCGATAAAAATTCTTCTCGAAGGAGATGAAAGCTCCAACAAGATGAACACGGCTTCCGACACACTTCACCGACTTACTACCCAAGTTGGACAAGCCCACGTAGCCACTGGAGTGCCACTGGACCTAGGAACCAACACACAACCTTCCGACCCGAGAAAGCAGCGGAACACCAAACCTCAAGTCCACTGACCAACACCGGTCAGACCGGTGAGCACCACCGGTCAGACCGGTCCCTGCTGGTGAAACTTGGCGACTTCCACTGAAAGGCTCCACACCGGTGAGACCTATACAACACACTGGTCAGACCGGTCTCAGCTAGAAAGCCTCAAAACACCGAACAGGCCAACCAAGCTCCAAACCGACCCAAACTCGAAACAGCTGCAACACGGGACAATAGAGAACACACCCAGACGTTCACCCGAGCAAAAACCCAACAGGTGCACCGGTCAGACCGGTGAGAGGCACCGGTCATACCGGTGTAGCCTCGGCAGCTCGGGATGAACAGCATCTGCGGGTCAACTCCTCCAAATCCAAGTCTTGATCTCCCGAATCGCTCCACAGGCTTGAACAAGACTTTGGGGACAATAGGAACACCTCATGAGGAGTCCATAGCCAAGTTTAATCCCACCAAAACTTGTCCAAACAAGAGGAACCGAAGAAATCCCGCCAAAAGCACCTCTAACCCTAGAACACGGAAAACCCCAAAATCGAGCCCCTTTACTCACGGATTTGGGAGGGGAATCACAGCCCAAAGAACCACGAAGGGTTCCCACAAATTTCCCCAATCAAATCCCCAAGAGCAAGGTCCCGAAAAAACCCCAAGAAAAATACCAAGAGAGGGCTCCGAAAATCACCACCAAGAACAACCGGGAACAACACAACAAGGCCTTGAGGAACCACGCCGAATCATCTATACATGCCACAGAGGTTCATACAAGGTCTAGCTTGCCGCCCGATCATCCAACCCTCTCACAAGATCTCACCATGAAGCTCTCAAGCTAGTCTTATGGAAATCCTAAAAAAATAGGAAGGGAAAATAGGAAAGCAAATGAACTAGGGTTCCCAGAGATGGCTGCCATCCTCTCACCTCATGGGTTATATGGAGGCAACCGAAAGTCTAAAATACCCTTTCCTAACAACTAGGGATACAAGCCCCTCAAGGGCGGTTTTGGAAGTCTTCAAGCTTTCTCCATCGGACGGATGCCCGGCGACCGCAACCTGCTTAGCCTCGACGCAAGCCTTGCGATCCCGACGCGTGTCCTCCGCTTCGAAGATTCCGGACTGCATCGTCACACACCGGTCAGACCGGTGCTCCTCACCGGCCGGGGACCGGTCCGGCACCGGCCGCAAGACCGTCTTCGGTTCTTCGGTCTTGGCTTTGTGGATCAACCAACGAACCCAGTGGTTTTCTGGTGAACCACTGGAAACCCCGCGAACTCGGTGTAGCCTCCGCCAATCGCCACTCATGACTCGGCTCCCACATAGTACCGGCTCGACCTTGGTTTTGAGGCTCAACCAAGAAACCGTCCACGACTTCATCTTGCTGTTCATGCCACCATGCGGCCCGCACTTGACCCCGTTGGCCACCGGGTCCCTCGAACATAGCCTACTTGTCTTCTCCACACCTGGAGGCCTCACCGGCGACGACCTTTCACGTTTGTTCTTCACCTGCACCAACACCAGTCAAACCGCAACCTGCACCTGCAATACGTAGCCAAGAATCAGTCCACACAACATTGTCAATCACTCATCACACAAGGAAGCGACCATCCACCAGTCCTTGAACCACACATGGTCCTCAATTACCTCTCCCCGCATGGTCCATGTACCAAGTTCAAGATTAGCTCTCCATTTGCTCTATTTTAGCACGCATCTTCAGCAGCTCCTTTTCATGGGTTGAGAGACCCTGCTCTTCCTGTAGAAAATTAGGAAAACATTGTCAAACTCATATATGTGCATGGATCAACTAAAATGAGTAGGTCTAGAGTGGGACCAACATTTCCATCATCATTCTCACTGCCATCAAGTTCCATTTCATGTGAATCATCCTTGAATTGAACTTGCTTTGTAGATCCATCTCTCTTTTTGACTGGCTGACTATTACTTTTCTCAAAAAAATCTTCAAATGCCCTTTGCTGTTCAGATTACAAATGTCAAATGCTATTATATCAGCAAATGCATATCTATCACTATAGTGGCTAAGCATTTTTCGGTTTCTGTAATCTAAGGAAATTCACGAAGGTTTACTTGACAAGTATATGCAAACTCATAATAACAGTGTAATGAAGAAAATTAGCAGCTACTGCTCTTTTTACACCTAAGTAGTCTAGGATGTTGGCAAGGGCCTGGCCATATGTATCATGGAAATGAACAGCAATCTTGTCCTCCGGAACAGAGGACATGACAGCTTTAAGCATAGCAGCTACACTACCTGAAACAGACAACATAACAGGGAACATGGATGCTTTGATTAGTTGTTGTGTGTTGTGTTCCTACCCGAGGTACCTGTTTCCTCCGACGGCTGACGAACGCAATGAATCGGTCACTTGCTGATCCGCCGACAACGCGGCGACAGCGACGCGGGGGACTTGGCGACGGCGGCACGACGACAGCGACGCGGGGGACTAGACGATGACGGTGGTGCGAGTGGACGGAGGCGTCCTCGGCAGCGGGATCTGCCGTCCATGGGCATGAGAAAGGTTGGAGGTGGGGGCGGCGTCCACGAGCTGGGGCGAGCAGACGGCGGTGGCCATGGCGGCGCAGGAGGCACACGCCGGCCTTCAGGCAGGGGGAAGGGGTGGCACCGACAGATGCAGGAGGCACGCGGCTGGGCGGCTGGCGTCGAGGGCAAGTTGCGGCCGCCGGGATCCGATCGCTCGTCGACGTGGGAACGGAGATGCGTAGACGGGGAACGACATCGCCGTGATGTTAGGGTGTCTCCTGTGATTGGTTCGAGGATGACAGTGGGGTCGGTGGTCGATGAGGCGGGCGGAGATCGGTAGTCGGCGGGGCGGCTGGAGATCTGGGCGGCCGCGGCTAGGGGAGGAAGCAAGGCGCAATCGGTGAGAAGGCATGGTGCGAAGGGCTGTACAGGCGGCGGCGACAGCAGCGACGAGGTGCGGAGGGTTGCGGATCGAATGGGGAGTGATTGGCGTGAGGGCAACAGAGGGAAGGGCAAAAATTGAATGCTGGCGAGCGGAAGACGGGCGGGCGGATGCGCTGGCCGCTGGGGAGAGGGGCGGACGCGCGGAGGCAGATTCACCAGAGCGGAAAAAAGTACGACCAACTTTTTGTCTCCACTTCATTCTTTTTGGGAGTAGAGATAAAAACAACACGGCCGCCCTGTTGTACTCGTGTTGGCACCAAGCCAACAACAGTGCCGAACAGCCAGGCGCCTAGTCGCTGTCAAAACGAAACGGTGCAGGCGCGCCATTTACCGTCGCCTCGAGCCATTTTAATTTGTCACCGGTGATGTCTGGTCTCATATGGATTGTGTAGTCTTATTTTCCTCCATTTTGCTCAGGTGTCTTCCAATCGTGAGATCCAGATCTTTGCAACTGATGTCTACCATCAATTTGTGGACATTCTTTCCCATGGATTTATCAGTTTACATAACTAAATGATGAACGTTTCTGGGTGTTGAACTCATGTTTTCTCAAAGCTCGCGAGCTGACCGAGGTGGCTTCTGTGCTAAACCAAGCCGATTTGCATTTTCTGCTTGTTTCATTAATGTTCATTAACGAGCCGAGTCGAACTAGCTCGTTTAGATAGCGAGTCGTATCGAGCCGAGCTGACAGAGGGCGGTGGGGCCGGACTGACAGCGCATGAGGATCAAGATAGACAGACGGAAGAGTTAAAGAAAGAGCGATTGGATAACGTGGACGGAAGAAAAATAATGAAATGCGGGAAGAAAAGAGTAGAAGGAGAAAAAAAGCTAAAGACAGTACGGACATTTTAGATTTTTATCCAAAGGTGAAGCTGTTTTGTATTAAAAAAATCAAATACCGCGCCACCAAGAAGCCACACAGGAAGAAAAGCTACAGCTCAGAAACAAATAATAGGACGTCCAATCGAGATTCGAGAGGAAGGCCCACTAGCTATATATTTTCACAACAGAGAAACGAACAACACGCATTCAGGGAACCATGCATGTAGGTGGGCCGGGAGTCTGCGACAAATCCTAGGCGATTTTCCAAAATCATATGGAGCAAGTCAAAGAATATAAGATGATGCGCCATAGGTTTAAAATGAAATTCGTTTCAACCTTTCCCTTTTGAAACGCGGTTGGACAGCTAGCTAGCAGAAATTGTTGCATAGAACACACGATTTCCTTTTGTACCCATGACAACAGAGATATTACTGCTCAGAGTTGTGTTTAACGGACCACATCAATATCCAAAGAACTGGTTGAGCTTCTTTTTGGACCAAACCTTGGGTAGTACTATGCACTGTGCACTTTTGCTATTTAAATTTAAAAACATATGAAAGTACTAAAAAGCTCATATAAAAAAAATTTGAGGGAAAATTCATTTAGGGGCACACATATTTGACAGTTGAATGTTAAAATGCAACTACTGCTACCAAGTGGTCCCTTTTCTTTTGTAAACTGAGGATATATCATCATCTGGCCGGTTTGGACTTGTATATTCTTATTTCAAGATATTCCGTGCTTTGGTGGCTTTCTAAAACAGGATAGCTCGGATCTGTATTTGGATTTATTATTCTTATTTCAAGATATTCCGTGCTATGGTGACTTTCTAAAATATAATGATATATTTTAATTTGTACGAATTTATAATTGTCAAATCTAATTTTGAAGATCGGAGCTGATCTACGGATCGTTTAATTGAATTAGCTCTGCACACGATATGCGAGCATTCTCAATCAGGCTTTAATACCGAAGTCGGCATCCGTGTCAAAGTCAAACTGCAAGAAAAACTGGACTCACATCTGTCGCTCCGGCAGCAGCCGGCGGCTCCGGCGGTTAACCGTGCCGATGAAAAAAACTTTGTGTGTTTCGCTGCAGGTGGTTATGATGCAACGTCTCTGAAAACTGACCAAATGGAGCGCACCTACCTGCGACTCCGATCACGGAACATAGAAAACTCACCGCGCTGATGCACACGCCTAGCAAACTGCAAAGGTCGTCGAACAAATCTATACTCTCTCTGTGCCGCCGCACCAGCTCAGCACGTATACACGCACAGCAATTGCTGGCCAGTTGAACGTCTGCAATTTGGCGACCTTCGCAAGCAATTCCCCCTGTTGACCTGCAGCGATGTGGATAGATCCCATAAGTCATCTCACATGCATTTGATTTATTGATTAGTATTCTCCTGATCCAATCGGGATTATTCTTCGAATCATTAGTTCTCTAATCGTCAAGTTAATTTCGTGGATGTATATATACATGTACTTGGTTGAGTCTATGACCATGCAAGACAGTACATTATTCGAGATTTCGAGCACTGCAAATTTTTCTGCGATCTGGAGCATTTTTCATATTGCTTGGCAGCATTTGCAAGGAACTGTCCGGACGGAGCAAGGAGTAGCTAGATAATAGGCATACATGCCGTCGCTTCAGGCGGTGATCGTCGGCGGCGGCGAGTCGGGGAATAGTGATATGAATACTAGTACTACTACGCTGGTGAGCCTCTTCCGGGCGAGGTCCGAGCGGAGCGCGCGGGCGGAGGAGAGGGTGGAGTGGGTGCGGTCGCAGCTCGTAGGTGGCGACGCCGAGTTCGAGACGCCGTTCGGCCGCCGCGCGCTGCTCTACGCCGACCACACTGCCTCCGGCCGCAGCATCCGCTACATCGAAGACTACATCCTCAACCACGTCCTCCCCTTCTACGGTCAGTCGCCATGACACGCATGGGATCGGTCTCAAGCTTAGCTGCTCTCCATCTTCCATTTCCTCTCTATCATATCCATGCCTAATCGTTAGATTTTTTTTGTTCCAAAGAGAGAGAAAAAAGATTGACAAATATAGACGTGTTGCATGCATTGATCAATGGAAGATGCGTGTGATTGATGTGCTGCTGCAGGGAACACGCACACGGAGGACAGCTACGTGGGGAGCCGGACGACGCGGACGGCGAGGAAGGCGGCGCGCTACATCAAGCGGTGCATGGGGGCGGGGCCCGGCGACGCGCTGCTCTTCTGCGGCTCGGGCGCCACGGCGGCTGCCAAACGGCTGCAGGAGGCCATCGGGGTGGCGCCGTGCCCGCCGGCGGCGGCGCTGCGGGCTCAGCAGCAGCTGATGCGCCCCGAGGAGCGTTGGGTCGTTTTCGTGGGGCCCTACGAGCACCACTCCAACCTGCTGTCGTGGCGCCGGAGCCTCGCCGACGTCGTCGAGGTCCCCGCGGCCGCCGACGGGCTCGTCGACCTCGACGCGCTCCGTCGTGCGCTGGCGGCGCCCGAGCACGCCGACCGGCCCATGCTGGGGTCCTTCTCGGCCTGCAGCAACGTCACCGGCGTGGTCACCGACACCCGCGCCATCGCGCGCATCCTCCACCAGCACGGCGCCTTCGCGTGCTTCGACTTCGCCGCGAGGTACGTGCCCGCCCTCTAGATCGTTGTCAGTACGTGGTTGTACATTCATGTTTGACTTGCATTCGTTATTCGTATGGAAAATTTCCACTTGAAATATCATCAGCCGAATTTGCACCTCTTCTTGCATCAAGTGTGAAACACAAGGAACCTGTGTGTCTATGTGCTTTGATTTCAACCTTGAAGTTCTTCGATTGTAGAAATATTCATGTTGCATCGTCCCGATAGCTTGAAAGAATTTACGCTGCCCCTGCGCGGGGTTTTCCTTGTCCTCGCCATTAATTTCTGTCGTCGCGCATGACCAGGAAAGTCTCTTGCTGTGCATCAGCTACATGGAATACAGTTCATCTCTCGTTCCGTTAGAAAATCTATCCAATATATAATTACAAATGTCATATACATGCATTAGGTTTCAAAGCTGACGCTGTAGAACATTACAAGTGTCCACCACCTGATCGATGTGGTGATTGTATATAGAAATTCAGTCCACACTGTTTGATCCATTCATGGGTCGCCAGATGACCCAAACAAAGGGGAAAACCAAACGGCATTATCTGAATACTCAACTAAGCTAAGCCATATGTCGTAGCCGGACAGATATCAGTCTCTCGATTTGATTTCCTCATCAAAATCAAAACACCCACTTTCCTCCACCCTTTGACATAAAATTTTGACAAAATTTGCCACCACCTGCCCTAGATCTATATGCATGATGATCTCACCTTGACCCGATGCCAATCAATGTGTATAACTAATTCGCATGCCAACACCATACGTTATGAATTCCATGGTTTGCCAAAACAAAACGCATCGATCGTCACATGTTATTAACAAATAAAAAAGTACTGATTTATTCTGAGAGGAAAGTAATACTGGCTAGTTAGTGGTGGTTGGTGCTAATTTATTCTGTGAGAAAAGTACTGCTGGCTGGTTAGTGGTGGTTGGTGCTAATTTATTCTGAGAGAAAAGTACTGGTGGCTGGTTTGTTCTAAGACGAAATACGGTTGGCTGGTGGCTCATCTGATAAGCCAAACAAACAAATAGGGCGATTAATTGTTTCGGTTTTCGCATCTTTGAAGCAATCTCAATTCCTCTCCCGGCTTTGTTTTTCCAAGTCAACCAGAAAAGAAGCTCATTCGCGGTACGGTCGCAAGTCCAGTTCGTAGCTCATTTGACAACGAAAGCCTTTGACATCTCGCTGTCTGAACCTCTCTAATGAAACCACAGCCTTTTTTTTAAGGAAAGAAACCACAGCCTTCTATATGGCGTCGCGTCCTCTCTCTCTCACCACCCGTGTTTCTTGCTACCTCATGTTTATTAGTATTGTGGAGAGAGATGATCTAATCACACATAATATATCTGCGCACCAACAACTACAAAATTAAATAAATGGAGATATGAAAATAAAATAAAAGAAGTTTTTGAATGTGAGGCTCAAAGCGTGTTGTTCTTGCTCTGTCTAATGACATTGTAAGGTGTAACGACCTAGTTGTTATGTGTGTGCCTCTGCGCAGTGGGCCCTATGTGGACGTCGACATGAGGTCGGGGGAGATGGACGGCTACGACGCGGTGTTCCTGAGCCCGCACAAGTTCATCGGCGGGCCCGGCACGCCGGGGATCCTGCTCATGAACCAGGCGCTCTACCGCCTCGCCGGCCAGCCGCCGTCCACCTGCGGCGGCGGCACTGTCGCCTATGTCAACGGCTTCAGCGAAGAGGTCAGGGAAGCATGCATTAATTTTCTTCTTGCACATGCATGTTTTTTAAAATATTTAAAAAATGAACATATAACTTTTTTAATTTGGTATATATTACGGACCAATGTTATGAAATTCCAACATTTCGTACTCTAGTACTGCAATCATTTTCCATGAAAATCGTTCACCCAAGTCACAGGGTGCAAGTATACATAAACGTACGTATAATACGTGTGTGTTAATTAACACGTGCATGCATGCACGGCGAGCTCGCTCGCCACTGACGTGTGTACACACACGTGCGTTGTACCATGCAGGATACGGTGTACTACGACGACATCGAGGAGCGGGAGGACGCCGGCACGCCGCCGATCGTGCAGAAGGTGCGCGCGTCGCTGGCGTTCTGGGTCAAGGAGCACGTCGGCCGCGAGGCCGTCGCGCTCCGAGAGCGCGCCTACGCCGACGCCGCCATGGCGCGGCTGCTCGCCAACCCCAACGTCGAGGTCCTTGGCAACGTCGCGGCGCGCCGCCTCCCCATCTTCTCCTTCCTCGTCTACCCTCCCGACGGCAGCGACGACCGGCGGCGGCGGCGGCTCCCCCTGCACGGGCGGTTCGTGGCCAGGCTCCTCAACGACCTATTCGGGATCCAGGCGCGGGGCGGGTGCGCGTGCGCAGGTCCCTACGGGCACGCGCTCCTCGGCGTCGGCGAGGAGCTCTCGCTCCGCATCCGCGACGCCATTGTCCGTGGGTACCACGGCGTGAAGCCCGGGTGGACGCGGCTGAGCTTCGCCTACTACATGTCGCCCGAGGAGCTCCGGTTTGTGCTCGCCGCCGTCGACTTTGTGGCGGCGCACGGCCACCGCTTCCTCCCGTTCTACGCATTTGACTGGGCCACCGGGAACTGGTCCTTCCGGCGACGGACGTTTAAGCACCACGCCATGAGGGAGAACCTGCTCCGCGGCAGCGAGCATCATCGCCGTCACGCCGCTGTCGCCGCAGACGACTCAAAGAAGAAGGCCGCCGCCGCCGGGGACGTAGTCGGTGACAAGTACGAGAGCTACCTGGAGATCGCCACGAGGATCGCGTCGTCGCTGCCGGACACGTACGATGAGCTGGTTTCGAGCGTGCCCAAGGGAATCGACCCTGACATTATACTCTTTCGTGTGTGACCCATTTGACGAACGACTTGTTGGTTGTTGCTCTGATTATAAGCAATATATAATTAGGGCACCACACCATTAGTGTTTACAACACAAGGCCACAAACGATTTGTGCTAACACATGAAAAATAGATTGCTGGCACATGCAACTATCACCCGCCAGCATAGTGGTGGGGGCACAATGTTGGCGGGCGCTTATGTCACCCGCCAACACAAATGCTTCCATTTGTGCTAGCGGGTGCCTTATGTCGCCCGCTAGCACTGTGACTTTGCAAAATTAACAATCCCTTTTTAAAACAGTAAAATGTTGTCAAATAAAATTTATAAACTACAAAGTTTCATACTTCCATAACTCGTCAATATGTGAAATTTTTATTCAGGTTGTTGCTTCATTTGACAAAGTGGTAGTAATTTTGTTCACAAAATCTATAATCTCTTATGTAGTTTGAAGAAATTATGTGAGAGATGTATAAGATTTGTGAAGAATGTTGCTAGCATTATTCCGGATGAGTAAATGACCAAAATAAAAGTTGGGTTGTGGATTTTGCAAAAGCTGTTGTGAGCTGTGGACTGTGAAAAAGCAACTGTGAGAAAGTAGCTGTGGCAAAAGCAGAAGATCGTTTGGTTGGACTTCCATGACTTTTGGAGATGCGTCTCTCACTTACAAGCGGAGCCCACATGTCATGGACACAAGATATCTTCTTGCTCCTTTCCTGCTCACCTCATCTTCTCGGTTCTTAGACTATCCACACTCGTTCTCCTTTATCTTCTCCTTCAAAACGGAATATTCCATTCCACTCACTCATATTCTCTCCTTTATACTTACATCTCCCGCATTCATCATCCTTCATATTTCTCCTCCATCCCAACCACCCGCTCGTGGGCCCACACGTCAGCCTCACCCCTATCAAACTCACCCACCCCTCCCACCTCTGCTCCACATCCCTCTCTCTCTCTCCCTTCTCCTTCCTCCCGGCGCCCCTCCCTCTCCCCATCTCTGCTCCACATCCCGGCGCCGGCGGGCCTGGAGGGCAGGCGCGGTGCGCGGCAGATCCGCGGCTAGGGCCGGCGGCGCGCGGAGGTGCCGGCGGAGGAGCCGAGGCCCGCGGCGGCGTGGAGGTCCCGGCGGAGGAGCTCGCGCCCGGCCTCGAGCTCGCGCCGGCGGGCTCCTCTCGCTCCCCGCGCCGCCGGCCCCTTGCTTCCTCCGCCGTCGCGCACCGGCGTCGCGCGCGCGTGGAGGGCGGGGCGGCGGCGGCGGCGAGCCGCGGATCCGGCTCCGACGGGCGTGGAGGCGCCGGCGGGGGATCCTAGGTCCGCGGCGGGCCGCGGATCCCGGCGCCGGCGGGCGGAGGCACTACGAGCTCGAGCGAGAGGAGGTCCGGCTCCACTACGGCGGCCGCCTCCGCTCCCCGGCCCGCCCTTCCTCTCCCCCACGGCCGGTAGGCGGGAGGGGTGGGGGCCGGCGTGAGGTGCGAGGCGGGCGAGCCGGGCCGGGGGTGCGGACCTCGAGCTCCCCGTGACCGCGGCGACGACCTTCCTCGAGCACGAAGGCGGGGTGGAGGCGAGTGGGGCCGTCCTTGAAGCGCGCGCGCGCGAGGCGGTGCTCGATTCGGCGCTCGTGGCGGCGGCCATGGCTCCGCCTCGGCCTTCTTTCTCGCCTCCCGCCGCGACAACCGCCGACCCCCGCCGCGACCGCGACGAGCGTGCATGACTGCGGCGGCCATCCCTCTCCGGCCGCCGCACTTCCGTTCCGACGCCAGGCGCGAGGTAGTTGGGAGCCACGGCTGCGGGACGCGTGTGGGCCCTGGCGGAGGCCCTCCATCACGCCAGATCTGGAGGAGGCAGGGGGCGACGCCATTTTCCGGGGGCTTTTCCCGTCGCCCGCTGCGGGCCTTTTTACTGCAAAAGGTGACGGGAAAAGGATGGCGGGGGGTTTCCAGTTGCCCAGTGCGGGTGGTCTTATCCTCTCATCAATGGAGTTCGCACTCAAGGGACAGCGCCCAAGGGTCGCTGCAATTGGGAGCACGGAGACCGGAGCTCGCTCGCCAGTGGCTGGAGCTCCCGCCTGACGGAGCTCGCACCGCGCAGATGTAGTGCCCAGCTGCAAAGCTCCTGCTCGATAGAGCCACAGCCTGAGCTGCGCGCGCCTCGATGGCAGGGGCTGTCTATCCACTCCCGCAGCTGCGCCAGCCGTTGACGAGTAGCTATGCGAGGGGGCAGTGCAGCTCCCGTGGCCGCACCGGCCGTCGGTGAGCAGCCATGGGAGGGGGCGCAAGAACCGGCGGCGGAGGTCACCCGCGCCCACACCGGCCTCCCCATATGTCTCTAGTCGTCGCAGGACCGCTGGAGGATCCTCGCCTCACCGGTGGAGCTCGCCAACGCCGGCGGAGCTCAGCTGGATTCGCCGGCGGGGTTCGCCCGTGCCCCCGGCGGCGGCGCAGCTCTCCCGCAACCTCCCATGGTGGGACTCGCCGGGGAGGGGCCGGGACTCGACGGCCGCCCGCCCGCCCGCCCGCCGGATCCGGAGGTGGAGCTCGCGCACTGGGGAGGAATTTCTCTCGGCCTCAGCTCGCACGTCGGGGACGAATCGCATCGCAGCACCCGGACAGAGGATGGGGAAGTCACACCCGCCGCCGTCCATGGGAACCTAGGGGCACTGTCGGCGTCGGCAGCCGTGGCTGCCTCGCCGGTCTTGGAGGAGGTGCGCCGAGGGGTAGGGGAAGGAGCTCGCCGCGAACATGGGAGGCGTCGTGTCACACTCCCGAAATTTCCAATTTCGGGACGTGAATAGAAAGAATAATTAAATAACAATTTTCTTATAATTCTAAAATTTTTCCAATATTTATTTTTCTTTACAGAAAATATAGCATAGGAAAAATCTTTTGTTTGATTTTCCGAATTAAAACAAAGTTGAGAGTTGTTGCACTCATGCCGTTGCATCTCAGTGCTTCTTGAGTGCAAAGGTTTTACAATGCGTTTAGGTGCTGTCCAAACCTTTTCGAGGATTTTTCGGATTTTTTGGAATTTATTCTCATTTTCCCTGAGCTTATTCAATTTATTAGAAGGCTCTA
Organism: Cenchrus americanus; assembly: GCA_947561735.1. Classification (NCBI taxonomy): domain Eukaryota; kingdom Viridiplantae; phylum Streptophyta; class Magnoliopsida; order Poales; family Poaceae; genus Cenchrus; species Cenchrus americanus. Next base: position 160,147,037 of record OX387242.1, on the reverse strand, counting down.
AAGTCTTTTTCATGAGCTCCAAATAGTTTATTTGGATCGTTCAAGTTCCAACCTATCTTTGGGAATTTTCCTAGAATTTTTGGAATTTTTAGAATATTTTTCGTGGCTTTTATGAATTACCTAGCTATTTCTAGATAATTCTCTTCCCGAAAATAAATTCTAAAAATAAAAGGAAAATTCTTTTCCTTTTTCATTTTCTTTCTTCCTTTTCGGCCAGTTTTCCTTTCAGCCCAGTTTCTCGAAGTCTGGCGGTCGCCCCTCATTTCTTCCGCAAGGCCGCCGCGCCCGCCCTCATCTCTGGGCCGGCTTGCTTCCACCGCGGCCTGCGCAGCCCCAAGAACCGCCGGCCCGGCCCGGCGCGGAGTCGCGGCCCAGCATGGCCCATCCCGCCTCCCACCAAGCACGGTCGCTGACCGGTGGGTCCCTCTTGTCATCTCCAACCTTGCTTCGTGCGGTGTGGGACTCATGGAGTCCCGGCCGCACCCGCCCGCGCCGCCTCGGCGTGGCCCGCACACCCGGCAGGTGCGCCGGCCCTATTTAGCCGCGTGCCCGGGCCCCGCGCGCCCTAGCCGCGCCGACGTCCGCCTCCTCCCTGCCTTCCGCCGCCGCCCTTGGGGCTGAGCCGAGCGCCGCCGCTGCCGGCGGGATTCCGGTCACCCTGCATACTCCCAACATCGGTGAGCTCGTACACGTGATCCTCTCATCCTCCTCTTTCAATTCCGTGACTCACTTGAGCTTCTAGGTCACCGTAGCGCCGCCATCGGAATGAATACCGCCGCCGGTCGCCCACATCTCGCCGCCCCTCTCTGATTCCGGCCGCCCCTCCTCGTCAATGCCGTCGGTGAGCCCTTCCCTGAGGTCCCCTAGACCTCCTCTTCTTCCCCCCCACTCAATCGAGCTCGTAGGTGCTCGAATCACCGGCGAAGGAAGCCACCCGCGCCGCCCCGCGCATCTGGCCAGAGCTTGAAGAAGCTCTTGGTTGTTTTGCGTTTAGACCCTTAGCTTTCCCTGATATCTCTAGATCTGTTTCTGTGTCTTGGCAATCTTCCTTAAAACCCCTAAAAAGATCCCCCTTCCATACATAAATCCTCCCTGGACCTCTTGCAAGATGACCCTCGGGTTTATATATGTAATTATGTATATGCCCTGTCTTTTCGCAGTTCAACCCTGGAAGTTTCCAATCTTCACATCTAGGTCCTCAGATCTTTAAAGAGCCATATCTTTCTCGTTTTAGCTCCGTTTTAATCCGTTCAAATTGCGTTAGGTCCATAATAATGCAAAGCACGCGTTAGTGGTGTGCGTTCACCATGTTTTTTTTTCTGAAAATAAAATTAATATTAACTTTGATTAATACTTAGTTATACACGCCTTTTATAAATAAAAGCAATATAGATCTATACCCGTTTTTCATAATCAAATTTAATTTGATTAGATTACTTTACATGCTTTTATAAATAAAATCTAATTAGATCTTTTACTCGGTTTTTCCATAAGTCAAATATTAATTGGCTTAATGATTAAATAACTTTTATAAATAAAAGTTGATTAGGTTTTTACTCCGGCTTTACAAGTAAATGTTAATTTTGATTAACACCAATGTAAATACTGTTTTCAATAATAACATGATCTACCACAAAGCTTCATTTAGATTATTCATATAGTTTAGTTTTTCTAAATTAAATGTTTAATTGGAATAATTCTTATATGAATCTTTATAAATAAAACTTGATTAGTTCTTTACTCCGGTCTTTTGCAAATAAAAAGTAATGTTGCATTAAATCCAACTTAGGGTATTTTCTTTATGAAATATCCTTTGCATATTTTTGCTAATTAAATAAACCTAAGCTTATAGTCTTGTTCTCTCATATATGCAAGTCGTTCGATAGACGTTCTTTATCAAGCTCTGTTTCAGTGTGTCCCTGTTGTAGAGCTAGCCCTCTTTTAAGTTCCAGATCTTTCCAATCCTAGTACATGCCATCCTATCATAAATGTCTTTTATGTAAGACAACTACACTCTTTCAGTTCTTTGATCCAATCTTGTGCAGCTACCTTTCTTAGAATCAATGTCTCTGTCATCTAGCTGTTCTTTCTTCATCCTAGTTCTCTTCATAGACTAGTTTTCCGAAACCTGGCCTAAGGTGAGTGTGCATTATAGTTCGCTTCTACCGTTCTCGTTCGTTTCACCTTAACTTGTACGTTAGCATGTGGATCACCTGTTATTTATTTTAATACTAAAGATGCATGTTAATCTTGACTAATTCTTATTCCAATGCTTTTATAAATAAAAAGTGATTAGGTTCTAATCCGGTTTTCTTTAATCATGATGTAATTGGTTAATCCCTATTCATAACTAGTTTTTCTAAATAAAAGATGTTAGGGTTAAACATCGGTTTCCATAATAAAGTTAATATGCCTAATGACATCATAAATGCCTTTTCAATATTAAAATATGTTTAGTTGAACGCGTGACATAAAGTTACTCGCCTAGATGACTTATACTCGCTTTATCTTTTTAAAGTAATTGTTAATTTGACATAATTTCTACTCGAATGTTATAAATAAAATATGATTAGGTTTATCGTGATTTTTTTAATCAAATGTAACTTGTTTAATGATAACATAGAGTATTTCTCTGAAATATTCTTTCACATGATTTCTTAATTAGAATATACCAAGTGTAGTTTCTTGTTGTTTGATAATGATCTCATGATAGTTTCGAGCTTACTTCTGTTTTCAGTGTTTCTTGCGCTTGCGTAACCAATAGAATCGAGCTCTATCTCAATGTGATCTTTCCAGTTCTTGCTCAATCTTCCGCAACCATCTCTTCAAAGTTAACCAAGCCTTTCACTTCCAAGCATACTTTGCGTTCTTTACTGATCTATCTAATCAAGCCTATCCTTTAGTGCGTTCTTTTAAAAGCTTTGATTTGATTTATGTATTGTTCTTAGTTGTACTCGTACGTTTGCTTTGCATGCTTGTGCCCGATGATTGATACGCATAGAGCGAACGTGGTTCGAGAGCTTTGAAGACCTTGAAGGTGAAGATATTCTGAGTAAATACTCTGTGGTTAAAGGCAAGTGTGTCCTTTTTCTTTTGTCCTAGTAACTTTATTAATCACTATTGCATATGCCTTGCATTAATTTGATGGGTTCCTACTAAGGATGACTAGTATTCTTTTTATCATTGCCTTGTATAAACTGGTTACTTAATTAATACTGATGGTAGATGTTGCTTAGTTTGCTCAACTGGGTTGGTAATAATCAACATGGTTATCTATTTATACTCTATGTTCCTTTATGATAATTTTAATACAAGATCACTGTGTATTAATCGGAACATGGAGAACCACCCAGGAAAACAGTACAACCACAAGAACGAAACGGGCACTGGTCTTGGCCAAGTAATTAGGAACTTTAGCTTGGGGTGATCTTACCTGATAAGGACAAGGGATCAGCGGTACTGTGGGGTATGGATTCGCTCTAGCAGGGGGTTGGGTGAGTTTTTTATTCTATGGTGGGGTATCGACCTGCTAGGGGACTTTATACCTTGCTAACTAATCCGGACCTTGTGGGTCACAACTTGTTGGAGAACCTTTGTAAAGGCCATGTAGTGTCCCTATGCAACCACACCTCGGTAGTGTGGTATGGTGCTTGGCCGGCATCGCATGGTTGGGTTCAAAGTTCTTCGGAGCTTTTACGCTGTTTGTGGTGAAAGTGTACAACCTCTGCAGAGTGTAAAACTAACTAGTTAGCCGTGCTCACGGTCAAGAGCGGCCTGGACCCTCACATGATTAATTGAACTTGAAGATGGACTTAAATCGTGGTTTCTGGTTATCTTAGCCATATGCTTATGATGTTTCTCTTATCTTTATGCTTAATGTGGGTTGGTGTAAACTTATATTTTATTAGTAATCAGGTGCTAATAAAACTTGACCAACTAAAGTGCTAAATGCTTATAGCCCAGTCCACTATAAAGCCTTTGCATTCATTCTTTCCTCACACTTGCTGAGTACGACAAGTGCTCACCCTTGCTATAAACAATGTTGCTCAGAAAGAGGAAGCTACTCTGGACTTTGCTGAAGATGTTGTGGAGTGCTAGGCGTACGAAACCCCCAGTCGACTACTTGTGGAGTTCGGTGCCTTCGTTTCCAGGATTAAGCGTAAACTCTGATAATCTCCCTTTTCCTTACGTGATACTGTTTCTGTATTCACTTATATGTCACTATATGCATGAAACATGATCTTGGCATGCATATAATTACGCACTGGGTTTTCTTTGGAAAAACAGGTGTGACACGTCGCCATGAGACAGGGACGGGAAAAGAAAGGAATAGAATGAACCGTTTTGTGTGTAATCAGTGGCAGGTGGGTAATTTTGTGACCCAAAAGTAGCTGAAAGCAGGGGGGAGACCTGCTTTCATGTCTGTACAACGCAAAAGCTGCTTTTGGCTGTGGCTTTGGATGACAGCCAACCCCTTTGGTTGGACTGTTAGCTTTTCGCAAAAGCAAAAGCAGCTAAAAGCTCAACCAAAGGAACCCTATACTCTTTCGTGTGTGACCCATTTGACGAACGACTTGTTGGTTGTTGCTCTGATTATAAGCAATATATAATTAGGGCACCAAACCATTAGTGTTTACAACACTAGGCCACAAACGATTTGTGTTGACACATGGAAAATAGATTGCTGGCGCATGCAACTATCACCCGCCAGCATAGTGGTGGGGGCACAATGCTGGCGGGCGCTTATGTCACCCGCCAGCACAAATGCTTCCATTTGTGCTAGCGGGTGCCTTATGTCGCCCGCCAGCACTGTGGCTTTGCAAAATCAACAATCCCTTTTTAAAGCAGTAAAACGTTGTCAAATAAAAAAGTTATAAACTACAAAGTTTCACTTCCATAACTCGTCAATATGTGCAATTTTTATTCAGGTTGTTGCTTCATTTGTCAAAGTGGTAGTAATTTTGTTCACAAAATCTATAATCTCTTATATAGTTTGAAGAAACTATGTGAGAGGTGTATAAGATTTGTGAAGAATGTTGCTACCATTATTCCTGATGAGCAAATGACCAAAATAAAATTATTCATTTTCAAAAGTTATAAAACTTTGTAGTTGAACTATTTTTTATTTGAATTACTTGGTGTTGTATAATATGAGTAGAATCAAAACTGCATATGGATGCATATGAGTGTGCGGTGTAGTGGTAGAGGAGGCTTCGCGCAAGGGGGGGGGGGTCACATGTTCGAACCACGGTAGCCGCGGAGCATTGCAACTTTACGCGAAAAAATGTGCGACTTGCGACTTTACGGGTGAGTGATTGGCTGGTGGGGTTCCTCTCTTAAATAAGATTTTTTTTGCTATTTATTTCGAGCCGATTTCGAAAATCCACTGTGCTAGCGGGTGTTGCGCCACAAATGTGTTTTAGCCGCCAGTACAAATCGTTTCTGACCTAATGCAACATAGATAAAGATAAAAAAGTGGTTGTGCTAATGTGGTTCTAAGCTCTAATCCTTTGAGTGGATCTTTAGGAAATCTGTAGTCGGTAATAACCGGACATCAAGACTTAACATAGTACATCGATCAATGGGATGTCTTTATTTGGGCAATTAATCAAATAAGGAACTTCCAAGTTCGTTCTACATATAGAGCGTCATCTGTAACTAATATTGTGCCTTACAAAAAAATTATATGAAAGTTAAAAATTCCTCCTAAATAAAGATTTCCGTGTGGTACATGCTGAAGGGGGTCACTAATGAGGACGTGAAATCCATGCATATGTCCATAAGTGGTACATAGAGTGAAGAAGAGAGAGTCCAATAAGGATTTCGAAGTCGAAATAGGCCCGAGGCTAATTCGGTTTGAGTCCCCAAGGTGGAGGCCCCAAGCAATTCAAGCTCGAGTTCGTCTTGGAGTCCAGCAGGAGTCTTCACTAAAATGGACGCCCAAGTCGCATACGGGATCAGTTTTGGGCGTTCTTTATATGGTTGCAATGATAACTTCAAGAAGCTTCCAATGGAACTAGTCACATACCCAAATTTATGAGGAGTCGTTGGGAATGATCAAAACAAGTCGATGTACCAGAATCTGCCAGGATGTTGCGACACCGTCTTTTACTCTTTTAGTCTTTGGGCCGTGTATCGTATTAGGGCCCATTAGGGGTACGTCCAAGGGATCTTGCATGACCCTAGAGACCTTATTAACAGCCTCCACACCCTCGTTAGGTTTTGGGTTTTGCTTTATATTAATTGTCGTTGAACAGTTGCTGCTTTTTGGTTTGTGAAACTCCACGTTGAGATCTTAATCATATATCTGCAAATTGTCTCTTCAATAGAGTTGCATTTTACTTTGTTCTTGCTTGTGTTGTTTGATTCGCGGTAGAGATTAGCCTTCTTGGCGAGGTCAAGCGGCTTGCGTGGTGCTAAGGTTGCAAGGTTCAGGTCTTTGTGATGTGAAGCTGGATCAATGTGTCGCTCCTCGACCAAACCAAGAGTTATCCTTACCTGACTGAAGATCAGGCCACCTACGTCCCATCAGTCACTCACTCACCTGACGAAGGGGTTTGCTGTGAGCCGCCCTCGACAAAACGCACTCGGCAAAAAATCGGCCATATGTAGTGCACATGCCCTCATATGCCATTTGTTCGAGTTTGATTTTGGTGATTAATGACAACATGACCAACAAGACTAATCATATTGTCGAGCATGTCTTTGTAGACTTTTCTAGGCCCCAAGGATGCAAAAATGCCACATGCCAAAATGAGAAGATAGTATATATTTTGAGGCTAAAACGACAAGAAGAAAAGGAAGGGAAAAGACACCATCGGATGAACCGACGGTACCCTAGAAGCTAGTGGCGGTGCATGCGTCAGAGTACTTGATACACTGTATGAAAACTTAAGTTAACTGGCACCTGTCGTATGGACCTCCCTGGGCCCACTGCCTCGGTGGGTGCCAGGACCGACTACTCGGTGGGCCCCTGGGACCACCCGGCTTGCGCTACACGGCACCTGAAGGCGTGGAGCACAAGGACTATACATGAGTATTACTCGGTTAGGGAGCTGTACATGTTCCGCACTGTATAGAGGACTCCTAGACGTACTCGACTAGTACTCTCTCCCTACTCCGACTTGTAACCCTGCCTCCCGGACTATATAAGGCGAGGCAGGGACCGATCTCTAGCATCCAATCTCATCTCATACAACTCACGGCGCACTATTGCACCATCTTGTAATCGTGCCCAATCAATCCGGAGCTACGCGGCATACGGGACGTAGGGTATTACGCACCTCGCGGCCCGAACTGTCTAAATTGTGTGCCACGTGTCTCTTCCTTCGAGTCACCGATCTCGGCGAGTCACATTCATCTACTTCGGGTACTCCCCTTAGTAGGTTGCCGGTCTAAAACACCGACAGCTGGCGCGCCAGGTAGGGGCTCTCGCCCGAGATCACATGGCGAACTCGATGGCTCCCGTCTACTTCAAGACAACCTTCGCCTTCAACCGCGGCGACACCTTCGTGTTCGGCGCCTGGGTCTGCACTGCTGACGGCGCGGGCTCCTTCCAGCGTCGCCTAACTATGCAGCCCAACCCGAAGACAGGCTTTGTGACGCTTCCCGAAGTTGTCACAGGCGAACTCGCCGGCAAGTTCGGCAAAATTTCGCTCTTCAACCACCACGCTGACTTCGAGCTCGAGTCCGCTTCCAACTCGAACTCGACGTCTCCATGGGCCATCACATGCGAGCCGGCTACTCAGCCATCGCAGGCGGTCCCCTCACCTCGCGAGCGCTCCGCGCGTGGCTCCCGCACCCTCAGCCGGGCCCGTACGGGGGCTCCCACTTCGCGCCGGGCCGGCAAGGAGCCCGTGCTCGAGTACAACTCGGACTCCGACGCCACCCCTGATCGCGCTTCGGACTCCAGCCCTCTCACCGAGTTCTACTCGAACCCGGATTACGAGTTCGACTTCGGGTCGGACCCTGAGAAGCCCGAGTCCGAGGACAACTCCACCGAGCTCCCCTTGTCGGGGCCAGCCTCTGGGCTGGTTATAACATCCACGCCGGCTGGGAGATACGTCTACTGGCCAGACCGCAAACCTGCTGACCTGATAAAGGGAGACTCACGCTACGTCGCCTACATCGACTCGTTACCGTTCTAGGAGGGAACACCCCTAGCCCGGGCTGACTCAGGCACACCAACTGAGGTGGCACCCTCCGAGTCCAGCCTTGGTACCCCCGATCGCCAAGTCTTCATGGCTGCAGGCGACACCCCAGGGCCTTCAGGCACGGCTCAGGACAAGTACCTGGAAGACATCTCCTCCGACGAGCTCTCTGCTGATGCTCCACCGAACGAGAACCCTGCAGACAGAGACGCTCGACGTGAGCGTAACCGGAAGCGCAGCGAACGTCGCCGGCGCCTCCGCGACAACTTCCCCGTCCGCAACCTTGCGGAAGCTCTCGAGGCGGTCGAGAGCAAAGTACACACTACCCCTGAGCAATGCCTCATGTCGATCACAGCGATCGCACGCCAGGCTCAAGGCATACGCGCTGGAGAGGTCATCGCCAAGCTCGCTGAAGACGCCTACTTCATGCGGGTCGACAACAGAGTCAATCAACCTCCTCCAGCCAGACACCGCGACAACGAAGCCACGAGTCGCAGCGCCAACAACGGTCCTAACCGTACTCGAGCTGACCTCCCAGTCGAGCCAAACCGTCGTCTCTCCAACGCCGGCGGACCCTCACTGCGCGACCACAGCAACCGGGAAGTCGTCCCTCACCGCGCTCCGGCCGGCGGGGGCGGCAATGATCCCGACGGCGGCGGCAGCAACGGCGGAAGCTCCAACCATGGGGCCAATAGGAGGGCTAGAGGCGGCGTCGGCCGCGGCGGCCGAGGCCACGCGAACAGCCACGCCTCTGGCGCCTCACAGGGCGGCTACGACGCCCGCCAGAAGATCGAGGAGCTGCGGCGGAAGAAGTCGACCACTGCCGCTGAGGGCGACGGCTTCCCCGCCTTCTCACCTCGACTTCGCAACCTGCTTCTCCCCGACAAGTTCAAGCCTTTGGGGATCACCAAGTACGATGCGAAGCAGGATCCCATCCAGTGGCTCAGGTTCTACGCCCTCTCCATTGAGAACGCTGGCGGCAACAGCGACACCAAGTGCCTCTACTTCCCCTTCTGCCTGGACCAAGCACCACTCACTTGGCTCGAGTCGCTGGATAAGCACTCAATCGACAAGTGGGATCAGCTGAAGGAGCAGTTCACAAGCAACTTCGCGGGCGCCATGGGTCGATCGGGTACTCGCATGGACCTGGCCATGATCAAGCAGGAACAAGGCGAGACCCTCCGCAAGTACATGCGCCGCTTTTTCGACAAGCGTGCTACCGTCGTCGACGTCACCGACAAGGAGGTCATCGACCTCTTCCAGGACGGCCTCTACCACCGCCGCACCTTCGAAGACTTCGGTCGTCGCCGTCCCAGGTCCATCCCCCACCTCAAGGACATGATCACGTTCTGGGCGGATGAAGAGGACAAGGCCAATGCCAAGTACGACGCCATCCGTGGCAAGACCAAGCAGAACCAGGGCGGCGGCAGCGGCAGCAACGCAAATCAAGGCAGCCGCAACAACAACAACAACAACAACAACTACTCGGGTCCCAACCGCAAGCGCAAGCCAGACAACACCGTCGCGGCTATCCAGCGTCCTGCGAAAGGGAACTCAAAGAAGAACTCCGGCGGTTTCAAAGACCTGCTGAAGGAGAAGTGCCCGTGGCATCCAAACGGCAACCACACCACCGAACAGTGCTACCAACTCAGGCATGCACTCAAGGAGACGCCAGAGCCACCGCACCCTCACGATCAAAAGGGCAAGAAGAAGGACGGCAACAACAACGACTTCCAGGAGCCTGACAAGACCGTCAATGTCCTCTTCGGCGGATTGCCCAGCAGGCGGGAGCAGAAGGCTACCCGTCGTGAAGTGATGTCCATTGAACCAGCGGCCCCGACCCCTCTCAGGTGGTCGGAGGTACCCATCACCTTCTTCCGCGTGGACCAATGGACTAGCTTCTCTGAACTAGGACGGTTCCCCCTCGTCCTAAAGCTAGTGGTGGCGGGCTCCAAGCTCAACAAGGTGCTCATCGACGGTGGAAGCGGACTTAACGTCCTTTTCACCAAGACCTTGAAGAAAATGAAGCTCGACATCACCCATATGCTCACCAAGAGCAACACGCCCTTCTACGGCATCGTCCCCGGCAACGCGGCTATTCCACTGGGCTCAGTGGTCCTGCCAGTTACCTTTGGGGCGTCTCGGGACAACTACCGTACCGAGTACATCAAGTTCGAGGTCGCGGACTTCAAGACCTCCTACCACGCCATCCTCGGTAGACCGGCCATCGCCAAGTTCATGGCGGTGCCCCACTACACCTACTTGGTACTCAAGATGCCAAGCCAAGCCGGTGTACTCTCCCTCCAAGGAGACCTGAAGATCTCCCACGACTGCGACACAGAAGCCGTGGAGATCGCCTCCACAAATCAAGTACCCAACGCGATGATGGAGGTCTACGCTGCGTCGAAAAAGCTTGCCACAAGTGAACTCGACATCCCAGAGAAGTCTGACAGCACCAACAAGCCTCAGCCACCTGAGGAGGTACTCGTCAAGACGGTCGACCTCGGAACAGGCGACCCTAGCAAGACCACCACCATCGGGGCAGGCCTCGACCCCAAATAGGAAGACGCGCTCGTCAGCTTCCTTCGGGCTAACCGCGACATCTTCGCGTGGAAGCCAGTGGACATGCCAGGAGTGCCCAGGGAGCTGATTGAGCACTGCCTCAACATCGATCCTAAGGCCACCCCCAAGCGACAACACCTCCGACGCTTCGCCGACGACAGACGGGACGCCATCAAGAAGGAACTCGCCAAACTACTCGCGGCTGGCTTCATCAGAGAAGTCTTCCATCCTGAGTGGCTCGCCAACCCCCGTCCTCGTCCGCAAGAAGAACTCGAACGAGTGGAGGATGTGTGTCGACTACACCGACCTCAACAAGCACTGCCCCAAGGACCCCTTCGGGTTGTCGCGGATTGATCAAGTCATCGACTCCACGGCGGGCTGCGACCTGCTCTGCTTCCTCGACTGCTATTCCGGATACAACCAGATCGCGATCAAGGAAGAAGACCAGGAGAAGACCGCGTTCATCACCCCGTTTGGCGCGTATTGCTACACGACCATGTCCTTCGGGTTGAAGAACGCCGGCACTACATACCAACGAGCTATCCAGGCCTGCTTCAAGAGGCAACTCAACAAGAACGTCGAGGCCTACGTGGATGACGTGGTTGTCAAGACCAGGGATTCCAGTACCCTCATCGACGACCTTGAAGAGACCTTCGCATCACTGCGCGAGTACCGCTGGAAGCTCAACCCGAACAAGTGCGTCTTCGGCGTCCCTTCGGGCAAACTACTCGGCTTCATCATCAGCCAGCGCGGCATCGAAGCCAACCCCGTGAAGATATCCGCCATCACCAGCATGAAGGCTCCCACGAGCATCAAAGATGTCCAGAAGCTGACAGGGTGCATGGCGGCGCTGAACAGATTCATCTCGAGGCTAGGAGAACGGGGACTCCCCTTCTTTAAACTACTCAAGCATCAAGAGAAGTTCGTGTGGACTCCAGAGGCGGACCAAGCCCTTGCCCGTCTCAAGGACTTCCTATCAAAGCCACCGATCCTCACGGCTCCTCACAAGGGCGAGCAGCTATTGCTCTACCTCGCTGCGACTACTCACGTGGTCAGTACTGCCATCGTTGTCGAGCGGCAAGAAGATGGCCATGCCTACCCAGTCCAGCGCCCAGTATACTTCGTCAGCGAGGTTCTATCAGAGTCCAAGGCCCGCTATCAACCTGTGCAGAAGCTACTGTACGCAGTACTCATCACCTCGCGGAAGCTACGACACTACTTCCAGCAGTACTCGATCTCCGTCGTCACCGACTACCCGCTCAGCGACATCCTGCGGAACCAAGATTCTACTGGAAGAATCTCCAAGTGGGCTGTCGAGCTCGGCACCCTCACTATCAACTTCAAGCCACGCACAGCCATCAAGTCGCAAGCACTAGTCGACTTCATGGCAGAGTGGCGGGAGAACCAGCTACCTACTCCCACCGTGCGACCAGAGCATTGGGTGATGTACTTCGATGGCTCACTCAACCTCGAGGGCGCAGGTGCAGGGGTACTCCTGATCTCTCCAACGGGTGAACAACTGAAGTACGTCCTGCAGATCTTCTGGAAGGTCTCAAACAACGAAGCCGAGTACGAAGCCCTCCTACACGGGCTCCGCCTCGCAGCTTCACTGGGCATCAAGCGGGTACTAGTCTACGGCGACTCCGCAGTGGTCATCAACCAAGTCAACAAGTCCTGGGACCGCAACAAGGAGAACATGGACGCCTACTGCCTAGAAGTCCGCAAGCTCGAGAACAAGTTCTATGGTCTCGAGTTCCACCACATCGTCCGCGACAACAACGTTGCAGCGGACGTCCTCTCGAAGCTTGGATCCACCCGCGCGCAAGTGCCAGCGGGTGTCTTCGTCCATGAGCTTCATGCGCCATCCATCCCGGAGCCGGCGCCACCGACCACTGTCCCAGCTCATCGACCAGCTGGGCAGGAGGTCATGATGATCGACGTGGACTGGAGGCAACCCTTCATCGACTACCTCAGCGAGCAGAAGGTTCCCTCCGACAAGAACGCGGCCGAACAGCTCGCCCGCCGCGCCAAGTCCTACGTCCTCGTCGGAGACAAGCTTTACAAGAGGGGCGCATCTTCTGGAGTACTCATGAAGTGCGTCCCTCGCGAAGAAGGCAAGAACATCTTGGAGGAGATCCATAAGGGCGTCTGCGGCAACCACGCGTCCTCACGCACGCTGGTCAGCAAAGCTTTCCGGCGGGCTTTCTACTGGCCCACGGCTCTGGGCGACGCTGAAGAACTCGTCAGAAAGTGCCAAGGATGCCAGTACTTCACCAAGCAGTAGCACGTCCCAGCCTACAAGCTAGTCACCATACCGCCAACCTGGCCCTTTGCTTGCTGGGGGCTCGACATGATTGGGCCACTGCCAACTGCGCCAGGGAGGATTCAACGAGTGGTACCGGTGGCTATCGACAAGTTCACCAAGTGGATCGAGGTCAAGCCGGTTACATGCCCCAAGGCTGACAGAGTACTCGACTTCCTGGATGAACTCGTACACCGCTACGGACTACCCCACCGCATCATCACAGACCTGGGCTCCAACTTCAACAACCACCAGTTCTGGGAGTACTGCGAAAACAGCGGGATCGACGTCCGATACGTCTCAGTTGCCCATCCACGGGCCAACGGACAGGTCGAGCGCACCAACGGGATGGTGCTCGACGCTCTCAAGAAGCGGCTACACGATGCCGCGAACTCCAAAGGGGGCAAGTGGATCAAGGAACTACCCAACGCACTCTGGGGGCTGCGGACTCAACCGTCCAAGCCAACGGGGCAATCCCCCTACTTCCTGGTCTACGGCTCTGAAGCAATCCTCCCTGCCGACGTCATATGGAACTCGCCAGCAGTGGAGCACTACGACGAAGGCGTCTCAGAAGACAGCAGACGAGTTGACATCGATAGCCTCGAAGAAGCTCGGCTGCGCGGCCCCCTCGTCCAATCAGCAAGGTACCTAGAGGGTATCCGACGCTACCACGATCGCAACGTCAAGGAACGCTCCTTCAACGTTGGAGATCTTGTCCTCCGCCGTATCCAGAACACGGAAGGACTTCACAAGCTCAGCTCCCCCTGGGAAGGGCCCTTCACCGTTGCAAAGGTGACCGGGCCGGGCTCTTACCGCCTCCAAACACTTGAAGGCGAAGACATCAACAACTCGTGGAACGTCGACCAGCTCTGTCGATTCTACGCCTAGTCTACACGACTACTCCGGGGTTCAAATCTACACGACTACATCAACACCCCCCCTCGCCGTAAGCGGCCTCCGGTCCCGGCTCCGGTCTCGGACTTCTCCTCTCCGAGATCCGGCCCGTGCGGCTACCTACGGACCACGGGCCGCGACGAGCGTCAAGGACTCTAGCAGCGGTCTACTAAGAGACCACACTCCAAGATCCGGCCACCGCACGGCTACCTACGGATCTACGATCCGGCCTACACGGCTACCTACGGATCTCTGCCGTAAGCGGCTACCCGCTCCCGGCGCTACTCGGTTTGTAAGCGGCCTCCGGGTCCAAGCGACTACTCTGTAACTACGGCCCTGGCCATCCAGGTGTATTTCTTCAGTAATAAAGTTTGATTGTTCATCAACTTCTTTACTGTCTACTCCCTACAACGGGACCACTACTGCCGAGTACTACTACTCGCATCCACTCCACGATGGGGGCTCCGCACTCTGAGATCACGACTACGAGTACTCATTGCTGGAAATTTTTCTTTCATTGATACTTAAGCAATTCATTACAATTGTTTTCTGTACAACCCTGGCTACTAGCTATCTATTACAGGGCTACTGGAGGTTAAGCTTCTCAGCTACTTGCTCCGCGATGGGAGCCATCTGCTCCAGCAGCTCTGCATACTGCTCATCAGTGCAGTTGGCGGCTACCCCGCCGGCGACTACCTCCACTGGGGCCTTCGGGAAGTACGACTTCATGAAGGCCAAGACCTGCCTTGGGATCGACCTCGCCATGTGCTTCACATAGGCCGCCAGCCGGCTCGGAGCTTCCTTGAGGCGATCCACCAGTGGAGCTATCTTGGGGCCGCCCGGGTGCGGCACCAGGAGTCTTGCGATCGGCAGTGCGGCTTCTTCAAGCTCCTTCAGTTGGGCCCGCAGTGCCTCACAGTCTTCATTCAACTTCTGCAAGGATTTGTAGCAGTTGACGAGATCGCGGTCAGAGGCAATCCGGAGCTCCATGTGCTTCTCGCACTCGAAGGCAAGTTCTTTGTAGTTGAGCTCGAGTACCTGGCGGGCTTCTTGCTCCCCGTAGAAGAGGTTCTTCATGCTCGTCTCCGAGGACTTCAGCTGCTCCACCTGGCCCTCAAGCTCTGCAACACGGCAACAGTATAGTGGGTCAGGGACTTCTCGACCTCCAACAAGTACCCGACAAGTCCGGCGGTGTACCTTTGTTCTTGTTGCGGAGGCCCTTATTCTTCCGCACTAAGTCGTCGCCCTTCGCCTGCAACTCTTGTACATCGTTGTGGTATTTGGCGAAGGCGGCGTCGAGCTTCAACTGCATGGCAGCCGCGTGCTTCCGCGACTTCACAAGTTGCTCTTCCTGCGCCTCAGCTCGGAGCACCGCGTCTCCATAGCCTTGCAGCATATTCGACTTGTCGCGGGACCGCTCCGCAACGTCCTGCAAAGACAACTCAAGTCACACGAGTACTCAACAACAGAGGATTGACTACTCAGAAGCTAAAACTACTTACCTTCATCCACTGCTCTGCCTGGCGGATCGCCTCCAGATGCTTGGCCACCGTCGCCGGCTCGACAAGATCGTCTGCAAGCAGCTCTATTCCGCCGCGACTACTCGCGGTGGCCTCCGTCATCGGCGCAGAGCGGATGGGCTCTGCGTCCTGGATCTCCGGGGAGCGGATGGCCACCTCCAGAGAGACCTCTGGCGACGTGGTGACCCTCTCTCCTTCGGCCGGCACGGCGACCTCCACGACGACTTCTTCCACAGGCTCGGGGGCTCCTCCCGCAGCCTCCGAGGCCTCTGGTGTCGACTTCTGCATCGGCACCCCCGCAGGGATGTCACTACCTTCAGCCTCAGCGCCTGTCAAAAAGAAGATGAGTGCATCAGCGACTACGACTACTCCTCGAGGAGCCCCATAGCTTCGGAAGAGTACTCACCTTCGACTACGCTGGCCTCCGGCAACGACGCTTCGGCAGCCGGCGGCTCGGGCACCGCCTGGGTAGCAGGGGCAGACTCCTCGGCGGGCGGCACGACTTCTTCCGCCACCACTGAAGAGGGCTCATCCTCCTCCCAGGACAGATCCGTGGATTTCCTGCAGAAGCACACACAATTGGTCGTCAGTCAACATCGACTACTACAACAAGTACTACTCGCAAAGATGCGGTACTTACAAGTTCGACCGGACTATAGTCACGGCCGGAGCACCGAGGATGCTGGTGATGTCGACCAGTCCACCCTCGGCGGGCGCTTCCTCCTGTGCCCCCGCGACTACCGCCTCCTCCACAGCAGCGGCGGCCGGCGCAGTGGTCTCCTGCGCTCCTGAAGCCACCACCTCTTCAACGGCGGCGGCTACGGGTTCCGTGCTCCCCTGTGGAGCAGGGGGCTGGCGCTCCAGCTGCGCCAAGATCTCCTCGACAGTGGGGGCTGTACTACGACTTCCGGCTGGCTCCCCCACTGTGTCCCACACGCCTTCGTCGCCCTCTTCAACGGGATCCGTCGGCGGCACCTCCTGCATACAAGGCAGACTACTCATCAGCAAGGGTGTTTGTGCGATGGGTACTCGACTACTCTAGTCAAGACATCTTACCTCCTGAGGCGTGGTCTCTGAGACCTTAAGCTTCTTTGCCACCCGCTTCCTGGCGGGGTTGCGCGGCTTCCGTGGCGGCGCAGCCAGGCTAGCCTCCAGGCTAGTCGGGGGGTCTTGCACTAGAGGCACATGAGGCAATCCTGGACGGCTAAACCTCGACCGCAATTGGAAGCAGTCCTGCAACGTCTCGTCGTCGTCGTCGTCATCGGTGGTGTCCTCCACGATGATGGTGTCATCGCCTTCACCGACTTCTCGCCGCTCTTTCGCCTTCCCTTCCTTTGGGATCTCGATCCCGCTCGGAGGTGGCTGCGGCTCGGAGATGAACTTCTTCAAGTCATCCTGCAAGACACGAAGACGTCAGTAAGTCTACACCAAGTAATGACTACTCGACAAGGGGAGTACGACTACTCACCTCCTTTGGCGGGCGCGCGGCGGAGTACTCTTGGATAGGGCACGCCGTATACGGCGGCATATCTTTGAAGATCCGCGACAACCTCTCGATGATGTCGCTGTCGTCCAGCTCGCCTCCGGGCATCCGCGACGTGTCGTCGTCGCCGGTGTACTCGAAGCCTAAGGTGTCTCGAGCCATCAACGGCTGCACCCTCCGCTTCATAAAACTGAAGGCCACGTGTTCGGCCCTCAGTCCCGCCTCCCTGAGCACCTTGATGCGTGCCAGCAGCTCGGGAAGCTGGATCCCTTCTTGCATGGTGGGCTCCGTTTTCCACCATTCGCGGTGCCTGGGCTGCCGTCCGCTCAGCTTTGGCAGGCCGGGGTGGTGGTTCGTGATGTAGAACCACCTTGTCTTCCAATCAGTATTGGAGTCGACAAGCTTGTACGCCAGATATTGCTCCGCGGCGTCTTCTCTCAACTGGATGCCGGCTCCTCCGACTACTCTTGGGTTGGTGGCACTTGGCTGCGGCTTGACGCGGAAGAACTTCCGGAAAAGGATCCAATGTGGCTTGATCCCAAGGAAGGCCTCGCAGAAGTGCACGAAGACCGCGATGTGGAAGATGCCGTTGGGGTTCAGATTCATGTACTCGAAGAAATCGCTGGCCGGGAGCGCAAGCCCGCGCTCCACGAACCGCGCGAACATTGGGATCTCGTCTTCGGCCTTCTCCATTGGATATGGATCTCCAGCAGCGGACCTCCACATGTCGACCTCCTTCTCCCTGATGAACCCACTGTTCAGGAGAGTCAACAGATCTTCCGTCTTCACCTTGGACTTCTTCCACTCGCGGCTTGGATCAGCCCGCGGTGGAGACATGGGCGGCGCTACTCCGGTAGCGGCCGCGGCGGCCTCTTCGCGACCCCTCTTCTTCTCGGTGGCCTTCGACATCTTGGATGGTGACGGCTTCATCCTCCAAGTGCAGGGCGTCTTCACGCGCATCCGCTCGGGGGCTACCCTAAAAGCTTTGGGTGGCGGCGCACTTGGATCTACTACGGCGGCAACTAGCGCTGGGAGCAGATCTACCTCAGATGGAAACGAAATGGCTACAGCTCGGATGGGTGAAATACCCTAAGGGTTTTGGCTTCTATTTATAAGTTAAACCGGCTCCGCAACGGGCGGCTGGATAAGTCCACGCGCGGCTGACTCAGCGGCTGCGCGTGACCCTTCGTATTCTACTAGTCGGCGCGCCTCACCTCGGGGGCTCGGCTACTTCTACTCGACTACCTGGGAAGCGGCTAGTCTCAAGAGCATCTCAGGACACATTCTTCAAGATGACCCTTCAATTCGAGAGGAAGTACTCGACTCAAGGCTCGGGGGCTCCGTGCCACGTGTCCTTCGGTTTTTTCTCTCCGGATTTTTCGGGATTTTCTTGCCAAGACTTCAGATGGACCCTCAGCCAGAGCCCGTGGCTCAACCTAAGGCTCGGGGGCTACTCCATATGGAGTGCGATTTTGCAATCGCACCTCCATATCAGCTCCGGCTTCAAGACAAGATAGGCATTTTTTGAAGACCTTCGAAGGCAGTTTTCGAGGACGCTTGGAACTACTCGAGAAGACTTCAAGATTGCTCAAACATCAGCTGGAGTACATTCCAGCCTCGGGATGCTTCGACTACTCTTGAGGACTTTTGACTTGCAGCACTCAGGGACGCTTGAGGACTACTCGTTAAGGCCGTCAAGACTACTTGAAGCTATCCTTCTCGACTATAAAGTACTCGGGGGCTTGTCGTATGGACCTCCCTAGGCCCACTGCCTCGGTGGGTGCCAGGACCGACTACTCGGTGGGCCCCTGGGACCACCCGGCTTGCGCTACACGGCACCTGAAGGCGTGGAGCACAAGGACTATACAGGAGTAGTACTCGGTTAGGGAGCTGTACATGTTTCGCACTGTATAGAGGACTCCTAGACGTACTCGACTAGTACTCTCTCCCTACTCCGACTTGTAACCCTGCCTCCCGGACTATATAAGGCGAGGCAGGGACCGATCTCTAGCATCTAATCTCATCTCATACAACTCACGGCGCACTATTGCACCATCTTATAATCGTGCCCAATCAATCCAGAGCTACGCAGCATACAGGACGTAGGGTATTACGCACCTCGCGGCCCGAACCTGTCTAAATTGTGTGCCACGTGTCTCTTCCTTCGAGTCACCGATCTCGGCGAGTCACATTCATCTACTTCGGGTACTCCCCTTAGTAGGTTGCCGGTCTAAAACACCGACAGCACCGTCGGATGAACCAACGGTCAAATTTCTACATGCGTCGGACAAATAGAAGAAATGAAGCAGTAGAAGACAGTAGCGTCGGATGAACCAACTGTCCATTGGTAGTAGCCGTCGATCTATCCGATGGTCAGTTTGAACGAGATAGAGACCCACCAAGACAGGAGCTTCAGCACTTGATGAACCGATGGTCATAAGGGTTTGAGCAACGGTTCATCCGACAGCCTTAAAAAAGCTAACAAAGAGGATTCGACCGCGGAGTCACCGGATGAACCAACAGTGCATCTATCAATGCGTCGGATGATTGGTGTCAACGGTCAAGTGAGGTGGAAGGCAAGGGCTAGTAGCACCGGATGAACCGATGCCTAGAAAAAACATAGTGTCGGATCATCCGATGGTACTACTTTCAGCAGCTTTCAGCCAATGACTAGTTTGATGCCTTGAGTTATTTATACCCCTTCCACCCTGCCATTTTAGGTGGTTGGATTGTGTGGAAGTGCAAAGGAGCGCAAGACACTTAGAAGATCATATCCAAGCCATACAAGTGCTAAATTGCTCATCCAAAGATTTGCACATGGTTTGTGTGTGTACGCGCGCTTAGTGCTAGGCTTAATTTAGAGCTGAGTGAGTGTAAGGTGTACCAACCTTGTGAGGTGATTCTTGAGTGAATCAAGTTGTATAAGGTGCGCCGAAAGCCTTGTGGCCTAAGTGGCTCAGCGGCAATCGTCTTCGACCCTCCCACTTTGCGCGGGGGACGTGGAGACCTTCTTCCTTGGTGGAGAAGCTCCTTACTAGAGGCCGCATCAAGTTGACCAAGGGAGCTTGGCGACTGTCTTAGTGGCGAGCCTTTGTGGCGAGTCAAGTGGTGCTCTTGTGGGAGAGACTGTGACCATGGGTGGCTTAGTGCCTACCGATGCCACGGGATAAATCGTGTGTCAAGAGTTTGCTTACTCTGATCCCTCTTGACGTTTCCGAATTACTCTCTTGTAATCTTTGTTTGCTTTTACTTTCCTAAAGTAGTATCATGTTAGGAATGACAATTGGTTGCAAAACTCGGTTTGGGATGAGAGTTTCACACTAGATCAACAATAGTGCAGATCCAAGTAGAAGTGATCTAGTTTACTTCATGTAAAGTAGTGAAAGTCATAAGTTAAGTTTTTAAGAAGCCTAATTCACCACCTCCCCTCTTAGGTTACGAGCATGCAATTCCTTACATTGTCAAACAACCTCTTAGCCGAGGGCCATTTGTCGGGGACATGGCAAACGTTTGCTGAGTGTCAGTCTAACACTCGATGAAAGATACCCTTTGCCGTGTGTCAAATCTGATGCTTGACAAAGATGCGTTCAGAAAATATCTGAAACAAATTGAAAAAAAATATTAGGGGGGAGGGGTCCACACCGGCCAGCCCGCCCGCTCCTTGGAACGACATATGGTTTATAGAATGGAGGGAGTACGATTTAGAACAAGGGAGCACTTTACCACCTACTTACCTATTACTATTGCATTTATGACCCCAGAAACGTACAGCTCGAACCTTTCAGAAATCAAAATACAGGCGGTCTGGCATGGTCATGTCAAGCACAAGCAATGAAGCAAGCAACCGCCCATGCGCCAATGCCATGCATCATCCGTGTAAGCACATCAATCTGCGCATTAAAATCCGTTCATCAGTGGAGCGCAGATGCTCCATGCCTGCCGGTGTGCCACATTCCAATGGATCGATCGGATGATGCTTGAATTTATGCCGTACAGTGCAGACCCCATCTCTCCTGCTTTGCTTCTCGCTTGCGGATCCTATACTTCCAGTTCCAGGTCGATCATTATTCGTTATCCATATATTATATGGGGGTATAGAATCATGTATGATATTCAAATTTAAAGCTTAAAATTTCTTGTGATAATTAACATACGCGTGCTGCACGTTGGAAGGGGGGAAGAAAGCAGCAGCAACCTAGGTTAAAATTGACTGGACACACCGTGATAAGAAGAGAGCTCTGAATGGTTTACATTTTCTTACTGCAATAGTTGTAGAGGTACAAGCGGAAGTTTTGTAGTAGTAGCGAAGGTAGCAGTAGCAATACAAGAAGGGAGAGGGTAGTTCTTGCGAGAGAGTTTTCTCTGAAGGAACTTAGGTCGTGCCCATTCGGAGGAAAGAGAGTAAAAGGGGCTCTTGTTTCGGCGTCTACTTCTGGATCCGATTTCCACCAACAGGAGCCACAGTGATTCAAGTGCGGGCATGTGACTTCAACAATGATGACGGTGCCTTCTCCCAAGAAGTTTTGAATGGTTCTGGGCTTTTTAATTTATTTCCTTTTTTCAAGTTTAGAATTGAAGGTTTGAATCGTTCACTGAGTTTTACTCAGTTGACGAGTACAGAAGAAAAGTGACTGTATCGCATCAACGAGCGCCAAATGTGGCGGGGCGCCGGCCGGTTCAGTGATTAAGCCCAAGTAAAAAAAAACAAGTAGCTGGCTGTCCAATTGGCAAAGTCAACCTTGGCAAAAGGTATTGTCAAAAAAAAAACAACCTTGGCAAGTGGCAGATTTTGAAAAAAGATCATATGATCAATGATAAGTTGATAATCCAGGATGTTGCAGACGGCTACTGTATTTGTTTGCCTCCAAAGCTGACTTTAATCTGTGCTCGTAACACGTCGATGCGTGGTTTTACTTCACGCGTCGACTGAGTAGACTTGTTAACATGTGTGCATACGTCATGTTTGGATGGACCGAGAATAGAAAACTGGGTCAGGTCAGTCTCAATCATCTATCTGCAATAACAAACAACTACAGGTGAGACCCACCACAAGTTACGGATAGATTTCTCTCGACATGCAATCATTTCACGTTATCATCCACTATGTTACGCCATCTCACCATCCACTGGATCATATATTTATGTTTTCAATCGATTTTCTATGACTAATATTGTGTCGTTGCGAATAACATGCTACAAAATTTTCGTAGTAGAGAAAACTATAGGATCAATAATTTCGAATGGTTTTCTCAACAAAATTATCATGCTTCCATGTATAATGTTATTTATAAAATAATATTGTCATGAAATCACTTTGGTATTACTACTTTCACATTGCATCTTAAAATTTTATTTAAATTTTTTTTCGTAACATCGCGCGGGGTATCACTGTGAAGACACCTTGATTTATGTTTCGGGGGAAATAATATTAGAATGGAAGAACAGAAAGAAAGCGAGTGGCTGGTGTTTTTTTTTGAGCCCGGATCCCTAGTGCACAAGCTGTAGTATCTGAACCCTACTCAACACACTCACACCACACCCACGCACACCCCTAGAACTACAACTCATACACATCTCGCGTCCTTCTGGAGATCACCAAAGTTGCACGAACCTCGTAGACGACGGGCACGCCGTAGTCCCATTGTGGTATCACGCGAATATCCAGGACCTGAGGAAACAAATCTGGGAAAATCCCCTATGCCTCACCCGACTGATCCCAATAGGAACTGAACCCGGGCGGGTGGCCTCCACGACGGGAGCGCCCACCACTACACCGCAAGCGCGTAGGCGCGAGTGGCTGGTGTTGGGGTGCTCTTATATACCTACCAGAAGTTTCATAAGGATATGAACTATAAAGCCCACAAAAGCTCAAAATAGCCTACTTACAGATTCAAGTCCCCAAATAGGCCACACGATTTGACATTTTTTATTTTTTATTTAATATTTTTTTGAATCGCTGTCATTATTTTTTCATCAACATTTTTTTGGAATGTTGCGAATATTTTTTGTCAACATTTCTTATTAAGTGTTGCCAACATTTTTTCGTCAACATTTTTAAGAGCGTAGCCCACATTTTTCGTCAACATTTTTTGGAAGTGTTGGCAACATTTTTTCTCGTCAACATTTTTCGGAAGTTTGCCAACATTTTTTCTCATCAACATTTTTTGGAAGTGTTACCAATATTTTTTCGTCAACATTTTCAGAAGTGTTGTCAACATTTTTTGGAAGTTTGCCAACATTTTTGCTCCTTAATATTTTTCGGAAATTTTACCAACATTATTTCATCAACATTTTTCCGGAAATGTTACCAACATTTTTTCGTCAACATTTTTAGGAGTGTTGCCTACATTTGTTTTGTCAATATTTTTCAGAAGTGTTGCCAACATTTTTTCTCGTCAATATTTTTGGAAGTTTGCCAATATTTTTCGTAAATGTGTTTAAAAATGTTATCGATATTTTTTTAAAAAAGTGTTGCAACATTTTTCAACGAAAATATTGAACCAACATTTTTCATAAAAATTCCAACCAACATTTCTCGTCCGAGGCCAGCCGGCAGCGGCGCGACGGCTACAGGCCGGCGGTCCCGAGCTCAGCGCGGCACCACGCGCCATGGCGGGCGGAGCACGGGCCGCGGCGGGCGACGGTAGAGCGGGGCCGGGACCGACCGCCGCGGGCGACGCGTGGCGCGGGGCGGGACCAACCACGGCGGGCGACGGCTACGTGGGGCGAGGGAGCGACGGCGGCGCGTGGGGGAGCTAGCCCGGCACGCGCGGCCCCAGGCAGCGGCGGCGGGTAGGGATGGCTAGGCGCAGGAAGGTGGGGGTGGTCCGGGTTAGGGTTTGCTGCTTTGATGGGCTACGTGGGCTGGTTGTTGGCCCTTTGATCCAAAGGTTGTGGTTGGTTGCACTAATCTCAAACATTAGAAGGTGGGGAAGAAAAAATCTTCAAGAAGATATATAGCATTTCCGCTGGCGTTGTACCAATTTTTTTATATTTAATTTTTCACGATTTTGCAAAAATATATGGTCTGACACAAATTTAGCAAAAATATACATCTGGCGCCGTGGCCCATAGCATCAGGGACATAACGCCGTGGGCCACGACGCCAGGTGCCGCCAGGAGTGGGTCCTTAGCCCTAACGCCAAGGGCCACGGCGTTAACTCCCTGTCGTCATGGCTCGCGGCGTTAGGCGCCTAGCGCCCGGCGTCAGCGTGCCGGTGCGGTAACGCCGCAGCCCACGGCGGTATGTATTCCTTGCCGCCGTGGGCTGCGACGGTAGTTTTTTCTTTTAAAATTTGAATTGTTGAAGGATTGAATAGAACGACCAACCATTAATACTTAACGACGAATTTAGATCAACCATACATTTGCAATGGCATGTGCGACACAGTTACCCTAACTTTGTGTTGCTCTTGCTAGTCCTAACGTGCCTTAGGGAATTTAGGTAAACAATTACAACAATTGTAGTATAATTGTACGAATAATACCCAGAGAACCCAGACATCATAGACCCACCAGACTGCTGGGAGGCCATGTAGTACCCCGTCGGGGGTGGAGTTGGATCAGATGGTAGAGTTGCTGGTGGAGTGTTGTCCTTCTTTTCGTGGCATGGACAACAGCAGTACTCGTCCTCACAGCCGGTGTTCGTCTTCACCACCATTGGTCCGGTCACAGGTCCATTGTCGCCGTTGGTAGATGTGGGATCTGGAGAAGCCAATGCCGACGTGAGTTCTTGCCTCAGGTTGAAGATGACAACATCCTCGAGGTAGTTGATGTACTCTTGATACGGGTGAATAGCTGGGGGATCCACCCATTGCACGAAACCGTAGTTATCTGGTTGTTCGGAGTACTGCAGAAACTGTGATTACATTAGTAAATCATAAATAAAATGATGAAGGACAGAGGCCATGGATTTTTGCCTACCCATGCTCGTGAGTAATGCCAGAAGCGGCGACCTGAGTTGTCCCATCCCTGATAAACCTGCATAACACAAAACTCACCGTGTGCACATCTTGGCCAGTTCACCCTTTGATTTGGTGCGTACTTTCTAACATCACGCATGGATTTGAAATCTCTCTTGTCTAAGACTGGAAAGTTGGTGTTGAACTCTGGATCTTGCTGGCTCCACAATGCTGGACCGAGGGAGTAATCATCATCAGCCCCAGTCCAGGAACTCATTGTTGCTTGCTGTGTTGTGAAGTGAGAATGGTGAAGAGTGGTCACATATATGTAGGCGTAGACTGGATGGTGGGCCATTCAATCCGGGGCAAGAAAATGGCCAGTGATGTCGTTGTTTTAGACCGGCAACCTACCAAGGGGAGTACCCGAGGTAGACGAACGTGGCCTCGCCGAGATCGGTAACTCGAAGGAAGAGACACGTGGCACATAATTTAGACAGGTTCGGGCCGCGAGGTGCGTAATACCCTATGTCCTATATGTTGTGTAGCTCTGGATTGATTGGGTGTGTTTACAAGATGATGTGTATCCGAGAGAGAAGGGTCCCTGCCTCACCCTATATAGCCCGGGAGGCAGGATTACAAGTCGGTTTGAGGAGAGAGTACTAGTCGGGTACGACTAGGAGTTCTCTACATAGTACAGGACATGTATAGCTTCCTATCTGAGTACTTCTCCACCGTAGTCCTTGCGCCCCACGCCATCAGGTGCCGTGTGGCACAAGCCGAGTAGTCCCAGGGGCCCACCGAGTAGTCGATCCTGGTACCCACCGAGGTAGTGGGCCTAGGGAGGTCCATACGACAAGCCCCCAAGTACTTTGTAGTTGAGTAGGATGGTTTCGAGTAGTCTTGACGGCCTTGACGGGTAGTCCTCAGGCGTCCCCGAGTACTACAAGCCAAAAGTCCTCAAGAGTACTTGAAGCATCCCGAGGCTGGAAGGTACTCCAACTGATCCTTGAGTAGTCTTGAAGTCTTCTCGAGTAGTTCCCAAGCGTCCTCGAGTTCTTCTCTTGAAGGTCTTCAATAATACTCGCTTTGTCTTGAAGAAGAAACCATATGGAAAATGCGATTCAAAGAATTGCATTCCATGGAATATAGCCCCCGAGCCTTAGGTCGAATCGTAGATTCAAGCTGAGGGTCAATCTGAAATTCTGCCAAGATTATCCCGCAAAATCCGGAGAAAAAATCGAAGGACACGTGGCACGGAGTCCCCGAGCCTTGAGTCGAGTACTTCCTCTCGAATTGAAGGGTCATCTTGATTGTAGAATGTGTCCTGAGTTTTCCCTTGAATCTTGTCGTCACCCAGGAAGTTGAGTAGACGTAGCCGAGCCCCCGAGATGGAGTGTGTCGACTACTGGAAGATGAAGGGTCAAGTGGCCACCGTTGAGTCAGCTGCCGATATTTATCCATTTGGCCGTTGTAGCGCCGCTGGTTGGGTTATAAATAGAGGCCAAAACCCTTAGGGTTTTCCACCCCACACATTCACAGCTATTTGAAGCTGATCTAGCCAAGAGTTAGCCACCGTGATCCCGCCGCGTCTTAGTCTGTAGGTCCACGCGTGCCACCGCTGCTTGCCACTAGAGAAGCCCCCGAGCGGATGCGAGTGAAGACCCGGTGCACTTGGAGGATGAAGTCTTCCCGTCCAAGAGCATGAAGACTGGCGTTAGGAAAAAAGATCCCGCGATGAGGCGGAAGGATCTGCCCAGGGGTCAACGTCGCCGACATCTCCTCCGCGCCCGAATCCGAAGAAAGAGTGGAAGAAATCCAAGGCCAAGACGAAGATTTGCTGGCACTTGTGAATAGCGGGTTCCTCCGGGAAAAGGAGATGGACATGTGGTGCGCCGCCGCGGGCGACCTGTACCCAATGGAGAAAAACCCCGGCGAGATCCCGATGTTCGCCCGGTTTGTGGAGCGCGGGCTGGCACTCCCGGCGAGAGACTTCTTCAAGGGTCTCCTCAAGTACTACGGTATCGAGTACTTGAACTTGAACCCTAATGGGATTTTTCACATCTCCGTCTTCGTCCATTTCTCTTAAGCCTTCGTGGGGATCAAGCCCCACTGGGTCTTGTTCCGAAAATTTTTCCGCTTGAAGCCGCAGCCAAGCGCCAACGACCCAAGAGTAGTCGGTGGAGCCGACATCCAGATGCGAGAAGACGCCGCCGAGCAGTACTTGTCGTACAAACTTATTGACTCCAATCAAGACTGGAAGGCGAAGTGGTTTTACATCACCAACCACCACCCGGATCTGCCGAAGCTGAGCGGGCAATAGCCGAAGCATCGGCCCTGGTGGAACACGGTGCCGACGATGCAGGAGGGTATTCAACTACCCGAACTGCTGCAAAAGATCAAGACTTTGAGAGAAGCCAGAATGAGGGTCGAACACGTGGCCTTCAGCTACATGAAGAGGAGGGTGCAGCCGTTGATGGCGCGCGACACCCTCCGGTACCAGTATACGGGCGACGACGACACGTCGAGGATGCCCGGCAATGAAGTCGACGATGAAGACATTGTCGAGAGGCTGGGTAGGATTTTCAAGGATATGCCACCATACACACCCTGCCCAGTCCCCGAGTACTCCGCGGCTCGTCCGCCAAACAAGGTTGGTAATCAAACTTTATCTCCAAGTACTGATTTTATTGTAGTAGTCGTGCTCACCAAACCGTTTGTTGCAGGATGACGTTATGAAGTTTGTCTCCGACCCAACTCCCCCTCCTCGACTTGTAGATATTCCAGAGGAGGGCAAGGGCAAGGCCATGGAGCGCCGTGAAGTCGGCGAGGGTGACGACACCGTCACCATTGAAGATACGTCTGACGAGGAGGACGGGGAGATGCTGCAGGAGCGGTTCCAGCTGCGGTCCAGGTTCAGCCGACCTGGGCTGCCCAATGTGCCCCTCATCGAGGATCCACTGACTATCCTGGAGGCTAATCTCTCGCGCCGCCGAGGAGGCCGCGCAATGTGGCGCGCAAACGTGTCGCCAAGAAGTTGAA
This sequence comes from Cenchrus americanus, assembly GCA_947561735.1. NCBI lineage: Eukaryota > Viridiplantae > Streptophyta > Magnoliopsida > Poales > Poaceae > Cenchrus > Cenchrus americanus. The sequence goes on along the minus strand of OX387242.1, from coordinate 160,119,186 downwards.
AGTCACCGAGACTACGTCTCAAGAGGTAAGCTCCTCGAGTAGAGTAGTCGAGTACTTGTCTTGAAGTATTGTGTATGCCGACAATTGAATTCTGAATTCTCGCAGGAGATTCCACCATCCGACCCTGTTGATCAAGGGGAAAGAGATGTCTGGGAGACGGTGGGCGAGCCGGCTGAGAGAAGCCGCAATCCAGCCCCCACTGTAGAAGAACTTGTGTCGCAAATGACACAACAGACGACTAGAGTTGTCGAGCCGCTGTTGACGGTTAATGTTTGTATCAAAGTTCGTTCGTGACTCGCAAGCGTACAAGTCTCCCGTCGTAGTCAAGGGACCCTTCTTCCCTCGAGTGGTGAACCCAAGGTATCGAATCCGTGGAACAAATGTGTGACGCAAGACTTAATCTATTAAAGCCAAATAACTGCAATCTTCAATAAAGAACCAAATACATCTAAGTAAAAGACATGAAACGAATCTAATCTACTAAAAACCGGAGAAAACAAAGTAAGATTGGGTAGATAAACCGATCTAGAGGGATCGGGGTAAGCCTTTTGTTGAAGTTCCAAGCAAGAGAAGAAGTAGCAAATCGAATCTTAATAAAAGCCTCTTTAAATCGTGGTTTCCCGTCCAAATCCGAAAACATCCGCCTTTCGAGACCCCCGTTCGTCACAACGTATCCCTATTCATGCGGGGAGCTTAGGGCGAGTCAAAAGACAAGTCGAGATTCTTTCGGAAGATCCGGCGTGTACCTCTAGCCACCGCGGCTACAAGAACACCCTATGTAATCTATCTCGAGAATAGAATTGAAATAAGCAAAGCCGATCGAAAAACGAAATCTTCGAGGAAACACTTGATCGCTGAGAAAAGATTCAACTTGATAATTCAACTATAACAATGATACATACGCAAGATCACCACCGGGATCCTTCCTTGATCTTGCTTCTAGCTCCGGAACTCCGACGTGGTCTTCCGTGCAAGGTTCCCACGTCGGCTAGGGAAACCCTAGTCAACTAGCTCGACCCTCTCCTCTCCTAGATGGTGTCCCTCTCTTCTCTGCTTCTCGGCGGCCGAAGACGAAATCTTCTCTCGCGTGGCTCTCGGTCGGGGGACTATAAATAGCCCGATCAGCAGCTAGGGCAAAGGGCGGCGTGTTTGGGCCCTAAATGGGCCTGGGCCGACCGGACTGGGCCGGCCGGCCTGGGCCCATTTAGGCCCAGCCCGCGGGCTCCTTTGCCCGAGGTCGGTTCCCTTGCTTCCTGGATGCTTCCCCCTTCTGTATGTAGGTCCATGTCGTCGGTTTCTCTCCGAATTGGACTCAACTCCTTGTTTTGCAAGCTTCAGCACTTTTCTAGTCAGGTCCCTGGAGTTTGTTGTCTTCTCGGATCGAGTCCCCGGCTTCTTGGAGTTAATATCACTTCATTGCATGACTTGTTCAGGACTTCAAGGTCTTGTCATGAGGTGCTTGATGAACTTATCCCAAAAGTCTTGCATTCAATACTAAATCCCTGCATAAACATTAAACTCCAAAAACGACATGCACATGTGAACTTGTTATACCACGGGGGTTAGTACCAAAGGATAAGGTATAAAATTCATGCCAACACCGAAGGTAAACTCATGGCTAGGTTGACGGATTTTCACCGTCAACATCTCCCCCATGCTTAAACCTTGCTCGTCCTCGAGTAAGCCTTCGATGAATATCATCATTGCTAAACAATGTTTAAACTTTGCATTTGATCATACATGAGAAAACATAATGCTCTCAAAATATTAATTCATTAAAGTTCCATAATGTACTAGCCTTCATCTCCACGGAGGGTGGATTCTTATTAAGCTTATCCCACAAGTATTAACATGCTCACAAAGTTTTAAATGGATCTCAGAATTTTTGGAATGAAGATCGAGATAAAGAAAAGGTAAACCAAATTCACAAATTTAAATCATCTCATGTATTGCTCATAAACTCTCATCTCACTTGTCTCTCAAGCCTATATATTCTACTCCTTTCCCTCTCATATATATGTGGAAGGCTTTATATGGAGCTTTGGGAAAGTTTAGTCCTAACAAGAATTTATAAGTGAGGTGTTGTCATAACAAGACAAGCTTCTCATGGTCTTACCGAGACTCGTCAAAAAGGTCATTGGAAAATAATGTTAAATCAAGGAGGGGAAAGAGAAAAATACACACACTTTTAGATAGGTGGACATGTGCAAATGGCAGAGAGTGATCCCGAGGCACAAAAGAAGTCCTCGTTATCGGATTGCACATGGTTGGAAAATGAGAATGGATCTTTTTATCTTGAAGCCTTGAATGCACTCTTAGAGAACCGGGGAGTTCATTTTACGCACAAATATATTTTTTTTCTTCTCTTTCTTATATTTCTCATTCTTTTCTTTCTTTCTTTCTTATATATATATATTTTTTTTCTTTCTTCACCTTGGAAGTCATGTACATCGCCGAATTTTTTTTTTTCTTTCATCATTATATATATTTTTTTAAAATACTCCCTTTTGAACTCTAAGGCAGCACCGTACCTACCTCCTCCCCCATGCTTAGACGTTGCTCGTCCTCGAGCAAAGAGGCGAAAAATAAGGTAGGTACCGGAGATATTTTCCTTGGAGAGATACTTGAAGTCTTCAACGTTGGCACCGTCTTGCGATCTTCCTTGAATTGATGATCCATTCTCAATGATAGGTTGTGGTCAAGGAGGTAATCACAAAAAATGATATTTGGTTTAAGGGTGGATATCCGGCGAAGTTTGTGAGACCACCGATGTGGGGGTACACAATGCACGGATAAAAGGCTAGCAAAAAGATAGATACGCAAAAACGGAATGACCAGCTTCTTAGTCTCGGGCCAGAGAAATCATGGCCTGCAATGACTCACTCAAAAATAAATCTTGTACACTAAGGTTTATGCACTCAAATATATGTAAGGCTTTGGATAGGTAGAGCAACACACAAGTGATATTTGTGACAAGGTTAGCAATATTTTTGAGCATAAAAGACATCTTCAATCTATTCATAACTTGAGAGCACATAAAACACTATGGGTCTTTGTTTTAATCATAACCTCCGCTGAAAATTAAGCTAGTATTTAAATAAATTCAGATCTGTATTTTTAAGAGAGCACTAGCTTAAACATGCATAAATCAACTACAAAGATGAACAAAGCTGCAATTTTAATCATATATCAACATGGCACAAATTTTGTAACTTTTCCAATGATAAAAATCAAGGTGGTGACTTTATTAAAGGTGATATCAAGCTGAAATACACGCTGAAAATAAACATAACAAGCTTGCTGAAATTTAAATAAAAACAGAAAAATACTACGCAAACACATAAGAGCAAAAGCTGAAAATTACAGAGAAAAAGAAAAGAAGAGAAAACTAAAGTTCCTTAAGTCTTCTAATCCTCCGCCGGTGGTTGATGTTGATAGTCTTGATAATAATAGCCTTGCTCATAATATGAATGAACGCTTCCTCCGTCGAATTGATTTGGCTCTACAAGGTGAAGGCGACCAAGTTCAAAGGCAATATTTGCGTTGCCTTCACCGAGTTGAGCTGCGTTGGATTGGATGGCTGCGATATTTTGAGCATTTCTTGCAGCGTATCCTCCAATGATAGCCATGCTTTGTTGTGGTTGGGGATGATGAGCGTAGGCCTCCGCGAAGTTAACGTTGGGCACAACATAATTTTGAGGGGGTACCGGTGCACCACCCCCCCATGCTTGTTGTTGAGACCCTCCGTAATAACTAGGCGGAGGAGGAACCCCGCCGGATGGTTGCACATTGGGTTGTGCTCCACCCTCTTGTGCGGAGGATGTTCCCTCTTCTACGATCCTTCCTCTTTTGTTCTTCCTTGCGGGGACAAGTATTCCCTCTTCCAACCAATCTTCCCTTCCTTCGGTGAAAAGCCTAAGCCTCTCATCCGGAAGAGGGAGGTTCACAATGGCCAATCGGTAACCTCTTCTCTCATCTCCACTAATGTACTTGCCTTGCCGCAAGTACTCAAAACCGAGAGAGGTACCGCGCAAAAGGTGAGCGGGGTTTCTTGCGATCCCCGGTCGCAAGGAAAAGGCCAACATGGAGAGGTAACACCCCGAACCAATATCACTAGCCCCCGATGTTGCTTCACAACACCAACGGTTGATCATGAGGTAAGAGGGGTCGATTGGCTGCCTGGCAATCAAAGCCGAGTATAGCCAATTTAACTCCGTGTCGGTCACCTTTGTTTCCCTCATCCTCCCCAATACCCTCTTGCACATCCAAGAGTGAAATATCCGGATAATGGGGTTGCGGATGCTTTTGCGTTGTTGATGGGCATCTCCGGAGATCATGCCCCAAAATCCCGCCAACATGCCGGGAGGCACGTCGACTTTCTCCGGAGCGCCCTTGTGGAATCCAAGCAGCTCCCTTACGTGCTCGTAGGGAACCACTTGTTGGATTCCCTCCAAACGGAATGACAAGCATTGCACCCCATCATCATCAACGATGGGTGCCATAGTCATTAAAATTTCCAAGGTGTAACCCAAGTGGGTGTCCACCGAGATTCCGTTGGAGAACCGAATCCACCCGAGGTGCCCCAACATGTAGTTTATGTCGGTGCGAAAACCCAAGGTGTGGAGTGCTTGGTCGTCGATCTCGACGTTTGGCACAAGCCTCTTCTCAAGATTGGCGAGCCTATCCTCCTCCTCCGCCGACATGATGATGAAGCCGTACGAAGATTGTGTCGGGGTGTAAGGAGGTGGTGCGGTTGAGCGAGTCGATCGTCGTGGTGGCGCGGGTTGCTCCTCCGTGTGCCCACGAGGTTCGGTGAACCTCATGGAAGTGCTTCTCGCAGCCCTCATCCCACCAAGGAGGAGAGCGTCGTTCCTCCTCGGTGGTGCCGTGTCCGTCTCCATGCTCCGGGGAGACTCGGAAACCGAGTGCCTCCTCGAAGACGTGGTTGATGACGGCTTGGACGACGACGAACTCTTCTTCTTAGAGAAGAGACTTGTGGTCTTCTTCCACATGCTTGCTGCACTCTCTCTTCAACTAAAAATCCGGGTTGCAACCGGTAAACTAGGCACTTAAACTCTTTGCTTCGGATGTGGACTTTGAGTGGATTAGGGAGGTGGATTTTTTCTTGAGCTCTCAAGCTTGGGTGGTTGGCTAAGTCTACGGAGGTTCTGAGCACACAAACTTGAACACACAAACAAGGGAAGGAGAGGGAAGCTTGCTGCAGAAGACGGGCGCCGGGGGACGCCATTTATAGGGCAGGCCGGCCGGCCTAGGCCGGCCGGCCCGGGGGTCCTCCGGCTCCTCCACGGCGCGTCTTTCTCCCAAAGACGATCATTTCGCCTCTCGCAACTTTCCCCGCCCGCGTGCTCCACGAGTTGCACCGCCCAAACGCTCTCGTCCACTCCTTTTCTTGAATTATTGGTCCTCCCACTTGATGCTCCATGCTTTGGGTCATGTCCATGCTCCCTAGCTCCACTTGCTTCACATGCCACCATTGAAATCCTGCAAAGTTGATGCTTGCTGCCCACCATGCTTGTCCTTTGCATGTGGAATTGGTGAAAGTTGATAAAAGGGAATCCAATGGTGCATGCATGATTAATTCAAACTTCATTGCCTCCATTTAGGTGTGTTTAAGGTTAAGCACTCCTCTAATTCGAATTTTAAAATATTTTTCAGAGCCATGCAAGAGCTTGAGCATAATTTTAGAGAAGTTTTTAAACCATTAAAAACAGATGTAAGTCGAAAATATTTTTCGACTACGTCGATTTTGGTCTTACCGGTAAAGTCTGCTTTCATCGGTTGAGAGCGAACGTTTTCCCGGCTTGATCATGGGGGCATAGGTTTAGGTTCTAATTTTGGCTAAATAAGAAGGATTTTGAATAAAACAAAAATAGAATGGGCTTAGAAAAATTCTAATCCTAGAGAAACCAAGGATAAAGATTTTTAAGACCAACCAAAAGCTTTGATTTCTAGGTTCACGCGAGTCCTACCACGTGCTGAATTTTTATAACACTTGAATATAAATCGTGGCTCTACTCGTGTGGTTTTAGCATGAAAAATAAGCCAACCTCAGCACCATAATGAGGGTGAAAGGTTGAGCTAAGGTTCTGAAATTATTTGGTTGAGGGGTTTCTCGAAAAGAAAAGAATCAAACAAGCACATAGGAGGGTTCATGCAAAGGGTTTATAATAAAGCAAACACTCAATCAAGAATTATGTCTCTAATATTGTTCAACCACTTCTAAGTCTAATGTCTTTGCGCAATAAAACTCAAAAACTAAATTATTAAAAATACTCGAAAAACCTGGAATCGGGTTGTCCTCCCGGTAGCTTATTCTTGACTCGACTTGACGAAACGGGTTGCCTCCCGCCTAGCGCTTCGTTTATAGTCTATAGCTAGACTTCTTCACTTGATTACTCTGGATCAACGCTCTTTGCGGGCGTTGCAATCTTGGGTACCCACTTCCGCACCATCTTGGGCGCGGGCTTGTCCTTTGGCTTGGCTGTCTTAGTCATTTTTTTGGTCTTCACAGGCGGCTTCTCTTCCTTTGTCTTGACGGATGCAACACCTTCTTTAATTTTCGTTACGTTCACTTTTTTCGGCTCCTTCTTCTTTTTCAGCCCCTCCGTTTGTTTTGGTTCTATCTTCACTCCAATCATGTTGCATGCCTCAATCCTTGGACGGAACTTGAAGGAACTCCTTTCTCCGTTGATATCGAACATGATCTCCCCCTTGCCAACATCAATAGTTGCTCCCACGGTCTTGAGGAACGGCCTTCCTAGGATGAGCGGCGGCTTCTCCCTCTCTCCCATCTCGAGCACAACGAAGTCGACGGGGATGAAGTGGTGTCCAATCTTCACGGGTACATCTTCAGCAATGCCCAAGGGATAGCGAATGGAGTTGTCACCCAGCTCCAAACATATTCCCGTAGGCTCCATCGGTAGGCGTAACTTCTCGAACACATCCCTCGGCATGACACTCACACTAGCTCCAAGGTCGCATAACGCCTTCTCGAAGTTGAAAGAACCAACTGAACATGGAATTGTAGGGCACCCGGGGTCTTTTTGCTTCTCCGGCCCATAAGCAATAGCCGCACTACACTCCTCGGACATCTTGACATGATCTACCCCGAGTGTTGCTATCTCATATTTATTTGCAAGTATGTCTTTAAAGTAACGAGAATATGTAGGTACTTGTAGGGCATCTAGTAACGGCATGTTGATGCTAAGTCTACGCACAACTTCCACAAACTTCTCAAAGTGGTTGTCAAGTTTACCTCGGAAGTAGCGTGGCTTGAGTTGCGGTATCCTCGTGTCATCTTCCGGCATCTCAAATTCGGGTTCCTCGGTGACGATCCCCGTAACCTTCTCTTTAGCAGCTCCTTCCACCTCGGTGGACGGTTTCGGCTTTCTTGCTCCCGCGGTACGTTCCGGATCTTCGGTCTCCTTCCCCGAACGTGTTTGAATGGCCTTCGCCGATTCGGGACATTTGGGTTGTCCCGGAAGCTTCCCTTCATCATTAGTGAGGCGCCCCGCAAGTTGTCCAACTTGCGTCTCGAGCATCTTCATCATGTTGAGCACTTGATGATTGGAACTTCCGACCTCCGTCACTTTGCTATCGATGTTCTCCAACACCTTGTCTATGGTCTTGAACTTGGTGACGGTGTCCTTGTTGATCTTAGCTTGCTCATCCATGAACTCCTTCAATTGTATCCGAAGTGGAACCGCGTTAGGAATAGATGAGCTTGCATTAAATTGAGGCCTACCTTGCCCGTAGCGGAAGTTCGGCAATTCCCCCTTCCTCATGTAGTCGAGCACTTTGGCTTCCTCCGGACAATCTTTGCGGACATGGCCATACTCTCCACATTCTTCGCATGTGGACCTTGCTTCGGCGGCCTTCAAGTCTTGAGCCTCTTTCTTTTCTATCTCCATCTTCTCCAACCTCCTCATGAGCGAGTCGATCTTGCCTTCAAGTATGTCTTCCTTCTCCACTTGCAAGACTCCTTTGACGTTTCCCATAGGTTGAGCCGGGTGTAGGCGCCCGGATGACGCCCACGTGTCATTATCCGCGACCTTCTTGAATAGCGTGAAAGCTTCCGTCGGTGTAAGCTCGATGATAGATCCTCCCGCTGATGCATCGATGATCGTCCTTGACGCCATGGTGAGTCCTTGATAGAACTTTTGCACGAGGTCTTCTTTCGGGAACTTGTGATGTGGAACCGCCCGGTGTACTCGTTGAAGCGCTCGAATGCCTCCGAGATAGTTTCGTAGGATATTGAACAAAGGTGGCAATCTTATTACGCAAGCTTTGAGTTTTACCCGGTGAGTAGTATTCCTTCATGAAAGCCTTCATCAACGTGTTCCAATTTTGCACCGTCTCCGCCGGTTGAGAGTGGAACCATTGCAACGCCTTCCCGAGTAGTGAAAACGGAAAAAGCCTTGCCCTCATTTGATCTTGAGTCACCCCCTCCATATTGAAAGTCTGACATAGTTGAATGAATGCTTGGAGGTGAAGGTTCGGGTCCTCTTTGCCGGTGAAGGGTGAATGTTGCACCATGCGGATTGTTGAGGTCTTGATCTCGAACGGTCTTCCGATCTCCTCGAGGTTCAAGATTGGTAGGTCGATGATGTCTGGGGTGCATAGCTCCCCAATCTTGCGTTCTTCCGGTGGTTGGTCACCCATTGGTGGACGTCGGTTCTCCCGCGGACTTTGAGGTGGTGAATTTTCCGGAGATTCCGCGATCCTTTGTCTTCCGACTCCGAATCTACAAAATCCAGCTTTTTAGCTTGATGTGCTTCGCGTCTCCTTAGCCTCGTAAAGTTTTTCCGGATCATCCACAAAATTATTGGGTTTGTTGGAGAGGTAGCCGTCCATCTCCTGTTAGGGTTAGCAATAAACAAAATATGCAAAAGAAACTAGAAAACAAAACAAATCTATAAAGACTAGAGTTAGACAAACTAGATTAGATGTATTTTGAGGATGATTGAAGCTTATTAGATGCAAAAATAAAACAAAATCAGTACTGAAAATTACAAAAAAAGCAATAAAAAATCAAATCTTGATCACTTGTTCCCCGCAACGGCGCCGGAAAAAGGGGCTTGTTGACGGTTAATGTTTGTATCAAAGTTCGTTCGTGACTCGCAAGCGTACAAGTCTCCCGTCGTAGTCAAGGGACCCTTCTTCCCTCGAGTGGTGAACCCAAGGTATCGAATCCGTGGAACAAATGTGTGACGCAAGACTTAATCTATTAAAGCCAAATAACTGCAATCTTCAATAAAGAACCAAATACATCTAAGTAAAAGACATGAAACGAATCTAATCTACTAAAAACCGGAGAAAACAAAGTAAGATTGGGTAGATAAACCGATCTAGAGGGATCGGGGTAAGCCTTTTGTTGAAGTTCCAAGCAAGAGAAGAAGTAGCAAATCGAATCTTAATAAAAGCCTCTTTAAATCGTGGTTTCCCGTCCAAATCCGAAAACATCCGCCTTTCGAGACCCCCGTTCGTCACAACGTATCCCTATTCATGCGGGGAGCTTAGGGCGAGTCAAAAGACAAGTCGAGATTCTTTCGGAAGATCCGGCGTGTACCTCTAGCCACCGCGGCTACAAGAACACCCTATGTAATCTATCTCGAGAATAGAATTGAAATAAGCAAAGCCGATCGAAAAACGAAATCTTCGAGGAAACACTTGATCGCTGAGAAAAGATTCAACTTGATAATTCAACTATAACAATGATACATACGCAAGATCACCACCGGGATCCTTCCTTGATCTTGCTTCTAGCTCCGGGAACTCCGACGTGGTCTTCCGTGCAAGGTTCCCACGTCGGCTAGGGAAACCCTAGTCAACTAGCTCGACCCTCTCCTCTCCTAGATGGTGTCCCTCTCTTCTCTCGCTTCTCGGCGGCCGAAGACGAAATCTTCTCTCGCGTGGCTCTCGGTCGGGGGACTATAAATAGCCCGATCGGCAGCTAGGGCAAAGGGCGGCGTGTTTGGGCCCTAAATGGGCTCGGGCCGACCGGACCGGGCCGGCCGGCCCGGGCCCATTTAGGCCCGCCCCCGCGGGCTCCTTTGCCCGAGGTCGGTTCCCTTGCTTCCTGGATGCTTCCCCCTTCTGTATGTAGGTCCATGTCGTCGGTTTCTCTCCGAATTGGACTCAACTCCTTGTTTTGCAAGCTTCAGCACTTTTCTAGTCAGGTCCCTGGAGTTTGTTGTCTTCTCGGATCGAGTCCCCGGCTTCTTGGAGTTAATATCACTTCATTGCATGACTTGTTCAGGACTTCAAGGTCTTGTCATGAGGTGCTTGATGAACTTATCCCAAAAGTCTTGCATTCAATACTAAATCCCTGCATAAACATTAAACTCCAAAAACGACATGCACATGTGAACTTGTTATACCACGGGGGTTAGTACCAAAGGATAAGGTATAAAATTCATGCCAACACCGAAGGTAAACTCATGGCTAGGTTGACGGATTTTCACCGTCAACAGCCGCAGGCGCCGGCCGTGGAGAGCACAACTGCTGGTGCCGAAGAACCAGTGGCGGCTCAAGCTGAAGAAGAGGCGCCCGCCAAAGCTGGGCTTGTAGACATCGCCAGCATACTTGGCGCTCCGACCGTGACTGTCGTCTGGTCTAGCTTGTAAGTGAAAACCTTTCGCCAGTAGCACTTGTAACTTGGTAATCTTACTTGGTTGACCACCAATTTTGTACTGTGCAGGAAGTCGACCGATCTATCCTGTGAAGGAGATGAACCCAACACGGCAGCAGCTGAAGAGAATCCAGCACTCACTGTCGAGGAGTCCGCTCCCCTCCCTCAGGCCGAGACCGCGGCTCCGGGCGTAGAGGCTACGCTGCCAGAAGCCAGTGTAGTAGAAGGTAAGTAGACTGCGCTGATGCAGCCTACCTCAAGTAGTGTCATAGCCCCCGGGTACTAATACCGTATGTCTTGTGTTTGACAGGAGCACAAGTCGAGGGAAGCACCATCCCCAAAGCCGTGCCGGTTGAAGGCGTCGTGCTTGAAGCCGAGGTGATCACAGGAGAAGTGACCGAGCCGGCGGAGACAACAGCCCCTGGGGTGACAGAATAGGTGCATGACGATGCACTGCCGGAGACAAGCCTGGACGTAGTCGTCCGCTCGCCGGAAATCCAAGACGCGGAGCCGATCCGTTCGGCGCCGATGTCTGAGGCCGCAACGACTAGTTGTGATGGGCTCGAACTTTTGGCAGATGACCTTATCAACCCAACGACAGTAACCCGCAACTTGAAGTCGATGCGCCGGGCTGAGTAATGGATGAAGGTACATAACATGACCTTTGAGTAGTCGAATTCCGCCAGACTTGAGTACCCAAATAATAATTATTGCCTTCTGCAGGATGTCGTGGAGAGTTCCCGACAGAAATCTAATATGCTCCAAGGGTATGGCGATACAGTGCTCCGGGCAGAGACATTAGAGAAATAACTCAATAACGCCAAGAAGCACTCCGCCATGCTCCAGTCCAAGCTTGATGGTGCCTTCGCCCAGTACCACAACGAGGTACAAGGCATGCAAGCGAAGAGCGATGAGTTGGTCCGCAAGAACAAGTCGTTGCGCCAAAAGAACAAAGGTATGCCGATGTCATCGTGTCGAGTACTTATTGTGGGTACCCTATAGTAGTCTGACATCTCCCCTTGAATTGTTTGCAGATCTTGAGGCCTGAGTGGAACAGCTAAAAGCATCGAAGGTCGATAAGAAGAACCTCTGCTACAGAGAGAAGGATGCTCGTGAGGTACTTGAGTACGATTATAAGCAGCTGGCCCATGAGTGTAATATGCACATGGAGCTTCGGATCACCTCAGATCGTGACCTTGTCAACTGCTATAAATCTCTGCAGAAGCTGAATGAAGACTGCGAGAGGTTGCGGGGGCTACTCAAGGAACTCGAAGAAGCCACACTCCCCATCGCGAGGCTACTAGTGCCACACCCGGGCGGGCCAAAGATAGCTCTTCTGGTTGACCAGCTGAAGGAAGCCCCGGGACGCCTGGCTACTTATGTCGAGCATCTGGCGAAGTCCATCCCGAACCAAGTCTTGACGTACATGAAGTCGTACTTCCCCAAGGCTCCGGTGGATGTAGTCGTGGGTGGACTAGCCGCCAATTGCACAGATGAGCAGTATAAGGAGCTTCTGGAGCAGATGGCGCCGATCGTGGAACAAGTCACCGAGAAGCTGAACCTCCAGTAGTTATCCTCAAGGTTTAGCTTGTAGCAGCAATTGTAATATAAACAAAGTTGTAATGAACTTGTTTAAGTTTTAATGAAAAATCTTCCGAAAATGAGTACTCGTTATCGCGGTGTGTATGTGCGGAGTGCCCATCCTGGAATTGTTGCGAGTAGTAGTACTCGGTAGTAGACCCATTGAGGGAGACACAGTAAATGAGTTGATCACAAGTCGAACTTTATTACTGAAAGAGTACACCTGGATGGCCAGGGTCATTTACAAGTGAAGTCGCCAGGACTCGGAGGCCGCCTACGGCTAGAGTAGTGCTAGGGCGCGTGGCCGCTTACATCTGTAGATCCATTAGTAGCCGTATAGACTGGATCTAGGAGTACATGGTCTCTTGATAGGCCGCTGCTAGAGTCCTTGACGCCCTGAGCAGCCCGAGATCCGTTGGTAGCGCTGGATCTCGGAGTAGAATAGTCCGGACACTAGTGCCTGGACCCGGAGGCCGCTTACAGCGAAGGGCTCGGTAGTAGTCGTGTAGACTTGAGCCCCTAGAGTAGTCGAGAGACTATGAGTAGAATCGACAGAGCTGGTCGACGTTCCACGAGTTGCTGATGTCTTCGCCTTCAAGTGTCTGGAGGCGATACGAGCCTGGTCCGGTCACCTTTGCGACTGTGAAGGTACCTTCCCATGGCGAGCTGAGCTTGTGTAGTCCTTCCGTGTTCTGGATGCAGCGGAGGACTAGGTCACCAACATTGAAAGAGCGTTCCTTGACGTTGCGATCATGGTAGCGTCGGATACCCTCGAGGTACCTTGCTGATTGGATGAGGGCAGCGCAGCGAGCTTCTTCGAGTCCGTCGATGTCAACTCGCCTGCTGTCTTTGGATATGCCTTCGTCATATTGCTCTACTGCCGGCGAATCCCACATGACGTCGGCAGATCGAATAGCTTCGGAGCCGTAGACCAGGAAATAGGGTGACTATCCCGTTGTTGACGGTTAATAGTTGTATCAAAGTTCGTTTATGACTTGCAAGAGGACAAGTCTCCCGTCGTAGTCAAGGGACCCTTCTTCCCTCGAGTGGTGAACCCAAGGTATCGAATCCGTGGAACAAATGTGTGACACAAAAGTTGATCTAGTAAAGCCAAGTAACTCCAATCTTCGGTAAAAGAAACCCTAATGCATCTATATGAAAGACACGAAACTAATATAATCTACTAAAGACCGGAGATAACAAAGTAAGATTGGGTAGATAAACCGATCTAGAGAGATCGGGGTAAGCCTTTTGTTGAAGTTCCAAACAAGAGAAGAAGTAGCAAATCGAATCTTATAAGAAGCTTCTTTAAATCGTGGTTTCCCGTCCAAATCCGAAAACATCCGCCTTTCGGAACCCCCGTTCTGTCACAATGTATCACTACTCATGCGGGGAGTCTAGGGCGAGTCAAAAGACAAGTCGAGATTCTTTTGGAAGATCCGGCGTGTATCTCTAGCCACCGCGGCTACAAGAACACCCTATGTAATCTATCTCGAGAATAGAATTGGAGTAAACAAAGCCGATCGAAAAACGAAATCTTCGAGGAAACACTTGATCGCTAGGAAAAGATTCAACTTGATAATTCAACTATAACAATGATACATACTCAAGATCACCACCGGGATCCTTCCTTGATCTTGCTTCTAGCTCCGGGAACTCCGACGTGGTCTTCCGTGCAAGGTTCCCATGTCGGCTAGGGTAACCCTAGTCAACTAGCTCGACCCTCTCCTCTCTGAGATGGTGTCCCTCTCTTCTCTGCTCCTCGGCGGCCGATGACGAATTGGATCATCTATGGCTCTCGGTCAGGGGGCTATAAATAGCCTGAATGGCGGCTAGGGCAAAGGAGGGGGCAAACGGGCCCCGGACGGAGGCCGGGCCGACCGGCCCGGGCCGGCCGGCCCGGGCCCATCCGGGCCCGGCCCCCGAGGCCTCCTTTGCTCTACGTCGGTTCCCTTGCTTCCTGGATGTTTCTCGCTTCTGCATGTAGGTCCTGTCGTCAGTTTCTCTCCGAATTGGGCATAACTCCTTGTCTTGCAAGATTCAACACTTTTCAGGTTAGGTCCTCGGAGTTTGTCGTCTTCTCGGATCAAGTCCCTGACTTCTTGGAGTTAAGTTTGCTTCATTGCATGACTTGTACGGGGCTTCAAGGTCTTGTCACAAGGTGCTTGATGAACTTATCCCGAAAGTCTTGCTTTCAACGCTAAAACCCTGCATAAACATTAAACTCCAAACCGACATGCACACGTGAACTTGTTATACCACGGGGGTTAGTACCAATGGATAAGGTATAAAACTTATGCCAACACCGAAGGTAAACTCATGGCTAGGTTGACGGATTTTCACTGCCAACATCTCCCCCATGCTTAAACCTTGCTCGTCCTCGAGTAAGCCTTCGATGGATATCATCATTTCCAGACAATGTTTAAACCTTGCACTTGATCATACATGAGAAAACATAATGCTCTCAAAATTTAAATTTGTTAAAGTTCAATAATGTACTTGCCTTCATCTCTACGGAGGGTAGATTCTTAATTAAGCTTATCCCACAAGTATTAACATGCTCACTAAGTTTAAATAGGTCTCAGAATTTTTGAAATAAAGAACGAGATAAAGAAAAGCTAAACCAAGTTCACAAATTTAATCATCTTGTATATTGCTCATGAACTCTCAACTCGCTTGTCTCTCAAGCCTATATATTCTACTCTTTTCCCTCTCATAACATATATGTGTGGTAGGCTTTATATGGAGCTTTTTGGGAAAGTTTAGTCCTAACAAGATTTTATAAATGAGGTGTTGTCAAAACAAGACAAGCTTCTCATGGTCTTACCGAGACTCATCAAAAAGGTCATTGGAAAATAATGTCATATCAAGGAGGGGAAAGAGAAAAATACACACACTTGAGATGAGTGGACATGTGCAAATGGCAAAGAGTGATCTCGAGGCACAAAGGAAGTCCTCGTTATCGGATTGCACATGGTTGGAAAAATGAGAATGGATCTTTTAATCTTGAAGTTTTGAATTTCCTAATGCACTTTAGAGAACCGGGGAGTTCACTTTATTTTATTTTTACACATACTCATATTTTTTTCTCTTTTTTCTCATATATATATTTTTTCTCCTTTTTTCTTTCTTCTCTTCTTTCTTTCTTTCTTTTATTCTTTTTCTCATTCATTCATTTTTTCTTGTCATACATTCGGTCACGAGACTTTCACATCGGAGTTTTGATTTTTTTATTTGCACCCCTTTTGAACTTTCTTTTTTTAATTGCTCCCCTTTGAACTCTAAAAATTGCATCGTACCTACCTCCTCCCCCATGCTTAGACGTTGCTCGTCCTCGAGCAAAGAGGCGGTAAATAAGGTAGGTACCGGAAATATTTTTCTTTGGAGAGATACTTGAATTCTTCAATGTTGGCACCGTCTTGTGATCTTCCTTGAATTGATGATCCATTCTCAATGATAGGTTGTGGTCAACGAGGTAAACACAAAAGATGATATTTGATTTTAAGGGTGGATATCCGGCGAGGTTTGTGAGATCTCCGATGCGGGGATACACAATGCACGGATAAAAGGCTAGCAAAAAGATAGATACGCAAAAACGGAATGACCAGCTTCTTAGTCTCGGGCAAGAGAAATCATGGCCTGCAATAACTCACTCAAAAATAAATCTTGTACACTAAGGTTTATGCACTCAAATATATATTAGGCTTTGGATAGGTTGAGCAACACACAAGTGATATTTGTGACAAGGTTTGCTATATTTTTGAGCATAAAAGCCATCTTCAATCTATTCATAACATGAGAGCACATAAAACAATATGAGTCTATATTTTAATCATAACCTCTGCTAAAGATTAAGCTAGCATTTAAATAAATTCAGATTCGTATTTTAAGAGAGCACTAGCTTTAACATGCACAAATCAAATACAAAGATAAACAAAGTGGCAATTATAATCATATATCATCATGGCACAAATTTTTGTAACTTTTCCAATGGTGAGAACAAGGTGGTATCTTTATTAATAATGAAAACAAGTTGAAATACAAACTGAAAATAAACAAACACACTTGCTGAAATTTAAATAAAAATAGAAAATATTACGCAAACACACAAAAACAAAAGCTGAAAATTACAGAGAAAAGGAAAAGAAAAGAAAACTAAAGTTCCTTAATCTTCCTAGTCCTCCACCGGTGGTTGGTGTTGATGATCTTGATAGTAGTACCCTTGCTCGTAGTAGGGTTGGACATTCCCTCCAATGAATTGATTCGGCTCCACTAGGTGAAGGCGTCCAAGCTCATAGGCAATATTTGCATTGCCCTCACCAAGTTGAGCCGCGTTGGATTGGATGGCTGCGACATTTTGGGCGTTTCTCGCAACATACCCTCCAATTATAGCCATGCTTTGTTGTGGTTGGGGATATTATGCGTAGGGCTCCGCGAAGTTTGCGTTGGGCACCACATAATTTGGTGGGGGTACCGGTGCACCACCCCCCCATGCTTGCTCTTGTGGCCCTCCGCAATAACTTGGCGGAGGAGGGATCCCGCCTAATGGTGGCACATTGGGTTGTGCACCACTCGCTTGTGCGGAGGATGTTCCCTCTACGATTCTTCCTCTTTTGTTTTTCCTTGCCGGGACAAGGAGTCCCTCTTCCAACCAATCTTCCCTCCCTTCGATGAAAAGCCTAAGCCTTGCATCCGGAAGGGGTAGGTTCACCATGGCCAAACGAAAACCTCCTCTCTCATCTCCACTAATGTATTTGCCTTGTCGCAAATACTCAATGTCGAGAGAGGTACCACGCAAAAGATGTTTGGGGTTTCTTGTGATCCCCAGCCGTAGGGAGAAGGACAACATAGAGAGGTAGCACCCCGAACCAATAGATCCCACTCCCAATGTTGCCTTGCAACACCAACGGTTGATCATAAGGTATGAGGGGTCTATTGGCTGCTTGGCAATTAAAGCCGAGTAGAGCCAATTCAACTCCGTGTTGGTCACCATTGTCTCCCTCATCCTCCCCAATACCCTCTTGCACATCCAAGAGTGGAATATTCGGATAATGGGGTTGCGGATGCAATTGCGTTGTTGGTGGGCTTCTCCGGAGATCAAATTCCAAAATCCATCTAACATGCCGGGTGGCACGTCAACTTTCCCCGGAGCTCCCTTATGGAATCCAAGTAGCTCCCTAACATGCTCGTAGGGAACCACTTGTTGGACTCCCTCCAAACGGAATGATAAGCTTTGCACCCCATCATCAACGATAGGTGCAATGGTCATCAAGATTTCCAAGGCGAACTCCTTGTGGGTATCCGCCGATACTCCGTTGGAGAATTGCACCCAACTAAGGTGCCCCAACATGTAGTATATGTCGGTGCCGAAACCCAAGTTGAAGAGTGTTTGGTCGTCGAACTCGACGTTGGGCACAAGCCTCTTCTCAAGACGAGAGAGCCTCTCCTCCTCCTCCGACGACAAAATGATGAAGACGTACGAGGAATATATCGGAGTGTATGGAGGTGGCGCGGTCGAACGGGTCGATCGTCGTGGTGGCACGGGCGGCTCCTCCGTGTGCCCTTGAGGTTCGGTAAACCTCATGGACGTGCTCCTTGCAGCCCTCATACCACCAAGGAGGAGAGCATCATTGCTCCTTGGTGGTGCCGTATCCGTATCCATGCTCCGGGGAGACTCGGAAACCGAGTGCCTCCTCGAAGACGTCGTCGACGATGGCTTGGATGACGATGAACCCTTCTTCTTGGAGAAGAGACTTGTGGTTTTCTTCCACATGGTGAAACGAACCGAATTTCCGCGAACGGAAACCCGACTCTCTGCACCTCCGTGATAGTCCCAGGAAGAGGCTATCACGTGCAATCCCTGTCTCAAGTGGTACAAATCCATACAACACGGGAATAAAAGAAGAATTACATAATATTATTACAACATCAGAGTACAACTCTTCGGCTCAAGCCAGGTACAAGTCCATCAGGACTGGATCAAGAAAGGTAAAACAACTACGCAGCGGATCTATAGAAGCGAAGCGTCTCCAGCTCCACAGGCAAACTCGAGCATAGGACCAGCTCTAGTCTTCACACCTTCATCGCAGAAGTTGTAGTCGTAGACGGTCACCGAGACTGAAATGCCAGCATCTACCCGATAAGCGAGTAGGTCATGTCAGCTTCCCAACATAGAGCAAAAGCGGTGGTTGAATCTAGTATGCATGTATAAAACCTATATTGGGCTGTAGAAAGTTATGCATGCAGCAGCGCGGTAGAAACAATCAAGGTATGCAGAATAAGCAGCGAGGTCCACACCTCCAGGAGGTCCACACCCTCGAGGTCCACACCTCTGAGGTCCACACCTCCGGGGTCCGCACCCCTCAACAAGGATGTCCACACCAAAGCACTGAATCACAACCACGATCTAGCTCCCAACTCTCATCTGCGATGTGGGGCCCACCTGCTCCTATCCCCACATCTCAACGGCCACAGGCCGGGCTCACACACTCGGGGGAGAGAAGAAGCACAAGAAAAGAGTCTAGCCAGGTGAGAGATCAGAGGACTGTCCATAACCAGTGGACACGGACTATAGCTATAGGTTTAACACTTTGCAGAGGTTGTACAACTGTACCCGCCCGAATAGAGCCCGGATGGTAGCGAACCACCCGAAACCCTACCATACGGCTGGAGTCCAAGTAAGTGGATAGTACCCTCCCCGCGTCTTCGAGTCCGGCGCGCCCCCCGCCGTAGAGCTCATACGCGCCGCCGAGGGGTCCCTCGAAGCTGTGGAACCCTTCCCCGGCCTCGCCGGGGCGAAGTCTTCTAAGGAGGAAAGCCGTCTCCCGACACGATCACACCGATCCACCTACAGGAGGGACGCTATCCACTACAAGTCTCACCCCGCACCCCCGTCCAATACAAGGCGGGCGGTTTGTACGGTAAAAGTCCACTGAAGCAAGGTCAACTGACGATCGGTCCTTAAGGGCCGAGAGCGAGCACTCTCCATCTCCATCTCGTCCGACACGCCGCTCGGGTGAGAGGCCAGATCGCATCTCCTCGAGGTAGGCGTTCACAAGTAACCAAACGGCTCGCTCCCGCCAGTAACACGTCAAGGAAGAACACACCCAGAACTCATGCTAGAACACACCGAGATCTCCCACATCTCAGTCCAAACCCAGAGAACCATCTATAATCAAGCAACAAAAGTATGGATAGTTGGTATATGGGACTAGCTAGGGGTCTGTAGCTAGCCCCGAGGTAGGTAAAGCAAGGAATCAGAATATATCAAATAACAAGGCAAGGCTAATCAAATGGCTATGCAATCCATCAAATCAAGTAACATAAATATAGCACTAGCAACTAATAGCATGCATGGGTTCTATATGGTTGGGAGTGACATGACACCTGCGCGGTAGTCGACGTAGAGTAGTAGAGGTTGAGCATCCTCTCGGTCATTGTTGAGGCAGAAGCGTCTCCTTAGTCGTCGGAGCTCGGGTCTTCAACAAGAACACAAGCCTACACGAGATGCGACGCGGAAATAAATAACGAGCATTCATCTAATGCAAAAACATCAATAAGAACCAAGGCACGGTCGTCCATCACGTGCGGCATCCTGGTTTCAAGCACAAGGCACGGTGCACACTTCACTGCACGAAGCCATGTAGAGCGAGAGCGGGTATACGCGAAACAGCACAAAGGGAAGGCAGCGGTGTCGGAAAGGTAAGTGATGCGAACATGGGGTAGGGTTCCTGTCCGCGGCACGCCATTGGTTAATTGCGGGGCTCCGGCGTCCCAGACCCACATTGGCACAGTGGTGGGCAGCGGCCACGAATTCTACTCCAAGAACGCGGGGCAAAAAGGGATCGGTTCAAGGGCAATAGTGGGTAAGGATAGGATAGTAGCGAGCGTCTCGGAATTATGAAACCAACGCAAGTGGTTTCATAATTTTCGGAGCTGCAGATAATTAGTTATGATTTTCTAAAGGAACAGGGATTTATTAAACATTTATTAAACCCTTTTCATTAAACAGAAAATAGTTTTATTAAAATAATGCTGGCGTCAGCATGACGTCAACGGTCGGCAGGTTAGTGGGCCCAAAGGGCTGGCCCAGCTCGGCCCAAGGTTCAGTAAGTCTAGAAGAAGTCCTCTAACTCCTTGGTTCGGCCTAGTTAACATGTTGGGCTAAGCAGGCTTCCGTGGCCCAAAGCCCACACTGGGTTTCGTAGGTAAGTCCAGGGATGCACCCCGAACTACTCCGGGGTTCATCTGATTCCCTGGATCAGGGATCCTTTGCGGCTGCGTGTGGCTGTGCGCGTGTGGCTGTGCGCGTGTGGTTCCACTCTTGAAAGTGCATCTAGGCCCCTAAGTGGATTTTGGTGAATTGAATGACAAGGCGATTAAAGGACTAATGCTTTTGTTTAAGATCGTGAGCAGGTTTTCATTGTATATTCATGAGCTACTTTTGAAGTATTTTAAATATGGATGTATTTTATGGCTCACATCTACAAAGATAAGTATATGGTGCAAGACTTCATGAGTTTATTGAAAGAGAACAAAATGATGAGTATACATTTCATGGTTCTAAAAATGGAAGCTTGCATATCCGTTGTCAATCAAGATCAAGCATTTGAAGCGGGACTTTCAAATGAAGGTTAATTGCGTGTGAAGCAAAGTGGAACTCAAAGTGGATTGGATAAGTGATGAAGAGATCAACCGAGATGTCTAGGGTGAGGGACTAAGCAATCTTTGGGGCCGTAGCTAAGCCGCCATAAGTGTTTTGCTAGGGTGAAGGTCTAGCATCCGTGGGGTCTTCAAGTATCATATTCAAACCTTAATCGAGGGAAGCTTTGCAAGTCATCAACTCGTTAAGATTGGCAACATGGAGTGGCCATGGATCCAAGTGTGCATTCTTATGCTATATGGAAAGATCCTAAGTCACTAGCTCAAGTATGGATGTGCTCAAGTCAAAAGCTAGGTTGAAAGCCCTCAAGTGGTTGTTGATCAAGTATGGCAAGAATTGAAGCTATTCAAGCTCAAGAGGTCATCGAAGATCTTTTACCCTTCTCTTGAGTATAGGTACGCCGTACTATCAAGAGGGATGCAACTTAGCAAGTTGACCAAGTCAAAGTGCTCTTTAGATTGACCTAAGTGAGAATTAGCCTTTGAGTGAGCTAACAAACCCTCCTAACCTAACCTGGGCCATTTCATCTTGGTGGTGAAGTGCTAGTTTCTTTAAAAGAGGTTTTGGGGGCAACTCGGGCCTGACCGGTCTGACCGGTCAGAGGCACCGGTCTGACCGGTGCCGCTAGCCCAACGGCTAGTTTTTCATACACCGGTCCGACGGTGTAGGGCACCGCCGTCCGACCGGTGCCACCGGGTCTAACGGCTAGTTTTCTCCTTTGAGGGGTATAAATACCCCAAGCCCTCTTCAAGTGAGGGTTCTTGCTTCTAGTGTTGCCTCTGAGATCCCAAGCCATTTCTAACTAGCTCTAAGCCTTAGTGGCTCTCCCCAACCATCTCTTTGTGAGATTTGTGGATTCAAGCCATCTTCTTTGTGTTGGGTTGAGGAAGTGAGCCTAGGAGTGACTTTGTGAGCTAACAAGAGCAGGTTCCATAGCTTGAGCACTTTGGTTTCGAGTCTACAAACTTTGGTGCATTTGTTACTCTTGGAGGTTTGCCTCCTGAGACGGCTAGGTGTCGCCGGCTAGCTCCCAAGGTTGTGGTGAGCGGCGGGAAGTTTGTAAGGGCTGCGATCTTGCCTCTTCGTGGAAAAGATCACCTTAGTGGAAAGGAGGAAAGTGGTTGAAAGAGACCCGGCTTGTTGTGGGAATTGTCCCTTACAAGCTCCTCAACGGAGACGTAGCCATTCCTCAGTGGGTGGTGAACTTCGGGAAACAAATCCTTGCTTCTTTGTGTGGTTTGACTCTCTAAGTTGTTTTTCTAGCATATTTCATTTGCTTCCGCTTCGATCTACTTGGGTGTGTTACTTGTGTGTGCAGGGCTCATTACTCTGCTTGTGATCATCTACAAAAGCCACACCCTGAGTTTGGTTCGTGCTAGAAGCCAAGAGGTGCTTGAAGTTGTTTTTGCGGAGTTCTCGTGCTACACCGGTCGACCGGTGAGGCGCACCGGTCTGACCGGTGTCATCTGTGAAGACCAGTGCTTGACCGGTCTGACCGGTCACCACCACCGGTCTGACCGGTGGAGCACTGTCAGCTCAAGTATTTGGGGAGAAAAAGTTTAATTTGGTCGTCACGCCTATTCACCCCCCCCCTCTAGGCGACATCAAGGTCCTTTCAACTCTCACCTCAGGAAAACAAGGATGCCCACAAGGTGTTCAGCATAATGCCAAAAAGGGGGCGGCGACGCGGCAAGGGCTGGCCAGCGACGGGACCTAGCTGCTGCGGCTGTGCGCGCACCTGCAGGGAGAGAACATCACAGCGCGAAGGCCGAGCCACAGATTGACGGCACGTGCGGGCTCAACGTCGTGCGGCCCGGTCACGGCGCCGGTGTGAGCGGTGGAGCGATGCCGAGCGCGGCGGGATCAGCGAGAGGCGGAGCAGCTCGATGTGAGAATAAACAGCGCGGTACGAGATGAAGCAGTGCATCGCGTGGTGTCGCAGTGCGGCACGGCGTGAAGCAAAGCAGGGTGGTGCAGGCTCGCAAAGCAGCGCGAGCGACTCGGCGTTCACCTGGGTGTGTTCGCCAGAGTTCCTGCACGGGTCCAGGCCTGTCCCGGCCGCGACGTGGCTGGCCGAAGTGCGAATCCTCGGCGAACCGAGTCCACAATGCAGCGATGGGAGGATCAAGCGGCGGGGCACCTGAACTCATGGGGTGAGCTCCTTGATGCACACACCGGCACCCACACACTTGCAGACCAAAGCGGTGCCAGTGCCGGTGCACGCACACGAGCAGGCACCCAGCGCAATGACGCCCTGGCATGTCGCGGCGGCACAGGTTCGGGTGAGGTAGTGGCCTACGGCCTGCGGGCTCGTGCTGGGGTGCACGGCGGCGGAACGGAGACGGGATCCTGCAGGAAATCAGCGGCGCGATGGCCGGGCATGGGCTGAATGGCGAGCTGAGCTCGCGCGCGCGGCGTGGCGGCCGGCGCGGCGTGACGCTGGGGCACGCCCCCTTGGGTAGTCAGCAGGGTCAGGAGGAGGACACGGAGAGGCTCACGTTGAGGCGGAGATGAAGACGTAGCAGTGGCGGCCGCTGCGGGGAAGTTGTCGATGATGGATGCGACGTGAGGCGGTGAAGCGTCATGCTCCTCTGCTCCAGTCCTCCCCCGCTCGTGGATGGCCCTTTTCCGGTCACGGACGGCTCCGGCTTCTGGCTCTCGACTCCGGCAGGGTGGCGCGTCGACGACGCGCGCGCAAGCTTCCCTTCTCCTTCTCCTTAACGGCGACGGGTCAGAGGAGCCAAAGGGGAGAGACCCCAAAAGAGATTTGGTTTGCTCCCAGGGCCTCGCCTGGGGTTTTGCTACGCGCGGTGGTCACAGCGACCGGGAATCCGCGTGGGCCAGGGCTGTCCCCTCTCCCTTTGCCTTGGCGGCGAAGGCGCAGGGCGCGGAACGCAGGTGAGATTGGTGGGCGGAATTTGCCAGGGGCAAATCCGTGGTTTCTCGGGATAGAATGCGTGTGGTCCCCTCAGCGTGCGGGCATCTCCTTGGTGTGCGCGCCAGCGAGGCGGCGCGGACGGCCTGGCGCGCGGGCTCGGGTGCGGATCGGAGGCGCGGTGCAGGGCGCCTGCTCGGGTCAGAGGGGGAGCAAGAAGAACAGGGGCGGCCCACGTGCGGGTCCCGCCTGGCGGTGAGGGAAGGTGGAGGGAAAGGTAGGTGGGCTAGGTTGGGCCGCGGTTGATGGGCCGGCCGGGGTAGGTAGGTCGGGGTCGCTTAGAAGGGCCGGTGGTGGGTTGCTCGCAGGGAGGTAAAGGTGGGCCGACCTAGTTAGAATGGCGGGCTAGGTTAGACTGTTAGTAGGCTTTCGGCCTGAGTAGGGTTAGTAAAATGGGTTCTGCATTTATATAGATCATATAGTTTGAATTTGGATAGAGTTCAAATTCAAACTTCACTCAATTTGAAACTCCAAAATAAAATCCAAGGAACTCCAACTCACAATTTATACCATAATTTTAGAAATAGTTTTTATATGTTTTTTAATTATATGGAATTCAAGATGAGTGGCTAGCAATTTGGGATCAAACTTGGTAGCACACGAGTTCAAACAAAAAGTTTTAAATTTTTGCGAAAATTAACACATGGGAAAACAATGAAATTTCTGGTATGTTACATTCTACCCCCCTCACGAGAATCTCGTCCTCGAGATTAAGCTCATACAAGGTGTGGTGAGGGTCTTCACTTCAGTATGCCTTCTGTTTCTGCTTTAAGTTCAGTTTCCCAATGTTGATGACTTGATGACGTGTTTATTCCAAGGTTCCACGGGTACTTAGTCTCAACATATCTGGTTTCCCGACGGAGGCCTCCAATGTCGAGTGGTATTATATGTCCTCCGTCGATAGCTTCCATAAGACTCTCGGAATATCATCCATATTTATCCCAAGATTATTCTCTGGTTCAAATAAGTGAGAAATTCTAACTATATGCTAGATTCCCCTTATCTTAGTCCATCTCATCTAGCCGTGTCACCTAGGCTTAGTAGATTGCGGCATTCTCATATTATTCTAATCCTCGCGTTTGAGGTCACATTCTTCGTATCAATTAACTTATTCCAAAATCATTGCCTACAAGATTGATCATACTCTCATGACATTTGTTAAGTACTTTAATTCCAAATAGGCATGATTCTCCCAATTCCTTCCATATGAGGGAGTCGTACATTCTCTTGGTTTTCCTAGTTGATCCAATGAATCTTCTTGAAGCTGTATCCATCTGGGATATGTTGAAGATGTGTAATGTTATCTCTTGATCCATATGTAGATATCCTGGTTTTCCAAAGTATTAATGCAGTTGCACTTCTTATGGCGTGCACTCTCAGCATCTAGCAGAACCTGGGTGAACATAACTTCCTTCCTCTTTGAGGGTCCAATAATCCTTACCAACTTCGTATGTCCCTTATGTTGTAATCCATTTGTTGGCTCAACACATCCGCTACTGTTCTCGTTAGGGTGCTAGCGATAATTGACATGTCCGAGGTCATGAACTCTATGAATGGTTACTTCCCATTCATGATAGTCCATGTTAAGAAGGGTCGTCTGCAACACCCTTGACTATGTGAGTGGCTCTATCCATCCGAAATCTCACACTAGTCCTTTTGATTCCAACTTCTTCAGATGGACCATCTCGACGAAGTCACATCTACTTAACTGATGCATGTTTAACAAACTCAGGATACATGGTTGATGCCATCCCTTAGGAATACCATCAAAGCTTAATTAATTCCTCAGAACATCCGTAGTTGTCATAACTTGAGGAAGGATCGGTTCACTTGGGCAACTTTAGTGTAAACCATGATCCTTTACCATTCCTTTGACTCCTCATGATGGTATTCTCACCTTTAGGTATCCGGGAAATATTCATGTCTTTATGGCTTTGCCATGCTTATTCAACAATTTCAAATAACAACACCCGTTTAGGTGAACAATATCCCTTGCTTATGCTCACCAACTCTTTTTACCTATTTCCCAATAGGGTGGTAGGTTCCATCTTTGAGGTCGAATTGATGACTTATGTCCAGTAGTTGTCGGAGTTATTCTCTTTCCCATTAGTTCAATATACAGTGTCCAGTAGAGCTTCTTTATTATTTGCTTATTCCAAAAGTGGGATCGACTGAATTCCACATCTTACTCCAAAAGTCGACCTCATAATTCCTTTACATACCCTCTGGGCATCCTATTCCAGAAGCACAACTTGTGGTGCACAGCTATTTACTGCTTACACAGTAGTTTCCAATACAACTGCTTAGGGGTGTAAGATGGATTTATCCAATAAAAACGACTCTAGGATGACTGCTCGTGTAATGCAGACCTTTTATCCTTTGAGTTTAGTCATCTGAATCAAATCCAAAAGCTCAACAATACCTTCCAGGTCGAGGTGCTATCTACTTAGGGATGATCCCTTATGCATGGGTTCGTTACTTCCGATTACATGGTCAGGGGCGCAATTCCATAAAACATGTGTGATTGTCCGTCTGTGGAGAGATTGATGCGCTTATATCCACTTCCTCATTATCTTGGGTTTTCTTCTGATATGTTAGTTGCTCTCATTGATGGATCCATTACCAAGATATGAGGTTACCATGTTCCTTCGAGTCTCCACACGGGTCAATTCGCGGTTAGGCGGAGAACCTTATAGGCAAACTCTGTACTCCATCAGCAAATTCCAAAGGCGAACGTTCATAAGGTACCTTACGGAAGCTAAAGTACTTGAATAAAATTTCTCGTACTGATTGTTGTTCCATATGGAGTACTTCATCTTTATCCAATAATTGAGTTCCGACTAAAATTATCCAAAAATGTGTCATCAACATCTTAGGGTACTCAATTGATCTTAACCAATATATGCTCCCATAGAGGTACATGCACTTCCGAGCTTCGAAAGTTGCGAATTCTTAAGGTACTCATTTTCTGGTTTACGAACTTGAGTCCAATGTTCTTAAGATATCTCATCCAAAGTATTGGTCTGATTGGCCGAGGTTGCAAGAAATCCTTCATGTCTTCTGAAGTTTGACCTTGTTAAGTTGGCTTGAGCACATCGATCTTCGCTCTGTTAGCTTGATCTTGCAGGATGGGGAGCTAAGGTCTCTAAAGAAGTCATCTAAAGATCTAGCAAGCATAAGCACTCAATACAATTTCACACAATCATGAAGAAGCAAAACAACCATAAGACCGAGAAGATCCAATCACTCAAGCAATGCACCAAAACAAATGTGTACCTCGAGGCTGACTCCTAAGACCTTCGAGGTTACACCAATGTAAGCATACTAGTATATCGTGGGCACTTGAGGGACTTTTCCTAATGTTAGTTATATAGCACTTGAAAGAATGCATGCCATCTGGTGTTTCGGCACTAATCTTTCCGAAGTAAGTTGGTGGAACTCTTCTTCATGCTGGCTCTCATGGCTTTGTCCTTGGAAGAAAAGGGGGTACTCTATATTTATTGTTGTATCCATGCCCCTTGTTCCTCATTCATTCATCTTATTCCAGTCGTCGACCCTGGCAGAGCATCCAAGTTTCATATTGCTTACCGAAGGTAAAGTCCATTGGGTCAATTATCAAGCTGTTATTCCGAGTATGTGATGCTCGCTTGTAAGTTGGTGCTAACTTGATCGTTCAATCCATTGGTCGCCTCATGTAGCTACCACTCGTTATGATATCTTAATCCCTTGTGACTCGGCCATCCATATCGCTTCAAGTCTTTGGGTCTTCATCCAACTGCTGTGCTACGGGCATCGCAGGAGTCTCCGACTCCTACATCTAAACTTATGTGTGCCAATTCCACATAGCAGACTGCAAGTTTATTATGTTGGCACACTTGGACTTAAATCTTAACTCCTCATTATCCTCGGAGTGGGCATCTCGGGTTATCCAAGCTCCGTTCCTAGCAAAAGGTGGAAGGGTGCATCCTGTTTGTTGTAGATTCATCTACATGCAGACTTCATGTATCACGGGGCAATCTAATCATTCCTCGATGGATTGAGTTCCAAAGTAGAGGCAACCGTGTTGACATAACATGACACTGATGAGTCAGCAGGCATAATCCAATTGAGTCATGTAGATTCAGCTTCATCTCGTCCCCGTACTCCACCTTCATAGTTGTCACTATTGTAGTTGTCTTTCCCTTGTATCAGACGTCGTTCCGTAGAGTTGCAAGCATGTGACATCAGTTGTTCTCCTTAGATCACCAACTGCGTAGAGGGGTTGTTAGTGAGTCGGTTAGTGAGAAATCAAGGATGTAATAGTAGATTTCAAGGGGTTTATATAGAAATCAAGAAGAATATACTCAAACAAGAATGTTTAGGCTGTCCTAAACTATCGACCATTGCTAGGGCTCGTCCTATGGTCAAGTACGACTCTGATACCACCTGAAACGAACCGAATTTCCGCGAACGGAAACCCGACTCTCTGCACCTCCATGATAGTCCCAGGAAGAGGCTATCACGTGCAATCCCTGTCTCAAGTTGTACAAATCCATACAACACGGGAATAAAAGAAGAATTACATAATATTATTACAACATCAGAATACAACTATTCGGCTCAAGCCAGGTACAAGTCCATCAGGACTGAATCAAGAAAGGTAAAACAACTACGCAGCGGATCTATAGAAGCGAAGCGTCTCCAGCTCCACAGGCAAACTCGAGCATAGGACCAGCTCTAGTCTTCACACCTTCATCGCAGAAGTTGTAGTCGTAGACGGTCACCGAGACTGAAATGCCAGCATCTACCCGATAAGCGAGTAGGTCATGTCAGCTTCCCAACAAAGAGCAAAAGCGGTGGTTGAATCTAGTATGCATGTATAAAACCTATATTGGGCTGTAGAAAGTTATGCATGCAGCAGCGCGATAGCAACAATCAAGGTATGCAGAATAAGCAGCGAGGTCCACACCTCCAGGAGGTCCACACCTCTGAGGTCCACACCTCCGGGGTCCGCACCCCTCAACAAGGATGTCCACACCAAAGCACTGAATCACAACCACGATCCAGCTCCCAACTCCCATCTGCGATGTGGGGCCCACCTGCTCCTATCCCCACATCTCAACGGCCACAGGCCGGGCTCACACACTCGGGGGAGAGAAGGAGCACAAGAAAAGAGTCTAGCCAGGTGAGAGATCAGAGGACTGTCCATAACCAGTGGACACGGACTATAGCTATAGGTTTAACACTCTGCAGAGGTTGTACAACTGTACCCGCCCGAATAGAGCCCGGATGGTAGCGAACCACCCGAAACCCTACCATACGTACCGGAGTCCAAGTAAGTGGATAGTACCCTCCTGCGTCTCCGAGTCTGGCGCAGCCCCTGCTGTAGAGCTCATGCGCCGCCGAGGGGTCCCTTGAAGCTGTGGAACCCTTCCCCGGCCTCGCCGGGGCGAAGTCTTCTAAGGAGGAAAGCCGTCTCCCGACACGATCACACCGATCCGCCTACAGGAGGGACGCTATCCACTACAAGTCTCACCTCGCACCCCCGCCCAATACAAGGCGGGCGGTTTGTACGGTAAAAGTCCACTGAAGCAAGGTCAACTGACGATCGGTCCTTAAGGGCCGAGAGCGTGCACTCTCCATCTCCATCTCGTCCGACACGCCGCTCGGGTGAGAGGCCAGATCGCATCTCCTCGAGGTAGGCGTTCACAAGTAACCAAACGGCTCGCTCCCGCCAGTAACACGTCAAGGAAGAACACACCCAGAACTCACGCTAGAACACACCGAGATCTCCCACATCTCAGTCCAAACCCAGAGAACCATCCATAATCAAGCAACAAAAGTATGGATAGTTGGTATATGGGACTAGCTAGGGGTCTGTAGCTAGCCCCGAGGTAGGTAAAGCAAGGAATCAGAATATATCAAATAACAAGGCAAGGCTAATCAAATGGCTATGCAATCCATCAAATCAAGTAACATAAATATAGCACTAGCAACTAATAGCATGCATGGGTTCTACATGGTTGGGAGTGACATGACACCTTCGCGGTAGTCGACGTAGAGTAGTAGAGGTTGAGCATCCTCTCGGTCATTGTTGAGGTAGACGCGTCTCCTTAGTCGTCGCAGCTCGGGTCTTCAACAAGAACATAAGCCTACACGAGATGCGACGCGAAAATAAATAACGAGCATTCATCTAATGCAAAAACATCAATAAGAACCAATTTAGAAGATCCAAATAAACTCCATATTTAATACAAGCAGCACTGTTTTAGATAGTGAAAATAAAGCAATTGGTTTCAAAACAAAAGTTGTTTTAGCAACTAGTTTTATATACTAGAGAACAGGGGTTAGAACTAGGGTTAGTTCAAGGCTGACTTAAAGGTCTCAAGGTTAAGATCCCTAGGTGATCTTGTCTGCAATCGGGAAACGGTGAGGCTGAGATCAAGCACTTGCAAGGCACTCTCTCACAGATGATTGAAGCGATAGCGCAAAGGAGGATGATAGCGAAACAAGGCAAAGGTATTTGAAAAGGCATTATCATGCCAAGAGATGTGGCTACCACTCGGAGGAGATGAAAGGATCACTTGTGACCGATATTGGGGGCAATGTGACAGGGCATGCTTAAGGGCGCCACGCGGCATGTACAAGTGAAGCAGCAACGACCATGGCTAGGCAGCTAGGTTGTGGCCCGGGGTTGCCGAGCGTGAAGTAGAGGCCTCTGCTCACGACACGGCCGTCCATCACGTGCGGCATCCTGGTTTCAAGCACAAGGCATGGTGCACGCTTCACTGCACGAAGCCATGTAGAGCGAGAGCGGGTATACGCGAAACAGCACAAAGGGAAGGCAGCGGTGTCGGAAAGGTAAGTGATGCGAACATGGGGTAGGGTTCCTATCCGCGGCACGCCATTGGTTAATTGCGGGGCTCCGGCGTCCCAGACCCACATTGGCACAGTGGTGGGCAGCGGCCACGAATTCTACTCCAAGAACGCGGGGCAAAAAGGGATCGGTTCAAGGGCAATAGCGGGTAAGGATAGGATAGTAGCGAGCGTCTCGGAATTATGAAACCAACGCAAGTGGTTTCATAATTTTCGGAGCTGCAGATAATTAGTTATGATTTTCTAAAGGAACAGGGATTTATTAAACATTTATTAAACCCTTTTCATTAAACAGAAAATAGTTTTATTAAAATAATGCTGGCGTCAGCATGACGTCAACGGTCGGCAGGTTAGTGGGCCCAAAGGGTTGGCCCAGCTCGGCCCAAGGTTCAGTAAGTCTAGAAGAAGTCCTCTAACTCCTTGGTTCGGCCTGGTTAACATGTTGGGCTAAGCAGGCTTCCGTGGCCCAAAGCCCACACTGGGTTTCGTAGGTAAGTCCAGGGATGCACCCCGAACTACTCCGGGGTTCATCTGATTCCCTGGATCAGGGATCCTTTGCGGCTGCGTGTGGCTGTGCGCGTGTGGCTGTGCGCGTGTGGTTCCACTCTCACCTCAGGAAAACAAGGATGCCCACAAGGTGTTCGGCATAATGCCAGAAAGGGGGCGGCGACGCGGCAAGGGCTGGCCAGCGACGGGACCTAGCTGCTGCGGCTGTGCGCGCACCTGCAGGGAGAGAACATCACAGCGCGAAGGCCGAGCCACAGATTGACGACACGTGCGGGCTCAACGTCGTGCGGCCCGGTCACGGCGCCGGTGTGAGCGGTGGAGCGATGCCGAGCGCGGCGGGATCAGCGAGAGGCGGAGCAGCTCGACGTGAGAATAAACAGCGCGGTACGAGATGAAGCAGTGCATCGCGTGGTGTCGCAGCGCGGCACGGCGTGAAGCAAAGCAGGGTGGCGCAGGCTCGCAAAGCAGCGTGAGCGACTCGGCGTTCACCTGGGTGTGTTCACCAGAGTTCCTGCACGGGTCCAGGCCTGTCCCGGCCGCGACGTGGCCGGCCGAAGTGCGAATCCTCGGCGAACCGAGTCCACAATGCAGCGATGGGAGGATCAAGCGGCGGGGCACCTGAACTCATGGGGGTGAGCTCCTTGACGCACACACCGGCACCCACACACTTGCAGACCAAAGCGGCGCCAGTGCTGGTGCACGCACACGAGCAGGCACCCAGCGCGACGATGCCCAGGCATGTCGCGGCGGCACGGGTTCGGGTGAGGTAGTGGCCTACGGCCTGCCGGCTCGTGCTGGGGTGCACGACGGCGGAACGGAGACGGGATCCTACAGGAAATCAGCGGCGCGATGGCCGGACATGGACTGAACGGCGAGCTGAGCTTGGCGCACGGCGCGGCGGCCGGCGCGGCGTGATGCTGGGGCACGCCCCCTTGGGTAGTCAGCAGGGTCAGGAGGAGGACACGGAGAGGCTCACGTTGAGGCGGAGATGAAGACGTAGCAGTGGCGGCCGCTGCGGGGAAGTTGTCGATGATGGATGCGACGTGAGGAGGCGAAGCGTCATGCTCCTCTACTCCGGTCCTCCCCCGCTCGTGGATGGCCCTTTTCCGGTCACGGACGGCTCCGGCTTCTGGCTCTCGACTCCGGCAGGGTGGCGCGTCGACGACGCGCGCGCAAGCTTCCCTTCTCCTTCTCCTTCACGGCGACGGGTCAGAGGAGCCAAAGGGGAGAGACCCCAAAAGAGATTTGGTTTGCTCCCGGGGCCTCGCCTGGGGTTTTGCTGCGCGCGGTGGTCGCAGTGACCGGGAATCCGCGCGGGCCAGGGCTGTCCCCTCTCCCTTTGCCTTGGCGGCGAAGGCGCAAGGCGCGGAACGCAGGTGAGATTGGTGGGCGGAATTTGCCAGGGGAAAATCCGTGGTTTCTCGGGATAGAAGGCGTGTGGTCCCCTCGGCGTGCGGGCATCTCCTTGGTGTGCGCGCCAGCGGGCGGCGCGGACGGCCCGGGCGCGCGGGCTCGGGGTGCGGATCGGAGGCGCGGTGCGGGGCGCCTCCTCGGGTCAGAGGGGGAGGAAGAAGAACAGGAGCGGCCCGCGTGCGGGTCCCGCCTGGTGGTGAGGGAAGGTGGAGGGAAAGGTAGGTGGGCTAGGTTGGGCCGCGGTTGATGGGCCGGCCGGGGTAGGTAGCTGGGCTGCTTAGAAGGGCCGGTGGTGGGTTGCTCGCAGGGAGGTAAAGGTGGAGCGACCTGGTTAGAATGGCGGGCTGGGTTACACTGTTAGTAGGCTTTCGGCCTGAGTAGGGTTAGTAAAATGGGTTCTGCCTTTATATAGATCATATAGTTTGAATTTGGATAAAGTTCAAATTCAAACTTCACTCAATTTGAAACTCCAAAATAAAATCCAAGGAACTCCAACTCACAATTTATACCATAATTTTAGAAATAGTTTTTATATGGTTTTTAATTATATGGAATTTAAGATGAGTGGCTAGCAATTTGGGATCAAACTTGGTAGCATACGAGTTCAAACAAAAAAGTTTTAAATTTTTGCGAAAATTCACACATGGGAAAACAATGAAATTTCTGGTATGTTACACATGGTTGCTGCACTCTTTTCTCCACTAAAACTCCGGGTTGCAACCAGTAACTAGGCACTTAAAATCTTACTTCGGGATGTGGACTTTGAGTGGATTAAGGATGTTGATTTTTTTGAGCTATCAAGCTTGGGAAGGTTGGCTATGTCAACGGAAGTTCTGGGCACACAAACTTGAACACACAAACTAAGGAAGGAGAGGGAAGCTTGCCTGCAGAAAACGGGAGCCGGGGGGCTCCTTAAGTAGGGGGGGCCGACCGGCCTGGGCCGACCGGCCTGGGCTGACCGGCCTGGGTGGCCTCTGGCTCCTCCCCGCCTCGGCTTTCTTCCAGCACAATCATTTCTCCTCTGCAACTTTCCTGCCCGCATGCTCCACGAATTGCACCGCCCAAACGCTCTCGTCCACTCCTTTTCTTGCATTATTGGTCCTTCCACTTGATGCTTCATGCTTTGAGTCATGTCCATGCTCCCTTGCTCCACTTGCTTCACATGCCACCATGAAATTCCTGCAAAGTTGATGCTTGCTGCCCACCGTGCTTGTCCTTTGCAAGTGGTCTTTATGAAAGTTGATGAAAGGGTATCCAATGGTGCATGCATGATCAATTCAAACTAGATTGCCTCCCTTTAGGTGTGTTTAAGGTTAAGCACTCCTCTAATTCGAAATTTAAAAATATTTTTCAGAGCCATGCAAGAGCTCAAGCATAAATTTAGAGAAGTTTTTAAACCATTAAAAACAAATGTAAGTCGAAAATATTTTCCGACTACGTTGATATCGGTCTCACCGGTATAGTTTGCCTTCATCAGTTGAGAGAAAACTTTTCCCGGCTTGATCATGGGGGCATAGGTTTAGGTTCTAATTTTGGATAAATAATAGAGATTTTGAATAAAACAAAATTAAATGAGGCTTAGAAAAATTCTAATCCTAGAGAAACCGAGGATATGGATTTTTAAACCAACCAAAAGTTTTAATTTCTAGGTTCACGCGAGTCCTACCACGTGCTGAATTTTAATTAACACCTAGGTATAAGTCGTGGCTCTACTCGTGTGTTTTTAGCATGAAAAATAAGTCAACCACAACACCATAATGAGGGTGAAAGGTTGAGTTAGGTTCTGAAATTATTTGGTTGTGGTTTCTCGAAAAGAAAAGAACAAACAAGCACAAAGGAGGGTTCATGCAAAGGGTTTATGATAAAGCAAAATATTCAATCAAGAATTATGTCTCTAATATTGTTCAACCACTTCTAAGTCTAATGTCTTTGCGTAATAAAACTCAAAACTTCTTGACTCGACGAAACGGGTTGCCTCCCGCCTAGCGCTTCGTTTATAGTCTATAGCTAGACTTCTTCACTTGATTACTTCGGATCAACGCTCTTTGCGGGCGTTGCAATCTTGGGTACCCACTTCTGCACCATCTTGGGCACGGGTTTGTCTTCCGGCTTAGCCATTTTTTTGGTCTTCACAGGCGGCTTCTCTTCCTTTGTCTTGACGGATGCAACACCTTCTTTGATTTTCTTTACGTTCATTTTTTTCGGCTCCTTCTTCTTTTTCAGCCCCTCCTTTTCCTTTGGTTCTCCCTTCACTCCAATCATGTTGCATGCCTCGATTCTTGGACGGAAATTGAAGGAACTCCTTTCTCCGTTGATATCGAACATGATCTCCCCCTTGCCAACATCAATAGTAGCTCCTACGGTCTTGAGGAAAGGCCTCCCAAGGATGAGCGGAGGCTTCTCCCTCTCTCCCATCTCGAGCACAACGAAGTCGACGGGGATGAAGTGGTGTCCGACCTTCACGGGTACATCTTCGGCAATGCCCAAGGGATAGCGAATGGAGTTATCTCCCAACTCCAAACATATACCCGTAGGCTCCATTGGTAGGCGTAGCTTCTCGAACACATCCCTCGGCATGACGCTCACACTTGCTCCAAGGTCGCATAACACCTTCTCGAAGTTGAAAGAACGAACCGAATATGGAATAGTAGGGCATCCGGGGTCCTTTTGCTTCTCTAGCCCATTAGCAATAGCGGCACTACACTCCTCGGACATCTTGACATGATCTACCCCGAGTGTTTCTATCTCATATTTATTTGCAAGTATGTCTTTAAAGTAACGAGAATATGTAGGTACTTGTAGGGCATCTAGTAATGGCATGTTGATGCTAAGTCTACGCACAACTTCCACAAACTTCTCAAAGTGGTTGTCAAGTTTACCTCGGAAGTAGCGTGGCTTGAGTTGCGGTATCCTCGTGTCTTCCTCCGGCATCTCAAATTTGGGCTCTTCGGTGACGATCCCCGTAACCTTCTCTTTAGCAACTCCTTCCACCTCGGTGGATGGTTTAAGCTTCCTTGCTCCCGCGGAACGTTCTGGGTCTTCGGTCTCCTTCCCCGAACGTGTTTGAATGGCCTTCGCCGATTCAGGACTTTTGGGTTGTCCCGGAAGCTTCCCTTCATCACTAGTGAGGCGCCCCGCAAGTTGTCCAACTT
The DNA here is from genome assembly GCA_947561735.1 of Cenchrus americanus. NCBI lineage: Eukaryota > Viridiplantae > Streptophyta > Magnoliopsida > Poales > Poaceae > Cenchrus > Cenchrus americanus. The sequence goes on along the minus strand of OX387242.1, from coordinate 160,083,430 downwards.
GCGTCTCGAGCATCTTCATCATGTTGAGCACTTGATGATTGGAACTTCCGACCTCCATCACTTTGCTATCGATGTTCTCCAACACCTTGTCTATGGTCTTGAACTTGGTGACGGTGTCCTTGTTGATCTTAGCTTGCTCGTCCATGAACTCCTTCAATTGTATACGAAGCGGAACCGCATTAGGAATAGATGAACTTGCATTAAATTGAGGTCTACCTTGCCCGTAGCGGAAGTTCGGCAATTCTCCCTTCCTCATTTAGTCGAGCGTTTTGGCTTCCTCCGGACAATGTTTGCGGACATGGCCATACTTTCCACATTCTTCGCATGTGGACCTTGCTTCGGCGGCCTTCAAGTCTTGAGCCTCCTTCTTTTCCATCTCCATCTTCTCCAACCTCCTCATGAGCGAGTCGATCCTGCCTTCAAGTATGTCCTCCTTTTCCACTTGCAAGACTCCTTTGACGTTCCCCGTGGGTTGAACCGGATGTAGGCGCCCAGATGACGCCCATGTGTTGTTATCCGCGACCTTCTTGAATAGCGTGAAAGCTTCCGTCGGTGTAAGCTCGATGATAGATCCTCCCGCCGATGCATCGATGATCGTCCTTGACGCCATGGTGAGTCCTTGATAGAACTTTTGCACGAGGTCTTCCTTCGGGAACTTGTGATGTGGAACCACCCGAGTGTACTCGTTGAAGCGCTCGAATGCCTCCGAGATAGTTTCCGTAGGATATTGAACAAAGGTGGCAATCTTATTACGCAAGCTTTGAGTTTTACCCGGCGAGTAGTATTCCTTCATGAAAGCCTTCATCAACGTGTTCCAATTTTGCACCGTCTCCGCCGGTTGAGAGTGGAACCATTGCAAAGCCTTCCCGAGTAGTGAGAACGAAAAAAATCCTTGCCCTCATTTGATCTTGAGTCACCCCATCCATGTTGAAAGTCTGACATTGTTGAATGAATGCTTGGAGGTGAAGGTTCGGATCCTCTTTACCGGTGAAGGGTGAATGTTGCACCATGCGGATTGTTGAGGTCTTGATCTTGAACGGTCTTCCGATCTCCTCAAGGTTCAAGATTCGTAGGTCGATGATGTTCGGGGTGCATAGCTCCCCAATCTTGCGCTCTTGCGGTGGTTGGTCACCCATCGGTGGAAGTCAATTCTCCCGAGGACTTTGAAGTGGTGAATTCTTCGGAGATTCCTTTGATCCTTTGTCCTCCGACCCTGAATCTACAAAATCCAGCTTTTTAGCTTGATGTGCTTCGCGTCTCCTTAGCCTGTAAAGTTTTTCTGGATCATCCACAAAATTATCGGGTTTGTTGGAGAGGTAGCCGTCCATCTCCTGTTAGGGTTAGCAATAAACAAATTATGCAAAAACTAGAAAGTAAAAACAAATCTATATAAACTAGGGTTAGACAAACTAGATTAGATGTAATTTGAGGATGATCAAAATTTAGTAGATGCAAAAAGAAAAACAAAAAGAAAACTGAAAATTACAAAAAGGCAATAAAAAATCAAATCTTGATCACTTGTTCCCCGGCAACGGCGCCAGAAAAAGGGGCTTGTTGACGGTTAATAGTTTTATCAAAGTTTGTTTATGACTTGCAAGCGGACAAGTCTCCCGTCGTAGTCAAGGGACCCTTCTTCCCTCGAGTGGTGAACCCAAGGTATCGAATCCGTGGAACAAATGTGTGACGCAAAAGTTGATCTAGTAAAGCCAAGTAACTCCAATCTTCGGTAAAAGAAACCCTAATGCATCTAGATGAAAGACACGAAACTAATCTAATCTACTAAAGACCGGAGATAACAAAGTAAGATTGGGTAGATAAACCGATCTAGAGAGATCGGGGTAAGCCTTTTGTTGAAGTTCCAAGCAAGAGAAGAAGTAGCAAATCGAATCTTATAAGAAGCTTATTTAAATCGTGGTTTCCCGTCCAAATCCGAAAACATCCGCCTTTCGGAACCCCCGTTCTGTCACAACGTATCCCTACTCATGCGGGGAGTCTAGGGCAAGTCAAAAGACAAGTCGAGATTCTTTCGGAAGATCCGACGTGTACCTCTCTGCTACAAGAACACCCTATGTAATCTATCTCGAGAATAGAATTGGAATAAGAAAAGCCGATCGAAAAACGAAATCTTCGAGGAAACACTTGATCGTTAGGAAAATATTCAACTTGATAATTCAACTATAACAATGATACATACACAAGATCACCACCGGGATCCTTTCTTGATCTAGCTTCTAGCTCCGGGAACTCCGACGTGGTCTTCCGTGCAAGGTTCCCACGTCGGCTAGGGAAACCCTAGTCAACTAGCTCGACCCTCTCCTCTCTGAGATGGTGTCCCTCTCTTCTCTGCTCCTCGGCGGCCGATGACGAATTGGATCATCCGTGGCTCTCGGTCAGGGGGCTATAAATAGCCTGAATGGTGGCTAGGGCAAAGGAGGGGGCAAACGGGCCCTGGACAGGGCTGGGCCGACCGGCCTGGGCCGGCCGGCCTGGGTTCATCCAGGCCCAGCCCGAGGCCTCCTTTGCTCTACGTCGGTTCCCTTGCTTCGTGGATGTTTCCCCCTTTTGTATGTAGGTCCAAGTCATCAGTTTCTCTCCGAATTGGGCATAACTCCTTGTCTTGCAAGATTCAACACTTTTCAGGTTAGGTCCTCGGAGTTTGTCGTCTTCTCGGATCATGTCCCTGACTTCTTGGAGTTAAGTTTGCTTCATTGCATGACTTGTACGGGGCTTCAAGGTCTTGTCACAAGGTGCTTGATGAACTTATCTCGAAAGTCTTGCTTTCAACGCTAAAACCGTGCATAAACATTAAACTCCAAAACAGACATGCACACGTGAACTTGTTATACCACGGGGGTTAGTACCAATGGATAAGGTATAAAACTTATGCCAACACCGAAGGTAAACTCATGGTTAGGTTTACGGATTTTCACCGTCAACACCCGTCGGCTTGGTGGGTTGAGTACGCAGCCCCAGAGTGCATTGGGCAGTTCCTTGATCCACTTGCCTCCTTTTGTGTTAGCAGCATCGTGCAGTTGCTTCTTGAGAGCGTCGAGTACCATCCCATTTGCGCGCTCGACTTGTCCGTTGGCCCGTGGATGGGCGAATGAGACATACCGGACGTCGATCCTGCTGTTCTCACAGTACTCCCAGAACTGGTGGTTGTTGAAGTTGGAGCCCAGGTCTATGATGATGCGGTGGGGTAGTCCGTAGCGGAGCACGAGTTCATCCTAGAAGTCGAGTACCCTGTCGGCCTTGGGACAGGTGACCGGCTTGACTTCGATCTACTTGGTGAACTTGTCGATGGCCACCAGAACTCTGTTGAATCCTCTTGGCGCAGTTGGAAGAGGCCCAATCATGTTGAGCCCCCAGCAGGCGAAAGGCCAGGTTGGTGGTATGGTGACTAGCTTGTAGGCCAGAACGTGCAGTTGCTTGGTGAATTACTGGCACCCTTGGCACTTTCTGACGAGTTCCTTGGCATCGCCTAGAGCTGTGGGCCAGTAGAAAGCTCGTCGGAAGACCTTGCTGACCAGCGTACGCGAAGACGCGTGGTTGCCGCACACGCCTTTATTGATCTCCTCCAAGATGTCCTTGCCTTCTTCTCGGGTAACACACTTCATGAGTACTCCAGAAGTGGCGCCCCGCCTGTAGAGCCTGTCCGAACTAGGACGTAGGACTTGGCCCGGCGGATGAGTTGCTCGGCCAAGTTTTTGTCCACGGGTACTGTCTGCTCGCGGATGTAGTCGATGAAGGGTTGTCGCCAGTCCACGTCGATCATCATGACCTCCTGGCTAGCTGGCGGATGCGCTGAGTCAGTGGTCATGGGCGCCGGCTCCGGGATGGATGGCGCGTGAAGCTCGTGGACGAAGTCACCCGCTTGTACTTGAGCGCGAGTAGAACCAAGCTTCGACAAGACGTCTGCTACAACATTGTTGTCGCAGACGACGTGGTGGAACTCGAGACCGTAGAATTTGTTCTCGAGCTTGCGGACTTCTAGGCAGTAGGCGTCCATGTTCTCCTTGTTGCGGTCCCAAGACTTGTTGACTTGGTTGATGACCACTGCAGAGTCGCCCAGACTAGTAGTCGCTTGATGCCCAGAGAAGCTGCGAGGCGGAGCCCGTGTAGTAGAGCTTCGTACTCGGCTTTGTTATTTGAGACCTTCCAAAAGATCTACAGGACGCACTTGAGTTGTTCGCCCATTGGAGAAATCAGGAGTACCCCTGCACCCGCACCTTCGAGCTTGAGTGAGCCGTCGAAGTACATCACCCGATGCTCTGGTCGCTCGGTTGGAGTTGGTAGCTGATTCTCCCACCGCTCTGCCATGAAGTCGACTAGTGCTTGCGACTTGATGGTTGTGCGTGGCTTGAAGTCGATGTTGAGGGCGCCGAGTTCGACTGCCCACTTGGAGATTCTTCCAGTAGCATCTTGGTTCCGCAAGATGTCACTGAGCGAGTAGTCAGTGACGACGGAGATCGAGTACTCCTGGAAGTAGTGTCGTAGCTTCCGCGAGGTAATGAGCACTGTATACAGTAGCTTCTGTACTGGTTGGTAGCGTGCTTTAGATTCCGACAGGACCTCGCTGACAAAGTAGACTGGTCGCTGGACTGGGTAGGCGTGGCCGTCTTCCTGCCGCTCGACAACGATGGCAGAACTGACCACGTGAGTACTCGCAGCGAGGTAGAGAAGTAGCTGCTCCTTTTTGCGAGCAGCCATGAGGACTGGCGGTTTGGATAGGAAATCCTTAAGTTGAGCGAGAGCTTGATCTGCCTCTGGAGTCCACATGAACTTCTCTTGATGCTTGAGTAATTTGAAGAAGGGTAGTCCCCGTTCTCCAAGCTTCGAGATGAATCTGTTCAAGGCCGCTATGCACCCGGTAAGCTTCTGCACATCTTTGATGCAGGTGGGAGCTTTCATATTGGTGATGGTGGAGATCTTCTCGGGGTTGGCTTCGATGCCGCGATGGCTGATGATGAAGCCGAGTAGTTTTCCCGACGGTACGCCGAAGACGCACTTGTTCGGGTTGAGCTTCCAGCGGTACTCTCGCAAGGATGCGAAAGTCTCTTCAAGATCGACGATGAGCGTGTCGGAGTTTCTGGTCTTGACGACCACATCATCCACGTAGGCTTCGACATTCTTGTTGAGCCGTCTCTTGAAACAGGCCAGGATAGCTCGCTGGTAGGTAGTGCCGGCGTTCTTCAGCCCGAACGACATGGTCGTGTAGCAGTAGGCACCAAACGGGGTGATGAACGCGGTCTTCTCCTGGTCTTCTTCCTTGATCGCAATCTGGTGGTACCCGGATTAGCAGTCGAGGAAGCAGAGCAGGTCGCAGCTCACCGTGGAGTCGATGACTTGATCTATCCACGGCAACCCGAAGGGGTCCTTGGAGTAGTGTTTGTTGAGGTCGGTGTAGTCGTCGCACATCCTCCACTCGTTGGTGTTCTTCTTACGAACGAGGACGGGGTTGGCGAGCCACTCAGGATGAAAGACTTCTCTAATGAAGCCAGCCGCGAGTAGTTTGGCGAGTTCCTTCTTGATGGTGTCCCGTCGGTCGTCGACGAAATGGCGGAGGTGTTGTCGTTTCGGGGTAGCTTTAGGATCAACGTTGAGTGAGTGCTCGATCAGATTCCTGGGCACCCCTGGCATGTCCGATGGTTTCCAAGCGAAGATGTCTTGGTTAGCCCGGAGGAAGCTGACACGCGCGTCTTCCTATTTCGGGTCGAGGCCCGCTCCGATCATGGTAGTCTTGCTGCTGTTGCCTGTCCCAAGATCAATTGCCTTGACTTGCACTTCCTCGGATGGCTGAGGCTTGTTAGCTTTGTCTGACTTCTCTGAGATGTCGAGTTCACTTGGGGCAAGCTTCTTTGATGCAGCATATATCTCCATCATGGCGTTGGGTTCTTGGTTGGTGGCTGCGAGTTCCACGGCTTCTGTGTCGCAGTCGAAGGATATCTTCAAGTCCCCTTGTAGCGAGAGTACACCGGCCGGACTTGGCATCTTGAGTACCAAGTAAGTGTAGTGGGGTACCGCCATGAACTTGGCAATAGCTGGTCTACCGAGGATGGCATGGTAGGAAGTCTCGAAGTACGCGACCTCGAACTTGATGTACTCGGTGTGGTAGTTTTCTCTGGTTTCCCCGAAGGTAACTAGCAGGACCACTGAGCCCAGTGGAATAGCCGCGTTCCCAGGGATGATGCCATAGAAAGGCGACGTGCTCTTGGTGAGCACGTGAGTGATGTCGAGCTTCATCTTCTTCAAGGTCTTGGGGAAGAGGACATTGAGCCCACTCTCACCATCGATGAGTACCTTGTTGAGTCTGGAGCCCGCGACTACCGGCTTTAGGATGAGAGGAAACCACCCTGGTTCAGAGAAGCTTGTCCATTGATCCACGCGGGAGAAAGTGATGGGTACCTCCGACCACCTTAGAGGGGTCGGAACCGCTGGTTCAATGTTCAAGACCTCCCGTCGAGTGGCCTTCTGAGACCGTTTGGTGGGTAGTCCGCCGAAGATGACGTTCACCGTCTTGTCGGGTTCTTGGAAGTCGCTGCTGCCTTCATCAGCTTTTTTCTTGCCTTTCTTGTCGTGAGGAGGTCGTGGGTCTGAAGAGTCCTTGAGTACTCGCCGGAGTTGGTAGCACTGCTCGGTAGTGTGGTTGCCCTCCAGGTGCCACGGGCACTTCTCTTTTAGCAAGTCCTTGAAGCCGCCGGAGGTCTTCTTCGAGTTGTCTTTCGCGGGGCGCTGCATAGCCGCGACTGTGTTATCTGGCTTGCGCTTGCGATTAGGACCCGAGTAGTTGTTGTTGCGACCACCTTGATCCCGGTTGTTATTGTTGCTACCGCCCGCGTTTTGCTTGCTCTTGCCGCGAATAGCGTCGTACTTGGTGTTCGCCTTGTCTTCTTCATCGGCCCATGAAGTGATCATGTCTTTGAGCTTGGTGATGGAGCTCGGGCGGCGGCGACCGAAGTCTTTGAAGGTGCGACGATGGTAGAGACCGTATTGGAAAAGGTCGACTACAGTGGCGCGCTTGTCGAAGAAGCGCCGCATGTACTTACGTAAGGTCTCGTCCTGTTCCTGCTTCACCATAGCCAGGTCCATGTGAGTACCCGAGCGTCCCATGGCACCCGCGAAGTTGCTGGTGAACTGCTCCTTGAGCTGGTCCCACTTGTCGATCGAGTACTTCTCGAGAGACTCGAGCCATGTGAGTGGAGCTTGGTCCAGGCAGAAGGGGAAGTAGAGGCACTTTGTGTCATTGTTTCCACCAGCATTTTTGATGGAGAGAGCATAGCATCTAAGCCACTGTACTGGGTCTTGCTTTGCATCATACTTGGTGATCCCCAGAGGCTTGAATTTCTCTAGGAGAAGCAGATCGCGAAGTCGAGCAGAGAAGGCGGAGAAGCCGTCGTTCTCGCCTGCCGTGGAGGATTTCTTGCGTCGAATTTCTTTAATTTTGCGGCGGGCATCGTAGCCGCCACATGGGACACCAGTGGTGTGGCAATCTGCGTGGCCTCGGCCTCCGCGATCGCCTCCGCCACCGGCTCTCCTTCCAGCCCCGTGTGATGAGCTCCCGCCGCCGCTGCCTCCGCCGCCACGGCGTCACCGTGAGCCACCACGGCGCGACTGCCGCCAGCGCCACCGGTGCTGTTGCCGCCCTGAAAAGGTCCACCAGCTGATGCCCTAGTGTGGTTGGGGTTCTATGGTAGTTCTCCTCGAGTACGGTTGCATCCGTTGTCGGCTGGACTGCGTCTTGTGGCTTCATGGTCGGCTTCGCGAGTTCTGAGGGGAGGCACTTGAGTGACTCTGTTGTTGACTCTCATGAAGTAGGCATCCTCCGCGAGCTTGGCGATGACCTCTCTCGCGCGCATCCCTTGAGCCTGACGTGCTATCATGGTGATAGACATGAGGCACTGTTCATGGGTAGGCATCCGGCTTTCAACTTGGTTAAGTGCCTCTGTGAGGTTCCTTATGGGGAGGCTCTCACGGAGACGTCTACGCCGTTCGTTACGCTTCCTGTTGCGCTCACGTCGGGCGTTCTTGTCGTCGCTGGTTTCGTCTGCGGGTGCATTGACAGACAACTCGTCTGCTGAGATATCTTTGAGGTAGCGGTCAAGTCATGTTCTTGAGGGTCCCGACGTCTCGTTGGTAGTCATGAAGACTTGGCGATTAGGAGAGTTGAGACTGGAGTCAGTAGTTGCCACCTCTGTTGGAGTGTGCTCCTCTGCTGGAGCTAGTGGTGTTCCCTCCTGGAAGGGGAGTGAGTCGAGGTAGACGACGCAGAGTGAGTTCCCTTCTGTTAGGTCTGCATGCTTGCGGTCTGGCCAGTAGACGAATCTCCTGGCGGGTGTAGATGTTATAACCAGGCCAGTAGCTGGCCCTGACAGTGGTTGCTCAGTCGTGGAGATCTCAGACTCGGGCTCGTCGGGGTCCGATCCGAAGTCGGACTCGTAGGAGGAGTCCGAGTAGTAGCCGGAGACAGGGTTGGAGTTCGAGGTGTGGTCGGAGACGATCTCCTTGTCGGCCCGGCGCGCAGTGAGAGCCTTCGCATGGGCCTTGCTAGTGTTGCAGAGGCCGTATGGGAAGTGCTCGTGGAGTGGGAAGTCCGCACACGATGGCTCAGTAGCCGGCTCGGATGCGATGGCCCACGGGGACGTCGAGTTCGAGTTGGAGTCGGATCCAAGCTTGAAGTCGGCGTGTTGGTTGTAGAGCGAAATTTCGCCGAATTTTCCGGCGAGTTCGCCCGTGACTACTTCGGGAAGCGTCACGAGCCCAGTGCTCGGGTTGGGAGTCATGGTGAGGCGGCATTGGAAGGATCCGGCGCCGTCAGCAGTGCACACCCAGGACTCAAAGACGAAGGTGTCGGGCATACACCCCGGGTACTCATGCAAGGACGGAAGAAGAGTAGAAGACGGACTCCTACTAGAATTCCCCTGTACTCCTACTAGGACTCGCTCTGTGTAATCCTACTAGGACTCCTGCCTTGTAACCGACTAGGAACCCACCCCCTGGACTATATAAAGGAGGGCCGGGTACCTAGCCAATCATCCACAATCCCTCCGGGGAACAACACAAAGCGCAGGGCGCAATACTACTCCAAACAGGACGTAGGGTAGCTACTCTGGCTACCCGAACCTGTATAAATCTCGTGCCTTGTGTCCTCGCGCGTACCTTCGGGTTCCAGATCATGGCGATCCTCACCTTCTACCTTGCTGTGGGTACCTCCCATGGAGGTCGAGCGGTTTAAACACCGACAGCTGGCGCCCACCGTGGGGCCATCGACACGATCATCTCGCAAATTCGAAGGACCACTCTTCAAAATCAAGCTACCACAGCAACTTCACATCAGCACTCGTCGTCATGTTCCAACCGCGGCGGAATCAACATCAAATTTGATCACGTTTCGGATCCCAAAGTCGTCGATCCCGTACACGAGAAGGCCACCGCTTCCAGTTTCTGGGTTGGTCGTATCCCTCCAGGACTCCAAAGTCCTCTGTCCTCTCCGATCCGAAGTCAAGCTGCTAGCTCACGCGAGTGGAAAAATCAAGTCTCAAAATTCCATACGGATTACTTGACTCCACGTGGAAAGCAATATATTCATATTTGTGCTACATGTGCACATGACGCCGAAGGCTATTTTTGGTCCAAGCAGAGCTCCAAGATCAAGTGATTCGAGCTACGTACATGCAAGGCTGCCTACAAGATTCCAAGAATTTTTTCTTGGCCACCTGGAAGCTTCAAAGATTTCCGCTCTAAGTACGCAGCATATGTACACAAGTACTACCACGCCGTGCGCCGCGACTACTCGTCTCCGGCCGCACGCGCTCTATGTCGACCTCGCCGTGCGCCGCGATTACTCGTCTCCGGCCGCACGCGCTCTACATCAACCACGTCGTGCGCCTGCGACTACTCGTCTCCGGTCGCACGCGCTCTACGTCGTCCTCGCCGTGCGCCGCGACTACTCGTCTCCGGCTGCACGCGCTCTACGTCAACCTTGCCGTGCGCCACGACTACTCATCACCTGGTCGCACCGGATGCAGCGATCTACCTCGACTACGCTGCGCGTCTGGGTGCCTCGGCACGTCGCGCGGCTCGTCACGCGGCTCGTAGCGCCGCTCGTCGTCGACTACTCCGCCTCACGCAGGCTCGTCGCCGTCGACTACTTCGCCTTCTCCGCGCGTCCGGGTGCCTTGGCACGTCGAGCGGCTCGTCACGCGGCTCGTCGCACCGTTCGTCGTCGACTACTCCGCCTTGCCTAGGGTCATCGTCGACTACTCCGTGCGCCGCGACTTCGTCTTGCGGCCACGCTAGCTCTACTTCATCCACGTCGTACATCGTGACTACTTGTCTCGCGGCAACACTGGCTCTACTTCGAGTATGGCGCGCGCCGCCACGACGTCGTCTTCCGGTCGCATCGCGTCGACCATTCATCTCAACTAGTTTTCCAAACTAGTCGAGAACGGCAGTCACGCCCCCAACAACTAGTCGGAATCAACTTTAACTAGTCGACTTCAACAACAACCGTCGCGGCTTCACCGCCGACCGCCACGGCTTCATCATCAGTCTGCCCAGGCAGCAACAGCTAAGTCATTTATTTAAATGATTACTGTTTTCTTGGCTTGTTCTCCTCATCATGTAGGACCACTTGCCGACTACTCATTTGTGTATGCTTCTCAGCGGGTTTTCACAGGAGCTACACTCTGCTGACTACTCTTGGGGTACATCAATCAAGTCGCCACGAGTCTACTTCATCAACTCGGGGGCTATCCCTAGGAGGCAGTTTCTAAAGTCCGCTACGCGCGGCAATCTAAAGTCGACTTCTAAAGTCGCATTCTAAAGTCCGCTCCGTGCGGAAACTTAAAGTCGACTCCGGTCGCATCTCCGCCTGCTTCGATGGCATACTACGTGTGTAAGCTTCGATGGAACCTAGCTGTAAGCGGCCCTCAGGTCCTAGCGACGATGGAACCTAGCTGCACGTGGTCTTCACGCTCTGTACCATGAGTCCAAGTACCCTAAGTACTCGCGCTCCGTACCTTGGGTCTGAAATCCATGGCCCAGGTACGCAAGTCGACTCCGGTCGCACCTTCAAGTCCACTACGGTGGCACCCGTACCTTGAGTCTGAAATCCATGGCTCAGGTACTTAAGCCCACTCTAGTGGCACAAGCCCGCTCTGGCGGCAATCGTACCTTGGGTCTGAAATCCATGGCTCAGGTACTTAAGCCCACTCTGGTGGCACAAGCCCGCTCTGGCGGCAATCGTACCTTGGGTCTGAAATCCATGGCTCAGGTACTTAAGCCCACTCCGGTGGCACAAGTCGACTTTGGTCGCACCTTCAAGCCCGCTCCGGCGGCAACTGTACCTTGGGTCTGAAATCCATGGCTCGGGTACTTAAACCCACTCCAGTGGCACAAGTCGACGCTAACGGTCGCATCCAAGCCCACTCCGGTGGCACAAGTCGACGCTAACGGTCGCATCCAAGCCAACTCCGGTGGCACAAGTCGACGATAACGGTCGCATCCAAGCCCACACCGGTGGCACAAGCCGACTCCGGCCGCAATCACAAGCCCACTCCGGTGGCACAAGCCGGCTCCAGTCGCAATCTAAAGCCCGCTCCGGCGGCAAAACTACTCGTTTTTTCTGATTTTTTATTCGCTTTGGCTTTCCGGAAAGTGCTTTTCGTTTTTTGCATCTTAAGTCCACCCCGCGTGGCACAAAGTCGACTATCGTAGTCGCATCTCAAAGTCCGCTCCGCGCGGCATCCTAAAGTCGACTTCTAAAGTCGCATATCAAAGTCCACTTCGCGCGGCAACTAAAGTCGACTTCGGTTTTCAAGTCGCATCTCAAAGTCCGCTCCGCGCGGCACAAAGTCGACTTCGGTTTTAAAGTCGCATCTCAAAGTCCGCTCCGCGCGGCACAAAAGTCGACTTCGGTTTTCAAGTCGCATTCTAAAGTTCGCTCTGCCGGCATCTAAAGTCGACTTCGGTCGCATTTAAAGTTTGCTCTGACGGCACGACTACTTCTCATGCTCCACGGCTCGACGCCAAACTACTACTTGGAATCTCTCCAGCTCGGGGGCTGCACTCAACATACTACTCGAGGATAACTTCAGCATGCTTCGCTCGCTCTCAAGCTCGGGGGCTCCGCACCAACAACTACTCGACGTGGCTCATACGGCTCTCTTATCTCGAGGTCTACACGCTGCAAGAGTATTCGGATGATGGCTTTCGTGAACACTGAAGACCCTTGGATTGATTACCTAATCATTTCAAGGCTCGGGGGCTACTATGCTACACCCATCGTTCAATTTTTTAAGACGGAAGATTCAGAATCAAGATTGGCCCTCAGCTAGAGTCTGCAACTCAACCTAAGGCTCGGGGGCTACTCCATATGGAGTGCGATTTTGCAATCGTACTTCCATATAAATCTTGACTTCAAGACTGATGAGCTGGACCACCTTCCAGCCTCGCGGTAGTTCAAGTACTATTGAAGACTTCTCCAAGCAGTACTCGAGGACGCTCAAGAACTACTCGAAGAGGCTTCAAGACTACTCGAACTACTACTCTCGACTCCAACATGCTCGGGGGCTTGTCGGGCATACACCCCGGGTACTCATGCAAGGAAGGAAGAAGAGTAGAAGACGGACTCCTACTAGAATTACCCTGTACTCCTACTAGGACTCGCTCTGTGTAATCCTACTAGGACTCCTGCCTTGTAACCGACTAGGAACCCGCCCCCTGGACTATATAAAGGAGGGCCGGGTACCTAGCCGATCATCCACAATCCCTCCGGGGAACAACACCAAGCGCAGGGCGCAATACTACTCCAAATAGGACGTAGGGTAGCTACTCTGGCTACCCGAACCTATATAAATCTCGTGCCTTGTGTCCTCGCGCGTACCTTTGGGTTCCAGATCATGGCGATCCTCACCTTCTACCTTGCTGCGGGTACCTCCCATGGAGGTCGAGCGGTTTAAACACCGACAGAAGGTGTCTCCGCGGTTGAAAGCGACGATTGGCTTGATGGAGATTGAAGCCGTCGAGTTCGCCATGAGATCTTCGGCGAGATCACCTACCTGGCACGCTAGCTGTCAGTGTTTTAGATCGGCAACCTACCAAGGGGAGTACCCGAGGTAGATGAACGTGGCCTCGCCGAGATCGTTAACTCGAAGGAAGAGACACGTGGCACACAATTTAGACAGGTTTGGACCGCGATGTGCGTAATACCCTACGTCCTGTATGTTGTGTAGCTCTGGATTGATTGAGTGTGTTTACAAGATCATGCGTATCCGAGAGAGAAGGGTCCCTGCCGCACCTTATATAGCCCAGGAGACAGGGTTACAAGTTGGTTTGAGGAGAGAGTACTAGTCGGGTACGGCTAGGAGTTCTCTACATAGTACAGGACATGTATAGCTTCCTATCCGAGTACTTCTCCTCCGTAGTCCTTGCGCCCCATGCCATCAGGTGCCATGTGGCACAAGCCGAGTAGTCCCAGGGGCCCACCGAGTAGTCGATCCTAGTATCCACCGAGGTAGTGGGCCCAGGGAGGTCCATACGACAAGTGACTCACAGGAAACACACCCTAGTACTAGGTACACTGTTTGGTGCAATGACTCACAGACAAACACACCCTACGTGTTCAATATTTGGAGCAATTCACAGAAAACACTCCCTACTATGAGTTTTACTGTTCGCATCTGAAATGCATCTTAAATCAAGTTCTTAAAGATACAACTCGACTAGAGAATGACAAAATGAAATGATAATTTTTTGGATACAGTAGCACTCGGCGTCTAGTACTCTACGTCTATGTGACAGAACCGCCCAAAATAGTTCCGTATTATCGCCTAAGCCGGTCCACGTGGCCATTAAGCAATAATAAAGAACTATTCTGTCGCTTCCGCCGGGTAAAGCCCGGTAAATCACATACAACAGGATCGCTGATATGCGCTAAGCCCACACGAAGGCGGGACCAGAGTACAACATTACATTACATAACGAGTTTCACAAGTTCAACATTATTACAAACCAGGTTTTTCATACATAAAACTAAACATGGTTCAGAGTTTAAACAGCGGAAAATAAAAACTAGCGCATGATACACACGGGAGGCCATCCATGCATATCACTCCTCATCATCGTTCTCCCATTCAAGCTCCCAACCATCTAGGATAGAACCAGGCCAGATGGGATTACCTGAAAACAACAAATTAAGCAAGGCTGAGTACTAATACTCAGCAAGACTTACCCGACAAAAATAAAGCAAGACTAGACATGCAAGGCTTTTTGGCTTGTGGGTTTGTTTTGCCAAAAGTGACTAAGAGTGGATCCTTATTTTCAAGTTTTTAGCTCATATTCTAGTATGTTAATCAGTCTAGGTGAGCCACCGTACTAAACAAGCATGTTGTGCAAACAATATTAAACAAGTAGCAATATTAATCCAAAATGTTCCATAAATAAACATGGGGTAGCCAGTGATCAAGCCGACTCAGATAACGGTGAGTGACCGACGATCGATCGATTTATATCCTTGCAAGGTAAACCCAAGATACACGGAAGAAGGTAGACCAAGTGCAGTGTCTACCCCAACCAGGCGGTTCCCAACATCCCACAGTTTAGGATCGGACGCTACAAACTCGCGGTACACGGTTATCCGGAGGGTCTAACCCGACCGGTCCGGACTCACACACTATACCACGGGTAGCTAGCCGGAGACGCGTCCCAAGCGGGTAGCTAGAAAGATCCCGCCCCGGTTCAGAAGGTACTAGGCTTACCGGTCCCATTCCCGGCAAGTAATTGGTACGTTCAATAGCTTAGGACCAGCACCATGCTACTCGGTCGAGACCGAACCCATTGCTCTTACCACATGAGCGAGTCAATTTAACCAACTTATGATTCCAACATAAGCATCCTATATCTCACGAGCAATGAGTCATTACTCGACTTCTACCGTGACCTTAGAGCATGGCACTAGCGTTCCTAACATACTAGTAAAAGAGCATAGGAGTCCTAAGGATCATGCAACTAGGTTTCAAAACAACTCCTGAAACTTAAATGCACAAGTAAAGCAATAAAGCGCTGAAAAGTAAAGGACATGATTTTAATTTAAAACATGGGTTAGATGAAACCGGTGCTTGCCTTCCTCAGACTCAACACCAACACAAGCCTTGGGCTCTTCTGGACTTTGGTCCAGGCCTTGCTGCACACTCAACTGATTCAACTCTCCGCTGGCTGCTCCCTCCTCCTCCTGGGTAAGTGTGTAAGTCCCATCGGGAAAATCTACACGTTTACATGCACATGCATTAGATTATGGTGAAGGTGGGAGAATTACCACAAAACCAACTCTTGTAGGACACATTCATCCAAACATTATTAGTTTCTCACAGAAATTATTAGGGTGTGTGATAAATAACAAAACACTATTTTGATGGTGATTGTGTGCACATCTAAGCAATTTAAGTTACTTAACTTCACCAAACAGCGAGGGGGTGTGTTTAAATTAATAAAAACAGAAACACACATGATTTCACAATTTAGCACTTTTCTTTTCCATTTCTTTCTTTAATTACTTAAAACAAGCCTTTCAACCATAAATCCAAATTAAATCAAAAACACTTCCAATGAGCCTAATCTTTTGCACACAACAACATATGCTTAGTTTAAGCTCTCACACCAAAATTTGGCCTAAGATCATTTATAAATTAATTTATACGAAAAAGACAATCTCAGCCTAGTAAATCAACATTAATTCATATAAAAAGATTTAATAAACTTTTTGATCTTAACTTTCTCCTACAGGTCAAGTATGCCAAAAATGAGTTTCTGACCAAGGCATGGTTGCAAATTCAATTTATTTTTCAGAATTTGAATTTTAAGCTCCTACACAAGATTAAATCCAAAACACCTAGTAAACAATTCCCTAAATTCACATCCATCACACCAGGGGTACTAATCATCAAGTCAAAGCCCTAGGGTGCACTTGTGCTCAAAGAAAAGTTCATTAAAGGTGCTATAAAAAGCATCAAACTTATTCTAGCATAGAGCTTAAATAAATCATATCTGAAAATATATGCATCAAAATCATGCCAACTTTTGCCACAGATCTAGACATGATATAAAGAGCAACATATCCAAAATTCAAGTTCATAGCATATGTATATTTTAAATCACACTAAAAACACTCCAAACTGAGTTTGAATTTTTAATTCAAAAACTGTACAGAAAAACCCTATACATGTTTTCTAGAAAAGATAGATTTCTTCACCAAGAACCCAACAAAATTGGTTTTGCATTTTTCTGATTTTTCTACGATTGTTAATGATTTTTTGAAGGTACTGCTGTAACCCTAAAACTATCTTTACAGCCGGGTCCCTGGAAACTTACATTGGGAACCCTGAAAAGAACTGAATCAAAGCAATGTAGTCCCCGGGGCGGTCTAGACCTCACCGGCGGCCAAATCCCCGGCCGGCGGTGGCGGTCTTGGCCGGAGGGCGGCTCCTAGAGCTGCTGGGGACCGAGTTTGGGCGAGAGGTGGGCTTGACCGGCGGTTCTTGCGCGCGGCGAGCCGTCCACGGCGGCGCGCGGCAGCCTGCTCGCGGTCGGCCGGCGGTTCGACGTTCGGGGCCGAAATCGGGGGCAACGACGATGGGGATAGGTAGCTTGGGGTCCGGGGGGAGGGAGAGAAGTGGTTGGTGCTCGGTGGTGAGGCGTGGGAGAGCGAGCTCGTCGGCGCTCGCGATGGCGAGGCAGCGGAGCGGACAAGGCAACCACAGCTCGGCTCGGTTCGGTGCAGACCAAGGGAGAGGGGCACGGGATGTGGCGACCCAGGAGCTGTTAGTTCGCGTGTGGGGAACCAGCTGGCATGGCCAACTGCGTCGCATCGACGACACGAGACCGTGTCGACAGCGTCGCATGGCGCGTGGTGCAAGGCCGCATGGTCCGCCCCCCTGAGCATGGTGCATGGCCTACGGGCCTTCGAAGTCCTCCAGGCCTGCGCGGTCCAGTGCGGATAAGCCGAGGCGTCCGTACGCCGGAGGGCGCGGATGGCGACGCGTGGCAGGCAGTCCAGGCACACGCACCCGATGCGAGAGCGCGGCGACGCCAGCGCCCGTCGCCCATTTTATTTGGTTTACGCCTTTTCAAAAATGTGGAACTCACTTTTCTTGTACGTAACTTGAAAATCTCCAAAAACGAAAGTTGTAGAGCAACTATAGGGCTACAACTTTCCCATGATCAACGGTTTGCCCGGGAACGCCGACCGAAGTTGCAGTTTTTCCACGGCTCGAATTACTGTTCACAGCGCAGTCAAACCGATTTTTGGCCAATTTGCACTCCAAATTGGAATGTCCGCCAATTACGAAAAATGTGTTCTCGGAAATAACGAGCAACTTTCGTATTGGCCGATTTTGAACTTCTATAGTGAAATTTGGAGAACGCGCAAGAAAACCATTTCAGCCTTAAAGGAGATCTAGGGTTTGACCGTGGTTTGAGATGTTGACCGAGGTCTTTTGTGCAAATTTGTGACACAACATGTCAAACATGTTTATGAGCCAATTTAAACATGATTAACGCAACTAATTAAGTTAGTTATCTTTAATAAACACCTGGGGTGTTACAGTCTACTGGGTACAATGGGGGTATTTCCCCTTCCTCATAGCATCCGGCCCAGCTTCCTTAGCCCGGTGAGCTCTCTCCCTCTTCTCTCTATCTGCTTCACGGGCTGCGGCCGCTTCACGTTCTTTGATCTCCCGCCGAATGCGAATTTCCTCCTGCTGCTCCTTACATTTTTGTTCTTGTTTTTCTGCTTGAACCATACTTAGCCATCTCTCACGTGCTGAACGACCCGTCTCCTCGGCGTAACGCTTGTCTTGTTCAGACTGCTCACAATCTAGCCACTGCATAAAATCACAGAGAGGAGGTGGAGTCTTTTTCAAAGACAAGTTAGCACATATTAAAATAGCAATGACAAAATATATATTTAGTAATTCAGTTAGTTCTTACTTTTGGTCTAACATTGCGACATGGTGGGAGGGGGTCATGCTCATAGCTCTCGCACATGAAGAACCTCATCCCGTAGCGGTACCCGAGAACGTTGCACTTGACAAGCTTACAGTTGTCACCGCAGTAGCACATAGGAGTGTGGATCCCCTTGGGCACCTCAACCTTGTCCTTCCTACTGGTGAACAACTCCAAATCCAACTCAGGACCCGTTGAAGCCATTGAAAGCCTACAAAACAGATGAGAAATATGATATTTCATTACCTGATTCATTTGAAATTATAGAACAAAACATAACCGGATATGATAAGAAATTCGACGGCAAGAATAAATTAGCAAGCAAATGAAAAGGTAGTTCAACTATTACAACATGATAACATGCATAAGTTCAAATATTACAAGACCTTGCAAGATAAAATTGTTCAAATATTACAAGACGACAACATGCACAAGTAGTTCAATTATTACAACACGGTAGCACAAACAAGTACGGTCACTGCATTCATTTGTTGTAGCGACTGGAACGATGTCCACATGCACTAGATGAAGGTGGTGTAGAAGTGGCAGTGGAAAAGTAAGATGCTTCGGTGCATTTCTTGTAGGAGTGTCCAGGATTGTTGCACTTGGAGCATATCTGCCCCTGAGGTCCAGCTTCAGCCTCATCCATGTTGTTCCTAATTCTCTTCTTCTTGCGTCGACTGACACCTTGACACATGGCTGAATCTGGATTTGGTATGTACAACGCACTGTCTTTGGGATCTTGAGTGAAAGTTCCAAGATGCAGGTAACCCTCAATAGTGTGGTTCCAAGTGTCTAGAACGGTTTGCTTCAAAAAGTATTTAGGCATGTAGCGGCCCCAATGCTGATTCTTTGATGCAAAGCATGCAGCGATCACATGTGAGCAGGGGTAGTGCAAGAGCTGTGGCTTCTGGCAAGAGCATGAGCATGTATGATTCCCAATAAAAGTTTTTTGTATTGTTATTTCTCCATTGGCCTTTTGTGATTTGGACTGATAACTTATCTGATATTTCCACCGCACTTCATCGCTAGGCTCACGATGTAGAGGTTCTTGGTGAGCTCTGTGACAGAGAGCAGCCTTCTGTTTTTGGTCAAGTACTCTGTCATCCATGTTGAATACACCTTCTGAGGGTCCTGCATTGCTGCATGTGCTGCATTAGCACGGTCAAGAAAGTACTTCATTGTGCGGTACAAGAAGAACTCAATGATACCAACAAGAGGTTGAGCTCTGGCACCACGCAAAATAGCGTTGTAGACCTCAGCAAAATTTGTTGTCATTATCCCATGCCTCACAACTCCCTTATAAAATAGGAGGGACCATTTCTCCTTAGGCTCATTCTGAATCCACTGGCTGAAGGTCTTCACAGCACGTCCCCTTCTCCTTCTGACATTTGGACCATCTAGCCCAACTTCCTCCAGAGAAACTGGCTCTTCCCCGGGTTCAGTACTTACAGGCTTCTTAGCTATCTCTTCTGATGCTTTCTTCGTCAGATCATCTAATTTTTGCCACAGGTCGAAGAATTTCTTCTCCTGATTGGTTCCACATAGGCGCTTGAACAATTGTGTAAGTTCTTTGTTCTTAAACTGGCTATGAAAGTTAGCTCCCATATGCCTCATGCACCACCTGCTATGCACATCTGGCCATTGTGCTGCTCTGTAACGCTCTTGACTACCTTCTTTGATGTCACTAATGGCCTGCAAAATAACTTTGTGTCTATCATGTATCACACACACGTCTGACACATCTCCCACCACCATGTGCTTCAATCTCTCCAGAAACCAATACCAACTGTCACCATTCTCTCCCTCTACAAAAGCAATTGCCAAAGACAACAACTGATTGTTGCCATGCAGACCACACAACTCGTAAGGATTGTGCCCTTGTATTTTCCTGTTAGGAATGTGCCATCTATGTAAATAACTGGTCGACAGTGTTTGAATGCAGCAATAGCAGGACCCAATGCTAAGAATGCCCGCTGTAGGACTTGCTTCCCTGGCCTTGACACATGATCATAAGCCTTGCCTTGATATCATAATAACTACCAGGATTTAGCGCCGCAATTGTGTTCAGCAATCGAGGCAGATTGTCATAGGATGCTTCATAAGTTCCCCACCTCATCTCCATTACCTTCTTCTTTGCCATGTATGTCTTACCATAACTTATGTGATACTTAAATTTCTCCTTAATTGCCAAGATAATGGACTTAGGCTCAAAAGCAGGATTTTCCACAATCTTAGCAAACATCTGGCTAGCCACAAAACCAGATGACAAATTACGATGGCTTGCATCCAGCTGCTCAAGTACATAAGTGTGATCCACAACAGATTTGATCTCCCAGTAATTTTTCCACTTGCCCTTGGAAGCATACACACGAAAAGGACAGTTGGGCTTCAGACAGTGTACATCATATATATGTGGAGAACTCTTCACTACCCTAAACTCTCTCTGCAGAGTAAGGATGGACCACCTCTTCACTGCATCCTTCACCTCCACCGCACTCTTATACATGGCGCCAACATAAACTGCATTTTCTCTATACTCCCAGGCCACATTCTCACCAGCATTGACAAATAGCTGTGAGAAAGTGTAACTGTCCCAATCCCTTGGAACTAGCGGGTCATCCTCATCATCTGAGGAGTCCTCTTCCAATCCATGTTCATTCCCATTGGCCTCCATTTCAAACCGCCTGAGTAGTTCTTCATTAACTTCCCTCTCGTCAATTGCTCCCTCAAAGTGTGTGTGACCATGTCCTTCTTCTTGCTCACCATGTCCTTCTCCTTCTTCTTGTGGCTCATTTGCAGGACCATCTCCTGCTTCTACTTTAGCTTCACCCTGGTGAGCATCACTTACAGGCACTTGACTGCTAGACCCAGCCTTATGAACAACTTGGACAAACAGCATCACAGGCAAACCAATATCACATGTTGTTTTGATATAACTCCTCCAATGTTCAGTGCCTTGAACTGGCATAAGGTCCCAACATAATGACTCACTTCTATTGATTAGAGCCATAATGGACAAGTCATGTTGCTCTGCATCTACATGAAATGCCCTTAAAAAAACTGGACAATGGACCTAAAACTTCTTGAGTCTGCTTTTTTAAGCACATTGTCAACGGAATTAAATTCTGACAAGTCAACTCCATGTTCACCATATCTAATCTGCCCATTACTGAAATACAACTTGATACTGAGATCATCTGACATGTCTGACAGCATGGAAAAATAAAACGCTATAAACAATTGGATCTGCAACTACAAAATAAATCTACTCAGATCTACATTACAACTATAATTTTTCTAACCAGATCTGCACTAAAACTATAATTTTACTAAGCAGATATACACTAAAAACGTAATTTTACTAAGCAGATCTACACTAGTACTATGTTTTCATTAAGCAGATCTACACTAAACTATGTATTAACTGCGCAGATCTACACTAAAACTGTATATCTACTAAGCACATATACACAAAAACTATTAAGTTTGAGAGTATTACCTCCAACGAGACAAAAAACCGACAGAGCTTCGCAGCTTCATCACCTCCTCCCTCACTCCCTTCTCCTCTTCCCCCTCTCTTTTCTTTTTTTCGAATTATTATGACATTTTCGGCTGAATTTCAACCTTATATAGGCGCGGGAACCCTAGCGCCGCGGCTCACGGCGTTAGGGGGCCTGCTGCCGTCGAGGGCCACGCCACTAAGGCCTGACGCCGTGGCCCGCGGCACTAGGCCCCTAACGCCGCGGCGCATGGCGCTACGTCTGGGCCACGCTAGGGGCCCACTCCTGGCGGCACCTGGCGCTGTGGCCCACGGCGTTATGTCCCTGACGTTGTGGGCCACGGCGCCAGATGTATATTTTTGCTAAATTTGTGCCGGATCATATATTTTTTTCAAAATCGTGAAAAGTTAAATATAAAAAAATTCCATTGTACCTCCTATTTTTGGGCTCAACCAGCAACGCAGCAGGCAAAAGGAGCCTTGATTGGGTCGGGATATAAAAGCCCAAGGTGAAAGGAATAAAAAAGGCTTTCCTTGAATCTAATGACTAGTTCGAAGACCAGCAGCAGGGGCACGAGCCAAGAAAGATTTGTTAGTTTCCCTAAGGTTTTTGAACGTTTTCAATAAAACCTTCTCGTAGAAGTGTTTTCACAAAGTTTTTGGTAATATTAGTAGATGCTATTCGAACCCTTCCTTTTATTAAGATGAAAATTATTATTCATATAATTATTTTATTTTTTCATGTATATGCATCAGACACAATCTACTAATTGATCAATAACTAGGATCGTATCCAGTGTGTTGCTACGGGCGATAAAAAAATTATCATAAATATACTGAATAAGAGAAACATTATTTTTTTAGATACATAAATAGGTTTATACCATACCTTCTCTTAGTTTATACATAAAGTGTTGGGTCACACAATAACACAAAATCACAAGCATATTTACGAGATACAAATACAAACAACCACTATACACATATGCAACGTACATAAGTGATATGTACCTGCGCAGAGCGCACCCTTAGGTACTGAAAGTTATAGCAGTCAACAAGGAAGAACCCCATCCTCACAAGCGGCAGCTTCTGCTTCCTGAGGTCATAATCACTCCACATCCTGAGCTTGGTGGCGAGTGATGACATAGGATGAGCAGAGTGTTGAACAATGACTGAAAACCAAAAAATTCAGTTTCAATCTTAAGTTGCTAGTTACAAAAATAGCCTCTTATGAGGTATCACTACTTGACTCCCCTCTGTTCCATTCCCTGAAACTGCTTCTTATCTTCTAGTTGACACAAGTTAATTGACTGTAAGTCTATAACAAAAAATATGACAAGTTGTCAAATTTAATTTAGCATGGAAAAAAACATTGTTGTCCATCTGATAGCAATAGTTATGCTGATCTAAACCAAGCTCAGATTTAAACTAAGATAAGCCATACACAGGGCACAGCGCTTAGAGAAGCAATTCTCAATCAAGGGAACTACACTAACAAATTAAAATCTACAGTCCTAAAACACTACGATCTAGTATAATTTTTATTGATTAGCTCAGCTTGGTTCTGATAGGAATGCACATAATTGGCAACCGCATCCAACATTATGCCTTTCCTAGTAACCTACACACATAAAAACATGTTTTCCCTTTGTAAATTATTTGCAACAACCTGCAATGAGCAATTTAATCGGAAGTAACATCATCTTAGTAGTATGGTACTATAATTCTTAGAGATTTGTGGTACTTTCAAAGGAGAAGGCAGACAGCTTGACATAGAAATGCATGTCTTCTCAAGCTATACAGATACATTATTGAATTATTAGGATGTAATAATGTGGTCAATAAAAAATTGTCTCCAACTGAAAGTATTGGGTGCATAATATGAAACTTTATGAAGCACTTTACAAAGAATAAGTAAGAAGGTAAAAAATGAGTACTCACAACAATGGCAGGGCCTGTGGTCACATGAATATGAGGTGCCTAGCCGAAAGATGTATATGAAATGCTTGGCCACAAGGATGCATTACCTAAAAGACAAGCAACTATTATTTTCCTTTGAAGATCAACTTGTCTCCTTTTCAAAAGGAAAAAATGTATTCAACTATGCAAGATGGTTACCTGATCGAAGTGAATGTACACGTTACCGAGTACTTGGTCCGAGAAATTTGTGACACCAGACATGAGATTAGCAATACTAACGAAACCAAGTTGACATCATTAATGAACATTACAAAAAACCAAAAAGTAGTACAAATAGGATATGAATGGACATAAATGCTAATATGGATCACCCCAATCAATATTGCCTGGAAAAATACAGGAAGCTCCTATCTCTATCAGTTGATCTACCATCAGGAAAGCAGTTGACACTCCACCACTATTAGCTAAGGAAACAGACACACTATTAGTTTGGTGGACTAAATAACTCAAATTAACCCTATAGTTTGTTGCTGAAATGGAGCACATAATCAAAAATTGTCAAACAGAAGTCATAGTGTGATCTCTTAATGCTAGAACAGTACTTTAAGTTAAAAAAATGTACTGTCCAGTTGATAGCATCTCTTCTTGAACTGACAGACCTACTTGCTTTAAAGAGACAAAATGCATTGATGCCATTCATCCAACTCCATATGACTTCACATCTGCAGTAAGCAAAGAAAATGATGAAAACAGATGACATTGTATAATGCTATGCAGGAACCGGGAAAATGATAGGCTTGGTACATGACAATCAATTGACGGAACTAAAGTTATACATGAACAAATCTAATCATTCCATATGATTTGCATGCCCAAAGCCTATCCAAGTGTAGAACTCATAAAAGATCAAATGCTCAAATCCCATCCCAAGTCACTTGGATCAATGCTAAGCAATTGTTTTAGTACATGCTAAGCACTAAGCCAATACAAAATGATTGCCAGACCAACAAATGTGGGATCAATCAAAGAGTAGTGCTGGTAGTGCTGACAGTGAAAGGATATTCAATCTCGTAAGTTCTGGTTATTCATTTATCAAAATCAAGAATCAGATGCTCTAGTAGCTACGGAAAAAAGAGGTTTCAGTTTCTGAAATGAATGCATTCCATGTAGCACCATCATAATTAAATCCTCTTAGATTACTGTGCTAGTGTCTCTTTGGTAATTGTGCTAGTATCCCTTTGGTTATCGTGCTAGTCATTTACTGCTATTTACTCAGCTGTGCGCCACCCTATGTGGCTATGTGAACAGGCCCCTTGGGCCTCTATATAATGTAACCCTCTGTGTAATCATCCTCATCTAATCTAATCTAAGCCTGTTTGGCTATTCTCTAATATGGTATCACGAGACAAATCTGGGACCTTCCACTTCCCTCGGCGCCCGCGCGCCCTTCTCTCCTCGGCCGCCGCGCGCCCCTCGTCTGCCGCGCGCGCCACTTCTCCTCCCGGCCGTCGCGCCCTCTCGCGCGCGCCCCTTCTCCCGGCCGCCGCGTCGTCTCCCTTAGCCGCCGCGCCCATGGCTGCCCCCGGCTCCGGTGCCTCCAACGACGGCGGGTCGGCTTCCTCTGCAACCGCGCTCCGCGATGAAGCGCTCGCCGCCGCCAAGGCCCTCGAAGACGAAGCCGCATCCCCGCGCGCCTCCAACTCGGAGCGCGGTCGGCAACTCCCGGGAGGAGGCTTCCCTTCGAAGTCCTCCGCCGCCGCTCGGAACGCGTCCGCGTGGCCGGCTGCCGCCCTCGATGCGGAGCGCGCGGCCGCCGATGACTGGAGCGGCGGGGGCGCCTCCCTCCGCGACCGTCTGCGCGGACGGGACGACGACGCCCCTGACGACGACGGCGCCTCCATCTCCTCCGAAGCCGCAGTCATCGCTCATCTGCACAGCCAGGCCGCCAATGTCCAGAACATCAAGAATCTGATTCCCATCACTCTTGATCTTCAGTCCTCCAACTATTCCAAGTGGTGCGGCCACATCCTTCTCGTCCTGGGTCGATTCGCCCTGAAGGACCACGTCCTCAGTGACGCTTCCCACCCTGCTGATGCAGCATGGTCGCGCATGGATTGCGTGGTCGTGTCTTGGCTCTACAACACCGTCTCCGCCGACCTCCTGAATGTCATCCACGAGCGCGATGGTGTCACCGCCCGGGTGGCTTGGCTCGGGATTGAATAGCAGTTCCTCAACAACCGTGAGTCCCGTGCCATGATCCTCGACGCCGAGTTCCGCAACTTCTGCCAGGGCTCTCTCTCCATCGACGAGTATTGCCGCAAGATGAAGACCATGGCAGATGCCCTTGTCGATCTTGGCGAGCCCCTCATGATCGCACCATGGTGATGAACATTCTGCGCGGTCTCAACGAGCGTTTCCAGTTCGTGGCTCAGCTCCTCTCTCACCAACGGTTGTTCCCGTCATTCGTTGACGTTCGCGCCGACCTGCGCCTCGCCGAGCTCACCATGGGGACTACCTCGGCGCCACCTACTGCCCTCGTCGCCTCTTCGTCCAGCAGGCCACCTGCCCCACCACTGCTCTCTGGAGTTGCTTCCTCGCGCCCTTCTCAGCCTACTTGAGGGGCAGCTGGCGGGGCATCTTCCGGCGGCAACCGCAATCGGCGCCGCCGTGGTGGGCGCGGCCAGGGCAGCCAGGGCAACTAGAGCAGCTCGGGAGGCCACAACAGCTCTCCTGGTGCTGCTCAGTGGCCCTCCCTCCTTAACCCATGGACTGGGTCCATCCATATGTGGCCCGGCTCCACCACCGGCAGCCCCCGCGGCCCTCCGCCGCGCCCTGGCGCTGCTCTATCTCCGCAGCAGCACGCACTGCTGACCAGCGGTGCTGGGCACTACTACTCGGCGCCTCAGGCCCCCCCACTGGTGCCTCCTCCGGCATGGGCACCGCCGCCTCCTCCGCCGCCCCCTTCAGCATGGGCTCCATGGGATGCTCAATCCCTCGCAAATGCTTTCAGCACCGTCTCCCTCACTCCGCCGTCAAGCTCTTCTAACTGGGTGCTTGACTCCGGTGCTACTTCCCACATTGCCTCCAACCCTGGTATGGTCACCATGTCCTCGACTTCCTCTTTTACCTCTTCCATTGTCGTGGGCAATGGTGCCACCCTCCCGGTTATTGGCACCGGCTACTCCCTTATTCCGGGTCCTTTTCACTTAAATAATGTTCTTGTCGCTCCTGACATTATTCAGAACCTCCTTTCTGTTCGACAGTTCACCTCTGATAATCTAGTTTCTGTTGAATTTGACCCGCTTGGTGTTTACGTGAAGGATCTCCGTACCGGGAACACCCTCCTGTGATGTGACGGCTCGGGCCCTCTCGTACACCCCCTGCGGCTTCGTCGTCTCCTACCGGCACATGCGCTCTTGTGGCCACCCCTTCTCCGACTACTTGGCACCGTCGCCTCGGGAACCCCAGCAAGGCCACTCTTCAGAGCCTCGCCCGGTCTTCCTCCATTGTCTGCAGTCAGCCCGACGACGACACCCTCTGTCATGCCTGTCAACTTGGACGACATGTTCGTTTACCTTTTTCTCATTTTGTATCGCGTGCATCCAAAAATTTTGACTTAATTCACTGTGATTTATGGACCTCTCCCATTGTCAGTGTATCTAGATTTAAATATTATCTCATTATTTTGGATTATCACTCCCATTTTCTTTGGACTTTTCCGCTGCGCCTCAAGTCCGATACTTTTTCTGTGCTCTCTAACTTCTTTGCCTATGTGCATACTCAGTTTGGTCGTACCATCAAATCCGTGCAATGCGACAATGGGCGCGAATTTGACAATTCTGCAGCCCGTGCTTTCTTTCTTGCTAAAGGTGTTGTCCTGCGCATGTCCCGACCCTACACCTCACAGCAGAATGGCAAAGCCGAGCGCATGATTCGCACCACCAACAATGTCACTCGCACTCTGCTGTTTCAAGCTTCCATGCCCTCTTCCTATTGGGCTGATGCGCTTGCTACAGCCACCCACCTCCTCAACCGTATCCCCACTAAGACCTTAGACATGAGCACACCCTTCTTTGCTCTCTATGGCACCCACCCTTCCTACCATGACCTTCGTGCTTTCGGATAAACCTGCTACCCCAACCTCACTGCAACCACTCCTCACAAACTTGCCCCTCGCTCTTCCTTGTGTGTTTTCATTGGCTACTCTCCTGATCACAAAGGATACCGGTGCCTTGATCTCAACACTAATCGTGTCATCATCTCTCGTCATGTCATTTTCGATGAGACGACCTTTCCCTTCTCCCGACACCGGACCTCAGCTCCCCACGAGCTTGATTTTCTAACTAACAATGAGCCGCTAGCTCCTTCTTCTTCGTGTACACCCTTGTCAACTTTTGGTGCCCTGCTCGGTTCCCTCTCGCGGGCGCCCCCGGAGGTCCTTGAGGATGCTCCGATTCCACTCGGCCCCCGTTACGGCGGGCCGCGCCCGGCCGCCCTCCCCCGAGCTTCCACGCCACCGCCGGCGGCTCGTTCGCACCGGTGCTTCCCGGGCTACGGCCCGGCGCCCTCATCGCCTACCGGGGCGCCCGGCTATAGCCCCGGCGCCTGCGCTTCTCCGGCCGGGCGCCCCCCGGCTGCGGCTCCGGCGCCTCGCTGCGTCTCCGCCCGGGCGCCCGGCTGCGGCCCCGGCGCCTGCTGCTCCTCTCGGTGAGGCCGCCCCTCGGCCGCGCACCGGCGCCGCCTTCGCTCCGGCGCGCCCATGGCCGAAGCTCTCCTGAGGCCGCCGGTCTCCCATGTGTCCACACGGCGCCCTCCACCCCCTGCAGCTCCTATAGCAGCAGCCTTTCAGAAGTCGCCAGTCACCCAGGTGTACACTCAGCGCCCTCCACCACCACCATCGCCGGCTGCCGCTCCTCCTCGCCGCTCCAACATCATACCTTCACCCCCGCGGTATGTCAAAGATGGTCCTCTGGTTGGTGTTGTACCCATCGCACCGGTTGACAACAGCCATGCTATGACGACTCGTGGGAAGTCTGGATACATTAAGCCCCGTATTCTTCATGCTGCGGATCTGACTCCAGTTCCCCGGTGTTGCCGTGATGCTCTTGCTGATTCTCACTGGTGTCGCGCCATGGAAGAGGAATATACTGCTCTCATGGACAATAATACTTGGAATTTTGTTCCTCGGCCCGCCAATGCCAACGTGGTCACTGGAAAATGGATCTTCAAACATAAATTTCATGCTGATGGTTCTCTGGATAGATACAAGGCTCGTTGGGTCCTTCGCGGCTTCACTCAGTGCCCCGGTATTGACTACGATGAAACTTTCAGTCCCGTTGTCAAGCCGGCCACTGTCCGCACAGTCCTCACTATAGCTCACTCCCGGGATTGGATGATTCACCAACTTGACGTCAAGAATGCCTTTCTTCAAGGGACCCTTTCCGAAACTGTGTACTGCTACCAGCCAACGGGATTCACCAACTCTGCTCTCCCTCAGCATGTTTGCAGACTCAACAAATCCCTTTATGGCTTGAAACGGGCTCCCGCGCATGGTACATCCGCTTTGCATCCTTCCTACTCTCCCCGGGGTTCACCGAAGCTCAATCGGACACCTCCCCGTTTGTCTACCGCCGTGGTTCGAGACAGTCTATCTGCTGCTTTACGTGGACGATATTGTTCTCACTGCATCTTCCCAGCAGCTTCTCCGCCGAGTTATTGATGCTCTGATGGAGTTCGCCATGAAGGACCTTGGCCCTCTTCACCATTTTCTTGGCATGGCAGTTCAGCGAAGAGGTGACTCTTTGTTTCTCTCTCAACGTCAGTATGCGATGGACATTTTGGCTCGCCATGGCATGGCTGATTGCAAACCGTACTGTTGACACATGCGCCAAAGTATCTGCAACTGATGGTCCCTTTGTTGCTGATCCCACCGATTACCGCAGCCTCGTAGGTGCTCTTCAGTACCTAACATTCACCAGGCCCGACATTGCATATGCCGTCCAACAAGTTTGCCTTCACATGCATGATCCTCGGGGGATTCATCTTGTTGCTGCCAAACGGATCCTGCGATATCTCCAGGGAACTCTTGAGCATGGCCTCATCATTCCTCGGACTTCCCCAACACAACTCGTCATGTACACTGATGCTGATTGGGCCGGCTGCCCAGACACTCGCCGCTCCACCTCCGGTTATGCCTTCTTCCTCGGAGGCAGCCTTGTCTCCTGGTCCTCTAAACGGCAGCCCACTGTCTCTCGCTCTAGCGCTGAGGCCGAGTATCGGGCCGTTGCTAACGGCGTCGCTGAGGCTTTTTGGCTGCGGCAGCTTCTCCAGGAACTCCATCATCCTCTTGACAAAACCTGCCATGTCTACTGCGACTGTCAGCGTCGTCTACCTCTCCAGCAACACTGTACAACATCAGCGCACCAAACATGTGGAGATTGACCTCCATTTCGTCCGGGAACGTGTTGCCATTGGTGCTGTTTGCGTACTTCATGTACCCACTACTTCTCAGTTTGCCGAAGTCTTCACCAAGGGGCTGCCTACTTCGGGTTTTCAAGACTTCCGCTCCAGTCAGAATGTCCGCTGCTGCGACGTTCCGACTGCGGGGGGTGTTAGATTACTGTGCTAGTGTCTCTTTGGTTATTGTGGTAGTATCCCTTTGGTTATCGTGCTAGTCATTTACTGCTATTTACTCAGCTATGCGCCACCCTATGTGGCTATGTGAACAGGCCCCTTGGGCCTCTATATAATGTAACCCTCTGTGTAATCATCCTCATCTAATCTAATTTAAGCCTGTTTGGCTATTCTCCATTAAATCCTACTGGATGTGGCATTTGAGAGCATTCAATCTTCCATAATCCTACCATATGGTCTGATTGAAGTAACAACAACATAAACTGATCTAAGAAATAATTAGAAAAATGCATATACAGTAAAGTTTTAGCCAGTAGGTAATGCAAACTGATTGGATTTGCAGAAGGTTAGCAGCAAAATCATGTTCTGAACTACTGCAGAATGGATCAAGAAATATCCTGTGTGCAGTATGGTTTCAAGAAAATCAAAAAGGAGGGTAAACAAAACAACACAACAGAATCCAACCTTTTTCAATATTACAAGTTTATTTTAGAAATCATATATTCATGATAATGGGTAACCCTAGGGACATTAGTGGTTCTTAAAATCTAATAATTAATGAATGTGAAGGTCAACAACATTGATTTCAGCCCTCGTCGGGGTTTTTAAGGCATCAATTACAGAGGTTAACATTGGACATCACAGATCAAAAGGGAGAAACATGAAACCTAAAATTAATTAAATCATAATACATAATATTGAAATGAAGAACTGTGTACCTTCAATTTGAGCTACTAATGATCATCCCAATCATCCATATATTGAATAAAATCTACAGACCATTTGTAGTTTTCTACTTGGAATTTTCAGAACCGAATCATTAACATTTGTGCATTACTTAAAAAACATAGTAGCAGGGATCTGAAGTGTGTAGCTTCTCATTCTTTACTGCTCAATAAATAAGTAAATGCATTGCTGATGGCCTTCATATGAGACTAATTGAACACAAAACAATTCTTCATCTATGGGAAATGAATTACTAAAAAATGATTATCACAACATAAGTCTGTCTGATAATGGAAGCTGGGAAGGTTTAATGCTCACCCATGGAAGATGATAACACCGTTGGGACTACTTTAGTGAGCGTGGAACCATGCGTGTGTTCCTCGAAGATTTGATACACAAACAAACGATGAAATCAACACCTCTATACAGAGATGTGTTACTGGCTGTAAGTCATAGATCGACACCTAAATTTGTGTCAGTCTCATTTTTCGTGAGAGCTCATATTACAATTTACAACTTTTGATTTGGAAATGAAATGGCAAAATTGGAGATGATAAGAACAAGTCTATAGGGACACAAGTCTCCAATCTAAGGCCAACACACAATGAAGTGATCGAGCCATTGGGCTCTGCAAGTTACATGCAATTAACTTGGAGTGGTGGGATTTCGTATCCTATCTATTTTATCATATTTACTTCATTCCCCATTTCCTTGACCTATGCTGGTAGTTCCTTCAGATGAAAATTTTTGGGAGTGAAGATTTAAAGAAGGTAGTGGGCACCTACTGGTGATTGGAGCTTTTAACTCTCCTACAATATTGACACTTAAAGAGAAGAGTCCAAACAGGCAAGTTTTCTACTAATCAGATATGAGATATGACAAGTAGTAAGGGTGCATCAGAAAAATGATGCCATAATAGGAAGTTAAATCCGATCAAAAGGATACATACTGCATGGAAAAAACATTGTATGCTTACTTGAGTTGAGTGTATACTCCAAGTACTAAATTATGCTGGAAATCATACATAGGTCGCAACAGATGGAACAATTTGCTTCAGGAAGCTTGTTCAAAACTTATTGGACCTGCAATACTGAAGTAATGTTTCATATCCATCACCAAAAGGACAGTCATGCATGGGTTGATTTTCCAACCATCAGGATTCAAGCACAAGTGTATTGAAGTGACACAAGATTTACCATTAGCATTGTCGATGGGCTCAACATGAACTCAAAGCTCTTGCAGTGCGTGTTTGCGGTCCTCCAAAGAAATAGAGGAATTATTAAGTCACCAACAACAATCTTCATCATGTCAGCATCTGATGACATTAATTTCTGCTCCTACATCGCAATTGTTTGAATATTGGCAAGAACACTAAATATTTTGTATCTTCATCTTCCAAACCTTGTTCTGAACTATGAAGATTATCTTTTATACAACCAAGAGAAATAACAGAGAGTTTTATTCAGGATCCGTAAATTGATGAAAACTTAAAGAGAGCTCTAAAATTTAATTAAGCAGTGTCCCTCATCTCTGAAGCAAGCTTTCAATCTCATCTGCTAATAACCTCTCTATTTCCTCGACTTTTTCTCTCCACTTATGTGGGTCAGAGACTCAGAGTTCCCTGCATTAGCAATTATGTAGTCAATTCCCAGATCAATCTGCAACAATTCAATGAAAAAGCAAAAGAATAAGCATTACCATAACCACAAATTTCACCCAAATTGCAAATATCTCAGGCTAAAATCGAGGAATCCACTGCAGTAAGACATCCAGTGAATCGAACTCACGCACCTGGTAATCTCCACTTCGTCCTTCCCCGTTTCCCACTGCCTCAGCTGCCCGAGCAATGACAAATTGTTCAATTCTTGGCTCCTTGCTCCACCGTTGTCACTACTTGTTGGAGAGAACAGGGCAGCGGCCAAGGCTGTAGAGAGAGAATTAAACAAACAATTGGCATCAGATGATTAAATAAGAAAGGCCCACAAACATCAGGATGCCAGAATCGTAGATCTACATGTGCACTACCGCACCTGTTGATCACCAATTACAGGTCTCCAATTAATCTACGATAGGGATAATCTGAGATTGGGGATTGGTTAAACACCTGCAAGATTAAATCGCATAACTACTTTGTCTCCAATGGATGAACGTGAAGATACACTTATCTGCACAGATCATGAAGGGGGCAATCGTCAAGATGCATGGAGGAGCGGGCTCGGAGGGGGGAGAAAGGGAGCACAGATGTCGCTGGAGCTGAAGCTTGGGCGGAGGCACCGCCTGAGACACCTTCGCCGAGCCCGTCCCAATCGCGGGCATCTGGCGGCGTCTGGAGACGACGGTAGAGGTGTCATCCATGGACCTCAGCGGAGTCCTCAGAAGATGTCGATGTCGACGTCCATGACCAGCGGGGGAGATGGCGGCGGCGTCCACGACTACCGGCGGAGTCCATGGACATCGACTTGATGGTGCTGCGTTGCCCTAGCACGGAGAAGGCGTGGTGGATGGGGAAGTGGATGGGGCGGCACGGAGAAGTCGTTGTGGATGGGGAAGTGACGGCGGTGTGTGGTGGGCGGAGGGGGAGGCGGGGCCACGGAGAGGGCATGGCAGACGAGATTTTTTTCCTTTTTGCGAGATGCGGACGCGCGAGACAGTCGTGCAGGGGCTAGCAGAAGGCGAACGCGGGGGCTGACGCGAAGCAAAACGACGTAGCAATGTTTTTCTCCACTTCATACTTTTTAGGAGTATATATAATATATATACTAGGATCGTGCCCGTGTGTTGCTACGTGCAAAATAAATTTCATCATGAGTATTAAATATCATCGTGTGAAATATTTATTACTTCTACAAACACAAGAACACAAAGCATTTGATTTTCCTACACATATGTATACATAGATATGGGAAGGTTACATGTTTCAATTATGCAATGCTTCACTTGAACACCAGTAATATGAGAAAGTTACATGTTTCAATTGCAATGCTTCACTTGAACACCAGCAATCTAAGAATGTTGCAGATTTGAATTATACAATGCTTCATTCGAACACCGAACACCGAGAAAGTTGAAGTTGTAAAGATGTTGTACACAACTGTGACTGCGAGGACGCATGTCACTCCCCTCGGAAAATGCAGCACAAGCCTATCTTTCCATCAGACAACCACAGTTATACCAGCTTGGGGTTTTGAGATAAAGATAAAAATCAATTGTTTTAAATATGTTTCATCAAACAAATGTACTGGCAGTGTTTAAATCAGTTGTTTTAAATATGTTTCATCAAACAAATGTACGGACAGTGTTCAGTGTAGCGTTCTTTAAAGCTTTGGCCGCCCTTTAAGATTTGTCGGTGGCCCTATCATTGCTAGATTACTGGATCTCTAAGTTACCACATCAAAAAAATTTATGGATTTCAAATCAAGACAAGAAGATATGAAGAAAACTTAATAATATGAGATCAAGAGAATAATAAAACTCAAGTACTATAGTTTGTCCCATCAATCATGAGCTGCTGAACAAAATTCAGTTTAGCGCAAAAAAATGTAGAAAGAACATGGATGTAGGAGACATGTTTTTCAAGCAATAACAGTATAAGCGAAAGGCTAGCAATCATGAAAAGGATCCATCACTATATGCATGGTCTATTTAACAATGAAGCAGCATACTTGCAAAAGTGCTACTTTAAATAGGATAAAGCATCTTTAAGTTTGAATAGAAGGTCTAAGAGTTTGAACAAATAACCTTAGTTTCTTCGCATTGATTTAAGCAATTCGTGAAATTGCAGAATTCAAGGGAACAATGTCAGGTTAATGACTTTGCATTTGTTGAAAAGCTACTTGCAGAATTTATAGTGGCTGTTTCAGACAAAAAAAGCCAGAACATTCATGCTTTCTGCAAATATATTATCTTAAATCCCTAAAACCAAATAGATATAATTGTCGTGAAGATGTTGATTGGTAATAAAATATTTGCAGGATATAATGATTGCACATTATTGCCCAACCTGATAGTATTTTTGCAGAAAGAATATGAGGGAATGCAATTACAACACCATCTCTAGAAGGGGGTGGGGGGATTGCAAAGCTTCTCAATCTTATCTTGAGCTCTCTAATAATTTTAGACAAACACATCACAATGAAAATTAAATTTATGCCAGCATTCCTGTTTGGGGGATCAAGTATGGCGCCCTGCGCTTGGTGTTGGTTGAGATCAGGTGCCCGACTAGGTACCAGGCCCTCCTTTATATAGTCTAGGGGGGCGGGTTCCTAGTCGGTTACAAGGCAGGAGTCCTAGTAGGATTATACAGAATGAGTCCTTGTAGGATTACAGGGGAATTCTAGTAGGAGTATGTCTTCTTCTTTCCTTGCATGCGTACCCGGGGAGTATGCCCCACAGTAGGGCTACTTCGCTTTCTTGGGTGCTATGCTTTGATCATTTACCATCAAACAGGTAACCGGCAGTTAATGTTTGGGGTTAATTTCTGATTGTTAGAGCAACTCCAGCCACAACCTCCAAATTGAGGCCTTCAAAACCAATTTGCAGTCCCACCTGCAAAAAATAGAGGTCCAAAATTAGCACTCCACTCCAGTGGGGATATCAATCTAGGCCTCTATTTTCTATGGGTCCCATCTGTCGGTGAGAGAGGCACCTTCCCAGCATTTTTTCCCTCGGTCCCACCATTCTTGGCAGGCGACGACGGGAGGAGAGCAGGCAGACCTGCCGCCGCCGCCAATGCCCGCGGTCGTCCCTGCCCCTCACCGATTGGACCCGTAGCCCCCGGCGGCGGTGGTCGCGGTGGCGCGCTAGGACGAGTCGTCGCCCGCAAGGAGCGGCCGCGAGCCGACGTGTGCGGACACGGACCTGGTACATCTCGTCGATGCGCTTCTTGAGCAGGGCGAAGGCGTCGGGGGCGAGCGGGGCGGAGCGGCAGAGGAAGACGTCCGACTCATTGGTGTACATCTTGAAGCGGTAGGGGGAGTTCTCGATGCGGTCGCCCATGAGGAGCTCGCCGAGGTTCTCGACGCTGTCCTTGACACCCTCGGGCGGGACGCGAAGGGGAGGCCGTAGTAGCCGAAGGGCATCTCGGTGTCGATGGAGGTGAGGGAGTTCACCTTGACGCCGAGCGGATCGCCGGGGTTGTACTTGTCTTTGGTAGCTCCCCGGGAGGTAGAAGCCCCGCGCGCCGGGCGGCGCGGAGAGCAGCAGCAGCGCCGCTGTGATGGCGGCGACGACGAGGAGGAGCGCGCCGAGGCGGTCCATCGCCTGGCCTTGGATCTGGATCGGGGGGGTTTCTTCTGAGTTTGGGTTCTAGGCGGATCTGGGTAGAGGAGTGGCGGGGCTTTGGAGTGGTGGTGGTGGTGGTGATGACCCTGCTCCGGCGAGGACCTCACCGGAGGAAAGGGAGGAGGGGGTGTCGGTGGCGGCGGAGCAGATCTGACTAGGGCGCGGGGTGGGACCGAGGACGGAGGATAGGAAGGAGACAAGGGAAAAAAAGAAAGGTGGTGGGACCCACAGTTTGGAGGGGGATTTGGAGGGCCTCCAAGAATGGAGGGTGAGATGAGGGATTTGGAGGGGCATGCAAAATGGAGGTCCATTTAGAGGTCCTGCTGAAGTTGATTTTTTGCACTCAACCTCCAAATTTTGGAGTAGAGGCCCATATAGAGGCCCCCACTGGAGTTGCTCTTATGCGGCTGTAAAGCTTGAGATCAATGCATGCATTTGCTGGCAGCTCCCTCCCAATAGATTATATTCACCTTAAGGTTTCTTGAATTATTTTTTTGAATAACTTGAACCTGAGACATAAAAGTAAATTTCCACCCGGAATTAGATTGTGGAGGATGTGGATTTTGATTTAGCTATTGCAAATATACTAAAGGGTGGCTTCTATTACATGTATTAAGGAATAATGTCTTACATTTATAGAATGTAGCTTTATGCGGATCTTGAATAAGCTTTGGATGATTGTGAATGCTTACATCCTTCGATGCTTAGGCCTTTCGATGTTATAGCATGTAGCTGCATATCTACCTACTATCTTAAATGAGTTATACTGAGTCATGAAATTGACATTCTGGTTGGTAGCTGCTGGAAAATGAAAACATATCCATGAAGCCATAATGTCATTGATTTTTTATTTCTTATTGTTGTGTAAGTTGGCTTGAGGTATACACTACAAATTGATATTCTATTTCTTTTTAGTTCAAATATTGTTTTGCCTGATGAATTTAGAATACACTGATGCTACCATAAGGAGATAAATATTTCTATTTCCTGCTAGCTTCTTTTCCTTTTATATATTGAGAAGCAACCCAAATTTAAGTTGCCATTTTTCTGTTTTCTCTATTTTAGATTTACACCCCATTAGTTAAGCAGTAATGGAAAAACAAAGGTGCGGAAGTTGTTTCTTGGACCAAGGGAGTAATTAGCCTGCACAAATGTTGCTACTCATTGGGTTATGTATGTCATATTCATGATCCAAGTGCCGGATAGATATTTATGATTTTTTTTGTGCCTATACCGCTCGGATGTTAGCATATTGTTGATGATGCTACGGATTTCGTGGTGGATTTGTCCTGTGTCATGCATATCATTTGCCGCCTTCATTGCCTTCTGTTCGTTGTTAAAACTATAGGGTGCGCAAAGGCAGGGTAGACAATAGTTATGTCATATAAAGGCAGGGTATTGGTGGTTTACATATGCATATATGCTTTCCACATATGCATTTTCTCCTCTGAATAGCATTTCAAATCTGAACATTAACAGAGCGGTTAGAGACACAAGGAGTCGTCCTCCCTCCAGATCCAGGGAGCTTCTTCATCACCAGCCCCGCGCACCACTGCTACCTTGTCATCAACTGCTTCCGGCTCAACATGGTGAGCGCCTCTTTCTCCCTACACCCTCTTCCCGGTGCTACACATGGTGAGAGGGCAGCATGGACCTTGATCACCCTATTTACATGTACTCTGTACTCACAATAAAATGTTTTTGGGCTTAAAATACTTTGTTAGCTCTGCATTAATGGTTTCCACATTTATATATGCAACATTATCCCTAATTTTGTTTTGAAATATTAGCTTTTGTAGGGTTTTGTATTAGTGATTGTTTTCCACTGGATGCTGGTAATGGGGTCAGAAGAGTGGGAGGTGTATCCTTCTTACATTGGTTCACAGGTTGTAGAATACAGACCAATCTCTGAAGACAACGATGATGATTGGAATGGGGATGTGGTAATGTCATTGGACGCAGTCCTCCCTGGTGATCTCTTGGAGAACGTTCTTTCCTTCTTGCCGGTTGCAAGTATCATAAGGTTTGGGTGTGTCTGCAAGATGTGGCATGAGATTGTGCATGCCCAAAGGCAGACATGGAGTAAAATGGTGCCTCAGAAGTCAGAGTACTTCATGTTTACTTGTAGTGAGGAGACAGTTTTAGATTTTGCGTGTGACCCAAGCTTTCGCAAGTGTTGTAATATTCATGATTCAAGCGTTGGACAGACACTAGGATTCAAATGTAACACTTACGACAAGAATTTGACAATGTGCTTGCTATGAGGTGTTGTGACTCATGTTGAATTGATGTTATATCATGCATATAGTTTGTCGCCTTTCATTACCTTACATGCTGTCATTCTATGCTTATAATGTATCTCATAGTCGTGTGCTTTTGTGCTACCAGGTGTACTTCTATTTGATTGTTCAATCTGTAGGGCGCGCATCACGCGCCAAATGTTCTAGTATGACTCTAAAGGGAATATAGAAAAGTATAAAGGACAGCTTGTGGCCAAGGGATATACGCAAAGAGAAGGGAAAGATTACAATGAGACGTTTTCTCCACTCTCTTGTAAAGATTCTTTTAGGATCATAATGGCTTTGGTGGCGCACTATGATTTGGAATTACATCAAATGGATATAAAGACGACATTTCTAAATGGAGATCTATATGAACATGTTTACATGACTCAACCCAAAGGTTTTGTTGTGAAAGGTAAAGAGCATATGGGATGCCGTTTAAGAAAGTCCATTTATGGTTTAAAGCAAGACTCTAGACAATGGAACTTAAAGTTCGATGAAACGATCACGAAATTTGGGTTTAAAGCGAATGTTGAGGACAACTGTGTTTATGCGAAGTTTAAGAATGAGAATTCATTTTCCTGATACTGTATGTAGATGATATTTTGCTTATCGACAGTGACGTCAGACTGCTACAGGAAACGAGACAGTTTTTATCCTCAAAATTCGATATGAAATATCTTGGTGAAGCCTCGTATGTTTTAGGCATTGAGATTCATCGAGATAAAAGAAATGGGGTCTTACGATTATCACAAAAGTCATATCTGGAAAAGATACTAAAGAAATACAATATGCATGCGAGTAGAGCCACACCTGCTCCTATAGTTAAGGGCGATAAGTTTGGGCTTTTCCAATGTCCAAGGAATCAATATGAGATCAATCAAATGAAAATGGTTCCATATGCTTCAACAGTTGGTACCTTGCAGTATGCACAAGTGTGCACTCGCCCTGATTTAGCATTTGTTACGGGAGTACTTGGTTGTTGACGGCGTATTTTGGTACACCAAGCATGTTCATTACTCTTTGGTTTGGATTTGATTATGGAACTAACCCGCCACTAGGCACACTAATCATATGACAAGTTCATCTATGTGCATGCATTTGGAAGTGTTGTGTTTATGTAAGAAAACATGGACCTAAAGGACGGATTCACAACAAGTTGAAAGGAGCATTTACGGAGTCTTGTTCGTGTTCGTGAGCTTGATGAAATCACTTCCAATGGTGGCAAGGACCGAAGTGCTACGAGGAACACCCCCGGGGATTGAAGCGTAAAAGACCGAACTTCATGCACGGAGAACCTCCATCTTGGACGCGAGGATGACATCGTCAAAATCATGCAAGTGGAGGGGGAAAAGTGCATAATCACCTGAGGACCCACGGGAGCGAAGGGGCGACCGAACCGGGCCGAGATGGGCCTGGGCCGGTCGGCCCAGGCCGGCCGGCCCAACCCACTCCGGGGGTCGGTTCGGCCCCCCTTTCCTTGCACCCGAAGGATCTTCAACCCTAAAACCCTGGAGG
Organism: Cenchrus americanus; assembly: GCA_947561735.1. Classification (NCBI taxonomy): domain Eukaryota; kingdom Viridiplantae; phylum Streptophyta; class Magnoliopsida; order Poales; family Poaceae; genus Cenchrus; species Cenchrus americanus. The sequence continues at coordinate 160,043,572 of OX387242.1, read as the reverse complement.
CGCCGCCATTCGACGGGGGGAGAGCCATTCGCACCAGGAGGCCATCCACAAGCTAGAGAGAGAGGAGGGAGATCTCCGGAGGGAGATCAACCACCTCGAAGGAAGCACCCACAAGTGGAGAAGAAGGAAGACACCGTCGGAAGGGAAACCATGATCAACGGTGCTATGTCTGGCACCTTGATGGGGTAATCTCCTTATTCGTCCATGGGTTGTAATCGATCTTGAGATGTAATCGCACTTTGTCAGATTATCTATCTATCATCTTGTGTTGAATATACTTTAATGCTTAAGGTTAGCTACCATGTCGTAAAGGGAGTAAGAGCTCCAATGCTTCCTTGGATCCATTCAATACGTCGTGTCCATCATAGGTCTAGTCATGAATACCTTCGCGTAGTGACAGTACGAGAGGAGGGAAAGGGCGAAACCATGGTCACAACCCTGATAGATTAGATTGGTTTTAATGTCTTTAAGCGATTGCATGCTCTAGTATCGTAGACCCATGGGCGAGTGTCTTTTATCTTGATATCTTGATCATTCTCTCTACTGTAGTTTAGTTGTTTTCTAATTTAATCGTAGTTAGAGTTTTAGTAGCTAGTGTGTAAAGGTAGATCAAATGCTTGTAATCCCCTTGCTCCGCGGATTGACAAGAACCTTGGGAATCCCGTGGTGAAAAAGGTGTGGGGTCCGTACGCTTGCGGATCGTAGAGGGATACGTCTTTTATCCGTCAACATTGGTAGACATCAATCTAATCCACGCAAAAAGCACTAGACGATGGTGTCAGGGACAACCACGGGGGTCCCCTGATGACCGGGAAAAAACCCATTTTCGCAAAATAACGAAACATAAATGAACCCACAAATCGTAAACCACACCCCGCATAATTACGGCCTGGTGCAGGGAGGAGCCCACGACCCAAGCAACCTCAGTGGCCCGTGCGGTCAGCCTCGGGGCCTGTTGACGGTAAATTTCCGTCAACCTAGAGTACTTGTTATACATTGGTTTCAATTATGATTTGCAACTAACCCGCCACTAGTCATATTAATGATGTAACAAGTTCACACTTGCATGTCGATTTTGGAGTTTGTTGTTTACGCAGGAAATTAACGTTAAAGAGGAGACTTTCGGGATAAGTTCATAAAGCACTTCAAGAGAAGATCATGAAGCCCATCACAAGTCAAGATACGAAGTGAACAACACTCCAAACAACCCAAGGAGCGAAGCATCAACACGCAAAACTCTGGGGACTTAGATGTTTACCAACGAGATCAACTCAGCCCGAGAGATATTCTCGCAGCTCAGGACAGCATGATCTTTCGGTACAGATTCGGAGACTTAAACGGTCTTTAATGGCAAAAGTTTGACTACCAAAGTTGTGGGCCTCGACGATACCTTCGATTTGGACATGTGGAAGGCCCGATTCGGATAAGGGAGCTAGGAGATATAGCCCCCGAAATCCCTGCTGCGCAGTCAGTCCGAAATCAGAACAGATTATCTTCCAAGGCCGATTTGGAGATCTTATCTTCGTTTTTAAGGAAAGAAATGAATACCAAAGTTGAAGATAATTTCGTGGCACACAACATGGACACCGAATTTGCATTATTTGGAGTCCGGAAGTGGGCGATATGGCGCTGGCAAGGAAGGACTGCGAATCAGGAAAATCTGACTGATTTTATGGAAACCAAGTTTGCTTCTCTCCCAAGGAGGATCTCGTGCAAGGCAAGGTGGAGCACGCCCAAAGGCATCCCAAGGACATAAATACAACCCCCTAGGCACCCCAAGATGGTGACCCATCGAACAAATCATCCTACCGACGCCATTGACCAGAACACCGCCGCCGCAAGATGAGGGAGAGAGTTAGATGAGCTCGTCGCAAGGATCAATGCCGGCGGAGAGAAGTAAGCAAGAGGAGGACTCCAAGCCGCTGGCCTAGGGGTGTTCCCAAGCTCCATCGCCGCCATCTTCATCGACGAAGTTCTCCGGAGTCTCCATCACCCCTATGTGCTTCAATCCGTGTAAGATGATCGCTACTTGATTCATGGTTTCAATCTATTGCTTTCATGTTGATAATGCTTTGATGATTAAGGTTAGCTACCGTGTCTTTCGGGCGTATGATATCCGCTACTCCCGTAGATTCCATCAACATTATCGTGTCCATCATAGGTCAAGTCACAAATACCTTCGCGTACTGACAGTACGAGAGGAGGGAAAGGGCGAAACCGTGGTCACAACCCCCGGTAGATTGGTTTACCACTCTCGTGTAGTAGATGCATACCATGTTATCTTAGATCCTAGGGAGGGAACGCTTATCTTTCTTAATCACTCTCTTGTGTTCACCCTTTACCATCTAGTTTAACCCTAGATTTGTTTGATCAACTTAACTTAGATTAACTTAGGTTAGATTGTCTTTACCTTTAGATTAATACTCTCTTTCAAAGGTTTTCCATTCAACTAGATTAGTACTTGGTTAAGCGCTAGTAATCCCCTTGCTCCGCGGATTGACAAGAACCTTGGGAATCCCGTGGTGAAAAAGGTGTAGGTCCGTACGCTTGCGGATCGTAGGTGGATACGAGTTTTATCCGTCAACAACCCTTTTTCTGGCGCCGTTGCCGAGGAGCAAGCCAGTTTGCTACGTTTAATCTAGTATTAATTTTGTTGATTACTAACATCTAACCCTTATTTTCTAGAAAAAAATCTTTCTTTTTTGTTTTTCTTTCTACTTTTCTTGTGCCTAGATGGATTTGTTCACCTCACCATTGGAAGACGAAGAGATGTCGCTAAGGGAGCTAGCAATGCCGTCAATGGAAGACATTGAGATACAAAAATCAGATTTGATGCTTGCTACAATCCACTACGAAGTGAAGCCTGGAATCATCAAGTTAGTGGCGACAAAACCATTTAGAGGATTGGAGGATGACAACCCATATAGACACATTAAGGAATTCATGATGATATGCAACACGGTGCAACAAAAAGGAGTTCTGGCCGCTTGGTTCAAGTGGAATCTTTTTCCGTTCTCTCTCGAAGATGAAGCGCGAAGATGGTACACACTTGCGTCCGTTGAAGCAAAAGGAAATTGGGATGAGCTAGTGAAGAAGTTTCTTTTTAAGTTCTTTCCCATAAGCAAGGTCCAAGACTTAAGGAGGCAAGTGCTCACTTTCAAGCAAGGACAGGATGAAGGAATTGATGAAGCATGGGACCGTTTTAATGAACTACTTGAGCGAGGCCCGAACTTGGGATTTTCCGGTGACTTGATGTTGCATACCTTTTATTTTTCACTAACCCCTAACTCGTCTCGTTTTGTAAGCATGTGTGCAGGAGGTGATATAATGGATAAAACAATTAGTGAAGCCGCATGAATCTTACAAAGGATACGCAATAGACAAAGAACGCGACGAGATTGGCAAAGATGTTGTCGAGAGGAGCAAAACAACAAAAGCAAGCCCAAGGTGCTTGCTGAAATTTCTGAAAAAGATGAACCGAAGGTAAAGGAAGATGAATCGACCATTCAAGAAATTGAAGATCCACTTCCCAAGGTAAGAGAAGTCATTTCGGATGTTAAAAATGTTGAAACTAACATGAATGTAGGCCAAAGTATGTGGACTGCTAGACCATTGGCGGAGTTCAATCAATCCCGTTGGGTTCAAGTTGATTTCGCCCCACTAATCAACTACCGAAGGAAGGAGGAACGCCAACACGTTGCCAAACTAGTTGAAAATATATTTGATCAAGAGATGAGTGGAGAGTCGATCCAAAAGATGTTTGAAGAAGAAAGGGAAGAAGGAGATGAAGGATGGATCGACCGGTTTGACAATTCAAAGATTTGCAATAAAGGAAGAGAAGAGTACAACCGTGATGAGCCTAGTGACTCAAAGGATAAATGGGAGGAGATAGGACTCAAGCTAGATGATAGCTTGTGTGCTATTGAAGCCTACACACTAGCAAATCAAGACATGGAAGTACTCAAGGATGAAGAAAAGAGTGAATCAACAATGAGCGATCTTGACGACATGTGGTACATGGAAGATAAAGAAAGCAACATACAAGACTTTGAAGACGAAGATTGGGATGACAATGAAGACTTCAAAGAAGAGACAAATGCAAATGTAGTTGATGGATTACACGTTCCACATGATGAGATGGAGGGGATGCAAAAAGGTAACAAAGAGACACCTTCACTCGTTGAGATTGATTCGCCTTCAACACCGCTAGATGAACCAAATATCACTCTTGTTGAAAAAGCTCTAAGGCCAAGGTACGTGCTGAAATCTCAAGATATTATCGGTATTTATGTTGATAAATTTAAATACTGATACTCAACCAATAGTATGAATGATAGTTTAGATTCTATGTCTTGTTCCAATAATGATCATGTTGATAAGCTAGATTTTCTTGAGAATGAAAAAGAGAAAACATTTATGTTTGATCCAATTAATCTCATACCTAAAGAACCTTTGCCTAATGATGATCTAAGTGCTATGCATGAAACATATGTTTCTTTTATTTACACCTTGACTTGTTGCTACAATTCACATGTGGTGTTAATTATGGACGCGTATGTTTACAATAAGTTTTGTAAATCTCGATCATGCTTTGCGCTTGGTCAAGCTAATGACCTTAAAGAATCACATGTCGGGAAAGGCCCAATTTTCACTAACCATGTAGACAAGGCTTGAATAATGAAAAGAAAGTCATGCCTAAAAGAGTTGCAAGATAAATCATCAACCTCTCCGAATCCCGCGATGGATGTTGCTGTCTTCATCAATTTGAGAGCTTGTTCAGAGGTGTACAAATGAATAAAATGAGATATTCAGAAGCTCCATCAAGTTACCATTCCAACGCATCAAGAACCAACAAGTTTGAAGACCCGTGCAAGAAGTTATGGAGAAAACATTGAGCGTTGCGCGTTCTGAAATTTCAGGACAGATTTCATCGCCGAAGTAAAACGGACGTAACTCTCTTGCCCGGAGTCCGATTTGGGCAAATGAAGACTCGTTGGAAAGGAAATTTTGTGCATTGTGCAATGGAGTAGAGCTTGAGTATACTTTCTGTTATGGACATTAAAAAAATTCATGGAGTGAAGGCAGCACCGAAGGATGATAAAGAAGGAGATAACGATGAAACAAAAGGATGCTTTGGGCAAGTCTTCTATAAGTGATCAAGCACAACATGGGAAGTAAATTAAAGCTGCATTGGTACCTTTTTCTTCTTGCATGAAGGGCCATGGCTATGCAACGAAAAGAAGGTATGTGAGAAAGTCGAGCTCTATGACTTTAAATGAAGCGCTTTTCAGGAGGCAACCCGTTTCTTTATATTTTTACTAATTTCTTAGAGAGAATAAAGAATGACACCTTCTTATGATGATCAACTTGTGGATATTAATCTAAGTTTAGTTTTCCTTTTTAGAACCACCATCATGTTCATGCTCATATTTATTTATTTGCATGCATTGCATTTTGTTGTCCTCGTGATGTTTCTTTGTGTATACATGTTTTGCATATAGTTGACTTGGTTGTTTTATATACTTAATGATGTATGCTTCTTTTTCCATGTTAATACTTCATAAGGCATTATGAGTATTTTCCTTTTGTGATCTTGTGTAAACGTGGTGTTTAAACAAGATTGCGGACCATCATCGTTAAGTTCGATAAACCTAGCTAGCTTTTCATATGTTTTCATGTTGCTTTGGTTAGTTTATAAGCTTTGAAATGTGCTTAATTTTTCTTGTGCTATAAGAGTTATTGATTTAAGGATAGACATGGTGTTTTAACCGTAGATTTATAAACCTTTATGGCTATGGAGAAATTCGGCAACCTAGTTGTAAACATGGTGTTTAGAACTAGGTGAAAACATTGTCTTTGTTTATATGCTCTCCTCTCATGTGCATACACATCTTGCACCACGTACACTCATTAGGTTTTTATTCCTCATTAAACTAATTATGCCACAAGTTAAGAATCTTAGGAGACATTGTTGGATTATTGGCGATTCTATCTACTCCCAACCATCACCTTGGGGGTAGAATGTGCGTTTAAAACGTCTTACAGGCAAGATAAAGACTCTCACTACAAAGAAATTGAAGGATGGCTAAGAAGTGTTTTGTCTTCTTCCATGACTAGGAAAATGCTAAGCATGGGGGAGACCCTGAATCTTCAACACGGTAGTGCAACATGATGCTCTAGAAGATAGAATGATCAAGATCATTAACATCTCCGGATCAATGTGCAAGAAGCCACCGATCTCATCAAAATTCTGCATGGTCTCAAAGGAAAAACACTAGATATTTTTGGCTATTTAGAAGCCCCATGAAGTTACGATTCCAACAAATCAAGAATCAAGACAATCGGAGGTTCCTGCAAGCGGTTATGCCCGAATCACCGAGTGCAATACGTCCTGAAATCAGTTTTGGACAGCACACAGCTCTGAAGTAAAACAGACATAGCTCCCTTGTTTGAACTCCGTTTTCGATGAATGACCACACGTTGGAAAGGTAATTTCATAAACTTTTCAATAGAGCTATATTTCGATATATGTTCTGTTCTGGACAGGGGGGAATCCATGAAAAAGAGACAGCAAGGAGATGATGAGAACAAGAAAGAGGAGATGGTGATGACAACATTGAAGAGAAGGGAGACCAATGACTCCATTAAGCATACAAGATCAAATTTAGAAGTTTAGGAGCATTGATAAATCAAGACAAAAGCAAAAGCCACATCGATACATGGAGATGTCGGAAGAAAGCAACGAAGAACTACAAAGGATGGTAACACCTCCATAGACCTTCTCTTTTTCAAACACAAATGCTTGTAAGTATGCCTTCAACCTCAACTAGGTGCAACCTTTTGTTTTTCTGTTCCAACAATAACATGGCTACTAGGAGGACAATCTAGGTTTCTTTTTACTTTCAATAGATAGGCATGACCATGTGTTCACCTTGATGTTCTATATTGCCTATGCTTACGGAAAGATGATGAAAGTTGTCGCTTTGTTTTACCTACATGAAGTTATACATGTCTTGGCTAATTGCTCTCTATAATATGATCTGAAATTAATTTAAATACCGGCTCTTTTATTTGTGGAGGTGAAATGACTATGCTCAAGACCCACATACATATATTTGCTCTTTGATTTAATTTTATGAATAGCCGGATAACTTGTTATTTTTATGAAAACTTAACTTTTATGCTATCTACATATTTGTGATGCTCTTGCAAAGTTCTACCTACCAAAGCCATATACTTATATATTTTATGATAACAAAACCCGCAGATTGCAAACATATGTTTTGATGAGTTGGATTAGGATTGATTTCTATGGTTCGGGACTAAGAAGCTGGTCATTCCTTTGTGTAACTTTTTCATGCTAGCCTTTTTGTCCATGCATTGTGGGTTTTCACATCGAAAATTTCACAAACTTCGCTGGGCATCCACCCTAAATCATAAACATCTTTTTGTGATCACCTCCTTATCCACAACCCAATTTGAGTATGGAGTAAAATTCTCGATGGAGATTCAAATATTCCGCAAGATTATGGAATTTATACTTACTTTAGCAGTCATTTCCCCTCTCTTTTATGCTCGAGGACGAGCATCGTTCAAGCATGGGGGAGGAGTCATTCTCTGACACAAATGCTATGTAAGTATTATGTTGCAAAAAGTTTTGAGGAGCAAAAGAAAAAAAGAACAAAAAGAGAAGAAAAAGAGAAGAAGAAAAAATAAAGAAGAAAAAATATTATGATGAGAAGAAAAGAAAAGTAAGGAAAAAAGTAAGAATAAAGAAAAAAAGAGAAAGAAAGAAAGAGAGAAAAATGGGAAGGAAATAAAATAAAAGTAAAAAAATAATAAAGATGCTCCTCGGATCTTTTTGCTTCATAAGTTCTCAAGTGCTTTGATGACAAATCCACACTCAAATCTTCCAACCATGTGCAATCCGATAACGAGGACTTCACTCGTGCCTCGGGATCTTCCATTTGCCACTTGCACATGTCCACTTATCTAAATGTGTGTGTTTCATCCCTCTCTCTTTCCAACATTTATTTTCTATGGCCTTTTTGACGAGTCTCGGTAATTCCAATAGACCTCTCTCTTAATTTGATAATATTTCAGATATATGTTTTGCTAGGATTGTTTTTAACCTTCCAAGCTCCGCATAAGCCTTCCACTATCACATATGAGTAGAGTAGGTTGAAAATAATCTAGTATAGGCTTGAGTGACTTGATGAGATGAGTGTTCCATGAGCTCTTGCAAGAGATTTTCACTTATGTTGGATATGCATCTTTTTGAAAATCTTCCATGTGACAAGGTAATGATTTGAAGTTCACTTAAGTTTGAGAGCATTGTGTTAAATGTGGCTTGTTCTTTATTGTTAGTCTATCTTCCATAATGAATAAGGAGCCGGTCACAACTTGAACTTTAAAAATAAATTCTTAAGAGAGAGAAATTTGCCTCGTCATGAATGACTAAGTGCAGGGACAACATTGGAAGGCAACACTGATTTCCCTTTTAAGCAAGGATTACTTACTCGAGGACGAGCAAGGTTTAAGCATGGGGGAGATGTTGACAGTGAATTTCCGTCAACCTAGAGTACTTGTTATACATTGGTTTCGATTATGATTTGCAACTAACCCACCACTAGTCATACTAAAGATGTAACAAGTTCATACTTGCATGTCGATTTCGGAGTTTGTTGTTTACGCAGGAAATTAACATTAAAGAGGAGACTTTCGGGATAAGTACATAAAGCATTTCAAGAGAAGGTCATGAAGCCCGTCACAAGTCAAGATACGAAGTGAACAAGACTCCAAACAACCCAAGGAGCGAAGCATCAACACGCAAAACTCTGGGGACTTGGATGTTTACCAACGAGATCAACTCACCCCGAGAGATTCTCGCAGCTCAGGACAGCATGATCTTTCGGTACAGATTCGAAGACTTAAACAGTCTTTAATGACAAAAGTTTGACTACCAAAGTTGTGGGCCTCGACGATACCTTCGATTTGAACATGTGTAAGGCCCAATTCGGATAAGGGAGCTAGGAGATATAGCCCCCGAAATCACTGCTGCACAGTCAGTCCGAAATCAGAACAGATTATCTTCCAAGGCCGATTTGGAGATCTTATCTTCGTTTTTAAGGAAAGAAATGAATACCAAAGTTGAAGATAATTTCGTGGCACACAACCTGGACACCGAATTTGCATTATTTGGAGTCCGGAAGTGGGAGATATGGCGCTGGCAAGGAAGGACCGCGAATCAGGAAAATCTGGCTGATTTTATGGAAACCAAGTTTGCTTCTCTCCCAAGGAGGATCTCGTGCAAGGCAAGGTGGAGCACGCCCAAAGGCATCCCAAGGACATAAATACAACCCCCTAGGTGCCCCAAGATGGTGACCCATCGAACAAATCATCCTACCGACGCCATTGACCAGAACACCGCCGCCGCAAGATGAGGGAGAGAGTTAGATGAGCTCGTCGCAAGGATCAACGCCGGCGGAGAGAAGTAAGCAAGAGGAGGACTCCAAGCCGCTGGCCTAGGGGTGTTCCCAAGCTCCATCGCCGCCATCTTCATCGACGACGTTCTCCGGAGTCTCCATCACCCCTATGTGCTTCAATCCGTGTAAGATGATGGGGTAATGTCTCCGTTCATCCCTAGGGTTAGATGGATGCATGCTATGTGATCGCTACTTGATTCGTGGTTTCAATCTATTGCTTTCATGTTGACAATGCTTTAATGATTAAGGTTAGCTACCGTGTCTTTCGGGCGTATGATATCCGCTACTCCCATAGATTCCATCAACATTATCGTGTCTATCATAGGTCTAGTCACAAATACCTTCGCGTACTGACAGTACGAGAGGAGGGAAAGGGCGAAACCGTGGTCACAACTCCCGGTAGATTGGTTTACCACTCTCGTGTAGTAGATGCATACCATGTTATCTTAGATCCTAGGGAGGGAACGCTTATCTTTCTTAATCACTCTCTTGTGTTCACCCTTTACCATCTAGTTTAACCCTAGATTTGTTTGATCAACTTAACTTAGATTAACTTAGGTTAGATTGTCTTTACCTTTAGATTAATACTCTCTTTCAAAGGTTTTCCATTCAACTAGATTGGTACTTGGTTAAGCGCTAGTAATCCCCTTGCTCAGCGGATTGACAAGAACCTTGGGAATCCCGTGGTGAAAAAGGTGAGGACCATGTGTGGTTCGAGGACCGGTGGATGGTCGCTTCCTTGTGTGATGAGTGATTGACAACGTTGTGTGAACTGATTCTTGGCTAAGTATTGCAGGTGCAGGTTGCGGCTTGACTCGTGTTGGTGCAGGTGAAGAACAAGCGCGAAAGGTCGTCGCCGTGAGGCCTCCAGGTGTGGAGAAGACAAGTAGGCTTCGTTCGAGGGACCGGTGGCCGGCGGGGTCAAGTGCGGGCCGCATGGTGGCATGAACGAGCAAGATGAAGTCGTGGACGATTTCTTGGTTGAGCCTCAAAACCAAGGTCGAGCCGGGACTACGTGGGAGCCGAGTCATGAGTGGAGATTGGCGGAGGCTACACCGAGTTCGCGGGGTTTCGGTGGTTCACCGTAAAACCACCGGGTTCCTTGGTTGATCCACAAAGCCAAGACCGGAGAACCGAAGACGGAGGTGCGGCGGCACTGCACCGGCCTCCGACCGGTGGGTCCGACCGGTCGACCGGTGGGGACCGGTCGGCGGTGAGGAGCACCGGTCCGACCGTGTGGGACGACGCAGTTCGGAATCTTCGAAGCGGAGGACACGCGTCGGGATCGCATGGCTTGCGTCGAGGCTACGCGAGGTGCGGTCGCCGGCATCCGTCCGATGGTGAAGACATCAAGAATTCCAAATCCGCCTTGAGGGGCTTGTATCCCTAGTTGTTAGAGAAGGGCATTTTAGACATTCGGTTGCCGCCTATATAACCCAAGAGGTGAGAGGATGGCAGCCAACTCTTGGAACCCTAGCTCATTAGTTTTCCTATTTTCCACCTATTTTCTCTAGGTTTTCCTTAGGACTAGCAAGAGAGCTTCACGGAGAGATCTTGTAGAGAGGGATGGATGATCGGGCGGCTTGCTAGACCTTGTATGAACCTTTTGTTTCATGTATAGATGATTCGGCGTGGTTCCTCAAGGTTTGGATGTGTTTTCCCTGGTTGTTCTTGGTGGTGATTTTCGGAGTCCTCTCTCGGTGATTTCTTTGGGGTGTTTTCGGGGCTTTTCTCTTGGGGATTTGATGGGGGAAATTTGTGGGAACCCTTCGTGGTTCTTTGGGCTGTGATTCCCCTCCCAAATCCGTGAGGAAAAGTGCTCGGTTTCGGGGTTTCTTGAGTTCTTGGGTTGGAAGTGCTTTCGGCGGGATTTCTTCGATTCCTCCTTTTTGGACGAGATTTGGTAGGATTAAACTTGGCTATGGACTCCTCATGAGGTGCTCCTGATATCCCCAAAGTCTTGTTCAAGTCCGTGGAGCGATTCGGGAGATCGGGATTTGGATTTGGGGGAGTTGACCGCGGGTCGTTGTTCATCCCGAGTCGCCTGTGCTACACCGGCTCGACCGGTGCTCTTGACCGTCCGACCGGTGCAAGCCCTTGTGGGATTTTGCTCGGGTGAACGTCTTGGTGAGTTCGTCGTTGTCCCGTGTTGCCGCTCGTTTCGAGTTTGGGCCCGTTTGGTGGTCGGTTGGCTCCGTTTGGTGCCTTGGGGGCTTTCGGGCTGCCATCGGTCTGACCGGTGTGTCTCACCGGTCGGACCGGTGTAGAGCCACTTAGTGGAAGTTGCTCAGTTTCACCAGCAGTGACCGGTCTGACCGGTGGTGCTCACCGGTCTGACCGGTGTGAGTCTGTAGACTCGAGGTTTGGTGTTTCCGCTGCGTTTCTCGGGTCGGAAGGTGGTGTGTTGGTTCCTAGGTCCAGTGGCACTCCAGTGGCTACGTGGGCTTGACCAACCTTGGTAGTGAGTCGGAGACGTGTGTTGGAAGCCTGTTCATCTTGTTGGAGTTTCAATCTCCTTCGAGAACAATTTTTATCGGCTCCCATTCACTCCCCCCTCTCTGGTTCGCCGTATCGGTCCTTCAAGTGGTATCAGAGCCGGTTCGGGTCTTTGTTGACTCTAACCAGTCTAAGATCCAAGGATGGCGTACCAGGAACGGGGTTCGGGTCCTCCACACTTCGATGGCAAGAACTACCAGATGTGGAGCAAGCGGATGGGTGCGTTCCTCCGCGGAAAGGGTCACCGCTTTGGGATGTCACGGTGGACACAAGCTATGTCCACCGATGGATTTCCTTGCTCCGGGGTCGAGGGACGGATTCGACGCCAACAATAAGGCGGTCGACTACTTGTTTCGTGCTTTGTGTCGGACCGAGTTCGATCGGGTGCACACCGAGCACTTGGCTTGTAGAATTTGGGCGGTGTTGAAGGAGGCTCATGTTGGGAACGCCCGAGGTTCGAGCACGGCCGTATGCGACCTACGGAGAGAGTACGAGAACTTCACTCATCTCCCGGTGAGTCCATCGATGCCTTGTTTCAGAGGTTCACGGTTGTGGTGAACAACATGAGGGCCAATGTGGACGTGCTCCCGTACGATGATCATGATAGAGCGGTCAAGCTCTTACACTCTTTGGATCGTACGATATGGGGCGGGAAGTTCGAGGCCATAGTCGAGTCGGAGAGGTATGATACTCGACGGTGAACGAGCCGTTCTCGAAGCTCAAGTCGGGCCGAGGTGGATAGGGGCATGACCGCCAAGCTCGAGGGACCGACCGATTCCCATAGTCTTGCCCTCGTTGGTGGTTCCAAAGGAAAGACTAACTCTAACCCATCCACCGGGATGTTCTCGTTTTCCTCTTTGATGTCTATGCCGGATGAGGAGTTTGATGACCTTGGAGAGGACGAGCCGGCGCCGTTGACGAGGCGGTTCGAGAGGCCGCACGAGAACCGCGTGAACATGAGGAGGAACACGAGGACCGCTTCCCGTGCGGCAAGCCGGGACACTTCGTCGCCGACCGCCCGGAGAAGGCCGAGAGCAAGGACGCCTACAAGCACAAGCCGAGGATGAACGATGGCAAGTACCGTTCGAGGCGCGACCACAAGAGCAAGCACAAGAACAAGTACAAGGACGAGCGACGATCGAGGAAGAAGGAGGGCCGAGGCAAGGCCCGGCGATGGTTGGAGCGAGCGACATCGACTCCGGTTCCGCGTACTCCACCTCGAGCTCGAGCGCCAGCCGAAGACGAGGGAGATCGCCGCAAGAACAAGAAGTCGTCCAAGAACCCGAGCGGGGCCGAGGCCGCTTCGCGAGAGATGGCTTCGCACCATGGCGTTGAGCTCCGGCAGCAAGAAGAGCACACAGAGCGACTCGGACTCTGAGTCCGACGACGAGGTGCGTGATGAACTTCCCTTCTTGCGCCAGGAGAATGAGAGGCTTGGCTCTTTGCTTGATAACCGTGATGACATGCTTAGAGAGGCTAAGAAAATGAGGAAAGAACTTAGGGCTTCACTCGAGGATGCTAGGACTAGAGTGGCTGAGCTAGAGACACAAGTGCTTGATAGCAAGCTTGAGATTGATTCGCTTAAGGCTAGCCCTGTTGTTTCTGATGAGAATGATTGTGCTGATTGCTCCATATTCCTTGTTGATCTTGCTTTGTTTAAGGAGAAGCATGCCTCCAAGTGTGAGGAACTAGATGTGCTTAGGGTTGAGGTGGCTGAGCTTAAGTCTAGACCTGCTTTGCTAGGTGCTTGCACTTCATGCCCTGTTTTGCATGCTAAGATTGATGAGATGCATGCTTACACTAGTTCGCTCGAGGCTAAATTGAAGGAACCCATGCCTACATCTTGCTCTACCCGTGAAATGCATGCATTGAAAAATTTGGAGCTTGCACATTATGTTGACCGTTTGCGGGATGAGAATGATGATTTGAGGAAGTTGATGGGGTGGTTGTCCGGTCACGAGCCTCGGTTGAGGATGATGATCGAGGCCTTTAAGAGGCAAGATGGTGAGGGGCTTGGAGCAAACAAGGTTGGTGAGGGAAGTGGAGAGAATATCCGGAGCCACCAAAAACCCACCACAAGAATGAGTTCCCACCAAAACCTAACCATCTAAGGAATCGGCTAGACACAACCCCGGCTCCACCCGTGTTTCCTACACCCACAAATGACCTACAAAAGCCTATCAAGTTTGTGAGCACTTCGGGGAAAGTGTTCTTTGGGAAGGAGAGTGAGAAGGCAAGTGGTGAGAAACCGGTGGAGGGTTTGAGTGGAGAGAAACCGAGTGAGCACCACATCCCAAGCCAAAGCCTAAGCTTGTGAGGTTCCATTGTGGCTATTGTGGGAGAGATGGCCATAAGGAGGAGTTTTGCTTCAAGAGGAAACGAGAGGAGAGAATGAGGAAGGAGTGGGCAAACAAGGACAAGTACCACCCTTCCGATGGTGTACTTGAGCCTCGTATGCGGATGCCCGGGGGCAAGGCGATTGTGAGGACGGTTCGGGCTTGGGGAGAGAAGAAGGCTGCAGGTGGTGTTGTTGCTTGTCCGGGTCACACCGGCCGGACCGGTGTGGGGCACCGGTCGGACCGGTGCGGACCGGGACGGACGGATGTTCGGGTTTCGAGCTCGTACGGGTGCGAGGGTTGTTTCCGGTGGTCGTGGTTCCGGTGGTTGGGCCGGGAAAGAGTGCGGGTGGTCGGTTGCTAGGCGTTCTCCTCCTCGTGCTCAATACGGGGATTGGAGGAGTCGTGGCGTTGAGTTGGAGAGAAAGGACGTTCCACGGGCTTTCTTGCGTGGTTTTGGTCCTCCTCCGGGCAAGAGAGGGGTGGTTCCCTCGGTGGTGGTTACCGTGGTGGTGTTCGTGGAGGTAGCTTTGGTAGGAGAGATGCTTTGGTTGGTGCTAACCCCACTTTCGAGCAAATGGCTCGGACCGGTTTTCCTCCTTTGGTACTAACCCCGTCTTTCGAGTCGTTTGTTCGCTCACGTGCCTATTTTTGATTTTCGTGTGAGAGACTTGAAGAACATTTGGTTGATTGACTCCGGTTGTTCGAGGCATATGACCGGAGACGAGGGGGTGGTTCTCAAGTCTCGTCCGGTGGTGACGAAGAGGTACATCACTTTTGGGGACAATGGGCGTGGGCGTGTGCTTTCGAAGGTGAGATAAAAGTGAGTGACAAGATCACTCGAGGCGTGTTGCTCTTGTTCAATCGCCGGGGTACAATTTGCTTTCTCGTGTCTCGGTTGTTGGATGAGGGTTTTGAGGTGTTGTTTCGGCCTGGTGGTTCTCGGATTGTGGACTCTCGAGGGGACCTTGTTTGTATGGTCGTTCCCGAGGGTCGGTGTTTCGTGCTGATTTTTCTGTCTTCGGGTGTTGAGCGTTGTTTCTTGGCTGGTTCTTCGAGTGAGTTGTGGAAGTGGCATAGGAAGTTGGGTCACTTGAGCTTTGACCTTTTGTCTCGCTTGAGTAAACTCAATTTGGTCCGAGGATTGCCACGGTTGAAGCTTGAGAAAGAGTTGGTTTGTGCTCCGTGTGTAGGCATGCCAAGATGGTGGCCTCTTCTCACCCGCCTCTCACCGATGTGATGACCGAGCGTCCATGCGAGCCGCTCCATATGGACCTTGTTGGCCCGCCTCGTGTGCGATCCGCGGGTGGGAAGTGGTATGTCCTTGTTGTGGTGGATGACTATTCTCGGTATGCGTGGGTGTTCTTTCTGGAGGATAAGGGGGAGACGTTTGGTTTTGTTCGAGATCTAGTCCCGAGGTTGAGGAACGAGAGGCACGGAGATGCCATACGAGCTATCCGCAAAGGATAATGGCTCGGAATTCAGGAACTCTCGTTTTGAAACCTTTTGTCATGACTTGGGTCTTGAGCACCAGTTTTCGAGTCCGTATACGCCTCCCCGTAATGGTGTTGTGGAAAGGAAGAACGGGACCTTGTGCGAGATGGCTCGGACGATGCCGGATGAGCATAGGACTCCGAGGAGGTATTGGGCCGAGGCGGTGAATACCGCATGCTATGTGTCGAACGTAATATACCTCGCAGTGCACAAGAAGAAGACATGCTATGAGTTGATGCATGGTCGCACACCCAAGGTGAGTCACTTCCATGTCTTTGGTTGCAAGTGTTTTATTCGAAGAAGGGCAGGAAGTTGGATAAGTTTGAGGCTAGGTCCGTCGATGGCATTTTCTTTGGTTATGCATCTCATTCTAGAGCATATCGTGTGCTCAATCTTGAAACTAACCAAATCGTGGAGACTTGCGAGGTAACCTTCGACGAGACAGAGCCACGTAGTCAGCTTGTCTTTGAGTGTGCAGGTGATGATGAGCTTGGCGAGGAGATCTTTCAGGAGGAGGAGGAGCATGAACATGGAGATGATGAGGATGGCGGTGCAGTGCCCCCGGCTGAACATGTACCCACTACTTCGACTACGATGATGGATGGACCCTCCGCTACACATACGACGACAAATCAAGAACGAGGAGAAGTCGATGTTGAGGGGGAGGTAGCTTCGAGGCGAGAACCTCCCCGGCGAGTTCAAGTGGATCACCCGGCCTTCGAGGATCATCGGCGACATGAATGAACGCACTACACGGTCGAGGGTTCGGAACAATTCCCATTTTGCTCATGCTGCGTTTGTTGCTTCTTTCGAGCCCAAAGACATTGGACACGCACTATCTGATCACAATTGGGTTAACTCGATGCATGAGGAGTTGGAGAACTTTGAGAGGAATCAGGTGTGGGAGTTGGTTGACCCTCCCCCAGGGTGTAAGCCGATTGGTACAAAGTGGGTGTGGAAAAACAAAGAGGGAGAGAAGGGTGAGGTTGTGAGGAACAAGTCGAGACTTGTTGCCCGGGGGTTCGGTCGAAGGAGGGGATCGACTACGAGGAGACCTTTGCTCCCGTAGCCCGTTTGGAGGCGATTAGGATTCTTCTAGCCTTTTTCGTGGCTAAAGGGTTCAAGTTGCACCAAATGGATGTGAAGAGTGCTTTTCCGAATGGTGTCTTCGGAGGAAGAAGTGTATGTGAGGCGGCCTCCGGGGTTTGAGAGTGAGAAGTACCCCCACCGGGTGTACAAGTTGAGGAAGGTGCTGTATGGGTTGAAGCAGGCGCCTAGAGCTTGGTATGGCAGGTTGAGGGGGTTCTTGTTTGAGAGAGGTTTTGAGATGGGGAAGGTCGATCAGACCTTGTTTTTGCTGAGGCAGGGCAGAGATATCCTGATTGTGCAGGTGTACGTGGATGATATTGTCTTTGGTGGCTCGTCTAACTCTCTTGTTGCAAGGTTTGCAGATGATATGAGCAGGGAGTTTGAGATGAGCATGATGGGCGAGTTGCAGTTCTTCCTCGGGCTACAAATCAAGCAATCAAAGGAAGGTACATTTGTGCACCAGGCTAAGTACACCAAGGACATTGTGAGGAAGTTCAAGATGGAGGACTCCAAGGCTATGACGACGCCGATGAGTACGACTACAGCTCTTGATGCGGACGAGGAAGGTGAACACGTGGACCAGAAGGAGTACCGGAGCATGATCGGGTCACTCCTCTACTTGACGGCGACGAGGCCGGACATACAGCTTCTCGGTGTGTCCGTGCGCTCGTTTTCAAGCGTCTCCGAGGACTTCGCATCGGCAAGCGGTGAAGCGAATTTTCGGTACTTGCGTCACACTCCCGACTTCGGCCTTTGGTACTCCGCGTCCTCTTCTTTGGCGCTTCATGGTTTTTCGATGCGGATTTTGCCGGGTGTCGGTTGGATAGGAAGTCCACTTCGGGACTTGCCGCTTTTGGGTTCTTCGTTGGTGTCTTGGTCTTCCCGTAAGCGGCCGAGTGTTGCTCAATCCACGACCGAGGCCGAGTATGTTGCCGCTCGCTAGTTGTTGCTCTCAGCTCCTTTGGATCACCTACACCATGAGTGACTTTGGTGAGGAGTATACCCATGTCCCACTTCAATGTGATAGCACCAGTGCCATAAGCGTTGCAAAGAACCCAGTGCTCCATTCCAAAACCAAGCACATAGAAGTGAGGTATCATTTTCTGAGAGACAACGTCGAGAAAGGAAAGATAGCTTTGATCCATGTACCCACACATGACCAACTAGCCGATATTTTCACCAAACCCCTAGATCAAGCCACGTTCACTCGTTTGCGGGGGGAACTTTGGTGTGTGTTTGATTTCTTGAGTTGGGTGTGTGGGAGCTCTCTTTTGCCGGTGGTGTCGAGCCCGTTTTGCCTCCCCTTGAGGAGCCGGTTTGTAGCATATGTATAGTTTTCCTTTGTGCATTTCTTGCATTTGGCATGGCATATGTAACATGATGTATAGGCATCCTTGTATCTTAGATTGCATGCATTTTGTATCATATGCATTGGTTAGGAAAAGCTTCTCTCATATACATTGTTCACCATGGAATGAGATATTTGTCTTTGTGAGCTTGTTTGGTATGCTACGGTTAGTTTGGCTTAGCTCTTGATGATCTTGATGAATAATCCATGGTTGATAGCTATGCTTTTGAAAAATGTCTCATGTATGCTCTCTCATGTGTAAATGCCTTTACATGCTCTTGACATGTTTGTGTGGCCTTGCTATGCTTAATTTGTGGTTGGATAGCTAGTTTATTGATCATATGGGGCCAAAGGCTCATTTGCCATCATGAATGTTTAGCCCTCTTGATTTATCTTGTGGAGGAGCATAAGTTCCTTTTTGTCGCAAAGACATTTCATGTACCATTTACAAATCTGAAAATGAAATGAAAAATGCTTGGAAAATATGCTCCCATGTCATATGTGCTGAATTTAATTTGCTTTGGGTGCTAAATCGTTGCATGATGCCTACCAATGAGAAGTCTCATACATAGAAGTAGGCACATGGCTCGGTGGCTTTGACATGACATGAGGTGCTTGTGGGTGTTTGTGATGGTCTTATGATTAGAATGGTTGTCCTAGCATGAAGTTTGTGTGGCTTTGCCATTTTGATATGCTTTGATCATGTTTAGGACTTTGCTCATGAGAGGCAAGTTTTTCGCAAAATTGCCAAAATCCATCTTAGCTTCGTCAAATGGTTGTGAAACTTGGTGATCATGTAGTTGAGATCAATACGAAGCCGTCGAGTACCTAACTTGCTCATTTGGACATGTGTCACATTCCTTGTTGAATTTTGTCTATTTGAGAAGCTCTAGGTTGCACTTTTTGCATTTTTGGCTTGATTCATGCATTGCCAACAAGGGGGAGAAGTTTGAGCTTGAAATGGCTTAATGGACGTGTTTAGAAGGTTTTCAGGTGGTTTCGAGCCATTTCTGGGCTCTGTTGTACACCGGTCTGACCGGTGAAGAGCACCGGTCTGACCGGTGTGAGTGCTGGTCCCGTACATATGTTAGGCACCGGTCCGACCGGTGGTGATGACCGGTCCGACCGGTGTGAGCCGAAATTGCCGCAGCCTGCCCTGTTTTCAGCTGTTTTGCATGCATTCGTCCAGGGGGAGTTGCATTGGTTCAGGGGGAGCTTGCATGTGTGTGGGGGGGAGCTCTTTGTGAGTTTTCGAGCTTTGTTTCGGTGGTTTGTGCTCTTTGCTTGAGCTTTGCTTTGTCTCGGATGTGTCGAGCCGTTGCCCTTGCCTAAGGGGTCCGAGACTTGTCTTCTTCAAGTGATCTTGCTCTTTGCCTTTGTTTGGTTTTCGATCGCTTGTTGGAGTTTCTTTTTGTTCGTTTCTTTTCTTTTTCTTTTCTCTCTTGTTACTTTCGTGTGGGTGTTGTCAATGCACTCATCAAGGGGGAGATTGAGGACCATGTGTGGTTCGAGGACCGGTGGATGGTCGCTTCCTTGTGTGATGAGTGATTGACAACGTTGTGTGAACTGATTCTTGGCTAAGTATTGCAGTGCGAGGTTGCGGCTTGACTCGTGTTGGTGCGGGTGAAGAACAAGCGCGAAAGGTCGTCGCCCGTGAGGCCTCCGGGTGTGGAGAAGACAAGTAGGCTTCGTTCGAGGGACCGGTGGCCGGCCGGGGTCAAGTGCGGGCCGCATGGTGGCATGAACAAGAAGATGAAGTCGTGGACGGTTTCTTGGTTGAGCCTCAAAACCAAGGTCGAGCCGGGACTACGTGGGAGCCGAGTCATGAGTGGAGATTGGCGGAGGCTACACCGAGTTCGCGGGGTTTCCGGTGGTTCACCAGAAAACCACTGGGTTCCTTGGTTGATCCACAAAGCCAAGACCGGAGAACCGAAGACGGAGGTGCAGCAGCACCAGACCGGTCTGACCGGTGTGCGACGACGCAGTCCGGAATCTTCGAAGCGGAGGACACGCGTCGGGATCGCATGGCTTGCGTCGAGGCTACGCAGGGTGCGGTCGCCGGGCATCCGTCCGATGGTGAAGACATCAAGAATTCCAAATCCGCCCTTGAGGGGCTTGTATCCCTAGTTGTTAGAGAAGGGCATTTTAGACATTCGGTTGCCGCCTATATAACCCAAGAGGTGAGAGGATGGCAGCCAACTCTTGGAACCCTAGCTCATTAGTTTTCCTATTTTCCACCTATTTTCTCTAGGTTTTCCTTAGGACTAGCAAGAGAGCTTCACGGAGAGATCTTGTAGAGAGGGATGGATGATCGGGCGGCTTGCTAGACCTTGTATGAACCTTTTGTTTCATGTATAGATGATTCGGCGTGGTTCCTCAAGGTTTGGATGTGTTTTCCCCGGTTGTTCTTGGTGGTGATTTTCGGAGTCCTCTCTCGGTGATTTCTTTGGGGTGTTTTCGGGGCTTTTCTCTTGGGGATTTGATGGGGGAAATTTGTGGGAACCCTTCGTGGTTCTTTGGGCTATGATTCCCCTCCCAAATCCGTGAGGAAAAGTGCTCGGTTTCGGGGTTTCTTGAGTTCTTGGGTTGGAAGTGCTTTCGGCGGGATTTCTTCGATTCCTCCTTTTTGGACGAGATTTGGTGGGATTAAACTTGGCTATGGACTCCTCATGAGGTGCTCCTGATATCCCCAAAGTCTTGTTCAAGTCCGTGGAGCGATTCGGGAGATCGGGATTTGGATTTGGGGGAGTTGACCTGCGGGTGCTGTTCATCCCGAGCCGCCCGGTGCTACACCGGTCGACCGGTGCTCTTGACCGGTCTGACCGGTGCAAGCCCTTGTGGGATTTTGCTCGGGTGAACGTCTTGGTGAGTTCGCTGTTGTCCCGTGTTGCCGCTGTTTCGAGTTTGGGCCCGTTTGGTGGTCGGTTGGCTCGTTTGGTGCCTTGGGGGCTTTCGTGCCGCCATCGGTCCGACCGGTGTGTCTCACCTGGTCGGACGGTGTAGAGCCACTTAGTGGAAGTTGCTCGGTTTCACCGGCGAAGGACCGGCTCGCCCGGTGGTGCTCACCGGTCTCGACCGGTGTGAGTCCGTAGACTCGAGGTTTGGTGTTTCCGCTGCGTTTCTCGGGTCGGAAGGTGGTGTGTTGGTTCCTAGGTCCAGTGGCACTCCAGTGGCTACGTGGGCTTGACCAACCTTGGTAGTGAGTCAGAGACGTGTGTTGGAAGCCTGTTCATCTTGTTGGAGTTTCAATCTCCTTCGAGAAGAATTTTTATCGGCTCCCATTCACTCCCCCCCTCTCTGGTTCGCCATATCGGTCCTTCAAAAGGTGTAGGTCCGTACGCTTGCGGATCGTAGGTGGATACGAGTTTTATCCGTCAACAGGGCCCCTCGGGCGAACCTCTGCCTCGCTCGAGGGTTAGGCGCCGCACCACGGAATCTCCGCTTCGCTCGACGGTCGGACGCCCCCTCGGGCGAATCTCCGCCTCGCTCGAGGGCCAGACGACCCCTCGGGTGAATCTTCGCCTCGCTCGAGGGCCGGACGCCCCCTCGGGCGGATCTTCGCCTCGCTCGAGGCCACCCCGAGATCGCGGCCCCCGCGCCCACTCCGCCGACCAGAGCATTAAATGCTCTGGTATGATGCGCGCACCCGGGTCAAAAGCGAATCCTCACCATGGCGGCCCTCTGACACCACCTGGGAATCATGTCCCGGCGTTGTTTCGCCAAACCCTCCCCGTGCAGCCATCCCTGGCACTGCAGGGGAACTGTGCGGGAAGGACGGTGTCAACTCCGTGACACTGTGCCGCCCACTCCTGTACGGCCTGCACGCCGCGCCCCTCGAAAGAGGACGGCGGAACCCTCGAAAGGGGTACGGACGCCTTCCCCGCGCCCGCACGGGATGGCACCGTGACGTTGAACTAGGGGAGCGTGTCCCCTCCGCCAACTTCGGCCCTGCATCGGCCATCCCCGCCGCTGTACAACCATCCCGAGCACTGCATCACCTTCCCCAGCATTGTGGGAGCTCAGGACGACAAGACACCGCCACACCCGATGTTGTGCAACCTCCAGCCTTCCGTCAGCCTGGCCCTCAAGCTGATGTACGAATGACGATCAGACAAGTCTCCCATGCCACTACCCTCAAACCGCTCCTGGACAGGCACAGGACTTGCCGCAACATTTCGCCGGAAGCAAGATTCGCCAGGATGGCCAGCCACTCCGCGGCGTTGTACACCATACCGTCATATGTAACTTAAAACTATGTGGCACGATTGTAAACTGCCTCCCCTTAGCCATGGGAGGGGGGACGGATAGTGGCACACTTGCACGTTTCCGCCTTCACCACGATATTGGCACCTTGCCTCAATCAAACCTCAGGGACCTGGAGGCTCTTCCTCCTCTCCCGCCAAGCTTGTACCCCCCTCTACAAGCACTACAGTGCAACGCAATACAGCGCCTAGAGCGCACCCCTGCTGGACGTACGGCCCACGGCCGGAACCAGGATAAAACCCGTGTCATTGTGTTACATAGCACCGGCCATGGAGAGATAGATCTCAGCGCTCGTACTAGTTAGTGTCGGGACTACTTTTCGCACCGACAGATGGTTAAGAAGGCTTTTCGATATCTACAAGGCACAAAGGATTTAATGCTAACGAATGGAAGCATTTAATCCTGCATAATCGGCGAGAGGAGCATGTTAGTTCGATCTGTCTTTCGTTACAGTCGTAACGGACTCGGTCTCGCGCCCTAGTCGGGGGTGCCCAACAAATCCATGGTTGGTGGGCCCCAATCTAACAATGCTATAAAGAGAGGGTGGGGGCCACGACTCACAGTACGAGGTTCATTGAGTCACCACACACCCCACCCACAACCCTAACCCGACCCGAGAGAGCAGTGGAGCGGCGGGAAGTTCCACCGCCGCCGCAGACGTACTGCTTCATCACCCGTACACATTGCCATCACCTGGAGATCTGCAGGCGCGTCCGCACCAACCCCGTCGCCGAGCCAGAAGTGTCATTGCATTCCCTGTGTCAAGCCGCGGCCGCCCCTGCAACCACAACCAACGACACGGCCTCCGACTCCAGCCCTGCACCCACTGCCGATGGTCTGCGTCTCTACACCCTCTCTACTCTTTTTTGTTAGTAGTTTTAGGTTTGTAGATCTAGATATAAAACTCGTTTATCTTCATGTATAGGATTGTGCTCGTGCATTTCTACAGACAAAACAAATTTTGGCATAAGCATCAAACATCATGTAAAATATTTATTACTTCCATCAACACATGAACACACAGACATTTGTTTCTCCTGCACATCTATATTATGTTTCGTAAGGTTCATCTAATTCCAACAGTACATTTTAATTAATTTAAAAAAATTGCGAAGAGTTCTATGCTTGTCTTTATTACTTCTATCAACACATGAACACACAGACATTTGTTTGTCCTGCACATCTATATTATGTTTCGTAAGGTTCATCTAATTCCAACAGTACATTTTAATTAATTCAAAAAAAATTGTGAACAGTTCTATGCTTGTCTCTCGAATCCATCTCTGTTGCATTAACCAGCAATATGAGAAGGTTACTGGGGGTTTTAATTAAGCAATGCTTCACTTGAACACCAACACCAACACCGAGAAAATTGTAAGATGTTGTACAGAGAACCCATCCTGCTCCTCCCTGAAAATGCAGCACAAACTGATCTTATTTCCATCAGACAACCATATAAATAAAGAAAGCAGTTACACCAACTTGGAATTTTGAGATAAAGCTAAGAATTATTGGCTGTTTTAAATATGTTTCATCAAACATATGAATTGACAATGTTCAATGTAGTGGCCTTTAAAGCTCTGGCCACCCTTTCAGATTTGCTAGCAGCCCTATGCCCCTATCATTGCTGAAGTACTGGATTATTTCCCTAAGTTGCCACATCAAGAAAACTATGGATTTGAGATCAAGATAATATCAAACTTAATAAGTTGAGATCAAAGAAGAAGAAAACTAAGGTACTGTAGTTTGTCCCATCAATCATGAGCTGTTGAACAATATTCAGTTTAATGCAACATATGCACAAAAGAACATGGATGCAGGAGAATGTTTTTCAATCAATAACAATATAAGCGAAAGGCAGCATCTAAAAAGTCGAAATATAAGATGTCTTGTATTTAGTAAGTGGTCACAATTAATTTGTCTACCGTTTGGCCGTCATACAAAGGATCCATTATGTGCATATTTATTTAAAATGAAGCAGCTAACTTGCAAAAGTGCTACTTTAAATAGGATCAAGAATCTTCAAGTTTGAACAGAAGGTCTAAGAGTTTAAAATGCATATGTGCTTACCCCATATTAAGTGAACACCTTCACTCTTCATCGTAGCAAAGCAATAGCCAAGTGGATTATGAGAAGTGGATGTAAATTAACACTCACCATCATAGATAATAAAATAAATAAACAGAGCTGACAACTGAGTGTCAGTTCTATCTTACTGTTATAATAATTATTGGGCCATTGACAGGAAATACACTACCACTTATTGCCATCAGGTTTATGTCTCTACTGAAACATAATTGTACCAAGAATTTCTCACTATATATAAACACAATATTACCTATAGATGAATTCAGTAGCACCAGTTATCACAATAAAAACCAGCACATAGGCGCTATTCATCCTACTAATGTAGGATCTGTCGTTGGCAAGTAGCTCCAATATCTCGACTCTGAAATGGAGTCGTATGAAAAACCTAAAGGAATTGTGCATGGAGAACAAAGGCCATATTATGAAAGGTAATTAAGAATGAAAAACCTAGAAGAAGGCACCATGCAGAAGCTTGATATCCTAACAAATTTTTTACTAACTAAAGCTACAAGGCAGATGTGCACATGCCCAATCAGCAAACATGATATCCTTCTTTGTTTTTCATAGGCAGGGCTAACTGGAATTCATTCTGAAGATAAGATGGTCAAAGCCTCCAAGATCACGCATTATGAATAGGTGACAGAATTGTCATGTACTTGCACTCCACGCTCAAAATTTATCAAGACTTTCAAACCCTTTACTAATCAAGCCATCCATCAATCACAACTCTGCTAATCTTCTTGAACAACCCACTATTTTGTTTAACTACAATATACAGGATATTCAGTGTGGAACAAAAGGCAACAAATATGAAACAACTATCTGACAAAGTGAGTGAGTAAAAGAGAACATACAAACTGTTGTGACAAAGTGATCCAGAGACAATATCCCCGTCCAACTGTTATATTGGCCGTGTTGGCAGCTGGTCAATCATTGTCTAGAATAGAGAAAAGTCCAAGCACAGGTGGGGAAAGGGAGATGTATAGCATGAATCTAGAAGCTATCAAATGGTCACACATGACAAATTGACAACCTAGTGAACGAATATTGTGAAGTAAGCTACTATATGCACATTTTACCCGTCTTCCATATTAATATTTAGCAGATTGGGAATATCAATAGCTGAATTTCGAATATAAACTTGAGTACTGTTATGATTACCTATTTTTCTTTGAGCTTTCTGTCTAATTCAGCAAATCTATCCTCTGAGTTGTCCTTGCATGATTGGTAGAAGCACCTGTGCTTGTACGGCTCCATCTTATTGTCGCAGTTCTCCATCTCCCTAATGTTTGAACAAACAGAATTTCCATTGCATTAAGAGTTCAACCTTAGCCACTGAGAATATCCTGAAAACGTATGAGCGGAAAGTGATGGGATAGTTAAAAAGTTTAAACACCAAATTTCTGAACATCATACATCTTTCTTATGGCAAAGCTCCTGAATTCCATTAAAAATGAAATCTCTTTCAGGAGCTTGCAATGGATGAGAACTTGCTAACTATTGTTTTTTTCCTTTCCATAGTAATCTAATGGGTAATCGTGAAGAATGCACAGATGGTTGTGAACCCTGGCCATGAAAAATGTACTCCCTCCGTCCTGCAAAGAGTGTCCACTTTGACTTTTTTCAGTCAAACCATTTTATGTTTGACTAAGTTTATATAAAAATATATCAATGCTTTTGATGTCTAACAAGTTTTATTAGATTCATTATGAAATATATTTTCATACCATACCTATTTAATGTTATAAATATTCATATTATTTATTATAAACTTAGTCAAACTTCAAATAGTTTGACTGAAAAAAATCAAAGTGGACACTCTTTGCGAACGGAGGGAGTAGTAAGTTTGGTGGGTGTGAACGTGTAGGTCTTACGTGTCACCTGGTGGAGAAAGAGACATTGGAAATTCCATAGAGCTCCTCGTGATATAGCTCCTATAGAACCCCTCTTCTCTGACCTGAGCAGATAAGATTGACAAATGTGTAAGAAGATCACACTTTTCTGTCACAATAATAAACTTAATAGAGGAGCAAAATTAGCTTGAACAGAGGCTGTCTGTACTGCTCAGGATGAGGGTGTTTATGACTTATCAGCATGAGTGCACAATGATTAATAACATTAAGTGAATTAAGACATGGCAACATGGTATTAGGGGAGATCAGAATAGAAAAATCATATCCATATGAATACACTTATTTACAAGTTTATAAACATCAAACATCTAAACTGGCACTGTGCCCGCTATTGTTCATGACCATGTAATGTTACAAATAAAATAAATGCTACCAATTTGCTTTAACATTACTTTGTTTTATGGGAAAATGAACTAAACAAGTAATCTAACTACTGTGATGACAACATCTATCTCTATAAACCATCATTTTCTAACGCATTACAATTGTTGAACCCTCAGTTTCCATTTATTATCATTAGAATCATGTTTGAAGCGAATAAATTAAGTAGTGACACCGGCATGACATTGAATATTTTTGCCAAGGTATACCTTGCCTTGATATCTTCCTGTACCACACAAAACTTCCTGCTGAATTCCTTCATTTTTCTCTTCTGATCTCCGCCGAATTGAATGACGACATATCTATTTCTGCAGAATACCGACAGGCACCAATTATAAACTGTAGCTCAAAAGTATTGTACCATGCATACCAGGACATCACATATTGCAATACCCACAGAAGCATTCCAACAAATACTGCAATGTACAATCATTTGCGTCATTCAGAGTAGAGTAGAGATTTGGAAGCCTTTAAAGACATTTTCAATCAATCAGTTAGTTTAATAAAAAATAAGCAAAAGCAAGATTTCACCTGCACTCCAGCGTAGCGTATTGGGGGAGCCCATGGAGCTCCCCTTTGATGTTCTTCTTGCTGCCTTCAACACCAACCTGACAGAAGCGGAAAGAAATGCAAGATAGAAATCAATTAGATTAAATCGGGGAAGGTGAACCCTACAATAATGCAAACAAATAGCAAGGCTGGAGACAAACTTTGATTCTCAAAAATTGGATCTGCTATTTAATCTGACCCGTACCTAGATGTTCACCAGCGGAGTCGGCCGACAGAGTCGGTGGTGCGAAGTTGATGGCGGCAGCAGCGTAGCGATGGGGACGTAGGGTGGGTAACCCATGGACGACGTTATTCTCGGCTTGGAGAAGGGGATACGGAGAATGGGGAGCCCTGGAGGGTTTTCAGGGCTGGGAGGTAGGCATGCACGAGGAGGTCCCCTTCGCTGGGTCGAGGAGACCTTGACGTGGTGGTCGTCGTCGCTGGCACCACAGGAGGAGGCCATGGCGGCGGCGGAGTCGAGGTTGTTGTTGTCGTCGTCCATGGTAGGAGGAGACCGGCGGTGTTGTGTCATTGCCATCGAGGATAGAGAACTCACCTAGGATGTCACAACGCTTGGGTCGAGGACGTTAGAGCGGCACCGCATGCCGCAACCCGACGGTGACAACGGGGTGGTCCCAGTCCCACGTGGATTCGACGACAGCGGTGAGGGAGGCTTGTGTCGAGGACGAATGCACGGTGCCGCATCCTGACGGCGACGGTGACGACGCGACGGTCCCGGTCCCGTGCCCCGGTGAGATCGGCGATTGGCGACGACGTCCGGAGTTGGCAGATGTTTGGTTGTATGGTTTGGATTTGGGGTTGTCGCGGTGTGTAGGAGGACGGCGATGATGTGACAGCACGACCCCAGCGAGATGGGGGGTGGCGCAGCCAGACGACGACGACGACGCAGCGGACCCGGTACCATGCCCCGGTGAGATCAGCGATCGACGACAGCAGTGCCCGCAGCTATGGTTGGCGGTTGTTTGGTCATTGGGTTTGGATTCGGCGGTCCCGATCTCGAGCCTGGGCGAGATCGGTGGTGGCGGCGGTGCGCGTTGCGAGCACGGGGGAGGAAGAGTGTGGGGGAAAGACGCGGTCATGTGGGGAAGCAGACGGCTGTGTTGGTGCTCGGGTCGAGGCGGATTGGGCATTTGTGCGACAACCCTAAGGGTAAAAATGGAAATGCGTGGGATGGGGTGGGGGTCGTCCCGGGGGGGCAGACTCACGGGGAGGAGGAGGACGCACGTTATAGCGGAAAAAAGTACGAAGGTGTTTTTGTCTCCACTTCATACTTTTTAGGAGGAGAGATTAAGTGATTACCCGTGTAGATCTACTGCTAGTGGTCCGGTTGTCATTAACGGTCACATCATTGATGCATACAAGTTGAGATCGGCTGCAATGGGCTAAATACATGAAACGTCAATAATAATGTTAAATCAATTACCGAAATAATTTAAATTTTGTTAAATCAGAAACGGTCGAAGTTGAATTTTATAATACATGATTAGGAAGTAAAATGTGAAATTCCTACCCCCCGATGGCTAAAACCGGCAACAGAGTGGGCGCCACGGCGGATCCGAGCCGCGGCCGTCACCGCCCCCACCTGCTCCGCGTCCTCCAATCCCCACCCGCACCCCACCACCACCACCACCACCACCACCACGCCGGAGAAGAAACCCGCAAGAAACGGGGGGACAAAATAATTAGAAAACCGAAAATTCAAATCGAAGTCTCCCACACCCAGCGACGAAAACGCTGCGACAATTCAAATCGAATCCACCCAAATCGAATCCAGCCAGCGCAACCCCCCCCCCCCCCCCCCCTGCCGCGATCCCCTCCGTGCTCTCGCCGCCCGCCCCCGCCCGATTACGCAGCACCTCGCTGCGAATCTGGGCGCGATTTCGAGGCTAGGGTTTGGGAGGCTCCGGATCCCGTGACCGCGCGGAGGGAAGGGTTTGGATTCGGTGGTGCTTCCTGCTGATTGTGTGGGGTTGCTGGATCGAGCTGTTCCGAGTTGGCTTGTGATGGTGGTGAGAGGAGGCGGAAGACGAGTAGGCGGCGGCGGCGGTGGTAAGTAGTATTTGCTGACTGGGTTGGGGCCGACGGCGCGCCGGCCATGGTGCGGCTTCTCGGGCTGCGGAGCCTCAGCTTCGGGCCGGAGGAGTCGCCGCGGGAGATCCCCTCCACCGCCGACGCCGCCCCGCCCGTCGGCAGCAGCGGCTGGCTCGTGCGCTTCTTCGACTCCGCCTTCTTCTGCGAGTGGATCGCCGTCAGCTACCTCTACAAGCACGACCATGCCGGCGTGCGCGACTACCTCTGCAACCGCATGTACACGCTCCCGCTCCCGGGTCTCGAGGCCTACCTCTTCCAGGTCTGCTACATGCTCGTCCACAAGCCCAGTCCGTCGCTCGACCGCTTCGTCATCGACACCTGTGCCAAGTCGCTCCGTATGGCGCTCAAGGTGCACTGGCTACTTGCCGCAGAGCTTGAGCTGGAGGACGCCGACGATCTGGATGGGGTTGATAAGGTGCAGGAGCAGTGCCAGGCTGCAGCCACTGTGCAGGGCGAGTGGCCGCCACTGGTCCGGCCTGCGCCACCGTCACCTGTTGCCAGTCCACGAGGCAACCCCATGCTTAGCAGAATACGGTCATCCAAGCAGCGTCTTTTGTCCCTCGCATCCTCTCCGTCGCTTGGCCTGAGCCCACCAGCTGGTGGTGGGGCTAATGTGGCAGCTGCTGAGGATGCTGTGGGTAGTACAGGGAAGCAGCCGGCCACACCGTCATCGGAGGACAACAAGCTGCTCAAGAGGCTGAGCATTGGACCGAAGATGCGTGATGCGCTGCTGTTCAGGCGATCTGGAGAGAAGGATGAAGAACAGGACCGGGATGGATTTTTTAAAAGGCTTCTTAGGGACAGCAGGGACAAGGAGGACGAGGATGGGGACAGGGATGGTTTTTTCAAAAGGTTACTGAAGGACAGCAGGGAAAAGGAGCACGAGGAGGAAGAAGGGGATAGAGATGGTTTCTTCCGCAGATTGCTAAAGGACAGCAAGGAGGAGGACATGGAGCTAACGCCGAGTTCAGAAGGATTATTAAAGCGATTCTTCCGTGATAAGGAGGATAGGCAAGGTGAGGATGATGAGAAGGAGGGCTTTTTTCGTCGGATATTCAAGGATAAGAATGAGGAGAGGAGGGACAGCATTAGTGCTAGACACGGGGATGAGGAAAGAGTGGGCAAGACTTCGGAGGATGATGAGAGAGAAGGCTTCTTCCGTAAGATATTTAAAGAGAAGAATGATGAGAGGAAAGATGTAGCACATAGCAAGCAGGATGAGAGGGAAAAGGCTGGTGCGAACATAGAAGAGGACAAGAGAGATGGTTTCTTCCGGCAACTCTTCAAGGAGAAAAATGATGAGAGAAAGGAAGGAAGCACGCCAGGCAAGAAAGAGGAAGATGAAAAGGGCCATAAAAATACAGATGATGATAATTTTTTCCGAAGGCTTTTCAAGGATAAGAATGAAGAAAAGAAAGGGACTACTCATGACAGGAATGAGGATGATAAGTCTGACGAAGCTGATAAGGAAAACTTCTTTCGCAAATTATTCAAGGACAAGCATGAAGAGAGGAGAATTGAGGGGCTTGAGAAAAATGATGATGATGGTAGGAGCACCAGTGGTATTGAAGAGGAAGATAATCCAGAGTTCTTGTCATTTCGTAGGTTGTTTAGAGTCCACCCAGAAGATGCTAAGGGTGGAAATATAGAAACTAGTCAACCAAACAACATTACAGAGGGGAGCCCAGGATCTGAGAGCTTTTTTAAGAGGCTATTTCGAGATAGAGATCGCTCACTTGAAGATTCTGAGTTTTTTGGCTCTAAGGTAATGAAAGAGTCAAATGATCTGCTCTTAATAATTCGTTTCATCAGTTGAAAATTCCAATGGTTGTGTTATAGTGGTATAGTTCATTTTATTGCGCAATTGCTGCTTCTGGTTTAATCAATAAAGTTATTTATTACCTCATGGGGTGAGCTGACTTTTTATGGCTAGCTGCTATTTGAAGTGTAAAATCTAGTGCTTCAAATGGTGGAACTATTTATTAATTTTGTTGCAAAGATGCGCAACTCTTAACAAACAGCCACTCAGCAGAGCCAAACCTCCTGGCCTAAGCTAGAGATGAAACCAGAAACTGAACAAGAGCTGCATATTTACCAATATACTACATTACAAAGATATTCCTTGTGTCATGGAAATATTTCAATTGTGCATCTACTAGTCTTTCACTGGGTACAGTTCAGCAGAAGAATCACATGACATTTTCGTCATTTGCAAAACAATGATGTTTCACACTTTGTTATATTGTTGCAAATTTGCATCAATGCATATTGCCCTGCCCATTTTCATCATGTTTCAGTAAATAGTTTCTAGCTGTTAAGTAATATAATACTGTTTTCTCATTGTGCTAGTATTCATATAGTACATTCATTTTGTATTTGTGCTTACTCCTTGTCATGGTGGGATGTTGCAGAAACACCCTGGTAGCACAGGAACCAATGAGAAGCAAAGTGGGAAACCACCTTTACCAAACAATACTATAGCAGAACTTCGAAAAGGTTCTTACTATGCTTCATTGGAGCTTGTTCAGTCTTTATGTGACACATCTTATGGGCTAGTTGACATATTCCCTGTTGAAGATCGTAAGATTGCTCTTCGAGAGGTAGGCCAGATACATTATTTTGCACCTATATGGTTACTCCACTTCATGGCTTTGAATCACTTTATTAATTTTTCTACTACTTCACATTCTAATTTCAACGCTACCTTCTTTTACGTGGCAGTCCCTCACAGAGATCAATTCTCAGATTGCTTCTGCTGAGAAAAATGGAGGTGATTTCTGCCATCTTTTTACTATCTGGTGAATATAACTGTTGTTTTTCTTATTTTGGCGAGTTCTGTGTTTTTGTACTTTGTGCTGTGTGCATGTGATACTCCTGTTCTAAGCCTTTGGCTACCCAATGTTTGTGCTGTATTTCCTGTATGTTTACATTAGATATTGTAAGGTACTTGATGTTATCCATATGCTTCATGCCTACTTGTCTATTTCTTTATTTTTTGGGGGACTGCAGTTTGAGTTATTCTGGTTCACCTTTTTTTGTTCGCCATTGCGCTAGTGTTACATGCACAAAAAGTTAAGATATTCTTATAGGGTGGCTTTAATGTTTGTATAGCTGTGGTTGTCCAAAGTTTTAGTTGTTTCAATTGGTAATGGTTAAAACTTACTTTTGAGCCGTGTAGAATAATGTATTGAATATACTTAATCTTTTGATTTTTTGGTGCACTAGTTCTCACCACATTATGCTTCTTAATCAATAATTTTGCTTAATCTGTTGAACTCTGAGGACATGGTTGTAATAGTATTGAATTGTAGGCATTATGCTGCAAAGTATCACATTAACAAATGTGCTGCGTGTTAAAAACAAAGCAGTTTCATAATACGGCACATCTGTGGCCCACCTTATCTCTGTTTACGATTAGTATCACAGCAGTGAATTATGGATCCATCCCAAAAGCATCTGCATATTTATTACAAAGTGCCTATAGAATGCCCTTCTGAGTTTTTTTTTTGTTTTTTTGTTTCTATGTATAGGAGTTTGCTTTCCAATGGGAAAAGGCATTTATCGAGTGGTTCACATACCTGAGGATGAGGCTGTTCTTCTGAATTCGAGGGAAAAAGCTCCTTATCTTATATGTGTTGAAGTTTTAAAAGCAGAAGCCCCAAGGTATGCAATTTGATTGGTAGTAGTGTTTAGGTCGATGTATTGACTTAAAATTGCCATAGTTGGTTTCTACAAGAAGCCCATATCCCAATTAGTGCCTCTTTTCACATCTTTTGTTACTGGCTTTGGTGGTAACGTAGAACATCTGTTGTTCTCTCTCCAGTCAGTCTAAAGGACTATCAGATGTGCACAAGCTGCCAAAGGGTGGGATACCCTTGGCTAATGGAGATGTCCAATTACCAAAACCACCTCCATGGGCATATCCTTTGTGGAGTCGGCATGAAACACAAAATTATGAAACAGACAGAATGCTTAAGTCTACCTCTCAGGTTATAGATCAAGCAATGGCTCAACTCTGGGAGACCAAAGTGAAATTTGTAAATGTTAGTTTCTCTGTTGAAAAACTTGGCCGTTCAAGGAGCCTAGCAATCTCTGACACGGGGCGTAAGCCACGACATGCAAGAACAGATTCTCATGACCCTTCAGAAGAATCCCAGGCAACTGATGATCAGCCAATAGAATGGGTGAAAGTTACTTTGTCTGCAGTTCCTGGAGTTAGCATGGATGATGTTGATGAAAATGAGCCCACACGTAAGAAGGACCATCGGCGTGTCCCTAGTACAATTGCCATTGAGGAAGTCAAGGTGAGGCTGACATGTAAAGTTTTGATTTTCAATTTAATATTTGTTAAATAGCTAAACTTCTTTCCTTGATTTTTCTGTATTTTTCTCCAACTACACTTGCTCCAAGATTATGGCCATTAAAACATTTTTCTTGCCTGGGCCATCTTGTCTGTGCCTAGATGTTTATATTGATGCAATTAGAAACATGTAGAGTTCCTATGCATAATGAGGTGGCTATGCTGCAATAACATCTCCACTGATTGCTTTGATGAATGGTAACTGATACATTGGGCTAACATCTGTTGAATTGTTTTCCTTGACTAGGCTGCTGCATTAAAAGGAGAAGCACCACCTGGTCTTCCACTTAAAGGAGTTGGGCAGAGCACCCAAAATTTAGATTCTATGGTGAACAACTTAATTGAACTTATCTGATTATTTTTGTGCTTTTCTACAAGTTAGTAACTTCAATTTTTCCATAGGCCACTGATGGTGGGGATCCAAAACCGACTGATGCTTTGGCTGGTGAGCTTTGGGCTGTCAAAAAGGAGAGAATACGGCGGTCTTCAATTCATGGAAAATCACCTAGCTGGGACTTGCGTTCTGTAAGCAGAATAACTTAAATCATTAGTTTGCTCTTTTCTATCTGAGCATTGATTTGTCGAGATGATGGATGCATATGTGTGTGTTAGCAATTACTAGTGTATATCAATAGTTGTGCTGGCGCCTTGGCACCTGTGTGCTGCGCCTAGGCACTTGTGTGCCCATAGTCATTTACTCCTAGACTCTAGATCCCAAGAGTTGGTTTCACACCTTGGCCCCTTGACTCTCTCCCCTCTCTCTATATATGTACTCTGTACTATGTAATATGCATTATGATATGAATACATCCTCTTTCAGTGTGGATGTGTGCGTGTGTGTCTGTGCTTACCCTCTTGTTAGGTGAGCACAATGCATGTGTCACCGTTAGCATGTGCATGGCTAGTTCCATAAGTGGCATATTACTTTTGTGAGTTAATAGCAACTTTGTTCAAAAACTTGTAATAACATATAACTTCTTTCATTGTCCAAATCATATATATCTGGCAGTCGAATTAACAATATCTACTTTCAAAATAGACTGAATATTGTGTTGCCTCTATCTGGAGGATTTGCTGTGTCTATTAAATAATTCTGATACTTTTATCTAGGAATTTGGGGTTTTAATCTAGTGTGCTGTATTAAATTATTCTGATACTTTTATCTAGGAATTTAGGGTTTTAATCTAGTGTGCTGCATTTGAAATAGTTAAATTGAGTGATCCCGTTCCCGCCTAAATTGACAAACTGGAGTCTATTCACTGAGTTGAATGTTTGGTGATGTCCCTTGTCATGCCTCAGATTGGACACTGATGTTCTGTGATCTTTTGGTTCTGAATCATTTCTGATCACTGCCATACCGCTGAAACATCTCTTATTGTAGGTTATTGTTAAGAGTGGTGACGACTGCCGTCAGGAACATTTGGCTGTGCAGCTTGTTGCGCACTTTTATGGTGAAAACTTATTCTCAATCTATGATGCTTGTAATATTTGAAATATGGACTGCGCAGATTCTTCTGTTCACATTGTGCCTGCTCTGCATCTGATGCAATAGAAAGTTTGTCATTTCCTTCAGAAAGGATTGAAACTTGTCTTATCCTTTGATGTTGATAAATATTGTCTGTGCTATATATATCTCCATTATTAAACATTTTAACTCTGCTATTAACATGTTGTATATCTATTTTTTTAAGTGCGCTAACCAATCGTGTGCAGATTTAGCTACACATGTAAACTTGTTACTTCTTAGAGAAAGCCCTGAATGCATGAAAATAGCATATCTAAATAGGAGAATTTCTTGCACATCAAAAATAGAAGCAGGTTCCTGGATATAGAAACTAGCATTTGTCCTATGATATTTTATTGGGTTGTCATAGCTACTGTTTAGATCAGAGAACTGACACACTGGCGTCAACTGTCGTCTTTATGTTATTGTTGGTACAACATATTTCTGAGATCATTTGAACTCCCTTTAATTACAGACATATATCAAGAAGCGGGGTTGCCACTTTGGCTGCGGCCTTATGAAGTTATTGTGACTTCTGCTTATACAGCACTGATCGAGACTATTCCTGATACGGTACTTAACTTTGCAATTTGTTAATGTGTTCTGCTTCTCTGCATTTTGTCTCAAGTGTTTGATTGAGACTTGTCTTTTTACATTTTACTGCAGGCATCAATCCATTCCATAAAAAGTAGGTTTCCCAATATCTCAAGTCTCCGTGACTACTATGTGGCTAAGTATGAAGAAAATTCTGCAAATTTCAAACTTGCACAGGTGAGTTGCATTTGCAAAAAACCCTCAACTAATATTATTTCCTATCCCCCAAGAGAAGAAATAGCCCCAGATCCGCCCATTACTTACGTGCAGAATTTTGTGCCATGTATGAAAAATTGAGTTGTTTTCATCAACCATCAACATGACAATTGTTGTCCACTCTTGAAGCATGATATGTGTATTGTGGACATCGCTGTCATCGGGCGCCGCTCCGACCCTGGCGGCCTCCCCGACCTATGCGCCCCGCCCCCTCTCCCCTTCGGCAACCCCCTTCCATCCGGCCCCGCCCCCTTCGGCCGCTCCAAGGATTCGCTGTGGGCTGACTCCGAGGAGGGCGACGACGATGACGGTGTGTGCGTCCCGTCCTACCGCGATGTTCTTCTCCATCTGGTGTCGATGGTCGCCCCCACCTGAAAGACCGATACGGCGAACCAGAGAGGGGGGGAGTGAATGGGAGCCGATAAAAATTCTTCTCGAAGGAGATGGAAACTCCAACAAGACGAACACGACTTCCAACACACGTCTCCGACTCAATACCCAAGTTGGCCAAATCCACGTAGCCACTGAAGTGCTACTGAACCTAGGAACCAACTTCCAACCTTACCGACCCGAGAACGCAGCGGAACACCAAACCTCGAGTCCACTGACCAACACCGGTCAGACCGGTGAGCACCACCGGTCAGACCGGTCCCTGCTGGTGAAACTTGACGACTTTCACAGAAAAGTTTCACACCGGTCAGGCTGGTGAAACACACCGGTCAGACCGGTCTTAGCCAGAAAGCCCCCAAATCACCAAACAGGCCTACCGACCTCCAAATTGACCCAAACTCGAAACAACTGCAACACAGGACAACAGCGAACACACCCAGACGTTCACTCGAGCAAAATCCCAACAGGGGTTGTTGCCTGGCGGACCGGTGAGAGGCACCGGTCAGACCGGTGTGACCTGGGCTTCTCGGGATGAACAGCACCCGCGGGTCAATACCTCCAAATCCAAGCTTTGATCTCCCGAATCGCTCCACAGGCTTGAGCAAGACTTTGGGGACAATAGGAACACCTCATGAGGAGTCCATAGCCAAGTTTAATCCCACCAAAACTTGTCCAAA
This sequence comes from Cenchrus americanus, assembly GCA_947561735.1. Lineage (NCBI taxonomy): Eukaryota > Viridiplantae > Streptophyta > Magnoliopsida > Poales > Poaceae > Cenchrus > Cenchrus americanus. The sequence continues at coordinate 160,006,277 of OX387242.1, read as the reverse complement.
CAAGAGGAATCGAAGAAATCCCGCCAAGACCTCCTCTAACCCTAGAACACCGAAAACCCCAAAATCGAGCCCCTTAACTCACGGATTTGGGAGGGAAATCACAGCCCAAAGAACCACGAAGGGTTCCCACAAATTTCCCCCATCAAAACCCCAAGAGCAAGGTCTCGAAAAACACCCCAAGAAAATCACCAAGAGAGGGCTCCGAAAATCACCACCAAGAACAATCGGGAACAACACAACAAGGCCTTGAGGAACCACGCCGAATCATCTATACATACCAAGAAGGTTCATACAAGGTCTAGCTTGCCGCCCGATCATCCAACCCTCGCACAAGATCTCACCATGAAGCTCTCAAGCTAGTCTTATGGAAATCCTAAGAAAATAGGAAGGGAAAAATAGGAAAGCAAATGAACTAGGGTTCCAAGAGATGGCTGCCATCCTCTCACCTCATGGGTTATATGGAGGCAACCGAAAGTCTAAAATACCCTTAACAACTAGGGATACAAGCCCCTCAAGGGCGGTTTTGGAAGTCTTCAGATTTTCTCCATCGGACGGATGCCCGGCAACCGCACCCTGCTTAGCCTCGCCATGCGATCCCGACGCGTGTCCTCCGCTTCGAAGATTTCGGACTGCGTCGTCGCACACCGGTTAGACCGGTGCTCCTCATCGGCCGACCGGCCGGTCGGACCCACCGGTCGGGTCCGGCACCGGCCGCAAAGACCGTCTTCTGTTCTTCGGTCTTGGCTTTGTGGATCAACCAAGGAACCCAGTGATTTTCTGGTGAACCACTGGAAACCCCGCGAACTCGGTGTAGCCTCCGCCACTCGCCACTCATGACTCAGCTGCCACGTAGTCCCGGCTCGACCTTGGTTTTGAGGCTCAACCAAGAAACCGTCCATGACTTCATCTTGCTGTTCATGCCACCATGCGGCCTGCACTTTGACCCCGTTGGCCACCGGGTCCCTCGAACGAAGCCTACTTGTCTTCTCCACACCTGGAGGCCTCACCGGCGACGACCTTTCGCGCTTGTTCTTCACCTGCACCAACACCAGTCAAGCCGCAATTTGCACCTGCAATACTTAGCCAAGAATCAATCCACACAACGTTGTCAATCACTCATCACACAAGGAAGTGACCATCCACCGGTCCTCGAACCACACATGGTCCTCACCACCTCAACCTTGGACGGTGTCGCATCCCACATCGCGCGCTGTCAGGTCTGTCCACGACCGCCTCGCTCTGGCTGCTACCGGCAATGGCGCCGTGGCCAGACGTGGTTGGTTCATGGCCTCCCCGTTCGTTCGGCAACTAACAATCGTCACCACGCTTAAATGGGCAGCACGCCTGGGCTCCATTGTCGTTGTGCCTCAGCGGGAGCCGAGCCCACCGCCACGGGATGCTGATGGCTTCACGGTGGTGCGGAGTCGTCGTTCTGCCCGGCGGCGTCGACAATGACGCGCCCTGGGCAAGCAGGTGCCTCCTCCCTCAGTGTCGCGCATTCCGTCGGCGCTCGACGGTCGCTGCCTCAACTGCCTGTCCTCCACGCACAGTGCGGTGTCGTCTCCCCACAAGGTGCTTCCGTTGTTGTGGTTTCTGGCACTTGGCTCGAGACTGCAGGCGGCCGCGCTCGGTGCCTTCCGCGCCTGCCCCATGGTCCAAGCCAGTGGGCCACCAAGATATGTGCCCGCGCGGTGGTCCATGCCATTCGTCGCTATGGGGGGGGGGGGGGGGGGGGGGGGGGTCCTCCTCCGCCCCTCTCCTCGCGACCTATCGACGCCGTCTGTGGCCCCACACTGGAGACCATGCTCGACAAGGTGCCGTCAACCGAGACGGACGCTGAGGAGCTGCGCTCCATCCTCTTGGTCGCGGCTCTGGGTGGACACGACAATTTCGTGGTTCGCCGCTTCGCTCTGGCCAATTTTCTGGTGATCCTCAAGGCTGCTGCAGATGCTGACATCTCGTCGCTGCCTCCGCCTTCAATAGAGCTGACGGAGGCGGTGGAGGGGGCGTCGGCCTTGGAGAAGGCAACCTTTGGCCTTTGAAGTTCAATGCCCACTCAAAGGTGAACATGTGGTTGTCCCATCTGATCCAGTATTGTTTGAGCTCAAGGCTTTCCCGTCGAAGTTGATCCGGTCACCCGTTTGTTTGTCGGATTGTGGTGCACCACCATCGACGGCGCCCGCTGCCACATGCAAGACCTAGACGCCCTCCGCGCAGCGTAGCGGCTACAGACCAAGCCGCCCTGCCAACACTAGTCATCCTCAACTTTGAGCAGGCAGTGGAGCCTTCGACGGGTGCGGCGGAGGCCGTGCCTAGCTATCTGTGTGAGCCAGGTGTTGTGCCTAACCCAAAGCAGAGGAAACGCGCCAAGACGCAGCTCAACCGAAGTTCGGAGGCCAAGGCAGCGACGACCAACTTCCTGGCTAGCGTGCGCCAAGCTCTCCAGGTGCCGCTGGCCACCATGCCAGGCATGGGAAGTGGGAACACGATGGTCATCCCCGCGACACCCACTACGTCGGGCCTCCAACAAAGTGGATGGTTGGCCAACAAGGCGCTTAACTCCACCGTGCGCACCTCCAAGAAAGGTGAAGTCCTTGTCATGCACAAGATGGGGGCTCTGCAAGGCGGATGGACAAGCATTGGCGCCGGGGCAACCTTGCCCTCAGCTCGCACCCGCGTTCGCAGGTGTGCCTCTGGATGCTCAGTACTTCGCCTTGCTTCGAGACATATTCCCAGCGGCCAAAGCCTTATCCGATGAGAACCTTCTGGCAGCGACCCAAGCTGCTCGGCAAGGAATGTTTGATGAGCCGTAGGATGGCCCGTCGAGAGCTTTCTAAGTTCTGAGTTAGTTTCTTTGGTTGTTTTAGTTGCTTGTATAAGTACGAAGTCATTTTGAACCCGTGTGTGTGTGCCTGCTAGGCCCACGTTGTAAACAATGTTTTCATCTTTTTAATACAAAGATACACAGCTCTCCCGTGTATTCCCGGAAAAAAAGTGTATTGTGGACATCGCAGCACTGCATGTAATGATAATGAATGTTTTTTCCTCGATTACGCAAGAGAACTGCGTATCGTTGTTTTAATAGAAGAAAGTTGAGTGTTTACAAATGCATTCTTAAATTTAGTACTTGCTAATTTGCAGTGTTAAGAGGTTGAAAAACAATTGCTTGAAAATCTTTAGTAACATGTATAGTACTATTGTCTGAGCAGAGTATATACTTTTTGGTTTTCACAGAGAAACTTTGTGGAAAGCATGGCAGGATATTCAATTCTATGCTACCTACTCCAGGTACAAATCACTCATTTATTGGGAGCATAACTTGCGGAGGATGGAGTTTTTTTCATTGACATCCGCATTTCTAATTGTTAAATCTTTGTATTATGGAACAATTGGGTCTATACCATTGAAAGATTACAAAGTTAGATATATATACCATTGACCCCACATGTCATTGACTCGTGAACCTCACATGTCAGTGAGATAGCAATGGTATATATCTAAAGTTGCAATCTTTTAACGGTGTATTATTGCTCAAAGTCTAGGAATATTATTCTTAAATCTCTTTAGGGTTTGTTCGAATTGTAGTAATATTTGTTATTAAATCTTTGTATTATTGCTAAAATTTTAGCCAGCCACCCTTCTGCTCTGAAATTGGTTCTGAGGTTTCTGTTAGCCTTCTAGAGTAGTTCTCTTTCACTTTTGTACTGTGTGAGATGCTTTGTCGAAACAAGTTTAGTCATAGCAAAGGAACTAAGGAATTGTTCTCAAGTCTCAACTCTAGTAAATAGAGTCTAACTTATGTCACTAGAAAAAACCTCCTGCTTCTTGAGTATATTTATTTCTGTGAGTAGGATGCTATTTTTTAAATTATAAAAAGGCTAATGAGATGGTATGTTGTAATGAGAAACTCCTACATGAATTGTTCGTTAAAATATTACTGGTTCAAAAGTAATTGCAACAAAAGTTGAAAGGCACAGCCAACTGATTTCATGAGTTGTTTGTCTTTTACTTGCAAAGCAACTGGTCAGAACAATGATCAATTGCTTGTGTATTGTCCAAGCTCATGTTGAGCATTGAGAAGGTTTACTGGAATTTCAATGCATATGGCCGCAACGTTTAATGAAGTGTGGTTGCCTGATTGTTCGTAAAGGAACTGCATCTCATCTTTTTGCATTTTCAAAAGAGGCAGTTTTCTGGTGATTGCTTTTCCCTTTATTATGTGGATGGAAATTAACTCCTAGCCTTGTATCCTTTATTTAGTTTTCATTTGATATGATGTGCTTAGCACATAGTTGGTGCATTTTGCTAATTTACAGGTCAAAGATCGCCATAACGGGAATCTTCTGATAGATGAGGAAGGACATATTATTCACATTGATTTTGGTTTCATGCTATCCAACTCTCCTGGTGGTGTAAATTTTGAGAGTGCACCATTCAAGCTGACAAGGGAGCTCCTTGAAGTATGACAGCTTATTGTCTAAAATTTATACTGTGTAGTTTAATTCTACAAACGTTTAATCCTCTTCAACTTCTGTGGCTGGAAATGTGCTAGGTGATGGATTCTGATGCAGAGGGAACTCCTAGCGAGTTCTTTGACTACTTCAAGGTATTTGAGTAATAAACTATCTTTGTGCTGTGGCTTATCCAATTTGCATCTGTTTAAATTAAGATTTCTGTTTCTTCAGGTGCTATGCATTCAAGGTTTCCTAACTTGTCGGAAGCATGCAGAGCGCATTATACTTCTTGTGGAGATGTTGCAGGTATTTTTTTTTATCAAAAGGACCTGGCACGTTTGATGTTAATGCCTGTCTGATGGCATGCGACTATGTTTGCCTTGTTATAAACTCAGTACTTTGTGGTATATATTAGTATAGAATTGTTGCAGTAGTTCGTTCTTCCATGTCAAAATATTGGCTGAAGCTATCCTTGGCACATGCCAATCTTCTTCCAATATTTTCGTATCCAAAAGTAAAGTAGTTTTGTTGCATTCAAACTTCCACTTTTTTTATATTCATCAGTTCGCCTTTTGGTATGGCCTTGTATTATATTTTCCTGCCTCTAGAGTAATGCTTGTTTCAAAGTTTTGCCATTTTCCAGCAATACATAAGGCCTCTAGTTTAATGTTGACCCTGTGATTCATGATATTTATTTTCCTGTAATTATGAATCCTAACAGTTTTCTAACTGGCTTTTAGAAACCACCTTCAGAAATTATCTTATACATGTGTACAATATGCTTTCCCTTACCAGGATTCTGGCTTCCCATGCTTTAAAGGTGGTCCTCGCACTATACAAAACTTGAGGAAGAGGTTCCACTTGAGTCTCACTGAAGAGGTTAGCTGACTAATATTTGGAAGTCATCATTTCCGGACTTCTCTTACTAATAGTGTTGCTATGGTTGCAGCAATGTGTATCTCTGGTGCTCTCTCTGATCAGTAGCAGCATGGATGCTTGGCGCACTCGGCAGTACGATTACTACCAGAGAGTATTGAATGGGATTTTGTGAAATATTACAGGAGCACCAGACTCTTTCGGAAAAATAATTTTCCTTGAATCCTTGGGTCAAACCATGGGATCGCATAGGTCAGTTTGGGCCTGATCTATATGCGCATCCCATCCCATCTTGGTTTCTGGTAGTGAACCAGGTAATTGAGCAGTCTTTCCTGTGGTATCGCGCGCATCGTCGGTCAACTATGGGAAACAAAATGGTGCCTGCATTATGTGTTTGATTAGCCCCCCTCTGACAGATTTGAGAAGTGTATAGTATCGGCAGTTATCTAGTTAGTGCTTTGTGCTAGGAGGTTGCGACTCGGTGGAGCTCTATTTGTGTATGGGAATTTGGAACCCGAGCTGCATCGCTGTACAGACTGTTGATTGACGTAGCTTGGACAGGATGTAGGAGAGGACCGAGCCATACTTTCAGCAAACAAGTGTAAATTATAGGCATATTGGGAGCTGAGGATGTTCTGAAGACAAGATTAATTGTGCTTCTGGAATTGTTACCCCCATATCCTTCGGCATCTCTATAGCACCAGAGTAGATGATCTGCTTGCTGCATTTGTAAATTGCCATTACTGTACAGGGTTCATACAATAGGAGCTTTCCATTTTTTTGGTGTTCATTGGTTAAGGTTATTCCTTTTCTTGTGGGTGTTCCAAGAAACATCTAGGTGCTAACTTGTTAGCAGTATGATCTATTCTTTTTATGCTTCCTTGTGGTACTTCCTATTGCCAAGGATCGTTTGTGTCAAAAGAAAACATAATCTAGCAATATTCATACATTTCCTCAATACATGAAAGACCAATATTGTATTTCTTTACTACTTTAGTAAAAAAGAATTTTATGCAGTCTGCAGTGTCGTCTGTGCTTGCTGTGTATGGCCCAGAAGACAAGCAGATCATCTACTCTGGTGTATATTTATGACTTCGCCTACTACCTACCATACACAGTTGGGCCTTGTGGGAACTTCGCCCAGTCACTTACACAGCTTGGCCTTCTAACAAGGTTTCGTTTCGCGATGTAAATTACATTTAGACCTTTTCATATACCTTAAAGAAAAGGAAAAGCTAACTCCTCCATGTGATTTTGGAATTCGTTGTCACCAATTTTGTTTCACCTCCACCCTCCATACAGGGAGGGTCGGTGGTGCCAGGTGTTAGACATTTCTTAACATCTCTACTTGAGGACATGTGTGATTTGAGGATTGGTGGATGGTCGCTTCCTGGTGTGATGAGTGATTGACTCTTGGCTAAATATTGCAGGTGCAGGTTGCGGCTTGACTGGTGTTGGTGTAGGTGAACAACAAGCGTGAAAGGTCGTGGCTGGTGAGGCCTCCAAGTGTGGAGAAGACTAGTAGGCTTGGTTCGAGGAACCTGGTGGTCAGCGGGGTCAAGTGCGGACTGCATGGTGGCAAGAACAGCAAGACGAAGTGGTGTGCAGTTTCTTGGTTGAGCCTCAAAACCAAGGTTGAGCCGGGACTTTGTGGGAGCCAAGTCATGAGTGGTGATTGGCGGAGGTTACACCGAGTTCGCAGGGTTTCTAGTGGTTCACCAGAAAATCATTGGGTTCCTTGGTTGATCCACAAAGCCAAGGCCGAAGATCGGAGGCAGCAACACTAGTCCGGTCTGACCGGTGTGCAACGACACGTTCCGGAGACCGAAGCGGAGGACACGCGTAAGGATCGCAAGGCTTGCGTCAAGGCTAAGCAAGTTTGCGGTCGTTGAGCATCCGTCTGATGGTGCTACGACGAAGTTTCCCAAAAGGCCATTCGGGGGCGTGTATCCTAGTTTAATATAATAGGGGTAGTTTCGTCTTTCGGTTGCCTCCATATAACCCAAGTGGTGAGAGGATGACGGCCATCTCTTGGAACCATAGCTCATTTTGTTTTGCTATTTTGCCTTCCTATTTTCCTTAGGACTAGTTTGAGAGATTCATGGTGAGATCTTGAGAGAGGTATGGATGATCGGGAGGCAAGCTAGACCTTGTATGAACCTTCTTGGTATGTATAGATGATTCGACGTGGTTCCTCAAGGCTTGATTGTGTCTCTCCTGTTTTCCCTTTCTGGTGATTTTCGGAGCCTTTTCTTGGCGAATTTTTGTGGTAGTTTTGAGACGTTTCTCTTTGGGATTTGGTGGGCGATATATGCATGAACCCTTCGTGGTTCTTTTTCCTTTGATTCCCCTCCCAAATCCGTGAGTAAAGGGGCTCGATTTTGAGGTTTTCTCCCATTTGGGGTTAGAGGTGTTCTTGGCGGAAATCCTTTGATTCTTCTTGATTTAGCAAGTTTTGGTAGACCAAATCGTGGCTATGGAATGCCCATGAGGTACTCATACTATCCCCAAAGTCTTGTGCGAATCTGTGGAGCGAATCGGGAGATCGGGATTTGGATTTGGAGGAGTAGACCCGAAAGTTGCTGATCATCCCGAGAGCCGAGTTGTAACTGGTCTGACCAGTGCCTTCCACCTGTCTGACCGATGTCGACCTTCTGTTGGGTTTTGCTTGGGTAAACGTCTTGGTGAGTTCCCTAGTCTCTAGGCTTGCTGCTGTTTCGAGTTTGGTCTGTTTTGAAGCTCGGGAGGTTGGTTTCTTGGATTTGGGGTTTCCTAGGAGAAGCTACTATTGAGGGGGAGATAGCTTCAAGTCGAGAACCACTTATCGAGTTCAAGTGGATCACCCAGCTTCAAGGATCATTGGCGACATCAAAGAACATGCTACACGGTCGAGGATTCGAAAAAAAATCTCAATTTGCCCATGTTGCTTTTGTTGCTACTTTTGAGCCTAAAGACATTAGACACGCGTTATCTGATCACAATTGGGTTAATTCGATGCATGATGATTTGGAGAATTTTGAGAGGAACCAAGTTTGGGAGTTAGGCGAGTCTCCGTAAGCCGATTGGAACAAAATGGGTGTGGAAAAATAAAGAGGGAGAAAAAGGTGAAGTGGTGAGAAACAAGTCGAGGTTGGTGGCACAAGGGTATAGCCAGAAAGAGGGGATCGACTACGAGGGGGCCTTTGCTCCCGTAGCTCGTTTGGAGGTGATTAGGATCCTTCCAGCCTTTTCCGTGGCCAAAGGGTTCAAATTGCACCAAATGGACGTGAAGAGTGCTTTCCTGAATGGCATTTTGGAGGAAGAAGTGTACGTGAGGCAACCACCAGAGTTTGAGAGTGAGAAGTAATCCCACCGGGTGTACAAGTTGAGAGGAAGGCGCTGTATGGGTTGAAGCAGGCGCCTAGAGCTTGGTATGGTAGATTGAGGGGGTTCCTGTTTGAGAGAGGTTTTGAGATGGGGAAGGTAGATTATACCTTGTTTCTCCTCAGACAGGGCAAAAAGGTCCTAATTGTGCAGGTATACATGGATGATATTGTCTTTGGTGGCTCGTCTAACTCTTTGGTTACAAGGTTTGCAGAAGACATGAGCAGGGAAGTTGAGATGAACATGATGGGTGAGTTGCAGTTCTTCCTCGGCCTCCAGATGAAGCAGTCGAAGGAAGGAACATTTGTGCACCAAGCACAGTACACCAAAGACATTGTGAGGAAGTTCAAGATGGAGGACTCCAAGGCCATGGCGATGCCTATGAGTACGACTACAACTCTTGACGCGGACGAGGAAGGTGAGCACATGGACCCGAAGGAGTACCGAAGCATGATCGGCTCACTCCTGTACTTGACGGTGACGAGGCCGGACATCCAGTTCTCGGTATGCCTGTGTGCTCGTTTTCAAGCGTCTCCAAGGACTTCGCATCGGCAAGCGGTCAAGCGCATATTCAGGTATTTGTGACACACTCCTGACTTCGGCCTTTGGTACTCTGTGTCTTCTTCTTTGCCGGGTGTCGGTTGGATAGGACGTCCACTTCTGGGACTTGCCCGTTCTTGGGTTCTTCTTTGGTGTTGATCTTCCCACAAACAATTGAGTGTTGCTCAATCTACTACCGAGGCAGAATATGTAGCTGCAGCTAGTTGTTGCTCTCAACTCTTTTGGATCACATACACCATGAGCGACTTTGATGAGGAGTACACTCATGTCCCACTTCAATGCGACAGCACCAGTACCATAAGTGTTGCAAAGAACCCAGTGCTCCATTCCAAAACCAAGCACATACAAGTGAGGTATCATTTCCTGGGAGACAATGTTGAGAAAGGGAAAATCACTTTGATCCATGTACCCACACATGACCAGCTAGCCGATGTGGGGGCAGCTTGGTGTGTGTTTGATTTCTTGAGTTGGGTGTGTGAGCTCCTTTTGTAGCATATGTATAGATTTCCTTTGTACATTTCTTGCAATTTGCATTGCATATGTAACATGATGTATAAGCATTTTGTATCTTAGGTTGCATACATTTGTATCATATGCATTGTTGTAGAAAAAGCTTCTCCTATATACATTGTTCACCATGTTATGAAATATATGTTCTTGTGAGCTAGTTTGGTAGGCTATGGTTTGTTTTAACTTAGCTCTTGATGATCTTGATTTATATTCATGGTTGATAGCTATGCTTTTTTAAAAAATGTCACATGTATGCTCTCTTGTGAGTAAATGCCTTTATATGATCTTGACATGTTTTAGTGGCTTTGTTATGCTCAATTTGTGCTTCGATAGCTTATTTTGATCATATGGGGCCAAAGGCTCATTTGTCATCATGAATGTTTAGCCCGCATGCTTTATCCTGTGGAGGGGCATAAGTTCTTTTTGTCGCAAAGACATTTCATGTACCAATATGAATCTGAAAATGAAATGTAAATTGGTTGGAAAATGTGTTCCCATATCATATGTGCTTAATTCAAATTGCTTTTGGGTGCTAAACCATTGCATGATACCTACCAATGAGAAGTCTCAAATATAGAAGTAGCCACATGGCTCGGTGCCTTTGACATGACATGAGGTGCTTGTGGGTGTTTATGATGGTCTTATGATTAGAGTGGTTGTCATAGCATGAAGTTTGTGTGGCTTTGCCATTTTGACATGTTTTGCTCATGTTTAGAACTTTGCTCATGAGAGGGTAAATTTTCGCAAAATTGCTCAATTCTATCTTAGTTTCACCCAATGGTTGTGAAACTTGGTAATCATGAAGTTGATGTCATTACGAAGCTATAGAGTATCTAACTTGCTCATTTGCACCGAAGCATGAAGCCGTAAAACTCCAGGGACCTGAACAGAAGATGTTGAAGCTTGTGTGACAAGGAGCTCTTTCTAAACCATGGAGAAGACGACGTCAAGGGCCGACATGCAAAAGGGAGCAAGTCAACAATTGACCGAGAAGCGTCGGGGAGCGAAACGGGGCCAAATTGGGCCTGGGACGGTCGGCCCAAGCCAGCCGGCCTGGCCTGTTCCAAGCTCGGTATGCGACGCCCTTTGACCTAGTTGCTCCTCAATAAATTGCCTCTGGCTCCGCCGGCCACCACGTCCATCCATTCATCAGAGAGCCGCTGACATGAAGGAGAAGCACTGTGAGTAAACCGACGGCCGCCGCAAGTCCTTGAGTTGCCTAAGAGATGGCCAAGGCCATGCCCTAGCCGCCATGGTTGGCCCTGTGTGGTGAAGCCATGGTGGAGTTCCGGAGCCCATGCCTTGATTCCATCAAGGCAATTGTACACTTGACATTCGATGGTGATATAAATCATGTCTTTTCCTTACTTTTAGTTACTCCGATGCATGTTTATTCATATGTGTAGCTAGCATATGCCCTTAGTAGGAATAGAGTAATCATGGTGGTTAGTCTATCTCTTGTGGATACATCGTAGTAATGCACAGACCGAGGTTTATCGTTCGGTGATGAATGTCCTTGCGTAGTGACAGTACGGTGGAAGAGAAAGCGGCGAGCGAACGCGTAATGTTGAGTCGATGACTCATTCTCATGTTGTAGGGTTAGATTGGTTTTTCACCATGGCCGGAGCGGCAACAAGAATATGATAGGCTAGGGCTACCTTGGATGCTTACCTTTATGACTAGGTGGATGTGATCCATACATCCTTTCATGTATGTTTAAACTTTATGCAATCAACACTTCACATAGGGTTAGACCGGTAGGTTAGATAGAGAACCTTAGTGGTTTGCTTTCGATCCTTGGATTGACAAACCTTTGGGACCCTCCTTGGTGAGCAAGGCACCAAGTCACCCGTACGCTTGCGGTGAACTTCAACACGGTTTTGAACCGTCAACACTGGTGTTGGTGCAGGTGAAGAACAAGCGCGGAAGGTCATGACTGGTGAGGTCTCCAAGTGTGGAGAAGACAATTAGGCTTGGTTCGAGGGACCTGGTGGCCAACAGGGTCAAGTGCGGACCGCATGGTGGCAAGAACAGCAAGACGAAGTCGTGGACAGTTTCTTAGTTGAGCCTCAAAACCAAGGTCGAGCCGAGACTTCGTGGGAGCCAAGTCATGAGTGGAGATTGAAGGAGGCTACACCGAGTTCGCGGGGTTTCTAGTAGTTCACCAGAAAATCACTGGGTTCATTAGTTGATCCACAAAGACAAGGCCGAAGACCAAAGGCAGCAACACTGGACCGGTCTGACTGGTGGGTCTAACCGGTCTGACTGGTGGGTACCGGTCTGACCGGTGTGCGACGACGCATTCCAGAGACTTCGAAGCAGAGGACACGCGTCGGGATCGCAAGGCTTGCGTCGAGGCTAAGCAAGTTTGCGGTCGCCGGGCATCCGTCCGATGGTGCTACGACGAAGTTCCAAAAGGCCCTTCGGGGGCATGTATCCTAGTTTAATGTAATAGGGGTAGTTTCGTCTTTCAGTTGCTTCCATATAACCCAAGTGGTGAGAGGATGGCAACCATCTCTTGAAACCCTAGCTCATTTTGTTTTGCTATTTTCCCTTCCTATTTCCCTTAGGATTTTCTAGGACTAGCTTGAGAGCTTCATGGTGAGATCTTGAGAGAGGGATGGATGATCGGGAGGCAAGCTAGACCTTGTATGAACCTTCTTGGTATGTATAGATGATTCGGTGTGGTTCCTCAAGGTTTGATTGTGTCTCTCCCGTTTTCCCTTTTTTGTCATTTTCATAGCCTTTTCTTAGCGAATTTCTTGTGGCGGTTTTGAGACCTTTCTCTTTGGGATTTAGTGGGGGATGTATGCATGAACCCTTCGTGGTTCTTTTCCCTTTGATTCCCTCCCAAATCCATGAGTAAAGGGGCTCGATTTTGAGGTTTTCTCCGGTTCAGGGTTAGAGGTGTTGTTGGTGGAAATCCTTCGATTTCTCATGATTTATCAAGTTTTGGTGGACCAAATCATGGCTATAGAATGCCCATGAGGTACTCCTACTATCCCCAAAGTCTTGTGTGAATCCGTGGAGCGAATCGAGAGAACGGGATTTGGATTTGGAGGAGTTGACCCGCGGGTTGTTGTTCATCCCGAGAGCCCAGTCGTGACCATTCTAACCGGTGCCTTCCACCGGTCTGACCAGTGTCAACCTTTTGTTGGGTTTTGCTCGGGTGAATGTCTTGGTGAGTTCCCTAGTCTCTAGGTTTGCTGCTGTTTTGAGTTTTGTCTGTTTTGGAGTTCGTGAGGTCAGTTTCTTGGCATGGACCGGCCTGACCGGTGTAGGGGCCTTTATGTGGAAATCATCAAGTCCTATCTGTCCAGCTGAGACCGGTCTGACCGGTGAGAGTGATCAGTCTGACCGGTGCTGGTCTGGTGCTGATCGAGTTGCTCTTTCTGTAGCGTCCTCGAGTAGGTTTCGGTGGTTGTTGGCTCCCAGGACCAGTAGCACTGCAGTGGCTACGTGGTCTTGGCCAACTTGGGTAGTTGAGTCGGAGACGTGTTTTGGTTTGTCGTGTTCATCTTGTTGGAGTAGCCATCTCTTTCGAGAAGATTTTTTTTTTGAAAATACTAGCAGGAGCGCTGCCATTTATGAGGAGAATCAAAGTTTGCAGGAGTTGTGATTACAAAACAAAAGGTGTGAACTCATCTCCATACAAACCTAACATAATTAAAATAAGGCAAGCACGCCACCACCCCCATAGCATCTGATCTAAGCTTCATTTCCTCCTTGAAAAGCTGAAACACCGTAATCAGTGTAGCAAATCTTCCATTAAAAATTCGTCGATTCCGCTCCTTCCAAATGTTCCAGGTGGTATACATGAGAACTCACGTGACGCTACGCTTGATTCATTTTGTCAGGTTGATCAGAGATGAATTCCACCAGACCTCCATCAATACATTCACGATAGGAATCTGAATAATCCATCTAACCACCTGACAACCAAATCCCAAACTTCCCTGGTGAAAACACAATGAAGGCATAGGTGAGCCTCTGTTTCCATAGCCCGATCACAGAGAGGGCAGATTGGGTTGCAAGGCCAGTTCTTTTGTAAAAGCATGTCTGCTGTCTGGATTTTGTATTGAATCAACAACCAAGCAAACAAACGGTGCTTCCCTTCTGCCTGCGCCTTCCAGATTGCATTAGCATTGAAGGTGGTGAAAGATCCCATGATCTGCATTTTGTATGCAGATTTAGCTGAGTAAGCACCATCTCCTGTCCATTTCCAAGTGATTGAGTCAAGCGCATCGATCAACTACACTTGTTGCACTGCATTCTATAGGAAAACAAGTTCAGCTATCTCTTCAACAGAAGACATGCGCCACAGGCCTCGAGTCCAGTTTTGATTTTGGAGATCCATTGCCAAAGTATTGTTTTTCCTCCAAGCCAATTTAAAAAGATGTGGAGCTAAATCTCTAGGTGCCCTCCCATCATGCCACGGCGATTGCCAAAATAAAGTAGTCTGTCCATTGCCGATAGTAACTCTCGTGCTAGATCTGAACAGTTGCCGGTCAATATCATTACATGGTACCTCTGCACCCACCCATGGCTAGTCTAGTTCAGTCTACTAGAACCACAACCAGCGCAACCGAAGAGCTCTGCTAAACCGTTCAAGACCGAGGACACCCAATCCACTTGTCTTCTTCGACTTCTGCACATTGGGCCACTGCACCAGACAGTGGCCGCCATTCACTGCCTCCGTTCCTTTCCACAAGAAACCCCTTCTTATCTTGTCAATCCTCTTGATCAGCCATTTGGACGGCGCAAATACCGTTAGGAAATAAGTGGGCACCGCCGATAGCATTGAATTCAAAAGTTTTAACCTCCCAGCACGGTTTAGGAATCTCCCTTTCCACATTGGCAGCCTCTTTTCCATCTTATCAATCAAGGGCTGGACCTCCACTCTCCGTAGTGCTTTGTAGTGCAGAAGAAGGCCCAAGTACTTGCAAGGGAAATCCTCAATGGGGCATTGAAACCTTTCCATTACTGCCGGGACATCGATCTCATCACACTGAATGGGATAAACAACACACTTGGCGCGGTTAGTGACTAAACCTCACACATGTCCAAAAATATCCAGTATATGAGCCACAACTTCGACATCTTCCTTGATCGGCTTAATGAAAAAACAGCCACATCATCAACATACATGCTCGCTCGCAAGGTAGCAAATCTGGAGGTGATAGGCGTCAAGAGATTGGAGGAGGAGGCTTGATGGAGCAGGCTTTGAAGCTGTTCCATAGCCAAAATGAACAACATAGGCGAAAGGGGATCACCCTGCCATAAGCCAGTGAAGTGTCCAAACCACTCCCCCCTTGAGTCAGTCAGAAGCACAGCAGAAGACGAGGTTGCCAACAATGCAGTGACCCAATTCCTCCATTTAATCCCGAAACCATACTGCTGCAACACCTCCATGAGAAAATCCCAACGTACACTGTCAAAAGCCTTGGTGATATCAAGCTTTAAAAATAAACCCGGCTCCTTGTTTCTGTGAAGAGCTCTAATGAGATTCTGAGTGTAAAGAAAGTTGTCCAGGATGCTGCGACGTTTAACGAATGCACTTTGTGCTCTAGAGACCAGGGAATTGAGTTCTAGAGCAAGACGAGAGGCCAAGCATTTGGAGAATAATTTGGCAATGTTGACTAATGGCCCTATAGTCTGAAATCAAATGGGCATCTTGCTTTTTTGGTATGAGGACTACGTGGGTTGAGTTGAGTAACCTCAGGTGCTGATCATGCTGATCAAAGAAGAACTGAAAGGCTTGCATAACGTCAACCTTAATAATATGCCAGCATCTCTTTAGGAAAATCCCAATATAGCCATCTGGCCCAGGGGCATTGTCCCCTGCCAGCTCCTGAATAACAGCTAGTACTTCCTCTTCAGTGAAGGCCTCCTCCAAATGCTCAAGGTTGCGACATGGCAAATTAACATCATTCCAATTTAAGGTGTACTCACGTCCAGCAGGGTTAGCAAAGTGTGCCTTGAAGTGGTTATGCACCTCCAACTCTATCTGTTCCTAGGTGTACAGTGTCCCTGCCACAATCGACAGTGAGTGGATTGCATTTTTTCTTCGTCGGCCATTGGCTTGCAAGAAGAAAAGTTTTTGATTTGCTTCAGCGGCACGAATATTGACAAGCCTGGAGGATTGTTTAGCCCTCTACTTCTCTACTGCCATGAGGCCCAAATAAATCTGGCTTTGACCTGCGCAATCTGATCTCCAGTGAAGAGAGTGGTCTGAATTCCTGAACAACATCTAGTATCCCAATCTGCTTAGCAACAACACATAAGAACACCTTATTGTTACCAATCATCCCTCTAGCCCATGAGAGTAAGGCCTTGTTGGTCTTTTGCAACTTGACGTGCAAGTTCAGAAAAGGATTGAAAACCTGAGTACCACATGCCCAAGCCGACTGAACAACATCAAAGAAACCCAGCAGCATAGGCCAAAAGGCCCCAAATCTGAACCCTTTAAATTTTTTAACCGAAGCCTGACCAGAAATCAGCAACGAACAATGGTCTGACACCCTAGAGGACAGAGCAAACAAACAAGAATTAGGTAGCACAATATCCCAGGCTGCATAGCAAAAAGCACGATCTATCCTTGTTTGATTTTGATTATTAGACCAAGTAAATCTTCGGCCCCTAAGTGGCAACTCTCTTAACTCATGGTCACTGACCACTTGCTGAAAAGACCCCATCAATCTTCGATTTAGATTCAAATTGCTCTTGTCGGCAGCATGTAAAATCATATTAAAATCCCCTATAATGATCCACTTGTCAGTAACACAGTGTTGGAGCCACCTTAGCTCCCCTAGAAACTGAAGCTTTGCATTATCTTCCTGTGGCCCATAGACGACAGTAATACACCAACTGATATTTGTGGAAGAAGACACCAAAGTAGTCACCGAGTGAACACCCAAATCCCAGTTTATGATTCTGTAGAAATTCTCATCCACTACTAAAAGAATGCCGCCACTGACCCCCACAACTGGCAAGCACACAAAATGGGTAGCAAATCTGTCCCCCAGAGTTTCAGCCAAAATTTGAGCATCAACAATCTCCAGCCTGGTCTCCTGCAAAGCTACTATGGTTGCCTTTGTATCCCTCAGTAAATTACACACCACTTGTCTCCTTGCTCTGTTGTTAAGCCCTCTAACATTCCAATTCAGAAAAATACAGTTTTGCTCAATCATTATAAACCCAACTTACCTTATTTTCTCCCTCAGCTACTCCTGCATAATATTTAAGACCAGAAGCTACCTGCAACTTAAGCACTATATGAGTATCATCAGACAACAACCAGAACAAGGTGTACAGGTCACCATAACAGTCAGCCACAAAAGCTGGCACAACAGCCACACAGAATTCAAGACAACAT
This sequence comes from Cenchrus americanus, assembly GCA_947561735.1. Taxonomy (NCBI): domain Eukaryota; kingdom Viridiplantae; phylum Streptophyta; class Magnoliopsida; order Poales; family Poaceae; genus Cenchrus; species Cenchrus americanus. Next base: position 159,989,138 of record OX387242.1, on the reverse strand, counting down.
AACATGGGAAACAAAAGATACACGTGCTCCCGCCCGAGCACCGCCCCCGCACCCCCATTGGTTGCAAACCACTTAAACCTCATCAGCATCAACGGCGAGGGCATCCAAACAGCCCCCACCCTCCACTCCATCCATGGGCAAGCCGAGTGCCACCCTCATGCTATCAGCCAACTCCGCCTGCAAGAGATTAATAAATTGTTCACCAAAAACCTGCAGAGTCGAAGCAATATCTTCTCCTTCTCGAACTGATAGCCCACTAGTCTTTATCAACACATTATTGGCTTGTTCTTCAACAGGCAGCCCTTTGATTCCCTTTCCTAGCAGCTTGATATTTTTTTGGCAATCTGGGCAGCTCCAGCACCATCCCCTAGTGGCGCCTTCTTAGTAGCACCGGGTCGCTGCTTGCTGACACAGTTACAGAGCATAGATTTCTTTAGTGGCGCCGCAAACCTGGGAAGAGCACGAGAGACCCTCCTTTTGGTTGGCAGCGTCAGTCGCGTCCTTGTTCAGTCTGGTGTCTGCGGCCTGCAGCACGGCCCGAGTCGGCCCATCTGGCCTATCGCACCCAATCAGCCCTGTGTCAACAGCAGGATGCTCATGTGCACTCAAAACCGGCCCTTCAAGGCCAGTGGAGTCGAGATCCACACAAAGATGATCAACACACTGCCTTGCTTCATTGGAGCCTAATATCAACCCATCTGCCCAGTAGAATCAAGTCCTACACTAACCTGATCCCTTCCTGAATCACATCATCATTTAAATTGAACGACAGTTCCCGTGTCACACATGCCTCCCCACTTGAGACAACAGTATCCCCTCTGGCTGATCAAGGATATCCTGACCTGCTGCAATAAAAGTTGTACTAGGCGTGACTGGCTGCACTCCTGCAGCCATCTGAAGCGGCGTCAAAACCTGAACGCTGTTGTCGCCACATCATTGACCCTCAGGCCGCAGTTGCATCACCGATTGAGCAGGGACCCCATCTGCTGTGTTGGAACAAGAGGAAGGCGGTACCCTGTTGGTTGCAGGTGGCTCCACCGCGCACTACAACGACATGGGCACACCTCCTCCCAAGACTGGCAGCAAGGCAACTTCATCAACCATGGGATCCACCCAACAATGCTATTTAGGCAGGCTTGCACAAGGAAGGCAGCTGACATCTAACGCACTTCGATCCATGCCGCTGCGGCCAGCCATCTTGTGCCCACAGTGTTAGGCCCTCCACTGCTTTGTCTGGGCCTGCTTCATCGGCTGTAGTGATGGCCTCCACTGCCGTGACCACCGTCGCCACGAGAGCCTCCGCCGCTGGTACCCCTGCTGCAGGTACCGGAAGCCCAAGTCATGCACTCCAGAAGGTGGTTATTGCTGCAGCCCTCTCGCAGCGGCACCACCACCAGCACACCCGCTTTTTAGCGACGAATCATCCCTGACTCGACCTCCCAATCTGTCATGAACCGTGGTGCGCCGTCATCCCTGCCACCATCTGGCACGCCAAGGCGCCACAAGAAAGGGCGACGAATAGGCCACGCTTCTTCCAGCGACTCATCCGGCAAACCACTGGTGCCGCTGTCTACACTCGTCAGCGATGGACTGTTTAGCGGAGTGGAGTAGTCAAGGACCCGATCTAAGTGGATGAGCACTGGATACCACATCAACCTCGCCGCCTCCTGCCGAATGAGACCCGCTGTCAAACCACCATCCTCAAAGAACTCTGCATTGCTCCCCTCCGGAGGGGTGACTAGCTCAACCACCTCAAGCGTCCCTATCTTAGCGAATCCATCTGGATCAGAAGTCCAAGACCAAAGACAGACACCAAATTCCTCCTTTGTCTTCTCCTTGGCGCAATGCATCTCATCAATAAAAACAAGATTCTTGAACAAAGACGACACAGACTCAGCTTGCCTAACATGCTTAGGGATGCCCTCAATGCATAATCGAGCACAAAATCGATACTTGGCGAGCTCATTGGAAGCACCAACACAGCGGGACCAAGGCATTAGACACAAACCTGTGTGACCAACTCGCGGGATGGTGTTCAACGTTGCAATGCGCTGATGCTGACCGCTGAACCTGAGGAGGAAAGTCGCCTTCGAGAGCACCAACACCCTAATGTCGTGGGCAGGGATGCGCAACTGTTGCACTGCCTCCTGCTTGACATAGTCCAGTGAAAACCTCACCTGCGCATCCAGTTGGACGGCGAGAAAAGCGAAGGCCTCAAGCTCCCACTCCTCCGCACGAACATCATCCGTCCGAGCCCCATAACTGTGACGTGCTCGGGCCGGTGAGACGGTGCCCCAGGGACCCAGTGGAAGGCCATCTCGTAGGGGTCAACATCCATAGCTGCACGCCCCACCATCCCCTCAGCAGCTCGCCCCACCATACGCTGGAGAGGAAGCAGTCGCAGCAGTGGCAATAGGGCGTGGAGCAAAATGCGGAGCAGGGCGAACAGGAGTGCAGCCCGCAGGGCAGTAGCTGGCTTTGTGGCCAAAGCGAGAGCAACGGAGACACCTTGGCAGATCCCAACAGGAGGCGATACGATGCCCAAGAGCCAATCAATTGAAGCATCTGCTGTGCCCCACCTTTGATCTTAGATGCTCCAGCCAGAAACTGCCAGGCTGCATGGCGCCATCAATGGAGTCTACCGTCGGCCCAAGCCTGTCTTGAATGCGACCACCGTGCTGAAGCCTGGACCAAACAGATGTGCCGCCATGCATGCTCTGCTCGTCATGTTAAGAACCAGCTGGAAACCATGGCTTGAAAGATATGGTCCGCAGCACCGCATCCTTGTAGGATGCCACCTCTCCCATCCTTGTAGAGTCCATAGCCTTACTTTTGGCGTGGATGATCTTTCCTTCTCCTGCCGAACCGTCGTGTCCTTGGCCCCAGAAAGAATCTTGTCCTCATCCTGGCGACGGTCATGTCGATGTACAGGATCAATCTCCTCCGAACTCCCAGCATAATCCAGGTCAAGAGCCTCCTCACTAGCGGGGGAAGAAGGCTTCCTAGGCGTGGAAGGGTCGTGGTTGATGTGGAACCGACTGTGGATGTGGATGTGGCTCGCCACCGGCAGAGAGCCGGGTGGCTTCTCTCCCTCACCTTGCTCGCTCATTTCCTGGGAGGCCCCTTGTGTGTTCGAGAAGAATTTTTATCGGCTCCCATTCACTCACCCCCTCTTAGGTCGCCAGTTCGGTCCTTCACTACTAGGTTTGAGTGTTTCCAACAACAACATCAAAAATTGAAATGCCCATTGATATTTTGAATGTAACCATCGAAGACGGACTTAGGATTCATCCTGATAGCAACGCTAGAAACACCCATGGGTGGTAATCTTGGGCGTGGTTATGAGGAATTGCTATTTAGCACGCACCCTGGGAAGCCTCCGAGCGATCGGTTTCAGACCGTACAAAAACAGATGTTGTCCCTGCTTTCCATTTTCTTTTCCCCGAAACTGCAGACATCTAGTTAAAAAGAAAGTCTGTACGCCAGTACACGACGAGACACTCCCGAATCCCGACAGGGTTGTGTGCACTGTGATGTGCACCCGTGCTTGGAGGCTTGGAGTGCCCTAGCTCTCTCCGTTCCACTTTCCATTTTGAGAAAGTTTTATTTTTCATGTTTCCAATTTCTGAAATGTAGTAACTTATATAGATAAGTTTGATGAATAATTTTTTTTGACGAGTTATGCGCGTAACTTTTTCCCTAACGACGAGATATGCGAGTTATGCACATAACTTTTTCTAAGAACGAGTTATGCACGTAATTTTTTCTCTAACGACGAGTTATACGCTTAACTTTTTCCTAAGGACGAGTTATGTTCATAATTTTTTTCCTATCGAACGAGTTATGCATATAACTATTTTCCTAATGGCAAAGTTATGAGCATAACTTTTTTCCGTAGTGATAAGTTATGAGCATAATTTTTATACGATTTATGATCATAGCACTTTTCAGAAAAGAATTTGTACACATGGTTTATACATTTATGTATAATATTTGCTCGGTAAAAAATCAAAAAAGAAGAAAAGCAATCGGTATGCAGTAAAGAAAAGAAAAAATAATACCTCAAAAATTTTCAGCAGTAAAAGTTATATGCATAATCTTATAATAGTAACATTTTTCCAAATTAAAAATGAAAAAGAAAAAAAAAGCCTGCTGCTAGCGTAGGGGGAGTGAAGGAAGCAGCAAGCTTTCAATGTGAAACAAGGGTAGGAGGGTAAAAGTTTGTTACTGTGGGGCCCATACATGTGGGGTCCTGGGGGCTGGGAGGTGGTCAGGTGTGCAGCACACCCGACGCCGGATGGACCGCGCGCGCATCTGGAACTGTGGGTTGTCAGTGGATTTTTTTGATACTTGGTAAATTTACTAGAATCAGCAACAGTTTACAGAGATGGGAGTGAAAACATCCCATTGGTGACTTGCCAAGGTTAAAAGAACCGGGCAAGAAATAATGTGATTGACATTGGTACAAGAGAAATTGCAAGAGCTAATATTTGCTTGGAAAGCAAATTTGGCTAGAGAATGAGCTGTAATGTTGACAATTCTTGAGATTTTCTTGTATGAACTTGGAGTGCTTTCGTTGCAAGACAGGATCTTGGCTATCACCGGTCTGATGCGCCAATCAGGAGCTGTCATGATTGGATCTGTTAAGTTTAAGTTGCCAGCCAGAATTTGGGAGTCTGTATGATACACCACCTCTTGAGCACCTAGAGTTTGAATGATTTCAGAGGCCAGTTGGAGCGCCAACGCTTCAGCGTGCAGGGGATCAAGTGCTTGGTGATGTATAGCTTGGATGAGTAGCCCTGAATCAGAGCCCCAAAGCTCTCCTTGGATGTGTATTCCTAAGCCTGCCCTCTTAGCTTCATATCTTGCTGGCACCTGGTTGATTGCTGCATCGACATGTACCTGTGCACTATTAGGTTGAGTTTGTTCTTCATGTATCTGTTTTTCCGTTCCTGGTTGTTGCCGTCCTAAATCCTCCCTGTCCTCGTGAAGGTACTTGTTGGTTGTGTGTATGTCTGCAAGAGAAGCATGTTGTCTTATTGTTGAACCTTTTGTCATTCCTTGCTTTCCAAGGAAACCACAACATTGTGATTACCCTTTGCATTTCCTGCATACAGTTGTTAGTGCCCAAAATAATCACCAATTGCTCCTGCCCATGCCCTGTGAGTTGAGGGACTTGATCTGTTTTCAATGGAGGATCTGCTGCAAACCAAACTGCTCTAGCAAAAGGCAATTGAAAAAAGGTGATCATCAGTTTCCACCTAACCACAGGTGGTGCAGTGTTTATCAATGTTGTTGCGATGAGAGATAGTTAGCTGCTGAATTTGAGCAGCCAAGCTAGGATCAGAAATGGTGTTTATTTTATCAAAGTCCCAAATTTTAGAGTCAGGTAGCCAAAGATCAGAAATGGTGTTGGGAATTGCTGAGCCCGGGGCAGTTTCCTGAAGAAGCGAATGAATATTCTCCCAACCTTGTACCCAAGGGTTATTCCAAATAATAGTGTTGCCTTGAGAGATTTGGTAAGAGCAGTTATCTTCTAACATAGGCATGATTTTTAGAATAGAGGCCCAGAATAAAGTTCTTGAGGAGTGTTTTGGAGCTGTCCAAAAGGAAGTGTTGTGAAAGTATTTTGATTTTAGGACTTGAGTTAGGAAAGAGTCCTGATTAGAAGCAATGGCAAAACCTATTTTCATAAGAAGGCTCGCTCTTGTTTACTTTTTCCAGATTTTTGAGCCCCAGCCCTCCCTGATCCTTGGGTAGACAGATGTCTTCCCAAGCTCTAAAATGGAAAGGATTGGCCCCATCTTCATCTTTGACTCCATCCCACCAGAAGTTTCTAATGATTGTAGTTATTTTTGCAAGGAATTTTGTTGACAGCAAAACATGTGCCATGTAATAAATAGGAATGGAGGTGAATACAGATTGAATGTATGTAATTCTGCCAGCATGGTTCAACGAGTTAGCTTTTAGGACAGTCAGTTTGGCTTTGAATTTATTGTAGATGAAGTCATAAGCTTGCCTCCTATCTGAGTGGTTGATGATGATTGGATGCCCCAAATGAATGGTATTTGATTGCAGGCCCTGAACTGGAAAGTTGGATTTGATTGAGTTTCTAGTTTGTTGATCGACATGCTTACTAAAAAGGATGCTAGATTTGCCCCAATTAGGAGTCTGTCCAGAGTTGCTGCAGAAGCTTTGAAGAATAGAGGCTATGTGAATGGCTTGCTGGTGGTCAGTGTTGCCACAGATGATAAGGTCGTCAGCAAACATGAGTGAGTGGATAGGGGGACAATTCGGTCCTAGCTTTATTCCTGACAAGTGATTGTCCTCCAGGGCCTGTTGGAGACAAATGAACAGTTCATTGATTGCCATGACAAAGAGATATGGTGACAACGGACAACCTTGACGTATACCCCTTTCTGCACGAATAGGACCGTAAGGCTGTCCATTGATTAAGACCGAGAACGTGGCTGTTTCCATGCAAGTGTGGACAAAATCGATGAAATGACCATGAAACCCCTGACGACGAAGAGCTTGGACTATGAAACTCCACTCTATTCTATCAAAAGCTTTAGCCAGGTCAAGTTTAAGCATGTAGTCTTTATCTTTCCAGGAAGCTAGGCTGAAAGAGTGTGCTATTTCCTGAGCTAAGATGATGTTAGTGGTTATGTGTCTGCCTTTAACAAAAGCATGTTGAGCATGATGAATAAGATGAGGCAGGTGGTTCTTTACCCTTTCCTCTAGAGATTTGGCACAAATTTTGTAGAACACATTGCAAAGACTAATAGGATGATAATCTTGTGGAATGGTACAAGATTGTTTTTTAGGAATCATAACAATGTGTGTTTGATTGGTGTGATCAGGTAGGTTACCTGTGGTGTAGAAATGCGTGATGAGTTGTAGTAGATCCTGTGCTATCCACGACCAGGCTTCTCTGTAGAAAGCTACATTGAGTCCATCTGACCCTGGTGAAGCATCTCTTCTCATTTGTTTGATCAGCTTGGTGATTTCCTGCAAGGTAGGTGCTGAATTGGTGAAAGGGTCAGTGATGTCTACCTGGTTTGGAGTGTTGGTCTGTGAGACCTATAATTGAGCAGGTAAATAAACCAGGTAATTGAGCAGTCTTTCCTGTGGTATCGCGCGCATCGGCGGTCCACTATGGGAAACAAAATGATGCCTGCATTATGTGTTTGATTATCCCCCCTCTGACAGATTTGAGAAGTGTATAGTATCGGCAGTTATCTAGTTAGTGCTTTGTGCTAGGAGGTTGCGACTCGGTGGAGCTCTATTTGTGTATGGGAATTTGGAACCCGAGCTGCATCGCTGTACAGACTGTTGATTGACGTAGCTTGGAATGGATGTAGGAGAGGACCGAGCCATACTTGGAGATCCATTTTTTAAGGTTGCCACAGGCCTCAAGTCCAGTTTTGATTTTGGAGATCCATAGCCAAACTATTGTTTTTCCTCCAAGCCAATTTAAAAAGATGTGGAGCTAAATCTCTAGTTGCCCGCACATCAAGCCACGACGATTGCCAAAACAAAGCAGTCTGTCCATTGCCAATAGTAACTCTTGTGCTAGATCTGAACAGCTGCCGGTCAATATCATTACATGGTACCTCTGCGCCCACCCACGGCTAGTCTGGTTCAGTCTACTAGAACAACAACCAGCGCAACCGAAGAGCTCTGCTAAACCGTTCAAGATCAAGGACCCCCAAGCCACCTGTCTTCTTCGACTTCTGCACATTGGGCCACTGTACCAGACAGTGGCAGCCGTTCACTGCCCCTGTTCCTTTCCACAAGAAACCCCTTCTTATCTTGTCAATCCTCTAGATCAGCCACTTGGACGGCGCAAATACCATTAGGAAATAAGTGGGCATTGCCGATAGCATTGAATTCAAAAGTTTTAACCTCCCAGCACGGTTTAGGAATCTCCCTATCCACATTGGCAGCCTCTTTGCCATCTTATCAATCAATGGCTGGACCTCCACTCTCCGTAATGCTTTGTAGTGTAGAAGAAGGCTCAAGTACTTGCAAGGGAAATCCTCAATGGGGCATTGAAAGCTTTCCATTACTGTCGAGACATCGATCTCATCACACTCAATGGGATAAACAACACACCTGGCGCGGTTGGTGACTAAACCTGACACATGTCAAAAATATCCAGTATATGAGCCACAACTTGGACATCTTCCTTGATCGGCTTAATGAAAATAGCCGCATCATCATCATACATGCTCGCCCTCAAGGTAGCAAATCTGGAGGTGATAGGCGTCAAGAGATTGGAGGAGGAGGCTTAATGGAGCAGGCTTTGAAGCTGTTCCATAGCCAAAATGAACAACATAGGCGAAAGGGGATCACCCTGCCATAAGCCAGTGAAGTGTCCAAACCACTCCCCCCTTGAGTCAGTCAGAAGCACAGCAGAAGACGAGGTTGCCAACAATGCAGAGACCCAATTCCTCCATTTAATCCCGAAACCATACTGCTGCAACACCTCCATGAGAAAATCCCAACGTACACTGTCAAAAGCCTTAGCGATATCAAGCTTTAAAAATAAACCCGGCTCCTTGTTTCTGTGCAGAGCTCTAATGAAATTCTGAGTGTAAAGAAAGTTGTCCTGGATGCTGTGACGTTTAATGAATGCACTTTGTGCTTTAGAGACCAGGGAATTGAGTTCTAGAACAAGACGAGAGGCCAAGCATTTGGAGAATAATTTGGCAATGTTGACTAATGGCCTTATAGTCCGAAATCAAATGGGCATCTTGCTTTTTTGGTATGAGGACTACGTGGGCTGAGTTGAGTAATCTCAGGTGCTGACCATGCTAATCAAAGAACTGAAAGGCTTGCATAACGTCTGCCTTAATAATATGCCAACTTCTCTTTAGGAAAATCCCAATATAGCCATTTGGCCCAAGCGCCTTGTCCCCTGCCAGCTCCTAAATAACAGCCAGTACTTCCTCTTCAGTGAAGGCCTCCTCCAAATGCTCAAGGTTGCGACATGGCAAATTAACATCATTCCAATTTAAGGTGTATTCACGTCCAGCAGGGTTAGCAAAGTGTGCCTTGAAGTGGTTATGCACCTCCAACTCTATCTGTTCCTAGGTGTACAGTGTCCCTGCCACAGTCGACAGTGAGTGGATTGCATTTTTTCTTCGTCGTCCATTGGCTTGCAAGAAGAAAAGTTTTTGATTTGCTTCAGCGGCATGAATATTAACAAGCCTGGAGGATTGTTTAGCCCTCAACTCTCTACTGCCGCGAGGCCCAAAAATCTGGCTTTGAGGTCCCTACGCAATCTGATCTCCAGTGAAGAGAGTGGTCTGAATTCTTGAACAACATCTAGTATCCCAATCAGCTTAGCAACAGCACATAACAACACCTTATTGTTACCAATCATCCCTCTAGCCCATGAGCGTAAGGCCTTGTTGGTCTTTTGCAACTTGATGTGCAAGTTCAGAAAAGGATGGAAAACCTGAGTATCACATGCCCCGACTGAACAACATCAAAGAAACCCAGCAGCCTAGGCCAAAAGGCCTCAAATCTGAACCCTTTAAATTTTTTAACCGAAGCCTGACCAGCAATCAGCAACGAACAATGGTCTGACACCCTCGAGGACCGAGCAAACAAACAAGAATTAGGTAGCATAATATCCCAGCCTGCAGAGCAAAAAGCATGATCTATCCTTGTTTGATTTTGATTATTAGACCAAGTAAATCTTCGCCCCCTAAGTGGCAACTCTCTTAAGGTCACTAACCACTTGCTGAAAAGCCCCCATCAATCTTGGATTTAGATTCAAATTGCTCTTGCCGGCAGCATGTAAAATCATATTAAAATCCCCTATAATGATCCACTTGTCAGTAACACAGTGTTGGAGCCACCTTAGCTCCCCTAGAAACTGAAGCTTTGCATTATCTTCCTGTGGCCCATAGACGGCAGTAATACACCAACTGATATTTGTGGAAGAAGACACCAAAGTAGTCACCGAGTGAACACCCAAATCCCAGTTTATGATTCTGTAGAAATTCTCATCCACTGCTAAAAGAATGCCGCCACTGACCCCCACAACTGGCAACCATACAAAATGGGTAGCAAATCTGTCCCCCAGAGTTTCAGCCACAATTTGAGCATCAACAATCTCTAGCCTGGTCTCCTGCAAAGCCACTATGGTTGCCTTTGTATCCCTCACTAAATTACACACCACTTGTCTCCTTGCTCTGCTGTTAAGCCCTCTAACATTCCAGTTCAGAAAAATACAGTTTTGCTCAATCCTTATAAACCCAACAGACCTTATTTTCTCCCTCAGCTACTCCTGCATAACATTTAAGAACAAAAGCTACCTGCAACCTAAGCACTATATGAGTATCATCAGACAGCAACCAAAACAAGGTGTACAGGCCACTATAACAGTCGCCCACAAAAGCTGGCACAACAGCCACACAGAATTGAAGACAACATAATATGGGAAACAAAAGATACACGTGCTCCTGCCGGAGCACCTCCCCCGCACCCCCATTAGTTGCAAACCACTTAAACCTCATCAGCATCAGCAGCGAGGGCATCCAAACTGCCCCCACCCTCCACTCCATCCATGGGCAAGCCGAGTGCCACCCTCATGCTACCAGCCAACTCCGCCTGCAAGGGATTAATAATCACCAAAAACCTGCAGAGTCGAAGTAATATCTTCCCCTTCTCGAACTGATAGCCCACTAGCCTTTATCAGCACATTATTGGCTTGTTCTTCAACAGGCAGCCCTCAAATTCCCTTTCCTAGCAGCTTGATATTTTTTTGGCAATCTGGGCAACTCCAGCGCCATCCCCTAGTGGCGCCTTCTTAGAAACACCGGGTCGCTGCTTGCTGACAGGGTTACAGAGCATATATTTCTTTAGTGGTGCCGCGAACCTGGGAAGAGCACGGGAGGACCCCTTTTGGTTGGCAGCGTCAGTCGCGTCCTTGTTCAGTCTGGTGTCCGTGGCCTGCAGCACAGCCCGGGCCGGCCCATCTCGCCTATCGCACCCAATCAGCCATGTGTCAATAGCAGCATGCTCATGTGCACTCAAAACCGGCCCTTCAAGGCTAGTGGAGTCGAGATCCACACAAAGATGGTCAACACACTGTCTTACTTCATTGGAGCCTAATATCAACCCATCAGGCCGAGCAGAATCAAGCCCTGCACTAACCTGATCACTTCCTGAATCACATCATCATTTAAATCGAACGACAGTTCCCGTGTCACACATGCCTCCCCACTTGAGACAACAGTGTCCCCTCTGGCTGATCAAGGATATCCTGACCTGCTGCAATAAAAGTTTTTTACTGGGCGTGACCGGCTGCACTCCTGTAGCCATCTGAAGCGGCGCCAAAATCTGAATGCTGTTGCCGCCACCGCATTGACCCTCAGGCCGCAGTTGCATCACCGATTGAGCAGGGACCCCATCTGCCGCGTTGGGACAAGAGGAAGGCGGTACCATGTTGGTTGCAGGTGGCTCTACCGAGCACTACAACGACATGGGCACACCTCCTCCCAAGACTAACAGCAAGGAAACTTCATCAACCACGGGGTCCACCCAACAATGCTATTTAGGCAGGCTTGCACGAGGAAGGCAGCTGACATCTAACGCACTTCGATCCATGCCGCTGCGGCCAGCCATCTTGTGCCCACAGTGTTAGGCCCTCCACTGCTTTGTCTGGGCCTGCTTCATCGGCTGTAGTGATGGCCTCCACTGCCGTGACCACCGTCGCCACGAGAGCCTCCGCCGCTGGTACCCCTGCTGCAGGTACCGGAAGCCCAAGTCATGCACTCCAGAAGGTGGTTATTGCTGCAGCCCTCTCGCAGCGGCACCACCACCAGCACACCCGCTTCTTAGCGACGAATCATCCCTGACTCGACCTCCCAATCTGTCATGAACCGTGGTGCGCCGGCATCCCTGCCACCATCTGGCACGCCAAGGCGCCACAAGAAAGGGTGACGAATAGGCCACGCTTCTTCCAGCGACTCATCCGGCAAACCACTGGTGCCGCTGTCTACACTCGTCAGCGATGGACTATTTAGCGGAGTGGAGTAGTCAAGGACCCGATCTAAGTGGATGAGCACTGGATACCACATCAACCTCGCCGCCTCCTGCCGAATGAGACCCACTGTCAAACCACCATCCTCAAAGAACTCTGCATTGCTCCCCTCCGGAGGGGTGACTAGCTCAACCACCTCAAGCGTCCCTATCTTAGCGAATCCATCTGGATCAGAAGTCCAAGACCAAAGACAGACACCAAATTCCTCCTTTGTCTTCTCCTTGGCGCAATGCATCTCATCAATAAAAACAAGATTCTTGAACAAAGACGACACAGACTCAGCTTGCCTAACATGCTTAGGGATGCCCTCAATGCATAATCGAGCACAAAATCGATACTTGGCGAGCTCATTGGAAGCACCAACACAGCGGGACCAAGGCATTAGACACAAACCTGTGTGACCAACTCGCGGGATGGTGTTCAACGTTGCAATGCGCTGATGCTGACCGCTGAACCTGAGGAGGAAAGTCGCCTTCGAGAGCACCAACACCCTAATGTCGTGGGCAGGGATGCGCAACTGTTGCACTGCCTCCTGCTTGACATAGTCCAGTGAAAACCTCACCTGCGCATCCAGTTGGACGGCGAGCAAAGCGAAGGCCTCAAGCTCCCACTCAGGGTTTTTTTTACCGACCGCGGGATTTTTACCGCTCGGGAGCGGTAAGGGTAGCTACCGCGGTTACCGCGGTATACCGCTAAATACCGCTCGAATTCAAATTTCAAACCAAAACCGCTAAAAACCGCTAGTTCAAACGGTATCCAGGGGTATACCGCGGTATAAACTATTTATACCGCGGTATAAGCTATTTATACCGCGCGGTAACGAGTTTATACCGGTGCAAAGAAAAAGACCATCCGGCTTCGAATAAATGAAAATTTTGGCATGGTGTTGGCACAAATTAGTGTTAAATAGCACCCCCAATCACTGATTTATAGTTATACATAGAAATACTACACCAAACGCAATAATACTAGTCGTGTATAAGTGAGTTGGTAGTTCAAATACAAATAGTTCATACAAATAATTCATACAAATAGTTCATACAACACAAGTTCAATGGTAGAAAGGAAAGATCCCCAGTTGGGTCGCGGAGTGGTACTCGGCGATGGACATGACATTCAAGCCTCTCGCATCCTAAATTCCATTTCTACCTAAAGCAACAATTCTATTTCTACCTCTACCTCACATCCTAAATCCTACCAAAAATCCTAAAGCAAAGTAAACCTAAATCCTAACACAAATCCTAGATCCTAACACAATTCCTAAAGCCTAAATCTACTCAAAAGCAAAAAAATTACCTAACCGCGGTATACCGCGCGTCGCCCGTGGTATACCGCTGCTCCCGCGCGCTAACCGCGCGCGCCGCGCGCGGTAGGGGGTAGATCCGCCGCGCGCGCGCGCGCGCGCGCGCTACCGCGCGCAGAACCGCGGTCGGGCGCGCGTAGCCGCCGGCGGCGGCGCGGTAGGGGCGAGCGGCGGCGGACGGCGCTTGAAAGCTTGCGGACGGGGAAGAAGCAAGGCTCTGGATGCTCGGGGGAACGCGGTTTGGCACGAGCTAGGTCATCTAGTTCATTTGGGCTTCATGGGCCTTAACGGGTCGGCCCATGTTTTTTTCTTTTTCTTTTTTTTTTCAACTTCTAAAGCTCCAAATAAATACCAAATGCACTCAAATTTGAAAACTTTCAACACCATAAGACTCTACAAATCATGAACTATTTTTTGGTGATTTTTATTGATTTTTTCATTTTTTTAATTCAAATTCAAATTTGAATTTTGGGGCCGATTCTTCTGCGTGGCATCGTTACCGTACCCCAGCGGTAACCGCGGTATACCGCGCGGTTACCACCGGTAAAAAAAACCCTGCTCCCACTCCTCCGCACGAAGATCATCCGTCCGAGCCCCATTACTGTGACGTGCTCGGGCCGGTGAGACGGTGCCCCAGGGACCCAGTGGAAGGCCATCTCGTAGGGGTCAACATCAATAGCTGCACGCCCCACCATCCCCTCAGCAGCTCGCCCCGCTAGAGAAACGGTTGCTGCAGACGCTAGAGAAGAAGCAGTCGCAGTAGTGGCAATATGGCAACTCGATTTTTCCAGAACGGCAAGCGCGCGCTTGCACTATCGTGCGGATAGTATTGCGCCAAGATTAGCGCAGGTCAACGCTCCTATCCCGCGCCTCCTATTCCCGAATCCCACTCATGCAAGCCTTCCGAATCCCATGTCTCGCCGCGCGGGGCATTCCAATCCCGTCCTCCCTCCATCTCAGACATTAGCTCTCGCAAGCTCCGCTCCTGTCACCGGCTGGCCGACGCCGCTCGCCTACTCCGGCGCCGCCGCCGTCGACCTTTCTACTCTTGCACCTCTGTTGCTGCCAGCAGCTGCCGGCACTCTGTTCTTCCCATATCAGCTTTCTCGACATCCATTGCTTCCCATCCACTGCATCTTGGGGGTCGGCAGCGGCGGCGGCGCCGGCGCTCTCGTCTAGAGTGGCCATCCTTCTACTTGCGCTTTCTTTTTGGCCATCCTTCTGTTTTTTCCACAGATCTACAGACCTGCTCTTCTAGTGACGCGGCTATTGCATCTTAATCTCCTATTTTGTCAAGATCTACGCACCCTGTAACCCACCTGTTCTTCCTGCGCATCCGCATTGCTATCGAGGTTGGTCGTCCTTGCAAAATGTTGTACCATGGCAAGTTCATTTACTATTTCTTCAGTGCAGATTCTTGTATGTTGTACTACCACATGGTGGCTCAGTAATATTTTATTAAATATGGTGGTAGCTAAATATGTTTAAATGGTTTATTATAACATCATGCCAGTGGCATTCAAATGTAATGCGTAATGCAGATGATGCTTTAATAATAGCCGTGTTAAATTTCGTTCCTGTGTTCAAGTTATTATATTTTTTAAGGTTTTTTTTGTATCATCTGAGAACATCCGTACATTGGTGTAATCAGATGAAACCACAAGAAGAAGTATATACTGAAGCAAATGCGGTTGACTGCACCAAAAAGAAAGTTCCCATTCATATGACACATTGTAGAGAAGACCGGAATCGAGCAGTTTTATTTGATGAGTTTGGCCCACCAGAGCATCCAAATCGGACCACCATTCAAGAAGGTATAGTCCATGTGAATTGCTTAATAAGTCTTGTTTATTATATTACAGGTTTGTTGCATAATAATATAGGATTAATTGGGTAAAAACATAGTATTGGTTTATTCATTTGCACTCATTGTCTGTGCATTTCCTTTTGTTATGTTAACTGCAAATTATAAATATAATATCTACTGACTAGTTGCTTTTATATTTATCTAAATTGTATTAAACTTTATATCTGGTATTGATATGTCTAATAAGCACTTCCTTTTCTATTTAACTAAATGGTATTAACTTATTTAATCATATAGATGGTGGCATGAAATTGATGACGGGATCGTTACAAGATCTTGTTAGAGATGCTACTGCTGGTATTCTAAATTGCAGCTATATGAATCCAACAGTTGTACTGTCTTCTTCAAATGTTGGTCTCTGGAGTTTATGCCCAGACGCATTTGGCAGCAAAATAGACACATATATGCCAGAGCAAGCACAATGTGACGATGGATATTTTGGTGGTGAAGAATTAGATGATGATAACAGTTGTGATGGAACTTTTATTAGTAGTAATGCTGGTAGCCCTAGGATATCAGAATCCATTAATCATATCTTGCAAGAAGAAAAAAAAGAATGTCTCCGAAAAATACAGCATTAACCAGTGATACTGTAACAAATAGTTTTGGACCACTAGCAGATGACAGTTTTGGGGATATATCTGATGATGAACAAACTTGCAATATTGATGTTATTGCAGGAGAAATTGATAGTGAAGATGATATAGAGAAAAATAATATAAGGGGGAATGTGGATGTTGGAAGCAGCGAAACTGCTTGTTTGTCTGAAGGGAAACAAATGTCAATGGGTGATGTATTTGGTGATTGTGGTTGTGTGTCTGGACATAAGTGTGACAAGGATTCTGATGATGAAAAAGAAACAGACGATGAGGAAGAATTCACACTACCAGAATCTGAATTGCAGCAACAAATATACATTGACAAAGATCAGTCTGGAGTGCATTACCAGAAAAGGTATGTCCAACGACATTTGGCCCTAAGACACAGCCAAAAGAAATAATTTATTTTATTTAAGTAGACTGTGTGTTTGTTTGGAGTTCGCATTATTTAGTTCTGATTCGATTTTAAACATGTTCATATCTGGCTTTGAAAGTGTAGTAGAAGTACAACTAAGTTGTTAAATTAAATATATGCATAATACCAAGGGTTAATATGTTTGTGTAAATGAACAGACGTAGGTATAAAGGTTCTCTGAATAGGCCAGATTGTCGCAAAGCAAGGGCAATGGGTGCCGTAGAAAGGGCATTGAGGAGCTCTTCTACTAGGAAGACAGAACATATATTTGAGCCAGTGATAGGAATGGTTTTTGACTCACGAGAAGAAGCTAAGGAGTTCTACAATTTGTACTCATGGGAGGTAGGCTTTGGTGTCAAATACAACTACAGCCGCACCACCAAAAGCGGAAGCCGTGGCAGAAAAAATGATGTCAACTTTGAAGATGATTACCGGAGCATGCAAGAAATTTCGTGTCAAAAAGCAGTAAGTGAAAATGCTATTCATCAACAAAATGCTTTGATGCTTGTAACTTTCAGAATAGAATTTAACCAATTTTTGCTTCATTACAGGGGCGCGATAGTCGAGTGCAGTCAAGTACAAGGAGGTGCACGTGTCCTGCGAAGATAAATCTGCTGCGAACAGATGACTATGGCTGGTACATCAGCAAGTTTGTGAAAGAACACAACCACCCATTGTCTCTAACATGTGGTGAAAAGAGGGAATGGAAATCACATAGGACTATTGATGAGGGTGCTAAGGAAGTGGTCAAGCATCTAAGAGAGAACAATGTGCCGCTAACCAAAATCCACTGCATACTGGGTAGCATGTATGGCAGTGTGTGTGATGTGCCCTGGACTAAGAGGTCCTTGCGCACTATATGCAACCAGATAACAAGAGACCAGATGGATGGTGACATCAACAAAACAATGGAAATATTTAAGAACATGCATGAGGTAGACAGTGGCTTCCAGTTCAGTGTGGAGCTTGATAGAAAGTCTAGAATAAAGTCGTTGTTGTGGTGTAGCGGTAGGAGTCGTGAACAGTATGCTTGTTTTGGTGATGTTGTCACATTTGACACAACACACTGTACAAACATCTATAAGATGCCTTTTGGTTTGTTTGTTGGAGTCAACAACCATTTCCAAACAACTATTTTTGGTGGAGTTCTGATGCGGAAGGAAACAACAAAGAGTTTCACTTGGGTATTCAAAGAGTTTCTAAGGCTTATGGGAGGGCCAAAACCACAAACTATTTTGACAGGAATGTCTAAGTGCCTAAGTAATCCCATTTCTTTCATTCATATGTTTTGTTTTGCACAACTATAAATAACATAATCTGATATTTCTAAACAGACCAGTGCAAGGCAATGACAAAAGCAATCGCTATAGTGATGCCAGGAACATACCACCTGTGGTGTAAATGGCATGTTATTAAAGGTATAAGGGAAGGACTAGGACCTGTATATACAAAGAACAATGTTTTTAGGGATGAATTCTGGTTGGTTGTTAATGGAATGCTCAACGAAGAAGAGTTTGATAGAGGATGGACATATCTTTTGGAGAAATATGAGTTGCAAGATAATAAGTTCATGGCAAAGACTTATGAAAAAAGGGAAAAGTGGGCAAAACCATGGGCTAAGGATAAATATTGTGCGCGTATGTGCAGCACTCAACGTAGTGAGAGTGCAAACTTCATGCTAAAACGGTTTGTGGCACGGAATTCGTCAATGAACCACTTTGTAACTCAATACAACAAGCTGTTGTTTGATAGGGACAGGGAAGAAGACATTGCAGAGGACAAGACAAAACAGGTATATGTATCTTGCTAAATGGAACTTTCTTAAATGAAACTTTGTTCGGTGATTGTTTAATGATACTACTTTCTCCTGCAGCTAACGGCAATACATGAAAGATTATGGGCTTTGGAGCGCCACGCACTATCTATATATACAAAGGCTGCATTTGATTCGTTCCGCAAGGAGGTTGACAAAGCTTCTAATTATGTTCTGTCAGCAAGAGATGGTAACACATTCACTATTTCACATGACAACCCAGCTAAGAGGGCTAGATGGGCCAGAGTGCATTACAAAGTTTCAGTTTTAGATGATGGAGCAAGATTCTCATGTGAGTGTGGCCTCTATGAGCATTTTGGAATGCTATGCTGCCATGCAATAAGAGTAAGAAATCCATACTGAAAAATATAAAAAATGTACTTTTTGAGGTATACTTAAACCTTATCAATGATACCAACGTGTTCCTTTCCTTCATCCTTTTTTCAGCTCATGTTGAAACTTGATGTTGCATTCATACCTGGAGCGCATATACTAAAAAGATGGACTAGAGATGCTAGAGATGTACTACCAGCTGAACTTAAGCTTTACCAAAAAGACCAGGCCATGCTACACTCAATTCAGCTGCCAGCAATCTGAAAGAGGGGCACACTAGAGAAATTGTACCTCTGAATACACAATGTAAGCATTTTATAAAAAACACTATATGTGTTTACTTAAATAGTGAGTAATGTAGAGTGAAAACTATTGTGATGCCTGATACTGTATCGATTTTTGACAGCTACAAGTTTACTAAAGGCTTCATATCCAAATTGTGCAATGGGTGAATTGGATAATGAGCTTGCAAATAATGAATTAATAAAAAGAAAGTATGAACAGATGGACATCGCCCAAGGGGGGCTTGACTTACATGTGTGTGATGATCAAAGAGAAAATTATGTGGAGTATTGCATCATTTCTGACTCAGAAGAAAGCGAGGATAGCGATTATCAACAAGGTTTTGGTGGGATTGGTATGTAGCTGGTAAAAAAATGTAAAATTTGATATATTACAGCTCATTAGATAGATATATGCAACTAATATTTTGCTCCTATTCAGGGAGACCAACTTCTGCAAGGAGTTACAGTTCGAGGCCGGATCAGGAAATAGAGAATGAAAAAAAAGTTTCGGTTCAAGTTCGCCAAATCCGGTTAGTGTCAACTTTCATAACTAGGATGTGAAAATTAATCATATGGATATGTTTGAATACAAACAGTAACATAACCAATGTTACCTGCTACTAGCTAAGGAGTGTTGTAGTAGTAGCTCTAAGATACTAGTGCAACACGTAACTGACGGAACCTACGGTGATCAAACATATTAACTCCACTTATTATTTCACATTATGTTGTTGTGGGCTTATATAATAACAATATTTCTTGCAGGAGAAAACAATGACAGTATTATTGCACAAGATTACCTAGCTGAGAAGATGGTCATAAATGACATTGTAGTAGATGTGACATGCTTCAGAAATCAGTCAAGGTTCGGGGTTTCGCCATTCACTATTGGTGTAGGACATAAAGATGCTCCATTAGAGGCTCAATTGAACTTATCTCTGGCCCTAAGCAAAGTCGATGAGCAAGAGAAGAAAAGGTACTACTTCTATCTAATATAAATATTGGTAATGTCTATTGAATACTAAGTATTGTGGAAAATAACTTTCATTCCCATCCATGTTAGTATGTGGTACATTCATGACAATCCAACACTGCTGGAAATTAGTGGTGAGCTACTTCAGGGAATGTTTGGATGTACAGCGAATAATTCAATATTTGACTTGACCACCAAAACAGTGAATGCAATAATGAGGTTGTATCAACAAATGGATGATGAAATATATGCAAAATGGAGTGACAAGATATGGAGACACTTCCTACCTGCAGAATTTGCGGTACGTTACTACGATGCAGCCGTATTCTTTTCAACATAATTAGCAAAAAAATAAAAAATGAATGTACCATGGGGAAATACGTACAGATAGCTGCTTTCAGAGGAGATGATTATATGACTTCAGAGGAATTGTCTGGACTGTTTCACAACTACAACATCACCTACAGAGTAGATGAATGCAGGCAGGTAAGCTATAAACAACACTAGCAATTCCTGATTTATAACTAAACTTGGAAAAAAAGTGTATTCACAGGAAATATCCTCCTAATGTATAGGTTTTGGCACCAATACTAGTAAGCTGGTGCTGGTGCTTATATGTGTGGGACTTCCAGAGGAATACGCTGGTAGTGTTAGATCCAATTAGCATGCATCTTGGGGGGCAACATATGGCCCAGAAACATGGTAACAGTGTAAAGATCATGCATGAGGCTCTAAAAAATGCATGCACATCTACTTCTCAGAAAAATATGGATGTATGACAGACTGGGATGTAGAGTATCTAACAGTAGCAGGCGCACAAGAAGACGGGTAATGTCTGCTAACCTAAAAAGAATTTTTAATATCATTATTAGCACATTACTAAACAGCACTTAATTACTATGATGAAGGAACAACTCTGGCTTCTACACATTGTTCTATGCAAGGCACTTTGATGGACAATACGTCACAAGGATTTTAACACCGGTTAGTTCATTCTTGAACAATCACAATATATTGTTGCTTGTTATGCGAAAAGAAACATCAGTTAATGAACAACTTGTATGCAGGACTCAATCAAATTTCAGAAGTGTAATATGTTGTACCAGTTGCTAACGATGTATGGTAACATGGGACAAGCACCAAAGAGTATTATGGATGCCATAAACGTTGGCCCTTCCAGCCAAATGGCTTTGGAGTACCATTGAACATGTATGCCTTGGGAATGCAGCAAAACTGTCTTTTGCAATGTAGTTTCATGATTACAGATGACAAGTATTGATACTCTTGAACATGTATCGTTTTGTAATGTGGCCAGTAATTGGCAAATGATGCTATTAAACTGCCTGACATTTATATGTTTCATTCACATATTGTAATCGAATTTGGCTCTGGATAACACGATGACTAAGACCATTGTTACTCTTACCAAATATATAACATTGATACTCTTGGACATGTATCGTTTTGTAATGTGGCCAGTAATTGGCAAATGATGCTATTAAACTGCCTGACATTTATATGTTTCATTCACATATTGTAATCGAATTTGGCTCTGGATAACACGATGGCTAGGGCCATTGTTACTCTTACCAAAGGAAAATGCAATATCGAACAATGGAAAGTAGATGGGTTATTTTCATTTATAAGGGGGTTGTTATTTTGTTATTCAGATTTCCAAATAAGAAAAGATTAAAAAGGCAAAAAAAATTTGAGGGAGTAATTCTTCCTGCACAAATAAAAATAACAACATAATTTGTCAATACATTAGTATGTGTACAACAGTTGATACAACACCAAAATCACTTGGAACCATGGTCTAGGCCAATGGTGCACAAGTCAAAGAGGAAGGTTATGTCCCCTATAGTTTCCTCTAATAGCTGACTACACTCAATCTTGTCATACTCATCAACATTAAGTCCCATATGCTTGCAAGAGGCGTACTGGGCATTGACCATTCCTTTAACTTCAGTAATCATTAACCTCCATTCAGCAGCTATGTGACACTCAAAATCAACATATTTTGATTTCACAAGTTCTAAACACTTCAATGTTGCATCCATCTCCAGGAGAGCAGCGAAGTTCAGGTCTACAACTTGTATACACATAAACCTTTCCAAAAAACTTATTGCTTTAGCTGCAGAACTGCATTCAGCTTCATAAGCAGATTTTTTTGCATCACCTTGAATATTTGTTTTCCCAATTGGATTGAATGTATTACTATCTTCAAAATTGATCTTGCATTCTCCTCTAAACATGTCATTGTCCACGAAAGTATTGCTGAACTTTGGTGCTTTGCCGCCAAGAGATAAACATACGCCCTGTTCGCTCGGCTTATCAGCCACCAGCCAGCAGTACTTTTCTCTCAGAACGAACCAGCCAACAGCAACCAGCCGCAACCAGCTAGCAGTACTCTTCTCTCAGAACAAACCAGCACCAGCCATCAGCCACCAGCCAACCGAACAGGCTGATAAATCCCTCACAATTTCAGTCTCTGGTATCTTGGTGAACATAGCACCCTATACACATAGTAGTAATATTGTAAAACCATATGTTATTTCACATGTCCATACCAAAATAACAAAAAATATAGAGAAAAGATATTGAGATCATGGTACTTGTATTCTTACCTCTGTAGAACTTCTAATGGTCTCTTTAGAGAACTGGTTATGCTCATTAAGAGTAACCATCATCTGCTCTGCTATTTGATCAAGGCAGGCTTCGGCATCACCCTTAACTATGAAAACTTTTCCAGAAACTTTAATATATAATGGGTTGGTGCTGCCGGCGAAAGTTGAATGCATCTTTTCCAAGATGCCAACTGAGGCTCTCCAGTTGCAAACCATAGACTTTATGTTACAAACAGTCTGCTCAATACTATTAAAGATATCTAGGCAATGTTTTTCTGCAATGCATAACTTTCCATAGCTCCAGTCTACAATGTGAACACCAAACTTTGACCTAAGGTATAGAGCCAACTTCATAAGTGCATCATGTTTGGTATTTTCAATACTAAGAAACTTTGATCCTACAAACAACACACCCTGCTCTGGAGCTCCAAGTTTAATCTCGAATGGTAGTTTGCTAGCATCAAAATTAATCGAGACTCTTTTCAAACCTCCATCACAATGTGCTATGCGGACAAACATCTCGGGACCTTTGATTTCCTCAAAAGGTAAATTAAGAAGATGAATCATGTCTAAGACGACCCTCCTCTGCCTTCCCTATAATTAAAACAATACCAAAATATAAGAACACATTCATCTTAAACCTAGAGCTAAAAAACAGATCATTTAAAGTAGGCAAATAATAATATAAAAACACTAAAACAAAACAGATTAACATCATCTAAAAATCATTGTGGGGGGGGGGGGGGGGGGGGGCACAAAAAAATATACTAGAAAAATAGAACACAAGGACATGCTGCAAAATAAATGAACAAATGATTCACGTAATATACTCTAGCTAACTTGATGTATAATAACTACACCTCACTAATAATCAAGAAAAAAACTAACCTGAACTACTACACACGAATCACCATCTTTATCCCTGATCAGTTTGCGATGGAGATCTGCCATCCCTGAAATACAGAACGAGGGGCACCACACCAGATCTACAGGACGCCGCAATATCGCCGCATCTGAAAGCAGACTCCGTGCGCATCGATGACGAAGACCACGACGGAACAACTGTCTGGAGGGCGGTCTGAGGAGCACCGAGATGGGTGGTAGCAAGGGGAGGACGACAGCGATGGGGGCAAGCAGCACAGTGAGAGTGGCGGCAGGGGAATGGATTGGATAACCAAGGACAAGGAATGGACTAGAGTATGCAAGGAGCTGCTCGGGATCTGATTGCTGAAGTGGGAATGGCAGCTCAGCAGCCCGGGAAACAGGAATGGGGCGCAGCCGAGAGGGATAGTTGACCAGCACGAATCCAAAAGCAAGGCTGGACAGTGCGGATAGTCCAAGCGGCCGCTGGCCGTTGCGCGATTGAATTTTCGTGGCGATATGGCGTGGAGCAGAATGTGGAGCAGGGCGAATAGGAGTGCAGCCCGCAGGGCAGTAGCTAGCTTTATGGCCAAAACGAGAGCAACGGAGACACCTTGGCGGATCCCTACAGGAGGCGATACGATGCCCAGGAGCCAAGCAATTGAAGCACCTGCTGTGCCCCACCTTTGATCTTAGATGCTCCAGCCAGAAGCTGCCAGGCCGCACGGCGCCATCAATGGAGTCTACCTTCTGCCCAAGACTGTCTTGAATGCGACCACCGTGCTGAAGCCTGGACCAAACAAATGCGCCACCATGCATGCTCTGCTCATCATGCCCAGTCATGATGAGAACCAGCCGGAAATCATGGCTTGAAAGATCTGGTCCGCAGCACCGCATCCTTGTAGGATGCCACCTCGCCCGTCCTTGCAGAGTCCACAACCTTACCTTTGGCGTGGATGAGCTTCTCCTTCTCCTGCCGAACCATCCCATGCTTGGTCCCAGGAAGAATCTTGTCCTCGTCCTGGCGACGGTCATGTCCATGTACAAGATCAATCTCCTCCGGACTCCCAGCATGATCCATGTCAAGAGCCTCCTCCCTAGCGGGGGAAGAAGGCTGCCTAGGTGTGGAAGGGTCGTGGTTGATTTGGAATCGGCTGTGGATGTGGATGTGGCTCGCTGCCGGCGGAGAGCCGGGCAGCTGTTGACGGATAAAAACCGTATCCACCTACGATCTGCAAGCGTACGGATCTACACCTTTTCACCATGGCGTTCCCTAGGTTCTTTTCAATCCGCAGAGCAAGGGGATTACAAGCGTTTGATCTACCTCTACTCACTAACTTACCCAAACCCTATCCATAGTGTAACACCCTAAAATTCCATCACCAAAATAATGTAAGCAACAAGGTGTTTTAGATTTTAATTTTCTAAGGATTAAATAAATTATCAAATAAATTTGGCCTTTAAAATATTTAAATATCATTTTCATAATTTTAAAACAATAAGTGCTTGTGCATCATGATTTGAATGCATGGGTTTGTTTGTTTGTGTGAAGTTTTAAAAGTTTTAAAATGATTTGAAAATTTTGGAAAAGAGTTTAAATCTTAAAAAGTTTGAAAAGGTTTGAAAAGAATTTAAAAAGAAAACCAAACCTCCCTCTCTCTCCAAACCCCTCTCTTCTCTCCCTCCCTTCTTTCTTTTCTAGCCCGCGGCCCAGCAACCCCTGCGGCCCAGCAGCAATGCGCAACCCACCTCCCTTCCTCCCCTTCTCTCACTTTTAGCCCAACCGACCCCTTTCTCCCCCGGCCCATCTTTTCTTTTCTCCTCAACCCGTAAAGCAAACAGGCCGCCGGCCTCACTCACTTCTCTCTCGCGCCGTGGCACAACGCGCGCCCGCTCGGCCCATTGAGCCGAGCTGCCGGCCCAGCTCCCCCTCCTCTCTCTTCTCTCCCGCTGACAGACGGACACATGAAGGACCGATTAGGCGACCAGAGAGGGGGGGGGGAGTGAATGGGAGCCGATAAAAATTCTTCTCGAGGGAGATTGAAACTCCGACAAGACGAACTAGCTCGGTCGAACCCCCGAAATCACACGCTCCGCACTTCTACCTTCCGTTTGCCAAAACCACGTAGCCACTGGAGTGCTACTGTTCCTAGGAACAAACTCTACCAGCAACCTCAACACACACGCAACAACAACAGCGGAAACAACTCGAAAGCCGGCTAACCAGAGGGGTGGGGGGGCGGTTAGACCGGGTATAGGGGGCGGTTAGACCGCCTCCACCTAGTAACCAAGAAATCCTCCGAAACGCCTCTTCCGAGCACCAAAACTCACCACGGTTTCACCAACAAAGATCTCTGATCAAGGCCATGCTAGCTACCAGAAAATCTTGGTGAAAACCAAAACTTCACCCAGGGGCCTAGGGGCGATTA
This sequence comes from Cenchrus americanus, assembly GCA_947561735.1. Taxonomy (NCBI): domain Eukaryota; kingdom Viridiplantae; phylum Streptophyta; class Magnoliopsida; order Poales; family Poaceae; genus Cenchrus; species Cenchrus americanus. Next base: position 159,963,573 of record OX387242.1, on the reverse strand, counting down.
GACCGGCTACCTGGGGCGGTCTAACCTCCTGTACCCAGCAACGAACTCCAACCAAGAACACCTAGCAAACAGCACGAGAACGACCCCAAATTTCACCCAGACACTCCTGCGGTCAAGGCGAACAAACTCACGGAGGAAAATCCGGCGAAACAAAACTTCGACACCGGAAACACCCGGGGGAGGTTAGACCGCCCCTGGCCGGCGGTTAGACCGCCCCTTCCGGAAAACGAACCCACGAGTCAAACCTCAACTTCCTCGCGCCCGATCTCCCGAATCACTCCACGGATTGCAGCAAAACTTCGGAATAGCCGGGTTACCTCCGGGCAACCTCTACCTTAAAGGAATCGACCCGAAACGCTCACAATCAAGAGGAATCGAAGAAATCGCTTCTCTAGGTCAAGAACTCGCCCAACTCGAGAAACCACCAAATCGAGTCCGATTCAAAGGAGATTTGGGGGCAAAGTCACCAGCCAAAGAGGCACAAGAACCTCATACGTGACACCCACCAAAACCCCCAAGAAATCGTCCTCAAAACACCGCCAACAAAGAGCTCCGAAAATCACCACAAAAGAGACGGGAAAACCATCATGATGAACAACGCCAAACAATCTATACATACCATGAAAGGTTCGTACAAGGTCTAGCTTGCCACCCAAACATCCATCCCTCTCTCTAGATCTCACATGAAGCTCTCAAGCTAGTCCTCTAAAAACCTAGGGAAAATGGAGAACGAAAAATGGAAAAACAAATGAGCTAGGGTTCCAAAAGTTGGCTGCCATCCACCCATTCAATGAGTATATATGGAGGCACCCAAAAGACTAAACTACCCTTCACTAATAACTAGGGATACATACCCCTCTAGGGTGAATTTGGAAGTCTTCATGTCTTCACCATCTGACGGATGCCCGGAGACCGCAACCTGCTTAGCCTCGACGCAAGCCTTGCGATCCCGACGCGTGTCCTCCGCTTCGAAGCATCTCGGCGCCGGCGGCCAGGGCGGTCAGACCGCCCCCCTGGGCGGTTAGACCGGCCCGGGAGATCTGACCGACCCCAGGCGGTCTGACCGCCCCTCCTGGGCGGTTGAACCGGCCTGGGTGGCCGCACCTCCTCGTCGAGTCTTTGGCCTCGGTTTTGTAGCTCAACCGAGTAACCCAGTGGTTTTCTGGTGAACCACTGCAAACCCCGCGAACTCGGTGTAGCCTCCGTCAATCTCCACTCATGACTCGGCTCCCACGTAGTCCCGGCTCGCCCTTGGTTTTGAGGCTCTACCAAGAAACCGTCCACGACTTCATCTTGTTGTTCATGCCACCATGCGGCCCGCACTTGACCCCACCGGCCACCGGGTCCCTCGAACGAAGCCTACTTGTCTTCTCCACACCGGAGGCCTCACCGCAACGACCTTTTGCGCTTGTTCTTCACCTGCACCAACACGAGTCAAGCCGCAACCTGCACCTGCAATACTTAGCCAAGAATCAGTCCACACAACATTGTCAATCACTCATCACACAAGGAAGCGACCATCCACCGATCCTCGAACCACACATGGTCCTCAATCTCCCCCTTGATGAGTGCATTGACAACACACATGATTTGTAACCAAAGAGAAAAAGAAAAGAAAAGAAACTAATAAAAGAAAACTCCAACAAGTGATCGAAAGCCAAAGAAAGGCAAAGAGCAAGATCACTTGAAGAAGACAAGTCTCGGACCCCTTAGGCAAGGGCAACAGCTCGACACATCCGAGACAAAGCAAAGCTCAAGCAAAGAGCGCAAACCACCAAAGCGAAACTCGAACACAACAAAGAGCTCCCCCTGCACATATGCATGCTCCCCCTGAGCCAAAGCACACTCCCCCTGAACAAATGCTGCAATGCAAAACGGGAATGCAACAAAGAGCAAAAACCTGCTCACTCTGCCCAGGGCGGTTAGACCGCCTGTACAGGGCGGTTAGACCGCCTGTGCCTCACCTGACCGCCTGGGGGGCGGTTAGACCGCCCCATGAGACCGGCCCTGCACCAAACTGCTCAAAAATTGCCCGAACCAATTGGAACACCTTCCAAACACTCCCAGGTGCCCAAAGCATGCACAAACTTCTCCCCCCTGTTGACAATGCATGAATCAAGGCAAAATGCGAAAACTTTCAACATATAGCTTCTCGAATATACAAAATTCATCACAAGGAGCTACACAAGTCCAAATGAGCAAGTTAGATACTCTACAGGTTCGTAATGACCTTAACTACGTGATCACCAAGTTTCACAACCATTGAACAAGGCTAAAACGGATTTGAGTAATTTTGCGAAAAGTTACTCTCTCACAAGCAAAAACCTAAACATGAGCAAAACATGTAAAAATGGCAAAGTCACACAAACTTCATGCTAGGACAGCCATTCTAATCATAAGACCATCACAAACACCCACAAGCACCTCATGTCATGTCAAAGCCACCGAGCCATGTGCCTACTTCTATGTATGAGACTTCTCATTGGTAGGCATCATGCAACGGTTGAGCACCCAAAAGCAAATTAAATTCAGCACATATGACATGGGAACATATTTTCCAAGCATTTTCATTTCATTTTCATATTTATGAATGGTACATGAAATGTCTTTGCGACAAAAAAGGAACTTATGCCCCTCCATAAGATCAAGCAAGAGGGCTAAACATTCATGATGGCAAATGAGCCTTTGGCCCCATATGATCAATAAACTAGCTATCCAACCACAAATTAAGCATAGCAAAGCCACTAAACCATGTCAAGATCATATAAAGGCGTTTACACATGAGAGAGCATATATGTGACATTTTTCAAAAATATAGCCATCAACCATGGATCATTCAACAAGATCATCAAGAGCTAAGCCAAACTAACCATAACATACCAAACAAGCTCACAAAAACATATATAGCATCCCATGGTGAATAAAGTATATAGGAGAAGCTTTTTCCTATCCAATGCATATGATACAAAATGCATGCAATCTAAGATACAAGGATGCCTATACATCATGTTACATATGTCATGCCAAATGCAAGAAATGCACAAAGGAAACTATACATATGCTACAAAGGAGATCCCACACATCCAACTCAAGAAATCAAACACACACCAAGTTCGCCCCGCAAACGAGTGAAAGTTGCTTGACCTAGGGTTTGGTGAAAATATCGGCTAGTTGGTCATGTGTGGGTACATGGATCAAAGCTATCTTCCCTTTCTCTACGTTGTCTCTTAGAAAATGGTACCTCACTTCTATGTGCTTGGTTTTGGAATGGAGCACTGGGTTCTTTGCAATGCTTATGGCACTGGTGCTATCACATTGAAGTGGGACATGGGTATACTCCTCACCAAAGTCACTCATGGTGTATGAAATCCAAAGGAGCTGAGAGCAACAACTAGCAGCGGCAACATACTCGGCCTCGGTAGTGGATTGAGCAACACTCGATTGTTTGCGGGAAGACCAAGACACCAAAGAAGAACCCAAAAGCGGCAAGTCCCGAAGTGGACTTCCTATCCAACCGACACCCGCAAAATCCGCGTCCGAAAAACCATGAAGCGCCAAAGAAGAGGACGCGGAGTACCAAAGGCCGAAGTCGGGAGTGTGACGCAAGTACCTGAAAATTCGCTTCACCGCTTGCCGATGCGAAGTCCTCAGAGACGCTTGAAAACGAGCGCACAGACACACCGAGAACTGTATGTCCGGCCTCGTCGCCGTCAAGTAGAGGAGTGACCCGATCATGCTTCGATACTCCTTCTGGTCCACGTGTTCACCTTCCTCATCCGCATCAAGAGCTGTAGTCGTACTCATCGGCGTCGTCATAGCCTTGGAGTCCTCCATCTTGAACTTCCGCACAATGTGCTTGGTGTACTTAGCCTGGTGCACAGATGTTCCTTCCTTTGATTGCTTGATTTGTAGCCCGAGGAAGAACTGCAACTCGCCCATCATGCTCATCCCAAATTCCCTGCTCATATCATCTGCAAACCTTGCAACAAGAGAGTTAGACGAGCCACCAAAGACAATATCATCCACGTACACCGCACAATCGGGATATCTCCGCCCGCCTCGGCAAAAACAAGGTCCGATCGACCTTACCCATCTCAAAACCTCTCTCAAACAAGAACCCCCTCAACCTGCCATACCAAGCTCTAGGCGCCTGCTTTAACCCATACAGCGCCTTCCTCAACTTGTACACCCGGTGGGGGTACTTCTCGCTCTCAAACCCCGGAGGTTGCCTCACATACACTTCTTCCTCCAACACACCATTCAGGAAAGCACTCTTCACATCCATTTGGTGCAACTTGAACCCTTTCGCCACGGAAAATGCTAGAAGGATCCTAATTGCCTCCAAACGAGCTACGGGAGCAAAGGTCTCCTCGTAGTCAATCCCCTCCTTCTGACTGAACCCCTGAGCAACAAGCCTCAACTTGTTCCTCACAACTTCACCTTTCTCTCCCTCTTTGTTTTTCCACACCCACTTTGTACCAATCGGCTTACACCCTGGAGGAGGGTCAACCAACTCCCACACCTGATTCCTCTCAAAGTTCTCCAACTCCTCATGCATCGAATTAACCCAATTGTGATCAGATAGTGCGTGTCCAATGTCTTTGGGCTCAAAAGTAGCAACAAATGCAGCATGAGCGAAATGGGAGTTGTTCCGAACCCTCGACCGTGTAGTGCGTTCATTCATGTCGCCGATGATCCTCGATGCTGGGTGATCCACTTGTACTCGCCGGGGAGGTTCTCGCCTCGATGTTACCTCCCCCTCAACATCAGCTTCTCCTCGTTCTTGATTTGTCGTCATAGGTGTAGTAGAGGGTCCATCCATCATCGTAGTCGAAGTAGTGGGTACATGTTCAGCCGGGGGCACCACACTGCCATCTTCATCATCACCATGTTCATGCTCCTCCTCCTGAAAGATCTCCTTGCCAAGCTCATCATCACCTGCACACTCAAAGATAAGCTGACTACGTGGCTCTGTCTCGTCGAAGGTTACCTCGCAAGTCTCCACGATTAGGTTAGTTTCAAGATTGAGCACACGGTATGCTCTAGAATGAGATGCATAACCAGAGAAAATGCCATCGACAGACCTAGCCTCAAACTTATCCAACTTCCTGCCTTTCTTCAGAATGAAACACTTGCAACCAAAGACATGGAAGTGACTCACTTTGGGTGTGCGACCATGCATCAACTCATAGCATGTCTTCTTCTTGTGAACTCTGAGGTATATCCTGTTCGACACATAGCACGAGGTATTCACCGCCTCAGCCCAATACCTCCTCGGAGTCCTATGCTCATCAAGCATCGTCCGAGCCATCTCGCACAAGGTCCTGTTCTTCCTTTCCACAACACCATTCTGGGGAGGCGTATACGGACTCGAAAACTGGTGCTCAAGACCCAAGTCATGGCAAAAGGTTTCAAAACAAGAGTTTCTGAATTCCGAGCCATTATCACTGCGGATAGCTCGTATGGCATCACCGTGCCTCTCGTTTCTCAACCTCAAGACTAGATCTCGAACAAAACCGAACATCTCCCCCTTATCCTCGAGAAAGAACACCCACACATACCGAGAATAGTCGTCCACCACAACAAGGACATACCACTTCCCACCCGCAGATCGCACACGAGCTGGGCCAACAAGGTCCATATGGAGCAGCTCGCATGGACGCTCAGTCATCACATCGGTGAGAGGCGGGTGAGAAGAGGCTACCATCTTGGCATGCCTACAAGGCGCACAAACCAACTCTTTCTCAAGCCTCAACCGTGGCAATCCTCGGACCAAATTGAGTTTACTCAAGCGAGACAAAAGGTCAAAGCTCAAGTGACCCAACTTCCTATGCCACTTCCACAACTCACTCGAAGAACCAGCCAAGAAACAACGCTCCACACCCGAAGACTAAGAAAAATCAGCACGAAACACCTGACCCTCGGGAACGACCATACAGACAAGGTCCCCTTGAGAGTCCAAAATCCGAGAACCACCTGGTCGAAACAACACCTCAAAGCCCTCATCCAACAACTGAGACACAGAAAGCAAATTGTACCCCAGCGATTGAACAAGAGCAACACGCCTCAGAGTGATCTTGTCACTCACTTTTATCTCACCTTCTGAAAGCACACGCCCACGCCCATTGTCCCCAAAAGTGATGTACCTCTTCGTCAGCACCGGGATGAGACTTGAGAACCACCCCCTGTGTCCGGTCATATGCCTTGAGCAACCGGAGTCAATCAACCAAATGTTCTTCAAGTCTCCTACCTGAAATTCAAAAACGAGCACGTGAGCGAACAAACAACTCAGCACTGGGGTTAGTACCAAAAGAGTAAAACCAGTGCCGAGCCATTTGCTCGAAAGTGGGGTTAGCATCAACCAAAGCATCTCTCCTACCAAAGCTACCTCCACGAACACCACCACGGTAACCACCCTGAGGGAACCACCCCTCACTGCCTGGAGGAGGACCAAAACCAAGGAAGACAACCCGTGGACCGTCCCTCCTCTCCTTCTCAAAGCTACGACTCCTCCCATCCCCGTAGTGAACTCGAGGGGGAGAATGCCTAGCAAACTGACCACCTGCTGTCTCTCCAGACCAGCCACCGGCAACTCCACCCCCGGACACGAAACCTCTCGACTCACCACCTCGAAAACCACTGCGCGAGTGCCGGGGGGGGGGGCGGTTAAACCGCCCGGCCCGGGCCGGTCTAACCGCCCCCCTCCGGGCCGGGCCGGCCCGACCGCCCCCTCCGGAACGGCTCCTCGGCCGCGGGGAACTCGCATCTCCCCATGCCGGAACACTTCTCACCACAGCTTTACCCCTGGGCAGTGGCATACGAGGCTTAGGTACACCATGGGAAGGGTTGTACCTATCCTTGTTCACCCACTCCTTAGCCATCCTCTCTTCTCGCTTCCTCTTGAAGCAAAACTCATCCTTGTGGCCCTCTTTCCCACAATAGCCACAATGGAACCTCACAAGCTTCGGCTTAGGCTTAGATTGGGGCTGCTCACTTGGTTTCTCTCCACTCAACTCCTCCACCGATTTCTCCTCACTAGCTTTCTCACTCACTTTCCCAAAGAACACTTCCCCCGGAAGTGCTCACAAACTTGATAGGCCTTCGGAGATCATTTGTGGGTGTAGGAAATATGGGTGGAGCTGGGGTTGTGTCTAGTCGGTTCCTAAGATGGTTGGGCTTTGGAGGGAAATCATTTTTGTGGTGGGTTTTTGGTGGCTCTGGGATATTCTCTCCACTTCCCTCACCAACCTTGTTTGCCCCAAGTCCCTCACCATCCTGCCTCTTAAAAGCCTCGATCATCATCCTCAACTGAGGCTCATGACCAGACAACCAACCCATCAACTTCCTCAAGTCATCATTCTCATCCTGCAAACGATCAACATAATGTGCAAGTTCCAAATTCTTCAAAGCATGCATTTCACAGGTAGAGCATGATGTAGGCATGGGTTCCTTCAATTTAGCCTCAAGAGAACTAGTGTATGCATGCATCTCATCAATCTTAGCATGCAAAACGGGGCAAGAAGTGCAAGCACCTAGCAAAGCGAGGTCTAGACTTAATCTCGGCCACTTCAACCCTAAGCACATCTAGTTCCTCACACTTGGAGGCATGCTTCTCCTTAAACAAAGCAAGATCGAGCAAGAAATATGGAGCAATCGGACAATCATTCTCATCCGAAGCAACAGGGCTAGCCTTAAGGGAATCAATCTCAAGCTTGCTATCAAGCACCTGTGTCTCTAGCTCAGCCACTCTAGTCCTAGCATCCTCGAGTGAAGCCCTAAGCTCTTTTCTCATTTTCTTTGCCTCTCTAAGCATGTCATCACGGTTATCAAGCAAAGTGTCAAGCCTCTCATTCTCCTGGCTCAAGAAGGGATGTTCATCACGCACCTCGTCGTTGGACTCAGAGTCCGAGTCGCTCTGTGTGCTCTTCTTGCTGCCGGAGCTCAGCGCCATGGTGCAGAAGCCGTCTCTCGCGAAGCAGCTCAGCCCGCTCAGGTTCTTGGACGACTTCTTGTCCTTGCGACGATCACCTTCGTCTTCACTGCTGCTCGAGCTCGAGGTGGAGTACGCGGAGCTGGAGTCGACGTCGCTCGCTCCCACCATCGCTCGGGCCTTGCCTCGGCTCTCCTTCTTCCTCGATCGTCGCTCGTCCTTGTACTTGTTCTTGTGCTTGCTCTTGTGGTCGCGCCTCGACCGGTACTTGCCATCCGTCCTCGACTTGTGCTTGTAGCCGTCCTTGTTCTCGACCTTCTCTGGGCAGTCGGCGACGAAGTGTCCCGGCTTGCCACACTGGAAGCACGTCCTCGTGTTCCTCCTCATGTTCACCGGTTCTCGTGCAGCCTGTCGAACCTCCTCGTCGACAGTGCCAGCTCGTCCTCTCCAAGGTCATCAAACTCCTCATCTGGCATAGACATCAAAGAGGAAAAAGAGAACATCCTGGTGGATGGGTTAGTGTTAGCCTTTCCCTTCGAACCACCAACGAGGGCAAGATTATGGGAATCAGTCGGACCCTCGAGCTTGGCAGTCATGCCCCTATCCACCTCAGCCGACTTGTGCTTCGAGAACAGCTCGTTCACGGTCAGAGTGTCATACTTCTCCGACTCCACAATGGCCTCGAACTTTCCGCCCCATATCATACGATCCAAAGAGTGTAAGAGCTTGACCGCTCTATCATGATCATCGTATGGGAGCACGTCCACATTGGCCCTCATGTTGTTCACAACCACCGTGAACCTCTGAAACAAGGCATCGATGGACTCACCGGGGAGATGAGTGAAGTTCTCGTACTCTCTCCGGTAGGTCGCATACATCCGTGCCTGAACCTGGGCATTCCCAACATGAGCCTCCTTCAACACCGTCCAAATTCTACAAGCCAAGTGCTCGGTGTACACCCAATCGAACTCAGGCTGACACAAAGCACGAAACAAGTAGTCGACCGCCTTATTGTTGGCATCGAATCTGTCCCTCGATCCTGGAGCGAGGAAGTCCATCGACTGGACATAGCCTGTGTCCACCGTGACATCCCAAAGGATCTGACCCTTTCCGCGGAGGAATGCACCCATCCGCTTACTCCACATCTGGTAGTTCTTGCCATCGAAGTGTGGAGGACCCGAACCCCATTCCTGGTACGCCATCCTTGGATCTTAGACGGGTTAGAGTCAACAAAGACCCGAACCGGCTCTGATACCACTTGAAGGACTGATTAGGCGACCAGAGGGGGGGGGGAGTGAATGGGAGCCGATAAAAATTCTTCTCGAGGGAGATTGAAACTCCGACAAGACGAACAAGCTCGGTCGAACCCCCGAAATCACACGCTCCACACTTCTACCTTCCGTTTGCCAAAACCACGTAGCCACTGGAGTGCTACTGGTCCTAGGAACAAACTCTACCAGCAACCTCAACACACATGCAGCAACAACAGCGGAAACAACTCAAAAGCCGGCTAACCAGAGGGGGGCGGTTAGACCGGGTATAGGGGGCGGTTAGACCGCCTCCACCTGGTAACCAAGAAATCCTCCGAAACGCCTCTTCCGAGCACCAAAACTCACCACGGTTTCACCAACAAAGATCTCTGGTCAAGGCCATGCTAGCTACCAGAAAATCTTAGTGAAAACCAAAACTTCACCCAGGGGCCTAGGGGCGGTTAGACCGGCTACCTAGGGCGGTCTAACCTCTTGTACCCAGCAACGAACTTCGACCAAGAACACCTAGCAAACAGCACGAGAACGACCCCAAATTTCACCCAGACACTCCTCTAGTCAAGGCGAACAAACTCACAGAGGAAAATCCGGCGAAACAAAACTTCGACCTGGAAACACCCAGGGCGGTTAGACCGCCCCCTGCTGGCGGTTAGACCGCCCCTTCCAGAAAACGAACCCGCGGGTCAAACCTCAACTTCCTCGCGCCCGATCTCCCGAATCACTCCACGGATTGCAGCAAAACTTCGGGAATAGCGGGTTACCTCCTGGGCAACCTCTACATTAAAGGAATCGACCCGAAACACTCACAATCAAGAGGAATCGAAGAAATCGCTTCTCTAGGTCAAGAACTCGCCCAACTCGAGAAACCACCACATTGAGTCCGATTCAAAGGAGATTTGGGGGCAAAGTCACCAGCCAAAGAGGCACAAGAACCTCTTACGTGACACCCACCAAAAACCCCAAGAAATCGTCCTCAAAACACCGCCAACAAAGAGCTCCGAAAATCACCACAAAAGAGACGGGAAAACCACCATGATGAACAACGCCGAACCATCTATACATACCATGAAAGGTTCGTACAAGGTCTAGCTTGCCACCCAAACATCCATCCCTCTCTCTAGATCTCACATGAAGCTCTCAAGCTAGTCCTCTAAAAACCTAGGGAAAATGGAGAACGAAAAATGGAAAAACAAATGAGCTAGGGTTCCAAAAGTTGGCTGCCATCCACCCATTCAATGAGTATATATTGAGGCACCCAAAAGACTAAACTACCCTTCACTAATAACTAGTGATACATACCCCTCGAGGGCGAATTTGGAAGTCTTCATGTCTTCACCATCGGACGGATGCCCGGCGACCGCAACCTGCTTAGCCTCGACGCAAGCCTTTCGATCCTGACGCGTGTCCTCCGCTTCGAAGCATCTCGGCGCGGGCGGCCAGGGCGGTCAGACCGCCCCCCAGGGCTGTTAGACCGGCCCGGGAGATCTGACCGGCCCCAGGCGGTCTGACCGCCCCTCCTGGGCGGTTGAACGGGCCTGGGTGGCCGCACCTCCTCGTCGAGTCTTCCGCCTCGGTTTTGTGGCTCAACCGAGTAACCCAGTGGTTTTCTGGTGAACCACTGCAAACCCCGCGAACTCGGTGTAGCCTCTGCCAATCTCCACTCATGACTCGGCTCCCACGTAGTCCCGGCTCGCCCTTGGTTTTTATGCTCTACCAAGAAACCGTCCACGACTTCATCTTGTTGTTCATGCCACCATGCAGCCCGCACTTGACCCCACTGGCCACCGGGTCCCTCGAACGAAGCCTACCTGTCTTCTCCACACTTGGAGGCCTCACTGGCAACGACCTTTCGCGCTTGTTCTTCACCTGCACCAACACGAGTCAAGCCGCAACCTGCACCTGCAATACATAGCCAAGAATCAGTCCACACAACGTTGTCAATCACTCGTCACACAAGGAAGCGACCATCCACCGGTCCTCGAACCACACATGGTCCTCAACACACCAGTCAGTGTCGCCTCCTTCCTCTGGTTCTTCTCCTCTGCTCGCAACAGCGCACCGCCAGCCGCCTCCCCCGCGCCTCCCGCGGCCCCCATCAACCCGCCCCTTCAAGAGCATCTAAATCCCGACCATCATCCCTTCCATCAATTCCCTACCGTTACTCCTCCTTCAAGACCCCTCCTCTTGAATGTCTTGAAACCGGCCACCGCCATGGCCATTGCTCCCGGCCGAGGCTCTCCTCCCCTACTCGCCCTATAAAAGCCCACCTAGAGCCCTGCAACTGCCCCCTTTGCACTCCCCTCGTGTCTCCTGCACCCTCTCCTCGCCCCGTGCGCGCTGCCGCCAGGGAGATCCGCCGCCGCTCGAAGCTAGGCTGCCGCCTGGATCTCCTCCGCCGCTCCATCTCCACCTCCCATTCCTTCGCCCAGAGCTTCTTCACATGGTGAGAAACCTGCTCCTCCCCGTTTTTCCCTGCGCTTAGAGCATGTAGCTCGAGCGCCGCTCGCCGGCCATGCGCCGTCCACCGTGGCCGCTGCAGTGCCCTCGCCGTTGCCTGAACCGCCTCCTAAGATCTTGGTTAGCTTCGTCGTTTCCTCCTCTTCGCATAGGATCAAACCGCGTTGCATTTGGTGGTCAGGAGCTCATTTTCGAGCAAGCTCCGGCGAGCCTCCGACGAGACGCCGCCGTCTCCGGTCGAGCGTCGCCGCCTTCCGCTCGCGGGCCACCCCAGCCGATCGATCTGCGACCTACGGTCCACATTAGATCGGGGGTTACCCCCTTAGCCCCGGTCCATCGTGGACCAGTGGACCGAGTCCACTGTGGACCAATGAACCGAGTCCACCACCCGGTCCACGACCTCGCCCGCCGCCCGATCCACGATCAACAACGCAAATCGCGCCTAGCCCCGGTCAACCCAAAGCCCCGCTGGCTATTTTTTTCAGAAAAGCCCCCGAGCTTCTCCTAATCAAAAAATGCCGTTCCACCTCCAAAGATCCTTATAGTTTAGTCCAGGTTTTCACGTTGAAGCCCCTGAGCTTCTCTGTTTCTTTCACCCAAGGTCCAAACCTTGTTCTTTTACACCAAAACCCTTGAGTTCTTACACATAATCATGTTTCAGCCCCTGGTTTCTTGCAGTTAAGCCCTTGGAAGGCCTGTTTCTTCACAGAAAAGCCCCTGAATCTTGTTTTAGCCATATCTTTTCTGTCTTTTATCCGTTTTAAGCGTTCGTGGTGTCCACGCGACCGTCTTTTCAAGCCCGTCAGCTTTAGAACCTTTTTTTGGCCGTATCTTGTGCGTTTTAGCTCCGTTTAACATCGTTCTTGTTGCGTTAGGCTCATATAAACTCAAAGTACGCGTTAGGAGCAATGATGTACATGTTCTTTGTTTTATAATTTATTTAAATATTAAATATGATTAAATCCTATTACACATGCTTTTCTAATTAAAATCTAATTAGAGTTCAACACGGGTTTTCATAAAAAAGTTAATATGATTAATACTTTTGAATAATTCTTTAAATTAAAAGCTAATTAGATGCATACCTCGGTTTTTATAATCAAATTTAATTTGATTAATGACTACGTAATTTGCTTTCTACTAAAATGTAACATAGGCTATATCCCGAGTTTTCTTAATGAATAGTTAATTTGATTAAAATGAATATAGATGTGTTTTTAAGTTATAATTTGGTTAGAATAACTCGAAATATAAAGATAAGGGCCTAGATGCTTGTACATACTTCTTTTAAAATTAAATGTTTAATTTGCATAAATCATACTTGAATATTTATAAGTAAAATTGGACTAGTCTTACATCGTCTTTTAAATACAAATATAACTTGCTTAATTATAAATAGGGTATTTCTTTGAAATAACCTATACACGTGATTTACTTAATTAAAAGATACCAAGCACATAGCTAGCTCTTGTATGTGATCATCCAAATCTCCCGATAGTTCCGAGTGTTCCTTGTGTTCGCTTCCCTAGACCCAAACCTTATTTTCTCTTTTAAGTTTTTCATGCTTGGTGTATTGTTTTGTTTATTGAATGTATTCTTGTGTGCTCGTAGACATCGTGCCAGTTTCAAGCGAGCAGCCAGTTGAAGTAGATCAAGAGCAAGTGTTTGAAAAAGAAGAACATCAGTGTTTAAGCAAGGAAGGCAAGTGGTCTTCTCCCCCTGCATTATTCTATTTTATCCTATGTAATTGCATGACAACTAAATTTATATTTATTATGTTATTGCATTATGGGTTAAGGACTTACCTAGACTTTTATCCACAATCCTTGGATCAACCCTGTTTAATAATTGTTTTTGGGTAGAATATGCTAGTTGCTCAACTTGGGTTGGATAAAATGGTTTTCCCAAGATAAAGGCTTGTATGTTTAACGATGATGCTTTTGGTAATACAAGATCATATGATTTAATCGGTACATGGAGAACCACCCAAGAAAACATGCGCAACCACAGTGTCACATGGCTCTGACCTTAGCAAATTAATTAGGTGTGCGATTGATCTGGTGGCCCTTTTCCGAAAGGAGCAGAGGGGGATCCGGGTTGCAGGGGTATAATAGCCCGATCCTTTTGGGGTAGCAGCCTTTGCTAAGGTGCTGACCACTAGGGAGGGTTATGGTCCGCCCTGATCCATAACTATGTGGGTCATTAGTCTATTGCATGCCTTTGTAAAGGCTTCGTAGCGTCCCTATGCAATCACACCTCAGAAGTGTGGTATGATGCCTGATCAACATCACATGGTTGGGTCCAAAGTTCTTCGGAACTTTTACGCGAGCTGTTGGTAAAGTGTGCAAACCTCTGCAGAGTGTAAAACTGATCGATCAGCCGTGCTCACGGTTTTGAGCGGCTTGGACGCTCACATGATTAATAAACTTAAAGATGATAATAAATTGTGGTTTGATGAGCTTTAGGTTGTTTTTCTTAAAAGTTTCTTAAGTGGGTTGGTATATACTTACATCTAGTAACTAGGCGTTCTTTAACTAAAAGTTTGACCAACATTAAAATGCTAACTGCTGCAAAACCATAGCCTATCCTTGGTAGCCTTGCATCTTCCCCCACTTGTTGAGTACCAACCATAAGTGTACTCAGCCTTGCTTACCGCTGTTCAGAAGAGAACAATGGTGAAGGATTCTACAACGACTTTGAGGGGTTCTGAGGCATGCGTCTCCCCCAGTCAAGTGCCTGTGGAAGCGGAAGACGAAGACTCGTCGTGTAGTCATCGTTTTGTTATGTTAAAGACCTTCATGTCTTCCGAATGAGTGTAGTAAGTTGTTAAACCCCTTGTTACGCTTTTACTGTCTATGATATTACACTCATTTCGTCTATCATATGTGTGGAAATAGATCCCGGCACACATATGAGATGCACCTTGTTTCCCTCCGGAAATTGGGTGTGACAGAGTGGTATCAGAGCAGTGTTGACTGTAGGAACGCAACCTTAGCTAGAAATTGTCGAAAATTAAGGATTCATGTTCTAGAAGGCCATGTCATCTTTCAAAATTATCTTATTTACGCCTAAAAATCTAAATTATCCATTATTCTTTGACAAAACCCATCATTTGTTTTGATCTATACTGAGTTTGGTTCTTGTTCTGTCAGCTGGATCTACCACCAGGGTTTCCTAGTATAAGTTCTTAGATGGACTACCCTCTTATCAACTTCGATAGAATCTCTCCTGTGAGGACGCGTGATGTAAATGTTTGATTGTTTGAACACATGTTTGATTTCGAGTTTTGATTGTGTGAGTTATGTTGTGGAGTGATGGCCACAAATGCAACAAGGAATAAATGGTTAGGTTAATAGAGATAGTTTGGGTTCAAATCTGGGTTATCCTTATCTACCATACAAGTTGGTTGGAGGATGTCAGAAGATCAAAGTCTAGAAGCAACACCAACATCAACAACCAGAAATCTACAAGCATATACAGACATCAACATATGAAAGAAGTTAAAGAAAAAGATGGTTAATTTCTTTCACCCCTGTTATTGTCCTCTCTCACAATGTGATTACAATCACAACAAGAAAATGATGGATATGATATCAATAATTTTACCTTACTCTTCAATTTGTTTCCAACCTCTTCTGAGCTTACCTTTATCACACGATCAGATGGCAAGTCCCAATAGAAATCACGAAGATAAAGACAACAAAGGAAACATCGACATTCCATTTACAACCTCAACAATTGAATGCAATATGCTAGAGTATATGGTAACACAAACTCAGACTCTACAAGCAATGACTCAAACCATGGTTAATATCCATCAGTATATTATAGAGCGAACACCAAATCCTAAGAACCCCAACCTTGTTTTGGGAGATAACCGTCAAATTCCATCTGTTCCACCGCCATTGGACAAAGAAAAGCTATCAGTCATGCAAGCTCAAGTCGTACAAGGATAGAAGCAGACCAACACATCATCCCCTCAGAACGCAGAGATAACCAAAGCTGGAGTTCCTGCCGGACCAGTAAAGAAGCAAGTTGTAGAAGCATGGAATCATGAAAATAATAAGAGAAGTCATGGAGCACGAGAGTTGCGGATGAATGAACAACATGAACATATGAAGACTATAAGAATATGTCAATGTTGTGAGCATTATGGTCGTTCATGTCTCCAAAAGAAGCCAGCCCAATGAGAGATGAGACTAGACAATGTTATCATTTGGACATCAATAAGAAGAGGAAGTTATGTACCCAAAATCTAGTCCTAGAAGAAGTTGCTCAAGCTGTAGATGGTAATCAGATTATCAACCTTGAGGATTGGAGTATAACTTTTAAAGCATTTCAGCGTGATAGAATCAATCAACTCAAGAAGCATGCAAGTGAAGAAAGCCAAGACAAAAGTATTAAAAAAACTATGTTTCAGATGCGGTAAAGAAGGTCACTATGTTAATAATTGTCCAACAAAGCGTAAGAGGATTTTGCCTAGTCATGATGGATTATATTGCCTCAAGTGTGGAGAAAATGGACATTTTGCTAGTTGGTGTGCAAAAGAGGATGATAATCAACCCCAGGATCAAAGTCTCAATACCTTTACTTCTAGTCAAACATGCAATCGCCAAGATACCAAAGCAAGAAAAGCATGTTTCTATTGTAACAAAGAGGGACATTTCATAAGTCAGTGCCTCAAGAAGCTTTTGGATCAAAAGAAAAAAGGGAATTGAAGAGTGATTCCAAATAGTAAACAAATGGAGTTAATCCAACTTTATTTAAATCACTTTATCAAGACGACAAGAAAATTCTACCAAGGCAAGGCAATGGAGCTGAGGAAAGGAATGGACAGTTACAAGTGGAGTTAGGTTGAGTATTCCAACGATGTTTATAAAGTGAGTTGTGAAGAATAAAGAATTATGTTTATGGGCTTGTGTAAGACGAATTATATGGAAGCAAGATGGTAAGCACCCGGTCAGGAGAAGGTCAAGACATTCCACCTGTTGTCTATACTCATATTGCTAATCAGCAGAATCAAGCACCACCCCCAATCCTCAGCCCAGCAATGGATCCAGTAACGGAACAGTTCCTTATCACTCGGATGTAGTTAATCCAAAACCTGACTGCCACTATTCAAAACATTCAAGCTCAATCAGCCACCACCAGAAGCACCACCAGCACCAGTGGACAGACATAATGAATTCATGAGTCACCGTCCTCCCACATACTCCCACTCAACCGATCCATTAGATGCTGTTGATTGATTAAAAACTGTCACCAAGAAGTTGGAGATGGAACGATGGTCTTGTATACAATAGGTTGTTTGGAAGGATTAACAGCTGAATGGTGGGATGCGTACACTGTCGCACATGTTGTACCTAACACCATCACCTGGCAGGAGTTCAGGGATAGTTTTCGCGCGCACCACATTCCCTCTGGTGTGAACAAGCTTAAGCAAAGAGAGTTCCTCACTCTAAAGCAAGGCAATATGTCAGTTAATGAGTATCTAGACAAGTTCACTCAGTTGTCTCGCTATGCACCAGATGAAGTTAATACTGACCCAAAGAGGCAAGAATGCTTCCTGGATAGTCTGATATGGTCACTCAACTATCAGCTACAGAGTCACAGCTTCCCGAACTTCGCGACATTACTGAACAAAACTATAGGTCTGGAGAACAAATGTGTGGAACTTGGTGAACAGAAGCTCAAGTTCCAATCTCGTGGACATTCAGCAACACACGTCCCCGCTTCAACTCATCACAGGGTTTTCAGTTTAGTTCTGGTGGATCAAGTGGAAATTATTTGCAAAATTCTCTGTTGCAGCGTTCAACCCAACAGTTCCAGCATTTCAGCCAAAAAACACCAAATGTTCCAAATCATCATCGAGATCGCTCAGGTGCACCAGTACGAAACAACTCTCCAGTTTACCCTAATGGTTGTTTTAATTGTGGATAATTAGGACACTATGCCAGCATCTGCCCAAATCTAGACTCCCCAAAAAGACAATGGTCAAAGGTTCGGACAACCAACATACACCATGGAAGTGCAAAATTCTCAGATCAACAAGGGTCAACGGAATTACGTGCATGGCAGAGTGAACCACGTGACAGCCGAACAAGCTCAAGACGCTCCTGGTGTTGTACTGGGAACGTTTCCTGTCAACTCTGTGCCTGCAACGGTTTTAATTGATTCTAGAGCATCACATTCATTCATTACTGAACAATTTGTGGCAAAGCATAATATACCTATGAGTTCTATGAAGACCCATTTGCTGATTGGTTTCCCGAATGGTGAAATGAAATCCACCCATGTATGCCCACAAGTCAATCTTAAGATCAGGGGAATAGATTTTCAAGCTGATCTAGTAGTTCTTACATCTAGTGGAATAGATGTGATACTTGGAATGGATTGGTTAGGCGAATGTGATAATTCTGTGTGCCAAGAAGTCAGTACACTTAACCAACCCGTAAGGAGATAGGATTGAGGTTGTCGCTACTGCCCTACCCAAAGAAGAAGGCAAAGTGAATCAAGATTAAGGAAAGTAGGTGAAGGAGCTATGCCTGTCGGAAGAACTCGGCATACAAGATGGATTCAGAATAATACCCTTAGTTCTTCTCAATCTCTCCAAATCTCGGGACGAGATTCTTTTAAGGGGGTAGATTTGTAACACCCTAAAATTCCATCACCAAAATAATGTAAGCAACAAGATGTTTTAGATTTTAATTTTCTAAGGATTAAATAAATTATCAAATAAATTTGGCCTTTAAAATATTTAAATATCATTTTATTAATTTAGAAGCAATAAGTGCTTGTGCATCATGATTTGAATGCATGGTTTTGTTTGTTTGTGTGAAGTTTTAAAAGTTTTAAAATGATTTGAAAATTTTGGAAAAGAGTTTAAATCTTGAAAGTTTGAAAAGTTGAAAAGGTTTGAAAAGAATTGAAAAAGAAAACCAAACCTCTCTCTCCAAACCCCTCTCTTCTCTCCCTCCCTTCTTTCTTTTCTAGCCCGCGGCCCAGCAACCCCTGCGGCCCAACAACAATGCGCGACCCACCTCCCTTCCTCCCCTTCTCTCGCTTTTAGCCCAACCGGCCCCTTTATCCCCTGCCCATCTTTTCTTTTCTCCTCAACCTGTAAAGCAAACAGGCCGCCGGCCTCACTCACTTCTCTCTCGCGCCGCGGCCCATCGCGCGCTCGCGCGGCCCATTGCGCCGAGCTGCCGGCCCAGCTCCCCCTCATCTCTCTTCTCTCCCGCTGACAGGCCGGACCCACCGGTCAGCGTCGCTTCCTACCTCTGGCTCTTCTCCTCTGCTCGCAACAGCGTGCCGCCAACCGCCTCCCCCGCGCCTCTCGTGCCCCCCATCAATCCTCCCCTTCAAGAGCATCTAAAGCCCGGCCTTCATCCCTTCCATCAATTCCCTACCGTTACTCCTCCATCAAGACCCCTCCTCTTGAATGTCTTGAAACCGGCCACCGCCATGGCCGTTAATGGCCATTGCTCCCGGCCGTGGCTGTCCACCCCTCCTTGCCCAATAAAAGCCCACCTAGAGCCCTGCAGCTGCCCGCTTTGCACTCCCCTCGAGTCTCTCGCACCCTCTCCTCGCCCCGTGCGCGCCGCCCCTAGAGAGATCCACCACCGCCCGAAGCTCGGACGCTGCCTCGATCTCCTCCGCCGCTCCATCTCCACCACCCGTTCCTTCGCCCAGAGCTTCTTTGCGTGGTGAGAAACCTGCTCCTCCCTGTTTTCCCCTGCGCCTAGAGCCTGTAGCTCGAGCGCCGCCCGCCGTCCATGCGCCGTCCGCCGTGGCCGCCACAGTGCCCTCGCCGTCGCCCGAACCGCCTCCCTAAGCTCTTGGTTAGCTTCGTTGTTTCCTCCTCTTCGCATAGGATCAAACCGCGTTGCATTTGGTGGCCAGGAGCTCAATTTTGAGCGAGCTCCGGTGAGCCTCCGGCGAGCCACCGCCGTCTCCGGCCAAGCGCCGCCACCTACCGCTCACGGGCCACCCCAGCCGATCGATCTGCGACCTACGATCCAGATTAGATCGGGGGTTATCCCCTTAGCCTCGGTCCATTGTGGACCAGTGAACCGAGTCCACCGCCCAGTCCACGACGAGCCCCGCCGGCTATTTTGTTTTCCAGAAAAGCCCCCGAGCTTCTCCTAATCACAAAAATGTCCTTCCACCTCCAAAGATCCTTATAGTTTAGTCTAGGTTTTCACGTTGAAGCCCTGAGCTTCTCTGTTTCTTTCACCCAAGGTCTAAACCTTGTTCTTTTACACCAAAACCCTTGAGTTCTTACACATAATCATGTTTCAGCCCCTGGTTTCTTGCAGTTAAGCCCCTGGAAGACCTGTTTCTTCACAGAAAAGCCCCTAAATCTTGTTTTAGCCATATCTTTTCTGTCTTTTATCCGTTTTAAGCATTCGTGGTGTCCACGCGACCTTCTTTTCAAGCCTGTCAGCTTTAGAACCTTGTTTTGGCCGTATCTTGTGCGTTTTAGCTCCGTTTAACATCGTTCTTGTTGCGTTAGGCTCATATAAACTCAAAGTACGCGTTAGGAGCAATGATGTACATGTTCTTTGTTTTATAATTTATTTAAAGATTAAATACGATTAAATCCTATTACACATGCTTTTCTAATTAAAATCTAATTAGAGTTCAACACGGGTTTTCATAAAAAAGTTAATATGATTAATACTATTTGAATAATTCTTTAAATTAAAAGCTAATTAGATGTATACCTAGGTTTTTATAATCAAACTTAATTTGATTAATGACTACGCAATTTGCTTTCTACTAGAATGTAACATAGGCTATATCTCGAGTTTTCTTAATTAAATGTTAATTTGATTAAAATGAATATAAATGTGTTTTTAAGTTATAATTTGGTTAGAATAACTCGAAATATACAAATAAGCGCCTAGATGCTTGTACATACTTCTTTCAAAATTAAATAATGTTTAATTTGCATAAATCATACTTGAATATTTATAAGTAAAATTGGACTAGTCTTACATCATCTTTTAAATACAAATATAATATGCTTAATTATAAATAGGGTATTTTTCTGAAATAACCTATACACGTGATTTACTTGATTAAAAGATACCAAGCACATAGCTAGCTCTTGTATGTTATCATCCAAATCTCCCTATAGTTCCGAGTGTTCCTTGTGTTCGCTTTCCTAGACCCAAACCTTATTTTCCCTTTTAAGATTTTCATGCTTGGTGTATTGTTTTGTTTATTGAATGTATTCTTGTGTGCTCGTAGACATCGTGCTAGTTTCAAGCGAGCAGCCAGTTGAAGTAGTTCAAGAGCAAGTGTTTGAAAAAGAAGAACCTCAGTGTTTAAGCAAGGAAGGCAAGTGGTTTTCTCCCCCTGCATGATTCTATTTTATCCTATGTAATTGCATGACAACTAAATTTATATTTATTATGTTATTGCATTAAATTGATGGGAACACCCTTTTTAAGAACTTACCTAGACTTTTATCCACAATCCTTGGATCAACCCTGTTTAATAAATGTTTTTGGGTAGAATATGCTAGTTGCTCAACTTGGGTTGGATAAAATGTTTTTCCCAAGATAAAGGCTTGTATGTTTAACGACGATGCTTTTGGTAATACAAGATCATATGATTTAATCGGAACATGGAGAACCACCCAAGAAAACATGCGCAACCACAGTGTCACATGGCTCTGACCTTAGCCAATTAATTAGGTGTGCGATTGATCTGATGGACCATTTCGAAAGGAGCAGAGGGAGATCTGCGTTGCAGGGGTTTAGCCCGGTCCTTTTGGGGTAGTAGCCTTTTAGGGTTATGGTCCGCCCTGATCCGTAACTATGCGGGTCGTTACTCTTTTGCATGTCTTTGTAAAGGCTTCGTAGCGTCCCAATGCAATCACACCTTGGAAGTGTGGTATGATGCCTGATCAGCATTGCATGGTTGGGTCCAAAGTTCTTCGGAACTTTTACGCGAGCTGTGGGTAAAGTGTGCAAACCTCTGCACAATGTAAAACTGATCGATCAGCCGTGCTCACGGTTATGAGCGACTTGGACCCTCACATGATTAATAAACTTAAAGATGAGAATAAGTTGTGGTTCGATGAGCTTTGGGTTGTTTTGCTTAAAAGTTTCTTAAGTGGGTTGGTATATACTTACATCTAGTAACTAGGCGTTCTTTAAATTAAAGTTTGACCAACATTAAAATGCTAAATGCTGCAAAACCATAGCTTATCCTTGGTAGCCTTGCATCTTCCCCCACTTGTTAAGTACCAACCATAAGTGTACTCAGCCTTGCTTACCGCTGTTCAGAAGAGAACAATGGTGAAGAGTTCTATAACGACTTTGAGGAGTTTTGAGGCATGCGTCTCCCCCAGTCAAGTGCATGTTGAAGCGGAAGACGAAGACTCATCGTGTAGTTATCGTTTTCCGATGTTAAAGACCTTCGTGTCTTCCGAATGAGTGTAGTAAGTTGTTAAACCCCTTGTTATGTTTTTACTGTCTATGATATTACACTCATTTCGTCTATCGTATGTGTGGAACTAGATCCTGGCACACATATGAGATGCATCTGGTTTCCCTCCGGAAATCGGGTGTGACATATAGATAGACTAGAAAACGACTACACTACACTAGAGAGAACGATTAAGCTATCAAGATAGAAGACACTCGCCCATGGGTATACGATACTCGAACATGCAATCGCTTAAAGCATGAAAACCAATCTAATCTATCAGGGGCTGTGACCACGGTTTTGCCCTTTCCCTCCCCCCATACTGTCACTACGCGGAGGTATTCGTGACTAAACCTATGATGGACACGACGTATTGAATGGATCCAAGGGAACATTGGGGCCCTTACTCCCTTTACGGCATGGTAGCTAACCTTAATCATGAAAGCATATTCAACACAAGATGATAGATAGATATTCCAACGAAGTAGTGATTACATCTCAAGATCGATTACAACCCATGGACAAATGAGAAGATTACCCATTAAGGTGCTAGACATGGCACCGTTGATCATGGTGACGCTTCCGATGGTGTCTTCCTTCTTCTCCACTTGTGGGTGCTTCCTTCGAGATGGGCGATCCTCCTTCGGAGATCTCCCTCCTCTCTCTCTCTAGCTTGTGGATGGCCTCTCGGTGCGAATGGCTCTCCCCCCTGCGAATGGCGGCGCCTCTAGGGACTTAGGGTTGAAGATCCTTCAGGTGCAAGGAAAGGGGGGCCGAACCGACCCCGGAACTAGGCCAGGCCAGCCGGCTTGGGCCAACCGGCCCAGGCCCATCCCGGCCCGCTTCGGTCGCCCCTTCGCTCCCGTGGGTCCTCATGCATTTATGCACTTTGCCCCCTCCACTTGCACCATTTTGACGATGTCATCCTTGCGTCCAAGATGGAGGTTCTCCGTGCATGAAGTCCGGTCTTTTACGCTTCAATCCTCGTGGATGTTCCTTTGTAACACTTCGGTCCTCGTCACCATTGGAAGTGATTTCATCAAGCTCATGAACATGAACAAGACTCCGTAATTGCTCCTTTGAACTTGTTGTGAATCCGTCCTTTATGTCCATGTTTTCCTACATAAACACAACACTTCCAAATGCATGCACAAAAGATGAACTTGTTATATGATTAGTGTGCCTAGTGGTGGGTTAGTTCCATAATAAATCCAAACCAAAGTGTAATGAACATGTTTGGTGTACCAAAATACACCGTCAACAGTGGCTTCTCTCCCTCACCTTGGCCGCTCATTTCCCGGGAGGTCCCTTGTGTGTTCGAGAAGAATTTTTATCAGCTCCCATTCACTCACCCCCTCTCAGGTCGCCAGTTCGGTCCTTCACTACTAGGTTCGAGTGTTTCCAACAACAACATTAGAAATTGAAATGCCCATTGATATTTCGAATGTAATCCAAGACAGACTTAGGATTCATCCTGATAGCAACGCTAGAAACACCCACGGGTGGTAATCTTGGGCGTGGTTATGGGGAATTGCTATTTAGCATGCGCCTTGGGAAGCCTCCGAGCGATCGGTTTCAGACCGTACAAAAAACAGACGTGGTCCCTGCTTTCCGTTTTCTTTTCCCCGAGACTGCTGCCCTCTAGTTAAAAAAAGCCTGTACGCCAGTACACGACGAGACACTCCCGACTCCCAACAGGGCTGTGTGCACTGTGATGGGCACCCGTGCTTGGAGGCTTGGAGTGCCTCTAGCTCTCTCCGTTCCACTTTCCATTTTGAGAAAGTTCTATTTTTCATGTTTCCAATTTCTGAAATGTAGTAACTTATATAGATAAGTTTGAGGAATAATTTTTTTGACAACGAGTATGCGCGTAACTTTTTCCCTAACGACGAGTTATGCGAGTTATACACATAACTTTTTCTAAGAACGAGTTATGCACGTAACTTTTTCTCTAATGACGAGTTATACACATAACTTTCTCCTAAGGATGAGTTATGTTCATAATTTGTTTCCTATCGAACGAGTTATGCATATAACTATTTTCTTAATGGCAAAGTTATGAGCATAACTTTTTCTTTAGTGATAAGTTATGAGCATAATTTGTAAATGATTTATGAGCATAGCATTTTTCAGAAAAGAATTTGTACACATGGTTTATACATTTATGTATAATATTTGCTCGGTAAAAAATAAAAAAAAGAAAAGCAATAGGTATGTAGTAAAGAAAAGAAAAAATAATACCTGAAAATTTTGTAGCAGTAAAAGTTATATGCATAATCTTATAATAGTAACATTTTTCCAAATTAAAAACGAAAAAGAAAAAAAGAAGCCTGCTGCTAGCGTAGGGGGAGTGAAGGAAGCAGCAAGCTTTCAATGTGAAACGGAGGGTAAAAGTTTGTTAATGTGGGGCCCATACATGTGGGATCCTGGGGGCTGGGAGGTGCTCAGGTGTGCAGCGCACCTGACGCTGGATGGACCGCGCGTGCATCTAGAAATGTGGGCTGTCAGTGGATTTTTTTTGATACTTGGTAAATTTATTAGAATCAACGACAGTTTACAGAGATGGGAGTGAAAACATCCCATTGGTGTCTTGCCAAGGTTAAAAGAACCAGGCAAGAAATAATGTGATTGACATCGGTACAAGAGAAATTGCAAGAGCAAGTATTTGCTTAGAAAGCAAATTTGGCTAGAGAATGAGCTGTAATGTTGACAATTCTTGAGATATTTTAGAATAGAGGCCCAGAATAAGGTTCTTGAGGAGTGTTTTGGAGCTGTCCAAAAGGAAGTGTTGTGAATGTATTTTGATTTTAGGACTTGAGTTAGGAAAGGGTCCTGATTAGAAGCAATGGCAAAACCTATTTTCATAAGAAGGCTCGCTCTTGTTTACTTTTTCCAGATTTTTGAGCCCTAGCCCTCCCTGATCCTTGGGTAGACAGATGTCTTCCCAAGCTCTAAAATGGAAAGGATTTGCCCCATCTTCATCTTTGACTCCAGCCCACCTGAAGTTTCTAATAATTGCAGTTATTGTTGCAAGGAATTTTGTTGACAGCAAAACATGTGCCATGTAATAAATAGGAATGGAGGAGAATACAGATTGAATGTATGTAATTCTGCCAGCATGGTTCAACAAGTTAGCTTTTAGGATAGTCAGTTTGGCTTTGAATTTATTATAGATGAAGTTATAAGCTTGCCTCCTATCTGAGTGGTTGATGATGATTAGATACCCCAGATGAATGGTATTTGGTTGCAGGTCCTGAACCGGAAAGATGGATTTGATTGAGTTTCTAGTTTGTTGATCGACATGCTTACTAAAAAGGATGCTAGATTTGTCCCAATTAGGAGTCTGTCCAGAGTTACTGCAGAAGATTTGAATAATAGAGGCTGTGTGAATGGCTTACTGGTGGTCAGTGTTGCCACAGATGATAAGGTCGTCAGCAAACATGAGTGAGTGGATAGGGGGACAATTCGGTCCTAGCTTTATTCCTGACAAGTGATTGTCCTCCAGGGCCTGTTGGAGACAAATGAACAGTTAATTGATTGCCATGACAAAGAGATATGGTGACAACAGACAACCTTGACGTATACCCCCTTTTGCACGAATAGGACCGTACGGCTGCCCATTGATTAAGACCGAGAACGTGGCTATTTCCATGCAAGTGCGGACAAAATTGATGAAATGACCATGAAACCTCTGGCGACGAAGAGCTTAGACTATGAAACTCCACTCTATTCTTTCAAAAGCTTTAGCCAGGTCAAGTTTAAGCATGTAGTCTTTATCTTTCCAGGAAGCTAGGCTAAAAGAGTGTGCTATTTCCTGAGCTAAGATGATGTTAGTGGTTATGTGTCTGCCTTTAACACAACCATGTTGAGCATGATGAATAAGATGAAGCATTACTCTTTCCGCTATAGATTTGGCACAAATTTTGTAGAAAATATTGCAAAGACTAATAGTATGATAATCTTGTGGAATGGTACAAGATTTTTTTAGGAATCATAACAATGTGTGTTTTATTGGTGTGATTAGGTTGGTTACCTGTGGTGTAGAAATGCGTGATGAGTTGTAGTAGATCCTGTGCTATCCACTGCCAGGCTTGTCTGTGAAGGACCGATTAGGCGACCAGAGAGGGGGGGGAGTGAATGGGAGCCGATAAAAATTCTTCTCGAAGGAGATTGAAACTCCGACAAGATGAACTCGCTCGGTCAGACCCCCAAAATCACACGCTCCACACTTCTACCTTCCGTTTGCCAAAACCACGTAGCCACTGGAGTGTACTGGTCCTAGGAACAAAACACTACCAGCAACCTAAACACACACGCACCCACGAGAGCGGAAACTACTCGAAAGCCGGCTGTCCAGAGGGGGCGGTTAGACCGCCTCCACCAGGCAACCAAGAAATCCTCCGAAACACCTCTTCCGAGCACCAAAACGCACCAAGGTTTCACCAACAGAGATCTCTGGTCAGGGCCATGCTAGCTACTAGAAAGTCTTGGCGAAAACCAAAACTCCACCCAGGGGCCTAGGGGCAGTTAGACCGGCTACCAGGGGCGGTCTAACCTCCTGTACCCAGCAACGAACTCCAAACAAGAACTCCTAGCAATCGGCACGAGAACGACCCGAAATTTCACCCAGACGCTCCTCTGATCAAGGCGAACAAACTCACAGAGGAAAATCCGGCGAAACAGAACTTTGACCTGGAAGACCCAGGGCGGTTAGACCGCCCCCTCCAGGCGGTTAGACCGCCTCTCCCAGAAAATCAACCCGCGGGTCAAACCCCAACTTCCTCGCGCTCGATCTCCCGAATCACTCCACGGATAGCAGCAAAACTTCGGGAATAGCTGGGTTACTTCTTGGGCAACCTCTACCTCAAAGGAATCGACCCGAATCGCTCACAATCAAGAGGAATCGAAGAAATCGCTTCTCTAGGTCAAGAACTCGCCCAACTCGAACAACCACCAAATAGAGTTCGATTCAAGAGATATTTGGGGGCAAAGTCACCAGCCAAAGAGGCACATGATACTCATACGTGACACCCACCCAAAACTCCAAGAAATCATCCTAAAACTCCGCCAACAAAGAGCTCCGAAAATCAACACAAAGAAGGACGGGAAAAACACTTCTCAACCTTGAGGAACAACGTCGAACCATCTATGCATACCATGAAGGTTCGTACAAGGTCTAGCTTGCCACCCAAACATCCATCCCTCTCTCTAGATCTCACATGAAGCTCTCAAGCTAGTCCTAGGAAAAACTAGGAAAAAGGAAAACGAAAATGGAAAAACAAATGAGCTAGGGTTCCAAGAGTTGGCCGCCATCCATCCACTCAATGAGTATATATGGAGGCACCCAAAAGACTAAACTACCCTTACTTAAAACTAGGGATACAAGCCCCTCAAGGGCGAATTTGGAAGTCTTTATATTTTCTTCATCGGACGGATGCCCGGCGACCGCATCCTGCTTAGCCTCGACGCTAGCCTTGCGATCCCGATGCGTGTCCTCCGCTTCGAAGCATCTCGGCGCCAGCGACCAGGGCGGTCAGACCGCCCCCCTGGGCGGTTAGACCGGCCCGGCAACCGGCCCGCCCGGGCGGTCGAGGCCGCCCCTCCGGGCGGTTGAACCGGCCTGGGTTGGCCACACCTCCTCGTCGAGTCTTCGGCCTCGGTTTTGTGGCTCAACCGAGTAACCCAGTGGTTTTCTGGTGAACCACTGCAAACCCCGCAAACTCGGTGTAGCCTCCGCCAATCTCCACTCATGACTTGGCTCCCACATAGTCCCGACTCGACCTTGGTTTTGAGGCTCTACCAAGAAACCGTCCACGACTTCATCTTGTTGTTCATGCCACCATGCGGTCCGCACTTGACCCCACTGGCCACCGGGTCCCTCGAACGAAGCCTACTTGTCTTCTCCACACCTGGAGGCCTCACCGGCAACGACCTTTCGCGCTTGTTCTTCACCTGCACCAACACGAGTCAAGCCGCAACCTGCACCTGCAATACTTAGCCAAGAATCAGTCCACACAATGTTGTCAATCACTCATCACACAAGGAAGCGACCATCCACCGGTCCTCGAACCACACATGGTCCTCAATCTCCCCCTTGATGAGTGCATTGACAACACCCACATGAAGTAACACAAGAGAAAAGAAAAAGAAAAGAAACAGATAAAAAGAAAACTCAACAAGCGATCGAAAGCCAAAGAAAGGCGAAGAGCAAGATCACTTGAAGAAGACAAGTCTCGGACCTCTTAGGCAAGGGCAACGGCTCGACACATCCGAGACAAAACCATGCTCAAACAAAGAGCACAAACCATCGAACCAAAGCTCGAACACCACAAAGAGCTCCTCCTGCACATATGCAAGACCCCCCTAAGCCAAAGCACACTCCCTCTGAACCAATGCAGCAATGCAACACGGGAATCCAGCAAAGAGCAAAAACTACTCACCAGATCGCCTTACAAGGCCGTTAGACCACCTTCACAGCAACTGACCTCCAGGGGCGGTTAGACCGCCCCAAGAGACCGGCCCTGCACCAAACTGCTCAAAATTTACCCGAACCAATTGGAACACCTTCCAAACACTCCCAGGTTCCCAAAGCATGCACAAACTTCTCCCCCTTGTTGACGATGCATGAATCAAGGCAAAATGCGAAAAGTTTCAACATATGGCGTCTCAAATATACAAAATTCATCACAAGAGGCTACACAAGTCCAAATGAGCAAGTTAGATACTCTACAGGTTCGAAATGACCTTAACTACATGATCACCAAGTTTCACAACCATTGGACAAGGCTAAAAAGGATTTGAGTAATTTTGCGAAAAGTTACTCTCTCATAAGCAAAGACCTAAACATGAGCAAAACATGTCGAAATGGCAAAGCCATACAAACTTCATGCTAGGACAGCTATTCTAATCATAAGACCATCACAAACACCCACAAGCACCTCATGTCATGTCAAAGCCACCGAGCCATGTGCCTACTTCTATATATGAGACTTCTCATTGGTAGGCATCATGCAACGGTTTAGCACCCAAAGCAAATTAAATTTAGCACATACGACATAGGAGCATATTTTCCAAGCATTTTACATTTCATTTTCAGATTCATAATTGGTACATGAAATGTCTTTGCGACAAAAAGGAACTTATGCCCCTCCACAAGATAAAGCAAGAGGGCTAAACAGTCATGATGGCAAATGAGCCTTTGGCCCCATATGATCAATAAACTAGCTATCCAAGCACAAATTAAGCATAACAAAGCCACTAAAACATGTCAAGATCATATAAAGGCATTTACACATGAGAGAGCATACAAGTGACATTTTTCAAAAAAAATATAGCCATCAACCATGGATTATTCATCAAGATCATCAAGAGCTAAGCCAAACTAACCATAGCATACCAAACAAGCTCACAAAGACATATATAGCATCCCATGGTGAACAATGTATATAGGAGAAGCTTTTCCTATCCAATGCATATGATACAAAATGCATGCAATCTAAGATACAAGGATGCCAATACATCATGTTACATATGCCATGCCAAATGCAAGAAATGCACAAAGGAAACTATACATATGCTACAAAGGAGCTCCCACACACCCAACTCAAGAAATCAAACACACACCAAGTTCCCCCCGCAAACGAGTGAAAGTTGCTTGATTTAGGGGTTTGGTGAAAATATCGGCTAGTTGGTCATGTGTGGGTACATGGATCAAAGCTATCTTTCCTTTCTCTACGTTGTCTCTCAGAAAATGGTACCTCACTTCTATGTGCTTGGTTTTGGAATGGAGCACTGGGTTCTTTGCAACACTTATGGCACTGGTGCTATCACATTGAAGTGGGACATGGGTATACTCCTCACCAAAGTCACTCATGGTGTATGAAATCCAAAGGAGCTGAGAGCAACAACTAGTAGCGGCAACATACTCTGCCTCGGTAGTGGGTTGTGCAACACTCGACTGTTTGCGGGAAGACCAAGATACCAAAGAAGAACCCAAAAACTGGCAAGTCCCAGAAGTGGACTTCCTATCCAACCGACACCCGGCAAAATCCGCGTCTGAAAAACCATGAAGCGCCAAAGAAGAGGACGCGGAGTACCACAGGACAAAGTCGGGAGTATGACGCAAGTACTTGAAAATTCGCTTCACCGCTTGCCGATGCGAAGTCCTCGGAGACGCTTGAAAACGAGCGCACAGACATACCGAGAACTGGATGTCCGGCCTCGTTGCCGTCAAGTAGAGGAGTGACCCGTTCATGCTCCGGTACTCCTTCTGGTCCACGTGTTCACCTTCCTCGTCCGCATCAAGAGCTGTAGTCGTACTCATCGGCGTTGTCATAGCCTTGGAATCCTCCATCTTGAACTTCCGCACAATGTCCTTGGTGTACTTAGCTTGGTGCACAAATGTCCCTTCCTTTGATTGCTTGATTTGTAGCCCGAGGAAGAACTGCAACTCGCCCATCATGCTCATCTGAAATTCCCTGCTCATATCCTTTGCAAACCTTGCAACAAGAGAGTTAGACGAGCCACCAAAGACAATATCATCCACATACACCTGCACAATCAGGATATCTCTGCCCTGCCTCAGCAAAAACAAGGTCTGATCGACCTTCCCCATCTCAAAACCTCTCTCAAACAAGAACCCCCTCAACCTACCATACCAAGCTCTAGGCGCCTGCTTCAACCCATACAGCGCCTTCCTCAACTTGTACACCCGGTGGGGGTACTTCTCACTCTCAAACCCCGGAGGTTGCCTCACATACACTTCTTCCTCCAACACACCATTCAGAAAAGCACTCTTCACATCCATTTTGGTGCAACATGAACCCTTTAGCCACGAAAAAGGCTAGAAGGATCCTTATTGCCTCCAAACGGGCTACGGGAGCAAATGTCTCCTCGTAGTCTGTCCCCTCCTTCTGACTGAACCCTTGAGCAACAAGCCTCGACTTGTTTCTCACAACCTCACCTTTCTCTCCCTCTTTGTTCTTCACACCCACTTTGTACCAATCGGCTTACACCCTGGGGGAGGGTCAACCAACTCCCAAACCTGATTCCTCTCAAAGTTCTCCAACTCCTCATGCATCGAATTAACCCAATTGTGATCAGATTGTGCGTGTCTAATGTCTTTGGGCTCAAAGTAGCAACAAATGCAGCATGAGCGAAATGAGAATTGTTCCGAACCCTCGACCGTGTAGTGCGTTCATTCATGTCGCCGATGATCCTCGAAGCTGGGTGATCCACTTGTACTCGCTGGGGAGGTTCTCGCCTCGATGCTACCTCCCCCTCAACATCAGCCTCTCCTCGTTCTTGATTTGTTGTCGTAGGTGTAGAAGAGGGTCCGTCCACCACCGTAGTCGAAGTAGTGGGTACATGTTCAGCCCGGGGCACCGCACAACCATCTTCATCTTCTCCATGTTCATGCTCCTCCTCCTGAAAGATCTCCTTGCCAAGCTCATCATCACCTGCACACTCAAAGACATGCTGACTACGTGGCTCTGTCTCGTCGAAGGTTACCTCGCAAGTCTCCACGGTTTGGTTAGTTTCAAGATTGAGCACACGATATGCTCTAGAATGAGATGCATAACCAAAGAAAATACCATCGACAGACCTAGCCCCAAACTTATCCAACTTCTTGCCTTTCTTTAGAACGAAACACTTGCAACCAAAGACATGGAAGTGACTCACCTTGGGTGTGCGACCATGCATCAACTCATAGCATGTTTTCTTCTTGTGCACTTTGAAGTAGATCCTGTTCGACACATAGCACGCGGTATTCACCGCCTCAGCCCAATACCTCCTCGGAGTCCTATGCTCATCAAGCATCGTCCGAGCCATCTCGCACAAGGTCCTGTTTTTCCTTTCCACAACACCATTCTGGGGAGGCGTATACGGACTCGAAAACTGGTGCTCAAGACCCAAGTCATGGCAAAAGGTTTCAAAACGAGAGTTTCTAAATTCCGAGCCATTATCACTGCGGATAGCTCGTATGGCATCTCCGTGCCTCTCGTTTTTCAACCTCAAGACTAGATCTCGAACAAAACCAAATGTCTCCCCCTTATCCTCGAGAAAGAACAACCACGCATACTGAGAGTAGTCGTCCACCACAACAAGGACATACCACTTCCCACCCGCAGATCGCACACGAGCTGGGCCAACAAGGTCCATATGGAGCAGCTCGCATGGACGCACAGTCATCACATCGGTGAGAGGCGGGTGAGAAGAGGCTACCATCTTGGCATGCCTACACGGCGCACAAACCAACTCTTTCTCAAGCCTCAACCGTGGCAATCCTCGGACCAAATTGAGTTTACTCAAGCGCGACAAAAGGTCAAATCTCAAGTGACCCAACTTCCTATGCCACTTCCACAACTCACTCGAAAAACCAGACAAGAAACAACACTCAACACCCGAAGACTGAGAAAAATCAGCACGAAACACTTGACCCTCAGGAACGACCATACAAATAAGGTCCCCTCGAGAGTCCAAAATCCGAGAACCACCTGGCCTAAACAACACCTCAAAACCCTCATCCAACAGCTGGGACACAAAAAGCAAATTGTACCCCAACGATTGAACAAGAGCAACACGCCTGAGAGTGATCTTGTCACTCACCTTAATCTCACCTTCTGGAAGCACACGCCCACGCCCATTGTCCCCAAAAGTGATGTACCTCTTCGTCACCACCGGTGTCGGTGCGGAATATGGTCCCGACACTAACCAGTAATAAGCGCTGAGGTCTATCCCTCAATGGTCGATGCTAAGCAATAAAAGAAACAGAGTTTGTCCTGGTTCCGGCCGAGGGGCCGTACGTCCAGCAGTGGTGTTCTCAAGGCACTATATTGCCCAGCACCGGGGGTGCTTGTAGTGGGGCTGCTACAAGCAAGGCGGGAGAGGAAGCGGGGCTTCCAGGTCCCTAGTGTAGTGGCTGGAGATATTGTGGGAGAATTGGAGAGCAAGTGCGTGGTGCGACTCGTCTCGTGTTAGGCTCTGTCGTTCGTGTGTTGTGTGTTGTGTCTGGTGTCTTGTCTTGTTCGTTTTTTTGTCCCCTGCGGCGAAGGGGTTCGCCCTCCTCTTATAGATCAAGGAAGAAGAGAATCACATGCGCGCCGTGCTATTTAGCTACGTGAAGGAGCGTGATGTGCTACGCTGTAGAGTAGGCGGCCGCCCAGGCGATCCTTGCGGCGATCCGGCCATCATGGCGTATCTTGTACCCGAACAGTGGCGTCCTTGAGGGTAGAAGGGCAGCGGACGGCCGTGATGTCTTCAGACAGGCTCGAAGGAGTTGCTGACGTCGGTCCGTACGGGGCACAGGAGTAGGTAAGGCGACGTCCCGTTCCCATGCGCTCCACAATGCTGGAGCCGTTGCCACAGCGCCTGGCATGCGCCCGTACGCGCGGGGGCGGCAGCCATGCGTGCCGGTGGCAGGGATGGCGTCCCACCGGCCTAGCGCCTCCACCTAACCCTGTAAGGTCACAAGAAAGTAAATCGAGGGTGCGGCCGGCCCCCTTCGAGGGCTCGGCGCGTTAGCCGTCTTGGAGCGAGGTGCACGGCGTCACGGGACGGGCACCGACCGCGCCGCACGGTCCCCCCCCACAGTGATGGGGATGGGCTCCCTCCTGGGGAGTTGGCGCGGCGGCGGCGGGGGCGCGTGCCCGGGCGCATGATGGCACCATCCCGCCGATGTCGAGCATTTAATGCCGTGCGCGGGGGCGGGCGCACGCGTGCGGGCGCCCTCGAGCGGGGTGGACCCCGTTCGAGGGCGGGGCGGACCCTCGAGCGAGGCGGACCTCGCTCGAGGGAGGCGCGCCCCCTCGATCGGGCGGGGCCCGTCCGAGGGAGGCGCGTACCCTCGAGCGAGGCGATACCTATTCGAGGGAGTCTTCGAGTGGGCCGCCTGGTGGGCCGCTGGGGCCTTTGCGGTGTGGGCCATACCCTGCATGGTTAAGTAAGGCTCATTCGATCTTGGTTTTGTTGCGGGTTTTAAGTGGGGATTCCCCAGTTGTTTAAGGGGACCCCTAGGGCCGTCCCCGACAGTAGCCCCCGAGCATCTGTGGGTTTGCCATTGAGGCTCCCGCAGATGCTGAAACCTACTGATAGGACGCTCTTCCCTCCTGGTCTCGCGAACGCTTTCCGTGGGGCCGCGTCGGCGGACCGCGGGTCTAGCCCCCGAAGCCTGCGGGGCGTAAGCGCTCCCGTGGGGGTTAACCGCGAGATTGGGGCGAGAGGGCGTGGTACATGTTTCAGCGGCGTCGGCAATGTCTCGGCCGGCTTCGGTGACGCACGCGGCGCGGCGCTATCCCCGGTGGGTGCAAGACAGGAGGTGTAGCCGTGCGCCAAGCCCCCGAGCCTGGGCCCATTCAAGGCGATCGGGTAGAGCTTTACGACTTGTTTTTTAACGCGCCCTCGCCGTCTCTCCGCGGGACGGAGGGTGAGGTTTCCGCAACCCCCATCGGTCGGGTCGCGAATTGCGGATTCCTCGTTGAGCTGTTAATGGGTGGTTCGAGTGGACGCCCATGCCCCGTTCGATAAGGGTAGGCTGCGTGGTCCAGAGACACGTCCATAGAAGCGCTTGCGTGAGTTTGCTAGGTGGGGCTCGGTCCCGTTCGCAAGGGACCGAGGGCGCGGAAGCTCTCCCTCGGTGGGATCCCCCGGCTAGCTGCCCTCGCTGGCTCTCGAACACGACTTGTGGGGCACCCTCGAGCTGGCGGGCTCGAGGAACGGCTCGAATGCGCGTGCCCTCATCGTCCCTGACTCTGGTGATCTGGGGTGCCTGTTCGAACCCGTCGAGGGTCAGGCTTCGAACTCCTGATCAGTAGGGCCGTGCGGGGTGGCGCCTGGGCGGCCCCGTCTTTGCATTTGCGTTCCATCGAGGGGCCTGAGCAGGCCAGCCCTCGAGGTGCTGATCAGTGAGGTGGTGCGGGGCGGCGCCTAAGCGCTCCCGGCCTGGCATCTGCGCTCCTTCGAGGGGCCTGGGCGAGCCAGCCCTCGAGGCGCCGATCGCAATGTCTTGCGTGGCATGGGTGCTTTGCGGTGCCTGTTTTGTTTCAAACGGGCCCCGAGGCGACCTTCTCACGCCTGTACCCTTTCGAGGTTTGAAGTTTTCCTGAGCCCGGAGCCCGTGCCGCTCGAGGGTTCTCCTTACTTTGTAAGGAACCGGGCCATTAAATGCTCCACAGTAGAGGCCGCGGTTTTGCATCGCGAGCGCGCTTTTTTAGGCGTTACAGCCGCGCGCGCGCGTAGTGGGCGGCGTGGGCAGGCGGATGTGACCGCCTGCCACGGTCCCTGCTAGTCTTCGCCGTGACGATGGCCCGTTCGCGGTGATGTGGCCGCCGCGGTCGTGGTGGGGCCCGCCCGTCAGCGGGAAGAAAAGATTCCCTGCAGTTAATGCGCGCGGGGCGTCCGCCCCAGAGAGCACGCCCGCGGCTTATAAATCTGAGGGAAGGGAAAACGGTGGTTTTTTACCTTAGCGCTCCGCCGTTCTTCCCCCTTGAGCTCTCGCCTTCGCTTTGCTCTCGCCACCGTGCGGCTTCGCCATTAGAGCTCTTCTTCTTCCTCCTGTCCTCCGCTCTCGCATTCCTTTGTCTTCTTCTCATGGCGCCACCTCCACCCCTCACGATCCTTGACCCGTACGCCTGGGAGCGGTCGACGGTAAACCGGCTGGCCCTTGGCGAATTGGTCTCCGCCGGGGAAGTGGAGACGCACCGCGTACCGCATGTGCTCTCCGAGGGGTGATACGAAGAGCAGGCCCGCGCCCGCCCCCGTTTTCATCACCGAGCCATCGAAATACAGAGTCTAGCACTCTGCTTGGATCTGTGGCAGCGGCAGCTGCGTGTCCGTCCACTCAGCGATGAAATCCACCAGGATCTGGGACTTGATGGCCTTGCGCGGGGCGTAGGCGAGCGTTTCGCCCATAAGCTCCACGGACCACTTAGCGATCCTGCCCGCCGCGTCAGGATTGCGGATGATCTCCCCTAGCGGGAAGGAGGAGACCACCGTGACGGGGTGGGCCTCGAAGTAATGGCGGAGCTTGCGCCGCGCAAGGACTACCGCGTACAACAGCTTCTGGACCTGAGGGTAGCGCGTCTTGGTGTCGGATAGGACCTCGGCGATGTAGTAGGCGGGCTCGGCCGCCGGACCGGCGGGGCGTGCCCTTCCTCCGTGCGCTCCACCACGATCACGGCGGCGATCACTCGGGTGGTTGCGGCCACGTAGAGCTGCAGGGGTTCGCCATCCTGCGGTGGCGTGAGGATCGGGGCGTGCGCTAAGGATGCCTTCAGCTTGTCGAGCGCGTCCTGGGCCTCGGTGGTCCAGGAGAAGTGCTCGTGCTTCTTGAGGAGGCGATAGAGGGGCAGGCCCTTCTCGCCGAGCCGCGAGATGAAGCGGCTCAAGGCGGCAAGGCACCCCAGCACCTTTTGCACCCCTTTGAGGTCCCGGATCGGGCCCATTCGTTCGAGGGCCGCGACCTTTTCAGGGTTGGCCTCGATTCCCCGTTGGGAGACAATATATCCCAGGAGCATGCCTCGCGGCACTCCAAAGACACACTTTTCGGGGTTTAACTTGACCCCATTGGCCCGTAGGCAGCCGAACGCGATGCCCAAGTCGCCAACCAGGTCGTCCGCCTTCCTGGTTTTTACGACGATGTCATCCACGTACGCCTCGACCGTCCGCCCGATGTGATCTCCGAAAACGTGTTGCATGCAGCGTTGATACGTTGCACCTGCGTTTCGGAGGCCAAACGACATCATGACATAGCAGAACATCCCGAACGGCGTGATGAACGAAGTCGCGAGCTGGTCGGACTCCTTCATCTTTATTTGATGATACCCGGAGTAGGCATCAAGGAAGCAAAGTAATTCACACCCAGCCGTTGAATCAACGATTTGATCAATACGTGGTAAAGGAAAAGGAACTTTAGGACATGCTTTATTAAGACCAGTATAGTCTATACACATCCGCCACTTCCCATTCTTTTTCTTTACAAGTACGGGGTTTGGTAGCCACGTTGGGTGGAACACCTCCTTGATGAACCCGGCCTCGAGAAGCTTCCGCAGCTCCGCTCCGATTGCCCGTCGCCGCTCCTCGTCGAAGCGGCGGAGCCGTTGTTGCACGGCGCGGGCGTGAGGCAGGATGTCAAGGGAGTGCTCGGCGACCTCCCTCGGGATGCCTGGCATGTCCGAGGGGCTCCACGCGAAGATGTCAGCATTGGCGCGGAGGAAGTCGACGAGCACCACCTCCTATTTAGGATCGAGGGTGGAGCTGACCCTCAACGCCTTGCCCTCGGGGGCCGCGGGGTCGAGGGGTACCTCCTTGGTCTGCTCCGCGGCCTCGAAGGTGCCGGTGTGCTTGGAGGCGGAGTCGAGGTCCTCGTTGACCATCTTCTCCAAAGTGGTCACCAGCGCTTCATCCAGCGCCAGGGCCTCTGCGTGCTCCACGCACTCGACGTCGCAGTCGAATGCGTGCTCGATGGACGAGCCCACGGTGATGACACCGTTCGGTCCTGGCATCTTCATCTTCAAGTAGGTGTAGTTGGGGACCGCCATGAATTTGGCGTAGCAGGGCCGCCCAAGTATAGCGTGGTAGGCGCCCTTGAACCTCACCACCTCGAAAGTGAGCATTTCCTTGCGGAAATTCTTCGCGGTGCCAAACCAAACCGGCAGGTCGATCTGCCCGAGGGGCTGGACCTGCTTGCCCGGCGCAATGCCATGGAATGGCTTCGTGCTGGGCCGCAGCTGGTCCAGCCCGATCCCCATCAAGCGCAGCGTATGCGCGTAGAGGATGTTGAGGCTGCTGCCTCCGTCCATCAAGACTTTTGAGAACCGCGCGTTCCCAATGATTGGGTCGACCACCAGTGGGTACTGGCCCGGGTTGGGGATGCGGTTCGGGTGGTCTTCCCGGCTGAATGTGATGGCGTCCTCCGACCAATTGAGGAAGGAAGGAGGCGCCTTCTCCGCGGCGAGGACCTCGTGCCGCTCCCGCTTGCGCTGGCGGGTCGACATGTCGACGGTGGGTCCCCCGAAGATGAGGAACACGTTCTCCACGGCGGGGAAGCCGCCAGCGTCGCCGTCTCCTCCGTCCTTCTTGGCCTCTGCCTCCTTTGCGGCAGCGCGGCCATAGAACTTCTTGAGCATGTCGCCTTTGCTCAAGGGTGTGGTTCCATCGGGGTCTTGTGATAAGGACATGGCTTCTTCAGCATGTCATCAAACACCCCCGGGCCTCGAGGGGCCGGTCGAGGGCCCCGTCGAGCCGGGTCGACAGCAAGGGCCTCGGCCTCATCGCCGTCGCGCCCCTGCTCGCGCGCCTCGCGGCACGGCTTCTTTCCCTTCTTGCCCCGCTTGTCCTTGCGGTGGGGCTCCCTGGACTTGCTGCCCTCCGCGGGCGCATCGTCCGAGTGCTTGCCCTTCTTGCCGTCAAAGATCGCCCCCACGGCCTCTTCTCCTGAGGCGAAGCTGGTGGCGATGTCGAACAGCTCTTTGGAGTCCGCGGGCGGGCTGCGTCCCAGCTCTCGCACGAGGTCCCGGCACGTGGTACCCTCGAGGAAGGCATGCACAATTTCGGATTGCGCCACGCTCGGGAGCTCCGTGCAGCGCTTGGAGAAGCGCCGTATGAAGTCCCGTAGCGACTCGCCGGGCTTCTGAGTGCAGGAGCGCAGGTCCCAGGAATTTCCAGGGCGCACGTACGTGCCCTGGAAGTTACCCACGAACGTGCGGACCAGATCGTCCCAGTTGTGGATCTGGCTGGCGGGCAGGTGCTCGAGCCACGTCCGGGCCGCATCGCCGAGGTGCAGGGGCAAGTTGCGGATGATGACCTCGTCGCTGGTGGCCCCGCCCAGCTGGCACGCCAAGCGGTAGTCGTTGAGCCACACGCGGGGATCAGTCTCCCCGTTATACTTGACGATGGTCAAGGGTTGGCGGAAGCGCTGGGGGAAGGCCGCCCCTTGCTGGCGGATACGTGAGGCTGAGCTTTCGGCCTACTGGACGGCCGCTTGCTCGATGAGAGCCTGCACCTCGCACTGCAGGTTCCGCGCCTCAGGGGTCGAGGGTGCTGGCATAGCCCGCAGCAGCGTTGCGACGGCGACGAGCTTCTGACTTGCTCGCGGTGGCACGTCAGGGTTGTCGGCGTTGATGCGGTCGCGAGCCTGTCTGCCCAGCTCCGGACGCGTTCGCCGCGAGCGGAGGCTTCTCCAGCCATCGAGGCGCGGAGCGGCCCGCACCGTGCGGTACTCCTCCGCCGGCTTAGCCTCGAGCTCGCGGGCTTGGGCTAGGCGCGAGTCGGCGTCGGCTCCGGCGGGGGGTGCTTGGCCCCGCGGCCCGGCGCGGAGCGATCCCTGGGGCAGGCGTGATCTCCCCGTCCCTCGCGTCCGCTGCGCCGGTGGCGTTCGCTGGGATCGTAACTCCCGGTGCTGGAGTCATCGGAGCAGCCGAACCAGTAGTCTGTAGCGTCAAGGAAACACCTGAAGATGACTGGGTCCGGTACGCCGGAGAAGTCCCACTCCGCGTACCCGTGGCGGTTGGCGGGCGACAACGCGTCGAGGGAACCCAGGGACGATTCGTCACCCGCTGAGGCGCCGGGATCCCTGGCGACGAAGACGTGACGGCCAGGCGGAACCCTGCGCATCGTGGTGTTGATGTTGGCGTGGTGGGCCGTCGTGGCACCACGCAGCCTAATGGGAAAGCGCGGTCCGGAGACCGTGCGCTGTCTCGCCGGGGTGGTGGTTATCGTGGCGGCAGGCGCGCCGCGCCGAGAGGCGGCGCGCTCGGCTTGCCGTCGCTCGGACCGCGCTTGGCGTGAACGGCGGCCGGAGCGGCGGCGGCGTCGTGGCGCCGATGGACCCGCGGCGTACGTGCCGGCGGGCGTCTGCGCCGTGACGGTGCGCGCAGCAGGGACCGGAGCGGACCCGGCCTGGCGCCGTGCGCGGAGCTCCTCACGGTTGGTGAGGCGCATGAGGTAGCCGTTCCCCGTGGCCTGAAAGTTCAAGCCTCCGAACCGGATTTCGAACCCGGCGGGGAGGGGGTCCGAGCTGCCCATGCAGTAGCGCGTACCGCGGTACTCAGTGCGGATCACCATGGAGGGAGTTGATGCTCGACCTTAGGCGCTCGATTGCCCCACGGTAGGCGCCAACTGTCGGTGCGGAATATGGTCCCGACACTAACCAGTAATAAGCGGTGAGGTCTATCCCTCAATGGTCGATGCTAAGCAATAAAAGAAACAGAGTTTGTCCTGGTTCCGGCCGAGGGGCCGTACGTCCAGCAGTGGTGTGCTCAAGGCACTATATTGCTCAGCACCGGGGGTGCTTGTAGTGGGGCTGCTACAAGCAAGGCGGGGGAGGAAGCGGGGCTTCCAGGTCCCTGGTGTAGTGGCTGGAGATATTGTGGGAGAATTGGAGAGCAAGTGCGTGGTGCGACTCGTCTCGTGTTAGGCTCTGTCGTTCGTGTGTTGTGTGTTGTGTCTGGTGTCTTGTCTTGTTCGTTTTTTTGTCCCCTGCGGCGAAGGGGTTCGCCCTCCTCTTATAGATCAAGGAAGAAGAGAATCACATGCGCGCCGTGCTATTTAGCTACGTGAAGGAGCGTGATGTGCTACGCTGTAGAGTAGGCGGCCGCCCAGGCGATCCTTGCGGCGATCCGTCCATCATGGCGTATCTTGTACCCGAACAGTGGCGTCCTCGAGGGTAGAAGGGCAGCGGACGGCCGTGATGTCTTCAGACAGGCTCGAAGGAGTTGCTGACGTCGGTCCGTACGAGGCACAGGAGTAGGTAAGGCGGCGTCCCGTTCCCATGCGCTCCACAGTGCTGGAGCCGTTGCCACAGCGCCTGGCGTGCGCCCGTACGCGTGGGGGCGGCGGCCATGCGTGCACGGTGGCAGGGATGGCGTCCCACCGGCCTAGCGCCTCCACCTAACCCTGTAAGGTCACAAGAAAGTAAATCGAGGGTGCAGCCGGCCCCCTTCGAGGGCTCGGCGTGTTAGCCGTCTTGGAGCGAGTGCACGGCGTCACGGGACGGGCACCGCCGCGCCGCACGCCCCCCCCCCCCCCCCCCCCCCCCCACGGTGATGGGGATGGGCTCCCCTCTCGGGGAGTTGGCGCGGCGGCGCCGGGGCGCGTGCCCGGGCGCATGATGGCACCGTCCCGCCGAGGTCGAGCATTTAATGCCGTGCGCGGGGGCGGGCGCACGCGTGCGGGGCGCCCTCGAACGGGGCGGACTCCGTTCGAGGGCGGGGCAGACCCTCGAGCGAGGCGGATCTCGCTCGAGGGAGGCGCACCCCCTCGATCCGGGCGGAGCCCACCCGAGGGAGGCGCGTACCCTCGAGCGAGGCGATACCTATTCGAGGGAGTCTTCGAGTGGGCCGCCTGGTGGGCCGCTTGGGCCTTTGCGGTGTGGGCCATACCCTGCATGGTTAAGTAAGGCTCATTCGATCTTGGTTTTGTTGCGGGTTTTAAGTGGGGATTCCCCAGTTGTTTAAGGGGACCCCTAGGGCCGTCCCCGACAACCGGGACGAGACTTGAGAACCACCCCCTGTCTCCGGTCATATGCCTCGAGCAACTGAAGTCAATCAACCAAATGTTCTTCAAGTCTCCCACCTGAAATTCAAAAACGAGCACGTGAGCGAACAAATGACTCAGCACTGGGGTTAGTACCAAAAGAGTAGAACCAGTGCCGAGCCATTTGCTCGAAAGTGGGGTTAGCACACACCAAACCATCTTTCCTACCAAAACTACCACCACGAACACCACCTCGGTAATCACTCCGAGGAAACCAGCCCTTGCTACCTGGAGGAGGACCAAACCACGAAAGAAGACCCGTGGACCGTCCCTCCTCTCCTTCTCAAAGCTACGACTCCTCCCATCCCCGTAGAGAACTCGAGGGGGAGAATGCCTAGCAAACTAATCACCTGCTAACTCTCCAGACCAACCACCAGCACCTCTATCTCCAGAAATGAAACCTCTCGACTCACCACCTC
The DNA here is from genome assembly GCA_947561735.1 of Cenchrus americanus. Taxonomy (NCBI): domain Eukaryota; kingdom Viridiplantae; phylum Streptophyta; class Magnoliopsida; order Poales; family Poaceae; genus Cenchrus; species Cenchrus americanus. The sequence continues at coordinate 159,921,529 of OX387242.1, read as the reverse complement.
GAAAACCACTCCGCCCGGGGGGGGGGGGGGGGTTGAACCGCCTAGCCAGGCCGGTCTAACCGCCCCCCTCTGTGCAGGGCCGGTCTGACCGCCTAGCCAGGCTGGTCTGACCGCCCTCTCCAGAACAGCTCCTCGGCTGCGGGAACTCACATCTCCCCATGCCGGAACACTTCTCACCACAGCTTTACCCCTGGGCAGTGGCATACGAGGCTTAGATACACCATAGGAAGGGTTGTACCACTTGAAGCAAAACTCATCCTTGTGACCATATCTTCCACAATAGCCACAATGGAACCTCACAAGTTTAGGTTTAGGCTTGGATTGGGGCCGCTCACTTGGTTTCTCTCCACTCAACTTCTCCACCGGTTTCTCCTCACTATCGTTCTCACTTTCTTTCCCAAAGAACACTTTCCCCGAAGTGCTCACAAACTTGATAGGCTTTTGGAGATCATTTGTGGGTGTAGGAAACACGGGTGGAGCTGGGGTTGTGTCTAGTCGGTTCCTAAGATGGTTAGGTTTTGGAGGGAAATCATTTTTGTGGTTGGTTTTTGGTGGCTCTGGGATATTTTCTCCACTTCCCTCACCAACCTTGTTTGCCCCAAGTCCCTCACCATCCTGCCTCTTAAATGCCTTGATCATCATCCTCAACTGAGGCTCATGACCAGACAACCAACCCATCAACTTTCTCAGCTCATCATTCTCATCCTGCAAACGATCAACATAATGTGCAAGTTCCAAATTTTTCAAAGCTTGCATTTCACAGGTAGAGCATGATGTAGGCATGGGTTCCTTCAATTTAGCCTCAAGAGAACTAGTGTAAGCATGCATCTCATCAATTTTAGCATGCAAAACAGGGCAAGAAGTGCAAGCACCTAGCAAAGCAGGTCTAGATTTAAGCTCAGCCACTTCAACCCTAAGCACATCTAGTTCCTCACACTTGGAGGTATGCTTTTCCTTGAACAAAGCAAGATCAACAAGAAAGATGGAGCAATCAGCACAATCAACCTCATCCGAAACAACAGGGCTAGCCTTAAGGGAATCAATCTCAAGCTTCCTATCAAGAACCTGTGTTTCTAGCTCAGCCACTCTAGTCCTAGCATCCTCGAGTGAAGCCCTAAGCTCTTGTCTCATTTTCTTTGCCTCTCTAAGCATGTCATCACTATTATCAAGCAAAGTACCGAGCCGTTAATTCTCCTGGCGCAAGAAGGGAAGCTCATCACGCACCTCGTCGTCGAACTCAGAGTCCGAGTCGCTCTGTGTGCTCTTCTTGCTGCCGGAGCTCAGCGCCATGGTGTAGAAGCCGTCTCTAGCGAAGCAGCTCAGCCCGCTCAGGTTCTTGGACGACTTCTTGCTCTTGCGACGATCACCTTCGTCTTCACTGCTACTCGAGCTCGAGGTGGAGTACGCGGAACTGGAGCTGACGTCGCTCGCTCCAACCATCGCTCGGGCCTTGCCTTGGCTCTCCTTCTTCCTCGTTCATCGCTCGTCCTTGTGCTTGTTCTTGTACTTGCTCTTGTGGTCGCGCCTCGACCGGTACTTGCCATCGTTCCTCGACTTGTGCTTGTAGGCGTCCTTGTTCTCGACCTTCTCCGGGAAGTCAGTGACGAAGTATCCTGGCTTGCCGCACTGGAAGCATGTCCTCGTGTTCCTCCTCATGTTCACTCGGTTCTCGTGCAGCCTCTCGAACCGCCTCGTCAGGAGCGCTAGCTCGTCCTCTCCAAGCACGTCGAACTCCTCATCTGGCGTAGACATCAAGGAGGACAAAGAGAACATCCTGGTGGATGGGTTAGTGTTAGCCTTTCCTTTCGAACCATAAACGAGGGCGAGACTATGGGAATCAGTCGGACCCTCGAGCTTGGCAGTCATGCCCCTATCCACCTCAGCCGACTTGAGCTTCGAGAACAGCTCATTCACCGTCAGAGTGTCATACTTCTCTGACTCCACAATGGCCTCGAACTTTCCGCCCCATATTGTACGATCCAAAGAGTGTAAGATCTTGACAGCTCTATCATGATCATCGTACGGGAGCACGTCCACATTGGCCCTCATGTTGTTCACAACCACCGTGAACCTCTGAAACAAGGCATCGATGGACTCACCGGGGAGATGAGCGAAGTTCTCGTACTTTCTCTGGTAGGTCGCATACATCCGTGCCTGAACCTGGGCATTCCCAACATGAGCCTCCTTCAACACCGTCCAAATTCTACAAGCCAAGTGCTCGGTGTGCACCCGATCGAACTCAGGCTGACACAGACCACGAAACAAGTAGTCGACCGCCTTGTTGTTGGCGTCGAATCTGTCCCTCGATCCTGGAGCGAGGAAGTCCATCGGCTGGACATAGCCTGTGTCCACCGTGACATCCCAAAGGATCTGACCCTTTCCGCGGAGGAACGCTCCCATCCGCTTACTCCACATCTGGTAGTTCTTGCCATCGAAGTGTGGAGGACCCGAACCCCGTTCCTGGTACGCCATCCTTGGATCTTAGACTGGTTAGAGTCAACAAAGACCCAAACCGGCTCTGATACCACTTGAAGGACCGATTAGGCGATCAGAGAGGGGGGAGTGAATGGGAGCCGATAAAAATTCTTCTCGAAGGAAATTGAAACTCCGACCAGATGAACTCGCTCGATCGGACCCCCAAAATCACACGCTCCACACTTCTACCTTCCGTTTGCCAAAACCACGTAGCCACTGGAGTGCTACTGGTCCTAGGAACAAAACACTACCAGCAACCTCAACACACACGCACCCACGACTGTGAAAACTACTCGAAAGCCGGCTGTCCAGAGGGGGCGGTTAGACCGCCTCCACCAGGCAACCAAGAAATCCTCCGAAACACCTCTTCCGAGCACCAAAACGTACCACGGTTTCACCAACAGAGATCTCTGTTCAGGGCCATGCTAGCTACCAGAAAATCTTGGCGAAAACCAAAACTCCAGCCAGGGGCCTAGGGGCAGTTAGACCGGCTACCAGGGGCGGTCTAACCTCCTGTACCCAGCAACGAACTCCAAACAAGAACTCCTAGCAACCGGCACGAGAATGATCCGAAATTTCACCCAGACGCTCCTCTGATCAAGGCGAACAAACTCACAGAGGAAAATCCGACGAAACAGAACTTTGACCTAGAAGACCCAGGGTGGTTAGACTGCCCCCTCCAAGCGGTTAGACCCCCACTCCCAGAAAATCAACCCGCGGGTCAAACCCCAACTTCCTCACGCTCGATCTCCCGAATCACTCCACGGATAGCAGCAAATCTTCGGGAATAGCTGGGTTACCTCCTGGGCAACCCTACCTCAAAGGAATCGACCCGAATCGCTCACAATCAAGAGGAATCGAAGAAATCGCTTCTCTAGGTCAAGAACTCGCCCAACTCGAAAAACCACCAAATCGAGTCCGATTCAAGAGAGATTTTGGGGCAAAGTCACCAGCCAAAGAGGCACAAGATCCTCATACGTGATACCCACCAAAAACTCCAAGAAATCGTCCTCAAAACTCCGCCAACAAAGAGCTCCGAAAATCAACACAAAGAAGGACGGGAAAAACACTTCTCAACCTTGAGGAACAACGCCGAACCATCTATACATACCATGAAGGTTCATACAAGGTCTAGCTTGCCACCCAAACATCCATCCCTCTCTCTAGATCTCACATGAAGCTCTCAAGCTAGTCCTAGGAAAAACTAGGAAAAAGGAAAACGAAAATGGAAAAACAAATGAGCTAGGGTTCCAAGAATTGGCCGCCATCCATCCACTCAATGAGTATATATGGAGGCACCCAAAAGACTAAACTACCCTTACTTAAAACTAGGGATACAAGCCCCTCAAGGGTGAATTTGGAAGTCTTCAGATTTTCTTCATCGGATGGATGCCTGGTGACCGCAACCTGCTTAGCCTCGACGCAAGCCTTGCGATCCCGACGCGTGTCCTCCGCTTCGAAGCATCTCGGCGCCAGCGACCAGGGCGGTCAGACCGCCCCCCTGGGCGGTTAGACCGGCCCGGGCAATCTGACCGGCCCAGGCGGTCTGACCGCCCCTCCTGGGCGGTTGAACCGGCCTGGGTTGGCCACACCTCCTCGTCGAGTCTTCGGCCTCGGTTTTGTGGCTCAACCGAGTAACCCAGTGGTTTTCTGGTGAACCACTGCAAACCCCGCGAATTCGGTGTAGCCTGCGCCAATCTCCACTCATGACTTGGCTCCCACGTAGTCCCGTCTCGACCTTGGTTTTGAGGCTCTACCAAGAAACGTCCATGACTTCACCTTGCTGTTCATGCCACCATGCGGCCCGCACTTGAGCCCACTGGCCACCGGGTCCCTCAAACGAAGCCTACTTGTCTGCTCCACACCTGGAGGCCTCACCGGCAACGACCTTTCGCACTTGTTCTTCACCTGCACCAACACGAGTCAAGACACAACCTGCACCTGCAATACTTAGCCAAGAATCAGTCCACACAACGTTGTCAATCACTCATCACACAAGGAAGCGACCTTCCACCGGTCCTCGAACCACACATGGTCCTCACTCTGTAGAGAGCTACATTGAGTCCATATGACCCTGGTGAAGCATCTCTTTTCATTTGTTTGATCAGCTTGGTGATTTCCTGCAAGGTAGGTGTTGAATTGGTGAAAGGGTCAATGATGTCTACCTGGATTGGTGTGTTGGTCTGTGAGACCCTGTCTGTAGCATTAGGGAGTTGGGAGGTGAAGAGGTTGTTGAAGTAATGTATCATCACTTGAGCTATCTCTTGTGGGGCTGTTTTTCTGATTGCCACTCTTATCTATCATGAAATTGATTTTGTTGCTTCTGTTTTTTTGAGGATTGACTGATGGAAGAACTTGGTACTTTTGTTGGCCTTTAGTACCCATTTCTTCTCATACCTTTGTTTATGGTATTCTGCCTATTTTTGCTGTAAATGGTGATGTTGGAAGGTGAGAGTTTATTCCTGGCTGTGGTTTCTTTGGCTTGGGTGTAGGGATTGGAGTTGGGTGAGGGTCTGTTCTATATTGGAGAGTTGCTCGTGGATGGGTTTCTTTTTCTAACTCCAATGTTTCAGCATCTTAACTAGGGTTGAAGTGCGGCTATGGAAAGGTCTACCGCAAGTGTCTTGCCATGTTTTGAAAGCCAACTCTTGAAAATTGTCCTCCAAAATCCACCATTTCTCAAATCTAAAAGTTTTTTTTGTTTTGTTGATTTGAACCCTGTAAAATCGCTAAGATTGGAGCATGATCACTGTAGAGGATGGGAAGATGGTAGATCACGGTTCTTGGAAACAACTGACATCGTGCTGCATTTGCTAAACAACAATCAAGACGTTCATAAGTGGGATTAGTGTTAGTTCTTTTATTAGTTCAAGTATAAGCCAGCCCATTGAAACCCAAATAAAAAAGACCACATTATTTGACCATGCAATAGAACTCATTAATACGCAACAAATTAGCATTCCTAGGACCACATTTCTCAGAAGCATTCATAAATTCATTAATATCACCCGTACATAAAGTTGGAGTGTCCGGAGAGGCTAAAACAAAAGTCGACACATCCTGCTAGATTAAGTTGGTTTGCTTGTGATGGGGATCACCATACACACAAACTAGATTAAAGGTGCTATCAGCTACTTTATACACACAACTTGCTAATATATAGAACTTGCTAGAGTGAACTACTTGGATATCTACATCAACATCCCACAAAAGCCAAAGACCTCCAGAGAGCCCATCTGTTGGAACAATGTTGCACCCGTGCATAGAGAAACGATTAATAATCTGATAAGAAGAAAATCTAGAGTTCCTGGTTTTTGAAATGGAAATTACCTTAGCATTAGCTGACCTAATTAGGCAGGTGAGATGGTTCATTGTTGGACTTCTGTTGACAGTGTATTTTGGTACACCAAACATGTTTACTACACTTTGGTTTGGATTTCTTTATGGAACTAACCCGCCACTAGGCACACTAATCATATAACAAGTTCATCTTTGTGCATGCATTGGGAAGTGTTGTGTTTATGTAGGAAAACATGGACATAAAGGACGGATTCGCAACAAGTTCAAAAGAGCATTTACAGAGTCTTGTTCGTGTTCATGAGCTTGATGAAATCACTTCCAATGGTGGCAAGGACCGAAGTGCTACGTAGGAACACCCCCGGGGATTGAAGCGTAAAAGACCGAACTTCATGCACGGAGAACCTCCATCTTGGACGCGAGGATGATATCGTCAAAATCATGCAAGTGGAAGGGGCAAAGTGCATAATCACCTGAGGACCCACAGGAGCGAAGGGGCGACCGAACCGGGCCGAAATGGGCCTGGTCCAGTCGGCCTAGGCCGGCCGGCCCAGCCCACTTCCAGTGTCGGTTCAGCCCCCCTTTCCTTGCACCTAAAGGATCTTCAACCCTAAAACCCTGGAGGCCCGCCATTCGCAAGGGGGAGAGCCATTCACACCAGGAGGCCATCCACAAGCTAGAGAGAGAGGAGGGAGATCTCCGGAGGGAGATCGTCCACCTCGAAGGAAGCACCCACAAGTGGAGACGAAGGAAGACACCGTCAGAAGGGTGACCATGATCAACGGTGCTATGTCTAGCACCTTGATGGGGTAATCTCCTTATTCGTCCATGGGTTGTAATCGATCTTGAGATGTAATCATACTTTGTTGGGTTATCTATCTATCACCTTGTATTGAATATACTTTATTGCTTAAGGTTAGACACCATGCCATAAAGGGAGTAGAGCTCCAATGCTCCCTTGGATCCATTCAATACGCCGTGTCCATCATAGGTCTAGTCACGAATACCTTCGCGTAGTGACAGTACGAGAGGAGGGAAAGGGAGAAACCGTGGTCACAACCCTCAATAGATTAGATTGGTTTTCATGTTTAAAGTGATTGCATGCTCTAGTATCATAGACCCATGGGCGAGTGTCTTTTATCTTGATTGCTTAATCATTCTCTCTAGTGTAGTTTAGTTGTTTTCTAGTTTAATCATAGTTAGGGTTTGAGTAGCTAGTGTGCAAAGGTAGATCAAACGCTTGTAATCCCCTTGCTCCGTGGATTGACAAGAACCTTGGGAATCCCATGGTGAAAAAGGTGTAGGTCCGTACGCTTGCGGAACGTAGAGGGATACGTCTTTTATCCGTCAACAAGCCCCTTTTTCTGGCGTCGTTGCCGGGGAGCAAGCTAGTTTACATTGTTTGGTTTGCATTTAACTTAGTTTTATATTTAGTTTATCTTTTGTTTGCTATATCTAACACATATTATCTAGAAAAACACTTGTTTTGTTTTTGTTTTTGTTTTTATCTTGTTGTCTAGATGGCGTTCGCTAATCAACCCGTGGAAGAACCGGAGAAATCACTAAGGGATTACGCTAGCCCTCGATGTGAAGACATAAGAGTACAAGCGTCGGATTCAAAGCTCGAAGCGACCAAGTATGAAATCAAATCCAAGATCATCGAGATGGTGGCGGCAAACCCGTTTGAAGGGATGGTTTCGGAGAACCTGTATAGACACATAAGGCATTTCACGATGGTATGCAACATGGTGCGTCAAGAAGGAGTTCTCGATGAATGGTTCAAATGGAATCTCTTTCCCTACTCACTTTCCGGTGAAGCAAAGACATGGTACTCGTTTGCATCCTTTGAAATTGAAGGCAATTGGAATAAGTTGACAAAGAAGTTTTGTGAGAAGTTCTTTCCAATTAGCAAGGTTCAACATCTAAGGAGGCAAGTGATCACTTTCACGCAAGGAGAAGAGAAAGGGATAGACCAAGCCTGAAATAGGTTTAATGAGTTGATCGAACAAGGACCAAGACTCGGCTTCTCCAGTGACGTACTCTTGCATACATTTTTCTTTTCCCTAACCCCTAGTTGCATGCAACACGTCCAAATGTGTGCAAGTGGGGATCTCATGGAGAAAACACTCACGGAAGCCGCCCAATTTCTACAAAAAATTAGTAAAGCGGCTGCCATGCGAAGAGATTGAGAAACAAGACTTGCAGAAGAGCCAGAATATAACTCGAGGATGAAGAAGTGTGCTGAATTTTCTAAAGAGCCAACCCCGGAAATCACAAAAGAGGAGCCAATCCCGGAAAAGCTTGAAGAAGAACACATCAAGTCAAGAACTACCCCGAGCGTTGACTTCGCCGTATCAAATGAAACAAACAAGAGAAGCATGTCAAGCGCGAAGCCACTAAGGGAGTTCAAACCAATGGATTGGGTTCCAATCGATTACGGAGAAGTATTCGACAGAGAAGACCGTTCCCTAATCAAAAGGGGATGGCAAGAGCATTGGAAGTGGATTTCCCACCAGAAAAGAAAGCGAAAGATTCATACGACCTTGAAACCACCGGTGAGATCTTTCAAAAACTCTTTGGAGATGATGAAGTGGATCCGGAACACATAGCCGAGGTGAAAAGAATCATGGGGATCAAGCCCGAAGCATCGCCATATGCTCGCCTCGCTGAAGTTTACGCGATTGGATCCGAAGAAGAAGAGAAGACGACACCACACTTGAGTTGCGAGATCAACGGAGTTCAATGCAAGGCTTTATGCGACACCGGAGCCCAAGTAAGTGTCCTATCTTCTAAAATTTACAATAAAGTTTAAGACCACAACCTAGACTTAGCTCCAACATCAACAAAATTAATCATGGGAGATGGTATAACAATTAGACCTCTAGGTATTGCTTGCAACATGAATGTAAAAATCTCTGGAAAATGTATACCAACTGATTTCTTTGTTATTGATGCTTACCATAGTAATCATGATCACATAATTCTAGGTAGGCCCTTTCTTAAGTTGGCTGATGCCATGTTGGATGCCGGAAAAGGCAAAGTAACAATGAACCTTAATGGAAAAAAGTACACATATAACTTTCTTCGCGTTTCTAAACACCTTACACCCTTTCCTCCCGAAGACAAAGAAGTAGAAGAGGTAGATAGTCTTTGTTTTGTTGAAACCCTTAGAGACCCGCTGCAAAGAGCGATGGAAAATCAAATTAGTGATCAACAAGATGAAGAGCTAGAAGAAGCAACAAAAGGCTGAGAACCACAAGATGGAAGCGTGGAGGAAGAAAAATTCGAGGACAAAGGAGAGATTAAACCCGAGGAGCCACAAGTGCCCGAGGTAGACCTTAAACCTTTGCCCAAAGGATTAAAGTACGAATTTTTGGGCCCAGACAAGGCTTATCTAGTCATTGTGAGCGACGAGTTGAGTCCCGAAGAAAATGAGAAGTTGCTGATTTTATTGAAAAAACATAGGAAGGTGATTGGATATTCAATCAACAATCTCAAAGGTCTTAGCCCAGCCTTTTGAACTCATCGTGTACCAATAGAAGACCATTGTAAGCCCGTAGTGGACCACCTGTTGACGTAAAATCTACACCTTACGCCAAGCACACAGCAAGCCGAACAAGCTAGCTTCACACGCGCAAACATTCCAAGACGTGCCAGTCAATTTTCCCTGAAAATTAACAAAAGACAAAGTAGTTAAATTCCAAAGCTTGGAACTTGCCGGGTGGTACCAGACAGTTCCATATTTACGGCCATTAAGCCAAGTGAGATGGCATATAGCCATAAGGAGCTATCTGCCAGCAAACTAGAAACCATTCGGGAGCTTTAAAGTGCAAAACGCAACATAGCCGAACATATGATATAAGCATGACGAAAATCGGTCTTTATTTGAATAAGATTGCACGTGCACGAAATCATGACCGATCCTCCATGATAAATAACAATAAAAATAAATGAAGTAAAGCATGATCATAAACATGTAATAAACAAGCATGCATAGGCTCAAAGCACTAGTCTACCGCATGTCTAGGTACTTTAAAACCCGTCAAGCATGATGTCAAACAAATCTATCCACCGCGTGATACAACTTGTTTGAAGATCACTATACCAACCACAAATAGATCTATCCACTGCATGATACGATCTATATATGGAAAGCTAAAAGCATGCAATATTTAAAGCATAACTTACAAGCATGTTTCACTCGTGAAAGCATAACCGAATACGGCTGTACAGCCGAATCGGGGTCCATGAAGGAGGAGCAAACGTCGCTAAATATGATAAATCTATCGGATCGAATTAAAGGCCTAATCCACCGGATGACTAGCTTTAAAACAAACCTAAAACCTGCATCTACCGCATGATACCTGGTTCTTTCAAGATTTACACAAAATCAACAAGATTGAACCCGCAACACGTAACAACCTAGATCGGTTCGGTTTCGGCTATTTAATAAAAACGTGATCCACGTGCCCTTTGAAGCAAAATGTGAACGCGTAATGTAAAGACCACGAAACAAGATAAAACCGATCCAAACCAATCTAAATTGAACAAAAGAGTGTTATATGAATTTAAACATAAAGTAAAAACTCAAAACAACACAGGGTAACTTAATGAATCTATTGGATCTTGCCAAAATCCAATAGAGCCGATAATTAGCTCCAAGCTAGATCTTAGCCCACCGCATGGCTCATGATCTAACAAGAAACCTTCTTGAACCAAGCTTGAATCTACCGCATGACACGAAGCATGGTAACAAGACTACTTGCATCACGATCTAAATCCACCGCATGATACTAGACATGATACAAGGTTGCCGATACTTACGGAGGTCGACTGATCGATGAACCCTCTCACAAAACTCGACGACACGACAAGGACTCAAGGTTTTGGTGTAAAGCCGGTTTGTTATGGGAATGTTTTCGAATACAATTACATACATCCAGGGTCTGTATTTATACCCTGTCATGGCATGACTCCGAATGGACTACGAGCACAATATTTGATACCTAATTTATCTCTAAGTACGATCGCTTATCCATCCATTCGTCCCTTCCGCTTAGCCCACGTCATCACGCAATCCCACAAAATCAGCGCGAACAGATTCCTTGCCGAACGGAAGCCAACTGCTGACCGCGAGCTCCTTTGCCGAATCTTTCTGTAGAAACCTTCCTTCTTCTAGACGGATTCTTTCACCAAGCTGGGCCCACAACTCAGACTCCTTCCTGTGCCAAATTTTGGTGTTAACATATGCCTCTTCAATTACGAGATAAAAGTGATTTTATTCCGAAATTGACTCCAATTGCCAACGTCTTCAAATTGAATCTGTTCAACACCTATTCTCTCTCCCCGCAATCCATCGGAGCCTCCGTCCAGATCCAAACCCTAGGTCATCTTCTCTCCAAGCCCAAGTCTCCAATGGTAGGTCAAAATCAAGCCGCTCAGGTAAATTCCATCCTGTAAGATTTATTCGGCACTAACTTTTTGATTGCTACCTGAGATTTCTTTTCTGCCTTCTCTCAACAGGAGCTTTACACCGAGCTTCTAATCCGCACTGAGGCCAATTCGACGTCTTACTTCCTCGGTCCTGTGGGAATTTCCGATCCCCGCGAGTTTATCGCAACCGAATCCCAGAGAATCCCCTTCGAAGCAGCTTTATCTAAGCCTTCCCTATGGCAGGACGCTTTCAAGAACTGGCCCTTGCCCCCAATTGCGGGCTGGAGAAACTGGTACAAAAGGGTGCTTGCGGATAACAGCGTCAAGACCCAAGCTTGGGACAACCTCCGCAGTGCTCAATGTTTGGAGCTTTCCTTGGCCGAGACCCCGAAAAACGAAGACCTTTTGATAGCGGCTTGTCACTTCTGGTCAAATGGTGTCAATACCTTCCTCTTTGGTCACGGCCCAATGTCCCCAACTCTGGCCGATGTCTACATGATTACCGGCCTTGATGTTTCAGGATCCGTGTACCCCTGGGACTACAAAGGCTCCACAAGACAAACAGGGGTGAAACCAGGAAGTGGATATAAATTATATATCCAGAAACACAGGAAGGACGGTCCCCTGGGTGACGTTGAGTATAGAGCATTCCTGAACATGTGGTTGTGCAGATTCATTTTCTGTGGTAAAGCCAATGAGCCCACTCTGAATCACATTGTAATGGCTACTCAGTTGGCTGGTGGTAAACGCATTCCTCTTGGAAAATACCTCCTGGGCAGTGTATACTACATGCTTCATCAGACGGTCACCCAAATGTATACCGGCCAGAAGATAGCATGTGTCAACGGCCCTTGGTGGTTTGTACAGATGTGGTTGCAATTGCACATGCACCAGATTGTTGGCATTGACCTCAACAACCGGTTTTTTCCTTCATTCAATTATCATGAAGGAGAACCTCAGATCACCAGAGGATGCCAAACCTATGGAGAGGCTGCTTCAACTGTTTCCATCAATCAGAATGTCAGCCAGCTTTTCGAGCTCTTCTTCAAAGGCTTCCCTAACCCCCTCTGGCTTCCTTATATCATGACAATTTAACCCTCTCCTTCAAATTCTCCTTTGAGACCGGACGCCAAGATGGAAAGTTCCTAGAGATTTTCAACATCTTGATCCATCCATGTTCTTTGCCAGCTGAATTTTGTGGGGGGAGGTTAAATCACAGCACTTATGAATACTATCAGCCAAATATTGTGGCTCGACAACTTGGATGTGGCCAGATGCCTCCAAGAATATTTCTTCATGAATTCCTCAAACCCAGAGAAGAAATCAAAGAATTTGCTCAATCCAGAAGGGTTTTTCAGTATGAATGCAGTAGAACCATTTATACCTGGCCTTTCACACCTACAACAATAACTCATCCCACCTTCAACTCTTGGTGGCAAGAATTTCATGACCATATTTTCAGCGAGCCAGTGCACTCATTTTTCTAGAGTTGATGCCTGATTTCCAGCCAACTTCAGAGGTAACATCATGATTTTTCTTTTTAGATCAAATATTTCCTTTACTAACCATGATCTTGACCATTCCCTGCAGAATACTGTGCCTGCCCCACAAGCCAGGACAATCATTTGTAATGTAGTATATCCAATTTCTACCCTGGGATTTAAATCCCCAACTTTGGCTCAACTGATGGCCAGGTATGCCACAATGGACCCAACTCTGTCCAGTGTCACTGCTGACAAGAGAAAAGGCTTGCCTCTGATTGCACCTCCTGCTGCTAAGAGGAAAAGAACCACCAAGAAAGTCCTTGTTGAGGTAAAATTTCCTCTTTCTTGATCACAAGATTACTCTTTACTGATAAATTTCATCTTATGTAATTTCAGACTAGAATCCAGCAGCCTTCAGCTTCAGAACCTGCCAATGTTCCACCTACTGGTATGATCTTTTATCACCTTTTCTCAGAGATTAACACTGGCATTTACCCTCAATCTGGCATTCGCAGAAGAAACACTGGTGAATCATCCTGTGGCTATCCCTGATCCTCAGTGTGCAAGCCCACCAACAGCTGAAGCATCTGCCCAGGTAGAGATCTCATCCTCATCAGGGACCCAATCACCTCTTGCTCAAACAGAAGCACCAGCTTCACCAGAGATGAACCCCTCAATCCAGTCAGAGGCTTCCAGTCCTCTAAGGGTTCAACCCCCTATTGGCCAAGTAGAAAACCCAACCACACCAGAGGTAAATCTACCTCCTTTTCATCCAGAAGCTTCAGATATGCCAGAGATTGTACCAGCACCTTCTCAAACAGAAGCCTCAGCTTTGCCCAAAGTTCCTCAAGCTCCTACTTCACCAGTGGCTCAAGAGATACCCCCTGAAACTGAACAAAACCTTACCCCAGTTCAGGAAGTCAGGCATGAGGTAAGCAGATGCACTTAATTCTGTTATCTCCTTTACTTTCAATGAACCACTCTTGATTCGGCAATGTTACCCTTTCAGGATCAAATTCCTTCATCATCAAGCTCATTGGTGGAGAATAATCCAGCTGCCGAAACAAGAGAAAGGGGAACTCAAGCCCTACCGTGAGAGGAAATCCAAACCGAGGGTGCAAGAAATCTCGCCTCGCTGTGTGTGGTAGAGAAAAGATGCTCGAGACCAAATCAGAGACCTCGACTATTTCGAAGGAATGCTTGGGCCCATCAGCCAAGAACTTCCTGAGGACATCAAGACTTCATTGGATCCCGTCTCTGATTTGGATATTCATTATGCGGCCATAAGGCGAGCCTTGAGGAATGTGTCTACCCGACCAGCTGTTGAGCAAAGGAAAACCAAAGCTGAACAGGCTGTGAAAGGAGCACAATCCCAAACTGAGACTCACAAGGGAACGATGGCCAATTTGCAATCTGCTCGCGAACTGAAGGTTGCCAGAAAGGCCGCATTGGAGGCAGAGCAAAAAGATTTGTGTGCCGAAATAGAAGCTGATGACAAGAAAATAGCCGAACTTCCCGGTCTGATAGAGAAAACTCAGGAGGAAGCATCATCGGCTATAGCTGAAGTGAATCAATGCGAAGCAGAACTCACCGTCCTGTCCAATGCCCAGAAAGATTACCAGGAACGGATGGAGGATATCCACCAAACGATATCAAATGCCTCCAATGTATTCGCCAAATATTTAAACATTTAGCTGCTCTGAGCGACGTGTAACCAAACTGATCGTTCCCGCCACATTTGCCTTTTATAAGTTCACTTTCCTTTTCCTTGCGTGACTTTGACTGTAGCTCTGAACGATCCATTCAGTAATCAGTAAACAAACAGCGCCATACCCAAATGGCACCTCAGCCGCAACTTAGCCGAGCTAGTCAACCGAATACGACTCAGCTTTGAATCCCAAATGACCCGATGGCGAGTTGGATAAGGAAACCTCTCCACCTTCCAAGTTTTTCGGGATATGCGCCACGATCTGAGGCCACGATCTTTTCACCAGGCCTATAAATAAAACCGTGGGTGCCCCCAGCTCTTTACCAAGCCTTTAGCCTTCAAATCTTCACCAACCTCAAGCTTTTCTTCCCAATCGCCAGCGCAGCCCAAAAACCAATGGCGGGGAGCAAAAACAGGCGTCGCGCCGTCGACGAGGCAGAAGGGAGCCACGCCAGTTCGCGTCGGAGGCAATGATCGCCATCTTCTCTTCATTACTTGCCTAAGATTTCCCTTTGTTTCTGACGATCCCGTTTGTTTCGGGCTTGTTCAATGGAACCCGTCTCCTGCGCCGGCCAATCAACCTCTATCGGACGACTCCTCGGAGTCGGACCGCTACTCCCCCATGCCCTACAGGGAACTTGACGCTCTCTGCTTTAAGGCGGAACTTGAAGTGGCCCAGCGCGAGCTGGAAGACGTCTCCAAGAAGGCTGGCATAGCCGAACTGGATTGGGAGGACCAGCGCAAGCAGCTGCTGGCAACCATCGACGGTACGGCTCTGGAACCGCTCCCGAATCTAATCTGGCTTTTGATACTAATCACCATCACCTTGTACTTTGCAGCCCGTGACGCTGAGCTCAACCAGCTGAAAATGCTGGTGGAGCAATTAGCTGACAAGGTGAACGCCCGCGGAGACACGCCGGCGGAGCGCCTTGCCGTGGTTGAAAACCGCGTGGACGAGGTGGCCACCCACGGCATCCGCCTGGGCACCACTTTGGGCTTGACCGCCATGGCGACGCACACCAGCGTCGACAACTCCACCCGGCCGCGCGGCTTCTAGGGCGGCGCGCCGGAAGACATCAACGAGATCGAGGTTATCCTGGAGCACCTCGACGGCCACGGCGACGCCATTGCCGAACTCACTCATCCCCAGTCTGTGCTAAACAGGCTCTTTGATTAGATTGTACTAGGGATGATTGATTATCGGCGATAAATAAAGAACTTTCAATTTCAATCCCCGTGCTCGTATCGTGATGATTCCTCTGCGTTTGCCACTGCGAGCCTTATTTTTCTTGAACGTATTCGGGAACTTGCTTGAGCTGAACACGCGAAAACAGATGCCCCTTGGCGCACAACCCGCAGAAAATCCTCGATTCGGTAGTCCGTAAGCACTGTTCAATGAAAACCCTTCGCATTCGGGAGGGAAGCCCTGCCACTTGGTATTCCAATAACGCACGCCAGCCAGTCATCACTCCCGATGCACTCTCTCAATCAATAAAATAGCCTGCTGAGATGCCCTGCAAATCCCCTCGCACACTCATCCATCACTTCTCATCTTCTCCCCTGCTCTAGAAGAGAAAACCCCAAGGCCATGCACAAAGGCAAGCAACCCAGGGAGGACAACGCCCCAAAGAAACGCACCATTCGAGAGTGAGTTTTCCTTTAACTTGCTCCTCGCTACCTTGTGTGATCTCGTGCTTTACTTCCTCTTTGTTTTTTTCTTTTAGCCTCGATCTGCTTCATGAAGAAATCATTGGGACCGAAGCAGCGCCTGAATACATCTCCTCTGACTCCTCCCTCGAAGCAGAGGATGCCACGCTCGAGCAGAGGATCAACCATCAACTACGCCGCTGCGTTCGACATGTGGAGCATGACCTCCGGGACATCACCGCTCGTTGCCAGGCCGAACGCGAGCGTCGCATGCCTTTGGAGGCACTAGTAGGAGGTAAACGTTTCCAACTTCACCTTGATTCCGCGCTTGCACCTGGATCTCTATTTCTAACCACTGTTCCTCTGTCCTAGATGTCTCTGACAGGTACAATAACTTGAAAGCGGCTTGGGACAGCTTGGTGGAGGCAGCAAACCATGGTCATCCCCACAGCTTCCAAGTTGCCGTCACGGTGTTCCTGGAACAACTGAAGAGGGAGCAGCTGAAGAAGCAAAGAAAAAAGGATTGAAGCATACTTTCGCTCTTACGCCAGGCCTTCTGCTTTCCACCCCCTCGTAGTTAGATGTAGACCTGCAAGAAGCATTTGCAATGTAGTTTTGTGCTAAGGGCAATACATCGAAGTATTGGCCATTCCCCCTGTTCAGAAATTTTTTGTTCTAAAGGCGGCTTCATCCTTGAACGCCGGCTATCGCTGTATTAGATGCATGTAATCCCAATGTGATCAACGATCAATTTCAATACTAGGATAATACTTCTTTAAATATCTTCCATTTATTGCAGCAGAAAATTCTTGTCCTAGTAAAGTTTTCAGCATGTAGGCATTACTGGGCACGCATCTGACCACCCGAAAGGGTTCTTCCCAGTTAGGGGACCATTTGCCGAATTCACTGTATTTGGATCCAATCGGCAGTAAAGCTTTCCAAACCAACTCCCCTTCTGCAAATTGCCTAACTTTTACTTTCTTGTTGTAATACTTGGCAACTCGCAGCTTGTTCTTTTCAATATTTTCCAGTGCCCTAAGACGGATCATGTGCAAGTCCTCTAACTCATCCATCATTAAGCCACTGTAATCTTTGGAGCTTAAGTTCTTTTGCAAAACCACTCTCCTTGAAACTGATTGTATTTCCCAAGGTAAAACTGCATGGTGCCCATAAACCAATTCATAAGGAGATGTCTTTGTGGCTCCATGAGGGGCCATTCGGTAAGCCCATAAAGCTTCATTGAGTACCGAATGCCACCTTCTTGGCTTCTGGTCGATCTTCTTTTGTATAAGCTTGATCATGATCTTATTAGAAGCCTCCGCGACCATTAGCTTGGGCATAATATGGAGAAGAATTGAACAATTTGATCCCCATGCTTTCGGCAAACTCCCTAAACTCCAAGGACACAAACTGAGCTCCCTGATCAGTTGTGATTGTTTGAGGTATTCCAAATCGATAAATGATATGTTCCTTGACAAATTCAACCATGTTCTCTGATGTCACCTTCTTCAGTGGAATTGCCTCAACCCATTTGGTAAAGTAATCTGTCGCCAAAAGCACAAACTTATGCCCCTTGCTAGATGGTGGATTAATCTGGCCAATCAAGTCTATACCCCAGCCCCTGAATGGCCATGGCTTGATAATGGGATTTAATGCTGATGAAGGAACCCTTTGAATATTTCCAAACCTCTGGCAGTCTTGACATCCCTTGTAATACTCAAAGCAATCCTCCAACATCGTCGGCCAAAAGCACCCAGCTTGCCTGATGACCCATTTCATACGGTAAGCCGATTGATGTGCTCCACATATCGCATCATGCACCTCACTCATCATCTTTTTTGCTTCTTCTGGACCCAGGCAACGCAGCAATACCCCACCCAAAGATTTGTAGAATAGACTTCCATCCAGAAGAACAAATTTGATGGCCTTGTACCTGAGTTTCCTAGAGACCTTTCGAGATGGATCCTCCAAATAATCAACGATCTCTTTTCTCCAATCATCCTCTACAAGATCCACTCCCAGCACGCATACCTCCATGGCCAACGCTTCTTGACTTTTCCTATAACCTGAAGCGCTTTGAGCCAGCCTGTTTGCTTCTTCATTGTGTTCCCTAGGAATATGCTGTAGAATTACTAACTGGAAGCTTTTTAAAATCTTTCTGCATTCCTCGTAGTAACTCCTCAGGGCATCACTTTTACACTCGTATTGGCCGTTCAACTGTTTGATAACCAACTCTGAATCTCCATAAACCTCAACTGAAACAGCCCCGGCCTCTCTCAAATATTGAAGCCCTCGAAGCAATGCCTCGTACTCAGCCTGATTGTTTGTAACAGTGGGCTGGATAGGGATGGCAAAATCAAACATCTCATCCCTGGGTGAAATTAATAGGATCCCTACTCCCCCACCTTTACCACATGATGATCCATCAAAGAATAAAGCCCAAGGAGTAATTTCAAGCAAATCAATTGATGGATCGCGATGTTCAGTTATAAAATCGGCAATGATCTGACCTTTTTTAGCCTTTGCCGATTCGAACTTCAACTCAAACTCAGATAAAGCCAAGATCCATTTGCCAATCCTGCCATTCAAAATTGACATAGATAACATATGTTTTATTACATCAAACTTGGAGTATACAACGCATTCGGCATTCAACAAGTAGTGCCGAAATTTTGTACACGAGTAGTAAACACATAGGCACAACTTCTCTGCAGCCGAATACCTGGTCTCAGGATCAAGTAATTTTCGGCTAAGGTACACTACTACCCGCTCCTTTCCTTCAAACTCTTGAATAAGGGCCGATCCAATGGTTTGGGCATCGGCCGCCATGTACAACTTGAAAGGCTTATTCAACTGTGGAGGGACCAGTACCGGTAGTTCCTTCATGTATTGCTTGATCTCATCAAAAGCCTTTTGTTGTTCGTCACCCCATGTGAACTTCTGATCCTTCTTAAGCTTCAACAATGGAGAAAAGGACAAAACCTTTTGTGACAGATTTGAAATGAACCTTCTGACAAAATTGATCTTGCCGAGCAGTGATTGCAACTCCTTGAGATTGGTTGGAGGGACAATTCATCAATAGCTTTCATGCTTTTCTTGCCAACTTCGATCCCCCCTTCGTGTACCAGGAATCCTAAGAATTCTCCAGCTGATACTCCAAAAGCACATTTGTTCGGATTCATCTTCAAACCATGCTTCCGGGTGCATTCCAAAGTTTTCTTCACGTCCTCCAAATGTGTGTCATGATTCAAAGACTTGATCACAACATCATCAATGTAAATCTCGACAATTTTGCCGATCAACTCGTGAAATATATAGTTCATGGCCCGCTGATAAGTTGCACCGGCATTTTTCAACCCAAATGTCATGACTATCCATTCAAACAGGCCTATATGACCAGGACATCTGAAGGCTGTTTTTGATATATCCTCTATTGCCATGAAAATCTGGTTGTACCCTGCATTACCATCCATGAAACTGATAACTTTGTGTCCAGCAGCAGCATCAACCAATAAATCGGCAACAGGCATTGGGTACCCATCCATAGGAGTAGCTCTGTTCAAGTCCCTGAAATCTATGCAAACCCTCATCTTTCCATTCTTCTTGTAAACAGGGACAATGTTAGAAATCCACTCCGCGTATCTGCATGGCCGAATGAAGTTTGCATCGAGTAATCTTTCAACTTCTTTCTTCACATCGGCCAATACTTCGTCTTTGTAGATTTTCCGGGGAGGTTGCTTATATGGTTTAAAACCAGATTTGATTGGCAACCAATGCTCAACAATGGAACGGTCCAAACCAGGCATCTCCGAATAATCCCAAGCGAAGCAATCTTTATATTCCTTAAGCAGCTTGATCAATTCCTCCCTGAAGTCTGATTGCAAGTTTGCGCTGATAAATGTCGGCCTTGGTTTGTCACCGTTTCCAATGTCAACTTCCTCCAATTTATCGGCCGACATGAATCCTCGCCCCAACTTGCCATCAGTACCATCGACGGGATTATCCATTAAAAATTGCTATAAGAGTCGACTGCTTGAATCGGCTGTTGATCACTGCTGACAGGCTCAACAGGACCTTCTCCCCAGTCTTTTCCTGAGAAACAATCAATACCATGATATTCCAAGAAAGCTGGTTCCACATTGGCGACGCTCACTGAGTCATCTGCTTGGACCACCTCAATATCGTCATCTACCCATTGAATGAGCTGCTGATGCATGGTAGATGGGATACAGCAATTGGCGAGAATCCAGTCCCGCCCAAGCAGTAGGCTGTAGGCTCCTTTGCCCTCGATGACAAAAAAGGTTGTGAGCAATGTCTTGGACCCAATCATCAGATCCACGTGGATGCACCCCTTGGTATCTGAAGGATTCCCAGCGAAATCGTTCAGAATTATGCTCGTAGGTGTCAAGTCTCTAGGGCCCATGCCAAGTTTCCTGAAAGTGGTGTACGGCATCACGTTGACTGCCACCCCACCATCAACAAACATCGTGGTCAATGGCTTGCCATTGACGTATCCTTTCAAGTACAGCGACCTCATGTGTCGATTTCTGGCCGGTTTGTCGAAGGTGGCTTGTTTGGCTAGCACCAGTTGCGCCATCAGTCCCCCAAGCTGTTCATCGTCATTGACATCCAGGGACGTTTCTTCCTGCACAACTTGATTAGCAGGAGCCATAAACTCATTCGGCAGAAAATATACCATACATGCCGGAGCCGAACGATTTGATCCTTTAGGCTTGTCCTTTGGACGCCACACCTGTCTCTTCTGGATCCCCGCCTTCCTTAATTCACGATTCCTCAAGCGCTGAACCCTTCTTTTCTGGCTCTTCCTCAAGCCAGGTGGGCACCACTGTTCTTCTTGCCAGATATATTCTTCTTCTTCTTGATCAGCCCATCTTTGATCTGCCTGTCTCTTTCTGGGGTGATCGATGACCTCAACTATTTTTTGACGCCGATCGTCACTGGGATGTATCTTTCCAATTCTTTCATGGACGGATCGGCGATTGGCAGTCTCCTGCCTATACTCAAAGTACCTGTCGCTACACTCAGGGCAGTTCCTCAACGTAGGAAGCTTCAAGCCTTCATTCCAGCAGTGCCTGAAGAATGCGCACCCCCAATGTGCGCGCTTCTGCTCGCGCGTGTACTGCTCCAAATCTCTCCTGCGTGCTTCCTCTTCGGCCCTGCGTCTCTCCTCCTCGTGCTTCCGTTTCTGGTAGCGCTCTTTCTCTAGCTGACGCTGCCACTTGTTGAGGAGGATGCGCGTAGTGACCCTAGGTTTGGCCCTGGACGACTCCCCAATCTCGACATGGCTCTTGAGAACGCGAGGGGCTTCTCCATGAACCTGCTCCAACGTCACCTGACGCTCTGGGTCTACTGCTCCATCTTGCCCTGCCCTAGCCGAAGTCAAGACCTTAACCTTGCCCTTTTCCTCGGCAGTCACCATGTTGACAGAAAAGCTTATCATGTTCGGGGGGAAAAGGGTGGCCGTCCAGTTTCATCTTGTTGTCAAACTTGAGATGACCCTCCTGGATAGCCTTCTGGATCCTCATCCTGAAGACCCTACAGTCGTTGATGGAGTGAGAATTCCTGTCATGAAAGCCGCAGTAACGTTTCTCTTTTACTCCATCAGGCCGAAGCATGGAATGCCCCTCAGGCAACTTGATTCGGCCTTCCTTCACCAAGAAGTCAAATAGCTTGTCAGCTTTAGTAACGTCAAAGTCGCATGTGCCTTTGGCCTGCTTGATCCAGCGCTGATTCATGGTCAACGGCTCCTTGCCCCACATGATCTCAGCAGCAGCCACTTCCTGTTCATCGTCAGAATCTTCCATTTGATCGGCCTTCTCCAGGAACTGATTGTAGATATCAGCTATGTCATGCTGCTTGTTGAACCTGGTGTCTTTCTTAAACCCGTAGGCCTGGTTGCTCATCAATGACAGCTTTTGAGACAGTTGACCCAGGTTATCGAACTCCATACCAAACAGCTTTTCTCGCACGGCTGGCAGCATCCCTGCAACGGCCATGTCGGCCAACTGATCATCTGGCAGATTTAACGAGAAACACATGCCTTTGACTTCCCTGAACCTCCTGAGGAACTCCAAGGGCGTCTCATTGTGCCTCTGCTTCAGAGTGGTGAGATCGATGAGCTTCTTTTCCGTGCTACCACTGAAGTAATGAGCGTGGAATTTTCGCTCCAGCTCCCTCCATGTGCCAACTGATTGGGGAGGCAAAGATGTGAACCACTGGAACGCTGGGCCCGTCAGTGACATGGGGAAATACGTGACCTTGAACGCCTCTTCAGATGAGGCCTCTCCAAGCTGCATCAGGTAGTGAGCAATGTGCTCAACCGTGCTCGTGTCATCCTGCCCGGAAAACTTTGTAAATTCAGTCGGAGGTTTTACCCTTGGCGGCAGGATCACTTTGTAGTACCACTCCAGAAAAGGAGGCATGTAGGCAGGTCCCTGCATTTTAGGTTTGAGGCCGAATTGATTCTACATCATATCGGCCATTTTCTGAACCAGGATATCGTCCTCTTGCATGCCTGCAGCTGCACCGTAGCCCGGATTCGGGAGAGCATCAATGGCCCCATAGTCCATCACTTCGTGGTAGCCTCCACCGTACAAGTTCTTCTCGTAACTGTTGCTAGGCCGGGGCAATCTTGTAGGTGGACGCGAGTGGAACCCCGTACGAGCCAAACGCCGGCTCCCCATACGTAGGCTGATATGGGTTCGACTGTTGAATCGGTTGACCCTGCATCGCCTTGCGGAGGTGGCCGGGATCGGGCCGCCCTCTCGCGGCCCGCAGAGGAGGTTGAACTGGTTGACCTCCAGCGCCTTGTGGAGGAGGCTGGACGGCCTGGCTTCCAGCACTCTGCGGAGGAGGCTGAACTGGCTGGCTTCGTAATGGTGGCTGGGAACTGGACTCTCCAATCTCCATGCTGCATCCCTGAAGGGGTGCTCGACTGAATACTTGCTCTATGCCTGGGCCAAAAATAGCCACCATCATCTGCTTGAACAGACCCAGGAAAGCCCTATGATGCTTGCCCATTATGTCTTCCGCAGTATCCCGAAACGCTTGCATGCATTCTTCTTTCTCTTGCAGAGTTGTGGCGTCAGTTTCTCCTGAGAGTAGCACCCTGGGCACCTCGTTTTTGAGATACGGAACGCCGCTCCTGTTCTTTTTGAATGACATCAAGCATTTTTGTTGAAACTGATCAGTGGCATCTTTTAGCTGTTGTAGCTGCTCTGGAGAGAGATCCTCGATGGCGACATCCAGAAGGTCACTGATGTCAGGCATCTTGATTTTCGGCTATTGGTCCCACCAGGCGTGCCAAAAAGTGTGTTGACGTAAAATCTACACCTTACGCCAAGCACACAGCAAGCCGAACAAGCTAGCTTCACACGCGTAAAGATTCCAAGACGTGCCAGTCAATTATCCCTGAAAATTAACAAAAGACAAAGTAGTTGAATTCCAAAGCTTGGAACTTGCCGGGTGGTACCAGACAGTTCCATATTTACGGCCATTAAGCCAAGTGAGATGGCATATAGCTATAAGGAGCTATCTGCGAGCAAACTAGAAACCATTTGGGAGCTTTAAAGTGCAAAACGCAACATAGCCGAACAGATGATGTAAGCATGACGAAAATCGGTCTTTATTTGAATAAGATTGCACGTGCACGAAATCATGACCGATCCTCCATGATAAATAACAATAAACAATAAATGAAGTAAAGCATGATCATAAACATGTAATAAACAAGCATGCATAGGCTCAAAGCGCTAGTCTACCGCATGTCTAGGTACTTTAAAACCCGTCAAGCATGATGTCAAACAAATCTATCCACCGCATGATACAACTTGTTTGAAGATCACACTACCAACCACAAATAGATCTATCCACCGCATGATACGATCTATATATGGAAAGCTAAAAGCATGCAATATTTAAAGCATAACTTACAAGCATGTTTCACTCGTGAAAGCATAATCGAATACGGCTGTACAGCCGAATCGGGGTCCATGAAAGAGGAACAAACATCGCTAAAGATGATAAATCTATCGGATCGAATTAAAGGCCTAATCCACCGGATGACTAGCTTTAAAACAAACCTAAAACCTGC
This sequence comes from Cenchrus americanus, assembly GCA_947561735.1. Taxonomy (NCBI): domain Eukaryota; kingdom Viridiplantae; phylum Streptophyta; class Magnoliopsida; order Poales; family Poaceae; genus Cenchrus; species Cenchrus americanus. The sequence goes on along the minus strand of OX387242.1, from coordinate 159,897,372 downwards.
ATCTACCGCATGATACATGGTTCTTTCAAGATTTACACAAAATAAACAAGATTGAACCCGCAACACGTAACAACCTAGATCGGTTCGGTTTCGGCTATTTAATAAACACGTGATCCACGTGCCCTTTGAAGCAAAATGTGAACGCGTAATGTAAAGACCATGAAACAAGATAAAGCCGATCCAAACCAATCTAAATTGGACAAAAGAGTGTTATATGAATTTAAACATAAAGTAAAAACTCAAAACAACACAGGGTAACTTAATGAATCTATTGGATCTTGCCAAAATCCAATAGAGCCGATAACTAGCTCCAAGCTAGATCTTAGCCCACCGCATGGCTCATGATCTAACAAGAAACCTTCTTGAACTAAGCTTGAATCTACTGCATGACACGAAGCATGGTAACAAGACTACTTACATCACGATCTAAATCCACCGCATGATACTAGACATGATACAAGGTTGCCGATACTTACGGAGGTCGACGGATCGATGAACCCTCTCGCAAAACTCGATGACACGACAAGGACTCAAGGTTTTGGCGTAAAGCCGGTTTGTTATGGGAATGTTTTCGAATACAATTACATACATCCAGGGTCTGTATTTATACCCTATCATGGCATGACTCCGAATGGACTATGAGCACAATATTTGATACCTAATTTATCTCTAAGTACGATCGCTTATCGATCCAATCGTCCCTTCTGCTCAGGCCACGTCATCACGCAATCCCACAAAATCAGCGCGAACAGATTCCTTGCCGAATGGAAGCCAACTGCCGACCGCGAGCTCCTTTGCCGAATCTTTCTGTAGAAACCTTCCTTCTTCCAGACGGATTCTTTCACCAAGCTGGGCCCACAACTCAGACTCCTTCCTGTGACAAATTTTGGTGTTAACATTTGCCTCTTCAATTACGGGATAAAAGTGATTTTATTCCGAAATTGACTCCAATTGCCAACGTCTTCAAATTGAATTTGTTCAACACCTATTCTCTCTCCCCGCAATCCATCGGAGCCTCCGTCCAGATCCAAACCCTAGGTCATCTTCTCTCCAAGCCCAAGTCTCCAATGGCAGGTCAAAATCAAGCCGCTCAGGTAAATTCCATCCTGTAAGCTTTATTCGGCACTAACTTTTTGATTGCTATCTAAGATTTCTTTTCCGCCTTCTCTCAACAGGAGCTTTCCACAGAGCTTCTACTCCGCACTGAGGCCAATTCGACGTCTTACTTCCTCGGTCCTGTGGGAATTTCCGATCCCCGCGAGTTTATCGCAGCCGAATCCCAGAGAATCCCCTTCAACTCATGCCATGTGAGAGGTTGTAAAGAAAGAGGTCATAAAGTTACTTGATGCCGGAATCATCTACCCGGTTCCGCATAGCGAATGGGTGAGCCCGGTACATTGTGTACCAAAGAAAGGAGGTTTGACTATGGTGAAGAATGAGAAGAATGAGTTGATACCGCAAAGAACCGTGACCGAGTGGCGGATGTGTATCGATTATCGTAAGCTCAACAAAGCGACGAAGAAAGATCACTTCCCCCTACCGTTCATCGACGAGATGCTCGAGAGATTAGCGAACCACGCTTATTTTTGCTTTCTCGATGGGTACTCTGGGTTCATGCAAATTCCCATTCACCCGGACGATCAACACAAAACAACATTTACATGCCCTTATGGAACGTTTGCATATAGAAGGATGCTCTTCGGTTTATGCAACGCTCCGACCTCTTTTCAACGTTGCATGATGGCTGTATTCTCGGAATTCATCGAAGAAATTGTCGAGGTGTTCATGGATGATTTTTTCGTTTATGGGAAGACGTTCATGGATTTCTTCGCAAACTTGGATAAGGTCCTCATGAGGTGTGCGGAGGTAGACTTGGTGTTAAATTGGGAAAAGTGCCACTTCATGGTTAAGCAAGGCATAGTGCTCGGACATGTTATATCCGAGAGTGGTATTGAAGTGGACAAGGCTAAGGTAGAGACGGTTGAGCAACTCCCACCTCCAACGGATGTTAAGTCCTTGAGGAGCTTTCTAGGTCATGTCGGATTTTATAGAAGATTTATTAAGGACTTCTCAAAGATCACTAAGCCTTTAACGCATCTCCTTCAAAAGGATGTGGCTTTTAACTTTGATGAGAAGTGCCTAGCAGCATTCCGAACCTTGAAAAGTGCGTTGGTGAGTGCTCCCATTATTCAACCTCCAGATTGGAGCCAACCTTTTGTGATCATGTGTGACGCAAGTGACTACGCCGTAGGCGCGGTTTTGGGTCAAAGAAAGGAAGGCCGAGTTCACGCCGCTTACTACGCTAGCAAAACTCTTAATGGGGCACAATTAAAATATGCCACTATGGAAAAGTAGTTGCTAGCGGTGGTATTCGCCTTTGAAAATTTCAGATCTTACATCGTGAACTCGAAGGTCATTGTGTACACCGATCACGCAGCCATCAAGTATCTCTTGGCTGAGAAGGAAGCTAAACCACGTTTGATCCGTTGGATCCTTCTTCAAGAGTTTGATGTTTAAATTCGTGATAAGAAGGGGGTGGAGAATGTTGTGGCCGATCATTTGTCTAGGATGAATCGTGGACAAGATGATAAAGAGCCCATAGAAGATAAGATGAGAGATGACCACCTCTATCGAGTGCTCGATAAAGACACTTTGATGATTGATATCATTCGAGCGATTCGGAAGATGCCTCTTGATTATCTAGATAAAAACTCTCAAAAGAAGATAATCTCCGAAAGTAAGAAGTACTTTTGGGATGCACCATACCTATTCAAACTTGGCAATGATGGAGTCATGAGAAGATGTGTGCCAAGAGAAGAGAGGCTAGAAATCTTGAAAAAGTGCCACTCGGCGGAGTACAATGGACACTATAGCCATTTTAGGACCCAAGCAAAAGTGTGGTCTAGCGGATTCTATTGGCCGGAGATGCATGAAGATACTAAAAGATATGTTGCATCATGCCCCGAATGCCAAAGAACCGGAAACATCTCCCAAAGAAATTCTATGCCTTTGAAATATAATCTACAAATTGATTTATTCGATGTGTGGGGTATAGACTTCATGGGGCCTTTCAAAAACTCACATGGATATGAGTACATTCTAGTCATGGTTGATTATGTATCCAAGTGGGTAGAGGCCATGCCATGTCGTAAAGCTTCCACGGAGGAGTCCATTACTATGATCAAGAACGTGATTTTTCCTCGTTTCGGTACACCGAGAATCTTGATAAGCAATGGAGGAACTCACTTCACCGGGAAGAATTTCAAAAAGTGCTTGTCTAAATTGGGAATTGAGCATAGGGTCTCTACGGCCTATCATCCACAAACCAACGGACAAGCGAAAACATCGAATAGGCAATTTAAAAGTATCCTTAACAAAACCATAGAGAAGGGAGGCAAGGATTGGTCAAAGAAATTAGACGGAGCCTTGTGGGCTTATCGAACGGCATTCAAGACACCAATAGATATGACCCCTTATCAATTCGTCTATGAAAAAGCTTGCCACCTTCCGGTTGAGTTGGGACATAAAGCCTATTGGGCGATTAAAGAGATGAACCTTGATCTCGATGCTGCGGTGGTGAAACGAAGAATTCAAATAAGCGAGCTAGAGGAGATGAGGTTGAAAGCTTATGAAAATGCAAGCATATACAAAGAGATAATCAAAAGATGGTATGATAAAAGGAGATAAGGTCCTCCTTTACAATTCGAGGTTTAAAACCTTCAGAACGGGGAAATTGCAAAGCAAGTGGGACAGACCTTATGTTGTGCATTCGGTGCTCTCCAATGGAGCGGTAACCATTATGGATGTGAAGGGTGATCAATTTATGGTGAATGGTCAAAGGCTTAAGGTTTACTACGAACCCGACGTTGTGTCCCTTCACAATGTTGATGTCTTCACCATGGAAGAAGAGCCCGAACGTCCGGCCTAGGACGAAAAACAAGGCATGGATTTTTGTAAATAGTTTTTCTTTTAATTTTCTGGAGTTTCTCGCGAAGATTTACTGGGCTAACTTTTTACCATGGGCTGAGAAAGCGAAAAAAGGGTGGTACACAGGAAACCGGCCCGGCCCGGCCCCCAGAACAGGGTGGGCCTGCCGGCCCAGTCGGATCAGCCCAGGTGGGCCCCGACAGCGTTTCACCCCGGTTTTCCCCCGAATTGCTCCTTTTCGACTTCCTTCTTCGGTCAGAAAATTTTAAGGGAAGTTTGAATATGGAAATTGAGGTTCCTAGGGTTTTCCTCTTCGGACTATTTATTTGGCCGAATTGGGAGCTCGGGAATCCATCCCATCAAGCATACTTTTGCATCCACGCAGCAGCCATGGCGTCCTCGAGGAGCTTAGAGTTGAAGCAAGGCGCCAAGGAGCCATCGATGGAGGAGGTGAAGCGATGCGAGCTCAAGCTACCCGTCGAGATCAAGAGGACCGCCCGCATCCGTTGTGGAAGGCGTGTCCCGACTGGAGCTATCGCATCTCGCAACTCTGTCGAAGAGGAGAAGGTCCCTACTCCCGTTCGAAGGTCGGCACGCATCCGAGGCATGAAGCGGAAGGACTACAAGGAGGTGTCGCCCGAGCCTAAGGACTATGGGGATAGCGACTACTCCGACAATCGTAGCCCGAGCTCGTGGGTGGCCGCCGAAAGAGATGATAACGATCTTTACATTTGGGATGAGGTGCCCAAGGAGAAGACTCCTGAAGGCCCCAACGGCGGTGGCAACGACGACGGCGGCGGTGACAATGGTGATGGCGACGACAGCGGTGACGACGGCGGAGACCCTGGTGATGATGACCCTTTTGGGATGCATCCGATGTGTTGTGCGACTTGCCGTCACTCCATCTCGGAGCTCTACGCAATGGTCGACGAATGTTTCCAAGCCATGGAGGCGATGAGGCAGCGTATGGAGGATTTGGAGTGCGTGGTCAAAGACGACTACAAGTTCCTGAACGGCAACGTGCGCAAACTTTTTGGCATGGTCGGGAACATGAGAGGCAAGTGGTGCAATAGTTGCAGGAAGTACCACTAGGTTTAGTTTCCCCCCTTAGGATTTTTGTAAGATACGACGAGGATGTCGTATGATTTAAGCGTGGGGCAGAGCTAGCTAGCTCGCCTTTTAGCTTTTGAGCTTCAAGTTTAGTTTGGTTCGGTTTAGTTTTCGAGAGAGTTTTAGAGTTTAAGAGTCTTTAGTTTTTGAGTGTGTTTTTAAATTTTGGCAAGTTTGAAGTGTATTAATTTAGTGTTGAGTCAAATAAAAAGTGTCCTTTAAATTTTGTGTTTTGTGTGATGTTTTTCTTTATTCACTTGTTTATTTATCTTTAATTCTTGATATATGAACTGTGTGGTTTGAAAAACGTTTACCGTGGTGCTTAGTGGAATTGCTACCTCTAAAAGTACCCATACCACACTTCGATCTTGAGCTTCACATGTTGATTGTGCTATGTTCAATGCTAAAAGTTGGAGGATTTCAGTTCTGAAAATTATCTAAAAACCTTGTAATAAAGGTTAGCAAAACCTCTTTTTCCAAGTTGAGAGTAAGAAAAAAAATCCTATACAAAGCCAATTTATTTTTTGCTCCACCATAAGTGTGATTAGCACGATGAGTTGGGCTAGGATCCTTCTCTCTTGGGAGTTTTAATTTCAAGCAATGATCATGTTCTTGTGCTTATCTTTTGTTGCTAGCCTCGTCATGCATTCGGTAACGTGACTTTCACATCGGAAGTCCCGTACATCGCCGAATTCCATACCCAACCCTATACATTTCTTTTGTACATCACATTCCTTGAACACAACCTACTCTCAAAGTTTTGTCTCGTCGGATGGGTGACTATGACGCGCCAGGTTTTTAATTAGCGTCATTAGCGCTAATGGCTGAATCAGCCGAGTCAAACCGACCAACATTGGTCAAACCTAGGTCACCCTGGGTCATCACCTTGAAAACCGAGCCAACAACCCCCATTGACCCCCTTGAGCAAGTCAACACACCCTTGTGGTCAATCCTTGGTCAAAACACGGTCAAACCCCCGCTTAAACCCTGACGTCGGTGAGTGTCTTCCAGAACTTTTGCCGCGTTCTCCAAAATTCACCTAAACAATTCAAAATCTACCTTTATGAAAGTTGTCCAGATTGTTGAGGGACACAACATTCATGTAGATTGGCATTTCCAATTTTGAGTAGAAATTGGTGAAAAATGTGGTCAACCGACAGTAGCTCCCGTTCACTGAGACATGGCGGCATTCAGAGTTGGCAAGCCGTTCCTGCAAAAACCATTGAGAAAAACACCTACGAGCCTTTGTAAAAGTTGTAGAGGGTAGTGACATCTACAACTTTGGTATTCATCACTTAGTTCACTTTAGTTGAGAAAATTTGAGTTAAACCCAGTCAAATAGGAGTAAACCGAGTTGACCGACGCCGGAACGCAGCGCGCGCTGCGACGTCGCCCGCGCGCGCCGTGCCTCGCCTTGGCGTCGGGCCGCCGCCCACGCTACTAGGGCGGCCGCACCGCCCAAGGTCGTGTCCCCCGAAGCAACGCGCCGTCCCGAGGCGGGAGACACGCGCGCCGAGGACCGCGGAGTCCACGCCGCCGCGTGTCGCGCCTGTGCACGCGCGCGCCGGCCCTGCCACACTGCCCACGCTGCCCACGCCATGTACGTCACTGCTGCCCGCAGTCAGGACCTCTCCCTCTGCTCGAGTCGAAGCCACGAAAGGACAACCGCTAGGTATTTAAGGTGCCTGGAGCTCCTGTCCGAGCCGAACCAGGCCGCCGCGGTGCCCCATTGGAGGCCGCATCGAGCTCCACACTGCACCCCTGCCGTTGCGGGACATCCCTCCTAACCCACTCCCTAGACCACCAGAGAGCTCCCCACGCCACCCATTCTTTTTTCCCCGGCCGGAGCTCGCCGGAGAAAGAGCTCCCGCGGCGGCCGCCGCTGGGTGCCGCTGTCAACCGCCGCCGGCCGCCCCTCGACCCTCAACTCCAGCACAAATCAACCATAGGTGAGCCCTAGCCCCTCCCCCAACTATTTCTCGGCCGAGCCTCGGCGGAACCTCGCCGAAATTTGGCCTCCCGTCGCCGCCGGCCATGGCCAAGGGCCACATTGTAAAGGGCCGAATCTTTCCGGGGGCCGCAGTGCAAAATTGCAACTTCAATAGTATATCCAATTTGCTGAAACTTGTAAAATGCGTAGAAAATCGTAGAACATTCAGAAAAATGCAAACTCAATTTTTTTGGATTCTTTGTGAAAAATACTACAAATTTTGTTATACTCACATAGTCTGATTCTTGATATTTTAGCATGAAAAATAGGAATATGGAAAACCTAGATCTGCCATAACGCAAAATCCATGAGTCCCCTGTATCCAATTTTTGGATATGTTGTGTGTGATGTTATGACTAGATCCTGTGCCAAACATTGCACAAGTTTATGTAGTAAATATTTTATATGAATTGTTTTCCATTTATGCTGAATCTGCCTAGATGATTTTTTTAGCCAAAAATAATTATGTTTTTGTACCCAACTTCTGCATTTTGCCTTTTTATACCAAAATACACCTATGATGAATTAATAACAATTTTATGATTAACAGAAATATTTATTCTTGAAATATTCTTGATTTTTTTTTTGAAAATGCATAACTCAAGATTCATAATAGTTCCAGGTGTATATGCTTCATACCTAGGATAGTTTTGGACCATATAACATGTGTGAGAAAGTTAGGTTCATTTTGATGAGCATTTATTTTTGTGTGCATTTACCTTGTTCTTCTAGCTAGCTTTGGTTATTTTCAAAATAATTAATTTCTTGGCTATACTAAGCATGCTTGTGTGTCCAGTGGCTTGTTATAGGTGAGTAGTGACTAATACACACTTCCACTGAATTTCAATTAATTAGATTATGAATAAAAGCTATTGGAGCAATTTGAGGCTTAATAGTCATTTAAATGGGAAAATCACCAAAACCCCTTTTTATGACTTTGTGTGTGATGAAAATCATTTTAAAAAGATAAATACCAACCCATTGCTATTTGAGAAGTTAAATTAAATTATTTACATATATGTACACAGTCACTATCACCAAGAATAATTAATAAAGAATTGCATATTGTTCCTTTTGGAAGAGTAGGTTGAATGTATTTCGTATCTAGGTGAATGTGTCCAACCAATGCAGCCCATGGTTGTCATTCATTGTTTGTAGTTAATTAAATTTAAAATCGACAAATAAACCTTGCATTTGCATCTCGTGTAGATCGTTCCTACGGTAGATGTACGCTCGTGAAGGAAGAAGGAGACGAAGGTGCAAGCGAAGAGGTGCCATACGTGGACGAAGCTCAAGGCCTGGACCAAGGTCAAGAAGGGCCCAAGGCCAATCTTGCCAACGAAGGCAAGCCCCGGATCATTAACCCGGTCTTTTAGAAATTATGCAATTGTTCCAATCTATGCTTGTGCATTTACGTTTCAGGAGTTGTTTGAAACCCTAGATGCATGATCCCTAGGTACCTATGCTCTATCACTAGTATGCTAGGTCGATAGCTGCTATGCTATAGGACCGGTAGAAGTCGAGTGATGTTCGTCACTCGCGAGAATAGGTTCTTATGTTGGAATCATAAGATCTTTATAAATAGACTGCTCATGTGGTAAGAGCATGGGATTTGGGCTCCGGTCCAGTGGCTTTCGTGGGCTAAGCTTTTGAACGTACTAAGCACTTGTCCGGAATGGGACCGGTAAGCCTAGTACCTTAATGAGGCGGCGAGGGATCTTACTATTACTCATCTTGGGATGCATCTCACGGCTAGCTACCAGTGGTGTATGGTGAGTCCGGGTGCCTCGCGGGGTATTTCGGATAGCCTGCACCAAAGACTATAAGATTCGATCCCAACCCGAAGAGTTTTGGGAACCGCTTGGTGGTTGTCCTCGCGGGGGCATCCCACCATGTGCTTAGGTTTACATTGCAAGGTATAAATAAATCGATTGTTGGCCTCTCACCGTTATCCGAGACTGCTTAATCAACTGGCCATAATATCTCGTAATGATGGAACTTGGTGAACATTGTTGTATGAATTAATTGCTTGTCCAATTCTCGATTAAATTAGTTGGCACACTTAGACATGGTAATCAACAAGAACTGGTGCTAAAATATTGAAAGTAAGGACCTACTCTTCGTGGTTGTTCAGCAAAAGAAACCCCACCGGCCAAAAGCCTTTTCATGTCTAGAGTTTGGTGATGTAGTTATCACCCGACGGTTAAGTCTTGGTGAGTATTAGTATACTCAGCCTTGCTTTAAAACTGTTGTTCAGGTGTTGCTGACCGGGTAGACGACGACAAGTGATGACATCACGGATGGCCTCCTGTGATGTTTACTGTTGCGCTAGTTTATTTTGTTTCCGTTGTTTTCAAACTATGAACCTTTATTTATTGTCTCGAGCAATGGTTTGTAATCAATTTGGATGTTAATGATATTGTATCACTGGACTCGCCTTCGGGTGAGTTTTAATGCATATATATCGATTGTTGTTGCTATAAAAGTAATTTACCGGGCGTTAACCCGGCGACTAACGACAGGATGATACTTTATTACTGCTTAATGACCAAAGTGGATCGGTTTTAGGCGGTAGTACGGTATTTTCCTAGCGGGTTGTCACAGTTGGTATCAGAGCAATTATATGCATCAGAGATTAATTAATTACCTTAATCACTGGTTTGTGAATAAAAATTGCCAAGAATGTTTGATTTTCCAAAACCCGTTGGTCCGTTAAGGATAAACTAGACCGAGAGGCCCTAAAAGGAATTTTTTGGGTTCTTTCAGGTGGCTTATTAACCTATGGTTTATTTTGCTAATTCCCAGCACATTACTTTATGTCAGACTTACTTTCTTGCACAACCAAACTAGATGAGCCACGTGTTTCATACGTGTGTTGTGCCGCATCATGGGAATTGCGAAGGTTGATGGAGTGATCCATTCCACGGATCCCATATTTGCGTCTGTTCATTAGTTGTGTTGTCGCCACGTGTTTCATACATGAGCATTCTGCATGTCGAATATGCGAGGCAAGGATACTCTCCATTCAAACGGAGGGTGTCCGAGTTTGGACGCTGTCCGTGCAGCGGCTTAACGCATGGATGTCGTTTCTATAGTAAACGGTAACGTATGGGGACGCTTTCGTGACGTGCTGGAACGAAAGGTTCGTTTTCTGCAGGTACATAATAGCGCTTCGTTAGTCGCTAAGCGAATACCGTATAGCTCTCGACTAGATATTATAGAGAGAGACGAATAAAAGCCTTGCCACCGGCACTAACTTCGATTTTTGGCTTAATTGCCATGTGAGGTCGAATAGGACGTCTTGCATGCATGTTAAAAATCAAAACAACAAAAATGGACCCAAAACAGAACCTTGTATGCTCTCTAAGGAAGATTTTGCTAGTGTGTGTTTTCCATAAACTAGAGTACCTCTCATGCTTGATGTTATGCTGCCCAAATTTTGTAAAAGCTTGTTCGTCTTGTTTTTACACCATGTTCTAGGAGTAACTAAAATAGGTGTGTTAAACAAAAGTTGCTCCGAATCTAATCTAGTTCCTGCTCACAATAATTCACGGTCCTAACTTTTGTCTATCTCAAGTTATGCTCGGTTTAGTCAACCTCTGTCCTGCTTTCTTTCCCGGAATCAGATCTAAAATCCTGCTTAGTTAAAGCACCTTCCTAACCCTTCTAAGGGATCCTTGTATACAAAAGAGGTGTCTCATAATCTCGCTGAGTGCTGCAGAAATTCAAAAATTTTTGGAGCTCTGGGTTTATGTTATGAATTTTTGATTCGCAACTGCCAGAACTTTATGTCATCATGTATGTGTACTCGCTTCGAGTTCTAACATACAGTTGTGCCTTCGTACACATGACTACCCAGCGTTGCCCAGCATGAGAAGAGAACTTTTGCTATTCTACCATGTCAGTGGGAATGTCTTGATATTAGAATTCAATCTTCAATGGTGTTTTCTCCTGTCAACATGATTATTTCCATCGACTTGTATTTCCCTCTGACCCTTTTGTCCGTAAACATGTTGAAGCACTAAGATAATCTTGGTATTGATATACTTGTCCTAGTTACTTCGAACTTTCAATCATGAGCTTATTCCTCATGGTCTTGCTCAAAACATTTCAAAAATAAATAAATAAATAAATAAATAAATAAATATGTCCCTTCTTGAGCATGCATTTGCATAGCACGTGCATTTGTGAACCTTGAGGGAACTAACGGGCATTCGCATAGAAGCTTCCCTACTCATACTTATCTCTCTTATGTTTGGTGATGCTGTGGTTCCATAACCAAAGATGCCGCGACGGAACCTAGGGCATCACATGCGCTGCAGCCACATGACTGCCACTAGGTGCGCGCTAGGTATCATGGTTGTGATAATGCGACTTGCCACACATACTTCTTCTCAACCTGTGATTGTCCTCTCAACCACTAACTCATTTGGTGGGTAACCGAGTCGTGCTAATGTGCTTCATAAGCATCATACTACATGAGCACATGCATCGTGTCTCCATAAACATGTGCATCACATCAATTTTGAAAAGCATTGCACCGTAGTGGCACGACAATGCCACCTAAGGTTGCAACCTAATTAACATGTGAGCAATATTGTTCGGAAGATCCTATACCAATTTATCTCTCCATACTTTCCGCTTGCATCCGCAAGTAAACTTCGTGCAAAAGCTTTCCATTACTTATCGCCCTTGGCTACTCCTATGGGCTAATCCTGAACCGATGGTGGTTATGCTCTTTGCCTACTAATCCCATCGTGTTGCTCCCTCAGAGTAATTGCAGAAAATCCCAGAGGACCACTCCCCTATTTCCCTATCTTGTCCTTGGAATTTCGAATCTAGGGATGAGATTCTTCTTAAGGGGGGTAGGCTGTGATGCCCCAGGTTTTTAATTAGCGTCATTAGCGCTAATGGCCGAATCAGCCGAGTCAAACCGACCAACATTGGTCAAACCTAGGTCAACCTGGGTCATCACCTCGAAAACCAGGCCAACAACCACCATTGACCCTCTTGAGCAAGTCAACACACCCTTGTGGTCAACCCTTGGTCAAAAACACGGTCAAACCCCGCTTAAACCCTGACGTCGGTGAGTGTCTTCTTGAACTTTTGCCGCGTTCTCCAAAATTCACCTAAACACTTCAAAATCTACCTTTATGAAAGTTGTCCAGATTGTTGAGGGACACAACTTTAATGTAGAATGGCATTTCCAATTTTTAGTAGAAATTGGTGAAAAACGTGGCCAACCGAAAGGAGCTTCTGTTCACTGAGACATGGCGTCATTCAGAGTTGGCAAGCCGTTCCTGCAAAAACCATTGAGAAAACACCTACGAGCCTTTGTAAATGTTGTAGAGGGTAATGAGATCTACAACTTTGGTATTCATCACTTAGTGCACTTTAGTTGAGAAAATTTCAGTTAAACCCAGTCAAACAGGAGTAAACCGAGTTGACCGACGCCGGAACGCAGCGCGTGCCGCGCGCGGCCGCGCGCGCCGTGCTCACCTTGGCGTCCGGGCCGCCGCCCGCGCTCCTAGGGTGGCCGCACCGCCCGAGGCCGCGTCCCCCGAAGCAACGCGCCGTCCCGGAGGCGGACACGCGCGCCGAGGACCGCGGGAGTCCGCGCCGCCGTGTGTCGCACCCAGGTACGCGCGCACCGGCCCTGCCACACTGCCCACACTCCCCGCGCCGTGTATGTCGCTGCTGCCCACGGTCAGGACCTCTCCCTCTCCTCGAGTCGAAGCCACGAAGGGAGAACCGCCAGGTATTTAAGGTGCCTGGAGGCCCTGTCCGAGCCAAACTAGGCCGCCGTGGTGCCCCATTGGAGGCCGCGTCGAGCTCCACACCGCACCCCTGCCGTTGCGGGACATCCCTCCTAACCCACTCCCTAGACCACTAGAGAGCTCCCCACGCCGCCCATTCTTTTTTCCCCGGCCGGAGCTCGCTGGAGAAAGAGCTCCCGCGGCGGCTGCCGCCGTCCACCGCCGCTGGCCGCTTCTCGACCCCCAACTCCGGCACAAATCAATCCTAGGTGAGCCCTAGCCCCTCCCCCAACTATTTCTCGGCCGAGCCTCGGTGGAACCTCGCCGTAATTTGGCCTCCCGTCACCGCCGGCCATGGCCAAGGGCCACATTGTAAAGGGCCGAATGTTTCAAGGGGCCGCAATGCAAAACTGCAACTTCAATAGTATATCCAATTTGCTGACTTGTAAAATGCGTAGAAAATCGTAAAACATTCAGAAAAATGCTAACTCAATTTTGTTGGATTCGTTGTGAAAAATACTACAACTTTTGTTATACTCACATAGTCTGATTCTTGATATTTTAGCATGAAAAATAGGAATATGAAAACCTAGATCTGCCATAACGCAAAATCCATGAGTCCCCTATATCCAATTTTTGGATATGTTGTGTCTGATGTTATGACTAGCTCCTGTGCCAAAAATTGCACAAGTTTATGTAGTAAATCTTTTTATATGAATTGTTTTACATTTATGCAGAATCTGCCTAGATGATTTTTGTAGCCAAAAGTAATAATGTTTTTGTGCCCAACTTCTGCATGTTCCCTTTTTATACCAAAATACACCTCTGTTGAATTAATCTCAATTTTATGATTATCAGAAATATTTATTCTTGAAATATGATTGATTTTCTTTGAAAATGCATAACTCAAGATTCATAATAGTTCTAGGTGTATATGCTGCATCCCTAGGCTAGTTATGGACCATATAACATGTGTGAGAAAGTGAGGTTCATTTTGATGAGTATTTATTTTTGTGTGCATTTACCTTGATCTTCTAGCTAGCTTTGGTTATTTTCAAAATAATTAATTTCTTGGCTATACTAAGCATGCATGTGTGTCCCGTGGCTTGTTATAGGTGAGTAGTGCCTAATACACACTTCCACTGAATTTCAATTAATTAGATTATGAATAAAAGCTATTGGAGCAATTTGAGGCTTAATAGCCATTTAAATGGGAAAAATCACCAAACCCCCTTTTCATGACTTTGTGTGTGATGAAAATCATTTTAAAAAGATAAATACCAACCCATTGCTGTTTGTGAAGTTAAATTAAATTATTTACATATATGTACACAGTCACTATCAGCAAGAATAATTAATAAAGAATTGCATATTGTTCCTTTTGGAAGAGTAGGTTGAATGTATTTCGTATCTAGGTGAATGTGTCCAACCAATGCACCCCATGGTTGTCATTCATTGTTTGTAGTTAATTAAATTTAAAATCGACAAATAAACATTACATTTGCATCTTCGTGTAGATCGTTCCGACGATAGATGTACGCTCGTGCGGGAAGAAGGAGACGAAGGTTCAAGCGAAGAGCTGCCGTACGTGGACGAAGATCAAGGCCTGGACCAAGGTCCAGAAGGGCCGAAGGCCAATCATGCCAACAAAGGCAAGCCCCGGATCATTAACCCGGTCTTTTAGAAATTATGCAATTGTACATGCTATGCTTGTGCATTTACGTTTCAGGGATCATTAACCCGGTCTTTTAGAAATTATGCAATTGTTACATGCTATGCTTGTGCATTTACGTTTCAGGAGTTGTTTGAAACCCTAGATGCATGATCCCTAGGTACCTATGCTCTATCACTAGTATGCTAGGTCGATAGCTGCTATGCTATAGGACCGGTAGAAGTCGAGTGATGTTCGTCACTCGCGAGAATAGGTTCTTATGTTGGAATCATAAGATCTTTATAAATAGACTGCTCATGTGGTAAGAGCATGGGATTTGGGCTCCGGTCCAGTGGCTTTCGTGGGCTAAGCTTTTGAACGTACTAAGCACTTGTCGGGAATGGGACCGGTAAGCCTAGTACCTTAATGAGGTGGCGAGGGATCTTACTATTATTCATCTTGGGATGCGTCTCACGGCTAGCTACCGGTGGTGTATGGTGAGTTCGGGTGCCTCGCGGGGTATTTCGGATAGCCTGCACCAAAGACTGTAAGATTCGATCCCGACCCGAAGAGTTTTGGGAACCGCTTGGTGGTTGTCCTCGCGGGGGCATCCCACCGTGTGCTTAGGTTTACCTTACAAGGTTTGAATCAATCGATTGTCAGCCTCTCACCGTTATCCGAGACTACTTAATCAACTATCCATGATATCCCGTAATGATGGAACTTGGTGAACATTGTTGTATGAATTAATTGCTTGTCCAATTCTTGATTGAATTAGTTGGCACACTTAGAAATGGTAATCAACTAGAACTGGTGCTAAATATTGAAAGTAAGGACCTACTCTTCGTGGCTGTTCAACAAAAGAAACCCCATCGGCCAAAAGCCTTCTCATGTCTAGAGTTTGGTGATGTTGTTATCACCCGACGGTTAAGTCTTGCTGAGTATTAGTATACTCAGCCTTGCTTTAAAACTGTTGTGCAGGTGTTGCTGACCGGGTAGACGACGACAAGTGATAACATCACGGATGGCCTCCTGTGATGTTTACCGTTGTGCTAGTTTATTTTATTTTCGCTGTTTTCAAACTCTGAACCTTTATTTATTGTCCCGAGCAATGGTTTGTAATCAATTCGGATGTTAATGATGTCGTATCTCTGGACTCACCTTCAGGTGAGTTTTAATGCATATATATCGATCCTTGTTGCTATATAAGTGATTTATTGGGCGTTAACCCGGCGACTAACGACAGGATGATACTTTATTACTGCTCAATGACCAAAGTGGATCGGTTTTAGGCGGTAGTACGGTATTTTCCTGGGCGGGTTGTCACAGTGACCATGATCAACGGTGTTATGTCTAGCACCTTGATGGGGTAATCTCCTTATTCGTCCATGGGTTGTAATCGATCTTGAGATGTAATCATACTTTGTTGGGTTATCTATCTATCACCTTGTGTTGAATATACTTTATTGCTTATGGTTAGCTACCATGCCGTAAAGGGAGTAGAGCTCCAATGCTCCTTTGGATCCATTCAATACGCCGTGTCCATCATAGGTCTAGTCACGAATACCTTTGCGTAGTGACAGTAAGAGAGGAGGGAAAGGGCGAAACCGTGGTCACAACCCCTCATAGATTAGATTGGTTTTCATGTTTAAAGCGATTGCAAAGCGATTGCATGCTCTGGTATCATAGACCCATGGGCGAGTGTCTTTTATCTTGATTGCTTAATCATTTTCTCTAGTGTAGTTTAGTTATTTTCTTGTTTAATCATAGTTAGGGTTTGAGTAGCTAGTGTGTAAAGGTAGATCAAACGCTTGTAATCCCCTTGCTCCGCGGATTGACAAGAACCTTGAGAATCCCATGGTGAAAAAGGTGTAGGTCCGTACGCTTGCGGATCGTAGAGGGATACGTCTTTTATTCGTCAACAACTTCGGAGGCTCCCGCCCGAGCCCCTGCAGTTCCAACTGATCAGACTCATGGGGCACCCGACGCCCTTGAAGCTGGCGCCCTAGCCTGTTCGTCATGAGGGACAGACCCGCCTGGCCTTCCTGGATGAGCTTGGTGAAGATCTTGGTGAGGATGGCCGGCTTGACCTTGAGCTGCATCTGGGGCTGGGTCGCCGGGAAGAAGATGAGTAGGGTGAGAACCCATACCCAACTCCCCGACTGCAGGGTCTTGAGCATCTAGAATGTGCTAGAGAGAGCTGCCTTCTTGATGAGGTGGTGGAGCTGCAGCTTGTAGGACAGCCGGTCAGGAGATGTTGCCGCTGGAGAGGAGTGGTGTAGCAATGCCAGCTTCAGGATGGAAGTGCTGAGGAGGCTGGTGAAGAGCTTCTGCCGGAGGACTGCCAGCATCGTAGCTCCCAAGAATGCCAGCACGGTTCCCTCGGCTTGTCGATGATGAAGTGGAAAGGAAAGCTGGCCACCATCTGGAGGAATCCATTGAGGAAGTTGGTCGTGGCCTCCAAGGTGTACGGGAGGTGGCGCATCCCACCCGCTAGGACGAGCTCGAGGTCGGCCTTGTTCGTGGCCTGAATTGCGTCCACGGGAGCCGCCGCGGTAGCCACCGTTGTCAGAGGCGGAGAGGTCCCCAGGCTCAGGAGTCCGACGCCTCCTAGATCCAGCCAGCAGAAGGTGAGGAGCTTCCACAGCTCAACTCCCCTCCTTGCCCTTGCCCTTCTCGGCGTCGGAGTAGCGACGGAAGGCTCCACGGGGGCATCGAGGCAGATCTGGATCAGCAGCTCGGGGAGGACTTCCTCCCGCACCGCACCACGTAGGTGGAGCAGAGGAGGTAGCCGCTGAAAGAGCGGGCGAAGGAGAGCGTCGCGGCGGGCGCCCTAGCGGAAGAGGGGAACCATGGCGGCGGTGCTCGATGCCCGACGGCAGATCTGGCGGATCTTCTTGATGTTAGTGTGGAGGACGCAGGGAGGGAGAGCTCCTCTTGGAAGCTCCTTTTGCTATGACTTTGGGCGGGGGGGGGGGGGTGTTTATGGTTTGTTCAACTGGGCTTGGAAGCTGGAAGGTCATCGGCGGCGCCATGCAAGACCATTGGGGGAGCTCTGGGAGCAGTTGCTGTAGTGCCTAGATGCGGGTTCTGATGTGTTGGGGTCTGGAAGGGTTGTTGAGGTATATGTAGCTGAGGGCGGGAGATGGGGTTGAAAGCGGACCCCATCTGAAGTAGGGCTGTGTCACGTACCTCAGAAGAATATTGCTGATGTGGGAAACTTTCCCCCGCCATCATTGGAACCTGTACTTGTTGTTGAATGGCTTGGTAGGTTTGGAGCTGCAGTTGGAGGTTGGGCAGTACAGGTGGGGTCGCCATTGGATGCTGGATTCCAATCGTCAGTGTCGTCTGCCTCATCCTGAGTTCTTGCATCCCCATTGATGATGAGACGGCGATGTTGACTTCTTCATTTCGCTGCATAGTTGCCTGAGCACTGGGGCCCTGCAACCTTAAGCTGAGATCCATGGCTTCTTGATTCTGACCCTGCTGATTTAAGATTTGTGCCCCTTGAATTTGCATTAAGTCTTCATTAGCTGCTAACCGCCCTCTAATCTGAGCTTCTTGGTTTGTCACCCCTCCTTGTGAAACTTGCTCAATCATCATTCCTTCTGGGTTTGCATTTTGCTGAGTCCTTGTTTGCTGCCTACTTCCTTGCTGACCTGCTTCAGCTGCATTGTGCATATTCTGCTCTTGGCCTTGTTTGCTTTGTACCTCACATAGATGCATGGGTGCTCTTGGTTGCTGTGGATCATAAGTTTGCATAGCTTCTCTGGGTACCGCTGAGATTTTATTCATCCAGGCGCCATACCTCACAAAAGTCACTGGTTTATCTTCTCCAAGAGTTTCCTAAATTTTCCTCTTAAAAGCAACATGTTTACCAACTCCTAAAATGATATTGGGAGGAAAAAAGAAGCTCATCTCCAATAGCACCTAATATGTCACTCCTAAAAATAAAAAAGTTGCCCCACTTCGGATTTTTTTTGTGCAGCAGTCTTTTTCCCTGCTAAGTTTTGGACGCCACCACAGCTCCTCGTCGTGCCCTACTGCCCTAGCGTCATGGCCACCTCTATGTGGCCTCCCCCAGCAGAGGCCGTGGTTTCCTACTCGCTCCTCCAGCACAGGTTGCACGTACTACTGTTTCGTTCTAGTGCTTGTGTGATTATGATTCGTAATTAGCATTATCCTTGCAGCAGTACCATCTCCTCCCAGCCGGCGACACACCATCGCTTCCAGCAAATGCTATCAAAGAGAATAATATCAATTCTTTGGTGCATCGCAGTAGGAACAACACAGCGTCGTCGGCGCCCACAAGCTAGCAGGGAGTACATATGGCGCTGGCGTTGTGGCCGTCGGCCTCCTGCGGCGCTCGCATGTCTCCTGTCACATGGTCGTCGTCGAACAGTACCCCAGTCTGGCAGTCTCTATCTAACACGCCGGCAGCGGGCGTCTGTGCCCAAAACGGGCAGAGCGAGTGCGTGGTGCGCCCTTAATCGACTGCTGTGGGGCATCACCAGGGCGAGAGCCGAGTACGCTGGCAGCGGGAGGGAAGCTAGAGGCGGCGGCCGACTGGAAGCCACGACGGCGGCATAGATCGGCAAACCATATCAAAACGGGATGATGGAGTATGTACATGTACCTCGCGCTACATATGTGGACAATAGAGGAGTGACGGGATGATGAAGGTAGGGCGCGAAGGAGGCGACTCGCAGAAAAAAAAAAGAGCGCGAAGGTGGTGGGCTGACGCTACTCCGCGCAAAGTTACGCGGAACGGGGGGAGATTTACGGAGTCCCTAACTTTTAGGAGTATGGATTAGGAACTGTTGGAGAGAGTTTTTTGCTCTTCTTTCTAAAATTCATGGATTGGGATGAAAAATAGGGAACTCTTATGCGTCCCTTTGGCGACACATGCGCATCTTGTCACGCCGTTTGTGTATTTCAGGCTTCTTTTAGCCAGGGATATTAGAGCATCTCCAACAGCTCTCGTATCTGCCCTCCGTTCGGTAAAAAAAGAAAACAGAGTCAAAATATCGATCCAACAGACTCGGCATCGAGGTGGTCTTCTATCCTCGCTAGCTATTCCCCGACCTCCCCTTGGTATATTTGCCTGGTGGCGCTCGCTCGCTATCACGGCTCTCCCGCGCCCGCTCACAGTTCCCGCGCTATGCCCCGCCCTAGTTCCCGCGCAAGCGCACTGCGATTTAGCCGCTCCCGCGCTTCGGTAGCGAGCGCCTATACTTATCCTCCACCGATTTGATGCCAATCGCACAAGGTCTGCTCTGCCGAGGGACCAAATCGGCACCGCCGTGTGCCAAAGGACCAAATCGGGGCCGCCTGGTTCTAGTCTCGGTGTCGCTGTGCTCGCCATGTCTCGGCCGCCTCGTCCCCGTGCTGTGCCAACGAGAGAAGTTGTGTTTCGCCATGATGCTGTTGCCTGGTCATCTCCTGCCCCACAGGTCCCACGAGGATTCGAGGATTCAGAGGCCAGATGCAGTGACGAAACGGAGTTTCGCCAATGACATCAACCATGATAAGATTAAATTTCTGGTGGGCATGGTTCCCTGAGATGTCGAATTTATGATGCTATGGGCCACTGAGATGTCGATGTTCCTTGTTGGTTGGTGGGAACGTCTAATGGTATGGTTCACTGAGAGGACCGATTGTTGATCTTCTAGGTTGACAAGGTGATGAATTGTTTAGCTGAGTAGCGATGGCTTGTAGGTATATGATGATTGAAATTTGTTGGTCAACTGAAAATACAGTGTGTAAAAAATATGATCACTGCATATAAAATTGAAGTTCATGTGCCAAAAAGGTTGGATGACCTTGATCACTGCATATGATTTAGTTCTTTGTCGCAATGATGATCGATGGTCTGTACTCATATTTTCTTTTGAATCTGACATTTTGTGTAATATTCAAAGATCAAGCTTACCGACATAGTAGAATGTCTTCTCTGTCAAGATACAGTTTAGCAT
This sequence comes from Cenchrus americanus, assembly GCA_947561735.1. Taxonomy (NCBI): domain Eukaryota; kingdom Viridiplantae; phylum Streptophyta; class Magnoliopsida; order Poales; family Poaceae; genus Cenchrus; species Cenchrus americanus. The sequence goes on along the minus strand of OX387242.1, from coordinate 159,876,963 downwards.
GGATGGAGCATATAGGCATATAGCTCTCTCTTTTGGTCATGCATTGGTTGTATGTTTCGGTAGCAACAGGCAGTAGTAGTAGGACTAGTAGACATTGCCCCTTTTTTAACTGCTTTCTCATTATTTGTTTTTTTGGTACATCCAAATACTAATCTCATGTATTGCATGTGACAATTTTACACTGCATTCTTGTCTATGAATCACGAAAGCAATGCAGTAATTACATATTAATCTTTACAAGTGCTATGGATTCAGGCTATTACACTAACCTCCTAGCGACTGATGTAGAAGAGTCTCAAGATCTTTCACCTGTTACAGTCACACCAATTGATCATGGTCCTGCCGCATCTAAAGGATCACAGGGAAGAACAAAAAATTTCAAAGAGGAGGAGGATGTACTTCTTGTGTCTGCTTGGCTAAATGTGGGCATGGATCCGATTCATGGAGTTGATCAGCCACAAGGCTCCTTTTGGGCAAGAATACATGAATATTTCCATGATAACAAGTCATTTGAGTCAGATCGCACACAAGGTTCTTTAATGAATCGCTGGTCTACTATACAACATGATGTAAATGTCTTTTTCCATTGTGTGACCAGGATTCAGGATAGAAACCAGAGTGGTTGCTCAGTTGATGACAAGGTACATATATTCCTTCCAAACAAATTATGTCTTTTATGCCTTTCTGTCACAACTGCAAATTCATGTCTATGTTTGTTTATAAAATCTACAGATTGCAAGCGCATGTGCAATGTTCACAGCAGAAGACAAGAAGCACAGAAAATTTGCCTTGATGCATTGCTGGAGAATTTTGAAGGACAAGCCCAAGTGGATGGAAAGACGCAGGCAAATTGCTGGAACAACAACAGCTGGTAATAAGAAATAGAAGACAAAGGCGAACTCATCCCCGCCGTCACTTGTGCCCGTGCTAGCACATGCTACTGGTGGTGTTGATGCAGGAGTAGAACAAGATTCTTCGAAAAGACCGGCCGGAAAGAAGACAGAGAAAATAAGTTACGCCAACAGTCCACCATCGAAGCATTGGACTATCTTGTGGCAAAGTTGAAAGAAGCTGATGCTCAGAATGATCTGAAGAATGAAGAGAGATGCAACAAGGCCTTTGCTCTACAGGAGGAAAAGATCAAGTTGGAGAGAGAGAAATTTGAGTTCCAAAGGGAGCAGGAAGAGGAGAGGATTTTGTCATTAGATTTGAGGAATATGACCTACACACAACAGGAATACTATGAAGGGCGCCAGCATGAGATCCTTGAAAAACGCCGTGCTAGATTACTATAGTTTCTAGAGAATTGTCGAATTAGTTTTGCTTGGAACCTATGCAATGTTTCAGTCATTTGAACTTGTGCTCTGTTTCAGTCATTTGAACCTATGCAATGTTTGTCATTTGAACATTTTGTCAGTTCACTAGGAGAATGGATATTGAATTGTTGGTCGTATGCAACAAGGCATCACCTGCATGCAGTCGTTTGACAATTATGCTCTTCAGACACCAGTTCTCAACTGTGATATATGAGTAAGAGTAACTGTAGGAAGGAACAGGAATGCTGCACTTTTTTCCAGCCAAGTTAGCATATCATTTGCCAGGGTACAAAGTTTTCACAATTGACAAACTGCCAACTCAGTATATGCAAACTGAAATAAATGTTGTAAATAAATATTACAAAATAGTGCTCAGCAAACTCAGATGTTCTCAAATAATTATTAAATGGAGTACACAACATGAATCTACATTAATCAATATTGTATAACTCTGAATGGTTTTGCCACAAGTGCTCAATCAGGTCCGCCTTAAGTTGATAGTGGATTCCGTTGTCCTTGATGTTTATGTAATTCTGAATGAAAGCATCTAGTTCAGGTGCAGCATTATGTGAAACTGATACCCTAGCTCCCATGTCTTCGTAGTTGCAAATATATTGCCCCTCATCGTCGAAGTGATACTCATATTGTCCCTCGTGCTCATCTCGCTCATCTTCAACAATCATGTTTTGCATTATGATGCAAGCCATCATAATGTTATGGAGCGTGTCTTCATCCCACAAACGAGCTGGCCCACGAACAATAACAAAGCGAGATTGTAGAACCCCAAATGCCCTTTCAACATCCTTTCGACATGCTTCTTGTGCCTTTGCAAAATATTTTCTCTTATTACCTTGTGGTTCTGGTATGGTCTTGACAAAAGTTGCCCATGATGGATATATGCCATCTGCTAGATAATAACCCATTGAATAATCATGGCCATTGATGTTGTAATTAACTTGTGGACCTTTCCCCTCAGCAAGCCTTGCAAATATTGGAGATCTTTGAAGTACATTGATGTCATTGTGTGAACCAGGCATACTAAAGAATGAATGCCATATCCAAAGATCTTTAGAAGCAACTACTTCAAGTATAATTGATGGCTCCTTTTTATGTCCACGGTACATGTCGTGCCATGCAATAGGACAATTTTTCCAAACCCAGTGCATACAATCTATGGACCCAAGACAGCCAGGGAAACCTCTGTTGGCTCCAATTGCAAGTAATCTAGCGGTATCCTCTTCATTAGGCATTCTCATGTACTTCAGTCCAAAAACTTCAACAACGGCTACGGTAAACTTTCTCAAAGCTTCCAGAGCGGTACTCTCACCAATACGAATATACTCATCCAAAGCATCGGCCGCGACACCATAAGCTAACAAACGAAATGCCACTACAACCTTCTGTAGACAAGATAGTCCTAGGGTACCAGCCGCATTCCTCTTCTGCACAAAATAATTATCATGTTCCATAACAACATTCATTATGCGCATGAATACATGTCGTCTCATTCGAAACCTATGTCATAACACAATTAGAAAATTAGCCACATTAATAAAATAAGTCATTAAAAATCACGATAAAAAATGTAGTCAAAGATACAAACCTGCGTCTAAAAATATGTGGTCCGAATGTAGGTTTTTCAGCAAAATAGTCTTTAAAAAGTTGATGCCAAAACAGTCTTTCACGATCCACTACATCATGTCCCAGTACAGAACCAATTTGACCCGGATGATTAACCATATCTTCAACTATTATGTGTGTGGCACCATAAATAATAGCTTTCTTCTTCTCATCATTCGAAGAATCAATCAGTTCATCCATAACAAACTGACTGAATTCGTCATCTGAATCCATATATACTCTACGAAGTTGTCCAATACCTAATGAACCATGCAAGATTTCCAAGTGATTCACAACACGGCAGATTAATCAATTTTCATATTATGACGGATCAAATCAATTTACAAATCACGAGTAGTGATCAATAGGTCACGTACCTCAAAGCGAATGGAAGGAACGTCCAGCAGCACGCGCGGCCTCCGGACGTCGTAGAGCACGTTCAGGCGGCGTCTCGTCCAGACGGCGAAGGCGTCTTGGCGGCGGCGTATCCAGAAGGCAAACGATGGATGGGTCACGAGGCGGCGCCGTGTCCAGGGGGCAAATGGTCACGATCGGACTAGGGTGGATGACGTGGAATTAGTTTTGAATATAACTAATCAAGTTTAGCTAGTCTTTTGGATTAGTCCACGTTTTCAGGTGGTTTTGTATTTTTACAAAAGGGGTAAACTCTTCAAAGATAGCTAGAAAGATACAAGAGCTCTTGGAGATGCTCTTAGACGATTTCCGTGCCACCTTGGGTAAATCTACATGCATGAAAAAAATAACAAAATCATGACAACATTGCACATGCAAAAGCGTTTGAAACATAAAAAAACATAAATCTTTAACTAAACATCAAAATTAAATTATGATTGCACCACTGAATTTTTGAAAATAAAAACTTTATAACAAGATCCACTTGATGATATTTTGACAAACTTTTTTATTTATATTTTTAATCAAGATTTATGTTTTGTGAGCAGCAATAACCGTGGAACAATTTTTACAAACACGCAAAGCAACAAAATTTGTACCTACAAACAAATTATACGAACAAACGAACAATATGTAATTTGGTCATTAGTTCATATAATTTGTTTGCACATATAATATTTTTTTCTGCGAGGTGGGCACTAGTGCCGGACTATTTCCATGCCTAGCAAATGAGTTCTTTTCCCTTTTAACAAGCGGACATGGGTGGGATCTGGTGCGCTTTTATTACTTTCATGTGTGGTACATGCATAGTACAATTAATACAAAATGGCTGGCATCATCCACATGCGATAGGAATTGAAAATTTAAAATCTATAAATCATAAACCAGTACAAAAATAAATTCAAACAATATCTCACTTGATTATATCTTGAAAATTTATTTATTTATATTTTTAAATTGAGCTTATAGTTTTTTGTGTGACATATACATTTTGAACAAAAATTCACTAAGGGGAACGAATATTTGCATGGGAACCAATATTCAGTGTGCCGGAACAAATTTTCAATGATGTAGAACAAATATTTACTGAGGAGACCAAACTTTCACCAGAAGAGAACAAGTATTTACTGAGGTGGAACAAATATTCAATGTATGGGAACAAATTTTGATTGATGTGGAAATATATTCATCGAGAGGAACAAATATATTCACTGAGGTGGAACAAATATTAGCTTAACGGAGCAAGTTTTTAGTGATGTGGAATAAATATTTATTAAGAAAGAATAAATATTCCATGAAGATGATTCACTGAGATAGAACTGAGATATAACAATCTGAGGCAGCTTTTTTAAAAAACAAGTATATGTGAAAATAAAATAGAAAATAATAAAGAAGGAGTGAAGAAACAAGAAGATATAAGGAACAAGATTAAACATCATAAATAAATATATCTCTATCTCTACCTAAACAAAATTAAACATCATTAATAAATATATCTCTATCTCTACCTAATATTGAAGCAAGGATTGCTTCTACCCTAATTTTTGGTACGTCATTGACCAAGTCAAACGTGTGTAACCGGACTTTTTTAAAAAAAATGGAAAAACTTTCCATTAACCAAGAGGTCTAGTAGAGTCACTAGCAACCACGTCCTCCACACTCGGGGGTGTGTCGTCCCAATCTAGGGCAGTGTCATGAGAACACAAACAACTCTGCACCGTCACAGTGTGCGCAACCCTATTACATTCTCTAGGGCAATAACTAGACCTCCAAAAGGATAACGACTCATTTAAAACGCTCTTAATCTCATGGATGATGCCTCCTGTCTTTGCCAACGCGAAAGCGTTTGAATCCAAGGCAAACTTCAGCAGACTACGTGAAAACCTCAAGTAAGTCACACAACATTTGTAACAGGCCCTTAACACCCGTTACATGCACCCACATCTGTAACGGTTGTTACTTGGCGCCCGTTACAAATAAGCGTGCCAGGCCGACCCCGGGGTTGGCCTCCACAACTCCCGTTACCAATGTGAACTTCTGGTAACGGTCTTCTTAAATGCCCGTTAAATGAATCCTTTGTAACAGATGTTAAATAGAGCCCATTACACAAGTTAAACCTATCAGTAACAAGCTCGTAAAGTCCGTTATTGATCAATACCCTATCAGTAACGGGTTGTTTAAGTCTGTTACTGATCACTACCATATTGGTAACATGCTATAAAGTTCGTTACCGATGAGCATTTGACGCCCATTACTAGTCTGAGAGGCCAATAATTAAAGTCTGAGAGCACTGTTTACTGCTGTGAAGCGGGATCGCGGCGGCAGTGAACAAATGAGACGGAGGTTTGTTAATCATAGTCTCCTTTGAGTCTGTCCTCATTGACACGTCAACTCGATCTCTCATTGCTTCCATTTCGACACGCAAACACAATCAACACACATATCTTCTAAGACAAAACAGACATCATAAGAGAGATAACTTGTCCACAAAGATGAAGATAACTTGTCTACATGAATAAATATAATTATTAAGAAAGGTTAACTTGTCCATATATCAGGCTAGGACTTAACTTGTCCATCACATTATTTACTATGGTCGTGCTATCTGACCATACACATCAACAAAGGCATGCCCCTTGAACATCCACAAAAGTATGGCTACTAACCATGCACCCATGCACATCAACAAGCTTGAAGATTGACTTTTTTGCAGCCTCTTCGTAAGCAACCATGAAGCCCTTCGAGCGCATCTTCAATGGGCTCGAGATTTTGTTCAGTAGTATACTTGTGCCTCCTTATGTGCTTAGCCTTTTTGATGAGGATGTTCACTTCTGTTGTTATTTTTCAAACTCAGGTTTCACATAATTTCAGACATTAAGGTTTAGAAGTAACTCAAGCTCTGCTCGCGACTCAAAGAGTTTTGCCTGAAACAGGGTTAAACATGGTATAAGAATAATATAGTTAATTCATAACTAATTTGCCTCAGAACTTGGAGCAGTATAGGAACAGTAATCATCATAGGAAAATAATATAAGAACTTGAAAACTATCCTAGGCTTCATAGCAGGGTGTGACAAGTAAAAGCAGAACTTAGTTCAGAACTGATTTGCCTCAGAACTTGGTATAAGATGATGACAAGGATGGAAGACATGATCATAGGCACTAATTAACTTTATGAAGCTCAAGCTCAAGCTAGCTTAAGCTCCACCTATAGAACAAGTAAAAAGGCAGTGAGATTCAAGGAAACTTGCCTCGCCGTCTTCGTGGTCATTGCCAGAGTCAGAGATGAGGTCCTCTACACCTTCTTCGCCGCTCCCTCGACACCTCTTCGTAGTTGCCAGACACTTGTGCTCGCAAACGTGAGGCAGGCCCCTCGCCCACTTCGCTGCCCCTCGCCGGCACGCTCCTCCTTGCCGCTGCTTGGCCCCTTGTCGGAATCCGACACGATCCAGTCGAGGACTCCCGGCATTGGGTTCACTCTACCGCCGCTTGGCCCCTCTCCAGCGCTCATCGTCGTCTCCCTCTTCACCACCATCTCGCCGGCACGCGTGCGGATCCAGTTGCGGCACTACTTCGCGTTCCGATTCTCCTCGATTCCGGGTGCGCTGTTTGGCCCCTCGCCGTCGCTCATCGTTGTCTCTGTCTCGACGCCTCCTCTCACTCCTCCTCTGTGAAAGTGTTGCTCTTATCCATTCGGAAAGAGGAAGGGGGTGGTTGAATATTCATTTTGCAAAATGGATACTCTCTCCGTCCCAAAATTTTTACACCCTTTGACTTTTACAAATCACATTTGACCATTCGTCTTATTCAATAAATTTGTGAAAATGTAAAAGAAATTATGATATACTTAAAATATATATTATGATAAAACATGTCATAGTAAAATAAATAATACTTTCACAATTTTTTCAAATAAGACGAATGGTCAAACTTGAAGCACGGAAGTCAAAAAGTGTAAATATTTTGGGATGGAGGGAGTAGTCAATGCTGACGCGGGTTAGCGAACCCGCGTCGCTTTGTTGGCTGGTGCGCGAACGGGCAATGCTTACCTTCTTTATAGGTTGATGATGCTTTTTTAAATGACACTTAATTGCTTCCTAAAAAATTAGGGCCCATAAAGCAGCACCTAAAAATTAATAAAAATATGAACAATTCATAGTTTTTTAAGAATCGAACAACTCGTAGGAGTAGTTGGGCATGTGGTATTTTGAATAATATATGATCAGTCACACGTCTCCTTGTGACCACGTGACTCTTTTTGTGGCCAAGAGCTCTCCTGAGCGGACACGGGTTCTGAGGCGCGTGACCAGCCGACTTACGGTTCGCCGTCTTGTCAATACAAATCCCAGCGGGCCAAGAACTTCGTCAACTGCAGCACCAAGAAAACCCCAGCACCACCGTCTCCGGTCACCAAGAAGTCAATCCAAGAACTTCTTCTTCCTCAAGGGCGTGCATGGCATCGTCAAGCGAGCCATCCAGGAAGCGGGGGCAGGGAGGAGGTGCCGCCGCCCCGCCTGCCGAGCCCGAGGGGGTGCCGCTGCCCCCGCCCTCCGAGCCCGAGGGGTGTTGATGGTGAAATTCCGTCAATGTAGCCATGAGTTTACCTTCAGTGTTGACATGATTTTTATATCATATCCATTGGTACTAACCCCCTTGCTATAACAAGTTCGTTTGTGCATGTCGGTTTTGGAGTTTAGTGTTTATGCAGGATTTTAGTGTTGAAAGCAAGACTTCCGGGATAAGTTCAGAGAGCACCTCGTGACAAGACCTTGAAGCCCGGTACAAGTCAAGAAATGAAGTAAACATGACTCCAAGAAGCCAAGGGACCAAAACCGAGAAGATGAAAAACTCCGAGGACCAAGTCTTGTGGGACAAGGAGCTTCATCCAATACTAAGAGAAACTGACGACAAGGGCCCACATGCAGATCAGGGAAGACTTTAGAAGACTCAGGAACCAACACCAGGAGAAGGAGGCCGCTGGCTGGGCTGAAGTGGGCCCAGGCAGGCCGGCCCAGCCCATTTCAGGACCCAGTCAGCCCCCCTTTAACCTAACCGCCATTCGGGCTATTTATAGCCCCGAGGCCAGGAGCCACACATCAACTCATTCGTCATCGGCCGCCGAGGAGTAGAGAAGAGAGGGACACCATCTCGGAGAGGAGAGGGTCGAGCTAGTTGACTAGGATCTCCCTAGCCGGCGTGGGAACCTTGCAAGGAAGACCACATCGGAGTTCCCGGAGCTAGAAGCAAGATCAAGGTAGGATCCCGGTGCTGATCTTGAATCATGTATCCTGTAATGCTGAATTATCAAGTTGTAATCCGATTTCTAGCGATCAAGTGTTTCTCCTACATCTTTGATTTCGATCGGCTTTTCGTATCTTAAGATCTATTCTCGAGGTAGATCACCGAGGGTGTTCTTGTTGCCGTGGTGGCTAGAGGTGCATGCCTGACCTTCCGAGAGATTTCAACTTGTCTTTGGACTTGCCCTAGACTAACCCGCACGAATAGGGGTGCGTTGTGACAGAACGGTGGCTCCAAAAGGCGGGCTTTTTCGGAGTCGGACGAGAAACCATGATTTAAAGAAGCTTTTGATGAGATTGAACTTGCTACTTCTTCTTTGTTCGGAATTTCAATGAAGGCTTGATCCAATCTCTCTAGATTGGTTTATCTATCCCCCTCTATCTCTCGCTACCTCCGGCTTTCATAGATTAGATTCGTTTTCATGATGTTCTTTAAGATTAGATGCATTAGATTTGCCTTTTGAAGATCAAAGTTCTCGACTTTATTAGATCAACTCTTGCATCACACATTGTTCCACGGATTCGATACCTTGGGTTCACACTTGAGGGAAGAAGGTTCCCTTGACTATGTCGGAGGATTTGTCCACTTGCAAGTCCACTTGAAGTTTAATATGAATATACACCGTCAACAAGCCCCTTTTTATGTCGCTGCTGCCGGGGAACAAGTGATCAAGATTCGATCTTTTATTGCTTTTTGTGTAATTTTCAGTTTTCTTTTAGTTTTTTTTGCATCTACTAACTTTTGATCATCCTCAAAATCAATCTAATCTAGTTTGTCTAACCCTAGTTTTCTTAGATTTGTTTTTATTTTTCATTTTTGTATATTTTGTTTATCACTAACCCTAACAGGAGATGGACGGCTACCTCTCCAACAAACCCGATAATTTTGTGGATGATCCAGAAAAACTTTACAGGCTAAGTAGACGCAAAGCACACAAGATAAGAAGCTGGATTTTGTATATTCAAAGTCGGGAGATGAAGGATCATCGGAATCTCCAAAGAAATCACCACCTCAAAGTCCTCGACAGAATCGAATTCCACCGATGGGAGATCAACCGCAAGAATGAAAGATCGGGGAGCTATGCACCCCGGACATCATCGACCTACCAATCTTGAACCTCGCGGAGATTGGAAGGCCGTTCGAGATCAAGACCACTACAATCTGCATGGTGCAACATTCACCCTTCACCGATAAAGAAGATCTGAACCTTCACCTCCAAGCGTTCATTGAACTATGTCAAACATTCAACATAGACGGGGTGACTCAAGATCAAATGAGGGCAAGGCTCTTTTTGTTCTCGCTACTCGGGAAGGCTTTGCAATGGTTCTACTCTCAACTAGCGGAGACGGTGCAAGATTGGGATGCGTTGATGAGGGCTTTCATGAAGGAATACTACTCACTGGGTAAAACTCAAAGCTTGCATAATAATATTGCTACTTTTTCTCAATATCCTACAGAGACTATATCGGAGGCATTCGAATGCATCAATGAGTACACTCAGACAGTTCCACATCACAAGTTCCCGAAGGAGGACTCATTCAAAAGTTCTACAAAGGACTCACCATGGCGTCGAGGACGATCATCGATGCGTCAGCGAGAGGATCTATCATCGAGCTTACGCCGACTCAAGCTTTCACTCTATTCAAGAAGGTCACGGACAATGACACGTGGGTGTCGTCCGGACGCCTACTTCCGGTTCAACCCACGGGGAACGTCAAAGGAGTCTTGCAAGTGGAGAAGGAAGACATACTCGAAGGCAAGATCAATTCGCTTATGCGGAGGTTGGAGAAGATGGAGATAGAAAAGAAAGAGACTCAAGACTTAAAAGCTGCCGAAGCAAGATCCACATGTGAAGAGTGCGGAGAATATGGCCATGTCCACAAGGATTGTCCGGAGGAAGCCAAGGTGCTCGACTACATGAGGAAGGGAGATTTGCCGAACTTCCGCTACGGGCAAGGTAGACCTCAATTTAATGCAAGCTCATCCATTCCGAATTCGGTTCCACTTCGTATACAACTGAAGGACTTCATGGACGAGCAAGCTAAGACCAACAAGGACACCGTCACCTAGTTCAAATCCATAGACAAGGTGTTGGAGAACATCGATAGCAAAGTGACGGAAGTCGAAGCTCCAACCATCAAGTGCTCAACATGATGAAGATGCTCAAGACGCAAGTGGGACAACTTGCCGGGCGCCTATCTGCTAATGAAGGGAAGCTTCTGAGAGAACCTAAAGGTCCCGAAACGGTGAAGTCTATTCAAACTCGTTCGAGGAAGGAGCCTGAAGATCCGGAACGTTCCGCTGGAGCAAGGAAGCCTAAACCATCCGCCGAGATGGGGAAATTTGCTAAGGAGGAAGTTATGGAGATCATCACCGAAGAGCCCGAGTTTGAGATGCTAGGAGAAGACACGAAGATACTTCTGAGGTAAACTTGATAATCACTTTGAGAAGTTTGTGGAGGTTGTGCGTAGATTAAGCATCAACATGCCGTTATTGGATGTCCTTCAAGTTCCTACATATTCTCGTTACTTCAAAGATATCCTTGCAAATAAATATGAGATAGCAACACTTGGGGTAGATCTTGTCAAGATGTCCGAGCAATGTAGTGTCACTATCGCAAATGGACTAGAGAAGCAAAAAGACCCCTGATGCCCGACAATTCCATGTTCCGTTGGTTCATTCAAGTTTGAGAAGGCATTATGCGACCTTGGAGCAAGTGTGAGCGTCATGCCAAGAGATGTGTTCGAGAAGCTATGCCTACCATTGGAGCCTACAAGTATGTGCTTGGAGTTGGGTGATAACTCCATTCACTATCCCTTGGGTATCGCCGTAGATGTTCCCATGAAGGTGGGACACCACTTGATCCCCATAGACTTCATGGTACTCGAGATGGGAGAGAGGGAGAAGCCACCACTCATCCTTGGGAGACCTTTCCTAAAGAACGTGGGAGCTACTATTGATGTTAGCAAGGGGGAGATCAACTTTGACATTAACGGCGAGAGGAGTTCCTTCAAGTTTCAACCACGCCTCAAGGTATGCAATATGATCAATGTTAAATATGTTCCACCTCATCGTCGCGTTGTTAAGGAAGAACCCAGGAAGAAGGAAGAGCCGAAGAAGAAGGAAGTGAAGAAAATCAAGGAAGATGTTGCATCCGTCAAGACAAAGGAGCAAAAACCGCATGTGAAGACCAAAAAGATGACTAAGCCGGAGAATAAGCTCGTGCCCAAGATGGTGCGGAAGTGGGTACCCAAAATTGAAACACCCGCAAAGGGCATTGATCCGAAGTAATCAAGTGAAGAAGTCTAGCTATGGACTATAAACGAAGCGCTAGGAGGGAGGCAACCCGTTTCGTCGAGTCAAGAATAAGCTACCAGGAGGACAACCCGATTCAAGATTTTTCGAGTCTTTTCAAGCAAGTTAGTTTTGAAATTTACTACACAAGACATTAGACTTAGAGTGATCGAACAATATTAGAGACATAATTCTTGGTTGAATATTTTTCTTGGATCTTAAACCCTTTACATGAACCATCCTATGTGTTATTTGCTTCTTTTCGAGAAACCAAAACCAATTAAATTCAGAACCTATCTCAACCTTTCATCCTCTTTATGATGTTGTGGTTGACTTGTTTTACATGTTAAAAACACACGCGTAGAGCTACGACTTGTACCTAGATGTTATTTAAATTTCAGCACGTAGTAGACTCGTGTGAACTTAGAAACTTAACTTTTGGTTGGTTTAAAAATCTATATCCTTGGTTTCTCTAAGATTAGATTTTTTCTAAGCATCATTTAATTTTATTTCATTCAAAATCTCTCTCATTTAGCCAAAATTAGAACCTAAACCTATGCCCTCATGATCAAGCCGGGAAAGTTTGGTCTCAACTAATGAAGGCAAACAATACCGGTGAGGCCGATATAAAAGTAGTTGGAAGATATTTTTGACTTACACTTATTTTTAATGGTTTAAAAACTTCTCTAAATTTATGCTTGAGCTCTTCCATAGCTCTGAATTTATTTTTAATTTTCGAAATTAAAGGAGTGCTTAGCCTTAAGACATGCTTAGAGGGAGGCAATCTAGTTAAGCAAATCATGCATGCACTATGATGCATCACGGGATGCTCTTCCAACAACTTTCATGAAGGCCACATGCAAAGGACAAGCATGGGTGGGCAGCAAGCCTTGTTTTGCAGAAAATTCATGGAGGCATGTGAAGCAAAGGAGCATGGACATGACTCAAAGCAAAGGCATCAAGTGGAAGGACCAATAATGCAAGCAAAGGAGTGGACGAGAGAGTTTGGGCAGTGCATCTTGTGGAGCACGCAGGCACAAAAGTCACAAAGTGAAGATGATCACACTGGAGGAAAAAACCAAGCCAGGGAGGGCCAGAGGCACCCTAGGCCAGTCGGCCCAGGCCGGCCGACCTCCCTTATATAAGCACCCCCCCGATGCTCTTCTTTGGCAGGCAAGCAACTCACCCAACTCTCTGTTTGTGTGCTCGAGTTTTTAGTCCAGAACCACCTTAGACTTAGCCATCCTTCCCAAGTTTGTTTTGCCAAACAAATCACACCCTTAATCCACTCAAAGTCCATACTCCGAAATAATTTTTGTGTGCTTTGTTACTGGGTAAAACCCCAAAATTATATTAGAGAGAAGAATGCTGCAATCATGTGGAAGAAAACCACAAGTCTCTTCACCAAGAAGAAGGTGTCGTCATCGTCCAAGCCATCTTCGATGACGTATTCGAGGAGGCACTCAGTTTCCGAATCTCCTCGGAGCATGAAGGAGGACACAACACTGCCGAGGAGGAACAACACTCTCCTCTTCGGTGGCATGAGGGCCACAAGGAGCTCGTCCATGAGGTTCACCAAACCTCAAGGGCGTATGGAGGAGCCGCCCGCCCCACCTCATCGATCGACCCGATCATCCACTCCACCTCCATACACTCCGCAGTACTCTGCATATGGCTTCATCATCATGTAGGAGGAGGAGGAGAAGAAACTCGCTCGCCTTGAGAAGAGGCTTGTGGCGAACATTGACTTTGACGATCAAGCTCTCAACTCATTGGGTTTTGGCACAGACATTTATTATATGTTGGGGCACCTTGGATGGGTGCAATTCTCCAATGAGGTGTCGGCAAGTACTCACAAGGAATTTGCCTTGAAAATTCTAATGACCATGGCACCTATCCTTGATGCGGGGGCGCCGAGTTTATCATTCCGGTTGGAGGGAATTCAGCAAGTGGTTCCCTATGAACATATTAGGGTGCTACTTGGTTTCCAAAAGGGAGCTCCAGAGAAAGTAGACATGCCAGAAGGCATGTTGGATGGATTTTGGAATCTGATCTCGGGGGAAGCCCACCAACAAAGGAACTCTATCCGGAACCCCATCATCCAAGTGTTTCACTCATGGATGTGTAAGAGGATTTCAGGAAGAATGAGGGAAACGAAGGTGAACAACACGGAGTTGAATTGGCTTTACTCGGCTTTAATTGCCAGGCAGCCAATAGACCCCTCCTACCTCATGATCAACCGATGGTGTTGTGAAGCAACATCGGGGTCGGGAGATATTGGTTCGGGGTGTTACCTCTCCATGTTGGCCATCTCCTTAATACCGGGTATTCCAAGAAACCCCAAGCATCTTCTACCAGGAACCTCTCTCAGATTTGAATACATGAAGCAAGGAAAATATATAAGTGGAGATGAGAGAGGAGGCTTTAAAGTAGGCAAAGTGAACCTTCCCCTTCCGGATGCAAGACTAAGACTCTTTATTCAAAGGAAGGAAGATTGGTTAGAGGACGGACTCCTTGTGCCGGCAAGGAAAATAAAAGAGGAAGAATTGTAGAAGAAGGATCCTCCTCGGCACAAGAGGGAGGTGCACAACAAAACTATGTGCCACCGTATAGAGCGCCGCCAAGTTACTATGGAGGGCCTCCAATGCAAGCATGGGGGAGTGGTGCAGCCATGCCCCCACAAATTATGTGGTGCCCAACGTAAGCCCTATGCACAATTTCCTCAACCATAACAAAGTGTGGCCATAATTGGAGGATATGCTGCGAGGAACATGCACAACATTGTAGCCATCCAATCCAATGCAGCTCAATTAGGTGAAGGCAATGCAAACATTACCTACGAGCTTGGGCACCTTCACCTAGCACCGCCAGATCAATTCGTAGGAGGGGATGTCCAAACCTATTATGAGCAAGGGTACAACCACCAAGATTATCAATACCAACCGCTGGCGGAAGATAAGAAGAAGGAGGAGCTTTAGTTTTCTTTTCTTTTCCCTTTTTCTTTAATTTTCAGCTTGTGTTTGCTTATGTATGCGTAGTGTTTTCAGTTTTTATTTAAATTTTTAGTAAGTGTGTTAGTTTGTACCTTTGGTAAAGTTACAAAATTTATTCCATGATGATATATGATTATATTTTTTGCTTTGTTTATCTTTGTATTTGTTTTATGCATGATTAAGCTAATGCTCTCTTAAAATACAAATATGAAATTATCTAAATGCATGCTTAATCTTTAGCGGAGGTTATGATAAAAATAAAGACCCATAGTGTTTTAAGTGCTCTCAAGTTTTAGATGGATTAAAGATGGTTTTTATTTCTAAAAGTAATGCTAACGTTGTCATAAATATCGCTTGCGTGTTGCTCTACTTATCCAGAGCCTTATATATATTTAAGTGCATAAACCTTAGTGTACAAGATTTATTTTTGGGTGAGTTATTTTAGGCCATGATTTCTCTGGCCAGAGACTAAGAAGCTGGTCATTCCGTTTTTGTGTATCTATCTTATTGCTAGCCTTTTATCCGTGCATTATGTATCCCCACATCGGAGATCTCACAAACCTCACCGGATATCCACCCTTAAAACTAAATATCATCTTTTGTGATTACCTCCTTGACCACAACCTATCATTGAGTATGGATCATCAATACAAGGAAGATTGCAAGTTGGTGCCAAGATTGAAGATTTCAAGTATCTCTCCAAAGGAAAAGTATTTCCGGTACCTACTTTATCTCTATCACCTCTTTGCCCGAGGATGAGCAAACTCTAAGCATGGGGGAGGAGGTACGTACAATGCAATTTTAGAGTTCAAAGGGGAACAAATAAAAAAATGAGAAAGAGAAAGAAAGGAAAAGAAAAAAAATGAGTATAAAGAAAAGAAAAAAATATATGTATGAGAAAAGGAAAAAAATATGAGTATGTGTAAAAAATAAAATAAAGTGAGCTCCCCGGTCTCTAAAGTGCATTAGGAATTTCAAAGATTTTAAGATTAAGATCCAAACTCATTTTTCCAACCATGTGCAATCTGATAACGAGGACTTCCTTTGTGCCTCTAGATCACTCTTTGCCATTTGCACATGTCCACCTATCTCAAGTATGCGCATTTTTCTCTCCCCTTCCTTGATATAACATTAATTTCCAATGACCTTTTTGACGAGTCTCGGTAAGACCATGAGAAGTGTTGACAGATAAACTCGTATCCACTTACGATCTGCAAGCGTACAGACCTACACTTTTTCACCACGGGGATTCCCTAGGTTCTTGTCAATCCACTGAGCAAGGGGATCACTACCGTTTGATCTAGCACTAATCTAGTTGATGTAAACCTTTGAATGAATGATTAATCTATGAACTAAAGACAATCTAATCTATGAACTAAGACAAGACAAAACCAATCTAATCTAGGTCAAATGAGAGACATGAGATACACAAGTTATGGAGAACGTTTGCCCATGCAGTCTACGGTACTTGAAGATGCAATCACCTAAACATGATAAAACCGATCTAATCTATCTAAACATGTGACCACAATTTAGCATTTTCCCTCCCTCCGTACTGTCACTACGCGAAGGTAATCTTTGCTAAACCTATTGATGATCACAGTATGTTGACGCGATCCACGGGAGCGAACGAAAAGCATGGTGGCCAAACCTTTAGCATTAAGCATCATCAACAAAGGAACAATAGATTACGATATAAACAAGAGTTGGTGACTACATATTAAGATCCATTACGAGTCCATGAACAAATGATGAATCTACTCCATCAAGATGCTAAGCATGGTACCGTTGAATGTGGTAGATGCATCTGATGAAGATCAATCCTCGCTGTCCTCCAACTCTGGCGGCGCCGCTGCAAGGCCTCGGCGTCCTCCTCCTTGTGGTGATCTCCGGCGGCTCTCCGATGAATGGATGTCAATGGGTAACAATCTTGGGGTGACTAGGGGGTTGTATTTATGTCCTTGCGGTGCCTTGGGGTGTGCTCCACCTTGCCTTCCACGAGATATTCCTTGTGAGAGAAGCAAACTTGGTTTCCATAAAATCAGCCTCGTCCAGATTTTCCTGATTCGCAGCCCTTCATTACCGGCGCCATATCTCCCATGTCCGGACTCCAAATAATGCAAATTTGGTGTCCAGTTTGTGTGTCACGAAATTATCTTCAACTTTGGTATTCATTTCTTTCCTTGAAATCGAATATAAGATCTCCAAATTGGCCTTGGAAGATAATCTGTTCTGATTTCGGACTGACTGCGCAGGGATTCGGGGGCCATATCTCCTAGCTCCCTTATCCTAATTGAGCCTTCCACATGTTCAAATCGAAGGCATCGTCGAGGCCCACAACTTTGGTAGTCAAACTTTTGCCATTAAAGGATGTTTAAGTCTCGGAATCTGCACCGAAAGATCATGCTGTCCTGGGCTGCAAGAATATCTCTCGGGCTGAGCTGATCTCGTTGGTAAACATCCAAGTCCCCGGAGTTTTGCGTGTTGATGCTTCGGTCCTTGGGTTGTTTGGAGTCTTGTTCACTTGGTGTCTTGACTTGTGACGGGCTTCATGATCTTCTCTTGAAGTGCTTGATGAACTTTTCCCGAAAGTCTGCTCTTTAACGTTAATTTCTTGCGTAAACAACAAACTCCAAAATCGACATGCAAGTGTGAACTTGTTACATCATTAGTTTGCCTAGTGGCGGGTTAGTTGCAAATTATAATCGAAACCAATGTATAACAAGTACTCTAGGTTGACGGAAATTTACCATCAACATCTCCTTCATGCTTAAACCTTACTCGTCCTCGAGTAAGTAATCCTTGCTTAAAAGGGAAATCAGCGTTGCCTTCCAATGTTGTCCCTGCACTTAGTCATTCATGAAGAGGAAAATTTCTCTCTCTTAAGAATTTATTTTTAAAGTTCAAGTTGTGACCGGATTCATTTTCATAATGGAAGACAGACTAACAATAAAGAACAAGCCACATTTAATAAACACAATGCTCTCAAACTTAAGCAAACTTGAAACCATTATCTTGTTACATGGAAGAATTTTTTAAAAAGATGCATATCCAACATAAGTGAAAATCTCTTGCAAAAGCTCATTGAAGCACTCATCTCATCAAGTCACTCAAGCCTATACTAGATTATTTTCAACCTACTCTACTCATATGTGATAGTGGATGGCTTATGTGGAGCTTGGAAGGTTAAAAACAATCCTATCAAAACATACAACCGAAATATTGTCAAATTAAGAGAGAGATCTATTGGAATTACCGAGACTCGTCAAAAAGGCCATGGAAAATAAATGTTGGAAAGAGAGACGGATGAAACACACACATTTAGATAGGTGGACATGTGCAAGTGGCAAATGGATGGTCCCGATGCATGAGTGAAGTCCTCGTTATCGGATTGCACATGGTTGGAAGATTTGAGTATGGATTTGTAATCAAGGCACTTGAGAAATTATGAAGCAAAAAGAACCGAGGAGCATATATATATATATTTACTTTTATTTTATTTCCTTCTCATTTTTCTTTCTTTCTTTTTTCTTTATTCTTCCTTTTTTCCCTTAATTTTCTTTTCTTCTCATCATAATTTTTTTCATTTTTAATTTTTTTCTTTTGCTCTTCAAATCTTTTTGCAACATAATACTTACATAGCATTTGTTAGAGATGATGTAATGACTCCCCCCCCATGCTTGAACGATGCTCGTCCTCGAGCATAAAAGAAAGGGGGGGGGAATGTCTACTAAAGTAAGCATAAATTCTATAATCTTGCGGAATATTTGAATCTCCATCGAGAATTTTACTCCATGCTCAAATTGGGTTGTGGACAAGGAGGTGATAACAAAAAGATGTTTTTGGTTTAGGTGGATGCCCAGCGAAGTTTGTGAAATTTTTGATGTGAAAAGCAACAATGCATGGATAAAAAGGCTAGCATGAAAAGTTACACAAAGGAATGACCAACTTCTTAATCTCGAACCATAGAAATCAATCCTAATCCAACTCATCAAAACATATGTTTGCAATCTACGGGTTTTGTTATCAAAGAACATATATGTATATGGCTTTTGTAGGTACAACTTTGCAAGAGCATCCCAAATATGTAGATATCATAAAAGTTAAGTTTTCTTAAAAACAACAAGTTATCCAGCTATCCATAAACTTAAATCAAAGAGCAAAGATATGTATGTGGGTCTAGAGCATAGTCATTTCACCTCCACAAATAAAAGAGTTGGTATTTAAATTAATTTTAGATCATATTATCGAGAGCAATTAGCCAAGACATGTATAACTTCATGTAGGTAAAATAAAGAGGCAACTTTCACATCTTTCCGTAAGCATAGGCAATATAAAACATCAAGGTGAACACATGGTCATGTCTATCTAGTGAAAATAAAAAAACCTAGGTTGTCCTAGTAGTCATGTTATTGTTGGAAGAGAAAAACAAACTGTTGCACCTAAGGTTGAAGGCATACTTACAAGTATTTATATTCGGAAAAGAGAAGGTCCATGGAGATGTTACCATCCTTTGTAGTTCTTCGTTTTCTTCTTCCGACATCTCCATGTATCTATGTGGCTTTTGCTTTTGTATTGAATTATTAATGCTCCTAAACTTCTGAATTTGATCTTGTATGCTTAATGGAGTCATTGGTCGCTCTTCTCTTCAATGTTGTCATCACCATCTCCTCTTTCTTGTTCTCGTCATCTCCTTGCTGTCTCTTTTTCATGGATTTCCCCTCTGTACAGAACAGAACATATATCGAAATATAGCTCTATTGAAAATTTTATGAAATTACCTTTCCAACGTGTGGTCATTCATCGAAAACGGAGTTCAAACAAGGGAGCTATGTCTGTTTTACTTCAGCGCTGCGTGCTGTCCAAAACTGATTTCAGGACGTGTTGCACTTGGTGATTCAGGCATAACCACTTGTAGGAAGCTCTGATTGTCTTGATTCTTGATATGTTGGAATTGTAACTTCATGGGGCTTCTAAATATCGAAAAATATTCAGTGTTTTCCCTTCGAGACCATCAGAATTTTGATGAGATCAGTGACTTCTTGCGCATTGATCCGATGATGTTAATGATCTTGATCATTCTATCTTCTAGAGTGTCATGTTGCACTTCTGTGTTGAAGATTCAGGGTCTCCCCCATGCTTAGCATTTTGCTAGGCATGGAAGAAGAAGACAAAGCATTTTTATCTTATCCATCCTTCAATTTCCTTGTAGTGAGAGTCTTTATCTTGTTTTCTTTTCATCGCATAGCCATGGCCCTTCATGCAAGAAGAAAAGGTACCAATGCAGCTTTAATTACTTCCCATGTTGTGCTTGGTCACTTATAGAAGACTTGCCCAAGGCATCCTTTTGCTACATCGCTATCTCCTTCTCTATCACCCTTCCGTGCTGTCTTCACTCCATGAATTTTTATTTAATGTCCAGAACAGAAAGTATACCCAAGCTCTACTCCATTTCACAGTGCACAAAATATCCTTCCCAACGAGTCTTTATTCGCCCAAATCGGACTCCGGACAAGAGAGTTACGTCCGTTTTACTTCGGCGATAAAATCTGTCCTGAAATTTCAGAACGCGCAACGCTTAATGTTTTCTCCATAACTCCTTGCACGGGTTTTCAAACTCGCTGGTTCTTGATGTGTTGGTGGAAACTTCATGGAGCTTCTGAATATCTCATTTTCTTCATTTGTACACTTCTGAACAAGCTCTAAAATTGAAGAAGACAGCAGCATCCATCGCGGGATTTGGAGAGGTTGATGATTTATCTTGCAGCTCTTTAGGCATGACTTCTTTTTTTTAATTATTTGAGCCTTGTCTACATGGTTAGTGAAAATCGGGCCTTCTCCCTACATGTGCTTCTTTTAAGGTCATTAGCTTGACCAAGTGCAAAGCATGATCGAGATTTACAAAACTTATTGTAAGCATATGCGTCCATAATTAACACCACATGCGAATTGTAGCAACAAGTCAAGGTTTAAACAAAAGAAACATATGTTTTATGCATAGCACTTAGCTCATCATTAGGCAAAGGTTCTTTAGGTGTGAGATTAATTGGTTCAAACATAAATGTTTCCTCTTTTTCATTCTCAAGAAAATCTAGCCTGTCAACATGATCATTATTGAAACAAGGCATAGAATTTAAATTATTATTCATACTATTGGTCCAACATGAATATTTGAACATTTCAACATTAATACCAATAATATCTTGAGATTTCAGCGTGTACCTTTGCCTCGGAGCTTCCATGAAAAGAATGATGTTTGATTCATCTAGTGGTGTTGAAGTCAAATCAATCTCAACAAGTGTAATTGCCTCTTCATCACCATCTTGCAATTTCTTCAACTCATCATGTGGAACACGTAATTCTTCAACTATTTACGCATTCATCTCTTCTTTGAAGTCTTCTTTATCAATCAAATCTTCATCTTCAATGTCTTGTATGTTGCTTTCTTTATCTCCCGTGTACCACATGTCGTCAAGACCGCTCATCGTTGATTCACTCTTTCCTCCATCCTTGAGTACTTCCATGTCTTGATTTGCTAGTGTGTGGGCTTCAATAGCACACAAGCTATAACCTTCTAGCTTGAGTCCTATTTTCTCCCATTTGTTCTTTGAGTCACTAGGCTCGACACGGTTGTACTCTTCTCTTTCTTCATCATAAATCATCTTTGAGTTGTCAAATCGGTCGATCCATGTTTCATCAGCTTCTTCTCTTTCTTCTTCAAATATATTTTGGATCGATTCTCCACTCATCTCTTGATCAAATATATCCACAACTTGTTTAGCAACATGTCGGTGTTCCTCCTTCCTTCGGTAGTTGATTAGTGGGGCAAAATCAACTTGAATCCAACCGGATTGATTGAACTCCGCCAATGGTCTAGCATTCCACATACTTCGGCCTACATTCATGTTAGTTTTAATACTTTTAATATCCGAAATGACTTCTCTTACCTTGGGAAGTGGATCTTCAATTTCTTGTTGTCGGTGCGGAATGTGGTCCGGACACTAACCAGTAATAAGCGCCAAGGTCTATCCCTCAATGGTCGATGCTAAGCAATAGAAGACGCAGAGTTTATCCTGGTTCCGACCGAGGGGCCGTACGTCCAGCAGTGGTGTGCTCAAGGCACTATATTGCTCAGCACCGGGGGTGCCTGTAGTGGGGCTGCTACAAGCAAGGCGGGAGAGGAAGCGTGGCTTCCAAGTCCCTGGTGTAGTGGCTGAAGATATTGTGGGAGAATTGGAGAGCAAGTGCGTGGTGCGACTTGTCTCGTGTTGGGTTCTGCCGTTCGTGTGTGATCTGTTTGTCTATCTCCGTGTCCCTCCTCCCCTGCGGCAAGGGGGTTCGTCCTCCTTTTTATAGACCAAGGAAGGAGCGAATCACATGCGCGCCGCGCTATTTAGCTACGTGAGGGAGCGTGATGTGCTACGCTGTAGAGTAGGCAGCCGCCTAGGCGATCCTTGCAGCGATCCGGCCATCATGGCATATCTTGTACCCGAACAGTGGCGGCTTCGAGGGTAAAAGAGCGGCGGACGGCTGTGATGTCTCCAGTTAGGCTCGAGGGAGCTGCTGACGTCGGTCCGTACGAGGCACAGTGGCAGGTAAGGCGGCGTCCCGTTCCCGCACGCTTCACAGTGCTGGAGTTGTTGCAACAGCGCCTGGCGTGCGCCCGTACTCGCGGGGGCGGCAGCCATACTGTCAACAGTGGCAGGGATGGCGTCCCACCGGCCTAGCGCCTCCACCTAACCCTGTAAGGTCACAAGAAAGCAAATCGAGGGTGCAGCCGGCCCCCTTCGAGGGCTCGGCGCGCTAGCCGCACGGAGCGGGCGGCACGGCGTCACGGAGACCGGTGCGGCCGCGCCGCACAGTCCCCCCCACAGTGATGGAGATGGGCTCCCTCCGGGGAGTTGGTGCGGCGGCACCGGGCGCGAGCCTTGGGCGCATGATGGCGCCGCCCCGGCGATGTCGGGGCATTAAATGCCCGCGTACGGGAGCCGGCGCGCGCGCGCGCGGAGTGCCCTCGAGCGAGGCGGACCCCGTTCGAGGGCGGGGCGGACCCTCGAGCGAGGCGGACCTCGCTCGAGGGAGGCGCACCCCCTCGAACGGGGCGGAGCCCGCCCGAGGGAGGCGCGCATCCTCGAGCGAGGCGAAACCTATTCGAGGGGGTCTTCGAGTGGGCCGCTGGGGCCTTCGTGGCGTGGGCCATGTCCTGCATGGTTAAGTAAGGTGTATTTGGTTTTGGCTTTGTTGCGGGTTTTAAGTGGGGATTTCCCAGCTGTTTAAGGGGACCCCTAGGGCTGTCCCCGACAGTAGCCCCCGAGCATCTGTGGGTTTGCCATTGAGGCTCCCACAGATGCTGGAACCTACTGATAGGACGTTCTTCCCTCCTGGTTTCGCGAACGCTTTCCGTGGGGCCGCGTCAGCGGACCCGCGGGTCTAGCCCCCGAAGCCCTGCAGGAGCATGGGCGCTCCTGTAGGGGTTGATCGTGAGATTTGGACAGAAGGCGTGGTACATGTTTCAACCGGCGTCGACAATGTCTCAGTCGGCTTCGGTGACGCACGCGCTGCTGGCGCTATCCCCGGCGGGTGCAATCCAGGAGGTGTAGCCGTGCGTCAAGCCCCCGAGCCTAGGCCCATTCAAGGCGATCGGGTAGAGCTTCACGACTTCTCTTTCAACGCGCCCTCGCCGTCCCTCCGCGGGACGGAGGGTGAGGTTTCCACAACCCCCATCGGTCGGGTCGCGAATTGCGGATTCCGCGTTGAGCTGTTAGTGGGTGGTTCGAGTGGACGCCCATGCCCCGTTCGATAAGGGTAGGCTGCGTGGTCCAGAGACACGTCCATTGAAGCGCTTGCGTGGGTTTGCTAGGTGGGGCTCGGTCCCGTTCGCTAGGGACCGAGGGCGCGGAAGCTCTCCCTCGGTGGGATCCCCCGCTAGCCGCCCTCGCTGGCTCTCGAACACGACATGTGGGGCACCCTCGAGCTGGCAGGCTCGAGGAACGGCTCGAATGCGCGTGCCCTCGTCGTCCCTGACTCCGGTGATCTGGGGCGCCTGTTCGAACCCGTCGAGGGTCAGGCTTCGAACCCCTGATCAGTAGGGCCGTGCGGGGTGGCGCCTGGGCGGCCCCTTCTTTGCATCTGCGACCATCGAGGGGCCTGGGCAAGCCAGCCCTCGAGGCGCTGATCAGTAAACATGGTGCGGGGCGGCGCCTAAGCGCTCCCGGCCTGGCATCTGCGACCATCGAGGGGCCTGGGCGAGCCAGCCCTCGAGGCGCTGATCAGTAATACAGCGTGGCATGGGTGCTTTGCGGTGCCTGTTTTGTTTCAAACGGGCCCCGAGGCGACCTTCTCACGCCGGTACCCTTTCGATGGTTGAAGTTTTCCCGAGCCTGGAGCCCGTGCCGCTCGAGGGTTCTCCTTACTTTGTAAGGAACCGGGCCATTAAATGGTCCACAGTAGAGGCTGCGGTTTTGCGTCGCGGGCGCGCTTTTTTAGGCGTTGCAGCCGCGCGCGCGCGTAGTGGGCGGCGTGGGCAGGCGGATGTGACCGCCTGCCACGGCCCCTGCTATTCTTCGCCGTGATGATGGCTTGTTCGCGGTGGTGTGGCCGTCTCGGTCGTGGTGGGGCCCGCCCGTCAGCGAGAGGAAAGATTCCCTGCAGTTAATGCGCGCGGGGCGTCCGCCCCGGAGAGCACGCCTGCGGCTTATAAATCCGAGGGGAGGGAAAACGGCGTTTTTTTACCTTAGCGCTCCGCCGTTCTTGCCCCCTGCGCTCTCGCCTTCGTCCTGCTCTTGCCATCGCGCGCCTTCGCCATTAGAGCTCCTCTTCCTCTCCTTGTCTTCCGCTCTCGCATCCCTTGTCTTCTCTCATGGCGCCGCTTCCGCCCCTCACGATCCTCGACCCGTACGCCTGGGAGCGGTCGACGGTGACCCGGCTGGCCCTTGGCGAGCTGGTCTCCGCCGGCCAGTTGGCGGCGAACGAGGAGGGCCGTCCGGCGGAGTGGGTCGTGCCCCTGGCGGGGGACCACGCGCCCAACCCACCGGAGGGCTACGTGGTGAGCTTCATCCGCTTCCATGAGCGCGGCTTCGCCGCGCCGGCGAGCCGCTTCATGCGGGCGCTGTGCCACCGCTACGGCGTGGAGTTGCACAACTTCGCGCCGAACGCGATTTCGCAGGCGGCCACGTTCGTGGGCGTCTGCGAGGGGTATCTAGGGATCCCAGTCAATTGGGAGCTCTGGATACACCTCTTCCGCGCGGAGCTCTTCACGCAGCCCACGACGGAGCAGAGGACCCGTCGCGCAGTGCGCGCCGGCGGGATGTCGCTCGCCCTGCGGGCACAGTTCAAGGACGACTACATCCCCTGCACCATGACGACGAACAACGCCGGCTGGGAGCGGGGATGGTTCTACTTGCGCAACGCGGAGCCCGGCCTCCCCGCCTACACTGGTCTGGTGCTCCGGGAGAAGCCCAACTCCTGGGGTCACAGAGTGTCCACGGCCCAACACCGGAGGCGGCTGGACTCGCTCCTGGCCACCCTGAAGAACCTGGCGACGCGCGGGCTGACCGCGGCGGGCGTCCTCGCCTTCCTCCACCACCGGCGGGTTGTGCCTCTGATGGAGAGGCCGCTCTGCATCTACGAGATGACAGAGGAGGCGGACCCCGTCGCGCTGGCGAGGTCGCGGATGCTCCCAACCCCCCTCGAGCGGGGGTATGCGCTCACCCGGGCGTGGAGCGCCGTCGACACCTGGATGCTGCGCCAGGACCGGTCCCCATGGGACGTCGAGATGCTCCCCACCGGCCCGCTGGTGAGTATGATCTTTGACTCCGTTTTTGTCCCAGACGCCCCCTTGACATTCTTTCCTGTAGCTGGTGACCTTCAGCGCCGCGAAGTCCGTTCCGCCCACCCTGACTCCCGCGCGCTCGGCCAGGCGGCGCAGCAACGGGAGCGGGAGCGGGCGCGCACAAGAGGGAGCGCGCAAGGCGGCACCGCGAGCGCCGCGAGAGGCGGAGCGAGAAGTACCGGCGGCGCGAGGGGCTGGGGCTTTCCTCCCCGGGGACCGAGGAGTACTCGTCCTCGGAGGAGGACGAAGAGGAAGAAGCTGGGGGGCAGGGCCCCTCTGATAGGTGGGAGCCTGCGCCCCCGTCGCCGGAGCCGGCTCCGGCGGCAAGGGTGGCATCGCCCGGGCGGGCGTAGCGGCGCCCGCCGCCGGAGCAATCGACAATGGGGAGCGGCGCGAGCCGCGGAGGTGCGGCGCGCGCGCGCAGGCGCGCGCGGCAAGCGCGCCTCCGCGCGGGGCGGGGCGCGCGCGCGCGCGCGGCGGAGACATCGGGGAGGCGCGGCGGCGGGCGCGCGGTTGTGCCGGCCTCATCCACCGAGGCCTCGAGGAAGAGGAAGCGCGCCTTCTCCTCTTCGAGGTAAGGGACTTGCCCTTCTGCGAGGTTTGATTTTTTGGCGGCCAGGCGTTTTGATCTTTTGCTCGTGCTTGTGCAGGGTGGTGCCAACCGTTCCTCCCCTCGCACCGGCTAAGGTGCTGAGGGCGGACGCGTCCATTCCCACCCGGCGGCGTTCGTTGAGGGCGCCGAGGGCGGGGGCGAGCGCGGCGGCGGCGGGCGAGAGCTCGCGGGGCGCGGGCCGAGGCCTCGAGGCCCTCGGCGGCGGATCGGCTTGCCGCGCGCGCGGCCGGCGGTCGTCGAGGAGCGGCGGGCGCGCGGTCGCGGTGGTGACGCGGCCGCGGCGGCGGCGGCGTGGTGGAGATGCGGCCCACGGTGGGGCTGGCCGCGACCGGCGGTGGCGAGGTCCGTGGCGCCGGCCGCGGCGGAGGCGAGCGGGCGGCGGCGGTTGAGGAGGGCGGTCCGGCGCCGTGGTCGCGGAGGCGCGGCGGGGAGGCGGTGGCCTCGGCGCCGCGTCGGCGCCCGCGCCGGCGGAGGGCGGAAGCGGCGGCGCCGGCGGAGGCGGCACAAGGGCCGGTGCCTGCCGGCGGCTCCCGGGCGGTGGTGGTGGAGGTCCCGGACGACGACTCCCCGCCGCCCGGGTGGGATCAGTGGGCGAGCTTCCCCACGCTCTCCCCAGAGTCCCAGGAGGGGGCCCTCGTGAGGCGGCGTGAGGGCCACATGGTGGCGGGGGGCCGAGGGCATGGCGCCGAGGCCTCGTCTTCCCGCGCCGGCCACTCCGCCCAGGTGGAGGGGATTGCTGGCGATCCGCCCGCGTTCGGCGACGCCCGGGGGAGCGGGGAGTTGTGGGGAGAGCTCCGCAGCCACGGCGCCACGCTCGACCGTGCGTTGAACGAGGCGCTGAGGGTCCACGGCGGCCCCGCGTGGCGTGTCTTCCAGGTGGGGTGCCGTGTCTTGCTTCCCTTTTTCCTTGTTTCTGCGCGCTTATCCTTGCGGCATGGTGCTTACGGGTTTTGTGGGTGCCAGGAGCTCGAGCGCCGCGCCCACGACAAGTACGACGCCTTCGATCGGGTGAACGCCGAGCTCCACCAGCTCTAGGAGCGATGCGGCGCCTTCGACTCGCTCGCCGATGCCCTCAGGACTCCGGATGGCTGGTTGTCGTACCGGGCCATGGCCTTGCGCGATGAACTCCACGAGAGCACAAGGCAAGACCCGGTGCGTCCCTCTAGCCTCGAGCGGGTCTGCACAGCCCTCATCGACCGTGATGAGGCACTGCGGCAGGCGCGCTCGGACCTGGAGAAGATGCGCACGCTGGTGACCAACTGGGAGGCGGAGGTGGCCAGCGTCCGCAGCCGAGAACCGGGGGCTCCGCTCGTCCCTCGAGGGGGCGCAGGGCGGCGGCGGCGCGGCCGAGGAGCGGGCGCGTGCGCTCGGGCAAAGGGTCAAGGAGGCCGACGACTTGAAGGCCGCCCTCAACGCCAAGGTCGCGGCGCTCGCCGTTGCTGAGGACCAGCTCCTGCAGGAGCGCACCGCCCGTCAAGGAGCTGAGGGGCGGCTCCAGCAGGAGCAGGCCGCCCTCGTCGACGCTCGGTCGGCCCTGGAGCGGGAGCGCGCTGCTCGTGAGGTGGCGCAGATGTCTCTGGAGGACCGGAACACCGAGTTCTCCAGGGTCGAGGGCGAGCTGATAGTGCTCAGCATTACGAACGCGAACCAGGAGCTGGCCCTCCAGGAGCAAGGCGAGACCGTCCGGGGCCTCGAGCAGACGGTCGAGGCCGAGCGCCGCGCCCTCGAGGTGGAGAGGAAGCAAGTCGAAGGTGAGCCGCTGTTTGACTCCTGTGTTGTCGGATTTTCCTTAGAGGGTTCGCACTCTTTTTCTGACTTCTTTCTCGTCTAGCGACCCCAGGCTTGCGCACCGTGCTGGGGCACGCGGTTGAGCAGGCCGAGGCGCTGCAGACCTCCTACAACTCCTCCGAGCAGGAGCTGCAGGAGTTGCGCGATGCGGCCCTCGAGACCTGCCGATCCGTGGAGGAGGGCGAGGCGCAGGCCGGAAGCTCGCTGGCCAGCCGCCTGCGTGCCCTTAGCGGCCACGTCACCGAGCGCATGCGCCGGGCGCTGCATCTTGTCGTCCAGAAGGCCCTCGGAGTTGTACGGTCCCACTACGAGGTTAACTTCGAGGTGCTGGCGGAAGGCTACGTCGTCCCCGAGGGTGTCGAGGACGAGGTGGCGATAGAGCGCGTGGACGCGCTCGCCGCCGACGCCGCCGGGTCGCTCGCTGAAGCCTTCGAGGAGTTCCTCTTCCCGGACGCTGCTGACGCCACCGCTCCTCCCTCGGAAGACGGCCCGGGCGCTAGGCCCGTTTTTGTTTGTGTATCAGTATTCGGCCGTGCGGCCTTTGTAAATAAACAAGTTGTTTTTGCCATGAACATTTGTTGATGTGAAATGAAGTCTTTTGTTTACTACGCTTTTTGTTTCTCCTTCTTCCTGAGTAGATTCTAGTTAGGGGAGTTTGATTTTCGTGGGTGGCTTGCTGGGTTGGAGGCGAGAGAGAAGGGCCGTATCCTCGCGGAGGCGTAGGCTATCTCTGGCTCGCGCGCTCCTTCCACTAGGCTGCCCACGCCCTGTTCGAACCATTGCTCGAGGCCGAAGTAGAAAACAAACTTAGCGCGCGTGAGTTGTTTCGTTTTTGCGCGAAAATGGAACCATTTTGGGGAGGGGATGCCCCCCGTAGTAGCCCCTGAGGGTAACTTGGGTTTCGGGGGAAAGCCGAGTTGCCCTTTTCATTAGACTTATTGCGTTTACATGGTTATCACCAACTGGGGCGTTGGTCATGTGGTTTTTACAACAAAGTGCTTGGAAATCCTAGCTAGGGGTAGAAGCGACGTAGCTGTTGGATGTTCCAGGCGTTTGTGAGCTCTTCACCGTCCTCGTTGGCCAGCTTGTATGTGCCGGGCTTGAGTACCTTCACCACGACGTAGGGTCCCTCCCACGGAGGCGATAGCTTGTGGCGTCCCCGGTTGTCTTGGCGTAGCCTTAGGACCAGATCTCCTTTGCTGAAGTCTCGTCTGCGTATCTTGCGTGCTTGGTAGCGCCGAGGGACCGCCGATACCTCGCGGAGTGCATCAAGGCCACGAGGCGTGCCTCATCCGGCCCCGGTCCCGGCGAGTCCTCGCGAGCTTGGCGCGGTTGGCACCCTCGTCGTAGCCTCGAACCCTGGGCGACCCGTATTCTAAGTCCGCGGGGAGGACGGCCTCCGCGCCATGGACTAGGAAGAACGGGGTGAACCGGTGGCTGCGCGGGGTGGTCCTTAGGCTCCACACATTGCTGCGGTAACTCTTGGAGCCATTTTCGGCGAGATTTGTTTAGGCGGCCGAAAATTCTAGGCTTAAGGCCTTGTAAGATCATGCCGTTGGCACGCTCTACTTGGCCGTTGGTCCGTGGGTGTGCCACGGGCGCCCAATCCGGACGGATGTGGAACTTGTCGCGAACTCCAAGAATTTCCTGCCCGTGAACTGGGACCCGTTGTCGGTGATGATGGAGTTCGGCACTCCAAAGCGGTGGACGATGTCGGTAAAAAACGTCACCGCCTGTTCTGCCCTGAGATTCGTGATGGGGCGCACCTCCACCCACTTGGAGAACTTGTCGATTGCGACCAACAAGTGGGTGAAGCCTCCGAGCGCCTTCCGCAGGGGCCCGACGATGTCCAGCCCCCACACGGCGAATGGCCATGTTATGGGGATGGTCTGCAGGGCATGGGCGGGTAGGATGGACTTGCGGGCGTAGAACTGGCACCCTTCGCAGGTGCGTATGATCTCGCTGGTGTCCGCGACCGTGGTAGGTCAGTAAAAGCCCTGGCGGAAAGCGTTGCCAACGAGGGTACGAGGCGCGGCGTGATGGCCACAAATTCCAGCGTGGATGTCCCGTAGGAGCTCGCGCCCCTCGGGAATGGGCACGCACCGCTGTAAGATGCCGGAGGCGGCGCGCTTGTACAGCTCGCCGTCGACGAGGACAAAGGACTTGGCCATCCTGGCGATGCGCCTGGCCGTGGCCCGATCCGAGGGGAGCTCTCCTCGAGCCATCCAAGCGATGTATTTGTCGCGCCAGTCAGCCTTGACAGGAGCTGGCTCGATGTCCATCACGTCGGCCTCGTAGGAGCCATACCCCTCGAGGAGGGAGAGCACGTATGCCTCGTTCGAGGGGTTCTCATCCATGGGTTCCGCACCCACTGGATTCGAGGGAGCCCCCGAGGGTTCTGCGTGGCTCGAGGGGTGAGGCTCGAGGACGACCGAGGGCTGGGCGATATCGCGGGCAAAAACGTTCAGGGGGACGGTGATCCGCCCGGACGCGATCTTGGCCAGCTCGTCCGCCTCCTTGTTGTACCGGCGGGGCACGTGGTTGAGCTCGATGCCGTAAAACTTGTCTTCGAGGGCTCGTACGGCCTTGCAGTAGGCCTCCATCTTGTCGTCATGGCAGCTCGCGTTCTTCATGACTTGATCGATTACGAGCTGCGAGTCCCCCCGTACGTCGAGACGCTTGACGCCTAACTCAATGGCGATTTTGAGGCCACAGAGGAGGGCCTCATATTCAGCCATATTGTTAGATGCGGGGAAGTGGAGGCGCACCGCGTACCGCATGTGCTCTCCGAGGGGTGATACGAAGAATAGGCCCGCGCCCGCCCCTGTTTTCATCACCGAGCCATCGAAATACAGGGTCCAGCACTGCGCCGATGCCGCGGCGGCAGCTCGCGTATCCGTCCACTCAGCGACGAAATCCGCTAGGATCTGGGACTTGATGGCCTTGCGCGGGGCGTAGGCGAGCGTCTCGCCCATCAGTTCCACGGACCACTTGGCGATCCTGCCCGCCGCGTCGGGATTACGGATGATCTCCCCTAGCGGGAAGGAGGAGACCACCGTGACGGGGTGGGCCTCGAAGTAATGGCGGAGCTTGCACCGCGCGAGGACTACCACATACAGTAGCTTCTGGACCTGAGGGTAGAACGTCTTGGTGTCAGACAGGACCTCGCTGATGTAGTAGACCGGCCGCTGGACCGGCAGGGCGTGCCCTTCCTCTGTGCGCTCCACCACGATCACGGCGCTGACCACCTGGGTGGTTGCGGCCACGTAGAGCTGCAGGGGTTCGCCATCCTGCGGCGGCGTGAGGATCGGGGCATGCATTAAGGACACCTTCAGCTTGTCGAGCATGTCCTGGGCCTCGGCGGTCCATGAGAAGCGCTCGTGCTTCTTGAGGAGGCGATAGAGGGGCAGGCCCTTCTCGCCGAGCCGCGAGATGAAGCGGCTCAAGGCGGCAAGGCACCCCAGCACCTTTTGCACCCCCTTGAGGTCCCGGATCGGGCCCATTCGTTCGAGGGCCGCAACCTTCTCAGGGTTGGCCTCGATTCCCCGTTGGGAGACGATGTATCCCAGGAGCATGCCTCGCGGCACTCCAAAGACACACTTTTCGGGGTTTAATTTGACCCCATTGGCCCGTAGGCAGCCGAACGCGATGCCATGGTCGCCAACCAGGTCGTCCGCCTTCCTGGTTTTTACGATGATGTCATCCACATATGCCTCGACCGTCCGCCCGATGTGATCTCCGAAAACGTGTTGCATGCAGCGTTGATACATTGCACCTGCGTTTCGGAGGCCAAACGGCATCGTGACGTAGCAGAACATCCCGAACGGCGTGATGAACGAAGTCGCAAGCTGGTCGGACTCCTTCATCTTTATTTGATGATACCAGAGTGGCCATCAAGGAAGCAAAGTAATTCACACCCGGCCGTTGAATCTACGATTTGATCAATACGTGGCTAAGGAAAAGGAACTTTAGGACATGCTTTATTAAGGCTCGGTATAGTCTATACACATCCGCCACTTCCCATTCTTTTTTCTTTACAAGTACGGGGTTTGCTAGCCACGTTGGGTGGAACACCTCCTTGATGAACCCGGCCTCGAGAAGCTTCCGCAGCCTCCGCTCCGATAGCCGTCGCCGCTCCTCGTCGAAGCGGCAGAGCCATTGTTGCACGGCGCGGGCGTGAGGCAGGATGTCAAGGGAGTGCTCGGCGACCTCCCTCGGGATGCCTGGCATATCCGAGGGGCTCCACGCGAAGATGTCGGTGTTGGCGCAGAGGAAGTCGACGAGCACCACTTCCTATTTAGGATCGAGGGTGGAGCTGACCCTCAACGCCTTGCCCTCGGGGGCCGCGGGGTCGAGGGGTACTTCCTTGGTCTGCTCCGTGGCCTCGAAGGTGTCGGTGTGCTTTGAGGTGGAGTCGAGGTCCTCGTTGACCATCTTTTCCAAAGTGGTCACCAGCACTTCATCCAGCGCCAGTGCTTCTGCGTGCTCTACGCACTCGACGTCGCAGTCGAATGCGTGCTCGATGGACGAGCCTACGGTGATGACGCCGTTCGGTCCTGGCATCTTCATCTTCAAGTAGGTGTAGTTGGGGACCGCCATGAATTAGGCGTAGCAGGGCCGCCCAAGTATAGCGTGGTAGGCGCCCTTGAACCCCACCACCTCGAAGGTGAGCGTTTCCTTGCGGAAATTCTTCGCGGTGCCAAACCAAACCGGCGGGTCGATCGCCCGAGGGCTGGACACCTTGCCGGCGCAACGCCATGGAATGGCTTCGTGCTGGGCCGCAGCTGGTCCAACCCGATTCCCATCAACCGCAGCGTATGTGCGTAGAGGAAGTTGAGGCTGCTGCCTCCGTCCATCAAGACCTTTGAGAACCGCGCGTTCCCAATGATGGGGTCGACCACCAGTGGGTACTGGCCCGGGTTGGGGATGCGGTTCGGGTGGTCTTCCCGGTTGAAGGTGATGGCGTCCTCCGACCAATTGAGGAAGGAGGGAGGCGCCTTCTCCGCGGCGAGGACCTTGTGCCGCTCCCACTTGCGCTGGCGGGTCGACATGTCGACGGTGGGTCCCCCGAAGATGAGGAACACGTTCTCCACAGCGGGGAAGCCGCCGGCGTCACCGTCTCCTCCGTCTTTCTTGGCCTCCGCCTCCTTCGCGGCGGCGCGGCCATAGAACTTCTTGAGCATGTCGCACTGCTCAAGGGTGTGCTTTACTGGGGTCTTGTGGTAAGGACATGGCTTTTTCAGCATGTCATCAAACACCCCCGGGCCTCGAGGGGCCGGTCGAGGGCCCCGTCGAGCTGGGTCGACAGCAAGAGCCCCGGCCTCATCTCCGTCGCGCCCCTGCTCGCGCGCCTCGCGGCGTGGCTTCTTTCCTTTCTTGCCCCGCTTGTCCTTGCGGTGGGGCTCCCTGGACTTGCTGCCCTCCGCGGGCGCATCGTTCGAGCGCTTGCCCTTCTTGCCGTCAAAGATCGCCCCCACGGCCTCCTCTCCCGAGGCAAAGCTGGTGGCGATGTCGAACAACTCATTGGAGTCCGCGGGCGGGCTGCGTCCCAGCTCACGCACGAGGTCCCGGCACGTGGTGCCATCGAGGAAGGCGTGCACAATCTCAGATTGCGCCACGCTTGGGAGCTCCGTGCAGCGCTTGGAGAAACGTCGTATAAAGTCCCACAGCGACTCGCCGGGCTTCTGAGTGCAGGAGCGCAGGTCCCAGGAATTTCCAGGGCGTACGTACGTGCCCTGGAAGTTTCCCACGAACGTGCGAACCAGATCGTCCCAGTTGTGGATGCGGGGCGGGGCCGGTGCTCGAGCCACGTCCGAGCCGAATCGCCGAGGTGCAGGGGCAAGTTGCGGATGATGACCTCGTCGGCCGGTGGCTCCGCCCACGCGGCACGCCAAGCGGTAGTCGTTGAGCCACACGCGGGGATCCGTCTCCCCGTTGTACTTGACGATGGTCGAGGGTTAGCGGAAGCGCTGGGGGAAGGCCGCCGCGCGGATCTCCCGGCCCGAACACACGGGTCCCTGGGGGCTTCGGCGTCGGGGAGCGGTCTTCATCGCTGTCGTAGCGTCCACCCCGTCGAGGGTGGTAGCCTGCCGCCACCCGCGCATCCGCCCTGCTCGTGCGGCGGGCGTTGATGACGTTGCGGGCATCACCATCCGGCGCCTGCGCGTGTCAAGGAGCCGCTCCTTGGCGGCGCGCGCCCGAGTTGGTTGGGCGCCCGCGGCCCGCTGCGTGGACCGAGGGTTCGCCCCACGAGCGCCCCGTCTCCTCGCGCATCCCCCGCCGGCGGATACGTGAGGCCGAGCTTTCGGCCCTGCGGACCCGGCCCGCTTGCTCGATGAGAGCTCGCACCTCGCGTTGCGGGTTCCGCACCTCGTGGGTCGAGGGTGCGGCATAGCCGCGCGGCAGCGTCGCGGCGGCAACGAGCTTCTGACTTGCTCGTTGAGGCGCGTCGGGGTTGTCGTCGTTGATGCGGTCGCGGGCTGTGCGCCGGCTCCCGCGCGCGTTCGCCGCGCGCGGAGGCTTCCCCGCCCATCGAGGCGCGGAGCGCCCGCACCGTTCGGTACTCTTCCGCCGGCTTAGCCTCGAGCTCGCGGGCTTGGGCTAGGCGGCGCATCGGCGTCGGCCCCGGCAGGGGGGTGCTTGGTCCCGCGGCACGGCGCGAGCGATCCACGGGGCGGGCGTGACCTCCCCGTCTCCAGCGCCCACAGCGCTGGTGGCGTTCGCTGGGTCGTTGGCGACGATGACACAGCACTCCCACGCGGAGTCGTAGCTCCCGGTGCTGGAGTCGTCGGAGCAGCCGAACCAGTAGTCCGTAGCGTCAAGGAAACGCCTGAACATGACTGGGTCCGGCACGCCGGAGAAGTCCCACTCCGCGTACCCGTGGAGGTTGGCGGGCGGCAACGCGTCGAGGGAACCCGGGGGACGACTCGTCACCCGGCGAGGCGCCGGGATCACGGCGACGAAGACGTAACGGCCGGCGGAACCCCGCGCATCGTGGTGTTGATGTTGGCATTGTAGGCCGTCGTGGCGCCGCGCGGCCCAATGGGAAAGCGCGGTCGGAGAGGCCGTGCGCCCGTCCCCGGCGGGGTGGCGGTTGCCGTGGCGGCGAGGGCGCGCGCCGCGTTGAGAGACGCGCGCGCTCGGCTTGCCGTCACTCGGACCGTGCACGGCGCGAACGGCCGACCGAGAGCGGCGGCGGCGTCGTTGCGTCGACGGGCCCGCGGCATGCCGCGCCGGCGGGAGTCTGCGCAGTGGTGGTGCGCGTAGTGGGGACCGGAGCGGACCCAGCCTGGCGCCGCGCGCGGAGCTCCTCACAGTTGGTGAGGCGCATGGGGTAGCCGTTCCCCGTGGCCTGAAAGTTCAGGCCCCCGAACCGGATTTCGAACCCGGCGGGGAGGGGATCCGAGCTGCCCATGCAGTAACGCGTACCGCGGTACTCAGTGCGGATCACCATGGAAGGAGTTGATGATTGACCTTAGGCGCTCAATTGCCCCACGGTGGGCGCCAACTGTCGGTGCGGAATGTGGTCCGACACTAACCAGTAATAAGCGCCAAGGTCTATCCCTCAATGGTTGATGCTAAGCAATAGAAGGCGCAGAGTTTATCCTGGTTCCGGCCGAGGGGCCGTATGTCCAGCAGTGGTGTGCTCAAGGCACTATATTGCTCAGCACCGGGGGTGCCTGTAGTGGGGCTACTGCAAGCAAGGCGGGAGAGGAAGCGTGGCTTCCAAGTCACTGGTGTAGTGGCTGAAGATATTATTGGAGAATTGGAGAGCAAGTGCGTGGTGCGACTTGTCTCGTGTTGGGTTCTGCCGTTCGTGTGTGATCTGTTTGTCTATCTCCGTGTCCCTCCTCCCCTGCGGCAAGGGGGTTCGTCCTCCTTTTATAGACCAAGGAAGGAGCGAATCACATGCGCGCCGCGCTATTTAGCTACGTGAGGGAGCGTGATGTGCTACGCTGTAGAGTAGGCAGCCGCCCATGCGATCCTTGCAGCGATCCGGCCATCATGGCATTTCTTATACCCGAACAGTGGCGGCTTCGAGGGTAGAAGAGCGGCGGACGGCTGTGATGTCTCCAGTTAGGCTCGAGGGAGCTGCTGACGTCGGTCCGTACGAGGCACAGTGGCAGGTAAGGCGGCGTCTCGTTTCCGCACACCTCACAGTGCTGGAGTTGTTGCAACAGCGCCTGGCGTGCGCCCGTACTCGCGGGGGCGGCGGCCATACCGTCAACAGTGGCAGGGATGGCATCCCACCGGCCTAGCTCCTCCACCTAACCCTGTAAGGTCACAAGAAAGCAAATCGAGGGTGCAACCGGCCCCCCTTCGAGGGCTCGGCGCACTAGCCGTACCGGAGCAGGCGGCACGGCGTCACGGGACTGGTACTGGCCACGCCGCACAGTCCCCCCCCCACAGTGATGGAGATGGGCTCCCTCCTAGGGAGTTGGTGCGGCGGCACCAGGGCGCGAGCCGGGCACATGATGGCGCCGCCCCGGCGATGTCAGGGCATTAAATGCCCGCGTACGGGAGCCAGCGCGCGCGCGCGCGGAGTGCCCTCGAGCGAGGCGGCACGTTCGAGGGCGGGGCGGACCCTCGGCGAGGCGGACCTCGCTCGGGGTGGCGCACCCCCTCGAACGGGGCGGAGCCCGCCCAAGGGAGGCGCGCATCCTCGAGCGAGGTGAAACCTATTCGAGGGGGTCTTCGAGTGGGCCGCCTGGTGGGCCGCTGGGGCCTTCGTGGCGTGGGCCATGTCCTGCATGGTTAAGTAAGGCGTATTTGCTCTTGTCTTTGTTGCGGGTTTTAAGTGGGGATTTCCCAGCTGTTTAAGGGGACCCCTAGGGCTGTCCCCGACACTTGTATGGTTGGTTCATCTTCCTTGACCTCCGGTTCATCTTTTTCAGAAAATTCAGCAAGCACCTTGGGCTTGCTTTTGTCGTTTTGCTCCTCCCGACAATGTCTTCGCCAATCTCGTTGTATTCTTTGTCCATTGCTTATCCCTTGTAAGATTTGTGTGGCTTCACTAATTGTTTTGTCCATTATATCACCGCCTGCACACATGCTTACAAAATGAGACGATTTAGGGGTTAGTGAAAAATAAAAGGTATGCAACATCAAGTCACCGGAAAATCCCAAGTTTGGGCCTCGCTCAAGTAGTTCGTTAAAACGATCCCATGCTTCATCAATTCTTTCATCCTCTCCTTGCTTGAAAGTGAGCACTCGCCTCCTTAAGTCTTAGACCTTGCTTATGGGAAAGAACTTCAAAAGAAACTTCTTCACTAGCTCATCCCAATTTCCTTTTGCTTCCACGGACGCAAGTGTGTACCACTTCGAGAGAGAATGGAAAAAGATTCCACTTGAACCAAGTGGCTGGAACTCCTTCTTGTCGCGCCATGTTACATATCATCGTGAATTCCTGAGGACCATGTGTGGTTCGAGGACCGGTGGATGGTCGCTTCCTTGTGTGATGAGTGATTGACAACGTTGTGTGGACTGATTCTTGGCTAAGTAATGCAGGTGTAGGTTGCGGCTTGACTGGTGTTGGTGTAGGTGAAGAACAAGTGCGAAAGGTCATCGCCAGTGAGGCCTCAAGGTGTGGAGAAGACAAGTAGGCTACGTTCGAGGGACCTGGTGGCCAGCAGGGTCAAGTGCAGGCCGCATGGTGGCATGAACAACAAGATGAAGTCTTGGATGGTTTCTTGGTTCAGTCTCAAAACCAAGGTCGAGCCGGGACTACGTGGGAGCCAAGTCATGAGTGGCGATTGGCGGAGGCTACACCGAGTTCACGGGGTTTCCAGTGGTTCACCTGAAAACCACTGGGTTGCTTGGTTGATCCACAAAGCCAAGACCGAAGAACCGAAGACGGTGCTGAAGACTCCCGCACCGGCCTCGATCGGGTGGGTACCGGTCTGACCGGTGAGGAGAACCGCTCTGACCAGTATGCGACGACGCAGTCCGGTATCTTCGAAGCGGAGGACACACATTGGGATCGCATGGCTTGCGTCGAGGCTAAGCAGGGTGCGGTCGCCGGGCATCCGTCCGATGAAGAAAATTTGAAGACTTCCAAAACCGCCCTTGAGGGGCTTGTATCCCTAGTTATTAAGTAAGGGTATTTTAGACTTTCGGTTGCCTCCATATAACCCATGAGGTGAGAGGATGACATCCATCTCTTGGAACCCTAGTTCTTTTGCTTTCCTATTTTCCTTCCTATTATCTTAGGATTTCCATAGGACTAGCTTGAGAGCTTCATGGTGAGATCTTGTGAGAGGGTTGGATGATCGGGCGGCAAGCTAGACCTTGTATGA
The DNA here is from genome assembly GCA_947561735.1 of Cenchrus americanus. Classification (NCBI taxonomy): domain Eukaryota; kingdom Viridiplantae; phylum Streptophyta; class Magnoliopsida; order Poales; family Poaceae; genus Cenchrus; species Cenchrus americanus. Next base: position 159,838,502 of record OX387242.1, on the reverse strand, counting down.
ACCTCATTGGTATGTATAGATGATTCGGCGTGGTTCCTCAAGGCTTTGTTGTGTTGTTCCTGGTTGTTCTTGTTGGTGATTTTCGGAGCTCTCTCTTGGTGATTTTCTCGGTGTGTTTTCGGGACATTGCTCTTGGGGATTTGATGGGAGAAATTTGTGTGAACCCTTCATGATTCTTTTGCCTTTGATTCCCCTCCCAAATCCGTGAGTTAAGGGGCTCGATTTTGGGGTTTTCGGTGTTCTAGGGTTAGAGGAGTGCTTGGCGGGATTTCTTCGATTCCTCTTGATTTGGCATGTTTTGGTGGACAAATTCTTGGCTATGGACTCCCCATGAGGTGTTCCTACTATACCCAATGTCTTGCACAAGTTCGTGGAGCGATTCGGGAAATCAAGGTTTGGATTTGGGGGAGTTAACCCGCAGGTGTTGTTCATCCCGAGCTGCCCAACTTACACCGGTCTGACCGGTTCTCTTGACCGGTCTGACCAGTGCGAACCACTTGTGGGATTTGCCTTGGGTGAACTGCTAGACTCGTGTGTCTTTGGGCTGTGTTGCTGCTGGCCAATTCTTGGTCTATTTGTGGTTGTTTTGCTAGGTTTTGTTTATGGTTTTCCATCCGTGCAGGTTGTGTTTTGGGAGTGTTTTTGTTCCAGGGCCTAGAGAAGTCACTGAGGCTCTCTGGAACACTTGTTGTGCAGCTGCTGTAGCCACCGGCCTGACCGGCCCTGTTCACCGGTCTAACCGGCGCAGGCCATCGGTCTGACTGGTGCAGCACAGGCAGCAAGCCGTGCAAGTTTCCACTGTGCGTGTTGGTGTGTTTTGGCTCGGAGGGTTGTTTGTCGGTTCCTAGGTCCAGTAGCACTCCAGTGGCTGCGTGGGCTTGACCAATTTGGGTAGTGAGTCGGAGATGTGTGTTCGAAGCCGTGTTCGTCTTGTTGGAGTTCCCATCTGTTGACGTAAAATCAGCACCTTACGCCAAGCACACAGCAAGCCGAACAAAGCTAGCTTAACACATGTCCCGAATCCAAAGCGTGCTAGTCAATTTTCCATGAAACTGACAAAGGATGAAAACAGTTAGATAAAACCTGGAACTTGCCGGGTGGTACCAGACAGTTCTGCATTTATGGCTACAAAGCTAATCAAAATGACATATAGCTACAACAAGCTATCTGTCAGCAATTTTGAATATCATTCGGGAGCTCTAAAACATGTAAACAGGATATAGCCAAATGCATGATGTAAGCATGATGAAAGAATGGTCTTTGTCTAAACAACATTGCAGCACGTGATCATGACCGATTTCAAGGATAAATCACAATAAAATAAATAAAGGGCGAAGCATGATTACAAATTTGTAGTAAACGTGCATGCATAGGCCAAAAGCACTAGTCTACCGCATGTCTAGATACTTTCAAACCCGTCGAGCGTGACACCAAACAAGTTAATCCACCGCATGATACGACTTGTTTGAAACCACGCCACCAACCAAGAGTAGATCAATCCACCGCATGATACAATCTAAACATAGAAAGCTAAAAGCATACATTATTTAAAACAAACTTATGAACACATTTCACTCGTGGCAGAATTGCCGAATACGGCTGTACATCCGATTCGGGTTCCGTGGAGAAGGAAAAATTATGCTAGATCAACACGCTTGAACCCACAACACGTGGCAATCTAGATTGATTCGGGTTCGGCTATTTAAGAGCACGTGATCGATACACCACACCGAGTTGAAGATTTGAATACGCATCATATTGAGGACCAGGAGCGTCCCAGTGGTCGATGGATGACCGCTCCTTAGTGATGAGTGATTGACAACGGGTGTTGGACTGACTCTTGGCTTAGTGCGCAGGTGTAGGCTGCGGCCTAGTTCGTGTTGTTGCAGGTGAAGAACGGGCGCGAAAGGTCTTCAGCCTTGAGGGGCCTCCGGGAGATGGAGAGTCAAGTAGGCTCGGTTCGAGGGACCCGGTGGACAGCGGGACTGGGTGCGGGCCACATGGTGGCGACACGAGCAAGACGAAGTCATGGACAGACGAGCCGGTGCACGGTGGCGGCCGAGTCAAGTGGTTTGGAGGGAGGCCGGACCGGGCACGCGGGGTTTGGTGGTTTGTCCACAAAACCACCGGCGGACGGTTTCTTGGTTTGGGCCTCAAAACAAAGTCCGAGGGCCCAACACGACGGAGACGGGATCCGGGCGTGTCGGGAAGCTTCGAGGTGGAGGACACGCGGCGGGATCGCATGGCTTGCGTCGGGAGGACGCGGGGTGCGGCAAAGGCGTGGCCGTCCGATGGCAAGACCCACAAACATTACCTAAATGCCCCTAAGTGGGTTGTATCGCCATTAGTTAAGTTAGGGGTAGTCGAGTCATTTACCACTCCGGCGGGACCTGATATATAAGCCATGAGTGTGTGTTGATGGCTCTCTCTCTCTCGGCGACTTAGGGTTTCATTTCCTCCCACCCATTTCTCATTTTCGTAGCTATTTTTTTCCTTCCATTTTCTCTAGGCTAGCATGAGAGCTTCATGAGAGATTTGTTGAGAGGGATGGATGCTAGGGCGGCATGCTAGACCTTGTGAATCTTTCCTGGTTTGTATAGAAGATTTGGGGTTGTGTTTTCGTGGCCTTTTGTGCTTGTTTTCGTGCCTTTGTTCCCGGTTCGATTCCGCGGATTTGAGTGGGTTTCTCCCCGGATTTCTTTGAGGGATACATGGATAGATGTCTCGTGCATCTTTGTGATTGATCTTGTGCCCTCAAACGCCGGGAAACCACTTGGATTCAAAGTCTTTCGTTCAGAGCTCTAGCTTTTGGTGGTGCTCAAAGGATTCGCGATTCCCGGTGTTTTAGGGAGTTAGGAGGCAAGATTTTTGGGCTATAGCATCCTTGTGTGACGCTTTTCAAGTCCCCAAACCCTTGTCTTCACAGCTTCAACCGTTTGGGAAATCCGATGATGATTTGGGGTAGTTGACCTTCGAGGTCGGGCTTTTTCCTGTTCTGTTCGCAAGGGGCGGACGGTCCGCCTAGGGTCGGCGGACGGTCCGCGTGGGTCCTGTTTGTCGCGTGTTCGTCGTGTTCTTGCGCGTCCGTGCTTTCGATCCGGTTTGGCTTTTGGTTTTGGTTGCAGCCAGTTTGCGGACGATCCGAGCTCGAGTAGCGGACGGTCCGTGGGTGGCGCGGACGGTCCGCCCGGCCTTGGCGGACGGTCCGTTTTTCTCGGGTCGCTTCTGGTTGTTCTGTGTGCTTTAACGGACGGTCCGCGGCGTAGGGCCGGACAGTCCGTGGGGCCCGCGCGGACAGTCCGCGGCTTCGTGTCGGACGGTCCGCGAGGCTCGCGCGGACGGTCCGCCCCTCCCGGCCGGGACGGTCCGCCAGAGCCTGTGTGCTTTGCTTCTTGGTTCGATTCTTCCCTTCCCTTTCTAGTGCTTCCGCGTGTGCTTCAAGGAATCGTTCCTAGGACTAGAGGTTGATCCATAACCTCGTGGTCTTGGCCATTGGTGTGTGATTTGATCCATCACTCGTGTGTGACCAGGGTTTGACTAGGGTATAGGCCGGGTTCTTTTGAAAGAATTTTTACTGGCTCCTATTCACTCCCCCCCTCTCTAGTCGCCATCTGATCCTTCAATTGGTATCAGAGCTTGGTGCCGGATTCTTTGCGACTTTGACAAGTCTCGAATCCTAAGATGGCGTACGTTGAGCGGGGCGGTCCGCCGCACTTCGATGGCAAGGGTTACCACAAGTGGGCGGCTCGTATGATGATCTTTCTTCGTGGGAAGTTGTTGGATTTCATTGTGCTTGACAATACCTATGCTATTCCGGTCAACATCCATACTCTTATGGTGACCGATGCCGGTGCTAAGGCCAAGTATGAGGCTAATGCAAAAGCCGTTGATCACTTGGTCCGGAGCTTGTGTGATCTAGAGTTTGAGCGTGTTCGCCATTTGAATCTTGCTTGGCAAATTTGGGAGAAGTTGTTGGTTGCTCACGGTGGTGATAACCATGTGAAGGCTCGCCTCTTTGTCTCTTACCGGATGCAATATGAGAATTTCACTCCACTTCCCGGTGAGGACATTGATGCGATGTTTCAGAGGTTCACCGCCATCGTGAACAACATGAAGGCTAATGTTGAGGATTTTCCATACACCGAGCATGATCAGGCTTTGAAGCTCTTGCATGTCTTGGACCCGAATGTTTGGGGTGCTAAGGTTGAGGCCATCAAGGAGTCTGGGCATTATTTGACTATTGAGTTGGATGACCTCTTTTCTAAGCTCAAGTCGGCTGAGGTTGACAGGAAGTTGCAATCCAAGCATGAGGGCTCGACTGACCATAGTCTTGCTCTTGTGGGCGGATCAAAGGGCAAATCTAACCCTTCCCCGTCGACGAGCTTTTCCTTGTCTTCTCTCATGTCCATTCCGGATGAGGAGTTTGATGTGCCGGGCGAGGAGGAGCCGGCCTTGCTCTCAAGAAGGTTTGAACGACTACACGAGAGTCGGAGGAATGCAAGGCGGAGCTCGGTGGACGTGCTACAAGTGTGGCAAGCGTGGCCACTTCATCGCCGAGTGCCCGAAGCGGAGGAGAACAAGTACAAGGTGAACGAGTACAAGGTGCACCCGAGGCGTGAAGACAAGTACTCCTCCAAGGGCAAGCACTTCAACAAGTCCAAGAGCAAGGACAAGGACAAGCGACGACCGAGCAAGAGCGGCTACAAGAAGAACAAGGCAAGAGCGATGGTGGCCGGTGCGAGCGACGTCGACTCAAGCTCAAGCGAGGAGCGACCAAGCTCAAGCAAAGAAAGATGAAGACGCCGGGAGGCGCAATGGCAAGAAGAGTGCAAGCCGGAACCTCGGCGGGGCCGAGCCGTGTGGCGCTCGAGGGCTTTTGTGGCATGGCCCATAGCTCAAGCAGCAAGAAGAGCGAGAAGGAAGACAGCGACTCCGACTCGGAGGATGAGGTAAACCGTGACCCCGACTCTTTGCTTGCTGAGATTGCTAGGTTGAATGGCTTGATTGACAACCGCGATAGTGTGCTTAGAGATGCCAAAAAGATGAGGAAAGATCTTAGGGCACAGCTTGAGAATGCTAGTGAGAAAGTAGGAGAGCTAGAGTCGAAATTGCTTGAATTGAAACTTGAGAATGACTCTTTGAAACTTGCTCCTACTACTCCTGATGATGTTGAATGTCTTGAGTGTGATGCTTGGTTGAATGAGATCAAGTTGCTTAATGAAAAGAATGCTTCCACTTTGGCTAAGCTAGATGCTCTTAGGACTGAGTATGATGAGCTTAAGGCTAGACCCACTTTGCTTGGTGCTTGCAAATCATGTCCTACTATGCATGCTAAGCTTGTTGATGCTCGTTCTACCATTAGTTCTTTGGAAGCATCTTTGAAATCTCCTGTTGTCAATGCATGCACTAGCTGTGATGAAGTTACTTTGCGCAATCTTGAACTTACTTCCCGTTTGGATGTCATCTATGAGGAGAATGACTATTTGAGGAAGGTGTTGGGTTGGTTATACGGGCAGAACCTCAATTGAAAATCATGATTGAGGAGTTCAAGAGAGCTGATGGTCGTGGTTTGGGTTTTGAGAAGTTGGGTGAGAAAGTGGGAGAGAACAGTGGGGAGAGTGTGTATGAGAAGTGTGTTGAGTCTAACCCCGAGTTTGAGGTGATTGGAGATATCCAAGTTCCACTTCCAAAAGCACCCAAGAACTCTTTCACACCAAAGCCCAACCACCTTTGCAACAAGCTTGACACAACCCAAGATCCACCCAAATTCCCACCTAAGACAAATGACTTCCAGAAACCGGTGAAGTTTGTGGGTGAGAAGGGTGAGAAGCCTAAAGAGAAGCGTAGCCAAAACCAAAACCCATCCCCTTCGGTGTGAGTATTGTGGCAAGGAGAGGCATCTTGCAGAGTTTTGCTACAAGAGGAAGAGGGATGAGAGGCTTGCTAGGGAGCAAGCAAACCAGACAGTATCGCCAGTCTCGCGGTATTCCTGAGCCTAGAGTGCCACTTCCACGGGGTGTGGGAAGTGTGAGGAGTGTTGGCAGGATCCCACAGAGAGGTGGTGGTGAGAGGTTTGTCAGGAGAGATGATGGTGTGCGTGCTGGTGAGAGGTTTGGTCGGGCTCGTGGTGGTTTTGCTGGACGTCCTCCTACTCGTCCTCAGTATGAGTTTAGGGGAGATGATCGCAGTTTTGGGTTCCAGAGGAACTACGGACCACGTTTTCCCCCTCGTGGTGCTCGTACTCCTCCCATGGGACATGGGAAGTTTGGTGGCAAGGGAATGATGTTTGCTAACCCCTCCTTTGAGCAGATGGCTCGACACTGGTTTAACTTTCTTTGTGCTAACCCCAGTGTCGAGTCGCTAGCTCATTCTCGTTCTTGTTTCTGACTGCAGGCAGGAGGCTTGGAGGACATTTGGTTGATCGACTCCGGTGTTCTCGACACATGACCGGAGATAAGAAGTGGTTCTCCACCTCACCCCAGTGAAGGAAAAGATGTACATCACATTTGGGGACAATGGACGAGGAAGGGTGCTTTCGGAGGGTGTTGTGCATGTGAGTGACAAGGTAACGTTGAAGAGAGTGGCTCTTGTGAAGTCTTTGGGTTTCAATTTGCTTTCGGTTTCTCAGTTGCTTGATGAAGGTTTTGAGGTGCGTTTCAAGTCAGGCGAGTCTCGTTTGCTTGATGCTCGAGGTGATCTTGTCTGTATGATCATCCCCAAGGGTCAGATTTTCAGGGCTGATTTTTCTCGTTCTTTGGGTCCTGCTCGCTGTTTGATGGCCGGTCCTTCTTCTGATTTGTGGAAATGGCATAGGCGGTTGGGACACTTGAGCTTTGACTTGGTTTCCCGCTTGAGCGGTCTTGACCTTGTCCGAGGATTGCCGAGGTTGAAGCTTGAGAAGGATTTGGTTTGTGCTCCTCGTAGGCATGGCAAGATGGTAGCCACTCCCCATCCACCCCTGACCGATGTCATGACCGAGCGTCCGACAGAGCTGTTGCATATGGACCTTGTTGGGCCAGCTCGAGTTCGCTCGGTGGGTGGGAAGTGGTATGTCCTTATTGTGGTGGACGATTACTCTCGCTATGCTTGGGTGTTTTTCTTGGAAGATAAGAGTGAGACATTTGGTTTTGTTCGAGATCTGATCGTGAGGTTGAAGAACAAGAGGCATGGGAATGCTATTCGAGCTATCCGCAGTGATAATGGCTCAGAGTTCAAGAACTCTTGTTTTGATGCCTTTTGTCGTGATCTAGGTCTTGAACATCAGTATTCGACCCCTTATGTGCCCCCTCAAAATGGAGTCGTGGAAAGGAAAAATCGGACTCTTTGTGAGATGGCTAGGACGATGCTCGATGAGCACAGGACTCCTAGGAGGTATTGGGCTGAGGCGGTCAATACGACTTGTCATGTTTCCAACATGATTTTATTGCGAGCTTTCAAGAAGAAGACCTGTTATGAGCTGATGCATGGTCGGGCACCCAAGGTGAGTCATTTCCGAGTCTTTGGCTGCAAGTGCTTTATTCTGAAGAAGGGAAAACTCGACAAGTTTGAGGCTAGGTCTAGCGATGGTATTTTCTTTGGATATGCTAACCACTCTAGAGCCTATAGGGTGCTTAACCTTGAGACTAACAAAATCATGGAGACTTGCGAGGTAACCTTCGACGAGACAATGCCATGTACCTCTCTTGGCTTTGAATGTGCAGGTGATGAAGAGATGGCCGAGGACCTCTTTGAAAAGGAGAAGGACGAAGCTGGAGATGATGATGGGGAGAATCATGCGCCTGAAGCTGAGTGTGTACCCACTACTTCCCCTACTACCACTATGGAGCATGGACCGTCTACTTCATGGACAACGACGGTGCAACAAGAGGACCAGGCGAGAGAAGCTGAAGTTGAGGGGGAGGTAGTCTCGAGGCGTGAGGCTCCCCGGCGGATTCAAGAAGTGCATCCCCTGTCGAAGATCATTGGGAACATCGATGAACGCACTACACGATCGAGGTCCAGAAATTCCTCTCATTTTGCTCATGTCGCTTTTGTTGCTACTTTTGAGCCCAAGGACATTGGACATGCTTTATCTGATGCAAACTGGGTCAATTCTATGCATGAGGAGTTGGAAAATTTTGAGAGGAACCAGGTGTGGGAGTTAGTTTAACCACCTCCAAATTGCCATCCCATAGGAACCAAGTGGGTTTGGAAGAACAAAGAGGGAGAGAATGGGATGGTTGTGAGGAACAAGTCTAGACTTGTTGCTCAGGGGTTTAGTCAGAAGGAGGGGATCGACTATGAGGAGACCTTTGCTCCTATGGCCCGTCTTGAGGCAATTCGGATCCTTCTAGCCTTTGCCGTGGCTAAAGGGTTCAAGTTGTTTCATATGGACGTGAAGAGTGCCTTCCTGAATGGGGTCATAGAGGAGGAGGTGTATGTGAAGCAGCCACCTGGGTTTGAGAGCGAGCTGTACCCACACAGGATGTACAAGTTGAAAAGGGCTCTGTATGGGTTGAAACAGGCGCCCCGTGCTTGGTATGGGAGATTGAGAGGTTTTCTGTTGAGCAGAGGGTTTGTGATGGGTACCGTAGATAGGACCTTGTTTCTCCTCAAGCATGGAAATGATTTGCTGATTGTTCAGATATACGTGGATGATATTGTCTTTGGTGGCTCGTCACATAACCTTGTTGCCAAGTTTGCAGATGAGATGAGCAGGGAGTTCGAGATGAGCATGATGGGCGAGTTGCGTACTTTCTCGGGGCCGCGATCAAGCAAGTGAAGGACGGTACATTTGTGCACCGGACCAAGTACACGAAAGACATGTCGAGGATGTTTCGTATGCAAGATGTGAAGCCGATGTCGACTCCCATGGGGAGCACGGCTACTTTGGATGCGGATGAGGACGGAGAACCGGTGGACCGGCGGGAGTACGGGGAGCATGATCGGCTCCCTCCTCTACTTGACGGCGACGAGGCCGACATACGGTTCGGCCGTGTGTCCGTGCGCTCGTTTTCGTGCTTCGCCGAGGACATCACATCGACGGACCGTCAAGAGGATTTTCGTGTACCTACGACCGCCCTCGGTCTTGGCCTTTGGTATTCTTCCTCCTCGACTCTTTCTCTTCATGGTTTTTCTGATGCGGATTTTGCTGGTTGTCGAGTCGAGAGGAAGTCTACTTCTGGTACTTGCCAGTTTCTTGGGTCTTCATTGGTCTCATGGTCTTCCCGCAAGCAGTCTAGTGTAGCTCAGTCTACCACAGAGGTAGAGTATGTAGCTGCCGCGAGTTGTTGCTCCCAGTTGTTGTGGATTTCATACACTTTGAGAGACTTTGGCGAGGAGTGCACCCAGATCCCACTTCTTTGTGATAGCACCAGTGCCATAAGCGTAGCTAAAAACCCAGTGCTTCACTCCAGAACCAAACATATAGAAGTGAGGTATCATTTCTTGAGGGACAATGTGGAGAAAGGAACCATTGTGTTGAGCCATGTCCCTACCCAAGATCAGCTAGCCGACATTTTCACAAAGCCTCTCGACCAAGCTACATTTGTGCGCTTGCGGGGGGAACTTGGGGTTTGTTGTCCTTTCTAGTTGATTCTTGGGGGATTTCCTTTTTGTATCATATGTATCATACCATGTTTACTTTGATGTATATACATGCTTTGCTTGATGTATAAACCATGGTAGGATAGCCATCTTGTCATATATCATGTTGCATTTGTACCATATTGCATTTTCGGATAATGAGCTTCTTTCATATGCCATATTTGAGTCTCTTTGGCTATTTGTGAGATATTGGTCATATGTGTGGAGAAATGGTGATGTGAGGCTATGCTCTTGGAATATTTGAGATATATGTGTGGTGAGATAGCTCTTTTTGAAATAAATGCTAATCTTGACTAATTTTTGATGAAATATGCTCCACTCGTATGTAGTTGTGTATCCATGTCACAGTTTGGTCTAAATGTGCTTTTCATGCTTAGATTGTGCTTGGATGCCTTGTTCTTGCATTTAGGCCAAAGGCTGAATATCATTGTGAATGTTTAGCCTATGTTGCATTCATGGGGGAGCATAAGCTTCTTTTTGCTGCAAAGGCACTTCATGTACCATAAAATGAATTAATCTTGAAAAGAAGTGTGAAATACTTGAAAAATGCTCCATCCATCATGTCTATGCTTAAAATGTCTTATCTTTCACATATGGGTGCAAAACATGTTGCATGATGTTCCCCAGTGGAGAAGTCTCCCCGAAGTGAACACATGGCTCATGAGCTTTGACATGCCATGCTTTGCTTTATGGGTGTTTGCCATGATCTTTTTGCTGAGAACTTGATATCCTTGTATGATCTTTGAATGGTATGCATGTTTGTGGCTCAAGTGTGACATGGATAGGCTTTTACATGTGAAGTGAGCCTTCTCTTGATAAAACTGCTTAAATCTGAAAATTTTGCTTTGTCACATGCTTATATTTTCATATATTACTTGTGGCAATGCTTTGACTATGCTATGATTCATATGTGTGATCTTTGTCTCATTTGTAGCCTTTGACACTAGTTTTGGCCTATTTGAGAAGCTCATGTAGATGTTTTATATGCTTTGTTTTGCATTTCTGCATTTTCACCTTGATTCATACATTGTCAACAAGGGGGAGAAGAGGTGAGCTTAATGAAAATTCAGAAGAGGTGAGCTGAAATTTGGAAGTTTGCATCCACATGTTCAGGGGGAGCTTTCTTGTTGTTTTCGGTGTAGAGTTTGTGCTTTGCTTGGCTTGTGACCTTTCTTCGCCTTTCTTTGGTTTTGGTCATGAGTTGAGCTTCTTTGTTTTTCTTTCTTCTTCTTTTCTCTTTTTCTCTGAATTTCATTTCGCGTTGTGTGTTGTCAATGCACTCATCAAGGGGGAGATTGAGGACCAGGAGCGTCCCGGTGGTCGATGGATGACCGCTCCTCAGTGATGAGTGATTGACAACGGGTGTTGGACTGACTCTTGGCTTAGTGCGCAGGTGTAGGCTGCGGCCTAGTTCGTGTTGTTGCAGGTGAAGAACGGGCGCGAAAGGTCTTCAGCCTTGAGGGGCTTCCGGGAGATGGAGAGACAAGTAGTGAAGGACCGATACGGCGAACCAGAGAGGGGGAGTGAATGGGAGCCGATAAAAATTCTTCTCGAAGGAGATGAAAACTCCAACAAGACGAACGCGGCTTCCAACACACGTCTCCAACTCACTACCAAGGTTGGTCAAGCCCACGTAGCCACTGGAGTGCCACTGGACCTAGGAACCAACACGCAACCTTCCGACCCGAGAAACGCAGCAAGGAAAAACCAAACCTCGAGTCTACAGACCCACACCGGTCGACCGGTGAGCACCACCGGCCGACCGGTCCCCGCAGTGAAACCGAGCAACTTCCACTAAGTGGCTCTACACCGGCCGACCGGGTGAGACACACCGGTCAGACCGATGGCAGCCTGAAAGCCCCCAAGACACCAAACAGGCCAACCGACCACCAAACGGACCCAAATTCGAAACAGCAGCACCACGGGACAACAACGAACACACCAAGACGTTCACCCGAGCAAAACCCCACAAGGGCTCGCACCAGTCGGATCGGTCAAGAGCACCGGTCGACCGGTGTAGCCCGGGCGCTCGGGATGAACAAAGACCCGCGGGTCAACTCCCCCAAATCCAAAACTCGATCTCCCGAATCGCTCCACGGACTTGAACAAGACTTTGGGGATATCAGGAACACCTCATGAGGAGTTCATAGCCAAGTTTAATCCCACCAAATCTCGTCCAAAAAGGAGGAATCGAAGAAATCCCGCCGAAAGCACTTCCAACCCAAGAACTCAAGAAAACCCCAAAATCGAGCACTTTTACTCACGGATTTGGGAGGGGAATCATAGCCCAAAGAACCACGAAGGGTTCCCACAAATTTCCCCCATCAAATCCCCAAGAGAAAAGCCCCGAAAACACCCCAAAGAAATCACGAAGAGAGGGCTCCGAAAATCACCACCAAGAACAACCGGGGAAAGCACACCCAAACCTTGAGCAACCACGCCGAATCATCTATACATGAAACAAAGGTTCGTACAAGGTCTAGCAAGCCGCCCGATCATCCATCCCTCTCTACAAGATCTCTCCGTGAAGCTCTCTTGCTAGTCCTAAGGAAAACCTAGAGAAAATAGGTGGAAAATGGGAAAACTAATGAGCTAGGGTTCCAAGAGTTGGCTGCCATCCTCTCACCTCTTGGGTTATATGGAGGCAACCGAATGTCTAAAATGCCCTTCTCTAACAACTAGGGATACAAGCCCCTCAAGGGCGGATTTGGAATTCTTGATGTCTTCACCATCGGACGGATGCCCGGCGACCGCACCCTGCGTAGCCTCGACGCAAGCCATGCGACCCCGACGCGTGTCCTCCGCTTCGAAGATTCCGGACTGCGTCGTCGCACACCGGTCGACCGGTGCTCCTCACCGGTCGACCGGTCCCCACCGGCCGACGGTCCGACCCACCGGTCGACCGGTCCGGTGCCGCCGCACCTCCGTCTTCGGTTCTCCGGTCTTGGCTTTGTGGATCAACCAAGGAACCCGGTGGTTTTCTCGGTGAACCACCGGAAACCCCGCGAACTCGGTGTAGCCTCCGCCAATCTCCACTCATGACTTGGCTCCCACGTAGTCCCGGCTCGACCTTGGTTTTGAGGCTCAACCAAGAAACCGTCCACGACTTCATCTTGCTGTTCATGCCACCATGCAGCCCCGCACTTGACCCCGCCGGCCACCGGTCCCTCGAACAAAGCCTACTTGTCTTCTCCACACTCCGGAGGCCTCACCGGCGACGACCTTTCGCGCTTGTTCTTCACCTGCACCAACACGAGTCAAGCCGCAACCTGCACCTGCAATACTTAGCCAAGAATCAGTCCACACAACGTTGTCAATCACTCATCACACAAGGAAGCGACCATCCACCGGTCCTCAAACCACACATGGTCCTCAATCTCCCCCTTGACGAGTGCATTGACAACACCCACACGAAAGTAACAAGAGAGAAAAGAAAAAGAAAAGAAACGAACAAAAAGAAACTCCAACAAGAGATCGAAAGCCAAACAAAGGCAAAGAGCAAGATCACTTGAAGAAGACAAGTCTCGGACCCCTTAGGCAAGGGCAACGGCTCGACACATCCGAGACAAAGCAAAGCTCAAGCAAAGAGCACAAACCACCGAAACAAAGCTCGAAAATTCACAAAGAGCTCCCCCTGCACACATGCAAACTCCCACTGGACCAATGCAACTCCCCTGGACGAATGCATGCACGAAACCACATGAAACAGACATTGCCGCAAAGACTTTCGACTCACACCGGTCAGACCGGTCATCACCACCGGTCATACTGGTGCCTAACATATGTACAGGACCAGCACTCACACCGGTCAGACCGGTGCTCTTCACCGGTCAGACCGGTGTACAACAGAGCCTAGAAATGACTCGAAACCACCTGAAAACCTTCTAAATGCATCCACTAAGCCATTTCAAGCTTAAACTTCTCCCCGTTGTTGGCAATGCATGAATCAAGCCAAAAATGCAAAACTTTCAACCTAGAGCTTCTCAAATAGACAAAATTCAACAAAGAATGCTACACATGTCCAAAGGAGCAAGTTAGATACTCTACGGCTTCGTATCGATCTCAACTACATGATCACCAAGTTTCACAACCATTGGACGAAGCTAAGATGGATTTTGGCAATTTTGCGAAAAACTTGCCTCTCATGAGCAAAGTCCTAAACATGATCAAAGCATATCAAAATGGCAAAGCCACACAAACTTCATGCTAGGACAGCCATTCTAATCATAAGACCATCACAAACACCCACAAGCACCTCATGTCATGTCAAAGCCACCGAGCCATGTGCCTACTTCTATTTATGAGACTTCTCATTGGTAGGCATCATGCAACGGTTTAGCACCCAAAGCAAATTAAATTCAGCACATATGACATGGGAGCATATTTTCCAAGCATTTTTCATTTCATTTTCAGATTTGTAAATGGTACATGAAATGTCTTTGCGACAAAAAGGAACTTATGCTCCTCCACAAGATAAATCAAGAGGGCTAAACATTCATGATGGCAAATGAGCCTTTGGCCCCATATGATCAATAAACTAGCCATCCAACCACAAATTAAGCATAGCAAGGCCACAAAAACATGTCAAGAGCATGTAAAGGCATTTACACATGAGAGAGCATACATGTGACATTTTTCAAAAGCATAGCTATCAACCATGGATTATTCATCAAGATCATCAAGAGCTAAGCCAAACTAACCATATCATACCAAACAAGCTCACAAAGACATATATCTCATTCCATGGTGAACAATGTATATGAGAGAAGCTTTCCTAACCAATGCATATGATACAAAATGCATGCAATCTAAGATACAAGGATGCCTATACATCATGTTACATATGCCATGCCAAATGCAAGAAATGCACAAAGGAAAGCTATACATATGCTACAAACCGGCTCCTCGAGGAGAGGCAAAACGGGCTCGACACCACCGGCAAAAGAAAGCTCCCACACACCCAACTCAAGAAATCAAACACACACCAAGTTCCCCCCGCAAACGAGTGAAAGTTGCTTGATCTAGGGGTTTGGTGAAAATATCGGCTAGTTGGTCATGTGTGGATACATGGATCAACGCTATCTTTCCTTTCTCAACGTTGTCTCTCAGGAAATGATACCTCACTTCTATGTGCTTGGTTTTGGAATGGAGCACTGGGTTCTTTGCAACGCTTATGGCACTGGTGCTATCACATTGAAGTGGGACATGGGTATACTCCTCACCAAAGTCACTCATGGTGTAGGTGATCCAAAGGAGCTGAGAGCAACAACTAGCGGCGGCAACATACTCGGCTTCGGTCGTGGATTGAGCAACACTCGACCGCTTGCGGGAAGACCAAGACACCAAAGAAGAACCCAAAAATCGGCAAGTCCCGAAGTGGACTTCCTATCCAACCGACACCCGGCAAAATCCGCGTCCGAAAAACCATGAAGCGCCAAAGAAGAGGACGCGGAGTACCAAAGGCCGAAGTCGGGAGTGTGACGCAAGTACCGAAAATTCGCTTCACCGCTTGCCGATGCGAAGTCCTCGGAGACGCTTGAAAACGAGCGCACGGACACACCGAGAACCGTATGTCCGGCCTCGTCGCCGTCAAGTAGAGGAGTGACCCGATCATACTCCGTACTCCTTCGATCCACGTGTTCACCTTCCTCGTCCGCATCAAGAGCCGTAGTCGTACTCATCGGCGTCGTCATAGCCTTGGAGTCCTCCATCTTGAACTTCCTCATAATGTCCTTGGTGTACTTAGCCCGGTGCACAAATGTTCCTTCCTTTGATTGCTTGATTTGTAGCCCGAGGAAGAACCGCAACTCGCCCATCATGCTCATCTCAAACTCCCCGCTCATATCATCCGCAAACCTCGCAACAAGAGAGTTAGACGAGCCACCAAAGACAATATCATCCATGTACACCCGCACAATCGGGATATCTCCCCGCCCCGCCTCAAAGCAAAAACAAGGTCCGATCGACCTTCCCCATCTCAAAACCTCTCTCAAACAAGAACCCCCTCAACCTCGCCATACCAAGCTCTAGGCGCCCGCTTCAACCCATACGGCGCCTTCCTCAACTTGTACACCCGGTGGGGGTACTTCTCACTCTCAAACCCCCGAGGTCGCCTCACATACACTTCTTCCTCCAAAGACACCATTCGAAAAGCACTCTTCACATCCATTTGGTGCAACTTGAACCCTTTAGCCACGGAAAAGGCTAGAAGAATCCTAATCGCCTCCAAACGGGCTACGGGAGCAAAAGTCTCCTCGTAGTCGATCCCCTCCTTCTGACTGAACCCCTGGGCAACAAGTCTCGACTTGTTCCTCACAACCTCACCCTTCTCTCCCTCTTTGTTTTTCCACACCCACTTGGTACCAATCGGCTTACACCCTGGGGGAGGGTCAACCAACTCCCACACCTGATTCCTCTCAAAGTTCCCCAACTCCTCATGCATCGAGTTAACCCAATTGTGATCAGATAGTGCGTGTCCAATGTCTTTGGGCTCAAAAGAAGCAACAAATGCAGCATGAGCGAAATGGGAATTGTTTCGAACCCTCGACCGTGTAGTGCGTTCATTCATGTCGCCGATGATCCTCGAAGCTGGGTGATTCACTTGAACTCGCCGGGGAGGTTCTCGCCTCGAAGCTACCTCCCCCTCAACATCGCCTTCTCCTCGTTCTTGATTTGTCGTCGTAGGTGTAGCAGAGGGTCCATCCATCATCGTAGTCGAAGTAGTGGGTACATGTTCGGCCGGGGGCACCGCACCGCCATCCTCATCATCACCATGTTCATGCTCCTCCTCCCGAAAGATCTCCTCGCCAGGCTCATCATCACCCGCACACTCAAAGACAAGCCGACTACGTGGCTCGTCTCGTCGAAGGTTACCTCGCAAGTCTCCACGATTTGGTTAGTTTCAAGATTGAGCACACGATATGCTCTAGAATGAGATGCATAACCAAAGAAAATGCCATCGACAGACCTAGCCTCAAACTTATCCAACTTCCGGCCTTTCTTCAGAATGAAACACTTGCAACCACAGACATGGAAGTGACTCACCTTGGGTGTGCGACCATGCATCAACTCATAGCATGTCTTCTTCTTGTGCACTCTGAGATATATCCTGTTCGACACATAGCATGCGGTATTCACCGCCTCGCCCCCAATACCTCCTCGAGTCCTATGCTCATCAAGCATCGTCCGAGCCATCTCGCACAAGGTCACGTTCTTCCTTTCCACAACACCATTCTAGGGAGGCGTATACGGACTCGAAAACTGGTGCTCAAGACCCAAGTCATGGCAAAAGGTTTCAAAACGAGAGTTCCTGAATTCCGAGCCATTATCACTGCGGATAGCTCGTATGGCATCTCCGTGCCTCTCGTTCCTCAACCTCAAGACTAGATCTCGAACAAAACCAAACGTCTCCCCCTTCTCCTCGAGAAAGAATACCCATGCATACCGAGAATAGTCGTCCACCACAACAAGGACATACCACTTCCCACCCGCAGATCGCACACGAGCTGGGCCAACAAGGTCCATATGGAGCAGCTCGCATGGACGCTCAGTCATCACATCGGTGAGAGGCGGGTGAGAAGAGGCCACCATCTTGGCATGCCTACACGGAGCACAAACCAACTCTTTCTCAAGCCTCAACCGTGGCAATCCTCGGACCAAATTGAGTTTACTCAAGCGAGACAGAAGGTCAAAGCTCAAGTGACCCAACTTCCTATGCCACTTCCACAACTCACTCGAAGAACCGCCCAAGAAACAACGCTCCACACCCGAAGACTGAGAAAAATCAGCACGAAACACCTGACCCTCGGGAACGACCATACGGACAAGGTCCCCTCGAGAGTCCACAATCCGAGAACCACCAAGCCGAAACAACACCTCAAAACCCTCATCCAACAACCGGGACACGAAAGCAAATTGTACCCCGGCGATTGAACAAGAGCAACACGCCTCGCAGTGATCTTGTCACTCACTTTTATCTCACCTTCCGAAAGCACACGCCCACGCCCATTGTCCCCAAAGGTGATGTACCTCTTCGTCACCACCGGACGAGACTTGAGAACCACCCCCCGTCTCCGGTCATATGCCTCGAGCAACCGGAGTCAATCAACCAAATGTTCTTCAAGTCTCCCACCTGAAAATCAAAAATAGGCACATGAGCGAACAAACGACTCAAAGATCGGGGTTAGTACCAAAGGAGGAAAACCAAAGGCCGAGCCATTTGCTCGAAAGTGGGGTTAGCACCAACCAAAGCATCTCTCCTACCAAAACTACCTCCACGAACATCACCACGGTAACCACCCCCGAGGGAACCACCCCTCTCTGCCCGGAGGAGGACCAAAACCACGCAAGAAAGCCCGTGGAACGTCCTTCCTCTCCAACTCAACGCCACGACTCCTCCAATCCCCGTATTGAGCACGAGGAGGAGAACGCCTAGCAACCGACCACCGCACCCTTTCCGGCCCAACCACCGAACCACGACCACCGAAACAACCCTCGGACTCCGTACGAGCTCGAAACCCGAACAACCGTCCGTCTGTGCCCGCACCGGTCCGGCCAGGTGCTCCACACCGGTCCGACCGGTGTGACTCGGGCAGCAACACCACCCGCAGCCTTCTTCTCTCCCCAAGCCCGAACTGTCCTCACAATCGCCTTGCCCCTGGGCATCTGCATACGAGGCTCAAGTACACCATCGGAAGGGTGGTACTTGTCCTTGTTAGCCCACTCCTTCTCCATTCTCTCCCCTCGCTTCCTCTTGAAGCAAAACTCCTCCTTATGGCCATCTCTCCCACAATAGCCACAATGGAACCTCACAAGCTTGGGCTTTGGCTTGGGATGTGGCTGCTCACTTGGTTTCTTCCCACTCAAACCCTCCACCGGTTTCTCACCACTAGCCTTCTCACTCTCCTTCCCAAAGAACACTTTCCCCGAAGTGCTCACAAACTTGATAGGCTTTTGTAGGTCATTTGTGGGTGTAGGAAACACGGGTGGAGCTGGGGTTGTGTCTAGTCGGTTCCTTAGATGGTTAGGTTTTGGGGGGAAATCATTTTTGTGGTGGGTTTTTGGTGGCTCCGGGATATTCTCTCCACTTCCCTCACCAACCTTGTTTGCCCCAAGCCCCTCACCGTCCTGCCTCTTAAAGGCCTCGATCATCATCCTCAACTGAGGCTCATGACCGGACAACCAACCCATCAACTTCCTCAAATCATCATTCTCATCCTGCAAACGATCAACATAATGTGCAAGCTCCAAATTTTTCAATGCATGCATTTCACAGGTAGAGCAAGATGTAGGCATGGGTTCCTTCAATTTAGCCTCGAGAGAACTAGTGTAAGCATGCATCTCATCAATCTTAGCATGCAAAACAGGGCACGAAGTGCAAGCACCTAGCAAAGCAGGTCTAGACTTAAGCTCAGCCACTTCAACCCTAAGCACATCTAGTTCCTCACACTTGGAGGCATGCTTCTTCTTAAACAAAGCAAGATCAGCAAGGAATATGGAGCAATCAGCACAATCATTCTCATCAGGAACAACAGGGCTAGCCTTAAGCGAATCAATCTCAAGCTTGCTATCAAGCACACGTGTCTCTAGCTCAGCCACTCTAGTCCTAGCATCCTCGAGTGAAGCCCTAAGCTCTTTCCTCATTTTCTTGGCCTCTCTAAGCATGTCATCACGGTTATCAAGCAAAGAGCCAAGCCTCTCATTCTCCTGGCGCAAGAAGGGAAGCTCATTACGCACCTCGTCGTCGGACTAAGAGTCCGAGTCGCTCTGTGTGCTCTTCTTGCTGCCGGAGCTCAACGCCATGGTGCAGAAGCCGTCTCTCGCGGGGCGGCTCGGCCCGCTCAGGTTCTTGGACGACTTCTTGTTCTTGCGGCGATCTCCCTCGTCTTCGCTGCTGCTCGAGCTTGAGGTGGAGTACGCGGAACTGGAGTCGACGTCGCTCGCTCCAACCATCGCTCGGGCCTTGCCTCGGCCCTCCTTCTTCCTCGATCGTCACTCATCCTTGTACTTGTTCTTGTGCTTGCTCTTGTGGTCGCGCCTCGAATGGTACTTGCCATCGTTCAACCTCGGCTTGTGCTTGTAGCTGTCCTTGTTCTTGGCCTTCTCCGGGCAGTCGGCGACGAAGTGTCCCGGCTTGCCACACTGGAAGCAAGTCCTCGTGTTCCTCCTCATGTTCACACGGTTCTCGTGCAGCCTCTCGAACCGCCTCGTCAACAGCGCCAGCTCGTCCTCTCCAAGGTCATCAAACTCCTCATCTGGCATAGACATCAAGGAGGAAAACGAGAACATCCTGGTGGATGGGTTAGAGTTAGTCTTTCCTTTGGAACCACCAACGAGGGCAAGACTATGGGAATCAGTCGGTCCCTCGAGCTTGGGAGTCATGCCCCTATCCACCTCAGCCGACTTGAGCTTTGAGAACAGCTCGTTCACCGTCAGAGTATCATACCTCTCCGACTCGACTATGGCCTAGAACTTTCCGCCCCATATCGTACGATCCAAGGAGTGTAAGAGCTTGACCGCTCTATCATGATCATCGTACGGGAGCACGTCCACATTGGCCCTCATGTTGTTCACCACCACCGTGAACCTCTGAAACAAGGCATCGATGGACTCACCGGGGAGATGAGTGAAGTTCTCGTACTCTCTCCGGTAGGTCGCATACAACCGTGCCTGAACCTGGGCGTTCCCAACATGAGCCTCCTTCAACACCGCCCAAATCCTACAAGCCAAGTGCTCGGTGTGCACCCGATCGAACTCGGCCGACACAAAGCACGAAACAAGTAGTCGACCGCCTTATTGTTGGCGTCGAATCCGTCCCTCGACCCCTGGAGTAAGGAAAACCATCGGCTGGACATAGCCCGTGTCCACCGTGACATCCCAAAGCGCCTCGACCCTTTCCGCGGAGGAACGCACCCATCCGCTTGCTCCACATCTGGTAGTTCTTGCCATCGAAGTGTGGAGGACCCGAACCCCGTTCCTGGTACGCCATCCTTGGATCTTAGACTAGTTAGAGTCAACAAAGACCCGAACCGGCTCTGATACCACTTGAAGGACCGATACGGCGAACCGAGGAGGGGGGGGAGTGAATGGGAGCCGATAAAAATTCTTCTCGAAGGAGATGAAAACTCCAACAAGACAAACGCGGCTTCCAACACACGTCTCCGACTCACTACCAAGGTTGGTCAAGCCCACGTAGCCACCGGAGTGCCACCGGACCTAGGAACCAACACGCAACCTTCCGACCCGAGAAACGCGGCGGAAAAACCAAACCTCGAGTCTACGGACCCACACCGGTCGACCGGTGAGCACCACCGGTCGAGCCGGTCCCTGCAGTGAAACCGAGCAACTTCCACTAAGTGGCTCTACACCGGTCGACCGGTGAGACACACCGGTCGGACCGATAGCACTCGAAAGCACCCAAGACACCAAACAGGCCAACCGACCACCAAACGGACCCAAACTCGAAACAAGCGGCACCACGGGACAACAACGAACACACCAAGACGTTCACCCGAGCAAAAACCCACAAGGGCTCGCACCGGTCGACCGGTCAAGAGCACCGGTCGACCGGTGTAGCTCCGGGCGGCTCGGGATGAACAGCACCCGCGGGTCAACTCCCCCCAAATCCAAAACTCGATCTCCCGAATCGCTCCACGGACTTGAACAAGACTTTGGGGATATCAGGAACACCTCATGAGGAGTTCATAGCCAAGTTTAATCCCACCAAATCTCGTCCAAAAAGGAGGAATCGAAGAAATCCCGCCGAAAGCACTTCCAACCCAAGAACTCAAGAAAACCCCAAAATCGAGCACTTTTACTCACGGATTTGGGAGGGGAATCACAGCCCAAAGAACCACGAAGGGTTCCCACAAATTTCCCCCATCAAATCCCCAAGAGCAAGGTCCCGAAAACGCCCCGAGAAAATCACCAAGAGAGAGCACCGAAAATCACCACCAAGAACAACCGGGGAAAGCACACCCAAACCTTGAGCAACCACGCCGAATCATCTATACATGAAACAAAGGTTCGTACAAGGTCTAGCAAGCCGCCCGATCATCCATCCCTCTCTACAAGATCTCTCCGTGAAGCTCTCTTTCTAGTCCTAAGGAAAACCTAGAGAAAATAGGTGGAAAATGGGAAAACTAATGAGCTAGGGTTCCAAGAGTTGGCTGCCATCCTCTCACCTCTTGGGTTATATGGAGGCAACCGAATGTCTAAAATGCCCTTCTCTAACAACTAGGGATACAAGCCCCTCAAGGGCGGATTTGGAATTCTTGATGTCTTCACCATCGGACGGATGCCCGGCGACCGCACCTGCGTAGCCTCGACGCAAGCCATGCGATCCCGACGCGTATCCTCCGCTTCGAAGATTCCGGACTCGCGTCGTCGCACACCGGTCGACCGATGCTCCTCACCGGTCAGACCGGTCCCCACCGTCGGACCGGTCGGACCCACCGGTCGACCGGCCCGGGTGCCGCCTTCGCACCTCCGTCTTCGGTTCTCCGGTCTTGGCTTTGTGGATCAACCAAGGAACCCAGTGGTTTTCTGGTGAACCACCGGAAACCCCGCGAACTCGGTGTAGCCTCCGCCAATCTCCACTCATGACTTGGCTCCCACGTAGTCCCGGCTCGACATTGGTTTTGAGGCTCAACCAAGAAACCGTCCACGACTTCATCTTGCTGTTCATGCCACCATGCGGCCCGCACTTGACCCCGCTGGCCACCGGGTCCCTCGAACAAAGCCTACTTGTCTTCTCGACACCTGGAGGCCTCACCGGCGACGACCTTTCGCGCTTGTTCTTCACCTGCACCAACACGAGTCAAGCCGCAACCTGCACCTGCAATACTTAGCCAAGAATCAGTCCACACAACGTTGTCAATCACTGATCACACAAGGAAGCGACCATCCACCGGTCCTCGAACCACACATGGTCCTCAAGTAGGCTCGGTTCGAGGGACCCGGTGGACAGCGGAACTGGGTGCAGGCCACATGGTGGCGACACGAGCAAGACGAAGTCATGGACAGACGAGCCGGTGCACGGTGGCGGCCGAGTCAAGTGGTTTGGCGGGAGGCTGGACCGGGCACGCGGGGTTTGGTGGTTTGTCCACAAAACCACCGGCGGACGGTTTCTTGGTTTGGGCCTCAAAACCAAGTCCGAGGGCCCAACACGACGGAGACAGGATTCGGGCGTGTCGGGAAGCTTCGAGGCGGAGGACACGCGGCAGGATCGCATGGCTTGCGTCGGGAGGACGCGGGGTGCGGCAAAGGCGTGGCCGTCCGATGGCAAGACCCACAAACATTACCTAAATGCCCCTACGTGGGTTGTATCACCAGTAGTTAAGTTAGGGGTAGTCGAGTCATTTACCACTCCGGCGGGACCTGATATATAAGCCATGAGTGTGTGTTGATGGCTCTCTCTCTCGGCGACTTAGGGTTTTATTTTCTCCCTCCCATTTCTCATTTTCGTAGCTATTTTTTTCCTTCCATTTTCTCTAGGCTAGCATGAGAGCTTCATGAGAGATTTGTTGAGAGGGATGGATGGTAGGGCGGCATGCTAGACCTTGTGAATCTTTCCTGGTTTGTATAGAAGATTCGGGGTTGTGTTTTCGTGGCCTTTTGTGCTTGTTTTCGTGCCTTTGTTCCCGGTTCGATTCCGCGGATTTGAGTGGGTTTCTCCCCGGATTTCTTTGAGGGATACATGGATAGATGTCTCGTGCATCTTTGTGATTGATCTTGTGCCCTCAAACGCCGGGAAACCACTTGGATTCAAAGTTTTTCGTTCAGAGCTCTAGCTTTTGGTGGTGCTCAAAGGATTCGCGATTCCCGGTGTTTTAGGGAGTTAGGAGGCAAGATTTTTGGGCTATAGCATCCTTGTGTGACGCTTTTCAAGTCCCCAAACCCTTGTCTTCACAGCTTTAACCGTTTGGGAAATCCGATGATGATTTGGGGTAGTTGACCTTCGAGGTCGGGCTTTTTCCTGTTCTGTTCGCAAGGGGCGGACGGTCCGCCTGGGGTTGGCGGACGGTCCGCGTGGGTCCCGTTCGTCGCGTGTTCGTTGTGTTCTTGCGCGTCCGTGCTTTCGATCCGGTTTGGCTTTTGGTTTTGGTTGCAGCCAGTTTGCGGACGGTCCGAGCTCGAGTAGCGGACGGTCCCTGGGTGGCGCGGACGGTCCGCCCGGCCTTGGCGGACGGTCCGTTTTTCTCGGGTCGCTTCTGGTTGTTCTGTGTGCTTTAACGGACGGTCCGCGGCGTAGGGCCGGACGGTCCGCGGGGCCCGCGCGGACGAGTCCGCGGCTTCAGGTCGGACAGTCCGCGAGGCTCGCGCGCGGACGGTTCGCCCCTCCTGGCCGGACGGTCCGCCAGAGCCTGTGTGCTTTGCTTCTTGGTTCGATTCTTCCCTTCCCTTTCTAGTGCTTCCGCGTGTGCTTCAAGGAATCGTTCCTAGGACTAGAGGTTGATCCATAACCTCGTGGTCTTGGCGATTGGTGTGTGATTCGATCCATCGCTCGTGTGTGACCAGGGTTTGACTAGGGTATAGGCCGGGTTCTTTTGAAAGAATTTTTACTGGCTCCTATTCACTCCCCCCTCTCTAGTCGCCATCTGATCCTTCACATATGGATCGCAAATAATATAGAGCCGAATCTAATCAATCTAAATTGGGCAATAAGAGTGTTACATGAATTAAACATGAAGCAAAATCCAAAGCAACACGTGGTAACTTAATGAATCTATTAGATCTTGCCAAATCTAATAGAGCCGATAACTAGCTCCAAGCTAGATCTTAGCCTACCACATGGCTCATGATCTAACAAAAAACCCTCTTGAACCAAGCTTAAATCCACCACATGATACTAAGCATGGTAACAAGACTACTAGCATCACGGTCTAAATCGACCGCATGATACTAGACGTGATACAAGGTTGCTGGTACTTACGGAGGTCGACGAATCGATGGCTCCTCTCGAAGAACTCGACGACTCGACTAAAGGACTCGAAGGTTGGCACAGGGCTGGTTTGTTGTGAAATTGTCCGATCCCTATTACAAACACTAAGGGTTCATATTTATACCCTTGTCCTAACACGACTCCTAGTCTACCACGAGTACAACATTTATTGCCTAAATTAATGCCCCGGCGCCCATGTCCGTCTTGCACCCGTCATCAATTCGTCCCTTCTTTATATTCAGGCCACGTAATCACGTATTCTCAAATGCTTCATTTTCCAAGCGCAAAACAGCCCTTCTGCCGAATGATGGTGCGGTCCCGACCGCAGGCATCTTTACCGAATGGTTTGAGGAAAATTTCTTGTCGAATGGAGTTTTCTTACCAAACTCGGCCCACAAGTCAGTCTCTTTCCTGTACCAATTTTTGGTGTTAACATATGCCCCTTCAATTACGGGATAAAAGTGATTTTATTCCGGAATTGACCATAAATGCTCAACGTCTCCAAGCCGAATCTGTTCAACACCCGTTTTTTCCTCTATTAAACCGTAGGAGTTTTCGTCCAGATCCAAACCCTAGTTCATCAATCCTTCAAGCTCAAATCTTCAAACGGCGAACCAAGACCAGGCTCTTTAGGTAAATCTCATCCTCCTAAGGCCCATTCGGTATTACTTTTTCGAATTTCATCTCAGATTTTTCTTCTTGCCCTTTCTTGTTCTTGATAGGCTCTAGCCGCCGAAATCTTGATTCCTGTGGACCAATCACCATCTTATTTCCTCAGGCCCGTGGGAATCTCTGACCCTTTTGAGTTCATTACAGCCGAATCCTAGAGAATCCTGTTGACGCAAAAAGTGCACCTAGCGCCAAACACACAGCAAGCCGAACAAGCTGGCTTCACACGCGCAAAGAGTCACGAGACGTGCCAGTCAATTTTTCCTGAAAATTAACAAAAGATACAGAAGTTAGATACCAAAGTTTGGAACCTGCCGGGTAGTACCAGACAGTTCCATATTTAAAGCTAAGAAGCCAGATAAGATGACACATAGCTATAGAGAGCTATCTGCCAATAGAGTGAAACCAATCGGGAACTTATGAGAGGAAAAAAGTAACATTGCCGAATGGATGACGTAAGCATGACAGCGATCGGTCTTTGTTTGAACAAATATACACATGCATGAGGCCATGACCGATCCCCATGACAAATAGCATTAAACAAATGAATAAAGTAAAGCACGAACATAATCATGTAATAAACAAGCATGCATAGATCCAGAGCACTAGTCTACCGCATGTCTAGGTACTCTAAAACCCGTCGGGTACGATGTGAAGGAAATCTATCCACCGCATGATACAACTTGCATGAAGACCGTACCACTTTCCACAGATAGATCTATCCACCGCATGATACAATCTAAATATGGAAAGCTAAAAGCATACATTATTTAAAGCACGAATAACGCACGTGTCCTACTCGTGAAGAAGCATAACCGAATACGGCTGAACAGCTGATTCGGGGTCCATGAAGAAGGAACAAACATTACCAAGTGAATTAATCTATCAGATTGATTTGAAATCTAATCCACCGGATGACTAGCTCCAAAGCAAACCAAAAACCTGCATCTACCGCATGATACCCGGCTCTTTCAAGATTTACACCAACGTTAGCAAGCTTGAACCCGCAACACGTAACAACCTAGATCGATTCGGTTTCGGCTATCGGAAAAGCACAAGATCCACGTGTTAAAACACGAACTTGACCCGTACAAGGATCACAAAAGGATAAAGCCGATCCAAATCTATCTAGATTGGGCAAAAGTGTGTTACATGAATCTAAACATAAAGTAAAAACTCGAAGCAACACGGGGTAACTTAATGAATCTATTGAATCTTGCCAAAATCCAATAGAGCTGATAACTAGCTTCAAGCTAGATCTTAGCCTACCACATGGCTCATGACCTAACAAGAAACCTTCTTGAACCAAGCTTGAATCTACCGCATGACACGAAGCATGGTAACAAGACTACTTGCATCAGATCTAAATCCACCGCATGATACTAGACATGATACAAGGTTGCCGGTACTCACGGAGGTCGACGGATCGATGAACCCTCTCGAAGAACTCGACGACACGACAAAAGGACTCTAGGGTTTGGCGTAAGGCCGGTGTGTATAGAAGAATGATTGTGTTCTTTACATACATTCAGGGGTCATATTTATACCCCCGTCAAGTACAACTTCGAATGGATTCGTTGCCTAACTTATCTCTAAGCTTGATCGCCTATCCATCCATTCGTTCTCCCTGATTGAGCCACGTCACCGTCCAATCCCGCAAAATCAGCTTTACTGTTCCTTTGCCGAACTGGAGCAGATAGCCGACCGCAGATCTCTTTGCCGAATATCTCTGAAAAGATCCTTCCTTCCACCAGACGGACTCTTCATCGAGCCGGATCCACAAGTCAGACTCCTTACCAAATTTTGGTGTTAACACATGCCCCTTCAATTGCGGGATAAAAGTAATTTTGTTCCGCAATTGACTCAAACCACGAATACTTTCAAATCAAATCTGTCAACACCTGTTCTTCGCAATCCGCCGGAATCTTCATCTAGATCCAAACCCTAGATCCCCTCGTTCCGAGCTCAAATCCCCAATGCCAGCTCAAAACCAAGATGCTCAGGTAAATTCCTCTCCCGTAAGCTTCGTTCGGCATTTAGGTTTTCAATTTTACCTGAGATTTCTTCTTCCGCTCTTTCTTCAGGAGCCTTCCACTGAGCTTCTGATTCGCACCGGGGCCAATTCGAGATCCTATTACCTTGGTCCCGTAGGGGAACTCGATCCTCAAGATTTCATCGCGGCTGAATCTCAGAGGATCCCCTTCAAAGCAGCTCTGTCCCCACCTCCTCGGTGGCAAGATGCTTTCAAGAACTGGCCTTTACCTCCAATCGCAGGCTGGAAAACTTGGTACCGGAGGATTCTTGCAGACAAGAGTGGATTGACCAAAAACTGGGATACTCTCCGCATTGCTCAATGCTTGGAGTTATCCGTGGCTGAGACCCCCAAGAATGAAGACCTCCTGATAGCAGCCTGCCACTTTTGGTCAAACGGCGTCAACGCCTTCCTTTTTGGCCATGGCCCAATGTCTCCAACCCTGGCCGATGTGTATATGATCACCGGCCTTGACATCACAGGGTTTGTTCAGCCTTAGGAATTCAAAAATTCTTCTCGGCAAACAGGGGTGAAGCCAGGGAACGGATACAAGAATTACATCTTGAAGCACATGAAAGACAATCCCCTTGGTGATGTCGAATACAGGGCATTTCTGAATATGTGGCTGTGCAGATTTGTCTTCTGTGGCAAAGCCAATGAGCCTACCCTGAATCACGTCACAATGGCATCTCATTTGGCCAGTGGCAACCGCCTCCCCCTTGGAAAATTCCTCTTAGGCAAAGGTGTACCATATGCTTCACCAAACTGTCACCCAAATGTACACTAGCCAGAGGATAACATGTGTCAACGGTCCTTGGTGGTTTGTTCAAATGTGGCTGCAGCTCCACATGCATCAGATCATTGGTGTCGATTTGAACACCAGGCTCTTCCCCTTATCCAATTACCCTGAAGGGGAGCCCCAAGCCACCAGAGGATGCCAAAATTACGGAGAAGCAGCTTCAACTGTTCTTGTTCAGCAGGACATCAACCAGCTTTTCGAGCTATTCTTCAAAGGTTTTTAGAATCCTCTCTGGCTTCCTTATCTGGACAATGACACTCTGATTTTCCCCTGTGACTTCTCCTTTGAATCTGAATGCCAAGATGGGAGATTCTTTGAGATCCTCAACATCATAATCCGCCCATGTAAGCTGCCAGCTGAATTCAATGGAGGGAGGCTGAACTCCAGTACTTATGAATATTATCAGCCCAATGTAATGGCTAGGCAACTTGGGTGTGGCCAGATGCCCCCAAGGCTGTTCCTTCATGAGTTCCTCAAGCCCAGAGAGGAAATTAAAGAA
Source organism: Cenchrus americanus (assembly GCA_947561735.1). Classification (NCBI taxonomy): domain Eukaryota; kingdom Viridiplantae; phylum Streptophyta; class Magnoliopsida; order Poales; family Poaceae; genus Cenchrus; species Cenchrus americanus. The sequence continues at coordinate 159,809,977 of OX387242.1, read as the reverse complement.
CTTATGCACAGTAGCAGGGTTTTCCATTATGTGTGTAGTCCCACTATCTACACCTGGCCTTTTGTGCCCACAACCATAGCTCATCCCACCTTCAATTCCTGGTGGCAAGAATTCCATGATCACATATTCAATGAGCCCGTGCATTCGTTCTGTGCAGAATTGATGCCTGACTTTCAGCCAACTTCAGAGGTAATATGATGTAACCTTTGGATCAGACATTTCCTCTCTCAATCATGATTCTGACCTCATTCTTCTCTTGGTCACAGAACACAGTGCCTGCCCCTCGAGCCAGGAATATCACCTACAATGTTGTAGGCCCGATCTCAGCACTGGGATTCAGATCCACAACTCTAGCTCAGTTAATGGCTAGGTTTGCCACAATGGGACCCCGCCCTCTCTAGCATTGCCGCCGACGGGAGGCAAGGTTTGTCTCTCGGTTGCCCCTCCAAATGCCAAGAGGAGGAGAACTCGTCAAGAAAATTCTTGTTGAGGTAAAATCTTTTGCTTTCTTGATCACAAGGTTACTCTAGTTCTGACAAATCATCTCTTGTGCATTTTCAGACCAGAGCCCAGCAGCCTTCAGTGCCAGAACCTGCCAATGCCCCATCCACTGGTATGACCTCTACTGTCCTCTCTTGAGGATGAACACTGGCATTTACCCTTTCAATTTGACACTTGCAGAAGAGACAATGGAAGAACAACTTGTGGATGTCCCAGTGGATCAACAAGCAAGTCCACCCAGGGTTGAATTACCTATCCCAGTGGAGATATCATCTTCATCACCTTCTGCAGAAGCAATGAATTCTCCAGAGATGAGTCTCCCAATCCAGCCAGAGCCGTCAAGTCCTCCAAGGGCACAATCACCTGTTGGTCACGCAGAGACACCAATCCCAACAGAGGTGGATCCAACTCCTCTTCAGCCAGAAGCCCATGAGTTACCAGCGACTGCATCAACACCTTCTAACCTGGAAGCTTCAGCTTTACCTGGAGCACCTTCTTCACCTGTGATAACCCCTGCTCAAGAAATCAGCCATGAGGTACTCGTTTGCACTTAACTCTGATACCTTTACTTTTAGCACCCCTAACTCGGCAATACTGCTTCTTAGGATCAGGCTCCATCATCATCAGGCCTGCCAACGGGGAACAATCCAGTTGCCGAGGTGATGGAAGAAATGCACCAGCCTCTGTCAGATGAGGTGCTAGCAAAGCATAGAGAAATTGTTGCCTGGCTGGAAAGAGATGCACAAGATCAGTTCAAGGATCTCGATCACTTTGAGGAGATGCTTGAATCTATCAGCCAAGAACTTCCTGAGGATATCAGTGCTTCTCTGGTATCCATCTGTGGTTTGGACGTCCTTTATGCGCCCATAAGGCACGCTTTGAGGAAATTACGCTCCCGCCCGGCTATTGAAAAGAAGAGAGCCAGTGCTGAACAAGCCATGAACGGGGCGCAATCCCAAACAGAGAGCCACAAGGACACATTGGCCAATCTGCAAGCTTCTTGTGATCTGAAAATTGCCAAGAAAGCTGCTCTAGAAGCGGAGCTGAGAAGCCTGTCAGCTGAGATAGAGGCTGATAACAAGAAAATAGCCGAGCTTCCTGGATTGATAGAAAAGACCCAAGAGGAAGAAAGATCGGCTATCGCCAAGATAGAACAATGCGATGCAGAACTCACCACCTTGTCTAGCGCCCAAAAAGATTGCCAGGAGCTACTGGGCAACTTCCGCCAAGCAACATCCAATGCTCGTGGTGTGATTGCGAAATATTTGAACATTTAAATGCTCCCATTGATGTATAACCGAATTGATCGCTCTTGTAATATTCGTCCTCGCATTTAATTTCTTTTTCTTTCGCACACCTCTAAGTGTAAACGCTGAACGATCCATTCGGCAAAGAAATGCCAACACCCGGATGGCACTTTGACTCCTCTTAGCCGAGCTAGTCAACTGAATGTGACTCGGCCTAGAACTCCAAGCGACCCGCCGGCAGGCTGGCTAAGGAAACCTTTCCACCTTCCGATTTTCTTGGGATATGTGCCACGATCCAAAGCCACGACTCGAGGCCACGATTCACCTTGCCAGGCCTATAAATGCAACCGTAAGTGCCCCTAGCTCTCCACCAAGCCTTTTAGCTCTCGAATCTTTGCCAATCTCAGTTCTTCCTCTTTCCAAACAGTGCACATCCCAAACCAACATGGTGCACCGCCTCAACCGCCGCCGCGCCTCCGACGAGGCAGAGGGGAGCAGCGTCAATGCGCGCTGGAGGCAATGATCGTCGATTCCTCTTCTTTGCTTCAATTTTGATCCTTTTCTTGTTTGACGATCATCTCCCTTTCAGGTTGATTCAATGGAATCCGTCTCCTGCGCCGGCCAATCAACCCCTCCCGGATGACTCCTCGGAGTCCGACGGCCACTCCCCCGTGCCTTACGGGGAGCTCGACGCCCTCCGCTTCAAGGAGGAGCTGGAGACGGCCCGGCGCGAGCTAGAGGACGTCTCCAAGAAGGCGGGCATAGCCGAGCTGGAATGGGAGGACCAGCGCAAACAGCTGCTGGAAACCATCGACGGTACGGCCCTGAAATCAGCTCTTTAATCCAACCCGGCTTTTGATGCTAATCTCCTTTCTTCTTGCTCCTTGCAGCCCGCGACGCCGAGCTCAACCAGCTGAAGGCGCTGGTGGAGCAGCTGGCCGATAAGGTGAACGCCCGCGGCGACACGCCGGCGGAGCGCCTTGCCGCGGTGGAGCACCGCGTCGACGAGGTGGCCACCCATGGCGTTCACTTGGGCACCACCTTGGGCCTGGCTGCCATGGCGACGCACACGAACGTCGACTACTCCACCAGGCCGCGCGGCTTCCGGGGTGGCGCGCTAGAGGACATTGAGGAGATCGAGCTCATCCTGGAGCGCCTTGATGGCCATGGAGACGCCATTGCCGAAATTACTCATCCCCAATCTGTGTTGAACAGGCTTTTCGACTAGATTGTATTAGGGATGTTTAAATATCGGCAATAAATGAAGAACTTTTGAATTCTGTGCTTGTTCTGTGATGATTTCTTTACATTTGCATCCGTGAATCTTTTAACGCATCCGGGAACTGTCTTGAGCCGAATACGCGCGAACAGATGCCCCTTGGCGCAAAAATCCACAGAAGATCCCCGAATCGGCAATCCGTAAACACTGTTCAAGCAAAACCCCTTCGCATCTGGGAGAAAACCCTACCGTTTGGTATTCCAACAGTGTGTACTGGCCAGTCATCACTCCCAATGCACCCCTTCGGTCAATAAAATAGCCTGCCGAGATGCCCTGCAAATCCACTCGCACACTCATCCATCATTTCTCATCTCTTCCCCTGTCTCTAGAGGAGAAAACCCCAAGGCCATGGACAAGGGCAAGCAACCCCAGGAGAGCAGCTCACCAAAGAAGCGCACAATTCAAAGGTGAGTTCTTCCTTGATCTATTCCTCGTTCTCCATATGATCTCGTGCTTCATGTTTTCTTCTTTTCCTCTTCCAGCATTGATTTGCTCCCTGAAGAAATCATCGGGACCGAAGATGTGCCTGAGTACATCTCCTCCGAATCCTCCCTCGAAGCAGAGGATGCCACGCCTGAACAGAGGACCAGCCATCAACTGCGCCGCCACGTTCGGCACCAGGAGCACGGCCTCAGGGACATCACCGCCCATTGCCAAGCCGAGCGCGAGCGTCGCATGGCTCTGGAGGCACTAGTAGGGGGTAAATGCTTCTGACCTTTTCTTGACCTTATGCCTGCATTTGGATTTCTTCCCCCTAATATCGATTCCTCCGCTTCAGATGTCTCTGACAGGTACAACAACCTGAAGATGGCTTGGGACAGCTTGGTGGAGGCCGCAAACCATGGTCACCCCCATGCGTTCCAAGTTGCCGTCACGGTGGTCCTGGAACAGCTGAAGAGGGAGCAGCAGAAGAAGCAAAGAAAAGATTGAATCATACTTTCGCTTCCTTCTCCACACCTTCTGCTTCCCACCTCCTTGAAGATCTGACCACCAGGGTTGTTAGATGTAAACCTGCAAGAAGCAGTTGTAGTTTTTGTGCTAAGGGCAATGCATCTAGGCACTGGCCATTTCTTTTGTTTATGGATTTTTTGTTCTGAAGGCGGCCTCGTTCTTGAGCGCCGGCTGTCTCTGTGTCAGATGTGTGTAATCATCGATCGATCTCAATGCTAGGATAATATTTCTTCAGATATCTTCCATTTATTGCGGCGGAAAATTCTTCTCCCAGCAAAGTTTTCAGTATGTATGCATTACCAGGGACGCATCTGACCACACGAAAAGGTCCCTCCCAATTAGGAGACCATTTGCCGAATTCATTGTATTTAGTTCCAATCGGCTATAGCGCTTTCCAAACCAAATCGCCTTCTGCAAATTGCCTTATTTTTACCTTCTTGTTGTAGTACTTGGCAACCTGCAGTTTGTTTTTCTCGATGTTTTCCAGGGCTCTAAGACGGATCATATGTAAATCCTCCAGCTCGTCCATCATTAGGCCACTGTAATCTTTGGAGCTCAAATCTTTCTGTAAAACAACCCTCCTTGAATCAGATTGCACTTCCCACGGTAGAACCGCGTGATGCCCGTAAACCAATTCGTAGGGAGAAGTCTTTGTAGCTCCGTGAGGGGCCATTCGGTAAGCCCACAGTGCCTCACTGAGTACCGAATGCCACCTCCTTGGCTTCTGGTCGATCTTCTTTTGTATTAGCTTGATCATGATCTTATTAGAAGCCTCTGCCTGACCATTAGCTTGGGCATAATAGGGAGAAGAGTTAAACAATTTGATCCCCATGCTCTCGGCAAATTCTCTGAACTCTAGTGACACGAATTGTGCCCCTTGATCAGTGGTGATCGTCTGAGGGATTCCAAACCGATAGATGATGTGCTCCTTGACAAAGTCAACCATGTTTTCTGATGTCACCTTCTTCAGCGGGATCGCCTCGACCCATTTGGTAAAATAATCCGTAGCCAAAAGCACAAACTTATGCCCCTTACTAGATGGTGGATTAATCTGGCCAATCAGGTCTATACCCCAACCCCTGAATGGCCATGGCTTGTTGAAGGGATTCAATGCTGATGCGGGGACCCTTTGAATATTCCCAAATCTTTGGCAATCCTGACATCCCTTGTAATACTCAAAGCAGTCCTCTAATATCGTCGGCCAAAAGCATCCAGCTTGTCTAATAACCCACTTCATATGGTAAGCCGATTGGTGTGCTCCACGTATCCCATCGTGCACTTCGCTCATCATGTTCTTGGCTTCTTATGGACCCAGGCATCGTAGTAATACCCCATCTAATGATTTATAGAATAAATTATCATCCAGAAGAACGAACTTTATGGCCTTGTACCTGAGTTTCCTAGAGACCTTTCGGGATGGATCCTTTAAGTAATCAACGATCTCTTTTCTCCAGTCATTTTCTGCAAGATCCGTCCCCAGTGCACACACTTCCGCAGCAAACGCTTCTTGACTCTCTTTGTAACCAGAGGCGCTTTGAGCCAGCCTGTTTGCTTCTTCGTTGTGCTCCCTAGGAATGTGCTGCAGAGTTACCAACGCGAAGCTCTTCAAGATTTCCCTACATTCTTCGTAGTAACTCCTCAGCGCTTCACTTTTGCACTCGTATTGGCCGTTCAATTGCTTGATTACCAGCTCTGAATCTCCATAAACTTCAACTGAAACGGCCCCTGCTTCTCTCAAGTATTGAAGCCCTCGAAGTAATGCCTCATATTCAGCCTGGTTATTTGTGACAGTGGGCTGTATAGGGATGGCAAATTCAAACATCTCACCTCTAGGCGAAATCAGTAGGATCCCTACTCCCCCACCTTTACCACATGATGATCCATCAAAAAATAAAGCCCAAGGGGTAATCTCAAGCAAATCAATTGACGGATCGCGATGTTCAGTTATAAAATCGGCAATGATCTGTCCTTTGATGACCTTTGCCGATTCGAACTTCAACTCGAACTCTGATAAAGCTAAAATCCACTTGCCAATCCTGCCGTTCAAAATTGGCATAGATAACATATGTTTTATCACATCAAACTTGGAATACACAGTGCATTCGGCATTCAACAGATAGTGCCGAAACTTCGTACACGAGTAGTACACGCAAAGACACAGCTGCTCTACAGCCGAATACCTAGTTTCAGGATCATGTAATTTTCGGCTAAGATATGCTACTACCCGCTCCTTTCCTTCAAATTCTTGAATAAGGGCCGATCCAATGGTTTGGGTATCGGCCGCCACGTACAACTTGAAAGGCTTGTCCAGCTGAGGAGGGACCAAAGACGGGTGGCTCCTTCATGTACCGCTTGATCTCATCGAAAGCCTTTTGTTGTTCGTCGCCCCATGTGAACTTCGATCTTTCTTTAGCTTCGGCAATGGAGAGAATGGCAAAACCTTCTGTGATAAATTTGAAATGAATCTTCTCACGAAATTGATTTTGCCGAGCAGTGATTGCAACTCCTTGAGATTAGTTGGAGGAACAACTTCATCAATGGCCTTCATGCTCTTCTTGCCAACTTCAATTCCTCCTTCGTGGACTAAAAACCCCAAGAATATTCCAGCTGATACCCCAAAAGCGCACTTGTTCGGGTTCATCTTTAAACCATGTTTCCGGGTGCACTCTAAGGTCCTCTTCACATCTTCCAAGTGTGTGTCATGACTTAGGGACTTGATTACCACGTCATCGATGTAGATTTCCACAATTTTGCCGATCAACTCATGAAAAATGTAATTCATGGCTCGCTGATAAGTTGCACCGGCATTTTTTAACCCAAACGTCATGACTATCCATTCAAACAGGCCTATATGACCAGGACATCTGAAGGCCGTCTTTGATATGTCCTCTATTGCCATGAAGATTTGGTTGTATCCCGCATTGCCATCCATGAAACTGATCACCTTGTGTCCAGCTGCGGCGTCAATCAACAAATCGGCAATAGGCATTGGGTAACCATCCATCGGAGTAGCTCTGTTCAGGTCCCTGAAATCTATGCAGACCCTCATTTTTCCATTCTTCTTGTACATAGGGACAATGTTAGAAATCCACTCCGCATATCTGCATGGCCGAACGAAGTTTGCATCAAGTAATCTTTCAACTTCCTTCTTCACATCGGCCAATACCTCATCCTTGTAGATTTTTTTGGGGTGGTTGCTTATATGGTTTGAAATCAGATTTGATTGGCAACCGATGCTCGACGATGGAACGATCCAATCCAGGCATCTCCGAATAATCCCAGGCGAAGCGATCCTTGTATTCTTTGAGAAGCTTAATTAATTCCCCCCTGAAATCTGGCTGCAAGTTTGCGCTGATGAACGTCGGTCTTGGCTTATCACCGCTTCCAATGTCGACCTTTTCTAATTTATCAGTCGACATGAATCCTCGCCCCAACTTGCCATCAGTGCCATCTACGGGGTTCTCCATTAAAAATTGCTATAAGAGCCGACTGCTTGAATCGGCTGTTGATCACTGCTGACAGGTTCAACAGGACCTTCTCCCCAGTCTTTCCCTGAGAAACAATCAATACCTTGGTACTCTCAGAAGGCTGGTTCCATGTTCGCAACGCTCATGGAGTCATCTGCTTGGACGACCTCAATCTCATCATCCACCCACTGGATAAGCTGTTGATGCATGGTGGATGGGACGCAACAGTTGGCATGAATCCAGTCCCGCCCAAGCAACAGGCTGTAGGCTCCTTTACCTTCGATGACAAAGAAGGTAGTGAGAAGCGTCTTGGATCCGATCATCAAATCCACGTGAGCGCATCCCTTGGTATCTGAAGGATTCCCGACGAAATCATTCAGTATTATGCTGGTAGGTGTCAGATCGCTCGGGCCGATGCCAAGTTTCCTGAAGGTGGTGTACGGCATTACATTGACTGCCGCTCCACCGTCGACAAACATCTTGGTCAATGGCAAAAAGTATACCATGCAAGTTGGAGCCGAACGCTTTGATCCTTCTGGTTGGTCATTTGGACGCCACACCCGCTTTGTTTGGATCCCGGCCTGCCTCAGTTCACGGTTCCTCAAGCACTGGACCCGTCTCTTCTGACTCTTGCGTAGGCCAGGCAGGCACCATTGCCCCTTCTGCCAGATGTAGTCGTCCTCGTCCTCTTCTTGATCAGCCCACCTTAGATCAGCTTGACGCTTCCTGGGGTGATCGATGACTTCAATTTTTTGGCGCCGATCCCCGTTGGGGTGGATCCTTCCAATTCTCTCGTGGACGGATTGGCGATTGGCAGTCTCCTGCCTGTACTCAAAATACCTGTCACTGCATTCAGGACAGTTTCTCAGCGTGGGCAGCTTCAAACCCTCATTCCAGCAATGCCTGAAGAAGGCACATCCCCAATGCACGCGCTCCTGCTTGCGCGTGTACTGCTCCTGGTCCCTCCTGTGTGCTTCCTCTTCGGCTCTGCGCTTCTCCTCCTCGTAGCGTCGCTTCTGGTGGCGTTCTTTCTCCATCTGGCGCTGCCACTTGTTGAGGAGGATGCGCGTGGTCACCCTGGGCTTGGCTCTGGATGATTCCCCGATTTCGATGTGACTCCTGAGAATGCGGGGGGCTTCACCATGCACCTGTTCCAGAGTTACTTGGCGCTCTGGGTCCACTGCTCCGTCTTGTCTAGCCCTGGCTGAGGTCAAGACCTTGACCTTTCCCTTCTCCTCGGCCGTTATCATGTTAACAGAAAAGCCCACCATGTTCTGAGGGAAGGGGTGGCCATCCAGCTTCATCTTGTTATCGAACTTGAGGTGCCCCTCCTGGATGGCTTTCTGGATCCTCATCATGAAGACCCTGCAATCATTGATGGAGTGCGAATCCCTGTCGTGGAAGCCACAGTAACGTTTCCCTTTAGCTCCATCGGGCCGAAGCATGGAATGCCCCTCAGGCGGCTTGATTCGGCCTTCCTTCACTAAGAGCTCGAATAGTTTGTCAGCCTTCGTGGTATCAAAATCGTAGGTGCCCTTCGTCTGTTTGACCCAGCGCTGATTCATCGTCAAAGGCTCCTTTCCCCACATGATCTCGGCCGCGGCCACATCCAGTTCATCATCAGAATCCTCGAACAGATCAGCCTTGTCTAAGAACTGGTTGTAGACGTCAGCGACATCATGCTGCTTGCCAAACTTAGCATCCTTCTTGAAGCCATACGCTTGGTTGCTCAACAGTGATAGCTTCTGCGATAGCTGGCCCAGGTTCTCAAACTTCATCCCGAACAATTTCTCACGTACGGCCGACAGCATCCCGGCGACGGCCATATCAGCGAACTGGTCATCTGGCAAGTTAAGCGAGAAGCACATGCCTTTAACCTCCCTGAATCTTCTGAGAAACTCTAACGGCGTCTCGCTGTGCCTCTACTTCAGGGTGGCAAGGTCGATCAACTTCTTCTCCGAGCTGCCACTGAAATAATGAGCGTGGAATTTCCGCTCTAGGTCCTTCCATCTGCAAACTGACTCAGGGGGTAGGGACCAGAACCACTGGAAAGCTGGACCTGTCAGCGATGCGGGGAAGTAGCGGACCCTGAATGTTTCCTCAGTTGAGCATTCCCCGAGCTGCATGAGGTAACGAGCGATGTGCTCCACCGTGCTCGTGTCGTCTTGCCCCGAAAATTTCGTGAACTCTGTCGGCGGCTTCACCCTTGGCGGCAGGAGCACGTTGTAGTACCATTCTGGGAACGGCGGCTTGTAGGCAGGTCCCTGCATTTTTGGCTTGAGGCCGAACTGATTTTGCATCAATTCGGCCATCTTCCGTGCCAGGGCGTCGTCCTCTTGCGCGCCTGCAGCTGGCGCATATCCTGGATGCGGGAAGGCGTCAAACGCCCCGTAGTTTCCCACCTCATGGTAGCCTCCGCCGTATAAGTTCCTCTGCAGCCAGTTGTTTGCCGGAGCAATCCTGTGGCCGGAGGCAAGTGGGGCTCCAGACGAGCTGAACGCTAGTTCCCCGTACGTAGGCTGGTACGGATTCGGGTACGTTGCACGGGGTTGAACCGTCTTTGCTTTGCGGTGGTGGGCTGGATTGGGTCGCCCTCCGAGGCCCGTAGTGGGGGCCCGGCGGGGCGACCCCCGGCACCTGCGGAGGAGGCTGGAAGGCTTGACTTCCGAGCTGCGAGGAGGAGGGCGATGTGGGCCGGCTCCGTAACGGTGGCCGAGAGCTTGACTCGCCCAGCTCCACGGTGCCCCCTTGGACGGGTGCCTTGCTGAACGCTTGTTCCATGCCTGGGCCAAAGACGGCCACCATCATCTGCTGGAGCGCACCGAGGAAAGCTTTGTTGTGCTTGCTCAGCATGTAGTCTGCGGATTCCTGGAATACTCGCATGCACTCCTCTTTCTCCTGCTGAGCCGTGGTATCGCTCTCCCCTGGCAGCAACACCCTGGGCATCTCGTTCTTCAAGTACGGGACGCCACTCCTATTTTTCTTGAATGACAGCAGACATTTCTGTTGGAACTGGTCCATGGCGTCCTGGAGTTGCTGCCGCTGCTCGGGAGAGAGGTCTTCAAGGTTGACGTCCATGATGTCCCCGATTTCGGGCATGATGATCTATTCGGCTGTGGTCCCACTGGGCGTGCCAAAAAGTGTGTTGACGCAAAAAGTGCACCTAGTGCCAAACGCACAGCAAGCCGAAAAAGCTGGCTTCACACGCGCAAAGAGTCACGAGACGTGCCAGTCAATTTTTCCTGAAAATTAACAAAAGATAAAGAAGTTAGATACCAAAGTTTGGAACCTGCCGGGTGGTACCAGACAATTCCATATTTACGGCTAAGAAGCCAGATAAGATGACACATAGCTATAGAGAGCTATCTGCCAATAGATTGAAACCAATCGGGAACTTATGAGAGGAAAAAAGTAACATTGCCGAATGGATGACGTAAGCATGACAGCGATCGGTCTTTGTTTGAACAAAGATACACATGCACGAGGCCATGACCGATCCCCATGACAAATAGCATTAAACAAATGAATAAAGTAAAGCACGAACATAATCATGTAATAAACAAGCATGCATAGATCCAGAGCACTAGTCTACCGCATGTCTAGGTACTCTAAAACCCGTCGGGTACGATGTGAAGCAAATCTATCCACCGCATCATACAACTTGCATGAAGACCGTACCACTTTCCACAAATAGATCTATCCACCGCATGATACAATCTAAATATGGAAAGCTAAAAGCATACATTATTTAAAGCACGAATAACGCACGTGTCCTACTCGTGAAGAAGCATAACCGAATACGGCTGAACAGCCGATTCGGGGTCCATGAAGAAGGAACAAACATTACCAAGTGAATAAATCTATCAGATTGATTTGAAATCTAATCCACCGGATGACTAGCTCCAAAGCAAACCAAAAACCTGCATCTACCGCATGATACCCGGCTCTTTCAAGATTTATACCAACGTTAGCAAGCTTGAACCCGCAACACGTAACAACCTAGATCGATTCGGTTTCGGCTATCGGAAAAGCACAAGATCCACGTGTTAAAACACGAACTCGACTCGTACAAGGATCACAAAAGGATAAAGCCGATCCAAATCTATCTAGATTGGGCAAAAGTGTGTTACATGAATCTAAACATAAAGTAAAAACTCGAAGCAACACGGGGTAACTTAATGAATCTATTGAATCTTGCCAAAATCCAATAGAGCCGATAACTAGCTTCAAGCTAGATCTTAGCCTACCGCATGGCTCATGATCTAACAAGAAACCTTCTTGAACCAAGCTTGAATCTACCGCATGACACGAAGCATGGTAACAAGACTACTTGCATCAGATCTAAATCCACCGCATGATACTAGACATGATACAAGGTTGCCGGTACTCACGGAGGTCGACGGATCGATGAACCCTCTCGAAGAACTCGACGACACGACAAAAGGACTCTAGGGTTTGGCGTAAGGCCGGTGTGTATAGAAGAATGATTGTGTTCTTTACATACATTCAAGGGTCATATTTATACCCTGTCAAGTACAACTTCGAATGGATTCGTTGCCTAACTTATCTCTAAGCTTGATCGCCTATCGATCCATTCGTTCTCCCTGATTGAGCCACGTCACTGTCCAATCCCGCAAAATCAGCTCTACTGTTCCTTTGCCGAACTGGAGCAGATAGCCGACCACAGATCTCTTTGTCGAATATCTCTGAAAAGATCCTTCCTTCCACCAGACGGACTCTTCATCGAGCCGGACCCACAAGTCAGACTCCTTACCAAATTTTGGTGTTAACAAATCCCTTTCAAGGCAGCTTTGTCGAAACCCCATGAATGGCAAGATGCTTTCAAGAACTGGCCCCTGCCCCCAATTGCGGGCTGGAGAAAGTGGTACAAGAGGATTCTTGATGATGACAGCGTCAAGACAAGCAATTGGGACAGCCTTCGCATTGCTCATTGTTTGGAATTATCCTTGGCTGAAACACCAAAAAATGAGAATCTTCGGATTGCAGCCTGCCATTTTTGGTCGAATGGTGCCAATGCCTTTCTTTTTGGCCATGGGCCAATGTCCCCCACTTTGGCCAATGTATACATGATAACCGACCTTGATGTCACAGGATTCGTATACCCACACAAGTACAAAGGCTCCTCCAGGCAAACAAGAGTGAGAACAGGGGTCGGATATAAGAGATATATCCAAAACCATATGTCTGATGGCCCTTTGTCAGAGGTTGTGTACAGAGCTTTCCTGAACATGTGGCTATGCAGATTCATCTTTTGTGGCAAAGCCAATGAGCCAACCCTAAACCACATTGTTATGGCTGAGGACCTGGCTACTGGTCACTCTCCTCTTGGAAAGTACCTCCTAGGAAGTGTATACCATATGCTTCATCAGACCACCCACCTGATGCACATCAGCCAAAAAATGTCCTGCGTTAATGGTCCCTGGTGGTTTGTTCAAATGTGGCTGCAGCTATATATGCATCAGATCATTGGTATTGACCTCAACAACCGACACTTTCCTTCAGCCAACTACAAGAAAGGGGAAACCCAAATCACCAAAGGTTGCCAAACGTATGGAGAAGCTGCCTCAACCGTGTCCATCAACAAAAACATTGTCCAACTCTTTGAGCTCTTCTTCAGAGGTTTTGCCAATCCTCTTTGGATCCCATATCTGAATAATGATAAGTTGACTCTTCCTTGTGAGTTTAGTTTTGAGGCTGGATGTAATGATGTAAAATCTATAGCAATTTTCAATATCTTCATTCATCCATGTATCCTGCCAGTAGAATTCAGTGGAGGAAGGCAAAATCAGATCATCTTTGAGTACTACCAACCAAATATGATGGCCAGACAACTAGGATGCGGCCAAGTGCCCCCAAGGCTATTCCTTCATGAATTCCTCAAGCCCAGAAAGGATATCAAGGAATCCTTCTTGGTGGCAAGAACTTCATGATCACATTTTCAATGTGCCAATACATCCCCTTTGTCTTGAACTAATGCCTGAATTTCTTCCAACTTTAAAAGTAATAACTTATTTTCCCCTCTTTTTAATCATGCCCCTCTTTACTGATCAGGATTTTTTGCCATTTTCTGCAGGATACAGTACCTGCCCATCTTGCCAGGACAATTTCCTACAACATTGCAGGCCCAATCTCTGCTTTGGGATATCAATCTCCCACCTTGGCTCAACTGATGTCTAGATATGCCATGTTGGATCAAACTCTCATCAGTTCAACTTCTGACAAAAGGAAAGCTCCATCCCTGGTTTCTCCTTCAGCTACCAAGAAGAAAAGAACATCCGAAAGAGTTCTTATTCAGGTTAGAATCTTTTCCTTCCTGAGCATAAAATCACTCTTCATCCTGATCATCTTTATCTTGTGTGATTTCAGACCAGAACTCAGCAACCATTGACTATTACAGAATCTGCCAATGCTCCATCTACTCATAAAATTTTCACCATCTTAGTTTTTCAACCATTTTCTTCATTGGCACTTATCCTCTACTTATAGTTGCAGAGGAAACATCGGTGAGCCAAACTGTGGGGAGTTCTTCTCCTTAACATTTTTCAAATCCAGCTTCAGCAAGGATCCAGCCATCCTCTCTTCAAGCAGAAGCTCCAGCCTCACCAAGGATCCAGCCATCCTCTTCTCAAGTAGAAGATCCAGCTTCGCCAAGGATGGATCCATCTTCTCCTCAGCTAGAAGCTTCAATCTTACCAAGGACTCCATCAGCTTCTCCTCATCTAGAAACTTCAGCTTTGCCAGGGACTCCTCAAGCTTCTCCTCAATTGAACATCCAAGAGCCCCTCCTTGAGCCTGAAAAACTTCCTTCCCCAACTCAGGAAGTCAGAAATGAGGTAAGCACGAACACCCACTTTTCTATTTCCTATTCAATAAATTTCCATTAATTCGGCAAGAAACTTTTTTCAGGAGGCAACTGTATCATCACCAATTTACTCCTTTGCTGTGGATGACTTGATTGCCGAATAAGGGGATGAAGTATCTTCCAGTCAGGCTTTATCAGAGAAAAACTAGACCGAGCTGAGGGAAATTCTTTCTCTGCTGCAAAAGGATATTCAAGATCAAGTCAAGGATGCTGACAAGATCTCCCAGCTGACATCAAGGCTTTCTTAGAACCTGTTTCCAAGCTGGATGATCACTTTGTAGCAGTAAAGCGAGCCTTGAAAAAATTATCCTCTCAATCAGCTCTGAAACAAGAACAAGCTGCAAACAAGCAATCTATGAAGGATCTGCACACTCAAATGCAAAATCATAAGGAGCTGCTAACCAAATTACATCCCGAACTTGAGCTGAAGAAAGCCAGAAAAGCTAAATTGGAAGCCGAGCTGAGAGCCCTGACAGCTGAGATTGAGGCTGATGAAAAGAAAATGGCTGAACTTCCTGAAGCAATGGAGAAGATACGAAAAGAAGCCACAACAACCATGACTGCAGGAAAACAGCTTAAGACAAAGCGCTCGACTTTGTCTAAGACCCAAGAAGCTGACCAAAGATTGTTGGAGAACATCAAAAAGATGATATCAGACGCCTCTAATGTAATCTAAAAATACTTGGGTATATGATTGTATCAAACAGTTTGTAGCCGAATGGTTCATCGCCCCTGTAATTTTTCTCACCATAAGCTTTACTTTCCAATATTTGTCTTGCCTTATTTTGACGAGCAACTTTTAGACGATTCATTCGGCAACTCTGGCCAAACAGTACACACCTGATTTTCTTCAGCCAGTCAAACCGAATATGACTCAGCCTGAATCCCAAACGAACCGATGACGGTTCGGTTAAGGGAGACTCTCCACTTCCCAAATTTCTCGGGATATGCACCACGATCTCCGGCCACGATCTCTTTACTAGTCCCGTAAACAAGAACCTCGGGTGCCCCTAGCCTTTCACCAAGTCCTTTGCTTCCAAGCCTTTGCCAATCTAAGCTTCTCCTCTCTAGTACTAGTACTCCAAAATGCTCCATGGCAGGCAGCAGCAATAGGCGCCGGGCTAGCGACGAGGCCGAAGGGAGCCGCACTGGCGCTCGCCGGAGGTGGTGATCGTCGGTTTCTTTACAGCTCTTTCTAGATTTCTTTTTGTACCTGATGATCCTCTTTGTGTTTCCAAGCTCATCCAGTGGAACCCTGCTCCTGCACCGGCCACGACCCCGGCCATGGTGGGAGATTCCTCGGGATCGTCCGACCGTTCCCACTCCTCCAGCTCGCGCTACGACGATCTTGCCGCCCACAGGTTCAAGGCGGAGCGCGATGAAACCCGGCGCGAGTTGGAGATCGTCTCCGAAAAGGTCGGAATCGCCGTGCTCGAGTTGGAGCACCAGCGCAAGCAGCTGCTGGAGGCCATCGATGGTGAATCTTGCGATTTACTTAATCTCAACTCATCTTTAAACTAACCGCCATTGCTCTGTGATTACTGCAGATCGTGACGCTGAGCTTAATTGGCTGAAGACGCTGGTGAAGAAGCTGGCGGACAAGGTGAATGCTCCCGGAGACACACCGGAAGCTCGCCTTGGCGTGGTGGAAGACCGCGTCGACGACGTGGCTCTCCACGGTGTCTGCCTGAGCACCACCTTGGGCCTACCGCCATGGCGACGCACACCGGCGTCGACTACTCCACGCGGTCGTGCGGCTTCCACGGTAGCGCGCCGGAGGATGTCGACGACATCGAGGTCACCCTGGAGGGCCTCGACGGCCACGGTGATGCTATTGCCGAATCCATTCATCCCCAGTCTATGCTGAACAGGCTTTTTGATTAGTTTGTACTAGGGATGTTGGAATTTCGACAATAAATATGAAAGTTTATCTTTTGCATTGTCTTGTGATGATTCCCTTCAACTTGTGCATGCGAACCTTTACTGTTTTGAATGCATTCGGGAACTTTTACCCTAGCCGAATATGCACAAACTCTTGTCCCTTGGCGTAGAATTTGCAGAAAATCCTTATTCGGGAACCATGAACACTGTTCAATGAAAAACCCTTCGCATTCGGGGAGAAACCCTGCCGTTTGGTATTCCCATTAATGTACGCCAGCCAGTCATTACTCCCGATGCGCTCTCACGGCTAATAAAATAGCCCCCTTGGTGCTCTGCAAATCCACTCACATACACTTCCATCATTTCACGTCCTCTCGTCCTCCTTCTCCAGAGAAAAACCCCCAAGGCCATGGCGGACAAGGGGAAATAGCCAGTTGAGGAGAATAGAGCCCACCAAAGAAGAGAACCATTCGAGAGTAATCTTTTCTTCTCGATCCTTTCTCTTGTGCTCGATTGCAACCTCATGATTCACCTTCCTTTGTTTTCAGCCTCGACTTGCTACCAGAGGAAATCTTTGGAACTGAAGGGGTTCCTGAGTACATCCTTTCCGATTCCTCTACTGAAGAAGAAGACGCCACGCCAGAACAGAGGACCAATCATCAACTGCGCCGTCGCATCCGGCATCTAGAACACAACCTGTGGGACATTACTGCCCGCTGCAGTGCCGAACATGAACACCGCATGAGCTTGGAGGCATTGGTAGGGGGTAAGATCCTCGTCCTTATTTGATTCTCATGCCTAAGTTTCAGATCCCATGTTCAATGAGAATTTTTTCCCCTCCTTCAGATATTTCTGACAGGTACAACAACCTGAAGGCCTCTTGGGACAGCCTGATGGAAGCTGCAAATCACCGCAATCCCCGAAGCTTCTATGTTGCCGTCACAGTGGTCCTGGAGCTGCTGAAGAGCGAAGAACGGAAGAGGAAAAACGCGGAGTCAAAGAAATGAAGCATACTTTCGCTTCTTCCTCCAGGCCTCCTGCTTCCCACAGGCTCTCTCTTGTAATCTTAGGTGGCTGGGTTGCCAAACAAAGAACCTGCAAGAAACGTTTGTAATGTAGAACATTTTTTGTGCTAAGGGCAATACACTTTAGTATTGGCCATCTCCTTTTGTCAACTTCTTCCAGTTTGTCAGCCGACATAAATCCACGTCATAACTTTCCATCAGTTCCATCAATTGGATTCTCCGTTAAAAATTGCTATAAGAGCCGACTGCTTGAATCAGATGTTGATCAATGCTGACTGGTTCAACAGGTCCTTCACCCCAGTCCTTTCCTGAGAAGCAATCTATACCTTGATACTCCCAAAAGGCTGGTTCCATGTTAGCCACGCTTACAGAATATTCTGCTTGGACCACTTCTACATCATCATCCACCCATTAAACAAGTTGTTGATGCATGGTAGATGGGATGCAGCAATTTGGATGGATCCAGTCCCGTCCAAGCAGCAAGCTGTATGCCCCTTTGCCCTCAATGACAAAGAAGGTCGTGAGCAAGGTCTTAGACCCGATCATCAAATCCACATGCACACAGCCCTTGGTGTTTGAAGGATTCCCAGCAAAATCATTCAGAACTATGCTTGTTGGCGTCAAATCCCCAGGGCCCATGCCAAGCTTCCTGAATGTAGTGTAAGGCATCACATTGACCGCAGCTCCACCATCAACGAACATTTTGGTCAATGGCTTCACATTGACATATCCTCTCAAGTACAGCGGTCTCATGTGCCAATTCTTGGCTGGCTTGTCAAAAGTAGCTTGCTTGGCCAACACTAGCTATGCCATCAACCCAAATTGCTCAGCCTCATCAATGTCTGGCGACGCCTCTTCCTGCACAACCTGATTAGCTGGAGCCATGAATTCATTCGTCAAGAAGCATACCATGCACGTAGGAGCCGAACGACCAGATTCATCACGCTTGTCTTTTGGACGCCACACCTATTTCCTCTTGATTCCTGCCTGCTTCAACTCCTGATTCCTCAAGCGTTGAACCCTTCTCTTTTGGCTTCTCCTCAAACCAGGTGGGCACCACTGTCCTTTCTTCCAGACATATTCGTGATCTTCTTTTTCTTCATGATCAACCCATCTGTGATTAGCATATCTTTTCCTTGGTTGATCGTTAACTTCATTTATTTTTATGCGCCGACCGTCACTAAGATGCACCCTTCCAATTCTTTCATGGACGGATCGGCGATTGACAGTATCCTGCTTGTATTCAGTATATTTGTCACTGCATTTGGGACAATTGTTTAGCGTGGGGAGCTTTAAACCTTCATTGCAGCAGTGCCTGAAGAAAGCACATCCACAATGCATGCGCTCTTACTCTCACACATGTTCTTCTTGTTCTTTCCTATGCACTTCTTCCTCATATCTTCGCTTCTCCTCCTCGTACCTTTGTTTTTGGTAGCGCTCCTTTTCTTGCTGACACTGCCACTTATTAAGGAGAATGCGCGAAGTCACCCTGGGTTTAGAAGATTCCCCCACTTCAATTTGACTTTTCAGGATGCGAGGCACTTCCTTGTGGACTTGTTCAACTGTTACTTATCGAGCAGGGTCAACTGATCCATCCTGCTTTGCCTTCGCTGAAGTCAAAACCTTCACTTTTCCTTTTTGCTCAGCAGTCACCATGTTAACTGAGAATCCAATCGTGTCTTGAGGAAAAGCATTGCCATCTAACTTCATCTTATTGTCAAATTTTAGATGACCTTCTTGGATAGCCTTTTGAATTCTCATCCTTAAAACCCTGCACTCATTGATGGTGTGAGAATTCCTGTCATGAAACCCACAGTATCTCTTTTCTTTCACCCCATCAGGCCGAAGCATAGAATGCCTATCTGGCAACTTGATTCGACCTTCCTTCACGAGGAACTCAAAGAGCTTATCAACCTTGGTCACATCAAAATCATAAGTGCCCTTGGCTTGCTTGACTCACCTTTGATTTACTGTTAATGGCTCTTTGCCCCACACTATTTCAACTGCAGCTATTTCCTCTTCATCAAATTCCTCTCCCTGATCTGCCCTTTCGAGGAATTGGTTATAGATGTCCACTATATCATTGTGCTTAACAAACCTGGAATCCTTCTTGAAGCCATAAGCTTGGTTGCTCATCGATGACAATCTGTGAGACAATTGGCCAAGATTATTGAACTCCATGCCGAACAGCTTTTCCCAAATAGCCGACAACATGCCTGCTACAGCCATACCAGCCAATTGATCATCTGGTAGGTTCAAAGAGAAGCACATGCTTTTTGTCTCTCTGAACCTCCTGAGGAACTCCATTGGTGTTTCATTGTTCCTCTGCCTCAGGGTAGTTAGATCAATTAGCTTCTTCTCATTACTGCCAATAAAATAATGAGCATGAAACTTCTGCTCCAAATCCTTCCAGGAGCAGATTGTTTGATTAGGAAAAAAAGTGAACCATGTAAAGGCTGAGCCTGTTAATGATAAAGGGAAATATCTGATCTTGAATGCTTCATCAGCAGAAGCTTCCCCAAGCTGCATCAAATATCGGGCTATGTGCTCCACAGTGCTAGTATCATCTTGCCCAGAAAACTTCGTGAGATCCGCAAGAGCTTTCACCCTGTGCGGCAAGGCCACCCTGTTATACCATTCTGGGAAAGGAGGTGTATACACATGCCCTTGGTTTTTAGGCTTTATATCGAATTGATTCTGAAGCACATAGGCCATCCTCTGCATCAGGAGATCAATATTGTCGTCTTGATTCCCTGTTCCTCCAACAGGCATCCCTGCAGCGCCACCATATCTAGGATTCGGGAGAGCATCAACAACACTGTAATCCATGAACTCCGAATACCCAGCGCCGTACATATTTTTCTGCAACCTGTTATTGGCCGGAGCTATTCTGTAAGTAGAATCAGGTTGAACTCCAGGAGTGCCAAACGCCATCTCTCCATATGTACGTGGATTAGGTATTGCTTGACGAGGATTTGGCCGAACTGGTTGGCTATCCACGTGTTGAGTTGGCTGACCACCCATGCTTTGTGGAGGCGGTTTAACACTTGTATCTTGACGAACTGCTTCGCCATTGACAGCAGCACTTGATTCTCCTTCAAAGTGCTTATCCACACCTGGGCCAAAGACGCCAACCATCATCTGTCGAAAGCTATGCAGAAATGCAGTATTGTGCCTAGCCATTATGTCTTCCAAAGCTTTCTGTACCATGCGAAAAACCTCTTGTTTCTCTTCAGTAGATGTGGTATCAGGTTCTCCTAGCAGTAGAACTCTTGGCATGTCAGACTTAAGATATGGCACACCACTTCTATTTTTAGAAAATGACATCAGACACTTCTGCTGAAATTGATCAATAGCTTCCTTCAGTTGCAATTGCTGTTCTGCAGACAGCTCCTCTATGGTGACATCCATGACATCTTGAATATCAGGCATCTTGATCAACTAAATGGTCCCACCGGGCGTGCCAAAAAGTGTGTTGACGTAAAATCAGCACCTTACGCCAAGCACACAGCAAGCCGAACAAAGCTGGCTTAACACACGTGCCGAATCCAAAGCGCGCCAGTCAATTTTCCTTGAAACTGACAAAGGATGAAAACAGTTAGATAAAACCTGGAACTTGCCGGGTGGTACCAGACAGTTCCACATTTACGGCTACAAAGCCAATCAAAATGACATATAGCTACAGCAAGCTATCTGTCAGAAATTCTGAATATCATTCGGGAGCTCTAAAACATGTAAACAGGATATAGCCGAATGCATGACGTAAGCATGATGAAAGATCGGTCTTTGTCTAAACAACATTGCAGCACATGATCATGACCGATTTTCAAGGATAAGTCACAATAAAATAAATAAAGGGCGAAGCATGATTACAAATTTGTAGTAAACGTGCATGCATAAGCCAAAAGCACTAGTCTACCGCATGTCTAGATACATTCAAACCCGTCGAGCGTGACACCAAACAAGTTAATCCACCGCATGATACGACTTGTTTGAAACCACACCACCAACCAAGAGTAGATCAATCCACCGCATGATACAATCTAAACATGGAAAGCTAAAAGCATACATTATTTAAAACAAACTTATGAACACGTTTCACTCATGGCAGAATTGCCAAATACAGCTGTACAGCCGATTCGGGTTCCGTGGAGAAGGAACAAACTATGCTAGATCAACACGCTTGAACCCACAACACGTTACATGAATTAAACATGAAGCAAAATCCAAAGCAACACGTGGTAACTTAATGAATCTATTAGATCTTGCCAAATCTAATAGAGCCGATAACTAGCTCCAAGCTAGATCTTAGCCTACCGCATGGCTCATGATCTAACAAGAAACCCTCTTGAACCAAGCTTAAATCCACCGCATGATACTAAGCATGGTAACAAGACTACTTGCATCACGGTCTAAATCCACCGCATGATACTAGACATGATACAAGGTTGCCGGTACTTACAGAGGTCGATGGATCGATGGCTCCTCTCGAAGAACTCTACGTCTCGACTAAAGGACTTGAAGGTTGGCACGAGGCCCGTTTGTTGTGAAATTGTTCGATCCCTATTACAAACACTAAGGGTTCATATTTATACACTTGTCCTAACACGACTCCTAGTCGACCACGAGTACAACATTTATTGCCTAAATTAATGCCCTGGAGCCAATGTCCGTCTTGCACCCGTCATCAATTCGTCCCTTCTTTATATTCAAGCCACGTCATCACGTATTCCCAAATGCTTCCTTTTCCAAGTGCAAAATAGCCCTTCTGCCGAATGATAGCGCGCTCCCGACCGCAGGCATCATTACCGAATGCTTTGAGGAAAATTTCCTGCCGAATGGTGTTTTCTTACCAAACTCGGTCCACAAGTCAGTCTCTTTCCTGTACCAATTTTTTGTGTTAACACCATCTCCTTTGAGAAAAAGTTTTATCGGCTCCCATTCACTCCCCCCTCTCTGGTTCGCTGTATCGGTCCTTCAAGTAGTATCAGAGCCGGTTATCGGTCTTGATTGACTCTAACTAGTCTAAGATCATAGGATGGCGTAACAGGAACGGGGTTCGGGTCCTCCACACTTCGATGGAAAAAACTACTAGATGTGGAGTAAGCGGATGGCGACGTTCCTCCGCGGAAAGGGTCAGATCCTTTGGGACATCACGGTGGACAATGGCTATGTCCAGCCGATGAACTTCCTCGCTCCACGATCGAGAGACATGTTCGACGCTAACAATAATGTGGTCGACTACTTGTTTCGTGCCTTGTGTCACCCTGAGTTCGATCGAGTGCACACTGAGCACTTGGCTTGTAGAATCCGGTCGGTGTTGAAGGAAGATCATGTTAGGAATACCCAGGTTCAGGCTCGGATGTATGCGACTTACCGCAGAGAGTATGAGAACTTCACTCATCTCCCCGGTGAGTCCATCGATGCCTTGTTTCAGAGGTTCACAGTGGTTGTGAACAACATGAGGGCCAATGTGGACGTGCTGCTGTACGATGATCATGATAGAGCCGTCAAGCTCTTACACTCGCTGGATCGTACGGTTCGGGGCGGAAAGTTCGAGGCTATTGTAGAGTCGGAGAAGTATGACACTCTGACCATGAACAAGCTGTTCTCGAAGCTCAAGTCGGCTGAGGTGGATAGGGGCATGAAAGCCAAGATCGAGGGCCCGACTGACTCTCATAGTCTCTCCCTCATAAGTGGTTCGAAAGGAAAGTCTAACACTAACCCATCCACCAGGATGTTCTATTTGTCTTCTTTGATGTCTATGCCAGATGAGGAGTTCGACGTGCTTGGAGAGGATGAGCTGGCGTTGCTGACGAGGAGGTTTGAGGCTGCACGAGAACCGGGTGAACATGAAGGGGAACACAAGGACATGGTTCCAGTGCGGCAAGCCGGGACAATTCATCGCCGACTGCCCGGAGAAGGTCGAGAACAAGGATGGCTACAAGCACAAGTCAAGGACGGATGGCAAGTACCGGTCGAGGCGTGACCACAAGAGCAACCACAAGAACAAGCACAAGGACGAGCGATGATCGAGGAAGAAGGAGAGCCGAGGCAAGGCCCTAGCGATGGTTGGAGCGAGCCACGTCGACTCCAGTTCCTCGTACTCCACCTCGAGCTCAAGTAATAGTGAAGATGAAGGTGATCGTCGCAAGAGTAGGAAGTCGTCCAAGAACCTGAGCGGGCTGAGCTTCTTCGCTAGAGACGGCTTCTGCACCATGGCGCTGAGCTCCGGCAGCAAGAAGAGCACACAAAGCGACTCGGACTCTGATTCCGACGATGAGGTGCGTGATGAACTCCCCTTCTTGCGTCAGGAGAATGAACGGCTTGGATTGTTGCTTGTTAATCATGATGATATGCTTACGTAGGCTAAGATAATGAGGAAAGAGCTTAGGGCTTCACTCGAGGATGCTAGGACTAGAGTGGTTGAGCTATAAACACAGAATTTGGATGCTAAGCTTGAAATTGATTCTCTGAAAGCTTCACCTGTTGTTTCTGATGAAGTTGAATGTGCTGGTTGTCCTATTTTCCTTGCTGATCTTGCCTTGTTTAAGGAATAGCATGCCTCCAAGTGTGAGGAACTAGATGTGCTTAGGGTTGAAGTGGCTGAGCTTAAGTCTAGACCTGCTTTGCTAGGTGCTTGCACTTCTTGCCCTGTCTTGCATGGTAAAATTGATGAGATGCATGCTTACATGGTTTCTCTTGAGGCAAAGTTGAAAGAACCAATTCCTACATCTTGCTCTACGTATGAGTTGCATGCTTTGAAGAGTTTGGAACTTGCACATTATGTTGATGGTTTGTAGGATGAGAATGATGAGTTGAGAAAGTTGATGGGTTGGTTGTCTGGCCATGAGCCTCTGAAGGATCAGATGGCGACTAGAGAGGGGGGGAGTGAATAGGAGCCGGTAAAAATTCTTCCCAAAGAACCCGGCCTATGCCCTACTCAAATCCCGGTCACACACAAGCGATGGATCGAATCACGCACCAATCGCCAAGACCACGAGGTTATGGATCAACCTCTAGTCCTAGGAACGATTCCTTGAAGCACACGCGGAAGCACTAGAAAGGGAAGGAAGGAAACGAAACAAGCGACGCGCACACGGCTCCGGCGGATCGTCCGGCCGGGGCGGTGCGGACCGTCCGCGGTGAACCGCGCGGACCGTCCGACACGCTACCGCGGACCGTCCGCGCCGACGCCGCGCGGACCGTCCGGCCCTCTCCGCGGACCGTCCGTTAAACACACACGGAACACCGAAGCGACCGGGGAAAAACGGACCGTCCGCCAAGGCCGGGCGGACGGTCCGCGCCACCC
Organism: Cenchrus americanus; assembly: GCA_947561735.1. Taxonomy (NCBI): domain Eukaryota; kingdom Viridiplantae; phylum Streptophyta; class Magnoliopsida; order Poales; family Poaceae; genus Cenchrus; species Cenchrus americanus. The sequence goes on along the minus strand of OX387242.1, from coordinate 159,785,431 downwards.
ACGGACCGTCCGCTACTCGAGCGCGGACCGTCCGCAAGCCGGCCGCAACCAAAACAAAGAGCCAAACCGGATCGAAAGCAAAGACGCGCAAGAACACGACGAACCCGCGACGGCCCGGAGCCTCGGCCGATCGTCCGCCAGCACCCCGCGGACGGTGCGCCGGGTGCGGACGAGCGAGAAGCGGCCCCGACCCCCGAAAGTCAACTCCCCCAAATCATCATCGGATTTCCCAAACGGTTGAAGCTATGGAGACAAGGGTTTGGGGACTTGAAAAGCATCACACAAAGATGCTATAGCCCAAAAATCTTGCCTCCTAACTCCCTAAATCATCGGGAATCGCGAATCCTTTGAGCACCACCAAAAGCTAGAGCACCGAATGAAAACTCATGAATCGAAGTGGTTTCCCGGCGTTTGAGGGAACAAGATCAAGCACAAAGATGCACAAGACATCTATCCATGTTTCCCTCAAAGAAATCCGAGGAGAAACCCACTCAAATCCGCGGAATCACACCGGGAACAAAGGCACGAAAACAAGCACGAAAAGACACGAAAAATAACCCCGAATCTTCTATACAAACCAGGAAAGATTCACAAGGTCTAGCATGCCGCCCTAGCATCCATCCCTCTCAACAAATCTCTCATGAAGCTCTCATGCTAGCCTAGAGAAAATGGAAGGAAAAATAGCTATGAAAATGAGAAAGAGGAGGGAGGAAATGAAACCCTGAGTCGCGGAGAGAGAGAGCCATCCACACACACTCATGGCTTATATATCAGGTCCCGCCGGAGTGGTAAATGACTCGACTACCCCTAACTAAACTACTGGCGATACAACCCACGTAGGGGCATTTAGGTAATGTTTGTGGGTCTTGCCATCGGACGGCCACGCCTTTGCCGCACCCCCGCGTCCTCCCGACGCAAGCCATGCGATCCTGCCGTGTGTCCTCCGCCTCGAAGCTTCCCGACACGCCCGGATCCCGTCTCCGTCGTGTTGGGCCCTCGGACTTGGTTTTGAGGCCCAAACCAAGAAATCGTCCGCCGATGGTTTTGTGGGCAAACCACCAAACCCCGCGTGCCCGGTCCGGCCTCCCGCCAAACCACTTGACTTGACCGCCACCGTGCACTGGCTCGATTGTCCATGACTTCGTCTTGCTCATGTCGCCACCATGTGGCCCGCACCCAGTCCCGCTGTCCACCGAGTCCCTCGAACCGAGCCTACTTGTCTCTCCATCTCCCAGAGGCCCCTCAAGGCTGAAGACCTTTCGCGCCCGTTCTTCACCTGCAACCACACGAACTAGGCCGCAGCCAACACCTGCGCACTAAGCCAAGAGTCAGTCCAACACCCGTTGTCAATCACTCATCACTGAAGAGCGGTCATCCATCGACCACTGGGACGCTCCTGGTCCTCAGCCTCAGTTGAAGATAATGATTGAGACATACAAGAGGCAGGATGGTGAGGGACTTGGGGCAAACAAGGTTGGTGAGCGAAGTGGAGAGAATATCCCAGAGCCACCAAAAACCCACCACAAAAATGATTTTCTTCCTAAACCTAACCATCTCAAGAACTGACTAGACACAACCCCAGCTCCACCCGTGTTTCCTCCACAAACAAATGATTTCCAAAAGCCTATCAAGTTTGTGAGCACTTCCGGAAAAGTGTTCTTTGGGAAGGAAAGTGAGAAGGCTAGTGAGGAGACACCGGTGGAGAAGCCGAGTGGAGAAAAACCAAGTGAGCAGCCTAAACCAAAGCCTAAGCCTAAGCTTGTGAGGTTCCATTGTGGCTATTGTGGGAGAGATGGCCATAAGGATGAGTTTTGCTTCAAGAGGAAGTGAGAGGAGAGAATGGCGAAGGAGTGGGCTAACAAGGACAAGTACCACCCTTCTAATGGTGTACTTGAGCCTCGTGTGCAGATGCCCAGGGCCAAGGCGAGTGTGAGGACAGTTCCGGCTTGGGGAGAGCAAAAGGCTGTTGGAGGTGCTGCTGGTCGGGCTACACCGGTCAGACCGGTGAGGGGCACCAGTCAGACCGGTGCAGGCCTAGACAGGCAGCAGTTCGGGTTTCGTGCTCGTACAGGTGCGAGGTTTGGTTCTAGAGGTCGTGGTTCTGGTGGTTGGCTGGAGAGTTTGCATGAGGTCAGTTTGCTAGGCATTCTCCCCCTTGTGCTCCATACGGGGATGGGAGGATGTGTGACGCCCCAGGTTTTTAATTACCGTCATTAACGCTAATGACAGGATTAGCCGGTCAAATAGTCAACCCTAGGTCAACCTGGGCCCTCACCCATGAAAACTCCCTAACACACCCAAAGTGACCCTAGTGAATAGTTAAAACACTTGTGGGGACAACCCATGGTCAAAGGGTGGGTCAAACCCCCTTGCCATCCAGTGTCCACAGGTGTCTGCCGGAATTTTTGCCGCGTTCTCCAAAATTCACCTAAACACTTAAAATTCTACCTTTGGGAAAGTTGTAGGTCTTGTTGAGGGACACAACTTTCATGTAGAGTGGCATTGCAAATTTGGAAGGGAAATTTGTGAAAAACCCCTTGCAAGCCAGATTTTACTGTTGCCAGAAACCTGCTGACATTCAAAGTTGGCATTCATTTAAATTCAAATCTAGGAAACAAAACCCTATACAGCCTTTGTAAAAGTGGTAGCTGGTACCTAGATCTACAACTTTGGTATTCATCACTTGGTTCAGTTCTGTTCAAAATTTTTGAGAAAAACCGTTGTGAACCGGGGTATCGGCAACACGGGTGAGCCCGGAGCGCGTCGCGCGCGCGGCGGCCGCGCGCGCGCCGTGCGCCGCCGTCGCCGCCCGCCGCCGGCCTTGCTCCGTCGTCCGCGCCCGCGCCTCCCAAGGCCGCGCCGGCCCAAGGCGCTCCATCCCGAGGTCCCGCGCCCCCGGCTCGCTCCATCCCGAGGCGCCCGGCGTGCGCGCGCGCCGCACGCGCGCACACGCCGCGGACCGCCGGTCCGTCGGCGGTGTCGCCGCCGTACGCACGCGCCTCGAGCCGCCGTAGCACGGCAAGCATCTTGCGCCGTCACCCTTCATCACCCGGTGCCCGCGCGCCTACTTAAACCCCTACCTCGCGCCCCTCCACGCGCCACCGCGTGCTCCTCCCCGCCATGGCCGCCGCCGCTCGGTGCTAAGCTCCTCCCGCCCGTGCTCGTCGCCGGCCAACCACTCTAATAGCTCCAGTAGGTGCTAGTGAAGCTCCAAGGCCCGCTTGTTGCCCAGCCCCGCGCCTCGTTGTCACTTTTCCCCGAGCCGCCGTGGGTGCCACCGCTGGCCGCCGCCGCGCACCCTCGTCGGAGCTCGCCTCGACCCCGCCACCACCGCCAATCAACCCGGGGTGAGGCCAATTGCACCCCGTGCCGCATGTTGCTGCGGCCCGGCCCCACATCGCCGCCGGCGAGCCCCTCCCCGCCGCCGCCGAGGGCATGGATGTGAATCCAAGGGCCTAGTTGCAAGGAAACTTAACTTAGTTTTATTGCAGATCAGTCCAAGGTCTTAGAAAATTCTTAGAAATTCACAGAAAAGTCAGAAATTTCCCAAACTAATTTTGTAGGTTTCAGGATGTTAAACCCCACCTCTTGTTTTGTACTCATGGCTAGATTCAAATTAGTTTTGGCAGGAAAAATATAAATATGCTATACTTGAATCTGTCCTAATTTGAAAAATACAACTCCTCTGTAGCTGAGCTTTGGATATGTTGTGAGTTAGGATATGACTAGATGCTGTGCCAAAATTTGCACAAAGTTATGCAGTAGATTTTGCTAGACAAATTCTTTTCCATTCCTGCAGTAACTGCCTAAGTGATTTTTCATGTTAAATATATTCATGTTCTTGAGCCCAACTTGTGCACCCTGTCTTGTGATGTCAAAAGGCACATGTTGTGAATTAATCATGAATTTTGAGTTAACAGAATAAATTATTCTTGATTAATGCATGTTTTTCTTTGTAAATTAATAAACCAAGTTCAGTAGAGATTCCATGTGAACATGCTGGCTTTTTGGACTTATTTAGGACCAGAGAACATGCACAAGAAAGTTTGGATCATTTTGATGCTTAATTATTTTTATATGCATTTAAGTTGAATCACTAGCTAGCCTTTGTTATTTTCAATAATATTTATTTTCCTAGCATCCAACCTTTACATGTGGGTCCAATGGACCAGGATAGGTACTAGTAGGCTTAAGAAACACTCATGTAATTTTTGGTAATTTAATTGATTAATAAATGGCTTAAATGCCCATTTAATATTAAAGGGAAAATTAAATAAAAGAAAATCCTTAATTAAATCTTTTTCCTTTTTGAAGGCATTATTTAATATAAATAAAAGAAATTTAATTACCAGCACTAATAAAGAATTAATTTATGAATATAATTATTAATTACACCATGTGGGTAGAGATAAAATAAAATGAAGCTTTCACATGAAATGATAAGCTTAATAAGAACCTTATTCAAATATGGAATAAAAGAGTAACCCATGTACAACCAATAACCTTCCTAAAAGGGGAACCTTAGATAGATGCTTGTTAAGGTGAATATGACCAACCCAGAGTTGGATAAGACAACAAACTATCACATCATCTAAATCTTGCATTGCATTCCGTGTAGATCTTCCGGACGGAGATTACTCCCTGGTCCCGGAAACCGAGGAAGGCGGAGCGGAAGGTTCTCTGCAGTACGTGGACGTACTCGACACCGAGGGTGCCCAAGCTAACCTAGCTGACGAAGGCAAGCTCCGGTGCATCTAACCCAGTTTTAAAAGTTCTTTATTCAATTATCTATGAATGATTGTGCATTAACGTTCAGGAGTTGAATGAAACCCTAGATGCATGATCCATAGGTACCTTTGGTCCCTACTAGTATGATAGGTCGATAGCTGCTAAGCTATAGGACCGTTAAAAGTCGGGTGATGACCTCACTCACGAGAATAGGTTCCTAGATAGGAATCATACTATATCCTTAAATGGATTGCTCACGTGGTAAGAGCATGGGATCTGGGCTCCGGTCCAGTGGTTATGTGGGTTAAGTTTTTGAACGTACCAAGCATATGCCGGTTATGGGGCCGGTAAACCTAGTACCACAATGAGGCGGCTAGGGATCCTACCGTTACTACTCTTGGGATTCGCTCTCACGGCTCGCCACCGGTGGCGTATGGTGACTCTGGGTATCTCGCGGGGTATGCGGATAGCCTGCACCAAAGATCGTAAGATTCGATCCCGACCCGAGGATTTATGGGGACGGTGCGGGGGAGTTGTCCTCGCGGGGGCAGCCGACCGTGTGTTTGGGTCTACCTTGCAAGGTTTAAATCAATCGATTGTCGGCCTCTCACTGTTACCCGAGACTACTTACTCCACTAGTCATGTGATCCCTAATGATGGAAGTTGATGAACTTTATGTTTGAATAATTGTATTGTACAACTTGTTTGTACTAGTTGGCTAATGTAGTAAAGGTTAAACCTACTAGAACTTGTGCTAAAATCTTGAAAGTAAGGACCTACTCTTTGTTACTTTTTAGCAAAGGCAACCCAATAGCCAGAAAGCCTTTCATGGTCTAGATCTGGTGAAATAGATATCACCGACGGGTAAGACTTGCTGAGTATTAGTATACTCAGCCTTGCTATAATGTGTTGATCCAGGTAATTCCTTCAGTGATGTGTGGCCCGGTGAGATCCCGCCCGGCTGGGAGCTGGAGTGGGTGGAGGACGACTACTGAAGCATCATGGATGGCCTCCCGTGGTGACTTTGCTTCCGCTAGTTATTTCTGCTGTCTTTTCAAAACTCTGAACTATTTCGTCATGACAAAAACCATGGTTTGTAATAATTAAACCCTACGGGGTACGAATTTGGATTTGAATGTTGTTGTATCTCTGGACTCGCCTTCGAGTGTGTTTTAATGCATATATTTGATCCTTGTGCTCTCAAGTGATTTACCGGGTGTTAACCCGGCGACTTACGACAGGATGGTACTTTATTATCGCTTAAATGACCAAAGTGGATCGGTCATTAGGCGATAGTACGGTACTTTCCTGGGCGGGTTGTCACAGTTGGTATCAGAGCTTATATGCACCAGAGATTAATTAATAAACCTTAATCACTGATTTTTGAATAAAATATGCCAATATTTGCTGATTTTCCAAAATACGTTGGTCCGCTAAGGATAAACTAGACCGAGAGGCCCTAGAGGGAATTTTGGGTTCTTTCAGGTGGCTTAATTAACTTATGGTTTATTTTGCTAACTCCCAGCACATTACTTTATGTCAGACTTACTTTCTTGCACAACCATACTAGTTCATCACGTTTTGCCATACGTGGTGGTACCACAGGAAAGTCCTGTGAGGGACTAGTGGGACCTATTCCAATGGGTGCCACGTCGCGTTTGAGTCTCGTCACGTTTTGCCATACGTGATGGTACCACGGGAAAGTCCGTGAGGGATGAGTGAGGCCTATTCCAATGGGCACTCACGTCGCGTCAGAGTCTTAAATAGGACGCTGTCCATGCAGCGGCTTAACGCATGGATACCGTTTCTATAGTGAACGGTAATGAATGTGGACGCTTTTGTGACGTGCTGGCACGAAAGGTTCGTTTTCTGCAGGTACATAACAGTGCTTCATTAGTTGTTAAGCAGTACCGTATAGCTCTCGACTAGATATTATAGGGAGATACGAATATGAGCCCTGCCACCGGCACTAACTTCGATTTTTGGCTTGATTACCATGTGAGGTCGAATAGGACGTCTTGCATGCATGTTAAAAATCAAAACAACTAAAATGGACCCAAAAATCGAAATTTCATGTGTTCTCTAAGGAAATTTATGCTAGTGTGTGCTTTTTAGAAACTAAAATACCTCTCACACCTAGCCGTCGTGCTGCCGAAATTTTGTGAAAATTTTGATTACCATGTGCTAGGTTAATTAAACCAAATTGTTAAAAACAATCGATCCTCAACTAGTTACCTTGTAATAGCAAGTCTCAATCCTAGTTCGTTGGGTTGGTTCACATTTCCCCTAGGCACATCCAAGTTAAGGACCCTTCATCTTGTTTCTTTGATCGGTGCTCAACCTTAAAAAGCTTAATTAAAAGTATTAAAGGTTAAATTGAAAACGTGGGGAAAATTTTTGAGGCATCTGGATTTTTGGTTATGAATGTTATTCACAGCTGCCAGAACTTCACCATTTGTCATGCCGTTCTCTTTTGAGATCTGACATGGGTTACCTTTGTGTACAGATGGATTTCCCCGTGTTCCGCCAGTTCAACGCTGACGGTACGATCCGTACCAACGGGTTGCACTGGGAGGGTTTTCCGCGCCTGGCATGGGAAGCACTCAGTGCCGCAAGCTACCTTACCCCGCCGACGTACGAGGTGAAGGAGTTTGAGCGCTTTGGTGTTCCCCGCTGCAGGGTGATCGTTACTGTGCTGCCGCACCCAGACCACGCTGACTGGTTTTACCTGAGTTTTATTTACTGAGGATTTATCACGCACGAGTCTGTGGAGTCAGCCGCCCTCAGAGTGCTGATAGACTTTTGTGACCACAACCCTACTGTGGTAGCTCTTTCCCCATTTGGACTGTTTCCGACTGTGAGTCCTCACGACCCAGCTTGGTTGGACCGTATGGACCATCTACGGGAACTACTGACCCTAGCAGAGCCGTTGGATGTTACTAAGACACTTGCCTGTTGTCTGAACGTGGTTTTCACACTCCAGGGGCTGCGTTTTAACACCGCAGCAATTATTGCACAGCGCTTGGAGGCATCTAGGCGCGATTGGGAGCAGCTTTCGACGAAGCACACCGGCGGCCGAACTTCATGCTTACCCGGGTGCGGCGGGGAGAACGACAAAGCTGCGTGCTAGGAGGTTCCGGTTGGAGCTTGAGAGAGGTGACCGCCTCCGGAGGATCGTGGACCTAGAGGCGGAGAACCATGCACTAGAGGAGGATGCCGACGCACATGAGATAGAGAGGCTGACCCTGCTGCAGAACATTGCCGAGATGCGGGGAGCACGTGCAGGAGGTCGACGTACAGGTGGCCGCCTTACAGGCTATAGTGGCCTTACAGCCACTGCCCCCGATACGGCAGCACACGGAGGAGCGGCGGGGGCGTGTCCGGCCTGGATCGGACGAGCCGGGCGGGGACCACCGCTACCGACTCCCCCAGCTTCGCCTTCGTACAGTGGTGCTTCAGTGGGCAACTAGGTTGCCGACAGCAGGGAGCAGCAGGTTATCGATCTTATCGAGTTGTCTTTGAAATGTTAGAGTAGTTGGCTTGACAGCACGTCTTCGTGCCAAGCAACTATTGTATCGTGTGTTGTCTTGATGTTTCGAAATCAAGTTGTAATGACGTTGAACCTTGTTCTGTCATGTTGTAATAAGAATGCTTAAGCTTGTATGCTTTAAGTGAGTTCCGTTGTCTTTCAAATTGAATTTTCTTGTGCTGAATACCAGATCCTTGGATAATTTGTTGCGAATGATCACGCTTGTCAAAGATTGCATTGTTTATCTCCTAAGAATGTTAATAAAACAAAGCATCTTTACGAACATCACTCGTTGCTAGAAAATAAGTGCTCGTTCGTATACCACCTTCTTTGGTATTCAGAATAACGACGATCGTTCGGAAGTGATTATGAGCCGCGCAATTGAGTAATCACCGTCCTAGCCATATTAAGAGAAACGATTCTATGAATCTTGGTGGCTATAGGATGTTGTGCTTGCTGCTGTACTCATTATTTATTACTAATGAGATGTGGTAATGCATGATCGTGCTTGTCATCATTTGGAAGTAAGCTTTCGGTTATCTCACTAATGACGCTCACTTTTCAGATGGTGGGAACCACGCACAGCTCTCCCAACGGTTTTGGAGCGGGTGGTAGTGGTGACTTGCCGCCACCCCCGCCCATGAACCCGACGGAGGCTTTCATGGCCACCCAAACCGAAGTGCTGCGCCAGATCTTGCAGACACGGCGGCGGATCGCCCAGCAGATGAACCGAGGGCCGCCACATGGGGCCAACCACGAGGGACCCAACCAGGTCACCACGTACGCCCAGTTCATCGCCATGAAGCCGCCAACTTTCGCGAAAGCAGAAGACCCTCTGGAAGCTGAGGCTTGGGTCAAGGCCATAGAGGCGAAATTCTCTGCCTTTGTGATGCCTTGCTCTGAGGAGAACAAAGCGAACTTCGCAGCCCTACAACTGCGAGGGGAAGCTTTGATGTGGTGGGACCATTTCAAGTCCATGCAGCGAGACCACGCCGTGACTTGGGAAGAGTTCAAGCAAGCCTTACATCCCCAAGGGTCTGATGGACCGGAAGATGAGGGAGCTGCTAGCCCTCCGTCAAGGATCTGACTCCGTGTACCGCTATGCTCAGAAATTCAATAGCTTATGCCAGTACGGTGGACATCATGTTGATACTGATGCCAAGGAGATGGAGAGGTTCCGCGACGGGCTTGATGGCAAGTTGTATGAGCGCCTAAATCTGCTCGAGCCCGCAAACTTCCATGAGCTCGTGAATAAAGCTATCTCGCAAGAGGACGCTATGAAGAAAGCCCATGGGGACAACAAGAGAGTGTCCGGTTTCACCCCAAGCAGCGGAACAAACAAGAAGTTTCATTTTGTGAAGAAGGAAGCTCCAGGCCCATCCCAACAATCTTCAACTGGACGCTGGACGATGAAGCCATTCCAAGGCAAACCTGCCGGGAACTTCCAGTTCCACCGTGCCCAGCAGCAGGCTCCAAAGCCTAATGCACCCCCTCGTGATGTTGGAGATCGCCGTTGCTACAACTGTGGCCGCCCGGGGCACTACATTAATGAGTGTCCTAAGCCCGGGCGAGATCAAGCCCAACCCGCGGACTCGAGTACGGGAAACAAGCCCGCCACTCCGCCAAGAAAACCATGGTGCAAGTGCGCCAGGGCAAGCTGAACTTCACCACCATGAGTGACATTCCCGCAGGAGCTCCAGTACTCACGGGTACATTCTCTATCAATAACACTCCTGTTAAGGTCTTATTTGATTCGGGAGCCACCCATAGTTTCATTAATGATAGTTTACTAGACAAATTGGGTCTAAGAAGAGTACAAACCAAATCTGCTTATAAAATTACCACGCCCGGTGGAGACATTATGTCTCAAATGGTGACCTTCGAAGTTCCTCTGAGACTAGGAAGTAAGGTTATTCGATCTAATCTTATAACCATCAAATTGGGAAGCATGGATGTTATTTTGGGTATGGAATGGATGAATCAACATAAGGTGGTTCTAGATATATCAGATAGGGTCGTAGAGATCAACTCTCCTACGGTCGGGCACACTACCTTGTACCTACCTTTCCGGGACGGTACCGACTCTTGTGCCTATGCGACCATTATCTCCTCCCTTGATGAGATTCCAGTAGTGTGTGAGTACCCGGATGTATTCCCGACGAGTTGCCTGGTATGCCACCAGACAGAGATGTCGAGTTTGTGATCGAACTCCAACCCGGTACCGCACCCATTTCCAAAAGACCTTATCGCATGCCACCTAAAGAGTTAGCCGAGCTAAAAACCCAACTCCAAGAATTGTTAGATAAGGGTTACATTCGCCCGAGCTCTTCTCCTTGGGGTTGCCCCGCTCTCTTTGTCAAAAAGAAAGATGGTAGCTTGAGAATGTGCGTAGATTACCGTCCACTCAATGCAGTCACCATCAAAAACAAATACCCACTTCCTCGAATTGATGTTCTGTTTGATCAATTGGCTGGTGCCGAAGTCTTCTCTAAGATCGACCTTCGTTCTGGCTACCACCAAATCAAGATTCGACCATGCGACATTCCTAAAACCGCTTTTTCCACTCGTTATGGTCTTTACGAGTTCTTGGTCATGTCCTTCGGACTCACTAATGCACCTGCCTACTTCATGTACCTCATGAACTCCGTATTCATGACGGAGCTCGATAAGTTTGTCGTGGTCTTTATCGATGATATTCTCATCTATTCTAAGAGCGAGGAAGAGCACGCCAAACATCTCCGAGTTGTCCTTCAGCGTTTGCGAGATCATCAGCTTTATGCTAAGTTCTCCAAATGCGAATTCTGGTTGAAAAGTGTCAAATTCTTGGGGCACACCATTTCCCACGATGGTATCTCCGTAGATCCTAGCAAAGTTCAGGAGGTAATGGATTGGAAACCACCCAAATCCGTGCATCAGATCCGCAGTTTCCTAGGATTGGCGGGATATTACCGTCGATTCATTCCTGACTTCTCTAGAATCGCAAAACCCATGACCGAATTGCTCAAGAAGGGAGTGAAATTCGCGTGGAGTGAAGCATGTAAGAAAGCTTTTCACACCCTCAGACAACATCTAACTTCAGCCCCAGTGCTAGCTCAACCCGATAATTCCAAACCATTTGAAGTCTTCTGTGATGCATCAGGCACCGGTCTTGGCTGTGTCCTTATGCAAGAAGGCCGAGTCATTGCCTATGCTTCACGAGCCCTTCGACCCCATGAGCTCAACTACCCTACTCATGACCTTGAGTTAGCTGCCGTTGTTCATGCCCTCAAGATATGGAGACACTATCTAATGGGCAATCATTGCAATATCTTCACTGATCACAAGAGCCTCAAATATATCTTCACTCAGTCAGAATTGAATATGAGGCAGAGAAGATGGCTTGAGTTGATCAAGGATTATGATTTAGAAGTGCACTATCATCCCGGTAAAGCAAATGTTGTTGCGGACGCTCTTAGCCGCAAGGATCATTGCAACCACCTAGAGTTGGGGTCAGTCAGTGAACCCTTGTGTGAATAAATGAGAAGGCTCAACCTAGAAGTGGTACCGCAGGGAATTCTTTATGCCTTGACGGCAGAGTCAAGCCTTTACGGCAGGATTGTCACTGCCCAGTGCAATGATGCGGATATCCAAACCATCAGGCAGAAACTAGTGGAAGGAGACCCGAAGTACACTTGTTTCCAGAGGGATCACCAAGATGTGGTCTGGTTTGGAAAACGCCTAGTGATCCCCGTTGACCCAGAAATCAAGAAGATCATTCTAGATGAAGCTCACAAATCCAAGTTCTCTATTCACCCTGGTAGTACCAAGATGTACCAAGATCTAAAGAAGAACTTTTGGTGGTCTAATATGAAGGTGGATGTAGCCAAGTATGTAGCCGAGTGCGATACTTGCCACCGGATGAAAGCAAGTCATTTGAAATCGGCAGGAGTACTCCAACCCCTGTCGATACCTATGTGGAAATGGGACGACATTAGTATGGATTTTATTGTGGGTTTGCCCCTGACCCCTAGGAAGAAAGATTCTATTTGGGTAATCGTGGATAGACTCACCAAGACCGCTCACTTCATTGCCGTGCACACCACTTACTCCGTGCAACAGTATGCAGAGTTGTACGTGGACCATATAGTTCGTCTGCATGGAATCCCAAAGACTATAATCTCTGATAGAGGGACTCAGTTTGTAGCCCGTTTTTGGGAGCAGTTGCATGAGTGTTTGGGAACTCAGCTACTCCGTAGTTCCAGTTATCATCCGCAGACAGATGGTCAGACGGAGAGGATAAACCAGATTCTAGAAGACATGTTGAGAGCAAGCATCTTGCACTTTGACAAGAGTTGGGACAAGTGCTTGTCCTTGGCAGAGTTCTCCTACAATAACAGCTATCAGGCCAGCTTGAAAATGGCACCGTTCGATGCTCTATACGGACGCAGATGCCGCACCCCACTGAATTGGTCAGAGACCGGAGAAAGAACACTCTTTGGACCAGAGTTAGTTAAAGAGGCTGAAGAGAAGGTACAAGTGATAAGAGAGAATTTGAAGATGGCCCAGATGAGACAAAAGAGTTACCATGATAAGGGAACCGCACCTCGACACTTTGAAGTGGGAGATCATGTGTAATTGAAAGTATCCCCCACCAAAGGTGTGCAAAGGTTCGGAGTCAAAGGAAAGTTAGCCCCGCGCTACATTGGACCCTATGAAGTAATAGAAGTATGTGGACCCGTGGCCTACCGTATCCAATTGCCAGAACGGTTTTCCGCGGTTCACAATGTGTTCCATGTAACTCAGTTGAAGAAGGGAATGCCCGTTCCGGAGAACGAGATCATCACAGAAGCTAATGCTTGGATCGAGCCGGATTTCTCGCTCGTCGAGCATCCTTTGAAGGTACTAGATCAAAAAGAGCGAAAGACCCGGAGGCAAACCTTGCGAATGTACAAGATCCAATGGAGCCATCACACGGAAGAAGAAGCCACGTGGGAGACGGAGGATTATCTTAACACCAAGTACCCGGGCTTCCTCCAAGCCCGAAACAGTGAGTTTCTTTTCTCCATCTCTTCGTTGTCAAATCGAATCTCGGGACGAGATTCCTCTTAAGGGGGGTAGGCTGTGACGCCCCAGGTTTTTAATTACCGTCATTAACACTAATGACAGGATTAGCCGGTCAAATAGTCAACCCTAGGTCAACCTGGGCCCTCACCCATGAAAACTCCCTAACACACCCCTAGTGACCCTAGTGAATAGTTAAAACACTTGTGGGGCCAACCCATGGTCAAAGGGTGGGTCAAACCCCCTTGCCATCCAGTGTCCACAGGTGTCTGCCGGAATTTTTGCCGCGTTCTCCAAAATTCACCTAAACACTTAAAATTCTACCTTTGGGAAAGTTGTAGGTCTTGTTGAGGGACACAACTTTCATGTAGAGTGGCATTGCAAATTTGGAAGGGAAATTTGTGAAAAACCCCTTGCAAGCCGGATTTTTCTTGTTGCCAGAAACCTGCTGACATTCAAAGTTGGCATTCATTTGAATTCAAATCTAGGAAACAAAACCCTATACAGCCTTTGTAAAAGTGGTAGCTGGTACCTAGATCTACAACTTTGGTATTCATCACTTGGTTCAGTTCTGTTCAAAATTTTTGAGAAAAACCGTTGTGAACCGGGTATCAGCAACACAGGTGAGCCCAGAGCGCGTCGCGCCGCGACGTCGCGCGCGCCCGTGCGCCGCCGTCGCCGCCCGCCGCCGTCCTTGCTCCGGCGTCCGCGCCCGCGCGCCTCCCGAGGCCGCGCCCCGCCCAAGGCGCTCCATCCCGAGGTCCCGCGCCCCCGGCTCGCTCCATCCCGAGGCGCCCGGCGTCCGCGCCGCCGTACGCGTGCACACGCGCGCGGACCGCCCGTCCGTCGGCGGTGTCGCCGCCGTACGCGCGCGCCTCGAGCCACCATAGCACGGCAAGCATCTTGCGCCGTCACCCTTCGTCATCCGGTGCCCGCGCGCCTACTTAAACCCCCCCCCCCCCCCCCCCCCTCGCGCCCCTCGCGCGCGCCACCGCGTGCTCCTCCCCGCCATGGCCGCCGCCGCTCGGTGCTAAGCTCCTCCCGCCCGTGCTCGTCGCCGGCCAACCACTCTAATAGCTCCAGTGGGTGCTAGTGAAGCTCCAAGGCCCGCTTGTTGCCCGGCCCCGCGCCTCCTTGTCACTTTTCCCCGAGCCGCCGTGGGTGCCGCCGCCGGCCGCCGCCGCGCGCCCTCGCCGAGCTCGCCTCGACCCCGCCACCACCGCCAATCAACCCAGGGTGAGGCCAATTGCACCCCTGTGCCACATGTTGCTCTGGCCCGGCCCCACATCGCCGCCGGCGAGCCCTCCCGCCGCCGCCGAGGGCATGGTTGTGAATCCAAGGGCCTAGTTGCAAGGAAACTTAACTTAGTTTTATTGCAGATCAGTCCAAGGTCTTAGAAAATTCCTAGAAATTCACAGTAAAATCAGAAAATTCCCAAACTAATTTTGTAGGGTTCAGGATGTTAAACCCCACCTCTTTGTTTTGTACTCATGGCTAGATTCAAAACAGTTTTGGCAGGAAAAATATAAATATGTTATACTTGAATCTGTTCTAATTTGAAAAATACAACTCCTCTGTAGCTGATCTTTGGATATGTTGTGAGCTAGGATATGACTAGATGCTGTGCCAAAATTTGCACAAAGTTATGCAGTATATTTTGCTAGACAAATGCTTTTCCATTCCTGCAGTAACTGCCTAAGTGATTTTTCATGTTAAATATATTCATGTTCTTGAACCCAACTTGTGCACCCTGTCTTGTGATGTCAAAAGGCACATCTTGTGAATTAATCATGAATTTTGAGTTAACAGAAATAATTATTCTTGATTAATGCATGTTTTTCTTTGTAAATTAATAAACCAAGTTCAGTAGAGATTCCATGTGAACATGCTGGCTTTTTGGACTTATTTAGGACCATAGAACATGCACAAGAAAGTTTGGATCATTTTGATGCTTAATTATTTTTATATGCATTTAAGTTGAATCACTAGTTAGCCTTTGTTATTTTCAATAATATTTATTTTCCTAGAATCAACCTTTACATGTGGGTCCAATGGACCAGGATAGGTGCTAGTAGGCTTAAGAAACACTCATGTAATTTTTGGTAATTTAATTGATTAATAAATAGCTTAAATGCCCATTTAATATTAAAGGGGAAATTAAATAAAAGAAAATCCTTAATTAAGTCTTTTTCCTATTTGAAGGCATTATTTAATATAAATAAAATAAATTTAATTACCAGCACTAATAAGGAATTAATTCATGAATATAATTATTAATTACACCATGTGGGTTGAGATAAAATAAAATGAAGCTTGTTGACGGTGAATTTCCGTCAACCTAGAGTGCTTGTTATACATTGGTTTCAATTATGATTTGCAACTAACCCGCCACTAGGCATACTAATGATATAACAAGTTCACACTTGCATGTCGATTTTGGAGTTCATTGTTTACGCAGGAAATCTACGCTAAAGAGGAGACTTTCGGGATAAGTTCATCAAGCACTTCATGAGAAGATCATGAAGCCCGTCACAAGTCAAGACACGAAGTGAACAAGACTCCAAACGACCCGAGGACCGAAGCATCAACACGCAAAACTCCGGGGACTTGGATGTTTACCAACGAGATCAACTCAGCCCGAGAGATATTCTCGCAGCTCAGGACACAATGATCTTTCGGTACAGATTCGGAGACTTAAACGGTCTTTAATGGCAAAAGTTTAACTACCAAAGTTGTGGGCCTCGACGATACCTTCGATTTGGACATGTGGAAGGCCCAATTCGGATAAGGGATCTAGGAGAAATAGCCCCCGAAATCCCTGCTGCGCAGTCAGTCCGAAATCAGAACAGATTATCTTCCAAGGCCGATTTGGAGATCTTATCTTCGTTTTTAAGGAAAGAAATGAATACCAAAGTTGACGATAATTTCGTGGCACACAACCTGGACACCGAATTTGCATTATTTGGAGTCCAGACGTGGGAGATATGGCCCTGGCAAGGAAGGACTGCGAATCAGGAAAATCTGGCTGATTTTATGGAAACCAAGGTTGCTTCTCCCCCAAGGAGGATTTCGTGCAAGGCAAGGTGGAGCACGCCCAAAGGCACCTCAAGGACATAAATACAACCCCCTAGGCGCCCCAAGGTGGTGACCCATCGAACAAATCATCCTACCGACGCCAATCGCCAGAAAACCGCCGCCGCAAGATGAGGGAGAGAGTTAGATGAGCTCGTCGCAAGGATCAACGCCGACGGAGAGAAGGAAGCAAGAGGAGGACTCCAAGCCGCTGGCCTAGGGGTGTTCCCAAGCTCCATCGCCGCCATCTTCATCGACGACGTTCTCCGGAGTCTCCATCACCCCTATGTGCTTCAATCCGTGTAAGATGATGGGGTAATGTCTCCGTTCATCCCTAGGATTAGATGGATACATGCTATGTGATCGCTACTCGATTCGTGGTTTCAATATATTGTTTTCATGTTGATGATGCTTTGATGATTAAGGTAGGCCACCGTGTTTTTCGGGCGTATGATATCCGCTACTCCCATAGATTCCATCAACATACCGTGTCCATCATAGGTCTAGTCACGAATACCTTCGCGTAGTGACAGTACGAGAGGAGGGAAAGGGCGAAACCGTGGTCACAACCCCCGGTAGATTGGTTTACCGCTTTCGTGTAGTAGATGCATACCATGTTATCCTAGATCCTAGGGAGGGAACGCTTATCTATCTTAACCTCGCTCTCTTGTGTTCATCCGTTTACCATCTAGTTTATCCCTAGATTTGTTTGATCAACTTAACTTAGTTTAACTTAGGTTAGATTGTCTTTACCTTTAGATTAATACTCTCTTTTAAAGGTTTCCTTAGTCAACTAGATTAGTACTTGGTTAAGCGCTAGTAATCCCCTTGTTCCGCGGATTGACAAGAACCTTGGGAATCCCGTGGTGAAAAAGGTGTAGGTCCGTACGCTTGCGGATCGTAGGTGGATACGAGTTTTATCCGTCAACAAAGCTTTCACATGAAATGATAAGCTTAATAAGAACCTTATTCAAATATGGAATAAAAGAGTAACCCATGTACAACCAATAACCTTCCTAAAAGGGGAACCTTAGATAGATGCTTGTTAAGGTGAATATGACCAACCCAGAGTTGGATAAGACAACAAACTATCACATCACCTAAATCTTGCATTGCATTCCGTGTAGATCTTCCAGACGGAGATTACTCCCTGGTCCCGGAAACCGAGGAAGGCGGAGCGGAAGGTTCTCTGCAGTACGTGGACGTACTCGACACCGAGGGTGCCCAAGCTAACCTAGGCGACGAAGGCAAGCTCCGGTGCATCTAACCCAGCTTTTAAAAGTTCTTTATTCAATTATCTATGAATGATTGTGCATTTACGTTCGGGGAGTTGAATGAAACCCTAGATGCATGATCCATAGGTACCTTTGGTCCCTACTAGTATGATAGGTCGATAGCTGCTAAGCTATAGGACCGTTACAAGTCGGGTGATGACCTCACTCACGAGAATAGGTTCCTAGATAGGAATCATACTATATCCTTAAATGGATTGCTCACGTGGTAAGAGCATGGGATCTGGGCTCCGGTCCAGTGGTTATGTGGGTTATGTTTTTGAACGTACCAAGCATATGCCGGTTATGGGGCCGGTAAACCTAGTACCATAATGAGGCGGCTAGGGATCCTACCGTTACTACTCTTGGGATTCGCTCTCACGGCTCGCCACCGGTGGTGTATGGTGACTCCGGGTATCTCGCGGGGTATGCGGATAGCTTTCGCACCAAAGGCGTAAGATTCGATCCCGACCCGAGGATTTATGGGGACGGTCTGGGGAGTTGTCCTCGCGGGGGCAGCCGACCGTGTGTTTGGGTCTACCTTGCAAGGTTTAAATCAATCGATTGTCGGCCTCTCACCGTTACCCGAGACTACTTACTCCACTAGTCATGTGATCCCTAATGATGGAAGTTGATGAACTTTATGTTTGAATAATTGTATTGTACAACTTGTTTGTACTAGTTGGCTAATGTAGTAAAGGTTAAACCTACTAGAACTTGTGCTAAAATCTTGAAAGTAAGGACCTACTCTTTGTTACTTTTTAGCAAAGGCAACCCAGTAGCCAGAAAGCCTTTCATGGTCTAGATCTGGTGAAATAGATATCACCGACGGGTAAGACTTGCTGAGTATTAGTATACTCAGCCTTGCTATAATGTGTTGATCCAGGTAATGCCTTCAGTGATGTGTGGCCCGGTGAGATCCCGCCCGGCTGGGAGCTGGAGTGGGTGGAGGACGACTACTGAAGCATCATGAATGGCCTCCCGTGGTGACTTTGCTTCCGCTAGTTATTTCCGCTGTCTTTTCAAAACTCTGAACTATTTCGTCATGACAAAAACCATGGTTTGTAATAATTAAACCCTACGGGGTACAAATTTGGATTTGAATGTTGTTGTATCTCTGGACTCGCCTTCGAGTGAGTTTTAATGAATATATTCGATCCTTGTGCGCTCAAGTGATTTACCAGGCGTTAACCCGGCGACTTACGACAGGATGGTACTTTATTATCGCTTAAATGACCAAAGTGGATCGGTCATTAGGCGATAGTACGGTACTTTCCTGGGCGGGTTGTCACAGGATGCATGGCTTTGAGATGGAGAGGAGGGACGGTCCACGGTACTCCTTTTGTGGTTTTGGTCCTCCTCCAAGTAGAGAGGGTTGGTTCCCTCATAGTGGTTACCGTGGTGGTGTTCGTGGCGGTAGTTTTCGTAGGAAAGATGGTTTTGATTGTGCTAACCCCACTTTTGAGCAAATGGCTTGGCACTGGTTTTACTCTTTTGGTACTAACCCTAGTGCTGAGTCGTTTGTTCGCTCACGTGCTCATTTTTGAATTTCAGGTGGGAGACTTGAAGAACATTTGGTTGATTGACTCCGGTTGCTCGAGGCATATGACCGGAGACAAGGGGTGGTTCTCAAGTCTCGTCCCGGTGGTGACAAAGAGGTACATCACCTTTGGGGACAATGGGCGTGGACGTGTGCTTTCAGAAGGTGAGATTAAAGTGAGTGACAAGATCACTCTTAGGCGTGTTGCTCTTGTTCAATCGCTTGGATACAGTTTGCTTTCTGTGTCCCAGCTGTTGGATGAGGGTTTTGAGGTGTTGCTTCGGCCTGGTGGTTCTCGGATTTTGGACTCTTGAGGGGACCTTGTCTGTATGGTCGTTCCCGAGGGTCATGTGTTTCGAGCTGATTTTTCTCAGTCTTTTGGTGTTGAGCATTGTTTCTTGTCTGGTTCTTCGAGTGAGTTGTGGAAGTAGCATAGGAAGTTGGGTCACTTGAGCTTTGACCTTTTGTCCTGCTTGAGTAAACTCAATTTGGTCCGAGGATTGCCACGGTTGAGGCTTGAGAAAGAGTTAGTTTGTGCACCGTGTAGGCATGTCAAGATGGTAGCCTCTTCTCACCCGCCTCTCACCGATGTGATGACTGAGCGTCCATGCAAGCTGCTCCATATGGACCTTGTTGGCCCAGCTCGTGTGCGATCCACGGGTGGGAAGTGGTATGTCCTTGTTGTGGTGGACGACTATTCTCGGTATGCGTGGGTGTTCTTTCTCGAGGATAAGGGGGAGACGTTTGGTTTTGTTCGAGATCTTGTCTTGATGCTGAGGAATGAGAGGCACAGAGATGCCATACGAGCAATCCGCAGTGACAATGGCTCAGAATTCAGAAACTCTCATTTTCAAACCTTTTGCCATGACTTGGGTCTTGAACACCAGTTTTCGAGTCTGTATACGCCTCCCCAGAATGGTGTTGTGCAAAGGGAAAATAGGACCTTGTGTGAGATGGCTCGGACGATGCTTGATGAGCATAGGACTCCGAGAAGGTCCTGGGCTGAGGCGGTGAATACCGCGTGCTATGTGTCAAACAGGATCTACCTCAGAGTGCATAAGAAGAAAACCTGCTATGAGTTGATGCACGATCTCACACCCAAGGTGAGTTACTTCCATGTCTTTGGTTGCAAGTGTTTTATTCTGGAGAAAGGGAAGAAGTTGGATAAGTTTGAGGCTAGGTCGGTCGATGGTATTTCTTTGGTTATGCATCTCACCCTAGAGCATATCGTGTGCTCAATCTTGAAACTAACCAAATTTTGGAGACTTGCGAGATAACCTTCGACGAGACTTGGCGAGGAGATCTTTCAGGAGGAGGAGCATGAACTTGGAGATGATGAAGATGGCGGTGTGGTGCCCTCGGCTTAACATGTACCTACTACTTCGACTATAGTGGTGAACGGCCACTCTCCTACACCTACGATGACAAATCAAGATCGAGGAGAAGCTATAGTTGAGGGGGAGGTAGCATCAAGGCGAGAACCTCCCCGGCAAGTACAAGTGGATCACCCAGATTCAAGGATCACGAGTGACATGAATGAACATACTGCACGGTCGAGGGTTCAAAACAATTCTTATTTCGCTCATGCTGCATTTGTTGCTACTTGTGAGCCCAAAGACATTGGACACGCACTATCTGATCATAATTGGGTTAATTCAATGCATGAGGAGTTAGAGAACATTGAGAGGAATCATAAGCCGATTGGGACAAAGTGGGTGTGGAAGAACAAAGAGGGAGAGAAAGGTGAAGTGGTGAGGAACAAGTCAAGGCTTGTTGCTCAGGGGTTCAGTCAGAAGGAGGGGATCGACTACGAGGAGACCTTTGCTCCCGTGGCCCGTTTGGAGGCGTTAAGGATACTTCTAGCCTTTTCCGTGGCTAAAAGGGTTCAAGTTGCACCAAATGGATGTGAAAAGTGCTTTCCTGAATGGTGTGTTGGAGGAATAAGTGTATGTGAGGCAACCAATGGGGTTTGAGAGTGAAATGTACCCCCACCGGGTGTACAAGTTGAGGAAGGCGCTTTATGGGTTGAAGCAGGCTCCTAGAGCTTGGTGTGGTAGGTTACGGGGGTTCTTGTTTGAGAGAGGTTTTGAGATGGGGAAGGTTGATCTGACCTTGTTTCTACTTAGGCAGGGCAGAGATATCCTGATTGTGTAGGTGTACGTGGATGATATTGTTTTTGGTGGCTTGTCTAACTCTCTTGTTGCCAGGTTTGCAGAGGATATGAGCAGGGAATTTGAGATGAGCATGATGGGCGAGTTGTAGTTCTTTCTCGGGCTACAAATCAATCAATCAAAGGAAGGAACATTTGTGCACCAAGCTAAGTACACCAAGGACATTGTGCGGAAGTTCAAGATGGAGGACTCCAAGGCTATGACGACGCTGATGAGTATGACTACAGCACTTGATGCGGACGAGGAAGGTGAACACGTGGACCAGAAGGAGTACCAAAGCATGATCGAGTGACTCCTCTACTTGACGGAGATGAGGCCGGACATCCAGTTCTCGGTATGCCTGTGCGCTCGTTTTCAAGCATCTCCGAGGGCTTCACATCGGCAAGCGGTGAAGTGAATTTTCAGGTACTTGCGTCACACCCCCGACTTCGGCCTTTGGTACTCAACCAAGAAACCGCCCATGACTTCATCTTGCTGTTCATGCCACCATGTGGCCCGCACTTGACTTCGCTGGCCACCGGGTCATTCGAACCAAGCCTACTTGTCTTCTCCACACCTGGAGGCCTCACTGGCGACGACCTTTCGCGCTTGTTGTTCACCTGCACCAACACCAGTCAAGCCACAACCTGCACCTGCAATACTTAGCCAAGAATGAGTCCACACAACGTTGTTAATCACTCATCACACTAGGAAGCGACCATCCACCAGTCCTCGAACCACACATGGTCCTCACTCTTCCCAATCAAGATATGGATCAGCATCTTCCTTTCCTGAAAATTTTGGAACACTGATTTTAACATGAGCAATGCTGTCCGGATCAGCCCTATTGTGACCACGATGATTGTCACCATCATGACCAGCAACACGATGACGTTCTTGGTGACGTTCAAATGGTCCACGGTGTGCAAAAGGATTCTCATCATCATTATACTCCTTCTCATGGCTGCCCTGAGATTCATCTTCATCATCAAAGCGAACACGACGATCATGATCACGATCACCTCCTGCACGCTGATTCTCATGACCAGCACGCCTTCCACCACCACGATCATCATGACCACCTTGAAAATGGTCACGAAAACCATGCTCGAAACCAGAACTTTCATCACCGGATTCATCATGGTGATATGGAGCTCTTCGTCTCGCAGCAGGAAGACGTTCATCAAGCATCCTCTCCATTGCCTCAACAAGCGAGTTGGCCATATTGCGCATCTCAGCCCGTGAGACAAGGGGCTCGTCATCTCCATGATTCCCACCATGGACAATTGAATGAGATCCTACCATGTTATGGTTTGCAATATATAGTGGAATAGGAAAAAAATGTGGAAACACACAACCTCACCCTTTCTTACCCAAGTTCTTACTCGTTCTCAAGGACAGTGAGTGTGCTGAATGTGGCGTAACCCAACTTGTAATTAAGCGGTTGAAAGGATACGAATCAAGAGCCTCTATTACGGGTTTTTGTGGATCTATAGGTGGCTGTTCAAGGAAGGCTATGGTACTATAACCAAGTACAACAAACCATCCAAACAAGATGTAAATGTTGCTCTCCAGAATCAACACCAACTTAATATATAAACATGAAACTTTTCATAACAGATCCGCAACACAACCACTTGCAACCTTTCAAATCTCCTTTCTTTCTCTTTTTTTCTTCGTTTTTTGGCTCTTTCATTCACACTTTTTTTTTGATTTTTTTACTAACAGCAAACACCAAACAATCTATGAAGGCCACAGATAAAAATTAAACAAGAGCACGATGGAAGAACAAAGGCGGTGACTAGCAACATGCTGAATGGAATGAACACAAAGTAACAGTACCAACAAAATGGCTATAGGATTTTTTGTGTAGCTTTTTAGTAAACTATAGTACATAAACAAAATGATATATCAGACGATAAAGGGTGGGAGGGTGGGTAATAACCAAAAACCTACCGTGACAACGATAGCTCTGATTACCACATGATAGGGACCGTTGCAAGAAAGGTCCTAGGAATGGCCCGATCTTCACTACAGTAGGTTTCGTAACAAGATAAATTGCTGCAGGCAGTGGGTAAATGCTTTATACCTGACGAAGGTTGGATGCGACCAAGTGTTGGGGAGAAGTCACCGAACCCGCAAAGACATCGACTCGATCTCCAAACGACCGCAAAACCACAAGTCGGAACTAATCCATACAATACGGTGCAGCAAAGCTGGAATCCGTAGAGCACGAAGTAGTGGAACCCAGAGGGATCTCTTCACAAGTCCAAGAAGAACAAGGAAGAACAAGGCTGTGCAAGGCACTTAGTAGCTCGGCTGCAAGAAAACCATATGTGGTTGTCTAATCTCAATAATCAAAACTTAGTTTTTTAGTAGTACATAGGGGGTACTTATACTAGGAACAACCCTCCTAGTTGGGTGTGAATTCGAGATGGAAATGAAGAGGCTAAGCATGTGAAAAGGCTCCCCAGAAATCAACTCCCGAGGTGGACTTGTGTGGCTCTTAACCTTCTGTGCAGCCTCCACTAAATCTGTCATAACTTTCTATTAGAAAGTCCAATGGACATGCGGTTTCTTTAATTGGAAAGTTGACTTCAAGACGGTTCCATGAAGTACTCATGCAGCTCCAGAGCTACCGGGATTTGAGAGTTATGATCAAATCATTATGCAGGTCTGAACATGTCCGAACTAATCTGTCTGAACTGATTGTCCGTATTTGTCCGAACTGATCTTGCTGGTTCATCCTTGGTTCGAACTGATCCACTTGGTTCTTCTTCTTTGCTTCCTCTCCATGTATAGCAGCACCACCCCTCTCACATATACATCTAAGTACAACTAATGTAGGACATTTAAGTAGTATAACATTCTCAGATATGTTAAAGTTAATTTCAGCTAGGAGAGAGTTCACCTCTTGTTGTAGTTTCTTGGCACGACTTCGTGTAATTGGTCCATGGTTTATATTTATTGGTGTGTTGTCTTCATCCACTTGTGTAACTTTTGGGATGTCCACATCATCCTCCCCTTCTTGAAAAGGAGTCATCCTCGACTCTTCCACCCCAAAGAATGGAGAAAGGTCGGCGATGTTGAAACTTGTACTAACACCATATGTACTTTGGAAGATCAATTTCATATGCATTGTCATTGATCTTGCGAATCACTTTGAATGGTCTATCAGCACGTGGCTGCAGCTCGATCTTGCATTGGTCTGGGAATCGATCCTTGCATTGGTGCACCCAAACCAAGTCTCCTTGTTCAAACACAATCTTTTTGCGACCCTTGTTGGCGTGCTTATCATACATCTTGGTCATCTTCTCAATGTTAGATTTTTCTCGTTCATGGAGTGTCTTAACAAATTCAGCACGCTTGCTTGCATCGAAGTTCACACGTTCCTGCATAGGTAAAGGCAATAGATCGATGGGAGCAGCAGGTTTGAAGCCATATACAATTTCAAAGAGACTAAATTTTGTTGTTGAATGTACTGCCCTGTTGTATGTGAACTCCACATGAGGCAAGCTTTCCTCCCAAACCTTCAAGTTCTTCTTGAGGACAGCCTCCAACAATGTTAACAAGGTGCGGTTCATAACTTCAGTTTGCCCATCAGTTTGTGAGTGACAAGTTGTCGAGAACAACAATCTTGTCCCAAGTTTCCCCCACACGGTCTTGCAAAAGTAGCTCAAAAATTGGTGTCATGATCAGACACAATAGTTCGTAGCACACCATGTAAGCGCACGATTTCCCTAAAAAATTCAGCAATGTGTGAAGCATCGTCGCTCTTATGACAGGGAATAAAATGAGCCATTTTATTAAAGTGATCAACCACAACAAAGATTGAATCTCTCCCCCTCTTAGTTCGAGGTAAACCGAGAACAAAATCCATAGAAATGTCTTCCAATGGTACACTAGGAATGGGTAGAGGGGTGTATAAACCATGAGGGTTCAAGCGAGACTTAGCTTTGTGGTAGGTTACGCAGCGTAGTACGTATCTCTCCACATCTCTTCGCATCTTTGGCCAAAAGAAGTGATCAGCCAGCACCTGCTCTGTTTTCTTAACACCAAAGTGACCCATTAGTCCTCCGGCATGAGCTTCCTGCAAAAGCAAAGGATGAACAGAGCAATTTGGGATGCAAAGTTTGTTAGCTCGAAATAAAAATCCTTCATGCAAATGGAATTTTTGCCAACCCTTGCCAGCACAACATTTGGAAAATGGTTCAGCAAAGTATGAATCGGTAGCATACAAGTCTTTAATACTTTCCAAACAAAAAATTTTAGCATCAAGTTGGGTCAGCAAAGCATGACGTCTAGACAAAGCATCTGCAACAACATTATCCTTCCCTTTCTTGTATTTCACAATATTAGGAAAAGATTATATGAATTCACTCCATTTAGCATGTCTTTTGTTCAGTTTTAATTGACAATTTAGATGTTTCAATGATTCATGATCAGAATGAATAATGAACTCTTTAGGCAAAAGGTTGTGCTGCCAAGTTTCCAAAGTCCTCACAAGAGCATAAAGTTCTTTATCATAAATGGTATAATTCAGAGTTGGACCACTTAGCCTCTTAGTATAATATGCAATGGGTCTTCCTTCTTGCATAAGCACGCCTCCAATTCCTACACCACTTGCATCACATTCAATTTCAAAAGTCTTACCGAAGTCCGGAAGTGCAAGGAGTGGGGCTGTTGTCAATGTCATTTTGAGCTTGTTAAATGCCTTCTCTTGTGCTGCACCCCAATGGAATTCCGCGTCCTTCTCTGTTAACTTGTTGATTGGGGCAGCAATGGTACTGAAATCTTTAACAAACCGACGGTAGAAGCCGGCAAGTCCAAGAAAGCTTTGCACTTGGCTCACATTTTGTGGAGGCAACCATTCACGTACAGCCTTAATCTTCTCTTCATCAACCTCCACGCCTTGAGCTGAAACAACAAAGCTAAGAAAGACTACCTTGACGGTGCAAAAGGTGCACTTGGCAAGGTTAGCAAACAAGCATTCCTTCCTCAAAATAGGAAGCACACATTTTATATGTTCAACATGTTCATCAAGAAACTTGCTGTAAATTAGTATGTCATCAAAATAAACAACAACAAATTTTCCAATGAATGGCCTAAGCACATGATTCATTAAACGCATGAAGGTACTGGGTGCATTGGTCAATCCAAAAGGCATCAATAACCATTCATGTGCATTTGAAATTTTAACATGTCAACATTGAAGTTTTCCGCACTTTAAAACATGTTCGAACTCATATGCATTTGAAATTTTAACATAACCTTATGTTCACCATAAGATTACAAAATGCAAAGTTTCATTAATAATGGTTGTGTAAAACAAATATTATTTCTATGTTGTACTTATAAGGAACAATATAAGGTGCATAAACATCATCCAAGAAATGGAATTACATACGAAAAAATGTCATAAATGAATAGATGTTGATTTTAGAAAATTTAAAAAACAAATATCATCAAATTTGGATTACGGTTGACAGAGAAATACGTGATACAAAATTTGATTGCAGATTAAAAGGGGTAAAGCAAATTGTTCTTCATCCCAACAGACCTGGTCCCGCCCCTTCATTGGCGACGGGTGGTTGTTAATCATCGTATCATTTGTGCATCCAGACCTTTTTAATAAACGCTCCGCCCAGCCTTCCACCTTCGATCCCCTTCTCCAGCTTTCGCCTTCCTCGTCTCCATCGCAGCCTCGTCTCCGTCGCGGGTATGGCCTGCGACTCTAGGAGGAGGTTCTGCAGTGAGGAGGCCCTGCGGCCACGTCCCCGTCCATCTTCCTCGGTGCTGTCTGCCGCCCCTGCCAAGAGAGTGAGGTTCTGCAGTGACGAAGAGGAGCTGTCCCAGCACGCCGCCCCCGTGCGTCTTCCTTGGCGCTCCATGGAAGAGGCCGATTCTTTGTCGGCCCGGGGGAGGAAGCCGTACACGCGTGCAAGGGCCAAGTTGGCAGACTCTAGCGACGCCCGCCATGGAGAGGCAGGGTTTTTTTTCTCAGCATGAAGGAAGAAGCGGTCCACGCGCATTGAGGTGAGCGCGCACTCCTCCAGCGACGACCCGGGCAGAAGAGTGGTGCTGGTAGACCTCATCTCCTCCGGCGACGACTCCGGCAACAACTCTGGTGACGACTCCGACAACAACTCCGGTGATGATTCTGAAGACCATGAGGCAAGTTGTGAAACCATCACACACAATTTGTCCTTGTACCTTCACATCTTCACTGATCAATTGTGCTAATGCATCAATTTTCATTTGTTGTAGGAAGTTGTTGCACATGACATTGATAGGATTTGGACTGAAATCAACAAGTTATTTATCAAGGAATCGACTGAAGAGAAGCAGGCAAGTTTTGAAACCAGTTAGAGCTAAAACAGCTTTCTTGTAAATTACAACTGTTATGAAGCTTGCATCAATATATTTTTTCCTTTGTTTTAGGACCGTGCTATTACTCGGGATGACATTGACTACATCTAGAAAGGAATCGACAAGCAAGATGAGCAGCTTAAAGCCGCACAAACGAGGTAGGAGATTGAACTTCTAAAGAAGAATGATAAGCTAGCAGAAAGAGTTGCAAAACTAGAGATAAGGCTAGCTGAACTTGAGGCAGTAGCACAAATGAAGCCATCTAGCTAGCTAACTAGTTCCCATGTAGCAACAATCTAGTTTGGTGATGTGCCCAGCTGACGCAGTCTTATTTTGGTGATGTGCCCTACTGATGCATGTCAGATGTGAATATGTTTGTTATGAGTTAGTTTGCTTGGTGATGTGAACTTGTGGTGCATGTCATATGTGAACATGTGATGCTATGTCAACATCCACACTTGTTTAACCAAATTTCTTAAAATTAGACATTTTTATCTCATGTTTATGATATACTATACTAGTAGTAGAGTAGTGCTGTACTTGACTACATTACTCGTTTTAAGGCCCACACAAGCCCACTCGCGCTAGGTTAGTACGAACGACTCCTCCCACTCTCCCCTCACGCCGCCACTGCCGCTTTCTCCCCTCGCCTTCGTCCCCCTCACCTCCCCCACGCCGCAATACACGCTACACCCCTTTGCTGAGACGCGTGCCATACCACGCTCGGCGCGACGCGCACCACACCTCTGACAGCGAGATCTGGAGGAGGAGGGACCTAGCAGCAGAGGCGGCGGCGACGACGACGACGACTAAAGGATGTTCCAGCGAAAATGACGACGATGACTAGAAGGAGGAGGAGGAGGGATCCAGCCACGAGGTCGACGCGAGGATGAGGACGTGGCGGTGAGCAGGCAGCGACGAGCAGTAGAGATCCCTCCGCTCTGGCAGTGCGAAGGTCAGTGGCGAATCTAGGATTTGAGTTTATGGTATGCCGCTCTAAAAATGTCTTAAACAATTCGGTAAATGCGTTCTACCAACTCCGTAATAATTGTAAAATTAACAACAATCCAGTAATAACGTAATTTGGTATATTTGCATGAGTTTATGGAATTAGGTCAAGCGCGCTTTTGCAGCACACATGTGTTCAGATAATCAAGTATACAACATATGTGTCCGTATGGTTTTCTTTTTATATAAATGCGTATAAATATACTTGTACTTGTGGGAATTGCAGGGTATGTCGTGGCTCCTTTGTATAAGTACATGTGGACATACTTAGCTGTCGATGGTATAGATACTTAGCATTTCCCTTTAGATTGACTCTTATATTTGGTTTTGCTCTTGTTCGTATGCACATCTGCACATTCTCTCCAAGTTGAATTAGTACCTCATCAGCAACAGAGGCAGCCTCCATCTTGCTCTTTAAAATGGTATGGTCGCTTTGCCTGAACTAATTTTTTGGTTATTGAATTTTCCATTTATTTTAATGGTTTACCAAATACCAATGATATTATAGTGGGCCAAAGTAGAAGAAGATGGTTATGGCACTGCTAGTGCACAACAAGACCAGATGGGTGGGGCTTAGCACCGAGGCAGAGCGCCAAGGACATCCACAAAGTGGCCAAGTGACACAATGATAGTCACTAAGGTCGACATAGTGGGAATGCTAGTACCATTGACTCAAAAGCGCAGGTTCAGGGCGCTTGCTAGGCTCGTTGCTAGACAAATGATACCTTTGAAGTTGCCAGAAATCAAAGAACTAAGCAATGATGAAAAGTGGGACTTGTTTGATCAGCATGTGCAGAAACACTTGAAGTTCCAGGAAGACACGAAACCGCATGCTTTCAATGAAGAAGGCAGCCAAGGCATGGAGGCAATTCAGATTTCAGCTTAGGCCATATTTTATCAGAAAAGGACTTGAGCCATTTACAAGGCACATGTTTATTGTCCCGGAACAGTGGAAGGAGTTCATTAAATAGGAGGAAACCGAGCAAACCTAATCTGCTAGTGTCAAGTTCAAAGAACTTCGAAGCCAGAACACAAGCGAGCACATCAGTCCAGTTGATTATACTGTGAAACTAGAACAATGGGAGGAAGAGGACATACAATTAGCCGAAACTGGTATAACCAACCCATATGACGCCTACCCTGACGATCGTTCCAAGAATTGTCTATGAGCAAGGAGTAAGCTAGTGATTAAAGATCGTGTTGCCGTGATAGTGTTTGACAACGAAGAGGCAGAAAAATTGGCTGCGGACATCAAGGAGAAGATTGCATGTGCATAATCTTCAGGAATGGCAGGGTAGAGGGAGTATGATGTGCTAAGTCAGTGCTAGGGCCGCCCTGAACAACCAGGTCGTGTGCGTGGTGTCTCCAGCTACCTGTCACACCCGATTTTTTGAAGAAAACCATGTGCATACCAATATGCATGCCAGGATCAAGTTTCATGCATATAGTGACATATAAGTGAATACAGAAACAGTATCACGTAAGAAAAAGAAAGATTATCAGAGATTTACGCTTTATCCTGGAAACGAAAGCTCCAAACATCACAGGCAATCGACTGGGGGTTGCGTACGCCTAGCACCAGCAACATCTTCAGTAAACTCCAGAGTAGCTTCCTCTTTCTGAGCAACAATGTTTATAGCAAGGGTGAGCACTTGTCGTACTCAGCAAGTGTGGAAAAAGATATGAATGCAAAAGCTTTATAGTGGACTGGCTCAAAGCATTTAGCATTTTAGTTGGTCAAATTTTATTAGCACCTGATACTAATAAAGTATAAGTCCATACCAACCCACAATTAAGCATAAGGTAAGAAATACGTCATAAGCATATGGCAAGCATAACCAGAGAGCACGATTTAAGTTCATCTTCAAGTTCAGTTATCATGTGAGGGTCCAGGCCGCCCGTGACCGTGGGCACGGCTAATTAGTCAGTTTTACACTCTGCAGCGGTTGTACATCTTTACCCACAAGTCGCGTAAAAACCCCGAAGAGTTTTGGACCCAACCATGCGATGCTGGCCAAGCATCATACCACGCTACCGAGGTGTGATTGCATAGGGACGCTACGAGGCCTTTACGAAGATCCTTCAATGCGCAACAACCCACTAGGTTTCAGGACGAAGCGGGGCATAAAGTCCCCTAGTAGGTACCGTGTCTTAGCAAAGCCCAACTCCCTACTAGAGCGAGTCTACACACCGTCAATGCCTCCCCATTTGTCCCTTTCAGGTAAGGTTGCTACAACACTAAAGTCTCTAGTTATTCAGCCAAGGCAAAGGCACGTGCTTTGTGGTTGTACGGTTTTCCTGGGTGGTTCTCCATGTTCCGATTAATCATATGGTCTTGTATTAAGCAAACAAAGATATAACATAAAGGTATAGCATGATTCATCATTATTATTCATTAAAACAACCATAACCCAGGTATAGCAACTAAGCATAGCTACCCAACATAAATGATAAAGCCAGGTTGACAAGGAATGACAATCAAAGACTAGGTTAAACCTTAATAGGACCCATCAATATTAATGCAAAGTGATTAATCATAGTTATTGGGACAAAGATCAAGGACACACTTGGCTTTTAACCAAAGTAATGTTGTTGCTCAAAATATCTTCAACTTCAAGCTCTTCCAACTTCTCGAACGACGTTCACTCTAAGTGCATCAAGCATCGCGCACAAACATACACAAAGCAAACAAACAAGCATATACTAAGAACAAAGCACCAATCAAAAGAAAACTTTAAAGAAATGCACTAAAGGATAGGATTGATTAGATGGATCACTAAAGAACACAAGGTGCTTGGAAGGGAAAGGCTTGGTTAGCTTTAAAGAGATGATTGCAGAAGATTGAGCAAGAACCGGAAAGATCACAATTAGATTGAACTGAGAAAAGAACGTCTAACGAACGTTTTGCATATATGAGAGAGCGA
The DNA here is from genome assembly GCA_947561735.1 of Cenchrus americanus. Lineage (NCBI taxonomy): Eukaryota > Viridiplantae > Streptophyta > Magnoliopsida > Poales > Poaceae > Cenchrus > Cenchrus americanus. The sequence continues at coordinate 159,753,800 of OX387242.1, read as the reverse complement.
GGCTATGATCTAGGTTCATTTTAATTAACAAAACAAATATAAAGGATATTTCAGAAATAAAATACCCTATGTTGACATTATGCAATATTAAACTTTATTTACGAAACCGGTGTAAAGAACTAGTCAAGTTTTATTAATAAAGATTCATATATTGATTTAACCGATTAAACATTTAATTTAGAAAAACTAAACTATATGAACAATCTAAACGAAACTTTGTAATTTGAGAAGATCATATTATTATTAAAAACATTATGTTATTGGCATTAACCAAATTAATATTTATTGTAAAAGCCGATGTAAAAGCCTAATCAAATTTTAATTAGAAAAGATTAATTAACTATTAAGCAAAATAAAATTTGGTTTACGAAAACCGAGATAAAGATCTAATTAACTTTTATGTACAAAAACATGTGATAGGAACATTAATCAAATTAAATTTGCTTATGAAAAACAATGTATATATCTATATTACTTTTATTTATAAAAAGGCATGCATAACTAGATATTAATCAAAATTAATATTAATTTTATTTTCAGCAACAAAACATGGTGAAAACACACCACTAACGCATGCTTTACATTATTATGAATCTAACGCAACTTGAACGGATGAAATCGGAGCTAAAACGAGAAAGATATGAGCAAAACAAAATTGCAGGGACCTAGTCGTGATTAACCGTAGATTTCAGGGAGTAGCTGAAAAGATTCCCGAGTCACAGGGAACAGTGCTCGTGAAAAGGATAAAACTCGGGGTTAGATCTGAAAAGGTGCTTGGGATGGATCTGGTTGCAGGGATCTAATAGATCTAGGGGGTTTTCTGCAAGGTTTGCAAGACACAGGAAAAGATGTAAAAAATACCAAGAAAGACAGGGGCTTGGATGCCACACCGGCAGGACTCATCTCCTACCTCTGTTCGCTCCCAGAACAGGGGCGAACGGCGGTTCAAATCGCCGGCGGGATTGGGGCGCTCCGGCGACCCTAGAGCTTGGCTGAGGTGAGGAAAAGGGAGAAGAGAGGGATGAGGACATGTGTGGCTTCTCACCCTCGGCGGGGGCGGACCACAAGGTGGCCGGCGGCGGACCCCAACGGCGGCAGGCGGAGGCTTCACGCGGAGGTGGTGCTCTGGTGCATCTCCGGCGATGGGGAGCGGCGGAACGGGTACGGCTCGGCGAGGGGATGCTTGAGGCGACCTCGGTTTGCTTCGGCTCTGCCTTAGGACGACGAATCGAGCGCTGAGAAGCCACTGCGGCAGACGGCTTGGCCCTCCAAGCCATGGCAGCGCTCTGGCGGCCAGCTTGTGATGGGGAGATGTTCGTTGGGCGTGGCACGGCATCGCACAGCTCCTGATGTCGGCAGCTTTGCCCGACGGAGCAGCGTCACGACGAATCGAGCGGCGGCGCTCGGCTCGGCCGGGAACTAGCAGCGGCGAGCCGGCGACGGCGCAGGGCAGGAGCGAGAGCGTGATGCGCGGCACAGGAGAGCTAGGGCACACAAGGCTGGGTGGCGGCACCTTAAATAAGCACGGGGAACGAAGTTCCCCTAGCGCGCTCGCCAAGGAAGGGCCGGCGGCGGCGCCTTGGCCGTGGTGGCCATGCCTCTGGCCGGATGGGCCTGGCCGGGCTGGCTACTGGGCCTGAGTGGGTTGGGTCGGTGCGGACCTGGGTCGGGCCTTCGGGCTCGGCCCAGTTAGATAGGATAGGTTTTCTTTTTTTAATTAATTTTTAATGCGAAAACAAATTCCAGAAAAGTCCAGAAATTGCTTAAAGGCACGAAAAATACTACGAAAATCACAAAAATTCCAGGAAAATTCCTAGAGATAGATTAAGACATGAACAATCCAAATAAAACATTTGGTTCTCATGAAAAAGATTTTAGAGCCTTCTAATAAATAGAAATAGCTCAAGGAAAATGAGAATAAATTCCAGAAAAATCCGGAAAATTCTCGGGAGAGTTTGGACAACTCCTACACGCATTTTTGAAACCTTTTTGCACTCAAGAACCACTAGATGCATCGGCATGAATGCAACACACATAACTTTTTATTTAATTTAGAAAATCAAACGATGGATTTTTCCTATACGGTATTCCCTGTAAAGAAAATAAATGTTGGAAAATTTTTAAAATAATGAGAAAATTGTTATTTAATTATTCTTTCTATTCACATCCTGAAATTGGGAAATTTCAGGGTGTGACACTACCAGGGCTGGAAGTATGCATGACCTCAGCACGTTGAGATGTACTGGAAGAGGAAGAGGACGAAGACCGACGCATCAGTTGATATGGAAAAGATAAAGGAACATATCAAGCAAGAATTGGTGGTTGAGATGCAGATGCAGAGGTGGTGTTGTCACCAATGTCCAATCGCGCAAGCCTTCACCCGCCACACTGAAGAGCAGCTGTGCCTCCACAAATAATGTAGGTTTGATCGATGGCACTGCAGAGTTGGCGACGGAGGTGCGCTGTGACGATCATACACACGAAGACCTTATAGGCATGTTGACTGAACTCACACACTGTGGCCTATGGATTACGTGGAGGGGGCTTCAATGTGAGGCTGCAATTGGTCTTGTTCATCCAGAGGAGACTATGCTACAAAAAGTCCTGATTCATGAATGTGTTGTGGTTGAAGTGCACACTATATATACTATGTTTGTGAATGAACTATTGGAATACCCTCCTAATGACAAGGTGATGAAACTCGGACAAGCTAAAGGACAGAGGTTACAGTGGAGAAGGTGTTGGATTGACATCAAAGGAGCACCAACATGTAAATCTCATTCATAGGCTATTGTACAGATTCCTTGTAGTTCACACAGTACGGTACAAGTTCCTTCCTCACATGGTTCCCCACATCCCCCTCATCCTCCTCCTCTTCAATCCCCACATCTGCAAGACGTTCCATTCAGACCTCCTCCTCGTCCTGAAAAACTTGCATCCCCACCTCCTCGTCATCCTGAAAACACAGAAAAACTTGCATCCCCACATCCGCAAGAGACACCAAATATTCCATCCCCACCACCACCTCCTCCTCCTTCCCCTTCTCATGAAACAACAAAACCTACACCCCCCAAACGGAAGTGCTCAAAACAATCATGCCAAAGTAGGTACATCTGGGCCTAATATCTCTGTAATAGGTCCTGGTGAGACACTTCTGTTACCAGTCAACTAGAGTGATGTGTTGGCTGGTGCTGATAAATCTGTCGACAACATTTCGAAGAAAGTTGTAGGTACATCTAGGCCCAATACCTATGTAATAGCTCCTGGTGAGACACCACTAGGAAACAAAGCCCTTGAGAAACATTCAACAATTTCAAATCAGCAAGGAAAGAAACTTGCCGAAAATAAAATCTCTACACCACGTACAACAGGAAAAAAAATCCCTTGAGAAACCTTCAGCCATTTCAAAGCTGCAAGAAGAGAAACTTGCAAAAAATAAAATCTCTACACCACCTACAGTAGGCAAGCAAGCCCTTAAGAAACCTTCTTCAGCCATCTCAAAGCAGCAGGAATAGGAAATTGTTGTAAATAAAACCTCTAAGAGGCCTACTAGAAAGCAATCTAAGAAAAACACCAAGGAGAATCCTTGGTATATGACTATCCCAAAGCAATCTGAGAGAGACACCAAGAAGAATCCTTGGGCTATGGATAACCCAAATTACAAATTTGGAAAGAGCCTTCTCAGTAATGGTGATCTCAAAAAGGCTGGTCCTTGTACCAGACAGCTCCACACATTCTACATGCAACATGGTAAGTCAGATGATGATTCTGACATTATGGTCCAACTTCGTCCCGGGACCAATGCATGGCCTTAGAGAGATGAATTGTCCAACAAACTCTAGCAGCTTCCTGTGCAACTCAGTGATTTGTACGATCTCTTGAACTTGGATGCTTTGGATCTGACACTTCTCCACTGCTTCATCCTATAAGTTGCTTGAAGATTTAATTTGCTTCTCACTAATCACATCATCTATCAAAATGTGCTTTTTGCCTCACATCATCTTTACCATGTATTTTGCCTCCTTACACTTTGTTTTTTCTTACTAATAGGAATATGACTGTAAAAGTTGAGAAGACGGGTGCTGCAGTTGGCTTCCTTGATCCTGAATGCCATTGCTCGACAACGTTGAACAGCACGGATAACGCTCTTGCTTTCTCTATGTCCTACATGTCTAATGCCTTTAAACTATATGCTAAAAAGAATTTGATGCTTACCACTTATCTCAGTACGAACCACTAGATTGCAGTGGGATCGTTCCGAAGGAGCAGAAGGTCTACTATCTTGATTCATTGAAGACAATTAATACTGATACTGACCCTTTTGAGCGAATCATTAATGAGTAAGTTATTTCTTTCTTAACCTGCGGACGTTCCTCAACAAACTGTACAGAGTATATCAATTAATAGTGTCCTAACCATTGTTGCTTGTTTCGTTGTAGGGGTTGGGAACGTTACCGCAACAAAAAGAAGTTGTTGCGCCTTGGCACCTTGGAACACGTCACAGATGTTAAGGTACATACCACTTATTTCCTTCCTTTGGAAGCTAATACCAAAACTACTTGAGTTTATTTCTTCTCAGTCACCACTATTTTTCTTTGTACATTTATTGCAATGCCACCAACAACCTACTGGATCTAGACTCTGCGGGTTCTATTGTGCCTATCACATGCTTCAATTGAAAGATAGCGGCCCACATATGGAGATACTTTCTTGGGATCTTCATTCGTAAAACCTGCAACTAAGCACAATTCTTGCTTATTAGCACTACACATGTTTGGTAACCACCTATATATGTGTATTGACTGGTGACATTGTTATATCCAGAGATTAGGCCTAGATGAGCATCCTCTCGACAAATCAAAGCTGGTCAATGTTCGTGAAAGAATTGCCACATTCCTCGTGGAACAGGTGAGCACAGCCGGAGGAAAATTTTATGCTGACAGAAATGTGTGGGCTCAGATTAACTATGGTGGCTAGGAAATTTTTGCATTCCTCCTTGTCCATGAATTTTTGTGATATTATTGCATTCCTCCTTGTGAGATGCATTTCCTCCTTGTTAGATGATGATGCTAAATTTTGTCATATAATGCATGTGAATTATGTGGATTTTTGTGAATTTGGATGCTGCATCTAATTTCTTTGAATTTAGTCATATCCTGGCTAGTTTCAGGATGCAGCCCCTGATGGCTACCAAATGCGGACTGGTTCCAGGATGCAGCCGGCAAGCAGGCAGCATGTTACTGTAGGGGTAGCCTACGTATCTATAACAGGCATTAATTAAAGCTCGTTACAAACACTGATCACTAGGTAACGAGCTTCAAAATTCGAACACTCGTTACAAACATGCCAAGAAAGTAACGGGCACCGTAAAAGCCCGTTACCAGTACTGATCGGTGGGCACCACAACATGGCCCGTTCGTCGAGACATTAGAGGTGCAAGTTCACCACACGCGTCTCCGATATTGATTTCATAGTAACGGGCTCAGTTTTGGTGCCCGTTACCAAAGTTCCCTGTGGGCCCAGAGAAACAGTCATTTTCACGTGACCGGTGACTAGTTATGGTAACAGTTGTCGTTTGATGCTTGTTACGAATCCTAGTGTGCTGAGAAGTGCGTGAAATAGACGCGTCTCATTTCATCGAGACAGCAGAGATGAAGTTGCATAAAACACGTCATTGATGTTGAGTTACTTTAACGGGCTTTGTTTTGGTGCCCGTTACCAAAGTTCTCTGTGGACCCAGAGAAACAGCCATTTCACGTAACCAGTGTTTAGTTGTGGCAATGGTTGTTTTATGCCCGTTACGAATATGTGTTATCAGTGACGGGCATCTGCCTGTTACCTTTCTTGCAGCATTTGTAACACTTGATTGGTAACGAGCGCTTTGCCCGTTACCCAAGGCGATCTACGTCCGTTACCAAAGTGAGTTTTTCACATGGTGGCAGCAACGAATTTGTCTCCACCACAATCCAAGCAATACCAGCCTTGCATGCCAGAACCTCTGCATGGAAGGCGTCTAGTAAGTAATCGCATCTACCGACACCTGCTTTAATCACCTGCCCTTCATGGTCTCTAATCATGAAGCCCCATCCTCCGTCTGCATCAGTAGGCGAGAATGAACCGTCTGAATTTATCTTGTACAGATCATTTACCGGTTTGCACCACTTCTTTTGTCGCCACGCTGTGGAGCTCTGCTCGTGCTTCCCTATTGTCAGAAACTAGTCAGCTAACCTGGCAATCAGAGCGGCAAGATTCGAAGGCGTTCTCAGCCTTTCTCCCTTCCACACTCTATTCCTCTCCAGCCACCAATGCCACAGGAGGTTTATCACTCTCAGTTGGGTGCCTTCCTTCATTCCCAAGATACGCAACAATAGCTCCTTTGGGTTTGTTTGCTCGCCAATGTACTTCTAGTCTCTTCAAGGTTTAGTTCCATCCACACTGGTTTCACATATTTGGAGTGGAAAAATAGATGGCCACCGTCTTCGTTGAGTCTCCCACACATCACACACCTTGTGTCTAACTCCATCTAGACTTAGATGTTGAAAACCAGACGAAAACCAGACTTAGATGTTGAAATCCAAAGAAAACCGGACTTAGATGTTAGAAACCAGAAGAAAACCGACTTCTACAGATAGAATTCGAGTACAAAAATAGAAAATCAGCATCGTACCAGAGACGCATGGAGAACGGCCTCCCCCGACCCTGGTCCCGCCCGGGAACCAAGCTCCTCCCCCCACCCTGCGGCCTCGCCCGTCCTATGGCCACCCAGGTGAAAAAAAACAGGCCGACCCATCTAAGTACGTGGGCTGTAGAACCATAGCCTGCTTAGTTGTAAACTGACGGCTTTCCGCGCTACGTGCTTACGGGGCCAGAAGTAAACATTACCTTTTATCTCCTTTTCCATTTAGTTTGAATGCACATTTTATTCTATTTGACCATTATCATTACCATGTGACCACACCTGAAAGAGAAATAAAATAAAAAAGAACAACAACCGATACAAATAATTAATTTGCTAAAAAAAGAGAGTAATTTAGGTCCTATGCACAAGTCACGAATAGAGTACCCAGTCCTAATATGCATATCTTGATTGATTTATTATATGTTATCTATCTTTAAAATAGACTTGGAATGTCAGTTCGGACCACTTACTCATTTAGGGCAAGGTGTGGCGCTGATTTGCGGGGCACGAAAAAATGGCATTTCTAAGCTTCAATCCAAATATTAAAATGAATTACATTTGCGCTAAAAGAAGGTGGTACGATAAAGAAAATAGATCTTTCCCTGGCTAGTCCAAGTTTTGCTCAAGTCTATTCAGTGGGCCCTAATGCATTTTCACAATCCAACTAAACCCTACTACTTTTTAGATCAAAATTGTATATTGCTATGATCCAATCCTTAAATTTGCCAGGTTAAATTAAAAGACCCTTTTACCACCCTGAATTCAGCTAAAAAATATAGAAAGGAAGGGATAGTTGTTTGGCTTCTCTTATTCGACTTCTTATGCAATATTTTCCTGTCAGAACAAATTAGCCGTAAAAATCTACATGTAACAATTTTCTTTCCAAACAAATCTGCGGTACAAATCTGCTGATGATGTGTTGAACGGAGCCTATAACATATACCATGATGAAAATAATTTATTAGAAAGGCTCGTAAGGAATAGCAATTTCTAAGTGAAACAAACAAAAGGCAAGTTTATAGTTACTTATAGACTGATAACAATGACAAGTCAATCACTTTAGAGAATGAGCATTTTTCAATATATATTACTCTTTTGGACGGCTAATGTTCATGTGACGCCGAGGCCATTTGTGAACTAATGTGAGTATGTACACTAATATTAAAAAAATCTGTTCCATCAATCTAAATATCGATGGGTCTTCACCACACGCAGATTTAAAGATCAAAGCAGTCATAAGAAGTAAAGTAGAGGGAAGGATATGGAAGGATGGACATGCATGGACGTGGATCTGAGCATGATCTACATATACTATAAAACTTCTAACAGTACTGTCTGTGGCACAGTAACCGTCCATATTAGAAAATAAAAAATGTGTATAAATATGTAATAACTTCTAAGAGTACTGTCTGTGGTACAGTAACCGTCCATATTAGAAAATAAAAAATGTGTATAAATATGTGATGCCTCAAGTGTGCCCCGTAGCATCACGCAGACATAGTGCTAGTAAAACTTAATTGAGAAGAAACCAGAAATAGAAAAATAAACTGAAAAGAAACACAGAGAAACACAATGTTAGGAAAATCCTTAAATGAGTAGATGGTAAAAAACACAGGAAATGCTACATTATTTAAACGATAAAAACAAAAGAAATAGATACAAATGGTTAGTATGGAAAAATAAAAACAAAAGACAATAAATATTTTATTAATTAAAGGAAGAAAGCCAAACACCAGAACTTAACATGAGAAAAGAAAGAGAAGAAAAAAGGAAAAGAATGAAATGATAAAGAAAAAGTAATGACATAATATGGAAGAAAAAGAGAATAGAAGGAAAAAGAAAAAGGGAGAAAAACATAGAGAAAAGGAATTAAAAATATAGAAAAAATAAAATAAAAGAGCAAAAATAAAATAAAATAAAGAAAATGAAAAGGAATAGAAATCTAGTATTATGAAAGAGAGGGATATCAAAAGAAGATATAAAAATTGGAAATAAAAAAAGATAAAATAAAAAAAGAAAAAAAAGAAAATGAAGGATGGGCGGACAGTTTCGTCCATTCAAATGACTTTTTATGTATTTCATTTTCATGGCTCAGTTAGCCAGGCTCCACAAGCTCTAACCAAACAACAAGTAAATTGAGGGCCAACATCCCACGAGTGGACCATTGTAGTATTTCCGCATGAAGTATTACAAAGGTATGGAATCTAAGGAAGGCGAGTATGATAACAAGACAATTACTATTGCAATGAATATATATCATGAGTATGAAAAGAATCAAATAGTCAAATACTAGGGTAGAAATAAAGATAATGATTCGTCTTAAGATAACTATGACATCAGGAGCTGGGTATACGAGTTAGCTCTAGATTTCGATGTACTAATCATACAAAGTCACAAGATACAACAAATGTACACACATACTTGTACGTACTATCAGTTCAGCACCCAAGTACAAAGGGGAGCTAGCCCACCGCCTCACTTCCACGTACTACAAGAAACTATTTATTCTGTGACAAAATCATTCTATCGTAGATCATTGAAAATTCATCACAATCAGTGTCCGCAACAAATTAATTTTCATGGTGGAATGTGCGTCATTGATTAAATCGATCGATGTTTCTTCAAAAACATCGCGGATTGAAGCGATCTGTGACGATCTTTTACCGTCGCAGAACAGCTTGAAGCCCATTTAGCCCAGTCCAAAGCCGTGTTTTTGTGATGAAAATAACTATCACAGATGGCTGCTGACATAAATGATGACATGACCGCCTACGTGGACGATGACATGGCAGCCTACGTGGACAATGATGATGTGGTAGCCTACGTGGTCAATGATGACGTGGCAGCCTATGTGGATAACGATGATGTGACCAATTCTAGATTACTATTCCAGCCTAGAAGCCCATTTCAGAATTATCATTGTAGAATAAAATTAGCAAAAAAGCCCATAATGAGATCTTCATAATTTTGTATAGTTTTTGAATCATAATTCCATGACAATCAAATACAACAAATCATTAATGTAACTTGATGTATCTGCCTAAGAAAATAAATTAAAAGAGCACATCAACATCTATCACAGCTCAAACCTCCATCTTGCAACACTTTCAATCTATTGAAGCACAGTTTTCCGCATCAATAATAGAGAAGAAATTTCCTTAGAAAAATAGGTAGCTAGAAAATTCTGACAAAAATAGATAGCATTAGGTTTGCAACATCAATGTGAAATATTTGCAACCTTTTTTCAATACTACTAGAACACATGAGACATTCTCTTGCTACATTGGTGCCAAACTAAATACCCTCACTGCGGTGCAGGTCCTTGACAACGGTGCGGCGCAGCTCGCCCCCTGCTGCTGATGGTGGCCAGCGCAGCTCACCCCAGCCGCGCCCCGACACCCCTTCTCCGCGCTTTGTGATGCCTCGATAGTCGACGCAACTCGTCCACACCGTCGGTCAGCTTCGAAGTAGCAGTTGTTTCGGCACTATTGGCACGCTCTACGATCCCCTTGGCTGTGTCGCCCCTAGCTGCGGGGAGGAGCGGGCGAGCTTTGTGGCCAGCAGGCTCCTGGACATGAAGGAGGCCCACACCCGCTCGCGCCAGTCGGGGGAGAGCAGCAGCCGGCGTAGCTCTCTTGCATCTCGACAGAGCATTACACCCTCCCGGCAGACGCGCAGCCATGAGGAAGCAGCGTCCTCCCACGACGGCGCAACTCCTCCCAAGTGGATCCCACCCATTGGTTAGTCAGCGTGGCTTGCCTCCTAGTGCGAAGAAGCGGCGTCCGCATGTGGCCGCGCAGGCCCTCGATTGTGCGGCTGTCCATGAGATGTGAATGTTGTGTAGTTGGAGAAGAAATAAAGCTAGTGGATAAGTGTGTGGTGGAGCCCGCTCACCTGGAGAATAAAATAAAAAAGCTCATCGCATAGCACGGTGTGACAAACCGTCCAAAATAATTCCATATTATCGCCTAAACCCATCCATTAGGCCCTTAAGACATAACACCGAGTTACTTTATTGTTGTTTGCCGGGTCAATGAAGGATTGAACTGGCGACCAGAGGGGGGAGTGAATGGGAGCCAATAAAAAATCTTATTGAAGGAGATGACTTCTCCAACAAGATGAACTTAGTCAGGTTCCCAAAATCATATGCTCCTCACACTTCCTTCTGTTTGCCAAAACCACATAGCACCGAAGTGCTACTGGTCGTAAGAGCAAACACTACTCGCAGGCACAACTTCTACAAACACATGTCAGCAGAAGCAACTCCGAAGCTGTCTGCTTGGGAGGGGCGGTCTGATCCCGTATGGGGGACGGTTAGATCGCCTGCTCCTGGCGACAAGAAACTCCACCAAAAGCACTCTTCCGAGCTCCAGAACTCACCACAGTTTCAGCCACAAGATCCCCTGATCAAGGCCAAGCTAGCTATCAGAAAATCTTGGCGAAAACAAGAACTTCACCCAACGAGCCTATAGCGATAGACCGGCTACTAGGGGCGGTCTAACCTCCTGTACCCAGCAAGAATCACGACCAAAGAAAACCCTACAAACAACTCCAAAACGAGCCAAGATTTCACCAGAACGCTCCTCTGATCAAGGCGAACAAACTCACAGACGAAAATTCGGCAAAACCAAAACCTTGACCTAGATGACCCAGGGCGGTTAGACCGTCCCACCCAGAAAACCTGGCTGCGGGTCAACCCTCAACTTCCCATCACCCGATCTGTCGATTCACCCCACGGATTGCAGCGAAACTTCGGGAAAAGCTGGGTTACCTCTCAGGGAACATCTCCACCAAAGGATATTCACCAAAATGCTCTCAATCAAAGGGAATCACGAATCTTGGCCCTTAGGTCATGAACTCGAGAAACTCCGAAAACAACCAAATCGAGGCCGATTCAAGGGGATTGTTGGGGCAAAGTCACCAAGCAAAGAGTCAAACAGTCCTCATACGTGACACCCAACAATATTCTCCTAAGAAAACATCCTCAAAACACCGCCACGAAAATCACAAGAAAAGGCTCCGAAATCACCAAAAAAGGAAAACAGGAGAGACAATAAAAGGCCTTGATGAATCACGCCAAATCTTCTATACATACCAAGAAACATTCAAATATACAAGGACTAGCTTGCCTCCCGATCATTCATCCCTCTCTAAAGATCTCACCATGAAGCTCTCAAGCTAGTCCTATAGAAATCCGAAGGAAAATAGGAAGGAAAAATAACAAAGACAAATGAGCTAGGGTTCCAAGAGTTGGCTGCCATCCCACAAATCAAGTGTTTATATGGGGGCAACCGAATGACTAAACTACCCCTACTAGCATAATGGAGATACATACCCCTCAAGGGAAATTTTGGTAGTCTTCAGTTTAACACTATCGGACGGAAGCGCATCCAGCGCAAGTTTGTGTAGCACCAACGCAACTCTTGTGATCATGTCGTGTGTACACCGCTTTGAAGTTTCTCGATGCTGTGACCTAGGTGGTCAGACCACACCTCCTGTGTGGTTAGACCGGCCTAGGTGGCTGCCCCTCCTCGTCGAGTCATCATCCTCGACTTTGTCCCTCAACGGAGTAACCCAGTGGTTTTGTGGTGAGCCACTGGAAACCGCGCGGACTTGGTGTAGCCTCCCGCCAATCTCCACTCATGGCTCGGCTCGCAAGTCGTCCCGGATTGACGTGATTTTGAGGCTCAATCATGAAACCGTCCACGACTTCGTCTTGCTGTTGTTGCCACCATGCGGTCCGCACTTGACCCCATGGACCACCGGGTCCCTCGAACCAAGTCTACTTGTCTGCTCCACACCTGGAGGCCCACCAGCATAAACCTTTCACGCTTGTTCTTCACCTGCACTGACACCAATCAAGCCGCAACCTACACCTGCAACGCTTAGCCAAGAGTTAGTCCACACAACATTGTTAATTACTCATCACACCAGGAAGCGACCATCCATCGGCCTCGAACCACACAGGCTCTCAGTCTCCCCTTGATGAGTACATTGACAACACACACATTTGGTAACATAGGAGAAAAGGAAAAGGAAAAGGAAAAGAAACGATCAAAATAACTTCAACAAGCGATCGAAAGCCAAATGAAAGGCAAAGAGCAAGATCACTTGAAGAAGGAAAGTCTCGGTCCCCTTAGGTAAGGTCAACGACTTAACACAACCGAGACAAAAACAAACTCACACAAAGGAGCAAACCACCAAAGTGAACAAACCACAAACTCACACATGAGCTCCCCCTGCACATTTGCAAGCTACCCCTGAGCCAAAGCACACTCCCCCTGAACTGATACAGCAATGCAACATGGGAATCTAAAACAAGGAGCAAACTCATTCTCACATCCCAGGGCGGTCAGACCGCCTGCCTCTGGGATCTGACCGCCTGGGGCGGTTAAACTGCCCCAAGAAACCGCCTTGCACACAAACTTTTCCGAAACCTTCCCGAACTACTTTTAACACCTTCCAACTGGTCCTAGGTGCCCAAATCATGTACAAACTTTTCCCCCTTGTTGACAATACATGAATTAAGGCAAAAATGGAAAAAATCAACCTAGAGCTTTTCAAATAGATATGTCCAAATGAGCAAGTTAGATACTCTATAGATTCGTAGGAACATAAGCTACATGATGACCAAGTTTCACAACCATTGGACAAAGCTAAGATCAAAATGAGTATTTTTTCGAAAAATTTCCCTGTCATGATAAAAGTCATAAACATGAGGAAAACATGCTAAAGTAACAAGGTCACACAAACTTCATGCTAGGGCAACTATTTTAAGCATAAGATCATCATAAACACCCACAAACACCTCATGTCATGTCAAAGCCACCTAACCTTGTGCCTACTTCTATGTATGAGACTTCTCAATGGTAGGCATCATGCAACGATTTAGCACCCAAAAGTAAATTAAATAAGCACAAATGACACGGTAGTATACTTTCCAAGCAATTTACATTTCATTTTCAGATTTATGCATGGCACATGAAATACCTTTGCGGCAAAAAGGAACTTATGCCTCTCCACAAGATAAGCAAGTGGGTTAAATATTCATGATGATAAGTGGACCTTTGGCCCCATATGATCAAAATAAGCTATCCAAGCACAAATTAAGCATAACAAGGCCACTCAAACATGTCACGAAAATATAAGGGCATTTACTCACAAAGGAACATACAACTAGCATTTTTCAAAAGCATAGCTATCAACCATGGATATAAAGCAAGATCATCAAGAGCTAAGCCAAACTAAATCATATCATTCCAAACTAGCTCACAAGATCATTTATAGCAAATCATGGTGAACAATGTAGATGAGAGAAGCTTTTCCTACAAAATGTATATGATACAAATGCATGCAAACCTAAGATACAAAAATGCCTATACATCATGATACATATGCAATGCAAAATGCAAAAATGCACAAAGGGAAAGCTATACATCTACTACAAAGGAGCTCCCACCACCAACTCAAGAACCAAACACACACCAAGTTCTCCCCGCAAACGAGTGAAAGTTGCTTGATCTAGGGGCTTGGTGAAAATATCCGCTTGTTGGTTTTGTGTGGGCACATGGATCAAAACTATTTTCCCTTTTTCAACATTATCTCTCAGAAAATAGTATCTCACTTCTGTGTGCTTGGTTTTGGAGTGGAGCACTAGATTCTTTGCAATACTAATGGAACTTGTGCTATTGCATAGAACTGGAACATGGTTGTACTCCTCACCAAAGTCACTCATGGTGTATGTGATCCAAAGGAAATGAGAGAGACAAATAGCTGCGGCAATGTACTCGGCTTCAGTTGGAGATTGAACAACACTCGATTGTTTGTTGGAAAACCAAGAACCAAAGAAGAACCCAGGAACTTGAAAGTTCCAGAAGTGTACTTCCTATCCAATCGACACCTGACAAAATCCGCATCTAAAAAATTGTAAAGCTACAAAGAAAAAGAGACGGAGTACCAAAGGCCAAAGTCAGGAGTGTATCACAAATACCTTAATATGCGCTTGATTGCTTGCCGATGTGAAGTCCTTGGAGATGATTGAAAACGAGCGCACAGACATATCGAGAATTGGATGTACGGCCTCATCGCCATCAGGTACAGGAGGGAGCCGATTATGCTCCGGTACTCCTGGCCCACGTGTTCACCTTCCTCATTCGCATCCAATGCTAGTCGTTCTCATCGACGTCGTCATGGCCTTGGAGTCCTCCATCTTGAACTTCCTCGCAATGTCCTTGTTGTACTTGGCTTGGTGCAAAAATGTTCCTTCCTTTGACTGCTTGATCGGGAGGCCGAGGAAGAACTGCAACTCGCCCATCATGCTCATCTCGAATTCCATGCTCATGTATTTTGTAAATCTGCAACCAAAGAGTTAGACGGGCCACCAAATACAATATCATCCACGTATCTGATCTACCTTTCCCATCTCAAAGACTCTCAAACAACAACCCCCTCAACCTACCATACCAAGCTCTAGGCGCCTACTTCAATCCATATAGTTCCTTCCTCAACTTGTACACCATGTGGGGGGGGGGGTACTTCTCACTCTCAAACCCCTGATAGGGACCGTTGCAAGAAAGGTCCTAGGGATGGCCCGATCTTCAAGACAATAGGTTTCGTAGCAACATAAATTGCTGCAAGCAGCGGGTAGATGCTTTATACCCGACAAAGGTTGGATGCGACCAAGCGTTAGGGAGAAGTCACCGAAACCGCGAAGACGTCGACTCGATCTCCAAATGACCGCAAAACCTAACTTGGGTCTGCACCGGTCAGACCGGTGTGGCCTGGGCTCTCGGGATGAACAGCACCTGCGGGTCAACTCCCCCAAATCCAACTCCCGATCTCCCGAATCGCTCTACGGATTTGCGCAAGACTTTGGGGATAGTAGGAACACCTCATGGGGAGTCCATATCCAAGATTTTGTCCACCAGTACTTGCCAAATTAAGAGGAATCAAATAAATTCCGTGAAGAGCTCCTCTAACCCTAGAACATCGAAAACCCCAAAATCGAGCCCCTCTGCTCACGGATTTGGGAGGGGAATCAAAGGGAAAAGAACCATGAAGGGTTCATGAATACATCCCCCAACAAATCCCCAAGAGAATGGTCCCAAAATCACTCCAAGAAAATCGCCAAGATAGGGCTCCGAAACTCACCAAAAAGAACGAACGGGAACAAGACATCCACGTCTTGAGGAACCACGCCGAATCATCTATACATCACAAAGAGGTTCATACAAAGTCTAGCTTGCCGCCCGATCATCCTTCTCTCTCACAAGATCTTACCATGAAGCGCTCGAGCCAGTCCTATAGAAATCCTAGGGAAAATAGGAAGGGAAAAATAGGAAAACCAAATGAGCTAGGGTTCCAAGAGGTGGCTGCCATCCTCTCACCACTTGGGTTATATGGAGGCAACCGAAAGTTTAAAATACCCTTACTAGCTATTTAGGGATACATGCCCCTCGAGGGAGAAATCAGAAATCTTTGTCATAGCTCCATTGGACGGATGCCCAGCGACTGCAAACTTGCTTAGCCTCGACGCAAGCCTTGCGATCCTGACGTGTGTCCTCCGCTTCGAAGTCTCCTGACTACGTCCTCGCACACCGGTCAGACCGGTGCTCCTCACCGTCAGACCGGTACCCACTGGTCAGACCTGTCAGACCCACCGGTCAGACCGGTCAGGAGCTGCTGCATCTCCGTCTTCGGTTCATCAGTCTTGGTGTTGTGGATCAACCAAGGAATCCAGTGGTTTTCTGGTGAACCACCAGAAACCCCGCGAACTCGGTGTAGCCTCCGCCAATCTCCACTCATGACTCGGCTCCCACGTAGTCCCAGCTCGACCTTGGTTTTGAGGCTCAACCAAGAAACTGTCCATGACTTCATCTTGCTATTCATGCCACCATGCGGCCCGCACTTGACTCCGCTGGCCACTGAGTCCCTCGAACCAAGACCACTTGTATTCTCCACACCTGGAGGCCTCACCGGCGTTGACCTTTCGCGCTTGTTCTTCACCTGCACCAACACCAGTCAAGCCGCAACCTGCACCTGCAATACTTAGCCAAGAATCAATCCACACAATGTTGTCAATCACTCATCACACCATGAAGCGACCATCCACCGGACCTCGAACCACACATGGTCCTCACTCTTCCCAATCAAGATATGCATCAGCATATTCCTTTTCTCAAAATTTTGGAACACTGATTTTAACATGAGCAATGCTGTTCGGATCAGCCCTATTGTGACCACGACGATTTTCACCATCATGACCAGCAGCACGACGACGTTCTCGGTGACGTTCAAATGGTCCACGGTGTGCAAAAGGATTATCATCATCATTGTACTCTTCCTCATGGCTGCCCTGAGATTCATCTTCATCATCAAAGCGAACATGACGATCATGATCACGATCACCTCCTTCACACCGATTCTCATGACCAGCACGCCTTCCACCACCACGATCATCACGACCACCTTGAAAATGGTCACGAAAACCACGCTCGAAACCAGAATTTTCATCACCGGATTTATCATGGTGATATGGAGCTCTTCGTCTCGCAACAGGAAGACGTTCATCAAGCATCCTCTCCATTGCCTCAATAAGCGAGTTGGCCATATTGCGCATCTTAGCTTGTGAGACAAGGGGCTCGTCATCTCCATGATTCCCACCACGGACACTTGAATCAGATCCTACCATGTTAGGGTTTGCAAGATATAGCGGAATAGGAAAAAAATATGTGGAAACACACAACCTCACCTCTTGCTTACCCAAGTTCTTACTCGTTCTCAAGGACCGTCAGTGTGCTGAGAGTGGCGTAACCAAACTTGTAATTAAGCAGTTGAAAGGATACAAATCAAGAGCCTCTGTTACGGATTTTTGTGGAGCTATAGGTTGCCGTTCAAGGAAGGCTATTGTACTCTAACCAAGTGCAACAAACCATCCAAACAAGGTGTAAATGTTGCTATCCAGAATCAACACCAACTTAATATATAAACATGAAACTTTTGATAACAGATCCGCAACAGAATCCCTTGCAACCTTTCAAATCTTCTTTCTTTCTCTTTTTTTTCTTCTTTTTTTGGCTCTTTCTTTCACAATTTTATTTTTGATTTTTTACTAACAGCAAACACCAAACAATCTATGAAGGCTGTGGATAAAAATTAAACAAGAGTACGATGGAAGAACAAAGGCGGTGACTAGCAACATGATGAATGGAATGGACACAAAGTAACAGTACCACCAAAATGGCCATAGGATTTTTTGTGTAGCTTTTTAGTGGAATGTAGGACATAAACAAAGTGATATATCAGATGATAAAGGGTGGGAGGGTGGGTAATAACCAAAAACCTTCCGTGACAATGATAGCTCTGATTACCAAATGATAGGGACCGTTGCAAGAAAGGACCTAGGGATGGCCCAATCTTCACGACAGTAGGTTTCGTAACAAGATAAATTGCTGCAGGCAGTGGGTAAATGCTTGGTACCTGACAAAGGTTTGATGCGACCAACGTCGGGGAGAAGTTACCGAAACCTAGAAGACGTCGTCTCGATCTCCAAATGACCGCAAAACCACAAGTCGGAACTAATCCACACGATACGGTGCAGCAAAGCTGGAATCCGTAGAGCACGAAGTAGCGGAATGCAGAGGGATCTCTTCACAAGTCCAAGAAGAACAAGGAAGAACAAGGGTGTGCAAGGCACTCAGCAGATTGGCTGCAATAAAATCATATGTGGTTGTCTATTCTCAATAATCAAAACTTAGTTTTTTATTAGTACATATGTGGTACTTATACTATGAACAACCCTCCTAGTTGGGTGTGAATTCGAGATGGAAATGAAGAGGCTAAGCATGTGAAAAGGCTCCCCAGAAATCAACTCCCGAGGTGGACTCGGGTGGCTGTTAACCTTCTGTGCAGCCTCCACTAAATCTGTAATAAATTTTTATTGGGAAGTCCAATGGACATGCGGTTTCTTGCATTGGAAAGTTGACTTCAAGATGATTCCATGAAGGACTCATGCAGCTCCAGACCTATCGGGATTTAAGAGTTATGATCAAATCATTATGCAGGTCAGAACATGTCCGAACTGACTGTCCGAACTTGTCCGAACTGATTGTCGAAACTGATCTGTCTGAACTTGTCCGAACTGAACTTGCTGGTTCATACTTGGTCCGAACTGATCCACTTGGTTCTTCTTATTTGCTTCCTCTCCATGTATAGCTGCACCACCCCTCTCACATATATACCTAAGTACAACCAATGTAGAACATTTAGGTAGTATAACGTTCTCAGATATGTTAAAGTTAATTTCAGCTAGGAGAGAGTTCACCTCTTGTTGTAGTTTCTTGGCACGACTTCGTGTAATTGGTCCATTGTTTATATTTATTGGTGTGTTGTCTTCATCCACTTGTGTAACTCTTGGGATGTCCACATCATCCTCCCCCTCTTGGAAAGGAGTCATCCTCAACTCTTCCACCCTAAAGAATGGAGAAAGGTCGGCGACATTGAAACTTGTACTAATACCATATGTACTTGGAAGATCAATTTCATATGCATTGTCATTGATCTTGCGAAGCACTTTGAATGGTCTATCAACACGTGGCTGCAGCTCGCTCTTGCGTTGGTCTGGGAATCGATCCTTGCGTTGGTGCACCCAAACCAAGTCTCCTTGTTGAAACACAATCTTTTTGCGACCCTTATTGTCGTGCTTCTCATACATCTTGGTCATCTTCTCAATGTTAGATTTTGCTCGTTCATGGAGTGTCTTAACAAATTCAGCACGCTTGCTTGCGTCGAAGTTCACACGTTCCTGCATAGGTAAAGGCAATAGATCGATGGGAGCAGCAGGTTTGAAGCCATATACAATTTCAAAGGGACTAAATTTTCTGGTTGAATGTACTGCCCTGTTGTATGTGAAATCCACATGAGGCAAGCTATCCTCCCAAAGCTGCAAGTTCTTCTTGAGGACAGCCCGCAACAATGTTGACAAGGTGCGGTTCACAACTTCAGTTTGCCCATCAGTTTGTGGGTGACAAGTTGTGGAGAACAACAATCTTGTCCCAAGTTTTCCCCACATGGTCGTCCAAAAGTAGCTCAAAAATTGGTGTCACAATCAGACACATTAGTTCGTGGCACACCATGTAAGCGCACGATTTCCCCAAAAAACATTCAGCAATGTATGAAGCATCGTCGCTCTTATGACAGGGAATAAAAGGAGCCATTTTATTAAAGTGTTCAACCACAACAAAGATTGAATCTCTCCCCCTCTTAGTTCGAGGTAAACTGAGAACAAAATCCATAGAAATGTCTTCGCATGGTACACTAGGAATAGGTAGAGGGGTGTATAAACCATGAGGGTTCAAGCGGGACTTAGCTTTGTGGCAGGTTACGCAGCGTAGTACGTATCTCTCCACATCTCTTCACATCTGTCCAAAAGAAGTGATCAGCCAGCACCTGCTCTGTTTTCTTAGCACCAAAGTGACCCATTAGTCCTCTAGCATGAGCTTCCTACAAAAGCGAAGGATGAACATAGCAATTTGGGATGCAAAGTTTGTTAGCTCAAAATAAAAATCCTTCATGCAAATGGAACTTTTGCCAACCCTTGCCAGCACAACATTTAGAAAATGGTTCAGCAAAGTATGAATCGGTAGCATACAAATCGTTAATACTTTCCAAACAAAAAATTTTAACATCAAGTTGGGTCAGCAAAGCATGACGTCCAGACAAAGCATCTGCAACAACATTATCCTTCCCTTTCTTGTATTTGACAATATAAGGAAAAGTTTCTATGAATTCACTCCATTTAGCATGTCTTTTTGTTCAGTTTTAATTGACCTTATCGATGTTTCAATGATTCATGATCAGAATGAATAATGAACTCTTTAGGCAAAAGGTTGTGCTCCCAAGTTTCCAAAGTCCTCACAAGAGCATAAAGTTCTTTATCATAAATGGTATTATTCAGAGTTGGACTACTTAGCCTCTCAGTAAAATATGCAATGGGTCTTCCTTCTTGCATAAGCACGCCTCCAATTCCTACACCACTTGCAACACATTCAATTTCAAAAGTCTTACCGAAGTTCGGAAGTGCAAGGAGTGGGGCTGTTGTCAATGTCATTTTGAGCTTGTTAAATGCCTTCTCTTGTGCTGCACCCCAATGGAATTCCGCGTCCTTCTCTGTTAACTTGTTGATTGGGGCAGCAATGGTACTGAAATCTTTAACAAACTGACGGTAGAAGCCGGCAAGTCCAAGAAAGCTTCGCACTTGGCTCACATTTTGTGGAGCCAACCATTCACGTAAAGCCTTAATCTTCTCTTCATCAACCTCCACGCCTTGAGCTGAAACAACAAAGCTAAGAAAGACTACCTTGACGGCACAAAAGGTGCACTTGGCAAGGTTAGCAAACAAGCATTCCTTCCTCAAAACAGCAAGCGCACATTTTATATGTTCAACATGTTCATCAAGAAACTTGCTGTAAATTAGTATGTCATCAAAATAAACAACAACAAATTTGCCAATGAATGGCCTAAGCACATGATTCATTAAACGCATGAAGGTACTGGGTGCATTGGTCAATCCAAAAGACTTCAATAACCATTCATACAGCCCAAACTTGGTTTTGAAGGCTGTTTTCCATTCATCTCCTTCTTTCATTCGAATTTGATGATAGCCACTTCTCAAATCAATTTTTGTAAAAATGATAGCACCATTAAATTCATCAAGCATGTCATCAAGCCTAGGTATGGGATGTCTATACCTTATTGTAATGTTATTTATGGCTCGACAATCAACACACATTCTCCATGAGCCATCTTTTTTAGGAACTAAAAGAACAAGAACTGCACAAGGTGAAAGACTTTCTTTAACATACCCTTTGTTGATGAGCTCTTGTACTTGGCGCTGAATTTCTTTGGTTTCTTCCGGGTTGGTACGGTATGGTGCACGGTTTGGAAGAGAAGCACCAGGAACAAGGTCGATTTGATGTTCAATCCCTCTCTTGGGTGGCAGCCCTGGTGGTACTTCCTCCGGAAACACATCTTCATATTCCTGTAGCACATCAAAAACAACACTAGGCAAAGGAGAGGGTAAGTCGTTAGTGGAAAGAAAATTGTCTTTGCATAGGAGTACAAAGAACAATGCATTGGGTTCACTCAATTCGTTTAAATCCCCTTTCCTAGCCATCATTACTAATCCCTATTTTCCCTGTGGTTCGGTTCGTTGCAGCTATGGAGTTTTATTTGGCTGTGGAATCACTCTCTCACTATGTATGTGGCTCACTCGTAAGTGGTTCTCGCTCTCTCGCTATTTTTGGTTCAGATCATCCTTCAAAATGTCCTCCGACGACAAAGGAAGCAAAGTGATGCACTTTCATTTGTACAAGAGAACAACCTTGTTAGTACGACCACAAATCTGAACATCACGGTAATATAACCATGGTCTTCCGAACAGCAATTGGCATGTTTGCATTGGCACCACATCACACTCCACTTGATCACTATATCTCCAAATAGAAAAAGGAATAGTCACAATATTGCTCACACGCACCACACCCATTCAACCATTGAATCTTTTATGGAGAAGGATGACACCGCTGTTTTAACCCCAATCTCTCAACCAATTGTTGACTTGCAATATTATTGCAGCTGCCATTATCAACAATGATCCGACAAAGCTTGTCCTTGATCATGCCTCGAGTGTCAAAAAGATTGTGTCACTGATTATTTTCTTCTTTCACAATAGTGACACTAAGCACATGTTGAGAAATAAAGCAATTATTATCACCTTCCTCGGGTTGAATCTTAGTCTCACCATTCCCAATTTCCTCATCATATATTGAAGCACGATCTTCATCACTTTCAGATTCCCATTCACCTTGCTCATTTACAAGCATAGTCCTTTTACTAGGACACTCAGCAGCAATGTGCCCACGACCTTGGCACTTGTGACAATCAATGCCTCGGCTATGTGAAGATGATGCGGCGGATGATGTAGCTGAAGGAGCTGCCGCACTTGTAGAAGGACGGCAATTTTCTTGCTGATTTGCAGGTGAAGAAGCACTAGAGAATGGTGTCTTTGCAGTACCAATGGATGGAGAGGACCTAGCTGAGCACCTTGAGATTGAACACCACCAACATATGTACTGGGCTGTTGCCAGCGCCATGAAATTGAGACAGATCGACCCCCATAGGATCGCCCACGTCCTTCTTGCTGAATTTTCCTCTCAGTGTGCATAGCTTGATCAACAAGAACTTGCAAAGTTTGATATGGAAACATCTCCACAAAACTTGATATATCATCATCGAGACCATGCAAAAATCTTGCCATTCTTGACTCTTCATCTTCTCTAATATCAGACCGAATCAAGAGCAACTCCATCTCTTTGATATATTCGTCAACTAATTTAGAACCTTGTTTCAATGTTTGTAACCTGTTATGGAGGTCACGCCAATAGCTTGATGGAATAAAACGCCTCCTCATCACACGCTTCATTTCAGCCTATGTGTTGATATGATCACATCCCAATACAAGCTGATTTTATTGTATTTGATTCCACCAAGTGAGAGCATAGCCATAGAATTCAATGCAAGCAAGGCTAACACGTCTCCGATCAGAGAGATTATGCACTATGAAAATTTGATCACACTGCTCTTTGAAGGACCGAAACGACGAACAAGAGAGGGGGGGAGTGAATGGGAGTCGATAAAAGTTCTTCTCGAAGGAGATAGAGACTCCAACAAGATGAACACGACTTCTGACACACGTCTCTGACTCACTACCCAAGTTGGCCAAGACCACATAGCCACTGGAGTGCTATTGGCCCTAGGAACCAACAACCAACCTCACGGACCCGAGAACGCAGCGGAACACAAACCTCGAGCCTTACTGACCTACACCAGTCAGGCCGGTGAGCACCACCGGTCAGGCCGGTCCCTGCTGGTGACACCTGGAGACTTCCAAAGAACATCCCCTACACTAGTCAGGCCAGTGTAGCTCATCGGTTAGACCGGTTCAAGCCAGAAAGCCCCAAAACACCAAACAGACCTACCAAGCTCCAAACTGACCCAAACACAAAACAGCAGCAACACGGGACAACATCGAACTCACCCAAACGTTCACCCAAGCAAAAACCCAACTGGGGTCTGCACCAGTCAGACCGGTGAGAGGCACCAGTTAGATCGGTGTGGCCTGGGCTCTCGGGATGAACAGCACCCGCGGGTCAACTCCCCCAAAGCCAACTCCCGGTCTCCCGAATCGCTCCACGGATTTGCGCAGGACTTTGGGGATAGTAGGAACACCTCATGGGGAGTCCATAGCCAAGATTTTGTCCACCAAAACTTGCCAAATCAAGAGGAATCGAAGAAATTCCGCCAAGAGCTCCTCTAACCCTAGAACACTAAAAACCCCAAATCGAGCCCCTTTGCTCATGGATTTGGGAGGGGACTCAAAGGGAAAAGAACCACGAAGGGTTCATGCATACATCCCCCACCAAATCCCCAAGAGAAAGGTCCTGAAATCACTCCAAGAAAATTGCCAAGAAAGGGCTCCGAAAATGACCAAAAAGAATGAACGAGAACAACACATCGAAGCCTTGAGGAACCACGCCGAATCATCTATACATCACAAAGAGGTTCATACAAGGTCTAGCTTGCCGCCCGATCATCCTTCCCTCTTACAAGATCTCACCATGAAGCTCTCAAGCTATTCCTATAGAAATCCTAGGGAAAATAGGAAGGGAAAAATAGGAAAACCAAATGAGCTAGGGTTCCCAGAGGTGACTGCCATCCTCTCACCACTTGGGTTATATGGAGGCAACCGAAAGTCCAAAATACCCGTACTAGCTAATTATGGATACATGCCCCTCGAGGGCAAAATCAGAAATCTTTGTCATCGCTCCTTGGGACGGATGCCCAGCGACCGTAAACTTGCTTAGCCTCGACGCAAGCCTTGCGATCCCGACCCGTGTCCTCCACTTTGAAGTCTCCGGATTGCGTCATCGCACACCGGTCAGACCGGTGCTCCTCACCAGTCAGACCGGTACCCACCGGTCAGACCTGTCAGACCCACGGGTCAGACCAGTCTGGAGCTGCTGCATCTCCGTCTTCGGTTCTTCACTCTTGGCTTTGTGGATCAACCAAGGAACCTAGTGGTTTTCCGGTGAACCACCGGAAACCCCGCGAACTCAGTGTAGCCTCCCCCAATCTCCACTCATGACTCAGCTCCCACGTAGTCCCGGCTCGACTTTGATTTTGAGGCTCAACCAAGAAACCGTCCATGACTTCATCTTGCTGTTCATGCCACCATGCGGCCCGCACTTGACTCCGCTGGCCACCTGGTGCCTCGAACCAAGCCTACTTGTCTTCTCCACACCCAGAGGCCTCACCAGCGACAACCTTTCACGCTTGTTCTTCACCTGCACCAACACCAATCTAGCCGCAACCTGCACCTGCAATACTTAGCCAAGAATCAGTCCACACAACGTTGTCAATCACTCATCACACCAGGAAGCGACCATCCGCCGGTCCTCGAACCACACAAGGTCCTCACTCTTCATGATTCCGACCACGGACACTTGAATCAGATCCTGCCATGTTCGGGTTTGCAAGATATAGTGGAATAGGAAAAAAATATGTGGAAACACACAACCTCACCTCTTGCTTACCCAAGTTCTTACTCGTTCTCAAGGACCGTGAGTGTGCTGAAAGTAGCATAACCAAACTTGTAATTAAGTGGTTGAAAGGATATGAATCAAGAGTCTCTATTACGGATTTTTGTGGAGCTATAGGTTGTTGTTCAAGGAAGGCTATGGTACTATAACCAAGTGCAACAAACCATCCAAACAAGATGTAAATATTGCTGTCCAGAATCAACACCAACTTAATATATAAACATGAAACTTTTGATAACAGATCCGCAACACAACCCCTTGCAACCTTTCAAATCTCCTTTCTTTCTCCTTTTCTTCTTTTTTTGGCTCTTTCTTTCACACTTTTTTTGATTTTTTTACTAACAGCAAACACCAAACAATCTATGAAGGCTGCGGATAAAAATTAAACAAGAGTACGACAGAAGAACAGAGGTGGTACTAGCAACATGATGAATGGAATGAACACAAAGTAACAGTACCAACAAAATGACAGCAGCATCATCATTTTCTTCATTTGTACACCTCTGAACAAGCTCTCAAATTGATGAAGACAGTAGCATCCATCGCGGGATTCGGAGAGGTTGATGATTTATCTTGCAACTCTTTTAGGCATGACTTCTTTATTCATTATTCAAGCCTTGTCTACATGGTTAGTGAAAATCAGGCCTTTCCCGACATATGATTCTTTAAGGTCATTAGCTTGACCAAGCGCAAAGCATGATCGAGATTTACAAAACTTATTGTAAACATACGCGTCCATAATTAACACCACATGTGAATTGTAGCAACAAGTCAAGGTGTAAATAAAAGAAGCATATGTTTCATTCATAGCACTTAGCTCATCATTAGGCAAAGGATCAAAAATAAATGTTTCCTCTTTTTCATTCTCAAGAAAATCTAGCCTATCATCATGATCACTATTGGAACAAGGCATAGACATTAAACTATCATTCATACTATTGGTTGAGCATGAGTATTTGAATTTATCAACATCAATACCAATAATATCTTGAGATTTCAGCGCGTACCTTGGCCTTAGAGCTTTTTCAACAAGAGTGATATTTGGTTCATCAAGCGGTGTTGAAGGCGAATCGATCTCAACAAGTGTAGTTGCCTCTTCATCACCATCTTGCAATTTCTTCAACTCATCATGTGGAACATGTAATCCTTCAACTATGTATGCATTCATCTCTTCTTTGAAGTCTTCTTTATCAACCAGATCTTCATCTTCAAAGACTTGTATGTTGCTTTCTTTATCTTCCATGTACCACATGTCGTCAAGATCACTCATTGTTGATTCACTCTTTTCTTCATCCTTTAGTACTTCCATGTCTTGATTTGCTAGTGTGTAGGCTTCAATAGCACACAAGCTATCATCTAGCTTGAGTCCTATCTCCTCCCATTTATCCTTTGAGTCACTAGGCTTATCACGGTTGTACTCTTCTCTTCCTTCATCATAAATCTTTGAGTTGTCAAACCGGTCGATCCATCCTTCATCTCCTTCTTTTCTTTCTTCTTCAAACATCTTTTGGATCGACTCTCCACTCATCTCTTGATCAAATATATCTTCAATTAGTTTGGCAATGTGTCGGCGATCCTCCTTCCTTCGGTAGTTAATTAGTGGGGCGAAATCAACTTGAACCCAACCGGATTGCTTGAACTCCGCCATTGGTCTAGCATTCCACATACTTCGGCCTACATTCATGTTAATTTCAACATTTTTAACATCCGAAATGACTTCTCTTACCTTAGGAAGTGGATCTTCAATTTCTTGTATGCTCGGTTCATCTTCCTTGACCTTCGGTTCATCTTTTTCAGAAATTTCAGCAAGCACCTTGGGCTTGCTTTTGTCGTTTTGCTCCTCTTGACAACATCTTTGCCAATCTCGTATTGTTCTTTGTCCATTGCTTATCCTTTGTAAGATTTGTGCGGCTTCACTAATTGTTTTATCCAATATATCACCGCCTGCACACATGCTTACAAAACGAGACGAGTTAGGGGTTAGTGAAAAATAAAAGGTATGCAACATCAAATCACCGGAAAATCCCAAGTTCGGGCCTCGCTCAAGTAGTTCATTAAAACGGTCCCATGCTTCATCAATTCCTTCATCCTCTCCTTGCTTGAAAGTGAGCACTTGCCTCCTTAAGTCTTGGACCTTGCTTATGGGAAAGAACTTCAAAAGAAACTTCTTCACTAGCTCATCCCAATTTCCTTTTGCTTCAACGGACGCAAGTGTGTACCATCTTCGCGCTTCATCTTCGAGAGAGAATGGAAAAAGATTCCACTTGAACCAAGCGGCCGGAACTCCTTTTTGTTGCACCGTGTTGCATAACATCGTGAATTCCTTAATGTGTCTATATGGGTTGTCATCCTCCAATCCTCTAAATGGTTTTGTCGCCACTAACTTGATGATTCCAGGCTTCACTTCGTAGTGGGTTGTAGCAAACGTCAAATCTGATTTTTGCATCTCGATGTCTTCCATTGACGGCATTGCTAGCTCCCTTAGCGACATCTCTTCGTCTTCCAATGGTGAGGTGAACAAATCCATCTAGGCACAAGAAAAGTAGAAAGAAAAACAAAAAAGATTTTTTTCCTTTTTTTAGAAAATAAGGGTTAGGTGTTAGTAATCAACAAAATTAATACTAGATTAAACGTAGCAAACTGGCTTGCTCCCCGGCAACGGCGCCAGAAAAAGGGGCTTGTTGACGGATAAAACTCGTATCCACCTACGATCCGCAAGCGTACGGACCTACACCTTTTTCACCACGGGATTCCCAAGGTTCTTGTCAATCCGCGGAGCAAGCGGATTACTAGCGCTTAACCAAGTACTAATCTAGTTGAATGGAAAACCTTTGAAAGAGTATTAATCTAAAAGTAAAGACAATCTAACCTAAGTCAATCTAAGTTAAGTAGATCAAACAAATCTAGGGTTAAACTAGATGATAAAGGGGTGAACACAAGAGAGTGAGCAAGAAAGATAAGCGTTCCCTCCCTAGGATCTAGGATAACATGGTATGCATCTACTACACGAAAGCGGTAAACCAATCTACCGGGGGTTGTGACCACGGTTTCGCCCTTTCCCTCCTCTCGCATCGTCACTACGCGAAGGTAATCGTGACTAGACCTATGATGGACACGGTATGTTGATGGAATCTATGGGAGTAGCGGATATCATACGCCCGAAAAAACATGGTAGCTAACCTTAATCATCAAAGCATCATCAACATGAAAACAATAGATTGAAACCACAAATCGAGTAGCGATCACATAGCATGTATCCATCTAATCCTAGGGATGAACGGAGACATTACCCCATCATCTTACACGGATTGAGGCACATAGGGGTGATGGAGACTCCGGAGAACGTCGTCGATGAAGATGGCGGCGATGGAGCTTGGGAACACCCGTAGGCCAACGGCTTGAAGTCCTTCTCTTGCTTCCTTCTCTCCGCCGGCGTTGATCCTTGCGACGAGCTCATCTAACTCTCTCCCTCATCTTGCGGCGGCGGTGTTCTGGTGATTGGCGTCGGTAGGATGATTTGTTCGATGTGGCGGCCGACGGCGGCGGAGGGAATAAATAGACGAACACCTAGGGCAAAGGGGGGGACCGAACCGACCCCGGAGTGGGCCGGGCCGGTCGGCCCAGCCGGCCGGCCCGAGCCCACTTCGGCCCGGTTCGGCCCCGGTTTCCTCCCCGGTTGCTTCTCGTGTGATCCCTTATTCGTGTGCACTTGCATGTGGGCCTTTGACGTCGTTTCCTTCACGGTTAAGGCTTGAATCCTTGCTATGCAAGCTTCGCTGTTTTCTGGTTGAGTCCCTGAAGACTTGCACATTGACGCTTCGGTCCTCGGGTCATTTGGAGTCATGTTCATCACGTGTCTTGACTCTCGTCGGGCTTCATGATCTTCTTCCAAAGTGCTTGGTGAACTTATCCCGAAAGTCTCCTCTTTAGCGTAGATTTCCTGCGTAAACAACAAACTCCAAAATCGACATGCAAGTGTGAACTTGTTACATCATTAGTATGCCTAGTGGCGGGTTAGTTGCAAATCATAATCGAAACCAATGTATAACAAGTACTCTAGGTTGACGGAAATTCACCGTCAACATCTCCCCCATGCTTAAACCTTGCTCGTCCTCGAGTAAGTAATCCTTGCTTAAAAGGGAAATCGGTGTTGCCTTCCAATGTTGTCCCCGCACTTAGTCATTCATGACGAGGCAAATTGCTCTCTCTTAAGAATTTATTTTTAAAGTTCAAGTTGTGACCGGCTTCTTTTTCATTATGGAAGATAGACTAACAATAAAGAACAAGCCACATTTAACACGATGCTCTCAAACTTAAGTGAACTTCAAACCATTACCTTGTCACATGGAAGATTTTCAAAAAGATGCATATCCAACATAAGTGAAAATCTCTTGCAAGAGCCCATGGAAACACTCATCTCATCAAGTCACTCAAGCCTATACTAGATTATTTTCAACCTACTCTACTCATATGTGATAGTGAAAGGCTTATGTGGAGCTTGGAAGGTTAAAAACAATCCTAGCAAAACATACATCCGAAATATTGTCAAATTAAGAGAGAGGTCTATTGGAATTACCGAGACTCGTCAAAAAGGCCATGGAAAATAAATGTTGGAAAGAGAGAAGGATGAAACACAGACATTTAGATAAGTGGACATGTGCAAGTGGCAAATGGATGATCCCGAGGCACGAGTGAAGTCCTCGTTATCGGATTGCACATGGTTGGAAGATTTGAGTATGGATTTGTCATCAAGGCACTTGAAAACTTATGAAGCAAAAAGAACCGAAGAGCATCTTTATTTTTTCTTTATTTTATTTCCTTCTCATATTTCTCTCTTTCTTTTTTTTACTTTATTCTTCCTATTTTTCTTACTTTTCTTTTCTTCTTATCATATATTTTTTTCATTTTCTATTTTATTCTTTTTTTTCTTTTGCTCCTCAAAACTTTTTGCAACATAATACTTACATAACATTTGTGTCAGAGAATGACTCCTCCCCCATGCTTGAACGATGCTCATCCTCGAGCATAAAAGAGAGGGGAAATGATCGCTAAAGTAAGTATAAATTCCATAATCTTGCGGAATATTTGAATCTCCATCGAGAATTTTACTCCATACTCAAATTGGGTTGTGGACAAGGAGGTGATCACAAAAAGATGTTTTTGGTTTAGGGTGGATGCCCAGCGAAGTTTGCGAAATTTTCGATGTGAAAACCCACAATGCATGGACAAGAAGGCTAGCATGAAAAAGTTACACAAAGGAATGACCAGCTTCTTAGTCTCGAACCATAGAAATCAATCCTAATCCAACTCATCAAAACATATGTTTGCAATCTATGGATTTTGTTATCATAAAAGATATATGTATATGGCTTTGGTAGGTAGAACTTTGCAAGAGCATCACAAATATGTAGGTAGCATAAAAGTTAAGTTTTCATAAAAACAACAAGTTATCTGGCTATCCGTAAACTTAAATCAAAGAGCAAAGATATGTATGTGGGTCTAGAGCATAGTCATTTCACCTCCACAAATAAAAGAGCCGGTATTTAAATTAATTTCAGATCATATTATAGAGAGCAATTAGCCAAGACATGTATAACTTCATGTAGGTAAAACAAAGCGGCAACTTTCATCATCTTTCCATAAGCATAGGCAATATAAAACATCGAGGTGAACACATGGTCATGCTTATCTATTTAAAGTAAAAAGAAACCTAGGTTGTCCTCCTAGTAGCCATGTTATTGTTTGAAGAGAAAAACAAAAGGTTGCACCTAGTTGATGTTGAAGGCATACTTACAAGCATTTGTGTTTGGAAAAGAGAAGGTCCATGGAGATGTTACCATCCTTTGTAATTCTTCGTTGCCTTCTTCCGACATCTCCATGTATCGATGTGGCTTTTGCTTTTGTCTTGATTTATTCATGCTCCTAAACTTCTGAATTTGATCTTGTATGCTTAATGGAGTCATTGGTCACCCTTCTCTTCAATGTTGTCATCACCATCTCCTCTTTCTTGTTCTCATCATCTCCTTGTTGTCTCTTTTTCATGGATTTCCCCCTCTGTCCAGAACAGAAAATATATCGAAATATAGCTCTATTAAAAAGTTTATGAAATTACCTTTCCAACGTGTGGTCATTCATCAAAAACGGAGTTCAAACAAGGGAGCTATGTCCATTTTACTTCAGCGCTGCGTGCTGTCCAAAACTGATTTCAGGACGTGTTGCACTCGGTGATTCGGGCATAACCGCTTGTAGGAACCTCCGATTGTCTTGATTCTTGATTTGTTGGAATCGTAACTTCATGGGGCTTCTAAATATCCAAAAATATCCAGTGTTTTCCCTTCGAGACCATACAGAATTTTGATGAGATTGGTGGCTTCTTGCGCATTGATCCGGAGATGTTAACGATCTTTATCATTCTATATTCTAGAGTGTCATGTTGCACTTCCGTGTTGAAGATTCAGGGTCTCCCCCATGCTTAGCATTTTGCTAGTCATGGAAGAAGAAGACAAAGCACTTCTTAGCCATCCTTCAATTTCCTTGTAGTGAGAGTCTTTATCTTGCCTGTAAGACGTTTTAAACGCACATTCTACCCCAAGGTGACGGTTGGGAGTAGATAGAATTGCCAACAATCCAACAATGTATCCTAAGATTCTTAACTTGTGGCATAATTAGTCTAATGAGGAATAAAAAACTAATGAGTGTACGTGGTGCAAGGTGTGTATGCACATGATAGGAAAGCATATAAACAAGACAATGTTTTCACCTAGTTCTAAACACCATGTTTACAACTAGGTTGCCGAATTTCTCCATAGCCATAAATGTTTATATATCTAGGGTTAAAACACCATGTCTATCCCTAAATCAATAACTCTTATAGCACAAGAAAAATTAAGCGCATCGCAAAGCTTATAAACTGACCAAAGTAACATGAAAACATATGAAAAACTAGCTAGGTTTATCGAACTTAACGATGATAGTCCGCAATCATGTTTAAACACCACGTTTACACAAGATCACGAAAGGAAAATACTCATAATGCCTTATGAAGTATTAACATGGAAAATGAAGCATACATCATTGAGCCTTAAAACAACCAAGCCAACTATATGCAAAACATGTACATGCAAAGAAACATCACGTTGATAACAAAATGCAATGCATGCAAATAAATAAATATGAGCATGAACATGATGGTGGTTCTAAAAAGAAAACTAAACTTAGATTAATAACCACAAGTTGATCATCATAAGATGGTGCCATTTTTTTATTTTCTCTAAGAAAGTAGTAAAAACATAAAGAAACGGGTTGCCTCCCGAAAAGCGCTTCATTTAAAGTCATAGAGCTCGACTTTCTCACATACCTTCTTTTCGTTGCATAGCCATGGCCCTTCATGCAAGAAGAAAAGGTACCAATGCAGCTTTAATTTACTTCCCATGTTGTGCTTGATCACTTATAGAAGACTTGCCCAAAGCATCATTTTGTTTCATCATTATCTCCTTCTTTATCATCCTTCGGTGCTGCCTTCACTCCATGAATTTTTTTATGTCTAGAACAGAGAGTATACTCAAGCTCTACTCCATTGCACAGTGCACAAAATTTCCTTTCCAACGAGTCTTCATTTGCCCACATCGGACTCCGGACAAGAGAGTTACGTCCGTTTTACTTCGGCGATGAAATCTGTCATGAAATTTCAGAACGCGCAACGCTCAATGTTTTCTCCATAACTCCTTGCACGGGTCTTCAAACTTGTTGGTTCTTGATGCATTGGAACGGTAATTTGATGGAGCTTCTGAATATCTCATTTTATTCATTTGTACACCTCTGAACAAGCTCTCAAATTGATGAAGACAGCAGCATCCATCGCGGGATTCGGAGAGGTTGATGATTTATCTTGCAACTCTTTTAGGCATGACTTCTTTTTTTCATTATTCAAGACTTGTCTACATGGTTAGTGAAAATCGGGCCTTTCCCGACATATGATTCTTTAAGGTCATTAGCTTGACCAAGCGCAAAGCATGATCGAGATTTACAAAACTTATTGTAAACATACGCGTCCATAATTAACACCACATGTGAATTGTAGCAACAAGTCAAGGTGTAAATAAAAGAAGCATATGTTTCATGCATAGCACTTAGCTCATCATTAGGCAATGGATCAAAAATAAATGTTTCCTCTTTTTCATTCTCAAGAAAATCTAGCCTATCATCATGATCACTATTGGAACAAGGCATAGACATTAAACTATCATTCATACTATTGGTTGAGCATGAGTATTTGAATTTATCAACATCAATACCAATAATATCTTGAGATTTCAGCGCGTACCTTGGCCTTAGAGATTTTTCAACAAGAGTGATATTTGGTTCATCAAGCGGTGTTGAAGGCGAATCGATCTCAACAAGTGTAGTTGCCTCTTCATCACCATCTTGCAATTTCTTCAACTCATCATGTGGAACATGTAATCCTTCAACTATGTATGCATTCATCTCTTCTTTGAAGTCTTCTTTATCAACCAGATCTTCATCTTCAAAGACTTGTATGTTGCTTTCTTTATCTTCCATGTACCACATGTCGTCAAGATCGCTCATTGTTGATTCACTCTTTTCTTCATCCTTGAGTACTTCCATGTCTTGATTTGCTAGTGTGTAGGCTTCAATAGCACACAAGCTATCATCTAGCTTGAGTCCTATCTCCTCCCATTTATCCTTTGAGTCACTAGGCTTATCACGGTTGTACTCTTCTCTTCCTTCATCATAAATCTTTGAGTTGTCAAACCGGTCGATCCATCCTTCATCTCCTTCTTTTCTTTCTTCTTCAAACATCTTTTGGATCGACTCTCCACTCATCTCTTGATCAAATATATCTTCAATTAGTTTGGCAATGTGTCGGCGTTCCTCCTTCCTTCGGTAGTTAATTAGTGGGGCGAAATCAACTTGAACCCAACCGGATTGATTGAACTCCGCCAATGGTCTAGCATTCCACATACTTCGGCCTACATTCATGTTAATTTCAACATTTTAACATCCGAAATGACTTCTCTTACCTTAGGAAGTGGATCTTCAATTTCTTGTATGCTCGGTTCATCTTCCTTGACCTTCGGTTCATCTTTTTCAGAAATTTCAGCAAGCACCTTGGGCTTGCTTTTGTCGTTTTGCTCCTCTTGACAACATCTTTGCCAATCTCGTAGTGTTCTTTGTCCATTGCTTATCCTTTGTAAGATTTGTGCGGCTTCACTAATTGTTTTATCCAATATATCACCGCCGCACACATGCTTACAAAACGAGACGAGTTAGGGGTTAGTGAAAAATAAAAGGTATGCAACATCAAATCACCGGAAAATCCCAAGTTCGGGCCTCGCTCAAGTAGTTCATTAAAACGGTCCCATGCTTCATCAATTCCTTCATCCTCTCCTTGCTTGAAAGTGAGCACTTGCCTCCTTAAGTCTTGGACCTTGCTTATGGGAAAGAACTTCAAAAGAAACTTCTTCACTAGCTCATCCCAATTTCCTTTTGCTTCAACGGACGCAAGTGTGTACCATCTTCGCGCTTCATCTTCGAGAGAGAATGGAAAAAGATTCCACTTGAACCAAGCGGCCGGAACTCCTTTTTGTTGCACCGTGTTGCATAACATCGTGAATTCCTTAATGTGTCTATATGGGTTGTCATCCTCCAATCCTCTAAATGGTTTTGTCGCCACTAACTTGATGATTCCGGGCTTCACTTCGTAGTGGGTTGTAGCAAACGTCAAATCTGATTTTTGCATCTCGATGTCTTCCATTGACGGCATTGCTAGCTCCCTTAGCGACATCTCTTCGTCTTCCAATGGTGAGGTGAACAAATCCATCTAGGCACAAGAAAAGTAGAAAGAAAAACAAAAAAGATTTTTTTCCTTTTTTTTAGAAAATAAGGGTTAGGTGTTAGTAATCAACAAAATTAATACTAGATTAAACGTAGCAAGCGGCTTGCTCCCCGGCAACGGCGCCAGAAAAAGGGGCTTGTTGACGGATAAAACTCGTATCCACCTACGATCCGCAAGCGTACGGACCTACACCTTTTTCACCACGGGATTCCCAAGGTTCTTGTCAATCCGCGGAGCAAGGGGATTACTAGCGCTTAACCAAGTACTAATCTAGTTGAATGGAAAACCTTTGAAAGAGTATTAATCTAAAAGTAAAGACAATCTAACCTAAGTTAATCTAAGTTAAGTTGATCAAACAAATCTAGGGTTAAACTAGATGATAAAGGGGTGAACACAAGAGAGTGAGCAAGAAAGATAAGCGTTCCCTCCCTAGGATCTAGGATAACATGGTATGCATCTACTACACGAAAGCGGTAAACCAATCTACTGGGGGTTGTGACCACGGTTTCGCCCTTTCCCTCCTCTCGTACTGTCACTACGCGAAGGTAATCGTGACTAGACCTATGATGGACACGGTATGTTGATGGAATCTATGGGAGTAGCGGATATCATACGCCCGAAAAAACATGGTAGCTAACCTTAATCATCAAAGCATCATCAACATGAAAACAATAGATTGAAACCACAAATCGAGTAGCGATCACATAGCATGTATCCATCTAATCCTAGGGATGAACGGAGACATTACCCCATCATCTTACACGGATTGAGGCACATAGGGGTGATGGAGACTCCGGAGAACGTCGTCGATGAAGATGGCGGTGATGGAGCTTGGGAACACCCGTAGGCCAACGGCTTGGAGTCCTCCTCTTGCTTCCTTCTCTCCGCCGGCGTTGATCCTTGCGACGAGCTCATCTAACTCTCTCCCTCATCTTGCGGCGGCGGTGTTCTGGTGATTGGCGTCGGTAGGATGATTTGTTCGATGTGGCGGCCGACGGCGGCGGAGGGAATAAATAGACGAACACCTAGGGCAAAGGGGGACCGAACCGACCCCGGAGTGGGCTGGGCCGGTCAGCCTAGGCCGGCCGGCCCAGGCCCACTTCGGCCCGGTTCGGCCCCGGTTTCCTCCCCGGTTGCTTCTCGCGTGATCCCTTATTCGTGTGCACTTGCATGTGGGCCTTTGACGTCGTTTCTTTCACGGTTAAGGCTTGAATCCTTGCTATGCAAGCTTCGCTGTTTTCTGGTTGAGTCCCTGAAGACTTGCACGTTGACGCTTCGGTCCTCGGGTCATTTGGAGTCATGTTCATCACGTGTCTTGACTCTCGTCGGGCTTCATGATCTTCTTCCAAAGTGCTTGGTGAACTTATCCCGAAAGTCTCCTCTTTAGCGTAGATTTCCTGCGTAAACAACAAACTCCAAAATCGACATGCAAGTGTGAACTTGTTACATCATTAGTATGCTTAGTGGCGGGTTAGTTGCAAATCATAATCGAAAATGTATAACAAGTACTCTAGGTTGACGGAAATTCACTGTCAACAGTAATAACCAAAAACCTACCGTGACAACGATAGCTCTGATTACCACATGATAGGGATTGTTGCAAGAAAGGTCCTAGGGATGGCCCGATCTTCACGACAGTTGGTTTCATAACAAGATAAATTGCTGCAGGCAGTGGGTAAATGCTTTATACCTCACAAAGGTTGGATGCAACCAAGCGTCGGGGAGAAGTCACCGAAACCGCGAAGACGTCGACTCGATCTCCAAATGACCGCAAAACCACAAGTCGGAACTAATCCACACAATACGGTGCAGAAAAGTTGGAATCCGTAGAGCACGAAGTAGCGTAACCCAAAGGGATCTCTTCACACGTCCAAGAAGAAAAAGGAAGAACAAGGGTGTGCAAGGCACTCAGCAGCTCGGCGGCAAGAAAACCATATGCGGTTGTCTATTCTCAATAATCAAAACTTAATTTTTTAGTAGTACATAGGGAGGTATATAACTAGGAACAACCCTCCTAGTTGGTTGTGAATTCGATATGGAAATGAATAGGCTAAGCATGTGAAAAGGCTTCACAGAAATCAACTCCCGAGGTGGACTGGCGTGGCTGTTAACCTTCTGTGCAGCCTCCACTAAATCTGTCATAACTTTTTATTGGGAAGTCCAATGGATATGCGGTTTCTTGCATTGGAAAGTTGACATCAAGAAGGTTCCATGAAATACTCATGCAGCTCTAGAGCTAACGGGATTTAAGAGTTATGATCAAATCATTATGCAGGTCTGAACATGTCCGAACTCATCTGTCCGAACTGATTGTCCGAATTGATCCGTCCGAACTAAACTTGCTGGTTCATCCTTGGTCCGAACTGATCCACTTGGTTCTTCTTCTTTGCTTCGTCTCCATGTATAGCTGCACCACCCCTCTCACATATATACCTAAGTACAACCAATGTAGAACATTTTCAGCTCTTGTTGTAGTTTCTTGTTGTATAACATTTAGGTAGTATAACATTCTCAGATATGTGAAAGTTAATATCAGGTAGGAGAGAGTTCACCTCTTGTTGTAGTTTCTTGGCACGACTTCATGTAATTGGTCCATGGTTTATATTTATTGGTGTGTTGTCTTCATCCACATGTGTAACTCTTGGGATGTCCACATCAACCCTGGTGGTTGCCTCACATACACTTCTTCCTGCAACACACCATTCAGGAACGCACTCTTCACATCCATTTTATAAAATTTGAACCCTTTGGCCACAGAAAAGGCAAGAAGGATCCTAATCGCCTCCAAATGGGCTACAAGAGCAAATGTCTTCTCATAGTCTATCCCCTCTTTTTTGTGTGTACCCCTGAGCCACCAACCTCGATTTGTTTCTCGCAACCTCACCATTTTCTATCTCTTTGTTTTTCCACACCGATTTTGTCCCAACCGGCTTACAACCTAGTGGAGGCTCCACTAACTCTCAAACTTACTTTCTCTCAAAGTTCTCTAACTCCTCATGCATTGCATTCACCCAATTGGAATCAGGAAGCATGTGTCCAATGTCTTTGGGCTCAAAAGTTGTAACAAAAGCAACATGGGGAAAGTGAGAGTTGTTTCGAAACCTTGACCATGTAGTACGTTCGTTGATGTCCCCGATGATTCTCAAAGCTGGGTGATCCACTTGTACTCGTTGGGGAGCTTCTCGCCTTGAAGCCACCTCCCCCTTAGCAACAACGTCCTCTCAATCTTGGCACGTCGTCGTAGGTATGGGAGAAGGCCCGTCCTTGATTGTAGTCGAAGTAGTACGTACATGCTCAACCATGGGTGCCACACCACCATCTTCATCATCACCTTGCTGCTACACTTCATCCTCAAATATCTCCTGGCCAAGTTCCTCATCACCTCCACAATAAAAAACAAGCGAGCTACATGGCTGTGTCTTGTCGAAGGTAACCTCGCAAGTCTCCACGATTTGGTTAGTTTTAAGATTGAGCACCCGAAAGGCTCTAAAATGAGTAGAGTAACAAAAGAAAATGCCATCGACAAACCTAGCCTCGAACTTGTCCAAACTCTTGACTTTCTTAAGAATGAAGCATTTGCAGCCAAAGACGTGAAAGTAACTCACCTTGGGGGTACGACAATGCATCAACTCATATCAAGTTTTCTTCTTAAGAACCTGAAGAATAATCATGTTCGACACATAGCATGCAGTATTGACCTCCTCAGCCCAGAACCTCCTCGAAGTCCTATGCTCATCGAGCATCGTCCGAGCCATATCACACAGGTTTTTGGTTTTCCTTTCCACCATGCCGTTCTGAGGAGGTGTAAATGGACTCGAAAACTGGTGTTCAAGACTGTTGACGGTCCTTACAACAACCCTTTGACCATCAACATCTCGGCTATTGTAGCACTTTATAACGAATTTCATGCATGTTTTAGGTGCTAACGAGGCTCCACGAGTTGTGTTGAGTTTTTATCTGCAGGATTAAGATTAGGGGGCAATTCTGAGGCACCGAGCCACATAAGGTAGGCACGGCTGTACCTAGTGGTACGGCTGGCCCTACCTTGCACCACTATGAAGGTTCACACTGAGTGAAGTCCTATGTATCAGCTCCCAAAAGACCGAACTCATCACGATCGTGCTAGATCAAGCAAACACACCACAGGCGAGCAACACAGGAGCTAGAGGCAGGGCCGACCACACCACCAGGGCCAACCGAACCTCCAGGGCCAGCCGCACCTACCCAACTCACTCAAACGTGCCACCAAGCCTCGGTCACTCAAGGAAACACATCTGCGAACGATCCTGGTCGAAGGAACAAGGTTGGTTTGATCCAGAGGATGAGATTAGTCTCACTTGGATCCATGGACCCACAAGCCAGTGCACAACCGACGTGGGAAACATCCAAGACTACATCTACACATTAGAACATGATCCGGAGTGAATGACAAGAGGGCCCATGGCCGACCACACCAAGAGGACCGGTGTTGACGGTCCATACAACAAAGATTCGACTGTCAAAACCTCGGGTTCGAGAGAAGTATAGGACAAGTTTCAAGCACATTTTTAGTACTAATAAAGTTCCATGAGTTGTGTTGTGATTTTTATGGGCAGGTACACATTTGGGGGGAGAATGGAACCAACGTGCCACATGAGCTAATAGGCACGGCCACACCACCAGGAACGGCCGGCCCTACAGGTGTGGCCGACCCTACTAGGTGCGACCGCACCTGCCCCATGCTACGTCCCCAGTCCAAATCACCTCCTCTCCCGCGGGCACAACTTGGATGAACAAGATTGATCAAGGAAACGTCAGTTTGCTCGAATGGATGAGGTCGTGATCACTTGGATCAGTGGGTCCACTTCCCTAGCCGATCAACCATCACAACCGTCATTCCAAGGCCATCCTGAGCGTCCCTGAGCGAAGGCGGTGCAACTACGTGAAAACCTCAAATAGGTCACGCAGCATTTGTAACGGGCCCTTACGCCCGTTACATCCACCCACATCTGTAACGGTTGTTGTTTGGCACCCGTTACTTATAAGCGCTCCAGGACGACCCTGGTGTTGGCCTCCACAATGCCCGTTACTAATGTGGACTTCTGGTAACGGGCTTCTTAAACGCCCGTTACATGAATTCTTTGTAACGGATGTTAAATAAAGCCCGTTACACAAGTTAAACCTATCGGTAACGAACTAGTAAAGTCCATTACTGATCAACACCGTATCGGTAACGGGCTATTGAAGTCCGTTAGTGGTCCTTCGTATTGATAACGTGCTGTAAAGTCCGTTACCGATGAGCATTTGATGCCCGTTACTAGTTTGAGAGCCCAATAAATTAAAGTCTGAGAGCACTCAACTGCCGTGTAGCGGGAGTGCGGCGTCAGTGAACAAATGAGGCGGAGGTTTGTTAATCATCGTCTCCTTTGAGTCTGTCCTCATTGACAGGTCAACTCGATCCATCTCTCATTGCTTCCATTTCGACATACATGCATAATCAACACACATATCTTTTGAGACAAAACAAACATCATAAGAGAGATAACTTGTCCACAAAGATGAAGATAAGTTGTCCACATAAATAAAGATAATTATTACAAAAGGTTAACTTGTCCATATATCAGGCTGGGACTTAACTAGTCCATCAAATTATTTACTATGGTCGTGCTATCTGACCATACACATCAACAAAGGCATGCCCCTTGAACATCCACAAAAGTATGGCTACTCACCCTGCACATCAACAAGCTTGAACTAAATCATGCCCCATTAAAATTATTGGCTCTTTTTGCAGCCTCTTCGTAAGCAACCAAGGATTCTTGAAGCCCTTCTAGCGCACCTTCAATGGGGTGGAGATTTTGTTCAATAGTATTATTGTACCTCCTTATGTGCTTAGCCTTTTTTATGAGGAAGTTCACTTCTTTTGTGATTTTTTCAAACTTAGGTTTCACATAATCCCAGACATTAAGGTTAAGAAGTAACTCAAGCTCTGCTCGCGACTCAAAGAGTTTTGCCTGAAATAGGGTTAAACATGGTATAAGAACAACATAGTTAATTCAGAACTAATTTGCATCAGACCTTGGAGCAGGGTGTGACAAGTAAAAGCAGAACTAAGTTCAGAACTAATTTACCTCAGAAGTTGATATAATTGAGATCATGACAAGCATGTAAGACATCATCATAGGCACTAATTAACTTTATGAAGCTCAAGCTCAAGCTACCTTATGCTCCATCTATAGAACAAGTAAAAAAGTAGTGAAATTCGGAGAAACTTGCCTTGTCGTCGTCGTAGTCATTGCCAGAGTCAGAGATGAGGTCCTCTACACCTTCTTCACCGCTCCTTCGACACCTCTTCGTAGTTGCCAGACACATGTGCTCGCAGACGTGAGGCAGGCCCCTCACCCACTTCGCTGCCCCTCGCCGGCACGCTCCTCCTTGCCGCTGCTTGGCCCCTCGTCGGAATCCGAGAGGATCCAGTCGAGGACCCTCGTCTCCGGCATTGGGTTCACTCCACCGCCGTTTGGCCCCTTTCCGGCACTCAATGTCATCTCCCTCTTCGCTACCATCTCGTCGGCACATGTGCGGATCCAGTTGCGGCACCGCTTCGTGTTCCGGTTCTCCTCGATCCCGGGTCCGCGGGGTCGTCCGCTGCTTTGCCCCTCGCCGGCACTCATCGTCATCTCTGTCTCCACACCTCCTCTGTGCTTTTTCTTCAAGGAAAGTGCTGCACTTATCCATTCGGAAAGAAGAAAGGGGCGATATTTGGGATGGAGGGGGTAGTAGTCAATGCCGATGTGGGTTAGCAAACCCGGGTCGCTTTGTTGGCTGGTGCGCGTGCAATGGTTACCTTCTTTAACAGTTTTTTTTTGAAATGACACTTAATTGCTTCCCTCAAAGATTAGGGCCCATAAAGCAGCACCTAAAAACTAGGTAATTCCCCGCGCGTGTTGCTGCAAGATATGAGAAAATTTTTTGATAAATTATGAACCAATTTGCTACCACAACCAGTTTATGCAATAACCCTTAGTTGGTGGAAGATGATGTGGGTAGTTTGTATGAAGAAAGAATTGGTGTGATGAAGAGAAAAAGAGATAGAGTTAATAACCCTTAGTTTGATGGGAGATGATGTGGGTTGCTTGCATGAAGAATGAAGTTAATGATAGCTAGTGGGTACCAATTACATAAGTTATATAGATTAATAAAAATACGAGCAATTCATAGTTTTTTAAGAATCGAACAACTCATAGGAGTAGTTGGGCATTAGGTATTTTGAATAAAATATGAACAGTCACACATCTCCTTATGACCACATGAGTTTTGTGGCCAATAGCTCTTCTGAGCGGACATGGGTTCCGAGGCGCATGACCGACCGCCTGGCGGTTCGCCGTCTTGTCAATATAAATCCTGGCCAGCCAAGAACTTCGTCAACCGCGGCACCAAGAAAACCCCAGCACCACCGCCTCCGGTCACCAAGAAGTGAATCCAAGAGCTTCTCCTTCCTCAACCAAGCGCATGGCGTCAAGCGAGCCATCAAGGAAGTGAGGGAGGGAGGAGGTGCCGCCGCCCCCGCCCGCCGAGCTCATGGAGGAACCATCGACCCCGCCCGCCGAGCCCGAGGAGGTGCCGCCGCCACCGCCCGCCGAGCCCGAGGAGGTGCTGCCGCCCCCTCCCGAGAAGGTGAAGCGGCTGAAGCGGCCCCGGTGCAAGGTGGCGCGACAACCCGTGGTGCCCCTGCGTGCTCCAAAAGTAGATTATTCGGATGCCTGTTTTCAGTGAAGATGCTCTACGAGGCTTGGCAGAGTCCTGGAAAGCTAGCCATTCATCTAGGGGTCCAACT
Organism: Cenchrus americanus; assembly: GCA_947561735.1. Lineage (NCBI taxonomy): Eukaryota > Viridiplantae > Streptophyta > Magnoliopsida > Poales > Poaceae > Cenchrus > Cenchrus americanus. The sequence continues at coordinate 159,710,793 of OX387242.1, read as the reverse complement.
ACCCCTTAGTCCGCTTTAGATGACCGTGATGGATTACGCCTTCAAGGTCAATTTCTTGGCTGGGAAGCTGGAGAGAGAAGTGGTCCCCCCCGTCTACTACGACGACGATGACGATGGCGGCCTCGACGTCTCCAGCTCCGGCTCTGACTCTGACTCCGACTCCGACGGTGGGGCTCCTCTGGCGGCGACTACCTCTGCTTTATTAATTTGTTCCTCTGTTAACATGTTCTTCCAGTGTGCTTGTTGAACTTGTGATGGACTAGCTAGTAGATCTGTGTATGTTGAACTTGTGATGAACAAGTAGATCTAAGAGACGCGGTAGATCAATCAATGTCTCCTATTTTGGAAGGCATTTCAATGTCTATGGTAGCGGCTTACAATGTATTGCAATGTGTATGCCAGAAGTTTGATACTCTGTTTGCGTCATTATATGGCAGCAGTTCACAATAAATTGTAATGTGTATATATGCCAGAGTTATGCCAAAAGTTTGTTACTCTGTTTGTCGTAATAATCCATATTTCCTTTTCCTCATGCTGCAATGAAATGTCAGCACAGATGAATTGATGAATTTTGTGATGTGTGACACATTAAGATTTGTGACCCAATTGTCATTCCATTCATTCTTCATTCATACATTTAAGTTTGTCATATGTGACAAATTTTTCATTCTTCATCCACACAGATGAGGCAAAAGCACCACTTTTAATATCAGAATTACTTATTTACAGCATACATCCCTAGTAAACATCCAAATACTACATAAACAACTGCCACAATAATGAAGTTCATCTTCCAAATCACATTGTCCACCTTCTCCTCCAGTGTTTTCTTCCTCTGCTTGTCCTCTAGTGCTTGCCTCCGCTCCCAATCTGACGTTCCACTGAATCAACTACTTCATCGACCGCGTCTGCCCAATTCGACGGTCGAAAAACAATGACGCTAGGATCCTTCAGTATCTGGAGATACTCCTTGTGGAAACGATAATATCCACAATTCTTGATGTACTACGGAATCAAAAGCACATAAGAACCCTAACTCAGATTTGGGAGACACAGCAGACTACTCACCGAGTTCTTTCGGAGTCTAGGGCTAGTCAAAAGACAGGTCGAGATTCTTTCGGAAGATCCGGCGCGTAGCTCTAGCCACCACGGCTACAAGAACACCCTATGTAATCTATCGCGCGAATAGAATTGGAATAAGCAAACCGATCGAAAAACGAAATCTTCAAGGAAACACTTGATTGCTAAGAATAGATTCAACTTGATAATTCAACTATGACAATGATACATATACAAGATCACCACCGGGATCCTTCCTTGATCTTGCTTCTAGCTCCGGGAACTCCGACGTGGTCTTCCATTCAAGGTTCCCACGTCAGCTAGGGAAACCCTAGTCAACTAGCTCGACCCTCTCCTCTTCGAGATGGTGTCCCTCTCGTCTCTGCTCCTCGGCGGCCGATGACGAAGTAGATCATCCGTGGCTCTCGGTCAGGGGGCTATAAATAGCCCGATTGGCGGCTAGGGCAAAGGAGGGGGCAAACAGGCCCTGGAATGGGCTGGGCCGACCGGCCTGGGCCCATCTAGGCCCAGCCCGAGGCCTCTCGTTCCCTTGCTTCCTGGATGTTCCCCCTTCTGCATGTAGGTTCATGTCGTCAGTTTCTCTCCGAATTGGGCATAACTCCTTGTCTTGCAAGATTCAGCACTTTTCTGGTTAGGTCCTCGGAGTTTGTCGTCTTCTCGGATCAAGTCCCTGGCTTCTTGGAGTTAAGTTCGCTTCATTGCATGACTTGTACGGGGCTTCAAGGTCTTGTCATAAGGTGCTTGATGAACTTATCCCGAAAGTCTTGCTTTCAACGCTAAAACCCTGCATAAACACTAAACTCCAAAACCGACATGCACACGTGAACTTGTTATACCACGGGGGTTAGTACCAATGGATAAGGTATAAAACTTATGCCAACACCGAAAGTAAACTCATTGCTAGGTTGACGGATTTTCACCGTCAACAAGTTCCTTGCACACTTGAAATAAAGACGACTGTGGTTTTCACCTTCCTTCTATGTCCGTCCCTCCACCACCCGAGCCATACCACAGTCCGGGCAAGGGACCAGTGGAAAGCCGCTTAGCTCACCGACTGGATCCAAGCCGATGGAGTGATTGCGGCTGCTCCAACAACCTTGGACCCTACTCCTTGCACGTGCACCTCCAGACAAATCGGCGTAGTGCGACATGTGTGCGACGGCGGGGAAGGACGGGCGGACGGCGGCGGTGGAGCTCAAATCAGGGAAGAATAAGGGGGCAGGGGTCGGGGTGCCGAGGCGGATGCGTATTCATTCGGCAAGGGGAGTTTCTGACAATTGAGGACCATGTGTGTTTCGAGGACCGGTGGATGGTCGCTTCCTTGTGTGATGAGTGATTGACAATGTTGTGTGGACTGATTCTTGGCTAAGTATTGCAGGTGCAGGTTGCGTCTTGACTCGTGTTGGTGCAGGTGAAGAACAAGCGCGAAAGGTCGTCACCGGTGAGGCCTCCAAGTGTGGAGAAGACAAGTAGGCTTTGTTCGAGGGACCCGGTGCCCAGTGGGGTCAAGTGCGGGCCGCATGGTGGCATGAACAGCAAGATGAAGTCGTGGACAGTTTCTTGGTAGAGCCTCAAAACCAAGGTCGAGCCGGGACTACGTGGGAGCCAAGTCATGAGTGGAGATAGGCGGAGGCTACACCAAGTTCGCGGGGTTTGCAGTGGTTCACCATAAAACCACTGGGTTACTCGGTTGAGCCACAAAACCGAGGCCGAAGACTCGACGAGGAGGTGCGGCCACCAGGCCGGTTCAACCGCCCAGGAGGGATGGCCGGATCACCTGGGCCGGTCAGATTGCCCGGGCCAGTCTAACCGCCCAGGGGTGCGGTCTGACTGCCCTAGTTGCTGGCGCCGAGATGCTTCGAAGCGGAGGACACACGTCGGGATCGCAAGGCTTGCGTCGAGGCTAAGCAGGTTGCGGTCGCCGGGCATCCGTACGATGAAGAAAATCTGAAGACTTCCAAATTCGCCTTTGAGGGGCTTGTATCCCTAGTTATTAAGTAAGGGTAGTTTAGTCTTTTGGGTGCCTCCATATATACTCTTTGAGGAAAATAGGAAGGGAAAATCCTAGTACTCGGTGTCGGTGCGGAATATGGTCCCGACACTAACCAGTAGATAGCGCCTAGGTCTATCCCTCGATGGTCGATGCTAAGCAACAAATGACACAAGGATTTATCCTGGTTCCGGCCGAGGGGGCCGTACGTCCAGCAGTGGTGTGCTCGTGGCACTATATTGCTCAGCACCGGGGGTGCTTGTAGTGGGGCAAATACAAGCAAGGTGGGAGAGGAAGCGTGGCTCCCAAGTCCCTGACGAGTAGCTGAAGATGTTGTGGGAGAATAAGAGAGTGAGTGCACAGTGCGCTGTGTTCTTCCGGGTTCGTCCGAACTCGTCCCCCCGCGGCTGGGGGCTCGCCTCCCCTTTTATAGGCCAAGGGGGCGGCGAGTTACATGCACGCCGCGCTACCTAGCTACGTGTGGGAGCACGTCGTGCTACGGTGTAGAGCGGGCGGCTGTCCGGTCGATCTTCGCTGCGATCCGGCCATGATGGCCTACCTCGTACCCGAACAGTGGCGGTTCGAGGGTAGGAGGCGGCGGATGGCGATGGCCCCCCCCCGATAGGCTTCGAGGGAGGTGCGATGATGGCCGGTACGGGGTACGGGGAGCGGGCGAACGGCGTTCCTTCCCAATGAGCTCGCGGTGGCGGAGTGGTTGGCTGCGGTGCCGGGCGTGCGCCTGCGGAGTCGGGCGTGCGCCGCGCGCGTGGGTACGGCGGCCGCGCCGTTACAGTGGCCGGGATGGCCGCCCACCGGCCTAGCGCCCCTCACCTAACCTGCAGGGTCACGGGAAAGTGGGATCGAGGGTGCGCCCGGCCCCCTTTCGAGGGTCGGGCGCGTTAGTCGTACAGCGGCGTGCGCACGGTGTCACGGGACTGACACCGGCCGTACCGCACAGTCCATCCCACAGTGGCGGGGATGGGCTCCTTCCACGGGGAGTTGGTGCGGCGGCACGGGGGGCGTGAGCCCCGGGCGCATGATGGCGCCGTCCCGCGGTGTCAGGGCGTTAAATGCCCAAGTACGGGGCCGGCGCACGCGTGCGGGGCGCCCGTGAGCGTGGCGGGCCCCGGCCGAGGGGCGGAGCGGACCCTCGGCGAGACGGGACTCGCTCGAGGGGGGAGCGCGTCCTCGAGCGGGGCGGGACCGCTCGAGGGAAGGGCCGCCCCTCGGCGGGGCGGTACTGTTCGAGGAGGGAGTTGCCCCTCGAACGGGGCGGAGCCCGTTCGAGGAGGGAGCATGCCCTCGGGCGGGGGCGGAGCTCTGCTCGAGGGGTCTTCCTAGGCGGGCCGCCTTGGTGGGCCTCCGGAGTCCTGCTTGCATGGGCCGTGTCTGCGGGGGTTAGTTTCTGCATGGTTAGGCTTAGCTTATATTGATGCGGGAATTTAAGTAGGGGTTCCCCCCTTGTTTGAGGGGACCCCTAGGGCGGTCCCCGAACGGTAGCCCCCGAGCATCGCGGGTTTGCCTTTGAGGCTCCCGCGGATGCGGAACCTACCGATAGGACGTTCTTCCCTCCTTGTTTGCGAACGCTTTCCGGGGGGCCGCGCTAGCGGACCCGCGGGTCTAGCCCCGAAGCCTGCGGGAGTGTGGGTTCTCCTGCGGGGGGTTAACCGCGAGCGATTCGGTCGAAAGGCGTGGCACATATGCCAACCGGCATCGGCGGTGTTTCAGCCGGCATCGGGGGTGGCACGCTCCCCTGTCACGCTGTCTCGGGCGGGTGCAATTCCAAGGAGGTGTAGCCGTGCGTCAAGCCCCCGAGCCTTGGCCAGTTCGAGGCGATCGGGTCGAGCCTGACGACTTGTTTTTTATCGCGCCCTCGCCGTCCCTCCGCGGGTCGGGAGGTGAGGTTTCCACGACTCCCATCGAGCGGGTCGCGAATCGCGGATTCCTCTTCGAGCTGCTAGCGGGTAGTTCAAGTGGACGTCCATGCCCCGTTCGATAAGGGTAGGGCTGCGCGGTCCGGAGACACGTCCATGGAAGCGCTTGCGTGGGTTTGCTAGGTGGGGCTCGGTCCGTTCGCTAGGGACCGAGGGCGCGGAAGCTCTCCCTCGGTGGGATCCCCCCGGCTGGCTGCCCTCGGTGGCTCTCGAACACGACATGTGGGGCACCCTCGAGCCGACGGGCTCGAGGAACGGCTCGAATGCGCGTGCCCTCGTCGTCCCTAACTGCGAGATGCGGGGCGCTGTTCGAACCCGTCGAGGGTCAGGCTTCGAACCCCTGATCAGTAAGGCCGTGCGGGGCTGTGCATGGACAGCTCCGTCTTTTCCCGTTTGCGGCCGTCGAGGGGTCTGGGCGTGCCAGTCCTCGAGGTGCTTGTTGGCGGCGTGGCGCGGTATGAGTGCTTTCGGTGTCGCTCTATTTCAAGCGTGACCTGGGCGATCCTCTTACGCGTGTGCCTTCTTTCGGAGGGTTGACATCGTCTCGAGCTGGGGGTCATGCCGCTCGAGGGTCCTACGTGGCATGGGTGCCCGCGGTGGTCTGCTCTACATCGAGCAGGTCCCGGGCGACCTTCTCACGCTGATATCCCACCGAGGGTCGCCTTATTTCGAGTCGAGGATCACGCCGCTCGAGGGCTTCACGTGGCATGGGTGCCCGCGGTGGTCTGCTCTACATCGAGCAGGTCCCGGGCGACCTTCTCACGCTGATATCCATCGAGGGTCACCTTTGTCTCGAGCCGAGGATTCGCCCCACTCGAGGGCTTTCCTTGCTTGGCAAGGGGCCCGGGCATTTAATTGCCCTGCGGGCGTGGCCGCGGGTTTTGCAGCGCGGGCGCGCCTTTTAGGCGCGCGCGCGCGCGCGCGCGTAGTGGGCGACGTGGCCGGCGGATGTGACGGTTTCGCCTCGGTTGCTGCCGGTCTCGCCGTAATGATGACCCGCCTGCAGGTGTTAGAGTCGGCTGCGGTCGTGGTGGGGCCCGCCCGTCGACGCGATGGAAAGATTCCCCCGATTCTTGTTTGGCGGGGCGTGCGCTCGGAGAACTCGCCCGTTGCCTATAAAGCCGCGGTGTGGAAGGGACGGTGGTTTTTTTTACCTTGGCTCCTCACCGTTTTCAGTCCTCCGTCCCTTCGCCTTCGCTCTGCTCTTGCCACCGCGCGGTTTCGTTGCTTAGAGCTTTCTTCTCGCTTCCTTGTCCTCCGCCCCCGCGCTCGTTCGTCCTTCCTTATGGCGCCGCCCCAGCTTCCGATCCGGGTCCTGGAGCCGTACGCTTGGGAGAGGTCGACCGTGACCCGGCTCGCCACGGGCGAGCCGGTCGCCCGCCGCCAGCTGTCAGCCAATGAAGAAGGGCGCCCGGCGGAGTGGATCGTGCCGCCATCGTCGCACCTCGAGCCCAATCCGCCGGAGGGATACGTGATGAGCTTCCTCCGCTACCACGAGCGCGGCTTCAACGCGCCGGCGAGCACATTTATGCGGGCGTTGTGCTTCCACTACGGGGGTGGAGGCCGCACAACTTCGCCCCCAACGCGATCTCGCGGGCGGCTACATTCGTGGGCGTGCGAAGGGTACACGGGGATCCCGATCAGGCGGGAGCTGTGGGTACACCTCTTCCGCGCGGAGCTCATCACGCAGCCTACGACGGAGCCGAGGACCCGCCGCGCGGTGCGTGCCGGCGGGATGTCGCTTGCTGTGCGGGGGCAGCTCAAGAACTCCTACATCCCCTGCACCATGACGACGAACAACGCCGGCTGGGAGCGGGGATGGTTTTACCTGCGCAACGCCGAGCCCGGCCTCCCCCCCTACACCGGGCGGGTGTTCAAGGAGAGGCCGGACTGCTGGGGCTACGGGCTGCCCACGGCCAATCATCGGCGCGCCGAGAGTCCGTCCTCGCCGCCTTGCAGCGGCTGGCGAGGGAAGGGCTCAACGCGATGGGCGTCCTCGCCTTCCTCCATCACCGGCGAATCGTGCCGTTGATGCGAGGCCGCTCCGCATCTTCGAGATGACGGAGGCGGCCAACCCCCGTCGACCACGGCGAGGTCGCGGATGCTCCCGACGCCGCCGGAGCGGCCGTACGCGCTCACCCGGCGCGGAGCGCCGTCGACACCCGGACGCCGGCGCCTGCGGGTCGGACCCCGTGGGACCTCGAGATGCTCCCCACCGGCCCGTTGGTGAGTGTGGTTTTTTGATTCTGTTTTAGTCCTTGTTCTTGATTCCGCTTCCTGATGTGCCGCCGTTGTTCTCGTGCGCAGCTGGTGCGGTTCAACGCCGCCAAGTCCGTTCCACCTACCCCCGACTCCCGTGCGCTCGGCCGGGCGGCGCAGCGGGAGCAGCAGGAGCGGGCGGCGCGCGGAGGGAGCACGCAAGGCGGCGCCAAGCGCGTCGCGACGCACGGTCCGCCGAGTACGGCGGCGGGGAGGAGCGGGGCTCTCCTCCCCCGACATCGAGGAGCCCTCGTCCTCGGACCGGGACGAGGGAGGAAGAGTACGAGGGGGAGGGCCCCTCGGACGGTGGCGGCCCCGCGCCCCGTCGCCGGATCTCGCGCCGGCGTCGGGGGCGGCTTCGTCCGGGGGCGGGCGCGTCGGCGCCCGCCGCCGGCGGGGGTCGTCGTCGGGGGCGGCACGCGCGCGCGGAGGTGCGGTGCGCGCCACGGAGGCGCGCGCGGCGGGGGCGAGCCGCGCGCGCGTCACGCGTGCCCGCGCGTGGCGGGGAGCGCGTCCGCGCGCGCGGCGTCCCTCGTCGGGGGGCGCGTCGGTGGGGCGCGCCCGCGCGCGGGGGGCCTAGCGTGCCGCCGCGTGTGGTGGCGGCATCGGGCGCGCCCACGCATGAGGCGGGCGTGCCCGCACGTGCGGCGGCGCCGTCGGGGGGCGCGCGGCGGCGCGGCCCCTGCGCCGGCCTCGTCGGAGGCCTCGAGGAAAAGGAAGCGGGCCTTTTCCTCCGCGAGGTACGTAGTCTTGCCTTCCTTCGTGTGGCTTCGGTGTGCTGGTGGTTAGATGTTCTAACTCTCCGTTCGTGATTGCGCAGGGCGGTGCCGACCGTTCCTCCTCTTGCACCGGCCAAGGTGCTTCGAGGGACGGACGCGATCCCCACCGGCGGCGCTCGTCAAGGGGGTCGCGCCGAGGGAACGAGCGCGGCGGCGGGCACGAGCTCGCAAGGCCCGGCCGAGGCCTCGGGGGCCCGGCCGGCGGGCCAGCCCGCCGCGGCGCGGCCGGGGGGGTTGCTGGGGGGCGGCCGGCGCGCGGTCGCCACGGAGGCGCGGGCCGCGGCGGTGGCTACGGTGGAGGCGCCGCCCCGCGGTGGCGGCCTCCGCGGAGGAGGCGGAGCGGGCGCGGCTGCGGGAGCGCCCGCGGAGGTGGCGGCGCGGACGGTGGTGGCGGCCGCGGCGCCACGACGGGCGCCCGTGGTCGCGGAGGCGCGGTGGAGGCGCCGGGCGGAGGCGGCGCGGGCGGCTCCGCCGCCGGCGGTCCCCGGGCGGAGGTGGTGGAGCTCTCGGATGACTCCCCGCCGCCCGGGTGGAACCGGTGGGCCGGCGGCCCGCGAACTCCCCGAGCCCCGGGGAGGGGGCCCTCGTGAGGCGGCACGAGGGTCGCGACGGCGGCGGGGGCCGAGGGCACGATGCGAGGCCTCGTCCTCCCGCGCGGCCGCCCCGCCCGGGTGGGGGGGGGGACGTAGAGGATCCCCCGGCGTTTGCGACGCCGGGGGGAGCGAGAGCTGCGGGGGCGAGCTCCTGAGCCACGGCGCCACGCTCAACCGCGCGTTGAACGAAGCGCTGCGGGTGCACAGCGGCCCGGCCTGGATCGTCTTCCAGGTGAGCCACGGTTGCTCGTCTCCCTGCCTTATTTCGTTTTCGCGTGCTGCATTTAAGCCTTGGCGCTTACGAGGCTCGATGTGTGGATGCCAGGAGCTTGAGCGCCGCGCCCGCGAGAAGTACAGCGCGTTCGACCAGGTGAACGCCGAGGCCCGCCAGCTCCGGGAGCGATGCAGCGCTTTCGACGCGCTTGCGGAGGCTCTTAGGACGCCGGACGGTGGGCACGGTCACCGGGCGATGGCGTGGTGCGATGTGCTCCCCGGAGAGCTCGGGCGAGGACGCGGTGCGTGACCCGAGCCTCGGGCGTATCCGCACGGCCCTCGTCGATCGTGACGAGGCGGCGGGAACGCGCGCGAGGACACCGGAGAAGACGCGGACGTTGGCCGCCACACGGGAGGGCGGAGGTGGCCACCGCTCGCGCGCGAGCCGGGGAGACTCCGCACGTCGCTCGAAGGAGCGCGGGCGCGCGCGGCGCCGGGGCGAGGGGGGCGGGCGCGCGGGGGCGGGAGCGCGCGCAAGGAGGGCGGATGACACGAAGGCCGCCCTCGACGCCAAGGCCGCGGCGCTCGTGGCCGGCGAGGAGCAGCTCCGGCCCGCGGAGCGCATCGCCGCCCCCGAGGGGGCCGAGGGGCGGCTCCGGCGGGGAGCGAGGCCGCCCTTCGCGACGCCGGGACGGCGGCGGAGCGGGGAGGCGCGTCGCGCGCGGAGGACGGCGGGAGAAGTCGGCCGGAGGAGCGGAACGCCGCATTCTCCGAGGTTGAGGATGAGAGGCGGCGCTCGGCATCGGCAATGCCGCCCGGAGAGATGGCCCTCGTCGAGCAAGGCGAGACCGTCCGACATCTCGGTGGCGCTCGAGTCCGCGCGCCGCGACCTCGATGCGGAGAAGAGGCAAGTCGAGGGGTAGGCTGGCGTGCGACCACGCTTGTTGGTTTTTTGCTTTAGAGGGTTCGTTTCCCCCTTTCTAATTTCTCGTCATCTTGTTGCTTCCGGGCTGCGCACGGCCTTGGGGCACCTTTTGTTGGGCGGGCGCGAGGCCCTGCGGAGCCTCCTACAACTCCTGCGAGCGGGGAGTTGCGGGAGGCGCATGCCGCGGCCCTCGAGACTGCCGCGTCGTCGAGGAGGGCGAGGCCCAAGCCGGCGGCTCTGCGGCCGGCCCGCCGCGCGCCCTCGGTGGCCACGTCACGGAGCGGATGCGCCGGGCGTTGCACCTAGGCGTGCAGAAGGCCCTCGGAGTGGTGCGATCCCACTACGAGGTCAACCTCGAGGCGGTGGCGGAAGGCTATATCGTGCCCGTGGGCGTCGAGGACGAGGTGGCCATGGAGCGCGCGGACGCGCTTGTTGCTGACGCCGCCGGAACGCTCGCCGAGGCCTTCGAGGAATTCCTCTTCCCGGACGCCGCCGACGCTGCCGCTCCACCTGCCTGAAAGCACCTGGGCACTAGGCCCGTTTTTTATGTGTATCAGAACTGTGGCCTCGTGGCCTCTTGTAAATGAACAAGTCGTTTTGTGAACATAGACAGTTTGTAAATGAAACCGCTTGCTTATTGCGCTTTTTGCTTCTTCTTCTTCCTGAGTAGATTCTAGTTAGGGAAGTCCGCCTTTCGCGAGGGGGCCCCGGGTTGGAGGCGAGAGAGACGGGCCATAGCCACGCGGCGTAGGGCTGTCTCGGCTCGCGCGCTCCTCCCCCCATTTGTGCCGCCTACGCCTTTGTTCGAATCGTGGCTCGTGGTTGAAGTAGGAAACAAACTTAGCGCGTGTTATTACGTTTTTTGCGCGAAAAAAATGGGACCATTTGGGGGGGGGGTGCCCCCCGCGGTGCCCCCGAGGGTAACTTGGGTTTCAGGGGAAAGCCGAGTTGCCCTTTTATTGGATTCAGAGTATTTACATAGGTGACACCAACTGGGGCGTTGGCCGTGCGTTTTTTACAACGGAAAATACTTGGAAATCCTAGCTAAGGGTAGAAGCGACGTAGCTGTTGGATGTTCCAAGCGTTGGTGAGCTCTTCGCCGTCCTCGTTGGCCAGCTTGTACGTGCCCGGCTTGAGCACCTTCACCACGACGTAGGGTCCCTCCCATGGGGGCGATAACTTGTGGCGCCCTCGGTTGTCTTGGCGTAGCCTTAGGACCGAGTCCCCCTCGGCCGAAATCCCTCGACGTATCTTGCGTGCTTGGTAGCGCCGTGGAGGGGCGGTGATACCTTGCGGAGTGCATCAACGCCACGGGCGTGCTCCGTCGGCGATCCGGTGAGTCCTCGCGGGCTCGCGGTTAGCGTCCTCGTTGTAGCCTCGAACCTTGGGCGAACCGTATTCCGGATCCGTGGGGAGGACGGCCTCCCGCGCCATGGACCGGAAAAAACGGGGTGAACCCGGTGGCTGCGCTTGGGGTAGTCCTTGGGCTCCACACGGCTAGCTTCGGGAGTTCTTGGAGCCATTTCGGCCGGATTTGTTGAGTTGGTCGAAAATTCGGGCTTGAGGCCACGCGGGATCATGCCGTTGGCACGTTCCACTTGGCCGTTAGTACGCGGGTGCGCCACGGCCGCCCGGTCCACTCGGATGTGGAACTTGTCGCGAACTCCAAGAACTTCCGGCCCGTGAGCCGGGACCCGTTGTACGTGATGATGGAGTTTGGCACTCCAAAGCGGTAGACGATGTCGGTGAAGAACGTAACCGCACTTTGCTCGGCCCTCAAATTTGTGATGGGGCGTACCTCCACCCACTTGGAAAACTTGTCGATCGCGACAAGCGGGTGGGTGAAGCCCGGCGCCTTTCGCGGGGGCCGACGATGTCCAACCCCCACACGGCGAACGGCCATGTGACGGGGGATTGTTTGTAAGGCGTGAGCGGGCGGGTTGGTCTTGCGGGCGTAGAGCGGCACCCTTCGCAGGTGCGCACGATTTCGTTGGCGTCCGCAACCGCGGTAGGCCAATAGAAGCCCTGGCGGAACGCGTTGCCAACGAGAGTGCGTGGCGCGGCGGTGGTGACCACGGATTCCCGCGTGTATATCCGCGGGGAGCTCGCGCCCCTCGGGGATTGGTACGCACCGGCCGGAGGATGCTGACGACGCGGCGCGCTTGTGCGGCTCGCCGTCGACGAGGGTGAAGGACTTGGCCATCTGGCGAGCGCGCACGGGCCGCGGCCCGGTCTTCGGGGAGCTCCCCTCGAGCAATCCGGGCGGTGTACTTCTCCCGCCGGTCCGCACGGGCGGGAGCCGGCTCGATGTCCATTGCGACGACCTCGTGGGAGCCGTACCCCTCGAGAAGGGAGAGTACGTACGCCTCGTTCGAGGGGTCCTCTTCCATGGGGTCCGCACCCGGCCGGGTTCGAGGGAGCCCCAGGGTCCGCCGTCGCTCGAGGGGTAAGGCTCGAAGGTTACCGAGGGCTGCGCGACGTCGCGCGCGAAAACGTTCGGGGGAACGGTGATCCGCCCGGACGCTATCTTTTCCAGCTCGTCGCTTCTTCGTTGTGCGGCGGGGTACATGATTAAGCTCGAAGCGACGTAAAATTTGTCCTCGAGGGCCCGCACGGCTTTACAGTAGGCCTCCATCTTGTCGTCGTGGCAGCTCGCGTTCTTCATGACTTGGTCGATCACGAGCTGCGAATCCCCCTCGCACGTCGAGGCGCTTGACGCCCAACTCGATGGCGATCTTGAGGCCGCGAGAGGAGGGCCTCGTATTCCGCCATATTGTTGGACGCGGGGAAATGGAGACGCACCGCGTAGCGCATGTGCTCCCCGAGGGGTGACACGAAGAGCGGCCCGCGCCCGCTCCCGTCTTCATCACCGAGCCGTCGAAGAACGAGAGTCCGGCCACTGCGCTAGAATACGAGGGGCGGCGGTGTGTGTCCGTCCACTCAGCGACGAAGTCGGCTAAAATTTGCGATTTGATGGCCTTGCGCGGAGCATAGGCGAGCGTTTCGCCCATCAATTCCACGGACCACTTGGCAATTCTGCCTGCCGCGTCGGGGTTGCGAATGATCTCTCCTAGCGGAAAGGAAGAGACCACTGTAACTGGGTGGGCCTCGAAGTAGTGGCGGAGCTTGCGCCGCGCGAGGACCACCGCGTACAACAGCTTCTGGACCTGAGGGTAGCGCGTCTTCGTGTCCGACAGGACCTCGCTGATGTAGTAGACCGGCCTCTGTACGGGCAGGGCATGTCCTTCCTCCGTGCGCTCCACAACGATCACGGCGGCCGACCACAGGTGGTTGCGGCCACGTAGAGTTGGAGGGGTTCGCCGTCTCGCGGCGGCGTAAGGATCGGGGCGTGCGTCAGCGATGCCTTCAGCTTATCGAGCGCTTCCTGGGCCTCGGCGGTCCAAGAGAAGCGCTCGTGCTTCTTGAGCGGCCGGTAGAGGGCGAGGCCCTTCTCACCAGGAGCCTCGAGACGAAGCGGCTTAGGGCGGCGAGGCACCCCAACACTTTCTGCACTCCTTTGAGGTCCCGAATTGGACCCATTCGCTCGAGGGCCGCGACCTTTTCGGGGGTTGGCCTCGATCCCCCGCTGGGAGACAATGTACCCTAGGAGCATGCCCCGCGGCACTCCAAAGACACATTTTTCGGGGTTGAGCTTGACCCCGTTGGCCCGCCGAGCGGTGAATGCGATGCCAAGATTGCTTGACAGGTCGTCCGCCTTCCTGGGTTTTGACGACGATGTCGTCTACGTAAGCCTCGACCGTCCGCCCGATATGGTCCCCAAAAACGTGCTTGCATGCGGCGGCGATATGTTGCGCCGCGTTTACGAGGCCAAAGGGCATCGTGACGTAACGAACGTCCCGAACGGTGTGATGAATGAAGTCGCGAGCTGGTCGGACTCCTTCATTTTTATTTGATGATAGCCGAATAGGCATCAAGGAAACAGAGTAGTTCGCACCGGCTGTGGAATCAATGATCGATCTATGCGCGGCAAGGGAAAAGGAACTTTTGGACATGCTTTATTGAGGCCGGTGTAGTCAATACACATCCTCCACTTCCCATTTTTCTTTTTTACAAGCACGGGATTAGCTAACCATGTCGGGTGGAACACTTCCTTGATGAATGCGCCTCGAGGAGCTTCCGCGGCTCCACTCCGATCGCTCGTCGCCGTTCCTCGTCGAAGCGGCGCGGCCGGCTGGCGAAGCGACGCGAGCATTAGGCAGGATATCAAGGGAGTGCTCGGCGACCTCCCTCGGAATGCCTGGCATGTCCGAGGGGCTCCACGCGAAAACGTCGGCGTTGGCGCGGAGGAAGTCGACGAGCACTGCTTCCTATTTAGGATCGAGGGTCGTGCTGACCCTCAATGCTTTGCCCTCGGGGGCCGATGGGTCGAGGGGGACCCCTTTGGTTTGCTCGGCGGCCTCGAACGTGCCGACGTGCTTGGTGGCGGAGCTGAGGTCGTCGTTGACCATTTTCTCCAGCGTGTTTACCAGCGCTTCATCCAGCGCTAGCGCCTCTGCATGTTCCACGCACTCGACATCGCAGTCGAATGCATGCTCGATCGAGGACCCGACGGTGATGACGCCGTTTGGACCCGGCATCTTCATCTTCAGGTACGTGTAGTTGGGGACCGCCATGAACTTGGCATAGCATGGTCGCCCAAGGATGGCATGGTAGGCCCCTTTGAATCCCACCACCTCGAAGGTGAGGGTTTCCTTGCGGAAATTCTTGGGGGTCCCGAACCGGACGGGCGGTCGATGCGCCGAGGGGTTGAACACCTTTCGGGCGCGATGCGGGGTGAAACGGCTTCGTCTTGGGCCGCAGCTGGTCCGCCCCAATCCCCATTAGGCGCAATGTATGCGCGAAGAGGATATTGAGGCTACGCCTCCGTCCATAAGGACCTTCGAAAACCGGGCGTTCCCAATGATGGGATCGACCACCGGGAGTGCTTGGCCGGGTTCGGGATGCGGTTTGGGTGATCATCCCGGCTAAAGGTGATGGCATCCTTCGACCGGTTGAGAAAGGCCGGAGGTGCCCTCTCGCGGCGAGGACTTCGTGCCGCTCCTTCTTCGCCCCTGCCGGGTTGACATGTCGACGGTTGGTCCCCCAAAATGAGGAACACATTTTCGACGGCGGGGAAGCCGCTGCGTCGCCGTCGCCCCCATCCTTCTTGGCCTCGCCTCCTTCGCGGCGGCACGGCCATAGAACTTCTTGAGCATGTCGCCTTTGCTCAAGAGTGTGATTCACGGGGGTCTTGTGGTAGGGGCACGGCTTCTTCATCATGTCGTCGAAAACCCCCGGGCCTCGAGGGAGCTGTCGAGGGCCCGTCGGGCCGGGTCAACGGCGAGGGGCCTCGGCGTTGCCGCCGTTGCGCCCCTGCTCGCGCGCCTCGCGGCGCGGCTTCTTCCCCTTCTTGCCCCGCTTGTCGTTGCGGCGCGGCTCCTTGGACCCGCTGCCCTCCGCGGGCGTGTCCTCGGAGCGCTTGCCCTTCTTGCCGTCGAAGATTGCCCCCACGGCCTCCTCTCCGGAGGCGGGGCGGTGGCAATGTCGAACGACTCGTTCGAGTCCGTGGGCGGGGCTGCGTCCTAGCTCGCGCACAAGGTCCCGGCACGTGGTGCCCTCGAGGAACGCGTGCACGATCTCGGATTGTGCTACGGCGGGGAGCTTCGTGCGGCGCTTGGAGAAGCGCCGTATGAAGTCCCGCGGCGGTCGCCCGGCTTGCGTGCGGGGAGCGCAGATCCCGAGGAGTTCCCGGGGCGCACGTATGTGCCCCGGAAGTTGCCCACGAAGGTGTGGACTAGATCGTCCCGGTTGTGGATGCGGGCGGCGGGCAAGTGCTCGAGCCATGTCGGGCCGCGTCGCCCGGATGCGGGGGGCAAGTTGCGGATGATCACTTCGTCGTTGGTGGCCCCGCCCGGTGACGAGCCGGCGGTAATCGTTGAGCCAAACACGAGGGTCCGTCTCCCCATTGTACTTGATGATCGTCGAGGGCGACGGAAGCGGGGGGGAATGCCGCGTGCGGATCTCCCGGCCGAACACGCGGGTGCCGGGGGCTCGGCGTTGGGGGAGCGATCCTCACCGCTGTCGTAGCGTCCACCCCTTCGAGGGTGGTAGCCCCCGGCCGCTCGCGCGTCCGCCTTGCCGGGTGCGCACGGCGTTGATGACGTTGCGGGCGTCACCATCCGGCGCCCTGCGTGTGTCGAGGAGGCGTTCCCGGCCGGCGTGCGTCCCGGTCGGCGGGTCGACCCGCATGCACCGAGGGTTCGCCCCCCGGTGCCGGATCATCACCCCGCGCGTCCCCCCCGTTGGCGGATGCGTGAGGCCGAGCTTTCGGCTGGCCGGACGGCCGCTTGCTCAAGGAGGGTCTGCACCTCGCGGTGCATGTCTCGAGCCTCGGGGGTCGAGGGTGCCGGCATGGCGCGCAGCGGTGTTGCGGCGGCGATGAGCTTTTGGCTCGCCCGTGGCGGAGTATCCGCGTTGTCGACGTTGGGGACGGGGGTTGAGGCGGTCTCGGACTGTCGGCCCGGCTCCGCGCGCGTTCGCCGCGCGCGGAGGCCTCTCCGCCATCGAGGCGCGGAGCGGCCGCACATTCGGTACTCCTGCGCCGCTTGGCCTCGAGCTCGCGAGCTTGGGCCGGCCGCGCGTCGACGTCGGCCCCGGCGGGGCGCTTGGCCCGCGGCCGGGCGCGTGGCGACCCCGGGCCGGCGTGACCTCCCCATCTCCGGCGCCGCCGCACCGGCGGCGTTGGCCGGGTCGTTGGTGATGACGGCACAGCATTCCCGCGTGGGGTCGTAGCTCCCGGTGCTGGAGTCGTCGGAGCAGCCGAACCAGTAGTCCGTGGCGTCGAGGAAGCGCACGAACGCGGCGGGTCCCGGCACACGGGAGAAGTCCCACTCCGCGTACCCATGGCGGTTGGCGGGTGGCATCGTGTCGACGGAGCCCGGGGGACGACTCGTCCGTGGCCGAAGTGCCGGGGATCCACCGGCGACGAGGATGTGCCGACCAGGCGGAACCCTGCGCATTGTAGTGTTGACGTTGGCGTTGTAGGCCGTAGTGGCGCCACGCGGCCGATGGGGACGCGTGGTCGGGGGAGCTGCGCGCGGTCCGCCGGGGGGGCGGTGGCGGCCGTCGTGACGGTGGGCGCCGTCTTTGGGCGGCGGCGCGCTCGGCCTGCCGCCGCTCGGACCGCGCCCGCGCGCGCGCGGCCCGGAGCGGCGACGGCGTTGCGGCGTTGACGGTCCCGCCGACATCCGTGCTGCGGGTGCCCTGCGCCGGTGTCGTGCGTGCGGCGGTGACCGAGCGGACCACGGCCTCCCCGGCGCGCGCGTAGCTCCTCACGGTTGGTGAGGCGCATGAGATAGCCATTCCCCGTGGCACGGAAGTTCAAGTCCCCGAAGCGGATCTCGAACCCGCGGGAAGGGGGTCCGAGCTACCCATGTTGTAGCGGGTGCTACGGTACTCAGTGCGAATCACCATGGAGGGAGTTAGCGAAATGACCTTAGGCGCTCGTTTGCCCCACGGTGGGCGCCAAGCGTCGGTGCGGAATATGGTCCCGACACTAACCAGTAGATAGCGCCTAGGTCTATCCCTCGATGGTCGATGCTAAGCAACAAATGACACAAGGATTTATCCTGGTTCCGGCCGAGGGGGCGTACGTCCGGCGGTGGTGTGCTCGTGGCACTATATTGCTCGGCACAGGGGGTGCTTGTAGTGGGGCAAATACAAGCAAGGTGGGAGAGGAAGCGTGGCTCCCAAGTCCCCGACGAGTAGGCGAAGATGTTGTGGGAGAATAAGAGAGTGAGTGCACGGTGCGGCTCGTGTTCTTCGGGTTCGTCCGAACTCGTCCCCCCGCGGCTGGGGGCTCGCCTCCCCTTTTATAGGCCAAGGGGGCGGCGAGTTACATGCACGCCGCGCTACCTAGCTACGTGTGGGAGCACGTCGTGCTACGGTGTAGAGCGGGCGGCTGTCCGGTCGATCTTCGCTGCGATCCGGCCATGATGGCCTACCTCGTACCCGAACAGTGGCGGTTCGAGGGTAGGAGGCGGCAGATGGCGATGGCCCCCCCTGATAGGCTTCGAGGGAGGTGCTGATGATGGGCGGTACGGGGTACGGGAGCGGGGGGCGAACGGCGTTCCTTCCCAATGAGCTGCGGTGGCGGAGTGGTTGCTGCGGTGCCGGGCGTGCGCCGCGGAGTCGGGCGTGCGCTGCGCGCGTGGGTACGGCGGCCGCGCCGTTACAGTGGCCGGGATGGCCGCCCACCGGCCTAGCGCCCCTCACCTAACCTGCAGGGTCACGGGAAAGTGGGATCGAGGGTGCGCCCGGCCCCCTTTCGAGGGTCGGGCGCGTTAGTCGTACAGCGGCGTGCGCACGGTGTCACGGGACTGACACCGGCCGTACCGCACAGTCCATCCCACAGTGGCGGGGATGGGCTCCTTCCCTGGGGAGTTGGTGCGGCGGCACCGGGGCGTGAGCCCCGGCGCATGATGGCGCCGTCCCGCGGTGTCGGGCGTTAAATGCCCAAGTACGGGGCCGGCGCACGCGTGCGGGCGCCCGTGAGCGTGGCGGGCCCCGGCCGAGGGCGGAGCGGACCCTCGAGCGAGACGGGACTCGCTCGAGGGGGAGCGCGTCCTCGAGCGGGGCGGGACCGCTCGAGGGAAGGGGCCGCCCCTCGGCGGGGCGGTACTGTTCGAGGAGGGAGTTGCCCCTCGAACGGGCGGAGCCCGTTCGAGGAGGGAGCATGCCCTCGGGCGAGGCGGAGCTTGCTCGAGGGGTCTTCCTAGGCGGGCCGCCTTGGTGGGCCTCGGAGTCCTCGTCGCATGGGCCGTGTCCTGCAGGGTTAGTTTCCTGCATGGTTAGGCTTAGCTTATATTGATGCAGGAATTTAAGTAGGGGTTCCCCCCTTGTTTGAGGGGACCCCTAGGGCGGTCCCCGACACTCGGTTAGGAAGCTATACATGTTCCGCACTGTATGGAAGACTCCTAGACGTACTCGACTAGTACTCTCTCCCTACTCCAACTTGTAACCCTGCCTCCCGGACTACATAAGGCGAGGCAGAGACCTTTCTCTAGCATCCAATCTCATCTCACGGCGCGCAATTACACCATGTTGTAATCGTGCCCAATTAATCCAGAGCTGCGCAGCATACAAAATGTAGGGTATTACGCACCTCGCGGCCCGAACCTGTCTAAATTGTGTGCCACGTGTCTCTTCCTTCGAGTTACCGATCTCGGTGAGGCCACATTCATCTACTTCGGGTACTCCCCTTAGTAGGTTGCCGTTCTAAAACACCGACAGCTGCCGCGCCAGGTAGGGGCTCTCGCCCGAGATCACATGGCGAACTCGACGGCTCCTGTCTACTTCAAGCCAACCGTCGCCTTCAACCGCGGCGACACCTTCGTGTTCGGCGCCTGGGTCTGCACTGCTGACGGCACGGGATCTTTCCAACGCCGCCTCACCATGCCGCCCAACCCGAAGACCGGCTTCGCGACGCTTCCAGAAGTCGTCACAGGCGAACTCACCGGCAAGTTCGGTGAAATTTCGCTCTTCAACCACCACGCCGACTTCGAGCTCGAGTCTGCTTCCAACTCGAACTCGACGTCTCCATGGGCCAGCGCATGTGAGCCGGCTGCTCAGCCATCGCACGTGGTCCCATCACCCCGTGAGCGCTCTGCGCGTGGTCCCCGCATCACCAGCCGGGCCCGTACGGAGGCTCCCTCTTCGCGCCGGGCTGGCAAGGAACCCGTACCCGAGTACAACTCGGACTCCGACACCGCTCCCGGCCACGCTTCGGACTCCAATCCCCTCTCTGGGTTCTACTCAGATTCCGCATACGAGTTCGACTTCGGGTCGGACCCAGAGGATCTCGAGTCCGAGGACAACTCTACTGAGCATCCCTTATCAGGGCCGGCCTCTGGGCTGGTTATAACATCCACACCGGCCGGGAGATTCGTCTACTGGCCAGACCGCAAGCCTGCTGACCTGATAAGCGGAGACTCACGCTACGTCACCTACATCGACTCGCTCCCGTTCCAGGAGGGAACACCACTTGCCTGAGCTGACTCAAACACCCCAACTGAGGTGGCTGCTTCTGAGTCCAACCTCGGCACCCCTGATCGCCAAGTCTTCATGTCTGCCGGCGACACCCCAGGACCTTCAAGGATGGCTCAGGACAAGTACCTTGAAGACATCTCCGACGAGCTGTCTGCCGATGCACCAGCAGACGAGACCCCCGCCAACAGAGACGCTCGACGCGAGCGCAACAGGAAGCGCAGCGAACGGCGCCGGCGTCTCCGGGACAACCTCCCCATCCGCAACCTCGCAGAAGCTCTCGAGGCGGTCGAGAGCAGAGTACACACTACCCCTGAGCAATGCCTCATGTCGATCACAGCGATCGCACGCCAGGCCCAGGGAATTCGCGCCGGGGAGGTCATCGCCAAGCTCGCTGAAGACGCCTACTTCATGCGGGTCGACAACAGGGTCAACCAGCCTCCTCCCACCAAGCACCGCGACAACGAAGCTACAAGTCGCATCGCCAACCTCGGTCCCAACCGTACTCGAGATGAGCTCCCAGCTCAGCCCAACTGTACTCGCTCAAATGCCGGCGGACCTCCACTGGGCGGCAACAGCAACCGCGAGGTTGTCCCTCACCATGCTCCCGCCGGCGGTGGCGGCCGCGACCCTGACGGCGGCGGCAGCGACGACGGAAGCTCCAACCATGGAGCCAACAGGAGGGCCGGCGGCGGCGGCAGTCGCGGCGGCCGTGGCCATGCGAATAGCCACGCCTCTGGTGCCTCACAGGGCGGCTATGACGCCCGCCAGAAGATTGAGGAGCTGCGGCGGAAGAAGTCAACCACTGCAGGCGACAATGACGGCTTCCCCGTCTTCTCACCTCGACTCCGCAAATTGCTCCTCCCCGACAAGTTCAAGCCTTTGGGGATCACCAAGTACGACGCGAAGTAGGACCCCGTCCAGTGGCTCAGGTGCTACGCCCTCTCCATCGAGAACGCTGGCGGCAACAACGACACCAAGTGCCTCTACTTCCCCTTCTGCCTGGACCAAGCTCCACTCACATGGCTCGAGTCGCTAGACAAGCACTCGATCGACAAGTGGGACCAGCTAAAGGAGCAGTTCACCAGGAACTTCGCGGGCGCCATGGGCCGATCGGGTACTCGCATGGACCTGGCCATGATCAAGCAGGAACAAGGCGAGACCCTCCGCAAGTACATGCGCCGCTTCTTCGACAAGCGCGCTACCGTAGTCGACGTCACCGACAAGGAGGTCATCGACCTCTTCCAAGATGGCCTCTACCACCGCCGCACCTTTGAAGACTTCGGTCGTCGCCGCCCCAAGTCCATCCCCCACCTCAAGGACATGATCACGTCCTGGGCGGATGAAGAAGACAAGGCCAACACCAAGTACGATGCCATCTGTGGCAAGAACAAGCAGAACACGGGCGGCGGCAGCGGCAACAACGGGAACCAAGGCGGTCGCAACAACAACAACAACTACTCGGGTCCCAACCGCAAGCGCAAGCCAGACAACACTGTCGCGGCTATCCAGCGCCCTGCGAAGGAGAACTCGAAGAAGAACTCCAGCGGCTTCAAAGACTTGCTAAAGGAGAAGTGCCCGTGGCATCTGAACGGCAACCACACCACCGAGCAGTGCTACCAACTCAGGCATGCACTCAAGAGTACTCCAGAGCCACCGCACCCTCACGACAAAAAGGGCAAGAAGAAGAACGACGGAGATAACAACGACTTCCAGGAACCCGACAAGACCGTCAACGTCCTCTTCGGCGGACTACCCAGCAGGCGGGAGCAAAAGGCTACCCGTCGATAAGTCATGAGCATTGAACCAGCGGTCCCAACCCCTCTCAGGTCGTCGGAGGTACCCATTACCTTCTCCCGCGCAGATCAATGGACCAGCCTCTCCGAACCAGGACGGTTCCCCCTCGTCCTAAAGCCGGTGGTCGCTGGCTCCAAGCTCAACAAGGTCCTCATCGACGGTGGAAGCGGGCTCAATGTCCTTTTCACCAAGACCTTGAAGAAGATGAAGCTCGACATCACCCACATGCTCACCAAGAGCAACACGCCCTACTACGGCATCGTCCCCGGTAACGCGGCTATCCCACCGGGCTCAGTGGTCCTGCCAGTTACCTTCGGGGAATCTCGGGACTACTACCGCACCGAGTACATCAAGTTCGAGGTCGCGGACTTCAAGACTTCCTACCATGCCATCCTCGGCAGACCGGCCATCGCTAAGTTCATGGCGGTGTCCCACTACACCTACTTGGTACTCAAGATGCCAAGCCCAGCGGGTGTACTCTCTCTCCAAGGGGACATGAAGATCTCCCACGACTGCAACACAAAAGCCATGGAGATCGCCTCTACGAATCAAGTACCCAACGCTATGACGGAGGTCTACGCTGCGTCGAAGAAGCTTGCTACAAGTGAACTCGACATCCCGGAGAAGTCTGACAGCGCCAACAAGCCTCAGCCAGCTGAGGAGGTTCTAGTCAAGACGATCGACCTCGGAACAGGCGACTCCAGCAAGACCACCACCATCGGGGCCGGCCTCGACCCCAAATAGGAAGACGCACTCATCAACTTCCTCCGGGCTAACCGCGACATCTTCGCGTGGAAGCCAGCGGACATGCCAGGAGTGCCCAGAGAGTTGATCGAGCACTGCCCACCCCCAAGAGAAAACACCTCCAATGCTTTGCCGACGACAGACGGGATGCCATCAAGAAGGAACTCGTCAAACTACTCGCGGCTGGCTTCATCAGAGAAGTCTTCCATCCTGAGTGGCTCGCCAACCCCGTCCTCGTCCGCAAGAAGAACTCGAACGAGTGGAGGATGTGCGTCGACTACACCGACCTCAACAAGCACTGCCCCAAGGACCCCTTCGGGTTGCCGCGGATTGACCAAGTCATCGACTCCACGGCGGGCTGCGACCTGCTCTGCTTCCTCGACTGCTACTCCGGGTACCACCAGATCGTGATCAAGGAAGAAGACCAGGAGAAGACCGTGTTCATCACCCCATTTGGCGCGTACTGCTATACGACCATGTCCTTCGGGTTGAAGAACGCCGGCGCCACCTACCAACGAGCTATCCAGGCCTGCTTCAAGAAGAACCTCAATAAGAACGTCGAAGCCTACGTGGATGACGTGGTCGTCAAGACCAGAAACTCCAGTACCCTCATCGACGACCTTGAAGAGACTTTCGCATCTCTGCGCGAGTACCGCTGGAAGCTCAACCCGAACAAGTGCGTCTTCGGCGTACCTTCGGGCAAACTACTCGGCTTCATCATCAGCCAACGCGGCATCGAAGCCAACCCCGAGAAGATCTCCGCCATCACCAGCATGAAAGCTCCCACGTGCATCAAAGACGTCCAGAAGCTGACCGGTGCATGGCGGCACCGACCGTATTCATCTCGAAGCTTGGAGAACGGGGACTCCCCTTCTTCAAACTACTCAAGCACCAAGAGAAGTTCGTGTGGACCCCAGAGGCGGATCAAGCCCTTGCCCAGCTCAAGGACTTCCTATCGAAGCCACCGGTCCTCACGGCTCCTCGCAAAGGCGAGCAGCTACTGCTCTACCTCACTGCGACTACTCATGTGGTCAGTACTGCCATCATCGTCGAGCGGCGGGGAAGACGGCCACGCCTACCCGGTCCGGCGCCCGGTGTACTTCGTCGCGCAAGGTCCTGTCGTAGTCCAAGGCACGCTATCGCCCGTGCGAGAAGCTCCCCGTACGCAGTACTCATCACCTCGCGAAAGCTACGACACTACTTCCAGGAGTACTCAATCTCCGTCGTCACCGACTACCCGCTCGGCGACATCCTGCGGAACCAAGATGCTACTGGAAGAATCTCCAAGTGGGCAGTCGAGCTCGGCGCCCTCACCATCGACTTCAAGCCACGCATAGCCATCAAGTCGCAGGTGCTAGTCGACTTCATGGCAGAGTGGCGGGAGAACCAGCTACCCACCCCAACAGTGCGACCAGAGCATTGGGTGATGTACTTCGACGGCTCACTCAACCTCGAGGGCGCAGGTGCAGGGGTACTGCTGATCTCTCCAATGGGCGAACAACTCAAGTACGTCCTGCAGATCTTCTGGAAGGTCTCAAACAACGAAGCCGAGTATGAAGCTCTCATACGTGGGCTCCGCCTCGCGGCTTCACTGGGCATCAAGCGGCTACTAGTCTACAGCGACTCCGCAGTGGTCATCAACCAAGTCAACAAGTCCTGGGACCGCAACAAGGAGAACATGGACGCCTACTGCCTAGAAGTCCACAAGCTCGAGAACAAGTTCTACAGTCTCGAGTTCCACCACATCGTCCGCGACAACAACATTGCAGCAAACGTCCTGTCGAAGCTTGGATCTACCCGCGCTCAAGTACCAGCGGGTGTCTTTGTTCACGAGCTTCACGCGCCATTCATCCCGGAGCCGGCGCCACCGACCACTGTCCCAGCGCACCCACCGGCTAGACAGGAGGTCATGATGATCGACGTGGACTGGAGGCAACCCTCCATCGACTACCTCAGCGAGCAGAAGGTTCCCTCGGACAAGAACTTGGCCGAGCAGCTCATCCGCCGTGCCAAGTTCTACGTCCTCGTCGGAGACAAGCTTTACAAGCGGGGCGCATCTTCTGGAGTACTCATTAAGTGCGTCCCCAGGCAAGAAGGCAAGGACATCTTGGAAGAGATCCACAAGGGCGTCTACGGCAACCACACGTCTTCCCGCACGCTGGTCAGCAAGGCCTTCCGGCGAGCCTTCTACTGGCCCACAGCTCTAGGCGACGCTGAAGAACTCGTCAGAAGGTGCCAAGGATGCCAATACTTCGCCAAGTAGCAACACGTCCCAGCCTACAAGCTAGTCACCATACCACCAACCTGGCCCTTTGCCTGCTGGGGGCTCGACATGATTGGGTCACTGCCAACTGCGCCAGGTGGTTTCAACAGAGTGTTGGTGGCCATCGACAAGTTCACCAAGTTGATCGAGGTCAAGCCGGTCACATGCCCCAAGGCTGACAGAGTACTCGACTTCCTGGATGAACTCGTGCATCGCTACGGACTACCCCACCGCATCATCACAGATCTGGGCTCCAACTTCAACAACCACCGCCCCGGGAGTACCGCGAGAAGCGACGGGATCGACGTCCGATACGTCTCAGTTGCCCATCCTGGGGCCAACGGACAAGTCGAGCGCGCCAACGGGATGGTGCTGGACGCTCTCAAGAAGCGGCTACACGACGCTACAAACTCCAAAGGAGGCAAGTGGATCAAGGAACTACCCAATGCACTCTGGGGGCTACGTACTCAGCCCTCCAAGCCAACGGGGCAATCCCCTTACTTCCTGGTCTACAGCTCCGAAGAAATCCTCCCTGCTGATGTCATATGGAACTCACCAGCGGTGGAGCATTATGACGAAGGCGTCTCTGAAGACAGCAGAAGAGTTGACATCGATGGACTCGAAGAAGCTCGCTGCGCTGCCCTCGTTCAGTCAGCAAGGTACCTGGAGGGTATCCGACGCTACCATGATCGCAATGTCAAGGAATGCTCCTTCAACGTTGGTGATCTTGTCCTCCGTCGTATCCAGAACATGGAAGGACTACACAAGCACAGCTCCCCCTGTGAAGGTCCCTTCACCGTGGCAAAGGTGACCGGGCCGGGCTCCTACCGCCTCCAAACACTTGAAGGCGAAGACATCAACATCTCGTGGAACGTCGACCAGCTCTATCGGTTCTACGCCTAGTCTACACGACTACTCCGGGGCTCAAGTCCACGACTACATCAAGACCCCCTCCACTGTAAGCGGCCTCCGGGTCCAGGCACTAGTCTCCGGACTACTCCTCTCCAGGATCTGGCCCGCGCGGCTACCTACAGATTTTGGGCTGCGATGAGCGATAAAGGACTCTAGCAGCGGTCTATTGAGAGACCATGTACTTCTGTAAGCGGCTACTCGCCCTAGCACCACTTAGCTGTAAGCGGCCTCCGGGTCCAGGCGACTACTCTGTAACTAGGGCCCTGGCCATCCAGGTGTACTTCTTCAGTAATAAAGTTTGATCGACTATCAACTTCTTTACTGTCTATTTCCATCAATGGGACTACCGCCGAGTACGACTACTCGCATCAACTCCACGATGGGGCTCCGCACTCTAAGGTCGCGACTACGAGTACTCATTGATGGAACTTTTCTTTCATTAATACTTGAACAATTACATTACAAATGTTTTTGTACACATACTACTATGAGCTAACTATTACAGGGCTACTGGAGGTTAAGCTTTTCGGCGACTTGCTCCGCAATGGGCGCCATCTGCTCCAGCAGCTCCGCATACTGCTCGTCTGTACAGTTGGCGGCTACCCCACCAGCGACTACTTCCACGGGCGCCTTCAGGAAGTAGGACTTCATGAAGGCCAGCACCTGGTTCGGATCGACCTCGCCAGATGCTTCACATACGCCGCCAGCCGGCTGGGGGCTTCCTTGAGGCGATCCACGAGTGGTGCTATCTTGGGGCCGCCAGGATGAGGCACCAAGAGTCTTGCAATGGGAAGCGCGGCTTCTTCAAGCTCCTTTAGCTGGGCCCGCAGTGCCTCGCAGTCCTCGTTCAACTTTTGCAACGATTTGTAGCAGTTGACGAGGTCACAATCGGAAGCAATGCGAAGCTCCATGTGCTTGTCGCACTCGAAGGCAAGTTCCTTATAGTCAAGCTCGAGTACCTGGCGGGCCTCCTGCTCCCGGTAGAAGAGGTTCTTCATATCTGTCTCTAAGGTCCTCAACTGCTCCACCCGGGTCTCAAGCTCTGCAAAGCAACAAGGCGCAGCGGGTTAGACTACCTCTCGACCTCCAACAACTACTCAACAAGTCAAGCGGTGTACCTTTGTTCTTGCTGCAGAGTGTCTTGTTCTTCCGCACCAAGTCGTCGCTCTTTGCCTGCATCTCCTAGATGTCCTTGTGATATTTGGCGAAGGAGGCGTCGAGTTTGGATTGCATGGCGGCCGCGTGCTTCCGCGACTTCAAGAGTTGATCTTCCAGCACTTCAGCCCGGAGCACCGCGTCGCCGAAGCCTTGCAGCATGTTAGACTTCTCGCAGGACCTCTCCACGACGTCCTGCACAGACAACACATGTCAAATGAGTACTCAACAACAGAGGATTGACTACTCAGGAGTTAAGACTACTCACCTTCATCCATTGTTCAGCCTAGCGGACCACCTCCGGGTGCTTGGCCACCGTCACCGGGTCGACCAAGTCGTCTGCCAGCAACTCCACCCCGCCACGACTACTCGCGGCGGCCTTAGTCATCGACGCAGAGCGGATGGGCTCCGCGTCTTGGATCTCCGGGGAGTGGACAACCACCTCCAGAGCAGCCTCCGGCGGCACGGTGGCCTCCTCTCCTCCGGTCGCCACGACGGCCTCCTCAGCGGCCTCCTCCATCGGCTCGAGGGCCCCTTCAGCAGCCTCCGGCCCTTGTGGTGTCAAGTTCTGCATGGGCACCGCCGCCGGGATGTCACTCCCTTCGGCCTCGGCACCTGTAAAGAAGAAGACAAGTGCATTAGCGACTACGACTACTCTATGGGGGTACTATAGCCTCGTGGGGAGAGCACTCACCTTTTCAACCAAAATATATAAGGGGGGGGGAAGGGGGGGGGGGAGGGGGGGGGGATTATTATTATTATTTTGGAACACTTTTTTTTTTTTTTTTTTATATATTTTTTTTTGCGGCCTCGGTCAATGCGACAGAGAGAGAGGCCACAGCGCGCCCCGGCGCCTCGGACTCCGCCTGAGGAGCAGGAGCGGACCCGTCGGCGGGCGGCGCGGCTTCTTCCTCCGCCACCGCCGTAGAGGGCTCATTCCCCTCCCAGGACAGATCTGTTGATTTCTTGCAGAAGTACACAAATTGGTTGTCAATCAAGCTCGACTGCTATATCAAGTACTACTCGGGGAGGCTCAGCACTTACAAGCTTGACCGGACTATCGTCACGGTCGGGGCGCCGAGGATACTGGCGATGTCTACCAGTCCAGCCTTGGCGGGCGCCTCCTCCTGCGCCTATGTGGCTGTCACCTCTTTTGCAGCAATGGCAGCCGGTGCAGCGCCCTCCTGTGCTCCTGCGGCCACCACTTCGTCAGTGGCAGCGGCTGCGGGCTCCGTGCTCCCTTTGTTGAGCAGGGGGCTGGCGCTCCAGCTGCGCCAAGAGCTCTTCAATAGTGGGGGCTGGGCTATGACTCCCAGCGGGTTCCCCCACCGTGTCCCACTCGCCTTCGTCGCCCTGATCAGCGGGCTCCGTAGGCGGCACCTCCTGCAAGCAAGGAAGCTCAGTCGTCAGTGAACTCGAGAAACTAGTACTCGACTACACTACTCAAGACGTCTTACCTCTTGGGGCGTGGTCTCAGAGACCTTCAACTTCTTCGTCACCCTCTTACGGGCGGGGTTGCGCGGCCTCCGTGGCGGCGCAGCCAGACTAGCCTCCAGGCTAGACGGCGGATCTTGCACGAGGGGCACGTGAGGTAGGCCGGGACGGCTGAACCTTGACCGCAGCTGGAAGCGGTCCTGCAGCGTCTCCTCGTCGTCGTCCTCGTCGGACGTATCTTCCACAACTACGGTGTCGTCACCTTCGCCGAATTCCCGCCGCTCCTTGATTTTGGTTTTTCCCTCCTCCGGGATCTCGACTTCTTGAGGGGGCGGCTGCGGCTCGGAGACGAACTTCTTCAAGTCATCCTGCAAGACACAAGACATCAGCGCGACTACTCACAAGGAATGACTACTCGACTGAGGGGTACAGCTACTTACCACCTTTGGCGGGCGCGCGGCGGAGTACTCCGGGACTGGGCACGCTGTGTACGGAGGCATGTCCTTGAAGATGCGCGTCAGCCTATCGACAATGTCTCGCATCCAGGCATCCACGATGTGTTGTCATCGCCGGTGTACTCGAAGCCCAGGGTGTCGCGGGCCATCAGCGGCTGCACCCTGCGCTTCATGAAGCTGAAGGCCACATGCTCGGCCCTTAGCCCGGCTTCTCTCAACACCTTGATGCGATCCCCTCCTGCATCGTGGGCTCCGTGTTCCACCAGGCGCGATGTCTGGGCTGCTTCCCACTCGGCTTCGGCAACCCGGGGTGGTGGTTCGTGATGTAGAACCATTTCGCCTTCCAGTCCTGGTTGGAGTCGATGAGCTTGTACGAGAGGTACTGCTCGACAGCGTCCTCCTGCATCTGGATTCCTGGTCCACCAACTACTCGCGGGTTGCTAGCGCTCGGCTGCGGCTTCACCCGGAAGAACTTCTGGAACAAGATCCAGTGGGGCTTGATCCCCATGAACGCTTCACAGAAGTGGACGAAGACAGCGGTATAGAAAATACCGTTGGGGTTGAGGTTGAGGTACTCGACGCCGTAGTACCCCAGGAGGCCTTTGAAGAAGTCGCTTGCCGGCAGTGCGAGTCCGCGCTCCGCGAAGCGCGCGAACATTGGGATCTCATCTTCGCTCTTCTCCATGGGGTACGGTCCCTGGTGGCGGCCCTCCAACTGTCCATCTCCTTCTCATGGATGAATCCGCTGTTGAGGAGGGCCAGCAAATCTTCGGTCTTTGTCTTCGACTTTTTCCACTCGCGGCTCGGATCTGGCCGCGGTGGAGACATCAGCGGTGCTGCCCCCACGGCAGCCACGGCGGCCTCGTCACGGCCCCTCTTCTTCCCGGCGGTCTTCGCGGTCTTGGACGGCGATGGCTTCATTCTCCAAGTGCACGACGTCTTCACGCGCATTCGCTCTGGGGCTACTCTGGCAGCTCTGGGTAGCGGCGTGCTCAGATCTACAGCGGCGGCGGTGTGCGCTGGAGGAGATTATGGCCAAGATCTATTCGAAATGGCTACAACAGTGATGGGTGAAAAACCCTAAGGGTTTTGGCTTCTATTTATAAGTCAAAGCGGCCCTCCAACGGCCGGGTGGATAAGTCTGCGCTCGGCTGACTCAGTGGCCGCGCGTGACTCTTCGTATTCTACTAGTCGACGCGCCTCACCTCGGGGGCTCGGCTACTTCTACTCGACTACCTGGGAAGCGACAAGACTCAGGAGCATCTCAGGACACATTCTACAAGATGACCCTTCATTTCGAGAGGAAGTACTCGACTCAAGGCTCGGGGGCTCCGTGCCACGTGTCCTTCGGTTTTTTCTCTCTGGATTTTTCGGGATATTCTTGCCAAAACTTTAGATGGACCCTCAGCCAGAGCCTACGACTTAACCTAAGGCTCGGGGCTACTCCATATGGAGTGCGATTTTGCAATCGCACTTCCATATCAGCTTCGGCTTCAAGACAACGCAGGCATTTTTGAAGACCTTCGAGGGCAGCACTCGAGGACGCTTGGGACTACTTGATAAGACTTCAGGATTGCTCAGATATCAGCTAGAGTACATTCCAGCCTCGGGATGCTTCGACTACTCTTGAGGACTTTTGACTTGTAGTACTCGGGGATGCTTGAGGACTACTCGCTAAGGCCGTCAAGATTACTTGAAGCTATCCTTCTCGACTACAAAGTACTCGGGGGCTTGTCGTATGGACCTCCCTGGGCCCACTACCTCGGTGGGTACCAGGACCGACTACTCAGTGGGCCCCTGGGACTACCCGGCTTGCGCTACACGGCACCTGATGGCGTGGAGCACAAGGACTACAGAGGAGAAGTACTCGGTTAGGAAGCTGTACATGTTCCGCACTGTATGGAAGACTCCTAGACGTACTCGACTAGTACTCTCTCCCTACTCTGACTTGTAACCCTGCCTCCCGGACTATATAAGGCGAGGCAGGGACCTTTCTGTAGCATCCAATCTCATCTCATGGCGCACAATTACACCATCTTGTAATCGTGCCCAATTAATCCAGAGCTACGCAGCATACAGGACGTAGGGTATTACGCACCTCGCGGCCCGAACCTGTCTAAATTGTGTGCCACGTGTCTCTTCCTTCGAGTTACCGATCTCGGCGAGGCCACATTCATCTACTTCGGGTACTCCCTTTAGTAGGTTGCCGGTCTAAAACACCGACACCCGTCCTTCTTTGTGTTGATTTTCGGAGCTCTTTGTTGGCGGAGTTTTGAGGACGATTTCTTGGGGTTTTTGGTGGGTGTCATGTATAAGGATCTTGTGCCTCTTTGGCTGGTGACTTTGCCCCCAAATCTCTCTTGAATCGGACTCGATTTGGCGGTTTTTCGAGTTGGGCGAGTTCTTAACCTAGAGAGGCGATCTCTTCGATTCCTCTTGATTGTGAGCGATTCGGGTCGATTCCTTTGAGGTAGAGGTTGCCCAGAAGGCAACCCAGCTATTCCTCAAGTTTCGCTGCAATCCGTGGAGTGATTCAGGAGATCGGGCGCGAGGAAGTTGAGGTTTGACCCGCGGGTTGGTTTTCTGGAAGGGGCGGACTAACCGCCTGGAGGGGGCGGTCTAACCGCCATGGTCCTTCCAGGTCAAAGTTCTATTTCACCGGATTTTCCTATGTAAGTTTGTTCGCCTTGATCAGAGGAGCGTTTGGGTGAAATTTCGGGTCGTTCTCGTGCCATTTGCTAGGAGTTCTTTTTTGGAGTTCCTTGCTGGGTACAGGAGGTTAGACCGCCCCTGGTAGCCGGTCTAACCTCCCCTAGGCCCCTGGGTGGAGTTTTAGTTTTCGCCAAGATTTTCTGGTAGCTAGCATGGCCCTGACCAGAGATCTCTGTTGGTGAAACCGTGGTGCGCTTTGGTGCTCGGAAGAGGTGTTTCGGAGGATTTCTTGGTTGCCTGGTGGAGGTGGTCTAACCGCCCCCATACCCAGTCTAACCGCCCCCCTCTGGACAGCCGGCTTTCGAGTTGTTTCCGCTGCCATGGGTGCGTGTGTGTTGAGGTTGCTGATAGTGTTTGTTCCTAGGACCAGTAGCACTCCAGTTGCTACGTGGTTTTGGCAAACGGAAGGTAGAAGTGCGGAGTGTGTGATTTTGGGGGTCCAACCGAGCGAGTTCATCTTGTTGGAGTTTCAATCTCTTTCTAAAAGAAATTTTATTGGCTCCCATTCACTCCCCCCCTCTCTAGTCGCCTAATCGGTCCTTCAACAATAGAGCACTTGTTGGCGACGATGGTTACTCTACCCGGATCGCCTTTGTCGGTCGGGCAGGTTACGGTTATCTTTTTTATATAGGCTTCAGACGTTGACGCGTAGGGCCGACACTATTTTTTTGAATTGAAACTTGCTTCCCTCAAATATTATACCCCATAAACAGCACTAAAAAATTCGTAAAAAATACGAATAATTCATAGTTGGTAATTTAGTATTTGAATAAAATATCAACAACCACACTTGTCTAAACAAATTTCTTAAAATTAGAATTTTTATCTCTTGTTTACGATATAATAATTATAATAACGTCTTAGTGTGTTCTAAAAATTCTACAAATTGACTTGGCGACATAATGTAAGTCCCTAAGCTTGCCTACAAAAACTCAAATGGTTTCGAAAATGGAAGATTATAGTTGTGTACAAATTTCTACATCTCTCACCTAGTTTATTAGAATGTTACTTCAACGTTGAAACTTTTCACACTTTAAAACATGTTCGAACTCATATGCATTTGAAATTTTAACATAACCTTATGTTCACCATAAGATTACGAAATGCAAAGTTTAATTAGTAATGGTTGTGTAAAAAAATATTATTTATATGTTGCACTTTTAAGGAACAATATAAGGTGTATAAACAACATCCAAGAAATAGAATTACATACGAAAAAATATCATAAAAGAATAGATGTTGATTTTAGAAAAAATCAGAAACAAATATCATCAAATTTGGATTACGGTTGACGGAGAAAAACGTGATACACAATTTGATTGCAGATTAAAAGGGGGAAAACAAACTGTTCTTCATTCGAACAGACCTGGCCCCGCCTCTTCATTGGCGACGATGGTTAGTCTACCCTAATCGCCTTTGTGGGCCGGGCAGGCTACGGTTATCTTTTTTTATATAGGCTTCTGACGCTGACGCGTGGGCCTGACACTATTTTTTCTGAATTGAAACTTACTTCCCTCAAATATTATGCCCCTTAAACAACTCCGAAAAATTTGTAAATATACGAATAATTCATAGTTGGTAATTTAGTATTTGAATAAATTTTCAACAGCCACACTTGTCTAACCAAATTTCTTAAAATTATATTTTTATCCCTTGTTTACGATATAATAATTATAATAACGTCTTAGTGTGTTCTAAAAATTCTACAAATTGACTTGGCAACATAATTTAAGTCCCTAAGCTTGTCTACAAAAATTCAAATGGTTTCGAAAACGGAAGATTATACTTGTGTACAAATGTCCACATCTCTTACCTAGGTTATTAGAATGTTACTTCAACATTGAAGTTTTCCACACTTTAAAACATGTTCGAACTCATATGCATTTGAAATTTTAACATAACCTTTTGTTCACCATAAGATTACGAAATGCAAAGTTTAATTAGTAATGGTTGTGTAAAAAATATTATTTATATGTTGTACTTATAAGGAACAATATAAGGTGTATAAACAACATCCAAGAAATGGAATTACATACGAAAAAATGTCACAAATGAATAGATGTTGATTTTAGAAAAATTCAAAAAAAATAACATCAAATTTGGATTATGGTTGACGGAGAAAAAAGTGATACAAAATTTGATTGCAGATAAAAAGGGGAAAAGCAAACTGTTCTTCATTCAAACAGACCTGGTCCCGCCCCTTCATTGGCGACGATGGTTAGTCTACGCTGATCACCTTTGTCGGTCTCGCAGGCTACGATTATCTTTTTTTTAATATAGGCTTCTGACGCTGATGCGCGGGCCCGACACTATTTTTCTTAATTCAATCTTGCTTCCCTCAAATATTATACCCCATAAACAGCACCAAAACATTCGTAACAAATACGAATAATTCATAGTTGGTAATTTAGTATTTGAATAAAATATCAACAACCACTCTTGTCTAAACATATTTCTTAAAATTAGAATTTTTATCTCTTGTTTACGATATAATAATTATAATAACGTCTTAGTGTGCTCTAAAAATTCTACAAATTGACTTGGCAACATAATTTAAGTCCCTAAGCTTGCCTACAAAAACTGAAATGGTTTCGAAAACGGAAGATTATAGTTGTGTACAAATGTCTACATCTCTCACCTAGTTTATTAGAATGTTACTTCAACATGGAAGTTTTTCACACTTTAAAACATGTTCGATCTCATATGCATTTGAAATTTTAACATAACCTTATATTCACCATAAGATTACGAAATGCAAAGTTTAATTAGTAATGGTTGTGTAAAAAAATATTATTTATATGTTGCACTTAACAATATAAGGTGTATAAACAACATCCAAGAAATAGAATTACATACAAAAAATATGATAAATGAATAGATGTTGATTTTAGAAAAAATCAGAAACAAATATCATCAAATTTGGATTACGGTTGACGGAGAAAAACGTGATACACAATTTGATTGCAGATTAAAAGGGGGAAAACAAACTATTCTTCATTCGAACAGACCTGGCCCCGCCCCTTCATTGGCGACGATGGTTAGTCTACCCTAATCGCCTTTGTGGGATGGGCAGGCTACGGTTATCTTTTTTTATATAGGCTTCTGACGCTGACGCGTGGGCCTGACACTATTTTTTCTGAATTGAAGCTTACTTCCCTCAAATATTATGCCCCGTAAACAACTCCAAAAAAATTTGTAAATATACGAATAATTCATAGTTGGTAATTTAGTATTTGAATAAATTATCAACAGCACACTTGTCTAACAAATTTCTTAAAATTATATTTTTATCCCTTGTTTACGATATAATAATTATAATAACGTCTTAGTGTGTTCTAAAAATTCTACAAACTGACTTGGCAACATAATTTAAGTCCCTAAGCTTGTCTACAAAAATTCAAATGGTTTCGAAAACGGAAGATTATACTTGTGTACAAATGTCCACATCACTTACCTAGGTTATTAGAATGTTACTTCAACATTGAAGTTTTCCACACTTTAAAACATGTTCGAACTCATATGCATTTGAAATTTTAACATAACCTTTTGTTCACCATAAGATTACGAAATGCAAAGTTTAATTAGTAATGGTTGTGTAAAAAATATTATTTATATGTTGTACTTATAAGGAACAATATAAGGTGTATAAACAACATCCAAGAAATGGAATTACATACGAAAAAATGTCACAAATGAATAGATGTTGATTTTAGAAAAATTCAAAAACAAATAACATAAAATTTGGATTATGGTTGACGGAGAAAAAAGTGATACAAAATTTGATTGCAGATAAAAAGGGGAAAAGCAAATTGTTCTTCATTCAAACAAACCTGGTCCCGCCCCTTCATTGGCGACGATGGTTAGTCTACGCTGATCGCCTTTGTCGGTCAGGCAGGCTACGGTTATCTTTTCTTTAATATAGGCTTCTAACGCTGATGCGCGGGCCCGACACTATTTTTCTTAATTCAATCTTGCTTCCCTAAAATATTATACCCCATAAACAGCACCAAAACATTCGTAACAAATACGAATAATTCATGGTTGGTAATTTAGTATTTGAATAAAATATCAACAACCACTCTTGTCTAAACAAATTTCATAAAATTAGAATTTTTATCTCTTGTTTACGATATAATAATTATAATAACGTCTTAGTGTGTTCTAAAAATTCTACAAATTTACTTGGCAACATAATTTAAGTCCCTAAGCTTGCCTACAAAAACTCAAATGGTTTCGAAAACGGAAGATTATAGTTGTGTACAAATGTCTACATCTCTCACCTAGTTTATTGAATGTTACTTCAACATGGAAGTTTTTCACACTTTAAAACATGTTCGAACTCATATGCATTTGAAATTTTAAAATACCCTTATGCTCACCATAAGATTACGAAATGCAAAGTTTAATTAGTAATGGTTGTGTAAAAAAATATTATTTATATGTTGCACTTAACAATATAAGGTGTATAAACAACATCCAAGAAATAGAATTACATACAAAAAATATGATAAATGAATAGATGTTGATTTTAGAAAAAATCAGAAACAAATATCATCAAATTTGGATTACGGTTGACAGAGAAAAAACGTGATACAAAATTTGATTACAGATTAAAAGGGGGAAAACAAACTGTTCTTCATTCGAATAGACCTGGCCCCGCCCTTCATTGGCGACGATGGTTAGTCTACCCTGATCACCTTTGTCGGTCGGGCAGGGTACGGTTATCTTTTTTTATATAGGCTTCTGACGCTGACGCGTGGGTCCGACACTATTTTTTTCTGAATTGAAACTTACTTCCCTCAAATATTATACCCCACAAACAACACCAAAAAATTTGTAAAAATACGAATAATTCATAGTTGGTAATTTAGTATTTGAATAAATTATCAACAGCCACACTTTTCTAACCAAATTTCTTAAAATTAGAATTTTTATCCCTTGTTTACGATATAATAATTATAATAACGTCTTAGTGTGTTCTAAAAATTCTACAAATTGACTTGGCAACATAATTTAAGTCCCTAAGCTTATCAACAAATATCAAATGGTTTTGAAAACGGAAGATTATACTTGTGTACAAATGTCTACATCTCTTACCTAGTTTATTAGAATGTTACTTCAACATTGAAGTTTTCCACACTTTAAAACATGTTTGAACAAATATGCATTTGAAATTTTAACATAACCTTTTGTTCACCATAAGATTACGAAATGCAAAGTTTAATAAGTAATGGTTGTGTAAAAAATATTATTTATATGTTGTACTTATAAGGAACAATATAAGGTGTATAAACAACATCCAAGAAATGGAATTACATACGAAAAAATATCATAAATGAATAGATGTTGATTTTAGAAAAATTCAAAAACAAATATCATCAAATTTGGATTACGGTTGACGGAGAAAAAAGTGATACAAAATTTGATTGCAGATTAAAAGGGGAAAAGCCAACTGTTCTTCATTCGAACAGACCTGGTCCCCCCCTTCATTGGCGACGATGGTTAGTCTACCCTGATCGCCTTTGTCGGTCAGGCAGGCTACGGTTATCTTTTTCTTAATATAGGCTTCTGACGCTGATGCGTGGGCCCGACACTATTTTTCTGAATTCAAACTTGCTTCCCTCAAATATTATACCCAATAACAGAACCAAAAGATTCGTAAAAAATATGAATAATTCATAGTTGGTAATTTAGTATTTGAATAAAATATCAACAACCACACTTGTCTAAACAAATTTCTTAAAATTAGAATTTTTATCTCTTGTTTACGATATAATAATTATAATAACGTCTTAGTGTGTTCTAAAAATTATACAAATTGACTTGGCAACATAATTTAAGTCCCTAAGCTTGTCTATAAAAATTCAAAGGGTTTCGAAAACAAAAGATTATACTTGTGTACGAATGTCTACATCTCTCACCTAGTTTATAAGAATGTTACTTCAACATTGAAGTTTTCCACACTTTAAAACATGTTCGAACTCATGTATTTGAAATTTTATCATAACCTTATGTTCACCACAAGATTACAAAATGCAAAGTTTAAATAGTAATGGTTGTGTAAAAAATATTATATATATGTTGTACTTATAAGGAACAATATAAGTGTATAAACAACATCCAAGAAATGGAATTACATTAGAAAAAATGTCATAAATGAATAGATGTTGATTTTAGAAAAATTTAGAAACAAATATCATCAAATTTGGATTATGGTTGATGGAGAAAAACGTGGTACAAAATTTGATTGCAGATTAAAAGGGGAAAAGCAAACTGTTCTTCATTCGAACAGACCTGGCCCGGCCCCTTCATTGGCGACCATGGTTAGTCTACCCTGATCGCCTTTGTCGCTCGGGCAGGCTATGTTATCTTTTTTTTATATAGGCTTCTGACGTTGACGCGTGGGCCTGACACTATTTTTTTCTGAATCGAAACGTGCTTCCCTCAAATATTATACCCCACAAACAACACCAAAAAATTTGTAAAAATACGAATAATTCATAGTTGGTAATTTAGTATTTGAATAAATTGTCAACAGCCACACTTGTCTAACCAAATTTTTTAAAATTAGAATTTTTGTCCCTTGTTTACGATATAATAATTATAATAACGTCTTAGTGTGTTCTAAAAATTCTACAAATTGACTTGGCAACATAATTTAAGTCCCTAAGCTTATCTACAAAAATCAAATGGTTTTGAAAACGGAAGATTATACTTGTGTACAAATGTCTACATCTCTTACCTAGTTTATTAGAATGTTACTTCAACATTGAAGTTTTCCACACTTTAAAACATGTTTGAACAAATATGCATTTGAAATTTTAACATAACCTTTTGTTCACCATAAGATTACGAAATGCAAAGTTTAATAAGTAATGGTTGTGTAAAAAATATTATTTATATGTTGTACTTATAAGGAACAATATAAGGTGTATAAACAACATCCAAGAAATCGAATTACATACGAAAAAATATCATAAATGAATAGATGTTGATTTTAGAAAAATTCAAAAACAAATATCATCAAATTTGGATTACGGTTGACGGAGAAAAAAGTGATACAAAATTTGATTGCAGATTAAAAGGGGAAAAGCAAACTGTTCTTCATTCGAACAGACCTGGTCCCCCCTTCATTGGCGACGATGGTTAGTCTACCCTGATCGCCTTTGTCGGTCAGGCAGGCTACGGTTATCTTTTTCTTAATATAGGCTTCTGACGCTGATGCGTGGGCCCGACACTATTTTTCTGAATTCAAACTTGCTTCCCTCAAATATTATACCCAATAAACAGCACCAAAAGATTCGTAAAAAATATGAATAATTCATAGTTGGTAATTTAGTATTTTAATAAAATATCAACAACCACACTTGTCTAAACAAATTTCTTAAAATTAGAATTTTTATCTCTTGTTTACGATATAATAATTATAATAACGTCTTAGTGTGTTCTAAAAATTATACAAATTGACTTGGCAACATAATTTAAGTCCCTAAGCTTGTCTATAAAAATTCAATGGGTTTCGAAAACAAAAGATTATACTTGTGTACGAATGTCTACATCTCTCACCTAGTTTATGAGAATGTTACTTCAACATTGAAGTTTTCCACACTTTAAAACATGTTCGAACTCATGTATTTGAAATTTTATCATAACCTTATGTTCACCACAAGATTACAAAATGCAAAGTTTAAATAGTAATGGTTGTGTAAAAAATATTATATATATGTTGTACTTATAAGGAACAATATAAGTGTATAAACAACATCCAAGAAATGGAATTACATTAGAAAAAATGTCATAAATGAATAGATGTTGATTTTAGAAAAATTTAGAAACAAATACCATCAAATTTGGATTATGGTTGATGGAGAATAACGTGGTACAAAATTTGATTGTAGATTAAAAGGGGAAAAGCAAACTGTTCTTCATTCGAACAGACCTGGCCCGGCCCCTTCATTGGCGACCATGGTTAGTCTACCCTGATCGCCTTTGTCGCTCGGGCAGGCTATGTTATCTTTTTTTTATATAGGCTTCTGACGTTGACGCGTGGGCCTGACACTATTTTTTCTGAATCGAAACGTGCTTCCCTCAAATATTATATCCCATAAACAGCACCAAACAATTCGTAAAAAATACAAATAATTCATAGTTGGTAATTTAGTATTTGAATAAAATATCAACAGCCACGCTTGTCTAACCAAATTTCTTAAAATTAGAATTTTTATCTCTTGTTTACAATATAATAATTATAATAACATCTTAGTGTGTTCTAAAAATTCTACCAATTGTCTTAGCAACATAATTTAAGTCCCTAAGCTTGATTACAAAAATTCAAATGGTTTGGAAAGCAAAAGATTATACTTGTGTACAAATGTCTACATCTCTCACCTAGTTTTTTAGAATGTTACTTCAACATTGAAGTTTTCCACACTTTAAAACATGTTAGAATTCATATGCATTTAAAATTTTAACATAACCTTATGTTCACCTCAAGATTATGAAATGCAAAGTTTAATTAGTAATGGTTGTGTAAAAAAATATTATTTATATGTTGCACTTTTAAGGAACAATATAAGGTGCATAAACAACATCCAAGAAATAGAATTACATACGAAAAAATATCATAAATGAATAGATGTTGATTTTAGAAAAAATCAGAAACGAATATCATCAAATTTGGATTACGGTTGACGGAGAAAAACGTGATACACAATTTGATTCCAGATTAAAAGGGGTAAAACAAACTGTTCTTCATTCGAACAGACCTGGCCCCGCCTCTTCATTGGCGACGATGGTTAGTCTACGCTAATCGCCTTTGTGGGTCGGGCAGGCTACGGTTATCTTTTTTTATATAGGCTTCTGACGCTGACGCGTGGGCCCGACACTATTTTTTCTGAATTGAAACTTACTTCCCTCAAATATTATACCCCATAAATAACTCCAAACAATTTGTAAATATACGAATAATTCATAGTTGGTAATTTAGTATTTGAATAAATTATCAACAGCCACACTTGTCTAACCAAATTTCTTAAAATTATATTTTTATCCCTTGTTTACGATATAATAATTATAATAACGTCTTAGTGTGTTCTAAAAATTCTACAAATTGACTTGGCAACTTAATTTAAGTCCCTAATCTTGTCTACAAAAATTCAAATGGTTTCGAAAACGGAAGATTATACTTGTGTACAAATGTCCACATCTCTTACCTAGGCCATTAGAATGTTACTTCAACATTGAAGTTTTCCACACTTTAAAACATGTTCGAACTCATATGCATTTGAAATTTTAACATAACCTTTTGTTCACCATAAGATTACGAAATGCAAAGTTTAATTAGTAATGGTTGTGTAAAAAATATTATTTATATGTTGTACTTATAAGGAACAATATAAGGTGTATAAACAACATCCAAGAAATGGAATTACATACGAAAAAATGTCACAAATGAATAGATGTTGATGTTAGAAAAATTCAAAAACAAATTACATCAAATTTGGATTATGGTTGACGGAGAAAAAAGTGATACAAAATTTGATTGCAGATAAAAAGGGGAAAAGCAAACTGTTCTTAATTCAAACAGACCTGGTCCCGCCCCTTCATTGGCGACGATGGTTAGTCTACGCTGATCACCTTTGTCGGTCAGGCAGGCTACGGTTATCTTTTTTTTAATATAGGCTTCTGACGCTGATGCGTGGGCCCGACACTATTTTTCTTAATTCAATCTTGCTTCCCTCAAATATTATACCCCATAAACAGCACCAAAACATTTGTAAAAAAATACGAATAATTCATAGTTGGTAATTTAGTATTTGAATAAAATATCAACAACCACTCTTGTCTAAACAAATTTCTTAAAATTAGAATTTTTATCTCTTGTTTACGATATAATAATTATAATAACGTCTTAGTGTGTTCTAAAATTCTACAAATTGACTTGGCAACATAATTTAAGTCCCTAAGCTTGCCTACAAAAACTCAAATGGTTTCGAAAACGGAAGATTATAGTTGTGTACAAATGTCTACATCTCTCACCTAGTTTATTAGAATGTTACTTCAACATCGAAGTTTTTCACACTTTAAAACATATTCGAACTTATATGCATTTGAAATTTTAACATAACCTTATGTTCACCATAAGATTACGAAATGCAAAGTTTAATTAGTAATGGTTGTGTAAAAAAATATTATTTATATGTTGCTCTTAACAATATAAGGTGTATAAACAACATCCAAAAAAATACAATTACATACAAAAAAATATGATAAATGAATAGATGTTGATTTTATAAAAAATCAGAAACCAATATCATCAAATTTGGATTACGGTTGACAGAGAAAAAACGTGATACAAAATTTGATTGCATATTAAAAGGGGGAAAACAAACTGTTCTTCATTCAAATAGACCTGACCCCGCCCCTTCATTGGCGACGATGGTTAGTCTACCCTGATCGCCTTTGTCGGTCGAGCAGGCTAATATTGTCTTTTTTTATATAGGCTTCTGACGCTGACGCATGGGCCCGACACTATTTTTTCTGAATTGAAACTTACTTCCCTCAAATATTATACCCCACAAACAACACCAAAAAATTTGTAAAAATACGAATAATTCATAGTTGGTAATTTAGTATTTGAATAAATTATCAACAGCCACACTTGTCTAACCAAATTTCTTAAAATTAGAATTTTTATCCCTTGTTTACGATATAATAATTATAATAACGTCTTAGTGTGTTCTAAAAATTCTACAAATTGACTTGGCAACATATTTTAAGTCCCTAAGATTATCTACAAAAATCAAATGGTTTTGAAAACGGAAGATTATACTTGTGTACAAATGTCTACATCTCTTACCTAGTTTATTAGAATGTTACTTCAACATTGAAGTTTTCCACACTTTAAAACATGTTTGAACAAATATGCATTTAAAATTTTAACATAACCTTTTGTTCACCATAAGATTACGAAATGCAAAGTTTAATTAGTAATGGTTGTGTAAAAAATATTATTTATATGTTGTACTTATAAGGAACAATATAAGGTGTATAAACAACATCCAAGAAATGGAATTACATACGAAAAATGTCATAAATAAATAGATGTTGATTTTAGAAAAATTCAAAAACAAATATCATCAAATTTGGATTATGGTTGACGGAGAAAAAAGTGATACAAAATTTGATTGCAGATTAAAAGGGGAAAAGCAAACTGTTCTTCATTCAAACAGACCTGGTCCCGCCGCTTCATTGGCGACGATGGTTAGTCTACGCTGATCGCCTTTGCCGGTCAGGCAGGCTACGATTATCTTTTTTTTAATATAGGCTTCTGACGCTGATGCGCGGGCCCGACACTATTTTTCTTAATTCAATCTTGCTTCCCTCAAATATTATACCCCATAAACAGCACCAAAACATTAGTAAAAAATACGAATAATTCATAGTTGGTAATTTAGTATTTGAATAAAATATCAACAACCACTCTTGTCTAAACAAATTTCTTAAAATTAGAATTTTTATCTCTTGTTTATGATATAATAATTATAATAACGTCTTAGTGTGTTCTAAAAATTCTACAAATTGACTTGGCAACATAATTTAAGTCCCTAAGCTGGCCTACAAAAACTCAAATGGTTTCGAAAATGGAAGATTATAGTTGTGTACAAATGTCTACATCTCTCACCTAGTTTATTAAAATGTTACTTCAACATCGAAGTTTTTCACACTTTAAAACATGTTCGAACTCATATGCATTTGAAATTTTAACATAACCTTATGTTCACCATAAGATTACGAAATGCAAAGTTTAATTAGTAATGGTTGTGTAAAAAAAAATATTATTTATATGTTGCACTTAACAATATAAGGTGTATAAACAACATCCAAGAAATAGAATTACATACAAAAAATATGATAAATGAATAGATGTTAATTTTAGAAAAAATCAGAAACAAATATCATCAAATTTGGATTACGGTTGATAGAGAAAAAACGTGATACAAAATTTGATTGCAGATTAAAAGGGGGAAAACAAACTGTTCTTCATTCGAATAGACCTGGCCCCGCCCCTTCATTGGCGACATTGGTTAGTCTACCCTGATCGCCTTTGTCGGTCGGGCGGGCTACGGTTATGTTTTTTTATATAGGCTTCTGACGCTGACGCGTGGGCCCGACACTATTTTTTTCTGAATTGAAACTTACTTCCCTCAAATATTATACCCCATAAACAACACCAAAAAATTTGTAAAAATACGAATAATTCATAGCTGGTAATTTACTATTTGAATAAATTATCAACAACCACACTTGTCTAACCAAATTTCTTAAAATTAGAATTTTTATCCCTTGTTTACGATATAATAATTATAATAACGTCTTAGTGTGTTCTAAAAATTCTACAAATTGACTTGGCAACATAATTTAAGTCCCTAAGCTTATCTACAAATATCAAATGGTTTTGAAAACGGAAGATTATACTTGTGTACAAATGTCTACATCTCTTACCTAGTTTGTTAGAATGTTACTTCAACATTGAAGTTTTCCACACATTAAAACATGTTTGAACAAATATGCATTTGAAATTTTAACATAACCTTTTGTTCACCATAAGATTACGAAATGCAAAGTTTAATTAGTAATGGTTGTGTAAAAAATATTATTTATATGTTGTACTTATAAGGAACAATATAAGGTGTATAAACAACATCCAAGAAATGGAATTACATACGAAAAAATATCATAAATGAATAGATGTTGATTTTAGAAAAATTCAGAAACAAATATCATCAAATTTGGATTACGGTTGACGGAGAAAAACGTGATACAAAATTTGATTGCAGATTAAAAGGGGAAAAGCAAACTGTTCTTCATTCGAACAGACCTGGCCCCGCCCCTTCATTGGCGACGATGGTTAGTCTACCCTGATCGCCTTTGTCGGTCAGGCAGGCTACGGTTATCTTTTTCTTAATATAGGCTTCTGACGCTGATGCGCGGGCCTGACACTATTTTTCTGAATTCAAACTTGCTTCCCTCAAATATTATACCCCATAAACAGCACCAAAACATTCGTAAAAAATACGAATAATTCATAGTTGGTAA
This sequence comes from Cenchrus americanus, assembly GCA_947561735.1. Taxonomy (NCBI): domain Eukaryota; kingdom Viridiplantae; phylum Streptophyta; class Magnoliopsida; order Poales; family Poaceae; genus Cenchrus; species Cenchrus americanus. The sequence continues at coordinate 159,666,406 of OX387242.1, read as the reverse complement.
TTTAGTATTTGAATAAAATATCAACAACCACTCTTGTCTAAACAAATTTCTTAAAATTAGAATTTTTATCTCTTGTTTACGATATAATAATTATAATAACGTCTTAGTGTGTTCTAAAAATTATACAAATTGACTTGGCAACATATTTAAGTCCCTAAGCTTGTCTGGAAAATTCAAAGGGTTTCGAAAACAAAAGATTATACTTGTGTACGAATGTCTACATCTCTCACCTAGTTTATGAGAATGTTACTTCAACATTGAAGTTTTCCACACTTTAAAACTTGTTCAAACTCATGTATTTGTAATTTTATCATAACATTATGTTCACCACAAGATTACAAAATGCATAGTTTAAATAGTAATGGTTGTGTAAAAAATATTATATATCTGTTGTACTTATAAGGAACAGTATAAGTGTATAAACAACATCCAAGAAATGGAATTACATTAGAAAAAATGTCATAAATGAATAGATGTTGATTTTAGAAAAATTTAGAAACAAATATCATCAAATTTGGATTATGGTTGATGGAGAAAAACGTGGTACAAAATTTGATTGCAGATTAAAAGGGGAAAAGCAAACTGTTCTTCATTCGAACAGACCTGGCTCGGCCCCTTCATTGGCATGGGTTAGTCTACCCTGATCGCCTTTGTCGCTCGGGCAGGCTATGTTATCTTTTTTTATATAGGCTTCTGACGTTGACGCGTGGGCCTGACACTATTTTTTCTGAATCGAAACGTGCTTCCCTCAAATATTATACCCCATAAACAGCACCAAACAATTCGTAAAAAATACAAATAATTCATAGTTGGTAATTTAGTATTTGAATAAAATATCAACAGCCACGCTTGTCTAACCAAATTTCTTAAAATTAGAATTTTTATCTCTTGTTTACGATATAATAATTATAATAACGTCTTAGTGTGTTCTAAAAATTCTACCAATTGTCTTAGCAACATAATTTAAGTCCCTAAGCTTGATTACAAAAATTCAAATGGTTTGGAAAACAAAAGATTATACTTGTGTACAAATGTCTACAGTTCTCACCTAGTTTATTAGAATGTTACTTCAACATTGAAGTTTTCCACACTTTAAACATGTTAGAATTCATATGCATTTGAAATTTTAACATAACCTTATGTTCACCACAAGATTACGAAATGCAAAGTTTAATTAGTAATGGTTGTGTAAAAAAATATTATTTATATGTTGTACTTATAAGGAACAATATAAGGTGTATAAACAACATCCAAGAAATGGAATTACATAAAAAAAGTCATAAATCAATAGATGTTATTTTAGAAAAATTCGGAAACAAATATCATCAAATTTGGATTACGGTTGGTGGAGAAAAACGTGATACAAAATTTGACTGCAGATTTAAAGGGGAAAAGCAAACTGTTCTTCATTCGAACAGACCTGGCCCCGCCCCTTCATTGGCGACGAGTGTCCTCCGGCAACGACTCTGGCAACAACTCTGGTGACGACTCCGGCAACAACTCTGTCGACGATTCTGAAGACCATAAGGCAAGTTCTGAAACCATCACACACGAGATTTGTTTTTGGACCTTCACATCTTCACTGATCAATTGTTCTAGTGCATCAATTTCCATTTGTTGTAGGAAGTTGTTGCACATGACATTGACATGGAGCCAATGAAATGCTTATTTGATGTCTCTTTTCAAGCTCCAATGCATATTAATTAGGGTAACAAGGTCATTTGTCACAACTACTAGCATGTCCTAAATTTGGGACGGGGGAGTATGAGTTAGTTTGCTTGGTGATGTGACCTACATTACTCATTTTAAGGCCCACACAAACCCACTCGCTCTAGGTTAATACTTAGTAGGGAAGGATGCCTCCCTCACGTAGTCTCCTCCCACTCTCCCCTCGTGCTGCCGCCGCCACTTTCTCCCCCTCGCCTTCGTCCCCCTAACCTCCCCCACACTGCGACCCACTCTACACCCCTTCGCTGAGACGCGTGCCACACCACGCCCGGCGCGACACGCACCACACCTCTGATAGCGAGATCTAGAGAAGGAGGGACCCAGCTGCGGAGGCGGCGACGACGACGACTAGGAGGATGAGGGATCCAGCCACGAGGTCGACGCGAGGATGAGGACGTGGCGGCGAGCAGGCAGCGACGAGGAGTAGAGATCCCTTCGCTCCGACAGTGCGAAGGTCAGTGGCGAATCTAGGATTTGAGTTTATGGTATGCCTCTCTAAAAATGTATTATACAATTCGGTAAATGCATTCTACCAACTCGGTAATAATTGTAAAATTAACAACAATTCAGTAATAAGGTAATTTGGTATATTTGCTCGAGTTTATGGAATTAGGACAAGCACTCTTTTGCAACGCACATGCATTTAGGTAATCAAGTATACAACATATGCGTGCCTATTGTTTTCTTTTTATATAAATGCGTGTAATATACTTGTACTTGTGGGAATTGTAGGGTATGCTGTGGCTCCTTTGTATAAGTACATGTGGACATACTTAGCTGTCGATCATATACATACTTAGCATTTCCCTTTAGATTGACTCTTACATTTGGTTTTGCTCTTGTTCCTTTGCACATCTACACATTCTCTCCAAGTTGAATAAGTACCTCATCAGCAATCGAGGCAGCCTGCATCTAATGGTTTGGTCGCTTTGCCTTCACTGATTTTTTGGTTACTAAATTTTCCATTTATGTTAATGGTTTACCAAGAACCAATGAGATATTACAGTGGGCTAAAGTAGTTACTGTAATTTCCTTGACTATTAATTCACAGGATAATTTTGACGAGGACTATAGACCTGGGCCACAAGATGAAGAAGAGGGTTATGGCACTGTTAGTGCACAACAAGACCAGATGGGTGCGGCTCAGCGCCGAGGAAAAGCACCAAGGACATCCACAAAGTGGCCAAGTGACACAATGATAGTCACTGAGGTCGGCATAGTGGGGATGCCGGTACCATTGACTCAAAACATCAGGTTCAGGGCACTTGCGGGGCTCATTGCTAGACAAAAGATACATTTGGACTTGCCGAAAATCAAAGAACTAAGCAATGATGAAAAGTGGGACTTGTTTGAAAAGCATGTGCAGAAACACTTGAATTTCCAGGACGATGCGAAACCGCAGGCATTCAAGCTTTTTTGGAAGACGGCAACCAAGGCATGGAGACAATTTAGATTTCAGCATAGGCGAGATTTTATCAGAAAAGGACTTTAGCCATTCACAAGGCACCCATTTATTGTCCCGGAACAGTGAAGGAGTTCATGAAACAGGCAGAAACTGAGCAAGCCTCATCTGCTAGTGTCAAGTTCAAAGAGGACAGACAATTAGCTGCAGTTGGTATCCCCAACCCATATGACGCCTACCCTGACGATCGTGCCAAGAATTGGATACGAGCAAGGAGTAAGCTAGTGATTAAAGACCGTGTTGCCGTGATAGTGTTCAACAGCAAAGAGGCAGAAAAACTGGCAGCGGACATCAAGGAGATGGTTGCATGTGCAAAATCTTCAGGAATGGCAGGGCAGAGGGAGTATGATGTGCTAAGTCAGTGCTTGGGCCGCCCTAAACAACACGGTCGTGTGCGTGGTGTCTCCAGCTACCAGGGCAGGAAGGATGCATGGACTCAGCACGTCGAGATGTACAGGAAGTAGAAGAGGACGAAGACCGACACATCAGTTGATACAGAAAAGATAAAGGAACAAATCAAGCAAGAACTGGTTGCTGAGATGCGGATGCAGAACATGCAGATGCAGAGGTGGTGTTGTGACCAGATGGTGTTGTCACCAATGTCCAATCGCGCAAGCCCTTCACCCGCCACACTGAAGAGTAGTTGTATGTCTGCCGATGTAGGTTTGATTGATGGCACTGCAGAGTTGGCGACGGAGGTGCGCTGTGACGATCGTACACACAAAGAACTTATAGGCATGTTGACTGAACCGACACACTATGGCCTATGGATCACGTGGAGGGGGCTTTAATGTTAGGCTGCACTTGGTCTTGTTCATCCAGAGGAGACTACCCTACAAACAGTCCCGATTCATGAAGACTGTGTTGTGGTTGAAGTGATCACTGTATATACTATCTTTGCGGTTGAACTGTTGGAATACCCTCCTAATGACGAGGTGATGAAACTCAGACAAGCTCAAGGACAGAGTTTACAGTGGAGAAGGTGTCGGATTGACATCAAAGGAGAACCAACATGTATATCTCGTCCACAGGCTATTGTACAGATTCCTTGTAGTTCACACAGTACGGTACAGGTTCCTTCCTCAGATGGTTCCCCTCCTCCTCCTCCTCCTCCTCCTCCTCAATCTCCACACGTTCCATCCCCACATCCAGAAGGTACAAAAAATATTCCATCCCCACCTACTACTAGTCCTGAAAAAACATAAAAACTTGCATCCCCACATCCGCAAGAGACACCAAATATTCCATCCCCACCACCACACCCACCACCTCCTCCTCCTTCTTCTCCTCCTCACGAAACAACAAAACCTACACCCCCAAACGGAAGTGCTCAAAACAATCATGCCAAAGTAGGTACATCTGGACCTAATACCTCTGTAATAGGTCCAGGTGAGACACCACTAGGCAAGAAAGCCCTTGAGAAACCTTCAGCCATTTCAAAGCTGCAAGAAGAGAAACTTGCCAAAATAACAGCTCTACAACACCTACAGCAGGCAAGCAAGCCCTTAAGAAACCTTCTTCAGCCATCTCAAAGCAGCAGGAAAAGGAAATTGTTGTAAATAAAACCTCTAAGAGGCCTACTAGAAAGCGATCTAAAAGAAACACCAAGGAGAATCGTCGGTATATGACTAACCCAAAGCAATCTGAGAGTGACACTAAGAAGAATCCTTGGGCTATGGCTAACCCAAATTACAAATTCGGAAAGAACATTCTCAGTGATGGTGATCTCAAAAAGGCTGCTCCTTTTACCAGAAAGCTCCACACATTCTACATGCAACGTGGTGAGTCAGATGGTGCTTCTGACATTATGGTCGCACTTCGGCCCAGGACCAATGCATGGCTGAAGAGAGATGAATCGTCAAACGCACTACAGTAGATGCCTGTGCAACTCAGTGATTTGTACGATCTCTTCAACTTGGATGCTTTGGATCTGACACTTCTCCGCTGCTTCATCCTGTAAGTTGCTTGAAAATTTAATCCGATTCTCACTAATCACATCCTCTATCGAATTGTGCATTTTGCCTCACATCATCTTTATTACCATGTATTTTGCCTCCTTATACTTTCTCCGTTGACTTTCTTACTAATAGGAATATGACTGTAGAAGTTGACAACAAGCGCCCTGCAGTTGGCTACCTTGATCCTTATTGCCTTTGCTCGACAACATTGTGCAGCACAGATAACACTGTTTCTTTCTCTGTTGACTATATGCTCAGAGCCTTCGAACAATATGCTACAAAAGATTTAATGCTTACCGCTTATCTCAGTACGAACCACTGGATTGCAGTGGCGATCATTCCGAAGCAGGGAAAGGCCTACTATCTTGATTCGTTGAAGACAATTAATACTAAAACTGGCCCTTTCGAGCTAATCATTAATGAGTAAGTTATTTCTTTCTTAACCTGTGGACGTTCCTCAACAAACTGTACAGAGTATATTAATTAATAGTGTCCTAACCATTTTTGATATTTTTCGTTGTAGGGCTTGGAATCGTTACTGCCTCAAAAAGTTCTCGCGTCGTGGCCCCTTGAAACACGTCGAAGATGTTAAAGTACATACCACTTATTTCCTTCCTATGGAAGCTAGTACTAAAGCTTGAGTTTATTTCTTTTCGATCACCACTATTTTTCTTTGCACGTTTATTGCAGTGCCACCAACAACCTACTGGATCCAGACTCTGTGGCTTCTATTGTGCCTATCACATGCTTCAATTAAAATATAGCGGCACACATATGGAGGTACTTTCTTGGGATCTTCATTTGTAAAACCTGCATCTGAGCACAGTTCTTGCTTATTAGCACTACACATGTTTGGTAACCACCTATATATGTGTGTTGTCTGGTGGCATTATTATATCCAGAGATTAGGGCTAGATGAGCATCCTCTCGACAAATCATTGCTAGCAGATGTTCGTGAAAGAATTGCCACATTCCTCATGGAACAGGTGATCACAGCTGGAGGAAAATTTCATGCTGATGAAACTGTGTGGGCTAATATTGTGTTTGGTGACTAGGAAATTTTTGCATTCCTCCTTGTCCATGAATTTTTACATTCCTCATTGTCCATGAATTTTTGTGATATTGTTGCATTCCTCCTTGGGATATGCATTTCCTCCTTGTATGACATGATGATGCTGAATTTTGTCATATGATGCATGTGAATTGTGAATTTCTGTGAATTTGGATGCTGGATCTAACTTCTGTGAATTTAGTCATATCCTGGCTGGTTCCAGGATGCAGCCCCTCATGGCTGCCAAATCCTGATTGGATCCAGGATGCAGCCGGTAAGTAGGTAGCAGGTTACTGTAGGGGTGGACTACGTGTCTGTAATGGGCGTTAATTAAAGCTCGTTACAAATACTAACCACTGAGTAACGGGCTTCAATTGGAACACCCGTTACAAACTTGCTAACAAAGTAACGGGCACCGTAAAAGCCCGTTACCAATACGTGGCCCATTCGTTGAGACATCGGAGATGCAGGTTCACCACACGCGTCTCTGATATTGATTTCATAGTAACAACCTTTGTTTTGGTGCCCATTACCAAAGTTCCCTGTGGGCCCAGAGAAATAATTATTTTCACGTGACCGGTGGCTAGTTGTGGTAACGGTTATTGTTTGATGCCCGTTACGAATATGTGTTATCAGTAACGGGCAGATGCCCGTTACCTTTCTTGGCTTATTTGTAACACTTGATCGGTAACAGGCGCATTGCCCGTTACAAAAGGCGATCTACACCCGTTAACAATGCCAGTTTTTCACGTAGTGTGCATCCCGCGGCATAGAGGTGGGCCAGATGCACCTCGAGGGCCGGCCGCACCTCCCAACCACCGTGCTGACCAAAACCGACTCAAGTTACTGACCTTCAACTGCCTTAGGAGCTGGTGTTTCACGGGAGAGAGGGACATTCCTTCGCAGTACTCGGGGAAAGGTTCTTTGGTTCATTATGAGCATGGTTCTTAGAACCTACCTTAGTCTTAGATTGGTGTCCCGCGCAACGGAATGGTTGTGGTACCCTAAGGGCTAGTTCATTTCCACGGGATTCAATCCGGACGGAAATGACAGATACTATAGAAAAAATCAATATAGATAATATAGAGACCCGAATTTATTTCGGTTCGAGAACTAATTTACTCATCATGATAAGCACAACAATGAACCAAAGAGCCGGATTGATTCCGCACCTCTTGACTAGTGGATTAATTCCGAGTCTCTTGATGTCCATATCATGAGTAAATTGGTTTCTAACCCGGAATTAATCCGGATCTCTTATAGTAGGTATCATGATTTTCTTTTTATATTTATCAATTCCGACCGGATCCAATCCTGTAGAAATGAACTAGCCCTAAGGAGGTGACAGCTCCGGACGAGCTTTGTAGTCCGCCACATTAGTTTGGGCTGGTAGGATTCAGCGTGTTGTCATCCTCCCTTCTCATCCCAGTCTGATGGCACAGCTTTTCATGCCCCTGCAGCACTAGAAGGTTTGTTGAGTTAGCTTGCCTTGGTTATCCTTTGCTTTAGTCCGTTGCCTAGAGTTGACAAGAATAGATAGATTGTGTTAGGATCCTTTCTCGTCTCGTTGTCCTCCCAGCTCACTAGATCCTTTCTATTTCTTTACCTAGATCTCCTAGCGTGTGTCATGTTATCCCCGAATATCTTTATTCGTTATCTCCCGCTATAGCTCTTTACCAAGTCTTGGTTATTCTCCACCGTTTGCTCGATTATCTTTGTTGTAGTGCCTCCCTTGGGAAAATATAAATACGATAACCCGAATCCCACCAGGTGAAGTGCTGCAATGGTAATCTATGCGCTTGCGGACCTTTTTGAAATCATGTGTTTTACCCAAATGTCCCTTAGCCCCGTTACTAGAGGTGTGAACCCAGCAGCGACACTAGTGGGCATCAGCAAGCATTCCTGGCGCCATCGCCGTTTGTGCACACTTAATGGTGAGGCTAAGGAGTGTTAACAAGCATTTCTGGCATCGTTGTCGGGGAGGGAATAGTGGTAGAATTATCAAGGTTCGGTGAACCGCTATGTAAGTGGGTTTACCCTGCTCTACTCTCATGTACACAAAGTAGTGCATGACCGGTTTCGACCTACCGTCCATCTTTAACGACAATCCGGAGTCACTTGTGAGGAGAGTGCGACCCCGTGTCCTCATCACTAAAAAGTTTCTCTCGAATCTAGATACGAACACCATCGATCCCGTAGACAACACCTCATTAGCACCAATGGTCGAGAGGACGATCTGCGAGTTTTCCGCCCCCTCCAACACCAATGTCCCTACCGGACCAACCACAACGGTGGGAGACGGAAACTCTGAACTCAAGCCAGTGTTGATCAATATGGTGCAAGCCAATCCGTTCTCCAGTAAGCCTAATGAAGATACCAATGCACATCTCTAGCACTTTTTGGAGGTGTGTAGGACTTACACTATCTGTGGAGTGATGGATGATGCAATCTGTCTTCGCATATCCCTGTTCTCATTGCTCAGGAAGGCAAAGCAATGGTTTTATGAAGAGTGAGATGCCATTAACACATGGGATAAGTGTTCAAAGGCATTTCTCGCAAAGTTCTACCTGGTGGGCACCACCAACGCCCTCCGCGCAAGAATTTCGGGCTTCCAGCAGCAGAATGATGAGAGAATCTCGGAAGCATGGGAACGCTTCCAGAAGTACATCACCGCATGCCCGCACTATGGCATGCATGAGCGGTTCTTAATTCAAACCTTCCATCACGGGCTCAAGCGTACATCCCGTGAGAACCTCGATGCAGCCGCTGGAGGAGCCTTCTTCTCGCTACAAGTACCAGCCGCCAAAGAATTAATCGAGAGATGGTGGCAAACCAAGGTTGAGATGGAGACCGTCTCCAACCCTGTACCCGTGGTGTACACCAAGTCGATGGAATCGGCATGATCGCTGCTAAGATGGACCTCCTCATGAAGAAATTGGAGGCATCGACCAACATGGAAACCCAAGATTATGGACGTGCACGTGATGTGCGAGATTTGTGGTAGTTGAGGACCGGAGCATCTGAGAACCAGTGGATGGTTGTTCCTGGCTGTGATGAGTGATTGACAACGTGGAGTGGACTGACTTTTGACTGAGTATTGTAGGTGCAGGTTGCGGCTTGATTTGCGTTAGTGTAGGTGAAGAGTGGGCGCGAAGGTCCATGCCTTGCGGGGCTTTCGAGGAGTGGAGAGACAAGTAGGCCTGACGCGAGGGACCCAATGGCCAGTGGGGTCAAGTGCGGGCCGCTTGGTGGAAAGAAAAGCAAGACGAAGTCGTCGATCGGAGCTGGTGCAGGGTAGCGACACACGGGGTTTGCGGCGGTTGACCACAAAAACATCAAGTTACTTGGTTGAGCCACAAAATCAAGACCGGAGCCTCGGCGGGCGGAGACGGGATCCGGGCGTTCCGAGAAGCTTCGATGTCGGCGGACGCGTGGCGGGATCGCAGGGCTTGCGCCAAAAGGATGCAATCTGTAGCGACGGTGTGGCTGTGCGATGAAGAGGACTGCTACATGACCTATTTGCCCCTGAGGGGTTTGTATCACAACTTAGGTACTAGGGGTAGTGTGGTCTTTTTCCTAGCCCGGGAGGGACTCATATGTATCAGCTCTAGGGTTTCTAGGCAAACCATCCATCTGGGCTGCTTCTCATTTCTTTGCTCTATAGGGTTAGATTTTTTTCCTTCGTTTGTAAAGAATCTGACCTTTGAGTGAATGGAAGCTTTCAAGGTTGCGTCGATTTTCCTCTTGTAGCTCATTGGTTTTTCGTGTCTTTTTTCAAGCTATTTTTGTTGGATTTTTGTGTGCGGCTTGTTCCTTCGATTTTGTGGTGTTTGGGTTCGGATTTGTTGGTGGGGGTCATTGATAGTTGCCTCGTGAATCTTTGTGCTTGATCATGACTCCTCAAACTCCGAATTTGGCCTTCGGTTGAAGGATTTCGGTTGCGATTTGATTCCTGGCGATTTAGTTTGTTTGAGGATCCAAGTTTTGGGGCATAGCATCCCCTAGGAACGCTTCACATCTCCCCCAAATCTTTCCTCGAGAGCTCAAGCCGTTTGGGAGATCCATGGATGGGTAGGAGAGGTTGACTTCACGTTTTGGAGCTCAGGCTATTCTGTTCGAGGCCGGCGGACTGTCCGCCAGTGGCCCACGGACTATCTGCCCGCTCTATGTCCTTTGTGTGTTCGTCTAGTTCTTGCGAGTTCGCACGTGGATTTTTCGAGGTGCCAAAGTTTTGTGGCAGGTGGTTTGGCGGACCGTCTTCCCGGAGGTCGCGGACCGTCCACGCGGCACAAGTTGCTCTTGTATAGTCCGCGAGTAGGGTACGGACCGTTCGTATTTTGGGGTGTGCTTCTGGTGGTTCTGTTGCTTTTTTTGAACTGTTCACTTGAGGATCGCGGACCGTCCTCCCGGTGTCCGCGGAGCGTCCGCCCTAGCCTCGCGGACCATCCCCCTGATGCAATGCAGAGTAGCTAAGTCCTTTGCTCCTTGAGTTTCACTTTCGCTTTGGGATTGTTTGGGGTTTGTTTCTAGGGTTGGTAGGTTCGTCGTGACTACGCGACCATGGCAAAATCTTGTGGGAATCTTTAGTTGTGAATTTGGGTCATAGGCCGTGTTCGACCTTCGAGAAGAATTTTTATCGGCTCCTATTCACCCCCCCTCTCTGGTCGCCTAATCGGTCCTTCAATTGGTATCAGAGCTAGTTATGGATCTTCGTGATTCTAACCAGTCTAAGATCCAAAGATGGCGTACCAGGAACGGGGTTCAGGTCCTCCACACTTTGATGGTACTAACTACCAAATGTGGCAAAGGCGGATGACTGCTTTCCTGCGCGACAAGGGTAAGATCCTATGGGATGTCATGGTGAACACAGCTTATGTTCATCCTGTGAACTTCCTCGCTCCAGGATCGAGGGACATGTTTGCGACCAACCGGAGAGAGTACGAGAATTTTACTCATCTCCCCGGTGTGTCGATTGATGCCATGTTTCAGCGTTTCACGGTGATTGTGAACAACATGAGGGCTAATGTGGCTGTGCTTCTGTATGATGACCATGACAGAGCTATCAAGCTCTTGCATTTCCTAGATCGTACCGTGTGGAGAGAGAGAGAGAAGGTCGAGGCCATTCTTGAGTCAGAGAAGTATGAGAACCTCACGGTGGACGAGCTGTTTTCCAAGCTGAAGTCGTCTGAAGTGGACTGTGGGGTCCGTGCAAAGATCGAGAACCCAACTGACCCTCATAGTCTGGCTCTCGTATCTGTTTCTAGGACTAATGCTAACATGTTTTTCAGACATTTTTTTGTCTTGCCTTGTGTCCATTCTAGATGAGGAGTTTGATGTGCTGGGCAAGGAGGACCTCGCGTTGTTGAGTAGGAGGTTCGAGCGTATGTACACGAACCAGAAGAATGCTCGGAGAACCTCGGGTATGTGTTACTAGTGCGGGAAGCACGAGCACTTCATCTCCAAGTTCCCAGAAGCCATGGAGCTCAAGACCGAGCACAAGCACCGTCTGAGGATTGACCACAAGCACCACTCGAGGGATGACTACAAGGGCAAAAACAAGTCCAAGCAGTGGCCAAGGAGAAGTGGTGGTCAAAAGAAGAAGGAGCGGGCAATGGTGGCCGGTGCGAGCGACATCTACTCAAGCTCCTGCTACTCTTCATCGAGCACAAGTGATGAAGAAGATAACCGGCATAAGGGCAAGCGGTCGAGCAAGAACATCAACGGCCTGTGCTTCGCCGCCCAAGGCTTTTTGCGTCATGGCACATAGCTCCGCAAGCAAGAAAAGCAACAAGGATGACTCGGGCTCTGACTCTGAGGAAGAGGTAAACAATGATCCATCCTTCTTGCTAGCGAAGAATGCTAGGTTGAATGACTTTCTTGACAACCATGATGATATGCTTAGAAAGACCAACAAGGAGAAGAGGGAGTATAGGTCTTTGCTTAGAGAGGCTAAGGAGAAGGTGGTTGAGCTAGAGTTTTTGCTTGATGATGCTAGGGCTCAAATAGATTCTCTTAAGTCTGCTCCTATTTTGACCAATGAACCTGAATGCACTGATTGTTCCACTTTTCTTGGTGAATTGACTATGCTTAAGGAGAACTATGCCAGCAAGGTCGAGGAACTAGATGTGCTTAGGGTTGAGCTAGATGAGATGAAATCTAGGCCCTCCTTGCTTGGTGCTTACACTTCTTGTCCTGTTTTACAAGAGAAGCTAGATGTTTCTCTTGTTTATGCAAAATCTCTAGAAGCTCAGCTCAAAGCTCATATTCCTACATCTTGTTCTACTTGTAAAATAAATGCTACGAAGAATATGGAGCTTGCACACTATGTTGATCGCTTGCAGGATGAGAATGATGAGTTGAGAAAGATGATGGGTTGGTTGTCTGCTCATGAGCTTCAGTTGAGGATGATGATCAAGGCATACAAGCGCTATGATGGGCAGGCGCTTGGGTCAGACAAGGTGGGTGAGGGAAGTGGTGAGAATGAGGGAAAGATCAGTGACATCCCAGAACTACCAAACATCTACCACAAGAATGCCTATGCTCCTAAGCCAAATCCGCTTAGAAACCGACTAGACACAACCCCAGCTCCACCTGTGTTTCCTCCACAAACTGACAACTTCCAGAAACCCATCAAGTTCAAGAGTAACTTGGGGAAAGAGTTCTTTGGGAAGAAGGGAGAGAAACCTAGTGAGGAAAAGCCAGAGCCCAAAGAGAACCCAAAACCAAAGCCAAAACCAAAACCCTTCCATTGTGAGCATTGTGGGAGGGATGGGCACCTTGCTGAGTTTTGCTTCAGCAGGAAGCGTGAGGTGAGGTTGGCTAGATAGTTGGCCAGCAAGGACAGGTACCACCCTTCTCGTGGTGTACTTGAGCCTAGGTTGATTCCGAGAGGCGAGGGTATGGTGCGTACCATTTACCCTTGAGAGGGGCATAAGTTTGTGACTCGAGGTGAGCCACCACATAGAGAAGGTGGTAGGCATGTTGGGTTTGGGTGTGGTGAGTTTGCTGGATGTTCCTTTGCTCGTGGCCAATACGAGTATGGGGGGGAACGATCGCAACTTTAGGTCCAAGAGGAGCTATGGGACACGGTCTCCCCTTCGTGGTACGAGTAGTCCTCTGACGGGACGAGTGGGTGTTCCACCTAGGAGTGATAGGATGGATTTTGCTAACCCCACATTTGAGAAAATGGCGAGGCACTGGTTTGATTCATTTTGTACTAACCCCATTGCTAAGTCTTTTGCTCACTCTTGCTCTTGTTTTTGATTTTGCTGGTGGGAGGCATGGAGGGCTTTCGGTTGATTGACTCTAGTTACTCTCTACACATGACCAGAGATTGAAGGTGGTTCTCCAGCCTCACCCCGGTGATGACCAAGGAGTACATCACATTTGGGGATAATGGAAAAGGTAGATTTCTTTCAGTGGGCACTATGAAGGTGAGTGAGTCTGTGCCTCTTCGGTGTGTTTCTCTTGTCAAGTCTTTGGGGTACAATCTTCTCTCTGTTTCCCAACTTCTTGATGAGGGTTTTATGTCCATTTCAAAATAGGTTGTTCTCGTGTTTTGGATTCTCGAGGCGATCTCATGTGCATGATCGTCCCCGAGGGTCAGATTTTCAGAGCCAATTTTTCTCAGGGTGTTGGCGCTTCACGTTGCTTGGTTGCTGGTGTTTTAGCGGCGCTTTGGAAATGGCATAGGAGACTATGTCACTTGAGTTTTGACTTGTTGTCACGCTTGAGTTGGCTAGGTTTGGTCCGAGGATTGCCAAAGTTGAAATACCAAAAGTATTTGGTATGTGCTCCGTGTAGGCATGGTAAGATGGTCACCACCTCTCATCCGCCTCTAACATCCGTTATGATAGAGAGGCCATGCGAGCTGTTTCATATGGACTTGGTTGGTCCAGCTCGTGTGTGCTCGACGGGTGGGAAATGGTATGTCCTTGTGATTGTGGACGACTATTCTCGCTATGCTTGGGTCTTCTTCTTAGCTGACAAGGGGGAGATGTTTGGTTTTGTTCGAGATCTGATCTTGAGGTCCTCCGATGGGATTTTATTGGGTTATGGTAGTCATTCTCGATCATTTTGTGTGCTCAACCTTGATACTAACCTAGTCATGAAGACTTGTGAGGTTACCTTCGACGAGACAACCATGCACTTCGTCTGTCTTTGAGTGTGCAGGTGACGATGAAGTTGGCAAGAAGATCTGTGAGGATGAGGAAGATGATTCTAGAGAGGAAGATGGTGATGATGGTGAACATCCAGCCATGCATGTACCCTCTATTTCCACTACGATGACTACAATGCTGGATGGTCCATCCCCTACACCGCCTACGGTCCAGCAAGATCAAGTGGAAGCAACTGCTGAGGGGGAGGTTGTCTCCCAGAGAGAGGAACCGAGGCGCGTTCAAGTTGATCATCCGCCCTCCAGAATCATCGGCGACATTAATGAGCGTACGACACGGTCGAGGTCCTGAAATGCTTCTCACTTTGCTCATTCAGCTTTTGTTGCTACTTTTGAGTCGAAAGATATTGGACACGCTCCATGCATGAGGAGCTAGAGAATTTTGAGAGAAACCAAGTGTGGGAGTTATTGGAGCCACCACCAAACTGTAAACCTATTGGGACAAATCGGTGTGGAGAAAAAAAGAGGGAGAAAATGGTGAGGTGGTGAGGAACAAGTCGAGGTTGGTTGCTCAGGGTCATAGTTAGAAGGAGGGGATAGACTATGAGGAGACATTTGCTCCTGTAGCCCGTTTGGAGGCAATTAGGATCCTTCTAGCCTTTTCTGTGGCTAAAGGGTTCAAATTGTACTCAATCGATGTGAAGAGTGCCTTCTTGAATGGGTTTTTAGAGGAGGAAGTTTATGTGAAGCAACCACCAAGATCTGAGAGTGCTGAGTTCCCCACGGGGTGCATAAGCTGAGAAAGGAGTTGTATGGAGTGAAACAAGCTCCTCGTGCTTGGTATGGCCGCTTGAGGGGGTTTTTGTTCAGCAAGGGGTTTGAGATGGGAAAGGTTGATAAGACTCTTTTTCTGCTCAAGCAGGGTGATGATATCCTAACTGTTCAGGTGTACGTGGATGATATTGTCTTTGGTGGCTCGTCTCACTCTTTGGTTGCGAGATTTGCAGAGGATATGAGCAAAGAATTCGAGATGTCTGTGACGGGAGAATTGCAGTTCTTTCTCGGGCTTCTAATCAAGCAGGCGAAGAAGGGAACCTTTGTGCATCAAGCCAAGTACACGAAGGACATCCTTAAGAAGTTCAAGATGGATGACTCGAAGCCCCTGTCAACACCAATGAGTACCACTACAACGCTTGACGCGGATGAGGACGGAGAGCCCGTGGACCAGAAGGAGTACCAGAGCATGATCGGCTCCCTGTTGTACTTGACGGCGATGAGGCCAGACATCTAGTTTTCTGTGTGTGTGCGCTCATTTTCAAGCATCACCGAGGACTTCACATCGGCAAGCCGTCAAGCGGATCTTCAGGTATCTTCGATATACTCCTGAGCTCGGTCTTTGGTACTCAGCGTCCTCTTCCCTTTCGCTTCTTGGTTTTTCAGATGCCTACTTTGAGAGGTGTCAAGTCATCGGAAATCGCCTTCGAGTACATACCAGTTTTTGGGATCTTCGCTTATTTCTTAGTCTTCTCGCAAACAGTCTAGTGTAGCTCAGTCTACCACAGAAGCCGAATATGTTGGTGCCGCTAGTTCTTGCTCACATCTGCTTTGGATCACATACACGTTGAGTGACTTTGGTGAGGAGTGTTCCCATGTACCTATCATGTGTGATAGCATGAGTGCCATTAGTGTTGCCAAAAACCCTGGGCTTCACTCCAGAACCAAACACATAGAAGTGAGGTACCACTTCCTGAGAGACAATGTTGAGCAGGGAAACATAGACCTCATCCATATACATACAGAAAAGCAGCTTGTCGATATCCTACCAAGCCTTTGGACCAAGATACATTTGCTCGTTTGCGAGGAGAGCTTGGAGTTGTTTTTCTTTTCTGAGCTTCAGTTGGGAGGGTTGATGTACATATGCATGTTAAATTTTCATTTATGTATCATATCATGTTTGCATCTTTGTATCAGAGACTGCATTTGTAACATATGTCATAAAGATGTGCTTCTCTCATATGGCTTGCTCACCATGATATGCTAATATGAGGTTATGACTTTGCTTGTGATGCTCATGAGATGTATAGTTATGCTCTTGGTAGCTTTGGGATATATATGCTTGTGGATGTCTTCTCTTTGTAAAAATGCTATATGGTCCTCTGTTGTGAGTAGAATGCCTCTCATGTTGAATTTGGGTGCTTATGGCTATATCTTGCTTAATTTGTGCTTGGAACCATGTTCTTTTCATTTAGGCTCAATAAATGTTTAGCCTACATGCTACCTTGTGGAGAAGCCTAAGCTTCTTTTTGCCGCAAAGGCACTTCATATACCATGCTTAACTTGTAAATCATGAAAATGGTATGTGAGATGCCTATGCTTGAAAAATGTGTTTCCATGTCATAAATGCTTGAAATTCATTATCTTGGGTGCTAAACCGTTGCATGATGTTCACCAATGAGAAGTCTCATATCTAGAATTGGACACAAGGCTCGGTGGCTTTGACATGACATGAGATAGCTTGTAGGTGTTTGTGATGACCTTGTGATGAGAATTTGTGGCATTGCATGAAGTTTGTGAGTTATATATTGTTTGTACTCAGTTGGATCATGTTTAGGTCCTATGCTCGTGAGAGGGAAAATTTTGTGCAAATTGCCTCACTTTCTTCATAGCTATGTCACTTCCTTGTAGGTCCCTTTCTATCTTGTTGGCGATGCTCATGCTCAAATTGTGGCTATCATGCTTGTCTATGTCTCAATTTTAGCACGTTGTAGTGCTCTTTGTATATTTGAGAAGCACATGCTTGCGTTTGTAGACTTGATTCATGCATTACCAACAAAGGGGGAGGAAAGTACCCAAATTATGTTTCCAGGGGGGAGTTTTGCATCAAGGGAGGAAAAATTGGGAGAAATGCATTTGGGAGCTCTTTTTCGCCTGAATTTTAGTTGTCCTCTTGTGCCGATGGTGTCGAGCCCTTTTGCCTTACCTTGAGGAGTCGGCAATTTTGGAGCATTTTTATCTTGGTTGTGTCGAGCCGTTTCCCTTGCCTTAGGGGACCGATATTTTTCTCACTCAAGTGATCTTTTCTTGGATTTTGTTTGGCTTTTGATCACTTGCTTGAGTTCTTCTTTTGTTTGTTTTCTTTTTCTCTTTTCTCTAAATTGGTTGAGTATGTGTGTTGTCAATGCACTCATCAAGGGGGAGATTAAGGACCGGAGCATCCAAGGACCGGTGGATGGTCGCTCCTGGTTTTGATGAGTGATTGACAACGTGGTGTGGACTAGCTCTTGGCCGAGTATTGCAGGTGCAAGTTGCGGCTTGATTTGTGTTGGTCTAGGTGAAGAGTGGGCGCGAAATGTCTATGCCATGCGGGGCCTCCGAGGAGTGTATAGACAAGTAGGCTTGACTTGAGGGACCCAGTGGCCAACGGGGTCAAGTGCGGGCCGCATGATGGCAAGAAAAGCAAGACGAAGTCATCGATCGGAGCCAGTGTAGGGTAGCGGCTCACAACCGAAGTCTGCACGCGGGGTTTGCTGCGATTCAACACAAAACCGTCGGGTTACTTGGTTGATCCACAAAACCAAGACCGGAGGCTCGGCGGGCGGAGACAGGATCCGGGCGCGCCGAGAAGCTTCGATGCCAGCGGACACGTGAAGGACCGATTAGGCGACCAGAGAGGGGGTGAGTGAATGGGAGCCGATAAAAATTCTTCTCGAAGGAGATTGAAACTCCAACAAGATTAACTAGCCCGGACGGACCCCCAAATCCACACGCTCCACACTTCTATGTTCCGTTTGCCTAAACCACGTAGCCACTGGAGTGCTACTGGTCCTAGGAACAAACACTACCAGCAACCTCAACTCCTACTTACCCACGACAGCGGAAACAACTCGGGAGCCGACTGTCCAGAGGGGGCAGTTAGACCGGGTATGGGGGCGATTAGACCGCCTCCACCAGGCAACCAAGAAAACCTTCGAAACACCTCTTCTGAGCACCAAAATGCACCACGGTTTCACCAACAGAGATCTCTGGTCAAGGCCATGCAAGCTACCAGGAAAACTTGGCGAAAACCAAAACTTCACCCAGGGGCCTAGGGGCAGTTAGACCGGCTACCAGGGGCGGTCTAACCTCTTGTACCCAGCAACGAACTCCAGGCAACAACACCTAGCAACCAGCACGAAAACGACCCGAAATTTCACCCAAATGCTCCTCTGATTAAGGCGAACAAACTCATAGAGGAAAATCCGGCGAAATCAAAACATTGACCTGGAAGGCCCAGGGCGGTTAGACCGCCCCCTCTAGGCGGTTAGACCGCCCCTTCCAAAAAACTACCCGCGGGTCAAACCTCAACTTCCCATCGCCTGATCTCCCGAATCACTCCACGGATTGCAGCGAAACTTCGGGAATAGCTGGGTTACCTCCTGGGCATCCTCTACCTCAAAGGAATCGACCCGAATCGCTCACAATCAAGAGGAATCAAAGAAATTGCCTCTCTAGGTCAAGAACACGCCCAACTCGAAAAACCACCAAATCGAGTCCGATTCAAGAGAGATTTGGGGGCAAAGTCACCAGCCAAAAAGGCACAAGATCCTCATACGTGACACCCACCAAAAATCCCAAGAAATCGTCCTCAAAACTCCGCCAACAAGAGCACAACAAAGAACTCCGAAAATCACCACAAAGAAAGACGAAAAACGCACTTCACAACCTCGAGGAACAACGCCGAACCATCTATACATACCATGAAGGTTCGTACAAGGTCTAGCTTGCCACCCATACATCCATCCCTCTCTCTAGATCTCACATGAAGCTCTCAAGCTAGTCCTAGGAAAAACTAGAGGAAAATGAGAACAAAAATGGAAAAACAAATGAGCTAGGGTTCCAAGAGTTGGTTGCCATCCATCCCCTCAAGGAGTATATATGGAGGCACCCAAAAGACTAAACTACCCTTACTTAACAACTAGGGATACAAGCCCCTCAAGGGCGAATTTGGAAGTCTTCAGATTTTCTTCATCAGACGGATGCCCAGCGACCGCAACCTGCTTAGCCTCGACGCAAGCCTTGCGATCCCAATGCATGTCCTCCGCTTCGGAGCATCTTGGCGCTAGCGACCAGGGCGGTCAAACCGCCCCCCTAGGGCGGTTAGATCGGCCCCGGCGATCTGATCGGCCCAGGCGGTCTGACCGCCCCTCCTGGGCGGTTGAACTGGCCTCGGTGGCCACACCTCCTCGTCGAGTCTTCAGCCTCGGTTTTGTGGCTCAACCGAGTAACCCAGTGGTTTTTTGGTGAACCACTGCAAACCCCGCGAACTCGGTGTAGCCTCCGCCAATCTCCACTCATGACTTGGCTCCCATGTAGTCCCAGCTCGATCTTGGTTTTCAGGCTCTACCAAGAAACCGTCCACGACTTCATCTTGTTGTTCATGACACCATGCGGCCAGCACTTAAATCCGCTGGCCACCGGGTCCCTCGAACGAAGCCTACTTTTCTTCTCCACACATAGAGGCCTCACCGGCGACGACCTTTCGCGCTTGTTCTTCACCTGCACCAACACGAGTCAAGCCGCAACCTGCACCTGCAATACTTAGCCAAGAATCAGTCCACACAATGTTGTCAATCACTCATCAGACAAGGAAGCGACCATCCACCGGTTCTCGAACCACACATGGTCCTCAACGCGTGGCGGGATCGCTGGGCCTGCGTCGGGAGGACGCGGTCTGCAGCGATGGTGTGGCAGTGCGATGAAGAGGAGTGAAACATGACCTATTTGCCCCTGATGGGTTTGTATCACAACTTAAGTACTAGGGGTAGTGTGGTCTTTTGCCTCGCCCGGGAGGGACTCATATATAAATAAAAAGTGATTAGGTTCTAATCCGGTTTTCTTTAATCATGATGTAATTGGTTAATCCATATTCATAGCTAGTTTTTCTAAATAAAAGATGTTAGAGTTAAACATTGGTTTTCATAATAAATTTAATATGCCTAATGACATCATAAATGCCTTTTCAATATTGAATACGTTTAGTTGAACACGTGACATAAAGTTACTCGTCTAGATATCTTATACTTGCTTTATCTTTTTAAAGTCATTGTTAATTTGACATAAGTTCTACTCGAATGTTATAAATAAAGTATGATTTGGTTTATTGTGATTTCTTTAATTAAATGTAACTTGTTTAATGGTAACATAGAGTATTTCTCTGAAATATTCTTTCACATGATTTCTTAATTAAAATATGCCAAGCGTAATCTCTTGTTGTTTGATAATGAGCTCACGATAGTTTCGAGCTTAGTTCTGTTTTCAGTGTTTCTTGCGCTTGTGTAACCATAGAATTGAGTCGTTCCTTTAGAGCGCTCTTTTAAAGCTTTTCTTTTGATTGGTGTATTGTTTTGCTTGTTTGTTTGCTTTGTATGCTTGTGCCCAATGATTGATGTGAGTAGAAGGGAACATGGTTCGAGAGCTTTGAAGAGCAAGAGGTTGAAGAACTAGTAACTTTACTCTGGTTAAAGGCAAGTGTGTCCTTGTTCTTAGACTGGTTCGAGGACCGGTGGATGGTCGCTTCCTTGTGTGATGAGTGATTGACAACATTGTGTGGACTGATTCTTGGCTAAGTATTGCAGGTGCAGGTTGTGGCTTGACTGGTGTTGGTGCAGGTGAAGAACAAGCGCGAAAGGTCGTCGCCGGTGAGGCCTCCAGGTGTGGAGAAGACAAGTAGGCTTCGTTCGAGGGACCCGGTGGCCAGCGGGGTCAAGTGCGGGCCGCATGGTGGCATGAACAGCAAGATGAAGTCGTTGACGGTTTCTTGGTAGAGCCTCAAAACCAAGGTCAAGCCGGGACTACGTGGGAGCCAAGTCATGAGTGGAGATTGGCGGAGGCTACACCGAGTTCGCGGGGTTTCCGGTGGTTCACCAGAAAACCACTGGGTTCCTTGGTTGATCCATAAAGCCAAGACCGGAGAACCGAAGACGGAGCTGCAGCAGCGCCAGACCGGTCTGACCGGTGGGTCTGACCGGTCTGACCGGTGAGGAGCACCGGTCTGACCGGTGTGCGACGACGCAGTCCGGAATCTTCGAAGCGGAGGACACGCGTCGGGATCGCATGGCTTGCGTCGAGGCTACGCAGGGTGCGGTTGCCGAGCATTCGTCCGATGGTGAAGACATCAAGAATTCCAAATCCGCCCTTGAGGGGCTTGTATCCCTAGTTAGTAGAGAAGGGCGTTTTAGACATTCGGTTGCCTCCATATAACCCAAGAGGTGAGAGGATAGCAGCCAACTCTTGGAACCCTAGCTCATTAGTTTTCTTATTTTCCACCTATTTTCCTTGGGTTTTCTTTAGGACTAGCAAGAGAGCTTCACGGAGAGATTTTGTTGAGAGGGATGGATGATCGGGCGGCTTGCTAGACCTTGTATGAACCTTTGTTTCAAGTATAGATGATTCGGCGTGGTTCCTCGAGGTTTGGATGTGTTTTCCCCGGTTGTTCTTGGTGGTGATTTTTGGAGCCCTCTCTTGGTGATTCCTTTGGGTTGTTTTCGGGAGTTTTCTCTTGGGGATTTGATGGGGGGAATTTGTGGGAACCCTTCGTGGTTCTTTGGGCTGTGATTCCCCTCCCAAATCCGTGAGTAAAGGTGCTCAATTTTGGGGTTTCTTGAGTTCTTGGGTTGGAAGTGCTTTCGGCGGGATTTCTTCGATTCCTCCTTTTTGGACGAGTTTTGGTGGGATTAAACTTGGCTATGGACTCATCATGAGGTGTTCCTGATATCCCCAAAGTCTTGTTCAATTCCGTGGAGCGATTCGGGAGATCGAGTTTTGGATTTGGGGGAGTTGACCCGCGGGTGCCGTTCATCCCGAGCTGCCCAGGCTACACCGGTCTGACCGGTGCTCCTGACCGGTCTGACCGGTGCGAGCCCTTGTGGGATTTTGCTCGGGTGAACGTCTTGGTGTGTTCGTTGTTGACCTGTGTTGCTGCTGTTTCGAGTTTGGGTCAGTTTGGTGGTCGGTTGGCCTGTTTGGTGCCTTGGGGGCTTTCAGGCTGTGACCAGTCTGACCGGTGTGTCTCACCGGTCTGGCCGGTGTAGAGCCACTTAGTGAAAGTTGCTCAGTTTCACCAGCAGGGACCGGTCTGACCGGTGGTGCTCACCGGTCTGACCGGTGTGGGTCTGTAGACTCGAGGTTTGGTTTTCCGCTGCGTTTCTCGGGTCGGAAGGTTGTGTGTTGGTTCCTAGGTCCAGTGGCACTCCAGTGGCTACGTGGGCTTGGCCAACCTTGGTAGTGAGTCGGAGACGTGTGTTGGAAGCCGTGTTCATCTTGTAGGAGTTTCCATCTCCTTCGAGAAGAATTTTTATCGGCTCGCATTCACTCCCCCCCTCTCTGGTTCGTCGTATCGGTCCTTCAGAGAGTCTATATCATGCTTATGTTGTAGCTCCAATCAAGATAGATGAACATAGCAAAGTGAATCTCATTAAAAGCATCTTTAAACCGTGGCCTCTGGTCCGATTCCGAAGACGCCCGCCTTTTGGAGCCACCGTTATGTTACATTGCACCCCTATTCGTGCGGGTTAGCCTAGGGCGAGCTCGATAAGAACAAGTTGAAATCACTTGGTCGGTCCGGTATGCACCTCTAGCCACTGCGGCTACAAGAGCACCCTATGCAATCTATCTTGTATAGATTGGGGAAGAAGCAATGCCAAGGGAGAACAAAATCATTGAGAAGGCACTTGATTGCTAGAAATCGGATTCACTATAAAACTTCACGATGAATGATTACATGAACAAGATCACCACCGGGATCCTACCTCGATCTTGATCCTTGCTCCGGAGCTCCGACGTGGTCTTCCATGCAAGGTTCCCACGTCGGCTAGAGCGACCCTAGACAACTAGCACGACCCTCCTCTCCGAGATGGTGTCCCTCAAGCTTCTCTACTCCTCTGGTGAATGACGAATGTATTCTTGCGTGGCTCTCGGTCAGGGTGCTATAAATAGCCCGAGAGGCGGCTAATTCAAAGGGGGGCCGAATGGGCCTCGAAGTGGGATGGGCCGGACGGCCTGGGCCGGCCGACCTGGGCCCACTTCAGCCCAGCCCGCGACCTCCTTTGCTCGGTGTTTCTTCCCGAGTCTTCTAAAGTATTCCCCCAGCTGCATGTGGGCCCTTTTCATCAGTTTCTCTTCGGATTAGATGAAGCTCTTTGCCCCGCAGGATTCGGTAGTTTGCTGGCTGGGTCCTCGGAGTTTTCCATCTTCTCGTGTTTGGTCCTTGGGCTTCATGGAATCATGTTTACTTCATTGTTTGACTTGTACCGGGCTTCAAGGTCTTGTCATGAGGTGCCTAATGAACTTATCCCGAAAGTCTTTCTTTCAACGCTAAAATCTTGCATAAACACTAAACTCCAAAACCGACATGCACGAACGAACTTGTTATACCAAGGGGGTTAGTACTAATGGATAAGATCTAAGAGTCATGCCAACACCGAAGGTTAACTCATGGCTAGGTTGACAGAATTTCACCGTCAACAATCTCCGATGTGGGGATACACAATGCACGGATAAAAGGCTAGCAATAAGATAGATACACAAAAACAACGAAATGACCAGTTTCTTAGTCTCGGGCCAGAGAAATCATGGCTTGAAATAACTCTCCCAAAAATAAATCTTGTACACTAAGGTTTTATGCACTCAAATATATATATGGCTCTGGACAGGTAGAGCAACACGCAAGTGATATTTATGACAAGGTTAGCATTACTTTTAAGAATAAAAATCATCTTTAATCTATCTAAAACTTTAGAGCACATAAAACACTATGGGTCTTTATTTTTATCATAACCTCCACTAAAGATTAAGCTAGCATTTAGATAATTTCAGATCTGTACATTAAGAGAGCAATAGCTTAATCATGCATAAAACAAATACAAAGATAAACAAAACGGCAATTATAATCATATATTATCATGGCATAAATTTTGTAACTTTACCAAAGGTAAAAACAAGGTGGTAACTTTATTCATGATGAAAACAATCTAACACACATGCAGAAATTTAAATAAAAACTGAAAACACTACTCATACATAAGCAAACACAAGTTGAAAAATAAAGAAAAGGAAAATGAAAACAAAACTAAAGCTCCTCCTTCTTCTAATCTTCCATCGGTGGTTGGTATTGATAATCTTGGTGGTTGTACCCTTGCTCATAGTAGGATTGGACATCCCCTCCAACGAATTGATATGGTGGTACTAGGTGAAGGCGCCCAAGCTCATAGGCAATATTTGCATTGCCTTCACCTAATTGAGCTGCGTTGGATTGGATTGCTGCAACGCTTTGCATGTTCCTCGCAGAATATCCTCCAATTATGGCCATGCTTTGTTATAGTTGAGGAAATTGTGCATAGGGCTATGCGAAGGTTACGTTGGGCACAACATAATTTTGTGGGGGCATGGCTGCACCACTCCCCCATGCTTGCATTAGTGGCCCTCCGTAATAACTTGGCGGTGTAGGATTTCTTCCGTATGGTGGCACATAGTTTTGGTGTGCAACTTCCTCTTGTGCCGAGGAGGATCCTTCTTCTGCAATTCTTCCTCTTTTATTCTTCCTTGCCGGCACAAGGAGTCCTTCCTCAAACCAATCTTCCTTCCCTTGAATAAAGAGTCTAAGTCTTGCATCCGGAAGGGTTAGGTTCACTTTGGACACTTTAAAGCCACCTCTCTCGTCTCCACATATATATTTTCCTTGCTTCATGTACTCAAATCCGAGAGAGGTCCTAGGTAAAAGATGCTCAGGTTTTCTTGGAATACTCGGTCTTAAGGAGATGGCCAACATGGAGAGGTAACACCCTGAACCAATGTCTCCTGATCCCGATGTCACTTCACAACACCATCAGTTGATCATGCGATAGGAGGGGTCTATTGGCTGCCTAGCAATTAAAGTCGAGTAAAGCCAATTCAACTCCATGTCGGTCACCTTTGTTTCCCTCATTCTTGTCACAACCTGCCCAGGAAAATACCGTGGTTCGATTCGTGCCCGGAGTTGAAGGATCGGATGGCGACTAGAGAGGGGGGGGGGAGTGAATAGGAGTCGGTAAAAATTCTTCTCAAAGAACCCGGTCACGCACAAGCGATGGATCGAATCACGCACCAATCGCCAAGACCACAAGGTTATGGATCAACCTCTTGTCCTAGGAACGATTCCTTGAAGCACACGCGGAAGCACGAAAGAAGGGGGGAAGGAATCGAACCAAGAAGCAAAGCGCTCGGCCCTCGGGCCGACCGTCCGGGCCGACGGGGGCGGACCGTCCGCAAAGAGCCGCGCGGACCGTCCGGCCGGGTACCGCGGACCGTCCGCACCCGAGCCGCGGACCGTCCGGCCCGAGCCGCGGACCGTCCGTTAAAGCCAACGAACCACCGGTGACACACCACGAACCACGGACCGTCCGCGGGGAGCACGCGGACCGTCCGCCAGCACCCGCGGACCGTCCGCCCAACACCGCGGACCGTCCGAAACTCCGTCCAACCGAAAACCAAAATCGCGACGGATCGAAACGAAAGACGAGCAAGAACACGAAGAACACGGGACGAACCCTAGCCGCGCGGACCGTCCGCCTGGTCCTCGCGGACTGTCCGCCAGGTGCGGACAGAGCAGAAAACGCCCGACCCCGAAAGTCAACTCCCCCAAATCATCATCGGATTTCCCAAACGGTTGAAGCTATGGAGACAAGGGTTTGGGGACTTGAAAAGCGTCACACAAGGATGCTATAGCCCAAAAATCTTGCCTCCTAACTCCCTAAATCACCGGGAATCGCGAATCCTTTGAGCACCACCAAAAGCTAGAGCACCGAACGAAAACTCGGGAATCGAAGTGATTTCCGGCGTTTGAGGGCACAAGATCAAGCACAAAGATGCACAAGACATCTATCCATGTTTCCCTCGAAGAAATCCGGGGAGAAACCCACTCAAATCCGCGGAATCGAACCGGGAACAAAGGCACGAAAACAAGCACAAAAAAAGCTCCGAAAAGGCAATAAAAGAAATCCGGGAATAGAAAGATTGGCACAAGATTTAGAGGATGAAATCGCTATGAATATCTTGTCCAATCGATTACAAGCCACTCCTAGAAACCAAATCTAAGATGGCAAAAAGCTCCAATCAAAGAGCCACTCTCTCCTCTCTCCCTCTCTCCCAAAGCACTCCAAAATGAAAGAGTACAGGCAGCCTCTAGCCCAAGAGTTGGCTGAAAATTCAGCCCCCTCCTCCTATATATAGGCCCTCCGGAAAAGACCGAAGTGCCCCTACACTAGGAGTACAACACAAGCCCTCACGGGGGCGTTTTGGTCAACACATGAAGTTCACCATCGGACGGCCGTGCATCCATCGAGCCTTCACGTCCTCCCGACGCAAGCACCTAGATCATGCCGCGTGTCGCCCGCCTCGAAGCTTCCCGACGCACCCGGATACGCGTCTCCGTCACGTCAGGCCCTCGGGCTCGGTTTTGAGGCCCAAACCGAGAAACCCTCCTCCGATGGTTTTGTGGCCAAATCACCAAACCCCACGTACACGGCCTGGCCTCACCACGCCAAGCGTCGAGCCCGCCAAGCCTTTCACCTCTGGCGCCCGGACGGTCTACTCAGTCTTGCCTCGTTCCTTGACTTGGCCACCACCGATGCACCGGCTCCATGTCCACGACTTCGTCTTGCTCTTCTTGCACCATGCGGCTCGCACTTGATCCCGTCGGCCACCGGGTCCCTCGAACCAAGCCTACTTGTCTCTCCACTCCTCGGAGGCCCCGCAAGGCTAAGACCTTTCGCGCCGTTCTTCACCCCGCACCAACGCAAACCAAGCCGCAACCAACACCCGCAATACTAGGCCAAGAGTCGGTCCACACAACGTTGTCAACCACTCCTCACGAGTGCATTGACAACACACCACATAAACAATAAGGTAAATACACAAAATAAAACACACACAACATAACTCAACACTACACACACAAAGCTTCAAACCATCCGGTCAATCACTCATCACACACGAACCAAGGTACTTCTCAACTTGGTTCCTCAATCTCCCCCTTGATGAGTGCATTGACAAAAGAAGGTCAAAAAGCAAATAAGAACTCATTCAAGCGCCGCAAAGCCTATAAAAAGCAAACAAAAGGCCACTTGAAGTGAGAAGGGATAAAAGCATGCTCCGACAAATTCCTCTCGAAACCAAAGCAAGCACAAAGGCTAAGCGCAATCAAAGAGACACACTACCAACATGCAATCCCTAAAAGCCATCAAACCAAAATGCTCAACACAAAGTGCCACAAACCTCTTAACAAAACACTTGTCAACCGCTCATCACCATCAAATCAAGGTTCATATCAACTTGATTTTCCAAATTTCTCCCCCTTGAGGAGCGGATTGACAACAAGTGAGCACAAAGAAATGGTTTGAGAGGGCAAAGACCGAACACCTCATCCAAGTGAAAGAAAACCACACAGGAGCAAAGAACAAGGTCACTTGGCATGAGAGAAACCACAAATGCCAACTCAATGTCTCGGTCCCCAAAGACATGGGCAATGGCTCGACACAACCGAGACAAGACAAGAATGCATGATCCCTCAAGAAGAGGCACAAAGGGCTCAACACCGATCATGGAATAATCGAAAACATAAGTCAACCACCGGCTCCTCAAGAAAAGGCAAAGGGGCTCAACACCACCGGCACAAGAGCACAAAAATCACAAGCTCCCCCTAAACACATGAACTAGGACCAAAGAGCATACAAAGCTCACCCTAAACTCATGAGATAGAGAAAAGAGCACACCAAGCTCACAAGCTCCCCCTACACAAATGCAGGCTCCCCCTGAACATGTGGAGCAAACTCCCAAATTTTAAATGCGGTTTTCTGAATTTTTCATTAAGCTCACCTCTTCTCCCCCTTGTTGACAAGTATGAATCAAGGTGAAAATGCAGAAATGCAAAACAAAGCGTATAAACATCTACATGAGCTTCTCAAATAGGCCAAATTTAGTGACAAAGGCTAGAAATGAGACAAAAAGCACATATATGGATCATAACAAAGTCAAAGCATTGCCACAAGTAATATATGGAAATATAGGCATGTGACAAAGCAAATTTTCAGATTTGAGTAATTATATCAAAAGATGGCTCACTTCAAATGTAAAAGCCTATCCATGTCACACTTGAGCCACAAACATGCATACCATTCAAAGATCATACAAGGATATCCAATTCTCAAGCAAAAGATCATGGCAAACACCCATAAAGCAAAGCATGTCATGTCAAAGCTCATGAGCCATGTGTCCACTTCGGGGAGACTTCTCCACCGGTGAACATCATGCAACATGTTTTGCACCCATATGTGAAAGATAAGACATTTTAAGCATAAACATGATGGAGAGAGCATTTTTCAAGCATACACACTTCTTTTCAAGATTAAATCATTTCATGGTACATGAAGTGCCTTTGCGGCAAAAAGAAGCTTATGCTCCTCCATGAATGCAACATAGGCTAAACATTCACAATGATATCGGCCTTTGCCCAAATGCAAGAAAGAGACATCCAAGCACAATCTAAGCATGAAAGGCATATTTAGACCAAAAAGTGACATGGATATACTACTACACATGAGTGGAGCACATTTCATCAAATTTAGTCAAGATTAGCATTTGATTCAAAAAGGCTATCTCACAACACATATATCTCAAATATTCCAAGAGCATAGCCTCACATAGCTATTTCTCCACACACATGACCAATATCTCACAAGTAGCCAAAGAAACTCAAATGAGGCATATGGAAGAAGCTCATCATCCTAAAATGCAATATGATACAAATGCAACATAGGTAGATATGTACATCAAAAGGAACATGATATATGACAGGATGCGAGACACAAATGTCAAACCTACCAAAGTCTATACATCATGATATATGATACAAATGCAATGCGAGAATGCATAGGGAGACAAGGAACTTGACTTAACACCAATAAAGCTCACGAGGGAACACACCAACCAAGAATCGCTCCAAGCGAGAGAAGAGCCACCAAAGGTCCCAATTGAGTACCATAGAAAAAGTACCAATTGCAAAACCGCAAAGATCCCAATTGAATACCATAGAAGGAATATCAATTGGAGGATCACAAAGACCGCCCAAAAAGCCACAACCCTTCTTGGAATCAAATTCCCTATCAAAAGAAGCCAAGCTCCCCCTCAACCAAGGGCAACTAACAAAGCAAAAGCTAGGAAAAGGAAGAGCAAGGAAAAACTCTAAAACCAACCGAAAAGAGGAACAACAACACAACTCGAAGACAAGGCAAGCCCAAAACTCCAAGGAAAGCTCACAACATGCTACACAATGCATTGATAATATCAATTAACATAAATAGAGCATTGTAACATGATTCCACAAATATGAATAAGCATGGGCAAGCAAGTATGTCAACAAGGTACAACAATAAACCAAAATGATACCAAAGAGTAACATGCCAAACAATATACAAGAACTAAACAAAGGCATGATACAAGATCACATGGATCATCCACCAACATATATTACAAAGCTAGCATGACAAGATAGATATGGGGGATAAACATGCTAATAAGAAAGGTACCATTGAGCTAGACAAAAAAGATATGGATGAACAACATGACATAACCGAGCAATCAACCATAAAGCATGACATGATGTTCATAAATATCACCCACCATAAAATCATACAAAGATAGCAAGATAGATATTCAAGATCACAAAGCTATCATGAACAAGGTGGCTAGCCTACCATGGTTTTCACACAAGCAAGACACAAGTATATACAAGAGAGTACAAGGGGAAAAGAAAACTCACTATACATGTGTACAAAGGCTTTCAAGAGCCATCCAAAACGGTGTGGAGAACCATCATGTCTCCATTGAGCTCATGTTCTCCAACCGCGTCTCCATACCTACACACAAGGAGACAAGAAAGACCGAGCCTTGGATCCCAAAGGGTTAGCAAGCACGTACTTGGGAATCCAAGATTTGGTCACACGGGTAAGTGGTGCACACAAACTATCATGTGGGTTAGCATGATGCAAATGCCGGTTGGAATGAAAAGTCTTTCGAACACCCTTGGAACCATGCCTCAAAGAAGTCACTCGCGAGGAAAGTCGAGTGCTACCACAAGCAAAAAGGCAAAGATCCTTCGGGGTCGTAGGAGAAGAACCAACACAAGCACCACGGGAAGCATGTCGCGGACCAACACAAGAAACACTAGAAGCATGTCCACGAGCATGGCCTAACTCACTAGACAGAGTGTCATAAAACCCATCCACAAATCGCGCCTTCTTAGGCTCACAAGTGTTCATGCCATGAGAAAGACTATGAACAACCAAAGGCCTAGAGGCACCTCCTCGCCGTATTCTCCTTGCCCGGCGGTAGCAAAAACTCTCTTGATGCCCATCCTTCCCACAGTGAGAGCAATGGTACAAAGGCCTATCGAGAGGCACAGTTTGAGTGGATGAATCACCATTCTCTTGTAAGTGGGAAGTCCCTTGGGACTTAGAGCATGAAGCATCAACCCCAACATCCAACTTGGTGCCCACATTAGAATCACACGTGCCATGAGAAAGGCTACGTGGTTTCTTAAAAGCTTTAGCACGCACACGTCGCTCGTGCTTGACACGACGAAAGCAAAACTCAACGGTATGCCCATCCTTCTTGCAAAAGGTGCATTGGAACCTCGGCTTGGGAATATGAGTTCCAAATATGTGGGAGGCACCCTTTCCATTCAAATCACCGTGGGCAATACCGGAAGAAGCAACAAGCTTAGGAGTAGCTATGAGAGAGCTATCCATGGCACTAGCACACTTACCACCATCCAAAGACTCACACTCAAGAGAAGAAGTCGACTCCGGTTTAGTAGAAGCAAATTTAGAAGCATCAACATCGGAGTGACAAGAGAAGTGAGAATCCAAACCCTTGGCACAAAGACTCTTGCACCTTGTGCGCAAAACCTCATTTTGAGACTTGAGGCGCTCACAAGTACCACATGTCATATTTCTCAAATTATTGATTTCTTCTTCAATGCATTTAGCATATGTGGTACGCAAGAGTTCATTTTCTTTCTCAAGGTTGGCACTCATCTCATCATGCTCAACCAACTTAGCGCTCATATCCTCGCGCATCTTTTTCAAAGCCAAAACTTCACTTTCCAAATCAATGCATGAGATGCAAACAAAATCACATGAACAAGCAACATCAATTACATCTCGCAAAGCATTATCATCATTGCAAGAAGTATGACAAGCATCCTCAACCAGCACCAAAGAACACTTGCTACAAGGCATGGATTTCATATCACAAATTTCAGCCCTAGCATGCTCAAGTTCATCTACACATGTGGTGTGAGTCAATTTTAGTTCATTAATTTCAGCAAGCAAAGACTCACAAGAAACACATGGTAGAGAAGCACTTGACTCTAACAAAGCAATCTTACTCCTAGCCATATCAAGTTCATCATTCAAAACAACACAAGAGTTGCAAGGCATAGGAGCATTGGATTTCAACAAGTCAATTTCAGATTGCAAGTTAGCAAGAGATGATCTCAATTCATCATTCTCAAAATCAAGATTATCGCATGCTCTTCTAAAAGCTTCAACATGCATTTTGCGCCAACTAACTTCATATTTTAATTTCTCATTTTCAGCACACAAGGCATCGCATGATTTGCAAGGCAAAGAAGCTTTGAAATTTAACACCTTAATTTCAGATTTCAAGCATGCAATGGAAGCAATCAAAGCATCATTTTTAGCATGCATGGTGTTACAAGAAGTGCAAGAATTCAAAGCACGAGACATCCAATGAGCCATACCACATTTCAACCTAGTAAGAGAGCATTTCATCTTCTCATTCTTCCTACGCAAGGCATCGCACAAATCTATGTTTCTCCTATGCAAGTCTCCACAATCACGCTCACAAACATCCAACCTATTGCATAGGATCAAGATAGCTTTGGCAAGTGTACCTTGGTTCATGCCTCCTAGCTTGTGGTAGAGCTTGCCTTTCTTGATGTCACCATCTCGATAGTCCTCGATGAGAGATATCATCTCCTCCACTTCGGCTTCCGCCTCAACCTCCATACTCCTCCTGCTCAAAGAACCACAAGGAGAAGAACTTGGTGCCCTAAACAAAGTACCGGTTAGGATTAGCCGAAACCAAGGTCAAGGAACAAGCAACGATGCAAAGAAAGCACTCAAAAAGCCTCAATTCTCTAACAACTACTGACAAGTTCAATAGCAAAGGATCTTATCTCTTTCCCAAAATTTTACCACTGAACAAGGAGCACCAAAGGTAGAGGCACAAAAAATTTCAGCTCAAGATAAGGTGAAATGAAGCCTAGAGAAAATCCAGAAGAAACAAGACAAAGCCGCAAGAGACATAAATGAGGATTTTTCAATTATCTTGTTGATTTTTTCTGAATTTTTGAAGACCCCAAAATGATCTTTAGATTATTTTTGATCACCTACAAATGGAGTCACGAAACCGCTGTAAAAATTTGAGCCAAAACGGAGCACCGAGCGAAAAGTTATGCCCGTTTTACTGAAGGTACCTCAAGTTATGGTTTTCCAAGGGCACAACTCCAAATCGTCGGACTCAAAACGTGCAAACCAAGGTCGCAAGCAAAAGCACCTCTTTCCTCTAGTCACCCTATGGATTCAAGACTTGTTAGAGCCAAAAGAATCCACAACCGGCTCTGATACCAATTGAAGGATCGGATGGCGACTAGAGAGGGGGGAGTGAATAGGAGCCGGTAAAAATTCTTCTCAAAGAACCCGGTCACGCACAAGCGATGGATCGAATCACGCACCAATCGCCAAGACCACGAGGTTATGGATCAACCTCTTGTCCTAGGAACGATTCCTTGAAGCACACGCGGAAGCACGAAAGAAGGGGGGAAGGAATCGAACCAAGAAGCAAAGCGCTCAGCCTCAGGCTGACCGTCCGGCCAGACAGGGCGGACCGTCCGCAAAGAGCCGCGCGGACCGTCCCGGCCGGTACCGCGGACCGTCCGCACCCGAGCCGCGGACCGTCCGCCCGAGCCGCGGACCGTCCGTTAAAGCCAACGGAACCACCGGTGGCACACCACGAACCACGGACCGTCCGCGGGGAGCACGCGGACCGTCCGCCAGCACCCGCGACCGTCCGCCCAACACCGCGGACCGTCCGAAACTCCGTCCAACCGAAAACCAAAATCGCGACGGATCGAAACGAAAGACGAGCAAGAACACGAAGAACACAGACGAACCCTAGCCGCGCGGACCGTCCGCCAGGTCCTCGCGGACCGTCCGCCAGGTGCGGACAGAGCCGAAAACGCCCGACCCCGAAAGTCAACTCCCCCAAATCATCATCGGATTTCCCAAACGGTTGAAGCTATGGAGACAAGGGTTTGGGGACTTGAAAAGCGTCACACAAGGATGCTATAGCCCAAAAATCTTGCCTCCTAACTCCCTAAATCACCGGGAATCGCGAATCCTTTGAGCACCACCAAAAGCTAGAGCACCGAACGAAAACTCACGAATCGAAGTGATTTCCCGCGTTTGAGGGCACAAGATCAAGCACAAAGATGCACAAGACATCTATCCATGTTTCCCTCGAAGAAATCCGGGGAGAAACCCACTCAAATCCGCGGAATCGAACCGGGAACAAAGGCACGAAAACAAGCACAAAAAAAAGCTCCGAAAAGGCAATAAAAGAAACCGGGAATAGAAAGATTGGCACAAGATTTAGAGGATGAAATCGCTATGAATATCTTGTCCAATCGATTACAAGCCACTCCTAGAAACCAAATCTAAGATGGCAAAAAGCTCCAATCAAAGAGCCACTCTCTCCTCTCTCCCTCTCTCCCAAAGCACTCCAAAATGAAAGAGTACAGTAGCCTCTAGCCCAAGAGTTGGCTGAAAATTCAGCCCCCTCCTCCTATATATAGGCCCTCCGGAAAAAGACCGAAGTGCCCCTACACTAGGAGTACAACACAAGCCCTCACAGGGGCGTTTTGGTCAACACATGAAGTTCACCATCGGACGGCCGCGCATCCATCAGGCCTTCACGTCCTCCCGACGCAAGCACCTAGATCATGCCGCGTGTTGCCCGCCTCGAAGCTTCCCGACGCACCCGGATACCGTCTCCGTCACGTCAGGCCCTCAGGCTCGGTTTTGAGGCCCAAACCGAGAAACCCTCCTCCGATGGTTTTGTGGCCAAACCACCAAACCCCACGTACACGGCCTGGCCTCACCACGCCAAGCGTCGAGCCTGCCAAGCCTTTCACCTCCGGCGCCGGACGGTCTACTCGGCCTTGCCTCGTTCCTTGACTTGGCCACCACCGATGCACCGGCTCCATGTCCACGACTTCGTCTTGCTCTTCTTGCACCATGCGGCTCGCACTTGATCCCGTCGGCCACCGGTCCCTCGAACCAAGCCTACTTGTCTCTCCACTCCTCGGAGGCCCCGCAAGGCTAAGACCTTTCGCGCCCGTTCTTCACCCCGCACCAACGCAAACCAAGCCGCAACCAACACCTGCAATACTAGGCCAAGAGTCAGTCCACACAACGTTGTCAAACACTCCTCACGAGTGCATTGACAACACACCACATAAACAATAAGGTAAATACACAAAATAAAACACACACAACACAACTCAACACTACACACACAAAGCTTCAAACCATCCGGTCAATCACTCATCACACACGAACCAAGGTACTTCTCAACTTGGTTCCTCAGGAGTTAGGGTCGCGGCGGCCTCGGGGACGGCGTGCGGCGGTCGCCGGCGGTGCTAGCAGCGGACCGACGGCCAGTGAGGTTCGGCGACCGGTGCGACTACACGGGGTCTCCAGAGCTCCTAGGGGACCTATCGAGGGCGGTGGACTGTGTGCGGCTGGGGAAATTGCTGGGAACGCGACTCGCTCCGGCGACGTCCCTAGCGGCGGGGTTCTGGCTCGTGGTGCAAGCCGGCGCGTCGCGGGCGTGCTTGGGCGGCGCGGCCACTTTAAATGGGCGCCAAGGGGGGGTGCACGGCTGCCGGGGGGCGCGCGCGGACGAGAGGCCCCGGCCTCTACAGCGCCGGCGGCCCGCGGCGGCATGGGCGGCGCCGCCCGTATGGCGCGAATGGTGGCGCGGCAAGGGGGGGGGGGGGCAAGCTCGGGCTCCGAGCCGCCTCGGCGCGCGCGGGGGCCGGGGGAAGGCGCGCGCCTCGGGAAGGCGCGGGCGCGGCCCGGATGCCGAGGCCGGCGGCGCGGCGCCGGAACGCGAGAGCGCCGCGCGACGTCGCGTTCCGGCCTGAAAATGTTTCGGACTGGCCTTGTTCAAGTGAGGTTTTCTCCAAAAATTGGAATAAAAGTGCACAAAGCGATGAATATGAAAGTTGTAGATCTAACTACCCTCTAAAACTTTCGTAAAGGTCTTCTAGTGTTTTTCTCAACGGATTTTGCAGGAACGTCGTGCCAACATTGAATGTCGGCCTGTTCTGGAAAACAGGAGGTACTGTCAGTCGATCGAGTTTTTCGCTAATTTCCACCCAAAATTTGGAATGCCAATCTACACAAAAGTTGTGTCCCTCAACAAGACGGACAATGTTTATAGAGGTAGATTTTGAAGTGTTTAGGTGAATTTTGGAGAACGCGGCAAAAGTTCCGGACGACATTCGCTGACGTCAACGGTCAAGCGGGGTTTGACCGTGTCTTTGACCACGGGTTGACCACGGATGTGTGTAGGCTTGGTCAAGGGGTTCGCTGTGACAACCCGCCCAGGAAAATACCGTGGTTCGATTCGTGCCCGGAGTTAGGGTCGCGGCGGCCTCGGGGACGGCGTGCGGCGGTCGCCGGCGGTGCTAGCCGCGGCCGCCCGACGGCCGGCGAGGTTCGGCGACCGGTGCGACTACACGGGGTCTCCGCAGCTCCTAGGGGACCTATCGAGGGCGGTGGACCGCGGTGCGGGCCGGGGGAAATTGTCGGGAACGCGGCTCGCTCCGGCGACGTCCCTAGCGGCGGGGTTCGTCTCGCGGTGCAAGCCGGCGCGGCGCGGGCGTGCTTGGGCGGCGCGGCCACTTTAAATGGGCGCCAAGGGGGGGGCGCGGCCGCCCGGGGGGTGCGCACGCGGACGGAGGCCCCGGCCCCACAGCGCCGTGCCCGCGGGCGGCAGGGGCGGCCGCCCGCGGCGCGAATGGCGGCGCGGCAAGGGGGGGGGCAAGCTCGGGCTCCGAGCCGCCCGCGCGCGCGCGCGGGCCGGGGAAGGCGCGCGCCTCGGGGAAGGAGTGGGCGCAGCCCGGATGCCGAGGCCGGCGGCGCGGCGCGGGCGCGCGCGGGAACGCGAGAGCGCCGCGCGACGTCGCGTTTCGGCCTGAAAATGTTTCGGACTGGCCCTGTTCAAGTGAGGTTTTCGCCAAAAATTAGAATAAAAGTGCACAAAGCGATGAATAGGAAAGTTGTAGATCTAACTACCCTCTACATCTTTTGTAAAGGCCGTCTAGTGTTTTTCTCAACGGATTTTGCAGGAACGTCGTGCCAACATTGAATGTCAGCCTGTTCTGGAAAATAGGAGGTACTGTCAGTTGATCGAGTTTTTCGCTAATTTCCACCCAAAATTTGAAATGCCAATCTACATAAAAGTTGTGTCCCTCAACAAGACGGACAACTTTCATAAAGGTAGATTTTGAAGTGTTTAGGTGAATTTTGGAGAACGCGGCAAAAGTTCCAGACGACATTCGCTGACGTCAACGGTCAAGCGGCGTTTGACCGTGTCTTTGACCACGGGTTGACCACGGATGTGTGTAGGCTTGGTCAAGGGGTTCAATAGGGTTCAATGGCGAGGTTTTCGGGGTGATGATCCAGGTTGACCTAGGTTTGACCATTGCCAGCGGGTTTGACTCGGCTGAACCGGTTGTTAGCGCTAATGACGTTAATTACAAACCTGGGGCGTCACAGCCTACCCCCCTTAAAAGGAATCTCGACCCGAGATTCGAAAATTAAAGACAAAGGTAGGGGTAAGGTTCTTACCGTTTCGCGATTGAAGAAAACCCGGATACTTGGTGTTGAGGAAGTGCTCGGTCTCCCACGTAGCTTCTTCTTCAGTATGGTGACTCCATTGTATCTTGTACATCTTCACGGTATGTCTCCTAGTTTGCCTTTCTTTTTGATCTAGCACTCTCAGCGGATGCTCTACCACTGAAAGATCCGGCTCGATCCAAGCGTTCGCTTTCGTGATCGCTTCTGTCTCAGGTACTTTCACACCCTTCTTCAATTGTGTCACATGAAACACATTGTGCACAGCCGAGAATCGATACGGAAGTTGGATACGATAAGCGACTGGTCCACATATCTCAATGATCTCGTATGGGCCAATATACCGTGGGGCTAATTTCCCTTTGACGCCAAACCTCTGTACACCTTTGGTCGGGGAAACCTTGAGGTATACGTAATCACCCACTGCATAGTGTCGGGGTGCTGTCGCTTTGTCATGGTAACTCTTTTGTATCATTTGAGCTAACTTTAAGTTTTCTCTGATCACTTTCACCTTCTCTTCTGTGTCTTTAACTAAATCTGGACCAAAGAGCGTTCACTCTCCGGCTTCTGACCAATTCAAAGGAGTTCGGCATCTTCGTCCATAAAGAGCTTCAAATGGTGCCATCTTCAAACTAGCTTGATAACTATTGTTATAGGAGAATTTTGCCAAAGATAGACACTTGTCCCAACTCTTATCAAAATGCATGATGCTTTCTCTCAGCATGTCTTCCACAATTTGATTGACTCGCTCGGTCTGACCATCGGTCTGAGGATGATAACTTGAACTACGAATCAATTTGGTTCCCAAAGATTCATGCAATTGTTCCCAAAAACGAGCCACAAATTGAGTACCTCGATCAGAAACAATGGTCTTGGGAATCCCGTGCAGGCGCACAATTTGATCGATATAGAGTTATGCATAATCTTGGACGGAGTAAGTGGTGTGCACTGCGATAAAATGAGCAGTCTTGGTCAATCGGTCCACTATAACCCAGATGGAATCCTTCTTTCTGGCAGTCAGGGGTAAACCCAGAATGAAATCCATACTGATGTCATCCCACTTCCACAAAGGTATAGCTAACGGTTGAAGTACACCGGCTGATTTCAAATGGCTTGCTTTGACTCGATGACAAGTATCACACTCTGCCACGTATTTGGCTATGTCTACCTTCATGTTTGACCACCAAAAGTTTTTCTTCAAATCTTGATACATTTTGGTGCTTCCGGGATGAATAGAGAATTTGGAAAGATGAGCTTCGTCGAAAATTTCCTTTCGGAGTTCCGGATCAACAGGAACTACGAGACGTTGCTCAAACCACACCACATCTTTTGCATCCTTGTGGAAACAACTATATTTGGGGTCCCCTTCCGCTAATTTCTGTTTTATTAGCTGGACACCTTCATCATTGAGTTGAGCGAAAACGATTCTGTCATATAGATTGGACTCAGCTGAGATGGCATTCAAGCTTCCTTGCTCCACAATTTCCAATCGGAGCTTCCGCAAGTCTTCACACAAAGTCTCACTATACAAATCCACGGTTAAGCAGTTGCAGTGAACCTTGCGGCTAAGCGCATCTGCGACAACATTGGCTTTTCCGGGATGATAGTGTACTTCGAGATCATAGTCTTTAATCAATTCCAACCATCTTCTCTGCCTCATATTCAATTCTGATTGGGTGAAGATATATTTAAGACTCTTGTGATCGGTGAAGATATTACAACGGTTTCCCATAAGATAATGCCTCCAAATCTTGAGAGCATGAACAACTGCTGCTAACTCAAGATCATGGGTCGGGTAATTTACTTCATGGGGTCGAAGCGATCGTGAGGCATAGGCAATGACTCGAATTTCTTGCATAAGAACACAACCGAGACCAGTGCCCGAAGCATCACAAAAGACTTCAAACGGTTTAGAATTATCCCACGCACTAGCACCGGGCCGTAGTCAGATGTTGCCTCAACGTGTGGAAAGCCTTTTCACAATCTTTGCTCCACACAAACTTAACTCCCTTCTTTAATAGTTCAGTCATAGGTTTAGCGATTCTGGAGAAATCCGGAATGAAACGATGATAATAGCCTGCTAAACCCAGAAAACTTCGGATTTGATGTACGGTCTTGGGTGGTTTCCAATCCATAACCTCTTGAACTTTGCTAGGATCCACAGATATGCCTTCCTTGGAAATAGTGTGCCTCAAAAATTTCACACTATCTAACCAAAATTCACATTTAGAGAACTTGGCATAAAGCTTGTGATCTCGCAAACGTTGCAAAACAACTCGGAGATGTCCTGCATGTTCTTCTTCATTCTTGGAATATATTAAGATATCATCAATGAATACCACCACAAACTTGTCTAGCTCCGTCATGAACACAGAATTCATGAGATACATGAAATAAGCAGGTGCATTGGTAAGACCAAAGGACATTACCAAATACTCATAAAGACCATATCGGGTGGAGAAAGCTGTCTTGGGAATATCACATGGTCTGATCTTTATTTGATGATACCCTG
Source organism: Cenchrus americanus (assembly GCA_947561735.1). Classification (NCBI taxonomy): domain Eukaryota; kingdom Viridiplantae; phylum Streptophyta; class Magnoliopsida; order Poales; family Poaceae; genus Cenchrus; species Cenchrus americanus. The sequence continues at coordinate 159,626,561 of OX387242.1, read as the reverse complement.
ATCGAAGATCAATCTTGGAGAAAACTCTGGCTCCAGCCAACTGATCAAACAGAACATCGATGCGGGGTAATGGGTACTTGTTCTTGATTGTTACCGCATTGAGAGGTCGGTAATCCACACATAACCTCAAACTACCATCTTTCTTCTTCACAAATAAGGCTGGGCAACCCCAAGGTGAAGAACTTGGGCGAATATAACCCTTATCTAGCAACTCTTGAAGTTGGGTCTTCAATTCTGCTAATTCCTTGGGTGGCATACGGTAAGGTCTCTTGAAGATGGGGGCTGTCCCCGGTTGAAGTTCGATGACAAACTCAACATCTCGGTCGGGTGGCATACCCGGCAACTCATCGGGAAAAACATCCACAAACTCTCGAACCACTGGAATTCCTTCCAGCTAAGAAGTGATTTCCACATAAGAATGAGGATTCACATCATCTTTGAAGGGTAGGTATAGAGTCGTGGCTCCAACAATTGGTGAGTTGATCTCTACCACTCTCTCTGAAATATCCAGTACTACCTTATGTCGGTTCATCCAGTCCATTCCTAGAATGACATCAATACCTTCTAATCCCAAAATGATAAGGTCCGTGTCAATTGTTTTGCTTCCTAATTCCAAGAGTACTCCCCTGGTCACCAACTCGGAAGAGATGTTCCCTCCTGCTGTTTTGATTGTAAAAGCGTCCTTGGTGTTGCAGGAGTTCAATCCTACTTTGCTTAGCGTCTTTGCATTCATGAAACTATGGGTAGCGCCAGAATCAAACAACACACGGATGGGTTTGCCTCGAATAGAGAATGTGCCCATCATTACTGGTGCTCCTTCTGGAATATCACCCACAGAAGTGAAGCTGAGTCTACCCTCTCTGACTTGAGCAATCTTCTTCTTGCCGTTCTTGATGGGTTTGGAAACTTGTCTCTGATTAGGCTGAGTTAGCCGGTGCCGCCTGTTGGTCTAGCACGGCTGCAGGCATGACCTAGCGAAGTGTCCTGGTTCACCACACTTGAAACAGCAGCGCTCATTGTTGCCATTAGGGCTAGGTACAATAGGCTTGGGAGTCGGCTGCTGAGTGTTGGGAAGGTGAAGATTTTCTTGAGTCCGATCCTGGGACAACTTAGCCACTAACGTTTCCGACTGTGAAGCATGCTGGAAGTCTGGGAAGGTCTTCCGCATAAGGTGTATCTTGTAATGCTGTGCATTATGGGGCATGGAGTCAGCCTTTCTCTTCTTCTCGGCTTGGGCTCTCTTCATGGCATCTTCTTGGGAGATAGCCTTATTCACTAGCATGGGGTAGCTGTCAAACTTTACCAGGTTCAGCCATTCAGCCAGTTTACTATTCAGACCTTCACGAAAAAGCTCCATCTTCTTCGTGTCGGTATCCACATGATATCCTCCATACTGGCAGAGGTTATTAAACTTCTGCGCATACTGGTACACCGTGTCTGACCCTTGCTGGAGAGCCAATAACTCTCTCATTTTCCTATCGGTAAGTGCTTTAGGAAGGTGATAATCTCTGAAAGCCTTTTTGAATTCTTCCCAAGTGATTTCATACTCCGGTGGTTGCATGGATTTGAAGTGTTCCCACCACGTTAAAGCAGAACCACGAAGTTGTAATGCTGCGAATTTAGCCTTGCGTCCTTCTGAACATGGCAAGGTAAACACCGCAAACATAGCTTCAATGGCCCGAATCCAGGCATCAGCATCCAAGGGTTCTTCTGTCCCATTGAACTACGGAGGATTCATATCCAGGAAGTGCTTGTACTCGGTTACTTGACCTTGGGCATTAATCTCATTCCCATGGGGCTGCTGCTGCTGGGATTGCTGCTGCAGGTATAGAAGAATTTGGTGCATCATCTCGGTTTGAGTAGCCACTATTGTCGGGTCTGGTGATGGTGGCGGCTGGTTGGCGGCAAACCATTCGGAGTGCTGCGTGTCGAGCCCACCATCTGAAAAATTTGAGTTTTCATAAGTTACACATTCGTAAGCTTGTTCGACAAGTAGAACATGTACGACGAAAACTCAAATTGACCAAATAGCTAGACTCGCGACAGTTGCACTGCATCGAAATGACAATTTCCAATATCGTGAAACCAAAGTTTCCGGAATGTTCAAATTTTTCCGGCAACTCGGTAGGTTCATAAGACCAAACTTGGTAGTCAAGGGGGAAGCTAGACGAGTCAGGAACAAGGTGCAAAGGTGCAAGATTCAGTATGACGTGTTCCGGAAGGACGACAAGATCTAGGATTACTATTTGAACATAGCTTGAGATTTGAAAACCTATGATCGTGCAAATACTTCTCGACAAGGATTTGGATAGATTGGGAGCACTTGGGTGTAGATCACTATTACGGAAACTCTGTAGAAAGGTCTAAGAAGAGGTCACGACAACAGGGTCGACTAAACGGTTCAACAACACTTTTAATTCGGTTTAAAGGTTGTTTTGTTGTTATTAGAATATTACTTAAAGAAAACAACACATATGATCATTTCACTACTCAGCAGGTTTTTATCATGATGCAAGAACGACCTATTCGTCCTCACCGAGCAATTAAGCCAAAAATCGGAGTTAGTGCCGGTGGCAAGGCAACAATTACGTCTCTCCCTATAATAACTAGTCAAGACTATCAGTACTTGTTTAGCGACTTACGAACGTGGTTAGTGTACCTGCAGAAGATCACAGAACACTCCGAACCTTTCATGCCAGCACTCATGAAAGCGTCCACATACATTACTGTTCACTATAGAAACGGCATCCATGCGTTAAGCCGCTGCATGGACAGCGTCCTATTCAAGACTCAGACGCGACGTGAGTGCCCATTGGAATAGGCCTCACTCATCCCTCACGGACTTCCCTGTGGTACCACCACGCATAAAAAAACGTGATGAACTAGTATGGTTGTGCATGAAAGTAAGTCTGACATAAAGTAATGTGCTGGAAGTTAGCAAAATAAACCATAGATTAATAAGCCACCTGAAAGAACCCAAAAATTCCCTCTAGGGCCTCTCGGTCTAGTTTATCCTTAACGGACCAATGCATTTTGTAAACACAACCAATCTTGGCAAGTTTTATTCAAAAACTAGTGTTTAAGGTTGCTAATTAAACTCTGGTGCATATAATCGCTCTGATACCAGCTGTGACAACCCGCCCAGGAAAATACCGTGGTTCGATTCGTGCCCGGAGTTAGGGTCGCGGCGGCCTCGGGGACGGCGTGCAGCGGTCGTCGGCGGTGCTAGCCGCGGCTGCCCGATGGCCGGCGAGGTTCGGCGACCGGTGCGACTACGCGGGGTCTCCAGAGCTCCTAGGGGACCTATCGAGGGCGGTGGACTGCGGTGCGGCTGGGGAAATTGCTGGGAACGCGGCTCGCTCCGGCAACGTCCCTAGCGGTGGGGTGCTGGCTCGCGGTGCAAGCCGGCGCGGCGCGGGCGTGCTTGGGCGGCGCGGCCACTTTAAATGGGCGCCAAGGGGGGGGGGGGGGGTGCGCACTGCCCGTGGGGTGCACGCGCGGACAGAGGCCCCGGCCTCTACAGGCGCCGTGCCCACGGGCAAGACGGGCGGCGCCGTACGCGCGCGAATGGAGGCGCGGCAAGGGGGGGCAAGCTCGGGCTCCGAGCCGCCTCGCGCGCGCGGGGGCCCGGGGGAAGGCGCACGCCTCGGGAAGGCGCGGGCACGGCCGGATGCCGAGGCCGGCGGCGCGGCGCGGTCGTGCGCGGGAATGCGAGAGCGCCGCGCGACGTCGCGTTCCGGCCTGAAAATGTTTCGGACTGGCCCTGTTCAAGCGAGGTTTTCTCCAAAAATTGGAATAAAAGTGCACAAAGCGATGAATAGGGAAGTTGTAGATCTAACTACCCTCTACAACTTTCGTAAAGGCCGTCTAGTGTTTTTCTCAACGTATTTTGCAGGAACGTCGTGCCAACATTGAATGTCGGCCTGTTCTGGAAAACAGAAGGTACTGTCAGTCGATCGAGTTTTTCGCTAATTTCCACCCAAAATTTGAAATGCCAATCTGCACGAAAGTTGTGTCCCTCAACAAGACGGACAACTTTCATAAAGGCAGATTTTGAAGTGTTTAGGTGAATTTTGGAGAACGCGGCAAAAGTTCCGGACGACATTCGCTGACGTCAACGGTCAAGCGGGGTTTGACCGTGTCTTTGACCACGGGTTGACCACGGATGTGTGTAGGCTTGGTCAAGGGGTTCAATAGGGTTCAATGGCGAGGTTTTCGGGGTGATGATCCAGGTTGACCTAGGTTTGACCATTGCCAGCGGGTTTGACTCGGCTGAACCGGTTGTTAGCGCTAATGACGTTAATTAGAAACCTAGGGCGTCACAATTCTCCCAAAATCCTTTTGCACATCCATGAGTGAAATACTTAGATGATGGAGTTCCGGATAGAATTCCTTTGTTGGTGGGCTTCCCCAGAGATCAAATTCCAAAATCCATCCAACATGCCTTCCGGCACGTCTACTTTCTCCGGAGCTCCCTTTTGGAAACCAAGCAGCCCCCTAATATTTTAATAGGGAACCACTTGCTGAACTCCCTCCAACTAGAATGATAAACATGGCACCCCCTCATCAAGGATAGGCGCCATGGTCATTAGAATTTCTAAGACAAATTCCTTGTGGGGATTTAGCTGACACCCCGTTGGAGAATTGCACCCATCCTAGGTGCCCCAACCTATAATAAATGTCTGTGCCAAAACCCCATGAGTTGAGATCTTGATCATCAAAATCAACGTTTGCCACAAGCCTCTTCTCAAGGCGAGACAGTTTCTTCTCCTCCTCCTCTGACATGATGATGAAGCCATATGTGGAGTACCGTGGAGTGTATGGAGGTGGAGCGGATGATCGGGTCGATCGACGAGGTGGGACAGGCGGCTCCTCCGTACACCTGTGAGGTTCGATAAATCTCATGGACGAGCTCCTTGTTGCACTCTTGCCACCGAGAAGGGGAGTGTCGTTCCATCTTGGCGGTTCCGTGTCCTCCTCCATGCTTCGAGGAGACTCGGAAACCGAGTGCCTCCTCGAAGATGTCATCGAAGATGGCTTGGACGACGACAACCCCTTCTTCTTGGTGGAGAGACTTGTGGTTTCTTCCACATGATTGCAACACTCTTCTCTCTAATATAGTTCCAGGGTTTCAACCGATAACAAAGCACTCAAGAATTATTTTGGAGTATGGACTTTGAGTGGAATAAGGGTGTGATTTTGTTGGGCAAAACTAACTTGGTGTTGACGGTCAATTTTCGTACACCTAGCTATAAGTTTACCATCAACATTTTCATGTATTTAATATTCCAACCAATGGTACTAAGCCCCCGGAGGTATCAAGTTCACTCTCGTATGTCGATTTTTGGAGTTTGTTCTTTACACAAAAAATTAACGTTAAAGAGGAGACTTTCGGGATAAGTTCATCAAGCACTTCAAGAGAAGATCATGAAGCCCGACACAAGTCAAGACACCTCATGAACATGACTCCAAAGGGCCCAGGGACCAAAGCATGAAGTTGGAAAACTCCAGGTTCCTGGACGAAAGATGCTGAAGCTTGCGCGACTGAAGGACCGCTACGGCGAACCAGAGAGGGGGGGAGTGAATGGGAGCCGATAAAAATTCTATTCAAGAATTCGGCCTATGAACCCGATTTCACTCGTGCACCTCCACAAGCTTCTCTTGCCAAGTTCATGCAGCCACTGAAGTGCTACTGAACCTAGGAGCAGGATCCAACCAACAGCCACAACACACACGCAGCGGAAACACACACGACACGACTGCTGGCACCACAAACTGGTCAGGCCAGTTTCTGAAACCGGTCAGACTGCTTCTGTTGGACTTAGCCTCACACAGGCAAGGGAAACCGGTCAGACCGGTTTAGCAAACCGGTCAAACCGACTTTGTCCAGAAACTCCCCCAAGACCCAAAACACCTCAAGAGCCTTTCCACATATGAACAAAAGAAGTCATAGCGCAATAGAGACTTCCTTGCTCAAAAACCCTTCTCGACAACCCACAGGGCGAAACCGGTCAGACCGGTTTGGGAAACCCGTCAGGCCGGTTTTGGCTTGGATAGTCGGGAAGAACTCAAACCTTCCACCAATCGATCTCCCGATTCGTTGCACGAATCAAATTGAGACTTTGGGATAGTTGGGGTACCCCGGGGGCTACGCTTGGCTAGAAGCTCGGTCCCCAAAACCCACTCAATCAAGAGGAATCGAAAGTCAACACTCAAGAACACCTCTAACCCTAGAACTCCAAAAACACCAAAATCGATCCCCTTAACTCACGGATTTGGGAGGGGAATCAAAGGGAAAAGAACCACAAAGGGTTCACATGAATTTACCCCATCAAATAACCAAGAGCAAGATCCCAAAAACACACTGAGAAAAACACCAAGAGAGGGCTCCGAAAATCACCACCAAGAACAACTAGGAACAACACAACAAAGCCTTGAGGAACCATGCCGAATCATCTATACATACCAAGGAGGTCCATACAAGGTCTATCTTGCCGCCCGATCATCCAACCCTCTTACAAGATCTCACCATGAAGCTCTCAAGCTAGTCCTATGGAAATCCTAAGAAAATAGGAAGGGAAAATACAAAAACAAATGAGCTAGGGTTCCAAGAGTTGGCTGCCATCCTCTCACCTCTTGGGTTATATGGAGGCAAGCTTAATGTCTAAAATACTCCTAAGGCCTAAACTAAGAGACACGCCCACCAAGGGCACTATGGGAATTTGTCTTCATAACACCATCAGACGGATGCCCGGCGACCGCACTACGCGTAGCCTCGACGCACGCCTTGCGATCCCTACGCATGTCCTCCACCTCGAATCTTCCGGTGCCGTGCGACCCCAAACCAGTCGGACCAGTTCTCCAAACCAGTCAGGCCGGTTTTGGCCAGACGGCCATGCCTGGTCTTCGGCCTCAGCTTTGTGGCTCAGCCGAGTAACCCGATGATTTTCTGGTGAACCACCACAAACCCCGCGAACTTGATGTAGCCTCCGCCAATCACCACTCATGACTTGGCTCCCACGAAGTCCCGGGTCGACCTTGGTTTTGTGGCTCAACCAAGAAACCGTCCTCGGCTTCATCTTGCCATTCTTGCCACCATGCGGCCCGTACTTGACCCCGCTAGACACCGGGTCCCTCGAACCAAGCCTACTTGTGTTCTCCACACCCAGAGGCCTCACAGACAACGACCTTTCGCGCTTGTTCTTCACCTACACCAACACGAGTCAAGCCGCAACATGCACCTGCAATACTTAGCCAAGAATCAGTCCACACAACGTTGTCAATCACTCATCACACTAGGAAGCGACCATCCACCGGTCCTTGAACCACACATGGTCCTCAATCTCTCCCTTGATGAGTGCATTGACTATAAACACATTGGGTAATCAGAGAAAAGGAAAAAATAAAAGAAACTCCAACAAGCGATCGAAAGCCGAGAAAAGGATCACTTGAAGAAGACAAGTCTCGGACCCTTAGGCAAGGGCAACAGCTCGACACATCCAAGACAAAACCATGCTCAAGCAAAGAGCACAAACCACCAAAGCATACAAGTGCTCCCCTGCACATATGCAAACTCCCCCTGAACAAGTGCCAACCCTGGGCACAAACCGGTCAGGCCGGTTCCCAAAACCGGTCAGGCCGATTTCGTACAGCAGACCACACCCCCCAAAAGCAAAAAATGCAAAAGAAATGCATAAGCTCCCCCTTGACTCTTGGGATAGGTTGTAGGGATGCAATGCAACTTTTCTCCACCGTTCTTTCTCCCCCTTGTTGCTAATGCATGAATCAAGGATCAAATTTGAAAATATGCAACCTAGAGCTTTTCAAGTATACAAAATTCATCACAAGATGCTACACATGTCCAAATGAGCAAGTTAGATACTCTACAGCTTCGTAAGGACATCAACTTCACGACTACCAAGTTTCACAACCATTGGACGAAGCTAAGATAGAGTTGAGCAATTTTGCGAAAAGTTACCCTCTCATGAGCAAATACCTAAACATGAGCAAAACATGTCAAAATGGCAAAGCCACACAAACTTCATGCTAGGACAACCATTCTAACTATAAGACCATCACAAACACCCACAAGCACCTCATGTCATGTCAAAGCCACCGAGCCATGTTCCTACTTCTATGTATGAGACTTCTCATTGGTAGGCATCATGCAACGGTTTAGCACCCAAAGAAAATTAAATTTAGCACATATGACATGGGAGCACACTTTCAAGCATTTTACATTTCATTTTCAAATTCAAATTTGGTACATGAAATGTTTTTGTGACAAAAAGGAACTTATGCCCCTCCACAAGATAAAGCAAGAGAGCTAAACATTCATGATGGCAAATGAGCCTTTGGCCCCATATGATCAATAAACTAGCTATCCAATCACAAATTAAGCACAACCAAGCCACTAAAACATGTCAAGATCATATAAAGGCATTTACACATCAGAGAGCATATATGTGACATTTTTCAAAAACGTAGCCATCAACCATGGATATAGATCAAGATCATCAAGAGCTAAGCCAATACTAACCACAGCATACCAAACTAGCTCACACGATCATATATAGCACATCATGGTGAACAATGTATATGAGAGAAGCTTTTCCTACAAAATGCATATGATACAAAATGCATGCTATCTAAGATGCAAGGATGCCTATACATCATGTTACATATGCCATGCCAAATTGAAGAAATGCACAAATGAAAGCTATAAATATGCTAAAAAGGAGCTCCCACAGACCCAACTCAAGAAATCAAACACACACCAAGCTCCCCCCACAAATGAGTGAAAGTTGCTTGATCTAGGGGTTTGGTGAAAATATCGGCTAGTTGGTCATGTGTGGGTACATGTATCAAGGCTATGTTCCCTTTCTCAACATTGCCTCTCAGAAAACGATACCTCACTTCTATGTGTTTTGTTTTGGAATGGAGCACTGGGTTCTTTGCAACGCTTATGGCACTGGTGCTGTCACATTGAAGTGGGACATGGGTATACTCCTCACCAAAGTCACTCATGCTGTATGTGATCCAAAGGAGCTGAGAGCAACAACTAGCAGCGGCAACTTACTCTGCCTCGGTAGTGGATTGAGCAACACTCGACTGTTTGCGGGAAGACCAAGAGACCAAAGAAGATCCCAAAAACTGGCAAGTCCCAAGAGTGGACTTCCTATCCAACTAACACCCGACAAAATCCGCATCCAAAAAACCATGAAGAGACAAAGAAGAGGATGCGGAGTACCAAAGGCTGAAGTCGGGAGTGTGACACAAGTACCTGAAAATTCACCTCACCGCTTGCACATGCGAAGTCCTCGGAGACCCTTGAAAACGAGCGCACAGACATACCGAGAATTGGATGTCCGGCCTCGTCGCCGTCAAGTAGAGGAGTGACCCGATCATGCTTCGGTACTCCTTCTGGTCCATGTGTTCACCTTCCTCGTCCACTTCAAGAGCTGTAGTCGTACTCATCGGCGTCGTCATAGCCTTGGAATCCTCCATCTTGAACTTCCGCACAATGTCCTTGGTGTACTTAGCTTGGTGCACAAATGTTCCTTACTTTGATTGCCTGATTTGTAGCCTGAGGAAGAACTGCAACTCGCCCATCATGCTCATCTCAAATTCCCTGCTCATATCTTCTGCAAACCTTGCAACAAGAGAGTTAGATGAGCCACCAAAAACAATATCATCCACGTACACCTGCACAATCAGGATATCTCTGCCCTGCCTAAGAAGAAACAAGGTCTGATCGACCTTCCCCATCTCAAAACCTCTCTCAAACAAGAACCCCCTCAACCTACCATACCAAGCTCTAGGCACCTGCTTCAACCCATAAAGTGCCTTCCTCAACTTGTACACCCGGTGGGGGTACTTCTCACTTTCAAACCACAGTGGTTGTCTCACATACACTTCTTCCTCCAACACACCATTCAGGAAAGCACTCTTCACATCCATTTGGTGCAACTTGAACCCTTTAGCCACGGAAAAGGCTTGAAGGATCCTTATCGCCTCCAAATGGGCTATTGGGGCAAAGGTCTCCTCGTAGTCAATCCCCTCCTTCTGACTGAAACCCAGAGCAACAAGCCTTGACTTGTTCCTCACCACTTCACCTTTCTCTCCCTCTTTGTTCTTCCAAGCCCACTTTGTCCTAATCGGCTTACACCCTAGGGGAGGGTCAACCAAATCCCAAACCTGATTCCTCTCAAAGTTCTCCAACTCCTCATGCATCGAATTAACCCAATTATGATCAGAATGTGGGTGTCCAATGTCTTTGGGCTAAAAAGTAGCAACAAATGCAGCATGAGCGAAATGAGAATTGTTTCGAACTCTCGACCGTGTAGTACGTTCATTCATGTCGCCGATGATCCTTGAAGCTGGGTGATCCACTTGTACTCGCCGGGGAGGTTCTCGCCTTGATGCTACCTCCCCCTCAACAACAACTTCTCCTCGATCTTGATTTGTCGTCGTAGGTGTAGGAGAGGGGCCGTCCACCACTGTAGTCGAAGTAGTAGGTACATGTTCAGCCGGGTGCACCACACCGCCATCTTTATCATCTCCAAGTTCATGCTCGTCCTCCTGAAAGATCTCCTCGCCAAGCTCATCATCACCTGCACACTCAAAGACAAGTTGACTACATGGCTGTGTCTCGTCGAAGGTTACCTCGCAAGTCTCCACGATTTGGTTAGTTTCAAGATTGAGCACTCGATATGCTCTAGAATGAGATGCATAACCAAAAAAATACCATCGACCGACCTAGCTTCAAACTTATCCAACGTCTTCCCTTTCTTTAGAATAAAGCATCTATACATACCAAGGAGGTTCATACAAGGTCTAGCTTGCCGCCCAATCATCCAACCCTCTCACAAAATCTCACCATGAAGCTCTCAAGCTAGTCCTATGGAAAACCTATGAAAATAGGAAAGGAAAATAGGAAAACAAATGAGCTAGGGTTCCAAGAGTTGGCTGCCATCCTCTCACCTCTTGGGTTATATGGAGGCAAGCCTAGATTCTAAAATGCCCCTAAGGCCTAAACTAAGATAAACGTGCACCAAGGGCACTTTGGGAATTTGTCTTCATAATACATCAGACGGATGCCCGGCGACCGCACTTTGCGTAGCCTCGACGCAAGCCTTGTGATCCCGACGCGTGTCCGCCACCTCGAATCTTCTGGTGCCCTGCGACCCCAAACCGGTCAGATCGGTTCTCCAAACCGGTCAGGCCGGTTTTGGCCAGACGGCCACGCCCGGTCTTCGGCCTCAGCTTTGTGGCTCAGCCGAGTAACCCAATGGTTTTCTGGTGAACCACCGCAAACCCCATGAACTTGATGTAGCCTCCGCCAATTACCACTCATGACTTGGCTCCTACGAAGTCCCGGGTCGACCTTGGTTTTGTGGCTCAACCAAGAAACCGTCCTCGACTTCCTCTTGCCGTTCTTGCCACCATGCGGCCCGTACTTGACCCCGTTGGTCACCAGGTCCCTCGAACCAAACCTACTTGTCTTCTCCACACCTGGAGGCCTCACCGGCAACGACCTTTCACGCTTGTTCTTCACCTGCACCAACACGAGTCAAGCCGCAACCTGCACCTGTAATACTTAGCCAAGAATCAGTCCACACAACGTTGTCAATCACTCATCGGACAAGGAGGCGACCATACACCGGTCCTCGAACCACACATGGTCCTCAGCGGCAAGGATCTCTGTCTAAACCGTGGAGAAGACGACGTCAAGGGCCCACATGCATAAGGGAGCAAGTCAACATTTTACCGAGAAGCATCGTGGAGTGAGACGGGGCCGAAACGGGCCAGGGCCGGTCCGCCGGCCAGGCCTGTTTCAGGCCCGGTTCGCTCCCCCCTTTGCCCTAGGTGTTCGTTTATTTATTGCCTCTGCCTTCGCTGGCTGCCACATCCATCCATTCATCGGAGAGCCGCCGACACGAGGAGAAGCACCGGGAGGAAGCCGACGGCCGCCGCCAGTCCTCGAGTTGCCTAGGAGATGACTTAGGCTAGACCCTAGCCGCCATGGTTGGCCCTGCGTGGTGAAGCCATGGTGGAGTTTCGGAGCCGTGCCTTGGATTCATCAAGACACATGTACTTTTGACGATGATATCAATCTAATATTGTCATTGCTTTTGATCTACTTCGATGCATGCCTTCTCTCATTCATGTGTTTAGCTAGCATGTGACCTTAGTAGGAATAGATCTAATCTATGTCTTGCGGATACATCGAAGTGGTGCACGGACTTATGACTAGTCGTTCGGTGTCAATTACCTTGCATAGTGACAGTACGATTTAGGGAAAGCACTGAACGAACGTGTAATGGATATCTCCTTATCATGGTATGAGCTTTAGGTTAGTTTGTCACCTTGGCTGGAACGGCAATGAGAAGACGATAGGCTAGTCTTACCTTTTGGATGCTCAGCTTTACGGCTAGGTGGATGTGATCCATACATCCTTTCATGTATGTTTAACTTTTAACCAATCAACACTTAATGATAGGTTAGATCATTAGATTAGATGGATAGACTTAGGAGTTTGCTTTCGATCCTTGGATTGACAAATCTAAGGAGGACCCTCTTTGGTGAAAAAGGCACCAAGTCACCTGTAGGCTTGCGGTGAACTTGAGCACGGTTTTGCACCGTCAACAAGCCCCTTTTTCTGGCGCCGTTGCCAGGGATTGGAAACTCGAACCCTAGGGCGATCTATCTTTCTTTTAGCTAACCCTAATTTATCAGTGCATATATGCTGGCTTTCTTGTTTGTGTCCTTGAAAGTAGGTGGAAAACTAGACACAAAGCGATTGAGAAAACTTTTCAACATTCGGACTTCAACAAGTCCAACCTCGCTCAACCAAGTTGATGGATACGCAAGATTTGCTCTTTAGTGGTAGATGCTAACCTTGGTTAGTGGGCCAACATCTGCTATTAAGCCCCCACCCAAAACAAACAAAGATGAACAAGGTATGCCTATGTGTGTCAATTAAGTTTGTAAAACTAATTTCTTTTGGAGGTTTGTTTGTTCAGGCTATAGGTTTCGGAAATGACCATGTCAAGCACGATGGAGAAGGATTCCATTACCACCATTCTCATGCAGCAATGGTAATGACTTTTGAAGCCAAGGATGCTCGACATGGTGCCCTAAAAAACTTCAAGATGAAGACCACACGTACATCTACGGATCGATGGACGAAAGGATAATGATGTCATCACGATGTTTGCATGAGCCTCATCAGAAACAATTGGACATATTTGGATTTTCAGAATCTCCATGAAGTCTAAGTTCCAACGAATCAAGCGGAAAGGCAATCGGAGGTTCCTACAAGCGGATATGGCCGAATCACCAATGGTTGCACGTGCTGAAATTGTGGACAGCAAGCAGTGCTGAAGTGAAACAGCTATAGCTCCCTCATTCGGACTCTGATTAAGACGAATGAGTACCCGTTGGAAAGCTAATTTTATAAAGTTTTCAATAGAACAATATTTTGGTATATGTTCTGTTCTGGATGCAGGGGTAAATCTACGAAGAAGAGGCGGCAGCAAGGCGATGACGACAAGATAGCAGAGATGGACATGGTGTCAATAAAGAGAAGATGGGGCAACGGTTCCACAACACGTACATGATTAAATTCAGAAGCTAAGGACTAAAACAGACCCTCTGGAGCTTGGATGAGGATGAATTAATACACAAGAGGCACCACTCTACACATCATGATGTTGGAAGCGAACCACGACGGATTTCCTAAAGGCAACATCAAGTTGCATGGCTACTTTGGATTCCCGCACAAGTAACCATGGCTTCACGACAATAAAAAGGTACATGAGAAAGTCGAGCTCTATGACTTAAAATGAAGCGCTTTGCGGGAGGCAACCCGATCTTTTTTATATATCTATATAAAGTATGACAAGTCTACATTGTGTTCTTTATTTGAAAACTTCAAGTAATATTGTACAATTGCTCTAATAAATGTCACAACCACATGTCGTATGCTTTAATAGATATTGAGTGAGCACTTTGCTACTTGAATTTATGGAAAACTTGTAGACCCAATTTTGTGTGCTTATTAGTGTATAGTTTTTTATTTGTTTTTTAGAGAGTAATATGAAGCATGATCCCTTTTGGTTCTAAACTTGTGGCTAGTTAACCTAGGCTTATTTTTTCTTTTGGTTTAGACCACCACCTTATCATGTCATGTCATTTTGTTCATTCATATCATGTTGCACTTGTATTTTTTTTGCATGATGCATACCATTTCTAAAACCCTTTTTGAATAAAAATACATCTTTGCCTAAACCTTCCTATCAAACCACACCTAGAACCTAGGCCAACAAAGGAAGGATCTACTTGTGTTAATCCGACCAGGTCTATCTCCATTCCTTTTCTAATTAAAATTGTGACTAGCCTCATCCTAAACCCTTAGAAGAAACCCCTCATACCTTTAGTAATCCTAAAACCATAGGTTTGTTTCTCATCCAAAAATCTAACCCTTGCTTTTCTTCTTTTTCAAAACCACCTTAGATAGAATTTCTTCACCCTACTTATCTTTTCAAAATTCTTATCTTAAGCCAAAAATACAGGATACCCACAAGCCTTACCTTAAAACCTTGTCATCATGTTTTAGGTCTTTTGTTAAAACTTTTGTAAAGTGACTTGCTTGTCATTATTGAGGAACAACATCGAAAGCCTTTTTCAAACATTGCTGACCCTTTTTACTAACTCCTTTGCATTTGCACTTCACATCGACCTCCCTTTGTTCTATCATGCATAGGTTAGCTTGGTTTATTTGCGAAATTTTTGATGAATGCTTTATTTCCGTAATGGTGCTTCGTGCGCACGAGGCATTTTATTTTGCAATCTTGTGTAAACATGGTGTTTAGACATGATTGGAGACCACCATCATTCAGTTTTATAAACCTTTCTTTCACATTGCATTGGTTGGTTTATAAATTTTGCAATGCGTCCTACTTCTCTTGCACTTTAAAGTATTATTAATCTTGGGATGAACATGATGTTTTGACCTTGGTTAATAAATCTTTGTAGGAATGGAAAGTATGGAAACCACTTTGTAAGCATGGAGCTTAGAATTTGGTGTAAACATTGTTTTCTTTATATCCCTTCCCTTCATTTCCATTTTCACCTACACGCACATACACTCGTTAGGTCCTCTTTTCCTTTTACTAGGTAAGCTATGCCACAAGTTAAGGTCTTAGGGATGCATTTGGTTTGTTGGCAATTTTTTCTACTCCCGACCATAACCCCCGGGGTAGAATGTGCATTTGATTTGTTTTGCAGGTATGATGAAGTGTTCCCATGAGTTCTTGACCGATTCCAATCAAGGTCATTAGTCATCTACAAGGATTGAGAGGGAAGTCGCTGTTTCCATCAAGATTTGAGCACATGTTCAGAGATGTACAATGGAATAAAAGTTAATATTCTAAAGCTCTTCAAATCTCCTTTCCAACACATCAAAAATCATCAACTTTGAAGACCCATACAATGAGATATGGCAGAAACATTGAGCGCTGTGCAGTCTGAAATCAGCATCGGGCAGATTGCATCGCCGGAGTAAAATAGGCAAAACTCTCTTGTTCGGAACCCGTTTCATGCATATGATGGCTCGTTGGAAAGATAATTTCATGAACTTCAACTTGGAGGGGTGTTTCAGTACATGTCCTGTTCTGGAGGAAAAATAAAAACTGTGCAAGATGAGGCAGCGACAAAGGACAGCATTGAAGTCGGTGATGACGATATGACGAAGGATTGGAACCATGGCTTGATGATGATAAGAAGAAGTTGAGGGACAACTGAGTTAACAAAGGCAAGGAAGTGAAGACGATTCTCAAACACATGGCAATAGGGGATTACGAGCAATTCAAGTTCTTCCACGCTTGGCAACATGCTAATTATGGGAGAGGATTTGAAGGACGAAAGGGAAAAGTCCACATAGAGTTCAAGGATCACCTTCACCACAAGATGTTCATCATTCTTTTTCCATGCTAAGCACAATGCTTAAGCATGGGGGAGGCATCGCTGCACTTCATTACAAGCATCGAAGAGGACAGTAACTATCCCTTAACTTTATCTTTGTTCATCGCCTTTTAAATGTTTGCTCATATATGCTTTCAACCATAGACAACCTTTGTATCTATCTCTCGATCAATAACATGGGTACTAGGAGGACAACCTAGGTTAGTTAGTTTTTACTTTTCAATAAATGAATCACCATCTCTTTTTGAGCTTATCACGATAATATCATTCGTATGCCTTGCTTATGGAGAAATGATGAAAGTTGCCGCCTTGTTTTACTTGCATGATGTTGTATATGACATGACTTTTTGCTCTCTATTAAAAGGAATGTAAATTGATAAATACTGGCTCTTTAATTTGTGGAGGTTAAATGACTAACTTTTAAGACCCACATACTTTATGTTGCTCTTTGATTTAACTTTACCGATGACCTATGCCTTGTACTTGTTATATTTAAAATCAATATGCTATCAACATTTGTGAATCTCTTGCAAGGCTCTACCTATCAAAGCCTATACACATACAAGTACTTTCATGATGTTAACCTTTATATTGCAAACTTATATCTTGATGAGTTGGATTAGGATTGATTTCTATGGTACGAGACTAAGAAGCTGGTCATTCTTTTGCATATCTTTTTCATGCTAGCCATTTTTGTCCATGCATTTTGAGTTTCTACATTGGAAATTTCACAACCTTTGCTGGGCATCTGCCCTAAACCCAAAACTTCTTTTTGTGATTACCTCCTTGACCACAACCCAAATTGAGTATGGATGATCTTTCGATGAATTTTCTGAAGGTTTTCTGACAAGATTTCAAGACATATAACATATGGAGGGACTCATCAATGATTATGCGAGTTTCGACATGGAGGATGACCTTGAAGATTTCAAAAGATTTACAAAGGAATACAAGGATTTTGTACTTCTCTAGCAGCCATAGGTCCCCTTACTTCTATGCTCGAAGACGAGCAATCATTTAATCATGGGGGAGGACTGCTATTGCAGTACTATGTTGCTTAAAAGTTCAGAGGAGCATAAAAAATGAAGAATAAAAAAATAATATAAGATAAGAAAAAAATGAAGGAAAGAAAAAAAAGAAGAAAGAAATAAAGAATAAGAAAAGAAAAGAAAAAAACGGAAAAAAGAGAAAAATAAAAATGCTCCTCGATTCTTTTTAGCTTCATTTAAATCTTAGAGAGCTTTGAAGACAAGTCCATACTCAATCATTTCCAACCATGTGCAATCCGATAACAAGAACTTCATTTGTGTCTCGGGATCACCCATTTGCCACTTGCACATGTCCACCTTTCTAAATATGTGTGTTCCATCTCTCTCTCTTTCCAACATTTATTTTCCATGGCCTTTTTGACTAGTCTGAGTAATTCCAATAGATATCATTCTTAGTTTGACAACATTTCAAGTATAATGTTTTGCTAGGATTGTTTTTACCTACGAAGCTCCACATAAGCTTTCCACTTTCATATATGAGTAGAATAGGTTGAGATTAATCTAGTGTAGGTTTGAGTGACTTGACGAGATGAGTGTTTCCATGAGCTTTTGCAAAAGAACCTCACTTATGTTAGATGTGCAAATTTTTTAAAACTCTTCACGATGCAACAAGGTAAAGGTTTAAAGTTTGCTTAAGATTGAGAGCACTATATTTGTTTTATTGTGGCATGTTCTTTAATGATAGTCTATCTTCCATAATGATGTAGCCGGTCAAAACTTGAACCTTAAATGCTAAATACTTGAGAGAGCAATATGTCTTGTTGTGTATAACTAAGTGCAGGGAAGACATTGAAGGGCAACGCTGATTTCCAAGTTAAGCAAAGATCTTGGACTTGCTCAAGGACGTGCATGGTTTAAGCATGGGGGTATGTTGATGGTCGATTTTGGTACACCTAGCTATAAGTTTACCGTCAACATTTGCACGTATTTAATATTCTAACCAATGGTACTAACCCTCCGGAGGTATCAAGTTCACTCTCGCATGTTGATTTTGGAGTTTGTTGTTTACGCAGGAAATTAATGTCAAAGAGGAGACTTTCGGGATAAGTTCATCAAGCACTTCAAGAGAAGATCATGAAGCCGGACACAAGTCAAGACACCTCATGAACTTGACTCCCAGGGGCCCAGGGACCGAAGCATGAAGTCGGAAAACTCCAGGTTCCTGGACAAAAGATGTTGAAGCTTGTGCGACAAGCAGCTCTGTCTAAACCGTGGTGAAGACGACATCAAGGGCCCACATGCATAAGGGAGCAAGTCAACATTTGACCAAGAAGCATCGAGGAGCGAGACGGGGCCGAACCGGGCCGAAACGGGCCTAGTCCTGACCTGTTTCGGGCCAGGTTATCTCCCCGCTTTGCCCTAGGTGCTCATCTATTTATTGCCTCTGCCTCCGCCGGCCACCACATCCATCCATTCATCAAAGAGCCACCGACACGAGGAGAAGCACCGGGAGGAAGCCGACGACCACCGCAATTCCTCGAGTTTCCTAGGAGAGGGCTTAGACTAGACCCTAGCTGCCATGGTTGGCACTGCGTGGTTAAGCCATGGTGGAGTTCCGGAGCTGTGCCTTGGATTCATCAAGACACATGTACTTTTGACAGTGATATCAATCTAATCTTGTCTTTACTTTTGATCTACTTCGATGCATGCATTCTCTCATTCATGTGTGTAGCTAGCATGTGACCTTAGTAGGAATAGATCTAATCTATGTCTTGTGGATACATCGAAGTTCTGCACGGACATATGAGTAGTCGTTCGGTGTCAATTACCTTGCGTAGTGACAGTACGGTTTAGGGAAAGCACCGAACGAACATGTAATGGATATCTCCTTATCATGGTATGAGTTTTAGGTTAGTTTGTCACCCTAGCTGGAACGGCAATGAGAATATGATAGGCTAGGCTTACCTTTTGGATGCTCACCTTTATGGCTAGGTGGATGTGATCCATACAACCTTTCATGTATGTTTAACTTTTATGCAATCAAAACTTAATGATAGGTTAGATCATTAGATTAGATGGATAGCGTTAGGAGTTTGCTTCCGATCCTTGGATTGACAAATCTAGGGAGGACCCTCCTTGGTGAAAAAGGCACAAAGTCACTCGTAGGCTTGCGGTGAACATGAGCACGGTTTTGCAACGTCAACACTTGGGAAGGATGGCTAAGTCTAAAGCGGTTCTGGACTAAAAACTTGAGCAGACAAACAGAGAGAGGGGAGAGTTGCTTGCCTGCTGAAGGCGAGCATTGGGGGGTGCATTTTATAGGGGAGGCCAGCCGGCCTGGCTGGCCTCGTGCCTCCCCTGGCTCGGTTTTCCTCCAGCGTGATGATCTTCCCTTTGTGACTTTTGTGCCCGCGTGATCCACTAGTTGCACCGCCCAAACTCTCTCATCCACTCCTTTACTTGCATTATTGGTCCTTCCACTTGATGCCTTTGCTTTGAGTCATGTCCATGCTCCCTTGCTTCACATGCGACCATGAATTTCCTTCAAAACAATGCTTGCTTCCCCCCCCCCCCCCGCATGCTTGTCCTTTGCATGTGACCTCGATAAAAGTTGTCAGAAGGGAATCCCTTGATGCATCATGGTGCATGCAGGATTTGCTTAACTAGATTGCCTCCCTCTAAGCATGTCTTAAGGCTAAACACTTCTCTAACTTCGAAATTAAAAATAAATTCAGATCTATGGAAGAGCTCAAGCATAAATTTAGAGAAGTTTTTAAACCATTAAAAACGAATGTAAGTCAAAAATATTTTCTGGCTACATTTATATCGATCTCACTGGTATTGTTTGCCTTCATTAGTTGAGAGCAAGCTTTTATCGGCCTGATCATGGGGGCATAGGTGTAAGTTCTAATTTTGGCTAAATGGGAGAGATTTTGAATGAAATCAAATTAAACGAGACTTAGAAAATTTCTAATCTTAGAGAAACCAAGGATATAGATTTTTAAACCAACCAAAAATTAAGTGTCTAGATTCACGCGAGTCCTATCACGTGCTGAAATTTAAACAACATCTAGGTACAAGTCGTGGCTCTACTCGTGTGTATTTAGCATGTAAAACAAGTCAACCATAACATCATAAAGAGGATGAAAGGTTGAGATAGGTTCTGAATTTATTTGGTTTTGGTTTCTCCAAAAGAAGCAAATAACACATAGGATGGTTCATGTAAAGGGTTTATGATCCAAACAAAATATTCAACCAAGAATTATGTATCTTATATTGTTCAACCACTCTAAGTCTAATGCCTTGCGTAGTAAATTTCAAAAGTAAATTATTTGAAAATACTCGAAAAATCTTGAATCAGGTTGTCCTCCCGGTAGCTTATTCTTGACTCGACGAAACGGGTTGTCTCCCGCCTAGCGCTTCGTTTATAGTCCATGGCTAGACTTCTTCACTTGATTACTTCGGATCAACGCTCTTTGCGGGCGTTGCAATCTTGGGTACCCACTTCCGAACCATCTTGGGCACGGGCTTATTCTCCGTCTTAGTCATCTTTTTGGTCTTCACAGGCGGCTTTTGTTCCTTTGTCTTGACGGATGCAACAACTTTCTTGAATTTCTTCGCTTCCTTCTTCTTCGGCTCTTCCTTCTTCCTAGGTTCTTCCATAACTACACGATGATGAGGTGGAACCTATTTAATTTCAATCATATTGCATACCTCGAGGTCTGGTCGAAACTTGAAAGAACTCTTTTCGCCATTATTGTCGAAGTTGATCTCCCCCTTGCCAACATCAATAGTAGCTCCCACGGTCTTGAGGAAAGGCCTCCCAAGGATGAGTGGTGGCTTCTCCCTCTCTCACATCTCGCGTACCACGAATTCAACGGGGATGAAGTGGTGTCCGACCTTCACGGGCACATCTTCGGTGATGCCCAAGGGATAGTGAATGGAGTTATCACCCAACTCCAGGCACATACCCGTAGGCTCCAATGGTAGGCATATCTTCCCGAACAAATCTCTTGGCATGACGCTCACACTAGCTCCAGGGTCCCATAATGCCTTCTCAAACTTGAATAAACCAACGAAACATGGAATTATCGGGCATCCGGGGTCTTTTTGCTTCTCTAGTCCATTTGCAATAGCGTAACTACATTGCTCTGACATCTTGACATGATCTACCCCGAGTGTTGCTATCTCAAATTTATTTGCAAGGATATCTTTGAAGTAACGAGAATATGTAGGAACTTGAAGGGAATCCAATAACAGCATGTTGACACTAAGTCTACGCATAACCTCCACAAACTTCACAAAGTGATTATCAAGTTTACCTCGGAAGTACCGTGGCTTGAGTTGCAGTATCTTCGTGTCTTCTCCCGGCATCTCAAACTCGGGCTCTTCGGTGACGATCTCCGTAACTTCCTCCTTAGCAAATTCCTCCACCTTGGCGAATGGTTTAGGCTTCCTTGCCCCTGAGGAACGTTGTGGATCTTCGGTCTCCTTCCCCGAACGAGTTTGAATAGCCGTCGCCGTTTCGGGACCTTTAGGTTGTCCCGAAAGCTTCCCTTCATTAGCGAATAGGCACCCGGCAAGTTGTCCCACTTGCATATCGAGCATCTTCATCATGTTGAGCACTTGATGCACTACGTGAAAAAGTGGCTTTGGTAACGAGCGTAGATCGCCTTTGGTAACGGGCAATGTGTCCGTTACCGATCAAGTGTTACAAATAAGCCAAGAAAGGTAACGGGCAAATCCCGTTGCTGATAACACATATTCATAACAGGCATAAAACAACAACCGTTACCACAACTAGCCACCGGTCACATGAAAATGACTGTTTCTCTAGGCCGATAGGGAACTTTGGCAGCGGGCACCAAAACAAAGCTCGTTACTATGAAATCAATATCAGAGACGCGTGTGGTGAACCTGCGTCTCCGATACCTCAACGAACCCCACGTATTGGTAACGGGCTTTTACGGTGCCTGTTACTTTGTTGGCAAGTTTGTAACGGGTGTTCCAATTGAAGCCCGTTACTCAGTGGTTAGTGTTTGTAACGAGCTTTAATTAACTCCCGTTACAGATACGTAGGCCACCCCTACAGTAACCTGCTGCCTGCTTGCCCGCTGCATCCTGGATCTAGCCAGGATTTGGCAGCCATTAGGGGCTGCATCTTGGAACCAGCCAGGATATGACTAAATTCACATAAATTAGATCCAGCATCCAAATTCGCAGAAATCCACAATTCACATGCATCATATGACAAAATTCAGCATCATCATCTCACACGAGGAGGAAATGCATCTCCCAATGAGGAATGCAACAATATCACAAAAAATCATGGACAATGAGGAGGAATACAAAAATTCATGGACAAGGAGGAATGCAAAAATTTCCTAGTCACGATACATAATCTCAGCCCACAAAGTTTCATCAGCAAAAAATTTTCCTCCGGATGTGATCACCTATTCCATGAGGAATATGGCAATTCTTTCATGAACATCTGCCAACAATGATTTGTCGAGAGGATGCTCCTCTACCCCTAAGCTCTGGATATTACAATGTCACCAGTCAACACACATATATAGGTGGTTGCCAAACATGTGTAGTGCTAATAAGAAAGAACTATGCTCAGTTGCAGGTTTTACAAATGAAGATCCAAATAAAGTACCTCCATATGTGGGCTGCTTTCATTTAATCGAAGCATGTGATAGGCACAATAGAAGCTGCAGAGTCTGGATCCAGTAGGTTGTTGGTGGCATTGCAATAATGTACAAAGAAAAATAGTGGTGATCGAGAAGAAATAAACTCAAGCTTTAGTACTAGCTTCCACATGAAGGAAATAAGTGGTATGTACCTTAACATCTTTGACGTGTTTAAAGGGGCCACGACGCGAGAAATTTTTGCGGCAGTAACGTTTCCAAGCCCTACAATGAAAATATCAACAATGGTTAGGACACTATTAATTAATATATTATGTACAGCTTGTTGAGGAACGTCCGCAAGTTAAGAAAGAAATAACTTACTCATTAATGATTAGATCGAAAGGGCCAGTATTAGTATTAATTGTCTTCAATGAATCAAGATAGTAGACCTTCCGCGGCTTCGAAACAATCGCCACTGCAATCCAGTGGTTCGTACTGAGATAAGTTGTAAGCATTAAATCCTTTGTAGCATATTGTTCAAAGGCATTGAGCATATAGTCAACAAAGAAAGAAACAGTGTTATCCGTGCTGCTCAACGTTATCGAGCAAAGTCATTCAGGATCAAGGTAGCCAACTGCAGGGCCCTTGTTGTTAACTTCTACAGTCATATCCCTATTAGTAAGAAGGACAATTCGATAGAGGATGTGATTAGTGAGAAGCAAATTAAATTTTCAAGCAACTTACAAGATGAAGCAGCAGTAAAGGACCGATTAGGCGACCAGAGAGGAGGGGGGGAGTGAATGGGAGCCGATAAAAATTCTTCTCCTAAGACAGAACTCGGCCTATACCCTAAATTCACAACCAAGGATTCCCACACGAGTTTGCTAAGGTCACATAGTCACTACGGACGTACCAACCCTAGGAACAAACCCTAAACGATCCCAATGCGGAAGCACGAAGCAAGAAGGAAAGGACTTAGCGTCCCGCAAGCAACCCGAGCGGATCGTCCGCGGTCACACAGCGGACTGTCCGCGGTCACCGCGCGGACGGTCCGCGACCCACGGCGGACTGTCCATTAAACACAAACAGAACGACCCAACCGGCACATCGACACGCGGACGGTTCGTACCAGATCCTCGGACGGTCCGCGAGCAACTCATGCCGCGTGGACAGTCCGTGATGTCCGGGCGGACGGTCCGCCAAACACCTTCCCACCAAAAACCGCTGGCCAACTGGATCGAAACGAAGTACTCAAGAACACGTGAAGGACATGAAGAACACCTGGGCCAAAACGTTCCACGCGGACAGTCCCCACCCACCATGTGGATAGTCCGCGAGGTGCGAACAGACGCGGGAGCAGCAGCTCGAGAGCCAACTCGAGAGCACCCTACTACCTATCCTTCCATGGATCTCCCAAACAGTTGAAGCTCTTGAGGAAAAATTTGGGGAAGATGTGAAGCGTCCCTAGGGGACGCTATGCCCCAAAACTTGAGTCCTCAAACAACCTAAATCGTCGGGAGTCGAATCGCCACCGAAACCAACCAAAAACCTTGGACCCAACCGAAATCCTTCAATCGGAGGCCGAGCTCGAAGATTGGGGGATCAAGATCAAGCAAAAAGATGCACGAGGCAACTATCCATGATTCCCACCATCAAATTCGAGCCCAAACACCTCAGAATCGAAGGAACAAGTTTGAGGACTCAAGATGTGAAGCAGTCCGGATGGATAGTTTGCCTGGAAACCCTAGAGCTAATATATATGAGTCCCCTCCGGGCCAGGCAAAAGACCACACTACCCCTAACACTTAAGTTGTGATACAACCCCTCAGGGCCAAGTAGGTCATGTAGCACTCCTCTTCGTCGCACGGCCACGCCGTTGCCGCAGACCGCGTCCTCCCGACGCAAGCCCTGCGATCCCGCCACGCGACCGCTGGCATCGAAGCTTCTCAGCGCGCCCGGAACCCGTCTCCGCCCGTCGAGCCTCCGGTCTTGGTTTTGTGGCTCAACCAAGTAACCCGACGGTTTTCTGGTGAACCGCGGCAAACCCCGTGTGTAGACTCCGGTTGTGAGCCACTACCCTGCACCGGCTCCAGTCCACGACTTCGTCTTGCTTTCCTTGCCACCATGCGGCCCGCACATGACCCCGCTGGCCACCGGGTCCCTCGAGTCAGGCCTACTTGTCTCTCCACTACTCGGAGGCCCCGCAAGGCATAGACCTTTCGCGCCCAATCTTCACCTGTACCAACGCAAATCAAGCCGCAACCTGCACCTGCAATACTCGTCCAAGAGTCAGTCCACGCCAAGTTGTCAATCACTCATCACAACCAGGAGCGACCATCCACCGGTCCTCGGACGCTCCAGTCCTCCATCTCCCCCTTGATGAGTGCATTGACAACACACACAAGTAACCAATTCAAGGAAAAGAGAAAAAGAAAAGAAAACGAAAGAAAAAGTCAAGCAAATGATCAAAAGCCAAACAAAAGCCAAGAAAGGATCACTTGAGTGAGAAAGATCTCGACCCCCTAAGACAAGGGCAACGACTCAACACAACCGAGATAAAATGCTCCAAAATTGACGACTCCTCAAGGTGAGGCAAAAGGGCTCAACACCATCGACAAAAGAGCACAACTAACATTAAAGCAAAAAAGAGCTCCCAAAAGCTTGAATGCAAGCTCCACCTGAACAAATGCATTTCTCTCAATTTTTTTTCCTCGATGCAAACTCCCCCTAGGAACATGAATTGGGTACTTTCCTCCCCCTTGTTGGTAATGCATGAATCAAGTCTACAAAGACAAGCATGTGCTTCTCAAATATACAAAGAGCACTACAACATGCTAAAATTGATACATAGACTAGCAAGGTAGCCACAATTTGAGTATAGGCATCGCCAACAGGATACAAAGGGACATATAAGCAAGTGAGGTGCGGACAGACGCGGGAGCAGCAGCTCGAGAGCCAACTCGAGAGCACCCTACTACCTATCCTTCCATGGATCTCCCAAACAGTTGAAGCTCTTGAGGAAAGATTTGGGGAAGATGTGAAGCGTCCCTAGGGGACGCTATGCCCCAAAACTTGAGTCCTCAAACAACCTAAATCGTCGGGAGTCGAATCGCCACCGAAACCAACCAAAAACCTTGGACCCAACCGAAATCCTTCAATCGGAGGCTGAGCTTGAAGTTTGGGGGATCAAGATCAAGCACAAAGATGCACGAGGCAACTATCCATGATTCCCACCATCAAATTCGATCCCAAACACCTCAGAATTGAAGGAACAAGCCGCACACGCAAAATCGACGAAAATAGCTTGAAAAAGACACGAAAATCCAAGGAGCTACAAACTGGGAATCGTCGTAACCATGAAAGCTTCCATTCACTCGGAGGTCAGATTCTTTACAAACGGAGGAAAATTCTAACCCTAGAGAGCAAGGAAATGAGAAGCAGTCCGGATGGATAGTTTGCCTGGAAACCCTAGAGGTAATATATATGAGTCCCCTCCGGGCAAGGCAAAAGACCACACTACCCCTAACACTTAAGTTGTGATACAACCCCTCAGGGGCAAGTAGGTCATGTAGCACTCCTCTTCATCGCAAGGCCACGCCGTTGCCGCAGACTGCGTCCTCCCGACGCAAGCCCTGCGATCCCGCCACACGTCCGCTGGCATCGAAGCTTCTCAGCGCGCCCGGAACCCTTCTCCGCCCGTCGAGCCTCCGGTCTTGGTTTTGTGGCTCAACCAAGTAACCCGACGGTTTTCTGGTGAACCGCGGCAAACCCCGTGTGTAGACTCCGGTTGTGAGCCGCTACCCTGTACCGGCTCCAGTCCACGACTTCGTCTTGCTTTCCTTGCCACCATGCGGCCCGCACTTGACCCCCGCTGGCCACCGGGTCCCTCGAGTCAGACCAACTTGTCTCTCCACTCCTCGGAGGCCCCGCAAGGCATAGACCTTTCGCGCCCACTCTTCACCTGTACCAACGCAAGTCAAGCCGCAACCTGCACCTGCAATACTCGTCCAAGAGTCAGTCCACGCCAAGTTGTCAATCACTCATCACAACCAGGAGCGACCATCCACCGGTCCTCGGAGGCTCCAATCCTCAATCTCCCCCTTGATGAGTGCATTAACAACACACACAAGTAACCAATTCAAGGAAAAGAGAAAAAGAAAAGAAAGCGAAAGAAAAAGTCAAGCAAATGATCAAAAGCCAAACAAAAGCCAAGAAAGGATCACTTGAGTGAGAAAGATCTCGACCCCCTAAGACAAGGGCAACGACTCAACACAACCGAGATAAAATGCTCCAAAATTGTCGACTCCTCAAGGTGAGGCAAAAGGGCTCAACACCATCGGCAAAAGAGCACAACTAACATTAAAGCGAAAAAGAGCTCCCAAAAGCTTGAATGCAAGCTCCACCTGAACAAATGCATTTCTCTCAATTTTTTTTCCTCGATGCAAACTCCCCCTAGGAACATGAATTGGGTACTTTCCTCCCCCTTGTTGGTAATGCATGAATCAAGTCTACAAAGACAAGCATGTGCTTCTCAAATATACAAAGAGCACTACAACATGCTAAAATTGAGACCTAGACAAGCAAGGTAGCCACAATTTGAGTACAGGCATCGCCAACAGGATACAAAGGGGCATATAAGCAAGTGAGGTGTGGACAGACGCGGGAGCAGCAGCTCGAGAGCCAACTCGAGAGCACCCTACTACCTATCCTTCCATGGATCTCCCAAACAGTTGAAGCTCTTGAGGAAAGATTTGGGGAAGATGTGAAACGTCCCTAGGGGACGCTATGCCCCAAAACTTGAGTCCTCAAACAACCTAAATCGTCGGGAGTCGAATCGCCACCGAAACCAACCAAAAACCTTGGACCCAACCGAAATCCTTCAATCGGAGGCTGAGCTTGAAGTTTGGGGGATCAAGATCAAGCACAAAGATGCACGAGGCAACTATCCATGATTCCCACCATCAAATTCGAGCCCAAACACCTCGAATTGAAGGAACAAGCCGCACACGCAAAATCGACGAAAATAGCTTGAAAAAGACACGAAAATCCAAGGAGCTACAAACTGGGAATCGTCGTAACCATGAAAGCTTCCATTCACTCGGAGGTCAGATTCTTTACAAACGGAGGAAAATTCTAACCCTAGAAAGCAAGGAAATGAGAAGCAGTCCGGATGGATAGTTTGCCTGGAAATCCTAGAGGTAATATATATGAGTCCCCTCCGGGCAAGGCAAAAGACCACACTACCCCTAACACTTAAGTTGTGATACAACCCCTCAGGGGCAAGTAGGTCATGTAGCACTCCTCTTCATCGCACGGCCACGCCGTTGCCGCAGACTGCGTCCTCCCGACGCAAGCCCTGCGATCCCGCCACACGTCCGCTGGCATCGAAGCTTCTCAGCGCGCCCGGAACCCGTCTCCGCCCGTCGAGCCTCCGGTCTTGGTTTTGTGGCTCAACCAAGTAACCCGACGGTTTTCTGGTGAACCGCGGCAAACCCCGTGTGTAGACTCCGGTTGTGATCCGCTACCCTGTACCGGCTCCAGTCCACGACTTCGTCTTGCTTTCCTTGCCACCATGCGGCCCGCACTTGACCCCGCTGGCCACCGGGTCCCTCGAGTCAGACCTACTTGTCTCTCCACTCCTCGGAGGCCCCGCAAGGCATAGACCTTTCGCGCCCACTCTTCACCTGTACCAACGCAAATCAAGCCGCAACCTGCACCTGCAATACTCATCCAAGAGTCAGTCCACGCCAAGTTGTCAATCACTCATCACAACCAGGAGCGACCATCCACCGGTCCTCGGAGGCTCCAATCCTCAATCTCCCCCTTGATGAGTGCATTAACAACACACACAAGTAACCAATTCAAGGAAAAGAGAAAAAGAAAAGAAAGCGAAAGAAAAAGTCAAGCAAATGATCAAAAGCCAAACAAAAGCCAAGAAAGGATCACTTGAGTGAGAAAGATCTCGACCCCCTAAGACAAGGGCAACGACTCAACACAACCGAGATAAAATGCTCCAAAATTGTCGACTCCTCAAGGTGAGGCAAAAGGGCTCAACACCATCGGCAAAAGAGCACAACTAACATTAAAGCGAAAAAGAGCTCCCAAAAGCTTGAATGCAAGCTCCACCTGAACAAATGCATTTCTCTCAATTTTTTTTCCTCGATGCAAACTCCCCCTAGGAACATGAATTGGGTACTTTCCTCCCCCTTGTTGGTAATGCATGAATCAAGTCTACAAAGACAAGCATGTGCTTCTCAAATATACAAAGAGCACTACAACATGCTAAAATTGAGACATAGACAAGCAAGGTAGCCACAATTTGAGTACAGGCATCGCCAACAGGATACAAAGGGACATATAAGCAAGTGAGGTGTGGACAGACGCGGGAGCAGCAGCTCGAGAGCCAACTCGAGAGCACCCTACTACCTATCCTTCCATGGATCTCCCAAACAGTTGAAGCTCTTGAGGAAAGATTTGGGGAAGATGTGAAACGTCCCTAGGGGACGCTATGCCCCAAAACTTGAGTCCTCAAACAACCTAAATCGTCGGGAGTCGAATCGCCACCGAAACCAACCAAAAACCTTGGACCCAACCGAAATCCTTCAATCGGAGGCTGAGCTTGAAGTTTGGGGGATCAAGATCAAGCACAAAGATGCACGAGGCAACTATCCATGATTCCCACCATCAAATTCGAGCCCAAACACCTCAGAATTGAAGGAACAAGCCGCACACGCAAAATCGACGAAAATAGCTTGAAAAAGACACGAAAATCCAAGGAGCTACAAACTGGGAATCGTCGTAACCATGAAAGCTTCCATTCACTCGGAGGTCAGATTCTTTACAAACGGAGGAAAATTCTAACCCTAGAAAGCAAGGAAATGAGAAGCAGTCCGGATGGATAGTTTGCCTGGAAATCCTAGAGGTAATATATATGAGTCCCCTCCGGCAAGGCAAAAGACCACACTACCCCTAACACTTAAGTTGTGATACAACCCCTCGGGGGCAAGTAGGTCATGTAGCACTCCTCTTCATCGCACGGCCACGCCGCGTGCGCGAGACCGCGTCCTCCCGACGCAAGCCCTGCGATCCCGCCACACGTCCGCTGGCATCGAAGCTTCTCAGCGCGCCCGGAACCCGTCTCCGCCCGTCGAGCCTCCGGTCTTGGTTTTGTGGCTCAACCCGACGGTTTTCTGGTGAACCGCGGCAAACCCCGTGTGTAGACTCCGGTTGTGAGCCGCTACCCTATATCGGCTCCAGTCCACGACTTCGTCTTGCTTTCCTTGCCACCATGCGGCCCGCACTTGACCCCGCTGGCCACCGGGTCCCTCGAGTCAGACCTACTTGTCTCTCCACTCCTCGGAGGCCCCGCAAGGCATAGACCTTTCGCGCCCACTCTTCACCTGTACCAACGCAAATCAAGCCGCAACCTGCACCTGCAATACTCATCCAAGAGTCAGTCCACACCAAGTTGTCAATCACTCATCACAACCAGGAGCGACCATCCACCGGTCCTCGGAGGCTCCAATCCTCAATCTCCCCCTTGATGAGTGCATTAACAACACACACAAGTAACCAATTCAAGGAAAAGAGAAAAAGAAAAGAAAGCGAAAGAAAAAGTCAAGCAAATGATCAAAAGCCAAACAAAAGACAAGAAAGGATCACTTGAGTGAGAAAGATCTTGACCCCCTAAGACAAGGGCAACGACTCAACACAACCGAGATAAAATGCTCCAAAATTGTCGACTCCTCAAGGTGAGGCAAAAGGGCTCAACACCATCGGCAAAAGAGCACAACTAACATTAAAGCGAAAAAGAGCTCCCAAAAGCTTGAATGCAAGCTCCACCTGAACAAATGCATTTCTCTCAATTTTTTTCCTCGATGCAAACTCCCCCTAGGAACATGAATTGGGTACTTTCCTCCCCCTTGTTGGTAATGCATGAATCAAGTCTACAAAGACAAGCATGTGCTTCTCAAATATACAAAGAGCACTACAACATGCTAAAATTGAGACCTAGACAAGCAAGGTAGCCACAATTTGAGTACAGGCATCGCCAACAGGATACAAAGGGACATATAAGCAAGTGAGGTGCGGACAGACGCGGGAGCAGCAGCTCGAGAGCCAACTCGAGAGCACCCTACTACCTATCCTTCCATGGATCTCCCAAACAGTTGAACCTCTTGAGGAAAGATTTGGGGAAGATGTGAAACGTCCCTAGGGGACGCTATGCCCCAAAACTTGAGTCCTCAAACAACCTAAATCGTCGGGAGTCGAATCGCCACCGAAACCAACCAAAAACCTTGGACCCAACCGAAATCCTTCAATCGGAGGCTGAGCTTGAAGTTTGGGGGATCAAGATCAAGCACAAAGATGCACGAGGCAACTATCCATGATTCCCACCATCAAATTCGAGCCCAAACACCTCAGAATTGAAGGAACAAGCCGCACACGCAAAATCGACGAAAATAGCTTGAAAAAGACACGAAAATCCAAGGAGCTACAAACCGGGAATCGTCGTAACCATGAAAGCTTCCATTCACTCGGAGGTCAGATTCTTTACAAATGGAGGAAAAATCTAACCCTAGAGAGCAAGGAAATGAGAAGCAGTCCGGATGGATAGTTTGCCTGGAAACCCTAGAGGTAATATATATGAGTCCCCTCCGGGCAAGGCAAAAGACCACACTACCCCTAACACTTAAGTTGTGATACAACCCCTCAGGGGCAAGTAGGTCATGTAGCACTCCTCTTCATCGCACGGCCACGCCATTGCCGCAGACCGCGTCCTCCCGACGCAAGCCCTGCGATCCCGCCACGCGTCTGCTGGCATCGAAGCTTCTCAGCGCGCCCGGAACCCGTCTCCGCCCGCCGAGCCTCCGGTCTTGGTTTTGTGGCTCAACCAAGTAACCCGACGGTTTTCTGGTGAACCGCGGCAAACCCCGTGTGTAGACTCCGGTTGTGAGCCGCTACCCTGCACCGGCTCCAGTCCACGACTTCGTCTTGCTTTCCTTGCCACCATGCAGCCCGCACTTGACCCCGCTGGCCACCGGGTCCCTCGAGTCAGGCCTACTTGTCTCTCCACTCCTCGGAGGCCCCGCAAGGCATAGACCTTTCGTGCGCACTCTTCACCTGTACCAACGCAAATCGAGCCGCAACTTGCACCTGCAATACTCGTCCAAGAGTCAGTCCACACCAAGTTGTCAATCACTCATCACAACCAGGAGCGACCATCCACCGGTCCTCGGACGCTCCAGTCCTCAATTTCCCCCTTGATGAGTGCATTGACAACACACACAAGTAACCAATTCAAGGAAAAGAGAAAAAGAAAAGAAAGCGAAAGAAAAAGTCAAGCAAATGATCAAAAGCCAAACAAAAGCCAAGAAAGGAACACTTGAGTGAGAAAGATCTCGACCCCCTAAGGCAAGGGCAACGACTCAACACAACCGAGATAAAATGCTCCAAAATTGCCGACTCCTCAAGGTGAGGCAAAAGGGCTTAACACCATCGGCAAAAGAGCACAACTAACATTCAGGCGAAAAAGAGCTCCCAAAAGCTTGAATGCAAGCTCCCCCTGAACAAATGCATTTCTCTCAATTTTTCTTTCCTCGATGCAAACTCCCCCTAGGAACATGTGAAGGATCAAAACGGCGAACCAGAGAGGGGGGGAGTGAATGGGAGCCGATAAAAATTCTTCTCCAGGAACTCGACTTAAGACCCAAAGTCACTTCCAAAGACCTCTACACAAACTTGCCAAGATCACGTAGTCATAACGGACCTACTGACCCTAGGAATAAGTTAGAGCAAGCTTAGAAACAAAGCGGAAGCATAATCGAACAAGCCTAAGCAAACCTCACTAGAAAGTCCGGAATCTCCGCACTTTTTCCCGGAGTCTCCGGGGTTTCCGGAGAAAAAGTCCGGAGAAAAAGTCCGGATACTCCGCACTTTTTCCCGGAGTCTCCGAGGTTTCCGGAGAAAAAGTCCGGATACTCCGAGAAAAGCCCGGAGTAAAATTTCAGCCTTCGAGAGGGAGAAGGGAAAAAAGGCAAAACTCGATCAAACGACCTCCAAAAATCACGAAATTTGAACCAAGGCCTCTCAACACCACAAAGAAGCTTTTCCCAAAGAATCCTCCCAAGAAGATCAAGCCATCACCACCAGAAAAATGATTTAGGCTAGGAACCCTAGAGAGAGACCTCTTTCCTCAAAAACACCGAACTCCCGATTCGCTCCACGGATTCGTACAAGACTTCGGGGATACTAGGAGTACCTCATGGGCATCCCATAGCCATGATTTGGTCCACCGAAACTTGCTAAATCAAGAGGAATCGAAAGTCAACCCTCAAGAGCACCTCCAACCCTAGAACTCCGAAACCACCAAAATCGAGCCCCTTAACTCACGGATTTGGGACGGGAATCACGACCCAAAAAACCACGAAGGGTTCCCACAAATTTCCCCCATCAAATCCCCAAGAGCAAGGTCCCAAAAACGCCCCGAGAAAATCACCAAGAGAGAGCACCGAAAATCACCACCAAGAACAACCGGAAACAACACATCCAAACCTTGAGGAACCACGCCGAATCATCTATACAAGACACAAAAGTTCATACAAGGTCTAGCTTGCCGCCCGATCATCCAACCCTCTCAACAAGATCTCACCATGAAGCTCTCAAGCTAGTCCTATGGAAATCCTAGGAAAATAGGAAGGGAAAATAGGAAAGCAAATGAACTAGGGTTTCAAGAGATGGCTGCCATCCTCTCACCTCTTGGGTTATATAGGAGGCAACCGAAAGTCTAAAATGGCCCTAAAGCCTAAACTAAGATACAAGCCCACCAAGGGCACTTTGGGAATTTGTCTTCGTAGCACCATCGGGCGGATGCCCGGCGACCGCACTTCGCGTAGCCTCGACGCAAGCCTTGCGATCCCGACGTGTGTCCTCCGCCTCGAAGCTTCCGGCGCCCTGCGACCCCAAACCGGTCAGACCGGTTCTCCAAACCGGTCAGGCCGGTTTCGGCCAGATAGCCACGCCCGATCTTCGGCCTCGGCTTTGTGGCTCAGCCGAGTAACCCGGTGATTTTCTGGTGAACCACCGCAAACCCCGCGAACTTGATGTAGCCTCCGCCAATCACCACTCATGACTTGGCTCCCACAAAGTCCTGGCTCGACCTTGGTTTTGTGGCTCAACCAAGAAACCGTCCACCGACTTTATCTTGCCGTTCTTGCCACCATGCGGCCCGCACTCGACCCCGCTGGCCACCGGGTCCCTCGAACGAAGCCTACTTGTCTTCTCCACACTTGGAGGCCACACCAGCAACGACCTTTCGTGCTTGTTTTTCACCTGCATCAACACGAGTCAAGCCGCAACCTGCACCTGCAATACTTAGCCAAGAATCAGTCCACACAACATTGTCAATCACTCATCACACAAGGAAGCGACCATCCACCGGTCCTCGAACCACACATGGTCCTCAATCTCCCCCTTGATGAGTGCATTGACAACACCCACACGAAAGTAACAAGAAAGAAAAGAAAAAAGAAACGAACAAAAAGAAACTCCAACAAGCGATCGAAAGCCAAACAAAGGCAAAGAGCAAGATCACTTGAAGAAGACAAGTCTCGGACCCCTTAGGCAAGGGCAACGGCTCGACACATCCGAGACAAAACAAAGCTCAAAACAAAGAGCGCAAACCACCAAAGCAAAGCTCGAAAACAACAAAGAGCTCCCCCTGCACACATGCAAGCTCCCCCTGAACCAATGCAACTCCCCCTGGACGAATGCATGCAAACTAGCTGAAAACAGGGCAGCTGCAGCAACTTCAGCCCACACGGTCAGACCGGTGCACAACAGAGCCCAGAAATGGCTCGTAACCACCTGAAAACCTTCTAAATGCGTCCAGCAAGCCATTTGAAGCTCAAACTTCTCCCCCTTGTTGGCAATGCTTGAATCAAGCCAAAAAAGCAAAAAAATCAACCTAGAGCTTCTCAAATAGACAAAATTCAACATAGGATGCTACACATGTCCAAATGAGCAAGTTAGATACTCTATAGCTTCGTATCGACAACAACTACAAGATCACCAAGTTTCACAACCATTGGACGAAGCTAAGATGGATTTGGGCAATTTTGCGAAAAACTTGCCTCTCATGAGCAAAGTCCTAAACATGATCAAAACATATCAAAATGGCAAAGCCACACAAACTTCATGCTAGGACAGCCATTCTAATCATAAGACCATCACAAACACACCAAGCACCTCATGTCATGTCAAAGCCACCGAGCCATGTGCCTACTTCTATGTATGAGACTTCTCATTGGTAGGCATCATGCAATGGTTTAGCACCCAAAGCAAATTAAAATCAGCACATATGACATGAGAGCATGTTTTCCAAGCATTTTACATTTCATTTTCAGATTCATAATTGGTACATGAAATGTCTTTGCGACAAAAAGGAACTTATGCCCCTCCATAAGATAAAGCAAGAGGGCTAAACATTCATGATGGCAAATGAGCCTTTGGCCCCATATGATCAATATACTAGCTATCCAACCACAAATTAAGCATAACCAAGCCACTAAAACATGTCAAGATCATATAGACGCATTTACACATGAGAGAGCATATATTTGACATTTTTCAAAAGCATAGCCATCAACCATGGATATAAATCAAGATCATCAAGAGCTAAGCCAAACTAACCATAGCATACCAAACTAGCTCACAAGATCATATATAGCACATAATGGTGATCAATGTATATGAGAGAAGCTTTTCCTACAAAATGCATATGATACAAAATGCATATGATACAAAATGCATGCAATCTAAGATACAAGGATGCCTATACATCATGTACATATGCCATGCCAAATGTAAGAAATGCACAAAGGAAAGCTATACATATGCTACAAAGGAGCTCCCACACACCCAACTCAAGAAATCAAACACACACCAAGTTCCCCCCGCAAACGAGTGAAAGTTGCTTGATCTATGGGTTTGGTGAAAATATCGGCTAGTTGGTCATGTGTGGGTACATGGATCAAAGTTATCTTTCCTTTCTCAACATTGTCTCTCAGAAAATGATACCTCACTTCTATGTGCTTGGTTTTGGAATGGAGCACTGGGTTCTTTGCAACGCTTATGGCACTGGTGCTATCACATTGAAGTGGGACATGGGTATACTCCTCACCAAAGTCACTCATGGTATATGAAATCCAAAGGAGCTGAGAGCAACAACTAGCGACGAAGCAACGTACTCGGCCTCGGTAGTGGATTGAGCAACACTCGACCGTTTGCGGGAAGACCAAGACACCAAAAAAGATCCCAAAAACGCGGCAAGTCCCGAAGTGGACTTCCTATCCAACCGACACCCGCAAAATCCGCGTCCGAAAAACCATGAAGCGCCAAAGAAGAGGACGCGGAGTACCAAAGGCCGAAGTCGGGAGTGTGACGCAAGTACCCGAAAATTCGCTTCACCGCTTGCCGATGCGAAGTCCTCGGAGACGCTTGAAAACGAGCGCACGGACACACCGAGAACCGTATGTCCGGCCTCGTCGCCGTCAAGTAGAGGAGTGACCCGATCATGCTCCGGTACTCCTTCCGGTCCACGTGTTCACCTTCCTCGTCCGCATCAAGAGCCGTAGTCGTACTCATCGGCGTCGTCATAGCCTTGGAGTCCTCCATCTTGAACTTCCGCACAATGTCCTTGGTGTACTTAGCCCGGTGCACAAATGTTCCTTCCTTTGATTGTTTGATTTGTAGCCCGAGGAAGAACCGCAACTCGCCCATCATGCTCATCTCAAATTCCTCGCTCATATCATCTGCAAACCTTGCAACAAGAGAGTTAGACGAGCCACCAAAGACAATATCATCCACGTACACCTGCACAATCAGGATATCTCTGCCCTGCCTCTGCAAAAACAAGGTCTGATCGACCTTCCCCATCTCAAAACCTCTCTCAAACAAGAACCCCCTCAACCTGCCATACCAAGCTCTAAGCGCCTGCTTCAGCCCATACAGCGCCTTCCTCAACTTGTACACCCGGTGGGGGTACTTCTTGCTCTCAAACCCCGGAGGCTGCCTCACATACACTTCTTCCTCCAACACACCATTCAGAAAAGCACTCTTCACATCCATTTGGTGCAACTTGAACCCTTTAGCCACGGAAAAGGCTAGAAGGATCCTAATCGCCTCCAAACGGGCTACGGGAGCAAAGGTCTCCTCGTAGTCGATCCCCTCCTTCTGACTGAACCCCTGAGCAACAAGCCTCGACTTGTTTCTCACAACCTCACCCTTCTCTCCCTCTTTGTTCTTCCACACCCACTTTGTACCAATCGGCTTACACCCTGGGGGAGGGTCAACCAACTCCCACACCTGATTCCTCTCAAAGTTCTCCAACTCCTCATGCATCGAATTAACCCAATTGTGATCAGATAGTGCGTGTCCAATGTCTTTGGGCTCAAAAGTAGCAACAAACGCAGCATGAGCGAAATGGGAATTGTTTCGAACCCTCGACCGTGTAGTGCGTTCATTCATGTCGCCGATGATCCTCGAAGCTGGGTGATCCATCTGTACTCGCCGGGGAGGTTCTCGCCTCGATGCTACCTCCCCCTCAACATCGGCTTCTCCTCGTTCTTGATTTGTCGTCGTAGGTGTAGTAGAGGGTCCGTCCATCACCGTAGTCGAAGTAGTGGGTACATGTTCGCCGGGGGCACCACACTCGCCATCTTCATCATCACCATGTTCATGCTCCTCCTCCCGAAAGATCTCCTCGCCAAGCTCATCATCTCCACACTCAAAGACAAGCTGACTACGTGGCTCTGTCTCGTCGAAGGTTACCTCGCAAGTCTCCACGATTTGGTTAGTTTCAAGATTGAGCACACGATATGCTCTAGAATGAGATGCATAACCAAAGAAAATACCATCGACAGACCTAGCCTCAAACTTATCCAACTTCCTGCCTTTCTTCAGAATGAAACACTTGCAGCCAAAGACATGGAAGTGACTCACCTTGGGTGTGCGACCATGCATCAACTCATAGCATGTCTTCTTCTTGTGCACTCTGAGGTATATCCTATTCGACACATAGCACGCGGTATTCACCACCTCAGCCCAATACCTCCTCGGAGTCCTATGCTCATCAAGCATCGTCCGAGCCATCTCGCACAAGGTCCTATTCTTCCTTTCCGCAACACCATTCTGGGGAGGCGTATACGGACTCGAAAACTGGTGCTCAAGACCCAAGTCATGGCAAAAGGTTTCAAAACGAGAGTTTCTGAATTCCGAGCCATTATCACTGCGGATAGCTCGTATGGCATCTCCGTGCCTCTCGTTCCTCAACCTCAAGACTAGATCTCGAACAAAACCAAACGTCTCCCCCTTATCCTCGAGAAAGAACACCCATGCATACCGAGAATAGTCGTCCACCACAACCAGGACATACCACTTCCCACCCGCAGATCGCACACGAGCTGGGCCAACAAGGTCCATATGGAGCAGCTCGCATGGACGCTCAGTCATCACATCGGTGAGAGGCGGGTGAGAGAAGGCTACCATCTTGGCATGCCTACAAGGCGCACAAACCAACTCTTTCTCAAGCCTTAACCGTGGCAATCCTCGGACCAAATTGAGTTTACTCAAGCGAGACAAAAGGTCAAAGCTCAAGTGACCCAACTTCCTATGCCACTTCCACAACTCACTTGAAGAACCAGCCAAGAAACAACACTCCACACCCGAAGACTGAGAAAAATCAGCACGAAACACCTGACCCTCAGGAACGACCATACAAACAAGGTCCCCTCGAGAGTCCAAAATCCGAGAACCACCAGGCCGAAGCAACACGTCAAAGCCCTCATCCAACAACCGGGACGCGAGAAAGCAAATTGTACCCCGGCCGATTGAACAAGAGCAACACGCCTCGAGTGATCTTGTCACTCACTTTGATCTCACCTTCAGAAAGCACACGCCCACGCCCATTGTCCCCAAAAGTGATGTACCTCTTCGTCACCACCGGGACGAGACTTGAGAACCACCCCTGTCTCCGGTCATATGCCTCGAGCAACCGGAGTCAATCAACCAAATGTTCTTCAAGTCTCCCACCTGAAATTCAAAAACGAGCACGTGAGCGAACAAACGACTCAGCACTGGGGTTAGTACCAAAAGAGTAAAACCAGTGCCGAGCCATTTGCTCGAAAGTGGGGTTAGCACCAATCAAAGCATCTCTCCTACCAAAACTACCTCCACGAACACCACCACGGTAACCACCTTGAGGGAACCACCCCTCTCTGCCTGGAGGAGGACCAAAACCACGAAAGAGAACCCGTGGACCGTCCCTCCTCTCCTTCTCAAAGCTACGACTCCTCCCATCCCCGTAGTGAACTCGAGGGGGAGAACGCCTAGCAACCTGACCACCTGCAAACTCTCCAGCCCAACCACCGGAACCACGACCCCCAGAAACAACCCTCGCACCTGTACGAGCACGAAACCCAAACCGCTGCCTGTCCAGGCCTGCACCGGTCTGACCGGTGCCCCACACCGGTCTGACCGGTGTGACCTGGGCAGCAGCACCTCCAACAGCCTTCCGCTCTCCCCAAGCCCGAACCGTCCTCACACTCGCCTTGGCCCTGGGCATCTGCACACGAGGCTCAAGTACACCATCGGAAAGGTGGTACTTGTCCTTGTTAGCCCACTCCTTTGCCATTCTCTCCTCTCGCTTCCTCTTGAAGCAAAACTCATCCTTATGGCCATCTCTCCCACAATAGCCACAATGGAACCTCACAAGCTTAGGCTTAGGCTTGGGATGTGGCTGCTCACTTGGTTTCTCTCCACTCAAATCCTCCACCGGTTTCCCCTCACTATCCTTCTCACTTTCTTTCCCAAAGAACACTTTCCCCGAAGTGCTCACAAACTTGATAGGCTTTTGTAGATCATTTGTGGGTGTAGGAAACACGGGTGGAGCTGGGGTTGTGTCTAGTCGGTTCCTAAGATGGTTAGGTTTTAGAGGGAAATCATTTTTGTGGTGGGTTTTTGGTGGCTCCGGGATATTCTCTCCACTTCCCTCACCAACCTTGTTTGCCCCAAGTCCCTCACCATCCTGCCTCTTAAACGCCTCGATCATCATTCTCAACTGAGGCTCATGACCAGACAACCAACCCATCAACTTCCTCAAGTCATCA
Source organism: Cenchrus americanus (assembly GCA_947561735.1). Classification (NCBI taxonomy): domain Eukaryota; kingdom Viridiplantae; phylum Streptophyta; class Magnoliopsida; order Poales; family Poaceae; genus Cenchrus; species Cenchrus americanus. The sequence goes on along the minus strand of OX387242.1, from coordinate 159,586,787 downwards.
TTCTCATCCTGGAAACGATCAACATAATGTGCAAGTTCCAAATTTTTCAAAGCATGCATTTCACAGGTAGAGCATGATGTAGGCATGGGTTCCTTCAATTTGGCCTCAAGAGAACTAGTGTATGCATGCATCTCATCAATCTTAGCATGCAAAACGGGGCAAGAAGTGCAAGCACCTAGCAAAGCAGGTCTAGACTTAAGCTCAGCCACTTCAACCCTAAGCACATCTAGTTCCTCACACTTGGAGGCATGCTTCTCCTTAAACAAAGCAAGATCTGCAAGAAATATGGAGCAATCAGCACAATCATTCTCATCTGAAACAACAGGGATAGCCTTAAGGGAATCAATCTCAAGCTTGCTATCAAGAACCTGTGTCTCTAGCTCAGCCACTCTAGTCCTAGCATCCTTGAGTGAAACCCTAAGCTCTTTTCTCATTTTCTTGGCCTCTCTAAGCATGTCATCACGGTTATCAAGCAAAGTGCCAAGCCTCTCATTCTCCTGGCGCAAGAAGGGAAGTTCATCACGCACCTCGTCGTCAGACTCAGAGTCCGAGTCACTCTATGTGCTTTTCTTGCTGCCAGAGCTCAGCGCCATGGTGCAGAAGCCGTCTCTCGCGAAGCAGCTCAGCCAGCTCAGGTTCTTGGACGACTTCTTGTTCTGGCGACGATCACCTTCTTCTTCACTGCTGCTTGAGCTCGAGGTGGAGTACGTCGAACTGGAGTCGACGTCGCTCGCTCCAACCATCGCTCGGGCCTTGCCTCGGCTCTCCTTCTTCCTCGATCGTCGCTCGTCCTTGTACTGGTTCTTGTGCTTGCTCTTGTGGTTGCGCCTCGACCGGTACTTGCCATCCGTCCTCGACTTGTGCTTGTAGCTGTCCTTGTTCTCAACCTTCTCTGGGCAGTCGGCGACGAAGTGTCCCGGCTTGCCGCACTAGAAGCAAGTCCTCGTGTTCCTCCTCATGTTCACTCGGTTCTCGTGCAGCCTCTCGAACTGCCTCGTCAGGAGCGCCAGCTCGTCCTCTCCAAGCTCGTCGAACTCCTCATCTGGCATAGACATCAAAGAGGAGAAAGAGAACATCCTGGTGGATGGGTTAGAGTTAGCCTTTCCTTTGGAACCACCAACGAGGGCAAGACTATGGGAATCAGTCGGTCCCTCGAGCTTGGCAGTCATGCCCCTATTCACCTCAGCCGACTTGAGCTTCAAGAACAGCTCGTTCACCGTCAGAGTGTCATACTTCTCCGACTCCACAATGGCCTCGAACTTTCCGCCCCATATTGTATGATCCAAAGAGTGTAAGAGCTTGACCACTTTATCATGATCATCGTACAGGAGCACGTCCACATTGGCCCTCATGTTGTTCACAACCACCGTGAACCTCTGAAACAAGGCATCGATGTACTCACCGGGGAGATGAGTGAAGTTCTCGTACTCTCTCCGGTAGGTCGCATACATCCGTGCCTGAACCTGGGCATTCCCAACATGAGCCTCCTTCAACACCGCCCAAATCCTACAAGCAAAGTGCTCGGTGTGCACCCGATCAAACTCAGGCTGACACAAAGCACGAAACAAGTAGTCGACCGCCTTATTGTTGGCGTCGAATCTGTCCCTCGATCCTGGAGCGAGGAAGTCCATCGGCTGGACATAGCCTGTGTCCACCGTGACATCCCAAAGGATCTGACCCTTTCCGCGGAGGAACGCACCCATCCGCTTACTCCACATCTGGTAGTTCTTGCCATCGAAGTGTGGAGGACCCGAACCCCGTTCCTGGTAAGCCATCCTTGGATCTTAGACTGGTTAGAGTCAACAAAGACCCGAACCGGCTCTGGTACCACTTGAAGGATCGAAACGGCGAACCAGAGAGGGGGGAGTGAATGGGAGCCGATAAAAATTCTTCTCCAGGAACTCGACTTAAGACCCAAAGTCACTTCCAAAGACCTCTACACAAACTTGCCAAGATCACGTAGTCACAACGGACCTACTGACCCTAGGAAAAAGTTAGAGCAAGCTTAGAAACAAAGCGGAAGCACAATCGAACAAGCCTAGGCAAACCTCACTGGAAAGTCCGGAATCTCCGCACTTTTTTCCCAAAGTCTCCGGGGTTTCCGGAGAAAAAGTCCGAAGAAAAATTCTGGATACTCCGCACTTTTTCCCGGAGTCTCCGGGGTTTCCGGAGAAAAAGTCCGGAGAAAAACTCCGGATACTCCGGGTTTTTTCCCAGAGAAAAGCCCGGAGTAAAATTTCAGCCTTCGAGAGGGAGAAGGGAAAAAAGGCAAAACTCGATCAAACGACCTCCACAAATCACGAAATTTGAACCAAGGCCTCTCAACACCACAAAGAAGCTTTTCCCAAAGAATCTTCCCAAGAAGATCAAGCCATCACCACCAGAAAAATGATTTAGGCTAGGAACCCTAGAGAGCGACCTTTTTCCTCAAAAACACCGAACTCCCGATTCGCTCCACGGATTCGTACAAGACTTTGGGGATACTAGGAGTACCTCATGGGCATCCCATAGCCATGATTTGGTCCACCGAAACTTGCTAAATCAAGAGGAATCGAAAGTCAACCCTCAAGAGCACCTCCAACCCTAGAACTCCGAAACCACCAAAATCGAGCCCCTTAACTCACGGATTTGGGAGGGGAATCACAGCCCAAAGAACCACGAAGGGTTCCCACAAATTTCCCCCATCAAATCCCCAAGAGCAAGGTCCCGAAAACGCCCCGAGAAAATCACCAAGAGAGAGCACCGAAAATCACCACCAAGAACAACCGGAAACAACACATCCAAACCTTGAGGAACCACGCCGAATCATCTATACAAGACACAAAGGTTCATACAAGGTCTAGCTTGCCGCCCGATCATCCAACCCTCTCAACAACATCTCACCATGAAGCTCTCAAGCTAGTCCTATGGAAATCCTAGGAAAATAGGAAGGGAAGATAGGAAAGCAAATGAATTAGGGTTTCAAGAGATGGCTGCCATCCTCTCACCTCTTGGGTTATATAGGAGGCAACCGAATGTCTAAATTGCCCCTAAAGCCTAAACTAAGATACACGCCCACCAAGGGCACTTTGGGAATTTGTCTTCGTAGCACCATCGGACGGATGCCCGGCGACCGCACTTCGCGTAGCCTCGACGCAAGCCTTGCGATCCCGACGCGTGTCCTCCGCCTCGAAGCTTCCGGCGCCCTGCGACCCCAAACCGGTCCGACCGGTTCTCCAAACCAGTTAGGCCGGTTTCGGCCAGACAGCCACGCTCGGTCTTCGGCCTCGGCTTTGTGGCTCAGCCGAGTAACCCGGTGATTTTCTGGTGAACCACCGCAAACCCCGCGAACTTGATGTAGCCTCCACCAATCACCACTCATGACTTGGCTCCCACGAAGTCCCGGCTCGACCTTGGTTTTGTGGCTCAACCAAGAAACCGTCCACCGACTTCATCTTGCTGTTCTTGCCACCATGCGGCCCGCACTCGACCCCGCTGGCCACCGGGTCCCTCGAACGAAGCCTACTTGTCTTCTCCACACTTGGAGGCCTCACCGGCAACGGCCTTTCGCGCTTGTTCTTCACCTGCACCAACACGAGTCAAGCCGCAACCTGCACCTGCAATACTTAGCCAAGAATCAGTCCACACAACGTTGTCAATCACTCATCACACAAGGAAGCGACCATCCACCGATCATCGAACCACACATGGTCCTCAACATGAATTGGGTACTTTCCTCCCCCTTGTTGGTAATGCATGAATCAAGTCTACAAAGACAAGCATGTGCTTCTCAAATATACAATGAGCACTACAACATGCTAAAATTGAGACATAGACAAGCAAGGTAGCCACAATTTGAGTACAGGCATCGCCAACAGGATACAAAGGGACATATAAGCAAGTGATATAGCCATGATGAAAATGAAGCATTTTTTACAAAAAATTCCCTATCATGAGCATGAGACCTAATCATGAGCAAAAAGAGCACATACAACATATAACTCACAAACTGCATGCAAGGTTACACATTCTCACCACATGGTCATCACAAACACCTACACGCTATCTCATGTCATGTCAAAGCCACCGAGCCATGTGTCCACTTCTAGATATGAGGCTTCTCATTGGTGAACATCATGCAACGGTTTAGCACCCAAAACAAGGAATTTAAAACATTTAAGACATGGAAGCACATTTTTCAAGCTGAGGCATCTCACATACCATTTTCATGATTTACAAGTTAGACATGGTACATGAAGTGCCTCTGCGGCAAAAACAAGCTTAGGCTTCTCCACAAGGTAGCATGTAGGCTAAACATTTATGATGATATATGGATCTTTGATCCCAAATGAAAAGAACATGGTTCCAAGCACAAACTAAGCAAGATATAGCCATAAGCACCCAAAAGGAACATGAGAGGCATTCTACTCACAAGAGAGGATCATATAACATTTTTATAAAAGAAAGCTATCCACAAGCATATAGATCCCAAAGATATCAAGAGCATAGTTATACATCTCATGAGCATCACAAGCAAGGTCATAACCTCATCTCTAGCATATCATGGTGAGCAAAGCATATAAGAGAAGCACATCTCCAATGCATATGTTACAAATGTTGTCTATGATACAAAGATGCAAGCATGATATGATACATATATGAAAATGCAACATGCATATGTGCATCAACCCTCCCAACCGAAGCTCAAAAAGGAAAAACAACTCCAAGCTCTCCTCACAAACGAGCAAATGTAGCTTGGTCCAAAGGCTTGGTTAGGATATCGGCAAGCTGCTTTTCAGTGGGTACATGAATGAGGTCGATGTTTCCCTTCTCAACATTGTCTCTCAGAAAGTGGTATCTCACCTCTATTGTTTGGTTCTGGAGTGGAGCACGGGATTTTTGGCAACCCTAATAGCACTCGTGCTATCACACATAAGAGGTACATGGGAACACTCCTCACCAAAACCACTCAGAGTGTATGTGATCCAAAGCAGCTGAGAGCAACAACTAGCGGCAGCGACATACTCGGCTTCTGTGGTAGACTGAGCTACACTAGACTGTTTGCAAGAAGACCAAGAAACATGCGAGGAACCCAAAAACAGACAAGTCCCCGAAGTCGACTTCCTATCGACTCGACACCTCGCAAAGTCGGCATCCGAAAAACCAAGAAGCGAAAGATAAGAGGACACCGAGTACCAAAGACCAAGCTCAGGAGTGTATCGAAGATACCTAAAGATCCGCTTGACGGCCTGCCGATGTGAAGTCCTCATCGACGCCTGAAAACGAGCGCACAGACGCACAGAAAACTGGATGTCCGGCCTCGTTGCTGTCAAGTACAAGAGGGAGCCGATCATGCTTCGGTACTCCTTCTGGTCCACGGACTCTCCATCCTCCTCCGCATCAAGCGTTGTACTTGTACTCATCAGTGTCAACAGGGGCTTCGAATCGCCCATCTTGAACTTCTTGAGGATGTCCTTCGTGTACTTGGCTTGATGTACAAAGTTTCCTTCCTTCGCCTGCTTGATCTGAAGCCCGAGAAAGAACTGCAATTCTCCCATCATAGACATCTTGAATTCTTTGCTCATATCCTCTGCAAACCTTGCAACCAAAAAGTGAGACGAGTCGCCAAAGACAATATCGTCCACGTATACCCGATCAATTAGGATATCATTACCCTGCCTGAAGAGAAAAAGAGACTTATCTACTTTGCCCATCTCAAACCCCATGCTGAACAAGAACCTCCTCAAACGGCCATACCAAGCACAGGGAGCTTGTTTTAGCCCATACAACACCTTTCTCAGCCTATACACCTTGTGCGGAAACTCAACACTCTTAGAGCCCGATGGTTGCCTCACATAAGCTTCCTCCTCTAAAAACCCATTCAAGAAGGCACTCTTCACATCCATTTGGTACAACTTGAACCCTTTAGCCACAGAAAAAGCTAGAAGGATCCTAATTGCCTCCAAACGGGCTACAGGAGCAAATGTCTCCTCATAGTCAATCCCCTCCTTCTGACTATAGCCCTGAGCAACCAACCTCGACTTGTTCCTCACCACCTCACCATTTTCTCCCTCTTAGTTTTTCCACACCCATTTTGTCCCAATAGGTTTGCAATTTGGTGGTGCCTGCACTAACTCCCACACTTGGTTTCTGTCAAAGTTCTATAACTCCTCATGCATGGCATTCACTCAATTAGGATCAGATTGGGCGTGTATAATGTCTTTCGGCTCAAAGGTAGCAACAAAAGCTGAATGAGCAAAGTGAGAAGCATTTCTGGACCTCGACCGTGTCGTACGCTCACTGATGTCGTCGATGATTACCGAGGGTGGATGATCAACTTGAACTCGCCTCGGTGCCTCTCGCCTTGAGGCAACCTCCCCCTTAGCAGCTACTTCCACTTGATCTTGCTGAATCGTAGGCGGTGTAGGGGATGGACCATCCTGCACCATAGTCGTCGTAGTGGAAGTAGAGGGTACACGCATGGATGGAGCTTCATCATCATCAACATCATCCTCTCTAGCATCATCCTCCTCGTCCTCAAAGATGTTCTTGCCAACTTTATCATCACCTGCACACTCAAAGACAGACGAATTGCATGGTTGTGTCTCGTCCAAAGTCACCTCGCAAGTCTCCATGACTAGGTTAGTATCAAGGTTGAGCACACGAAATGCTTTAGAATGACTAGCATAACCTAAGAAAATCCCATCGGAAGACCTCGACTCAAACTTATCAAGCCTACCCTTTTTGAGAATGAAGCACCGATAGCCAAAAGCCCTGAAATGGCTCACTCTAGGTGCTCGCCCGTGCATAAGCTCATAGCACGTCTTGTTCAAGAAGGCCCTCAGAAAAATCCAATTCCCAACATGGCAAGCGGTGTTCACCGCCTCAGCCCAATATCTCCTCGGAGTCCTATGCTAATCAAGCATCGTCTGAGCCATCTCACAAAAGGAACGATTCTTCCTCTCAACCACAGCATTCTGACAAGCCACATAGGGAGAAGAAAACTGATGTTCGAGACCCAAATCACGACAAAAGGTTTCAAAATGAGAGTTCTTAAATTCACTGCCATTGTCACTACGAATAGCTCGAAGAACATCTCCATGACTCTCATTCTTCAACCTCAAGATCGGATCCCTCACAAAACCAAACGTCTCCCCCTTGTCAGCCAAAAAGAAGACCCAAGCATAGCGAGAATAGTCGTCCAGAATCACAAGGACATACCATTTTCCAACCGTCGAGCACACACGAGCTAGACCAACCAAGTCCATATGGAACAACTCGCATGGCCTCTCTGTCATAACGGAAGTCAGAGGCGGATGAGAGGCGGCGACCATCTTGCCATGCCTACACGGAGCACATACCAAATCCTTTTGGTATTTCAACTTAGGCAATCCTCGGACCAATCCTAGCCCACTCAAGCGTGACAACAAGTCAAAACTCAAGTGACCTAGTCTCCTATGCCATTTCCAAAGTTCCGCCGAAACACCAGCAACCAAACATCGAGAAGAGCCAGCACACTGAGAAAAGTCGGCTCTATAAATTTGACCCTCAGGGACGATCGTACACACAAGATCACCTCGAGAATCCAAAACACGAGAACAACCCGTTTTGAAATGGACTTCAAAACCCTCATCAAGAAGTTGGGAGACAAAGAGAAGATTGTACCCTAAAGACTTGACAAGAGAAACACGCCTAAGAGTCACAGACTCACTCACCTTCACTGTGCCCACTGAAAGCACTCTACCTTTCCCATTATCCCCAAAAGTGATGTACTCCTTGGTCATCACCGGGGTGATGCTGGAGAATCACCGTCGATCTCTTGTCGTGTGTCGAGAGCAACTGGAGTCAATCAACCAAAAACCCTCCAAGCATCCCACCTGCAAAATCAAAAACAAGAGCGAGAGTGAGCAAAGGACTCAGCACTAGGGTTAGTACAAAATGAATCAAACCAGTGCCTCACCATTTGCTCAAACGTGGGGTTAGAAAAATCCATCGTATCTCTCCTAGTTGGAACACCCACACGTCCCCTTGGAAGACTATGCATACCACGAAGGGGAAACTGTGGTCCGTAGCTCCTCTGGGACCTAAAACTGCGATCGTTCCCCCCATACTCATATTGGCCATGAGCAAAGGAACGTCCAGCAAACTAACCACGCCCAAACCCAACACGCCTACCACCTTCTCTATGCAGTGGATCACCTCGAGGCACAAACTCACACCTCCCACGAGGATGAATGGTACGCACTATTCCCTCACCACTTGGTACCAACCTAGACTCAGGCACACCACGAGAAGAGCAGTACCTGTCCTTGTTGGCCAATTCTCTAGCCAACCTCTCCTCATGCTTCCTCCTGAAGCAAAACTCAGCAAGGTGCCCATCCCTCCCACAATGCTCACAATGGTAGGATTTCGGTTTTGCCTTTGGTTTTGGTTTTGGGTTCTCTTTGGGCTCTAGCTTCTCCTCACTAGGTTTCTCCTCACTCAGTTTCTCTCCTTTCTTCCCAAAGAATTCATTCCCCAAGACACTCTTGAACTTGATGGGTTCCTAGAGGTTGTTGGTTTGTGGAGGAGACACGGGTGGAGCTGGGGTTGGGTCTAGTCGGTTCCTAAGATGATTCGGCTTAGGAACAAAGGCATTTTTGTGGTGGGTTTTTGGTGGCTCTGGGATATCACTCTCGCCACTTCCCTCACTGTCGTATGGACCTCCTTGGACCCACTACCTCAATGGGTACCAGGACCGACTAATCGGTGGGCCCCTGGGACTACCCGACTTGTGCCGCACGGTACCTGTTGGCGTGAGGTGCAAGGACCACGGTGGAGAAGTACTCGGATAGGAAGCTACGCATACCATGTACAGTGTAGAGGACTCCTAGACGTACGCGACTAGTACTCTTTCCCTAAACCGACTTGTAACCCTGCCTCCTGGACTATATAAGGCGAGGCAGGGACCTCTCCTCTCGGATACGCATCAAATTATGCCATCTTGTAATCACACCCTATCTATCCAGAGCTACGCAGCATACACGACGTAGGGTATTACGCACCTCGTGGCCCGAACCTGTCTAAATTGTGTGCCACGTGTCTCTTCCTTCGAGTTACCGATCTCGACGAGGCCACATTCATCTACTTCGGGTACTACCCTTAGTAGGTTGCCGGTCTAAAACACCGACAGCTGGCGCGCCAGGTAGGGGATCTCGCCGAAGATCACATGGCGAACTCGACAGCTTCCATCTTCATCCAGCTAACCATCGCCTTCAAGCGCGGCGACACCTTCGTCTTCGGCTCCTGGGTCTGTACCACTGACGGCGCTGGATCCTTCCAACGCGGCCTCACCATGTCGCCCAACCCGGAGACTAGGCTCGTGACGCTTCCAGAAGTAGTCACGGGCAACCTCACCGGAAAATTCGGCGAAATTTCGCTCTACAACCAACACACCAACTTCGAGCTTGGATCCGACTCCAACTCGAACTCGACATCCTCATGGGCTATCGCATGCGAGCCGTCTACCCAGACATCGCGTGCGGCCTCCCCACTTCGTGAGCTCTTCGCACGTGGCCCCCGCAATGTCAGCAGGGCCCACCCGAAGGCTCCCACCACGCGCCGGGCCGGCAAGGAGATCGTACCCGAGTACGACTCGGACTCCGACACCGTCCCCGGCTACAACTCGGACTCCAACCCCCTCGCCGGCTTCTACTCGGATTCCTCCTACGAGTTCGACTTCGGGTCGGACCCTGATGAGCCCGAGTCCGAGAACAACACCACAGAGCAACCCCTGTCAGGACCAGCTTCCGGCCTGGTTATAACATCTACACCCACCGGGAGATTTGTCTACTGGCCAGACCGCAAGCCCGCAGACTTGGCAGGAGGGAACTCACGTTGCGTCGCCTACCTCGACTCACTTCTCTTCCAGGAGGGAACACCGCTTGCTCCAGCTGGGGAGCGCACTCCGATAGAGGTGGCAACCAGCGACTCCAGCCTTGGCTCTCTCGACAGGCAAGTCTTCATGACTACCAACGAGACGCCAGGTCCCTCAGGGACGGTCCCTGACCAATACCTTGAGGACATCTCAGCAGACGAGTTGTCCGCCAACGTGCCCGTCGACGAGACCGCTGCCAACAGAGACGCCCGACGTGAACGCAACAGAAAGCGGAACGAACGGCACCGACGTCTCCGCGAGTCCCTCCCCATCCGCAACCTCGCAGAAGCACTCAGCCAAGTCGATAGCCGGGTACACACTACCCCAGAGCAATGCCTCATGTCTATCACTACGATAGCACGTCAGGCTCAGGGGATGCGCGTGGGACAAGTCATCGCCAAGCTCGCGGAAGTCACCTACTTCATGCGAGTCAATACCAGGGTCGCTCAACCACCTCCCGTTAGGAACCGCGACAATGAAGCCACAAGTCACAGTGCGGACATCGGTCGCAACCGTACTCGAGCGGAGCTACCTGCTAACCCCAACCGTACTCGGGCAACAGCTGGTGGACCCTCTCAGGGTGGCAACAACGCTGGTGGCGACCGGGAGATTGTCCCTCACCGTGATCCTGGAGGTGGAGGCAGCGACGGCGGGAGCTCCAACCATGGGTCTAACAGGAGAGCTGGGGGCGGTGGCGACCGCGGTGGTCGAGCCCACGCGGACAGCCACAACTCTGGCGCCTCACGTGGCGGCTTCGACACCCGCCAGAAAATCGAAGAACTACGGCGCAAGAAGGCTTCCGCGGCAGGTGACAATGACGGCTTCCCTGCCTTGTCTGCGCGACTTCGCAACTTACTCCTCCCAAAGAAATTCAAGCCTTTGGGAATCACCAAGTACAACGCGAAGCAAGATCCAGTGCAGTGGCTCAGATGCTAGGCCCTCTCCATCGAGATCGCTGATGGCAACAACGACACCAAGTGCCTCTACTTCCCTTTCTGTCTGGACCAAGCCCCGCTTACATGGCTCGAGTCACTTGAGAGGTACTCGATCGACAAGTGGGACCAGCTGAAGGAGCAGTTCATGAGCAACTTTGCGGACGCTATGGGCCGCTCGGGTACTCGCATGGACCTGGCTATGGTGAAGCAGGAACAAGGCGAGACCCTTCGCAAGTACATGCGATGCTTCTTCGACAAGGGCGCCACAGTAGTCGATGTCTCTGACAAAGAAGTCATCGACCTCTTCCAAGACGGTCTCTACCACCGTCGCACCTTCGAAGACTTCGGCCTTCACCGCCCAAGCTCCATCACCCACCTCAAGGACATGATCACCTCCTGGGCTGATGAAGAAGACAAGACCAACGCCAAGTACGACGCCATCCGTGGCAAGAGCAAACAGAACACGGGCGGCGGTAGCAACAACAACGGGAACCAAGGCGGTCGCAGCAACAACTACTCGGGTCCCAACTGCAAGCGCAAGCCAGACAACATTGTCGTAGCTATCCAATGCCCTGCGAAAGAGAACTCGAAGAAGACCTCCGGCAGCTTCAAAGACTTGCTGAAAGAGAAGTGCCCGTGGCATCTGGACGACAACCACACCACCGAGCAGTGCTACCAACTCCGGCGAGCGCTCAAGGATACTCCAGAGCCACAGCACCCTCACGACAAGAAAGGCAACAAGAGGACCGACGAAGGCAACGGCGACTTCCAGGAACCCGACAAGACGGTCAACGTCCTCTTCGACGGACTACCCAATCGACAGGCTCAGAAAGCTACCCGTCGAGAAGTCATGAGCATTGAACCAGCGGTCCCGACCCCTCTCAGGTGGTCGGAGGTACCCATTACCTTCTCCCGCGCAGATCAATGGACAAGCTTCTCTGCTCTGAACCAGGACGGTTCCCACTCGTCCTGAAGCTGGTGGTCGCAGGCTCCAAGCTCAACAAGGTCCTCATCGATGGTGGAAGCGGGCTCAACGTCCTCTTCACCAAGACCATGAAGAAGATGAAGCTCGACATCACCCACATGCTCACCAAGAGCACCTCGCCCTTCTACGGCATCGTTCCCGGGAACGCGGCTATCCCACTGGGCTCAGTGGTTCTGCCAGTTACCTTCGGGGAAACAAGGGACAACTACTGTACCGAGTACGTCAAGTTTGAAGTCGCGGACTTCGAGACGTCCTACCATGCCATCCTCGGTAGACCAGCTATCGCCAAGTTCATGGCGGTACCCCACTACACCTACTTGGTACTCAAGATGTCAAGCCCAGCGGGTGTACTCTCACTGCAAGGGGACTTGAAGATATCCTTCGACTGCGACACAAAAGTTGTGGAACTCGCAGCTACGAATCAAGTACCCAATGCAATGATGGAGATCTACGCTGCATCGAAGAAGCTTGCCCCAAGTGAACTCGGCATCCCAGAGAAGTCGGACAAAGCCAACAAGCCTCAGCCAGCTGAGGAGGTTCTGGTCAAGACAATTGACCTTGGGACAGGCAACAGCAGCCAGACCATCACCATCGGGGCGGGTCTCGACCCCAAATAGGAAGACGCGCTCATCAACTTCCTCCGGGCTAACTGCGACATCTTCGCGTGGAAACCAGCGGACATGCCAGAGGTGCCCAGTGAGTTGATTGAGCATTCACTCAACGTCGACCCTAAAGCTACCCCGGAGCGACAACACCTCCGCCGCTTCGCCGACAACAGACGGGACGCCATCAAGAAGGAACTCACCAAACCACTCACGGCTGGCTTCATCAGAGAAGTCTTCCATCTTGAGTGGCTCGCCAACCCCGTCCCCGTCCGCAAGAAGAACTCGAACGAGTGGAGGATGTGCGTCGACTACACCGACATCAACAAGCACTGCCCCAAGGACCCCTTCGGGTTGCTACGGATTGATCAAGCCATGGAGTCGACGGCGGGCTACGACCTGCTCTGCTTCCTTGACAGCTACTCCGGGTACCACCAGATTGCGATCAAGGAAGAAGACCAGGAGGAGACCGCGTTCATCACCCCGTTTGGCGTGTACTGCTACATGACCATGTCCTTCGGGTTGAAGAATGCCGGCGCTACCTACCAACGAGCTATCCAGGCCTGCTTCAAGAGGCAGCTCAACAAGAACGTCGAAGCTTATGTGGATGATGTGGTCGTCAAGACCAGAAACTCCAGCACGCTCATCGCCAATCTTGAAGAGACTTTCGCATCCCTGTGAGAGTACCGCTGGAAGCTCAACCCGAACAAGTGCACCTTCGGCGTACCGTCGGGCAAACTACTCGGCTTCATCATCAGCCACCGCGGCATCAAAGCCAATCCCGAGAAGATCTCCGCCATCACCAGCATGAACGCTCCCACGTGCATCAAAGACGTGCAGAAGCTGACCGGGTGCATGGAAGCTCTGAACAGATTCATCTTGAAACTTGGAGAACGGGGGCTCCCCTTCTTCAAACTACTCAAACATCAAGAGAAGTTCATGTGGACTCCAGAGGCAGACCAAGCCCTTGCCCAGCTCAAGGACTTCCTATCAAAGCCACCAGTCCTCACGGCTCCTCGCAAAGGCGAGCAGCTACTGCTCTACCTCGCTGCGACTACTCACGTGGTCAGTACTGCCATCATCGTCGAGCGACAGGAAGATGGCCACACCTATCCAGTCCAGCGGCCAGTCTACTTCGTCAGCGAGGTCCTGTCAGAATCCAAGGCACGCTACCAGCCAGTACAGAAGCTTCTGTACGCAGTGCTCATCACCTCGTGGAAGCTACGACACTACTTCCAGGAGTACTCAATCTCCGTCATTACCGACTACCCGCTCGGCGACATCCTGTGGAACCAAGATGCTACTGGAAAAATCTCCAAGTTGGCAGTCGAACTCGGCACCCTCAACATCGACTTCAAGCCACGCACAGCCATCAAGTCCCAGGCACTTGTCGACTTCATGGCGGAGTGGTGGCAAAATCAACTACCTACTCCAACCGAGCGCCCAGAGCACTGGGTGATGTACTTCGACGACTCGCTCAAGCTCGAAGGCGCAGGTGTAGGGGTACTCTTGATCTCTCCAACGGGCGAACAATTCAAGTACGTCCTGCAAATCTTCTGAAAGGTCTCAAACAACGAAGCTGAGCACGAAGCTCTGCTACACGGGCTCCACCTCGCGGCTTCACTGGGCATCTAGCGGCAACTAGTCTACGGCGACTCCGAAGTGGTCATCAACCAAGTCAACAAGTCCTGGGACCGCAACAAGGAGAACATGGATGCCTACTGCCTAGAAGTCCGCAAGCTCGAGAACAAGTTCTATGGTCTCGAGTTCCACCACATCGTCCGTGACAACAACGTTGCAGCGGACGTCCTGTCGAAGCTTGGTTCTACTCGCGCTCAAGTACCAGCGGGTGTCTTCGTCCACGAGCTTCACGCGCCATCCATCCCAGAGCCAGCGCCATCGACCACTGATCCAGCACATCCCCTGGCTGGCCAGGAGGTCATGATGATCGACGTGGACTGGAGGCAACCCTTCATCGACTACCTCAGCGAGCAGAAGGTTCCCTCAGACAAGAACTTGGCCGAGCAACTCATCCGCCATGCCAAGTCCTACGTCCTAGTCGGAGTCAAGCTCTACAAGCGGGGCGCATCTTCTGGAGTACTCATGAAGTGCGTTCCCCGATAAGAAGGCAAGGGCATCTTGGAGGAGATCCACAAGGGCGTCTGCGGCAACCACGCGTCCTCTCGCACGCTGGTCAGCAAGGACTTCCGACGAGCTTTCTATTGGCCCACAGCTCTGGGCGACACCGAAGAACTCATCAGAAGGTACCACGGGTGCCAATACTTCACCAAGCAACAACACGTCCCGGCCTACAAGCTAATCACCATACCGCCAACCTGGCCTTTCGCTTGTTGGGGGCTCGACGTGATTGGGCCACTCCCAACTGCGCCAGGTGGATTAAACAGAGTACTGGTGGCCATCGACAAGTTCACCAAGTGGATCGAGGTCAAGCCGGTCACATGCCCCAAGGCTGACAGAGTACTCGACTTCCTAGATGAACTCATACATCGCTACGGACTACCCCATCGCATCGTCACAGACCTGGGCTCCAACTTCAACAATCACCAGTACTGGGAGTACTGCGAGAACAGCGGGATCGACGTCCGATATGTCTCAGTTGCCCATCCTTGGGCCAATGGACAAGTCGAGCGCGCCAATGGGATGGTGCTCGGCGCTCTCAAGAAGCGGCTACACGACGCTGCCAACACCAAAGGAGGCAAGTGGATCAAGGAACTACCCAATGCGCTCTGGGGGCTACGCACTCAACCCTCCAAGCCAACGGGACAATCGCCATACTTCCTGGTCTACGGCTCCGAAGCAATCCTCCCTGCTGATGTCATGTGGGACTCACCAGCAGTGGAGCAGCACGACGAAGGCATATCTGAAGACAGCAGATGAGTTGACATCGATGGACTTGAAGAAGCTCGTTGTGCCGCCCTCGTCCAATCAGAAAGGTACCTCGAGGGTATCCGAGGCTACCACGATCACAATGTCAAGGAATGCTCCTTCAACGTTGGTGAACTTGTCCTCCGCCGCATCCAGAACACGGAAGGACTACACAAGCTCAGCTCGCCCTGAAAGGTTCCTTCACAGTAGCAAAGGTGACCAGACCGGGCTCCTACCGCCTCCAGACGCTTGAAGGCGAAGACGTCTACAACTCGTGGAACATCGACCAGCTCTGTCGATTTTACGCCCACTCTATTGACTATCCTGAGGGCCTCAAGTCTACATGACTACACAAAGACCCCTTCGCTGTAAGCGGCCTCCGGGTCCAGGCACCAGTCTCCGGACTACTCTACTCCAAGATCCAGCACTAACGGCTACTAACGGATCTTGGGCTGCTCCGAGCAACAAAGGACTCCAGCAGCGGTCTACTAAGAGACCATATACTCCTAGATCCAGCCTACACGGCTACTAATGGATCTACTGCTGTAAGCGGCTGAACGCCCTAGCACTACTTAACCGTAGGCAGCCTCCGGGTCCTGGCGACTACTCTTGTAAAATGGACCTAGCCATCCAGGTGTACTTCTCCCAGTAATAAAGTTTGATTATTCATCAACTGATTTACTGTCTCTTTCCCTCAACGGGTCTACTGGCGAGTACGACTACTCGTGACAACTCCATGACGGGACTCCACATACACACATCGCGACAACAAGTACACATCTATGGAAGTTTTTTCTCATTCATATTTAAACAAGTTCATTACAACTTTGTTTATCTACAACTACTGCTACGAGCTAACCCTATAGGACTACTGGAGGTTGAGCTTCTCAGTGACTTGTTCAGCAATCAGCACCATCTGCTCCAGCAGCTCCGCGTACTGCTTGTCCGTGCAGTTGGCGGCTAGTCCGCCGGCGACCACGTCAACTAGAGCCTTCGGGAAGTACAACTTCATATATGCTAGGATCTGGTTAGGGATTGACTCCTCCAAGTGCTTCACGTACGTCACCAGACGGCTGGGTGCTTCCCTCAGCCGGTCCACCAATGGAGCTATCATCGGTCCCCCCCCGGTGAGGCACCAGTAGCCTCGCGATGGGAAGTGCGGCCTCCTCGAGTTCCTTCATCTGGGCCCGCAGCTTCTCGCAGTCCTCGTTCAGCTTCTGTAAGGATTTGTAGTAGTTGACGAGGTCACGATCGGAGGCAATGTGCAGGTCCATATGCTTATCACACTCATAAGCCAACTACTTGTAGTCATACTCAAGTACCTCACGGGCCTCCTTCTCCCGGTAGAAGAGGTTCTTCATGTCGACTTCTGAGGCCCTCAGCTGCTCGACTCGAGTCTCAAGCTCTGCAATCAACAAAGCAAGGCGGGTCAGACTACTACAAACTACTTCCAATGGGTACTCGACAAGACAACACGTACCCTTATTCTTGTTGCGGAGCGACTTGTTCTTCCGCACAAGCTCGTCGCTCTTCGCCTGCATGTCCTGTACTTCGTTGTGGTACTGGGTGAAGGCACCGTCCAGCTTTGACTGAAGCGCGGCGGAGTGCTTCCGGGCCTTCACAAGTTGTTCTTCTAAGGCTTCTGCCCGGAGCACTGCGTCACCGTACCCCTGGAGCATGCTAGACTTCTGGCGGGATCTATCCGCGACATCCTGCAGCAGACAACAAATGTCAATTGGGTACTCAACACTCTACTGCAGATCGACTACTTCAGAGTATCGACAACTCACCTTCATTCATTGCTCGGCTTGGTGCATCGCCTCCAAGTGGCGCTACCGCCGCCGGGTCGTCAACTTCATCTGCTAGCAGCTCAATCCCACCACGACTACTCGTGGCGGCTCCAGACATTGGCGCCGAACGGATTGGTTCCACATCCTGGATCTCCGGTGAACGGACGACTACTTCCAGAGTTGATTCTGGCAGCACGTCGTCGCGTTCTCCTTCGGCCACCACGGGGGCTTCTCCGCTGACTACCTCCATCGGCTCGGGGGCTCCTCTAGCAGCTCCTTGGGTCTCCGGTGCCAGGCCTTCAACGGGCACCGCTTCGGGAATAGCGCTTCCCTCGGCTCCGGCACCTGTCAACAAGAAGATACGGGATTAGTCACCATCGGTGGCTACGACTACTCCTTGAAGTTACCTGCACTCGCGCAGTGTACTCACCCTCTACGATGTTGGCCTCTGGCAATGCAGCCTCCACGGCTAGCGCCTCGGATTCTGCCTGAGGGGCGGGAGCGGGCTCCTCAGCGGCCACCCCTGCGGTGGGTTCATCCCCATCCCAGGTCAAGTCCATTGATTTCCTGCAGAGTACACAACTAGTTGTCAACCCAGTACGACTACCAAACCAAATGTGCTACTCGGGAAAGATCTTCACTTACAGGCTCGATCGGACTACCGTCACGGTTGGGGCGCCGAGGATGCTGGCGATGTCGACCAGTCCAGCCTCGGCAGGCGCCTCCTCTTGCGCCTCAGTAGCCGCTTGCTCTTCAGCAGCAGCAGTGGTTGGTTCAGTGCTCCCCTCAACAATTGGGGGCTGGCGCGTTAGTTGCGCCACGAGCTCCTCCACGATGGGGGTTGGGCTGCGGCTACCTCCAGTCGGCTCTCCCACCGTATCCCAGTCGCCTTCGTTCCCCTGCTCTACGGGGTCGTAAGGCGGAATCTCCTACAAGCAACGGAGTTTCATCATCATACACTACATCGAGATACAAGTACTCGACTGCCCTACTCAAGGAAGCTTACCTCTTGAGATGTGGTCTCCGTGACCTTAAGCTTCTTGGCCACGCGCTTGCGGGCCACGTTGCGAGGCCTCCTTGGCGGCGCAGGCAAACTAGCCTCCAGGCTAGTTGGTGGATCCTGAACGAGAGGGACATGCGGCAGTTTAGGGCAGCTGAATCTTGACCGGAGCTGGAAGCGCTCCTGCAGCGTCTCCTCATCATCTTCCTCTGAAGTGTCTTCAACGACTACGGTGTCGTCCCCTTCACCGACTTCGCGGCGCTCTTTGGCCTTCCCCTTCCCCTCATCCGGGATCTCGACAAGTCGAGGAGGCGACACCGGCTCGGAGACGAACTTCACTACGTCGTCCTGCAAGAAGCACATTGGATGAGTACGACTACCACTACATAATCAGTACCCGACTTCAGTACGGCTACTGACCTCATTGGGCGGACGCGCGGTGGAGTACTCGGGCACGGGGCACGGCATCTACGCCAGCATGTCCTTGAAGATCCTGCCCAGTCTATCAACGATGTCGTCGTCGTCGACTTCACCCCCGGGCATCCGCGACGAGTCGCCGTCGCCGGTGTACTGGTAGCCTAAGGTGTCGCGGGCCATCAGCGGCTGCACCCTTCGCTTCATGAAGCTGAAGGCCACATGTTTGGCCCTCAGCCCGGCTTCTCTCAAAGCCTTGATCTTCGCCAGCAGCTCGGGTAGCTGGATACCCTCCTGCATCGTTGGCTCAGAGTTCCACCAGGGCCAATGTTTCGGTTGCTTCCCGCTCCGCTTCGGCAGCTCCGGGTGGTGATTGGTGATGTAGAACCACTTTTACTTCCAATCTTGATTGGAGTCAATCAGCTTGTATGCGAGGTACTGCTCCGCGGCATCCTCGCGCATCTGGATGCCGGCTCCCCCAACTACTCGGGGGTTGTTGGCGCTCGGCTGGGGCTTCACTCGGGAAAATTTCCGGAAAAGTACCCAGTGGGGCTTGATCCCCAAGAAGGCTTCGCAGAAGTGCACGAAGACAGAAGTGTGGAAGATACCGTTGGGGTTGAGGTTGAGGTACTCGATGCCGTAGTACTCCAGAAGCCCCTTGAAGAAATCGCTGACCGGGAGAGACAACCCTCGCTCCGCGAATCGTGTGAACATAAGGATCTCGTCTGGGTTCTTCTCCATGGGATACGGATCTCCCGCAGCGGCACGCCACATATCGACTTCCTGCTCTTGCAGAAATCCACTATTGAGGAGCGCCAGCATATCTTCAGTCTTCGCCTTGGACTTTTTCCACTTGGAGGGAAGTAGCCGTACTAACCGGCGGTGATGTCCCCATGGCGGATCTGGCGGCCTCCTCGCGTGACCTTTTCTTCCCACCGACGGTCTTCAGGCTCTTTGACGGTGAAGGCTTCATCCTCCAAGTGCACCGGGTCTTCACTCGCATTCGCTCGTGGGCTACGGCGGTGGTTTCCGACGGTGGTGCGCTTGGATCTACACTCCCCTCTAAGGCGGCAGTGCGCACTGGCGGTGGTTTCTAGGCACAATTTGCTAGGAATGGCTGCAAGTGTGTGCGGTGAAAAACCCTAAGGGTTTCGGCTTCTATTTATAAGTCAACGACGGCTCCTCCAACGGCCGGATGGATAAGTCCCCAGACAACTGACTCAGCGGCGGCGCCTGACCCTTCAACTTCTACTAGTCGACGCGCCTCGTCTCGGGGGCTCGGCTACTTCTACTCAATTCCCTGGGTAGTGACAAGATTCAAGCGCAACTCAGGACACTTTCTACACACAAGATGACCCTTCAATTCGAGAGGAAGTACTCGACTCAAGGCTCCGGGGCTCCGTGCCACGTGTCCTTCGGTTTTTTCTCCGGATTTTTCGGGATAATCTTGCCAGAACTTCAAACGGACCCTCAGCCAAAGTATACAACTCAACCTAAGGCTCGGGGGCTACTCCATATGGAGTGCGATTTTGGAATTGCACTTCCATATCAGCTTCGGCTTCAAGACAACACGGGTATTGTTGAAACCTTCAAGAGCAGCACTCGAGGACGCTTGGGACTACTCGAGAAGACTTCAGGATTACTCAAATATCAGCTGGAGTACATTCCAGCCTCGGGATGCTTCAAATATTCTTGAGGACTTTTGGCTTGTAGTACTCGGGGACGCTTGAGGACTACTCGTTAAGGCCGTCAAGACTACTCGAAGCTATCCTACTCGACTAAAAAGTACTCAGGGCTTGTCGTATTGACCTCCCTGGGCCCACTACCTCGGTGGGTACCAGGACCGACTACTCAGTGGGCCCCTGGGACTACCCGACTTGTGCCGCACAGTACCTGTTGGCGTGAGCGCAAGGACCACAGTGGAGAAGTACTCGTATAGGAAGCTACGCATACCATGCACAGTGTAGAGGACTTCTAGACGTACACTAGTACTCTTTCCCTAAACCGACTTGTAACCCTGCCTCCCGGACTATATAAGGCGAGGCAAGGACCTCTGCTCTCGGATACGCATCAGATTACGCCATCTTGTAATCACACCCAATCAATCCAGAGCTACGCAGCATACAGGAAGTAGGGTGTTACGCACCTCGCGGCCCGAACCTGTCTAAATTGTGTGCCACATGTCTCTTCCTTCGAGTTACCGATCTCGGTGAGGCCACATTCATCTACTTCGGGTACTCCCCTTAGTAGGCTGCCGGTCTAAAACACCGACACTCACCCACTTTCTTTGCCCCAAGTGCTTCCCCATCCTGGCGCTTGAATGTCTCAATCATTATCCTCAACTAAGGCTCATGACCAGACAACCAACCCATCAACTTTCTCAGCTCATCATTCTCATCCTGCAAACGATCAACATAATGTGCAAGCTCCATATTCTTCACAGCATTTACTTCACAAGTAGAACAAATTGTAGGAAGAGGAGCTTACAATTGAGCCTCTATAGATCTAGCATAAGCAAGCGAAACATCTAGCTTCTCATGCAAAACAAGACAAGAAGTGCAAGCACCAAGCAAGGAGGGCCTAGGTTTCATCTCATCTAGCTCAACCCTAAGCACATCAAGTTCCTCAACCTTGGAGGCATACTTCTCATTAAGCATAGTCAATTCACTAAGAAAAGTGGAACAATCAGTCCATTCAGGTTCATTGGTCACAACGGGAGTAGACTTAAGGGAATCTATTTGAGCCCTAGCATCAACAAGCAAAGACTCTAGCTCAACCACTTTCTCCTTAGCCTCTCCAAGCAAAGACCTATACTCCCTCTTCTCCTTGTTGGTCTTTCTAAGCACATCATCACAATTGTCAAGCAAGTCATTCAACCTAGCATTCTCCGCTATCAAGAAGGATGGGCTATTGTTTACCTCTTCCTCGGAGTCAAAGCCCGAGTCATCCTTGTTGCTCTTCTTGCTTGCGGTGCTGTGTGCCATGCCAAAAAACCCTTGGGTGGCAAAGCACAAACCGTTGATGTTCTTGCTCGAACGCTTGCCCTTGTGCCGGTTCTCTTCTTCATCACTTGAGCTCGATGAAGAGTAGTAGGAGCTTGAGTCGATGTCACTCGCACAGGCCACCATCGCCCGCTCCTTCTACTTTTGACCACCACTCTTCCTCGGCCTCCACTCGGACTTGTTCTTGCTCTTGTAGTCGTCCCTCAAGCGGTGCTTGTGGTCGGTCCTCAAACGGTGCTTGTGCTCGGGCTTGACCTCCATGGCTTCCGAGCACTCGGCGGTGAAGTGCCCGTGCTTCCCGCACCGGTAGCACATGCCCGAGCTCCTCCGAGCGTTCTTCCTGTTCGTGTACATGCGCTCGAACCGCCTGCTCAACAACGCGAGATCCTCCTCACCCAGCACGTCGAACTCCTCATTTGGCACGGACACAAGGCAAGACAAAGAAAATTGTCTCGAAGACATGTTAGCATTAGTCCTTGAACCAGACACAAGAGCCAAACTATGGGGATCAATCGGGTTCTCGATCTTTGCACGCACCCCACGATCCACCTCGGATGACTTGAGCTTGGAAAACAGCTCGTCAACCGTGAGGGTCTCATACTTCTCCAACTCTACGATGGCCTCGACCTTCCCACTCCACACGGTACGATCCAGAGAATGCAAGAGCTTGACAGCCCTGTCATGGTCAACATACGGGAGCACGGCCACATTGGCCCTCATGTTGTTCACGATTACCGTGAAACGCTGAAACATGGCATCTATGGACTCACCAGGGAGATGGGTGAAGTTCTCGTACTCTATCCGATAGGTCGCAAAGAGCCGAGCCTGAACCTAAGCGTTCCCGGCATGAGCATTCTTCAACTGCTCCCAAATCTTGCACGCCAAGTCCTCTGTCCGAACCCGTTCGAATTCCAATTCGCACAGAGAATGGTGCAGGTAGTCGACCACCTTGTTGTTGGCGTCGAAGATGTCCATCGATCCTGGAGCAAGGAAGTTCATCGGATGAACATAAGCTGTGTTCCATGTGACATCCCACATGATCTGACCCTTGCCGCGGAGGAAAGCAGCCATCCACCTTTGCCACATATGGTAGTTCTTACCATCAAAGTGTGGAGGACCCGAACCCCGTTCCTGGTATGCCATCTTTGGATCTTAGACTGGTTAGAATCACGAAGATCCGTAACCGGCTCTGATACCAATTGAAGGACCAGAGGGGGCGGGGGTGAATGGGAGCTGATAAAAATTCTTCTCCTAAGAGAGAACTCGGCCTATACCCCAAATTCACAACCAAGGATTCCCACATGAGTTTGCCAAGGTCACGTAGTCACTACGGACGTACAAACCCTAGGAACAAACCCCAAATGATCCCAAAGCAGAAGCATGAAGCCAGAAGCAAAGGACTTAGCCGACCTGTAGCAACCCAGGTGGACTGTCTGCGGTCACCTGGCGGACCGTCCGCGGTCACCGCGCGGACGGTCCGCAACCCACGGCGGACTGTCCGTTAAACACAAGCAGAACGACCCAACCGGCACCTCGACACGCCGACGGTTCGTACCACGTCATCGGACGGTCCGCGAGCAACTCGTGCCGCGTGTATAGTCCGTGACGTCCAGGCAGACGGTCTACCAAACACCTTCCCACCAAAAACCGCTGGCCAACCGGATCGAAACGAAAGCGCTCAAGAACACGCGAAGAACACGAAGAACACCTGGGCCAAAAGGCTCCATGCGGACAGTCCGCACCCACCACGCGGACAGTCCGCGAGGTGCGAACAGACGTGGGAGCAGTAGCTCGAGAGCCAACTCGAGAGCACCCTACCACCTATCATTCCATGGATCTCCCAAACTGTTGAAGCTCTTGAGGAAAGATTTGGGGAAGATGTGAAGCGTCCCTAGGGGATGCTATGCCCCAAAACTTGAGTCCTCAAAGGACCTAAATCAACCAAAATCGAATCGCCACAGAAACCAACCAAAAACCTAGGACCCAACCGAAATCCTTCAATCGGAGGCAGAGCTCGAAGTTTGGGGGAACAAGATCAAGCACAAAGATGCACGAGGCAACTATCCATGATTCCCATAATCAAATTCGAGCCCAAACACCTCAGAAACGAAGGAACAAGCCGCGCACGAAAAACCGACAAAAATAGCTCGAAAAAGACACGAAAATCCAACGAGCTACAAACCGGGAACCATTGCAACCATGAAAGCTTCCATTCACTCGGAGGTTAGACTCTTTACAAATGGAGGAAAAATCTAACCCTAGAGAGCAAGGAAATGAGAAGCAGTCCGGATGGATAGTTTGCCTGGAAACCCTAGAGCTAATATATATGAGTCCCCTCCGGGCCAGGCAAAAGACCACACTACCCCTAACACTTAAGTTGTGATACAACCCCTCGGGGGAAAATAGGTCATGTAGCACTCCTCTTCATCGCACGGCCACGCTGTTGCCGCTGACCGTGTCCTCCTGACACAAGCCCTACGATCCCACCATGCGTTCGCCGGCATCGAAGCTTCTCGGCGCGCCCGGAACCCGACTCTGCTCGTCGAGCCTCCGGTTTTGGTTTTGTGTCTCAATCAAGTAACCGACTGTTTACTGGTGAACCGCCGCAAACCCTGCGTGCAGACTCCAGTTGTGAGCCGCTACCCTACACCGGCTTCAGTCCACGCCTTCATCTTGATTTTCTTGCCACCATGCGGCCCGCACTTGACCCCGCTGGCCACCGGGTCCCTCGAGTCAGGCCTACTTGTCTCTCCACTCCTCGGAGGCCCCGCAAGGCATAGACCTTTCACGCCCACTCTTCACCTGTACCAACGCAAATCAAGCCGCAACCTGCACCTGCAATACTCGGCAAAGAGTTAGTCCAAAGCACATTGTCAATCACACATCACAGCCAGGAGCGACCATCCACCGGTCCTTGGACGCTCCGGTCCTCAAGCGGAGAAGTGTCAGATCCAAAGAATCCAAGTTGAAGAGATCGTACAAATCACTGAGTTGCATAGGTAGCTGCTGGAGTTCGTTTGACAATTCATCTCTCTTCAGCCATGCATTGGTCCCGGGCCGAAGTGCGACCATAATGTCAGAATCATCATCTGACTTACCACGATGCATGTAGAATGTGTGGAGCTTTCTGGTAAAAGGAGCAGCCTTTTTGAGATCACCATCACTGAGAAGGTTCTTTCCAAATTTGTAATTTGGGTTAGCCATAGCCCAAGGATTCTTCTCAGTGTCACTCTCAGATTGCTTTGGGTTAGTCATATACCGACGATTCTCCTTGGTGTTTCTTTTAGATCGCTTTCTAGTAGGCCTCTTAGAGGTTTCTTTACAACAATTTTCCTTTTCCTGCTGCTTTGAGATGGATGAAGAAGGTTTTTTAAGGGCTTGCTTGCCTGTTGTACATGGTGTAGAGATATTATTTACAGCAAGTTTCCTTCCTTGTTGGTTTGAAATGGCTGAAGGTTTCTCAAGGGCTTTCTTGCCTAGTGGTGTCTCACCAGGACCTATTATAGAGGTATTAGGCCCAAATGTACCTGCTTTGGCATGATTGTTTTGAGCACTTCCGTTTGGGGGTGTAGGTTTTGTTGTTTCATGAGGAGAAGGAGGAGGAGGTGGTGGGCGTGGTGGTGGGGATGGAATATTTGGTGTCTCTTGCGGATGTGAGGATGCAAGTTTTTCTGTTTTTTCAGGACTAGGAGTAGGTGGGGATGGAATATTTTGTGTACCTTCCGGATGTAGGGACGGAACGTGTGGGGATTGAAAAGGAGAAGGAGGAGGAGGGGAACCATCTGAGGAAGAAACCTGTACTGTACTGTGTGAACTACAAGAAATCTGTACAATAGCCTGTGAACGAGATATAAATGTTGGTGCTCTTTGATGTCAATCTGACACCTTCTCCACTGTAACCTCTGTCCTTGAGCTTGTCCGATTTTCATCACCTCGTCATTAGGAGGGTATTCCAACAGTTCATCCGCAGAGATAGTATATATAGTGATCACTTCAACCACAACACAGTCTTCATGAATCGGGACTCTTTGTAGCGTAGTCTCCTCTGGATGAACGAGACCAAGTGCAGCCACAGATTGAAGCCTCCTCCACGTGATCCATAGGCCACAGTGTGTGGGTTCATTCAATATGCCTATAAGGTCTTCGTGTGTACGATCGTCACAGCGCACCTCCATCGCCAACTCTACAGTGCCATCGATCAAACCTACATCCGCGGACGCACAGATCCTCTTCAGTGTGGCGAGTGAAGGGCTTGCGCGATTGGACATTGGTGACAACACCATCTGGTGACAACACCACCTCTGCATCTGCATGTTCTGCATCCGCATCTCAGCCACCAGTTCTTGCTTGATTTGCTCATTTATCTTTTCCATATCAACTAATGTGTCGGTCTTCATCCTCTTCCTATGCTAAGGCCATGCATACTTCTAGCCCTAGTAGCTGGAGACACCACGCACATGACCATGTTGTTTAGGGCGGCCCAAGCACTGACTTAGCACATCATACTCCTTCTGCCCTGCCATTCCTAAAGATTTTGCACATGCAATCTTCTCCTTGATGTCTGCAGCCATTTTTTCTGCCTCTTTGTTGTTGAACACTATCACGGCAACACGACCTTTAATCACTAGCTTACTCCTTGCTCGTA
Organism: Cenchrus americanus; assembly: GCA_947561735.1. Lineage (NCBI taxonomy): Eukaryota > Viridiplantae > Streptophyta > Magnoliopsida > Poales > Poaceae > Cenchrus > Cenchrus americanus. The sequence goes on along the minus strand of OX387242.1, from coordinate 159,560,633 downwards.
GACAATTCTTGGAACGATCATCACGGTAGGCATCATATGGGTTGGGGATACCAGCTGCCGCAAATTGTCTGTCCTCTTCCTCCCATTGTTCTAGTTTCACAGTATAACCAGCTGGACCCATGTTGTGCTCGCTTGTGTTCCGACTTCGGAGTTCTTTGAACTTGACACTAGTAGATGAGGCTTGCTCGGTTTCGGCTTGTTTCATGAACTCCTTCCACTGTTCCGGGACAATAAACGGGTGCCTTGTAAATGGCTCAAGTCCTTTTCTGATAAACTCTCGCCTAAGCTGAAATCTGAATTGTCTCCATGCCTTAGCTGCCGTCTTCCAGAAAAGCTTGAATGCCTGCGGTTTCGCATCTTCCTGGAACTTCAAGTATTTCTGCACATGCTTATCAAACAAGTCCCACCTTTTATCATTCCTTAGTTCTTTGATTTCCTACAAGTTCAAAGGTATCTTCTGTCTAGCAACGAGCCCCGCAAGCACCCTGAACCTGCGCTTTTGAGTCAATGGTACTGGCATCCCCACTATGTTGACCTCAGTGACTATCATTGTGTCACTTGGCCACTTTGTGGATATCCTTGGCGCTCTGCCTCGGCACTGAGCCCCACGCATCTGGTCTTGTTGTGCACTAATAGTGCCATAACCCTCTTCTTCATCTTGTGGCCCAGGTCTATAGTCCTTGTCAGAATTATCCTGTGAATTAATAGTCCAGGGAATTACAGTAACTACTTTAGCCCGCTGTAATATCATTGGTTCTTGGTAAACCATTAACATAAATGGAAAATTCAGTAACCAAAAAATTAGAGCAGGCAAAGCGACCATACCATTTTAAAGAGCAAGATGCAGGCTACCTCGGTTGCTCATGAGGTACTTATTCAACTTGGAGAGAATGTGCAGATGTGCATAGGAATAAGAGCAAAACCAAATGTAAGAGTCAATCTAAAGGGAAATGCTAAGTGTGTATACGATAGACAGCTAAGTATGTCCACATGTACTTATACAAAGGAGCCACGGCATACCCTACAATTCCCACAAGTACAAGTATATTATACGCATTTATATAAAAAGAAAACATACACACGCATATGTCGTATACTTGATTACCTGAACGCATGTGTGCTGCAAAAGCGCGCTTGGCCTAATTCCATAATCTCGAGCAAATATACCAAATTACCTTATTACTGAATTGTTGTTAATTTTACAATTGTTACCGAGTTGGTAGAATGCATTTACTGAAATGTATAAGACATTTTTAGAGCGGCATACCATAAACTCAAATCCTAGATTCGCCACTGACCTTCGCACTGCCGGAGCGGAGGGATCTCTACTCCTCTCGCTGCCTGCTCGCCACCACGTCCTCGTCCTCGCGTCGACCTCATGGCTGGATCCCTCCTCCTCCTAGTCGTCGACGTCGTCATCGTCGCTAGATCCCTCCTCTAGTCGTCGTTGTCGTCGCCATAGCTGCAGCTGGGTCTCTCCTCCTCTAGATCTCACTATCAGAGCTGTGGTGCACATTGCGCCGAGAGTGGTGTGGTGTGCGTCTCAGCAAAGGGGTGTAGAGTGGGTGTTGTAGGTCACATCACCAAGGAAACTAACTCATAAGTCATAACAAACATATTCACATCTGACATGCATCAGCAGGGCACATCACCAAAATGAGACTGCATCAGCTGGGTGCATCACCAAACTAGATTTTTGCTGCAAGGGAACTAGTTAGCTAGCTAGATGGCTTCTTTTGTGCTGCTGCCTCAAGTTCAACTAGCCTTTTCTCTAGTTTTGCAACTCTTTCTGCCAGCTCAGCATTCTTCTTTAGAAGTTCAATCTCCTGCCTCTTTTGTGCGGCTTTAAGTTGCTCATCCTGCTTGTCAATTCCATTCCAGATGTAGTCAATGTTGAGGACCATGTGTGGTTCGAGGACTGGTGGATGGTCACTTCCTGGTGTGATGAGTGATTGACAACGTTGTGTGGACTGATTCTTGGCTAAGTATTGCAGTTGCAAGTTGCGGCTTGACTGATGTTAGTGCAGGTGAAGAACAAGCGCGAAAGGTTGTTGCTGGTGAGGCCTCCAGGTGTGGAGAAGACAAGTAGGCTTCGTTCGAGGGACCCTGTGGCCAGCGGGGTCAAGTGCGGACCGCATGGTGACATGAACAACAAGATGAAGTCATGGACAGTTTCTTGGTTGATCCTCAAAACCAAGGTCGAGCTGGGACTACATGGGAGCCGAGTCATGAGTGGCGATTGGCGGAGGCTACACTGAGTTCACGGGGTTTCCAGTGGTTCAGTAGAAAACCACTGGGTTCCTTGGTTGATCTACAAAGCCAAGACCGAAGAACCGAAGACGAATATGCAATAGCTCTAGACCGGTCTTACCGGTGGGTCTGACCGGTCTAACCGGTGGGTACCGGTTTGATCGGTGACGAGCACCAGTCTGACCGGTGTGCGACGACGCAGTCTGGAGACTTCGAAGCAGAGGACACGCGTCACGATTGCAAGGCTTGTGTCGAGGCTAAGCAAGTTTGCGGTCGCTGGGCATCCGTCTGATGGTGTTACGAAGACGATTTCTCAAAGTGCCCTTGGTGGGCGTGTATCCTAGTTTAGGCCTTAGGGGTAATTTTGTCATTCGGGTTGCCTCCATGTAACCCATGGGGTGAGAGGATGGCAGCCATCTCTTGGAACCCCAGCTCATTTTGTTTTCCTATTTTCCCTTTTTATTTTCTTAGGATTACCATAGGACTAGCTTGAGAGCTTCATGGTGAGATCCTGTGAGAGGGTTGGATGATCGGGCGGTTCCTCAAGGCTTTGTTTTGTTTTTCCCGGTTGTTCTTGGTGGTGATTTTCGGATCCCTCTCTTGGTGGTTTTCTTGGTGTGTTTTCAGGTTCTTGCTCTTGTGGATTTGATGGGGCAAATATGTGTGAACCCTTAGTGGTTCTTTTGCCTTTGATTCCCCTCCCAAATCCGTGAGTTAAGGGGCTCAATTTTGGGGTTTTCGGTGTTCTAGGGTTAGAGGAGTTCTTGGCGGGATTTCTTTGATTCCTCTTGATTTGGCAAGTTTTGGTGGACAAAAACTTGGCTATGGACTCCTCATATGGTGTTCCTACTATCCCCAAAGTCTTGTGCAAATCTGTGGAGCAATTCAGGAGATCGGGAGTTGGATTTGGGGGAGTTGACCCTGAAGGATCAGATGGCGACTAGAGAGGGGGGAGTGAATAGGAGCCGGTAAAAATTCTTCTCAAAGAACCCGGCCTATACCCTAGTCAAATCCCGGTCACACACAAGCGATGAATCGAATCACACACCAATCGCCAAGACAACGAGGTTATAGATCAACCTCTTGTCCTAGGAATGATTCCTTGAAGCACACGCGGAAGCACAAGAAAGGAAGGAAGGAATCGAACCAAGAAGCAAAGCACACAGGCTTTGGCGGACCGTCCGGCCAGGAGGGGTAGACCGTCCGCACTGGCCACGCGGACCGTCCGGCCTGCTACTGCGGACCGTCCGCACCAACACCGCGGACTGTCCGGCCCTACACCGCGGACCATCCGATAAAACACACAGAACCTCCAGAGACGCACCGCGAATAACGGACCGTCCGCGGGGAGCACGCGGACTGTTCGCCAGGCACCCGCAGACCGTCCGCCCAGCACACGCGGACCGTCCGAAACTTCGTCCAACCAAAACTCAAAACCACGACGGATCGAAACAAAAGGCGAGCAAGAACACGAAGAACACCCGACGAACATGTGCGGCGCGGACCGTCCGCCAGGACGATGCGGACCGTCCGCGAGGCATGGACAGAGCAGAAAAACAGCCCGACCTCGAAGGTCAACTCCCCCATATCATCATCGGATTTCCCAAATGGTTGAAGCTATGAAGACAAGGGTTTGGGGACTTGAAAAGCGTCACACAAGGATGCTATAGCCCAAAAATCTTTCCTTCTAACTCCCTAAATCACCGGGAATCGCGAATCCTTTGAGCACCACCAAAAGCTAGAGCACCGAACGAAAATCCTTGAATCGAAGTGGTTTCCTGACGTTTGAGGGCACAAGATCAATCACAAAGATGCACGAGACATCTATCCATGTTTCCCTCAAAGAAATCCAGGGAGAAACCCACTCAAATCCACGGAATCACACCGAGAACTAAGGCACGAAAACAAGCACAAAACGACCACGAAAAACACAACTCCGAATCTTCTATACAAACCAGGAAAGATTCACAAGGTCTAGCATGCCGCCCTAGCATCCATCCCTCTCAACAAATCTCTCATGAAGCTCTCATGCTAGCCTAGAGAAAATGGAGAAGAAAATAGCTACGAAAAATGAGAAATTGGAGGGGGGAAATGAAACCCTAAGTCACGGTGAGAGAGAGCCATCCACACACACTCATGGCTGATATATCAGGTCCCGCCGGAGTGGTAAATGACTCGACTACCCCTAACTTAACTACTGGCGATACAACCCACGTAGGGGCATTTAGGTAATGTTTGTGGGTCTTGCCATCGGACGGCCGCGCTTTTGTCGCACCCCGCGTCCTCTCGACGCAGGCCATGCGATCCCGCCGCGTGTCCTCCGCTTCGAAGCTTCCCGACACGCCCGGATCCCGTCTCCGTCGTGTTGGGTCTTCGGACTTGGTTTTGAGGCCCAAACCAAGAAACCGTCCTCCGATGGTTTTGTGGGCAAACCACCAAACCCCGCGTGCTCGGTCCGACCTCCCGCCAAACCACTTGACTCGACCACCACCGTGCACCGGCTCGATCGTCCACGACCTTGTCTTGCTCGTCTCGCCACCATGTGGCCCGCACCTAGTCCCGCCGTCCACCGGGTCCCTCGAACCGAGCCTACTTGTCTCTCCATCTCCCGGAGGACCCTCAAGGCTGAAGACCTTTCGCGCCCGTTCTTCACCTGCAACAACATGAACTAGGCCGCAGCCTACACCTGCGCACTAAGCCAAGTGTCAGTCCAACACCCGTTGTCAATCACTTATCACTGAGGAGCGGTCATCCATCGACCACTGGGACGCTCCTGGTCCTCAGACCCGCGAGTGCTATTCATCCCGAGTTGCCCAGGTTTGACCGGTGTGTGTGACCGTTCTGGTCGGTGCATGCCACTTGAGGGATTTGCCTCGGGTGAACTACTTGACTCGTGTGTCTTTGGGTCGTGAGGCTGTTGATCAGTTCTTCATCTGTTTGGTGTTGTTTTGCTTGGGTTTGTGAAGGGTTCTCCTTCCTTGCAGGTTGTGTTTTGGTTCCAGAGCCTAGAGAAGTCACTGAGGCTCTTTGGAACATTTGTTGTGCGGCTGCTGTAGCCGCCGGCCTGACCGGCTTTGTTCACCGGTCCGACAGGTGTCACCGGTCTGACCGGTGCAGCACAGGCAGCAAGACGTGCAAGTTTTCGCTGTGCGTGTTGGTGAGTTCTTGGCTCTGAAGGTTGTTTGTTGGTTCCTTCGTCCAGTAGCACTCTAGTGGCTGCGTTGACTTGGCCAACTTGAGTAGTGAGTCGGAGACGTGTGTTGGAAGCCGTGTTCGTCTTCTTGGAGTCTCCATCTCCTTCGAGAAGAATTTTTATCGGCTCCCATTCACTCCCTCCCTCTTTGGTTCGCCGTATCGGTCCTTCAAATGTCATCATGAGTAACATCATGGTCCTAAAACAAAGGAAAAAATTGTATTGATGCAAGCTTCATAACAGTTGTAATTTACAAGAAAGTTGTTTTAGCTCTAACTGGTTTCAAAACTTGCCTGCTTCTCTTCAGCCGATTCCTTGAGCTTGTTGATTTGAGTCCAAATCCTATCAATATCATGTGCAACAACTTCCTACAACAAATAGAAATTGATGCATTAGAACAATTGATCAGTGAAGATGTGAAGGTCCGGGGACAAAACTCGTGCGTGATGGTTTCGGAACTTGCCTCATAGTCTTCAGAATCATCACTAGAGTTGTTGCCGGAGTCGTCACCGGAGTTGTTGCCAGAGTCGTCGCTGGAGGAGATGAGGTCTACCAGCACCACTCTTCTGCCCGAGTCGTTGCTGTGCGGCGGACAGCACCGAGGAAGACAGACGAGGACGTGGCCGTGGGGCCTCCTCCTTGCAGAACCTCCCCCTAGAGTCGCGTGCCAAACCTGCGACGGAGACGAGGAAGGCAGAAGCCCGTGAAGAGGATAGAAGGCGGAAGGTAGGGCGGAGGGTTTATTAAAAAGATTCGGATGCAGAAATGATTAACAAACACTCGTCGCCAATAAAGGGGCGGGTCTAGGCCTGTTCGAATGAAGAACAATTTGTTTTTCCCCTTTTAATCTACAATCACATTTTGTATCACATTTTTCACAGTCAACCATAATCCAAATTTGATGATATTTGTTTCTGAATTTTTCTAAAATCAACATATATTCATTTATGTCATTTTTCGTATGTAATTCCATTTCTTGGATGTTGTTTATACACCTTATATTGTTCCTTATAAGTACAACATATAAATACTATTTTTTTACACAACCATTACTAATTAAACTTTGCATTTCGTAATCTTATGGTGAACACAAGGTTATGTTAAAATTTCAAATGCATATGAGTTCGAACATGTTTTAAAGTGTGGAAAACTTCAATGTTGAAGTAACATTCTAAGAAACTATGTGAGAGATGTAGACATTTGTACACAAGCGAAGAGGGAGACAACGATGAGCGCCAGAGAGGGCCAAGCGGCGGTGGAGTGAACCTAATGCCGTAGACAAGGGTCCTTGACTGGATCCTCTCGGATTCCGACGAGGGGCCAAGCAGCGGCAAGGAGGAGCATGCCGGTAAGGGGGAAGCGAAGTGGGTGAGTGGCCTGCCTCACGTTTGCGAGCACAAGTGTTTTGCAACTACGAAGAGGTGTCAAGGGAGTGGCAAAGAAGGTGTAGAGGACCTCATCTCTGACTCTAGCAATGACTGGGATGACGGCGAGGCAAGTTTCTCTGAATCTCACTTCCTTTTTACTTGTTCTATAGATGGAGCTTAAGGTAGCTTAAGCTTGAGCTTCATAAAGTTAATTAGTGCCTATGATGATGTCTTCGATGCTTGTCATGATCTTAATTATACCAAGTGCTGAGGTAAATCAGTTCTGAACTAAGTTTTGCTTTTACTTGTCACACCCTGCTCCAAGGTCTGAGGCAAATTAGTTATGAATTAACTATGTTGTTCTTATACCATGTTTAACCCTGTCTCAGGCAAAACTCTTTGAGTCGCGTGCAGAGCTTGAGTTACTTCTTAACCTTAATGTCTGGGATTATGTGAAACTTGAGTTTGAAATAATCACAATAGAAGTGAACATCCTCATCAAAAAGGCTAAGCACATAAGGAGGTACAATTATACTACTGAACAAAATCTCGAGCCCATTGAAGGTGCGCTAGAAGGGCTTCAAGAATCCTTGGTTGCTTACGAAGAGGCTGCAAAAAGAGCCAATAATCTTGATGGGGCATGATCTAGTTCAAGATTGTTGATGTGCAGGGTGAGTAGCCATAATTTTGTAGATGTTCAAGGGGCACGCCTTTGTTGATGTGTATGGTCAGATAGCACGACCATAGTAAATAATGTGCTGGACTAGTTAAGTCCTAGCCTGATATATGGACAAGTTAACCTTTTGTAATAATTATCTTTATTCCTGTGGACAAGTTATCTACATCTTTGTGGACAAGTTTTCTCTCTTATGATGTCTGTTTTGTCTCGGAATATATGTGTGTTGATTGTGCCTGTATGTCGTAATGGAAGCAATGAGAGATGGATGAGTTGACCTGTCAATGAGGACCGACTCAAAGGAGACGATGATTAACAAACCTCCATCTCATTTGTTCACTGACGCTGCGCTCCCGCTTCACAACAGTTGAGTGCTCTCAGACTTCAATTATTGGGCTCTCAAACTAGTAACGGGCGTCAAATTCTCATCAGTAACGGACTTTATAGCACGTTACCAATACAGAGTGATCAGTAACGGACTTAAACAGCCCGTTACTGATAGGGCATTAATTAGTAACGGACTTTACTAGTCTGTTACCGATAGGATTCACTTGTGTAACGGGCTCTATTTAACGTCCGTTACAGAGAATTCATGTAATGGGCGTTTAAGAAGACCGTTATCAGAAGTCCATATTTGTAACGGGCGTTGCGGAGGCCAACCCCGGGGTCGACTGGCCGCGCTTATCTGTACCGGGTGCCAAGTAACAACTGTTACAGATGTGGGTGCATGTAACGGGTGTTAAGGGCCCGTTACAAATGCTGCGTGACCTTTTTGGGGTTTTCACGTAGTGATGGTTGGAGCTTCCCACCTCTGTCACTTTGCTATAGATGTTCTCCAACACCTTGTCTATGGCCTTGAACTTGCTTACAGTGTCCTTGTTGATCTTAGCTTGCTCGTCCACGAAGTCCTTCAATTGTATACGAAGCGGAACCGAATTCAGAATGGATGAGCTTGCATTAAATTGAGGTCTACCTTGCCCGTAGCGGAAGTTCGGCAAATCCCCCTTCCTCATGTAGTCGAGCACCTTGGCTTCCTCTGTACAATCCTTGTGGACATGGCCATATTCTCCGCACTCTTCACATGTGGATCTTGCTTCGGCAGCCTTTAAGTCTTGAGCCTCTTTCTTTTCTATCTCCATTTTCTCCAACCTTTGCATAAGTGAATCGATCTTGCCCTCGAGTATGTCTTCCTTCTCCACTTGCAAGACTCCTTTGACGTTCCCTGTGGGTTGAACCAGAAGTAAGCGTCCAGATGACGCCCATGTGTCATTGTCCGCGACCTTCTTGAATAGAGTGAAAGCTTCGGTCGGTGTAAGCTCGATGATAGAACTCCCCGCCGATGCATCAATGATCGTCCTTGACGCCATAGTGAGTCCTTGGAAGAACGTTTGCACGAGGTCCTCCTTCGGGAACTTGTGATGTGGAACCGCCCGAGTGTACTCATTGAAGTGCTGGAATGCCTCCTAGATAGTTTCCGCAGGATATTGAGCAAAAGTAGCAATCTTATTACATAAGCTTTGAGTTTTACCCGGTGAGTAATATTCCTTCATGAAGGCCCTCATCAATGCATTCCAATCTTGCACCGTCTCTACCGTTGAGAGTAGAACCATTGCAAAGCCTTCCCGAGTAGCAAGAATAGAAAGAGCATTGCCCTCATTTGATCTTGAGTCATCCCGTCCATGTTGAATGTTTGACATAGTTGAATGAACGCTTGGAGGTGAAGGTTCAGATCTTCTTTACCGGTGAAGGGTGAATGTTGCACCATGCGGATTGTTGAGGTCTTGATCTCGAACGGCCTTCCAATCTCCGTGAGGTTCAAGATTGGTAGGTTGATGATGTTCGGGTGCATAGCTCCCCGATCTTGCGTTCTTGCGGTTGTTCTCCCATCGGTGGAAGTCGATTCTCCCGACGACTTTGAGGTGGTGATTTCTTCAGAGATTCCAACGATCTTTCATCTTCCGACTTCGAATCTACAAAATTCAGCTTCATAGCTTGTTGTGCTTCGTGTCTCCTTAGTTTGTAAAGTTTTTCTAGATCATCCATAAAATTATCGTGTTTGTTGGAGAGGTAGCCGTCCATCTCCTATTAGGGTTTGCAATAAACAAATTATACAAAAAAATGAAAAATAAAAACAAATCTAAGAAAACTAGGGTTAGACAAACTAGATTAGATTCATTTTGAGGATGATCAAATGTTACTACACGCAAAAAGAAAAACCAAAAGGAAACTGAAAATTACACAAAAAGCAATAAAAGATCAAATCTTGATCACTTGTTCTCTGGCAACGGTGCCAGAAAAAGGGGCTTGTTGACGGTGTATAATCGTATTAAACAACAAGTGGACTTGCAAGCAGACAAGTCCACCATCGCAGTCAAGGGACCCTTCTTCCCTCGAGTGATGAAACCAAGGTATCAAATCCGTGGAACAAATGTGTGATGCAAGGGTTGATCTAATAAAGCAAAGAAACTTCGATCTTCAAGATGTGAAACCTATGCATCTAATCTCAAAGAACATCATAAAAACAAATCTAATCTATGAAAGCTGGAGGTAGCAAGAGATAGAGGGGGATAGATAAACCAATCTAGAGAGATTGGATCAAGCCTTTGTTAAAGTTCCGAGCAAAGAAGTAACAAGTTCAATCTCATTAAAAGCTTCTTTAAACCATGGTTTCCCGTCACTACAAAAAAACCTTGCGATCCATGACGATATTCACATAACATTTTCAGATTTCATCATAGATCACACTGCATCCATGACGAACTGTTAGATTTCGTCATAGATTCGCAGCGCTGGATATGAAGCCTGATATGAAGTCCAAACACTATGACGTTGTGCCAGTTTCGTCACAGATTTCGTCATAGATCACGATGCATCCATGGCAACAGTCACATTTCATCATAGATTACCAGTGTTGGATATGAAGCCCGATATGAAGTCCAAACATTATGACGTTGCGCCAATTTCGTCATAATCCGACCACATTGCATTTCAACATTTTCTCATGATCAATAAATTCAAAAAATCATATAATGTGTGAAAAGAATTAGAGATAATCACAGTCAAAATTTAAAAAGTCTAAATTTTATCTTTTTCTAAAGCATATAATATTATATATTCAGTATATATAGATATACCTATATAAAGACAAATAAAATTGGATTTCCATTTTATGATTTTTTATAATTTATTACTATTTTCTAAATATTCAGTTGAATTAAATAAAAACGAAAAAGACAAAATCATATTTAAAATCACATATAACCGAGCTCGGGATGTAATCTGGACAGTTTCAAAGGTTCAAGTATATGCTTTGTGTAGTTAAGAAGTTTAGGAGCAAAACTAGACTTTTGCGAAAATTGAACTCAAAGTATGTTGGGCTTGGTAACCGGAGTCGAAGTCTGCTGGTGGCCCTCTAACTCCTTAATGAGCTAGGAAACCACCCCGAGATCCCAAACCAGCCCACGCAACACAACAGGCCGGCCCAGTTGCGCAGCCCAAAAGGCTCGCCCAGGTGACAAAAATGGAGGGCTACCTGCAGACTTTTTGGCATCCATGAGTTCAAAAATTAATTATTTCCAATAAACCTGTAGAAATTAATTTAAATAGTAGAAAATAGCAATTTGTTCAAAAAATCTTGAAACTTATAGAAGACAACTTAAATGTATTTCTTTACATGTGAAAAATATGTTTGGGTATATAAATTAATTATTTTTTCAATTAATGCGTAAAGGTGTCTTAATTACGTATTTTCAAATAGAAATTTTTTTTGCATAATAATTGGAAATGTGAATCCCCATGTGTTAATAGAAGAGTAAATGTAAGGTTATTTGCAGAATTTTGCAACTTTTTTCACAAAGGTGTACTCATTAGTGATTTAAAAAATACAAATAATAACTTTTTTGCACAAATAATTTCAATGAGAATCCCCATATGTTAATAGAAGAGTAAACGTAAGGTTATGTCCAGAATTGAGGTGTACGTGAGCAAGAAAATACTCCATGGTACACAAACTTCAAAGTTTAAGTTGAGTTGTATGAAAGAATCATTTTTCATTTGTTAAAGTTGTAGATCTTGGTAGAGAATGATTTTAGAAAATTTTAGAAAAAAGAATCATCCAATTTGGAGTTAGTATGAGGCAGAAAAGCTAGTTACGAGTTTTAGACAAAGATTAAAAAGAGAATACACACTTGTTCATCTCAGTTCATAGCATGTGCAATTTCTGTTTTTAATCTTTGGATAAAACTTGTAAACTGTTTTTCTTCCTCATACGAACTCCAAATCGGTTGATTCTTTTTCCTAATTTTTTCTAAAATCGAGATGTTTTACTCAGTGTCATTTATTTGTATCTTAATTACTATTTCTTGATTGCTTTTCATACTACATATCTTTTCCAACTAAAAATTGAATATAAAAAACATGTTATTTCATAATAATTGCTAATATAACTTAACATTCTTTAATGTTATGGTCAACACAAGGTTGCATCCAAATTTGAGGTGTCCATGGGTAAGAAAGTATTTGAGTGTGTACAGACTTTGAAGTTTAAGTTGAGTTGTACGAAACAATGTGATGATCTATGTAGTTTATGAACAATGTATAGTCCAATTTTCACAAAATGATATGAAACTTTTTTGTCAAGCTTGTACATCGATAAAATGATCCTGTGCCAATTCACATATTTTTTTGATATATTATCATTATTTTATAACAAGGTGACCACGTAGCAGAACTGGAATGGTCAAGTTGCTTCGCCGCAACCACGTGGCGCACGCCGCAAAACATGACCTAGAATGGAGCATAGGAGCTTCAACATGATTTTTGTGAAATTTTTTAGGTACACATAGCTCAACTTGGAATTACTTTTGGTAAGCACACAAAAATTAAAATAAATGATAGAAAATAGCAAATCTATTTAAAAAATTCTGAAACTCCTAGATTACAACTTATTTGTTGTCTGCTACATGTGAAAAATGGATTGGTGGTATTTAAGACAACTAAAGTTTGAGTTATTCGTAAGGGTGTGTTATTTAGGCGTTTAAAAAAATATAAAGAAACTTTTTTGTCAACAAGTGGTGGTGTAACTTCATATTTCATTATACTAAGACTAAAATAAGATTGTGACTAAATTTTAGCTGCATACGACTTTAACAATGTTATGAGGTGTTTAGACTTCAAAGTTTGAGTATAGTTATAAGAAACTATGTGAGCGATGTTACTATTTGTGAACATCTATAATCTCACTTTATTAAAACCATCTGTATTTTTTAGGAGCATTATATGCTTAAAATATGCCTCCATGTCAACTTGTAGAATGTTTTAGACAAATTTAAATATTATTAAATTATCTTGTAATAATTTGAATATTAATGGTTGCATTATCTCTAACAAAAAATTTATTTTTTTTCTTTTATGTTTTGGACATGGACTATAATCAAACATACGAGTATAAAAATATTTTGTCTCATATTTCTTGAATTTATTATGTGGTACATATAGTTCAAACTTAAACCTAAGTAAGCAATAAAAATAGTGAATCACTTGTTTAAATGGAATAAAAGTTGGTTTGGGCCGTTTTCTGTTAAAGCCCAATTCATCTTAGTCGTCCATCTCGGAACCAACGACTCATGTCGATAGTCACGTATATAAAAGACCACCAAACCGAAACCCTAACTCTCTCCCATTAATCTTCCGACGCCGCAGCCCAGAACCCCCTCCTCCTCCGCCCACCAATGGACACGGACGCCACCTGAACGACGCCCGCCCGTCCCGCCTCCGTGCTGCCTGCTTCCACCCCGACGACGATTCGCGCCGCATTACCGCGGGGCCGGCCGCCGCCCAGATCTGGGGAGCGCCGCCGCGTCGCGTCCACAAGTGACGACCAGATCTGGAGGCCTCCTTTTCTTTTTCTCTTTTTTTTCGTGCGCGAGTCAGGCATCCTGCGCTCTTGCGATACCTCCTCCCTCCTCCGCTTGCTTTCATGTTTGCTTGCGTCTCGAATTCTACTACCACAGCACGAATTTTCGTGCGCGAGTCAGGCATCCTGCGCTCCTGCGATACCTCTTTTTTTTCGTGCGCGAGTCAAGAATCATGTAGGTTTTTCTATCATGTTTGCTTGCGTCTCGAATTTTACTACCACAGCAGTTCCCTTTTTTCCCTCTCTCTATCTATCTATCTCTCGTTTGTTTATTTTCTCGGAAACAATTGTTGTCTGTCCTATTCATCTGTCAAGAGTTGTAAAGTGCATACTAATTTCATTGCTTCTGCCACAATGAAAGTTTTTATTTCATTCAGTGTTCATGTATTCAGTAAAAGGATGATATATGCGGGCACTGTTCCTCTTTGTTCAGTAAGGAGTGGCAGGTAAAGAGAGGAAATAAAAATGTTCCGTATGGTCCCTTTTTCAGCCTTGGACTTGACCTGGACACGTCTCTGTTGATGTGTTGTAGTGACCTTAAAATTTAATACCTGAGTTCTATAAAATTTAATACCTGAGTTCTATAAAATTTAATACTGCCATAGTACCTGAGTACCTGAGTTGTAGTGACCTCAATTGCTTCTTTTGCTGTTTCTTGTTGCAGGCCACTATTCTTGTAAATGCAAATGCATCCGACGATAAAGACAAAGAAAAGTTTTAAAAAGGTTGGGTTGACTAACATCCTGTTTCTTTGCTTTTATCATTTGTGTATTGAAAAGGGAACATATTGATGTGTTGCAGATATGTGATTTCTTAGTCCCGTGCCATGCCCCATTCATGTCCTTTATCATGTTTCATTGATTTCTGTTTACTTGTGTTTGATTGTCCAAACATTAGGGCTTCTATACTGCTCAAGATCTCCAAACTCTCTTATTTCTGAAGTACTGAACTGTTGTGAACAGTTGAGATATCTGTACATTGTCTGAATCTGAAGCTTGTTTATTTTCTCTACTGCAATGCTAATGAATTCCTTTACTTTATTGTTTCAGCCTAATCACTAGTACACATGTGGATAATGCATTCCCTAGTCCTAAATTACCTGATAACAATTTCATTCCAGTGATGCTTCTAATTGTGACAGCTATTAGTTGTATTAGAAAGGTCCTTGCTCAACAGATTCCATTGTTTGCCCTACTTGTTTACTGATACTAAAACAAATATGACATATACTTATTCTGTATATTTTTCCTTAGATACATTGCAATAACTATAATAATTTTGTTTACAGAAGCATCTCTAATGCTTCGGTCGGTTGTTGACAGCCAGCAAGAGAAAATTGACAGCCAGCAAGAGAAAATGGATGATCTGTCAAGTCAAGTGATGGCGAGTCAGAAGAAGCAAGCCGAGTTGGAGGCAAAACTGGACCTTCTCCTAAAGACAAATCAAGGCAACTAAGCGGCAAGATGGTATGCTACCTTTTGGTGGAACTTTGCAGGAACCGAACTGTGCAGTGGGCAACAACTGGTGTTTTGACCAAACTTGTCTATACTGTGTTACCTGTGTTTTGATGGTGATATCCTGGTCTTTTTGGTGATATCCTGGTACTTTTGATGGTGATATCCTGGTAGTTTTGATATTTTGCTCTTTTTGGTGATATATGGTGATCTGGTGCTGAGATTTTTATGTCAGGCTAGACCTAAAAAGATATGATTTGTTTTCTGGGAATTATAGCTGTTTTGAAATGTATGACATGTGCCTGGAATGAATATGGTTTCTTATTGCAATCTATTTGGGTTGGGCTGTAATGTATTTGTGGGCTGAAATTCATACGCAGCGAAAAAAATCAGATTAGATTAAGGCCCATATTCAATTCGGCCTGTTAAAAAAATATGACATCATCAATGCCACATTTTCTGCCACGTGGTAGCCACAATATGTGCCACGTGTCAGCCACAATATGTGCCACGTGTCGGCCACAAAATCTGCCACGGGGCAGCAACAAAATCTGCCACGTGTGGCCCCACGTGGACGCCATGTCATGTGCCATGTGGTGCTCATGTCAACAATTGCCACGTCATCTGCCACGTCCTCATCCACGTCAGCTTCCAACTCATCATCCACGTCATCTACGAGTGATGTGGCAAGTTAATCTATGACGGTCATCTTTCGTCATAGATTTTGGGCTTCGGGCTGGGTTCAATGGGCTTTAGATAAATCTATGACGCCATTAGAACGTCATAGATCACGTTAATCTATGACGAATATCTTAGTTCGTCACAAGGCTTAATCTATAACGATCAATACATGACGAAATGAAATTTCGTCGTAAAAGCCGTTTTATGACGATTTTTCATTGATCCATGACAAAAAATCACCGTCATAGACCGCCACATTTTTTTATAGTGCGCGCAACTCCAAAAACGCCCGCCTTTTGGAGCCACCGTTCTGTCACAATGCACCCCTATTCGTGCGGGTTAGTCTAGGGCGAGTCCAAAGACAAGTTGAAATCTCTCGGGAGGTCAGGCATGCACCTCTAGTCACCACGGCTACAAGAACATCCTCGGTGATCCATCTTGAGAATATATCTTAAGATATGAAAAGCCGATCGAAATCAAATTGCAACTTGATAATCAGATTGCAACTTGATAATTCAACATTACATGATACATAAATCAAGATCACCACCGGGATCCTACCTTGATCTTGCTTCTAGCTCCGGGAACTCCGACATGGTCTTCCTTGCAAGGTTCCCACGTCGGCTAGGGAGACCCTAGTCAACTAGCTCGACCCTGTCCTCTCAAAGATGGTGTACTTCTCTTCTCTGCTCCTCGACGGCCGATGACGAATGAGTAGATGCGTGGCTCTTGGCCTTTGGGCTATAAATAGTCCGAATGGCGGCTAGGTCAAAGGGGGGGGGGGGGTCGACTGGACGCTGAAATGGACTGGGCCGGCCGGCTTTGCCTGGTGTCGGCTACTGAGTCTTCTAGATCCTTTCCCCTTCTACATGTGGGCCCTTGTCGTCAATTTCTCTCCGGATTGGATGAAGCTCCTTGTCTCGCAAGATTCAGCACATTTCCGACTGGGTCCTCAAAGTTTTTCATCTTCTCGGATTTGGTCCTTGTGCTCTTGGAGTCATGTTCACTTCATTGCTTGACTTGTACCAGACTTTAAGGTCTTGTCAAGGTGCTTGATGAACTTATCCCGGATGTATTGCTTTCAACACTAAAACCCTGCATAAACACCAAACTCCAGTACCGACATGCATGAACGAACTTGTTATACCAATGGGGTTAGTACTAATGGATAAGATATAAAAGTCATGATAACACTAAAGTTAAACTCATGACTAGGTTGACGGAATTTCACCGTCAACAGCGTGGCACCGGCCTATGGCCAGGCGGTGTGTCGCGCCACGTAGGCACATGGGGCTCATGGAACCCGGCCTTGGACCGGCAGTCGCTGGCCTGTATCGTCATACGCGCTTGAGGGTACGGTGGCGAGGCTGACGTCGCGTGGCGCGCGCGTTCCAGCTAAAATTCAAAACGGAGTGGCTCAGTTTGACTCTATTTTTCTCCCAAATTCGTAACCGAACTGCACCAAAGTTTGAATACCAAACTTGCTCATCACACTACCCTCTACCACTTCTACAAAGGCTCAAGGGCATTTTGATCAACAGATTCGGCATGAACTGCAGGGGAACTTTGCAGTTTTCTCAGCCCCGGTGAATAGTAGATCTAGGCGTTGACTTGAGTTTTTCCCCCTTTTCCTCTGCAAACTAGCAATGCCACTCAACAGGAAAGTTGTGTGCCTCGACCAAATGCACAACTTTTACATCGAGAAAAAGTGAGGTGTTTAGATGAAATTTGGAGAACGGGCCAATGGTTCTAGAAAGACAAAGAAAGTCAAAGGGGTAGCTAGGGTTTTGAGCTAGGGTTTGACAAAGGGTGGACCATAGATGGTTAGTGACTTTATTAAGGAGGTCATTAGCACTATTTGACACTAAGTAAAAACACGGGGTGGTACAGCCTATCCCCTTAACAGGAATCTCATCCCGAGATTCGAAATTTAAAATATAGGCGGGGAAAGCTCACTTACGAGTTTGACTTGGAAGAAAGTCCGGATACTCGGTGTCTAGAAAGTGCTCGATCTCCCACATAGCTTATTCTTCTATGTGGTGACTCCATTGTATCTTGTACATCTTCACCTTTTATCTCCTAGTTTGCCATTCCTTTTGTTCCAATACTCTCATTGGATATTCTGCCAGCAATAGGTTTGGTTCTATGTCTACATTTGTCTCCTCAATTATTTGTGCTTCCGGTATTTGTTCGCACTTTTTCAGTTGTGAGACGTGAAACACGTCACGCACTATGGAAAGTCAGTTTGGGAGTCGAATACGATAGGCCACCGTACCGAACTTCTCTATGACTTCATAAGGGCCAATATAGCGTGGAGCTAATTTCCCTTTTACTCCAAAGCGTTGTACACCTTTGGTTGGAGATACGTTTAGGTACAAATAATTACCAACTTTAAATTCTCTGGGAGCTTTAGCCTTGTCATGGTAGCTCTTTTGCCTTATTTGAGCTGCTTCCAAATTTTCTCTAATTACTTCTACCTTTTCTTCGGCTTCTTCTACTAGCTTAGGACCAAATAAGGTTCGCTGACCCGCTTGTGACCAATTTAAAGGGGTACGACACCTTCGTCCATATAAGGCTTCGAAAGGAGCCATCTTTAAGCTAGCTTGGTAACTATTGTTATAAGCAAACTCTGCCAAAGCTAAGCATTTATTCCAAGTCTTGTCAAAGTGAATAACGCAAGCTCTCAGTATATCTTCCACTATTTGATTACTCTTTCCGTCTGGCCATTGGTCTATGGGTGATAGATGGAGCTATGGATTAGCTTGGTACCAAAAGATTCATGAACTTGTGCCCAAAAGAGAGCAACAAACTGAGTGCCTCTGTCTGACAAGATAGTTTTTGGAACGCCGTGCAAGTGTACTATGAGATCATCATAGATTTCCGCATAGCGCTCAGATGAATAGGTAGTGTGGACAAGAATGAAATGAGCGGTCTTGGTAAGCCGGTCCACTATTACTGAAATGGAGTCATGCTTTCTGGGAGTGAGGGGTAAACCTACAACCAAATCCATGCTTATGTCATCCCACTTCCATTTTGGGATAAGCAAGCGTTGAATCTGACCTGCGGTCTTTAGGTGACTAGCCTTGATCCTTCATGTATCACAGCCGGACACATACTCGGCTATTTCACCCTTCATGTTTGACCACCAAAAATTTTCCCTAAGGTCTCGGTACAACTTGGTGCTACCGGGATGGATGGTGAACTTAGAGAGATGAGCCTCATCTATAATTTCTTTCTTTAATTTCGGATCCTGGGGAATAACTAACCTCTGACCAAACCATACAACTCCCTTGTTATCCATCCGGAAACAATTAGATTTGGGATCTCCCTCAGATAATTTCTGTATGATTTTCTGAACCTCTTCATCAAATAGTTGAGCTATGGCAATCCTTTCATGGAGAGGGGATTCGACGGAGACAACATAAATATTTCTATGTTCGACCATTTCCAAGTTAAGCTTCCTCATTTCTTCACATAAAGCCTCAATATACAGCTCTACCGTCACGTAGTTGCAATGTTTGTGGCTAAGTGCATCCGCAACCACGTTGGCTTTGTCAGGATGATATTGGACTCCCAAATCATAATCCTTTATCGATTCCAACATCCTTCTTTGCCTCATATTCATATCTGATTGAGTGAATATATATTTAAGGCACTTGTGATCGGTGAAGATATTGCAACGATTTCCAATCAAATAATGCCACCAAATTTTTAAGGCATGAATAACCGTTGCTAACCCAAGATCATGGGTAGGATAATTCTTCTCATGAGGTCGAAGTGCTCATGAGGGATAGGTAATAACCCAGTTCTCTTGCATAAGCATGCAACCAAGGCCAGTGCCCGAAGCATCACAAAACACCTCAAACGATTTTGTCATATTTGGCTGGGTTAGCATGGGGGTTGAGGTTAAGTGTTCCCTCAAAGTATGGAAGGCTTTATCACAAGCTTCACTCCACACAAACTTGACACCCTTCTTCAACAATTCAGTCATGGGTTTAGCTATTTTGGAGAAGTCCGGAATAAATCAACGATAATAGCCAGCTAGAGCCAGAAAACTGCGGATTTGATGCACCAACTTCGGTGTCTTCCAATCCATGACCTCATGCACTTTGCTAGGATCCACGGAGATACCATCCTTGGAAATAGTGTGACCCAAGAATTTCACTCTATCCAACCAGAATTCACATTTGGAGAATTTAGTATAGAGTTTGTGATCTCTCAAACGCTGGAAAACAATACGAAGGTGTTTCGCATGCTCTTCTTCATTCTTGGAATAAATGAGGATATCGTCAATGAATACCACTACGAACTTGTCCAACTCATTCATGAAGATTGAGTTCATAAGGTACATGAAAAAGGTGGGTGCATTTGTGGTACCGAAAGACATCACCATAAATTCATAGAGACCATATCTGGTGGAGAAAGCCGTTTTCGGAATGTCACTTGGTCGAATCATTATTTGATGATAGCCCGATCGAAGATCGATCTTGGAAAAGACTTTGACACCAACCAATTGATCAAAGAGGACATCAATGTGGGGCAAGGGATATTTATTCTTTATTGTCACTGCATTGAGTGGACGATAGTCAACACACATCTGCAAACTACCATCTTTCTTCTTCACAAAAAGTGCGGGACTTCCCCAATTAGAAGAACTTGGGCAAATGTACCACTTATCAAGCAATTCTGGTTACTGATTTTTCAACTCGGATATCTCTTTAGGTGGCATATAGTAGGGTCTTTTGGAGATAGGTGCAGTGCCAGGTTGAAGTTCTATTATGAATTTGAGGTCCTTGTCTTGTGTCATGCCAGGCAAGTCATCGTGAAAGACGTTTGGATACTCACACACCACTGGAATGTTTTGTAGCTGGATGGTCACTATATCATAGGAACAAAGGTTTATGCCTTCTGCTTTAGGCAAATACAAGGCAGTTGACCACTGGTAGGGGAAATGGATTTCTATCACTCTTTGAGAGATGTCCAAAATAATTTTATGTCTCTCCGTCCAATTCATTCCTAGAATTACATCTTGGCCTCCAAATCCCAAGTGAATAAGATTGGTCGAGAAAGTTTTACTACCAAGTTGCAAAGGTACTGCCTTAGTGGTAGTGTTGGAGGGAATCCTTCCTCCCGCGGTGGATACTATAAAAGCCTCTATGTTGTGACAAGAATGTAACCCCAACTTGCTTACTAGACTTTCACTTATGAAACTATGGGTTGCTCCAGAATCAAAAAAAAATTAATGGGATGACCACGGAAAGAGAAGGTACCCGTCAGCACTGCCGCTCCCTCTGGAATGTCAACCAACGTGGTGAAGTTCAGTTTGCCCTGCTTGACTTGCACCACGGGCTTCTTGCCATGATTACCTTGTCAGGCCCCTGAGCCTTCACCTTGCTTGTTTTGCTTGGGTTTGGGGTACTCACTGATATAGTGTCCCGGCTGCCCACAATTATAACAGTGACGGTCTTTAGCAGTATTATTGTTGGTCGGGAGTGCGCTAGGCTTGTAGGGCCGCTGCTGTGCCTTGTGATACTGGAAATTCCCAGATGGCTAGTTTTGAGACGGGGTCATCATTCAGTGTCCAGCTGAAGATGACTAGGGAGGACCCTGAGTACCCTTCTTGACAAAGCGGAACTTTTTGCCTGACCCACCAGCAATGGTGAATCTAGCCTGCCTCTTCTTGTCCTTCTGGGATTCTGTCATAGCATCTTCCTAAGAAATGGCCTTGTTCACAAGGTCCTGATAGTTGTTAGGCTCATAAATATTAAGTCTCTCATAAAGGTCCCCGTCTAGCCCATCATGGAAACGTGAAGGACCGATACGGCCAACCAGAGAGGGGGGCGAATGAGTGAGAGCCGATAAAAATTCTTCTCGAAGGAGATGAAAACTCCAACAAGAAGAATACGACATCCAACACACGTGTCCGACTCACTACCCAAGTTGGCCAAGTCCACGCAACCACTGGAGTGCTACTGAACCTAGGAACCAACACAAAACCTTCCGAGCCAAAACTCACCAACAGGCACAGCGGAAACTTGCACGGCTTGCTACCGGTCAGGCCGGTGGCTACAGCAGCCACACAACAGGTGTTCCAGAGAGCCTTAGTGACTTCTCTAGGCCCTGGAACAAAAACACTCCCAAAACACAACCTGCACGTAAGGAAAACCTTACACAAAGTCTACCAAAACAACTCCAAACGGATCAAGAACAGAGCAGCAACACGACAACCCAAAGACACACGAGTCCAGCAGTTCACCCGAGGCAAATCCCACAAGTGGTACGCACCGGTCAGACCGATCAAGAGCACCGGTCAGACCGGTGTAACCTGGGCAGCTCCGGATGAAGAGCACCCGCGGGTCAACTCCCCCAAATCCAAGCCTTGATCTCCCGAATCACTCCACGAACTTGAACAAGACTTTGGCGATAGTAGGAACACCTCATGAGGAGTCCATAGCCAAGTTTAATCCCACCAAAACTTGTCCAATCAAGAGGAATCGAAGAAATCCCGCCAAGAACTCCTCTAGCCCTAGAACATCGAAAACCCCAAAATCGAGCCCCTTAACTCACGGATTTGGTAGGGGAATCAAAGGCAAAAGAACCACGAAGGGTTCCCACAAATTTCCCCCATCAAATCCCCAAGATCAAGGTCCCGAAAACACACCAAGAAAACCACCAAGAGAGGACTCCGAAAATCACCACCAAGAACAACCGGGAGCAACACAACAAAACCTTGAGGAACCACGACGAATCATCTATACATACCAAGGAGGTTCATACAAGGTCTAGCTTGCCGCCCGATCATCCAACCCTCACACAAGATCTCACCATGAAGCTCTCAAGCTAGTCCTATAGAAATCCTAAGAAAATACAAAGGGAAAAAATAGGAAAGCAAATGAACTAGGGTTCCAAGAGAAAGCTGCCATCCTCTCACCTCATGGGTTATATGGAGGCAACTGAAAGTCTAAAATACCCTTACTTAATAACTAGGGATACAAGCCCCTCAAGGGCGGTTTTGGAAGTCTTCAGATTTTCTCCATCGGACGGATGCCTGGCGACCGCACCCTACTTAGCCTCGACGCAAGCCATGCGATCCCGATGCGTGTCCTCCGCTTCGAAGATTCCGGACTGCGTCGTCGCACACTGGTTAGACCGGTGCTTCTCACCGGTCAGACCGGTACCCACCGGTCAGACCGGTCTGGAGCTGCTGCTGCACTGTCTTTGGTTCTCCGGTCTTGGCTTTGTGGATCAACCAAGGAACCCAGTGGTTATCTGGTGAACCACTGGAAACCCCGCGAACTCGGTGTAGCCTCTGCCAATCACCACTCATGACTCGGCTCCCACGTAGTCCCGGCTTGACCTTGGTTTTCTGTCTCAACCAAGAAACCGTCCATGACTTCATCTTGCTGTTCATGCCACCATGTGGCGCGCACTTGACCCCGCTGGCCACCGGGTCCCTCGAACAAAGCCTACTTGTCTTATCCACACTTGTAGACCTCACCGGCGACGACCTTTCGCGCTTGTTCTTCACCTGCACCAACACTAGTCAAGCCGCAACCAGACCGGCGACGACCTACAATACTTAGCCAAGAATCAGTCCACACAACGTTGTCAATCACTCATCACACAAGGAAGTGACCATCCACCGGTCCTCGAACCACACATGGTCCTCAATCTCCCCCTTGATGAGTGCATTGGCAACACCCACATAAAGTAATAAGAGAGAAACGAAAAAGAAAAGAAATGAATAAAAATGAAACTCCAACAAGCGATCGAAAGCTAAAGAAAGGCAAAGAACAAGATCACTTGAAGAAGACAAGTCTCGGACGCCTTAGGCAAGGGCAACGGCTCGTCACATCCGAGACAAAACTATGCTCAAGCAAGGAGCGCAAACTATCAAACCAAAGCTCGAAAAACCACAAATAGCTCCCCCTGCACACATGCAAGCTCCCCCTGAACCAATGCAACTCCCCCTGTACGAATGCATGCAAAACACCACTTGAAACAGGGCAGCTGCAAGAGCTCAGCCCTGACCGGTCAGACCGGTCAACACCATCGGTCAGACCGGTGTGCAACATGTGAACAGGGCCAGCAGTCTAACCGGTCAAACCGGTGACCTTCACCGGTCAGATCGGTGTGCAACAGAGCCCAGAAAAAGCTCGAAATCACCTGAAAACCTTCTAAATGCATCCAGCAAGCCATTTCAAGCTCAAACTTCTCCCCCTTGCTGACAATGCTTGAATCAAGCCAAAAGGCAAAACTTTCAACCTAGAGCTTCTCAAAAAGACAAAATTCAACATAGGATGCTACACATGTCCAAATGAGCAAGTTAGATACTCGATAGCTTCGTATTGACATCAACTACAAGATCACCAAGTTTCACAACCATTGGACGAAGCTAAGATGGATTTGGACAATTTTGCGAAAAATTTACCTCTCATGAGCAAAGTCCTAAACATGATCAAAACATGTCAAAATGGCAAAGCCACACAAACTTCATGCTAGGACAACCATTCTAATCATTAGACCATCACAAACACCCACAAGCACCTCATGTCATGTCAAAGCCATTGAGCCATGTGCCTACTTCTATGTATGAGACTACTCATTCGTAGACATCAAGCAACGGTTTAGCACCCAAAGCAAATTAAATTTAGCACATATGACATGGGAGCATATTTTCCAAGCATTTTACATTTAATTTTCAGATTCATATTTGTTACATGAAATGTCTTTGCGACAAAAAGGAACTTATGCCCCTCCATAAGATAAAGAAAGAGGGCTAAACATTCATGATGGAAAATGATCCTTTGGCCCCATATGATCAATAAACAAGCTATCCAACCACAAATTAAGCATAACCAAGCCACTAAAACATGTCAAATCATATAAAGGCATTTACACATTGAGGACCATGTGTGGTTCGAGGACAGGTGGATGGTCGCTTCCTTGTGTGATGAGTGATTGACAACGTTGTGTGGACTGATTCTTGGCTAAGTATTGCAGGTGCAGGTTGCGGCTTGACTGGTGTTGGTGCAGGTTAAGAACAAGCGCGAAAGGTCGTCGCCGGTGAGGCCTCCAGGTGTGGAGAAGACAAGTAGGCTTCGTTCGAGGGACCCGGTGGCCAGCGGGGTCAAGTGTGGGCCTCATGGTGGCATGAACAGCAAGATGAAGTCATGGACGGTTCTTGGTACAGCCTCAAGACCAAGGTCGAGCCGGGACTACGTGGGAGCCGAGTCATGAGTGGAGATTGGCGGAGGCTACACTGAATTCGCGGGATTTCCGGTGGTTCACCAGAAAACCACTGGGTTCCTTGGTTGAACCACAAAGCCAAGACCAAAGAACCGAAGACGGTCGCAAAGCGGCGCCGGACCGGTCGGCCGGGTGGGGGGCCGGTCGACCGGTGAGGAGCACCGGTCTGACCGGTGTGCGACGACGCAGCCCGGAATCTTCGAAGTGGAGGACACGCGTCGGAATCGCAAGGCTTGCGTCGAGGCTAAGCAGGTTGCGGTCGCCGGCATCCGTCCGATGGAGAAAGCTTCAAGTCTTCCAAAACCGCCCTTGAGGGGCTTGTATCCCTAGTTGTTAGAGAAGGGTATTTTAGACTTTCGGTTGCCTCCATATAACCCAAGAGGTGAGAGGATGGCAGCCAACTCTTGGAACCCTAGCTCATTTGTTTTCCCATTTTCCTTCCTATTTTCCTTAGGTTTTCCATAGGACTAGCAAGAGAGCTTCATGGAGAGATCTTGTTGAGAGGGATGGATGATCGGGCGGCTTGCTAGACCTTGTATGAACCTTTGTTTCATGTATAGATGATTCGGCGTGGTTCCTCAAGGTTTGGATGTGTTTTCCCCGGTTGTTTTTGGTGGTGATTTTCGGAGCCCTCTCTTGGTGATTTCTTTGGGTTGTTTTCGGGACCTTTCTCTTGGGGATTTTTTGGGGGAAATTTGTGGGAACCCTTCGTGGTTCTATGGGCTGTGATTCCCCTCCCAAATCCGTGAGTAAAGGTGCTCGATTTTGGGGTTTCTTGAGTTCTTGCGTTGGAAGTGCTCTTGGCGGGATTTCCTTGATTCCTCCTTTTTGGACGAGTTTTGGTGGGATTAAACTTGGCTATGGACTCCTCATGAGGTGTTCCTAATATCCCCAAAGTCTTGTTCAAGTCCGTGGAGAGATTCGGGAGATCGAGGTTTGGATTTGGGGGAGTTGACCCGCGGGTGCTGTTCATCCCGAGCTGCCCGGGCTACACCGGTCTGATCGGTGCTCTTGACCGGTCTGACTAGTGTAACCCTCGGTGGGATTTTGCTCGGGTGAACGTCTTGGTGTGTTCGCTGTTGTCCAGTGGTGCTGCTGTTTCGAGTTTGGGTCAGTTTGGTGGTCGGTTGGCCTGTTTGGTGCCTTGGGGACTTTCAGGCTGCGATCGGTCTGACCGGTGTGTCTCACCGGTCTGACCGGTGTGGAGCCACTTAGTGAAAGTTGCTCAGTTTCACCAGCAGGGACCGGTCTGGCCGGTGGTGCTCACCGATCTGACCGGTGTGGGTCTGAAGACTCGAGGTTTGGTGTTCCGCTGCGTTCTCGGGTCGGAAGGGTGTGTGTGTTGGTTCCTAGGTCCAGTGGTACTCCAGTGGCTACATGGGCTTGGCAAACTTGGGTAGTGAGTCGGAGACGTGTGTTGGAAGCCGTGTTCATCTTGTACGAGTTTCCATCTCCTTCGAGAAGAATTTTTATCGGCTCCCATTCACTCACCCCCCTCTCTGGTTCGCTGTATCGGTCCTTCAAGTGGTATCAGAGCAGGTTCGGGTCTTTATTGACTCTAACCAGTCTAAGATCCAAGGATGGCATACTAGGAACGGGGTTCGGGTCCTCCACACTTCGATGGCAAGAACTACCAGATGTGGAGCAAGCGGATGGGTGCTTTTCTCCGCGGAATGGGTCAGATCCTTTGGGATGTCACGGTGGACACATGATATGTCCAGCCGATGGACTTCCTCGCTCCAGGATCGAGGGACAGATTTGACGCCAACAATAAGGCGGTCGACTACTTGTTTCGTGCTTTGTGTCGACCGAGTTCGATCGGGTGCACACCGAGCACTTGGCTTGTAGGATTTGGGCGGTGTTGAAGGAGGCTCATGTTGGGAATGCCTGAGTTCGAGCACGGATGTATGCGACCTACCGGAGAGAGTACGAGAACTTCACTCATCTCCCTAGGTGAGTCCATCGATGCCTTGTTTCAGAGGTTCACGGTGGTTGTGAACAACATGAGGGCCAATGTGGACGTGCTCCCGTACGATGATCATGATAGAGCGGTCAAGCTCTTACACTCTTTGGATCGTACGATTTGGGGCGGAAAGTTCGAGGCCATTGTGGAGTCGGAGAAGTATGACACTCTGACAGAGAGCTGTTCTCGAAGCTCAAGTCGGCTAAGGTGGATAGGGGCATGGCTGCCAAGCTCGAGGGACCGACTGATTCTCATAGTCTTGCCCTCGTTGGTGGTTCCAAAGGAAAGGCCAACTCTAACCCATCCACCAGGATGTTCTCTTTTTCCTCTTTGATGTCTATGCCAGATGAGGAGTTTGATGACCTTGGAGAGGACGAGCTGGCGTTGTTGACGAGGAGGTTCGAGAGGCTGCACGAGAACCGGGTGAACATGAGGAGGAACACGAGGACGTGCTTCCAGTGCGGCAAGCCAGGACACTTTGTCGCCGACTGCCCGGAGAAGGTCGAGAACAAGGACAACTACAAGTACAAGTCGAGGACATATGGCAAGTACCGGTCGAGGCGCGACCACAAGAGCACGCACAAGAACAAGTACAAGGACGAGCGATGATCGAGGAAGAAGGAGAGCCGAGGCAAGGCCCGAGCGATGGTGGGAGCGAGCGACGTCGACTCTAGTTCCGCGTACTCCACCTCGAGCTCGAGCAGCAGTGAAGATGAAGGTGATCGTCGCAAGAACAAGAAGTCATCCAAGAACCTGAGCGGGCTGAGCTGCTTCGCGAGAGACGGCTTCTACACCATGGCGCTGAGCTCCGGCAGCAAGAAGAGCACACAGAGCGACTCAGATTCTGAGTCCGACGACGAGGTGCGTGGTGAACTTCCCTTCTTGCGCCAGGAGAATGAGAGGCCTGGCTCTTTGCTTGATAACCGTGATGACATGCTTAGAGAGGCCAAGAAAATGAGAAAAGAGCTTAGGGCTTCACTCGAGGATGCTAGGACTAGAGTGGTTGAGCTAGAGACACAGGTGCTTGATAGCAAGCTTGAGATTGATTCCCTTAAGGCTAGCCCTGTTGTTTCGGATGAGAATGATTGTCTTCGATTGCTCCATATTTCTTGCCGATCTTGCTTTGTTTAAGGAGAAGCATGCCTCCAAGTGTGAGGAACTAGATGTGCTTAGGGTTGAAGTGGCCGAGCTTAAGTCTAGACCCGCTTTGCTAGGTGCTTGCACTTCTTGCCCCGTTTTGCATGCTAAGATTGATGAGATGCATGCATACACTAGTTCTCTTGAGGCTAAATTGAAGGAACCCATGCCTACATCATGCTCTACCCGTGAAATGCATGCTTTGAAGAATTTGGAACTTGCACATTATGTTGATCGTTTGCAGGATGAGAATGATGACTTGAGGAAGTTGATGGGTTGGTTGTCTGGTCATGAGCCTCAGTTGAGGATGATGATCGAGGCATTTAAGAGGCAGGATGGTGAGGGACTTGGGGCAAACAAGGTTGGTGAGGGAAGTGGAGAGAATATCCCGGAGCCACCAAAAACCCACCACAAGAATGATTTTCCTCCAAAACCCAACCATCTTAGGAACCGTCTAGACACAACCCCAGCTCCACCCGTGTTTTCTAAATCCACAAATGATCTCCGAAAGCCTATCAAATTTGTGAGCACTTCGGGGAAAGTGTTCTTTGGGAAGGAGAGTGAGAAGGCTAGCGGTGAGAAACCGGTGGAGGAGTTGAGTGGAGAGAACCCAAGTGAGCAGCCACATCCCAAGCCAAATCCTAAGCTTGTGAGGTTCCATTGTGGCTATTGTGGGAGAGATAGCCATAAGGAGGAGTTTTGCTTCAAGAGGAAGCGAGAGGAGAGAATGGCAAAGGAGTGGGCTAACAAGGACAAGTACCACCTTTCCGATGGTGTACTTGAACCTCGTATGCAGATGCCCAGGGCCAAAGAGAGTGTGAGGACAGTTCGGGCTTGGGGAGAGCGGAAGGCTGCTGGTGGTGCTGCTACCCAGGTCACACCGGTCAGATTGGTCTGGAGCACCGGTTAGACCGGTGCAGGCCTGGACAGACAGCTGTTTGGGTTTCGAAATCGTACAGGTGCGAGGGTTGTTTCTGGTGGTCGTGGTTCTGGTGGCTGGGCTGGAAAGGGTGCAGGTGGTCAGTTTGCTAGGCGTTCTCCTCCTCGTGCTCAATACGGGGATCGGAGGAGTCGTAGCTTTGAGTTGGAGAGGAAGGACGTTCCACGGGCTTTCTTGCGTGGATTTGGTCCTCCTCCAGGCAGAGAGGGGTGGTTCTCTCAGGGTGGTTACCGTGGTGGTGTTCGTGGAGGTAGCTTTGGTAGGAGAGATGCTTTGGTTGGTGCTAACCCCACTTTCGAGCAAATGGCTCAGCACTAGTTTTACTCTTTTGGTACTAACCCAGTGTTGAGTCGTTTGTTCGCTCACGTGCTCGTTTTTGAATTTCAGGTGGGAGACTTGAAGAACATTTGGTTGATTGACTCCGGTTGCTCGAGGCATATGACCGGAGACAGGGGGTGGTTCTCAAGTCTCGTCCCGGTGGTGACAAAGAGGTACATCACCTTTGGGGACAATGGGCGTGGGCGTGTGCTTTCAGAAGGTGAGATCAAAGTGAGTGACAAGATCACTCTGAGGCGTGTTACTCTTGTTCAATTGCTGGGGTACAATTTGCTTTCTGTGTCCCAGTTGTTGGATGAGGGCTTTGAGGTGTTGTTTCAGCCAAGTGGTTCTCGGATTGTGGACTCTCGAGGGGACCTTATCTGTATGGTCGTTCCCGAGGGTCAGGTGTTTTGTGCTGATTTTTCTCAGTCTTCGGGTGTGGAGCGTTGTTTCTTGACTGGTTCTTCGAGTGAGTTGTGGAAGTGGCATAGGAAGTTGGGTCACTTGAGCTTTGACCTTTTGTCTCGCTTGAGTAAACTCAATTTTATCCGAGGATTTCCACGGTTGAGGCTTGAGAAAGAGTTGGTTTGTGCGCCTTGTAGGCATGCCAAGATGGTAGCCTCTTCTCACCCGCCTCTCACCGATGTGATGACTGAGCGTCCATGCAAGCTGCTCCATATGGACCTTGTTGGCCCAGCTCGTGTGCGATCTGCGGGTGGGAAGTGGTATGTCCTTGTTGTGGTGGACGACTATTCTCGGTATGCGTGGGTGTTCTTTCTTGAGGATAAGGGGGAGACGTTTGGTTTTGTTCGAGATCTAGTCTTGAGGTTGAGAAACGAGAGGCACGGAGATGCCATACGAGCTATCCGCAATGATAATGGCTCAGAATTCAGGAACTCTCGTTTTGAAACCTTTTGCCATGACTTGGGTCTTGAGCACCAGTTTTCGAGTCCGTATACGTCTCCCCAGAATGGTGTTGTGGAAAGGAAGAACAGGACCTTGTGCGAGATGGCTCGGACGATGCTTGATGAGCATAGGACTCCGAGGAGGTATTGGGCTGTGGGGCGTGCTATGTGTCGAATAGGATATACCTCAGAGTGCACAAGAAGAAGACATGCTATGAGTTGATGCATGGTCGCACACCCAAGGTGAGTCACTTCCATGTCTTTGGTTGCAAGTGTTTCATTCGAAGAAAGGCGGGGAAGTTGGATAAGTTTGAGGCTAGGTCCGTCGATGGCATTTTCTTTGGTTATGCATCTCATTCTAGAGCATATCGTGTGCTCAATCTTGAAACTAACCAAATCGTGGAGACTTGCGAGGTAACCTTCGACGAGACAGAGCCACGTAGTCAGCTTGTCTTTGAGTGTGCAGGTGATAATGAGCTTCGCGAGGAGATCTTTCAGGAGGAGGAGCATGAACATGGTGATGATGAAGATGGCGGTGCGGTGCCCCCGGCTGAACATGTACCCACTACTTCGACTACGATGATGGATGGACCCTCTACTACACCTACGACGACAAATCAAGAACGAGGAGAAGCTGATGTTGAGGGGGAGGTAGAATCGAGGCGAGAACCTCCCCGGCGAGTACAGATGGATCACCTAGCTTCGACAATCATCGGCGACATGAATGAACACACTACATGGTCGAGAGTTCGAAACAATTCCCATTTCGCTCATGCTGCATTTGTTGCTACTTTTGAGCCCAAAGACATTGGACACGCACTATCTAATCACAATTGGGTTAATTCGATGCATGAGGAGTTGGAGAACTTTGAGAGGAATCAGGTGTGGGAGTTGGTTGACCCTCCCCCAGGGTGTAAGCCGATTGGTACAAAGTGGGTGTGGAAGAACAAGGAGGGAGAGAAGGGTGAAGTTGTGAGGAACAAGTCGAGGCTTGTTGCTCAAGGGTTTAGTCAGAAGGAGGGGATCGACTACGAGGAGACCTTTGCTCCCGTAGCCCGTTTGGAGGCGATTAGGATCCTTCTAGCCTTTTCCGTGGCTAAAGGGTTCAAGTTGCACCAAATGGATGTGAAGAGTGCTTTCCTGAATGGTGTGTTGGAGGAAGAAGTGTGTGTGAGGCAGCCCCCGGGGTTTGAGAGTGAGAGGTACCTCCACCGGGTGTACAAGTTAAGGAAGGCGCTGTATGGGTTGAAGCAGGCGCCTAGAGCTTGGTATGGCAGGTTGAGGGGGTTCTTGTTTGAGAGAGGTTTTGAGATGGGGAAGGTCGATCAAACCTTGTTTTTGTTGAGGCAGGGCATAGTTATCCTGATTGTGCAGGTGTACGTGGATGATATTGTCTTTGGTGGCTCGTCTAACTCTCTTGTTGCAAGGTTTGCAGATGATATGAGCAGGGAGTTTGAGATGAGCATGATGAGCGAGTTGCAGTTCTTCCTCGAGCTACAAATCAAGCAATCAAAGGAAGGAAAATTTGTGCACCAGGCTAAGTACACCAAGGACATTGTGCGGAAGTTCAAGATGGAGGACTCCAAGGCTATGACGATGCCGATGAGTACGACTACAGCTCTTGATACGGACGAGGAAGGTGAACACGTGGACCAGAAGGAGTTCCGGAGCATGATCGGGTCACTCCTCTACTTGACGGCGACGAGGCCGGACATACAGTTCTCGGTGTGTCTGTGCGCTTGTTTTCAAGCATCTCCAAGGACTTCGCATCGGCAAGCAGTGAAGAGAATTTTTAGGTCCTTGCGTCACACTCCCGACTTCAGGATTTGGTACTCCGCGTCCTCTTCTTTGGTGCTTCATGGTTTTTCAGATGCGGATTTTGCCGGGTGTCGGTTGGATAGGAAGTCCACTTCTGGGACTTGCCAGTTTTTGGGTTCTTCTTTGGTGTCTTGGTCTTCCCGCAAGCAGTCGAGTGTTGCTCAATCCACGACCGAGGCCGAGTATGTTGCCGCTGCTAGTTGTTGCTCTCAGCTCCTTTGGATCACCTACACCATGAGTGATTTTGGTGAGGAGTATACCCATGTCCCACTTCAATGTGATAGCACCAGTGCCATAAGTGTTGCAAAGAACCCAGTGCTCCATTCTAAAACCAAGCACATAGAAGTGAGGTATCATTTTCTGAGAGACAACGTAGAGAAAGGAAAGATAGCTTTGATCCATGTACCCACACATGACCAACTAGCCGATATATTCACCAAACCCCTAGATCAAGCAACTTTCACTCGTTTGCGGGGGGAACTTGGTGTGTGTTTGATTTCTTGAGTTGGGTGTGTGGGAGCTCCTTTGTAGCATATGTATAGCTTTTCTTTGTGCATTTCTTGCATTTGGCATGGCATGTGTAACATGATGTATAGGCATCCTTGTATCTTAGATTGCATGCATTTTGTATCATATGCATTGGTTAGGAAAAGCTTCTCTCATATACATTGTTCACCATGGAATGAGATATATGTCTTTGTGAGCTTGTTTGGTATGCTATGGTTAGTTTGGCTTAGCTCTTGATGATCTTGATGAATAATCCATGGTTGATGGCTATGTTTTTGAAAAATGTCACATGTATGCGCTCTCATGTGTAAATGCCTTTATATGATCTTGACATGTTTTAGTGGCTTTGTTATGCTCACTTTGTGGTTGGATAGCTAGTTTATTGATCATATGGGACCAAAGGCTCATTTGCCATCATGAATGTTTAGCCCTCTTGATTTATCTTGTGGAGGAGCATAAGTTCCTTTTTGTCGCAAAGACATTTCATGTACCATTTACAAATATGAAAATGAAATGAAAAATGCTTGGAAAATATGCTCCCATGTCATATGTGCTGAATTTAATTTGCTTTGGGTGCTAAACCGTTGCATGATGCCTACCAATGAGAAGTCTCATACATAGAAGTAGGCACATGGCTCGGTGGCTTTGACATGACATGAGGTGCTTGTGGGTGTTTGTGATGGTCTTATGATTAGAATGGCTGTCCTAGCATGAAGTTTGTGTGGCTTTGCCATTTTGATATGTTTTGATCATGTTTAGGACTTTGCTCATGAGAGGCAAGTTTTTCGCAAAATTGCCAAAATCCTTCTTAGCTTCGTCCAATGGTTGTGAAACTTGGTGATCATGTAGTTGAGATCGATACGAAGCCGTAGAGTATCTCACTTGCTCATTTGGACATGTGTAGCATTCTTTGTTGAATTTTGTCTATTTGAGAAGCTCTAGGTTGAAATTTTTGCATTTTTGGCTTGATTCATGCATTGCCAATAAGGGGGAGAAGTTTGAGCATGAAATGGCTTATTGGACGCATTTAGAAGGTTTTCAGGTGGTTTCGAGCCATTTCTGGGCTCTGTTGTACACCGGTCTGACCGGTGAAGAGCACCGGTCTGACCGGTGGTGATGACCGGTCTGACCGGTGTGAGCTGAAGTTGCTGCAGCTGCCCTGTTTTCAGCTGGTTTGCATGCATTTGTCCAGGGGGAGGTGCTTTGGTTCAGGGGGAGCTTGCATGTGTGCAAGGGGAGCTCTTTGTGGTTTTTCGAGCTGTGCTTTGGTGGTTTGCGCTCTTTGCTTGAGCTTTGCTTTGCCTCGGATGTGTCGAGCCGTTGCCCTTGCCTAAGGGGTCCGAGACTTGTCTTCTTCAAGTGATCTTGCTCTTTGCCTTTGTTTGGCTTTCGATCGCTTGTTGGAGTTTCTTTTTGTTCGTTTCTTTTCTTTTTCTTTTCTCTCTTGTTACTTTCGTGTGCGTGTTGTCAATGCACTCATCAAGGCGGAGATTGAGGACCATGTGTGGTTCGAGGACCGGTAGATGGTCGCTTCCTTGTGTGATGAGTGATTGACAACGTTGTGTGGACTGATTCTTGGCTAAGTATTGCAGGTGCAGGTTGCGGCTTGACTGGTGTTGGTGCAGGTGAAGAACAAGCGCGAAAGGTCGTCGCCGGTGAGGCCTCCAGGTGTGGAGAAGACAAGTAGGCTTCGTTCGAGGGACCCGGTGGCCAGCGGGGTCAAGTGCGGGCCGCATGGTGGCATGAACATCAAGATGAAGTCATGGACAGTTTCTTGGTAGAGCCTCAAAACCAAGGTCGAGCCGGGACTACGTGGGAGCCGAGTCATGAGTGGAGATTGGCGGAGGCTACACCAAGTTCGCGGGGTTTCCGGTGGTTCACCAGAAAACCACTGGGTTCCTTGGTTGAACCACAAAGCCAAGACCGAAGAACCGAAGACGGTGCTGCAGCAGCGCCAGACCGGTCTAACCGGTGGGTCTGACCGGTGAGGAGCACCGGTCTGACCGGTGTGCGACGACGCAGCCCGGAATCTTCGAAGCGGAGGACACGCATCGGGATCGCAAGGGTTGCGTCGAGGCTAAGCAGGTTGCGGTCGCCGGGCATCCGTCCGATGGAGAAAGCTTCAAGTCTTCCAAAACCGCCCTTGAGGGGCTTGTATCCCTAGTTGTTAGAGAAGGGTATTTTAGACTGTCGGTTGCCTTCATATAACCCAAGAGGTGAGAGGATGGCAGCCAACTCTTGGAACCCTAGCTCATTTGTTTTCCCATTTTCCTTCCTATTTTCCTTATGTTTTCCATAGGACTAGCAAGAGAGCTTCATGGAGAGATCTTGTTGAGAGGGATGGATGATCGGGCGTCTTGCTAGACCTTGTATGAACCTTTGTTTCATGTATAAATGATTCGGCGTGGTTCCTCAAGGTTTGGATGTGTTTTCCCCGGTTGTTCTTGGTGGTGATTTTCGGAGCCCTCTCTTGGTGATTTCTTTGGGTTGTTTTCGGGACCTTTCTCTTGGGGATTTGATGGGGGAAATTTGTGGGAACCCTTCGTGGTTCTTTGGGCTATGATTCGCCTCCCAAATCCGTGAGTAAAGGTGCTCGATTTTGGGGTTTCTTGAGTTCTTGGGTTGGAAGTGCTCTTGGCGGGATTTCCTTGATTCCTCCTTTTTGGACGAGTTTTGGTGGGATTAAACTTGGCTATGGACTCCTCATGAGGTGTTCCTAAGATCCCCAAAGTCTTGTTCAAGTCCGTGGAGCGATTCGGGAGATCGAGGTTTGGATTTGGGGGAGTTGACCCGCGGGTCTTGTTCATCCCGAGGCGCCCAGCTACACCGGTCCCGCCGGTGCTCTTGGCCGTCCGGCCGGTGCAACCCTTTGTGGGATTTTGCTCAGGTGAACGTCTTGGTGTGTTCGCTGTTGTCCAGTGGTGCTGCTGTTTCGAGTTTGGGTTAGTTTGGTGGTCGGTTGGCCTGTTTGGTGCCTTGGGGACTTTCAGGCTGCGATCGGTCTGACCGGTGTGGAGCCACTTAGTGAAAGTTGCTCAGTTTCACCAGCAGGGACCGGTCTGACCGGTGGTGCTCACCGGTCTGACCGGTGTGGGTCTGAAGACTCGAGGTTTGGTGTTCCGCTGCGTTCTCGGGTCGGAAGGGTGTGTGTGTTGGTTCCTAGGTCCAGTGGTACTCCAGTGGCTACGTGGGCTTGGCCAACTTGGGTAGTGAGTCGGAGACGTGTGTTGGAAGCCGTGTTCATCTTGTACGAGTTTCAATCTCCTTCGAGAAGAATTTTTTATCGGCTCCCATTCACTCCTTCCTCTCTGGTTCGCCGTATCGGTCCTTCACACATGTGACGCCCCAGATTTTTAATTAGCGTCATTAGCACTAATGGCCGAATCAGCCGAGTCAAACCGGCCGAACACCGGTCAAACCTAGGTCAACCTGGGTCATCACCTCTAAAACCTCACCAATGAACCC
The DNA here is from genome assembly GCA_947561735.1 of Cenchrus americanus. Taxonomy (NCBI): domain Eukaryota; kingdom Viridiplantae; phylum Streptophyta; class Magnoliopsida; order Poales; family Poaceae; genus Cenchrus; species Cenchrus americanus. Next base: position 159,524,796 of record OX387242.1, on the reverse strand, counting down.
CAATGAACCCCTTGACCAAGTCTACACCCACCCGTGGTGGACCCTTGGTCAAAGACACGGTCAAAACCGGCTTTACCGTTGACGTCGGCGAATGTCGTCCGGAACTTTTGCTGCGTTCTCCAAATTTCACCTAAACACTTCAAAATCTACCTTTATGAAAGTTGTCCATCTTGTTGAGGGACACAACTTTCGTGAAGATTGGCATTTCAAATTTTGAGCAGAAAAGGGTGAAAAACTTGATCGATTGTCAGTACCTCCTTTTCACAGGGACAGGCCGGCATTCAAAGTTGGCACGACGTTGAGATCTACAACTTTTCTATTCATCACATTGTGCACTTCTATTCAAATTTCGGGAGAAAATCGTGGTCAAACAGGGGCACTCTGAGTAAATTTCTACCGAGAGCGCGCTCCCCTGCGCGCCGCCGCGCCGGCGCCCGCCGCCGCGCGCCGCCGCGTGCCAACGCCGCCCACCTCGGCATCCGAGCCGTCCGCGCGCTTTCCGAGGTCCCCTCGCGCCTTCCCCAACGCAACTCGCCCCTTACCCACGTCGCGCGCATGCCGAGGCCATCGAACGTTGCGCCGCCGTACGTCCTCCCCCCCCGCCCGACGCCGTACGGAGCCGCCGGTCGTCCTCGCACACGCCCGCGCCGCCCCTCCCCTCCCCGTCCCGCCGCGCCCGCATATAAAGGCGGTGCACCGGCCGCCCGCGCACCGGCGGTGCCTGCGACCGCCGGACGCCGGCGGTCGGCCCGTGCGCGGGCGTCCCCGCCTATGCACGCGCCCGTTCCCGAGCGTACCCCTCCTCTAGCGCAATTGGCCGCGTCCGGTGCAACATAGCACCGCCACAAGGCCTCCCCAACCTCCCCCGGCACCACCGCGCCCCGGCTCCCGGGCCGGAGCACCGTCGGACGGGGGGCGCTCCGCGGCCGAGCCGCCTGGGCGCCGCCGGCCGGTTGCTCACCGGCGATTTCCCACCCATTCTCGGCCACAAACTGAACCCTAGTGAGCCCCTCAACCCTCCCCTACCCTTCCCCGGCCGGACTCCGGCGATCCCCGGCCGGATTTACCGCCGGACCGCCACTGCCCGCGCCCAGGGGTCACATTGCAAAAGAAAAGATCTTTCCGAGGGCCTCACTGCAAAAGGGTAACTCAAATAGTATTTCTGATTTGGCTGATTGTTGTAAATTGCGTAGAAAATTGTAGAGAAATCAGAAAAATCCGAAACCAATTTTGTTGGATTCGTGGTGAAATATCCTACAACTTTTGTTATTCTTGGCTTAGCTAATTCCTGACAATATTTGCATGAAAAATACAAATGTGAAAAACCTAGATCTGCTATAACTCAAACTCTATAAATCCTCTGTAGCTAATTTTTGGATATGTTGTGTGTGTTGTAATGACTAGCTCCTATGCCAAACATTGCACAAAGTTATGATGTAAATCTTTTTATAAAAATGTTTTCCCATTTCTGCCAGATCCGATAAATGTTTTTTCTAGCTAAACATAATTAGGTTTTTGCAACCAACTTTTGCACACTGTCTTTTTAGTCCAAAACCCACCTCTGGTGAATTAATCATAATTTTATAGTTACCATAAATATTTATTCTTGAATTATGCTAGATTTTATTTGAAAATTTATAACTCAAGTTCCAGAATAGTTCTAGGTGCATTTGCTGCATCCCTAGGCTAGTTTTGGACCATATAACTTGTGTGAGAAAGTTTGGATCATTTTGATGAGTGGTTATTTTTGTGTGCATTTACCTTGTCCATCTAGCTAGCTTTTGTCTTTTTCAAAAATAATTAATTTTTAGCTATCCAAAGCACGCATGTGTGTCCAGTGGCTTGTTATAGGTGTTTAGTGGTTAATACACCCTTCCACTGAATTTTTATTAATTAATTTCATGAATAAAAGCTAGGGGAGCATTTAAAGGCTTAATAGTCATTAAATGGGAAAAATCACCAAACCACCCTTAGTCACTTTGTCTGTGGTTGCAAATCATGTCAAAAGGCTAAATGTACCCACCCATGACTGTTTGTGAATTTAAATTAAATTATTTACATTTATGTAGACAGTCACCATCAAAAAGAGCATCTAATAAAGAATTGCATATTGTTCCTTTTTGGAAGAGTATGCTAAATGTATTTCTTATCTAGGTGCATGTGTCCAACTAATACACCCCTTGATTTTCACTTGTGGTTTGTGGTGAATTAAATTAAAAATCGTCAATTAAATCTTGCATTTGCATCCTCGTGTAGATCTCCCGAACGGTAGCTGTACGCGTGTGCCGGATGGAGGAGACGGAGGAGCTGACGGAGAAGTGCACCACGTTAACCCCGTCTTTTAAAATTATGCAATTATGTTTGCTACGATTGTGCATTTATGTTCGAGGAGTTGATTTGAAACCCTAGATGCATGATCCCTAGGTACCTATGCTCTATCACTAGTATGCTAGGTCGATAGCTGCTATGCTATAGGACCGCTAGAAGTCGAGTGATGTTCGTCACTCGCGAGAATAGGTTCTTATGTTGGAATCATAAGATCTTTATAAATGGATTGCTCATGTGGTAAGAGCATGGGATTTGGGCTCCGGTCCGGTGGCTTTCGTGGGCTAAGCTTTTGAATGTACTAAACATATGCCGGGAATGGGACCGGTAAGCCTAGTACCCGATTGACGCGGTAAGGGAACCTTTCCCTACTAAACCTGGGGCACTTGTGTCCCCCTGCTTGCAACAGTGTGGTACCTGCGTGAGTCTGGACGTTCGTGTGGGAGCGATCCAGTAATCCTTGTACCAAGGAATGTAGGTTCCGCTCCCGAGCTGAAGATCGACGGAAACGGCCTGGGAAAGTTGTCCTTTCGGGGGCAGCCTACCGTGTGTTTGGGTTTACCTTGCAAGGTTTAAATCAATCGATTGTCGGCCTCTCACCGTTATCCGAGACTGCTTAATCAACTGGCCATGATATCCCATAATGATGGAACTCGAGGAATATTGTTGTATGAATTAATTGCTTGCCCAATTCTTGATTGAATTAGATGGCACATTTAGAAATGGTAATCAACTAGAACTTGTGCTAAAAGATTGAAAATAAGGATCTACTCTTAGTAGCTGTTCAGCAAAAGAAACTCCACCGGCCAAAAGCCTTTCATGTCTAGAGTTTGGTGATGTAGTTATCACCCGACGGTTAAGTCTTGCTGAGTATTAGTATACTCAGCCTTGCTTTAAAACTGTGGTTGCAGGTGTTGTTGACCGGAAGGGTGACGACAAGTGATGACATCACGGATGGCCTCCTGTGATGTTTATCGTTGCGCTAGTTTATTTTATTTCTGCTGTTTTCAAACTCTGAACCTTTACTCCATGTCATGAACAATGGTTTGTAATAAATTTTGTTAACTCATGTTGTACTTTGGACTCGCCTTCGCATGAGTTTTAATGCATATGTCGATCCTCTGTTTGAATTCCAAGTGATTTACCGGGCTTTAACCCGGCAACTAACAACAGGATGATACTTTACTATTGCTTAGTGACCAAAGTGGATCGGTCTTAGGCGATAGTACGGTATTTTCCTAGGCGGGTTGTCACAACATATGAGAGAGCATATATGTGACAATTTTCAAAAATATAGCCATCAACCATGGATTATAAATCAAGATCATCAAGAGCTAAGTCAAACTAACCATAGCATACCAAACAAGCTCACAAAGACATATATAGCATTCCATGGTGAACAATGTATATAGGGGAAGCTTTTCCTAGCGAATGCTTATGATAGAAAATGCATGCAATCTAAGATACAAGGATGCCTATACATCATGTTCCATATGCCATGCCAAAAGCAAGAAATGCACAAAGTAAAACTATACATATGCTACAAAGGAGCTCCCACACACCAACTCAAGAAATCAAACACACACCAAGCTCCCCCCCGCAAACGAGTGAAAATTGCTTGATCTAGGGCTTTGGTTAAAATATCGGCTAGTTGGTCATGCGTGGGTACATGGATCAAGGCTATCTTTCCTTTCTCAACATTGTCTCTCACAAAATGATACCTCACTTCTATGTGCTTGGTTTTGGAATGGAGCACTGGGTTCTTTGCAATGCTTATGGCACTGGTGCTATCAAATTGAAGTGGGACATGGGTATACTCCTCGCCAAAGTCACTCATGGTGTATGTGATCCAAAGGAGCTAAGAGCAACAACTAGCAGCGGCAACATACTCTGCCTCGGTAGTGGATTGAGCAACAATCAACTGTTTGAGGGAAGACCAAGACACCAAAGAAGATCCCAAAAACTGGCAAGTCCCAGAAGTGGACTTCCTATCCAACCGACACCCGGCAAAATCTGCATCCGAAAAACCATGAAGAGACAAAGAAGAGGACGCAGAGTACAAAAGGCCGAAGTCAGGGGTGTGACGCAAGTACCTGAAAATTCGCTTCACCTCTTGTCGATGTGATGTCCTCAGAGACGCTTGAACATGAGCGCCCAGACATACCGAGAACTGGATGTCCGGCGTTGTCGCCGTCAAGCAGAGGAGTGACACGATCATGCTTCGGTACTCCTTCTGGTCCACGTGTTCACCTTCCTCATCCGCATCAAGAGTTGTAGTCGTACTCATCGGCGTCGTTATAGCCGTGGAGTCCTCCATCTTGAACTTCCGCACAATGTCCTTGGTGTACTTAGCTTGGTGCACAAACGTTCCTTCCTTTGATTGCTTGATTTGTAGCCCGAGGAAGAACTGCTACTCACCCATCATGCTCATCTCAAATTCCCTGCTCATATCCTTTGCAAACCTTGCAACAAGAGAGTTAGACGAGCCACCAAAGACAATATCATCCATGTACACATGCACAATCAGGATATCTCTGCCCTGCCTAAGTAGAAACAAGGTTTGATCAACCTTCCCCATCTCAAAACCTCTCTCAAACAAGAACCCCCTAAACCTACCATACCAAGCTCTAGGCGCCCGCTTCAACCCATAAAGCGCCTTCCTCAACTCGTACAACCGGTGGGGGTACTTCTCACTCTCAAACCCCGGTGGTTGCCTCACATTCACTTGTTCCTCCAACACACCATTCAGGAAAGCAATCTTCACATCCATTTGGTGCAACTTGAAACCTTTAGCCACGGAAAAGGCTAGAAGGATCCTTATCGCCTCCAAATGGGCTACGGGAGCAATAGTCTCCTCGTAGTCAATCCCCTCCTTATGACTGAACCCCTAAGCAACAAGCCTTGACTTGTTCCTCACCACTTCACCTTTTTTTCACTCTTTGTTCTTCCACACCCACTTTGTCCCAATCGGCTTACACCCTAGGGGAGGGTCAACCAATTCCCAAACTTGATTTCTCTCAAAGTTCTCTAACTCATGCATCGAATTAACCCAATTATGATTAGATAGTGTGTGTCCAATGTCTTTGGACTCAAAAGTAGCAACAAATGCAGCATGAGCGAAATGAGAACTGTTTCAAACCCTCGACCGTGTAGTACGTTCATTCATGTTGCCGATGATCCTTGAAGTTGGGTGATCCACTTGTACTTGTCGGGGAGGTTCTCACCTTGATTCTACCTCCCCCTCAACTGTAGCTTCTCCTCGATCTTGATTTGTCGTCGTAGGTGTAGGAGAGGGGCCGTCTACCACTGTAGTCGAAGTAGTAGGTGTTAACACCAAAATTTGGTAAGGCAAGGAGTCTGACTTGTGGGTCCAACTCGGTGAGGAATCCGTCCAGCGGAAGGAAGGTTTCTTCAGATGAAATTAGCAAAAGAGTCCGCGGTCGGCAATTTGCTTCCGTTCGGCAAGGAAACTGTTGCGCTGATTTTGCGAGATTGCGTGGTGACGTGACCCGAGCGGAAGGGACGAATGGATGGATAAGCGATCGCACTTAGAGATAAATTAGGTATCGAATCCATTCAAGGTCATGCTTAACAGGGTATAAATATGGACACTGAATGTATGTAACAGACATTTGAAAACATTCTCAATACAAACTGGCTCTACGCCAAACCCTTGAGTCTTTTGTCGTGTCGTCGAGTTCTTCGAGAGGGTTCATCGATCTGTCGACCTCCGTGAGTACCGGCAACCTTGTATCATGTCTAGTATCATGCGGTGGATACCATGCTTAGTGTCATGCAGTAGATTCAAGCTTGGTTCAAGAGGGTTTCTTGTTAGGTCATGAGCCATGCGGTAGGCTAAGATCTAGCTTGAAGCTAGTTATCGGCTCTATTGAATTTTGGCAAGATTCAATAGATTCATTAAATTACCCCGTGTTGCTTTGAATTTTTACTTTATGTTTAAATTCATGTAACACTTCTTTGCCCAATCTAGAGGGTTTGGGTCGGCTTTATCTTTTTGATGATCCTTATGCGAATCGAGTTTGTACTCTTGGCTTAAATAGCACGCGGATCACATGCTCCCTGATAGCCGAAACCGAATCGATCTAGGTTGTCACGTGTTGCGGGTTCAAGCTTGCCAAATCTTGTATAAATCTTGAAAGAACTGGGTATCATGCGGTAGATGCAGGTTTTTAGGGTTGTTTTGGAGCTAGTCATCCGGTGGATTAGATTTCAATCCAATCTGATAGATTTATCTTGTTTGGTAATGTTCGTTCCTTCTTCATGGACCCCGATTCGGCTGTTCAGCCGTATTCGGTTATGCTTTCATGAGTAAAACGTGTTAATAATTTATGCTTTAAATATTGTATGCCTTTAGCTTTCCATATTTAGATTGTATCATGCGGTGGATAGATCTATTTGTGGATGGTGGTATGATTTCAAACAAGTTGTATCATGCGGTGGATAGATTTGTTTGGTATCATACCTGACGGGTTTTAAAGTACCTAGACATGCGGTAGACTAGTGCTTGAGACCTATGCATGCTTATTTATTACATACTTATGATCATGCCTTTACTTCATTTATCATTTAACGTTATTTACCGTGAGGATCGGTCATGGCCTTGCGCACGTGCATCTTTATCCAAATAAAGACCGATCTATCGTCATGCTTACGTCATCTATTCGGCTATGTTACTTTTTGCACTTTAAAGCTCCCGAATGGTTTTTAGTTTGCTGGCAGATAGCTCTTTATAGCTATATGTCATCTCACTTGGCTTTCTAGCCGTAAATATGGAACTGTCTGGTACCACCCGGCAAGTTCCAAGCTTTGGAATTTAACTACTTTGTCTTTTGTTAATTTTCAGGGAAAATTGACTGGCACGTCTTGTGATCTTTTCGCGTGTGAAGCCAGCTTGTTCGGCTTGCTGTGTGCTTGGCGTGAGGTGTAGATTTTACGTCAACACACATTTTTTGGCACGCCCAGTGGGACAATAGCCGATAATCAAGATGCCTGACATCAGTGACATTATGGATGTCAACATCGAGGACCTCTCTCCGGAGCAGCAGCAACAGCTAAAGGATGCTGCGGATCAGTTCCAACAGAAGTGCTTGCTGTCATTTAAAAAGAACAGGAGTGGCGTCCCATACCTCAAAAATGAGATGCCTAGGGTTCTATTGCCAGGAGAGAGTGACGCTACAACTCAGCAGGAAAGGGAGGAATGCATGCAAGCGTTTTGAGACGCCGCGGATGACGTGCTAAGCAGGCATCATAGAGCTTTCCTGGGTTCGTTCGAACAGATGATGGTGGTTGTCTTCGGCCCGGGCATGGAGCAAGTATTCAATCGAACACCCCTTCAGGGAGGCACCATGGAGATTGGAGAGTCCAGTTCTCAGCCGCCATTGCGAAGCCAGCCAGCCCAGCCTCCTCCGCAGAGCATTGGAAGCCAAGTCGTTCAACCTCCTCCACAAGGCGCTGAAGGTCGACCAGCTCAACCCCCTCTGCAGGCCGCAAGAGGACAGCCAGTCCAGCCACCTCCACAGGGCAGCACAGGTCAACCTATGCAACAGCCGAACCCATATCAGCCCACGTATGGGGAGTTGGCATTTGGCTCGTCTGGAGTTCCACCTACTTCCGGCTACAGGATTGCCCCAGCTAGCAACAGATCGCGAGAAGAATTTGTACGGTGGAGGCTACCACGAAGTGATGAACTATGGTGCCATCGATGCTCTCCCGAATCCGGGCTACGGCCCGGCTACGAGCGTACAGGAGGACGATATCCTGGTTCAGAAGATGGCCGACTTGATGCAGAATCAATTCGGCCTCAAACCTAAAATGCAGGGGCCTACCTACACGCCTCCATTCCCGGAGTGGTATTACAATATGATCCTGCTGCCAAGAGTAAAACCTCCGATGGAATTTACAAAATTTTCCGGGCAGGATGACACGAGCACGGTGGAGCACATTGCTCGCTACCTAATGCAGCTCGGAGAGTGCTCATCTGAAGAGGCGTTCAGGGTCAGGCACTTCCCCATGTCACTGACGGGCACAGTGTTCCAGTGGTTCTCATCTTTGCCTCCCCAATCAGTTGGCACATGGAGGTGAGGACCAGGAGCTTCCCAGTGGTCGATGGATGACCGCTCCTCAGTGATGAGTGATTGACAACGGGTGTTGGACTGACTCTTGGCTTAGTGCGCAGGTGTAGGCTGCGGCCTAGTTCGTGTTGTTGCAGGTGAAGAACGGGCGCGAAAGGTCTTCAGCCTTGAGGGGCCTCCGGGAGATGGAGAGACAAGTAGGCTCGGTTCGAGGGACCCGGTGGACAGCGGGACTGGGTGCGGGCCACATGGTGGCGACACGAGCGAGACGAAGTCATGGACAATCGAGCCGGTGCACGGTGGCGGTCAAGTCAAGTGGTTTGGCGGGAGGCTGGACCGGGCACGCGGGGTTTGGTGGTTTGTCCACAAAACCATCGGCGAACGGTTTCTTGGTTTGGGCCTCAAAACCAAGTCCGAGGGCCCAACACGACGGAGATGGGATCCGGGCGTGTCGGGAAACTTCGAGGCGGAGGACACGCGGCGGGATCGCATGGCTTGCGTCGGGAGGACGCGGGGTGCGGCAAAGGCGTGGCCGTCCGATGGCAAGACCCACAAACATTACCTAAATGCCCCTACGTGGGTTGTATCGCCAGTAGTTTAGTTAGGGGTAGTCGAGTCATTTACCACTCCGGCGGGACCTGATATATAAGCCATGAGTGTGTGTGGATGGCTCTCTTGCTCCGCGACTTAGGGTTTCATTTCCTCCCTCCTCTTTCTCATTTTCGTAGCTATTTTTCTTCCATTTTTCTGTAGGCTAGCATGAGAGCTTCATGAGAGATTTGTTGAGAGGGATGGATGCTAGGGCGGCATGCTAGACCTTGTGAATCTTTCCTGGTTTGTATAGAAGATTCGGGGTTGTTTTTCGTGGCTTTTCGTGCTTGTTTTCGTGCCTTTGTTCCCGGTGTGATTTCGCGGATTTGAGTGGGTTTCTCCCCGGATTTCTTTGAGGGAAACATGGATAGATGTCTTGTGCATCTTTGTGCTTGATCTTGTGCCCTCAAACGCCGGGAAACCACTTCGATTCGTGAGTTTTCGTTCGGTGCTCTAGCTTTTGGTGGTGCTCAAAGGATTCGCGATTCCCGGTGATTTAGGGAGTTAGGAGGCAAGATTTTTGGGTTATAGCATCCTTGTGTGACGCTTTTCAAGTCCCCAAACCCTTGTCTCCATAGCTTCAACCGTTTGGGAAATCCGATGATGATTTGGGGGAGTTGACTTTCGGGGGTCGGGCCGTTTCTTCTGTCCGCACTTTGGCGGACCGTCCGCGGGTGCCGGCGGGACGGTCCGCGAGGCTAGGGTTCGTCGCATGTTCGTCTTGTTCTTGCGCGCCTTTGTTTTCGATCCGGTTTGGCTTTTGGTTTTTGTTGCAGCCAGTTTGCGGACAGTCCGGGCTTGAGTAGCGGACGGTCCGCGGGTGGCGCGGATGGTCCGCCTGGCCTCGGCGGACGGTCCGTTTTTCTCGGGTCGCTTCTGGTGTTCTGTGTGTGTTTAACGGACGGTCCGCGGAGAGGTCCGGACGGTCCGCGGCGTCGGCGCGGACGGTCCGCGGTAGCGAGGTCGGACGGTCCGCGCGGTTCATCGCGGACGGTCCGCACTTGCCGGGGCGGACGGTCCGCCAGGAGCTGTGTGCAGTGCTTCTTGTTTCGATTCCTTCCTTCTTTTCTAGTGCTTCCGCGTGTGCTTCTAGGAATCGTTCCTAAGGCTAGAGGTTGATCCATAACCTCGTGGTCTTGGCGATTGGTGTGTGATTCGATCCATCGCTCGTGTGTGACCGGGGTTTGACTAGGGTATAGGCCGGGTTCTTTGGGAAGAATTTTCTTGGCTCCTATTCACTCCCCCCTCTCTAGTCGCCATCCGATCCTTCAATTGGTATCGTAGCTTGGTGCCGGATTCTTTGCGACTTTGACAAGTCTCGAATCCTAAGATGGCGTACGTTGAGCGGGGGCGGTCCGCCGCACTTCGATGGCAAGGGTTACCACAAGTGGGCGGCTCGTATGATGATCTTTCTTCGTGGGAAGTCGTTGGATTTCATTGTGCTTGACAAGACCTATGCTATACCGGTCAACATCCATACTCTTATGGTGACCGATGCCGGTGCTAAGGCCAAGTATGAGGCTAATGCAAAAGCCGTTGATCACTTGGTCCGGAGCTTGTGTGATCCAGAGTTTGAGCGTGTTTGCCATTTGAATCTTGCTTGGCAAATTTGGGAAAAGTTGTTGGTTGCTCACGGTGGTGATAACCATGTGAAGGCTCGCCTCTTTGTCTCTTACCGGATGCAATATGAGAATTTCACTCCTCTTCCCGGTGAGGACATTGATGCGATGTTTCAGAGGTTCACCGCCATCGTGAACAACATGAAGGCTAATGTTGAGGATTTTCCGTACACCGAGCATGATCAGGCTTTGAAGCTCTTGCATGTCTTGGACCCAAATGTTTGGGGTGCTAAGGTTGAGGCCATCAAGGAGTCCGGGCATTACTTGACTATTGAGTTGGATGACCTCTTTTCTAAGCTCAAGTCGGCCGAGGTTGACGGGAAGTTGCAATCCAAGCATGAGGGCTCGACCGACCATAGTCTTGCTCTTGTGGGCGGATCAAAGGGCAAATCTAACCCTTCCTGTCGACGAGCTTTTCCTTGTCTTCTCTCATGTCCATTCCGGATGAGGAGTTTGATGTCTTGGGCGAGGAGGAGCCGGCCTTGCTCTCAAGAAGGTTTGAACGACTACACGAGAGTCGGAGGAATGCAAGGCGGAGCTCAGGGACGTGCTACAAGTGTGGCAAGCGTGGCCACTTCATCGCCGAGTGCCGGAAGCGGAGGAGAACAAGTACAAGGTGAACGAGTACAAGGCGCACCCGAGGCGTGAAGACAAGTACTCCTCCAAGGGCAAGCACTTCAACAAGTCCAAGAGCAAGGACAAGGACTAGCGGCGACCGAGCAAGAGCGGCTACAAGAAGAACAAGGCAAGAGCGATGGTGGCCGGTGCGAGCGACGTTGACTCAAGCTCAAGCGAGGAGCGATCAAGCTCAAGCGGCGAAGAAGAAGACGCCGGGAGGCGCAATGGCAAGAAGAGTGCAAGCGGAACCTCGGCGGGGGCCGAGCCGTGTGGCGCTTGAGGGCTTTTGTGGCATGGCCCATAGCTCAAGCAGCAAGAAGAGTGAGAAGGAAGACAGCGACTCCGACTCGGAGGATGAGGTAAACCGTGACCCCGACTGTTTGCTTGCTGAGATTACTAGGTTGAATGGTTTGCTTGACAACCGTGATAGTGTGCTGAGAGATGCCAAAAAGATGAGGAAAGATCTTAGGGCTCAGCTTGAGAATGCCAGCGAGAAAGTAGGAGAGTTAGAGTCAAAATTGCTTGAATTGAAACTTGAGAATGACTCTTTGAAACTTGCTCCTACTACTCCTGATGATGTTGAATGTGTTGAATGTGATGCTTGGTTGAATGAAATTAAACTGCTTAATGAGAAGAATGCTTCCACCTTGGCTAAACTAGATGCTCTTAGGACTGAGTATGATGAGCTTAAGGCTAGACCTACTTTGCTTGGTGCTTGCAAATCATGTCCTACTATGCATGCTAAGCTTGTTGATGCCCGTTCTACCATTAGTTCTTTGGAAGCATCTTTGAAATCTCCCTGTCGTCAATGCATGCACTAGCTGTGATGAAGTCACTTTGCGCAATCTTGAACTTACTTCCCGTTTGGATGTCATCTATGAGGAGAATGACTATTTGAGGAAGGTGTTGGGTTGGTTGTCTGGGAAGGAACCTCAATTGGAAATCATGATTGAGGAGTTCAAGAGAGTTGATGGTCGTGGTTTGGGTTTTGAGAAGTTGGGTGAGAAAGTGGGAGAGAACAGTGGGGAGAGTGTGTATGAGAAGTGTGTTGAGTCTAACCCCGAGTTTGAGGTGATCGGAGAGATCCAAGTCCCACTTCCAAAAGCACCCAAGAACTCTTTCACACCAAAGCCTAACCAACTTTGCAACAAGCTTGACACAACCCAAGATCCACCCAAATTCCCACCTAAAACAAATGATTTCCAGAAACCGGTGAAGTTTGTGGGTGAGAAGGGTGAGAAGCCTAGAGAGAAGCCAGAGCCAAAACCAAAACCCATCCCCTTCAGGTGTGAGTATTGTGGCAAGGAGAGGCATCTTGCAGAGTTTTGCTACAAGAGGAAGAGGGATGAGAGGCTTGCTAGGGAGCAAGAGAACCAGGACAGGTATCGCCAGTCTCATGGTATTCCTGAGCCTAGAGTGCCACTTCCACGGGGTGTGGGAAGTGTGAGGAGTGTTGGCAGGTTCCCACAGAGAGGTGGTGGTGAGAGGTTTGTCGGGGAGAGAGGATGGTGTGCGTCTTTGGTGAGAGGTTTGGTCGGGCTCGTGGTGGTTTTGCTTTGGACGTCCTCCTACTCGTCCTCGCACGGGTTTAGGGGAGATGATCGCGGCTTTGGGTTCCGGAGGAACTACGGACCACGTTTTCCCCCTCGTGGTGCTCGTACTCCTCCCATGGGACATGGGAAGTTTGGTGGCAAGGGAATGATGTTTGCTAACCCCTCTTTTGAGCGAGATGGCTCGACACTCGGTTTAACTTTCTTTGTGCTAACCCCGAGTGTCGAGTCGCTAGCTCACTCTCGTTCTTGTTTCGACTACGGGCGGGGAGGCTTGGAGAACATTTGGTTGATCGACTCCGGATGTTCTCGACACATGACCGGAGATAAGAAGTGGTTCTCCAACCCTCACCCCGTTGAAGGAAAAGCAAGACATCACATTTGGGGACAATGGACGAGGAAGGGTCTTTGTCGGAGGGTGTTGTGCATGTGAGTGACAAGGTAACGTTGAAGAGAGTGGCTCTTGTGAAGTCTTTGGGTTTCAATTTGCTTTCGGTTTCTCGGTTGCTTGATGAAGGTTTTGAGGTGCGTTTCAAGTCCGGCGAGTCTCGTTTGCTTGATTCTCGAGGTGATCTTGTCTGTATGATCATCCCCGAGGGTCAGATTTTCAGGGCTGATTTCTCTCGTTCTTTGGGTCCTTCTCGCTGTTTGATGGCCGGTCCTTCTTCTGATTTGTGGAAATGGCATAGGCGGTTGGGACACTTGAGCTTTGATTTGGTTTCCCGCTTGAGTGGTCTTGATCTTGTCCGAGGATTGCCGAGGTTGAAGCTCGAAAAGGATTTGGTTTGTGCTCCTTGTAGGCATGGTAAGATGGTAGCCACTCCCCATCCACCCCTGACCGATGTCATGACCGAGCGTCCGACAGAGCTGTTGCATATGGATCTTGTTGGGCCAGCTCGAGTTCGCTCGGTGGGTGGGAAGTGGTATGTCCTTGTTGTGGTGGACGACTACTCTCGCTATGCCTGGGTGTTCTTCTTGGAGGATAAGAGTGAGACATTCGGTTTTGTTCGAGATCTGATCGTGAGGTTGAAAAACGAGAGGCATGGGAATGCTATTCGAGCTATCTGCAGTGATAATGGCTCTGAGTTCAAGAACCCTCGTTTTGATGCCTTTTGTCGTGATCTAGGTCTTGAACATCAGTATTCGACCCCTTATGTGCCCCCTCAAAATGGAGTCGTGGAAAGGAAAAATCGGACTCTTTGTGAGATGGCTAGGACGATGCTTGATGAGCACAGGACTCGTAGGAGGTATTGGGCTGAGGCGGTCAATACGACTTGTCATGTTTCCAACAGGATTTTATTGCGAGCTTTCAAGAAGAAGACCTGTTATGAGCTGATGCATGGTCGGGCACCCAAGGTGAGTCATTTCCGAGTCTTTGGCTGCAAATGCTTTATTCTGAAGAAGGGAAAACTCGACAAGTTTGAGGCTAGGTCTAGTGATGGTATTTTCTTTGGATATGCTAACCATTCTAGAGCCTACAGGGTGCTTAACCTTGAGACTAACAAAATCATGGAGACTTGCGAGGTGACCTTCGACGAGACAATGCCATGTACCTCTCTTGGCTTTGAATGTGCAGGTGATGAAGAGATGGCCGAGGACCTCTTTGAAGAGGAGAAGGATGAAGCTGGAGATGATGATGGGGAGAACCATGTACCTGAAGCTGAGCATGTATCCACTACTTCCCCTACGACCACTTTGGAGCATGGACCGTCTACTTCATGGACAACGACGGTGCAACAAGAGGACCAGGCGAGAGAAGCTGAAGTTGAGGGGGAGGTAGTCTCGAGGCGTGAGGCTCCCCGGTGGATTCAAGAAGTGCATCCCCTGTCGAAGATCATTGGGAACATCAATGAACGCACTACACGGTCGAGGTCCAGAATTCCTCTCATTTTGCTCATGCTCGCTTTTGTTGCTACTTTTGAGCCCAAGGACATTGGACATGCTTTATCTGATGCAAACTGGGTCAATTCTATGCATGAGGAGTTGGAAAACTTTGAGAGGAACCATGTGTGGGAGTTAGTTGAACCACCTCCAAATTGTCATCCCATAGGAACCAAGTGGGTTTGGAAGAACAAAGAGGGAGAGAATGGGATGGTTCGAGGAACAAGTCCGTACTTGTTGCTCGGGGGTTTAGTCGAAGGAGGGGATCGACTATGAGGAGACCTTTGCTCCGTGGCCCGTCTTGAGGCGATTCGGATCCTTCTAGCCTTTGCCGTGGCTAAAGGGTTCAAGTTGTTTCGGATGGACGTGAAGAGTGCTTTTCCGAATGGGGTCATAGAGGAGGAGGTGTATGTGAAGCGACCACACGGGTTTGAGAGCGAGTTGTACCCACACGGGGTATACGGGTTGAAAAGGGCTCGTATGGGTTGAAACGGGCGCCCGTTCTTGGTATGGGAGATTGAGAGGTTTTCTCGTTGAGCGAGAGGGTTTGTGATGGGTACCGTGGATAGGACTTTGTTTCTCCTCAAGCATGGAAATGACTTGCCGATTGTTTAGATATACGTGGATGATATTGTCTTTGGTGGCTCGTCACATAACCTTGTTGCCAAGTTTGCGGATGAGATGAGCGGGGAGTTCGAGATGAGCATGATGGGCGAGTTGCGGTATTTTCTCGGGGCCGGATCAAGCAAGTGAAGGATGGAACGTTCGTGCACCGGACCAAGTACACAAAAGACATGTCGAGGAAGTTCCAGATGCAAGATGTGAAGCCGATGTCGACTCCCATGGGGAGTACGGCCACTTTGGATGCGGACGTGGACGGAGAACCAGTGGACCAGCGGGAGTACGGGAGCATGATCGGCTCCCTCCTCTACTTGACGCGGCGACGAGGCCGGACATACGGCTCGGCCGTGTGTCCGTGCGCTCGTTTTCGTGCTTCGCCAAGGACATCACATCGACGAGCCGTCAAGAGGATTTTCGGTACCTACGATCCGCCCTCGGTCTTGGCCTTTGGTATTCTTCCTCCTCGACTCTTTCCCTTCATGGTTTTTCCGATGCGGATTTTGCTGGTTGTCGAGTCGAGAGGAAGTCTACTTCTGGTACTTGCCAGTTTCTTGGGTCTTCGTTGGTCTCATGGTCTTCCCCCAAGCAGTCTAGTGTAGCTCAGTCTACCACCGAGGCGGAGTATGTTGCTGCCGCGAGTTGTTGTTCCCAGTTGTTGTGGATTTCATACACTTTGAGAGACTTTGGTGAGGAGTGCACCCAGATCCCACTTCTTTGTGATAGCACCAGTGCCATAAGCGTAGGCAAAAACCCAGTGCTTCACTCCAGAACCAAACACATAGAAGTGAGGTATCATTTCTTGAGGGACAATGTGGAGAAAGGAACCATTGTGTTGAGCCATGTCCCTACCCAAGATCAGCTAGCCGATATCTTTACGAAGCCTCTCGACCAAGCTACATTTGTGCGCTTGCGGGGGGAACTTGGGGTTTGTTGCCCTTTCTAGTTGATTCTTGGGGGATTTCCTTTGTGTACCATATGTATCATACCATGTTTTACTTTGATGTATATACATGCTTTGCTTGATGTACAAACCATGGTAGGATAGCCATCTTGTCATATATCATGTTGCATTTGTATCATATTGCATTTTAGGATGATGAGCTTCTTTCATATGCCATATTTGAGTCTCTTTGGCTATTTGTGAGATATTGGTCATATGTGTGGAGAAATGGTGATGTGAGGCTATGCTCTTGGAATATTTGAGATATATGTGTGGTGAGATAGCCCTTTTTGAAATAAATGCTAAACTTGACTAAATTGTGATGAAATATGCTCCACTCGTGTGTAGTTGTGTATCCATGTCACAATTTGGTCTAAATGTGCTTTTCATGCTTAGATTGTGCTTGGATGCCTTGTTCTTGCATTCGGGCCAAAGGCCGAATATCATGGTGAATGTTTAGCCTATGTTGCATTCATGGGGGAGCATAAGCTTCTTTTTGCCGCAAAGGCACTTCATGTACCATAAAATGTTTTAATCTTGAAAAGAAGTGTAAAATGCTTGAAAAATGCTCCATCCATCATGTCTATGCTTAAAATGTCTTATCTTTCACATATGGGTGCAAAACATGTTGCATGATGTTCACCAGTGGAGAAGTCTCCCCGAAGTGGACACATGGCTCATGAGCTTTGACATGACATGCTTTGCTTTATGGGTGTTTGCCATGATCTTTTGCTGAGCATTCGATATCCTTGTATGATCTTTGAATGGTATGCATATTTGTGGCTCAAGTGTGTCATGGATAGGCTTTTACATGTGAAGCGAGCCTCCTTTTGGTAAAACTGCTTAAATCTGAAATTTTGCTTTGTCACATGCTCGTATTTTCATATATTTCTTGTGGCAATGCTTTGACTATGCTATGATTCATATGTGTGATCTTTGTCTCATTTTTAGCCTTTGATACTAGATTTGGCCTATTTGAGAAGCTCATGTAGATGTTTATATGCTTTGTTTTTGCATTTCTGCATTTTCACCTTGATTCATACATTGCCAACAAGGGGGAGAAGAGGTGAGCTTAATGAAAATTCAGAAAATTCAGAAGAGGTGAGCTGAAATTTGGAATTTTGCATTCACATGTTCAGGGGGAGCTTGCATTTGTTCAGGGGGAGTTTTCTTGCTGTTTTCGGTGTGGAGTTTGTGCTTTGCTTGGCTTGTGACCTTTCTTCGCCTTTCTTCGGTTTTGGTCATGAGTTGAGCTTCCTTATTTTTCTTTCTTCTTCCTTTCTTTTTTTCTCTGAATTTTATTTCGCGTTGTGTGTTGTCAATGCACTCATCAAGGGGGAGATTAAGGACCAGGAGCGTCCCAGTGGTCGATGGATGACCGCTCCTCAGTGATGAGTGATTGACAACGGGTGTTGGACTGACTCTTGGCTTAGTGCGCAGGTGTAGGCTGCGGCCTACTTCGTGTTGTTGCAGGTGAAGAACGGGCGCGAAAGATCTTCAGCCTTGAGGGGCCTCCGGGAGATGGAGAGACAAGTAGGCTCGGTTCGAGGGACCGGTGGACAGCGGGATTGGGTGCGGGCCACATGGTGGCGACACGAGCGAGACGAAGTCATGGACAATCGAGCCGGTGCACGGTGGCGGTCAAGTCAAGTGGTTTGGCGGGAGGCTGGACCGGGCACGCGGGGTTTGGTGGTTTGTCCACAAAACCATCGGCGAACGGTTTCTTGGTTTGGGCCTCAAAACCAAGTCCGAGGGCCCAACACGACGGAGATGGGATCCGGGCGTGTCGGGAAACTTCGAGGCGGAGGACACGCGACGGGATCGCATGGCTTGCGTCGGGAGGACGCGGGGTGCGGCAAAGGCGTGGCCCTCCGATGGCAAGACCCACAAACATTACCTAAATGCCCCTACGTGGGTTGTATCGCCAGTAGTTTAGTTAGGGGTAGTCGAGTCATTTACCACTCCGGCGGGACCTGATATATAAGCCATGAGTGTGTGTGGATGGCTCTCTCGCTCCGCGACTTAGGGTTTCATTTCCTCCCTCCTCTTTCTCATTTTCGTAGCTATTTTTCTTCCATTTTTCTCTAGGCTAGCATGAGAGCTTCATGAGAGATTTGTTGAGAGGGATGGATGCTAGGGCGGCATGCTAGACCTTGTGAATCTTTCCTGGTTTGTATAGAAGATTCGGGGTTGTTTTTCGTGGCTTTTCGTGCTTGTTTTCGTGCCTTTGTTCCCGGTGTGATTCCGCGGATTTGAGTGGGTTTCTCCCCGGATTTCTTTGAGGGAAACATGGATAGATGTCTTGTGCATCTTTGTGCTTGATCTTGTGCCCTCAAACGTCGGGAAACCACTTCGATTCGTGAGTTTTCGTTCGGTGCTCTAGCTTTTGGTGGTGCTCAAAGGATTCGCGATTCTCGGTGATTTAGGGAGTTAGGAGGCAAGATTTTTGGGTTATAGCATCCTTGTGTGACGCTTTTCAAGTCCCCAAACCCTTGTCTCCATAGCTTCAACCGTTTGGGAAATCCGATGATGATTTGGGGGGAGTTGACTTTCGGGGTCGGGCCGTTTCGCTCTGTCCGCACCTGGCGGACCGTCCGCGGGGTGCTGGCGGACAGTCCGCGAGGCTAGGGTTCGTCGCGTGTTCGTCTTGTTCTTGCGCGCCTTTGTTTTCGATCCGGTTTGGCTTTTGGTTTTTGTTGCAGCCAGTTTGCGGACAGTCCGGGCTTGAGTAGCGGACGGTCCGCGGGTGGCGCGGACGGTCCGCCTGGCCTCGGCGGACGGTCCATTTTTCTCGGGTCGCTTCTGGTGTTCTTTGTGTGTTTAACGGACGGTCCGCGACGTCGGCGCGGACGGTCCGCGGTAGCAGGTCGAACAGTCCACGCGGTTCATCGCGGATGGTCCGCACTGCCAGGCCGGACAGTCCGCCAGGAGCTGTGTGCAGTGCTTCTTGTGTCGATTCCTTCCTTCTTTTCTAGTGCTTCCGCGTGTGCTTCTAGGAATCGTTCCTAAGGCTAGAGGTTGATCCATAACCTCGTGGTCTTAGCGATTGGTGTGTGATTCAATCCATCGCTCGTGTGTGACCGGGGTTTGACTAGGGTATAGGCCGGGTTCTTTGGGAAGAATTTTTACTGGCTCCTATTCACTCCCCCCCCTCTCTAGTCGCCATCTGATCCTTCAAGAGGGAGCTGGAGCGAAAATTCCACGCCCATTACTTCAGAGGTAGCATGGAAAAGAAGCTCATCGACCTCGCCACTCTGAAGCAGAGACACAGTGAGACGCCCTTGGAGTTCTTCAGGAGGTTCAAGGAAATCAAAGGCATGTGTTTTTCGTTGAATCTTCCAGATGATCAGTTGGCCGACATGGCCGTGGCAGGGATGCTGCCGGCCATACGAGAAAAGCTGTTTGGTATGGAGTTTGATAACCTGGGTCAGCTATCCCAAAAGCTGTCATTGATGAGCAACCAGGCTTACGGTTTTTAGAAGTACACCAGGTTCGGCAAACAGCATGACGTAGCTGAGATCTACAATCAGTTCCTGGAGAAGGCCGATCAAATGGAGGACTCTGACGATGACTAGGAAGTGGCTGCTGCTGAGATCATGTGGGGGAAGGAACCGTTGACCATGAATCAGCGCTGGATCAAGCAGACCAAAGGCATGTATGATTTTGACGTCACTAAAGCCGATAAGATGTTTGAATTCCTGGTGAAAGAAGGCCGAATCAAATTGCCTGAAGGGCATTCCATGCTTCGGCCTGATGGAGTAAAGGAGAAACGTTACTGCGACTTCCATGACAGGAATTCTCACTCCATCAACGACTGCAGGGTCTTCAGAATGAGGATCCAGAAGGCTATCCATGAGGGTCATCTCAAGTTTGACAACAAGATGAAACTGGATGGCCACCCTTTTCCCCAGAACATGATAAGCTTTTCTGTCAACATGGTGACAGCCGAGGAAAAGGGCAAGGTCAAGGTCTTGACTTCAGCCGGGGCAAGGCGGGGATGGAGCAAAGAGACCCGAACGTCAAGTGACCTTGGAGCAGGTTCATGGTGAAGCCCCTCGCGTTCTCAAGAGCCATATCGAGATCGGGGAGTCATCCAGGGCCAAACCCAGGGTGACTACGCGCATCCTCCTCAATAAGTGGCAGCGCCAGCTAGAGAAAGAGCGCTACCAGAAACGAAAGCACGAGGAGGAGAGGTGCAGGGCCGAAGAAGAAGCGCGCAGGAGAGATTTGGAGCAGTACACGCGCGAGCAGGAGCGCACACATTGGGGGTGCGCATTCTTCAGGCACTGCTGGAACGAGGGGTTGAAGCTTCCTACGCTGAGAAAGCGCCCGAGTGCGGCGACAGGTACTTAGAGTATAGGCAGGAAACTGCCAATCGCCGATCCGTCCATGAAAGAATTGGAAGGATACATCCCAGTGAGGATCGGCGTCAAAAAATTTAAATCATCGATCATCCCAGGAAGAGGCAAGCTGATTTGAGATGGCTGATCAGGAGGAAGACGAGGACGAGTACGTCTGGCAAAAGGGGCAACGGTGCCCGTCTGGTTTAAGAAAGAGTCAAAAAAGGAGGGTTCAGCGCTTGAGGAACCGCGAACTGAGGCAGGCGGGGATCCAGACGAGACAGGTGTGGCGTCCAAAGGATAAACCTGAAGGATCAAACCGTTCGGCTCCGGCATGTATGGTATATTTTCTGCCGAATGAATTTATGGCTCCTGCTAATCAGGTTGTGCAGGAAGAAACGTCCCTGGATGATGAACAGCTTGGGGAACTGATGGCACAACTGGTGCTAGCCAAGCAAGCCATCTTCGACAAACCGGCCAAAAATCGACACATGAGGCCGCTGTACTCGAAAGGATATGTCAATGGCAAGCCATTGACCAAGATGTTTGTCGACGGTGGAGCGGCAGTCAACGTGATGTCGTACACCACTTTTAGGAAACTTGGCATGGGCCCTGGCGACTTGACACCTACAAGCATAATTCTGAACGATTTCGCCGGGAATCCTTCAGATACCAAGGGGTGCGCCCACGTGGATCCGATGATCGGGTCCAAAACACTGCTCACAACCTTCTTTGTCATCGAAGGTAAAGGAGCCTACAGCCTACGGCTTGGACGGGACTGGATTCACGCCAACTGCTGCGTCCCATCTACCATACATCAGCAGCTCATCCAATGGGTAGATGACGATATTGAGGTGGTCCAAGCAGATGACTCCGTGAGCGTTGCAAGTGTGGAACCAGCTTTCTGGGAATATCAGGGTATTGATTGTTTCTCAGGAAAAGACTGGGGAGCAGGTCCTGTTGAGCCTGTCAGCAACGATCAACAGCCGACTCAAGCAGTCGGCTCTTATAGCAATTTTTAATGGATAACCCCGTCGATGGTACTGACGGCAAGTTGGGGCGATGATTCATGTCGACCGATAAATTGGAGGAAGTTGACATTGGAAGCGGTGACAAACCAAGGCCGACATTTATCAACGCAAACTTGCAATCAGATTTCAGGGAGGAGTTGATCAAGTTGCTTAAGGAATATAAAGATTGCTTCGCTTGGGATTATTCGGAGATGCCTTGAAACGACCCGGATTTCCACGAACGGAATTCCGAATCTTAGCACCTCGGTGGTAGTCCTAGGAGGGCTACCACGTGCAATCCCTGTCTCAGCGATTCCAAAATCCATACAGAAAGGTAAAAACAATAAAGTAGAGTACAGCATTTATTTTATTACATTAATCAGAGTACATTTCTTCGGCACATGCCGGGTACAAGTCCAACAGGACTGAATCAAACATAAATAAATCGTCTAGCAGCGGCTCCATGAAAGCGCGGGAAACTCCATCTCCGCAGCGGCTCAAGTGTAGGAAGAGCTCTAGTCCACCCGGCCGTCGTTGTCGAAGTCGTAGTCCGGCTCGCGTCGAGTCACCGGGGTCTACCCGATAAGCGGGTAGGTCATGTCGCCTTCCCAACAAAGAGGCAAAAGCGGTGTATATTCTACTATGCATGAGATATCCCTAATCTAGCTGTAGAAAGCTTAAGCAAAGCAAACGGTGCAACGTACAAGGTAAGCGAGAATACGCCTAGGAGGTCCACACCTCGGGGAAGCTTCCGCTTCCGAGGTCCACACCTCAGGGGTCCACACCCCGCTCAAGGAATACCACACCAAAACACCGGATCTCAACCACGATCCAGAACCCAACTCTCATCTGCGATGTGGGGCCCACCGGCTCCTATCTCCACATCTCAACGGCCGAAGCCGGCTCACACACTCGGGGGAGAGAAGAAGCACAAGAGAAGTGTAACTAGTCGGGTGAGAGATCGAAAGACCGTCCATAACCGGTGGACACGGACTATAGCTATAGGTTTAACACTCTGCGAGTTTGTACAACCGTACCCGCCCGAATAGGTCCGGAACCGGCCGTCACCGTGTCCGATCCTACCATACGGGCCGAAGCCCAAGTAAGTGGATAGTACCCCTTCGCATCTCCGAGCACGGCCCAGCCTCCGCGGCAGAGCTCATACTACCCGCGAGAGGTCCCTCGAAGCTGTGGAACCCTTCCCTGGCCTCGCCAGGGCAAAGTTTACTAAGGAGGGAAAGACCACTCCCGACACGATCACACCGATCCTCCTGCAGGAGGGGTGCTATCCACTACAAGTCTCACCCCGCACCCCCGCCCAATACAAGGCGGGCGGTCTGTACGAAAAATAGTCATCCGAAACATGGTCAACTGACGATCGGTCCTTAAGGGGCCGAGAGTGAGCACTCAACGTCTCCATCCCACACGACACGACCCTCGGGTAAGAGGCCAGATCGCATCTTCCCTCGGCAGCCGTTCACAAGTAACCAAGCGGCTCGCTCCCGCCAAAACACAGCAAGGAGGTACGCAACCCAGAACGCACGCTAGAATCTCACCGAGATACCCACATCTCAGTCCAAGCCCAGAGTACCATCCATAATCAAACAACAAAAGTATGGATAGTTGAGGTAAGGGACTAGCTAGGGGTCTGTAGCTAGTCCCGCAGGTAGTAGAACAAGGAACAGGATATATCAAAACATCAAGGCATGGCTACTAAACGGGTTATGCAATTCATCAATTCCATGCATTAAAGTAAAGCACTAGCAGCTACATAGCAACATAGGATTTATATGATTGGGAGTGACATGACACCTTCGTTGCCGTTGTAGCAGTCGCTGTCCGGAGCAGTGTACTCGGGGTCCTCCACGTCCTCCTGGTCGAAGCTCGGGTCTGCGGCACGAGATTCGACGCGAAAATAAGATAACGGTGCACATCTAAGCAATAACTCCAAATAAGAACCAATTTAGAAGATCCAAATGAACCCAAACTACCTACAATCAGCAAGGTTTCGCAAATACGGATTTATAGAAATTAGTTTTGTATTTTTCTGAGCTTTCTAGAATTTATTATGAATTTTTAAAGGTTAAAGACATTTTCTGGGATTTTAAACAGAAAAGAAAAGGGGTTTTTCAGAAAATGAGCTGCTGACGTCAGCATGACGTCAGCGCTCCAGGGTTCGTGGGCTGTTGATGGGCTGAAAGGTTTACTGGGCCGAAAATGGCCCACTGCGCTCGGCCCAACCGGCCCTGATGGAGGAAGTCTCCTAATCCTCCCTGATTTCACTGGCTGAAGACACCCTATGCGCGGTGGGCTTTTACAGCGGCCCGATAGGCCGGACAGCTCTTTTAGGCCCGGTTTGCTCTTGAGGCCCAACGGCCTTCTTCCGTACTGCGGCCAGGGGAAACAGAGAGTCCGCCCCTCCCTACGGCGCCCATCACGCCTGGTGGTGACATCGCGGCCGCACTCACCGGCGGCGGCGCGACGGCCGGCCCCCGGACACGGCGCCGGGGTGCGCGTGCGCCCCTTCTCTCCCCTCCGGACTCCCACGCACGCACACACGGCTCGAAGGCCGGTCCGCCGCTCGCCCACCACGGCGCGCGGCGCGACATCGAAGCCCGCGCGCGTGCATTTCCACGGTGCGGCCACGCCCATGGCGCGCTGGGGTGCGGCCGGCTAGTGTCAAGCGCACGCTCACCTGCACAAACACCTCATTGGCACGAAGGCCGGCTCAGCTCGGCACGGAACACGGCGTGGAACGCCTGTATGTGGAGCTCCACCGGTGGCGAGGCCACGGCCACGGCGCGCGTGGGTGCGGCCGGCCGGCTCCCGCGCACACCCGCACTCGCAACAGAGTACCCACGGCACGAAGACCGGTCACAAGCAAAGATTCACAAGCCCCCGCGGCGGCTCGCCTCGAGGCGCGATGCGGCGGAAAGGGCTAACCCGCTCACCGGCCGGGCGGGCGCGACGCGCGTTCGGCGCGGTGCTCGACGGCGCGCGGCGCGGGGTGTTCCCCAGCCCTACCTGCAGATGCTCCCTGAACCCAAATTTGGCGACAGCACTGGGACGACACGGCTTGGGGTAGCCACGACCCCAGGCTCCCGCTGGCAAGACGCGACGCGGCGTCGCCCATGGGGAGGCGGCGGCGCGACGCTCTCGGTCACAGGCGGCTCGAAGGCACGCGCACAGGCAGGCTAAGAAGAGGTGCGGTGCAAGAAGAAGGGATGGTGGCTTTGGTGCTCACAGCGGGTCGACGGTGGAGTCGTTGCAGGCTCGACGTGGGCGGCAGTGCGGCGTCGGCGTCGAGGTTCACGGTGGTGCTCTGCTCCGGTCCGGCTCCTCCTCGGTCGCGCTCGCCTCCTTCCCCGTCCGGCTCCTCGCGGCCTCGTCCGGCCTCCGCAAAGAACGCGCCGGCGGCGGCGCGCGTCGGTTCCCCGCCTCGCCTCCTCTTCCCCAACTCCCCCCTTCTTCTTCCCCCTCCAACGGCGGCTCTGGGAAGGGGCAAAAACCCCAATGCGGGTTGGTGGCGGTGGCCCTCTGGCGCTTGCTCTCCCCCTACTTTTGAATCCGCAGCGCCGCAAGGGCAGGGCGATTTTCCGGTGCTGCCCCCCCGGCTTGGACCGCCCGGTGCCCGTGGCGGCGCCGCCCTCTCCCTCACACGCGGCCGCCGACACCGGGGCTAGGCGCGGGGGTAGAAGGGGATTTCCCTCTCCCGGCCCCCGGCTCGGTTCGCGCGCGGCGCCCGGTCCCTCGGCGTGCGCGCCGGCCGGGCGGCTCGGCCGCGCCCGCGCCGCGCGAGCGGGTGCGACGGGACCGGCGGTGGCGCGGTTGGGCTGGCGGGCTGGCTAGCTGGGTAGGTGAAAAGGAAGGGCTGACGTGTGGGGTCCGCTGGCCAGTGGCTAAGGAGAGAGTGCTGCGGTAGCGGGCGTGTTGGGCTGGATGGTGACGCGGGCTGGGCCGGCTGCATCGCAAGGAAAAGGAGAAGACGGCCCGAAACACTTGGCTGCTCTTTGCCTATTTAAACAAATAAGTTTGAACTAGGATTTGAAAAAGAGTTTGAATTTGATTCCCTTTCAAATTCAAACTTCACTCAATTGAACTCCAAATAAACCAAAGAAAAACCAACTCACATAATTTACCATATTTTTAACATATGTTTTATAAATAGGATAAATTAGTGGAGAATTTAGTGAGAGGCTAGCAATTTTGGCTCAAAAATTGATAGCACTCCAATGCAAGCAAAAAGTTTTAAATTTTCGCAAAATTTACACACCTAAATTCCTGGGTTGTTACATGCCTGGACTGGACCGTTCCATCGTCGAGCATCGGTTGCCAATATGTTTTATAAATAGGATAAATTAGTGGAGAATTTAGTGAGAGGCTAGCAATTTTGGCTCAAAAATTGATAGCACTCCAATGCAAGCAAAAAGTTTTAAATTTTCGCAAAATTTACACACCTAAATTCCTGGGTTGTTACATGCCTGGACTGGACCGTTCCATCGTCGAGCATCAGTTGCCAATCAAATCTGGTTTTAAACCATATAAGCAACCTCCCCGGAAAATCTACAACGATGAAGTATTGGCCGATGTGAAGAAAGAAGTTGAAAGATTACTTGATGCGAAATTCGTTCGGCCATGCAGATATGCGGAGTGGATCTCTAATATTGTCCCTGTCTACAAGAAGAATGGAAAGATGAGGGTTTGCATAGATTTTAGGGATTTAAACAGAGCTACTCCTATGGATGGTTACCCCATGCCTGTTGCCGATTTATTGGTTGACGCCGCTGCTGGGCACAAAGTTATCAGTTTAATGGATGGTAATGCGGGATACAACCTTAATTTTATGGCAATAGAGGATATATCAAAGACAGCCTTCAGATGTCCTGGTCATATAGGCTTGTTTGAATGGATAGTCATGACATTTGGGTTGAAAAATGCCGGTGCAACTTATCAGCGAGCCATGAATTACATCTTTCACGAGTTGATCGGCAAAATTGTTGAAATTTACATTGATGACGTCGTGATCAAGTCTTTGAATCATGACACACATCTGGAAGACGTGAAAAGAACCTTGGAATGCACCCGGAAGCATGGTTTGAAGATGAATCCAAACAAATGCGCTTTTGGGGTATCAGCTGGAGAGTTCTTGGGATTCTTGGTCCACGAAGGGGGGATTGAAGTTGGCAAAAAAAGCATGAAGGCCATTGATGAAGTTGTCCCTCCAACTAATATCAAGGAGTTGCAATCACTGCTCGGCAAGATTAATTTTGTAAGGAGATTCATCTCAAATCTGTCACAAAAGGTTTTGCCGTTTTCTCCATTGCTGAAGCTTAAGAAAGATCAGAAGTTCACATGGGGCGACGAACAACAAAAGGCTTTCGACGAGATCAAGCAATATATGAAGGAACCACCAGTACTGGTCCCTCTGCAGTTGGATAAGCGTTTCAAGTTGTACGTGGCGGCCGATACCCAAACCATTGGATCGGCCTTTATTCAAGAATTCGAAGGAAAGGAGCGGGTAGTAGCATATCTTAGCCGAAAATTACTTGATCCTGAAACCAGGTATTCGGCTGCAGAGAAACTGTGCCTGTGTGTGTACTACTCGTGTACAAAGTTTCGGCACTACTTGTTGAATGCCGAATGCGTTGTATATTCTAAGTTCGATGTAATAAAACACATGTTATCTATGCCAATTTTGAATGGCAGGATTGGCAAGTGGATCTTGGCTTTATCAGAGTTTGAGTTAAAGTTCGAATCGGCAAAAGCTATTAAATGTCAGATCATTGCCGATTTTATAACTGAACATCGTGATCCATCAATTGATTTACTTGAAATTACTCCTTGGGCTTTATTTTTTGATGGATCATCATGTGGTAAAGGTGGAGGAGTAGGGATTCTGTTGATTTCGCCCAGAGGTGAGATGTTTGAGTTTGCTATCCCTATACAGCCCACTGTCACAAACAATCAGGCTGAGTACGAGGCATTGCTTCGGGGGCTTCAATATTTGAGAGAAGCCGGGGCCGTTTCGGTTGAAGTTTATGGAGATTCAGAATTGGTAATAATGCAATTGAACGTCCAATACGAATGTAAAAGTGATGCGCTGAGGAGTTACTATGAAGAATGCAGGGAAATCTTGAAGAGCTTTGAGGACCATGTGTGGTTCGAGGACCGGTGGATGGTCGCTTCCTTGTGTGATGAGTGATTGACAACGTTGTGTGGACTGATTCTTGGCTAAGTATTGCAGGTGCAGGTTGCGGCTTGACTGGTGTTGGTGCAGGTGAAGAACAAGCGCGAAAGGTCATTGCCGGGAGGGCTTCCAGGTGTGGAGAAGACAAGTAGGCTTCGTTCGAGGGACCCGGTGGCCAGCGGGGTCAAGTGCGGGCCGCATGGTGGCATGAACAGCAAGATGAAGTCGTGAACGGTTTCTTGGTTGAGCCTCAAAACCAAGGTCGAGCCGGGACTACGTGGGAGCCAAGTCATGAGTGGAGATTGGTGGAGGCTACACCGAGTTCGCGGGGTTTCCGGTGGTTCACCAGAAAACCACTAGGTTCCTTGGTTGATCTACAAAGCCAAGACCGGAGAACCGAAGACGGAGGTGCGGAAGCACGGCACGGACCGGTCTGACCGGTGGGTCTGACCGGTCTGACCGGTGGGGACCGGTCTGACCGGTGAGGAGCACCGGTCTGACCGGTGTGCGACGACGCGGTCCGAATCTTCGAAGCGGAGGACACGCGTCGGGATCGCATGGCTTGCGTCGAGGCTACGCAGGGTGCGGTCGCCGGGCATCCGTCCGATGGTGAAGACATCAAGAATTCCAAATCCGCCCTTGAGGGGCTTGTATCCCTAGTTGTTAGAGAAGGGCATTTTAGACATTCGGTTTCCTCCATATAACCCAAGATGTGAGAGGATGGCAGCCAACTCTTGGAACCCTAGCTCATTAGTTTTCCTATTTTTCCACCTATTTTCTCTAGGTTTTCCTTAGGACTAGCAAGAGAGCTTCACGGAGAGATCTTGTAGAGAGGGATGGATGATCGGGCGGCTTGCTAGACCTTGTACGAACCTTTGTTTCATGTATAGATGATTCGGCGTGGTTCCTCAAGGTTTGGATGTGTTTTCCCGGTTGTTCTTGGTGGTGATTTTCGGAGCCCTCTCTTCGTGATTTCTTTGGGGTGTTTTCGGGACTTTTCTCTTGGGGATTTGATGGGGGAAATTTGTGGGAACCCTTCGTGGTTGTTTGGGCTGTGATTCCCCTCCCAAATCCGTGAGTAAAAGTGCTCGATTTTGGGGTTTCTTGAGTTCTTGGGTTGGAAGTGCTTTCGGCGGGATTTCTTCGATTCCTCCTTTTTGGACGAGTTTTGGTGGGATTAAACTTGGCTATGTACTCCTCATGAGGTGTTCATGATATCCCCAAAGTCTTGTTCAAGTCCGTGGAGTGATTCGGGAGATCGAGATTTGGATTTGGGGGAGTTGACCCGCGGGTGCTGTTCATCCCGAGTCGCCCGTGCTACACCGGTCTGACCGGTGCTCTTGACCGGTCTGACCGGTGCAAGCCCTTGTGGGATTTTGCTCGGGTGAACGTCTTGGTGTGTTCGTTGTTGTCCCGTGTTGCTTCGCCGTTTCGAGTTTGGGTCCGTTTGGTGGTCGGTTGGCCTCGTTTGGTGCCTTGGGGGCTTTCGGCCGCCATCGGTCCGACCGGTGTGTCTCACCGGTCTGACCGGTGTAGAGCCACTTAGTGAAAGTTCCTCGGATTCACCGGCGAGGGACCGGTCCGACCGGTGGTGCTCACCCGGTCCGACCGGTGTGGGTCTCGTAGACTCGGGGTTTGTTGTTCCGCCGCGTTCTCGAGTCGGAAGGCTGTGTGTGTTGGTTCCTAGGTCCAGTGGCACTCCAGTGGCTACGTGGGCTTGGCCAACTTGGGTAGTGAGTCGGAGACGTGTGTTGGAAGCCGTGTTCGTCTTGTTGGAGTTTCTATCTCCTTCGAGAAGAATTTTTATCGGCTCCCATTCACTCCCCCCTCTCTGGTTCGCCGTATCGGTCCTTCAAGTGGTATCAGAGCCGGTTCGGGTCTTTGTTGACTCTAACCGTCTAAGATCCAAGGATGGCGTACCGAGAACGGGGTTCGGGTCCTCCACACTTCGTTGGCAAGAACTACCGGATGTGGAGCAAGCGGATGGGTGCGTTCCTCCGCGGAAAGGGTCGACCTGCTTTGGGATGTCACGATGGACACGGGATATGTCCACCGATGGATTTCCTTGCTCCGGGGGTCGAGGGACGATTCGACGCCAACAATAAGGCGGTCGACTACTTGTTTCGTGCTTTGTGTCGGACCGAGTTCGATCGGGTGCACACCGAGCACTTGGCTTGTAGGATTTGGGCGGT
Source organism: Cenchrus americanus (assembly GCA_947561735.1). Lineage (NCBI taxonomy): Eukaryota > Viridiplantae > Streptophyta > Magnoliopsida > Poales > Poaceae > Cenchrus > Cenchrus americanus. Next base: position 159,494,830 of record OX387242.1, on the reverse strand, counting down.
GTTGAAGGAGGCTCATGTTGGGAACGCCCGGGGTTAAGGCACGGTTGTATGCGACCTACCGGAGAGAGTACGAGAACTTCACTCATCTCCCCGGTGAGTCCATCGATGCCTTGTTTCAGAGGTTCACGGTGGTGGTGAACAACATGAGGGCCAATGTGGACGTGCTCCCGTACGATGATCATGATAGAGCGGTCAAGCTCTTACACTCTTTGGATCGTACGATATGGGGCGGGAAGTTCAAAGCCATAGTCGAGTCGGAGAGGTATGATACTCTGACGGTGAACGAGCTGTTCTCGAAGCTCAAGTCGGCTGAGGTGGATAGGGGCATGACTGCCAAGCTCGAGGGACCGACTGATTCCCATAGTCTTGCCCTCGTTGGTGGTTCCAAAGGAAAGACTAACTCTAACCCATCCACCAGGATGTTCTCATTTTCCTCTTTGATGTCTATGCCAGATGAGGAGTTTGATGACCTTGGAGAGGACGAGCTGGCGCTGTTGACGAGGCGGTTCGAGAGGCTGCACGAGAACCGCGTGAACATGAGGAGGAACACGAGGACTTGCTTCCAGTGCGGCAAGCCGGGACACTTCGTCGCCGACTGCCCGGAGAAGGCCGAGAACAAGGACAGCTACAAGCACAAGCCGAGGATGAACGATGGCAAGTACCGTTCGAGGCGCGACCACAAGAGCAAGCACAAGAACAAGTACAAGGACGAGCGACGATCGAGGAAGAAGGAGGGCCGAGGCAAGGCCCGGGGCGATGGTTGGAGCGAGCGACGTCGACTCCGGTTCCGCGTACTCCACCTCGAGCTCGAGCGCCAGCGAAGACGAGGGAGATCGCCGCAAGAACAAGAAGTCGTCCGGGGAACCCGAGCGGGCCGAGGCGCTTCGCGAGAGATGGCTTCGCACCATGGCGTTGAGCTCCGGCAAAGCAAGAAGAGCACACGGAGCGACTCGGACTGCGAGTCCGACGACGAGGTGCGTGATGAACTTCCCTTCTTGCGCCGAGAGAATGAGAGACTTGGCTCTTTGCTTGATAACCGTGATGACATGCTTAGAGAGGCCAAGAAAATGAGGAAAGAGCTTAGGGCTTCACTCGAGGATGCTAGGACTAGAGTGGCCGAGCTAGAGACACGGGTGCTTGATAGCAAGCTTGAGATTGATTCGCTTAAGGCTAGCCCCGTTGTTTCGATGAGAATGATTGTGCTGATTGCTCCATATTCCTTGCCGATCTTGCTTTGTTTAAGGAGAAGCATGCCTCCAAGTGTGAGGAACTAGATGTGCTTAGGGTTGAAGTGGGTGAGCTTAAGTCTAGACACGCTTTGCTAGGTGCTTGCACTTCTTGCCCTGTTTTGCATGCTAAGATTGATGAGATGCATGCTTACACTAGTTCGCTCGAGGCTAAATTGAAGGAACCCATGCCTACATCTTGCTCTACCCGTGAAATGCATGCATTGAAAAATTTGGAGCTTGCACATTATGTTGATCGTTTGCAGGATGAGAATGATGATTTGAGGAAGTTGATGGGTTGGTTGTCCGGTCATGAGCCTCAGTTGAGGATGATGATCGAGGCCTTTAAGAGGCAAGATGGTGAGGGGCTTGGGGCAAACAAGGTTGGTGAGGGAAGTGGAGAAAATATCCCGGAGCCACCAAAAACCCACCACAAATATGATTTCCCTCCAAAACCTAACCATCTAAGGAATCGACTAGACACAACCCCAGCTCCACCCGTGTTTCCTACACCCACAAATGACCTACAAAAGCCTATCAAGTTTGTGAGCACTTCGGGGAAAGTGTTCTTTGGGAAGGAGAGTGAGAAGGCAAGTGGTGAGAAACCGGTGGAGGGTTTGAGTGGAGAGAAACCGAGTGAGCAACCACATCCCAAGCCAAAGCCTAAGCTTGTGAGGTTCCATTGTGGCTATTGTGGGAGAGATGGCCATAAGGAGGAGTTTTGCTTCAAGAGGAAGCGAGAGGAGAGAATGGAGAAGGAGTGGGCTAACAAGGACAAGTACCACCCTTCCGATGGTGTACTTGAGCCTCGTATGCGGATGCCCGGGGGCAAGGCGGTTGTGAGGACAAGACGGGCTTGGGGAGAGAAGAAGGCCGGGCAGGTGGTGTTGCTGCCCGGGTCACACCGGTCGGACGGTGTGGGGCACCGGTCGACCGGTGCGGGCACGGACGAGACGGATGTTCGGGTTTCGAGCTCGTACGGGGTGCGAGGGTTGTTTCGGTGGTCGTGGTTCGGTGGTTGGGCCGGAAAGGGTGCGGGTAGTCGGTTGCTAGGCGTTCTCCTCCTCGTGCTCAATACGGGGATTGGAGGAGTCGTGGCGTTGAGTTGGAGAGGAAGGACGTTCCACGAGCTTTCTTGCGTGGATTTGGTCCTCCTCCGGGCGAGAGAGGGGTGGTTCCCTCGGGGTGGTTACCGTGGTGGTGTTCGTGGAGGTAGTTTTGGTAGGAGAGATGCTTTGGTTGGTGCTAACCCCACTTTCGAGCAAATGGCTCGGCTTCGGTTTTCCTCCTTTGGTACTAACCCCGATCTTTCGAGTCGTTTGTTCGCTCACGTGCCTATTTTTGATTTTCGGGTGGGAGACTTGAAGAACATTTGGTTGATTGACTCCGGTTGTTCGAGGCATATGACCGGGAGACAGGGGGTGGTTCTCAAGTCTCGTCCGGTGGTGACGAAGAGGTACATCACCTTTGGGGACAATGGGCGTGGCGTGTGCTTTCAGAAGGTGAGATAAAAGTGAGTGACAAGATCACTGCGAGGTGTGTTGCTCTTGTTCAATCGCCGGGGTACAATTTGCTTTCGTGTCCCGAGTTGTTGGATGAGGGCTTTGAGGTGTTGTTTCGGCCAGGTGGTTCTCGGATTGTGGACTCTCGAGGGGACCTTGTCTGTATGGTCGTTCCCGAGGGGCAGGTGTTTCGTGCTGATTTTTCTCAGTCTTCGGGTGTGGAGCGTTGTTTCTTGGCTGGTTCTTCGAGTGAGTTGTGGAAGTGGCATAGGAAGTTGGGTCACTTGAGCTTTGACCTTTTGTCTCGCTTGAGTAAACTCAATTTGGTCCGAGGATTGCCACGGTTGAGGCTTGAGAAAGAGTTGGTTTGTGCTCCGTGTAGGCATGCCAAGATGGTGGCCTCTTCTCACCCGCTTCTCACCGATGTGATGACTGAGCGTCCATGCGAGCCGCTCCATATGGACCTTGTTGGCCCGGCTCGTGTGCGATCGCGGGTGGGAAGTGGTATGTCCTTGTTGTGGTGGACGACTATTCTCGGTATGCGTGGGTGTTCTTTCTCGAGGATAAGGGGGAGATGTTTGGTTTTGTTCGAGATCTAGTCTTGAGGTTGAGGAACGAGAGGCACGGAGATGCCATACGAGCTATCCGCAAGGATAATGGCACGGAATTCGGGAACTCTCGTTTTGAAACCTTTTGCCATGACTTGGGTCTTGAGCACCGGTTTTCGAGTCCGTATACGCCTCCCCGAGAATGGTGTTGTGGAAAGGAAGAACGAGGACCTTGTGCGAGATGGCTCGGACGATGCTTGATGAGCATAGGACTCCGAGGAGGTATTGGGCCGAGGCGGTGAATACCGCATGCTATGTGTCAAACGAGATATACCTCGAGTGCACAAGAAGAAGACATGCTATGAGTTGATGCATGGCCGCACACCCAAGGTGAGTCACTTCCATGTCTTTGGTTGCAAGTGTTTCATTTCGAAGAAAGGCGGAAGTTGGATAAGTTTGAGGCTAGGTCTACGTCGATGGCATTTTCTTTGGTTATGCATCTCATTCTAGAGCATATCGTGTGCTCAATCTTGAAACTAACCAAATCGTGGAGACTTGCGAGGTAACCTTCGACGAGACGAGCCACGTAGTCGGCTTGTCTTTGAGTGTGCGGGTGATGATGAGCTTGGCGAGGAGATCTTTCGGGAGGAGGAGCATGAACATGGTGATGATGAGGATGGTGGTGCGGTGCCCTCGGCCGAACATGTACCCACTACTTCGACTACGATGATGGATGGACCCTCCGCTACACCTACGACGACAAATCAAGAACAAGGAGAAGGCGATGTTGAGGGGGGAGGTAGCTTCGAGGCGAGAACCTCCCCGGCGAGTTCAAGTGGATCACCCGGCTTCGAGGATCATCGGCGACATGAATGAACGCACTACACGGTCGAGGGTTCGAAACAATTCCCATTTTGCTCATGCTGCGTTTGTTGCTTCTTTCGAGCCCAAAGACATTGGACACGCACTATCCGATCACAATTGGGTTAACTCGATGCATGAGGAGTTGGAGAACTTTGAGAGGAATCAGGTGTGGGAGTTGGTTGACCCTCCCCCAGGGTGTAAGCCGATTGGTACCAAGTGGGTGTGGAAAAACAAAGAGGGAGAGAAGGGTGAGGTTGTGAGGAACAAGTCGAGACTTGTTGCCCAGGGGTTCAGTCAAAAGGAGGGGATCGACTACGAGGAGACCTTTGCTCCCGTAGCCCATTTGGAGGCGATTAGGATCCTTCTAGCCTTTTCCGTGGCTAAAGGGTTCAAGTTGCACCAAATGGATGTGAAGAGTGCTTTTCTGAATGGTGTGTTGGAGGAAGAAGTGTATGTGAGGCGACCTCGGGGTTTGAGAGCGAGAAGTACCCCCACCGGGTGTACAAGTTGAGGAAGGCGGCCGTATGGGTTGAAGCGGCGCCTAGAGCTTGGTATGGCAGGTTGAGGGGGTTCTTGTTTGAGAGAGGTTTTGAGATGGGGAAGGTCGATCAGACCTTGTTTTTACTGAGGCAGGGCAGAGATATCCTGATTGTGTAGGTGTACGTGGATGATATTGTCTTTGGTGGCTCGTCTAACTCTCTTGTTGCAAGGTTTGCAGATGATATGAGCAGGGAGTTCGAGATGAGCATGATGGGTGAGTTGCAGTTCTTCCTCGGGCTACAAATCAAGCAATCAAAGGAAGGAACATTTGTGCACCAGGCTAAGTACACCAAGGACATTGTGAGGAAGTTCAAGATGGAGGACTCCAAAGCTATGACGACGCCGATGAGTACGACTACAGCTCTTGATGCGGATGAGGAAGGTGAACACGTGGACCAGAAGGAGTACCGGAGCATGATCGGATCACTCCTCTACTTGACGGCGACGAGGCCGTACATACAGTTCTCAGTGTGTCTGTGCGCTCGTTTTCAAGCGTCTCCGAGGACTTCGCATCGGCAAGCAGTGAAGCGAATTTTCAGGTACTTGCGTCACACTCCCGACTTCGGCCTTTGGTACTCCGCGTCCTCTTCTTTGGCGCTTCATGGCTTTTCAGACGCGGATTTTGCCGAGTGTCGGTTGGATAGGAAGTCCACTTCTGGGACTTGCCAGTTTTTGGGTTCTTCTTTGGTGTCTTGGTCTTCCCGTAAGCAGTCGAGTGTTGCTCAATCCACGACCGAAGCCGAGTATGTTGCCGCTGCTAGTTGTTGCTCTCAGCTCCTTTGGATCACCTACGCCATGAGTGACTTTGGTGAGGAGTATACCCATGTCCCACTTCAATGTGATAGCACCAGTGCCATAAGCGTTGCAAAGAACCCAGTGCTTCATTCCAAAACCAAGCACATAGAAGTGAGGTACCATTTTCTGAGAGACAACGTTGAGAAAGGAAAGATAGCTTTGATCCATGTACCCACACATCACCAACTAGCCGATATTTTCACCAAACCCCTAGATCAAGCAACTTTCACTCGTTTGCGGGGGGAACTTGGTGTGTGTTTGATTTCTTGAGTTGGGTGTGTGGGAGCTCTCTTTTGCCGGTGGTGTCGAGCCCGTTTTGCCTCCCCTCGAGGAGCCGGTTTGTAGCATATGTATAGCTTTCCTTTGTGCATTTCTTGCATTTGGCATGGCATATGTAACATGTTGTATAGGCATCCTTGTATCTTAGATTGCATGCATTTTGTATCATATGCATTGGTTAGGAAAAGCTTCTCTCATATACATTGTTCACCATGGAATGAGATATATGTCTTTGTGAGCTTGTTTGGTATGCTATGGTTAGTTTGGCTTAGCTCTTGATGATCTTGATGAATAATCCATGGTTGATAGCTATGCTTTTGAAAAATGTCACATGTATGCTCTCTCATGTGTAAATGCCTTTATATGCTCTTGACATGTTTGTGTGGCCTTGCTATGCTTAATTTGTGGTTGGATAGCTAGTTTATTGATCATATGGGGCCAAAGGCTCATTTGCCATCATGAATGTTTAGCCCTCTTGACTTATCTTGTGGAGGAGCATAAGTTCCTTTTTGTCGCAAAGACATTTCATGTACCATTTACAAATCTGAAAATGAAATGAAAATTGCTTGGAAAATATGCTCCCATGTCATATGTGCTGAATTTAATTTGCTTTGGGTGCTAAACCGTTGCATGATGCCTACCAATGAGACGTCTCATAAATAGAAGTAGGCACATGGCTCGGTGGCTTTGACATGACATGAGGTGCTTGTGGGTGTTTGTGATGGTCTTATGATTAGAATGGCTGTCCTAGCATGAAGTTTGTGTGGCTTTGCCATTTTGATATGCTTTGATCATGTTTAGGACTTTGCTCATGAGAGGCAAATTTTTCGCAAAATTGCCAACATCCATCTTAGCTTCGTCCAATGGTTGTGAAACTTGGTGATCATGTAGTTGAGATCGACACGAAGCCGTAGAGTATCTAACTTGCTCATTTGGACATGTGTAGCATTCTTTGTTGAATTTTGTATATGTGAGAAGCTCTAGGTTGAAAGTTTTGCATTTTTTGGCTTGATTCATGCATTGCCAACAAGGGGGAGAAGTTTGAGCTTGAAATGGCTTGTTGGACGCGTTTAGAAGGTTTTTAGGTGGTTTCGAGCCATTTCTGGGCTCTGTTGTACACCGGTCTGACCGGTGATGAGCACCGGTCTGACCGGTGTGAGTGCTGGTCCTGTACATATGTTGGGCACCGGTCTGACCGGTAGTGATGACCGGTCTGACCGGTGTGAGCTGAAGTTGCTTTGCGCTGCCTGCCTCGTTTCATGTGGTTTCTTGCATGCATTCGTCCAGGGGGAGTTGCATTGGTTCAGGGGGAGTTTTCATGTGTGCAGGGGGAGCTCTTTGAGAGTTTTCGAGCTTTGTTTCGGTGGTTTGTGCTCTTTGCTTGAGTTTTGCTTTGTCTCGGATGTGTCGAGCCGTTGCCCTTGCCTAAGGGGTCCGAGACTTGTCTTCTTCAAGTGATCTTGCTCTTTGCCTTTGTTTGGCTTTCGATCGCTTGTTGGAGTTTCTTTTTGTTCGTTTCTTTTCTTTTTCTTTTCTCTCTTGTTACTTTCGTGTGGGTGTTGTCAATGCACTCATCAAGGGGGAGATTGAGGACCATGTGTGGTTCGAGGACCGGTGGATGGTCGCTTCCTTGTGTGATGAGTGATTGACAACGTTGTGTGGACTGATTCTTGGCTAAGTATTGCGAGGTGCGGGTTGCGGCTTGACCGGTGTTGGTGCGGGTGAAGAACAAGCGCGAAAGGTCGTCGCGGTGAGGCCTCCGGGTGTGGAGAAGACAAGTAGGCTTCGTTCGAGGGACCGGTGGCCGGCGGGGGTCAAGTGCGGGCCGCATGGTGGCATGAACGGCAAGATGAAGTCGTGGACGGTTTCTTGGTTGAGCCTCAAAACCAAGGTCGAGCCGGGACTACGTGGGAGCCAAGTCATGAGTGGAGATTGGCGGAGGCTACACCGAGTTCGCGGGGTTTCGGTGGTTCACCGGAAAACCACTCGGGTTCCTTGGTTGATCCACAAAGCCAAGACCGGAGAACCGAAGACGGAGGTGCGGCGGCACGGAGCCGGTCGACCGGTCGGCCGGTGGGGACCGGTCGGCCCGGTGAGGAGCACCGGTCCGACCGGTGTGCGACGACGCGGTCCGGAATCTTCGAAGCGAGAGGACACGCGTCGGGATCGCATGGCTTGCGTCAAGGCTACGCGAGGTGCGGTCGCGGGCATCCGTCCGATGGTGAAGACATCAAGAATTCCAAATCCGCCCTTGAGGGGCTTGTATCCCTAGTTGTTAGAGAAGGGCATTTTAGACATTCGGTTGCCTCCATATAACCCAAGAGGTGAGAGGATGGCAGCCAACTCTTGGAACCCTAGCTCATTAGTTTTCCTATTTTTCCACCTATTTTCTCTAGGTTTTCCTTAGGACCAGCAAGAGAGCTTCACGGAGAGATCTTGTAGAGAGGGATGGATGATCGGGCGGCTTGCTAGACCTTGTACGAACCTTTGTTTCATGTATAGATGATTCGGCGTGGTTCCTCAAGGTTTGGATGTGTTTTCCCCGGTTGTTCTTGGTGGTGATTTTCGGAGCCCTCTCTTCGTGATTTCTTTGGGGTGTTTTCGGGACTTTTCTCTTGGGGATTTGATGGGGGAAATTTGTGGGAACCCTTCGTGGTTCTTTGGGCTGTGATTCCCGTCCCAAATCCGTGAGTAAAAGTGCTCGATTTTGGGGTCTCTTGAGTTCTTGGGTTGGAAGTGCTTTCGGCGGGATTTCTTCGATTCCTCCTTTTTGGACGAGTTTTGGTGGGATTAAACTTGGCTATGAACTCCTCATGAGGTGTTCATGATATCCCCAAAGTCTTGTTCAAGTCCGTGGAGTGATTCGGGAGATCGAGATTTGGATTTGGGGGAGTTGACCGCGGGTCTTTGTTCATCCCGAGCTGCCCGAGCTACACCGGTCGGCCGGTGCTCTTGACCGGTCCGACCGGTGCAAGCCCTTGTGGGATTTTGCTCGGGTGAACGTCTTGGTGTGTTCGTTGTTGTCCCGTGTTGCTTGTTTCGAGTTTGGGTCCGTTTGGTGGTCGGTTGGCTCGTTTGGTGCCTTGGGGGCTTTCGGTCGCCATCGGTCCGACCGGTGTGTCTCCACGGTCCGACCGGTGTAGAGCCACTTAGTGAAAGTTGCTCGGATTCACCGGCGGGGACCGGTCCGGCCGGTGGTGCTCACCGGTCCGGCCGGTGTGGGTCTGTAGACTCGGGGTTTGTTGTTCCGCTGCGTTCTCGAGTCGGAAGGCTGTGTGTGTTGGTTCCTAGGTCCAGTGGCACTCCAGTGGCTACGTGGGCTTGGCCAACTTGGGTAGTGAGTCGGAGACGTGTGTTGGAAGCCGTGTTCGTCTTGTTGGAGTTTCTATCTCCTTCGAGAAGAATTTTTATCGGCTCCCATTCACTCCCCCCCTCTCTGGTTCGCGGTATCGGTCCTTCAAGCTTTCCGTTGGTGACTCTACAGCATATTCCTAGGGAACATAATGAAGAAGCGAACAGGCTGGCTCAGAGCGCTTCGGGTTATAAAGAGAATCAAGAAGCATTTTCCACAGACATATGTGCGCTGGGAATGGATCTTGCGGAGGATGATTGGAGAAAAGAAATCGTTGACTATTTGAAGGATCCATCCCGAAAAGTCTCTAGGAAGCTCAGGTACAAGGCCATAAAATTTGTTCTTCTGGATGATAATTTGTTTCACAAATAATTAGATGGAGTGTTGTTACGATGCCTGGGTCCAGAAGAAGCTAAAAGGATGATGAGTGAAGTACATGATGGGATATGTGGAGCACACCAATCGGCCTACCGTATGAAGTGGGTTATCAGACAGGCTGGGTGCTTTTGGCCGACGATATTGGAGGACTGCTTTGAGTATTACAAGGGGTGTCAAGACTGCCAGAGGTTTGGAAATATTCAAAGAGTTCCTGCATCAGCATTAAATCCCATTATCAAGCCGTGGCCATTCAGGGGCTGGGGTATAGACTTGATTGGCCAGATTAATCCACCATCTAGCAAGGGGCATAAGTTTGTGCTTTTGGCTACAGATTACTTTACTAAATGGGTTGAGGCAATTCCACTGAAGAAGGTGACATCGGAAAACATGGTTGAGTTTGTCAAAGAACACATCATCTATCGATTTGGAATCCCTCAAACAATCATAACTGATCAGGGAGCCCAATTCGTGTCCTTGGAGTTCAGGGAGTTTGCCGAAAGCATGGGAATCAAATTGTTTAATTCTTCTGCCTATTATGCTCAAGCTAATGGTCAGGCAGAGGCTTCTAATAAGATCATGATCAAGCTTATACAAAAGAAGATCAACCAGAAGCCAAGAAGGTGGTATTCGGTACTCAGTGAGGCGTTATGGGCTTACCGAATGGCCCCTCATGGAGCTACAAAAACATCTCCTTATGAATTGGTCTATGGACACAATGCGGTCTTACCTTGGGAAGTACAATCAGATTCTAGGAGAGTGGTTTTGCAAAAAGATTTAAATTCCAGAGATTACAGTGGCTTAATGATGGATGAGTTGGAAGATTTGCACATGATCTGTCTTAGGGCACTGGAAAATATTGAGAAGAACAAACTACGAGTTGCCAAATATTACAACAAGAAAGTAAAAGTTAGGCAATTTGCAGAGGGAGATTTGGTTTGGAAGGCGTTACTGCCGATTGGAACCAAATACAGTGAATTCGGCAAATGATGCCCTAACTGGGAAGGACCCTTTCGAGTGGTCAGATGCGTGCTTGGCAATGCCTACATGTTGAAAACTTTACTAGGAGAAGAATTTTCCTCTGCAATAAATGGAATATATTTGAAGAAATATTATCCTAGTATTGAAATCGATCGGTGATCACCAGCATTGGGAGTACATGCATCTAATACAGGAATAGCCGGCGCTCAAGAATGAGGCTGCCTTCAGAACATAATTCCCCAACAGAGGGAATGGCCAGTGCTTAGATACATTGCCCTTAGCGCAAAACTACATTACAAATGCTTCTTGCAGGTTTACATCTAACAACCCTGGTGATCAGGACTACGAGGAGGCGGGAAGCAGAAGGCCTGGCGTAAGAAGCGAAAGTATGATTCAATCTTTTCTTTGCTTCTCCGGCTGGTCCCTCTTCAGTTGCTCCAGGACCACCGTGACAGCAACTTGGAATGCGTGGGGATGACCATGATTTGCTGCCTCCACCAAGCTATCCCAAGCCGCTTTCAGGTTATTGTACCTATCAGAGACATCTGGGACAGAGGAGTGGTCATTAGGGGCAAAGATCCAGATGTGAGCACGGAGTCAAGAAGGAGTTGGAGATATTTACCTCCTACTAGTGCCTCCAAAGCCATGCGACGCTCGCGCTCAGCCTGGCAACGAGCGGTGATGTCCCGGAGGTCGTGCTCCAGGTGCCGAACGCGGCGGCGTAGTTGATGGCTGATTCTCTGCTCGGGCGTGGCATCCTCTGCTTCAAGAGAGGAATCAGAGGAGGTGTACTCGGGCATGTCTTCAGTCCCAATGATTTCCTCAGGAAGCAGATCAAGGCTGAAGGAGAAAAACAGAGAGGAGGTAAAACACGAGACCACATGAGGAAACAAGAAGCAAATCAAAGGAATACTCACTCTCGAATCGTGCGTTTCTTTGGGATGCTGCCCTCCTGGGGCTGCTTGCCTTTGTCCATGGCCTTGGGGTTTTTTCTTCTGAGAACAGGGGAGAAGATGAGAAGTGATGGATGAGTGTGCGAGTGGATTTGCAGGGCATCTCAGCAGGCTATTTTATTGACTGAGAGAGTGCGTTGGGAGTGATGACTGGCCGGCGTGCGTTATTGGAATACCAAGCGGTAGGGTTTCCTCCCGAATGTGAAGGGTTTTTCGCTTGAACAGTGCTTGTGGATTGCCGAATCGAGGATTTTCTGCGGGTATTGTGCCAAGGGACCTCTGTTTTTGCCTGTTCGGCTCAAGCCAGTTCCCAAATATGTTTGAGGAGAAACAAGATTCACAGATGCAAACACAGAAAAAATCATCGCAGTACAAGCACGAGAATTAAAAGTTCTTTATTTATTGCTGATATCAAACATCCCTGATACAATCTAATCAAAGAGCCTGTTTAGCACAGACTGGGGATGAGTGAGTTCGGCAATGGCATCGCCGTGGCCGTCGAGGCGCTCCAAGATGGTCTCGATCTCGTCGATGTCTTCTGGTGCGCCACCCCAGAAGCCGCGCGGCCTATTGGAGTAGTCGACGTCGGTGTGCGTCGCCATGGTGGCCAGGCCCAAAGTGGTGCCCAAGCGGATGCCGTGGGTGGCTACTTTGTCCACGCGGTGTTCCACCGCGGCAAGGCGCTCCGCCGGCGTGTCTCCGCGGGCGTTCACCTTGTCAGCCAATTGCTCCACCAGCATCTTTAGCTGGTTGAGCTCGGCGTCACGGGCTGCAAAATGCAAGATAAAGGTGATTAGTATCAAAAGCCAGATTGGATTAGGGAGCGGTTCCAGAGCCGTAACATCGATGGTCTCCAGCAGCTGCTTGCGTTGGTCCTCTCACTCCAGTTCGGCTATGCCAGCCTTTTTGGAGACGTCTTCCAGCTCGCGCTGGGCCACCTCCAGCTCCGCCTTGGAGCGGAGCGCATCAAGTTCCCCGTAGGGCACGGGGGAGTAGTGGTCTGACTCCGAGGAGTCCTCCGACAGGGGCTGACCGGCCGGTGCAGAGGATGGATTCCATTGAATAAGCCTGAAACAGAGATGATCGTCAAAAACAAAGGGGATTGAAGACGAATCATAAAGGAAAAGTTGACGATTATTGCCTCCGACGCGCACTGGCGCGACTCCCCTCCGCCTCGTCAGCGGCGCGGCGCCTGTTGTTGCTGCTCACCATGATTCTGGGGTTTGTGCTAATTGGGGAGAAAAGCTTGAGGATGGCGAAGATTTGAAGGCTAAAGGCTTGGTAAAGAGCTGGGGGCACCTATGGTTTTTATTTATAGGCCTGATGAAAGAGATCGTGGCCTCAGGTTGTGGCCTTAGATCGTGGCTCGTATCCCAAAAAAACTTGGAAGGTGGAGAGGTTTCCTTGACCAATCCGCCGTCGGGTCGTTTGGAGTTCAAGGCTGAGTCGTATTCGGTTGACTGGCTCGGCTAAAAGGAAGTTAAGGTGTCGTTCGGGTATGGCACTTGTTGGCTACTGATTACTGAATGGATCATTCAGCGTTGCAATTAAGGACGTGCAGAGAAAAGGGGAAAATAAATTTACAGAAGCAAATGTTGCAAGGGCGGATGGTGAGTTCTGCATTACATTGATTCACCTCAGCCATGGCCGATGTCGCTTCCTCTTGGATCTTCTCTATCAGTCCAGGAAGTTCGGCTATCTTCTTGTCGTTAGCTTCTATTTCTGCTGATAAGCTTTTCAGCTCCGCCTCCAGTGCGGCCTTTCTAGCGATTTTCAACTCACGAGCAGCTTGCAGATTGGCCAATGTCCCTTTGTGACTCTCAGTTTGAGATTATGCTCCCTTCACGGCTTGTTCAGCTTTGGCTTTCTTTTGTTCAACAGCCGAGCGGGAAGACACATTTCTCAGAGCTCGTCTTATGGCTACATAGTGAACATCCAAGCCAGAGATGGGTTCAAGTGAGGTCTTGATATCCTCAGGGAGTTCTTGGCTGATGGGTCCAAGCATTTCCTCGAAATGATCGAGATCTCTGATTTGATCTCGAGCGTCTCTTTGCAGCCAGGCAAAAATTTCCTTGAGCTTTTCTTGTACTTCCTCTGGCAAGGCTTGAGGCCCTCCTTCCCTTGTCTCGGCAATTTGATTATCCTCCATTGATGATGGAGCCTGATCCTGAAGGAATAACATTGCCGAGTCAGGAGTGTTGGGGAATAAGAAAAGATAACAGGATTAAATACAAGTGTTTACCTCATGCCTAACTCCCTGAACTGGAACAGGGTTTTGTTCAGTTTCATGGGCGATTTCTGGAGCCACTGGTGAAGGAGGTGCTCGTGGCAAAGCTGAAGCTTCTGTGTGAGAGGGTGCCGATACGGTCTGCGGCAACTGCGAAGCTTCGGGCTGGAGAGGAGATGGATTTACCTCTCGCTAAGGTTGAGGTTTCTCGCCCGGCCAATGGGGGATTGAGCCCTTGAAGGACTTGAAGGCTCGGTTGGATGGGAAAGTTCATCTCTGGCGAGGTTGGTGTTTCGTACGAGCAGGGGGTGATTGAGTCCCTGATGAATATGAGATCTCTACTTGGGCAGGTGGCTCAGCCCTTGGTGGACTTGCATGTTGAGAGACAGGGACATCCACAAGTTGATCCACCATTGTTTCTTCTGCAAATACCAGATTAAGGGTAAATGCCAGTGTTGGTCCTTGAGGAAGGAAATAATAAAGGTCATACCAGTGGATGGAGCATTGGCAGGTTTTGAAGCTGAGGATTGCTGAATTCTAGTCTGAAATCGCACAAGATGAGATTTATCAGTAAAGAGTAATCTTATGATCATGAGCGAGGGAATTTACCTCAATAAGGACTTTCTTGATGGTTCTTCTCTTCTTGGCAGTTGGAGGTGCGATCAGAGACAGGCCTTGCCTCTGGTCAGCAGTAATACTAGACAAAATTGGGTCTGTTGTAGCATACCTAGCCATCAGTTGAGCCAGGGTTGGTGATCCAAATCCCAATGCTGAGATTGGGCATACTGCATTGTAAGCGATCGCCCTGGCTGGAGGGGCAGGCACTGTGTTCTGTGGGTAAAAATCAAGATCATGGTTAAAGGAAGAAATGTCTGATTTGAGGAAAGGGACAATCATGTTACCTCTGAAGTTGGCTGAAAATCAGGCATCAGTTCTATGCAAAATAAGTGCACAGGCTCACTGAAAATATGGTCATGGAATTCTTGCCACCAGGAGTTGAAGGTGGGGTGAGCTACTGTTGTGGGTGTGAAGGGCCAGGTGTAAACAGTTGGACTGCATACATACTGAAAAACCCTGCTGGTTTGAGTGAGTTCTTTGATTTCCTCTCTGGGTTTGAGGAATTCATGCAGAAATAGTCTTGGGGGCATCTGGCCACATCCAAGTTGTCGAGCCATCATATTTGGCTGGTAGTATTCGTAAGTGCTGTGGTTTAACCTCCCTCCACTAAATTCAGCTGGCAGAATGCATAGATGGATGAGGATATTGAGGATTTCCAGAAACCATCCATCTTGGCGTCCAGCTTCAAAGGAGAACTCGCAAGGGAGAGTTAAATTATCATTGTCCAAGTAAGGAAACCAGAGAGGGTTGGGGAAGCCTTTGAAGAAGAGCTCAAAGAGCTGGCTGACATTCTGATTGATGGGAATAGTTGAAGCAGCTTCTCCATAGGTGTGGCATCCTCTGGTGACTTGGACTTCCCCTTCATGATAGTTGGATGAAGGAAAAAACCGGGTGTTGAGGTCAATACCAACAATCTGGTGCATGTGCAGTTGCAGCCACATTTGTACAAACCACCAAGGGCCATTGACACACGCTATCTTCTGGCTGGTGTACATTTGGGTGACAGTTTGATGAAGCATATGGTATACACTGCCCAGGAGGTATTTTCCAAGGGGAAGGCGCTTACCACTAGCCAATTGTGTAGCCATTACAATATGATTCAGAGTAGGCTCATTGTCCTTACCACAGAAGATGAACCTGCACAACCACATGTTCAGGAATGCCCTATATTCAACTTCACCTAGGGGGCCATCTTTCATATGATTCTGGATATAATTTTTATATCTGCTCCCTGATTTCACTCCTGTTTGTCTTGTGGAACATCTGAAGTCCCAGGGATGTACAGATCCTGAAATATCAAGGCCGGTAATCATGTATACATCGGCCAGAGTTGGGGACATTGGGCCGTGACCAAAAAGGAAGGCGTTGACGCCATTTGACCAGAAGTGGCAAGCCGCTATCAAAAGGTCTTCATTTTTGGGGGTCTCGGCCAAAGAAAGCTCCAAGCATTGAGTAATACGGAGGGTATCCTAGTTTTGGGTCCTGACACTTTTATCCGCAAGGACTCTTTTGTACCAATTCCTCCAGCCCGCAATTGGGGGCAAGGGCCAGTTCTTGAAGGCGTCCTGCCACAGGGGAGGCTTAGTTAAAGCCGCTTTGAAGGGGATTCTTTGGGATTCTGCTGCGATGAATTCGCGAGGATCAGAAACTCCCACGGGACCAAGGAAGTAGGACGACGAATTGGCCTCAGTGAGAATCAAAAGCTCAGTGGAAAGTTCCTGAGGGAAGGCGGAGAAGAAATCTCAGGTAAAAAATTGAAAAGCTAAGTGCCGAATGAAGCTTATGGTGGAGGAATTTACCTGAGCAGCTTGATTTTGACCCGCCATTGAGGATTTGAGCTCAGGAAAAGGTGATCTAGGGTTTGGATCTGGGTGAAGACTCCGACGGATTGCGAAGAGAAAGAACGGGTGTTGAACAGATTCAATTTGAAGACGTCGGTGGCTGGAGTCAATTCCGGAATAAAATCACTTTTATCCTGTAATTGAAGGGGCATATGTTAACACTAAAATTTGGTAAGGCAAGGAGTCTGACTTGTGGGTCCAACTCGGTGAGGAATCCATCCAGCGGAAGGAAGGTTTCTTCAGATGAAATCAGCAGAAGAGTGCGCGGTCGGCAATTTGCTTCCGTTCGGCAAGGAAACTGTTGCGCTGATTTTGCGGGATTGCGTGGTGACGTGGCCCGAGCGGAAGGGACGAATGGATGGATAAGCGATCGCACTTAGAGATAAATTAGGTATCGAATCCATTCGAGGTCATGCTTAACAGGGTATAAATATGGACCCTGAATGTATGTAACAGACATTCGAAAACATTCTCAATACAAACCGGCTCTACGCCAAACCCTTGAGTCCTTTTTCGTGTCGTCGAGTTCTTCGAGAGGGTTCATCGATCCGTCGACCTCCGTGAGTACCGGCAACCTTGTATCATGTCTAGTATCATGCGGTGGATTTAGATCTGATGCAAGTAGTCTTGTTACCATGCTTAGTGTCATGCGGTAGATTCAAGCTTGGTTCAAGAGGGTTTCTTGTTAGGTCATGAGCCATGCGGTAGGCTAAGATCTAGCTTGAAGCTAGTTATCGGCTCTATTGAAATTTGGCAAGATTCAATAGATTCATTAAATTACCCCGTGTTGCTTTGAATTTTTACTTTATGTTTAAATTCATGTAACACTTCTTTGCCCAATCTAGAGGGGTTTGGGTCGGCTTTATCTTTTTGATGATCCTTATGCGAATCGAGTTCGTACTCTTGGCTTAAATAGCACATGGATCACATGCTCCCTGATAGCCGAAACCGAATCGATCTAGGTTGTCATGTGTTGCGGGTTCAAGCTTGCCAAATCTTGTATAAATCTTGAAAGAACTGGGTATCATGCGGTAGATGCAGGTTTTTAGGGTTGTTTTGGAGCTAGTCATCCGGTGGATTAGATTTCAATCCAATCTGATAGATTTATCTTGTTTGGTAATGTTCGTTCCTTCTTCATGGACCCCGATTCGGCTGTGCAGCCGTATTCGGTTATGCTTTCATGAGTAAAACGTGTTCATAATTTATGCTTTAAATATTGTATGCCATTAGCTTTCCATATTTAGATTGTATCATGCGGTGGATAGATCTATTTTTGGACGGTGGTATGATTTCAAACAAGTTGTATCATGCGGTGGATAGATTTGTTTGGTATCATGCCTGACGGGTTTTAAAGTACCTAGGCATGCGGTAGACTAGTGCTTGGGACCTATGCATGCTTATTTATTACATACTTATGATCATGCCTTTACTTCATTTATCGTTTAACGTTATTTACCGTGAGGATCGGTCATGGCCTTGCGCACGTGCATCTTTATCCAAATAAAGACCGATCTATCGTCATGCTTACGTCATCTATTCGGCTATGTTACTTTTTGCACTTTAAAGCTCCCGAATGGTTTTTAGTTTGTCGTGCGATAGCTCTTTATAGCTATATGTCATCTCACTTGGCTTTCTAGCCGTAAATATGGAACCTGCGGTACCACCCGGCAAGTTCCAAGCTTTGGAATTTAACTACTTTGTCTTTTGTTAATTTTCAGAGAAAATTGACTGGCACGTCTTGTGATCTTTTCGCGTGTGAAGCCAGCTTGTTCGGCTTGCTGTGTGCTTGGCTTGAGGTGCAGATTTTATGTCAACAGTAGGTACATGTTCGGCCGGGGGCACCACGTCGCCATCTTCATCATCTCCAAGTTCATGCTCCTCCTCCTGAAAGATCTCCTCACCAAGCTCATCATCACCTACACACTCAAAGACAAGCTGACTACGTGGCTGTGTCTCGTCGAAGGTTACCTCGCAAGTCTCCATGATTTGGTTAGTTTCGAGATTGAGCACATGATATGCTCCAGAGTGAGATGCATAACCAAAGAAAATACCATCGACCGAGCTAGCCTCAAACTTATCCAACTTCTTCCCTTTCTTCAGAATAAATCACTTGCAACCAAAGACATGGAAGTGACTCACCTTGGGTGTGCGACCGTGCATCAACTCGTAGCAGGTTTTCTTATGCACTCTGAGGTAGATCCTGTTTGACACATAGCACGCGGTATTCACCGCCTCAGCCCAGAACCTTCTCGGAGTCCTATGCTCATCAACATCGTCCGAGCCATGTCACACAAGGTTCTGTTCTTCCTTTCCACAACACCATTCACGGGAGGTGTATACGCACTCGAAAACTGGTGTTCAAGACCTGAGTCATGGCAAAAGGTTTCAAAATGAGAGTTTCTGAATTCTGAGCCATTATCACTGTGGATTGCTCGTATGGCATCTCCGTGCCCCTCGTTCCTCAACCTCAAGACAAGATCTCGAACAAAACCAAACATCTTCCCCTTATCCTTAAGAAAGAACACCGACGCATACCGAGAATAGTCGTCCACCACAATAAGGACATACCACTTCCCACCCGCAGATCGCACACGAGCTGGGCCAACAAGGTCCATATGGAGCAGCTCGCATGGACACTCAGTCATCACATCGGTGAGAGGCGGGTGAGAAGAGGCTACCATCTTGGCATGCCTACACGGAGCACAAACCAACTCATTCTCAAGCCTCAACCGTGGCAATCCTCGGACCAAATTGAGTTTGCTCAAGCGAGACAAAAGGTCAAATCTCAAGTGACCCAACTTCCTATGCCACTTCCACAACTCACTCGAAGAACCAGCCAAGAAACAACGCTCAACACCAGAAGACAGAAAAATCAGCTCGAAACACCTGACCCTCGAAAACGACCATACATACAAGGTCCCCTCGAGAGACCAAAATCCGAGAACCACCAGGCCGAAACAACACCTCAAAACCCTGATTTTACGTCAACACACTTTTTGGCACACCTGGTGGGACACTCAAGATGATCAAGATGCCTGAAATCCAAGCTTTCCTAGATGTCACCTTAAATGAACTATCTTCAGAACATCAACTGATACTGAATGAGGCTGTGGAGCAGTTCCAGCAGAAGTGTCTGTTGTCTTTCTCCAAGAACAAGAGTGGTGTGCCATTCCTCAGGACAGACATGCCAAGAGTTCTGATGCCAGGAAAGACTGATGACACTACTGCTGCAGAGAAACAAGAAGCTTTTGCTATTGTGCGGCAAGCTATGGAAGAAATAATGGCCAGACAAAACACTGCATTTTTAAATAGCTTCTGACAGTTGATGGTTGGCGTCTTTGGCCCAAGCGTGGACAAACATTTTGAGTGAGCACAAGGGCCAACTAGTCAGGTGCTTAGTCAAACACCACCTCAGTGGCCTAATGGTAATGAGACGGCTAATGAAACAGGAGAATCAAGTGCTACTTCTAATGGCCAACCACTTCGTCAAGATGAGTGTTCAGCCAACTCAACATGTGGGTAGTCAACGGATCCAGCAGAACCCACATCAAGCAATACCTAATCCTCGCACATATGGTGAAATGGCATTCGATACAACTGGAGTTCAACCTGTCTCTACTTACAGGATAGCCCCAACAAGTAACAGGCTGCAAAGGAATATGTATGGGAATGGGTATTCAGAGTTCATGGAATACAGTGCTATCGATGCTTTCGCGAATCCTGGGTATGGTGGTGCTACAGAGATGCCTGCTGGGAGGCCAGGGAATCAAGACGCCAATGTTGATCTCCTGGTGCAAAGAATGACTGATGTGCTGCAAAATCAATTCGGTCTAAAGCCTAAGAATCAAAAACACGTGTATACATCTCCCTTTCCAGAATGGTACCAGAGGGTAGCACTACAAAACAGGGTGAAAGTTCCCACAGAATTCACTAAATTTTCAGGGCAAAATGATACCAGTACTGTGGAACACATAGCCCGGTACCTAATGCAGCTTGGGGAAGCTTCTGCTGATGAGGCCTCCAGAATTAGATACTACCCTCTGTCCTTGACAGGCCCAGTGTTCACATGGTTCACTTCTGTACCTGCTCATTCAATCTACTCTTGGAAAGATTTGGAGCAAAAGTTCCATGCCCATTATTATACTGGCAGTAATGAGAAAAAGCTAACTGATCTGACTACCTTGAGGCAGAGGAACAATGTGTCGGTGTTTTAGACCAGCAACCTACTAAGGGGAGTACCCGAAGTAGATGAATGTGGCCTCGCCGAGATCGGTAACTCGAAGGAAGAGACACGTGGCACACAATTTAGACAGGTTCGGGCCTCGAGGTGCGTAATACCCTACGTCCTGTATGCTGCATAGCTCTGGATTGATTGGGTACGATTACAAGATGATGCAATCTTACGCTGTGAGATGAGATGATCTAGAGAGGGGTACCTTCCTCGCCTTATATAGTTCGGGAGGCAGGGTTACAAGTTGGTTCAGGGAGAGAGTACTAGTCGAGTACGTCTAGGAGTCCTCCATACAGTGCAGGACATGTACAGCTTCCTAACCGAGTACTTCTCCTCTGTAATCCTTGTGCTTCACGCCATCAGGTGCCGTGTAGCGCAAGTCAGGTAGTCCCAGGGGCCCACCGAGTAGTCGGTCCTGGTACCCACCGAGGCAGTGGGCCCAGGGAGGTCCATACGACAAGCCCACGAGTAATTTGTAGTCGAGAAGGATAGCTTCGAGTAGTCTTGACGGCCTTAACGAGTAGTCCTCAAGCGTCCCCGAGTACTACAAGTCAAAAGTCCTCAAGAGTAGACGAAGCATCCCGAGGCTGGAATGTACTCCAGCTGACATTTGAACAATCCCGAAGCCTTCTTGAGTAGTCCCAAGCGTCCTCGAGTGCTGCTCTTGAAGGTCTTCAACAATGCCCATGTTGTCTTGAAGCCGAAACTGATATGGAAGTGCGGTTGCAAAATCGCACTCCATATGGAGTAGCCCCCGAGCCTTAGGTTGAGTTGTAGACTCTAGCTGAGGGTCCATCTGAAGTTTTGGCAAGAAAATCCCGAAACATCCAGAGAAAAAACCGAAGGACACGTGGCACGGAGCCCCCGAGCCTTGAGTCGAGTACTTCCTCTCGAATTGAAGGGTCATCTTGTAGAATGTGTCCTGAGTTGCTCTAGAGTCTTGTCGCTACCCAGGAAGTCAAGTAGAAGTAGCCGAGCCCCCAAGGTGAAGCGCGTCGACTAGTAGAAGTTGAGAGTCACGCGCCGCTGCTGAGTCAGCCGAGCGCAGACTTATCCATCCGGCCGTTGGAGGAGCCGCCGTTGACTTATATATAGCAGCTAAAACCTTTAGGGTTTTTCACCCATCGCATTCGCAGCCATTCCTAGCAGATCTAGCCAGGAATCAGCACCAGTGCACACTGCCGCCGTTGAGAAAGTTTTAGATCCAAATCGCGCCGCCGTAGGAAGCCATTGCCATAGCCCCCGAGCGAATGCGCGTGAAGACACCGTGCACCTGGAGAATGAAGCCTTCACCGTCGAAGACCGCGAAGGCCGCCGGTGGGAAGAAGAGGGCCCGTGAAGAGACCGCCGGATCTGTTGCAGGGACGCCGCCGGTGTCTCCGCCGCGGCCAGATCCGAATCGCGAGTGGAAAAACTCCAAGGCCAAGACCGAAGACCTGCTGGCCCTTCTCAACAGTGGGTTTCTGCGGGAGAAGGAGGTGGACATGTGGAGAAGGGGGTGAACCCCATGGAGAAGAACCCGGACGAGATCCTGATGTTCACCCGGTTCGCGGAGCGCAGACTGTCCCTCCCTGCCAGCGACTTCTTCAAAGGGTTATTGGGGTACTACGGCATCGAGTACCTCAATCTCAACTCCAACGGTATCTTCCACACCGCCGTCTCTGTACATTTCTGCGAAGCCTTCTTGGGGATCAAGCCCCATTGGATCTTGTTCCAGAAGTTTTTCTGGGTGAATTCTCAGCCCAGCGCCAGCAATCCCCGAGTAGTCGGAGGAGCGGGGATCCAGATGAGGGAGGACGCCGCCGAGCAGTACCTCTCCTACAAGCTGATAGATTCCAACCAGGATTGGAAGGCGAAGTGGTTCTATGTGACCCAAAACACCAATGGAGTTCCTCAGGAGATTCAAAGAGACAAAAAGCATGTGCTTCTCTCTGAACATACCAGATGATCAATTGGCTGGTATGGCTGTAGCAGGAATGTTGCCAGCCATTCGGGAGAAGCTATTCAGGATGGAATTCGACGACCTTGGCCAACTGTCACACCTATTGTCATTGATGAGCAATCAAGCATATGGCTTCAAGAAAGACTCCAGATTTGTCAAGCACAATGATATAGATGAAATTTACAATCAATTCCTCGAAAGGGCAGATCAAGGAGGTGAATATGATGACGAAGAGAAAATAGCTGCAACAGAGATTGTGTGGGGCAAAGAGCCATTGACAGTAAATCAGAGGTAGATCAAGCAAACTAAAGGAACCTATGATTTTGATGTAACCAAGGCAAATAAGCTCTTCAATTTCCTTGTGAAAGAAGACCGGATCAAGTTGCCAGAGGGGCATTCTATGCTTCGGCATGATGGAGTGAAAGATAAGAAGTACTGTGGATTTCATGATAGGAATTCTCATTCCATCAATGAATGCAGGGTCTTTAGAGTAAGGATTCAGAAAGCTATCCAAGAAGGACATCTGAAGTTTGATAATAAGATGAAATTGGATGGTAACCCATTCCCTCAGAACATGATCCGGTTCTCAATTAACATGGTGAACGCTGTTGAACCTAAAGAGAAAGAAAAGGTGAAAGTTTTGACTTCGGAAAAGGCAAAGCAGAATGGCTCAGTTGATCCCACTCGACAAGTCACATTTGAACAGATTCACAAGAAAGAGCCTCGCTTCCCGAAAAGTCAAATTGAAGTGGGTGATTCCTCTAAACCCAGAGTGTCTTCGTGTATTCTCCTCAATAAATGGTTGCGTCAGCAAGAAAAGGAGCGTTACCAGAGGCACTAGTACGAAGGGGAGAAGCGGAGATATGAAGAAGAGATTGTCGTATGGACCTCTCTGGGCCCACTACCTCGGTGGGTACCAAGACCGACTACTCGGTGGGCCCCTGGGACTACCCGGCTTGTGCCACACGGCACCTGATGGCGTGAGGCGCAAGGACTACGTTGGAGAAGTACTCGGATAGGAAGCTATACATGCCTTGTACTATGTAGAGGACTCCTAGACGTACACGACTAGTACTCTCTCCCTAAACCGACCTGTAACCCTGCCTCCCGGACTATATAAGGCGAGGCAGGGACCCTTCTCTCTCATACGCATCATCTTGTAATCACACCCAATCAATCCAGAGCTACACAGCATACAGGACGTAGGGTATTACGCATCTCACTGCCCGAACCTGTCTGAATTGTGTGCCACGTGTCTCTTCCTTCGAGTTACCGATCTCGGCAAGGCCACATTCATCTACCTCGAGTACTCCCCTTGGTAGGTTGCCAGTCTAAAACACCGACCGCTGGAACCCCGGTAGGGGATCTCGCCAAAGATCACATGGCGAACTCGACGGCTTCAATCTTCATCAAGCCAAGTGTCGCCTTTAACCGTGGCGACACCTTCTTCTTCAGCTCCTGGGTCTGCACTGCTGACGGCGCCGGATCTTTCCAACGCCACCTCACCATCCCGCCCAACCCGAAGACCGGGCTCGTGACGCTTCCCGGAGGTCACGGGCGATCTCACCGGAAAGTTCGGCGAAATTTCGCTCTACAACCAACACGCCGACTTCGAGCACGGATCCGCTTCCAACTCAAACTCGACGTCCCCGTGGGCCATCGCAAGCGAGCCGGCTATTGAGACATCGTGTGTGGACTCCCCACTCCATGAGAACTTCCCATACGGCCTCTGCAACGCCAGCAGGGCCCATGCAGAGGCTCTTTCTGCGTGCCGGGCCGGGAAAGAGATCGTCTCTAAGTACAACTCGAATTCCAACCCCGTCTCTGGCAACTACTCAGACTCCTACGAGTTCGACTTCGGGGCGGACCCTGACGAGCCCTAGTCCAAGAACCACACGACTGAGCAACCGCTGTTAGGACCAGCCTCCGGCCTTGTTATAACATCTACACCTGCCGACAGATTCGTCTACTGGCCAGACCGCAAGCCCACAGACCTGACAGACAGGAACTCATGCTGCGTTGCCTACCTCGACTCACTTCCCTTCCAGGAGGGAACACCGCTAGCTCCAGCTGAGGAGCACACTCCAACAGAGGTGGCGACTAGCAACTCCAGCCTCAGCTCTCCTGATCGTCAAGTCTTCATGACTACCAATGAGACGACGAGACCCTCAGGGACACATCCTGACCGATATCTCGGGGATATCTCAGCAGACGAGTTGTCTGCCAACGCACTCGCAGACGAGACCGACGCCAACAAGAACGCCCGACGTGAACGCAACAAAAGGCGGAATGAACGGCGCTGACGTCTCCGTGAGTCCCTACCCATACGGAATCTCGTAGAGCCTCTCGACCAAGTTGAAAACCGAGTGCACACTACCCCAGAGCAATGGCTCATATCTATCACCACTATAGCACGTCAGGCTTAGGGGGTGCGCGTGGGAGAAGTCATCGCCAAGCTCGCGGAGGACGCCTACTTCATGAGAGTTGACAACAGAGTCACTCAAGTGCCTCCCATCAGAACTCGCCAACCCGAAAACAACGAAGCCACAAGTCGCAGTCCCACTGACAACGGACGCAACCGTACCCGAGGAGAACTTCCGGCTAACCCCAACCGTACTCGGGCATCGGCTGGCGGACCTTCGCAGGGTGGCAACAGTGCCGGCGGCGCCGGCGGCAACCGCGATGTTGTCCCTCATCGCGATCCTGGTGGCGGAGGTAGCGACGGTGGGAGCTTCTCACACGGGGCTGGCAGGAGAGCTGGGGGCGGAGGCGACCGCGGTGGTCGAGGCCACGCGAACAGCCACGCCTCTGGTGTATCACGCGGCGGCTTCGATGCCCACCAAAAAATCGAAGAAGTACGACGCAAAAAGTCCTCCACAGCAGGCGACAACGACGACTTCCCCGCCTTCTCGGCACGACTTCGCAATCTACTTCTCCCGGAGAAATTCAAACCACTGGGGATCACCAAATACGACGCGAAGCAAGATCCAATACAGTGGCTCAGATGCTACGCCCTCTCCATCGAAAACACTAGTGGCAACAATGACACAAAATGCCAGTACTTTCCCTTCTGCCTGGATCAAGCTCCGCTTACATGGCTCAAGTCGCTCGAGAAGTGCTCGATTGACAAGTGGGACTAGCTCGAGGAATAGTTCACCAGCAACTTCGCGGGCTCTATGGGTCGCTCGGGTACTCGCATGGACCTGGCAATGGTGAAGCAGGAACAGGGCGAGACCCTTCGCAAGTACATGCGGCGCTTCTTTGACAAGCGCGCCACCGTAGTCGACGTCACCGACAAGGAGGTCATCGACCTTTTCCAAGACGGTCCCTACCACCGTCGCACCTTCAAGACTTCGGTCGTCGCCGCCCGAGCTCCATCACCCACCTCAAGGACATGATCACCTCCTGGGCTGATGAAGAAGACAAGGCTAACGCCAAGTACGACGCCATCCGTGGCAAGAGCAAGCAGAACACGGGCGGCAACAGCAACAACAACGGGAACCAAGGCGGTCGCAGCAACAACTACTCGGGTCCTAATCACAAGCGCAAGCCAGACAACACTGTGGCGGCTATCCAGCGCCCTGCGAAAGACAACTCGAAGAAGACCTCCAACGGCTTCAAGGACTTGCTGAAAGAGTAGTGCCCGTGGCATCTGGACGGCAACCACACCACCGAGCAGTGCTACCAACTCCGGCGAGCACTCAAGGACACCCAGAACCACGACACCCTCACGACAAGAAAGGCAAGAAAAAGTCCGACGAGGGCAACGGCGACTTCCAGGAACCCGATAAGATGTTGAGTGTCCTCTTCGGCGGACTACCCAACCGACGGGCTTAGAAGGCCACCCGACGAGAAGTACTAAGCATTAAACCAGCGGTCCTGACCGCTCTTCGGTGGTCGGAGGTACCCATTACCTTCTCCCACGCGGATCAATGGACAGGCTTCTCTGAACCAGGATGGTTTCCACTCGTCCTGAAGCCGGTAGTCGCGGGCTCCAGACTCAACAAGGTCCTCATCGACGGTGGAAGCGGGCTCAACGTCCTTTTCACCAAGACCTTGAAGAAGATGAAGATCGACATCACCCACATGCTCACCAAGAGCACTTTGCCTTTCTATGGCATCGTCCCCGGGAACGCGTCTATCCCACTGGGCTCAGTGGTCCTACCAGTTACCTTTGGGGAGACAAGGGAAAACTACCGCACTGAGTACATCAAGTTTGAAGTCGCAGAGTTCGAGACTTCCTACCATGCCATCCTCGGCAGACCAGCTCTCGCCAAGTTCATGGCGGTACCCCATTACACATACTTGGTACTCAAGATGCCAAGTCCGGCCGGTGTACTCTCGCTGCTAGGGGCTTAAAGATATCCTTCGACTACGACACAGAAGCTGTGGAACTCGCAGCCACAAATCAAGTACCCAACGCAATGATGGAAATCTACACTGCATCTAAGAAGCTTGCCCCAAGTGAACATGACATCCCAGAAAAGTCGGACAATGCCAACAAGCCTCAGCCAGCTGAGGATGTTCAAGTCAAGACGATTCACCTTGGGACAGGCGACAACAGTAAGACCACCACCATCGAGGCGGGCCTCGACCCGAAATAGGAAGACGCGCTTGTGAGCTTCCTCTAGGCTAACCGAGACATCTTCGCGTTTAAACCAGCGGACATGCCAGGGGTTCCCAGGAATCTGATCGAGCACTCACCTAATGTCGACCCTAAAGCTACCCCGAAGCGACAACACCTCCACCACTTCGCCGGCGACAGACGGGATGCCATCAAGAAGGAACTCGCCAAACTACTCGCGGCCGGCTTCATCAGAGAAGTCTTCCATCCTGAGTGGCTAGCTAACCCCGTCCTCGTCCGCAAGATGAACTCGAACGAGTGGAGGATGTGCATTGACTACACCAACCTCAACAAGCACTGCCCCAA
Source organism: Cenchrus americanus (assembly GCA_947561735.1). Classification (NCBI taxonomy): domain Eukaryota; kingdom Viridiplantae; phylum Streptophyta; class Magnoliopsida; order Poales; family Poaceae; genus Cenchrus; species Cenchrus americanus. The sequence goes on along the minus strand of OX387242.1, from coordinate 159,467,626 downwards.
GGACCCCTTCGAGTAACCGCGGATAGACCAAGTCATCGACTCCACGGCGGGCTGCGACCTGCTCTTCCTCCTCGACTGCTACTCCGGGTACCACTAGATCGCTATCAAGGAAGAAGACCAGGAGAAGACCGCGTTCATCACCCCGTTTGGCGCGTACTGCTACACGACCATGTCCTTCGGGTTGAAGAATGCCAGCGCTACCTACCAGCGAGCTATCCAGGCCTGTTTCAAGAGGCAGCTCAACAAGAACGTCGAAGCCTATGTGGATGACGTGGTCGTCAAGACCAGAAACTCCGACATGCTCATCGCAGATCTTGAAGAGACTTTCGCATCCTTGCGAGAGTACCGCTGGAAGCTCAACCCGAACAAGTGCATCTTCGACGTACCGTCGGGCAAACTACTCAGCTTCATCATCATCCATTGCGGCATCGAAGCCAATCCCGAGAAGATCTCTGCCATCACCAGCATGAAAGCTCCCACGTGCATCAAAGACGTGTAGAAGCTAACCGGGTGCATGGCGGCCCTGAACAGATTCATCTCGAAGCTTGGAGAATGGGGGCTCCCCTTCTTCAAATTACTCAAGCATCAAGAGATGTTCGTGTAGACTCCAGAGGCAGACCAAGCCCTCGCTAAGCTCAAGGACTTCTTATCCAAGCCACCAGTCCTCACGGCTCCTCACAAAAAGGAGAAGCTACTGCTCTACCTCGCTGCGACTACTCACGTGGTCAGTACTGCCATCGTCGTCGAGCGGCAGGAAGACGACCATGCCTACCCAGTCCAGCGACCAGTCTACTTCGTCAGCAAGGTCCTGTTGGAATCTAAGGCACACTATCAACTAGTACAGAAACTATTGTATGCAGTGCTCATCACCTCACAGAAGCTACGACACTACTTCCAAGAGTACTCGATCTCCGTCGTCACCGACTACCCGCTCGGCGACATCTTGCGGAACCAAGATGCTATTGGAAGGATCTCGAAGTGAGCGGTCGAACTCGGCGCCCTCAACATCGACTTCAAGCCACGAACAGCCATCAAGTCGCAAGCACTAGTCGACTTCATGGCAGAGTGGCGGGAAAATCAGCTTCCTACTCCAACTGAGCACTCAGAGCATTGGGTGATGTACTTCGACGACTCGCTCAAGCTTGAAGGCGCAGGTGCAGAGGTACTCCTGATTTCCCCAACGGGTGAACAACTCAAGTACGTCCTACAGATCTTTTTAAAGGTCTCAAACAACGAAGCTGAGTACGAAGCTCTACTGTATGGGCTCCGCCTCGCAGCTTCATTGGGCATCAAGCGACTACTAGTCTACGGCGACCTCGCAGTGGTCATCAACCAAGCCAACAAGTCCTGGGACCGAAACAAGGAGAACATGGACGCCTACTGCCTAGAAGTCCGCAAGCTCGAGAACAAGTTCTACGGTCTCGAGTTCCATCACATCGTCCGCGACAACAATGTTGCAGCGGACGTTTTGTCGAAGCTTGGCTCTACTCACGCTCAAGTACCAGCAGTTGTCTTCGTCCACGAGCTTCACGCGCCATCCATCTCGGAGCCGGCGCCACCAACCACTGATCCAGCACATCCCCCAGCTGGCCAGGAGGTCATGATGATAGACGTGGACTGGCGGCAACCCTTCATCGACTACATCCGCGAGCAGAAGGTTCACACGGACAAGAACTTGGCCGAGCAACTCATCCGCCGCGCCAAGTCCTACGTCCTAGTCGGAGACAAGCTCTACAGGCGGGGCGCATCTTCCGGAGTACTCATGAAGTGCGTCCCCCGAGAAGAAGGCAAGGGCATCTTGGAGGATATCCGCAAAGGCATCAGCGGCAAGCACGCGTCCTCACGCACGCTGGTCAGCAAAGCTTTCTGACGAGCTTTCTACTAGCCCACAGCTCTCGGCGATGCCGAAGAACTTGTCAGAAGGTGCCAAAGGTGCCAATACTTCACCAAACAACCAAATGTCCCGGCCTACAGGCTAGTCACCATACCACCAACCTGGCCCTTCGCTTGCTAGGGTCTTGACATGATTGGGCCTCTCCCGACTGCGCCAGGTGGATTCAACTGAGTCTTGGTGGCCATCGACAAGTTCACCAAGTGGCTTGAGGTCAAGCCGGTCACATGCCCCAAGGCCGACAGAGTACTCGACTTCTTGGATGAACTCGTGCATCGCTATGGACTACCCCGTTACATCATCACAAACCTGGGCTCCAACTTCAACAATCACCAGTTCTGGGAGTACTGCGAGAACAGCGGGATCGACGTCCGATATGTCTCAGTCGCCCATCCTCGGGCCAATGGACAAGTCGAGCGTGCCAACGGGACGGTACTCGACGCTCTCAAGAAGCGACTGCATGATGCTGCTAACTCGAAAGGAGGAAAGTGGATCAAGGAACTACCCAATGCGCTCTAGGGGCTGCGTAGTCAACCCTCCAAGCCAACGGGACAATCGCCATACTTCCTTGTCTACGACTCCGAAGCAATTCTCCCTGCTGACGTCATGTGGGATTTGCCGGCAGTAGAGCAATACAATGAAGGCATATCTGAAGATAGCAGGCGGGTTCATATCGATGGACTCGAAGAAGCTCGCTGTGCCGCCCTCGTCCAATCAGCAAGGTACCTTGAGGGTATCCGACGCTACCATGATCGCAACGTCAAGGAACGCTCCTTCAATGTTGGCGATCTTGTCCTCCGCCGCATTCAGAACACGGAAGGACTGCACAAGCTCAGCTCACCATGGGAAGGTCCCTTCACAGTTGCAAAGGTGACCGGACCAGGCTCCTACCGCCTCCAGACTCTGGAAGGCGAAGACGTCAGCAACTCGTGGAATATCAACCAGCTCTGTCGATTCTATGCCTAGTCTCTCGACTACCGTGGGGGCTCAAGTCTGCACGACTACTCTAAGACCCCATCGTTGTAAGCGGCCTCCGGGTCCACGCACTAGTCTTCGGACTACTCTATGCCAAGATCTAGCGTTAACGGCTACTAACGGATCTCGGGCTGCTCAGTGCGTCAAAGGACTCCAACAGCGGTCTATCAAGAGACCATGTACTTCTAGATCCAGCCTATACGGCTACTAACGGATCTACTGCTGTAAGCGGCTACGCGCCCTAGCACTACTTAGCCGTAGGAGGCCTCCGGGTCCTGGCGACTAAACTTGTAAAACAGCCCTGGCCATCCAGGTGTACTTCTTTCAGTAAGAAAGTTTGATTATCTATCAACTAACTTACTGTGTCTCCCTCAACGGGCCTACTGGCGAGTACCACTACTCGTGACAACTCCACGATGAGCACTCCGCATATATATCTCGTGACAACGAGTACTCATTTATGGAAGCTTTCTCATTCATACTTAAACAAGTTCATTACAACTTCGTTTATATACAACTATTGCTACAAGCTAACCCTACAGGACTACTGGAGGTTCAGCTTTTCGGCGACTTGTTCAGCTATTGGCGCCATCTACTCCAGGAGCTCCGCGTATTGCTCATCAATAAAGTTGGTGGCTAGTTGTTGACGGATAAAAGACGTATCCCTCTACGATCCGCAAGCGTACAGACCCCACACCTTTTTCACCACGGGATTCCCAAGGTTCTTGTCAATCCGCGGAGCAAGGGGATTACAAGCGTTCGATCAACAACGACACACTAGCTACTAAAACCCTAACTACTATTATACTAGAAAACACTAATCTACACTAGAGAGAATGATAAACGATCAAGATAGAAGACACTCTCCCACGGGTCTACGATACTAGAGCATGCAGTCGCTTAAAGACATGAAAACCAATCTAATCTATCGGGGATGTGACCACGGTTTCGCCCTTTCCCTCCACTCGTACTGTCACTACGCGAAGGTATTCATGACTAGACCTTTGATGGCCACGGCCTATTGAATGGATCCAAGGAAGCATTGGATCTCGTACTCCCTCTACGGCACGGTTGCAAGCCTTAAGCATTAAAGTATATTCAACACAAGATGATAGATAGATAATCCGACAAAGTGCGATTACATCTCAAGATCGATTACAACCCATGGACGAATGAGAAGATTACTCTATCAAGGTGCTGATCATGGCACCGTTGATCATGGTTTCCCTTCCGCCGGTGTCTTCCTTCTTCTCCACGAGAGGGTGCTTCCTTCGAGGTGGTTGATCTCCCGCCGGAGATCCTCCTCCTCTCTCTAGCTTGTGGATGGCCTTCTGGTGCGAATGACTCCTCTCCTCGGTGTTGGCGGCGCGTCGGGGGTTTTAGGGTTGAAGATCCTTCGAGGGCAAGGAAAACGGGACCGAACCGGTGCCGGAAGTGGGCTGGGCCGGCCGGCTCGGGCCGGCCGGCCCAGCCCACCCGGCCCGGTTCGGTCGCCCCTTTTGCTCCGTGGGTCCTCGTGCACTTATGTACTTTGCCCCCTCCACTTGCACGATTTTGATGCTGTTATCCTCGCGTCCAAGATGGAGGCTCTCTTTGCATGAAGTTTGATCCTTTACGCTTCAATCCCCGGGGGTGTTCCTCGTAGCACTTCGGTCCTCGCCACCATTGGAAGTAATTTCAGCAAGCTCATGAACACGAACGAGACTCCATGAATGCTCCTTTGAACTTGTTGCGAATCCGTCCTTTATGTCCATGTTTTCCTACATAAACACGACACTTCCAAATGCATGCACAAAGATGAACTTGTTATATGATTAGTGTGCCTAGTGGCGGGTTAGTTCCATAATCAAATCCAAACCAAAGTGTAATGAACATTCTAGGTGCACCAAAATACACCGTCAACATCTCCCCCACACTTAGCTCTTGCTCGTCCTCGAGCAAGTACTCGTAAAAGAATTTCGTCCAAGGTGTGTAATCGTGTATCATTAATCCTCCTTCACAAGTTAGTCAATCTTTTTATCTTTAATACATAAACACAAAGTAATGATAATCAAACATAAACATGGGCGTTTTAGAATTTTTACCACGTCAAGATTCACCCCACAACTCAAACCCTTCACTTGAAGTATTCAATTTCAGCCATGCTTACTCCTTTGCTTCCATCGGAGGGTTTTATGGTTTTCAAAACAAAAATCCCTGCAACAAGTATTAGACAAAAATCCTTTCTCCAAGCTCTCTCAAGTCACTCATATGAAGTGGCTATCCTAACCAAGTTTTATAAAACTCTCACATCCCATTAATCTCTCATATATCATGTAAAAGTGGAGCTATAGGTAGGGCTAGCGCAATCAACACAAGTATTGTCAAACTAAGAACTTCCTCTAATGGTTGTCTACCTTTCAAAGCCAATGATCATGAGAATTAACCATATGTAGGGATATCAAGGATGAGAAGATTTAGAATGGTGGATATGTGCAAGGGCAAAAGAAAATTGTGACTTCAAGGCACCAATGATGTCCTCGTTGTCGGATTGCACATGGTTGGAAATAGAGTAAAAGTTTCGTCTCACAATCAACGTGACATCCTTCCTTACACTTTATTATTTTCTTTTCTTTCACTTGATCCATCCCTCTCATATCTTAATTGCTAACTCATCTTTCTCTTTTTCTTTTCTTTTTTTTCATTCACATATGATTTTTCTTTCTTTCTTTCTTTATTTTCCATACACATACTTTTTCTCTTTATTTTTTTCTCCCTCTTGACAGCTTTTCAAAGCTTTCAATTCTCTCTTTCCTCGCATGCATACAATCTGAAATTTTAAATAAATCATGCTAGAGACGAGACGAAACTTTGAAAATAGGTTGTGTTCAAGGAATACGATGTACAAAAGAGATGTATAGGGTTGGGTATGGAATTCGGCGATATACGTGACTTCCGTTGTGAACGTCACGTTACCGAATATATGACGAGGCTAGCAACAAAAGATAAGCACAAGGACATGATCATTGCTCGAAATTAAAACTCACCAAGAGAGAAGGGTCCTAGCCTAACTCATCGTGCTAATCACACTTATGGTGGAGCGAAAAAAATAAACTTGGCTTTGGATAGGAATTTTTTCTTACTCTCAACTTGGAAAAAGAGGTTTTGCTAACCTTTATTACAAGGGTTTTAAGATAATTTTCAGAACTGAAATCCTCCAATTTTTAGCATTGAACATAGCACAACTAACATGTGAAGCTCAAGATCGAAGTGCGGTATGGGTACTTTAAGTAGTAGCGATTCCACTAAGCACCACGGTAAACGATTTTCAAACCACATACTTGTGTTCATATATCAAGAATCGAAGATTAAACAAACAAGTAAATAAAGATAAACAATACATAAAACACAAAGATATATATAAAGACTCTTTTAATTTGATTTTCTTGACTCAACACTAATTTAAGACACTTGCAAAAATTTTAAAACAGACTCAAAAACTAAAGACTCATTAAAACACTAAGACTCTCACACGAAGATTAAACCGAACCTAAACTTGAAGTTCAAAAGCTAAGGCTAGCGAGCTAGCTCTCCCCCACACTTAAAACATACGACGTCCTCGTCGTATCTTACAAAATTCTAAGGGGAAAACTAGATCTAGTGGTACTTCAAGCAAGTTTTGCACCACTTGCCTCTCATGTTTCCAACCATGCCGAAAAGTTTGCGCACGTTGCGGTTAAGGAACTTGTAATCATCTTCAACTACGCGCTCCAAGTCCTCCATACGCTGCTTCATCGCTTCCATGGCTTGGAGACATTCGTCGGCCGACGTGTAGAGATCCGCGATGGATTGACGACAAACTCGACAACACACCGGATGCAATCCGAAGGGGTCGTCGTCGCCATAATCTCCACCGTTGTCACCACCGTCGTCGCCACCTCCGTTGTCGTTGCCTTCGCCACCGTTGTTGCCGTCGCCGTTGGGGCCTTCGGGAGTCCTTTCATTGGGCGCGCTCATCCCAATCATCATCATCTCTACCGGCGGCCGCCCACGAGCTCGGGCTACGATCGTCGGAGTAGTCGCTATCCCCATAATCCTTAGGCTCCGGCGACACCTCCTTGTAATCTTTACGCTTGATGCCTTGGAGGCGTGCCGACCTTCGGACGGGTGTAGGGACCTTCTCTCCTTCGACGGGGTTGCGAGATGCAAGAGCTCCGGTCGGGACACGTCCTCCGCAACGGATACGTGCGGTCCTCTTGACGGGTAGCTTGAGCTCGCATCGCATCGCCTCCTCCATCGATGGCTTCTTGGCTTCTAGCTTCAACTCTAAGCTTTTTGGAAGCTCAATGGCTGCTACAAGGGTGCAACACATTGCTTGAAAGGTTTGATTCTCGAGCTCCCAATTCGGCCAAATAAATAGTCCTGAGAGAAAAGCCCACGGGAACCTTATTTTCCTTTTTTACACTTCCCTTAAAATTTTCCGACCAAACAAGGAAGTCAAAAAGGAGCAATTCGGGCGAAATTCGGCGTCATCGGGCGTCGGGCCCTCCTGGGCCGGCCGGCCCACCCTGCCTCGGGAGGCGGGCCGGTCCGGGTTTTTGCACACCGCCCTATTTTTTTCTTCCTTAGCCCATGGGAAAAAGTTGGCCCAGTAAATCTTCGCGAAAAACTCCAGAAAACTAAAAGAAAAATTATTTACAGAAGTTGATGCCTTGTTTTTCATCCTAGGCGGGACGTTCGGGCTCTTCCTCCATGGTAAAGACGTCAACATGGTGAAGGGGCACGACATCGGGTTCATAGTAAACCTTAAGCCGCTGTCCATTCACCACAAATTGATCACCGTTTATATCCATAATGGTTACCGCTCCGTTGGAGAACACCGAATGCACAACATAAGGTCCGTCCCACTTGCTTTGCAATTTCCCCTTTCCGAAGGTTTTAAACCTCGAATTGTAGAGGAGGACCTTATCTCCTTCTTTAAATTCTTTTTTCTTCAATCTTTTATCATACCACCTTTTGATTCTCTCCTTGTATATGCTTGCGTTTTCATATGCTTTCAACCTCAACTCCTCTAGCTCGCTTATTTGAATTCTTCGTTTCACCACTGCGGCATCGAGATCAAGGTTCATCTCTTTAATCGCCCAATAGGCTTTATGTTCCAACTCAACCGGAAGGTGGCAAGCTTTTCCATAGACAAATTGATAAGGGGTCATACCTATCGGTGTTTTAAACGCCGTTCGATAAGCCCATAAAGCTCCGTCTAATTTCCTTGACCAATCCTTGCCTCCCTTCTCTATGGTTTTGTTGAGTATGCTTTTTAATTGCCTATTTGACGTCTCTGCTTGTCCGTTGGTTTGTGGGTGATAGGCCGTGGAGACCCTATGCTCAATTCCCAACTTGGACAAGCACCTTTTAAAGTTCTTCCCGGTGAAATGAGTTCCTCCATCACTTATCAAGATTCTCGGTGTACCGAAACGGGGAAAAATCACGTTCTTGATCATAGCGATGGACTCCTCCGTGGAAGCTTTATGACATGGTATAGCCTCTACCCACTTGGATACATACTCAACCATAACAAGTATATACTCGAATCCAAATGAGTTTTTAAAAGGCCCCATGAAGTCTATGCCCCATACATCGAATATGTCGATTTGCAAGTTGTATTTCAAAGGCATAGAATTTCTTTGAGAGATGTTTCCGGTTCTTTGACATTCGGGGCATGACGCAACATATCTTTTAGTATCTTCATGCATCTCGGGCCAATAGAATCCGCTCGACCATACTTTTGCTTCGGTTCGAAAATGGCTATAGTGTCCACCGTACTCCGCCGAGTGGCACTTCCTTAGAATCTCAAGCCTCTCTTCTCTTGGCACACATCTTCTCATCACTCCATCATTGCCAAGTTTGAAGAGGTATGGTGCATCCCAAAAATATTTCTTACTTTCGGAAATTATCTTCCTTTGAGTGTTTTTGTCTAGATGATCGAGGGGCATCTTTCGAATTGCTCGAATGATGTCGATCATCCAAGTATCTTTATCAAGCACTCTATAGAGGTGGTCATCTCTCATCTTATCTTATATGGGCTCTTTATCATCTTGTCCACGATTCATCCTAGACAAATGATCGGCCACAACATTTTCCACCCCCTTTTTATCACGAATTTCAACATCAAACTCTTGGAGAAGAAGGATCCAACGAATCAAACGTGGTTTAGCTTCCTTCTTAGCCAAGAGATACTTGATGGCTGCGTGATCGGTGTAAACAATGACTTTCGAGTTCACGATGTAAGATCTGAATTTTTCGAAAGCGAATACCACCGCTAGCAACTCTTTTTCCGTAGTGGCGTAATTTAATTGTGCCCCACTAAGAGTTTTGCTAGCGTAGTAAATGGCGTGAACTCGGCCTTCCTTTCTTTGTCCCAAGACTGCGCCTACGGCGTAGTCACTTGCGTCACAGATGATCTCGAAAGGTTGGCTCCAATCCAGAGGTTGGATGATGGGAGCACTCACCAATGCATTTTTCAAGGTCCGGAATGCCGCTAGACACTTCTCATCAAAGTCGAAAGCCACATCCTTTTGAAGAAGGTGTGTTAAAGGCTTAGTGATCTTCGAGAAGTCCTTTATAAATCTTCTATAGAATCCGGCATGGCCTAGAAAGCTCCTTAAGGACTTGACATCCGTAAGAGGTGGGAGTTGCTCAACCGTCTCTACCTTAGCCTTGTCCACTTCGATTCCTCTCTCGGATATAACATGTCCTAGCACTATGCCTTGCTTAACCATGAAGTGGCACTTTTCCCAATTTAAAACCAAATCTACCTCCGCACACCTTGTAAGGACCTTTTCTAAGTTTGCTAAGCAATCCATGAACGTCTTCCCGTAAACGGAAAAATCATCCATAAACACTTCAACAATTTCTTCGATGAATTCCGAGAACACGGCCATCATGCAACGTTGAAAAGAGGCCGGAGCGTTGCATAGGCCGAAGGGCATCCTCCTATATGCAAACGTTCCGTAAGGACACGTAAACGTTGTCTTATGTTGATCTTCGGGTGAATAGGAATTTGCATGAACCCCGAGTATCCATCGAGAAAGCAAAAATAAGCGTGGTTTGCTAACCTCTCGAGCATCTCGTCTATGAACGGTAGGGGGAAGTGATCTTTCTTCGTCGCTTTGTTAAGCTTACGGTAATCGATACACATCCGCCACCCGGTCACGGTTCTTTGCGGTATCAATTCGTTCTTCTCATTCTTCACCACGGTCAAACCTCCTTTCTTCGGTACACAATGTACCGGGCTCACCCATTCGCTATGCGGAACCGGGTAGATGATTCCGGCATCAAGTAACTTGATAACCTCTTTCTTTACTACCTCTCGCATGGCATGGGTTAGCCTCCTTTGATGGTCCACTATAGGCTTACATTGGTCTTCCATTGGTATACGATGAGTGAAAAAGGCTGGGCTAATACCTTTGAGATCATTAATTGAATATCCAATCACCTTCCTATGTTTTTTTAATAAAATCAGCAACGCTTCATTTTCTTCGGGGCTCAATTCGTCGCTCACAATGACTGGATAAGTTTTGTCTGGGCCCAAAAATTCATATTTTAATCCCTTGGGCAAAGGTTTAAGGTCTACCTCGGGCACTTGTGGCTCCTCGGGTTTGATTTCTCCGATGTCTTCGAATTTCTCTTCCTCCATACTACCATCATGCGGCTCTAGGCCTTTCGTTGCTTCCTCTAGTTCTTCATCTTGTTGATTACTAATTTGATTTTCCATCGCTCTTTGCAGCGAGTCTCTAAGGGTTTCAACAAAACAAAGACTATCTATCTCTTCTACTTCTTCATCTTCGGGAGGAAAAGGTGTAAGGTGTTTAGAAGCATGAAGAAAGTTATATGTGTACTTTGTTCCATTAAGGTTCATTGTTACTTTGCCTTCTCCGGCATCTAACACGGCATCTACCAACTTAAGAAAAGGCCTACCTAAGATTATATGATCAGAATTGCTATGGTAAGCATCAATAACAAAGAAATCGGTTGGTATATAGTTTCTAGAGATTTTTACTTTCATGTTGCAAGCAATACCTAGAGGTTTGATAGTTCTACCATCTCCCATAATTAATTTCGTTGATGTTGGAGCTAAGTCTAGGTTGTGGTATTAAACTTTATCGTAAATTTTAGAAGATAGAACACTTACTTGGGCTCCGATGTCGCATAAAGCTTTGCATTGAACTCCGTTGATCTCGCAACTCAAGTGCGGCGTCATCTTCTCTTCTTCTTCGGATCCTATCGAGTAAATTTCAGCGAGGCGAGCGTATGGTGATGCTTCGGGCTTGATCCCCATGATTCTCTTCACCTCGGCAATATGTTCCGGATACACCACGTCATCTCCAAAGAGCTTTTCAAAAATCTCACCGGTGGTTTCGAGGTCGTATGAATTTTCAGCTTTCTTCTCCGGTGGGAAATCCACTTCCAATGCTCTTCCATTCCCTTTTGATTAGGGAACGGTCTTCTCTTGTCGAATATTTCTCCGTAATCAATAGGAACCCAATCCATTGGCTCGAACTCCCTTAGTGGCTTCGCGCTTGACATGCTTCTCTTGTTCGTCTCATTTGGCGCGGCGAAGTCGACGTTTGGTGTAGTTCTTGACTTGATGTGTTCTTGTTCAAGCTTTTCCATGGTTGGCTCCTCTTTTGTGACTTCCGGGGTTGCCTCTTTAGAAAAATCAGCAGGCTTCTTCTTCCTTGAATTGAATTCCGGCTCTTCCGCAAGTCTTGTTTCCCAATCTCTTCGCTTGGCAGCCGCTTTACTAATTTTTTGTAGAAGTTGGGCAGCTTCCGTGAGTGTTTTCTCCATGAGATCCCCACCTGCACACATTTCGACGTGTCGCATGCAACTAGGGGTTAGGGAAAAGAAAAATGTATGCAAGAGTATGTCACTAGGTGAAGCCGAGTTTTGGTCCTTGTTCGATTAATTCATTAAACCTATCCCGGGCTTGGTCTATCCCTTCCTCTTCTCCTTGCATGAAAGTGATCACTTGCCTCCTTAGATGTTGAACCTTGCTAATTGGAAAGAACTTCTCGCAAAACTTCTTTGTCAACTTGTTCCAATTGCCTTCAACTTCAAAGGACGCAACCGAATACCATGTCTTTGCTTTGCCGGCAAGTGAGTAGGGAAAGAGATTCCATTTGAACCATTCATCGGGAACTCCTTCTTGACGCACCGTGTTGCATATTGTCGTGAAATCCCTTATGTGTCCATATGGGTTCTCCGTAACCATCCCTTCAAATGGGGTTTCCGCCACCATCTTGATGATCTTGGATTTAATTTCATACTTGGTCGCTTCGAGCTTCGAATCCGACTCTTGTACTTTTATGTCTTCACATCGAGGGCTAGCGTAATCCCTTAATGATTTCTCCGGTTCTTCCACGGGTTGATTAACGAACTCCATCTAGACAATAAGATAAAAACAAAAACAAAAAAAAGAAACAAGTGTTTTTCTGATAATATATGTTAGATATAGCGAATAAAAGATAAACTAAAATATAAAACTAAGTTAGATGCAAATCAAACGATGTAAACTAACTTGCTCCCCGGCAACGGCGCTAGAAAAAGGGGCTTGTTTACGGATAAAAGACGTATCCCTCTACGATCCGCAAGCGTACGGACCCCACACCTTTTTCACCACGGGATTCCCAAGGTTCTTGTCAATCCGCGGAGCAAGGGGATTACAAGCGTTCGATCAACAATGACACACTAGCTACTAAAACCCTAACTACTATTATACTAGAAAACACTAAACTACACTAGAGAGAATGATAAACGATCAAGATAGAAGACACTCGCCCACGGGTCTACGATACTAGAGCATGCAGTCGCTTAAAGACATGAAAACCAATCTAATCTATTGGGGATGTGACCACAGTTTCGCCCTTTCCCTCCTCTCGTACTGTCACTACGCGAAGGTATTCATGACTAGACCTTTGATGGCCACGGCGTATTGAATGGATCCAAGGAAGCATTGGAGCTCGTACTCCCTCTACGGCACGGTTGCAAGCCTTAAGCATTAAAGTATATTCAACACAAGATGATAGATAGATAATCCGACAAAGTGCGATTACATCTCAAGATCGATTACAACCCATGGACGAATGAGAAGATTACCCCATCAAGGTGCTGATCATGGCACCGTTGATCATGGTTTCCCTTCCGCCGGTGTCTTCCTTCTTCTCCACGAGAGGGTGCTTCCTTCGAGGTGGTTGATCTCCCGCCGGAGATCCTCCTCCTCTCTCTCTAGCTTGTGGATGGCCTTCTGGTGCGAATGACTCCTCTCCTCGGTGTTGGCGGCGCGTTGGGGGTTTTAGGGTTGAAGATCCTTTGAGGGCAAGGAAAACGGGACCGAACCGGTGCCGGAAGTGGGCTGGGCCGGCCGGCCGGGCCGGCCGGCCCGTGCCCAGTCGGCCCGGTTCGGTCGCCCCTTTTGCTCCGTGGGTCCTCATGCACTTATGTACTTTGCCCCCTCCACTTGCACGATTTTGATGCTGTTATCCTCGCGTCTAAGATGGAGGCTCTCTTTGCATGAAGTTTGATCTTTTACACTTCAATCCCCGGGGGTGTTCCTCGTAGCACTTCGGTCCTCGCCACCATTGGAAGTAATTTCAGCAAGCTCATGAACACGAACAAGACTCCATGAATGCTCCTTTGAACTTGTTGCGAATCCGTCCTTTATGTCCATGTTTTCCTACATAAACACAACACTTCCAAATGCATGCACAAAGATGAACTTGTTATATGATTAGTGTGCCTAGTGGCGGGTTAGTTCCATAATCAAATCCAAACCAAAGTGTAATGAACATTCTAGGTGCACCAAAATACACCGTCAACACTAGTCCACCCGCGACTACGTCCACCGGAGCCTTGGGGAAGTACGACTTCATGTAAGCCAAGACTTGATTGGGGATGGACTTCACCAGATGCTTGACGTACGTCGCCAGACGACCGGGAGCCTCTCTCAGCCGGTCAACCAATGGAGCAATCTTCGGCCCGCCCGGATGAGGCACCAGCAGCCTTGCAATGGGAAGTGCAGCTTCTTCACGTTCTTTGAGTTGTCCCCACAACTTCTCGCAATCTTCGTTCAGCTTCTGCAGGGATTTGTAGCAGTTGACAAGATCACGATCGGAGGCAATTCGAAGCTCCATGTGCTTATCGCACTCGTAAGCCAACTCCTTATAATCATATTCAAGTACCTCGCGGGCCTACTTCTCCCGGTAGAAGGGATTCTTCATGTTGACTTTTGAGGCCTTTAGCTGCTCAACCCGGGTCTCAAGCTCTGCAATCAACAAAAAAGGCGATGTCAGACTACTGCAGGGTACTTCCAATAGGTACTCGACAAGACAGCGACATACCTCTGTTCTTATTACGGAGCGACTTGTTCTTGCGCACCAGTTCGTCGCTCTTCGCCAGCATGTCTTGGACTTCATTATGGTACTGGGCGACAGCACCATCAAGCTTTGACTAGAACATGGCGGAGTGCTTCCTGTCCTTGGAGAGTTCTTCCTCCAATGCTTTCGCCCGTAGCACCGTATCACCATATCCTTGGAGCATCTCAGATTTCTGTCGGGATCTCTCCATGACATCCTGCAGCAGACAACAATTGTTACTCAGGTACTCAGCACTTATGGCAGATCGACTACTCAAGGGTACTGATAACTTACCTTAATCCATTGCTCGGCCCGGCGCATCGCCTCCATGTTGCGCGCTACTGCTGCTGGGTCAACGAGATCGTCCGCCAGAAGCTCGATCCCACCACGACTAGTTGTGGCGGCCCTGGACATTGGCACCGAACGGATCAGCTCCGCGTCCTGAATCTCTGGCGAACGGACGACTATTTCCAGGCTTGATTCTGGCAGTAATTCGTCGCGCTTCTCTTCGGCCACCCCTGGGGCTCCTTCGCCGGCTACCACCGCCGGCTCGGTTGCTGCTTTGGCGGCTTCTTGGGTCTCCGGCACCACGCCCTCAACGGGCACAACCTCGGGGATGGTGCTTCCCTCGGCTTCGGCCCCTGTCAATAGAAGACACATGGATTAGTTTCCCGGGGGCTACGACTACTACTCGAGGAAGGCTGCGTTTGTGCAGTATACTTACCTTCAACTATGCTGATCTCCAGAAGTGTAGCCTCTACAGCCGGCGCCAAGGTCTCGGCCTGGGGGAGGGGAGCGGACTCCTCAGCAGCTGGCGTGGAATCTTGTTCAGCTGCTGCTGCGCTGGGTTCATCTCCCTCCTAGGACAAGTCTGTCGATTTCCTGCACAGTACACAATCAATTGTCAACCAAGGACGACTACCAATCTACATGTACTACCCGGAAAAGATCTTCACTTACAAGCTTGACTGGACAACAGTCACGGTCGGGGCGCCAAGTATGCTGGCAATGTCGACAAGCCCGGCTTCAGCTAGCGCCTCTTTTTCGGCTTCAGTTGCCGCTGGCACTTCAGCAGCAGGGGTTGTGGCCGGCTCCGTCCTGCTCTCAGCGACCAGCGCCTGCGGCTTGACTTCTGTAGTCGACCGCTGCGACACGAGCTCTTCCACGGCGGGGGCTGGGCTGCGGCTTCTTCCAGCCGGCTCCCCCACCGTCTCCCAGTTGCCTTCGTCCCCTTGGTCTATGGGGTCGGAAGGCGGAATCTCCTGCAAGCACTCGAAATTCTATTGTCAGCGTACAGAACATTGCAAGACAAGTACTCGACTACTCTACTCGAAGAGTTTACCTCTTGAGACATAGTCTCAGTGACCTTCAATTTCTTGGCGACACGCTTGCGTGCCACGTTGCGCGGCCTCCTCGGCGGCGCAGGCAGACTAGCCTCCAAACTAGTCGGAGGATCGTGGATGAGGGGGACATTGGGCAGTCCAGGGCGGCTGAACCTCGACCGCAACAGGAACCGCTCCTGAAGCGTCTCCTCGTCTTCCTCGTCTGACGTGTCCTCAATGATGACGGTGTCGTCACCTTCGCCGACTTCGCTGTGCTCCTTGGCTTTGCCCTTCCCCTCCTCCAGGATATTTACAAGTCGGGGAGGAAAAGCCGGCTCAAAGACAAAGTTTACTATGTCATTCTACAACAAGTATATTGGGTGAGGACGACTACTACCACATAATCAGTACTCATACAATGAGTGCGGCTACTGACCTCGTTCGGCGGATGAGCGATGGAGTACTCGGGGACCGGACAGGGCGTGTACGCTAGCATGTCCTTGAAGATCCTGCCCAGCCTCTCGATGATGTCGTCATCATCAATCTCACCACTAGTCATCCGGGACGAGTCGCCGTCGCCGGTGTACTGGTAGCTGAGGGTGTCGCGAGCCATCAGTGGCTGCACCCTCCTCTTCATAAAGCTGAAGGCCACATGTTCGGCCCTTAGCCCGACTTCTTTCAAAGACTTGATCTTCAGTAGCAGCTCAGGTAGCTGGATACCCTCCTGCATCGTCGGTTCCGTATTCCACCAGGGCCGGTGCTTCGGCTGCTTCCCGCTGGGCTTCGGCAGCTCCGGGTGGTGGTTGGTGATGTAGAACCACTTCGACTTCCAGTCCTGGTTGGAGTCAATCAACTTGTATGCCAAATACTACTCAGCAGCGTGTTCGCGCATCTGGATGACGGCCCCTCCGACTACTCTCGGGTCGTTGACGCTCGGCTGCGGTTTCACGAGGAAGAACTTCCGGAATAGCACCCAGTGGGGCTTGATCCCCAAGAACGCTTCGCAAAAATGGACGAAGACAGATACGTGGAAGATGCCATTGGGGTTTAAGTTAAGGTACTCGATACCGTAATAAACAAGGAGACCCTTGAAGAAGTCGCTCGCTGGGAGAGCCAACCCGCGCTCCCAGAATCACGTGAACATTGGGATCCCATCGAGATTCTTCTCCTTCGGGTACGGATCTCCCACGGTGGCACACCACATGTCGACCTCCTTCTCCCGGAGGAATCCGCTGTTCAGCAGTGCCAACAGGTCCTCAGTCTTCGCTTCGGACTTCTTCCACTCCTTCTTTGGATTAGGGCGAGGGGGAGACACCGGTGGTATTGACCCTCCGGCGGATCCAATAGCCTTCTCGCAGGATCTCTTCTTCCCGGCGGCGGTCTTCATCCTCTTTGATGGTGAGAGCTTCATTCTCCAAGTGCAGTGGGTTTTCACTCGCATTCGCTTGGGGGCTACGGCGGTGGCTACTAGCGGCGGTGCTCGTGGATCTGCGATTTCCCGCTCGGTGGCAGTGTGCACTGGCGGCGGCCTCTTAACGCGATCCGCTTCGAATGGCTGCAAGTGCGGGGGGTGAAAAACCCTAATGGTTTTTGCTTCTATTTATTAGTCAACCGGCGGCTCCGCAACGACCGGATGGATATGTTTCAAAACAGCGGACTCAACGGCGGCGCCTGACCTTTCAACATCCAGTAGTCGATGCGCCTTATCTCGGGGGCTCAGCTTCATCTACTCAACTACCTGGGTAGCGAAAAGATTCAAGAGCAACTCAGGACACAATCTACATTCAAGATGACCCTTCAATTCGAGAGGAAGTACTCGACTCAAGGCTCGGGGGCTCCATGCCACGTGTCCTTCGGGTTTTTCTCTGGATTTTGCGGGATAATCTTTCCAAAACTTCAGATTGACCCTCAGCTAGAGTCTATGACTCAACCTAAGGCTCGGGGGCTACTCCATATGGAGTGCGATTTTGCAATCGCACTTCCATATAAATTTCGGCTTCAAGACAACGTGAGCATTGTTGAAGACCTTCAAGAGCAGAACTCGAAGACGCTTGGGAACTACTCGAGACGACTTCTAGCCTCGGGATGCTTCAAGTATTCTTGAGGACTTTCAACTTGTAGTACTTGGGGACGCTTGAGGACTACTCGTCAAGGCTGTCAAGACTACTCGAAGCTATCCTGCTCGACTACAAAGTACTTGGGGGCTTGTCGTATGGACCTCCATGGGCCCACTACCTCTGTGGGTACTAGGATCGACTACTCGGTGGGCCCCTGGGACTACCCGGCTTGTGCCACACGGCACTACGGTGGAGAAGTACTCGGATAGGAAGCTATACGGCTAGTACTCTCTCCCTAAACCGACTTGTAACCCTGCCTCCCGGACTATATAAGGCGAGGCAGGGACCTTTCTCTCTCATACGCATCATCTTGTAATCACACCCAATCAATCCTGAGCTACGCAGCATACAGGACGTAGGGTATTACGCACCTCATGGCCCGAACCTATCTAAATTGTGTGCCACGTGTCTCTTCCTTCGAGTTACCAATCTCGGCGAGGCCACATTCATCTACCTCGGGTACTCCCCTTGGTAGGTTGCTGGTCTAAAACACCGACAGAGATGTATAGGAAGGAACAAGAGGAATATATGCGAAAACAAGAGCGTACACATTGGGGATGTGCCTTCTTCAGACACTGTTGGAACGAAGGTTTAAAGCTTCCCACACGGAATAACTGTCCCGAATGCAGCGACAGGTATACCGAATACAGGCAAGACACTGCCAATCGCTGATCCATCCATGAAACAATTGGAAGGGTGCATCCTAGTGATGGTCGTCGCTCAAAAATAAATAAGACTGATGATCAACCGAGGAAAAGGTATGCTAATCACAAGTGGGTTGATCATGAAGAAGAAGAAGATTATGGGTATGTCTGGCAAAAGGGGCAGTGGTGCCCATCTGGTTTAAGAAGAAGCCAGAAGAGAAGGGTAGAATGCTTGAGGAATCAGGAACTGAAGCAGGCTGGAATTAACAAGAGACAAGTGTGGCGCCCAAAAGACAAACCTGATGAATTTGGTCGTTTGGCGCATACATGCATGGTATGTTTCCTGCCGAATGAATTCATGGCTCCAGCCAATCAAATTGTGCAGGAGGAAATATTGCCAGATACGGATGAGGCCGAGCAATTTGGGTTAATGGCACAATTGATGCTGGCTAAGCAAGCTACTTTTGATAAGCCAGCCAAGAATCGGAACATGAAACCACTTTACTTAAGAGGGTACGTCAACGGGAAGCCATTGAATAAGATGTTTGTTGATTGTGGAGCTGCTATCAAAGTGATGCCATATACTACATTCAGAAAGCTTGGCATGGGCCTTGGAGATTTGACGCCAACGAGCATAGTTCTGAATGATTTTGCAAGAAATCCTTCAGACACCAAAGGCTCTGCTTACAACCTTCTTTGTCATTGAAGGCAAAGGGGCATATAGCTTGCTGCTTGGAAGGGATTGGATCCATGCGAACTGCAACATTCCATCTACTATGCATCAACAGCTTGTTCAGTGGGTAGATGACGACGTGGAAGTTGTCCAAGCAGATGATTCGGTAAGCATGGCTAATGTGGAACCAGCCTTCTGGAGTATCAAGGCATAGATTAGTTCTCAGGCAGGGACTGGGGTGAAGGTCCTATTTAACCAGTCAGCAGTGATCAACAGCCGATTTAAGCAGTCGGCTCTTATAGTAATTTTTAATGGAGAATCCAATTGATGGAACCGATGGGAAGTTAGGACGTGGATTTATGTCGGCCGATAAATTGGAAAAAATATACATTGGAGATGGTGAAAAGCCAAGGCCGACATTCATCACTACTAACTTGGATTCATGTTTCAGAGAAGAGTTGATCAAGCTATTAAAAGAATATAAATATTGATTTGCTTGGGATTATTCGGAGATGCCTGGTTTGGATCGTTCCATTGTTGAGCATCAGTTGCCAATCAAGCCTGGTTATAGACCTTACAAGCATCCTCCCCAAAAAGTTTACAAGGATGAAGTATTGGCCAACATGAAAAAAGAGGTTGAGAGATTAATAGAAGCAAATTTCATTCGACCATGCAGATATGCAGAGTGGATCTCTAATATTGTTCCTCTTTACAAGAAAAACGGAAAGATGAGGGTTTGCATAGACTTTAGAGATCTAAACAGAGCTACACCCATGGATGGATATCCAATGCCAGTTGCTGACTTGTTGGTTGATGTTGCTGCTGGGCATAAAGTTATTAGCTTCATGGATGGCAATGCAGGGTACAATCAGATTTTTATGGCAGTGGAGGATGTAGCAAAGACAGCCTTCAGATGTCCTGGACATATAGGGTTATTTGAGTGGATTGTCATGACATTTGGGTTGAAGAATGCTGGTGCAACTTATCAAAGAGCCATGAATTATATTTTTCACGAGTTGATCAGCAAAATTGTGGAAATATATATTGATGATGTCACGATCAAGTCATTGGATCATGAATCACATTTGGCTGATGTGAGAAAAACTCTAGAATGCACTAGGAAACATGGGCTTAAGATGAACCTGAACAAATGTGCTTTTGGAGTTTCAGCCGGAGAGTTTCTGGGATTTCTGGTGCATGATGGAGGAATAGAAGTTGGCAAGAAAAGCAGGAAAGCTATTGATGAAGTTGTTCCTCCAACCAATCTTAAGGAATTGCAGTCACTGCTTGGCAAGATCAATTTTTCGAGAAGATTCATATCAAATTTGTCACAAAAGGTGTTGCCTTTTTCTCCACTGTTAAGAGTCAAAAAGGATCAGAAGTTTGTATGGGGTGATGAACAACAGAAGGCTTTCAATGAAATCAAGGAATACATGAAGGAACCACCAGTATTGGTACCTCCACAATTGAACAAGCCTTTTAACTTGTACGTGGCGGACGATACCCAAGCCATTGGATAGGCCCTCATACAAGAATTTGAGGGAAAATAAAGAGTAGTT
Source organism: Cenchrus americanus (assembly GCA_947561735.1). Taxonomy (NCBI): domain Eukaryota; kingdom Viridiplantae; phylum Streptophyta; class Magnoliopsida; order Poales; family Poaceae; genus Cenchrus; species Cenchrus americanus. The sequence continues at coordinate 159,447,052 of OX387242.1, read as the reverse complement.
GCATACCTTAGCTGAAAATTGCTCGATCCCGAAACAAGATATTCGGCTGCAGAGAAGCTTTGCTTGTGTGTCTATTACTCATGTACAAAGTTTGGGCACTATTTGTTGAATGCCAAATGCATTGTATATTCAAAATTTGATGTAATTAAAAACATGTTATCTATGCCAATTTTGAATGGAAGAATTGGCAAATGGATTTTAGCCTTGTCTGAGTTTGAATTAAGGTTTGAGTCGGCAAAAGCTGTTAAAGGACAGATTATTGCTGACTTCATTACCGAACATCATGGTTCATCAATTAATTTGCTTGAGATTACTCCTTTGGCTTTATTTTTTGATGGATCTTCATGTGGCAAAGGTGGTGTAGGTATTTTATTAATTTCACCCAAGGGAGAAGTGTTTGAATTTGCTATTCCTATTCAACCTACTGTCACAAATAACCAAGCTGAATATGAGGCATTGCTCAGAGGGCATCAATACTTGAGAGAGGCAAAGGCCATTGCAGTTGAGATTTTTGGAGATTTGGAGCTAGTTATAAAACAATTGAATGGCCAATATGAATGCATAGATGATATTCTGAGGAATTACTACGAGGAGTGCAAAGAAATCCTGAAAAGCTTTCAGTTAGTAATTCTACAACATATTCCTAGAGAAAACAATGGAGAGGCAAACAGGCTAACTCAAAGTGTTTCGGGTAATAGAGAGAATCAAGAAGTGTTTTCCATCGATGTATAAGCTTTTGGGGGTGGTCTAGCAGAAGATGATTGGAGAAAAGAATTTGCTGATTATTTGGAAAATCCGTCCCGAAAGGTCTCTAGGAAGCTCAGGTATAAAGCAATAAAGTTTGTTCTTCTTGATGAACGTTTATATTACAAATCCATGGATGGGTGTTGCTACAATGCCTAGGTCATGAAGAAGCGAAGAGGATGATGAGTGAAGTGCATGATGGGCTGTGTGTAGCACATCAGTCGGCTTACCGAATGAAGTGGGTCATTAGGAAAACTGGATATTTTTGACCGACAATATTGGAAGATTGCTTTGAATATTACAAGGGATGTCAAGATTGTCAGAAGTTTGGAAATATTCAGAGAGTTCCAGGATCAGCTCTAAATCCTATTATCAAGCCATGGCCATTCAGAGGATGGGGAATATATTTGATTGGCCAAATAAATCCTCCATTTACCAAGGGGCATAAGTTTGTGCTTTTAGCAACAGATTATTTCACTAAGTGGGTTGAGGCAATTCCATTGAGGAAGGTGACATCAGAAAATATGGTTGAGTTTGTCAAATAGCATATCATTTACAGATTTGGAATTTCTCAGACAATTACAACAGATCAAGGAACTCAGTTTACATCTTCAGAGTTCAGAAATTTTGCTAAAAGTATGGGGATCAAATTATTAAATTCTTCTCCTTATTATGCCCAAGATAATGGTCAGACAGAAGCTTTTAACAAGATCATGATCAAGATTATACAGAAGAAGATTGATTAGAAGCCAAAGAGGTGGCATTCGGTACACAATGAAGCCTTTCGGGCTTACCGAATGGCTCCTCATGGAGCTACACGGACATCTCCTTATGAGTTGGTTTATGGACATCATGCTATCTTGCCATGGGAGATGCAATCAGACTCAAGGAGAATAATATTGCAAAAGGATTTAATTTCCAAGGATTACAATGACTTAATGATGGATGAATTAGAAGATTTGCATATGATTCGTCTTAGGGCCTTGGAAAATATTGAGAATGCGAGTTTCTAAGTACTATAACAAGAAGGTAAAGGTCAAGCAATTTGCAGAAGGAGATTTGGTTTGGAAAGCATTATTGCTGATTGGAACTAAGTACAGTGCATTCGGTATGGGGTCTCCAAATTGGGAAGGTCCCTTTGGGGTGGTTAGGTGCACGCGTGGAAATGCATACATCTTGAATACTTTGCTGGGAGAAGAATTCACTGCTGCTATAAACGGGAGATACTTGAAGAAATATTATCCTAGTATTGAAGTCGATCATTGATTGTTGTTCCAAGTGTTAGAGAAACGGAAATAACCGGCATCGGGAGGAAGCCGCCTTCAGAACAAAAATTCCGACAAAGGGAAAATGGCCAATACTAAAGTGTATTGCCCTTAGCACAAAAATATTTTTTGTATCACAAACGTTCTTGCAGGTTCTTCTATTAACAATACAACTACTTAAGATTACAAAAGAAGGCCTGTAGGAAACAGAAGGCCTGGAGGAAGAAGCGAAAGTATCTTCATTTCTTTGGCTCAGCGCTTTTCCTCTTGAGCTCGTCCCTTTTCAGTTACTCCAAGACCACCGTGACGGTGACACGGAAACCTTGGGGGCTGGCATGTTCTGCAGCTTCCATCAAACTGTCCTAGGTGGCCTTCAAGTTGTTGTACCTGTCGAACATATCTGAAGAAGAAGAGTAGATTCTCATCAAACACGGGATCTGAACTTGAACATGTGATTCAATGGGGGATAAAGATATCACCGCCTATCACCACCTCCAAGCTCATGTGGCGTTCACGTTCGGCACAACAACGGGCGGTGATGTCCCACAGATCATGCTCTAAGTGCCGAATGCGACGGTGTTGTTTATGGTCGGCCCTCCACTCATGCGTAGCGTCTTCTTTTTCAGCCGAGGAGTCGGAGCGCATGTGCTCAGGGATTTCTTCAGTGCTGAAAATGTCCTCCGGCAGCAAGTTGAGGCTGAAATCAAAGAAAGATGAATCATGAGGTTGCAGTCAAGATCAAGAGAAAGGAATGGGAAGAGAAAATTACTCTCGGATGGTTCGCTTCTTTGGTGGGAGGCTGTTCTCCTCGCATAGTTTTTCCCCTTGTCCGCCATGGCTTTGGGGGTTTTTTCTGGAGGAGGAAAACGAGAGGGAATGAAATGATGAAAGTGTGTACGAGTGGATTTGTAGAGCACCGGAGAGCTATTTTATTAGCAATGGAAATGCATCGGGAGTGATGACTGGCCGGCGCACATTGATGGGAATACCAAACGACGGGGGTTTCTCCTTGATGCAAAGGGTTTTTTCAACGAAATAGTGTTCAGGATTCCCGAATGAGGATTCTCTGCGGATTCTGCGCCAGTGGGGCAAAAGTTTGTGCGTATTCGGCTAAGAGGAAAAGTTCCCGAATGCGTTCAAAACAATGAAGATTCGTATGCACAAATTTGGAAAGTTATCACAAGACAACTGCAAAGGATAAATTTTCATTTCATTGCCGAAATTCCATGACCCCTAGTACAAACTAACCAAACAGTCTGTTCAGAATATACTGGGGGTGGATGGAGTCGGCAATGGCGACGCCATGACCATCGAGGTGTTTCACAGTGGCCTCGATGTCGTCAAGGTCCTCCGGCGTGCCACCGTCGAAGTCGGGCGACTGCGTGGAGTAGTCGATGCTGGTGCGCGTCGACATGGCGGCCAGGCCCAAGGCAGTGCCCAGACGGACGCCATGAAGGGCCACCTCGTCGACGCGACTTGCCACCACGCCAAGGCAATCTTCCGGTGTGTCTCCAGGAGCGTTCGCCTTGTTCGCCAGCTGCTCGGCTAGCGCCTTTAGCCGATTGAGCTCGGCATCACGATCTGCGGGGGTCACAGAGCAATGGCAGTTAGTGTTGTTCAAGATTGAATTAAAATTGAGTAAGTTGCAGGACTCACCATCGATGGCCTCGAGCAGCTGCTTGCGCTGATGCTGCCACTCGAGGTCAACGATCCCGGCCTGTTTGGAGATAATCTCCAGTTCGTGCTGGGTCGCGTCGCGTTGCTCCAGGAACCTGCGGGCATCATGGTCAGTATAGCGTGAGTCCCAGCCAAAAGACCTAGAGGAGTAGGATCGGCTGGGTGACCCCGAGGAGTCACCCGCCGCGGCCGGAGCTGCAGCTGGAGCAGGAGCAGGGTTCCATCGGATGAGCATGAAAGCGCAAAGAAAATCGTCAGGGATGAGACAAGATCTAAAAGAAGGTTGTGATGAAGCAGGTGATCACCACCTCCAACGAGCGCCGGCGCGGCTCCCTTCAGCCTCGTCGCTGGCCGGGCGCCTGTTTCCACTGTTGGCAATGAAGTTCTTGGGAGTACTAGTGCTTGAAGAGAAAGAGCTCGAGCTAGTAGAGGTTTGGAAGGCAGAGGATTTGATGAAAGGTTAGGGGCACCCGAGGTCCTTATTTATGGAACTGACGAAGAGATCGTGGCCAGAGGTCGTGGCGCATATCCCAAGGAATTTGGAAAGTGGAGAGACTCCTCCGACCAAACGGTCATCGGGTCGTTTGGGATTCATGCAGATCATATTCGGTTTGACTGGTTAAGATTTGGTTGTGTTGCGGTTGGGTCGTTTTTCGGGTCTAGCACTGTTGTGGTTAGAATTTCTGAATGAATCATCCAGAGGCTACTCGTCAAGATAAGGCGAAACAAATATGGAGAATAAAGATTAACAGAAAGTGAAATTACAGAGTTAATAAAGCATTCGGCTACGAATTGTTTGTTACAATTACACACCCAAGTATTTTGAAATTACATTGGTGGCATCTGATATGATCTTGTTGATATTCTCCAACAATTTCTCATCAGCCTCTTGGGTTTTAGACAGAGCAGAGAGCTTTGTCTTGAGCTGCCTTTCTGCGTTCAGGGCTACTAAAGCTTCCTTTCGCATCTTCTCCGTTGATTCGGGAAGTTCAGCCATCTTCTTCTCGTCAGCTTCAATCTCGGCTGTCAAGTTTCTCGGCTCAGCCTCCAATGCAGCTTTTCTGGTTTTCTTCAGCTCGAGTGTAGGTTGCAATTTGGCTAGCAATTCCTTATTGTTCTGAATCTGATCATGCAAATCTTTCATAGATTGCTTGGCCGTGGATCTCCTTTGTTCCAGAGCTGGTTGGGAGGATTGGTTATTCAAAGCCTATTTTACTGCGGCAAAGTGATTATCCAATTGGGAAACAGGTTCTAAAGAAGCCTTGATATGAGCAGGGAGATCTTGATCAATAAGTTCAAGCGCTTCTCTTAGAAGATCAGCATCCCTGACTTGGTCTTGGACGTCCCTTTGCAGCAAGGAGAAGATATCCTTCAGATTTGCTTGATTTTCCTCTGATAAAGCTTGGCTGGAAGATGTTTCATCTCCTTTTTCGGCAACCAGGTCATCCACAGCAAAGGAATAACCAGGTGATGACACATTTTTCTCCTGAAAATAAATTCTTGCCGAATTAATGATGATCTATGAGGTGAAAATAGAAAAGATGGATGCTCATGGTTACATCATTCCTAGTTTCCCGAATGGGAGAAGAAGGCTTCTTATGCTCAATGGAAGGCTCTTGTACATCTCGCTGAGGAGAAACTAGATGATTTCTTGGTAAAGCTGAGACTTCTGGTTTAGGAGAAGCTAGTTGAATCCTTGGTGAGACTGGGACTAAATCATGATGAGGAGAAGAAATCCCCACAGTTTGGTCCGCCAAAGTTTCCTTTGCAACTACCAAGTAGGGGGTGAGTGCCAATGAAGAAAAATGATTAAAAAATAAGATGGTGAAAATTTTACCAGCTGATGAAGCATTGGCAGAACCTCTAATAACCATTGGTTGCTGTGTTTTGGTCTAAAATCATGCAAAGATAAAAATGATCAGAATGAAGAATGACATTATGTTCAGGAGGGGAAGGTGTTTTGACCTGAATAACTAGCTTTTTGCTTGTTCTTTTCTTCTTGACAATTGACGAAGCAATCAGAGATGGGGGTTTCCTTTTGTCAGAAACTGGCCTGGTAAGAGTTGGATCTAGCACGGCATGGCCAGACATCAGTTGAGCTAGAGTAGGGGATCGACATCTGTGGACCAGGAGCGTCCCAGTGGTCGATGGATGACCGCTCCTCAGTGATGAGTGATTGACAACGGGTGTTGGACTGACTCTTGGCTTAGTGCGCAGGTGTAGGCTGCGGCCTAGTTCGTGTTGTTGCAGGTGAAGAACGGGCGCGAAAGGTCTTCAGCCTTGAGGGGCCTCCGGGAGATGGAGAGACAAGTAGGCTCGGTTCGAGGGACCGGTGGACGGCGGGGCCCGGGTGCGGGCCACATGGTGGCGACACAAGCAAGACGAAGTCATGGACAAGTGAGCCGGTGCACGGTGGCGGTCAAGTCAAGTGGTTTGGCGGGAGGCCGGACCGGGCACGCGGGGTTTGGTGGTTTGCCCACAAAACCACCGGCGGACGGTTTCTTGGTTTGGGCCTCAAAACCATGTCCGAGGGCCCAACACGACAGAGACGGGATCCGGGCGTGTCGGGAAGCTTCGAGGCGGAGGACACGCGGCGGGATCGCATGGCTTGCGTCGGGAGGACGCGGGGTGCGGCAAAGGCGTGGCCGTCCGATGGGAAGACCCACAAACATTACCAAAATGCCCCTACGTGGGTTGTATCGCCAGTAGTGAAGTTAGGGGTAGTCGAGTCATTTACCACTCCGGCGGGACCTGATATATAAGCCATGAGTGTGTGTTGATGGCTCTCTCTCTCCGCGACTTAGGGTTTCATTTCCTCCCTCCTCTTTCTCATTTTCGTAGCTATTTTCCTTCCTATTTTCTCTAGGCTAGCATGAGAGCTTCATGAGAGATTTGTTGAGAGGGATGGATGCTAGGGCGGCATGCTAGACCTTGTGAATCTTTCCTGGGTTGTATAGAAGATTCGGGGTTGTTTTTCGTGGCTTTTTGTGCTTATTTTCGTGCCTTTGTTCCCGGTGTGATTCCGCGGATTTGAGTGAGTTTCTTCCGGATTTCTTTGAGGAAAACATGGATAGATGTCTTGTGCATCTTTGTGCTTGATCTTGCGTCCTCAAACGCCGGGAAATCACTTCGATTCGTGAGTTTTCGTTCGGTGCTCTAGTTTTTGGTGGTGCTCAAAGGATTCGCGATTCCCGGTGATTTAGGGTGTTAGGAGGCAAGATTTTTGGGCTATAGCATCCTTGTGTGACGCTTTTCAAGTCCCCAAATCCTTGTCTCCACAGCTTCAACCGTTTGGGAAATCCGATGATGATTTGGGGGAGTTGACTTTCGAGGTCGGGCATTTTTCTGTTCTGTCCGAGCCTCGCGGACGGTCCGCGCCCTCCTGGTGGACGGTCCGCGCCGCTCGAGTTCGTCCCGAGTTCTTCGCGTTCTTGCTCGTCCTTTGTTTCGATCCGTCGTGATTTTGGTTTTTGGTTGGACGAAGTTTCGGACAGTCCGCGGTGTCGGGCGGACGGTCCGCGGGTGCTAGGCGGACGGTCCGCGTGCTCCCCGCGGACGGTCCGTGGCACGGGGGTGTCTTTGGGTCGTTCCCGTGTAAATTAACGGACGGTCCGCGGCTAAGGCCGGACGGTCCGCGGCTCGGGTGCGGACGGTCCGCGATACCCGGCCGGACGGTCCGCGCGGCTCTTGCGGATGGTCCGCCCCCTCCGCGCGCGGACGGTCCGCCGCAGCCCGTGTGCTTTGCTTCTTGGCTCGATTCCTTCCTCCCCTTTCTAGTGCTTCCGCGTGTGCTTCGAGGAATCGTTCCTAAGGCTAGAGGTTGATCCATAACCTCGTGGTCTTGGCGATTGGTGCGTGATTCGATCCATCGCTTGTGTGTGACCGGGATTTGAGTAGGACATAGGCCGGGTTCTTTGGGAAGAATTTTTACCGGCTCCTATTCACCCCCCCCCTCTCTAGTCGCCATCGATCCTTCAATTGGTATCGTAGCTTGGTGCCGTATTCTTTGCGACTTTGACAAGTCTCGAATCCTAAGATGGCGTACGTTGAGCGGGGGCGGTCCGCCGCACTTCGATGGCAAGGGTTACCACAAGTGGGCGGCTCGTATGATGATTTTTCTTCGAGGAAAGCTCGTTGGATTTTATTGTGCTTGACAAGACCTATGCTATTCCGGTCAACATCCATACTCTTATGGTGACCGATGCCGATGCCAAGGCCAAGTATGAGGCTAATGCAAAAGCCGTTGATCACTTGTGCCGGAGCTTGTGTGATCCGAGTTTGAGCGTGTTCGCCATTTGAATCTTGCTTGGCAAATTTGGGATAAGTTGTTGGTTGCTCACGGTGGTGATAACCATGTGAAGGCTCGCCTCTTTGTCTCTTACCGGATGCAATATGAGAATTTCACTCCACTTCCGGTGAGGACATTGATGCGATGTTTCAGAGGTTCACCGCCATCGTGAACAACATGAAGGCAAATGTTGAGGATTTTCCGTATTCCGAGCATGATCAGGCTTTGAAGCTCTTGCATGTCTTGGACCCAAGTGTTTGGGGTGCTAAGGTTGAGGCCATCAAGGAGTCTGGGAATTATTTGACTATTGAGTTGGATGACCTCTTTTCTAAGCTCAAGTCGGCTGAGGTTGACAGGAAGTTGCTATCCAAACATGAGGGCTCGACTGACCATAGTCTTGCTCTTGTGGGAGGATCAAAGGGCAAATCTAACCCTTCCTGTCGACGAGTTTTTCTTTGTCCTCTCTTATGTTCATTCCGGATGAGGAGTTTGATGTGCTTCGGGTGAGGAGGAGCCGGCCTTCTTGTCAAGAAGGTTTGAACGACTACACGAGAGTCGGAGGAGCGCAAGGCGGAGCTCAGGGACGTGCTACAAGTGTGGCAAGCGTGGCCACTTCATCGCCGAGTGCCGGAAGCGGAGGAGAACAAGTACAAGGTGAACGAGTACAAGGCGCACCCGAGGCGTGAAGACAAGTACTCCTCCAAGGGCAAGCACTTCAACAAGTCCAAGAGCAAGGACAAGGACAAGCGGCGACCGAGCAAGAGCACCTACAAGAAGAACAAGGCAAGAGCGATGGTGGCCGGTGCGAGCGACGTCGACTCAAGCTCAAGCGAGGAGCGATCAAGCTCAAGCGGCCCGAAGATGAAGACGCCGGGAGGCGCAGGTGGCAAGAAGAGTGCAAGCCGGAACCTCGGCCGGGCCGAGCCGTGTGGCGCTTGAGGGCTTTTGTGGCATGGCCCATAGCTCGAGCAAGCAAGAAGAGTGTGAAGGAAGACGGCGACTCCGACTCGGAGGATGAGGTAAACCGTGACCCCGACTCTTTGCTTGCTGAGATTGCTAGGTTGAATGGTTTGCTTGATAACCGTGATAGTGTGCTGAGAGATGCCAAAAAGATGAGGAAAGATCTTAGGGCTCAGCTTGAGAATGCTAGTGAGAAAGTAGGAGACTTAGAGTCAAAATTGCTTGAATTAAAACTTGAGAATGATTCTTTGAAACTTTCTCCTACTTCTCCTGATGATGTTGAATGTGTTGAATGTGATGCTTGGTTGAATGAGATCAAACTGCTTAATGAGAAGAATGCTTCTATTTTGGCTCAACTAGATGCTCTTAGGAATGAACATGATGAGCTTAAGGCTAGACCTACTTTGCTTGGTGCTTGCAAATCATGTCCTACTATGCATGCTAAGCTTGTCGATGCTCGGTCTACCATTAGTTCTTTGGAAGCATCTTTGAAATCTCCTGTCGCAAATGCATGTTCTAGCTGTGATGAAGTCACTTTGCGTAATCTTGAACTTACTTCCCGTTTGGATGTCATCTATGAGGAGAATGACTATTTGAGGAAGGTGTTGGGTTGGTTGTACGGCGGGAACCTCAATTGAAAATCATGATTGAGGAGTTCAAGAGAGTCGATGGTCGTGGTTTGGGGTTTGAGAAGTTGGGTGAGAAAGTGGGAGAGAACGAGTGGGGAGAGTGTGTACGAGAAGTGTGTTGAATCTAACCCCGAGTTTGAGGTGATCGGAGAGATCCAAGTCCCACTCCCAAAAGCACCCAAGAACTCTTTCACACCTAAGCCCAACCACCTTTGCAACAAGCTTGACACAACCCAAGATCCACCCAAATTCCCACCTAAGACAAATGATTTCCAAAAACCAGTGAAGTTTGTGGGTGAGAAGGGTGAGAAACCTAGAGAGAAGCCAGAGCCAAAACCAAAACCCATCCCCTTCAGGTGTGAGTATTGTGGCAAGGAGAGGCATCTTGCGAGTTTTGCTACAAGAGGAAGAGAGATGAGAGGCTTGCTAGGGAGCAAGCGAACCGGGAGACGAGTATCGCCGGCCTCATGGTATTCCCCGAGCCTAGAGTGCCACTTCCACGGGGTGTGGGAAGTGTGAGGAGTGTTGGCGGGGTTCCCACGAGAAGTGGTGGTGAGAGGTTTGTCGGGGAGAGATGATGGTGTGCGTCTTTGGTGAGAGGTTTGGTCGGGCTCGTGGTGGTTTTGTCGGACGTCCTCCTACTCGTCCTCGGTACGGGTTTAGGGGAGATGATCGAAGCTTTGGGTTCCGGAGGAACTACGGACCACGTTTTCCCCCTCGTGGTGCTCGTACTCCTCCCATGGGACATGGGAAGTTTGGTGGCAAGGGAGTGATGTTTGCTAACCCCTCTTTTGAGCGAGATGGCTCGACACCGGTTTAACTTTCTTTGTGCTAACCCCGAGTGTCGAGTCGCTAGCTCATTCTCGTTCTTGTTTCGCGCGGGCGGGGAGGTTTGGAGAACATTTGGTTGATTGACTCCGGTGTTCTCGACACATGACCGGAGATAAGAAGTGGTTCTCCGCCCTCACCCCGGTGAAGGAAAAGATGTACATCACATTTGGGGACAATGGACGAGGTAGGGTGCTTTCGGAGGGTGTTGTGCATGTGAGTGACAAGGTAACGTTGAAGAGAGTGGCTCTTGTGAAGTCTTTGGGTTTTAATTTGCTTTCGGTTTCTCAGTTGCTTGATGAAGGTTTTGAGGTGCGTTTCAAGTCTGGCGAGTCTCGTTTGCTTGATTCTCGAGTTGATCTTGTCTGTATGATCATCCCCGACGGTCAGATTTTCAGGGCTGATTTCTCTCGTTCTTTGGGTCCTGCTCGCTGTTTGATGGCTGGTCCTTCTTCTGATTTGTGGAAATGGCATAGGCGGTTGGGACACTTGAGCTTTGATTTGGTTTCCCGCTTGAGTGGCCTTGACCTTGTCCGAGGATTGCCGAAGTTGAAGTTTGAGAAGGATTTGGTTTGTGCTCCTTGTAGGCATGGTAAGATGGTAGCCACTCCTCATCCACCCCTGACCGATGTCATGACCGAGCGTCCGACAGAGCTGTTGCATATGGACCTTGTTGGGCCAGCTCGAGTTCGCTCGGTGGGTGGGAAGTGGTATGTCCTTGTTGTGGTGGACGATTACTCTCGCTATGCCTGGGTGTTCTTCTTGGAGGATAAGAGTGAGACATTTGGTTTTGTTCGAGATCTGATCGTGAGGTTGAAAAACGAGAGGCATGGGAATGCTATTCGAGCTATCCGCAGTGATAATGGCTCCGAGTTCAAGAACTCTCGTTTTGATGCCTTTTGTCGTGATCTAGGTCTTGAACATCAGTATTCGACCCCTTATGTGCCCCCTCAAAATGGAGTCGTGGAAAGGAAAAATCGGACTCTTTGTGAGATGGCTAGGACGATGCTCGATGAGCACAGGACTCCTAGGAGGTATTGGGCTGAGGCGGTCAATACAGCTTGTCATGTTTCCAATCGGATTTTATTGAGAGCTTTCAAGAAGAAGACCTGTTATGAGCTTATGCATGGTCGGGCACCCAAAGTGAGTCATTTCCGAGTTTTTTGCTGCAAGTGCTTTATTTTGAAGAAGGGAAAACTCGACATGTTTGAGGCTAGGTCTAGTGATGGTATTTTCTTTGGATATGCTAACCACTCTAGAGCCTATAGGGTGCTTAACCTTGAGACTAACAAAATCATGGAGACTTGCGAGGTGACCTTCGACGAGACAATGCCATGTACCTCTCTTGGTTTTGAATGTGCAGGTGATGAAGAGATGGCCGAGGACCTTTTTGAGGACGAGAAAGATGAAGTTGGAGATGATGATGGGGAGAACCATGCGCCTGAAGCTGAGCATGTACCCACTACTTCCCCTACGACCACTTTGGAGCATGGACCGTCTACTTCATGGACAACGACGGTGCAACAAGAGGACCAGGCGAGAGAAGCTGAAGTTGAGGGGGAGGTAGTCTCGAGGCGTGAGGCTCCCCGGCGGATTCAAGAAGTGCATCCCCTGTCGAAGATCATTGGGAACATCGATGAACGCACTACACGGTCGAGGTCCGTGAATTCCTCTCATTTTGCTCATGCTTGCTTTTGTTGCTACTTTTGAGCCCAAGGACATTGGACATGCTTTATCCGATGCAAACCGGGTCAATTCTATGCATGAGGAGTTGGAAAATTTTGAGAGGAACCGGGGTGTGGGAGTTAGTTGAACCACCTCCAAATTGCCATCCCATAGGAACCATGTGGGTTTGGAAGAACAAAGAGGGAGAGAATGGGATGGTTGTGAGGAACAAGTCCGGACTTGTTGCTCGGGGGTTTAGTCGAAGGAGGGGATCGACCGTGAGGAGACCTTTGCTCCCGTGGCCCGTCTTGAGGCAATTCGGATCCTTCTAGCCTTTGCCGTGGCTAAAGGGTTCAAATTGTTTCGGATGGACGTGAAGAGTGCTTTTCCGAATGGGGTCATAGAGGAGGAGGTGTATGTGAAGCGACCACCGGATTTGAGAGCGAGTTGTACCCACACGGGGTATACGGGTTGAAAAGGGCTGCGTACGGGTTGAAACGGGCGCCCGTGCTTGGTATGGGAGATTGAGAGGTTTTCTTTTGAGCAGAGGGTTTGTGATGGGTACCGTGGATAGAACCCTGTTTCTCCTCAAGCATGGAAATGACTTGTTGATTGTTCAGATTTACGTGGATGATATTGTCTTTGGTGGCTCGTCACATAACCTTGTTGCCAAATTTGCAGATGAGATGAGCAGGGAGTTCGAGATGAGCATGATGGGCGAGTTGCAGTATTTTCTCGGGGGGCCGCGGATCAAGCAAGTGAAGGACGGTACATTTGTGCACCGGACCAAGTACACAAAAGACATGTCGAGGAAGTTCCGGATGCAAGATGTGAAGCCGATGTCGACTCCCATGGGGAGTACGGCCACTTTGGATGCGGATGAGGACGGAGAACCGGTGGACCGGCGGGAGTACGGGGAGCATGATCGGCTCCCTCTTCTACTTGACGGCAACGAGGCCGGACATACGGTTCGGCCGTGTGTCCGTGCGCTCGTTTTCGGGCTTCGCCGAGGACATCACATCGTCGGGCCGTCAAGAGGATTTTCGGTACCTACGGTCCGCCCTCGGTCTTGGCCTTTGGTATTCGTCCTCCTCGACTCTTTCTCTTCATGGTTTTTCCGATGCGGATTTTGCTGGTTGTCGAGTCGAGAGGAAGTCTACTTCTGGTACTTGTCAGTTTCTTGGTTCTTCGTTGGTCTCATGGTCTTCCCGCAAGCAGTCTAGTGTAGCTCAGTCTACCACAGAGGCAGAGTATGTTGCTGCCGCGAGTTGTTGCTCCCAGTTGTTGTGGATTTCATACACTTTGAGAGACTTTGGTGAGGAGTGCACCCAGATCCCACTTCTTTGTGATAGCACCAGTGCCATAAGCGTAGCCAAAAACCCAGTGCTTCACTCCAGAACCAAACACATAGAAGTGAGGTATCATTTCTTGAGGGACAATGTGGAGAAAGGAACCATTGTGTTGAGTCATGTCCCTACCCAAGATCAGCTAGCCGACATCTTTACAAAGCCTCTCGACCAAGCTACCTTTGTGCGCTTGCGGGGGGAACTTGGGGTTTGTTGCCCTTTCTAGTTGATTCTTGTGGGATTTCCTTTTTTTTGTATCATATGTATCATACCATGTTTACGTTGATGTATATACATGCTTTGCTTGATGTACAAACCCTGGTAGGATAGCCATCTTGTCATATATCATGTTGCATTTGTGTCATATTGCATTTTAGGATGATGAGCTTCTTTCATATGCCATATTTGAGTCTCTTTGGCTATTTGTGAGATATTGGTTATATGTGTGGAGAAATGGTGATGTGAGGCTATGCTCTTGGAATGTTTGAGATATATGTGTGGTGAGATAGCCCCTTTTTGAAATAAATGCTAAACTTGACTAATTTTTGATGAAATTTGCTCCACTCGTGTGTAGTTGTGTATCCATGTCACAGTTTGGTCTAAATGTGCTTTTCATGCTTAGATTGTGCTTGGATGCCTGTTCTTGCATTTGGGCCAAAGGCCGGATATCATTGTGAATGTTTAGCCTATGTTGCATTCATGGAGAAGCATAAGCTTCTTTTTGCCGCAAAGGCACTTCATGTACCATGAAATGACTTAATCTTGACAAGAAGTGTAAAATGCCTGAAAAATGCTCCATCCATCATGTCTATGATTAAAATGTCTTATCTTTCACATATGGGTGCAAAACATGTTGCATGATGTTCACCAGTGGAGAAGTCTCCCCGAAGTGGACACATGGCTCATGAGCTTTGACATGACATTCTTTGCTTTATGGGTGTTTGCCATGATCTTTTGCTGAGAATTTGATATCCTTGTATGATCTTTAAATGGTATGCATGTTTGTGGCTCAAGTGTGACATAGATAGGCTTTTACATATGAAGCGAGCCTTCTTTTGATAAAACTGCTTAAATCCGAAAATTTTGCTTTGTCACATGCTTGTATCTTCATATATTACTTGTGGCAATGCTTTGTGACTATGCTATGATTCATGTGTGTGATCCTTGTCTCATTTTTAGCCTTTGACACTAGATTTGGCCTATTTGAGAAGCTCATGTAGATGTTTATATGCTTTGCTTTGCATTTACGCATTTTCACCTTGATTCATACATTGTCAACAAGGGGGAGAAAAGGTGAGCTTAATGAAAATTCAGAAAAAGGTGAGCTGAAGTTTGGAAGTGTGCATCCACATGTTCAGGGGGAGGCATTTGTTCAGGGGGAGCTTTCTTGCTGTTTTCGGTGTGGATTTTGTGCTTTGCTTGGCTTGTGACCTTTCTTCGGTTTTGGTCATGAGTTGAGCTTCTTTGTTTTTCTTTCTTCTTTCTTTTCTCTTTTACTCTGAATTTCATTTCGCGTTGTGTGTTGTCAATGCACTCATCAAGGGGGAGATTGTGGACCAGGAGCGTCCCAGTGGTCGATGGATGACCGCTCCTCAGTGATGAGTGATTGACAACGGGTGTTGGACCGACTCTTGGCTTAGTGCGCGAGGTGTGTAGGCCGCGGCCTAGTTCGTGTTGTTGCGGGTGAAGAACGGGCGCGAAAGGTCTTCGGCCTTGAGGGGCCTCGGGAGATGGAGAGACAAGTAGGCTCGGTTCGAGGGACCCGGTGGACGACGGGGCCCGGGTGCGGGCCACATGGTGGCGACACAAGCAAGACGAAGTCATGGACAAGTGAGCCGGTGCACGGTGGCGGTCAAGTCAAGTGGTTTGGCGGGAGGCCGGACCGGGCACGCGGGGTTTGGTGGTTTGCCCACAAAACCACCGGCGGACGGTTTCTTGGTTTGGGCCTCAAAACCAAGTCCGAGGGCCCAACACGACGGAGACGGGATCCGGGCGTGTCGGGAAGCTTCGAGGCGGAGGACACGCGGCGGGATCGCATGGCTTGCGTCGGGAGGACGCGGGGTGCGGCAAAGGCGTGGCCGTCCGATGGGAAGACCCACAAACATTACCAAAATGCCCCTACGTGGGTTGTATCGCCAGTAGTGTAGTTAGGGGTAGTCGAGTCATTTACCACTCCGGCGGGACCTGATATATAAGCCATGAGTGTGTGTTGATGGCTCTCTCTCTCGGGACTTAGGGTTTCATTTCCTCCCTCCTCTTTCTCATTTTCGTAGCTATTTTCCTTCCTATTTTCTCTAGGCTAGCATGAGAGCTTCATGAGAGATTTGTTGAGAGGGATGGATGCTAGGGCGGCATGCTAGACCTTGTGAATCTTTTCTGGGTTGTATAGAAGATTCGGGGTTGTTTTTCGTGGCTTTTTGTGCTTATTTTCGTGCCTTTGTTCCCGGTGTGATTCCGCGGATTTGAGTGAGTTTCTTCCCGGATTTCTTTGAGGAAAACATGGATAGATGTCTTGTGCATCTTTGTGCTTGATCTTGCGTCCTCAAACGCCGGGAAATCACTTCGATTCGTGAGTTTTCGTTCGGTGCTCTAGTTTTTGGTGGTGCTCAAAGGATTCGCGATTCCCGGTGATTTAGGGAGTTAGGAGGCAAGATTTTTGGGCTATAGCATCCTTGTGTGACGCTTTTCAAGTCCCCAAATCCTTGTCTCCACAGCTTCAACCGTTTGGGAAATCCGATGATGATTTGGGGGAGTTGACTTTCGAGGTCGGGCATTTTTCTGTTCTGTCCGAGCCTCGCGGACGGTCCGCGCCCTCCTGGCGGACGGTCCGCGCCGCTCGAGTTCGTCCCGAGTTCTTCGCGTTCTTGCTCGTCCTTTGTTTCGATCCGTCGTGATTTTGGTTTTTGGTTGGACGAAGTTTCGGACAGTCCGCGGTGTCGGGCGGACGGTCCGCGGGTGCTAGGCGGACGGTCCGCGTGCTCCCCGCGGACGGTCCGTGGCACGGGGGTGTCTTTGGGTCGTTCGTGTAAATTAACGGACGGTCCGTGGCTAAGGCCGGACGGTCCGCGGCTCGGGTGCGGACGGTCCGCGATACCCGGCCGGACGGTCCGCGCGGCTCTTGCGGACGGTCCGCCCCTCTGCGCGGACGGTCCGCCGAGCTCGTGTGCTTTGCTTCTTGGCTCGATTCCTTCCTCCCCTTTCTAGTGCTTCCGCGTGTGCTTCGAGGAATCGTTCCTAAGGCTAGAGGTTGATCCATAACCTCGTGGTCTTGGCGATTGGTGCGTGATTCGATCCATCGCTTGTGTGTGACCGGGATTTGAGTAGGACATAGGCCGGGTTCTTTGGGAAGAATTTTTACCGGCTCCTATTCACTCCCCCCCCCTCTCTAGTCGCCATCTGATCCTTCAACATCCCAAAGCAGAGATTGGGCCTTCAATCTCATAAAGGATTGTCCTGGCAAGTGGGGCAGGTATTGTATCCTGCAAAATGATAGAATCATGATCAGTGAAGAGGAGTATGGTTAAAAACAGATGTAAGAAAGGGAGATGAACATATTACCTCTGAAGTTGGTTGGAAGTCAGGCATTAATTCAGGACAGAGAGGGTGTAATAGCATGTTGAAAATGTGATCATGAAGTTCTTGCCACCAAAGAATGAAAGAAGGATGAGCAAATGTTATTGGCACAAAGGTCTTGGGTGTATAAATAGTCGTGCTGCATTTATACTCAAAAATCCTTCTTGCTTCTATGGATTCCTTGATATCCTCTCTGGGCTTGAGAAATTCCTGAAGAAATAACCTTGGGGGCACTTGGCCACATTGCCAGGCCATCATGTTTGGCTGGTAGTACTCAAAGGTACTCTAAACCATCCTTCCTCCACAAAATTCTGCTGACAGAATACAGGGATGGATGAAAGCATTGAAGATTGCTATGGATTGCATATTATCACATCCAGTTTCAAAACTAAATTCACAAGGAAGAGTTAGTTTGTCATTGTCCAGATATGGGAACCAAAGAGGATTGGCAAAACCTCTGAAGAAGAGCTAAATAGTTGGCCAATGTCTTTGTTGATAGACACAGTGGAAGTAGCTTCTCCATAGGTTTGGCAGCCTTTGGTGCTCTGGGTTTCTCCTTCCTTGTAGTCGGTTGAAGGGAAATGCCAATTGTTGAGGTTAATAGCAACAATCTGGTGCATGTATAATTGCAGCCACATCTGAACAAACCACCAAGGACCATTGACACAGGGGATCTTTTTGTTGGTGTGCATCAGATAGGTGGTTTGATGACGCATATGATAGACACTTCCTAGAAGGTACTTCCCAAGGGGAATAGGTGTACCAGCAGTCAGGTATTCAGCCATCACGATATGGTTTAGGGTTGGATCATTAGCTCTGCCACAAAAGATAAATCTGCATAACCACATATTCAGCAAAGCTCTGTATTCAACATCAGTTAGAGGGCCATCAGAGATATGGTTTTGGATATATCTCTTGTATCCAACTCCTGTCTTTACTCCTGTTTGCTTGGAAGAACCCTTGTACTTATACGTATACACAGTTCCTGTGACTTTCAGGCCGGTTATCATGTAAACATCGGCCAAGGTGGGAGACATTGGCCCATGGCCGAAAAGGAAGGCATTTGCACCGTTTGACCAAAAGTGGGAGGCTGCAATCAAAAGGCTCTCATTTTTGGGTGTTTTGGCTAGGGACAATTCTAAGAAATGAGAAATACGAAGTGTGTCCCAATTTTTTGTTTTGAGGCTTTCGTCATCAAGTACCGTCTTGTACCAATTCCTTCAGCCTGCAATTGGGGGCAGAGGTCAGTTCTTGGAAGTATCCTGCCACTTGTGAGGCTTCGTCAGTGATATCTTGAATGGAATCCTCTGGGATTCGACTGCAATAAACTCAGAAGGATCGGAAACTCCTACGGGCCCGAGGAAATAAGATGCTGCTTGTTCCTCGACGGGAATCAAGATTTCGGTAGCTAGAGCCTATCAAGAACAAAAGAGGGCGAAAGGAAAAAATTGAGATGGGATTCGAGAGAGGTAATACCAAATGTGCTTGAGGAGAATAAGATTTACCTAGATTGCTTGGTCTTGGTTCGCCATTTGAAGATTGTATCTTAAAAAATTAATGAGTTAGGGTTTGGGTCTAGACGAAGGCTACAACGGTTTAAAGGAGGAAAGAACGGGTGTTGAACAGATTTGTCCTGGGGACATTGAGTATTTATGGTCAATTCCGAAATGAAATCACCTTTTATCCTGTAATTAAAGGGGCATATGTTAACCCTAAAAATTGGTACAGGGAAGAGACTGACATGTGAGCCGAATTTGGCAGAAGAACACCATTCGGCGGGAGGTTTTACTCAAAGCATTTGGTAGAGGCGTCTGCGGTCGGGAGCACATCGTCATTCGGCAGGAGAGCTGTTCCACGGATGAAAGCGGAAGCATTCGAGAGTCCGTGATGACGTGGATTGGATACAAAGAAGGAGATGAGTTGATGATGGATACTCGGGGCTGGCCATCAGGATTCTCCCCACGGGGATTGTGCTACTGCTGTTGAGTGATCTGCTGCTACGTCTGCAAGAGCTGGCGCATCACCTCAGTTTGGGTGACGAGGAATTGCTCCTGTATAGTCATGTTGGGAGGAGGTGGCGGAGCGTCACTCCCAGTTGCACCAAAACCATTGGGGGATCCACGTGTTGGTCCCACCATCTGAAATTCATGAAGTTTTCATTAGCCACATATTCACAAGCTTTCTTACATTAACCACAAGGAAAATATGCAAGACGAAAGGTCATAACATCATTTATGTGGAAACCAGACAGCGCAGCTGAGTCGGTGAAAAATTCATAACTCTCTGCACCTTTAGGGGAAAAATCTTTTTTTTGTCAGCAAATGCAAAATTTAGTAATCTCCAACATTGGTATTCAACTCGAGGTCAAATTCCGACATTATCATGCCCAAAAAAATTCGTAACCGAGGTTCTGCCTAGTTGTTTTCCCTATAGGCCGAAATGCACAACTTTTGTCATAATTCTCGGTACGCTTATGCAAACATGATGAATTTTGGTGAGCACGATTTCCACAACATTCCACACAACTTTGGTATTCAACACATGGTGAAATGTTGATCACAACAACCCTAATTCATTCATTGAAAACAACATCACAAAGGTGTTCATCCAAGCATTACATGATGCAGAGTTTTTATCACCTAACATACTATTTACATACATCAAAAGCACAACACACAAACTCTCTGAGCATCCTAGACCCTTCCACAAAAGCTAGCTGAAAAGGCTAAACCAAGAGTACATGACTTTTCTTCTAAAGACATCAACTAGGAAAACTAGATGCCCGCAGTGGAGCAAGCACTAGTCTCTGGAGAAGCGGGTGGTGGACCATCGACACTGTCTGTCAGGGGGTGAGACCTAGACAGATCTACAAGGGGGCTACCCAAGCGGTTGTAGGTTGACTAGTGGGGGGATCAGGACCTAATGTTAACACCAAACATTGGTACAGGGAAGAGACTGACATGTGAGACGAATTTGGCAGAAGAACACCATTCGGCAGGAGGTTTTTCCTCATAGCATTCGGAAGAGGCATCTGTGGTCGGGAGTACATTGTCATTCGGCATGAGAGCTGTTCCACGGATGAAAGCGGAAGCATTCGGGAGTGCATGATGACGTGGATTGGACACAAAGAAGGAGATGAGTTGATGATGGATACGAGATGGACATGATGCCATGGTGTTGATTTAGGTAATAAATATTGTAATCGTGGTCGACTAGGAGTCGTGTTAGAATCAGGGTATAAAAATAAACCCTTAGTGTTTGTAATAGGGATCGAACAATTTCACAACCAACCGACCCCATGCCAACTTTCGAGTCCTTCTATTCGTGTCGTCGAGTTCTTCGAGAGGAGCCATCGATCTGTCGACATCCCTAAGTACCAGCAACCATGTATCATGTCTAGTATCATGCGGTGGATCTAGATCGTGATGCAAGTAGTCTTGTTACCATGCTTAGTATCATGCGGTGGATTTAAGCTTGGTTCAAGAAGATTTCCTTGTTGGATCATGAGTCATGCGGTAGGCTAAGATCTATCTTCGAGCTAGTTATCGGCTCTATTAGATTTGGCAAGATCTAATAGATTCATTAAGTTACCATGTGTTGCTTTGAATTTTACTTTTTTGTGTTTAATTCATGTAACACTCTTATTGCCCAATTTAGATTGATTAGATTCGGATATATCTTGTTTGTGATCCACGTGTTGCACGCTCAAGTCTTTGGCTTGACATGGCAAGCGGGTCATGCGTTCTCTATAGCCGAATTCGGATCAATCTAGATTGTCACATGTTGTGGGTTCAAGCTTGTTGATCTTGCATAGATCTTGACAGAACTAGGTATCATGCGGTAGATGCAGGTTTTTGGATTGTCTTAGTGTTAGTCATCTGGTGGACTAGAATTCGATTCAATCTGATAGATTTATCATCCTTGGCAATGTTTGTTCCTTCTCCACGGAACCCGATTCAGCTGTACAGTCGTATTCGGTAATCCCCTCACGAGTGAAACATGTTCATGAGTTTTCTTTAAATAACATATGCTTTTAGCCTTCCATTTTTAGATTGTATCTTGCGGTGGATTGATCTATTCTTGGTTGGTGGTGTGATTTTCAAACAAGTTGTATCATGAAGTGGATTAACTTGTTTGATGTCTTGCTTGACGGGTATGAAAGTACCTAGACACGCGGTAGACTAGTGCTTTTGGCCTATGCATGTTGTTTACTGCAAATTCATGATCATACTTCACTTTTATTTAATTTATTATGATTTATCTTTGATAATCAGTCATGGTTATGTACTATAACGTTATTTAAATAAAGACCAATTTTTTCATCATGCTTACGGCATACATTCGGTAGTGTGTTTACACGCTTTATCAATTCCCGAATGATGTTTAAATTGCTGACAGATGGCCTGTTTGTGGCTATATGTCTTTCTAACTAGCTTTATAGCTGTAAATATGGAACTGTCTCATACCACCCGGCAAGTTCAAGGTTTTATCTAACCGTTTTCATCCTTTGTCAGTTTCAGGGAAAATTGACTGGCACGCTTCCGGATTTCAACGCCCAGGCCACGTGTGTGAAGCCAACTAATCCGGCTTGTTGTGTGCTTGGCGTGAGTGCTGATTTTACGTCGACACCTAAGAGCATAGGCGGTAATTCTTGGATGAACTCGGATCTCGACGAGAATGGCGAGGACACGGTGGTTTTTGGACTGGTTCAGGCCTTCAGAGAGTAAAATCCTACATCCAGTGTGGTGGAATTATGAGTGGAAAAGATCTCCCCTCGAATGGAGCTCTAGGCCACCTTATATGGCCGGTGGGCTAGGGTTTCCATTCGAGGCCAGTGGACCCTCATCGGGGTTGGTTACAGATTAGAAAGGTTGCCTTCCATAATTACAGAGAGAATCCCGCGATCCTCAGGCCTACTGGCAGCGCCGCCGTAGTGATCTAAGGAAAATCTTGCCCCACACACCCGACAGGTCTTCCGCGATGTCGATAAGGTCGTCCAAGGTCTTCCTGGGTCACTGGGTTGCGGATAAGGTCACCGGGCCCAATTGCAGGTCGGCAGGGCTTCTGGCAGGTCGGGTCCACCTGACAGGGACCTCCGGGACCCTGGTCGGTGGGAACCCATGGATACCCATGTCTGTCAAGCCCCCGATCGGCGTGTAGGTGGAGCAGCAGAGACGAAGTTACATCAATGTGAAGCGAAGACATGGCATCGGTGAGGTTGCGTAGGGTGCACAGGGATCAAAAAAGAAAATCCTCCCGAGTGCATATGAAGGCGAACATCAAGTCTTTGGAGAGTAGGTCCAGGGGCTTGAATTGAAGACAAGGCGCTGTCATTGCCTGAAGAACTGCAGATCTGACCAGAATTAGGTGAAGCCAACACAACTTCAAGGAGGGTCGAAACGCTGACCAAAGGGAGGTCGAGTGGAGACATGATAGAAGTGTGCTTCCAGTAGGTCGAGGTGACATGAAGAAAAGAGGGTGTCACACAGACGCACTCATAGAGTAGCCTCCGAGCAGTAAGGCAACCTAGAAGGTCGGGTTGATGCTCGAAGAAGAAAAATCTGTGACCTACGGCCTTCCGTTTGGGAAACAGGTGCTTCTCTCTTGGGAAAACTGACAAAGCAACGGGAATCTCCACACAGGAACACCAGATAACCAAGGTTGTTGTCGCCTAGCGACCCACAGGCGTACTGTGCAGATACAGAGCCTGGCCCTGCATAGGGATGCCGCCACCACCGCTAGAGGACAAAGACTAAAAAGGTGTCATCAGGCATGCTGCAGACGTGCCAGAACTGACAGTAGCGGATAAAGACCTCGCAATCCACATGCCAACAGTGTTCTGATAAGGCCGCCACGCCACCTATGAGGTAAACGATCATTGATGCTAATCTCCTTTGCTATAAATAGGTACCCAGTACCCTTAAGCTAGCCAATATCCAAGGAAACCACCATGGCAACTCTGCTTGATAATATAGTCATCCCCTGGCTTTGTGTGCGTCCACACGTGTATAGGGCTGAAATGTCATCCCTTGAAGCAAGAAGAATGCTTGCGAAGTTAGGGGAACTCCACTAACCTTTGCGCCCGCGCCCAATGAAAAATCCAGGTGCAGCATGGGGCAGTACATGCCTTGATAGGCCTTGTGAGCGGAGGCCTAATATAGTGTTGGGGGTCGCTGTGCTGCACCTGCAGAGGTCAAAGGCAGAGCTGGTTCCATTTGGGATTTTGTGAGAGCACCCTAGCAAAAGATGGGACTCAACAGAAAACTTTCTGGGGCTAGGATGGAGGCGGCTATGTGGCAGCCCCGACTCCATCATTGGAGGTCACCAAATAGGTCTTGAAGCTAGAAGAAAGCTTGCGACACACTTCATCAGTGTAGGATGCACGTCTTGCACCATGTAAGGTAGATTCGGACCTTCAACATGTTTGTATCTTGTAACTTGGCCTTGGGCCAAGGTCTTTTGTAGATATCGAAGCTTTTGATGCACAAGTTCAGAATAGTGACTAATCTCCATCGAGTACCGTGATTACAGCACCCGAGACAACAATGGCGTGGCCAAGGTCTCAGTGATGCTATGGCGATATGTCGACCTTAGGAAGGTCATAACATTTGACGTAGGAGCTCGTGACGACCTGGATCGTCACGACCGCTTGCGTAGGCAACCGGGCCTAAGGGGTATGAGGTAAACCCTTTTGAGATGAGGTCGAGATGACCTCAAGACTGCATGAGTCTACGCGACCCAGAACAGGTCGTCTATAGGTCGCTGACGACCTTGAATGTGAAGTTGGAATTTCTGATGTTGGGGGGTGGGGGGTTAAAGTAGGGCATAGCGAGACCACGTCAACCGAAAACCCGCGTGAAGGCCGGTGAACGCAGATTCCCGCACAGAACTAGCCGTTACTGCCAAGTAGCTGTTAGGCTGGAGAGAGCTGTTAGGCGATATATCTGTTGAGGGCGCAAGACCATTGGGTCAACGTAAACCGCGCGGGATAGACCTCGAGGCCCAGCCGCCCATTGCAACGCCGGGTCCCGATTATATAAGGCCGACTTGCGGCCCAGAGGCCTCCACTTGCTTCCATTTCCACTCAGAGCTAGGGTTTCCACCATCGCGTCGTGCACCGAAAAGCGAGAGCACCGCCGATCTTAGGTCCGCCACCGCCGTGCCCACGCATGCGAACCAAGTTGCTGGTGACCTTTAGATCCAACTACGAAGGTTTCGAGGAGGGCAAGATGGAGAAGGCAGCAATCCCAGATCCGAGCACCGTCTCGGAGACCACCACTGTGACTGAAGAGCAAATTTAGTCGCTGGCAGATCGCGGGCTGTTGAGGCCCAAAGCGCAGGTCGGCTGGAGGCCGGTGGCGGGAGAGGAGTTCCCGACGGAGGGGATCGGCGAGACCGTCGTTTTCCTGCGTGGCCTGCTTCACTTCTACCGCATCGAGTTGGTGCACCTGGCGCCCAACTTGATCACGATCATCTTCACCTTCATCCACCTTTGTGACGCCTACCTCGGCTTCGCGCCCCACTTCCACTTCTGGCGCCACTTCTTCGAGCTGAAGAAGACGGGCAAGGGCATGGTCGTCGGCAGCGTCGGCTTCATGTTACGTCGAAACATGAAGTCAGAGTACATCGACCTGATGCTATCCGACGACACCTCTGGCTGGAAGAAGGGTTGGTTCTACCTCGACAACCCCGCACTGGCGCTGTGGGGGAGGAAGGGACGGGTCCCTGTCTCGGGCTCGGAGTGGGCCAACCAGCTAGCGACGTGAGACACCAAAGAGCTCAAGCCCTTGCTAGACGACCCGGAGCAGCTTAAGGCGGAGGGGTTGACTAGCGCCCCGATAGCCATCAGTTTCTACTTCAGGACCGGGCCCATCCAGCCTTCGAGTACTAGGGGCAATCCGACCCAACTCGGTTTGCCCAGCGCAAGGTCTCCAAGACGGTGATGATGGCTCGCGCGAAGAACATCTACTGGTGCCCGGCGCCGCTTCCTGACGAGGACCAGCGCAGCTACAAGATCCGAGATGTGGCAGATGTGCAGGAGGCGCCACCTCCTCCTGTTGATGAGTATGTCTCTGACTCGACGGTGGGGAGTGACAATGAGGCTCCCGCCACGTTGCGTAGGGCACCATCCAATGTCGCTGCACCACGGCGCACGCGGCAGACAATAGGGAAGATTCCCAATTCCAGGCCACGACCCAGATTGCGGAGGCGAAGAAGAGGAGGGGGAAGCGGACCAGATCCGTGGTGTTTGCGAACACCACCACTGTTAGTTCTGACGTCGAGACCATCAACGTTGAAGATGACGAGGGCGACGTGCAGTCACCAAAAGCAACAACGTCTCTGTCGCCAGGAAGGCAGGCTGCGGAGACGCCTCACCCGACGCTGGGGCCCAGGGGCGCTCTATGTTAGGCACTGAACCGGCGGCCGACGTCGGGTCGAACAAGAGGATGAGAAGGCCCTGCCTAAGCCGTGCAAGTCTGGCCTTAGGTCGTCGACCAGGTAAGTCAGCAGTCCTTCTATGACTTAGCTCTTCATTTCCGCCTTCGGTTTATTGACCCAGGAAGCTTATCTTAAGCAGGGTTCCCCCGACGACATTAGAGAGTGGGAAGAATGCCACAGGCCAAGAGGCCTTTGGGAGCATGCTGCCGGAGACGCCGGTGGTGGAGTCGCGGCAGCTTTCGTGGCCAACGTGATGAGCGTGACCGTCAGAGATGGGACGATGGCGGCATTCGAGGCGGACAGGGCCGGGACCAGTGCGCCTCCCACCACCAGAGCTGAGGACGGTGACCTCGGTGCCTCTGCTCTGTAGGCAATGCCCGGCCCGTAGGGGATCATGGAGG
This sequence comes from Cenchrus americanus, assembly GCA_947561735.1. Taxonomy (NCBI): domain Eukaryota; kingdom Viridiplantae; phylum Streptophyta; class Magnoliopsida; order Poales; family Poaceae; genus Cenchrus; species Cenchrus americanus. The sequence continues at coordinate 159,421,237 of OX387242.1, read as the reverse complement.
TGGGTGCAAGGTCGGTGGACGACCAAGACCGGTGCCTTTACGCCGGCACCCCATGGCAGACGGAGGTTGTTACCAAACGGCAGGACCTAGATACGTTAAAGGAGGTGGCACGCACGACTAGGAGCTTACTATTGGTAAGGGCCATTGCCAACCTTCTGAGGTTCTTGCTTTGTGTGCTTGAGTCCCGTAAGGTCTGATGGGGTTGTTGTTTCTTGTGCAGTCCCTTGCTGAGTGGGCGCAAGCTCAGACAGACCTACTACGCGAGGTGGCGAACGAGCACACTAGGGCTGCCGCAGCCCATGAGGCGAAGCTGCAGGACGAGATCGCGATCACACAAGAGATCCAGCGCGTTAAAGAGGTCATGGCGCGCCAGGCACAGAAGGAGGCGGTCGAGCTGAAGAAGAAGCTGGAGAACGCAGAGCGGAAGGCCAAGGATGCAACTGCTAACCTCCGGGCCATGACAGAGGGTAAGCCTTCGACGCTACCCTGGACTGACTCCGCATACTTGGCAAGGTCTTGGTGCTTAGTCTTCGACCTTGAATCCTTGCAAGCGCTCGAGGGACCGAGCAGGCCCTCAAGAAGGAGCTGGTCGCGATCAAGAGCCAATTGACGGCCATCAAGGAGAAGTCCACGGAGACTGTTGACGGTGTAAAACCGTGCTCAAGTTCACCGCAAGCCTACGGGTGACTTGGTGCCTTTTTCACCAAGGTGGGTTCTCCCTAGATTTGTCAATCCAAGGATCGGAAGCAAACCACCAAGGTTCTCTATCTAACCTACCGGTCTAACCCTATGTGAAGCATTGATTGCATAAAGATAACATACAAACAGAAACGGATGTATGGATCACATCCACCTAGCCATAAAGGTAAACAAACCAAAGGTAAACCTAGCCTATCGTCTTCTTGTTGCCGTTCCGGCCAAGGTGATAAACCAATCTAAACCTATACTATGATAAGGATTACACTCGATATGGAGTAACCCGATATGGAGTGGTCCGATGCACGTCACTCACCGCTTTCTCCTCTCTCGTACTGTCACTACGCGAGGATATTCATCACCGAGCAACAACCTAGGTCCGTGCACTACTACGGTGTGTCCGCAAGACAACACTAATCACCATGATTCGATCTAGTCCTACTAAAGCCATATGGTAGCTACACATATGAATAAGCATAACTCGTAGTAGATCAAAGTATGACAAGATATAGTTACATCACCAAATGTTGAAGGTACAAACGACTTGACGAATTCAAGTCGCGGCTCCGGAACTCCACCATGGCTTCACGCAGGGCCAACCATGGCTGCTAGGGCATGGCCTAAGCCATCTCCTACGCAACTCGAGGACTCGCGGCGGCCGACGACTTCCTCCCGGTGCTTCTCCTTCGTCTCGGCGGCGCTCTGATGAAAGGATGGATGTGGCGGCCGGCGGAGGCAGAGGCAATAAATAGACAAGCACCTAGGGCAAAAGGGGGACGCGAACCGGGCTCGGATCGGGGCCGAGCCGGCCGGCCTGGGCCGACCGGCCCAGGCCCATTTTGGCCCGGTTCGGCCCCGTCTTGCTCCCCGATGCTTCTCGGTCAAATGTTAATAGTGTAAGAGAGGTAGGGCACATTGTGAAGTCTATAAACCAACCAATGCAATATAAATTAACAAGGCTAAAAAAACTCAAATGATGATTGTCCGTAATCAAATCTAAACACCATGTTTACACAAGATTACAAAAGAAAATGCCTCGCGCGCGAAGCACCATTATGGAAATAAAGCATTCATCAAAAAGTTTTGCGAAGAAGCCAAGCTAACCTATGCATGATAGAACAAAGGGGGTTCATGCAAAATGTAAATGCAAAGGAGTTAGTAAAAAGGGCAGCAATGTTTGAAAAAGCTTTCGATGTCGTTCTTCAATAATGACAAGCAAGTCACTTTATTAGAGGTAGAGTCTTGTCAACACCTTTTATCAAAAGACCTAATCAAACGTGCTAACAAGGTTTTAAGGTAAGGCTTATGGGTATCATATTTGGCTTAAGACAAGAATTTTGAAAAGATAAGTCGGGTGAAGAAATTCTATCTAAGGTGGTTTTGAAAAAAAAAGCAAGGGTTAGATTTTCGGATGAAAAACAAACCTATGGTTTTAGGATTACTAAAGGTATGAGGGGTTTTTTTCCTAAGGGTTTAGGATGAAGCTAGTCAAAACTTTAATTCGAAAAGGATAGAGATATACTTTGTCGACTTGACATAAGTCGATCCCTCCCTTTGTTGGCCTAGGTTCTAGGTGTCGTTTGATAGGAAGGTTTAGGTAAAGATGAGATTTTTTAAGGGTTATAAAAGATGAGATGCAACATGCAACATAATGCAAAGGTGGAGAACAAAGTGGAATGGAGTGCAACATGATTATGAATGAACAAAATGATATGACATGATATGGTGGTGATATAAACCAAAAGCAAAAGTTAGCCTAAGTTTAACTAGCCACAAGTTTAGAATCAAAATGGATCATGCTTCATATTTCTCTGTAAAGACACAAATAAAAAGACTCTAAATACTACACAAAAAAGGGGTCTACAAGTTTCCCAAAATTCAAGTAGCAAAGTACTCACTCAATGTGTGTGTGTGTATATATATATTAAAGCATACAACATGTGGTTGTGACATTTATTAGAGCAATGGTACGATGTTACTTGAGGTTTTCAAATAAAGAACATAATGTAGACTTGTCATAGTTTATATATATATATATATATATATATATATATATATATATATATATATATATATATATATATATATATATATATATATATATATATATATATATATATATATATATATATATATCCCGCAAAGCGCTTCATTTAAAGTCATAGAGCTTGACTTTCTCACTTACCTTTTTATTGTCGTGAAGCCATGGTTACTTCTGCGAGAATCCAAAGTAGCCATGCATCTTGATGTTGCCTTTAGGAATTCCGTTGTGATTCGCTTCCAACATCATGATGTGTTGAGTGGTGCCTCTTGTGTCTTCATTCATCCCTGCTCCGGAGGGTTTGTTTTAGTCCTTAGCTTCTGAATTTCATCATGTACGTGTTGTGGAACCGTTGCCCCATATTCTATTTATTATCAGTGTGTCCATCTCCTCTATCTTGTCGTCATCGCCTTGTTGCTGCCTCTTCATCATGGATTTACCCCTGCATCCAGAACAGAACATATACCAAAATATAGTTCTATTGAAAAATTTATAAAATTACCTTTCCAATGGGTACTCATTCGCCTTAATCGGAGTCCGAATGAGGGAGCTATGACTGTTTCACTTCAGCACTGCTTGCTGTCCAGAATTTCAGCATGTGCAACCATCGGTGATTCGGCCATATCCGCTTGTAGGAACCTCCAATTGCCTTGCCGCTTGATTCGTTGGAACGTATACTTTATGGAGCTTCTGAAAATCCAAATATATCTAATTGTTTTCTGCTGAGGCTCATGCAAATATCGCGATGACATCATTATCCTTTGGTCCATCGATCCGGAGATGTGCGTGTGGTCTTCATCTTGAAGTCTTTTAGGGCACCATGTCATGCATCCTTTGACTTCAAAAATCATAACCATCGCTGCATGAGCATGATGGTAATGGAATCCTTCTCCATCGTGCTTGACATGGTCGTTTCCGAAACCTATAGCTTGGACAAACAATCCTCCAAAAGACATTAGTCTAAAAACATAATTGACACATGTAGGCATACCTTGTTCATCTTTGTTTGCTTTGGGTGGGGGCTCAATAGCGGATGTTGGTCCACTAACCAAGGTTAGCACCTACCACTAAAGAGCAAAACTTTTCTCGATCGCTTTGTGTCTAGTTTTCCACCTACTTTCAAGGACACAAACAAGAAAGCAAGTGTATATGCAATGATAAAAATTAGGGTTGGTTAAAAGAAAGATAGATCGCCCTAGGGTTCGAGTTGCCGATCTCCGGCAACGGTGCCAGAAAAAGGGGCTTGTTGACGGTGTAAAACCGTGCTCAAGTTCACCGCAAGCCTACGGGTGACTTGGTGTCTTTTTCACCAAGGAGGGTTCTCCCTAGATTTGTTAATCCAAGTATCGGAAGCAAACCACCAAGGTTCTCTATCTAACCTACTGGTCTAACCCTATGTGAAGCATTGATTGCATAAAGATAACATACAAACACGAAGGGATGTATGGATCACATCCACCTAGCCATAAAGGTAAAAAAAACCAAAGGTAAACCTAGCCTATCGTCTTCTTGTTGCCGTTCTGGCCAAGGTGATAAACCAATCTAAACCTATACTATGATAAGGATTACACTCGATATGGAGTAACCCGATGTGGAGTGGTCCGATGCGCGTTCACTCTCCGCTTTCTCCTCTCTCGTACTGTCACTACGCGAGGATATTCATCACCAAGCAACAACCTAGGTCCGTGCACTACTACGGTGTGTCCGCAAGACAAGACTAATCACCATGATTCGATCTAGTCCTACTAAAGGCATATGGTAGCTACACATATGAATAAGCATAACTCGTAGTAGATCAAAGTATGACAAGATATAGTTACATCACCAAAGGTTGAAGGTACAAACGACTTGACCAATTCTAGTCGCGGCTCCGGAACTCCACCATGGCTTCACCACACAGGGCCAACCATGGCGGCAAGGGCATGGCATATGCCATCTCCTAGGCAACTCGAGGACTCGCGGTGGCCGACGGCTTCCTCCCGGTGCTTCTCCTTCGTCTCGGCGGCTCTCTGATGAAAGGATGGATGTGGCGGCCGGCGGAGGCAGAGGCAATAAATAGACAAGCACCTAGGGCAAAAGGGGGATGCGAACCGGGCTCAGATCAGACTGGGCTGGCCGGCCTGGGCCGAACGGCCCAGGCCAATTTTGGCCCGGTTCGGCCCCGTATTGCTCCCCGATGCTTCTCGGTCAATTGTTGACTTGCTCCCTTATGCATGTGGGCCCTTGACGTCATCTTCTCCACGGTTTGGACATAGCTCCTTGTCGCTCAAGCTTCTACATCTTCTGTCCAGGTCCCTGGAGTTTCACGGCTTCATGCTTCGGTCCCTGGACCCTTTGGAGTCATGTTCATGATGTGTCTTGACTTGTGTCGGGCTTCATGATCGTCTCTTGAAGTGCTTGATGAACTTATCCCGAAAGTCTCCCTTTAAGCGCTAGTTTCCTACGTAAACAACAAACTCCAAAATCGACATGCGAGAGTGAACTTGATACCTCCTGGGGGTTAGTACCATTGGTTAGAATATCAAATACGTGCAAATGTTGACGGTAAACTTATAGCTAGGTGTATCAAAATCGACCGTCAACAGAGAACCGCCGAGGTTAGCGTCTTTTTCATTGTTGCAAAGTTGGTCGACGTGCTGTGACTAGATGTTCTTCTGAGTCTGCTTGTTTGTGATGCACGTCTTGAGAAGGAGCTGGGCGAGCTCAAAGACGCCGCCCAGTATGTCATGGGCCTCTACGTCCCGCAGGAGGAGGGGGCTGAGCCCAAGCCGCTGATCGACCGGATTGACGACGCTGAAGGTCGCATCAAGGGCCTACTCCCAGACACCGCCAACCTTGCGGTGGCTATGGCTCTATCAACTGTCAGGTACCACGACCCGTCGTTCGACCTGCAAAAGGTCTCCGAAGACGTGGACCTGTCAGGCCTCATCAGGCACGAGGACGTCGTGGCAGCTGCGGAGGAGGTCGTCGAGAAGTTCGACTTTAGCACTGACTGAGGTGGTGCTGAAATGAGCTTTTACGCGTGGGTCAGGGCGGTTCAGTTGCAAATAAACTTGCAATATAAAAAGCTTTTGCCAATGAAAAGATGTATGTATTTCGTAGCGAAGCACTCTCATCATGCACATCGAAAGTAACCAGGTCGTAAGAAGAACCCTCCACTCACCCTACTTAGTGGAGGAACCGTTTACCAACCGTACGGACCAGCGTGGGGACTTAGGCATGGCCGGCGTGCGGAGGGGGTCATGGACCTTAGGTCTTTTGAACCGATGACTTAGGGACGTTTATGATGAAAGCGAAAGCTAACTATGCAGTAAAGACTTGAAAGCGTAAAACATGCACAAAATCCCTTCAGGTCGCGAGACCCTTAGGTTGGTGAAGCCAAGCCCCCGAGCGTTTTGAGACTTGACATAGACCAAGCCCCCGAGCGCTTCGAGGTAGAAGGGAAAAGAACTTTATAGTAAAAAAGGGAAACCGATAAACAGGTCGACACAGGGGTTGTCGATCAGGGGATCTCATTATTCATTACATTGAAATTACAAAGGGGGTAGAGTACATGGCTTTATTTTGATACAGATCTTCTAAGAATAGAAGCGATGTAAGTGCTCGATATTCCAAACGTTAGGAATGTCTTGGCTGTCGGCCCACTGAAGGTGGTAGGTCGATGGGCTGACGACTTCCATCACGATAAAGGGACCTTCCCAAGGGGCAGAGAGCTTGTGCATTCCCTTGGTCCTCTGGATGTGATGTAGGACCAGGTCTCCCACGTTGAAGGATCGTTCCCGCACGTTGTGGTCGTGGTAGCGGCACAGCTGCTGGTCGTACCGCGTGTGTCACATTAGCGCATCTACACTGTGTTCCTCGATGTTGTCAAGGTCGACCTTGCGCGTTTCTTCGGCCGTTCCTTCCTCATAATGTTGGAGGCGCGGGGCACCAAAGGCTATGTCAGTTGGGAGAACCGCCTCCGACCCGTACACCATGAAGAAGGGTGAGTATCCCGTGACCGAGCTGACCTAGGTTCAGAGACCCCAGATGACATGAGGCAGCTCTACGTACCATATGGTCGCGTACTCCGAAGTGTCGTCGAAGATGCGGTCATTGATGGCTTGGAGCACCATGCCATTGGCTCGCTCGACCTAGCCGTTGCACCGTGGGTGGGCCACTGAAGAGTAGTAGACATCGATGAGGCTGTCCTAGCAAAAAACCCAGAACTCCGACCCTGTAAAGGCCTTTCCTAGGTCAGTGACAATCCTGTTGGGTACCCCGAACTGGTGGGTGATGTCCTTGATAAACTTTGCGGCCTCTTTCGACGTGACTGTAGCGACAGCGCAGACCTCAATCCACTTGGTGAATTTATCCACCGCCACCAGGATGTGCTTGTATCCACCAGGGGCCATCTTGAAGGGTCCTACCGAATCAAGGCCCCATCTAGCAAAGGGCCAGGACAGTGGAATTGTCATTAGAACTTGAGTCGGGACGTGCTCCTCCTTGGCGAAGAACTGCCAGCCCTTGCTCCGCCGAACCAGGTCTTGTGCATCAGCCAGGGTTGTGGGCCAGTAGAAGCCCTTCCTGTAAGCTTTTCCCACCAGGTTTGCGGAGGCTGCGTGGTTGCTGCATTCCCAGCCATGGATCTCTCTTAGGAGCTCTAGACCTTCAGACCGAAGGATGCACTTCATTAGCACACCGTTAGAGGTGAACCTCCGATATAGCTCGGTGCCGATGACAATGTAGTTGGCACTGCGCCTAACAATCTTCTTGCGTTCGACCTTGTCTTCTGGGACGCGGTTCTCCATGATGTAAGCGATGAAGTCAATGCGCCAATCGTTTTCGGCCTCCGCCATAAGGACGTCGCGGCTTCCCGGTATGTCACTAGGTGATGTCTCTAGGTCGATGAGAAGTCTGATCGATGGCTTGCGTAGGTCTTGGACGAACACGCCAGCTGGGACCAGCGCACACTTGGACCCCAGCATGGAGAGGACGTCGGCCGCCACGTTGTTGTCACGGGAGACGTGGTGGAACTCTAGACCTTCGAAGTGATCCTCAAGCTTGCGCACCTCAGCGCAGTAGGCATTCATTGTGTCCTTCTTGATGTCGCGGGCCTTCTTGACCTAGTCAATGACGACTTTGGAGTCGCGATAGGCGATGAGTCGCTTGATTCCGAGGGAAACAGCTATGCGCAGCCCGTGGATCAAGGCCTCTTACTCGGCGCCGTTGTTGGACGCCTTGTAGTGATATGCAGGATGTACTTCAGGTGATCGCCCTAGGTCGAGATGAAGAGGACGCCTGCGCTTGCGCCTTCGAGGTTCAGGGAACCGTCGAAGTACATCTTCCAGTGTTCTGGCTTCTCTGTCGGCGGTAATTGTTGGGTCTCCGTCCACTCGGAGACGAAACCAGTGAGGATCTGGGACTTGATGGCCTTCCGTGGGCAGAACTCCAGGTCGAATTCGCCTAACTCGACCGACCACATAACGATGCGCCCCACAGTGTCGCGGCTGCATAATATTTCTCCGAGAGGGTAATTGGAGACGATGAGGACCATGTGTGGTTCGAGGACCGGTGGATGGTCGCTTCCTGGTGTGATAAGTGATTGACAACGTTGTGTGGACTGATTCTTGGCTAAGTGTTGCAGGTGCAGGTTGCGGTTTGACTGTTGTTGGTGCAGGTGAAGAACAAGCGCGAAAGGTCGTTGCCGGTGAGGCCTCCAAATGTGGAGACGACAAGTAGGCTTCGTTCGAGGGACCCGGTGGCTAGTGGGGTCAAGTGCGGGCTGCATGGTGGCAAGAACGACAAGATGATGTCATGGACGATTTCTTGGTTGAGCCTCAAAACCAAGGTCGAGCCGGGACTACGTGGGAGCCGAGTCATGAGTGGAGATTGGCGGAGGCTACACAGAGTTCGCGGGGTTTCTGGTGGTTTACCAGAAAATCACTGGGTTCCTTGGTTGATCCACAAAGCCAAAGACCGAAGAACCGAAGATGGAGGTGCAGCAGCATTGGAACGGTCTGACTGGTGGGTCTGACCGGTTTGACCGGTGGGTACCGGTCTGACCGGTGTGCAACGGCGGAGTCCGAAGACTTCCAAGCGGAGGAGACGCATCGGGATCACAAGGCTTGCGTCGAGGTTAAGTAAGCTTGCGGTCGCTGGGCATCCATCCGATGGTGCTACGAAGACAATTTCCCAAAGTGCCCTTGGTGGGTGTGTATCCTAGTTTAGGCCTTAGGGGTATTGTAGTCTTTCAGCTTGCCTCCATATAACCCAAGGGGTGAGAGGATGGCAGTCATCTCTTGGAACCCTAGCTCATTTTGTTTTGCTATTTTCCTCTTTCTTTTCCCTTGGAATTTCTAGGACTAGCTTGAGAGCTTAATGGTGAGATCTTGTGAGAGGGTAGGATGATCGGGCGGAAGCTAGACCTTGTATGAACATTCATGGTATGTATAGATGATTTGGTGTGGTTCCTCAAGGCTTGTTTGAGTTCTTCCCAGTTTTCCTTTTTGGTGATTTTCGGAGCCTTTTCTTGGCTATTTTCTCTTAGGGATTTGTTGGGGGATGTATGCATGAACCCTTCATGGTTCTTTTCCCTTTGATTCCCCTCCCAAATCCGTGAGAAAAGGGGCTCGATTTTGGGGTTTTCGTTGTCCTAGGATTTGTGGTTTTCTTGGCCGAAATCCGTCGATTCCTCTTGGTTCAACGAGTTTTGGTGAACCATAACTTGGCTATGGAGTACCCATGAGGTGTTCCTACTATGGAGCGAATCGGGAGATCGGGAGTTGGATTTGGGGGAGTTGACCCGCTGGTGCTATTCATCCCGAGCTGCCTAGGCGTGACCGGTCTAACCGGTGTGTGCCTTTTGTGGGATTTGCCTCGGGTGAGTTGCTTGTCTTGTGTGTCTTTAGGTCGTGTTGGTTTTGGTCAGTTCTTGGCCAGTTTGTAGTTGTTTTGCTAGGCTTTGTGTAGGGTTATTCGTCCTTGCAGGTTGTGTTTTAAGGGTGTTTCTGTTCCAGGGCCTAGAGAAGTCACTGAGGGTGTGTTTGGTTCGCGTTTCTGGGCCAACCAGGCTCACGGGGTGCAGGCGAGCGGCGTTTGGTTGCCTGCACCGCCCCCAGAGCCAGGCTGTCCAGATGCAATTTCCCTCCTCTTGCCTGCATCCCCAGAAACGCCAGAAACGACCGTTTCTGCAGAGCCAGGCTCAGCTCATGCAGCTGTTTCTCCCACTAATGATGTATTAGTGTATAATTAGTAAATATCAAGTGATATTAATGTATTTTATTGACAATTAAGACATGATTAGATAAAATAAGTCCTCTAAAACTGTATTTGTACAAAATAAAAATTATAATCATAATTTTTTAATATTTTTTATCTGATGCGACTTATGTCGTACAAGCAACCAAACGCCTGATCTCTCTAGCCTGGCTCTGGATGTGCATGCAACCAAACAACGACACTATGCATGCTAACAGCCTGGCTGGAGGGAGCCTGGCCGGAGGGAGCCTGGCCAGGAAAACAGAGAAGGGAACCAAACGCACCCTGAGGCTCTCTGGAAAGTTTGTTGTGTGGCTGCTGTAGCCAACGGCCTAACCGGCTCTGTCCACCGGTTTGACTGGTGTCACTAGTCTGACCGGCGCAAGCCATCGGTCTGACCGGTGTAGCACAGGCAGCAAGCAGTGCAAGTTTCCGCTGTGTGTTGGTGAGTTTTGATTCGGAAGGCTGTTTGTTGGTTCCTAGGACCAGTAGCACTCTTGTGGCTATGTAGTCTTGATCAACTTTGGTAGTTGAGTCGGAGACGTGTGTTGGAAGCTGTGTTCATCTTGTTGGAGCCTCCATCCCCTTTGAGAAGAATTTTTATCATCTCCCATTCACTCCCCCCTCTTTGGTTCGATGTTTTGGTCCTTCAAGTGGTATTAGAGCTGGTTGCGGCTCTTGATTGACTCTAACTAGTCTAAGATCCAAGGATGGCATACCAGGAACGGGGTTCGGGTCCTCCACACTTCGATGGCAAAAACTACCAGATGTGGAGTAAGCGGATGGTGGTGTTCCTCTGCGAAAAGGGTCAGATCCTTTGGGATGCCCAGTGGACATAGGCTATGTCCAATCGATAAACTTCCTGACTCCAGGATCGAGGGACATGTTAGACGCTAACAACAAGGCGGTCGACTACTTGTTTCGTGCTCTGTGTCAAGCTGAATTTGATTGGGTGCACACTGAGAGCTTGTCTTGTATAATCTGGTCAGTGTTGAAGGAAGCTCATGATGGAAACGCACAGGTCCAGGCTCAGATGTATGCGACTTACCAGACAGAGTACGAGAATTTCACTCATCTCCCCGGTGAGTCCATCGATGCCGTGTTTTAGAGGTTCACGGTTGTGGTGAACAGCATGAAGACCAATGTGGACGTGCTCCCATGCGATGATCATTATAGAGCCGTCAAGCTCTTACAGTCGTTGGATCGTACGGTTTGGGGCGGAAAGTTCGAGGCTATTGTGGAGTCTGAGAAGTATGACACCTTGACGGTGAACGAGCTGTTCTCGAAGCTGAAGTCGGTTGAGGTGGATCGGGGCATGACAGCTAAGATTGAGGGCCCAACTGACTCTCATAGTCTCGCCCTCATCGGTGGCTCGAAAGGAAAATCTAACGCTAACCCATCCACCAGGATGTTCTCTTTGTCCTCTTTGATGTCTTTACCAGATGAGGAGTTCGACGTGCTTGGAGAGGACGAAGCTAGCGCTGCTGACCAGGCAGTCGAAGAGGATGCACGAGAACCAGGTGAACATGAGGAGGAACACGAGGATTTGCTTCCAGTGCGGCAAGCCAGGACACTTCGTCGCCGACTACCCCGAGAAGGTCGAGAACAAGGACAGCTACAAGCATAAGTCGAAGACGGATGGCAAGTACCGATCAAGGCGCGACCACAGGCACAAGCACAAGGACGAGCGACAATCATAGGAGAAGGAGAGCCGTGGAAAGGCCCGAGTGATGGTTGAAGCGAGCGACGTCGACTCTAGTTCCGCATACTCCACCTTGAGCTCGAGTAGCAGTGAAGATGAAGGTGATCGGCGCAAGGGCAGGAAGTCATCCAAGAACCTTAGCGGCTGAGCTATTTTGCTAGAGATGGCTTATGCACCATGAGCGACTCGGACTCCGATTCCGAGGATGAGGTACGTGACGAGCTTCCCTTCTTGTGTCAGGAAAATGAACGGCTTATATTGTTGCTTGATAATCGTGATGATATGCTTAGAGAGGCAATGAAGATGAGGAAGGAGCTTAGGGCCTCGCTTGAGGATTCTAGGACTAGAGTGGCTGAGTTAGAAACACAGAATCTAGATGCGAAGCTTGAGATTGATTCGCTTAAGGCTTCACCCGTTGTTTCTGATGAAGTTGAATGTGCTGGTTGTCCTATTTTCCTAGCTGATCTTGCTATGCCTCCAATTGTGAGGAACTAGATGTGCTTAGGGTTGAAGTGGCTGAGATTAAGTCTAGATCTGCTCTACTAGGTACTTGCACTTCTGTAAGGAATCGAATGCTCGTTAGCCTAAGAGGGGGAGGGGGTGAATTAGGCAACTTAAAACCTTAACCTATGGCTTCACTAAATTTACACAAAGATAAACTAGAACATACTATCTAGATGTGCAACTAGGGTTGTTCTAATGTGAAACTCCCATCCCAAAACAAGGTTTGCAACCTATAGCCAATCGTAGCATGATACTACTATGGAAAGTAAGGCAAGCAAAGATTGCAATAGAGTAAATGCGGAAACGTAAAGGGGATGAGAGGAAGCAAACTCTTGACACGTGATTTATCCTGTGGTATTGGTAGGCACTAAGCCACCCCTAGTCCACGTTGAAGCACTCACACAAGAGTATTGCTTCCCGGTCACCAAGTCTCTCCCAAGAGCACTACTTGACTCAAAGGCTAGCCACTTAGGCACTTGCCAAGCTCCCTTGGTCACCTTGATGCCGCCTCCACTAAGGAGCTTCTCCACCAAGGAAGAGGGTCTCCACGTCCCCCGCACAAAGTGTCCTCGCCGCTCCACGCCAAGCTGGAGGGTCGATGATGATTGCCGGTGAGCCACTTAGGCCCCAAGGCTTCCGGCGAACCTTGTACAACTTGATTCACTCAAGAATCAACTCACAAGGTTGGCACAACCTTGCACTTACTCAGCTATAAGCTAAGCCTTGCACTAAGCACATACACCAAGCATATGCAAGTCTAAGGATAAGCAATTAAGCACTTGGATGGATTGGATATGATCTTGTAGGTGTCTTGAACTCCTCTGCACTTCCACACAATCCAGCCACCTCAAATGGGCGGGTGGAGGAGGTATAAATAGCCCAAGGCATCAAACTAGTCGTTGGCTAAAAGCTACTGAAAGTAGTACCGTCGGATGATCCGACACTATCTTTTTCCGGGCGTTGGTTCATCCGGTGCTACTAGCCGTTGCCTCCACCGCACATGACTTCTCTGACACAACTGCTCTGACGCTATGCACTGATGATGCATAGGATCATATGGTGCTGAAGACCCCGCGTCCAAGTCGCCTCTGTTAGTTTCCACACGACCGTCGGATAGACTGACGCTTCACCTTGACCATGGCGTCGGATCATCCGGTGCTGAAGGCTTCGTCTTGGCGCGTCTCTGTCTTGATTCAAACTGAGCATCGGATAGACCGACGGTGTCCCTACTCAGACCGTCGGATCATCTGGTGCTACTGTCTTTGATGCTTTTCCTCTGCAACTCATCCGACGCTACTAAATAATGGACCGTCAGTTCATCTGACGGTGCCTAGGGTTTCACCAGTGTACTAACTCGTCCGACGATTGCATCAACGCTTGCTATTTAGGTACCGTCGGTTCATCCGACGGTGTCCTTTTCCTTCTTTTTCTTCGTGTCTTCAACATGGATCTTTGCTTCATCTTAACATACCTAACATACTTAACATGCCATTACTTATATCCTCGAAATATATACTAAGTCCTCAAACTTGCTGTAAGTAACCTAACATGTCCATGGTATGTTAACATGTGATATAACATGTTAGCTTGGGCATGGTATGTTAACTTATGTAACATCCATGGGACCTAAGAATGCCTACAAAGACATGCTAGATAATGTGGTTAGTCCCATTACTTGTGTTAGCATGAATCACCAAAATCAACTCGAACAAATGTCAAATGGGGCCATGTTCGCTACAACTTCTTGCCCTGTCTTGCATAAGAAAATTAATGAGATGCATGCTTACACTATTTTGCTTGATGCTAAGCTGAAAGAACTTGTTCCCACTTTTTGCTCTACATGTGAAGTACATGTTTTGAAAAATCTGGAACGTGCACATTATGTGGATCGCTTGCAGGATGAGAATGATGAGTTGAGAATAATGATGGGTTGGTTGCTGGGGCATGAACCCCAGCTGAGGATTATGATGGAGATCCATAATCGCCAGGATGGTAGAGCGCTTGGGTCGGAGAAGGTTGGAGAGTCTAGTGGTGAGGGAGGAGAGAAGATTGGTGATATCCTAGCTCCAGCAAAAACCTACTACAAAAATGCCTATACTTCTAAACCCAACCCACTAGGAAACAAACTCGACACAAACCTAGATCCACCCATATTCCCTCTCTCCACAGATGATTTCCAAAAGCCTATCAAGTTCAAGAGCAAATTGGGAAATGTGTTCTTTGGGAAAGAAAGCGAGAAGCCGAGTGAGGTGAAACCGGTTGAGAAGCCGAGTGGAGAGAAACCAAGTGAGCAGCCCCAACCCAAGCCTAACCCTAAGCTCGTGCGATTTAATTGTGACTATTGTGGGAGAGATGGTCACAAGGGTGAGTTTTGCTTCAAGAGGAAGTGTGAGGAGAGAATGGTGAAGGAGTGAGCTAACAACGACAAGTACTACCCTTCCAATGGTGTACTTGAGCCTCGTGTGCAGATGCCCAGGGCCAAGGAGAGTGTGAGGACAGTTCCGGCTTGGGGAGAGCGAAAGGCTGCAAGAGGTGATGCTGGCCAGGCTACACCGGTCAGACCGGTGCGCCACACCAGTCAGACCGGTGCAAGTCTGGTAGACAGGGGGCTGGTTTTCGTGCTCGGGATGAGTCTCGTTTTGGTTCAGGAGGTCATGGTTTTGGTCCTCCTCCAGTTAGAGAGGGTTGGTTCCCTCGTAGTGGTTACCGTGGTGTTCGTGGAGGTAGCTTTGGTAGGAGAGATGTTTTGGACTATGCTAACCCACGTTGGAGCAAATGTCTCAGCACTGGTTTTACTCTTTTGGTACTAACCCCAGTGCTGAGTAATTTGTTCGCTCACGTGCTCGTTTTTGAATTTCAGGCGGGAGACTTGAAGAACATTTGGTTGTTTGACTCCGGTTGCTCGAGGCATATGACCGGAGACAAGGGGTGGTTCTCATCCCGGTGGTGACAAAGAGGTCCATCACCTTTGGGGACAATGGGTGAGGGCGTGTGCTATCAGAAGGTGAGATTAAGGTGAGTGAAAAGATCACTCTCTGTCGTGTTGCTCTTGTTCAATCGCTTGGATAAAATTTGCTTTCCGTGTCCTAGCTATTGGATGATGGTTTTGAGGTGTTGTTTCGTCCTGGTGGTTCTCGGATTTTGGATTCTCGTGGGGACCTTGTCTGTATGGTCGTTCCCGAGGGTCAGGTGTTTCGAGCTGATTTTTCTCAGTCTTCTGGTATTGAGCGTTGCTTCTTGGCTGGTTCTTCGAGTGAGTTGTGGAAGTGGCATAGGAAGTTGGGCCACTTGAGCTTTGACCTTTTGTCTCGCTTGAGTAAACTCAATTTGGTCCGAGGATTGCCACGGTTGAGGCTTGAAAAAGAGTTGGTTTGTGCATCATGTAGGCATGCCAAGATGTAGCCTCTTCTCACCCGCCTCTCACCGATGTGATGATTGAGCGTCCATGCGAGCTGCTCCACATGAACCTTGTTGGCCCAGCTCTTGTGCGATCTGCGGGTGGAAAGTGGTACATCTTTTTGTGGTGGACGACTACTCTCGGTATACGTGGGTGTTCGTTTTTGAGGAGAAAGGGGAGACGTTTGGTTTTGTTCGAGATCTTGTCTTGAGGTTGAGGAATGAGAGGCACGGATATGCCATGCGAGCAATCCACAATGACAATGGCTCAGAATTCAGAAACTCTCGCTTCGAAACCTTTTGCAATGACTTGTGTCTTGAACACCAGTTTTCGAGTCCGTATACGCCTCCCCAAAATGGTGTTGTGGAAAGGAAAAACAGAACCTTCTGTGAGATGGCTCGGACGATGCTTGATGAGCATAGGACTTTGAGAAAGTTCTGGGCTGAGGCGGTGAATACCACGTGCTATATTTCGAATAGTATCTACCTCTGAGTGCATAAGAAGAAAACCTGTTACGAGTTGATGCACGGTCACACACCCAAGGTGAGTCACTTCCAATTCTTAGGTTGCAAATGTTTTATCCTTAAGAAAGGGGAGAAGTTGGACAAGTTTGAGGCTAGGTCGGTCTTTGGTTATCCATCTCATTCTAGAGCATATCGTGTGCTCAATCTTGAAACTAACCAAATCATGGAGACTTGCGAGGTAACCTTCGACGAGACATAGCCATGTAGTCAGCTTGTTTTTGAGTGTGCAGGTGATGATGAACTTGATGAGGAGATCTATCAAGAGGAGGAGCATGAACATGGAGATGATGAAGATGGTGGAATGGTGCCTCCGGCTAAACACGTACCTACTACTTCGACGATGATTGAGGATGGGCCCTCTCCCACACCTACAATGACAAACCAAGTACAAGGAGAAGCTACTATTGAGAGGGAGGTAGCATCAAGGCGAGAACCCCCTCAGTGAGTTCAAGTGGATCACCCAGCTTCAAGGATCATCGGCGACATGAATGAACATACTACACGATCGAGGGTTCGGAACAATTCTCATTTCGCTCATGCTTTGATGCCACCTTTGAGCCCAAAGACATTATACATGCACTATCTGATCATAATTGGGTTAATTCGATGCATGAGGAGTTGGAGAACTTTGAGAGGAACCAAGTTTGGGAATTGGTTGACCCTCCCCTAGGGTGTAAGCCGATTGGGACAACATGGGAGTGGAAGAACAAAGAGGGAGAGAAAGGTGAAGTGGTGAGGAACAAGTCAAGGCTTGTTGCTCAAGGGTTCAGTCAGAAAGAGGGGGTCGACTACAAGGAGACCTTTGCTCCCGTAGCTCATTTGGAGGAAATTAGGATCCTTCTAGCCTTTTTTGTGGCTAAAAGGTTCAAGTTGCACCAAATGGATGTGAACAGTGTGTTCTTGAGTGGTGTGTTAGAGGAAGAAGTGTATCTGAGGCAGCCACCGAGGTTTGAGAGTGAGAAGTACCACCACCAGGTGTACAAGTTGAGGAAGGCGCTGTATGAGTTGAAGCAGGTGCCTAGAGCTTGCTATGGTAGGTTGAGGGGGTTCCTGTTTGAGAAAGGGTTTGAGATGGGGAAGGTCGATCAGACCTTGTTTCTTCTCAGGCAGGACAGAGATATCCTGATTGTGTAGGTGTACGTGGATGATATTGTCTTTGGTGGCTCGTCTAACTCTCTTATTGCAAGGTTTGCGGATGATATGAGAAGGGAATTTGAGATGATCATGATGGGTGAGTTGCAGTTCTTCCTCGGGCTACAAATCAAGCAATCCAAGGAAGGAACATTTGTGCACCAAACTAAGTACACCAAGGACATTGTGAGGAAGTTCAAGATGGAGGACTCCAAGGCCATGGCGACGCATATGAGTACGACTATAGCTCTTGATGCGGATGAGGAAGGTGAACACATGGAACAGAAGGAGTACCGGAGCATGATCAGGTCACTCCTCTACTTGACGGCGACGAGGCCGGACATCCAGTTCTCTGTATGTTTGTGTGCTCATTTTCAAGCGTCTCCAAGGACTTCACATCGACAGGTGGTCAAGCGCATATTCAGGTACTTGAGTCACACTCCCGACTTTGGCTTTTGGTACTCTGCGTCTTCTTCTTCGTCTCTTCATGGTTTTTCAGACGCGGATTTTGCCGGGTGTCGATTGGATAGGAAGTCCACTTCTAGGACCTGCTAGTTCTTGGGATCTTCTTTGGTGTCTTGGTATTCCCGCAAACAGTTGAGTGTTGCTCAATCCACTACCGAGGCAGAGTATGATGTCGTAGCTAGTTGTTTCTCTCAGCTCCTTTGGATCACATACACCATGAGTGACTTTGGTGAGGAGTATACCCCTGTCCCACTTCAATGTGATAGCACCAGTGCCATAAGTGTTGCAAAGAACCCAGTGCTCCATTCCAAAACCAAGAACATAGAAGTGAGGTATCATTTTCTGAGAGACAATGTAGAGAAAGGGAAGATAACCGATATTTTCACCAAACCCCTAGATCAAGCAAGTTTCACTCATTTGCGGGGGGAGCTTGGTGTTTGTTTTATTTCTTGAGTTGGGTGTGTGGGAGCTCCTTTGTATCATATGTATAGTGTTGACATAAAATCAGCACCTCACGCCAAGCACACAGCAAGCCGAAAAGCTGGCTTAACACACGTGGCTGAATCCGAAGCGTGCCAGTCAAGTTTCCCTGAAACTGACAAAGGATGAAAATAGTTCGATAAAACCTGGAACTTGCCGGGTGGTACCAGACAGTTCCGTATTTGCGGCTAGAAAGCCAATCAAAACGACATATAGCTACAACAAGCTATCTATCGGTAATCTGAGCATGATTCGGGAACTGATAGAACATGTAAATAAGGTATAGCCGAATGCATGACGTAAGCATGATGAAAGATCAGTCTTTATTTAAATACCATTGCAATACGTAACCATGACCGATTATCACAGATAAATCACAATAAAATAAATAAAGGCGAAGCATGATTATAAATTTGCAGTAAACATGCATGCATAGGCCAAAAGCACTAGTCTACCGCATGTCTAGGTCTTTTCAAACCCGTCGAGCATGACACCAAACAAGTTAATCCACCGCATGATACAACTTGTTTGAAATCACACCACCAACCAACAATAGATCAATCCACCTAATAATACAATCTAAACATGGAAGGCTAAAAGCATATATTATTTAAAAGAAACTCATGAATATGTTTCACTCGTGACAGAATTGCCGAATACAGCTGTACAGTCGATTCGGGTTCCGTGGAGAAGGAACAAACTATGCTAAACTAATACTCCTGAACCCGCAACACGTGGCAATCTAGATTGATTCCAATTCGGCTATTAAAGAGCACGTGATCCACACACCACATCGAGTTAAGGATTTGAACATACATCATATGGATCGGAAACAAGATAGAGCCGAATCTAGTCAATCTAAATTGGGCAATAAAAGTGTTACATGAATTAAACATAAGAGCAAAATTCAAAGCAACACATGGTAACTTAATGAATCTATTAGATCTTGCCAAATCTAATAGAGCTGGTAACTAGCTCCAAGCTAGATCTTAGCCTACCGCATAGCTCAAGATCTAACAAGAAAGCCCTCTTGAACCAAGCTTAAATCCACCACACGATACTAAGCATGGTGACAAGACTACTTGCATCATGGTCTAAATCCACTGCATGATACTAGACATGATACAAGGTTGCCGGTACTTACGGAGGTCGACGGATCGATGGCTCCTCTCGAAGAACTCGACGACTAGACTAAAGGACTCGAAAGTTGGCACGGGCCGGTTTGTTGTGAAATTGTTCGATACCTATTACAAACACTAAGGGTTCATATTTATACCCTTTTCCTAACACGACTCCTAGACGACCACGATTACAACACTTATTGCCTAAATTAATGCCACGGCGCCAATGTCCGTCTTGCACCCGTCATCAATTCGTCCCTTCTTTATGTTCAAGCCACGTCATCACGCATTCCCAAATGCTTCCTCTCCCAAGCGTGAAATAGTTCTTCTGCCGAATGACGACGTACTCTCGACCGCAGGCGTCTTTATCGAATGCTTTGAGGAAAACCTCTTGCCGAATGGTGCTCTCTTACCAAACTCGGCCCACTGGTCAGTCTCTTTCTTGTACCAATTTTTGGTGTTAACATCCTCTCCGACTCCTCAGCTAAAGAGGAAGACGCCACGCCGGAACAGAGGACCAATCACCAACTATGTCGTCGCATCCGGCATCTAGAACATGACCTGTGGGACATCACCGCCCGTTGCAGTGTCGAAACGCGAACGCCGCATGAGCTTGGAGGCATTGGTAGGGGGTAAGATCTTCATCCTCATCTGAATCTCACGTTCAAAATCAGATCCCATGTTTTGACGACAATCCATCTTCCTTCTTTAGATGTGTCTGATAGGTACAACAACCTGAAGGCCTCTTGGGACAGCTTGATGGAAGTTGTAGAACACGACAATCCCCGAAGCTTCTACGTTGCCGTCACGGTGGTCTTGGAGCGGCTGAAGAGGGAAGAACTGAAGAGGAAAGCGCAGAACCAAAAAAATGAAGCATACTTTTTCTTCTTCCTCCAGGCATCCTGCTTCCTGCAGGCCTTCTCTTGTAATCTTAGATAACTGGGTTGCCAATAAAGGAACCTGCAAAAATGTTTGTAATGCAGAACATTTTCGTGCTAAGGGCAATACACTTTAGTATTGGCCATTTTCCTTTTGTCAGGATTTTTTGTTCTGAAGGTGGCTTCTTTCCTGAATGCCGGCTATTTCCGTGTTCCTGATGCTTGTAATCCTGATGCTTGTAATAACAATCAGCAATCAATTTCAATACTAGGATAATATTTCGTCAAATATCTCCCGTTTATAGCAGCAGTGAACTCTTCTCCTAGTAAAGTTTTCAAGATATACGCATTTCCAGGTGTGCACCTAACCACCTGAAAAGGACCTTTCCAATTCGGGGACCACTTGCCGAATGTACTGTACTTAGTTCCAATCGACAATAATGCTTTCCAAACCAAATCTCCTTCTGCAAATTTCTTGAATTTTACCTTCTTGTTATAATATTTAGCAACTCACATTTTGTTTTTCTCAATATTCTCCAAGGCCCTAAGACGAATCATATGCAAATCTTCTAATTCGTCCATCAATAAATCGTTATAATCCTTGGAACTTAAATCCTTTTGCAACACTACCCTCCTTGAGTCTAATTGCATCTCCCATGGCAAAACAGCTTGATGCCCGTAAACCAACTCATAAGGAGATGTTTGTGTAGCTCCATGAGGAGCCATTCCGTAAGGCCACAAGGCTTCATTGAGTACCGAATGCCACCTTTTTGGCTTTTGATCAATCTTCTTCTGTATAATCTTGATCATGATCTTGTTAGATGCCTCTGCCTGACCATTAGCTTGGGCATAATAAGGAGAAGAATTTAATAATTTGATCCCCATACTTTCAGCAAATTATCTGAACACCGAAGATGTAAACTGAGTTCCTTGATCGGTTGTAATTGTTTGACGAATCCCAAATCTATAAATGATATGTTCTTTGACAAACTCAACCATATTTTCTGATGTCACTTTCTACAATGGAATTGCCTCAACCCATTTAGTGAAATAATCTGTTGCTAAAAGCACAAACTTATGCCCCTTGCTACATGGAGGATTTATTTGGCCAATCAAATCTATGCCCCATCCTCCGAATGGCCATGGCTTGATAATAGGATTCAAAACTGATGCTAGAACTCTCTGAATATTTCCAAACTCTTGACAATCTTGACACCCTTTGTAGTATTCAAAGCAATCTTCCAGCATCGTCGGCCAATACTTCATCGTTGTAGATCTTTCGGGGAGGTTGCTTGTAAGATCTAAAATCAGGCTTGATTGGCAACCGATGCTCAACAATGGAACGATCCAAACCAGACATCTCCGAATAATCCCAAGCGAAGCAATCTTTGTATTCTTTTAGTAGCTTAATCCATTCTTCTCTGAAACTTGAATCCAAGTTAGCACTGATAAATGTCGGCCTTGTCTTGTCACGATCTCCAATATCTATTTCTTCCAGTTTGTCAGCCGACATAAATCCACGTCCTAACTTCCCATCAGTTCCATCAATTGGATTCTCTAAAAATTACTATAAGAGCCGACTGCTTGAATCGGCTGTTGAGCACTGCTGACTGGTTCAACAGGACCTTCACCCCAGTACTTGCCTGAGAAGCAATCTATACCTTGACACTTCCAGAAGGCTGGTTCCACGTTAGCCACGCTTATTGAATTATCTGCTTGGACAACCTCTACATCATCATCCACCCATTGAACAAGCTGTTGATTCATAGTAGATGGAATGCAGCAGTTCGCATGGATCCAATCTCTTCCAAGCAGCAAGCTATATGCCCCTTTGCCTTCAATGACAAAGAAGGTCATAAGAAGAGTTTTAGATCCAATCATCAAATCCACATGCACACAGCCCTTTGTGTCTGAAGGATTTCGAGCAAAATCATTTAGAACAATGCTTGTTGGCGTCAAATCTCCAGGGCCCATGCCAAGCTTCCTGAATGTAGTGTATGGCATTACATTGACAGCAGCTCCACCATCAACAAACATCTTGGTCAATGGCTTCCCATTGACGTATCCTCTCAAGTACATCGGTCTCATGTGCCGATTTTTGGCTGGCTTGTCAAAAGTAGCTTGCTTGGCCAACACTAATTGTGCCATTAGCCCAAATTGCTCGGTCTCGTCCGTGTCTGGCGACACCTCCTCCTGCACAATCTGATTAGCTGGAGACATGAATTCATTCGGCAAGAAGCATACCATGCATGCAAGAGCCGAATGACCAGATCCGTCAGGCTTAACTTTTGGGCACCACACCTGTTTCCTCTTGATTCCTGCCTGCTTCAGCTCCTGATTCCTCAAGCACTGAACCCTTCTCTTTTGGCTTCTTCTCAAGCCAGATGGGCACCACTGTCCTTTTTGCCAGACATACTCATGATCTTCTTCCTCTTCATGATCAACCCACCTGTGATCAGCATGCCTTTTCCTCGGTTGATCATCAATTCTATTTATTTTTAGGCGCCGACCATCACTAGGATGCACCCTTCTAATTCTTTCATGGACGGATCGGCGATTGGCAATATCTTGCCTATATGCAGTATACTTATGGCTGCATTAAGGGCAGTTATTTTGCGTGGGAAGTTTCAAACCCTCATTCCAGCAGTGTCTGAAGAAGGCACATCCCCAATGTGCACGCTCTTGCTCTCGCATATACTCTTCTTGTTCCTTCCTACGCATTTCTTCTTCACATCTCTGCTTCTCCCCTTCATACTTATGCTTCTGGTAACGCTCCTTTTCTTGCCGACGTTGCCACTTGTTGAGGAGAATAGAGGGTTCACCCACTCCAATTTGACTTTTCTGAAATCGAGGCTCTCCCTTGTGGACCTGTTCAAATGTTACTTGTTGAGCGGGGTCAACTAAGCCATCCTGTTTAGCCTTCACTGAAGTCAAAACCTTCCCTTTTCCTTTCTCTTCAGCAGTCACCATGTTGACTTAGAACCCAATCATGTTCTGAGGAAAAGGATTGCCATCCAATTTCATCTTATTATCAAATTTCAGGTGACCCTCGTGGATAGCTTTTTGAATTCTCATTCTAAAGACCCTGCACTCATTGATGGAATTAGAATTCCTGTCGTGAAATCTGCAGTACCTCTTTTCTTTCTCTCCATCAGGCCAAAGCATAGAGTGCCCATCTGGCATCTTGATTCGGCCTTCTTTTACGAGGAACTCAAAGAGCTTATCTGCCTTGGTCATATCAAAATCATAGGTGCCTTTAGCTTGCTTAATCCACCTGTGATTTACTGTGAAAGGCTCTTTGCCCCACACTAATTCAGCTGCAGCTATTTCCTCTTCATCATCATATTCCTCTCCCTGATCTGCCCTTTCGAGGAATTGATTATAGATGTCAGCTATGTCACTGTGTTTGACAAATCTGGAGTCTTTCTTAAAGCCATAAGCTTGGTTGCTCATCAATGATAGTTTGTGCGACAGCTGGCCAAGATTATCGAACTCCATGCCGAACAGCTTTTCCCGAATAGTTGGCAACATCCCCGCTACAGCCATACCAGCCAATTAATCATCTGGTATGTTCAAAGAGAAAGACATGCTTTTTGTCTCTCTAAATCTCCTGAGGAACTCCATTGGTGTTTCATTGTTCCTCTGCCTCAGGGTAGTTAGATCAATTAGCTTTTTTTTCATTACTGCCAATGAAATAATGAGCTTGAAACTTCAGCTCCAAATCCTTCCAGGATCAGATTGAGTGAGTAGGCAGAGAAGTGAACCATGTAAAGGCCGGGCCTGTCAATGATAAAGGGGAAATATCTAATTTTGAAGGCCTCATCAGCAGAAGCCTCCCCAAGCTGCATCAGCACCACCATATCCAGGATTCGGAAGAGCATCAACAGCACTGTAATCCATGAACTCTGAATACCCAGTGCCTTACATGTTTTTTTGCAACATGCTATTTGTTGGGGCTATCCTGTAAGTAGAGGCAGGTTGAACTCCAAGAGTGCCAAATGCCATCTCTCCATATGTACGTGGATTAGGTATTGCTTGATGAGGATTCTGCCGAACTGGTTGGCTATCCACGTGTTGAGTTGGCTGAACGCTGATACTCTGTGGAGGCGGTTTAACACTTGCATCTTGACGAATTGGTTGTCCAGCGGCGGTAGCACTTGATTCACCTTCAAAATGTTTGTCCACGCTTGGGCCAAAGATACCAGCCATCATCTGCCGGAAGCTATTTAAAAATGCAGTATTGTGCCTAGCCATTATTTCTTCCAAAGTTTTCTGTACCATGCCAAAAACTTCTTGTTTCTCAGCAGCAGCTGTGGTATCAGGTTCTCCTGGCATTATAACTCTTGGCATGTCTGACTTGAGGAATGGCACACCACTCCTATTTTTGGAAAACGACATTAGACACTTCTGCTGAAACTGCTCAATAGCTTCTTTCAGTTGTAATTGTTGTTCTGTAGACAGTTCCTCGAAGGTGACATCCATGACATCTTGGATGTCAAGCATCTTGATCAACTAGACTGTCCCACCGGGCGTGCCAAAAAGTGTTTTGACGTAAAATCAGCACCTCACGCCAAGCACACAGCAAGCCGAAAAGCTGGCTTAACAAACGTGGCTGAATCCGAATCATGCCAGTCAATTTTCCCTGAAACTGACAAAGGATGAAAATAGTTAGATAAAACATGGAACTTGTCGGGTGGTACCAGATAGTTCCGTATTTGTGGCTACAAAGCCAATCAAAACTACATATAGCTACAACAAGCTATCTATCGGTAATATGAGCATCATTCAGGAACTCATAGAACATGTAAATAAGGTATAGCCGAATGCATGACGTAAGCATAATGAAAGATCACTCTTTATTTAAACAACATTGCAATACCTAACCAGGACCAATTATCAAGGATAAATCACAATGAAATAAATAAAGGCGAAGCATGATTATAAATTTGCAGTAAACATGCATGCATAGGCCAAAAGCACTAGTCTACCGCATGTCTAGGTACTTTCAAACCTGTCGAGCATGACACCAAACAAGTTAATCCACTGCATGATACAACTTGTTTGAAAGCACACCACCAACCAATAATAGATCAATCCACCACATGATACAATCTAAACATGGAAGGCTAAAAGAATACATTATTTAAAACAAACTCGTGAATATGTTTCACTCGTGACAGAATTGCCGAATACAGCTGTAAAGCCGGTTCGGCTTCCGTGGAGAAGGAACAGACTATGCTAAACTAACACGCTTGAACCCGCAACACGTGGCAATCTAGATTGATTTGAATTCATTTATTAAAGAGCACGTGATCCACGCACCACATCAAGTTAAGGATTTGAACATACATCATATGGATCACAAATAAGATAGAGCCGAATCTAGTCAATCTAAATTGGGCAATAAAAGTGTTACAAAAAATAAACATAGGAGCAAAATTCAAAGCAACACATGGTAATTTAATGAATCTATTAGATCTTGCCAAATCTAATAAAGCCGATAACTAGCTCCAAGCTAGATCTTAGCCTACCGCATGGCTCATGATCTAACAAGAAAGCCCTCTTGAACCAAGCTCAAATCCACCGCATGATACTAAGCATGGTGACAAGACTACTTGCATCGCGGTCTAAATCCACCGCATGACATAAAAGTAGAAGAGTCTGATTCGAAGCTCGAAGCGACCAAGTATGAAATCAAATCCAGGATCATCGAGATGGTGGCAACAACCTCGTTTGAAGGGATGGCTACGGAGAACCCATATAGACAAATAAGGCATTTCACGACGCTATGCAACACGGTGCGTCAACAAGGACTTCCCGATGAATGGTTCAAATGGAATCTCTTTCCCTACTCACTTGCCGGTGAAGCAAATACGTGGTACTCGTTTGCGTCCTTTGAAGTTGAAGGCGGTTGGAACAAGTTGACAAAGAAGTTTTGCGAGAAGATTTTTCTGATTAGCAAGGTTCATCATCAAAGGAGGCAAGTGGTCACTTTCATGCAAAAAGAATAGGAAGGGATAGACCAAGCTTGTAATGGATTTAATGAGTTGATCGAACAAGGACCAGGACTCGGCTTCTCCAGTGACGTACTCTTGCATACATTTTTTCTTTTCCCTAACCCCTAGTTGCATGCAACACGTCCAAATGTGTGCAGGTGGGGATCTCATGGAGTAAACACTCATGGAAGCCGCTCAACTTTCACAAAAGATTAGTAAAGTGGCAGCCATGCGAAGTGATTGGGAAACAAGACTTGCGGGAGAGCCGGAATACAATTCAAGGATGAAGAAGTGTGCTCAAATTTCTTAAGAGGCAACCCTGGAAGTCACAAAAGAGGAGCCAATCCTGGAAAAGCTTGAAGAAGAGCACATCAAGTCAAGAACTACCCTGAGCGTTGACTTCGCCAAATCAAACGAAACAAACAAGAGAAGTTTGTCAAGCGCGAAGCAATTAAGCGTGTTCGAGCAAATGGATTGGGTTCCAATAGATTACGGAGAAGTGTTTGACAAGAAAAGACCATTCCCTAACCAAAAGGGGATGGCAAGAGCGTTGGAAAAAGAATTTCCACTGGAAAATAAAGCGGAAGATTCATACGACCTTGAAACCACCGGTGAGATCTTTCAAAAGCTCTTTGGAGATGATGAAATGGATCCAGATCACATTGCCGAGGTGAAAAGAATCATGGGAACCAAGCCCGAACCATCGCCATATGCTCGCCTCACCGAAGTTTACACGATAGCATTTGAAGAAGAGGAGAAGACGACACCACACTTGAGTTGCGAGATTAATGGAGTTCAATGCAAAGCTTTGTGCAACATGAGAGCCCAATTAAGTGTCCTATCTTATAAAATTTACGCTAAAGTTCAAGACCACAACATAGACTTAGCTCCAAGATCAACGAAATTAATCATGGGAGATGGTAGAACTATTAGACCTCTAGGTATTGCTTGCAACATGAATGTAAGCTTCTCTGGAAAATGTATACCAACCGATTTCTTTGTTATTGATGCTTACCATAGTAATCATGATCACATAATCCTAGGTAGGTCCTTTCTTAAATTGGTTGATGCCGTGTTGGATGCCGGAAAAGGCAAAGTAACCATGAATCTTAATGGAAAGAAGTACACATATAATTTTTTCACGTTTCTAAACACCCTTCACCTTTTCCTCCCGAAGAAGAAGTAGAGGAGGTAGATAGTCTTTGTTTTGTTGAAACCCTTAGAGACCCGCTGCAAAGGGAAATGGATAATCAAGCCAATGATCAACAAGATGAATAACTAGAAGAGGCAACAAAAGGATTAGAACCACAAGATGGAAGCGTGGAGGACGAAAAATTTGAGGACATAGGAGCAATTAAACCCGAGGAGCCACAAGTGCCCAAGGTGGATCTTAAACCTTTGCCCAAAGGATAGAAGTATGAGTTTTTGGGCCCATACAAGACTTATTTAGTCATGGTGAGCGACGAATTAAGTCTTGAAGAAAATGAGAAGTTGATGAATTTATTGAAAAAGCATAGAAAGGTGATTGGATACTCGATCAATGATCCCAAAGGACTTAGCCCAGCCTTTTGCACTTATCGTATACCTATGGATAGGGTTGAAAACGGACAATTTCTGTCCCGTTCCGTTCCGACCATTTTTCTACATTATGCTTTTGTTCCCATTTTTACCGAATTATAAAAAGTTATCAGATTCAATTAATTTTAATTTCATTCTTCATTATTTTGTAGTAGCTTACTTTCATAAATGTAGAAAAATCTCGTTCCGTTCCGCCCGTTTTCTACATTTGTGATTCCGTGTTCGACCTTTTTCGACCGTTTTCATCCCTACCTATGGAAGACCAATGTAAGCCCGTAGTGGACCACCAAAGGAGGCTAACTCATGCCATGCGAGAGGTAGTAAAGAAAGAGGTCATGAAGTTACTTGATGCCGGAATCATCTACCCGGTTCCGCATAGCGAATGAGTGAGCCCGGTACATTGAGTACTGAGGAAAGGAGGTTTAACTGTGGTGAAGAATGAGAAGAATGAATTGATACCGAAAAGAACCGTGACCAGGTGGCGGATGTGTATCGATTATTGTAAGCTCAACAAAGCGACGAAGAAAGATCACTTCCCCCTACCGTTCATCGACGAGATGCTCGAGAGATTAGCGAACCATGCTTATTTTTGCTTTCTCGATGGGTACTCGGGGTTCATGCAAATTCCCATTCACCCGGACAATCAACACAAAACAACATTTACATGCCCTTATGGAACATTTGCATATAGAAGGATGCCCTTCCGTCTATGCAATGCTCCGGTCTCTTTTAAACGTTGCAAGATGGCTGTATTCTCGGAATTCATCGAAGAAATTGTCGAGGTGTTCATGGATGATTTTGCCGTTTATGGTAAGATGTTCATGGATTGCTTGGCAAACTTGGATAAGGTCCTTATGAGGTGTGTGGAGGTAGACTTGGTGGTAAATTGGGAAAAGTGTCACTTCATGGTAAAGCAAGTCATAGTGCTCAGACATGTTATATCCGAGAGAGGAATCAAAGTGGATAAAGCTAAAGTCGAGACGGTTGAGCAACTCCCACCTCCGATGGATGTTAAGTCCTTGAGGAGCTTTCTAGGCCACGCCGGATTCTATAGAAGATTTATTAAGGACTTCTCAAAGATCACTAAGCCTTTAACGCATCTCCTTCAAAAGGATGTGGCTTTTGACTTTGACGAGAAGTGCTTAGCGGCATTTCAGACCTTAAAATGTGCTTTGGTGAGTGCTCCCGTTATTCAACCTCCGGATTGGAGCCAATCTTTCGAGATCATGTGTGATGCAAGTGACTACACCGTAGGAGCAGTTTTGGGGTTAAAGAAAGGAAGGCCGAGTTTACGGCGTTTATTATGCTATTAAAACTTTTAATGAGGCACTATTAAATTATGCTACTACGGAGAAAGAGTTGCTAGCGGTGGTATTCACCTTTGAAAAATTCAGATCTTACATCGTGAACTCGAAGGTCATTGTTTACACCAATCACGCGGCCATCAAGTATCTCTCTAAGAAGGATGCTAAACCAAGGTTGATTCATTGGATCCTTCTTCTCCAAGAGATCGATGATGAAATTCATGATAAGAAGGGGTTCGAAATTTTTGTGGCCGATCATTTGTCCAGGATGAATCATGGATAAGATGATAAAGAGCCCATAGAAGGCAAGATGAGAGATAACCACCTCTATCGAGTGCTCGATAAAGACACTTGGATGATTTATATCATTCAAGTAATTCGAAAGATGCCTCTTGATCATTTAGATAACAACTCTCAAAGGAGGATAATCTTTGAAAGTCGGAAATACTTTTAAAATGCACCTTACCTCTTCATACTTGGCAATGATTGAGTCATGAGAAGATGTGTGCCAAGAGAAGAGAGGCTAGAAATTTTGAGAAAGTGCCACTCGGCGAAGTACGGTGGACACTATAGCCACTTTCAGACCCAAGCAAAAGTGTGGTCCAGCGGATTCTATTGGCCAGAGATGCATGAAGATACTAAAATATACGTTGCGTCATGCCCCAAATGCCAAAGAATCGGGAATATTTCTCAAAGAAATTCTATGCCCTTGAAATATAATCTACAAATCGACTTATTCGATGTCTGGGGATAGACTTCATGGGGCCTTTCAAAAACTCACATGGATTTGAGCATATCATAGTCATGGTTGATTATGTATCCAAGTGGGTAGAGGCCATGCCATGTCATAAAGCTTCTACGGAGGAGTCCATTGCAATGATAAAGAGCATAATTTTCCCTCGCTTCGGTACTCTGAGAATCTTGATAAGCGATGGAAGAACTCACCTCACCGGGAAGAATTTCAAAAAGTTCTGGTCCAAGTTAGGAATTGAACATAGGATCTCTACGGCCTATCACCCACAAACCAATGGACATGTTGAAACATCAAATAAGCAATTAAAGAGCATCCTCAACAAGACCTTAGAGAAGGGAGGAAAGGATTGGTCAAAGAAATTAGACGGAGCTTTGTGGGTGTATCGAACGGCATTCAAGACACCGATAGGTATGACCCCTTATCAATTCTTCTATGGCAAAGCTTGCCACCTTCCGGCTGAGTTGTAACATAAAGCCTATTTGGTGATCATAGAGATGAATCTCGATCTAGATGCCGCGGTGGTAAAGCGAAGAATCCAAATAAGCGAGCTAGAAGAGATGAGGTTGAAGGCATATGAAAATGCGAGCATATACAAAGAGAGGATTAAAAGGTGGTATGACAAAAGGTTGAAGAACAAGGAATTCAAGGAAGGAGATAAGGTCCTCCTCTGACATTCGAGATTTAAAACCTTCGGAAAGGGGAAATTGCAAAGCAAGTGGGACAGACCTTACATTATTCATTCGGTGCTCTCCAATGGAGCAGTAACCATCATGGATGTGAAAGGTGATCAATTCATGTTGAATGGTCAATGGCTTAGGGTTTATTACGAACCGACATTGTGCCTCTTCACCATATTGATGTCATCACCATGGAAGAAGAGCCCGAACGTTTAGCCTAGGACGTAAAACAAGGTGTGGGTTTTGTAAATAGTTTTTCTTTTATTTTTTGGAGTTTTTTCGCGAAGTTTTACCGGGCCATCTTTTTCTCATGGGCTGAAAGTGCGAAATTAAGGGGTACATGGAAAACCAGCCCGCGAAGCGAGGCAGGCCGGCCCAAGGGGCCCAGGCGGCGGTTCTCCCCCGGTTTTTCCCTAGGATGTGCCCTTTTGACTTCCTTCGTTGGTCAGAAAATTTTAAGGGAAATTTGAAAAAGGAAAATGTGGTCTCTAGAGTATTCCTTTTCGAACTATTTAATTGGCCAAGATGGGAGCTCGGGAATTCATCCCAACTCGCATTCTCTTGCACCCATGCAGCAGCCATGACGTCCTCGAAAAGCGTAGAGTTGAAGCTAGGCTCCAAGGATCCATCGATGGAGGAGGCGAAGCGATGCAAGCTCAAGCTACCCGTGAAGGTCAAGAGGACCGCCCGCATCCGTTGTGGAGGGCCTGTCCCGACCGGAGCAATCGCATCTCGCAACCCCGTCATGGAGGAGAAGGTCCCTACTCCCGTTCGAAGGTCGGCGCACATCCGAGGCATGAAGAGGAAGGATTACAAGGAGGTGTCGCCCGAGCCTAAAGACTATGGGGGGAGTGACTATTCCAATGATCGTAGCCCGAGCTCGTGTGCGGCCGCCGGAAGAGACGATAATGATTTGTATTATTGGGAAGAGGTTCCCAAGGAGATGACTCCCGAAGGCCCCAATGGCGGCGGCAACGACGACGGCGGCGATGGTGGTGACAACGGAGGCGACGACAACGGTGGAGACCCTGACGATGATGACCCTTTCAGGAAGCATCCGATGTGTTGTGCGGATTGCCGTCACTCCATCTCGGAGCTCTACACATCGCTCGGCGAGTGTTTCCAGGCCATGGAGGCGAAGCGCATGGAAGATTTGGAACGTGTGGTTGAAGACGACTATATGTTTCTGAATCGCAAAGTGCGAAAGTTATTCGGCATGGTGGGGAAAACGAAAGGCAAGTGGTGCAATAGTTGTGGAAAGTACCATTATGTTTAGTTCTCCCCCTTAGGTTATTTGTAAGATACGATGAGGACGTCATATGATTTTAGCGTGGGGGAGAGCTAGCTAGCTAGCCTTTTTCTTTAAGTTTAGTTTTGTACGGTTTAGTTTTCTGGAGAGTGTGAGAGTCTTTTAGTCTTAAGTTTAGGAGTGTGCTTTTAAATTTTTGAAAGTTTGAAGTGTCTTAAAGTTAGTGTTCGTCTCAAACAATATCAAATAAAAAGTCATTTAAATTTTTGTTTCTTGTGATGCTTTTTTTACTTTACTCATTTGTTCGTCTTTAATTTTTGATAAATAAACATAAGTATATGGTTTGAAACATCTACCGTGGTGCTTAGTAGAGTTTCTACCTCTAAAAGTAATCACATCATGCTTCGATCTAGAGATTTATATTTCGGATGTGCTATGTTCGATGCTAAAATTTGGAGGAGTTCAATTCTGACAATTATTAGAAAACCCTAGTAATAAAGGTTAACAAATTCTCTTTTTCCAAGATGAGAGTTTAAGAAAAATCCTATACAAAGCATAATTTAATTTTTGCTCCCCCATAAGTGCGATTAGCATAATGAGTTGGGCTAGCATCCTTCTCTCTTGGAAGTTTTAATTTCAAGCAATGATCATGTCCTTATGCTTATCTTTTAATGCTAGCCTCGTCATGCATTCGGTAATATGACTTTCACAACGGAAGTCCCGTACATCGCCGAATTCCATACCCAAACCTTTATATTTCTTTTGTACAACATATTCCTTGAACACAACTTATTTTCGATGTTTTGTCTCGTTTCTAGCATAGTTTTATTTTAAAATTCTGATTATGTTTATGCAAGAAACAAATGGGTCGAGAGCTTTGAAAAGGGAGATAAGGATGGAAAGTGAAGGGAAAGTAAAGAGAAAAATTTGTTTATGGAAAAGAAAAGACAAAAGAAAAAAAGAGAATGAAAGAGAAAAAGAAAAAGAAGAAGAAGAAAGGACGAAGAACGGCAAGAAAGATATGAAGTGGATGAATCAAGTGAAAGATGAATAAAGTGCAAGGAAGGATGTCAGGTTGTTGAGAGACGAAACTTCCATTTTTTTCCAACCATGTGCAATCCGACAACGAGGATATCATCGGTGCCTCGTAGTCTTATTTTCTTTTGCCCTTGCACATGTCCACCATTCTATATCTTCTTATCTTTGATATCCCCACGTATGGTTTATTCTCATGATCGTTGGCTTTGAAAGGTAAACAACCATTAGAGGAAGTTCTTAGCTTGACAATACTTGTGTTGATTGTGCTAGCCATACCTATAGCTCCACTCTACATGTTGTATGAGAGACTTATGGGAGGTGAGAGTTTTATAAAAAAAATTTTAGGATAGCCACCTCATGTGAGCAACATGTGAGAACATGGAGAAAGGTATTTGTCTAATACTTGTTGCAAAAATTTATTTTTGAAAAATCATGAAAAACCCTCTGATGGAAGCAAAGAAGTAACCATGGCTGAAATGAAGACTTCGAGTGACGAGTTTGAGTTGTGGGGTAAATCTTGTTGTGGTAAAATGTCGGTGCGGAATATGGTCCCGACACTAACCAGTAGATAACGCCTAGGTCTATCCCTCAATGGTCGATGCTAAGCAACAAATGACACAAGGTTTTATCCTGGTTCGGCCAAGGGGGCCGTACGTCCGGCGGGGGCGTGCTCGTGGCACTATATTGCTCGGCACGGGGGTGCTTGTAGTGGGGCAAGTACAAGCAAGGCGGGAGAGGAAGCGTGGCTTCCAAGTCCCTGTGAGAGTGGCTGAAGATGTTGTGGGAGAATAAGAGAGTGAGTGCACAGCGTGATGTGCTCGACTGAACTTGTTCGTTCGGGCTTGTCCCCCCCCCCCCCCGGCTGGGGGCTCGCCTCCCCTTTTATAGGCCAAGGGGGCGGCGAGTTACATGCACGCCGCGCTGCCTAGCTACGTGAGGGAGCACGTCGCGCTACGGTGCAGAGTGGGCGGCCGTCTGGACGATCTTCGCTGTGATCCGGCCATGATGGCCTACCCCGTACCCGAACAGTGGTGGTTCGAGGGTAGGAGGCGGCAGATGGCGGTGGCGTCCTCTGATAGGCTTCGAGGGAGGTGCTGATGATGGCTGGTACAGGGTGCAGGGGCGGGCTGGACGGCGTTCCTTCCCAATGCGCCTCGCGGTAGCGGAGTGGTTGCTGCAGTGCCCGGGCGTGCGCCTGCGGTGCGGGCGTGCGCCCGCACGCGTGGGTACGGCGGCCGCGCGTTGCGGTGGCCGGGATGGCCATCCACCGGCCTAGCGCCCCTCACCTAGCGGCGGGGGTCACGGGAAAGTGGAATCGAGGGTGCGCCGGCCCCTTTTCGAGGGGTCGGGCGCGTTAGCCGTACGGTAGTGGGCGCATGGTGTCACGGGCCGACACCGGCCGTACGCACGGTCCATCCCACGGTGGCGGGGATGGGCTCCTCCCGGGGAGTTGGTGCGGCGGCACGGGGCGTGAGCCCCGGGCGCATGATGGCGCCGTCTCGCGGCGTCGGGCGTTAAATGCCCAAGTACGGGGCCGGCGCACGCGTGCGGAACGCCCGTGAGCGTGGCGGGCCCCGGCCCGAGGGCGGAGCGGACCCTCGAGCGAGGCGAGACCCGCTCGAGGGGGAGCGAGCCCTCGAGCGGGGCGGGACCGCTCGAGGGGAAGGGTTGCCCCTCGAACGGGGCGGAGCCCGCCCGAGGAGGGGTGCGCCCTCGAGCGAGGGCGGAGCACTGCTCGAGGGGTCTTCCGGGCGCGGGCCGTCTTGGTGGGCCGCCGAGTCCTGCCGCATAGGCCATGTCCTGCACGGTTAGTTTCCTGCATGGTTAGGCTTAGCGTGTTTCGATGCGAGGATTTAAGTGAGGGTTCCCCCATCGTTTATGGGGACCCCTAGGGCGGTCCCCGACGGTGGCCCCCGAGCATCCGCGGGTTTGCCATTGAGGCTCCCGCGGATGCCGGAACCCTACCGATAGGACGTTCTTCCCTCCTTGTTTGCGAACGCTTTCCGTGGGGCCGCGTCGGCGGACCCGCGGGTCTAGCCCCCGAATCCCTGGGGAGTGTGGGCTCTCTGCGGGGGGTTAACCGCGAGAACTTTGGTCAGAAAGGCGTGGCACATATGCCAACCGGCATCGGCGGTATTTCGGCGGCATCGGGGGTGCACGCTCCCCTGTCCTTGTCTCCCGGCGGGTGCAATTTCAAGGAGGTGTAGCCGCGCGTCAAGCCCCCGAGCCTTGGCCTGTTCGAGGCGATCGGGTCGAGCCTGACGACTTGTTTTTTAACGCGCCCTCGCCGTCCCTCCGCGGGACGGAGGGTGAGGTTTCTGCAACTCCCATCGAGCGGGTCGCGAATTGCGGATTCCTCTTTGCGCTGCTAGCGGGTGGTTCAAGTGGACGTCCATGCCCCGTTCGATAAGGGTAGGGCCGCGCGGTCGGAGACACGTCCATGGAAGCGCTTGCGTGGGTTTGCTAGGTGGGGCTCGGTCCCATTCGCTAGGGACCGAGGGGCGCGGAAGCTCTCCCTCGGTGGGATCCCCCCGGCTAGCTGCCCTCGCTGGCTCTCGAACACGACATGTGGGGCACCCTCGAGCCGACGGGCTCGAGGAACGGCTCGTATGCGCGTGCCCTCGTCGTCCCTAACTGCGATGCGAGGCGCACGGTTCGAACCCGTCGAGGGTCAGGCTTCGAACCTCTGATCAGTAAGGCCGTGCGGGGCCGTGCATGGACAGCCTGTCTTTTCGCGTTTGCGGCCGTCGAGGGGTACGGGGCGAGCCGGCCCTCGAGGCGCTTGTTGGCGGCACGGCGCGCGGTATGAGTGCTTTCGGTGTTGCTCTATTTCAAGCGTGACACGGGCGATCCTTTCACGCGCGTGCCTCCCTTTGGAGGGTTGACATTGTCTCGAGCCGAGGGTCATGCCGCTCGAGGGTTTTACGTGGCATGGGTGCCCGCGGTTGCACCGCTCTACGTCGAGCGGGTCCCGGGGGCGACCTTCTCACGCCCGATATCCCATCGAGGGTCGCCTTTGTTTCGAGTTGAGGGTCATGCCGCTCGAGGGTTCTACGTGGCATGGGTGCCCGCGGTTGCCTGCTCTACGTCGAGCAGGTCCCGGGCGACCTTCTCACGCTGATATCCCATCGAGGGTCGCCTTTGTTTCGAGTTGAGGGTCATGCCGCTCGAGGGTTCTACGTGGCATGGGTGCCGCGGTTGCTGCTCTACGTCGAGGAGGGTCCGGGCGACCTTCTCACACTGATATCCCATCGAGGGTCGCCTTTGTTTCGAGTCGAGGGTCATGCCGCTCGAGGGTTCTACGTGGCATGGGTGCCCGCGGTTGCTGCTCTACGTCGAGCGAGGTCCCGGGCGACCTTCTCACGCTGATATCCCATCGAGGGTCGCCTCTGTTTCGAGTCGAGGGTCATGCCGCTCGAGGGTTCTACGTGGCATGGGTGCCCGCGGTTGCCTCGCTCTACGTCGAGCGGGTCCGGGCGACCTTCTCACGCTGATATCCCATCGAGGGTCGCCTTTGTTTCGAGCCGAGGGTTCGCCTCGCTCGAGGGCTCTCCTCGCTGGCAAGGGACCGGGCATTTAATTGCCTTGCGGTCGTGGCCGTGGTTTTGCGGCGAGGGCGCGCCTTTTTGGCGGCGCGCGCGCGCGTGCGCGCGGGTAGTGGGCGGCGCGGCGGCGGCGGACGTGACGGTTTTGCCTCGGTTGCCGCCGGTCTTTGCTGTAATGATTACTCGCCCTGCAGTGTTATAGCCGCTGCGGTCGTGGTGGGGCCCGCCCGTCGACGCGATGGGAAGATTCCCTACAGTTAATGCTAGTCGGGGCGCCCGCTCCGGAGAGCTCGCCCGTCGCCTATAAAACTGCGGGGAGGAAGTGGACGGCGGTTTTTCACCTTGGCACCTTACCACTTTCAGTCCCCCGTCCCTTCGCCTTCGTCTCGCTCTCGCCACCGCGCGCTCTCGCCGTTAGAGCTCTTTTCCCGTTTCCTTGTCCTCCGCCTTCGCGTTCATTCGTCCCCCCTCATGGCGCCTCCTCAGCTTCCCGTTAGGATCCTGGAGCCGTACGCCTGGGAGAAGTCGACGGTGACCCGGCTCGCCCTTGGCGAGCTGGTTGGCGCCGGCCAGCTGTCGGCCAACGAAGAAGGGCGCCCGGCGGAGTGGATCATGCCGCCGGCGACGCACCACGAGCCCAACCCGCCGGAGGGCTACGTGGTGAGCTTCCTCCGCTACCACGAGCGCGGTTTCAACGCGCCGGCGAGCACCTTCATGCGGGCGATGTGCTACTACTACGGGGGTGGAGGCGCACAACTTCGCCCCCAACGCGATCTCGCGGGCGGCCACGTTCGTGGGCGTCCGCGAAGGGTACCGGGGATCCCGATCCAACCGGGATCTGCGGGTTCACCTATTCGCGGGGAGCTCATCACGCAGCCCACGTCGGAGCCGAGGACCCGCCGCGCGGTGCGCGCCGGCGGGATGTCGCTTGCCCTGCGAGGGCAGCTCAAGGATTTCTACATCCCCTGCACCATGACGACGAACAACGCCGGCTGGGAGCGGGGATGGTTTTACCTGCGCAACGCCGAGCCCGGCCTTCCTCCCTACACCGGCCGGGTGTTCAAGAAGAGGCCGGACTCCTGGGGCTATGGGGTGTCTACGGCCCAGCATCGGGCGCGGCAAGAGTCCGTCCTCGCCGCCCTGCAACGGCTGGCGAAGCACGGGCTGAACGCGATGGGCGTCCTCGCCTTCCTCCACCACCGGCGGGTCGTGCCTCGATGCGAGAGGCCACTGCGCATCTTCGAGATGACGGAGAGGCGGCCAACCCCCGCCGACACGGCGAGGTCGCGGATGCTCCCGACGCCGCCGGAGCGGCCGTACGCGCTCACCCGGGCACGGAACGCCGTCGACACCCGGACGCCGCCGCCTGCGGGTCGGACCCCGTGGGACATCGAGATGCTCCCCACGGGCCCGCGGGTGAGTTGGGTTCCTGATTTCATTTTAGTTCTTGGTCTTGCTTTCGTTTCCTGATTCGCCATTGTCGCTCTCGTGCGTAGCTGGTGGAGTTCAACATCGCCAAGTCTGTTCCACCCACCCCCGACTCCCGTGCGCTCGGCCGGGCGGCGCAGCGGGAGCAGCAGGAGCGAGCGGCGCGCAAGAGGGAGCACGCCAGGCGTCGCCAAGCGCGCCGCGACCAACGGTCCGCGGAGTACCGGCGGCGGGAGGAGCTGGGGCTCTCCTCCCCGGATATCGAGGAGCCCTCGTCCTCGGAGCAGGACGAGGAGGAAGAGTCTGAGGGGGAGGGCCCCTCAGACAGGTGGCAGCCTGCGCCCCCGTCGCCGGAACTCGCGCCGGCGTCAGGGGTGGCCTCGCACGGGGCGGGCGCACCGGCGCCCGCCGCCGGGCAATCGTCATCGGGGGGAAGCACGCGCCGCGGAGGTGCCGGTGCGTGCCGCGGAGGCACGCGCGGCGGACGCGCCGCGCGCGCGCGTCGAGCGTGCCGCGCGCGCGGGGGGAGCGTGCCCGCGCGCGCGCGTCATCGTCAAGGGGCGCGTCGGCGGGCGTGCCCGCACGCGGGCGAGCGTGCCCCCGCGCTCGGCGGCGCCTTCGGGGGGGTGCGACATTGGGCGCGCCCGCGCATGGGGCGGGCGTGCTCGCGCGCGTGGTGGCGCGGTCGGGAGGCGCTACGACAGGCGCGACAGCTGCACCGGCCTCGTCCGCAGAGGCCTCGAGGAAAAGGAAGCGGGCCTTTTCCTCTGCGAGGTAAGGGGCCTGTCCTCCTTCATTTGGTTTCGTTTGCTGGTGATTAGGTGCTCTAACCCTCCGTTCGTGCCTGCGCAGGGCGGTGCCAACCGTTCCTCCTCTTGCACCGGCCAAGGTGCTGAGGACGGACGCATCGATCCCCACCCGGCGGCGTTCGTCGAGGGGGTCGCGCCCGGGGACAAGCGCGGCGGCGGGCACGAGCTCGCAAGGCCGGGCGGGGCCTCGAGGCCCCGGCCGGCGAGATCAGCCCGCCGCGGCGCAGCCGAGAGGTCGCCGGGGGCGGCCGGCGCCGGTCGCCACGGAGGCACGGGCGCGGCGGCGGCTACGGGAGGAGGTGCGGCCCGCGGTGGCGACCACCTTGCGGAGGAGGTGGAGCGGGCGCAACTTGCGGGGAGCGCCCGCGGATGTGGCGGCACGGCCGGAGGCGGCGGCCACGGCGCCACAACGGCGCGCCCGTGGGCGCGGAGGCGCGAGTGGAGGTGCCGGCGGAGGCGGCGCAAGCGGCTCCGCCCGCCGGCGATCTCCAGGCGGAGGTGGTGGAGCTCTCGGATGACTCCCCGCCGCCTGGGTGGAACCAGTGGGCCAGCTGGCCCACGAACTCCCCCGAGCCCCAGGAGGGGGCCCTCGTGAGGCGGCGCGAGGGTCACATGGTGGTGGGGGGGCGAGGACATGGCGCCGAGGCCTCGTCCTCCCACGCCGGCCGCCCCCGCCCGGTGGAGGGGGCCGTCGGTGATCCCCCCGGCGTTTGCCGACGCCGGGGGGGGAGCGAGAGCTGCGGGGCGAGCTTCGGAGCCACGGCGCCACGCTCAACCGTGCGTTGAACGAGGCGCTGCAAGTCCACG
Source organism: Cenchrus americanus (assembly GCA_947561735.1). NCBI lineage: Eukaryota > Viridiplantae > Streptophyta > Magnoliopsida > Poales > Poaceae > Cenchrus > Cenchrus americanus. Next base: position 159,381,874 of record OX387242.1, on the reverse strand, counting down.
GCGGCCCGGCCTGGCTTGTCTTCCAGGTGAGCCACGGTTGCTCGTCCCTCTTCCTTTTTCGTCTTCGTGTGCTGCATTCAAGCCTTGACACTTATGAGATTTGATGTGTGGATGCCAGGAGCTCGAGCATCGCGCCCACGACAAATACGAAGCGTTCGACCGGGTGAACGCCGAGGCCCGCCAGCTCCGGGAGCGATGCAGCGCTTTCGACGCGCTTGCAGACGCTCTTAGGACGCCAGACAGCTGGCTGGCGTACCGGGCGATGGCGTGGTGCGACGAGCTCCCCGAGAGCTCGAGGCAGGACACGGCGCGTCGCTCAAGCCTCGAGCGGATCCGCGCAGCCCTTGTCGATCGCGACGAGGCACTGTGGAACGCGCGCGAGGACCGGACAAGACGCGGACGCCGGCCGCCAAGCGGGAGGCGGAGGTGGCCACCGCTCGCCCGAAACCCGGGGGCTCCGCACGTCGCTCGAGGGGGCGCGGGGCGCGGCGCCGGGGGCCGAGGAGCGGGCGCGCGGGTTGGAGCGAGCGCGCCAAGGAGGCCGATGACCCGAGGATCGCCCTTGACGCCGGGGCCGCGGCCCTCGTCGCCGCCGAGGAGCGGCTCCGGCGAGGAGCGCATCGCCCGTCGGGGGGCCGAGGGGCGGCTCCGGCGAGAGCGAGGCCGCCCTTGGCGACGCCCGAACCGGCGCCGGAGCGGGGAGCGCGTCGCGCGCGAGGCGGCAGAGAAATCTCTGGAGGAGCGGAACGCCGCATTCTCCAAGGTTGAGGATGATGCGCTCGCGCTCAGCGTCAGCAACGCCAACCAGGAGCTGGCTCTCCGCGAGCAAGGCGAGACCGTCCAGCGTCTCGAGTTGGCGCTCGAGTCCGCGCGCCGCGACCTCGATCTGGAGAGGAAGCAAGTCGAGGGTGAGTCACTGTTTGACTCTGCTTGTTGGCTTTTTGCTTTTAGAGGGTTCGTTTCCCCCTTTCTGATTTCTTTCCATCTTGTTGATTCCAGGCTTGCGCACCGCCCTGGGGCACGCTGCTGGGCGGGCTGAGGCGCTGCAGGCCTCCTACAACTCCTCCGAACGAGAGGCTGCGAGAGCCGCGCGATGCGGCCCTCGAGGCTTGCCACGCCGTCAAGGAGGGCGAGGCCCAACCCGGCAGCTCGGCCGGCCGCCGCTTGCGCGCCCTTGGCGGCCATGTCACGGGGCGAATGCGCCGGCGTTGCACCTAGGCGTCCGGGAAGGCCCTCGGAGTGGTGCGATCCCACTACGAGGTCAACTTCGAGGCGGCGCGGAGGGCTACATCGTCCCCAAGGGCGTCGAGGACGAGGTGGCCATGGAGCGCGCGGACGCGCTTGCTGCTGACGCCGTCGGGTCGCTCGCCGAGGCCTTTAAAGAATTCCTCTTCCCGGACGCCGCCGATGTCGCTCGCTCCTCCCCCCGAAAGCGTTGGGCGCTAGGCCCATTTTTTGTTTACGTGTATCGGAGTCGGCCCCGTGGCCTTTTGTAAGTAAACAAGTTGTCTTGTGAACATGAGCAGTTGCTGTAAATGAAGTTGTTTGCTTATTACGCTTTTTGTTTCTCCTTCTTCCTGAGTGGATTCTAGTTAGGGGAGTTCGTTTTTCGCAGGGGGCCCGTTGGGTTGGAGGCGAGAGAGACGGGCCATAGCCACGCGGCGTAGGCCGTCTCTGGCTCGCACGCTCCTTCCACTGTGCCACCTGCGCCCTGTTCGAATCATGGCTCGAGGTTGAGGTAGGAAACAAACTTAGCGCGTGTGAGTCGTTTTTTATTTTTGCGCGAAAAATGGGGCCATTTTGGGGGGGGGGGTGCCCCCCCGCAGTAGCCCCCGAGGGTAACTTGGGTTTCAGGGGGAAAGCGGAGTTGCCCTTTTATTAGACTTGGATTATTTACATAGTTGGCACCAACTGGGGTGTTGGCCATGTGATTTTACAACAGAAAGTACTTGGAAATCTTAGCTAAGGGTAGAAGCGACGTAGCTGTTGGATGTTCCAAGTGTTGGTGAGTTCTTCACCGTCCTCATTGGCCAGCTTGTACGTGCCCGGCTTGAGCACCTTCACCACGACGTAGGGTCCCTCCCATGGAGGCGATAGCTTGTGGCGTCCTCGGTTGTCTTGGCGTAGCCTTAGGACCAAATCCCCTTCGCTGAAGTCCCGTCGGCGTATCTTGCGTGCTTGGTAGCGCCTGAGGGACTGCTGGTACCTTGCGGAGTGCATTAAGGCCACGAGGCGTGCTTCGTCTAGCTGGTCAAGTGAGTCCTCGCGGGCTCGCTGGTTGGTTCCCTCGTCGTAGCCTCGAACCCTGGGCGACCCGTATTCTAAGTCCGTGGGGAGGACGGCCTCCGCGCCATGGACTAGGAAAAACGGGGTGAACCCGGTGGCTCTGCTCGAGGTGGTCCTTAGGCTCCACACGACCGCTGGTATCTCTTGGAGCCATTTCCGACCAGATTTGTTTAGCTGGTCAAAAATTCTAGGCTTAAGGCCTTGTAGGATCATGCCGTTGGCACGCTCTACTTGGTCGTTGGTCTGCGGGAGTGCCACAGCTGCCCAATCCACACGGATGTGGAACTTGTCGCAGAACTCTAAGAATTTTCTGCCCGTGAACTGGGACCCGTTGTCGGTGATAATGGAGTTTGGCACTCCAAAGCGATGGATGATGTCGGTGAAGAACGTCACCGCTTGCTCTGCCCTGAGATTCGTAATGGGGCGCACCTCCACCCACTTGGAGAACTTGTTGATCGCGACCAACAAGTGGGTGAAGCCTCCGGGCGCCTTCCGCAGGGGCCCGACGATGTCCAGCCCCCACACAGCGAATGGCCATGTTATGGGGATGGTCTGCAGAACATGAGCGGGAAGGTTGGACTTGCGGGCGTAGAACTGGCACCCTTCGCAGGTGTGTACGATCTCGCTGGCGTCCGCGACCGCGGTAGGCCAGTAAAAGCCTTGGTGGAAAGCAATGCCAACGAGGGTACGAGGCGCCGCGTGATGGCCACAGATCCCAGCGTGGATATCCCGCAGGAGCTCGCGCCCCTCGGGGATAGGCACGCACCGCTGCAAGATGTCGGAGGCGGCGCGCTTGTACAGCTCGCCATTGACGAGAGCAAAGGACTTGTCCATCCTGGCGATGCGCCTGGCCATGGCCCGGTCCGAGGGGAGCTCCCCTCGGGCCATCCAGGCGATATACTTGTCGCGCCAGTCAGCCCTGACAGGGGTTGGCTCGATATCCATCACGTCGGCCTCGTAGGAGCCATACCCCTCGAGGAGGGAGAGCACGTACGCCTCGTTCGAGGGGTCTTCGTCCATGGGTTCCGCACCTGCTGGACCCAAGGGAGCCCCCGAGGGTTCCGCGTGGCTTGAGGGGTGAGGCTCGAGGACGACCGAGGGCTGAGCGATATCGCTGGCAAAAATGTTCGGGGGGATGGTGATCCGCCCGGACGCGATCTTGGCCAGCTCGTCCGCTTCCTCATTGTACCTGCGGGGCACGTGATTGAGCTCGATGCCGTAAAATTTGTCTTCGAGGGCTCGCACGGCCTTGCAGTAGGCCTCCATCTTATTGTCATGGCAGCTCGCGTTCTTCATGACTTGGTCAATCACGAGTTGCGAATCCCCCCGCACGTCGAGGCGCTTGACGCCTAACTCAATGGCAATCTTGAGGCCGCAAAGGAGGGCCTCGTACTCTGCCATGTTGTTCGACGCGGGGAAGTGGAGGCGTACCGTGTACCGCATGTGCTCCCCGAGGGGCGACACGAAGAGCAGGCCCGCGCCCGCCCCTGTTTTCATCACCGAGCCGTCGAAATACAGAGTCCAGCACTCTGCTTGGATCTGTGGCGGTGGCAGCTGCGTATCCGTCCATTTAGCGACGAAATCCACTAGGATCTGAGACTTGATGGCCTTGCGCGGGGCATAGGCGAGCGTCTCGCCCATCAGCTCCACGGACCACTTGGCGATCCTGCCCGCCGCGTCAGGATTGCGGATGATCTCCCCTAGCGGGAAGGAGGAGACCACCGTGACGGGGTGGGCCTCGAAGTAGTGGCGGAGCTTGCGCCGCGCGAGGACCACCGCATACAGCAGCTTTTGGACCTGAGGGTAGCGCGTCTTGGTGTTAGACAAGACCTCGCTGATGTAGTAGACTGGCCTCTGCACGGGCAAGGTGTGCCCTTCCTCCGTGCGCTCCACGACGATCACAGCGCTGACCACCTGGGTGGTTGCGGCCACGTAGAGCTGTAGGGGTTCGCCGTCTCGCGGCGGCGTGAGGATTGGGGCGTGCGTCAGGGACGCCTTCAGCTTGTCGAGCGCTTCCTGGGCCTCGGCGGTCCAAGAGAAGCGCTCGTGCTTCTTGAGCGGCCGGTAGAGGGCGGGGCCCTTCTCACCGAGCCTCGAGATGAAGCGGCTTAAGGCGGCGAGGCACCCCAACACCTTCTGTACCCCTTTGAGGTCCCGAATTGGGCCCATTCGTTCGAGGGCTGCGACCTTTTCAGGGTTGGCCTCGATTCCCCGCTGGGAGACGATGTATCCTAGGAGCATGCCCCGCGGCACACCGAAGACACATTTTTCGGGGTTGAGCTTGACCCCGTTGGCCCGCAGGCAGCTGAACGCGATGCCAAGATCGCTAACCAGGTCGTCCGCCTTCCTGGTCTTGACGACGATGTCGTCCACGTAGGCCTCGACCGTCCGCCCGATGTGGTCCCCAAAAACGTGCTGCATGCAGCGCTGATATGTTGCGCCCGCGTTTCTGAGGCCAAAAGGCATCGTGACGTAACAGAACGTCCCGAACGGCGTGATGAACGAAGTCGCGAGCTGGTCGGACTCCTTCATTTTTATTTGGTGATATCCCGAATAGGCATCAAGGAAACGAGTAGTTCACACCGTTCGTTGAATCAATGATTAGATCTATACGTGGCAAAGGAAAATGAACTTTTGGACATGCTTTATTGAGGCCGGTGTAGTCTATACACATCCTCCACTTCCCATTTTTCTTTTTTACAAGCACGAGATTAGCTAGCCACGTAGGGTGGAACACTTCCTTGATGAATCCGGCCTCGAGGAGCTTCCCAGCGGCTCCGCTCCGATCGCCGTCGCCGCTCCTCGTCGAAGCGGCGGCCGCGGGCCGCACAGCGCGGGCGTTTGGCAGGATATCAAGGGAGTGCTCGGCGACCTCCCTCGGGATGCCCGGCATGTCCGAGGGGCTCCACGCAAAGACATCGGCGTTGGCGCGGAGGAAGTCGACGAGCACTGCTTCCTATTTAGGATCAAGGGTCGAGCTGACCCTCAACGCCTTGCCCTCGGGGGGCGACGGGTCGAGGGGGACCCCTTTGGTTTGCTCGGCGGCCTCGAAGGTGCCGACGTGCTTGGCGGCGGAGCTGAGGTCGTCGTTGACCATCTTCTCCAGCGTGTTCACCAGCGCTTCATCCAGCGCTAGTGCCTCTGCATGTTCCACGCACTCGACATCGCAGTCGAATGCGTGCTCGATCGACGACCCGACGGTGATAACGCCGTTTGGACCCGGCATCTTCATCTTCAGGTACGTGTAGTTGGGGACCGCCATGAACTTGGCATAGCAAGGTCGCCCAAGTATGGCATGGTAGGCCTCTTTGAATCCCACCACCTCGAAGGTGAGGGTTTCCTTGCGGAAATTCTTGGGGGTCCCAAACCAGACGGGCAGATCGATCTGCCCGAGGGGTTGAACACCTTGCTGCGGGCGCGATGCCGTGAAACGGCTTCGTGCCGGGCCGCGGTCGGCCCGACCCAATCCCCATCGGGCGCAATGTATGCGCGAAGAGGATGTTGAGGCTACGCCTCCGTCCATAAGGACCTTCGAAAACCGAGGCATTCCCAATGATGGGATCGACCACCGGCGGGTGCGGCCGCCCGGTTCGGGATGCGGTTTGGGTGGTCGTCCCGGCTAAAGGTGATGGCATCCTTCGACCAGTTGAGAAAGGCCGGAGGTGCCCTCTCTGCGGCGAGGACTTCGTGCCGCTCCTTCTTGCGTTGCCGGGTCGACATGTCGACGGTGGGTCCCCCAAAGATGAGGAACACATTTTCGACAGCGGGGAAACCACCCGCGTCGCCATCGCCCCCATCTTTCTTGGCCTCTGCCTCCTTCGCGGCGGCACGGCCATAGAACTTCTTGAGCATGTCGCACTACTCAAGAGTGTGGTTCACGGGGGTCTTGTGGTAGGGGCATGGCTTCTTCATCATGTCGTCGAACACCCCGGGCCTCGAGGAGCGAGGTCGAGGGCCCCGCCGGCCGGGTCAACGGCCGAGGGCCTCGGCGTTGCCGCCGTTGCGCCCCTGCTCGCGCGCCTCGCGGCGCGGCTTCTTCCCCTTCTTGCCCCGCTTGTCGTTGCGGCGCGGCTCTTTGGACCCGCTGCCCTCCGCGGGCGTGTCCTCAGCGCGCTTGCCCTTCTTGCCGTCGAAGATTGCCCCCACGGCCTCCTCTCCGGAGGCGGGGGCCGGTGGCAATGTCGAACGGCTCGTTCGAGTCCGTGGGCGGGCTGCGTCCCAGCTCGCGCACAAGGTCCGGCACGTGGTGCCCTCGAGGAACGCGTGCACGATCTCGGACCGTGCCACGCCCGGGGAGCTGCGTGCGGCGCTTGGAGAAGCGCCGTATGAAGTCCCGCGGCGATTCGCCGGCTTCGCGTGCGGGGAGCGCGGATCCCGAGGAGTTCCCGGGCGCACGTATGTGCCCCGGAAGTTGCCCACGAAGGTGTGGACTAGATCGTCCCGAGTTATGGATGCGGGCTGGCGGGCAAGTGCTCGAGCCATGTCGGGCCGCGTCGCCCGGATGCGGGGGCAAGTTGCGGATGATCACTTCGTCGTTGGTGGCCCCGCCCACCGACGGAGCCGGCGGTAATCGTTGAGCCGGACACGAGGGTCCGTCTCCCCGTTGTATTTGACGATCGTCGAGGGCTGACGGAAGCGGCGGGGGGAACGCCGCCGTGCGGATCTCCCGGCCGAACACACGGGTGCCGGGGGCTGCGGGTGTCGGGGAGCGATCCTCACCGCCGCCGTAGCGTCCACCCCTTCGAGGGTGGTAGCCCCTGGCCGCTCGCGCGTCCGCCTTGCTGGTGCGCCTGGCGTTGATGACATTGCGGGCATCTCCATCCAGCGCCCTGCGTGTGTCAAGGAGCCGCTCCTTGGCCGGCGTGCATCCCTGGTCAGCAGGTTGACCCACGTGCACCGAGGGTTCGCCTCCTGGTGCGGGATCATCACCCCGCGCGTCCCCCTGTTGGCGGATGCGCGAGGCCGAGCTCTCGGCCTGCTGGACGGCCGCTTGCTCAAGGAGAGTCTGCACCTCGCGGTGCATGTCTCGAGCCTCGGGGGTCGAGGGTGCCGGCATGGCGCGTAGCAGTGTCGCGGCGGCGATGAGCTTTTGGCTCGCCCGCGGCGGAGTGTCCGCGTTGTCGACGTTGGGGACGGGGTTGAGGCGGTCACGGACCGTCGGCCCCGGCTCCCGCGCGCGTTCGCCGCGCGCGGAGGCCTCCCCCGCCATCGAGGCGCGGAGCGGCCGTCCGTCCGTATTCCTCCGCCGGCTTGGCCTCGAGCCCGCGAGCTTGAGCCGGCGCGCGCGTCGACGTCGGCCCCGGCGGGAGCGCTTGGCCCCGCGGCCGGGCGCGTGGCGATCCCCCGGGGCGGGCGTGACTTCCCCGTCTCGGCACCCGCCGCACCGGCGGCGTTGGCCGGGTCGTTGGTGATGACGGCGCAACATTCCCGCGTGGGGTCGTAGCTCCCGATCTTCGGGAGTCGTCGGAGCGCCCAAACCGTAGTCCGTGGCGTCGAGGAAGCGTCCGAACGCGGACTGGGTCCGGCACGCCGGAGAAGTCCCACTCCGCGTACCCATGGCGGTTGGCGGGCGGCATCGTGTCAACGGAGCCCGGGGGACGACTCATCCGCTGGCCGAGGTGCGGGGTCCCCGGCGACGAAGACGTGGCGGCCGGGGTGGAACCCCGCGCATCGTCGTGTTGACGTTGGCGTTGTAGGCTGTCGTGGCGCCACGCGGCCGATGGGAATGCGTGGTCGGAGACCGCACGCGGTCCCGCCGGGGGTGCCGGCGGTCGTCGTAGCGATGGGCGCACCGCGTTGGGCGGCGGCGCGCTCGCCCCCGCCGCCGCTCGGACCGCACCCGGCGCGAGCGTAGCCCGGGCGGCGACGACGGCGTTGCGGCGTCGACGGGCCCGCGTCATCCGTGCCGCGGGCGCCGCGCCGGTGTCGTGCGTGTGGCGGAGACCGAGCGGACCTGGCCTCGCGCTGCGCGCGAAGCTCCTCACGATTAGTGAGGCGCATGAGATAGCCGTTCCCTGTGGCCTGGAAGTTCAAGTCCCCGAAGCGGATCTCGAACCCGGCCGGGAGAGGGTCCGAGCTACCCATGTTGTAGCGGGTACCACGGTACTCAGTGCGGATCACCATGGAGGGAGTTGGCGAAATGACCTTAGGCGCTCGATTGCCCCACGGTGGGCGCCAACTGTCGGTGGGGAATATGGTCCCGACACTAACCAGTAGATAACGCCTAGGTCTATCCCTCAATGGTCGATGCTAAGCAACAAATGACACAAGGTTTTATCCTGGTTCCGGCCAAGGGGGCCGTACGTCCGGCGAGGGCGTGCTCGTGGCACTATATTGCTCAGCACCGGGGGTGCTTGTAGTGGGGCAAGTACAAGCAAGGCGGGAGAGGAAGCGTGGCTTCCAAGTCCCTGTGAGAGTGGCTGAAGATGTTGTGGGAGAATAAGAGAGTGAGTGCACGGCGTGATGTGCTCGACTGAACTTGTTCGTTCGGGCTTGTCCCCCCCCCCCCCCCGCGGGCGGGGGGCTCGCCTCCCCTTTTATAGGCCAAGGGGGCGGCGAGTTACATGCACGCCGCGCTGCCTAGCTACGTGAGGGAGCACGTCGCGCTACGGTGTAGAGTGGGCGGCCGTCCGGACGATCTTCGCCGCGATCCGGCCATGATGGCCTACCCCGTGCCGAACAGGGTGGCGGTTCGAGGGTAGGAGGCGGCGGATGGCGGTGGCGTCCTCTCGATAGGCTTCGAGGGAGGTGCGATGATGGCCGGTACGGGGTGCGGGGGGCGGGGCCGGACGGCGTTCCTTCCCAATGCGCCTCGCGGTAGCGAGTGGTTCGCTGCAGGTGCCGGGCGTGCGCCGCGGTGCGGGCGTGCGCCCGCACGCGTGGGTACGGCGGCCGCGCGCCGTTGCGTGTGGCCGGGATGGCCATCCACCGGCCTAGCGCCCCTCACCTAGCCTGCGGGGTCACGGGAAAGTGGAATCGAGGGTGCGCCCGCCCCTTTTCGAGGGTCGGGCGCGTTAGCCGCGCGAAAGTGGGCGCACGGTGTCACGGGACCGACACCGGCCGTACCGCACAGTCCATCCCACAGTGGCGGGGATGGGCTCCTCCCTGGGTAGTTGGTGCGGCGGCACGGGCGTGAGCCCCGGCGCATGATGGCGCCGGCCCCGCGGCGTCGGGGCGTTAAATGCCCAAGTACGGGGCCGGCGCACGCGTGCGGAACGCCCGTGAGCGTGGCGGGCCCCGCCCGAGGGCGGAGCGGACCCTCGAGCGAGGGCGAGACCCGCTCGAGGGGGAGCGAGCCCTCGAGCGGGGCGGGACCGCTCGAGGGAAGGGTTGCCCCTCGAACGGGGCGGAGCCCGCCCGAGGAGGGGTGCGCCCTGGAGCGAGGCGGAGCCTGCTCGAGGGGTCTTCCAGGCGGGCCGTCTTGGTGGGCCGCCGGAGTCCTGCCGCATAGGCCATGTCCTGCACGGTTAGTTTCCTGCATGGTTAGGCTTAGCGTGTTTCGATGCAGGGATTTAAGTGAGGGTTCCCCCATCGTTTATGGGGACCCCTAGGCGACGTTTATGTATGATAATCATAGCTTTATGTTTATTGTATTAAAGATAAAAGATTGACTAACTTGTGAAGAAATAATTAGCAGAGCACGATTTCAACACCTTGGACAAAGTTCTTTTACGAGTACTTGCTCGAGGATGAGCAAGATCTAAGCATAGGGGAGATGTTGACGGTGTATTTTGGTACACCAAACATGTTCATTACACTTTGGTTTGGATTTGATTATGGAACTAACCCGCCACTAGGCACACTAATCATATAACAAGTTCATCTCCGTGTGTGCATTTGGAAGTGTTATGTTTACGTAGGACATGGACGTAAAGGACAGATGCACAACAAGTTCAAAGGAGCAATTAAGGAGTCTTGTTCATGTTCATCAGCTTGATGAAATCACTTCCAATGGTGGCAAGGACCGAAGTGTTACAAAGGAACATCCCTGAGGATTGAAGCGTAAAAGACCGGACTTCATGCAAGAAGAACCTCCATCTTGGACGCGAGGATGACATCGTCAAAATAGTGCAAGTGGAGGGGGCGAAGTGCATAATTACATGAGGACCCACAGGAGCGAAGGAGCGACCGAGCCGGGCCGAGATAGGCCTGGGCCGGTCGGCCGACCTGACCCACTTCCAGGGTCGGTTCGGCCCCCTTTCCTTGCACCCGAAGGATCTTCAACCCTAAGTCCGTGGAGGCACTGCCATTTGCAGAGGAGAGAGCCATTCACACTGAAAGGCCATCGACAAGCTAGAGAGAGAGAGAGGAGAGAGATCTTCGGAGGAAGATCGCTCAACTCGAAGGAAGCACCCTCAAGTGGAGAAGAAAGAAGACACCGTCGGAAGCGTCACCATGATCAACGGTGCCATGTCTATCACCTTGATGGGGTAATCTTCTCATTTGTCCATGGGTTGTAATCGATCTTGAGATGTAATCGCTATGTTGTTCGAATATCTATCTATCATCTTGTGTTGAATGTGCTTTAATGATTAAGGTTATCTACCATGCCGTAAAGGGAGTAAGGCCTCAATTCTCCCTTGGATCCATTCAATACGTCGTGTCCATCATAGGTCTAATCACGAATACCTCCGTGTAGTGACAGTACGGGGGAGGGAAAGGGCGAAACCATGGTCACAATCCCTGATAGATTGGATTGGTTTTCATGCTTTAAGGGGTTGCATGTTCAAGTATCATAGACCCATGGGCGAGTGTCTTTTATCTTGTTAGCTTAATCATTCTCTCTAGTGTAGTGTAGTCGTTTTCTAGTTTAACCATAGATAGGGTTTGGGTAAGTTAGTGAGTTGAGGTATATCAAACGCTTGTAATCTCCTTACTTCGCAAATTGACAAGAACCTAGGGAATCCCATGGTGAAAAAGGTGTAGGTCCATACACTTCCGGATCATAGGTGGATATGTCTTTTATCCGTCAACAGTCCTGAAGAGCAGAATGAAGAGGAGACCTGGGACACGGTGGGGGTGGCAGCTGAAAGAAGTATCAGCCTGCCTCCAACCACCAGGGGGAGCGTGCCGGACTTGGCACAACAGGGAACCGGTGCCGACAACTCGCAGGCGTCAGCTGGAGAAGGAAGGCACAACCCCTCACCGGCTGCAGTGATGGAGTAGCCGAAGGAAGCCCAGGCAGAAGATGAGGCAGCCATAGAAGCTGGGATAGTTGATATTGCCAGCATTCTGGGTGTCCCGACCGTTACTGTTGTCCGGTCAACCTTGTAGGTCTTTTCTGAACTTCTCGAGTAGTCAAGTGGACAACCATCCTTGTGTCGCAGAGTGAACTGCTTTGTAATGCCAAAAGTCCAAAGACCTGTCATGGGATAATGAGGAGACCAGCACTCCAGCCGATGGAGAAGGCTGCTCGGCGGAGCGTCATGAGCCCACACTACCGCCACAAACTCAAGTCGCGCCGGAGTCGACATTGGAGGAAGCCACCTTAGTTGAAGGTATGTGCTCTACAAGACTAGTAGTCATTGTGCATAGTAGTCGTAGTTGTTGAAATTGACTTCTTGTACTCATTGTAGCTGGAGCACAAGTTGAAGGAGCCACGATTCCTGAAGCCATGGCTATGGAAACGGCCACTGTAGAAGCCCAGCCCTCAGCACCGAAACTGGGGTGATCGAAGGAACAACTCCCAAACTAGGAACTGCAGTAGCCCCCGAGGAGAGGGTGGAGACACATGTCGACTTGCTCCCGAGCACAGACGTAGTCATGCGCGATCCCGAGATAGAAGAAGTCGCGCCGATCCGCTCGGCACCCATGTCGAAGGTGATGTCGACAAGCCGTGGAGGTCTTGTGCTGTTAGACAACAACCTTGTTGACCTGGCCGTTGTCGCGTAACATGGAATCAATGCATCGTGTGGAGTAGTGGATCAAGGTACGTTGCGGGTACCCTGAGTAGGTTCTGTCGCGTCGTAGTGAGTACTCATTGATTGTGTTGCCCTCTGCAGGATGTCGTTGAGAGATCCCGCCAGAAGTCCGATCTGCTTCAGTGGTACGGCGACATAGTGCTCCGCACTGAGGCCTTGGAGAAGGAGCTTGACAAATTGAAGAAGCATTCCACCCTGCTCCAATCCAAGCTCGATGGCACCTTTGCCCAATATCACAATGAGGTGCAGAAGATGAAGGCAAAGAAGGATAACTTGGTCCGGAAGAACAAGTAACTGCGCCAGAAGAATAAATGTATGTTGCCCGCCAAAGCCATTGAGTACTTATTGGGGTACCTTACTATAATCAGATGTTGTGCTGAGTTGTCGGCAGAGCTTGATGCACGACTCGACCAACTGAAGGCATCGGAAATGGACTTGAAGAACATTGTGTATCGAGTGATCGATGCCCGAAAGGTACTTGAGTACGAGTACAAAAAGCTTAGTCATGAGTGCATCTATCACATGGAGCTTCATGAAGCCTTAGACCGTGACCTTATCAATTGTTATAAATCCCTACAGAATCTCAACGAAGACTACGAGAATCTGCGAGGCCAACTGAACGAGCTTGAGGAAGCCGCGCTCCCCATTGCAAGGTTGTTAGTGCCACACCCGGGCAGACCTAAAACTGCGCCACTTGTGGATCGTTTGAAGGAAGCCCCCGGGCGTCTGCCAATGTACGTCAAGCACTTGGTGAAGTCAATTCCAAGCCAAGTCTTGGCGTACATGAAGTCGTATTTCCCCAAGGCTCCAGTGAACGTGATCGTCGATGGACTCGCAGCAAATTGCACCAATGATCAGCAATTCGGTTCCGCTTCATATACAATTGATGGACTTCATGTACGAGCAAGCTAAGATCAACAAGGACACCGTCACCAAGTTCAAGGCCATAGACAAGGTGTTGGAGAACATCGATAGCAAAGTGACGGAGGTCGGAAGCTCCAACCATCAAGTGCTCAACATGATGAAGATGCTCGAGACGCAAGTGGGACAACTAGTCAGGAGCCTATCCGCTAATGGAGGGAAGCTTCCGGGACAACCTAAAGGTCCTGAAACGGCGAAGGCTATTCAAACACGTTCGGGGAAGGAGACTGAAGATCCGGAATGTCCTGCGGGAGCAAGGAAGCCTAAACTATCTGCCGAGGTGGAGGAATTTTCTAAAGAGGAAGTTACGGAGATCATCACCGAAGAGCCCGAGTTTGATATGTCGGGAGAATACACGAAGATACCGCAACTGAAGCCACACTACTTTTGAGGCAAACTTGATAACCACTTTGAGAAGTTTGTGGAGGTTGTGCGTAGACTTAGCATCAAGATGCCATTATTGGATGCCCTTCAAGTTCCTACATATTCTCGTTACTTCAAAGATATCCTTGCAAATAAATATGAGATAGCAACACTCGGGGTAGATCATGTCATGATGTCCAAGTAATGTAGTGTCGCTATTGCTAATGGACTTAGAAGCAAAAAGACCCCGGATGCCCAACAATTCCATGTTCCGTTGGTTCATTCAAGTTCCAGAAGGCGTTATGGCGACCTTGGAGTAAGTGTGAGTTTCATGCCAAGGGATGTGTTCGAGAAGCTAAGCCTACCATTGGAGCCTATGGTATGTGTTTGGAGTTGGGTGATAACTCCATTCGCTATCCCTTGGGCATCGCCGAAGATGTTCCTGTGAAAGTTGGACATCACTCCATCCCCGTCAACTTTTTGGTACTCGAGATGGGAGAGAGGGAGAAGCCCCCACTCATCCTTTGGAGGCCTTTCCTCAAGACCATGGGAGCTACTATTGATGTTGGCAAGGGGGAGATCAACTTCGACATTAATGGAGAGAAAAGTTCTTTCAAGTTTCAACCATGCCTCGAGGTATGCAATATGATTGAAGTTAAATATGTTCCACCTCATCATCACATTGTTAAGGAAGAACCAAGGAAGAAGGAAGGGATGAAGAAGAAGGAAGAGCCGAAGAAGGACTTGAAGAAGATCAAGGAAGTTGTTGCATTCGTCGAGACAAAGGAACAAAAGCCCCTTGTGAAGACCAAAAAGATGACTAAGCCGGAGAATAAGCTCGTGCCCAAGATGGTGCGGAAGTGGGTACCCAATATTGCAACACCCGCAAAGAGCGTTGATCCGAAGTAATCAAGTGAAGAAGTCTTCCATGGACTATAAACGAAGCACTAGGGGGGAGGCAACCCGTTTCGTCAAGTCAAGAATAAGCTACCGGGAGGACAACCCGATTGCAGGTTTTTTGAGTCTTTTCAAGTAATTTAGTTTTCAATTTTACTACGCAAAGACATTAGACTTAGAAGTGGTTAAACAATATTAGAGACATAAATCTTGGTTGAATATTTTGCTTGATCACAAACCCTTTACATGAACCATCCTATATGAATGTTTGCTTCTTTTCAAGAAACCACAACCAAATAAATTCAGAACCTAAGTCAACCATTCATCCTCTTATGATGTTGTGGTTGACTTGTTTTTCATGCTAAAAACACACAAGTAGAGCCACGACTTGTATCTAGATGTTATTTAAATTTCAGCACGTTGTAGGACTCGTGTGAACCTAGAAACTTAACTTTTGGTTGGTTTAAAAATCTACATCCTTGGTTTCTCTAAGATTAGAATTTTTCTAAGCCTCATTTAATTTTATTTTTTTTCAAAATATCTCTCATTTAGCAAAAATTAGAACCTAAACCTATGCCCCCATGATCAAGTCGAGAAAAGTTTGCTCTCAACTAATGAAGGTAAACAATACCGGTGAGACCGATATAAATGTAGTCGGAAAATATTTTTGACTTACATTTGTTTTTAATTGTTTAAAAACTTCTCTAAATTTATGCTTGAGCTCTCCCATAGCTCTGAAATTATTTTTAGTTTTCAAAATTAGAGGAGTGCTTAGCCTTAAGACATGCTTAGAGGGAGGCAATCTAGTTAAACAAATCATGCATGCACCATGATGCGTCATTGGATGCCCTTTCAACAACTTTCATCAAGACCACATGCAAAGGACAAGCATGGGTGGGCAGCAAGCATTGTTTAGCAGGAAATTCATGGTGGCATGTGAATCAAGGGAGCATGGACATGACTCAAGGCAAAGGCATCAAGTGGAAGGACCAATAATGCAAGCAAAGGAGTGGATGAGAGAGTTTTGGCGGTGCAACTAGTGGAGCACGCGGGCACGAAAGTCACAAAGGGGAGATCATCACTCTGGAGGAAAGACGCGCCAGGGGAGGCACGGGGCCACCCAGGCTGGTCGGCCTAGGCCGGCCGGCCTCCCCTATAAATGGCACCCCCGATGCTCGTCTTCAGTAGGCAAGCAGCTCTTCCCTTTCTCTATTTGTGTGCTTTAAATTTTCAGTCCAGAACCGCCTTAGACTTAGCCATCCTTCCCAAGTTGGTTTGCCTAAGAAAATCACATCCTTAATCCACTCAAAATCCATACTCTGAAATAATTCTTGAGTGCTTTGTTACCGGTTAGAACCCCAAAATTATATTAGAGTGAAATGTGCTGCAATCATGTGGAAGAAAACCACAAGCCTCTTCACCTAGAAGAAGGGGTCATCATCATCCAAGCCATCTTCGACGCCGCCTTCGAGGAGGCACCCAGTTTCCAAGTCATCTCGGAGCATGGAGGAGGACACGGCACCACCGAGGAGGAACGACCCTCTCCTCCCCGGTGGCATGAGGGCTACAAGGAGCTCGTCCATGAGGTTTACCGAACCTGAAGGGTGTACGGAGGAGCAGCCCGTCCCACCTCATCGATCGACTTGTTCATCCACTCCACCTCCATACACTCCGCGGTACTCCGCATATGACTTCATCATCATGTCGTAGGAGAGGAGAAGAAACTATCTCGCCTTGAGGAGAGGCTTGTGGCAAACGTCGATTTCGACGATCAAGCTCTCAACTTATTGGGTTTTGGCATGGACATTTATTATATGTTGGGGCACCTTGGATGGGTGCAATTCTCCAATGGGGTGTCGGCAAACACCCACAAGGAGTTTCCCTTGAAAATTTTGATGACTATGGCGCAGATCCTTGATGAGGGGGTGCCAAGTTTATCATTCCGATTGGAGGGAATTCAGAAAGTGGTTCCCTATGAGCATATTAGGGAGCTACTTGGTTTCCAAAAGGGAGCTCCGGAAAAAGTTGACGTGCCGGAAGGCATGTTGGATGGATTTTGAAATTTAATATCCGGGGAAGCCCACCAACAAAGGAATTCCATCCGGAACCCCATCATCCAAGTATTCCACTCATGGATGTGTAAAAGATTTTGGGGAGGATGAGGGAGACGAAGGTGACCGACACAGAGTTGAATTGGCTTTACTCAGCCTTAATTTCTAGGCAGCCAATAGACCCCTCATACCTTATGATCAACCGATGGTGTTGCGAGGCAACATCGGGATCGGGAGATATTGGTTCGAGGTGCTACCTCTCCATGTTGGCCATCTCCTTAAGGCCGATAATTCCAAGAAATCCTGAACATCTTCTACCTGGGACCTCTCTCAGATTTGAATACTTGAAGAAAAGAAAATATATAAGTGGAGATGAGAGAGGAGGCTTTAATGTGGCCAAAGTGAACTTACCCCTTCCGGATCCAAGACTTAGACTCTTCATTCAAGAGAAGGAAGATTGGTTGGAGGAAGGACTCCTTGTGCCGACAAGTAAGAATAAAAGAGGAAGAATTGTAGAGGAAGGATCCTCCTCATAGCAAGAGGGAGGTGCATAACAAAACTATGTGCCACCATTTGGAGGAATCCCTACACCGTCAAGTTATTACGGAGGGCCATCAATGCAAGCATGGGGGAGTGGTGCAGTCGTGCCCCCACAAAATTATGTGCTGCCCAACGTAACCTTTTCAGAGCCCTATGCGCAGTACCCCCAACCACAACAAAGTGTGGCCATAATTGGAGGATATGCTGCAAGAAACATGCAAAATGTCGCAGCCATCAAATCCAATGCGACTCAATTAGGTGAAGGCAATGCAAATATTGCCTATTAACATAGGCATCCTCACCTAGTACCGACGGATAAATTCATTGGAGGGGATGTCCAATCCTATTATGAGCAAGGGTAGAACTACCAAGATTATCAACACCAACCACCGGCGGAAGATTAGAAGGAGGAGCTTTATTTTTCTTTTCTTTTCCCTTTTTCTCTAATTTTCAGCTTGTGTTGCTTATGTATGCGTAGTGTTTTCAGTTTTTAGTTTATTTTCAGCATGTGTGTTAGTTTGTTTTCATCATGAATAAAGTCATCACCTTTTTTTACCTTTGGTAAAGTTATAAAATTTATGCCATGATAATATATGATTATAATTGGCGCTTTGTTTATCTTTGTATTTGTTTTATGCATGATTAAGCTAATGCTCTCTTAAAGTACAAATCTGAAATTATCTAAATGCTAGCTTAATCTTTAGCGAAGGTTATCATAATAATGAAAGACCCGTAGTGTTTTATGTGCTCTCAAGTTTTAGATGGATTAAAGATGATTTTTATTCTTAAAAGTAATGCTAACCTTGTCATGAATATCACTTGCGTGTTTCTCTACCTATCCAGAGCCTTATATATATTTGAGTGCATAAACCTTAGTGTACAAGATTTATTTTTGGGTAAGTTTTTGCAGGCTATGATTTCTCTGGCTCGAGACTAAGAAGCTGGTCATTCCGGTTTTGCGTAACTATCTTATTGCTAGCCTCTTATCCGTGCATTGTGTATCCCCACATCGGAGATCTCACAAACTTCGCCGGATATCCACCCTTAAAACCAAATATCATATTTTGTGATTACCTCCTTGACCACAACCTATCGTTGAGAATGGATCATCAATTCAAGGAAGATTGCAAGATGGTGCTAACATTGAAGATTTCAAAGGAAAAGTTTTTCTGGTACCTACCTTATCTCTATCACCTCTTTCCTCGAGGACAAGAAAACGTCTAAGCATGGGGGAGGAGGTGCAATTTTAGAGTTCAAAGGGGAGCAAATAAAAAAAATTATGAGAAAGAAAAAGAAGAAAAAATGAGAAAGACAAAGAAAAAAGAAATAATGGAAAAATATGTATGAGAAAAAGAAAATAAAAAAATGTGAATATGAGTAAAAATAAAATAAGCTCCCCGGTTCTCTAAAGTGCGTTAGAAATATCAAGGATTCAAGATTAAAAGATCCAAACTCATTTTCCAACCATGTGCAATCCGATAACGAGGACTTCCTTCGTGCCTCGAGATCACTCTTTGCCATTTCCACATGTCCACCTATCTCGAGTGTGTGTATTTTTCTCTTCCCCTCCTTGATTTAACATTATTTTCCAATGAACTTTTTGACGAGTCTCAGTATGACCATGAGAAGTTTGTCTTGTTTTGACAACATCTCATTTATAATACCTTGGTAGGACTAAACTTTCACAAAAAGCTCCATAAAATCCTACCACTTATATATGTAATTAGAGGAATAGGAGTAGAATAAATAGGCTTGAGAGACAAGATGAGATGAGAGTTCATGAGCAATATGCAAGATGATTTGTGAACTTGGTTTAGCTCTTTTTCATCTCATTCTTTATTTCAAAATTTCTGAGATCTATTTACACCTTGGGAAGCATGTTAATACTTGTGGGATGAGCTTGATTGATAATCTACACTCCGTAGGGATGAAGGATAGTACCTTATGAAACTCTAACAAATTAAATTTTGAGAGCATTATGTTTTCTCATGTATGATCAAGTGCAAGGTTTAAACAATGAAGGGCAACGGTGATATCCATCGAAGGCTTACTCGAGGACGAGCAAGGTTTAAGCATTAGGGAGATGTTGACGGTGAAATTCCGTCAACCTAGCCATGAGTTTACCTTCGGTGTTGGCATGACTTTTATATCTTATCCATTGGTACTAACCCCCTTCGTATAACAAGTTCGTTTGTGCATGTCGGTTTTGGAGTTTAGTGTTTATGTAGGGTTTCAATGTTGAAAGCAAGACTTTCGGGATAAGTTCATCAAGCACCTTGTGACAAGACCTTGAAGCTCGGTACAAGTCATGCAATGAAGCAACCATGACTCCAAGAAGCCCAGGGACCAAACCCGAGAAGATGACAAACTCCGAGGACCCAGTCAGAAAAGTGCCAAATCTTGCGGGACAAGGCGCTTCATCCAATTCAGAGAGAAACTGACGACAAGGGCCCACATCCAGAAGGGGGAAAGATCTAGAAGACTCGGGAACCAACACCAGGCGAAGGAGGCGGCTAACTAAGCCGAAGTGGGCCTAGGCCGGTCGGCCCAGACCAGCCGGCCCAGCCCACTCCGGGGCCCAGTCAGCCCTCCTTTGACCTAGCCGCCATTCGAGCTATATATAGCCCTGAGGTCAAGAGCCATAGATCAATCCATTCATCATCGGCCGTCGGGGAGCAGAGTAGAGAGGGACACCATCTCGGAGAGGAGATGGTCGAGCTAGTTGACTAGGGTCTCCCTAGCCGACGTGAGAACCTTGCAAGGAAGACCACGTTGAAGTTCCCGGAGCTAGAAGCAAGATCAAGATAGGATCCCGGTGGTGATCTTGATTCAAGTATCATGTACTATGTTGAATTATTAAGTTGCAATCCCATTTTTAGCGATCAAGTGTTTCTCCTACGTCTTTGATTTCAATCAACTTTTTGTATCTTAGATCTATTCTCAAGATAGATCACCGAGGATGTTCTTGTATCTGTGGTGGCTAGAGGTGCATGCCTGACCTTCCGAAAGATTTCAACTTGTCCTTGGACTCGCCCTAGACTAATCCGCACGAATAGGGGTGCATTGTGACAGAACGGTGGCTCCAAAAGGCGGGCATTTTCAGAGTCGGACGGGAAACCATGGTTTAAAGAGACTTTTAATGAGATTTTACTTGCTATTGCTTCCTTTGCTCGGAACTTCAACAAAGGCTTGATCCAATCTCTCTAAATTGTTTTATCTATCCCCCTCTATCTCTTGGTACCTCTGGTCATTAGTAGATTAGATTCGTTCTTGTGATGTTCTTTGATATTAGATGCATAGGTTTCACCTCTTGAAGATCTAAGTTTCTCGCTTTAATAGATCAACTCTTGCATCACACATTTGTTCCACGGATTCGATACCTTGGGTTCACCACTCGAGGGAAGAAGGGTCCCTTGACTACGACAGGAGACTTGTCCACTTGCAAGTCTACTTGAAGTTTAATATGATTATATACCGTCAACAAGTAGTCCGGAGACTAGTGCCAGGATCGAAAGGCCGCTTACAGCAGGGAGTCCGGGAGTAGTTGTATAGACTTGGACCCGTAGAGTAGTCGAACGACTACGCATAGAAGCGCACAGCTGGTCGACGTTCCACGAGTTGCTGATGTCGTCGCCCTCAAGTGTTTGGAGGCGGTAGGAGCCATGTTCGGTCACCTTGGAGACTGAGAAGGGACCTTCCCATGGCGATCTGAGGTTGTGTAGTCCTTCCGTATTCTGGATGTGACAGAGGACTAGGTCGCCGACGTTGAAGGAGCGTTCCTTGACGTTGCGATCATGATAGCGTCAGATACCCTCAAGGTACCTTGCTGATTGGATGAGGGCGGCGCAGCAAGCTTCTTCGAGGGCATCGATGTCAACTCGTCTGCTGTCTTCTGAGGTGCCCTCGTCATATTGTTCTACTGCTGGAGATTCCCACATCACGTCGGCGGGTAGGATAGCTTCGAAGCCATAGACCACGAAGTAAGGCGACTGCCCTGTCGGCATGGTAGGTTGAGTACGAAGCCCTCGAGT
The DNA here is from genome assembly GCA_947561735.1 of Cenchrus americanus. Classification (NCBI taxonomy): domain Eukaryota; kingdom Viridiplantae; phylum Streptophyta; class Magnoliopsida; order Poales; family Poaceae; genus Cenchrus; species Cenchrus americanus. The sequence continues at coordinate 159,360,865 of OX387242.1, read as the reverse complement.
GCGTTGGGTAGTTCATTGATCCACTTGCCTCAATTGGTGTTCGCTGTGTCGTGCAGTTGCTTCTCGAGGGCGTCGAGTATCATCCCATTGGTGCGCTCAACTTGTGCATTGTCACAGGGGTGGGCGACTGAGACATATCGGACGTCGATCCCACTATTCTCACAGTACTCCCAGAACTGGTGGTTGTTGAAGTTGCAAGCCAAGTCTGTGATGATGTGATGGATAACCCGTAGCGATGCACGAGCTCATCCAAGAAGTTGAGTACTCTGTCGGCCTTTAGGCAAGTGACCGGCTTGACTTCGATCCACTTGGTGAACTCGTCAATGGCCACCAAGACCCTTTTGAATCCTCCTGGCGCCGTTGGCAGATGCGCAATCATGTCGAGCCTCCAGTAAGCATAGGGCCATGTTAGTGGTACGGTGACTAGCTTATAGGCTAGGACGTGTTGTTGTTTGGCAAAGTATTGGCCTCCTTGGCACTTTCTGACAAGTTCTTTAGCATCGCCTAGGGCTATGGGCTAGTAAAAAGCTCGTCGGAAAGCTTTGCTCACCAGCGTGTGAGAAGACGCATGGTTGCCGCAGACGCCTTTGTGGATCTCCTACAAGATGTCCTTGCCTTCTTCCCGGGGTACGCACCTCATGAGTACTCCAGAAGTAGCACCCCGCATGTAGAGCATGTCTCTGACTAGTACATAGTTTTTAGCTCGATGGATGAGTTGTTCTGCCACGTTCTTCTCAGAGGGAACCTTCAGCTCGCGGATGTAGTCGATAAAGAGTTATCGCCAGTCGACGTTAATCATCATGACCCTTTGACCAGGCTGTGATCATGCTGGATTAGTGGTCGTGGGCGCTGACTCTAAGATGGATGGCGCATGAAGCTCGTGCATGAAGACTCCGACAAGTACTTGTGCGCGAGTAGAACCAAGCTTCGACAGGACGTCCGTTGCAACATTGTTGTCGCGGACAACGTGGTGGAACTCAAGACTGTAAAACTTGTTCTTGAGCTTGCAGACTTCCTGGAAATAGGCTTCCATGTTCTCTGTTTTGCAATCCCAAGACTTGTTGATTTGTTGATGACCACTATGGAGTCGTCGTAGACCAGTAGTGTGGGGCATACACCCCGGGTACTCATTCAAGGAAGGAAGAAGAGTAGAAGACGGACTCCTACTAGGACTCGCTCTGTGTAATCCTACTAGGACTCCTACCTTGTAACCGACTAGGACCTGCCCCCTGGGCTATATAAAGGAGGACCGGGTACCTAGGAGGAGATCCACAATCCCTCCGGGGAACAACACCCAAGCGCAGGGCGCAATACTACTCCAAACAGGACGTAGGGTAGCTACTCTGGCTACCCGAACCTGTATAAATCTTGTGTCTTGTGTCCTCACGCGTACCTTCGGGTTCCAGATCATGGCGATCCCCACCCTCTACCTTGCTGCGGGTACCTCCCATGGAGGTCGACAGGTTTAAACACCGACAGCTGGCGCCCACCGTGGGGCTATCGTCACGATCATCGGCGAATTCAAAGGACTTCATCAACAAATCAATATATGAAAGAGCTGCGGAGACTCAGAACTCGTCGACTCGTCGTATCCATACTCTACTGCTCTCGGTGCACAAAGCCGAAATTGAGGAGATTTTATTTTTCACTCTATCTCAGAGTCGACACTACTGATGATCTCGAGATGGATACAACTCCGTATTTTTTAGCTGTCCGTCGGAGGCAACAAGACAAGACCAACTCCCTATTCCGAACTGGAGATAAACTCAAAGACCGAAGCAATTTCAGTTTCTATAGAGTAAAGGGGAATTACGTGTCGCTAGGCATAAAAAATCCCTGGAATAAGCTCGGCACACACGTGAAGACCCCATGGAGAATATTGGCTCTTGACAACAGCCATACTAAAGCTATACTAGGAACATGCAAGATTTTTGCTTGGTGCACACGACAAGACGTACATGAGCACACCTACTTCAACTACTTGGGTACAACTACACAGTGCGCCGCGACTACTCATCATCCGGCCGTACGAGCTCTATATCAACCTTGCCGTGTGCCGCGACTACTCGCCACCCGGCTACACGGGCTCTACGTCAACCTCGTTGTGCGCCGCGAGTACACATCTCCCGGCCACAACAGCTCTACATCGACTACACCGTACGCAACTGTGACATCGTCTTCTGGGTGCACGACTACTTTGACTACTATCTCGACTAGTAAACTAGTCGAGAACGGCTTTCGCGGCATCGACAACTAGTCGGATCCACCTCCAACTAGTCGACTTCAGCTCCAACCGTCGCGGCTCCATCACCGACCGCCACGGCTTCGTCGACACTCGTCCGCGAATTAAGCTAAGTCACTTATTTCAATAATTATTTTTTCTTCGGCTTGTTTTCCGCATACAGGAACCAACACTGAAGACTACTTGGTGTACGCCTCTCGACGGCTACCTGCCAGCAGAGCTACACCGTGCCAGCTATTCCTTGGGGACCGTGGACTGACTGTCACGGGCTTGGTACACCAAATTAGGAGGCTCTTGCCACGACGTTTTGTGTACTGAGTGCTGGAGGCGCACAACGGCTACACCCTGAGGAGGCACTGCTTAATCCTTCTCTCCGCCACACGAAACAACGAGCAATCGCGCTCTCTCTTGTCGCCATGCCGACTACGTTTCGTCTACCTCTTAATGGTCTCGCTACAGTAGCACACGCCTTGATCCGCGCAAAGCCTCGGCTCTCCTGTCATGCCTCCACGCCCCCAGCGGCTATGGCTAAACATGCTCCTCAGAGACCGGGCGCTTAAACCAGCTCTCCTGTCATGCCTCCACGCCCCCAGCGGCTATGGCTAAACAGCGACCACAGAGACTGGGTGCTAAACCGCATCAGGCTAACTACTCGACGCCTAACGACCAACAAGAGCATTACACATGACATTTACATCTATATTCATATTTGTATTTGTCATTTGTAGATTCAATTTCTACAACAATGCTACATAATGTACGCATCTCTACTTTCAGGTCAAGCTTCGGCGACGACTTCCAGTACGCTCCGCGTACCTCCACCGGCGCGGCTAGTTCCCAAACTCGGGGGCTACGCACCAAATTACTACTCGATGGCAACTCGAGTAGTCTCCGCTAGCTCTCTAGCTCGGGGGCTCAGCACCAACAACTACTCGACGTGGCTCCTACGGCTCTCCTGGCGATGAGCTCGGGGGCTGAACGCTACAAGATTACTCAAATGATGACTTCCGCAAACACTGAAGACCCTCGAACTGATTCTTCAATCGTTCCAAGGCTCGGGGGCTACTAGGCTACACTCATCAGTTGATTTTTTCAAGACGGAAGCAGAATCAAGATTAACCCTCAGCCAGAGTCTACAACTCAACCTAAGGCTCGGGGGCTACTCCATATGGAGTGCGATTTTGCAACCGCACTTCCATATAATCTCGACTTCAAGACTAATGAGCTGGACCACCTTCCAGCCTCGCGGCAGTTCAAGTACTATTGAAGGCTTCTCCAAGCAGTACTCGTGGACTCTCAAGAAGTACTCGAAGAGGCTTCAAGACTACTCGAACTACTACTCTCGACTCCAACGTGCTCGGGAGCTTGTCGGGCATACACCCCGGGTACTCATGCAAGGAAGGAAGAAGAGTAGAGGACAGACTCCTACTATGACTCGCTCTGTGTAATCCTACTAGGACTCCTATCTTGTAACCGACTAGGAACCCGCCCCCTGGGCTGTATAAAGGAGGGCCGGCTACCTAGGAGGAGATCCACAATCCCTCCGGGGAACAACACCCAAGCGCAGGGCGCAATACTACTCCAAACAGGACCTAGGGTAGCTACTCTGGCTACCCGAACCTGTATAAATCTTGTGTCTTGTGTCCTCGCGCGTACCTTCGGGTTCCAAATCATGGCGATCCCCACCTTCTACCTTGCTGCGGGTACCTCCCATGGAGGTCGACAGGTTTAAACACTGACAAGTAGCCGCTTGATTCCCAATGAGATTGTGAGGGGGAGCCCATGCAGTAGAGTTCCATACTCGGCTTCGTTATTTGAGACCTTACAGAAGATCTGTGGGACGCACTTGAGTTGTTCGCCCTTTGGAGAGATCAGGAGTACCCCTGCACTTGCGCCCTCGAGCTTGAGTGAACCATTGAAGTACATCAACCGATGTTCTAGCCGCTCGGTTGGAGTTGGTATCTGATTCTCCCGCCATTCTGCCATGAAGTAAACTAGTGCTTGAGACTTGATGGCGGTGCGTGGCTTGAAGTCGATTTTAAGGGCGTCGAGTTCGACTGCCCATTTGGAGATTCTTCCAGTAGTGTCTTGATTGCGTAGAATGTTACCGAGCGGGTAGTCGGTGATGACGGCGATCGAGTACTCCTGGAAGTAGTGTCGTAGCTTCCATGAGGTGATAAGCACTACATAGAGTAGCTTTTGTACCAGCTGGTAGCGTGCCTTGGACTCTAACAGGACCTCGCTGACGAAGTAGACTGGTCGCTGGACTGGGTTGGCGTGGCCATCTTCTTGCCGCTCGACAACGATGGTCATACTGACCACATGAGTAGTCGCAGCAAAGTAGAGCAGTAGCTGCTCCTTTTTCGAGGAGCCGTGAGGACTGGTAGTTTGGACAAGAAGTCTTTCAATTGTGCCAGAGCTTGAGCGGCCTCTGTGGTCCACACAAACTTCTCTTAGTGATTGAGTAGTTCGAAGAAGGGGAGCCCCCGTTCTCCAAGCCTCGAGATGAATCTGTTCAAGGCCTCCATGCACCCGGTCAGCTTCTGTACATCCTTGATGCAGTTGGGAGCTTTCATGTTGGTGATGGCAGAGATCTTCTCGGGGTTGGCTTCAATGCCATGGTGGCTGATGATGAAGCTGAGTAGTTTCCCTGGTGTACGCCAAAGACGCACTTGTTGGGGTTGTGCTTCAACTAGTACTCTCGCAGAGATGCAAAAGTCTCTTCATGATCAACGATGAGTGTGTCGGAATTTCAGGTTTTGACAACCACGTCATCCACGTAGGCTTCGATTCTCTTGTTGAGCTGCTTCTTGAAGCAGGTCTGTATAGCATACTGGTAGGTGGCGCCGACGTTCTTCAACACGAACGACATCGTCGTGTAGCAATAGGCGTCTAACGAGGTGATGAATGCAGTCTTCTCCTGGTCTTCTTCCATATAGTGATCTGGTGGTACCCGGAGTAGCAGTCGAGGAAGCAGAGCAAGTCGTAGCCCGTCGTGGAGTCGATGACTTGGTCAGTCCGCGGCAACCCGAAGGGGTCCTTGGGGTAGTGCTTGTTGAGGTTGGTGTAGTCGACGCACATCCTCCACTCGTTAGTATTCTTCTTGCGGACACGGACGGGGTTGATGAGCCACTCAGGATGGAAGACTTCACAGATGAAGCCGGACGCGAGTAGTTTGGCGAGTTCCTTCTTGATGGCATCTCACAGTCGTCGGCGAAATGGCGGAGGTGTTGTCACTTGGGAGTAGCTTTAGGGTCGACGTTGAGTGAGTGCTCGATCAGCCTCCTGGGCACCCCTGGCATGTCCGCTGGTTTCCACGTGAAGATGTCTCGGTTAGCTCAGAGGAAGATGACGAGCGCATCTTCCTATTCTGGGTCGAGACCCGCCCCGATCATGGTAGTCTTGCTGCTGTCGTCCGTCCCGAGGTCAGTGGCCTTCACTTGCACTTCCTCTGATGGCTGAGGCTTGTTAGCTGTGTTGATCTTCTCTGGGATCTTGACTTCGGTTGGAGCAGCTTCTTAGATGCAGCGAAGATTTCCATCATTGCATTGGGTACTTGGTCCGTCACTGCAATTTTCACGGCTTCGGTGTCATTGTCGAAGGATATCTTCAAGTCCCCTTACAGTGTGAGTACTCCGGCAAGACCTGGCATCTTGAGCACCAAGTAGGTGTAGTGGGGTACCGCCATGAACTTGGCGATAGCTAGTCTGTCGAGAATGGCACGGTAGGAGGTTTCAAATTCCGCAACCTCGAACTTGATGTACTTGGTGCGGTAATTCTCCCTTATCTTCCCGAATGTACCTCGCAGGACCACTGAGCTTAGTGGGATAGCCGCGTTACCGGGGACAATGCCGTAGAAGGGTGACACGCTCTTGGTGAGCATGTCTCTAATGTCAAGCTTCATCTTCTTCAAGGTCTATGTGAAAAGGATGTTGAGCGCACTTCCACCGTCGATGAGTACCTTATTGAGTCTGGAGCCTGCGACTAATGGTTTCATGACGAGTGGAAAACGTCCTGGCTCAGAGAAGCTTGTCCATTGATCCGCGTGGGAGAAGGTGATGGGTACCTCCGACCACCTTAGAGGTATCGACAACGCTGGTTCAAGTTCAGTACTTCCCGTCTGGTGGCCTTCTGAGACCGTGTGGTGGGTAGTCCACCGAAGAGGACGTTCATCGTCTTGTCGGGTTCCTGGAAGTCACCATTGCCTTCGTTGACTTTTTCTTGCCCTTCTTGCCATGAGGAGGTCGTGGGTCTAGTGTATCTTTGAGTGCTCGCCGGAGTTGATAGCACTGCTCGGTGGTGTGGTTGCCCTCCTGATGCCACAAGCACTTTTCTTGGAGCAAGTCTTTGAAGCCGCTAGAGGTCTTTTTCGAATTATCCTTCATATGGTGTTGTATAGCCGCGACTGTGTTGTCTGGCTTACGCTTGCGGTTAGGACCCGAGTAGTTGTTATTGTTTCAACCCCCTGGTCCTTGTTCTTGTTGTTGTTGCCGCACGTGTTGTGTTTGCTCTTGCGCAGATGGAGTCATACTTGGCATTCGCTTTGTCCTCTTCGTCGGCCCATGATATGATCATGTCCTTGAGCTTGGTGATGGAACTCGAGCTGCAGCGACCGAAGTCTTCGAAGGTGTGATGGTGATAGAGTTTGTCTTGGAAAAGGTCGATGACCTCCTTGTCGGTGACGTCGACTACGGTCGCGCACTTGTCAAAGAAGCGCCACATGTACTGGCATAGCGTCTCGCCTTGTTCTTGCTTGACCATTGCCAGGTCCATGCGGGTACCCAAGCACCCCATGGTGCCCGCGAAGTTGTTGGTGAACTGAGGTTTCAACTGGTCCCATTCGTCGATCAAGTTATTGTCAAGTGACTCGAGCCAGGTGAGTGGGGCTTTGTCCAGGCAGAAGGGTAAGTAGAGGCACTTTGTATCGTTGTTGCCACTAGCGTTTCCAATGGATAAGGCGTAGCACCTGAGCCACCGAACTAGGTCTTGCTTTGCGTCGTACTTGGTGATCCCGAGAGGTTTAAATTTCTCAGGGAGGAGCAGATCGAGAAGTCGCGCAGAGTAGGCGGGGAAGCCGTCGCTTGCTTCGGTAGCCTCTTTGCGATGGATCTCCTCGATCATGTGGCGAGTATCGTAGCCGCCACGTGAGTTGCTGGTGATGTGGTTATTCGCGTGGCCTCAGCCTCTGCGGTCGCCGCCGCCACCAACTCTTCTGCCAGTGCTGTGTGATGAACTTCTGCCGCTGCTGCCGCCGCCGCTGCCATCACCGCGACTAGCGGCGCCGCGGCTACCACAATCACCACACTGGTTGTTGCCACCCTGGGACGGTCCTCAGCTGAGACCCTAGAGCGATTTGGTTTGGTTCTTGTTCTCCATGGTCACGGTTGCGTCTGTCGTCTGCCGGGTTGTGACTAGTAGCTTCGTGATGTCTGGCTTCATGAGTTCTAAGGGGGGGGGGTACTTCGGTGACCCTATTGTCAACTCTCATGAAGTAGGCATTTTCAGTGAGCTTGGCGATGACCTCGCCTGCGTGGATCCCCTGGGCCTGCCATGCTATCGTGGTGTTGGACACGAGGCATTGCTCAGGAGTGGTGTGCACCCGGTTGGCGACTTGATCTAGAGCCTCGTTGAGGTTCGGATAGGAAGAGCCTCTCAGAGACGTCTACTCGATTCGTTCCACTTTCTGTTGCGGTAACGCCGAGCATTCTTGTTGTCGGTGGTCTCATCAGGGGTGCGTTGGCAGACAACTCGTCTTCTGAGTTGTCGTCAAGGTATCGGTCAGGTCGAGTTTCCAAAGTTCTGATGTCGCCGGTAGCCATGAACACTTGACGGTCGGGAGTGCCGAGACTAGAGTCAGTAGTCGCCACCTCGGTGGGAGTATGCTCCTCGTTTGGAGCCAACGGGGTTCCCTCCTAGAAGGGAAGTGTGTCGAGGTAGGTGACACAGCGTGAGTTGTCGTCCGTCAGCTCTGCAGGCTTGCGGTCGGGCGAGTAGACAAATCTTCCATCAAGAGTAGATGTTGTGACCAAGCTGGTAGTAGGGCCTGACAGCGGTTCCTCAGTCATGTTGACTCAGACTCAGGCTTGGTTGGGTTGGACCCAAAGTTGTACTCGTACGAAAGAGTCTGAGTACTAGCTGGATGCAGGATTGTAGTCCGAGGAGTACTCAGAGGCAATCTCCTTGCCAGCCCGGTGTGCAGCGAGAGCTTCAGCATGGGCCCTACTTGAGTTGCAGAGGCCATATGAGAAGTACTCGTGCAGTGGGGTCGTCTCACACAATGGCTCAAGAGTCGGCTCGCATGCGATGACCCAGGGAGACATCGAGTTCGAGTTGGAGGCGGATCCAAACTTGAAGCCGACGTGTTGGTTGTAGATCGAAATTTCACCGAATTTTTTGGTGAGCGTGCCCGTGATAGATTCAGAGAGTGTCACAAGCCTAGTCTCCAGGTTCAGGGTCGTGGTGAGGTGGCGCTGGAAGGACCCTGCGCTGTTAGCGATGCAAACCCAAGAACTGAAGACGGAAGTGTCGCCACGGTTGAGAGCAGCGGTTGGCTTGATGATGATGGAAGCCGTCAAGTTCGCCATGAGATCATCAGCGAGATCCCCTACCTAGCATGGCAGTTGTCGGTGTTTTAGACCGGCAACCTACCAAGGGGAGTACCCATGGTAGATGAATGTGGCCTTGCCGAGATCGGTAACTCGAAGGAAAAGACACGTGGCACACAATTTAGACAGGTTCGGGCCGCGAGGTGCGTAATACCCAATGTCCTATATGTTGTGTAACTCTGGACATATTGGGTGAGTTTACAAGATGATGCGGATGATGAGAGAGGGGTCCCTGCCTCGCCTTATGTACTCCAGGAGGCAGGGTTACAAGTCGGTTTGAGGGGAGAGTAATTGTCGTGTACAGCTAGAAGTACTTTACATGGATCTGTACATGTGTAGCTTCCTAACCGAGTACTATCCCTCTGTAGTACTTGCACTCCACACCAACAGGTGCCATGTAGATCAAGTCGAGTAGTCTCAGGGACCCACCGAGTAGTCGGTCCAAGTACGCACCTGAGTAGTGGGCCCAGGAATGTCCATACGACAAACAACCCCGTGCTTAAAGGCTCTACTACCCGTTGACGACCTCTCGGTCCTAATCACAGCTCCTCACTGAGGCCCCCATGCCTTCTAGGTTGATTAAGACCTACAAAGTTCAAGACTGACGCCTCGTATTGTGCCACTGCACAACGGTCATGTTGACCCAGGTCGACACAGGTTCTTTTGTCAAATTCTATGGCCTTCTGAAGGTCAGCGTGCTTCCACAGCCACGCCGGTACTTTGTCTATGCCATTGCTGCCAGGGCGCCTATATACTTTTGTCAAGACACATCGTTTTGCCATGCAAAGCATGTGTATAAAAGCTTCTTCTGGTCCTGGTCTACCTTACATGGTGCAAACAAGATGCAAACATATTAAAGGTCCTGGTCTACCTTACATGGTGCCTACGGCGCAACCTAGACTGATGAAGCGTGACACAAGACTTCTTCTAGCTTCAGGACCTACTTGGAGATCTCCACGGTCGCCGAGGTCGTGGCTGCCACACATCCACCTCTATGCCTGCCCAGAAGGTTTCCTGTGGAGTCTCATCTTTTGCTAGGGTGCTCTCACAAGATCCCAAATCGGACCAGCGTCACCTCGGGCCTCTCCCACCGTAGTTTGGTAATCCCAAGCATGGCCTCAGGCCTCTTCTCACAAGGCCTTTCAAGGTATGTAATGCCCCATGCTGCACCTAGATTCCTCACTGAGCGTAGGTGGAGTGGCTAATGGAGTTCTCCCAACTTCGCTAGCATTCTTCTAGCCCCAGATAGAAATAACCTAGCGCTACGCTCAAGCTACCGCGCCATGGTGCTCCTGCTTGGTCCAAGAAGCAAGTCATGAGGCCTCCTATTTGTAGCAGTGGAGTTGGTCTTGGATGTCATCTGCACTTTAACTGGTGTGGCATCCTTATCCACAACACTGTTACCACGTGGAGCGCGAGGTCTTTGTCCACATCCGGGAGTGCTGACACGTCTGCCACCCACCTGATGAAAACTTTTCAGTTTTTGTCACATAGTGCCAGCGGTTGCATCTCTGCTTCAGGAAGGTCTCATGTGTGCAAAGTATGCCCGTGGGGTGCTATACGACAAGCTTTCTGGCGCCTAGCACTGCTTTGCAGAGATTCTGCATGGCTTGTCTTACTTAGTGGGGAGAGCATCCAAAAGCACAAGCAGAAGGCCGTTGTTCTCAGTTCATTCTTCAAGCATCAACTCGGCCTTCCAAGTCACCTTACTGCTCGGGGGGGGGGGGCTATTCCATGAGTGTGTCTTATGATGCCCTCTTCTTCTACATCTCGTCGACCTACCGGAAGCCAGCTTCCACCATCCCTCCGCTCGACCTCCCTTTGGTCAGCACAGGGACCTCCCCCGAAGGCATGACGATATTCCCTGACTCCGGTCAGGTCGGCGGATCTTGAACTCGACAGCGCCTTGTATTCGCTTCAAACTTCTGGATCTGCGTTCCAGGAGCTTGATGTTCGACTTCATGTGCGCTGGGAGCGTTTTATTTTTTGGATGCCCGTGCACCCTTGGCGACCTTGACTATGCCATGACTTCACCACGCCTCGATATGACTTCGCCTTGGCCGGTACGCCTACACATTGATCGGGGGCTTAAGAGACATGGGTACCAATGGGTCCCCACTGACCAGGGTCCTAAAGCTCCCTGTCAAGTGGACCCAACCTATCAGAAGCCCCGCCAACCTGTAAGTGGGCCCGGAGACCTTATCCACAACCTCGGCGACATTGAAAGACTCCAGGAGACCTTATCCAGATCCCAAAGGATCCGCGGAGCTTGTGGCGCCAGACTCTCCCCCAGGTCTCGGCTCGACACCACCAATAGGTCCGCAGATCACGGGGTTCACCCTGTAATCACGGAAGATGACCTTCCTAACTTGTAACTGACCCCGATGAGGGTCCACCGACCTGGAATGGAAGCTCTAGCCGGTTGACCATATAAGGTGGCGTAGACCTCCATTCGAGGGGACTTCCCCATTCACGCATAATTCGACCGCATACTGGATGTAGGGTTTTACTCTCCAGAGCCGTTCTCGTTGTATTCCGAGTTCCTTAGACATTCTCGTTGTATTCTGAATTCCTCCTGTGAACTACCACCTACGCTCTTACTTCCCGATCCCCTCTAATTAACCTACAACCGCTTGGGTCACCCCCTTGTGGATCTGTCCAGGTCTTACCCCCCTGACAATAGGTATACATTGCAACTAAATATGCACACATGTTTTTGACTATGAGTACTAATTATGATATATGGTTGAATGTAGGGGCGACTGAGTTCACACGTGCTACTCAGGACCGCGACCCTGGAGCTCCATGATCGCAGAGGAGAATGGTTGGACCCGCAGACTATGACACTCCTTTGTACTCTTCTTCCCAGTACGGCGATACCTCACAGTCTTTTCAATATCCCAAGCCTGACATTAGCATGCAACCACTAACAAGATGGGTGTACAAATGGGAAGATCCACAATTTTACACTATGTTATTTCAGCAATGGGGGATAACTGCAGGGTGGACGGGCCAAACTTGGCTAGACTACAAGGCTGAGTTGCTTAGAGTGCAAGGTTTGAATTGATGTCCACCACCAAATACCAGATGGCGACACAAATGGGGGTCTTCCCATTTCTACAACACCATTGATCTTTTATTGATGTACAATTATTGCTATGGGATTGTATGCATGATTACCACTATCATTATGGTATTGTATACACAATTATTACTATGACATTGCTTGTATGCAAAAACTATGATATTGTTCCTTTGATGAGGTCCTTTACATTAATATATGCATAGGTCATGCTAAAATTTTCATTACTTTACCACTAGGGAACCACGAAAATAGTTTCGGTATTTAAGTTTGGTAAGCCGGTTTACAGAGTAAACCGAGCGGTAACCGGTCCCAACTGATCGGCATACCGATCCAAACCATTTGTATTGCACTTTTTATTTTGTTTTTTGAATTTGTTCGGTTTTCACTGGTTACCGCAGCTAATCGAGCGGTTTACCAAAACTAAAGGTCGATGGTTCTAACGTCCGGTTCGGTACGTGAAACCCAGCCCATGGCGGCGAGGTTCGCCGGCCACGTGATGGCGGCGCTGTGGGACGTCGGCGACGTGACGCACTAGAGTGTGTGCTCTGGCTCCCGAGCACGCTGACTCAACCGGTCAACGCCTCATCACAACGTTCGAATTAAAAAAATCCAAATGGAATTCAATTTTCTCCAAAAGAAAAGTTGGAGAGGAACTACATCTCTACAACTTTTACAAAGGGCGACATGGTGTTTGAGCAACGGCTTGGTTGGGGAAGCCTTTTGAAGTAGGCAGTCTGAAGAGCTCAGTAAAATTGTTCAACTCTGGTTTGACCTCTATTTTGAACATTCTGCACTCAAAACTTTAAATGTTGCCATATATGAAAATTTTGTTCCTGGAAAAGAGTAATAACTTTTGTATTTGCAGATTTTTGAGCGCTTAGGAAAAATTTTGAGATATGGCCAAGACACTAGAGATAGGTACAAAGGTTCTAGGGCTTTGACCATTAAAGGAAGGGTTTGACTAGTCAACCTTGCTTAGGTCTTGCTAATTAACCTAATTACTGTTCAAAAACATTATGGATGTTACAACTAGCACATGGGTGTGGACGCAGGCACCCAACAGTGGCAGTGGAGTTGTCAAATTTTTACTGCCCGTCTGGACGACGGGCTCCAAGCATTACCATTTATTGATTGGTGCTTTGGGGGTTTGCGACCAGTCACCGCAACCGGTGCCACCGGCAAGCATACTTTATAAACTGTCATCTGAGTGTCTATAACAAAGCTCATCACCCATTATCGTGTCAAAGGTGTTGAGATCGACTTGATCGACCACCACCTTTGTCGTTACAGTTCAGGATCCCTAGACGCTAGTCACATATGTACTACTCCCTCCGTTCTTCAATATATGACATTCAGGACAACCAAAGCTCCGAGTGAACCCGAAATAGGCCATGGACTTGGATCTACCAAATGATAAGAATGCCTCTGAGATTCAATCATAAACCACTTTGCCCCGGTTGTATGTAAACCCCCCTTCACCCCCATCCCCTAAAGTGGTAAAGAAGCTTCTTTGTCTCATTAGGACAAACAAATAGGAAGGGATAGTTCTTTCATTGCATTGATAGAAGTGAGACTATCAAAACAAAAGATCTCTCTATTTTTTAGAGAAAAGAGTTGGCGTGGGTTCTACCAACGAAACGAAGAAGTTCAAGATTGGTCTGCCTCACATAATCAGAAAATAACAACAAGCTTAACACTCATATATTTTGATAGATAATATGTATTTGAACTAACTAGCTTGTCCTAAACGTCATATATTGAAGAACGGAGGTAGTACCTTTGTAGTTCGTAGCAGTCGATCACACAAAACTGGCCACATGCAAAATAATGCTTGGGCAAGTTTTTTGTTACGACCAAAATTGGTATTATAGGAGTTTGCTGGCTAATACTACTAAACAATCAACCTTCAGTATCAGATCTCAACTCCCTTTACTACCGGGTGTACAACCGTTATTCTTCCTTCGATATTGATGGAGGGGGCCCTTTAGTACTGGGTAGTTTACCAGGTACTAAAGCTCTTCCACCTGCCGTCTGTCATGCTTTGTCCGCCCCTCCGCCTCCATTTGTCTCTCTCTTTTTCCTTTTATTTTCCCTCTTGTCAATCATTTTTATTCTCTTTTATATTTTCTCATCATCTCAATCAAAATCTAAAATGCAAATCACATATATACACACAAGGACAAGAACACATGGAGAAGCACACCAGCCCTCCTGCTGGCCGCACCGCCAGGCGGCCACACTTGCATTGGGTGCGTTGCGTGGATGTCGCATATGTGTGTGCTGCCCCTTCACACTGCTGAATTTGCTCCCGCCGTCCAGTGTGCTTCAGAAGATAAGATACAACATAAAGAGAGGTGACAAGATGAGAGAATGAATGGAGAAAAGGATGGGAGTAGGCCTGGGAAAGGATCGTGCAAGCCCAAGGGCCGAAAGGGGCTCCAAACTCATGGGCCTACTTTTACGGATCGTCTATGGGCTATGTATACTAAAGGGTCGGGTTGGATTGGATTGGCTCATTAAAGGATTGGGCTGTACAAATTGGCTGAGTCATTGCTCAAGGATCGGCCCGAGGATCCTAAACGGATCGAACCCTTGCAGGCTTCCAGCCGTAGGGGAGACAATCCTAAAAAAAGTCGCAAGGGGAGGGAGACTGCGGGCTCCGATGGGAGCCAGGAGTGCCGCCGCAGCGCCATCGCCGTTCCGCCTGATCTCCTCCTGGCGCCGCTCCACCCGATCTCCTCCTCCTCCTGGTGCCGCTCCTATCTTCTCCTGGCATCGCTCCTCGTCGTCGCCCACACCCTCGAGCTGAGAAGGCTAAGATCCGGTCGTGCCGTGCCGGTGAAGAAGGCCAAGATCCGGTCGGCTCCCCTACTCCGACGGCCCCAAGGTCAGTGTCCTTTTGATTCCCCTTTTCTACTTGATGCACCCACTGTCTGAAACTCTGAATGCGCCCAGGTGTTGCTGGTGCTCACCGCCAGCCACACTGATCCACGGATGGTGGCAATGGAGCGACCTTACGTGGGGAAGGATTCATGCCCGATTTTGCGCCCGTGCCTTGCGACTTAGACGGTGTTGGTCAGTGTTGTCAATTTGGTAACATCTGGCCTAAAAGTATTGCAAGCTTCATACATTGAGTCAATGCTCTTCACTACTTGCCAAAAAAACACAATCCTGCATATGTGTACTCGACAGCGCCATATCATATCAGTAATTATGCAACCACCTAGTTCGGTGTTCTCGCTGGTCTGTCACGTCCTACCAGTCTTATCGACGAGATGTTTGCTTATTTAGTACCAAAATTAGGTGTTGATTAATGGCTGCTTTCAGATTCATGCTGGCAATAATCTAATTTGCAACATCTTAGTCTGTTCTCGAATGAGTGGTTCCTGTTTGGTTGCATACACAGTGTAGCAGAGTTTTCCCCTTTCTATATTAGTTTTAGACTGCATATTGTTCTCGAGTATGATCTGTTGCTTGTAATCAACTTCTGGTATTGGCTTTCAGAAATAAAGTGATGTATATGCGCACTGCTCTTTGATTGGAGGCCGAAGCCAAGAATAAAGATTGAACTGCCGCCATGTAAACTAATCGAAGTAGCTTGCCTTGTAAAAATATAATGACCAACGTTTGGTTGATTTGGAAAGTTAAGGGTCTAACTCCAAGTGGCAGAAATGGCAAACATGCCAACACTACCTCTGTTTCTATATTTTTGTGGAGAAATAATGAGTGCTACCTTTGTACTCAGAAAATCACTACGGCTGAGATGTACTGGATATAGATGTACTGGATATAGATGTACATGATATGAACTGAAGGTCTCCAGCATCTTATTCATGTACTTAACACAATACACATTATTCATGTATGTAGCGGTGATTTGAATACCAGTTCGTCGCTTTGCTGCCACAACTTGACCAAGGTGTAAATTGTTACAATATTCTGAATCTTGGTTTTGAATCTTGCATTCTGAATCTGATCTGAATTACTAGATTATGAATTTTGTTTTTTGTTTGTTGGAGCACATACCTATTTTGGTTGACTAGAGCAGGTAGCAGTTGTGTTCCAGCAGTTTGTGACCTGGTATTATGGAGAGAGTCTCATCAGCAACCGCAGTAGAGGTTGAGGATGCTAGGTCCACAAATCAGTCAGGCCGCTCAGGAAAAAGAGGGCAAAAGTTTGGGCTTATGGTGACTTAGAAATCATTGATGGAATTGAGAAGGCTGTCTGCAAGTATTGTAAGCTTCAATTATCTTCTGTGTCAGGGAAAGGAACAACTCATTTGAACAGACATATTGGATATTATTGCCCTCACATACCTCAAGAGGACAGGGATAGATTCCTAGCATCTTTGAAGAACACGTCCGGTAGAGATAACTCAGTGTTTGATCCAGTGGTATTCAGAGGTCTTGTTGCAATGTATTTTCTTCACGGTGAGGATGCATTTCAAAAAGCAGATGATCCCGCTTGGAAAGAGATGATAAACTATTGCCAACCTTCTTTCCATGCGGTCGGTCGACAAACAGTTCGTTCAGATTGTATGATGTTGTACGAAGAAGAGGAAATTGCAACTACAAGATAAGATCACAAAGTTGAAGTCTCATGTCAGTTTAACTGCTGATTTGTGGTCTTCTAATCAAAACTTGGGTTATCTTGGAGTAACAACACATTACATCGATGAAGAGTTTGAACTCCAGAAGAAGATAATTGCATTTAAGCAGATCTCTTATCCCCATAACTCATATGATGTGCAAGATGGGATTACTGCTTGTTTGATGGAGTGGGATGTAGTTGATCGGGTATTCTCAGTGACTCTAGACAATGCAAGTGTGAACAATAGAGCGATCAGAGACTTGTGTGCCGCTCTAGGTCCCCAGATGTTCTTTAAGGGTGAGCCCACGTGCTCTACATGTCAGATGTGTTGCCCACGTGCTAAATATAATGGTTCAATCGGGATTACAAATCATTCCATATGCAATTAAAAGGATAAGGGACATCGTTAGGGTTGCCACCTCTACACCTTCACGGTTGCAAACATTTAACTCGATCGTTCAGACATTAGGTCTCAAAGGCAAATCTGGGCTAGTTCTAGATGTTCCCCACCGTTGGAATGCTACATATGATATGTTGCATGAAGCTCTGAAGTACAAAGCAGCTCTAAACAGATTTGCAATAGAGCAACCTCAAGATTGTCCCAGTGAACTAGATTGGCAGGACGCTGCATCACTTCATGAGTTTCTAGAACAGTTCAGCGATGCAACGAAAGCATTTTCTGCAGATAGGCATCCAACAACTCACATGTTTGTGAAGATGATGATGGCAATACGAGATGTATTGATTGATGAGACATGGAATTCCAATTCACTACTCAGTGCGTTGGCCGAAGCTATGTACACCAAGTTTGAGAAGTAGTGGGTTGCACCTAGTATGATACTTCTCATAGCTGCTGTTTTGGATCCATCAATGAAAGCTGACTTCGTCAAGTTCTACTTCATGGCTGTTGTAGAAGCGGAAGAGAAGATGAGAGAGCTCAGACAATATTTAAAGCAATATTATCTAGAGTACGAGAGGATTGTGAGGAGTGTTTTCACTCCTGTCTTCCCTTCGCATGAAGAGGAAGTATTAAGTCAGGGCGATTCTAGTTCTTCTGGACTTCGTGGCAAGCGGCGTGTGGGGCTTGCATTTGCTCAGTTTTCATCACAAAACTCGAGGACTCACTCATAAAGAACTGAACTGGACATTTATTTGGATGATCCTAGAGTAGTTGTGAGAGAAGGAGAGAACTTTAATGTTCTGGCATGGTGGAAAAAGAACTCAGATGCATATCCTATCTTGTCTTTGATGGCCAGAGACTTCTTGTCAATTCCTGTAAGCACGGTGTCTTCAGAATCTGCTTTTAGTTGTGCTGGAAGGATACTTGGCAACAATCGAACATCTCTCTCTCTCCAGAAACTCTTGAGGCATTAGTATGCGCAAAAAGACTGGTTGTTTGGCTTGAATGATGCAGATGAAGGTAAATGTCATATTTGATATACATTTTGCAAAGCTGGTTATTATTTTTATAATAATAGTTTAATATGTTTGTCTTGTTCATTGCAGGTGAACCAATGACTGGACAGCACATGTTTCAATCAGATGAAGAAGAAGGTGTTGATTGACAGGTTAGTGCCCTAGCTAGTTTTGATGAGAGAACATGTTGTATTGCATTTTCTTTGGTTTTGATGAGGTCATATTACCACTTCAGTGTACTACAAGTGCTCTTATATGTACATAGCAATTTAGCAATGCACCTACTAATTAAAAAACTAATACACAGATTCTAAATCTGCATTGTTATGTTGTGATTGGTTGCAAATCAATCCCTCATTAGCTTTGAAGTGCATCCAGTTCAGTCAGCTTGTTGAAGTATTTTATGTTCTGATTGGTTGCAAATCAACTCCTTTGATATTGAATTTGAAATCCTTTGATTTCTTGTTATGACTGATAAGTACATTAGACAGTCGCAGTATGTAATGCCCTGCAGGCCATGTTCTTTGTCAAGAACCATTCATACAATACATAATGAGCAAAATAAGTACTGGTAATATGCCCAAATTAGTTATTTAATCGGACAATCAGTCATAGTCTCATAGAAAATATTCATGCCGTGGGTAAGTCCAATGGCTAATTAGCTATGTGTACAAATCCTACTGGTTGAGCTCTTTTGTATTAAAACTTTTCTTACTGATCTTCCATGTTTGTACCACTGCAGATTCTTGATATGTCTCATTGTCAGATTAATTTTTGGCTTGTAAGTAGCTAATCATCTAGTCGTGTTGTTGTGCTGCTGTCCTCTAAGTAGCTAATTATGTAGTCGTGTTGTCCTGTAAGTAGCTAATCATCTAGTCATGCTGTTGTATCACTCGGGCATAACTTTAGGTCTTGCAGATTAATTTACATCCTTCCTGTAGCAGGTTACTCCTTCGATGGCGAGAAGCCTCCAAAAGATTCCTAAACTGCAGACCATGAAGCTGGAAGGCTGCAAGTTCATGGCTGATGGACTAACAGCCAATGGAAGTTCTTGTTTTTCTATCAGGGAGATGAGTCTGAGCAAGTGCTCTGGAGTGTCAGATATAGAGCTCTCGTTTTCCATGTCAAATCTTAGGAATCTGCAAAAGTTGGACATCACTTGTTGTCGCGATGTCACTAATGTTTCAGTTGGCGCCATCACTAGTTCGTGCATTTTTTTGCTTGTATTTATTGAAATGAGTTATGGTTGTCTAGCTAGTGCTGCTAGCTCGAGATTCATTTGTGAAGGCCCATGGATCTAGTTTGTTGCTATAATATGCCTCTATATTCATTTGTGAAGGCCCTTGGATTGTAGTGTGCACACAACCCTTGGGCCCAAAATAGGATTGGAGTGGATTAGGGTGCTGTGAAACTTGGATTGGATTTTATTGAGTCAAATCAAACAAAGAAGGGTTGGATTAGAATTGGGTCGTACTAGAACAAATTAGGATCAGAGTGGGGTAAGGGCCGGATCCCACGCCTAGATGGGAGAGGGGACGTGAGAAGTGTGGGACAGTCTGCACTTAACGCCTCCACACACGTGGGTGCACAACGCTCCTATTTTAGTACTGGGTTAGAATCTCACCTGGTATAGAATGATGACCCTTTAGTACCGGGACTTCTCGTGTGACCCGGTACTAAATGGGGTTTGACCTTTTAGTACCGAGTGGTGTTACTACTTGGTACTTAGGCCATTAGTACGGTTGTCACCTCCACCCGGTACTAAAGGGGGTCAAGGGGAGTCCCTAGGTTATATATTCCCACTCAGTACTAATGCACCCTTTAGTACCTGGTGAAAAAATACCTGATATTATGGGCCGAAATTGAAAGTCCTAATGGGCCACAAATGTTGTAAAGCCCATTAGCGTTGGAAGGGGTACACCATCTATTAGTCCCGTATTTCTAATCGACGATGGTGTGGGGGGTTTTCCTCCCAATAAATATGGACCACACCCCTCCTGAAAAGGCACGACTTTTTCAAGTAGCAGCCACGCCGCCAACGCTCTCTCCTCGTCGCACTCGCGGACCTAGCAGTCCTGTGTGCATCGCTTCCTTCTCCGTACGGGTGGATACCTTGGAGGTGCTGCATCTGGAGCACTTGGATCGGACGAGCCGCACGTGCAAGTCAAGAAGGATGTGAGCAACTGCACTGCGTGCTACCCTCGAAGCGTTCGTCTACATTGAGACGGTTCCGCTGCATCTGCACGTCTAGTGGTAATCCCGTGATCTCTGACAGCAGCAGTTCCTATTTTGCGGGGAAAATTTTGTTTTGCGCTAGCGTAGCCACCCCGTATCCCTTCAGTGGTACCAGAGCCGTAGCTGCTAAGTTTTTGATTCAGGATGTGTGCATATGGAGATATGCAGATGTAGATCAAAGTTTTGATCGGCTTCGTGTTCTTACGTGATGGTCGTGTAATGAATTACTCCTACCGGTCGGAATTCCGCCATCGGAGTTAAGTGATACACGTAAACCCAGTCACGAAGAAAAGGAGATCAATTGGATTGGTCGAATCGAAGCTAGGTCAAGTGCCAGGTGCATGGGATGCGTGGTGGTGGCAGATTGGATTTGCTACCGGCTCGAGAAAACCAGAAAACATGTTGTTCAGTAAAACAGTCATAACTTTTCGTGGTTAACTCGGATGAAGACGTTTTCTATATGAAAATTGATCTACAGAAAATTTTACACATGTGACAAACCAGCTATGCTGGTCTCGGCGAAATTAGTTTTGCCAAATTTGGCTTGCAAGATGGGTGTTCAGGCATTTTAAGTTTGGACATCGGAATTGCGATAATCTGTGATCGGAATGGCCTATATGTGTATGTGATGCATGTGTGTAATTTTTTCATGACCCGCATGTCACGCGTATGGCAATACGGCTGGAGCCACATGTATTGTCAAAATTAATGTAATGGTTTGCGTACCAATTTGGATGATCTAATACGCGATTGTGTAACTTTCATTACTAGCACGCGTTAGATAGTTCTTGGAGGACTCATCACATGGAGGATGGCACACACAGATCATGGAGATGGAGATCAACATGATGTACAGGTCAATGGAGATGGAGATCACCATGTGACAAAAGGCCATACCGTGTTACAACTGTGTGAATGTCGTTCTTACCGTTCTACTTTTACATGCGACGATGTTATTTTTCTTGCGTGTGATGTTACAAGTAGAACGATCCCTTTGGAATTGTAAGTTAACATGCCCTCCCAACACTTGCCACCGTCCCACGTCTCGTACAATTAGTGGTGGGTCTATGGAATTAGGGTGCCACTAGTTTTCTTTGACTAGACGGGTTATCGGATACTTACACACATAAGTGTTGGTTTGCTTTTCAAAGTCATCTTAACGGTTAAGGACTTCGGGCATAAAGGTTGGGAGCCTAGACATAGAGATGTCACCCAACAACAGGAGTCATATGTGATATGATTAGCAAAGAGTTGCTTACCGAGCTACCTTGTTTACTAGCGGTGACGCAAAAGCTCACTAGTAGACTTGTTATTTGTGGATTCTGAATCACTAAGTATCAATGTGGGGATATTGATTTTAGTGGGAGTAAATTTTTTTATTTTACTCTGTGATGGATATATTGTCTTAGTGTTTTGCATTTATTATTCTGTTGTAGATTAATGGTACCTAGCAACACCACATCGTTTACCTTGCATTCGGTCCTTGAGAAGGACAAGCTGACTGGAACAAACTTTACGAATTGGATTCGTAATCTGAGAATTGTTCTCAGAGCTAAGAAAAGGGAAGGAGTTCTAGGCACCCCCTTACCAATAGATGACAACGTTAAAAAAAGCACGGGCAGTAGTCATTTGATGGCGATCCAAAACAAGCCGATCTTTAAAAGGAAGGGCAATTCTTCGAAGAAGAAAGGTAAGGCCAAGGATAAGATTCCAATGCCAAACCAAGCGCCCAAGGCTAGTCCAGCTACCAAGGCTGAATGTTTTCATTGTAAGGAAATCGATCACTGGAAAAGAAATTGTAAGTTGTACTTAGCTTCTATGAAAAGCAAGGGAAGTAAGGGTACTTCCACTTTAGGTACACTTAATGCTTATGTTACAGATATTTTCCTCGCTGATTCTTATAATAATTCTTGGGTATTTGATACCGGATCGGTTGCTCATATTTGCAACTCGATGCAAGGAATGATAAGAAGTAGAAGCGTGGAACGAGGAGAAGTTGATTTCCGCATAGGCAATAATGCAAGATTTGCTGCATTGAGCGTCGGAACGATGCAACTACACCTCCCGTCGGGATGTATATTGGAAATGAATAATTGTTATTTTGTTCTTAGTTTGAGTCGAAACATTTTACCCCCTTCATGTTTGATGAAGGATGGTTATTCATTTGCGAGTGAAAACAATGGTTGTGTGATCTCTAAGGATAATATGTTTGTGGCTTGTGCATCCATTGTGAATGGCTTATTTGTTTTAAATCTTGATGATTCACCTATCTGTAACAAAAGTGCTAAAGGGTCTCGACCTAATGATTTGAGTCCTACCTATATACGGCAGTGTCGTTTGGGTCACATCAGTGAAAAGCGCAAGAAGAAGCTCCATAACGATGGACTTTTAACTTCGTTTGATTTTGAATCATACGAGGCATGTGAAGCTTGTTTGCTAGGCAAGATGACCAAGATGCCTTTCTCAGGTTTTCCTGAGAGAGCCTCAGACTTACTGGAACTCATACATACATATGTGTGCAGACCAATGAGTACGACAGCTAGAGGTGGATACCAATACTTCATAACGTTCACTGATGATTTAAGTAGATATGATTATGTCTATTTAATGAAGCACAAGTCTGAAACTTTTGAAAAGTTCAAAGAATTTCAGAGTGAAGTACAAAATCAACATGGCAAGAAAATCAAGACCTTGTGATCTGATCGTGGAGGTGAGTATTTGAGCCATGAGTTTAGCAGTCATCTAAAGAGTTGCGGAATTGTCCCAGAACTTACGCTACTTGGAACACCTCAAAGAAACGGTGTATCCGAGCGACGTAATCGAACCTTGTTGGACATGGTCCAATCAATGATGAGCAAATCGGACCTACCATTATCATTTTGGGGTTATGCTCTAGAAACCGCAGCTTTCACTTTAAATAGGGTACCTTCTAAGTCTGTAGTTAAGACACCATATGAGATGTGGACTGGTAAGACTCCCAATTTGTCTTTTCTGAAAATGTGGGGTTGTGAGGTTTATGTGAAGAAACTTCAATCAGATAAATTAACACCTAAATTGGACAAGTGCATATTCGTGGGATATCCA
Organism: Cenchrus americanus; assembly: GCA_947561735.1. Lineage (NCBI taxonomy): Eukaryota > Viridiplantae > Streptophyta > Magnoliopsida > Poales > Poaceae > Cenchrus > Cenchrus americanus. Next base: position 159,337,608 of record OX387242.1, on the reverse strand, counting down.
AAGGAAACCTTTGGATATTATTTCTACAACCGGTCAGAAGGCAAAGTGTTTGTTGCTCGGAACGGTGTTTTCTTAGAGAAAGAGTTTTTTAAAGGAGAAAAATGTAGACAAAAGGTGTATCTTGAAGAAGTTCAAGATGAGCCGCTTGGGCAAGATTTCACAAGTGATGCTAATGTAGCTGAGCGAGTTGAGGTGCCCGTGGCAAGAAAAGCACCACCATAACCACGGAGGTCTGAAAGGGCACGTCGCGCAACTGATAAGCTCAATCTCATGATCGCGGGAGAGCGCGACATATTGTTGTTAGACAATGATGAACCTATGACATATGCAGAAGCAATGATGGACCCAGATTCCGAGAAATGGCAAAGTGCCATGAGATCCGAAATAGATTCCATGGATGACAATCAAGTTTGGAACTTGGTTGACCCGCCAGATGGTGTTAAACCCATAGAGTGCAAATGGATCTATAAGAAGAAGAGGGACATGGATGGAAATGTTCACATCCATAAAGCTCGACTTGTTGCAAAAGGTTTTCGGCAAGTTCAAGGAGTAGACTACGATGAAACATTCTCACCCGTAGCGATGCTTAAATCTATTCGGATCATTCTAGCTATAGCTGCATATTTCGATTATGAGATATGGCAGATGGATGTCAAAACAGCTTTCCTAAATGGAAATCTGACAGAGGATGCGCATATGACACAACCTGAGGGATTTGTTGATCCAACCAATGCTGGAAAAGTATGCAAACTTCAAAAGTCCATTTATGGATTGAAGCAAGCATCTCGGAGTTGGAACCTTCTCTTTAATGAAGTGGTCAAAGGGTTTGACTTCATTCAGAGTGAAGAAGAGCCTTGTGTTTACAAAAAGGCAAGTGGGAGCTCTGTAGTATTTCTAATCTTATATGTGGATGACATATTACTGATTGGAAATGACATTCCTATGCTTGAGGCCGCTAAGACCTCATTGAAAAATAGTTTTTCAATGAAGGACTTAGGTGAGGCGGCATACATTTTGGGCATCAAAAAGGCTTATAGGATTAAGCCAACACACTTACATTGATAAAGTGTTGAAAAGGTTCAACATGGAAGAGGCGAAGAAAGGGTTCTTGCCTATGTCACATGGCATACATCTTAGCAAAACTCAGTGTCCTTCGACAACTAATGAGCAAGAACGCATGAGTAGAATATCGTATGCTTCGGCCATCGGATCTATTATGTATGCAATGATATGTACACATCCAGATATTTCGTATGCACACAGTGTTACAAGCAGATACCAATCTGATCCAGGTGAGGGTCACGGGACAACGATTAAAAATGATTTTAAGTACTTAAGAAGGACTAAAGGCATGTTCCTAGTCTATGGTGGTGAGGAGGAGCTCGTTGTAACGGGTTACAGCAATGCTAGTTTCAAACTGACCAAGACGATTCGAAGTCACAATCAGGATACGTATTTACGATAAATGGTGGAGCTGTGAGCTAGAAGAGTTCCAAGCAGGCGAAAGTGTCTGATTCTACAATAGAAGTCGAGTACATCGCGGGTTCGGAAGCTGCAAAGGAGGGTGTTTGGATAAGGAAGTTCCTTTCTGAACTTGGTGTGTTTCTGAGTGTCTCTAGACCATTGGATCTTTATTGTGACAACAATGGGGCTATTGCGCAAGCAAAGGAGCCAAGGAACCACCAAAAGGATAAACATGTACTGCGGAGATTTCATCTGATGCGAGAGATCGTTAGACGAGGTGATATCATGATATGCCAAGTACACACGAAGTATGAGGCGCACATGAGAGCTATGGGTATTAGATATAATCTAGATTAGCTCAAGTGCAAGTGGAAAATGTTAGAAATATGTCCAATAAGGAAGCATAGAGATGATTATATTTCATTATATCCATGTCACTTGGTTCTTTTATTGAATATCCATGAAAGGCGACTTGTATTTGATTGGCAATTATGTGAATTGTCTCTGAAACTCTTTTACTTGTATGGTTACTGAAAAGTTGTCCCTAGTATGACTTAATGACTACCACATGAATTAGTTGATGACTATGTTTCACAAGTCATGAACATGGAGATGTATAACTAATAATGTGGGCACATGTATGACATGGGGCTGGACTGACCCAATTTGAGACTTTGTTCTCTGTTTACACAACGTATACGCTATGTCCTTAGACTTGAGATTGTCGCATGTACTCAAGATGTGAATTGACCTACTTAGGGGCCATCAACCGCTACTCCGTAACTGGGTAGTCATAAAGATGGCTTTCGGGTTTGTCAGGAAGCATGCTGTGAGGCATGGTCAATCAAGATAGAATTTGCCCCTCTACTTGAGAGAGGTATCTCTGCCCCCCTCGAGTGATCGGATCAAGAAATGCATGTCCGTGCTAGGTTAAGGGTTAACCCCCTTTTAATGAACCAAATCACAGTGTCGAGAAAGAGTGGTCAGCTTGGAGCTAGACCAAATATCGTGAGGCAAAGGGAATACCATGTATAGTTTGTCTGATAGGATCTTTACGTATGCATAGGAGTTGACACGTCTTGCTAGAGGCCGCTATCAACTATTGATCGAGTAATGTACTCGGGTCAAGTCTATGTGTACATGAACCTATGGGGTCACACACTTAAGGGGTTGGACGCCGAATGAGGATGAATATACTTGCATAGTTGACTCTAGTGCAAGTGGGAGACTGTTGGAAATATGCCCTAGAGCCAACTGGATTTGATCCACTAGTGGGCTCAGATGGATTGATCCATTATGGTGTAAAAGTCCTAATGGGCCACAAATGTTGTAAAGCCCATTAGCGTTGGAAGGGGTACACCATCTATTAGTCCCGTATTGCTAATGAACGATGGTGTGGGGGGTTTTCCTCCCAATAAATATGGATCACACCCCTCCTCAAAAGGCACGACTTTTTCAAGTAGCAGCCACGCCGTCAACGCTCTCTCCTCGTCGCACTCGCGGACCTAACTGTCCGCTATGCGTCGCTTCCTTCTCCGTACGTGTGGATACCTTGGAGGTGCTGCATCTAGAGCACTTGGATCGGACGAGCCGCACGTGCGAGTCAAGAAGGACGTGAGCAACTGCACTGCTTGCTACCCTCAACACATTCATCTACATTGAGGCGGTTCCGCTGCATCTGCACGTCTAGTGGTAATCCCGTGATCTCTGACAGCAGCAGTTCCTGTTTCGTGGGGAAAATTTTGTTTTGTGCTAGCGTAGCCACCCCGTATCCCTTCAATCACCATGTAGGGGTGTTAATTATTCTTTGTTGGTTTGCTTGCAAAACTTTCACCATGTAAGTGTGGTAGTTATCTTCTCGAACATCGACTCTTAGCTAAAACCCCCGGTTGCTGAACCGGTTTGTAATGTGCACTGTGCAGCATGATCCACACATTCTAGCGCCTTTGGTGTGTTGTCCGCCGTAAATTACGTCAGCAATTTCAATTAGTGTAGTAACGCCGCACCACCAACCAAGCGTTTTCACATAGTTTGTGGCTGTTGACATCTATCTTGTACAATCTTAACGTCACAATTTAAATGAAAAATAGCATATCCTGAAAGAGGTAATGAAAGGAAGTTTTTTGTGTAAAATCAAATTTCCGCACCAAAGTGTCCGTTTATACTTGCCCATCCCAAATTAAATTACTAGTCATTTATGTGAGGAACCTCCAAGTTAATCCCATTTAATCGAGTCATCACCATTGATCCACTCAATCAAAGAGGTTGTAATCCCGGTCGTCCTTGAGATGTGTCATGAGCAATGCCCAGGATTTACACACACCTCACTAAGCACAACAAGATGAACATCATCATCACATAGCAATCCAAACATCATCACATTACAATGATAGGTTCAAGTTTACATTACAATAAGTCTTAATAGTTTTGCAAGTGGAATGTTCTATCATCGCGCTCATACGACACATCACGAAAAAGGAAGGTAAACACTATATACCGATAGTGCCCTTCCTAGTCATGGCCACCTACTTCCTCCCCGAACGTCCATCCTCGACAAGAAAGTACCCAAAGATGGGCTCTGACTGCCCCTCACCTGCAATCAACTTATCGGCACCACCTTGAGTACAAAAGGTACTCCACAGGACTTATCCACATACGGGTATATACTTGCCCGACTCTCAAGGAGTATCATTTGGTTAAGTAGTAAGGATTGGCATAGGTAATTATTTTGCATAAAAGCATCTATATTTGGATCAAGTTGTAATAAGCAAAAGACATGGCATTATATGATCTCTAAGTCAAACATCAAGTAAATTGCAATAAGTAAAGTGATATCATGATCATATCTCAAGTCTTCCATGAGCTATATCGAAACCCTACGTTGAAGGTCCCAGTACATGAGCGTGCTCAATGACCGAGAGCATGGCTATTGCAATAGATTATAATCATGCAGGGGAGTACAACTTTTCCCACACGAAGCGCAAGACCAAGGACCATACCCTTGATCGAGGATAAGTGTGAATTCATGCCATCAACCTTTCACATACCCGCACCCTACTATGAACGACCGGTCGGGAGTGTATAGGTGCACCAGACACGGCCGATCACACCTCATCCCACCCCTCACCGAATCCGGTCAAGGTACGGTGCAACTTATGCTACTTAGCTTGCTATGCCCATTGTAAGCATGGTTTGTATGGTAAAGTGCTCAAGTATCACAGCGATAACGATTGGGCCTTAATCTACTTAAGCAAGACTAAGTCAAATGAGCTCCAATCTCAATGACCCTACCATTCTTACTCAAGTTGCGATACATCTTTCATGTAGCTCCTTTCAAAGCTAACCATGTGTTTAATTGAACAAACATCCTATACTCGCAAGTGGTGGTGACCTTACCACCTCTTGACTTCTACTGAAGCTAAGCATTAATAAGCAATTGCATTCGTGACACCAAAACAAGCATACTCACCTAATAATGGTTATTCTAGATCAAGGAGGTAATGCATCAAGTAGGAGCTAACCAATCATAAACATAAATATTACTCATGCACACACAAGCCACATATACTCCAATTGATCCAAAATAGGGTTAAAGAATGCTTAGGTGCCTGCCTTGGTTCTCAAAAGAAGGGCGTCGATCACGGGCTCTTGCTCGGTCTCAACCTCCTCTTGCTCCGACGGTTCGATCTCTGCACGAAATGCAATGATGCATAATCAATAACAATGCATGAACATGCAAACGATGTATGACATGCATGAGAGAGTGTAAACTATTTTTATCATATACTAGTACATAAATTCCAAGCATCTAATATATGATAGAGTAATTAAATCCTACACAAAACATGTATTTATTCACGTTTTCCATTAATGGCAGATTTGTAAATTTCTTGTCAAGTGCCCGAAAATGGCATTGCCGGTGATTCTGGCGACCGATTGCAATGGGGTTTGATCCTAGAGCTTCTCTAGGTGATGGAGATTCAATTTTAGGCAAAATAAATGACATGCATAAGGGTTTGGGTGACATGCATGAACAATGGAGTTGAACCTCCATTGAAGTTTAATGGAGAAGCTTCCAAAGCTTGAGAGAGGAGGGGGAAACCATAGGGGAAGCTCACCTAGTCTGGGGAAAGATGATTCCGAGGCTTAGAGTTGTTGAGGGAACTTGACGATGGAGGAGATCGGGCATAGACTTGTATTCCTATAGTTGGACAAGAAACTGCGAAAAACAGTTTGCTTTAACCGACCATGGAAGATGAACAGAATCAAGGAGAGAAGAAAGAGGAGCTTACCCTTACCCTTGCTGGATAGGGCCTGGCTGGCCGACGCCTATCCCCGGGCGATGGTGGATAGGAGAGTGACCTGCTCGAGGTCGATGGAAACAGCGGGAGAAGGAGAATGAACAACAGAGAGAGGGGGCCGCGGGGTTTGCACGGGCCGGGGTCCATTCGTGCGGGACCCGCGAGCAGAGGGGGCGTGGGATGCAAGGGAACGACGTGAAAATGTTTTGTTTTTTCATCGGGAGATCCGTTGGGTGACCCGGGTAGAGGAGCCGGGTGACCCGGGTAAACATAGCCTGTTTGGAAAAAATCTGAAAAGGGATCTATAAAGCTCCAAAAATCATGAAACTTTTTTAGAAGATAGTATGCATCAAGAATGATCCATTTTGTGCTTGGATCTGGAATCATAGCTATCGTAGAATTGAAAATAAAATTCTTCCCAAAATGATACTTTTGAGATTTCAGGTAAGCTGTTTGGTATCTAGATGATCTCTAAAAATCCGAAAGAAAATACCTAAATTCATATCTCGAGAAGTACTATATAAACAAGTCATCTCCCAACATAGGTTATATGGTAGAAACAAATTTCATATACAAGGTCCACGAACCGACGAAATTTTAATTTAATTTCAAATGTAAGGATAAACCAATTGAACTCAATTAAATATAATGATGCTAGAGTTGATGCACAAGTTTGCGTTATGACAAGATTAATTATTTTGGGCTGTTACAAATTCTCCCCCCGTTGCAAAAATCTCGTCCCAAGATTTAACAAGTCTAAGAATAAGATATTAGATGGATGGAAAAGGAGTAAGATACTTTAAAGATTCGTGATGGAACTTACTCATCTTTAAAGGGATTAGGATAAACTTTCCTCTTTCCTAAGTTGACCTTCTTGTTCCCAAGTCGCTTCCCACACGGAGTGGCGACTCCATTGCACATTCACAAATTTTGTAACCTTGCTTCTTGTCTTTCTCTCATCTTGATCAAGAATTCTTACAGGATACTCCTTGTAAGAGAGATTTGGTTGAAGATTGATGTCATCAATATTGACAGCCCTATTGTTTGGGTTTGTCTCCTTAAACCATTTCTTCAATTGGGACACATGAAATCATCATGAAGGGAAGAAAGTGATTGTGGAAGTTCCAATTGATATGCTACAGCCCCACGCCTTGCTGAGGACCATGTGTGGTTCGAGGACCGGTGGATGGTCGCTTCCTGGTGTGATGAGTGATTGACAATGTTGTGTGGAATGACTTTTGTCTAAGTGTTGCAGGTGCAGGTTGCGGCTTGACTGGTTGTGGTGCAGGTGAAGAACAAGCGTGAAAAGTCGTCGCCAGTGAGGCCTCCAGGTGTGGAGAAGATAAGTAGGCTTGGTTCGAGGGACCCGGTGGCCAGTGGAGTCAAGTGCGGGCCGCATGGTGGCGACAACAGCGGGACGAATTCGTTAACGGCTTCTTGGTTGAGACTGAAAACCAAGGTCGAGCCGAGACTTTGTGGGAGCCAAGTCATGAGTGGCGATTAGCGGAGGCTACATCGAGTTCGCGGGGTTTGCGGTGGTTCACCAGAAAACCCCTGGGTTACTCGGTTGAGTCACAAAACCGAGACCGAAGACTCGACGAGGAGGTGCGGCCACCCAGGCCGGTCTAACCGCCCAGGAGGGGTGGTCTAACCGCCTCGCTGGTCTAACCACCCAGGGGGCGGTCTGACTGCCCCTGGTCTCTGCCACCGAGAAGCTTCGAAGAAGAGGACACGTGTCGGGATCGCAAGGCTTGCCTCAAGGCTAAGCAGGTTGCCGTCGCTGGGCATCCGTCCGATGAAGAAAATCTGAGACTCCCAAATTCGCCCTTGAGGGACTTGTATCCCTAGTTATTAAGTAAGGGTAGTTTAGTCTTTGGGTGCCTCCATATAAACACTTGAGGGGATGGATGGCAGCCAACTCTCGGAACCACAAATGTTCTAGTTTTTCCTAGGACTCGCTTGAGAGCTTCATCTGAGATCTTGAAAGAGGGATGGATGTACGGGTGGCAAGCTAGACAAGTTAACACCAAAAATTGGTACAGGAAAAGGACTGACTTGTGGGCTGAGTTTGGTAACGAAATGCCATTCGACAGGAAAAATCTCCTCAGAGGATTCGGTAAAGATGCTTGCGGACGGCAATACGCCATCGTTCGGCAGAAGGACTATTTGTGCTTTAAAAGGAAGTTTTTGGGAGTACGTGATGACGTGGCCCAGATATAAGGAAGGGACGAATTGATGACGGGTACAAGATGGACATTGGCGCCAGAGCATTAATTTAGGTATTAAATGTTGTACTCGTAATCGATCAGGAGTCATGTTAGGACAAGGGTATAAATATAAACCCTTGATGTCCTTAATAGGGATCGAACATCTACACAACAAAACCGGCCCCATGCCAAACTTTGAGTCCTCTAGTCGAGTCGTCGAGTTCTTCGGGAGGAGCCAGCGATCCGTCGACCTCCGTAAGTACGGGCAACCATGTATCATGTCTAGTATCATGCGGTGCATTTAGATCGTGATGCAAGTAGTCTTGTTACCTTGCTTAGTATCATGCGGTGGATTTAAGCTTGGTTCGAGAGGGTTTCCTGTTAGATCATGAGCCATGCGGTAGGCTAAGATCTAGCTCGAAGCTAGTTATCAGCTCTATTAGATTTGGCAAAATCTAATAGATTCATTAAGTAACCACGTGTTGCTGTGGATTTTGCTTGTTTAAATTCATGTAACACTCTTTTGACCAATCTAGATTGATTAGTTTCGGCTTTACCTTTTTGAGATCCATATGATGTGCTTTCAAGTCTTTGGTTTATTACAAAGGATCAAGTGCTCTCAATAGCCGAATTTAGATCAATCTAGATTGTCACGTATTGCAGGTTCAAGCTTATTGACTTTTCAAATGTTTGTTCCTTCTTCATGGAACCCAGATCGGTTGTACAGCTGTATTCGGCAATGCTACCACAAGTGAAACGTGTTCATAAGTTTGTTTTAGATAATGTATGCTTTTAGCCTTCCATATTTAGATTGTATCATGCAGTGGATTAATCTATTTGTGGTTGGTGGCATGGTTTCAAACAAGTCGTATCATGCGGTGGATTAACTTGTTTGGTGTCTTGCTCGACGGGTTTGAAAGTACCTAGACATGCGGTAGACTAGTGCTTTTGGCCTATGCATGCTTGTTTACTTCATATTTATAATCATGCTTTCACCTCATTTATTTTTATTGTTATTTATCCTCGAAAATCGGTCATACTCACGTGCGAGCAATGATGTTTAAACAAAGTCTGATCTTTTGTCATGCTTACGTCATGCATTCGGCTATATCCTAATTTCATGTTTTACAGCTCCCAAATGGCATTTAAATTATTGACAGACAGCTTGTTGTAGCTATGTCATTTTAACTGGCTTTTAGGCTGTAAATATGGGACTGTCTGGTACCACCCGGCAAGTTCCAGGTTTTATCTAACTACTTTTCATCCTTTGTCAGTTTCAGGAAAATTGACTGGCACGCTTCGGATCCGGCACCTGTGTTGAGCCAGCTTTGTTCGGCTTGCTGTGTGCTTGGCGCGAGGTGCTGATTTTGCGTCAACACACTTTTTGGCACGCCTGGTGGGACCATCTAGTTGACCACGATGCCTGATATGCATGATGTCATGGATGTCACCATGGATGACATGACTCCTGAACAGCAAGTACAATTGAAGGATGCCATTGACCAGTTCCAGCAGAAGTGTTTAATGTCATTTGGCAAAAACAGAAGTGGTGTGTCGTATCTTAAATCTGACATGCCAAGAGTTCTATTACTAGGAGAACCCAATACCACGTCTGCTGAGGAGAAACAGGAGGCTATGAATGCATTTCGACAAACTATGGAAAGCATAATGGCCAAACATCATACTCCTTCTTGACTATGTTCAAGCAGATGATGGTTGGAGTCTTTGGCCCAGGCAAGGAAAGGATGCTTGGTCGAGTATCACCTCAAGCATCTACTGTAGAGGTAGGAGAAACAAGTGCTGCTATCAATAGCCAACCAGCTCGAGATGCGAGTGCTCAGCCTCCACTACAAAGTATGGGGGGTCAACCAATCCAGCCACCTCCGCAAAGCATGGGAAGTCAACCGATCCAGCCGCCCCTACAAAGTACTGGGGGTCGTTCAGTCCAGCAGCAGAACCCTTATCAAGCGATGCCCAATAGGCCTAATTATGGGTATTCGGCATTCGGTTCTTCTGGAGTTCCACCTAACTCTACTTATAGGATAGCCCCAGCAAGTAATACGCTACAGAACAATATGTCCGGGGACGGATACTCGAAATTCATGGACTATGGTGCCCTTGATGCTTTTCCAAATCCTGGTTATGGTGCAGCTGTAGGAATGCCTACTGGGCCTGTTGGAGGCGAGGGGATCAAGATGCTAATGTTGATCTTATGGTGCAAAAAATGGTCGATGTTTTGCAAAATCAATTCGGCCTGAAACCCAAGATGCAAGGACAAGCATATATACCCCCTTTCCCAGAATGGTACAATAGGGTGGCTTTGCCACACAGGGTGAAACCTCCGGCACATTTCACAAAATTCTCTGGGCAAGATGATACTAGCGTTGTGGAGCATATAGCTCGATATTTGATGCAGCTTGAGGAAGCTTCAGCTAATGAAGCATTCAGGATCAGATACTTTCCTTTATCATTGACAGGCCCGGCATTCACATGGTTCACTTCTTTGCCTGCTCAATCAATCTGTTCCTAGAAGGATTTGGAACATAAGTTCCATGCTCATTACTTCATTGGCAGTAATGAGAAAAAGCTAATTGATCTAACTACTCTGAGGCAGAGGCATAACGAAACTCCCATGGAGTTCCTCAGGAGATTCAGAGAGACTAAGAGCATGTGCTTCTCTTTGAATCTGCCAGACGATCAATTGGCTGATATGGCTGTTGCGGGTACGTTGCCAGCTATTCGGGAAAAGCTATTCGGCATGGAGTTTGAAAATCTTGGCCAACTGTCACACAGGTTGTCATTAATGAGCAACCAAGCTTATGGATTCAAGAAAGACTCCAGGTTTGCCAAACACAATGATATAGCTGACATCTACAATCCATTCCTCGAAAGAGCTGATCAAGGGGAGGAATTTGATGATGATGAGGAGATAGCAACAGCTGAAATGGTATGGGGCAAAGAGCTGTTGACAGTGAACTAGAGATGGATCAAGCAAGCCAAGGGCACACATGACTTTGATATGACCAAGGTTGATAAGCTCTTTGAGTTCCTTGTAAAGGAAGGCCGAATCAAGTTGCCAGAAGGGCATTCTATGCTTCGGCTTGATGGAGTTAAAGAGAAAAGATATTGTGGATTTCACAACAGGAACTCTCACTCCATCAATGAATGCAGGGTTTTCAGGATGAGGATCCAGAAGGCTATCCAGGAAGGTCACCTGAAATTTGATAATAAAATGAAGTTGGATGGCAACCCTTTTCCTCAAAACATGGTTGGGTTTTCGGTCAACATGGTTGTCGGTGTTTTAGACCGGCAAACCTACCAAGGGGGTTCCTGAAGTAGTAGATTGTGCGGTGAGGATCGTGATCGGGAGACCGAGAACTGGAAGGTATGCACAAGGACACGGGACACAAGATTTATACAGGTTCGGGTCGCCAAGGTGGCGAGCCCTATGTCATGTTTGGGGTATCAAGTATGGTGCCTTGCGCTTGGTGTTGGTTGAGATCCGGTGCCCGGCTAGGTACCCGGCCCTCCTTTATATAGTCCAGGGGGCGGGTTCCTAGTCGGTTACAAGGTAGTAGTCCTAGTAGGATTACACGGAATGAGTCCTAGTAGGATTACAGGGCAGTTCTAGTAGGAGTCTGTCTTCTTCCTTCCTTGCATGAGTACCCGGGGAGTATGCCCGACAAGCCCCCGAGCACGTTGTAGTCGAGAATAGTAGTTCAAGTAGTCTTGAAGCCTCTTCGAGTAGTTCTTGAGCGTCCTCGAGTATTGCCTGAAGATGTCTTCAATAGTACTTGAACTGCCGCGAGGCTGGAAGGTGGTCCAGCTCATCAGTCTTGAAGTCAAGATTATATGGAAGTGCGGTTGCAAAATCGCACTCCATATGGAGTAGCCCCCGAGCCTTAGGTTGAGTTGCTGACTCTAGCTGAGGGTCGATCTTGATTCCAAATCTTCCGTCTTGAAAAATTTGAATGATGGGTGTAGCATAGCAGCCCCCGAGCCTTGAAATGATTAGGTAATCAATCCAAGGGTCCTCAGTGTTCGCGAAAGCCATCATCTGAGTACTCTTGCAGCGTGTAACCCCCGAGATAAGGGAGCCGTATGAGCCACGTCGAGTAGTGATTGGTGAGGAGCCCCCGAGCTTGAGAGCGAGCGAAGCATGCTAAAGTTATCCTCAAGTAGTATGTTAAGTGCAGCCCCCGAGCTGGAGAGATTCCAAGTAGTAGTTTGGCGTCGAGCCGTGGAGCATGAGAAGTAGTCGTGCCGTCAGAGCGGACTTTAAATGCGACCGAAGTCGACTTTAGATGCCGGTAGAGCGGACTTTAGAATGCGACTTGAAAACCGAAGTTGACTTTGTGCCGTGTGGAGCGGACTTTGAGATGCGACTTGAAAACCGAAATCAACTTTGTGCCGCGCGGAGCGGACTTTGATATGCGACTTGAAACCCGAAATCGACTTTGTGCCACGCGGAGCGGACTTTGATATGCGACTTTAGAAGTCGGCTTTAGTATGCCGCGTGGAGCGGACTTTGAGGTGCGACTGAAGAAGTCGACTTTGTGCTGTGCGGAGCGGACTTTGAAATGCGACTTGAAAACCGAAGTCAACTTTGTGCCGTGCGGGGTGGACATAAGATGCAAACAACGGAAAGCACTTTCCGGAAATCCAAAGAGAATGAAAATCAGAGAAAATGAGTAGTTTTGCCGCCGGAGCGGGCTTAAGATTGCGACCGAAGTCGGCTTGTGCCACCGTAGTGGGCTTGGATGCGACCGTTAGTGTCGACTTGTGCCACCGGAGTGGGCTTGGGTGCGACCGTTAGCGTCGACTTGTGCCACCGGAGTGGGTTGGATGCGACCGTTAGCGTCGACTTGTGCCACCGGAGTGGACTTGAGTACCTAAGCCATGGATTTCAGACCCAAGGTACGATTGCCGCCAGAGCGGGCTTGAAGGTGCGGCCGGAGTCGACTTGTGTACCTGGGCCATGGATTCTAGACCCAAGGTACGGAACGCGAGTACTTAGGGTACTTGGACCCATGGTATAGAGCGTGAAGACCACGTGCAGCTAGGTTCCATCGTCGCCAGGACCCGAGGGCAACTTACTGCTAGGTTCCATCGAAGCTTACACACGTAGTATGCCACCGAAGCAGGCAAAGATGCGACCGGAGTCGACTTTAAGTTGCCGAACAGAGCGGACTTTAGAATGCGACTTTAGAAGTCGACTTTAGATTGCCGCGCGTAGCAGACTTTAGAAGTTGCCTCCTAGGGATAGCCCCAGAGTTGATGAAGTAGACTCGTGGTGACTTGATTGATATACCCCAAGAGTAGTCAGCAGAGTGTAGCTCCCGTGAAAACCCATCGAGAAGCATACACAAATGAGTAGTCGGCAAGTAGTCCTACATGATGAGGAGAACAAGCCAAGAAAAGCAAACAGTAATCATTTAAATAAATGACTTAGCTATTGCTGCCTGGGCAGACTGTTGATGCAGCCGTGGCGGTCGGTGATGGATCGCGATGGTTGTTGCTGGAGTTGACTAGTCATAGTTGATTCTGACTAGTTGTTGGGGGCGTGACTACCGTTCTCGACTAGTTTGGAAAACTAGTCGAGGTGAATGGTCGACGCGATGCGACCGGAAGACGACGTCGTGGCGGCGTGCGGCGTATTCGAGTAGAGCCAGTGTTGCCGCGAGACAAGTAGTCACGACGCACAGTGTGGCTGAAGTAGAGGCAACGTGGCCGCAAGACGAAGTCGCGGCGCACGGAGTAGTCGACGATGAGCCGTGTGACGGGCCGCGCGACGTGCCAAGGAACCCGGACGCACGACATAGGCAAAGTAGTCGACGACGAGCGGCGCAACGAGCCACGCGACGAGCCGCGTGATGAGCCGAGGCAGCCGGTTGTGTAGTGTAGGCGAAGTAGTCGACAACAAGCGATGAGCCGCGCGACGTGCCGAGGCACCCAGACGCGCGGCGTAGTCGAAGTAGTCAACGACGAGCCTGCGCGAGGCGGAGAAGTCAACGACGAGCGGCACGATGAGCCACGTGACAAGCCGCGCGGTGTAGGCGAAGTAGTCGACGACGAGCCTACGCGAGGCGGAGTAGTCGACGACGAGTGGCGCGACGAGCCGCGCGACGCGAAGTAGTCGACGACGAGCGGCGCGACGAGCCGCGTGACAAGCCGCGCGACGTGTCGAGACCCCCGAACACGCGGCGTAGTCAAAGTAGTCGATGACGAGCGGCGCGACGAGACGCGTGACGAGCCGTGTGACGTGCCGAGGCACCCGAACGCGTGGCGTAGTCGAAGTAGTGGACGACGAGCGGCGTGACGAGCCGCGTGACGAGCCAAGCCAGTGCGAGACGCACGGTGTAGGCGAAGTAGTCGATGACGAGCCTGTGCGAGGCGGAGTAGTCAACGACGAGCCTGCGCGACGCGGAGTAGTCGACGACGAGCGGCGCGACGAGCCGCGTGACGAGCCGCGTGATGAGCCGCGCGATGTGCCGAGGCACCCGGACGCGCGGTGTAGGCGAAGTAGTCAACAACAAGCCACGCGACGTGCCGAGGCACCCAGACGCGCGGCATAGGCGCAGTAGAGCCAGTGTAATTCGGACGACGGGTAGTCGAGCCGCAAGACGTAGTGAGGTAGAGCCTGTGTGGCCATGTGATGAGTAGTCGCAGCGCACGGCACATTTGAGGTACCGCTGCTGCAGCTGGAGGCGACGTAGTTGTACTCGCGTAGATCTTCCCGTGTACGGCGAGCAAAGACGTTGACGCTTGCTAGTGCAGTCTCCATGTGTGCATCATGCAAAAAAGTCTTGGGGCTTCCTGGTAGCCTTGCGTGTGCATGTAGCCAAAAGCTAAATAGACTCCTTGGACTTCACGTGCATGCGGGCACAACAACGTGCATGTAGCCATCTAGAGCTTGGATGTAGAGAGTTGACGACTTGATGATTCCGGGTAGGACTCGGATCCGAACTCATTGTTGCAGATTGCTGGAGAACGGGTTGGACTCTGTTGATGTGAACAACGTTGATCTCGATGCTCAGCTTCAGAATACAACTCGACGAGATCTTCTGGCGGGTAGACCGGAAGGAAATTGATTCAGTCGCAGCAATGAGTTGCGAATTGGAATTTCGCCGAGTCGCCGAGTAGATTGATTTTGCTGACGAGGTCCTTCGAATTCGCTCGGTGGTGATGATCACCCCTACGTGGCGCGCCAGCTGTCGGTGTTTTAGACCGGCAAACCTACCAAGGGGGTTCCCGAGGTAGTAGATTGTGCGGTGAGGATCGTGATCGGGAGACCGAGAACTCGAAGGTATGCACAAGGACACGAGATACAAGATTTATACAGGTTTGGGTCACCAAGGTGGCGAGCCCTACGTCCTCTTTGGGGTATCAAGTATGGCGCCCTGCGCTTGGTGTTGGTTGAGATCCCGTGCCTGGCTAGGTACCCGGCCCTCCTTTATATAGTCAGGGGGCGGGTTCCTAGTCGGTTACACGGCAGGAGTCCTACTAGGATTACACTGAATGAGTGCTAGTAGGATTACAGGGGAATTCTAGTAGGAGTCCGTCTTCTTCGTTCCTTGCATGAGTACCCGGGGAGTATGCCCGACAATGGTGACCGCTGAGGATGTTGACGCAAAATCCGCACCCCGCGCCAAGCACACAGCAAGCCGAACAAAGCTAGCTTAACACACGAGCTGGTTCCAAAGCGTGCCAGTCAATTTTTCCTGAAATTGACAAAGGGTGAAAAGCAGTTAGATACAAACTTGGAACTTGCCGGGTGGTACCAGACAGTTCCATATTTACGGCTAGAAAGCCATGTAAAAGAAATATAGCTACGAAAAACGCTATCTGTTAGCAGATTATATTTCATTCGGGAGCTTTAAAACATAAAACAGCATATAGGCGAATGCATGACGTGAGCATGACAAAAGATCGGTCTTTGTTTAAATAACGTTGCTCACACATGACCATGACCGATTCTTGAGGATAAACAACAAATAAAATAAATAAGGTAAAGCATGATTATAAATATGAGATAAACAAGCATGCATAGGCCAAAAGTACTAGTCTACCACATGTCTAGGTACTTTCAAACCCGTCAAGTATGATAACAAGCAAGTTAATCCACCACATGATACGACTTGTTTGAAACCACACCACCAACCACAAAGAGATTAATCCACCGCATGATACGATCTAAATATGGAAGGCTAAAAGCATGCATTATTTAAAACAAACTTATGAACACGTTTTACTCATGAAGGTATTACCGAATTCGGCTGTACAGCCGAATCGGGTTCCGTGGAGAAGGAACGAGCGTTATCAACGATTATAGATCTATCAGACTGAATCGAAATCTAATCCACCGGATGATTAGTTCTAAGACAACCCCAAAACCTGCATCTACCGCATGATACCCGATTCTGTCAAGATCTAAACAAAATTGATTCACTTGAACCCACAACACATGACAATCTAGATTGATTCGGGTTCGGCTATTTAGAGATCACGTGATCCACGCACCACATAGGGTTTAACACTTGGACGTGCAACATAAGGATCATAAAACAAGATAAAGCCGATTCAAATCAATCTAAATTGGGCAAAAGTGTGTTACATGAATTAAATATAAAGCAAAACTCGAAAATAACACGAGGTAACTTAATGAATCTATTAGATCTTACCAAATCTAATAGAGCCGATAACTAGCTTCAAGCTAGATCTTGGCCTACCGCATGACTCATGATCTAACAAGAAACCGTCTTCAACCAAGCTTAAATCTACCGCATGATACTAAGCATGGTAACAAGACTACTTGCATCACGATCTAAATCCACCGCATGATACTAGATGTGATACAAGGTTGCCGGTACTTACGGAGGTCGACAGATCGATGATTCCGCTCGAAGAACTCGACGACACGACTAAAGGAGTCGAGAATTTGGCGTAAAGCCGGTTTGTTATGAGAATGTTCGATTACCATTACATACATCAAGGGTTCATATCTATACCCTGTCCTAGCACGACTCCAGATTAACTACAAGCACAATATTTAATACCTAAATTAATGCCCCGGTCGCGAATGTCCATCCATCCGTTCGTCCTTTCCTTCTGTTCCGAGCCACGTCATCACGCACCCCCGAAAACTCAGCGCAAACAGTCCTCTTGCCGAACGAATACGCATTGCCGACCGCAGGCACCCTTGCTGAATCCTCAGATGAGATTTTTTTTCCTGTCGAATGGAATCTATTACCAAACTCGGCCCACAAATCAGCGTCTCCCTTGTACCAATTTTTGGTGTTAACATATGCCCCTTCAATTACAGAATAAAAGTGATTTTATTCCGAATTTGACCATAAATGCCCAACATCTTCGAGCCAACTCTGTTCAACACCATTCTCTCCTCCTGCAATCCATTGGAGTCTCCGCTCAGATCCAAACCCTAAGTCGTTAATCCCAGAAGCTCAAATCCTCAATGGCGGACCAAAATCAAGCTATTCAGGTAAATCTCATCCCCTTAAGGTCCATTCAGCATTACTTTTCGACTCCCACCTTAGATTCCTTCTTCCGTCTTCTCTTGATAGGCACTATCCACCGAGCTTTTGATTCCCACCGAGCACAAATCATCATCCTATTTCCTCAGGCCTGTGGGAATTTCTGACCCCCGCGAGTTTATTGAAGCCGAATCCAAAAGAATCCCCTTTAAAGCGGCTTTATCAAGACCTCATAGGTGGCAAGATGCTTTCAAAAACTGGTCCCTGCACCCAATTGCAGGCTAGAGAAACTGGTATAAGAGAATACTTGAGGATAAGAGTGTAAAAACCAGCAATTGGGACAGCCTTCGCATTGCCCAGTGTTTGGAGTTATCTCTGGCCGAAACCTCCAAGAATGAGAGTCTTCTAATTGCAGCTTGTCATTTCTGGTCAAATGGCGTCAATGCTTTCCTTTTTGGCCTGGCCGATGTTTATATGATGACCGGCTTTGATGTCACAGGATCCATGTATCCTTACAAGTACAAAAGCTCCATCAGGCAAAGAGGAGTGAGGACAGGAGTTGGATATAAAGCGTATATCCAGAATCACATGAAGGATGGCCCTCTGAATGAAGTAGAGTACAGGGCCTTCTTGAACATGTGGTTATGCAGATTCATCTTCTGTGGTAAAGCCAATGAGCCAACCATGAACCACATTGCAATGGATGAAGATTTGGCTCCTTTACATCGCGCCCCCTCAAGAAGTATCTCTTAGGCAATGTATACCACATGCTTCATCAAACCACCAATCTGATGTACACCAGCCAAAAAATCTCTTGTGTGAATGGTCCTTGGTGGTTTGTACAGATGTGGCTGCAACTGTACATGCACCAGATTGTTAGTGTTAATCTCAACAATCGGCACTTTCCCTCATCCGACTATAAGGAAGGAGAAAGCCAGATCACAAAAGGATGCCAAACTTATGGTGAAGCTGCCTCAACCATTATCATTGACCAAAACATCAGTCAACTCTTTGAGCTCTTCTTCAGAGGTTTCTCCAATCCCCTCTGGCTTCCTTATTTGAACAATGATAACCTGACCCTTCCTTATAAATTCTCTTTTGAGAATGGATGCGATGATGCAAAATCCATAGAAAATTTTAATATCTTCATCCACCCATGCATCCTGCCAGTAGAATTTTGTGGAGGAAGGCAAAATCACAACACTTATGAATATTATCTGCCAAACATGATGGCTCGGCAGCTGGGATGTGGCCAAGTCCCCAAGGCTGTTCCTTCATGAATTCCTCAAGCCCAGAGAGGAAATAAAACAAAGCCTGCAAGCCAAAATGGTCTTTGAATATCAATGCAGTCCAACTATTTATCCTTGGCCTTTTGTACCAACATCAATAGTTTATCCTCTTTTCATCTCCTGGTGGCAAGAGCTTCATGATCATATCTTCAGTGAACCAGTGCACTCCTTTTGTCTTGAGCTGATGCCTAGCTACCAACCAACCTCAGAGGTAACGCACTTATCATTTTTTACCAAGCATGCCCTTCTTTGCTGACCATGATCTTTGCCACTCCTTGCAGAATACAGTGCTTGCCCCTTGAGCTAAGGTGATTGCTTACAATACAGCAGGCCCAGTTCCTGCCTTGGGATTCAAATCCACAACTCTGGCTCAGCTGATGTCCAGATATGCTACAATGGACCCAACTCTTATCAGCTCAACTTCTGATAAGAGAAAATTTCCATCTTTGGTTGCCCCTCCAGCTGCCAAGAAGAAAAGAACGACCAAAAGGATTCCTATTGAGGTAATATCTCTTCCTTCTTGAACACAAGACCATTCTTCATCTGACAAATCTTCTCTTGTGTAATTTCAAACCAGAATTTAGCAACCATCAACAACTTCAGAACCTGCCAATGCTCCATCTGTTGGTATGGCCCTTACTATTTCTCAAAGACCATCATTTACATTGGCATTTACCCTTCATTTGGCATTTGTAGAAGAGACATTGGTGAATCAATCTGTGGAGGTTTCTTCTCCTCAACATGCTTCAATCCCAAGTTCACCAAGGGCCCAAACATCTTCTCCCCAAGCAGAAACCTCAGCTTCACCAAGGATTCAATCCCCTTTTCAAGCAGAAGCTCCAGTTTCACCAGGGATGAATCCATCTTCACCTCAGCCAGAAGCTTCAAATCCACCAGGAACTCCACCATCTTCCCTTCAAACAGAAGCTTCAGCTCTACCAGGAACTCCTCAAGCCCCTTCTCAGAAAGTCCCTCTTGAGCCTGAACCAACCTCCCCTCAAATTCAAGAAACTAGAAATGAGGTAAGTATAAACACCTGCACTTTCATGTCCATTCAATAAATCATCCCTAATTGGGAAATTCTTCCTTTTTAGGACCAAGCTACATCACCACCAAGTTCTCCATTTATTGTGAGTGATCCAGCTACCGAAAAAGAAGATGAGGCATCTTCAAATCATGTTCTGTTAGAGGAAAATCAGGCAGAGCTTAGAGAAGTCTTTTCCTGGTTGCAAAGAGATGCCCAGTATCAAGTCAGAGATGTCGATTACTTGGATGAAATACTTGAATCTATCGATCAAGAACTCCCTGATGACATCAAAGCTTCTTTGGAGCTCATTTCTCATCTGGACAATCATTATGCAGCAGTGAGGCGAGCTTTGAGCAATCAATCCTCCAAATCAGTCCTTGAGCCAAAGAGAGCCAAAGTTAAGTAATTTGTGAAAGAGTCACAAGCTCAAATCTAGCGCAACAAGGAACTGCTGACCGAACTACCGCCTGCCCTTGAGTTGAAGATCGCCAGAAAAGCTGCACTAGAAGCTGAGTTGAAGACTTTGACAGCTGAAATTGAAGCTGACAAGAAAAAGATAGCCGAGCTTCCTGGATTAACAGAGAAAATCCAAAGGGATACATCGGTAGCCATGATTGAATCAAACCAGCTCAAGGCAAAACTTTCCACCCTGTCCAATGCTCAAAAAACTTATCAGGAACTGCTGGCGAACATCAACCAAATGACATCAGATGCTTCTAGTGTAATTACAAAGTTTTTGAACATTTGATTGCGCCAAGCAATTTGTAGCCGAATAATTGATGGTCTTTGTAACTTTGTATTTTATAAACTTCATTTTCCTTTTTCTGTATCACCTTGTTCATAATTTTAGACAACCGATTCGGCAACTTTAGTCAAACAGTACCATACCTGAATAGCACTCCGACCGCAACTCAGCCGAGCCAGTCAACCGAATACGACTCAGCTTGAATTCCAAACGACCCGACGGTGATTCGGTTAAGGAAACCTCTCCACCTTCCAAATTTCTCGGGATATGCACCACGATCTAGGGCCACGATCTCTTTGCCAACCCCATAAATAAAACTGTAGGTGCCCCCAGCCTTTCACCAAGTCTTTTGCCTTCAAGCCTTTGCCAATATAAGCTTGCTTCCTCCATCACCAGCGCACCCAAAAAGCCGATGGCGGGTAGTGGCAACAGGCGTCGCGCCAGCGACGAGGCGGCAGGAAGCCGCGCCGGCGCGCGTCGGAGGCAGCGATCATCAACTTCCCTTATGATTCCTCCCAGATTTCCTTCTTTTTCTGACGATCTTCTTTGTTTCAGGCTCATCCAATGGAATCCAGCCCCTGGCCGGCCACGAATCCGGCCCTACCGAACGACTCCTCGGAGTCGAACAACTAGTCCCCCGTGCCCTACAGCGAGCACGGCGTCCTCTGTTTCAAGGCGGAGCGTTACAAATCTCGGCGCGAGCTAGGAGAAGTTTCCAAGAAAGCCTGCATTGCCGAGCTCGAATGGGAGGATCAGCACAAACAGCGCCATTGCCTTGCAACTCTGCAGCCCGCGACGTCGAGCTTGACCAGTTGAAGATGCTGATAAAGCAACCGGTGGACAAGGTGAACGCCCCTGGAGAGACGCCGGCGGACCGCCTCGCCGCGGTGGAAGACCGTGTCGACGAGGTGGCTGTTCACGACATTCGCCTGGGCACCACCCTGGGCCTGGCCGCCATGGCGACGCACACCAACGTCGACTACTCCATACAGCCGCGCGGCTTGCAGGGCGGCGCACCAGAAGACATCGACGAGATCGAAGTCATCCTGGAGCTCTTTGACGGCCACGACGATGCCATTGCCGAAATCACCCATTCCCAATCTGTACTTGAGGAACCAAGTTGAGAAGTACCTTGGTTCGTGTGTGATGAGTGATTGACCGGATGGTTTGAAGCTTTGTGTGTGTAGTGTTGAGTTGTGTTGTGTGTGTTTTATTTTGTGTATTTACCTTATTGTTTATGTGGTGTGTTGTCAATGCACTCGTGAGGAGTAGTTGACAACGTTGTGTGGACTGACTCTTGGCCTAGTATTGCAGGTGTTGGTTGCGGCTTGGTTTGCGTTGGTGCAGGTGAAGAACAAGCGCGAAAGGTCTTAGCCTTGCGGGGCCTCCGAGGAGTGGAGAGACAAGTAGGCTTGGTTCGAGGGACCCGGTGGCCGACGGGATCAAGTGCGAGCCGCATGGTGCAAGAAGAGCAAGACGAAGTCGTGGACATGGAGCCGGTGCATCGGTGGTGGCCAAGTCAAGGAACGAGGCAAGACTGAGTAGACCGTCCGGCGTCGGAGGTGAAAGGCTTGGCGGGCTCGACGCTTGGCGTGGTGAGGCCGGGCCGTGTACGCGGGGTTTGGTGGTTTGGCCACAAAACCATCGGAGGAGGGTTTCTCGGTTTGGGCCTCAAAACCGAGCCCGAGGGCCTCGACGTGACGGAGACGGTATCCGGGTGCGTCGGGAAGCTTCGAGGCGGGCGACACGCGGCATGATCGAGGTGCTTGCGTCGGGAGGACGTGAAGGCCTGATGGATGCGCGGCCGTCCGATGGTGAACTTCATGTGTTGACCAAAATGCCCCTGTGAGGGCTTGTGTTGTACTCCTAGTGTAGGGGCACTTCGGTCTTTTCCGGAGGGCCTATATATAGGAGGAGGGGGCTGAATTTTCAGCCAACTCTTGGACTAGAGGCGGCTGTACTCTTTCATTTTGGAGTGCTTTGGGAGAGAGGGAGAGAGGGGAGAGTGGCTCTTTGATTGGAGCTTTTTGCCATCTTAGATTTGGTTTCTAGGAGTGGCTTGTAATCGATTGGACAAGATATTCATAGTGATTTCTTCCTCTAAATCTTGTGCCAATCTTTCTATTCCCGAGTTTCTTTTATTGCTTTTTCGGAGCTCTTTTTGTGCTATTTTCGTGCTTGGCTCGATTCGTTGTTTCTAGGACGTTTGGCTCGGATTTCTTTGAGGGGATCATGGATGGATGCCTTGCGCACCTTTGGTGATGATCTTGACCCCTCAAACGCTGGGAATCGGGCTCAATTTGGTGAGAATTGGATGAACTCGGGTTTGTGATTTGAGTGCACGAGATTTGCAATTCCGGTTGATTGGATTGGTTTAGGGTTCCAAGATTTTGGGCATAGCTTCACGTAGTGACGCTTCTTATCTACCCAAAATTTGGGGTCAATCCGTCCAACGGTTTAGGAGATCCATCGATTGGAAGTTTGAGGTTGTTTCTCGTGTTCCTCGGCTGTGCTGATTCGCACCTGGTGGACCGTCCGCGAGGTCACCGTGGACCGTCCGCGAGGTAGCCGCGGACCGTCCGCGAGGTCACAGCGGACCGTCCGCGAGGTGCCTGACAGCCCAGCTGTTCTTCGTGTTCTTGCGGATTCTTGAGCGCCTCTCTTTCGATCCATTTTGTCGGTGGGTTTTTGGTGCATGAAGTTTGCGGACGGTCCGTACTAGAGTGTCGGACGGTCCGTGACGAGGAGCGGACGGTCCGCGAGTCCCTCACGGACGGTCCCTTTTTCTCGGTGCAGTACTGGAGGTTCGGGTAGCAATTTCGGACGGTCCGTGCCCTCCTCGCGGACAGTCCGCGCCCTCCTCGCGGACAGTCCGCCGGACACCGCGGACGGTCCGCCTGGTGCTTTCCAGATTGCCTAAGACCCTTGCTTTTTGAGTTGTGCTTCCGCGTTGGATTGGTTTGGGATTTGTTCCTAGGCTTCTTGGTGGTTCCTTTGAGGTTGTTTGAGTCCTGTTTGGGATCTTGTTTGTGCTTGTGGGTTCGTGGAGTTGCGATTGGGGTATAGGCCGAATTCAACCAAAGGGAAGAATTTTTATCGGCTCCTATTCACTCCCCCCCCTCTCTAGTCGCCATCCGATCCTTCAATTGGTATCAGAGCCGGTTGTGGATTCTTTTGGCTCTAACAAGTCTTGAATCCATAGGGTGACTAGAGGAAAGAGGTGCTTTTGCTTGCGACCTTGGTTTGCACGTTTTGAGTCCGACGATTTGGAGTTGTGTCCTTGGAAAACCATAACTTGAGATACCTTCAGTAAAACGGGCATAACTTTTCGCTCGGTGCTCCGTTTTGGCTCAAATTTTTACAGCGGTTTCGTGACGCCATTTGTAGGTGATCCAAAATAATCTAAAGATCATTTTGGGGTCTTCAAAAATTCAGAAAAAATCAACAAGATAATTGAAAAATCCTCATTTATGTCTCTTGCGGCTTTGTCTTGTTTCTTCGGATTTTCTCTAGGCTTCATTTCACCTTATCTTGAGCTGAAATTTTTTGTGCCTCTATCTTTGGTGCTCCTTGTTCAGTGGTAAAATTTTGGGAAAAAGATAAGATCCTTTGCTATTGAACTCGTCAGTAGTTGTTAGAGAATTGAGGCTTTTTGAGTGCCTTCTTTGCATCGTTGTTTGTTCCTTGAGCTTGGTTTCGACTAATCCTAACCGGTACTTTGTTTATGGCACCAAGTTCTTCTCCTTGTGGTTCTTTGAGCAGGAGGAGTATGGAGGTTGAGGCGGAAGCCGAAGTGGAGGAGATGATATCTCTCATCGAGGACTATCGAGATGGTGACATCAAGAAAGGCAAGCTCTACCACAAGCTAGGAGGCATGAACCAAGGTACACTTGCCAAAGCTATCTTGATCCTATGTAATAGGTTGGATGATTGTGAGCGTGATTGTGGAGGCTTGCATAGGAGAAACATAGATTTGTGTGATGCCTTGCGTAGGAAGAATGAGAAGATGAAATGCTCTCTTACTAGGTTGAAATGTGGTATGGCTCATTGGAGGTCTCGTGCTTTGAATTCTTGCACTTCTTGTAACACCATGCATGCTAAAAATGATGCTTTGATTGCTTCCATTGCATGCTTGAAATCTGAAATTAAGGTGTTAAATTTCAAAGCTTCTTTGCCTTGCAAATCATGCGATGCCTTGTGTGCTGAAAATGAGAAATTAAAATATGAAGTTAGTTGGCGCAAAATGCACGTTGAAGCTTTTAGAAGAGCATGCGACAATCTTGATCTTGAGAATGATGAATTGAGATCATCTCTTGCTAACTTGCAATCTGAAATTGACTTGTTGAAATCCAATGCTTCTATGCCTTGCAACTCTTGTGTTGTTTTGAATGATGAGCTTGATATGGCTAGGAGTAAGATTGCTTTGTTAGAGACAAGTTCTTCTTTACCATGTGTTTCTTGTGAGTCTTTGCATGCTGAAATTAATGAATTAAAATTGACTCACACCACATGTGTAGATGATCCTGAGCATGCTAGGGCTGAAATTTGTGATATAAAATCCATGCCTTGTAGCAAGTGTTCTTTGTTGCTGGTTGAGGATGCTTGCCATACTTCTTGCAATGATGATAATGCTTTGCGAGATGTAATTGATGTTGCTTGTTCATGTGATTTTGTTTGCACCTCATGCATTGATTTGGAAAATGAAGTTTTGGCTTTGAAAAAGATGCGCGAGGATATGAGCGCTAAGTTGGTTGAGCATGATGAGATGAGTGCCAACCTTGAGAAAGAAAATGAACTCTTGCGTACCACATATGCTAAATGCATTGAAGAAGAAATCAATAACTTGAGAAATATGACATGTGGTACTTGTGAGCGCCTCAAGTCTCAAAATGAGGTTTTGCGCACAAGGTGCAAGAGTCTTTGTGCCAAGGGTTTGGATTCTCACTTCTCTTGTCACTCCGATGTTGATGCTTCTAAATTTGCTTCTTCTAAACCGGAGTCGACTTCTTCTCTTGAGTGTGAGTCTTTGGATGCTAG
Organism: Cenchrus americanus; assembly: GCA_947561735.1. Taxonomy (NCBI): domain Eukaryota; kingdom Viridiplantae; phylum Streptophyta; class Magnoliopsida; order Poales; family Poaceae; genus Cenchrus; species Cenchrus americanus. The sequence continues at coordinate 159,312,047 of OX387242.1, read as the reverse complement.
TAAGTGTGCTAGTGCTTTGGATAGCTCTCCCATAGCTACTCCTAAGCTTGTTGCTTCTTCGGTGTTGCCCAAGGTGATTTGAATGGAAAGGGTGCCTCCCACATATTTGGAACTCATACTCCCAAGCCGAGGTTCCAATGCACCTTTTGCAAGAAGGATGGGCATACCGTTGAGTTTTGCTTTCGCCGTGTCAAGAACGAGCGACGTGTGCGTGCTAAAGCTTTTAAGAAGCCACGTAGTCTTTCTCATGGCACGTGTGATTCTAATGTGGACACCAAGTTGGATGTTGGGGTTGATGCTTCATGCTCTAAGTCCCAAAGGACTTCCCACTTACAAGAGAATGGTGATTCATCCACTCGGACCGTGCCTCTCGATAGGCCTTTGTACCATTGCTCTCACTGTGGGAAGGATGGGCATCAAGAGAGTTTTTGTTACCGCCGGGCAAGGAGAATACGGCGAGGAGGTGCCTCTAGGCCTTTGGTTGTTCATAGCCTTTCTCATGGCATGAACACTTGTGAGCCTAAGAAGGCGCGATTTGTGGATGGGTCTTATGACACTCTTTCTAGTGAGTTAGGCCATGCTCATGGACATGCTTCTAGTGTTTCTTGTGTTGGTCCGCGACATGCTTCCCGTGGTGCTTGTGTTGGTTCTTCTCCTACGACCCCGAAGGATCTTTGCCTTTTTGCTTGTGGTAGCACTCGACTTTCCTCACGAGTGACTTCTTTGAGGCATGGTTCCAAGGGTGTTCGAAAGACTTTTCATTCCAACCGGCATTTGCATCATGCTAACCCACATGATAGGTTGTGTGCACCACTTACCCGTGTGACCAAATCTTGGATTCCCAAGTACGTGCTTGCTAACCCTTTGGGATCCAAGGCTCGGTCTTTCTCGTCTCCTTGTGTGTAGGTATGGAGACGCGGTTGGAGAACATGAGCTCAATGGAGACATGATGGTTCTCCACACCGTTTTGGATGGCTCTTGAAAGCCTTTGTACACATGTATAGTGAGTTTTCTTTTCCCCTTGTCCTCCCTTGTATATACTTGTGTCTTGCTTGTGTGAAAACCATGGTAGGCTAGCCACCTTGTTCATGATAGCTTTGTGATCTTGAATATCTATATTGCTATCTTTGTATGATTTTATGGTGGATGTTATTTATGAACATCATGTCATGCTTTATGGTTGATTGCTCGGATATGTCATGTTGTTCATTCATATCATGTTTGTCTAGCTCGATGGTACCTTTCCGTTAGCATGTTTGTCCCCCATGTATATCTTGTCATGCTAGCTTTGTAATATATGTTGGTGGATGATCCATGTGATCTTGTATCATGCCTTTGTTTAGTTCTTGTATAGTGTTTGGCATGTTGTTCTTTGGTATCATTTTGGTTTAGTGTTGAACCTTGTTGACATACTTGCTTGCCCATGCTTATTCATATTTGTGGAATCATGTTACAATGCTCTATTTATGTTAATTGATATTATCAATGCTTTGTGTAGCATGTTGTGAGCTTTCCTTGTAGTTTTGGGCTTGTCTTGTCTTCGAGTTGTGTTGTTGTTCCTCTTTTCGGTTGGTTTTAGAGTTTTTCCTTGCTCTTCCTTTTCCTAGTTTTTGCTTTGTTAGCTGCCCTTGGTTGAGGGGGAGCTTGGCTTCTTTTGATAGGGAATTTGATTCCAAGAAGGGTTGTGGCTTTTGGGCAGTCTTTGTGATCCTTAAATTGGTATTCCTTCTATGGTATTCAATTGGGATCTTTGCGGTTTTGCAATTGGTACTTTTTCTATGGTACTCAATTGGGACCTTTGGTGGCTCTTCTCTCGCTTGGAGCGATTCTTGGTTGATGTGTTCCCTTGTGAGCTTTATTGGTGTTAAGTCAAGTTCCTTGTCTCCCTATGCATTCTGCATTGCATATGTATCATATATCATGATGTATAGACTTTGGTAGGTTTGACATTTGTGTCTCGCATTTTGTCATATATCATGTTCCTTTTGATGTACATATCTACCTTGTTGCATGTGTATCATATTGCATTTTAGGATGATGAGCTTCTTCCATATGCCTCATTTGAGTTTCTTTGGCTACTTGTGAGATATTGGTCATGTGTGTGGAGAAATAGCTATGTGAGGCTATGCTCTTGGAATATTTGAGATATATGTGTTGTGAGATAGCCTTTTTGAATCAAATGCTAATCTTGACTAAATTTGATGAAATGTGCTCCACTCATGTGTAGTAGTATATCCATGTCACTTTTTGGTCTAAATGTGCCTTTCATGCTTAGATTGTGCTTGGATGTCTCTTTCTTGCATTTGGGCCAAAGGTCAATATCATTGTGAATGTTTAGCCTATGTTGCATTCATGGAGGAGCATAAGCTTCTTTTTGCCGCAAAGGCACATCATGTACCATGAAATGAATTAATCTTGAAAAGAAGTGTGCATGCTTGAAAAATGCTCCATCCATCATGTTTATGCTTAAAATGTATTATCTTTCACATATGGGTGCTAAACATGTTGCATGATGTTCACCAGTGGAGAAGTCTCCCGAAGTGGACACATGGCTCATGAGCTTTGACATGACATGCTTTGCTTTATGGGTGTTTGCCATGATCTTTTGCTGAGAATTTGATATCCTTGTATGATCTTTGAATGGTATGCATGTTTGTGGCTCAAGTGTGACATGGATAGGCTTTTACATTTGAAGTGAGCCATCTTTTGATATAATTATTCAAATCTGAAAATTTGCTTTGTCACATGTCTATATTTCCATATATTACTTGTGGCAATGCTTTGACTGTGTTATGATCCATATATGTGCACTTTGTCTCATTTCTAGCCTTTGTCACTAAATTTGGCCTATTTGAGAAGCTCATGTAGATGTTTTTATGCTTTGTTTTGCATTTCTGCATTTTCACCTTGCCTCATACATTGTCAACAAGGGGGAGAAGAGGTGAGCTTAATGAAAAATTCAGAAAACTGCATTTAAAATTTGGGAGTTTGCTCCACTTGTTCAGGGGGAGCTTGCATTTGTGTAGGGGGAGCTTTGGTGAGTCTCCTTTGTTTGCCTGAGTTGTGCTTTGGTGGTTGCTTTTTGCTCTATCACGTGTGTTTAGGGTGAGCTTTGTATGCTCTTTGTCCCTAGTGCATGTGTTTAGGGGGAGCTTGTGAGCTTGATGTGCTCTTTTCTCTATCTCATGAGTTTAGGGTGAGCTTTGTATGCTCTTTTGTCCTAGTTCATGTGTTTAGGGGGAGCTTGTGAGTTTTGTGCTCTTGTGCCGGTGGTGTTGAGCCCCTTTGCCTCTCCTTGAGGAGCCGGCGGTTGACTTATGTTTTCGATTATCACATGATTGGTGTTGAGCCCTTTGTGCCTCTTCTTGAGGGATCGTGTGATTTCGCTTGTCCATGATCGGTGTTGAGCCCTTTGTGCCTCTTCTTGAGGGATCATGCATTCTTGTCTCGGTTGTGTCGAGCCGTTGCCCATGTCTTTGGGGACCGAGACATTGAGTTGGCCTTTGTGGTTTCTCTCATGCCAAGTGACCTTGTTCTTTGCTCTTGTGTGGTTTTCTTTCACTTGGATGAGGTGTTCGGTCTTTGCCCTCTCAAACCTTTTCTTTGTGCTCACTTGTTGTCAATCCGCTCCTCAAGGGGGAGAAATTTGGAAAAACAAGTTGATATGAACCTTGATTTGATGGTGATGAGCGGTTGACAAGTGTTTTGGTAAGAGTTTTATGGCACTTTGTGTTGAGCATTTTGGTTTGATGGCTTTTAGGGATTGCATGTTGGTAGTGTGTCTCTTCGTTTGCACTTAGCCCATGTGCTTGCTTTGGTTTCGAGAGAAATTTGTCGGAGCATGCTTTTATCCCTTCTCACTTCAAGTGGCCTTTTGTTTGCTTTTTATAGGCTTTGTGGCGCTTGAATGAGTTCTTATTTGCTTTTTGACCTTCTTTTGTCAATGCACTCATCAAGGGGGAGATTGAGGAACCAAGTTGAGAAGTACCTTGGTTCGTGTGTGATGAGTGATTGACCGGATGGTTTGAAGCTTTGTGTGTGTAGTGTTGAGTTGTGTTGTGTGTGTTTTATTTTGTGTATTTACCTTATTGTTTATGTGGTGTGTTGTCAATGCACTCGTGAGGAGTGGTTGACAACGTTGAGTGGACTGACTCTTGGCCTAGTATTGCAGGTGTTGGTTGCGGCTTGGTTTGCGTTGGTGCAGGTGAAGAACGAGCGCGAAAGGTCTTAGCCTTGCGGGGCCTCCGAGGAGTGGAGAGACAAGTAGGCTTGGTTCGAGGGACCCGGTGGCCGACGGGATCAAGTGCGAGCCGCATGGTGCAAGAAGAGCAAGACGAAGTCGTGGACATGGAGCCGGTGCATCGGTGGTGGCCAAGTCAAGGAACGAGGCAAGACTGAGTAGACCGTCGGGCGTCGGAGGTGAAAGGCTTGGCGGGCTCGACGCTTGGCGTGGTGAGGCCGGGCCGTGTACGCGGGGTTTGGTGGTTTGGCCACAAAACCATCGGAGGAGGGTTTCTCGGTTTGGGCCTCAAAACCGAGCCCGAGGGCCTGACGTGACGGAGACGGTATCCGGTGCGTCGGGAAGCTTCGAGGCGGGCGACACGCGGCATGATCGAGGTGCTTGCGTCGGGAGGACGTGAAGGCCTGATGGATGCGCGGCCGTCCGATGGTGAACTTCATGTGTTGACCAAAATGCCCCTGTGAGGGCTTGTGTTGTACTCCTAGTGTAGGGGCACTTCGGTCTTTTCCGGAGGGCCTATATATAGGAGGAGGGGGCTGAATTTTCAGCCAACTCTTGGGCTAGAGGCGGCTGTACTCTTTCATTTTGGAGTGCTTTGGGAGAGAGGGAGAGAGGGGAGAGTGGCTCTTTGATTGGAGCTTTTTGCCATCTTAGATTTGGTTTCTAGGAGTGGCTTGTAATCGATTGGACAAGATATTCATAGTGATTTCTTCCTCTAAATCTTGTGCCAATCTTTCTATTCCCGAGTTTCTTTTATTGCTTTTTCGGAGCTCTTTTTGTGCTATTTTCGTGCTTGGCTCGATTCGTTGTTTCTAGGACGTTTGGCTCCGGATTTCTTTGAGGGGATCATGGATGGATGCCTTGCGCACCTTTGGTGATGATCTTGACCCCTCAAACGCTGGGAATCGGGCTCAATTTGGTGAGAATTGGATGAACTCGGGTTTGTGATTTGAGTGCACGAGATTTGCAATTCCGGTTGATTGGATTGGTTTAGGGTTCCAAGATTTTGGGCATAGCTTCACGTAGTGACGCTTCTTATCTACCCAAAATTTGGGGTCAATCCGTCCAACGGTTTAGGAGATCCATCGATTGGAAGTTTGAGGTTGTTTCTCGTGTTCCTCGGCCGTGCCGATTCGCACACGGTGGACCGTCCGCGAGGTCACCGTGGACCGTCCGCGAGGTAGCCGCGGACCGTCCGCGAGGTCACCGCGGACCGTCCGCGAGGTGCCTGACAGCCCAGCTGTTCTTCGTGTTCTTGCGGATTCTTGAGCGCCTCTCTTTCGATCCATTTTGTCGGTGGGTTTTTGGTGCATGAAGTTTGCGGACGGTCCGTACTAGAGTGTCGGACGGTCCGTGACGAGGCGGACGGTCCGCGGGTCCCTCACGGACGGTCCCTTTTTCTCGGTGCAGTACTGGAGGTTCGGGTAGCAATTTCGGACGGTCCGTGCCCTCCTCGCGGACGGTCCGCGCCCTTCTCGCGGACGGTCCGCCGGACCTTGCGGACGGTCCGCCCGGTGCTTTCCGCATTGCCTAAGACCCTTGCTTTTTGAGTTGTGCTTCCGCGTTGGATTGGTTTGGGATTTGTTCCTAGGCTTCTTGGTGGTTCCTTTGAGGTTGTTTGAGTCCTGTTTGGGATCTTGTTTGTGCTTGTGGGTTCGTGGAGTTGCGATTGGGGTATAGGCCGAATTCAACCAAAGGGAAGAATTTTTATCGGCTCCTATTCACTCCCCCCCCTCTCTAGTCGCCATCCGATCCTTCAGTACTAAACAGACTTTTTGATTTGTTTGTACTAGGGATGTTTGAATCTTCGGCAATAAATAATGAAATTTCAACTTCTGTATTTGTGTTGCGATGATCCCCTTTTGCTTGTGAATGCGAACTTTACTGTTTTTTGAACGAATTCGGGAACTTTCTTTTAGCTGAACACGCAAAAACTTCTGCCCCTTGGCACAAAATCCGCAGAAAATCTTCAATTCGGGAACCATAAACACTGTTCAATGAAAACCCTTCGCATTCGGGAAGAAAACCCTGCCGCTTGGTATTCCATAACGCACTCCAACCAGTCATCACTCCCAATGCACTCTCACAGCCAATAAAATAGCCCCCTGGGTACCCTGCAAATCCACTCGCATACACTTCCACCACTTCACATCTTCTCCATTGTTCCACAGGAGAAAACCCCAAAGCCATGGCGGACAAGGGAAAGCAACCCATCAAGGAGGACAACACTCCACCAAAGAAGCGTACCATTCGAGACTGAGTTTCCATCAATCTATTACCTGCTCTCGTTTGCAATCTCATGGTTTACCCCCTTCTGTTTTCTCCAGCCTTGACTTGCTCCCTGAAGAAATCTTTGGGACTGAAGAAGTGCCCGAGTACATCATCTCTGATTCCTCCTCTGAAGAAGAAAACGCCATGCCGGAACAGAGGATAAGCCATCAACTGCGCCGCCGCATTCGACATCTAGAGCACAACTTGCGGGACATCACCGCCCGCTGCAACGCCGAACGCGAACACCGCATAAGTTTGGAGGCGCTAGTAGGGGGTAAGATCACCAACTTTATTCGACTCCCGTACTTAATCTCAAATCTTCATTTGACAACTGTTCCCCTCTTCAGATGTTTCTGACAGATACAGTAACTTGAAAGCTTCTTGGGACAGCTTAATGGAAGCTGCAAGCCATTTCAACCCCCGAAGCTTCCAGGTTGCTGTTACGGTGGTCCTGGAACAGTTGAAGAGGGAGGAGCTGAAGAGAAAAAACAAGGAATCAAAAGAATGAAGCATACTTTCGCTTCTTTCTCAAGGCCTTCTGCTTCCCACCCCCTCGTAATCTGAAGTAGCTGGGTTGTCAAATAAAAGTCTGCAAGAAACATCTGTAATGTGAAGTATTTTTGTGCTAAGGGCAATACACTCTAGTATTGGCCATTTCCTGTTAGGATTTTTTGTTCTAAAGGCGACTTCTTTCCCGAATGCCAACTGTTTCTGTGTATCAGATGCTTGTAATCCTGGTGCTTGTAATCAACAATAAACTTCAATACTAGGATAATATTTATTCAAATATCTTCCATTTATAGCAGCAGTAAATTCCTCTCCTAGCAAAGTTTTCAATATATAAGCATTACCAGGCACACATCTGACTACCCGAAAAGGACCTTCCCAATTCAGGGACCATTTGCCGAACGCACTATACTTAGTCCCGATCGGCAGCAATGCTTTCCAAACCAAATCTCCTTCTGTAATTTGCTTGACCTTTACTTTCTTGTTGTAATATCTAGCAACTCGCATTTTGTTCTTTTCAATATTTTCCAGGGCCTTAAGACGAATCATATGCAAATCCTCTAACTCGTCCATCATTAAACTATTGTAATCTTTGGAACTTAAATCCTTTTGCAAAACCACCCTCCTAGAATCTGATTGTATCTCCCAGGGCAAAACAACATGACGCCCATAAACCAATTCATAAGGGGATGTCTTTGTAGCTCCATGAGGAGCCATTCGGTAAGCCCATAAATCCTCATTGAGTATCGAATGCCACCTCTTTGGCTTCTGATCAATTTTCTTTTGTATAAGTGTTAACACCAAAAATTGGTACAGGAAGGAGGCTGATGTGTGGGCCGAACTTGGTAACAAATTCCGTTCGGCAGGAAAAGATTTCTTCAGAGGATTCGGCATAAATACCTGCGGTCGGCAGTATGTTTTCGTTCGACAAAAGGACTGTTTGCGCTGGATTTCTGGGATTGCGTGGTGACATGGCCCGAACGGAAGGAAGGGACAAATGGATGGATAAGCATTCGCACTTGGGCATTAAATTAGGTATCAAATATTGTGCTCGTAGTCCACCAAGAGTCATGTTAGGACAGGGTATAAATATGAACCCTGGATGTATGTAATTGTAATCGAACATTCTCACAACAAACCGGCTTTACGCCAAACTTTCGAGTCCTCTAGTCGTGTCATCGAGTTCTTCAAGAGGGTTCATCGATCCGTCGACCTCCGTAAGTACCTGCAACCTTGTGTCATGTCTAGTATCATGCGGTGGATTTAGATCGTGATGCAAGTAGTCTTGTTACCATGCTTTGTATCATGCAGTGGATTTAAGCTTGGTTCAAGAGGGTTTCTTGTTAGATCACGAGCCATGCGGTGGGCTAAGATCTAGCTTGGAGCTAGTTATCGGCTCTATTAGATTTGGCAAGATCTAATAGATTCATTAAGTTACCATGTGTTGCTTTGAGTTTTTACTTTATGTTTAAATTCATGTAACACTCTTTTGCCCAATTTAGATTGATTTGAATCGGCTTTACCTTGTTTGGTGATCCTTACATTACATGTTCATATCTTTGGCTCAATACGGCACGTGGATCACGTGTTCTCTAATAGCCGAAACCGAATCAATCTAAGTTGCCACATGTTGTGGGTTCAAGCTTGTTAATCTTGTGTAAATCTTGACAGAACCGGGTATCATGCGGTAGATGCAGATTTTTGGGTTGTTTTAGAGCTAATCATCTAGTGGATTAGATCTTGATTTCAATCTGATAGTTTTATCATTTTTAGCAATGTTTGTTCCTTCTCCACGGATCCCGATTCGGTTGTACAATTGTATTCGGTTAGACTTCCATGAGTAAGAGGTGCTTATAAATTTTGTTTTAAATAATGTATGCTTTTAGACTTCCGTATTTAGATTGTATCATACGGTGGATTGATCTCTTCGTGGTTGGTGGTGTGATTTGAAACAAGTTGTATCATGTGGTGGATTAACTTGTTTGATCTCATACTTGACGGGTTTTAAAGTACCTAGACATGCGGTAGACTAGTGCTTTTGGCCTATGCATGCTTTTTATCTCATATTTATGATCATGCTTTACTTTATTTATTTTATTTGTTGTTTATCATTAAAAATCGGTCATGATCATGCACGAGCAACGTTATTTAAACAAAGACAGATCTTTTGTCACGTTCACGTCATCCATTCGGCTATGTTTTGTTTTGTGTTCTAAAGCTCCCGAATGATTTTCAATCTGTTGACAGATAGCTTCTCATTGCTATATGTCATCATACATGGCTTTCTAGCCGCAAATATGGAACTGTCTGGTACCACCCGGCAAGTTCCAAGCTTTGGTATTTAACTGCTTTATCCTTTGTTAATTTTAGGAAAATTGACTGGCACGCTTTGGAATCTGCTCGTGTGTTAAGCCAGCTTTGTTCGGCTTGCTGTGTGCTCGGCGCAGGTTGCGAATTTTGCGTCAACACACTTTTTGGAACGCCTGGTGGGACCCATCTAGTTGAATCAAGATGCCTGAAATTGGCGACGTCATGGACGTCACCATTGATGACCTGTCTCCGGAAGGATGCCATTGACCAATTCCAGCAGAAGTGCCTGATGTCGTTTAGCAAGAACAGGAGTGGCGTCTCGTACCTTAAGTCTGACATGCCCAGGGTTCTGTTGCCAGGGGAACCTGATACAACATCTTTTCAAGAGAAACAAGAGGCTCTGAATGCTTTTCGGGAGGATATAGAAATTGTGATGACCAAGCATCATACTCGTTTCCTCCATATGTTCAAGCAGATGATGATCGGCGTATTTGATCCAGGCATGGAGAGGATGCTTGGTCGAGTATCCCCTCATACATCTTCAGCAGAGGTTGGAGAGACCAGTTCTGCTCAACCACCTCGAGATACAGGAGCTCAACTACCACTGCAAAGCCAGCCGATCCAGCCTCCTCCACAAAGCATTGGGAGTCAGCCGATCCAGCCCCCTCTACAAAGCATGGGGATTCAGCCAGTCCAGCCACCTCTACAAAACAATAGAGGTCAACCGGTTCAACTGCCGAACCCGTATCAGCCTACATATGGGGACCTGGCGTTCGGTTCATCTGGGATGCCGCCTAACTCTACTTACAATATAGCCCCGGCCTATAACAGGTTGCAGAAAAATCTGTATGGTGGGGGATATCATGAGGTTATGGATTATGGCGCTATAGATGCTTCCCCAAATTCTGGGTATGGTACAGCTGCAGGAATGCAAGATGATGATATTCTGGTACAGAAAATGGCCGATGTGATGCAAAATCAATTCGGCCTTAAACCTAAAATGCAAGGACCAGCTTATACACCTCCTTTCCCAGAGTGGTACTATAGGGTGATTTACCGCCAAGGGTAAAGCCTCCTACAGAATTCACAAACTTCTCTGGGCAGGATGATACAAGCACTGTAGAGCATATTGCCCGATATTTAATGCAGCTTGGTGAAGCTTCAGCTAATGAGGCATTCCGGGTCAGATATTTTCCTCTATCATTGACAGGCCCAGCGTTTCAATGGTTTACTTCTTTGCCCCCTCAACCAGTCAACACCTGGAAAGACTTAGAGCAGAAGTTCCATGCTCATTACTTTAGTGGTAGCACTGAGAAAAAGCTTATTGATCTGGCTACCTTGAAACAGAGACATAACGAAACGCCTCTGGAATTTCTCAGAAGATTCAGAGAGGTCAAGGGCATGTGCATCTCTTTAACCCTACCGGATGATCAATTGGCTGATATGACTGTTGCAGGGATGTTACCAGCTATCCGGGAGAAGCTGTTTGGCATGGAATTTGACAATCTTGGTTAGTTGTCCCAGAGACTGTCATTGATGAGCAATCAAGCTTATGGGTTCAAGAAAGATTCCAGATTTGCCAAGCACCATGACATAGCTGATATCTACAACCAGTTCCTCGAGAAGGCTGATCAGGTGGAGGAATTTGATGATGACGAGGAAGTAGCAGTGGCTAAGATTATGTGGGGCAAGGAGCCTTTGACAGTGAACCAGCGGTGGATAAAAAAACCAAGGGCACATATGACTTTGATGTTACCAAAGCTGACAAGCTCTTTGAGTTCTTGGTGAAGGAAGGCCGAATCAAGTTGCCTGAAGGGCATTCTATGCTTCGGCCCGATGGAGTTAAAGAGAAACGTTATTGTGGTTTTCATGATAGAAACTCTCACTCCATTAATGACTGTAGGGTCTTCAGGATGAGGATCCAAAAGGCTATCCAGGAAGTGAATTTGAAATTTGATAACAAGATGAATCTGGATGGTCACCCTTTCCCTCAAAACATGGTTGGCTTTTCTGTCAACATGGTAACTGCCGAAGAGAAGGGGAAAGTGAAGGTCCTGACTTCGGCTAGAGCAAAACAGGATGGATCAGTGGATCCTACACGACAAGTGACGGTGGAGCAAGTCCACAGAGAAGCTCCCCGCATCCTCAAGAGTCAGGTTGAAGTTTGGGAATCATCCAGGTCCAAGCCCAGGGTTACCACACGCATTCTCCTTAACAAATGGCAGCATCAGCAGGAAAAGGAATGCTACCAGAACCAAAAATTTGAAGAGGAGAGGCGCAGGTTTGAAGAAGAGGCGCGTAGAAGAGAACTAGAAGAGCACGCGCGGGAACAGGAGCGTGCACATTGGGGGTGCGCATTCTTTAGACACTGCTGGAACGAAGGCTTGAAGCTCCCCACATTGAGAAATTGCCCTGAGTGCAGTGATAAATATTCTGAATACAGGCAGAAAACTGTCAATCGCCGATCCGTCCATGAAAGAATTGGAAGGATGCATCCTAATGACGGTCGACATCAAAAAATAAATGAGGTCATCGATCACCCAAGGAAAAGACAAGCTGACCAAAGGTGGGTTGATCAAGAAGAAGAGGAGCGCGAGTACATTTGGCAAGAAGGACAGTGGTGTCCGCCTGGCTTGAGGAAAAGCCAAAAGAGATGGGTTCAACGCTTGAGGAACCGAGAATTGAAGTAGGCGGGAATCAAGAAAAAGCAAGTGTGGCGCCCAAAAGATAAGCCTGAAGGATCGGGTCGTTCGGCTCTAGCATGCATGGTATACTTTCTGCCGAATGAGTTCATGGCTCCCGCTAACCAAGTATCAATGAGGAAACATCTCCAGATATCAATGAGGATGAGCAGCTTGGGGGATTAATTGCGCAACTAGTATTGGCTAAGCAGGCCACCTTTGACAAACCGGCCAGGAATCGACACATGAGGCCGTTGTATTTGAAGGGATACGTCAATGGCAAGCCATTGACCAAGATGTTTGTTGATGGCGGAGCTGCAGTCAATTTGATGCCATACACCACCTTCAGGAAGCTTGGCATGGGCCCCGGGGACTTAACGCCAACAAGCATAATTCTGAATGATTTTGCTAGAAATCCTTCAGATACCAAGGGCTGTGTGCACGTGGACTTGATGATCGGGTCCAGAACTTTTCTCACAACCTTCTTTGTCATTGAGGGCAAGGGAGCTTACAGCTTGCTGCTTGGACGGGACTGGATCCACGCCAACTGCTACATCCCATCTACCATGCACCAACAGCTTGTTCAGTGGGTAGATGATGACATTGAAGTAGTCCAAGTAGATGATTCAGTGAGCGTAGCAAATGTCGAACCAGCTTTCTGGGAATATCAAGGCATTGATTGCTTCTCAGGAAAAGACTGGGGAGAAGGTTCTGTTGAACCAGTCAGCAGTGATCAACAGCCGATTCAAGCAGTCACCTCTTATAGTAATTTGTAATGGATAATCCAGTTGATGGAACTGATGGAAAGTTAGGACGTGGATTCATGTCGGCTGATAAAATAGAAGAAATTGATATTGGAGATGGTGACAAGCCAAGGTCGACATTTATCAGTGCTAACTTAGAGTCAAGTTTCAGAGAAGAACTAATCAAGCTGTTAAAGTAGTATAAAGATTGCTTCACTTGGGATTATTCAGAGATGCCTGGTTTGGATTGTTCTATTGTTGAGCATCGGTTGCCCATCAGGCCTGGTTTTAAACCTTATAAGAAGCCTCCCCGAAAAATCTACAACGATGAAGTATTGGCCGATGTGAAAAAGGAAATTGAGAGATTACTTGATGCAAATTTCATTCGCCCGTGCAGATATGTGGAGTGGATCTTAAACATCGTCCCTGTTTACAAGCAAAATGGGAAGATGAGGGTTTGCATAGACTTCAGAGATTTGAACAGAGCCACTCCTATGGATGGATACCCAATGCGTATTGCTGATCTATTGGTTGATGCTGCTGCTGGACATAAAGTTATCAGTTTTATGGATGGTAATGCAGGGTACAATCAAATATTTATGGTAATAGAAGACATATCAAAGACAGCCTTCAGATGTCCTGGACATATAGGCTTATTTGAGTGGATTGTCATGACAATTGGGTTGAAGAATGCCGGTGCAACTTATCAATGAGCCATGAATTATATCTTTCACGAGGTGATCAGCAAGATTGTTGAAATTTATATTGATGATGTCGTCATTAAATCTTTGAATTATGACTCACACTTGAAGGATGTAAAGAGAACTCTGGAGTGCACCCGAAAGCATGGATTGAAGATGAATCCGAACAAGTGTGCCTTTGGAGTGTCAGCTGGAGAATTCTTGGGATTTCTGGTACACGAAGGAGGGATTTCTGGTACACGAAGAAAAGCATGAAAGCTATCGACGAAGTTGTTCCTCCAACCAATCTCAAGGAGTTGCAATCACAGCTTGGCAAGATCAATTTTGTGAGGAGATTCATTTCAAATTTGTCACAAAAGGTCTTGCCTTTTTCCCCGTTGTTGAAGCTCAAGAAGGACCAAAAATTTGCATGGGGTGACGAACAACAAAAGGCTTTTGATGAGATCAAGCGATACATGAAGGAACCACCAGTGTTGGTGCCTCCACAGTTGAACAAGCCTTTGAAGTTGTACGTGGCAGCCGATACCCAAACCATTGGATCGGCCCTCATACAAGAATTTGAAGGAAAGGAGCGGGTAGTAGCGTACCTTAGCCGAAAATTACTTGATCCTGAAACTAGGTACTCGGCTGCGGAGAAGCTGTGCTTGTGTGTTTACTACTTGTGTACAAAGTTTCGGCACTACTTGTTGAATGCCGAATGCATTGTATATTCCAAGTTTGATGTAATAAAACATATGATATCTATGCCAATTTTGAATGGAAGGATTGGCAAGTGGATTTTGGCCTTGTCTGAGTTTTAGCTCAAGTTCGAATCGGCAAAAGCTATAAAAGGTATGATTATTGCTGACTTTATTACCGAGCATCGTGATCCATCAATTGATTTGCTTGAAATTACTCCTCGGGCTCTGTTCTTTGATGGATCCTCATGTGGTAAAGGTGGAGGAGTAGGGATTTTATTAATTTCACCCAGGGGTGAGATGTTTGAGTTTGCTATCCCTATTCAGCCTACTGTCACAAACAATCAAGCTGAGTACGAGGCGCTACTTAGAGGGCTTCAATACCTGAGAGAAGCCGGGGCTGTTTCAGTTGAAATTTATGGAGATTCAGAGCCGGTTATAAAACAATTAAACGACCAATATGAATGTAAAAGTGATGCCCTGAGGAATTACTACGAAGAATGCAGGGAAATCTTAAAGAGTTTTCGGTTAGTGATTCCACAGCATATTCCTAGAGAATTCAATGAAGAGGCAAACAGGTTGGCTCAAAGTGCCTCAGGTTATAGAGAGAATCAAGAAGCGTTTGCCATGGAGGTATGTGCTTTTGGGAGTGATCTTGCAGAGGATGATTGGAGAAGAGAAATTGTTGATTATCTGGAAAATCCATCCCGAAAGTTTTCTAGGAAGCTCGGGTATAAAGCTATAAAATTTGTTCTTCTAGATGGACATTTATTTTACAAATCATTAGATGGGGTGTTTCTGCAATGCTTGGGTCCAGAAGAAGCAAAGAAAATGATGAGCGAGGTGCATGATGGTCTGTGTGGAGAGCATCAATCGGCCTATCGTATGAAATGGGTTATCAAGCACACTGGATGTTATTGGCCAACGATATTAGAAGATTGCTTTGAATATTACAAAGGTTGTCAAGACTGTCAGAGGTTTGGGAACATCCAGGGAGTTCTAGCATCAGCCTTGAACCCTATTATCAAGCCATGGCAATTCAAAGTATGGGGTATAGATTTGATTGGCTAGGTAAATCCACCATCTAGTAAGGGGCATTAATTTGTGCTTTTGGCAACAGATTAGTTCACCAAATGGGTTGAGGCAATTCCACTGAAGAAAGTAACATCAGAAAACATGATTGAGTTTGTTAAAGAACACATCATTTACAGGTTTGGAATTCCTCAAACAATTACAACTGATCAAGGAGCACAGTTTGTATCTTTGGAGTTCAGGGAGTTTGCCGAAAGCATGGGAATCAAATTGTTTAATTCTTCTCCTTATTATGCTCAAGCTAATGGCCAAGCAGAGGCTTCTAACAAGATCATGATCAAGCTTATACAAAAGAAGATTGACCAGAAGCCAAGGAGGTGGCATTCGGTACTCAACGAGGCTTTATGGGCTTACCGAATGGCTCCTCATGGCGCTACAAAAACTTCTCCTTATGAGTTAGTTTATGGGCATCATGCTGTTTTGCCCTGGAAAATGCAGTCAGATTCAAGAAGAGTGGTTTTGCAAAAGGATTTGAGCTCCAAAGATTACAGTGGCTTAATGATGGACGAGTTAGAAGATTTGCATATGATTCGTCTTAGAGCCCTGGAAAACATTGAAAAGAACAAGATGCGAGTTGCTAAATATTACAACAAGAAAGTAAGGTTAAGCAATTTGCAGAAGGAGATTTAGTTTGGAAGGCGTTACTGCCGATCGAGACTAAGTACAGTGCGTTCGGCAAACGGTCCCCGAATTGGGAAGGCCCTTTTCGGGTAGTCAGATGTGTGCCTGGCAATGCTTACATATTGAAAACTTTGCTAGGAGAAGAATTTACTGCGGCTATAAATGGAAGATATTTGAAGAAATATTATCCTAGCATTGAAATTGATCGTTGAAGAACAAGCATCAGGATTACAAGCATTTGATACTCAGGGATAGCCGGCGTTCAAGAGAGAAGCCGCCTTTAGAACAAAAAATCCTGAACAGGGAAATGGCCAATACTAAGATGTATTGCCCTTAGCACGAAAATACATAACATTACAGATGTTTCTTGCAGGCTTTTATTTGACAATCTAGCTACTCCAGATTACAAGGGGGTGGGAAGCAGAAGGCCTGGTGGAGGAAGCGAAAGTATGCTTCATTCATTTGTCTTGTTTTGCTTCCTCAGCTCCTCCCTCTTCAACTGTTCCAGGACCACCGTGACGGCAACCTGGAAGCTTCGGGGATTGCCATGACTTGCAGCTTCCATTAGGCTGTCCCAAGCAGCCTTCAAGTTACAGTACCTGCCAGAGAAGTCTGTAAAGGGGAACGGTTGTCAAGTGAAAATGAGATTGAGTACGGGAGTCAAATGAAGATGATGATCTTACCCCCAATCAACGCCTCCAAGCTCATGCGGCGTTCGCGTTCGATATGGCAGCGGGTGGTGATGCCTCGCAGATCGTTCTCCAGATGCCGAATGCGGCGGCACAACTGATGATTGACCCTCTATTCCGGCGTGGCGTCCTCTTCTTCAAGGGAGGAGTCAGAGGAGATGTACTCGGGCGTTTCTTCAGTCCCAAGGATTTCTTCAAGAAGCGGATCAAGGCTGGAGAAAACAAGGAGGGGTAAACATGAGATTGCAAATGAGATCAAGAAACGGATTAAAAGAAAACTCACTCTCAAATGGTACGCTTGTTTGGTGGAATGTTGTCCTCCTTGATGGGTTGCTTTCCCTTGTCCGCCATGGCTTTGGGGTTTTCTCCTCTGAGCAAGGGGGAGAAGATGTGAAGTGATGGAAGAGTATGCGAGTGGATTTGCAGGGCACCCAGGGGGGCTATTTTATTGACTGTGAGAGCGCATTGGGAATGATGACTGGTTGGCGTACGTTATTGGAATACCAAGCGGCAGGGTTTTCTTCCCGAATGCGAAGGGTTTTTCATTGAACAGTGTTTATGGTTCCCGAATTGAGGATTTTCTGCGGATTTTTCACCAAGGGGCAATTGTTTTCACGTATTCGGCTCAAGTAAAGGTCCCGAATTCGTTTGAAAATAGTGAAGTTCGCATCTACGAGCAGGAGGGAATCATCACAATACAAGCAAGGAAATTAAAATTCTTTATTGATTGCGGAAAATCAAGCATCCCTAGTACAATCTAATCAAAAAGCCTGTTTAGCACAGACTAGGGATGGGTGAGTTCGGCAATGGCATCGCCGTGGCCATCGAGGCGCTCCAAGATGACTTCGATCTCGTCGATGTCTTCTGGTGCGCCGCCATTGAAGCCGCGCAGCTGGATGGAGTAGCCGACGCCGGTGTGCACCGCCATGGCGGCGAAGCCCAGGGTGATGCCGAGGCGGATGTCGTGCACAGCCACCTCGTCCACGCGGTCTTCTACCGCGGCGAGGCGCTCCACCGGCGTGTCTCCAGGAGCGTTCACCTTGTCAGCCAATTGCTTTACCAGCATTTTCAGCTGGTCAAGCTCGGCATCACGGGCTGCAAAGTTGCAAGGCAATGGTGGTTAGTATCGAAAGGTGAATTGGATTGAAAGTTAATCTAAGGGATATATCATCGATGGTTGCCAGCAACTGTTTGCACTGGTCCTCCCACTCGAGTTCGGCGATTCCAGCCTTCTTGGAGACATCCTCCAGCTCGCGCTGGGCTTCTTCAAGCTCCGCCTTGAAACGGAGGGCGTCGAGTTCCCCATAGGGCACGGGGAATTAGTTCTTCGACTCCGAGGAGTCGTCCGGTAGAGCCAGATTCATGGCAGGCACAGGGGCCGGGTTCCATTGGATGAGCCTGAAACAGAGAAGATCGTCAGAGACAGGAGGAAATCTAAGCAGAGTCATAAGGGAAGTTGACGATCACTGCCTTCGACGCGCGCCGGCGCGACTTTCTTCCGCCTCGTCAGCGGCGCGGCGCCTGTTGCCACTACCCGCCATTGGTTTTGGAGGTGTGCTGGTGATGGAGGAAGAAAGCTTAGATTGACAAAGATTTGAAGGCTAAAGGCTTGGTAAAAGACAGGGGGCACCTACGGTTTTATTTATAGGGATGGCAAAGAGATCGTGGCCCTGGATCGTGGTGCATATCCCGAGAAACTTGGAAGGTGGAGAGGTTTCCTTAACCGAATCGCCGTCGGGTCGTTTGAAATCCAAGCTGAGTCATATTGGGGTGATTGGCTCGGCTGAATCACGGTCGGAGTGCTGTTCGGGTATGGTACTGTTTGACTGCAGTTATTTGAATGAATCGTCTAGAAAATTGCAAACAAGGTAATACAGAAAAGAGGGAATGACGTTTATAAAAGGTAAGGTTACAAGGGCGATTAATTTGGTAACACATTGCTTAGTACAATCAGATGTCCAAGTACTTTGCAGTTACACTAGAGGCATTTGATATTATCTGATGGATATTCTCCAGTCGTTCCTGGTAATCTCTTTGAGTATTGGACAGGGCGGAGAGTTGTGCCTCAGGCTGGTTTGCTTCAGTCATGGCCGCTGATGCTTCCTCTTGGATTTTCTCTGTTAATCCAGGGAGCTCGGCTATCTTTTTCTCACCAGCTTCAATTTTGGCTGACAAATTCCTCAACTCAGTTTCTAATGCAGCTTTTCTGGCAATTTTCAATTCAAGTGCAGATTGCAGCTTGGCCAGCATTTCCTTGTTGCTCTTGATTTGGGCTTGTGAATCTTTCACAGCTTGTTCAACTCTGGCTTTCTTTTGCTAAAGAACTGGTCAGGAGGATTGTCTCTTCAAGGCTCGCCTTATTGCCACATAATGAATATCCAGATTTGAGATAGTCTCTAAGGAAGCTTTGATGTCTTCAGGGAGCTCTTGATCGATGGATTCAAGCATTTGCTCGAAGTGATCAACATCTCTGGCTTGATCTCGGGCATCTTTTTGCAGCCAGGAAAAGATTTCTCTGAGCCTTGCATGGTTTTCCTCCGACAGAACCTGATTTGGAGTTTCTTCATCCCCTGTTTCTGCAGTTGGATCATTCACCATAAACGGAGAGCTTGGTGGTGATGAAGTTTGATCCTGAGAGAGAAGGGTTGCCGAATTAGGAATGGTTTATTGAAAAGAGATGACAGAGTTGGGTGCCTGCCCTTACCTCATGCCTGATTCCTGAATTGGAGCAGGGACTTGTTTAGGTTCAAGGGGAATTTCTTGGGCGACCAGTGGAAGAGGAGTCGGAGGAGTTCTTGGCAAAGGTGAAGCTTCTACTTGAGGGGAAGCTGGTGCAGTCCCTCGTAAATTTGAGGCTTCTGGCTGAGATGAAGGTGGATTCATCCCCGGTGAGACTGGAATTTCTGCTTGGCAAGGGGGAGATTGAATCATTGGGGAGTTTGAAGCTTCTGGTTGGACTGAAGATGGGTTCATTTCTGGTGAAGCTGGAACTTCTGCTTGAGGAGGGGGTGGTTGGATCCCTGGCGAAGTTAAAGTTTCTGCTTGAACAGGAGATGGTTGAGTCCATGGTGAACTTGGACTTGAAGTATGTTGAGGGGAGTTGATCTCCACAGGTTGGTTCACCAGTGTTTCTTCTGCAAATACTAGATGAAGAGTAAATGCCAGTGTAAATGATGATCTTTGAAGGGAAAGAAGTAATAAAGGTCATACCAACAGATGGAGCATTGGTAGATTCTGAAGCTGATGGTTGCTGGGTTCTGGTCTAGAATTGCACAAGATGAAATTTGTCAGATAAAAAATGGTCTTGTGTTCAAGAAAGAAGAGATCTTACCTCAATGGGGACCTTTTTAGTGGTTCTTTTCTTCCTGGCAGCTGGAGGTGCAACCAAGGTTAGAGCTTTTCTCTTGTCAGAGGTTGAGCAGATGAGAGTTGGGTCCATTGTGGCATATCTGGACATCAGCGGAGCCAGAGTTTTGGATTTAAATCCCAGAGCTGAAATTGGACCTACCACGTTATAAGAAATTGTCCTGGCTCGAGGGGCAGGTACTGTATTCTGCAAGAGGTGACCAAAATCATGATTAGTAGTGAAGAGTATGCCTGGTCAAAGAAAAGATAAGTGTGTTACCTCTAAAGCTGGCTGAAAGTCAGGCATCAGCTCAAGGTAGAATGAGTGCACTGGCTCACTGAAGATATGGTAATGGAATTCTTGCCACCATGCTACCAGGAGATAAAGAGAGGGTGAGCTATTGTTATTGGTGTGAAAAGCCAGGTCTAAAGGGTTGGGCTACATTGGTATTCAAAGACCCTTCTGGCTTGTATGCTCTCTTTGATTTCCTCTCTGGGCTTAAGGAATTCATGAAGAAATAGCCTTGGAGGCATTTGGCCACATCCTAGCTGTCGGGCCATTATATTTGGTTTATAATATTCATAAGTCCTATGATTTAACCTTCCCCCACAAAATTCTGCTGGCAAGGCGCATGGATGGATAAAGATATTAAAGATTTTTATAGATCTTGCATCATGGCATCCAGTTTCGAATGAGAATTCAAAGGGGATGGTCAAATTATCATTGTTCAGATAAGGGAGACAAAGGGGATCAGTGAAACCTCTGAAGAAGAGCTCAAAAAGCTGACTGACATTTTGGTCAATGAATATGGTTGAAGCAGCTTCTCCGTGGGTTTGGCATCCTCTGGTAATCTGAGCTTCTCCTTCCTTGTGGCTGGATGAAGGGAAATGCCGATTGTTGAGATTGATGTTAACAATCTGGTGCATGTCCAGTTGCAGCCACATCTGCACAAACCACCAAGGGCCGTTGACACATGATATCTTCTGGCCAGTGTGCATTTGAGAAATAGTCTGATGGAGCATATGATACAGACTCCCTAGGAGATATTTTCCAAGGGGAATACGGTGACCAGTTGCCAAATCTGTAGCCATTGCAATGTGATTCAAAGTTGGCTCATTTGCTTTACCACAGAAGATGAATCTACACAGCCACATGTTCAGGAATGCCCTGTATTCAACTTCATCCAGAGGGTCGTCTTTCATGTGATTCTGGACATATGACTTGTATCCACTTCCTGTCTTCACTCCTTTTTGCCTGGTGGAGTTTTTGTATTGGAAGGGATACATAGGTCCTGAAATATCGAGGCCGGTAACCATGTATACATCGGCCAAAGTAGGAGACATTGGTCCATGACCAAAGAGGAAAGCATTGACACCGTTTGACCAGAAATGGCAAGCTGCTATCAAGAGATTTCCATTCTTGGGGGTTTCAGCCAGAGATCACTCCAAGCACTGGGCGATGCGGAGGCTGTCCCAATTACTGGTTTTGGTGCTGTGGTCTGCAAGTATCCTCTTGTACCAATTTCTCCAACCTGCGATTGGGGGCAAAGGCTAGTTCTTGAAAGCATATTGCCACAAAGGGGGCCTTGATAAAGCCGCTTTGAAAGGGATTCTATGGGATTCGGCTTCAATGAACTCGCGGGGATCAGAAGTTCCGAGAGAACCGAGAAAATAGGATGTTGAGTTGGCCTCGGTATGAATCAAAAGCTTGGTGGAAAACTCCTATCAAGAAAAGACGGGAGAAGAAATCTGAGGAAGAAGTCGGAAAGAATAATGCCGAGTGAACCTTAAGGGGATGAAATTTACCTGAGCAGCTTGATTTTGGTCCACCGTTGAAGATTTGAGCTTGGGGAAAAGATGACTTAGGGTTTGGATTTGGACGGAGACTCCGATGGATTGCAGGGAGAGAGAATAGTTGTGGAATAGATTTGATTTGAAGACATTGGCGTTTACAGTCAATTTCGGAATAAAATCACTTTTATCCCGTAATTGAAGGGGCATATGTTAACACCAAAAATTGGTACAGGAAGGAGGCTGATTTGTGGGCCAAACTTGGTAACAAATTCCGTTCAGCAGGAAAAGATTTCTTAAGAGGATTCGGCAGAAATAACTGCAGTCGGCAGTATTTTTTCGTTCGACAAAAGGATTGTTTGCGCTGGATTTGTGGGATTGCGTGGTGACGTGGCCCGAACAGAAGGAAGGGACGAATGGATGGATAAGCATTCGTACTTGGGCATTAAATTAGGTATCAAATATTGTGCTCGTAGTCCACCAGGAGTCATGTTAGGACAGGGTATAAATATGAACCCTGGACGTATGTAATTGTAATCAAACATTCTCACAACAAACCGGCTTTACGCCAAACTTTCGAGTCCTCTAGTCGTGTCGTCGAGTTCTTCGAGAGGGTTCATCGATCCGTCGACCTCCGTAAGTACCGGCAACCTTGTGTCATGTCTAGTATCATGCGGTGGATTTAGATCGTGATGCAAGTAGTCTTGTTACCATGCTTAGTATCATGCGGTGGATTTAATCTTGGTTCAAGAGAGTTTCTTGTTAGATCACGAGCCATGCGGTGGGCTACGATCTAGCTTGGAGCTAGTTATCGGCTCTATTAGATTTGGCCAGATCTAATAGATTCATTAAGTTACCATGTGTTGCTTTGAGTTTCTACTTTATGTTTAAATTCATGTGACACTCTTTTGCCCAATTTAGATTGATTTGAATCGGCTTTACCATGTTTGGTGATCCTTACGTTACATGTTCATATCTTTGGCTCAATACGGCACGTGGATCACGTGTCCTCTAATAGCCGAAACCAAATCAATTTAAGTTGCCACGTGTTGTGGGTTCAAGCTTGTTAATCTTGTGTAAATCTTGACAGAACCGGGTATCATGCGGTAGATGCAGGTTTTTGGGTTGTTTTAGAGCTAATCATCCGGTGGATTAGATCTCGATTTCAATCTGATAGGTTTATCATCTTTAGCAATGTTTGTTCCTTCTCCACGGATCCCGATTCGGCTGTACAGCTGTATTCGGTTATGCTTCCATGAGTAAGACGTGCTTATAAATTTTGTTTTAAATAATGTATGCTTTTAGCCTTCCATATTTAGATTGTATCATACGGTGGACTGATCTCTTCGTGGTTGGTGGTGTGATTTGAAACAAGTTGTATCACGCGGTGGATTAACTTGTTTGATCTCATACTTGACGGGTTTTAAAGTACCTAGACATGCGGTAGACTAGTGCTTTTGGCCTATGCATGCTTTTTATCTCATATTTATGATCATGCTTTACTTTATTTATTTTATTTGTTGTTTATCATTAAAAATAGGTCATGATCATGCACGAGCAACGTTATTTAAACAAAGACCGATCTTTTGTCACGCTCACATCATCCATTCGGCTATGTTTTGTTTTGTGTTCTAAAGCTCCCGAATGAATTTCAATCTGTTGACAGATAGCTTCTGATAGCTATATGTCATCTTACTTGGCTTTCTAGCCGCAAATATGGAACTGTCTGGTACCACCCGGCAAGTTCCAAGCTTTGGTATTTAACTGCTTTATCCTTTGTTAATTTCAGTAAAATTGACTGGCATGCTTTTGAATCTGCTCGTGTGTTAAGCCAGCTTTGTTCGGCTTGCTGTGTGCTTGGCGCAGGGTGCAAATTTTGCGTCAACAGAAAGCTTGATCATGATCTCGTTAGAAGCCTCCGCTTGACCATTAGCTTGGGCATAATAAGGAGAAGAATTAAATAATTTGATCCCCATGCTTTCGGCAAACTCTCTGAACTCCAAAGATACAAATTGAGCTCCTTGATCAGTTGTAATCGTTTGAGGAATCCCAAATCGATAAATGATGTTTTCTGATGTTACTTTCTTCAATGGAATTGCCTCAACCCATTTGGTGAAGTAATCTGTTGCCAAAAGCACAAATTTATGCCCCTTGCTAGATGGAGGATTTATTTGGCCAATCAAATCTATACCCCATCCTCTGAATGGCCATGGCTTGATAATAGGATTCAGGGTTGATGCTGGGACGCTTTGAATATTCCCAAACCTTTGACAATCTTGACAACCTTTGTAATATTCAAAGCAATCCTCCAGTATCGTCGGCCAAAAACATCCAGTGTGCCTGATAAACCATTTCATACCATAAGCCGATTGATGTGCTCCACATAGCCCATCGTGCACTTCACTCATCATTTTCTTTGCTTCTCCTGGACCCAAGCATTGCAGCAACACCCCATCTAATGATTTGTAAAACAAACGTCCATTCAGAAGAACAAATTTCGTAGCTTTATACCTGAGCTTCCTAGAAACCTATTGGGATGGATTCTCTAGATAATCAACAATTTGTTTCCTCCAATCATCCTCTGCTAAATCACTCCCAAAAGCACACACCTCCATAGCAAACGCTTCTTGGTTCTCTCTATAACCTGAAGCACTTTGAGCCAATTTGTTTGCCTCTTCATTGTGTTCTATATGAATATGTTGTAGAATTACTAACTGAAAACTTTTGAAGATTTCCCTGCACTCTTCGTAGTAATTCCTCAGGATATCACAACTACATTCGTATTGGCCATTCAATTGCTTTATAACCAACTCTGAATCTCCATAAATTTCAACTGAAATGACCTTGGCTTCTTTCAGATATTGAAGCCCTCTAAGCAGTGCATCGTATTCAGCTTGATTGTTTGTGACAGTAGGCTGAATAGGGATAGCAAACTCAAACATCTCACCTCTGGGTGAAATTAATAAAATTCCTACTCCACCACCTTTGCCACAAGAAGATCCATCAAAGAATAAAGCCCAAGGAGTAATTTCAAGCAAATCAATTGATGGATCACGATGTTCGGTAATAAAATCAGCAATAACCTGACCTTTAATAGCTTTTGCCGATTCAAACCTCAGCTCGAAGTCAGATAAAGCCAAAATCCATTTGCCAATCCTTCCATTCAAAATTGGCATAGATAACATGTGTTTTATTACATCAAACATTGAATATACAACACATTCGGCATTCAACAAGTAGTGCCGAAACTTTGTACATGAGTAATAAACGCACAAGCAAAGCTTCTCCAGAGCCGAATACCTGGTCTCGGGATCAAGTAATTTTTGGCTAAGGTATGCTACTATCTGTTCCTTTCCTTCAAATTCTTGTATAAGGGCCGATCCAATAGTTCGGGTATCGGCCGCCACGTACAACTTGAAAGGCTTGTTCAACTGTGGAGGCACCAACACTGGTGGTTCCTTCATGCACTGCTTAATCTCATCAAAAGCCTTTTGTTGTTCGTCACCCCATACAAACTTCTGATCCTTCTTGATTCTCAGCAGCGGAGAGAAAGGCAAAACCTTTTGTGACAAATTTGAATGAACCTTCTCACAAAATTGATTTTGCCAAGCAGTGATTGCAACTCCTTGAGAATTGTTGGAGGAACAACTTCATCAATAGCTTTCATGCTTTTCTTGCCAACTTCTATTCCCCTTTCATGCACCAGAAATCGCAAGACTTCTCCAGCTGAAACCCCAAAGGCACACTTGTTTGGATTCATCTTCAACCCATGCTTTCGGGTGCACTCTAGAGTTCTCTTCACATCCTCCAAGTGTGAATCATGATTCAGAGACTTGATCACGACATCGTCAATGTAAATCTCAACAATTTTGCCGATCAACTCATGAAAAATATAATTCATGGCTCTTTGATAAGTTGTACCGGCATTTTTCAACCCAAATGTCATGACAATCCATTCAAAAAGGCCTATATGTCCAGGACATCTGAAGGATGTCTTAGATATGTCTTCTATTGCCATAAAAATTTGATTATACCCTGCATTACCATCCATAAAACTGATCACTTTATGTCCAGCAGCAGCAACAGGCATTGGGTATCCATCCATGGGAGTAGCTCTGTTCAAATATTTAAAGTCTATGCAAACCCTCATCTTCCCATTTTTCTTGTAAACAGGGACAATGTTTGGGATCCACTCCGCATATCTGCATGGCCGAATGAAATTTGCATCAAGCAATCTTTCAATTTCCTTTTTCACGTCGGCCAATGCTTCATCCTTGTAGATTTTCCGGGGAGGTTGCTTATAAGGTTTAAAACCAGGAATAATTGGCAACTGATCCTCAACAATGGAACGATCCAAACCAGGCATCTCCGAATAATCCCAAGCGAAGCAATCTTTATATTCCTTTAATAGCTTTATTAATCCTTCCCTGAAACTTGACTCCAACTTAGCACTGATAAATGTCGGCCTTGGCTTGTCACCATCTCCAATGTCAATTTCTTCCAACTTGTCAGCCGACATGAATCCAGGTCCCAACTTTCCATCCGTTCCGTCGATTGGATTCTCCATTAAAAATTGCTATGAGAGCCGACTGCTTGAATCGGCTGTTGATCACTGTTGACTGGTTCAATAGGACCTTCACCCCAATCCTTTCCTGAGAAGCAATCGATTCCTTGATACTCCCAGAAAGCTTGTTCAACATTAGATACGCTTATCGAATCATCTGCTTGGACTACTTCTATATCATCCACCCATTGAACAAGCTGTTGATGCATGGTAGATGGAATGCAGCAGTTTGCGTGGATCCAGTCCCGTCCAAGCAGCAAGCTATAAGCCCCTTTGCCCTCGATGACAAAGAAGGTCACGAGCAAAGTCTTGGACCCGATCATCAAGTCCACGTGCACGCAGCCCTTCGTATCTGAAGGATTTCTAGCAAAATCATTCAGAATTATGCTTGTTGGCGTCAAATCTCCAGGGCCCATGCCAAGCTTCCTGAATGTGGTGTATGGCATCATGTTGACTGTAGCTCCACCATCAACAAACATTTTTGTCAATGGCTTGCCATTGACGTATCCGCTCAAGTACAACAGCCTCATGTGTCGATTCTTGGCCAGCTTGCCGAAGGTTGCTTGCTTAGCCAACACCAGTTGCGCCATTAACCCCCCAAGTTGCTCATCTTCATTGATATCTGGAGAAGCCTCATCCTGCACAACTTGGTTAGTTGGAGCCATGAACTCATTCGGCAAAAGGTATACCATGTATGTTGGAGCTGAACGATCAGGTGCATCTGGCCTATCCCTGGGACGCCACAACTGCTTCCTCTTGATTCCAGCTTGTTTCAACTCTTGATTCCTTAACCGCTGAACTCTTCTCTTTTGGCTTTTCCTCAAGCCAGGTGGGCACCACTGTCCTTTCTGCCAGACGTACTTGCGCTTTTGTTCTTCATGATCAACCCATTTCTGATCAACATATCTCTTTCTTGGGTGATCATTGACTTCATTTATTTTTACACGCCGACCGTCACTATGATGTATCCTTCCAATTCTTTCATGGACAGATCGGCGATTGGCAGTATCCTGCCTATACTCAATGTACATATCGCTACACTCAGGGCAATTGTTCAATGTGGGGAGCTTCAAACCCTCGTTCCAGCAATGTGTGAAGAATGTGCATCCCCAATGTGCACGCTCCTATTCTCGTGCATGTTGTTCTTGCTCTCTCCTGTGCGCCTCCTCTTCGAACCTCCTCTTTTCCTCCTCGTATCTCTATTTATGGTAACGTTCTTTCTCCTGCTGACGCTACCACTTATTAAGAAGGATACACGTGGTCACCCTGGGCTTGGTTCCAGAAGATTCCCAAATCTCAACTTGGCTTCTCAAGATGCGCGGTGCTTCTCCGTGGACCTGTTCCACTGTTATCTGTCGAGCAGGATCAACGGTCCCATCTTGCTTTGCTCGCGCTGAAGTCAAGACCCTTACTTTCCCTTTTTCCTCAGTGGTCACCATGTTAACAGCAAACCCAACCATGTTCTGAGGGAAAGGGTTGCCATCCAGTTTCATTTTGTTGTCCAATTTTAAGTGACCCTCCTGGATAGCCTTCTGGATCCTTGTCCTAAAAACCCTGCAGTCATTAATAGAGTGAGAGTTTCTTTCATGAAAACCACAGTAACGTTTCTCTTTAACTCCATCGGGCCGAAGCATAGAATGCCCCTCTGGCAACTTGATTCGGTCCTCCTTTACCAGGAACTCAAAGAGCTTGTCAGCCTTAGTGACGACAAAGTCATATGTGCCCTTGGCTTGCTTTGTCCATCTTTGATTAACAGTGAGCGGCTCCTTGCCCCACATGATCTCAGCTGCTGCCACCTCCTCGTCATCATTGAACTCTTCCACTTGGTCAGCTCTTTCGAGGAATTGGTTATAGATGTCGGCTATATCATTATATTTGTCAAACCTGGAGTCCTTCTTGAATCCATAGGCTTGATTTCTCATTAATGACAACATCTGAGATAGCTGACCCAGATTATCAAACTCCATGCCAAAAAGCTTCTCCCGAATAGCGCGGCAAAGATGCCCGCAATGACCATGTCGACCAATTGATCATCTGAAAAATTCAAAGAGAAGCACATGCCCTTGACCTCTCTGAACCTTCTGAGAAATTCCATGGGTGTTTCATTGTGGCTCTGTCTCAAGGTAGCCAGATCAATTAGCTTCTTCTCAGTACTGCCACTGAAGTAATGAGCATGGAACTTCTGTTCAAAATCTTTCCAGGTACCGATTGATTGAGGAGGCAAAGAAGAGAACCATGTAACGGCCGGGCCCGTCAACGACAAAGGGAAGTATCTGACCCTGAACGCCTCATCAGTTGAAGCTTCCCCAAGCGGCATCAAGTATCGGGCAATGCGCTCCACAGTACTTGTATCATCTTGCCCAGAGAACTTTGTGAATTATGTAGGAAGTTTAACCCTTGGTGGCAATATCACCCTGTGGTACCATTCCGGGAAAGGAGGCGTATAAGCTGGTCCCTGCATCTTAGGTTTAAGGCCGAATTGATTTTGCAAAACATCGGCTATTTTCTGCACCAAGATATCATCATTAGCATCTTGCATTCCTGCAGCTATACCATATCTAGGGTTTGGGAAAGCATCAATGGCACCATAGTCCATGACCTCTGAATATCCCCCACCATACATATTTTTCTGTGGTCTATTTTTGGCCGAGGCTATCTTGTAAGTAGAATTAGGTGACACTCAGATGAACCGAACGACAAATCTCCATATGTAGGCCTATTTGCCTGATACGGGTTCAGTTGTTGGACTGGGTGACCTCCATTACTTTGTAGAGGCAGCTGAACTGGTTGACTTCCCACGCTTTGCGGAGGCGGTTGGATTGGTTGGCCTTGCATGCTCTGTAAAGGCGGCTGAGCACTCGCATCTCGAACTGGTTGAGCAGTACTAGTCTCCCCAACCTCCGCAAAAGATGTGAGAGGGGACACTCGACCTAGCATCCTCTCCATGCCTGGGCCAAAGACTCTGATCATCATCTACTTGAACATATTCAAGAAAGCAGTACGATGTTTAACCATCACGGTGTTTATAGTTTCCCGAAAAGATTGCAAGACCTCCTGTTTCTCTTGAGCAGCCGTGGAGTCAGGCTCCCCTGGCAACTGAACCCTTGGCATGTCGGATTTGAGATACGGGATACCGCTCCTGTTCTTGCCAAACAACATCAGACATTTCTGTTGGAATTGGTCAATGGCATCCTTCAGCTGCACTTGCTGCTCTGGAGATAATTCATCAAAGGCGACATCCATGACGTCGTGAATGTCAGGCATCTTGAATCAGCTAGGTGGGTCCCACCAGGCGTGCCAAAAAGTGTGTTGACGCAAAATCCGCACCCCGCGCCAAGCACACAGCAAGCCGAACAAAGCTAGCTTAACACACGAGCTGGTTCCAAAGCGTGCTAGTTAATTTTTCCTGAAATTGACAAAGGGTGAAAAGCAGTTAGATACAAACTTGGAACTTGCCGAGTGGTACCAGACAGTTCCATATTTACGGCTAGAAAGCCATGTAAAAGACATATAGCTACGAAAAAGCTATCTGTTAGCAGATTAGATATCATTCGGGAGCTTTAAAACATAAAATAGGATATAGCCGAATGCATGACGTGAGCATGACAAAAGATCGGTCTTTGTTTAAATAACGTTGCTCACACATGACCATGACCGATTCTTGAGGGTAAACAACAAATAAAATAAATAAGGTAAAGCATGATTATAAATATGAGATAAATAAGCATGCATAGGCCAAAAGTACTAGTCTACCACATGTCTAGGTACTTTCAAACCCGTCAAGTATGATAACAAGCAAGTTAATCCACCGCATGATACGATCTAAATATGTAAGGCTAAAAGCACGCATTATTTAAAACAAACTTATGAACACGTTTTACTCATGAAGGTATTACCGAATTCGGCTGTATAGCCGAATCGGGTTCCGTGGAGAAGGAACGAGCGTTATCAACGATGATAGATCTATCAGATTGAATCGAAATCTAATCCACCGGATGATTAGTTCTAAGACAACCACAAAACCTGCATCTACCGCATGATACCCGATTCTGTCAAGATCTAAACAAAATTGATACACTTGAACCCACAACACGTGACAATCTAGATTGATTCGGGTTTGGCTATTTAGAGATCACGTGATCCACGCACCACATCGGGTTTAACACTTGGACATGCAACATAAGGATCATAAAACAAGATAAAGCCAATTCAAATCAATCTAATTTGGGCAAAAGTGTGTTACATGAATTAAACATAAAGCAAAACTCAAAAATAACACGAGGTAACTTAATGAATCTATTAGATCTTGCCAAATTTAATAGAGCCGATAAGTAGCTTCAAGCTAGATCTTAGCCTACCGCATGACTCATGATCTAACATGAAACCAAGATTAAATCTACCGCATGATACTAAGCATGGTAACAAGACTACTTGCATCACGGTCTAAATCCACCGCATGATACTAGATGTGATACAAGGTTGCCGGTACTTACGGAGGTCGACGGATCGATGATTCCCCTCGAAGAACTCGATGACACGACTAAAGGACTCGAGAATTTGGCGTAAAGTCGGTTTGTTATGAGAATGTTCGATTACCATTACATACATCAAGGGTTCATATTTATACCCTGTCCTAGCACGACTCCAGATTAACTACGAGCACAATATTTAATACCTAAATTAATGCCCTGGTCGCAAATATCCATCCATCCGTTCGTCCTTTCCTTCTGTTCCGGGCCAGGTCATCACGCACCTTCCTAAAACTCAGCGCAAACAGTCCTCTTGCCGAACGAAGACGCATTGCCGACCGCAGGCACCCTTGCCGAATCCTCTGATGAGAGTTTTTTTCTTGTCGAATGGAATTTATTACCAAACTCGGCCCACAAATCAGCCTCTCTCTTGTACCAATTTTTGGTGTTAACAGAGGGAAAAGGAAAAGTGAAGGTTTTAACTTCACCAAGGGCGAAGCATGATGGGTCAGTTGACCCTACTCAACAGATAGCAGTGGAACAAGTCCATAGAGACGCGCCTCGCATCCTGAAAAGCCATATTGAGGTAGGGGAATCTTCCAAATCCAAGCACAGAGTGACTTCGCGTATTCTCCTTAACAAGTGGCAGCGTCAACAAGAGAAAGAACGCTACCAGAAACAAAAATACGAGGAGGAGAAACAGAGGTTTGAAGAAGAAGCGCATAGGAGAGAACGAGAAGAACATGCACGAGAGCAAGAGCGTGCGCATTGGGGATGTGCGTTCTTCAGGCACTGCTGGAATGAGGGTTTGAAGCTCCCCACGTTGAATAATTGTCCTGAATGTAGTGACAAATACACTAAGTATAGGCAGGATACTGTCAATCGCCGATCCGTCCATGAAAGAATTGGAAGGATACATGCCGGTGACTGTCGGCGTGTAAAAATAAATGAAGTTGACGATCGCCCAAGGAAAAGATATGCTGATCAAAAGTGGGTTGATCATGAAGAGGAGGAGCGTGAATATGTCTAGTAGGAAGGACAATGGTGCCCACCTGGCTTGAGAAGAAGCCAAAAGAGAAGAGTTCAGCGCTTGAGAAATCAGGAGTTGAAACAAGCAGGGATCAAGAGAAAATAGGTGTGGCGCCCAAAGGATAAGCCTAATGGATCTGCTCGTTCGGCTCCAACATGCATGGTATGCTTCTTGCCGAATGAGTTCATGGCTCCAACTGTCGGTGCGGAATATGGTCCCGACACTAACCAGTAGATAGCGCCGTGGTCTATCCCTCAATGGTCGATGTTAAGTAACAAGCGACACAGAGATTTTATCCTGGTTCCGGCCGAGGGGGTCGTACGTCCAGCAGAGGCGTGCTCGGGGCACTATATTACTTAGCACCGGGGGTGCTTGTAGTGGGGCTGATACAAGCAAGGCGGGAGAGGAAGTGTGGCTTCCAAGTCCCTGGAGGGGTGGTTGAAGATATTGTGGGAGAGTGAGTACGTGGAGTATGGTGTCTCGTGTCCTCCTTCGTCCCCCTGCGGCTGGGAGTTCGCCCCCCCCCCCCTTTTATAGATCAAGGGGGCGGCGGGTTACATGCGCGCCGCGCTATCTAGCTACGTGGGGGAGCACGTCGTGCTACGCTGTAGAGTGGGCGGCTGTCCGGACGATCTTCGCAGCGATCTGGCCATGATGGCCTGCCTCGTACCCGAACAGTGGCGGTTCGAGGGTAGAAGGGCGGCAGATGGTGGCGACGTCCTCTGATAGGCTTCGAGGGAGGTGCTGACGTTGGCTTGTACGGGGCACAGGAGTAGGTAAAACGGCGTCCATTCCCAACGCGCTTCACAGTGTCGGAGTGGTTGCTACAGCGCCTGGCGTGCGCCTGCACGCTCGGGGACGGCGGCCATGCTGTTACAGTGGCCGGGATGGTGATCCACCGGCCTAGCGCCTCCACCTAACCCTGTAGGGTCACGAGAAAGTGAAATCGAGGGTGCGTCCGGCCCCCCTTCGAGGGTCTGGCGCGTTAGCCGTACGGGAGCAGGCGCGCGGTGTCACGGGACTGACACCGGCCGCACTGCACAGTCCCTCCCCACAGTGGCGGGGATGGGCTCCTCCCTGGGGAGTTGGTGCGGCGGCACCGGGGCGCGAGCCCGGGCGCATGATGGCGCCGTCCCGCCCGTGTCAGGGCGTTAAATGCCCGTGTACGGGGGCCGGTACACGCGTGAGGGGCGCCCTCGAGCGAGGCGGAACCCGCTCGAGGGGGGAATGAGCCCTCGAGCGGGGGCGGAGCCCGCTCGAGGGGAAGTGTCGCCCCTCGAATGGGGCGGAGCCCGCCCGAGGGGGTGTGCGTCCTCGAGCGAGGCGGAGCTCGCTCGAGGGGGATTTCTAAGAGGGCTGCCTCGATGGGCCGTCGGGGTCCCTGCGGCGTGGGCCGTGTCCTGCATGGTTAGGTACCTGCATGGTTAGGCTTAGCGTGTTTTGGTTTTGTTGTGGGTTTTAAGTGAGGATTTCCCCGTGGTTTAAGGGGACCCCTAGGGCTGTCCCCGACAGTAGCCCCCGAGCATCTGTGGGTTTGCCATTGAGGCTCCCGCAGATGTTGGAACCTACTGATATGACGTTCTTTCCTCCTTGTTTTGCGAACGCTTTCCGTGGGGCCGTGTCAGCGGACCCGCGGGTCTAGCCCCCGAAGCCCTGCAGGAGTGTGGGCGCTCCTGCAGGGGTTAACCGTAAGAATTGGTCAGAGGGCGTGGCACATATTCCAACCGGCATCGGCGGTGTTTCCGCCGTCTTCGGGGGTGCACGCGCTGCTGGCACTGTCTCCGGCGGGTGCAATTTCAAGGAGGTGTAGCCGTGCGTCAAGCCCCCGAGCCTTGGCCCATTCGAGGCGATCGGGTCGAGCTTTACGACTTGTTTTCTTACGCGCCCTCGCCGTCCCTCCGCGGGACGGAGGGTGAGGTTTCCGCAACCCCCATCGAGCGGGTCGCGGATTGCGGATTCCTCGTTGAGCTGCTAACGGGTGGTTCAAGTGGACGCCCATGCCCCGTTCGATAAGGGTAGGCTGCGCGGTCCGGAGACGCGTCCATGGAAGCGCTTGCGTGGGTTTGCTAGGTGGGGCTCGGTCCCGTTCGATAGGGACCGAGGGCGCGGAAGCTCTCCCTCGGTGGGATCCCCCGGCTAGCTGCCCTCGCTGGCTCTCGAACACGACATGTGGGGCACCCTCGAGCCGACGGGCTCGAGGAACGGCTCGAATGCGCGTGCCCTCGTCGTCCCTAACTCTGCGATCTGTGGCGCCTGTTCGAACCCGTCGAGGGTCAGGCTTCGAACCTCTGATCAGTAGGGCCGTGCGGGGCCGTGCCTGGACGGCCCCGTCTTTTTGCGTTTGCGGCCGTCGAGGGATCTGGGTGAGCCAGCCCTCGAGGCGCTGGTTGGTAGCACAGCGCGGCATGGGTGCTTGCGGTGCCCGCTTTACTTCAAGTAGGCCCTGGGCGACCCTCTCACGCGCGTGCCTTCTTTAGAGGGTTTGATACTGTCTCGAGCCGGGGGATCGCGCCGCTCGAGGGTTTTACGTGGCATGGGTGCCCGCGGTGCCCGCTTTACTTCAAGCGAGCCCCGAGCGGCCTTCTCACGTTGATGTCCCTTCGAGGGCTGACATCATCCTAAGCCAAGGGCCCGCGCCGCTCGAGGGTTTTACGTGACATGGGCGCCCGCGGTGCCTGCTTTACATCAAGCAGGTCCCGGGCGGCCTCCTCACGTCGATGTCCCATCGAGGGCTGTTTTCGTTTTGAGCCAGGGGCTCGTGCCGCTCGAGGGTTTTACGTGGCATGGGTACCCGCGGTGCCCGCTTTACATCAAGCAGGCCCTGGGCGACCTTCTCACGCCGATATCCCATCGAGGGTCGTCTTTGCTTCGAGCCAGGGGTTCGCCCCCTCGAGGGTTCTCCTTGCTTGGCAAGGGACCCGGTCATTAAATGCCTCGCAGTCATGGCCGCGGTTTTGCAGCGCGGGCGCGCCTTTTTAGGCGCTGCGGCCGCGCGCGCGCGTAGTGGGCGGCACTGCAGGCGGACGTGACGGCTTGCCTCGGCCTCTGCGGGTCTTCGCCGTCATGATGCCCCGCCTGCAGTGATGTGGTCGCTGCAGTCGTGGTGGGGCCCGCCCGTCGTCGTGAAGGAAAGATTCCCTGCAGTTAATGCGAGCGGGGCATCCGCTCCGGAGAGCTCGCCCGTCGGCTTATAAATCTGAGGGGAGGAGGAGACGGCGGTTTTTTACCTTAACGCCTTGCCATTTCAGTCCCCTGCCCCTTCGTCTTCACCTCGCCCTTGCCACCGCGCGGTGTCGCCATTAGAGCTCTTCTTCCGTTCCTTGTCCTCTGCTCTCGCTTTCCTCTGCCTTCTTCTCATGGCACCCCCTCAGCCTCCCCTCACGATCTTGGACCCATACGCCTAGGAGAGGTCGTCGGTGACCCGGCTGGCCCTTGGCGAGCTGGTCGCCGCCGGCCCGGCCGGCGGCCAATGAAGATGGACGCCCGGCGGAGTGGATAGTGCCGCCGGGCGGGGGACCACGCGCCCAACCCGCCGGAGGGCTACGTGGTGAGCTTCATCCGCTACCACGAGCGGGGCTTCAACGCGCCGGCGAGCACCTTCATGCGGGCGATGTGCCACCACTACGGAGTGGAGCTGCACAACTTCGCCCCCAACGCGATTTCGCAGGCGGCCACGTTCGTGGGCGTCTGCGAAGGGTACCTAGGGATCCCAGTCAACTGGGAGCTCTAGGTTCACCTTTCCGCGCGGGAGCTCTTCACGCAGCCCACGACGGAGCCAAGGACCCGCCGCGCGGTGCGCGCCGGCGGGATGTCACTTGCCCTGCGGGGGCAATTCAAGAACGTCTACATCCCCTGCACCATGACGACGAACAACGCCGGCTGGGAGCGGGGATGGTTCTACTTGCGCAACGCCGAGCCCGGCCTTCCCCCTACACCGGTCGGGTGTTCAAGGAGAGGCCTGACTCCTGGGGCTACGGGGTGTCCACGGCCCAGCATCGGAGGCGGCAGGAGTCGGTCCTGGCCGCCCTGCAGCGACTGGCGGTGCATGGGCTGACCGCGATGGGCGTCCTCGCCTTCCTCCATCACCGGCGGGTCGTGCCCCTGATGGAGAGGCCGCTCTGCATCTTCGAGATGACAGAGGCGGCCAACCCCGTCGATCTGGCGAGGTCGCGGATGCTCCCGACGCCCCTCGAGCGGCCATATGCGCTCACCAGGGCGCAGAGTGCCGTTGACACCCGGGCGCCGATGCCTGCGGGCCGGACCCCATGGGACCTTGAGATGCTCCCCACGGGCCCGCTGGTGAGTTTGGTTCTTGATTTTGTTTTGGTTCTTGGTCTTGCTTCTGTTTCCTGACGCGTCCTTGATGCTCCCGTGTGCAGCTGGTGAGCTTCACCGTCGCCAAGTCCGTTCCGCCCACCCCCGACTCCCGTGCGCTCGGCCGGGCGGCGCAGCGGTGGGAGCGGGGAGCGGGCGGCGCGCGAGAGGGAGCGCGCGAGGCGACATCAAGCGCGCGCGACCGGCGGGCCGCGAGTACGGCGGCGCGAAGAGGCGGGGCTCTCCTCCCCGGGGACCGAGGGAGTACTCGTCCTCGGAGGAGGACGAAGAGGAAGGGGCGAGGGGGAGGGGCCCCTCCGATGGGTGGCGGCTGCGCCCCCGTCGCCGGAGCCGGCGCGGGCGACAAGGGAGGCTTCGCCCGGGGGCGGGCGCAACGGCGCTGCCGCCGGGCAATCGACATCGGGGGCGGCGCGCGCGCGGGGGTGCCGGCGCGCCCCACGGAGGCGCGCGCGGCGGCGCGCGCGTGCGCGCATCAAGCGTGCCCGCGCGTGGGGGCGAGCGTGCACGCACGCGCGGCACCGTCGTCGGGGGGGCGCCGCGGCCGGGCGTGCCCGCACGCGGGGCGAGCATGCCGCGCGCGCGGCGGCGCCTTCGGAAGGTGCGACGTCGGGGCGCGCCGCCCGCGCGCGGGGCGGGGCGCGCTTGCGCGCGCGGCGGCGCCGTCGGGGAGGCGCCACGGCGGGGGCGCGGCGGGCGCACCGGCCTCATCTGCTGAGGCCTCGAGGAAAAGGAAGCGCGCCTTTTCCTCTTCGAGGTAAGGGGCTCGATCCTTTGCTTGGTTCGATTTGCTGATGATCAGGCATTCTAATCCTCAGCTTGTACCTTCGCAGGGTGGTGCCAACCGTGCCTCCTCTCGCACCAACCAAGGTGCTGAGGACGGACGCGTCCATCCCCACCCGGCGGCGCTCGTCAAGGGCGTCGCGGCCGGGGACAAGCACGGCGGCGAGCGCGAGCTCGCAAAGCCCGGCCGGGGCCTCGAGGCCCCGGCCGGCAGATCGGCCCACCGCGGCGCGGCTAGAGGTCGCCGGGGAGCGGCCGGCGCCGGCCGTCGCGGGGACGCGAGGGCGCGGCGGCGGCCGTGGTGGAGGTGCGCCCGCGGAGGCTGCCGGCGGTGGGAGGTGCGGCCCACGGCGCCGGGCTGCCGAGGAGGGAGGTGGAGTGGGCGCAACCTGTGGCGGCACCCGTGGATGCGGCGGCACGGCCGAGAGGTGGTGGCCGCGGTGCCACGACGGGCGCCCGTGGCCACGGAGGCGCGGGTGGAGGTGCGGTGGAGGCGGCACAAGCGGCGGCGCCCGCCGGCAATCTGCGGGCGGAGGTGGTGGAGGTCTCGGACGACTCCCCGCCGCACGGGTGGGATCGGTGGGCCGGCGGCCCACGAATTCCCCGAGTCCCGGGAGGGGGCCCTCGTAAGGCGGCACGAGGGTCACATGGTGGTGGGGGGCCGAGGACACGGCGCCGAGGCCTCGTCCTCCCGCGCGGCCGCCCCGCCCGGTGGAGGGGGCCGTCGACGATCCCCCTGCGTTCGCCGACGCCAGGGGGAGCAGGAGCTCTGGGGCGAGCTCCGGAGCCACGGCGCCACGCTCAACCGCGCGCTGAATGAAGCGCTGCGGGTCCATGGCGGCCCGGCATGGCTCGTCTTCCAGGTAAGCCGTGGTTGCTCGTTCTCTTCCTTCTTTCGTTTGTGTATGCTGCCTTCGTGTCTCGGCACTTATGGGTTTTGATTCTATGGTTGCCAGGAGCTCGAGCGTCGCGCTCACGACAAGTACGACGCCTTCGACCGGGTGAACGCCGAGGTTCACCAGCTCCGGGAGCGGTGCAGCGCTTTCGACGCGCTTGCTGACGCCCTCAGGACGCCCGGACGGCCGGTTGGCGTGCGGGCCATGGCGTGGTGCGACGAGCTCCGCGGGAGAGCTCGAGGCGGGGACGCGGCGCGCCGCTCGAGCCTCGGCGGGTCCGCGCGGCCCTCATTGACCGCGATGAGGCGCGTGCGGGGCGCGCTCGGATTTGGAGAAGACGCGGACGTTGGCCGCCAGCGGGAGGCGGAGGTGGCCAATGTCCGCCGCGAGGACCGGGGAGCTCCGCACGTCGCTCGAGGGAGCACGGGCGCGGCGGCGCGGGGCGAGGAGAGCGGGCGCGCGGGGGCGGAGCGAGCGGGCCAAGGAGGCCGACGACTTGAAGGCCGCCCCATGACGCCAAGGCTGCGGCGCTCGCTATCGCCGAGGAGCGGCTTCGGTGGGAGCGCACCGCCGCCATGGAGCCGAGGGGCGGCTCCGGCGGGGAGCGAGGCCGCCCTCGTCGACGCCCGGGCGGCGCTAGAACAGGAGCGCGTCGCCCGCGAGGCGGCGCAGAAGTCGTTGGAGGAGCGGAACACCGCGTTCTCCAAGGTCGAGGACGAGGCGCTTATCCTCAGCATCACCAACGCCAACCAGGAGCTGGCCCTCCGGGAGCAAGGCGAGACTGTCAAGCGCCTCGGGGCGGCGGTCGAGGCCGTGCGCCGCGACTTCGAGACGGAGAGGAAGCAAGTCGAGGGTGAGTTGCCGCCTGACTTCTTGTTTGGTTGGTTTTTCGTTAGAGGGCTCGCTTCCCCCTTTCTGATTTCTTCTCTTGTCTTGTCGGTTCCAGGCTTGCGCACCGCTCTGGGGCACGCGGTCGAACGGGCGGGGCGGCTGCGGGGCTTCCTACAACTCCTCTGAGCGGGAGCTGCAGGAGCTTCGTGATGCGTCCCTCGAGACTTGCCGTGCCGTGGAGGAGGGTGAGGCTCAGGCCGGCAGCTCGCTGGCCAGCCGCCTGCGTGCCCTTGGAGTGGTGCGATCCCACTACGAGGTCAACTTCGAGGCGTTGGCTGAAGGTTACATCGTTCCCGAGGGCGTCGAGGACGAGGTGGCGATGGAGCGTGTGGATGCGCTCGCCGCCGACGCCGCCGGGTCGCTCGCCGAGGCCTTCGAGGAGTTCCTCTTCCCGGACGCCACTGACGCTGCAGCTCCTCCCGCCTGAAAGCAGTTGGGCGCTAGGCCCGTTTTTTGTGTATCAGTATTCTGGCCTCGTGGCCTTTGTAAATAAGCACATTATCTCCACCGTAAACATTTGATGATGCGTAATGAAGTTTTTGCTTATTGCGCCTTTTTCTTTCTCCTTCTTCCTGAGTTGATTTTACTTAGGGGAGTTCGATTTTCGCTAGGGGTCCGCTGGGTTGGAGGCGAGAGAGAAGGGCCATATCCACGCGGCGTAGGCTATCTCTGGCTCGCACGCTCCTCCCGCTGGGCCGCCCGCGCCCTGTTCAAATCGTTGCTCGTAGTTGAAGTAGAAAACAAACTTAGCACATGTGAGTTGTTTTTATTTTTACGCAAAAATGGGACCATTTTTGGGGGGGGGGTGCCCCCCGCAGTAGCGCCCGAGGGTAACTTGGGTTTCAGGGGAAAGCCGAGTTGCCCTTTTATTAGACTTGGAGCGTTTACATAGTTGTCACCAACTGGGGCGTTGGCCATGTGATTTTACAACAGAAAGTACTTGGAATATCCTAGCTAAGGGTAGAAGCGACGTAGCTGTTGGATGTTCCAAGCGTTGGTGAGCTCTTCACCGTCCTCGTTGGCCAGCTTGTATGTGCCCGGCTTGAGTACCTTCACCACGACGTAGGGTCCCTCCCATGGGGGCGATAGCTTGTGGCGCCCTCGGTTGTCTTGGCGCAACCTTAGGACCAAATCCCCTTCGCTGAAGTCCCGTCGACGTATCTTGCGTGCCTGGTAGCGTCTTAGGGACTGTTGGTACCTTGCGGAATGCATTAAGGCTACGAGGCGTGCCTCGTCCAGCTGGTCCAGCGAGTCCTCGCGGGCTTGCTGGTTAGCATCCTCGTCATAGCCTTGAACCCTGGGCGACCCGTATTCTAAGTCCGTGGGGAGGACGGCCTCCGCGCCATGGACTAGGAAAAACGGGGTGAACCCGGTGGCTCTGCTCGGGGTGGTCCTTAGGCTCCACACAACCGCTGGTAGTTCTTGGAGCCATTTTCGCCCAGATTTGTTGAGCTGGTCGAAAATTCTGGGCTTGAGGCCATGTATGATCATGGCGTTGGCACGCTCCACTTGGCCGTTGGTCTGTGGGTGTGCCACAGCCGCCCAATCCACGCGGATGTGGAACTTGTCACAGAACTCCAAGAACTTCCGGCCCGTGAACTGGGACCCATTGTCTGTGATGATGGAGTTTGGCACTCCAAAGCGGTAGACGATGTTGGTGAAGAATGTTACCGCCTGCTCAGCCCTTAGATTCGTGATGGGGCGCATCTCCACCCACTTGGAGAACTTGTCGATCGCGACCAGCAAGTGGGTGAAGCCCCCGGGCGCCTTCCGCATGGGCCCGACGATGTCCAGCCCCCACACGGCGAATGGCCATGTTACGGGGATGGTTTGCAGGGCATGGGCGGGCAAGTTGGACTTGTGGGCGTAGAACTGGCACCCTTCGCGGTGCGCACGATCTCGCTGGCGTCTGCAACCGCGGTAGGCCAGTAAAAGCCCTGGCGGAACGCGTTGCCGACGAGGGTGCGGGGCGCGGCGTGGTGGCCACAGATCCCCGCGTGGATGTCCCGTAGGAGCTCGCGCCCCTCGGGTATGGGCACGCACCACTGTAGGATGCCGGAGGCGGCACGCTTGTACAGCTCGCCGTCGACGAGGGTGAAAGATTTGGCCATCCTGGCGATGCGCCTGGCTGCGGCCCGGTCCGCGGGGAGTTCCCCTCGAGCGATCCAGGCGATGTATTTTTCGCGCCAGTCCTTTTGGGCGGGGGCCGGCTCGATGTCCATTACGTCAGCCTCGAGGGAGCCGTACCCCTCGAGGAGGGAGAGCACATACGCCTCGTTCGAGGGGTCCTCGTCCATGGGTTCCGCACCCACTGGATTCGTGGGAGCCCCCGAGGGTCCGTCTTGGCTCGAGGGGTAGGGCTCGAAGACGACCGAGGGTTGCGCGATGTCGCGCGCGAAAACGTTCGGGGGGACGGTGATCCGCCCGGACGCGATCTTTGCCAGTTCGTCTGCCTCCTCGTTGTACCGGCGGGGTATGTGGTTGAGCTCGATGTCGTAGAACTTGTCCTCGAGGGCTCGCACGGCTTTGCAGTAAGCCTCCATCTTGTCGTCATGGCAGCTTGCGTTCTTCATGACCTGATCGATTACGACCTGCGAGTCCCCCTGCACATCGAGGCGC
The DNA here is from genome assembly GCA_947561735.1 of Cenchrus americanus. NCBI lineage: Eukaryota > Viridiplantae > Streptophyta > Magnoliopsida > Poales > Poaceae > Cenchrus > Cenchrus americanus. The sequence continues at coordinate 159,270,795 of OX387242.1, read as the reverse complement.
TTGACGCCCAACTCAATGGCGATTTTGAGGCCGGAGAGAAGAGCCTCGTATTCAGCCATGTTGTTGGACGCGGGGAAGTGGAGGCGCACTGCGTAGCGCATGTGTTCCCCGAGGGGTGATACGAAGAGCAGGCCCGCGCCTGCTCCCGTTTTCATCACTGAGCCGTCGAAGAACAGAATCCAGCACTCTGCCTGGATTTGTGGGGGCGGCAGCTGCGTGTCCATCCACTCAGCGACGAAATCCGCCAGGATTTGCGATTTGATGGCCTTGCGCAGGGTGTAGCCGAGCGTTTCGCCCATCAGCTCCACGGACCACTTGGCAATCCTGCCTGCGGCGTCGGGGTTGCGGATGATTTCCCCCAGCGGAAAGGAGGAAACCACCATGACGGGGTGGGCCTCGAAGTAGTGGCGGAGCTTGCGCCGCGCGAGGACTACCGCGTACAGCAACTTCTGGACCTGGGGGTAGCGCGTCTTCGTGTCTGATAGGACCTCGCTCATGTAGTAGACCGGCCTTTGTACAGGCAAGGCGTGCCCTTCCTCCGTGCGCTCCACGACGATCACGGCGCTGACCACCTGGGTGGTTGCGGCCACGTAGAGCTGCAGGGGCTCGCCATCTTGCGGCGGCGTGAGGATCGGGGCGTGCGTTAGAGACGCCTTCAGCTTGTCGAGCGCGTCCTGGGCCTCGGTGGTCCAAGAGAAGCGCTCGTGCTTCCTAAGCAGGCGGTAGAGGGGCAGGCCCTTCTCACCGAGCAGCGAGATGAAACGTCTCAAGGCGGCGAGGCACCCCAGCACCTTCTGCACCCCTTTGGTGTCCCGGATTGGACCCATTCGTTCGAGGGCCGCGACCTTTTCAGGATTGGCCTCGATTCCCCGCTGGGAGACAATGTATCCTAGGAGCATGCCTCGCGGCACTCCAAAGACGCATTTTTCGGGGTTTAGCTTGACCCCGTTGGCTCGCAGGCAGTTGAATGACGATGTCGTCCACGTAGGCTTCGACCGTCCGTCCAATGTGGTCCCCAAAAACGTGTTGCATGCAATGCTGATATGTTGCACCCGCATTTCTGAGGCCAAATGGCATCGTGATGTAACAGAACGTCCCGAACGGCGTGATGAACGAAGTCGCGAGCTGGTCGGACTCCTTCATTTTTATTTGGTGGTACCCGGAGTAAGCATCAAGGAAGCAAAGAAATTCACACCCAGCTATTGAGTCAATGATCTGATCAATGCGTGGCAAAGGAAAAGGAACTTTAGGACATGCTTTATTAAGACTAGTGTAGTCTATACACATCCGCCACTTCCCATTCTTTTTCTTTACAAGCACGGGGTTTGCTAGCCACGTAGGGTGGAACACCTCCTTGATGAATCCGGCCTCGAGAAGCTTCCGCGGCTCCGCTCCGATTGCCGTCGCCGCTCCTCGTCGAAGCGGCGCGGCCGTTCTTTGCACGGCGCGGGCGTTTGGCGGGATGTCAAGGGAGTGCTCGGCGACTTCCCTCGGGATGCACGGCATATCCGAGGGGCTCCCACGCGAAGATGTCGGCGTTGGCGCGGAGGAAGTCGATGAGCACCACTTCCTATTTGGGGTCGAGGGTGGAGGGCGACCCTCAACGTCTTGCCCTCGGGGGCTGACGGGTCGAGGGGGACCCCCTTGGTCTGCTCTGCAGCCTCGAAGGTGCCGGCGTGCTTGGCGGCGGGGTCGAGGTCCTCGTTGACCATCTTCTCCAGCGTGTTCACCAGCGCTTCGTCCAGCGCCAGTGCCTCTGCGTGCTCCACGCACTCGACGTCGCAGTCGAACGCGTGCTCGATGGATGACCCGACGGTGATGACGCCGTTTGGTCCCGGCATCTTCATCTTCAGGTAGGTATAATTGGGGACCGCCATGAATTTGGCGTAACAGGGTCGCCCAAGTATAGCGTGGTAGGCCCCCTTGAACCCCACCACCTCGAAGGTGAGGGTCTCCTTGCGGAAATTCTTCGGGGTGCCAAACCAAGGCGGCGGATCGATGCGCAAGGGGCCGGACCACGCTTGCCGGGCGCGATGCCATGGAACGGCTTCGTCTTTGCCGGGCCGCGAGCCGGTCCAACCCGATCCCCATGAGGCGCAACGTATGCGCGTAGAGGATGTTGAGGGCTGCGCCTCCGTCCATGAGGACCTTCGAGAACCGGCCGTTCCCAATGATGGGATCAACCACCAGCGGGTACTGGCCCGGGTTGGGGACGCGGTTCGGGTGGTCCTCCCGGCTGAAGGTGATGGCATCCTCCGACCAATTGAGGAAGGACGGAGGAGCCCTCTCCGCGGCGAGGACCTCGTGCCGCTCCTTCTTGCGCTGGCGTGTCGACATGTCGACGGTTGGCCCCCCAAAGATGAGGAACACGTTTTCAACAGCGGGGAAGCCGCCCGCGTCGCCATCGCCATCTTTCTTGGCCTCTGCCTCCTTCGCGGTGGCACGGCCATAAAATTTCTTGAGCATATCGCACTGCTCAAGGGTGTGGTTCACCGGAGTCTTGTGGTAAGGACATGGCTTTTTCAGCATGTCGTCGAACACCCCCGGACCTCGAGGGGCCGGTCGAGGGCCCCGTAGAGCCGGGTCAATAGCAAGGGCCTCGGCATTGCCGCCGTCGCGCCCGGCTCGCGCGCCTCGCGGCGCGGCTTCTTCCCCTTCTTGCCCCGCTTGTCGTTGCGGTGCGGCTCCTTGGACTTGCTACCCTCCGCGGGCGTGTCCTCCGAGCGCTTGCCCTTCTTGCCGTCGAAGATTGCCCCCACGGCCTCCTCTCCCGGAGAGCGGAGGCGGGTGGCGATGTCGAACAGCTCGTTGGAGTCCGCGGGCGGGCTGCGTCCCAGCTCCCGCACGAGATCCCGGCACGTGGTGCCCTCGAGGAAGGCATGCACGATCTCGGACTGCGCCACAGCCGGGGAGCTCCGTGCGGCGCTTGGAGAAGCGCCGTATGAAGTCCGCGGCGACTCGCCGGGCCCCACGCGTGCGGGGAGCGCGGGTCCCGGGGAATTCCCCAGGGTGCACGTACGTGCCCTGGAAGTTGCCCATGAACGTGTGGACCAAGTCGTCCCAGTTGTGGATTTGGCTAGCGGGCAAGTGCTCGAGCCATGTCCGGGCCGCGTCGCCGAGATGCAGGGGCAAGTTGCGGATGATAACCTCGTCGCTGGTGGCCCCGCCCAGCTGACAAGCCAAGCGGTAGTCGTTAAGCCAGACGCGGGGGTCCGTCTCCCCGTTGTACTTGACGATGGTCGAGGGTTGGCGGAATCATTGGGGGAACGCCGCCGCGCGGATCTCCCGGCTGAACACACGGGTGCACGGGGGCTCGGCGTCGGGGAGCGGTCCTCGCCGGCTGTCGTAGCGTCCACCCCGTCGAGGGTGGTAGCCCCCGGCTGCTCGTGCGTCCGCCTGCTCGTGCGCGGCGTTAATGACGTTGCGGGCGTCGCCATCCGGCGCCTGCGTGCGTCAAGGAGCCGCTCCATGGGCGGCGTGCGCCCTTGGTCGGCGGGTTGCCCCGCCGGTCCCCCTGCGTGCACCAAGGGTTCGCCTCCCGGTGCGGCTTCGTCGCCCCGCGCATCTCCCTGTTGGCGGATGCGTGAGGCCGAGCTCTCGGCCTGCTGGACGGCCGCTTGCTCGATGAGAGTTTGCACCTCGCGGTGCAGGTCTCGAGCCTCAAAGGTCGAGGGTGCCGGCATGGCGCGCAGCAGCGTCGCGGCGGCGATGAGCTTTTGGCTCGCCCGCGGGGGCGCGTCCGCGTTGTCGACGTTGGGGATGGTGTTGATGCGGTCGCGGACTGTCGGCCCGGCTCCCGCGCGCGTTCGCCGCGCGCGGAGGCTTCCCCCGCCATTGAGGCGCGGAGCGGCCGCACCGTCCGGTTTTCCTCCGCCAACTTTGCCTCGAGCTCGCGGGCTTGGGCCGCGTGCGCGTCGGCGTCGGCCCCGGCGGGAGCGCTTGGCCCCGCGGCCATGCGCGCGGCGATCCGGGGGCAGGGGTGACCTCCCCATCTCCGGCGCCCGCCGCGCCAGCGGCGTTGGCCGGGTCGTTGGTGATGACGGCGTAACACTCCTGCGCGGGGTCGTAGCTCCCGGTGCTGGAGTCGTCGGAGCAGCCAAACCAGTAGTCTGCAGCGTCGAGGAAACGCCTGAACACGACTGGGTCCGGCACACCGGAGAAGTCCCACTCTGCGTACCCGTGGTGGTTGGCGGGTGGCAACGCGTCGATGGAGCCTAGGGACGACTCGTCAGCCATTGAGGCACCGGGATCCCTGGCGACGAAGACGTGGCGGCCAGGTGGAACCCTGCGCATCGTGGTGTTGACGTTGTTGTTGTAGGCCGATGTGGCGCCACGCAACCATGTATGTTGGAGCTGAACGATCAGGTGCATCCGGCCTATCCCTGGGACGCCACACCTGCTTCCTCTTGATTCCAGCTTGTTTCAACTCTTGATTCCTTAACCGCTGAACTCTTCTCTTTTGGCTTTTCCTCAAGCCAGGTGGGCACCACTGTCCTTTCTGCCAGACGTACTTGCGCTTTTTTTCTTCATGATGAACCCATTTCTGATCAACATATCTCTTTCTTGGGTGATCATTGACTTCATTTATTTTTACACGCCGACCGTCACTATGATGTATCCTTCCAATTCTTTCATGGACAGATCGGCGATTGGCAGTATCTTGCCTATACTCAATGTACATATCGCTACAATCAGGGCAATTGTTCAATGTGGGGAGCTTCAAACCCTCGTTCCAGCAATGTGTGAAGAATGTGCATCCCCAATGTGCACGCTCCTATTCTCGTGCATGTTGTTCTTGCTCTCTCCTGTGCGCCTCCTCTTCGAACCTCCTCTTTTCCTCCTCGTATCTCTATTTATGGTAGCGTTCTTTCTCCTGCTAACGCTACCACTTATTAAGAAGGATACACGTGGTCACCCTGGGCTTGGTTCCAGAAGATTCCCCAATCTCAACTTGGCTTCTCAAGATGCGCGGTGCTTCTCTGTGGACCTGTTCCACTGTTATCTGTCGAGCAGGATCAACTGTCCCATCTTGCTTTGCTCGCGCTGAAGTCAAGACCCTTACTTTCCCTTTTTCCTCAGTGGTCACCATGTTAACAGCAAACCCAACCATGTTCTGAGGGAAAGGGTTGCCATCCAGTTTCGTTTTATTGTCCAATTTTAAGTGACCCTCCTGGATAGCCTTCTGGATCCTTGTCCTAAAAACCCTGCAGTCATTAATAGAGTGATAGTTTCTTTCATGAAAACCACAGTAACGTTTCTCTTTAACTCCATCGGGCCGAAGCATAGAATGCCCCTCTGGCAACTTGATTCGGTCCTCCTTTACCAAGAACTCAAAGAGCTTGTCAGCCTTAGTGACGTCAAAGTCGTATGTGCCCTTGGCTTGCTTTGTCCATCTTTGATTAACAGTGAGCGGCTCCTTGCCCCACATGATCTCAGCTGCTGCCACCTCCTCGTCATCATTGAACTCTTCCACTTGGTCAGCTCTTTCGAGGAATTGGTTATAGATGTCGACTATATCATTATATTTGTCAAACCTGGAGTCCTTCTTGAATCCATAGGCTTGATTTCTCATTAATGACAACATCTGAGATAGCTGACCCAGATTATCAAACTCCATGCCAAAAAGCTTCTCCCGAATAGCCGGCAGCATGCCTGCAACAGCCATGTCAGCCAATTGATCATCTGGAAAATTCAAAGAGAAGCACATGCCCTTGACCTCTCTGAACCTTCTGAGAAATTCCATGGGTGTTTCATTGTGGCTCTGTCTCAAGGTAGCCAGATCAATTAGCTTCTTCTCAGTACTGCCACTGAAGTAATGAGCATGGAACTTCTGTTCCAAATCTTTCCAGGTACCGATTGATTGAGGAGGCAAAGAAGAGAACCATGTAACGGCCGGGCCCGTCAACGACAAAGGGAAGTATCTGACCCTGAACGCCTCATCAGTTGAAGCTTCCCCAAGCGGCATCAAGTATCGGGCAATGCGCTCCACAGTACTTGTATCATCTTGCCCAGAGAACTTTGTGAATTATGTAGGAGGTTTAACCCTTGGTGGCAATATCACCCTGTGGTACCATTCCGGGAAAGGATGCGTATAAGCTGGTCCCTGTATCTTAGGTTTAAGGTCGAATTAATTTTGCAAAACATCGGCTATTTTCTGCACCAAGATATCATCATTAGCATCTTGCATTCCTGCAGCTATACCATATCCAGGGTTTGGGAAAGCATCAATGGCACCATAGTCCATGAGCTCTGAATATCCCCCACCATACATATTTTTCTGCGGTCTATTTTTGGTCGAGGCTATCTTGTAAGTAGAATTAGGTGGCACTCAGATGAACCGAACGACAAATCTCCATATGTAGGCCTATTTGCCTGATACGGGTTCAGTTGTTGGACTGGGTGACCTCCATTACTTTGTAGAGGCAGCTGAACTGGTTGACTTCCCACGCTTTGCGGAGGCGGTTGGATTGGTTGGCCTTGCATGCTCTGTAAAGGCGGCTGAGCACTCGCATCTCGAACTGATTGAGCAGTACTAGTCTCCCCAACCTCCGCAAAAGATGTGAGAGGGGACACTCGACCTAGCATCCTCTCCATGCCTGGGCCAAAGACTCCGATCATCACTACTTGAACATATTCAAGAAAGCAGTACGATGTTTAACCATCACGGTGTTTATAGTTTCCCGAAAAGATTGCAAGACCTCCTGTTTCTCTTGAGCAGCCGTGGAGTCAGGCTACCCTGGCAACAGAACCCTTGGCATGTCGGATTTGAGATACGGGATACCGCTCCTGTTCTTGCCAAACGACATCAGACATTTCTGTTGGAACTGGTCAATGGCATCCTTCAGCTGCACTTGCTGCTCTGGAGATAATTCATCAAAGGCGACATCCATGACGTCGTGAATGTCAGGCATCTTGAATCAGCTAGGTGGGTCCCACCAGGCGTGCCAAAAAGTGTGTTGACGCAAAATCCGCACCCCGCGCCAAGCACACAGCAAGCCGAACAAAGCTAGCTTAACACACGAGCTGGTTCCAAAGCGTGCTAGTTAATTTTTCCTGAAATTGACAAAGGGTGAAAAGCAGTTAGATACAAACTTGGAACTTGCCGAGTGGTACCAGACAGTTCCATATTTCCGGCTAGAAAGCCATGTAAAAGACATGTAGCTACGAAAAAAGCTATCTGTTAGCAGATTAGATATCATTCGGGGGCTTTAAAACATAAAATAGGATATAGCCGAATGCATGACGTGAGCATGACAAAAGATCGGTCTTTGTTTAAATAACGTTGCTCACACATGACCATGACCGATTCTTGAGGATAAACAACAAATAAAATAAATAAGGTAAAGCATGATTATAAATATGAGATAAACAAGCATGCATAGGCCAAAAGTACTAGTCTACCACATGTCTAGGTACTTTCAAACCCGTCAAGTATGATAACAAGCAAGTTAATCCACCGCATGATACGATCTAAATATGTAAGGCTAAAAGCACACATTATTTAAAACAAACTTATGAACACGTTTTACTCATGAAGGTATTACCGAATTAATTTTGTACTGCATGACCGAATCGGGTTCCGTGGAGAAGGAACGAGCGTTATCAACGACGATAGATCTATCAGATTGAATCGAAATCTAATCCACCGGATGATTAGTTCTAAGACAACCACAAAACCTGCATCTACCGCATGATACCCGATTCTGTCAAGATCTAAACAAAATTGATACACTTGAACCCACAACACGTGACAATCTAGATTGATTCGGGTTTGGCTATTTAGAGATCACATGATCCACGCACCACATCGGGTTTAACACTTGGACATGCAACATAAGGATCATAAAACAAGATAAAGCCAATTCAAATCAATCTAATTTGGGCAAAAGTGTGTTACATGAATTAAACATAAAGCAAAACTCAAAAATAACACGAGGTAACTTAATGAATCTATTAGATCTTGCCAAATTTAATAGAGCCGATAAGTAGCTTCAAGCTAGATCTTAGCCTACCGCATGACTCATGATCTAACATGAAACCAAGATTGAATCTACCGCATGATACTAAGCATGGTAACAAGACTACTTGCATCACGATCTAAATCCACCGCATGATACTAGATGTGATACAAGGTTGCCGGTACTTACGGAGGTCGACGGATCGATGATTCCCCTCGAAGAACTCGATGACACGACTAAAGGACTCGAGAATTTGGCGTAAAGTCGGTTTGTTATTAGAATGTTCGATTACCATTACATACATCAAGGGTTCACATTTATACCCCGTCCTAGCACGACTCCAGATTAACTACGAGCACAATATTTAATACCTAAATTAATGCCCTGGTCGCAAATATCCATCCATCCGTTCGTCCTTTCCTTCTGTTCCGGGCCAGGTCATCATGCACCCTCCTAAAACTCAGCGCAAACAGTCCTCTTGCCGAACGAAGACGCATTGCCGACCGCAGGCACCCTTGCCGAATCCTCTGATGAGATTTTTTTTCTTGTCGAATGGAATTTATTACCAAACTCGGCCCACAAATCAGCCTCTCTCTTGTACCAATTTTTGGTGTTAATAGAGGAAAAAGGAAAAGTGAAGGTTTTAACTTCACCAAGGGCGAAGCATGATGGGTCAGTTGACCCTGCTCAACAGATAGCAGTGGAACAAGTCCATAGAGACGCGCCTCGCATCCTGAAAAGCCATATTAAGGTAGGGGAATCTTCCAAATCCAAGCACAGAGTGACTTCGCGTATTCTCCTTAACAAGTGGCAGCGTCAACAAGAGAAAGAACGCTACCAGAAACAAAAATACGAGGAGGAGAAACAGAGGTTTGAAGAAGAAGCGCACAGGAGACGGCGGCCATGCTGTTACAGTGGCCGGGATGGCGATCCACCGGCCTAGCGCCTCCACCTAACCCTGTAGGGTCACGAGAAAGTGAAATCGAGGGTGCGTCCGGCCCCCCTTCGAGGGTCCGGCGCGTTAGCCGTACTGGAGTAGGCGCGCGGTGTCACGGGACTGACACCGGCCGCACTGCACAGTCCCTCCCCACAGTGGTGGGGATGGGCTCCTCCCTGGGGAGTTGGTGCGGCGGCACCGGGGCGCGAGCCCCGGGCGCATGATGGCGCCGTCCCGCCCGTGTCAGGGCGTTAAATGCCCGTGTACGGGGGCCGGCGCACGCGTGAGGGGCGCCCTCGAGCGTGGCGGACCCCGGCCGAGGGCGGGACGCACCCTCGAGCGAGGCGGAACCCGCTCGAGGGGGAATGAGCCCTCGAGCGGGGCGGAGCCCGCTCGAGGGAAGTGTCGCCCCTCGAATGGGGCGGAGCCCGCCCGAGGGGGTGTGCGTCCTCGAGCGAGGCGGAGCCTGCTCGAGGGGATTTCTAAGAGGGCTGCCTCGATGGGCCGTCGGGGTCCCTGTGGCGTGGGCCGTGTCCTGCATGGTTAGGCACCTGCATGGTTAGGCTTAGCGTGTTTTGGTTTTGTTGTGGGTTTTAAGTGAGGATTTCCCCGTTGTTTAAGGGGACCCCTAGGGCTGTCCCCGACACCAGCTAATCAGGTTGTGCAGGAAGAAACGTCGCCAGACATCAATGAGGATGAGCAACTTGGGTTGATGGCACAACTAGTGTTGGCCAAGCAGGCAACCTTTGACAAGCCGGACAGAAATCGACATATGAGGCCGCTGTACTTGATAGGATACGTCAATGGCAAACCATTGACAAAGATGTTTGTTGATGGTGGAGCTGCGGTCAATGTGATGCCATACACCACATTAAGGAAGCTTGGCATGGGCCCTGGAGATTTGACGCCAACAATTATAGTCCTGAATGATTTTGCTGGGAATCCTTCAGACACCAAGGGTTGCGTACATGTAGACCTGATGATCGGGTCTAAGACTATGCTCACAACCTTCTTTGTCATTGAGGGCAAAGGGGCATATAGTTTGCTGCTTGGATGGGACTGGATCCATGCAAATTGCTGCATCCCATCTACCAGGCACCAATAGCTTGTTCAATGGGTAGATGGTGATATAGAGGTGGTCCGAGCAGATGATTCAGTGAGCGTGGCTAACGTGGAACCAGCCTTCTGGGAGTATCAAGGTATAGATTGCTTCTCAGGCAAGGACTGGGGTGAAGGTCCTATTGAACCAGTCAGCAGTGATCAACAGCCGATTCAAGCAGTCGGCTCTTATAGCAGTTTTTAATGGATAATCCAATTGATGGAACTGATGGAAAATTAGGACGTGGATTCATGTCGGCTGACAAATTGGAGGAAATAGATATTGGAGATGGTGATAAGCCAAGGCCGACATTTATCTGCTAACTTAGGTTCAAGTTTCCAAGAAGGGTTGATCAAGCTACTGAAAGAATATAAAGATTGCTTTGCTTGGGATTATTCAGAGATGCCTGGTTTGGATCGTTCCATTGTTGAGCATCGGTTGCCAATCAAACCTTGTTTTTAAACCTTACAAGCAACCTCCCCGAAAGATTTACAAGGATGAAGTATTGGCCGACGTGAAAAAGGAAGTTGAGAGATTGATCGAAGCAAATTTCATTTGGCCGTGTAGATATGCGGAGTGGATCTCAAACATCGTCCCTGTTTACAACAAAAACGGGAAAATGAGGGTTTGCATAGACTTTAGAGATCTAAACAGAGCTACACTCATGGACGGATATCCAATGCCTGTTGCTGATTTGTTGGTTGATGCTGTTGCTGGACATAAAGTTATTAGTTTCATGGATGGCAATGCAGGGTACAATCAAATTTTTATGGCAATAGAAGATATATCAAAGACAGCTTTCAGATGTCCAGGACATATAGGCCTGTTTGAGTGGATTGTCATGACATTTGGGTTGAAAAATGCCGGTGCAACTTATCAAAGAGCAATGAATTATATTTTCATGAGTTGATCGGCAAAATTGTTGAGATATATATTGATGATGTCGTGATCAAATCTTTGAATCATGAATTACATTTGGATGATGTGAGGAAAACTCTAGAGTGCAACCGAAAACATGGGCTAAAGATGAACCCGAACAAGTGTGCATTCGGAGTTTCAGCTAGAGAATTCTTGGGATTTTTGGTGCATAAAGGAGGAATAGAAGTTGGCAAGAAAAGCATGAAAGCAATTGATGAAGTTGTTCCTCAAACCAATCTCAAGGAGTTGCAATCACTGCTTGGCAAGATCAACTTTTTGAGAAGGTTTATTTCAAATTTGTCACAAAAGGTGTTGCCTTTCTCCCCACTGTTGAGGATCAAAAAGGATCAGAAGTTTGTATGGGGTGACGAACAACAAAAGGCTTTCGATGAGATCAAGCAGTACATGAAGGAACCACCAGTGTTGGTGCCTCCACAATTGAACAAGCCTTTCAAGTTTTACGTGGCGACCGACACCCAAACTATTGGATCGGCCCTTATACAAGAATTTGAGAGAAAGGAATGGATAGTCGTGTACCTTAGCTGAAAATTACTTGATCCCGAAACAAGATATTCGGCTGCAGAGAAGCTTTGCTTGTGTGTTTATTACTCATGTACAAAGTTTCGGCACTATTTGTTGAATGCTGAATGCGTTGTATATTCAAAGTTTGATGTAATTAAACACATGTTATCTATGCCAATCTTGAATGGAAGGATTGGCAAGTGGATTTTAGCTTTGTCTGAGTTTGAATTGAAGTTTGAATCGGCAAAGGCTGTTAAAGGACAGATTATTGCTGATTTTATTACTGAACATCGCGATCCATCAATTGAGTTGCTTGAAATCACTCCTTGAGATTTATTCTTTGATGGATCCTCATGTGGCAAAGGTGGTGGTGTAGGAATTTTATTAATTTCACCAAAAGGTGAGATGTTTGAATTTGCCATCCCTATTCAGCCCACTGTCACAAATAATCAGCTGAATATAAAGCACTGCTTAGAGGGCTTCGATATTTGAAAGAAGCAAAGGCTATTTCAGTTGAAATTCATGGAGATTCAGAGTTTGTTATAAAATAATTGAATGGACAATATGAGTGTAGAAATGATCCTGAGGAATTACTATGAGGAATGCAAAGAAATCTTGAAAAGTTTTCAGTTACTGATTCTACAACATATTCCTAGGGAACACAATGAAGAGGCAAACAGGTTGGCTCAAAGTGCTTTGGTTTATAGAGAAAGCCAAGAGGTGTTTGCCAAGGAGGTATGTGCTTTCGGGAGTGATCTAGCAGAAGATGATTGGAGAAAGGAGATTGTTGATTATCTTGCAAAAGGAATCCCGAAAGGTTTCTAGGAAGCTCAGGTATAAAGCTATAAAGTTTGTTCTTCTTGATGGGCGTTTATTTTACAAATCATTAGATGGGGTGTTGTTGGAATGCCTGGGTCAAGAAGAAGCAAAGAAAATGATGAGTGAAGTGCACGATGGGCTGTGTGGAGAGCATCAATCGGCTTACCGAATGAAGTGGGTTATCAGGTACACTGGATGTTATTGGCCGACGATGCTGCAAGATTGCTTTGAGTATTACAAAGTTTGTCAAGATTGTCAGAAGTTTGGGAATATCCAAAGAGTTCCAACATCAGTTTTGAATCATATTATCAAGCCATGGCCATTCAGAAGATGGGGTATAGATTTGATAGGCCAAATAAATCCTCCATCTAGTAAGGGGCATAAGTTTGTGCTTTTGGCAACATATTATTTCACTAAACGGGTTGAGGCAATTCCACTGAAGAAGGTGACATCAGAGAACATGGTTGAATTTGTTAAAGAGCACATCATCTACAAATTTGGAATTCCTCAAACAATTACAACTGATCAAGGAGCTCAATTTGTATCTTCAGAGTTCAGGGAATTTGCTGAAAGCATGGGAATCAAATTGTTTAATTATTCTCCTTATTATGCCCAGGCTAATGGTCAGGCAGAGGCTTCTAACAAGATTATGATCAAGATTATACAAAAGAAGATTGATCAAAAGCCAAAAAGGTGGCATTCGGTACTCAATGAGGCCTTGTGGGCTTACCGAATGGCCCCTCACGGAGCCACAAAAACATCTCCTTATGAGTTGGTTTATGGGCATCATGCTGTTTTGCCATGGGAAATACAATCAGATTCAAAAAGAGTGATTTTGCAAAAGGATTTAAGTTCCAAAGATCACAGTGGCTTAATGATGGACGAGTTAGAGGATTTGCATATGATTCGTCTTAGGGCCTTGGAAAATATTGAAAAGAACAAGATGCGAATTGATAAGTATTACAGCAAGAAAGTAAAGGTCAAGCAATTTGCAGAGGGAGATTTGGTTTGGAAAGCATTACTGCCGATTGGAACGAAGTATAGCACGTTCGGCAAATGGTCCCCGAATTGGGAATGTCCTTTTCGGGTAGTTAGATGTACGCCTGGAAATGCATATATCTTGAAAACTTTACTAGGAGAGGAGTTTACTATTGCTATAAATGGAAGATATTTTAAGAAATATTATCCTAGTATTGAAGTTGATCGTTGATTACAAGCACCAGGATTACAAGCATCAAAAATACAGAAACAGCCGGCGTTCGGGAAAGAAGCCGCCTTTAGAACAAAAAAATCCTAACAGAGGAGATGGCCAATACTGAAGTGTATTGCCCTTAGCACAAAAATATTCTACATTACAAATGTTTCTTGCAGGCTTTTATTTGACAACCCAGCTACTTAAGATTACAAGAGGGTGGAAAGCAGAAGACCTGGAGGAAGAAGCGAAAGTATGCTTCATTCCTTTGATTCCGCGTTTTCCTCTTCAGCTCTTCCCTCCTCAACTGTTCTAGGACCACTGTGACAGCAACCTGGAAGCTTCAGGGGTTGCCATGACTTGCAGCTTCCATTAGGCTATCCCAGGAATCATTCAAGTTGTTGTACCTATCAGAAACATCTGAAGAAGGGAGCAGTTTGTTGAATGTGAGATTCGAAACTTAAACATGGGAATCAGACAAGGATGAAGATCTTACCCCCTATCAACGCCTCCAAGCTCATGCGGCATTCGCGTTCGGCACTACAGCGGGCAGTGATGTCTCGCAGGTTGTGTTCTAGATGCCGAATGTGACGACGCTGTTGGTGGTTGACCCTCTGTTCCGGCGTGGCGTCTTCTCCTTAAGTGGAGGAGTCGGAGAGGGTGTACTCGGGGACCTCTTCGGTTCGAAAGATCTCCTCAGGGAGCAAGTCAAGACTGAAAATGAAGAGAGGTAGATCATAAGATTACAATCCAGAGCAAAAGAAATGATTGACAGAAAACTTACTCTCAAATGGTGCGCTTCTTTGGTGGATCGCTGCTCTCCTTGATGGGCTGCTTTCCCTTGTCCGCCATGGCTTTGGGGTTTTTTCCTCTGGAGCAGGGGAGAAGATGTGAGGTGATGGAAGTGTATGCGAGTGGATTTGCAGAGCACCAAGGGGGATATTTTATTAGCTCAGAGGACGCATTGGGAGTGATGACTGGTTGGCGTACATTATGAGAATACCAAACGGCAGGGTTTTCTCTCAGAATGCGAAGCGTTTTCATGGACAATGTTCATGGTTCCCGGATTGAGGATTTTCTGCGGATTCTACGCCAAGGGACAGAAGTTTTTACGTGTTTGGCTAAGATAAAAATTTCCGAATTCGTTCTAAAACAGTAAGGTTCACACGAACAAGTCAAAGGAAATCATCGCAACACAAATGCAGGAATTAAAATTTCATTATTTATTGCCGAAATTCCAAACATCCCTATTACAAACTAGTCAAAGAGCCTATTCAGTACAGACTGGGGATGAATGGAGCCGGCAATGGCGTCGCCGTGGCCGTCGAGGTGCTCCAAGATGACCTCGATGTCGTCGATGTCCTCCAGCGCGCCACCCTGGAAGCCGCGCGGCTGCGTGGAGTAGTCGACGCCAGTGTGCGTCGCCATGGCGGCCAGGCCCAAGGTGGTGCCCAGGCGGACGCCGTGGAGAGCCACCTCGTCGACGCGGTCTTCCACCGCGGCAATGCGGGCTGCCGGTGTGTCCCCGGGGGCATTCACCTTGTCCACCAGATTCTTCACCAACATCTTCAGCCAGTTGAGCTCGGCTTCGCGGTCTGCAGCAATGCGAGACAATGGCAGTTAGTTCAGAGTTTGGTGTTAAAATTAAAACAAATCACGAGATTCACCGTTGATGGTCTCCAGCAGCTGCTTGCGTTGGTGCTCCCATTCGAGCTCGGCGATTCCGGCCTTCTTGGAGACGTCTTCCAACTCGCGTTGGGTTTCATCACGCTCCTCCTTGAACCGGAGGGCGTCGCGCTCATCATAGCGCGAAGGAGAGAAAGGGTAGCTGGAAGATCCCGAAGAGTCGCCTGGCATGGCCGGAATTGTGGCCGGTGCAGGAGTGGGGTTCCACTGGATGAGCCTGAAAACACGAAGAAGATCGTCAAAAATAGAAGGAAATCTATAAAAGTTGTGTAGAATTTGACGATCACCACCTCCGGCGAGCGCCGGCGCGGCTTCCCTCGGCTTCGTCGCTGGCCCGGTGCCTGTTGCTGCTGCCTGCCATCAGGTTTTTGGGAGTACTAGTGCTGAAGAGGGGAAGTTTAGATTGGCAAAAGCTTGAAGGCAAAGGACTTGGTGAAAGGCTAGGGGCACCCGCGGTTCTTGTTTATGGGACTGGCAAAGAGATTGTGGCCAGAGATCATGGTGCATATCCCGAGAAATTTGGGAGGTGGAGAGGCTTCCTTAACCGAATCGTCGTCGGGTCGTTTGGAATTCAAGCTGAGTCATATTTAGTTTGACTGGTTGAAATTCGGTTGAGTTGCGGTCGGATCTCTGTTTGGGTCAGATACTATTTAAACAGAGTTGCCGAATGAATCGTCTAAAGTTACTCACAAGGCAAGACAGAAAGCGGAAAGTGAAATTTATGGTAAACAAAATTACAAGGACGATGAATCATTCGGCAACAAATTGTTTAACACAATCAAATGTTCAAGTACTTTGAGATTACACTAGAAGCATCTGATATCATTTTGCTGATATTCTCCAGCAGTTTCTGATCGGCTTCCTGGGTGCTAGACAAAGCGGAGAGTTTTGTCTTGAGCTGGTTCGATTCAGTTAGGGCTGTCGAAGCTTCCTTTTGGATTTTCTCTGTTAATCGAGGAAGTTCGGCTGTCTTTTTCTTGTCAGCCTCGATTTCAGCTGTCAAGTTCTGCAGTTCAGCCAACAATTCCTTGTTTCTATGGATTTGAGCCTGTGACTCTTTCAAAAATTTCTTGGCTTTAGCTCTCTTTTGTTCCAAGACTGGTCGAGAAGATTGATTCTTCAAGGCTCTCCTCACTGCTGCAAAGTGATTATCCAGTTGAGAAATAGGCTCCAGAGAGGCCTTGATATCGTCAGGAAGCTCTTGGTTGATGGATTCGAGCACTTCTTCTAGAAGATCAACATCTTTGACTTGGTCCTGGATATCTCTTTGTAGCAAGGAGAAGATTTCTCTCAGTTTCGCCTGGTTTTCCTCTGACAGAGCTTGGCTTGAAGATGCCTCATCTCCTTTTTCGGTAGTTAAGTCATCCACAGTGAAAGAAAAGCTTGGTGGAGATGCAGCCTAATCCTGAAAATAAGAACTTGCTGAATTGAGGATGATTTCTTGAATGAGAATAACAGAATTGAATGCTCGTGCTTACCTCATTCCTTGTTTCCTGAATTGGAGAAGGGATTTTTTCAGGATCGAGAGGAAGTTCCTGGATGAACAGCTGAGGGGAGGCTTGAGGGGTCCCTGGTAAAGCTGGAGTTTCTAACTGAGGAGAAGCTAGTAAAGTTCTTGGTAGATTTGAAGCTTCTAGCTGACGTGAAGATGGATCCATCCCTGGTAGAACTGGAATTTCTACTTGAGAAGGGGGTGGCTGAATCCCTGGTGAAGTTGGAGCTTCTGCTTGAGGAGAGGATAACTGGATTCTTGGAGAAGCTGGATTTGAAGTATGTTGAGGAGAAGAACTTCCCATAGTTTGGTTCTCCAATGTTTCCTCTGCAACTAACAAGTAGAAGATAAATGCCAATAAAAATGGTCCTTAAAAGGAAGGATAATGGTGAGGACCTTACGAGCAGGTGGGGCATTGGCAGATTCTGTAGTAGTTGATGGTTGCTGAGCTATGGTCTGAAATTACACAAGATAAAATTATTAGAAATAAGGAGTGGTTTTATGCTAAGGAAAGGAAAGATGTTAACCTCAATGAGAACTCTTTTGGATGTTCTTTTCTTCTTGGCAGCTGGAGGAGCAACCAGGGATGGAGCTTTCCTCTTATTAGAAGCTGAACTGATAAGATTTGGGTCTGATGTGGCATATCTGGACATCAATTGAGCCAAAGTTATGGATTTAAATCCCAAAGCAGAGATTAGGCCTGCAGCATTGTAAGAAATTGTCCTAGCTCGAGGGGCAGGCACTGTATTCTGCAAAAAGTGGCAAAGAATCATGATCAGTAAGGAAGGACAAGCTTGAGAAAAGGAAAGATAAGTACATTACCTCTGAAATTGGCTGCAAGTCAGGCATTAGCTCAAGACAAAAAGAATGTACTGGCTCATTGAAGATGTGATCATGGAGTTCTTTCCACCAGGAAAGGAAAGAGGGATGAGCTATTGATGTTGGTACAAAGTGCCAAGGTGCATAAACAGTTGGGCTGCACTGATACTCAAGGACTCTTCTGGCTTGGAGGTTTTCCTTGATTTCCTCTCTGGGTTTGAGGAATTCGTGAAGGAATAGTCTTGGGGGCACTTGGCCACATCCTAGCTATCGGGCCATCATGTTTGGTTGATAGTATTCAAAGGTGCTTTGATTTTTCCTTCCTCCACTAAATTCTGCTGGCAGGATGCATGGATGGATGAAGATGTTGAAAATTTCTATGGATCTTACATCATTACATCCATTCTCAAAATTGAATTCATAAGGGAGGGTCAAGTTATCATTGTTCAGATAAGGAAGCCAAAGAGGATTGGTGAAACCTTTGAAGAAAAGCTCAAAGAGTTGGCTGATGTTCTGGTCAATGGATATGGTTGAGGTAGCTTCTCCATAAGTTTGGCATCCTTTGGTAATCTGAATTTCTCCTTCCTTATAGTTGGATGAGGGAAAGTACCGGTTGTTGAGATTAATAACAACAATCTGGTGCATGTATAGCTACAGCCACATTTGAACAAACCACCAGGGGCCATTAACACAAGAGATCTTTTGGCTGGTGTGCATCAAGTAGATGGTCTGATGAAGCATATGGTATACACTCCCTAGGAGGTACATTCCAAGGGGAATGGTATGACCAGCAGCCAAATCTTCTGCCATTGCAATATGGTTTAGGGTTGGCTCATTGGCTTTGCCACAGAAGGCGAATCTACATAGCCACATGTTCAGGAAGGCCATGTACTCAACTTCAGACAAGGGGCCATCAGACATATGATTCTGGATATACATCTTGTATCCAACTCTTGTTTTCACTCCTCTGTGCCTGGTGGAGCCCTTATATTTGTAAGGATACACGGATCCTGTGATATCAAGGCCGGTCATCATATATACATCGGCTAGAGTAGGAGACATTGGTCCATGACCAAATTGAAAAGCATTGACGCCGTTCGACCAAAAATGATAGGCTGCAATCAAAAGATTCTCATTTTTGGGAGTTTCAGCCAAAGATAACTCCAAGCACTGGGCAATGTGAAGGCTATCCCAATTGCTGGTTTTTGCACTATCATCGTCAAGTACCCTCTTATATTAGTTTCTCCAACCTACAATTGGGGCAAGGGCCAGTTCTTGAAAGCGTCTTCGCACTCATGAGGTCATGACAAAGCTGCTTTAAAGGGGATTCTCTAAGATTCGGCTTTAATGAACTCGAGAGGGTCAGAGGTTCCCACAGGCCCGAGGAAGAAGGATGCTGATTTATCCTCAATGGGAATCAAAATCTCAGTGGCTAGAGCCTATCAAAGAAATGGCAGAAGAAAAAATCTAATGTAGAAATCGAAAAGGTAATACCGAATAGACCTTAAGGGGATGAGATTTACCAGGAAAGCTTGAACTTGGTCCGCCATTTGGAAATTTGAGCTTGGGGATTGATGACTTAGAGTTTGGATCTGAGCGGAAACTCCAACGGATTGCAAGAGGAAAGAACGGGTGTTGAACAGATTTAGCTCGGAGACATTGAGCATTTTTGGTCAATTCCGGAATAAAATCACTTTTATCCCATAATTGAAGGGGCATATGTTAACACCAAAAATTGGTACAGGAAAAGGACTGACATGTGGGCCAAGTTAGGTAATGAAATGCCATTCGGCAGGAAAAATCTCCTCAGAGGATTCGGTAAAGATGCTTGTGGTCGGCAATACGCCATCGTTCGGCAGAAGGACTGTTTGCGCTTTAAAAAGAAGTTTTCGGGAGTACGTGATGACGTGGCCCAGATATAAGGAAGGGACGAATTGATGGCGGGTTGTTGACGGTTAATAGTTGTATCAAAGTTCGTTTAGACTTGCAAGCGGACAAGTCTCCCGTCGTAGTCAAGGGACCCTTCTTCCCTCGAGTGGTGAACCAAGGTATCGAATCCGTGGAACAAATGTGTGACGTAAAAGTTGATTTAGTAAAGCCAAGCAACTCCAATCTTCGGTAAAAGAGAAACCCTAACGCATCTAGATAAAAGACACGAAACTAATCTAATCTACTAAGGACCGGAGATAACAAAGTAAGGTCGGGTAGATAAACCGATCTAGAGAGATCGGGTTAAGCCTTTTGTTGAAGTTCCAAGCAAGAGAAGAAGTAGCAAATCGAATCTTATAAGAAGCCTCTTTAAACCGTGGTTTCCCATCCAAATCCGAAAACATCCGCCTTTCGGAACCCCCGTTCGGTCACAACGTATCCCTACTCATGCAAGGAGTCTAGGGTGAGTCAAAAGACAAGTCGAGATTCTTTCGGAAGATCTGGCGTTTACCTCTAGCCACTGCGGCTACATGAACACCCCATGTAATCTATCTCGAGAATAGATTTAGAATAAGCAAAGCCGATCGAAAAACGAAATCTTCGAGGAAACACTTGATCGCTAATAATAGATTCAACTTGATAATTCAACTATGACAATTATACACACACAAGATCACCACCGGCATCCTTCCTTGATCTTGCTTCTAGCTCCAGGAACTCCGACGTGGTCTTCCGTGCAAGGTTCCCACGTCGGCTAGGGAAACCCTAGTCAACTAGCTCTACCCTTTCCTCTTCGGGATGGTGTCCCTCTCTTCTCTGCTCCTCTGCGGCCGATGACGAATTGGATCATCCGTGGCTCTCTACCCCAGGGCTATAAATAGCCTGAATGGCAGCTAGGGCAAAGGAGGGGACGAACGGGCACTACACAGGGCTGGGCTGGCTGGCCTGGGCCGGCCGGCCTGGGCCCATCCAGGCCCAGCCCGCGGCCTCCTTTGCTCTATGTCGGTTCCCGTGTCTTCTAGATGTTTCCCCCTTCTGCATGTAGGTCCATGTCATCAGTCTCTCTCCGAATTGGGCATAACTCCTTGTCTTGCAAGATTCGACACTTTTCTGGTTTAGTCCTCGGAGTTTGTCATCTTCTCGGGTTGAGCCCCTGGCTTCTTGGAGTCAAGTTTGCTTCATTGCATGACTTGTACAGGCTTCAAGGTCTTGTCATAAGGTGCTTGATGAACTTATCCCTAAAGTCTTGCATTCAACGCTAAAAGCCTGCATAAACACTAAACTCCAAAACTGACATGCACACGTGAACTTGTTATACCACGGGGGTTAGTACCAATTGATAAGGTATAAAACTTATGCCAACACCGAAGGTAAACTCATGGCTAGGTTGACGGATTTTCACCGTCAACATCTCCCCCATGCTTAAACCTTGCTCGTCCTCGAGTAAGCCTTCGATAGATATCATCGTCGCCCATCAATGTTTAAACCTTGCACTTGATCATACATGAGAAAACATAATGGTCTCAAATTTTTAATTCATTAAAGTTCCGTAATGTACTAGCCTTCACCTCTATGGAGGGTAGATTCTTAATTAAGCTTATCCCACGAGTATTAACATGCTCACAAAGTTTAAATAGATCTCATAATTTTTGAAATAAAGAACGAGATGAAGAAAAGCTAAACCAAGTTCACAAATTTAAATCATCTTGTATATTGCTCATGAACTCGCTTGTCTCTCAAGCCTATATATTCTACTCCTTTCCCTCTCATCACATATATGTGGTAGGCTTTATATGGAGCTTTTTGGGAAAGTTTAGTCCTAATAAGATTTTATAAATGAGATGTTGTCAAAACAAGACAAGCTTTTCATGGTCTTACCGAGACTCGTGAAAAAGGTCATTGGAAAATAATGTAATATCAAGGAGGGGAAAGAGAAAAATACACACACTTGAGATAGGTGGACATGTGCAAATGGCAAAGAATGATCCCGAGGCACAAAGGAAGTCCTTGTTATCGGATTGCACATGGTTGGAAAATTGAGTATGGATCTTTTAATCTAGAAGCCTTGAATTTCCTAATGCACTTTAGAGAACCGGGGAGTTCACTTTATTTTTACTTTTACACATACTCATATTTTTTCTTCTTTTTCTCTTCTTTCTTTCTTTCTTTCTTTCTTAATTTTTCTCATTCATTTCATTTTTTCATTTTTTCATTTTTTTCTTTTCTCTTTCTTTCTCATAAATTTTTTTATTTGCTCCCCTTTTGAACTCTAAAATTGCATCGTACCTACCTCCTCCCCCATGCTTAGACGTTTACTCGTCCTCGAGCAAAGAGGCGATGAATAAGGTAGGTACCGGAAATATTTTTCCTTGTAGAGATTCTTGAATTCTTCATGTTGGCACCATCTTGCGATCTTCCTTGAATTGATGATCTATTCTCAACGATAGGTTGTGGTCAAGGAGGTAATCACAAAAGATGATATTTGGTTTTAGGGTGGATATCCGGTGAGGTTTATGAGATCTCCAATGTGGGGATACACAATGCACAGATAAAAGGCTAGCAAAAAGATAGGTACGCAAAAATGGAATGACCAGCTTCTTACTCTCAGGCCAGAGAAATCATGGCCTGCAATAACTCACTCAAAAATAAATCTTGTACACTATGGTTTATGCACTCAAATGTATATTAGGCTCTGGATAGGTTGAGCAACACACAAGTGATACTTATGACACGGTTAGCGATATTTTTGAGCATAAAAACCATCTTCAATCTATTCATAACTTGAGAGCACATAAAAACACTATGGGTCTTTATTTTAATCATAACATCTGCTAAAGATTAAGCTAGCATTTAAATAAATTCATATTCATATTTTTAAGAGAGCACTAGCTTTAACATGAATAAATCAATTACAAAGATAAACAAAGCGGCAATTGTAATCATATATCATTATGGCACAAATTTTTGTAACTTTTCCAATGATATAGACAAGGTGGTATCTTTATTAATGCTGGAATCAAGCTGAAATACAAGCTGAAAATAAACAAACACACTTGCTGAAATTTAAATAAAAACAGAAAATATTATGCAAACACACACAAACAAAAGCTGAAAATTACAGAGAAAGGGAAAAGAAAAGAAAAACTAAAGTTCCTTAATCCTCCTAGTCCTCCGACGGTGGTTGGTGTTGATAATCTTGATAGTAGTACCCCTGCTCGTAGTAAGGTTGGACATCCCCTCCAACGAATTGCTCCGGCTCCACTAGGTGAAGGCGTCCAAGCTCATAGGCAATATTTGCATTGCCCTCACCAATTTATCCGCGTTGGCTTGAATGGCTGCGACGTTTTGCGCATTTCTCGCAACATACCCTCCAATTATGGCCATGGTTTGTTGTGGTTGGGGATATTGTGCGTAGGGCTCCGCGAAGTTTACATTGGGCACCACATAATTTGGTGGGGGTACCAGTGCACCACCCCGCCATGCTTGCTCTTGTGGCCCTCTGTAATAACTTGGCGGAGGAGGAATCCCGCCGAAAGGTGGCGCAACATTGGGTTGTGCACTACCCGCTTGTGCGGAGGAGGATCCCTCCTCTACGATTCTTCCCCTTTTATTTTTCCTTGCCGGGACAAGGAGTCCCTCTTCCAACCAATCTTCCCTCCCTTGGATGAAAAGCCTAAGCCTTGCATCTGGAAGGGGTAGGTTCACCGTGGACAAACGAAAACCTCCTCTCTCATCTCCACTATTGTATTTGCCTTGTCGCAAATACTCAATGCCGAGAGAGGTCCCACGCAAAAGATATTCGGTGTTTCATGTGATCCCCGGCCGTAGGGAGATGGCCAACATAGAGAGGTAGCACCCCGAACCAATATCTCCCGCTCCCGATGTTGCCTCGCAACACCAACGGTTGATCATAAGGTATGAGGGGTCTATTGGCTGCTTGGCAATTAAAGCGAGTGGAGCCAATTCAACTCCGTGTCGGTCACCTTCGTCTCCCTCATCCTCCCCAATACCCTCTTGTACAACCAAGAATGGAATACTCAGATAATGGGGCTGCGGATGCAATTGTGTTGTTGGTGGGCTTCTCCGGAGATCTAATTCCAAAATCCATCTAACATGTCGGGTGGCACGTCAACTTTCTCCGGAGCTCCTTTATGGAACCCAAGTAGCTCCGTAACATGTTCGTAGGGAACCACTTGTTGGATTCCCTCCAAGCGGAATGATAAACTTTGCACCCCATCATCAAGGATAGGTGCAATGGTCATCAAGATTTCCAAGGCGAACTCCTTGTGGGCGTCCGCCGGCACTCTGTTGGAGAATTGCACCCATCCAAGGTGCCCCAACATGTAATATATGTCGGTGCCCAAACCCAAGTAGTTGAGTGCTTGGTCGTCGAAGTCGACGTTGGGCACAAGCCTTTTCTCAAGACAAGAGAGCCTCTTCTCCTCCTCCTCCGAAAATATGATGAAGCCATATGAGGAATATATCAAAGTGTATGGAGGTGGCGTGGTCGAACAGGTTGATCGTCGAGGTGGAACGGGCGGCTCCTCCATGTGCCCTTGAGGTTCGGTAAACCTCATGGACGTGCTCCTTGTTGCCCTCATGCCACCAAAGAGGAGAGCATCGTTCCTCCTTGGTGGTGCCGTATCCATCTCCATGCTCTGAGGAGACTCGGAAACCGAGTGCCTCCTCGAAGACGTCGTCAACGACGGCTTGGATGACGATGAACCCTTTGTCTTGGAGAAGAGACTTGTGGTTTTCTTCCACATGGTTGCTGCACTCTTCTCTCCACTAAAACTTCGGGTTGCAACCGGTAACTAGGCACTTAAGAACTTGCTTCGGATGTCGACTATGAGTGGATTAAGGTTGTGGATTTTGTTTTGAGCTATCAAGCTTGGGAAGGTTTGCTATGTCTACGGAGGTTCTGGGCACACAAACTTGAACACACAAACTGAGGAAGGAGAGGGAAGCTTGCACGCGGGAAAACGGGCGTCGGGGGCTCCTTAAGTAGGGGAGACCGGGCCGGCCGGGCCGACCGGCCGGGTGGCCTGGTGCTCCTCCCCGCCCCGGCTTTCTTCCAAAGACGATCATTTTGCCTCCACGACTTTCCTGCCCGCGTGCTCCACGAGTTGCACCGCCCAAACGCTCTCGTCCACTCCTTTTCTTGCATTATTGGTCCTTCCACTTGATGCTTCATCCTTTGAGTCATGTCCATGCTCCCTTGCTCCACTTGCTTCACATGCCACCATGAAATTCCTGCAAAGTTCATGCTTGCTGCCCACCATGCTTATCCTCTGCATGTGGACTTGGTGAAAGTTGATGAAAGAGTATCCAATGGTGCATGCATGATTAATTCATACTAGATTGCCTCCTTTTAAGTGTGTTTAAGGTTAAGCACTCCTCTAATTCGAAATTTAAAAATATTTTTCAGAGCCATGCAAGTGCTCAAGCATAATTTTAGAGAAGTTTTTAAACCATTAAAAACAAATGTAAGTCTCACCGGTATAGTTTGTCTTCATTGGTTGAGAGCAAACTTTTCCTAGCTTGATCATGGGGACATAAGTTTTGGTTCTAATTTTGGCTAAATGAGAGAGATTTTTAATAAAACAAAATTAAACGAGGCTTAGAAAAATTCTAATCTTAGAGAAACCAAGGATAAGGAATTTTAAACCAACCAAAAGTTTAGTTTCTAGGTTCACGCGAGTCCTACCACGTGCTGAAAATTAATTAACACCTAGGTATAAGTCATGGCTCTACTCGTGTGGTTTTAGCATGAAAAATAAGTCAACCACAGCACCATAATAAGGATGAAGGGTTGAGTTAGGTTCTGAAATTCTTTGGTTGTGGTTTCTCGAAAAGAATCAAACAAACACATAGGAGGGTTCATGCAAAGGGTTTATGATAAAGCAAAATATTCAACCAATAATTATGTCTCTAATATTGTTCAACCACTTCTAAGTCTAACGTCTTTGCGTAATAAAATTCAAAACTAACTTATTAAAAAGACTCGAAAAAATCAGGAAGCGGGTTGTCCTCCCGGTAGCTTATTTTTGACTCGACGAAACGGGTTGCCTTCCGCCTAGCGCTTCGTTTATAGTCCATGACTAGACTTCTTCACTTGATTACTTCGGATCAACGATCTTTGCGGGTGTTGCAATCTAGGGTACCCACTTCCGCACCATCTTGGGCACGGGCTTGTCTTCCGGCTTAGCCATTTTTTTGGTCTTCACAGGTGGCTTTTCTTCCTTTGTCTTGACGGAGGCAACACCTTCTTTGATTTTCTTTACGTTCATTTTTTCTGGCTCCTTCTTCTTTTCCAGCCCCTCCTTTTTCTTCGGTTCTTCCTTCACTCCAATCATGTTGCATGCCTCGATTCGTGGTCGGAACTTGAAGGAACTCCTTTCTCCGTTGATATCGAACATGATCTCCCCCTTCCCAACATCAATAGTAGATCCCACTGTCTTGAGGAAAGGCCTCCCAAGGATGAGTGGTGGCTTCCCCCTCTCTCCCATCTCGAGCACCACAAAGTCAACGGGGATGAAGTGGTGTCCGACCTTCACGGGTACATCTTCGGCAATGCCCAAGGGATAGCGAATGGAGTTATCTCCCAACTCCAAACATATACCCGTAGGCTCCATTGGTAGGCGTAGCTTCTCGAACACATCCCTCGGCATGACGCTCACACTTGCTCCAAGGTCGCATAACGCCTTCTCGAAGTAGAAAGAACCAACGAAACAAGGAATTGTAGGGCACCCAAGGTCCTTTTGCTTCTCTAGCCCACTAGCAATAGTGGCACTACACTCCTCGGACATCTTGACATGATCTACCCCAAGTGTTGCTATCTCATATTTATTTGCAAGTATGTCTTTAAAGTAACGAGAATATGTAGGTACTTTTAGGGCATCTAGTAATGGCATGTTGATGCTAAGTCTACGCACAACCTCCACAAACTTCTCAAAGTGGTTTTCAATTTTACCACGGAAGTAGCGTGGCTTGAGTTGCGGTATCCTCGTGTCTTCCTCCGGCATCTCAAATTCGGGCTCTTCGGTGACGATCCCCGTAACCTTCTCCTCAGCAACTCCCTCCGCCTCGGCGGATGGTTTAGGCTTCCATGCTCCCGCGGAACGTTCCAGATCTTCGGTCTCCTTTCCTGAACGTGTTTGAATGGCCTTCGCCGATTCGGGACTTTTAGGTAGTCCCGGAAGCTTCCCTTCATCATTAGTGAGGTGCCCCGCAAGTTGTCCAACTTGCATCTCGAGCATCTTCATGTTGAGCACTTGATGATTGGAACTTCCGACCTCCGCCACTTTGCTATCGATGTTCTCCAACACCTTGTCTATGGTCTTGAACTTGGTGACGGTGTCCTTGTTGATCTTGGCTTGCTCGTCCATGAATTCCTTCAATTGCATACGAAGCGGAACCACATTAGGAATAGATGAGTTTGCATTAAATTGAGGTCTACCTTGCCCGTAGCGGAAGTTCGACAACTCTCCCTTCCTCATGTAGTCGAGCGTTTTGGCTTCCTCCAGACAATCTTTGCGGACATGGCCATACTCTCCACATTCTTCGCATGTGGATCTTGCTTCGGCGGCCTTCAAGTCTTGAGCCTCTTTCTTTTCCATCTCCATCTTCTCCAACCTCCTCATGAGCGAGTCGATTTGCCTTCAAGTATGTCCTCCTTGTCCACTGGCAAGACTCCCTTGACATTCCCCGTGGGTTGAACCGGATGTAGGCGCCCGGATGACGCCCATGTGTCATTATCCGCGACCTTCTTGAATAGAGTGAAAGCTTTCGTCGGCGTAAGTTCGATGATGGACCCTCCCGCTGACGCATCGATGATCGTCCTTGATGCCATGGTGAGTCCTTGATAGAACTTTTTCACGAGGTCTTCCTTCGGGAACTTGTGATGTGGAACCGCCCGAGTGTACTCGTTGAAGCGCACGAATGCTTCCGAGATAGTTTCCGTAGGATATTGAACAAAGGTGGCAATATTATTATGCAAGGTTTGAGTTTTACCCGGTGAGTAGTATTCCTTCATGAAAGCCTTCATCAACGTCTTCCAATTTTGCACCGTCTCCGCCGGTTGAGAGTGGAACCATTGCAAAGCCTTCCCGAGTAGTGAGAATGGAAAAAGTCTTGCCCTCATTTGATCTTGAGTCACCCCATCCATTTTCAAAGTTTGACATAGTTGAATGAATGCTTGGAGGTGAAGGTTCGGATCCTCTTTACCGGTGAAGGGTGAATGCTGCACCATGCGGGTAATTGTGGTCTTGATCTCGAACGGTCTTCCGATCTCCTCAAGGTTCAAGATTGGTAGGTCGATGATGTCCGGGGTGCATAGATCCCCAATCTTGCGTTCTTGCGGTGGTTGTCACCCATCGGTGGAAGTCGATTCTCCCGAGGACTTTGAGGTGGTGAATTCTTCGGAGATTACTTCAATCTTTGTCTTCCGACTCCGAATCTACAAAATCCAGCTTTTTAGCTTGATGTGCTTCGCGTCTCCTTAGCCTGTAAATTATTTTTGGATCATCCACAAAATTATCGGGTTTGTTGGAGAGGTAGCCGTCCATCTCATGTTAGGGTTAGCAATAAACAAAGTATGCAAAAACTAGAAAGTAAAAATAAATCTATGAAAACTAGGGTTAGACAAACTAGATTAGATTTATTTTGAGGATGATCAAAGTTTAGTAGATGCAAAAAGAAAAACCTAAAAGAAAACTGAAAATCACAAAAAGGTGATAAAAAATCAAATCTTGATCACTTGTTCCCCGGCAACGGTGCCATTAAAAGGGGCTTGTCGACGGTTAATAGTTGTATCAAAGTTCGTTTAGACTTGCAAGCGGACAAGTATCCCGTCGTAGTCAAGGCACCCTTCTTCCCTCGAGTGGTGAACCCAAGTTATCGAATCCGTGGAACAAATGTGTGACGCAAAAGTTGATCTTGTAAAGCCGAGCAATTCCAATCTTTGGTAAAAGAGAAACCCTAATGCATCTAGATAAAAGACACGAAACTAAAAGAGAGATCGGGTTAAACCTTTTGTTGAAGTTCCAAGCAAGAGAAGAAGTAGCAAATCGAATCTTATAAGAAGCCTCTTTAAACCGTGGTTTCCCGTCCAAATCCGAAAACATCCACCTTCCGGAACCCCCGTTCTATCACAACGTATCCCTACTCATGCGGGGAGTCTAGGGCGAGTCAAAAGACAAGTCGAGATTCTTTCGGAAGATCCGGCGTGTACCTCTAGCCACCGCGGCTACAAGAACACCCTATGTAATCTATCTCGAGAATAGATTTAGAATAAGCAAAGCCGATCGAAAAACGAAATCTTCGAGGAAACACTTGATTGCTAATAATAGATTCAACTTGATTATTCAACTATGACAATGATACATACACAAGATCACCACCGGGATCCTTCCTTGATCTTTCTTCTAGCTCCGGGAACTGCGACGTGGTCTTCCGTGCAAGGTTCCCACGTCGGCTAGGGAAACCCTAGTCAACTAGCTCGACCCTCTCGTCTCCGGTGTCCCTCTCTTCTCTGCTCCTCGGCGGCCGATGACGAATTGGATCATCCGTGGCTCTCGAACCCGGGCTATAAATAGCCCGAATGGCGGCTAGGGCAAAGGAGGGGACAAACGGGCACTGGACAGGGTTGGGCCGGCCGGCCTGGGCCCATCCAAGCCCAGCCCGCGGCCTCCTTTGCTCTATGTCAGTTCTCGTGTCTTCTAGATGTTTCCCCCTTCTGCATGTAGGTCCATGTCGTCAGTTTCTCTCTGAATTAGACATAACTCCTTGTCTTGAAAGATTCGACACTTTTCTGGTTTGGTCCTTGGAGTTTGTCATCTTCTCGGGTTGAGTCCCTGGCTTCTTGGAGTCAAGTTTGCTTCATTGCATGACTTGTACGGGCTTCGAGGTCTTGTCATAAGGTGCTTGATGAACTTATCCCTAAAGTCTTGCATTCAACACTAAAATCCCGCATAAACACTAAACTCCAAAACCGACATGGACACGTGGACTTGTTATACCACGGGGGTTAGTACCAATGGATAAGGTATAAAACTTATGCCAACACCGAAGGTAAACTCATGGCTAGGTTGACGGATTTTCATCGTCAACACGGGTACGAGATGGACATTGGCGCTAGAGCATTAATTTAGGTATTAAAGGTTGTACTCGTAATCGATCCGGAGTCGTGTTAGGACAAGGTTATAAATATAAACCCTTGATGTCTGTAATAGGGATCGAACATCTACACAACAAAACTGGCCCTGTGCCAAACTTCGAGTCCTTTAGTCGAGTCGTCGAGTTCTTCGAGAGGAGCCATCGATCCGTCGACCTCCGTAAGTACCGACAACCTTGTATCATGTCTAGTATCACGCGGTGGATTTAGATCGTGATGCAAGTAGTCTTGTTACCTTGCTTAGTATCATGCGGTGGATTTATGCTTGGTTCAAGAGGGTTTCCTGCTAGATCATGAGCCATGTGGTAGGCTAAGATCTAGCTCGAAGCTAGTTATCAGCTCTATTAGATTTGGCAAGATCTAATAGTTTCATTAAGTTACCACGTGTTTCTGTGGATTTTGCTTGTTTAAATTCATGTAACACTCTTTTGCCCAATCTAGATTGATTAGTTTCGGCTTTACCTTTTTGAGATCCATATGATGTGCTTTCAAGTCTTCGTTTTATTATAAAGGATCAAGCGCTCTCAATAGCCGAATTTAGATCAATCTAGATTGTCACGTGTTGCGGGTTGAAGCTTATTGACTTTTCAAATGTTTGTTCCTTCTTCACGGAACCCGGATCGGCTGTACAGCTGTATTCGGCAATGCTACCACAAGTGAAACGTGTTCATAAGTTTGTTTTAGATAATGTATGCTTTTAGCCTTCCATATTTAGATGGTATCATGCGGTGATTAATCTATTTGTGGTTGGTGGCATGGTTTAAAACAAGTCGTATCATGCGGTGGATTAACTTGTTTGGTTTCATGCTCGATGGTTTTGAAAGTACCTGGACATGTGGTAGACTAGTGCTTTTGGCCTATGCATGCTTGTTTACTTCATATTTATAATCATGCTTTCACCTCATTTATTTTTATTGTTATTTATCCTCGAAAATCGATCATGATCACGTGCGAGCAATGATGTTTAAACAAAGACCGATCTTTTGTCATGCTTACGTCATGCATTTGGCTATATCCTGGTTTCATGTTTTAAAGCTCCCGAATGACATTTAAATTACTGACAGATAGCTTGTTGTATCTATATGTCATTTTAACTGGCTTTTAGGCTGTAAATACGGAACTGTTTGGTACCACCCGGCAAGTTCCAGGTTTTATCTAACTACTTTTCATCCTTTGTCAGTTTCAGGAAAATTGACTGGCACACTTCGGATTCGGCACGTGTGTTAACCCAGCTTTGTTCGGCTTGCTGTGTGCTTGGCGCGAGGTGCTGATTTTGCGTCAACAAGACCTTGTACGAACCTTCATGGTATGTATAGATGGTTCGGCGTGGTTCCTCAAGGTTGTGTGGTGCTTTTCCTGTCCTTCTTTGTGGTGATTTTCGGAGCTCTTTGTTGTGATTTTCTTGGCGGAGGTTTGAGGACAATTTCTTAGGGATTTTGTTGGGTATCATGTATGAGCCTTCCCCGGCGATGGAGGCGCGAAGTAGTCACACTGCGCGGTACTCCTCCGCGCGTTTGGCTTCGAGCTCGATCACTTGGGCCAGCTGCGCATTGATGTCGGCACCCCTCGGCAGTGAGGGGGAGGCGTGCTCGGCTCCGCACCCTGGTGCAGTCCAGTTCCTGGGTTGGGGGGAACCTCTCCGTCGCCATCTTCCGCCGCGTTCGCGGCGTTTGCTTGATCGTTGGCGAGCACAACGAAGAACTCCCCCACGGGGTCGTAGCTCCCGACGCTGGAGTTATCGGAGTAGCCGAACCAGTAGTCCGTGGCATCGAGGAACCGCTGGAACATCACCGGGTCTGGCACGCCGGAGAAGTCCCACTCCACGTACCAGTGCGAAGTGGCGGGCGGCAGCTCGCTGGTGGAGCAATGGTACGACTCGTCGTCGCTGGTGGCGGCGAGGTTCCCAACCGCCGAGACGTGACGGCCGGGACGGCCCTCGCGCGCCACCACACCGATGCTGGCGGATGAGGCGTGCGCCATTGCAGTGCCGCGCAAGACGAGGGGGAACCGCGGCCCGGAAACCGCACGCTCCCCCCGTCGGAGCGGTTGCCATTTCGTCGGCGATCGCGTCGCGTTGCGAGGCGACGCATGCGGCCCGTCGTCGTTCCGTCCGCGCCCGTCGATAGCGCCGACCGGAGCGTCGTCGGCGTCGAGGTGCTTCGAAGGGCCGGCCGCCGTCCGCCCGGGCGGCGGCCGGGGCGTCGCCGTGGGTGCGACGGGGACCGGTCCTGGCCCGGTCGACCACCGCGAGAGAAGCTCGTCGCAGTTGGTGATACGCATGAGGTAGCCGTTCCCCATGGCCTGAAAGTTCAGGCTCCCATGGAATACCTCTAGCCCCGGTACTCTGTGCGAATCACCATTGAGATGGCTGGCGGGAGCTGATCCTCAGCGTGCGTACCCCTACCTGGCGCGCCAACTGTCAGTGCGGAAAGTAGTCCCGACACTAACTAGTAAGAAGTGCTGAGATCTATCTCTCGATGGCCGATGCTAAGCAACTAGTGACACTGATTTTTATCCTAGTTCCGACCAGGGGTCGTACGTCCAGCAGTGGTGTGCTCGTGGCACTATATTGCGTTGCACCGTGG
The DNA here is from genome assembly GCA_947561735.1 of Cenchrus americanus. Lineage (NCBI taxonomy): Eukaryota > Viridiplantae > Streptophyta > Magnoliopsida > Poales > Poaceae > Cenchrus > Cenchrus americanus. The sequence continues at coordinate 159,238,665 of OX387242.1, read as the reverse complement.
TGCTCATAGAGGGTGCTACAAGAGAGGTGGGAGAGGAGGCCGACCGCCAGGTCCAAGTGGTATTGATTAAGGAGAGTGTCAATATCGTGGTGAAGGCGGAAAGCGTGTGGGTGATCGCGGTCCGTCGTCCCCCCGTGGCTAAGGGACTGCCCCTCTTTTTATAGGCCAAGGAGGAAGCAGTTTACAAGTGTGCCACACTGTTCTAGCTACGTGTGGAGGTATGGTGTATAGTGCCACGGAACTGACGACCGTCCTGGTGAATCTTGTTCCTGTCGGGACGTCGTGGTGAGTACTGTGCTTGTACAGGGGCGGCTTCGAGGGTGGTGGCCTAGAGGGTGCTCGTCCGGCCCCTGCCCGTTGGCCGGCTCGAGGGTGCCGTTGAAGGGAGGTCCTACGAGGCACAGTGGCGGGCGTGGCGATGTTCCGTCCCCGTGCGCCTTAACAACGTCGCGGATGGCGCTGCAGTGCCCGGAGTGGCGTTGCAGTGGCGGGGATGGCCGCACAAGACTGATAGCGACGGAGAGGACCATTCCCACCGGCCTGACGTCATAGTGTAGTCCTGTGTAAACATGGGAAAAGTATTTGTCCCCTTCAAGGGTTCCATCGTCCACCTTCGAGAGCTCGACGTGTTAGCCGTACAAAAGTAGGCGGCACAGTGCCACAGAGCTGACACAGGCCTTTCCGCACAGTGCCGTACAGTGGCGGGGATGGTCTCGCCCTAGGAGTCGGTGGAACAGTGCCGGGGCGTGATCCCTAGGCGCGTCGGGGTCGTGGTGCAGACCGGCGGTGTCAGATCATTAAATGCACCTGCCGGGGGAGCAGGTATAGGCCTGCGACCCCCCCCCCCCCGATCGAGACGGAGACTCGCTCGACGGGGCGCTCAGCCCCTAACCGAGGCGGAGTCCCGCTCGAAGAGGTGTCCGACCCTCAAGAGAGGCGGAACCTAACTCAAGGGGGGACCGACCCACGAGCGAGGCGGATTTGTAGCAGGGCGGCGCCGTACCCCTCGAGCGGAGCTGAGTTCCGCCCGAGGGTGGCTGGGCTGATTGTTTTGACGGGCCGTGGGTCCATGGGCTTGTTTCGCACGTGTGTTTAAGTTCGTTTGCGTTTTACGAGTTTAATTGGGTTCCTCTGGTCGTTTAGGGGACCCTCGTGGCTGTCCTCGACAGTAGCCCCCGAGCGTCTGTGGGTGTGTCCGTTAGGACCCCGCAGATGCTGACGCTTGCTGATGGGAAGATCTCCCCCCTGGTTGCTAATGCTATTCCATGGGGCCGCGCCAGCGTGCGGGGTGTTAGTTTCAACCGGCATCGGCAAGGTTCCAGTCGGCCTCGGCGGTGCCACGCGCACGGATTTGGAGTTACCTGCGTTCAGTGCACCCTAGGGGGTGAAGCCGTGCTTCGAGCCCCCAAGCCTGGGCCCGTTCGAGGTGATCTAGGTGACCTCTTCGACTTGGTTTGAATGCTCCCTCGCCGTCCCTCCGCGGGACAGAGGGTGAGGTTTCCGCAACTCCCATAAATCGGGTCGCGAAATGCGGATTCCTCGTTGAGCTGTTATCGGGTGATTCAAGTGGATGCCCATGCCCCGTTCAATAAGGGTTCACTCATGGTCCAGATACTCGTCCATGTAACCGCTTACGTGGGTTTGCTAGGTGGGGCTCGGGCCCGTTCGCTAGGGACCGAGGGCGCGGAAGCTCTCCCTCTATGGGATCCCCCGACTAGCTGCCCTAGTTGGCTCTTCAATACGACATGTGGGGCCCCCTCGAGCCGGTGAGCTCGAGGATAGGCTCGAATGCGCGTGCCCTCGTCGTCCCTGACTCTGTTGATCTGGGGCACCTATTTGAACCCTTCGAGGGTCAAGCTTCGAACCCCTGATCAGTAGGGCCATTGCTTGGTGGCAGCTGGGTGCCCCCGACTTTTCACATCTGCAAGACTCGAGGGCTTGCGGTCGGACCGGCCCGCGAGTTGCTGATCAGTAATTCTCTTGATTCGAGGGCACCTATGGCGCCTGCTCTCGCAGAGTGGGCTTCGAGACCGCTGGTCCATATTTGCACCATTCGAGGGTCGGGTTTTTCGAGCCCTGGGCTCGGGCCACTCGAGGGTCACGCTTACATGGTAAGGAACCGGGCCATTTAATGCCCCATAGTCACAGCTATAGTCGTGCGCTGCTGGCACACCTTTTCAGGCGTTGCGGCCGCGCGTGTAGTGAGAGATGTGGGCGGGCGGACGTGACGGCCCACAGTGGCTCTTCGATTGCCACGCCGTGATGATCCACGTAGTGCGCCTGGCCATTCCGGTCGTGGTGGCCCCCGCTTGTCAGTGACAGACACCGTCACTTGCAGTTAATGCGCGGAGCGCGCGATTCGGGGAGTGTGGCTCCCATGGATCTATAAATCTGAGAGGAGGAAGGTGCGAGTTAATTACCTCAACACTTAGCGCCCACTGCTCCCGTCTTCCTTGCTTTCGTTCCAGAGCACCGCGCGCCCCTTCGTTTTCCCCTAGCATTCGCTTCGTCGCCGCGCCTCCCGCCGATTGACATGGCTCCCCCTCAGGCAATCATCTTGGTGGACCCGCTGCCGTGGAGCTGCTTGACGGTGACGCGGTTCGCCTTGAGCGAGCTTGTGAACGGCGGCCAGCTTGCGCCGAACGTGGACGGGCAACTCCCGGCATCGATCGTCCCACCAACGGCGGACCGGGGGCCCAACCCGCCATTCGGCTATGTCGTCAGCTTCGTCCGCCACCACGAGCGTGGCTTCGCGGCGCCGGTGACCGCTTCATGTGCGGGCTGTGCTATGACTACGGCGTGGAGCTGCACAACTTCGCGCCGAACGCGATCTCGCAGGCGGCCACCTTCGTCGGCGTGTGCGAGGGATTCCTAGGGATCCCAGTGAACTGGGATCTCTGGGTCCACCTTTTCCACGTGGAGCAGCACACGCTCTCCACGCCGGAGCCGCGCGGTGCGCCGTGCGGTGCGCGCCGGCAGGATGTCCGTTAGCTGCGGGAGTCACGCAAGGAACTCTACATTCCCTGCATGATGACTTCCAACAATGTGGAATGGGAGCGGCGGTGGTTCTAGCTCCGCAACGACGAGCCCGTCCTCTCTCCTACACCAGCAAGGTCCTGAGGGAGAAGGATGACTCTTGGTGGCACGGCCTGTCTCCGTCTTCACGCCAGGACCGGCTGGAGTCAACCATGCACGCGCTGAAGAGCCTGGCGGATGCCGGGCTGGGCGCGGCCTCGGATCTCGTGAACCTTCACCACCGGAGGATCATGCCCCTCATGGAGAGGAGGCTCCGTATCTTCGAGATGGATGAGGCGGCCGACCCCGTGGCGCTGGCACGCTCATGCCTGGTACACGACAATCTCCTCCCGGAGTACACGGCCATGAGGGCGAGGCGCGCCATCAACCTCAAGGCCGTCAAGAATAGCAATGACGACCTTTGGTCGTTCTTATGCTTTCCGACGGTCCCCTGGTGAGTGTACTCTTCACCTTTTCCTTTACTCTTTCGCCATGTGCCGCCGCGACTCTAATGGCTCGTCCTCCCTAGCAGAGGGTGGCCGTGAACGCTGCGTGGTCCGACCCGCCCACACCCCGAGCCCGAGCACACGCATAAAAAGGAGCGGGTGGCGCATAAGAAGGAGCGGGGGATCCGGCGCCGGGAGCAGAGAGACGAAGAGTTCCGGCTGCGCGAGAAGCAGGGACTTTCTCCCCCGGCGACTTCGGAGTATTCGTCGTTAGAGGAGGAAGAGGAGGAGGAAAGCGACGGGGGGCAGGCCCCTCCTGAGAGGTGGGAGCCTGCGCCCCCCTCACCAAGAGCTGCAGAGGTGACAGAACAGCAAGCGCCTGGGGCAGGCGCAGAAGCGCCCGCCGCCGGGCGGTCTATGGAGGAGTGGAGGAGGTGGCGCGCGCCGCGGAGGTGCGGGCGCGCATCGCGGAGGTGCCGGCGCGCGCCGTGGAGGTGGCGGCGCGCGCCGCGGAGGCGTCCGGAAGCGCGACGGTGGCGACGTTGGCCATGGCTTCCACGACCGTCGAGCCCTCGAGGAAGAGGAAGCGGGGTTTCTCCACCTTGAGGTGGGCCATCGCTCCTCGAGACGCTCCATTTCGAGAGGCGTGAGTTTAATTTTTCTGATTTCACGTTCGCAGGGTGGCACCGACCGCCCCCCTTGCGCCCACAAAGGCGCTCAGGGCAGACGTATTCATCCCCACGAGGCGGCGCTCATCGTCGACGCCGCGGGCGGACGGGAGTGCGACGAAGGCGACGAGCGAGGGCCTGCGCAGCATGGCCCCGCCGGCGGGGCGCGCGGTGGCGGCGGCCCGACGGCGGCCATGACCACGGCGGTCACAACGCCGTCGATTCCGCCGCCGCCCGGTCAGCGGTAGTCAGGCAGTGGTGGTGGAAATCCCGGATGACGGCACCCCCGCCGCCGGAGTGGGGACCGGGTCGGGAACCCGCGCCCGCACCAGCCCCCGAGCCCCCAGTGGGGGCACTCGTGGTGAGGGACGATGGCGGCATGATGTCGGGGCGCCCAGTGGACGGCGCCGAGGCCTCATCGTCACACGCGGGCCTCCCTGCTTCGGATGGCGCCGCGGCGCGCCCGGAGCAGGAGCAGGAATGTGCCATCACGCCAACGCCCCACTTCGTCGATGCTTAAGCCGAGCAGGAGCTGTGGCAGGAATTCCGCGACCACAGTGCCTCGCTCAACCGGGCGCAGAACGAGGCTCTGCGGATCCACAGCGGTCCTGCGTGGCGCATCTTCCAGGTACGCGATTGTTCGTTTAGTGTTGTGATCCCCTCTCGTTTCTTCCGCGTCCGCGCCTTCCCTGATCTGTGCCCCTTGTTTTTATCCGCCGGCGACAGGAATTGGAGGATCGGGCCAGGGAGAGGTATGGTGCCCTTGACCAGATGAGCTCTGAGCTCCGCCGACTCCGGGAGCAGCGCGACACTCTCGATGTCCTCGTCGAGGCCCTGAGGACAGGCGACGGGTGGCTGGCGTACCGGGCGGAAGACCTGTGGGACCAGCTCTTGGAGTTGGAAGCTCAGACCGCGGAGGGGGCCTCCGCCATTGAGAAGGTGCGGATTGCCCCCATGGACCGGGACGAGGCACTACAGAGGGCGAGGGAGGATCTGGCGAGAGCACGCACTCTGGCGGCGGAGTGGGAGAATGAGGTGGCCTCGGTTCGCGCCCATCTTCAACAAGATCGTGCGACCCTCGAGGAAGCGCGCGCTTGGCAATGCCAGGCCGAGGAGAAGGACAAGGAGGCAGAGGAGCTGAGGACAAGCATGACCAAGAAGGCCGCGTCTCTCGCGTCGGCGGAGGAGCGGCTCCGGCAGGAGCAGGATGCGCGCCAGCAGACAGAGGACCAACTCCAGCAAGAGCGGGCTGCCCTCGTCGAGGCTCGGGCTGCCCTCGAGCGGGAACACCTAGTGCGGGAAGAGGTGTAGGCTCGGCTCCAACAAGAGCGCACCGCGCTCGAGGGGGCGCAAGCATCCCTTAAGCAACGGGACGACGATGTCTCACGGCTTAACGGGGAGCTGGTGCAGCTCAGCATCTCGCAAAAGGCCACGGTCCGTCACCTACGGCGAGAAGCTGAGGAAGCGCGCAAGGCCCTCGACTCGGAGACGAAGCAGGTTTAAGGTGAGTCGCGTTCCACCCCTGTTGGTTTGTTGATTTGGTTTGCTCGGGATCCGCTCTCGACCTTTGTTTCTTTGTCTTTGGTTTTCAAGCCTGCGGACCGCCCTGGGGAATATGACCACCCAGGCCGAGGCTGTGAAGACGGCCTACAACTCCTCCAAACCGGAGTTGGAGGAGTTGCGGGCTGCCGCCCTCGAGGTCTGCCTGAAGGTTAAGGAAGGCGAGGCGCGAGCTGGGAGCTTGTTGTCCTACGCGCCCTCGGCGGGCATGTCTCTCAGCGCATGCGCCGCGCCCTTCACCTGGGCGTCAAGAAGGCCCTTGGTGTGGTGGCATCTCACTACCAGGTCAACTTCGACACCGTATCCTCGGGCTACGTCTGTCGTATGGACCTCCCTAAGCCCACTACCTCGGTGGGTACCAGGACCGACTACTCGGTGGGCCCCTGGGACTACCTGTCTTGCGCTACATGGCACCTGATGGCGTGGAGCACAAGGACTACAGAGGAGAAGTACTCGGTTAGGAAGCTGTACATGTCCTGCACTGTATGGAAGACTCCTAGACGTACTCGACTAGTACTCTCTCCCTACTCCGACTTGTAACCCTGCCTCTCGGACTATATAAGGCGAGGCAGGGACCCTTCTCTAGCATCCAATCTCACGGCGCACTATTACACTATCTTGTAATCGTGCCCAATCAATCCAGAGCTACGCAGCATACAGGACGTAGGGTATTACGCACCTCGCGGCCCGAACCTGTCTAAATTGTGTGCCACGTGTCTCTTCCTTCGAGTTACCGATCTCGTCGAGGCCACATTCATCTACTTCAGGTACTCCCCTTAGTAGGTTGCCGGTCTAAAACACTGACAGCTGGCGCACCAGGTAGGGGATCTCGCCCGAGATCACATGGCGAACTCGACGGCTCCCGTCTACTTCAAGCCAACCGTCGCCTTCAACCGCGGCGACACCTTCGTGTTTGGCGCCTGGGTCTACACTGCAGACGGCGCGGGCTCTTTCCAACGCCGCCTCACCATGCCGCCCAACCCGAAGACCGGCTTCGTGACGCTTCCTGAAGTTGTCACAGGCGAACTCGCCGCCAAGTTCGGCGAAATTTCGCTTTTCAACCATCACGCTGACTTCGAGCTCGAGTCCGCTTCCAACTCGAACTCGACGTCTCCATGGGCTATCGCATGCGAGCCGGCTGCTCAGCCATCACATGCGGTCCCACCACTCCGTGAGCGCTCCACGCGTGGCCCCCGCATCCTCAGCCGGGCCCGCACGAAGGCTCCCTCTTCGCGCTGGGCCGGCAAGGAGCCCGTACCCGAGTACAACTCGGACTCCGACACCGCTCCCGGCCACGCTTCGGACTCCAACCCTCTCTCTGAGCTCTACTCGAATCCCGCATACGAGTATGACTTCGGGTCGGACCTAGAGGAGCCTGAGTCCGAAGACGACTCCACTGAGCATCCCTTGTCAGGGCCGGCCTCTGGGCTGGTTATAACATCCACACCGACCGGGAGATTCGTCTACTGGCCAGACCGCAAGCCTGCTGACCTGATAAGCGGAGACTCACGCTACGTCGCCTACATCGCCTCGCTACCATTCCAAGAGAGAACACCACTTGCCCGAGCTGACTCGAACACCCCAACTGAGGTGGCGGTTTCTGAGTCCAGCCTTGGCACCCCTGATCGCCAAGTCTTCATGGCTGCCGGCGACACCCCAGGACCTTTAGGGACGGCTCAGGACAAGTACCTTGAAGACATCTCTTCTGACGAGCTGTCTGCCGATGCTCCAGCAGACGAGACCCCCACCAACAGGGACGCTCGACGCGAGCGCAACAGGAAGCGCAGTGAACGGCGCCGGCGTCTCCGGGACAGCCTCCCCATCCGCAACCTCGCGGAAGCTCTCGAGGCGATCGAGAGCAGAGTACACACTACCCCTGAGCAATGCCTCATGTCGATCACTGTGATCTCACGTCAGGCTCAGGGCATATGCGCTGGAGAGGTCATCGCCAAGCTCGCTGAAGATGCCTACTTCATGTGGGTCGACAACAGGGTCAGCCAACCTCCTCCCTCCAGGCACCGCAACAACAAAGCTACGAGTCGCAGTGCCGACAACAGTCCCAACCGTACTCGAGCTGAGCTTCCCACTCAGCCCAACCGCACTCTCTCGAACGCCGGCGAACCTCCACAAGGTGGCAACAGCAACCGCGACGTCGTCCCTCACCGCGCTCCAACCATGAAGCCGACAGGAGGGCCGGCGGCGGCGGCAGTCTCGGCGGCCGTGGCCACACGAACAGCCACGCCGCCGGTGCCTCACAGGGCGGCTACGACGCCCGCCAGAAGATCGAGGAGCTGCGGCGGAAGAAGTCGACCACCGCAGGCGACAACGACGGCTTCCCCTCCTTCTCACCTCGACTTCGCAACTTGCTCCTCCCCGACAAGTTCAAGCCTTTGGGGATCACCAAGTACGACGTGAAGCAGGACCCCATCCAGTGGCTCAGGTGCTACGCCCTCTCCATCGAGAATGCTGGCGGCAACAACGACACCAAGTTCCTCTACTTCCCCTTCTACCTGGACCAAGCTCCACTCACATGGCTCGAGTCACTGGACAAGCACTCGATCGACAAGTGGGACCAGCTGAAGGAGCAGTTCACCAGCAACTTCACGGGCGCCATGGGCCGATCGGGTACTCGCATGGACCTGGCCATGGTCAAGCAGGAACAAGGCGAGACCCTCCGCAAGTACATGCATCGCTTCTTCGACAAGCGTGCTACCGTAGTCGACGTCACCGACAAGGAGGTCATCGACCTCTTCCAAGACGGCCTCTACCATCGCTGCACCTTTGAAGACTACGGTCGTCGCCGCCCCAAGTCCATCCCCCACCTCAAGGACATGATCACGTCCTGGGCGGATGAAGAAGACAAGGCCAACGCCAAGTACAACGCCATCCGTGGCAAGAGCAAGCAGAACACGGGCGGCGGCAGCGGCAACAACGGGAACCAAGGCGGTCGCAGCAACAACAACAACTACTACTACTCGGGTCCCAACCGCAAGCGCAAGCCAGACAACACTGTCGCGGCTATACAGCGGCCTGCGAAGGAGAACTCGAAGAAGAACTCCGGCGGCTTCAAAGACCTGTTGAAGGAGAAGTGCCCGTGGCATCTGAACGGCAACCACACCACCGAGCAGTGCTACCAGCTCAGGCATGCACTCAAGGGTACACCAGAGCCACCGCACCCTCACGATAAAAAGGGCCAGAAGAAGAACGACAGAGACAACAACGACTTCCAGGAACTCGACAAGACTGTCAACGTCCTCTTCGGCGGACTACCTAGCAGGCGGGAACAAAAGGCTACCCATCGAGAAGTCATGAGCATTGAACCAGTGGTTCCGACCCCTCTCAGGTGGTCGGAGGTACCCATTACCTTCTCCCGCGCGGATCAATGGACCAACTTCTCCGAACCAGGACGGTTCCCCCTCATCCTGAAGCCAGTGGTCGCGGGCTCCAAGCTCAACAAGGTCCTCATCGACGGTGGAAGCGGGCTCAACGTCCTTTTCACCAAGACCTTGAAGAAGATGAAGCTCGACATCACCCACATGCTCACCAAGAGCAACATGCCCTTCTACGGCATCGTCCCCGGTAACGCGGCTATCCCACTGGGCTCAGTGGTCTTGACAGTTACCTTCGGGGAATCTCGGGACAACTACTGTACCGAGTACATCAAGTTCAAGGTCGCGGACTTCGAGACTTCCTACCACGCCATCCTCGGCAGACCGGCCATCGCCAAGTTCATGGCAGTGCCCCACTACATCTACTTGGTACTCAAGATGCCAAGCATGGCAGGTGTACTGTCTCTCCAAGGGGACTTGAAGATCTCCCATGACTGTGACACAGAAGCCGTGGAGATTGCCTCTTCGAATCAAGTACCCAACGCCATGATGGAGGTCTACGCTGCATCGAAGAAGCATGCTACAAGTGAACTCGACATCTCGGAGAAGTCTGACAGCGCCAACAAGCCTCAGCCAGCTGAGGAGGTCCTAGTCAAGACGATCGACCTCGGAACAGGCGACCCCAGCAAGACCACCACCATCGGGGCCGGCCTCGACCCCAAATAAGAAGACGCGCTCATCAACTTCCTCCGGGCTAACCGCGACATCTTCGCGTGGAAGCCAGCAGACATGCCAGGAGTCCCCAGGGAGTTGATCGAGCACTGCCTCAACGTCGATCCTAAGGCCACCCCCAAGCGACAACACCTCCGACGCTTTGCCGACGACAGACGGGACGCCATCAAGAAGGAACTCGCCAAACTACTCGCGGCTGGCTTCATCGGAGAAGTCTTCCATCCCGAGTGGCTCGCCAACCCGGTCCTCGTCTGCAAGAAGAACTCGAACGAGTGGAGGATGTGCGTCGACTACACCGACCTCAACAAGCACTGCCCCAAGGACTCCTTCGGGTTGCCGCGGATTGATCAAGTCATCGACTCCACGGCGGGCTGCGACCTACTCTGCTTCCTCGACTGCTACTCCGGGTACCACCAGATCGCGATCAAGGAAGAAGACCAGGAGAAGCCCGCGTTCATCACCCCGTTTGGCGCGTCCTGCTACACGACCATGTCTTTCGGGTTGAAGAACGCCGGCGCCACCTACCAACGAGCTATCCAGGCCTGCTTCAAGAAGCAACTCAACAAGAACGTCAAAGCCTACGTGGATGATGTGGTCGTCAAGACCAGAAACTCCAGTACCCTCATCGACGACCTCGAAGAGACTTTCGCATCTCTGCGCGAGTACCGCTGGAAGCTCAACCCGAACAAGTGCGTCTTCGCCGTACCTTCGGGCAAACTACTTGGCTTCATCATCAGCCAACGCGGCATCGAAGCCAACCCCGAGAAGATCTCTGCCATCACCAGCATCAAAGCTCCCACGAGCATCAAAGACGTCCAGAAGCTGACCGGGTGCATGGCAGCACTGAACATATTTATCTCGAAGCTTGGAGAACGGGGGCTCCCCTTCTTCAAACTACTCAAGCACCAAGAGAAGTTCGTGTGGACTCCAGAGGCGGATCAAGCCCTTGCCCAGCTCAACGACTTTCTATCGAAGTCGCCGGTCCTCACGGCTCCTCGCAAGGGTGAGCAGCTACTGCTCTACCTCGCTGCGACTACTCATGTGGTCAGTACTGCCATCATCGTCGAGCGGCAGGAAGACGGCCACGCCTACCCAATCCAGCGCCCAGTCTACTTCGTCAGCGAGGACCTATCAGAGTCCAAGGCATGCTATCAGCCCGTGCAGATGCTCCTGTATGCAGTACTCATCACCTCGCGGAAGCTACGACACTACTTCCAGGAGTACTCGATCTCCGTCGTCACCGTCTACCCGCTCGGCGACATCCTATGGAACCAAGATGCTACTAGAAGAATCTCCAAGTGGGCAGTCGAGCTCGGTGCCCTCACCATCGACTTCAAGCCACGCACAGCCATCAAGTCGCAGGCGCTAGTCGACTTCATGGCGGAGTGGCGGGAGAACCAGCTACCTATTCCAACCGTGCGACCAGAGCATTGGGTGATGTACTTCGACGGCTCACTCAACCTCGAGGGCGCAGGTGCAGGGGTACTCCTGATCTCTCCAATGGGCAAACAACTCAAGTACGTCCTGCAGATCTTCTGGAAGGTCTCAAAAAACGAAGCTGAGTACGAAGCTCTCCTACACGGGCTCTGCCTCGCGGCTTCACTGGGCATCAAGCGGCTACTAGTCTACGTGCGACTCCGCAGTGGTCATCAACCAAGTCAACAAGTCCTGGGACCGCAACAAGGAGAACATGGACGCCTATTTCCTAGAAGTATGCAAGCTAGAGAACAAGTTCTATGGTCTCGAGTTCCATCACATCGTCCGCGACAACAACGTCGCAGCGGACGTTCTCTCGAAGCTTGGATCTACCCACGCTCAAGTACCAGCGGGTGTCTTCGTTCACGAGCTTCACACGCCATCCATCCCTGAGCCGGCGCCACCGACCACTGTCCCAGCGCACCCACCAGCTGGACAGGAGGTCATGATGATTGACACGGACTGGAGGCAACCCTTCATCGACTACCTCAGCGAGTAGAAGGTTCCCTCGGACAAGAACTTGGCCGAGCAGCTCATCCGCCGCGCCAAGTCCTACGTCCTCGTCGGAGACAAGCTTTACATGCGGGGCGCATCTTCCGGAGTACTCATGAAGTGCGTCCCTCGGTAAGAAGGCAAGGACATCTTGGAGGAGATCCACAAGGGCGTCTGCGGCAACCACGCGTCTTCCCGCACGCTGGTCAGCAAGGCCTTCCGGCGAGCTTTCTACTGGCCCTCTGCTCTGGGCGACGCTGAAGAACTCGTCAGAAGGTGCCAAGGATGCCGCATGCTTCGCCAAGCAGCAACACGTCCCAGCCTACAAGCTAGTCACCATACCGCCAACCTGGCCCTTTGCCTGCTGGGGGCTCGACATGATTGGGCCACTACCAACTGCACTATGTGGTTTCAACAGAATACTCGTGGCCATCGACAAGTTCACAAGGTGGATCAAGGTCAAGCCGATCACATGCCCCAGGGCTGACAGAGTACTCGACTTCCTGGATGAACTCGTACATCGCTACGGACTACCCCACCGCATTATCACAGATCTGGGCTCCAACTTCAACAACCACCGGTTCTGGGAGTACTGCGAGAACAGCGGGATTGACATCTGATACGTCTCAGTTGTTCATCCTCGGGACAACGGACAAGTCGAGCGCGCCAACGGGATGGTGCTCGACGCTCTCAACAAGCGGCTACACGATGCTGCTAACTCCAAAGGAGGCAAGTGGATCAAGGAACTACCCAACGCACTCTGGGGGCTATGTACTCAGCCCTCCAAGCCAACGGGGCAATCCCCTTACTTCCTGGTCTACGGCTCCGAAGCAATCCTCCCTGCCGATGTCATATGGAACTCACCAGCAGTGGGGCATTACGACGAAGGTGTCTCTGAAGACAGCAGACGAGTTGACATCGACAGCATCGAAGAAGCCCACTGCGCTGCCCTCGTCCAATCAGCAAGGTACCTAGAGGGTATCCGACGCTACCACGATCGCAACATCAAGGAACACTCCTTCAACATTGGCGATCTTGTCCTCCGTCGTATCCAGAACACGGAAGGACTACACAAGCTCAGCTCCCCCTGGGAAGGTCCCTTCACCGTGGCAAAGGTGACCAGGCCGGGCTCCTACCGCCTCCAGACACTTGAAGGCGAAGACATCGACAACTCGTGGAACGTCGACCAAATCTGTCGGTTCTACGCCTAGTCTACACGACTACTTCGGGGTTCAAGTCTACACGACTACATCAACACCCCTCTGCCGTAACCGGCCTCCGGGTCCTGTCTCCAGTCTCCGGACTACTCCTCTCCAGGATCCAGCCTGCGCGGCTACCTACGGATCCCGGGCTGCGACGAGCGACAAAGGACTCTAGCAGCGGTCTACTGAGAGACCATGTACTCCAAGATCCAGCCTACACGGCTACTACGGATCTACTGTTGTAAGCGGCTACTCGCCCTAGCACCACTTAGCTGTAAGCGGCCTCCGGGTCCAGGCGACTACTCTGTAACTACGGCCCTGGCCATCCAGGTGTACTTCTTCAGTAATAAAGCTTGATCGATTATCAACTTCTTTACTGTCTACTTCCCTCAACGGGACTACTGCCGAGTACGACTACTCGCATCACCTCCACGATGGGGCTCCGCACTCTAAGATCGCGACTACGAGTACTCATTGATGGAACTTTTCTTTCATTAACACTTAAACAATTACATTGCACATGTTTTTGTACACATACTACTGTGAGCTAACTACTATAGGGCTACTGGAGGTTAAGCTTCTCGGCAACCTGCTCCGCAATAGGCGCCATCTGCTCCAGCAGCTCCGCGTACTGCTCATCTGTATAGTGGGTGGCTACCCCGCTAGCGACTACTTCCACGGGCGCCTTCGGGAAGTAGGACTTCATGAAGGCCAACACTTGCTTCGGGATCGACCTCGCCAGATGCTTCACATAAGTCGCCAGCCGGCTGGGGGCTTCCCTGAGGCGATCCACGAGCGGCGGGATCTTGGGGCCGCCATTCATTCATTGACTACTCAGGAGTTAAGACTACTCACCTTCATTCATTGTTCAGCTTGACGGACTGCCTCCAAGTGCCTGGCCACCGTCGCCGGGTCGACCAGATCGTCCGCAAGCAGCTCCACCCCGCCATGACTACTCGTGGCGGCCTCAGTCATCGGCGCAGAGCGGATGGACTCTGCGTCCTGGATCTCTGTGGAGCGGACAACCACCTCCAGAGTAACCTCAGGCGGCACAGTGGCTTCCTCTCCTCTGGTGGCCGCGGCGGCCTCTTTGGTGGCCTCCTCCACCTGCCCGGGGGCTCCTCGGGTAGCCTCCGACTCCTGTGGTGTCAAGTTCTGCATGGGCACCGCCGCCGGGATGTCGCTCTCTTCGGCCTCGGCACCTGTCAAGAGGAAGACAAGTGCATTAGCAACTACGACTACTCTATGGGGAAGGCTAAAACCTCAGTAGAGTACTCACCCCCAACCACGCTGGCCTCGGGCAATGCAGCCCCAGCAGCTGGCGCTTCTGACTCCGCCTGAGGGGCTGGGGTAGACTCCTCGGTGGGCGGCGCGACTTCTTCCTCCGCCACCATCGTGCAGGGCTCATCTCTTTCCCAGGATAGGTCTGTTGATTTCCTGTAGAAGTACACAAAATTGGTTGTCATTCAAGCTCGACTACTACACCAAGTACCACTCGGGACGGCTCAGCACTTACAAACTTGACCGGACTATCGTCACGGCCGGGGCACCGAGGATACTGGCAATGTCTACCAGTCCACCCTCGGCAGGCGCCTCCTCTTGCGCCTCTGCAGCCACTGCCTCCTCTGCAACAACAGTAGCTGGTGCAGCGCCCTCCTGCGCCCCTGCGGCCACCACCTCTTCGACGGCAGGGGCTGCGGGTTCCGTGCTCTATTGATGAGCAGGGGGCTGGTGCTCCAACTACGCTATGAACTCTTCAACAGTGGGGGCTGGGCTACGACTCCCAGCGGGCTCCCCCACTATATCCCACTCGCCTTCGTCACCCTGATCGACGGGCTCTGTAGGCGGCACCTCCTGCAAACAAAGGAAGCTTGGACATCAGCAAGTGAACTCGAGCGACTAGTACTCGACTACACTAGTCAAGACAACTTACCTCTTGAGGCATGGTCTCTAAGACCTTCAGTTTCTTCGTCACCTGCTTGCGGGCGGGGTTGCGCGGCCTCCGTGGCGGCGCTGCCAGACTAGCCTCCAGGCTAGCCAGCGGGTCTTGCACGAGGGGTACATGAGGCAAGCCGGGACGGCTAAACCTCGACCACAGCTAGAAGCGGTCTTGCAGCGTCTCCTCGTCGTCGTCCTCCTCGGATGTGTCTTCTACATTGACGGTGTCATCTCCTTCGCCGACTTCCCACCGCTCCTTGGCCTAGGTCTTTCCTCCCTCCGGAATCTCGACTCCCTGAGGGGGCGGCTGCGGCTCGGATACGAACTTCTTCAAGTCATCCTGCAAGACACAAGACATCAGCGTGACTACTCACAAGCAATGACTACTCGACTAGGGGGTACAGCTACCTACCTCCTTAGGCGGGCACGCGGCGGAGTACTCTTGGACCGGGCACGCCGTGTACGGTGGCATGTCCTTGAAGATGCGCGTCAGCCTATCAATGATGTCGTCGTCGTCGACTTCACCTCCAGGCATCCGCGACGTGTCATCGTCGCCGGTGTACTCGAAGCCCAGGGTGTCGCGGGCCATCAGTGGCTGCACCCTGCGCTTCATAAAACTGAAGGCCACGTGCTCGGCCCTCAGTCTGGCTTCTCTGAGCATCTTGATGCGTGCCAACAGCTCGGGGAGCTGGATCCCCTCCTGCATCGTGGGCTCCGTGTTCCACCAGTCCCGGTGTCTGGGCTGCCTCCTGCTCGGCTTCCAATCCTCGTTGGAGTCGATGAGCTTATACACGAGGTACTGCTCGGCGGCGTCCTCCCGCATCTGGATGCCTGCTCCGCCGACTACTCGAGGGTTGCTGGCGCTCGGCTGTGGGTTCACCCGGAAAAACTTCCGGAACAGGATCCTGTGGGGCTTGATCCCAGAAATGCCTCACATAAGTGAATGAAGACAGAGGTGTGGAATATACCATTGGGGTTGAGATTGACGTACTCGACGCCGTAGTACCCGAGAAGACCTTTGAAGAAGTCGCTTGCCGGCAGTGTGAGTCCGTGCTCCGCGAAGCGCATGAACATTGGAATCTCATCCTCGCTCTTCTCCATGGGGTACGGGTCCCCGGCGGCGGCCCTCCAACTGTCCATCTCCTTTTCGCGGATGAATCCGCTGTTGAGGAGAGCCAGCAGATCTTCGGTCTTTGTCTTCGACTTTTTCCACTCGCGGCTCGGGTCTGGCCGCGGTGGAGATATCGGTGGCGCTGCCCCCGCGGCAGCCACGGCGGCCTCTTCGCGGCCCCTCTTCTTCTTGGCAGTCTTCGTAGACTTGGACGGCGAAGGCTTCATCCTCCAAGTGCACGGCGTCTTCACGCGCATTCGCTCGGGGGCTAGTCTAGCAGCTCTGGGTGGCGGCGCGCTTGGATCTACTGCGGCAGCGGTGTGCGCTAGAAGTGAATCTGGCCCAGATCTATTCGAAATGGCTACAGCAGCGATGAGTGGAAAACCCTAAGGGTTTTGTCTTCTATTTGTAAGTCGAAACGGCTCTGCAATGGAAAGATGGACAAGTCCGCGCTCGGCTGACTCAGCGGCCGCGTGTGACCTTTCGTATTCTACTAGTCGACGCGCCTCACCTCGGGGGCTCGGCTACTTCTACTCGATTACCTGAGAAGCGACAAGACTCAGGAGCATCTCAGGACACATTCTACAAGATGACCCTTCAATTCGAGAGGAAGTACTCGACTCAAGGCTCGGGGGCTCCGTGCCACGTGTCCTTCGGTTTTTCTCTCCGGATTTTTCGGGATTTTCTTGCCAAGACTTCAGATGGACCCTTAGCCAGAGTCTACGGCTCAACCTAAGGCTCGGGGGCTACTCCATATGGAGTGCGATTTTGCAACCGCACTTCCATATCAGCTTCGGCTTCAAGACAAGGCGGGCGTTTTTGAAGACCTTCGAGGGCAGCACTCGAGGACGCTTGGGACTACTCGAGAAGACTTCAAGATTGCTCAAACATCAGCTGGAGTACATTCCAGCCTCGGGATGCTTCGACTACTCTTGAGGACTTTTGACTTGTAGTACTCGGGGACGCTTGAGGACTACTCGTTAAGGCCGTCAAGATTACTTGAAGCTATCCTCTCGACTACAAAGTACTCGGGGGCTTGTCGTATGGACCTCCCTGGGCCCACTACCTCGGTAGGTACCAGGATCGACTACTCGGTGGGCCCCTGGGACTACCCAGCTTGCGCTACACGGCACCTGATGGCGTGGAGCACAAGGACTACGGAGGAGAAGTACTCGGTTAGGAAGCTGTACATGTCCTGCACTGTATGGAAGACTCCTAGACGTACTCGACTAGTACTCTCTCCCTACTCCGACTTGTAACCCTGCCTCCCGGACTATATAAGGCGAGGCAGGGACCCTTCTCTAGCATCCAATCTCACGGCGCACTATTACACCATCTTGTAATCGTGCCCAATCAATCCAGAGCTACGCAGCATACAGGACGTAGGGTATTACGCACCTCGCGGCCCGAACCTATCTATATTGTGTGCCACGTGTCACTTCCTTCGAGTTACTGATCTCGGCGAGGCCACATTCATCTACTTCGGGTACTCCCCTTAGTAGGTTGCCGGTCTAAAACATCGACAATGTCGTCCTGATTGGTGTCGAAGATGAGGTGGCGATGGATCGTGCAGATGCGCTCGCCGCCACCGCCGCCCATATGCTCATCGAGGACTTCACCGACTTGTTGTTCCCAGACGCTGCCGCGGCGGGTGGCCCTCAAGCCTGAAAGTAGTTGGGCGTTCGTGCCCCCATCGTTTAAGTATTAGCATCCGGGCCATGTGGCCGTGTAACAAACAATTACTTGTTTGAAATATCTTGTAAATTGAAGTATTGCTTTTGTCACACCCTGGATGTGAATAAAGAGAATAATTAAACAACAATTTTCTCATAATTTTAAAATTTTTCCAACATTTATTTTCTTTACAAGAAATATAGTATAGGAAAAATCCTTCTTTGATTTTTCTAAATCAAATAAAAAGTTAGGAGTGTTGCATTCATGCCGATGCATCTTGGTGCTTCTTGAGTGCTTAAGGTTTCAAAAATGCATTTAGGAGCTGTCCTAACCCTTATGAGAACTTTCCGGATTTTTCTGGGATTTATTCTCATTTTCTCTGAGCATTTTCTATTTAATAGAAGGCTCTAAAATCTTTTTCATGAGCTCCCAATACATTATTTGGATTGTTCATGTCCCAATTTGTCTCTGAGAATTTTCCTAGAATTTTTGGAATTTTCAGAATATTTTTCGTGGCTTTAATGAATTAACTAGCTATTTCTAGATTATTCTTTTCACGAAAATGTTTTTCTGAAAACAAAAAGAAAATAATTTCTTTTATCCCTTTCCCTTCTTCTCTTTCAGCCCATCAGGTTTTTTTCTAAGGTCCGCAGCCGCCCCTTCTATTCTTGGGCCTGTCGCAGCCCAACACCCTCAACTCGCAGCCCAACCCTATCCTTTGAACCACCGAGTGAAGTCTGTTGGAGCTCCTCAAACTATTCTCGCATTTGCTCTTCCACCTTGGCCCAGCCAGTTTCAGCCCAGCTCCGGCCCGATCCGCGCGCCTCCTCCCGCAGGTTCTCAGGCCGCGCCCTGCAACCCGACCCGCCGGCCCGCCCCCGAGCCCGCGCGGAGCCCATCCGGGCCCGGCGCCGCACGGGCCGCCGCCGGGACTCCACCGGAGTCCGGCGCCTCCACGCATCGGCGTCCGGCGAGGCACGCCAAGCCGGGCGCCTCCCTATTTAGCCACGTGCGCCGCGCCCCGCGAACCCTAGGTCGCGCCCGCGCCCGTCCTCGCCCGCGCCGAGCGCCGCCGCACCGCACACAGCCGCGCCGCCGCCGGCCATTGCCGAGCTAGCCGCCGCCGCCCATGTTTTGCCGCTGCCGTTGACCTTCGAGCCAGCACCACCGGGAGGAATCCAGGCCGTTGAGCTGTGCATCCTCCGCCCCTTTCCACGGCCGGAAGCGCACCGGAACAACGCCGCCGCGGGAGACCAACGCCGGCCGCCGCTGCACAACGCCAGCGGCCACCCTGCCGTCTCTTCCCCTCCAAGGTGAGCACGTCTCCGAGTTCCCCACGACCCCCTCCCTCTTTTCCCCCATCTGACCAGGGCTCTAGCCTCCCGAGTCGCCGGAATCGAGGACCTCCAGAGCCGCCGGCGGAAGGCCCCTCCTGCGTCCTCTGTTCAGAACTGAAGGAGGAAGAAGGTGTGGCATTTTACGTATAGCCCCCTATGTTTTTGTGTAATGTTTAGATCCCATCGATGAGTCTTGCACTTTTCCTCGAAAACCCCTGGGAAGATTCGATCCTTCAGATCCAGTCCACCCCATGAATCTTGCGTGAAGGCCCTCTAGTTTATACATGTAATTATGTATATGCCCAGAGTTTTCGCAATAAAACCCCTGAAGTTTCTAATCTTTCACCACTAGGTCCCTAGATCTTTGAAAGTCCATATCTTTTACGTTTTAACTCCGATTTCAACCGTTCAAATTGCGTCAGGTCCATAATGATGTAAAGCACGCGTTAGCGGAGTGTTTTCATCATGTTTTGTTTTCTGAAAATAAATTTAATATTAATTTTGATTAATGCTTCATAAACATGCCTTTTATAAATAAAAGCAATATAGATCTATACATCGTTTTTCATAAGAAAATTTAATTTGATTAATGTTTCTATCACATGTTTTTGTACATAAAAGTTAATTAGATCTTTATCTCGGTTTTCGTAAACCAAATGTTAATTTGTTAAATAGTTAATTCATCTTTTCTAATTAAAATTGGATTAGGCTTTTACATCAGCTTTTATCATAAATGTTAATATGATTAATGCCAATACCATAATGTTTTTAATAGTAATATGATCCACTTGAAATTACAAAGTTCCGTTTAGATGGTTCATATAGTTTAGTTTTTCTAAATTAAATGATTACTCGGTTTAATCAATATATGAATCTTTATAAATAAAACTTGACTAGTTCTTTACACCGGCTTTGCAAATAAAATCTAATTTGCATTAAATCCAACTTAGGGTATTTTCTTTATGAAATATCCTTTGCATATTTTTGCTAACTAAAATAAACCTAAGCTTATAGTTGATCTCTCATATAATTCGTTAGACGTTCGGTATCAGCTTTATCTCTGTTGATCAAGTCTATCTGAAGCTCTGAATCTTTCTAGTGTTAGCTCAAGCTCTATCTCAGCATGTCTTTGTTGTAGAACTAGCCCTCTTTCAAGCTCCAGATCTTTCCAATCCTAGCACATGCTATCCTATCATAATTGTCTTTTATGTAAGACAACTATACTCTTTCAGTTCTTTGATCCAACCTTGTGCAGCTATCTTTCTAAGAATCGGTGTCTCTATCATCTAGCTGTTCTCTCTTCATCCTAGTTCTCCTTGTAGGCTAGTCTTCCTAGATCTTAGCCTAAGATTTCTTATGCGCATGATAGTTCGTTGCTACCGCTCTCATTCGTTTCACCTTAACCTTATGTGTTAGCCTGTGTATAACTGTTACTTGGTTTTACACTAAAGTTGCATGTTAATCCTGACTAATATTTATTCCATTACTTTTCAATAAAAGTGACTAGGTTCCATCTCGGTTTTCATAAGCTAAGATCTATTTTGGCTTATCCCTATTTATAATTAGCTTTCTTTAAATAAAAGATGTTAGAGTAAACATCGGTTTTCATAATAAAGTTAATGTGCCTAATGACATCATAAATGCCTTTTCAATATTAAATATGTTTAGCTGAACACGTGACATAATGTTACTCGTTTAGATATCTTATACTTGCTTTATCTTTCTAAAGTAATTGTTAATTTGACATAACTTCCACTCAAATGTTATAAATACAATATGATTAGGTTTATTGCGATTTCTTTAATTAAATGTAACTTGTTTAATGGTAACATAGAGTATTTCTCTGAAATATTCTTTCACGTGATTTCTTAATTAAAATATGCCAAGCGTAGTCTCTTGTTGTTTGATAATAATCTCACGATAGTTCCGAGCTTACTTCTGTTTCAGCGTTTCTTGTGTAACCAATAGGATCGAGCTCTACCCTAGTGTGATCTTTTCGGTCCTTGCTCAATCTTTCGCGACCATCTCTTCAAAGTTAACCAAGTCTTTCCCTTCCAAACACTTTGTGTTCTTTAGTGATCCATCTAATCAAGCCTATCCTTTAGTGCGTTCTTTTAAAGCTTTTCTTTCGAGTGGTGTATTGTTCTTAGTTTTTTGTTTGTCTGTCTGCTTTGTGTATGTTTGTGCCCGATGATTGATGCGAGTAGAATGAACGTGGTTCGAGAGCTTGGAAGAGTGTGAAGGTGAAGATTCTGAGCAACATCACCACTTTGGTTAAAGGCAAGTGTGTCCTTGATCTTTTGTCCTAATAACTTTATTAATCACTATTGCATGTGCCTTGCATTAATTTTTGATGGGTGCCTATTAAGGATGACTAGCCTCTTTTGACTGTTATCTTGAACCTGGTTCTTAATTAATCTTGATGGTAGATGTTGCTTAGTTTGCTCAACTGGGTTGGTAGTAATCAACATGGTTATCATTTTATGCTCTATGTTCCAATAAGTTATGTGATGTTTAATATACAAGACCATATGTTTAATCGGAACATGGAGAACCACCCAGGAAAACAGTACAACCACAAGAACTAATGGGCAATGGTCTTGGCTGAATAATTAGGAACTTTAGCTTGGGGTGATCTTACCTGATAAGTACAAGGGATCGGCGGTACTGCGGGGTATGGACTCGCTCTAGCAGGGGGTTGGGTGAGTTCTTTATTCTATGGTGGGGTATCGACCTGCTAGGGGACTTTATACCTTGCTAACTGATCCGGACCTTGTGGGTCACAACTTGTTGGAGAACCTTTGTAAAGGCCTTGTAGGGTCCCTATGCAATCACACCTCGGTAGTGTGGTATGGTGCCTGATCAGCATCGCATGGTTGGGTTCAAAGTTCTTTGGAGCTTTTACGCTGCTTGTGGGTAAAGATGTACAACCTCTGCAGAGTGTAAAACTAATCGATTAGCCGTGCTCACGGTCAAGAGCGGCCTGGACCCTCACATGATTAATTTAACTTGAAGATGGACTTAAATTATGATATGTGTTATGGTTATGCTTGCCATGTGCTCATGGTGTATCTCTTAACTTTATGCTTAATTGTGGGTTGGTATAAACTTATACTTTTATTAGTAATCAGGTGCTAATAAAATTTGACCAACTAAAATGCTAAATGCTTTGAGCCAGTCCACTATAAAGCCTTTGCATTCATATCTTTCCCCACACTTGCTGAGTACGACAAGTGCTCACCCTTGCTATAAACAATGTTGCTCAGAAGGAGGAAGCTACTCTGAAGTCTTGTGAAGATGTTGCTGGTTCTAGGCATACGCAACCCCCAGTCGACTGCTTGTGAAGTTTGGTGCCTCCGTTTCCAGGATTTAGCGTAAACTCTGATAATCTCCCTTTTTCTTATGTGATATTGTTTCTGTTATTCACTTATGTCAGCTATATGCATGAAACTTGATCCTGGCATGCATATAGGTTTGCACTTGGTTTTCTTTGGAAAAATAGGTGTGACAGAGTGGTATCAGAGCTGTATCGACTGTAGGACGTGAGCCTAGATAGTAATGGTCGTTTCTTAAGGTTTCCTTGGAACTAAAATTCATCACTACCTTTCCCTTGAGCTTTATGATGAATATTCTCACTTCTTAAACCATATCTTTCATCAATCCTCCTTGATAGCTCACCTTTGGCTGTGACATTTTCATTTGCACATCATTGTTTTGCAAATGACTATGACCTCTACCCTTGCCTATTTATTTACTCTTCCCTTGGTCTTGATCTTGTCTCTCCTTTCCACTTTTCTCAAGCAATTCCACCAATAAGTCAAAAGGCGAATTGTTACCCTTAACATTCTATCTGTTCGCGCAACTCTCCAACATGTCAGCGCTGTTTTAATTCTTTCTCAAGCTACCGAACTCCGATTGACATGAAACCAGTTGGGTTAGTTCCTAAATTTTATAAGTGAATCTCTATCAAAAAATCATACTTATCCAGTACATATTCTAGGAGCTATGCTCGAAACATTGGAGCTATCAGAATCTGTAAACTCTGCTGACCTAGTTACCTTCATTATATTATATCTCGGGCTATGGACCTCCGATTGAGATAAATCCAGTTGGAGTAGTTCAGGAATTTCATAAGTTTCACTCTGTCCAAAATTCATCAATTTTGGTTGTATAGACAGAGACTTATACCCGAAACTTTGGAGGTTCTCGAATCTGTCAACACTGCTGACATAGCCATCTTGTTTAATTCATATCTTGAGTTCTAAACCTCCGATTGAGGTGATTCCAGTTGGGATGAACTCATAATTTCGTACTCCTTGATCTGGGAAAATTCCATTATTTATGGATATCCTTGTTGGGAGCTACATCTGATCTATTAGGAGGATACCCTATGACTTTATTAACAACGTGTAGTTCGTTCTCTTAACCGTGTCTTGTTTGGTGAAGTTGAGTGCTTGCATGATGATGCTTGGTTTTATGACATTGCTTGTGTTGGTTCTTTGAAGTGAGTGTTGGTGTATTGTGGATCTTACATCTGCAATGACATCAGTTGCTTAGTTGGGTTCTTCTTTTGCATCTTCCACCTCCTTGCTCTTTCCATTCTTTCTCTCTACTCTTCGGTCTATCACAAATACCCAGTCGGATGGAGAGCTCCAACACAAATCATGAAGATAAAGATAATAAAGGGAACATCAACATTCCTCTTGTAACCTCAGAATTGGAGTGTAAGATGTTGGAGTATATCGCTGCACAAACTCAGGCTCGGGAAGCAATGGTCCAAACCATGGTTAAGATTCATCAGTCCATTACAGAGCAAGCTTCACTCCCTAAAGACCACAATACTGTCACCAATGATAACTATCAAACCGTGACTCCTCCACCATTTGATAAAGAGAAGCTATCGGCTATGCAGACTCAAGTCTCACAAAGAAGGATGCAGTCTAGCACAACCTACTTTCGTAATGAGATGGCCAGCGACAGAGTTTCCATTGGGTCAGTGAAGAGGCAAGTTGCTGAAGCATGGAATAATCAAGGAAAGAAAAAGAAGAATGAAGCACTGAAACTAACAATGGAGAAACAACATGAGGTTAACAAGGCTCCAGACATGTGTCCGGGTGATGAGCACGATGGTCCTTCATGTCCCAAGAAGGAAGCTAGTCTTATGACAGCAGAAGCTCGCCAACATAACCCTATAGATATCAATAAGCAGAAGATGTTGTCCACCCAAAAACCTAATTCAAGAAGAAGGTTCTCAAGCTGAAGGTCATACTCGAACCCTAAACCTTGATGGTTGGATTATCACTTGCAAGGAATACAAACCTAGTAGACGCAAGCGATCTAACAAACAAAATCATAGAACGAGACGAGAGAAGAAATTAACACATCTAGGGGCAGTTAATGGTACTGAACCTGGTTCCGACAAACCCCAGCCTAAGATTGTTCGACGCATATATGTCACTCCTATCAAGAAGAATCCTGATGCACAAGTTGATCTACCAAGGATTATGATGGAGCAAAGCGGAAAGTGGAGAAATCACAATGGTAGAAGAATGGATAAGTTATAAGTGGGACCAGACTATATATTCCTATACAAGTCCAATGATCTATGGAGAATAAAAGAGCGTGTTTTGCTTGTGTAAGGAAGGTCGATATGAGGAAAGTTGATAAGCTTTGGATAGTACCCACATGAGTCTTTGTTTCTTGCTAGCCTTTCTCGAATCTCGGGACGAGATTCCTTTTAAGCGGGGTAGAGTTGTCACACCCTGAAATTTTCAATTTCAGGATGTGAATAGAGAGAATAATTAAATAATAATTTTCTCATAATTTTAAAATTTTTCCAACATTTATTTTCTTTACAGGAAATATAGTATAGGAAAAATCCTTGTTTGATTTTTCTAAATCAAATAAAAAGTTAGGAGTGTTGCATTCATGCCGATGCATCTTGGTGCTTCTTGAGTGCTTAAGGTTTCAAAAATGCGTTTAGGAGCTGTCCTAACCCTTCTGTGAATTTTCCGGATTTTTCTGAGATTTATTCTCATTTTCTATGAGCATTTTCTATTTAATAGAAGGCTCTAAAATCTTTTTCATGAGCTCCCAATACATTATTTGGATTGTTCATGTCCTAATTTGTCTCTCTGAATTTTCCTAGAATTTTTGGAATTTTCATAATATTTTTCGTGGCTTTAATGAATTAACTAGCTATTTCTAGATTATTCTTTTCACGAAAATGTTTTTTCTGAAAACAAAAAGAAAATAATTTCTTTTATCCCTTTCCCTTCTTCTCTTTTAGCAAATCAAGTTTTTTTCTAAGGTCCGCAGCCGCCCCTTCTATTCTTGGGCCTGTCGCGGCCCAACACCCTCAACTCGCAGCCCAACCCTATCCTTTGAAACACCGAGTGAAGTCTGTTAGAGCTCCTCAAACTATTCTCGCATTTGCTCTTCCACCTTGGCCCAGCCAGTTTCATCCCAGCGCCGGCCCGATCCGCGCGCCTCCTCCCGCGGGTTCTCAGGCCGCGCCCTGCAACCCGACCCGCCGGCCCGGACCCGAGCCCGCGCGGAGCCCATCTCGGGCCCGGCCGCACCGGGCCGCCGCCGGGACTCCACCGGAGTCCGGCGCCTCCATGCATCGGCGTCCGGCGGGGCACGCCAAGCCGGGCGCCTCCTATTTAGCCCCGTGCGCCGCGCCCCGCGAACCCTAGGTCGCGCCCGCGCCCATCCTCGCCCGCACCGGAGCGCCGCCGCACTCGCACGAGCCGCGCCGCCGCCGGCCATTGCCGACCTCGCCGCCGCCGCCCACGTTTTGCCGCCGCCGTTGACCTTCGAGCCGGCACCACCGGGAGGAATCCAGGCCGTCGAGCTGTGCATCCTCCACCTCTTTCCACGGCCGGAAGCGCACCGGAACACCGCCGCCGCGGGAGACCAACGCCGGCCGCCGCTGCACAACGCCAGCGGCCACCCTGCCGTCTCTTCCCCTCCAAGGTGAGCACGTCTCCGAGTTCCCCACGACCCCCTCCCTCTTTCCCCCATCTGACCAGGGCTCTAGCCTCCCGAGTCGCCGGAATCGAGGACCTCCAGAGCCGCCGGCGGAAGGCCCCTCCTGCGTCCTCTGTTCAGAACTGAAGGAGGAAGAAGGTGTGGCATTTTACGTATAGCCCCCTAGGTTTTTGTGTAATGTTTAGATCCCATCTATGAGTCTTGCACTTTTCCTCGAAAACCCCCTGGGAAGATTCGATCCTTCAGATCCAGTCCACCCCATGAATCTTGCGTGAAGGCCCTCTGGTTTATACACGTAATTCTGTATATGCCGAAAGTTTTCGCAGTAAAACCCCTGAAGTTTCTAATCTTTCACCACTAGGTCCCTAGATCTTTGAAAGTCCATATCTTTTACGTTTTAACTCCGATTTCAACCGTTCAAATTGCGTCAGGTCCATAATGATGTAAAGCACGCGTTAGCAGAGTGTTTTCATCATGTTTTGTTTTCTGAAAATAAATTTAATATTAATTTTGATTAATGCTTCATAAACATGCCTTTTATAAATAAAAGCAATATAGATCTATACATCGTTTTTCATAAGCAAATTTAATTTGATTAATGTTTCTATCACATGTTTTTGTACATAAAAGTTAATTAGATCTTTATCTCGGTTTTCGTAAACCAAATGTTAATTTGTTAAATAGTTAATTCATCTTTTCTAATTAAAATTGGATTAGGCTTTTACATCAGCTTTTATCATAAATGTTAATATGATTAATGCCAATACCATAATGTTTTTAATAATAATATGATCCACTTGAATTACAAAGTTCCGTTTAGATGGTTCATATAGTTTAGTTTTTCTAAATTAAATGTTTACTCGGTTTAATCAATATATGAATCTTTATAAATAAAACTTGACTAGTTCTTTACACCGGCTTTGCAAATAAAATCTAATTTGCATTAAATCCTACTTAGGGTATTTTCTTTATGAAATATCCTTTGCATATTTTTGCTAACTAAAATAAACCTAAGCTTATAGTTGATCTCTCATATAATTCGTTAGACGTTCGGTGTCAGCTTTATCTCTGTTGATCAAGTCTATCTGAAGCTCTTAATCTTTCTAGTGTTAGGTCAAGCTCTATCTCAGCGTGTCTTTGTTGTAGAACTAGCCCTCTTTCAAGCTTCAGATCTTTCCAATCCTAGCACATGCTATCCTATCATAATTGTCTTTTATGTAAGACAACTATACTCTTTCAGTTCTTTGATCCAACCTTGTGCAGCTATCTTTCTAAGAATCAGTGTCTCTATCATCTAGCTGTTCTCTCTTCATCCTAGTTCTCCTTGTAGGCTAGTCTTCCTAGATCTTAGCCTAAGATTTCTTATGTGCATGATAGTTCGTTGCTACCGCTCTCATTCGTTTCACCTTAACCTTGTGCGTTAGCCTGTGTATAACTGTTACTTGGTTTTACACTAAAGTTGCATGTTAATCTTGACTAATATTTATTCCATTACTTTTCAATAAAAGTGACTAGGTTCTATCCCGGTTTTCATAAGCTAAGATCTATTTTGGCTAATCCCTATTTATAATTAGCTTTCTTTAAATAAAAGATGTTAGAGTAAACATCGGTTTTCATAATAAAGTTAATGTGCCTAATGACATCATAAATGCCTTTTCAATATTAAATATGTTTAGTTGGACACGTGACATAAAGTTACTCGTTTAGATATCTTATACTTGCTTTATCTTTCTAAAGTAATTGTTAATTTGACATAACTTCCACTCAAATGTTATAAATACAATATGATTAGGTTTATTGCGATTTCTTTAATTAAATGCAACTTGTTTAATGGTAACATAGAGTATTTCTCTGAAATATTCTTTCACGTGATTTCTTAATTAAAATATGCCAAGCGTAGTCTATTGTTGTTTTATAATAATCTCACGATAGTTCCGGGCTTAGTTCTGTTTCAGCGTTTCTTGCGTAACCAATAGGATCGAGCTCTACCCTAGTGTGATCTTTTCGGTCCTTGCTCAATCTTTCACGACCATCTCTTCAAAGTTAACCAAGTATTTCCCTTCCAAGCACTTTGTGTTCTTTAGTGATCATCTAATCAAGCCTATCCTTTAGTGCGTTCTTTTAAAGCTTTTCTTTCGAGTGGTGTATTGTTCTTAGTTTGTTTGTTTGTCTGTCTGCTTTGTGTATGTTTGTGCCCGATGATTGATGCGAGTAGAATGAATGTGGTTCGAGAGCTTGGAAGAGTGTGAAGGTGAAGATTCTGAGCAACATCACCACTTTGGTTAAAGGCAAGTGTGTCCTTGATCTTTTGTCCTAATAACTTTATTAATCACTATTGCATGTGCCTTGCATTAATTTTTGATGGGTGCCTATTAATGATGACTAGCCTCTTTTGACTGTTATCTTGAACCTGGTTCTTAATTAATCTTGATGGTAGATGTTGCTTAGTTTGCTCAACTGGGTTGGTAATAATCAACATGGTTATCATTTTATGCTCTATGTTCCAATGTGTTATGTGATGTTTAATATACAAAACCATATGTTTAATCGGAACATGGAGAACCACCCAGGAAAACAGTACAACCACAAGAACTAATGGGCGATGGTCTTGGCTGAATAATTAGGAACTTTAGCTTGGGGTGATCTTACCTGATAAGGACAAGGGATCGGCAGTACTGCGGGGTATGGACTCGCTCTAGCATGGGGTTGGGTGAGTTCTTTATTCTATGGTGGGGTATCGACCTGCTAGGGGACTTTATACCTTGCTAACTGATCCGGACCTTGTGGGTCACAACTTGTTGGAGAACCTTTGTAAAGGCCTTGTAGCGTCCTTATGCAATCACACCTCGGTAGTGTGGTATGGTGCCTGATCAGCATCACATGGTTGGGTTCAAAGTTCTTTGGAGCTTTTACGCTGCTTGTGGGTAAAGATGTACAACCTCTGCAGAGTGTAAAACTAATCGATTAGCCGTGCTCACGGTCAAGAGCGGCCTGGACCCTCACATGATTAATTTAACTTGAAGATGGACTTAAATTATGATATGTGTTATGGTTATGCTTGCCATGTGCTCATGGTGTATCTCTTAACTTTATGCTTAATTGTGGGTTGGTATAAACTTATACTTTTATTAGTAATCAGGTGCTAATAAAATTTGACCAACTAAAATGCTAAATGCTTTGAGCCAGTCCACTATAAAGCCTTTGCATTCATATCTTTCCCCACACTTGCTGAGTACGACAAGTGCTCACCCTTGCTATAAACAATGTTGCTCAGAAGGAGAAAGCTACTCTGAAGTCTTGTGAAGATGTTGCTGGTTCTAGGCGTACGCAACCCCCAGTCGACTGCTTGTGAAGTTTGGTGCCTCCGTTTCCAGGATTTAGCGTAAACTCTGGTAATCTCCCTTTTTCTTACGTGATATTGTTTCTGTTATTCACTTATGTCAGCTATATGCATGAAACTAGATCCTGGCATGCATTTAGGTTTGCACTTGGTTTCTTTGGAAAAACAGGTGTGACATCTTTTTATTTTATTTGTCACGCTGTTCCGTCGCTCCTTTACTTCGCCTAGAAGAATTTGAGCTGGGGAGGTTTGATTCCACGAGTAGCCCGCAAGTCCAGAGGCGAGGGAGAAGGTCCGTATCCTCTCAGATGCGTAGGCTATCTCCGGCTCGCGCGTCTTTCCCGCTTGGCCGCTCGCGCCCCACCTGAATTTGCCTGAGGCTCAGGTCGAGTTGTACTTAGCGTGTTTGAGGATTTTTGCGAAAAAATGGGACCATTATTGGGGGGGATGCCCCCCGTAGTAGCCCCCGAGGGTGACTTCATTTTCTGGGGAAATCCAAGTTACCCTTTGACTTTATTAATTCGAAAGAGTTTACATTTGTACAGCCAACGGGTATGTAAATTAGAAAAGGAACATGGAAATCCTTTCTAAGGGTAGAAGCGACGTAGCTGTTGGATGTTCCAAGCGTTGCGAGTTCTTCACCGTCCTCGTTGGCCAGCTTGTACGTGCCAGGCTTGAGCACCTTCAACACGATGTAGGGTCCCTCCTATGGGGGCGATAGGTTGTGGCGGCCTCGATTGTCTTGGTGCAACCTTAGGACTAGGTCCCCTTCGTCGAAGTCTCGGCGCCGTATCTTCCGGGCCTGGTAGCGCCTCAACGCTTGCTTGTACGTTGCCGAGTGCATCAGGGCCACGGTGCGGGCCTCGTCCAGTTGGTCCAGAGAGTCCTTGTGGGCTCGCTGGTTGGTGCCTTCATCGTAGCCCCCGACTCTAGGTGACCCATACCCCAAGTCCGTGGGGAGAATGGCCTCCGCGTCATAGACAAGGAAAAACGGGGTGAATCCCATCGCTCGGGGTGGTCCTGAGGCTCCACATGGTCGCTGGTAGCTCCTGGAGCCATTTGCGACCGGACTTGTTCAGTATGTCGAAAATCACGGGTATGAGACCTTGCAAGATCATGCCGTTGGCGCGCTCCACTTGACCGTTGGTCTGTGGATGCGCTACGGCCGCCCAATCAACATGGATGTGGAACTTGTCACTGAACTCCAGGAACTTTGTGTCTGTGAATTGGGACCCGTTGTCGGTGATGATGGAGTTGGGCACTCCAAAACGGTGGATGATGTCGGTGAAGAACGTCACGGCCTGCTCTGCCCTGAGGTTCGTCATCGGGCGCACCTTGACCCACTTGGAGAACTTGTCTATGGCAATCAGTAGGTGGGTGTAGCCCCCGGACGCTTTCCGCAAAGGCCCGACGATGTCCAACCCCCACATAGCGAAGGGACATGTGACTGGGATTGTCTGGAGGGCGTGTGCAGGGAGGTTGGTCTTACGCGCTTAGAACTGGCACCCTTCGCAAGTGCACATGATCTCGCTGGCATCATCGACCGTAGTGGGCCAGTAGAAGCCCTGACGGAATGCATTGCCCACGAGGGTGCGTGGCGCGTGTTGGCCGCACACGCCCGTGTGAATATCTCGAAGGAGCTCGCGCCCCTGAGGGATGGGTATGCATCGCTGCAAGACGCCCAACGCGGCGCGCTTGTACAGCTCGCCTTCGATGAGGGTGAATGACTTGGCCATCCTGGCGATGCGTCTAGCCTCGGATCGGTCCGAAGGGAGTTCCCCTCGATTTATCCAGGCGATGTATTTGTTTCACCAGTCCTCCGCGTTGGGGTCCGGCTCTGTATCCATGGCCTCGGCCTCGTCGGCGCCATACCCCTCGAGCAGGAAGAGTACAAACAGATCGTTCGAGGGGTCCTCGCCCATAGGCTCCGCGCCTGCTGGATTCGAGGGAGCCCCCGAGGGTTCCTCCTAGCTCGAGAGGTTCGGGTCGAGGTTGACGAACGGCCTGGTGATGTCCAGCGCAAAAACGTTTGGGGGAATGGTGATTCGCCCCGATGTGATTTTGGCGAGCTCGTCTGCCTCCTCATTGTACTGGCGGGGCACGTGGTTAAGCTCAATGCCGTAGAACTTGTCCTCGAGGGCCCACACGCCATTGCAGTACGCCTCCATCTTGTCGTCGTGACAGCTCGCGTTCTTTATGACCTGGTCGATCACGAGTTGCGAGTCTCCCTTAACGTCGAGGCGTTTGATTCCCGTCTCGACGGCGATACTAAGGCCGCAGAGAAGGGCCTCGTACTCTGCCATGTTGTTTGACACGGGGAACTGCAGGCGCACCGCGTACCTCATGTGCTCCTTGTGGGGTGAGATGAAGGCAGGCCCGCACCTGCCCATGTCTTCATCACCAACCCATTGAGGTAGAGGGTCCAGCACTCGGCCTAAATTTGCGGCGGCGGCAGCTGCGTGTCCGTCCATTCGGCGACGAAATCTGCTAGGACCTGGGATTTGATCGCTTTGCGCGGTGCATAGGCGAGTGTTTCGCCCATTATCTCCACCGACCACTTGGCAATCCTGCCTGCTGCATCTGGGTTTCGGATAATCTCTCCTAATGGAAAGAAGGAGACTACCGTGACCGGATGAGCCTCGAATTAGTGGCGAAGCTTGCGCCGCGCGAGCACCACCGCGTAGAGCAGCTTTTGGATCTACGGGTAATGCGCCTTGGTCTCGAACAAGACCTCGCTCATGTAGTAAACGGGTCATTGGACTGGTAGGGCGTGCCCTTCCTCCGTACGTTCCACCATGATGATGGCGCTGACCACCTGAGTGGTTGCGGCGACGTAGAGGTACAGAGGCTCGCCATCCTGGGGTGGCGTCAAAATCGGCGCGCGGGCAAGCGTTGCCTTGAGCTTGTCAAGCGCCTCCTGTGCCTCGACGATCCGAGAGAAGTGCTCGTGCTTCTTCGAGAGTCGGTAGAGGAGCAGCCCCTTCTCGCCGAGCCGCGAAATGAAGCGGCTCAAGGCGGCGAGGCACCCCAACACCTTCTGGACCCCCTTGAGGTCTCGAATTGGGCCCATCCGCTCGAGGGCCGCGACCTTCTCGGGGTTGGGCTCGATCCCTCACTGGGAGATAATGTAACCCAACAGCATGCCTCGCGACACTCCAAAGACACGCTTCTCGGGGTTCTGTTTTACCCTGTTAGCTTGCAGGCAATCAAATGCCATGCGTAGGTCGTTAACCAGGTCGTCTGCCTTCCTGGTCTTCACGACTATGTCATCTACATAAGCCTCAACGGTTCGCCCGATGTGATCCCGAAAACGTGCTGCATACATCGCTGTTATGTAGCATCCGCGTTTCGGAGACCGAACGACATTGTCACGTAGCAGTACATCCCGAAGGGAGTGATGAATGAAGTCGTGAGCTGGTCGGACTCCTTCATTTTTATTTGGTGGTACCCGGAATAAGCATCAAGAAAGCATAAGAGTTCTCACCCTGTAGTCGAGTCAACGATTTGATGTCAGTGTCGGTGTTGGCGTGGAGGAAGTCGACGAGCACCACTTCCTATTTCGGGTCGAGGGTGGAGCTGACCCTCAACGACTTTCCCTAGGGGGAAGCAGGGTCGAGAGGCACCTCTTTGGTCTGCTCAGCAGCCACGAAGCTGTCGGCGTGCTTGGCGGTGGAGTCGAGGTACTCGTTAACCAACTTCTCCAGGTTCACCACGAGCGCTTCATCCAGCGCCAGCGCCTCAGCGTGCTCCACACACTCGACGTCGCAATCGAACACGCGCTCGATCGACGAGCCCACGGTGATGACGCCCTTGGGTCCCGGCATCTTCATCTTGAGGTAGGTGTAGTTCGAGACCGCCATGAACTTGGCGTAGCACGGCCGCCCGAGAATGCCATGGTACGCGCCCCTGAACCTCACCACCTCGAAGGTGAGGGTCTCCTTGCGGAAGTTGCCTGGCGTGCCAAACCAGACAGGCAGGTCGATCTGCCCGAGGGGCTGGACGCGATTGCCTGGCGTGACGCCATGGAATGACGTCGTGCTGGGCCGCAGCTGGTCCAACCCGATCCCCAGTAGGCGCAGAGTGTGCTCGTAGAGGATGTTGAGGCTGCTGCCTCCGTCCATTAGCACCTTGGAGAACCAGGCGTTCCCGATGACAGGGTCGACCACCAGCGGGTACTAGCCCGGATTGGGGATGCGGTTTGGGTGATCTTCGCGGCTGAAGGTGATAGCATCCTCCGACCAGTCGAGGAAGGAGGGAGGAGCCTTCTCCGCGGCGAGGACCTCGTGCCGCTCCCGCTTCCGTTGGCTGTTGGACATGTCCATGGTCGGCCCCCCCAAAGATGAGGAAGACGTTTTCTACCGCGGGGAAGCCACCGGCGTCGGCGTCACCCCCATCTTTCTTGGCCTCGCCATCCTTCGCGGCGACGCGGCTGTAGTATCTTTTGAGCAGGTCGCACTGCTTGAGGGTGTGGTTAGGCCTGGGAATGGATCGTGCAAGCCCAAGGGCCGAAAGGGGCTCCAAACTCGTGGGCATAGTTTCCCGGATCATCTATGGGCTGCGTATACAAGAAGATTGAGTTGGATTGGATTCGCCGATAAAAGGATTGGGCCAAGTCATGCTCGTTTCAATGCTCGAGGATCCGGCCCGAGGATCCCGTACGGATCGAGCCAATATCCCGTGATGGGAGACGCGAGGGCTCTACCACTCTAGACGACCGGGAGGGGGCGGAGATGGGCGCCGACGGGCGCCGTGCTGCCGCAGCGCCATCGCCGCTCCGCCCTGGTGCCACTTCAATCTCCACATCTTGGCGTTGCTCTTCGTCGTCTCCCTCGCCCCAGAGCTAAGAAGGCCAAGATCCGGTCGCCCCCGCCCCGAGCTGAGAAGGCCAAGATCCGGTTGCAGTGGGTACGGTCCGTACCGGTGCGATGGAGGCGTCAAGGCAGCGCACGTCGGGTGGGCTCCAGGCGGCGCAATCGACGGCAACCGTGGCTTCAAGGCGGCGTGCGTCGGCGGGCTCCAGGCAGGCGAGGCTCCAGGCCGTCTCCTCTTTTCTCCATCTTCCACCATCTCCTCTTCCACTGTCTCCTTTTCTCTACATCTCACTTGAGTTCTTGTTTCTTGGTGGATCCAGGCAGGCAGGCAATGGCGACCGAGACCGAGACCGACGCCACCAAAGACGGTGATAGCACTGCTGCGCGCGCCGCTAGCGTCGAAACGAACGGCCATGTTGTTTGCTTCGATCCCTTCTTCAACTCGCTTTCTCTTGGCTTGCCTCTGCTGTGAAGGACCGATTAGGCAACCAGAGAGGGGGGGGGGGGGAGTGAATGGGAGCCGATAAAAATTCTTCTCGAGGGAGATTGCAACTCCGACAAGATGGACTAGCTCGGACGAACCCCCGAAATCACACGCTCCGCACTTCAACCTCCCGTTTGTCAAAACCACGTAGCCACTGGAGTGCTACTGGTCCTAGGAACAAACACTACCAGCAACCACAACACACACGCAGCACCGACAGCAGAAACAACTCGAAAGCCGGCTAACCAGAGGGGGCGGTTAGACCGGGTATAGGGGGCGGTTAGACCGCCTCCACCTGGCAACCAAGAAATCCTCCGAAACGCCTCTTCCGAGCACCAAAACTCACCACGGTTTCACGAACGGAGATCTGCGGTCAAGGCCATGCTAGCTACCGGAAAATCTTGGCGAAAACCAAAACTTCACCCAAAGGCCTAGGGGCGGTTAGACCGGCTACTTGGGGCGGTCTAACCTCCCGTACCCAAAGAACGAGCTCCACCCAAGAACACCTAGCAACCGCACGAGAACGACCCCAAATTTCACCCGGACGCTCCTCCGATCAAGGCGAACAAACTCACGAGAGGAAAATCCGGCGAAACAAAACTTTGACCCGGAAACACCCGGGCGGTTAGACCGCCCCATGTAGGCGGTTAGACCGCCCCTTCCAGAAAACGAACCCGCGGGTCAAACCTCAACTTCCTCGCGCCCGATCTCCCGAATCACTCCACGGATTGCAGCCAAACTTCGGGAATAGCTGGGATACCTCCTGGGCAACCTCTACCTCGAGGGAATCGACCCGAAACGCTCACAATCAAGAGGAATCGAAGAAATCGCTTCTCTAGGTCAAGAACTCGCCCAACTCGAGAAACCACCAAATCGAGTCCGATTCAAAGGGGATTTGGGGGCAAAGTCACCAGCAAAAGAGGCACAAGAACCTCATACGTGACACCCACCAAAAAACCCCAAGAAATCGTCCTCAAAACACCACCAAAAAGAGCTCCGAAAATCAACACAAGGGAGACGGGAAAACCACCATGATGAACAACGCCAAACCTTCTATACGTGCCATGAAAGGTTCGTACAAGATCTATCTTGCCACCCAAACATCCATCCCTCTCTCTAGATCTCACATGAAGCTCTCAAGCTAACCTTCTAAAATCCTAAGGAAAAAGGAGAACGAAAATGGAAAAACAAATGAGCTAGAGTTCCAAGAGTTGGCTGCCATCCACCCATCTAATGAGTATATATGGAGGCACCCAAAAGACTAAACTACCCTTCACTAATAACTAGGGATACATGCCCCTCGAGGGCGAATTTGGAAGTCTTCATGTCTTCACCATAGGACGGATGCCCAGCGACCGCAACCTTCTTAGCCTCGACGCAAGCCTTGCGATCCCGACGCGTGTCCTCCGCTTCGAAGCTTCTCGGCGCCGGCGGCCAGGGCGGTCAGACCGCCCCCTCTGGGCGGTTAGACCGGCCTGGGGGATATTACCGGCCACAGACGGTCTGACCGCCCCTCCTGGGCGGTTGAACCGGCCTGGGTGGCCGCACCCCCTCGTCGAGTCTTCGGCCTCGGTTTTGTGGCTCAACCGAGTAACCCGGTGGTTTTTACGGTGAACCACTGCAAACCCCGCGAACTCGGTGTAGCCTCCGCCAATCTCCACTCATGACTCGGCTCCCACGTAGTCCCGGCTCGACCTTGGTTTTGAGGCTCTACCAAGAAACCGTCCACGACTTCATCTTGCTGTTCATGCACCATGCGGCCCGCACTTGACCCCACTGGCCACCGGGTCCCTCGAACGAATCCTACTTGTCTTCTCCACACCTGGAGGCCTCACCGGCAACGACCTTTCGCGCTTGTTCTTCACTTGCACCAACACGAGTCAAGCCGCAACCTGCACCTGCAATACTTAGCCAAGAATCAGTCCACACAACGTTGTCAATCACTCATCACACAAGGAAGCGACCATCCACCGGTCCTCGAACCACACATGGTCCTCAATCTCCCCCTTGATGAGTGCATTGACAATACACTTACCTGAAGTAACACAAGAGAAAAGAAAATAAAAGAAACAAATAAAAAGAAACCTCAACAAGCGATCGAAAGCCAAAGACAGGCAAAGAGCAAGATCACTTGAAGAAGACAAGTCTCGGACCCCTTAGGCAAGGGCAACGGCTCGACACATCCGAGACAAAACACAGCTCAAGCAAAGAGCGCAAACCACCAAAGCAAAGCTCGAACACCACAAAGAGCTCCCCCTGCACATATGCAAGCTTCCCCTGAGCCAAAGCACACTCCCCCTGAACAAATGCAGCAATGCAACGCGGGAAGCAACAACGAGCAAAAACCTGCTCACACTACCCAGGGTGGTTAGACCGCCTGTGCCTGATCTGACCGCCTGGGGGGCGGTTAGACCGCCCCAAGAGACCGGCCCTGCACCAAACTGCTCAAAATTTGCCCGAGACAATTGGAACACCTTCCAAACACTCCCAGGTGCCCAAAACATGCACAAACTTCTCCCCCTTGTTGACAATGCATGAATCAAGGCAAAATGCGAAAACTTTCAACATATAGCTTCTCGAATATACAAAATTCATCACAAGGAACTACACAGGTCCAAATGAGCAAGTTAGATACTCGACAGGTTCGTAATGACCTTAACTACGTGATCACCAAGTTTCACAACCATTGGACAAGGCTAAAAAGGATTTGAGTAATTTTGCAAAAAGTTACTCTCTCACAAGCAAATACCTAAGCATGAGCAAAACATATCAAAATGGCAAAGCCACTCAAACTTCATGCTAGGACAGCCATTCTAATCATAAGACCATCATAAACACCCAAAAGCACCTCATGTCATGTCAAAGCCACCGAGCCATGTGCCTACTTCTATGTATGAGACTTCTCATTGGTAGGTGTTGACGCAAAATGTGCACTCAGCGCCAATCACACAGCAAGCCGAAAAGCTTAGCTTCGCACGCGCAGAGAGAGGGTGACGTGCCAGTCAATTTTTCCTGAAAATTAACAAAAGATAAAACAGTTAAATACCAAAGCTTGGAACTTGCCGGGTGATACCAGGCAGTTCCATATTTACGGCTAAGAAGCCAAGCAAGACGACATGTAGCTATGTGAAGCTACCTGTCAAAGAACCACAACCATTCGGGTAACCGCGAAGGGAAAAAGAACATTGCCGA
The DNA here is from genome assembly GCA_947561735.1 of Cenchrus americanus. Taxonomy (NCBI): domain Eukaryota; kingdom Viridiplantae; phylum Streptophyta; class Magnoliopsida; order Poales; family Poaceae; genus Cenchrus; species Cenchrus americanus. Next base: position 159,200,865 of record OX387242.1, on the reverse strand, counting down.
ACGGGTGACGTAAGCATGACAACGATCGATCTTTGAATGAACATGAATGCATGTGTAAAGCCATAACCGATCTTCATGAAGATTAACATTAAATAAAGTAAAGCACGGACATGATCATGTATTAAATGAGCACGCATAGATCAAAGCACTAGTCTACCGCATGTCTAGGTACTTTAAGATCCGTCGGGTACGATCACAAACAAATCTATCCACCGCATGATACAACTTGCATGAAAAACGTACCACTTCCCGCAAATAGATCTATCCACCGCATGATACAATCCAAATACGGAAAGCTAAAAGCATACATCACTTAAGGCACGAACGAGGCACGTGATCTACTCGTGAAAAACATAACCGAATACGGCTGAACAGCCGATCCAGGGTCCATGAAGAAGGAACAAACATTACCACGTGAATAAATCTATCAAGCTGAAATGGAAATCTAATCCACCGGATGACTAGCTCCAAAGCAACCCAAAAACCTGCATCTACCGCATGATGCCCAGCTCTTTCAAGATTTATACTAACAAAGCAAGCTTGAACCCGCGACACGTAACAACCTAGATCGATTCGGTTTCGGCTATCGGAGAGCACGAGATCCATGCGTCAAAAATACGAAATCTGCTCGTATACGGATCTTAAAAGGGAAAAAAGCCGATCCAAACCAATCTAGATTGGGCAAAAGTGTGTTGCATGAATTAAAACATAAAGTAAAACTCATGATAACACAGGGTAACTTAATGAATCTATTGGATCTTGCCAAAATCCAATAGAGCCGATAACTAGCTTCGAGCTAGATCTTAGCCTACCGCATGGCTCATGATCTAACAAGAAACCCTCTCGAACCAAGCTTGAATCTACCGCATGACACGAAGCATGGTAACGAGACTACTTGCATCAGATCTAAATCCACCGCATGATACTAGACATGATACAAGGTTGCGGTACTCACGGAGGTCGACGGATCGATTGGTCCTCTCGAAGAACTCGACGACACGACAAGGACTCTAGGGTTTGGCGTAAGGCCGGTGTGTATTGAGGAATGAACGTCTACGTTACATACATCCAGGGGTCATATTTATACCCTGCTGATTATAACTGCGAATGGATTCATTGCCTAACTAAACTCGATCGCCTATCCATCCATTCGCTTCCTCTGATCGAGCCACGTCACCGTCCAATCCCGCAAAATCAGCTCTACTGTTCTTTTGCCGAACTGGAGCAGATAGCCGACCGCGGATCCTTCCCCGCCGAAAATCTCTCGAAAATATCTTTCCTTCCACCGGACGGACTCTTTTTCGAATCGGACCCACATGTCATACTCCTTACCAAATTCTGGTGTTAACACATGCCCCTTCAATTGTGGGATAAAAGTAATTTTGTTCCACAATTGACTCTAGCCACGAATCCTCGAGCCAAACCTGTCAACACCTGTTCTTCGCAATCCGCCGGATTCTTCGTTCAGATCCAACCCTAGATCCCCTTCGTTCCGAGCTCAAATCTCCAATGGCAACTTAGAACCAAGCTGCTCAGGTAAATTCACCCCTCCAAACCTTTGTTCGGCATTAGGTTTTCAATTTTACCTGAGATTTTCTTCTTCCGCTCTCTTCCGAGAACCTTCTCTTGCTCTTCGATTCCTATTGAGGCCAATTCGCAGTCTTATTATCTTGGTCCTGAAGGGAATCCTGACCCTCGAGATTTTATTGCCGCTGAATCTCAGAGAATCCCTTTCAAGGTAGCTCTATCTCCACCTCCCCAGTGGCAAGATGCGTTCAAGAACTGGCCTTTGCCCCCAATCGCAGGCTGGAAGACTTGGTATCGTAGGATTCTTGCGGACAAGAGTGGATTGGCCAATCGGGATACTCTCCGCATTGCTCAATGTCTGGAGTTATCCGTAGCTGAGACACCCAAGAATGAAGATCTTCTGATAGCCGCATGCCACTTCTGGTCAAATGGCGTCAACGCCTTCCTTTTTGGACACGGCCCAATGTCTCCAACTTTGGCCGATGTGTATATGATCACCGGCCTTGACATCACCGGTCCGTTCGGCCTTGGAACTTTAAAAATTCCTCACGCCGGACGGGGGTAAAGCCGGGGAATGGCTACAAGAATTATATTTTGAAGCACATGAGAGACAATTCCCTTGGCGAAGTTGAATACGAGCCTTTTTGAACATGTGGTTATGCGGATTTGTCTTCGTGGCAAGGCCAACGAACCCACTTTGAATCATATCGCAATGGCGATCCATCTGGCTAGTGGCAATCGCCTTCCTTTGGGAAAATTCCTCTTGGGCAGTGTATACCATATGCTTCATCAGACCGTTATCCAAATGTATACCAGCCAGAGGATAACGTGTGTCAATGGCCCTTGGTGGTTTGTTCAAATTTGGCTGCAGCTTCACATGCATCAGATTATAAGTGTCGACTTGAACTCCAGGTTCTTCCCCTGGTCCAATCCCCCTGAAGGAGAGCTTCAAGTCACCAGAGGATGCCAAAGCTATGGAGAAGCAGCTTCAAGCGTTATCGTTCGGTAGGACATCACCCGGCTCTTTGAGTTGTTCTTCAAAGGCTTCCCCAATCCTCTTTGGCTTCCTTATCTAGGCTATGACACTCTGACCTTCCCTGTCGAGTTCTCCTTTGAGCCCGGCCATCAAGATGGGAGATTCTTGGAAATCTTTAACATCATAATCCGCCCATGCATATTACCGGCCGAGTTCAATGGAGGGAGGCAGAATACCAGTACTTATGAGTACTACCAGCCTAATGTAATGGCCAGGCAACTTGGATGCGGTCAGATACCCCCAAGATTGTTTCTGCATGAATTCCTCAAGCCCAGGGAGGAAATCAAAGAACTGATGCAGTGCAGCAGAGTTTTCAACTATGTGTGCGGTCCCACTTGTCTACACATGTCCTTTTGTGCCTGCAACCATAGCTCACCCCACCTTCAATTCATGGTGGCAAGAATTCCATGACCACATCTTCAGTGAACCCGTTCATGTGTTCTGTGCAGAATTGGTGCCTGATTTCTTGCCGATTTCAGAGGTAACATAATGAACCCTTGGATCAAGCACTCTTTCTCCATTCATGGTTTTGACCTTCATCTTTTGTCCACAGAACACAGTGCCTGCCCCTCGAGCCAGGGTAATCACTTATAATGCCGAAGGCCCGATTTCAGCACTGGGGTTTAAATCCACAACCCTGCACCAATTAATGGCCAGGTATGCTACTACAGATCCCAGCCTTTCTAGCCTCGCTGCAGACAGGAGGCAAGGTCTGCACCTGATTGCCCCTCCAAGTGCCAAAAGGAGAAGAACTGTCAAAAAGGTGCTTGTTGAGGTAAAACCCTTTACCTTCTTGATTACCAAGTCACTCTGTTCTTGATGGATCATATTCATTGTGCATTTTCAGACCAGAGCCCAACATTCTTTAGAACCAGCACCTGCCGATGCTCCATCCACTGGTATGACTTTTGCTGTTCTTTCTCAAGGATGAGCACTGGCACTTATCCTTTCAATTGGACATTTGCAGAGGAAACTGTGGGAGAAACACTTGTAGATGTTCCAGTAGTTCAACAGGCGAGCCCTTCCAGGGTTGAATTGCCCGTCTCAGTAGAGATCTCATCTTCATCACCTTCTGCAGAAGCAGTACGTTCTCCAGAGATGAATCTCCCAACTCAGCTGGAGCCACCAAATTCCCCCAGGATGCCATCGCCTATCAACCAAGCAGCAATGACCAACCCAACAGAGGAAGATCCAATTCTTCCCCAGCCAGAGACTCACGAGTCGCTGATTGCCGCACCGGCATCTCCCGACTTGGAAGTTTCGGCTCTACTCGGGACGCCTCTTCCGTCGCGATTGCTCCCGCTCAAGAAACCACTCATGAGGTACCCAATTCCGCTCTTAATTTCGATACCTTGATGCTAGCATTCTCACCTCGGCAATGTTGTTTCCAGGGTCACACCCCGTCATCATCAAACTTGCCGTCAGAGGGCCCATCAACTGCCGAGGTGATGAGAGAAATAAACCAGCCGCTGCCAGATGAAGTGTTGCCCATACTCAAAGAAATTGCAGCCTGGCTAGAAAAAGACGTTCAGGATCAGCTCAATGATCTTCGCCATTTTGAAGAGATGTTTGAGCCCATTAGTCGCAAACTCCCCGATGACATCAGAGCTTTTCTATCGTCCGTCTACGACTTAGAGCCCTTCTATGTTCCCTTGAGGCGCACTTGGAGGAAATTGCGCTCCCGTCCGGCCATTGAAAAGGAGAAAACTGATGCTGAACATGCCATGAACGGGGTACAATCCCAAGCAGAAAGCTATAAAGATGCCTTGGCCGACACCGCAAGCTTCTTACGATTTGAAAGTCGCCAGAAAGGCTGCTCTAGAGGCGAATTGAGAAGCCTGTCAGCGGAGATGGAGATTGACCAGAAGAAAATAGCCGATCTTCCTGGATTGATAGCAAAGACCCAAGCGGAGGTAGAATCGGCTGTCACCAGAGTGAAGCAATGCGATGCAGAGCTCACCGACTTAGCTAGTGCCCAAAAGGACTACCAGGAGATCCTGGATAATTCCCACTTGATAATATCCAATGTTCGTCACGCACTCGCAAAACTCCTCAGTGCTTGAATGTCCTTATTGATGTATACCTGGACTGGTCGTTCTTGTAATATTTCCTTTGCGATTTGTATCTGTGAATTCGTCCTCTTTGAATGCATCTGGGAACTGTCTTTAGCCGAACGCTCGCAAACAACTGCCCCTTGGCGCAAGATCCACAAAGGATCCCAATTCGGCAATCCGTAAATACTGTTCAAAAGAAAAACCCTTCGCACTCGGTGGAAAACCCTGCCGCTTGGTATTCCAACAGTGTGTACTGGCCAGATCATCACTCCCAATGCGCCTCCTTGGTCAATAAAATAGCCCGTGGGGTGCTCTGCAAATTCACTCGCACACTCCTCCATCACTTCTCGTCTCTTCTTCTGCTGCTAGAAGAAAAAACCCCAACGCCATGGACAAGGGTAAACGGCCCTCGGGGGAGCGGCTCGTCAAGGAAGCGTACGATTCGGAAGTGAGTTCTTTCTTGATCCGCTCTTTGTCCTCCCGCTTGATTTTGCGCTTCATGTTTTCCTCCCGCCTCTTTCGGCCTTGATTTGCTTCCGAAGAGGTCATCGGAACCGAAGACGTTCCCGAGTACATCTCCTCCGATTCTTCTCCGAGGCGGAGGATGCCACGCCCGAGCAAAGGGCCGTTCATCGCCGCGCGCGCCGCCGCGCCCGCACCCGGAGCGTGACCTCGGGGACATGTCCGTCCGCTGCCAAGCCGAACGCGAGCGTCGCATGGCGCTGGAAGCGCTAGTAGGGGGTAAACGCTTCTGTCCCCCTTCATGTTTGCATCTGGATTTCTTGCCCCTAACCTTGATTCTTTTGCTCCAGACGTCTCCGACAGGTACAACAACCTGAAGGCGGCCTGGGACAGCTTGGTAGAGGCCGCCAATCGTGGTCATCCTCGTGCGTTCCAAGTCGCCGTCACGGTGGTCCTGGAACAACTGAAGAGGGAGCAGCAGCCGAAGAAGTAAAGAAAAGATTGAATCATACTTTCGTTTCTTCCTCCACGCCTTCTGCTTCCCTCCCTTTGACCATCAGGGCTGCTAGATGTAATCTCGTGAGAAACAGTTGTAATGTAGTATTGAGCTAAGGGCAATGCATCGGGCACTGGCCATTTTCTCTTGTTCATGGATTTTTGTTCTAAAGGCGGCCTCATCCTTGAGCGCCGGCTGTTTCTGTGTCAGATGTGTGTAATCATCGATCGATTTCAATGCTAGGATAATACTTCTTCAGATATCTTCCATTTATTGCGGCGGAAAACTCTTCTCCCAGCAAAGTTTTCAATATGTATGCATTACCTGGGACGCATCTGACCACACGAAAAGGCCCCTCCCAGTTAGGGGACCATTTGCCGAATTCATCGTATTTAGTTCCAATCGGCAGTAGCGCTTTCCAAACTAGATCGCCTTCTGCGAATTGCTTTACTTTTACTTTCTTGTTATAGTATTTGGCAACCCGCAGCTTGTTTTTCTCGATGTTCTCCAGGGCCCTGAGACGGATCATATGCAAATCTTCTAACTCATCCATCATTAGGCCACTGTAATACTTGGAGCTCAAATCGTTTTGCAGTACTACTCTCCTTGACTCTGATTGCACTTCCCAGGGTAGGATCGCGTGATGCCCGTAAACCAACTCGTAAGGAGAAGTCTTTGTAGCTCCATGGGGGGCCATTCGGTAAGCCCACAGCGCTTCACTGAGTACCGAATGCCATCTCCTCGGCTTTTGGTCGATCTTCTTCTGTATAAGCTTGATCATGATCTTGTTAGAGGCCTCTGCTTGACCATTAGCTTGGGCATAGTATAGAGAAGAATTAAACAGTCTGATTCCCATGCTTTCGGCAAAATCTCTGAATTCCAATGACACGAATTGTGCCCCTTGGTCGTGGTAATCGTCCGAGGAATCCCAAACCGATAGATGATGTGTTCCTTGACGAATTCGATCATGTTTTCGACGTCACCTTCTTGAGTGGGATTGCCTCGACCCATTTGGTGAAGTAATCGTAGCCAAAAGCACGAACTTATGCCCCTTGCTAGATGGTGGATTAATTTGGCCAATCAAGTCTATACCCCGCCCCTGAATGGCCATGGCTTGATGATGGGATTCAATGCTGATGCGGGGACTCTTTGAATATTCCCGAACCTCTGGCAATCTTGACACCCTTTATAATACTCAAAACAGTCCTCTAATATTGTCGGCCAAAAGCATCCAGCTTGCCTAATAACCCATTTCATCCGATAGGCCGATTGGTGCGCTCCACATATCCCATCGTGTACCTCGCTCATCATGTTCTTGGCTTCCTCTGGACCCAGGCATCGTAGCAATACCCCGTCCAATGATTTATAGAATAAATTATCATCCAGAAGAACGAACTTGATTGCCTTGTACCTGAGTTTCCTGGAGACTTTTCGGGATGGATCTTTCAGGTAGTCAACGATCTCTTTCCTCCAATCATCTTCTGTAAGATCCGTCCCTAGTGCATTCACCTCTGCAGCAAATGCTTCTTGACTCTCTTTATAACCAGAGGCGCTTTGAGCCAGCCTGTTTGCTTCCTCGTTATGCTCTCTAGGGATGTGCTGTAGGGTTACCAGTGGAAAGCCCTTCAAGATTTCTCTCGCATTCCTCGTAGTAACTCCTCGGCGCCTCGCTCCCGCACTCGTACGGCCGTTCAATTGCTTGATGACCAACTGCGAATCTCCATAAATTTCAGCGAAACGGCCCCGGCTTCTCTCAAATATTGAAGCCCTCGAAGCAGTGCCTCGTACTCAGCCTGGTTATTCGTGACAGTGGGTTGTATAGGAATGGCGAATTCAAACATCTCCCCTCTGGGCGAAATTAGCAGGATCCCTACTCCCCCACCTTTGCCACATGATGACCCGTCAAAGAATAAAGCCCATGGGGTAATTTCAAGCAGATCAATTGAAGGGTCACGGTGTTCGGTTATAAAATCGGCAATGACACGACCTTTGATGGCTTTTGCCGATTCGAACTTCAACTCGAATTCTGATAGAGCTAAAATCCATTTGCCAACCCGACCATTCAAAATTGGCATAGATAACATGTGTTTTATCACATCAAACTTCGAGTATACAGTGCATTCGGCATTCAACAAGTAGTGCCGAAACTTTGTACACGAGTAGTATACGCAAAGACACAATCTTTCTATAGCCGAATACTCGGTTTCGGGATCAAGTAGTTTTCGGCTAAGATAAGCTACTACCCGCTCCTTTCCTTCGAATTCTTGAATAAGGGCCGATCCAATAGTTTGGGTATCGGCCGCCACGTACAACTTGAAAGGCTTATTCGGTCGAGGAGGAACCAAAGACCGGCGGCTCCTTCATGTATTGCTTGATTTCCTCGAAAGCCTTTTGTTGTTCGTCGCCCCATGTGAATTTCGATCCTTCTTTAGCTTCGGCAACGGAGAGAATGGCAACACCTTCGTGATAAATTTGAGATGAACCTTCTCACAAAGTTGATCTTGCCGAGCGGTGATTGCAACTCCTTGAGGTTGGTTGGAGGAACGACTTCATCAATGGCTTTCATGCTCTTCCCGCCAACTTCGATCCCTCCTTCGTGGACCAAAAACCCCAAGAACTCTCCCGGTGACACCCCAAATGCACACTTGTTTGGATTCATCTTGGGACCATGCTTCGGGTGCATTCCGGGGTCTTCTTCACATCTTCCGGATGGGTGTCATGACTTAAGGACTTGATCACTACGTCGTCAATGTAGATTTCCACGGTCTTGCCGATCAACTCATGAAAAATGTAATTCATGGCCCGCTGATAGGTTGCACCGGCATTTTTCAACCCAAATGTCATGACGATCCATTCAAATAGGCCTATATGACCGGGACATCTAAAGGCCGTCTTCGAGATGTCTTCTATTGCCATAAAGATCCGATTGTATCCCGCGTTGCCATCCATGAAGCTAATCACCTTGTGCCCGGCGGCGGCGTCAATCGGCAAATCGGCAATAGGCATCGGGTATCCATCCATGGGAGTAGCTCGTTTAGGTCCCCGAAGTCTATGCAAACTCTCATTTTTCCATTTTTCTTATACACGGGGACGATGTTAGAAATCCACTCCGCATATCTGCGGGGCCGAACGAAGTTTGCGTCAAGTAATCTTTCGATTTCCTTCTTCACATCGGCCAATACTTCATCCTTGTAGATTTTCCGGGCGGTTGCTTATATGGCTTGAAACCGGGCTTGATTGGCAACCGGTGCTCGACGATGGATCGATCCAATCCGGGCATCTCCGAGTAATCCCGGGCGAAGCAATCTTTATATTCTTTGAGAAGCTCAATTAAGTTCCCCCCGAAGTCCGGGCCGCAAATTCGCACCGATGAACGTCGGCCTTGGCTTATCACCGCTTCCAATGTCAACTTCTTCCAGCTTATCGGCCGACATGAATCCTCGTCCCAGCTTGCCATCAGTGCCATCCACGGGGTTCTCCATTAAAAATTACTGTAAGAGCCGACTGCTTGAATCGGCTGTTGGTCACTGCTGATAGGTTCAACAGGACCTTCTCCCCAGTCCTTCCCTGAGAAGCAATCGATGCCTTGGTACTCCCAGAAGGCTGGTTCCATGTTAGCCACGCTTACGGAGTCATCCGCCTGGACGACCTCGATTTCATCGTCCACCCATTGGATCGGGTTGATGCATAGTGGATGGGACGCAGCAGTTGGCGTGGATCCAGTCCCGCCCAAGCAGCAGGCTGTAGGCTCCCTTCCCTTCGATGACGAAGAAGGTGGTGAGCAGCGTCTTGGACCCGATCATCAAATCCACGTGAGCGCATCCTTTGGTGTCTGAGGGGTTCCCGGCGAAGTCGTTCAGGATGATGCTTGTTGGTGTCAGATCGCTCGGGGTCATGCCAAGCTTCCTGAAGGTGGTGTACGGCATTACGTTGACTGCCGCGCCACCGTCGACGAACATCTTGGTCAATGGCTTGCCATTGACGTACCCCCTCAAGTACAGCGGCCTCATATGGCGATTCTTGGCCGGCTTGTCGAAGATGGCCACGCTTGGCTAGCACCGACCGCGCCATCATCTCCTCGGGCGCTCGTCGTCAAAGGAAGCTTCCTCCCTGCATCACCCGGTTAGCGGGAGCCATGAACTCGTTTGGTAGGAAGTATACCATGCATGCAGGGGCCGAGCGTTTCGATTCTTCCGGCTGGTCCTTGGGGCGCCACATCTGCCTCGTCTGGATCCCGGCTTGTTTCATTTCGCGGTTCCTCAAGCGTTGGACCCGCCTCTTCTGGCTCTTGCGTAGACCGGGTGGGCACCACTGCCCCTTCTGCCAGACGTAGACATCTTCGTCCTCCTCCTGGTCAGCCCACCTGAGATCAGCTTGGCGCTTCCTGGGGTGATCTATAACCTCAATTTTTTGCCGCCGATCCCCATTTGGGTGAATCCCTCCAAGTCTTTCATGAACGGATCGGCGATTGGCAGTTTCCTGCCTGTACTCAGCATATCTGTCGCTGCACTCAGGACAGTTCCTTAATGTGGGCAGCTTTAGGCCCTCATTCCAGCAGTGCCTGAAGAAGGCGCATCCCCAGTGGGCGCGCTCCTGCTCGCGCGCGTGCTGTTCCTGATTCCATCTGCGCGCCTCTTCTTCAGCCCTGCGCTGCTCCTCCTCGTGACGACGCTTTTGGTAGCGCTCCTTTTCCATCTGGCGCTGCCATTTGTTGAGGAGAATGCGTGACGTCACCTTGGGTTTAGGCCTGGACGATTCCCCAATCTCGATGTGGCTCTTGAGAACGCGGGGGGCGTCGCCCTGCACTTGCTCTAGGGTCACCTGGCGCTCCGGGTCAACTGATCCATCTTGCCGGACTCGGGCCGAGGTCGGGACCTTGACTTTCCCCTTCTCCTCGGCGTTATCGCATTGATAGAAAAGCCGAGCATGTTCTGCGGGAAGGGGTGGCCATCCAGCTTCATCTTGTTATCGAACTTGAGGTGCCCTTCCTGGATAGCCTTCTGGATCCTCATCCTGAAGACCCTGCAATCGTTGATAGAGTGCGAGTCTCTGTCATGGAAGCCGCAGTAACGTTTCGCTTTGACTCCATCAGGCCGGAGCATAGAGTGCCCTTCAGGCAGCTTGATTCGGCCTTCCTTTACCAAGAGCTCAAATAACTTATCAGCCTTTGTGATGTCGAAGTCGTAGGTTCCTTTGGTCTGCCTGACCCACCGCTGATTCATCGTCAAGGGCTCTTTACCCCACAAGATCTCTGCTGCAGCTATCTCCAATTCGTCGTCAGAATCTCCGCACAAATCAGCCTTGTCCAAGAATTGGTTGTAGATGTCAGCGATGTCATGCTGCTTGCCGAACTTGGGGTCCTTCTTGAGGCCATATGCTCGATTGCTCATCAAGGATAACTTCGCGATAGTTGGCCCAAGTTTTCAAACTCCATCCCAAATAGCTTCTCGCGCACGGCCGGCAACATCCCGGCGACGGCCATATCGACGGGGCGATCGTCCGGCAAGTTCAATGAGAAGCACATGCCCTTGACCTCTGCGAATCTTCGAGAAACTCTAGCGGCGTTTCACTGTGCCTTTGCTTCAGGGTGGCGAGATCAATCAACTTCTTCTCAGAACTGCCGCTGAAGTAATGAGCGTGAAATTTACGCTCCAAATCTTTCCACCTGGCCACTGATTCAGGCGGCAAGGACGAGAACCACTGAAAAGCTGGACCCGTCAGCGAGGCGGGGAAGTAGCGAACCCTGAACGTCTCTTCGGCCGAACATTCCCCAAGCTGCATGAGGTAACGAGCGATATGCTCGACCGTGCTTGTCTCGTCCTGCCCAGAGAACTTCGTGAATTCCGTCGGCGGTTTCACCCTTGGTGGCGGGAGCACGTTATAGTACCACTCCGGGAACGGCGGCACGTAAGTGGGGCCCCGCATCCTTGGCTTGAGGCCGAACCGATTCTCGCATCAATTCGGCCATCTTGCGTGCTAGGGCATCTTCCTCCGAGCGCCTGCGGCCCGGCGCGTACCCCGGGTGCGGGAAGGCATCGAACGCCCCGTAATTTCCCACTTCATGATAGCCACCGCCGTACAAATTCTTCCGGGAGCCGGTTGGTCGACGGAGCTATTCTTCGGACCGGGGTCAAGTGGGGCCCCGGGTGAGCCGAACGCTAGGTCTCCGTACGTAGGCCGGTACGGATTCGGCCGTTGCACGGGGCCGACCCGTGCTTTGCTCCGTGGTGGCGGCGGGATTGGTTGACTTCCGAAGCTTGCGGCGGAGGGCCGAACCGGCCGCCCCCGGCGCCTGCGGAGGAGGTTGGAATGTCTCGCTCCCGGAGCTTTGAGGGGGAGGCCGCCGCACACGGCTTCGTAGCGGCGGCTGAGAGCTTGATTCACCCAGCTCCACGGTGCTTTTCCCGGCGTACGCCCTTCCGAACGCCTGCCCCGCGCCCGGGCCAAAGAGGGCAACCATCATCTGCTGGAGCGACCCGAGGAAAGCTTGGTTGTGCTTGGTGAGCATGTCGTCTACCGACTCCTGGAAGATCCGCGCGCATTCTTCCTTTTCTTGTTGGGTTGTGGCGTCGGTCTCCCCCGGCAACAGCACTCTGGGCAGGTCACTTTTCAGGTACGGCACACCACTTCGATTCTTCTTAAATGACATGAGACACTTTTGTTGAAACTGATTCACGGCGTCCAGGAGCTGCTGATGCTGTTCTGGAGAAAGCTCTTCGATGTTGACATCCAGGAGGTCTGTGATCTCAGGCATCCTGAACCAATTCGGCTGTTCGTCCCACTGGGCGTGCCAAAAAGTGTGTTGACGCAAAATGTGCACTCAGCGCCAATCACACAGCAAGCCGAAAAGCTTAGCTTCGCACGCACAGAGAGAGGGTGACGTGCCAGTCAATTTTTCCTGAAAATTAACAAAAGATAAAACAGTTAAATACCAAAGCTTGGAACTTGCCGGGTGATACCAGGCAGGTCCATATTTACGGCTAAGAAGCCAAGCAAGACGACATGTAGCTATGTGAAGCTACCTGTCAAAGAACCACAACCATTCGGGTAACCGCGAAGGGAAAAAGAACATTGCCGAACGGGTGACGTAAGCATGACAACGATCGATCTTTGAATGAACATGAATGCATGTGTAAAGCCATAACCGATCTTCATGAAGATTAACATTAAATGAAGTAAAGCACGGACATGATCATGTATTAAATGAGCACGCATAGATCAAAGCACTAGTCTACCGCATGTCTAGGTACTTTAAGATCCGTCGGGTACGATCACAAACAAATCTATCCACCGCATGATACAACTTGCATGAAAAACGTACCACTTCCCGCAAATAGATCTATCCACCGCATGATACAATCCAAATACGGAAAGCTAAAAGGATACATCACTTAAGGCACGAACGAGGCACGTGATCTACTCGTGAAAAACATAACCGAATACGGGTCCGAGCAGTACCGATCCAGGGTCCATGAAGAAGGAACAAACATTACCACGTGAATAAATCTATCAAGCCGAAATGGAAATCTAATCCACCGGATGACTAGCTCCAAAGCAACCCAAAAACCCGCATCTACCGCATGATGCCCGGCTCTTTCAAGATTTATACTAACAAAGCAAGCTTGAACCCGCGACACGTAACAACCTAGATCGATTCGGTTTCGGCTATCGGAGAGCACGAGATCCATGCGTCAAAAATACGAAATCTGCTCGTATACGGATCTTAAAAGGGAAAAAAGCCGATCCAAACCCATCTAGATTGGGCAAAAGTGTGTTGCATGAATTAAAACATAAAGTAAAACTCATGATAACACAGGGTAACTTAATGAATCTATTGGATCTTGCCAAAATCCAATAGAGCCGATAACTAGCTTCGAGCTAGATCTTAGCCTACCGCATGGCTCATGATCTAACAAGAAACCCTCTCGAACCAAGCTTGAATCTACCGCATGACACGAAGCATGGTAACGAGACTACTTGCATCAGATCTAAATCCACCGCATGATACTAGACATGATACAAGGTTGCCGGTACTCACGGAGGTCGACGGATCGATTGGTCCTCTCGAAGAACTCGACGACACGACAAGGACTCTAGGGTTTGGCGTAAGGCCGGTGTGTATTGAGGAATGAACGTCTACGTTACATACATCCAGGGGTCATATTTATACCCTGCTGATTATAACTGCGAATGGATTCATTGCCTAACTAAACTCGATCGCCTATCCATCCATTCGCTTCCTCTGATCGAGCCACGTCACCGTCCAATCCCGCAAAATCAGCTCTCTTGTTCTTTTGCCGAACCGGGAGCGAGTATAGCCGACCGCGGATCCTTCTGCCGAAAATCTCTGAAAATATCTTTCCTTCCACCAGACGGACTCTTTTTCGAATCGGACCCACATGTCATACTCCTTACCAAATTCTGGTGTTAACAGTAGGCAACATGCAACGGTTTAGCACCCAAAGCAAATTAATTTCAGCACATATGACATGGGAACATATTTTCCAAGCATTTTTCATTTCATTTTCGGATTTATGATTGGTACATGAAATGTCTTTGCGACAAAAAGGAACTTATGCCCCTCCACAAGATTAAGCAAGAGGGCTAAACATTCATGATGGCAAATGAGCCTTTGGCCCCATATGATCAATAAACTAGCTATCCAACCACAAAGTAAGCATAGCAAAGCCACTAAAACATGTCAAGATCATGTAAAGGCATTTACACATGAGAGAGCATATATGTGACATTTTTCAAAAGATTAGCCATCAACCATGGATCATTCATCAAGATCATCAAGAGCTAAGCCAAACTAACCGTAGCATACCAAACAAGCTCACAAGAACATATATAGCAACCCATGGTAAACAATGTATATAGGAGAAGCTTTTCCTATCCAATGCATATGATACAAAATGTATGCAATCTAAGATACAAGGATGCCTATACATCATATGCAATGCCGAATGCAAGAAATGCACAAAAGAAAGCTATACATATGCCACAAAGGAGCTCCCACACACCCAACTCAAGAAATCAAGCACACACCAAGTTCCCCCCGCAAACGAGTGAAAGTTGCTTGATCTAGGGGTTTGGTGAAAATATGGGCTAGTTGGTCATGTGTGGGTACATGGATCAAAGCTATCTTCCCTTTCTCTACGTTGTCTCTCAGGAAATGATACCTCACTTCTATGTGTTTGGTTTTGGAATGGAGCACTGGATTCTTTGCAACGCTTATGGCACTGGTGCTATCACATTGAAGTGGGACATGGGTATACTCCTCACCAAAGTCACTCATGGTGTAGGTGATCCAAAGGAGCCGAGAGCAACAACTAGCGACGGCAACATACTCGGCTTCGGTCGTGGATTGAGCAACACTCGGACCGCTTGCGGGAAGACCAAGACACCAAAGAAGAACCCAAAAAGCGGCAAGTCGCGAAGTGGACTTCCTATCCAACCGACACCCGGCAAAATCCGCATCTGAAAAGCCATGAAGCGCCAAAGAAGAGGACGCGGAGTACCAAAGGCCGAAGTCGGGAGTGTGACGCAAGTACCTGAAAATTCTCTTCACTGCTTGCCGATGCGAAGTCCTCGGAGACGCTTGAAAACGAGCGCACAGACACACCGAAAACTGTATGTCCGGCCTCGTCGCCGTCAAGTAGAGGAGTGACCCGATCATGCTCCGGTACTCCTTCTGGTCCACGTGTTCACCTTCCTCGTCCGCATCAAGAGCTGTAGTCGTACTCATCGGCGTCGTCATAGCCTTGGACTTCTCCATCTTGAACTTCCTCATAATGTCCTTGGTGTACTTAGCCTGGTGCACAAATGTTCCTTCCTTTGATTGCTTGATTTGTAGCCCGAGGAAGAACTGCAACTCACCCATCATGCTCATCTCGAACTCCCTGCTCATATCATTTGCAAACCTTGCAACAAGAGAGTTAGACGAGCCACCAAAGACAATATCATCCACGTACACCTGCACAATCAGGATATCTCTACCCTGCCTCAGCAAAAACAAGGTCTGATCGACCTTCCCCATCTCAAAACCTCTCTCAAACAAGAACCCCCTCAACCTGCCATACCAAGCTCTAGGCGCCTGCTTCAACCCATACAACGCCTTCCTCAACTTGTACACCCGGTGGGGGTACTTCTCACTCTCAAACCCCGGAGGCTGTCTCACATACACTTCTTCCTCCAACACTCCATTCAGAAAAGCACACTTCACATCCATTTGGTGCAACTTGAACCCTTTAGCCACGGAAAAAGCTAGAAGGATCCTAATCGCCTCCAAACGGGCTACGGGAGCAAAGGTCTCCTCGTAGTCGATCCCCTCCTTCTGACTGAACCCTTGAGCAACAAGTCTCGACTTGTTCCTCACAACCTCACCCTTCTCTCCCTCTTTGTTTTTCCACACCCACTTGGTACCTATCGGCTTACACCCTTGGGGGGGATCAACCAACTCCCACACCTGATTCCTCTCAAAATTCTCCAGCTCCTCATGCATCGAATTAACCCAATTGTGATCAGATAGTGTGTGTCCAATGTCTTTGGGCTCGAAAGAAGCAACAAATGCAGCATGAGCGAAATGAGAGTTGTTCCGAACCCTCGACCGTGTAGTGCGTTCATTCATGTCGCCGATGATCCTCGAAGCTGGGTGATCCACTTGAACTCGCCGGGGAGGTTCTCGCCTCGAAGCTACCTCCCCCTCAACATCAGCTTCTCCTCGTTCTTGATTTGTCGTCGTAGGTGTAGAAGAGGGTCCATCCATTATCGTAGTCGAAGTAGTGGGTACATGTTCAGCCGGGGGCACCGCACCACCATCCTCATCATCACCATGTTCATGCTCCTCCTCCTGAAAGATCTCCACGCCAAGCTCATCATCACCTGCACACTCAAAGACAAGCTGACTACGTGGCTCTGTCTCGTTGAAGGTTACCTCGCAAGTCTCCACGATTTGGTTAGTTTCAAGATTGAGCACACGATATGCTCTAGAATGAGATGCATAACCAAAGAAAATGCCATCGACAGACCTAGCCTCAAACTTATCCAACTTCCTGCCTTTCTTCAGAATGAAACACTTGCAACCAAAGACATGGAAGTGACTCACCTTGGGTGTGCGACCATGGATCAACTCATAGCATGTCTTCTTCTTGTGCACTCTGAGGTATATCCTGTTCGACACATAGCACGCGGTATTCACCGCCTCAGCCCAATACCTCCTCGGAGTCCTATGCTCATCAAGCATCATCCGAGCCATCTCGCACAAGGTCCTGTTCTTCCTTTCCACGACACCATTTTGGGGAGGCGTATACGGACTCGAAAACTGGTGCTCAAGGCCCAAGTCATGGCAAAAGGTTTCAAAACGAGAGTTCCTGAATTCCGAGCCATTATCACTGCGGATAGCTCGTATGGCATCTCCGTGCCTCTTGTTCCTCAACCTCATGACTAGATCTCGAACAAAACCAAACGTCTCCCCCTTATCCTCGAGAAAGAACACCCACTCATACCGAGAATAGTCGTCCACCACAACAAAGACATACCACTTCCCACCCGCAGATCGCACACGAGCAGGGCCAACAAGATCCATATGGAGCAGCTCGCATGGACATTCAGTCATCACATCGGTGAGAGGCGGGTGAGAAGAGGCCACCATCTTGGCATGTCTACACGGAGCACAAACCAACTCTTTCTCAAGCCTCAACCGTGGCAATCCTCGGACCAAATTGAGTTTACTCAAGCATGACAAAAGGTCAAAGCTCAAGTGACCCCACTTCCTATGCCACTTCCACAACTCACTCGAAGAACCAGCCAAGAAACAACGCACCACACCTGAAGACTAAGAAAAAATCAGCACGAAACACCTGACCCTCGGGAACGACCATACAAACAAAGTCCCCTCGAGAGTCCACAATCTGAGAACCACCTGGCCGAAACAACACCTCAAAGCCCTCATCCAACAACTGGGACACAGAAAGCAAATTGTACCCCAGCGAATGAACAAGAGCAACACGCCTCAGAGTGATCTTGTCACTCACTTTTATCTCACCTTCTGAGAGCACACGCCCACGCCCATTGTCCCCAAAGGTGATGTACCTATTTGTCACCACCGGGACGAGACTTGAGAACCACCCCCTATCTCCGGTCATATGCCTCGAGCAACCGGAGTCAATCAACCAAATGTTCTTCAAGTCTCCCACCTGAAATTCAAAAACAAGCACGTGAGCGAACAAACGACTCAGCACTGGGGTTAGTACCTAAAGAGGAAAACCAGTGCCGAGCCATTTGCTCGAAAGTGGGATTAGCACACATCAAGCCATCTTTCCTACCATAACCACCACCACGAACACCACCTCGATAAACACTCCGAGGAAACCACCCCTCACTACCTGGAGGAGGACCAAAACCACAGAAGACAACCCGTGGACCGTCCCTCCTCTCCTTCTCAAAGCTACGACTCCTCCCATCCCCGTAGTGAACTCGAGGGGGAGAATGCCTAGCAACCTGACAACCTGCTGTCTCTCCAGACCAACCACCAGCAACTCCACCTCCAGACCTGAAACCTCTCGACTCACCACCTCGAAAACCACTCCGCCCCTGGCCTGGCTAGGCGGTTTAACCGCCCCCCTCTGGGCTTGCCCGGTCTGACCGCCTAGCCAGGCCGGTCTGACCGCCCCCTCTAGAACCGCTCCTCGGGCCGCGGGAACTCGCATCTCCCCATGCCGAACACTTCTCACCACAGCCTTACCCCTGGGCAGTGGCATACGAGGCTTAGGTACACCATGGGAAGGGTTGTACCTATCCTTGTTCGCCCACTCCTTTGCCATCCTCTCTTCCCGCTTCCTCTTGAAGCAAAACTCATCCTTGTGACCCTCTTTCCCACAATGGCCACAACGGAACCTCACAAGCTTAGGTTTAGGCTTGGATTTGGGCTGCTCGCTTGGTTTTTCTCCACTCAACTGCTCCACCGATTTCTCCTCACTTGCCTTCTCACTCACTTTCCCAAAGAACACTTTCCCGGAAGTGCTCACAAACTTGATTGGCCTTCGGAGATCATTTGTGGGTGTAGGAAATATAGGTGGAGCTGGGGTTGTGTCTAGTCGGTTCCTAAGATGGTTGGGTTTTGGAGGGAAATCATTTTTGTGGTGGGTTTTTGGTGGCCCCGGGATATTCTCTCCACTTCCCTCACCAACCTTGTTTGCCCCAAGTCCCTCACCATCTTGCCTCTTAAAAGCTTCAATCATCATCCTCAACTGGGGCTCATGGCCAGACAACCAACCCATCAACTTCCTCAAATCATCATTCTCATCCTGCAAACGATCAACATAATGTGCAAGTTCCAAATTTTTCAATGCATGCATTTCACAGGTAGAGCATGATGTAGGCATGGGTTCCTTCAATTTATCCTCAAGTGAACTAGTGTAAGCATGCATCTCATCAATCTTAGCATGCAAAACAGGGCAAGAAGTGCAAGCACCTAGCAAAGCAGGTCTAGACTTAAGCTCAGCCACTTCAACCCTAAGCACATCTAGTTCCTCACACTTGGAGGCATGCTTCTCCTTAAACAAAGCAAGATCAGCATGGAATATGGAGCAATCAGCACAATCATTCTCATCTGAAACAACAGGGCTAGCCTTAAGCGAATCAATCTCAAGCTTGCTATCAAGCACCTGTGTCTCTAGCTCAGCCACTCTAGTTCTAGCATCCTCGAGTGAAGCCCTAAGCTCTTTCCTCATTTTCTTGGCCTCTCTAAGCATGTCATCACGGTTATGAAGCAAAGAGCCAAGCCTCTCATTCTCCTGGCGCAAGAGGGGAAGTTCATCACGCACCTCGTCGTCGGACTCAGAGTCCGAGTCGCTCTGTGTCCTCTTCTTGCTACCGGAGCTCAGCGCCATGGTGCAGAAGCCATCTCCCGCTCAGGTTCTTGGACGACTTCTTGTTCTTGCGGTGATCGCCTTCGTCTTCACTACTGCTCGAGCTCGAGGTGGAGTACGCGGAACTGGAGTCGACGTCGCTCGCTCCGACCATCGCTCGGGCCTTGCCTCGGCTCTCCTTCTTCCTCGATCATCGCTCATCCTTGTACTTGTTCTTGTGCTTGCTCTTGTGGTCGCGCCTCGAACGGTACTTGTCGTCCTTCCTCGGCTTGTGCTTGTAGTTGTCCTTGTTCTCAGCCTTCTCCGGGCAGTCGGCGACGAAGTGTCCCGGCTTGCCGCACTGGAAGCAGGTCCTCGTGTTCCTCCTCATGTTCACGCGGTTCTCGTGCAGCCTCTCGAACCGCCTCGTCAACAGCGCCAGCTCGTCCTCTCCAAGGTCATCAAACTCCTCATCTAGCATAGACATCAAAGAGGAAAACGAGAACATCCTGGTGGATGGGTTAGAGTTAGTCTTTCCTTTGGAACCACCAACGAGGGCAAGACTATGGGAATCAGTCGGTCCCTCGAGCTTGGCAGTCATGCCCCTATCCACCTCAGCCGACTTGAGCTTTGAGAACAGCTCGTTCACCGTCAGAGTATCATACCTCTCCGACTCGACTATGGCCTCGAACTTTCCGCCCCATATCGTACGATCTAAAGAGTGTAAGAGCTTGACCGCTCTATCATGGTCATCGTACGGGAGCACGTCCACATTGGCCCTAATGTTGTTCACCACCACCGTGAACCTATGAAACAAGGCATCGATGGACTCACCGGGGAGATGAGTGAAGTTCTCGTACTCTCTCCGGTAGGTCGCATACATCCGTGCCTGAACCTGGGCGTTCCCAACATGATCCTCCTTCAACACCGCCCAAATCCTACAAGCCAAGTGCTCGGTGTGCACCCGATCGAACTCAGGCTGACACAAAGCACGAAACAAGTAGTCGACCGCCTTATTGTTGGCGTCGAATCTGTCCCTCGACCCCGGAGCAAGGAAATCCATCGGCTGGACATAGCCTGTGTCCACCGTGACATCCCAAAGAAGCTGACCCTTTCCGCGGAGGAACGCACCCATCCGCTTGCTCCACATCTGGTAGTTCTTGCCATCGAAGTGTGGAGGACCCGAACCCCGTTCTTGGTACGCCACCTTGGATCTTAGACTGGTTAGAGTCAACAAAGACCCGAACCGGCTCTGATACCACTTGAAGGACCGATTAGGCGACCAGAGAGGGGGGGAGTGAATGGGAGCCGATAAAAATTCTTCTCGAGGGAGATTGCAACTCCGACAAGATGAACTAGCTCGGTCGAACCCCCGAAATCACACACTCCGCACTTCAACCTCCCGTTTGCCAAAACCACGTAGCCACTGGAGTGCTACTGGTCCTAGGAACAAACACTACCAGCAACCATAACACACACGCAGCACCGACAGCGGAAACAACTCGAAAGCCGGCTAACCAGAGGGGGCGGTTAGACCGAGTATAGGGGGCGGTTAGACCGCCTCCACCTGGCAACCAAGAAATCCTCCGAAACGCCTCTTTCGAGCACCAAAACTCACCACGGTTTCACCAACAGAGATCTCTCGGTCAAGGCCATGCTAGCTACCAGAAAATCTTGGCGAAAACCAAAACTTCACCCAAGGGCCTAGGGGCGGTTAGACTGGCTACCTGGGGCGGTCTAACCTCTTGTACCCAGCAACGAGCTCCACCCAAGAACACCTAGCAAACTGCACGAGAACGACCCCAAATTTCACCCAGACGCTCCTCTGATCAAGGCGAACAAATTCATAGAGGAAAATCCGGCGAAACAAAACTTTGACCCGAAAACACCCAGGGCGGTTAGACCGCCCCCTGTAGGCGGTTAGACCGCCCCTTCCAGAAAACGAACCCGCGGGTCAAACCTCAACTTCCTCGCGCCCGATCACCCGAATCACTCCACGGATTGCAGCCAAACTTCGATAATAGCTAGGATACCTCCTGGGCAACCTCTACCTCAAGGGAATCGACTCGAAACGCTCACAATCAAGAGGAATCGAAGAAATCGCTTCTCTAGGTCAAGAACTCGCCCAACTCGAGAAACCACCAAATCGAGTCCGATTCAAAGGGGATTTGGGGGCAAAGTCACCAGCAAAAGAGGCACAAGAACCTCATACGTGACACCCACCAAAAAACCCCAAGAAATCATCCACAAAACACCGCCAAAAAGAGCTCCGAAAATCAACACAAGGGAGACGGGAAAACTACCATGATGAACAACGCCAAACCTTCTATACATGCCATGAAAGGTTCGTACAAGGTCTAGCTTGCCACCCAAACATCCATCCCTCTCTCTAGTTCTCACATGAAGCTCTCAAGCTAGCCTTCTAAAATCCTAAGGAAAAAGGAGAACGAAAATGGAAAAACAAATGAGCTAGAGTTCCAAGAGTTGGCTGCCATCCACCCATCTAATGAGTATATATGGAGGCACCCAAAAGACTAAACTACCCTTCACTGATAACTAGGGATACATGCCCCTCGAGGGCGAATTTGGAAGTCTTCATGTCTTCACCATCGGACGGATGCCCGGCGACCGCAACCTGCTTAGCCTCGACGCAAGCCTTGCGATCCCGACACGTGTCCTCCGCTTCGAAGCTTCTCGGCGCCGGCGGCCAGGGCGGTCAGACCGCCCCCCTGGGCGGTTAGACCGGCCCGGGGGATCTTACCGGCCACATGCGGTCTGACCGCCCCTCCTGGGCGTTGAACCGGCCTGGGTGGCCGCACCCCCTCGTCGAGTCTTCGGCCTCGGTTTTGTGGCTCAACCGAGTAACCCGGGTGTTTTTACGGTGAACCACCGCAAACCCCGCGAACTCGGTGTGGCCTCCGCCAATCTCCACTCATGACTCGCCTCCCACGTAGTCCCGGCTCGACCTTGGTTTTGAGGCTCTACCAAGAAACCGTCCACGACTTCATCTTGCTGTTCATGCCACCATGCGGCCCGCACTTGACCACACTGGCCACCGGGTCCCTCGAACGAAGCCTACTTGTCTTCTCCACACCTGGAGGCCTCACCGGCAACGACCTTTCACGCTTGTTCTTCACCTGCACCAACACGAGTCAAGCCGCAACCTGCACCTGCGTTGTCAATCACTCATCACACAAGGAAGCGACCATCCACCGGTCCTCGAACCACACATGGTCCTCATGCTGCTGCTGATGCGTGTCGTGGCCTCAGTTGCGCAGTGAAGCCCAAGGCCCCGGAGAAGGCGCCGCCGCCGGCGGACAGCTCCAGCTTCAACAAGCTGCTCGGCATCAAGGGCGCCAAGCAGGAGACCGTGACTCCTCCTCCCTCCTGAAAATATTACCCTTTTGTTTTTGGTTGAAAGTATCCTGTCACCTTTGATAATTGTTTAGGGGAGGGTGACATATGGGAATAGTGTGTCCAATAAAGTGAGCTTTTATTATGTTCTTAATACCAGCATTTAAGCATCTGATCAGGTTGAACATATTACCCTTTTGTTTTTGGTTGAATTGCTTGCATCATTTGTGCTATGACTGGTAAATAGTATCGTCCTTTACTTTGGCAGGTTTTTCATGTTGTGGAAAAGTTTAGTAATAGCGATTCTTGTAACACAATGTTCACCATATGACAGCTTTATTTGTAAAAAATGGAATTCAAAGGACAACATCTTATGTTACTTGAGCATACTCTCTTCTGACATGTGTACTTGTAATTTCTTATATCCTTTAGAAGTTAATAATATGTGCACCAATCTAGCCATTTGTGAATACAAACTGGAAACGAAGTTAATTTTAAGGCACGCAACCTTAAATTTACTGCTATCATCAGTAATCCAATTATCCTTGCCTTCTCTTGCACTGCCATAAAATTTGCTGCTTATGAAGACCCCTATGAATTACTGTAGTCTGAAACTTGATGTCCAGCATGTATGAAACTTGATTTGTCAAGTACTGTGGAATTTTAATGATTCTTCTAGGCCTTCCAGCCTAGTTGATGTCCAGCCTAGTTGCATTGAGGTTGAGGTTGAGGATTATATAAAATAGTTTATGTCTGAATGAGGTACTACTCTACATGTCTGAATGTCCAGCAACTATCTCATCTGCACGAGTCCATGTCTTAATCCTGCATCTTGCATATATAGACGCAGCCTGCACATAGCACTGCATGAGTCCATGAATGGAAGCATGTTACGGCAGCATTGCAGCATTGTAAACGGAATGAATGTTGTGATACCTGGGTGTCCGTTGCCTTTTGGTTTAACCAAATTTAGACAGGCCTGTCCATGCCCAGGCATAGTGTTGCTTTAGTGTAATAATATATGCCCATACATTCTCTTCAACAATACCTGATTTGGTGGAGTTCTACGTACAGCTTATCATTTAATATCTGAAAATTCAGTGGTTGAAATGGAATTAGCACAACGTTTCAAAAAAAAATTAGCACATGCTAAGATGACAAAAAGGAGTCATCAGGGCAAATATAAAACTTTATAATGGACATACAGATTGGCAGGGCACATACTATTTGTAAGAACCATTCCTGTTCTTAGGCAGAGTGGACATATCTAGACTTGACCAACAGTGTGTAGGTAGAAACTCCAGACTATTAATTTCAGATACGCTAGCTGGCAGCTTTTGTAGATTGTTGCAAAGCGAGAGGTCTAGTGTATTTAGCTTTCCGAGCTTCCCAATGGATTCTGGTATAGCATACAGATTACTATGGCCACGTAAATTTTTGAACAAATAGGACTATTAATTTTTCTAGGTTCCTGAATGAGGCTGGCAATTCACGTATTTTTGAACACTCTGATAGTCTGATAAGTTCAGATGCATCAAATCTTTTAGGTTTCCAATTGAATATGGCAGGGCACCAATATTATTTCCCATCCTTAGACAGACTTTCTCTCACAGTTATCAACTTGACCTTCCACTTCGGCAAAGTGGCTTCTATTTGATATACATTTTGCAAAGCTGGTAATTATGCTTATAATAATAGTTTAATATGTTTGTCTTGTTCATTGCAGGTGAACCAATGACTGGACAACGCATGTTTCAATCAGATGAAGAAGAAGGTGCTGATTGACAGGTTAGTGCCCTAGCTGGTCTTTAGGCCTTGCAGATTAATTTACATCCTTCTTCGGCTAGGTTCTCCCCCTCTAGCGTCCCCGGAACCAGCATTAGTTGACTGCGTAGGAGCTATTACCACTAAATTTAGGTGCCTCTGCAGTTTGTTTTCCAGATAATTTGGAGGTTATTCGACTGAGCCCACTGCCGACGCGTCATATCCTATTGATGACAAATATGGCAGGCAGGATGATTAAATATTTGTATTTGTATAATGTGGGATTGTTGTTGAAAGCTCATTTTAGATACTCTTCAATTCAAGAAGAAGAAAGAAGAGAAGAAGCTGAAACAACGATTGGCTATATATCTCTTAACATGGAGGCAGCTGGTCCATTCTTGCTGGATTATGTTATTGTTTTCATGCATGAATTTCCTGGTCAAGCTTTATTTGTCTTTTAATTACCCGAGTCTGTTCAGAGTCAGGCTGCCTAGCTGCCTGCACCTGTCTTTGCCCAGATTTTTTAGCTTGTATACATTCTGGTCGGATCGAACCTGGTTGTGTGGATCAAGTCCAGGTCATTGTCCAGGATATATTTGCAATCAATAAAGCAGGGTCAAAAGTCTTGTCCTTAAACATATACGAAATAGGATGTACCATATCAACATAGTATAAGATACGAAAATTGGAGTTGCCAAAAAAAAGTATAACATATTCAACTCCAGGAGACAAGCCATTAGTTTGTTAGTAGGACCAGAAACAGGGTCCAAAAAATTCAAGGAGCGACTCATCCTACAGTGGCCCCCTTGAGTAAAACCAAAGACGACATTAGAATGTATCACAGCTTTTTTGCCAGGCAGTTATGTAGAATTTCTGGTCGATCTTTTTTACAAGATGTGAAGTACTTCTATCTATTACTGTATGTTGTATGGCACATGCATATACAATTTATCGTCAGCGTCTAGCAGCTCTGGTTTGGTAAGGGTTTTATGTTTATACTTCTCATAGTTTCCTCCCAAAAACTTTCTGAGTTTATTTTTTCTGATAACCTTTGTTTTTGTCATAGAATCTCACGGCCACTGGTGTGAGGATCAATGAAGACTTCATCGGTGATATACAGACACAACATAAAAGCGATAGAACCACTGTTCATGTCGTAGTTGATAGTGATTCTAAAGTACGGTCCTCATAAACTTTGTTTGTTTTTCTGCATCTGAATTCCTTTTGCGGAGGCATTCTCTGTTTTCTGGATCAGGGCTGCTGATAGTGGCATTGCTGTCACTAAATATCTTGCACAAGACAAACATGTATTGGCATAAAAATATTGGATCACTTGCTTCATATGTGCTAGGGATACATGCATCATCCATGTAAGCAGCAAACATATGCATCCATGTACACTGTCGACTGTACATACCTAGTGCCGTGCATTTTTTTGCTTGTATTTATTGAAATCAGTTGTGGTTGTCTAGCTAGTGCTTCTCGCTCGAGATTCATTTGTGAAGGCCCATGGATCTAGTTTGTTGTTGTAATATGCCTCTATATTCATTTGTGAAGGCCCTTGGATCGTAGTGTGCACACAGCCCTTTGCCCAAAATAGGATTGGAGTGGATTAGGGTGCTGTGAAACTTGGATTGGATTGGATTGAGTCAAACCAAACAAATAAGGGTTGGATTAGAATTGGATCCTGCTAGAACAAATTAGGATTGGAGTGTGGTTAGGGCCGGATCCTGACCCATTCCCACGCCTAGGTGTGGTTGATTGGCATCTTGTGATACAGACAGGGCTTCTTCAGCATGTCGTCGAATACTCCGGGGCCTCGAGGGGCTGCTCGAGGGGCCCTTCGAGCCGGGTCAACAGCGAGGGCCTCATCGCCGTCGTCGTAGCGCCCCGGCGTGCGCGCCTCGCGGCGCAGCTTCTTGCCTTTCTTGCCTCGCTTGTGCTTTTGCTTGGGCTCCTTGTACTTGCTACCCTCCGCGGGCTCGTTGTCCACGCGCTTGCCCTTCTTCCCGTCGAAGATGGCCCCCACCGCCTTTTTGCCAGAGGCGAAGTTGGTGGCGATGTCGAATAACTCATTGGAGTCGACCAGCGGGCTGCGCCCGAGCTCGCGCACGAGGTCCCGGCAGGTCGTGCCCACAAGGAAGGCATGTACGATCTCGGACAGGGCCACGCTCGGGAGCTCCGTGCAGCGCTTGGAGAAACACCGTATGAAGTCCCGGACCGACTCGCCGGGCTTCTAGGTGCATGCGCGCAAGTCCCAGGCGTTCCCAGGGCACGTACGTTGCCTGGAAGTTCCCTGCAAAGGTGCGAACTAGGTCGTCCCAGTTGTAGATCTGGCTGGCCGGTAGATGCTAGAGCCACGTCCATGCCGAGTCGGCGAGGTGTAGTAGCAGGTTGCGGATGATGACCTCGTCGGTGGTGGCCACGCCCAGCTGGCACGCCAGGCGGTAGTCGTTGAGCGATACACGGGGGTCCGTCTCCCCCGTGTACTGGCCGATTGACGTGGGCTGGCGGAAGCATTGAGGAAAACTCGTCGTGCGGGAGGTGGTAGCCTGCCGTCGCCCGTGTCTCCGTGTTGCCCGTCCACCGCGCGTTAATGACGTTGCGAGCATCGCCGTCTTGGGCCTGCCCGCGCGTGTCAAGGATCCGCTCCCTGACCAGCGTTCGGCCATGGTTGGTGGGCTGCGCCGCCGCGCCGCCTGTGTGAACTGACGCATCAGGGTCTTGCGGACCCCGTCGTCCCACGCGCTCCCCTACTGGCGGATGTGGGACGCCGAGCTCTCGGCTTGCTGCACGGCCGCTTGCTCGGTGAGCGCCTGCTCCTCGCGGTGCAGGTTCCGCACCTCGGAATTGAGGGAGCGGGCATGGCCCACAGCAGTGTCGCGGCAGCGATGAGTTTTGGCTCTCTCGCGGAGGCGTGTTTGGGTTGTCGACGTCGAAGTCTGCATTGATGCACTCGCGGGCTTGCTTGCCCAGCTCGCGCGCTTTCGCCTTGTGCGGAGGCTTTCCCGGTGATGGAGGCGCGAAGTAGTCACACCGCGCGGTACTCCTCCGCGAGTTTGGCTTCGAGCTCACGCGCTTGGGCCAGCTCCGCGTTGATGTTGGTACCCCTCGGCAGTGAGGGGGAAGCTCGCTCGGCCCCGCACCCTGGTGCGGTCCAGTTCCCGGGTTGGGGGGAACCTTTCCGTCGCCAGCTTCTGCCGCGTTTGCGGCGTTTGCTTGATCGTTGGCGAGCACGACGAAGCACTCCCGCGTGGGGTCGTAGCTCCCGGTGCTGGAGTTGTCGGAGTAGCCGAACCAGTAGTGCGCTGCGTCGAGGAACCGCTGGAATATCACCGGGTCCGGCAAACCGGAGAAGTCCCACTCCGCGTACCCGTGCGAAGTGGTATGACTCGTCGTCGGTGGTGGCGGCGAGGTTCCCAACCGCTGGGACGTGACGGTTGGGATGGCCCTCACACGCCGCCACGCCGATGCTGGCGGATGAGGCATGCGCCATTGCAGCGCCACGCAAGCCGAGGTGGAACCGCGGCCCGGAAACCGCATGCCCCCCCGGCGGAGCGGTTGCCGTATCATCGGCGATCGCGTCGCGTTGCGAGGCGACGCGTGTGTCCCATCATCGTTCCGCCCTCGCTTGTCGAGAACGCTGACCGAAGCGTCGTCAGCATGGAGGTGCTGAAGGGCCTGCAGCGTCCGCCTGGGCGGGTGCTGGGGCGTCAGCAGCGGGTGCAACGGGGACCGGTCCTGGCCCGGTCGACCGCCGCGAGCGAAGCTCGTCGCGGTTGGTGATACGCATGAGATAGCCGTTCACTGTGGCCTGAAAGTTCTAGCTCCTGAACTGGATTTCGAAACTGGCTGGGAGGGGGTCCAAGCTGCCCATGTAATACCTCTGGCCCCAGTACTCGGTGCGAATCACCATCGAGAAGGCAGGCGGGAGCAGATTCTCAGCGTGCGTACCCCTACCTGGCGCGCCAACTGTTGGTGCGGAATGTAGTCCCGACACTAACTAGTAAGAAGCGCTGAGATCTATCTTTCTATGGCCGGTGCTAAGCAACTAGTGACACTGATTTTTATCCTGGTTCTGGCCGGGGGCCGTACGTCCAGCAGTGGTGTGCTCGGGGCACTATATTGCGTTGCACCGTGGTGCTCGTAGAGGGGGGCTACAAGCGAGGTGGGAGAGGAGGCCGGGCCTCCAGGTCCCAGAGGTATTGATTGAGGTGAGTGCCAATATCGTGGTGAAGGCGGAGAGCGTGTGAGCGATCACGGTCCGTCGTCCCCCGTGGCTAAGGGATGGCCCCTCCTTTTATTGGCCATGGAGGAAGCAGTTTACAAATGTGCCACACTATTCTAGCTACGTGTGGAGGTATGGCGTACAGTGCCACGGAGCTGACGACCGTCCTAGCGAATCCTAATCCTGTTGGGACGTCGTGGCGAGTTCTGTGCCCGTACAGGGGCGGCTTCGAAGGTGGTGGCGTAGAGGGTGCTCTTCCGGCCCCTGCCCGTGGGCCGGCTCGAGGGTGTCGTTGATGGGAGGCTGTACGAGGCACAGTGGCGGGCGTGGCGATGTCCCGTCCCCGTCCACCTTAACAGCATCGGGGATGGCGCTGCAGTGCTTGGAGTGGCGTTGCAGTGGCGGGGATGGCCGCACAGGGCTGATAGTGATGGAGAGGACCGTTCCTGCCGGCCTGACGTCATGGTGTAGTCCTGTAAACATGGGAAAACTATTTGTCCCCCTTCGAGGGTTCCGCAGTTCCCCTTCGAGGGCTCGATGTGTTAGTCGTACAAAAGTAGGCAGCACAATGCCACGGAGCTGACATCGGCCTTTCCGCACAGTGTCGTACCGTGGCGGGGATGGTCTCGCCTAGGGAGTCGGTGGAACAGCGCTGGGGCGTGATCCCCAGGCGCGTCGGGGTCATGGTGCAGACCTGCGGTGTCAGATCATTAAATGCCCCTGCCGGGGGAGCAAGTATGGGCCTGTGACGCCCCCCCCCCCCCAGCGAGATGGAGACTCGCTCGAGGGGGCGCTCAGCCCCCGAGCGAGGCGGAGTCCCGCTCGAGGAGGCGTCTAACCCTCGAGCGAGGTGGAACCTAACTCGAGGAGGGGGAACCGACCCACGAGCATGGTGGATTTGTAGCGGGGCGAGTCGTACCCCTCGAGCGGAGCTGAGTTCCGCCCGAGGGTGGCTGGGCCGATTGTTTTGACGGGCCGTGGGTCCGTGGGCTTGTTTTGCACGCGTGTTTAGGTTCGTTTGCATTTTACGAGTTTAAGCGGGTTTCCCCTGGTCGTTTAGGGCACTCTCGTGGCTGTCCCCGACAACTTTGCCGCCAAATCTCCCCTGAATCGGACTCGATTTGGTGGTTTTTCGAGTTGCTCGAGTTCGTGCCCTAGAGAGCCGAAATCTTCGATTCCTCTTGATTGTGAGTGATTCGGGTCAATTCTTTTGAGGTATAGGTTGCCCATTAGGTAAGCCAGCTATTCCCGGAGTTTCGCTGCAATCCGTGGAGTGATTCGGGAGATCGGGCGATGGGAAGTTGAGGGATGACCCGCGGGTAGGTTTTCTGGAAGGGGCGGTCTAACCGCCTAGGGGGTCGGTCTAACCGCCCTGGGCCTTCCGAGTCGAGGTTTTGATTTTGCCGGATTTTCCTCTGTGAGTTTGTTCGCCTTGATCAGAGGAGCGTTCAGGTGAAATCTTGGGTCATTTTCGTGCTGCTTGCTAGGAGTTCTTGCTTGGAGTTCTTTGCGGGTACAGGAGGTTAGACCACCCCTGGTAGTCAGTCTAACCACCCCTAGGCCCCTGGGTGAAGTTTTGGTATTCGCTATGATTTCCTTGTTGCTAGCTTGGCCTTGACCAGAGATTTCTACTGGTGAACCGTGGTGCGTTTCGGTGCTCGGAAGAGGCTTTTCAGAGGATTCCTTAGTCACCAGGTGGAGGCGATCTAACCGGCCCCCATAATCGGTCAGACCGCCCCCCTCCTGTCAGCTTGCTCTCGAGTCGCTTCTGCTGCTGTGTTCGTGTAGTAGTCGAGGCTGCTGGTAGTGTTTGATCCTAGGACTAGTAGCACTCCAGTGGCAAATGGAAGGCAGAAGTGCGGAGCGTGTGATTTTGGAGGTCCGACCGAGCGAGTTCATCTTGTTGGAGTTTCAATCTCCTTCGAGAAGAATTTTTATCGGCTCGCATTCACTCCCGCCCTCCTCTCTGGTCGCCTAATCGGTCATTCACTTGCTACAATCCGGAATGGGCCAACATAGCGATAAGTGAGCTTACCCTTTTCTTGAAATATTTTTGTTCCTTTAAAGGGTGAAACTTTGAGATAAACATGATCTCCCACTTTATACTCTATTTGTCGCCTTTTCCAGTCAGCATAATGCTTTTTGCGGAGTTGAGCAATTTTAAGTCTTTCTTAGATCATTTTCACCTTTTCTTCAGCTTTTATGACAATGTCTGGACAAAATATCGGTGTTCTCAGGATTCCGACCAATTTAGAGGAGTTCTACAACTACGGCCATATAATGCTTCACAAGGTGACATCCCAATACTTCCTTGAAAGCTATTGTTGTAGGAAAATTCAGCAAACGGCAAGCAAGTCTCTCAATCTTTCCCACAGATAATGGTACAAGCTCTAAGCATATCTCCAAGAATTTGATTTACTCGCTTGGTTTGGCCATCGGTTTGGGGATGATAGGTGGTGCCAAAAGTGAGAGTAGTACCCATGGCATCATGAAGACTCTCCCCAAAAATAAGCGGTGAATTGAGGCCTTCGATCGGAAACAATCGTCTTAGGTACCCCATGAAGACATACAATCTTGGTAAGATAAAGCTCGACATATTTTGCCACAGTATAAGAAGATTTTACCCGATGGAAGTGAGCTGATTTGGTGAGTCGGTCTACAATAACCCAAATAGAATTATAGACATGGAGAGTGTGAGGCAAACCCGAGGTTGAAGAGTTCCGGCCGGCTTGAGATGTTCGGCCTTCACCCTTCGACAAGTATCACATTCAGCTACATAATGAGCCACTTCTATTTTCACGTGAGGCCACCAAAATCTCTTCCTCACATCTTGATACATCTTGTTGCTTCCGGGATGGATTGAGAATTGAGATTCATGAGCTTCAGCAAGAATTTTCTGTCTAAGCTCAAAATTTTTGGGAACAACCAAGCGTTTCCCATACCAAATAGTGCCATCATCTTCAAGGGTGACCTCCATGGCTTCGCCCTTAACTTTTCTAGCTCGGATCTTTCCCATTCCTTCATTTCCCTTTTGAGATTTCTTAATTTCATTAATAAGATTAGAAGTTATCACAAGAGAGGCAAGCGACCCATGCTAGACCATGGAGAGGTTGAGCTTCCGAAAATCTTCACAAAGTGTGTCGACTCTGGATTGGGCACGTAAGCAATTGCAGTGTGCCTTTCGACTCATTGCATCAGCCACCACATTAGCCTTGCTGGAATGATAATGGACTTCCAATTTATAATCTTTGATCAATTGAAGACATCTTCTTTGCCTGATGTTAAGTTCAGATCGGGTAAAAATATATTTGAGGCTCTTGTGATCGGTATGGATATTGCAAGGATTACCAGGAAGATAATGCCGCCAAATTTTTAGAGCATGAACAACGGCAGTAAGTTCAAGATCATGAGTAGGATAATTTTCTTCATGCCGCTTCAATTGGCGAGAAGCATAAGCAATGACACGACCTTCTTGCATGAGAACACACCCTAAACCAATTCTGGAAGCATCACAATAGACATCAAAGCCTTTGGTGATATTCGGTTGAGCTAGGATAGGGGCGGATGTACGCTTGGTTTTGAGCATTTGGAAAGCTTATTCATAAGCATCCGACCACTTAAAAGGAATACCCTTCTTCAACAATTCAGTCATAGGCTTGGAGATTTTTAAAAAGTTCTCAGTGAACCTACGGTAATACCCCGCAAGTCCAAGAAAACTCCGAATATCTTTAACATTTTTAGGTTGTTCCCAATCAAGCACAACCATCACCTTTCTTGGGTCAACGGCCACCATTTTCAGTGAGAACATGGCCAAGAAAAGAGACTTTCTTTAGCAAAAATTCACATTTCCTAAACCTGGCATAAAGGTGATTAGCATGGAGCTTTTGAAGAACAATGCGGATATGCTCAACATGCTGTTCTTCGGTCTTGGAGAAGATAAGAATGTCATCACTGAAGATCACAACAAAGACATCAAGCTCCTCAAAGAAGATAGAGTTCATCCAGTACATGAAATATGCCGGGGCATTGGTTAACCCAAAAGACATCACCGTGTACTCATAAAGCCCATACCTCGTAGAGAAAGCTCTCTTCAGAATGTCTCCTTCGCGAATTTTTATTTGATGATAACCCAAGCGAAGATCAATTCTAGAAAAGACCTTAGCACCGGATAATTGATCGAATAAGATATCAATCCTAGGAAGAGGATATTTGTTCTTCACGGTTACTTCATTTAGTAGCCGATAATCCACCACCATTCTTAGAGTTCCATCCTTCTTTGACACAAACATAGATGGGCATCCCCAAGGTGAGGAGCTCGGACAGATATATAGCTTGTCAAGAAGATCTTGCAATTGTTTCTTTAACTCCACAAGTTCATCAGGTGGCATTCTATAGGGTCTTTTGGAAATTGGGGTCATTCCGGGGAGCAATTCAATAACAAACTCCACTTCCCGGTCGGGAGGCATCCTCGGTAATTTTTTAGGAAAGACATCTGGAAATTCAAATACAATTGGAATAGCCTCTAATTATGGCTTGACTTGAGCATTAAGTGTATAAAGTTGAGGGCCACTCTTTCCACAAAGAGAAAGAACAACCCGTGAACAGGATGGATGTTTAAGTTCAATAGAACAAGGATTGCGTCTAATAACCTCATCATGCTTAGTCATCCAATTCATGCCAATACTAATATCAAAATCTTCAAGATCAATGACCACAAAATTTACTATGAAGGTGAGACCAACAACTTCTAGTTGAGCTAGATTGACCACTTCATGAGTTACTAATGTTGCACCCGGGGCATCGATATGAAATGGAATAGGCACTTTTCTAATGGGAAATTGATGCTTAAAGGCAAATTTTTTACTCATGAAAGAATGAGATGATCTGGAATCAAATAATGCCCGAGTATTGATTGAGTTGAGTGAAACCATACCAACAAGCACATGTTCATCTTCATTAGCTTCCTCGGCGGAGATATGATTCAATTTGCCGCACTTGGGTGGTTGGGCATTCTTCACCTTTTGAAAATTAGGTGGAGGAGGCATAGGAGGCTTGGGAGCACTGTTGGTAGAGGGGCACCCATGGGACAAATGTCCATGCCCGCCACAATTATAGCACGACCCCTTAGAAGAAGAAGAATTCCCACCACCGCCTCCCAACTGTCCACTAGGGCAGGGAGGTTGCCCTTATGATGCCGGAGGACATCATGACATCCACATCGGTTGAGGAGCACCAAATCCCGGAATCCGGGGTGGAGGAGAAGGTCCCGTGCGCGGATGTTTGAAGGACCGATTAGGCGACGAGAGAGGGGGGAGGGAATGAGAGCCGATAAAAATTCTTCTCGAAGGAGATTGAAACTCCGACAAGATGAACTCGCTCGGTCGGACCCCCAAAATCACACGCTCCGCACTTCTACCTTCTGTTTGCCAAAACCACGTAGCCACTGGAGTGCTACTGGTCCTAGGAACAAACACTACCAGCAACCTCAACACACACACCCACGACAGCGGAAACAACTCGAAAGCCGGTTGTCCAGAGGGGGCGGTTAGACCGGGTATAGGGGGCGGTTAGACCGCCTCCACCAGGCAACCAAGAATTCCTCCGAAACACCTCTTCCGAGCACCAAAACGCACCACGGTTTCACCAACAGAGATCTCTGGTCAGGGCCATGCTAGCTACCAGAAAATCTTGGCGAAAACCAAAACTCCACCTAGGGGCCTAGGGGCGGTTAGACCGGCTACCAGGGGCGGTCTAACCTCCTGTACCCAGCAACGAACTCCAAACAAGAACTCCTAGCAAACGGCACGAGAACAACCCGAAATTTCACCCAGACGCTCCTCTGATCAAGGCGAACAAACTCACAGAGAAAAATCCAGCGAAACAGAACTTTAACCTGGAAGACCCAGGGCGGTTAGACCACCCCCTCCAGGCGGTTAGACCGCCTCTCCGAGAAAACGAACCCGCGGGTCAAACCTCAACTTCCTCGCGCCGTATCTCCCGAATCACTCCACGGATTGCAGCGAAACTTTGGGAATAGCTGGGTTACCTCCTGGGCAACCTCTACCTCAAAGGAATCGACCCGAATCGCTGACAATCAAGAGGAATCGAAGAAATCGCTTCTCTAGGTCAAGAACTCGCCCAACTCGAAAAACCACCAAATCGAGTCTGATTCAAGAGAGATTTGGGGGCAAAGTCACCAGCCAAAGAGGCACAAGATGCTCATATGTGACACCCACCAATAACCCCAAGAAGTCGTCCTCAAAAGACCGCCAACAAAGAGCTCCGAAAATCAACACAAAGAAGGACGGGAAAACCACCTTCAGGAACAACGTCGAACCATCTATACATACCAAGAAGGTTCGTACAAAGGTCTAGCTTGCCACCCAAACATCCATCCCTCTCTATAGATCTCACATGAAGCTCTCAAGCTAGTCCTAGGAAAACTAGAAAAAAAGAGAACGAAAATGGAAAAACAAATGAGCTAGGGTTCCAAGAGTTGCCTGCCATCCATCCACTCAATGAGTATATATGGAGGCACCCAAAAGACTAAACTACCCTTACTTAACACTAGGGATACAAGCCCTTCAAGGGCGAATTTGGAAGTCTTCAGATTTTGTTCATCGGACGGATGCCCGGTGACTGCAACCTGCTTAGCCTCGACGCAAGCCTTGCGATCCCGACGCGTGTCCTCCGCTTCGAAGCATCTCGACGCCAGCGACCAGGGCGGTTAGACCGCCCCCCTGGGCGGTTAGACCGGCCCGGGCAATCTGACCGGCCTAGGTGGTCTGACCGCCCCTCCTGGGCGGTTGAACCGGCCTGGGTTGGCCACACCTCCTCGTCGAGTCTTCGGCCTCGGTTTTGTGACTTAACCGAGTAACCTAGTGGTTTTCTGGTGAACCACTGCAAACCCCGCGAACTCGATGTAGCCTCCGCCAATCTCCACTCATGACTTGGCTCCCACGTAGTCCCGGCTCGACCTTGGTTTTGAGGCTCTACCAAGAAACCGTCCACGACTTCATCTTGCTGTTCATGCCACCATGCGGCCCGCACTTGACCCCACTGGCCACCGGGTCCCTCGAACAAAGCCTACTTGTCTTCTCCACACCTGGAGGCCTCACTGGCAACGATCTTTTGCGCTTGTTCTTCACCTGCACCAACACGAGTCAAGCCGCATCCTGCACCTGCAATACTTAGCGAAGAATCAGTCCACACAACGTTGTCAATCACTCATCACACAAGGAAGCGACCATCCACCGGTCTTCGAACCACACATGGTCCTCAATCTCCCCCTTGATGAGTGCATTGACAATACCCACATGAAGTAATGCAAGAGAAAAGGAAAAGAAAATAAACAAATAAAAAGAAACCTCAACAAGCGATCGAAAGCCAAAGAAAGGCGAAGAGCAAGATCACTTGAAGAAGACAAGTCTCGGACCCCTCAGGCAAGGGCAACGGCTCGACACAAAACCATGCTCAAACAAAGAGCACAAACCACCGAACCAAAGCTCGAACACCACAAAGAGCTCCCCCTATACATATGCAAGCTCCCCCTGAGCCAAAACACACTCCCCCTGAACCAATGCAGCAATGCAACATGGGAATACAGCAAAGTGCAAAAACTGCTCACCAGACCCAGGGGCGGTTAGACCGCCTTCACAGGGCGGTTAGACCGCCTGCATCTCAACTGACCGCGTGGGGGCGGTTAGACCGCCCCAAGAGACCGGCCCTTCACCAAAACTGCTCAAATTTTCCCGAACCAATTGGAACACCTTCCAAACACTCCCAGGTGCCCAAAGCATGCACAAACTTCTCCCCCTTGTTGACAATTCATGAATCAAGGCAAAATGCGAAAAGTTTCAGCATATAGCTTCTCAAATATACAAAATTCATCACAAGGAGCTACACAAGTCCAAATGAGCAAGTTAGATACTCTACAGGTTCGTAATGACCTTAACTACGTGATCACCAAGTTTCACAACCATTGGAGAAGGCTAAAAAGGATTTGAGTAATTTTGCAAAAAGTTACTCTGTCATAAGCAAAAACCTAAACATGAGCAAAACATGTCGAAATGGCCAAGCCATACAAACTTCATGCTAGGACAGCCATTCTAATCATAAGACCATCACAAACACCCACAAGCACCTCATGTCATGTCAAAGCCACCAAGTCATGTGCCTACTTCTATATATGAGACTTCTCATTGGTAGGCATCATGCAACAGTTTAACACCCAAAGCAAATTAAATTTAGCACATATGACATGGGAGCATATTTTCCAAGCATTCTACATTTCATTTTCAGATTCATAATTGGTACATGAAATGTCTTTGCGACAAAAAGGAACTTATGCCCCTCCACAAGATGAAGCAAGAGGGCTAAACATTCGTGATGGCAAATGAGCCTTTGGCCCCATATGATCAATAAACTAGCTATCCAACCACAAATTAAGCATAGCAAAGCCACTAAAACATGTCAAGATCATATAAAGGCATTTACACATGAGAGAGCATATATGTGACACTTTTGAAAAAACATAGCCATCAACCATGGATTATTCATCAAGGTCATCAAGAGCTAAGCCAAACTAACCATAGCATACCAAACAAGCTCACAAAGACATATATAGCATCCCATGGTGATCAATGTATATAGGAGAAGCTTTTCCTATCCAATGCATATGATACAAAATGCATGCAATCTAAGATACAAAAATGCCTATACATCATGTTACATATGCCATGCCAAATGCAAGAAATGCACAAAGGAAACTATACATATGCTACAAAGGAGCTTCCACACACCCAACTCAAGAGATCAAACACACACCAAGTTCCCCCGCAAGCGAGTGAAAGTTGCTTGATCTAGGGGTTTGGTGAAAATATCGGCTAGTTGGTCATGTGTGGGTACATGGATCAAAGCTATCTTTCCTTTCTCTACGTTATCTCTCAGAAAATGATACCTCACTTCTATGTGCCTGGTTTTGGAATGGAGCACTGGGTTCTTTGCAACGCTTATGGCACTGGTGCTATCACATTGAAGTGGAACATGGGTATACTCCTCACCAAAGTCACTCATGGTGTATGAAATCCCAAGGAGCTGAGAGCAACAACTAGCAGCGGCAACATACTCTGCCCCGGTAGTGGACTGAGAAACACTCGACTGTTTGCGGGAAGACCAAGACACCAAAGAAGATCCCAAAAACTGGCAAGTCCCAGAAGTGGACTTCCTGTCCAACCGACACCCGGCAAAATCCGTGTCTGAAAAACCATGAAGCGCCAAAGAAGAGGACGCGGAGTACCAAAGGCCGAAGTCGGGAGTGTGACGCAAGTACCTGAAAATTCGCTTCACCGCTTGCCGATGCGAAGTCCTCGGGGACGCTTGAATACGAGCGCACAGACATACCGAGAACTGGATGTCTGGCCTCGTTGCCGTCAAGTAGAGGAGTGACCCGATCATGCTTCGGTACTCCTTCTGATCCACATGTTCACCTTCCTCGTCCCAACCAAGAGCCGTAGTTGTACTCATAGGCGTCGTCACAGCCTTGGAATCGTCCATCTTGAACTTCCGCACAATGTCCTTGGTGTACTTAGCTTGGTGCACAAATGTTCCTTCCTTTGATTGTTTGATTTGTAGCCCGAGGAAGAACTGCAACTCGCCCATCATGCTCATCTCAAATTCCCTGCTCATATCCTCTGCAAACCTTGCAACAAGAGAGTTAGACGAGCCACCAAAGACAATATCATCCACGTACACCTGCACAATCAGGATATCTCTGCCCTGCCTCAGCAAAAACAAGGTCTGATCGACCTTCCCCATCTCAAAACCTCTCTCAAACAAGAACCTCCTCAACCTACCATACCAAGCTCTAGGCGCCTGCTTCAACCCATACAGCGCCTTCCTCAACTTGTACACCAGGTGGGGGTACTTCTCACTCTCAAACCCTGGAGGTTGCCTCACATACACTTCTTCCTCCAACACACCATTCAGAAAAGCACTCTTCACATCCATTTGGTGCAACTTGAACCCTTTAGCCACGGAAAAGGCTAGAAGAATCCTTATCGCCTCCAAACGGGCTACGGGAGCAAAGGTCTCCTCGTAGTCGATCCCCTCCTTCTGACTGAACCCCTGAGCAACAAGCCTCGACTTGTTTCTCACAACCTCACCTTTCTCTCCCTCTTTGTTCTTCCACACCCACTTTGTACCAATCGGCTTACACCCTGGGGGAGGGTCAACCAACTCTTAAACCTGATTCCTCTCCAAGTCCTCCAACTCCTCATGCATCGAATTAACCCAATTGTGATCAGATAGTGCGTGTCCAATGTCTTTGGGCTCAAAAGTAGCAACAAATGCAGCATGAGCGAAATGGGAGTTGTTTCGAACCCTTGACCGTGTAGTGCGTTCATTCACGTCGTCGATGATCCTCGAAGCTGGGTGATCCACTTGTACTCGCCGAGGAGGTTCTCGCCTCAATGCTACTTCCCCCTCAACATTAGCTTCTCCTCATTCTAGATTTGTCGTCATAGGTGTAGAAGAGGGTCCGTCCATCATCGTAGTCGAAGTAGTGGGTACATGTTCAGCCGGGGGCACCGCACCGCCATCTTCATCGTCTCCATGTTCATGCTCCTCCTCCTAAAAGATCTCCTCGCCAATCTCATCATCACCTACACACTCAAAGACAAGCTGACTACGTGGCCCTGTCTCGTCGAAGGTTACCTCGAAAGTCTCCACGATTTGGTTAGTTTCAAGATTGAGCACACGATATGCTTTAGAATGAGATGCATAACCGAAGAAAATACCATCGACAGACCTAGCCTCAAACTTATCCAACTTCCGGCCTTTCTTCAGAATGAAACACTTGCAACCAAAGACATGGAAGTGACTCACATTGGGTGTGCGACCATGCATCAACTCATAGCATGTTTTATTTTTGTGCACTCTGAGGTAGATCCTGTTTGACACATAGCACGCGGTATTCACTGCCTCAGCCCAATACCTCCTCGGAGTCCTATGCTCATCAAGCATCGTCCGAGCCATCGCGCACAAGGTCCTATTCTTCCTTTCCACAACACCATTCTGGGGAGGCACATACGGACTCGAAAACTGGTGCTCAAGACCCAAGTCATGGCAAAAGGTTTCAAAACGAGAGTTTCTGAATTCCGAGCCATTATCGCTGCGGATAGCTCGTATGGCATCTCCGTGCCTCTCGTTCCTCAACCTCAAGACTAGATCTCGAACAAAACCAAACGTCTCCCCCTTATCCTCGAGAAAGAACACCCACGCATACCGAGAATAGTCGTCCACCACAACAAAGACATACCACTTCCCACCCGCAGATCGCACACGAGCTGGGCCAACAAGGTCCACATGGAGCAGCTCGCATGGACGCTCAGTCATCACATCGGTGAGAGGCGGGTGAGAAGAGGCTACCATCTTGGCATGCCTACACGGAGCACAAACCAACTCTTTCTCAAGCCTCAACCGTGGCAATCCTCGGACCAAATTGAGTTTACTCAAGTGCGACAAAAGGTCAAAGCTCAAGTGACCCAACTTCCTATGCCACTTCCACAACTCACTTGAAGAACCAGCCAAGAATCAACGCTCCAAACCCGAAGACTGAGAAAAATCAGCACGAACCACCTGACCCTCGGGAACGACCATACAAACAAGGTCCCCTCGAGACTCCAAAATCCGAGACCCACCGGGCCGAAACAACACCTCAAAACCCTCATCCAACAACTGGGACACAGAAAGCAAATTGTACCCCAGCGATTGAACAAGAGCAACGCGCCTCAGAGTGATCTTGTCACTCACATTAATCTCACCTTCTGAAAGCACACACCCACACCCATTGTCCCCAAAAGTGATGTACCTCTTTGTCACCACCGAGACAAGACTTGAGAACCACCCCCTGTCTCCGGTCATATGCCTCAAGCAACCGGAGTCAATCAACCAAATGTTATTCAAGTCTCCCACCTGAAATTCAGAAACGAGCACGTGAGCGAACAAACGACTCATCACTGGGTTAGTACCAAAAGAGTAAAACCAGTGCCGAGCCATTTGCTCGAAAGTGGGGTTGGCACACACAAAACCATCTTTCCTACCAAAACTACCACCATGAACACCACCTTGGTAACCACTCCGAGGAAACCAACGCTCGCCGCCTGGAGGAGGACCAAAACCACGAAAGAAGGCTCGTGGACCGTCCTCTCCTTCTCAAAGCTACGACTCCTCCCATCCCTGTAGTGAACTCGAGGAGGAGAATGCCTAGCAAACTGACCACCTGCTGACTCTCCAGACCAACCACCAGCACCACTATCTCCAGAACTGAAACCTCTCGACTCTCCACCTCGAAAACCACTCCGCCCAGAATTCTGGGGGTGGCGGTTGAACCGCCTAGCCAAGACGGTCTAACCGCCCCCCCTCTGGGCAGGGTCGGTCTGACCGCCTAGCCAGGCTGGTCTGACCGCCCTCTCCAGAACAGCTCCTCAGCTGCGGGAACTCACGTCTCCCCATACCGGAACACTTCTCACCACAGCTTTACCCCTGGGCAGTGGCATACGAGGCTTAGGTACACCATGGGAAGGGTTGTACCTATTCTTGTTCGCCCACTCCTTTGGCATCTTTTCTTCCCGCTTCCTCTTGAAGCAAAACTCATCCTTGTGACCATCTCTTCCACAATAGCCACGATGGAACCTCACAAGTTTAGGTTTAGGCTTGGATTGGGCTGCTCACTTGGTTTCTCTCCACTCAACTTCTCGACCGGTTTCTCCTCACTAGCCTTCTCACTCTCTTTCCCAAAGAACACTTCCCCCGAAGTGCTCACAAACTTGATAGGCTCTTGGAGATCATTTGTGGGTATAGGAAACACAGGTGGAGCTGGGGTTGTGTCTAGTCGGTTCCTAAGATGGTTAGGTTTTGGAGGGAAATCATTCTTGTGGTGGGTTTTTGGTGGCTCTGGGATATTCTCTCCACTTCCCTCACCAACCTTGTTTTCCCCAAGTCCCTCACCATCCTACCTCTTAAATGCCTCGATCATCATCCTCAACTGAGGCTCATGACTAGACAACCAACCCATCAACTTTCTCAGCTCATCATTCTCATCCTGCAAACGATCAACATAATGTGCAAGTTCCAAATTTTTCAAAGCATGCATTTCACAGGTAGAGCATGATGTAGGCATGGGTTCCTTCAATTTAGCCTCAAGAGAACTAGTGTAAGCATGCATCTCATCAATTTTAGCATGCAAAACAAGGTAAGAAGTGCAAGCACCTAGCAAAGCAGATCTAGATTTAAGCTCAGCCACTTCAACCCTAAGCACATCTAGTTCCTCACACTAGGAGGCATGCTTTTCCTTGAACAAAGCAAGATCAGCAAGAAAGATGGAGCAATCAGCACAATCAACTTCATCCGAAACAATAGGGCTCGCCTTAAGGGAATCAATCTCAAGCTTGCTATCAAGCACCTGTGTTTCTAGCTCAACCACTCTAGTCCTAGCATCATCGAGTGAAGCCCTAAGCTCTTTTCTCATTTTCTTTGCCTCTCTAAGCATGTCATCACGATTATCAAGCAAAGTACCAAGCCGTTCATTCTCCTGGCGCAAGAAGGGAAGCTCATCACGCGTCGCTCTGTGTGCTCTTCTTACTGCCGGAGCTCAGTGCCATGGTGCAAAAGCCGTCTCTAGCGAAGCAGCTCCGCCCGCTCAGGTTCTTGGTCGACTTCTTGTTCTTGCGACGATCACCTTCATCTTCACTGCTGCTCGAGCTCGAGGTGGAGTACGCGGAACTAGAGTCGATGTCGCTCGCTCCAACCATCGCTCGGGCCTTGCCTCGGCTCTCCTTCTTCTTCAATCGTCGCTCGTCCTTGTGCTTGTTCTTGTACTTGCTCTTGTGGTCGCGCCTCGACCGGTACTTGCCATCGTTCCTCGACTTGTGCTTGTAGCCATCCTTGTTCTCGACCTTCTCTGGGCAGTCGGCGACGAAGTGTCCCGGCTTTCCGCACTGGAAGCATGTCCTCGTGTTCCTCCTCATGTTCACTCGGTTCTCGTGCAGCCTCTCGAACCGCCTTGTCAGGAGCGCCAGTTCATCCTCTCCAAGCACATCAAACTCCTCATCTGGCATAGACATCAAAGATGATAAAGAGAACATCCTGGTGGATAGGTTAGTGTTAGCTTTTCCATTCGAACCACCAACGAGTGCAAGACTATGGGAATCAGTCGGACTCTCGAGCTTGGCAGTCATGCCCCTATCCACCTCAGCCGACTTGAGCTTCGAGAACAGCTCGTTCACCGTCAGAGTGTCATACTTCTCTGACTCCACAATGGCCTCGAACTTTCCACCCCATATTGTACGATCCAAAGAGTGTAAGATCTTGACAGCTCTATCATGATCATCGTACGGGAGCACGTCCACATTGGCCCTCATGTTGTTCACAACCACCGTGAACCTCTGAAACAAGATATTTATGGACTCACCACGAAGATGAGTGAAGTTCTCGTACTCTCTCCGGTAGGTCACCTACATCTGTGCCTGAACCTGGGCATTCCCAACATGAGCCTCCTTCAACACCGTCCAAATTCTATAAGCCAAGTGCTCGGTGTGCACCCGATCGAACTCAGGCTGACACAAAGCACGAAACAAGTAGTCGACCGCCTTATTGTTGGCGTCGAATCTGTCCCTCGATCCTGGAGTGAGGAAGTCCATCGGCTGGACATAGCCTATGTCCACCGTGACATCCCAAAGGATCTGACCCTTTCCGCGGAGGAACGCTCGAATCCGCTTACTCCACATCTGGTAGTTCTTGCCATCGAAGTGTGGAGGACCCAAGCCCCGTTCCTGGTACGCCATCCTTGGATCTTAGACTGGTTAGAGTCAACAAAGACCCGAACCGGCTCTGATACCACTTGAAGGACCGATTAGGCGACCAGATAGGGGGGAGTGAATGGGAGCTGATAAAAATTCTTCTCGAAGGAGATTGAAACTCTGACAAGATGAACTCACTCGGTCGGACCCCCAAAATCACACGCTCCACACTTCTACCTTCCGTTTGCAAAAACCACGTAGCCACTGGAGTGCTACTTGTCCTAGGAACAAACACTACCAGCAACCTCAACACACACGCACCCACAACAGCGGAAACAACTCGAAAGCCAGCTGTCCAGAGGGGGCGGTAAGACCGGGTATAGGGGGCGGTTAGACTGCCTCCACCAGGCAACCAAGAAATCCTCCGAAACACCTCTTCCAAGCAACAAAACGCACCATGGTTTCACCAACAGAGATATCTATTCAGGGCCATGCTAGCTACCAGAAAATCTTGGCGAAAACCAAAACTCCACCCAGGGGCCTAGGGGCGGTTGGACCGGCTACCAGGGGCGGTCGAACCTCTTGTACCTAGCAACGAACTCCAAACAAGAACTCCTAGCAAACGACACGAGAACGACCCGAAATTTCACCCAGACGCTCCTCTGATCAAGGCGAACAAAGTCACAAAGGAAAATTCGGCGAAACAGAATTTTCACCTGGAAGACCCAGGGCGGTTAGACCGCCCCCTCCAGGCGGTTAGACCGCCTCTCCCGAATCACTCCACGGATTGCTGCGAAACTTCGGGAATAGATGGGTTACCTCCTGGGCAACCTCTACCTCAAAGGAATCGACCCGAATCGCTCACAATCAAGAGGAATCGAAGAAATCGCTTCTCTAGGTCAAGAACTCGCCCAACTCGAAAAACCACCAAATCGAGTCCGATTCAAGAGAGATTTGGGGGCAAAGTCACCAGCCGAAGAGGCACAAGATCCTCATATGTGACACCCACCAAAAACTCCAAGAAATCGTCCTCAAAACACCGCCAACAAAGAGCTCCGAAAATCAACACAAAGAAGGACGGGAAAACCACCTTGAGGAACAATGTCGAACCATCTATACATACCAAGATGGTTCGTACAAGGTCTAGCTTGCCACCCAAACATCCATCCCTCTCTATAGATCTCACATGAACCTCTCAAGCTAGTCCTAGGAAAAACTAGGGAAAAAGAGAATGAAAATGGAAAAACAAATGAGCTAGGGTTCCAAGAGTTGGCTGCCATCCATCCACTCAATGAGTATATATGGAGGCACCCAAAATACTAAACTACCCTTACTTAACACT
This sequence comes from Cenchrus americanus, assembly GCA_947561735.1. Classification (NCBI taxonomy): domain Eukaryota; kingdom Viridiplantae; phylum Streptophyta; class Magnoliopsida; order Poales; family Poaceae; genus Cenchrus; species Cenchrus americanus. The sequence continues at coordinate 159,155,954 of OX387242.1, read as the reverse complement.
AGGGATACAAGCCCCTCAAGGGAGAATTTGGAAGTCTTCAAATTTTCTTCATCGGATAGATGCCCGGTGACCGCAACCTGCTTAGCCTCGACGCAAGCCTTGCGATCCCGACGCGTGTCCTCCGCTTCGAAGCATCTCGGCGCCAGCGACCAGGGCGGTCAGACCGCCCCCTGGGCGGTTAGACCGGCCCGGGCAATCTGACCGGCCCAGGTGGTCTGACCGTCCCTCCTGGGCGGTTGAACCAGCCTGGGTTGGCCACACCTCCTCGTCGAGTCTTCGGCCTCGGTTTTGTGGCTCAACCGGGTAACCCAGTGGTTTTCTGGTGAACCACTGCAAACCCCGCAAACTCGGTGTAGCCTCCACCAATCTCCACTCAAGACTTGGCTCCCACGTAGTCCCGGCTCGACCTTGGTTTTGAGGCTCTACCAAGAAACCGTCCACGACTTCATCTTGTTGTTCATGCCACCATGCGGCCCGCACTTGACCCCACTGGCCACCGGGTCCCTCGAACGAAGCCTACTTGTATTCTCCACACGTGGAGGCCTCACCGGCAACGACCTTTCACGCTTGTTCTTCACCTGCACCAACACGAGTCAAGCCGCAACCTGCACCTACAATACTTAGCCAAGAATCAGTCCACACAACGTTGTCAATCACTCATCACACAAGGAAGCGACCATCCACCGGTCCTCGAACCTCACATGGTCCTCAACGTTGAGAGCTTGAGCTACCACCCATGGAAGAAGGGGCAACCCTCTTGCGGTTATGCACCTCAAGTGCATTCAAATTATACTCCGCCTTGATTGATTTGCTCACAAGATCATTGAAATCCTTGAAATCAATGTTGGAGTGTTGGGATTTAAGTTTCAAAGATAAACCCTCCATATAGCAATATTGTTTCTTCTCATTCTCATAAACATCATTGGAAGCATATTGAGAGAGGTAGTTGAAAGTATTAGTGTACTCTCGCACCGACTTATTGCCTTGCTTAAGCTTGCAGAATTCATCTCTTTTTAATTTGAGGACACTCTTGGGAATATGATGATCACGAAAGCCTTGCGAAATTCATCCCAAGTTATACGATGTGCTGCACCAACTTGGGCCTTATAGCCTCTCCACCATACTCCCGCGGCATCTTGAAGTTGATGTGCCGCAAAAGTCACTTTCTCATCATCGGTATTTTCAAAGAGCCCAAGCTTATCTTCTATAGTAGAGATCCAATAGTCCGCATCTAGGGGCTCATCTGACCCTCTAAAGATTGGAGGTTCTGTTTTCATAAAAGCGGAAATGGCCCTTATTTTGAGGTCCACCATTGTTATTTCCACCACCTTGGCCTTGGGCGGCTGCATTAAGAGCTTGGAGAATTTGGTTTTTAACCAACCGGCCCTCATTCGCACTCCGAAGGAGTTCTTCAATGACTAGGCCCAAATTAGGAGGAGGTGGTAAGTTATCCTCACCATCACCCTGACCCACCGATCGATTATCAACCATCATGCCACCAACCACACCTTAGGTTAGCGACCAAGAAAGAAAATTGATATAATACAACTTACACAATAAAATTGCACAACAAGTATACATCTACCACAAATGTGTGAGAATTTTTTTTGATACGATGGAATAGATAATGTACATCATGAAAAGATGGTATTGAAGAATTTTGGACAGCAAGCATAGAATTATACATTCCAAACAAAGTCAAGAATATAAACCCATAATAATTCCCACATAAAATAAATTTATGCATGAATGAAAATGATACATGATGAAATACTGCAACATACTAATATCTCACAAAGACACATATAAATAACGGAGGTCCACATAGATAATAATAGTACAATATATAGGCATGATAGCTAATTAGTGTCTCACAACGTCTCACCAATTAACTATTTTGATTACACAAAATAGGCGGTACATTACAGGAAGTCACATAGCTTGCAAAGTCTCATAATCGTCATGAGATTACACAAATAATTTAGTTAGGACCGTAGGGAGCTCTCGCGAAGAAAGGTGGGAACACATCACGAAGTTGGGCGTTGGGTGATCCGGTGTCACCGGGATTAGCTTCCAGATGGGTGAGATTCTCTGTTTGCCCACCATAGACAGACTTTCTAGTCCAATTAGTAGGAGCAAAGTGGTGAACACGCAACCTAGCTGGCATTAGAACTTGCATCCCACCATGTTGGGGTGGTGTAATGCCTTGAACAAAAGGATAGGTAAAATTATGGAAAGCTTCTTCATGCACGGTAGCATCATTGGCATAGAGCACATCCTCTTGAACATGCCCTGTATGGACATAAGGTTCTACAGCATGTTGCAGCTAATTGAGGCGACGTCTTGTTTCCCTAAGCTCCCAACGAAGGCATCTCATATTGTGGTCTTGAGCTCTCACTAATTCTAACATGTGCCTTTCATACAATGGAGCACCCACCGGGGCTATGTCAACCACATTCACACCCGGTTGTGGTCCTCGCATTGGAAAGTGTTGAAATGATGGCATCCATAATTCTCCAATTTCTTGGTGGAGGTGTGTCATAGCTTTAAATGCCACTTCTTGAATTGCCATACCCACTGAGGTACCGTGGGCGACAAAGTTGTGGGAGTGATTCACCCCTTCCACTAGGCGCATAGGGATGAACATGGTGGCAAAGTAGTCCACCAAGCCTGGCCCAAGGTCTCTTGCATAAATCGAAAACTCTGGTAGATACGAGAAGTTGCCCCGCCATAGCATCTCGTTGAGGATGGAAGGGAAGCCTTGCACACCCTCAGCACGAGTGACCATGACGAGGTTGCCATAGTTCTCAGCCATCAATCATTATCAAGACAAGATGAGTAAGAGAACATTTTAAACTTATCATATAAATGCAGCACATAAGATAAGACAAGCTCTATGAAGGATAAGAATTATACCATATAAAGAGATATAACCTTAGAATAATGCAAAATTTGGTAACACTAAATTAATTTGGTGATCACCATTTTAATTATGTGCCTCACATCATTTATTAAGTGATAAACCATGCTTAGAATGCTAACCGAGCTCTGATGCCACACTGTGAGGAACCTCTATGTTAATCCCACTTAATCGAGTCATCACCATTTATCAACACAATTAAAGAGGAGTAACTCCGATTGTCCTTGAGATGTGCCATGAGCAATGCCCAGGATTTACACACACCTCACTAAGCACAACAAGATGAACATCATCATCACATAGCAATCCAAACATAGTCCATCACATTACAAAGATAGATTCAAGTTTACATTACAATAAGTCTTAGAGTTTTGCAGCTGAAAGTTCTATCATCACGCTCATACGATACATCACGAAATAAGAAGGTAAACACTATATGCCGATAATGCCCTTCCTAGTCATGGCCACCTACTTCCTCCCCGAACCTCCATCCTCAGCAAGAAAGTACCCAAAGATGGGCTCTGACTGCACCTCACCTGCAGTCAACTTATCTGCAGCACCATGAGTACAAAAGGTACTCCACAGGACTTATCCACATACTGGTATATACTTGCTCAACTCTCAAGGAGTATGCATTTGGTTAAGTAGTAAGGATTGGCATAGGTAATTATTTTGCATAAAAGCATCCACATTTTGATCAAGTTGTAATAAGCAGAAGACATGGCGTTCTATGAACTCTAAGTCAAACATCAAGTAAATTGCAATAAGTAAAGTGATATCATGATCATATCTCAAGTCTTCCATGAGCTACATCGAAATTCTACGTTAAAGTGCAAGTACATGAGCGTGCGCAATGACCGAGAGCACGACAATTGCAATAGATTATAACCCTGCAGGAGTGTACAACTTTTCCCACACGAAGCGCAAGACCAACGACCATACCCTTAATCAAGGATAAGTGTTAATACATGCCATCAACCTTTCACATACCCACACCCTACTATGAACTAATGGTCGGGAGTGTATAGGTGCACAAGACACGACCGATCACACCTCATCCTACCCCGCACCGAATTCAGTCAAGGTACAGTGCGACTTATGCTACTTAGCTTGCTATGCCCATTGTAAGCATGTGGTTTGTACGATAAAGTGCTCAAGTATCACAACGATAACGATTGGGTCTTAATCAACTTAAGCAAGACTAAGTCAAATGAGCTCCAATCTCAACGACCCTACCATTCTTGCTGAAGTCGTGATACATCTTTCATGTAGCTCAATTTTAATCTTTCAAAGCTAACCATGTGTTTAATTGAACAAACATCCTATACTCGCAAGTGGTGGTGACCTTGCCACCTCTTGACTTCTACTGAAGCAAAGCATGAATAAGAAATTACATTCGTGACACCTAAACAAGCTTACTCACCTAATAAAGGTTATTCTAGATCAAGGAGGTAATGCATCAAGTAGGAGCTAACCAATCATAAACATAAATATTACTCATGCACACACAAGACACATATACTCCAATTTATCCAAAATAGGGTTAAAGAATGCTTAGGTGCCTGCCTTGGTTCTCAAAAGAAGGGTCGTCGGTCACGGGCTCTTGCTCGGTCTCAACCTCCTCTTGCTCCAACGGTTCGATGTCTACACGAAATGCAATGATGCATAATCAATAACAATGCATGAACATGCAAATGATGTATGACATGCATGAGAGAATGTAAACTATTTTCATCATATACTAGTACATAAATTCCATGCATCTAATATATGATAGAATAATTAAATCCAACACAAAACATGTATTTATTCACGTTTTCCATTGATGGCAGATTTGTAAATTTCTCGTCAAGTGCCTGAAAATGGCATTGCCAGTGATGTCGGCGACCGATTGCAATGGGGTTTGATCCTAGAGCTTCTTAGATGATGGAGATTCAATTTTAGGCAAAATAAACCACATGCACAAGGGTTTGGGTGACATGCATCAACAGTGGAGTTGAACCTCCGTTGAAGCCTAATGGAGAAGCTTCCAAAGGTTGAGAGAGGAGGGGGAAACCATAGGGGAAGCTCACCTAGGATGGGGAAAGACGATTCAAAGGCTTAGAAGTTGAGGGAACTCGACGATAGAGGAGATCGGGCTTAGACTTGTATTCCCGGAGTTGGAGAAGAAACTGCAAAAAATAGTCTGCTTCAACTGACCATTGAAGATGAAGACAATCAAGGAGAGGAGAAGGAAGAGGAGCTTACCCTTACCATGGCTAGCCAGGGCCTGGATGGCCAGCGTCTGTCTCCGGGCGATGGTGGACGAGAGAGCGACCTGCTCGAGGTCGACGGAAAGAACAGGAGAAGGAGAATGAACAGCAGAGAGAGGGGGCGCGGGTTTTGCACGGGCCTTCAGCGAGGGAACGGACGGCGTCCATTTGTGCGGGACCCATGAGCAGGGAATCAGATCATCTGATTTCACACTCCCTGGCGTCAGTCTGCAGTCACGCATCAACATCATCCACAACGCATACGACGGTGAGCCCCCAGATACTAATCTCACAGCCCACGCAGAGAAGCAAGACGGCCGCCCCACCTCAGACTGTGAGGCTCAACCTTTCCCCTCCGTCATCTTCCTCGTTTCAGATCGGCCTCTGCTCCTCATCGCCGCGGCGCTCGGGCGTCCAGATGCTGCTACCCGTGGCTGGGCACCGGGATAGCATCCCCTCCTCACCCACCGGCCACGCGAACGTCGGGATAGCATGGATTCAGCCGAACAGGCACTCTTGAATTAATATTTCTCGTGACATGTTGCGCCCACCAAAGCACTTGGGGGAGCAACATTCATGGAAATAGTGGCAGGTTCCAAATTATTTGTAGAACCATTGATCTGTTCTTCAACTTGCTTGCTAAGCATGCCAATGGTCCTGTTTACTAAAAAAGTGTAACCTTGATCGCTGGCAGCTCGAGATGCTAAATTAAGAAATCTGTGAGTCATATCTTTGTAGCGAAGCATATCATCTAATTTTGTAGTCTCTATAATGGTTCGGCCTTGATTGTCTTGAATGATTCCACAACGTGCTTCTCGTGTCCATCACTTTAATACATATTGTGCGAGGATTAATTTTATATTCATCAAATTGAGGACTTTTAGGGCATGGGCACACAATACTCCAAATCTGTCAAACTGCCCACAGCTGCATATACTAGTTTGCTCTAAAGGGTCACCAGTAACTTTGTATTCCTTCTCAAATATTAAATTTTCATCCAGACTCCCAATTGCTACATGGTATTGGTTATTACCCTCCAAAGTTGTGATGCTTGCTACCATGGATATTTTATATTCACTTTGAAAAGCTTCAAATATAACTGGTGTGTACAACTTGCTTGCTTGCATTAGCATAGGCGTCCTCATTTTGATTCTTGGTTATTTTTTCCTCCATTCAAATTCAGCATCCAACTCATTTTTTCTTTTATCAGCCACAACCCTGTCAAAATGCTTAAGAAACCTAATTATATCAAAATCATATTTAAATTGTCTCTTCAGCTTACTATTCAAACTCACACTCAATTGTGTACTTCTCATCACTAATGTGAAGACATTCTACATATAACATTCAACCCACTTTTCCCTCACCTTGTATATACTATCCAACCAAGTTTGCTTGCTTGCCTTTGTCCTCGTTAGCAGAAATGCATTTTCAAATCTAGCCTCATCTTCATATTCGTACATACATGCACTAAAATCTGAGACAATGCTTGGCTCTTCCTCATAGCCATCATCTATAGGCTTGGGTTCTTTCTTGCTGTTTTTTTCTTGCTTCCTTTTTTCTTGTTTCCTTCATCTTCATCGTCAGGTTCAGCTAGATGTTTGATAGCATTTTGCATAATGTGAAAAGTGCACAAACCATGTCATGCTTCTAAAAATACTTCCTTAACTGTTTTTCCCATTGCAGTATCTTGATCAGTAAATATTGTTTTTGGTTGCTTGCCGATATGTGCTTTTAGGAATGTCTCAAATAACCACTTGAAGGACTCAAATGTCTCATCATATAAAAGAATAGCACCAAACACCACTGTTTCTCTAAAATGTTTGAACCCAACAAATACATCAAAAGGTCTACTTTCCCTATTTGTTCCAAAAGTAGTGTCGAAACTGACAACATCACCAAAATATGCATAGTCAGTGAGCATTTTAGCATCAACCCAAAATATATTTGCTATCTATTCTTCTGAGTCCATCTACAATGCATATTGGAATGACGGGTTATCCGCAATTTTATCTTGGAAATACATAAGCATGCTTCGTGCTTGACCATCTCCCGTTGTCGCTTGCCCGTAAATAATTTTTGTGATCACGAAGAGTGTAACTGAGATTAGATGAACCACCAACTTGTACATTGCCAGCTCATGTGCTGCTTTGGGACCAATTCCCGCATCATGAGCTGTCTCAATTTCAAAACCTTGCAACTCTGAATTTTTCCTTTGAGACACCATTAAGCGTGATGTTTGTGGTATTTGAAGGGTGTAGATCAGCTACTTTATAATTCCCCTTCTCTCGGTTCAGGATGAGGCCCATGCGAACTTGACAATTAGTTCTAGTTTCGGTTCTTGGACACTTTGTTAGGTGATCCCTTTTATCTTCCACTCTATTGTCCTCATTTGCACAAACATATCTACAGGACCTAACCTTCCGATCTGATTTTCTCTTGTTTGTATATCTTTTTCTAACCTCAACATCTTTTTTACCACCATAGCTAATCCAAAACATCCAAACCTCTTCTGCAGCGATAAACTCCATGCCAACTTGAAGCAGCAAGACCTCCCTGCAAGTTAAAGACAGATGATAATATTTAAAAAACTAAAATACAGATTGATCTCAAGCAGAATAACCAATAGACAGTGATGATACACACCTATTTTTGTCCATATCAGTTACCAGCAGGCGACAGTGTTGATGCAGTGTACTGCAGACTGACGCCAGGGAGCGTGAAGTCAGATGATCTGATTCCGCGAGCAGAGGGTTCGTGGGATGCGAAGGAATGACATCAAAACATTTTCTTTTTTTTTCATCGGGAGATCCGGCATACATCGCCGGGCAACCCGGGTAGAAGAGCCGGGTGACTCCGGTAAAAACAGCCTGTTTGGAAAAAATCTGAAAAAGGGATCTATAAAGCTCTAAAAATCATGAATATTTTTTTAGAAGATAGTATGCATCAAGAATGATCCATTTTGCTTGAAACTGGAATCATAACTATCGTAGAATTGAAAATAAAATTCCTTCCAAAATGATACTTGTGAGATTTCGGGTAAGCTGTTTGGCATCTAGATGATCTCTAAAAATCCGAAAGAAAATACCTAAATTCATATCTTGAGAAGTACTATATAAACAAGTCATCTCCCAACATAGGTTATATGGTAGAAATCAAAGTTCACATACAAGGTCCACGAACAGACAGAGTTTTTAATTTAATTTCAAATGTAAAGATAAACCAATTGAACTCAATTAAATATAATGACGCTAGAGATGATGCACAAGTATGCGTTATGACAAGATTAATTATTTTGGGCTGTTACAAATTGACTTTTCTAGATACATTTCTTTTGTTATGTATCTAGACATAAGCATATATCTAGATGCATTACAAAATAAATGCATCTAGAAAGCTAAAAATAGAGGGAGTATATTTCTTGGTCAAAATTTGGTAATAAACCTTGCATCTCAGGATAAACGCATCCGCACGATGGAATATTCCACGCAAAAATATTCTATACTTGACACTGTGAAACGTACAGCTACCCTAAGCAGAAGAGAAACTCCATACTTTTTGGCCAGGGAATCATGAACCTTTCCTAAAACATGGGGCAGTTAATGAGCAGAATCAAACGGATTCTTCCGGATGACCATGAAGTTTTTGCTGCCAGTATTGTGAATCAGCAAGCACAAGAAAGAGACGTTTATATATACGCCGGCCACGCAGCCAAGGCCACTCCAAGCAGAAAACACACAACGTACGTAGCATCTAGCTCTCCTCTCAACAGATTCCTACATATCCAGTAGTACGTGCCCTGCCGTACATGAAGGAGGTGGTTGTGCTCATCGTGGGCGCTGGTCCGGCGGGGCTGGCCACGGCGGCTTGCCTTGGCCGGAGTTCCGTCCCCTACCTCGTCGTTGAGTGTGAAAACGGCAGCGGCTCGCTGTGGCGCCACCGCGCCTACGATCGCATCAAGCTTCACCTGGCCAAGGAGTTCTGCGCCCTGCCGTACATGCCGTACCCGGACAGTACCCCGACCTACGTCCCCAGACAAGAGTTCGTCAAGTACCTCGACGGCTACGCCGAGCATTTCGGGATCAAGCCCAGGTATGGCACTTCCGTCGAGTCAGCAGCATACGATGAGCGAGCTCGCCGCTGGATCATCGCCGCACGCGACACGGTCGCCGGCACGGAGATCCAGTACGTGGCTCGGTACCTGGTCGTGGCCACGGGTGAGAATGGCGCGGCTCGCATCCCGGGGATCCCTGGGATAGAGAGCTTCCCCGGGGAGGTCACCCACTCCTCGACCTACAAGTCAGGAGGCAGCTATGCTGGTCAGAGGGTGCTCGTGGTAGGCGGTGGCAACTCAGGGATGGAGATCGCCTACGATCTTTCAAGCCACGGTGCCGACACCTCCATTGTTGTTCGTAGTCCGGTACGCGTTTTTTTATTTTAATAATTTATAAAAATTCGTGATACAAGTATTTATCCTATCCGTCGGAATAGATTGTCGTGTCATGAAAAATGTGGTTTTGTACTGTAGTCCATTTATTATGCGCTGGGACAGAATGATTTTTACACGTTCCATAATTGGAATGGAAATTCCTTTTATTGTAATGTTTCCTGATCCATTGATTTGCCCTTTGAGTGTAGGTTCACATATTGACCAAGGAGTTGACCCGGTTGGGAATGACATTGGTCCAACATATGCCTATTAAAATAGTGGATTTTCTTATAGTGACTATAGCCAATTTCACTTTTGGGGATCTCTCAAAGCATGGCATTGTGAGACCTAAAACTGGCCCTCTCCTCCTGAAATCCAAAACTGGTAGATCTCCTGTAATTAATGTTGGGACAGCAGGGTTAATCAAGAAAGACATCATCGAGGTAAGCATGCTTACTAGCTCCCCAGTCCAAACTGATTAATGTAATCATATACTACAAATTTAGAAATTGCATGAAGTGATATAGAATATTACGTTCTGTACGTGACAGGTCTTTGGGGAAATATCAAACGTCGTTGGAAACAAAGTCAAATTTGGATGTGGGAAGAAAAGTTACTTCGACACCATCGTTTTTGCAACAGGCTACAAAACCACTGTAAATTTGTGGCTCAAGGTAAGAGAGCTTGTTTCAATTTTCTCTCGTGTCAATTCTCTTTATACGGCTATACCGTGGAGTACCTTATGTCCTTACTAGTAACTAAATATAGCTTTATTTTGTATGGCCACAGGATGACAAGGGCATGCTGAACAGTGATGGATTTCCTAAGAAAGGTTACCCCAATCACTGGAAAGGTGAAGATGGTCTCTATTGGTCTGGTTTTGCAAGGAGAGGATTGTCTGGTATTTCAATGGATGCTAAGAACATTGCCAATGACATAACAAGAAAAGTTTCTACCAAGGGTGGAGCTAGAGAAGAATAAAGGGGGTGCGACACCTTCATAACATCCATGAATATTCAGTTTAACATGGTGAAAAAACAATGATGATCAGGGATTGTAAATTTTTTGTAGGTGCGGCGGCACCCGGCAGCGTCTACCTAGCTCCGCCCCTGATTTGTCTAGTTAAGTCGGCTTAAATATATGATGATAGCACTTGGTTATGCAGCCTTGACGTAGTATCTAGGCTATTACCGTAGTAGTGGATCATTATACAGATTGCCATGTATGCCACCAATCTACCTTCTTCCCTTTGGTCCTTGGTGCATGAGAGGGCATGTATGTAAATATTTTTATTCTGAACATGTGGTCACAAATGCGAAGCTGGGAAGTGGATTGTTGTTTTCAGGTCTCTACTACCTACTGAGTATTATCTGGTAGTTTAATTTGCAACTGCAAAATTATGGTATATCAGTGTGTGATCTAGTCATTCCGAGATAGCTTGTCGATTAGAAACTCCATTCATCAGATTATTCCCAATTTGGCCGTGAAAAAATTACCCAATCACCGGTAGAGATCTGGGCTTTAGTCCCAGTTGGTAAGAGCCCTAAAGTTCTAAAGGCCAACCGAGACTAATTCGGAGAGACAAAAGGCCCCCTTTAGTCCCGGCTGAGCAACCGAGACTAAAGGGGTTTGAAAAAACAAAAGAACCCTATGCCACATCCCCTAACCCCTACCCTCCATCTCTCATCTCTCATCTTTCTGGAGCTTGAGCTCAAATCAAGAACACGAATGACACTTCACAAATTAATATAAAGTACATTCACCACATACTCAAATCGAACCAAATCATAACAGTATCACACATGCTCATCTCAATCTCATCAACATACGAATCTATTGATCACCATACATCTCAATTCATCACAAGAAAAAATTCATAATCATACATCTCCATTCATCATCAGAAAAATCACAAAAAATAAAAACTTGCCTCTACGACTGTGCCCCTGGGGGCCTTGCACTGCCACTGCCCCCTGGGGCTGGTCGCGCCCTGGCCCGCATTTGCGGTCGTCACCGCCGCGACCGAGCCCCCCCCCCCCCCCCCACACCCCGCCCCTCCGCGCCCGAGCCCGCGCCGATGGCCGAAGTGCCTCCCGCATCATGGACCGCACCGGTAGGCGGCCTCTCCCGCTGCGCCGCCATAAAGCCCCCGCCACGACTGCGTGCCTCTCGCTCGGGGCCGTCCCCTATGGCCTGCACAAGCAGAAGAAAGAGAGAAAATGTGAGGAAGCAGAATGAAAATAGAAAGAGAGAAACTTGTGTGCGTGTGGTAGAGTGCTGAAAGAGATAAGAAGAGAGGGGGAGGTCGGTCGGTACCGACCGTAGGTTGGAGGCTTTTGTCTCGGGTGGTTTTTTCACCCGACTAATATGTCCCCTTTTAGTCTAGGTTGGAAACACCAACCGAGACTGAAAGGTCCCCTTTTAGTGCCGGGACTAAAGGCTTGCATCAATCATTGCTGTAAAATAGCAGTTTGATGTCCCCCTTTAGTCCCTGGTTGGTATTACCAACCGGGACTAAAGGTGGCGGCTCTCGCAGCAATTTCGAGCCACGTTGACGAAAATTATTTAGTCTTGAATTTAAAGTTGAACTAGGACTAAAGGGGCGTACCAAAAGCCCGTTCTCTACTAGTGAATCCTTCCTTGGCCTTGAAATTTTTTCATTCTTGTTTGACACTAAGTTGAACTTTGGTTCCTTATTCAACACTTTTGTTCATTCCCGTGTGCTCAGTCAGTTAAGCCAGATGAACAGTAACATGTGACTATAAATAGTGTGTTTACTTAACACAAAGGACATCCAAATCACATCTAAAATTCATGTAACTTTTCATACTGATACAAGATAGAGATGCACTTATTTTAGAAAACTAAAATTCACCAAAATATGGTACTTTTGAAGACTATGTGAATTTGTAGAGCATAAAATTCTTTCACAAAATTACATAAAAATATCCAATATTCCTAACACATGATGAAGTAATTTATGAAATTATTATCCATATTAAGTTACATAGACAAATATTTATTTATTATGTAAAATTAATCTTTTAAACAACTTAAATATTTTTCTATGTAATGTATAATCATTTCATAAATTACATCATCATGTGATAAGATTATTGGATATTTTTGCGTAATTTTTGGAATGAATGTTTATGCATAAAAATTCATAAGATCCTTAAAAATAGTTTTTTTGTGTAAAAGGAGTTTGTCTCTATATTTTGTATGACTGCAAACATTTGCATGAATTTTAGAGGTGATTTGGTTGTTATCTTGTTAAGTAAATGCATGGGGTTACTATTCACAAAATTCTGTTCATCTAATTTAACTAACAGAACGCACGAGAATGAACTGGGTGTCGAAAAGGGATTTAAAGTTCAACTTAGTGTCAAATAAGAAACAAAAAAAATTTCAGAACCAAAGAAGGAATGAATATTTTTTCCGTGGCCAAATAGTGCATCATCTCATAAGTTTTGGTAAACACTATAGGGGTCATATAGAATATGAGAAACATACGATCCATTATTTATAATGGAAATGAAACTACACATATTTGGATACCATCTTCCCTATACAAAATACGAAACCAACAGTAACACCAAAAACATTTTTAATGGACCTTAGTTTTTGACAAGGGAAGCTTTATCAAAATCAAGATTGTTACTTCGAGTAAATACAAAAAATATTAAGATTCTCCCGTTCACCACACCGTTAAGATGCATACAGCCTTAATAGAAAAACAATGACATGACACACTAGTGACTCGTAATCCTAAAACTAAAATGACATCCATGCGCCTCAGAAAAAGACTTCTTGATTACGTGTACCAATGGTGACAAGCTGCTGCAACCAAATTTTGTTCTCATTTTCCAAGAAAGGTGTTTATCTTTAATGGTGTTCTCATTTTCCAAATTTGTTTGTCTATGTCATGTCGTTGTTATGGATCAAGGCCAAAGTAATGAGACTTCACCAAGAATTATCTGTTGGGATGTAGATTCAAACAAAATTCATCTTTGTCTTGGCTCAACACAATGTTAGTAATATATGGTACAATAATATTCCACACAACTATTTTTTCCAATTAGGTTTCTCCTTCAAGAAATATTTTGTGGAGGGACACCTAGAACTTTTGCAATAGTATGTTGTTTATGTCAGGTTATGTTATAAAGAGAATGGTACTGTTCACACAGGGTCCTATCACACAATCATAGATCTTCCCAAAACTTAACTTGACATTCATCCTTAATTATAAAGGTGTCAAAATGAAGAAATCGCGTTTAACATTCATTAGACTAGACCATTTTTCCATTGCATGAGTCAGAGGGTTAGGAGCCTAGGTACTTATTACGTAAGATCTGTTGCAAAGTACCATATGATGTCAGAAACTTATAGATATTATTACTAAGGGGTTAGGAGCCTAGGTACTTATTACGTAAGATCTGTTGCAAAGTACCCTACGATGTCAGTACCTTATTGATCTTTTTACTGAGCAAAATAATATTCTTAATTTCTAGGTTATGTATTCCTAGACACCCATGTTCTTTAGGTTAGCACATGATATCTCACTTGGCTAACCATACATACATTTTGGTTCATTAGTTTTCTCGAAGAAATGTGACGTAAAGTAAACTGGTGCTTTTAGTACTCCTTTAGGTACCACAAAGAAGGACATCATATATATACATGATCTACTAAAAACTAAGTTAATCAATGTCCCCCTCCTGCGTTGAGAGTTTGCTTGCCTTTCCAACTACAATGTCATTTTTCAAAGTGTACCTCCACTCTTTTCCAATCAACATATATTAGAAAGTTTCCTATATGGATAGCAATCACTGGTAGAGAACTAGCCTTTAATCCCTGCTGGTAAGGCCCTTATGGACCTAGAGACCAACAGGGACTAAGCTGGAGAGACAAAAGCCCGCCCCCCTTTAGTCCTGGTTGGTAATAACAACCGAAACTAAAGGTATTTTCCGCAAACAAAAAAGGCCCCACCACCATCCACGTCTGGCGTTTGCTCACCGTGCAATTGGAGCTCCAACCACCTCCTCCTTGAGTTGGAGCTCCAAATCAAGAACAAAAATTAATAGACACTTCACAAATTGAAGCAATTACACGATCACACATGCTCTATGTTGGCATTTCCTAACGTCATTGCTAAGTTTATGTGTTCTTAGCAACAACACCAAAAATGACTAGTGCTGATCCTAACGATCACAAGAGAATCCGCAAGCGCTCAAATCTACCATTGTAGCATTTCCCCAAAAGAGTATTCCAAAGGGTATCACATCCGTTGAAGGTAAGGTTGGATAAAAAGACTTATACCATTGCAATGAATATAGATAGTGAGTAGAGGAAGAACAAACAACTCAAATACTGGGGTAAGATAAAGATATCGGTATGGGGGTAGTGTGACACACCCGGTTTCATCTCAAATAACACCATAGCTTAGGGAGCAACATACGAGCTAGTTTTAAGTTCGATTGTACTAGTCAGATAAAGGTCAGAGATACAAGAGACTCACTCAAGCTTTGCATGAAGATAGTCTAGTACCCAGGTACAAATAGGAAGGTAGCCCCGTGTTGCATCCACATGATAACGGTAACTACTTTCAGAAATCCTACAACGATACCCAAGCACGGAGGAATACAACGGGTCCAACAACTGTCACTACCATGGCCTACCTCTATCCAAATGGAGGGCACACTCATAAATGACACAACTGCGCAACCAAAGCACCATGCTTGCATTGTCAACTGGACTCCAGACGGTCTGGGCTACTATGACCCAGGTCGAAGCCACCATATGACTGGTCACTTAGACCGAGTACTGTAGCATAAACACCGACTTCATGCAACATACAAGAGTGATCTCATTGGATCAAACTGAGGCTTGACATACAAAGAAATATGACACTTTCTCTGTTTGAACAACAAGATCAAAGGGTCGTGTTCATGAAGAACACGAGCCTCTTAATGATGAACAAACGAAGAAATATCACATATGTATGCAAGCTCTACTTTATATGAAATAGTTGAATAAGATCAAAGTCATACAAAGAAATAAATGTACAACAGTACTCATACATAGATCCCAAAGTAGACTTGGAACCTGAAGTAGAACTTCTTTAGCCTACTCCCTAGCTTTGGAAACCAAAAGTGAGAAGAGAGAGTCAAATGTGTGTGTTTAGAATAAACCCCCTCCCCTTCAATTTATAGGTCTAGGACACCCGGGTCTGAGCCTCAAACCATTGCGAAACACCCCAGAATGCACTTGTGGGAGCCAATAGTGAAGCACCACGTGGAAGGCCGAGATCAACCGGCCATAGGTCGGTTCGGCCGAACCCTTGTAGGTTTGACTGAACTCCAGCTTCCTTCAGTAGGCTTCCATGTGGCCCCTTGGGTACATCTAAGCTGTGTGTGTAACATTTTGAGTAGGTTTGGGTGCTCATGGGCCCTCCAATCCATGTGACGTCCACGTTTCGTGCTCTCATTCGCTGAGGCTTTCCTCCCTTGGATTAGTGACGTGACATGGCCACATGGAATCCAGTGTGGCTACACCTCATTAGCTGACGTGGCGGTGCATGAATAATAGAAGTTGGGTTTTTTCACTCCTTTAGTGCCCATTTTCTGGCAAACAAATAATCTCCAAGGACAAGGGGAACTACATTATTCTTAATGAAAAATCGTGTATGAAATGCACTTTCTCTTTTATTTATGAGAATATTAACGGCTAAAAGCGATACTTAACAACAATCAACACTCCACCACACAGAAACAATCAAAATCAAGAACAAGATTTGATTCACAATATTTGAGTTCGATTGTCACACTGAATAAGCTCCATCACACTAAATCCAACATCAAGAACAAGAATGAAGAACAAGCTCCAGCACATTGAGTCTAGCATCAAGAACATGAATTAGGAACGAGCCCACCACACCTCAATAATCCTCTGCTCCTCACCGCCTACACGTCACCATCGGTGGGAGGCTGTGCCATGGAGGCCCTGTCGGTCCACGGTCGTGCCTCGCCGACCGACTACTCCTCTCTAGATCGTGCCACCGGTGGGAGGCCTCACAAGGGAGGCCCCACTAGCTGCCTGTCCTCGCCTACCCGCGCTAGGCACCCGACCGGTCTGCTTCCTGTGCCAAGGATGCCCTCACACTGTAGTTTGGTGCCCATTCGTGCATGGCTTGTGAATAGATAAGAAGGAGTGATGAGATAGTAGAAGAAAAGAGAATTAGTTCGGGCATCGTGCATCAGGGAGAGGAGAGAAAAATAGATAAGAGAGAGGAGAGGGGACGGGGTGGGATGGGCCTTAGTCTCGGGTGACCCAGGATTAAAAGGTCCCCCTTTATTCCTAGATGAAAACACCACCAAGACTAAATATTTAGTCATGAGTGGTGTTTCCACCCGAGACTAAAGGGTGAGCCTTTAGTCCTGAGTGAAAGCACCACCCAAGACTAAAGACCCACGTCAATGATTGTTGTCCCACTAGCCTTCGGATGTAGAGCCTTTAGTACCAATTGGTCTTATCAACCAGGACTTGACGACCATGTGTGGTTCGAGGACCAGTGGATGGTTGCTTCCTGGTGTGATGAGTGATTGACAATGTTGCGTGGACTAATTCTTGGCTAAGTATTGCAGGTGCAGGTTGAGGCTTGACTGGTGTTGGTGCAGGTGAAGAACAAGCACGAAAGGTTGTTGTCGGTGAGGACTCCAGGTGTGGAGAAGACAAGTAGGCTTCGTTCAAGGACCCGGTGGCCAGTGGAGTCAAGTGCGGGTCACATGGTGGCAAGAACAGTAAGATGAAGTCATGCACGGTTTCTTGGTGGAGCCTCGAAACTAAGGTCGATCCAGGACTACGTGGGAGCCGAGTCATGAGTGGCAATTGGCGGAGGCTACACCGAGTTCGCGGGGTTTCCAGGTGTTCACCAGAAAACCACTAGGTTCCTTGGTTGATCCACAAAGCCAAGACCTAAGAACCAAAGACGGAGCTGCAGCAACATCGGACCGGTCTAATCGGTGGGTCTGACCGGTGGGTACCAGTGTGACAAGTGAGGAGCACCGGTCTGACCGGTGTGCGATGATGCTATCCAGAGACTTCGAAGCGGGGGACATGCGTCGGGATCGCAAGGCTTGCGTCGAGGCTAAGCAAGTTTGCGGTTGCAGGGTATCCGTCCGATGGAGGGATGACAAAGATTTCCGAAAATTCACCCTCGAGGGGCATGTATCCCTAATTAGCTAGTAAGGGTATTTTAGACATTCAGTTGCCTCCATATAACACAAGTTGTGAGAGGATGGCAGCCATCTCTTGGAACCATAGCTCATTTTGTTTTGCTATTTTTCTTTTCCTTTTCCCTTGGAATTTCTAGGACTAGATTGAGAGCTTCATGGTGAGATCTTGTGAAATGCTAGGATGATCAGGCGGAACCTAGACATTGTATGAACCTTCATGGTATGTATAAATGATCTGGCGTGGTTCCTCAAGGCTTGTTTGAGTTCTTCCCGGTTTTCCTTTTTGGTGATTTTCGGAGCCTTTTCTTGGCGATTTTCTTGGAGAGATTTCGAGGCTGTTCTATTGGGTATTCTTTGGGGGATGTATGCATGAACCCTTCATAGTTGTTTTCCCTTTGATTCCCCTCCCAAATCCATGAGAAAAGGGGCTCAATTTTGGTGTTTTCGTTGCTCTAGGGTTTGTGGTGTTCTTGGTGGAAATCCTCCGATTCCTCTTGATTCAACGAGTTTTGGTGGACCATAACTTGTCAATGGAGTATCCATGAGGTGTTCCTACTATTCCCAAAGTCTTGTTCGGATCTGTGGAGCAAATCGGGAGATCAGGAGTTGGATTTAGAGGAGTTGACCCATGGGTTCTGTTCATCCCGAGCTGCCCAGATTACACCGGTCTAACCGGTGCTCTTGACCGGTCTGACCGGTGCGAGCCATTTGTGGGATTTGCCTCGGGTGAATTGCTTGTCTCATGTGTCTTTGGGTCAAGTTGGTTCTGGTCAGTTCTTGGCTGGTTTGGAGGTGTGTTGCTTGGATTTGTGAAGGGTTCTTCTTCCTTGCAGGTTGTGTTTTGGGGGTGTTTCTGTTCCAGGGCCTAGAGAAGTCACTGAGGCTCTCTGGAACGCTTGTTGTGTGGCTGCTGCAGCCACCGGCCTGACCGGCGCAGGCCATTAGTCTGACCGATGTAGCACAGGTAGCAAGCCGTGCAAGTTTCCGCTGTGCGTGTTGGTGAGTTTTGGCTCAGAAAGTTGTTTGTTAGTTCCTAGGGTCATTAGCACTCCAGTGGCTACGTGATCTTGACCAACTTGGGTAGTTGAGTCGGAGACGTGTGTTGGAAGCCGTGTTCATATTGTTGGAGCCTCCATCTCCTTCGAGAAGAATTTTTATCGGCTCCCATTCACTCTCCCCCCTCTGGTTCGCTGCTTCGGTCCTTCAAGTGGTATCAGAGCCGGTTACGGGTCTTGATTGACTCTAACCAGTTTAAGATCCAAATATGGCGTACTAGGAACGGGGTTCGGGTCCTCCACACTTCGATGGCAAAAACTACCAGATGTGGAGTAAGCGGATGGCGGCGTTCCTCCGCAGAAAGGGTCAGATCCTTTGGGATGTCACGGTGGACATAGGTTATGTCCAACTAATGAACTTCCTTGCTCTAGGATCGAGGGACATGTTCGACACCAACAACAAGGTGGTCGACTACTTGTTTTGTGCTCTGTGTCAACCTGAATTCGATCGGGTGCACACGGAGAGCTTGGCTTGTAGAATTTGGACGGTGTTGAAGGAAGCTCATGTTGGAAATGCTCAAGTTCAGGCTCGTATGTACTAAACTTACCGGAGAGAGTACGAGAACTTCACACATCTCCCGGTGAGTCCATCGATGCCTTGTTTCAGAGGTTCACGGTTGTGGTGAACAACATGAGGGCCAATGTGGACGTGCTCCCGTATGATGATCATGATAGAGCTGTCAAGCTCTTACACTCATTGGATCGTATGGTTTGGAGCAGAAAGTTCGAGGCCATTGTAGAGTCTGAGAAGTATGACACTCTGACCTAAACGAGCTATTCTCGAAGCTCAAGTCGGCTGCAGTGGAACGGGGTATGACAACCAAGATCGAGGGCTTGACTGACTCTCATAGTCTCGCCCTCATCGGTGGCTCGAAAGAAAAGTCTAACTCTAACCCATCCACCAGGATGTTCTCCTTGTCCTCTTTGATGTCTTTGCTAGGTGAAGAGTTCGATGTGCTTGGAGAGGACGAGCTGGCGTTGCTGACCATGCGGTTCGAGAGGATGCACGAGAACCGGGTGAACACAAGGAGGAACACGAGGACTTGCTTCCAGTGCGGCAAGCCGGGACACTTCATCACCGACTGCCCCGAGAAGGTCGAGAACAAGGACAAGTACAAGGACAAGTCGAAGACGGATGGCAAATACTGATCAAGGCATGACCACAAGCACAAGCACAAGAACAAGCACAAGGACGAGCGATGATCGAGGAACAAGGATGGTCGAGGCAAGCCCGAGCGATGGTTGGAGCGAGCGACGTCGACTCCAGTTCCGCGTACTCCACCTCGAGCTCGAGTAGCAGTGAAAATGAAGGTGATCGGCGCAAGGGCAGGAAGTCGTTCGAGAATCTGAGCAGGCTGAGCTGCTTTGCTAGAGATGGCTTCTGCACCATGGCGCTTAGCTCCGGCAGCAAGAAGAGTCACCAGGGCGACTCAGACTCTTATTCCGAGGATGAGGTACGTGACGAGCTTCCCTTATTGAGTCAAGAAAATGAACGGCTTGGCTTGTTGCTTCATAATCGTGATGATATGCTTAGAGAGGCAAAGAAGATGAGGAACGAGCTTAGTGCCTCGCTTGAGGATGCTAGACTAGAGTGGCTGAGTTTGAAAAATAGAACCTAGATGCTAAACTTGAGATTGATTTGCTTAAGGCTTCACATGTTGTTTCTGATGAAGTTGAATGTGCTGATTGTCCTATTTTGTCACACCCAGTTTTAAAGGCAAAACCGAATGCATAGATCACGTGTGCGCCAGGATCAAGTTACACACACGCTTAGACATTATGAATACCAAAAACAGTGCCACACGAATAAAGAGTTATTACAAACCAGTCTTAAACGAAACTTAAATAACGAGTTCTCGCAGCGGACAAAAATGCCTCCACAGGCAGCTGACTGAAGACTACGCACACCTAGAATTCCTGGAAATCTTCTGGAATGTCTTCAAAGTTCTCCCAGTCTGAGCAGCAATCCGGGTATTGTAGATGCAAGAGAATAAACAAGCATGAGCACATGACGTACTCAGCAAGAGAGAGCAACATAACATGCAAGGCCATATGGTGGATGGCTAGGGTTCAAGCAGTTTAGCATTTTAGTGAGTCAAGTTTTATTAGCAACCTGATTACTAAAAGATGTAAGTTCGTACCAAGCCAATTAATAAAATTTAAGCATCATAAATAAAGAATAAAACAGCAATTAAACATTAAAGTTCCATAATTTAATCATGTGAGTGTCCAGGCCGCTCTTGACCGTGAGCACGGCTAATCAATTAGTTTAACACTCTGCAGAGGTTGTACATCTTTACCCACAAGTAGCGTAAAAGCTCCGAAGAACTTTGGACCCAACCATGCGGTGTTTGCAAGGCACCATACCACACTACCGAGGTGTGATTGCATAGGGACGCTACATGGCCTTTACAAAGGTTCCCTAGCAAGTTATGACCCACAAGGTCCGGATCAGTTAGCAAGGTATAAAGTCCCCTAGCAGGTCGATACCCCACCATAAAAAGAATAACTCACCCAACCCCCTGCTAGAGCGAGTCTATACCCCACAGTACCGCCGATCCCTTGTCCTTATCAGGTAAGACCATCCCAAGCTAAAGTTCCCAATTATTCAACCAAGACCATTGCCCATTAGTTCTTGTGGTTGTACTGTTTTCCTGGGTGGTTCTCCATGTTCCGATTAACATATTAAAGTGGACTTGTAAAGTAAAAGATCATAAACGGAACATAGAATAATAAAGAACCCAAGTTTCATTAATACCAATCCCAGTTGAGCATGCTAAGCAATAGCTACCACAAGATTAATTTAATTCTCGGTGGCAAGGCAAAGGTAGCAAAAGTCTAGGCTTGATCCTTAATAGGTCCCCATCAAATTAATGCAAGCAGAAAAGTAAATACAGTGAATTTAAATGCATGTTATGTAGGATAAGCGGGTATGCATCAAGGAAGACTTGCCTTCAACAAAGCCTTGCTTCTCAAACTCTTGCACGACTTGATCTTCAAATCCTTCGAACGAATCGCTCTCTACGGTCCACAATCATCACATACAAACATACAATAAGAATAAATAATAAACAATCACCAAATAGATCAAACAGAACTAAACAGTAGCATAAAACTAATCTACGCTTCGAGACGAACGCATGGACATAAAGAACGCTAAAATCGGAGCTAAAACGACTAAATTATGGCCTAAAGAAGGTGTAGGGACTAATCTGTAAAGGTTTGAAAAGAAAAAGGGCTAAAATAAAGATAAAGGACTAAACTGCAAGAAACTTCCTAAGGTGGAAGGTTATATCTGTGAATATCAGAAAACTTGGGGGGTTTTCTGCAAAACAACGGAATCAGGCCGGGTTGACCGGTATTGACCCCGGGTCGGGTTGATCAGATCCATCGGATCTGGATCTAACGGCTGTGAAGGCATGCGGGTTAAGTGATGAGGCGAGATGCGTCGGATCTAGATCCGACGGCTCGGGTCGTTTGCAGGCGGCGGGGCGGCGGGTTTAGATCTAGTCCGCTGGATCTCGATCCGGCGGCCTAGAACACATGCGTGCGTCGCGCGGTGGAGGGCGACGGCCGGCGGCGGAGTGCGGCGGCGAGCGGTGGCGCATCACACGGAATTGAGCTGGGGGGCTCGGCTTCGTGCGCAAGCGGCACCAAAACGTATCGCGAGCGATGAGGAACCCAACTAGGGCAACGCGGTCGGCTGCAATGCGGCGGAGCGGCGCGGCGGTGCGGCTTAAGAACTCCGGCGAGGCCGATAGGGCGACGGGGTGCACGGAGACGCCATCAAGCGGCACGGAAGGCCTGCTCACCTCCTTGCGAGGCTCCTGGGTTGTTTTACGGTGACGAAGCGGCGGCGGAGGCGAGGAATCGACAGCGGCGGCGGAAGGCTAGAGTTACGGTTCTGATGGCTCTCGGTGGAAGCAATGGCGGCGGCTACAGGGTGGTCCAGGGGGTGCATGCGACTTAAATAGCCCGGGGGAGGCCTGCCCTTGACGTGCGGGCCAAGGGAACCCACACGTGTGCGGGTCGGACTCGGGGCCGGCGGCGGCGGAGTCCTGGTAGGAGACGGCGCGGGGTAGGCGATGACAAGCAGGCCCCGGCCGTCAGCCTCAGCGGCGGCTGCGCGGGCGGGGAGGAAAGCGGGGGGGCGGCGGCCTAGGCCGGAAGGCCCACCGGGCCGCGCGGTGCCGAGCAAGTTGGGCCGCGGGCGCAAGCGGCGGCTGCGGCCGCCGGGGCCGGCGCGCGCGGGCTGGGTTGGGCTACTGCGGCCTGCTGGGCTAGATGGTGGAGGGTTGGGCTGCTGGGTTGGATAGGTGGGTTTAGGTACTTAAGGTTTGGGTTTTTGAAAAGGATTCAAACAAAAGAATTCAAACCGGATTTTGAATTCCAGCAAACAAAAGAAATGCACCAGCATGAATGCAACAATTAATTCCTATATTTCATTAACCTTATTTTAGAAAAGTTTCAAATGCCTAATGGAAAAGTAAAGCAACCTTATATTCCTTAAGCAAATGAAGGTTTCTAGCAAATTTTAATAAAGCCAAATTTTTAGTAAAATTAGGGTGCTACATATTTTCCTAGCTGATCTTGCTATGTTTAAGGAAAAGCATGCCTCCAAGTGTAAGGAATTATATGTTCTTAGGGTTGAAGTGCCTGAGCTTAAATCTAGATCTGCTTTGCTAGGTGCTTGCACTTCTTGCCCTGTCTTGCATAAGAAAATTGATGAGATGCATGCTTACACTGTTTCACTTGAGGCTAAGCTGAAAGAACCTGTTCCCACTTCTTGCTCTACATGTGAAGTTCACGCTTTGAAAAATCTGGAACTTGCACATTATGTGGATCGCTTGCAGGATGAGAATGATGATTTGAGAAAAATGATGGGTTGGTTGTCGGGGTATGAACCCCAGTTGAGGATGATGATGGAGACCTATAAGCGCCAGGATGGCAAAGCGCTTGGGTCGGAAAAGGTTGGAGAGTCTAGTGGTGAGGGAGGAGAGAAGATTGGTGATGTACTGGCTCCACCAAAAACCTACCACAAAAATGCCTATGCTCCTAAACCCAACCCACTACGAAACAAACTCGATACAAATCTAGATCCACCCATATTCCCTCAACCCACAAATGATTTCCAAAAGCCCATCAAATTTAAGATTGACTTGGGGAATGTGTTCTTCGGGAAAGAGGGTGAGAAACCAAGTGAGGAGAAACCGGTTGAGAAGTCGAGTGGAGAGGAACCAAGTGAGTAGCCCCATCCCAAGCCTAAGCCTAAGCCCATAAGGTTTCATTGTGGCTATTGTGGGAGATATGTCCACAAAGATGAGTTTTGCTTCAAGAGAGGCGTGAGCAGAGAATGGCGAAGGAGTGGGCTAACAAGGACAAGTACCACCGTTACAATGGTGTACTTGAGCCTCGTGTGCAGATGCCCAGGGCCAAGGTGAGTGTGAGTACAGTTCCGGCTCGGGGAGAGCAAAAGGTTGCAGGAGGTGTTGCTGGCCGGGCTACACCGGTCAGACTGGTGCTACACACCGGTCAGACCGGTGCAAGTCTGGGCAGACAGGGGGTTGGTTTTCGTGCCCGTGATGAGTCTAGGTATGGTTCAGGAGGTCGTGGTTTCGGTGGATGGTCTGGAGAGTTTGCAGGTGGTCAGTTTGCTAGGCACTCTCCCCCTCGTTCTCAATCGAGGATGGGAGGAGTCGTAGCTTTGAGATGGAGAGGAGGAACGGTCCACGGTCTTCCTTTCGTGGTTTTCGTCCTCCTCCAGTTAGAGAGGGTTGGTTCCCTCGTAGTGGTTACCGTGGTGGTGTTCGTGGAGGTAGCTTTGGTAGGAGAGCTGTTTTGGATTGTGCTAGCCCCACTTTGGAGAAAATGTCTCGGCACTGGTTTCACTCTTTTGGTACTAACCCAGTGCTGAGTTGTTTGTTCGCACACGTGCTCATTTCTGAATTTCAGGTGGGAGACTTGAAGAACATTTGGTTGATTGACTCTGGTTGCTCAAGGAATATGACCGGAGACAAAGGGTGGTTCTCAAGTCTCGTCCCGGTGGTGACAAAGAGGTACATCACCTTTGGGGACAATGGGCGAGGGCATGTGCTGTCAGACGGTGAGATTAAGGTGGGTGACAAGATCACTCTCAGGCATGTTGCTCCTGTTCAGTCGCTTCGATAAAATTTGCTTTCTGCATCCCAGCTGTTGGATGAGGGTTTTTAGGTGTTGTTTCGGTCTAGTGGTTCTCAAATTTTTGATTCTCGAGGGGACCTTGTCTGTACGGTCGTTCCCGAGAGTCAGGTGTTTCGAGCTGATTTTTCTCAGTCTTCAGGTGTTGAACGTTATTTCTTGGCTGGCTCTTCGAGTGAGTTGTGGAAGTAGCATAGGAAGTTGGGTCACTTGAGCTTTGACCTTTTGTCTCGCTTGAGTAAACTCAATTTGGTCCGAGGATTGCCACAGTTGAATTTTGAGAAAGAATTGGTTTGTGCGACATGTAGGCATGCTAAGATGGTAGCATCTTCTCACCCACCTCTCACTGATGTGATGACTGAGCGTCCATGCGAGCTGCTCCATATGGACCTTGTTGGCCCAGCTCGTGTGCGATCTATGGGTGAGAAGTGGTACATCCTTGTTGTGGTGGATGATTACTCTCGGTATGTGTGGGTGTTCTTTCTTGAGGAGAAAGGGGAGACGTTTGGTTTTGTTTGAGATCTTGTCTTGAGGTTGAGGAACGAGAGGTACGGAGATGCCATACGAGCAATCCATAGTGACAATGGCTCGGAATTCAAAAACTCTCACTTCGAAATCTTTTGCCATGACTTGGGTCTTGAACACCAGTTTTCGAGTCCGTATACGCCTCCCCAGAATGGCTTGGTGGAAAGGAAAAACAAAACCTTGTGTGGGATGGCTCGGACGATGCTTGATGAGCATAGGACTCCTTGAAGATTCTGGGCTGATGCGGTGAATACCGCGTGCTATGTTTCGAACAGGATCTACCTCAGAGTGCATAAGAAGAAAACCTGTTATGAGTTGATGCACGGTCGCACACCCAAGGTGAGTCATTTCCATGTCTTTGGTCGCAAGTGCTTTATCCTTAAGAAAGGGAAGAAGTTGGACAAGTTTGAGGCTAGGTCGGTCGATGGTATTTTCTTTGGTTATGCATCTCCCTCTAGAGCATATCATGTGCTCAATCTTGAAACTAACCAAATCATGGAGACTTGCGAGGTAACCTTCGACGAGACACAGCCACATAGTCAGCTTGTCTTTTAGTGTGCAAGTCATGATGAACTTGGAGAGGAGATCTTTCAGGAGGAGGAGCATGAACATGGAAATGATGAAGATGGCGGTGTGGTGCCCGCGGCTGAGCATGTACCAAGTACTTCGACTACGGTGATGGACGGCCCCTACCACACACCTACAACGGCAAACTAAGATCAAGGAGAAGCTACTGTTGAGGGGGAGGTAGCATCAAGGCGAGAGCCATTCTGGCGAGTTCAAGTGGATCACCCAGCTTCAAGGATTATCGACGACATGAATGAACGTACTACACGGTCGAGGGTTCGGAACAATTCCCATTTTGCTCATGCTGCTTGTGTTGCCACCTTTGAGCCCAAATACATTGGACACACACTATCTGACCATAATTCGGTTAATTCGATGCATGAGGAGTTGGAGAACTTTGAGAGGAACCAAGTATGGGAATTGGTTGACCCTCCCCCAGGGTGTAAGTCGATTGGGACAAAATGGGTGTGGAAGAACAAAGAGGGAGAGAAAGGTGAAGTTGTGAGAAACAAGTCATGGATTGTTGCTCAGGGGTTCTGTCAGAAAGAGGGGATCGACTACGAGGAGACCTTTGCTCTCGTAGCTTGTTTGGAAGCAATCAGGATCCTTCTAGCCTTTTCCGTGGCCAAAGGGTTCAAGTTATACCAGATGGATGTGAAGAGTGCCTTATTAAATGGTGTGTTGGAGGAAGAAGTATTTGTGAGGCAGCCATTGGGGTTTGAGAGCGAGAAGTACCCCCAACGGGTGTACATGTTGAGGAAGGCATTGTATGGGTTGAAGCAGGAACCTAGATCTTGGTATGGTAGGTTGAGGGGGTTCCTGTTTGAGAGAGGGTCTGAGATGGGGAAGGTCGATCAGACCTTGTTTCTTCTCAGGCAGGGCAGTGATATCCTGATTGTGCATGTGTACGTGGATGATATTGTCTTTGGTGTCTTGTCTAACTCTCTTGTTGCAAGGGTTTCAAATGATATGAGCGGGGAATTTGACATGAGCATGATGGGTGAGTTGCAGTTCTTCCTTGTGCTACAAATCAAGCAACCAAAGGAAGGAACATTTGTGCACCAAGCTAAGTACACCAAGGACATTGTGAGGAAGTTCAAGATGGAGGACTCCAAGGCTATGGCGACGCCTAAGAGTATGACTACAGCTCTTGATGCAGACGAGAAAGGTGAACATGTGGACCAGAAGGAGTACTGAATCATGATCGGGTCACTCCTCTACTTGCATTGACGGCGACGAGGCCGGACATCTAGTTCTCAGTATGTCTGTGCGCTCGTTTTCAAGCGTCTCCAAGGACTTCGTATCGGTAGGTGGTCAAGCGCATATTCAGGTACTTGCGTCACACTCCCGACTTCGGCCTTTGGTACTCTACGTCTTTTTCTTTGGCGCTTCATGGTTTTTCAAATGCGGATTTTGCTAGGTGTCGGTTGGATAGGAAGTCCACTTCTGGGACTTGCCAGTTTTTTGGATCTTCTTTGGTGTCTTGGTCTTCCCGCAAATGGTCGAGTGTTGCTCAATCCACTACCGAGGCAGAGTATGTTGTTGCAGCTAGTTGTTGCTCTCAGCTCCTCTGGATCACAAACACCATGAGTGACTGGTGAGTAGTATACCCGTGTCCCACTTCAATGTGACAGCAATAGTGCCATAAGTGTTGCCAAGAACCCAATGCTTAATTCCAAAACCAAACACAAAGAAGTGGGTCTGACCGGTCTGACCGGTGGGTACCAATACCGTTTGAGCGGTGAGGAGCACCGGTCTGACCGGTGTGCGACGAAGTATTCCAGAGACTTCGAAGCGGAGGACACGCGTCAGGATCGCAAGGCTTGCGTCAAGGCTAAGCAAGTTTGCGGTCGCTGGGCATCCGTCCGATGGATCAATGACAACGATTTCCGAGTTCGCCCTCGAGGGGCATGTATCCCCAATTAGCTAGTAAGGGTATTTTAGACTTTCGGTTGCCTCCATATAACCCAAGTGGTGAGAGGATGGCAGCCATCTATTGGAACCCCAGCTCATTTTGTTTTGCTATTTTCCTTTTCCCTTTCCCTTGGAATTTCTAGGACTAGCTTGAGAGCTTCATGGTGAGATCTTGTGAGAGGGTAGGATGATCGGGCGGAAGCTAGACCTTGTATAAACCTTCATGGTATGTATAGATGATTTGGTGTGATTCCTCAAGGCTTGTTTGAGTTCTTCCCGGTTTTCCTTTTTGGTGATTTTCGGAGCCTTTTCTTGGCGATGTTCTTGGAGAGATTTCGAGGCCGTTCTCTTGGATATTTGTTGGGGAATGTATGCCTGAACCCTTCGTGGTTCTTTTCCCTTTGATTCCCCTCACAAATCCGTGGGAAAAGGGGCTCGATTTTGGGGTTTTCGTTGCTCTAGGGTTTGTGGTGCTCTTGGCGGAAATCCTCCGATTCCTCTTGATTCAACGAGTTTTGGTGAACCAAAACTTGGCATTGGAGTGCCCATGAGGTGTTCCTACTATTCCCAAAGTCTTTTTCGGATCTGTGGACTGAATTGGGAGATCGGGAGTTGGATTTGGAGGAGTTGACCCGCGGGTTCTGTTCATCCTGAGCTGCCCAGGTTACACCGATCTGACCGGTGCTCTTGACCAGCCTGACTGGTGCGAGCCATTTGTGGGATTTGCCTCGGGTGAATTGCTTGTCTCATGTGTCTTTGGGTCGAGTTGGTCCTGGTCAGTTATTGGCTGGTTTGGAGGTGTTTTGCTTGGCTTTGTGAAGGATTCTTCTTCCTTGCAGGTTGTGTTTTTGAAGGACCGAAACGGCGAACCAAAGAGGGGGGAGTGAATGGGAGCCGATAAAAATTCTATTCAAGAATTCGGCCTATGAACCTGATTTCACTCGTGCACCTCTTCAAGCTTCTCTTGCCAAGCCCACGCAGCCACTAAAGTGCTACTGAACCTAGGAGCAAGACCCAACCAACAGCCAGAGCACACACACAGCGGAAACACACATGACAGGGCTGCTAGCAGCCCAAACCGGTCAGGCCAGGCCGATTCTGTCCAGAAACTCCCCAAAAACCCTTCCTGCCTCAAGAACCTCTCCTCCATTGAACAAGAACAGCCATAGCACAACAGGGACTTCGTTGCTCAAAAACTCTTCTTGACAGCCCACAGAACTAAATCAGACCGGTTTTGGTCTGGACAGTCGGGAAGAACTCAACCCGCGGGAAAAACTCAAACCTTCCACCAATCGATCTCCCGATTCGTTCCACGAATCAAAGTGAGACTTTTGGTATGGATGGGGTACCTCGTGGGCTACCCTTGGCTAGAAGCTCGGTCCCCAAAACCCACTCAATCAAGAGGAATCGAAAGTCAACCCTCAAGAACAACTCTAACCCTAGATCTCCGAAAATTCGAAAATCGAGCCCCTTAACTCACGGATTTGGGAGGGGAATCCAAGGCAAAAGAACCACAAAGGGTTCACACGAATTTCCCCCATCAAATCACCAAGAGCAAGGTCCCAAAAACACACCGAGAAAACCACTAAGAGGGGGCTCCGAGAATCAACACCAAGAACAACCCGGAACAACACAACAAATCCTTGTGGAACCATGTCGAATCATCTATACATACCAAGGAGGTTCATACAAGGTCTAGCTTGTCGCTCGATCATCCAACCCTCTCACAAGATCTCACCATGAAGATCTCAAGCTAGTCCTATGGAAATCCTAAGAAAATAGGAAGGGAAAATAGGTAAACAAATGAGCTAGGGTTCCAAGAGTTGGCTGCCATCCTCTCAATTCTTGGGTTGTATGGAGCCAAGCCTAAAGTCTAAAATGCCCCTAAGGCCTAAACTACGATACACGCCCACCAAGGGCACTTTGGGAATTTGTCTTCGTATCACCATTGGACGGATGCCCAGCGACCGCACTTCGCATAGCCTCGACGCAAGTATTGCGACCCCGACGCGTGTCCACCGCCTCGAAGCTTTCGGCACCCTGCGACCCCAAACCGGTCAGACTGATTCTACAAACCGGTCAGGCCGGTTTTAGCCAAACAGCTACGCCTGGTCTTCGGCCTCGGCTTTGTGGCTCAGCCGAGTAACCCGGTGATTTTCTGGTGAACCACCGCAAACCCCGCGAACTTGATGTAGCCTCCACCAATCACCACTCATGATTTGGCTTCCACGAAGTCCCGGCTTGACCATTGTTTTGTGGCTCAACCAAGAAACCGTCCACCGACTTCATCTTGCTATTCTTGCCACCATGCGGCCCGCACTTGACCCCGCTAGCCACCGGGTCCCTCGAACAAAGCCTACTTGTCCTCTCCACACCTAGAGGCCTCACCGGCAACGACCTTTCGCGCTTGTTCTTCACTTGCACCAACACGAGTCAAGCTGCAACCGGCACCAGCAATACTTAGCCAAGAATTAGTCGACATAGCGTTGTCAATCACTCATCACACTAGGAAGCGACCATCCACCGGTCCTCGAACCACACATGGTCCTCAATCTCCCCCTTGATGAGTGCATTGACAACACACAAATATGGTAATCGGAGAAAAGGAAAAATGAAATGAAGAAAAAGAAACTCCAACAAGCGATCGAAAACCGAGAAAGGCAAAGAACAATATCACTTGAAGAAGACAAGTCTTGGACCCCTTAGGCAGGGGCAACGGCTCGACACATCCGAGACAAAACCATGCTCAAGGAAAGTGCACAAACCACCAAAGCAAACAAGAGCTCCCTCTGAACAAGTGCCAACTCTTGGCACAAACCGGTCAGGCCGGTTCCCAAGACTGGTCAGACCGGTTCCACCAAAACCGGTTAGACCAGTTCCCAAAACCGGTCAGGCCGATTTCGTACAGCAGACCACACCCCCCAAAAGACAAAAAAGAAAAAGAAATGCACAAGCTCCCCCTTGACTCTTGGGATAGGTTCTAGGGATGAAATGCAACTTTTCTCCACCTTTCTTTCTCCCCCTTGTTGCCAATGCATGAATCAAGGCTCAAATTTGAAAAAAGTGCAACCTAGAGCTTCTCAAGTATACAAATTTCATCACAAGATGCTACACATGTCCAAATGAGCAAGTTAGATACTCTGCAGCTTCGTAATGACATCAACTTCATGATTACCAAGTTTCACAACCATTGGACGAAGCTAAGATAGAATTGAGCAATTTTTCGAAAAGTTACCCTCTCAGGAGCAAAGTCCTAAATATGAGCAAAACATGTCAAAATGGCAAAGCCACATAAACTTCATGCTAGGACAACCATTTTAATCATAAGACCATCACAAACACCCACAAGCACCTCATGTGATGTCAAAGCCACCGAGCCATGTGCCTACTTCTATGTATGAGACTTCTCATTGGTAGGCATCATGCAACGGTTTAGCACCCAAAGCAAATTAAAATCAGCACATATGACATGGGAGCACATTTTCCAAGCATTTTACATTTCATTTTCAGATTCAAATTTGTTACATGAAATGTCTTTGCGACAAAAAGGAACTTATGCCCCTCCACAAGATAAAGCAGGAGGGCTAAACATTCATGATGGCAAATGAGCCTTTGGCCCCATATGATCAATAAACTAGCTATCCAACCACAAATTAAGCATAACCAAGCCACTAAAACATGTCAAGATCATATAAAGGCATTTACACATGAGAGGGCATATATGTGACATTTTTCAAAAACATAGCCATCAACCATGGATATAAATCAAGATCATCGAGAGCTAAGCCAAATTAACCATAGCATACCAAACTAGCTCACAAGATCATATATAGAACATCATGGTGAACAATGTATATGAGAGAAGCTTTTCCTACAAAAAATGCATATGATACAAAATGCATGCAATCTCAGGTACAAGGATGCCTATACATCATGTTACATATGCCATGCCAAATGCAATAAATGCACAAAGGAAAGATATACATTTGCTACAAAGGAGCTCCCACACACCCAACTCAAGAAATCAAACACACACCAAGCTCCCCCCGCAAACGAGTGAAAGTTGCTTGATCTAGGGGCTTGGTGAAATTATCGGCTAATTGGTCATGTGTGGGTACATGGATCAAAGCTATCTTCCCTTTCTCTACATTGTCTCTCAGAAAATGATACCTCACTTCTAAGTGCTTGGTTTTGGAGTGGAGCACTGGGTTCTTTGCAACGTTTATGGCACTAGTGCTGTCACATTGAAGTGGGACATGGGTATACTCATCACCAAAGTCACTCATGGTGTATGTGATCCAAAGGAGCTGAGAGCAACAACTAGCAGCGGCAACGTACTCTGCCTCGGTAGTGGATTGAGCAACACTCGACTGTTTGCGGGAAGACCAAGACACCAAAGAAGATCCCAAAAACTGGCAAGTCCCAGAAGTGGACTTCCTATCCAACCGACACCCAGCAAAATCCGCATCCGAAAAACTATGAAGAGCCAAAGAAGAGGACGCGAAGTATCAAAGGCCGAAGTCGGGGGTGTGACGCAAGTACCTGAAAATTCGCTTCACCGCTTGCCGATGCGAAGTCCTCGCAAATGCTTGAAAACGAGCACAGACATACCGAGAACTAGATGTCCGGCCTAGTCGCCGTCAAGTAGAGGAGTGACCCGGTCATGCTTCGGTACTCCTTCTTGTCCACGTGTTCACCTTCCTCATCCGCATGAAGAGCCGTAGTCGTACTCATCGGTGTCGTCATAGCCTTAGAGTCCACCATCTTGAAGTTCCACACAATGTCCTTGGTGTACTTAGCTTGGTGCACAAATGTTCCTTCCTTTGATTGCTTCATTTGTAGCCCGACAATGAACTGCAGCTCACCCATCATGCTCATCTCAAATTCTCTTCTCATATCCTCTGCAAACCTTGCAACAAGGGAGTTAGATGAGCCACCAAAGACAATATCGCCCACGTACACTTGCACAATCAGGTTATCTCTGCCCTGCCTAAGAAGAAACAAGGTCTGATCAACCTTCCCGATCTCAAAACCTCTCTCAGACAAGAACCCCCTCAACCTACCATACCAAGTTCTAGGCGCCTGCTTCAACCCATAAAGAGCCTTCCTCAACTTGTACACCCGGTGGGGGTACTTCTCACTCTCAAACCCATGATCTACAAGAGCAAAGGTCTCCTCGTAGTCGATCCTCTCCTTCTGACTGAACCCATGAGCAACAAGCCTTGACTTGTTCCTCACCACTTCACCTTTCTCTCCCTCTTTGTTCTTCCACACCCACTTTGTCCCAATCGGCTTACATCTTGGGGGAGGGTCAACCAATTCCCAAACCTGATTCCTCTCAAAGTTCTCCAACTCCTCATGCATCGAATTAACCCAATTATGATCAGATACTGCGTATCCAATGTCTCAGGGCTCAATAGTAGCAACAAATGCAGCATGAGCAAAATGAGAATTGTCTCGAACCCTCGACCATGTAGTACGTTCATTCATGTCGCCGATGATCCTTGAAGTTGGGTGATCCACTTGTACTCACCGGGGAGGTTCTCGCCTTGATGCTACCTCCCCCTCAACTGGAGCTTCTCCTTGATCTTTATTTGTCGTCGTAAGTGTAGGAGAGGGGCAGTCCACCACTGTAGTCAAAGTAGTAGGTACATGTTCAGCCGGGGGCACCACACCGCCATCTTCATCATCTCTAAGTTCATGCTCCTCCTCCTCAAAGATCTCGTCGCCAATTCATCATCACCTGCACACTCAAAGGCAAGCTGGCTACGTGGTTGTGTCTCGTCGAAGGTTACCTCGCAAGTCTCCACGATTTGGTTAGTTTCAAGATTGAGCACACGATATGCTCTAGAGTCAGATGCATAACCAAAGAAAATACCGTCGACCGACCTAGCCTCAAACTTATCCAACTTCTTCCCTTTCTTCAGAGTAAAGCACTTGCAACGAAAGACATGGAAGTGACTCACCTTGGGTGTGCGACCGTGCATCAACTCATAGCAGGTTTTCTTCTTATGCACTCTGAGGTAGTTCCTGTTTGACACATAGCACGCGGTATTCACCGCCTCAGCCTAGAACCTCCTCGAGTCCTATGCTCATCAAGCATCGTCCGAGCCATCTCACACAAGGTCCTGTTTTTCCTTTCCACAACACCATTCTGGGGAGGCGTATACAGACTCGAAAACTAGTGTTCAAGACCCAAGTCATGGCAAAAGGTTTCAAAATGAGAGTTTCTGAATTCTGAGCCATTATCACTGCGAATTGCTCGTATGGCATCTTTGTGCCTCTTGTTCCTCAACCTCAAGACAAGATCTCGAACAAAACCAAATATCTCCCCCTTATTCTCGAGAAAGAACACCCACGCATACCGAGAGTAATCGTCCACCGCAACAAGGACATAACACTTCCCACCCGCAGATCGCATAGGAGCTAGGCCAACAAGGTCCATATGGAGCAGCTCGCATGGACGCTCAGTCATCACATCAGCGAGAGGTGGGTGAGAAGATGCTACCATCTTGGGATGCCTACACGGCGCACACACCAACTCTTTCTCAAGCCTCAACCATGGCAATCCTCGGACCAAATTGAGTTTACTCAAGCGAGACAAAAGGTCAAAGCTCAACTGACCCAATTTCCTATGACACTTCCACAACTCACTCGAAGAACTAGCAAAAAAACAACACTCAACACCAGAAGACTGAGAAAAATCAGCTCGAAACACCTGACTCTCGGGAACGACCATACAGACATGGTCCCCTCGAGAGTCCAAAATCCGAGAACCACCAGGCCGAAACTACACCTCAAAACCCTCATCCAATAGATGGGACACAAAATGCAAATTGTATCCAAGCGATTGAACAAGAGCAACACGCCTGAGAGTGATCTTTCTACTCACCTTAATCTCACCTTCTAAAAGCACACGCCCACGCCCATCGTCCCCAAAGGCGATGTACCTCTTTGTCACCACCGGGAAGAGATTTGAGAACCACCCCTTGTATCCGGTCATATGCCTCGAGCAACCAGAGTCAATCAACAAAATGGTCTTCAAGTTTCCCACCTGAAATTCAAAAACGAGCACGTGAGCGAACAAACAACTCAGCACTGGGGTTAGTACCAAAAGAGTAAAACCAGTGGCGAGCCATTTCCTCGAATGTGGGGCTAGCACACTCCAAAGCATCTCTCCTAACAAAACTACGTCCACGGACACCACCCCGGTAACCACTCCGAGGAAACAAACCCTCTTTGCCTGGAAGAGGACCAAGACCATGAAAGGAGAACCGTGGATCGTCCCTCCTCTCCATCTCAAAGCCAGGAATCCTCCCATCTCCGTATTGAGCATGAGAGGGAGAACGCCTAGCAAACTGACCACCTGCAGACTCTCCAGACCAACCACCAGAACCACGACCACCTGAGACAAACCGAGACTCCTCAGGAGCACGAAAACCAAACTTGCCCCCTGCAGACCCCAAACCGGTCAGACCGGTTTCACACCTCCAACAGCACTTCCTGCAGCCTTTCTCTTTCCCCAAGCCGGAACTGTTCTCACACTCGCCTTAGCTCTGGGCATCTGCACACGAGGCTCAAGTACACCACTAAATGAGTGGTACTTGTCCTTGTTAGCCCACTCCTTCGCCATTCTCTCCTCTCGCTTCCTCTTGAAGCAAAACTCATCCTTATGGCCATCTCTCCCACAACAGCCACAATGAAACCTCACTAGCTTGGGTTTAGGCTTGGGTTGGGGCTGATCACTTGGTTTCTCTCCACTCGGCTTCTCAACCGGTTTCTCCTAACTAGCCTTCTCACTTTCTTTCCCAAAGAACACTTCTCCCGAAGTGCTCACAAACTTGATAGGCTTTTGGAAATCATTTGTTTGTGGAGGAAACACGGGTGGAGCTGGGGTTGTGTCTAGTTGGTTCCTGAGATGATTAGGTTTAGGAGGGAAATCATTTTTGTGATGGGTTTTTGGTGGCTCTGAATGTTTTCTCCACTTCCCTCACTAACCTTGTTTGCCCCAAGTCCCTCACCATTCTGCCTCTTGAATG
Organism: Cenchrus americanus; assembly: GCA_947561735.1. NCBI lineage: Eukaryota > Viridiplantae > Streptophyta > Magnoliopsida > Poales > Poaceae > Cenchrus > Cenchrus americanus. The sequence goes on along the minus strand of OX387242.1, from coordinate 159,119,842 downwards.
TCTCAATCATTATCCTCAACGGAGGCTCAACAATCAACATAATGTGCAAGTTCCAAATTCTTCAAAGCATGCATATAACAGGTAGAACAAGATGTATCAATTGGTTCTTTCAACTTAGCCTCAAGAGAAACAATGTAAGCATGCATCTCATCAATTTTACCATGCAAGATAGGGCAAGAAGTGCAAGCACCTAGCAAAGTAGGTCTAGATTTAAGCTCAGCCACTTCACCCTAAGCACATCTAGTTCCTCACACTTGGAGGTATGCTTTTCCTTAAACAAGGCAAGATCAGCAAGGAAAATAGGAAAATGAGCACATTCAACTTCATCAAAAACAATAGGTGAAGCTTTCAGAGAATCAATTTCCAGCTTTGCATCCAAATTCTGTGTTTCTAGATCAGCCACTCTAGTCCTAGCATCCTCGAGTTAAGCCCTACGCTCTTTCCTCATTTTCTTAGCCTCTCTAAGCATGTCATCATGATTATCAATCAACAAGCCAAGCCGTTCATTCTCCTGACGCAAGAAGGGGAGTTCATCACACACCTTGTCATCGGAGTCAGAGTCCGAGTCGCTCTGTGTGCTCTACTTGCTGCCGAAGCTCAGCGCCATGGTTTAGAAGCCGTCTATAGCGAAGAAGCTCAGCCTGCTCAGGTTCTTGGACGACTTCCTACCCTTGCGACGATCACCTTCATCGTAACTGCTGCTTGAGCTCGAGGTGGAGTATGCGGAACTGGAGTCGACGTCGCTCGCTCCAACCATCGCTCGGGCCTTGCCTCGGCTCTCCTTCTTCCTCGATCGTCACTCGTCCTTGTGCTTATTCTTATGCTTTCTCTTGTGGTCACACCTCGACCGGTACTTGCCATCCGTTCTTGACTTGTGCTTGTAGCCATCCTTGTTCTAGACCTTCTCTGGGCAGTCGAAGTGCCCCGGCTTGCCGCACTAGAAGCATGTCTTCGTGTTCCTCCTCATGTTCACCCGGTTCTCGTGCAGCCTCTCGAACCTCCTCGTTAGCAATGCCAGCTCGTCCTCTCCAAGCACGTCGAACTCCTCATCTGGCATAGACATCAAAGAGGACAAAGAGAACATCCTGGTGGATGGGTTAGTGTTAGCCTTTCCTTTCGAACCACTAATGAGGGCAAGACTATGAGAGTCAGTCGGGCCCTCGAGCTTCGCTGTCATGCCCCTATCCACCTCAGGCGACATGAGATTCGAGAACAGCTCGTTTACTGACAGAGTGTCATACTTCCTTGACTCAACAATGGCCTCAAACTTTCCACCCCAAATCGTATGATCCAAAGAGTGTAAGAGCTTGACAGCTCTATCATGATCATCGTACGGGAGCACGTCCACATTGGCCCTCATGTTGTTCACAACCACTGTGAACCTCTGAAACAAGGCATTGATGGACTCACCAGGGAGACGAGTGAAATTCTCGTACTCTCTCCGGTAGGTCGCATACATCCGAGCCTGAACCTGGGCATTCCCAACATGAGCTTCCTTCAACACCGACCAAATTCTACAAGCCAAGTGCTCGGTGTGCACCCGATCGAACTCAGGCTGACACAAAGCACGAAACAAGTAGTCAACCGCCTTATTGTTGGCATCGAACATATCTCAATCCTGGAGCAAGGAAGTTCATCGGCTGGACATAGCCATTGTCCACCGTGACATCCCAAAGGATTTGACCCTTTCCACGGAGGAACGCCGCCATCCGCTTACTCCATATCTGGTAGTTCTTTCGATCAAGTGTGGAGGACCCGAACCCTGTTCCTGGTATGCCATCCTTGGATCTTAGACTGGTTAGAGTCAATAAAGACCCGAACCGGCTCTGATACCACTTGAAGGACCGAAACAGCGAACCAGAGGTGGGGGTGAATGGGAGCCGATAAAAATTCTATTCAAGAATTTGGCCTATGAACCTGATTTCACTCATGCACCTCCGCAAGCTTCTCTTGCCAAGCCCACGCAGCCACTAAAGTGCTACTGAACCTAGGAGCCAGACCCAACCAACAGCCACAGCACACACGCAGCGGAAACACACACGGCATGGCTGCTGGCAACCCAAACTGGTCAGGCCGGTTTCTGAATCCGGTCAGACCTCTTCTGTTGGACTTAGCATCACACAGGCAGGGGAAATCGGTCACACCGGTTTAGCGAACCGGTCAGGCTGATTCTGTCTAGAAACTCCCCAAAAACCCTTCCTGACTCAAGAACCTCTCCTCCTTTGAACAAGAACAGCCATAACACAATAGGGACTTCCTTGCTCAAAAACTCTTCCTGACAGACCATAGGACTAAACCAGTCAGACCGGTTCGGGAAACCGGTCAGACCGGTTTTGGTCTGGACAGTTGGGGAGAACTCAACCCATGGGAAAAACTCAAACCTTCCACCAATCAATTTCCCGATTTGTTCCACAGATCAAAGTGAGACTTTGGGGATAGATGGGGTACCTCGTGGGCTACCCTTGGCTAGAAGCTCGGTCCCCAAAACCCACTCAATCAAGAGGAATCGAAACTCAACCCTCAAGAACACCTCTAACCCTAGAACTCCGAAAACTCCAAAATCGAGCCCCTTAACTCAGAGATTTGGGAGGGGAATCAAAGGCAAAAGAACCACAGAGGGTTCGCACGAATTTTTCCCATCAAATCACCAAGAGCAAGGTCCCGAAAACACACCGAGAAAACCACCAAGAGAGGGCTCCGAAAATCACCACCAAGAACAACCGGGAACAACACAACAAAGCCTTGTGGAACCACGTCGAGTCATATATACATACCAAGGAGGTTCATACAAGGTCTAGCTTGTCGCCTGATCATCCAACCTTCTCACAAGATCTCATAAGAAAATATGAAGGGAAAATAGGAAAACAAATGAGCTAGGGTTCGAAGAGTTGGCTGCCATCCTCCCACCTCTTGGGTTATATGGAGGCAAGCCTAAAATCTAAAATGCCCCAAAGGCCTAAACTAGGATACACGCCCACCAAGGGCACTCTGGGAATTTGTCTTTGTATCACCATCGGACCAATGCCCAGCGACCGCACTTCGCGTAGCCTTGAGGCAATCATTGCGATCCCAACGCATGTCCTCCGCCTCGAAGCTTCCAGCGCCCTGCGACCCCAAACCAGTCAGAACGGTTCTACAAACCAATCAGGCCGGTTTTGGCTAGACAGCCACGCCCGGTCTTCGTCCTCAGCTTTGTGGCTCAGCCGAGTAATCCGGCGATTTTCTGGTGAACCACTGCAAACCGCGCAAACTTGATGTAGCCTCCGCCAATCACCACTCATGACTTGGCTCCCACGAAGTCATGGCTTGACCTTTGTTTTGTGGATCAACCAAGAAACCGTCCACCGACTTCATCTTGCTATTCTTGCCACCATGCGGCCCGCACTTGACCCTGTTGGCCACCGGGTCCCTCGAACAAAGCCTACTTGTCTTCTCCACACCTGGAGGCCTCACAGGCAACGACCTTTCATGCTTGTTCTTCACTTGCACCAACACGAGTCAAGTCGCAACCTGCACCTGCAATACTTTGCCAAGAATTAGTCCACACAGCGTTGTCAATCACTCATCACACTAGGAAGCGACCATCCACCGGTCCCCGAACGACACATGGTCCTCAGTTTTGGGTGTGTTTCTGTTTCAGGGCCTAGAGAAGTCACTGAGGCTCTCTGGAAGGCTTGTTGTGCGGCTGCTGCAGCCACCGGCCTGACCGGCTCTGTCCACCGATCTGACCGATGTCACCGGTCTGACCGGCGTAGGCCATCAGTCTGACTGGTGTAGCACAGGTAGCAAGCTGTGCAAGTTTCCGCTGTGCGTGTTGGTGAGTTTTGGCTGGGAAAGTTGTTTGTTGGTTCCTAGGGTCACTAGCACTCCAGTGGCTACGTGATCTTCACCAACTTGGGTAGTTGAGTTAGAGACGTGTGTTGTAAGTCGTGTTCATCTTGTTGGAGCCTCCATCTCCTTCGAGAATTATTTTATCAGTTACCATTCACTCCACCCTCTCTGGTTCGCCGCTTCGGTCCTTCAGGACTAAAGGGGTGGGGCATTCGCGGCCGCTCGAGGCCATGCGTCAATCAAGAGCATTTAGTCTCAGCTCCAAATTTCAACCAGGACTAAAGGTGTGAACCAAAGGTCGGTTTTATACTAGTGAATATCCAAATATTTGATCAAAAATCCCCCTAGATTACATCAGAAGAGTTAAATGTATGTAGTGAGGCTTGCATCACCAAAGCCGAAAATTTTGCTCTTATGAAAATTTCAAATTACCAAGCTGGTGAAATAATATTTCATCTTCACACATGTCACTCAACCTTTATAAATCATCCTAAATTTTTTATCAATTAAAGGTGTTTCTCAGTTCACAAGTAATTTCTTTCTCGTAGAAGAAGATCCGTATCGTGTTTCTTTGTGACAAGTGTTCATAATGGTAATCAATGAGTGGAGGTCAATTCATCAACATATTGTATGCTTTCATTGATAAGCTATTGTTTTCACCCTCAACTATGTTGCCACGCTGTAACCAAGTGCAAACAAAGGTTGTTACGAGGAGGAATGATAATCTGCCTCAAAAATGTGCATACACTACTGTTAACTATTTTGTATTAACGTCTATTACCCATAAATTAGCTAATCTAGTATCTGACTGTCAAAACTCGAAAGTTCTTTGATCCCCAACATTTGATTAGGCTATAAAAACAAAACCATTATTGGTCGTGGAGTATAGTTTAAAGATTGCATCAAGAAGACACTAAGTGCCAATATTGTATACTTTCTTTGCTCAAAGATCACTGCAAATGGACAATTCCCCTTTTGACAATTTTGTCTAAGGATGGTAAGGTAATGATACACATTACACATTTTCACCAGTAAGTTTTAATGAAAAAAGTTGCAGTGTATCGATTAGTGATTTTGTTGCTCGAGCTATGTGATGAGTTTATGATGTTTTATACGAGGAAGTCGCAAATCTATGAAGTTTTTTGGCATTGGATAAATGTTTTTGTTCACTAATCATCTTTTGTAGTGATTTGAGGAAGTTGAATTGAATATACTCAAAACATAAAGTTGAGTGATAAATTACATTTTTGATCAATTTGGTTTAGCTGAAATGACATTTTTTATAAGATATTAAGTTTAATTTGTGATGTAGGTAATATTCAAGAAAACACACTATATATGTTTCAGGTTTTTAATGAGGAAAGAGACAAAAATGCCTCACGCTGCCATTGTTGTGAAGGGAGTGCTTTTACATAATCTTACGAGTTTGTGGTGTACCAATGGATGACCATATGCATCTCATATGTAGAAAGTAGAATATATTCATTAATTCAGTTACCTTGAAACTAATTAATATTCTTGTTTACACCTAATATTGAACATAAAAACCATATTGATAACTAGTTCTTTGAACTTGTTGAAGTCGATGAATAGAGATTTAGATCAGATGACTATGTAACAAGATCAATAATTATTAATAACACAATAAAAATAAAGGCATAGTGGACAGTTTTATACATTAACCAATGCTATGTCAGACAATATGAATACTTAGAAAGGTTTATTGACTCAATTATGATAGTTTGCAATCAAGTTTAAGCACAATGTTTACACAAGATTGCAAAAGAACAATGGCCTTGAAGATTTAAGACAGATATGATAGAACATTTATAAGTACTCTCCCTATCCCAAATCACTATTTGTTTTGACTTTTATAGATACATAACTTTTAGTATGTGTCTAGACACAATATATATCTACTCCCTCCATCCCAAAATGTTGGTTGCAGTCGTTTTCTTTGCCACATGTTTTACTGAATTTGTAGAAAATGCGTGCAATATTTCTATCTAATGATATTAATTCTACACCTTAAATATTAATATTTATATATATAGTCAAATTTGTTTCTTGGGAAGGGAAAATGACAATTATTTTGGGATGCAAGGAGTAGGTGAATGTCGAAAGCTATGTACACAAAAGGTCAAATGAATAGTAACTTTTGGAACGAAAGGATTGCCATAATATGTGGAGCAATCAAGAGAAGTTCTTGGATAGATTGACAAACCATGAGGTGGTGATTAGGCTCCCTATTGGCATTTCTTATTGTCACCAACTTGTAATTGTGAACCCGGCCACGATGCCAGGTTTGCCTTATTGTGGTATATATATCTTTGTGATTTATGAAAGAATGGATCCACAAGCGCATGAATTATATCATTGTAGAATTTCACCCATAAGTAGTCTGAAGGGTAATATTATTTATATTCTTTCCCAAAGTGTAATCATCACATGAGGAGTAATGTGACACACACAGGACATTCTCTTAGATAAAAAATAATAATAAATGAATAAAAAATATACCTAAGGTAAGTATGAGCAAAGCACACTAGAGTCGTCCTTAATTTCATAATGTATCCAGAAGAATACCCGCCCCTAGTCTGCCAAGGGAAGATATCTTTCAGATTTCCGACACCATACCCGGACATGGGGGGATATAAGGGATGTACAGGATTGTCACTACTTGCACATCGACCGTGGGGCGCAATAATCTTTGATGGATCCTACGGTACCTAAGCAGCATGCCCGCGATTGTGATAACTACTACTTTAGCCCCGCCAAAATCTGAACCATAAAAATCCGAACCATGATGAACGACATGCATTGAACTTGAGCAAGCCCGAGGCCACACCCAACCAATACAATATGGTAACTCTATACTAAGCCTATGAGTATAACTTTATGAAGTATGTAATATGGTATTATATACTACAAGGATAACAAAAATGTGGAGCTATGTATAAATATGATAATGAAAAGTATAGTACAAAGCCATACCAAATGCCGGACGTCGGTTCCCAACCAACACATTAGTGAGAAAGCTCTATTATAGGTTCCACTACTAACAAGTAAGAGAGAGGAAGAGATGTTCTTGTGTTGGCGTGTGTTAAACGAGTGGAATCGTAGATGCCTCCTTATACAGGGGTGGAGAGGTGGTTCTAGGGGGTACTTGGCACCAATTCCACCTCCACCACCTTGGCCATTACGCGTGAAGTCTTGGTGCAAATACTTGACACCAACCGAGCTAGGGGGGCAGTTCAACCGAACCAGGGCCACCCCAGTTGGCCAATGCCTTTGGCTAGTGGGTCTTTGGGGCTCTTGGTCCTCCCTGCGAGCTTGGATAGTTTTGGTTTTGTTTCCTGTGCAGTGTGTTGCATGTTGTTCTTGGACCCAGTGATTCTTGTGCAGTGTGTTGCATGTTGTTCTTGTGTTCATCTTGCGCTTGTGCATGTTTTTCCCCTTATGCAGCAGGTTTTTATCCGTAAACTAGTTTACTTGACAATATATGTGGAGCTAGGTTACTAATACAATATATGTTAGTGAGGAATGTTAGTTTTCCTTTGTTCTGGGTAATGTTGATGGACGGATATGAGTGATAAGGACCGTCACACTCCCAAGATATATACTCATCCAAGCTAGGAATGGGAACATGGATCCTAATTGACATTGTTTTTCTTTAAAAAAAGTGTTGCATGCATCCAAAGGAGTAGTATCCTCACTAAAAGCTTAATGTTTTTTTCATGAGGGGTGCATTCCAACTCCAAGAAGACAATAATTTTGTGTTTTTCAATCGGATATTCAAAAAATCATTGGAAGATTAGGTACCAAATGCATCGGGGGTGCTCTATTATTTAGAAGATTTCATTTTTTCAACAAAGGTTGTCAATCCATTACTTACTGTATCAATATAACACACTATATGGATACTTTTTTTTATTTGTGGGATACTATCTTCCATCCTCGTTGCTAACTGCACTGTGAATCCATAATGAAATGCACTTGTTAAAAACAACATATACAATGAAAACTAAAGCGCCATACACTTTAATTGCATTGCAAGGAAGATGGTTACCTAGGCTTCTTGCCAGCCAGATAATCAAGGAAGGTTACACGCCAGATTAACATCCCAACAATGTAATTATTTTTCCACCATCCGTCTTGCCTTTTCAATTAGATATAGGTTGCATATACTATGTTATACGCATATATATGATGATAGCAACATCTGATGCCCAATGTTTTAACCGACAGCTTTGAACACATTGTCTAGCTACTTATAAAACGCCCAGTTTTGTTGCCTATTATTGCTTTCTCTTTGCTTGCAGGAACCAAAGACATGCAGTTACTACATGTGTTAAAACGGGCAAGGAGTTGCAACAACCAGGGTACAAGTGCCAAAGAAATGAAGAGACCTGCAACTGTACTCCTTCGGATTTGTAGCATACACTCAGCTGTACTACAAATGTTTGGTCCGTTTCTACATTTACTGGTAACTTGAAGAAAATATAAGGCAGTTATGTGTTATCTGAACCAGCAGTTCGATAGAAAGTCTTTTAACGTTGTATACTTGTATGTTCATAGTCAAATGCTAGACATGACTGCACACTCTTTTCCTTTAAAAGAAAGTTGCAACATTAAATTTTGATAGGTATTTTGTAAGAAATGGATTGAAGTAATTAAGATGATAGATGGTGGTAATAAATGGACAGTTGTCTGCTTTGCCTTGTTAGATTGTTGTGTATATTCTGAAGATAACACACAACCATGTCTCCGGAGTATGACTAACAGATAGTAATTTATTGTTTGTTTTCTCAGCAGTAAACACTTTGAGGAAGAAAGTTTATATGAACAACTTTACTGAGGCAACAAACTATAGGTTAATCTTTACTGAGGCAACAACTTAGCATTTGGTTTATATGAACATAAAACCAGAAGGAGTAGGTCCATGCATGAGTCTTGCTTGCTTGCTGCAAATTTCAAATCTGAACTCAGTGGATCTGATGAGAAACACATCATAAGACAGAGACAACCGAGAAATCAGTAGACTAGGTAATAAATACACTTTCATATGGAATTAACCATGTGTCTTGAACCTTATTTGATCGATGGATCGATTAGCAGATGATCACAATGCCCTAATAACCATCAACGATGATTATGCTCTATCCCTGCTGCATACTTCTCTTGAACTACGGCATGCAATTAAATAAAATTAGTGACGATGCCCTAACAAATTAACAATACCGATCAATACATTTGATTGACCACCGCCGATGGATCCCTTGAGAACTCAATTTAATTACGAGGGAACACCGACGCCGAGGAAGTCGATGAAGGGCACATCCTTTCTCTTCAGCGCCTCATCGCCGCCACCATCGCTGGCATAGTAATCCTTCTGGCCGTGCACGTGCTCATGGCGGCCGATATCCATGGCCAGAGCTTCTCTTGGAGAGGAGAAGGTGATGGAGACAGGCGGCAGCACCTGCCTGCCGCTGTAGCTGTACCTCGCCGCCTCGAAGCTCGCCCCCAGAAAGCTCTTACTACTAGTAGTTGTGCCAAAGCTCTTGAACAGTGATGTAGGACGAGCAGCCGGCGGCGAGCTGAACATGCCGCCGTCGCCGCCGCCGCCCCCGAGCTTGGAGAAGCTGAAGCAGAGCGATGAGCTCGCCGCCGTCGTGCCAGCGCCGAAGACGTAAGCCGTGGACGGCGAGGTTGCGGCCCTGGCAAGGATCCTGGAGCGCTCGCGGCTCCGGCGCGCCATGACGACGTGCCAGTGGTTCTTGACGGCGTTGTCGGTGCGGCCGGGGAAGAGGCGGGCGATGAGGGCCCACTTGTTGCCGTGGGCGCGGTGGGCGTTGAGCAGCCGCTCCTCCTCCTCCTCCGTGAACGGTCGCTTGTTGATCCGAGGGTCCAGCTGGTTGAACCACCGGAGCCGGCAGCTCTTGCCTGGGGAAAAATTCGATAATATCCACACAAATTAGTATAAACAATTTCTGATTCAATAAACATGTCAAGAAATTAGCTGAAATTAACCGTCAATAGTTGAGGAATTATAGAATTAAAATAGAGGGGGCACGGAAAGGTGTTTTTGCGAATCTAATAATTGCAAGCTTCGGGATGAGAGAGGTGAGTGAAATTTTCCAGTTGGTGTAGGTGATCCACTCTTGACACAGGCTCTCGTGCATGGGTCATATGAACCAACGGTGCTTGCATGTTGAATGTATTTTTAATTCTACAGAAACAAATACATGTTTTCCTTCGTTTATACATATATTTAACTTTCTTGGAAAAAATTGGAGGTTAATTTTTGAGGAATAAGGAATAAGGATGTTTGGTACAAAAATGGTTAAAATTGAGGAAAACATGTCCCGTATATACATATACATATACAAGCCATAAATCCAACATATCCATGTTACTCTTAGATTCTTAATCCATCTCCGATTAAATATATTGTATTCTCTCGTGATACTAATGTTCTTTAATTAACTATATGAAACACAAGAACAACTCAGTACGGATCATCACACTAACTTTCTATTCTATTATTATCTCCAGGGATATCCCCTCAAATTAACTCACAAAAACTCAATTAGCTAGCTCACACATGATTCATGTTCAAATCATTTCGGTGCCTGGGCCTTTCTTGATGTGGTCAGATTAAAGCATGAGCTCACCAAATTATTTCCTCAAACTAATAACACACATGCATGTATCAAATCTTTCCCAAAAAAATACACATATCATCAAGTCACTTTCTGAATAATATCATCAATCATGCTGATCCATGTCTGGATCCAAGGATTGGTACATATGAGCAGGAAACAAAATCAACATATGCACGAAATCCTTATGGTGGAGGTGGAGCAATTTCTTTCCATATTTCTTTTAAAAAAAGAAAGCAAGGTAGGAGAACAAACACAAAAAACAGCCGATCCATTAGAAAGAACCCAACCAACCTGATCTCCCTTCCAGCTTCTCAGCAATGGAGTTCCAGTTCTGCGGCCCGTACTTATCGACCAGCTGCCTCAGCTTATCGTCCTCCCCAGGACGCCAGTGGCCTCTCGGACACGATGATGACTTGGTGCCATCTGATGTGTTCGTCGACGACGAGGATGGCATCTCTCCCACGCACGAACAAGAAACGTGATGCCTGGCGTTAGCGAGCTTCGATGTGTTAAATTCGATGAAGGAAGACGAGAACAGTTGTGTGTATGATCGAGTTAGCTATTGTCTACAGACAAGTCAAAGCTAGGGTCTGTAGGAGATAAGAGGGATAGATGTGAGAGCTAATGTGTGCGAGAGAGAAGGCCAGGGTGTTTGTCATATATACCCTTGTACACACATTGGTTGAGATAGCCTCTAGGGCTTTGATGAAAGGTCCCTTTAGTTTAGTTTTACACGTCAAGAGGGCTAGCTGTGGTATGCTTATGCAATAATGTGTCAACATGTCATCGCTCTCTTTCACCAACTTGCCTCTGCTGTTTGGCTATTTGCCAAAGACCACTCTTCTCACGGTTCTCAGCAAACACAAACCTATCCCGTTACCAGCTTCTCTATTGTACTTCTCTTAGCTAACTTCCCTAACAATATTCTCCTCAAAGAAAGATACCATCAGCATTTTTAAATAGTCTTAATGATACAACACACATATATGTTGTACGCAGATGTTGCCAATGTATATAGAAAATAAAAGACTGTAAACTGGTGGGATTAATTTGTATCATGAATCAAAGTTATGACACAGTAATTGAAGTAATTCAAGAAAGAATATTGTCATGGCTCGGACAACCAGAGGCCAAATCCAGTGAGCACCCCTTTCCTAATATACAATACAAGCCTAGTAAGTTAATTGTATATGTGGTATTGCCCTATATAATAATTAGGTCCATTTTGTTTCTTCCTTTTGTTTGAGAGAACATTTTGTTTCTTCTTTGTTTACATATTATTGTTCATTACAAGATACTCATTTTAAGATGATGTAATTATTACATTAACTTCATTGTGTCCCTGTTTATTATGGTCGATCCACTATTCAAACATGATTCAGGTCATTTTAGAAAAAATACATGAAAGAAATTCCGTAGGAGAAAAGGTTGTGATGGTCAACATTTCAGTTCACCCCCAAAAGGTAGACCGTTCTAGCTCTACCATTGCAACCATTACAAAAACAGAAAGCCTAGTAATGACTACTGAGCTAGCATTCACAGAAGGTGGTTGGTTGCATCCTGACCAGATGCCCCATATTAGCAGTCTTGGAGCATGGGATGCTATGCACAATGGGGATGCATTCAAGAATCCATGTTGCTCACAGTTCGTTGTGTATGGCAGATATGAAGTAACAAATGCAACATGATGACTTGATACTTTATTTGTAGTGCGTCTGCTGCTTGCAGAAAGATATGTGCTGGTCCATAATATATGCTAAGATTGTATACACTCGTAATTATGAGAAAAGGATGTGCTTGGAACTAGTTAACAAATTAATTTCTTCTAGTAGTTTTTCTAAGAAATGCTAGTAGTATGTGTCAGATCGACAGCTTAATTACCAACATACTCACATTTGAAAAAAGATTTTGAATGTTCATAACAAAAATGACACCACAAGCATACTCTTTAATCAGCATTATTCCATTTCTACATTAAAATGTGGTGGAGATTTGGTGAGCAACTTTACATACATACAATTATTGCATGCATATTTCAGTATTAAATCAACTACTTTGAAGCGATAGTAGAGTTCTGCGCCCGAAGAACACCACTGTAGACAGTACAACCTTTTCTATATCAATTTAATTGGTTTGCGTAGCTTTTTAATAAAGACAAAATAAATAGTAATATAGAGCTAACTTCGGTTATATGTCTCAAAACAAGAGATTTTTTCTGGTTTATACCACGTGGTACCTATACACTTCGGCATCTTGGATAGCCCATGCCTACTAGGAATATTCTCATATGTGCTTGATTATTTTGTTCCTTCTACCGTTGTCAAAGTTGCCACATGAGACCCCCATCGTGGAGCTGCCCCATCGTCGGCTGGAGCCCCACGCCACCGGAGCAGGAGAAGGGGAGGCAGGGAGCGCCGCCGTCTCCCGTCCAGCCGTGCTGTAGATCCCGGTCGCCTAGAGCTCGCCTCCCCGTGCTCCACACACGGTAGGGAGCCGTGGCCTTGAGCTCACCGCGCACTCCTCGACGCCGTCGACCCGTCGCATGCTTCCGCGGGTTGGCACCTTGCATCTCGTCGCCGGATTTAAGCGCGGGACTCGCACGCTCCGCCCAAGCTGAGTCGTGTTCCTCCGCTCGCGAGCGTCGTCGGAGAGGATGGGCGGGTCAGAGGGAACTCCACGCGAGCTGAGAGAGGAGAGGAGGGATATGAGGATCAGGATGCAAAGGTAGAAGAAGATAAACATCAAGGGTGTTCATTACAAAATTTGAAGAGGTCTGGACTTAAGTGGCACCACTTAATATGATCGAAGTGCCAGATTTCAATTTTAAGAGTTTGTGGACCTAATAATAAGTGGTACCTTGAGACAAGTTTAAGGGTCGTTGGTGTATTTCACTCTATTTTGTATGTAAACTAGTTTTTCGAATTTGACTCGAAAGATAAGTGTTGTAGTTTGAAAAGAATCAATATTTTTTCAGGATATCTGAAAGTTGCAAAGTGCACAACAAAAGTAGAAGTATGATATTGCTCTCGCAAGTCACAATGCAATGTGCGAAGTTTGTTTTACGACAGGGTGCTAAGTAGGTAACGGACTATTTTTCTACTACAGAAGTACTATTTAATGTCAAATATGTAACGTGTTTAATCCAGGGTTCCCCGAACCGTTGGGAACCGGGCCGGTTCAACCGGTTCCCACCCCCAAATCGTGCCTATGTTTTTCTAACCCCACTGAACCGGCCGGTTTCACCGGTTTACCGGCAGGTTTTTTTTATTTGTGCGAACCGGTGTTCCCCCGGTTCGGCGAACCCTGGTTTAATCTGCATATCCAAAGTATCCCATGTTCAACATTATTTGCGTTGGATGGTAAGTGTGTAGCGAACATGGCCTCATATGCCATTTGTTTGGAGTTTGATTTTGGTGATTCATGACAACACGATCATTGGGACTAACCATATTGTTTGAGCATGTCTTTGTAGACATTTCTAGGTCCCAAGGATGCAAGAAAACCACATGCAAAATACCAAAACAAAGAGTCAAAACCGAGCAAGAAAAGGAAAAGAGAAGACACCGTCGGATGAACCGACGGTCCCTCAAATACAAGCGTCAGTGCAATCGTCGGACGAGTTGGTGCACAGGGTCAAACCCTAGGTACCGTCGGATGAACCGACAGTCTGTTATTTAGTAGCGTCAGACGAGTTGCGGAGGAAGAGCAAGGAAGACAGTAGCACCGGATGATCCGACGGTCTAAGTGTGGACCCCGTCAGCGTATGCGACGCTCAGTTTGAATTCATACAGAGACGCGCCAAGACGAAGCCTTCAGCAACGGATGATCCGACGCCTTGGTCAGGGTTAGTGTCGGTCTATCCGACGGTCAGTTGGAAGCTAACAGTGGTGACTTGGACGCGAGGTCTTCAGCACCGGATGATCCGACGTAGCGTCAGAGCATAGTGTCGGAACAGTTGTGTCAGAGAACCTCAACGGCTACGTGACGTGGGAGGGGCACCGGATGAACCGACGCCCTTGAAAAGCATAGTGTCGGTTCATCCGACGGTACCTTTTTCAGCAGCTTTTAGCCAACGGCTAGTTTGATGCCTTGGGCTATTTATACCCACTCCACTCACCCATTTGAGGTTGCTGGATTGAGTGGAAGTGCAGAGGAGTTCAAGACACATTGAAGATCATATCCAATCCATCCAAGTGCTTAATTGCTCATCCTTAGACTAGTACATGCTTTGTGTATGTGCTTAGTGCTAGGTTTAGCTTAGAGCTGAGTGAGTGCAAGGTTGTGCCAACCTTGTGAGGTGATTCTTGAGTCAATCCTATTGTACAAGGTTCGCCGGAAGCCTTGGGGCCTAAGTGGCTCACCGGCAATCGTCATCGACCCTCCGGCTTGGTGTGGAGCGGCGAGGACACTTTGTGCGGGGGACATGGAGACCCCCTTCCTTGGTGGAGAAGCTCCTTAGTGGACGCGGCATCAAGGTGACCAAGGGAGCTTGACAAGTGCCTAAGTGGCTAGCCTTTGTGGCGAGTCAAGTGGTGCTCTTGGGAGAGACTTGGTGACCGGGAAGCAATACTCTTGTGTGAGTGCTTCAACAAAGTGGACTAGGGGTGGCTTAGTGCCTACTGATACCACGGGATAAATCGCGTGTCAAGAGTTTGCTTCCTCTCATCCCCTTTACTTTTCCACATTTACTCTATTGCAATCTTTTCTTGCCTCTACTTTCATAGAGTAGTATAATGCTAGGATTGGCTATAGGTTTCAAACCTTCCTTTGGGATGGGAGTTTCACACTAGAACAATCATGGTTGCACATATAGATAGTATGCTCTAGTTTACTTTTGTGTAAATTTTAGTGAGCCATAGGTTAAGGTTTTAAGTTGCCTAATTCACCCCCTATCCCTCTTAGGCTAACGGGCATCTGATTCTTTACAAGTGGTATCAGAGCCGGGGCTCACTTCCTTCACAAGGAAACACCAATTCGATTGGTAAATTGTGAAAACCGGCTCATTGGAACGTTTAGGCTTCACCGCCTAGTGAGTTGCTCTATAGAGGAATGAAAGGTTGGATACCATAGGTTTGGCTCCACATTTCGATGGCATGGGCTATTCTCGGTGGAAGGTTCTCATGGAGGCCTATCTCCAAGCAAAGGATCTTGATGTTTGGAGAGTCACCGATGAGGGCATGAAAAATGGTACTAGAAAGGAAAAGCAATTTGATGTAATTGCTAAGAGTATCATTTTGTCCTCACTAGATGTAGGCGTTTTCAATAGAGTTTTTACTTGTGAAAATGCTCATGAGCTATGGAAAACCATCAAGGAGCAAAATCAGGGTTCAAAAGAAGTTGCTAATGAACGCTACGGTTGTCTCCTTGAGAAATTCAATAGCTTTAAGCAACTTGCTAATGACAATGCTGAATCTATGTACTCACGCCTAAATGTGCTTGTCAATGAGATTAATGCTTTAGGTGTGAAGGACATCACGGACTTGATCATCAACTGCAAGATCCTTCAAAGTCTCCGGAAGCCCGATTATGACTTGGTGAAGGCAATCATCTACGAGAAGAAGCTCGAAGAATTGAAGCCATCGCATATCTTGAGCAAGATCATGGCACATGAGCTTCAACTAATGCCCAAGTCAAAGAAGGCGCCCCAAGAAAAGCCCCAAGAACCATTTTCTCCAACCACAAGCCATGCTCTCTCAAGCCAACAAGGGAAGGTCTTGAGTAGAATGGCTACTCATGGAGGCTCAAGCGAGGATGATGGTGATGATGGTGATGATGGAGAATCCTCAAGTGATGAAGAGGTTGAATCCATGGTGGCCGAGTACATGAAGAAAATCTTCAAGTATGTGAAGAAAGTCAACATGTACAGCTACAACGTCCACTTGAGAGAAGGGCATCATCATCAACACATCAAGTTCACCAAGATCAAGCACAAGACTAAGAAGAAGGTGGTAAAGGAGAGAAGACCAAGGCAAGAAGCAACTTTCGCCGTTTGTGAATGGACAAGTGGTGAAGAATCAAGTTCTTCTAGCTCAAGCGATGGATCAAGAAAGAACTTCACCACCCGCTTCATGCAAGGTCCTTCATCATCACACATGTGCCTTATGGACAAAGGTATGGAAAGCAATGTAAGTGATGACGAATCCGACACCACCTCTCTCAATGATCTTGTTGAGCTAGTCCATGAGCAAAAAGGAATGCTTGAAAAACAAGCTAATGAAATTAAAGAACTCAATGCTCTGAATGATCTTAGTGACACCCTTGCTACAAATTATGAACATTTGTTGTGCAAATTCAAATTCCTTAGCAAGGAGTGTGAGGAGCTAAAATCTAAGCTTAAGAGCAATGAGACTAAAACAAGTAATTCCTTTGAGCTTGATGAAACATCTATCCCTTGTGCAATTCCTATCTCCAAGGTAGATGCTTCAACTTCTTGCATTGATTTACTTGATGAATCTTGCTCACCATCTTGCCATGAGAATGTTGTTGTAGAAACATGTGATTATCTCATATGCAAGGAAAATGATGAGCTCAAGCAAGAAGTGAAATGGCTCCGAGAGAGGTTGGCAAACTTGATGGGCAAGGGCAAGAATGATGAAGAACAAGTGGACATCTCTCAAGACGTGAAGAGTAAAGTCCAACCTTCTCAAGATAACCGTGATCCCATGGTGAAGAAGCTTGAGAAGGGTTCAACTGTGACTTGCTACAAGTGTCATGGAGAAGGGCACAACTTCTACAAATGCCCTCAATTTGTCAAAAAGATGGACAAGGGCGCAAAGAAGAAATTGAAGCCCACAATCAAGAGCTCCCTCATCTACACCAAGCCCAACCGCAAGAACAAGACAAATAGCAACACCTACGTCATCAAGAAGAAAGAAAATGGCAAGGTGGTTGCACACAAGGTTGGGAAGATGAAGGAAGAGCGGGGTAGGAACGAACCCATTTGGGTGCCCAAGGAAGTCATCACCAACATGAAGGGGCCTCAAATGGTTTGGCTTCCAAAGGCCACTTGAAGGCCATGAATGCGGGGACTTGGGAGGCTTGGTACAATCAAGATAAAAAGATTCAAGTCTATAAGCAGAGCTTGCAAATTGGACATGTGTTGCCCAAGTTCCCCGATTGAGGTAATGGAAACTAGAACCTATCTCATGCATCATTGTAGCTCCATTGCCTTGTTTAGGTTGCATTTGTTGCAATGTTTACATATGGTAGGTTGTTGTGTCATGTGCTAACCCATGAGCAACTTACATGGTTTGATTAGTGTGTAGGAAAGCTACACTTGTTCTTTCATGGTGCATGTATTCATATATATCTCTTTGCATCATGATCAAGCTATAGGGTTAGCTTCCCTTTTATTTTCATAAACAATGTGCATACAGTTGGTTGTTGATTCAAACACTAAATGCACACATTTAGGGGGAGCTCATCGTATGGTTTGGTCATGGGACTAACATTGTTTCAAGCTTATCTTATGTAGTCCCTTAGCGACGCATTCCGGTGTGGTGTTTCATTCTAAGAGAATGTTATTTCACTCTCAGTGTGATCTAACATCTCTAAAAGAGTGAATATAGCAATATGAGCTTCATGCTATTGAGTCATGTCCTTGTGAGCTTATGTCTCTATATAAGTTCAAAGGCAATGCACTCATACACTCGTACTACTTGTGGTACACCAAGTGTCTCCTATGCAAGCTTCTTTCAAGTGGTGTACCTAGTGATATCATTTCCAAGTGGCTCATCTCAATGTGGTGCCAACAAGGTAGAGAGGATCATCCCCCGGAGGTATGCAGTTATCAAAAGACTACAAGTGATATCTACAAGTGGTAATGTAACAAGAACCCATTTGTCTTATCTCTTGTCCTTTAAGCTACCTCCTTGCATGATATGCTCTAAGCTTCCTTGTCTTTCAAGTTTGTAGATGTGCACTTGTTTCTCGCTACCCTTGTCCTACAAGTGGTATTCTTTTTGTGCACACACTTAGGGGGAGCTTAGGTTGTATCATGCTAGTCTTATGAGCTTGTGATCCAACTTAGTCATTCTCACATGTGGTATCTTCATTCATATCATACATATGGATCATGGTTCATGTGGCTTTCTCCCTTGCATTTAACACTTCTCCTTTAAGCTATGGTTGCTAGATCTTGCTAGTTTCCTTGGACCCGTTTACTTTGGACTTTTTGGAGATTTTATTCCAAAGGGGGAGAATGTGAGACCAAAGCAAGCTTGTGGCTTAAGCCTACAAGTGGTTTCAAGGATGCTTACAAGTGATTTCAAGGATATGAGACCAAGGGAGAGAATGTGAACATGAAGATCAAAAAGGGGGAACATTGATCTAGGGGAGTTTAGATGATGGTAAGCATTCAAGCAAGTGTAACTGGTTCTAATTTTGTCAATTCTTGCAAATTTATGCTTTGCTTTGGTTGTGTTGTCATAAATCACCAAAAAGGGGGAGATTGTAGTGAACATGGCCTCATATGCCATTTGTTCGGAGTTTGATTATGGTGATTCATGACAACATGATCATTGGGACTAACCATATTCTTGGAGCATGTCTTTGTAGACATTTCTAGGTCCCAAGGATGCAAGAAAACCACATGCAAAAATGCCAAAACAAAGGGTCAAAACCGAGCAAGAAAAGGAAAAGAGAAGACACCGTCGGATGAACCGACGGTCCCTCAAATACAAGCGTCGGTGCAATCGTCGGACGAGTTGGTGCACAGGGTCAAACACTAGATACCGTCGGATAAATCGATGGTTGCAGGGGAAGAGCAAGGAAGACAGTAGCATCGGATGATGCGACGGTCTAAGTGAGGACCCCGTCGGTCTATCCGACGCTCAGTTTGAATTCGTACAGAGACGCGCCAAGACGAAGCCTTCAGCACCGGATGATCTGACACCTTGGTCAGGGTTAGCGTCGGTCTATCCGACGGTCAGTTGGAAGCTAACAGTGGCGACTTGGACGCGAGGTCTTCAGCACCGGATGATCCGACGTAGCGTCGGAGCATAGCGTCGGAACAGTTGTGTCAAAGAACCTCAACGGCTACGTGACGTGGGAAGGGCACCGGATGAACCGACGCCCTTGAAAAGCATAGCGTCGGTTCATCTCACGGTACCTTTTTCAGTAGCTTTTAGCCAACGGCTAGTTTGATGCCTTGGGCTATTTATACCCCCTCCACTCACCCATTTGAGGTTGCTGGATTGAGTGGAAGTGCAGAGGAGTTCAAGACATATTGAAGATCATATCCAATCCATCCAAGTGCTTAATTGCTCATCCTTAGACTAGTACATGCTTTGTGTATGTGCTTAGTGCTAGGCTTAGCTTAGAGCTGAGTGAGTGCAAGGTTGTGCCAACCTTGTGAGGTGATTCTTGAGTGAATCCTGTTCAACAAGGTTCGCCGGAAGCCTTGGGGCCTAAGTGGCTCACCGGCAATCGTCATCGACCCTCCGGCTTGGTGTGGAGCGGCGAGGACACTTTGTGCGGGGGACGTGGAGACCCCCTTCCTTGGTGGAGAAGCTCCTTAGTGGAGGCGGCATCAAGGTGACCAAGGGAGCTTGACAAGTGCCTAAGTGGATAGACTTTGTGGCGAGTCAAGTGGTGCTCTTGGGAGAGACTTGGTGACCGGGAAGCAATACTCTTGTGTGAGTGCTTCAACAACGTGGACTAGGGGTGGCTTAGTGCCTACCGATACCACAGGATAAATCGCGTGTCAAGAGTTTGCTTCCTCTCATCCCCTTTACGTTTCCGCATTTACTCTATTGCAATCTTTTCTTACCTCTACTTTCCTAGAGTAGTATCATGCTAGGATTGGCTATAGGTTGCAAACCTTCTTTTGGGATGGGAGTTTCACACTAGAACAACCACAGTTGCACATATAGATAGTATGTTTTAGTTATTTTTGTGTAAATTTTAGTGAGTCCTAGGTTAAGGTTTTAAGTTGCCTAATTCACCCCCTCCCCCTCTTAGGCTAACGGGCATCCGATTCCTTACAAAGTGGTTTATTATTGCACCCAACTCCTCAACCAGACTACCAAAAAATAACTGGCCCCCAAAACTCTCAGTTCTGAGCGAGGAATTCAATTCTACGGAAAGAAAAATAGAAAGCTAACTAACTCAAAAGTAATGGACCATGGCCAAAAGTCGTTCTGTAATATATATAACTATGTAATACGTACACAGGGTCCCAACACGATAGAGAATGTTTGTACCAATGAAAAAAAAGCAACCGATGGAGTCGGAATTAGATATTGCTAATAAGTGCATAAATCTTCAGAACATTTTGCAATGTTGAGTGAGACATATTTTCGGACATATTAATCTTGGTCGAAATACAAATCAATAATAATGAACATTTTATAGGCAAACAGGTTTCTTTTTAGAAAAAATTACATTAATACCTAAACATTTGGTGCAAGCAATGACGTAACGGAACTTCCTTAGCATAGCAGCGTTATAGACATAGCGGCTTCTCTAAATTTTCAAGTCAAAGTAGTTTCACCTGTGACTGTAATGATGTTGAAAACTTAACAAGGCATGTTAACAAACACTTGTATAAGGATTTAGGTCCTTAATTCCGTTCAAGAAAACATGACAATGCACTTGCAACGGCTGGCAATATATAATCCATAATCTAGTACCTAATCTTGGTTGGCTTGTCAGTCTGACCTGGCATGCGCCAAGGATGGAGCTTTAGCTTGTTGCTTTGGAATTGATTCAGTTTCCAGAAAGCTTTGTTAACTAACAAAAGGTGTTGTCGAGCTCATGAAGAAACAAAGCTATATGTTGTCACAAGATCAATGACGTGCTCCATAAGTTTCTGGCAGGTAAAAGATTGCGAGCTTTTGACAAATTTGACAAACTAATATGCGGTAATTGAAGATCTTAGCATCTATTATTAGTAAACTCATAGTTGTATTATCTAATCTTGATCTGATTAAGCTTATCTTCACTGTGAAGGCTTCTGCATTTAAGTCGTCTGCAAACTTGATGGCCTTGATAGTCCTAGTTATTTAGATTTTGACGGGATTATACTAATTTACAACAAAAACACAGTATATATAACAGAGAGAATATTACCCGTCTTATAAAGCAAAATAATATTACTTGATCTACCATTGATCCATATAGAATAATTTAAAACAATATTCTTAATTTGGAAAAACTGGTAGCTCAATTGTGATTGTTAAATGGTTTCTTAACTCATGGTGAGGGGATTAAACGGTAAAAAAAATGCAAGCACGCATGGGATGTGATGTAAGCATGAGAAACAACGCGCAGTCCACTTGGTGCATGTTCAAAAGCAAAGGAAGATTGTTCAGCATTGAGAGCGACTCACAACCAATCACCATAAATGAGAGGAATACCAAGAAAACGAACTCATCAAAGTACATGCTTTCGTATTCATCCTTTACAAGCTAAGGCACAAATTACTTCATGACAAAACTATACTTAAGAGATTAGGATTCACGCTTTTAAAAATATTAAGAGATGCATGCATGGAAAGTATGCTTATATATACGATTCACTGAGTCAGTGTGAATCTGCATGCGGCCATGTAAAGTTGGCTTCCAAATTCATGCATGTAACAATAGTATCCATTCCAAGGACGAATGTAATCAATCAGATTGTGTAGCTTGCTATCTGAAGTTTGGAAAGGACACTACAAAATTTGATCCCTTGTTTACTCATGGCTAACCAGACCACGTCAGCTGCAGACTGCAGTGCGGCACATGCACCTCTGAAACCACCTCTTGTTGCACGTGCACGTTAAAAACCCTATGGTCAGATGAGTCAAATAACAAGCACAAACATCAACCTGAATTGATCACCAAGCAGAATTCTAGATCTGCAACACCTTTCTGTAATTTATTATCAAAAAGCATTGTAAACACTATTAATTTAATTTTAATTCTATTATATATAGTACAATACTACCTTTGTACTCAAATTTATGTGGTTTAAGACAAGTTAGTTAGTTAGTTCAAAAATAAACTAATTTACTTGTATTAAACATCATATATTTAAGCATGGATTGAATATTATCTAAGAGGCCGGGCCGGTTCTACGCAACAAAAGTTTCTGCTATAAAATACTAGTTTCATTCGATTCATTCACATTGGCAGTTACGTGGTCGTTAGCAGTAGCACCTAGCATTGGTGGGGACGACGCGGACAACACGGCAGGGGGAATGGAATTGCTTGCGTAGATTCGATAAGCTTTGACAAAATCTCATTTAGTTTATCTACTTCTAATGGAAGTAGTTAAGCCTTGTTAGACTGCAAGTCTTTGTTGAGACTTGGGAGTCAAATGTTCCAAAAACAAATTTCCAACAATTCTTTTGTCTCGAGGAAGAATCCTAGTTCACCAACACTACCCAAATATAGAACCTTAAATAACATTTTACGGATAATATATGCATATAATTCTCACAGTATGGTAAATGCGGGTAAAAACTAGACTTAGAAGTGTGACCAAGTCAGACCTAACCTTTGCATAGATGGGAACACACGCACACAAAATGTAGTAGATCATCTGGTTGAGCAAGGTTGGACAAAGCCAGTCGTGTTTGCTCAGGACAATCTACTTGATCCAACCACCACACCTGATCTCTCACACTGCAAAAGACACATAAACACACACGTGCGTGGGGCCGCCGGCTCGGCCCCTGAACTTCGACCATAGTAAAACTTAATTGGTTGTCGAAATTTTCTTCTCTCTTCTGACTGTTGTAGCGATAAAAACTTTTGGTAGCAAAGATATTAAGGTTTGGCTAGCACATGAC
This sequence comes from Cenchrus americanus, assembly GCA_947561735.1. Lineage (NCBI taxonomy): Eukaryota > Viridiplantae > Streptophyta > Magnoliopsida > Poales > Poaceae > Cenchrus > Cenchrus americanus. The sequence continues at coordinate 159,096,571 of OX387242.1, read as the reverse complement.
TGTGTAAGGGTTGGATTTACTGTTATGGAAACTACTGTAGCGTAGGAAAGGAATGTGTGTGAACCTTTTTTTTGAAAAGTAACAGAAGGGGCAAGCCCCTACTGCAGGTATAAATTAAATTAAAGCTGAGTTAAAGAAGTACAAAGAGAGAGTAACAAAAGAAGGAAAAAAAACTGAAACTGACTGAAAGAAAAAGACAGGAGACCAGCATTGAAGGAAAACCAGAAGCAAGAATGGAAACTAGTCTAACACATGGATCCAATCATCCATTGCCATCAGAGTGTTTTGCTGAGCTCTGTGCAGAAGGAGAAGAAACTCCCTTCTGAACTTGGATAGACAGTCCTCCACCGTGGGATCCTTGCCATTGAAGAGCCAGTCATTCCGCGTTGTCCAAATACTCCATGACATGAGGATAATGATCTCCATAAAAAAGGGAACAGCCAGTCTTTGCTTGATCTTCCTCAAGATCTGAAGCAGCGGCCTCGTCTTAACCACTGACACTCCAATGGCATTCCAGCATGCTTTGGCGAAATTGCACCGCAAGAATAGATGTGGCACATTTTCAGTGCGCTGGAGAATGCAGAGGTCACAAGTGTGTGTGGACCTTTAGGGCCCAGCATTTTCAAACCAACAAAGTATAAATTTGTAATTTTGCAACCGGAATTCACATGTAATAAACCTGAGAGACTTTTCACAATAAGCACCAAATAACTAGATGCCAAAATTTCTGGAACTTGACCAAAGCCGTTTTCTTTGGTGAGTTTTTTCATACCAGTTACTGACAAAATGAGCAGCCCACCATGCTGAGAGAGAGTGAGAGCTAGCTCTCTTGATCACGAGATACCTGTTTGCCGGAACAACCAGCCAACCAGCAGGCAAGAAACTGAAACGATCCAAAGAAAAGTGTCAGCTGGTTGGTTGCAAGCTTCACCTCAACAGCTACCTCGCCCCCACAGCCTCCCTGCAAACAAGCCAAAACACTTCCCAACAAGTCAGCAACCACCCCAATGCAAACAAACCTTGCTCCGATTCGGCCCAGACAACCACCAGTCCTACCACAGATTTCCATTGGCGAGATAGAGCCACCCACAAGGCTCCAAGCAGTTACCCTGCAGCACCCTAAGGCCTAAAGCCATGGAAACCAAGCCAATGCTCAGCAGGGAAACCCTTTGCTTGCCAGTGCGTGCGTGAAAGCAACAGTGGACCGTTCATGTCTTCAAAAACTATGCCACATCTGCATGCACAACCCAACAGATGAACATATGCAGAAATAGTGTGGTTGTTCCAGCAGTGATCGATAGGAGTGTTTGTTGACGCTGGCCCAGTGCTGTTTGGGGGCAGCCAACGTTAATTGGTGCAAAGAATTGGGGTTGGCTGGTGTCAGGGGTCATTGAACAGCACTGTCAACCATTTGCATTTTGCCATTCTTTGCAGGGCATAAGCATGTGCCTGACGCCTGTTCGTTGAGTGCCTGTTTTGGAAATGCATTGTCAGGGAATGCATGGTTTCAGGACACAATAATTGATTGATCTCTTTATGGTCTTGCAGAAAAATATAGTTACCAATTAGTTACTGGTGGTAGTTTGGAGCTCTTTACCAGAGTTTTTATCCATATTATCTTGTCTGGACCAAAACTCTGTCGCCATCCATGAAGTAACAAGATTAGGTTTCAGGGGTCGGCCCATGTACATGGCGAAGTAACACATTGGCCCACCTGCGAGGATCATGTTCTTCATGTCTCAAAACTCAACTTGAGTTTCAATATAGGTACTGTTGGCGCTTTTCTCGGTCGAACACACGAATACGCTAGATCGCGTGGTCTCCACTCGCCGAACTTCCCAGCATGGGCCGGTCTAACCGCCTTGGACAGGAGGCACGTCGCAAACCTAGATTCGCTGCTCTGGGAGGGACCCCGTCGGCAACAGTGTGCCTAGGGTTGTCCTGAGATTGGCAGACCACTCAGAACTCCCTCAACCGCCGTGTAGACAAAGGAGGAGAGCAATGGAGGTTGGAAAAGTTAGGGTTTGAAGAAAATAGAGTAAAATTGATAATGACGATTGGATGACTTAACCTGCAAACAACACTTTACAAGTTGGAATCAAGCTAAACTACTAATTCTACCTGAAATCGGGAAGACCCGGTTAGACTGCCCCCGGGGGGCGGTTAGACCGTCTGGCACCTTTGTGCAGGACCGGCTACAGTGTATCCCGGTCAGACAGCCCCTAGGACCCAGTCTGACCGGCCTGCCTAGCCTGAGTCGGCTTTTGCCAAATTTGGGTGTCAACACATGCCTCCCTGTTTTTTAGTAAAGCTTGCGTGCTAAAAAATAGTACTAAGGATGACAAAAACTGTTGCCGACCATTTTTAAAGCTAAGGGTGATTTTCATAGAAACCGACCATGGACCTTCGAGCATCTTGCCATACATTTATAAAACTTCTTCAAATACCTTCCATTGAGTGCCCGGGGTAGTTGTTGTCCTTGCAAAGATTCCACCATATAAGAATTCCGGAGCAAACTCTCACAACCATGCATGGACCTTCCCAACTTGGAGACCATTTACCAAACTTGTTTCTCTTGGATCCTATAGGAACAATAGTTTTCCAAACCAAATCTCCTACTTGCAAAGACTTAGCTCTTACCCTTTTGTTATATGCTCTAGCAATTCGCCTTTTATCCTTCACAATTGCTTCCAAAGCTTCCAAACGCTTGTCAGTCACTTCATCAATGTTATCCATCATCAAAACATAATATCTATCAACATTAAGATCATTTTTCTTTGCAAGTCTATATGCGCCTAGATTCACCTCAACGGGTAAAACGACCTCTTGACCATACACAAGCTCAAAAGGAGTAACTTTAGTAGCCTCATGTCTAAATATGCGATGAGCCCATAAAGCTTTAGACAATACTTCTTGCCATCTTTTAGGATTGTCTTCTATCTTTTTTTAATGAGCTTAACTAAAGTTTAATTGCTAGACTCGGCTTGACCAATAGCTTGAGCATAATTTGGAGATGAACTGAGCAACTTAATACCATAATAATTGACAAAATCACGCACCTCCTTAGCCACAAATGAAGTACCCTGATCCGTAGTTAAAGTTTGTGGAGTGCCAAACCAATGTATGATATGTTCCGTAATAAACCCATTTACCCCCTTGTGTGTCATATTCTTGAGAGGAATTGCTTCAGTCCATTTGGTAAAATAATCAGTTGCCACAATCACAAAGCAATGCCCTTTAGTCGACGGAGGATGTATCTTGCCAATGAAATCCAATCCCCACCTCTGAATTACCTGAAAACAACATTTAAATAGCAAGGCTAAGTATACTAATACTCAGCAAGGCTTACCCGTATAAATGAAAGACATTACCTCTAATCATGCATGGTAATCATTACTAAGTAGTGAATCTTTACTTTCACATTTTAGCTCAAGTTCTAGTATGGTAATCATTACTAAATAAGCAACTATTGCAATCATAGTTGTCCAAACAGATAATCAAATAATAATCTTCACAAGTTCCATCATAAAGGGATATCATGGCCAGTAGATTAAGTAGTCTCAAATAACATTGAGAGGCTGACAATCGATTAATTCAAAACTTGCAAGGTGGACCTAAACACACGGGAGGTGCCCTCACTAAGAGTTCACCAGCCAGGCGGTTCCCGTCATTCCTCAGATTGGGATCAGATGCAACTAGGGTTTCAATTGAACTCCTGAACGTAAGTGCACATAAAATAACAAAGATATTTCAAAAGTTTAAAGAAACACATAGGTAATGAATAAACTGGGGTTTGCTTTCATCAGCACAAGCAGACACACAAACTTCCGGACTTTGGCCCGGGTCTTGCTCTACTGTCACGTAGTGCACGTCTCCTCCTGCTCCCTCGTCCTCGTCAGCCGGTACAAGCGTGTAGTGGTTAGGATGCAATTAATTTAATTTAATCCAAAACAGTAGCAAACAGCCACAAGGAGCATATGGTTGACCATATTCACCTTAACAAAAGCATTTAACATTTTCCCTTTAAAAGATAATCAAAAAGGCTTATTTAACCTTCTTTTTCGTGTGATTGTGCACACATCAAAAAGGATAATTAATTTTAAATGCAGGACAGCAAGGACATGAGTTCTCACTCCTTAATTCATTCTCATATCTCATCTATAGGGTTCAAGCGTAACAAGGATGACTTTTCCATTTAATTCCCTCACTAGCCTCATATAGTTTCTCTAATTTTAATTAACCAACAATCTTTAAAATGACCCAACAGTACCCACTGGTCTCTCTGACCAGGAACCACTCACTAAGACAGCAAGCAACCAAGATGGAGCTTTTGAAATTGAACTATATGAATAATAGCATTTCTAGCTAGCAATAAAAGGATAAATGCACACAATAATAAATATAACATCTGTGGAGCCAAACTTTCTCCTACACACTCTCTGGTCTAAAACAAGCCTAGGAAACCAAGAAACATGGCTATAACCATTATAGATCTTGATCTACACAATTATGAGCAAAAACAAGCATAAATTAGGAATAAATCTTTCTAGCAGTCCAAAAATCATGATTAATTCAGTAAAGGTGCATCTAGGCATAATATGACTATTCCCAAACGTATATCTCAAAAATCATCTAGGCAGAAATGCTTAAATACTAGATAAATCATAATAAAAGATTCCTTCAGTAACTTTGTGCAAATTTTTGCACTGGACCTACACATGCTATTACTCACAACATATCCAAAAAACAGCTCATGAACATTTATGAATTTGGCAATACAACAGATCTAGGCAAAAGGGATTCCTATTTTTAATTTAAAAACTGAAGCTCAAAATTATATACAAGTTTTGTAAAAGTGGTAGTTCCAGTCACACAAACACAACAAAATTGGTTTTGCAATTTTTGGATTTTTCTACGATTTTATATAGATTTTACATGACACTGGACCAAAGGGGAAGAAACTTAAGAATCTAATAGCCGAGTGGCCCTTGGAAAGTTTTGAATTTTCACACAAAAGCCCTTAAGTTTTGCACTCGGGTCCCCGAAAGACTTCCATCCTCACAAGCCTTCCCTTCCGTCACGGGGGAGGGCTCGCGCCTCGGCGTGCGTGCACGATCGGTGTACGGCTGGGACGATGTGGTGCGCGCGGGGGGGGGGCGGGGGGCACGTCACGTGGGAGCGCGCGCTCCGGTGCCCTGATTCAAGCAGCACTTTCAAAGTGAAATTTTTCCAAAATTCCAAACAAAAGTGCACAAGACATTGAATACGAAAGTTGCTCAGCAACTTACCCTCTACCATTTCTACAAAAGCTCTAGGGTGGTTTGATCAACAATTCAGGCATAAATTGCAGAGAAAATTGGCAGAAAACTCGGCACCCATGAACAGTGATCAGCACGTTGACTAGCATTTTTCACCACCTTCCATTGCAAACCAGCCATGCCACTCAACAGGAAAGTTGTGTGCCTCAACAAACTGCACAACTTTCCCATTGGGAGATTTTGAAGTGTTTAGAGAAATTTTGGAGAACGTGCCAAAAGTTCTAGGTTGACATTGAAGGTCAAAGGGGTAACTAGGGTTCATGCTAGGGTTTTGACTTAGAGTTGACCAAGGGTGAATAGGGACTAGCTTAAGAGAGCCTTTAGCACTAATTAAGACTGAGCAAAAACATGGGGTGTTATAGCCTATCCCCCTTAATAGGATTCTCGTTTTGAGATTCGAAATTCAAAAGATAAGCGGAAAAGCTCACTTACGAGTTTGATTTGGTAGAATGTCCCAATACTTGGTGTCAAGGAAGTGCTCGGTTTCCCATGTAGCTTCGTCTTCGGTATGGTGACTCCATTGTATCTTGTACTTCTTCACCCTTTGTCTCCTAGTTTGCCTTTCTTTTTGATCCAATATTCTCATTGGATATTCTGCTAGTGATAGATCGGGTTCTATTTCTTCATCGGTCTCCTCAATTATTTGTGCTTCCGGTATTTGCTCGCACTTCTTCAATTGTGAGACGTGAAACACATCATGCACTGCCTACAGTCGGTCTGGGAGTCGAATACAGTAGACAACCGTACCGAACTTCTCAGTGACTTCATAAGGGCCAATATAGCGTGGAGCTAATTTCCCTTTTACTCCAAAGCGTTGTACGCCTTTGGTTGGAGATACCCTTAGGTACACATAATTACCAACTTCAAATTCCCAGGGAGCTTTATCCTTGTTGGAGATACCTTTAGGTACACATAATTACCAACTTCAAATTCCCAGGGAGCTTTATCCTTGTTGTGGTAACTCTTTTGCCTCATCTGAGCTGCTCTCAAATTTTCTCTAATCACGCTTACCTTCTCTTCGGCTCCTTGGACTAGCTTAGGACCAAACAGGGTACGCTCACCCGCTTGTGACCAATTCAAAGGGGTATGACATCTTCGTCCATACAAAGCGTCGAAAGGATCCATCTTCAAGCTAGCTTGATAACTATTGTTATAAGCATACTCTGCTAAGGCTAGGCATTTGTCCCATGTCATGTCAAAGTGAATGACACATCCTCTCAACATGTCTTTCACTATTTTATTTACTCTCTCAGTCTGACCGTCGGTCTGTGGGTGAAAGTTGGAGCTATGGATTAACTTGGTACCCAAAGATTCATGAACATGTGCCCAAAAGCGAGCAACAAACTGAGTGCCTCTATCTGACAAGATAGTTTTTGGAATGCCATGCAAGCGTACTATGAGGTCAACATAGATTTTCGCGTAGCGCTCAGCTGAATAGGTAGTGTGGACAGGAATGAAGTGAGCGGTCTTGGTAAGCCGGTCCACTATTACCCAATGGAATCATGCTTCCGGGGTGTGAGAGGTAACCCGACGATGAAATCCATGCTTTTGTCATCCCACTTCCAGGCAGGAACAGACAATGGTTGCATTTGACCTGCGGTCTTTAGGTGACTAGCCTTGATCCTTTGACATGTATCACAACTGGACACATACTCAGCTATTTCACCCTTCATGTTTGACCACCAAAGATTTTCCCTAAGGTCTCGGTACATCTTGGTGCTACTGGGATGAATGGTGAATTTAGAGAGACGAGCCTCATCTAAAATTTCCTTCTTTAAGTCCGGATCCTGGAAAATGACTAACCTTTGACCAAACCATACAACTCCCTTGTCATCCCTCTAGAAACAATTAAAATTGGGATCTCCCTCAGATAACTTCTGTATGATTTTCTGAACCTCTTCATCAACAAGTTGTGCCATAGAAATTCTTTCATGGAGAGGGGATTCGATCGAGACGGCATAAAGATTTCGATGCTTGACCAACTCTAAGTTAAGCTTCCTCATTTCTTCACATGAAGTCTCATTATACGGCTCTAGCATCACGTAGTTGCAATGCCTGCGACTAAGCGCATCCGCAACAACATTAGCTTTGTCGGGATGATAATGGACTTCCAAATCATAATCCTTTATCAATTCTAACCATCTTTTTTGCCTCATATTCAGATCTGATTGAGTTAATATATATTTAAGACTCTTGTGATCGGTGAAGATATTGCAGCGATTTCCTATCAAATAATGCTGCCAAATTTTTAAGGCATGAACAACCGCTGCTATCTCAATATCATGAGTAATATAATTCTTCTTATGAGGTCGAAGTGCCTGTGAGGTATAGGCGATAACCTTCTTCTCTTGCAGAAGCACACAACCAAGGCCAGTGCCCGAAGCATCACAAAACACCTCAAACGGTTTTGACATATTTGGCTGTGTTAACACAGGGGCTGAGGTTAAGTGTTCCCTCAACGTATGGAAGGCTTTATCACACTCTTAACTCCATACAAACTTAACACCCTTCTTTAACAGTTCAGTCATGGGTTTAGCTATTATGGAAAAGTCCGGAATAAAAGCCAGCTAGACCCAGAAAACCGCGGATTTGATGCACTGACGTGGGTGGCTTCCATTCCATGACCTCCTGCACTTTGCTAGGATCCAAGGAGATACCATCCTTGGAAATGGTGTGACTCAAGAATTTCACACTATCCAACCAAAATTTACAATTAGAGAATTTGGCATGTAGTTTATGATCCCTCAAGCGCTGCAAAACAATACGAAGATGCTTCGCATGCTCGGCTTCGTTCTTGGAATAAATAAGGATATCATCAATGAATACCACTACAAACTTGTCCAATTGATTCATGAAGACTAAGTTCATAAGGTACATGAAATAAGCATGTGCATTTGTGAGATCGAAAGACATCACTAGAAATTCATAAAGACCATATTTGGTAGAGAAAGCCGTCTTCGGGATGTAACTTGATCGAATTCTAATTTGATGATAGCTCGATCAAAGATCGATCTTGAAAATACTTTGGCACCAGCCAATTGATCAAAAAGGACATCAATGCGGGGCAAGGGATATTTATTCTTAATCATCACCGCATTGAGTGGATGATAGTCAACACACATCTGTAAACTACTATCTTTCTTTTTCATGAAAAGGGCGGGACTCCCCCGAGGAGAAGAACTTGGGTGGATATACCCATTATCAAGAAATTCTGGCAACTAATTTTTCAACTCAGCTAGCTATTTGGGTGGCATACGGTAAGGTCTTTTAGACATAGGTGCGGTGCCAGGTTGAAGTTCTATTACGAACTCGATGTCCCTGTCTGGTGGCATCACTACATGAAAAACTGGCTTTGGTAACAGACATAGATCGCCTTTGGTAACGGGCAATGCGCCCGTTACCGATCAAGTGTTACAAATAAGCCAAGAAAGGTAACGGGCAGATGCCCATTACTAATAAGACATACTCGTAACGGGCATTAAACAATGACCGTTACAAAAACTAGCCACTGGTCACGTGAAATGGCTGTTTTTTGGGCCCACATGGAACTTTCGTACCGGGCACCAAAGCAAAGCCCGTTACAGAAGCTCAATACCAGAGATGCCTGATGTGCACCTGCGTCTCCACTATCTTGACAAGATGAGACGCGTCTATTTCACGTGCGTCTCAGCACAACTAGTATCCATAACGGGCATCAAACAACGATCGTTACCACAATTAGTCACCGGTCATGTGGAATGGTTGTTTCTCTACGCCCATATGGAAGTTTGGTAACGGGCATGAAACAGAGCCCGTTACTATTAAATTAACATCAGAGACGCATTCTGTGAACCGGCGTCTCCATTGTCTCGACGAAATGAGACGCTTCTGTTTCTACGCACGTCTGCTTTCTCTCTATTAAAGGAGACGTTTGCTTTCAACCTGCGTCTCCTATATCTCGATGAACGGCCAGGTCCTGGGGCCCACCGGTCAGGACTGGTAATGGGCTTTTACACTGCCCGGTACATTGTTAGCATTTTTGTAACGGGCTTTCGAATGAAGCCCGTTACTTACTGATCAGTGTTTGTAACGAGCTTTAATTAATGACCGTTAGAGATACGGTGGCCATACCTATAGTAACCTACCCGGTTGCCAGCGGCATCCTGGAACCAGCCAGGATTTGGCAGCCACCAGGGGCTGCATCCTAGAACCGGCTAGGATATGGCAGCCACCACAGTAAGGACACATCACAAACACATTCTCACATCACAGATATTGGCAAAGCAAGATCACATTTATAGACAAGCTAGCTAGGATCACATCAAGTTTCAAGTTACTCTCATCAGGGCTTGTTTGGATGGAGTCATGAGAAAACAGAATGAAAAAGGCAGTATCTGACCCCAACCAAGCAAGCCAAGCAGGTTTCTCAGGCAACAACACCTGACTAAAGAAGACTGAATGAGTTTCAAGTTTCTGGTCACAATAAACTCATGGTGCACCACTGTAGAACTTGCCCTTTTGGTCGATGGTCTCCTGAAGAATGTACTTGCACAACATCTCCCGGACACGCTTTACATCTTCTGTGGAAACATCTCAAGGAGGTTTGAAATCCTGCAAAATACAATCATTTATGAGAATACAAGTAGAAATCATTTTCTAAAATCAAATGGATAATATTTGCAGAGACAAGGTTGAGCAGTATTATCTACTGACAGCAGCCTTCTTGACGTCAGGTATGTCATCGAGTAGTCTTGACATATGGAATGCCACATGGAATCCACACAAAGAGGACTCCCGTGGCTGCTGAGCACACTGCATCAAGGTAACAAAATGACAAGTTAATGCAGTACCAAATAGGTAAGAAGGGACCATAAAAAACCTCGGTCTTACAGCGAGATTTGTTTTGTGCTTGAGTGTGGCTTTTGGCTTTTTTCTTTCCTTTCGTCACTCTGTCCTGTGCATCACCAAAGGCCCTGCATGATCAGCAATACCAATTAGAAACACTAAGAGATTGATTTTTTTTTGAACAAAAAATACTATACCAAAGGCCGTGCATGGTCAGCAATACCAATTAGAAATACTAAGAGATTGAATTTTTGTGAACAAAACCTACAACAAACTGACCAGTTCAAAACATTTTGGAGGTCTGGGAACTTTAGCGGGGGATGTTGTTTAGCAGAATCAAGCTACCAAACCTCTTCGAACTTCATACAGATGATCACTGTTACCCAGTGGCTAGTGCAGTAGGCACCCACCACGTAGTAGTTGTTCATCATTGCATTTGAGATTGTATTAACACCAAAATTTGGTAAGGAGTCTAACTTGTGGGTCCAGCTCGACGAGGAGTCCGTCCGGTGGAAGGAAGGTTTCTCCAGATGCAATCAGCAAAAGAATCTGCGGTCGGCTATCTGCTTCCGTTCGGCAAGGGAACAGTTGAGCTGATTTTGCGGGATTGTACGGTGACGTGGCTCAAGCAGGAAGGACGAATGGGTGGATATGCGATCAAGCTTAGAGATAAATTAGGTATCAAATCCATTCGAGGTTGTGCTTGGCAGGGTATAAATATGAGCCCTGAATGTATGTAACAGAGACGTAATCATTCTCAATACAAACCGGCCTTACGCCAAACCCTAGAGTCCATTAGTCGTGTCGTCGAGTTCTTCGAGAGGGTTCATCGATCCGTCGACCTCCGTGAGTACCGGCAACCTTGTATCATATCTAGTATCATGTGGTGGATTTAGATCTGATGCAAGTAGTCTTGTTACCATGCTTAGTGTCATGCGATAGATTCAAACTTGGTTCAAGAGGGTTTCTTGTTAGGTCATGAGCCATGCGGTAGGCTAAGATCTAGCTTGAAGCTAGTTATCGGCTCTATTGGATTTTTGGCAAGATCTAATAGATTCATTAAGTTACCCCGTGTTGCTTTGAGTTTTTGCTTTATGTTTAAATTCATGTAACACCCTTTTTCCCAATCTAGATGGGTTTGGATCGGCTTTATACCTTTTGATGATCCTTGTGCGAGTCAAGTTCGTGTTTGTGGCTATTTTAACTTGTGGATCACGTGCTCTTTGGCAGCCGAAACCGAATCGATCTAGGTTGTTACGTGTTGCGGGTTCAAGCTTGCCAACGTTGGTATAAATCTTGAAAGAACTGAGTATCACGTGGTAGATGCAGGTTTTGGATTGCTTTGGAGCTAGTCATCCGGTGGATTAGATTTCAAATCGATCTTATAGATTTATCTCACTTGGTAATGTTCGTTCCTTCTTCATGGACCCCGAATCGGCTGTTCAGCCGCATTCGGTTATGTTTCTCATGAGTAGAACACGTGTGTAATCTATGCTTTAAATAATGTATGCTTTTAGCTTTCCATATTTACATCGTATCATGCGGTGGATAGATCTATTTGTGGAAAGTGGTACGATCCCCACGCAAGTCGTATCATGCGGTGGATAGATTTGTTTGGCGTTGTACCCAACGGGTTTCAAAGTACCTATACATGCGGTAGACTAGTGCTTTGGATCTATGCATGCTTGTTTATTACATGTTTATGCTCGTGCTTTACTTTATTTATTTATTTAATATTGATCACCACGGGGATCGGTCACGGTCTTGCGCACGTGCATCTTTGTTCAAGCAAAGACCGATCGCCGTCATGCTTACGTCATCCATTCGGCTATGTTACTTTTTCCTCTTTAAAGCTCTCGAATGGTTTCAGTTTATTGGTAGATAGCTTTCTATAGCTATATGTCATATCATCTGGCTTCGTAGTCGTAAATATGGAACTGTCTGGTACCACCCGGCAAGTTCCAAGCTTTGGTATTTAACTACTTTGTCTTTTTGTTAATTTTCAGGGAAAATTGACTGGCACGTCTTGTGATTCTTCGCACGTGTGAAGCCAGCTTGTTCGGCTTGCTGTGTGTTTGGCGCCAGGTGCACATTTTGCGTCAACACACTTTTTGGCACACCCAGTGGGACAACAACCGAAAAATCAAGATGCCTGACATTGGGGATATCATGGATGTCAACATTGAAGACCTCTCTCCTGAACAACGGCAGCAGCTCCAGGACGCCGTGGACCAATTCCAGCAGAAGTGTATGTTGTCCTTCAAGAAGAACAGAAGTGGCATTCCGTACTTGAAGAATGAGATGCCCAGGGTGTTGTTGCCAGGGGAGAGCGACGCCACCACCCAGCAGGAGAGGGAGGAATGCATACAGGCGTTCCGAGATGCCGCGGACCACGTCTTGAGCAGGCACCACAAGGCTTTCCTGGGTGCGTTCAAACAAATGATGGTGGCTGTCTTCGGTCCAGGCATGGAGCAGGCATTCAGCAAGACACCCATTCAAGCGGGCACCGTGGAGTTGGGCGAGTCCAGTTCTCAACCGCCATTGCGAGCCGGCCCGGCTCGGCCTCCTCCTCGCAGCGCCGGGAGTCAAGCTTTCCGGCCTCCTCCGCAAGGCGCCGGGGTCGGCCGGTTCGCCCCCCCACCGCAGCCGCGAGGAGGGCGACCGATCCGACCACCACCACGGGCAGCACGGGTCAACCTGTGCAACAGCCGAACCCGTACCAGCTCACGTACGGGGAGTTGGCGTTCGGCTCACCTGGGGCCCCGCTTGCTTCCGGCCACAGGATTGCTCCAGCAAGCAACTGGCTACAGAGAAATCTATACGGCGGAGGCTACCACGAGGTGGGGAACTACGGAGCCATCGATGCTTTCTCGCATCCGGGTTACGCACCAGCTGCAGGCGCACAGGAGGACGACGCCCTGGCGCAGAAGATGGCCGAGTTGATGCAGAATCAGTTCGGCCTCAAACCGAAAATGCAAGGACCTGCCTACACGCCGCCGTTCCCGGAGTGGTACTTCAACGTGCTCCTTCCGCCAAGGGTGAAACCTCCGACGGAATTCACAAAATTTTCGAGGCACGACGACACGAGCACGGTGGAGCACATTGCTCGCTACCTGATGCAGCTCGGAGAATGCTCAGCTGAAGAAGCGTTCAGAGTCAGATACTTCCCCGCGTCACTGACGGGCCCGGCGTTCCAGTGGTTTTCATCTTTGCCCCCTAAGTCAGTTAGCACATGGAAGGAGCTGGAACGGAAATTCCACACCCACTATTTCAGCGGCAGCTCAGAAAAGAAGCTAATCGACCTTGCTACCCTGAAGCAGAGGCACAGTGAGATGCCATTGGAATTTCTCAGGAGGTTCAGGGAAGTTAAGGGCATGTTCTTTTCGCTCAACTTACCAGATGACCAGTTGGCCGACATGGCCGTTGCCGGGATGCTGCCGGCCGTGCGTGAGAAACTGTTTGGCATGGAGTTCGAAAACCTGGGCCAGCTGTCCCAAAAGCTGTCGTTAATGAGAAACCAAGCATATGGTTTCAAGAAGGATGCCAGGTTCGGCAAACAACATGACGTGGCGGATATCTACAACCAGTTCCTCGACAAGGCCGACCTGATGGAAGATTCCGATGATGAGCAGGATGTGGCTGCGGCTGAAATCATGTGGGGGAAAGAGCCATTGACGATGAATCAGTGCTGGGTCAAACAGACCAAAGGCACCTACGATTTAGACATAACGAAAGCTGACAAGCTGTTTGAGCTCCTAGTGAAGGAAGGCCGGATCAGATTGCCTGAAGGGCATTCCATGCTTCGGCCCGATGGAGTAAAGGAGAAACGTTACTGTGGCTTCCACGACATGAACTCGCACTCCATCAACGACTGCAGGGTCTTCAGGATGAGTATCCAGAAAGCCATCCAGGAGGGACACCTCAAATTTGATAACAAGATGAAGCTGGATGGCCACCCCTTCCCTCAGAACATGGTGGGCTTTTCCGTCAACATGGTGACGGCCGAGGAGAAGGGCAAGGTTAAAGTCTTGACCTCAGCCAGGGCTAGGCAGGATGGAACAGTGGACCTGGAGCGCCAAGTAACTTTGGAGCAGGTGCATGGTGAAGCCCCCTGCGTCCTCAAGATCCACATCGAAATCGGGGAATCATCCAAGGCCAAACCCAGGGTGACCACGCACATCCTCCTCAATAAGTGGCAGCGCCAGTTGGAAAAAGAGCGCTACCAGAAGCGAAAGTACGAGGAGGAGAGGCGCAGAGCCGAAGAGGAGGCACGCAGAAGAGACCTGGAGCAATACACGCGCGAGCAGGAGCGTGCGCACTGGGGATGTGCGTTCTTCAGGCACTGTTGGAACGAAGGTTTAAAGCTGCCCACACTGAGTAACTGCCTGAGTGTAGTGACAGGTATTTCGAGTACAGGCAGGAGACTGCCAATCGCCGATCCGTCCACGAGAGAATTGGAAGGATTCATCCTAGCGAGGATCGGTGACAAAATATTGAAATCATTGATCATCCTAGGAAAAAGCAAGCTAGTTTAAGGTGGGCTGATCAAGAGGAGGACGAGGACGAGTACATCTGGCAGAACGGGCAATGGTGCCCGCCCGGCCTAAGGAAAAGCCAGAAGAGAAGGGTTCAACGCTTGAGGAACCGTGAACTGAGGCAGGCTGGGGTCCAAAGGATCAACCTGAAGGGTCAAAGCGTTCGGCTCCAACGTGCATGGTATATTTTCTGCCGAACGAGTTTATGGCTCCTGCTAATCAGGTTGTGCAGGAAGAGGCGTCCCTGGACGATGAGCAGATCAAGGGGATGATGGCGCAGCTGGTGCTAGACAAGCAAGCCGTCTTCGACAAACCGGCCAAAAATCGACACATGAGGCCGCTGTACATGAGGGGATATGTCAATGGCAAGCCATTGACTAAGATGTTTGTCGACGGTGGAGCGGCGGTCAACGTAATGCCGTACACCACCTTCAGGAAACTTGGCATGGGCCCTAGCGATCTGACGCCTACAAGCATAATACTCAATGATTTCGCTGGGAATCCTTCAGACACCGAGGGATGCGCTCACGTGGATCTGATGATCGGGTCCAAGACGCTGCTCACGACCTTCTTTGTTATCGAAGGTAAAGGAGCCTACAGCCTACTGCTTGGACGGGACTGGATTCACGCCAATTGCTGCGTCCCATCCACCATGCACCAACAGCTCATCCAATGGGTGGATGATGATATTGAGGTGGTCCAAGCAGATGACTCTGTGAGCGTTGCAAACATAGAACCAGCTTTCTGGGAGTATCAAGGCATTGATCGTTTCTCGTGAAAGAGCGGGGGGAAGGTCCCGTTGAACCCGTTGGCCAGCCGATCAACAAACCGATTCAAGCAGTCGGCTCTTATATCAATTTTTAATGGAGAACCCCGTCGATGGTACTGATGGCAAGTTGGGGCGAGGATTCATGTCGGCCGATAAATTAGAAGAAATTGACATTGGAAGCGGTGATAAGCCAAGGCCGACGTTCATCAGTGCAAACTTGCAATCAGACTTCAGGGAGGAATTGATCAAGCTACTCAAAGAGTTTAAGGATTGTTTCGCCTGGGATTATTCGGAGATGCCTAGACTGGATCGTTCCATCGCCGAGCATCGGTTGCCAATCAAATCTGGTTTCAAACCATACAAGCAACCACCCCGGAAAATCTACAAGGATGAGGTATTGGCCGATGTGAAGAAAGAAGTTGAAAGATTACTTGATGCAAACTTCGTTCGGCCATGCAGATATGCGGAGTGGATCTCTAACATTGTCCCTGTTTACAAGAAGAATGGAAAGATGAGGGTCTGCATAGATTTCAAGGATTTGAACAGAGCTACTCCGATGGATGGTTACCCCATGCCTGTTGCCGATTTGTTGGTTGACGCCGCTGCTGGGCACAAAGTTATCAGTTTCATGGATGGCAATGCGGGATACAACCAAATTTTTATGGCAATAGAAGATATATCAAAGACGGCCTTCAGATGTCCCGGCCATATAGGCCTATTTGAATGGATAGTCATGACATTTGGTTTGAAAAATGCCGATGCAACTTATCAACGAGCTATGAATTACATCTTTCACGAGTTGATCGGCAAAGTTGTTGAAATTTACATTGATGATGTCGTGATCAAGTCCCTGAGTCATGACACACATTTGGAAGCTGTGAAAAGGACCTTGGAGTGCACCCGGAAGCATGGTTTAAAGATGAATCCAAACAAATGCGCTTTTGAGGTGTCAGCTGGAGAGTTCTTGGGATTTTTAGTCCACGAAGGGGGGATTGAAGTTGGCAAGAAGAGCATGAAGGCCATTGATGAAGTTGTCCCTCCAACTAATCTCAAGGAGTTACAATCACTGCTCGGCAAAATTAATTTCGTAAGGAGATTCATTTCAAATCTGTCACAAAAGGTTTCGTCGTTCTCTCCATTGCTGAAGCTAAAGAAAGATCAGAAGTTCACATGGGGCGACGAACAACAAAAGGCTTTTGATGAGATCAAGCAATACATGAAGGAGCCACCAGTGCTGGTCCCTCCTCAGTTGGATAAGCCTTTCAAGTTGTACATGGCGGCCGATACCCAAACCATTGGATCGGCCCTCATTCAAGAATTTGAAGGAAAGGAGCGGGTAGTAGCATATCTTAGCCGAAAATTACTTGATCCTGAGACCAGGTATTCGGCTGCAGAGAAGCTGTGCCTGTGCGTATACTACTCGTGTACAAAGTTTCGTCACTACTTGTTGAATGCCGAATGCACTGTATATTCCAAGTTTGATGTAATAAAACATATGTTATCTATGCCAATTTTGAATGGCAGGATTGGCAAATGGATCTTGGCTTTATCAGAGTTTGAGTTAAAGTTCGAATTGGCAAAAGCTAATAAGGGAGAGATCATTGCCGATTTTATAACTGAACATCGCGATCCGTTAATTGATTTGCTCAAAATTACTCCTTGGGCGTTATTTTTTGATGGATCATCATGTGGTAAAGGTGGGGGAGTAGGGATTCTACTAATTTCGCCTAGAGGTGAGATGTTTGAGTTTGCTATCCCTATACAGCCCACTGTTACTAATAATCAGGCTGAATACGAGGCATTGCTTCGGGGGCTTCAATATTTGAGAGAAGCCGGGGCCGTTTCGGTTGAAGTTTATGGAGATTCAGAGTTGGTAATCAAGCAATTGAACGGCCAATATGAATGCAAAAGTGAAGCGCTGAGGAGTTACTACGAAGAATGCAGGGAAATCTTGAAGAGCTTCCCATTGGTAACTCTACTGCATATTCCTAGGGAACATAACGAAAAGCAAACAGGCTAGCTCAGAGCGCCTCTGGTTACAAGGAGAGTCAAGAAGTGTTTGCTGCGGACATATGTGCACTGGGAACGAATCTTGCAGAGGATGATTGGAGAAAAGAGATCGTTGACTATTTTGAGAGATCCATCCCGAAAGGTCTCTAGGAAGCTCAGGTACAAGGCCATAAAATTCGTTCTTCTGGATGACAATTTGTTTTACAAATCATTAGATGGGGTATTGTTACGGTGCCTGGGTCCAGAAGAAGCCAAGAAGATGATGAGTGAAGTGCATGATGGGATATGTGGAGCACACCAATCGGCCTACCGCATGAAATGGGTTATCAGGCAAGCCGGGTGCTTTTGGCTGACGATATTAGAGGATTGCTTTGAGTATTACAAGGGATGTCAAGATTGCCAGAGGTTTGGAAATATTCAAAGGGTCCCCGCGTCAGCATTAAATCCCATCATCAAGCCATGGCCATCCAGGGGTTGGGGTATAGACTTGATTGGCCAGATTAATCCACCATCCAGCAAGGGGCATAAGTTTGTGCTTTTGGCTACAGATTATTTTACTAAATGGCTTGAGGCGATCCCACTGAAGAAGGTGACGTCGGAAAGCATGGTTGAATTTGTCAAGGAGCACATCATCTATCGGTTTGGAATCCCTCAGACCATCACAACTGATCAAGGGGCCCAATTCGTGTCCCTGGAATTCAAAGAATTTGCCGAAAGCATGGGAATCAATTTTTTTAATTCTTCTCCTTATTATGCCCAAGCTAATGGTCAGGCAGAGGCTTCTAATAAGATCATGATCAAGCTTATACAAAAGAAGATCGACCAGAAGCCAAGGAGGTGGCATTCAGTACTCAGTGAGGCACTGTCGGCTTACCGAATGGTCCCTCATGGAGCTACAAAGACCTCTCCTTATGAACTGGTTTATGGACATCATGCAGTTCTACCTTGGGAGATGCAATCAGATTCCAGGAGAATCGTCTTACAGAAAGATTTAAGCTCCAAAGATTACAGTGGCCTTATGATGGATGAGCTAGAGGATTTACACATGATCCGTCTCAGGGCCCTGGAAAACATCGAGAAGAACAAGCTGCGGGTTGCCAAGTATTATAACAAGAAAGTAAAAGTTAGGCAATTTGCAGAAGGGGATTTGGTTTGGAAAGCGTTATTGCCGATTGGAACCAAATACAGCGAATTCGGCAAATGGTCCCCTAACTGGGATGGACCCTTTCGCGTGGTCAGATGCGTCCCTGGCAATGCATACATATTGAAAACTTTATTGGGAGAAGAATTTTTCGCTGCAATAAACGGGAGATATTTGAAGAAATATTATCCTAGTATTGAAATCGATCAGCGATCACCAGCAGTGGGATTACATGCATCTGACACAAGAGTAGATGGCGCTCAAGAACGAGGCCGCCTTTAGAACAAAAATTCACAGACAGAAGAAATGGCCAGTGCCTAGATGCATTGCCCTTAGCGCAAAACTACATTACAACTGCCTCTTGCAGGTTTACAACCCTGGTGATCAGGACTTCGAGGAAGTGGGAAGCAGAAGGCCTGGAGGAAGAAGCGGAAGTATGATTCAATCTTTTCTTTGCTTCTTCGGCTGCTCCCTCTTCAGTTGCTCTAGGACCACCGTGACGGCAACTCGGAATGCACGGGGGTGACCATGATTTGCGGCCTCCACCAAGCTGTCCCAAGCCGCTCTCAGGTTGTTGTACCTGTCAGAGACATCTGAAACAGAGGAGTGGGTGTTAGGGACAAGAAATCCAGATGTAAGCGCGAAGTCAAGAAGGAGTCAGAAACATTTACCTCCCACTAATGCCTCCAGAGACAAGCGACGCTCGCGTTCGGCCTGGCAACGAGCGGTGATGTCCCTGAGGTCATGCTCCAGGTGCCGAACGCGGCGGCGCAGTTGATGGCTGGTCCTCTGTTCGGGCGTGGCGTCCTCTGCTTCGAGGGAGGAATCGGAGGAGATGTACTCAGGCATGTCTTCGGTCCCGATGATTTCTTCAGGAAGCAAATCAAGGCTGAAAGAGGAAAAGAAGAGAGAAGGTAAAGCGCAAGATCATAAGGGGAAACAAGGAGTAGATCAAGGGAAAACTCACTCTTGAATCGTGCATTTCTTCGGAGTACTGCTCTCCTGGGGCTGCTTGACCTTGTCCATCGCCTTGGGGTTTTTTCCTCTAAGAACAGGGGAGGAAATGAGAAGTGACGGATGAGTGTGCGAGTGGATTTGCAGGGCATCTCAGCAGGCTATTTTATCGACCGAGGGGGGTGCATTGGGAGTGATGACTGGCTGGCGTGCATTATTGGAATACCAAACGGCAGGGTTTTCTTCCCGAATACAAAGGGTTTTCGCTTGAACAGTGCTTACGGATTGCCGATTCAGGGATCTTCTGTCGATTTTACGCCAAGGGGCATCTGTTCTCGCGTGTTCGGCTCAAGACAGTTCCCGGATACGTTTAAGGAAAAACAAGGTTCACAGATGCAAACATGAAGAAAATCATCGCAGTACAAGCACAAGATTCAAAAGTTCTTTATTTATTGCCGATGTTCAAACATCCCTAATACAATCTAGTCAAAAAGCCTGTTCAGCACAGACTAGGGATGAGTGATTTCGGCAATGGCGTCGCCGTGGCCATCGAGGCTCTCCAAGATGAGCTCAATCTCCTCGATGTCTTCTGGCGCGCCGCCCCGGAATCCGCGCGGCCTGGTGGAGTAGTCGACGTTGTTGTGCGTCGCCATGGCAGCCAAGCCCAGGGTGGTGCCCAAGCGGACGCCATGGGTGGCCACTTCATCAACGCGGTGCTCCACCGCAGCAAGGCGCTCCGCCGGCGTGTCTCCGCGGGCGTTCACCTTTTCGGCCAGTTGCTCCACCAGCATCTTTAGCTGGTTGAGCTCAGCATCACGGGCTGCAAAGTGCAAAAAAAAGGGAGATCAGCATCAAAGGCCGGATTGGATCAAAGAAGCGGTGTCAAGGCCGTACCGTCAATGGTCTCCAGCAGCTGCTTGCGCTGGTCCTCCCACTCCAACTCGGCTATGCCAGCCTTTTTGGAGACGTCCTCCAGCTCGCGCTGGGCCGTCTCCAGTTCCGCCTTGAAGTGGAGAGCGTCGAGTTCCCCGTAAGGCACGGGGGAGTGGCCGTCAGACTCCAAGGAGTCGTCTAGTAGGGGCTGACCGGCCGGCGCGGGAGATGGATTCCATTGAATCAACCTGACAAAAGGATGATCGTCAAAATAAAAGAAGATCAAAGATGAACCAGAGAAGAGGAATTGACGATCATTGCCTCCGGCGCGCGTTGGCGCTGCTCCCCTCCGCTTCATCAGAGGCGCGGCGTCGGTTAAGGCGGTGCACCATGCTTCTCTGGGATGTGCACTATTTGGAAAGAAGAAGAAGAGTTGAGATTGGCAAAGATTTGAGAGCTAAAGGCTTGGTGGAGAGCTAGGGGCACCTACGGTTTCATTTATAGGCATGGCAAGACATATCGTGGCCTCAAGTCGTGGCTCTGGATCGTGGCGCATATCCCACGAAAATCGGAAGGTGGAAAGGTTTCCTTGACCAGTCCGCCAATGGGTCGTTTGGAGTTCTGGGCTGAGTCATATTCGGTTGACTGGCTCGGCTGAGAGGAGTCAAGGTGCCATTCGGGTATTGGCATTTCTTTGCCGAATGGGTCGTTCAGCATTTCATTTAAGAATGCGCAGAAGAAAAAGGAAATAAAATTGCAAGAACAAGTGTTACAAGAGCGACCAATTCGGTTACACATCAATGGAAACATCTAGATGTTCAAATATTTCGTAGTTACACCACAGACATTCGATGTTGTTTGACTAAAATTGTCCAACTGTCCCTGATAATCTTTCTGGGCTCTAGACAGGGTGGTAAGTTCTGCATCGCACTGGTTTACCTCAGCTATGGCCGATATTGCTGCCTCTTGGGTCTTTTCTATCAATCTAGGGAGCTCAACCATTTTCTTGTCATCGGCCTCTATTTCAGCTGACAGGTTTCTTAGTTCTGCCTCCAAGGCGGCCTTTCTGACGATCTTCAATTCATGAGAAGCTTGCAGTTTGGCCAATGTTTTTTTGTGGTTCTCGGTCTGAGATTGTGCCCCCTTCATGGCTTGTTCAGCTCTGGCCCTCTTCTTTTCAACGGCTGGGCGGGAGGACATCTTTCTCTGAGCTTGTCTTATGGGCACATAATGGATTTCCAGACCAGAGATGGATGCAAGTGAGGCATTGATGTCCTCAGGGAGTTCCTGGCTGATGGTTTCAAGCATTTCTTCAAAGTGATCAAGATCTTTGAACTGATCTCGCGCATCTTTTTGCAGCCAGGCAAAAATCTCCTTGAGCTTTTCCTGCACTTCCTCTGACAGAGTTTGAGGCACTCCTTCCCTTGCCTCGGCAACTGGATTGTTCCCCATGGATGGACTTGATGATGGTAGGACCTGATCCTAAGAAAGCAATATTGCCGAGTCAGGAGTGTTGGAAGTAAAAAATAGCGGGGTTGAGTGCAAATAAGTACCTCATGTCTGATTTCCTGAAATGGAGCAGGATTTTGTTCAGGGGCAGCCACTGGTAAAGGAGGTGTTCCAGGCAAAGCTGAAGCTTCTGTGGGAGAGGGTGTTGATGCAGTATCTGGCAACTCAGGAGCTTCTGGCTGAGGAGGAGATGGGTTCACCTCTGCTGGGGCTGATGTTTCTGCTTGACCAATGGGTGATTGAGCCCTTGGAGGACTGGACGGCTCTGGTTGGATTGGGAAACTCATCTCTGGTGAATTTGGTGTTTCTGTCTGGACAGGGGGTGATTGAGTCCCTGATGAGGATGAGATTTCCACTTGGATAGGTAGTTCAATCCTGGGTGGACTTGCTTGTTGAGACACTGGGACATCCACAAGTTGGTCCTCCATTGTTTCTTCTGCAAATGCCAAATTAAAAATAAATGCCAGTGTTCATCCTCAAGAAAAAGGACAATAAAGGTCATACCAGTGGGTGGAGCATTGGCAGGTTCTGGGGCTGGGGATTGCTGAGTTCTAGTCTGAAAATGCACAAAATATGATTTATCAGAAAAAGAGTAATCCTGTGATCAAGAAAGGAAAAAATTTTCTACCTCAACAAGGACTTTCTTGATAGTTCTTCTCCTCTTGGCATTTGGAGGAGCAATCAGAGACAAGCCTTGCCTTCGTCGCGGCAAAGGCTGGACAGAGTTGGGTCTGTTGTGGCATACCTAGCCATTAACTGAGTCAGGGTTGGTGATTTGAATCCCAATGCTGAGAATGGGCCTACTGCATTATAAGAAATATCCCTGGCCCGAGGGGTAGGCATTGTGTTCTGTGGGTAAAAGAAATAAGATCAGAATCATGATTGGAAGAGGAAATGTCTGATTCAAGGACTAATCATATTACCTCTGAAGTTGGCTGGAAATCAGGCAGCAACTCTGTACAAAACAAGTGCACAGGCTCACTGAAGATATGATCATGGAATTCTTGCCACCAAGAGTTGAAGGTGGGGTGAGCTATCATTGTGGGTACGAAAGGCCAGGCTTAAACAGCAGGACTGCACACATACTGAAAGACTCTGTTACTTTGCATAAGCTCTTTGATTTCCTCTTTGGGCTTGAGGAATTCATGCAAAAACAGTCTTGGGGGCATCTGGCCACATCCAAGTTGCCGAGCCATTATGTTGGGCTGATAATATTCATAAGTGCTATAGTTCAGCCTTCCTCCACTGAATTCAGCCGGCAGAATGCATGGGCGGATAATGATATTAAGGATCTCCAGGAATCTTCCATCTTGGCGTGCAGTTTCAAAGGAGAACTCACAAGGGAGAGTCAAATTGTCATTATCAAAATAAGGGAGCCAGAGGGGATTTTGGAAACCTTTGAAGAAGAGCTCGAAGAGCCGGGCCGATATTCTCGCTTTAATGAGGACAGTTGAAGCAGCTTCTCCATAAGTCTGGCATCCTCTGGTGGCTTGGGGTTCCCCTTCATGATGATTGGATGAAGGGAAGAGCCGGGTGTTCAAATCAACACCAACAATCTGATGCATGTGCAGCTGCAGCCACATTTGAACAAACCACCAGGGACCGTTAACACATTCTATCCTCTGGCTAGTGTACATCTGAGTGACAGTTTGATGAAGCATATGGTACACACTGCCGAGGAGGTATTTCCCAAGGGGGAAGCGATTGCCATTGACCAGGTGAGAAGCCATTGCAATGTGATTCAGGGTAGGTTCATTGGCCTTACCACAGAAGACGAACCTGCATAGCCACATGTTCAGAAACGCTCTGTATTCAATTTCACCAAGAGGGCCGTCCTTCATATGGTTCAGGATATAGTTTTTGTATCCGCTCCCTGATTTTACCCCTGTTTGCCTTGAGGAACCTTTGAAATCCCAGGGGTGAACAGTTCCCGTAATGTCAAGCCCGGTGATCATATACACATCGGCCAGAGTTGGGGACATTGGGCCGTGACCAAAGAGGAAGGCGTTGATGCCATTTGACCAAAAGTGGCAAGCCGCTATCAAGAGGTCTTCGTTCTTGGGGGTCTCGGCCAAAGATAACTCCAGGCATTGAGCAATGCGGAGGGTCTCCCATTCTCGGGTCCCGGCACTCTTGTCCGCAAGAATCCTCCAAGTACCAATTTTTCCACCGCGATTGGGGGCAAGGGCCGGTTCTTGAAAGCATCCCGCCACTGAGGAGGTGTGGACAGAGCTGCTTTGAAGGGGATCCTTTGAGATTCAGATGCGATAAAATCTCGAGGATCAGAGTTTCCCACAGGACCAAGGTAGTAGGTTCTCGAATTGGCCTCGGTACGAATCAAAAGCTCGGTGGAAGGCTCCTGAAGGAAAGCGGAAAAGAAATCTCAGGTAAAAATTGAAAACCTAAATGCCGAATGAAGCTTATGGAAGGAGAATTTACCTGAGCAGCTTGATTTTGAGCCGCCATTGGGGACTCGAGCTCAGAACAAGGGGATCTAGGGTTTGGATCTAGACGAAGATTCCGGCGGATTGCAAAGAGAGAGAACAGGTGTTGAACAGATTCGATTTGAAGACGATGGAGGTTGGAGTCAATTCCGGAATAAAATCACTTTTATCCCGTAATTGAAGGGGCATGTGTTAACACCAAAATTTGGTAAGGAGTCTGACTTGTGGGTCCAGCTCGATGAGGAGTCCGTCCGGTGGAAGGAAGGTTTCTCCAGATGCAATCGGCAGAAGAATCCGTGGTCGGCTATCTACTTCCGTTCGGCAAGGGAACAGTTGAGCTGATTTTGCGGAATTGTACGGTGACGTGGCTCAAGCAGGAAGGACGAATGGGTGGATATGCGATCAAGCTTAGAGATAAATTAGGTATCAAATCCATTCGAGGTTGTGCTTGGCAGGGTATAAATATGAGCCCTGAATGTATGTAATAGAGACGTAATCATTCTCAATACAAAGCGGCCTTACGCCAAACCCTAGAGTCCATATGTCGTGTCGTCGAGTTCTTCGAGAGGGTTCATCGATACGTCGACCTCCGTGAGTACCGGCAACCTTGTATCATATCTAGTATCATGCGGTGGATTTAGATCTGATGCAAGTAGTCTTGTTACCATGCTTAGTGTCATGCGATAGATTCAAGCTTGGTTCAAGAGGGTTTCTTGTTAGGTCATGAGCCATGTGGTAGGCTAAGATCTACCTTGAAGCTAGTTATCGGCTCTATTGGATTTTTGGCAAGATCCAATAGATTCATTAAGTTACCCCGTGTTGCTTTGAGTTTTTGCTTTATGTTTAAATTCATGTAACACCCTTTTGCCCAATCTAGATGGGTTTGGATCGGCTTTATACCTTTTGATGATCCTTGTGCGAGTCAAGTTCGTGTTTGTGGCTAGTTTAACATGTGGATCACGTGCTCTTTGGCAGCCGAAACCGAATCGATCTAGGTTGTTACGTGTTGCGGGTTCAATCTTGCCAACGTTGGTATAAATCTTGAAAGAACTGAGTATCACGCGGTAGATGCAGGTTTTTGGATTGCTTTGGAGCTAGTCATCCGGTGGATTAGATTTCAAATCGATCTGATAGATTTATCTCACTTGGTAATGTTCGTTCCTTCTTCATGGACTCCGAATCGGCTGTTTAGCCGCATTCGGTTATGTTTCTCATGAGTAGAACACGTGTGTAATCTATGCTTTAAATAATGTATGCTTTTAGCTTTCCATATTTAGATCGTATTATGCGGTGGATAGATCTATTTGTGGAAAGTGGTACGATCCCCACGCAAGTCGTATCATGCGGTGGATAGATTTGTTTGGCGTCGTACCCGACGGGTTTCAAAGTACCTAGACATGCGGTAGACTAGTGCTTTGGATCTATGCATGCTTGTTTATTACATGTTTATGCTCGTGCTTTACTTTATTTATTTATTTAATATTGATCACCACGGGGATCGGTCACGGTCTTGCGCACGTGCATCTTTGTTCAAGCAAAGACCGATCGCCGTCATGCTTACGTCATCCACTCGGGTATGTTACTTTTTCCTTTTTAAAGCTCTCGAATGGTTTCAGTTTATTAGCAGATAGCTTTCTATAGCTATATGTCATCTCATCTGGCTTCGTAGCCGTAAATATGGAACTGTCTGGTACCACCCGGCAAGTTCCAAGGTTTGGTATTTAACTACTTTGTCTTTTTGTTAATTTTCAGGGAAAATTGACTGGCACGTCTTGTGATTCTTCGCAAGTGTGAAGCCAGCTTGTTCGGCTTGATGTGTGTTTGGCGCCAGGTGCACATTTTGCGTCAACAGATTGCTTTGCCAACTTGCTGAGAATGCTGAGAAATATTTGTTGAAGTAAACAAATCTGGATCTAAAAACCCAACACTGATCTGCTTCTTTGCTGCCTTGTCCATCATTTTCCTACAAAAAATCAAATTGTTAGCATGCATGAACTTTGCGGTCAAAATTAAAGAAATATCTTTTTAGGTTTTAAAGGACTTACAATGTCCACAACCTCATGAAGGTAACATCTAGAGAAGCCAGGGTTACAAGGTTAAACACGCTACTGAATTCAATGTTTAACATTAAAGCACCACAACCACCTTTAATGTAGTCTTGATCCACCATTGCTGGAAAGGCAAGTTTATCCTTACAGTGTTCCATGACATAATCATGCAACTTGGCACAATTTGGTCCAGCAACCTTTACATTTGCTTCTGACAACATAGGTGTACCGGGCTTGTATTTTGGTCGGTCCTGTTCTGTCCCATTAACACAATTAAGAATCTGATCTTTAGATAGAGGTTTCCTGGCCTGGCTCCCCTTCTGCAGTGGAGATTGCCTGGGCTCCTCATGTTGCAGAGGCTGCTGTACTTGTTGAATCTGCTGCTTAGGGGGAGATTGCTTGCGCTCCTCCTCCTGCTGGAGAGGCTGCTATTTCGTCTGTTGCTTATCCTCATGTTGCAGGTGCTGCTTAGGCGTAGTTTGCCTTGGCTCCTCCGGCTGTTGTCGACGCTCCTGCTGCTGGAGAGGCTGCTGTTTCGTCTGTTGATTATCCTCAAGTTGCAGCTCCTGCATAGGAGGAGTTTGCCTGGGCTCCTCCTCCGGTTGTTGTCGACACTGCTGCTGTGTAGTTTTGCTGATCTGCTACTGCTGCTGCTGCTGTTGAGACTTCTCTTGCTGACACTGAGATGCAACACCTCCATTTGATGTTGTACCCCTGCTACCTGTTGCGGCTTCAGGGTCGGGATGTCTCGTCATGGGTGGTATAATGATCCTGTCCTTTGGCCATTGGATCCTTTTAACAAGAGCCGTAGCTAGGGTTGCTACGGCGCCCCCATCAATTGGTACAGGCAGAGGGTATTGACTCGTATTGGCCCACACATAAGTAGGTTTCACCACAACATACCCATCTTGCACCGGTACTAATTGGCAAGCCTTTTGAGATGGAAAGACTTTCTCTAGTGCGAGCTCCACGGTGTCATCCAAAAGGCTGCACACGGTTGGCTCTGTCAGCTTATCTATTGTGTCCAGCATAGGTGATCGGCTATCACTATGCACTTCATTCGCTTTATCACCGTTGGCATTCCAATGATCTTGCTTTCTGCCATCTTCCTCCCTGACATCATAATGAACTTCCTCACTGTCATGCCCATCTTCTTCCTCAATGCCATCCATATCTTCTTCCTCACTGCTACTGACAGGCACTGGTAATTGGGAAGGAAGAAGTGCATTTTTGGGTATGTTGATGTCTGATAGTCTGAGAGCATGGACAGTTGTTTTAAATGTTTTGTCCGCCATCACATCATGAGCATCAGACCTCGTGTTCCTCTTCTTCATGTACATTCCAGCGAACTCTTCACCAAACCCTTTACCCAGCCAAGTGAACTAGACATGCCTCGAACCCGACCTCGATGCTCTGGAGTCTCAAGTGCTACTGTGAGGATATCATCCTCCCTAACGCCAGAGAAAAAACCATTGCTACCCTGAGCTGCAAGTGTTTTCACCCTTTCTGCTACCCCCACCACTGCAGGGTTACTGAATGTTATGCCCCCTTCCTTCAGTAGTATTCTTCTTCTTCTTCCCTTACCCTTGCTCGTAGATAAGGTCTCGTACGTCCAGGAAATTGCTCCCAAGGGTTCTGTTTTCTTTCGGCAGCGAGCTTTGCATCTTCCTCCTCCCACTCTTTCCTTTTACAACGATAACCTTTTCTGCCCGTCTTGTGTGGCTTATTATGCAATGCTCTCTTTTGTTTCATCTTTTGGCTCAATTGCTGAAATGAAAGAGAATTGGTTTCCTGCACAAACATGTCCCAGTCTTGTTGCTACAAAAAGGCATGCTTCACAAAGGGAGTCTCCTCTTCACTCACATATTTTTTCTTAAATGGGCCTTGAACCGCCGCAAGGTTCCAATCTGTGATATAGTTGCCTTAACTGCCTTCTTGCGAACAGATTCTTCCAGATTGGCTGGGTACTCTAGCTTTTCCTCTAAAACTTTAAACAGATGGTCCTTTTCAATTGGTGAGAGATCATCAACCGCCTTATTGATTGACACCCTCTCCCGAGCAATGGGACCATAGACCAATACAGATCTATCCCTCACAGCATCTAGGGTAGGCCAAAAATTAGCATCAAGTCCAGTTGCAGTCAACTTGTCTTCTGGCCATTTAGTTTGTCTCCTTGACCCGCGGGATTGAGTACTACTCGCAGCAGTCTGTGTTGAGCGACCCTGTGAAGAAGGTTCACCAACGATGGGCTGTGATGATGCACTGGAGGTAGAACAGTTTGTTGTTGTGGGAGACTGCATAGATGATATGTCAGGTTTGTCAGTAGGGCAACATAAGCAAGACTGAAAATCTAAACATAATTCTTATTAGATAAATTCGTTTTCTCTGACAGACAAAATAGCTGATACAGTCGTAAATAAAGTCAGCATAGACATACATAGTTCATATTTTACTTAATTAGCATATAGAAATAGGTGCTAACCATTTTGACAGGGGCACAACATATGCTTATATATCAAAGCAGAAAATAAATTCCTTCAACTGCTTCCTTGTCCAACTTGAGCAGCGATAGATTGTGTGTTCCATATGTACATGCAACAGGAGGATAAAGAAATGGTCATGACATTATATATGACAGTAGTAGAACAACACTCACAACACATCATGACACCAACAATAACAATATATATGACATTATAAACCACTATGATGCAATTCCCAATGACATTATGTGGCCATCAGAATTAAAGTATGCTAAAAGGTCCAAAGCATAAGTGTCGATCTGGTACATTCAGAGCATAGCAAAATTAAAGTATGCTAACATCTTTTATGCTTTTCATGAATTTACAGTGCAAAAATTAAAGCACCAGAAACATGAAAATGAATTTCAACACTTCATATAACTTCATATGTTAGCAACAATTTATTCAAAACAAACTTGGAGCAACAAAATCCATCCATCAAATCCACAGTAAATCAATTGAAGATGAACTATTAAGGCATGTCTCCCTAATCCACCTTGACATGAATATATAGCAGATTGGGTGGACTACATTATAAACCACTGCAATGCAATTCTGAATGATATTATGTGGCCATCAGAATTAAAATATGCTAACAGGCCCAAAGCATAACTGTCGATCTGAGCATAGCAGAATTAAAGTATGCTAACAGGTCCAAAGCATAAGTATCGATCTGGTACATTCAAAGCATAGCAGAATTAAAGTATGCTAACATCCTCGATGCTTTTCATGAATTTACAGTGCAAAAATTATAGCACCAGGAACATGAAAATGAATTTCAACAGTTCATGTAACTTCATCTTTTAGCAACAATTTATTCAAAACATACTTGGCGCAACAAAATCCATCAATCAAAACCACAGTCAATCAATTGAAGATGAACTATCTAGGCATGTCTCCCTAATTAATCCACATTGACGTGAATATATAGCAGATCGATTTTGGTGGCCGATGAGAGAGAGGGCATTGGGGCTTCAAGCAGGACTTACCTCTGTCGCGACTGAAGTAGTTATTCTCCTGATGGTCGGAGGGACCGTATCCAAGGCGGCTCATGGCCTGAAGCGGCTGGCCGGCTCGTCGTCGTGGCCGGGGACGACGTCGACGGATCCGCGTCAACCGTCTTTAGGTTGCGGGACGTACATCCGCACGCCAGTAACCGTGTCCTTGTCACCATCGTCACACAGGGAGTGGTGGGGCTGGAGAAGAGCAGGGCTGCGGCGGGGAGAGAGCAGCGAAGGCGAGCGGGGCGACTGGCGGCGGCGGTGGGGAGAATGCGGACGTTGTGGATCTATCTAGCGAGGAGCCGAATATGAACGGCGCATGTAACTATGTTTAATGAAACTACTGGCGTGCCCTTGACGGCTCTGTGTAGCAATTGGAATTTCATGGGCACTATAGTAAATATAGGTCGGAAATTTTGAGCAGCACGTGCACGGTTCGCTTGCTAACGCTGAAGAGTGGGCTAGTGTCATGGACGACGATGATTAGTGAACCCGGATCGCCTTTGTTGGGAGTTGGGTCAGCGGTTATCTTTTTTATATTGGTGCTGATGCTGACGCGTGGGCCTGTAACAATTTTTGTTGGAATGAAACTTGCTTCCCTGATTTATTAGAGCCCATATAACATCACCTAAAAATCATAGAAACACGAACAATTCGTATTTGGACATTTAGTATTTGAATAAAATATCAGCAGTCACACTTTTGTGCCCAAGATTCTTAGAATCCATTTTTACATCACATGTTAATGATGTAGTAATTCTACTAACATCTAGTGTGCTCGAGAAAATCTACAAATTGACATGCCAACATAATTTGGGTACCTAGACTTGTCTTAATAATTTCAAATGGTTTCGATGAAGGAATTATATATTTGTGTACAAATGTCTACATCTCTCACATAGTTTCCTAGAATGTTTGCTTGAACATTGAAGTTTTCCACACTTTACAACATGTTCGAACTCATATGCATTTGAAAACGTAACAAAAACTTGTGTTCAGCTTAGGCTTACGAAATGTAAAGTTCCATCACTAATGGTTGTGTAAAACAAATATTATTTGTTTGTTGTACTTACAGAGAACAAAATAAGGCATATCAACATCACTAAACAAACAGAATGTACACTAAACAATGAAATTAATGAATAGATGGTGATTTTAGAAAAATTTAGAAAAAACAGTATCAAATTTGGACTAAAAACGACAAAGAAATACTTGTTACAACATTTGATTGCAGATTAAAAGGAGAAATGGGAACTCTTCTTCAATTGAATAGAACTGCCCCCACAGTCATTTGAATAGAACAAAGGAGGAAGTAGAGGGCACCGCCGCCCGCCGCCGCCACCGACATCCCGACATCCCGATAAAATCAAATCCGCATTTAGTAATATCTAATAATTTACATTCAAGATAGATAATGTTCATATTGATGCTTGCACCTCCCGATGTTCATCCTGCTGACGGCGTACTCCACGGCGTGGCGGAATTTAAGCATCCAGAGGTTGAACTCATGACGGATGCGACACTCGGCGCTGCAGTAGTGGATGATCTCTTTGGTATCCGGCCTGTAGCGCCTACATCCCGCTTCCAAAATGTAGATTTGGGGATTCTGGACGGGCAGCAACGGAATGCCGTCGTCGTCGTTGCCGTCATCAAGCCAGTACAACCATGCAATGTTGTCAAGATCCTGCTTGACGAGGTAGTGCAGTCGCCGCAGGTTGTGGTTCTTCCACCGGCCGTCAGGGGGCGACGGGCCGCCGCTGATTTCCTGGAGTAGTGCCATGGCATTGGGGTCCGCTGTGTTGCAACGGTACTTCAGCATCGCTAAAAAGTACTTGGCACCGGAGTCTTCAGCAGCGGCGGCATCTCCGACGAGCTTCAGACCCATGTCGTGGTCCCGCCGCCTCATCAACCTCACCATCCCCTCTAAGCACAATGCATCTGGATGATTGGCCTCGCAGAAGCGCCGCTCAAAGCACGACCTGACGTAGCGATTCATACACGCCGAACGAAGATCACGCAGCGACATGTGCAGTAGTACCTCATCGGAGTTGCAGATGTGTCGGAAGGTGCCGCAGATTTTATTCTGAAGGTTTAGAAAATGGAAAATGGCCACATCCTTGATGGAGTGGATGATGATCTTGGTGAGAACTTCATCTGGCAGCAGCAGCATCAAGCACACTGCGGCGGCCATCAAGGAGAATGGAGGAAATAGCACAACGACGGGGTTTGGAATTTGAATGGCGACGAGGGATGAACTTGGCGGCGACGAGGGGTGAAGTTGGCAAGGAGGATTGAAGTTGAATGGGGATGAAGTGTTGGCGACTAGGATTCAAGTTGAAGGAGGCGACGAGCTCGAGGGTTGAATGTTGAAGATGGCGCCTCGGCCCTGTCGTAATAAAACAATAAATGGAAATTGTAAAGGTGCCATAGTTGGCTGCTGCCGTTGACAAGTGGGCCCGACATCATTGCCCCGCCCCTCCCCCTTCCTGCGTAATTGATAGGCGACGCGTGGCTTCGCGCCCGAGATGGAGCCTGATGCGCAATCGAGTGGCACGTACTGGCAGTAATGGAGTAGTGGGTGGGGGAAGAGGTGCCTGACGGTTCCGCATCTTGTGAATATAGTAACTCCCTCGCCTAGTCGCCCTCCCCTGCTTCTTCCATAAGCTTATCATCTTTTTCTTTACTTCTTTTCCTCCTCGCGATTTACAACTACAAATATTCGGTCACCAAGAGAAGGAGGAGATGGCGTTGAGGAGCCCACCGCCGTCGAAGCGGGGACGAAGGGAGGACGACGACAACAAAAGCCGCTGTCGGAAGAAGTTGGAGAAGGGGAAGGAGTCGGCGGCCAAGGACACCGATGAGGAACCGCTCTTTAATGACAATAAGTTCGCCGCCGAGCTGCTCAGGAGCGCCTTCAGAAAGCTTCAAGGTGTTGGCGAGGCCTTCGACATCAAGGCGCATCACGATGTGTACAAGGACCCGACCTTGCAGGGTCTCGCCTTCAGGATCCACGGGTTGGCTGAGAAGCTCGAGAACCTGTTGTGATTAACTGAAGATCTATTGTGATGAATTAGATCTTATTAGAGTAGTCATTGCCGACGCAGGTTAGACTGCTGACGCTGACGCTGACGCGTTGGCCATTGTCATTGGTGACGATGGTTAGTGAACCCGGATCGCATTTGTTGGCAGTTGGGTCCGGGCGGGTAGGCAACGGTTATGTTTTTTATATTGGCTGGTGACGCTGACGCATGGGCCTGTCATTATTTTTTTTTGGAATGAAACTTGCTTCCCTAAATTATTAGAGTCCATAAAACAGCACCTAAAATATCATAAAAATGCAAACAATTCGTATTTGGACATTCAGTATTTAAATAAAATATCAACAATCAAACTTGTGTGCCCAAAATTCATATATTTCGGTTTTACACCCCATGGTAATTATATGATAATTCTAATAACATCAAATTTGCTCTAAAAATCTACAAATTGACTTGGCAACATAATTTGGGTACCTAAACATGTCTTCGAAATTTCAAGTGGTATCGATGAAGGAATAATATAATTGTGTACAGATATCTTCATCTCTCACATAGTTTCCTAGAATGTTAGCTTAAACATTGAAGTTTTCTACACTTTGCAACATGTTCGAACTCATATGCATTTGAAAACTTAACAAAACCTTGTGTTCACCTTAAGATTACGAAATGTAAAGTTCCATCACCAATGGTTGTGTAAAACAAATATTATTTGTATGTTGTATTTACAAAGAACAAAATAAGGCATATAAACATCACTAAACAAACAGAATGTACACTAAACAATGAAATTAATGAATATATGGTGATTTTAGAAAAAATTAGAAAAAACAATATCAAATTTGGACTAAAAATGACAAAAAAATACTTGTTACAACATTTGGTTGCAGATTAAAAGGAGAAATGAGAACTCTTCTTCATTTGAATAGAACTGCCCCCCACAGTCATTTGAATAGAACAAAGGAGGAAGTAGAGGGCACCGCCGCCCGCCGCCGCCACCGACATCCCGACATCCCGATAAAATCAAATCCGCATTTAGTAATATCTAATAATTTACATTCAAGATAGATAATGTTCATATTGATGCTTGCACCTACATCCTGATGTTCATCCTGCTGACGGCGTACTCCACGGCGGGGCGGAATTTAAGCGTTCAGAGGTTGAACTCATGACGGATGCAACACTCGGCGCTGCAGTAGTGGATGATCTCTTTGGTATCCGACTCGTAGCGCCTACATCCCGCTTCCCAAATGTAGATGTGGGGATTCTGGACGGGCAGCAACGGAATGTTGTCGTCGTCGTTGCCGTCATCAAGCCAATACAACCATGCAATGTTGTCGAGATCATGCTTGACGAGGTAGTGCAGTCGCCACAGGTTGTGGTTCTTCCACTGGCCGTCATGGGGCGACGGGCCGCCGCTGATTTCCTGGAGTAGTGCCATGGCATTGGGGTCCGCTGGGTTGCAACGGTACTTCAACATCGCTAAAAAGTACTTGGCACTGGAGTCTTCAGCAGCGGCGGCATCTCCGACGAGCTTCAGACCCTTGTCGGGGTTCCGCCGCCTCATCAACCTCACCATCCCCTCTAAGCACAATGCATCCGGATGATTGGCCTCGTAGAAGCGCCGCTCAAAGAACGACCTGACGTAGCGATTCTTACACGCCAAATGAAGATCACGTAGCGACATGTGCAGTAGTACCTCATCGGAGTTGCAAATGCGTCGGAAGGTGCCGCAGATTTTATTGTGAAGGTTTAGAAAATGGAAAATGGCCACATCCTTGATGGAGTGGATGATGATCTTGGTGAGAACTTCATTTGGCAGCAGCAGCATCAAGCACACTGTGGCGGCCATCAAGGAGAATGGAGGAAATAGCACAACGACGGGGTTTGGAATTTGAATGGCGACGAGGGATGAACTTGGCGGCGACGAGGGGTGAAGTTGGCAAGGAGGATTGAAGTTGAAGAGGGATGAAGTGTTGGCGACTAGGATTGAAGTCGGAGGAGGCGACGAGCTCGAGGGTTGAAGGTTGAAGATGGCACCTCAGCCCTGTCGTAATAAAACAATAAATGGAAATTGTAAAGGTGCCATAGTTTCGCTGCTACCGTTGACAAGTGGGCCCGACATCATTGCCCTTCCTGCGTAAGTGACAGGCGAGGCGTGGCTTCGCGCCCGAGACGGAGCCTGATGTGCAATCGAGTGGCACGTACTGGCAGTAATGGAGTAGTGGGTGGGGGAAGAGGTGCTGTGGACCAGGAGCGTCCCAGTGGTCGGTGGATGACCGCTCCTTAAGTGATGAGTGATTGACAACGGGTGTTGGACTGACTCTTGGCTTAGTGCGCAGGTGTAGGCTGCGGCCTAGTTCGTGTTGTTGCAGGTGAAGAACGGGCGCGAAAGGTCTTCAGCCTTGAGGGGCCTCCGGGAGATGGAGAGACAAGTAGGCTCGGTTCGAGGGACCCGGTGGACAGCGGGACTGGGTGCGGGCCACATGGTGGCGACACAAGCAAGACGAAGTCATGGACAGATGAGCCGGTGCACGGTGGCGGTCAAGTCAAGTGGTTTGGCGGGAGGCCGGACCGGGCACGCGTGGTTTGGTGGTTTGCCCACAAAACCATCGGCGGACGGTTTCTTGGTTTGGGCCTCAAAACCAAGTCCGAGGGCCCAACACGACGGAGACGGGATCCGGGCGTGTCGGGAAGCTTCGAAGCGGAGGACACGCGGCGGGATCGCATAGCTTGCGTCGGGAGGACGCGGGGTGCGGCAAAGGCGTGGCCGTCCGATGGCAAGACCCACAAACATTACCAAAATGCCCCTACGTGGGTTGTATCGCCAGTAGTGTAGTTAGGGGTAGTCGAGTCATTTACCACTCCGGCGGGACCTGATATATAAGCCTGGAGTGTGTGTTGATGGCTCTCTCTCTCCGGGACTTAGGGTTTCATTTCCCCCCTTCTCTTTCTTATTTTCGTGGCCATTTTTCTTCCTATTTTCTCTAGGCTAGCATGAGAGCTTCATGAGAGATTTGTTGAGAGGGATGGATGCTAGGGCGGCATGCTAGACCTTGTGAATCTTTCCTGGTTTGTATAGAAGATTCGGGGTTGTTTTTCGTGCCTTTTTGTGCCTATTTTCGTGCCTTTGTTCTTGGTGTGATTCCGCGGATTTGAGTGAGTTTCTTCCCGGATTTCTTTGAGGAAAACATGGATAGATGTCTTGTGCATCTTTGTGCTTGATCTTGTGCCCTCAAACGCCGGGAAACTACTTCGATTCGTGAGTTTTCGTTCGGTGCTCTAGGTTTTGGTGGTGCTCAAAGGATTCGCGATTCCCGGTGATTTAGGGAGTTAGGAGGCAAGATTTTTGGGCTATAGCATCCTTGTGTGACGCTTTTCAAGTACCCAAACCCTTGTCTCCACAGCTTCAACCGTTTGGGAAATCCGATGATGATTTGGGGGAGTTGACTTTCGAGGTCGGGCATTTTTCGTTCGTCCGAGCCTCGCGGACGGTCCGCGGCCTCCGGCGGACGGTCCGCGCGGGTCCAGTTCATCCCGTGTTCTTCGTGTTCTTGCTCGTCCTTTGTTTCGATCCGTTGTGATTTTGGTTTTTGGTTGGACGAAGTTTCGGACGGTCCGCGGTGTCGGGCGGACGGTCCGCGGGTGCTAGGCGGACGGTCCGCGTGCTCCCCGCGGACGGTCCGTGGCACGCGGGTGTCTTTGGGTCGTTCGTGTAAATTAACGGACGGTCCGCGGCTAAGGCCGGACGGTCCGCGGCACGGGTGCGGACGGTCCGCGATACCCGGCCGGACGGTCCGCGCGGCTCTTGCGGACGGTCCGCCCCTCCCGCACGGACGGTCCGCGAGCTCGTGTGCCTTGCTTCTTGGTTCGATTCCTTCCTCCCTTTCTAGTGCTTCCGCGTGTGCTTTGAGGAATCGTTCCTAAGGCTAGAGGTTGATCCATAACCTCGTGGTCTTGGCGATTGGTGAGTGATTCGATCCATCGCTTGTGTGTGACCGGGATTTGAGTAGGACATAGGCCGGGTTCTTTGGGAAGAATTTTTACCGGCTCCTATTCACTCCCCCCCTCTCTAGTCGCCATCTGATCCTTCAGGTGCCTGACGGTTCCGCATCTTGTGAATATAGTAACTCCCTCGCCCAGTCGCCCTCCACTGCTTCTTCCATAAGCTTATCATCTTTTTCTTTACTTCTTTTCCTCCTCGCGATTTACCACTACAAATATTCGGTCACCAAGAGAAGAAGGAGATGGCGTTGAGGAGCCCACCGTCGTCGAAGCGGGGACGAAGAGAGGACGACGACGACAAAAGCCGCCGTCGGAAGAAGTTGGAGAAGGGGAAGGAGCCGACAGCCAAGGACACCGACGAGGAACCGCTCTTTAACGACAATAAGTTCGCCGCCGAGCTGCTCAGGAGCGCCTTCAGAAAACTTCAAGGTGTTGGCGAGGCCTTCGACATCAAGGCGCATCACGATCTGTACAAGGACCCGACCTTGCAGGGTCTCGCCTTCAGGATCCACGGGTTGGCTGAGAAGTTCGGGCACCTGTTGTGATTAACTGAAGATCTGTTGTGATGAATTAGATCTTATTAGAGTAGTCATTGCCGACGCAGGTTAGCCTGCTGACGCTGACGCGTTGGCCATTGTCATTGGTGACGATGGTTAGTGAACCCGGATGGCATTTGTTGGCAGTTGGGTCCGGACGGGCAGGCAACGGTTATCTTTTTTATATTGGCTGGTGACGCTGATGCGTGGGCCTATCATAATTTTTTTTGGAATGAAACTTGCTTCCTTAAATTATTAGAGTCCATAATATAGCACCTAAAATATCATAAAAATGAAAACAATTCCTATTTGGATATTCAGTATTTGAATAAAATATCAACAATCAAACTTGTGCGCCCAAAATTCATATATTTCGGTTTACACCCCATGGTAATTATATGATAATTCTAATAACATCAAATTTGGTCTAAAAATCTACAAATTGACTTGGCAACATAATTTGGGTACCTAAACATGTCTTCGAAATTTCAAGTGGTATCGATGAAGGAATAATATAATTGTGTACAGATGTCTTCATCTCTCACATAGTTTCCTAGAATGTTAGCTTAAACATTGAAGTTTTCCACACTTTGCAACATGTTCGAACTCATATGCATTTGAAAACTTAACAAAACCTTATGTTCACCTTAAGCTTACGAAATGTAAAGGTCCATCACCAATGGTTGTTTAAAACAAATATTATTTGTATATTGTACTTACAAAGAACAAAAGAGGGCATATAAATATCACTCAACAAACGGAATATACACTAAACAATGAAATTAATGAATAGATGGTGATTTTAGAAAA
This sequence comes from Cenchrus americanus, assembly GCA_947561735.1. Taxonomy (NCBI): domain Eukaryota; kingdom Viridiplantae; phylum Streptophyta; class Magnoliopsida; order Poales; family Poaceae; genus Cenchrus; species Cenchrus americanus. The sequence continues at coordinate 159,058,237 of OX387242.1, read as the reverse complement.
ATTTAAAAAAAGGTATCAAATTTGGACTAATAACGACGAATAAATACTTGTTACAACATTTGATTACATATTAAAAGGAGAAATGAGAACTATTCTTCATTTGAATAGAACTGGGCCCCACAGTCATTAGCGACGCGGGGCTGATAACCCGCGTCGGATTTGCTACTCTCCCAAAATTTTACATAGATAATTCGAGCATCATACAAAAGCTAATATACTACTGATTTCCTATTTACTGTGCGAACTTCACCTTTTCACAACGCAGCCTACAGCCTTCGCTGCAAAACAGAGAAATTCGAAGCCATCCTTTTTCAATGCTGTAGCTGCCGCCGGTGCCTGTAGACGGCTGATCGCCGCGCACCTATGCCAGAGGAGGGAGCGGTTCACCCAAAATGCGCCAAGTCGAGTAGTGGAGCGCACACACGTCCTTCTCGCGCAGAGGCAGACACCCCTCGTTGCTCAGCCATCTCGACGACGTCGTACTGCTGCCGCCCGCGACCCACCTCATGTACCCCTTCGCGGTGTCATCGGCGTCAGCACCACCATTGTCTCTGTAGATCAAGATGGCGTATAGATAGGCCGCCGCATCGTGCCCACCCTAGGCGGTGCGCCGGAGATCATTGTATCCCCTGTGTTCGATGAAGATGACTTTGATTCCGGAGAGGAAACAAGCCTCCAGATTCCCGAGACCGCTCAGCATAGCAAGGAATGCTTTGTAAGCGGTGGGGTTCCACACCCAAGAAATCTCATCTCGTATCCCCTCTATCGACAAACACCGGCTGACGTCGTCGTGGCCGCACACGCGGCGCATGGTGGAGCAAGTATTGCGTAGGCTGCAGAGGTCAGCCAAGGGCCGCTCCGAGGTTGCACCGACGCGCGCTGCAATCTCAATGCAGAGGTCTTGAGGGAGGCCCAGTAACAGCGATGACGGCTGGTGCCGCGTGCTTCTTCCCGGCATGCTATCCATCTCCGGCCGGGAATGGTGACGATGAGGAGTAGGCAGTTGCTATTTTTGCAGGTAGAGATGAAGGGGCAGGGGATCTAACTGTTTTGGAAGGAGAAGATAGAGGAGATTTGTTTGCAAACACAGTTTAAGTATGCAATGGAGATGACATTTGGCTAATCCGCGTTATCATTTAATTCTCCATTAGAAACGACGTTTGGCTAATCCACGTAGAGACAATGTTTCGTTACCCCGTGTATCATTTAATTCTGCATTGGAATCACTACCTCAGCACCTCTACTCTCAGCCATTGACTGGCAATAGTTTCCATTGACAGTCTTGGGAACCTCTTCCCGTTTCTTGTGCTCTGGATCGCTTATCCCTTCCTCTCTTTTTTTGGAGATGATGACTGCATTGGATGTTTGGATGGAGGTGTTAGTGTTCGTTTGTAGCAAACTAACACCAAAACTAACACTTTGGAGCCAAACACATGTGTTAATTTGGAGGTGTTAAAAACTAACACTAACAATAACACTAATATCTACCATCCAAACACAGTCATTGGAGACGATGTTCGCTTACTCCCCGTATCATTTTAATTCTACATTGGAATCACTACCTCTGCAGCTCTGCTCTCAATCATTGACTAGCAACAGTTTCCCGGCCGTCTTGACCGTCTTGGGAACCTTCCCGGCCATTCTTGTGCTCTTGATCTTATCCCTTCCTTGTTTTTTCTATAAAAAAGGCACCGACGCCTATCGGTCCTCCTCACTTCAAGTTGCTTCCTTCTTCTCTAGATCTAGATCTAGCTATATGGTTCCGTCTTCTGATACAATAAAGCGAGTCACTTGCTTCCTTCTTCTTTAGATCTAGATCTAGCTATGGCGCAAAGAATAGATCTTGTATGGCGCAAGCGTTTGCTTTTGTCTCTTCTTCCTCCTCCTCAATCTCTCAGTTGTTAGAAGAATTCTTGTGATAGGGAGTGATTTGGTTGCTCATCCCTCTAACACAGCTGCAAGAAGAACTCTTGTGACATACTCCTTCCTCGTAGCCATGTCCGTGGTAGGTAGCCCAGAACCTCCTGGCATCAGGATGAACAATTTCATCCCGTGTCCAATGATCATTGTTTTTAGAATGAACAATCCTTCATCCTTTGTCCCTCCACTCGCGGAAGGCTCTTGCAAACACAAGTGCAAGTTCAGAAAGCTTTGTTGTCTCATTGCAAGCCGGGAATCAATTCGCTAAGGCATCAACAGAGATGGAACTTATTCAATACCACGTGCAGCAAGATCAACGACCTGTGAGCAAGATCGACGACATGTGAGCAAGATCGATGTGTGTGTGTGATTTTGCATATCTTGTCATGAAGATATGGATGCATTGTAACCTTGTTCTGATGTATCAATGATTACTTTAATCTGTGTGTGTGTGTGATTTTGCATATCTTGTCATGAAGATATGGCCGTATTGCAACCTTGTTCTAATATATCAATGATGACTGTAATCTGTATTTGTGTGTGTGATTTTGCATCTCAAGTGACATGCTTTTGTGATTATCTCTCTGCAGTACAATCTTTTTGTATGATTTACCTACTCACTTGCAAAGGTTGTGATTATCTCAATAGTTTGGCAAATCAATTTGTTTCACTCAGGATTCCTGATGTAAGTGAAATTATGCCAGATTGTTGGAGATGAACTCTTTTTTTACTTAGCATATCGTTTTAGAAGTTGGCAAAGCACAAGATTTGCCAAGTAAAATTTGGCAAACTCTTGGAGGTACTCTAATCCGTGTCTCTTTTGATGTAATATGTTCGTGATTTCGCATATCTTCTTGCCCATAACAAAAGCGACACTGGTTCGTTAGTCCTAGACTCTTGCCCGTAACAAAGGCGACGCTGGTTCGTTAGTCCTCGTCTCTTGCCCGCAGCAATGGCGACACAGGTTCATTAATCCTCGTCTCTTGCCCGTTACTAAACTCAAGCAGAATATAAACAAAGTATATATAGTATCTTTGGCAGAATATATTACAAGCATGATTCAAATTCCACCACATCCCATATATTTCAAAAAGGATTGAAATTCCACCAATACATCGCATCCTTTATATTACAAAACGGATTCCATTTCCACCAATAAACACATCCTCTGGCATTACAAAAAGGATTCAACAGAAATTAGGCTTGCTTTTTCTTCCTTGATTTCTGTATATGGCTTTTTTTTACTATGATCGCTTCACAAGTACGGTGTTTAGTTAGTTCCGAAGAGTTGGGGCTTGTATGAAGTGTCAAAGGATGGAATTTCGTCAAACTGGTTGTATTCCTCCACCTCAACAACATTTTCAATCCCCACAATCCTTTTTTCCAGGCAAAACCACAGACCAGTTCTTCTTTGCAAGGTCAGGTACATAGAACACTTGCTCAACATGCGTCTCCAGAACGAAATTATCGGTAACAGACTTTATAGCCCGTTACCAATATGGCTGCGATCAGTAACGGACTTATGCAGGCTGTTACTGATAGGGCATTGATCAGTAACTGTGATGCCCCTGGTTTTTAATTAACCCTAATTGTTGGTCAACCCAGCTGACAATGGTCAAATCACGGTCAACCTGGGTCCTCATCTCGAAAAACTCACCAACCAGCTCGAATGACACCTTTGATCTAGTGGACACACATGTGGGGTCAACCCATGGTAAAAGCCTTGGTCAAACCCCACTCAAACCCTAGTAACCCTAGATGTCTTTCGGAACTTTTGCCGCGTTCCCCAAAATTCACCTAAACACTTCAAAATCTACCTTTACGAAAGTTGTCTAGCTTGTTGAGGGACACAACTTTCATGTAGATTGGCATTTCAAATTTTTAGTGTAAAAAGGTGAAAAACTTGCTCAAAGGTCCGTACCTCCTGTTCATGGCAATTGAGTGGCATTCAAGGTTGGCAAGCCCCCCTGCTAAATCTATTGCGAAAAACCCTATATAGCCTTTTTGAAAGTGGTAGAGGATAGCTAGATCTACAACTTTCGTATTCAAAGTGTTGGACACTTTTATTCAAAATTTTGTAGTAAACTGTGTTCAAACCGAGGATCAGCAAAACCGAACATTGGCCGGGCGCGCCCTGCGCCGCGACGTCACCGACCGAGGCCGCCGGGTCCCTAGGCACCCGCGCCCCGACGTGCCTCGTAGTTAGCCTCGTGCGTGTCGCCTCGCCGCCACACCGTACACGCGCCGCGCACCGGCGGACCGCCGTCCGACCCGCGCGCCGCCATACGTGCATAGGTGGACACGCCGCCGTACCACGACGGCATCTTCGTCTTCAGCACGCCGTCACCATCGAGCGGCTATTTAAGGTTGCTGCCCGTCCTTGTGCACGCCATGCCGAGCCGCCCCACCCTTGCCGCGCCGCCAGCCATGGACGCCGTCCCCGCCGAGCATTAGTCCGTGACGTCCTAGCCACCAAATCATTTGGGTGCCATCCATAGGACCTTCTGGTGCCCCTAGCGTCACGTGTGCTCCACCCCGTGCATTGCACTCGCCGGAATTGCGGCCACCGCAGCCGTACCCGCCGGTCACCGCCGTGCGCCACCGTAGAGTGCCTTCCCGCCCAAGTTCCGAGCGCCAACGGTCCCTTGGTGAGCATGCACTCCTCCCACGCCCTGCACGGTCGGGAGCGCCGCCGGCCTCGCCGGAATCGGCTAAGCCGCGCCGCCCCCATGGCCGGGGACCCAATTTCTTGGTCCCTTTTCTTTACAGGGACTTAAGTGCAAGGCAAGGGCCTGGTTGTAACGTTTTGAATCTTTCTAGGGTTCCGGTGCAAAGTGAAACTCCAATAGTAAACATATTTTGCTGAAACTTGTAAAATTCCTAGAAAATTGTAGCGAATTCAGAAAAAATGCAAACTCAATTTTCCTAGATTTCTGGTGAAGAGGACTACAACTTTTGTTATACTCACCTAGTCTGTTTCTAGATAGTTTTATCATGCAAAATAGGAATGTGAAAAAGCTAGATCTGCAATATCTTAAAATCCATAGGTCCTCTGTATCCAATTTTTGGATATGTTGTGTGCGATGTTATGTCTAGCTTCTGTGCCAAACATTGCACAAAGTTATGATGTAAATCGTTTTATATGAATTCTTTTCCATTTATGCAGGATCTGCCTAGATGATTTTTATAGCTAAAAATGATTATGTTCTTGAGCCCAACTTCTTCATGCTCTATTGTTATGCCAAGTTATACCTTTGGTGAATTCATCACAATTTTTGTATGATAAGAAGTATTTATTCTTAATATATGCATGTTTTCCTTTGAAATTTAGTAATGCAAGATCAGTGGTAGTTCTAGGTGTACTTGCTGCTTTTCTAGGATGGTTTAGGACCAGAGAACATGTGTGAGGAAGTTAGGAGCATTTTAATGCTTATTTATTGTTGTATGTAATTAACTTAAATTGCTAGCTAGCTTTTGTTATTTTCAAAGTAATTAATTTTCTAGCTTTCCAAGCCTTCCATGAGTGTTCCGTGGTTCAGTATAGATGTTGTGATGCTTAAGAAACTCTCCACTGAATTTTTAGTGATTTATGGTTAAATAAAATCTTTGGAGGCCTTTTATAGATTAATGTTTGATTATATTACGAAAATGCCTTTTAATTCTTGTACCCTTTTTTTGAAGTGTTGTCAAACTTAATTAAGAGTTAAGAATACACCCTTGCTGTTGAAGAACTAAATTGTAAATAATTATTTTGTACACACCTTTATTAGTGAGGGGTAAAAGTATTAGACATTCACATGAAATAACAATTATAAAAGGAGGCATTAATTAAAGTCTTAATTAAAAGAATAAAACACATATCAATAATACCCTTCATAAAAGGAAATTAATAAATAATTACTTGTTAAGGTGAATATGACCAACCAGAGTTGGATAAGATAAATAAATTATCACATCACCTGAACCCTGCATTGCATCCCGTGTAGATCTTCCTAACGCTCGTCTCGGAAGCCGAGGAAGGAGAAAAAGAAGCTGCACTGCAGTACGTGGAAGTACTCGATGACACCGAGCGTGCTTAGGCTAACCTTGCTGACGAAGGCAAGCCCCAGTGCATTTGACCCAGTGTTTCAAAGTTTAATAATACAATTATCTATGGATGCTTATGCATTTAAGTTCAGGAGTTGTATGTAACCATAGATGCATGATCCCTAGGTACCTGTGTCCTTACTAGCATGATAGGTCGATAGCTGCTAAGCTATAGGACCGTAACAAGTCGGGTGACGAGGTCACTTGCGAGAATAGGTTCCTAGATAGGAATCATAAGATCTCCTTAGATGGATTGCTCATGTGGTAAGAGCATGGGGTGTGGACTCCGATCCAATGGCTATCGTGGGTTAAGTGTTTGAACGTACTAAGCACTTGTTGGGAATGGGACTGGTAAGCCTAGTACCTTAATGAGACGGCTAGGGATTTAACTGTCACTACTTTTGGGATGCATCTCACGGCTAGCTACCGGTGGTGCATGGTGAGACTAGGTGCCTCGCGGGGTATGCCGGATAGCCTGCACCAAAGACTGTGGCCTTTTATCCCGACCCGAGGATTTTTGGGAACCGTTTGGTGGTTGTCCTCGCGGGGGCATCCCACCGTGTGTTTAGGTCCACCTTGCAAGTTTTTGAATCAATTGATTGTCGGCCTCTCACCGTTATCTGAGACTACTTACTCCACTAGCCATGAGATCCCTAATGATGGAAGTTGATGAATTTTATGCTTGATTAATTGTATGGTACAACCTTGTCTACACTAGATGGCTAATTTAGAAAAGAATAAACCCACTAGAACTTGTGCTAAAATCTTGAAAGTAAGGACATACTCTTTGTTACTTTTCAGCAAAAGAAACCCCGTGGCCCAAAGCCTTTCATGTCTAGAGTTGGTGAAGTAGTTATCACCGACGGGTAAGTCTTGCTGAGTATTAGTATACTCAGCCTTGCTATAATCTGTTGTTCCAGGTAATGCCCTTGGTAACATGTGGCCCGGAGAGATCCCGCCCGACTGGGAGCTAGAGTGGGTGGAGAATGACGACTAAAGGCATCATGGCCGGCTCCCGTGGCGTTCTCGCTTTCCGCTTAGTTAATTCCGCTGTTTCAAAACTCCGAACTACATTGTGATGACAAAAACTTCGGTTTGTAATAATTAAACCCTTTGGGGTAAATTTCGGATGTTAATCATGTTGTATCTCTGGACTCACCTTTGTGCGAGTTTTAATGCATATATGTCGATCCTTGTTGCTATATAAGTGATTTACCGGGTGTTAACCCGACAACTAACGTTAGGACGATACTTTATTACTGTTTAATGACCAAAGTGGATTGGTTTAGGTGGTAGTACGGTATTTTTCTAGGCGGGTTGTCACAGTTGGTATCAGAGCAATTATATGCACCAGAGATAATGAGTAACCTTAATCACTGGTTTTTGAATAAAACTTACCCAAATTGTGTGTTTTTCCCAAAACGCGTGGGTCCGTTAAGGATAAACTAGACCGAGAGGACCTAGAGGGAATTTTTGGTTTCTTTCAGGTGGCTTACTAACCTATGGTTTATTTTGCTAGAACATTGCTGATATGATGGAGTGATGCCACATCACGGGAATTGCGAGGGTTGATGGAGTGATCCATTTGACGGATCCCATCTTCGCGTCTGGTTGTAAGTTGTGTGTCGCCATGTGTTTCATACGTGAGCATTCATTATGTCGAATATGCGAGGCAAGGACACGCTCCATCCAAACCGACACGCTCTATCCATGCAGCGGCTTAATGCATGGATGTCGTTTCTATAGCGAACGGAAATGTATGTGGACGCTTCCGTGACGTGCTGGCACGGAAGGTTCATTTTCTGCCGGTACATAACAGCGCTTCGTTAGTCGCTAAGTGAGTACCATATAGATCTCGACTAGATACTATAGGGAGAGACGAGTAAAAGCCTTGCCACCTGCACTAACTTCGATTTTTGGCTTGATTGCCATGTGAGGTCGAATAGGACGTCTTGCATGCATATTAAAAATCGAAACAACTAAAATGACCCAAGACAATACTTGTATGCTCTCTAAGGAAACTTTGCTAGTGTGTGATTCAAAACTAGAGCATCTCCCGTGCATAGGCGTTATGCTGCCAAATTTTGCAAAAGCTTGTTTGTTATGTTCGTATACCATGCTTTAGGAAGTAATTAACTAGGTGTGTCAAACAAAAGTTTCTCCAAACCTAATCTAGTTCCTGCTCGCAAAGATTTTCGATCATAGCTCCTCTCAACCTTTCGTTGCAACTTTCCACCGTGTTTCCTTTGATCTAGCTCAACCCTTGAATACCAAAAGTGTGTAAAAGAACCATTGTAGTAGCCGGAAAACTTGGGGGACATTTATAGGGTTCTCGATTTTTGGTTATGAATTTTTATTCACAGCTGCCAGAACTTCACCATTTGACATGCCATTCTCTTTGAGACCTGACATGTGTTACATTTTTGTACAAATGGCTTTCCCCGTGTTTCACGAGTTTGATGCTGACGGTACGATCCGTACCAACGGGTTGCACTAGGAGGGTTTTCCACGCCTTGCATGGGAAGCACTGCGCCGCTGGCTACACCACTCCACCGACTTACGAGGGGTCCGAGTTCGAGCGCTTGGGCGTTCCCCATTGTAGGGTGATTGTCACGGTGCTGCCACACCCGGACCACACTGACTGGTTCGACTTGAGCTTTGTCTACTGGGGTTTTATTACCCACGAGACAGTCGAGTCAGCCACTCTTCGAGTGTTGACGGACTTCTGTGTCCATAACCCTACAGTGGTGGCTCTTTCTCTGTTCGGGTTGTTTCCCGCTGTGAGTCCTCACGACCCGGCGTCACTGGATCGTATGGATCACCTACGGGAGCTACTGTTGTTAGTCGAGCCACCGGATGTCACTCAGATGCTGGCTCGTTGTCTTAACATCGTTTTCGCACTCCAGGGGCTGCGTTACAACACCACAGCGATTATCGGGCAGCGTTTGGAGGCAGCTAGGCGGGATTGGCAGCAGCTATCAGCAGCTCACCAGCAGTTGAACTTTACACTCACTTAGATGCAGTAAGAGAATGGCAGACTACGCTCGAGGAGATTCCAGTTAGAGTTAGAGCGAGGCGACCGCCTTCAGATGATCGTGGATCTCGAGGCACAGGTTCATAACCTTGAGGAGGATGCTGATGCTCGTGAGATAGAGAGATTGACGCTGTTGCAGAACATTGCTGATATACAGCAGCAGGTTGAGGAGGCCGAGATGCAGGTTGCAGCCTTGCAGGCCATAGTGGCCTTACAACCACTACCTCCAGTACAGGCACATCCGGAGGAGCAGCAGGGTCAGTCTAGTCTGGATCAGCGTGCCAGGCTGGACCGCCATTACCGACTCCGCCAGATTCACCTGCGGGTAGTGGTGCTTCAGTTGGTAACTAGGATGCCAGTGAATGATAACAAGAAGAATTGTGCTTTTAGGTGTCACCTTCGGGATGATTGTGATAGTCAGCTTAGGAGTATGTTTTTTCGTGCAGTGCGAATGCATTGTAACCCGGGTTGTTTCATGATGTTTTCAGACTTGAGTATTGTAGTGTCCTTGGACCATCTACCCATCGTGTTGTAATAAAGAATGCTTAACCACTTAGTGTTTCGAAATGAATTTGATATGGTTCAACAGAGTTTTGAGATCTTGTGGCGAAATGTTTATTCAAGTGTGTTGAGTGTTACCATAACCGCGCTCCCTAACACTAAGCGTTTGCAAAACAATGAGAGAACTACGACGTTTTTGGTGAGTGCCGGTTGATGGCTAAAACGACTTGGTGATTTTTTGCACGTTACCTTCTCCGTACGCGCGAAATGGAAAATTCGCCACCAATCGAAAGCCACCTCGAGGCACTCAAGTATCGTGTCTTCTAACTATGAGGAAGAATGATTCTATAAATCTTAATTTTGGTTACGGGATGTCTTACGACTATTGCTGTCATCATCATATGAATGCAAATGAGCTATGGTTATGCATGTTTGCACTTGTCATCATTTTTGAGTAAGATTTTGGCTATGTGTCTAATAAAGGCTCGCATTTCAGATGGTAGGACCCACGCGCAGCTCTCCCAATGGGTTCGGAGCGACCGGTAGCAGTGACCTGCCGCCACCGCCGCCCATGACACCGTCGGAGGCCTTCATGGCCACTCAAACCGAGGTGCTGCGCTAGATCCTGCATACGCAGCAGCAGATCGCTCAGCAGATGAACCGAGGGCCGCCACATGGGACCAATCACGAGGTGCCTAATCAGGTCACCGCATACGCTCAGTTCATCGGGATGAAGCCACCAACCTTTTCCAAGGCGGAAGATCCCCTGGAAGCTGAGGCTTGGATCAATGCCATCGAGGCAAAATTCTCTGCCTCTGTGATGCCTTGCTCTGAGGAGAACAAAGCCAACTTCGCGGCTCTGCAGCTGCGAGGAGAAGCTTTAATGTGGTGGGATCATTTCAAGTCGATGCAGCAAGGGCGTCCTGTTACTTGGGATGATTTCAAGCAAGCCTTCAAAAGCCATCACATCCCCAAGGGGTTGATGGATAGAAAGATGAGGGAGTTGTTGGCCCTCAGACAGGGATCGGATACGGTGTACCGATACGCCCAAAAGTTCAACAGCCTGTGCCAATATGGTGGACATCACGTAGACACTGATGCAAAGAAGATGGAAAGGTTCCATGATGGGCTAGATGGCAAATTATATGAGCGACTGAACTTGCTTGAGCCCGCGAATTTCCATGAGCTTGTGAACAAGGCTATCTCCCAAGAGGATGCCATGAAGAAGGCCCATAGGGACAAGAAGAGACCGTCTGGTTTTGCTCTGGGCAGTGGAACTAACAAGAAGTTTCACTTTGTGAAAAAGAATGTTCCAAACCCATCCCAGCAATCTTCAATTGGACGCTGGACGATGAAGCTATCCCAGGTCAAACCTTCAGGGAACTTCCAGTTCCGAAATGCTCAGCAGCAGGCTCCGAAGCCTAATGCACCTCCACGCAACATCAGTGATCGCCGTTGTTTCAACTGTGGTCAACCAGGACATTACATCAGTGATTGCCCCAAGCCCAAGTAGATCAAGCCCAACCCACCGAATCCAGGTGCAGGGAACAAGCCTGCCACTCCGGCTAAGAAGCCTATGGTGCAAGTCCGCCAAGGCAAGCTGAACTTCACCACCATGAGTGACATTCCAGAGGGAGCTTCAGTACTCCCGGGTACATTCTCTATCAATGATACTCCTGTTAATATTTTGTTTGATTCAGGAGTTATCCACAGTTTCATAAGTGAAAACCTATTAGGCAAAATGGGTTTGAAGGGTTCTCATACCAATTCCGCTTATAAGATAATCACTCCAGGAGGGCAAATCACCTCTAGTATCTTAATCCATGTAGTATGTTTGGGATTAGGTAGTAAAATCCTTCCAACAAACCTTATAGCCATAAGCTTGGCAGGTATGGATGTTATCCTAGGTATGGATTGGATGACCCAGCATAAGGTGGTTCTAGATATATCAGATAGGGTGGTAGAGATCAATTCACTTACAGTCGGGCACACTACCTTGTACCTACCTTTCAACGACGGTACGGACTCTTGTGCCTACATGACCATTATCTCCCCTCTTGATGAAATCCTGTAGTGTGTGAGCATCCGGACATCTTTCCTGACGAGTTGCCTGGTATGCCACCAGACAGAGATGTTGAATTTGTAATTGAACTCCAACCAGGTACCGCACCCATTTCTAAACGACCTTATCGTATACCTCCCAAAGAATTAGCCTAACTAAAAAACCAACTCCAGGAGTTGTTAGATAAGGGTTACATTCGCCCGAGCTCTTCCCCCTGGGGTTGTCCCGCTCTCTTTTTCAAAAAGAAAGGTGGTAGCTTGAGACTGTGTGTGGATTACCGGCCGCTCAATGCGGTGACCATCAACAACAAATACCCTCTTCCCCGAACTTATGTTCCTTTTGATCAATTGGCTGGAGCCAGAGTTTTCTCCAAGATCGATCTCCATTCTGGTTATCATCAAATTAAAATTCGACCTTGTGACACTCCTAAAACTGCTTTCTCCACTCGTTATGGTCTCTACGAGTTCTTAGTGATGTCCTATGGTCTCACAAGTTGTCACACCCTGAAATTTCCAATTTCAAGATGTGAATAGAGAGAATAATTAAATAACAATTTTCTCATAATTTTTAAATTTTTCCAACATTTATTTTTCTTTACAGGAAATATAGTATAGGAAAAATCCTTGTTTGATTTTCTAAATCAAATAAAAAGTTGTGAGTGTTGCATTCATGCCGATGCATCTTGGTGCTTCTTGAGTGCTTAAGGTTTCAAAAATGCGTTTAGGTGCTGTCCTAACCCTTCCGAGAATTTTCCGTATTTTTCTGAAATTTATTCTCATTTTCTTTTAGCACTTTCTATTTATTAGAAGGCTCTAAAACCTTTTTCATGAGCTCCAAAGGTTTTACTTGGATTGTTCATGTCATAATCTATCTCTAGGAATTTTCGTAGAATTTTTGTGATTTTCTGAGTATTTTTCGTGCTTTAAAACATTCTATAGAAATTTCCTGGAATTATTTTCGCACTTAAAATATTTTCGGAAAATAATAAAGAAATCTATTCCGGTCCTTTCGGCCTAGCAACCGAAGTCCAGATAAGGTCCCTTAACTCCTCTAGCTACACCTGCATCGCCTCAACCAGCAGCCCATCTCCTCTTCGTGGCCCAACATCAGGAAGTTCCTTTACGCTCCCTTGACTCTTGCGCTCGGCCGCAGTTGCCGTTCAGGCTGCAGCCCACCAAGCCCGATCCATCTTCCCACCGACCCAACTGCTGACCCGCTCCCAGGCCCACCAAGCCCATCTGGGTAGCAGCCGTGCCCCGACCGGACTTCGCCGAGTCCGGCATCGCACGCCGCCGACCGTCCCTCGCCATGCCCGCACCGGCCTCTCCTTGCCGCGCCCTTTAAAACCCCAGCCGCCTTGCCCCTGAGCCCTAGCCACGCCACGCGTCTCTCCTTGTTGTGCGCCGCGCGCTGAAGCCGTGCGTCGCCGGGGGCCGCAGGACCGCCACCGGCCATCCTCGATTCGCCGCATCGGAGCACCGCCGGAGCAAACCGGCGCCGCCCCCGAGCTCCGCGAGGCCGCCCGCACCGCCTCCGCCACTTCCCCGTCGCCGGGCGACAGCCGGAGCACCGTCCCTACCTGGAGACCGAGCCGCCGGCCGGCCAAGCTTCGAAAATCAGCGTTTTCCGTTGACCTCTGCCGTCGGTGAACACCTCCACATGTTCCCCCTGACCTCCTTCTCCTTTTCCTTGTCGCGGTCGAGCCGAAGATTGCCTGGACCGCCGGCGATTTGGCCATTGAAGGATCAGATGGCGACTAGAGAGGGGGGGAGTGAATAGGAGCCGGTAAAAATTCTTCCCAAAGAACCCGGCCTATGTCCTACTCAAATCCCGGTCACACACAAGCGATGGATCGAATCACGCACCAATCGCCAAGACCACGAGGTTATGGATCAACCTCTAGCCTTAGGAACGATTCCTCAAAGCACACGCGGAAGCACTAGAAAGGGAGGAGGGAATCGAACCAAGAAGCAAAGCACACGGGCTCGGCGGACCGTCCGCGCAGAGGGGCGGACCGTCCGCAAGAGCCGCGTGGACCGTCCGGCCGGGCATCGCGGACCGTCCGCACCCGAGCCGTGGACCGTCCGGCCTTAGCCGCGAACCGTCCGTTAATTTACACAGAACGACCCAAAGCCACCCCCGTGTCACGGACCGTCCGCGGGGAGCACGCGGACCGTCCGCCAAGCACCCGCGGACCGTCCGCCTGACACCGCGGACCGTCCGAAACTCCGTCCAACCAAAAACCAAAATCGCGACGGATCGAAACGAAGGACGAGCAAGAACACGAAGAACACGGGATGAACTGGAGCCACGCGGACCGTCCGCGACCTCCTCGCGAACCGTCCGCCGGTGCGGACGAGCAGAAAGCAACCCGACCCCCGAAAGTCAACTCCCCCAAATCATCATCGGATTTCCCAAACGGTTGAAGCTGTGGAGACAAGGGTTTGGGTACTTGAAAAGCGTCACACAAGGATGCTATAGCCCAAAAATCTTGCCTCCTAACTCCCTAAATCATCGGGAATCGCGAATCCTTTGAGCACCACCAAAAGCTAGAGCACCGAACGAAAACTCACGAATCGGAGTAGTTTCCGGCGTTTGAGGGCACAAGATCAAGCACAAAGATGCACAAGACATCTATCCATGTTTCCCTCAAAGAAATCCGGGAAGAAACTCACTCAAATCCGCGGAATCACACCGGGAACAAAGGCACGAAAATAAGCACAAAAAGCCACGAAAAACAACCCCGAATCTTCTATACAAACCAGGAAAGATTCACAAGGTCTAGCATGCCGCCCTAGCATCCATCCCTCTCAACAAATCTCACATGAAGCTCTCATGCTAGCCTAGGGAAAATAGGAAGGAAAATAGCTACGAAAATGAGAAAGAGAAGGAGGGAAATGAAACCCTAAGTCACAGAGAGAGAGAGCCATCAACACACACTCATGGCTTATATATCAGGTCCCGCCGGAGTGGTAAATGACTCGACTACCCCTAACTAAACTACTGGCAATACAACCCACGTAGGGGCATTTAGGTAATGTTTGTGGGTCTTGCCATCAGACGGCCACGCCTTTGCCGCACCCCGCGTCCTCCCGACGCAAGCCATGCGATCCCGCCGCGTGTCCTCCGCCTCGAAGCTTCCCGACACGCCCGGATCCCGTCTCCGTCGTGTTGGGCCCTCGGACTTGGTTTTGAGGCCCAAACCAAGAAACCGTCCGCCGGTGGTTTTGTGGGCAAACCACCAAACCCCGCGTGCCCGGTCCGGCCTCCCGCCAAACCACTTGACTTGACCGCTACCGTGCACCGGCTCGTCTGTCCATGACTTCGTCTTGCTTGTGTCGCCACCATGTGGCCCGCACCCGCCCCGCCGTCCACCGGTCCCTCGAACCGAGCCTACTTGTCTCTCCATCTCCCGGAGGCCCCTCAAGGTCGAAGACCTTTCGCGCCCGTTCTTCACCCGCAACAACACGAACTAGGCCGCAGCCTACACCTGCGCACTAAGCCAAGAGTCAGTCCAACACCCGTTGTCAATCACTCATCACTGAGGAGCGGTCATCCATCGACCACTGGGACGCTCCTGGTCCTCAATCTCCCCCTTGATGAGTGCATTGACAACACACAACGCGAAATGAAATTCAGAGTAAAAGAGAAAAGAAGAAGAAAGAAAAACAAATAAGCTCAACTCATGACCAAAACCGAAGAAAGGCGAAGAAAGGTCACAAGCCAAGCAAAGCACAAAATCCACACCGAAAACAGCAAGAAAGCTCCCCCTGAACAAATGCAAGCTCCCCCTGAACATGTGGATGCACACTTCCAAATTTCAGCTCACCTCTTCTGAATTTTCATTAAGCTTACCTTTTCTCCCCCTTGTTGACAATGTATGAATCAAGGTGAAAATGCAGAAATGCAAAGCAAAACATATAAACAACTACATGAGCTTCTCAAATAGGCCAAATTTAGTGTCAAAGGCTAAAAATGAGACAAAGATCACACACATGAATCATAGCATAGTCAAAGCATTGCCACAAGTAATATATGAAAATACAAGCATGTGACAAAGCAAAATTTTCAGATTTAAGCAATTTTACCAAAAGAAGGCTCGCTTCACATGTAAAAGCCTATCCATGTCACACTTGAGCCACAAACATGCATACCATTCAAAGATCATACAAGGATATCAAATTCTCAGCAAAAGATCATGGCAAACACCCATAAAGCAAAGCATGTCATGTCAAAGCTCATGAGCCATGTGTCCACTTCGGGGAGACTTCTCCACTGGTGAACATCATGCAACATGTTTTGCACCCATATGTGAAAGATAAGACATTTTAAACGTAGTCATGATGGATGGAGCATTTTTCAAGCATTATGCACTTCTTTTCAAGATTAATACATTTTATGGTACATGAAGTGCCTTTGCGGCAAAAAGAAGCTTATGCTCCCCCATGAATGCAACATAGGCTAAACATTCACCATGATATACGGCCTTTGGCCCAAATGTAAGAACAAGGCAACCAAGCACAATCTAAGCATGAAAAGCACATTTAGACCAAACTGTGACATGGATACACAACTACACACGAGTGGAGCATATTTCATCAAAAATTAGTCAAGTTTAGCATTTATTTCAAAAAGGGGCTATCTCACCACACATATATCTCAAATATTCCAAGAGCATAGCCTCACATCACCATTTCTCCACACATATAACCAATATCTCACAAATAGTCAAAGAGACTCAAATGTGGCATATGAAAGAAGCTCATCATCCTAAAATGCAATATGACACAAATGCAATATGATATATGACAAGATGACTATCCTACCATGGTTTGTACATCAAGCAAAGCATGTATATACATCAAAGTAAACATGGTATGATACATATGATACAAAAGGAAATCCCCCAAGAGTCAACTAGAAAGGGCAACAAACCCCAAGTTCCCCCCGCAAGCGCACAAATGTAGCTTGGTCGAGAGGCTTTGTGAAAATATCTGCAAGCTGATCTTGGGTAGGGACATGGCTCAAAACAATGGTTTCTTTCTCCACATTGTCCCTCAAGAAATGATACCTCACCTCTATATGTTTGGTTCTGGAGTGAAGCACTGGGTTTTTGGCTACGCTTATGGCACAGGTGCTATCACAAAGAAGTGGGATCTGGGTGCACTCCTCACCAAAGTCTCTCAAAGTGTAGGAAATCCACAACAGCTCGGGGAACAAAGAACTCGCGGCAAGCAACATACTCCGCCTCCGTGGTAGACCGAGCTACACTAGACCGCTTGCGGGAAGACCATGAGACCAACGAAGAACCAAGAAACCGACAAGTACCGGAAGTAGACTTCCTCTCGACTCGACAACCAACAGAAATCCGCATCGAAAAACCATGAAGAGAAAGAGTCGAGGAGGAAGAATACCAAAGGCCAAGACCAAGGGGGGCGGATCGTAGGTACTCGAAGATCCTCTTGACGGCCGTCGATGTGATGTTCTCGGCGAAGCTCGAAAACGAGCGCACGTACACACGCCGAACCGTATGTCCGGCCTCGTCGCCGTCAAGTAGAGGAGGGAGCCGATCATGCTCCCGTACTCCCGCCGGTCCACCGGTTCTCCGTCCTCATCCGCATCCAAAGTGGCCGTACTCCCCATGGGAGTCGACATCGGCTTCGGATCTTGCATCCGGAACTTCCTCGCATGTCTTTTGTGTACTTGGTCCGGTGCACAAATGTACCGTCCTTCACTTGCTTGATCTGCGCCCGAGAAAATACCGCAACTCGCCCATCATGCTCATCTCGAACTCCCCGCTCATCTCATCCGCAAACTTGGCAACAAGGTTATGTGACGAGCCACCAAAGACAATATCATCCACGTATATCCGAACAATCAACAAGTCATTTCCATGCTTGAGGAGAAACAGGGGTTCTATCCACGGTTCCCATGACAAACCCTCTCGCTCAAAAGAAAACCTCTCAATCTCCCATACCAAGCACGGGCGCCCGTTTCAACCCATACGAGCCCTTTTCAACCCGTATACCCCGTGTGGGTACAACTCGCTCTCAAACCCGGTGTGGTCGCTTCACATACACCTCCTCCTCTATGACCCCATTCGAAAAGCACTCTTCACGTCCATCCGAAACAACTTGAACCCTTTAGCCACGGCAAAGGCTAGAAGGATCCGAATTGCCTCAAGACGGGCCACAGGAGCAAAGGTCTCCTCATAGTCGATCCCCTCCTTCGACTAAACCCCCGAGCAACAAGTCCGGACTTGTTCCTCACAACCATCCCATTCTCTCCCTCTTTGTTCTTCCAAACCCACTTGGTTCCTATGGGATGGCAATTTGGAGGTGGTTCAACTAACTCCCACACCCGGTTCCTCTCAAAGTTTTCCAACTCCTCATGCATAGAATTGACCCGGTTTGCATCGGATAAAGCATGTCCAATGTCCTTGGGCTCAAAAGTAGCAACAAAAGCAAGATGAGCAAAATGAGAGGAATTCCTGGACCTCGACCGTGTAGTGCGTTCATCGATGTTCCCAATGATCTTCGACAGGGGATGCACTTCTTGAATCCGCCGGGGAGCCTCACGCCTCGAGACTACCCCCCCCCCCCTCAACTTCGGCCTTCTCTCGCCTGGTCCTCTTGTTGCACCGTCGTTGTCCATGAAGTAGACGGTCCATGCTCCAAAGTGGTCGTAGGGGAAGTAGTGGGTACATGCTCGCCTTCGGTGCGCATGGTTCTCCCCATCATCATCTCCATCTTCATCTTTCTCCTCTTCAAAGAGGTCCTCGACCATCTCTTCATCACCCGCACATTCAAAGCCAAGAGAGGTACATGGCATTGTCTCGTCGAAGGTCACCTCGCAAGTCTCCATGATTTTGTTAGTCTCAAGGTTAAGCACCCTATAGGCTCTAGAATGGTTAGCATATCCAAAGAAAATACCATCACTAGACCTAGCCTCAAACTTGTTGAGTTTTCCCTTCTTCAAAATAAAGCACTTGCAGCCAAAAACTCGGAAGTGACTCACCTTGGGTGCCCGACCATGCATAAGCTCATAACAGGTCTTCTTCTTGAAAGCTCTCAATAAAATCCGGTTGGAAACATGACAAGTCGTATTGACCGCCTCAGCCCAAAACCTCCTAGGAGTCCTGTGCTCATCGAGCATCGTCCTAGCCATCTCACAAAGAGTCCGATTTTTCCTTTCCACGACTCCATTTTGAGGGGGCACATAAGGGGTCGAATACTGATGTTCAAGAACTAGATCACGACAAAAGGCATCAAAACGAGAGTTCTTAAACTCAGAGCCATTATCACTGCGGATAGCTCGAATAGCATTCCCATGCCTCTCGTTTTTCAACCTCACGATCAGATCTCGAACAAAACCAAAGGTCTCACTCTTATCCTCCAAGAAGAACATCCAGGCATAGCGAGAGTAATCGTCCACCACAACAAGGACATACCACTTCCCACCCACCGAGCGAACTCGAGCTGGCCCAACAAGGTCCATATGCAACAGCTCTATCGGACGCTCGGTCATGACATCGGTCAGGGGTGGATGGGGAGTGGCTACCATCTTACCATGCCTACAAGGAGCACAAACCAAATCCTTCTCAAGCTTCAACTTCGGCAATCCTCGGACAAGGTCAAGACCACTCAAGCGGGAAACCAAATCAAAGCTCAAGTGTCCCAACCGCCTATGCCATTTCCACAAATCGAAGACGGACCGGCCATCAAACAGGCGAAAGCAGACCCAAAGAACGAGAGAAATCAGCCCTGAAAATTGACCCTCGGGGATGATCATACAGACAAGATCACCTCGAGAATCAAGCAAACGAGACTCGCCAGACTTGAAACGCACCTCAAAACCCTCATCAAGCAACTGAGAAACCGAAAGCAAATTAAAACCCAAAGACTTCACAAGAGCCACTCTCTTCAACGTTACCTTGTCACTCACATGCACAACACCCTCTCGAAAGCACCCTACCTCGTCCATTGTCCCCAAATGTAATGTACATCTTTTCCTTCACCGGGGTGAGGCCGGAGAACCACTTCTTATCTCCGGTCATGTGTCGAGAACACCCGGAGTCGATCAACCAAATGTTCTCCAAGCCTCCCCGCCCGCAAATCGAAACAAGAACGAGAATGAGCTAGCGACTCGACACCGGGGGTTAGCACAAAGAAAGTTAAACCAAGGTGTCGAGCCATCCGCTCAAAAGAGGGGTTAGCAAACATCACTCCCTTGCCACCAAACTTCCCATGTCCCAAGGGAGGAGTACGAGCACCACGAGGGGGAAAACGTGGTCCGTAGTTCCTCTCGGAACCCAAAGCCGCGATCATCTCCCCTAAACCCGTACCGAGGACGAGTAGGAGGACGTCCAAAGCAAAACCACCACGAGCCCGACCAAACCTCTCACCAAAGACGCACACCATCATCTCTCCTGACAAACCTCTCACCACCACCTCTCTGTGGGAACCTGGCAACACTCCTCACACTTCCCACACCCCGTGGAAGTGGCACTCTAGGCTCAGGAATACCATGAGGCTGGCGATACCCGTCCTGGTTTGCTTGCTCCCTAGCAAGCCTCTCATCCCTCTTCCTCTTGTAGCAAAACTCTGCAAGATGCCTCTCCTTGCCACAATACTCACACCGAAGGGGATGGGTTTTGGTTTTGGCTCGGCTTCTCTCTAGGCTTCTCACCCTTCTCACCCACAAACTTCACCGGTTTCTCGGAAATCATTTGTCTTAGGTGGGAATTTGGGTGGATCTTGGGTTGTGTCAAGCTTGTTGCAAAGGTGGTTGGGCTTTGGTGTGAAAGAGTTCTTGGGTGCTTTTGGGAGTGGGACTTGGATCTCTCCGATCACCTCAAACTCGGGGTTAGACTCAACACACTTCTCATACACACTCTCCCCACTATTCTCTCCCACTTTCTCACCCAACTTCTCAAAACCCAAACCACGACCATCGCCTCTCTTGAACTCCTCAATCATGATTTTCAATTGAGGTTCCCGCCCGTACAACCAACCCAACACCTTCCTCAAATAGTCATTCTCCTCATAGATGACATCCAAACGGGAAGTAAGTTCAAGATTACGCAAAGTGACTTCATCACAGCTAGAACATGCATTTGCAACAGGAGATTTCAAAGATGCTTCCAAAGAACTAATGGTAGAACGAGCATCGACAAGCTTAGCATGCATAGTAGGACATTATTTGCAAGCACCAAGCAAAGTAGGTCTAGCCTTAAGCTCATCATGTTCAGTCCTAAGAGCATCTAGTTGAGCCAAAATAGAAGCATTCTTCTCATTAAGCAGTTTGATCTCATTCAACCAAGCATGACATTCAACACATTCAACATCATCAGGAGGAGTAGGAGCAAGTTTCAACGAGTCATTCTCAAGTTTCAATTCAAGCAGTTTTGACTCTAACTCTCCTACTTTCTCGCTAGCATTCTCAAGCCGAGCCCTAAGATCTTTCCTCATCTTTTTGGCATCTCTCAAAGACACTATCACGGTTATCAAGCAAACCATTCAACCTAGCAATCTCAAAGCAAGCAAAGAGTCGGGGTCACGGTTTACCTCATCCTCCGAGTCGGAGTCGCCGTCTTCCTTTACACTCTTCTTGCCGCTCGAGCTATGGGCCATGCCACAAAAGCCCTCAAGCGCCACACGGCCACCCCCGCCGAGGTTCCGGCTTGCACTCTTCTTTTCCATTGCGCCTCCCGGCGTCTTCATCTTCGCCGCTTGAGCTTGATCGCTCCTCGCTTGAGCTTGAGTCAACGTCGCTCGCACCGGCCACCATCGCTCTTGCCTTGTTCTTCTTGTAGGTGCTCTTGCTCGGTCGCCGCTTGTCCTTGTCCTTGCTCTTGGACTTGTTGAAGTGCTTGCCCTTGGAGGAGTACTTGTCTTCACGCCTCGGGTGCGCCTTGTACTCGTTCACCTTGTACTTGTTCTCCTCCACTTCCGGGCACTTGGCGATGAAGTGGCCACGCTTGCCACACTTGTAGCACGTCCCTGAGCTCCGCCTTGCGTTCCTCCGACTCTCGTGTAGTCGTTCAAACCTTCTTGAGAGCAAGGCCAGCTCCTCCTCGCCCAGCACATCAAACTCCTCATCTGGAATGGACATAAGAGAGGACAAAGAAAACTCGTCGACAGAAGGGTTAGATTTGCCCTTTGATCCTCCCACAAGAGCAAGACTATGGTCGGCCGAGCCCTCATGCTTGGATAGCAACTTCCCGTCAACCTCGGCCGACTTGAGCTTAGAAAAGAGGTCATCCAACTCAATAGTCAAATAATTCCCGTACTCCTTGATGGCCTCAACCTTAGCACCCCAAACATTTGGATCCAAGACATGCAAGAGCTTCAAAGCCCGATCATGCTCGGAATACGGAAAATCCTCAACATTTGCCTTCATGTTGTTCACGATGGCGGTGAACCTCTCGAAACATCGCATCAATGTCCTCACCGGGAAGTGGAGTGAAATTCTCATATTGCATCCGGTAAGAGACAAAGAGGCGAGCCTTCACATGGTTATCACCACCGTGAGCAACCAACAACTTATCCCAAATTTGCCAAGCAAGATTCAAATGGCGAACACGCTCAAACTCTGGATCACACAAGCTCCGGCACAAGTGATCAACGGCTTTTGCATTAGCCTCATACTTGGCCTTGGCATCGGCATCGGTCAACATAAGAGTATGGATGTTGAGCGGAATAGCATAGGTCTTGTCAAGCACAATAAAATCCAACAGCTTCCCTCGAAGAAAGATCATCATACGAGCCGCCCACTTGTGGTAACCCTTGCCATCGAAGTGCGGCGGACCGCCCCGCTCAACGTACGCCATCTTAGGATTCGAGACTTGTCAAAGTCGCAAAGAATCCGCACCGTGCTCGATACCAATTGAAGGATCAGATGGCGACTAGAGAGGGGGGGGAGTGAATAGGAGCCGGTAAAAATTCTTCCCAAAGAACCCGGCCTATGTCCTACTCAAATCCCGATCACACACAAGCGATGGATCGAATCACGCACCAATTGCCAAGACCACGAGGTTATGGATCAACCTCTAGCCTTAGGAACGATTCCTCAAAGCACACGCGGAAGCACTAGAAAGGGAGGAGGGAATCGAACCAAGAAGCAAAGCACACAGGCTCTTGCGGACCGTCCGCGCAGGAGGGGCGGACCGTCCGCAAGAGCCGCGCGGACCGTCCGGACGGGTGTCGCGGAATGTCCGCACCCGAGCCGCGGACCGTCCGGCCTTAGCCGCGGACCGTCCGTTAATTTACACAGAACGACCCAAAGCCACCCCCGTGTCACGGACCGTCCGCGGGGAGCACGCGGACCGTCCGCCAAGCACCCGCGGACCGTCCGAAACTCCGTCAAACCAAAAACCAAAATCGCGACGGATCGAAACGAAGGACGAGCAAGAACACGAAGAACACGGGATGAACTGGAGCCACGCGGACCGTCCGCGACCTCCTCGCGGACTGTCCGCCAGGTGCGGACAGAAAGCGTAAATAGCCCGACCCCGAAAGTCAACTCCCCCAAATCATCATCGGATTTCCCAAACGGTTGAAGCTGTGGAGACAAGGGTTTGGGTACTTGAAAAGCGTCACACAAGGATGCTATAGCCCAAAAATCTTGCCTCCTAACTCCCTAAATCATCGGGAATCGCGAATCCTTTGAGCACCACCAAAAGCTAGAGCACCGAACGAAAACTCACGAATCGGAGTAGTTTCCCGGCGTTTGAGGGCACAAGATCAAGCACAAAGATGCACAAGACATCTATCCATGTTTCCCTCAAAGAAATCCGGGAAGAAACTCACTCAAATCCGCGGAATCACACCGGGAACAAAGGCACGAAAATAAGCACAAAAAGCCACGAAAAACAACCCCGAATCTTCTATACAAACCAGGAAAGATTCACAAGGTCTAGCATGCCGCCCTAGCATCCATCCCTCTCAACAAATCTCACATGAAGCTCTCATGCTAGCCTAGAGAAAATAGGAAGGAAAATAGCTACGAAAATGAGAAAGAGAAGGAGGGAAATGAAACCCTAAGTCACAGAGAGAGAGAGCCATCAACACACACTCATGGCTTATATATCAGGTCCCGCCGGAGTGGTAAATGACTCGACTACCCCTAACTAAACTACTGGCGATACAACCCACGTAGGGGCATTTAGGTAATGTTTGTGGGTCTTGCCATCGGACGGCCACGCCTTTGCCGCACCCCGCGTCCTCCCGACGCAAGCCATGCGATCCCGCCGCGTGTCCTCCGCCTCGAAGCTTCCCCGACACGCCCGGATCCCGTCTCCGTCGTGTTGGGCCCTCGGACTTGGTTTTGAGGCCCAAACCAAGAAACCGTCCGCCGGTGGTTTTGTGGGCAAACCACCAAACCCCGCGTGCCCGGTCCGGCCTCCCGCCAAACCACTTGACTTGACCGCCACCGTGCACCGGCTCGTCTGTCCATGACTTCGTCTTGCTTGTGTCGCCACCATGTGGCCCGCACCCGGGCCCCGCCGTCCACCGGTCCCTCGAACCGAGCCTACTTGTCTCTCCATCTCCCGAGGCCCCTCAAGGCTGAAGACCTTTCGCGCCCGTTCTTCACCTGCAACAACACGAACTAGGCCGCAGCCTACACCTGCGCACTAAGCCAAGAGTCAGTCCAACACCCGTTGTCAATCACTCATCACTGAGGAGCGGTCATCCATCGACCGCTGGGACGCTCCTGGTCCTCAGCCATCCGGCCGCCGTCTGCCCCTGCCCTTCGAGTAGAAGCAGGAGGTAGAAGATGGCTGGCTATTTTGTGTTTAGCCCCCTGAGGATCACTGTAATCTATAGATCTTGTATGTGTCTTGTATCATTCTCAATTTTACCCCTAGATCTTTCCGGATCCTCGTAATCAGATCCAACCAGTGTTTTTTTAGATCTAAACTCAACCTTTTATCTATTCGCAAAAACTATTCTTTGTGTCTTGGGAATCTTCTCTGCTAACCCCCGACATCTAGGGTTAATTGCGTTTAGGTCCCTGCTATCTTGTTTATCTCGTAAAATCTTCGTTCTAACAACGATTTCATCCGTTCATGTTGCGTTAGGTTCATAATAATGTAAAGCACGCATTAGTGGTGAGTTTTCACCATGTTTTGTTTTCTGAAAATAAAATTAATATTAATTTTGATTAATGTCTAGTATATACGACTTTTCCATATAAAAGCTATATAGATCTAAACATCGTTTTTCATAAGAAAATTTAATTTGATTAATGTTTCTATCACATGTTTTTGTACATAAAAGTTAATTAGATCTTTATCTCGGTTTTCGTAAACTAAATGTTAATTTGTTTAATGGTTAATTAATCTTTTCTAAATTAAAATTTGATTAGGCTTTTACATCGACTTTTATAATAAATATTAATTTGATTAATTCCAGTACCATAATGTTTTTACTAATAATATGATCTACTCGAATTACAAAGTTTTGTTTAGATTGTTCATATAGTCTAGTTTTTCTAAATTAAATATTTAATTGATTAATTCATATATGAATCTTTATAAATAAAACTTGACTAGTTCTTTACACCGGTTTTGCAAATAAAGTTTCATTTACTTTAATTCCAACATGGGGTATTTTATTGATGATATATCCTTACATATATATTGTTAATGAAAATAAATCCAGCTCATAGTTTGATCTCTCATATGCAAATAATTCGTTAGACGTTCGGTATCAGCTTTATCTCTTTTGATCAAGTTTATTAAAAGCTCTAAACCTTTCTGGTGTTAGCCCAAGCTAAATCAGGTGCATCCAATCAAGCCTTAGAGTTTCTACTTAACTTAGTAGCTTTATCTGTGTGAGTAGTTTTCACTGCTCAGTTGCCTATCAAGTAATCTTATCACTCTTATTTCATGTTTCTCCTAGAATCTCGTTCATCAATATCTAGTTCATTCCTATCCTATCTCAGTTAGGTTGTCTCTTTATGAATCAGTTTTGTTTTTGTACCTAATCTATCGTAGCTATCTTTCTTTAGAGTTTACCCTGTTATCTGCTTCACCTGTCAGATCAATTCACCCTTGGCTAGTGTGTTAGTTGTTCATCCAATTTCTCTTTGTAGACTAGTTCTCCTAAACCCTAGCCTAAGGTTTGTGTGTGTGTTATAGTTCGCTTCTACTGTTCTAGTTTGTTCCTCCTTAACTTGTACGTTAGCATGTGTATCACCTGCTACTTGTTTTAACACTAAAACTGCATGTTAATCTTGACTAATTCTTATTCCAATGCTTTTATAAATAAAATATGATTAGGTATATCGCGATTTCTTGAATTAAATACAACTTGTTTAATGGTAACATAGAGTATTTCTCTGAAATATTCTTTCACATGATTTATTAATTAAAATATGCCAAGCGTAGTTTCTTGTGGTTTGATAATAATCTTTTGATAGATTTGAGCTTAGTTCCGTTCTCAGTGGTTCCCTCGTTTCTTGCGTAACCAATAGAATCGAGCTCTATCTCAATGTGATCTTTCCAGTCCTTACTCAATCTTCTGCGACCATCTCCTCAAAGTTAACCAAGCCTTTCCCTTCCAAGCACACTTTGTGTTCTTCAGTGATTCTTAGAATCGATTCTATTCTTTAAGTGCGTTCTTTAAAGCTTTTCTTGTGATTGTTGCATTGTTCTTAGTTGTACTTGTTGCTTTGTATGATTTGTGTCCGATGATTGATGCGAGTAGAACGAACGTGGTTCAAGAGCTTGGAAGAATGTGAAGGTGAAGATATTCTGAGCAACTACTTCTTGGTTAAATGCAAGTGTGTCCTTGATCTTTTGTCCTAATAAATTTATTAATCACTATTGCATGTGCCTTGCCTTAAATTTGATGGGTGCCTATTAAGGATGACTAGCCTCTTTTGACTGTTATCTTGAATCTGGCTCTTAATTAATATTGATGGTAGATATTGCTTAGTGTGCTCAACTGGGTTGGTAATAATAATCATGGTTATCATTTTATGCTCTATGTTCCTTTTTGTGATGTTTAATATATCCAAGACCATATGTTTAATCGGAACATGGAGAACCACCCAGGAAAACAGTACAACCACAAGAACTAATGGGCAATGGTCTTGGCTGAATAATTAGGAACTTCAGCTTGGGGTGATCTTACCTGATAAGGACAAGGGATCGGCGGTACTGCGGGGTATGGACTCGCTCTAGCAGGGGGTTGGGTGAGTTCTTTATTCTATGGTGGGGTATCGTCCTGCTAGGGGACTTTATACCTTGCTAACTGATCCGGACCTTGTGGGTCACTACTTGTTGGAGAACCTTTGTAAAGGCCTTGTAGCATCCCTATGCAACCACACCTCGGTAGTGTGGTATGGTGCCTGCGCAACATCGCATGGTTGGGTCCAAAGTTCTTCGGAGCTTTTACGCTGCTTGTGGTGAAAGTGTACAACCTCTGCAGAGTGTAAAACTAATCGATTAGCCGTGCTCACGGTCAAGAGCGGCCTGGACCCTCACATGATAAATGAACTTGAAGATGGACTTAAATTGTGATATGTGTTATGGTTATGTTTGCCATGTGCTCATGGCGTATCTCTTATCTTATGCTTAATTGTGGGTTGGTATAAACTTATACTTTTATTAGTAATCAGGTGCTAATAAAATTTGACCAACTAAAATGCTAAATGCTTATAGCCAGTCCACTATAAAGCCTTTGCATTAATTCTTTTCCCCACACTTGCTGAGTACGACAAGTGCTCACCTTGCTATAAAAAAATGTTGCTCAGAAGGAGGAAGCTACTCTGAAGTCTTGTGAAGATGTTGCTGGTTCTAGGCGTACGCAACCCCCAGTCGATTGCTTGTGGAGTTTAGTGCCTTCGTTTCCAGGATTAAGCGTAAATCTCTGATAATCTCCCTTTTTCTTACGTGATATTGTTTCTGTTATTCACTTATGTCAACTATATGCATGAAAATTGATCCTGGCATGCATATAGGTTTGCACTTGGTTTTCTTTCGAAAAACAGGTGTGACACAAATGCCCCAGCCTACTTCATGTATCTCATGAACTCCGTGTTTATGACGGAGCTTAACAAATACTAGTGGTCTTCATCGATAATATCCTTATCTATTCCGAAACAGAGGTGGAGCATGCCAAACATCTCTGAATTGTTCTACAGCGTTTACGAGATCATAAGCTTTATGCTAAGTCACCAAATGTGAATTCTGGTTTAATAGTGTGAAATTTTTGGGCCACACTATTTCTAAGGATGGTATCTCCGTATATCCTAGCAGAGTCCAAGAGGTGATGGACTGGAAACCACCCAAATTTGTACACCAGATCCGCGGTTTCTTAGGGTTGGTGGGATACTACCGTCCATTCATTCCAGACTTCTCTAGAATCGCTAAACCTATGACCGAACTGCTCAAGAAAGGAGTGAAGTTCATATGGAGCGAAGCATGTGAGAAGGCTTTCCACACCATGAGGCAACACTTAACTTCAGCGCCAGTGCTAGTGCAACCGGATAATTCCAATCCTTTTGAAGTTTTTTGTGGTGCGTCAGGCACGGGTCTCGGTTGTGTCCTTATGCAGGAAGGCCGAGTCATTGCCTATGCTTCACGGGCACTTCGACCTCATGAGATAAATTATCGTACCCATGATCTTGAGTTAGCTGCTGTTGTCCACGTTCTCAAGATATGGAGACATTGTCTGATGGGTAATCATTGTAATATCTTCACCGATCACAAGAGTCTCAAATACATCTTTACTCAGTCAGAGCTGAATATGAGGCAACGAAGATGGCTTGAGTTTTAAGGATTATGACCTAGAAGTGCACTATCACCCCGGAAAAGAAAATGTTGTTGCAGATGCTCTTAGTTGCAAAGTTCGCTGCAATCATCTAGAGCTGGAGCCAGTTAGTGAACCATTATGTGAAGAAATGAGAAGGCTCAACTTAGAAGTGGTACAGCAAGGAAATCCTTAGGCCTTAGCTGCCGAATCAAATCTTTATGATATAATTGTCACTGCTCAACGCAATGACGAAGACATACAAAATATCCAAAAAAACTAGCAGAGGGAGATCCTAAGTATACTTGTTTCTAGAAGGATCACCAGGATGTAATCTGGTTTGGAAAACGCCTTGTGGTTCCTGTCGATCCAGAAATTAAGAAGATCATCCTCGACGAGGCTCACAAGTCAAAATTCTCTATTCATCCCGGCAGTACCAAGATGTACCAAGATTTGAAACAGAATTTCTGGTGGTCCAACATGAAAGTCGATATAGCCAAGTATTTAGCATAGTGCGATACTTGCCCCCGGATGAAAGCAAGCCATTTGAAATCAGCAGGTGTACTCCAACCATTGTCGATACCCATGTGGAAGTGGGATGACATTAGTGTAGCGAACATGGGCTCATATGCCATTAGTTCGAGTTTGGTTTTGGTGATTCATGACAACATGATCATTGGGACTAATCATATTGTTTTATCATGTCTTTCTAGACACTTTTAGGTCCCAAGGATGCAAGAAAACCACATGCCAAAATGAGAAAATCAAGGGGCAAAACCGAGCAAGAAAGGTAAAGAAAAGACACCGTCGGATGAACCTACGGTATCAATATAGCAAGCATCGGTGCAATCGTCGGAGGAGTTGGTAACACAGGGTGAAACCCTAGGTACCGTCGGATGAACCGACATTCCATCTTTTAGTAGCGTCGGACGAGTTGCAGAGGAAGAGCAGCGAAGAAAGTAGCACCGGATGATCCGACGGTTTGAGTGGGGACACCGTCGGTCTATCCGACGATTATTTTGAATCAAGATAGAGACGCGCCAAGACGAGGCCTTCAGCACCGGATGATCCGATGCCTTGGTCAAGGGGTAGCGTGGGTCTATCCGACGGTCGCGTGGAAGCTAACAGAGACGCCTTGGTTGCGGGGTCTTCAGCACCGGATGATCCAATGGACCGTCGTTGTATAGCATCGGAGCAGTTCTGTTAGAGAATCTCAACGGCTAAGTGACGTGGGAGGGGAACCAGATGAACCGACGCCCTGGAAAAGCTTAGCATCGGTTCATCTGACGCTTACTTTTTCAATGCCCGTTAGCGAACGGATCTTTGAGTGCCTTGGGCTATTTATACCCCATCCACTCACCCATTTGAGGTGGTTGGATTGTGCGGAAGTGCAGAGGAGTTCAAGACACATTGAAGATCATATCCAATCCATCCAAGTGCTTAATTGCTCATCCTTAGACTTGCATATGCTTTGTGTATGTGCTTAGTGCTAGGCTTAGCTTAGGGCTGAGTGAGTGCAAGGTTGTGCCAACCTTGTGAGGTGATTCTTGAGTGAATCAAGTTGTACAAGGTTCGCCGAAACCCTTGGGGCCTAAGTGGCTCACCGGTAATCGTCATCGACCCTCCGGCTTGGTGTGGAGCGGCGAGGACACTTTGTGCGGGGGACGTGGAGACCCTCTCCCTTAGTGGAGGTGGCATCAAGGTGACCAAGGGAGCTTGGCAAGTGCCTAAGTGGCTAGCCTTTGTGGCAAGTCAAGTGGTGCTCTTGGGAGAGACTTGGTGACCGGGAAGCTATATTCTTGTGTGAGTGCTTCAACAACGTGGACTAGGGGTGGCTTAGGGCCTACCGATACCACGGGATAAATCGCGTGTCAAGAGTTTGCTTCCTCTCATCCCCTTTACGTTTCCGCATTTAATCTTTTGCAATCTTTGCTTGCCTTTACTTTCCTAGAGTATTATCATGCTAGGATTGGCTATAGGTTGCAAACCTTGTTTTGGGATGGGAGTTTCACACTAGAACAACCCTAGTTGCACATCTAGATAGTATGTTCTAGTTTACCTTTATGCAAAAATAGTGAAGCCATAGGTTAAGGTTTTAAGTTGCCTAATTCACCCCCTCCCCCTCTTAGGCTAACGAGCATCCGATTCATTCCAATTAGTATGGACTTCATTGTAGGTTTACCCCTGACAGCTAGAAAGAAAGATTCTATTTGGGTGATCGTAGACAGACTCAGCAAGACCGCTCATTTCATTGCAGTGCATACCACTTACTCAGTGCAGCAATATGCAGAGTTGTATATGGACCAAATAGTTCGTTTGCATGGAATTCCAAAGATTATAATCTCTGGTAGAGGAACTCAGTTTGTAGCTTGCTTCTAGGAGCAGTTACATGAGTGCTTAGGAACCAAGTTAATTCGCAGATCCAGTTATCATACGCAGACCGATGGTCGGACGGAAAGGATAAATTAGATTTTGGAAGACATGCTACGAGCAAGCATCTTACACTTTGATAAGAGTTGGGACAAGTGTTTTTCCTTGGCAGAATTCTCCTACAACAATAGTTATCAAGCTAGTTTGAAGATGGCAACATTCGATGCTCTTTACGGACGAAGATGTCGCACTCCGTTGAACTGGTCGGAAACCGGAGAAAAGACACTCTTTGGTCCGGATTTAGTTAAAGATGCCGAAGAAAAAGTGCATGTGATAAGGGAGAATTTGAAGATGGCTCAGATGCGGCAAATGAGTTACCATGATAAGGGGACGGCACCCCGACATTTCGAAGTGGGAGACTACATGTATCTAAAAGTTTCCCCCACCAAGGGCATGCAAAGGTTCGGTGTCAAAGGGAAATTAGCTGCGCGCTACATTAGACTTTATGAAGTCGTAGAAGTATGTGGGCCAGTGGCTTATCGTATCCAATTACCGGAACGGTTTTCCGCAGTCCACAATGTGTTTCATGTGACCCACTTGAAGAAGGGAATGCTTGTACCAGAAAACGAAGTAATCACAGAAGCTAATGCTTGGATAGAGCCGAATTTCTCGCTCATCGAGCACCCATTAAGAGTGTTGGACCGAAAGGAGCGAAAGACCCGAAGATAAACTGTATGAATGTACAAGATACAATGGAGTCGTCACACGGAAGAAGAGGCAACTAGGGAGACAGAAGAATACCTCAACACCAAGTATCCGAGATTCCTGCAATCTCGAAACCATGAGTTCTCCTTCCAATATTGTTGTTCTTAAATCGAATCTCGGGACGAGATTCCGTTTAAGGGGGTAGGCTGTGACGCCCCAGGTTTTTAATTAACCCTAATCGTCGGTCAACCCGGCTGACAATGGTCAAATCACGGTCAACCGGGGTCCTCATCTCGAAAAACTCACCAACCAGCTCTAATGACACCTTTGATCTAGTGGACACATGTGTGGGGTCAACCCATGGTCAAAGCCTTGGTCAAACCCCACTCAAACCATAGTAACCCTAGATGTCTTTCGGAACTTTTGCCGCGTTCCCCAAAATTCACCTAAACACTTAAAAATCTACCTTTATGAATGTTGTCCAGTTTGTTGAGGGACACAACTTTCATGTAGATTGGCATTTCAAATTTTTAGTGGAAAAAGGTGAAAAACTTACTCAAAGGTTAGTACCTCCTGTTCATGGCAATTGAGTGCCATTCAAGGTTGGCAAGCCCCTCTTGCTAAATCTATTGAGAAAAACCCTATATAGCTTTTTTGAAAGTGGTAGAGGATAGCTAGATCTACAACATTCATATTCAAAGTGTTGGACACATTTATTCAAAATTTTGGAGTAAACTGTGTTCAAACCGAGGATCAGCAACACCGAACTTTGGCCGGCCGCGCCCTGCGCTGCGACGTCGCGTCGCGACATCGTGCCCGCGCGCCCGCGCCTCGGCGTCCGTGCCACGCACGCCCCAAGACCCCGCCGACCGAGGCCGCCGCGTCCCTAGGCACCCGCGCCCCGACGTGCCTCGTAGTCGGCCTCGTGCGTGTCGCCTCGCCGTCGCGCCGTATATGCGCCGCCCACTGGGCGGACCGCCGGTCCGACCCGCGTGCCGCCGTACATGCGTCGGTCGAGACGCTGCCGTACCACGACGACATCTTCGTCGTCAGCATGCCGTCACTGTCGAGCGCCTGTTTAAGGTTGCTGCACGTCCTTGTGCGCGCCATGCCGAGCCGCCCCACCCTTGCCGCGCCGCCCGCCACGGACGTCGTCATCGCCAAGCATTTGGGCACCAAATCATTTGGGCACCGTCCATAGGTCATCCTGGCCCCCTAGCGCCGTGTGTGGTCCACCCCGTGTGTTGCACTCGCCGGAATTGCGGCCACCGCGGCCGTCCCCGCCGGTCACCACCGTGCGCCGCCGTAGAGTGCCTCCCCGCCCAAGTTCCGAGCGCCAACGGTCCCTTGGTGAGCATGCACTCCTCCCACGCCCCTGCACGGCCGAGAGCGCCGCCGGCCTCGCCGGAATCGGCTGAGACACGCCGCCCCCATGGCCGGGGACCCAATTGCTTGGTCCCTTTTCTTTACAGAGACTTAAGTGCAAGGCAAGGGCCTGGCTGTAACATTTTGTATCTTTCTAGGGGTTCCGGTGCAAAGTGTAACTCCAATTGTAAACAGATTTTGCTGAAACTTGTAAAATCTCTAGAAAATCGTAGAAAATTCAGAAAATTGCAAACTCAATTTTCCTAGATTCTTGGTGAAGAGCACTACAACTTTTGTTATACTCACCTAGTCTATTTCTGGATATTTTTAGCATGAAAAATAGGAATGTGAAAAACCTAGATCTGCAATATCTTAAAATCCATAGGTCCTCTGTATCAAATTTTTGGATATGTTGTGTGTAATGTTATGTCTAGCTCCTGTGCCAAACATTGCACAAAGTTATGATGTAAATCTTTTTATATGAATTGTTTTCCATTTATGCAGGATCTGCCTAGATGATTTTTATAGCTAGAAAGAATTACGTTCCTGAGCCCAACTTCTGCATGCTGTCTTGTTATGCCAAGTTATACATCTAGTGAATTGATCACAATGTCTGGATGATCAGAAGTATTTATTCTTAATATATGCATGTTTTCCTTTGAAAGTTAGTAATGCAAGATCAGTGGTAGTTCTAGGTGTACTTGCTGCTTTTCCAGGATGGTTTAGGACCAGAGAACATGTGTGAGGAAGTTAGGAGCATTTGAATGCTTATTTATTGTTGTATGTAATTAACTTAAATTGCTAGCTAGCTTTTGTTATTTTCAAAGTAATTAATTTTCTAGCTTCCCAAGCCTTGCATGAGTGTTCAGTGGTTCAGTATAGATGTTGTGATGCTTAAGAAACTCTCCACTGAATTTTTAGTGATTTATGGTTAAATAAAAGCTTTGGAGGCCTTTTATAGTTTAATGTTTTATTAAATTATGAAAATGCCTTTTAATTCTTGTACCCTTTTTGTGAAGTGTTGTCAAACTTAATTAAAAGTTAAGAATACACCCTTGTTGTTGAAGAACTAAATTCTAAATAATTATTTTGTACACACCATTACTTGTGAGGGGTAAAAGTATTAGACCTTCACATGAAATTACAATTATAAAAGGAAGCATTAATTAAAGTGTTAATTAAAAGAATAAAACACATATCAATAATACCCTTCATAAACAGAAATTAATGAGTAATTACTTGTTAAGGTGAATATGACCAATCAGAGTTGGATAAGATAAATAAATTATCACATCACCTGAACCCTGCATTGCATTCGGTGTAGATCTTCCTGACGGTGACTACTCGCTCGTCCCGGAAGCCGAGGAAGGAGAAGCAGAAGCTGCACTGCAGTACGTGGAAGTACTCGACGACACCGAGGGTGCTAAGGCTAACCTTGCTAATGAAGGCAAGCCCCGGTGCATTTGAGCCAGTGTTTCAAAGTTTAATAATACAATTATCTATGGATGCTTGTGAATTTAAGTTTAGGAGTTGTATGGAACCTTAGATGCATGATCCCTAGGTACCTGTGTCCTTACTAGCATGATAGGTCGATAGCTGCTAAGCTATAGGACCGTTACAAGTTGGGTGACGAGGTCACTCACGAGAATAGGTTCCTAGATAGGAATCATAAGATCTCCTTAAATGGATTGCTCATTTTGTAAGAGCATGGGGTGTGGACTCCGATCCAATGGCTATCGTGGGTTAAGCGTTTGAACGTACTAAGCACTTGTTGGGAATGGGACCGGTAAGCCAAGTACCTTAATGAGACGGCTAGGGATTTAATTGTCACTACTCCTGGGATCCGTCTCACGGCTAGCTACTGGTGGTGCATGGTTAGACCGGGTGCCTCGCAGGGTATGCCGGATAGCTTGCACCAAAGATATGGCCTTTTATCCCGACCCGAGGATTTTTGGGTACCGTTTGGTGGTTGTCCTCGCGGGGGCATCCCACTGTGTGTTTAGGTCCACCTTGCAAGGTTTTGAATCAATCGATTGTCGGCCTCTCACCGTTATCTGAGACTACTTACTCCACTAGCCATGAGATCCCGAATGATGGAAGTTGATGAATTTTGTGCTTGATTAATTGTATGGTACAACCTTGTCTACACTAGATGGCTAATTTAGCAAAGAATAAACCCACTAGAACTTGCGCTAAAGTCTTGATAGTAAGGGCATACGCTTTGTTACTTTTCAGCAAAAGAAACCCCGTGGCCCAAAGCCTTTCATGTCTAGAGTTGGTGAAGTAGTTAGCACCGACGGGTAAGTCTTGCTGAGTATTGGTATACTCAGCTTTGCTATAATCTGTTGCTCCAGGTAATGCCTTTGGTAATGTGTGGCCTGGAGAGATGCCGCCCGGCTGGGAGCTGGAGTGGGTGGAGGATGACGACTGAAGGCATCATGGCCGGCCTCCTGTGCTGTTCTCACTTTCCGCTTAGTTAATTCCGCTGTTTCAAAACTCTGAACTACGTTGTAATGACAAAAACTTTGGTTTGTAATAATTAAACCCTTCGGGGTAAATTTCGTATGTTAATTATGTTGTATCTCTGGACTCGCCTTCGTGCGAGTTTTAATGCATATATGTCGATCCTTGTTGCTATATAAGTGATTTACCGGGCGTTAACCCGGAAACTAACGACAAGATGATACTTTATTACTGCTTAATGACCAAAGTGGATTGGTTTAGGTGGTAGTACGGTATTTTCCTAGGTGGGTTGTCACAGTTCGGACTTTACAAGCCCGTTACCGATAGGTTTAACATTTGTAACGGGTTCTTTTAACATCTGTTACATAGACTTTATGTAACAGGCATTTAATAAGACCGTTACCAGAAGTCCACATTGGTATCGGGCGTTGTGGAGGCCAACCCCGGGGTCGTCCTGGCTCACTTATAGGTAATGGGTGCCAAACAACAACCATTACACATGTGGGTGGATGTAAAGAGTGTTAAATGCCCGTTACAAATGCTACATGACCTATTTGAGGTTTTCACGTAGCGCATGCCAGGCAAGTCATCAGGAAAGACATCTGGATACTCACACACCACTGGGATGTGTTCTGACTGGATGGTCACTGCAACATAGGAACAAGGATTTATGCCTTCAGCTTTAGGCAAAACAAGGTGGTGTGACCAATGGTAGGAGAATGGATTTCTATCATTCTTGTAGCAATGTCCAAAATGTCTTGATGTTGGGTCAACCAATCCATACCTAGAATCACATCGATACCCTCTAGACTCAAAGCCATAAGGTTTGTGGGGACAACTTTGCTACCCAGCTCAAGTAGCACTCTCATGACTAGGTTTCCAGTGGTAACTCACCCACCAGGTGTGGTTATCAAGAAAGGTCGGTTCATATGACAACTCTTCAATCCAATCTTTCTCAAAATTTTCTCATTTATAAAATTATGGGTCACACCAGAATCAAATAAGACTTTAACTGAAAAGCCTCGGATAGAAAATATACCCGTCAGCACTGATGCTCCTTCGGGCGTGTTCACCATTGAGGTGTAGTTGACTTGCACCACGGGTTTCTTGCCTGGATCACCCTGACGGGACCCTGAGCCTTCACCTCTCTTGGTTTGCCTAGGTTTGGGGCACTCACTAATGTAGTGTCTCAGCTGCCCACAATTATAGCAGTGACGGTCTTTAGCAGCATTGTTGTTGTTGGCTGGGGGTGCACTAGGCTTGTAGGGCTGCTGCTGTGCCTTACGGCACTGGAAATTCCCAGACGGCTTTGTTCAGAGACGGGGTCACCCTACAGTGCCCAGTTAAAGATGACTGGGGAGGACCCTGAGTTCCCTTCTTGACAAAGCGGAACTTCTGGCCTGACCCACCAGCAGTGGTGAATCTGGCCCGCCTCTTCCTATCCTTCTGGACCTTTGTCATGGCATCTTCCTGAAAAGTGGCCTTGTTCACAAGGTCCTGATAACTGTTAGGCTCATATAGATTAAGCCTCTCATAAAGGTCCCGGCCCATCCCGGAAACGCTCTATCTTCTTGGCATCGTTGTCAGCATGATGCCCACCATACTAACACAAGGCATTGAACTTCTTAGCATACTCATATACCGTGTCAGAACCTTGCTTTACCGCAAGCAACTCTTTCATCTTTCTGTCCATGAGACCCTTATGAATGTGATGTTCCTTGTAGGCCCTCTTGAATTCAGCCCATGTGATTTGATGTCCCGCGGGGATCATGGTCTTGAAATTCTGCCACCAAATCAGCGCTGCACCACGGAGTTGGAGGGCTGCGAAGCTGGCCTTGCGCTTTTCGGAGTAGGGCAAGGTGAACACTGAGAACTTGGCCTCAATGGCCCTGATCCACGCATCTGCAGCAAGTGGCTCTTTAGCCTCCTAGGATGTCGGGGGCTTCATGGCATAGAAATGCTCATACTTGGTGACCTGAGGCTGGCCATCAAGACTCTCCCCACGGGGATTGTTCTGCAGCTGCTGAGCAAGTTGCTGCTGCATTTGCAAGAGCTGACGCATCACTTCAGTTTGGGTGACCATGAACTGCTCCTGGATGGTCATGTTGGGAGGAGCTGGCGGAGCGTCACTCCCACTTGCACCAAAACCATTGGGGGATGCACGCGTTGGTCCCACCATCTGAAATTCATGAGGTTTTCATTAGCCACATATTCACAAGCTTGCTTACAGTATCCATAAGAAGAATATGCAAGACGAAAACTCATAACATCATTTCTGTGGAAACTGGACAGCGCAGCTGAGTTAATGAAAAATTCATAACTTTCTGCCCCCTTTGGGAAAAATTCTCATTTTTTGTCAGCAAGTGCAAAATTTAGTAAGCTCCAACATTGGTATTCAACTCGAGGTCCAATTCCAGCATTATCATGCCCGAACAATTCCGTAACCGAGATTCTGCCTAGCTGTTTTTACTAGAGGCCGAAATGCACAAGTTTCACCATAACTCTGGGTACGCTTATGCAAATGTGGTGAATTTTGGTGAGCATGATTTCCACAACATACCACATAACTTTGGTATTCAACACAAGGTGAAATTTTGATCACAACAACCCTAATTCATTCATTGGAAGCGACAACATAAAGGTGTTCATCCAAGCATTACATGATGCGGGGTCTTTGGATCACCTACACACTATGTACATACAACAAAAGCACCACACACGTACTCTCCGAGCAGCCTCAACCCTTCCAGAAAAGCTAGCTGAAAAGGCTAAACTAAGAGTACATGATTTTCCTTCTAGAAACAACAACTCAACCACTAGTCGCCCGCAGCGGAGCTAGCACTAGTGTTTGGAGAAGCGGGTGGTGGACCGTCAACACTGTCCTCGCTCAAGCCCGAAGCTCCCTGTAGCTCGTCCGGAGCGGTAGCGATCGACGGCTGCTGCCCCTAGTGTGCCAATGCCTGGTACACCTCCACCTCTACCTCTAAGTCAGCCACCTGGTTCTGCATCTCCGCCACATTCTGCACCAAGGAAAAACACTGGACGTCGAGGGTGAGGATATCCCTCATCGCCATGGCGTCCATCAACACAACTGAAAGCATACCCCGAGTGGAGAGACGAAACACCTCCATGTTGTAGACCGCCTCCAACAACCTCAGAAGCTGGTGCACAACGACCTCTGGAGGGTCAGTCGTGAGCAACACGTTGGTGAGCGACATACGCTCACGCCAAGATGGGTCAAGGTGTCCATGGTCGGGAACAACCCCAGCGCAGTGAGCATCACCTCGTCCGGGTGCTACTCGCAGAAGGTGTGGACGATCCGCATGGCTGCGGACTCGACCGACTCGACACCGCAGTGGGTGAAAAACATCATGCTCAAGTATGCCCACTCCGGGTGCTCGGGGTGAGGTAGCACGGTTGCGGTTGTGCGGGCATAGGGAACACTCTGGTCCCAAAAGGAGACCACCTCGCATAGCGGCGGCATAGTGTAGCCAACCTCACTGAGAGTCTCCCACAAAATGCGGGGAAAACGTTCCTAGTGAAGGGCATCGGTACTAATGGTACCATCCATGTCAATCTCATAGACCGGTGGCTGAGCCATCTGTACAAAAAGATAGGGACTACATGTTAGATATCGAAGGACATCAACACGAGTAATGGCAAAAAATCTGGCAGGTATGAACAAAAATTCATAACACAAAAACCAGGGCTCCAAAAATTCCCAATTTTCTACATAAACTCAGTGACATAATTATGCCCACTTTTGGTATTCAAAGGAAGATCTAGATTGGATTGGAACATGCTCGAAAAATTCTATTTTCAGAGGAAGGTTACCCAGAAAAACAGCAGGACAGAGACTTACTAAACTGAGCATAACTCCTGATAGAAAATTCCTAAATTCATGAGAAATTCACAGTAGATGCTAAATTTGTTATGAAACAACTTTCTAAAGGATGTCTACTCATATTCCTCACAGATTTGGTTCTAAAAATTGAGAAAAGACAGCAACAGAATCTGCAAGAAATTTCCTAAGATCAAAAGAGAGGAAACCCTTATCTAAGATCAAGCAATCACCCTAGGAAGCATTACTCAAACATGCAACAACAAATTTTAGATTCAACAAAATTTTAATCATGATGCACACACCTTAAACGACCTCACACAAATGGATCCAAAAAGACGTAGTTAGTGCTGGTGGCAAGCTTATAATCGGCTCTCCTTTTAATAACTAGTCGGAGCTACTCGATTCGTACTTATCGACTTACGAAACGTTGTTAGTGTACCTGCAGAAAACAAACCTTCCATGCCAGCATGTCACGGAAGCATCCACATACATTACCATTCACTATAGAAACGTATCCATGCGTCAAGCCGCTGCATGGACAGCGTCCAACCTCGGACACCCTCCGTTCGATTGGAGTGTATCCTTGCCTCGCATATTCGACATGTGGAATGCACACGTATGACAAACATGGTGACATCGCAACCCATGACATGTTCATCTCGAATAGAGCATGTCATCCTTTGTATGACTTCATACGGAAAGCACACATACATGACACGTGAGCAACCAGACGCGAAGATGGGATCCGTTGAATAGATCACTCCATCAACCCTTGCAATTCCCGTGATGCGGAATAGCACACGTATAAAACACGTGGCTTATCTAGTTTGATTGTGCAAGAAAGTAAGTCTAACATAAGGTAAAGTGCTGGAAGTTAGCAAATAAACCATAGATTCTTATGCCACCTTAAAGAACCCAAAATTCCCTCTAGGGCCTCTCGATCTAGATCATTCCTCAACGATCCAACGGAATTTCCAAATCCAATCAATCTTGGCAAGTTTTGTTGTAAATCATGTGATTAGCATTAATCTAATCACTCCGGTGCATACAGATGCTCAGATACCAACTGTGACAACCTCATCTGAGATAATTGCGTACTATCGCCTAAACCACTCCATTTGGTCATTAAGGGATAATAAAGAATCATCCTATTGAGTGTTGTCGGGTTTACGCCCAGTAAATCACTTGAAAACACAAAGAGGACCGAAGGAGTGTCCAGAGTGCCTTACAAATTAGTACCAAATTCCTCGTAGGGTCCATTATTACAAACTATAGTTCTTTGACATAAAAGTAAATGGTTCAGAGTTTATTAAAACAGCGGAAGAAACTAAAGGGTACGATCAACATCATAGGAGGCGTGTCCATGATGCAATCACTCGTCATCATCCACCCATTCCAGCTCCCAGCCGGGTGGAAGTTCTCCGGGCCACACATCACATGCATTACCTGGAAACAACATTTAAATAGCAAGACTAAGTATACTAATACTCAGCAAGGCTGACCCGTCTAAAAGAAAGACTTTACCTCTAGTCATGCATGGCTTTTGGCTAGTGGGTTTCTTTACCAAAAAGCTACTAAGTAGTGAATCCTTACTTTCACATTTTAGCTCAAGTTCTAGTATGTTAATCATTACCAGATAAGCAACAATTGCAATCATAGTTGTCCAAACAATTAATCAAATAATAATCTTCACAAGTTCCATCATAAAGGGATATCATGGCCAGTAGATTGAGTAGTTATCAGATAATGGTGAGAGGTTGACAATCGATTAATTCAAACCTTGCAAGGTGGACCTAAACACATGGGAGGTGCCCTCACTAAGAGTTCACCAACCAGGCGGTTCCCGTCATTCCTCGGATTGGGATCAGATGCTACAGTCTCAAGTACAAGGTTTACTGGGCTACGCCACCAAGGTCACCCAGCCTCACGTAAGTACTCGGGTGGCGTGCCCGGGGCCGCAACCCTAAGTTTAGTAGCACAAAGTTCACGCACCGTCTCATTTAGGTACTAGGCTTATCGTACCCATTTCCGACAAGTGCATAATACTTTCAAACACTTAATCAACGAAGCCATTGGACCGGGGCCCAAATCCCATGCTCTTACCACATGAGTAATCCATTTAATCAATAAGGTGATTCCATAAAGGAGATCCTATTATCATGAGTGACGAACATCACCCGACTAGTACCAGATCCTTAGAGCATAACAACGAGCGACCTAGCATACTAGTAAAAGATCATAGGTACTTATGGATCATGCAACTAGGGTTTCAATTCAACTCCTGAAAGTAAATGCACATAAAATAACAAAGATAATTTAGAAGTTTAAACCGGGGCTTGCCTTCACCACACAAGCTGACACACAAACTTCCGAACTTTGGTCCGGGTCTTGCTCTACGGTCACGTAGTGCACGTCTCCTCCTGCTCCCTTGTCCTCGTCAGCCGACACGAGCGTGTAGCTACCGTCGGGGACTTCTACACGGAGGATGCAATGCAGTGATTAGGAGTGTAATTAATTTAATTTAATTCAAAAACAGTAGCAAGCAGCCACAAGGAGATATGGTTGACCATATTCACCTTAACAAAAGCATTTAACATTTTCCCTTTAAAAGATAATAAAAAGGCTTATTTAACCTTCTTTCTGGGGTGATTGTGCACACACCAAAAAGGATAATTAATTTTAAATGCAGGACAGATAGGACATGAGTTATCACTCCTTAATTTATTCTCCTACGTCATCTATAGGGTTCAAGCATAACAAGGATGACTTTTCCATTTAATTCCCTCACTAGCCTCATATAGTTTCTCTACTTTTAATCAACCAACAATCTTTAAAATGTCCCAACAGTACCCACTAGTCTATGTGACCAAAAACCACTCACTAAGACAGCAAGCAACCAAGATGGAGCTTTTGAAAATCAACTATATGAATAATAGCATTTCTAGCTAGCAATAAAAGGATAAATGCACACAATAATAAATATAGCATATGTGGAGCCAAACATTCTCCTACACATTCTCTGGTCGAAAACAAGCCTAGGAAACCAAGAAACACCACTATAAAAATTATAGATCTTGATTTACACATTTATGAGCAAAAACAAGCATAAATCAGGAATAAATATTTCTAGGAGTCCAAAAATCATGATTAATTCGGT
Organism: Cenchrus americanus; assembly: GCA_947561735.1. Taxonomy (NCBI): domain Eukaryota; kingdom Viridiplantae; phylum Streptophyta; class Magnoliopsida; order Poales; family Poaceae; genus Cenchrus; species Cenchrus americanus. The sequence continues at coordinate 159,015,970 of OX387242.1, read as the reverse complement.
AAAGGTGCACCTAGGCATAATATGATTGTTCCCATAAGTATAGCTCAAAAATCTATTTACTCTTTGCTACAAAAATCATCTAGGCAGAAAAGGCTTAAATACTAGACAAATCATAATAAAAGATTCCTTCATTAACTTCGTGCAAATGTTTGCACAGGACCTACACATGCAAGTACTCACAACATAGCCAAAAATCAGCTTATGAACATTTATGGATTTTGCAGTACAACAGATCTAGGCAGAAGGGATTCCTATTTTTCATGTAAAAACTGAAGCTCAAAAGTATATACAAGTTTTGTAAAAGTTGTAGTTCCGGTCACACAGAGAATAGCAAAATTGGTTTTGCAATTTGTGGATTTTTCTACGATTTAATATGAATTTTACAAGACATTGGACCAAAGGGGAAGAAACTTAAGAATCTAATAGCGAGCGGGGCAGCAAGTTCACCGGCGGCGCTAATGGCGGGCGACGGTAGACTGCAATGGGGGCTCAGGCACGCGTGAGGAAAGAAGGGGAGGAGTAATATAGGCTTGACGACGCGTCGAGGCGGTTGCGCCCGAGCTTCATGACCAACAGGAGCATCGACATGGGCGAGGAGGTGGTGGCGACGTGCGGCGGGCCGACGGCCAATGGCGCAAGGAGGTTCGCCCGCTGGCAAGTGTGTGCAGGCCGCGTGGCACCGGCCTAGGCCACTTGCACGCGTCATGAGCCTTAGGTCCACAGTGGCGATGGAGCTGGCCTCGGACCGCGGGGTGTTCCGGCGCCTCGGCGTGTGCGCGCGATCGGGGTACGGTGGGGACGACGTGGCGCGCGGGGGTGCAACGTCGCTTGGGAGCGCGCGCTCTGGCACCAAACCGATTCAAGTAGCCACTTTCAAAATTAAATTTCTCCAAAATTCCAGACAAAAGTGCACAAGACTTTGAATAGTACGGTGGTTTGATCAACAAATCGAGCATAAATTGCAGAGAAACTTGGCAGAAAACTCGGCACCCATGAATAGTGGGTCAGCATGTTGACTTGCATTTTTCACTGTGACAACCCGCCCAGGAAAATACCGTACTATCGCCTAAGACCGATCCACTTTGGTCATTAAGCAATAATAAAGTATCATCCTATCGTTAGTTGCCGGGTTAACGCCCGGTAAATCACTTGAAAAGCACAAGGATCAAATATATGCATTAAAACTCACTCGAAGGCGAGTCCAGAGATACAACAACATTAATATCCAAATTCATACCCCGAGGGGTTTAATTATTACAAACCATAGTTTTTGTCACGATGAAATAGTTCAGAGTTTTCGAAAAGCAGCGGAAATAAACTAGCGGAAGCGAAGACACCACGGGAGGCCATCCATGATGCTTTCAGTAGTCGTCCTCCACCCACTCCAGCTCCCAGCCGGCGGGATCTCACCGGACCACACATCACTGAAGGCATTACATGGATCAACACATTATAGCAAGGCTGAGTATACTAATACTCAGCAAGACTTACCCGTCGGTGATATCTACTTCACCAAATCTAGACCATGAAAGGCTTTTTGGCTACTGGGTTGCTTTTGCTAAAAAGTAACGAAGAGTAGGTCCTTACTTTCAAGATTTTAGCACAAGTTCTAGTAGGTTTAATCTTTACTACATTATCCAACTAGTACAAACAAAGTTGTACAATACAATTAATCAAGCATAATATTCATCAACTTCCATCATTAGGGATCACATGACTAGTGGAGTAAGTCGTCTCGGGTAACAGTGAGAGGCCGACAATCGATTGATTTAAACCTTGCAAGGTAGACCCAAACACACGGTAGGCTATCCCCGCAAGGGAAACTTTCCCAGGCCGTCCCCAAAAATCCCCGGGTCGGGATGAAAGGCCACAGTTTTTGGTGCAGGCTATCCGGCATACCCCGCGAGATACCCGGAGTCACCATACACCACCGGTGGCAAACCGTGAGAGCGAATCCCAAGAGTAGTAATGGTAGTATCCCTCGCCGCCTCATTATGGTACTAGGCTTACCGGCCCCATAACCGGCATGTGCTTAGTACGTTCAAAAACTTAACCCACATAACCACTGGACCGGAGCCCAGATCCCATGCTCTTACCACGTGAGCAATCCATTTAAGGATATAGTATGATTCCTATCTAGGAACCTATTCTCGCGAGTGAGGTCATCACCCGACTTGTAACGGTCCTATAGCTTAGCAGCTACCGACCTATCATACTAGTAGAGACCAAAGGTACCTATGGATCATGCATCTAGGGTTTCATTCAACTCCTGAACGTAAATGCACAATCATTCATAGATAATTGAATAAAGAACTTTAAAACTAGGTTAGATGCACCGGAGCTTGCCTTCGTCGACTAGGTTAGCTTGGGCACCCTCGGTGTCGAGTACGTCCACGTACTGCAGAGAACCTTCCGCTCCTCCTTCCTCGGTTTCCGGGACCAGGGAGTAATCGCCGTCCGGAAGATCTACACAGAATGCAATGCACTTTAGGTGATGTGATAGTTTGTTGTCTTATCCAACTCTAGTTGGTCATATTCACCTTATCAAGCATTCATCTAAGGTTTCCCTTTTAGGAAGGTTAGGGGATGTACATGGGTCACTCTTTTTATTCCACAATTGAATAAAGGTCTTTAATAAGCTTATCATTTCATGTGAAAGCTTTATTTCCTTTTGTCTTCACCAACAAGGCGTAATTAATATTTTTATTTATGAATTAATTTCTTATCAGTGATGTTAATTAATTATCTTTTAATTATACTAAATAATACTCTTTAAAAAGGAAAAGAATTAATTAGGGATTTTTCTTTATTTAATCCCCCTTTAATAATAAAACGGCATTTAAGCCTTTTATTATTCAATTAATTTACCAAAAATTAATTGAGTGTTTCTTAAGCCTACTAGCACCCATCCTGGTCCATTGGACCCACATGTAAGTGTTGGATGCTAAGAAATTAAATATTAGGGAAAATAACAAAGGCTAGCTAGTGATTCAAAGTAAATGCATATAAAAATAACTAAGCATCAAAATGATCCAAACTTTCTTGTGCATGCTCTCTGGTCCTAAACAAGCCTAAAGAACTAGCATGTTCACATGGAAGCCCTACTGAACTTGGTTTATTAATTTACAAAGGAAAACATACCTAATTCAAGAATAATTATTTGTGTTAATCGAAAATTCATGATTAATTCACAGGATGTGTATTTTGGCATTACAAGACAGTGTGCACAAGTTGGGCTCAAGAACATAAATATATTTAACAGGAAAAATCATCTAGGTAATTACTGCAGGAAAGGAAAAGAATTTGTCTAGCAAAATCTACTGCATAACTTTGTGCAATTTTTGGCACAGCATCTAGTCACATCCTAACACACAACATATCCAAAATGTGGCTACAGAGGAGTTATATTTTTCAAGTTATGACAGATCCATGTGTAACACATTTGTATTTTTCCTGCCAAAACTCTTTTGAATCTAGCCACGAGTATACAACAAAAGAGGTGGGGTTTATCATCCTGAACCCTACAAATTTAGTTTGGGATTTTTCTGATTTGTTTGTGAATTTCTAGGGATTTTAAAAGTCACTGGACTGATCTGCAAATAAACTTAGTTAGGTTTCCTTGCAACTAGGCCCTCAGAAATCACAACCATGCCCTCGCGGCGGCGGGAGGGCTCGCCAGCGGCGGTGTGGGGCCGGGACACGGCAACAAGCGGCACGGGGTTGCGATTGGGCTCACCACGGGTTGAATGGCGGTGGCGGCGGGGTCGGGACGAGCTCCGGCGACGGCGCGCGCACGGCGGTGGCGGCGGCGCGCGCTCACGGCGGCTCGGGGAAATACGGCGTGGAGGCGAAATGTGGGCAAACAAGCGCACGTGTGAGCTATCCCGGGAGCTAAGGAAGCCGGGCCGGGGGTTGGACGGCGGCGAGCGCGGGCGGCCGAGCTCTAGCACCGGCGGCGGCGACGATGGCGGCGGGCGGCTCGGGGTGGCGCGCTAGGAACGAGGGGGGGGGGGGGGGGGGGGCTTTTATATGCCGCGCAGCGCATCCGTGGGTGACGAGGGATGACGGCGGAGATGCCCTCGCCATGCTACGGCGCTCGGGCGGCGCGCTTACTGTAACATCCCTGATGTTTAATTGTGCTAATGACATTAATTACATGAATTAATCGAGGTTAAATCACGTCTAAGCATGTTTGACATGATTGGGCACACTTTTGCACAAAAGACCCCGGTCAACATCTCAAACCACGGTCAAACCCTAGATCTACTTTAAAGGCTGAAATGGTTTTCTTGCGCGTTCTCCAAATTTCACTATAGAAGTTCAAAATCGGCCAATACAAAAGTTGTTCGTTATTTCCGGAACACATTTTTCATAATTGGCGGACATTCCAATTTTGAGCGCAAATTGGCCAAAAATCGAGTTTATCGCGCTCGTGAACAAGAACCGAGCCGTGGAAAATCTGCAACTTCGGTTGGCGTTCCTAGGCAAACCATTGATCAAAACATATGACGCCCTTCGGGAAAGTTGTAGATCTACAGCTCCTCTACAACTTTGCTTTTGGGAGATTTTTCACTTAGTTGACGATTTTTGGAGTTATGCAATTTCAAAGAGGGGCAAATGAAATGATCGCAGGGCTGCACGCCAGGGCCGTCGCGCTCTGCATGTCGTCCGCGCGCGCTCTGGCCGTGCCTCGCACGTGGCGACCGCAGGCCGCCCGGCGTACGGTTGCATCGGCAACGTCGGCGGTGGACCCGGCGGTTCTTGGCGCCTCCGCCCGCACGAACCCGGGGCGTCGCGTCCACCCGCGTGCCGCGCGGCCGCGGGGCCACGCGCCCGTCCGCGCGAGCGCGCGCGCGCGCGCATGCATCGGCCACCGGCCGTTTCCGCGTGGGCGTGGGTAAAAGGCCGAGTTCCGGCTCCACAGACCCTTCTTTGCTCGCCTTGGTGGTCTCGCGGTGCCGCCCAACTCCCCGTCGCCCTCTCGTCCGCCGCCGCCGGTAGGGCGCCGCCGCGCACGTTCCGCCACGAACACCCCCTCCCGCACGAAACCATGGCTGCCCTACCTCTCCTACTCCTCCACCGAGTCCAACCGCAGCCTCCAACGCCGCGCGTGGCCACCGCCGGCGCCGCCGCCGGCCGCCGAGGACCCCTCCCGCGCGGGTTAGGCCTGGGGCAGCCCCAGGGACCGCGCCCCGGCCAAGACCGGCCACCGCCGGCCGCCAATTTTGGCTGCCGCCGGTGAGGGTTGGTCACAAGGACCACATTGCGGTGATTGAAGTCTTTCTAGGGTCGTTTCTGAAAAGTACCAGGGACCCGGTTGTAAAGGTGTTATTAGGGTTTCGGCTGAAACTTCGAAAAATCATTAAAAATCGTAGAAAAATCAGAAAAATGCAAAACCAATTTTGTTGGGTTCGTGGTGAAGAAATCTACCTTTTATAGAAAACATGTATAGGGTTTTCTGTGCAGTTTTTGAATTAAAAATTCAAACTCAGTTTGGAGTATTTTTAGTGTGATTTAAAATATACACATGCTATGAACTTGAACTTTGGATATGTTGCTCTTTATATCATGTCTAGATCTGTGGCAAAAGTTTTGCATGGTTTTGATGTATATATTTGCATTTATGATTTATTTAAGCTTTATGCTAGAATAAGTTTGATGCTTTTTATAGCACCTTTAATGAACTTTTCTTTGAGCACAAGCCCACCCTAGGGCTTTGACTTGATGAGTAGTACCCCTGGTTTGATGTATGTGATTTTAGGGAATTGTTTACTTGGTGTTTTGGATTTAATCTTGTGTAGGAGCTTAAATTCAAAATCTGAAAAATCAATTGAATTTGCAACCATGCCTTGGTCAGAAACTCATTTTTGGCATACTTGACCTGTAGGAGAAAGTTGAGATCAAAAAGTTTATTAAATCTTTTTATATGAATTAATGTTGATTTACTAGGCTGAAATTTGTCTTTTTCGTATAAATTAATTTATAAATGATCTTAGGCCAAATTTTGGTGTGAGAGCTTAAACTAAGCATATGTTGATGTGTGCAAAAGATTAGGCTCTTTGGAAGTGTTTTTGATGTAATTTGGGTTTATGGTAGAAAGGCTTGTTGTAAATAATTAATGAAAGAAATGGAAATTAAAATGTGCTAAATGGTAAAATCATGTTTGTTTCTGTTTTTATTAAATTAAACACACCGCCTTGCTGGTTGGTGAAGTTAAGTAACTTAAATTGCTTAGATGTGCACACAATCACCATCAAGATTAACTTTAATCTAATGCATGTGCATGTAAACGTGTCGATCTCCCCGACGGGACGTACACACTAACCCAGGAGGAGGAGGGAGCAGTTAGTGGAGAGTTGAATCAAGCTAGTGTGCAGCAAGACTTGGACCAAAGTCCAGAAGAGCCAAAGGCTTGTTTAGGAACTGAGTCTGAGGAAGGCAAGCACCGGTTTCATCTAACCCATGTTTTAAATTAAAATCATGTCCCTTTACTTTTCAGTACTTTATCGCTTTATTTGTGCATTTAAGTTTCAGGAGTTGTTTTGAAACCTAGTTGCATGATCCTTAGGACTCCTATGCTCTTTTACTAGTATGTTAGGAACGCTAGTGCCTTGCTCTAAGGTCACGGTAGAAGTCGAGTAATGACTCATTGCTCGCGAGATATAGGATGCTTATGTTGGAATCATAAGTTGGTTAAATTGACTCGCTGATGTGGTAAGAGCAATGCGTTCGGTCTCGACCGGGTAGCATGGTGCTGGTCCTAAGCTATTGAACGTACCAAGTACTTGCCGGGAATGGGACCGGTAAGCCTAGTACCTTCTGAACCGGGGCGGGATCTTTCTAGCTACCCGCTTGGGATGTGTCTCCAGGCTAGCTACCCGTGGTATAGTGTGTGAGTCCGGACTGGTCGGGTTAGACCCTCCGGATAACCGTGTACCAGAGTTTGTAGCGTCTGATCCCAAACTGTGGGATGTCGGGAACCGCCTGGTCGGGGTAGACCCTGCATTTGCTTTTATTTGAATTTCTTGGGGTCTACTTCCTCCGTGTATCTTGGGTTTACCTTGCAAGAATATAAATCGATCGATCGTCGGTCACTCGCCGTTATCTGAGTCGGCTTGACCACTGGCTACCCCATGTTTATTTATGGAACAATTTGGATTAATATTGTTACATGTTTAATATTGTTTGAACAACATGCTTGTGTAGTGCAGGTGCTCACATAGAATGGTTAACATACTAGAACTTGAGCTAAAATCTGAAAATAAGGATCAATTCTTAGTCGCTTTTGGCAAAACAAACCCACAAGCCAAAAAGCCTTGCATGTCTAGTCTTACTTTATTTTGGTCGGGTAAGTCTTGCTGAGTCTTAGTACTCAGCCTTGCTTAATTTGTTGTTTTCAGGTAATCCCATCTGGCCTTGTTCTATCCCAGATGGTTGGGAGCTTGAATGGGAGAACGATGATGAGGAGTGATATGCATGGATGGCCTCCCGTGTGTATCATGCGATAGTTTCATTTCCGCTGTTTTAAACTCTGAATAACTTTTACTTTTATGTACGAAAAACCTGGTTTGTAATAATGTTAAAACTTAAGGACTTTAATGTAATGTAATGTTGTACTCAGGTCCCGCCTTCGTGTGGGCTTAGCGCATATCAGCGATCTTGTTGTATGTGATTTACCGGGCTTTACCCGGCGGAAGCGACAGAATAGTTCTTTATTATTGCTTAATGGCCACGTGGACAGGCTTAGGCGATAATACGGAACTATTTTGGGAGGTTCTGTCACAGCTGCTACCAGAGCGATGATATGCACCAGAGTAATTAAAATACCTTAACAAACTTGTTTTTGGAATAAAATTTGCCAAGATTAGTAATCTTGCTAAAAGAATAGGACGTTAAGGTTTAATCTAGTCCGAGAGGCCCTAGAGGGAATTTTTTTGGGTTCTTTCAGGTGGCTAGTATTCTATGGTGTATTTAGTCTGACTTCCAGCACATTTATTCCTGTCAAAACTTACTTTCATGCACAACCATACTAGTTCATCACGTTTTGCCATACGTGGTGGTACCACAGGGAAGTCCTGTGAGGGACTAGTGAGACCTATTCCAATGGGTGTCACGTCGCGTCTGAGTCTCGTCACGTTTTGCCATACGTGATGGTACCACGGGAAAGTCCGTGAGGGATGAGTGAGGCCTATTCCAATGGGCACTCACGTCGCGTCAGAGTCTTAAATAGGACACTGTCCATGCAGCGGCTTTACGCATGGATACCGTTTTTATAAGTGAACGGTAATGAATGTGGACGCTTTTGTGAGTGCTGGCACAAAAGGTCTTGAATATCTGTGATTTTCTGCAGGTACTCTAACCACGGTTGTTAGGCACGGTAATTAAGAAACGAATAGTTTCCGACTAGTTATTATAGGGAGGGACGTTTATATGCCCTGCCACCGGCACTAACTTCGTTTTTAAGCTTAAAAGCTTTGTGAGGAAGTTAGGACGTTTCCTGCATCATGTAAAAGCTATTGAACCAAAAATGAACTTAAAACATGTGTCCTTTGGTCTTTAATTAAATTGTGTTTCTTAAGGACCAATCATGCTAGTTTGATGCTTTGATGTGTGATTAAGCAAAATTTAACTAGCTGCTGTCCAAATTTTCCTAAGGATTATCTAGAAAAATTTCTGGCTAGGTGTTCTTTAGGGAAATTGTTCATCACCTAGGTAAGTTTGCTCCCTGAATTTCTCATGATTTTAGGAGGTCTAAAACTGAAGTTAGGATCAAAATGACTAGCCTAGGTCTTGCTGAAATGCTGTCAAAATTCTGAGTTAGGCTGAAAATTCGAATCTTTACTTATAGTTCCAAACAGAATTTGACCTGAGAATCTACAGCAAAAATGTTCATTATCTAGCATAGATCATGCTGTAAAAATTTCATGGTAACTGGGTACTCATGTATTGAGTTATGGTCTTTTTAGTGAAGCTCTGCCCTGCTGAAATTCTGGGCAACAGCACTCTGAAAATGAACATTTTTCACCCTTTTCCAATCTGAATTAGTTCGACCTTTGAATACCAAAAATGTGAGTTATAACATTGTCGAGATGCTCACAAAAATTTGGAATTTTTGGGGTACTGATTTTGCAGTTATGAATTTTTTTTCAGAACTGCCAGTTTTGCCATATTGCATGTTAAACTCATATTTTTGGGTTCTAACATGTGTTTGTAATTATTTTACAGATGGCTGCCCCTGGGTTTGTTGCGGTGGGTGCTGATGGCACGTTTGCCACCACTGGCTTGCAGTGGGAGGGCTTCACACGCATTGCGTGGAGAGCCTTGTGTGCTGTCGGCTACACCACCCCTCCCTTCTACGAGGGGGTGGAGTACGAGGAGTGGGGCGTACTGAGCTGCAGAGTTCGAGTGACTGTGCTCCCCCACCCGGGCCACCCCGAGTGGGCAGACTTGAGCGTGGAGCTCCTCTGTTTCCGCGCTGTCGAGGCAGTGGAGTCGGCAGGGTTGGCTCTAGCCTTGGACCCCAACGATCCGTTGTGGCTAGCCAGGATGGCTAATATAGCCACACTTCTCGAGACTGTGCCACCCTACGACACAGTAGAGACGTTGGGCACGTGCTTGAGGGCCTTGTACGCTCTACAGGACCTCCGTCGGGTTATCGCAGATGACTTGGCTAGTCGTCTCACTGGAGCTACTTGGTACATCTCCTGGGTTGTCGGCCTTTACACCGAGCAGTATGTTAAGTACACCCAGGCTGTGCAGATTATTGCTGACCTTCAGGATCAGATACAGCAGCTCCAGGAGCAGGCACACCAGTTTCTGTTTGAGTGTGGTGACCACTTGCAGCAGATTTTGGACTTGCGGGGCCGGGCAAACGAGCTCGCAGTTCAGCCGGTTGACAGGGATGCTGAGAGGCTTGTGCACCTTGAGCACATCCAGGATTTGCAGGAGCAAGTTGGGGACCTCGAGCTCGATGTACAGGCTATGGAGGGTGTTGTGCTTATGCTCCAGCAGGTGCACCACCCACCGGCTATTGTTGATGATGAGCTGATGGAGATGCAGCTGGACCCAGAGGAGGTTCAGGACGTTCCCGGACTCGATTAGAGGAGCTTGGTGCTCTATTCTTACATGTCGCGGGGAAACTCTCCATAGTTTGTACATAGGGCCTAGATCCTAGTTGTTGTAGTAGGAAAACTTGACATGTACTCTTGTTAGCCCTTTTGGTTGGATTTTGGTGCTAGGCTGACTTAGAGTATTCTTTTGCGTAGCTAGAAGCTACATAGTGACCCCCTATGTAATGGTGATCCACCAAATTTTGTAATCTGTAATTATGGTGGAAAAACACCTTCCCGGCAGCAATCTGCCTAAGAAATGAAATGGAACAGTTATGGTCATTTCTGGGTTTTGCAATGACTACCAAAGTTGTTTGAAATTTTATAATGGTCGTGCTCACCAAAATTCAGCATTTTTGCATGTGTAGTTTAAGAAATATCGAATTTTTAGTAAGTTGCTGGCTGCTGTCCAAACTGCTAGACAGAACCATGAAAACTGAATTTTTCGACCCCTTTAAAAGATGAATCTGATCTGGAGTTGAATACCAAAGTTGAAGCTTATAAAATTCTACACATGCTGACCAAATTTTATGAATTTTGGACTTCTGTACAGAGAGTTATGAATTATTTACTCAGAACTGTGATGCTGTCTGCATTCTGAAATTTTCTATAAGTCTGAATTTTCGTATGCATATTCTTCTTGTATTCTTTTAAGCGAGCCTTGAATATGTATCTAATGAAAGTTCAACTTTTCAGATGTCTGATAACACACAGAATGACTCTCGGGGTGCGGGAGGCAGTGGGGATGCTCCTCTTCCCCCACCTCCACCCATGACACCCGCAGAAGCTTTCATCGCCGCGCGACGTAAGTATTGCGCCAAATTTTGCAGACTCAGCAGCAAATTGCACAAAGGTTGCAGCAGCCTGTGCACAATCAAGGCCATGTTCAGGAGGGGCCTAATGCAGTCATGTCCTATGAAAAATTCAGGGCAATGAGGCCACCCCTCTTCGCCAAGGCAGAGGAGCCCCTAGAGGCTGATGCTTTCATCAGGGCCCTAGAGGCCATGTTTTCCATCTTCACACTGCCTTGCTCAGAAGAACTTAAGGCAGGCTTCGCTCGCTCAAAGAATCGAGGGGGAGAAGCTTTAATCCGGTGGGAGCATTTCAAGTCCATGCAGCCACAGGGGTCACCGGATTACTTGGGCGGAATTCAAGAAAGCATTTAAAGAGCATCATATTCCCAAGGGTCTTGTTGATAGGAAGATGAGAGAGTTAATGAATCTCAAACAAGGCTCTGACTCGGTCTATCAAGATGCTCGAAGTTTAATAGTCTCTGTCAGTATGGGGACTATCATGTTGATACTGATAAGAAAAAGATGGAGCGATTCCGTGAAGGGCTTGATGGAGAGCTCTATGAGAGGTTGAACTTAATCAAAAGGCGATAACTATCCCGAGCTAGCGAACTTGGCCATCTCTCGAGAGGACGCCATGAAGAGGGCTCAACGAGATAGAAAGAGGAAGTTCAATCAAGCTTCGAGTGCAAATGGCCAAGGCAAGAAATTTAAATTTGTGAAGAAGAATGTGCGGGGGTGCCCCCCACCATCTTCACCGGACGCCGGGTGATGAGGCAATCTCGGCCTAAGCCGTCCGGCGCCTTTGGCTATCGCAACACTCGCGGACCGCTCCTAGGCCTAGTGCACCCCCACCCGCCCGCATCAATGATGATCGCCGTTGCTATAATCGGCGGACGGTGGGGCACTATGCTAACAAGTGCACACGCCCTCGACAAGACAACATCGGCAAAGTCGGGGGCAAGGCTCTAAGGCCGGAAATCAAGGAAAGAAACAGACCGTGCAAGTGAAGCAAGGCCGTTTAAACTTCACCACGGTGGTTGATCTACCGGAGGGAGCACCGGTCTTGACGGGTACATTTTCTATCCGTGGTCGTCCAGTTATTATATTATTTGATTCTGGTGCTACTCATAGCTTTATTAATGTGAAAACCGTGAGAAATTTGGACTTGAAGTGGTGTCATACAAAGCAGGCCTATATGATTGCCACACCGGGTGGAAAGGTTGCTTCAAATCAAGTAGCCTTAAGCGTACCACTTGAGATAGGTAGCAAAACTTTTCTAGCTAATCTGGTCACTATGTACCTAGAAGGGGTAGATGTTATCTTAGGCATGAATTGGATGACTCAGCACAAAGTTGTCCTGGATATTTCTGAAAGGATGTTAGAAATCAACTCACCTTTGGTCGGAAATTCAATTCTTTACCTTCCCCCAACAGGCCATAAAGGCTCATGTGTGTATGCAGCCATAACTACTCAACTTGAGGACATTCCAGTAGTATGTGAGTAGATGGATGTCTTTCCTGATGAATTGCCTGGCTTGCCTCCAGACAGAGATGTTGAGTTTGTCATTGAGCTACAACCTGGCACAGCTCCTATTTCTAAGCGATCCTATAGAATGCCACCCAAAGAACTTGCTGAATTAAAGAAACAACTTCAAGAGTTGCTTGATAAGGGCTACATCTGCCCCAGCTCTTCTCCTTGGGGCTGTCCTGCCCTCTTTGTGAAAAAAAAGATGGTAGCCTGAGGTTGTGTGTGGACTACCGACCTCTCAATGCAGTGACTATCAAAAACAAATATCCATTGCCCCGCATTGACGTGCTATTTGACCAGTTGGCTGGAGCTAAGGTCTTCTCAAAGATCGATCTTCGGTCTGGTTATCACCAAATTAAAATCCGGCCTAGTGATATTCCCAAGACAGCTTTCTCTACTCGCTATGGCCTATATGAATTCTTGGTTATGTCTTTCGGTCTTACAAATACACCAGCCTACTTCATGTACCTTATGAATTCCGTGTTTATGACGGAGTTGGATAAATTCGTCGTGGTTTTCATTGACGACATCCTTATTTATTCCAAGAATGTGGAAGAACATGCGGAACATCTTCGCATTGTCCTGCAACGCTTGCGAGAACATAAGCTCTATGCTAAATTCTCCAAGTGTGAGTTTTGGCTGGATAGTGTTAAATTTCTCGGGGCACACTATTTCGGCGAAGGCATATCTCGTCGATCCAAGCAAAGTGCAAGAGGTTATGGATTGGCAACCTCCTAAATCAGCTCATCAAATCCGCGACTTTCTAGGCTTGGTCGGTTATTATCGCCGTTTTATTCCGGATTTCTCTAGAATTGCTAAGCCTATGACTGAGTTACTAAAGAAAGGAGTGAAATTTGTGTGGAGTGAGGCTTGTGATAAAGCTTTCCAAAAATTAAGAGAACATTTAACTTCAGCCCCAGTGCTAGCGCAGCCGGACAATTCAAAGCCGTATGAAGTTTATTGTGATGCTTCAGGCACGGGTCTTGGCTATGTTCTTATGCAAGACAATCGGGTTATTGCCTATGCCTCACGAGCGCTTCGCCCTCAAGAAAAGAATTATCCCACACATGACTTAGAGCTAGCAGTGGTTGTTCATGCATTGAAAATATGGAGGCATTACCTTATGGGAACCCGCTGCAATATCTTTACTGACCACAAAAGCCTCAAATACATTTTCACTCAATCTGATTTAAATATGAGGCAAAGAAGATGGTTAGAGTTAATTAAAGATTATGATCTTGAGGTCCATTACCATCCTGGAAGGCGAATGTAGTTGCAGATGCTCTAAGCCGCAAGGCACACTGCAATTGCCTATCAATGGAACCTTACAGTGACACTCTGTGTGAGGATTTGAGAAGGCTAAACTTGGAAATTGTTGAACAAGGAAGCCTAAATGCTCTTTTCCGCAGTCTAACCTATTTGATAGAATTGTTAAGGCTCAACTTCAAGATGAGGGTATTCTCTTAATTAAACAAAAATTGCTAGAAAAGGATCCCAGACATAATTGCTTCCGAAAGGATGAGAAATATATAATCTGGTTTGGGCAACGCCTTGTTGTCCCAGATAATTGGGAGTTGAAAAAGGAAATTTTTGATGAGGGTCATCTCTCTAAGTTCTCTATCCATCCGGGGAGTAGTAAAATGTATCAAGATTTAAAGGAAAATTTTTGGTGGTCCAATATGAAGGTGGACATTGCCAAATATGTGTCTGAATGCGATACTTGTCAAAGAATTAAAGCAAGTCACTTGAAACCTTCCGGTACTCTTCAACCCCTACCCATACCTTCATGGAAGTGGGATGACATAAGTATGGACTTTGTGTCCGGATTGCCACTCACATGTAGGAAACATGATTCCATCTGGGTTATCGTTGACAGATTGACAAAAACAGCTCACTTTATTCCAGTCCGCACTACATATGATGCCAAAGATTATGCAAGTCTTTATATTGAGCACATTGTTCGCTTGCATGGTGTTCCTAAAACCATCATTTCCGATAGGGGATCTCTCTTTGTGGCACGTTTTTGGGAACAATTACATAAGTCACTTGGCACGAAAATCATACGCAGTTCAGCTTATCGTCCTCAAACTGATGGTCAAACTGAAAGGGTAAACCAGATTCTAGAGGACATGTTGCGAGCATGCGTGATTCATTTTGATAAGAGTTGGGACAAGTGTCTCGCCCTGGCTGAATTTTCTTACAATAACAGTTATCAAGCCAGCTTGAAAATGGCACCTTTTGAGGCTCTTTATGGACGGAGATGTCGTACTCCCTTGAACTCGGTCACGGACCGGGGGAGAGGAAATTCTTTGGTCCAAGGCCTTAGTTGCGGATGCCGAAGAAAAAGTGAGGGTAATCAAGGAAAACTTGAGGATTGCGCAAGAAAGACAAAAGAGTCATTATGACAAGGGAAAGGCACCTAGAGAATATAAAGTTGGTGACTTTGTGTACTTAAAAGTTTCGCCAACCAAGGGTGTCCAAAGATTTAGTGTGAAAGGGAAGCTAGCTCCTCGCTACATTGGCCCTTATGAGATCATTCAAGTCTGTGGGCCAGTGGCATACCGTATTCGGCTACCCGAACGATTCTCTGCCGTGCACAATGTGTTTCATGTATCACAATTGAGGAAATGTGCACGTGAACCGGCTAGAGAAGTTATTGAAGAAGCTAATGCTTGGATTGAATCTGGATCTCTCTCGTTGTGGAACATCCTTTGAGAATTCTTGATGTAAAAGAAAGAAAAACTCGAAGGCAATCTGTAAAGATGTATAAAATCCAATGGAGTCATCATACCGTAGAAGAAGCTACATGGGAAACTGAACATTATCTCAATAAGAATTATCCGGGTTTTCTTGAATCAAGGCAAAGTAAGTTCTTTCCCTTACTTCCATCTTTTAAATCCTAAATCTCGGGACGAGATTTCTTTTAAGGGGGGTAGGCTGTAACATCCCTGATGTTTAATTGTGCTAATGACATTAATTACATGAATTAATCGAGGTTAAATCACGTCTAAGCATGTTTGACATGATAGGGCACACTTTTGCACAAAAGACCCCGGTCAACATCTCAAACCACGGTCAAACCCTAGATCTACTTTAAAGGCTGAAATGGTTTTCTTGCGCGTTCTCCAAATTTCACTATAGAAGTTCAAATCGGCCAATACGAAAGTTGTTCGTTATTTCCGGGAACACATTTTTCGTAATTGGCGGACATTCCAATTTTGAGCGCAAATTGGCCAAAAATCGAGTTTATCGCGCGCGTGAACGAAGAACCGAGCCGTGGAAAATCTGTAACTTCGGTTGGCGTTCCTGGGCAAACCATTGATCAAAACATATGTCGCCCTTCGGGAAAGTTGTAGATCTACAGCTCCTCTACAACTTTGCTTTTGGGAGATTTTTCACTTAGTTGACGATTTTTGGAGTTATGCAATTTCAAAGAGGGGCAAATGAAATGACCACAGGGCTGCACGCCAGGGCCGTCGCGCTCTGCATGTCGTCCGCGCGCGCTCTGGCCGTGCCTCGCACGTGGCGACCGCGGGGCCGCCCGGCGTACGGTTGCATCGGCAACGCCTCACCGTGGACCCGGCGGCTTCTTGGCGCCTCCGCCCGCACGAACCGGTGCGCCGCGTCCACCCGCGTGCCGCGCGGCCGCGGGGCCACGCGCCCATCCGCGCGAGCGCCGCGCGCCGCGCATGCATCGGCCAGCTGGCCGTTTCCGCGTGGGCGTGGGTAAAAGGCCGAGTTCCAGCTCCACAGGACCCTTCTTTGCTCGCCTTGGTGGTCTCGCAGTGCCGCCCAACTCCCCGTCGCCCCTCTGTCCGCCGCCGCCGGTGTAGGGCGCCGCCGCGCACGTTCTGCCACGAGCACCCCCTCCCGCACGAAACCATGGCTGCCCTACCTCTCCTACTCCTCCACCGAGTCCAACCGCAGCCTCCAACGTCGCGCGTGGCCACCGCCGGCGCCGCCGCCGGCCGCCGAGGCCCCCTCCCGCGCGGGTTAGGCACGGGGCGGCCCCGGCCGACCGCGCCCCGGCCAAGACCGGCCGCCGCCGGCCGCCAATTTTGGTCGCCGCCGGTGAGGGTTGGTCACAAGGACCACATTGCGGTGATTGAACTCTTTCTAGGGTCGTTTCGAAAAGTACCAGGGACCCGGTTGTAAAGGTGTTATTAGGGTTTCAGCTGAAACTTCGAAAATCATTAAAAATCGTAGAAAAATCAGAAAAATGCAAAACCAATTTTTTTGGGTTCGTGGTGAAGAAATCTACCTTTTCTAGAAAACATGTATAGGGTTTTCTGTGCAGTTTTTGAATTAAAAATTCAAACTCAGTTTGGAGTATTTTTAGTGTGATTTAAAATATACACATGCTATGAACTTGAACTTTGGATATGTTGCTCTTTATATCATGTCTAGATCTGTGGCAAAAGTTTTGCATGGTTTTGATGTATATATTTGCATTTATGATTTATTTAAGCTTTATGCTAGAATAAGTTTGATGCTTTTTATAGCACCTTTAATGAACTTTTCTTTGAGCACAAGCCCACCCTAGGGCTTTGACTTGATGAGTAGTACCCCTGGTTTGATGGATGTGATTTTAGGGAATTGTTTACTTGGTGTTTTGGATTTAATCTTGTGTAGGAGCTTAAATTCAAAATCTGAAAAATCAATTGAATTTGCAACCATGCCTTGGTCAGAAACTCATTTTTGGCATACTTGACCTGTAGGAGAAAGTTGAGATCAAAAAGTTTATTAAATCTTTTTATATGAATTAATGTTGATTTACTAGGCTGAAATTTGTCTTTTTCGTATAAATTAATTTATAAATGATCTTAGGCCAAATTTTGGTGTGAGAGCTTAAACTAAGCATATGTTGCTGTGTGCAAAAGATTAGGCTCTTTGGAAGTGTTTTTGATGTAATTTGGGTTTATGGTAGAAAGGCTTGTTGTAAATAATTAAAGAAAGAAATGGAAATTAAAATGTGCTAAATGGTAAAATCATGTTTGTTTCTGTTTTTATTAAATTAAACACACCGCCTTGCTGGTTGGTGAAGTTATGTAACTTAAATTGCTTAGATGTGCACACAATCACCATCAAGATTAACTTTAATCTAATGCATGTGCATGTAAACGTGTAGATCTCCCCGACGGGACGTACACACTCACCCAGGAGGAGGAGGGAGCAGTTAGTGGAGAGTTGAATCAAGCTAGTGTGCAGCAAGACCTGGACCAAAGTCCAGAAGAGCCAAAGGCTTGTTTAGGAACTGAGTCTGAGGAAGGCAAGCACCGGTTTCATCTAACCCATGTTTTAAATTAAAATCATGTCCCTTTACTTTTCAGTACTTTATTGCTTTATTTGTGCATTTAAGTTTCAGGAGTTGTTTTGAAACCTAGTTGCATGATCCTTAGGACTCCTATGCTCTTTTACTAGTATGTTAGGAACGCTAGTGCCATGCTCTAAGGTCACGGTAGAAGTCGAGTAATGACTCATTGCTCGCGAGATATAGGATGCTTATGTTGGAATCATAAGTTGGTTAAATTGACTCGCTCATGTGGTAAGAGCAATGGGTTCGGTCTCGACCGAGTAGCATGGTGCTTTGGTCCTAAGATATTGAACGTACCAAGTACTTGCGGGGAATGGGACCGGTAAGCCTAGTACCTTCGAACCGGGGCGAGATCTTTCTAGCTACCCGCTTGGGATGTGTCTCCGGGCTAGCTACCCGTGGTATAGTGTGTGAGTCGGACTGGTCGGGTTAGACCCTCCGGATAACCGTGTACCGCAGTTTGTAGCGTACGATCCCAAACTGTGGGATGTTGCGAACCGCCTGGTCGGGGTAGACCCTGCATTTGCTTTTATTTGAATTTCTTGGGGTCTACTTCCTCCGTGTATCTTGGGTTTACCTTGCAAGGATATAAATCGATCGATCGTCGGTCACTCGCCGTTATCTGAGTCGGCTTGACCACTGGCTACCCCATGTTTATTTATGGAACAATTTGGATTAATATTGTTACATGTTTAATATTGTTTGAACAACATGCTTGTGTAGTGCAGGTGCTCAGATAGAATGGTTAACATACTAGAACTTGAGCTAAAATCTGAAAATAAGGATCAATTCTTAGTCGCTTTTGGCAAAACAAACCCACAAGCCAAAAAGCCTTGCATGTCTAGTCTTACTTTATTTTGGTCGGGTAAGTCTTGCTGAGTCTTAGTACTCAGCCTTGCTTAATTTGTTGTTTTCAGGTAATCCCATCTGGCCTGGTTCTATCCCAGATGGTTGGGAGCTTGAATGGGAGAACGATGATGAGGAGTGATATGCATGGATGGCCTCCCGTGTGTATCATGCGATAGTTTCATTTCCGCTGTTTTAAACTCTGAATAACTTTTACTTCTATGTACGAAAAACCTGGTTTGTAATAATGTTAAAACTTGAGGACTTTAATGTAATGTAATGTTGTACTCTGGTCCCGCCTTCGTGTGGGCTTAGCGCATATCAGCGATCCTGTTGTATGTGATTTACCGGGCTTTACCCGGCGGAAGCGACAGAATAGTTCTTTATTATTGCTTAATGGCCACGTGGACAGGCTTAGGCGAAAATACGGAACTATTTTGGGCGGTTCTGTCACACTTACGGCGGCGACACGGACGACGGACCTGCGGTCCGCGGCGTGCGCACGCGTACGGCGGCACTGACGCCGGGCGCCTCGGGCGGGCGCGCGTTGGGGCACGGGACCTCGGGACGGGGCGTGGTGTGGGTGGCGAGGCCTCGGGCGGTGCGGGCGTGGACGCGGGTCAAGGCCGGCGGCGGCGGCGGCGCTCGGGTGCGCACGACGTCGCGCGCGGCGGCGCTCTGGGCTCACCCGTGTCGCTGGTGCTGTGTTCAAGTGGATTTTTCTCAAAATTTTCAAACATAACTGGACCAAGTGATGAATACCAAAGTTATAGATCTAGGTATGAGCTGCAATTTTTACAAAGGCTGTATAGGGTTTTTCTTTCTGGATTTGAATTTATTTGAATGCCAACTTTGAATGTCAGCCTGTTCTCGGCAACAGTAAATCCTGCCTTGCAAGGGGTTTTTCACAATTTTCCTCTCCAAATTTGAAATGCCAATCTACATGAAAGTTGTGTCCCTCAACAAGACCTACAACTTTCCTAAAGGTAGAATTTTTAAGTGTTTAGGTGAATTTTGGAGAACGTGGCAAAAGTTCCGGCAGACACCTATGGACACCGGGATGGCAAGGGGTTTGACCCACCCTTTGACCACGGGTTGGCCCCACAAGTGTGTTTACTATTCATTTAGGGTCATTAGGGTGTGTTAGTGAGTTTTTCGGGGTGAGGGCCCAGGTTGACCTAGGTTTGACCTCGGTTGACCATTTGACCGGCTAATCCGGTCATTAGCGTTAATGACGGTAATTAAAAACCTGGGGCGTCACAGCCTACCCCCCTTAAATGGAATCTCGTCCCGAGATTCGATTTGACAACGAAGAGATGGGGGAAAGAATCACTGTTTCGGGATTGGAGGAAGCCCGGATACTTGGTGTTAAGATAATCCTCCGTCTCCCACGTGGCTTCTTCTTCCGTGTGATGGCTCCATTGGATCTTGTACATTCGCACGGTCTGCCTTCGGGTCTTTCGCTCTTTTTGGTCTAGTACCTTCAATGGATGCTCGACGAGCGAGAAATCCGGCTCGATCCAAGCATTAGCTTCTGTAATGATCTCGTTCTCCGAAACAGGCAGTCCCTTCTTCAACTGAGTTACATGGAACACATTGTGAACCGTGGAAAACCGTTCTGGCAATCGGATACGGTGAGCCACGGGTCCACATACTTCTATTACTTCATAGGGTCCAATGTAGTGCGGGGCTAACTTTCCCTTGACTCCGAACCTTTGCACACCTTTGGTGGGGGATACTTTCAAATATACATGATCTCCCACTTCAAAGTGTCGAGGTGCGGTTCCCTTGTAATGGTAACTCTTTTGTCTCATCCGTGCCATCTTCAAATTTTCTCTTATCACTTGCACCCTTTCTTCGGCCTCTTTAACTAACTCTGGTCCAAAGAGTGTTCTTTCTCCGGTCTCTAACCAATTCAGCGGGGTGCGGCATCTACGTCCGTATAGAGCATCGAACGGTGCCATTTTCAAGATGGCCTGATAGCTCTTATTGTAAGAGAACTCGGCCAAGGACAAACACTTGTCCCAACTCTTTTCAAAGTGCAAGATGCTTGCTCTCAACATGTCCTCTAGAATCTGATTTATCCTCTCCGTCTGACCATTGGTTTGTGGATGGTAACTGGAACTACGGAGTAGCTGAGTCCCCAAACACTCGTGCAATTGTTCCCAAAAACGAGCTACAAACTGGGTCCCTCTATCAGAGATTATAGTCTTTGGGATTCCATGCAGACGAACTATGTGGTCCACGTACAACTCTGCATATTGTTGTACGAAATAAGTGGTGTCCACGGCAATGAAGTGAGCGGTCTTGGTGAGTCTATCCACGATTACCCAAATAGAATCCTTCTTTCTAGGGGTTAAGGGTAAACCCACAATGAAATCCATACTAATATCGTCCCATTTCCACATAGGTATCGACATGGGTTGGAGTACTCCTGCCGATTTCAAATGACTTGCTTTCATCCGGTGGCAAGTATCGCACTCGGCTACATACTTGGCTACATCCACCTTCATATTGGACCACCAAAAGTTTTGCTTTAGATCTTGGTACATCTTGGTACTACCGGGATGAATAGAGAACTTGGACTTGTGAGCTTCATATAGAATGATTTTCTTGATTTCTGGGTCAACGGGGACCACTAGACGTTTTCCAAACCAGACCACATCTTGGTGATCCTTCTGGAAACAAGTGTACTTTAGGTCTCCTTCTACTAGTTTCTGCCTGATGGTTTGAATATCTGCATCATTGCGCTGGGCAGTGACAATCCTGTCATAGAGGTTTGACTCTGCCGTCAAGGCATAAAGAATTCCCTGCGGTACCACTTCTAAGTTGAGCCTTCTCATTTCTTCACACAAGGGTTCGCTGACTGGCTCTAACTCTAGGTGGTTGCAATGATCCTTGCAGCTAAGAGCATCCGCAACAACATTTGCTTTGCCAGGATGATAGTGCACTTCTAGATCATAATCCTTGATCAACTCAAGCCATCTTCTCTGCCTCATATTCAATTCTGACTGGGTGAAGATGTATTTGAGGCTCTTGTGATCGGTGAAGATATTGCAATGATTGCCCATTAGAAACTGTCTCCATATCTTGAGGGCATGAACAACGGCAGCTAACTCAAGATCATGGGTAGGATAGTTCAGCTCATGGGGTCGAAGGGCCCGTGAAGCATAGGCAATGACTCGACCTTCTTGCATAAGGACACAGCAAAGACCTGTGCCTGATGCGTCACAGGAGACTTCAAACGGTTTGGAATTATGGGGTTGAGCTAGCACTGGGGCTGAAGTGAGATGTTGTCTGAGGGTGTGAAAAGCTTTCTCACATGCTTAACTCCACACGAATTTTACTCCTTTCTTGAGTAATTCGGTCATGGGTTTTGCGATTCTAGAAAAGTCAGGAATGAATCGACGGTAATATCCTGCCAATCCTAGGAAATTGCGGATTTGATGTACGGATTTGGGTGGTTTCCAATCCATCACCTCTTGAACTTTGCTAGGATCTACGGAGATACCATCGTGGGAAATGGTGTGCCCTAAGAATTTGACACTTTTCAACCAGAATTCACATTTGGAGAACTTAGCATAAAGCTTGTGATCTCGCAAACGCTGAAGGACAACTCGGAGATGATTGGCGTGATCTTTCTCGCTCTTAGAATAGATGAGAATATCATCGATAAAGACCACGACAAATTTATCGAGCTCCGTCATGAACACGGAGTTCATGAGATACATGAAGTAGGCAGGCGCATTAGTGAGTCCGAAGGACATGACCAAGAACTCGTAAAGACCATAACGAGTAGAAAAAGCGGTTTTAGGAATGTCGCATGGTCGAATCTTGATTTGGTGGTAACCAGAACGAAGATCGATCTTAGAGAAGACTTTGGCACCACCCAATTGATCGAGAAGAACATCGATTCGCGGAAGTGGGTATTTGTTTTTGATGGTGACTGCATTGAGTGGTCGATAATCTACGCACATTCTCAAGCTACCATCTTTCTTTTTGACAAAGAGAGCAGGGCAACCACAAGGAGAAGAGCTCGGGCGAATGTAACCCTTATCTAACAATTCTTGGAGATGGGTTTTTTAGTTCGGCTAACTCTTTGGGTGGCATGCGATAAGGTCTTTTGGAAATGGGTGCGGTACCGGGCTGGAGTTCGATCACAAACTCGACATCTCTGTCTGGTGGCATACCAGGCAACTCGTCGGGAAATACATCCGGGTACTCACACACTACTGGAATTTCATCAAGGGAGGAGATAATGGTCACATAGGCACAAGAGTCAGTACCGTCCCGAAAAGGTAGGTACAAGGTAGTGTGCCCGACCGTAGGAGAGTTGATCTCTACGAGCCTATCTGATATATCTAGAACCACCTTATGTTGATTCATCCATTCCATACCCAAGATGACAACCATGCTTCCCAATTTGATGGTTATAAGATTAGATCGAATAACCTTACTTCCTAGTCTCAGAGGAACTTCGAAGGTCACTAATTGAGACGTGATGTTTCCACCGGGTGTGGTGATTTTATAAGCAGATTTGGTTTGTACTCCTCTTAGACCCAATTTGTCTAACAGACTCTCATTTATGAAACTTTGTGTGGCTCCCGAATCATATAAGACCTTAACAGGAGTGTTATTGATAGAGAATCTACCCGTGAGTACTAGAGCTCCTGCTGGAATGTCGCTCATGGTAGTGAAGTTCAGCTTGCCCTGGCGCACTTGCACCATAGGCTTCTTGGCCGGAGTGGTAGGTTTGCTTCCCGTACTCTGATTCTGCGGGTTGGGCTTGATCTTCCTGGGCTTGGGACACTCACTAATGTAGTGCCCTGGTTGGCCACAGTTGTAGCAACGACGATCTCCAACTTCCCGAGGGGGTGCAATAGGCTTTGGAGCCTGCTGCTGGGCACGGCGGAACTGGAAGTTCCCGGCAGGTTTGCCCTGGAATGGCTTCATCGTCCAGCGTCCAGTTGAAGATTGCTGGGATGGGCCTGGAGCTTCATTCTTCACAAAGCGAACCTTCTTGTTTGTTCGTTTTGCACGGGGTGAAACCGGACATCCTCTTGTTGTCCCCATGGGCTTTCTTCATAGCGTCCTCTTGCGAGATAGCCTTGTTCACTAGCTCATGGAAGTTTGCGGGCTTGAGCAGATTCAGGCGCTCATACAGCTTGCCATCAAGCCCGTCACGAAACCTCTCCATCTTCTTGGCATCAGTATCAACATGATGCCCACCGTCTCGGCATAAGCTATTGAACTTCGAGCATAGCGGTACACGAGTCGGATCCTTGACGGAGGGCTAACGGCTCTCTCATCTTCCCCGTCCATCAGACCCTTGGGGATGTGGTGGCTTTTGAAAGCCTGCTTGAACTCTTCCCAAGTCACAGCGTGGCCTCGCTGCATGGACTTGAAGTGGTCCCACCACATCAAAGCTTCCCCTCGCAGTTGCAACGCTGCGAAGTTCGCTTTGTTCTCCTCGGAGCAAGGCAGCACAAAGGAAGAGAATTTCGCCTCTATGGCCTTGACCCAAGCCTCAGCTTCCAGAGGGTCTTCTGCTTTAGCGAAGGTTGGCGGCTTCATGGCGATGAACTGGGCGTACGTGGTGACCTGGTTAGGCCCCTCGTAGTTGGCCCCATGTGGCGGCCCTCGGTTCATTTGCTAGGCGATCTGCTGCTGCGTCTGCAGGATCTGGCGCAGCACCTCGGTTTGGGTGGCCATGAAGGCCTCCGTCGATGTCATGGGCGGGGGTGGCGGCAAGTCACCACTACCACTCGCTCCGAAACCGTTGGGAGAGCTGCGCGTGGTTCCCACCATCTGAAAAGTGAGCTTTATTAGTGAGATAATCGAAAGCTTACTCCAAATGATGACAAGCACGATCATGCATAGTCACATCTCATTAGTACTTAAACAATGAGGTCAGCAACAAGCAACAATATTCTATAGCCACCAAGATTCATAGAATCGTTCTTCACAACCGGTTAGAACGGCGATTACTCAATTGTACGGCTCATAATTACTTTCGAACGATCATCGCCATTCCAGATACCAAAGGAGGTGGTATACGAACGAACACTTATTTGCTGGCAACGAGTGATGTTCCTAAAGATGCTTTGGTTTACCAACGTTTGTAGGAGAAAATGCAACATTGACAATCGTGGTCATTTGCAACGATTTATCCAAGGATCTGGTATTCAACGCAAGAAAATTTCAATTTGAAAGACAACGAAATTCACTTAAGCATACAAGCTTAAGCATTCTTATTACAACATAACAGAACAATGTTCAAAACATTACAACTCGAATTTGTAACATCATGACAAGACACGATACAATAGTTGCTTGGCAGGAAGACGTGCTGTCAAGCCAACTACTCTAACATCTCGAAGACAACTCGGTAAGATCGACATCCTGCTGCTCCCTGCTGTCGGCAACCGAGTTGCCCACTGAAGCACCACTGTACGAAGGCGAAGCTGGGGGAGTCGGTAGCGGTGGTCCTGCCTGGCTCGTCTGATCCAGACCGGACACAGCCTGCTGCTCCTCCGGGTGTGCCTGTACTGGGGGCAATGGTTGTAAGGCCACTATAGCCTGTAAGGCGGCCACCTGTACCTCGGTCTTCTGCACGTGCTCCTGCATCTCAGCAATGTTCTGCAGCAGTGTCAGCCTCTCTATCTCGTGTGTGTCAGCATCCTCCTCTAGTGCATGGTTCTCTGCCTCCAGATCCACGATCCTCTGTAGGCGGTCACCTCTCTCAAGCTCCAGCTGGAACCTCCTAGCACGCAGCCTGTCGTTCTCCGCTTGCACTCGGGTAAGCGTGAAGTTCGAGCCGCCGGTGTCTTTGCCGAAAGTCGCTCCCAATCGCACCTAGATGCCTCCAAGCGCTGTGCAATAATCGCTGCGGTGTTATAACGCAGCCCCTGGAGTGTGAAGACAACGTTCAGACAACGGGCAAGTGTCTGGGTAACATCCAACGGCTCTGCTAGGGTCAGTAGCTCCCGTAGGTGGTCCATACGGTCCAACCAAGCTGGATCGTGAGGACTCACTGCAGGAAACAGTCCAAACGGAGAAAGAGCTACCACGGTAGGGTTGTGGTCACAAAAGTCTGTCAGCACTCTGAGGGCGGCTGACTCCACGAACTCGTGCGTGATAAATCCCCAGTAAATAAAGCTCAGGTCAAACCAATCGGCGTGGTCTTGGTGTGGCAGAATAGTAACGATCACCCTGCAGCGGGGAATGCCAAAGCGCTCAAACTTCTTCACCTCCATCCAAGTACTCAATTGCTCATCCTTAGACTTCATATGCTTAGTGTATGTGCTTAGTGTTAGGCTTAGCTTAGAGCTGAGTGAGTGCAAGGTTGTGCCAACCTTGTGAGGTGGTTCTTGAGTGAATCAAGTTGAACATGGTCGTCGAAAGCCTTGGGCCTAAGTGGCTCACTGGCAATCGCCATCGACCCTCCGGCTTGGTGTGGAGTGGCGAGGACACTTTGTGCGGGAGACGTGGAGACCCCTTCCTTGGTGGGGAAGCTCCTTAGTGGAGGCGGCATCGAGGTGACCTAGGGAGCTTGGCAAGTGCCTAAATGGCTAGCCTTTGTGGCAAGTCAAGTGGTGCTCTTGGGAGAGACTTGGTGACCGGGAAGTGATACTCTTGTGGGAGTGCTTCAACAACGTGGACTATGGGTGGCTTAGTGGCGACCGATACCACGGGATAAATCGCGTCTGAAGAGTTTGCTTCCTCTCATCCCTTTACGTTTCCGCATTTACTCTATTGCAATCTTTGCTTGCCTTTACTTTCCTTGAGTAGTATCATGCTAGGATTGGATACAGGTTGCAAACCTCGTTTTGGGATGGGAGTTCCGCACTATAACAACCTTAGTTGCACATCTAGATAGTATGTTCTAGTTTATATTTGTGTAAAAGTAGTGAAGCCATAGGTTAACGTTTTAAGATTTCCTAATTCATCTCCTCCCCCTATTAGGCTACGATCATTCGATTCCTTACACCTTGGCGAGCGCCTCACCCGTGTTGGTGTTGCCAATGTTGAGGTGAACCGTCGTGCACTCCGTGAGCTTCTATTATGCTGCCCCGGAGCTCTCCAGTACCTCGGTGGTGTCATACTGTTCGAGGAGACACTATACCAGAAGACCAAAGATGGCAAGCCCTTCATCGACATCTTCATGGCGGCTGGTGTCCTCCAAGGCCTCAGGTTGGCAGTGGCATCATTGAGGTTGTCAGCACCAACCAGGAGACTGCCACCTAGGGCCACGACGATCTTGGCAAACGTTGCACCCAATACTATTCGGCAGGTGCGCACTTTGCCAAGCGGAGCCGCTAATGGGCGCGCGGGCGCCCCCCTGCAGCAGCAGCGAACAGTCCATAGTGGGACCCACCACCAAACCTTATCTCCTTCCCTCCCTTCCTCTTTATTCTTCCCTTTCTGAAGGACCGATACGGCGAACCAGAGAGGGGGGAGTGAATGGGAGCCGATAAAAATTCTTCTCGAAGGAGATGGGAACTCCAACAAGATGAACAAGGCTTCCAACACACGTCTCCGACTCACTACCCAAGTTGGCCAAGCCCACGTAGCCACTGGAGTGCCACTGGACCTAGGAACCAACACACAACCTTCCGACCCGAGAACGCAGCGGAACACCAAACCTTGAGTCTACGAGACCAACACCGGTCGGACCAGGGTGAGCACCACCGATCGAGGCCAGGTCCCCCGATGGTGAACCGAGCAACTTTCACTAAGTGGCTCTACACCGGTCGACCGGTGAGACACACCGGTCGGACCGATCACGGCCACGAAAGCCCCCAAGGCACCAAACGGGCCAACCGACCACCAAAGCCGACCCAAACTCGAAACAGGCGGCACCACGGGACAACGGCGAACACACCAAGACGTTCACCCGAGCAAAATCCCACCGAGGGTTGCACCGGTCAGACCGGTCAAGAGCACCGGTCAGACCGGTGTAGCCTGGGCAGCTCGGGATGAACAGCACCCGCGGGTCAACTCCCCCAAATCCAAATCTCAATCTCCCGAATCGCTCCTCGGACTTGAACAAGACTTTGGGGATATTAGGAACACCTCATGAGGAGTCCATAGCCATGTTTAATCCCTCCAAAACTCGTCCAAAAAGGAGGAATCAAGGAAATCCCGCCAAGAGCACTTCCAACCCAAGAACTCAAGAAACCCCAAAATCGAGCACCTTTACTCACGGATTTGGAAGGGGAATCACAGCCCAAAGAACCATGAAGGGTTCCCACAAATTTCCCCCATCAAATCAACAAGAGAAAGGTCCTTAAAACAACCCAAAGAAATCACCAAGAGAGGGCTCCGAAAATCACCACCAAGAACAACCGGGGAAAACACATCCAAACCTTGAGGAACCACGCCTAATCATCTATACATGAAACAAAGGTTCATAGAAGGTCTAGCAAGCCGCCCAATAATCCAACCCTCTCAACAAGATCTCTCCATGATGCTCTCTTGCTAATCCTATGGAAAACCTAAGGAAAATAGGAAGGAAAAAGGGAAAACAAAAGAGCTAGGGTTCCAAGAGTTGGCTGCCATCCTCTCACCTCTTGGGTTATATGGAGGCAACCGAAAGTCAATTATACCCTTCTCTAACAACTAGGGATACAAGCCCCTCAAGGGCGGATTTGGAAGTCTTCATGTCTTCTCCATCG
The DNA here is from genome assembly GCA_947561735.1 of Cenchrus americanus. Classification (NCBI taxonomy): domain Eukaryota; kingdom Viridiplantae; phylum Streptophyta; class Magnoliopsida; order Poales; family Poaceae; genus Cenchrus; species Cenchrus americanus. The sequence continues at coordinate 158,987,703 of OX387242.1, read as the reverse complement.
GACGGATGCCCGGCGACCGCACCCTGCGTAGCCTCGACGCAAGCCATGTGATCCCGACGTGTGTCCTCCGCTTCGAAGTCTCGGTTGCGTCGTCGCACACCGGTCGGACGGGGTGCTCCTCACCGGTCGGACCGGTCGGACCCACCGGTCGGGCCGGTGCGCGCGGCCGCTGCAGCACCGTCTTCGGTTCTTCGGTCTTGGCTTTGTGCATCAACCAAGGAACCCAGTGGTTTTCTGGTGAACCACCAGAAACCCCGCGAACTCGGTGTAGCCTCCGCCAATCTCCACTCATGACTCGGCTCCCGCGTAGTCCCGGCTCGACCTTGGTTTTGAGACTCAACCAAGAAACCGTCCATGACTTCATCTTGCTGTTCATGCCACCATGCGGCACGCACTTGACCCCGGTGGCCACCGGGTCCCTCGAACGAAGCCTACTTGTCTTCTCCACATCTGGAGGCCTCACCGGCGATGTCCTTTCGCGCTTGTTCTTCACCTGCACCAACACCACTCAAGGCGCAACCTGCACCTGCAATACTTAGCCAATAATCAGTCCACACAACGTTGTCAATCACTCATCACACAAGGAAGCGACCATCCACCGGTCCTCGAACCACACATGGTCCTCAATCTCCCCCTTGATGAGTGCATTGACAAAACTCACACGAAAGTAACAAGAGAGAAAAGAAAAAGAAAAGAAACGAACAAAAAGAAACTCCAACAAGCGATCGAAAGCCAAACAAAGGCAAAGAGCAAGATCACTTGAAGAAGACAAGTCTCAGACCCCTTAGGCAAGGGCAACGGCTCGACACATCCGAGACAAAGCAAAGCTCAAGAAAAGAGCGCAAACCACCAAAACAAAACTCGAAAAACCACAAAGAGCTCCCCCTACACACATGCAAGCTCCCCCTGAACCAATGCACCTCCCCCTGGACGAATGCATGCAAACCAGCTGAAAACAGGGCAGCTGCAGCAATTTCAGCCTACACCGGTCAGACCAGTCATCACCACCGGTCAGACAGGTGCCTAAGATGTGCACAGGATCAGCACTCACACCGGTCAGATTGGTGACCTCGACCGGTCAGACTGGTGCACACCAGAGCCCAGAAATGGCTCGAAACCACCTGAAAACCTTCTAAATGCGTCCCGTAATCCATTTCAAGCTCAAACTTCTCCCCCTTGTTGGCATTGCATGAATCAAGCCAAAAATGCAAAATTTTCAACCTAGAGCCTCTCAAATAGAGAAAATTCAAGAAAGAATGCTACACATGTCCAAATGAGCAAGTTAGATACTATATAGCTTCGTATCGATCTCAACTACATGATCACCAAGTTTCACAACCATTTGGACGAAGCTAAGATGGATTTGGGCAATTTTGCGAAAAACTTGCCTCTCATGAGCAAAGTCCTAAACATGATCAAAGCATATCAAAATGGCAAAGCCACACAAACTTCATGCTAGGAGAGCCATTCTAATCATAAGACCATCACAAACACCCACAAGCACCTTATGTCATGTCAAAGCCACCGAGCCATGTGCCTACTTCTATGTATCAGACTTCTCATTGGTAGGCATCATGCAACGGTTTAGCACCCAAAGCAAATTAAATTCAGCACATATGACATGGGAGCATATTTTCCAAGCATTTTTCATTTCATTTTCAGATTTATAATTGGTACATGAAATGTCTTTGCGACAAAAAGGAACTTATGCCCCTCCACAAGATGAAGCAAGAGGGCTAAACATTCATGATGGCAAATGAGCCTTTGGCCCCATATGATCAATAAACTAGCTATCCAACCACAAATTAAGCATAGCAAAGCCACTAAAACATGTCAAGATCATATAAAGGCATTTACACATGAGAGAGCATACATGTGACATTTTCAAAAGACATAGCTATCAACCATGGATTATTCATCAAGATCATCAAGAGCTAAGCCAAACTAACCATAGCATACCAAACAAGCTCGCAAAGGCATATATCTCTTTCCATGGTGAACAATGTATATGAGAGAAGCTTTTCCTAACCAATGCATATGATACAAAATGCATGCAATCTAAGATACAAGGATGCCTATACATCATGTTACATATGCCATGCCAAATGCAAGAAATGCACAAAGGAAACTATACATATGCTACAAAGAGAGCTCACACACACCCAACTCAAGAAATCAAACACACACCAAGTTCCCCCCGCAAACGAGTGAAAGTTGCTTGATCTAGGGGTTTGGTGAAAATATCAGCTAGTTGGTCATGTGTGGGTACATGGATCAAAGCTATCTTTCCTTTCTCTACGTTGTCTCTCAGAAAATGATACCTCACTTCTATGTGCTTGGTTTTGGAATAAAGCACTGGGTTCTTTGCAACGCGTATGGCACTGGTGCTATCACATTGAAGTGGGACATGGGTATACTCCTCACCAAAGTCACTCATGGTGTATGAAATCCAAAGGAGCTGAGAGAAACAACTAGCAGGGGCAACATACTCGGCCTCGGTAGTGGATTGAGCAACACTCGATTGTTTGCGGGAAGACCAAGACACCAAAGAAGAACCCAAAAACGGCAAGTCCCGAAGTGGACTTCCTATCCAACCGACACCGGCAAAATCCGCGTACGAAAAACCATGAAGCGCCAAAGAAGAGGACGCGGAGTACCAAAGGCCGATGTCGGGAGTGTGACGCAAGTACACGAAAATTCGCTTCACCGCTTGCCGATGCGAAGTCCTCGGAGACGCTTGAAAATGAGCGCACGGACACACCGAGAAGCGTATGTCGGCCTCGTCGCCGTCAAGTAGAGGAGTGACCCGATCATGCTCGGTACTCCTTCTGGTCCACGTGTTCACCTTCCTCGTCCACATCAAGAGCTGTAGTCGTACTCATCGGTGTCGTCATAGCCTTGGAGTCCTCCATCTTGAACTTCCGCACAATGTCCTTGGTGTACTTAGCCTGGTGCACAAATGTTCCTTCCTTTGATTGCTTGATTTGTGGCCGAGGAAGAAGCGCAACTCGTCCATCATGCTCATGTCAAATTCTCTTGCTCATATCATCCGCAAACCTTGCAACAAGAGAGTTAGACGAGCCACCAAAGACAATATCATCCACGTACACCGCACAATCGGGATATCTACGCCTGCCTCAGCAAAAACAAGGTCTAATCGACCTTCCCCATCTCAAAACCTCTCTCAAACAAGAACCCCCTCAACCTGCCATACCAAGCTCTAGGCGCCTGCTTCAACGCATACAACGCCTTCCTCAACTTGTACACCCGGTGGGGGTACTTCTCACTCTCAAACCGCGGAGGTTGCCTCACATACACTTCTTCCTCCAACACACCATTCAGGAAAGCACTCTTCACATCCATTTGGTGCAACTTGAACCCTTTAGCCACGGAATAGGCTAGAAGGATCCTAATCGCCTCCAAACGGGCTACGGGAGCAAAGGTCTCCTCGTAGTCGATCCCCTCCTTCTGACTGAACCCCTGAGCAACAAGCCTCGACTTGTTCCTCACAACCTCACCCTTCTCTCCCTCTTTGTTCTTCCACACCCACTTTGTACCAATCGGCTTACACCCTGGGGGAGGGTCAACCAACTCCCACACCTGATTCCTCTCAAAGTTCTCCAACTCCTCATGCATTGAATTAACCCAATTGTGATCAGATAGTGCATGTCCAATGTCTTTGGGCTCAAAAGTAGCAACAAATGCAGCATGAGAGAAATGAGAGTTGTTCCGAACCCTCGACCGTGTAGTGCGTTCATTCATGTCGCCAATGATCCTCGAAGCTGGGTGATCCACTTGTACTCGCCGGGGAGGTTCTCGCCTCGATGCTACCTCCCCCTTAACATCAGCTTCTCCTCGTTCTTGATTTGTCGTCGTAGGTATAGTAGAGGGTTCGTCCATCACCGTAGTCGAAGTAGTGGGTACATGTTCAGCCGGGGGCACCGCACCGCCATCCTCATCGTCTCCATGTTCATGCTCCTCCTCCTGAAAGATCTCCTCGCCAAGCTCATCATCACCTACACACTCAAAGACAAGCTGACTACGTGGCTCTGTCTCGTCGATGGTTACCTCGCAAGTCTCCACGATTTGGTTAGATTCAAGATTGAGCACACGATATGCTCTAGAATGAGATGCATAACCAAAGAAAATGCCATCGACAGACCTAGCCTCAAACTGTTGACGCGAAAAGCACACTCAACGCCAAACACACAGCAAGCCGAACAAAGCTGGCTTCACACGCGCAGGGAGCAAAAGACGTGCCAGTCAATTTTTCCTGAAAATTAACAAAAGACAAAGCAGTTACATACCAAAGCATGGAACTTGCCGGGTGGTACCAGACAGTTCCATATTTACGGCTAAGAAGCCAAATGAGATGACACATAGCTATATAAAGCTATTTGCCAATGAACTACAACCATTTCAGGAACTCGCAAAGGGGAAAAAAGTAACATTGCCGAATGGATGACACAAGCATGACAGCGATCGGTCTTTGTTTGAACAAGAATGCACGTACACGAGATCATGACCGATCCCCATGAAGATTATCATTAAATAAATGAATAAAGTAAAGCACGAACATGATCATGTATTAAACAAGCATGCATAGATCCAAAGCACTAGTCTACCGCATGTCTAGTTACTTTAAAACCCGTCGGGTACGATATCAGACAAATCTATCCACCGCATGATACAACTTGCATGAAAAACCGTACCACTTTCCACAAATAGATCTATCCACCGCATGATACAATCTAAATATGAAAAGCTAAAAGCATACATCGTTTAAAGCATGAATAACGCACGTGTTCTACTCGTGAAGAAACATAACCGAATACGGTGAGCATGTACCGATTTGGGGTCCATGAAGAAGGAACAAACATTACCAAGTGAATAAATCTATCAGATTGATTTGGAAATCTAATCCACCGGATGACTAGCTCCAAAGCAACCCAAAAACCTGCATCTACCGCATGATACCCGGCTCTTTCAAGATATATACAAACATTAGCAAGCTTGAACCCACAACACGTAACAACCTAGATCGATTCGGTTTCGGCTATCGGAAAGCGCAAGATCCATGTGTTAAAACATGAAGTCTACTCGAACAAGGATTATAAAAAGAGGTAGAGCCGATCCAAACCCATCTAGATTGGGCAAAGGTGTGTTACATGAATTAAAACATAAAGTAAAAACTCAAGATAACACGGGGTAACTTAATGAATCCATTGGATCTTGCCAAAATCCAATAGAGCCGATAACTAGCCTCAAGCTAGATCTTAGCCTACCGCATGACTCATGATCTTACAAGAAACCTTCTTGAACCAAGCTTGAATCTACCGCATGACACGAAGCATGGTAACAAGACTACTTGCATCAGATCTAAATCCACCGCATGATACTAGACATGATACAAGGTTGCCGGTACTCACGGAGGTCGACGGATTGATGAACCCTCTCGAAGAACTCGACGACACGACAAGGGACTCTAGGGTTTGGTGTAAGGCCGGTGTGTATTGAAGAATGATTGTGTTCATTACATACATCCAGGGGTCATATTTATACCCTGTCAAGTACAACCTCGAATGGATTCGTTGCCTAACTTATCTCTAAGCTTGATCGCTTATCCATCCATTCGTCCTCCCTGATTGAGCCACGTCGCCGTCCAATCCCGCAAAATCAGCTCTACTGTTCCTTTGCCGAACCGGAGCAGATAGCCGACCGCAGATCTCTTTGCCGAATATCTCTGAAAATATCCTTCCTTCCACCAGACGGACTCTTTACCGAACCGGACCCACAAGTCAGACTCCTTACCAAATTTTGGTGTTAACACATGCTCCTTCAATTGTGGGATAAAAGTAATTTTGTTCCACAATTGACTCCAGCCACGAATACCTCAAATCAAAATCTGTCAACACCTGTTCTTCGCAATCCGCCGGAATCTTCATCCAGATCCAAACCCTAGATCCCCTCGTTCCGAGCTCAAATCTCCAATGGCAGCTCAGAACCAAGATGCTCAGGTAAATTCATCCCCCGTATGCCTCGTTCGGCATTTAGGTTTTCAATTTTACGTGAGATTTCCTTTTCCGCTTTTCTTCCAAGAACCTTCTACTGAGCTTTTGATCCGCACCGAGGCCAATTCGAGATCTTATTATCTTGGTCCTGTGGGGAACTCTGACCCTCGAGATTTCATCGCGAGTTTGAATCTCGGAGAATCCCCTTCAAAGCGGCTCTGTCTCCACCGCCTCGGTGGCAAGACGCTTTTAAGAAGCGGCCTTTACCTCCAATTGCGGTGGAAAACTTGGTATCGGAGGATTCTTGCGGACAAGAGTGGATTGACCAACACGGATACCCTTCGTATCGCCCGGTGCTTGGAGTTATCCGTGGCGGAGACCCCCAAGAACGAAGACCTCCTGATAGCGACTGCCACTTCGGTCAAACGGTGTCAACGCCTTCCTTTTTGGCCACGGCCCGATGTCTCCAACCTTGGCCGATGTATATATGATCACCGGCCTTGACATTACAGGGTCTGTTCAGCCTTGGAACTTCAAAAATTCCTCACGGCAAATAGGGGTGAAGCCAGGGAACGGATACAAGAATTACATCTTGAAACACATGAAAGACAATCCCCTTGGTCTTTGTTGAATACGGGGCATTTCGAATATGTGGGCGTGCGATTTGTCTTCCGTGGTAAAGCCAACGAGCCTACCCTGAACCACATCGCAATGGCGTCTCATTTGGCCAGTGGCAACCGCCTCCCCCTTGGAAAATTCTTCTTGGGCAGCGTATACCATATGCTTCACCAAACTGTCACCCAGATGTATACCAGCCAAAGGATAGCATGTGTCAACGTCCCTTGGTGGTTTGTTCAAATGTGGCTGCAGCTCCACATGCATCAGATCATCGGTGTCGATTTGAACTCCAGGTTCTTCCCCTTATCCAATCACCCTGAAGGAGAGCCTCAAGCTACCAGAGGATGCCAGAATTATGGAGAAGCGGCTTCAACTGTTCTTGTTCAGCAGGACATCAGCCAGCTTTTCGAGCTATTCTTCAAAGGTTTCCCCAATCCTCTCTGGCTTCCTTATCTGGACAATGACACCTTGACTTTCCCTGTTGAATTTTCCTTTGAGCCCGGCCGTCAAGATGGGAGATTCTTAGAGATCCTCAACATCATAATCCGCCCATGCATACTGCCGGCTGAGTTCAATGGAGGAAGGCTGAATGCTAGCACTTATGAATATTATCAGCCCAATGTATTGGCCAGGCAAATTGGATGTGGACAGATGCCCCCAAGGCTATTTCTGCATGAATTCCTTAAGCCTAGGGAGGAAATCAAAGAGAGCATGCATAGCAGCAGGGTCTTCCAATATGTGTGTAGTCCTACTATCTACACCTGTCCTTTCATGCCCACAACCATAGCTCATCCCACCTTTAACTCCTGGTGGCAAGAATTCCACGATCACATCTTCAGTGAGCCTGTCCACATGTTCTGCGCAGAGTTGATGCCTGTTTTCGTGCCAACTTCAGAGGTAATATAATGAACCTTTGGATCAGACATGCCCTTGTTAATCATGATTCTGACCCTCATCTTCTTGTCCACAGAACACGGTGCCTGCCCCTCGAGCCAGGGATATCGCTTACAATGCTGAAGGCCCAATCTCAACACTGGGATTCAAGTCCACAACTCTGGCTTAACTAATGGCCAGGTATGCCACAACAGACCCCAGCCTTTCTAGCCTTGCTGCTGACAGGAGGCAAGGTCTGCATCTGATTGCTCCTCCAAATGCCACGAGGAGAAGAACTGTCAAGAAAGTGCTTGTTGAGGTAAAATCCTTTACCTTCTTGATCACAAGATTACTCTGTTCTTCATAAATCATATCTTTGTGCATTCTCAGACCAGAGCCCAACAGCCTTCAATGCCAGCACCTGCCAATGCCCCATCCGCTGGTATGACCTCTGCTGTCCTTTCTTAAGGATGAACACTGGCATTTACCCTTTCAATTTGACATTTGCAGAGGAAACAATGGAAGAACGGCTCGTAGATGTCCCAGTGACTCAACAAGCAAGTCCACCCAGGGTTGAATTACCTATCCCAGTGGAGATTTCATCTTCATCACCTTCTGCAGAAGCAATGAATTCTCCAGAGATGAATCTCCCAACCCAGCCGGAGCCATCAAGTTCTCCAAGGGCACAATCACCTGTTGGTCATGCAGAGACTCCAATCCCAATAGAGGTAAACCCGACTCCTCATCAGCCAGAAGCCCACGAACTACCAGCAGCTGTATCAACACCTCCCAGCTTGGAAGCTTCAGCTCTACCTGGAGCACCTCCTTCACCTGTGATTGCCCCTGCTCAAGAAACCAGCCATGAGGTATTCATCTGCACTTAACTTTGCCACCTCCACGTTTAACACTCTTAACTCGGCAATACTGCTTCTCAGGATCAGGCTCCATCATCATCAAGACTGCCATCAGAGAGCAATCCAGCTGCCGAGGCGATGGAAAGAGTATACCAGCCTCTGTCAGATGAAGTGTTATCAAAGCTTAGAGAAATTGTTGCCTGGCTAGAAAGGGATGCTCAAGATCAATTCAAAGATCTTGATCACTTCGAGGAGATGCTTGAATCCATCAGCCAAGAACTTCCTGAAGACATCAGAGCTTCTTTATCATCTGTCTATGGCTTAGACACCCTTTATGCACCCATAAAGCATGCTTTAAGGAAATTGCGCTCCCGCCCGGCTATTGAAAAGAAGAAAGCCGATGCTGAACACGCCATGAACGGGGCACAATCCCGAGCAGAGAGCCACAACGATACATTGGCTAACCTGCAGGCTTCTTATGACCTGAAAATTTCCAGGAAAGCTGCTCTAGAAGCAGAACTGAGAAGCCTGTCAGCGGAGATAGAGGCTGACAAAGAGAAAATAGCCGAGCTCCCTGGATTGATAGAAAAGACCCAAGCGGAAGCAAGATCGCTATCACCAAGATAGAGCAATGCGACGCAGAACTCACCGACTTGTCTGGTACTCAAAAAGATTGCCAGGAGCTGTTGGACAATTTCCGTCTAACAACGTCCAATGCTCGTGGTGTGATCGCGAAACATCTGAACATTTGAATGCCCCCATTGATGTATAACCGAATTGGTCGTTCTTGTAATATTTTCTTGCAATTTGTTTCTTTTCCTCTGCGTACCCTCAAATATAATGCTGAACGACCCATTCGGCAAAGGAACGCTAACTCCTGAATGGCGCTTTGATTCCCCTTAGCCGAACCAATCAACTGAATGCGGCTCAGCCTAGAACTCCAAGCGACCCGTCGGCGGGCTGGCCAAGGAAACCTTTCCACCTTTCGATTTTCTTGGGATATGCGCCACGATCCAAAGCCACGACTCGAAGCCACGTTTCATCTTGCCAGGCCTATAAACGCAACCGTAGGTGCCCCTAGCTCTCCACCAGGCCTTCTAGCTCTCGAATCTTTGCCAATCTCAGTCCTTTCTCTTTTCCAAACAGTGCACATCCCAAACCATCATGGTGCGCCGCCTCAACCGCCGCCGCGCCTCCGACGAGGCAGAGGGGAGCAGCGCCAACGCGCGCCGGAGGCAATGATCGTCGATTACTCCTCTTTGATTTGACTTTTAATCTTCTTCTTGCCTTGACGATCATCCCCTTTTTTCAGATTGATTCAGTGGAATCCGTCTCCTGCGCCGGCCAATCAACCCCTCCCAGACGACTCCTCGGAGTCCGACGGCCACTCCCCCGTGCCGTACGGGGAAGAAGACGCTCTCCACTTTAGGGAGGAGCTGGAGGCGTCCCGGCGTGAGCTAGAGGACGTCTCCAAGAAGGCGGGCATAGCCGAGCTGGAATGGGAGGACCAGCGCAAACAGCTGCTGGAAGCCATCGATGGTACGGCTCTGAGATTAATTCTTGATCCAACCCGGCTTTTGATGCTAATCTTTTTCTTCTTGCTCCTTGCAGCCCGCGACGCTGAGCTCAACCAGCTGAAGGTGCTGGTAGAGCAGCTGGCCGAGAAGGTGAACGCCCGTGGCGACACGCCGGTGGAGCGCCTTGCCGCGGTGGAGCACCGCATCGATGAGGTGGCCACCCATGGCGTTCGTCCGGGCACCACCTTGGGCACCGGGCGCCATGGCGACGCACACGGACGTCGACTACTCCACCAGGCCGCGCGGCTTCCGGGGCGGCGCGCCAGAGGACATTGAGGAGATCGAGCTCATCCTGGAGCGCCTTGATGTCCATGGCGACGCCATTGTCGAAATTACTCATCCCCAATCTGTGGTGAATAGTCTCTTCGACTAGATTGTACTAGGGATGTGTGAATATCGGCAATAAATGAAGAACTTTTGAATTATGTGCTTGTTTTGGTGATGACTCCCTTTACATTTTGCATCTGCGAATTTTGTTTTCTTTGAATGCATTCGGGAGCTATCTTGAGCCGAACGCGCGAGAACAACTGCCCCTTGGCACAAAATCCACAGAGGATCCCGATTCGGCAATCCATAAACACTGTTCAAGAAAAAACCCTTCCCACTTGGGAGGAAGCCCTGCCGTTTGGTATTCCAGCAGTGTGTACTGGCCAGTCATCACTCCCAATGCGCCCCTTCGGTCAATAAAATAGCCTATGGGGATGCTCTGCAAATCCACTCGCACACTCATCCATCATTTCTCATCTCTTCCCCTGTCTCTAGAGGAGAAAACCCCAAAGCCATGGACAAGGGTAAGCAACCCCAGGAGAGCGGCTCATCAAAGAAGCGCACGATTCGGAAGTGAGTTTTTCCTTGATCTGTTCTTCGTTCTTCCGCATGATCTCGTGCTTCATGTTTTCCTCTTTTCCTCTTCCAGCCTTGATTTGCTTCCCGAAGAGATCATCGGGACCGAAGATGTGCCTGAGTACATCTCCTCCGATTCCTCCCTCGAAGCAGAGGATGCCACGCCTGAACAGAGGACCAACCATCAGCTGTGCCGCCGCGTTCGGCATCTGGAACACGGCCTCAGAGACATCACCGCCCGCTGCCAAGCCGAGCGCGAGCGTCGCATGGCGCTGGAAGCACTAGTAGGGGGTAAACGTTTCTGATTTCTTCTTGACCTCGTGCTTGCATTTGGATTTCTTGCCCCTAACCTTGATTCCTCCGCTTCAGATGTCTCTGACAGGTACAACAACCTGAAGACGGCCTGGGATAGCTTGGTGGAGGCCGCCAACCATGGTCACCCCCATGCGTTCCAAGTTGCCGTCACGGTGGTCCTGGAACAACTGAAGAGGGAGCAGCCGAAGAAGTAAAGAAAATATCGAATCATACTTTCGCTTCTTTCTCCACGCCTTCTGCTTCCCACCCCTTTGGAGATCTGACCACCAGGGCTGTTAAATGTAAACCTGCAAGAAGCAGTTGTAATGTAGTTTTTGTGCTAAGGGCAATGCATCTAGGCACTGGCCATTTCTTCTGTTTATGTATTTTTGTCCTGAAGGCGGCCTCATTCTTGAGCGCCGGCTATCTCTGTGTCGGCAGTGTGTAATCATCGACCGATCTCAATGCTAGGATAATATTTCTTCAGATATCTTCCATTTATTGCGGCGGAAAATTCTTCTCCTAGCAAAGTTTTCAATATATACGCATTACCAGGGACGCATCTGACCACACGGAAAGGTCCTTCCCAGTTAGGGGACCATTTGCCGAATTCACTGTATTTAGTTCCAATCGGCAATAGCGCTTTCCAGGCTAAATCGCCTTCTGCAAATTGCCTTACTTTTACCTTCTTATTGTAGTACTTGGCAACCCGCAGTTTGTTTTTCTCGAGGTTTTCCAGGGCCCTAAGACGGATCATATGTAAATCCTCCAGCTCGTCCATCATTAGACCTCTGTAATCCTTGGAGCTCAAGTCCTTTTGTAGCACCACCCTCCTTGAATCTGATTGCATTTCCCAAGGCAGAATTGCGTGATGCCCGTAAACCAGCTCGTAAGGAGAAGTTTTTGTAGCTCCATGGGGGGCATCCGGTAAGCCCACAGTGCCTCACTGAGTACCGAATGCCACCTTCTTGGCTTCTGGTCGATCTTCTTCTGTATCAACTTGATCATGATCTTATTCGAAGCCTCTGCTTGACCATTAGCCTGGGCATAATAGGGAGAAGAATTAAACAATTTGATCCCCATGCTTTCGGCAAATTCTCTGAACTCCAGTGACACGAATTGTGCCCCTTGATCAGTGGTAATCGTCTGAGGGATTCCAAATCGATAGATGATGTGCTCCTTGACGAATTCAATCATGTTTTCTGACGTCACCTTTTTTAGTGGGATCGCCTCAACCCATTTAGTGAAGTAATCTGTAGCCAAAAGCACGAACTTATGCCCCTTGCTAGATGGTGGATTAATTTGGCCAATCAAGTCTATACCCCAACCCCTGAATGGCCATGGCTTGATGATGGGATTCAATGCTGATGCAGGGACCCTTTGAATATTCCCAAACCTTTGGCAATCCTGACATCCATTGTAATATTCAAAGCAGTCTTCTAATGTCGTCGGCCAAAAACATCCGGCTTGTCTAATAACCCACTTCATACGGTAGGCCGATTGGTGTGCTCCACATATCCCATCGTGCACTTCGCTCATCATGTTTTTGGCCTCTTCTGGACCCAGGCATCGTAGTAATACCCCATCTAATGATTTATAGAATAAATTATCATCCAGAAGAACGAACTTTATTGCCTTGTACCTGAGCTTCCTAGAGACCTTCCGGGATGGATCCTTCAAGTAATCAACGATCTCTTTCCTCCAATCATCTTCTGCAAGATCCGCCCCTAGGGCACACACCTCTGCAGCAAACGCTTCTTGACTCTCTTTGTAACCAGAGGCGCTCTGAGCCAGCTTGTTTGCTTCTTTGTTATGTTCTCTAAGAATGTGATGTAGAGTCACCAACGGGAAGCTCTTCAAGATTTCCCTGCATTCTTCGTAGTAACTCCTCAGCGCTTCACTTTTGCATTCATATTGGTCGTTCAATTGCTTGATTACCAGCTCTGAATCTCCATACACTTCAACTGAAACGGCCCCAGCTTCTCTCAAATATTGAAGCCCTCGAAGTAATGCCTCGTATTCAGCTTGATTATTTGTGACAGTGGGCTGTATAGGGATGGCGAATTCAAACATCTCACCTCTAGGCGAAATCAGTAGGATCCCTACTCCCCCACCTTTACCACATGATGATCCATCAAAAAACAAAGCCCAAGGGGTAATCTCAAGCAGATCAATTGACGGATCGCGATGTTCAGTTATGAAATCGGCAATGATCTGACCTTTGATGGCTTTTGCCGATTCGAACTTCAACTCGAACTCTGATAAAGCTAAAATCCACTTGCCAATCCTGCCGTTCAAAATTGGCATAGATAACACATGTTTTATCACGTCAAACTTGGAATACACAGTGCATTCAGCATTCAACAGGTAGTGCCGAAACTTTGTACACGAGTAGTACACGCAAAGACATAATTTCTCTACAGCCGAATACCTGGTTTCAGGATCAAGTAGTTTTCGGCTAAGATAAGCTACTACCCTCTCCTTTCCTTCAAATTCTTGAATAAGGGCCGATCCAATAGTTTGGGTATCGGCCGCCACGTACAACTTGAAAGCCTTGTTCAGCTGAGGAGGAACTAGCACCGGTGGCTCCTTCATGTATTGCTTGATCTCATCGAATGCCTTTTGTTGTTCGTCGCCCCATGTGAACTTCTGATTGTTCTTCAGCTTCAGCAATGGAGAGAATGGCAACACCTTCTGTGATAAATTTGAAATGAATCTTCTCACGAAGTTGATCTTGCCGAGCAGTGATTGCAACTCCTTGAGGTTAGTTGGAGGAGCAACTTCATCAATGGCCTTCATGCTCTTCTTGCCAACTTCAATTCCTCCTACGTGGACCAAGAACCCCAAGAATTCTCCAGCTGATACCCCAAAAGCGCACTTGTTTGGATTCATCTTCAAACCGTGTTTCCGGGTGCACTCTAAGGTCTTCTTCACATCTTCCAAATGGGTGTCATGACTTAGGGACTTAATCACCACGTCATCAATGTAGATCTCCACAATCTTGCCGATCAGCTCATGAAAAATGTAATTCATGGCTCGTTGATAGGTTGCACCGGCATTCTTCAACCCAAATGTCATGACTATCCACTCGAACAAGCCTATATGACCAGGATATCTAAAGGCCGTTTTTGATATGTCTTCTATTGCCATGAAGATCTGATTGTATCCCGCATTGCCATCCATGAAACTAATCACCTTGTGTCCAGCGGCGGCGTCAATCAACAAATCGGCAATAGGCACTGGGTATCCATCCATCGGCGTAGCTCTGTTCAGGTCCCTGAAATCTATGCAAACCCTCATTTTTCCATTCTTCTTGTACACAGGGACGATGTTAGGAATCCACTCCGCATATCTGCATGGCCGAACGAAGTTTGCATCAAGTAATCTTTCAACTTCCTTCTTCACATCGGCCAATACCTCATCCTTGTAGATTTTCCGGGGTGGTTGCTTATATGGTTTGAAACCAGGCTTGATTGGCAACCGATGCTCGACGATGGAACGATCCAATCCAGGCATCTCCGAATAATCCCAGGCGAAGCAATCCTTGTATTCTTTGAGAAGCTCAATTAAATTCCCCCTGAAGTCTGGCTGCAAATTTGCACTGATGAACGTCGGCCTTGGCTTATCACCGCTTCCAATGTCAACTTCTTCCAATTTATCAGCCGACATGAATCCTCGCCCTAACTTGCCATCAGTGCCATCTACGGGGTTCTCCATTAAAAATTGCTATAAGAGCCGACTGCTTGAATCGGCCGTTGATCACCGCCGACGGAGTTCAACGAGACCTTCTCCCCCGCTCTTTCCCCGAGAAACAATCGATGCCTTGGTATTCCCGGAAAGGCTGGTTCCATGTTTGCCACGCTCACGGAATCATCCGCTTGGACGACCACGGATCTCATCGTCCACCCACTGGATAAGCTGTTGATGCATGGTGGATGGGACGCAACAGTTAGCATGAATCCAGTCCCGCCCAAGCAAAGAAGCTGTAGGCTCCTTTGCCTTCGATGACAAAGAAGGTGGTGAGCAGCGTCTTGGACCCGATCATCAGGTCCACGTGAGCGCATCCCTTGGTGTCTGAGGGGTTCCCGGCGAAATCATTCAAGATGATGCTTGTAGGCGTCAAATCACTCGGGCCCATGCCAAGCTTCCTGAAGGTGGTGTACGGCATTACGTTGACTGCCGCTCCACCGTCGACGAACATCTTGGTCAATGGCTTGCCATTGACATATCCTCTCAAGTACAGCGGCCTCATATGACGATTCTTGGCCGGTTTGTCGAAGATGGCCTGCTTGGCCAGCACCAGTTGTGCCATCATCCCCTCGGTCTGCTCATCATCGAAGGAAGCTTCTTCCTGCATAACTTGGTTAGCAGGAGCCATGAACTCGTTCGGCAGAAAGTATACCATGCATGCTGGAGCCGAACGCTTCGATCCTTCCGGTTGGTCCTTGGGGCGCCACACCTGCTTCGTCTGGATCCCGGCCTGCTTTAGTTCACGGTTCCTCAAGCGCTGGACCCGTCTTTTCTGACTCTTGCGTAGGCCAGGCGGGCACCACTGCCCTTCTACCAGACGTAGTCGTCCTCATCCTCTTCTTGATCAGCCCACCTTAGATCAGCTTAACGCTTCTTGGGGTGATCGATGACTTCAATTTTTTGGCGCCGATCCCCATTAGGGTGGATCCTTCCAATTCTCTCGTGGACGGATCGGCGATTGGCGCTTCTCGCCCGTACTCAAAATACCTGTCGCTGCATTCAGGACAGTTCTTCAGCGTGGGCAGCTTTAAACCCTCATTCCGGTAATGCTCGAAGAAGGCGCATCCCCGGTGTGCGCGCTCCGCTCGCGCGTGTCTCGCTCCTGGTCCCTTCTGTGTGCTTCTTCTTCGGCTCTGCGTTGCTCCTCCTCGTAGCGCCGCTTCTGGTAGCGCTCTTTCTCTATCTGGCGCTGCCATTTGTTGAGGAGGATGCGCGATGTCACCCTGTGCTTGGCTCTGGATGACTCCCCAATTTCGATGTGACTCTTCAGAATGCGGGGGGCTTCACCTTGCACCTGTTCCAGAGTCACCTGGCGCTCTGGGTCCACTGCTCCACCTTGTCTAGACCTGGCTGAGGTCAAGACCTTGACTTTTCCCTTCTCCTCGGCAGTTATCACGTTAACAGAAAAGCCCACCATGTTCTGAGGGAAAGGGTGGCCATCCAGCTTCATTTTGTTGTCGAACTTAAGGTGACCCTCCTGGATGGCCTTCGGATCCTCATCCTGAAGACCCCGCAATCATTGATGGAGTGTGAATCCCTGTCATGGAAGCCACAGTAACGTTTTGCTTTAACTCCATCGGGCCGAAGCATGGAATGCCCCTCGGCGCCTTGATTCGGCCTTCTTTCACTAAGAGCTCGAACAATTTATCAGCTTTCGTGATATCAAAATCATAAGTACCCTTGGTCTGCTTGACCCAGCGCTGATTCATTGTCAAAGGCTCCTTCCCCCACATGATCTCTCGCCGCGGCTACATCCAATTCATCATCGAATCCTCGAACGGATCGGCCTTGTCCAAGAAGCGGTTGTAGACGTCGGCCGACGTCGTGCCGCTTGCCAAATTTGGCGTCCTTCTTAAAGCCATATGCCTGATTGCTCATCAGTGATAGCTTCTGCGATAGCTGGCCCAGATTCTCAAATTCCATCCTGAACAACTTCTCGCGCACGGCCGGCAACATTCCGGCGACGGCCATATCAGCCAACTGGTCGTCTGGCAAGTTAAGCGAGAAGCACATGCTTTTGACTTCCCTGAATCTTCTAAGAAATTCCAGCGGCGTTTCGCTGTGCCTTTGCTTCAGGGTGGCGAGGTCGATCAACTTCTTCTCCGAGCTGCCACTGAAATAATGAGCGTGGAATTTCTGCTCTAAGTCCTTCCATCTGGCAACTGATTCAGGAGGTAGGGACGAGAACCACTGGAACGCCGGACCCGTCGCTGATGCGGGGAAGTAGCGGACCCCGAACGTCTCCTCGACCGAGCACTCCCCGAGCCGCATGAGGTAACGAGCGATGTGCTCGACCGTGCTCGTGTCGTCTTGCCCCGAAAACTTTGTGAACTCCGTTGGCGGCTTCACCCTTGGCGGCAAGAGCACATTGTAGTACCATTCTGGGAACGGCGGCTTATAGGCGGGTCCTTGCATTTTTGGCTTGAGGCCGAACTGATTTTGCATCAATTCGGCCATCTTCCGTGCCAGGGCGTCATCCTCTTGTGCGCCTGCAGCTGGCACGTATCCTGGATGTGGGAAGGCGTCAAACGCTCCATAGTTTCCAACCTCATGATATCCTCCGCCGTACAAGTTCCTCTGCAGCCAGTTGGTCGCCGGAGCGATCCTGCGGCCGGGATCAAGTGGGGCCCCAGACGAGCCGAACGCTAGGTCTCCATACGTAGGCTGGTACGGATTCGGCTGTTGCACAGGCGGACCCGTGCTGCTCTGTGGTGGTGGCAGAACTGGCTGACTTCCTGAAGCTTGTAACGGGGGCCGAATCGGCCGCCCCCGGTGCCTCGTGGAGGAGGCCGGAACGCTTGACTTCCGCAGCTTTGAGGAGGAGGCTGCTGTGGCTGGCTCCGCAACGGCGGCTGAGAGCTTGACTCACCCAGCTCAACGGTGCCCCCCTGGATGGGTGCCTTGCTGAACGCTTGCTCCATGCCCGGGCCAAAGACGGCCACCATCATCTGCTGGAGCGCTCCGACGAAAGCCTTGTTGTGCTTGCTAAGCATATAATCTGCAGATTCTTGGAATACTCGCATGCACTCCTCTTTTTCCTGCTGAGCTGTGGTATCGCTCTCCCCTGGCAGCAACACTCTGGGCATCTTGTTCTTCAGATACGGGACGCCGCTTCTATTCTTCTTGAACGACGACGGACATTTCGTCGAAACCGGTCCACGACGTCTTGGAGTTGTCGCCGCTGCTCGGGAGAGAGATCTTCAAGGTTGACATCCCTGAGGTCTGCGATTTCGGGCATCTTGAATCTATTCGGCTGTGGTCCCACTGGGCGTGCCAAAAAGTGTGTTGACACGAAAAGCACACTCAACGCCAAACACACAGCAAGCCGAACAAAGCTGGCTTCACACGCGCAGGGAGCAAAAGACGTGCCAGTCAGATTTTCCTGAAAATTAACAAAAGACAAAGCAGTTAGATACCAAAGCTTGGAACTTGCCGGGTGGTACCAGACAGTTCCATATTTACGGCTAAGAAGCCAAATGAGATGACACATAGCTATAGAAAGCTATTTGCCAATGAACTACAACCATCCAGGAACTCGCAAAGGGGAAAAAAGTAACATTGCCGAATGGATGACATAAGCATGACAGCGATCGGTCTTCGTTTGAACAAGAATGCACGTACACGAGATCATGACCGATCCCCATGAAGATTATCATTAAATAAATGAATAAAGTAAAGCACGAACATGATCATGTATTAAACAAGCATGCATAGATCCAAAGCACTAGTCTACCGCATGTCTAGTTACTTTAAAACCCGTCGGGTACGATATCAGACAAATCTATCCACCGCATGATACAACTTGAATGAAAAACCGTACCACTTTCCACAAATAGATCTATCCACCGCATGATACAATCTAAATATGGAAAGCTAAAAGCATACATCATTTAAAGCATGAATAACGCACGTGTTCTACTCGTGAAGAAACATAACCGAATACGGTTGAACAGCCGATTCGGGGTCCATGAAGAAGGAACAAACATTACCAAGTGAATAAATCTATCAGATTGATTTGGAAATCTAATCCACCGGATGACTAGCTCCAAAGCAACCCAAAAACCTGCATCTACCGCATGATACCCGGCTCTTTCAAGATTTATACAAACATTAGCAAGCTTGAACCCGCAACACGTAACAACCTAGATCGATTCGGTTTCGGCTATTGGAAAGCGCAAGATCCACGTGTTAAAACATGAAGTCTACTCGAACAAGGATTATAAAAAGAGGTAGAGCCGATCCAAACCCATCTAGATTGGGCAAAGGTGTGTTACATGAATTAAAACATAAAGTAAAAACTCAAGATAACACGGGGTAACTTAATGAATCCATTGGATCTTGCCAAAATCCAATAGAGCCGATAACTAGCCTCAAGCTAGATCTTAGCCTACCGCATGACTCATGATCTAACAAGAAACCTTCTTGAACCAAGCTTGAATCTACCGCATGACACGAAGCATGGTAACAAGACTACTTTCATCAGATCTAAATCCACCGCATAATACTAGACATGATACAAGGTTGCCGGTACTCACGGAGGTCGACGGATCGATGAACCCTCTCGAAGAACTCGACGACACGACAAGGGACTCTAGGGTTTGGCGTAAGGCCGATGTGTATTGAAGAATGATTGTGTTCGTTACATACATCCAGGGGTCATATTTATATCCTGTCAAGTACAACCTCGAATGGATTCGTTGACTAACTTATCTCTAAGCTTGATCGCTTATCCATCCATTCGTCCTCCCTGATTGAGCCACGTCGCCGCCCAATCCCGCAAAATCAGCTCTACTGTTCCTTTGCCGAACCGGAGCAGATAGCCGACCGCATATCTCTTTGCCGAATATCTCTGAAAATATCCTTCCTTCCACCAGACGGACTCTTTACCAAACCGGACCCACAAGTCAGACTCCTTACCAAATTTTGGTGTTAACACAAACTTATCCAACTTCCTGCCTTTCTTCAGAATGAAACACTTGCAACCAAAGACATGGAAGTGACTCACCTTGGGTGTGCGACCATGCATCAACTCATAGCATGTCTTCTTCTTGTGCACTCTGAGGTATATCATGTTCGACACATAGCACGCGGTATTCACCGCCTCAGCCCAATACCTCCTCGGAGTCCTATGCTCATCAAGCATCGTCCGAGCCATCTCGCACAAGGTCCTGTTCTTCCTTTCCACAACACCATTCTGGGAAGGTGTATACAAACTAGAAAATTGGTGCTCAAGACTCAAGTCATGGCAAAAGGTTTCAAAATGAGAGTTTCTGAATTCCAAGCCATTATCACTGTGGATAGGTCATATGGCATCTCCGTGCCTCTCGTTCCTCAACCTCAAGACTAGATCTCGAACAAAACCAAACGTCTCCCCCTTATTCTCGAGAAAGAACACCCAAGCATACCAAGAATAGTCGTCCACCACAACATGGACATACCACTTCCCACCCGCAGATCGCACACGAGCTGGGCCAACAAGGTCCATATGGAGCAGCTCGCATGGACGCTCAGTCATCACATCGGTGAGAGGCTATCATCTTGGCATGCCTACAAGGCGCACAAACCAACTCTTTCTCAAGCCTCAACCGTGGCAATCCTCGGACCAAATTGAGTTTACTCAAGCGAGACAAAAGGTCAAAGCTCAAGTGACCCAACTTCCTATGCCACTTCCACAACTCACTCGAAGAACCAGCCAAGAAACAACGCTCCACACCCGAAGACTGAGAAAAATCAGCACGAAACACCTGACCCTCGGGAACGACCATACAAACAAGGTCTCCTCGAGAGTCCAAAATCCGAGAACCACCTGGCCGAAACAACACCTCAAAGCCCTCATCCAACAACTGGGACACAGAAAGAAAAGTGTACCCCAACGATTGAACAAGAGCAACACGCCTCAGAGTGATCTTGTGACTCACTTTGATCTGACCTTCTGAAAGCACACGCCCACGCCCATTGTCCCCAAAAGTGATGTACCTCTTCGTCAGCACCGGGACGAGACTTGAGAACCACCCCCTATCTCCGGTCATATGCCTCGAGCAACCGGAGTCAATCAACCAAATGTTCTTCAAGTCTCCCACCTGAAAGTCAAAAACGAGCACGTGAGCGAACAAACGACACAAAGACCGGGGTTAGTACCAAAAGAGTAAAACCAAGGCTGAGCCATTTGCTCGAAAGTGGGGTTAGCACCAACCAAAACATCTCTCCTACCAAAGCTACCTCCACGATCACCACCACGGTAACCACCCTGAGGGAACCACCCCTCTCTGCCTGGAGGAGGACCAAAACCACGAAAGAGAACCCGTGGACCGTCCCTCCTCTCCTTCTCAAAGCTACGACTCCTCCCATCCCCGTAGTGAACTCGAGGGGGAGAACGCCTAGCAACCTGACCACCTGCAAACTCTACAGCCCAACCACCAGAACCACGACCTCCAGAAACAACCCTCGCACCTGTACGAGCACGAAACCCAAAACGCTGCCTGTCCAGGCCTACACCGGTCTGACCGGTGCACCACACCGGTCTGACCGGTGTGACCTGGACAGCAGCACCTCCAACAGCCTTCCGCTCTCCCCAAGCCCGAATTGTCCTCACATTCGCCTTGGCCCTGGTCATCTGCACACGAGGCTCAAGTACACCATCGGAAGGGTGGTACTTCTCCTTGTTAGCCCACTCCTTTGCCATTCTCTTCTCACGCTTCCTCTTGAAGCAAAACTCCTCCTTATGGCCATCTCTCCCACAATAGCCCCAATGGAACCTCACAAGCTTAGGCTTAGGCTTGGGATGTGGCTGCTCACTAGGTTTTTCTCCACTCAACTCCTCCACTGGTCTCCCCTCACTAGCCTTCTCACTTTCTTTCCCAAAGAACACTTTCCCCGAAGTGCTCACAAACATGATAGGCTTTTGTAAATCATTTGTGGGTGTAGGAAACACGGGTGGAGCTGGGGTTGTGTCTAGTCGGTTCCTAAGGTGGTTAGGTTTTGGGGGAAATCATTTTTGTGGTGGGTTTTTGGTGGCTCCAGGATATTCTCTCCACTCCCCTCACCAACCTTGTTTGCCCCAAGTCCCACACCATCCTGCCTCTTAAACGCCTCGATCATCATCCTCAACTGAGGTTCATGACCAGACAACCAACCCATCAACTTCCTCAAGTCATCATTCTCATCCTGCAAACGATCAACATAATGTGCAAGTTCCAAATTTTTCAAGGCATGCATTTCACAGGTAGAGCATGATGTAGGCATGGGTTCCTTCAATTTAGCCTCAAGTGAACTAGTGTAAGCATGCATCTCAACAATCTTAGCATGCAAAACAGGGCAAGAAGTGCAACCACCTAGCAAAGCAGGTCTAGACTTAAGCTCACCCACTTCAACCCCAAGCACATCTAGTTCCTCACACTTGGAGGCATGCTTCTCCTTAAACAAAGCAAGATCGGCAAGGAATATGGAGCAATCAGGACAATCAACCTCATCCGAAACAACGGGGCTAGCCTTAAGGGAATCAATCTCAAGCTTGCTATCAAGCACCCGTGTCTCTAGCTCGCCCACTCTAGTCCTAGCATCCTCGAGTGATGCCCTAAGCTCTTTTCTCATTTTCTTGGCCTCTCTAAGCATGTCATCACGGTTATCAAGAAAAGAGCCAAGCCTCTCATTCTCCTGGCGCAAGAAGGGAAGTTCATCACGCACCTCGTCGTCGGACTCAGAGTCCGAGTCGCTCTGTGTGCTCTTCTTGGTGCCGGAGCTCAGCGCCATGGTGCAGAAGCCGTCTCTCGCGAAGCAGCTTAGCCCGCTCAGGTTCTTGGACGACTTCTTGTTCTTGTGACGATCACCTTCATCCTCACTGCTGCTCGAGCTCGAGGTGGAGTACGCGGAACTGGAGTCGATGTCGCTCGCTCCAACCATCGCTCGGGCCTTGCCTCGACTCTCCTTCTTCCTCGATCGTCGCTCGTCCATGTACTTGTTTTTGTGCTTTCTCTTGTGGTCGCGCCTCGACCGGTACTTGCCATCGTTCCTCGGCTTGTGCTTTTAGCCGTCCTTGTTCTCGACCTTCTCCGGGCAGTCGGCGACGAAGTGTCCCGGCTTGCCACACTGGAAGCACGTCCTCGTGTTCCTCCTCATGTTTACCCGGTTCTCGTGCAGCCTCGATGCTACCTCCACCTCAACATCAGCTTCTCCTCGTTCTTGATTTGTCGTCGTAGGTATAGTAGAGGGTCTGTCCATCACCGTAGTCGAACTAGTGGGTACAAGTTCAGCCGGGGCACCGCACCGCCATCCTCATCGTCTCCATGTTCATGCTCCTCCTCCTGAAAGATCTCCTCACCAAGCTCATCATCACCTGCACACTCAAAGACAAGCTGACTACGTGGCTCTGTCTCGTCGATGGTTACCACGCAAGTCTCCACGATTTGGTTAGATTCAAGATTGAGCACACGATATGCTCTAGAATGAGATGCATAACCAAAGAAAATGCCATCGACAGACCTAGCCTCAAACTTATCCAACTTCCTGCCTTTCTTCAGAATGAAACACTTGCAACCAAAGACATGGAAGTGACTCACCTTGGGTGTGCGACCATGCATCAACTCATAGCATGTCTTCTTCTTGTGCACTCCGAGGTATATCCTGTTCGACACATAGCACGCGGTATTCACCGCCTCAGCCCAATACCTCCTCGGAGTCCTATGCTCATCAAGCATCGTCCGAGCCATCTCGCACAAGGTCCTGTTCTTCCTTTCCACAACACCATTCTGGGAAGGTGTATACGGACTCGAAAACTGGTGCTCAAGACTCAAGTCATGGCAAAAGGTTTCAAAATGAGAGTTTCTGAATTCCAAGCCATTATCACTGCGGATAGGTCATATGGCATCTCCGTGCCTCTCGTTCCTCAACCTCAAGACTAGATCTCGAACAAAACCAAACGTCTCCCCCTTATTCTCGAGAAAGAACACCCAAGCATACCAAGAATAGTCGTCCACCACAACAAGGACATACCACTTCCCACCCGCAGATCGCACACGAGCTGGGCCAACAAGGTCCATATGGAGCAGCTCGCATGGACGCTCAGTCATCACATCGGTGAGAGGCTATCATCTTGGCATGCCTACAAGGCGCACAAACCAACTCTTTCCCAAGCCTCAACCGTGGCAATCCTCAGACCAAATTGAGTTTACTCAAGCGAGACAAAAGGTCAAAGCTCAAGTGACCCAACTTCCTATGCCACTTCCACAACTCACTCGAAGAACCAGCCAAGAAACAACGCTCCACACCCGAAGACTGAGAAAAATCAGCACGAAACACCTGACCCTCGGGAACGACCATACAAACAAGGTCCCCTCGAGAGTCCAAAATCCGAGAACCACCTGGCCAAAACAACACCTCAAAGCCCTCATCCAACAACTGGGACACAGAAAGCAAAGTGTACCCCAGGGATTGAACAAGAGCAACACGCCTCAGAGTGATCTTGTGACTCACTTTGATCTCACCTTCTGAAAGCACACGCCCACGCCCATTGTCCCCAAAAGTGATGTACCTCTTCGTCACCACCGGGACGAGACTTGAGAACCACCCCCTATCTCCGGTCATATGCCTCGAGCAACCGGAGTCAATCAACCAAATGTTCTTCAAGTCTCCCACCTGAAAGTCAAAAACGAGCACGTGAGCGAACAAACGACACAGCACTGGGGTTAGTACCAAAAGAGTAAAACCAGTGCTGAGCCATTTGCTCGAAAGTGAGGTTAGCACCAACCAAAGCATCTCTCCTACCAAAGCTACCTCCACGATCACCACCACGGTAACCACCCTAAGGGAACCACCCCTCTCTGCCTGGAGGAGGACCAAGACCACGAAAGAGAACCCGTGGACCGTCCCTCCTCTCCTTCTCAAAGCTACGACTCCTCCCATCCCCGTAGTGAACTCGAGGGGGAGAACGCCTAGCAACCTGACCACCTGCAAACTCTACAGCCCAACCACCAGAACCACGACCTCCAGAAACAACCCTCGCACCTGTATGAGCACGAAACCCAAAACGCTGCCTGTCCAGGCCTACACCGGTCTGACCAGTGCCCCACACCGGTCTGACCGGTGTGACCTGGACAGCAGCACCTCCAATAGCCTTCCGCTCTCCCCAAGCCCGAACTGTCCTCACATTCGCCTTGGCCATGGGCATCTGCACACGAGGCTCAAGTACACCATCGGAAGGGTGGTACTTCTCCTTGTCAGCCCACTCCTTTGCCATTCTCTTCTCACGCTTCCTCTTGAAGCAAAACTCCTTATGGCCATCTCTCCCACAATAGCCACAATGGAACCTCACAAGCTTAGGCTTAGGCTTGGGATGTGGCTGCTCACTAGGTTTTTCTCCACTCAACTCCTCCACTGGTCTCCCCTCACTAGCCTTCTCACTTTCTTTCCCAGAGAACACTTTCCCCGAAGTGCTCACAAACATGATAGGCTTTTGTAAATCATTTGTGGGTGTAGGAAACACGGGTGGAGCTGGGGTTGTGTCTAGTCGGTTCCTAAGGTGGTTAGGTTTTGGGGGAAATCATTTTTGTGGTGGGTTTTTGGTGGCTCCAGGATATTCTCTCCACTCCCCTCACCAACCTTGTTTGCCCCAAGTCCCTCACCATCCTGCCTCTTAAACGCCTCGATCATCATCCTCAACTGAGGTTCATGACCAGACAACCAACCCATCAACTTCCTCAAGTCATCATTCTCATCCTGCAAACGATCAACATAATGTGCAAGTTCCAAATTTTTCAAGGCATGCATTTCACAGGTAGAGCATGATGTAGGCATGGGTTCCTTCAATTTAGCCTCAAGTGAACTAGTGTAAGCATGCATCTCAACAATCTTAGCATGCAAAACAGGGCAAGAAGTGCAACCACCTAGCAAAGCAGGTCTAGACTTAAGCTCAGCCACTTCAACCCCAAGCACATCTAGTTCCTCACACTTGGAGGCATGCTTCTCCTTAAACAAAGCAAGATCAGCAAGGAATATGGAGCAATCAGCACAATCAACCTCATCCGAAACAACAAGGCTAGCCTTAAGGGAATCAATCTCAAGCTTGCTATCAAGCACCTGTGTCTCTAGCTCAGCCACTCTAGTCCTAGCATCCTCGAGTGATGCCCTAAGCTCTTTTCTCATTTTCTTGGCCTCTCTAAGCATGTCATGACGGTTATCAAGCAAAGAGCCAAGCCTCTCATTCTCCTGGCGCAAGAAGGGAAGTTCATCATGCACCTCGTCGTCGGACTCAGAGTCCGAGTCGCTCTGTGTGCTCTTCTTGGTGCCGGAGCTCGCCGCCATGGTGCGAAGCCGTCTCTCGCGAAGCAGCTTAGCCCGCTCAGGTTCTTGGACGACTTCTTGTTCTTGTGACGATCACCTTCATCCTCACTGCTGCTCGAGCTCGAGGTGGAGTACGCGGAACTGGAGTCGATGTCGCTCGCTCCAACCATCGCTCGGGCCTTGCCTCGGCTCTCCTTCTTCCTCGATCGTCGCTCGTCCTTGTACTTGTTCTTGTGCTTTCTCTTGTGGTCGCGCCTCGACCAGGTACTTGCCATCGTTCCTCGGCTTGTGCTTTTAGCCGTCCTTGTTCTTGACCTTCTCCTGGCAGTCGGCGACGAAGTGTCCCGGCTTGCCACACTGGAAGCACGTCCTCGTGTTCCTCCTCATGTTCACCCGGTTCTCGTGCAGCCTCTCGAACCGCCTCGTCAAGAGCGCCAGCTCGTCCTCTCCAAGCTCGTCAAACTCCTCATCTGGCATAGACATCAAAGAGGAGAAAGAGAACATCCTGGTGGATGGGTTAGTGTTAGCCTTTCCTTTCGAACCACCAACGAGGGCAAGACTACGGGAATCAGTCGGTCCCTCGAGCTTGGCAGTCATGCCCCTATCCACCTCAGCTGACTTGAGCTTCGAGAACAGCTCGTTCACCGTCAGAGTGTCATCCTTCTCCGACTCCACAATAGCCTCGAACTTTCCGCCCCAAATCGTACGATCCAAAGAGTGTAAGAGCTTGACCGCTCTATCATGATCATCGTACGGGAGCACGTCCACATTGGCCCTCATGTTGTTCACAACCACCGTGAACCTCTGAAACAAGGCATCGATGGACTCACCGGGGAGATGATTGAAGTTCTCGTACTCTCTCTGGTAGGTCGCATACATCCGTGCCTAAACCTGGGCGTTCCCAACATGAGCCTCCTTCAACACCGCCCAAATCCTACAAGCCAAGTGCTCGGTGTGCACCCGATCGAACTCAGGCTGACACAAAGCACGAAACAAGTAGTCGACTGCCTTATTGTTGGCGTCGAATCTGTCCCTCGATCCTGGAGCGAGGAAGTCCATCGGCTGGACATAGCCTGTGTCCACCGTGACATCCCAAAGAGTCCGACCCTTTCCGCGGAGAAACGCACCCATCCGCTTGCTCCACATCTGGAAGTTCTTGCCATCGAAGTGTGGAGGACCCGAACCCCGTTCCTGGTATGCCATCCTTGGATCTTAGACTGGTTAGAGTCAATAAAGACCCGAACCGGCTCTGATACCACTTGAAGGACCGATACGACGAACCAGAGAGGGGGGGAGTGAGTGGGAGCCGATAAAAATTCTTCTCGAAGGAGATAGGAACTCCAACAAGATGAACAAGGCTTCCAACACACGTATCCGACTCACTACCCAAGTTGGCCAAGCCCACGTAGCCACTGGACCTATGAACCAACACACAACCTTCCGACCCGAGAACGCAGCAGAACACCAAACCTCGAGTCTACAGACCAACACCGGTCAGACCGGTGAGCACCACCGGCCGACCGGTCCCCGCCGGTGAAACCGAGCAACTTTCACTAAGTGGCTCTACACGGTCGAGCGGGTGAGACACACCGGTCGACCGATCACCACCGAAAGCCCCCAAGGCACCAAACAAAGCCAACCGACCACCAAACCGACCTAAACACGAAACAAGAAGCACCACGAGACAACGGCGAACACACCAAGACGTTCACCCGAGCAAAATCCCACCGAGGGTTGCACCGGTCGAGATCGGCCGAGAGCACCGGCCGACCGGTGTAGCTCGGGCGACTCGGGATGAACAGCACCCGCAGGTCAACTCCCCCAAATCCAAATCTCAATCTCCCGAATCGCTCCACGGACTTGAACAAGACTTTGGGGATATTAGGAACACCTCATGAGGAGTCCATAGCCAAGTTTAATCCCACCAAAACTCGTTGAAAAAGGAGGAATCAAGGAAATCCCGCCAAGAGCACTTCCAACCCAAGAACTCAAGAAACCCCAAAATAGAGCACCTTTACTCACGGATTGGGAAGGGGAATCACAGCCCAAAGAACCACGAAGGGTTCCCACAAATTTCCCCCATCAAATCCCCAAGAGAAAGGTCCCGAAAACAACCCAAAGAAATCACCAAGAGAGGGCTCCGAAAATCACCACCAAGAACAACCAGAGAAAACACATCCAAACCTTGAGGAACCACCCCGAATCATCTATACATGAAACAAAAATTCATACAAGGTCTAGCAAGCCGCCCGATCATCCAACCCTCTCAACAAGATCTCTCCATGAAGCTCTCTTGCTAATCCTATGGAATACCTAAGGAAAATAGGAAGGAAAAAGGGAAAACAAAAGAGCTAGGGTTCCAAGAGTTGGCTGCCATCCTCTCACCTCTTGGTTTATATGGAGGCAACCGAAAGTCTAAAATACCCTTCTCTAACAACTAGGGATACAAGCCCCTCAAGGGCGGATTTGGAAGTCTTCATGTCTTCTCCATCGGACGGATGCCCGGCGACCGCACCCTGCGTAGCCTCGATGCAAGCCATGCCATCCCGACGCGTGTCCTCCGCTTCGAAGTATCCGGACTGCGTCGTCGCACACCGGTCAGACCGGTGCTCCTCACCGGTCAGACCGGTCTGGCTGCTGTAGCACCGTCTTCGGTTCTTCAGTCTTGGCTTTGTGGATCAACCAAGGAACCCAGTGGTTTTCTGGTGAACCACCGGAAACCCCGCGAACTCGGTGTAGCCTCCGCCAATCTCCACTCATGACTCGGCTCCCACATAGTCCCAGCTCGACCTTGGTTTTGAGGCTCAACCAAGAAACCGTCCATGACTTCATCTTGCTGTTCATGCCACCATGCAGCCCGCACTTGACCCCGGTGGCCACCGGGTCCCTCGAACGAAGCCTACTTGTCTTCTCCACACCTAGAGGCCTCACCGGCGACGACCTTTAGCGCTTGTTCTTCACCTGCACCAACACCAGTCAAGCCGCAACCTGCACCTGCAATACTTAGCCAAGAATCAGTCCACACAACGTTGTCAATCACTCATCACACAAGGAAGTGACCATCCACAGGTCCTCGAACCACACATGGTCCTCACTTTCCTTTCTTCTTCCTCCATTCACTAGTTTTGTTCCCAAACTCAGATCCATCACTGCACCAACCCTGCTGTCTCCGGCCCCCACCGCCGCCCACGACCGGCGGTGACCTCGCCGGCGGGCGGCGCCGTCGCCGCCCGCTGTCCCGCCCACACACTGGCCCCACCGCCGGTCCGGCTGCCTCCCACACCATCCCTCTAGGTTCGTGGCCATTGAAGCTTCTCCAACCGCGAACCCCCAAACCCTAACCGGAACCCTTAGACCGCCGGCCTCCACCACCACCCATGGCCGACGGCGACCCGCTGTTGTCCGCCCCGCCTACCAACCGCTGGAGATGCCCAGGGTGAAGCTTTTGGAAGCGTCACAGGGGAGGTAGAAGACGATTAGGTAAGCACGTGCGGCGTTCGCTGCTAACCGTTGCGGCGCGCGCACGTCAAATAGGATTTTTGCTTGCCAAGTGGCATGCCATCCTAAAGATCGGCCCCAACGAATGGTCTGGTGCCGCTACTTGAGACCGAGATCTCTGCTTGTGGGCCTCATGACATCGACCGATGCGCTTATGCCACGGAGGTTTTCCTTGCTACCTGCTACAAGGCTCTTATAGAGCATCGTGTTCTGCTTGAGGGTACCCTGCTGAAGACAAACATGGTCACGCCTGGTTCCGACTCCATGAAGGTGGCCCTTGACGTCATTGCTCGGTACACATCGTCCGAGCACTTCGAAGGGCGTCCCTCCCGCCGTGCCGCCCATTTTATTCCTCTCCGCGGACAGAGTGAGGAGGAGGCTACCCTAAACCTTAACGCCATGAACAAGCTTAACACCAAGATGCCCTGGTTCCTGTCGTTTGCCTTCGGTCGCGCTCTCCAGGCAAGCACGCTTAAGACTTGGGCTGGCAAGGAGGATGGCAACCAAATTTTTTGCCACCGTTAGAAGGGTCACTCCTTCAAAAGGGACTTCTGCGTGGGTTCATACAATTTTGCCACTCTTAAGTTGAGCACCCTACATTTTCGCCATTTTGTTCTACGTATCAGTCGACACCCTCCCTCCACGCTGGATTAACCCTGTGAAATGACATCTCTGCCTCGCCTCTTCTGTGACTCCCGCACGACCTCGATGCCATCGGGTTCCTCATCCCCACCGACGCGGCCCGGGTCACCACGCGCGCACCGAGCCACGTTGCAGGAGGTGGCATTAGTGGTCGGAAGCGCCAACGGCGGCGGCATCGTCGCCCACGGGGGCGCGGATGGGATGTCAGGCCTGATGTCCGTGCGGTCGCGGACCGTGGCCGTGGCCTCGAGCCCCTAAACGGAAGCGCTAGTGGCGGCGTCGTCACCCGGCGGGGACGCGGATGGGGTCTCGTCGGGGGCTGGCGCCGGGAGCAGCTCCATGGAGAGTGCCCTCGACAGGCGTGGTGGGAGGCAGGCGGCGCGGAGAAAGCAGCGAGGTGCGGGGACGCGCACGACGCTCGCGCCCAGTCCCGCAGGTCCCCATCCAACCATCAAGCCGTGACTTCGCCATTAGCCGCCAGAGACAGAGCTTTCCCTGCCCCGCTGCAGGCCGTGGCCGCCCGTCCGAGGTTGAAGAAGGTCCTAACGTGTGGGCCCCACATGGAAGTGGATGACGCGGAGGAGACGATGGGGTCCGGAAGGCATGTGTGGGGAGTAGAAGGATAAGGCCAGGGGCAAATGGGTCATTGCACGTCATCATTCCAGCGTGGAGGGAGGGTGTGGACTGCCACGTAGAACAAAATGGCGAAAATGTAGGGTTTACAACTTAAGTGTGGCAAAATTGTAGGAACCCACGCAAAGAGGCCTTTTGAAGGAGCGGCATCTGTAATTGTGGCAAAAAATTAAATATCCCAGAGAACGTGGACAATGCAAGGGCGGCCTTCCATTCACACCAGAAGATGCAAGGCCAAGTCCAAAGCTACATTGGGAACATACAAGCAGGATAGCCTCACCCTCACTGCTTAAAATTAAATACATCTTAGAGAGCTTACACATGCATGAAGGGATGACAAATAGAGATTGATTCTCGCGTGTTGCCTATCAGTTCGTCTTGATGTACAAGCTAGCATTTAGCTTTCTTAACCTGGTTTGCCTTTGCCGTCCTTTCTTCGGATTTTTTTAAATTTCAATAAAATAATCTTTGTTATGCTTCCCTTAATAACGTGATGCTGCTTCATAAATTAGGTAGGTGTGTAAGGAAAATGGCCCTAGGTCATAATGATTATATGGTAATGTGTTTGCAAAATGTGCCTTTGTAAGTATTTTATAGGTTCTAATGATGAATTCCAAAACCATCAAAGTTAGAATAGTTAGAAGAATTCTATGGCATCCAAATGACAGTAAAAATCTAGTCAGTTTTTTTTTTCTAAACCTTACATATGATAGTATTGAAGTTTTTTTTTTTGACCGCAACTGTGGGATCCTCACGGTATAAAAAGTTTTTAATTAAAAAGGGGAACTAAATGGTATTGAAGTTGGCAAAAAGACACCTGAAGATTTGAAGTGGATCATTTGGTGGCCCTATGATAGCATTAGGATCAAGACAAGTGCGCGCACTGTTACCAACAACACATTCAGTGTGAATAGTGAGCTTCACCTAATCAGTCAAACATCATCAACTCGGCTAAGCATCGGCTCAAATTTAGCTCTGGAAGTTTTCGTAGTTATTTGAGACATCACTAATTCACTAATTCATAGGTGAAGAAAGTGGCTCGGTGTCATCGACTCGCACTGAAGAGGCTCACCAGATGCGAGCATCGCTAGTCAGGTTACCTGCTCCGGCCAGCAGTGAGCCACGCTCTCGGCGTGCAAAGATGCTCCTGCATGCAGCCAGGCTCCAGCGAAACTGTGAGAATCGGTCGTTTCTGCCCAGCTTGGCTGGCGCGGTGCAAAAACACGGTGCTTGAGACTGAGTCAACAGGCAACGCAAATGCAATTTTGCATCTCCCTTCGTCACTGTGCCTCACGAATTCCTCAAATACATTTGGCGAGCGGCGGCGTGAGGCGAGTGCGGCGCGGTGGAGGAGCACCGGTGGGAGTCGAGCGCGGCGGAGGAGCGCCGGTGGGAGTCAAACACCGTGCAGGAGAGGGTTTGTCGACGGCGCACCTACTTGAGAACCTCGACACCCGTTTGTGCATCATTATTTGACTATGCATGGTTTTTGGTTGCTTGTGTGAGGTCTAAAAAGTTTATAAAATTTTGTGAAAAAGTTTGAAAAGGTTTATAAATTTTGAGTTTAAAAGTTGGTTTTAATTGTGTTTGAAAAAAGAAGAGAAAAAAAAGAAAACCTCGTCTCCGTACCTTTCAACCCGCAGCGGCCCATCGGCCCAACATCTCCTCCCGCAGCAGCCCGCCTACCTGCTCTTCTTTTTCTTTCTTTTTGTATCACTGACAGTGTGGCCCTGCCTATCAGCCCCCCTTCTCCTTCCTCGCGCCCCTTCCCTTCCTCTGTTCAAGACCGGCACGCCGCCGGGATCCCCGCCCTGCACCGCGCCTCCTCCGTTTTCCCCCTTCCAGCAGCAGGCTCCAATCAAGAGCCATGATCGTCGCTCACGTTTCCTCTTCAAAATTTCCGTTTCTCCCTTTCCCCTTTCTTCTTTATGCCGTGGCGCCGCCGGCCGTTAATGGCAAGCTTGCCGGCCACCGCGCCCTCTCGCTTCCCCTCCCCTCTCTCCCTGTCGCTATTTAAGTTTGAGCTCGAGCTCACGCCCTCCCCATTGCACTCACAGCGCACCCATACATACACTCGAGCACCCCATTCACCATCATCGCCGCCTCTGCATCTCACCGCTGCCAGAAGCCGTCGGTGAAGTGCTCCTTGGCTTCTATCTTTTCTTTCTCCTGTGTGATCATACCCCTCACGCGACGCTTATTGTCCAGGAGAATCGTCACCGGATCGTGCAGCGCCTGGGGCTCTTGTTCCCACCCGCCGGAGCGCCGCCCGAGCCGCCGCCGACGCTGGTCGCCGCCGTCACCAATCTTCACCGTCGTAGACTCTTCCTCACCAGCAAGCTTGTTTTCTCCGTCTCTTGGTGGTAAGCATCAACTTCCCGCCATTCTCGGTCGTCCACGCACGCCGCGGCGCCGCCGCCCGCACGCCGGCGAGCCCCGCACCGCCCCCCTTCGGTGCCGGCCGCCGTGGGAGCCTAGCCCGCCTCCCTGAACCCATGGATGTGTGCGCTTTTGCTCCAGCTACGTGTAGAGGCCGCTAGCGCACGATTTGATGCCCTGTAGCCCGAGTTAGGGATGTGTTGGCTAACTTCCGATGAAGCACCTCCGCATCGCTCTTGTTTCCAGTGTGCGCGCCGCCGCACTTCGCTTGCTCAAGTCCTCGGCCTTTGGATCTCACGCGGACGGTTCAGATCAAAACGGGGAGTACCCCTTGGCCTTGGTCCACCGTGGACCCGTACACCGGGCTCACGCGCGCGGCCCACCGCGCTTGCGCACATTCTCAGCCGCCGGATCAGAGATCCACGGCTCGGATCGCATCCAACCCCAGGTCAAACTTGAGTATACCGGTCAGCTGGTGTAATTTTGATCAAGAGTCCCTGGGTTTCTATGTATTTGCATGCCGGTACTTCCACCTATAGAAACCATCACAAACAGGTCCTGAATCTTATGATCTAGCCCTTGTCTTCTCTGTTTAATAGCACCTGAGGTCCTTTGAAGGACCGATTAGTCTACCAGAGAGGGGGGGAGTGAATGGGAGCCGATAAAAATTCTTCTCGGAGGAGATTGAAACTCCAACAAGATGAACTTGCTCAATCAGACCCCCAAAATCACATAGCTACTGCTGTGCTACTGGTCCTAGGAACAAACACTACCAACAACCTCAACTCCTACGCACCCACGACAGCGGAAACAAGTCGGAAGCCGGCCGTCCAGAGGCGGTGGTTAGACCGGGTATGGGGGCGGTTAGACCAGCTCCACCAGGCAACCAAGAAATCCTCTGAAACACCTCTTCCGAGCACAAAAACGCACCACGGTTTCACCAACAATGATCTCTGGTCAAGGCCATGCTAGCTACTAGGAAATCTTGGCGAAAACCAAAACTTCACCCAGGGGCCTAGGGGGGTTAGACCGGCTACCAGGGGTGGTCTAACCTCCTGTACCCAACAAAGAACTCCAAGAAAGAACTCCTGGCAAACAGCACGAAAACGACGCGAAATTTCACCCGAACGCTCCTCTGATCAAGGCGAACAAACTCATAGAGGAAAATCCGGCGAAATCAAAACCTCGACTTGGAAGGGCCAGGGCGGTTAGACCACCCTCCCCAGGCGGTTAGACCGCCCCTTCGAGAAAACCAACCCGCGGGTCAAACCTCAACTTCCCATCGCCCGATCTCCCGAATCACTCCACGGATTGCAGCGAAACTTTCGGGAATAGCTGGGTTACCTCCTGGGCAACCTCTACCTCAAAGGAATCGACCCGAATCGCTATCAATCAAGAGGAATCGAAGAAATCGTCTCTCTATGTCAAGAACTCGCCCAACTCGAAAAACCACCAAATCGAGTCCGATTCAAGGGAGATTTGGGGGCAAAGTCACCAGACAAAGAGGCACAAGATCCTCATACGTGACACCCAATGAAATCCCCAAGAAATCGTCCTCAAAATTCCGCCAAGAAAAGCACAACAAAGAGCTCCGAAAATCACCACAAAGAAGGACGGGAAAAACACTTCACCACCTTGAGGAACAACGCTGAACCATCTATATATACCATGAAGGTTCGTACAAGGTCTAGCTTGCCACCCATACATTTATCCCACTCTCTTGATCTCACATGAAGCTCTGAAGCTAGTCCTAGAAAACTAGAGGGAAAATGAGAACGAAAATAGAAAAACAAATGAGCTAGGGTCCTAGAGTTGGCTGCTATCCACCCCCTCAAAGAGTATACATGGAGGCACCCAAAAGACTAAACTACCCTTCATAACTAGGGATACAAGCCCCTCAAGGGCGAATCTGGAAATCTTTAGAATTTCTCCATCGGAGGGATGCCAGGCGACCACAACCTGCTTAGCCTCGAAGCAAGACTCTTGACGCGTGTCCTCCGATTCAAAGCTTCTCAGCGGCAGCGACCAAGGCGGTTAGATCGGCCCTGGCGATCTGACCGGCACAGGCGGTCTGACCGCCCCTCCTGGGTGGTTGAACCGACCTGGGTGGCCACACATCCTCCTCGAGTCTTCGGCCTCGGTTTTGTGGCTCAACCGAGTAACCTAGTGGTTTTCTGGTGAACCACTGCAAACCCCGCGAACTCGGTGTAGCCTCCGCCAATCTCCGCTCATGACTCGGCTCCCACGTAGTCCCGGCTCGACCTTGGTTTTGAGGCTCAACCAAGAAGCCGTCCACGACTTGGTCCCGCTGTTCTTGCCACCATGCGGCCCGCACTTGACTCCGCTGGCCATCGAGTCCCTCGAACGAAGCCTACTTGTCTTCTCCACGCCTGGAGGCCTCACCGGCGACGACCTTTCGCGCTTGTTCTTCACCTGCACCAACACCAGTCAAGCCGCAACATGCACCTGCAATACTTAGCGAAGAGTCAGTCCACACAACATTGTCAATCACTCATCACACCAGGAAGCGACCATCCACCGGTCCTCGAACCACACATGGTCCTCAATCTCCCCCTTGATGAGTGCATTGACAACGCACAAGATTTGGAACCAAAGAGAAAAAGGAAAAGAAAATAAACGAGTAAAACGGAACCTCAACGAGCGATCGAAAGCCAAAGAAAGGCAAAGAACAAGATCACTTGAAGAAGACAAGTCTCGGACCCCTTAGGCCAGAGCAACGGCTCGACACATCCGAGACAAAACCATGCTCAAACAAAGAGCGCAAACCACCAAACCAAAGCTCGAACACCACAAAGAGCTCCCCCTGCACATATGCAAGCTCCCATTGAGCCAATGCAGCAATGCAACATGGGAATGCAACAAAGAGGAAAAGTCTGCTCACCTTGCCCAAGGCGGTTAGACCACCCTCACCAGGCAGTTAGACCGCGTACCACACATCTGACCGCCTGGGGGGTGGTTAGACCGCCCCATGTGACCAACCCTGCACCAAACTACTCAAAATGCTCCCAGGTGCCCAAATTATGCACAAACTTCTCCCACTTGTTGACAATGCATGAATCAAGGCAAAATGAGAAAAGTTTCAACATATAGCTTCTCATATGTACAAAATTCATCACAAGATGCTACACATGTCCAAATGAGCAAGTTAGATACTCTACATATTCGTAATGGACTGAACTACATGATCACCAAGTTTCACAACCATTGGACAAGGCTAAAAAGGATTTGAGCAATTATGCGAAAAGTTACCCTCTCATGAGCAAAAACCTAAACATGAGCAAAACATGTCAAAAGGGCAAAGCCACACAAACATCATGCTAGGACAACCATTCTAACCATAAGACCATCACAAACACCCACAAGCACCTCATGTCATGTCAAAGCCACCGAGCCATGTGGCTACTTCTACATACGAGACTTCTCATTGGTACGCATCATGCAACGGTTTAGCACCCAAAGCAAATTTACATTAAGCACAAATGACATGGGAGCACATTTTCCATATATTTTACATTTCAATTTCAGATTCTTAAATGGTACATGAAATGTCTTTGCAACAAAAAAGAACTTATGCCCCTCCACAAGATAAGCATGAGGGCTAAACATTCATCATGGCAACCGAGCCTTTGGCCCTATATGATCAATAAACTAGCTATCCAACCACAAATTAAGCATAACTAAGCCACTAAAACATGTCAAGATCATATAAGGGCATTTATACAAGAGAGAGCATATATGTGACATTTTTCAAAAACATAGCCATCAACCATGGATTATAAATCTAGATCATCAAGAGCTAAGCCAAACTAACCATAGCATACCAAACTAGCTCACACGATCAGATATAGCACATCATGGTGAACAATGTATATAGGAGAAGCTTTTCCTAACAAATGCATATGATACAAAATGCATGCAACCTAAGATACAAAGATGCCTATACATCATGTTACATATGCCATTCCAAATGCAAGAAATGCATAAAATAAAGCTATGCATATGCTACAAAGGAGCTCCCACACACCCAACTCAAGAAATCAAACACACACAAAGCTCTCCCCGCAAACAAGTGAATGTTTCTTGATCTAGGGGTTTGGTGAAAATATCGGCTAGTAGGTCATGTGTGGGTACATGGATCAAGGTTATCTTTCCTTTCTCTACATTGTCTCTCAGAAAATGATACCTCACTCCTATGTGCTTGGTTTTGGAATGAAGCACTGGGTTCTTTGCAACACTTATGGCACTGGTGCTATCACATTGATGTGGAACGTGGGTATACTCCTCACCAAAGTCACTCATGGTGTATGTGATCCAAAGGAGCTGAGAGCAACAACTAGCTGCGGCAACGTACTCTGCCTATGTAGTGGATTGAGCAACACTCAACTGTTTGCGGGAAGACCAAGACACCAAAAAAGATTCCAAAAAATGGCATGTCCCAGAAGTGGACTTCCTATCCAACCGACACCCGGCAAAATCCGCATCTGAAAAGCCATGAATAGCCAAAGAAGAAGACGCGCAGTACCAAGGCTGATGTCGGGGGTGTGACGCACGTACCTGAAAATTCGCTTCACCGCTTGCCGATGCGAAGTCCTCGGAGACGCTTGAAAACGAGCGCACAGACATACCGAGAACTGGATGTCCGGCCTCGTCGCCATCAAGTAGAGGAGTGACCCGATCATGCTCCGGTACTCCTTCTGGTCCATGTGTTCACCTTCCTCGTCCACATCAAGAGTTGTAGTCGTACTCACCGGTGTCGCCATAGCCTTGGAGTCCTCCATCTTGAACTTCCGCACAATGTCCTTGTTGTACTTATCTTGGTGCACAAATGTTCCTTCCTTTGATTGCTTGATCTGTAACCCGAGGAAAACTGCAACTCGCCCATCATGCTCATCTCAAATTCCCTGCTCATATCCTCTGCAAACCTTGCAACAAGAGAGTTAGACGAGCCACCAAAGACAATATCATCCACGTACACCTGCACAATCAGGATATCTCTGCCCTACCTAAGTAGAAACAAGGTCTGATCAACCTTTCCCATCTCAAAACCTCTCTCAAACAAGAACCCCATCAACCTACCATACCAAGCTCTAGGCGCCTGCTTCAACCCATACAATGCTTTCCTCAACTTGTACACCCGGTGGGGGTACTTCTCACTCTCAAACCTCGGTGGTTGCCTCACATACACTTCTTCCTCCAACACACCATTCAGGAAAGCACTCTTCACATCCATTTGGTGCAACTTGAACCCTTTAGCCATGGAAAAGGCTAGAAGGATCCTTATCGCCTAAAAGTCTCCTCGTAGTCGATCCCCTCCTTCTGACTAAACACCTGGGCAACAAGCCCTGACTTGTTCCTCACCACTTCACCTTTCTTTCCCTCTTTATTCTGCCACACCCACTTTGTACCAATCGACTTACACCCTAGGGGAGGGTCAACCAATTGCCAACCCTGATTCCTCTCAAAGTTCTCCGACTCCTCATGCATCGAATTAACCCAATTATGATCAGATATTGCGTGTCCAATGTCTTTGGGCTCAAAAGTAGCAACAAATGCAGCATGAGCAAAATGAGAATTGTTTCGAACCCTCGACCGTGAAGTACGTTCATTCATGTCGCCGATGATCCTCGAAGCTGGGTGATCCACTTGTACTCACCGGGGAGGTTCTCGCCTTGATGCTACCTCCCCCTCAACTGTAGCTTCTCCTCGATCTTGATTTGTCGTCATAGGTGTAGGAGAGGGGCCGTCCACCACTTCAGTTGAAGTAGTAGGTACATGTTCAGCCGGGGGCACCACACCGCCATCATCATCATCTCCAAGTTCATGCTCCTCCTCCTGAAAGATCTCCTCGCCAAGCTCATCATCACCTGCACACTCAAAGACAAGCTGACTACGTGGTTGTGTCTCGTCGAAGGTTACCTCCCAAGTCTCCACGATTTGGTTAGTTTCAAGATTGAGCACACGATATGCTCTAGAATGAGATGCATAAGCAAAGAAAATACCATCGACCGACCTAGCCTCTAACTTATCCAACTTCTTCCCTTTCTTCAGAATCAAGCACTTACAACCAAAGACATGGAAGTGACTCACCTTGAGTCTGCGACCGTGCATCAACTCGTAGCAGGTTTTCTACTTATGCACTCTGAGGTAGATCCTGTTCGACACATAGCACGTGGTGTTCACCGCCTCAGCCCAGAACTTTCTCAGAGTCCTATGCTCATCAAACATCGTCCGAGCCATCTCACACAAGATTTTGTTCTTCCTTTCCACAACAGCATTCTGGGGAGGCGTATACGGACTCGAAAACTGGTGTTCAAGACCTAGGTCATGGCAAAAGGTCTCAAAACGAGAGTTTCTGAATTCTAAGCCATTGTCACTGTGGATTGCTCATATGGCATCTTCGTGCCTCTCATTCCTCAACCCCAAGACAAGATCTCGAACAAAACCAAATGTCTCCCCCTTATCCTCAAGAAAGGACACCCACGCATACCGAGAATAGTCGTCCACCACAACAAGGACATACCACTTCCCACCCGCAGATCACACAGAAGCTGGGCCAACAAGGTCCGTATGGAGCAGCTCGCATGGATGCTCAGTCATCACATCGGTGAGAGGCGGGTAAGAAGAGGCTACCATCTTGGCATGCCTACACGGCGCACAAACCAACTCTTTCTCATGCCCCAACCATGGCAATCCTCAGACCAAATTGAGTTTACTCAAGCGAGACAAAAGGTCAAAGCTCAAGTGACCCAACTTCCTATGCCACATCCATAACTCACTCGAAGAACTAGCCAAGAAACATCTCTCAACACCAGAAGACTGAGAAAAATCAGCTCGAAACACCTGACCCTCGGGAACGACCATAAAGACAAGGTCCCCTCGAGAGTCCGAAATCTGAGAACCACCAGGGCCGAAACAACACTTCAAAACCCTCATCCAACTGCTGGGACACACAAAGTAGATTGTATCCAATCGATTGAACAAGAGCAACACGCTTGAGAGTGATCTTGTCACTTGCCTTAATCTCACCTTCTAAGAGCACACGTCCACGCCCATTGTCCCCAAAGGTGATGTACCTCTTTGTCACCACTGGGACAAGAATTGAGAACCACCCCTTGTCTCCGGTCATATGCCTCGAGCAAACGGAGTCAATTAACCAAATGTTCTTCAAGTCTCCCGCCTGAAATTCAAAAATGAGCACGTGAGCGAACAAACGACTCAGCACTGGGGTTAGTACCAAAAAAGTAAAATCAGTGCCGAGCCATTTGCTCAAAAGTGGGGTTAGCACAATCCAAAATATCTTTCCTACCAAAACTACCACCACAAACACCACCACAGTAACCACCATGAGGGAACCAACCCTCTCTACCTGGTGGAGGACCAAAACCACGAAAGGAAAACTGTGGACCGTCCCTCCTCTCCTTCTCAAAGCTACGACTCCTCCCATCCACATATTGAGCATGAGGGGGAGAATGCCTAGCAAATGGACCACCTGCAGACTCCCCAGACCTACCACCAGCACCACGACCTCCAGAATTGAAACCACTCGACTCACCACCTTGAAAACCACTCCGCCCAGAATTCCGGGGGCGGTTGAACCGCCTAGCCGGGCCGGTCTAACCACCCCCCACTGGGGAGGGCCGGTCTGACCGCCTAGCCAGGCCGGTCTGACCACTCTCTCCAGAACAGCTCCTCGGCTGCGGGAACTCGCATCTCCCCATGACGGAACACTTCTCACCACAGCTTTATCCTTGGGCAGTGGCATATGAGGCTTAGGTACACCATGGGAAGAGTTGTACCTATCCTTGTTCGCCCAATCCTTTGTCATCCTTTCCTGATGCTTCCTCTTGAAGCAAAACTCATCCTTGTGACCCACTTTCCCACAATAGCCACAATGGAACCTCACAAGCTTAGGCTTAGGCTTAGGTGGGGCTGTTCACTTGGTTCCTCTCAACCGGTTTCTCCTCACTAGCCTTCTCACTTTCTTTCGCAAAGAGCACTTTCCCCGAAGTACTCACAAACTTGATAGGCTTTTGGAAATTATTTGTTTGTGGAGGGAACACGGGTGGAGCTGGAGTTGTGTCTAGTCGGTTCCTAAGATGATTGGGTTTAGGAGGAAAATCATTTTTGTGGTGGGTTTTTGGTGGCTCTGGAATGTTCTCTCCACTTCCCTCACCAACCTTGTTTGCCCCAAGTCTGTCACCATCCTGCCTCTTGAATGTCTCGATCATTATCCTCAACTGAGGCTCATGACCAGACAAACAACCCATCAACTTTCTCAACTCATAATTCTCATCCTGCAAATGATCAACATAATGTGCAAGTTCCAGATTCTTCAAAGCATTTAATTTACAGGTAGAGCAAGATGTAGGAATTGGTTCTTTCAATTTAGCCTCAAGAGAAACAGTATAAGCATGCATCTAATCAATTTTCTCATGCAAAACAGGGCAAGAAGTGCAAGCACCTAGCAAAGCAGGTCTAGCCTTTAGCTCAGGCACTTCAACCCTAAGCACATCTAGTTCCTCACACTTGGAGGCATGCTTTTCCGTAAACAAAGCAAGATCAGCAGGGAAAATAGGACAATCAGCACATTCAACTTTATCAGAAACAACAGGTGAAGCTTTCAAGGAATCAATTTCAAGCTTAGCATCCAAGTTTTGTGTTTCTAACTCAGCCACTCTAGTCCTAGCATCCTGAAGCAAAACCCTAAGCTCTTTCCTCATTTTCCTAGCCTCTCTAAGCATGTCACCATGATTATCAAGCAATAAGCCAAGCCGTTCATTCTCCTGACGCAAGAAGGGGAGCTCATCACACACCTTGTTGTCGGAGTCAGAGTCCGAATCGCTCTGTGTGCTCTTCTTGCTACCGGAGCTCTGCGCCTGAAGGATCGGATGGCGACTAGAGAGGGGGGGAGTGAATAGGAGCCGGTAAAAATTCTTCTCAAAGAACCAGGCCTATACCCTAGACAAAACCCGGTCGCACTCGAGCGATGGATCGAATCACACACCAATCACCAAGACAACGAGGTTA
This sequence comes from Cenchrus americanus, assembly GCA_947561735.1. Lineage (NCBI taxonomy): Eukaryota > Viridiplantae > Streptophyta > Magnoliopsida > Poales > Poaceae > Cenchrus > Cenchrus americanus. Next base: position 158,945,409 of record OX387242.1, on the reverse strand, counting down.
TGGATCAACCTCTAGTCTTAGGAACGATTCCTTGAAGAACACGCAGAAGCACGAAAGAAGGAGGAAGGAATCGAACCAAGGAACAAAGCTGCCAGCCTCTGGCGGACTGTCCGGCTAGGCGGGGCGGACGGTCCGCAAAGGCCGCGCGGACTGTCCGACAGGGTATCGCGGACTGTCCGCACCCGTGCCGTGGACCGTTCGGCCTGGGCCGTGGACTGTCCGAAAAAGACACCAGAACCTCCAGAGACGCACCGCGAATAACGGACCGTCCGCGGGGAGCACGCGGACTGTCCGCCAGGCACCCGCGGACCATCCGCCCAGCACACGCGGACCGTCCGAAACTTCACCCAACCAAAACTCAAAACCACCACGGATCGAAAACAAAGCCGAGCAAGAACATGAAGAACACGCGACGAACACGCACGGCGCAGACCGTCCGCCTCACCCTCGCGGACCATCCGCCCCTTGCGGACAGAGCAGAAAACTGCTCGACCTCGAAGGTCCACACCTCCAATCCATCACCCGATCTCCCAAACGGTAGAAGCTATTGAGGCAAGAGTCTGGGGGCATGAAAAGCGTCAACCAAGGATTCTATACCCCAAAAATTTTGCCTCCTAACTTCCTAAATCACCAGGAATCGCGGATCCTTTGAACACCACCAAAAACTAGAGCTCCGAACGAAAATCCTTGAATCAAAGTGGTTTCCCGGCGTTTGAGGGCACAAGATCAATCACAAAGATGCACTAGACATCCATCCATGTTTCCCTCAAAGAAATCCGGGGAGAAACCCACTCAAATCTGCGGAATCCCACCAAGAACAAAGGCACCAAAAACAAGCACGAAAAAGACCACGAAATTCACAACACCGAATCTTCTATACAAACCAGGAAAGATTCACAAGGTCTAGCATACCGCCCTAGCATCCATCCCTCTCAACAAATCTCTCATGAAGCTCTCATCCTAGCCTAGACAAGAAATGGAGAAGAAAATGTCTCGGGAAAATGAGAAAGAGGAGGGGAGAAAATGAAACCCTAAGTCGCGGAAGGAGAGAGCCATCCACACACACCCATGGCTTATATATCGGGTCCCGCAGGTATGGGAAATGACTCGACTACCCCTAACTCAACTACTGGCGATACAACCCACGCAGGGGCATTTATGTAATGTTTGTGGGTCTTGCCATCGGACGGCCACACCTTCGCCGCACCCCGCGTCCTCCCGACGCAAGCCATGCGATCCCGCCGCGTGTCCTCCGCTTCGAAGCTTCTCGACACGCCCGGATTCCGTCTCCGTCATGTTGGGCCTTCGGACTTGGTTTTTAGGCCCAAACCAATAAACCGTCCTCCGATGGTTTTGTGGGCAAACCACTAAACCCCGCGTGCTCGTCCCGGCCTCCCGCGAAGCCTCTTGACTCGGCCGCCACCGTGCACCGGCTCGAACGTCCATGACTTCATCTTGCTCGTCTCGCCACCATGTGGCCCGCACCTAGTCCCGCCGTCCACCGGGTCCCTCGAACCGAGCCTACTTGTCTCTCCATCTCCTGGAGGCCCCTCAAGGCTGAAGACCTTTCGCGCCCGTTCTTCACCTGCAACAACACGAACTAGGCCGCAGCCTACACCTGCGCACTGAGCCATGAGTCAGTCCAACACCCGTTGTCAATCACTCATCACTGAGGAGCGGTCATCCCCCGACCATCGGGACGCTCCTGGTCCTCAGTCTCCCCCTTGATGAGTTCATTGACAACAAACAACACGAAATGAAATTCAGAGAAAGAAAGTAAGAAGAAAGAAAAACAAAGAAATGCAACTCATGACCAAAACCAAAGAAAGGCAAAGAAAGGTCACAAGCCGAGCAAAGCACAAACTCCACACTAAAAACAACAAGAAGGCTCCCCCTGAACAAATGCAAGCTCCCCCTGAACATGTGGATGCACACTTCCAAATTTTAGCTCACCTCTTCTGAATTTGCATTAAGCTTACCTCTTCTCCCTCTTGTTGACAATGTACGAATCAAGGTGAAAATGCAGGAATGTAAAACAAAGCATATAAACATCTACATGAGCTTCTCAAATAGACCAAATCGAGTGTCAAAGGCTAGAAGTGAGACAAAGAGCACATAAATGGATCATAACATAGTCAAAGCATTGCCACAAGTAATATATGGAAATATAGGCATGTGACAAAGCAAAGTTTCAGATTTCAGCAGTTTTATCAAAAGATGGCTCACTTCAAATGTAAAAGCCTATCCATGTCATATTCGAGCCAAAAACATGCATATCATCCAAAGATCATACAAGGATATCCAATTCTCAACAAAGGATCATTGCAAACACCCATAAAGCAAAGCATGTCATGTTAAAGCTCATGAGCCATGTGTCCACTTCGGGGAGACTTCTCCACTGGTGAACATCATGCAACATGTTTTGCACCCATGTGTGAAAGATAAGACATTTTAAGCATAAACATGATGGATGGAGCATTTTTCAAGCATACACACTTCTTTTCAAGATTAATTAATTTCATGGTACATGAAGTGCCTTTGCGGCAAAAAGAAGCTTATGCTCCCCCATGAATGCAACATAGGCTAAACATTCACAATGATATTCGGCCTTGGGCCCAAATGCAAGAGAAAGACATCCAAGCACAATCTAAGCATAGAAATCACAATTAGACCAGAACGTGACATGAATACACTACTACACATGAGTGGAGCACATTTCATCAAATTTAGTAAAGATTAGCATTTGATTCAAAAAGGGCTATCTGAAAGGACCTTGTGATGCCTAGAGGGGGGGTGAATAGGATCACTTCAAATTTATGAAATAAAAGCAGCAGATTAAAACTCCTGTCGGTACTACCGACGTGGTGCCGGTTCTACCGACAGGGTCGGTACTACCGGTACCAGGTCGGTACTACCGACAGGCAGAAATGACTTAAAGCGAAATTTGAATTTTGTGAGGTTTCTAGCAATTCTACTTGAATCAAAGTTTAAGTTTAGAGGCTAAGACCACCTGCAACCACATAGATGAGTTGGATAGCAACCAATTGATAGATCGGGCTAAAACAAGTTCTAGGGTTCGTCAGAAATAAAGAATTCATGCAAGCAAAAGGAGACACAAGATTTAATCCGAAGTTCACACCCACAAAGGATGCTACGTCTCCGTTGAGGATCCCAGAAAGGGAGGGCTATCACCAAGAGCATCTTTTCCTCTTCCAACCCCCACAAAGGAAGATTGGTGCTCACTAAGAATTCTCCAACAAGGAGAGGGCAATACAAACGATCCCAGGTGCACCACACAAAGAGGGCACTCGCGGGCGACGCCTAACCGTCTAGAAGCAAGCTTCAAGAGTAACAAATGCAAACCAAAAGCCCGGAGATGCTTCAAGTGCTCTTTAGAAGGAGAAGAACGATGGGGCTCTCAAAGCTTGGGCACACTTCACTAGAATTCACCTCTCTACTCAAACCCTAGCTCAAGGGAACCAAGGAATAGCTCTAGAGGAGACGGGAGAGGTGGAGTGAATGCTCAAGGAAGTGTTTGTCTCGTGGTTGGTCCGCAATGAGTGAGGAGGGAGAAGGGGGCTTAAATACTCAGGGCCAAAAACTAGCCGTTACTGTGCAGAATCGTGTAACCCCAGTACTACCGACACGGCGTCGGTACTACCGAGGGGGGGTTTTCAGAACCAAAATAGTACGGCCATCGATAGTACCGACACAGGGTCGGTAGTACCGACCCCTTGGCTAAAACTCGCCAGTGAAGCCATATCGGTATACCGGCCTTGCGCCGGTACTACCGAAGGGTGATCGCCGGTAGTACCATCGTGGCGTCGGTACAACCGATCCAGGCAGAGAATTTGGGAAAAGAAAAGCATTTGTGCACGTGCCAACTCTCAACTCTTCTCACTCACTTGGATTACCTTCTAGAGCACTTTTAGCATCTCTTGGCTATCTATTTGCATCCCCCTTTATAGTACGGTGTTTCATATACTCAAATTCAAAAATAAAATGAAATAAAGCCTTGATTCGAGTTGAAAACAACGACTTGAAATTGGGGGCCTTCCTTTGATATACCATATGAGTTTTATTCATTTAAGACCTGCACACATCTTGACAAAGCATTAAATACCACAAATCATGCTTGTCATTATCACCAAAATAATTAGGGGCCAAGATGCACTTTCAGTCTCCCCCTTTTTGGTGATTGGTGACAACCACAAATTGTTTTTATGAAAGATGTGTGTATTTGACAAATTTGTAAATGAAACTCTCCCTAAATGTGTGCTTTGTCTTTTATGAAGGCCTCAAATGCCTATCACATAGTTAGAAGACTTTTCACTCTCAAATTGTATACACAAGTGCATGAGTGTGATATATAAGTCGTGATGCATATGACATGATATACACAACAATAAAGTGAGAAACAACAAGCATCACAAATAGATAAACAAGGTTCCTCACATCACAAGCACAATTTAGGTCTTACAAATTTAAACGAGTTCTAGGTTCTTCACCAAGCATTACACCACACAAATACACAAATAGTCCATACATGTCCATAATCCTAAGGATAGATAGATAGATAAATGAAGATACAAGCCCACACCACACATGAGTAAATTGTGTGCTCACTCCCCCTTTGGCATCAAGCGCCAAAAAGAGGAGGCCCTTCAATCATCATAGTCATGTGGAGAGTGGGCAGCCGGAGGAGAGTCGTCATCGTCGGTCTCACCACCACCAAAGTCCTCATCGTCGATGTCGACCGGAGGAGCTCCATACATCATGGAGGTGTCGCCGTAGATCTCCCAAGGGTTGTAGAAGTTTGGTGGAGGAGCAAAATCCATGGGCTCGCGGACGGGAAAGTGCTCGATGTTGTTTTGAGCGAGCAAAGCCTTTTGACGCGTCTCCAACTTAAGGAGTTTCTCATCAACATGCTGCCTATGTGCACGAATCTCCTGTGCATTGTGCTTTCCCACATTGAAGCAAACGAAAAGACCTCGAGAGAGAAAGTTAAAGATACTCTTTTTCTTGCCCGGGGGAACGGTGCCTCGAGATGCGGATGACCCACGAGAGGAGGATGGTGGCTCATAGGTGGATGGGCCATTGGAGGAGGAGCCACCCACGGTAGTGGGACGAGGAGGGGCATGCTTGCCCAACTTGAGAAGCCGATCAATGTTGCCCTTGTTTGGCTTGTACCAAGAATGAGTCTTTTCGGGGAGGATATCAACTCCCGCCACCTCACAGGGCATCTTGAATATCCAAGGAGCATATTGGCAACTCTTGTTGGCGGACACGGAGCACACAATGATTTCTTCCCGAATGAAGTTGAATATGCTAAAGTCCTCCTTTCCCGGTGCCATCCTCACAAGAATCTCTTTTGCCACGTTGGAGATATTGGTGTTGTCACCTATCTTGGGAGTGACAGTGTAGCGAAAGAGTTGGTTCAACATCCTATAGACCGGTTTCATCCAATGGGTGGTACCAAACTCCACCTTTCCATACACAGAATCATACATGAAGGCCATCTCACTGTCAAGTGGAAACTCCCCACCATGAAGCTTGGGACGAGCGAGATCCTCCTCACCGAAACCAAGGATTTGAGCAAAACGCTCATATGAGACGGAGAGGGGCTTGCCTTGGAGGAGCCAATGAAATGTCCTTGTCTCACGACGGATGTAGAGGTTGGCATAGAGTTGGGTGACCACGTCTTCATTCCAATCATAGTTGATTACCATCACATTGGTCATCCCCTTGGCATGACAAATATCTATCGCATCATTGACGGCCGGATTTGTCAAGTGACCTAAGGAGATCCCAATTGATTGACTTCATATCAATAGTCATGTGGTCCTTGCTGAGAATGATTGACTCATACCAATCGGCATTGAACTTGAGCCAAAAGCGGATGTCCGCGTCAAACTCCTTTTGCCAAAGAGCGGGGTCGGAATACCTTTCCTTGTACACATTGTGTGACCCGCTTGTGTAATCTACCATCCTGACAATCCCCATTTGAGTAGCCGGACGAGGAGGGATGGATGGTCGAAGGATGAAAGAGGAGAGGGTTTCCAAGGAAATATCCTCATAATCATCATAGTGATCATCGGGTTGGTGAGCTTGCTTGGTACGGGCACGATACCTTGTCCCTTGGACTGGCGAGGAGCAGCTGGTGGATTGGTACGACCACGACCACGAGGGGCTTGAGAGCTAGCTCCCCCTTTCCTCTTCCTTTGAGCGAGAGGAACGTCATCTTCATCGGATCCTTCGCGAACCACTTGCTTGCCGGAGCGACCCATCTGGAGGATTAGCAAAGAGTGCATAAGATGGGTGTATAGATTATGGAAAGGGATGGCTCAACATAGGGGAGGGCTCAGTTGACAGCCCCCCATCGGTACTACTGACACAGGGTCGGTACTACCGATGGGGGTCGATTTTGGGTGGACAACTTTGAATCCGGATGATTTAGCCAACCAAAAGCTACGAAATCATAGATACGAGTTCTAGGATGGAAGAGATGATGATTTCCTAAAGCATTGCCTCTAGAAACAACTACATTGAGAGATCGATCGACGAAGATTTTGAATGTATACCTTGAGATGCTTCCCGCGCGAATCGACGAACTTTCGGCGAGGATCGGATGTTCCGGAGGGTGGGGAATCTAAAGAAGTGGACTAGAAACACTTTGCACGGTTGGTTTTTGAGATCCCCTCAAGGATTGAGCAGTGGAAGAGAGAGGGTGCGGCCAACGATTGGAAAAGAGGACTGAAACCCTAGCCCTCAGGTCGCGGGGCTTATATAGCCCAGCGCCTATTATCGGTAGTACCAACAGGTTGTCGGTACTACCGGCGGTCCCTAGAAAATGTGACAGAGATGTCATATCGGTATACCGACCCCGGGTCGGTTCTACCGGGGGGTCCGGTAGTACCGACACGGCGTCGGTTCTACCGGGGAACGCCAGAAATTCCAACAGTGAACTCATATCGGTACTCCGACCTTGTGTCGGTTGTACCGACAGTTTAACCAGTTTTTGAGATTGATTGAGGTTCTAGATTGAGATTTTTGGTAGAGGAGAATATGGACATGTAGAGACCCCATAGGAGTTGGTGACTAGTCACAAACAATCAATCAAAGCTATAGTCACCACTCACTACGTAAAGATCCAAAGTTTTGTAAGACACACACAAGGAAAGTTAAAATAAAACATTTTGCTTCCTACCTAGGCAACAAACTGGTTTATGTACAAAAGACCAAGCCAAGTTACGAGAATCTAAGATGTTTAGCTCACTCCTCAAAGCACAAAACCTTTGCTCATCTAGAGGCTTAGTGAAAATGTCGGCAAGTTGCTTTTCGGTGCAAGCATGCCGTAAAGCAATGTCACCCTTAGCCTCATGATCCCGTAAGAAGTGGTGTCTAATGTCTATGTGCTTTGTTCTAGAGTGTTGGACAGGATTGTTCGCTAGTTTGATAGCACTCTCGTTGTCACACAAGAGTGGAATCTTACTAAACTTGCAACCATAATCACTCAACTTTTGCTTCATCCACAAGAGTTGTGCACAACAAGCACCGGCCGCCACATATTCGGCTTCGGCCGTGGATAAAGCAACCGAATTTTGCTTCTTTGAGCTCCACGACACCAAAGACCTACCAAGAAATTGGCAAGTCCCGGTAGTGCTCTTTCGATCTACTTTGCAACCGGCATAATCCGAATCGGAGTAGCCAAGTAGATCAAAAGTGGAACCTTTGCGATACCACAAGCCTAGGTTAGGAGTATGAACTAAATATCTAAAGATCCTATTAACAGCCATTAGATGGCACTCCTTAGGATTGGCTTGAAATCTTGCACACATGCACACACTAAGCATTATATCGGGCCTAGATGCACAAAGGTAAAGGAGGGAGCCAATCATGGAACGGAATACCTTTTGGTCGACCGACTTCCCTTCTTCATTGAGATCAAGATGTCCATTTAATGCCATGGGAGTTTTGATGGGCTTGGAATCGGCCATGTCAAACCTCTTGAGCATATCCTTCACATACTTGGTTTGACACAAGAAAGTCCCTTCCTTCATTTGCTTTATTTGAAATCCAAGAAAGAACTTCAATTATCCCATCATAGTCATCTCAAACCTCTTGGTCATGATCCTACTAAATTCTTCACAAAATTTATCATTAGTAGACCCAAAAATGATATCATCGACATAAATTTGACAAACGAAAATATCCTTTCCGTTTCTTTGTATGAAAAGAGTAGAATCGGCTTTGCCTATCTCAAAGCCGTTCTTGAGAAGAAAATCCTTAAGGCATTCATACCATGCTCTAGGAGCTTGCTTAAGCCCGTAGAGCGCCTTATGGAGCTTGTACATATAATTTGGAAATCTTGAGTCTTCAAAGCCCGGTGGTTGATCCACATACACTTCTTCTTGGAGAGGCCCATTCAAGAAAGCACTCTTCACATCCATTTGATGAAGCTTGAAATCATGATGAGTAGCATAGGCCAAAAGAATACAAATTGACTTGAGCCTTGCTACCGGTGCATAAGTCTCTCCAAAGTCCAAGCCTTCAACTTGCGTGTAACCCTTGCCAACAAGCTTTGCCTTGTTCTTCGTGACGACACCAAATTCATCTTGCTTGTTCCTAAAAACCCATTTGGTGCCGATCACATTTTGCTTGGGTCTTGGTACCAACTCCCAAACTTCATTTCTCTTGAAGTTGTTCAGTTCTTCCTCCATGGCAATATTCCAATCCGGATCCTCAAGAGCTTGTTCCACACTAAGAGGTTCCAAAGAGGAAACAAACGAGTAAAATGCACAAAAATTTGACAATCTAGATCGAGTTGTTACCCCTCTTTGAATACTCCCAAGAATGTTGTCAATGGGATGATCACGTTGAACCATTTGATGTACCCTTGGGTGTGGTTCTTGAGATTGACATTGAATAGGACCATCATCATCATCTTCAACTTGTGGTGTATCTTCTTGAGCTTCATCACTTAGTTCTCCCCCTTGATCAAAGCCCCATCCATGATCGTCACCATGAACTTGACTCTCATCTTGATGGACTTGAGAACTAGGTGGTTCCACTCTTGTTGATGATGATGGATCATGAGTGCTTGTGTCATCTGGAGTTTGTGCTTGAATCTCCCGAGGCATTACTTCATCGGTCCCCATTCTAAAGATGGATATGCTTGGGGGCTCTTCATCATCTACAAGGTTTTCACTAACTTGCTCTCGTTGAGAGCCGTTGGATTCATCAAATTTCACGTCTACCGTGGTCTCAACACAACCGGTGGTTTTGTTGAAAACACGATAGGCATGATCGTTAGTTCCATAACCAAGTAGAAAACCTTCATCAACCTTGGATGCAAGCTTTGAGGCTTTGGGTTTCTTGTTAAGTATGAAACACTTACACCTAAAGACCCTAAAGTAATGCACACTAGGCTTCTTACCGGTGATGATTTCGTAGGGAGTCTTGTTCAAGTACTTGTGGAGGTAGAGTCGGTTGGCTGCGTGGCATGCGGTGTTGATGGCTTCTGCCCAAAATGAGTCTGGAGTCTTGTACTCATCAAGCATTGTCCTTGCCGCTTCTATCAATGTACAGTTCTTCCTCTCAACGATGCCATTTTGTTGAGGTGTATATGGAGCGGAGAGTTCATGCTTGATGCCTTCTTCATCTAGGAACTCTTCAACTTGTGTGTTCCTAAACTCCGAGTCGTTGTCACTTCTTATGTTCTTGACCTTGAGCTCGAACTCATTTTGAACTCTTCTAATGAACTTCTTCACAATTCCCTTTGCCTCACTTTTATCTTGCAAAAAGAATACCTAAGTGAAACGGGAAAAGTCATCAACAATTACTAAACCATATTTGTTACCACCGATGCTTATGTAGGCAATTGGTCCAAATAAATCCATGTGTAGTAGCTTCAATGGTCTTGATGAGGATAGAATATTCTTGGCGGGATGATGAGCTCCAACTTGCTTCCCGGCTTGACATGCACTACATAACATATCTTTCTCAACGACAACATTTGTTAGTCCTAGGATGTCCTCGTCCTTTTGAAGTTTGGCCAAGTTCCTCATGCCAAGATGGGCTAGTCGGCGATGCCATAGCCAACCCAAGTCGGATTTTGCCACTAAGCAAGCCTTAGGATCCACCTTTACTTTTGTGAAATCCACATAGTAAACTTTTCCCTGTAAATGACCCGTAAAGACAATAGATGAATCCTCCCTTCTAGAGACGGTCACACCCTCATGAGTAAAGAGACAATTGTAGCCTTTCTCACAAAGTTGTGAAACCGACAACAAGTTGTATCCCAACCCTTGCACATGATAAACATCTTCAATTGAATTTGTTGTTGAGATAGCAATTTTACCTAAACCAATGACATCCCCTTGACCATTGTCTTCATAGATGATAGTTTCCGTAGGATTGTCACAACGGTCAAGGGATGCAAACAAGCCTTCATCTCCGGTGATATGATTAGTGGCACCACTATCAATTAACCACGCGCTTCCACTGGAGGAGTAGGCCTACAAAACAACTTTAAGCTCTTGGTTTAGGTACCCAAAAGGATTTGGGTCCTTGGAGGTTAGATGCATAAACTTTTGGAACCCACAGACTCTTTCTCATGGCCTTCATGGCATAGGCCCCAACATACTTGATGACCATTTTACCATTATGATCCAAGGTTACAATGTAATCACAAGTGTAATTGGGTGTGGATTTGTGCTCAACCACATTCTTCGATGCCATAGGTGGGGTGTTACTCCCACCAATTCCCTTTGTGGTTTGCACTATGTTGGGAATTTCCTTGGTTGTGGTAGAGGTGGTGACTCCATGGGCAATATCCATTATCGTGTTGAGGTAGCCTCCCTTGTTCCATAAGGGAATTTCATGCCCTTTCATCGTCACTCTACCATTGGCCTTGTTGTTCTTGCGGTGTCCAAGTCCTTTCTTGTCCACTACCTTGGGTATGGACTTGGCACTAATGTTGCCTTGTGTAAACAACATGTTCAATCAGTCAATTTCCTTGTCCTTGCTCTTAATTTTCTCTTCAAGCCTTGCATGGTTAGTCTTGATAGCATCCATATCAATGTTAGTGCAAGAAGAGCAAGTTTTGCTAGTGGAGGCACTAGAGTCCAATCTTGCCAATGGAGTGGCTTTGGTGCTTTCCCAAAGACTACTAAAGTTAGCTTCAAGAGATTTGTATTTCTCCGTCAAGCATGAGAAGCTTGATTGAAGCTCACTATGAGTAGCCTTTAGGGAAGCTAAAGATTCATTTGCCAAGGTGTAATCCTTTGACATCCTCTTATTAGAATCGTTGATCAAGGACAAGTCCATGATCAACTTTTCAACCTTAGCAACTACATATATGCTTTCAGCAGTTATCCTCTCCACACTTGGCTATCCAGCGTTTAACGTAGGCACGATAACTGGTACACCAGAGGTGCGTCCTTCCCGGTCCTCTCGTACTAGGGAAAGGTCCTCTCAATTTTCATTCTATTAACATTACGGAATACATCGAAATTCAAACCGAATTAAACTAAAGGATAAACAGAGTAAAATCTACTAAAAGTACCACAAAAATGGAATTTCATCAACATCCGTATTTTTATTGCTTTCCAATTAGCTGTTTTTGCATTAATTGCGACTTCCTCAGTCTTAGTAAAAGATTCGCGATATAACTAGGAAGACCTTTCAAATACCACACATGAGTCACTGGACATGCCAGTTTTATGTAGCCCATTTGATATCTTCGTATCCGAGAATCAACAAATTCTACCCCACATTTTTGACAAAATCTCTTCTCTTCGGCAAGAGATTTTTCTAGAGCAAGGTTTCTTTCCTTTTTAAGGATAAGCAAGTCTTATTGCTCATGAAGAATCTCTTTCTTTTTCTCTAGTTTGTCCAAAAGCCTTTTAATTTCCTTGTGGCCATTTTTACCAAATTTCTTTATCATGTTGTTCTCTATTTCCTTTTCCTCATCTATGTTTTCTATGTCACTACTAGGAGTAGATGAAGAGGAGGTTGGAGAGGACGAGACGGTAGATTCTTGTACCTTGCTCCCCCTTGCCATGAGGCAAAAACGAGAGTGGTCTTCATCATCGGAGAGGTTGTTGAAGAGGCGTGTTGAGGATGAACCTTGTGCCATGGCAATTGTTGCCATCCCTTGCTTCTTTGGTTCTTCATCTTCATCACTTGAGTCCCATTGTTGACCCACGTGTGCACGCCCTTGGTACTTGCTCTTGTACCCCTTGCTCCTCTCCTTGAACCTCTTCTCTTCCTCATTCTTGTTCTTGTTCTTGGGGCACTCGACAATGAAATGTCCATACTCTGCACACTCATAACACTTCCTTTGTGACTTCTTCCTTCTATCATCTCCACCTTTTCTTGAGTTTCTTGACTTCAAGAATTTCTTATACTTCCTTATAGCAAAGGCGGTTTCTTCATCCGTGCTTTCTTCATCGCTAGTGTCTTCCTTTTTGCTCTTGGATGCCTTGGGCTTCTCTTCAACTACTTCACTAGAGCTAGCTTTGAGAGCTAGACTCTTGCCCATCTTCAAGGTTAGAGACTTCTCCACATCTTGGTCAACAAGTTCTTGATGCAATATTTCTCCAAGGAGTTGAGTGGGAGTCATTGTTGGATATCTTGGATCTCTTCTTATCATTTGCGTCAAATTCTTGTCCTTGGGGGCAAACGCTCTTAGCAACTTCTTTGTGACCTTTGAGTCATCCCAATCTTTGCTTCCAAAAGCTCTAATGTCCGAGACAAGTACCATGAGTCTATCATACATTTCTTGTACGGACTCTCCATCCTTCATGAAGAAAAGCTCAAGCTCTCCGTTGATTAGGTCCATCTTCCCTTGTCTCACATGCTCGGTTCCCTCATGTGCTTCCTTGAGTGTGTCCCAAATTACTTTGGCAATTTGGATGTTCCGCACCTTGTTGAACTCTTGTGCACACAAGGACCCCGTGATGACTCTTGTGGCTTGTACATTGCGGTGAAGGTCTTGCTCATGCTCAATAGTGAGGACTTCTCCTTCGGCGGGAATTGTCACACCTACAACCACAATCTTCGAAAGAGAAGGGTGAAGCCCGCAAAGGTGCATTTGCATATCTGAAGGACCGAAACGGCGAACCAGAGAGGGGGGGAGTGAATGGGAGCCGATAAAAATTCTATTCAAGAATTCGGCCTATGAACCCAAATTCACTCGTGCACCTCCGCAAGCTTCTCTTGCCAAGTTCACGTAGCCACTGGAGTGCTACTGAACCTAGGAACAAGACCCAACCAACAGCCTCAACACACACGCAGCGGAACCACACATGACACGGCTGCAGGCAGCCCAAACCGGTCAGGCCGACTTCTGAAACCGGTCAGACCGCTTCTGTTGGACTTAGCCTCACGTAGGCAGGGGAAACCGGTCAGACTGGTTAGGCAAACCGGTCAGACCGATTCTGTCCAGAAAACTCCCCAAAAACCCCAAGCACATCAAAGGCCTTTCACATCTGAACAAACGAAGCCATGGAGCAGCAAAGACTTCCTTGTTCAAAGATCTTTCTCGACAGCCCACAGGGCGAAACCGGTCAGGCCGGTTTTAGCCTGGACAGTCGGGAAGAACACAGCCCGCGGGTCAACTCCCCCAAAACCAAATCTCAATCTCCCGAATCGCTCCACGGACTTGAACAAGACTTTGGGGATATCAGGAACACCTCATGAGGAGTCCATAGCCAAGTTTAATCCCACCAAATCTCGTCCAAAAAGGAGGAATCGAAAAAATCCCGCCGAGAGCACTTCCAACCCAAGAACTCAAGAAACCCCAAAATCGAGCACCTTTTCTCACGGATTTGGGAGGGGAATAACAGCCCCAAGAACCACGAAGGGTTCCCACAAATTTCCCCCATCAAATCCCCAAGAGAAAAGTCCCGAAAACACCGCAAAGAAATCACCGGGAGAGGGCTCCGAAAATCACCACCAAGAACAACCAAGGAAAACACATCCAAACCTTGAGGAACCACGCCGAATCATCTATACATGAAACAAAGGTTCGTACAAGGTCTAGCAAGCCGCCCGATCATCCATCCCTCTCTACAAGATCTCTCCGTGAAGCTCTCTTGCTAGTCCTAGAGAAAACCTAAGGAAAATAGGTGGAAAATAGGAAAACTAATGAGCTAGGGTTCCAAGAGTTGGCTGCCATCCTCTCACCTCTTGGGTTATATGGAGGCAACCGAATGTCTAAAATGCCCTTCTCTACTAACTAGGGATACAAGCCCCTCAAGGGCGGATTCAAAATTCTTGATGTATTCACCATCGGACGGATGCCCAGCGACCGCACCCTGCGTAGCCTCAACGCAAGCCTTGCGATCCCGACGCGTGTCCTCCGCCTCGAAGCTTCTGGCGCCCTGCGACCCCAAACCGGTCAGACCGGTTCTCCAAACTGGTCAGGCCGGTTTTGGCCGGACAGCCATGCTCGGTCTTCGGCCTCGGCTTTGTGGCTCAACCGAGTAACCCGGTGATTTTCTGGTGAACCACCGCAAACCCCGCGAACTTGATGTAGCCTCCGCCAATCACCACTCATGACTTGGCTCCCATGAAGTCCCGGCTCGACCTTGGTTTTGTGGCTCAACCAAGAAACCGTCCACCGACTTCATCTTGCTGTTCTTACCACCATGCGGCCCGCACTCGACCCCCGCCGGCCACCGGTCCCTCGAACGAAGCCTACTTGTCTTCTCCACACTTGGAGGCCTCACAAAGCAACGACCTTTCGCGCTTGTTCTTCACCTGCACCAACACGAGTCAAGCCGCAACCTGCACCTGCAATACTTAGCCAAGAATCAGTCTACACAACGTTGTCAATCACTCATCACACAAGGAAGCGACCATCCACCGGTCCTCGAACCACACATGGTCCTCAATCTCCCCCTTGATGATTGCATTGACAACACACACATGATAAGTAAAGAGAAAAGGAAAACAGAAAAGAAACAAAAACAAAAACTCCAACAAGCGATCGAAAGCCGAGAAAGGCAAAAGACGAGATCACTTGAAGCAGACAAGTCTCGGACCCCTTAGGCAAGGGCAACGGCTCGACACATCCGAGACAAAAACCATGCTCAAGCAAAGAGCACAAACCACCAAAGCACACAAGAGCTCCCCCTGCACAAATGCAAGCTCCCCCTGATCAAGTGCCAACTTAGGGCACAAACCGGTCAGACCGGTTCCCATAACCGGTCAGGCCGGTTCCACCAAAACCGGTCAGACCGGTTTCCACAACCGGTCAGGACGATTTCACACAGCAGACCATACCCCAAAAGCCAAAAATGCAAAAGAAATGCACAAGCTCCCCCTTGACACTTGGGATAGGTTCCAGGGATACAAAGCAACTTTTCTCCACCTTCCTTTCTCCCCCTTGTTGCCAAGGCATGAATCAAGGCACAAATGCAATCTAGAGCTTCTCAAGTATACAAAATTCATCACAAGATGCTACACATGTCCAAATGAGCAAGTTAGATACTCTACAGGTTTGTATGGACCTCAACTACATGATCACCAAGTTTCACAACCATTGGACAAGGCTAACAAGGATTTGAGTAATTTTGCGAAAAGTTACTCTCTCACACGCAAAAACCAAAACATGAGCAAAACATGCCAAAATGGCAAAGCCACACAAACTTCATGCTAGGACAGCCATTCTAATCACAAGACCATCACAAACACCCACAAGCACCTCATGTCATGTCAAAGCCACCGAGCCATGTGCCTACTTCTATGTATGAGACTTCTCATTGGTAGGCATCATGCAACGGTTTAGCACCCAAAGCAAATTTAATTCAGCACATATGACATGGGAGCATATTTTCCAAGCAATTTTTTTTTCTCATTTCATTTTCAGATTTGTAAATGGTACATGAAATGTCTTTGCGACAAAAAGGAACTTATGCTCCTCCACAAGATAAACCAAGAGGGTTAAACATTCATGATGGCAAATGAGCCTTTGGCCCCATATGATCAATAAACTAGCTATCCAACCACAAATTAAGCACAACCAAGCCACTAAAACATGTCATGATCATATAAAGGCATTTACACATGAGAGAGCATACATGTGACATTTTTCAAAAACATAGCCATCAACCATGGATTATTCATCAAGATCATCAAGAGCTAAGCCAAACTAACCATAGCATACCAAACAAGCTCACAAAGACATATATCTCATTCCATGGTGAACAATGTATATAAGAGAAGCTTTTCCTATCCAATGCATATGATACAAAATGCATGCAATCTAAGATACAAGGATGCCTATACATCATGTTACATATGCTATGCCAAATGCAAGAAATGCACAAAGGAAAGCTATACATATGCTACAAACCGGCTCCACGAGGGGAGGCAAAACGGGCTCGACACCACCGGCAAAAGAGAGCTCCCACACACCCAACTCAGGAAATCAAACACACACCAAGTTCCCCCCGCAAACGAGTGAAAGTTGCTTGATCTAGGGGTTTGGTGAAGATATCGGCTAGTTGGTCATGTGTGGGTACATGGATCAAGGCTATCTTCCCTTTCTCGACGTTGTCTCTCAGAAAATGATACCTCACTTCTATGTGTTTGGTTTTGGAATGGAGCACTGGGTTCTTTGCAACGCTTATGGCACTGGTGCTATCACATTGAAGTGGGACATGGGTATACTCCTCACCGAAGTCACTCATGGTGTAGGTGATCCAAAGGAGCTGAGAGCAACAACTAGCAGCGGCAACATACTCGGCCTCGGTCGTGGATTGAGCAACACTTGACTGCTTGCGGGAAGACCAAGACACCAAAGAAGAACCCAAAACCTGGCAAGTCCCAGAAGTGGACTTCCTATCCAACCGATACCCGGCAAAATCCGCGTCTGAAAAACCATGAAGCGCCAAAGAAGAGGACGCGGAGTACCAAAGGCCGAAGTCGGGAGTGTGACGCAAGTACCTAAAAATTCGCTTCACTGCTTGCCGATGCGAAGTCCTCGGAGACGCTTGAAAACGAGCACACAGACACACTGAGAATCGTATGTCCCGGCCTCGTCGCCGTCAAGTAGAGGAGTGACCCGATCATGCTCCGGTACTCCTTCCGGTCCACGTGTTCACCTTCCTCGTCCGCATCAAGAGCTGTAGTCGTACTCATCGGCGTCGTCATAGCCTTGGAGTCCTCCATCTTGAACTTCCTCACAATGTCCTTGGTGTACTTAGCCTGATGCACAAATGTTCCTTCCTTTGATTGCTTGATTTGTAGCCCGAGGAAGAACTGAACTCACCCAACATGCTCATCTCGAACTCCCTGCTCATATCATCTACAAACCTCGCAACAAGAGAGTTAGACGAGCCACCAAAGACAATGTCATCCACGTACACCTGCACAATCAGGATATCTCTGCCCTTCCTCAGCAAAAACAAAGTCTGATCGACCTTCCCCATCTCAAAGCCTCTCTCAAACAAGAACCCCCTCAACCTGCCATACAAAGCTCTAGGCGCCTGCTTCAACCCATACAACGCCTTCCTCAACTTGTACACCCGGTGGGGGTACTTCTCACTCTCAAACCCCGGAGGCTGCCTCACATACACTTCTTCCTCCAACACTCCATTCAGAAAAGCACTCTTCACATCCATTTGGTGCAACTTGAACCCTTTAGCCACACAAAAGGCTAGAAGGATCCTAATCGCCTCCAAACGGGCTACGGGAGCAAAGGTCTCCTCGTAGTCGATCCCCTCCTTCTGACTGAACCCCTGAGCAACAAGTCTCGACTTGTTCCTCACAACCTCACCCTTCTCTCCCTCTTTGTTTTTCCACACCCACTTTGTACCAATCGGCTTACACCCTGGGGGAGGGTCAACCAACTCCCACACCTGATTCCTCTCAAAGTTCTCCAACTCCTCATGCATCGAATTAACCCAATCGTGATCAGATAGTGCGTGTCCAATGTCTTTGGGCTCGAAAGAAGCAACAAATGCAGCATGAGCGAAATGAGAGTTGTTTCGAACCCTCGACCGTGTAGTGCGTTCATTCATGTCGCCGATGATCCTCGAAGCTGGGTGATCCACCTGTACTCGTCGGGGAGGTTCTCGCCTCGAAGCTACCTCCCCCTCAACATCAGCTTCTCCTCGTTCTTGTTTGTCGTCGTAGGTGTAGCAGAGGGTCCATCCATCATCGTAGTCGAAGTAGTGGGTACATGTTCAGCCGGGGGCACCACACCACCATATTCATCATCACCATGTTCATGCTCCTCCTCCTGAAAGATCTCCTCGCCAAGCTCATCATCACCTGCACACTCAAAGACAAGCCGACTACGTGGCTCGTCTCGTCGAAGGTTACCTCGCAAGTCTCCACGATTTGGTTAGTTTCAAGATTGAGCACACGATATGCTCTAGAATGAGATGCATAACCAAAGAAAATGCCATCGACAGACCTAGCCTCAAACTTATCCAACTTCCTGCCTTTCTTCAGAATGAAACACTTGCAACCAAAGACTTGGAAGTGACTCACCTTGGGTGTGTGACCATGCATCAACTCATAGCATGTCTTCTTCTTGTGCACTCTGAGGTATATCCTGTTCGACACATAGCACGCGGTATTCACCACCTCAGCCCAGTACCTCCTCGGAGTCCTATGCTCATCAAGCATCGTCCGAGCCATCTCGCACAAGGTCCTGTTCTTCCTTTCCACAACACCATTTTGGGAGGCGAATACGGACTCGAAAACTGGTGCTCAAGGCCCAAGTCATGGCAAAAGGTTTCAAAACGAGAGTTCCTGAATTCCGAGCCATTATCATTGCGGATAGCTCGTATGGCATCTCCGTGCCTCTCGTTCCTCAACCTCAAGACTAGATCTCGAACAAAACCAAACGTCTCCCCCTTATCCTCGAGAAAGAACACCCACGCATACCGAGAATAGTCGTCCACCACAACAAGGACATACCACTTCCCACCCGCAGATCGCACACGAGCTGGGCCAACAAGGTCCATATGGAGCAGCTCGCATGGACGCTCAGTCATCACATCGGTGAGAGGCGGGTGAGAAGAGGCCACCATCTTGGCATGCCTACACGGAGCACAAACCAACTCTTTTTCAAGCCTCGCCCGTGGCAATCCTCGGACCAAATTGAGTTTACTCAAGCGAGACAAAAGGTCAAAGCTCAAGTGACCCAACTTCCTATGCCACTTCCACAACTCACTCGAAGAACCACCAAGAAACAACACTCCACACCCGAAGACTGAGAAAAATCAGCACGAAACACCTGACCCTCGGGAACGACCATACAAACAAGGTCCCCTCGAGAGTCCACAATCCGAGAACCACCTGGCCGAAACAATACCTCAAAGCCCTCATCCAACAACTGGGACACAGAAAGCAAATTGTACCCCAGCGATTGAACAAGAGCAACATGTCTTAGAGTGATCTTGTCACTCACCTTAATCTCACCTTCTGAAAGCACACGCCCACGCCCATTGTCCCCAAAGGTGATGTACCTCTTTGTCACCACCGGGACGAGACTTGAGAACCACCCCCTGTCTCCGGTCATATGCCTCGAGCAACCGGAGTCAATCAACCAAATGTTCTTCAAGTCTCCCACCTGAAATTCAAAAATAAGCACGTGAGCGAACAAATGACTCAGCACTGGGGTTAGCACCAAAAGTGGAAAACCAGTGCCGAGCCATTTGCTCGAAAGTGGGGTTAGCACCAACCAAAGCACCTCTCCTACCAAAGCTACCTCCACGAACACCACCACGGTAACCACCCTGAGGGAACCACCCCTCTCTGCAAGGAGGAGGACCAAAACCACGAAAGAGAGCTCGTGGACCGTCCCTCCTCTCCTTCTCAAAGCTACGACTCCTCCCATCCCCGTAGTGAACTGGAGGGGGAGAACCCCTAGCAACCTGACCACCTGCAAACTCTCCAGCCCAGCCACCAGAACCACGACCTCCAGAAACAACCTTCGCACCTGTACGAGAACGGAAACCAAGCTTGTCATTCCGCAGAACCCAAACCGGTCTGACCGGTTCCAAAACCGGTCTGACCGGTTTCACTCCTCCAGCAGCACCTCCTGAACTCTTTCGGTCACCCCAAGCCGGAACTATCCTCACACTCGCCTTGGCCCTGGGCATCTGCATACGAGACTTAAGTACACCACTGGAGGGGTTCATACTTGTCCCCGTTAGCCCACTCCTTCGCCATTCTCTCCTCTCGCTTCCTCTTGAAGCAAAACTCCACCTTATGGCCATCTCTCCCACAATAGCCACAATGGAACCTCACAAGCTTAGGCTTAGGCTTGGGATGTGGCTGCTCAATCGGTTTCTCTCCACTGAAATCCTCCACCGGTTTCTCACCACTAGCCTTCTCACTCTCCTTCCCAAAGAACACTTTCCCCGAAGTGCTCACAAACTTGATAGGCTTTTGTAGGTCATTTGTGGGTGTAGGAAACACGGGTGGAGCTGGGGTTGTGTCTAGTCGGTTCCTTAGATGATTAGGTTTTGGAGGGAAATCATTTTTGTGGTGGGTTTTTGGTGGCTCTGGGATATTCTCTCCACTTCCCTCACCAACCTTGTTTGCCCCAAGCCCCTCACCATCTTGCCTCTTAAAGGCCTCGATCATCATCCTCAACTGAGGCTCATGACCGGACAACCAACCCATCAACTTCCTCAAATCATCATTCTCATCCTGCAAACGATCAACATAATGTGCAAGCTCCAAATTTTTCAATGCATGCATTTCACAGGTAGAGCAAGATGTAGGCATGGGTTCCTTCAATTTAGCCTCGAGCGAACTAGTGTAAGCATGCATCTCATCAATCTTAGCATGCAAAACGGGGCAAGAAGTGCAAGCACCTAGCAAAGCGAGGTCTAGACTTAAGCTCACCCACTTCAACCCTAAGCACATCTAGTTCCTCACACTTGGAGACATGCTTCTCCTTAAACAAAGCAAGATCAGCAAGGAATATGGAGCAATCAAGACAATCATTCTCATCGAAACAACAGGGCTAGCCTTAAGCGAATCAATCTCAAGCTTGCTATCAAGCACCTGTGTCTCTAGCTCAGCCACTCTAGTCCTAGCATCCTCGAGTGAAGCCCTAAGCTCTTTCCTCATTTTCTTGTCCTCTCTAAGCATGTCATCACGGTTATCAAGCAAAGAGCCAAGCCTCTCATTCTCCTGGCGCAAGAAGGGAAGTTCATCACGCACCTCGTCGTCGGACTTAGAGTCCGAGTCGCTCTTCTTGCTGCCGGAGCTCAGTGCCATGGTGCAGAAGCCATCTCTCACGAAGCAGCTCAGCCCGCTCAGGTTCTTGGACGACTTCTTGTTCTTGCGGCGATCTCCCTCGTCTTCACCGGGGCCGCTCGAGCTCGAGGTGGAGTACGCGGAACTGGAGTCGACGTCGCTCGCTCCAACCATCGCTCGGGCCTTGCCTCGGCCCTCCTTCTTCCTCGATCGTCGCTCGTCCTTTTACTTGTTCTTGTGCTTGCTCTTGTGGTCGCGCCTCGAACGGTACTTGCCATCGTTCATCCTCGGCTTGTGCTTGTAGCTGTCCTTGTTCTCGGCCTTCTCCGGGCAGTTGGCGACGAAGTGTCCCGGCTTGCCGCACTGGAAGCCGAGTCCTCGTGTTCCTCCTCATGTTCACGCGGTTCTCGTGCGGCCTCTCGAACCGCCTCGTCACCGGCGCCAGCTCGTCCTCTCCAAGGTCATCAAACTCCTCATCTGGCATAGACATCAAAGAGGAAAACGAGAACATCCTGGTGGATGGGTTAGAGTTAGCCTTTCCTTTGGAACCACCAACGAGGGCAAGACTATGGGAGTCAGTCGGTCCCTCGAGCTTGGCAGCCATGCCCCTATCCACCTCAGCCGACTTGAGCTTCGAGAACAGCTCGTTCACCGTCAGAGTATCATACCTCTCCAACTCGACTATGGCCTCGAACTTTCCACCCCATATCGTACGATCCAAAGAGTGTAAGAGCTCGACCGCTCTATCATGATCATCGTACGGGAGCACGTCCACATTGGCCCTCATGTTGTTCACCACCACCGTGAACCTCTGAAACAAGGCATCGATGGACTCACCGGGAGATGAGTGAAGTTCTCGTACTCTCTCCGTAGGTCGCATACATCCGTGCCCGAACTCGGGCGTTCCCAACATGAGCCTCCTTCAACACCGCCCAAATCCTACAAGCCAAGTGCTCGGTGTGCACCCGATCGAACTCGGCCGACACAAAGCACGAAACAAGTAGTCGACCGCCTTATTGTTGGCGTCGAATCCGTCCCTCGACCCCGGAGCAAGGAAATCCATCGGCTGGACATAGCCTCGTGTCCACCGTGACATCCCAAAGAAGCCGACCCTTTCCGCGGAGGAACGCACCCATCCGCTTGCTCCACATCCGGTAGTTCTTCCCATCGAAGTGTGGAGGACCCGAACCCCGTTCTCGGTACGCCATCCTTGGATCTTAGACCGGTTAGAGTCAACAAAGACCCGAACCTCGCTTCCGATACCACTTGAAGGACCGAAACGGCGAACCGCAGAGGGGGGGGGGAGTGAACGGGAGCCGATAAAAATTCTATTCAAGAATTCGGCCTATGAACCCAAATTCACTCGTGCACCTCCGCAAGCTTCTCTTGCCAAGTTCACGTAGCCACTGGAGTGCTACTGAACCTAGGAACAAGACCCAACCAACAGCCTCAACACACACGCAGCGGAACCACACACGACACGGCTGCAAGCAGCCCAAACCGGTCAGGCCGACTTCTGAAACCGGTCAAACCGCTTCTGTTGGACTTAGCCTCACGTAGGCAGGGGAAACCGGTCAGACCGGTTAGGCAAACCGGTCAGACCGATTCTGTCCAGAAAACTCCCCAAAAACCCCAAGCACATCAAAGGCCTTTCCACATCTGAACAAACGAAGCCATGGAGCAAAGCAAAGACTTCCTTGTTCAAAGATCTTTCTCGACGGCCCACGGGGTGAAACCGGTCGAGTCGGTTTGGGAAACCGGGTCAGCCGGTTTTAGCTCGGACGTCGGGAAGAACACGGCCGCGCGGTCAACTCCCCCAAAACCAAATCTCAATCTCCCGAATCGCTCCACGGACTTGAACAAGACTTTGGGGATATCAGGAACACCTCGTGAGGAGTCCATAGCCAAGTTTAATCCCACCAAATCTCGTCCAAAATGGAGGAATCGAAGAAATCCCGCCGAGAGCACTTCCAACCCAAGAACTCAAGAAACCCCAAAATCGAGCACCTTTTCTCACGGATTTGGGAGGGGAATCACAGCCCAAAGAACCACGAAGGGTTCCCACAAATTTCCCCCATCAAATCCCCAAGAGAAAAGTCCCGAAAACACCGCAAAGAAATCACCGGGAGAGGGCTCCGAAAATCACCACCAAGAACAACCGGGGAAAACACATCCAAACCTTGAGGAACCACGCCGAATCATCTATACATGAAACAAAGGTTCGTACAAGGTCTAGCAAGCCGCCCGATCATCCATCCCTCTCTACAAGATCTCTCCGTGAAGCTCTCTTGCTAGTCCTAGAGAAAACCTAAGGAAAATAGGTGGAAAATAGGAAAACTAATGAGCTAGGGTTCCAAGAGTTGGCTGCCATCCTCTCACCTCTTGGGTTGTATGGAGGCAACCGAATGTCTAAAATGCCCTTCTCTACTAACTAGGGATACAAGCCCCTCAAGGGCGGATTCGGAATTCTTGATGTATTCACCATCGGACGGATGCCCAGCGACCGCACCCTGCGTAGCCTCAACGCAAGCCTTGCGATCCCGACGCGTGTCCTCCGCCTCGAAGCTTCCGGCGCCCTGCGACCCCAAACCGGTCAGACCGGTTCTCCAAACCGGTCAGGCCGGTTTTGGCCAGACAGCCACGCCCGGTCTTCGGCCTCGGCTTTGTGGCTCAACTGAGTAACCCGGTGATTTTCTGGTGAACCACCTCAAACCCCGCGAACTTGATGTAGCCTCCGCCAATCACCACTCATGACTTGGCTCCCATGAAGTCCCGGCTCGACCTTGGTTTTGTGGCTCAACCAAGATACCGTCCACCGACTTCATCTTGCTGTTCTTACCACCATGCGGCCCGCACTCGACCCCCCTGGCCACCGGGTCTCTCGAAGAAGCCTACTTGTCTTCTCCACACCTGGAGGCCTCACCAGCAATGACCTTTCGCGCTTGTTCTTCACCTGCACCAACACGAGTCAAGCCGCAACCTGCACCTGCAATACTTAGCCAAGAATCAGTCCACACAACGTTGTCAATCACTCATCACACAAGGAAGCGACCATCCACCGGTCCTCGAACCACACATGGTCCTCAATCTCCCCTTGATGAGTGCATTGACAACACACACATGATAAGTAAAGAGAAAAGGAAAACAGAAAAGAAACAAAAAGAAAAACTCCAACAAGCAATCGAAAGCCGAGAAAGGCAAAAGACGAGATCACTTGAAGCAGACAAGTCTCGGACCCCTTAGGAAAGGGCAACGGCTCGACACATCCGAGACAAAAACCATGCTCAAGCAAAGAGCACAAACCACCAAAGCACACAAGAGCTCCCCCTGCACAAATGCAAGCTCCCCCTGATCAAGTGCCAACTCAGGGCACAAACCGGTCAGACCGGTTCCCATAACCGGTCAGGCCGGTTCCACCAAAACCGGTCAGACCGGTTTCCACAACCGGTCAGGCCGATTTCACACAGCAGACCATACCCCAAAAGCCACAAATGCAAAAGAAATGCACAAGCTCCCCCTTGACACCTGGGATAGGTTCCAGGGATACAAAGCAACTTTTCTCCACCTTCCTTTCTCCCCCTTGTTGCCAATGCATGAATCAAGGCACAAATGCAATCTAGAGCTTCTCAAGTATACAAAATTCATCACAAGATGCTACACATGTCCAAATGAGCAAGTTAGATACTCTACAGGTTTGTATGGACCTCAACTACATGATCATTAAGTTTCACAACCATTGGACAAGACTAACAAGGATTTTAGTAATTTTGTGATAGATCGGGCTAAAACAAGTTCTAGGGTTCGTTAGAAACAAAGAATTCAAGCAAGCAAAAGGAGACACAAGATTTAATGCGAAGTTCACACCCACAAAGGATGCTACGTCTCCGTTGAGGATCCCACAAAGGGAGGGCTATCACCAAGAGCCTCTTTTCCTTTTCCAACCCCCGCAAAGGAAGATTGGTGCTCACTAAGAATTCTCCACCAAGGAGAGGGCAATACAAACGATCCCGGGTGCACCACACAAAGAGGGCACTCGCGGGCGACGCCTAACCGTCTAGAAGCAAGCTTCAAGAGTAACAAATACAAACCAAAAGCCCGGAGATGCTTCAAGTGCTCTTGAGAAGGAGAAGAACGATGGGGCTCTCAAAGCTTGGGCACACTTCACTAGAATTCACCTCTCTACTCAAACCCTAGCTCAAGGGAACCAAGGATTAGCTCTAGAGGAGAGGGGAGAGGTGGAGTGAATGCTCAAGGAAGTGTTTGTCTCGTGGTTGGTCCGCAATGAGTGAGGAGGGAGAAGGGGGCTTAAATACTCAGGGCCAAAAACTAGCCGTTACTGTGCAGAATCGTGTAACCCCGGTACTACCGACACGGTGTCGGTACTACCGAGGGTGAGTTTTTCAGAACCAAAACAGTACGGCGATCGGTAGTACCGACACAGGGTCGGTACCAGGGTCGGTAGTACCGACCCCCTGGTTAAAACTCGCCACTGAAGCCATATCGGTATACCGGCCCTGCGCCGGTACTACCGAAGGGCGATCGCCGGTAGTACCGACGTGGCGTCGGTACAACCGATCCAGGCAGAGAATTTGGGAAAAGAAAAGCATTTGTGCACGTGCCAACTCTCAACTCTTCTCACTCACTTGGATTACCTTCTAGAGCACTTTTAGCATCTCTTGGCTATCGATTTGCATCCCCCTTTATAGTATGGTGTTTCCTATACTCAAATTCAAAAATAAAATGAAATAAAGCCTTGATTCGAGTTGAAATCAACGACTTGAAATTGGGGGCCTTCCTTTGATCAACCATATGAGTTTTATTCATTTAAGACCTGCACACATCTTGACAAAGCATTAAATACCACAAATCGTGCTTGTCATTATCACCAAAATAATTAGGGGCTAAGATGCACTTTCACTATCTCACAACACATATATCTCAATTATTCCAAGAGCATAGCCTCACATAGCCATTTCTCCACACACATGACCAATATCACACAAGTAGCCAAAGAAACTCAAATATGGCATATGAAAGAAGCTCATCATCCTAAAATGCAATATGATACAAATGCAACATGATATATAACAAGATGGCTATCCTACCATGGTTTATACATCAAGCAAAGCATGTATATACATCAAAGTAAACATGGTATGATACATATGGTACAAAAGTAAATCCCCAAGAATCAACTAGAAAGGGCAACAAACCCCAAGTTCCCCCCGCAAGCGCACAAATGCAGCTTGGTCGAGAGGCTTTGTAAAGATGTCTGCAAGCTGATCTTGGGTAGGGACATGACTCAACACAATGGTCCCTTCTCCACATTGTCTCTCAAGAAATGATACCTCACTTCTATGTGTTTGGTTCTGGAGTGAAGCACTGGGTTTTTCGCTACACTTATGGCACTGGTGCTATCACAAAGAAGTGGGATCTGGGTGCACTCCTCACCAAAGTCTCTCGAAGTGTAAGAGATCCACAATAGCTGGGAACAACAACTCGCGGCTGCAACATACTCCGCCTCGCTGGTAGACTGAGCTACACTACACTGCTTGCGGGAAGACCACGAAACCATCGAGGACCCAATAAACTGACAAGAACCAGAAGTAGACTTCCTCTGGACCCGACCACCAGTGAAATCCGCATCAGAAAAACCATGAAAGAAAGAGTCGAGGAGGAAGAATACCAAAGGCCAAGACCAGGGGCAGACTATAGGTACCTGAAAATCCTCTTGAAGGCCTGTCGATGTGATGTCCTCGGCAAAGCCTGAAAACGAGAGCACAGACACACACTGAACTGTATGTCTGGCCTCGTCGCCGTCAGGTAGAGGAGGGAGCCGATCATGCTCCAGTACTCCCGCTGGTCCACTAGGTCTCCGTCCTCGTCCGCATCCAAAGTAGCCGTACTCCCCATCGGTGTCGACATAGGCTTCACATCTTGCATCTGGAACTTCCTCAGCATGTCTTTCGTGTACTTGGGCGGATGTACAAATGTTCCGTCCTTCACTTGCTTGATCTGCAACCCGAGAAAGTACTGCAACTCGCCCATCATGCTCATCTCGAGTTCCCTGCTCATCTCATCTGCAAACTTGGCAACAAGGTTATGTGACGAGCCACCAAAAACAATATCATCCACGTATATTTGCACAATCAACAAGTCATTCCCATGCTTGAGGAGAAACAAGGTCCTATCCACGGTACCCATCACAAACCCTCTGCTCACCAGAAAACCTCTCAATCTCCCATACCAAGCCCGGGGCGCCTGTTTCAACCCATACAGAGCCCTTTTCAACCTGTACACCCGGTGTGGATACTTCTCACTCTCGAACCCCGGTGGCTGCTTCACACACACCTCCTCCTCTATGATCCCATTCAGAAAAGCACTTTTCACATCCATTTGAAACAACTTGAACCCTTTAGCCACGGCAAAGGCTAGAAGGATTCGAATTGCCTCAAGACAGGCCACAAGAGCAAAGGTCTCCTCATAGTCGATCCCCTCCTTCTGACTATATCCCTGAGCAACAAGTCTGGACTTGTTCCTCACAACCATCCCATTCTCTCCCTCTTTGTTCTTCCAAACCCATTTGGTTCCTATAGGATGGCAATTTGGAGGTGGTTCAACTAACTCCCACACTTGGTTCCTCTCAAAATTTTCCAACTCCTCAGGCATAGAATTGACCCAGTTTGCATCAGATAAAGCGTGTCCAATGTCCTTGGGCTCAAAGGTGGCAACAAATGTAGCATGAGCGAAATGAGAGGAATTTCTAGACCTTGACCGCGTAGTACATTCGTCGATGTCCCCAATGATCCTCGATAGGGGGATGCACTTCTTGAATCCGCCGGGGAGCCTCACACCTCGAGACTACCTCCCACTCAACTTCAGCTTCTCTCGCCTGGTCCACTTGTCGCACCGTCGTTGTCCATGAAGTAGACGGTCCACGCTCCGTAGTGGTCGTAGGGGAAGTAGTGGGTACACAATCAGCTTCAGCCGCATGGTTCTCTCCATCATCATCTCCAGCTTCATCCTTCTCCTCTTCAAAGAGGTCCTCGACCATCTCTTCATCACCTGCACATTCAAAGCTAAGAGAGGTACATGGCATTGTCTCGTCGAATGTTACCTCGCAAGTTTCCATGATTTTGTTAGTCTCAAGGTTAAGCACCCTGTAGGCTCTAGAATGATTAGCATATCCAAAGAAAATCCCATCACTAGACCTAGCCTCAAACTTGTCGAGTTTTCCTTTCTAAAGAATAAAGCATTTGCAACCAAAAACACGAAAATGACTCACCTTGGGTGCCCGACCATGCATCAGCTCATAACAGGTCTTCCTCTTGAAAGCTCGCAATAAAATCCAGTTGGAAACATGACAAGCCGTATTGACCGCCTCAGCCCAATACCTCCTAGGAGTCATGTGCTCATCGAGCATCGTCCTAGCCATCCCACAAAGAGTCTGATTTTTCCTTTCCTCAACTCCATTTTGAGGGGGCACATAACGGGTCGAATACTGATGCTCAAGACCTAGATCACGACAGAAGGCATCAAAATGAGAGTTCTTGAACTCTGAGCCGTTATCACTGCGGATAGCTCGAATGGCATTCCCATGCCTCTCATTTTTCAACCTCACGATCAGATCTCGAACAAAACCAAATGTCTCACTCCTATCTTCCAAGAAAAACACCTAGCATACCGAGAGTAATCGTCCACCACAACAAGGACATACCACTTCCCACCCACCAAGCGAACTCGAGTTGGCCCAACAAGGACCATATGCAACAGCTCTGTCGGACGCTCGGTCATGACATCGGTCAGGGGCGGATGGGGAGTGGCTACCATCTTGCCATGCCTACATGGAGCACACACCAAATCCTTCTCAAGCTTCAACCTCGGCAATCCTCGGACAAGGTCAAGACCACTCAAGTGGGAAACCAAATCAAAGATCAAGTGACCCAACCGCCTATGCCATTTCCACAAATCAGAAGAAGGGCCGGCCATCAAACAGCGAGCATGACCCAAAGAACGAGAGAAATCAGCCCTAAAAATCTGACCCTCGGGGATGATCATACAGACAAGATCACCTCGAGAATCCAGCAAACGAGATTCACGAGACTTGAAACGCACCTCAAAGCCCTCATCAAGCAACTGAGAAACCGAAAGAAAATTGAAACCCAAAGACTTCACAAGAGCAACCCTCTTCAATGTTACCTTGTCACTCACATGCACAACACCCTCGGAAATCACCCTTCCTCGTCCATTATCCCCAAATGTGATGTACCTCTTTTCCTTCACTGGGGTGAGGCTGGAGAACCACTTCTTATCTCCGGTCATGTGTCGGGAACATCCGGAGTCAATCAACCAAATGTTCTCCAAGCCTCCTGCTTGTAGTCAGAAACAAGAACGAGAATGAGCCAACGACTCAACACTGGGGTTAGCACAAAGATAGTTGAACCAGTGTCGAGCCATCTACTCAAAAGAGGGGTTAGCAAACATCATTCCCTTGCCACCAAACTTCCCATGTCCCATGGAAGGAGTACGAGCACCACGAGGGGGAAAACGTGGTCTGTAGTTCCTCTGGAACCCAAAGCTGCGATCATCTCCCCTAAACCCGTATTGAGGACGAGTAGGAGGACGTCCAGCAAAACCACCACGAGCCCGACCAAACCTCTCACTAGCACTCACACCATCATCTCTCTTATCAAGCCTCTCACCACCACCTCTGTGTGGGAAGCTACCACCCTAAGCTCCAACTCTACCAACACTCCTCACACTTCCCACACCCCGTGGAAGCGGCACTCTAGGCTCAAGAATACCATGAGACTGGCGATACCTGTCCTGGTTTGCTTGCTCCCTAGCAAGCCTCTCATCATTGTTCCTCTTACAGAAAAACTATGCTAGATGCCTCTCCTTGCCACAATACTCACACCTGAAGGGATGGGTTTTGGTTTTTGCTGTGGCTTCTCTCTAGGTTTCTCACCCTTCTCGCTCACAAACTTCACGGGTTTCTGGAAGCCATTTGTTTTGGGTGGAAATTTGGGTGGATCTTGGGTTATGTCAAGCTTGTTGCAAAGGTGGTTGGGCTTTGGAGTGAAAGAGTTCTTGGGTGCTTTTGGAAGTGGAACTTGGATGTCTCCAATCACCTCAAACTCGGGGTTAGACTCAACACACTTCTCATACACACTCTCCCCACTGTTCTCTCCCACTTTCTCACCCAACTTCTCAAAACCCAAACCACGACCATCAGCTCTCTTGAACTCCTCAATCATGATTTTCAATTGAGGTTCCTGCCCAGACAACCAACCCAGCACCTTCCTCAAATAATCATTCTCCTCATAGATGACATCCAAATGGGAAGTAAGTTCAAGATTGCGCAAAGTAACTTCATTACAGCTACTGCATGCATTGACAACAGGAGATTTCAAAGAAGCTTCCAAAGTACTAATGGTAGAACGAGCATCAACAAGCTTAGCATGCATAGTAGGACATGATTTACAAGCACCAAGCAAAGTGGGTCCAGCCTTAAGCTCATCATACTCAGTCCTAAGAGCATCTAGTTTAGCCAAAGTGGAAGCATTCTTCTCATTAAGCAACTTGATCTCATTCAACCATGCATCACACTCAGAGCATTCAACATCATCAGAAATAGCAGGAGCAAGTTTCAAAAAGTCATTCTCAAGTTTCAATTCAAGCAACTTTGACTCTAACTCTCCTACTTTCTCACTAGCATTCTCAAGTTGAGCCCTAAGTTCTTTCCTCATCTTTTTGGCATCTCTTAGCACACTATCACGGTTGTCAATCAAGCCATTCAACCTAGTGATCTCAGCAAGCTAAGAGTCGGGGTCACGATTTACCTCATCCGCCGAGTCGGAGTCGCTGTCTTCCTTCTCGCTGTTCTTGCTGCTTGAGCTATGGGCCATGCCATAAAAGCCTCCAAGCGCCACACAGCTCAATCCACTGAGGTTCCGGCTTGCACTCTTCTTGCCCTTGTGCCTCCCGGCGTCTTCATCTTCACTGCTTGAGCTTGACTGCGCGTCACTTGAGCTTGAGTCGATGTCGCTTGCACCGGCCACCATGGCTCTTGCCTTGTCCTTCTTGTAGCCGCCCTTGCTCGGTCGCGCTTGTCCTTGTCCTTGCTCTTGGACTTGCTGAAGTGCTGCCCTTGGAGGAGTACTTGTCTTCACGCCTCGGGTGCGCCTTGTACTCACTCATCTTGTACTTGTTCTCCTCCGCTTTCGGGCACTCGGCGATGAAGTGTCCACGCTTGCCACATTTGTAGCATGTGCCCGAGCTCCGCCTTGCGTTCCTCCGGCTCTCATGTAGTCGATCAAACCTCCTTGAGAGCAAGGCCAGCTCCTCCTCGCCCAGCTCATCAAACTCCTCATCTGGAATAGACATAAGAGAAGACAAGGAAAACTGTCGACAGGAAGGGTTAGTTTTGCCCTTTGATCCGCCCACAAGAGCAAGACTATGATCAGTCGAGCCCTCATGCTTGGATTGCAACTTCCTGTCAACCTCAACCGACTTGAGCTTAGAAAAGAGGTCATCCAACTCAATGGTCAAATATTGCCCAGACTGCTTGATGGCCTCAACCTTAGCACCCCAAACATTTGGGTCCAAGACATGCAAGAGCTTCAAAGCTTGATCATGCTCAGTGTAAGGGAAATCCTCAACATTAGCCTTCATGTTGTTCACGATGGCGGTGAACATCTGAAACATCGCATCAATGTCCTCACCAGGAAGTTGAGTGAAGTTCTCATATTGCATCTGGTAAGAGACAAAGAGGCGAGCCTTCAAATGGCTATCACCACCGTGAGCAACCAACAACTTTTCCCAAATTTTCCAAGCAAGACTCAAATGGCGAACACGCTCAAACTCAGGATCACACAAGCTCCGGACCAAGTGATCAACGGCTTTTGCATTTGCCTTATACTTGGCCTTAGCACCGGCATCGGTCACCATAAGAGTATGGATGTTGACCGGAATAGCATAGGTCTTGTCAAGCACAATGAAATCCAACAACTTGCCACGAAGAAAGATCATCATACGAGCCGCCCACTTGTGGTAACCCTTCCCATCGAAGTGCGGCGGACCGCCCCACTCAACGTACGCCATCTTAGGATTCAAGACTTGTCAAAGTCACAAAGAATCCGGCACCAAGCTCTGATACCAATTGAAGGATCGGATGGCGACTAGAGAGGGGGGGAGTGAATAGGAGCTGGTAAAAAATTCTTCTCAAAGAACCCGGCCTATACCCTACACAAAACCCGGTCGCACTCGAGCGATGGATCGAATCACACACCAATCGCCAAGACAACGAGGTTATAGATCAACCTCTAGTCTTAGGAACGATTCCTTAAAGCACACGCGGAAGCACGAAAGAAGGAGAAAGGAATCGAACCAAGGAACAAAGCTGCCAGCCTCTGGCGGACTGTCCGGCTAGGCGGGGCGGACGGTCCGCAAAGGCCACGCGGACTGTCCGGCAGGGTATCGCGGACTGTCCGCACCCGTGCCGCGGACCGTCCGGCCTGAGCCGCAGACTGTCCGAAAAAGACACCATAATCTCTAGAGACGCACCGCGAATAATGGACCGTCCGCGGGGAGCATGCGGACTGTCCGCCAAGCACTCGCGGACCGTCCGCCATGCACCCGCGGACCGTCCGCCCAGCACACGCGGACCGTCCGAAACTTCACCCAACCAAAACTCGAAACCACCACGAATCGAAAACAAAGCCGAGCAAGAACACGAAGAACACGCGACCAACACGCACGGCGCGGACCGTCCGCCTCACCCTCGCGGACCGTCTGCCCCTTGCGGACAGAGCAGAAAACTGCTCGACCTCGAAGGTCAACACCTCCAATCCATCACCCGATCTCCCAAACGGTAGAAGCTATTGAGGCAAGAGTTTGGGGGCATGAAAAGCGTCAACCAAGGATGCTATACCCCAAAAATTTTGCCTCCTAACTTCCTAAATCACCGAGAATCGCGGATCCTTTGAACACCACCAAATACTAGAGCTCCGAACGAAATCCTTGAATCGAAGTGGTTTCCCGGCGTTGGAGGGCACAAGATCAATCACAAAGATGCACTAGACATCCATCCATGTTTCCCTCATAAAAATCCGGGGAGAAACCCACTCAAATCCGCGGAATCCCACCAAGAACGAAGGCACCAAAAACAAGCACGAAAAAGACCACGAAATTCACAATGCCGAATCTTCTATATAAACCAAGAAAGATTCACAAGGTCTAGCATACCGCCCTAGCATCCATCCCTCTCAACAAATCTCTCATGAAGCTTTCATGCTAGCCTAGACAAGAAATGGAGAAGAAAATGTCTCAGGAAAATGAGAAAGAGGTGGGGAGAAAATGAAACCCTAAGTCGCGGAGGGAGAGAGCCATCCATACACACTCATGGCTTATATATCGGGTCCCGCCAGTGTGCGAAATGACTCGACTACCCCTAACTCAACTACTGGCGATACAACCCACGCAGGGGCATTTATGTAATGTTTGTGGGTCTTGCCATCAGACGGCCACGCCTTCGCCGCACCCCGCGTCCTCCCGACGCAAGCCATGCGATCCCGCCGCGTGTCCTCCGCTTCGAAGCTTCCCGACACGCCCGGATCCTGTCTCCGTCGTGTTGGGCCTTCAGACTTGGTTTTTAGGCCCAAACCAAGAAACCGTCCTCCGATGGTTTTGTGGGCAAACCACCAAACCCCGCGTGCTCGGCCGGCCTCCCGCCAAGCCTCTTGACTCGGTCGCCACCGTGCACCTGCTCGAACGTCCATGACTTCGTCTTGCTCATCTCGCCACCATGTGGCCCACACCTAGTCCCGCCGTCCACAGGGTCCCTCGAACAGAGCCTACTTGTCTCTCCATCTCCCAGAGGCCCCTCAAGGCTGAAGACCTTTCGCGCCCGTTCTTCACCTGCAACAACACGAACTAGGCCACAGCCTACACCTGGGCACTGAGCTATGAGTCAGTCCAACACCTGTTGTCAATCACTCATAACTGAGGAGCGGTCATCCACCGACCATCGGGACGCTCCTGGTCCTCAGCGCCATAGTGCAGAAGCCGTCTCTAGCGAAGCAGCTCAGCCCGCTCAGGTTCTTGGACGACTTCTTGCCCTTGCGACGATCGCCTTCATCTTCACTGCTGCTCGAGCTTGAGGCGGAGTATGCAGAACTGGAGTCGACATCGCTCGCTCCAACCATCGCTCGGGCCTTGCCTCGGCTCTCCTTTTTCCTCGATCGTTGCTCGCCCTTGTGATTGTTCTTGTGCTTGCTCTTGTGGTCACGCCTCGACGGGTACTTGCTATCCGTCCTTGACTTGTACTTGTAGCCATCCTTGTTCTCGACCTTCTACGGGCGATCGGCGACGAAGTGTCCCGGCTTGCCGCACTGGAAGCATGTCCTCGTGTTCCTCCTCATGTTCATGCAGTTCTCGTGCAGCCTCTCGAACCTCCTCGTCGGCAACGCTAGCTCATTCCCTCCAAGCAAGTCGAACTCCTGATCTGACATAAACATCAAAGAGGAAAAAGAGAACATCCTAGTGGATGGGTTAGTTTTAGCCTTTCCTTTCGAACCACTGACGAGGGTGAGACTATGAGAGTTAGTCGGGCCCTCGATATTGGTTGTCATCAGAGTGTCATACTTTTTGGACTCCACAATGGCCTCGAACTTTCCGCCCCAAACGTACGATCCAAAGAGTGTAAGATCTTAACAGCTCTATCATGATCATCGTACGGGAGCACGTCCACATTGGCCCTCATGTTGTTCACAACCACCATGAACCTCTGAAACAAGGCATCGATGGACTCGCCGGGGAGATGAGTGAAGTTCTCATACTCTCTCCAGTAAGTCGCATACATTCCCAACATGAGCTTCCTTCAACACCGACCAGATTCTATAAGTCAGGCTCTCCGTGTGCACCCGATCGAATTCAGGCTGACACAGAGGACGAAACAAGTAGTTGACCGCCTTGTTGTTGGCGTCGAACATGTCCCTCAATCCTGTAGCAAGGAAGTTCATCGGCTGGACATAGCTGTTGTCCACCGTGACATCCCAAAGGATCTGACCCTTTCCGCGGAGGAATGCCGCCATCTGCTTACTCCACATCTGGTAGTTCTTCCCATCGAAGTGTGGAGGACCGGATCCCTGTTCCTGGTACGCCATCTTTGGATCTTAGACTGGCTAGAGTGAATGGGAGCCGATACCAATTGAAGGACCGATTAGGCGACCAGAAAGGGGGGAGTGAATAGGAGCCGATAAAAATTCTTCTCGAAGGAGATTGAAACTCCAACAAGATGAACTCGCTCGGTCAGACCCGCAAAATCACACGCTCCGCACTTGTACCTTCCATTTGCCAAAACCACGTAGCCACTGGAGTACTACTGGTCCTAGGAACAATCACTACCAGCAACCTCAACTCCTATGCACCCACGACAGCGGAAGCAACTCGGAAGCCGGCTGTCCAGATGGGGGCGGTTAGACCGGGTTTGGGGGGCGGTTAGACCGCCTCCACCAGGCAACCAAGAAATCCTCCGAAACACCTCTTCCGAGCACCAAAATGCACCACGGTTTCACCAACAGAGATCTCTGGTCAAGGCCATTCTAGCTACCAGGAAATCTTGGCAAAAACCAAAACTTCACCTAGGGGCGATTAGACCGGCTACCAGGGGCGGTCTAACCTCCTGTACCCAGCAAAGAACTCCAAGCAAGAACTCCTGGCAAACAGCACGAAAATGACCCAAAGTTTTACCCAAACGCACCTCTGATCAAGGCGAACAAACTGACAGAGGAAAATCAGACGAAATCAAAACCTCGACCTGGAAGGCCCAGGGCGGTTAGACCGGCCTCCCCAGGCGGTTAGACCGCCCCTTCCAGAAAACCTACCCGCAGGCCAAACCTAAACTTCCCATCACCCGATCTTCCGAATCACTCCACGGATCGCAACGAAACTTCGGGAATAGCTGGGTTACCTTCTGGGCAACCTCTACCTCGAAGGAATTGAATCGAATCGCTCTCAATCAAGAGGAATTGAAGAAATTATCTCTCTAGGTCAAGAACTCGCCCAACTCGAAAAACCACCAAATCGAGTCTGATTCAAGGAGATTTGGGGGCAAAGTCACCAGCCAAAGGGGCACAAGATCCTCATAGGTGACACCCAACAAAATCGCCAAGTAATCATCCTCAAAACTCCGCCATGAAAAGCACAACAAAGATCTCCAAAAATCACCACAAAGAAGGACAGGAGAACACTTCACCACCTTGAGGAACAACGTCGAACCATCTATACATACCATGAAGGTTCGTACAAGGTCTATCTTGCCACCCATACATCCATCCCACTCTCTTGATCTCACATGAAGCTCTCAAGCTAGTCCTAGAACATTAGAGGGAAAATGAGAACGAAAATACAAAAACAAATGAGCTGCCATCCACCCCCTCAAAGAGTATATATGGAGGCACCCAAAAGACTAAACTACCATTACTTAATAACTAGGGATACAAGCCTATCAAGGGCGAATTTGGAAATCTTCAGAATTTCTCCATCGAACGGATGCCCGGCGACCACAACCTGCTTAGCCTGGACGCAAGCCTTGCAATCGTGACGCGTGTCCTTCGCTTTGAAGCTTCTCAGCGGTAGCAACCAGGGCAGTTAGACCACCCCCAGGGCGGTTAGACCGACCCTAGCGATCTGACCGGCACAGGCGGTCTGACCACCCCTCCTGGGCAGTTGAACCGGCCTGGGTGGCCACACCTCCTCGTGGAGTCTTCGGCCTCGGTTTTGTAGCTCAACTGAGTAACCTAGTGGTTTTCTGGTGAACCACTGTAAACCCCGCGAACTCGGTGTAGCCTTCACCAATCTCCACTCATGACTTAGCTTCCACATAGTCCCGGCTCGACCCTAGTTTCTAGGCTCAACCAAGAAGTCGTCCATGACTTCGTCCCGCTGTTCTTGACACCATGCGGCCCGCACTTGACTCCGCTGGCCACCAGGTCCGTCAAACGAAGCCTACTTGTCTTCTCCACACCTGGAGGCCTCACCGGCGATAACCTTTCGCACTTGTTCTTCGCCTGCATCAACACCAGTCAAGCCGCAACCAGCACCTGCAATACTTAGCTAAGAGTCAGTCCACACAACGTTGTCAATCACTCATCACACCAGGAAGCGACCATCCACCGGTGCTCGAACCACACATGGTCCACATCCTTTTTATTTAATTTTCTTTAGCATGTTAGCCCTTTAATTTTTATATAAAATTATGTTTTAGTCCCTGGTTTTATCCATAAAGGTCCTGTAGGCATAGTTTTCTTACAGAAAGGTCCCTGTATCTTGTTTAAAGCATATCTTTCTTGTTTTAAATCTGTTTTTAGCGTTTTATATACCGAAATCATCGTCTCAGCGAGTAGAATTATTTAGACAGTGTGTTTTCATCTTTTATTACTGTTTGATGTACTGTTTATTTATTGTTTGTTTGTATATGCTTGTGCGTAGATATCATGCCTGTTTCGTTTGAGCTCCCCATTGGAGCTGATCAGGAAGAGCCTGTCTACGAAGAAGAAGATACTCATTTTGTAGAGGAAGGCAGTGGCTTCCCCCCTCTGCATACTCTTTTTTGAACCTATGTAACTGCATGCTTATACAATGTTCACTTTATCTGTTGTTATGCATTAAACCGACGGGCAAACACCTTTTTAAGGACTTGACTAGATGTTTCACCCTATTACCTTGATCAACCATGTTTAACAAATGCTTTGGGTAGATAATTTCTTAGTTCCTAAACTTGGGCTGGTTATGTTGGTTATGAAATGCAATCTGTTCTGTTTATGAAATGTTGTTAATGAATAAGACAAAATCATATACTTTAAATGGAACTTGGAGAACCACCCAAGATAACAGTACAACCACAGTCCACATGGCTCTGGCTTAGCCAAATAATTAGGAGAGTGGGCTTATCTGATAGACTTTTTCCGAGAGGGGCACATGGGTCAGATTTGAAGGGGTATAGCCCGGTTCTTTTAGGGTAGTAGCCTTGGCTAAGGTGCTGACCATTAGGGAGGGTTATGGTTCGCTCCGCTGCTGTAACTATTGCGGGTTGTTGGTTTCTCTACTTTCCTTTGTAAAGGCTTCATAGTAGACCCCTAGCCACTCACCTTGGAAGTTTTTAAGGGTCTAGCTAACCTGAGAAACATGGGGAACACGAGCTGTGGGTAAAGTGTACAACCTCTGCAGAGTTAAAACTGATCGATCAGCCGTTCTCACAGTCAAGAGTGGCTTGGACCCTCAATCAAACTTAAAGATGGATATAAACCGTGGATCTTGTGGGTCTTTGGGCTTGGGTTTTCTTTTAAAGCTTAAGTGGGTTGGTATAAACTTAGATCTAGTAACTAGGTGTTGTTAACTAAAATTTGACCAACTTGTAAAATGCTAACCGCTGTAAACCATAGCCTATCGTTGGTAGCCTTGCATGTTTCCCCCACTTGCTGAGCTCCAACCATAAGAAGGCTCACCCATGCTTACCACTATTCAGAGGAGAACATCGGTGAGGAGTAATGAAGCCACTACGAGGAGTTCTAAGGCATGCAGATCCCCCAGTCGTTATGCTTGTGGAAGTTGAAGAAGGAGCTGCTCGTTTAGTTATCGTTTTGTGTTTGGACCTTCGTGTCCACCCGTCTAAGTGTAATAAATAAATATTGTATCGGTTAAACTCTTGTACATTTTGACTACAGTTTTGGTATTACGCTCTTTTGTCTATCATGTGTGTGTAATTTTGATCCTGCCGCACATATGAGATGCATTCGGTTTTCCTTGTAAATTCGGGTGTGACGAGAGGTCCGCTGGGTCGGTGTCTTCGGGCAGCGTTTGGTACTCCGAAAGGTCGGCCTTGGGCCAACCGATGTCGAACCACTCGTGGATCCACAACTGTAGTAGGAAAGGGCACCCCAGCAGGATCCTTTCCTTACTCCCCTGCCTCGACACTGCCGAACACAGCCCCCCTGTAGGTTGCTGTTAGAACAGCATTGCCCCAGCTGATCTGCGACATCTGGTCGAGGGGTGCATCAGTGATCTTTTGAGCCCAGGGGAGCAGGTACCTCAACACCGAGTCTCCCGCTGACTTGCAGAACAAGACCCACCCGAACTGCTATAGTAGGTAGACCTCCAAAACCCTCTTAGACATCGGGTCGTCGGGCTTGTCCCCCATGTACTCAGCCTGCATACGCAAAGGTCCATCCTCACATTCGTTTAATATTCATACAAATGTTGAAAATAAGAGTTAGAATCACATATGCTGAACTGTTAGATCCAATTCCAGACGGGCCCGTGGATGTTGGCGAAGGGCACATATGGTGCTGGCGCGGGGTCGTTCTGAGGAACGTTCGCGAACCGAGCAAGGAAGTCGGCATGCCACGTCGCGGGGATGTCGATCGGCCCCATCACCTTGCCAGCACACGACACTCCTCCCAACATCGCGGTGTCCTCTAGACTGTGAGTCGTCTCGTCGACGGGGAAGTGGAACGTGTGAGTCTCTGGTCACCAATGGTCCATGAACACAGTGATCAGCGGGGCATTATAGCTGAACCACGTCAACTGCTTCGCCCGGGGAACCTCAGCTCGTAGCCTGTCCCCCTCAACCAACCGCGCAAAAGGGAGAAGTCTTGAAGTGTGTAGCCTAAAAAACAAAATTAATTTACTTAACGCAATTACTATTGTAAAGAAAACAAAATAAATAATAAAAATGAATTACATACTTCGGAATCCACCGCTGGAGTATCAGCATCAACGTGCGGGTGGTTCGGAAAAGTATGCTGACGGGCGAACATAAGAGCCGACACGTACTCCAGTGGTGCAACCATAACTAAAAAATAATATAATTTAATCAATTAGTCAAATTATACTAATTAAAACGAATTATGTGATATAAAAATCTTTCCTATAAATTTTACATTAATTTAATCTAATTATGTGAATTATAACCATTTTATAGAAATATTAAATGAATTAAAACAAATGATGTGGATTTAAACAATTTTCTATGA
This sequence comes from Cenchrus americanus, assembly GCA_947561735.1. NCBI lineage: Eukaryota > Viridiplantae > Streptophyta > Magnoliopsida > Poales > Poaceae > Cenchrus > Cenchrus americanus. Next base: position 158,905,141 of record OX387242.1, on the reverse strand, counting down.
ATTTTATATCAATTTAATCAAATTATGTCAATCATAACCATTTTCTAGAAATTTTAAATGAATTAAAACGAATTATGTGAATTTAAACTATTTTCTACGAATTTTATATCAATTTAATTATGTCAATTATAAACATTTTCTAGGAATTTTAAATGAATTAAAACGAATTATGTGAATTAAAAATATTTTCTACGAATTTTATATCAATTTAATCTAATTATGTGAATTATAACCATCCTATGAATTTTAAATGAATTAAAACAAATCATGTGAATTAAACTATTTCCTACGAATTTTATATCAATTTAATCTAATTATGCGAATTATAACTATTTTCTAGAAGATTAAAACCATTTTAAACGAATTATGTTACTAAAATAATTTTTCAATACTCTTATATTAATATAATCTAATTATTTGAATTATTACTATTTCTAATTTTTGAAATTTCTAAACTAAACTAAACTATGTTAAATAAACTAACTAAACTAAGTTAGTTGAACTAACTACACTAAGTAAACTAAATTAAACTAAATTTAGAAACATAGCTTAGTCAAAAGTGCTTTGAAGGGTTGAAAGCCGTAGATTTAGAAAGAGGGAGGGAGAGAGGAGCAGTGGCGGCAGCCGTCGCCCCCTTATATAGGGGTGACGCTGCCGCCGTGCCCCATGTCGCCAGGCCCCTGCCGCCGTGCCCCACAGCGGTAGGAATTTGGCCCCACCTGCCTGGTGAGCCGACTGTTGGCGGCACCCCTACCGCCGTGCATCAACTCCTACCACTGTGGGGTACAGCGGCAAATGTATATTTCTCAATTTTTTTATTCGACTATTTATTTTTCGAAAATCAAAGAAAAAATATAAAAAAATCCAATTTCTCCCGCAGCTTGGATAGAATGGATCGAGCAACTAATCATGCAGCTCTTGCACTCACAGGGTGTTGACACTTTTCTGGTCAACACACACGAGCGCTAGATCGTGCGGAACGCCGAAACGCTGAACTCGCCGAGCTCTAGCCCGGACTAGTCTGACCGGTCAGGGGCACCGGTCTGACCGGTGTACGCAGACGCACGGTGAAAACCTAAGATCGCCGCCTCGGGAGGGACCCTGTCGGAGGTGGCGCGCCTAGTGTTGCTATGAGGTCGGCAAGGCCACTCAGAATGTCCCTGATCGTTGTCAAGACAAGCAAGGAAAGCACGAGGTTGGAAAAGCTAGGGTTTGAATGATAAAAGTTGTAAAAAGTAATAATCGATTGGGTGATGCCCCCTCAAACGGTCGTGGCCCTTTATATTTACAGGGTTTGGAGGTCTTGCCCCGCAAGAAACCCTATTACAACTCGAAATTCGCAAGGACTCCTCGATTCTACTCGGACTTGGGGTCAACTGGTTAGACCGGTGAGGCCCACCGGTCAGACTCGTGTGGCCATTGCCTAATTGGAAACAAGACGCTCCACCGGTCAGACCGTCGAGGGACACCGGTTTGACCAGTGGCGTCAGCCTGATCGGCCTTGTGCCAAATTTGGGTGTGAACACAGGGCTTCGCTCCCACTGGCCTGGCTGTCTGGTGCGAGCATGGCTTCCCAGAAAAGACAACCAATCTCGTCCTTAGTGAGGACCATGTGTGGTTCGAGGACCAGTGGATGGTCGCTTCCTGGTGTGATGAGTGATTGACAACGTTGTGTAGACTGATTCTTGGCTAAGTATTGAAGGTGCTGGTTGCGGCTTGGCTTGTATTGGTATAGGTGAAGAACAAGCGCGAAAGGTCGTTGCTGGTGAGGCCTCATGGCGTGGAGAAGACAAGTAGGACGTTCGAGGGACCCGGTGGCTAGCAGAGTCAAGTGCGGGCCACATGATTGCAAGAACGGCAAGATGAAATCATGGATGATGTTTTGGTTGAGCCTCAAAACCAAGGTGGAGCCGAGACTACACCGAGTTCGCGGGGCTTGCAGTGGTTCACCAGAAAACCACTGGGTTACTCGGTTGAGCCACAAAACCGAGGCCGAAGACTTGATGAGGAAGTGTGGCCACCCATGCCGGTTCAACAGCTCAGGAGGGGCGGTCAGACCGCCAGGGCCGGTCAGATCGCCAGTGCCGGTCTAACCGCCCTGGGGTACATGCTCAGCCGCGGGCACCACACCGCCGTCTTCATCATCTCCATGTTCATGCTCCTCCTCCTGAAAGCTCTCCTCGCCAAGTTCATCATCACCTGCACACTCAAAGACAAGCTGACTACGTGTTGTGTCTCGTTGAAGGTTACCTCGCAAGTCTCCACGATTTCGTTAGTTTCAAGATTGAGCACACGATATGCTCTAGAGTGAGATGCATAACCAAAGAAAATACCATCGACCGACCAAAGACATGGAAGTGACTCACCTTTCAAACTTATCCAACTTCTTCCCTTTCTTTAGAATAAAGCATTTGCAACTAAAGACATGGAAGTGACTCACCTTGGGTGTGCGACCGTGCATCAACTTGTAGCAATTTTACTTCTTATGCACTCCAAGGTAGATCCTGTTCGACACATAGCACGCGGTGTTGACCGCCTCAGCCCAGAACCTTCTCGGAGTCCTATGCTCATCAAGCATCGTCCGAGCCATCTCACATAAGGTTCTGTTCTTCCTTTCCACAACACCATTTTGGGGAGGCGTATACGGACTCGATAACTGGTGTTCAAGACCCAAGTCATGGCAAAAGGTTTCAAAACGAGAGTTTCTGAATTCTGAGACATTGTCACTGCGGATTGCTCGTATGGCATCTCCGTGCCTCTCGTTCCTCAACCTCAAGACAAGATCTCGAACAAAACCAAATGTATCCCCCTTATCCTCGAGAAAGAACACCCACGCATACCGAGAGTAGTCGTCCACCACAGCAAGGACATACCACTTCCCACCCGCAGATCGCACACGAGCTAGGGCAACAAGTTCCATATGGAGCAGCTCGCATGGACGCTTAGTCATCACATCAGTGAGAGGCGGGGGAGAAGAGGCTACCATCTTGGCATGCCTACACGGCACACAAACCAACTCTTTCTCAACCCTCAACCGTGGAAATCCTCGGACCAAATTGAGTTTACTCAAGCGAGACAAAAGGTCAAAGCTCAAGTGACCCAACTTCCTATGCCACTTCCACAACTCACTTGAACAACCAGCTAAGAAACAACGCTCAACACCAGAAGAGTGAGAAAAATCAGCTCGAAACACCTGACCCTCGGGAACTACCATACAGACAAGGTCCCCTCGAGAGTCCAAAATCCGAGAACCACCAGGTCGAAACAACACCTCAAAGCCCTCATTCAATAGCTGGGACACAGAAAGCAAATTGTACCCAAGCGATGGAACAAGACCAACACGCCTGAGAATGATCTTGTCACTCACATTAATCTCACCTTCTGAAAGCACACGTCCACGCCCATTGTCCCCAAAGGTGATGTACCTCTTAGTCACCACCAGGACGAGACTTGAGAACCACCATTGTCTTCAGTCATATGCCTCGAGCAACCGGAGTCAATCAACCAAATGTTCTTCAAGTCTCCCACCTGAAATTCAAAAACAAGCACGTGAGCGAACAAACGACTCAGCACTGGGTTAGTACCAAAAGAGTAAAACAAGTTCCGAGCCATTTGATCAAAAGTGGGGTTAGCACAATCCAAGACATCCTTCCTACCAAAGCTACCACCATGAACACCACCACGAAAACCACTACGAGGGAACCATCCCTCTCTAACTGCAGGAGAACCAAAACCACAAAAGGAAGACCGTGAACCATCCCTCCTCTCCCTCTCAAAGCTATGACTCCTCCCATCCCCGTATTGAGCACGAGGGGGAGAACGCCTAGCAAACTGACCACCTGCAGACTCTCCAGACCAACCACCAGCACCACGACCTCCAGAACTGAAACCACTCGACTCACCACCTCGAAAACCACTCCACCCAGAATTCTGGGGGGGCGGTTGAACCGCCTAGCCGGGCCGGTCCAACCGCCCCCTATGGGCAGGGTCAGTCTGACCGCCTAGCCAGGGAAAATCATTTTTGTGGTGGGATATTCTCTCCACTTCCCTCACCAACCTTGTTTGCTCCAAGTCCCTGACCATCCTACCTATTGCATGTCTCGATCATTATCCTCAACTGAGGCTCATGACTAGACAACCGACCCATCAACTTTCTCAACTCATCATTCTCATCCTGCAAACGATCAACATAATGTGCAAGTTCCTGATTCTTTAAAGCATGCAATTCACAGGTAGAGCAAGATGTAGGAATTGGTTCTTTCAATTTAGCCTCAAGAGAAACAGTATAAGCATGCATCTCATCAATTTTCTCATGCAAAACAGGGCAAGAAGTACAAGCACCTGGCAAAGTAGGTCTAGCCTTAAGCTCAGCCACTTCAACCCTAAGCACATCTAGTTCCTCACACTTGCAGGCATGCTTTTCCTTAAACAAAGCAAGATCGGCATGGAAAATAGGACAATCAGCACATTCAACTTCATCAGAAACAACAGGTGAAGCTTTTAAGGAATCAATTTCAAGCTTAGCATCCAAATTCTGTGTTTATAACTCAGCCACTCTAGTCCTTGCATCCTCAAACGAAGCCCTAAGCTCTTTCCTCATTTTCTTAGCCTCTCTAAGCATGTCATCACGATTATCAAGCAACAAGCCAAGCTGTTCATTCACCCGACGCAAGAAGGGGAGTTCATCACGCACCTCGTCAGCGGAGTCAGAGTCCAAGTCGCTCTGTGTGCTCTTCTTGCTGTCGGAGCTTAGCGCCATGGTGCAGAAGCCATCTCTAGCGAAGCAGCTCAGCCCGCTCAGGTTCTTGGACAACTTCCTGTCCTTGCGACGATCACATTCATCTTCACTGCTACTCGAGCTCGAGGTGGAGTACGCGGAACTAAAGTCGATGTCGCTCGCTCCAACCATCGCTCGGGCCTTGCCTCGGCTCTCCTTCTTCCTTGATTGTCGCTTGTCCTTGCGCTTGTTCTTGTGCTTGCTCTTGTGGTCACACCTCAACCGGTACTTGCCATCCGTCTTCGACTTGTGCTTGTAGCCATCCTTGTTCTCGACTTTCTCCGGCAGTCGGCGACGAAGTGTCCCGGCTTGCCGCACTGGAAGCATGTCCTCGTGTTCCTCCTCATGTTCACCCAGTTCTCATGCAGCCTCTCGAACCTCCTCGTCAGCAACGCCAGCTCATCCTCTCCAAGCACGTCGAACTCCTCATCTATCATAGACATCAAAGAGCACAAAGAGAACATCATGGTGGATGGGTTAGCGTTAGCCTTTCCTTTCGAACCACCGATGAGGGCGAGACTATGGGAATCAGTCGGGCCCTCAATCTTGGCTATCATGCCCCTATCCACCTCAGCTGACTTGAGCTTCGAGAACAGCTCGTTCACCGTCAGGGTATCATACTTCTCCGACTCAACTATGGCCTAGAACTTTCCGCCCCAAACTGTACGATCCAAAGAGTGTAAGAGCTTGACAACCCTATCATGATCATCGTACGGAAGCATGTCCACATTGGCCCTCATGTTGTTCACCACAACTGTGAACCTCTAAAACAAGGCATCGATGGACTCACCGGGAAGATGAGTGAAGTTCTCGTACTCTCTTCGGTAGGTTGCATACATCCGAGCTTGAACCTGGGCATTCCCAACATGAGCTTCCTTCAACACCGACCAGATTCTACAAGCCAAGTGCTCGGTGTGCACCTGATCGAATTCAGGCTAACACAAAGCACGAGACAAGTAGTCAACCACCTTGTTTTTGGCGTCGAACATGTCCCTCGATCCTGGAGCAAGGAAATTTATCGGCTTGACATAGCCATTGTTCACCATGACATCCCAAAGGATCTGACCCTTTCCGCAGAGAAACGCCGCCATCCGCTTACTCCACATCTGGTAGTTCTTCCCATCGAAGTGTGGAGGACCCGAACCCCGTTCCTGGTACGCCATCTTTGGATCTTAGACTGGTTTGAGTGAATGAAGACCTGAACCGTCTCTAATACCAATTGAAGGACCGATTAGGCGACCAGAGGGGGGGGAGTGAATGGGAGTCGATAAAAATTCTTCTCGAAGTTGATTGAAATCCCAACAAGATGAACTCGATCGGTCGGACCCCCAAAATCACACACGCTCCGCACTTCTACCTTCCGTTTGCCAAACCCACGTAGCCACTGGAGTGCTACTTGTCCTAGGAACAAGCACTACCAGCAACCTCAACTCCTACACACCCAAGACAGCGAAAACAACTCGGAAGCTGGCTGTCCAAAGGGGGGCGGTTAGACCGGGTATGGGGGCGGTTAGACCGCCTCCACCAGGCAACCAAGAAATCCTCCAAAACACCTCTTCCAAGCACCAAAACGCACCACAGTTTCAGCAACACAGATCTCTGGTCAAGGCCAAGCTAGTTACCAAGAAATCTTGGCGAAAACCAAAACTTCACTCAGGGGCCTAGGGGCGGCTAGACCAGCTACCAGTGGCGGTCTAACCTCCTCTACCCAGCAACGAACTCCAAGCAAGAACTCCTAGCAAACAACACGAAAACGACCCAAGATTTCACCTGAACGCTCCTCTGATCAAGGCGAACAATCTCACAGAGGAAAACCCGGCAAAATCAAAACTTCGACCTGGAAGGCCCAGGGCGGTTAGACCTCCCCCAGGCGGTCAAACCTCAACTTCCCATCGCCTGATCTCCCGAATCACTCCACTGATTGCAGTGAAACTTCGGGAATAGCTGGGTTACCTCCTGGGCAACCTCTACCTCAAAGGAATCGACCCGAATCGCTCACAATCAAGAGTAATCGAAGAAATCGTCTCTCTAGGTCTAGAACTCCGCCAACTTGAAAAAAACACCAAATCGAGTCCGATTCAAGGGAGAGTTGGGGGCAAAGTCACCGGCCAAAGAGGCACAAGATCTTCATACGTTGAAGGACCGATACGGCAAACCAGAGAGGGGGGAGTGAATGGGAGCCGATAAAAATTCTTCTCGAAGGAGATGCTGACTCCAATAAGACGAACACGGCTTCCAACACACGTCTCCGTCTCACTAACCAAGTTGGCCAAGCCCACGTAGCCACTAAGGTGCTACTAGACCTAGGAACTAACAGACAAACTTCCAAGCCAAAAGACACCAACACGCACAGCGAAAACTTGCACGGCTTCCTGCCTGTGCTGCACCGGTCAGACCGATGGCATGCGCCGGTCAAACCGGTGACACCGGTTAGACCAGTGGACAGCGTCGATCAGGTCGGTGGCTACAACAACCGCACAACAAGCGTTCGAGAGAGCCTCAGTGACTTCTCTAGGCCCTGGAACAAAAACACCCCCAAAACACAACCTGCACAGAAAGAAAAACCCTACACATAACCTAATAAAACAACTCCAAACAGACCAAGAACTGACTAGCAGCACCAAGACCCAAAGACACACGAGTCAAGCAGTTCACCCGAGGCAAATCCCACAAGTGGCTCGCATCGGTCAGACCGGTCAAGAGCACCGGTCAGACCGGTGTAACTTGGGCTACTCGGGATGAACAGCACCCGCGGGTCAACTCCTCCAAATCCAAACTTCGATCTCCCGAATCACTCCACGGACTTGAACAAGACTTTGGGGATAGTAGGAACACCTCATGAGGAGTCCATAGCCAAGATTTTGTCCATTAAAACTTGCCAAATCAAGATAAATCGAAGAACTCCTGCAAAGAACTCCTCTAACCTTAGAACACAAAAAACCCTAAATCGAGCCCCTTAACTCACAAATTTGGGAGGGGAATCAAAGGCAAAAGGACCACGAAGGGTTCACATGAATTTCCCCCATCAAATCCCCTAGAGCAAGGTCCTGAAAACACACCGAGAAAACCACCAAGAGAGAGTGCCGAAAATCACCACCAAGAACAACCGGAAACAACACAACAAAGCCTTGAGGAACCACGCCGAATCATCTATACATACCAAGAAGGTTCATACAAGGTCTAGCTCGCCGCCCGATCATCCAACCCTCTCACAAAATCTCACCATGAAGCTCTCAAGCTAGTCCTATGGAAATCCTAAGAAAATAGGAAGGGAAAATAGGAAAGCAAATGAACTAGGGTTCCAAGAGATGGCTGCCATCCTCTCACCTCTTGGGTTATATAGGAGGCAACCGAAAGTCTAAAATACCCTTACTTAATAACTATGGATGCAAGCCCCTCAAGGGTGGGTTTGGAAGTCTTCAAATTTTCTCCATCGGACGGATGCCCGCCGACCGCACCCTGCTTTGCCTCGACGCAAGCCATGCGATCCCGACGTGTGTCCTCCGCTTTGAAGATTCCGGACTGCGTCGTCGCACACCGGTCAGACCGGTGCCCCTCACCGGTCAGACCAGCACCCACCGGTCAGACCGGTCAGACCCACCGGTAAGACCGGTCAGGAGCTGCTGCAGCACCGACTTCGGTTCTTCGGTCTTGGCTATGTGGATCAACCAAGGAACCCAGTGGTTTTCTGGTGAACCACCGCAAACCCCGCGAACTCGGTGTAGCCTCCGTCAATCTCCACTCATGACTTGGCTCCCACGTAGTTCCGGCTCGACCAAGAAACCGTCCATGACTTCATCTTGCTGTTCATGCCACCATGCGGCCCGCCCTTGACCCCGCTGGCCACCGGGTCCCTCGAATGAAGCCTACTTGTCTTGTCCACACCTGGAGGCCTCACCAGCAATGACCTTTCGCGCTTGTTCTTCACCTGCACCAACACCAGTCAAGCCGCAACCTGCACCTGCAATACTTAGCCAAGAATCAGTCCACACAACGTTGTCAATCACTCATCACACAAGGAAGAGACCATCCACTGGTCCTCGAACCACACATGGTCCTCAATCTCCCCCTGGATGAGTGCATTGACAACACCCACAAAAAATAAGACAAGAGAAAAGAAAAAGAAAAGAAACGAATAAAAGGAAACTCCAACAAGTGATCGAAAGCCAAACAAAGGCAAAGAGCAAGATCACTTGAAGAAGACAAGTCTCGGACCCCTTAGGCAAGGGCAACAGCTCGACACATCAGAGACAAAACTATGCTCAAGCAAAGAGCGCAAACCACCCAACCAAAGCTCGAAAAGCGAACAAAGAGCTCCCCCTGCGCACATGCAAGCGCCCCCTGAACCAATGCAACTCCCCTGGACGAATGCATAGAAAACACCACTTGAAAACAGGGCAGCTGCAACAACTCAGCCCTGACCGGTCAGACCGGTGTGCAACATGTGAACAGGGCCAGCACTCTGACCGGTCAGACCGGTGACCTCGACCGGTCAGACCGGTGCACACCAGAGCCCAGAAATGGCCTGAAACCACCTGAAAACCTTCTAAATGCATCCAGCAAACCATTTCAAGCTCAAACTTCTCCCCCTTGTTGACAATGCATGAATCAAGCCAAAAATGCAAAGCTTTCAACCTAGAGCTCTCAAATATACAAAATTCAACATAGGATGCTACACATGTCCAAATGAGCAAGTTAGATACTCTATAGCTTCGTATTGACATCAACTACAAGATTACCAAGTGTCACAACCATTGGACAAAGCTAAGATGGATTTGGGTAATTTTGTGAAAAATTCACCTCTCATGAGCAAAGTCCTAAACATGATCAAAACATGTCAAAATGGCAAAGCCACAAAAACTTTATGCTAGGACAACCATTCTAATTATAAGACCATCACAAACACCCACAAGCACCTCATGTCATGTCAAAACCTCCGAGCCATGTGCCTACTTCTATGTATGAGACTTCTCATTGTTAGGCATCATGCAATGGTTTAGCACCCAAAGCAAGTTAAATTTAGCACATAAGACATGGGAGCACATTTTCCAAGTATTTTACATTTCATTTTCAGATTCAAATTTGCTACATGAAATGTCTTTGCGACAAAAAGGAACTTATGCCCCTCCACAAGATAAAGCAAGAGGGTTAAACATTCATGATGGAAAATGAGCCTTTGGCCTTATATGATCAATAAACTAGCTATCCAACCACAATTTAAGCATAACCAAGCCACTAAAACATGTCAAGATCATATAAAGGCATTTACACATGAGAGAGCATATATGTGACAATTTTCAAAAATATAACCATCAACCATGGATTATAAATCAAGATCATCAAGAGCTAAGCCAAACTAACCATAGCATTCCAAACAAGCTCACAAAGACATATATAGCATTCCATGGTGAACAACATATATAGGAGAAGCTTTTCCTAACCAATGCATATGATACAAAATGCATGCAATCTAAGATACAAGGATGCCTATACATCATGTTACATATGCCATGCCAAATGTAAGAAATGCACAAAGGAAACTATACATATGCTACAAAGGCGCTCCCACACACCCAACTCAAGAAATCAAACGCACACCAAGCTCCCCTCGCAAACGAGTGAAAGTTGCTTGATCTAGGGGTTTGGTGAAAATATCAGCTAGTTGGTCATGTGTAGTTACATGGATCAAGGTTATCTTTCTTTCTCAACGTTGTCTCTCAAAAAATGATACCTCACTTCTATGTGCTTGGTTTCGGAATGAAGCACTGGGTTCTTTGCAACGCTTATGGCACTGGTGCTATCGCATTGAAGTGGGACAAGGGTATACTCCTCACCAAAGTCACTCATGGTGTATGTGATCCAAAAGGAGCTGAGAGCAACAACTAGTAGCGGCAACGTACTCTGCCTCTTGTAGTGGATTGAGTAACACTCGACTATTTGCGGGAAGACCAAGACACCAAAGAAGATCCCAAAAACTGGAAAGTCCCAGAAGTGGATTTCTTATCCAACCGACACCCGGCAAAATCCGCATCCGAAAAACCATGAAGAGCCAAAGAAGAGGACGCGGAGTACAAAAGGCCGAAGTCGGGGGTGTGATGCAAGTACCTGAAAATTCGCTTCACCGGTTGCCGATGCGAAGTCCTCGGGGACGCTTGAAAACGAGCTCACAAACATACCGAGAACTGGATGTCCGGCCTCGTCGCCGTCAAGTAGAGGAGTGACCCGATCATTCTTTGGTACTCCTTCTGATTCACTTGTTCACCTTCCTCATCCACATCAAGAGTTGTAGTCATACTCATCGACGTCGTCATAGCCTTGGAGTCCTCCATCTTGAACTCCCGCACAATGTCCTTGGTGTACTTTGCTTGGTGCACAAATGTTACTTCCTTTGATTGCTTGATTTGTAGCACGAGGAAGAACTGCAACTCGCCCATCATGCTCATCTCAAATTCCCTACTCATATCCTCTGCAAACCTTGCAACAAGAGAGTTAGACGAGCCACCAAAGACAATATCATCCACGTACACCTACACAATCAAGATATCTCTGCCCTGCCTAAGTAGAAATAAGTTCTGATAAACCTTCCCCATCTCAAAACCTCTCTCAAACAAGAATCCCCTCAACCTACCATACCAAGCTCTAGGCGCCTGCTTCAACCCATAAAACGCCTTCGTCAACTTGTACAACCGATAGGGGTACTTCTCACTTTCAAACCCAGGTGGTTGCCTCACATACACTTCTTCCTCCAACACACCATTCAGAAAAGCACTCATCACATCCATTTGGTGCAACTTGAACCCTTTAGCCACGGAAAAGGCTAGAAGGATCCTAATCGCCTCCAAACATGCTATGGGAGCAAAGGTCTCCTCGTAGTCGATCCCCTCCTTCTGACTGAACCCTTGAGCAACAAGCCTCGACTTATTTCTCACCACTTCACCTTTCTCTCCCTCTTTGTTCTTCCACACCCACTTTGTACCAATCGGATTACACCCTAAGGGAGGGTCAACCAATTCCCAAACCTGATTCCTCTTAATGTTCTCCAACTCCTCATGCATCGAATTAACCCAATTACTATCAAATAGTGTGTATCCAATGTCTTTGGGCTCAAAAGTAGCAACAAATGCAGCATGAGCGAAATGAGAATTGTTCCGAACCCTCGACCGTGTAGTACGTTCATTCATGTCGTCGATGCCCTTGAAGCTGGGTGATACACTTGTACTCACCGGGGAGGTTTTCACCTTGATGCTACCTCCCCCTCAACTGTAGCTTCTCCTCGATCTTGATTCGTCGTCGTAGGTGTAGGAGTGGGGCCGTCAACCAATGTAGTTGAAGTAGTGTGTACATGTTCAGCCGCAGGCACCACACTGCCATCTTCATCATCTCCACGTTCATGATCCTCCTCCTAAAAGATCTCCTTGCCAAGCTCATCATCACCTGCACGCTCAAAGACAAGCTGACTACGTGGCTGTGTCTCGTCGAATGCTACCTCGCAAGTCTCCACGATTTGGTTAGTTTCAAGATTGAGCACACGATATGCTCTAGAGTGAGATGCATAACCAAAGAAAATACCATCGACAGACCTAGCCTCAATCTTATCCAACTTCTCCCCTTTCTTCACAATAAAGCACTTACAACCAAAGACATGGAAGTGACTCACCTTGAGTGTGCGACCGTACATCAACTCATAGCAGGTTTTCTACTTTTGCACTCTGAGGTAGATCCTGTTCGACACATAGCACGTGGTGTTCACCGCCTCAGCCCGGAACTTTCTCGGAGTCCTATGCTCATCAAACATCGTCCGAGCCATCTCACACAAGATTCTGTTCTTCCTTTCCACAATACCATTCTGGGGAGGCATATACGGACTCGAAAACTAGTTTCAAAACGAGAGTTCCTGGATTCTCAAAACTGGTGTTCAAGACCCAGGTCATGGCAAAAGGTCTCAAAACGAGAGTTTCTGAATTCTGAGCCATTGTCACTGTGGATTGCTCATATGGCATCTTCATGCCTCTCATTCCTCAACCTCAAGACAAGATCTCGAACAAAAAACCAAACGTCTCCCCCTTATCCTCAAGAAAGAACAGCCACGCATACCGAGAATAGTCGTCCACCACAACAAGGACATACCACTTCCGACCCGCAGATCACACACAAGCTGGGCCAACAAGGTCCATATGGAGCAGCTCGCATGGACGCTCAGTCATCAGATCGGTGAGAGGCGGGTGAGAAGAGGCTACCATCTTGGCATGCCTACACGGCGCACAAACCAACTCTTTCTCATGCCTCAACCATGGCAATCCTCGGACCAAATTGAGTTTACTCAAGCGAGACAAAAGGTCAAAGCTCAAGTGACCCAACTTCCTATGCCACTTCCACAACTCACTCGAAGAACTAGCCAAGAAACATCACTCAACACCAGAAGACTAAGAAAAATCAGCTCGAAACACCTGACCCTCGGGAACGACCATATAGACAAGGTCCCCTCGAGAGTCCAAAATCCGAGAACCACCAGTTCGAAACAACACCTCAAAACCCTCATCCAACACCTGGGACACAGAAAGCAAATTGTATCCAAGTGATTCAACAAGAGCGACATGCCTAAGAGTGATCTTGTCACTCACCTTAATCTCACTTTCTGAAAGCACAAGCCCACGCCCATTGTCCCCAAAACTGATGTACCTCTTCGTCACCACTGGGACGAGACTTGAGAACCACCCCTTGTCTCCGGTCATATGCCTCGAGCAACCGGAGTCAATCAACCAAATGTTCTTCAAGTCTCCCACCTGAAATTAAAAAACGAGCATGTGAGCGAACAAACGACTCAGCACTGGGGTTAGTAACAAAAGAGTAACTCCAGTGCCAAGCCATTTGCTCAAAAGTGTGGTTAGCACAAACCAAACCATCTTCCCTACCAAAGCTACGTCCACGAACACCACCACGGTAACCACTATGAGGGAACCAACCCTCTCCACCTGGAGGTGGACCAAAACCACGAAAGGAGTACCGTGGACCGTCCCTCCTCTCCATCTCAAAGCTACGGCTCCTCCCATCCCCATATTGAGCACGAGGAGGAGAACGCCTAGCAAACTGACCTCCTGCAAACTCTCCAGCCCAACCACCAGAACCACGACCTCCAGAACCAAACCTCGCACCCGTACGAGCACGAAACCCGAACAGTTGCCTATCCAGGCCTGCACCGGTCTGACCGGTGCCCCTCACCGGTCTGACCGGTGTTGCCCGGCCAGCAGCACATCCAACAGCTTTTCGCTCTCCCCAAGCCGGAACTGTCCTCATACTCGCCTTGGCGCTGGGCATCTACACACGAGGCTCAAGTACACCATCAGAAGGGTGGTACTTGTCCTTGTTAGCCCACTCCTTCGCCATTCTCTCCTCTCGCTTCCCCTTGAAGCAAAACTCATCCTTATGGCCATCTCTCCCACAATAGCCACAATGGAACCGCACAAGCTTAGGCTTAGGCTTGGGTTTGGGCTGCTCACTTGGTTTCACTCTACTCGGCTTCTCCACCGGTTTCTCCTCACTAGCCTTCTCACTCTCTTTCCCAAAGGACACTTTTTCGGAAGTAGTCACAAACTTGATAGGCTTTTGGAAATCATTTGTTGGTGTGGAAAACAAGGGTGGAGCTGGGGTTGTGTCTAGTTGGTTCCTGAGATGGTTAGGTTTAGGATGGAAATCATTTTTGTGGCGGGTTTTTTGTAGCTCTGGGATATTCTCTCCACTTCCCTCACCAACCTTGTTTGCCCCAAGTGCCTCACCATCCTACCTCTTGAATGTCTCGATCATTATCCTCAACTGAGGCTCATGACCAAACAACCAACCCATCAACTTTCTCAAATCATCATTCTCATCCCGCAAACGATCAACATAATGTGCAAGTTGCAAATTCTCCAAAGCATGCAATTCACAGGTACAGTAAGATGTAGGAATTGGTTCTTTCAACTTTGCCTCAAGAGAAACAGTGTAAGCATGCATCTCATTGATTTTAGCATGCAAGACAGAGCAAGAAGTGCAAGCACCTAGCAAAGCAGGTCTAGACTTAATCTCAGCCAGTTCAACCCTAAGCACATCTAGTTCCTCACACTTGGAGGCATGCTTTTCCTTAAAAAAGGCAAGGTCAGCAAGGAAAATAAAACAATCAGCACATTCAACTTCATCAAAAACAACAGGTGAAGCTTTTAGGGAATCAATTTCAAGTTTAGCATCCAAATTTTGTGTTTCTCGCTCAGCCATTCTAGTCCTAGCATCCTTGAGTGAAGCTCTAAGCTCTTTCCTCATTTTCTTAACCTCTCTAAGCATGTCATCACGATTATCAAGCAACAAGCAAAGCCGTTCATTCTACTGACGCAAGAAGGGGAATTCATCACGCACCTCATTGTCGGAATCAGAGTCTGAGTCGCTCTGTGTGCTCTTCTTGTTGCCGGAGCTTTACGCAATGGTGCAGAAGCCGTCTCTAGCGAAGCAGCTCAGCCCGCTCAGGTTCTTGGACGACTTCCTGCTCTTGCGACGATCACCTTCATCTTCACTGCTGCTTGAGCTCGAGGTGATGTACACGGAACTGGAGTCGACGACGCTCTCTCCAACCATCGCTCGGGCCTTGCCTCGGCTCTCCTTCTTCCTCGATCGTCGCTCGTCCTTGTGCTTGTTGTTGTGCTTGCTCTTGTGGTCGCGCCTCGACTGGTACTTGCCATCCGTTCTTGACTTGTGCTTGTAGCCATCCTTGTTCTCGACCTTCTCTTGGCAGTCGGCGACGAAGTGTCCCAGCTTGCCGCACTGGAAGCATGTCCTCGTGTTCCTCCTCATGTTCACCCGGTCCTCGTGCAGCCTCTCGAACCTCCTCGTCAGCAACGCCAGCTCGTTCTCTCCAAGCACATCGAACTCCTCATCGGCATAGACATCAAAGAGGACAAAGAGAACATACTGGTGACTGGTTTAGTGTTAGCCTTTCCTTTCGAACCACCGACGAGGGCAAGACTATGAGAGCCAGTCGGGCCCTCGAGCTGGGCTGTCATACCCCTAGCTTGTCATACTTCTCCGACTCCACAATAGCCTCGAACTTTCCGCCCCAAACCGTACGATCCAAAGAGTGTAAGAGCTTGATAGCTCTATCATGATCATTGTACGGGAGGACGTCCACATTAGCCCTCATGTTTTCACAACCACCATGAACCTCTAAAACAAGGCATCGACGGACTTGCCGGGGAGATGAGTTAAGTTCTCGTACTCTCTCTGATAAGTCGCATACATTCGAGCCTGAACCTGGGCATTCCGAACATGAGCTTCCTTCAACACCGACTAGATTCTACAAGCCAAGCTCTCTGTGTGCGCCCGATCGAATTCAGGCTGACACAGAGCATGAAACAAGTAGTCGACCGCCTTGTTGTTGGCGTCGAACATGTCCCTCAATCCTGGAGAATGGAAGTTCATCGGCTGGACATAGCTGTTGTCCACAGTGACATCCCAAAGGATCTGACCCTTCTCACAAGGGAACGCCGCCATCCGCTTACTCCACATCTGGTAGTTCTTGACATCGAAATGTGGAGGACCTGAACCCCGTTCCTGGTTCGCCATCCTTGGACCATGAGGACCATGTGTGGTTCAAGGACCAGTGGATGGTCGCTTTCTTGTGTGATGAGAGATTGACATCGTTGTGTGGACTGATTCTTGGCTAAGTATTGCAGGTGCAGGTTGCGGCTTGACTAGTGTTGGTGCAGGTGAAGAACAAGCGCAAAAGGTCGTAGCCGGTGAGGCCTCCAGGTGTGGAGAAGACAAGTAGGCTTCGTTCGAGGGACCCGATGGCGAGCGGGGTCAAGTGCGGGCCGAGTGGTGGCACGAACAGCAAGATGAAGTCGGTGGACCGTTTCTTGGTTGAGCCACAAAACCAAGGTCATGAGTGGTGATTGGCGGAGGCTACATCAAGTTCGCGGGGTTTGTGGTGGTTCACCAGAAAATCACCGGGTTACTCGGCTGAGCCACAAAGCCTCGGCCGAAGACCGGGCGTGGCTATCTGGCCAAAACCGGCCTGACCGGTTCGGAGAACCGGTCAGACCTATGTGGGGTCGCAGGGCGCCGGATGCTTCGAGGTGGAGGACACGCGTCTGGATCGCAAGGCTTGCGTCGAGGCTAGGCGAAGTGCAGTCGCCGGGCATCCGTCCGATGGTGGTACGAAGACAAATTCCCAAACTGCCCATGGTGGGTGTGTCTCTTAGTTTAGGCTTTAGGGGCATTTTAGTCTTTTGGCTTGCCTCCATATAACCCAAGGGGTGAGAGGATGGCAACCATATCTTGGAACCCTAGTTCATTTGCTTTCCTATTTTCCCTTCCTATTTTCTTAGGATTTCCATAGGACTAGCTTGAGAGCTTCATGGTGAGATCTTGTTGAGAGGGTTGGATGATCGGGCGGCAAGCTAGACCTTGTATGAACCTTTGTGGCATGTATAGATGATTCGGCGTGGTTCCTCAAGGTTTGGATGTGTTGTTCCTGGTGGTTTTTGGTGGTGATTTTCGAAGCCCTCTCTTGGTGTTTTTCTCGGGGCGTTTTCGGGACCTTGCTCTTGGGGATTCGATGGGGGAAATTTGTGGGAACCCTTCGTGGTTCTTTGGGCTGTGATTCCCCTCCCAAATCTGTGAGTTAAGGGGCTCGATTTTTGTGGTTTCGGAGTTCTAGGGTTGGAGGTGCTCTTGAGGGTTGACATTCGATTCATCTTGATTGAGTGGGTTTTGGGGACCAAGCTTCTAGCCAAGGGTAGCCCACGAGGTACCCCATCTATCCCCAAAGTCTCACTTTGATCCATGGAACGAATCGGGAGATCGATTGGAGGGTGTGTGGAGGTTTTCCCGCGGGCTGTGTTCTTCTCGACTGTCCAGGCAGAAACCCGACTGTCCCACTGTTCTTGCCACCATGCGGCCCACACTTGACTCTGCTGGCCACCGGGTCCCTCAAACCAAGCCTCCTTGTCTTGTCCACACTTGGAGGCCTCACTGTCGACGATCTTTCATGGTTGTTCTTCACATGCACCAACACTAGTCACAGCGCAATCTGCACCTGCAATACTTAGCCAAGAGTCAGTCCACACAATGTTGTCAATCATTCATCACACCAGGAAGCGACCATCCACCGGTCCTCGAACCACACATGGTCCTCAAGGTTCTCAATGATTCACCAGAAAATCACTAGGTTCCTTGGTTGATCCACAAAGCCAAGACCGAAGAACCGAAGACGGAGTTGCAGCAGCTCTAGACCAGTCTAACTGGTGGGTCTAACCGGTCTGACCGGTGAGGAGCACCGGTCTGACCGGTGTGCAACGACGCAGTCCGGAGACTTCGAAGCGGAGGACATGCTTCGGGATCGCAATGCTTGCGTCGAGGCGAAGCAAGTTTGCGGTCGCTGGGTATCCGTCTGATGGAGCGATGACAAAGACGTCCGAATTCTCCCTCGAGGGGCATGTATCCATAGTTAGTTAGTAAGGGAATTTTAGACTTTCGGTTGCCTTCATTTGACCGAAGAGGTGAGAGGATGGCAACCAACTCTTGGAACCCTAGCTCATTTGGTTTTCCTATTTCCCTTTCTATTTTCCCAAGGATTTCTATAGGACTAGCTTGAGAGCATCATGGCGAGATCTTGTGTGAAGGATCAGATGGCGACTAGAGAGGGGGGGGAGTGAATAGGAGCCGGTAAAAATTCTTTCCAAAGAACACGGCCTATGCCCTAGTCAAATCCCGGTCACACACAAGCGATGGATCGAATCACACACCAAGCGCCAAGACAACGAGGTTATGGATCAACCTCTAGCCTTAGGAACGATTCCTTGAAGCACACACGGAAGCACGAGAAAGGAAGAGAGGAATCGAACCAAGAAGCAAAGCTCACAGGCTCTGGCGGACCGTCCAGCCAGGAGGGGCGGACCGTCCGCACCGGCGGCCTCGCGGATCGTCCGGCTCGCTACCGCGGACCGTCCGCGCCAACACCGCGGACCGTCCGGCCTACTCCGCGGACCGTCCGTTAAATCACACAGAACCAACAGAAGCACACCACGAACCACGGACCATCCGCGGGGAGCACGCGGACTGTCCGCCAGGCACCCGCGGACCGTCCGCCCTCTGCTGCGGACCGTCCGAAACTCTGTCCAACCGAAACTCAAAATCACGACGGATCGAAATGAAAGGCGAGCAAGAACACGAAGAACACGGGATGAACTGGAGCAGCGCGGACCATCCGCCTGGTCCTCGCGGACCGTCCGCTAGGTGTGGACAGAGCTGAAAACACCCGACCTCGAAAGTCAACTCCCCCAAATCATCATCGGATTTCCCAAACGGTTGAATCTGTGGAGACAAGGGTTTGGGGACTTGAAAAGCGTCACACAAGGATGCTATAGCCCAAAAATCTTGCATCCTAACTCCCTAAATCACCGGGAATCGCGAGTCCTTTGAGCACCACCAAAACCTTGAGCACCGAACGAAAACTCTCGAATCGAAGTGGTTTCCCGGCGTTTGAGGGCACAAGATCAATCACAAAGATGCACGAGACATCTATCCATGTTTCCCTCAAAGAAATCCCGGGAGAAACCCACTCAAATCCGCGTAATCACACCGAGAACAAAGGCACGAAAACAAGCACAAAAAGATCATGAGAAACACAACTCCGAATCTTCTATACAAACCAGGAAAGATTCACAAGGTCTCGCATGCCGCCCTAGCATCCATCCCTCTCAACAAATCTCTCATGAAGCTCTCATGCTAGCCTAGAGAAAAATGGAAGAAAAATAGCTACAAAAATGAGAAATGGGAGGGAGGAAATGAAACCCTAAGTTGCGGAGAGAGAGAGCCATCCACACACACTCATGGCTTATATATCAGGTCCCGCCGGAGTGGTAAATGACTCGACTACCCCTAACTTAACTACTGGCGATACAACCCACACAGGGGCATTTAGGTAATGTTTGTGGGTCATGCCATCGGACGGCCACGCCTTTGCCGCACCCCGCGTCCTCCCGACGCAAGCCATGCGATCCCACTGCGTGTCCTCCGCCTCGAAGCTTCCGGACACGCCCGACCCCCGTCTCCGTCGTGTTGGGCCCTCGGACTTGGTTTTCGTGCCCAAACCAAGAAACCGTCCTCCGATGGTTTTGTGGGCAAACCACCAAACCCCGCGTGCTCGGTCCGGCCTCCCGCCAAACCACTTGACTCGACCGCCACCGTGCACCGGCTCGATTGTCCATGACTTCGTCTTGCTCGTGTCGCCACCATGTGGCCCGCACCGCGCCCCGCCGTCCACCGGGTCCCTCGAACTGAGCCTACTTGTCTCTCCATCTCCCGGAGGCCCCTCAAGGCTGAAGACCTTTTGCGCCCGTTCTTCACCTCGCAACAACACGAACTAGGCCGCGACCACACATGCGCACTAAGCCAAGAGTCAGTTCAACACCCGTTGTCAATCACTCATCACTGAGGAGCGGTCATCCATCGACCACTGGGACGCTCCTGGTCCTCAATCTCCCCCTTGATGAGTGCATTGACAACACACAACGCGAAATGAAATTCAGAGAAAGAAAGAAAGGAAGAAGAAAGAAAACAAAGAAGCTCAACTCATGACCAAAACCGAAGAAAGGCAAAGAAAGGTCACAAGCCAAGCAAAGCACAAACTCCACACCGAAAACAACAAGAAAGCTCCCCCTGAACATGTGAATGCAAACTTCCAAATTTCAGCTCACCTCTTCTGAATTTTCATTATGCTCACCTCTTCTCCCCCTTGTTGACAATGTATGAATCAAGGTGAAAATGCAGAAATGCAAAACAAAGCATATAAACATCTACATGAGCTTCTCAAATAGGCCAAATCTAGTGTCAAAGGCTAAAAATGAGACAAAGATCACACATATGATTCATAGCATAGTCAAAGCATTGCCACAAGTAATATATGAAAATACAAGCATGTGACAAAGCAAAATTTTCAGATTTAAGCAATTTTACCAAAAGAAGGCTCGCTTCACATGTAAAAGCCTATCCATGTCACACTTGAGCCACAAACATGCATACCTTTCAAAGATCACACAAGGACATCAAATTCTCAGCAAAGGATCATGGCAAACACCCATAAAGCAAAGCATGTCATGTCAAAGCTCATGAGCCATGTGTCTACTGCGGGGAGACTTCTCCACTGGTGAACATCATGCAACATGTTTTGCACCCATATGTGAAAGATAAGACATTTTAAGCATAGACATGATGGATGGAGCATTTTTCAAGCATTATACACTTCTTTTCAAGATTAAATCATTTCATGGTACATGAAGTGCCTTTGCGGCAAAAAGAAGCTTATGCTCCCCCATGAATGCAACATAGGCTAAACATTCACAATGATATTCGGCCTTTGGCCCAAATGCAAGAACAAGGCATCCAAGCACAATCTAAGCATGAAAAGCACATTTAGACCAAACTGTGACATGGATACACAACTACACACGAGTGGAGCACATTTCATCAAAAATTAGTCAAGATTAGCATTTATTTCAAAAGGGGCTATCTCACCACACATATATCTCAAATATTCCAAGAGCATAGCCTCACATCACCATTTCTCCATACATATGACCAATATCTCACAAATAGTCGAAGAAACTCAAATATGGCATATGAAAAAAGCTTATCATCCTAAAATGCAATATGAGACAAATGCAACATGATATATGACAAGATGGCTATCCTACCATGGTTTGTACATCAAGCAAAACATGTATATACATCAAAGTAAAACATGGTATGATACATATGATACAAGAAGGAAATCCCCCAAAAAACAAATAGAAAGGGTAACAAACCCCAAGTTCCCCCCGCAAGCGCACAAATGTAGCTTGGTCAAGAGGCTTTGTAAAGATGTCGGCTAGCTGATCTTGGGTAGGGACATGGCTCAACGCAATGGTTCCTTTCTCCACATTGTCCCTCAAGAAATGATACCTCACTTCTATGTGTTTGGTTCTGGAGTGAAGCACTGGGTTTTTAGCTACGCTTATGACACTAGTGCTATCACAAAGAAGTGGGATCTGGGTGCACTCCTCACCAAAGTCTCTCAAAGTGTATGAAATCCACAACAGCTGGGAACAACAACTCGCGGCTGCAACATACTCCGCCTCGGTGGTAGACTGAGCTACACTAGACTGCTTGCGGGAAGACCATGAGACCAATGAAGACCCAAGAAACTGGCAAGTACCAGAAGTAGACTTCCTCTCGACTCGACAACCAGCAAAATCCGCATCGGAAAACCATGAAGAGAGAGAGTCGAGGAGGACAAATACCAAAGGCCAAGACCAGGGGCAGACTGTAGGTACCTGAAGATCCTCTTGACGGCCTGTCGATGTGATGTCCTCAGCGAGGCCTGAAAACGAGCGCACAGACACACGCTGAACTGTATGTCTGGCCTCGTCGCCGTTAAGTAGAGGAGGGAGCCGATCATGCTCCTGTACTCCCGCTGGTCCACTGGTTCTCCGTCCTCGTCCGCATCCAAAGTGGTCGTACTCCCCATGGGAGTCGACATCGGCTTCACATCTTGCATCTGGAACTTCTTCAGCATGTCTTTCGTGTACTTGGTTTGGTGCACAAATGTTCCATCTTTGACTTGCTTGATCTGCAGCCCGAGAAAACACTGCAACTCGCCCATCATGCTCATCTCGAACTCCCTGCTCATCTCATCTGCAAACATGGCAACAAGGTTATGTGACGAGCCACCAAAGACAATATCATCCACGTATATCTGAACAATCAACAAGTCATTTCCATGCTTGAGGAGAAACAAGGTCCTATCCACGGTACCCATCACAAACCCTCTCGCTCACCGTAAAACCTCTCAATCTCCCCCTACCAAGCACGGGGCGCCCGTTTCAACCCATACGCAGCCCTTTTCAACTTGTACACCCTGTGTGGGTACAGCTCGCTCTCAAACCTAGGTGGCTGCTTCACATACACCTCCTCCTCTATGACCCCATTCAAAAAAGCACTCTTCACGTCCATCTGAAACAACTTGAACCCTTTAGCCACGGCAAAGGCTAGAAGGATCCGAATTGCCTCAAGACGGGCCACAGGAGCAAAGGTCTCCTCATAGTCGATCCTCTCCTTCTGACTAAACCCCTGAGCAACAAGTCTGGACTTGTTCCTCACAACCATCCCATTCTCACCCTCTTTGTTCTTCCAAACCCACTTGGTTCCTATGGGATGGCAATTTGGAGGTGGTTCAACTAGCTCCCACACCTGGTTCCTCTCAAATTTTTCCAACTCCTCATGCATAGAATTGACCCAGTTTGCATCAGATAAAGCATGTCCAATGTCCTTGGGCTCAAAGGTGGCAACAAAAGCAGCATGAGCAAAATGAGAGGAATTCCTGGACCTCGACCGTGTAGTGCGTTCGTCGATGTTCCCAATGATCTTCGACAGGGGATGCACTTCTTGAATCCGCCGGGGAGCCTCACGCCTTGAGACTACCTCCCCCTCAACTTCAGCTTCTCTCGCCTGGTCATCTTGTTGCACCGTCGTTGTCCATGAAGTAGACGGTCCACGCTCCGTAGTGGTCGTAGGGGAAGTAGTGGGTACACATTCAGCTTCAGCCGCATGGTTCTCCCCATCATCATCTCCAGCTTCATCCTTCTCCTCTTCAAAGAGGTCCTCGGCCATCTCCTCATCACGTGCACATTCAAAGGCAAGAGAGGTACATGGCATTGTCTCGTCAAACGTTACCTCGCAAGTCTCCATGATTTTGTTAGTCTCAAGGTTAAGCACCCTATAGGCTCTAGAGTGGTTAGTATATCCAAAGAAAATACCATCACTAGACCTAACCTCAAACTTGTCGAGTTTTCCCTTCTTAAGAATAAAGCACTTGCAGCCAAATACTCGAAAATGACTCACCTTGGGTGCCCGACCATGCATAAGCTCATAACAGGTCTTCTTCTTGAAAGCTCGCAATAAAATCCTGTTGGAAACATGACAAGCCGTATTGACCGCCT
The DNA here is from genome assembly GCA_947561735.1 of Cenchrus americanus. Lineage (NCBI taxonomy): Eukaryota > Viridiplantae > Streptophyta > Magnoliopsida > Poales > Poaceae > Cenchrus > Cenchrus americanus. The sequence continues at coordinate 158,881,363 of OX387242.1, read as the reverse complement.
CAGCCCAATACCTCCTAGGAGTCCTGTGCTCATCGAGCATCGTCCTAGCCATCTCACAAAGAGTCCGATTTTTCCTTTCCACAACTCCATTTTGAGGGGGCACATAAGGGGTCGAATACCGATGTTCAAGACCTAGATCACGACAAAAGGCATCAAAACGAGAGTTCTTGAACTCGAGCCATTATCACCGGCGGATAGCTCGAATAGCATTCCCATGCCTCTCATTTTTCAACCTCACGATCAGATCTCGAACAAAACCAAATGTCTCACTCTTGTCTTCCAAGAAAAACACCTAGGCATAGCGAGAGTAATCGTCCACCACAACAAGGACATACCACTTCCCACCCACCGAGCGAACTCGAGCTGGCCCAACAAGGTCCATATGCAACAGCTCTGTTGGACGCTCGGTCATGACATCGGTCAGGGGTGGATGAGGAGTGGCTACCATCATGCCATGCCTACACGGAGCACAAACCAAATCCTTCTCAAGCTTCAACCTCGGCAATCCTCGGACAAGGTCAAGACCACTCAAGCGGGAAACCAAATCAAAGCTCAAGTGTCCCAACCGCCTATGCCATTTCCACAAATCGAAGAAGGACCAGCCCATCAAACAAAGGCGAGCAGACCCAAAGAACGAGAGAAATCACCCCTAAAAATCCGACCCTCGGGATGATCATACCGACAAGATCACCTCGAGAATCAAGCAAACGAGACTCGCCGTACTTGAAACGCACCTCAAAACCCTCATCAAGCAACCGAGAAACCGAAAGCAAATTGAAACCCAAAGACTTCACAAGAGCCACTCTCTTCAACGTTACCTTGTCACTCACATGCACAACACCCTCCGAAAGCACCCTTCCTCGTCCATTGTCCCCAAATGTGATGTACATCTTTTCCTTCACCGGGGTGAGGCCGGAGAACCACTTCTTATCTCTCGGTCATGTGTCGAGAACACCGGAGTCGATCAACCAAATGTCCTCCAAGACTCCCCGCCCGCGCCGAAACAAGAACGAGAATGAGCTAGCGACTCGACACCGGGGTTAGCACAAAGAAAGTTAAACCAAAGTGTCGAGCCATCTGCTCAAAAGAGGGGTTAGCAAACATCATTCCCTTGCCACCAAACTTCCCATGTCCCATGGGAGGAGTACGAGCACCACGAGGGGGAAAATGTGGTCCGTAGTTCCTCTGGAACCCAAAGCTGCGATCATCTCCCCTGAACCCGTATTGAGGACGAGTAGGAGGACGTCCAGCAAAACCACCACGAGCCCGACCAAACCTCTCACCAGCACTCACACCATTATCTCTCCTAACAAACCTACCACCCTGAGCTCCAACTCTAACAACACTCTTCACACTTCCCACACCCCGTGGAAGTGGCACTCTAGGCTAAGGAATACCATGAGACTGGCGATAACTGTCCTGGTTTGCTTGCTCCCTAGCAAGCCTCTCATCCCTCTTCCTCTTGCAGCAAAACTCCGCAAGATGCCTCTCCTTACCACAATACTCACACTTGAAGGGGATGGGTTTTGGTTTGGGCTCTGGCTTCTCTCTCTTCTCACTCACAAACCTCACCGGTTTCTGGAAGTCATTTGTCTTAGGTGGGAATTTGTGTGGATCTTGGGTTGTGTCAAGCTTGTTGCAAAGGTGGTTGGGCTTTGGTGTGAAAGAGTTCTTGGGTGCTTTTGGAAGTGGGACTTGGATGTCTCTGATCACCTCAAACTCGGGGTTAGACTCAACGCACTTCTCATACACACTCTCCCCACTGTTCTCTTCCACTTTCTCACCCAACTTCTCAAAACCCAAACCACGACCATCAGCTCTCTTGAACTCCTCAATCATGATTTTCAATTGAGGTTCTTGCCCGTACAACCAACCCAACACCTTCCTCAAATAGTCATTCTCCTCATAGATGACATCCAAACGGGAAGTAAGTTCAAGATTGCGCAAAGTAACTTCATCACAGCTAGAGCATGCATTTGCAACAGGAGATTTCAAAGATGCTTCCAAAGAACTAATGGTAGAACGAGCATCAACAAGCTTAGCATGCATAGTAGGACATGATTTACAAGCACCAAGTAAAGTAGGTCTAGCCTTAAGCTCGTCATACTCTGTCCTAAGAGCATCTAGTTTAGCCAAAGTGGAAGCATTCTTCTCATTAAGCAACTTGATCTCATTCAACCAAGCATCACACTCAAGACACTCAACATCATCAGGAGTAGTAGGAGCAAGTTTCAAAGAGTCATTCTCGAGTTTCAATTCAAGCAATTTGGACTCTAACTCACCTACTTTCTCACTAGCATTCTCAAGTTGAGCCCTAAGATCTTTCCTCATCTTTTTGGCATTCAACCTAGCAATCTCAGCAAGCAAAGAGTCGGGGTCACGATTTACCTCATCCTCCGAGTCGGAGTCGCTGTCTTCCTTCTCGCTCTTCTTGCTGCTTGAGCTATGGGCCATGCCACAAAAGCCCTCAAGCGCCACACGGCCTCAACCCGCCGAGGTTCCGCTTGCACTCTTCTTGCCCTTGCGCCTCCCGGCGTCTTCATCTTCGCTGCTTGAGCTTGACTGCTCGTCGCTTGAGCTTGAGTCGACGTCGCTCACACCGGCCACCATCGCTCTTGCCTTGTTCTTCTTGTAGCCGCTCTTGCTCGGTCGCCGCTTGTCCTTGTCCTTGCTATTGGACTTGTTGAAGTGCTTGCCCTTGGAGGAGTACTTGTCTTCACGCCTCGGGTGCGCCTTGTACTCATTCATCTTGTACTTGTTCTCCTCCGCTTCCTGGCACTCGGCGATGAAGTGGCCACGCTTACCACACTTGTAGCACATCCCTGAGCTCCGCCTTGCATTCCTCCGACTCTCGTGTAGTCGATCAAACCTCCTTGAGAGCAAGGCCAGCTCCTCCTCGCCCAGCACATCAAACTCCTCATCTGGAACGAACATAAGAGAAGACAAGGAAAACTGTCGACAGGAAGGGTTAGATTTGCCCTTTGATCCGCCCACAAGAGCAAGACTATGGTCAGTCGAGCCCTCATGCTTGGATTGGAACTTCCTGTCAACCTCAGCCGACTTGAGCTTAGAAAAGAGGTCATCCAACTCAATAGTCAAATAATGCCCAGACTCCTCGATGGCCTCAACCTTAGCACCCCAAACATTTGGATCCAAGACATGCAAGAGCTTCAAAGCTTGATGATGCTCGGTGTAAGGAAAATCCTCAACATTAGCTTTCATGTTGTTCACGATGCCGGTGAACCTCTGAAACATCGCATCAATGTCCTCACCGGGAAGTGGAGTGAAGTTCTCATATTGCATCCGGTAAGAGACAAAGAGGCGAGCCTTCACATGGTTATCACCACCGTGAGCAACCAACAACTTCTCCCAAATTTGCCAAGAAAGATTCAAATGGCGAACACGCTCAAACTCTGGATCACACAAGCTCTGGACCAAGTGATCAAGGGCTTTTGCATTAGCCTCATACTTGGCCTTAGCACCGGCATCGGTCACCATAAAAGTATGGATGTTGACCGGAATAGCATAGGTCTTGTCAAGCACAATGAAATCCAACAGCTTTCCATGAAGAAAGATCATCATACGAGTCGCCCACTTGTGGTAACCATTGCCATCGAAGTGCGGCGGACCGCCTCACTCAACGTACGCCATCTTAGGATTCGAGACTTGTCAAAGTCGCAAAGAATCCGGCACCAAGCTCTGATACCAATTGAAGGATCAGATGGCGACTAGAGAGGGGGAGTGAATAGGAGCCGGTAAAAATTCTTTCCAAAGATCCCAGCCTATGCCCTAGTCAAATCCCGGTCACACACAAGCGATGGATTGAATCACACACCAATCGCCAAGACAACGAGGTTATGGATCAACCTCTAGCCTTACGAACGATTCCTTGAAGCACACGCGGAAGCACGAGAAAGGAAGAGAGGAATCGAACCAAGAAGCAAAGCTCACAGGCTCTGGCGGACCGTCCCGCCAGGAGGGGCGGACCGTCCGCACTGGCCTCGCGGACTGTCCGGCCTGCTACCGCGGACCGTCCGCGCCAACACTACGGACCGTCCGGCCTACTCTGCGGACCGTCCGTTATATCACACAGAACCAACAGAAGCACACCACGAACCACAGACCGTCCGCGGGGAGCACGCGGACTGTCCCCCAGGCACCCGCGGACTGTCCGCCCTCTGTTGCGGACCGTCCGACACTCCGTCCAACCGAAACTCAAAATCGTGACGGATCGAAACGAAAGGCGAGCAAGAACACGAAGAACACGGGATGAACTGGAGCGGCGCGGACGGTCCGCCTGGTCCTCGCGGACGGTCCGCTATGTGCGGACAGAGCAGAAAACACCCGACCTCGAAAGTCAACTCCCCAAATCATCATCGGATTTCCCAAACGGTTGAAGCTGTGGAGACAAGGGTTTGGGGACTTGAAAAGCGTCACACAAGGATGCTATAGCCCAAAAATCTTGTCCCTTAACTCCCTAAATCACCGGGAATCGCGAATCCTTTGAGCACCACCAAAACCTTGAGCACCGAACGAAAACTCTCGAATCGAATTGGTTTCCCGGCGTTTGAGAGCACAAGATCAATCACAAAGATGCACGAGACATCTATCCATGTTTCCCTCAAAGAAATCCGGGGAGAAACCCACTCAAATCTGCGGAATCGCACCGAGAACAAAGGCACGAAAACAAGCACAAAAAGATCACGAGAAACACAACTCCGAATCTTCTATACAAACCAGGAAAGATTCACAAGGTCTGGCATGCCGCCATAGCATCCATCCCTCTCAACAAATCTCTCATGAAGCTCTCATGCTAGCCTAGAGAAAAATGGAAGAAAAATAGCTACAAAAATGAGAAATGGGATGGAGGAAATGAAACCCTAAGTCGCGGAGAGAGAGAGGCATCCACACACACTCATGGCTTATATATCAGGTCCCGCCGGATTGGTAAATGACTCGACTACCCCTAACTTAACTACTGGCGATACAACCCACGCAGGGGCATTTAGGTAATGTTTGTGGGTCATGCCATCGGACGGCCACGCCTTTGCCGCACCCCGCGTCCTCCCGACGCAAGCCATGCGATCCCGCCGCGTGTCCTTCGCCTCGAAGCTTCCCGACACGCCCGGATCCTGTCTCCGTCGTGTTGGGCCCTCGGACTTGGTTTTCAGGCCCAAACCAAGAAACCGTCCTCCGGTGGTTTTTTGGGCAAACCACCAAACCCCGCGTGCTCGGTCCGGCCTCCCGCCAAACCACTTGACTCGACCGCCACCGTGCACCAGCTCGATTGTCCATGACTTCGTCTTGCTCGTGTCGCAACCATGTGGCCCGCACCCAGTCCCGCTGTCCACCGGGTCCCTCGAACCGAGCCTACTTGCCTCTCCATATCCCGGAGGCCCCTCAACGTTGAAGACCTTTCGCGCCCGTTCTTCACCTGCAACAACACGAACTAGGCCGCAGCCTACACCTGCGCACTAAGCCAAGAGTCAGTCCAACACCCGTTGTCAATCACTCATCACTGAGGAGCGGTCATCCATCGACCACTGGGACGCTCCTGGTCCTCATTGTGAGAGGGGTGGATGATCGGGTGGCAAGCTAGACCTTGTATGAACCTCTTGGTGATGTATAGATGATTCGACGTGGTTCCTCAAGGCTTGGATGTGCTGTTCCCGTTTGTTCTTTTTGGTGATTTTCGGAGCCTTTTTTGGCGATTTTGTTGGAGCGACTTCGAGGCCTTTCTCTTTGGGATTTGGTGGGGGGTGTATGCATGAGCCCTTCGTGGTTCTTTTCCCTTTAATCCCCCTACCAAATCTGTGAGCAAAGGAGCTCGATTATGGGGTTTTTAGTGCTCTAGGATTAGAGGTGTTCTTGGCTGGATTTCTTTGATTCTTCTTGATTTAGCAAGTTTTGGTGGACAAAAACTTGGCTATGGAGTGCCCATGAGGTGTTCCTAGTATCCCCAATGTCTTGTGCAAATCCGTGGAGTGATTCGGGAGATCAGGAGTTAGATTTGGGGGTGTTGACCCGCGGGTGCTATTCATTCCGATGAGCTTAGGTCACACCGGTCTGACCGTTGCGTCTCAATGGTCTCACCGGTGTGAACTCCTATTGAGTTTTGCCCGGGTTAACATTTGGGTGAGTTCGCTGTTGTCCCTTGTTGCTGCAATTTCCAGTTTGGGTCAGTTTGGAGCTCGGTAGGCCTGTTTGGTAGAATTGGGGTTTCCTGGCTTGGACCGGTCCGACCGGTGAGCTACATTGGCCTGACCGGTGTAGGGGCCTTTTTGTGGAAGTTCCCAGGATTCACTATTAGGGACCGGTCTGATCGGTGGTGCTCACCAGCCTGACCGGTGTAGGTTAGTGAGGCTCGAGTTGGTGTTCCACTGCATTCTCGGGTCCGTGAAGTAGGTTGTTGGTTCCTAGGACTATTAGCATTCCAGTGGCTACGTTGTCTTGGCCAACTTGGGTAGTGAGTCGGAGACGTGTGTTGGATGTCGTGTTCATCTTGTTGGAGCCTCGATCTCCTTCGAGAAGAATTTTTATCGACTCCCATTCACTCCCCCCTATCTGGTTCGCCATATCGGTCCTTCAAGTGGTATCGGAGCCGGTTACGGGTCTTGATTGACTCTAACCAGTCTAAGATCCAAGGATGGAGTACCAGGAATGGGGTTTGGAGCCTCCACACTTCGATGGCAAAAACTACCAGATGTGGAATAAGCGGATGGCGGCGCTCGTCTGCGGAAAGGGTCAGAGCCTTTGGGAATTCACGGTGGACACAGGCTATGTCCAGCTGATGAACTTCCTTTCTCTGGGATCTAGGGACATGTTCGACGCCAACAACGAGGTGGCCAACGACTTGTTTCGTGCTCTGTGTCAGCTTGAATTCGATCGGGTGCACACAAAGAGCTTGGCTTGTAGAATCTGGTCGATGTTGAAGGAAGCTCATGTTCGAAACGCCCAGGTTCAGGCTCGGATGTATGCAACTTACTAGAGAGAGTACGAGAACTTCACTCATCTCCTTGGTGAGTCCATCAATGCCTCGTTTCAAAGGTTCACGGTTGTGGTGAACAACATGAGGGCCAATGTGGACGTGCTCCCATATGATGATCATGATAGAGCAGTCAAGCTCTTACACTCATTGGATCGTACGGTTTGGGGCGGAAAGTTCGAGGCCATTGTGGAGTCGGAGAAGTATGACACTCTGACCGTGAACGAGCTATTCTCGAAGCTCAAGTCAGTTGAGGTGTATCAGGGTATGACAGCCAAGATTTAGGGCCCGACTGACTCTCATAGTCTCGTCCTCATCGGTGGATCGAAAGGAAAGTCTAACGCTAACCCATCCACCAGGATGTTCTCTTTGTCCTCTTTGATGTCTATGCCACATGAGGTGTTCGACGCGATTGGAGAGGACGAGTTGGCGCTGCTTACGAGGCATTTCGAGAGGCTGCACGAGAACCGAGTGAACATGAGGAAGAACACGAGGACATGCTTCCAGTGTGGCAAGCCGAGACACTTCATCACTGACTACCCTGAGAAGGTCGAGAACATGGACAGCTACAAGCACAAGTCGAAGACGGATGGCAAGTACCGATCTAGGCATGATCACAAGCACAAGCACAAGAGCAAGCACAAGGGAGAGCGACAATTGAGGAAGAAGGATTGCCGAGGCAAGGCTCGAGCGATGGTTGGAGCGAGTGACGTCGACTCCAATTCCTCGTACTCCACCTCGAGCTTGAGCAGCAGTGAAGATGAAGGTGATTGGCGCAAGGGCAGGAAGTCGTCCAAGGACATGAGCGGGCTGAGCTCGTTCATGAGAGACGGCTTCTGCACCATGGCACTTAGCTCTGGCAGCAAGAAGAGCAACCAGAGCGACTCGAAATCCGACTCTGACGACGAGGTGCGTGATGAACTTACCTTCTTGCGTTAGGAGAATGAACGGCTTGGCTTGTTGCTTGATTATCGTGATGATATGCTTAGAGAGGCAGAGAAGATGAGGAAAGAGCTTAGGGCTTCACTTGAGGATGCTAGAACTAGAGTGGCTGAGTTAGAAACACAAAATCTAGATGCTAAGCTTGAGATTGATTCGCTTAAAGCTTCATCTGTTTTTTCTGATGAAGCTGAATGTGCTGATTGTCCTATTTTCCTAGCTGATCTTGCTATGTTCAAGGAAAAGTATGCCTCCAAGTGTGAGGAACTAGATGTGCTTAGGGTTGATGTGGCTGAGCATAAGTCTAGACCTGCTTTGCTAGGAGCTTGCACTTCTTGCCCTGTTTTGCATGGAAAAATTGATGAGATGCATGCTTACACTATTTTGCTTGAGTCTGAGTTGAAAGAACCTATGCCTACTTCTTGCTCTACCTGTGAATTGCATGCTTTAAAGAATCTGGAACTTGCACATTATGCTGATCGTTTGTAGGATGAGAATGATGAGTTGAGAAAAATGATGGGTTGGTTGTCGGGGCATGAACCCCAGCTGATAATGATGATGGAGACCTATGAGCACCAAGATGGGTGTGGGTTTGGGTCGGAGAAGATTGGGCAATCTAGTGGTTAGGGAGAAGAAAAGATTGATGATATCCTTGCTCCACCAAAAACCCACCACAAGAATGCCTATGTCCCTAAACCCAACCCACTAGTAAACAAACTCGACACAAATCCAGATCCACCCATATTCCCTTACTCCACAAATGATTTCAAAAATCCCATCAAATTCATAAACTCTTCGGGGAAAGTGTTCTTTGGGAAAGAGAGTGAGAAGCCTAGTGAGGAGAAACCGATGGACAAACCAAGTGGAGAGAAACCAAGTGAGCAGCCCCAATCCAAGCCTAAACCGAAGCTTGTGCGGTTTCATTGTGACTATTGTGGGAGAGATGGTCACAAGGGTGAGTTTTGCTTGACAAGGAGGCGTGAGGAGAGAATGGCAAAGGAGTGGTTTAACAAGGACAAGTACCACCCTTCCAATGGTGTACTTGAGCCTCGTGTGCAGATGCCTAGGGCCAAGGCGAGTGTGAGGATAGTTCCGGCTTGGGGAGAGCGAAAGGGTGCAGGAGGTGCTGCTGGTCGGGTTACATCGGTCAGACCAGTGCGTCACACCGGTCAGACCAGTGCAGGTTTGGACAGACAACACTTTTGGTTTCGTGCTCGTACAGATGATAGGTTTGGTTCTGGAGGTCGTGGTTCTGGTGGTTGGTCTGGAGAGTTTGCAGGTGGTCAGTTTGCTAGACGTTTTTCTCGTGCTCAATACGGGGATGGGAGGAGTTGTAGCTTTGAGGTGGAGAGGAGGGACGGTCCACAGTCTTCCTTTTGTGGTTTTGCTCCTCCTCCAGTAAGAGAGGGCCGGCTTCCTCATAGTAGTTACCATGGTGGTGCTCGTGGCAGTAGCTTTGGTAGGAAAGTTGTTTTGGATTGTGCTAACCCCACTTTGGAGCAAATGGCTTGACACTGGTTTTACTCTTTTGGTACTATCTCCAGTGCTGAGTCGTTTGTTCGCTCACGTGCTCGTTTTTGAATTTTAGGTGGGAGACTTGAAGAACATTTGGTTGATTGACTCCGGTTGCTCGAGGCATATGACTGGAGACAAGGGGTGGTTCTCAAGTCTCGTCCCAGTGGTGACAAAGAGGTACACTACCTTTGGGGACAATGGGCGAGGGCGTGTGTTGTCTGAAGGTGAGATTAAGGTGAGTGACAAGATCACTCTCAGGCATGTTGCTCTTGTTCAATCGCTCAGATACAATTTGCTTTCAGTGTCCCAACTATTGCATGAGGGTTTTGAGGTGTTGTTTTGGCCTGGTGGTTCTCGGATTTTGGACTCTCGAGGGGACCTTGTCTGTATGGTCGTTCCCGAGGGTCAGGTGTTTCGAGCTAATTTTTCTTAGTCTTCTGGTGTTGAGCATTGTTTCTTGGCTGGTTATTCGAGTGAGTTGAGGAAGTGGCATAGGAAGTTTGGTCACTTGAGCTTTGACCTTTTGTCTCGCTTGAGTAAACTCAATTTGGTCCGAAGATTACCACGATTGAGGCTTGAAAAGGAGTTGGTTTGTGCGCCGTGTAGGCATGCCAAGATGGTAGCCTCTTCACAGATGTGATGACTGAGTGTCCATGCGAGCTGCTCCATATGGATCTTGTTGGCCCATCTCATGTGTGATCTGCGGGTGGGAAGTGGTACGTCCTTATTGTGGTGGACGACTACTCTTGGTATGCGTGGGTGTTCTTTCTTGAGGAGAAAGGGGAGACGTTTGGTTTTGTTTGAGATCTCATCTTGAGGTTGAGGAACGAGAGACACGGAGATGCCATACGAGCAATCCGCAATGACAATGGCTCAGAATTCAAAAACTCTCGTATACACCTCCCCAGAATGGTGTTATGGAAAGGAAAAACAGAACCTTGTGTGAGATGGCTCGAACGATGCTTTATGAGCATAGGACTCCGAGAAGGTTCTGGGCTGAGGTGGTGAATACCGCTTGCTATGTTTCAAACAGGATCTACCTCAAAGTGCATAAGAAGAAAACCTGCAATGAGTTGATGCATGGTCGCACAGCCAAGGTGAGTCACTTCCATGTCTTTGGTTGCCAATGTTTTATCCAGAAGAAAGGGAAGAAGTTGGATAAATTTGAGGCTAGGTCGGTCGATGGTATTTTCTTTGGTTATGCATCTCACACTAGAACATATCGTGTGCTCAATCTTGAAACTAACCAAAACGTGGAGGCTTGCGAGGTAACCTTCGATGACACACAACCACGTTGTCAACTTGTCTTTGAGTGTGCAGGTGATGAGGAACTTGGCGAGGAGATCTTTCAGGAGGAGGAGCATGAACATGGATATGATGAAGATGGCGGTGTGGTGCCCGCGGCTGAGCATGTACCTACTACTTCGACTACGGTGATTGACGGCCCCTCTCCCACACCTACAATGACAAACCGAGATCATGGAGAAGCTACAATTGAGGGGGAGGTAGCATCGAGGTGAGAACCTCCCCGGTGAGTACAAGTGGACACCCAGCTTCGAGGATCATCGGCGACATGAATGAACGTACTACACGGTCGAGGGTTCGGAACAATTCTCATTTCGCTCATGCTGCTTTTGTTGACACCTTTGAGCCCAAAGACAATGGACACACACTATCTGATCATAATTGGGTTAATTCAATGTATGAGGAGTTGGAGAACTTTGAGAGGAATCAGGTTTGGGAATTGGTTGACCCCCCCCAGGCTTGTTGCTCAGGGGTACAGTCAGAAAGAGAGGATCGACTACGAGGAGACCTTTGCTCCCGTAGCTCGTTTGGAGGTGATCAGGATCCTTCGAGCTTTCTTTGTGGCTCAAGGGTTCAAGTTACACCAGATGGATGTGAAGAGTGCCTTTTTGAATGGTGTGTTGGAGGAAGAAGTGAATGTGAGGCAGCCACCGTGGTTTTAAAGTGAGAAGTACCCCCACCGGGTGTAGAAGTTGAGGAACGCGTTGTATGGGTTAAAGTAGGCGCCTAGAGCTTGGTACGGTAGGTTGAGGGGTTCCTATTTGAGAGAGGGATGGAGATGGGGAAGTTAGATCAAACCTTGTTTGTTCTAAGGCAGGCAAGAGATATCCTGATTGTGCAGGTGTACGTGGATGATATTGTCATTGGTGGCTCGTCTAACTCTCTTGTTGTAAGGTTAACAGATGCTATGAGCAGGGAATTTGAGATGAGCATGATGGGTGAGTTGTAGTTCTTCCTCGGGCAACAAATCAAGCAATCAAAGAAAGGAACATTTGTGCACCAAGCTAAGTACACCAAGTACATTGTGCAAAAGTTCAAGATGGAGGATTCCGAGGCCATGGCGACGCCTATGAGTACGACTACAACTCTGGATGCGGACGAGGAAGATGAACACGTAGACCAGAAGGAGTACCAGAGCAAGATCGTGTCACTCCTCTACTCGATTGCGACGAGGCCAGACATCCAGTTCTCGGTATGTCTGTGCACTCGTTTGCAAGTGTCTCTAAGGACTTCGCATCGGCAAGCAGTCAAGTGCATATTCAGGTACTTGCGTCACACTCTCGACTTCGGCCTTTGGTACTCCGCATCTTCTTCTTTGACGCTTCATGTTTTTTCTGACGTGGATTTTGCCGGATGTCAGTTGGATAGGAAGTCCACTTCTGGGATTTGCCAGTTCTTGGGATCTTCTTTGGTGTCTTGGTCTTCCCGCAAACAGTCAAGTGTTTCTCAATGCACTACCAAGGTAGAGTACGTTGCTGCAGCTAGTTGTTGCTCTCAGCTCTTTAGGATCACATACACCATGAGTGACTTTGGTGAGCAGTATACCCATGTTCCACTTCAATGTGACAGCTCCAGTGCCATAAGTGTTGCAAAGAACCCAGTGCTTCATTCCAAAACCAAACACATAGAAATGAGGTATCATTTTCTGAGAGACAATGTAGAGAAAGGGAAGATAGCCTTGATCCATGTACCCACACATGACCAGCTAGCCGATATTTTCACCAAAACCCTAGATCAAGCAACTTTCACTCGTTTGCGGGGGGAGCTTTGTGTTTGTTTGATTTCTTGAGTTGGGTGTGTGGGAGCTCCTTTGTAGCATATGTATAGCTTTCCTTTTTGCATTTCCTACATTTGGCATGGCATATGTATCATGATGTATAGGCATCCTTGTATCTTAGATTGCATGCATTTTGTATCATATGCATTGGTTAGGAAAAGCTTCTCCTACATACATTGTTCACCATGGAATGATATTTATGCCTTTGTGAGCTTGTTTAGTATGATATGGTTAGTTTGGCTTACCTCTTGATAATCTTGGTTTATATCCATGGTTGATGGCTATGTTTTTGAAAAATGCCACATGTATGCTCTCTTGTGAGTAAATGCCTTTATATGATCTTGACATGTTTTATTGGCTTGGCTATGCTTAATTTGTGGTTGGATAGCTTATTTTGATCATATGGGGTCAAAGGCCCATTTGTCATCATGAATGTTTAGCCCTCTTGCTTTGTCATGTGGAGGGCCATAAGTTCTTTTTTGTCGCAAAGACATTTCATGTACCAGATATGAATCTGAAAATGAAATGTAAATTGCTTGGAAAATGTGCTCTCATGTCATATGTGCTAAATTTAATTTGCTTTGGTTGCTAAACCGTTGCATGATGACTACCAATGAGAAGTCTCATATATAGAAGTAGGCACATGGCTCGGTGGCTTTGACATGACATGAGTTGCTTGTGGGTGTTTGTGATGGTCTTATGATAAGAATGGTTGTCCTAGCATTAAGTTTGTGTGGCTTTGCCATTTTGACATGTTTTGTTCATGTTTAGAACTTTGCTCATGAGAGGGTAAATTTTCGCAAAATTGCTCAATTCAATCTTAGTTTCGCACAATGGTTGTGAAACTTGGTGATCATGAAGTTGATGTCATTACGAAGCTATAGAGTATCTAACTTGCTCATTGGACATGTGTAGCATCCTATGTTGAATTTTGTTTATTTGAGAAGCTCTAGGATGCATTTTTCTAAATTTTGGCTTGATTCATGCATTGTCAACAAGGGGGAGAAGTTTGAGCATGTTCTAGGCTACTAAAGGCATTTGGAAGGTTTTCACATGGTTTTGAGCCATTTCTGTGCTCTGTGTGTCACCGGTCTGACCGGTGGTGGTGACCGGTTTGACCGGTCAGAGCTGAGCTGATGCAGCTGCTCTGTTTTCTTCAAGTGGTTTGCATGCATTGGTCCAGGGGGAGGTGCATTGGTTCAGGGGGAGCTTGCATGTGTACAGGGGGAGCTTTTTGTGGTCTTTGAGCTTTGGTTTGATGGTTTGCGTTCTTTTCTTGAGCATAGTTTTGTCTCGGATGTGTTGAGTCGTTGCCCTTGCCTAAGGGGTCCGAGACTTGTCTTCTTCAAGTGATCTTGCTCTTTGCCTTTCTTTGGCTTTCGATCGCTTGTTGGAGTTTCTTTTTATTTGTTTTTTTTCTTTTTGTTTTCTCTCAGGTTACTATATGTGTGTGTTGTCAATCTACTCATCTAAGGGAAGATTGATGACCATGTGTGGTTCGAGGACCGGTGGATGGTCGCTTCCTGGTGTGATGAGTGATTGACAACGTTGTGTGGACTGATTCTTGGCTACATATTGCAGGTACTGGTTGCGGCTTGACTGGTATTGGTGCAGGTGAAGAACAAGCGCGAAAGGTCATTGCCGGTGAGGCCTCCAGGTGTGGAGAAGACAATTAGGCTTTGAGGGACCCGGTGGCCAGTGGAGTTATGTGCAGGCCGCATGATGGAAAGAATGGAAAGATGAAGTCATGGACAGTTTTTTGGTTGAGCCTCAAAATCAAGGTCGAGCCGGGACTACGTGGGAGCTGAGTCATGAGTGGCGATTGACGGAGGCTACACTGAGTTTACAGGGTTTCCAGTGATTCACCAGAAAATCACTGGGTTCCTTGGTTGATCCACAAAGCCAAGACCGAAGAACCGAAGATGGAGTTGCAGCAGTGTTGACGGTGTATTTTGGTACACCTAGCATGTTCATTACACTTTGGTTTGGTTTGGATTATGGAACTAACCCGCCACTAGGCACCATAATCATACAACAAGTTCATCTTTGTGCATGCATTTGGAAGTGTTGTGTTTATGTAGGAAAACATGGACATAAAGGACGGATTTGCAACAAGTTCAAAGGAGCATTTACGGAGTCTTGTTCGTGTTCATGAGCTTGATGAAATCACTTCCAATGGTGGCAAGGACCGAAGTGCTACGAGGAACACCCCCGTGGATTGAAGCGTAAAAGACCGAACTTCATGCGAAGAGAACCTCCATCTTGGACGCGAGGATGATATCGTCAAAATCTTGCAAGTTGAGGGGGCAAAGTGCATAATCTCATGAGGACCCACGGGAGCGAAGGGGCAACCGAACCGGGCCGAGGTGGGCCCAGGCCGGCCGGCCCAGCCCACTCCGATGGCCGGTTCGGTCCCGTTTTCCATGCACCCGAAGGATCTTGAACCCTAAAAGCCTGGGCGCCGCCATTCGACAGAGAGGGAGAGTCATTCGCACAAGCTAGAGAGAGAGGAGGAGGATCTCTGGAGGGAGAACGTCCACCTCGAAGGAAGCACCCTCTCATGGAGAAGAAGGAAGACACCGTCGCAAGGGAAACCATGATCAACGGTGCCATGATCAGCACCTTGATGGGGTAATCTTCTCATTCGTCTATGGGTTGTAATCGATCTTGAGATGTAATCGCACTTTGTCGGATTATCTATCTATCATCTTGTGTTGAATATGCTTTAATGCTTAAGGTTAGCTACCATGTCGTAAAGGGAGTATAGGCCTCGATGCTTCCTTGGATCCATTCAATACGCCGTGTCCATCATAGGTCTAGTCATGAATACCTTCGCGTAGTGACAGTACGAGAGGAGGGAAAGGGCGAAACCGTGGTCACAACCCCGATAGATTAGATTGGTTTTCATGTCTTTAAGCGATTGCATGCTTTAGTTTCGTAGACCCATGGGAGAGTGTCTTCTACCACGATCGTTTATCGTTCTCTCTAGTGTAATTTAGTTGTTTTCTAGTTTAATACTAGTTAGGGTTTTAGTAGCTAGTGCGTAAAAGTAGATTAAATGCTTGTAATCCCCTTGCTCCGCGGATTGACAAGAACCTTGGGAATCCCGTGGTGAAAAAGGTGTGGGGTCCATACGCTTGCGGATCGTAGAGGGATACGTCTTTTATCCGTGAACAAGCCACTTTTTCTGGCGCCGTTGCTGGGGAGCAAGCTAGTTTACATCATTTGATTTGCATCTAACTTATTTTTATATTTTAGTTTATCTTTCGTTTGCTATATCTAACATATATTATCTAGAAAAACCTTTGTTTCGTTTTTGTTTTTGTTTTTATCTTATTGTCTATATGGCGTTCGTTAATCAACCCGTGGAAGAACCGGAGAAATCATTAAGGGATTACACTAGCCCTCGATGTGAAGACATAAAAGTACAAGAGTCGGATTCGAAGCTCGAAGCGACCGAGTATGAGATTAAATCCAAGATCATCGATATGGTGGCGGCAAACCCGTTTGAAGGGATGGTTATGGAGAACCCATATAGACACATAAGGAATTTCATGACAATATGCAACACGGTGCGTCAAGAAGGAGTTCCCGATGAATGGTTCAAATGGAATCTCTTTCCCTACTCACTTGCCGGCAATGCAAAGACATGGTATTCATTCGCGTCCTTTGAAGTTGAAGACAATTGGAACAAGTTGACAAAGAAGTTTTGCGAGAAGTTCTTTCCAATTAGCAAGGTTCAACATCTAAGGAGGCAAGTGATCAATTTTATGCAAGGAGAAGAGGAAGGGATAGACCAAGCCTGGGATAGGTTTAAAGGGTTAATCGAACAAGGACCAAAACTCAGCTTCACCGGTGACGTACTCTTGCATACATTTTTATTTTCCCTAACCCCTAGTTGCATGCAACACGTCGAAATGTGTGCAGGTGGGGATCTCATAGAGAAAACACTCACGGAAACCGCTCAACTTCTACAAAAAGTTAGTAAAGCGGCTGCCATGCGAAGAGATTGGGAAACAAGACTTGCGGAAGAGCCGGAATACAACTCGAGGAAGAAGTGTGCTGAATTTTTTAAAGAGGCAACCCCGGAAGTCACAAAAGAGGAACCAATCACGGAAAAGCTTGAACAAGAACACATCAAGTCAAGAACTACCCCGAGAATCGACTTCGCCGTACCGAATGAGACAAACAAGAGAAGCATGTCAAGCGAGAAGCCACTAAGGGAGTTCAAACCGATGGATTGGATTCCTATCGATTATGGAGAAGTATTCGACAAGAGATGACCGTTCCCTAATCAAAAGGGAATGGCAAGAGCATTGGAAGTGGATTTCCCACCGGAGAAGAAAGCGGAAAATTCATACGACCTTGAAACCACTGGTGAGATCTTTCATAAGCTCTTTGGAGATGACATAGTGGATCCGGAACACATAGCCGAGGTGTAGAGAATCATGGGGATCAAGCCCGAAGCATCACCATACGCTCGCCTCGCTGAAATTTACGCGATAGGATCCGAAGAAGAAGAGAAGATGACACCACACTTGAGTTGCGAGATCAACGGAATTCGATGCAAAGCTCTATGCGACATCGGAGCACAAGTAAGTGTCCTATCTTCTAAAATTTATGATAAAGTTCAAGGCCACAACCTAGACTTAGCTCCAACATCAACGAAATTAATTATGGGAGATGGTAGAACTATTAAACCTCTAGGTATTGCTTGCAACATGAAAGTAAAAATCTCTAGAAATTATATACCAACTGACTTCTTTGTTATTGATGCTTACCATAGTAATCATGATCACATAATCCTAAGTAGGCCCTTTCTTAAGTTGGTTGATCCTGTGTTAGATGCCGGAGAAGGCAAAGTAACAATGAACCTTAATGGAACAAAGTACACATAACTTTCTTCGTGCTTCTAAACACCTTACACCCTTTCCTCCCAAAGATGAAGAAGTAGAAGAGATAGATAGTCTTTGTTTTGTTGAAACTCTTAGAGACCCACTGCAAAGAGCGATGGAAAATCAAATTAGTGATCAACAAGATGAATAACTAGAAGAAGCAACAAAAGGCTTGGAACCACATGATGGAAGCGTGGAGGAAGGAAAATTCGAAGACATAGGAGAAATAAAACCCGAGGAGCCACAAGCGCCTGAGGTAGACCTTAAACCTTTGCCCAAAGGATTAAAGTATGAATTTTTGGGCCCCAACAAGACCTATCCAGTCATCGTGAGCGACGAGTTGAGTCCCGAAGAAAATAAGGCGTTGCTGATTTTATTGAAAAAAACAGGAAGGTGATTGGATATTCAATTAATGATCTCAAAGGTATTAGCCCAGACTTTTGCACTCATCGTATACCAATGGAAGACCAATGTAAGCCCGTAGTGGACCACCAAAGGAGGCTAACCCATGCCATGCATGAGGTAGTAAAGAAAGAGGTCATCAAGTTACTTGATGCCGAAATCATCTACTCGGTTCCGCATAGCGAATGGGTGAGCCCGGTACATTGTGTACCAAAGAAAGGAGGTTTGACCGTGGTGAAGAATGAGAAGAACGAATTGATACCGCAAAGAACCGTGACCGGGTGGCGGATGTGTATCGATTATCGTAAGCTTAACAAAGCGACGAAGAAAGATCACTTCCCCCTACCGTTCATCGACAAGATGCTCGAGAGTTTAGCAAACCACGCTTATTTTTGCTTTCTCGATGGGTACTCGGGGTTCATGCAAATTCCCATTCACCCGGACGATCAACACAAGACAACGTTTACGTGCCCTTACGGAATGTTTGCATATAGAAGGATGTCCTTCGGTCTATGCAACGCTCCGGCCTCTTTTCAACGTTGCATGATGGCCCTATTTTCGGAATTCATCGAAGAAATTGTCGAGGAGTTCATGGATGATTTTTTCGTTTATGGGAAGACGTTCATGGATTGCTTGGCAAACTTGGAAAAGGTCCTCACGAGGTGTGCAGAGGTAGACTTGGTGTAAAATTGGGAAAAGTGCCACTTCATGGTTAGGCAACGCATAGTGCTCGGACATGTTATATCCGAGAGAGGAATTGAAGTGGACAAGGATAAGGTAGAGACGGTTGAGCAACTCCCAACTCCTACGGATGTTAAGTCCTTAAGGAGCTTTCTAGGCCATGCCGAATTCTATAGAAGATTTATCAAGGACTTCTCGAAGATCACTAAGCATTTAACGCATCTTCTTCAAAAGGATGTGGCTTTCGACTTCGATGAGAACTGACTAGCGGCATTCCGGACCTTGAAAAATGCGTTGGTGAGTGCTCCCATCATCCAACCTCTGGATTTGAGCCAACCTTTCGAGATCATGTGTGACGCAAGTGACTACGCCATAGGCGCGGTCTGGAGTCAAAGAAAGGAAGGCCGAGTTCACGCCGTTTACTATGCTAGCAAAACTCTTAGTGGGGCGCAATTAAATTATGCCACTACGGAAAAAGAGTTGCTAGCGGTGTATTCTCTTTCGAAAAGTTCAGATCTTACATCGTGAACTCGAAGGTCATTGTTTACACCGATCACGCAGCCATTAAGTATCTCTTGGCTAAGAAGGAATATAACCCACGTTTGATTCGTTGGATC
Source organism: Cenchrus americanus (assembly GCA_947561735.1). Taxonomy (NCBI): domain Eukaryota; kingdom Viridiplantae; phylum Streptophyta; class Magnoliopsida; order Poales; family Poaceae; genus Cenchrus; species Cenchrus americanus. Next base: position 158,862,247 of record OX387242.1, on the reverse strand, counting down.
CTTCTTCTCCAAGAGTTTGTTATTGAAATTGGTGATAAAAAGGGGGTGGAAAATGTTGTGGCCGATAATTTGTCTAGGATGAATCGTGGACAAGATGATAAAGAGCCCATAGAAGATAAGATGAGAGATGACCACCTCTATAGAGTGCTTGATAACGATACTTGGATGATCGATATCATTCGAGCAATTCGAAAGATGCCTCTCGATCATCTGGACAAAAACTCTCAAAAGAGATAATCTCCTGAAGTAGGAAATACTTTTGGGATGCACCATACCTCTTCAAAATTGGCAATGATGGAGTAATGAGAAGATGTGTGCCAAGAGAAGAGAGGGTTGAGATTCTAAGGAAGTGCCACTCGTCGGAGTACGGTGGGCACTATAGCCATTTTCGAACGCAAGCAAAAGTATGGTCGAGCGGATTCTTTTGGCCGGAGATGCATGAAGATACTAAAAGATATGTTGCATCATGCCCCGAATGCCAAAGAACCGGAAACATCTCTCAAAGAAAATCTATGCCTTTGAAATACAACCTACAAATCGACTTATTCGATGTATGGGGTATAGATTTCATGGGGCCTTTTAAAAACTCATTTGGATTTAAGTATATCCTTGTCATGGTTGATTATGTATCCAAGTGGGTAGAGGCTATACCATGTCGTAAAGCTTCCACGGAAGAGTCCATTACTATGATCAAGAACATGATTTTTCCCCGTTTCCGTACACCGAGAATCTTGATAAGTGATGGAGGAACTCACTTCACCGGGAAGAATTTCAAAAAGTGCTTGTCCAAGTTGGGAATTGAGCATAGGGTCTCTACGGCCTATCACCCACAAACCAACGGACAAGCGGAGACGTCAAATAGGCAATTAAAAAGCATCCTCAACAAGACCATAGAGAAGGGAGGCAAAGATTGGTCAAAGAAATTAGACGGATCTTTATGGGCTTATCGAACGGCGTTTAAGACACCGATAGGTATCACCCCTTATCAATTCGTCTATGGAAAAGCTTGCCACCTTCCGGTTGAGTTGGAACATAAAGCCTATTGGGCGATTAAAGAGATGAACCTCGATCTTGATGCTGCAGTGGTGAAACGAAGAATCCAAATAAGTTAGCTAGAGAAGTTGAGGTTGAAAGCATATGAAAATGCAAGCATATACAAAGAGAGAATCAAAAGGTGGTACGATAAAAGATTGCAAAAGAAAGAATTTAAAGAATGAGATAAGGTCCTCCTCTACAATTCGAGGTTTATAACCTTCGGAAAGCAGAAATTGCAAAGCAAGTGGGATGGACCTTATGTTGTGCATTCGGTGCTCTCCAACTGAGCGGTAGCCATTATGGATGTAAACGGCGATCAATTTGTGGTGAATGGTCAGCGGCTTAAGGTTTACTACGAACCCGACGTTGCGCCCCTTCACCATGTTGATGTCTTCACCATGGAGGAAGAGCCCGAACGTCCCGCCTAGGACGAAAAACAAGGCATGAATTTCTGTAAATAGTTTTTCATTTAGTTTTCTGGAGTTTCTCGCGAAGATTTATTGGGCCAACTTTTTCCCATGGGCTAAGGAGGTGAAAAAAGGGCGGTGCGCGAAAAACTGGACCGACCCGGCCCCCGAAACAGGGTGGGCCGGCCGGCCTAGGCCGACCGGCCCAGGTTGGTCCTGGCGGCTGGCGTCTCCGATTTTTGCCCCAATTGCTCCTTTTCGACTTCCTTCTTCGGTCAGAAAATTTTAAGGGAAGTTTAAAAAAGGAAAATGAGGTTCTCGGGGTTTTTCTCTTAGGGCTATTTATTTGGCCGAATTGGGAGCTCGGGAATCAACCCCTCCAAGCAATATTTTGCACCCTTGCAGCAGCCATTGTGCCCCCAAGGAGCTTAGAGTTGAAGCTAGAAGCCAAGAAGCCATCGATGGAGGAGGCGATGTGATGCGAGCTCAAGCTACCCGTCGAGAGGACCACACGCATCCGTTGCGGAGGGCGTGTCCCGACCGGAGCTCTTGCATCTCGCTACCCCGTCGAAGGAGAGAAGGTCCCTACACCCGTTCGAAGGTCGGCACACATCCAAGGCATGAAGCGCAAAGACTATAAGGAGGCGTCGCCCGAGCCTAAGGATTATGGGGGTAGCGACTACTCCGACGATCGTAGCCCGAGCTCGTGGGCGGCCGCCGAAGAGATGATAACGACCTCTACATTTGGGATGAGCAGCCCAAAGAGAGGACTCCCGAAGGCCCCAACGGCGACGGTAACGATGGCAACGAGAGCGGCAATGACAATGGAGGTGGCGACGACGACAGTGACGACAGTGGAGACAATGGCGATGAAGACCCCTTCGGATTGCATCCGATGTGTTGTCGAACTTGCCGCTCAATCCATCGGGGATCTCTACGCGTCAGTCGATGAATGTCTCCAAGCCATGGAAGCGATGAAGCAGCGTATGGAGGATTTGGAGCACGTAGTTGGAGACAACTACAAGTTCCTTAACCGTAACGTGCGCAAACTTTTTGGCATGGTTGGAAACATGAGAGGCAAGTGGTGCAATACTTGCTTGAAGTACCACTAGGCCTAGTTTTCCCCTTAGGATTTTTGTAAGATATGACGAGGACGTCGTATGTTTTTAGCACGGGGGAGAGCTAGCTAGCTAGCCTTAGCTTTTGAGTTTCAAATTTTAGGTTCGGTTTAATCTTCGAGCGAGAGTCTTAGAGTTTAATGAGTCTTAGTTTTCGAGTGTGTTTTTTAAATCTTTGCAAGTTTGCAAGTGTCTTAAATTAGTGTCGAGTCAAAGAAAATCAAATAAAAAGAGTCTTTATATTTTTTTTGTGTCTTGTGTGATGCTTATCTTTATTCACTTGTCTGTTTATCTTTGATTCTTGATATATGAACACAAGTGTGTGGTTTGAAAAACATTTACCGTGGTGCTTAGTGGAATTGCTACTACTTAAAGTACCCATACCGCACTTCGATCTTGAGCTTCGCATGTCAGTTGTGCTATGTTCAATGCTAAAAGTTGGAGGATTTCAGTTCTGAAAACTATCTTAAAACCCTTGTAATAAAGGTTCGCAAAACCTCTTTTTCCAAGTTGAGAGTAAGAAAAAAAATCCGATACAAAGCCAATTTTTTTTTGCTCCACCATAAGTGTGATTAGCACGATGAGTTAGGCTAGGATCCTTCTCTCTTGAGAGTTTTAATTTCGAGCAATGATCATGTTCTTGTGCTTATCTTTTGTTGCTAGCCTCATCATTCATTCAGTCACGAGACTTTCACCTTGGAAGTCCCGTGCATCGCCGAATTCCATACCCAACCCTATACATCTCCTTTGTACATCGCATTCCTTGAACACAACCTACTTTCAAAAGTTTCGTCTCGTCTCTAGCATGATTTAATTAAAATTTTAGATTGTATGCATGCAAGAAAGAGAAGAGTTGAGAGCTTTGAAAAGTTGTCAAGAGAGAGAAAAATAAAGAGAAAAAGTATGAGTATGGAAAAGAAAAGAAAGAAAGAAACAAAAAAATATATATGTGAAAGGAAAAAATATGAAAAAGAAAAAGAGAAAGATGAGGTAGCAATAAAGATATGAGAGGGATGGATCAAGTGAAAGAAAAGAAAAAAATAAAGTGTAAGGAAGGATGTCACGTTGTTGAGAGACGAAACTTTCATTCTTTTTCCAACCATGTGCAATCCGACAACGAGGACATCATCAGTGCCTTGTAGTCACAATTTTCTTTTGCCGTTGCACATGTCCACCATTCTAAATCTTCTCAACCTTGACATCCCTACATATGGTTAAGTCTCATGATCATTGGCTTTGAAAGGTAAACGACCATTAGAGGAAGTTCTTAGTTTGACAATACTTGTGTTGATTGCGCTAGCCCTACCTATAGCTCCACTTTACTTGTTGTATGAGAGATTTATGGGAGGTGAGAGTTTTATAAAATTGGTTTAGGATAGCCACCTCATATGAGTGACTTGAGAGAGCTTGGAGAAAGGTTTTTGTCTAACACTTGTTGCAGGAATTTTGCTTTTAAAAATCATAAAAACCTTCCGATGGAAGCAAAGAAGTAAGCATGGCTGAAATTTAAGACTTTGAGTAAAGAGTTTGAGTTGTGGGGTAAATCTTGACGTGGTAAAAATTCTAAACGCCCATGTTTATGTTTGATGATCATTACATTGTGTTTATGTATTAAAGATGAAAGGAATGACTAACTTGTGAAGAAGGATTAGCGGTACACGATTACAACACCTTGGACGAAGTTCTTTTACGAGTACTTGCTCGAGGACGAGCAAGAGCTAAGCGTGGGGGAGATGTTGACGGTGTATTTTGGTACACCTAGCATGTTCATTACACTTTGGGTTGGTTTTGATTATGGAACTAACCCGCCACTAGGCACACTAATCATATAACAAGTTCATTTTTGTGCATGCATTTGGAAGTGTTGTGTTTATGTAGGAAAACATGGACATAAAGGACGGATTCACAACAAGTTCAAAGGAGCATTTACGGAGTCTTGTTCGTGTTCATAAGCTTGATGAAATCACTTCCAATGGTGGCAAGGACCGAAGTGCTACGAGGAACACCCCCGGGGATTGAAGCATAAAAGACCGAACTTCATGCGAAGAGAACCTCCATCTTGGACGCGAGGATGATATCGTCAAAATCTTGCAAGTTGAGGGGGCAAAGTGCATAATCTCATGAGGACCCACGGGAGCGAAGGGGCGACCGAACCAGGCCGAGGTGGGCCCAGGCCGGCCAGCCCAGCCCACTCCGGCGGCCGGTTCGGTCCCGTTTTCCTTGCACCCGAAGCATCTTGAACCCTAAAAGCCTGGGCGCCGCCAATCGACAGAGAGGGAGAGTCACTCGCACCAGGAGGCCATCCACAAGCTAGAGAGAGAGGAGGAGGATCTCTGGAGGGAGATCGTACACCTCGAAGGAAGCACCCTCTCGTGGAGAAGAAGGAAGACACCGTCGCAAGGGAAACCATGATCAACAGTGCCATGATCAGCACCTTGATGGGGTAATCTTCTCATTCGTCCATGGGTTGTAATCGTTTTTGAGATGTAATCACACTTTGTCGTATTATCTATCTATCATCTTGTGTTGAATATGCTTTAATGCTTAAGGTTAGCTACCATGCCGTAAAGGGAGTATAGGCCTCGATGCTTCCTTGGATCCATTCAATACGCTGTGTCCATCATAGGTCTAGTCATGAATACGTTTGCGTAGTGACAGTACGAGAGGGAAAGGGCGAAACCGTGGTCACAACCCTGATAGATTAGATTGGTTTTGATGTCTTTAAGCGATTGCATGCTTTAGTTTCGTAGACCCATGGGCGAGTGTCTTCTACCTTGATCGTTTATCGTTCTCTCTAGTGTAATTTAGTTGTTTTCTAGTTTAATAATAGTTAGGGTTTTAGTAGCTAGTGCATAAAAGTAGATGAAATGCTTGTAATCCCCTTGCTCCGCGGATTGACAAGAACCTTGGGAATCCCGTGGTGAAAAGGTGTGGGGTCCGTACGCTTGCGGATTATAGAGGGATACATCTTTTATCCGTGAACAAGCAGCTCCAGACCGGTCTAACCGGTGGGTCTGACCGGTCTGACTGGTGGGTAACGGTCTGACCGGTGAGGAGCACAGATCTGGCCGGTGTGCGACGACGTAGTCTGGAGACTTCGAAGCGGAGGACACGCGTCGAGATCGCAAGGCTTGCGTCGAGGCGAAGCAAGTTTGCGGTCGCTGGGCATCTGTCCGATGGATGATGACAAAGACTTCTGAATTTGCCCTCGAGGGGCATGTATCCTTAGTTTGCTAGTAAGGGCATTTTAGACTTTCGGTTGCCTCCATATAACCCAAGAGGTGAGAGGATGGTAGCCAACTCTTAGAACCGTAGCTCATTTGGTTTTCCCATTTTCCCTTCCTATTTTCCCTAAGATTTCTATAGGACTAGCTTGAGAGCTTGATGGTGAGATCTTGTGAGAGGGATGGATGATCAGGCGGCAAGCTAGACCTTGTAAGAAGCTCTTCGTGATGTATAGATGATTCGGCGTGGTTCCTCAAGGCTTGGATGTGTTGTTCTCATTTGTTCTTTTTGGTGATTTTCGGTGCCTTTTCTTGGCGATTTTCTTGGAGTGATTTCGAGGCCTTTCTCTTTGGGATTTGGTGGGGATGTATGCATGAGCCATTCGTGGTTCTTTTCCCTTTGATTCCCCTCCCAAATCCGTGAGCAAAGGAGCTCGATTTTGGGGTTTTCGGTGCTCTAGGATTAGAGGTGTTCTTGGCGGGATTTCTTTGATTCCTCTTGATTTAGCAAGTTTTGGTGTACAAAAACTTGGCTATGAAGTGCCCATGAGGTGTTCCTACTATCCCCAAAGTCTTGTGCAAATCCGTGGAGTGATTCGGGAGATCGGGAATTGGATTTGGGGGTGTTGACCCGCAGGTGATGTTCATCCCGATGAGCTCAGGTCACATCAGTCTGACCAGTGCGTCTCACTGGTCTGACTGGTGCGAACTCCTATTGAGTTTTGCTCGAGTGAACATTTGGGTGAGTTCGCTGTTGTCCCGTGTTGCTGCTATTTCTAGTTTGGGTCAGTTTGGAGCTCGATAGGCCTGTTTGGTACATTTGGGGTTTTCTGGCTTGGACCGGTCTGACCGGTGAGCTACATTGGCCTGACCGGTGTAGGGTCCTTTTTGTGGAAGTTCCCAGGTTTCACCAGCAGGGACGGGTCTGACCGATGGTGCTCACCGGCCTGACCAGTGTAGGTCAGTGAGACTCGAGTTGGTGTTCCGCTACGTTCTCAGGTCCGTGAAGTTGGTTGTTGGTTCCTAGGACCAGTAGCACTCTAGTGGCTACGTGGTCTTGGCCAACTTGGGTAGTGAGTCGGAGACGTGTGTTGGAAGTTGTGTTCATCTTCTTGGAGCCTCGATCTCCTTTGAGAAGAATTTTTATCAGCTCCCATTCACTCCCCCTCTCTGGTTCGCCATATCGGTCCTTAACTTAGTGATGCATGCGGAACTCGGACATTAGTTGCCTAATGCAGGTAGTTTTTGTGATAATGGAAGGTGTAGATAAGATTGAGTAGCCCACCAACTTGTCAACTAGCCAACTCAATTCCCATATCATCTACCGTTTCTATTTCAAAGGCCTGTAATTATGAAATTTTTCTTTAGAATACCATCAAGTGTAGTGTTTCTAGTTTGTATGCAGTGTATGATTGTGTTGCAAAACCAATTCTGACACTTTCAAGTATCAAAATCTCCTTCTTTCGATCTCTTTTAAGATTCATGTAACCTGACATTCAGTTATAGTTTTAGCTCTAGAGCACTTTGTTAAATGGATCCTTTTTGTCTTATGATCCACAACTCTTTTTTGCACACAAGTAAATATATATGATGTAATATTAGGCTATATGCACTGGGGGCCTGAAATGCCCGCGCTACCGCATTTCATTTGACCTTTAGAGTAAAAATGTCCGCAGCGGTAGAAACCAAAGCTCCTGCGACACAACACGACAATCCTGTTTCCTCTGGGAATCGCGTGCTCCGCGGAAACGCAGATGCGGATCCGTCCCAACCAATGCCCCTTTGGCAACCATACTCGGAAGTCGGAAAGGGGAGGGAAGCCCCTACTCGCCAGAGAGGAGCGGTCGGCGAGGGGAGATGCCAACACCGCCATCACAGAGCCCAAGGTCAGCCCGATGTCGGACCTGCGCAGCCGTCGCAAAGCTCGAGGTCAAGGACGCCGTCCAGGCGCCAGCCGCCACGCAGGGTCACCACATCAGGTAGGTTGGAGTCGACCGGCGCGGCTCCGTCTCCACTACAGCAAGGCTCGCCAGCGGCCACAGGGCCACTGCATTCTTTCATTTCGACCACAGTCAATTGTCGCAAGTAGGGGCAAACCTAAGATCCACCACTACCCCTGATGCTGATATTGATGTCACCACCGAGGAGGAGGAGAGGGTTAGCGGAGGGAGGCCCGATCACGCACTTGCACCATGCCATTTGGTAGTCCCACGTGCACCTCCGTCGTGCCCCGCCTCACGGCCACCAGCTTTAGGGAGCAGGGTGCCGCTGGTGAGAGGAAGGCGGAGCGCGACGCCGCTCCCCCAACCTCCATGACCCGGACGACATGGGGCTGCTGCCCCATGTGCTAGCAAGGTGTTGCTCGTTGATGGAGTGAGGCACGCCACCGCAGGGCCCGCCATCTGCTGGCGTCGGGGACGATGGGAGTTGCGGCTCGGAGAGAAACAAAAAGGGAAACAGGAGGAGGGGCACGCCGGCTGCGGAGCCAGGGAAGGAGAAGAGGCACGCCGGTGGCCATCGCCGGGGAGGGAGATGTCGGCGTTGGCGTCAAGGTATGGGGTGGGAGAGGGAGAAAAGAGATGGGTGGGAGGGGCCGGTGGGAGGGGAGGGTAAAAGTATGTAGAGAATGACGAGTGGGTCCCTCGGGTGTGTAGTTGGGATAGGGGGGAGATATAAAGGATGATGAGAGCGGAAGAAAGATGTATAAAGGAGAGAATCTCGACGACCATGCAGGAATATTCCATTTCAAGGGAGGATATGAAGTATGACGAGTACGAATAGTCTTACCATCAGATGACCTTTTATTTGTATACTTTATCTGACCTCGAATCCTTTATGTCTACCATACCTAAGCCAAAATGCTAGAGCCTCATCCAATGTGTTAATAAACTAGGTGATACCCCGCATGTTACTGTGGAAATTCTATAAAATTTGAAGATGCAATTTGAAAGTAGAAAGACTAAATTGATTGCATCACAACATATCTTTTGCAAACAATATTGTAGATAAAAACACATTCATTTTATTGAGAGAGAAATACTTAGAAATTTTTAGCATGATATGCATGCAAGATTACTATTAGCTGCAGAAAATCGGTAGAAAATATAAATTTATGATTCTAATAGATGGTGATGCGGACAGCTTGCATGTTGAGAGAAGATTTAGTGGATGGTGATATGGACCTCTTTCATGTTGAGAGAAGTCTATCCATGATGTGTAGTGGGTCTCACATATATAGTTTGATAGATTTCAAGCCAACTTGAGGTAACAAATCAAATAGTATAGTTCTCAAATTAATAAAACAACATGAGTATGGGACTTATGCTCGTATATGAGCAGTTGTTATATATGTCAAATGAGATTAACAATGTTGGTATACTTGCGTATTTGAGTTATGGTGTGCTTTGTTGTCCTCATGTGTATCAACCCCTTCTTCCAACCCAATAGCTTAGGATGAAATTTTAACGGCTACTTCTTTTATGAGAAAAGGGCATGTTGATGATGAACAAAATCAAAATCTGTTGATGATATTTTGGTCTATTAATAGACCATCTGGTTCTCCACACCGCTTTCGATATCTCTTGAAAGCCTTTGTACACATGAATAGTGAGTTTTCCTTTTCCCTATTGTGCTCACTTGTATACTTATTGCATGCTTTGTTATTGTGTCATTCTTTTGTATAAACAATGGTAGGCTAACCAGCTTGTTCATGATAATTTTGTGATCTTGTATATCTTGTCGTGCTAGTTCGGTAATATATGTTGGTGGGTGATCCATATGAACTTGTATCATGCCTTTTTTTAGTTCTTGAATCATGTTTGGCATGTTTTTCATTGGTATCTTTGTGGTTAGGCTAGTTGTATAGTTATGCACATTTTTTGACATGCTTGCTAGCCCATGCTTTTATTCATTTATGTGTAAGCTTGTTACAATGCTTTATTTATTTTAATTGGTATTGTCAATGAATTGTGTAGCATGTTCTGAGTGTTCCTTTTGGCTTTGGGCTTGTCTTGTCTTCGAGTTGCATTTTGCTTCTTTCTTTTGGATTTCTCCCTTTTGGTTGGTTTTAGAGCTTCTCTTTTGCTCTTTCTTTTCCTAGCTTTTGCTTAGCTAGTTGTCTTTGGTTGAGGGGGAGCTTGGCATCATTCGATGGGGAATTGATTTTGAGGGTGTGGATTTTGGTGGCCATTTGCCATCTTTTCAATTGGTATCTTTTCTATGGTACTCAATTGGGATCTTTAGAGTGGCTCTTTGTGGTGTGTCCCCTTGTGAGCTTTATTGTTGTTGAGCCGATTCCCTTGTCTCCCCGTGCATTTTGTGTTGCATATGTATCCATATATCATGATGTATAGGAATCTTTGTATCATAGACATGTTTGCATTTGTATCATATGCATTTTGGTAGGATGAGCTTCTGCTATATATATACATTGATGACCATTATATGCTATGTGTGAGCCTTTGGGCATGTTTGATATGGATTTGTGATGAGTATCTAAGATCTTGATGGCCTTGTTATATATCCATGTGAGATAGCTATTCTTTTGGGAAATGCTAGTATAGGCTCCCCTGTGAGTAAAATCCTTCACATGCTCTTAGTGTGCTTTAGTGGCTTTGTCATGCTTAATTTGTTCTTGGATGGCATACCCTTCTAACTTTGGGTCCAAGACCCATTTGTCATTATGAATGTTTAGCCCATATGTTTACCTCGTGGAGGAGCATAAGCTTCTTTTTGCCGCAAAGGCATTTCATGTACCATGCTTAAATTTGAAAGTGAAATGACTATGCTTGAAAAATATACACTCATATGAATCATGTCATTTATGTTTTATCATTTATCTTGGGTGCTAAATTGTTGCATGATGTCTACCATGAGATGTCTCATATGTAGAAGTAGACACATGGCTTAGTGGCTTTGACATGACATGAGATAACTTTTGGGTGTTTACGATGACCTTTTGATGGGAATATGTGTCCTAGCATGAAGTTTCTGTGATTTAGTTCACTCTTGCACATTTTTCTCATGTTTAGGATTTTGCTCATGAGAGGAATTTTTTTTGCAAAATTGCTCAATTTTATCTTAGCTTGGTCGTATGGCTATGAAACTTTATCATCATGAAGGCAATGGTCTTACGAAGCATTGGGATTACCTAGCTTCTGCATTATCTCACTTGTAGCATTTTGTGGTGCTCTTTGTCTATTTGAGAAGCTCCTTGTTAATTTTTTTTCTGAAATATGTGTTGATTCATGCATTATCAACAAGGGGCAAAAATTGGTGCATTCCATTCAGACTGAATTTGGAGAGAATGATAATCAGTTCAGGGGGAGAACTTGAGTTTGCACGCATTTGTTTAGGGGGAGCTTGCATATTCATGTATGGGGAGCTCTTTGTGTCGCCTGAACTTGAGTTTGCGCACATTTGTTCAGGGGGAGCTTGCATTCATGCTGGGTGAGCTTTGTATACACTACAAAAAATCTCGTGGTCTATGACGGTCAATTTTCGTCACGGATCATCAAAATTTCGTCATAAAATGACATCTATGACGAAATTTGAGAACGTCATGTATTGAGCGTCACGGATCCCTTCTCGTGACGTCCTTAAATTTTCGTCATAGATTAGCGTGATACATGACATTCTCAAGTCGTAATAGATTGGTGTAAAGCCCATTGAACCCAGCCCGAAGCCCAAAATCTGTGACGAAAGTGATCGTCATGGATTGACTCGCCACGTCACTTGTAGAGATGAGTTGGTTGCTGACGTGGCTGCCACTTGGCAATGACGTGGCTGCCACGTGGCCCTGACGTGGCTGCCACGTGGCGATTGCGTGTATGCCACGTGGCGATGACGTGGTGCTGATTTGGACGCCACATGGCGCTTAATTCAGTACAGGCCGGAATACAACAATAAAATCACACAATTCAATAACAATTCTTAAATTAATAAATATCCAGTACATTCACACCATCTCAATGGCAAACAAAATATAATTTATGGCAAGAAAGCTCAACAGGCCCAATTTTCAAATCTAGTCATTCAACAATAAATACACAATCCATATAAAGTTCAACTCAACAAGCCTCACAAAACAATAGATCAAATGTCCTTATAACATCACTAGCAGTCCAACCCTTGTAGCATCACTAGCAAGACAAAGACATACCGGGTCCATCGCATCGATAACTTCTAAACAACCTGAAAGAGGAACATTACCAAACACTTGTCAGTGGGTAGAATCAAATGATTTCTAATCCAGTTAGCAAATTACATGACTAATATAGCTTTTGAAGCACAGACAATGAGCACATTAACATCAGTGAAGCATAGACTAATATCAGTGAACAATTTTCCATTAATATTTTTGTTAAAGGAAAATGAGAGCGTCTTTAGACATCAACAAAAATGCATCAGATTTTGTAGATCCATCTTCGTCACAGTTTCCAAGTTTCTGGTTGTACTTGTAACTAAATATGTAGCATGCTGTATTTTGCATATTTGAGCAATAAACTTGCAACCATTGCATACAAACTACCATTTAACATGTATTTCTAACACTTCAATAAAAACTTTTCCCCAATAAATTTTTTCTCAAGTAATAATTTATTAAAAGTGCAGCTTTTTCATGTATTCTAGAGAAGGATAACACATTAACATAACAGATTGATCACTGGTTTATCTATCTGAGAATTAAATATGAATATCTATGTATCGAAGTCTGTTGATTGAAATAGGATAAGAGCTTCAAATAAATAATTTTCTCTTCTGTTCCTTTCACAGATTCATCCAAAGCAATACAAAGCCTACAAAGTACTTGACAAACAAAATCTAACTATAGTAGTATGTTGTCTTTCAACTGTTTCATGGAATTAGTTCAACTGTTTGTGCTCTGTCAATTCTAGATGGTAGGCATCCAGCACAAAGTGATTTTATACGAAACAGCAAAAGAAAACATTTACCTTCAACTTGTTCCAGCACCACCAAAAGTAATTCAAAAATTTCTCTTCAAAAATATCAACCCTGATGCTCTCAGAAAGGAGGAGCTAGGTCGGTGCAATCATAATACTAATTACGGGAACAACATAAAGAAGGTGACGCAGCACATCAGCATGCAGAAAACTGTCCTTATAAGCATAAAGGATCTACTATTATTATCACTGGAACTTGGATGTGGATGTAAAATAAAAAAGAACAATAGGAAAAGAATTGCCCATCTAGCCGCAATCGCTGCCTGACATCCATCAAATGTGGTGAGGTGAAGAGCCCGGTGTGGAAGCCACACGATCGCAGGATTGACTCAGTGAATGTGCAAGTCGATCCCTGTAGAGTGTAGACACAATCGATGCCTTAATCAAATGATATGTCAAATGATATGTAACATATTTCTAGTTCTAACAATCAAGACATCATATGACGGATAAAGTCGTCCCATTATAAAAATTCGGACATGTTATTTTGTCCTTATAATGCGAAACTGATATACTAAGAGGCAAGTATCCCACATTCTCTCAGGAAATAAAACCTACAATTGCAATTTTCAATGAGAAATAGTTTATCTCGCTAGGAAAATGTAGATCCATAGCAGCACCACATACAACTATTGCCTAGTAAAGCTAGTGCGGATGAAATTAGCTTTATCTTATAGATGCAGATGGCTCCTATGTAGAAAAGTAAACGGTGATGAGCTGTTGGATAATGAACATATAATGGTATTATGCAAATGCAATAATGTGCTCATCAAGACCTTAACAATTAAGATACAGTTTAGCAATCCTTGATTGAAGCATACTTACCTCCTTTTTCTGTACAAAGGTCCCACCTCATCAACTTGCAGGCATGCCCAACAGATCCAGATATATTTTTATCTTGATCCTGCAGCAAAAGCAATTATCCATTAGACTCTCCACATAGAAACAAGATAACACTTGCAAGAATTGTTAACCACCCCATATACTTGAAAGGACAACTTATTGGAATCTTATGTTCAAGTTAGACATGGCAAATTATACTGATAAGATTCTAGCACTTTGTAATCTGACATAAGTACTTTGTGGAATCTACATGCTAACATCAGAGGATTAGTTTTTGTCACAAAAACATAAATGCTTTAGGGGACTTTCATCAAACACATTATCTACACACATGGCTAGCAATAGTGTGAAAGGCTGGGGGCGCTGCAGCAGGCTGATGTTGCTTTGCTATTGCACCAATTGAGGACCCATTGGATAGCTGCACATTATGTGCTCTGTCTGAAGGTTTAGGTGGCGGTATAGGTGAGAGATTGTTGATGAAATTAAAGACAGGAGAATCCTGCATGCAGCAAAATCCAGTAATAAAAGAGTAAGCTACTGATCATCAGTTCCTCAAAACTTCATAAGTGTTAGAATGAGCTTAAGTAACCAATTGCAAAACTAGCTATTTCACCAAAAAGGAAAAAAATGTGAACCATTTGTGCATTATTACTCAACGCAGCAGGTCTAATAACATGTAGCAACAACTGCACAAGGAAATGAAGTGAGGGGCTTGAGACAAACAGATCCTAATTAGCAGGCAAGTCATTTCCACAGCCTAGCTATGTGCATTATCAGACTCTCACATCCATGCTAAATGCAGAGCCAGTGGCGCAGGGCAGCCTCAAACTCTGAAGAACACACCTTTCACGCAGAGCAGAAAGGGCAGCAAACGGTATCAAATCGGTCAAATCAGTTGGCATTGCTGCGTGTTCGCGGATCTAAGCACCAGCGCTGCTTACTAAACCCTCCATTCCCCAGCAGTGCAGGCACTGGAGCTTGTTAAATCTCATCAGCGGGACTCTCACACCAAAGAGACAAGACAATTTGTCCATCCATCTACACATGCTGGTCAAATCCCCCGAAAGCTCATCCCCTTTGGGAGCCTTCGAATCCGACATTGGGGAACGGCGACGGCGCATCAGAACCCTAATCGCCCTAGCAATCCAGCCACCATCCCTAGCATTCCTCCATCCCCCACCTAGAAACCCCCTCGAAATTTGCTAAACCCCCACGGCGAGGTGTGTGTGGCTCACCTGATGTGGACGTCGGTGGTGGCGGTGGCGGCCGCGGCGTCCGGCGGCCCGTCTCCGTCGAGCCCCATGCTTGGTACCGCCGCCACCTCTTCCTCCTCCTCCTCCTCGCGTCGTTGCCCCCAGGAGCAGGAGCAGGAGGCCGGCCGCAACCGGGAGCGGGGAGGGAGGAGGAGGAGTAGCAACAGCGAGAGGCGTGCGGAAGGTGGTGGTATGGCGCATCCAACAAGGGGGAGGAAGGTGCGGCAAACAGAGGAAGAGGCGGCCAGGATGTTGAGGGGACTGGAGGAGGCAAAGGGGAGGGAGTGGAATGTGGCTAGGGTTTGAGGGATGCAACTTCCTTTTATACGAATAAAACACGATCTCAGCCATCCATTCGTCGATGAACTATCCAAAATGAATGGGCTTTTTGGGCCATAATGGGCCTGTTACATTCCTCCCCTACTTAACATTTTTCTTTTTCTTTTTTCATTTTTTTGCAATATGGAACAATTCCAATTTGAACTATATGTATCTCAAATAAAATTTAAAAAAATATCAAAATTATATTTTAAGTACTTCTGATCTACTATAACTCCTATTCTGAAAATATATGAAAGTTTTAAATGTTTCTTGTCATAATTCAAACTTCTACAAGCATATTTACTGTAAAATAATGATAATAAAATCTAAAACTTCTTAAAAACCTCTAAAAATTGCCATGAAATCATTGTATTGATGTTTAAACTTGACATAAAAGTTCCATTGGATTTTGCAAAAAAGAGGTGTACATTGCTCACAAAATGAATGGACCCCCCATATTGTTTCATACATCTCAACATGAACTTTGATATTTGAACACCTCATAACGTTTTCAAACTCCATTACATCTAAAATTTGTACCCCAACATAAGTCGACCTTGACTTTAACAATTATGAAGTTTAATTACTAATTGGCATGCAAAAACATGTATTTATGTTATATGCTTTAATAGAAGGAAACAAGCCGTATGAAGACTATACTATTAATAATAATTAACATACAAACAAATGGAATTATATGGAAGAACGTGATTATAGAAAAAATGAGAGAAAGAATCATCGAATTTGGAGTTCATATGAGGAAGAAAAACAGTTTACAAGTTTTATCCGAAGATTAAAAATAGAAATTGCACTTGCTATGAATTGAGATGAACAAGTGTGTTTTCTCTTTTTAATCTTTGACTAGAACTTGTAACTAGTTTTTCTGCCTCATACTAACTCCAAATTGGATAATTCTTTTTTCTAAAATTTTCTAAAATCATTCTCTACCAATATCTACAACTTTAACAAAAGAAAAATGGTTTTTCTATATAGTTGTGCAAAAAGTTGATTTTTCTATTTTTTTTAAATCACTAATGAGTACACCCTTGTGAAAAAAGTTGCAAAATTCATATCCAACACTCCTAATCTATGACGAATTCTGGATGTTGTCATGGATGCATCGTGATCTGTGACGAAATCTATGATGAAATTGGCACAACGTCATGGTGTTTGGACTTCATATCGGGCTTCATATCCAACACTGCGAATCTATGACGAAATCTGACAGTTCGTCATGGATGCAGTGTGATCTATGACGAAATCTGAAAACGTCATGTGAATATCGTCATGGATCACAAGGTTTTTTGTAGTGATACTATTTGTCCATAGTGCATGTGTTTAGGGGGAGCTTGTGAGTTGTGTGCTCTTTTGCTCTTTTGTTGGTGGTGTCGAGCCCTTTAGCCT
Source organism: Cenchrus americanus (assembly GCA_947561735.1). NCBI lineage: Eukaryota > Viridiplantae > Streptophyta > Magnoliopsida > Poales > Poaceae > Cenchrus > Cenchrus americanus. The sequence continues at coordinate 158,845,680 of OX387242.1, read as the reverse complement.
CCCCTTGAGGAGATGATAGTTTGTGAGTTTTTGATATATGATTAGTGTTGTGACTTTGGCCTCATCTTGAGGGATCATGTCGGTTGTGTCGAGCCATTGCCCATGTCGGTTGTGTCGAGCCATTGCCCATGTCTTTAGGGATCAAGATTTTTCCAAGTTTAGATTGGCCTTTGTGTTTCTTCTTATGCCAAGTGACCTTGTTCTTTTTCTTTATGTAGTTCACTTGGATGAAATTTTCTGCCTTGGCCTCTCAAACCATTTTTTTGTGCCCATATGTTGTCAACACACCCATCAAGAGGGAGAAATTTAGGAAAATCAAGCTGATATGAACCTTGATTTGGTAGTGATGAGAGGTTGACAAGTGCTTTGTTAAGAGCTGAAATTGGTTTGATGATTTTAGGGATTGCATGTAGCTCTTGTAGTTCTTGTTTGACTGTTGGATTGTGTTTAGCCTTTGTGATTTCTTTAGTTCTGATAATCTGTGGTTGGAGTATTGTTGACACATATTAATGTATACTTTTACTTGTCAACTAAATATAGAAAAGGACATAAAATGAATATCAATATAGACTTAGGGTTTGCTACTAATGAATTCCATTAGTTTTGGTGAAGTTATGATTTCTAGGGACTAAATAGGAAAAAGGTGAGAATTATCAAGTCATACGACTCCAAGACTTGTCCCAATCGTACTCCGATCCAACTCCTACAAAATAGCAACCTGGAAGTATCTTAAATGAAGAATTAAAGTGCAACATTATGAAGACCTCGTCGAGATGATCGAAATGGATATAGCATTTGCCATATTCGGAGTTCAGAATCAGAAGATATCACTCGTAGATCGGGGTTCGCTAAAACGGGCATAACTTCCTCATCCGGACTCCGTTTGACACCAATTATAGTTTTTCGAGAAGGGCATGACGACGCACATGCACCCACCAAAGATGGGCTTAGACTTCCACCACCAGGGACCGACCAGCCCCATGAGGAGGCCGACCGACCTGTTACAGGGCCCGTTTCGGTCCATCTTCTGGAAGCATCCCCCACCGCCTCCTAGGATCAATCTAAACCACTTGTTTAGGTAGGTTTGGTCCTACAGTGCATGGTACCCCCTCAGGACTATATAAGTAGCCCCCTGACCCCAGGGCAGGCATCCAGTTCATTCTAATCACCAATGCCTACCTGAGATAGAAGCCCTAGATTAGAATTAGAGTTGGAGAGTTGTATCAAGCTGAGAGATTAGAGCCATGGCCTAATTAAATCTAGCTAATATCATTCAAGAGAATTAGAGTGCGGAAGAGGTGGAGGAGAAGGAATGCCCGAACATGTCGGTGTCTCCAATTCATATTCTTCCTTTGGGATCAGACTCCATTGGAGCCCGATCTTTAAACCTTATGGAAAGGATCAACTTCATATTCAAGTAAGCAACATTGTTATTCTTGTTCTTATGGTTCATAACTCTTTTGAGTACTTTAATTCCTGTAGCTCTTGACTTAAAGTTGCATGTTTAGTGTAAGCGTGGTGCTTAGACTAGCTGCTTATGAATGCCTTCTATATTCCGGATCGTGTGGTAGAAGCGGGAAGTGACCATGTTCCCGTTTGTTCTTTGCAGTCCACCTCCCGTCTGTACAAACCATAGGACTCCCCTATAGAATGTCGGGAGGCTCCCTTTCCTAAGTGTGTCTTCAGACAATGTCCCCATAAGAACATTAATGCATAGCTTATGCGAGTAAGGACTAGATTACCCTTATGTTTTCCTTATCTCTCTTTCTGTCAAGTCCTTGATAGCTTCTTAGGGAATAGTTATATACCTCAGACCACTCTCTCTACCTTTCTCCCTATGGATTCGATATTTATAACCCTCTTCCCGGGTGAAGTGCTCACCGGTATCCGTGCGCTTGCAGATTATCCATCATAATATTTCTGTAGGTTTAACACATACCAACAAGCATTTTTGGCGTCGTTGCCGGGTAGAAACGGTAAAGAGAGAACTCTTGAGTATAACTAATCTTGTACCATACTTTATCTTTTTTTAGTTTAGATTTTATCTTTTTCCTATCTTCTCACATGTTGCTATCTTTGTGTGATCACTTGGTTCCACTTTTATCTATCTTAAGCGGCACCCTAAAGCGAAAGCTCTGGCCATTAGAAACTTTAGATCTTATCCTTACATATGGCCATGAGCCACGCCTACGGTTGGTCGAAATGATCATGAAACAATCCTTCTTAGGAGCTACAGACAAAAACTCTAGTCTTCATCTTTGATGGTCCGGAACTGATGAGATGAAGCAAAAGAGAGCCTGGGAAACCATATGTTTTACCTTTAGTGTAGACCGTTACCCCATAGTCCACCGAAGAAGCCAGGATCATATCCTTACTAGGGTAAGGAATCTTTGTATCATTATCCTCTAAGGGTAGTGAATCTTTGGCCCCATCCTACGAATGTTGTGCACATGACCATCATGCGGTATCTAGAGGAGCTTTTCTTTCTTTTTCTAAGGCAAGGTTTGTCTTTGACAAACTCAGCGGGTGGAACCCTTACACTAGCATTCTTTATGACCACCCAAAGGAAGAAAAGAAATCATCCTCTAGCCACAAAAGGGAAGTTTTGATAGCTATATCACCATCACTCCAATGCCAAGGCTTAGCTATCAAACCCAAACCGTCAATGTCCTGAAAACCTTTAAGGGAAGACGAAATTCAACCCTTGTAGATGATGAGTTTGGGAAGATCGTGAAACTTTCAAGCTTCACAAGAGACTTCTGAGCATGCAATTTCCCTAAGGAGATAGTCTCTTAGAAAGCATCCTTTTTGCTACACAAGGACATTGGAGAAACCTCAAGGATAGCATATCTAATCATGCCATAGGAAGTGAGCAAAGCCATCAAGAAGCCATTTCTGTCTCTCTTTTTCAATGTTAGGATTAGATAACTTCCTCTCCAACCGACACCCGGCAAAATCCGCATTTGAAAAACCATGAAGCGCCAAAGAAGAGGACACGGAGTACCAAAGGCTGAAGTCGGGAGTGTGACGCAAGTACCTGAAAATTCGCTTCACCGCTTGCTGATGCGAAGTCCTCAGAGACACTTGAAAACAACCGCACAGACATACCGAGAACTGGATGTCCGGCCTCGTCGCCGTCAAGTAGAGGAGTGATCCGATCATGCTTCGGTACTCGTTCTGGTCCACGTGTTCACCTTCCTCATCCAAATCAAGAGCTATAGTGAAGGACCGATTAGGCGACCAGAGAGGGGGGAGTGAATTGGAGCCGATAAAAATTCTTCTCGAAGGAGATTGAAACTCCGACAAGATGAACTCGCTCGGTCGGACCCCCAAAATCACACGCTCCGCATTTCTACCTTCCGTTTGCCAAAACCATGTAGCCACTAGAGTGGTACTGGTTCTAGGAACAAACACTACCAGCAATCTCAACACACACGCACCCACGACAGCGGAAACAACTCGAAAGCCGACTGTCCAGAGGGGGCGGTTAGACCAAGTATAGGGGGCGGTTAGACCGCCTCCACCAGGCTACCAAGAAATCCTTCGAAACACCTCTTCCGAGCACCAAAACGCACCACAGTTTCACCAACAGAGATCTCTGGTCAGGGCCATGCTAGCTACCAGAAAATCTTGGAGAAAACCAAAACTCCACCTAGGGGCCTAGGGGCGGTTAGACCGGCCACCAGGGGCGGTCTAACCTCCTGTACCTAGCAACGAACTCCAACCAAGAACACCTAGCAAACAGCACGAGAACGACCCGAAATTTCACCCAGACGCTCCTCTGATCAAGGCGAACAAACTCTCAGAGGAAAATCCTGTGAAACAAGACTTTGACCTGGAAAGCCCAGGGTGGTTAGACCGCCCCCACCAGGCGGTTAGACCGCCCCTTCCAGAAAACGAACCCGCGGGTCAAACCTTAACTTCCTCGCGCCCGATCTCCCGAATCACTCCACAGATTGCAACAAAACTTCGGGAATAGCTGGGTTACCTCCTGGGAAACATCTACCTCAAAAGAATCGACCCGAATCGCTTACAATCATGAGGACTCGAAGAAATAGCCTCTATGGTCAAGAACTCGCCCAACTCGAAAATCGACCAAATTGAGTTCGATTCAAGAGAGATTTGGGGGCAAAGTCACCAGCCAAAGAGGCACAAGATCCTCATACGTGACACCCACCAAAAACCCCAAGAAACCTTCCTCAAAACACTGCCAACAAAGAGCTCCGAAAATCAACACAAAGAAGGATGGGAAAACCACCTTGAGGAACAACGCCGAACCATCTATACATACCATGAAGGTTCGTACAAGGTCTAGCTTGCCACCCAAACATCCATCCCTATCTCTAGATCTCACATGAAGCTCTCAAGCTAGTCCTAGGAAAAACTAGGGAAAAAGGAGAATGAAAATGGAAAAACAAATGAGCTAGGGTTCCAAGAGTTGGCTACCATCCATCCACTCAATGAGTATATATGGAGGCACCCAAAAGACTAAACTACCCTTACTTAACACCAGGGATACAAGCCCCTCAAGGGCGAATTTGGAAGTCTTCAGATTTTCTTCATCAGACGGATGACCGGTGACCGCAACTTGCTTAGCCTTGACGCAAGCCTTGCGATCCCGACGCATGTCCTCCACTTCGAAGCATCTCGGCGCCAGCGACCAGGGCGGTCAGACCACCACCCCTGGGCGGTTAGACCGGCCCAGGCGGTCTGACCGCCCCTCTTGGGCGGTTGAACCGGCCTGGGTGGCCACAGCTCCTCGTCGAGTCTTCGACCTCGGTTTTGTGGCTCAATCGAGTAACCTAGTGGTTTTCTGGTGAACAACTGCAAACCCCGCGAACTCGGTGTAGCCTCCGCCAATCTCCACTCATGACTTGGCTCCCACGTAGTCCCGACTCGCCCTTGGTTTTGAGGCTCTACCAAGAAACCGTCCACGACTTCATCTTGCTATTCATGCCACAATGCGGCCCGCACTTGACCCCATTGGCCACCGGGTCCCTCGAACGAAGCCTACTTGTCTTCTCCACATCTGGAGGCCTCACCGGCAACGACCTTTCGCGCTTGTTCTTCACCTGCACCAACACGAGTCAAGCCGCAACCTGCATCTGCAATACTTAGCCAAGAATCAGTCCACACAACGTTGTCAATCACTTATCACACAAGGAAGCGACCATCCACCGGTCCTCGAACCACACCTGGTCCTCAATCCCCCCCTTGATGAGTGCATTAACAACACCCACATGAAGTAACACAAGAGAAATTAATAAGAAAAGAAACAAAAGAAAAGAAACCTCAACAAGCGACCGAAGGCCAAAGATAGGCGAAGAGCAAGATCAATTGAAGAAGACAAGTCTCGTACCCCTTAGGCAAGGGCCACGGCTCGACACATCCGAGACAAAACCATGCTCAAACAAAGAGCGCAAACCACCGAACCAAAGCTCGAACACCACAAAGAGCTCCCCCTGCACATATGCAAGCTCCCCCTGAGCCAAAACACACTACACCTGAACCAATGCAGCAATGAGCAAAAACCTGCTCAACATGCACAGAGCGATTAGACCGCCTACACGGCAGTTAGACCGACAACACCTGATCTGACCGCCTGGGGGGCGGTTAGACCGCCCCAAGAGACCGGCCCTGCACCAAACTGCCCAAAATTTGCCCGAACCAATTGGAACACCTTACAAACACTCCTAGGTGCCCAAAGCATGCACAAACTTCTCCCCCTTGTTGACAATGCATGAATCAAGGCAAAATGCGAAAAGTTTCAACATATAGCTTCTCAAATATACAAGATTCATCACAAGGAGCTACACAAGTCCAAATGAGCAAGTTAGATACTCTATAGGTTCGTAATGACCTTAACTACATGATCACCAAGTTTCACAACCATTGGACAATGCTAAAAAGGATTTGAGTAATTTTGCGAAAAGTTACTCTCTCATAAGCAAAAACCTAAACATGAGCAAAACATGGCAAAATGGCAAAGCCACACAAACTTCATGCTAGGATAGCCATTCTAATCATAAGACCATCACAAACACCCACAAGCACCTCATGTCATGTCAAAGACACCGAGCCATGTGCCTACTTGTATGTATGAGACTTCTCATAGGTAGGCATCATGCAACAGTTTAGCACCCAAAGCAAATTAAATTTAGCACATATGACATGGGAGCATATTTTCCAAGCATTTTTCATTTCATTTTCAGATTTATAATTGGTACATGAAATGTCTTTGCGACAAAAAGGAACTTATGCCCCTCCACAAGATAAAGCAAGAGGGCTAAACATTCATGATGGCAAATGAGCCTTTGGCCCCATATGATCAATAAACTAGCTATCCAACCACAAATTAAGCATAGCAAAGCCACTAAAACATGTCAAGATCATATAAAGGCATTTACACATAACAGAGCATAAATGTGACATTTTTCAAAAAACATAGCCATCAACCATGGATTATTCATCAAGATCATCAAGAGCTAAGACAAACTAACCATAGTATACCAAACAAGCTCACAAAGACATATATAACATCCCATGGTGAACAATGTACATAGGAGAAGCTTTTCCTATCCAATGCATATGATACAAAAAGCATGCAATCTAAGATACAAGGATGCCTATACATCATGTTACACATGCCATGCCAAATGCAAGAAATGCACAAAGGAAACTATACATATGCTACAAAGGAGCTCCCACACACCCAACTCAAGAAATCAAACACACACCAAGTTCCCCCCGCAAACGAGTGAAAGTTGCTTGATCTAGGGGTTTGGTGAAAATATCGAGTAGTTGGTCATGTGTGGGTACATGGATCAAAGCTATCTTTCCTTTCTCTACGTTGTCTCTCAGAAAATGGTACCTCACTTCTATGTGCTTGGTTTTGGAATGGAGCACTGGGTTCTTTGCAACGCTTATGGCACTGGTGCTATCACAATGAAGTGGGACATGGGTATACTCCTCACCAAAGTCACTCTGGTGTATGAAATCCAAAGGAGCTGAGAGCAACAACTAGTAGCGGCAACATACTCTGCCTCGGTAGTGGATTGAGCAACACTCGATTGTTTGCGGGAAGACCAAGACACCAAGGAAGACCCCAAAAACTAGCAAGTCCCAGAAGTGGACTTCCTATCCAACAAACACCCAGCAAAATCCGCGTCTGAAAAACCATGAAGCGCCAAAGAAGAGGACGCGAAGTACCAAAGGCCGAAGTCGGGAGTGTGACGCAAGTACCTAAAAATTTGCTTCACCGCTTGCCGATGTGAAGTCCTCGGAGACGCTTGAAAACGAGCGCACAGACATACCAAGAACTGGAGGTCCGGCCTCGTCGCTGTCAAGTAGAGGAGTGACCCGATCATGCTCCGGTACTCCTTCTGTTCCACGTGTTCACCTTCCTCGTCCGCATCAAGAGCCGTAGTCGTACTCATCGGTGTCGTCATAGCCTTGGAATCCTCCATCTTGAACTTCCGCCCAATGTCCTTGGTGTACTTTGCTTGGTGTACAAATCTTCCTTCCTTTGATTGCTTGATTTTTAGCCCAAGGAAGAACTGCAACTCACCCATCATGCTCATCTCAAATTCCCTGCTTATATCCTCTGCAAACCTTGCAACGAGAGAGTTAGATGAGCCACCAAAGACAATATCATCCACGTACACCTGCACAATCAGGATATCTCTGCCCTGCCTCAGCAAAAATAAGGTCTGATCGACCTTCCCCATCTAAAAACCTTTCTCAAACAAGAACCCCCTCAACCTGCCATATCAAGCTCTAGGCGCCTGCTTCAACCCATACAACGCCTTCCTCAACTTGTACACCCGGTGGGGGTACTTCTCACTCTCAAACCCCGGAGGTTGCCTCACATACACTTCTTCCTCCAACACACCATTCAGAAAAGCAATCTTCACATCCATTTGGTGCAACTTGAACCCTTTAGCCATTGAAAAGGCAAGAAGGATCCTAATCACCTCCAAACGGGCTACGGGAGCAAAGGTCTCCTCGTAGTCAATCTCCTCCTTCTGACTGAACCCTTGAGCAACAAGCCTCGACTTGTTCCTCACAACCTCACCATTCTCTCCCTCTTTGTTCTTCCACGCCCACTTTGTACCAATCGGCTTACACCCTAGGGGAGGGTCAACCAACTCCCAAACCTGATTCCTCTCAAAGTTCTCCAACTCCTCATGCAGCATGAGCGAAATAAGAATTGTTTCGAACCCTTGACCGTGTAGTGCGTTCATTCACGTCGCCGATGATCCTCGAAGCTAGGTGATCCGCTTGTACTCGCCGGGGAGGTTCTCGCCTCGATGCTACCTCCCCCTCAACATCAGCTTCTCCTCGTTCTTGATTTGTCGTCGTAGGTGTAGTAGAGGATCCGTCCATCATCGTAGTCGAAGTAGTGGGTACATGTTCAGCCGGGGGCACGGCATCGCCATCTTCATCGTCTCCATGTTCATGCTCCTCCTCCTGAAAGATCTCCTCGCAAAGCTCATCATCACCTGCACACTCAATGACAAGCTGACTACGTGGCTCTGTCTCGTCGAAGGTTACCTCGCAAGTCTCCACAATTTGGGTAGTTTCAAGATTAAGCACACGATGTGCTCTAGAATGAGATGCATAACCAAAGAAAATACCATCGACAGACCTAGCCTCAAACTTATCCAACTTTCTGCCTTTCTTCAGAATGAAACACTTGCAACCAAAGACATAGAAGTGACTCACCTTGGGTGTGCGACCATGCATCAACTCATAACATGTTTTCTTCTTGTGCACTCTGAGGTAGATCCTGTTTGACACAGCACGCGGTATTCACCGCCTCAGCCCAATACCTCCTCGGAGTCCTATGCTCATCAAGCATCGTCCGAGCTATCTCGCACAAAGTCCTATTCTTCCTTTCCACAGCACCATTCTGGGGAGGCGTATATAGACTCGAAAACTGGTGCTCAAGAGCCAAGTCATGGCAAAAGGTTTCAAAACAAGAGTTTCTGAATACCGAGCCATTATCACTGCGGATAGCTCGTATGGCATCTCCGTGACTCTAGTTCCTCAACCTCAAGACTAGATCTGGAACAAAACCAAACGTCTCCCCCTTATCCTCGAGAACGAACACCCACGCATACCGAGAATAGTCGTCCACCACAACAAGGACGTACCACTTCCCACCCGCAGATCGCACACGAGCTGGGCCAACAAGGTCCATATGGAGTAGCTCGCATGGACACTCAGTCATCACATCGGTGAGAGGCGGGTGAGAAGAGGCTACCATCTTGGAATGCCTACATGGCGCACAAACCAACTTATTCTCTAGCCTCAACCGTGGCAATCCTCGGACCAAATTGAGTTTACTCAAGCGAGACAAAAGGTCAAAGCTCAAGTGACCCAACTTCCTATGCCACTTCCACAACTCACTCAAAGAACCAACCAAGAAACAACGCTCCACACCCGAAGACGGAGAAAAAACAGCACGAAACACCTGACCCTCGGGAACGACCATACTAACAAGGTCCCCTCGAGAGTCCAAAATACGAGAACCACCGGGCCGAAACAACACCTCAAAACCCTCATCCAACAACTGGGACACAGAAAGCAAATTTTACCCCAACGATTGAACAAGAGCAACACGCCTCATAGTGATCTTGTCACTCACCTTAATCTCACCTTTTGAAAGCACACGCCCACGCCCATTGTCCCCAAAAGTGATGTACCTCTTCGTCACCACCGGGAAGAGACTTGAGAACCACCCCATGTCTCCGGTCATATGCCTCGAGCAACCGGAGTCAATCAACCAAATGTTCTTCAAGTCTCCCACCTGAAATTCAAAACCAAGCACGTGAGCGGACAAACGACTAAGCACTGGGGCTAGTACCAAAAGAGTAAAACCAGTGCCGAGCCATTTGCTCGAAAGTGGGGTTAGCACGCACAAGACCATCTTTCCTACCAAAACTACCACCACGAACACCACCTCGGTAACCACTCTGAGGAAACCAACCCTCGCTGCCTGGAGGAGGACCAAAACCACGAAAGAAGGCTCGTGGGCCGTCCCTCCTCTCCTTCTCAAAGCTAAGACTCTTCCCATCCCCGTAGTGAACTCGAGGAAGAGAACGCCTAGCAAACTAACCACCTGCTGACTCACAAGACCAACCACTAGCAACACCACCTCCAGAACTGAAACCTCTCGACTCACCACCTCGAAAACAACTCCGCCAAGAATTCTGGGGTGGGGCCGGTTGAACCACCAAGCCAAGCCGGTCTAACTGCCCCCTCTGGGCAGGGCCGGTCTGACTGCCTAGCTAGGCCGGTCTGACCGCCCTCTCCAAAACTGCTCCTCAGCTGCGGGAACTCGCATCTCCCCATGTCGGAACACTTCTCACCACAGCTTTACCCCTGGGCAGTGGCATACGAGGCTTAGGTACACCATGGGAAGGGTTGTACCTATCCTTGTTCGCCCACTCCTTTGCCATCCTCTCTTCCCGCTTCCTCTTGAAGCAAAACTAATCCTTGTGACCCTCTTTCCCATAGTAGCCACAATGGAACCTCACAAGTTTAGGTTTAGGCTTGGATTGGGGCTACTCACTTGGTTTCTCTCCACTCAACCCCTCCACTGGTTTCTCCTCACTAGCCTTCTCACTCTCTTTCCCAAAGAACACTTTCCCGGAAGTGCTCACAAACTTGATAGGCTTTTGGAGATCATTTGTGGGTGTAGGAAACACGGGTGGAGCTGGGGTTGTGTCTAGTCGGTTCCTAAGATGGTTAGGTTTTGGGGAAAAATCATTCTTGTGGTGGGTTTTTGGTGGCTCTAGGGTAATCTCTCCGCTTCCCTCACCAACCTTGTTTGCCCCAAGTCCCTCACCATCCCGCCTCTTAAATGCCTCGATCATCATCCTCAACTGAGGCTCATGACCAGACAACCAACCCATCAACTTTCTTAGCTCATCAATCTCATCCTGCAAACGATCAACAAAATGTGCAAGTTCCAAATTTTTCAAAGCATGCATTTCACAGGTAGAGCATGATGTAGGCATGGGTTCCTTCAATTTAGCCTCAAGAGAACTAGTGTAAACATGCATCACATCAATCTTAGCATGCAAAATATGGCAAGAAGTGCAAGCACCTAGCAAAGCAGATCTAGATTTAAGCTCAACCACTTCGACCCTAAGCACATCTAGTTCCTCACACTTGGAGGCATGTTTTTCCTTGAACAAAGCAAGATCAGCAAGAAAGATGGAGCAATCAGCACAATCAACCTCATCGGAAACAAACAGGGCTAGCCTTAAGGGAATCAATCTCAAGCTTACTATCAAGAACATGTCTCTCTAGCTCAGCCACTCTAGTCCTAGCATCCTCGAGTGAAGCCCTGAGCTCTTTTCTCATTTTCTTTGCCTCTCTAAGCATGTCATCACGATTATCAAGCAAAGTACCAAGCCGTTCATTGTCCTGGGGCAAGAAGGGAAGCTCATCACGCACCTCGTCGTCGGACTCAAAGTTCGAGTCGCTCTGTGTCCTCTTCTTGCCGCCGGAGCTCAGCGCCATGGTGCAAAAGTCGTCTCTAGCGAAGCAGCTCAGCCCGCTCAGGTTCTTGGATGCCTTCTTGCTCTTCCGATGATCACCTTCGTCTTCACTGCCACTCGAGCTCGAGGTGGAGTACAAGGTACTGGAGTCGACGTCGCTCGCACCAACCATTGCTCGGGCCTTGCCTAGGCTCTCCTTCTTCCTTGATCGTCGCTCGTCCTTGTGCTTGTTCTTGTACTTGCTCTTGTGGTCGCGCCTCGACCGGTACTTGCCATCGTTCCTCGACTTGTGCTTGTAGCCGTCCTTGTTCTCGACCTTCTTCGTGCAGTCGGCGACGAAGTGTTCTGGCTTGCCGCACTGGAAGCATGTCCTCATGTTTCTCCTCATGTTCACTCGGTTCTCGTGCAGCCTCTCGAACCGCCTCGTTAGGAGCGCCAGCTCGTCCTCTCCAAGCACATCAAACTCCTCATCTGGCATATACATCAAACAGGACAAAGAGAACATCCAAGTGGATGGGTTAGTGTTAGCCTTTCCTTTCGAACCACCAACAAGGGCAAGACTATGGGAATCAGTCGGTCCCTCGAGCTTGGCAGTCATGCCCCTATCCACCTCAGCCGACTTGAGCTTCGAGAACAGCTCATTCACCATCAGAGTGTCATACTTCTCTGACTCCACAATGGCCTCGAACTTTCCACCCCATATTGTACGATCCAAATAGTGTAAGAGCTTGACCACTCTATCATGATCATCGTACGGGAGCACGTCCACATTGGCCCTCATGTTGTTCACAACCACAGTGAACCTCTGAAACAAGGCATCGATGGACTCACCAGGGAGATGAGGGAAGTTCTCGTGCTCTTTCTAGTAGGTCGCATACGTCCGTGCCTGAACCAGGGCATTCCCAACATGAGCCTCCTTCAGCACCGTCCAAATTCTACAAGGCAAGTGCTCGGTGTGCACCCGATCGAACTCAGGCTGCCACAAAGCACGAAACAAGTAGCCGACCGCCTTTTTGGTGGCGTCGAATCTGTCCCTCGATCCTGGAGCGAGGAAGTCCATCGGATGGACATAGCATGTGTCCACTGTGACATCCCAAAGGATCTGACCCTTTCTGCGGAGGAACGCACCCATCCGCTTACTCCACATCTGGTAGTTCTTGCCATCGAAGTGTGGAGGACCCAAACCCCGTTCCTGGTACGCCATCCTTGGATCTTAGACTGGTTAGAGTCAACAAAGACCCGAACCGGCTCTGATACCACTTGAAGGACGGATTAGGCGACCAGAGAGGAGGGGAGTGAATGGGAGCCGATAAAAATTATTCTTGAAGGAGATTGAAACTCCTACAAGATGAACTCGCTCGGTCGGACCCCCAAAATCACACGCTCCGCACTTCTACCTTCCGTTTGCCAAAACCACGTAGCCACTGGAGTGCTACTGGTCCTAGGAACAAACACTACCAGCAATCTCAACACACACGCACCCACGACAGCGGAAACAACTCGAAAGCCGACTGTCCAGAGGGGGCGGTTAGACCGGGTATAGGGGCGGTTAGACCACCTCCACCAGGCAAACAAGAAATCCTCCGAAACACCTCTTCCGAGCACCAAAACGCACCACGGTTTCACCAACAGAGATCTTTGGTCAGGGCCATGCTAGCTACCAGAAAATCTTGGCGAAAGTCAAAACTCCACCCAGGGGCCTAGGGGCGGTTAGACTGGCTACCAGGGGCGGTCTAACCTCCTGTACCCAGCAATGAGCTCCAACCAAGAACACCTAGCAAACGGCACGAGAACGACCCGAAATTTCACCCAGATGCTCCTCTGATCAAGGCGAACAAACTCTCAGAGGAAAATCCGGCGAAACAAGACTTTGACCTGGAAAGCCCAGGGCGGTTAGACCGCCCCCACCAGGCAGTTAGACCGCCCCTTCCAGAAAACGAACCCGCGGGTCAAACCTTAACTTTCTCGTGCCCGATCTCCAGAATCACTCCACGGATTGCAGCAAAACTTCGGGAATAGCTGGGTTACCTCCTGGGCAACCTCTACCTCGAAGGAATCGACCCGAATCGCTTACAATCAAGAGGAACCGAAGAAATCGCCTCTCTAGGTCAAGAACTCGCCCAACTCGAAAAACCACCAAATCGAGTTCGATTCAAGAGACATTTGGGGCAAAGTCACCAGCCAAAGAGGCACTAGATCCTCATACGTGACACCCACCAAAAACCCGAAGAAATCGTCCTCAAAACAGTGCCAACAAAGAGCTCCGAAAATCAACACAAAGAAGGATGGGAAAACCACCTTGAGGAACAACGCCGAAGCATCTATACATACCATGAAGGTTCGTACAAGGTCTAGCTTGCCACCCAAACATCCATCCCTCTCTCTAGATCTAAAATGAAGATCTCAAGCAAGTCCTAGGAAAAACTAGGGAAAAAATGAGAACGAAAATGGAAAAACAATTGAGCTAGGGTTCCAAGAGTTGGCTGCCATCCATCCACTCAATGAGTATATATGGAGGCACCCAAAAGACTAAACTACCCTTACTTAACACTATGGATACAAGCCCCTCAAGGTCGAATTTGGAAGTCTTCAGATTTTCTTCACCGGACGGATGCCCGGCGACCGCAACTTGCTTAGCCTCGACGCAAGCCTTGCGATCCCGACGCGTGTCCTCTGCTTCGAAGCATCTCGGCGCCAGCGACCAGGGCGGTCAGACCGGCCCCTTTGGCGGTTAGACCGGCCCGGGCAATCTGACCGGCCCAGGCGGTCTGACTGCCCTTCCTGGGCGGTTCAACCGGCCTGGGTGGCCACAGCTCCTCGTCGAGTCTTCGGCCTCGGTTTTGTGGCTCAATCGAGTAACCTAGTGGTTTTCTGGTGAATCATTGCAAACTCCGCGAACTCGGTGTAGCCTCCGCCAATCTCCACACATGACTTGGCTCCCACGTAGTCCTGGCTTGCCCTTGGTTTTGAGGCTCTACCAAGAAACCGTCCACGACTTCATCTTGCTGTTCATGCCACCATGCAGCCCGCACTTGACCCCATTGGCCACCGGGTCCCTCGAACGAAGCCTACATGTCTTCTCCACACCTGGAGGCCTCACCGGCAATGACCTTTCGCGCTTGTTCTTCACCTGCACCAACACGAGTCAAGTCGCAACCTGCATCTGCAATACTTAGCCAAGAATCAGTCCATACAACGTTGTCAATCACTCATCACACAAGGAAGCGACCATCCACCGGTCCTCGAACCACACCTGGTCCTCATGTAGTCGTACCCATCGGCGTCGTCATAGCCTTGGACTCCTCCATCTTGAACTTCCGCACAATGTCCTTAGTGTACTTAGCTTGGTGCACAAATGTTCCTTCCTTTGATTGCTTGATTTGTAGCCCAAGGAAGAACTGCAACTCACCCATCATACTCATCTCAAAATTCCCTGCTCATATCCTCTGCAAACCTTGCAACAAGAGAGTTAGATGAGCCACCAAAGACAATATCATCCTCGTACACCTACACAATCAGAATATCTCTGCCCTGCCTGAGTAGAAACAAGGTTTGATCGACCTTCCCCATCTCAAAACCTCTCTCGAATAAGAACCCCTCAACCTACCATACCAAGCTCTAGGCGCCTGCTTCAACCCAACAATGCCTTCCTCAACTTGTACACCCGGTGGGGGTACTTCTCACTCTCAAACCCCGGTGGTTGCCTCACATAAACTTCTTCCTCCAACACAACATTCAAGAAGGCACTCTTCACATCCATTTGGTGCAACTTGAACCCTTTAGCCACGGAAAAGGCTAGAAGGATCCTAATCAACACCAAACGGGCTATGGGACCAAAAGTCTCCTCGTTGTCGATCCCCTCCTTCTGACTGAAACCCTGAGCAACAAGCCTTAACTTGTTCCTCATCACTTCACCTTTCTCTCCCTCTTTGTTCTTCCACACCCATTTTGTCCCAATCGGCTTACACCCTGGGGGAGGGTCAACCAATTCCCAAACCTGATTCCTCTCAAAGTTCTCCAACTCCTCATGCATCAAATTAACCCAATTATGATCAGATAGTGTGTGTCCAATGTCTTTGGGCTCAAAGGTAGCGACAAATGCAGCATGGGCGAAATGAGAATTGTTTTGAACCCTCGACCATGTAGTGCGTTCATTCATGTTGCCGATGATCCTTGAAGCTGGGTGATCCACTTGTACTCACCGGAGAGGTTCTCGCCTTGATGCTACCTCCCTCTCAACAACAACTTCTCCTTGATCTTGGTTTGTCGTTGTAGGTGTGGGAGAAGCGTTGTCCACCACTGTAGTCGAAGTAGTATGTACATGTTCAGTCGGGCGCACCACACCGCCATTTTCATCATCTCCAAGTTCATGCTCCTCCTCCTGAAGATCTCCTCGCCAAGTTCATCATCACCTGCACACTCAAAGACAAGCTGACTACGTGGCTGTGTCTCATCGAAGGTTACCTCGCAAGTCTCCACGATTTGGTTAGTTTCAAGATTGAGCACACGATATGCTCTAGAGTGAGATGCGTAACCAAAGAAAATACCATCGACTGACCTAGCCTCAGACTTATCCAACTTCTTCCCTTTCTGCAGAATAAAGCACTTGCAACAAAAAACATGGAAGTGACTCACCTTGGGTGTGCGACTGCGCATCAACTCGTAGCAGGTTTTCTTCTTAAGCACTCTGAGGTAGATCCTGTTCGACACATAGCACGCGGTATTCACCACCTCAGCCCAGAACCTTCTCGGAGTCCTATGCCCATCAAGCATCGTCCGAGCCATCTCACACAAGGTCCTGTTTTTCCTTTCCACAACATCATTTTGGGGAGGCATATACGGACTCGAAAACTGGTGTTTAAGACCCAAGTCATGGCAAAAGTTTTCAAAACGAGAGTTTCTGAATTCTAAGCCATTATCATTGCGGATTGCTCGTATGGCATCTCCGTGCCTCTCGTTCCTCAACCTCAACACAAGATCTTGAACAAAACCTAATGTCTCCCATTTCTCCTCTAGAAAGAACATCCACGCATACCAAGAGTAGTCGTCCACCACAACAAGGACATGCCACTTCCCGCCCGCAAATCGCACACGAGCTGGCGAACAAGGTCCATATGGAGGCGGGTGAGAAGAGGCTACCATCTTGGCATGCCTACACGGCGCACAAACCAACTCTTTCTCAAGCCTCAACCGTGGCAATCCTCGGACCATATTGAGTTTACTCAAGCGAGACAAACGGTCAAAGCTCAAGTGACCCAACTTCCTATGCCACTTCCACAACTCCCTCGAAGAACTAGCAAAGAAACAACGCTCAACACCAGAATACTGAGAAAAATCAGCTTGAAACACCTGACCCTCAGGAACAACCATATAGACAAGGTCCCCTCGAGAGTCCAAAATCCGTGAACCGCCAGGCCGAAACAACACCTCAAAACCCTCATCCAACAGCTGGGGCACAAAAAGCAAATTGTATCCAAGCGATTGAACAAGAGCAACACGCCTGAGAGTGATCTTGTCACTCACCTTAATCTCACCTTCTGAAAGCACACGCCCACGCCCATTGTCCCCAAAGGTGATGTACCTCTTTTTCACCACCGGGACGGGACTTGAGAACCACCCCTTGTCTCCGTCATATGCCTCGAGCAACCGGAGTCAATCAACCTAATGTTCGTCAAGTCTCCCATCTGAAATTCAAAAACAAGCACGTGAGCGAACAAACGACTTAGCACTGGGGTTAGTACCAAAAGAGTAAAACCAGTGCTGAGCCATTTGCTCAAAAGTGGGGTTAGCACAGTCCAAACCATCTCTCCTACCAAAACTATCTCCACGAACACCACCATGGTAACCACTATGAGGGAACCAACCCTCTCTACCTGGACCGTGGACCGTCCCTCCTCTCCATCTCAAAGCTACGAATCCTCCCATCCCCATATTGAGCATGAGGGGGAGAATGCCTAGCAAACTGACCTCCTGCAAACTCTCCAGCCCAACCACCAGAACCACGACCTCCAAAACCAAACCTCGCACCTGTACGAGCATGAAACCCGAACTGCTGCCTATCCAGACCTGCACGGGTCTGAACGGTGCCCCTCACCGGTCTGGCCGGTGTAGCCCACCCAGCAGCACCTTTCGCTCTCCCCAAGCCGGAACTGTCCTAACACTTGCATTGGCCCTGGACATCTGCACATGAGTCTCAAGTACACCATTGGAAGGGTGGTACTTGTCCTTGTTAGCCCACTCCTTCTCCATTCTCTCCTCTCGCTTCCTCTTGAAGCAAAACTCATCCTTATCGCCATCTCTCCCACAATAGCCACAATGGAACCTCACAAGCTTAGGCATAGGCTTGGGTTTGGGCTCTTCACTTGGTTTCTCTCCACTCGGCTTTTCCACCGGTTTCTCCTCGCTAGCCTTCTCACTCTCTTTACCAAAGAACACTTTCCCCGAAGTGCTCACGAACTTTATAGGCTTTTGGAAGTCATTTATTTGTGGAGGAAACACTCATGGAGCTGGGGTTGTGTCTAGTCGGTTCCTAAGATGGTTAGGTTTAGGAGGGAAATCATTTTTGTGGTGGGTTTTTGGTGGCTCGGGGATATTCTCTCCACTTCCCTTACCAACCTTGTTTGCCCCGAGTCCCTCACCATCCTGCCTCTTGTATGTCTTGATCATTATCCTCAACTGGGGCTCATGACTAGACTACCAACCCATCAACTTTCTCAACTCATCATTCTCATCCTACAAACGATCAACATAATGTGCAAGTTCCAGATTTTTCAAAGCATGCAATTCACAGGTAGAGCAAGATGTAGGAATTGGTTCTTTCAGCCTAGCCTCAAGAGAAACAGTGTAAGCATGCATCTCATCAATTTTACCATGCAAGACAGGGAAAGAAGTGCAAGCACCAAGGAAATAAGGTCTAGACTTAAGCTCAGCCACTTCAACTCTAAGCACATCTAGTTCTTCACACTTAGATGTATGCTTTTCCTTAAACAAGGCAAGATCAGCTAGAAAGATAGGGCAATCAACACATTCAACTTCATCGGAAAAATCAGGTGAAGCTTTCAAGAATCAATTTCAAGCTCAGCATCCAAATTTTGTGTTTCTAGCTCAGCCACTCTACTCCTAGCATCCTCGAGTGAAGCCCTAAGCTCTTTCCTCATTTTCTTAGCCTCCCTAAGCATATCATCACGATTATCAAGCAAAAAGCCAAGCCGTTCAATGTCCTGACGCAAGAAGCGAAGTTCATCACGCACCTCGTCGTCGGAGTTAGAGTCCGAGTCGCTCTGTGTGCTCTTCTTGCTGCCAGAGCTCAGCGCCATGGTGCAGAAGCTATCTCTAGCGAAGCAGCTCAACCCTCTTAGGTTCTTGGACGACTTTTTGCTCTTGCGACGATCACCTTCATCTTAACTGCTGCTTGAGCTCGAGGTGGAGTACGCGGAACTGGAGTCGACGTCGCTCGCTCCAAACATCGCTCGGGCCTTGCCTTGGCTCTCCTTCTTCCTCGATCGTCGCTCATCCTTGTGCTTGTTCTTGTGCTTGCCCTTGTGATCACGCCTCGACCGGTACTTGCCATCGGTCCTTGACTTGTGCCTGTAGCCATCCTTGTTCTCGATATTCTCTGGGCAGTCGGCGACCAAGTGTTCCGGCTTGCCGCACTGGAAGCATGTCCTTGTGTTCCTCCTCATGTTCATCCGGTTCTCGTGCAGCCTCTCGAATCTCCTCGTCAGCAACGCCAGCTCATCCTCTCCAAACACGTCGAACTCCTCATCTGGCATAGACATCAAAGAGGACAAAGAGAACATCCTGGTGGATGGGTTAATGTTAGCCTTTCCTTTCGAACCACCAACGAGGGCGAGACTATGAGAGTCAGTCGGGCCCTCAATCTTGGCTGTCATGCCCCTATCCACCTCAGGTGACTTGAGCTTCGAGAATAGCTCGTTCACGGTCAGAGTGTCATACTTCTCCGACTCCATAATGGCCTCGAACTTTCCACCCCAAACCGTACGATCGAGCGAGTGTAAGAGCTTGACGGCTCTATCATGATCATCATACGGGAGCATGTCCACATTGGCCCTCATGTTGTTCACAACCACCGTGTACCTCTGAAATAAGGCATCGATGGACTCACTAGGGAGATGAGTGAAGTTCGCGTACTCTCTCCAGTAGGTCGCATAAATCTGGGCCTCAACCTGGGCATTCCCAACATGGCTTCCTTCAACACCGACCAGATTCTACAAGCCAAGTGCTCGATGTGCACCCGATGGAACTCAGGCTGACACAAAGCACAAAACAAGTAGTCGACCGCCTTATTATTGGTGTCGAACATGTCTCTCGATCCTGGAGCGAGGAAGTTCATTGGCTGGACATAGCCATTGTCCACCGTGACATCCCAAAGGATCTGACCGTTTCCGCGGAGGAACGCCGCCATCCACTTACTCCACATCTAGTAGTTCTTGCCATCGTAGTGTGGAGGACCCGAACCCCATTCCTGCTACGCCATCCTTGGATCTTAGACTGGTTAGAGTCAATGAAGACCCGTAACCGGCTCTGATACCACTTGAAGGACCGATATAGTGAACCAGAGAGGGGGGAGTGAATGGGAGCCGATAAAAATTCTTTTCGAAGGAGATGGGGACTCCAACTCGACGAACACGGTTCCAACACACGTCTCCGACTCACTACCCAAGTTGGCTAAGGCCACGTAGCCACTGGAGTGCTACTGGACCTAGGAACCAACAAACATCCTTTCGAGCCAAAACACACCAATACACACAGCGGAAACATGCACGGCTTGCTGGCTGTGCTGCATCGGTCAGACCAATGGCCTGCGCCAGTCAAACCGGTGACACCGTCAGACTGGTGGATAGAGTCCGTCAGGCCGGTGGCAACAGCAGTCGCACAACAAGTGTTCTAGAGGGCGTCAGTGATTCTTGAGGCCCTGGAACAAAAACACTCCCAAAACACAACCTGCACGGAAGGAAAACCCAACATAAAGCCTAGCAAAACAACTCCAAACAGACTAAAAACTGAACCAGCAACACCATGGCCCAAAGACACACGAGTCCAGCAGTTCAACTGAGGCAAATCCCACAAGTGGTTCGCATCAGTCAGACCGGTCAAGAGCACCGGTCAGACCGGTGTAACATGGGCAGGTCGGGATGAACAGCACCCGTGGGTCAACTCCTCCAAATCCAAACCTTGATCTCCCGAATCGCTCCACCGACTTGAGCAAGACTTTGGGGATAGTAGGAACACCACATGAGCAGTCCATAGGCAAGATTTTGTCCACCAAAACTTGCCAAATCAAGAGGAATCGAAAAAATCCCAACAAGAACTCCTCAAACCCTACAAAACCGAAAACCCCAAAATCGAGCCCCTTAACTCACGGATTTGGAAGGGGAATCAAAGGCAAAAGAACCACGAAGGGTGAAGGATCGGATGGCGACTAGAGAGGGGGGGAGTGAATAGGAGCCGGTAAAAATTCTTCTCAAAGAACCGGGCCTATACCCTAGTCAAAACCCGGTAACACACAAGCGATGGAACGAATCACACACCAATCGCCAAAACAGCGAGGTTATGGATCAACCTCAAGTCCTAGGAACGATTCCTTGAAGAACACGCGGAAGCACAAAAGGAGGGAGGAATCGAACCAAAGAGCAAAAAGCAACCCGGTCTCGGCGGACCGTCCGGCCGGGAGGGGCGGGACGGTCCGCGATGGCCGCGCGGACCGTCCGGCAGGGTACCGCGGACTGTCCGCACCCTTGCCGTGGACTGTCCGGCCTGAGCCGCGGACCGTCCGTTAAAGCGTACAGAACCACCAGAACCGACCTGAGAAAAACGGACCGTCCGCGAAGACCGGGCGGACCGTCCACGCGGGCCACGGACCTTCCACTATTGAAGCTCGGACCGTCCACAAACCGGCTGCAACGAAAAACTAAAACCAAATCAGATCGAAAGCAAAGCCGAGCAAGAACACGAAGAACACCCGAAGAACACTGTACACGCGGACCGTCCGCCTGCCCTCGCGGACCGTCCGCCAGGCACGAACAAAACTGAAAACTGCTCGACCCCGAAAGTCAACACTCCTAATCCATCACCGGATCTCCCTAACGATAGAAGCTGTTGAGACAAGAGTTTGGGGACATGTAAAGCGTCAATCAAGGATGCTATACCCCAAAAAATTCGTCTCCTAACTCCCTAAATCATCGGGAATCGCGGATCCTTTGAACACCACCAAAAGCTAGAGCACCGAACGAAAATCCTTGAATCGAAGTGGTTTCCTGGCGTTTGAGGGCACAAGATCAATCACAAAGATGCACTAGACATCCATCCATGTTTCCCTCAAAGAAATCTGGGGAGGCACCCACTCAAATCCGCGGAATCACACCAAGAACAAAGGCACCAAAAACAAGCACGAAAATAGCACAAAAAGAGCTCCGAAAAAGCAATAAAAGAAATTCGGGAATAGAAAGATTGGCACAGGATTTAGAGGATGAAATCACTATGAATATCTTGTCCAATCGATTACAAGCCACTCCTAGAATCCAAATCTAAGATGGCAAAAAGCTCCAATCAAAGAGCCACTCTCTCCTCTCTCCCTCTCTCCCAAAGAACTCCAAAATGAAAGAGTACTGCAGCCTACTAGCCCAAGAGTTGGCTGAAAATTCGGCCCCCTCCTCCTATATATAGGCCCTCCGGAAAAGACCGAAGTGCGCCTACACTAGGAGTACAACTCAAGCCCTCACAGGGGCATTTTGGTCAACACATGAAGTTCACCATCGGACGGCCGCACATCCATCAGGCCTTCACGTCCTCCCGACGCAAGCACCTCGATCATGCCGCGTGTCGCCCGCCTCGAAGCTTCCCGACGCACCCGGATACCGTCTCCATCACGCCAGGCCCTCGGGCTCGGTTTTGAGGCCCAAACCGAGAAACCCTCCTCCGATGGTTTTGTGGCCAAACCACCAAACCCCGCGTACACGATCCGGCCTCACCACGCCAAGCGTCGAGCCCGCCAAGCCATTCACCTCCAGCTCCCGGACGGTCTACTCAGTCTTGCCTCGTTCCTTTACTTGGCCACCACCGATGCACCGGCTCCATGTCCACGACTTCGTCTTGCTCTTCTTGCACCATGCGGCTCGCACTTGATCCCGTCGGCCACCGGGTCCTTCGAACCAAGCCTACTTGTCTCTCCACTCCTCGGAGGCCCCGCAAGGCTAAGACCTTTCGCACCTGTTCTTCACCTGCACTAACGCAAACCAAACCGCAACCAACACCTGCAATACTAGGCCAAGAGTCAGTCCACACAACGTTGTCAACCACTCCTCACGAGTGCATTGACAACACACCACATAAACAATAAGGTAAATACACAAAATAAAACACACACAACACAACTCAACACTACACACACAAAGCTTCATACCATCCGGTCAATCACTTATCACACACGGACCAAGGTACTTCTCAACTTGGTTCCTCAATCTCCCCCTTGATGAGTGCATTGACAAAAGAAGGTCAAAAAGCAAATAAGAACTCATTCAAGCGCCACAGAGCCAATAAAAAGCAAACAAAAGGCCACTTGAAGTGAGAAGAGATAAAAACATGCTCCGACAAATTCCTCTCGAAACCAAAGCAAGCACAAAGGCTAAGCGCAAACGAAGAGACACACTACCAACATGCAATCCCTAAAAGCCATCAAACCAAAATGCTCAACCCAAAGTGCCATAAAACTCTTACCAAAACACTTGTCAACCGCTCATCACCATCAAATCAAGGTTCATATCAACTTGATTTTCCAAATTTCTCCCCCTTGAGGAGCGGATTGACAACATGTGAGCACAAAGAAATGGTTTGAGAGGGCAAAGACCAAACACCTCATCCAAGTGAAAGAAAACCACACAAAAGCAAAGAACAAGGTCACTTGGCATGAGAGATACCACAGAGGCCAACTCAATGTCTCGGTCCTCAAAGACATGGGCAACGGCTCGACACAACCGAGACAAGAATGCATGATCCCTCAAGAAGAGGCACAAAGGGCTCAACACTGATCATGGACAAGCAAAATCACACGATCCCTCAAGAAGAGGCACAAAGGGCTCAAGACCAATCATGTGATAATCGAAAACATAAGTCAACCGCCGGCTCCTCAAGAAGAGGCAAAGGGGCTCAACACCACCGGCACAAGAGCACAAAACTCACAAGCTCCCCCTAAACACATGCACTAGGGACAAAGAGCATACAAAGCTCACCCTAAACACATGTGATAGAGCAAAAAGCAACCACCAAAGCACAACTCAGGCAAACAAAGGAGACTCACCAAAGCTCCCCCTACACAAATGCAAGCTCCCCCTGAACATGTGGATGCAAACTCCCAAATTTTAGATGCAGTTTTCTGAATTTTTCATTAAGCTCACCTCTTCTCCCCCTTGTTGACAATGTATGAATCAAGGTGAAAATGCGTGAATGTAAGACAAAACATATAAACATCTACATGAGCTTCTCAAATAGGCCAAATCTAGTGTCAAAGGCTAGAAGTGAGACAAAGAGCACTCATATGGGTCATAGCATAGTCAAAGCATTGCCACAAGTAATATATTGAAATATAGGCATGTGACAAAGCAAATTTTCAGATTTGAGAAATTTTATCAAAAGATGGCTCACTTCAAATTTAAAGGCCTATCCATGACATATTCTAGCCAAAAAACATGCATATCATCCAGAGATCATACAAGGAGATCAAATTCTTAACAAAAGATCATTGCAAACACCCATAAAGCAAAGCATGTCATGTTAAAGCCCATGAGCCATGTGTCCACTTCGGGAAGACTTGTCCACTGGTGAACATCATGCAACATGTTTTGCTCCCATGTGTGAAAGATAAGACATTTTAAGCATAAACATGATGGATAGAGCATTTTTCAAGCATACACACTTCTTTTCAAGATTAATTCATTTCATGGTATATGAAGTGCCTTTGCGGCAAAAAGAAGCTTATGCTCCTCCATGAATGCAACATAGGCTAAACATTCACAATGATATCGGCCTTTGGCCCAAATGCAAGAAAGAGACATCCAAGCACAATCTAAGCATGAAAGGCACATTTAGACCAAAAAGTGACATGGATATACTACTATACATGAGTGGAGCACATTTCATCTAATTTAATCAAGATTAACATTTGATTCAAAAAGCCTATCTCACAACACATATATCTCAAATATTCCAAGAGCATACCCTCACATAGCCATTTCTCCACACACATGACCAATATCTCACAAGTAGCCAAAAAAACTCAAATGAGGCATATGGAAGAAGCTCATCATCCTAAAATGCAATATGATACAAATGCAACATAGGGTAGATATGTACATCAAAACAAACAAGATATATGATACAAATGCAATGCAAAATGCATAGGGAGACAAGGAACTTGACTTAACACCAATAAAGCTCACGAGGGAACACGCCAACCAAGAATCGCTCCAAGCGAGAGAAGAGCCACCAAAGGTCCCAATTGAGTACCATAGAAAAAGTACCAATTGCAAAACCGCAAAGATCCCAATTGAATACCATAGAAGGAATATCAATTTAAGGATCACAAAGACTGCCCAAAAAGCCACAACCCTTCTTGGAATCAAATTCCCTATCAAAAGAAGCCAAGCTCCCCCTCAACCAAGGGCAACTAACAAAGCAAAAGCTAGGAAAAGAAAGAGCAAGGAAAAACTGTAAAACCAACCGAAAAGAGGAACAACAACACAACTCGAAGACAAGACAAGCCCAAAACTCCAAGGAAAGCTCACAACATGCTACACAATGCATTGATAATATCAATTAACATAAATAGAGCATTGTAACATGATTCCACAAATATGAATAAGCATGGGCAAGCAAGTATGTCAACAAGGTACAACACTAAACCAACATGATACCAAAGAACAAAGCATGCCAAACAATATACAAGAACTAAACAAAGGCATGATACAAGATCACATGGATCATCCACCAACATATATTACAAAGCTAGCATGACAAGATATACATGGGGGACAAACATGCTAACAAGAAAGGTACCATCGAGCTAGACAAACATGATATGAATGAACAACATGACATATCCGAGCAATCAACCATAAAGCATGAAATGATGTTCATAAATAACATCCACCATAAAATCATACAAAGATAGAAAGATAGATATTCAAGATCACAAAGCTATCATGAACAAGGTGGCTAGCCTACCATGGTTTTCACACAAGCAAGACACAAGTATATACAAGAGAGGACAAGGGGAAAGAAAACTCACTATACATGTGTACAAAGGCTTTCAAGAGCCATCCAAAACGGTGTGGAGAACCATCTTGTCTTGATCTCCTCACGGGCAGAGATCAAGCCCATCCAACTCATGTTCTCCAACCGCGCCTCCATACCTACACACAAGGAGACGAGAAAGACCGAGCCTTGGATCCCAAAGGGTTAGCAAGCATGTACTTGGGAATCCAAGATTTGGTCACACGGGTAAGTGGTGTACACAACCTATCATGCGGGTTAGCATGATGCAAATGCCGGTTGCAATGAAAAGTCTTTCGAACACCCTTGGAACCATGCCTCAAAGAAGTCAGTCGCAAAGAAAGTCGAGTGCTACCACAAGCAAAAAGGCAATGATCCTTCGGGGTCGTAGGAGAGGAACCAACACAAGAACCACGGGAAGCATGTCGCGGACCAACACAAGAAACACTAGAAGCATGTCCACGAGCATGGCCTAACTCACTAGAAAGAGTGTCATAAAACCCGTCCACAAATCGCGCCTTCTTAGGCTCACAAATGTTCATGCCATGAGAAGGGCTATGAACAACGAAAGGCCTAGAGGCACCTCCTCGCCGTATTCTCCTTGCCCGGCGGTAGCAAAAACTCTCTTGATGCCCATCCTTCCCACAGTGAGAGCAATGGTACAAAGGCCTATCGAGAGGCACGGTCTGAGTGGATGAATCACCATTCTCTTGTAAGTGGGAAGTCCCTTGGGACTTAGAGCATGAAGCATCAACCCCAACAACCAACTTGGTGCCCACATTAGAATCACACGTGCCATGAGAAAGGCTACATGGCTTCTTAAAAGCTTTAGCACGCACACGTCGCTCGTGCTTGACACAGCGAAAGCAAAACTCAACGGTATGCCCATCCTTCTTGCAAAAGGTGCATTGGAACCTCGGCTTGGGAATACGAGTTCCAAATATGTGGGAGGCACCCTTTCCATTCAAATCACCTTGGGCAACATCGGAAGAAGCAAGAAGCTTAGGAGTAGCTATGAGAGAGCTATCCAAAGCACTAGCACACTTACCACCATCCAAAGACTCACACTCAAGAGAAGAAGTCGACTCCGGTTTAGAAGAAGCAAATTTAGAAGCATCAACATCGGAGTGACACGAGAAGCATGAATCCAAACCCTTGGCACAAAGACTCTTGCACCTTGTGCGCAAAACCTCATTTTGAGACTTGAGGCGCTCACAAGTACCACATGTCATATTTCTCAAATTATTGATTTCTTCTTCAATGCATTTAGCATAAGTGGTACGCAAGAGTTCATTTTCTTTCTCAAGGCTGGCACTCATCTCATCATGCTCAACCAACTTGGCGCTCATATCATCGCACATTTTCATTAAAGCCAAAACTTCACTTTCCAAATCAATGCATGAAGTGCAAATGAGACCACATGAACAAGTATCATCATTTACACCCATCAAAGCATCATCATCATTATCACAAGAAGTATGGCAAGCATCCTCTACAAGAAACAAAGAGCACTTGCTACAAGGCATGGATTTTATATCACAAATTTCAGCCCTAGCATGCTCAAGATCATCTACACATGTGGTATGAGTCAATTTTAATTAATTAATTTCAGCATGCAAAGACTCACAAGAAACACATGGTAAAGAAGCACTTGTCTCTAACAAAGCAATCTTACTCCTAGCCATATCAAGCTCATCATTCAAAACAACACAGGAGTTGCAAGGCATAGAAGCATTGGATTTCAACAAGTCAATTTCAGATTGCAAGTTAGCAAGAGATGATCTCAATTCATCATTCTCAAAATCAAGATTGTCGCATGCTCTTCTAAAAGCTTCAACATGCATTTTGCGCCAATTAACTTCATCTTTTAATTTCTCATTTTCAGCACACAAGGCATCGCAAGATTTGCAAGGCAAAGAAGCTTTGAAATTTAACACCTTAATTTCAGATTTCAAGCATGCAATGGAAGCAATCAAAGCATCATTTTTAGTATCCATGATGTTACAAGAAGTGCAAGAATTCAAAGCACGAGACCTCCAATGAGCCATACCACATTTCAACCTAGTAAGAGAGCATTTCATCTTCTCATTCTTCCTATGCAAGGCATCACACAAATCTATGTTTCTCCTATGCAATTCTCCACAATCACACTCACAATCATCCAACCTATTGCATAGGATCAAGATAACTTTGGCAAGTGTACCTTGGTTCATGCCTCCTAGCTTGTGCTAGAGCTCGCCTTTCATCATGTCACCATCTCGATAGTCCTCGATGAGAGATATCATCTCCTCCATTCCGGCTTCCGCCTCAACCGCCATACTCCTCCTGCTCAAAGAACTACAAGGAGAAGAACTTGGTGCCATAATCAAAGTACCGGTTAGGATTAGCCGAAAGCAAACTCGAGGAACAAGCAACGATGCAAAGAAAGCACTCAAAATGCCTCAATTCTCTAACAAGTACTGACGAGTTCAATAGCAAAGAATCTTATCTTTTTCCCAAAATTTTACCACTGAACAAGGAGCACCAAAGATAGAGGCACAAAAAATTTCAGCTCAAAATAAGGTGAAATGAAGTCTAGAGAAAATCCAGAAGAAACAAGACAAAGCCGCAAGAGACTTAAATGAGGATTTTTCAATTATCTTCTTGATTTTTTCTGAATTTTTGAAGACCCCAAAATGATCACCTACAAATGGAGTCACGAAACCGCTATAAACATTTGAGCCAAAACGGAGCACCGAGCGAAAAGTTATGCCCGTTTTACTGAAGGTATCTCAAGTTATGGTTTTCCAAGGGCACAACTCCAAATCGTCGGACTCAAAACGCGCAAACCAAGGTCGCAAGCAAAAGCACCCCTTTCCTCTAGTCACCCTATGGATTCGAGACTTGTTAGAGCCAAAAGAATCCACAACCAGCTCTGATACCAATTGAAGGATCTGATGGCGACTAGAGAGGGGGGGAGTGAATAGGAGCCGGTAAAATTTTTCTCAAAGAACCCGGCCTATACCCTAGTCAAAACCCGGTCACACACAAGCGATGGAACGAATCACACACCAATCGCCAAAACAACAAGGTTATGGATCAACCTAAAGTCCTAGGAACGATTCCTTGAAGCACACGCGGAAGCACGAAAGAAGGAGGGAGGAATCGAACCAAAGAGCAAAGCGAGCCGAGCTCGGCGGACCGTCCGTCGGGGCCGGGCGAACCGTACGCGATGGCCGCGCGGACCGTCCCGGCGAGGTACCGCGGACCGTCCGCACCCTTGCCGCGGACCGTCCGTTAAAGCGTACGGAACCACCGGAACCGACCCGAGAAAAATGGACCGTCCGCGAAGACCGGCGGACCGTCCGCGAAGACCGGGCGGACCGTCCGCGCGGGCCACGGACCGTCCGCTACTGAAGCTCAGACCGTCCGCAAACCGGCTGCAAGCAAAAACTAAAACCAAATCGGATCGAAAGCAAAGCCGAGCAAGAACACGAAGAACACGCGAAGAACACGCGAAGAACACTGTACACGCGGACCGTCCGCCTGGCCCTCGCGGACCGTCCGCCAGGCACGAACAAAACTGAAAACTGCTCGACCCCGAAAGTCAACACTCCCAATCCATCACCGGATCTTCCTAACGATAAAAGCTGTTGAGACAAGAGTTTGGGGACATGTAAAGCGTCAACCAAGGATGCTATACCCCAAAAAATTCGTCTCCTAACTCCCTAAATCATCGGGAATCGCGGATCCTTTGAACACCACCAAAAGCTAGGGCACCGAACGAAAATCCTTGAATCGAAGCGGTTTCCCGGCGTTTGAGGGCACAAGATCAATCACAAAGATGCACTAGACATCCATCCATGTTTTCCTCAAAGAAATCTGGGGAGAAACCCACTCAAATCCGTGGAATCACACCAAGAACAAAGGCACGAAAAACAAGCACGAAAATAGCACAAAAAGAGCTCCGAAAAAGCAATAAAAGAAATTCGGGAATAGAAAGATTGGCACAAGATTTAGAGGATGAAATCACTATGAATATCTTGTCCAATCGATTACAAGCCACTCCTAGAATTCAAATCTAAGATGGCAAAAAGCTCCAATCAAAGAGCCACTCTCTCCTCTCTCCCTCTCTCCCAAAGCACTCCAAAATGAAAGAGTACTGCAGCCTACTAGCCCAAGAGTTGGCTGAAAATTCAGCCCCCTCCTCCTATATATAGGCCCTCCGGAAAAGACCGAAGTGCCCCTACACTAGGAGTACAACTCAAGCCCTCACAGGGGCATTTTGGCCAACACATGAAGTTCACCATCGGACGGCCGCGCATCCATCAGGCCTTCACGTCCTCCCGACGCAAGCACCTCGATCATGCCGCGTGTCGCCCACCTCGAAGCTTCCCGATGCACCCGGATACCGTCTCCGTCACGCCAGGCCCTCGGGCTCAGTTTTGAGGCCCAAACCGAGAAACCCTCCTCTGATGGTTTTGTGGCCAAACCACCATACCCTGCGTACACGGTCCGGCCTCACCACGCCAAGCGTCGAGCCCGCCAAGCCTTTCACCTCCAGCTCCCGAACGGTCTACTCAGTCTTGCCTCGTTCCTTGACTTCGCCATCACCGATGCACCGGCTCCATGTCCACGACTTCGTCTTGCTCTTCTTGCACCATGCGGCTCCCACTTGATCTCGTCGGCCACCGGGTCCTTCGAACCAAGCCTCCTTGTCTCTCCACTCCTCGGTGGCCCCGCAAGGCTAAGACCTTTCGCGCCTGTTCTTCACTTGCACCAACGCAAACCAAGCCGCAACCAACACCTGCAATACTAGGCCAAGAGTCAGTCCACACAACATTGTCAACCACTCCTCACGAGTGCATTGACAACACACCACATAAACAATAAGGTTAATACACAAAATAAAACACACACAACACAACACAACTCAACACTACAGACACAAAGTTTCAAACCATCCGGTCAATCACTCATCACACACGGACCAAGGTACTTCTCAACTTGGTTCCTCAAAGGGTTTAGACGAATTTCCCCCATCGAATCCCCAAGAGCAAGGTCCCGAAAACACACCGAGAAAAACCACCAAGAGAGGGCCCCGAAAATCACCACCAAGAACAACCCGGAACAACACAACAAAGCCTTGAGGAACAACGCAGAATCATCTATACATACCAAGTAGGTTCATACAAGGTCTAGCTTGCCGCCCGATTATCCAACCCTCTCACAAGATCTCGCCATGAAGCTCTCAAGCTACTCCTATGGAAATCCTAACAAAATAGGAAGGGAAGTACCTCAAGGGCGGTTTTGGAAGTCTTCAGATTTTCTCCATCGGACGGATGCCCGGCGACCGGACCCTGCTTAGCCTCGACGCGAGCCACGCGATCCCGACGCATGTCCTCCGCTTCGAAGTCTCCGGACTACGTCGTCGCACACCGGTCAGACCGGTGCTCCTCACCGGTGACGACCTTTCGTGCTTGTTCTTCACCTGCAGCAACACCAGTCAAGCCGCAACCTGCACCTGCAATACTTAGCTAAGAATCAATCCACACAATGTTGTCAATCACTCATCACACAAGGAAGTGACCATCCACCGGACCTCGAACCACACATGGTCCTCACCAAGGCCAACCTCGCTAGCGAAAGCAAGCCCCGGATCATTAACCCTTCTTTTAAAAATTATGCAATTACCTTTGCTATGTTGCTGCATTCACATTTCAGGAGTTGACTTGAAACCCTAGATGCATGATCCCTATGTACTTATGTTCTTTTACTAGTATGCTAGGTCGATAGCGGCTATGCTATAGAACCCTATTTATTTCCGCTGTTTTCGAACTCTAAACTTTTACTTATCATGTCATGAACAATGGTTTGTAATAATCCGGATTCAATTTGTGTGTACTCTGGACTTACCTTCGTGTGAGTTTGAATGCACATGTTCGATCCTCCGTGTGAATTCCAAGTGATTTACCAGGCGTTAACCCGGCAACTAACAATAGCATGATACTTTACTGTCGCTTAATGGCCAAAGTGGATTGGTTTAGGCGGTAGTACGATAGTTTCCTAGGCGAGTTGTCACACCTACCATCTCTGTTTGAGTAAATCTCTTTATGCCTTCATGTTACCTTTTATCTACAACAGTAAGCTTTCGTTTGGAAGTACGTACATCCTTCCATTAGCTTTTAAATTATGCGTAGTGCTTAGGTTAATTAGCCTTCCTTAATTTGATTAGGCATGGAGTCTGGTTTGGTTATTGAACTAGAATTGCTTGTGTAGACAATGGTATATTTTCTGGTCTAACCCCTGTAGAATAAACTCGTAGACAAGTTTGGGAGATGTCGAGGTGAACTCACTAGAGATGGAGCAAGACACGTGAAAGAGAAGAATTCTCTATGAACCAAGAAGAAGAAGAGTGATGCAAACAAGATTCACAATCAGAGACACTCACTCAAGGAGGAATTCCTGGGTGATGGATGCATAAACGAAAAAGGCTAATTCCATTAAAGATGATCAAGCCATGCCTCCTCACATGCACCTGTCACTCCACAAGTTGTATACATTCAAGGGAGAGACCACCACAAGATGTCATAGTAACATCATAATAAAGGTAACACCTTGAGGTAAATTGTCATTCCCTTTTCTTTGGCATCCTAATAAATGAAAAGTCAAACATGCTAGAGTTAGAGTTTCACATTATCCACTCTTGTTAGCTCAACATGTTGTCTTTTTGTTTGTTTCTAGCATCACTTTCTGGATCACTCTTTATTTTGCTAAAAAAAGATTTACGTGCTAGATTCATCTTCTGT
This sequence comes from Cenchrus americanus, assembly GCA_947561735.1. NCBI lineage: Eukaryota > Viridiplantae > Streptophyta > Magnoliopsida > Poales > Poaceae > Cenchrus > Cenchrus americanus. Next base: position 158,813,096 of record OX387242.1, on the reverse strand, counting down.
CATGAAATAAATCTATGTGTTATCATTATCTTGTTCAATGTGCGCAAGGTTAGAGTAGAATAAATGAAATTATGGTTCTGTTGGTGTATTTCCACCAACAGAACCCATGCACTTGATTTCTACCTTGTCTTTGCAAGCTGGATTCAGTTTACGTAAAAAAAGGAGAAGTCTTACTTCCCCAAATCCTACAAGTCCACGACCTACAAACATGCACACGAAACAAGACGTTGCCAACTGCCACTATCCAACCCTCCTTCGAGTAGCTGAATCAGCAAAGGACATGGGCGATGCCATCACCAAGTGGCTACAAGATTAGATGATGTACTCAAGGATGACCGAGCTGATAAAACAAGAAGAACAGTGGGACATGGAGGGAGTCTGGATGATCAATCTGATCAAATCAGACTATGAGCACCTACTCCCTTCACCACTACTTCCTAAGATGGATGACCCTGGAATGCCGACCATACACTGCTCCATCAACCAAAGAAGCTTCCAGAGAAGTTGTCCACAACATGGGAACATGCATTACTCAATGTCAGATGGCAGACGAAGACCACTAACTCTGGGACAATTTTGTGCAAAACATCCCCATCAAGATTCAAGACTGTTCTTGAACACCATAAGACCCAAGAAGAACTAGACGCTGAGACGTTTCTGGAATTCACAAGCCCAGTTGGAACGGAGTTGACAGACAATGAAGAAATTAAGAAGATTGAAGAAGTCTGCTCAACCCTAACCAACCGAACACTCAGTCCATGTTGAGGAGAAAGATCAAAGTACACCTTCGGAAGACCAATCACTACCCGCGTCATCAAGTGATCAATGGCCACTACATCTACACCATGGGAGTAAGTACTCTAAACTCTCGCCGAGAGGTAACTCGGGATTTACCTTTATATTCTACACTACATATTTAGATTAGCATGCTTATTTCCCTATACCAACACTGAAAAAGATCATAAAATATTTTTTGCTTTTGCATTCTTTAAGGCCTCATGTACTTTGTACCGTGGCGGCATAGAAAATAATAATAAAAAAAATTGCATTCACATGTTTTTTGTTTTAGCATACCTTTTGCATGTAAACATTCACAAAAAAATATGTGGGCACATGAAGGTCCACACATTTCAGAAAAAACCCAAAAAAAATTGGGCACATGAAGGCTCACAACATAATCCTAGAATTTGCTCCTTCGGGTATGTGCGAGACTAATATTTACAGGGAGAAATTAATTAGGACCTGAAGGAAAACAAGTTCCAAGGATGAATCAAGAATCACTTCAAGATCCAGCTTGGGGAGAGCACCCCCAGTTACCACGATAAGTATTATTACCCTATGTTGTAAATATTAGATTGCTTAAAGAGTCTCAGTGTGTTAGAAGTTTGGATAAAGAGCTAGAGTCTGCTAGTTGGCTTTTCACTTTAATAATTATCTTGATATATGCTTGGAAATTATGAATAGTTGCTCTATCGCAATACCTCTTAAATACTTGGTTTCCAAACCTAGATTCTCCTGAAGCTTAAATGCTTAATTTTCTCTAAAACCAAAACCTGTCTAAGTACATGCTTAATCTAAGTCTAGGCTTTGAAAGATGATTCATGAAAAGTTGAGCTGTTGTTTATTGATTTCCTAGAGATGCTTGATTCCTGGTTTTATCTTAAATCTTGAAAAATTTTACAGGGTGAGTTCCTGTAGTTGTTCCTTGAGAGCTTGTCATACACAACAAGATCATTCTCATTCCACTATATGTTGCTTCTGACATGGAAATACGCATCTTCCATCTAGCCACAAGCCATGTCATAAAAAATAGCTCATGCAATTCTTGGATATGTCTCTCTCAATGTCAAAAAGATTATGGGGCAACATTCTAAAAAAAAGGAAAAAAGAAAAGAGAGGAAAAAGTGAGAAGAGAGAGGGAGAGAAAAGGACAAGTGTCATACTAGGCGAGAAGGGCCTACCTCCCTAATAAAAAATAAATTTAGAGATGAATAATGGACACGTGTCAGAGGGCGAGTAGAGCCCAGGTATCTAAGGAGAAGAAAAAATGGGACAAAAGTCCGGGGCAAGTAGAGCCCACATTTCCAAGAATGGAAAGCCCAGATCTTAAAAATCTTAGAAAGAGAGATATAGTCTAAGAGCTAGGCTAAAAGTCTTACCACATTTCACCCTCATCCATCCAAACACTATCATCCATATCTTGCCAAGTGTTACTCCATGCTTGAGAAGGTCATACACAGGATCTCTGATTTTTATCTGAAAAATGTGCAAAACCCCAGGTTGATAGCTGATCAAAGAATTTGAGATATAATGCTTGACTTGATTGTTTTGTCTTTTATTAGCTCAAGATTTATGAAAAGGTTATGCTTAAAGGTTGAAAGTAAGAGAGAGCAATCTTGTTGAGGTGAATTGGCTTTTGAAAACCATAGTACTTTTGAGGTGTGAAAGCGTTGCAGCAACTCCTGAACCTACTACATCATATCTTTGCTAGGGACTAGCAAAGGGTAAGCTTGGGGAGTTTGTTGACACATATTAACGTATACTTTTACTTGTCAACTAAATATATAAAAGGGCATAAAAATGAATATCAATATAGACTTAGGGGTTTGCTACTAATGAACTCTATGAGTTTTTGTGAAGTTATGACTTGCAAGGACTAAACAGGAAAACAGCGAGAATTATCAAGTCATACGACTCCAAGACGTGTCCCAATCGTACTCCTATCCAACTCCTACAAAAGAGAAACCTAGAAGTATCTTAAATGAAGAATTAAAGTGCAACATTGCGAAGACCTCATCGAGATGACTGAAATGGATATATCATTTGCCATATTTGGAATTCAGAATCAGAAGATACCAGTCGCATAGCGAGTTCGGTAAAACAGGCATAACTTCCTCATTCGGACTCCGTTTGACACAAGTTATAGTTTTTCGGAAAGGGAACGATGACGCACATGCACCCACAAAACATGGTCCTAGACTTCTACCACGAGGGACCAACCGGCCCATGAGGAGGCTGACCGGCTTGCTACTGTGCCCATTTCGATCCATCTTCTGGAAACTTCGTCCACTGCCTCCTACGATCAATCTAAACCACTTGCTTATGTTGGTTTGATCCTACAGCTCACGGTACCCCCACAGGACTATATAAGCAGCCCCCTAACCCCAGACAGGCATCCAATTCATTCTAATCACCAATGCCTACTTGAGATAGAACCCCTAGATTAGAATTAGAGTTGTAGAGTTGTATCAAGTTGAGAGATTAGAGCCATGGTCTAATTAGATCTAGCTAATATTGTTCGAGAGAATTAGAGCACGACAGAGGTGGAGGAGAACGAAGGCCCAGACATGTCGGTGTCTCCTATTCATCTTCTTCCTCTGGGAACAGACTCCATTGGAGCCCGATCTTGAAATCTTATGGAAAGGATCAACTTCATATTCAAGTAAGCAGCATTGCAATTATTGTTCTTATGGTTCATAACTCTTTTGAGTACTTTAATTCCCGTAGCTCTTGAGTTAAAGTTGCATATTTAGTGTAAGCGTGGCGCTTAGACTAGCTAGCTTATGAATGCCTTCTATATTTCAAATCGTGTGGTAGAAGCGGGAAGTGACCGACGCAGGAACTGGACTGGGCCAGTCGGCCTGGGCCGACCGGCCCAGGCCCAATTCGGCCCGGTTCGGTCGCCCCTTCGCTCCCGTGGGTCCTCAGGTGATTATGCACTTTGCCCCTCCACTTGCATGATTTTGACGATGTCATCCTCGCGTCCAAGATGGAGGTTCTCCGTGCATGAAGTTCGGTCTTTTACGCTTCAATCCCCGAGGGTGTTCCTTCGTAGCACTTCGGTCCTTGCCACCATTGGAAGTGATTTCATCAAACTCATTAACACGAACAAGACTTCGTAAATGCTCCTTTTAACTTGTTGCGAATCCGTCCTTTATGTCCATATTTTCCTACATAAATACAATACTTCCAAATGCATGCACATAGATGAACTGGTCATATGATTAGTGTGCCTAGTGGCGGGTTAGTTCCATAATCAAATCCAAACCAAAGTGTAATGAACATGCTTGGTGTACCAAAATACACCGTCAACATCTCCCCCGCGCTTAGCTCTTGCTCGTCCTCGAGCAAGTACTCGTAAAAGAACTTCGTCCAAAGTGTTGTAATCGTGTACTGCTAATCCTTCTTTGCAAGTTAGTCAATCTTTTCGTCCTTAATACATAAACATAAAGTAATGATCATCGTACATAAACATGGGCGTTTAGAATCTTCACCACGTCAAGATTTACCCCACAACTCAAACTCTTCACTCGAAGCCTTCAATCTCAGCCATGCTTACTTCTTTGCTTCCATCGGAGGGTTTTTATGATTTTTTCGAAAATAAAATTCCTGCAACAAGTGTTAGACAAAAACCTTTCTCCAAGCTCTCTCTAGTCACTAATATGAGGTGGCTATCCTAAACCAGTTTTATAAAACTCTCACCTCCCATAAGTCTCTCATATAACATGTAAAGTGGAGCTATAGGTAGGGCTAGTGCAATCAACACAAGTATTGTCAAACTAAGAACGTCCTCTAGTTGTTGTTTACCTTTCAAAGGCAATGATCATGAGAATCAATCCATATGTATGGATATCAAGGATGAGAAGATTTAGAATGGTGGACATGTGCAAGGGAAAAGGAAAATTATGACTACGAGGCACCGATGACGTCCTCGTTGTCGGATTGCGCATGGTTGGAAAAAGAGTGAAAGTTTCGTCTCTCAACAACGTGACATCCTTCCTTGCACTTCTATTTTTTTCTTTCACTTGATTCAATACCTCCCATATCTTTCTTGCCACTCCTCTTCTCTCTTTCTATTCTTTTTCTTTCATTCTTTCATTACTTTTCTATTATTATTTTTTTTCTTTTCCATACTCATACTTTTCTCTTTATTTTTCCCTCCCTTGACATCTTTTCAAAGCTCTCAACTCCTCTCTTTCTTGCATGCATACAATCTGAAATTTTAAATTTAAACCATGCTAGAGACGAGACGAAACTTTGAAAGTAGGTTGTGTTCAAGTAATGCGATGTACAAAAGAGATGTATAGGGTTGGGCATGGAATTCGGCGATGTACGGGACTTTCGATGTGAAAGTCATGTTACCAAATACATGACGAGGCTAGCAACAAAAGATAAGCACAAGAACATGATCATTGCTCGAAATTAAAACTCCCAAGGGAGAAGGGTCCTAGCCCAACTCATCGTGCTAATCACACTTATGGTGGAGCAAAAAATAAATTTGGCTTTGTATAGGATTTTTGTCTTACTCTCATCTTGGAAAAAGAGGTTTTGCTAACCTTTATTACAAGGGTTTTTATATAATTTTCAGAATTGAAATCTTCCAACGTTTAGCATTGAACATAGCACAACCAACATGTGAAGCTCAAGATCGAAGTGTGGTATGGGTACTTTTAGTAATAGCAATTCCACTAAGCACCACGGTAAACGTTTTTCAAACCACACACTTATGTTCATATATCAAAAAACTAAAGATGAACGAACGAGTAAATTAAGATAAGCAATACAAAAGACACAAAATTTTAAAGGACTCCTTTTATTTGATTTTCTTTGACTCAACACTAATTTAAAACACTTGCAAAAATTTAAAAACACACTCAAAAACTAAAGACTCTTTAAACTCTAAGACACTCTCGAAGATTAAACCGAACCTAAACTTGAAGCTCAAAAGCTAAGGCTAGCTAGCTAGCTAGCTCTCCCCCACGCTAAAAACATACGACGTCCTCGTCGTACCTTACAAAATTCTTAAGGGGAAAACTAAACCTAGTGGTACTTCCAGCAACTATTGCACCACTTGCCTCTCATGTTCTCTACCATGCCAAAAAGTTTGCGCATGTTTCGGTTTAGGAACTTGTAGTCGTCTTCAACTACACGGTCCAAATCCTCCATACGCTACCTCATCGCCTCCATGGCTTGGAAACATTCGTCCACTATTGCGTAAAGATCCGAGATGGAGTGACGGCAAGCCGCACAACACATCGGATGCAACCTCAAAGGGTCGTCATTGCCAGGGTCTCCACCGTCATCGCCGCCGTCGTCGCCACCACCATTGTCGTCGCCGCCGTTGTCGCCGCCGCCGTTGGGGTCTTCTAGAGTCTTCTCCTTGGGCACCGCATCCCAAATATAAAGATCATTATCATCTCTTCCGGCAGCCGCCCACGAGCTCGGGCTACGATTGTCGGAGTAGTCGCTACCCCCATAGTCCTTAGGCTCGGGCGACACCTCCTTGTAGTCCTTCCGCTTCATTCCTTGGATGCGCGCCGACCTTCGAACGGTAGTAGGGACGCTCTCCTTCTTGACGGGGTTGCGAGATGCGATAGCTCTGGTCGGGACACGCCCTCCGCAACGGATGCGGGCGGTCCTCTTGATCTCAACGGGTAGCTTGAGCTCGCATTGCTTCGCCTCCTCCATTGATGGCTCCTTGGTGCCTTGCTTCAACTCTACGCTCCTCGGAGACGCCATGGCTGCTGCGTGGGTGCAAAAGATTGCTTGATGGGATGGACTCGCGAGCTCCCAATTCGGCCAAATAAATAGTCCGAAAAGGAGAACCCTAGGAACCACAATTTCCTTATTCAAAACTTCCCTTAAAATTTTCTGACCGAAGAAGGAAGTCGAAAAGGAGCAATTCGAGCAAAAATCGGGACCAACCGCCGTCGGGACCCACCCGGGCCGGTCGGACTGGGCCGGCTGGCCTACCCTGCCTCGGGGGCCGGGCAGGTCCGGTTTTTCGTGCACCGCCCTTTTTTCGCCTACTTAGCACATGGGAAAAAGTTGTCCCAGTAAATCATTGTGAGAAACTCCAAAAAATTAAAAGAAAAACTATTTACAAATATTCATGCCTTGTTTTCGTCCTAGGCGGGACGTTCGGGCTGTTCTTCCATGGTGAAGACATCAACATGGTGAAGGGGCACAACATTGGGTTTGTAGTAAACCTTAAGTCGTTGACCATTCACCATAAATTGATCGCCTATTACATCTATAATGGTTACCACTCCGTTGGAGAGCACCGAATGCACAACATAAGGTCCGTCCCACTTGCTTTGAAATTTCCCCTTTCCGAAGGTTTTAAACCTCGAATTGTAGAGGAGGACCTTTTATCATACCACCTTTTGATTCTCTCTTTGTATATGCTTGCATTTTCATATGCTTTCAACCTCATCTCCTCTAGCTCGCTTATTTGGATTCTTCATTTCACCACCGCGGCATCGAAATCAAGGTTCATCTCTTTAATCGCCCAATAGGCTTTGTGTTCCAACTCAACCGGAAGGTGGCAAGCTTTTCCATAGACGAATTGATAAGGGGTCATACCTATTGGTGTCTTGAATGCCGTTCGATAAGCCCATAAAGCACCGTCTGATTTCTTTGACCAATCTTTGCCTCCCTTGTCTATGGTTTTGTTGAGGATGCTTTTTAATTGCCTATTTGACGTTTCCGCTTGTGGGTGATAGGCCGTAGAGACCATATGTTCAATTCCCAACTTGGACAAGCACCTTTTGAAATTCTTCCAGGTGAAGTGAGTTCCTCCATCGCTTATCAAGATTCTCAGTCTACCGAAATGAGGAAAAATCACGTTCTTGATCATGGTTATGGACTCCTCCGTGAAAGCTTTATGACATGGCATGGCCTCTACCCACTTGGATACATAATCAACCATGACTAGAATATACTAATATCAGTGTGAGTTTTTGAAAAGCCCCATGAAGTCTACACCCCACACACCGAATAAATCGATTTGTAGATTGTATTTCAAGGGCATAGAATTCCTTTGAGAGATGTTTTCGGTTCTTTGGCATTCGGGGCATGATGCAACATATCTTTTAGTATCTTCATGCATCTACGGCCAATAGAATCCGCTTGACCATACTTTTGCTTGGGTCCTAAAATGGCTATAGTGTCCACCGTACTCCGCCGAGTGGCACTTTCTCGAAATTTCTACCCTCTCTTCTCTTGCCACACATCTTCTCATGACTCCATCATTGCCAAGTTTGAAGAGGTATGGCGCATCCCAAAAGTACTTTTTACTTTCAGAGATTATCTTCTTTTTGGGAGTTTTTATCTAGATGATCGAGAGGCATCTTCTGAATCGCTCGAATGACATCAATCATCCAAGTGTCTTTATCGAGGACTCCATAGAGGTGGTCATCTCTCATCTTATCTTCTATGGGCTGTTTATCATCTTGTCCATGATTCATCCTAGACAAATGATCGGCCACAACTGTCACATCCAGTTTTAAAGGCAAAACCGAATGCATTGATCACGTGTGCACCAGGATCAAGTTACACACACGCTTAGACATAATGAATACCAAAAACAGTGCCACACGATTAAAGAGTTATTACAAACCATAGTCTTAAACGAAACTTAAATAATGAGTTCTCGCAGCGGACAAAATGCCTCCACAGGCAGCTAACTCCTGGAAATCTCCTGGAATATCTTCAAGGTTCTCCCAGTCTGAGCAGCAATCCGGGTATTGTAGATGCAAGAGAATAAACAAGCGTGAGCACATGACGTACTCAGCAAGAGAGAACAACATAACATGCAAGGCCATATGGTGGATGGCCAAGGTTCAAGCAGTTAAGCATTTTAGTGGATCAAGTTTTATTAGCAACCTGATTACTAAAGAGTGTAAGTTCATACCAACCCAATTAATAAGATATAAGCATCATAAGTAAAGAATAAAACAGCAGTTAAATATTAAAGTTCCATAATTTAATCATGTGAGTGTCCAGGCCGCACTTGACTGTGAGCACGGCTAATCGATTAGTTTAACACTCTGCAGAGGTTGTACATCTTTATCCACAAGCAGCGTAAAAGCTCCAAAGAACTTTGGACCCAACCATGCGGTGTTTGCAATGCACCATACCACACTACCGAGGTGTGATCACATCGGGACGCTACATGGCCTTTACAAAGGTTCCCTAGCAAGTTATGACCCACAAGGTCCGGATCCGTTAGCAAGGTATAAAGTCCCCTAGCAGGTCGATACCCCACCATAAAAAGAATAACTCACCCAACCCCCTGCTAGAGCGAGTCTATACCCCACAGTACCGCCGATCCCTTGTCCTTATCAGGTAAGACCATCCCAAGCTAAAGTTCCTAATTATTCAGCCAAGACCATTGCCCATTAGTTCTTGTGGTTCTTCTATTTTCCTGGGTGGTTCTCCATGTTCCGATTAATATATTAAAGTGGTCTTATAAAGTAAAGATCAAAAACGGAACATAGGATAATAAAAGTAACCAAGTTTGATTAATACCAATCCCAGTTGAGCATGCTAGGCAATAGCTACCACAAGATTAATTTAATAAACCCGGTATCAAGGTAGAGGTAGTAAAAGTCTAGGCATGATCCTTAATAGGTTCCCATCAAATTAATTCAAGCGTAAAAGTAAAGACAGTGAATTTAAATGCATGTTTTGTAGGACAAGCGGGTATGCATCAAGAAAGACTTTCCTTCAACAAAGCCTTGCTACTCAGACTCTTGCACGACTTGATCTTCAAATCCCTCGAACAAATCGCTCTCTACGGTCCACAATCATCACATACAAGCATACAACAAGAATAAATAAGAAACAGTCACAAAACAAATCAAACAGATGTAAACAGTAGCATAAAACTAATCTACGCTTCGAGACGAACACATGGACATAAAGAACGCTAAAATCGGAGCTAAAACGACTAAGTTATGGCTTAGGGAAGGTGTAGGGACTAATCTGTAAAGATTTGAAAAGATTCTGGGCTAAAATAAGGAAAAAGGACCGAACTGTAAGAAAACTTCTAAGGTGGAAGGGTATATTTGTGAATTCTGGAAAACTTGGGGGTTTTTCCACAAAACTGCCGGGGCCGGCGGGGTTTGACCTAATTGACCCAGTTGACTTGATCTAGATCCAACGGATCTAGATCTCGCGGCTGCGGTGGCTTGCGGGTTAAGCAGCGGCGGCGGATGGATCTAGATCGCTGGATCTAGATCCAGCGGCGCAGGATGCATGCAAGCGGCCGCGGCGGGGCAGTAGCTGGCGGCGAGAGGGCTGCGGCGGCGTGAGGCGGTGAGCTCACCGGCGAACCCGATTACGGGCTCCAGGGCACGGTTCGACGCGCAGAAGGCACCTAAACGAAACGTGTGGGACGACGAAGAAGCTAAGGGCGGCGGTAGCGACGGAGTCGCGGCGGCGCAGGCGCTCGGCGCTACGGTGCGGCGACGCAAATCCGGCGATGGCTCCAAGGTGTTGCGGGGCACGGGTTCGATGACAAGCGGCGCGGGGCTGCAACTTACCTCCTTGCGTGGCTCTTAGGCGACTTCACGGCGACGAAGCGGTGGCGGAGTCGAGGTTTCGACGGCGGCGGCGCTTAGGCGACTTCACGGCGACGAAGCGGCGGCGGAGTCGAGGTTTCGACGGCAGCGGCAGAAACTCGAGCTAGGGTTCCAGCGGCTTGCGGCTAGGGCAAAAGGCGGCATGGGCTGCTCGGGTAGGAGGTCCAGGGGCGGCGGCTGGCTTAAATAGCCCGGGGAACCGAACTTGGCGTGCGTGCCTGGCCTGGACTGCACGGTTGCGGCGGCGGTGTCGGACTCAGGGTTGAGTCCGGCACGGGGACAACACCGCGGGCAGGATGACAATGGGGCCCCACGGGTCAGCCTCAGTGGGCGGAGGCGGGGAGCGGCCGCGGCGGCTAGGCGGGCCGGCCGGGCCGGAAGCCGTTAGCGGGCCGGGCGCCGCTTGCGTGGGCCGACGGCGATCCTCGGATTGGGCCAGCGCGCAAGCGAGCTGCTGCTGAGCGCGGGTAGCTGGGCTGATAGGCGGCCTAGGCGGGTGCGGTGGCCTGCTGGGCTGGATACTGCTGAGCGGGCTGGATAGGATGGGTGGGCTGAAAAGAGAAAGGGATAGGGTAGGGAGAGGAGAAGGGTTTAAGGGTTTGATTAAAAGAATTCAATTAAAATAGAATTCAAACCTTGAATTTGAATTCCAGCAACCAAAAGAAATGCACCAGCATGAATGCCACAATTAATTCCTATATTTCATTAACTTATTTTTAGAAAAGTTTTAAATGCCTAAAAATAAATAAAGCAACCTTATATTCCTTAAGCAATTAAAGGTTTCTAGCAAATTTTAATAAAGCCAAATTTTTAGCAAAATTAGGGTGTTACAAATCCTACCCCCCTTAAGAAGAATCTCGTCCTCGAGATTCGGACAGATTGGGAGAAAGATCTAGAAACTCTGCTTTCAGTTCATCCTCTCTCTGCCATGTTGCCTCATCCTCTGCATAATTACTCCACTGTACTTTGCACATCTTGATCACATTATTTCTGGTGACCCTTGTGATGGTTTCCAATATCCGAATAGGGTGTTCAACAATAGTGAGATCCTCTTTAACGTTTAGATCATCCAAGGGTAACGGCTCCTTGTCATGAGGACCAAAACCCTTCTTCAACTGAGAGATATGGAATACATCATGTACATCAGCTAGCTGGTCTGGCAACTCCAACCTGTAAGCCACTTCTCCCACTCTCTCAAGAATCTTAAAAGGTCCGATAAACCGAGGTGACAACTTTCCATTAACTTTGAATCGACACAAACCTCTGATAGGTGACACCTTTAAGTACACATAATCACCTTCCTGAAAGACCACATCCCTTCATTTACCATCTGCATAACTTTTCTGTCTAGACTGAGGAATCCTCAGATTCTCTCTGATGATCTGAACTTCTTTCTCTACTTCTCTGATGATATCTGCCCCGAATAACTGCCTTTCGCCTGTCTCACTCCAGTATAACGGAGTTCTACACTTCCTTCCATACAAGGCCTCAAAGGGTGACATTTTGAGACTGGCTTGGTAGCTATTGTTATAAGAGAACTCAGCGTACGACAAGCTCTTATCCCAACTACCATCATGCTTAAGCGCACAGGCTCTTTGCATGTCTTCTAGGATCTGATTGGCTCTCCGTTTGTCCATCTGTTTGTGGATGATAAGCTGAGCTGAAATTTAACTTAGTATCCAGAGACTCATGCAACTTCCCCCAGAAACAAGAAGTGAACTGAGTACCTCTATCTGACATGATCTTCTTTGGTACACCATGCAAACACACAATCCTGGACATGTATAGCTCTGCCAACTTAGCTCCTGTATATGTAGTTTTCACCGGAATGAAGTGAGCTACTTTGGACAAAGGATCTACAATGACCCAAATCGAATCATAACCATCTCGGGTTCGGGGTAAACCCACTATGAAGTCCATTCCGATCTCTTCTCACTTCCACTCAGGCACCTTCAATGGTTGAAGCAAACTAGCGGGTCTCTGATGTCCAGCCTTAACCCGGTGGCAAGTGTCACACAAAGCCACATGTGCGGCCACATCTCTCATCATACCGTACCACCAATACCTCTGCTTGAGATCCTGGTACATCTTAGTACTGCCTGGATGGATAGAGTAAGCTGAGTCGTGAGCTTCTCTCAAGATAGTCTCTTGAAGATCTCCTGTCTCTGGTACACACAACCGGTTCTTGAACCACACGGTTCCTTGTTCATCCTCAGTGAAATCTGGGGCTTCTCCCTGTTTCATACTCTCCTTGATCTTCTGTATTCTAGCATCCTCTAGCTGCCACTTACGTACCTCCTGCTCTAGAGTTGACTGCACTTCCAAAGTCACTCCTTCTGCATGTGCAACCACTTTCAAGTTGAGCCTTTCAAACGCTTTTACCAACTCATCAGGAAACAGGATAATCATAGCCATGTTAGTATGGACCTTCCGACTCAAAGCATCAGCAACCAGATTCGCTTTACCAGGATGATAGTGAATCTCCAGATCATAGTCTTTGATCAACTCTAACCAACGACGCTGTCTAAGATTGAGATCCTTCTGAGTGAAGATTAACTTCAGACTCTTGTGATCAGTATAGATCTGACACTTAGTTCCCATAATGTAGTGTCTCCAAATCTTCAATGCATGAACCACTGCTGCTAACTCAAGATCATGCGTAGGATAGTTCAACTCATGCTTCCTCAACTAACGAGATGCATAGGCTATAACGTGACCTTCTTGCATCAACACACATACTAGACCTTGTCGAGATGCATCACAATAGATGTCAAAGATCTTCTGCAGATCAGGCATCACTAGAAAAGGTGTTGTGGTTAACCGCTTCTTCAACTCTTGAAAACTGGATTGACATGCGCCGGTCCATTTGAACTCCCGGTCCTTCTCTAGCAATGTGGTGAGAGGTTTCACAATCTTGGAGAATCCCTCAATGAACTGACGATAGTAACCAGCGAGTCCAAGGAAACTCCGGATCTCGGACACTGTACAAGGGGCTTCCCACTTCAACACATCACTGACCTTGCTGGGATCTACCGCAATACCTCCGTTGGTGATGATATGACCCAGAAAAGACACTTCCTTGAGCCAGAACTTACACTTGCTGAACTTTGCATATAACTCATGCTCTCTTAGCTTCTGCAACACAAGCCTCAAATGCTCCTTATGCTCTTCCTCATTCTTGGAGTAGATCAAAATGTCATCAATGAATACCACAACAAACTTGTCCAGATACTCCATAAAGATCTTGTTCATCAGGTACATGAAGTAGGCGGGTGCATTGGTTAACCCAAAGGACATAACTGTGTACTAATGAAGTCCGTACCTGGTAGTAAAAGCTGTCTTAAGAATATCCGAAGGCCTAATTTTCAACTGATGATAACCAGATCGCAGATCGATCTTAGAAAACACTTTAGCTCCTCTCATCTGATCAAACAAGTCTTCCATACATGGTAGAGGATACTTGTTCTTGATGGTAACATCATTGAGAGACCTGTAATCAACACACATCCTCTGTGTGTGTTGACGGTGTATTTTGGTGCACCTAGCATGTTCATTACACTTTGGTTTGGATTTGATTATGGAACTAACCCGCCACTAGGCACACTAATCATATAACAAGTTCATCTTTGTGCATGCATTTGGAAGTGTTGTGTTTATGTAGGAAAACATGGACATAAAGGACGGATTCGCAACAAGTTCAAAGGAGCATTCATGGAGTCTTGTTCGTGTTCATGAGCTTGCTGAAATCACTTCCAATGGTGGCGAGGACCGAAGTGCTACGAGGAACACCCCCGGGGATTGAAGCGTAAAAGATCAAACTTCATGCAAAGAGAGCCTCCATCTTGATCGCGAGGATAACAGCGTCAAAATCATGCAAGTGGAGGGGGCAAAGTAGATAAGTGCGCGAGGACCCACGGAGCAAAAAGGGCAACCGAACCGGGCCGAAATTGGGCACGGGCCGGCCGGCCCGTGCGGGCCGGCCCGGCCCACTTCGGGCACCGGTTCGGTCCCGTCTTCCTTGCCCTCGAAGGATCTTCGACCCTAAAACCCCCGACGCGCCGCCAACACAGGGGAGAGGAGTTATTCGCACCAGAAGGCCATCCACAAGCTAGAGAGAGAGGAGGAGGATCTCCGGCGGGAGATCAACCACCTCGAAGGAAGCACCTTCTCGTGGAGAAGAAGGAAGACACCGGCGAAAGGGAAACCATGATCAACGGTGCCATGGTCAGCACCTTGATGGGGTAATCTTCTCATTCGTCCATGGGTTGTAATCGATATTGAGATGTAATCGCACTTTGTCGGATTATCTATCTATCATCTTGTGTTGAATATACTTTAATGCTTAAGGCTTGCAACGGTGCCGTAGAGGGAGTAGCGCTCCAATGCTTCCTTGGATCCATTCAATACGCCGTGGCCATCAAAGGTCTAGTCATGAATACCTTCGCGTAGTGACAGTACGAGAGGAGGGAAAGGGCGAAACCGTGGTCACATCCCCGATAGATTAGATTGGTTTTCATGTCTTTAAGCGATTGCATGCTCTAGTATCGTAGACCCGTGGGCGAGTGTCTTCTACCTTGATCGTTTATCATTCTCTCTAGTGTAGTTTAGTGTTTTCTAGTATAATAGTAGTTAGGGTTTTAGTAGCTAGTGTGTCGTTGTTGATCGAACGCTTGTAATCCCCTTGCTCCGCGGATTGACAAGAACCTTGGGAATCCCGTGGTGAAAAAGGTGTGGGGTCCGTACGCTTGCGGATCGTAGAGGGATACGTCTTTTATCCGTCAACAAGCCCCTTTTTCTGGCGCCGTTGCCGGGGAGCAAGTTAGTTTACATCGTTTGATTTGCATCTAACTTAGTTTTATATTTTAGTTTATCTTTTATTCGCTATATCTAACATATATTATCCAGAAAAACACTTGTTTCTTTTTTGTTTTTGTTTTTATCTTATTGTCTAGATGGAGTTCGTTAATCAGCCCGTGGAAGAACCGGAGAAATCATTAAGGGATTACGCTAGCCCACGATGTGAAGACATAAAAGTACAAGAGTCGGATTCGAAGCTCGAAGCGACCAAGTATGAAATTAAATCCAAGATCATCAAGATGGTGGCGGAAAACCCATTTGAAGGGATGGTTACGGAGAACCCATATAGACACATAAGGGATTTCACGACAATATGCAACACGGTGCGTCAAGAAGGAGTTCCCGATGAATGGTTCAAATGGAATCTCTTTCACTACTCACTTGCCGGCAAAGCAAAGACATGGTATTCGGTTGCGTCCTTTGAAGTTGAAGGCAATTGGAACAAGTTGACAAAGAAGTTTTGCGAGAAGTTCTTTCCAATTAGCAAGGTTCAACATCTAAGGAGGCAAGTGATCACTTTCATGCAAGGAGAAGAGGAAGGGATAGACCAAGCACTGGGATAGGTTTAATGAATTAATCGAACAAGGACCAAAACTCGGCTTCACCGGTGACGTACTCTTGCATACATTTTTCTTTTCCCTAACCCCTAGTTGCATGCGACACGTCGAAATGTGTGCAGGTGGGGTTCTCATGGAGAAAACACTCACGGAAGCCGCCCAACTTCTACAAAAAGTTAGTAAAGCGGCTGCCATGCGAAGAGATTGGGAAACAAGACTTGCGGAAGAGCCGGAATTCAATTCAAGGAAGAAGAAGCTTGCTGATTTTTCTAAAGAGGCAACCCCGGAAGTCACAAAAGAGGAGCCAATCATGGAAAAGCTTGAACAAGAATACATCAAGTCAAGAACTACACCAAGCGTCGACTTCGCCGCACCAAATGAGACGAACAAGAGAAGCATGTCAAGCGCGAAGCCACTAAGGGAGTTCGAGCCAATGGATTGGGTTCCTATTGATTACGGAGAAGTATTCGACAAGAGAAGACCGTTCCCTAATCAAAAGGGAATGGCAAGAGCATTGGAAGTGGATTTCCCACCGGAGAAGAAAGCTGAAAATTCATACGACCTCGAAACCACCGGTGAGATTTTTGAAAAGCTCTTTGGAGATGACGTGGTGGATCCGGAACATATTGCCGAGGTGAAGAGACTCATGGGGATCAAGCCCGAAGCATCACCATACGCTCGCCTCGCTGAAATTTATTCGATCGGATCCGAAGAAGAAGAGAAGATGACGCCGCACTTGAGTTGCGAGATCAACGGAGTTCAATGCAAAGCTTTATGCGACATCGGAGCCCAAGTAAGTGTTCTATCTTCTAAAATTTACGATAAAGTTCAATACCACAACCTAGACTTAGCTCCAACATCGACGAAATTAATTATGGGAGATGGTAGAACTATCAAACCTCTAGGTATTGCTTGCAACATGAAAGTAAAAATCTCTAGAAACTACATACCAACCGATTTCTTTGTTATTGATGCTTACCATAGTAATTCTGATCATATAATCTTAGGTAGGACTTTTCTTAAGTTGGTTGATGCCGTGTTAGATGCGGAGAAGGCAAAGTAACAATGAACCTTAATGGAACAAAGTACACATATAACTTTCTTCGTGCTTCTAAACACCTTACACCTTTTCCTCCCGAAGATGAAGAAGTAGAAGAGATAGATAGTCTTTGTTTTGTTGAAACCTTTAGAGACCCGCTGCAAAGAGCGATGGAAAATCAAATTAGTAATCAACAAGATGAAGAACTAGAGGAAGCGACAAAAGGCTTAGAGCCGCATGATGGTAGCATGGAGGAAGAGAAGTTCGAAGACATAGGAGAAATCAAACCCGAGGAGCCACAAGTGCCCGAAGTAGACCTTAAACCTTTGCCCAAGGGATTAAAATATGAATTTTTGGGCCCGGACAAAACTTATCCGGTCATTGTGAGCGACGAGTTGAGCCCCGAAGAAAATGAAGCGTTGCTGATTTTATTAAAAAAACATAGGAAGGTGATTGGATATTCAATTAATGATCTCAAAGGTATTAGCCCAGCCTTTTGCACTCATCGTATACCAATGGAAGACCAATGTAAGCCTGTAGTGGACCATCAAAGGAGGCTAACCCATGCCATGCGAGAGGTAGTAAAGAAAGAGGTTATCAAGTTACTTGATGCCGGAATCATCTACCGGTTCCGCATAGCGAATGGGTGAGCCCGGTACATTGTGTACCGAAGAAAGGAGGTTTGACCGTGGTGAAGAATGAGAAGAACGAGTTGATACCGCAAAGAACCGTGATCGGGTGGCGGATGTGTATCGATTATCGTAAGCTTAACAAAGCGACGAAGAAAGATCACTTCCCCCTACCGTTCATAGACGAGATGCTCGAGAGGTTAGCAAACCACGCTTATTTTTGCTTTCTCGATGGATACTCGGGGTTCATGCAAATTCCTATTCACCGGAAGATCAACATAAGACAACGTTTACGTGTCCTTACAGAACGTTTGCATATAGGAGGATGCCCTTCGGCCTATGCAACGCTCCGGCCTCTTTTCAACGTTGCATGATGGCCGTGTTCTCGGAATTCATCGAAGAAATTGTTGAAGTGTTTATGGATGATTTTTCCGTTTATGGGAAGACGTTCATGGATTGCTTAGCAAGCTTAGAAAAGGTCCTTACAAGGTGTGCGGAGGTAGATTTGGTTTTAAATTGGGAAAAGTGCCACTTCATGGTTAAGCAAGGCATAGTGCTCGGACATGTTATATCCGAGAGAGGAATTGAAGTGGACAAGGCTAAGGTAGAGACGGTTGAGCAACTCCCACCTCCTACGGATGTTAAGTCCTTAAGGAGCTTTCTAGGCCATGCCGGATTCTATAGAAGATTTATAAAGGACTTCTCGAAGATCACTAAGCCTTTAACGCACCTTCTTCAAAAGGATGTGGCTTTCGACTTTGATGAGAAGTGTCTAGCGGCATTCCGGACCTTGAAAAATGCGTTGGTGAGTGCTCCCATCATCCAACCTCCGGATTGGAGCCAACCTTTCGAGATCATGTGTGACGCAAGTGACTACGTCGTAGGCGCGGTCTTGGGACAAAGAAAGGAAGGCCGAGTTCACGCCGTTTACTACGCTAGCAAAACTCTTAGTGGGGCACAATTAAATTACGCCACTACGGAAAAAGAGTTGCTAGCGGTGGTATTCGCTTTCGAAAAATTCAGATCTTACATCGCGAACTCGAAAGTCATTGTTTACACCGATCATGCAGCCATCAAGTATCTCTTGGCTAAGAAGGAAGCTAAACCACGTTTGATTCGTTGGATCCTTCTTCTCCAAGAGTTTGATGTGGAAATTCGTGATAAAAAGGGGGTGGAGAATGTTGTGGCCGATCATTTGTCTAGGATGAATCGTGGACAAGATGATAAAGAGCCCATAGAAGATAAGATGAGAGATGACCACCTCTATAGAGTGCACGATAAAGATACTTGGATGATCGACATCATTCGAGCAATTCGAAAGATGCCCCTCGATCATCTAGATAAAAACACTCAAAGGAAGATAATCTGCGAAAGTAAGAAATATTTTTGGGATGCACCATACCTCTTCAAGCTTGGCAATGATGGAGTGATGAGAAGATGTGTGCCAAGAGAAGAGAGGCTTGAGATTCTAAGGAAGTGCCACTCGGCGGAGTACGGTGGACACTATAGCCATTTTCGAACCGAAGCAAAAGTATGGTCGAGCGGATTCTATTGGCCGGAGATGCATGAAGATACTAAAAGATATGTTGCGTCATGCCCCGAATGCCAAAAAAATCGGAAACATCTCTCAAAGAAATTCTATGCCTTTGAAATACAACTTGCAAATCGACATATTTGATGTATGGGGCATAGACTTCATGGGGCCTTTTAAAAACTCATTTGGATTCGAGTATATACTTGTTATGGTTGATTATGTATCCAAGTGGGTAGAGGCTATACCATGTCGTAAAGCTTCCACGGAGGAGTCCATCACTATGATCAAGAACGTGATTTTTCCCCGTTTCGGTACACCGAGAATCTTGATAAGTGATGGAGGAACTCATTTCACCGGGAAGAACTTCAAAAGGTGCTTGTCCAAGTTGGGAATTGAGCATAGGGTCTCCACGGCCTATCACCCACAAACCAACGGACAAGCGGAGACGTCAAATAGGCAATTAAAAAGCATACTCAACAAAACCATAGAGAAGGGAGGCAAGGATTGGTCAAAGGAATTAGACGGAGCTTTATGGGCTTACCGAACGGCGTTTAAAACAGCGATAGGTATGACCCCTTATCAATTTGTCTATGGAAAAGCTTGCCACCTTCCGGTTGAGTTGGAACATAAAGCCTATTGGGCGATTAAAGAGATGAACCTTGATCTCGATGCCGCGGTGGTGAAACGAAGAATTCAAATAAGCGAGCTAGAGGAGTTGAGGTTGAAAGCATATGAAAACGCAAGCATATACAAGGAGAGAATCAAAAGGTGGTATGATAAAAGATTGAAGAAAAAGAATTTAAAGAAGGAGATAAGGTCCTCCTCTACAATTCGAGGTTTAAAACCTTCGGAAAGGGGAAATTGCAAAGCAAGTGGGACGGACCTTATGATGTGCATTCGGTGTTCTCCAACGGAGCGGTAACCATTATGGATATAAAGGGCGATCAATTTGTGGTGAATGGACAGCGGCTAAAGGTTTACTACGAACCCGATGTCGTGCCCATTCATCATGTTGACGCCTTTACCATGGAGGAAGAGCCCGAACGTCCCGCCTAGGACGAAAAACAAGGCATCAACTTCTGTAAATACTTTTTCTTTTAGTTTTCTGGAGTTTTTCGCGAAGATTTACTAGGCCAACTTTTTCCCATGGGCTAAGGAATAAAAAAGAGGGCGGTGTGCAAAAACCCGGACCGGCCCGGCCCCCGAGGCAGGGTGGGCCGGCCGGCCCGGCGGACCGGCCCAGGGGGGCCCGACGCCCGATGACCCCGAATTTCGCCCGAATTGCTCCTTTTTACTTCCTTGTTTG
Organism: Cenchrus americanus; assembly: GCA_947561735.1. Classification (NCBI taxonomy): domain Eukaryota; kingdom Viridiplantae; phylum Streptophyta; class Magnoliopsida; order Poales; family Poaceae; genus Cenchrus; species Cenchrus americanus. The sequence continues at coordinate 158,792,807 of OX387242.1, read as the reverse complement.
GTCGAAAAATTTTAAGGGAAGTGTAAAAAAGGAAAATAAGGTTCCCAAGGCTTTTCTCTCAGGACTATTTATTTGGCCGAATTGGGAGCTCGGGAATCAAACCTTTCAAGCAATGTGTTGCACCCTTGTAGCAGCCATTGAGCCTCCAAAAAGCTTAGAGTTGAAGCTAGAAGCCAGGAAGCCATCGATGGAGGAGGCGATGCGATGCGAGGTCAAGCTACCCGTCAAGAGGACCGCACATATCCGTTGCGGAGGACGTGTCCCGACCGGAGCTCTTGCATCTCGCAACCCCGTCGAAGGAGAGAAGGTCCCTACACCCGTTCGAAGGTCGGCACGCCTCCAAGGCATCAAGCGCAAGGATTACAAGGAGGTGTCACCGGAGCCTAAAGATTATGGGGATAGCGACTACTCCGACGATCGTAGCCCGAGCTCGTGGGCGGCTGCCGGTAGAGACGATGACGATTGGGATGAGCAGCCCAATGAATGGACTCCCGAAGGCCCCAACGGCAACGGCAACGGCGGTGGCGAAGGCAACGACAATGGAGGTGGCGACGACGGTGGTGACAACGGTGGAGATTATGGCGATGACGACCCCTTCGGATTGCATCCGGTGTCTTCGTCGAGTTTGCCGTCAATCCATCGCGGATCTCTACACGTCGGCCGACGAATGTCTCCAAGCCATGGAAGCGATGAAGCAGCGTATGGAGGACTTGGAGCGCGTAGTTGAAGATGACTACAAGTTCCTTAACCGCAACGTGCGCAAACTTTTCGGCATTGTTGGAAACATGAGAGGCAAGTGGTGCAAAACTTGCTTGAAGTACCACTAGATCTAGTTTTCCCCTTAGGATTTTTGTAAGATACGACGAGGACGTCGTATGTTTTAAGTGTGGGGGAGAGCTAGCTCGCTAGCCTTAGCTTTTGAACTTCAAGTTTAGGTTCGGTTTAATATTCGTGTGAGAGTCTTAGTGTTTTAATGAGTCCTTAGTTTTTGAGTCTGTTTTAAAATTTTTGCAAGTGTCTTAAATTAGTGTTGAGTCAAGAAAATCAAATAAAAAGAGTCTTTATATATATCTTTGTGTTTTATGTATTGTTTATCTTTATTTACTTGTTTGTTTAATCTTTGATTCTTGATATATGAGCACAAGTATGTGGTTTGAAAATCGTTTACCGTTGTCGGTGCGGAATATGGTCCCGACACTAACCAGTAGATAACGCCTAGGTCTATCCCTCGATGGTCGATGCTAAGCAACAAATGACACAAGGTTTTATCCTGGTTCCGGCCGAGGGGGCCGTACGTCCAGCAGTAGTGTGCTCGTGGCACTATATTGCTCGGCACCGGGGGTGCTTGTAGTGGGGCAAGTACAAGCAAGGCGGGAGAGGAAGCGTGGCTTCCAAGTCCCTGGTGAGTGGCTGAAGATGTTGTGGGAGAATAAGTGAGTGAGTGCACGGTGCGTTGTGTTCAACTGAAAACCGTTCCCCCGCGGCTGGGGGCTTGCCTCCCCTTTTATAGGCCAAGGGGGCGGCGAGTTACATGCATGCCGCGCTACCTGGCTACGTGTGGGAGCACGTCGCGCTACGGTGTAGAGCGGGCGGCCGTCCGGACGATCTTCGCTGCGATCCGGCCATGATGGCCTACCTCGTACCCGAACAGTGGCGGTTCGAGGGTAGGAGGCGGCAGATGGCGATGGCGTCCTCCGATAGGCTTCGAGGGAGGTGCTGATGATGGGCGGTACGGGGTACGGGGAGCGGGCGAACGGCGTTCCTTCCCAATGAGCTGCGGTAGCGGAGTGGTTGCTGCAGTGCCGGGCGTGCGCTCGCGGAGTCAGGCGTGCGCCTGCATGCGTGGGTACGGCGGGCGCGCGCCGTTACAGTGGCCGGGATGGCCATCCACCGGCCTAGCGCCCCTTACCTAACCTGCAGGGTCACGGGAAAGTGGAATCGAGGGTGCGCCCGGCCCCTTTTCGAGGGTCGGGCGCGTTAGCCGTACTGTAGTGGGCGCGCGGTGTCACGGGACTGACACCGGCCGTACCGCACAGTCCATCCCACAGTGGCGGGGATGGGCTCCTCCCTGGGGAGTTGGTGCGGCGGCACCGGGGCGTGAGCCCCGGGCGCATGATGGCGCCGTCCTGCGGCGTCAGGGCGTTAAATGCCCAAGTACAGGGCCAGCGCATGCGTGCGGGCGCCCGTGAGCGTGGCGGGCCCCGGCCGAGGGCGGAGCGGACCCTCGAGCGAGTCGGGACTCGCTCGAGGGGGGGAGCGTGCCCTCGAGCGGGGCGGGACCGCTCGAGGGAAGGGTCGCCCCTCGAACGGGGGCGGAGTCCGTTCGAGTAGGGGGTTGCCCCTCGAACGGGGCGGAGCCCGCTCGAGGAGGAGCGTGCCCTCGGGCGAGGCGGAGCCTGCTCGAGGGGTCTTCCAGACGGGCCGTCTTGGTGGGCCTCCGGAGTCCTGCCGCATGGGCCATGTCCTGCATGGTTAGTTTCCTGCATGGTTAGGCTTAGCGTATTTCGACGCAGGGATTTAAGTGAGGGTTCCCCCATTGTTTAAGGGGGCCCCTAGGGCGGTCCCCGACAGTAGCCCCCGAGCATCTGCGGGTTTGCCATTGAGGCTCCCGCAGATGCTGGAACCTACTGATAGGACGTTCTTCCCTCCTTGTTTGCGAACGCTTTCCGTGGGGCCGCGTCAGCGGACCCGCGGGTCTAGCCCCCGAAGCCCTGCAGGAGTGTGGGCTCTCCTGCAGGGGTTAACCGCGAGCAATTTGGTCAGAAAGGCGTGGCACATATGCCAACCGGCATCGGCGGTATTTCAGCCGGCATCGGGGGTGCACGCTCCCCTGTCACTGTCTCCGGTGGGTGCAATTTCAAGGAGGTGTAGCCGTGCGTCAAGCCCCCGAGCCTTGGCCTGTTCGAGGCGATCGGGTCGAGCCTGACGACTTGTTTTTTAACGCGCCCTCGCCGTCCCTCCGCGGGACGGAGGGTGAGGTTTCCACGACCCCCATCGAGCGGGTCGCGAATCGCGGATTCCTCATCGAGCTGCTAGCGGGTGGTTCAAGTGGACGTCCATGCCCCGTTCGATAAGGGTAGGGCCGCGCGGTCCGGAGACACGTCCATGGAAGCGCTTGCGTGGGTTTGCTAGGTGGGGCTCGGTCCCGTTCGCTAGGGACCGAGGGCGCGGAAGCTCTCCCTCGGTGGGATCCCCTGCTAGCTGCCCTCGCTGGCTCTCGAACATGACATGTGGGGCACCCTCGAGCCGACGGGCTCGAGGAACGGCTCGAATGCGCGTGCCCTCGTCGTCCCTAACTCTGTGATCTGGGGCGCCTGTTCGAACCCGTCGAGGGTCAGGCTTCGAACCTCTGATCAGTAAGGCCGTGCGGGGCCGTGCATGGACAGCCCCGTCTTTTCGTGTTTGCGGCCGTCGAGGGGTCTGGGCGTGCCAGCCCTCGAGGTGCTTGTTGGCAGCACGACGCGGTATGAGTGCTTTCGGTGTCGCTCTATTTCAAGCGTGACCTGGGCGATCCTCTTACGCGCGTGCCTTCTTTTAGAGGGTTGACATTGTCTCGAGTTGAGGGTCATGCCGCTCGAGGGTTCTACGTGGCATGGGTGCTCGCGGTTGCCTACTCTACGTCGAGCAGGTCCCGGGCAACCCTCTCACGCTGGCATCCCATCGAGGGTCGCCTTTGTCTCGAGTTGAGGGTCATGCCGCTCGAGGGTTCTTCGTGGCATGGGTGCCGCGGTTGCCTGCTCTACGTCGAGCGAGGTCCCGGGCGACCTTCTCACGCTGACATCCCATCGAGGGTCGCCTTTGTTTCGAGCCGAGGGTTCGCCTCGCTCGAGGGCTCTCCTTGCTTGGCAAGGGGCCCGGGCATTTAAGTGCCTTGCGGTCGTGGCCGCGGTTTTGCAGCGCGGGCGCGCCTTTTTAGGCGTTGCGGCCGCGCGCGCGCGCGTAGTGGGCGGCGTGGCCGGCGGACATGACGGTTTTGCCTCGGTCGCTGCCGGTCTCGCCGTAATGATGACCCGCCTGCAGTGTTAGAGCCGCTGCGGTCGTGGTGGGGCCCACCCGTCGACGCGATGGAAAGATTCCTGCAGTTAATGCTGGCGGGGCGTCCGCTCCGGAGAGCTCGCCCGTCGGCCTATAAAACTGCGGGGAGGTGTGGAACGGCGGTTTTTTACCTTGGCACCTTACCACTTTCAGTCCTCCGTCCCTTCGCCTTCGCCTCGCTCTTGCCATCGCGCAGGCTCGCTGTTAGAGCTTTTTTCCTCCGCTCCTCGTTCTCCGGCTTCGCATTCCTTCGTCCCCCTCATGGCGCCTCCTCAGCTTCCCATTAGGATCCTGGAGCCGTACGCCTGGGAGAAGTCGACGGTGACCCGGCTCGCACTTGGCGAGCTGGTCGCTGCCGGCCAGCTGGCGGCCAACGAAGAGGGGCGCCCGGCGGAGTGGATCGTGCCGCCGGGGACGCACCACGAGCCCAACCCGCCGGAGGGCTACGTGGTGAGCTTCCTCCGCTACCACGAGCGCGGCTTCAACGCGCCGGCGAGCACCTTCATGCGGGCGTTGTGCCACCACTACGGAGTGGAGCTGCACAATTTCGCCCCCAACGCGATCTCGCAGGCGGCCACATTCGTGGGCGTCTGCGAGGGGTACCTGGGGGTCCCAGTCAATTGGGAGCTCTGGGTACACCTCTTCCGCGGGGAGCTCATCACGCAGCCCACGTCGGAGCCGAGGACCCGCCTCGCGGTGCGCGCCGGCGGGATGTCGCTTGCCCTGCGGGGGCAGCTCAAGGATTTCTACATCCCCTGCACCATGACGACGAACAACGCCGGCTGGGAGCGGGGATGGTTTTACCTGCGTAACGCCGAGCCCGGCCTCCCTCCCTACACCGGCCGGGTGTTCAAGAAGAGGCCGGACTCCTGGGGCTACGGGTTGTCTACGGCCCAACATCGGGCGCGGCAAGAGTCCGTCCTCGCCGCCCTGCAGCGGCTGGCGAAGCTCGGGCTCAACGCGATGAGCGTCCTCGCCTTCCTCCACCATCGGCGGGTCGTGCCTCTGATGCAGAGGCCCCTCTGCATCTTCGAGATGACGGAGGCGGCCAACCCCGTCGACCTGGCGAGGTCGCGGATGCTCCCGACGCCGCTGGAGCGGCCGTACGCGCTCACCCGGGCGCGGAGCGCCGTCGACACTCGGACGCCGCCACCTGCGGGTCGGACTCCGTGGGACATCGAGATGCTCCCCACCGGCCCGTTGGTGAGTGTGGTTTTTGATTTTGTTTTAGTCCTTGTTCTTGGCTTCCGTTTCCTGATGCGCCATTGTCGCCCTTGTGCGCAGCTGGTGGAGTTCAACGCCGCCAAGTCCGTTCCACCCACCCCCGACTCCCGTGCGCTCGGCCGGGCGGCGCAGCGGGAGCAGCGGGGAGCGGGCGGCGCGCAAGAGGGAGCACGCCGGGCGGCGCCAAGCGCGCCGCGACCGTCGGTCCGCGGAGTACCGCGGCGCGAGGAGCCGGGGCTCTCCTCCCGGACATCGAGGAGCCCTCGTCCTCGGAGCGAGACGAGGAGGAAGAGTCCGAGGGGGAGGGCCCCTCGGACGGTGGCGCCTCGCGCCCCCGTCGCCGGAACCCGCGCCGGCGTCGGGGGGTGCGATTTTGCACGGGGCGGGCGCACCGGCGCCCGCCGCCGGCGATCGTCGTCGGGGAGCGGCACGCGCCGCGGGGGTGCCGGCTCGCGCCACGGAGGCACGCGCGGCGGACGTGCTCGCGCGCGCGTCGCGCGTGCCCGCGCGCGGCGGGAGCGCGTCCGCGCGCGCGGCGTCGTCGTCAAGGGGCGCGTCGGCGGTCGTGCCCGCGCGCGGGGCGAGCGTGCCCCCGCGCGCGGTGGCGTCGTCGGGGGGGTGCGGCATCGGGCGCGCCCACGCGCGGGGGCGGGCGTGCGCCGCGCGTGCGGCGGCGCCGTCGGGGAGGCGCCGCGGCGGCGCGGCCGCTGCGCCGGCCTCGTCCGCAGAGGCCTCGAGGAAAAGGAAGCGGGCCTTTTCCTCCGCGAGGTAAGGAGCTTGGTTTTAGTGTGCTGGTGATTAGATGCTCTAACCCTCCATTCGTGTCTGCGCAGGGCGGTGCCAACCGTCCCTCCTCTTGCACCGGCCAAGGTGCTGAGGACGGACGCGTCGATCCCCACCCGGCGGCGTTCGTCGAGGGGGTCGCGCCCGGGGATGAGCGCGGCGGCGGGCACGAGCTCTCAAGGCCCGGCCGGGGCCTCGAGGCCTCGGCCGGCGGATCGGCCCGCCGCGGCGCAGCCGAGGTCGCCGGGGGCGGCCGGCGCCGGCCGCCACGGAGGCGCGGGCCGCGGCGGTGGCGCGGTGGAGGTGGCGCCGCGGTGGCGGCCACCGCGGAGGAGGTGGGAGCGGGCGCAACTTGCGGGAGCTCCCCGCGGATACGGCGGCACCGGCGGGAGGCGGCGGCCACGGCGCCACAACGGGCGCCCGTGGGCCGCGGAGGCGCGGGGTGGAGGTGCCGGCGGAGGCGGCGCAAGCGGCTCCGCTCGCCGGCGGTCTCCAGGCGGAGGTGGTGGAGCTCTCGGATGACTCCCCGCCGCCTGGGTGGAACCAGTGGGCCAGCTGGCCCACGAACTCCCCCGAGCCCCAGGAGGGGGCCCTCGTGAGGCGGCGCGAGGGTCACCTGGCGGTGGGGGGTCAAGGGCACGGTGCCGAGGCCTCGTCCTCCCACGCCGGCCGCCCCCGCCCGGGGTGGGGGGGCCGTGGAGGATCCCCCTGCGTTCGCCGACGCCGGGGGGGGAGCGAGAGCTGCGGGGCGAGCTCGGAGCCACGGCGCCACGCTCAACCGCGCGTTGAACGAGGCGCTGCGGGTCCACGGCGGCCCGGCCTGGCTCGTCTTCCAGGTGAGCCACGGTTGCTCATCTCTCTTCCTTTTTCGTTTTCGTGTGCTGCATTCAAGCCTTGGCGCTTACGAGATTCGATGTGTGGATGCCAGGAGCTCGAGCGCCGCGCCCATGAGAAGTACGACGCGTTCGACCAGGTGAACGCCGAGGCCCGCCAGCTCCGGGAGCGATGCAGCGCTTTCGACGCGCTTGCGGATGCTCTCAGGACGCCAGACAGCTGGCTGGTGTACCGGGCGATGGCGTGGTGCGACGTGCTCCCCGAGAGCTCAGGGCAGGGCACGGCGCGTCACTCGAGTCTCGAGCGGATCCGCGCAGCCCTCGTCGATCGCGACGAGGCGCTGTGGAACGCGCGCGAGGACACGGACAAGACACGGACGCTGGCCGCCAACTGGGAGGCGGAGGTGGCCACCGCTCGCGCCGAAACCCGGGAGCTCCGCTCGTCGCTCGAGGGTGCGCGGGCGCGGCGCCGCCGGGGCCGAGGAACGGGCGCGCGGGTTGGAGCAAAGACGCCAAGGAGGCCGACGACCCGAGGGCCGCCCTCGACGTCAAGGCCGCGGCCCTCGTCGCCGCCGAGGAGCAGCTCCAGCAGGAGCGCATCGCCCGCCAGGGGGCTGAGGGGCGGCTCCAGCAGGAGCAGGCTGCCCTTGGCGACGCCCGAACGGCGCTGGAGCGGGAGCGCATTGCTCGCGAAGCGGCGGAGAAATCGTTGGAGGAGCGGAACGCCGCATTCTCCAAGGTTGAGGACGAGGCGCTCGCGCTCAGCATCAACAACGCCAGCCAGGAGCTGGCTCTCCGCGAGCAGGGTGAGGCCGTCCAGCGCCTCGAGTTGGCGCTCGAGTCCGCGCGCCGCGACCTCGATCTGGAGAGGAAACAAGTCGAGGGTGAGTTACTGTTTGACCCTGCTTGTTAGTTCTTGCTTTAGAGGGTTCGCTTCCCCTTTCTGATTTCTTGTCGTCTTGTTGATTCCAGGCTTGCGCACTGCCTTGGGGCACGCTGCTGGGCGGGCCGAGGCCCTGCAAGCTTCCTACAACTCCTCTGAGCAGGAGCTGCGGGAGCCGCGTGACGCGGCCCTCGAGACCGCCGCGTCGTCGAGGAAGGCGAGGCCCGGGCCGGCGGCCGGCTCGGCCGCCCGCCCGCGCGCCCTCGGCGGCCACGTCACGGAGCGGATGCGCCGGGCGTTGCACCTAGGCGTGCAGAAGGCCCTCGGAGTGGTGCGATCCCACTACGAGGTCAACCTCGAGGCGGTGGCGGAAGGCTACATCGTGCCCGAGGGCGTCGAGGACGAGGTGGCCATGGAGCGCGCGGACGCGCTTGTTGCTGACGCCGCCGGGTCGCTCGCCGAGGCCTTCGAAGAATTCCTCTTCCCGGACGCCGCCGATGCTGCTGCTCCACCCGCCTGAAAGCATCTGGGCGCTAGGCCCGTTTTTTGTTTATGTGTATCAGAATTCTGGCCTCGTGGCCTTTTGTAAATAAACAAGTCGTCTTGTGAACATAAGCAGTTGCTGTAAATGAAGTTGTTTGCTTATTACGCCTTTTGTTTCTCCTTCTTCCTGAGTAGATTCTAGTTAGGGGAGTTCGTTTTTCGCAGGGGGCCCGCTGGGTTGGAGGCGAGAGAGACGGGCCATAGCCACGCGGCGTAGGCTGTCTCTGGCTCGCACGCTCCTTCCGCCGTGCCACCTGCGCCCTGTTCGAATCATGGCTCGAGGTTGAAGTAGGAAACAAACTTAGCGCGTGTGAGTCGTTTTTTTATTTTTGCGCGCAAAATGGGACCATTTTGGGGGGGGGGGGTGCCCCCCCGCAGTAGCCCCCGAGGGTAACTTGGGTTTCAGGGGAAAGCCGAGTTGCCCTTTTATTAGACTTGGAGTATTTACATAGGTGACACCAACTGGGGCGTTGGCCGTGCGTTTTTACAACAGAAAATACTTGGAAATCCTAGCTAAGGGTAGAAGCGACGTAGCTGTTGGATGTTCCAAGCGTTGGTGAGTTCTTCGCCGTCCTCGTTGGCCAGCTTGTATGTGCCCGGTTTGAGCACCTTCACCACGACGTAGGGTCCCTCCCATGGGGGCGATAGCTTGTGGCGTCCTCGGTTGTCTTGGCGTAGCCTTAGGACCAAGTCCCCCTCGCTGAAATCCCTCCGATGTATCTTGCGTGCTTGGTAGCGTCGTAGGGACTGTTGATATCTTGCGGAGTGCATCAACGCCACTAGGCGTACTTCGTCTAGCTGATCCAGCGAGTCCTCGCGGGCTCGCTGGTTAGCATCCTCGTTGTAGCCTCGAACCTTGGGCGACCCGTATTCCAGATCCGTGGGGAGGACGGCCTCCGCGCCATGAACTAGGAAAAACGGGGTGAACCCGGTGGCTCTGCTTGGGGTGGTCCTTAGGCTCCACACGACTGCTGGTAGTTCTTGGAGCCATTTTCGGCCAGATTTGTTGAGCTGGTCGAAAATTCTGGGCTTGAGGCCCTGTAGAATCATGCCGTTGGCACGTTCCACTTGGCCGTTGGTCTGTGGGTGTGCCACAGCTGCCCAATCCACGCGGATGTGGAACTTGTCGCAGAACTCCAAGAACTTCCGGCCCGTGAACTGGGACCCGTTGTCTGTGATGATGGAGTTTGGCACTCCAAAGCGGTAGACGATGTCGGTGAAGAACGTGACCGCCTGCTCAGCCCTCAAATTCGTGATGGGGCGCACCTCCACCCACTTGGAGAACTTGTCAATTGCAACCAGCAGGTGGGTGAAGCCCCCGGGCGCCTTCCGCAGGGGCCCGACGATGTCCAACCCCCACACAGCGAACGGCCATGTGACGGGGATCGTTTGCAGGGCGTGAGCGGGCAAGTTGGATTTGCGGGCGTAGAACTGGCACCCTTCGCAAGTGCGCACGATTTCGTTGGCGTCCGCGACCGCGGTAGGCCAATAGAAGCCCTGGCGGAACGCGTTGCCAACGAGGGTGCGTGGCGCGGCGTGGTGGCCACAGATTCCCGCGTGGATGTCCCGTAGGAGCTCGCGCCCCTCGGGAATGGGTATGCACCGCTGGAGGATGCCTGACGCGGCGCGCTTGTACAGTTCGCCGTCGACGAAGGTGAAGGATTTGGCCATCCTGGCGATGCGCCTGGCTGCGGCCCGATCTTCGGGGAGTTCCCCTCGAGCGATCCAGGCGGTGTATTTTTCCCGCCAATCCGCTTGGACAGGAGCCGGCTCTATATCCATCGCCTCGACCTCGTGGGAGCCGCACCCCTCGAGAAGGGAGAGCACGTACGCCTCGTTCGAGGGGTCCTCTTCCATGGGTTCCGCACCCGCTGGATTCGAGGGAGCCCCCGAGGGTCCGCCGTCGCTCGAGGGGTAGGGCTCGAAGGTGACCGAGGGCTGCGCGATGTCGCGCGCAAAAACGTTCGGGGGAACGGTGATCTGCCCGGACGCTATTTTTGCCAGCTCGTCTGCTTCTTCGTTGTACCGGCGGGGTACATGATTAAGCTCGATGCCGTAGAATTTGTCTTCGAGGGCCCGCACGGCTTTACAGTAGGCCTCCATCTTGTCGTCGTGGCAGCTCGCGTTCTTCATGACTTGATCGACCACGAGCTGTGAATCCCCTCGCACGTCGAGGCGCTTGATGCCCAACTCAATGGCGATTTTGAGGCCGCAGAGAAGGGCCTCGTATTCTGCCATATTGTTGGATGCGGGGAAGTGGAGGCGCGCTGCGTAGCGCATGTGCTCCCCTTTAGGTGACACGAAGAGCAGGCCCGCGCCCGCTCCTGTCTTCATCACCGAGCCGTCGAAGAACAGAGTCCAGCACTCTGCTTGAATCTGAGGGGGCGGCAGCTGCGTGTCCGTCCACTCAGCGACGAAATCGGCTAGGATTTGCGATTTGATGGCCTTGCGCGGAGCGTAGGCGAGCGTCTCACCCATCAACTCCACGGACCACTTGGCAATTCTGCCTGCCGCGTCGGGGTTGCGCATGATCTCTCCCAACGGGAAGGAAGACACCACCGTAACTGGGTGGGCCTCGAAGTAGTGGCGGAGGTTGCGCCGCGCGAGGACTACCGCGTACAACAGCTTTCGGACACGGGGGTAGCGCGTCTTCGTGTCCGACAGACTTCGGCCGATGTAGTAGACCGGCCTCTGCACAGGCAAGGCATGCCCTTCCTCCGTGTGCTCCACGACGATCACGGCGCTGACCACCTGGGTGGTTGCGGCCACGTAGAGTTGGAGGGGTTCGCCGTCTCGCAGCGGCGTAAGGATTGGGGCGTGCGTCAGGGATGCCTTCAGCTTGTCGAGCGCTTCCTGGGCCTCGGCGGTCCAAGAGAAGCGCTCGTGCTTCTTGAGCAGCCGGTAGAGGGGCAGGCCCTTCTCACCGAGCCTCGAGACGAAGCGGCTTAAGGCGGCGAGGCACCCAACACTTTCTGCACCCCTTTGAGGTCCCGAATTGGACCCATTCGCTCGAGGGCCGCGACCTTTTCAGGGTTGGCCTCGATTCCCCGCTGGGAGACGATGTACCCTAGGAGCATGCCCCGCGGCACTCCAAAGACACATTTTTCGTGGTTGAGCTTGACCCCGTTAGCCCGCAGGCAGCTGAACGCGATGCCAAGATCGCTAACCAGGTCGTCCGCCTTCCTGGTCTTGACAACGATGTCGTCCACGTAAGCCTCGACCGTCCGCCCGATATGGTCCCCAAAAACGTGCTGCATGCGGCGCCGATATGTTGCGCCCGCGTTTACGAGGCCAAAAGGCATCGTGACGTAACAGAACGTCCCGAACGGTGTGATGAACGAAGTCGCGAGCTGGTCGGACTCCTTCATCTTTATTTGATGATATCCCGAATAGGCATCAAGGAAACAGAGTAGTTCACACCCGGCTGTTGAATCAACGATTTGATCTATACGTGGCAAAGGAAAAGGAACTTTCGGACATGCTTTATTGAGACTAGTGTAGTCTATACACATCCTCCACTTCCCATTTTTCTTTTTTACAAGCACAGGATTAGCTAGCCACGTAGGGTGGAACACTTCCTTGATGAATCCGGCCTCGAGGAGCTTCCGCAGCTCCGCTCCGATCGTACGTCGCCGCTCCTCGTCGAAGCGGCGCAGCCGCTGCTGCACAGCGCGAGCATTAGGTAGGATATCAAGGGAGTGCTCGGCGACCTCCCTCGGGATGCCTGGCATGTCCGAGGGGCTCCACGCGAAGACGTCGGCGTTGGCGCGGAGGAAGTCGACGAGCACTGCTTCCTATTTAGGATCGAGGGTCGAGCTGACCCTCAACGCTTTGCCCTCGGGGGCCGACGGGTCGAGGGGGACCCCTTTGGTTTGCTCGGCGGCCTCGAAGGTGCCGACGTGCTTGGCGGCGGAGCTGAGGTCGTCGTTGACCATCTTCTCCAGTGTGTTCACCAGCGCTTCATCCAGCGCTAGTGCCTCTGCATGTTCCACGCACTCGACGTCGCAGTCGAATGCGTGCTCGATCGACGACCCGACGGTGATGACGCCGTTTGGACCCGGCATCTTCATCTTCAGGTACGTGTAGTTGGGGACCGCCATGAACTTGGCATAGCATGGTCGCCCAAGGATGGCATGGTAGGCCCCTTTGAATCCCACCACCTCGAATGTGAGGATTTCCTTGCGGAAATTCTTGGGGGTCCCAAACCAGACGGGCAGATCGATCTGCCCGAGGGGTCGAACCTGCTTGCCGGGCGCGATGCCGTGAAACGGCTTCGTGCCGGGCCCGCCCGGTCCGCCCCAATCCCCATTAGGCGCAATGTATGCGCGAAGAGGATATTGAGGCTACTACCTCGCGTCCATAAGGACCTTCGAAAACCGGGCGTTCCCAATGATGGGATCGACCACCGGTCGTCTTGGCCGGGTTCGGGATGCGATTTGGGTGATCATCCCGGCTAAAGGTGATGGCATCCTTCGACCAGTTGAGGAAGGCTGGAGGTGCCCTCTCTGCGGCGAGGACTTCGTGCCGCTCCTTCTTGCGCTGCCGGGTCGACATGTCGACAGTAGGTCCCCCAAAGATGAGGAACACATTTTCGACAGCGGGGAAACCACCCGCGTCGCCATCGCCCCGTCCTTCTTGGCCTCGCCTCCTTCGCGGCGGCACGGCCATAGAACTTCTTGAGCATGTCGCACTTGCTCAAGAGTGTGATTCACGGGGGTCTTGTGGTAGGGGCATGGCTTCTTCATCATGTCGTTGAACACCCCCGGGCCTCGAGGAGCCGGTCGAGGGCCCCGTCGGGCCGGGTCGGCAGGCGAGGGCCTCGGCGTTGCCGCCGTTGCGCCCTCGCTCGCGCGCCTCGCGGCGCGGCTTCTTCCCCCTTCTTGCCCCGCTTGTCGTTGCGGCGCGGCTCCTTGGACCCGCTCGCCCTCCGCGGGCGTGTCCTCGGAGCGCTTGCCCTTCTTGCCGTCGAAGATTGCCCCCCACGGCCTCTTCTCCGGAGGCGAAGGCGGTGGCAATGTCGAACAGCTCGTTCGAGTCCGTGGGCGGGCTGCGTCCCAGCTCGCGCACAAGGTCCCGGCACGTGGTGCCCTCGAGGAACGCGTGCACGATCTCGGACTGTGCCACGCTGGGGAGCTCTGTGCAGCGCTTGGAGAAGCGCCGTATGAAGTCCCGCAGCGACTCGCCCGGCCGCGTGCGGGGAGCGCGGATCCCGGGGAGTTCCCGGGGCGCACGTATGTGCCCCGGAAGTTGCCCACGAAAGTGTGGACTAGATCGTCCCAGTTGTGGATCTGGCTGGCGGGCAAGTGCTCGAGCCATGTCCGGGCCGCATCGCCCAGATGCAGGGGCAAGTTGCGGATGATCACTTCGTCGTTGGTGGCCCCGCCCGGGGGCGACGGAGCCGGGCGGTAATCGTTGAGCCAGACACGGGGGTCCGTCTCCCCGTTGTACTTGACGATCGTCGAGGGCTGACGGAAGCGGCGGGGGGAACGCCGCCGTGCGGATCTCCCGGGCCCGAACACACGGGTGCCCGGGGGCTCCGGCGTTGGGGAGCGGTCCTCACCGCTGTCGTAGCGTCCACCCCTTCGAGGGTGGTAGCCCCTGGCCGCTCGCGCGTCCGCCTTGCCTGGTGCGCCTGGCGTTGATGACGTTGCGGGCGTCTCCATCCAGCGCCCTGCGTGTGTCAAGGAGCCGCTCCTTGGCCGGCGTGCGTCCCTGGTCAGCAAGTTGACCCACGTGCACCGAGGGTTCGCCCCACGGTGCGGGATCATCACCCCGCGCGTCCCCCCCGTTGGCGGATGCGTGAGGCCGAGCTCTCGGCCTCGCCGGACGGCCGCTTGCTCAAGGAGGTTCCGCACCTCGCGGTGCATGTCTCGAGCCTCGGGGGTCGAGGGTGCCGGCATGGCGCGCGGCGGCGTTGCGGCGGCGATGAGCTTTTGGCTCGCCGCGCGGCGGAGTATCCGCGTTGTCGACGTTGGGGACGGGGGTTGAGGCGGTCACGGACTTGTCGGCCCCGGCTCCCGCGCGCGTTCGCCGCGCGCGGAGGCCTCCCCGCCATCGAGGCGCGGAGCGGCCGCACCGTCCGTACTCCTCGCCGGCTTGGCCTCGAGCTCGCGAGCTTGGGCCGGCCTGTGCGTCGACGTCGGCCCCGGCGGGAGCGCTTGGCCCCGAGGCCGGGCGCGCGGCGATCCCCGGGGCGGCGTGACTTCCCCATCTCCGGCGCCGGCCGCACCGGCGGCGTTGGCCGGGTCGTTGGTGATGACGGCGCAACATTCCCGCGTGGGGTCGTAGCTCCCGGTCTCGGGAGTCGTCGGAGCGACCAAACCAGTAGTCCGTGGCGTCGAGGAAGCGCCTGAACGCAAGCCGGGTCCGGCACACCAGAGAAGTCCCACTCCGCGTACCCATGGCGGTTGGCGGGTGGCATCGTGTCGACGGAGCCCGGGGGACGACTCGTCCGTGGCCGGGGTGCCGGGATCCCTGGCGACGAAGACGTGCCGACCAGGCGGAACCCTGCGCATCGTCGTGTTGACGTTGGCATTGTAGGCCGTAGTGGCGCCACGCAGCCCGATGGGAATGCGTGGTCCGGAGACCGCACGCGGTCCCGCCGGGGGCGGCGGCGGTCGTCGTGACGGTGGGCGCACCGCGTTGGGCGGCGGCGCGCTCGGCTGCCGCCGCTCGGACCGCGCCCCGACGCGAGCGTAGCCCGGAGCGATGACGGCGTCGCGGCGTCGACGGGCCCGCGGCATCCGTGCCCTGCGGGCGCCGCGCCGGTGTCGTGCGTGTGGCGGAGACCGAGCGGACTCTGGCCTCGCGGTGTGCGCGAAGCTCCTCACGATTGGTGAGGCGCATGAGATAGCCGTTCCCCGTGGCCTGGAAGTTCAAGTCCCCGAAGCGGATCTCGAACCCGGCCGGGAGGGGGTCCGAACTACCCATGTTGTAGCGGGTACCACGGTACTCCGTGCGGATCACCATGGAGGGAGTTGGCGAAATGACCTTAGGCGCTCGTTTGCCCCACGGTGGGCGCCAACTGTCGGTGCGGAATATGGTCCCGACACTAACCAGTAGATAACGCCTAGGTCTATCCCTCGATGGTCGATGCTAAGCAACAAATGACACAAGGTTTTATCCTGGTTCCGGCCGAGGGGGCCGTACGTCCAGCAGTAGTGTGCTCGTGGCACTATATTGCTCGGCACCGGGGGTGCTTGTAGTGGGGCAAGTACAAGCAAGGCGGGAGAGGAAGCGTGGCTTCCAAGTCCCTGGTGAGTGGCTGAAGATGTTGTGGGAGAATAAGTGAGTGAGTGCACGGTGCGTTGTGTTCAACTGAAAACCGTTCCCCCGCGGCTGGGGGCTTGCCTCCCCTTTTATAGGCCAAGGGGGCGGCGAGTTACATGCATGCCGCGCTACCTGGCTACGTGTGGGAGCACGTCGCGCTACGGTGTAGAGCGGGCGGCCGTCCGGACGATCTTCGCTGCGATCCGTCCATGATGGCCTACCTCGTGCCGAACAGTGGCGGTTCGAGGGTAGGAGGCGGCAGATGGCGATGGCGTCCTCCGATAGGCTTCGAGGGAGGTGCGATGATGGGCGGTACGGGGTACGGGGAGCGGGCGAACGGCGTTCCTTCCCAATGAGCTGCGGTAGCGGAGTGGTTGCTGCAGTGCCCGGGCGTGCGCCTACGGAGTCAGGCGTGCGCCTGCATGCGTGGGTACGGCGGCCGCGCCGTTACAGTGGCCGGGATGGCCATCCTCCGCCTAGCGCCCCTTACCTAACTGCGGGGTCACGGGGAAAGTGGAATCGAGGGTGCGCCCGGCCCCTTTTCGAGGGTCGGGCGCGTTAGCCGTACAGTAGTGGGCGCACGGTGTCACGGGACTGACACCGGCCGTACCGCACAGTCAATCCCACAGTGGCGGGGATGGGCTCCTCCACGGGGAGTTGGTGCGGCGGCACGGGGCGTGAGCCCCGGCGCATGATGGCACCGTCCTGCGGCGTCAGGGCGTTAAATGCCCAAGTACAGGGCCGGCGCATGCGTGCAGGGCGCCCGTGAGCGTGGCGGGCCCCGGCCCGAGGGCGGAGCGGACCCTCGAGCGAGTCGGGACTCGCTCGAGGGGGGAGCGTGCCCTCGAGCGGGGCGGGACCGCTCGAGGGAAGGGTCGCCCCTCGAACGGGGCGGAGTCCGTTCGAGGAGGGGGTTGCCCCTCGAACGGGGCGGAGCCCGCTCGAGGAGGAGCGTGCCCTCGGGCGAGGCGGAGCCTGCTCGAGGGGTCTTCCAGACGGGCCGTCTTGGTGGGCCTCCGGAGTCCTGCCGCATGGGCCATGTCCTGCATGGTTAGTTTCCTGCATGGTTAGGCTTAGCGTATTTCGACGCAGGGATTTAAGTGAGGGTTCCCCCATTGTTTAAGGGGGCCCCTAGGGCGGTCCCCGACAACCGTGGTGCTTAGTGGAATCGCTACTACTTAAAGTACCCATACCGCACTTCGATCTTGAGCTTCACATGCTAGTTGTGCTATGTTCGATGCTAAAAATTGGAGGATTTCAGTTCTGAAAATTATCTTAAAACCCTTGTAATAAAGGTTAGCAAAACCTCTTTTTCCAAGTTGAGAGTAAGAAAAAAAATTCCTATCCAAAGCCAAGTTTATTTTTTTCGCTCCACCATAAGTGTGATTAGCACGATGAGTTAGGCTAGGACCCTTCTCTCTTGGTGAGTTTTAATTTCGAGCAATGATCATGTCCTTGTTCTTATCTTTTGTTGCTAGCCTCGTCATACATTCGGTAACGTGACTTTCACAACGGAAGTCACGTACATCGCCGAATTCCATACCCAACCCTATACATCTCTTTTGTACATCGTATTCCTTGAACACAACCTATTTTCAAAGTTTCGTCTCGTCTCTAGCATGATTTATTTAAAAATTTCAGATTGTATGCATGCGAGGAAAGAGAGAATTGAAAGCTTTGAAAAGTTGTCAAGAGAGAGAAAAATAAAGAGAAAAAGTATGTGTATGGAAAAGAAAGAAAGAAAGAAAGAAAGAAAAATCATATGTGAATGAAAGAAAAAAAAAGAAAAAAAGAGAAAAAAAGAGAAAGATGAGTTAGCAATAAAGGTATGAGAGGGATGGATCAAGTGAAAGAAAAGAAAAAAAATAAAGTGTAAGGAAGGATGTCACGTTGATTGTGAGACGAAACTTTTACTCTAGTTCCAACCATGTGCAATCCGACAACGAGGACATCATTGATGCCTTGAAGTCACAATTTTCTTTTGCCCTTGCACATGTCCACCATTCTAAATCTTCTCATCCTTGATATCCCTACATATGGTTAATTCTCATGATCATTGGCTTTGAAAGGTAGACAACTATTAGAGGAAGTTCTTAGTTTGACAATACTTGTGTTGATTGCGCTAGCCCTACCTATAGCTCCACTTTTACATGATATATGAGAGATTAATGGGAGGTGAGAGTTTTATAAAATTTGGTTAGGATAGCCACTTCATATGAGTGACTTGAGAGAGCTTGGAGAAAGGTTTTTGTCTAATACTTGTTGCAGGAATTTTTGTTTTGGAAATCATAAAAACCCTCCGATGGAAGCAAAGAAGTAAGTATGGCTGAAATTGAAAGCTTCGAGTGAAGAGGTTGAGTTGTGGGGTGAATCTTGACGTGGTAAAAATTCTAAACGCCCATGTTTATGTTTGATTATCATTACTTTGTGTTTATGTATTAAAGATGAAGGGATTGACTAACTTGTGAAGAAGGATAAGTGGTACACGATTACACTCCTTGGACGAAGTTCTTTTACGAGTACTTGCTCGAGGACGAGCAAGAGCTAAGTGTGGGGGAGATGTTGACGGTGTATTTTGGTGCACCTAGCATGTTCATTACACTTTGGTTTGGATTTGATTATGAAACTAACCCGCCACTAGGCACACTAATCATATAACAAGTTCATCTTTGTGCATGCATTTGGAAGTGTTGTGTTTATGTAGGAAAACATGGACATAAAGGACGGATTCGCAACAAGTTCAAAGGAGCATTCATGGAGTCTTGTTCGTGTTCATGAGCTTGCTGAAATCACTTCCAATGGTGGCGAGGACCGAAGTGCTACGAGGAACACCCCCGGGGATTGAAGTGTAAAAGATCAAACTTCATGCAAAGAGAGCCTCCATCTTGATCGCGAGGATAACAACGTCAAAATCATGCAAGTGGAGGGGGCAAAGTAGATAAGTGCGCGAGGACCCACGGAGCAAAAAGGGCGACCGAACCGGGCCGAAATTGGGCTCGGGCCGGCCGGCCCAGGCGGGCCGGCCCAGCCCACTTCGGGCACCGGTTCGGTCCCGTCTTCCTTGCCCTCGAAGGATCTTCGACCCTAAAACCCCCGACGCGCCGCCAACACAGGGGAGAGGAGTTATTCGCACCAGAAGGCCATCCACAAGCTAGAGGGAGAGGAGGAGGATCTCCGGCGGGAGATCAACCACCTCGAAGGAAGCACCTTCTCGTGGAGAAGAAGGAAGACACCGGCGGAAGGGAAACCATGATCAACGGTGCCATGATCAGCACCTTGATGGGGTAATCTTCTCATTCGTCCATGGGTTGTAATCGATATTGAGATGTAATCGCACTTTGTCGGATTATCTATCTATCATCTTGTGTTGAATATACTTTAATGCTTATGGCTTGCAACCGTGTCGTAGAGGGAGTAGAGCTCCGATGCTTCCTTGGATCCATTCAATACGCCGTGGCCATCAAAGGTCTAGTCATGAATACCTTCGCGTAGTGACAGTACGAGAGGAGGGAAAGGGCGAAACCGTGGTCACATCCCCGATAGATTAGATTGGTTTTCATGTCTTTAAGCGATTGCATGCTCTAGTATCGTAGACCCGTGGGCGAGTGTCTTCTACCTTGATCGTTTATCATTCTCTCTAGTGTAGTTTAGTGTTTTCTAGTATAATAGTAGTTAGGGTTTTAGTAGCTAGTGTGTCGTTGTTGATCGAACGCTTGTAATCCCCTTGCTCCGCGGATTGACAAGAACCTTGGGAATCCCGTGGTGAAAAAGGTGTGGGGTCCGTACGCTTGCGGATCGTAGAGGGATACGTCTTTTATCCGTCAACAGTGTGCCATCTTTTCTTACCCACAATGATAACTGGTGCTCCCCAAGGTGATGAACTAGCATGAATCAACCCTTTACCCATTAATTCTTTAATCTGAGCTTTAAGTTCTTGTAACTGATCACTAGACATTCTATATGGGCGCCTAGGGATAGGAGCAGTACCAGGTAAAAGATCAATAACGAACTCAACATCTCGGTTAGGGGGCATCCCTGGCAACTCCTCAGGAAACACATCAGGGTAATCGCACACCACTCGTATATCTTCCAAGGCTGCTCCATCAAGCTTATTCACGGCACTGGCGTTTGATGGTGTGGGATCCGCTGCAAACTCAAACCTTTCACCTGTTGGACTTGTAAGAAGGACTGATCTCTTAGCACACTGTATCACCGCATCACACGCGGTCAACCATCCCATTCCCAGTATCACATCAATCCCCTTTGAATCCAAGATTATAAGGTTGGCACGGAAATCTCTGCCCACGATCTTGAGATGGACGTTGTCACATTTATATATGGCTTTCAATTCCCCCAGGTGAGGTAACTAACATGTGGCGAGACATGGGACTGATGGGTATATTATGTTGAGCTACGAACTGTGATGTAATGAAAGAATGGGATGCTCCAGAATCAAACAAAACTGAGGCAGGAGTAGAGTTTACTAGAAACATACCGAGCACTACTATAGGGTTCTCCTGGGCGACTTCAGCATCAACGTGCATCGCCTTGCCTCGTGCATAGCTCTGTTGTCCTTTGTTGGTCTGCGGGGTCTGACTTCCGCTCCTTGTCTACAGCTGGTTCTGCACTGGGGTGTGTGGAGGGTTCCTTTTTGGGCAAGCATTGGCATAGTTACCAAGCTCTCCGCACTTGAAGCAAGTAGTGGTGGCAGGATTAGGAGGTGCCACGGACCTCACAGGTGTGCCAACTGGAGCTCTCTGCTGACTCTGCTGGGAAGCTGGGGGCGTGGAGTCTGAGGAACAGGACGCTGAAACTGCCGAGCGGATCGTTGCAAACGCGCCGAGCGAGACGTTGGGACTGCTGCTGCCCGAAGTTTCCACCCGGTCCCCCAAAGCGGAACGGGGTGTTCGGCGGTGGGTTGAAGCGCGGGCGAGATGCACTCCCAAACTGCCCAAAGCTGGCGGCCTTCCTCTTCTGCTCTCCGAGCTCCTTGCGCTTGTGCTCCAAGCGGGTGGCGGCATCAACTAGCTGCTGAAAGTTGAGAAAAGGATAGGACATCAGCTGGTACTACAGCGAACCAGCTAACCCATCTAGGAACAGCTCCTGCTTCTTCCTGTCTTCTGCAACCTCCTTAGCTGCATAGCGAGACAACTCAGTGAACTTGTCTCTATACTCGCCCAACCGACATTCCTCCACGCTTCGAGAGAAAGGAACTCCTTCTTCTTGATCTTCATGACTCCGGAGGGTATGTGATGGCTCCCGAAGTTGGTGGTAAACTCTCCCGGGTGATAGTGTCCGGGGCGGCATGAGCGGCGAGTATGCATCCCACCAAGCGGTACGGGATCCTTGAAGTCGTCCTGCCAAGATACGGGACCTTCTATCCGTCGTCACACTAACGGGTAGTGAGCATCTTCAAGACTGTCTTCGACCAATCTTCGGCTTCCGGTGGATCGGCGACATGAGTGAACACGGGAGGGCGGTGACTCATAAACTCCGGTGCTTGTTGCGAGGCGCCGGTGGCTGCACCGGTGGGTTATTGACCGGGCTTGCCGGTTTGTCACGGTGTTGGTCGGGTTACGGGAGGAGCCGAGTCCGTGCCTCCGGGAACTTGCGCCGCATAGCGGGATCCATTGGTGCTGGCTGGGGTGCTCTTCCTTCTGGTTGATCAACTCCTAATCCTGACCTGGTGTTCACCATCTGAGTGTTAGGGACATTACTTTAGATGATTGCACCAAGGGTTAAACTCAGAAAGATAAGATAACAATGATGGTTAGATAAGACAGATTCTGTTGACTCCAAACAATCAGACATAACACTCAGTGTAGGTTACCAACAATTATGGATTTTGGACTGATAAAAGGTAATGAAATTACAAAACCACTCCAACTGGAATCACCTCAATCGGAGTTGTGTAACTCTGGTTATAAAATAATCAAGTCAGGTAGGTCAGCTGTGTTTAACAGATTCGTGAGGCTGTAATGTTTTAGTCATAACTCTCTGATTATCCATCCAAATATTCTGAAATATTCACAGAAAATCAGTCACGAAATTTCTGAACTTTTCCAATTGGTTTTACTGCAATCGGAGTTTTGTAGCTCGAGATAAAATTAAAACAGTGCAGCTGACTCAGAAAACTGCGCGAACTGATTTAGAGATCTCGGATTTGCATTAAGGGAAAACTTAAACAGACAAAAGGATTAAGATAGATAATTGATTGAGACTGAAAGTTAACCACAACAAACTTACTACTAAACCAATGTCGTTGTGGTCATCACTCCACAACACATTGCACTCAAACAAAAATCCAGCTCAAACATTAAGCACGAAACCAAACATTCAACCACACCTCTAAACTAAGCACACTTTACCGATCGTCTACTAGAGATTACAAAAAGAAGACCCTATTCTTAACTTAAACCTAAGGATTATCTTCTGCCATGGCATCTGTGCGGGCGTCAGGGGAGTCGTAGTGTGGCCTCTTGGGTGACGGGGAGGTACATCCTTCTGTGGCTTCATGAGCATCTGGCTGCTCCCTGTTCTGAAGTGCAACTTCTAAGGCACGCCTCTGCTTCTCCAGAGTGAAAATCTGCTGCTGTGCTACATATAGAGTGTTGTTGGCATCGTCCAGTGCGGTGTTCACAGCTGCAAGTATGTAGCGAACATGGCCTCATATGCCATTTGTTCGGAGTTTGATTTTGGTGATTCATGACAGCATGATCATTGGGACTAACCATATTGTTTGAACATGTCTTTGTAGACATTTCTAGGTCCCAAGGATGCAAGAAAACCCCATGCAAAAATGCCAAAACAAAGGGTCAAAACCGAGCAAGAAAAGGAAACGAGAAGACACCGTCGGATGAACCGACGGTCCCTCAAATACAAGCGTCGGTGCAATCGTCGGACGATTTGGTACAGAGGGTGAAACCCTAGGTACCGTCGGATGAACCGACGGTCCAATTTCTACATGCGTCGGACGAGTTGCAGAGGAAGAGCAAGGAAGGCAGTAGCACCGGATGATCCGACGGTCTGAGTGGGGACCCCGTCGGTCTATCCGACGCTCAGTTTGAATTCATACAGAGACGCGCCAAGACGAAGCCTTCAGCACCGGATGATCCGACGCCTTGGTCAAGGCATAGCGTCGGTCTATCCGACGGTCTGTTGGAAGCTAACAGTACCGACTTGGACGCGAGGCCTTCAGCACCGGATGATCCGACGTGGCGTCGGAGCATAGCGTCGGAGCAGTTGTGTCAGAGAACCTCAACGGCTACGTGACGTGGGAGGGGCACCGGATGAACCGACGCCCTGGAAAAGCATAGCGTCGGATCATCCGACGGTACCTTTTTCAGTGGACGTTAGCCAACGGCTAGTTTGATGCCTTGGGCTATTTATACCCCCTCCACTCACTCATTTGAGGTTGCTTTGGATTGTGTGGAAGTGCAGAGGAGTTCAAGACACATTGAAGATCATATCCAATCCATCCAAGTGCTTAATTGCTCATCCTTAGTGCATGCTTTGTGTATGTGCTTAGTGCTAGGCTTAGCTTAGAGCTGAGTGAGTGCAAGGTTGTGCCAACCTTGTGAGGTGATTCTTGAGTGAATCCAGTTGTACAAGGTTCGCCGGAAGCCTTGGGGCCTAAGTGGCTCACCGGCAATCGTCATCGACCCTCCGGCTTGCTGTGGAGCGGCGAGGACACTTTTGTGCGGGGGACGTGGAGACCCCCTTCCTTGGTGGAGAAGCTCCTTAGTGGAGGCGGCATCAAGGTGACCAAGGGAGCTTGACAAGTGCCTAAGTGGCTAGCCTTTGTGGCAAGTCAAGTTGGTGCTCTTGGGAGAGACTTGGTGACCGGGAAGCAATACTCTTGTGTGAGTGCTTCAACAACGTGGACTAGGGGTGGCTTAGTGCCTACCGATACCACGGGATAAATCGCGTGTCAAGAGTTTGCTTCCTCTCATCCCCTTTACGTTTCCGCATTTACTCTATTGCAATCTTTGCTTGCCTCTACTTTCCTAGAGTAGTATCATGCTAGGATTGGCTATATGTTGCAAACCTTCTTTTGGGATGGGAGTTTCACACTAGAACAACCATAGTTGCACATATAGATAGTATGTTCTAGTTTACCTTTGCGCAAAATTAGTGAAGCCATAGGTTAAGATTTTTAGTTGCCTAATTCACCCCCTCCCCCTCTTAGGCTAACGGGCATCCGATTCCTCACAAGTGGTATCAGAGCCGGGACTCACTTCCTTCACAAGGATACGCCAATTCGATTGGTAAATTGTGAAAACCGGCTCATTGGAACGGTTAGGCTTCACCGCCTAGTGAGTTGCTCTATAGAGGAATGAAAGGGGTGGATACCTTAGGTTTGGCTCCACATTTCGATGGCACGGGCTATCCTCGGTGGAAGGTTCTCATGGAGGCCTATCTCCAAGCAAGGGACCTTGATGTTTGGAGAGTCACCGATGAGGGCATGAAAAATGGTACTAGAAAGGAAAAGCAATTTGATGTGATTGCTAAGAGTATCATTTTGTCCTCACTAGATGTAGGCGTTTTCAATAGAGTTTTTACTTGTGAAAATGCTCATGAGCTATGGAAAACCATCAAGGAGCAAAATGAGGGTTCAAAAGAAGTTGCTAATGAACGCTACGGTTGTCTCCTTGAGGAATTCAATAGCTTTAAGCAACTTGCTAATGAAAATGCCGAATCTATGTACTCACACCTAAATGTGCTTGTCAATGAGATTAATGCCTTAGGTGTGAAGGACATCACGGACTTGAACATCAACCGCAAGATCCTTCAAAGTCTCCGAAAGCCCGACTATGACTTGGTGAAAGCAATCATCTACGAGAAGAAGCTCGAAGATTTGAAGCCATCGCATATCTTGAGCAAGATCATGGCACATGAGCTTCAACTAATGCCCAAGTCAAAGAAGGCGCCCCAAGAACCATCTTCTCCAACCACAAGCTATGCTCTCTCAAGCCGACAAGAGAAGGTGTTGAGTAGAATGGCTACTCATGGAAGCTCAAGTGAGGATGATGGTGACAATGAAGATTCCTCAAGTGATGAAGAGGTTGAATCTATGGTGGCCGAGTACGTGAAGAAGATCTTCAAGTATGTGAAGAAAGTCAACATGTACGGCTACAACATCCACTTGAGAGAAGGGCGTCATCATCAACACATCAAGTTCACCAAGATCAAGCACAAGCCCAAGAAGAAGGTGGTCAAGGAGAGAAGACCAAGGCAAGAAGCAACCTTCGCCGTCCGCGAGTGGACAAGTGGTGCATCAAGTTCTTCTAGCTCAAGCGATGAATCAAGAAAGAACTTCACCACCCGCTTCATGCAAGGTCCTTCATCATCACACATGTGCCTTATGGCCAAAGGTATGGAAAGCAATGTAAGTGATGACGAATCCGACACCACCTCTCTCAATGATCTTGTTGAGCTAATCCATGAGCAAAAAGGAATGCTTGAACAACAAGCTAATGAAATTAAAGAACTCAATGCTCTCAATGATCTTAGTGACACCCTTGCTACAAATTATGAACATTTGTTGTGCAAATTCAAATTGCTTAGCAAGGAGTGTGATGAGCTAAAATCTAAGCTTGAGAGCAATGAGACTAAAACAAGTAATTCCTTTGAGCTTGATGAAACATCTATCCCTTGTGCAATTCCTATCTCCAAGGTAGATGCTTCAACTTCTTGCATTGATTTAATTGATGAATCTTGCTCACCATCTTGCCATGAGAATGTTGTTGTATAATCATGTGATTATCTCATAGGCAAGGAAAATGATGAGCTCAAGCAAGAAGTGAAATGGCTCCGAGAGAGGTTGGCAAACTTGATGGGCAAGGGCAAGAACGATGAAGAACAAGTGGACATCTCTCAAGACATGAAGAGCCAAGTTCAACCTTCTCAAGATAACCGTGATCACATGGTGAAGAAGCTTGAGAAGGGTGCAACCGTGACTTGCTACAAGTGTCATGAGGAAGGGCACAAGTTCTACAAATGCCCCCAATTTGTCAAGAAGATGGACAAGGGTGCAAAGAAGAAATTGAAGCCCACCATCAAGAGCTCCCTCATCTACACCAAGCCCAACCGCAAGAACAAGACCAAGAGCAACACCTACGTCATCAAGAAGAAGGCTAATGGCAAGGTGGTTGCACACAAGGTTGGGAAGATGAAGGAAGAGCGGGGTTGGAACCAACCTATTTGGGTGCCCAAGGAAGTCATCACCAACATGAAGGGGCCTCAAATGGTTTGGGTTCCAAAGGCTACTTGAAGGCCTTAAAGAGCGGGGACTTGGGAGGCTTGGCACAATCAAGATGAGAAGATTCAAGCCTATAAGCCAAGCTTGCGAATTGGAAACTAGAACCCATCTCTTGTATCATTGTAGCTCCATTGCCTTGTTTAGGATGCATTTGTTACAATGTTTACATATGGTAGGTTGCTTGTGTCATGTGCTAACCCATGAGCAATCTACATGGTTTGATTAGTGTGTAGGAAAGCTACACTTGTTCTTTCATGGTGCATGTTTTCATATATATCTCCTTGCATCATGAGCAAGCTATAGGGTAAGCTTCCCCTTTGTTTTCATAAACAATGTGCATACATTTGGTTGGTGATTCAAACACTAAATGCACACATTTAGGGGGAGCTCATCCTATGGTTTGGTTATGGGACTAACATTGTTTCAAGCTTATCTTATGTAGTCCCTTAGCGACGCGTTCCGGTGCGGTGTTTCATTCTAAGAGAATGCTATTTCACTCTCAATGTGATCTAACATCTCTAAAAGAGTGAATATAGCAATATGAGCTTCATGCTATTGAGTCATGTCCTTGCGAGCTTATGTCTCTATATAAGTTCAAAGGCAATGTACTCATACATTCCTAATCCTTGTGGTACCCCAAGTGTCTTCTATACAAGCTTCTTTCAAGTGGTGTCACCTAGTGATATCATTTCCAAGTGGCTCATCTCAATGTGGTGCCAACAAGGTAGAGAGGATCATCCCGCGGAGGTATGCAATGATCAAAAGACTACAAGTGATATCTACAAGTGGTAATGTAACAAGAACCCATTTGTCTTATCTCTTGTTCCTTAAGCTACCTCTTTGCATGATATGCTCTAAGCTTCCTTGTTTTACAAGTTTGTAGTTGTGCACTTGTTTCTCACTACCCTTGTCTTACAAGTGGTATTCTTTTTATGCACACACTTAGGGGGAGCTTAGTTTGTATCATGCTAGTCTCATGAGCATGTGATCCACCTTAGTTATTCTCACATATGGTATCTTCATCGATATCATACATATGGATCATGGTTCATGTGGCTTTCTCCCTTGCATTTTACATCTCTCTTTTGAGCTATGGTTGCTAGATCTTGCTAGTTTCCTTGTACCCGTTTGCTTGGACTTTTTGGAGATTTTATTCCAAAGGGGGAGAATGTGAGACCAAAGCAAGAGTGTGGCTTAAGCTTACAAGTGGGCTCAAGGATGCTTACAAGTGATTTCAAGGATTTGAGATCAAAGGGGGAGAATGTGAACATAAGATCAAAAAGGGGGAAGTTTGATCTAGGGGGAGTTTGGATGATGGTAAGCATCCAAGCAAGTGTAAGTGGTTCTAATTCTGTCAATTCTAGCAAATTTATGCTTGCTTTGGTTGTGTTGTCATAAATCACCAAAAAGGGGGAGATTGTAGCGAACATGGCCTCATATGCCATTTGTTCGGAGTTTGATTTTGGTGATTCATGACAAGCATGATCATTGGGACTAACCATATTGTTTGAGCATGTCTTTGTAGACATTTCTAGGTCCCAAGGATGCAAGAAAACCCCATGCAAAAATGCCAAAACAAAGGGTCAAAACCGAGCAAGAAAAGGAAACGAGAAGACACCGTCGGATGAACCGACGGTCCCTCAAATACAAGCGTCGGTGCAATCGTCGGACGAGTTGGTACACAGGGTGAAACCCTAGGTACCGTCGGATGAACCGACGGTCCAATTTCTACATGCGTCGGACGAGTTGCAGAGGAAGAGCAAGGAAGGCGATAGCACCGGATGATCCGACGGTCCGAGTGGGGACCCCGTCGGTCTATCCGACGCTCGCCTTGAATTCATATAGAGACGCGCCAAGACGAAGCCTTCAAGACCGGATGATCCGACGCCTTGGTCAAGGCATAGCGTCGGTCTATCCGACGGTCCGTTGGAAGCTAACGATGCACCGACTTGGACGCGAGGCCTTCAAAGACGGGATGATCCGACGTGGCGTCGGAGCATAGCGTCGGAGCAGTTGTGTCAGAAAACCTCAACGGCTACGTGACGTGGGAGGGGCACCGGATGAACCGATGCCCTGGAAAAGCATAGCGTCGGATCATCCGACGATACCTTTTTCAGTGGACGTTAGCCAACGGCTAGTTTGATGCCTTGGGCTATTTATACCCCCTCCACTCACTCATTTGAGGTTGCTGGATTGTGTGGAAGTGCAGAGGAGTTCAAGACACATTGAAGATCATATCCAATCCATCCAAGTGCTTAATTGCTCATCCTTAGTGCATGCTTTGTGTATGTGCTTAGTGCTAGGCTTATCTTAGAGCTGAGTGAGTGCAAGGTTGTGCCAACCTTGTGAGGTGATTCTTGAGTGAATCCATTTGTACAAGGTTCGCCGGAAGCCTTGGGGCCTAAGTGGCTCACCGGCAATCGTCATCGACCCTCCGGCTTGGTGTGGAGTGGCGAGGACACTTTTGTGCGGGGGACGTGGAGACCCCCTTCCTTGGTGGAGAAGCTCCTTAGTGGAGGCGGCATCAAGGTGACCAAGGGAGCTTGACAAGTGCCTAAGTGGCTAGCCTTTGTGGCAAGTCAAGTTGGTGCTCTTGGGAGGGACTTGGTGACCGGGAAGCAATACTCTTGTGTGAGTGCTTCAACAACGTGGACTAGGGGTGGCTTAGTGCCTACCGATACCACGGGATAAATCGCGTGTCAAGAGTTTGCTTCCTCTCATCCCCTTTACGTTTCCGCATTTACTCTATTGCAATTTTTGCTTGCCTCTACTTTCCTAGAGTAGTATCATGCTAGGATTGGCTATAGGTTGCAAACCTTCTTTTGGGATGGGAGTTTCACACTAGAACAACCATAGTTGCACATATAGATAGTATGTTCTAGTTTACCTTTGCGCAAAATTAGTGAAGCCATAGGTTAAGGTTTTTAGTTGCCTAATTCACCCCCTCCCCCTCTTAGGCTAACGGGCATCCGATTCCTCACAAAGTAGACTCTGGACATTGTTCAGCGTTCCTTCATAGGCTGGTGCTGGGGCGATGTAAGTCTTGGCTTCCCCACTGGCTCTGAAAGGTGTGTAACGGCAGTGGGTATCCTCCAACCTGTCACGGTCCTTGTGAGAGAGCACATAGAGCGCCCTCCGAGCTAACTCTGCTATACCAGCATCCATAGTAGTCCTGTGAGCCACATCATAATGCTTGGACACCTCCTTCACTCCACGTCATGGAATGTACTCCTCCAGGATGGCAGCAACTTCCCAATGGGGCTCGAACGACGGATAAGTCCATAGCTCACAATGGTAGATAGGGGCCTTATCATAGCCCAAGCGGAGTACCATAGCTCGCAGGTGGTCTGCCATGGGAATGCCTACTTCATCAGCTCTGTAGCGGTGCACTTCCCAGATCGCTTCCTCAGCTTCCTCCTCTTGCTCTTGTTCTTCTTCCTCCATCTATTGATCAAGGTGGTCCTGATCTTCTCCTGGCGCTTGCTCCTCTAGGTTGGGTTGTTCAACTGGCTCATCCTCCTCTGGGATGATCTCCTCTGGATCTTCCTCATCATCAGGTACCATGATAAGGTTAGGGAAGACCATAGGTGCAGGCTCCATCTCAATCTCCTCATCTGTGTCTCCATCATGGAAGTCATGGTACTGTTCTTGTGGAGCATACTGATTGACTGCTCCATCAAGAGAGGTCTTCAAATTGTGAACCATCTGTAGTGCAGTGCAGAATGAGATAGATGGTAAGACAAAAAGGATGAGAGCTAAAGTGTCACACCCTGAAATTTCCAATTTCAGGATGTGAATAGAAAGAATAATTAAATAACGATTTTCTCATAATTTTAAAATTTTTCCAACATTTATTTTTCTTTACAGGGAATATAGTATAGGAAAAATCCTTTGATTGATTTTCTAAATTAAATAAAAGTTATGTGTGTTGCATTCATGCCGATGCATCTAGTGGTTCTTGAGTGCAAAAAGGGTTCAAAAATGCGTTTAGGAGCTGTCCAAACTCTCCCGAGAATTTTCCGGATTTTTCTGGAATTTATTCTCATTTTCCTTGAGCTATTTCAATTTATTAGAAGGCTCTAAAATCTTTTTCATGAGCACCAAATGCTTTATTTGGGTTGCTCGTGTCTTAATCTAGCTCTAGGAATTTTCCCGGAATTTTTGGGATTTTCTGACTATTTTTCGTGCTTTAACGTATTTTCTGGACTTTTCTGGAATTTCGTATGCACTGGAAAATATTTCGGAAAAAAAAAAGAAAAAAAAAACCTATCTACCTGTTTTGGGCCGAGCCCACCTGCCCGGCTCGCTCCGCCGTCGACCCGCGCCCGGCCCGCCAGGGCCCATCCGGGGCCCGGCGAGGCCGGGCCGGCGCCCGACCATGGCCGCCGCCCGTGGCGTGCCGGGTCCCGCACCCGCGCCCCTATAAAGGCGGCCCCGCGCCCGCGCCCCCGCGCCCTAGCCGCCTCCCGCGCCGCCGCCTCCCGCGCCCCGCCGCCTACGGTGCCGCCGCCGGCCTAAGCCGCGGCGCCACCGTACCGACCGCGCCGCCGACGGTTGACCCGCAATACCGGCCGGCTCCGTCGTCCTCCGCCCGAGGTGAGCCCCCCATCGAGTTCCCCTTGATCCCCTCTATCCGTTTTGTGCCTCGGCCGAGCTTCTCGTCGCCCGTGCCGCCGGCGCCGCGATGGACAGGAGCTCCTGTCCATGGCCGTTTCCCTCCTGTGTCCTGAGGAAGAAGATGGAAGCTTTGCACTTGACCCCCTGAAAAATCTGGAAAATAATTAGATCCACTTTTGAGTCTTGCATCTTTCCTCGAAAACCCCCTGGAAAGATTAGATTCCCTAGATCCAATCCATCCCGAAACTTTTTGCAGATCTAACCCCTAGATTTTATCCATTCCCGAGCACTATTTGGTGTGTCTTGCAAATCTTCTTTGCTAGCCCCTGAAATCTACGGTTAATCGCGAACAGGTCCTTACAATCTTGTTTCTCTCATATCTTTTTCGTTTTAGCTCCGATTTAATCCGTTCAAGTTGCGTTAGGTCCATAATAATGTAAAGCACGCGTTAGTGATGAGTTTTCACCATGTTTTGTTTCTGAAAATAAAATTAATAATAATTTTGATTAATGTCTAGTTATGCATGCCTTTTATAAATAAAAGCTATATAGATCTATAAATCGTTTTTCATAATCAAATTTAATTTGATTAATGATTACTTTACATGCTTTTATGAATAAAATCAAATTAGATCTTTTACTCGGTTTTCCATAAGTCAAATATTAAATTGCTTAATGATTAATTAACTTTTATAATTAAAAGTTGATTAGGCTTTTACTCCGGCTTTATAAATAAATGTTAATCTTGATTAATACCAATTTAATACTGTTTTTGATAATAATATGATGAACTCGAATTACAAAGTTTCGTTTAGATTGTTCATATAGTTTAGTTTTTCTAAATTAAATGTTTAATCAGTTAAATCAATATATGAATCTTTATTAATAAAACTTGAATAGTTCTTTACACCGGTTTCATAAATAAAGTTTAATTCACTTTAATTCTAACAGAGGGTATTTTCTTTATGAAATATCCTTACATATATTTTGCTAATTAAAATAAATCCAGCTCATAGCCTTGTTCTCTTAGTTATGCAAACAATTCGTTAGACGTTCGGTATCAGCTTTATCTCTTTTGATCAAGTTCTAAATCTTTCTAGTGTTAGCCTGAGCTAAACCGTGTGCATCTGATCAAGCCTTAGAGTTTCTGTTATCTTAGTAGCCTTATCTGTGTGAGTAGTTGCACTGCTCATTTGCCTATCAAGTAATCTTATCACTCTTGTTTCATCATAGAATCTTGTTTATCAGCATCTAGTTAGTTGATGTCCATTCCGTCTCTGTTAGGTTGTCTCTTCATGAGTCAGCTGTGTTATTGTACCTAATCTATCGTAGCTATCTTTCTTTAGTGTTTACCCTGTTATCCACTTCACCTGCTAGATCAGTTCACCCTTGGTTAGTATATCAGTTGTTCATCCGAGTTCTCTTTGTAGACCAGTTCTCCTAGACCCTAGCCTAAGGTTTCTTATGCGCTTGATAGTTCGTTGCTATCCGTCTAGTTCGTTTCTCAGTAACTTGTACGTTAGCATGTGTATCACCTGTTACTTGTTTTAACATTAAAGATGCTTGTTAATCTTGACTAATTCTTATTGCAATGCTTTTATCCATAAAAAGTGATTAGGTGCTAATCCGGTTTTCTTTAATCATGATGTAATTGGTTAATCCCTATTCATAACTAGTTTTTCTAAATAAAAGATGTTAGAGTTAAACATCGGTTTTCATAATAAAGTTAATATGCTTAATGACATCATAAATGCCTTTTCAATATTAAATATGTTTAGTTGAACACGTGACATAAAGTTACTCGTCTAGGTATCTTATACTTATCTTTTTAAAGTAATTGTTAATTTGACATAACTTCTACTCGAATGTTGTAAATAAAATATGATTAGGCTTATCGTGATTTCTTTAGTTAAATGTAACTTGTTTAATGGTAACATAGAGTATTTCTCTGAAATATTCTTTCACATGATTTCTTAATTAAAATATGCCAAGCGTAGTTTATTGTGATTTGATAATAATCTTTCGATAGATTTGAGCTTAGTTCCGTTCTCTGTGGTTCCCTCGTTTCTTGCGTAACCATTAGAATCGAGCTCTATCAATGTGATCTTTCCGGTTCTTGCTCAATCTTTCATAACCATCTCTTTAAAGCTAACCAAGCCGTTCCAAGCACACTTTGTGTTCTTTAGTGATCCATCTAATCGAGCCTATCCTTTAGCGCGTTCTTTTAAAGCTTCCTTATGATTGGTGCTTTGTTCTTAGTTTATGCTTGTTTGTTTGCTTTGTGTATGTTTGTGCCCGATGCTTGATGCGCCTAGAGTGAACGTCGTTAGAGAAGTTGGAAGAGCTTGAAGTTGAAGATATTCTGAGCAACTACTCTTTGGTTAAAGGCAAGTGTGTCCTTGATTTTGTCCTAAGAATTATATTTAATCACTCATTGCATTGCTTGCATTAATTTTGATGGGCTCCTATTAAGGATTACCTAGTCTTTGATTGTCATTCCTTGTTAACCTGGGTTTACATTTATGTTGGGTAGCTATGCTTAGTTGCTATACATGGGTTATGGTGGTTTTAATGAACATTAATGATGAATCATGTTATACCTTTATGCTATATCTGTGGATGTTAATACAAGACCATATGCTTAATCGGAACATGGAGAACCACCCAGGACAACAGTGCAACCACAAGGACTATATGGCTCTGGTCTTGGCCGAGTAATTAGGGAAGTCTTTGTGTGGTTATTACTCGCATAGTAGGTTGGGGACGGAGGAATGCTTTTATGGCTCTTCTATTCGGAGCAGTTGATGGAACGGAAGACTCTATGGCTTACCGTCCGTAATAGAAGTGTGGTACGAAAGATAGCCTCTATGACATACTACTATGGACTAATACGCACGGGAGGACTCTTTGTAAAGGCCTCGTAGCGTCCCTATGCAGCCACACCTCGGTAGTGTGGTATTGTGCCTACTTTTGCACAGCGTGGTTGGGTGCAAAACTCTTCGGAGTTTTTACGCGACTTGTGGGTAAAGATGTACAACCTCTGCAGAGTGTAAAACTAATCGATTAGCCGTGCTCACGGTCAAGAGCGGCCTGGACCCTCACATGATAATTGAACTTTAAGATGGACTTAAATCGTTCTCTCTGGTTATTCTGGCCATGTGCTTATGGCGTATCTCTTATCTTATGCTTAATGTGGGTTGGTATAAACTTATATTTTATTAGTAATCAGGTGCTAATAAAATTTGATCAACTAAAATTGCTTAAAAGCTTATAGCCCAGTCCACTATAAAGCCTTTGCATTCATTCTTTTCTCCACACTTGCTGAGTACGACAAGTGCTCACCCTTGCTATAACCATTGTTGCTCAGAAAGAGGATGCTACTTTGAAGTCTTGTGAAGACGTTGCTGGTGCTAGGCGTACGCAACCCCCAGTCGATTGCCTGTGATGTTTGGAGCCTTCGTTTCCAGGATAAAGCGTAAACCTCTGATAATCTTTCTTTTTCATACGTGATACTGTTTCTGTATTCACTTTTATGTCACTATATGCATGAAACTTGATCCTGACATGCATATAGGCTTGCACTTGGTTTTCTTCGGAAAGTCGGGTGTGACATAAAGCAAGCACAAGGTAAAGAATGCAGATAGCTCAAGAGTAAGGCAAAAAGGCAAGAGTAAGGTTAATAGAAGTAAAGCAAGCATGTAAGAGAAATCTTCTATGATTATAAAATCCTTAATTCGACCATTTCTATCTAGGCTAGCGTTCCTACAGTCAACACAGCTCTGGTACCACTCTGTCACACCCAGTTTTAAAGGCAAAACCGAATGCATTGATCACGTGTGCGCTAGGATCAAATTACACACACGCTTAGACATAATGAATACCAAAAACAGTGCCACATGATTAAAGAGTTATTACAAACCATAGTCTTAAACGAAACTTAAATAAAGAGTTCTCGCAGCGGACACAATGCCTCCACAGGCAGCTGACTGAAGACTACGCACACCTAGAACTCCTGGAAATCTCCTGGAATATCTTCAAAGTTCTCCCAGTCTGAGCAGCAATCCGGGTATTGTAGATGCAAGAGAATAAACAAGAGTGAGCACATGACGTACTCAGCAAGAGAGAACAACATAACATGCAAGGCAATATGGTGGATGGCTAAGGTTCAAGCAGTTAAGCATTTTAGTGGATCAAGTTTTATTAGCAACATGATTACTAAAGAGTGTAAGTTCATACCAACCCAATTAATAAGATATAAGCATCATAAATAAAGAATAAAACAGCAGTTAAATATTAAAGTTCCATAATTTAATCATGTGAGTGTCCAGGCCGCTCTTGACCGTGAGCACGGCTAATCGATTAGTTTAACACTCTGCAGAGGTTGTACATCTTTACCCACAGGCAGTGTAAAAGCTCCAAAGAACTTTGGACCCAACCATGCGGTGTTTGCAAGGCACCATACCACACTACCGAGGTGCGATCGCATAGGGACGCTACATGGCCTTTACAAAGGTTCCCTAGCAAGTTATGACCCACAAGGTCCGGATCAGTTAGCAAGGTGTAAAGTCCCCTAGCAGGTCGATACCCCACCATAAAAATAATAACTCACCCAACCCCCTGCTAGAGCGAGTCTATACCCCGCAGCACTCCCGATCCCTTGTCCTTATCAGGTAAGACCATCCCAAGCTAAAGTTCCTAATTATTCAACCAAGACCATTGCCCATTAGTTCTTGTGGTTGTACTGTTTTCCTGGGTGGTTCTCCATGTTCCGATTAATATATTAAAGTGGTCTTATAAAGTAAAGATCATAAACGGAACATAGGATAATAAAAGTAACCAAGTTTGATTAATACCAATCCCAGTTGAGCATGCTAAGCAAACGCTACCACAAGATTAATTTAATAAACCCGATATCAAGGTAGAGGTAGTAAAAGTCTAGGCATGATCCTTAATAGGTCCCCATCAAATTAAGGCAAGCGTAAAAGTAAAGACAGTGAATTTGAATGCATGTTATGTAGGACAAGCGGGTATGCATCAAGGAAGACTTGCCTTCAACAAAGCCTTGCTGCTCAAACTCTCGCATGACTTGATCTTCAAATCCTTTGAACGAATCGCTCTCTACGGTCCCCAATCATCACATACAAACATACAACAAGAATAAATAAGAAACATTCACCAAACAGATCAAACAGATCTAAACAATAGCACAACACTAATCTACGCTTCGAGACGAACGCATGGACATAAAGAACGCTAAAATCAGAGCTAATACGACTAAGTTATGGCTTAGGGAAGGTGTAGGGACTAATCTGCAAAGATTTGAAAAGATTCTGGGCTAAAATAAAGAAAAAGGACTGAACTTAAGAAAATTTCTAAGGTGGAAGGGTACATCTGTGAATTCCGGAAAACTTTGGGGGTTTTCCGCAAAGCTGCCGGGGCCGGCGGGGTTTGACCTAGTTGACCCGGTTGACTTGATTTAGATCCGTTGGATCTAGATCTCCCGGCTGCGGTTTCTTGCGGGTTAAGCAACGGCGGCGGATGGATCTAGATCGCTGGATCTAGATCCGGCGGCGCAGGATGCATGCAAGCGGCCGGCGGCGGGGCAGTAGCCGGCGGCGAGCGGGATGCGGCGGCGCGGGGCGGTGAGCTCGGCCGGTGAACCCGATTACGGGCTCCAGGGCACGGTTCGACACGCGGAAGGCACCTAGACGAAGCGTGCGGGACGGCGGCGGCGGCCTAAGGGCGGCGGTAGTGACGGAGTCGCGGCGGCGCAGGCGCTCAGCATGGCGGTGCGGCGACGCAAGTCCGGCGACGGCTCCAAGGCGTTGCATGGCACGGGTTCGAGGACAAGCGGCGCGGGGCTGCAACTTACCTCCTTGTGTGGCTCTTAGGCGACTTCACGGCGACGAAGCGGCGGCGGAGTCGAGGTTTCGACGGCGGCGGCAGAAACTCGAGCTATGGTTCCGGCGGCTTGCGGCTAGGGCAAAAGGCGGCATGGGCTGCTCGGGTAGGAGGTCCAGCGGGCGGTGGCTGGCTTAAATAGCCTGGGGAACCGAACATGGCGTGCGTGCTTGGCCTGGACTGCGCGGTTGCGGCGGCGATGTCGGACTCAGGGTTGAGTCCGGCGCGGGGACAACACCGCGGGCGGCATGACAACGGGGCCCCACGGGTCAGCCTCAGCGGGCGGAGGCGGGGGAGCGGCCGCGGCGGCTAGGCGGGCGGGCGGCCGGGCCGGGAAGCCGTTAGCGGGCCGGGTGCCGCTTGCGTGGGGCTGGCGGCGATCGGCCGGATTGGGCCGGCGCGCAAGCGGGCTGCTGCTGAGCGCGGGTAGCTGGGCTGCTAGGCGGCCTAGGCGGGTGCGGTGTCCTGCTGGGCTGGATACTGCTGAGCGGGCTGGATAGGATGGGTGGGCTGAAAAGAGAAAGGGATAGGGTAGGGAGAGGAGAAGGGTTTAAGGGTTTGACTAAAAGAATTCAATTCAAATAGAATTCAAACCTTGAATTTGAATTCCAGCAACCAAAAGAAATACACCAGCATGAATGCCATGATTAATTCCTATATTTCATTAACTTTATTTTAGAAAAGTTTTAAATGCCTAAACATAAATAAAGCAACCTTATATTTCTTAAGCAATTAAAGGTTTCTAGCAAATTTTAATAAAGCCAAATTTTTAGCAAAATGTGGGTGTTACAACAACATTCTCCACCCCCTTTTTATCACAAATTTCAACATCAAATTCTTGGAGAAGAAGGATCCAACGGATCAAACGTGGTGGCTTCCTTCCTAGCCAAGAGATACTTGATGGCTGCGTGATCGGTGTAAACAATGACCTTCGAGTTCACGATGTAAGATCTGAATTTTTCAAAAGCGAACACCACTGCTAGCAACTCCTTTTCTGTAGTGGCATAGTTTAATTGTGCCCCATTAAGAGTTTTGCTAGGGTAGTAAACAGCGTGAACTCGGCCTTCCTTTCTTTGACCCAAAACCACGCCTACGGCGTAGTCACTTGCGTCACACATGATCTCGAAAGGTTGGCTCCAATCCGGAGGTTGAATAATGGGTGCACTTACCAACGCACTTTTCAAGGTCCGGAATGCCGCTAGGCACTTCTCATCAAAGTTAAAAGCCAAATCCTTTTGAAGGAGATGCATTAAAGGCTTAGTGATCTTTGAGAAGTCCTTAATAAAATCCGGCATGGCCTAGAAAGCTCCTTAAGGACTTAACATCTGTCGGAGGTGGGAGTTGCTCAACCGTCTCTACCTTACCTTGTCCACTTCAATGCCTCTCGCGGATATAACATGTTCGAGCACTATGCCTTACTTAACCATCAAGTGGCACTTTTCCCAATTTAACACCAAGTCTACCTCCGCACACCTCGTGAGGACCTTATCCAAGTTTGCCAAGCAATCCACGAACGTCTTTCCATAAACGGAAAAATCATCCATGAACACCTTGACAATTTCTTCGATGATTCCGAGAATACGGCCATTATGCAACATTGAAAAGAGGTCGGAGCATTGCATAGACCAAAGGGCATCCTTCTATATGCAAACATTCCATAAGGGCATGTAAACGTTGTTTTGTGTTGATCGTCCGGGTGAATGGGAATTTGCATGAACCCCGAGTACCCAACGAGAAAGCAAAAATAAGTGTGGTTCGCTAATCTCTTGAGCATCTTGTCAATGAACGGTTGGGGGAAGTGATCTTTCTTCGTCACTTCGTTAAGCTTACGATAATCGATACACATCCACCACCCGGTCATGGTTCTTTGCGGTATCGACTCGTTCTTCTTATTCTTCACCACGGTTAAACCTTATTTCTTTGGTACACAATGTATCGGGCTCACCCACTCGGTATGCGGAACCGGGTAGATGATTCCGGCATCAAGTAACTTGATGACCTCTATCTTTACTACCTCTCACATGGCATGACTTACCCACCTTTGGTGGTCCACTACAGGTTTACATTGGTCTTCCATTGGTATATGATGAGTGCAAAAGGCTGGGCTAATACCTTTGAGATCATTGATTGAATATCCAATCACCTTCCTATGTTTTTTCAATAAAATAAGCAACTTCTCATTTTCTTCGGGACTCAACTCGTCGCTCACAATGACTAGATAAGTCTTGTTTGGGCTCAAAAATTCATACTTTAATCCTTTGGGCAAAGGTTTAAGGTCTACCTCGGGCACTTGTGGCTCCTCGGGTTTAATTTCTCCTATGTCCTCAAATTTTTCTTCCCCCACGCTTCCATCATGTGGTTCTAAGCCTTTTGTTGCTTCTTCTAGTTCTTCATCTTGTTGATTACTAATTTGATTTTCCATCGCTCTTTGCAGCGGGTCTCTAAGGGTTTCAACAAAACAAAGACTATCTACCTCCTCTACTTCTTCTTCGGGAGGAAAGGGTGTAGGGTGTTAAGAAACGCGAAGAAAGTTATATGTGTACTTTGTTCCATTAAGGTTCATTGTTACTTTGCCTTCTCCGGCATCCAACACGGCATCAACCAACTTAAGAAAGGGTCTACCTAGGATTATGTGATCATGATTACTATGGTAAGCATCTATAACAAAGAAATCGGTTGGTATACATTTTCCAAAGATTTTTACTTTCATGTTGCAAGCAATACCTAGAGGTTTAATAGTTCTACCATCTCCCATAATTAATTTTGTTGATGTTGGAGCTATGTCTAGGTTGTGGTCTTGAACTTTATCGTAAATTTTAGAAGATAGGACACTTACCTGGGCTCCGATGTCGCTTAAAGCTTTGTATTGAACTCCATTGATCTCGCAACTCAAGTGTGGTGCCACCTTCTCTTCTTCTCCGGATCCTATCACGTAAACTTCGGCGAGGAGAGCGTATGAAGATGCTTCGGGCTTGATCCCCATGATTCTCTTCACCTCGGCTATGTGTTCCGTATCCACTTCATCATCTCCAAAGAGCTTTTGAAAGATCTCACCGGTGGTTTCAAGGTTGTATGAATCTTCCGCTTTCTTCTACGGTGGGAAATCCACTTCCAATGCTCTTGCCATCCCCTTTTGATTAGGGAACAGTCTTCTCTTGTCGAATACTTCTCCGTAATCGATAGGAACCCAATCCATTGGTTCGAACTCCCTTAGTGGCTTCACGCTTGACGTGCTTCTCTTGTTTGTCTCATTTAGTACGACTAAGTCAAGCTCGGGGTAGTTCTTGACTTGATGTGTTCTTGTTCAAACTTTTCCAGGATTGGCTCCTCTTTTGTGACTTTCGGGGTTGCCTCTTTAGAAAATTCAGCACACTACTTCTTCCTGGAATTATATTCTGGCTCTTCCGCAAGTCTTGTTTCCCAATCTCTTGGCATGGCAGCCGCTTTACTAATTTTTTGTAGAAGTTGAGCGGCTTCCATGAGTGTTTTCTCCATAAGATGCCCACCTGCACACATTTGGATGTGTTGCATGCAACTAGGGGTTAGGGAAAAGAAAAATGTATGCAAGAGTACGTCACCGGAGAAGCCGAGTCTTGGTCCTTGTTCAATCAACTCATTAAACCTATTCCAAGCTTGGTCTATCCCTTCCTCTTCTCCTTGCGTGAAAGTGATCACTTGCCTCCTTAGATATTGAACCATGCTAATTGGAAAGAACTTCTCGCAAAACTTCTTTGTCAGCTTGTTCCAATTGCCTTCAACTTCAAAGGACGCAAACGAGTACCATGTCTTTGCTTCGCTGGCAAGTGAGTAGGGAAAGAGATTCCATTTGAACCATTCATCGGGAACTCCTTCTTGACGCTCAGTGTTGCATAGCGTCGTGAAATGCCTTATGTGTCTATATGGGTTCTTTGTAACCATCACTTCAAACGGGTTTGCCGCCACCATTTCGATGATCTTGGATTTAATTTCATACTTGGTCGATTCAAGCTTCGAATCCGACTCTTGTACTCTTATGTCTTCACATTGAGGGCTAGCGTAATCCCTTAGTGATTTCTCCGGTTCTTCCACGGGTTGGTTGATGAACGCCATCTAGATAATATGTGTTGGATATTGCAAACAAAAGATAAACTAAATATAAAACTAAGTTAGATGCAAACCAAATGATGTAAACTAGCTTTCTCCCCAACAACAGCGCCAGAAAAAGGGGTCTGTTGACGGCTAAAAGACGTATCCCTCTATGATCCGCAAGCGTACGGACCCACACCTTATTCACCACGGGATTCCCAAGGTTCTTGTCAATACGCGGAGCAAGGGGATTACAAGCGTTTGATCTACCTCTACACACTAGCTACTCAAACCCTAAATATGATCAAACTAGAAAACAACTAAACTACACTAGAGATAATGATTAAGAAATCAAGATAGGAGGCACTCGCCCATGGGTCTACGATACTAGATCATGCAATCGCTTAAAAACATGAAAACCAATCTAATCTATTGGGGGTTGTGACCACGGTTTCGCCCTTTCCCTCCTCTCATACTGTCACACGCGAAGGTATTCATGACTAGCCCTATGATGGACACGGCGTATTGAATGGATCCAAGGAAGCATTGGAGCTCTACTCCCTTTACTGCATGGTAGCTAACCTTAAGCACTAAAGTATATTCAACACAAAATGATAGATAGATAATCCAGCAAAGTATGATTACATCTCAAGATCGATTACAACGCATGGACGAATAAGGAGATTACCCCATCAAGGTGCTAGTCATAGCACTGTTGATCATGGTCACCCTTTCGACGGTGTCTTCCTTCTTCTCCACTTGTGGGTGCTTCCTTCGAGGTGGTTGATCTCCCTCCAGAGATCTCCCTCCTCTCTCTCTAGCTTGTGGATGGCCTCTTGGTGCGAATGGCTCTCCCTTCTGCGTATGGTGGTGCCTCCAGGGTTTAAGGGTTGAAGATCCTTCGGGTGCAAGGAAAGGGGGCCAAACCGACGCTAGAACTGGGCTGGGCTGGCCGGCCTGGGCCGACCGGCCCAGGCCCAATTCGGCCTGGTTCGGTCACCCCTTCGCTCCAGTGGGTCCTTAGGTGATTATGCACATTGCCCCCTCCACTGGCATTATTTTGACGATGTCAACCTCGTGTCCAAGATGGAGGTTCTCCGTGCATGAAGTTCGGTCTTTTACGCTTTAATCCCCAGTGGTGTTCCTTCGTAGCACTTCGTTCCTTGCCACCATTGAAAGTGATTTCATCAAGCTCATGAAAACAAACAAGACTCCTTAAATGCTCTTTTGAACTTGTTGCGAATCCATCCTTTATGTCCATGTTTTCCTACATAAATACAACACTTCCAAATGCATGCACATAGATGAACTTGTTATATGATTAGTGTGCCTTGTGACGGGTTAGTTCCATAATAAAATCCAAACAAAAGTGTAATGAACATGCTTGGTGTACCAAAATACACCGTCAACCTCTCCCCCACGCTTAGCTCTTGCTCGTCCTCGAGCAAGTACTAGTAAAAGAACTTCGTCCAAAGTGTTGTAATCATGTACCGCTAATCCTTCTTCGCAAGTTAGTCAATCTTTTCGTCGTTAATACATAAACATAAAGTAATGATCATCATACATAAACATGGGCATTTAGAATCTTCACCACGTCAAGAATTACCCCACAACTCAAACTCTTCACTCGAAGCCTTCAATCTCAGCCATGCTTACTTCTTTGCTTCCATCGGAGGGTTTTTATGATTTTTTGAAAATAAAATTCCTGCAACAAGTGTTAGACAAAAACCTTTCTCCAAGCCCTCTCTAGTCACTCATATGAGGTGGCTATCCTAAACCAATTTTATAAAACTCTCACCTCCCATATATTCTCTCATATAACATGTAAAGTGCAGCTATAGGTAGGGCTAGTGCAATCAACTCAAGTATTGTCAAATTAAGAACTTCCTCTAGTGGTTGTTTACCTTTCAAAGCCAATGATCATGAGAATCAATCCATATGTAGGGATATCAAGGATGAGAAGATTTAGAATGGTGGACATGTGCAAGGGCAAAAGAAAATTATGACTAAGAGGCACCGATGACATCCCCTTTGTTGGATTGCACATGGTTGGAAAAAGAGTGAAACTTTCGTCTCTCAACAACGTGACATCCTTCCTTGCACTTTTTTTTCTTTCACTTGGTTCATTCCCTCTCATATCTTTATTGCCACTCCTCTTCTCTCTTTCTCTTTCCAAAATACACCGTCAACAATGCTCTGCTTCTGCATTCCAGCCACCAGTTCTTGCTTGATTTGTTCCTTTATCCTCTCTGTATCGACTGATGTGTCGGTCTTCGTCCTCTTCCTCTTTTTGTACAGATACGTAAGCCACCCGTACAATAACCTGCCCGGTTGCCGACGGCATCCTGGAACCAGCCAGGATTTGCCAGCATCAGGGGCTGCATCCTGGAACCAGCCAGGATATGGTAGCCACCACAGCAAGGAGACATCAGAAACACATTCTCACGTCACAAATATAGGCAAAGCAAGATCACATTTATAGACAAGCTAGGACCACATCAAGTTTCAAGTTATTCTCATCAGGGCTTGTTTGGATGGAGTCATGAGAAAGCTACCTGAACCAGGCAGTATCTGACCGCAACCAAGCAAGGCCAAGCAGGTTTCTCAGGCAACAACACTTGACTAAAGAAGAATGATTGAGTTTCAAGTTTTTGGCCACAATAAACTCATGGTGCACCACTGTCGAAGTTGCCCTTTCGGTCGATGGTCTCCTTACGAATGTACTCGCACAGCATCTCCCAGACACGATTTACATCTTCTATGGAAACATCTACAGGAGGTTTGAAATCCTGCAAAGTACAATCACTTATGAGAGTACAAGTAGAAATCACTTTCTAAAATCAGATGGATAATATGAGCAGAGACAAAGTGGAGCATTATTATCTACTTACAGCAACCTTCTTGATGTCAGGTATGTCATTGAGTAATCTTAACATATGGAATGCCACATGGAATCCACACAAAGAGGACCCCCGTGGCTGCTGAGCACACTGCATCGAGGTACCAAAATGACAAGTTAATGCAGTACCGAATAGGTAAGAAGGGACCATAAAAAACATCAGTCTTACAACGAGATTTGTTTTGTGCTTGAGTGTGGCTTTTGGCTTTTTTCTTTCCTTTCGTCACTCTGTCCTGTGCACCACCAAAGGCCCTGCATGATCAGCAATACCAATTAGAAACACTAAGAGATTGAATTTTTGTGAACAAAAAATATTGTACCAAAGGCCCTACATGGTCGGCAATACCAATTAGAAACACTAGGAGATTGAATTATTGTGAAAATAACCTACAAGAAACTGACCAGTTCGAAACAGGTTGGAGGTTTGGGAACTTTAGCGGGGGATGTTGTTTAGCAAAATCTAGATACCAAACCTCTTTGAACTTCATATAGATGATCATTGTTACCCAGCAGCTAGTGCAGTAGGCACCCACCACGTAGTCGTTGTTCATCACTGCATTTGAGATTGCTTTGCCAACTTGTTGAGAATGATGAGCAATATTTGTAGAAGTAAACAAATCTAGATCTAAAAACCCAACACTGATCTGCATCTCCGCTGCCTTGTCCATCATTTTCCTACAAAAAATCAAATTGTTAGCATGCATGAACTTTGTGGTCAAACATAAAGAAATATCTTTTTAGGTTTTAAAGGACTTAGAATGTCCACAACCTCATGAAGGTAACATCCAGAGAAGCGAGGGTTATAAGGTTATACAGTTACTGAATTCAATTTTTAACATTAAAGCACCACAACCACAAAGTAGTCTTGATCCACCATTCCTGGAAAGGCAAGTTTATCCTTATTGCGTTCCATGACATAAGTATGAAACTTGGCACAATTTGGTGCAGCAGTCTTTACATTTGCTTTTGACAACATAGGTGCACCAGGGTTGTATTTTGCTCGGTCTTGTACTGTCCTATTAACATAGTTAAGAATCTAATCTTTAGATAGAGGTTTCCTGGTCTGGTTCCCCTTCTGCAGTGGAGATTGCTTGAGCTCCTCCTGTTGCAGAGGCTGATGTACTTGTTGCATCTGATGCTTAGTGGGAGATTACCTGTGCTCCTCCTCTTGCTGCTGGAGAGGCTGCTATTTCATTTGTTGCTTATCCTCATGTTACAGCTGCTGCTTAGGCATAGTTTGCCTGGGCTCCTCCTGCTGTTGTCGATGCTCCTGCTGTTGGAGAGGCTGTTGTTTCGTCTGTTGATTATCCTCAAGTTGCAGCTGCTGCCTAAGCAGAGTTTGCCTAGGCTCCTCCTCCGGCTGTTGTTGACGCTCCTAGTACGTAGTTTTGCTGCTGCTGCTGCTGCTGCTGTTGAGACTTCTCTTGCTGACAC
The DNA here is from genome assembly GCA_947561735.1 of Cenchrus americanus. Lineage (NCBI taxonomy): Eukaryota > Viridiplantae > Streptophyta > Magnoliopsida > Poales > Poaceae > Cenchrus > Cenchrus americanus. Next base: position 158,748,061 of record OX387242.1, on the reverse strand, counting down.
TGAGCTGCAGCACCTCCACCTGATGTTGTACCCCTACTACCTATTGCGGCTTCAGGGTTGGGACGTCTCTTCATTAGTGGTATAATGATTTTGTCCTTGGCCATTGGATCCTTTGAACGAGAGCCCCAGCTAGGGTTGCTATGTCACCCCAATTAATTGGTACAGGTAGAGGGTAGTGACCCGCATTGGCCCATACATAAGTAGGTTGCACCACAACATACCCATCCTGCACCGGTACTGAATGGCAAACCTTTTGAAGTGGAAAGACTTTCGCTATTGCGAGCTCCGCGGTGCCATCAAAAAGGCTGCACACGGTTGGCTCTGTCAGCTTATCTATTGTGTCCAGCATATGTGATCGACTTTCACTATGCACTTCATTTGCTTCGTCACTGTCGGCATTCCAATGATCTTGCTCTCTGCCATGTTCCTCGCTATCATGCGCATGTTCTTCCTCGCGGTCATGCCGATCTTCTTCCTCATTGTCATCCAAATCTTCTTCCTCACTGCTACTGGCAGGCACTGGTAGTTGCGAAGGAAGAAGTGTATTTTTTGTATATTGATGCCTCATAGTGTTAGAGCACGGACAATTGATTTAAATGTTTTGTCCATCACATCATGAGCATCAGACCTCTTATTCCTCTTCTTCCTGTACACTGTAGCGAACTCTTCACCAAACCCTTTACCCCAGCCAAGTGAACTAGACACACCTCCGACCTGACCTCGATGCTCTGTAATCTCAAGTGCTGCGGTGAGGATATCATCCTCCCCAACCCCAGAGAAAGAACCATCATTACCCTGAGCTGCAAATGTTTTCACCCTATCTGCTACCCCACCACCGCAAGGTTACTAAATGTGATGCCCCTGTGTTGACGGTGAAAATCCGTCAACCTAGCCATGAGTTTACCTTCAGTGTTGACATGACTTTTGTATCTTATTCATTGGTACTAACCCCCGTGGTATAACAAGTTCACTTGTGCATGTCGGTTTTGGAGTTAAGTGTTTACGCAGGGTTTTAACGTTGAAAGCAAGACTTCCGGGATAAGTTTATTAAGCACCTCATGACAAGACCTTGAAGCCCGATACAAGTCGAGCAATGAAGTGAACATGACTCCAAGAGCCCAAGGACCAAGCCCGAGAAGATGATAAACTCCGAGGACCGAACCAGAAAAGTGCTGAATCTTGCAAGACAAGGAGTTGAGTCCAATTCAGAGAGAAACTGACGTCAAGGGCCCACATGCAAAAGGGGAGAGGATCTAGAAAACGAGAGAAGCAACACCGGGCGAAGGAGGCAGCAAACTGGGCCGAAAAGGGCCCAGGCCGGCCGGCGCAGCCCTTTTCGGGGCCCAATCGGCCTCCCCTTTGACCTAATTGCTTCTCAGGCTATTAATAGCCCCCTTACTGAGAGCCATGCATCAACCAAGTCGTAATCCGTCGCCGAGGAGCAGAGAAGCTTGAGGGATACCATCTCGGAGATGAGGGTCGTGCTAGTTGTCTAGGGTCTCCCTAGCCGACGTGGGAACCTTGCATGGAAGACCACGTCAGAGCTCCGGAGCAAGGATCAAGATCGAGGTAGGATCCCGGTGGTGATCTTGTTCATGTAATCATTCATGGTGAAGTTTGTAAGTGAATTCGATTTCTAGCGATCAAGTGCTTTCTCGATGATTTTGTTTTCTTCTTGGTTTTGCTTCTTCTACGATCTAGTTTGCAGCTAGATTACTTAGGGTGCTCTTGTAGCCGTGGTGGCTAGAGGTGCATACCGGACCGGCCATGTGATTTCAACTTGTTCTATCGAACTCGCCCTAGACTACCCGCATGAGTAGGGATACGTTGTGACAGAACGGGGGTTCCGAAAGGCGGGCGTTTTCGGAGTCGGATGGAAGGCCAGGATTTAAAGATGCTTTTAATGAGATTTGCTTTTCTATCTTCATCTATCTTGTTTGGAGTTACAACATAAGCATGATCTAGATTCTCTAGATTGGTTATCTCTTGCTTTTTCTTGCTACCTCTTTACTATATTAGATTAGTTGTGTTTTCTTTATGAGTTAGTAGATTAGATGCAACTTGTCTTCATAAGATAGCTTACCTTGCTTTACTAGATTGAATCCTTGCGTTGCACATTGTTCCACAGATTCGATACCTTGGGTTCACCACTCGAGGGAAGAAGGGTCCCTTGACTACGACGGGAGACTTGTCCGCTTGCAAGTCATAAACGAACTTTGATACAACTATTAACCGTCAACAAGCCCCTTTTTCTGGCGCCGTTGCCGGGGAACAAGCAATCATGATCCGATCTAGTATCGCTTATCTTTATGTTTTTCTTTTGATTTTCTTTTGCATCTCTTATGTTTGATCATCCCCAAAAAGAAAAAAGTCAAACTAATCTAGTTTTGATTAACCCTAATTTTTCTTTTGCTAGATTTTTGTTTTATTGCTAACCCTAACCAGAGATGGTTGGCTACCTCTCCAAGAAACCCAAACTTTTTTGTGGATGATCTAGGAAAACTTTACGGACAAAGGAGACGTGCAACACAAGCTAAAGGGTTGGAAACCCTAGATTCAAAGTCAAACTCGAAGGTTCATCAAAATCTCCAAGGGAATCACCACCTCCAAGTCAAGACGCCGGAAGGCCGTTCAAGATCAAGAGGAGGATGGCAAATATGGGGATGGAGAAAGAAGATCAACACCTAAAGGCCGCCGAAATAAGACCCACATGCGAGGAGAAGTGTTCATCATGATGAAGATGCTAGAGACGCAAGTGGGACAACTTGCCGGGCGCCCGATGGGTAACAAAGAAGAATATCCGAGACAACTCCAAGGTCCCAAGACGGCGAAGGCTACTCAAACTCATTCGGAAGAGATGAAGGATCACACTAGGAGACCATGAAGATCACGACCGAAGGACCGGAGTTTGAGATACCGAGCCACTACATGAAGGAAGTTGTTGCATCCGTCAAGACCGAAGGACAAAGCCAGCTTGTGAAGACCAAAAAAAATTGACTAAGCCGAAAAAGAAGCCCGTGCCCAAGATGGTGCGGAAGTTGGTACCCAAGATTGCAATGCCCACAAAGAGCGTTGATCCGAAGTAATCAAGTGAAGAAGTCTAGCCATGGACTATAAACGAAGCGCTAGGCGGGAGGCAACCCGTTTCATCGAGTCAAGAATAAGCTACCGGGACGACAACCCGATTCCAAGTTTTTCAAGTTGTTTCAAGTAATTCAGTTTTGAATTTTACTACGCAAGACCTTAGACTTAGAATGGTTGAACATTATTAGAGACATAATTCTTGGTTGAATCTTTTGCTTTGTCATAAACCCTTTACATGAGCCATCCTATGTTGTTTGCTTCTTTTTCGAGAAACCAAAACCAAAAAAAAAGAAATTCAGAACTTAACTCAACCTTTCATCCTCTTTATGATGTTGTGGTTGACTTGTTTTTTTCATGCTAAAAACACTCGAGTAGAGCCACGACTTGTATCTAGATGTTATTTAAATTTCAGCATGTGGTAGGACTCGCGTGAACCTAGATACTTGATTTTTGGTTGGTTTAAAAATCCATATCCTTGGTTTCTCTAAAGAATAGAATTTTTCTAAGCCTAATTTAATTTTGTTTCATTCAAAATCTCTCTCATCTAATCAAAATTAGGACCTAAACCTATGCCCCCATGATCAAGCCGGGAAAAGCTTGCTCTCAACTAATGAAGGCAAACAATACCGGTGAGACCGATATCAACGTAGTCAAAAAATATTTTCGACTTACATTTGTTTTTAATGGTTTAAAAACTTCTCTAAATTTATGCTTGAGCTCTTGCATGGCTCTGAAAAATATTTTTAAATTTCGAAATTAGAGGAGTGCTTAGCCTTAAACACACTTAAAGGGAGGCAATCTTGTTTGAATTAATCATGCATGCACCAAGTCCACATGGAAAGGACAAGCATGATGGGAACCAATCATACTTTGCAGGAATTTCATGGTGGCATGTGAAGCAAGTGGAGCAAGGGAGCATGGACATGACTCAAGGCATGAAGCATCAAGCGGAAGGACCAATGAGTGGACGAGAGCGTTTGGGTGGTGCAACTCGTGGAGCACGCGGGCAGGAAAGTTGTAGAGGAGAAATGATCGTGCTGAAAGAAAGCTGAGGCGGGGAGGAGCACCAGGCCACCCAGGCCGGTCGGCCTAGGCCGGCCGGCCTCCCCAACTAAGGAGCCCCCCGGCTCCCGGTTTCTGCAGGCAAGCTTCCCTCTCCTTCCTCAGTTTGTGTGTTCAAGTTTGTGTGCCTAGAACCTCCGTAGACATAGCCAACCTTCCCAAGCTTGATAGCTCAAAAAAAATCCACACCCTTAATCCACTCAAAGTCCAGACTCCAAAATAATATTTGTGTACCTTGTTACCGGGTGAAAACCCCGGATATATATTTGTGAGGGAGAGTGCTGCAATCATGGAGGAAAACTACAAGCCTTTTCACCGAAGAAGAAGGGATCATCGTCGTCTAAGCCATCAACCTCTTCGAGGAGGCACTCGGTTTCCGAGTTTCCTCGGAGTATGGAGGAGGACACGGCACCGCCGAGGAGGAACCACACTCTTCTCCTTGGTGGCATGAGGGCCACACGAAACTCGTTTATTAGGTTTACCAAACTTCAATAACATATGGAGGAGCCGCTCGTCCAACCTCGCCACTTGACACGATCATCCGCTCCACCTCCAAACACTCCACGGTATTCCGAGGGGTATGTCATCATGACGGAGGAGGAGGAGAAGAAGCTCGCTCGCCTTAAGTAGAGGCTTGTAGCGAACATCGACATCGATGACCAAGCTCTCCACATATTGGGTTTCACACGGGACACCGGTGCAATTCTCTAATGGAGTGTCGGCAAACACCCACAAGGAATTCACCTAGGAAATTTTCATGACCATGGCGCATACCCTTGATGAAGGAGTGCTGAGTCTCTCATTCCGTTGGAGGGAGCCCACAAGTGGAGAAGAAGGAAGAAACCGTCGGAAGGGTAACCTTGATCAATGATGCTATTTCTAGCACCTTGATGGGGTAATCTCCTTTCATCCATGGGTTGCAATCGATCTTGAGATGTAATCATACTTTGTTGGATTATCTATCTATCGTCTTTTGTTGGAAATACTTTAATGCTTAAGGTTAGCTACCATGCCGTAAAGGGAGTAAGGTCTCAATGCTTCCTTGGATCCATTCAACACAATCCCCGATAGATTAGATTGGTTTTCATGTTCGAAATGATTGCATGATCTAGTATCGTAGACCCATGGGCGAGTATCTCTTATTTTCAAAAGGGAGCTCTGGAACAAGTGGACGTGCATGAAGGCACATGGGAAGGTTTTTGGAGTATGATCGCGGGAGGAGACCATCAACAAAGAAACACTATCCGGAACCCCATCATCCAAGTGTGTCACTTTTGTGCAAGTGGATTTTTGTTAGAATAAGAGAGACAAAGATAACCAGCACAGAGTTGAATTGGCTTTACTCGGCTTTGATTGCCAAGTGGCCAATAGGCCCCACTCACCTATGATCAACCGGTGGTGTTGTTAAGCAACATCGAGTTCGGGAGATATTGGTTTGGGGTGTTGCCTCTCCATATTGGCTATCTCTTTAAAACCAGGTATTTCAAGGAACCCGAATCATCTCCTACCCGGGACTTCCCTAGGAATATATGAAGAAAGGAAAATATATAAGTGAAGATGAGAGAGGAGGCTTCAAAGTGGCCTAGGTGAATTTGCCCCTTTCGGAAGTAAGGTTAAGACTTTTTCTTGAGGGGAAGAAGATTGGTTAGAGGAAGGACTTCTTGTGCCGGCGAAGAAAAAAAATAAAGGAGAAGGATTATAGGAGAAGGATCTTCTATGGCCCAAGAAGAAGGTGCACAACAAAATTATGTGCCACCATTTGAAGAAATTCCGGCGCCGCTAAATTACTACGGTGGTGTACCAATGCAAGCATGGGGGAGTGGTGCAGCCATACCCCCACCATTTTTGCGGTGCTCAACGTAGCCTTTGCGGAGCCATATGCACACCTTCCTCAACTACAACAAAATGTGGCCACCATTGGAGGATACGCTGCAAGGAACGTGCAAATTATTGCAGCCATCCTAACCAATGCAAACCAAATGGGTGAAGGAAATGCAAACGTCGCTTATATGCTTGGACACCTTCACCTAGCACTGTCGGACAATTCATAGGAGGAGTGGTGCATTCCTATTACAAGTAAGGGTACAACAACCAAAGCTATCAATATCAACCACCGGCGGAAGACTAGAGAGAGGAGGAGCTTTGGTTATCTTTCCTTTACCCCTTTTCTTTAATTTTCAGCTTGGATGTGCCTATGTTTGCGTAGTATTTTCAGCTTTGCTTTAATTTTTAGTTTTTAGTTTAGTTTTCAGCATGTGTGTTAGTTTTTATTTTCATCATGAATAATGTCACCACCAAGTTTTTACCATTAGTAAAGTTACAAGGTTTATGCCATGATGATATATGATTGTAATTGCCGCTTTGTTTATCTTTGTAATTGATTTATGCATGTTTAACCTAGTGCTCTCTTAAAAATACAAATCTTAAATTATCTAAATTCTAGCTTAATCTTTAGCGGAGGTTATGATAAAAATAAAGACCCATAGTGTTTTATGTGCTCTCAAGTTATGAATATATTAAAGATGTCTTTTATGCTCAAAAATATCGCTAACCTTGTCATAAATATCACTTGTGTGTTGCTCAACCTATCCAGAGCCTTATATATATTTGAGTGCATAAACTTTAGTGTACAAGATTTATTTTTGAGTGAGTTATTGCAGGCCATGATTTCTCTGGCCCGAGACTAAGAAGCTGGTCATTCCGTTTTTTGCGTATCTATCTTTTTGCTAGCCTTTTATCCGTGCATTGTGTATCCCCACATTGGAGATCTCACAAACCTCGCCGGATATCCACCCTTAAAACCAAATATCATCTTTTGTGTTTACCTCCTTGACCACAACCTATCGTTGAGAATGGATCATCAATTCAAGGAAGATCGCAAGACGGTGCCAATATTGAAGAATTCAAGTATCTCTCCAAGGAAAAATATTTCCGGTACCTACCTTATTTACCGCCTCTTTGCTCGAGGACGAGCAACGTCTAAGCATGGGGGAGGAGGTAGGTACGGTGCAGTTTTAGAGTTCATAGGGAGCAATAAAAAATGTATGAAAGAAAATTTAAAGGCGATCTACGTGACTTCCAAGGTGAAAGTCTAAAAAAATGAATGAATGAATGAAAGAAAGAAAGAAAGAAAGAAAGAAAGAAAGAAAGAAAGAAAGAAAGAAAAGAAGGAGAAATATGAGAAATATATATATATATATGAGTAAGCGTAAAGTGAACTCCCCCGGTTCTCTAAAAGAGCATTCAAGGCTTCAAGTTTAAAAAATCCATTCTCATTTTCCAACCATGTGCAATTCGATAACGAGGACTTCCTTTGTGCCTCGGGATCACTCTTTGCCATTTGCACATGTCCACTCATCTAAAGTGTGTGTATCTTTCCCTTTCCTCTCCTTGATTTAACATTATTTTCCAATGACCTTTTTGACGAGTCTCGGTAAGACCATGAGAAGCTTGTCTTGTTTTGACAACACCTCATTTATAAAATCTTGGTAGGACTAAACTTTTCCAAAGCTCCATATAAAGCCTACCACATATGTGCTGAGAGGGAAAGGAGTAGAATATATAGGCTTGAGAGAGAAGTGAGATGAGAGTTCATGAGCAACATGCAAGGTGATTTAAATTTGTGAACTTGGTTTAGCTCTTTTCTTTATCTCGTTCTTTATTTCAAAAATTCTGAGATCTATTTAAGCTTTGTGAGCATGTTAATACTTGTGGGATAAGCTTAATTAAATGTCTACCCTCCGTAGGGATGAAGGCTAGTACATTATGGAACTTTAACGAATTAAACTTTTGAGAGCATTATGTTTTTTTTCATGTATGATCAAGTGCAAGGTTTAAACATTGATGGGCAATGATGATATCCATCGAAGGCTTACTCGAGGACGAGCAAGGTTTAAGCATGGAGGAGATGTTGACTGTGAAAATCCGTCAACCTAGCCATGAGTTTACCTTCGGTGTTGTCATGACTTTTGTATCTTATTCATTGGTACTAACCCCCGTGGTATGACAAGTTGACTTGTGCATGTCGGTTTTGGAGTTAAGCGTTTACGCAGGGTTTTAACGTTGAAAGCAAGACTTCCGGGATAAGTTCATTAAGCACCTCATGACAAGACCTTGAAGCCCGATACAAGTCAAGCAATGAAGTGAACATGGCTCCAAGAGCCCAAGGACCAAGCCCGAGAAGATGATAAACTCCGAGGACCGAACCAGAAAAGTGCTGAATCTTGCAAGACAAGGAGTTGAGTACAATTCGGAGAGAAACCGACGTCAAGGGCCCACATGCAAAAGGGGAGAGGATCTAGAAGACGAGAGAAGCAACACCGGGCGAAGGAGGCAGCAAACTGGGCCGAAAAGGGCCGAGGCCGGTCGGCCCAGGCTGGCCGGCCCAGCCCTTTTCGGGGCCCAATCGGCCTCCCCTTTGACCCAATTGCTTCTCAGGCTATTAATAGCCCCCTGACCGAGAGTCACACATCAACCAAGTCGTAATCCGCCGCCGAGGAGCAGAGTAGCTTGAGGGACACCATCTCGGGGATGAGGGTCGTGCTAGTTGTCTAGGGTCTCCGTAGCCGACATGGGAACCTTGCATGGAAGACCACGTCGGAGCTCCAGAGCAAGGATCAAGATCGAGGTAGGATCCCGGTGGTGATCTTGTTCATGTAATCATTCATGGTGAAGTTTGTAAGTGAATTCAATTTCTAGCGATCAAGTGCCTTCTCGATGATTTTGTTTTCTTCTTGGTTTTGCTTCTTCTACGATCTAGTTTGCAGCTAGATTACTTAGGGTGCCAAGTGATTTCAACTTGTTCTATCGAACTCGCCCTAGACTACCCGCATGAGTAGGGATACGTTGTGACAGAACGGGGGTTCCGAAAGGCGGGCGTTTTCGCAGTCGAATGGAAGGCCACGATTTAAAGATGCTTTTAATGAGATTCGCTTTTCTATCTTCATCTATCTTGTTTGGAGCTACAACATAAGCATGATCTAGATTCTATAGATTGGTTATCTCTTGCTTTCTCTTGCTACCTCTTTAGTAGATTAGATTAGTTGTGTTTTCTTTATGAGTTAGTAGATTAGATGCAACTTGTCTTCATAAGATAGCTTACCTTGCTTTACTAGATTGAATCCTTGCGTTGCACATTGTTCCACGGATTCGATACCTTGGGTTCACCACTCGAGGGAAGAAGGGTCCCTTGACTACGACGGGAGACTTGTCTGCTTGCAAGTCATAAACGAACTTTGATTCAACTATTAACCGTCAACACCCTGCTTGCTTCACTAGTATTCTTCTTCTTCTTCCCTACCCTTGCCTGCAGATAAGGTCTCGAATGTCTAGGAAATTGGTCCCAAGGGTTCTGTTTTCCTTCTGCAGCTAGCTTTGCATCCTCCTCCTCCCACTCCTTCCTTTTACCACGATAACTTTTTCTGCCTGTCTTGTGCGGCTTATTATGCAACACTCTCTTTTGTTTCATCTCCTAGCTCAATTGTTGAAATGAAGGAGAATTGGTTTCCTGCACAAACATGTCCTAGTCTTGTTGCTGCAAAAAGGAATGCTTCACAAAGGGAGTCTACTCTACACTCACATATTTTTTTCTTAAATGGGCCTTGAACCGCCATTGCAAGGTTCCAATCTATGATATAGCTGCCTTAACTACCTTCTTGCGAACAAATTCTTCTAGATTAGCTGGGTAATCTAGCTTTTCCTTCAAAACAATGAACAGATGGTCCTTCTCAATTGGTGAGAGATCGTCGACCACCTTGTTGATTGACACCCTCTCCTGAGCAATGAGACCACAGAACAATACAAATCTATCCCTCGCAGCATCTGGGGTAGGCCAAAAATTGGCATCAAGTCCAGCTGCAGTCAACTTGACTTCTGGCCATTTGGTTTGTGTCCTTGACCCACGGGATCGAGTACTACTCGCAGCAGCCTGTGTTGAGTGACCCTGTGAAGAAGGTTCATTGGCGATGGGCTGTGATGATGCACTGGAGATAAAGGAGTTTGTTATTGTGGGAGACTGGATAGATGATATGTCAGGTTTGTTAGTAGAGCAACATAAGCAAGACTAAAAATCTAAACAAAATTCTTATTAGATAAATTTGTTTTCTCTGATAGGCAAAATAGCTGATACATTCATAAATAAAATTAGCATAGACATACACAGTTAATATTTTACTTAATTAGCATACAGGGATAGGTGCTAACCATTTTCACAATATGCTTATATATCAAAGCAGAGAATAAATTCCTTCAACTGCTTCCTTGTCCATCCAACTTGAGCAGCAATGGATTATGTGTTCCATGTGTACATGCAACAATAGGATAAAGCAATGGTCATGATATTATATATGATAGTAGTGAAACAACACTCACAACGCATCATGACACCAACAATAACAATATATATGACAGTAGTGAAACAATTAACACTCATAACAAAGCATAAGATAGTCTAGTTATCACTACATTATAAACCACTACGATGTAATTCCCACTGACATTATGTGGCCATCAGAATTAAAGTATGCTAACAGGTCCAGAGCATAACTGTTCATCTGGTACATTCAAAGCATAGCAGAATTAAAGTATGCTAACAGGTCCAAAGCATAACTGTTGATCTGGTACATTCAAAGCACATCAGAATTAAAGTATGCTAACATCGTTGATGCTTTTCATGAATTTACAGTGCAAAAATTGCAGCACTAGGAACCCAAAAATGAATTTCAACAGTTCATATAACTACATCTGTTAGCAACAGTTTATTCAAACAGACTTGCGGCAACGAAATCCATCCATCAAATCCACAGTCAATCAATTAAAAATGAACTATCAAGGCATGTCTCCCTAATTAAACCACATTGACCTGAATATATAGAAGAATTTGGTGGTCGATGAGAGAGAGGGAGTTGGGGTTCAAGCAGGGCTAACCTCTGTTGCGAATGAAGTAGTTGTTCTCGTGATGTTCGGAAGGGCCGGATCCACATCAGTTCGTGGCCTGAGGCGGCCGGCTCGTCATCGTGGCCGGGGACGACGTCGACGGATCCGCGTCAACCGTCTTTAGGTTGGCTGGGAAGATGTACGTCCGCACGCCAGTAACCGTGTCGTCATCACCGTTGTCACGTAGGGAGCGGTGGGGCTGGAGAAGAGCAAGGCTGCTACGGGGAGAGAGTAGCGAAAGCGAGCGGCGCGAGTGGCGGCGGTGGTGGGGAGAACACGCGTGTTGTCGATCTATCTAGCGAGGAGCTGAATATGAATAGCGCGCGTAACTGTGTTTAATGAAACTACAGGCGAACCCTTGACGGCTCTGTGTAGCAATTAGAATTTCATGGGCACTATAGTAAATATAGGTGGGAAATTTTGAGCAGCCCGGACATGGTTTGCCTACTAACACTGACGAGTGGGCCAGTGTTATGGGCGACGATGGTTAGTGAACCCACATCGCCTTTGTTGGGAGTTGGGTCTGGCGCTCGGGCGGGCAACGATTATCTTTATATTTTCGATGCTGACACTGACACGTCGGCCAACCACTATATCTTTCAAATGAAACGTGTTTTTCTGAAATATTAGAGCCCATAAAACAACACCTAAAAATCATAAAAATACGAACAGTTCTTATTTGGACATTTAGTATTTGAATAAAATAACAACAGTCACACTTGTGTTCCGAAGAATTTTAGAATCCATTTTTACATCCCATGTTAATGATGTAATAATTTTGCTAACATCTAGTGTGCTCTAAAAAATCTACAAATTGACTTGCCAACATAATTTTGGTAGCTAGACTTGTCTTCAAATTTTCAAATGGTTTCGATGAAGGAATAATATACTTGTGTACAAATATCTACATCTCTCACATACTTTGCAATATGTTCAAACTCATATGCATTTGAACACTTAACAAAAGCTTGTGGTTCACCTTAAGATTTCAAAAATGCAAAGTTTCATTACAGGAGGTGTGGAAAACAAATATACTTATATGATGTACATACATAGAACAAGATAAGGCATATAAAAATTGTTCAAGAAAGAAATATACACTATACAATGACAATAATGAAAACACGGTAATTTTAGAAAATTGTAGAAAAAAAATCAAATTTGGTCTAATTACGACGGAGAAATACATGTTAAAAAAATTTGATTGCGGATTACAAATAGAAATGTCGTCGGCGACGCGGGACGGATAAACTATTATTCATTCTCCAACAGAACAAAGGAGGAAGCAGAGGGCACCACTGCCCGCCGCCGCTGTGCCCACTTCGGCGGTTTTGACACCCAAGATGGCATCCCAGGCCTCGTCGGCAGCAAATGAGACCACCGCAACCTTCGATTTGACTCACAAACGTGACAAATCAAATATTATCTATCAAAAACCGATTAAAAACCGATATCCTGATAAAATCAAATCCGCGTTTAGTAATATCTAATAATTTACATATCGATGCTTCTGCCTACATTCCGATGTTCATCCTGCTGACGGCGTACTCCATGTCAGGGCAGAATTTACGCGTCCAGAGGTCGAAGTCATGACGGATGCGACTCTCGGCACTGCAGTAGTGGATGATCTCTTTGGTATCCGGCCCGTAGCGCCTATATCCTACTGCCCAAATGCAGATGTGGGGATTCTGCAGCAACAGAATGTTATCGTCATAGTCGTCATCATCAAGCTAGTACCACCACGCAATGTTGTCGAGATCCTGCTTGACGAGGTAGAGCAGTCGCCGCAGGTTGGGGTTCTTCCACCGGCTGTCAGGGGCGACGGGCCGCCGTTGATTTTCTGGAGCAGCGCCATGGCTTCGGGGTCTACCGTGTTGCAATGGTCCTTCAGCATCACTCAGAAGTACTTGTCACCGGAGTCTTGAGCAGCGACATCTTCGATAAGCTTCAGACCCTTATCGGGGTTCTGTCGCCTCATCAACCTCTCCACCCCCTCGAAGCACAATGCCTCCGGGTGATTGGCTTCGCAGAAGTGCCGCTTGAAGCGCGACTGGACGAGGCGAGTCCTGCACGCAGCACGAAGATCACGCAGCGACACGTGCAATAGTACCTCATCGGAGTTGCAGATGCGCCGGAAGGTGCTGCAGATTTTAGTGCGAAGGTTCAGAAAATGGAAAATAGGCTCATCCTTGATGGAGTGGATGGTGATCTTGGTTAGATGTTCATCTAGCAGTAGCAGCATCAAGCACACTGCGGGCATCATAAAGGAGAAGGGGAGGAAATAGCACAACGATGGGGTTTAGAAATGGAAAGGCAACGAGGGATGAAGTTGGCAAGGTGGATTGAAGTTGAAGAGGGATGAAGTGGCGATGAGGATTGAAGTTGAAGGAGGCGACGAGGGTTGAAGGTTGAAGATGGCGCCTCGGCCATGTAATAAAACAACAAATGGAAACTAAAAAGGCCCTGCAGTTTGGCTTCTGCCGTTGACAAGTGGGCCCGACATCATTGTCCCGCCCCTTCTCCTTCCCACGTAATTGAAAGGCGATGTGTGGTTTTACGCCCGCAACGGAGCCCGATGCGCAACCGAATGGCACGTACTTGCACTAATGGAGTAGTGGGTGGGGTAGAGGCGCCTGATGGTTCTGCGTCTTGTCAATAAAACTCCCTCACCCAGTCGCCCTCTCCTGCTTTCCTTTGCTTCTTCCATAAGATTATGATTTTTTTCTTCACTTCTTCTTCTTCCTCGTGATTCACCACTACAAATCTTCGGTCACCGAGAGAAGGATGAGATGGCATTGAGGAGCCCACCGCCGTCGAAGCCGGGACAAAGGGAGGAGGACGACGACGAAAACCGCCGTCGAAAGAAGTTGGAGAAGCGAAAGGAGCCAGCGGGCAAGGATGCCGATGAGGAACCACACTTCGACGACACTAAGTTCGTCGTCGAGTTGCTCAGGAGCGCCTTCAGAAAGCTTGAAGGTGTTGGAGAGGCCTTCGACATCAAGGCACATCATGATGTGTACAAGGACCCAAGCGTGAAAGGGTCTCGCCTTTAGGATCCACGTGTTGGCTGAGAAGCTTGAGAACCTCCCCATGGTCAAGCAGGCTGCCCGCCGTGTCGGTGTTTTGGATCGGCAACCTACTAAGGGGATTACCCGAAGTAGATGAATGTGGCCTCGCCGAGATCGATAACTCGAAGGAAGAGACACGTGGCACACAATTTAGACAGGTTCGGGCCACGAGGTGCGTAATACCCTGCGTCCTGTATGCTGTGTAGCTCTGGATTGATTGGGTACGATTACAAGATGATGCAATCTTACGCCGTGAGATCAGGTGATCGAGAGAGGGGGCCCTGCCTCGCCTTATATAGTCCGGGAGGCAGGGTTACAAGTCGGTTCAGGGAGAGAGTACTAGTCGAGTACGTCTAGGAGTCCTCTATACGGTGCGGGACATGTACAGCTTCCTAACCGAGTACTTCTCCTCTGTAGTCCTTGTGCTTTACGCCATCAGGTGCCGTGCAGCGCAAGTCGGGTAGTCCCAGGGGCCCACCGAGTAGTCGGTCCTGGTACCCACCGAGGTAGTGGGCCCAGGGAGGTCCATACGACAAGCCCTCGAGTACTTTGTAGTCGAGAAGGATAGCTTCAAGTAGTCTTGACGGCCTTAACGAGTAGTCCCCAGCCGTCCCCGAGTGCTACAAGTCAAAAGTCCTCAAGAGTAGTCGAAGCATCTCGAGGCTGGAATGTACTCCAGCTGATGATTGAGAAATCCTGAAGTCTTCTCGAGTAGTCCCAAGCGTCCTCGAGCGCTGCCCTCGAAGGTCTTCAACAACGCCCGTGTTGTCTTGAAGCTGAAACTGATATGGAGGTGCGATTGCAAAATCGCACTCCATATGGAGTAGCCCCTGAGCCTTAGGTTGAGTTGTAGACTCTGGCTGAGGGTCCATCCGAAGTTTTGACAAGAAAATCCTGAAAAATGCAGAGAAAAAACTGAAGGACACATGGCACAGAGCCCCTGAGCCTTGAGTTGAGTACTTCCTCTCAAATTGAAGGGTCATCTTGTAGAATGTGTCCTGAGTTTCTCT
Source organism: Cenchrus americanus (assembly GCA_947561735.1). Taxonomy (NCBI): domain Eukaryota; kingdom Viridiplantae; phylum Streptophyta; class Magnoliopsida; order Poales; family Poaceae; genus Cenchrus; species Cenchrus americanus. Next base: position 158,732,904 of record OX387242.1, on the reverse strand, counting down.
TGAGTCTTGCCGCTACCAAGGAAGTCGAGTAGAAGTAGCCGGGCCCCCGAGATGAGGCGCGTCGACTAGTAGAAGTTGAAGAGTCAAGCGCCGCCGCTGAGTCAGCCGCGCGCAGACTTATCTATCTGGCCGTTGGAGGGGCCGCCGTTGACTTATAAATAGACGCCAAAACCCTTAGGGTTTTCCACCCAGCGCACTCGCAGCCATTCCTAGCTGATCTAGCCAGGGATCACCACCAGTGCGCACTGCCGCCGTAGAGAGCCTGTAGATCCAACCGCGCGCGCCGTCGAGAGACATTGCTGTAGCCCCCGAGCGAATGCGCATGAAGACCCCGTGCACCTGGAGAATGAAGCAGTCTCCGTCGAAGACCACGAAGGCCACCGGCGGGAAGAAGAGGGCCCATGAAGAGGTCGTCGTATCCGCTGCGGGGGCATCACTACCGGTGTCTCCGCCGCGGCCAGATCCAGATCGCGAGTGGAAGAAATCCAAGGCGAAGACCGAACACCTGCTGGCCCTTCTCAATAGTGGGTTCCTGCGGGAGAAGGACGTGGATATGTGGAGGGCCGCCGCCGGGGATCCGTACCCCATGGAGAAAAACCCGGACGAGATCCCGATGTTCACACGGTTCGCGGAGCGCGGACTATCTCTCCCGGCGAGCGACTTCTTCAAGGGGCTGCTGGGGTATTACGACATCGAGTACCTCAACCTCAACCCCAACGGTATCTTCCACACCGCCGTGTTTGTTCATTTTTGCGAAGCCTTCCTGGGGATCAAGCCTCATTGGATCTTGTTCCGGAAGTTCTTCCGGGTGAAGCCTTAACCCAGCGCTAGCAATCCTCGAGTAGTCGGAGGAGCGGGGATCCAGATGAGGGAGGACGCGGCAGAGCAGTACCTCTCCTACAAGTTGATAGATTCCAATCAAGATTGGAAAGCCAAGTGGTTCTACGTCACGAACCACCACCCGGGGCTGTCGAAGCCCAGCAGGAAGCAGCCCAAGCACAGGCCATGGTGGAACTTGGAGCTGACGATGCAAGAAGGGCTCCAGTTGCCCGAGTTGTTGGCGAAGATCAAGGCGCTGAGGGAAGCCGGGCTGAGGGCCGAACACGTGGCCTTCAGCTTCATGAAGCGAAGGGTGCAGCCGCTGATGGCCCGCGACACCCTAGGGTACGAGTACACCGGCGACGACGACACCTCGCGGATGCCTGGAGATGAAGTCGACGACGACGACATTGTTGATAGGCTGGCTCGGATCTTCAAAGATATGCCAGCGTACACGCCGTGCCCAGTACCAGAGTTCTCCGCCACGCACCCACCAAATAAGGTTAGTAGCCGCATCCCTAGTCGACTACTCATTACGTAAGAGTAGTCGCACTGATGAGTTGTGCTTCTTGCAGGATGACTTGACGAAGTTCGTTTCCGAGCCGGCGTCACCTCCTCAGCTGGTCGAGGTACCAGAAGAAGGGAAGGCCAAGGCCAAGGAGTGGCGCGAAGTTGGCGAGGGAGATGACACAGTTGTCGTTGAAGACATGTCCGATGAGGACGACGATGAGGAGATGCTGCAGGACCGCTTCCAGCTGCGGTCGAGGTTCAGCCGTCCTGGCTTGCCTCATATCCCTCTCGTTCAGGATCCGCCGGCTAGCCTAGAGGCTAGTCTGCCCGCGCCGCCGAGGAAGCTGCGCAATGTGGCCCGCAAGGGCGTGGCCAAGAAGCTGAAGGTCACGGAGACCACATCCCGAGAGGTAAGCCATCTTGAATAAGGTAGTTGAGTACTGCTGTCTCGAGTTTGTGTGTTGACGATGAAGTTTCCTTGCTTCCATGAGGTGCCACCTTCCGAGCCTGTTGAGCAGGGCGACGAAGGCGACTGGGACACGGTGGGGGAGGCAGCTGGAGGTAGTCGCAACCCAGCCCCCACGGTAGAAGAGCTCTTGGCGCAGATGGAGCACCAGCCCCCTGTTGCTCAGGGGAGTGCAGAACCCGCCGCTACTGCTACGGAAGAGGCAGCGGCCGCAGAGGCGCGGGAGGCGGCGCCTGCCGAGGCGGGACTGGTCGACATCGCTAGTATCCTCGGTGCCCCAACTGTGACAGTAGTCTGGTCGAGCTTGTGAGTATTGATTCTTCCCGAGCAGTACTTGGATATGTTAGTCGTACTTGATTGACAACCGGCTTGTGTACTCTGCAGGAAATCGACGGACTTGTCCTAGGAGGGGGATGAACCCGCTGCAGAGGTGGTGGAAGAAGAAGCCGCGCCGCCTACTGAGGAGTCCGCTCCCGCCCCTCAGGCAGAGACCGAGGCACCGGCTGCTGAGGCTATGTTGCCTGAGCCCAGCGACGTTGAAGGTGAGTACTCTCTCAGGTGCGTGTAGCCCCGAAGAGTAGTCGTAGTTGCTAGATTTGACTGATACACTTGTCTTCTTGTCGACAGGTGCTGAGGCCGAGGGAAGCAATATCCTGTCGGCAGTGCCCGTTGAAGATGTAGCACCAGGGACTCAGGAGGCTACCGGAGAAGCCCCCGAGCCGATGGAGGTGGCCGCAGGAGAAGCCGCCGCGACGACTGGAAGAGAAGGGGACGACGCGCTGCTAGAACCCGCTCTGGAGGTGGTCGTCCCTCGCCGGAGATCCAGGACGCGGATCCAATCCGCTCGGCGCCGATGACCGAAGCCGCTACGAGTACTCGTGGCAGGCTCGAGCTGTTAGCAGATGATCTTGTCGACCCGGCGACGGTGGCTCGGCACATGGAGGCGATGCGCCAGGCCGAGCAATGGATGAAGGTGAGTATTCGACACCCTTGAGTAGTCAATCCTTTAGTGTTGAGTACCCATTTGACATGTGTTGTCTGTGCAGGACGTCGCGGGGAGGTCCCCCCAGAAGTCCAACATGCTTCAAGGCTTCGGCGACGCAGTGCTCCGGGTGGAAGCTTTGGAGGAGCAACTCGTGAAGTCTCGTAAGAACGCCGCCGCTATGCAGTCGAAGCTGGACACCGCCTTCGCCAAGTACCATAATGACGTCCAAGAGATGCAGGCGAAGAGCGACGATCTGGTGCAGAAGAACAAGTCTCTCTGCAACAAGAACAAAGGTACACCGTTGTCTTGTTGAGTACTTATTGGAAGTAACTTGAAGTAGTCTGACCCGCGGTGCCTTGTTGATTGCAGAGCTTGAGACACGTGTAGATCAGCTGAAGGCTTCAGAGACCGATCTGAAAAACCTCTTCTACCGGGAGCAGGAGGCCCGCCAGGTACTGCAGTACGATTATATGGAGCTTGCTTACGAGTGCGACAAGCACATGGAGCTCCGTATTGCATCTAATCGTGACCTCGTCAACTGCTACAAATCGTTGCAAAAGCTGAACGATGACTGCGAGAGGATGCGGGCTCAACTCAATGAACTCGAGGAAGCCGCGCTCCCCATCGTGAGGCTGTTGGTGCCTCACCCTGGCGGCCCGAAGATAGCTCCACTGGTGGACCGGTTGAAGGAAGCCCCCAGCCAGCTGGCGACCTATGTGAAGCACTTGGCGAAGTCGATCCCAATCCAGGTGCTGGCCTTCACGAAGTCATACTTCCTAAAGGCTCCCGTAGATGTAGTCGCCGGCGGGCTAGCCGCCAACTGCACAAACGAGTAGTACGCGGAGCTGCTGGAGCTGATGACGCCTATTGCATAACAAGTCGCCGAGAAACTTAATCTCCAGTAGTCCTGTAATAGTTAGCTCATAGCAGTAGTTGTACAAAAACAATTGTAATGAAATTGTTTAAGTATGAATGAAGAAAAACTTCCATGAATGAGTACTCGTTATCGCGATATTTAAGTGCGGAGTCCCATCGTGGAGTTGTCGCGAGTGGTCGTCCTCGCCAGTAGTCCCATTGAGGGAGGAAGACAGTAAAGTAGATGATGAATAATCAAACTTTATTACTGAAGAAGTACACATGGATGGCCAGGGCCGTAGTTACAGAGTAGTCGCCAGGACATGGAGGCCGCCTACGGCTAAGTGGTGCTAGGGCGTGTAGCCGCTTACAGCAGTAGATCCGTAAGTAGCCGTATAGGCTAGATCTAGGAGTACATGGTCTCTCAGTAGACCGCTGCTAGAGTCCTTTGTCACTCGTCGCAGCCCAGGATCCGTAGGTAGCCGCAGGGGCTGGATTCTGGAGAGGAGTAGTCCGTAGACTGGTGCCGCTTACAGCAGAGGGATCTTGATCTAGTCGTGTAGACTTGAGCCCCCAGGGTAGTCGTGTAGACTAGGAGTAGAACCGACAGAGTTGGTCGACATTCCACGAGTTGCTGACGTCTTCGCCTTCAAGCATCTGGAGGTGGTAGGAGCCCGGTGCGGTCACCTTTGCAACTGTGAAGGGACCTTCCCAGGGCGAGCTGAGATTGTGTAGTCCTTCCGTGTTCTGGATGCGACAGAGGACGAGATCACTGACGTTGAAGGAGCGTTCCTTGACGTTGCGACCGTGCTAGCGTCGGATACCCTCTAGGTACCTTGCTGATTGGACGAGGGCGGCACAGCGAGCTTCTTCGAGTCCGTCGATGTCAACTCGTCTGCTGTCTTCAGAGATGCCTTCGTCGTAGTACTCCACTGCTGGTGAATACCACATGACATCAGCAGTGAGGATTGCTTCGGATCCGTAGACCAGGAAGTATGGGGATTGCCCCGTTGGCTTGGAGGGCTGAGTACGTAGCCCCCAGAGTGCATTGGGTAGTTCCTTGATCCACTTGCCTCCTTTGGAGTTAGCGACGTCGTGTAGCCGCTTTTTGAGAGCGTCGAGCACCATCCCGTTGGTGCGCTCGACTTGTCCGTTGGCCCTAGGGTGGGCAACTGAGACATATCGGACGTCGATCTCGCTGTTCTCGCAGTACTCCCAAAACTGGTGATTTTTGAAGTTGGAGCCCAGGTCTGTGATGATGCGATTGGGTAGTCCGTAGCGATGCACGAGTTCATCTAGGAAGTCGAGTACTCTGTCAGCCTTGGGGCATGTGACCGGCTTGACCTCGATCCACTTGGTGAACTTGTCGATGGCCACCAATACTCTGTTGAATCAACCTGGCGCAGTTGGTAGTGGCCCAATCATGTCGAGCCCCCAGGAAGCGAAAGGACAGGTTGGCGGTATGGTGACTAGCTTGTAGGCTGGGACGTGTTGCTGCTTGGCGAAGTATTGGCACCCTTGGCACCTTCTGATGAGTTCTTCGGCGTCGCCCAGAGCTATGGGCCAATAGAAAGCTCGTCGGAAGGCCTTGCTGACCAGTGTGCGAGAGGACGCGTGGTTGTCGCAGACGCCTTTGTGGATCTCCTCCAAGATGTCCTTGCCTTCTTGTCTAGGGACGCACATCATTAGTACTCCGGAAGATGTGCCCCGCCTGTAGAGCTTGTCTCCGACGAGGACGTAGAACTTGGCGCGGCAGATGAGTTGCTCCGCCAAGTTCTTGTCCGAGCGAACCTTCTACTCGCTGAGATAGTCGATGAAGGGCTGTCTCGAGTCCACATCGATCATCATGACCTCCTGGCCAGCCGGGGGATGCGCTGGGACAGTGGTCGGTGGCGCCGGCTCCGGGATGGATGGCGCGTGAAGCTCCTGGACGAAGACACCCGCTAGTACTTGAGCACGAGTGGAGCCAAGCTTTGACAGGACGTCCGCTGCGACGTCCACGTCGCGGACGACGTGGTGGAACTCGAGACCATTGAACTTGTTCTCGAGCTTGCGGACTTCTAGGCAATATGTGTCCATGTTCTCCTTGTTGCGGTCCCAGGACTTGTTGACTTGGTTGATGACCACTGCGGAGTCGCCGTAGACTAGTAGCCGCTTGATGCCCAGTGAAGTCGCGAGGCGGAGCCCGTGTAGCAGAGCTTCGTACTCGGCATCGTTGTTTGAGACCTTCCAGAAGATCTGCAGGACGTACTTGTGTTGTTCGCCCGTTGGAGAGATCAAGAGTACTCCTGCACCTGCGCCCTTGTGGTTGAGTGAGCCGTCGAAGTACATTACCCAGTGCTCTGGCCGCTCGGTTGGAGTAGGTAGCTGATTCTCCCGCCACTCCGCCATGAAGTCGACTAGTGCCTGCGACTTGGTGGCTGTGCATGTCTTGAAGTCGATGTTGAGGGCACCGAGTTTGACTGCCCACTTGGAGATTCTTCCAGTAGCATCTTGGTTCCGCAGGATGTCGCCGAGCGGGTAGTCGGTGACGACGGAGATCGAGTACTCCTGGAAGTAGTGTCGTAGCTTCCGCGAGGTGATGAGCACTGCGTACAGAAGCTTCTGTACGGGCTGATAGCGTGTCCTGGATTCTGACAGGACCTCGCTGACGAAGTAGACTCGTCGCTGGACTGGGTAGGCGTCGCCATCTTCCTGCCGCTCGACGATGATGACAGTACTGACCACGTGAGTAGTCGCAGCAAGCTAGAGCAGTAGCTGCTCACCTTTGCGAGGAGCCGTGAGGACTGGTGGCTTTGATCGGAAGTCCTTGAGCTGAGCAAGGGCTTGGTCCGTCTCTGGAGTCCACACGAACTTCTCTTGGTGCTTGAATAGTTTGAAGAAGGGGAGCCCCAATTCTCCAAGCTTCGAGATAAATCTGTTCAGGGCCGCCATGCACCCGGTCAGCTTCTGGACGTCTTTGATGCACATGGGAGCTTTCATGCTGGTGATGGCGGAGATCTTCTCGGGATTGGCTTTGATGCCGCGGTGGTTGATGATGAAGCCGAGTAGTTTGCCCGAAGGTACGCCGAAGACGCACTTGTTCGCGTTGAGCTTCCAGCGGTACTCGCACAGGGATGCGAAAGTCTCTTCAAGATCGTTGATGAGGGTACTGGAGTTTCTGGTCTTGACGACCACGTCATCCACGTAGGCTTCGACGTTCTTATTGTGGACGAGGACGGGGTTGGCGAGCCACTCAGGATGGAAGACTTCTTTGATGAAGCCAGCCACGAGTAGTTTGGCGAGTTCCTTCTTGATGGCGTCCCGTCTGTCATCAGCGAAGCGGTGGAGGTGTTGTCGCTTCGGGGTAGCTTTAGGATCGACGTTGAGGGAATGCTCAATCAACTCCTTGGGCACCCCTGGCATGTCCGCTGGCTTCCACGCGAAGATGTCCCGGTTAGCCCGGAGGAAGTTGATGAGCGCGTCTTCCTATTTGGGGTCGAGACCCGCCCCGATGGTGGTGGTCTTGCTGTTGTCGCCTGTCCCGAGGTCGATTGTCTTGACCAGAACCTCCTCAGCTGGTTGAGGCTTGTTAGCTTTGTCCGACTTCTATGGGATGTCGAGTTCACTTGGGGCAAGCTTCTTCGATGCAGCGTAGATCTCCAACATTGCGTTGGGTACTTGATTTGTGGAGGCAATCTCCACAGCTTCCGTGTCGCTGTCATGCGAGATTTTCAAGTCCCCTTGCAATGAGAGTACACCTGCTGGACTTGGCATCTTGAGCACCAAGTAAGTGTAGTGCAGTACCGCCATGGACTTGGGGATAGCTGGTCTGCCGAGGATGGCATGGTAGGACGTCTCGAAGTCCGCGACCTCGAACTTGACATACTCGGTATGATAGTTGTCCCGAGAATCCCCAAAGGTAACAGGCAGGACCACTGAGCCCAGTGGGATGACCGCGTTCCCGGGGACGATGCCGTAGAAGGGCGAGGTGCTCTAGGTGAGCATGTGGGTGATGTCGAGCCCCATCTTCTTTAAGGTCTTGGCGAAAAGGATGTTGAGCCCGCTTCCACCGGCTTCAGGACTAGTGGGAACCGTCCTGGTTCAGAGAAGCTTGTCCACTGATCCACGCGGGAGAAGGTAATGGGTACCTCCGACCACCTAAGAGGGGTCGGAACCGCTGGTTCAATGCTCATGACTTCTCAACGGGTAGCCTTTTGTTCCCGTCTGCTGGGTAGTCCACGGAAGAGGATGTTGATTGTCTTGTCGGGTTCCTGGAAGTCGTCATTGCCTCCGTCGTTCTTCTTCTTACCTTTCTTGTCATGAGGGTGCGGTGGCTCTGGAGTACTCTTGAGTGCTCGACTGAGTTGGTAGCACTGCTCGGTGGTGTGGTTGCCGTCCAGATGCCACGGGCACTTTTCTTTCAGCAAGTCTTTGAAGCCGCCAGAGGTCTTCTTCGAGTTCTCCTTCGCAGGGCGCTGGATAGCCGTGACAGTGTTGTCTGGCTTGCGCTTGCGGTTGGGACCCGAGTAGTTGTTGTTGTTGCAACCGCCTTGGTTCCCGTTGTTGCTACTGCCACCACCCGTGTTCTGCTTGCTCTTGCCACGGATGGCATCGTACTTGGTGTTGGCTTTGTCTTCTTCATCCGCCCAGGACTTGATCATATCCTTGAGATGGGGGATGGACTTGGGGCGGCGGTGACCGAAGTCTTCGAAGGTGCTATGGTGGTAGAGACCTTCTTGGAAGAGGTCGATGACCTCCTTGTCGGTGACGTCGACTACGGTGGCGCGCTTGTCGAAGAAGCGCTGCATGTACTTGCGAAGGGTCTCGCCCTGTTCCTGCTTCACCATAGCCAGGTCCATGCGAGTACCCGATCGGCCCATAGCGCCCGCGAAGTTGCTGGTGAACTGCTCCTTCAGCTGGTCTCACTTGTCGATCGAGTGCTTGTCCAGCGACTCGAGCCATGTGAGTGGGCCTTGGTTCAGGCAGGAGGGGAAGTAGAGGCACTTGGTGTCGTTGTTGCCACCAGCGTTCTCGATGGAGAGGGCATGGCATCTGAGCCACTGGATAGGGTCCTGCTTCGCATCGTACTTGGTGATTCCCAGAGGTTTCAACTTGTCCGGGAGGAGCAAGTTGCGAAGCCGAGGAGAGAAGGCGGGGAAGCCGTCGTTGTCGCCTGCTGTGGCGGACTTCTTCAGCCACAGTCCTTCAATCTTCTGGCGGGTGTCGTAGCTGCCCTGTGAGGCTCAGGAAGCGTGGCTGTTCGCGTGGTCTCGACCGCCGCGACCGCCTCCGCCACCGGCCCTCCTGTTGGCCCCATGGTTGGAGCTTCCGCCGTCACTGCCGCCGCCGCCAGGATCGCGGTGAGGGATGATCTCGCGATCGCCGCCAGCAACTGCGGCACTGTTGCCAGCCTGAGAGGGTCTGACGGCATTGGCACGGGTACGGTTGGGTTGAGCCGGCAGCTCGGCTCGAGTACGGTTACGGCCGAGGTCCGCGCTGCGACTTGTAGCTTCGTTGTCGCGGTTCCTTGCGGGGGGGGGGGGGGGGCGGCTGGCTGACCCTGTTGTCGACTCGCATGAAGTAAGCTTCTTCTGCGAGCTTAGCGATGACTTCTCCAGCACGTATCCCCTGAGCTTGGCGTGCGATCGCTGTGATCGACATGAGGCATTGCTCCGGGGTGGTGTGTACCCTGCTCTAGATGGCTTCGAGAGCTTCTGCGAGGTTGCGGATGGGGAGGTTGTCTCGGAGACGCCGACACCGTTCGTTCCGCTTTCTGTTACGCTCACGTCGAGCGTCCCTATTGGCGTCGGTCTCATCTGCGGGTGCTTCAACAGATAGCTCGTCTGCGGAGATGCCTTCAAGGTACCGGTCCTCTGCCGTCCCTGAAGGTCCTGGTGTGTCGCCGACAGGCATGAAGACTTGGTGATCGGGGTTGCCAACACTGGAGTCAGAGCTCGCCACCTCAGTTGGTTTGTACACCTCAGCTCGAGCGAGTGGTGTTCCCTCCTGGAAGGGGAGATAGTTGAGGTAGGCGACGTAGCGTGAGTCCCCGCTTATCAGGTCGGCGGGCCTGCGATCTGGCCAGTAGACAAATCTCCCGGCAGGTGTGGACGTTATAACTAGCCCAAAAGCCGGTCCTGATAAGGGTTGCTCAGTAGTGTTGTCCTCGGACTCGGGATCCTCGGGGTCCGACCCAAAGTCGAACTCATACGCGGAGTCCGAGTAGAAGCCGGAGGGGGGTTGGAGTCTGAGGCGTGGCCGGGGGCGGTGTCGGAGTCCGAGTTGTACTCGGGTACAGGCTCCTTGCCGGCCCGACGCGTAGAGGGAGCCTCCGTGTGGGCCCTGCTGAGGTTGCGCGGGCCACGCGTGGAGCACTCGCAGGGTGGGGAAACCACATGCGATGGCTGGGTAGCCGGCTCGCATCCGATAGCCCACGGAGACGTCGAGTTCGAGTTGGAGGCGGATCCGAGCTCAAAGTCAACATGTTGGTCGAAAAGCGAAATTTTGCCGAACTTGCCGGCGAGTTCGCCCGTGACTACTTCGGGAAGCGTCACGAAGCCGGTCTCCAGGTTGGGCTGCATGGTGAGGCGGCGTTGGAAAGACCCAGCGCCGTCAGCAGTGCAGACCCAAGAACCAAAGACGAAGGTGTCACCGCGGTTGAAGGCGACGGTTGGCTTGATGTAGACAGGAGCCGTCGAGTTCGCCATGTGATCTCGAGCGAGATCCCCTACCTGGCGCGCCAGCTGTCGGTGTTTTGGACCAGCAACCTACTAAGGGGAGTACCCGAAGTAGATGAATGTGGCCTCGCCGAGATCGGTAACTCGAAGGAAGAGACACGTGGCAACAATTTAGACAGGTTTGGGCCAGGAGGTGCGTAATACCCTACGTCTTGTATGCTGCGTAGCTCTGGATTGATTGGATATGATTACAAGATGATGCAATCTTACGCCGTGAGATCAGGTGATCGAGAGAGGGGTCCCTGCCTCGCCTTATATAGTCCGGGAGGCAGGGTTACAAGTCGGTTCAGGGAGAGAGTACTAGTCAAGTACGTCTAGGAGTCCTCTATATGGTGCAGGACATGTACAGCTTCCTAACCGAGTACATCTCCTCTGTAGTCCTTGTTCTTCACGCCATCAGGTGCCATGCAGCGCAAGTAGGGTAGTCCCAGGGGCCCACCGAGTACTTGGTCCTGGTACCCACCGAGGTAGTGGGCCCACGGAGGTCCATACGACAGCCGCCACTTTGTCTTTGACGATGGCGGCTCCAACGGCAACGACGGCAGCCACGGCGGCGACGATGGCGACAACGGCAGGCACGGCAGCGACGACGGCGGGACTCCGACTAATTGATAGACTCCTCTACCAATTAGTAACAATAATGTGTGTGTGCTTTTGTGTCTTTGTCAGGTTCTTGAAAATGAACTGCTTAGTTAATTAGTGTGGTTGTTAGATGTTGTATGTCATGAACTCAATCTAATAGACGCAAGTAGATCCAACCGCGTTGTGATGAACTGTGTTCTGTTGTGATGAACTGGAGATCTGTTGTGATGAATTAGATCTTATTAGAGACAATGGATAGTAATTGCCAACGCAGGTTAGCCTACTGACGCTGACGCTGACGGGTGGGCCAATGTCGTTGGTGACAATGGTTAGTGAACCCACATCGCATTTGTTGGCAGTTGGGTCCGGGCGGGCAAACAATGGTTATCTTTTCTATATTGGCTGCTGAAGCTGACGCGTGGGCCTATCACTATTTTTTTCAATGAATCTTGCTTCCCTGAATTATTAGAGCCCATAAAAGAACACCTAAAAAACATAAAAATACGAACAATTCGTATTTGGACATTGAGGACCATGTGTGGTTCGAGGACCGGTGGATGGTCGCTTCCTTGTGTGGTGAGTGATTGACAACGTTGTGTGGACTGATTCTTGGCTAAGTATTGCAGGTGCAGGTTGCGGCTTGACTCGTGTTGGTGCAGGTGAAGAACAAGCGCGAAAGGTCGTTGCCGGTGAGGCCTCTAGGTGTGGAGAAGACAAGTAGGCTTCATTCGAGGGACCCGGTGGCCAGTGGGGCCAAGTGCGGGCCGCATGGTGGCATGAACAGCAAGATGAAGTCGGGGATGATTTCTTGGTAGAGCCTCAAAACCAAGGTCGAGCCGGGACTACGTGGGAGCCAAGTCATGAGTGGAGATTGGCGGAGGGTACACCGAGTTCGCGGGGTTTGCAGTGGTTCACCAGAAAACCACTGGGTTACTCGGTTGAGCTACAAAACCGAGGCCGAAGACTCGACGAGGAGGTGCGGCCACCCAGGCCGGTTCAACCGCCCAGGAGGGGTGGTCAGACCGCTTGGGGCCGGTCAGATTGCCCGGGCCGGTCTAACCGCCCAAGGGGGGCGGTCTGACCGCCCTGGCCGCCGGTGCCGAGATGCTTTGAAGCGGAGGACACGCGTCGGGATCGCAAGGCTTGCGTCGAGGCTAAGCAGGTTGCGGTCGTCGGGCATCCGTCCGATGAAGAAATTCCGAAGACTTCCAAATCCGCCCTTGAGGGGCTTGTATCCCTAGTTATTAGGTGAGGGTAGTTTAGTCTTTTGGTTGCCTCCATATATACTCATTGAGTGGATGGATGGCAGCCAACTCTTGGAACCCTAGCTCATTTGTTTTACCATTTTCGTTCACCATTTTCCCTAGTTTTTCCTATGACTAGCTTGAGAGCTTCATGTGAGATCTAAGGAGAGGGATGGATGTTTGGGTGGCAAGCTAGACCTTGTACGAACCTTTCATGGTATGTATAGATGGTTTGGCGTTGTTCCTCAAGGTTGTTTTCCCGTCCTTCTTTGTGTTGATTTTCGGAGCTCTTTGTTGGCGGTGTTTTGAGGACGATTTCTTGGGGTCTTTGGTGGGTGTCATGTATGAGGATCTTGTTCCTCTTTGGCTGGTGACTTTGCCCCCAAATCTCTCTTGAATCGGACTCGATTTGGTGGTTTTTCGAGTTGGGCGAGTTCTTGACCTGGAGAGGCGATTTCTTCGATTCCTCTTGATTGTGAGCGATTCGGGTCGATTCCATTGAGGTAGAGGTTGCCCAGGAGGTAACCCAGCTATTCCCGAAGTTTTGCTGCAATCTGTTGAGTGATTTGGGAGATCGGGCGCGAGGAAGTTAGGGTTTGACCTGCAAGCTGTTTTTCTGGGAGAGGCGGTCTAACCGCCTGGAGGGCCGGTCTAACCACCCTGGGGTTTCCAGGTCAAAGTTTTGTTTCGCTGGATTTTTTTCCGTGAGTTTGTTCGCCTTGATCAGAGGAGCGTCTGGGTGAAATTTCGGGTCGTTCTCGTGCCGTTTGCTAGGTGTTCTTGGTTGGAGTTCGTTGCTGGGTACAGGAGGTTAGACCGCCCCTGGTAGCCGGTCTAACCGCTCCTAGGCCCCTGGGTGGAGTTTTGGTTTTCGCTAAGATTTTCTGGTAGCTAGCATGGCCTTGACCAGAGATCTTTGTTGGTGAAACCGTGGTGCGTTTTGGTTCTCAGAAGAGGTGTTTCGGAGGATTTCTGGGTTACCAGGTCGAGGCGGTCTAACAGCCCCCTATACCCGGTCTAACCGCCCCCTCTGGACAGCGACTTTCGAGTTGTTTCCGCTGTCGTGGGTGCGTGTGTGTTGAGGTTGCTGGTAGGGTTTTTTCATAGGACCAGTAGCACTCCAGTGGCCACGTGGTTTTGGCAAATGGAAGGTAGAAGTGCAGAGCATGTGATTTTGGGGGTCCGACCGAGCGAGTTCATCTTGTCGGAGTTTCAATCTCCTTCGAGAAGAATTTTTAGCGGCTCCCATTCACTCCCCCCCTCTCTGGTCACCCAATCGGTCCTTCAAGTGGTATTAGAGCCGTTTCCGGTCTTTGTTGACTCTAACCAGTCTAAGATCCAAGGATGGCGTACCAGGTACGAGATGTGGAGTAAGCGAATGGGTGCGTTCCTCCGCGGAAAGGGTCAGATCCTTTGGGATGTCACGGTGGACACAGGCTATGTTCGGCCGATGGACTTCCTCGCTCTAGGATCGAGGGATAGGTTCGACGCCAACAACAAGGCGGTCGACTACTTGTTTCGTGCCCTTTGTCAGCCTGAGTTCGATCGGGTGCACACCGAGCACTTGGCTTGTAGAATTTGGACGGTGCTGAAGGAGGATCCATTTGGGAATGCCCAGGTTCAGGCACAGATGTATGCGACCTACCGGAGTGAGTATGAGAACTTCACTCATCTCCCCGGTGAGTCCATTGATGCCTTGTTTAAGAGGTTCACGGTGGTTGTGAACAACATGAGGGCCAATGTGGACGTGCTCCCGTACGGTGATCATGATAGAGCTGTCAAGCTCTTACACTCTTTGGATCGTACAATATGGGGCGGAAAGTTCGAGGCCATTGTGGAGTCGGAGAAGTATGACACTCTGACCGTGAACGAGGTGTTCTCGAAGCTCAAGTCGGCTGAGGTGGATAGGGGCATGACTGCCAAGCTCGAGGGTCTGACTGATTCCCATAGTCTCGCCCTCGTTGGTGGTTCGAAAGGAAAGGCTAACACTAACCCATCCACCAGGATGTTCTCTTTGTCCTCTTTGATGTCTATGCCAGATGAGGAATTCGAAGTGCTTGGAGAGGATGAGCTGGCACTCCTGACGAGGCGGTTCGAGAGGCTGCACGAGAACCGAGTGAACATGAGGAGGAACACGAGGACATGCTTCCAGTGCGGCAAGCCAGGACACTTCGTCGTCGACTGCCAGGGGAAGGTCGAGAACAAGGACGGCTACAAGCACAAGCCGAGGAACGATGGCAAGTACCGGTCGAGGCACGACCATAAGAGCAAGTACAAGAACAAGCACAAGGACGAGCGACGATCGAGGAAGAAGGAGAGCCGAGGCAAGGCCCGAGCGATGGTTGGTGCGAGCGACGTCGACTCCAGTTCCGTGTACTCAACCTCGAGCTCGAGTAGCAGTGAAGACGAAGGTGATTGTCACAAGGGCAAGAAGTCGTCCAAGAACCTAAGCGGGCTGAGGTGCTTCGCTAGAGACGGCTTCTGCACCATGGCGCTGAGCTCCGGCAGAAAGAAGAGCACACAGAGCGACTCAGACTCTGAGTCCGACGACGAGGTGCATGATGAGCTTCCCTTCTAGCGCCAAGAGAATGAACAGCTCAATACTTTGCTTGATAATCGTGATGACATGCTTAGAGAGGCAAAGAAAATGAGAAAAGAGCTTAGGGCTTCACTCGAGGATGCTAGGACTAGAGTGGCTGAGCTAGAAACACAGGTTCTTGATAGTAAGCTTGAGATTGATTCCCTTAAGGCTAGTCCTGTTGTTCTTGATGAGGTTGATTGTGTTGATTGCTCCATCTTTCTTGCTGATCTTGCTTTGTTCAAGGAAAAGCATGCCTCCAAGTGTGAGAAACTAGATGTGCTTAGGGTTGAAGTGGCTGAGCTTAAATCTAGATCTGCTTTGCTAGGTTCTTGCACTTCTTGCCCTGTTTTGCATGCTAAAATTGATGAGATGCATGTTTACACTAGTTCTCTTGAGGCAAAATTGAAGGAACCCATGCCTACATCATGCTCTACCTGTGAAATGCATGCTTTGAAAAATTTGGAACTTGCACATTATGTTGTTCGTTTGTAGGATGAGAATGATGAGCTAAGAAAGTTGATGGGTTGGTTGTCTGTTCATGATCCTTAGTTGAGGATGATGATCGAGGCATTTATGAGGCAGGATGGTGAGGGACTTGGGGCAAACAAGGTTGGTGAGGGAAGTGGAGAGAATATCCCAGAGCCACCAAAAACCCACCACAAAAATGATTTCCCTCCAAAACCTAACCATCTTAGGAACCGACTAGACACAACCCCAGCTCCACTCGTGTTTCCTACACCCACAAATGATCTCCAAAAGCCTATCAAGTTTGTGAGCACTTCGGGGAAAGTGTTCTTTGGGAAAGTGAGTGAGAAGGCTAGTGAGCAGAAACCGGTGGAGGAGTTGAGTGGAGAGAAACCAAGTTAGCAGCCCCAATCCAAGCCTAAGCCTAAGCTTGTGAGGTTCCATTGTGGCTATTGTGGGAAAGAGGGTCACAAGAATGAGTTTTGCTTCAAGAGGAAGCGTGAGGAAAGGATGGCAAAGGAGTGGGCGAACAAGGATAGGTACAACCCTTCCCATGGTGTACCTAAGCCTCGTATGCCACTGCCCAGGGGTGAAGCTGTGGTGAGAAGTGTTCCGGCATGGGGAGATGCGAGTTCCCGCAGCCGAGGTGCAGTTCTGGAGAGGGCGGTCAGACCGGTCCTGCCCAGATGGGGGCGGTTAGACCGGCTTGGCTAGGCGGTTCAACCGCCCCACCCCAGAATTCGGGGCGGAGTGGTTTTCGAGGTGGTGAGTCGAGAGGTTTCAGTTCCAAAGGTGGTGTTGCTGGTGGTTGGTCTGGAGAGTCAGCAGGTGGTCAGTTTGCTAGGCATTCCCCCCCTCGAGTTCACTACGGGGATGGGAGGAGTCGTAGATTTGAGAAGGAGAGGAGGAACGGTCCACGGGTCATTTTTCGTGGCTTTGGTCCTCCTCCAGGCAGCGAGGGGTGGTTTCCTCGGAGTGGTTACCGAGGTGATGTTCGTGGTGGTAGTTTTGGTAGGAAAGATGGTCATGTGTGTGCTAACCCCACTTTCGAGCAAATGGCTCGGCACTGGTTTTACTCTTTTGGTACTAACCCCAGTGCTGAGTCGTTTGTTCGCTCACGTGCTCGTTTTTGAATTTCAGGTGGGAGACTTGAAGAACATTTGGTTGATTGACTCCGGTTGCTCGAGACATATGACCGGAGACAGGGGGTGGTTCTCAAGTCTCGTCCTGGTGGTGACAAAGAGGTACATCACTTTTGGGGACAATGGGCGTGGGCGTGTGCTTTCACAAGGTGAGATTATGGTGAGTGACAAGATCACTCTGAGGCGTGTTGCTCTTCTTCAATCGCTGGGGTACAATTTGCTTTCTGTGTCCCAGTTGTTGGATGAGGGTTTTGAGGTGTTGTTTCGGCCAGGTGGTTCTCGGATTTTGGACTCTCGAGGGGACCTTGTCTGTTTGGTCGTTCCCGAGGGTCAGGTGTTTCGTGTTGATTTTTCTCAGTCTTCGGGTGTGGAGCATTGTTTCTTGGCTGGTTCTTCGAGTGAGTTGTGGAAGTGGCATAGAAGTTGGGTCACTTGAGCTTTGACCTTTTGTCTCGCTTGAGTAAACTCAATTTGGTCTGAGGATTGCCACAATTGAGGCTTGAGAAAGAGTTGGTTTGTGCACCTTGTAGGCATGCCAAGATGGTAGCCTCTTCTCACCCGCCTCTCACCGATGTGATGACTGAGCGTCCATGCGAGCTACTCCATATGGACCTTGTTGGCCCAGCTCGTGTACGATCCGCGGGTGGGAAGTGGTATGTCCTTGTTGTGGTGGACGACTATTCTCGGTATGCGTGGGTGTTCTTTCACGAGGATAAGGGGGAGACATTTGGTTTTGTTCGAGATCTAGTCTTGAGGTTGAGGAACGAGAGGCACGGAGATGCCATACGAGCTATCCACAGTGATAATAGGTCGGAATTCAGAAACTCTCGTTTCGAAACTTTCTGCCATGATTTGGGTCTTGAGCACCAGTTTTCGAGTCCGTATACGCCTCCCCAGAATGGTGTTTTGGAAAGGAAGAACAGGACCTTGTGTGAAATGGCTCGGACGATGCTTGATGAGCATAGGACTCCGAGGAGGTATTGGGCTGAGGCAGTGAATACCGCGTGCTATGTGTCGAACAGGATCTACCTCAGAGTGCACAAGAAGAAAACATGCTATGAGTTGATGCATGGTCGCACACCCAAGCTGAGTAACTTCCATTTCTTTGGCTGCATGTGTTTCATTCTAAAGAAAGGCAGGAAGTTAGATAAGTTTGAGGCTAGGTCTGTCGATGGTATTTTCTTTGGTTATGCATCTCATTCTAGAGCATATCGTGTGCTCAATCGTGAAACTAACCAAATCGTGGAGACTTGCGAGGTAACCTTCGACGAGATAGAGCCACATAGTCAGCTTGTCTTTGAGTTTGCAGGTGATGATGAGCTTGGCAAGGAGATCTTTCAGGAAGAGGAGCATGAACATGGAGACGATGAAGATGGCGGTGCGGTGCCCCCGGCTGAACATGTACCCACTACTTCGACTACGGTGATGGACGCACCCTCTACGACACCTACGACGACGAATCAAGAACGCGGAAAAGCTGATGTGGAGGGGGAGGTAGCATCGAGGGGAGAACCTCCCCGGCGAGTACAAGTGGATCACCTAGCTTCGAGGATCATCGGTGACGTGAATGAACGCACTACACAGTAAAGGGTTCGAAACAACTCTCATTTCCCTCATGCTGCATTTGTTGCTACTTTTGAGCCCAAAGACATTGGACACGCACTATCTGGTGACAATTGGGTTAATTCGATGCATGAATAGTTGGAGAACTTTGAGAGGAATTAGGTTTGGGTGTTGGTTGACCCTCCCCCAGGGTGTAAGCCGATTGGTACATAGTGGGTGTGGAAGAACAAAGAGGGAGAGAAAGGTGAGGTTGTGAGAAACAAGTCGAGGCTTGTTGCTCAAAGGTTCAGTTATAAGGAGGGGATTGACTACGAGGAGACCTTTGCTCCCGTAGCCCGTTTGGAGGCGATTAGGATCCTTCTAGCCTTTTCCGTGGCTAAAGGGTTCAAGTTGCACCAAATGGATGTGAAGAGTGCTTTTCTGAATGGTGTGTTAGAGGAAGAAGTGTATGTGAGACAACCTCCGGGATTTGAGAGTGAGAAGTACCCCCACCGGGTGTACAAGTAGAGGAAGGCGCTGTATGGGTTGAAGCAGGCGCCTAGAGCTTGGTATGGTAGGTTGAGGGGGTTCTTGTTTGAGAGAGGTTTTGAGATGGGGAAGGTCGATCAGACCTTGTTTTTCCTAAGGCAAGGCAGAGATATCCTGATTGTGCAGGTATACGCGGATGATATTGTCTTTGGTGGCTCGTCTAACTCTCTTGTTGCAAGGTTTGCAGAGGATATTGTCGTATGGACCTTTCTGGGCCCACTACCTCGGTGGGTACCAGGACCGACTATTCGGTGGGCCCATGGGACTACCTGGCTTGTGCTGCACGACACCTGATGGCGTGAAGCACAAGGACTACGGAGGAGAAGTACTCGGTTAGGAAGCTGTACATGTCCCGCACTGTATGGAAGACTCCTAGACGTACTCGACTAGTACTCTCTCCCTACTCCGACTTGTAACCCTGCCTCCCGGACTATATAAGGCGAGGCAGGGACCCCTCTCTCATCATCTCATCTCACGACGTACAATTGCATCATCTTGTAATCGTACCCAATCAATCCAGAGCTACGCAGCATACAGGACGTAGGGTATTACGCACCTCGCGGCCCGAACTTGTCTAAATTGTGTGCCACGTGTCTCTTCCTTCGAGTTACCGATCTCGGCGAGGCCACATTCATCTACTTCGGGTACTCCCCTTAGTAGGTTGCCGGTCTAAAACACCGACAGCTGGCGTGCCAGGTAGGGGCTCTCGCCCGAGATCACATGGCGAACTCGACGGCTGCAACCGTCGCCTTCAACCGTGGCGACACCTTCGTGTTCGACGCTTGGGTCTGCACTGCTGACGGCGCCGGATCTTTCTAGCACCGCCTCACCAAGCCGCCCAACCCGAAGACCGGCTTCGTGACACTTCCTGAAGTTGTCACAGGCGAACTCGCCGGCAAGTTCAGCGAAATTTCGCTCTTCAACCATCACGCCGACTTCGAGCTCGAGTCCGCTTCCAACTCGAACTCGATGTCTCCATGGGCTATCGCTTGCGAGCCGGCTGCTCAGCCATCGCATGTGGTCCCCCCATCCCGCGAGCGCTCCACGCCTGGCCCCCGCAACCCCTGCAGGGCCCGCACAGGGGCTCCCTCTTCGCGCCGGGCCGTCAAGGAGCCCGTACCCGAGTACAACTCGGACTCCGACACCGCCCCTGGCCATGCTTCGGACTCCAATCCCTTCTTCGGGTTCTACTCGGATTCCACATGCGAGTTCGACTTCGGGTCGGACCCAGAGGATCCCGAGTTCGAGGACAACTCTACTGAGCACCCCTTATCAGGCCCGGCCTCTGGGCTAGTTGTAACCACCACGCCTACCGGAAGATTCGTCTACTGGCCAGACCACAAGCCCGCAGACCTGATAAGTGGAGACTCACGCTACGTCGCCTACATCGACTCGCTCCCGTTCCAAGAGGGAACACCACTTGCCCGAGCTGACTCGAACACCCCAACTGAGGTGGAGAGCACCGAGTCCAGCCTTGGCACCCCTGATCGCCAAGTCCTCATGGCTGCCGGTGACACCCCCGGACCATCTGGGACGGCTACTGACAAGTACCTTGAAGACATCTCCGCAGACGAGCTGTCTGCCGACGCACCTGCAGACGAGACCCCCGCCAACAGGGACGCTCGACGTGAGCGTAACAGGAAGCAAAACGAACGGCGCCAACGGCTCGGAGACAACCTCCCCATCCGCAACCTGGTGGAAGCTCTCAAAGTAGTCGAGAGCAGAGTACACACTACCCCTGAGCAATGCCTTATGTCGATCACAGCGATCGCACACCAGGCTCAGGGCATACGCGCTAGAGAAGTCATCGCCAAGCTCGCTGAAGATGCCTACTTCATGCGGGTCGACAACAGGGTCAACCAGCCTCCTCCCGTCAGGAACCGCGACAATGAAGCTACAAGTTGTTAACACCAAAATTTGGTAAGGAGTCTGACTTGTGGGTCCAGCTCGGTGAGAAATCCATCCGGTGGAAGGAAGGTTTCTTCAGATGCGTTCGGCAGAAAAATCCGCGATCGGCTATCTGCTTCCATTCGGCAAGGGAACAGTTGAGCTGATTTTGCGAGATTGTGCGGTGACATGGCTCAAGCGAAGAGGATGAATGGATGGATAAGCGATCAAGCTTAGAGATAAATTAGGTATCAAATCCATTCGAGGTTGTGCTTGGCAGGGTATAAATATGAGCCCTGAATGTATGTAACAGATATACGTAATCATTCTCAATACAAACCGGCTTTACGCCAAACCCTAGAGTCCATTTGTCGTGTCGTCGAGTTCTTCGAGAGGGTTCATCGATCCGTCGACCTCCGTGAGTACCGGCAACATTGTATCATATCTAGTATCATGCGGTGGATTTAGATCTGATGCAAGTAGTCTTGTTACCATACTTAGTGTCATGCGGTAGATTCAAGCTTGGTTCAAGAGGGTTTCTTGTTAGGTCATGAGCCATGCGGTAGGCTAAGATCTAGCTTGAAGCTAGTTATCGACTCTATTGGATTTTGGCAAGATCCAATGGATTCATTAAGTTACCCCGTGTTGCTTTGAGTTTTTGCTTCATGTTTAAATTCATGTAACACCCTTTTGCCAGATCTAGATGGGTTTGGATCGGCTTTATCCCTTTAGATGATCCTTATGCGAGTCTGTTGACGGTGAAATTCCGTCAACCTAGCCATGAGTTTACCTTCGGTGTTGGCATGACTTTTGTATCTTATTCATTGGTACTAACCCCCGTGGTATAAC
This sequence comes from Cenchrus americanus, assembly GCA_947561735.1. Lineage (NCBI taxonomy): Eukaryota > Viridiplantae > Streptophyta > Magnoliopsida > Poales > Poaceae > Cenchrus > Cenchrus americanus. The sequence goes on along the minus strand of OX387242.1, from coordinate 158,711,709 downwards.
AAGTTCACTTGTGCATGTCGGTTTTGGAGTTAAGTGTTTACGCAGGGTTTTAACGTTGAAAGCAAGACTTCCGGGATAAGTTCATTAAGCACCTCATGACAAGATCTTGAAGCCCGATACAAGTCAAGCAATGAAGTGAACATGACTCCAAGAGCCCAAGGACCAAGCCCGAGAAGATGATAAACTCCGAGGACTGAACCGGAAAAGTCTTGAATCTTGCAAGACAAGGAGTTGAGTCCAAATCGGGGAGAAACCGACGTCAAGGGCCCACATGCAAAAGGGGAGAACATCTAGAAGTCGTGGGAAGCAACACGGGGCGAAGCGAGGCCGCGGGATGGGCCGGAATTGGGCCCGGCCGGCCGGCCGGCCCGGCCAATTCGGGGCCCAATCGGCCTCTCCTTTGACCTAATTGCTTCTCAGGCTATAAATAGCCCCCTGACCGAGAGCCACGCAGAACCGAAGTCGTCTTCGGCCGCCGAGAAGCAGAGAAGAGAGGGACACCATCTAGGAGAGGAGAGGGTCGAGCTAGTTGACTAGGGTTTCCCTAGCCGACGTGGGAACCTTGCACGGAAGACCACATCGGAGTTCCCGGAGCTAGAAGCAAGATCAAGGAAGGATCCCGGTGGTGATCTTGTGTATGTATCATTGTTATAGTTGAATTATCAAGTTGAATCTTTTCCCAGCGATCAAGTGTTTCCTCGAAGATTTCGTTTTTCGATCGGCTTTGCTTATTCCAATTCTATTCTCGAGATAGATTACATAGGGTGTTCTTGTAGCCGCGGTGGCTAGAGGTACACACCGGATCTTCCGAAAGAATCTCGACTTGTCTTTTGACTCGCCCTAAGCTCCCCGCATGAATAGGGATACGTTGTGACAGAACGGGGGTCTCGAAAGGCGGATGCTTTCGGATTTGGACGGGAAACCACGATTTAAAGAGGCTTCTATTAAGATTCGATTTGCTACTTCTTCTCTTGCTTCGAACTTCAACAAAAGGCTTACCCCGATCCCTCTAGATCGGTTTATCAACCCAATCTTACTTTGTTTTCTCCGGTTTTTAGTAGATTAGATCTGTTTTGTGTCTTTAACTTAGATGCGTTAGGTTCTTTATTGAAGATTGCAGTTATTTGGCTTTAATAGATTAAGTCTTGCGTCACACATTTGTTCCACGGATTCGATACCTTGGGTTCACCACTCGAGGGAAGAAGGGTCCCTTGACTACGACGGGAGACTTGTACGCTTGCGAGTCACGAACGAACTTTGATACAAACATTAACCGTCAACAAGCCCCTTTTTCTGGCGCCGTTGCCGGGAAACAAGCAATCAAGATCCGATCTAGTATCGCTTATCTTTCAGTTTTTCTTTTGATTTTCTTTTGCATCTCTTATGTTTGATCATCCTCAAAAAGAAAAAAAAAATTCAATCTAATCTAGTTTTGATTAACCCTAGTTCTTATGTTTAGATTTTTGTTTTATCACTAACCCTAACCGGAGATGGTTGGCTACCTCTCCAAGAAACCCAAACTTTTTTGTGGATGATCCAGGAAAACTTTACAGGCAAAGGTGACGTGCAACACAAGCTCGAAGGACCATCAAAATCTCCAAGGGAATCACCCCCTCCAAGTCAAGACGCCGGAAGGCCATTCAAGATCAACGAGGATGGAGAAGATGGAGACGGAGAAAGAAGCTCAACACCTAAAGGCTACCAAGGCAAGATCCACATGCGGGGTGTTCATCGTGATGAAGATGTTAGAGACGCAAGTGGGACAACTTGCCGGACAACCGATTGGTGACAAAGAAGAATATCCGAGACAACTCCAATGTCCCAAGACGGCGAAAGGCTACTCAAACTCATTCGGGAGAGATGAAGGATCACAGAGACCATGAAGATCACAACCGAAGGACCGGAGTTCGAGATGCCGAGCCACAAGGAAGATGTTGCATCCGTCAAGACCAAAGGACAAAGCCAGCCTGTGAAGACCAAAAAAATTGACTAAGCCAAAGTGGGTACCCAAGACTGCAACGCCCACAAAGAGCGTTGATCCAGAGTAATCAAGTGAAGAAGTCTAGCCATGGACTATAAACGAAGCGCTAGGCGGGAGGCAACCCGTTTCGTCAAGTCAAGAATAAGCTACCGGGAGGACAACCCGATTCCAGGTTTTTCAAGTCTTTTTAAATTTAATTCAGTTCTGAATTTTACTACGCAAAACCTTAGACTTAGAATGGTTGAACAATATTAGAGACATAATTCTTGGTTGAACATGTTGCTTGATCATAAACCCTTTACATGAACCATTCTTTGTGATTGTTTGCTTCTTTTCGAGAAACCACAACCAAAACCAAAAAAATTTCAGAACCTTAATCAACCTTTCACCCTCATTATGGTGCTGAGGTTGACTTGTTTTTCATGCTAAAAACACTCGAGTAAAGCCACGACTTGTATCTAGATGTTATTTAAATTTCAGCATGTGGTAGGACTCGCGTGAACCTAGAAACTTGATTTTTGGTTGGTTTAAAAATTCATATCCTTGGTTTCTCTAAGATTAGAATTTTTCTAAGCCTCACTTAATTTTATTTCATTCAAAATCTCTCTCATCTAATCAAAATTAGGACCTAAACCTATGCCCCCATGATCAAGCCGGGAAAAGCTTGCTCTAAACCAATGAAGGCAAACTATACCGGTGAGACCGAAATCGACGTAATAAAAAAATATTTTCGACTTGCATTTGTTTTTAATGGTTTAAAAACTTCTCTAAAATTATGTTCGAGCTCTTGCATGGCTCTGAAAAATATTTTTAAATTTCGAAATTAGAGGAGTGCTTAGCCTTAAAGGGAGGCAATCTAGTTAACCTAACCATGCATGCACCATGGTACATCACGGGATGCCCCTCCAACATATTTAAACCACATGCAAAGTACAAGCATGGGGGGCAGCCAAGGCTTTGTTTTGTAGGAATATCGTGGATGCATGTGAGGCAAGGGAGTATGGAAGTGAGTCAAAGCGAAAACATCAAGTGGAAGGAGCAATAGTGCAAGCGAAGGAGTGGACGGGAACGTTTGGAAGGTGTACGCGATCACGAAGCAACATGAATGCACTAGAGAAGAACCGAGCCAAGAGGAGGAGAGAGGTAAGTCTTTCATCCAACTCTTTGTTCGTGTGCTCTAGTTTGTAGGCCGGAATCACCTTAGACTTAGCCATCCACCGCGTTTGTTTCGTGCAAACAAATCACATCCTTAATCCACTCAAAGTCCAGACTCCAAAATAATATTTGTGTACCTTGTTACCGGGTGAAAACCCCGGATATTTATTTGTGAGGGAGAGTGCTGCAATCATGGAAGAAAACTACAAGCCTTTTCACCGAAGAAGAAGGGATCATCGTCGTCTAAGCCATCACCGACAACCTCTTCGAGGAGGCGCTCGGTTTCCGAGTCTCCTTGGAGTATGGGGTAGGACACGGCACCACTGAGGAGGAACCACTCTTCTCCTTGGTGGCATAAGGGCCACACAAACTCGTTTATTAGGTTTACCAAACCTCGATAACATATGGAGGAGCCGCCCGTCCAACCTCACCACTTGACACGATCATCCGCTCCACCTCCATATGCTCCGCGGTATTCCGAGGGGTGTGTCATCATGACGGAGGAGGAGAAGAAGCTCGCTCGCCTTAAGTAGAGGCTTGTAGCGAACGTCGACATCGACGACCAAGCACTCTACATATTGGGTTTCACACGGGACACCGGTGCAATTCTCTAGCGGAGTGTCGGCAAACACCCACAAGGAATTCGCCTAGGAAATTTTCATGACCATGGCGCATACCCTTGATGAAGGAGTGCTGAGTCCCTCATTCTGTTGGAGGGAGCCCACAAGAGGAGAAGAAGGAAGACACCGTCGGAAGGGTAACCTTGATCAGTGATGCTATTTCTAGCACCTTGATGGGGTAATCTCCTTTCATCCATGGGTTTCAATCGATCTTGAGATGTAATCACACTTTGTTGGATTATCTATCTATCATCTTGTGCTGAAAATACTTTAATGCTTAAGGCTAGCAACCATGCCGTAAAGGGAGTAAGAGCTCCAATGCTTCCTTGGATCCATTCAACACAATCCCCGATAGATTAGATTGGTTTTCATGTTCGAAACGATTGCATGTTCTAGTATCGTAGACCCATGGGCGAGTGTCCCCTATTTTCAAAAGGGAGCTCCAGAACAAGTGGATGTGCATGAAGGCACATGGGAAGGTTTTTGGAGTATGATCACGGGAAGAGACCATCAACGGAAAAAAAAACTATCCGGAACCCATTATCCAAGTGTGTCACTTTTGTGCAAGTGGATTTTTTGGGAGAACAAGAGAGACAAAGATAACCAACACGGAGTTGAATTAGATTTACTCGCAGCCAATCAACCCTACTCACCTAACCGGTGGTGTTAAGCAACATCGGTTCGGAAGATATTGGTTCGGGTTGTTACCTCTCCATATTGGCTATCTCTTTAAAACCGGGTATTACAAGGAACCCAAATCATCTCCTACCCGGGACTTCCCTAGGAATATATGAAGAAAGGAAAATATAAGAGTGAAGATGAGAGAGGAGGCTTCCAAGTGGTCTAGGTGAATTTGCCCCTTCCGGATTGAAGTTTAAGACTTTTCTTGAGGGGAAGAAGATCGGTTAGAGGAAGGACTTCTTGTGCCGGCGAAGAAAAAAAAATAATAAAAGAAAAGAATTATAGGAGAAGGATCTTCTATGGCCCAAGAAGGAGGTGCACAACAAAATTATGTCCCACCATTGGGAGGAACCCCGGCGCCGCCGAGTTACTACGGTGATGTACCAATGCAAGCATGGGGGAGTGGTGCAGCCATACCCCCACCATTTTTGCGGTGCCCAATGTAGCCTTTGCGGAGCCATATGCACACCTTCCTCAACCACAACAAAATGTGGCCACCATTGGAGGATACGCTGCAAGGATCATGCAAATTATTGCAGCCATCCAAACCAATGCAAACCAAATGGGTGAAGGAAATGCAAACGTCGCTTATGTGCTTGGACACCTTCACCTAGAACCGTCAGACAATTCATAGGAGGAGTGGTGCATTCCTATTACAAGTAAGGGTACAACAACCAAGGCTATCAACATCAACCACCGGCGGAAGATTAGAGAGAGGAGAAGCTTTAGTTATCTTTCCTTTACCCCCTTTTCTTTAATTTTCAGCTTGTTTGCGCCTATGTTTGCGTAGTATTTTCAGCTTTGCTTTAATTTTCAGTTTTTAGTTTAATTTTCAGTGTGTATCTTAGTGTTTATTTTCATCATGAATAATGTCGCCACCAAGTTTTTACCTTTGGTAAAGTTACAAAGTTTGTGCCATGATGATATATGATTATAATTGCCGCTTTGTTTATCTTTGTAATTGATTTATGCATGTTTGAACTAGTGCTCTCTTAAAAATACAAATCTGAAATTATCTAAATGCTAGCTCAATCTTCAGCGGAGGTTATGATTAAAATAAAGACCCATAGTGTTTTATGTGCTCTCAAGTTATGAATAGATTAAAGATGTCTTTTATGCTCAAAAATATTGCTAACCTTGTCACAAATATCACTTGTGTGTTGCTCAACCTATCCGAGCCTTATATATATTTGAGTGCAAAAACTTAGTATACAAGATTTATTTTTGAGTGAGTTATTGCAGGCCATGATTTCTCTGGCCCGAGACTAAGAAGTTGGTCATTCCGTTTTTGCGTATCTATCTTTTTGCTAGCCTTTTATCCGTGCATTGTGTATCCCCGCATTGGAGATCTCACAAACCTCGCCGGATATCCACCCTTAAAACCAAATATCATCTTTTGCGATTACCTCCTTGACCACAACCTATCGTTGAGAATGGATCATCAATTCAAGGAAGATCGCAAGACGGTGCCAACATTGAAGATTTCAAGTATCTCTCCAAGGAAGAATACCCCGATACCTACCTTATTTTTCGCCTCTTTGCTCGAGGACGAGCAACGTCTAAGCATGGGGGAGGAGGTAGGTACGATGCAGTTTTAGAGTTCAAAGGGGAATATTTTTTAAAAAAAAATGATGATGAAAGAAGAAAAAAAATCCAGTGATATTCATGACTTTCAAGGTATAAAAAAAATCAAAACTTCGTTGTGAAAGTCATGGACTGAATATATGACAAGAAAAAAAAATGAATGAATGAAAGAAAGAAAAGAATGAGAAATATGAGAAAGAGAAAATATATATGTGCGTAAAGTGAACTCCCCGGTTCTCTAAGAGTGCATTCAAGTCTTCAAGTTAAAAAGATCCATTCTCATTTTCCAACCATGTGCAATCCGATAACGAGGACTTCTTTTGTGCCTCGGGATCACTCTTTGCCACTTGCACATGTCCACTTATCTAAAGTGTGTGTATTTTTCTCTTTCCCCTCCTTGATTTAACATTATTTTCCAATGACCTTTTTGAGGAGTCTCGGTAAGACCATGAGAAGCTTGTCTTGTTTTGACAACACCTCATTTATAAAATCTTGTTAGGACTAAAACTTTCCCAAAGCTCCATATAAAGCCTACCACACATATATGTTATGAGAGGGAAAGGAGTAGAATATATAGGCTTGAGAGACAAGTGAGATGAGAGTTTATGAGCAATATACAAGATGATTTAAATTTGTGAACTTGGTTTAGCTTTTCTTTATCTCGTTCTTTATTTCAAAAATTCTGAGGTCTATTTAAACATTGTGAGCATGTTAATACTTGTGGGATAAGCTTAATAAGAATCTACCCTCCGTAGAGGTGAAGGCTAGTACATTATGGAACTTTAACGAATTAAACTTTTGAGAGCATTATGTTTTTTTTCATGTATGATCAAGTGCAAGGTTTAAACATTGATGGGCAACGATGATATCCATCGAAGGCTTACTCGAGGACGAGCAAGGTTTAAGCATGGGGGAGATGTTGACGGTGAAATTCCGTCAACCTAGCCATGAGTTTACCTTCGGTGTTGGCATGACTTTTGTATCTTATTCATTGGTACTAACCCCCGTGGTATAACAAGTTCACTTGTGCATGTCGGTTTTGGAGTTAAGTGTTTACACAGGGTTTTAACGTTGAAAGCAAGACTTCCGGGATAAGTTCATTAAGCACCTCATGACAAGATCTTGAAGCCCGATACAAGTCAAGCAATGAAGTGAACATGACTCCAAGAGCCCAAGGACCAAGCCCGAGAAGATGATAAACTCCGAGGACCGAACTGGAAAAGTGCTGAATCTTGCAAGACAAGGAGTTGAGTCCAATTCGGGGAGAAACCGACGTCAAGGGCCCACATGCAAAAGGGGAGAACATCTAGAAGTCGTGGGAAGCAACACCGGGCGAAGCAGGCCGCGGGATGGGCCGAATTGGGCCCAGGCCGGCCGGCCCAGCCCAATTCGGGGCCCAATCGGCCTCTCCTTTGACCTAATTGCTTCTCATGCTATAAATAGCCCCCTGACCGAGAGCCACGCAGAACCGAAGTCGTCTTCGGCCGCCGAGAAGCAGAGAAGAGAGGGACACCATCTAGGAGAGGAGAGGGTCGAGCTAGTTGACTAGGGTTTCCCTAGCCGACGTGGGAACCTTGCACGGAAGACCACGTCGGAGTTCCGGAGCTAGAAGCAAGATCAAGGAAGGATCCCGGTGGTGATCTTGTGTATGTATCATTGTTATAGTTGAATTATCAAGTTGAATCTTTTCCCGGCCGATCAAGTGTTTCCTCGAAGATTTCGTTTTTCGATCGGCTTTGCTTATTCCAATTCTATTCTCGAGATAGATTACATAGGGTGTTCTTGTAGCCGCGGTGGCTAGAGGTACACACCGGATCTTCCGAAAGAATCTCGACTTGTCTTTTGACTCGCCCTAAGCTCCCCGCATGAATAGGGATACGTTGTGACGAACGGGGGTCTCGAAAGGCGGATGTTTTCGGATTTGGACGGGAAACCACGATTTAAAGAGGCTTCTATTAAGATTCGATTTGCTACTTCTTCTCTTGCTTGGAACTTCAACAAAAGGCTTACCCCGATCCCTCTAGATCGGTTTATCTACCCAATCTTACTTTGTTTTCTCCGGTTTTTAGTAGATTAGATCTGTTTTGTGTCTTTAACTTAGATGCATTAGGTTCTTTATTGAAGATTGCAGTTATTTGGCTTTAATAGATTAAGTCTTGCGTCACACATTTGTTCCACGGATTCGATACCTTGGGTTCACCACTGGAGGGAAGAAGGGTCCCTTGACTACGACGGGAGACTTGTACGCTTGCGAGTCACGAACGAACTTTGATACAAACATTAACCGTCAACAGAGTCGAGTTCGTGCCTTTGGCTAATTCAACACGTGGATCACATGCTCTATAATAGCCGAAACCGAATCGATCTAGGTTGTTATGTGTTGCGGGTTCAAGCTTGCCAACGTTTGTATAAATCTTGAAAGAACCGAGTATCACGCGGTAGATGCAGGTTTTTGGGTTGCTTTGAAGCTAGTCATCCGGTGGATTAGATTTCAAATCAATCTTATAGATTTATCTCGCTTGGTAATGTTCGTTCCTTCTTCATGGACCCCGAATCGGCTGTTCAGCCGCATTCGGTTATGTTTCTCATGAGTAGAACACATGCGTAATTTATGCTTTAAATAATGTATGCTTTTAGCTTTCCATATTTAGATTGTATCATGCGGTGGATAGATCTATTTGTGGAAAGTGGTACGATCCCCACGCAAGTTGTATCATGCGGTGGAAAGATTTGTTTGGTGTCGTACCCGACGGGTTTTAAAGTACCTAGACATGCAGTAGACTAGTGCTTTGGATCTATGCATGCTTATTTATTACATATTTATGCCCGTGCTCTACTTCATTTATTTATTTAACGTTGATCACCACGGGGATCGGTCATGGCTTTGCGCACATGCATCTTTGTCCAAACAAAGACCGATCGGCGTCATGCTTGCGTCATCCATTCGGCTATGTTACCTTTTCCTTTTCAAAGCTCCCGAGTGATTTCAGTTTGCTGGCAGATAGCTTTCTATAGCTATATGTCATCCCATTGGCTCTATAGCCGTAAATATGGAACTGTCTGGCACCACCCGGCAAGTTCCAAGCTTTGGAATTTAACTACTTTGTCTTTTGTTAATTTTCAGGGAAAATTGACTGGCACGTCTAGTGATTCTCTGCACGTGTGAAGCCAGCTTGTTCGGCTTGCTGTGTGCTTGGCGCTAGGTGCACATTTTGCGTCAACACACTTTTTGGCACGCCTAGTGGGACCACAGCCGAAAATCAAGATGCCTGACATCGGGGATATCATGGATGTCAACTTTGAAGACCTCTCTCCTGAACAATGGCAGCAGCTCCGGGACGCCGTGGACCAGTTCCAACAGAAGTGTTTGCTGTCCTTCAAGAAGAACAAGAGTGGCGTCCCGTACTTGAAAAATGAGATGCCCAGGGTATTGTTGCCGGGGGAGAGCGACGCCACAACCCAGCAGGAGAGGGAGGAATGCATGCAAGCGTTCTGAGATACTGCGGACCACGTCTTGAGCAGGCACCACAGAGCTTTCCTTGGTGCGTTCAAACAAATGATGGTGGCTGTCTTCGGTCCAGGCATGGAGCAAAAGTTCAGCAAGACACCCATTCAAGGAGGCACCGTGGAGTTGGGCGAATCCAGTTCTCAACTTCCATTGCAGAGCCGGCCAGCCCAGCCTCCTCCTCAGAGCGCTGGGAGCCAAGCTTTCCAGCCTCCTCCACAAGGTGCTGGGGGTCAGCCAGTTCAGCCCCCACTGCAGGCCGCAGGAGGGCGACCAGTCCAGCCACCACTATAGGGCAGCACGGGTCAACCTGTGCAACAGCCGAACCCGTACCAACCCACGCACGAGGAATTAGCATTCGGCTCGCCTGGGGCCCCGCTTGCTTCCGGCTACAGGATTGCTCCAGCAAGCAACAGGCTGCAGAGGAATCTAAACGGCGGAGGCTACCACGAGGTGGGGAACTACGGAGCCATCGACGCTCTCCCGAATCCGGGTTACGGACCAGCTACAGGCGCGCAGGAGGACGATATCCTGGCGCAGAAGATGGCCGATTTGATGCAGAATCAATTCGGCCTCAAACCAAAAATGCAAGGACCTACCTACACGCCGCTGTTCCCGGAGTGGTACTACAACGTGATCCTGCCGCCAAGGGTGAAGCCTCCGACGGAATTTACAAAGTTCTCCGGGCAGGATGACACGAGCACGGTGGAGCATATCGCTCGCTACCTGATGCAACTTGGAGAGTGCTCATCTGAGGAAGCGTTCAGAGTCAGATACTTCCCCGCGTCAGTGACGGGTGCGGCGTTCCAGTGGTTTTCATCTTTGCCCCCTAAATCAGTTAGCACGTGGAAGGAGCTGGAACGAAGATTCTACGCCCATTATTACAGCGGCAGCTCGGAAAAGAAGCTGATCGACCTCGCTACCCTGAAGCAGAGACACAGTGAGTCCCCCTTGGAATTCCTTAGGAGGTTCAGGGAAGTGAAGGGCATGTGTTTTTCGCTCAATCTACCAGATGACCAGTTGGCCGACATGGCCGTTGCCGGGATGCTGCCGGCCATGCGTGAGAAGCTATTTGGCATGGAGTTCGATAACTTGGGCCAACTGTCCCAAAAGCTGTCGTTAATGAGCAACCAAGCATACGGTTTCAAGAAGGATGCCAGGTTCGGCAAACAGCACGACGTGGCGGATATCTACAACCAGTTCCTGGACAAAGCCGACCTGATGGAGGATTCTGATGATGACCAGGACGTGGCTGCGGTCAAACAGACCAAAGGCACCTATGATTTCGACATCACAAAATCTGACAAGCTGTTTGAGCTCCTAGTGAAGGAAGGCCGAATCAGATTGCCTGAAGGGCATTCCATGCTTCGGCCCGATGGAGTAAAGGAGAAACGTTACTGTGGCTTCCACGACAGGAACTCGCACTCCATCAACGACTGCAGGGTTTTTAGAATGAGGATCCCCAAAGCCATCCAGGAGGGACACCTCAAATTTGATAACAAGATGAAGCTGGATGGCCACCCTTTCCCTCAGAACATGGTGGGTTTTTCGGTCAAAATGGTAACAGCTGAGGAGAAGGGCAAGGTCAAAGTCTTGACCTCAGCCAGGGCAAGACAGGATGGAGCAGTAGACCCGGAGCGTCAGGTGACTTTGGAGCATGTGCATGGTGAGGCCCCCCGCGTTCTCAAGAGCCACGTCGAGATCGGGGAATCGTCTAGAGCCAAGCCTAGGGTGACCACGCGTATCCTCCTCAATAAGTGGGAGCGCCAGCTGGAAAAGGAGCGCTACCAGAAGCGAAAATACGAGGAGGAGAGACGTAGGGCCGAAGAGGAAGCACGCAGAAGAGATCTGGAGCAATACACGCGCGAGCAGGAGCGCGCGCACTGGGGATGTGCATTCTTCAGGCACTGTTGGAACGAAGGTTTGAAGCTGCCCACATTGAGAAACTGCCCCGAGTGCAGTGATAGGTATTTTGAGTACAGGCAGGAGACTGCCAATCGCCGATCCGTCCATGAAAGAATTGGAAGGATACATCCTAGCGAGGATCGGCGTCAAAAAATTGAAATCATTGATCATCCCAGGAAAAGGCAAGCTGATTTGAAATGGGCTGATCAAGAGGAAGACGAGGACGAGTACATCTGCCAAAAGGGGCAATGGTGCCCGCCTGGCCTAAGAAAAAGTCAGAAGAGAAGGGTTCAACGCTTGAGGAACCGTGAACTGAAGCAGGCTGGGATCCAGACAAGGCAGGTGTGGCGTCCAAAGGATAAACCTGAAGGGTCAAAGCGTTCGGCTCCAGTGTGCATGGTATATTTTCTGCCGAATGAATTTATGGCTCCTGCTAATCAGGTTGTGCAGGAAGAGGCGTCCCTGGATGATGAGCAGATCGAGGGGCTGATGGCGCAGCTGGTGCTAGCCAAGCAAGCCGTCTTCGACAAACCGGCCAAAAATCGACACATGAGGCCGCTATACTTGAAGGGATATGTCAATGGCAAGCCATTGACCAAGATGTTTGTCGACGGTGGAGCGGCGGTCAATGTAATGCCGTACACCACCTTCAGAAAACTTGGCATGGGCCCTAGCGATCTGACGCCTACCAGCATAATACTGAACGATTTCGCCAGGAATCCTTCAGACACCAGGGGATGCGCTCACGTGGATCTGATGATTGGGTCCAAGACACTGCTCACGACCTTCTTTGTTATCGAAGGTAAAGGAGCCTACGGCCCTCGCTTGGACGGGACCGGATTCATGCCAATTCTGCGTCCCATCCACCATGCATCAGCAACTCATCCAATGGGTGGATGATGATATTGAGGTGGTCCAAGCAGATGACTCCGTGAGCGTCGCAAACATGGAACCAGCTTTCTGGGAGTATCAAGGCATTTACTGTTTCTCAGGGAAAGACTGGGGAGAAGGTCCTGTTGAACCTGTCAGCAGTGATCAGCAGCCGATTCAAGCAGTCGGCTCTTATAGCAATTTTTAATGGAGAACCCCGTCGATGGTACTGATGGCAAGTTGGGGCGAGGATTCATGTCGGCTGATAAATTAGAAGAAGTTGACATTGGAAGCGGTGACAAGCCAAGGCCGACGTTCATCAGCGCAAACTTGCAATCAGACTTCAGGGAGGAATTAATCAAGCTACTCAAGGAATATAAAGATTGCTTCGCCTGGGATTATTCTGAGATGCCTGGACTAGACCGTTCTATTGTTGCGCATCGGTTGCCAATCAAATCTGGTTTCAAGCCATATAAGCAACCACCCCGGAAAATCTACAAGGATGAGGTATTGGCCGATGTGAAGAAAGAAGTTGAAAGATTACTTGATGCAAACTTCGTTCGGCCATGCAGATATGCAGAGTGGATTTCTAACATTGTCCCTGTTTACAAGAAGAATGGAAAGATGAGGGTCTGCATAGATTTCAGGGATTTGAACAGGGCCACTCCGATGGATGGCTACCCCATGCCTGTTGCCGATTTGTTGATTGACGCCGCTGCTGGGCACAAAGTTATCAGTTTCATGGATGGCAATGCGTGGTACAACCAAATCTTTATGGCAATAGAGGATATATCAAAGACGGCCTTCAGATATCCTTGTCATATAGGCCTGTTTGAATGGATAGTCATGACATTTGGGTTGATAAATGCCGGTGCAACTTATCAGCGAGCCATGAATTACATCTTTCACGAGTTGATCGGCAAAATTGTGGAAATTTACATTGATGATGTCGTGATCAAGTCCCTAAGTCATGACACACATTTGGAAGATGTGAAATGGACCTTGGAGTGCACCCGAAAGCATGGCCTGAAGATGAATCCAAACAAGTGCGCTTTTGGGGTATCAGCTGGAGAGTTCTTGGGATTTTTGGTCCACGAAGGAGGGATTGAAGTTGGCAAGAAGAGCATGAAGGACATTGATGAAGTTGTCCCTCCAACTAATCTCAAGGAATTGCAATCACTACTCGGCAAGATTAATTTCGTAAGGAGATTCATTTCAAATTTGTCACAGAAGGTTTTGCCGTTCTCTCCATTATTGAAACTAAAGAAAGATCAGAAGTTCACATGGGGCGACGAACAACAAAAGGCTTTTGACGAGATCAAACAATACATGAAGGAGCCACCAGTGCTGGTCCCTCCTCAGTTGGATAAGACTTTCAAGTTGTACGTGGCGGCCGATACCCAAACCATTGGATCGGCCCTTATTCAAGAATTCGAAGGAAAGGAGTGGGTAGTAGCATATCTTAGCCGAAAATTACTTGATCCTGAGACCAGGTATTCGGCTGCAGAGAAACTGTGCCTGTGCGTGTACTACTCGTGTACAAAGTTTCGGCACTACTTGTTGAATGCCGAATGCACTATATACTCCAAGTTTGATGTAATAAAACATATGTTATCTATGCCAATTTTGAATGGCTGAATTGGCAAATGGATCTTGGCTTTATCAGAGTTTGAGTTGAAGTTCGAATCGGCAAAAGCTATTAAGGGTCAGATCATTGCCGATTTTATAACTGAACATCGCGATCCATCAATTGATTTGCTTGAAATTACTCCTTGGGCATTATTTTTTGATGGATCATCATGTGGTAAAGGTGGGGGAGTAGGGATTCTACTAATTTCGCCTAGAGCTGAGATGTTTGAGTTTGCCATCCCTATACAGCCCACTGTTATGAACAATCAGGCTGAATACGAGGCATTGCTTCGAGGGCTTCAATATTTAAGAGAAGCCGGGGCCGTTTCAGTTGAGGTTTATGGAGATTCGGAGTTGGTAATCAAGCAATTGAACGGCCAATACAAATGCAAAAGTGAAGCACTGAGGAGTTACTACGAAGAATGCAGGAAGATCTTGAAGAGCTTTCCGTTGGTAACTCTACAGCATATTCCTAGGGAACATAACGAAGAAGCGAACAGGTTGGCTCAGAGCGCCTCTGGTTACAAAGAGATTCAAGAAGCGTTTGCTGCAGATATATGTGCACTGGGAACAGATCTTGCGGAGGATGATTGGAGAAAAGAGATCGTTGACTATTTGAAAGATCCATCCCGAGAGGTTTCTAGGAAGCTCAGGTACAAGGCCATAAAATTCGTTCTTCTGGATGACAATTTGTTTTACAAATCATTAGATGGGGTATTGTTACGATGCCTAGGTCCAGAAGAAGCCAAGAAGATGATGAGTGAAGTGCAAGATGGGATATGTGGAGCACACCAATCGGCCTACGGCATGAAATGGGTTAGCAGGCAAGCTGGGTGCTTTTGGCCGACGATATTAGAGGATTGCTTTGAGTATTACAAGGGATGTCAAGATTGCCAGAGGTTTGGAAATATTCAAAGGGTCCCTGTGTCAGCATTAAATCCCATTATCAAGCCATGGCCATTCAGGGGCTGGGGTATAGACTTGATTGGCCAGATTAATCCACCATCTAGCAAGGGGCATAAGTTTGTGCTTTTGGCTACAGATTATTTGACTAAATGGGTTGAGGCCATCCCACTGAAGAAGGTGACGTCGGAAAACATGGTTGAATTTGTCAAGGAGCACATCATCTATCGGTTTGGATCCCTCAGACAATCACAACTAATCAAGGGGCCCAATTCGTGTCCCTGGAGTTCAGAGAGTTTGCCGAAAGCATGGGAATCAAATTGTTTAATTCTTCTCCCTATTATGCCCAAGCTAATGGTCAGGCTGAGGCTTCTAACAAGATCATGATCAAGCTGATACAAAAGAAGATCGACCAGAAGCCGAGGAGGTGGCATTCGGTACTCAGTGAAGCATTATGGGCTTACCGAATGGCCCCTCATGGAGCTACAAAGACCTCTCCTTATGAATTGGTTTATGGACACCATGCGGTTCTACCTTGGGAAATACAGTCAGATTCCAGGAGAGTTGTCTTACAGAAAGATTTAAGCTCCAAGGATTACAGTGGCTTAATGATGGATGAGCTAGAAGATTTGCACATGATCCGTCTTAGGGCCGTGGAAACATCGAGAAGAACAAGCTGCGGGTTGCCAAGTACTATAACAAGAAGGTAAAGGTCAGGCAATTTGCATAAGGGGATTTGGTTTGGAAAGCGCTATTGCCGATTGGAACCAAATACAGCGAATTGGGCAAATTGTCCCCTAACTGGGAAGGACCCTTTCGCGTGGTCAGATGCATCCCTGGTAATGCATACATATTGAAAACTTTACTAGGAGAAGAATTTTCCGCTGCAATAAACGTGAGATATTTGAAGAAATATTATCCTAGTATTGAAATCGATCGGTGATCACCAGCAGTGGGATTACATGCATCTGACACAGGAATAGCCGGCGCTCAAGAACGAGGCCGCCATTAGAACAAAAAATTCACAAACAGAAGAAATGGCCAGTGCCTAGATGCATTGCCCTTAGCACAAAACTACATTACAACTGCCTCTTGCAGGTTTACATCCAACAACCCTGGTGATCAGGACTTCGAGGAGGTGGGAAGCAGAAGGCCTGGAGGAAGAAGCGAAAGTATGATTCAATCTTTTCTTTGCTTCTTCGGCTGCTCCCTCTTCAGTTGCTCCAGGACCACCGTGACGGCAACTTGGAATGCACGGGGATGACCATGATTCGCTGCCTCCACCAAGCTGTCCCAAGCCGCTTTCAGGTTGTTGTACCTATCAGAGACATCTGAAACAGAGGAGCGGTTGTTAGGGGCAAGAAATCCAGATGTGAGCGCGAGGCCAAGGAGTCAGAAACATTTACCTCCCACTAATGCCTCCAAAGCCATGCGACGCTCGCGTTCGGCCTGACAATGAGTGGTGATGTCCCTGAGGTCATGCTCCAGGTGCCGAACGTGGCGGCGCAATTGATGACTGGTCCGCTGTTCAGGCGTGGCATCCTCTGCTTCGAGGGAGGAATCGGAGGAGATGTACTCAGGCATGTCTTCGGTCCCGATGACTTCTTCAGGAAGCAAATCAAGGCTGAAAGAGGAAAGGTAGAGAGGAGGTAAAGCGCAAAATCATATGGGAAAACAAGGAGTAAATCAAGGGAAAACTCACTCTCGAATCGTGCGTTTTTTCGGAGTGCTGCTCTCCTGGGGTTGCTTGCCTTTGTCCATGGCCTTGGGGTTTTTTCCTCTGAGGGCAAGGGAGGAAATGAGAAGTGATGGATGAGTGTGCGAGTGGATTTGCAGGGCATCTCAGCAGGCTATTTTATTGACCGAGGGGGTGCATTGGGAGTGATGACTGGCTGGCGTGCACTATTGGAATACCAAACGGCAGGGTTTTCTTCCCGAATGCGAAGGGTTTCGCTTGAACAGTGCTTACGGATTGCCGATTCAGTGATCTTTTGTGGAGTTTGCGCCAAGGGGCATCTGTTCTCGCGTGTTCGGCTCAAGCTAGTTCACGAACACGTTTAAGGAAAAACAAGATTCACGGATGCAAACATGAAGAAAATCATCGCAGTGCAAGCACAGAATTCAAAAGTTCTTTATTTATTACCGATATTCAAACATCCCTAATACAATCTAGTCAAAGAGCCTGTTCAACACAGATTGGGGATGAGTGAGTTCGGCAATGGCGTCGCCGTGGCCATCGAGGCGCTCCAAGATGAGCTCGATCTCCTCGATGTCTTCGGCGCGCCGCCCGGAAGCCGCGCGGCTCGGTGGAGTAGTCGACGTCGGTGTGCGTCGCCATGGCGGCCGTGCCCAAAGTGGTGCCCAAGCGGACGCCATGGGTGGCCACTTCATCCACGCGGTGCTCCACCGCAGCAAGGCGCTCCGCCGGCGTGTCTCCGCGGCGTTCACCTTATCGGCCCGGTTGCTCCACCAGCATCTTTAGCTGGTTGAGCTCGGCATCACGGGCTGCAAAGTGCAAGAAAAAGGGGGATTAGCATCGAAGGCCGGATTGGATCAAAGAGCGGTGTCGGGGCCGTACCGTCGATGGTCTCCAGCAGCTGCTTGCGCTGGTCTTCCCACTCCAACTCGGCTATGCCAGCCTTTTTGGAGACCTCCTCTAGCTCGCGCTGGGCCACCTCCAGTTCCGCCTTGAAGCGGAGAGCGTCGAGTTCCCCGTAGGGAACGGGGGAGTGACCATCGGACTCCGAGGAGTCGTCCGGTAGGGGCTGACCGGCCGGCGCGGGAGATGGATTCCATTGAATCAACCTGAGAAAAGGATGATCGTCAAAACAAAAGGGGATCAAAGATGAATCATGAAAGAAGAATGGACGATCATTGCCTCCGGCGCGCACTAGCGCAGCTCCCCTCCGCCTCATCAAAGGCGCGGCGTCGGTTGAGGCTGCGCACCATGCTTCTGGGATTTGCGCTGTTTGGAAGAGAAGAAGAAGACTTGAGATTGGCAAAGATTTGAGAGCTAAAGGCTTGGTGGAGAGCTAGGGGCACCTACGGTTTTCATTTATAGGCCTGGCAAGACAGATCGTGGCCTTAGGTCGTGGCTCTGGATCGTGGCGCATGTCCCAAGAAAATTGGAAGGTGGAGAGGTTTCCTTGACCAGTCCGCCGACGGGTCGTTTGGAGTTCTAGGCTGAGTCATGTTCGGTTGACTGGCTCGGCTGAAAGGAGTCAAAGTGCCGTTCGGGTATTGGCATTTCTTTAACGAATGGGTCGTTCAGCATTGCATTTAAGGATAAGAGAAGTAAAATTGCAAGAACAAATGTTACAAGAGCGACCAATTCGGTTACACATCAATTGAAACATCTAGATGTTCAAATATTTCGCAATTACACCACGGACATTCGATGTTGCTTGGCGAAAATTGTCCTTCCGCTCTTGATAATCTTTCTGGGCGCTGGACAGGGTGGTAAGTTCTGCATCACACTGGTTTACCTCAGCTATGGCCGATATTGTTGCCTCTTGGGTCTTTTCTATCAATCCAGGGAGCTCGGCTATCTTCTTGTCATCGGCCTCTATTTCAGCTGACAGATTTCTCAGTTCTGCCTCCAAAATGGCTTTTCTGGTGATCTTCAATTCACGAGAAGCTTGCAGTTTGGCCAGTGTTTTTTTGTGGCTCTCGGTCTGAGATTGTGCCCCCTTCACGGCTTGTTCAGCTCTGGCCCTCTTCTTTTCAACAGCTGGGCGGGAGGACATCTTTCTCTGAGCTTGTCTTATGGGCACATAGTGAATTTCCAGAACGGAAATATATGCAAGTGAGGCATTGATGTTCTCAGGGAGTTCTTGGCTGATGGATTCAAGCATTTCTTCGAAGTGATCAAGATCTTTGAACTGATCTCGCGCATCTTTTTGCAGCCAGGCAAAAATCTCCTTGAGCTTTTCCTGCACTTCCTCTGACAAGGTTTGAGGTACCCTTTCCCTCGTCTCGGCAATTGGATCGTTCATCATTGGTGGATTTGATGGTGACTGAGCCTGGTCCTAAAAGAGTAACATTGCCGAGTTAGGAGTGTCGGGAACTAAAAGATAACAGGGTTAAGTGCAAATAAATACCTCATGTCTGATTTCCAGAACTGGAGCAGGATTTTGTTCAGGGGCGGCCACTGGTGAAGGAGGTGTGCCAGGCAAAGCTGAAGCTTCTGTGTGAGAGGGCACTGATGCAGTTTCTGGCAATTCAGGAGCTTCTGGCTGAAGAGGAAGTGGGTTCACCTCTGCTGGGGTTGATGTTTCTACTTGACCAGTGGGTGATTGAGCCCTTGGAGGACTTGATGGCTCCGGTTGGATTGGAAAATTCATCTCTGGCGAGTCTGGTGCTTCTGTTTGAACAGGGGGTGATTGAGTCCCTGACGAAGATGAGATTTCCACTTGGACAGGTGGCTCAACCCAGGGTGGACTTGCTTGTTGAGACACTGGGACGTCCACAAGTTGATCCTCCATCGTTTCCTCTGCAAATGCCAGATTAAGAATGAATGCCAGTGTTCATCCTCAAGAAAAAGACAGTAAAGGTCATACCAGTGGATGGAGCATTGGCAGGTTCTGAGGCTGAGGATTGCTGAGTTCTAGTCTGAAAATGCATAAGATATGATTTATCAGAAAAGAGTAATCCTGTGATCAAGAAAGGAAGAAATTTTACCTAAACAAGGACTTTCTTAATGGTTCTTCTCCTCTTGGCATTTGGAGGAGCAATCAGAGACAAGCCTTGCCTTCTGTCAGCAGTAATGCTGGACAGAGTTGGATCTGTTGTGGCATACCTAGCCATTAACTGAGCCAGGGTTGGTGATTTGAATCCCAATGCTGAGATTGGGCCTACTGCATTGTAAGCAATATCCCTGGCTAGAGGGGCAGGCATTGTGTTCTGAGGGCAAAAGAAATAAAATCAGAATCATGATTGGAAGAGGAAAATGTCTGCTCTAAGGATTAATCATATTACCTCTGAAGTTGGCTGGAAATCAGGCATCAACTCTGTACAGAACAAGTGTACAGGCTCACTGAAGATATGATCATGGAATTCTTGCCACCAGGAGTTGAAGGTGGGGTGAGCTATTGTTGTGGGTATGAAAGGCCAGGTGTAAACAGAAGGACTGCACACATTCTGAAAGACTCTGCTAGTTTGGGTGAGTTCTTTGATTTCTTCTATGGGCTTGAGGAATTCATGCAGAAACAGTCTTGGGGGCATCTGGCCACATCCGAGTTGCCGAGCCATCAGGTTGGGCTGATAATATTCATAAGTACTGTGGTTCAGCCTTCCTCCACTGAATTCAGCCGGCAGAATGCATGGGCGGATGATGATATTGAGGATCTCCAGGAATCTCTCATTTTGGCGTTCAGTTTCAAAGGAGAACTCACAAGGGAGAGTCAAATTGTCATTATCCAAATAAGGGAGCCAGAGAGTATTTTGGAAACCTTTGAAGAAGAGCTCGAAGAGCTGGCTGACATTCTGCTTGATGAGGACAGTTGAAGCAGCTTCTCCATAAGTCTCGCATCCTCTGGTGGCTTGGGGTTCTCCTTCATGATGATTGGATGAAGGGAAGAGCCGGGTGTTCAAATCAACACCAACAATCTGATGCATATGCAGTTGCAGCCACATTTGGACAAACCACCAGGGACCGTTGACACATGCTATCCTCTGGCTGGTGTACATTTGGGTGACAGTATGATGAAGCATGTGGTACACACTGCCCAGGAGGTATTTCCCAAGAGGGAAGCGATTGCCATTGACTAGGTGTGAAGCCATTGCAATATGATTCAGGGTAGGCTCATTGGCTTTACCATAGAAGATGAACCTGCATAGCCACATGTTCAGAAACGCCATGTATTCAACTTCACCAAGGGGGCCGTCCTTCATATGATTCTGGATATAGTTTTTGTATCCGCTCCCTGGTTTCACCCCTGATTGTCTTGAGGAACCTTTGAAATCCCAAGGGTGAATAGATCCTGTAATGTCAAGGCCGGTGATCATATACACATCGGCCAGAGTTGGGGACATCGGGCCGTGACCAAAGAGGAAGGCGTTGACGCCATTTGACCAGAAGTGGCAAGCCGCTATCAAGAGGTCTTCGTTCTTGGGGGTCTCGGCCAAAGATAACTCCAAGCATTGAGCAATGCGGAGGGTATCCCAATTCTGGGTCCTGGCACTCTTGTCTGTAAGGATCCTCTGGTACAAATTTTTCCAGCCTGCTATTGGGGGCATGGGCCAGTTCTTGAAAGCATCCTACCATTGAGGAGGTGTGGTCAGAGCCGCTTTGAAGGGGATCCTCCAGGATTCAGCTGCAATAAATTCTTGAGGATCGGAAGTTCCCACATGACCAAGGTAGTAGGATCTTGAATTGGCCTCAGTACGAATCAAAAGCTCGGTGGAAAGCTCCTGAAGGAAAGCGGAAAAGAAATCTCAGGTAAAAATTGAAAACCTAAATGCCGAATGAAGCTTATGGTAGAGGAATTTACCTGAGTAGCTTGATTTTGAGCCGCCATTGGGGATCCGAGCTCAGAACAAGGGGATCTAGGGTTTGGATCTAGACGAAGATTCCGGCGGATTGCGAAGAGAGAGAACACGTGTTGAACAGATTCGATTTGAAGACGTTGGTGGCTGGAGTCAATTCCGGAATAAAATCACTTTTATCCCGTAATTGATGGGGCATGTGTTAACAACAAAATTTGGTAAGGAGTTTGACTTGTGGGTCCAGCTCGGTGAGAAATCCGTCCGGTTGAAGGAAGGTTTCTTTAGATGCGGTCGGCAGAAAAATCCGCGGTCGGCTATCTGCTTCCATTCGGCAAGGGAACAGTTGAGCTGATTTTGCGGGATTGTGCGGTGACGTGGCTCAAGCGAAGAGGACGAATGGATGGATAAGCGATAAAGCTTAGAGATAAATTAGGTATCAAATCCATTCGAGGTTGTGCTTGGCAGGGTATAAATATGAGCCCTGAATGTATGTAACAGATATACGTAATCATTCTCAATACAAACCGGCTTTACGCCAAACCCTACAGTCCATTTGTCGTGTCGTCGAGTTCTTCGAGAGGGTTCATCGATCCGTCGACCTCCGTGAGTACCGGCAACCTTGTATCATATCTAGTACCATGCGGTGGATTTAGATCTGATGCAAGTAGTCTTGTTACCATGCTTAGTGTCATGCGGTAGATTCAAGCTTGGTTCAAGAGGGTTTCTTGTTAGGTCATGAGCCACGCGGTAGGCTAAGATCTAGCTTGAAGCTAGTTATCGGCTCTATTGGATTTTGGCAAGATCCAATAGATTCATTAAGTTACCCCGTGTTGCTTTGAGTTTTTGCTTTATGTTTAAATTCACGTAACACCCTTTTGCCCAATCTAGATGGGTTTGGATCAGCTTTATCCCTTTTGATGATCCTTATGCGAGTCGAGTTCGTGCCTTTGGCTAATTCAACACGTGGATCACATGCTCTATAATAGCCGAAACCGAATCGATCTAGGTTGTTATGTGTTGCGGGTTCAAGCTTGCCAACGTTTGTATAAATCTTGAAAGAACTGAGTATCACGCGATAGATGCAGGTTTTTGGGTTGCTTTGAAGCTAGTCATCCGGTGGATTAGATTTCAAATCAATCTGATAGATTTATCTGGCTTGGTAATGTTCGTTCCTTCTTCATGGACCCCGAATCGGCTGTTCAGCCGCATTCGGTTATGTTTCTCATGAGTAGAACACGTGCGTAATTTATGCATTAAATAATGTATGCTTTTAGCTTTCCATATTTAGATTGTATCATGCGGTGGATAGATTTGTTTGGTGTCGTACCCGACGGGTTATAAAGTACCTAGACATGCGTTAGACTAGTGCTTTGGATCTATGCATGCTTATTTATTACATATTTATGCCCGCGCTCTACTTCATTTATTTATTTAACGTTGATCACCACGGGGATCGGTCATGGCTTTGCGCACATGCATCTTTGTCCAAACAAAGACCGATCGCCGTCATGCTTGCGTCATCCATTCGACTATGTTACCTTTTCCTTTTCAAAGCTCCCGAGTGATTTCAGTTTGCTGGCAGATAGCTTTCTATAGCTATATGTCATCCCATTTGGCTTTATAGCCGTAAATATGGAACTGTCTGGTACCACCCGGCAAGTTCCAAGCTTTGGAATTTAACTACTTTGTCTTTTGTTAATTTTCAGGGAAAATTGACTGGCACATCTAGTGATTCTCTGCACGTGTGAAGCCAGCTTGTTCGGCTTGCTGTGTGCTTGGCGCTAGGTGCACATTTTGCGTCAACACAAGTCGCAGTGCTGACCTCGGTCGCAACCGTACTCGAGCTGAGCTCCCAGCCCAGCCCAACCGCACTCGCGCGTACGTCGGCGGACCCTCACAGGGTGGCAACAACAACCGTGAGGTCGTCCCTCACCGTGCTCCTGCCGGCGGCGGCCGCCGCGACCCTAACGGCGGCGGCAGCGACGACGGAAGCTCCAACCACACAGCCAATAGGAGGGCCGGCGGCAGCGGCAGTCGCGGCGGTCGTGGCCACTGTTGACGGATAAAAGACGTATCCCTCTACGATCCGCAAGCGTACGGACCCCACACATTTTTCACCACGGGATTCCCAAGGTTCTTGTCAATCCGCGGAGCAAGGGGATTACTAGCGCTTAACCAAGTACTAATCTAGTTGAATGGAAAACCTTTGAAAGAGAGTACTAATCTAAAGGTAAAACAATCTAACCTAAGTTAATCTAAGTTAAGTTGATCAAACAAATATAGGGTTAAATTAGATGATAAAGGGGTGAACACAAGAGAGTGAGCAAGAAAGATAAGCGTTCCCTCCCTAGGATCTAGGATAACATGGTATGCATCTACTACACGAAAGTGGTAAACCAATCTATCGGGGGTTGTGACCACGGTTTCGCCCTTTCCCTCCTCTCGTACTGTCACTACGCGGAGGTATTCGTGACTAGACCTATGATGGACACGGTATGTTGATGGAATCTATGGGAGTAGCGGATATCATACGCCCGAAAAGCAAAGTAGCTAACCTTAATCATCAAAGCAACATCAACATGAAAACAATAGATTGAAACCACAAATCGAGTAGCGATCACATAGCATGTATCCATCTAATCCTAGGGATGAACGGAGACATTACCCCATCATCTTACACGGATTGAAGCACATAGGGGTGATGGAGACTCCGGAGAACGTCGTCGATGAAGATGGCGGCGATGGAGCTTGGGAACACCCCTAGGCCGGCGGCTTGGAGTCCTCCTCTTGCTTCCTTCTCTCCGTCGGCGTTGATCCTTGCGACGAGCTCATCTAACTCTCTCCCTCATCTTGCGGCGGCGGTTTTCGGTGATTGGCGTCGGTAGGATGATTTGTTCGATGTGGCGGCCGACGGCGGCGGAGGGAATAAATAGACGAACACCTAGGGCAAAGGGGGGACCGAACCGACCCCGGAGTGGGCTGGGCCGCGGTCGGACCAGCCGGCCGGCCCGAGACCACTTCGGCCGGTTCGGCCCCGGTTTTCTCCCCGGTTGCTTCTCGCGTGATCCCTTATTCGTATGCACTTGCATGTGGGCCTTTGACGTCGTTTCCTTCACGGTTTAGGCTTGAACCCTTGCTATGCAAGCTTCGCTGTTTTCTGGTTGAGTCCCTGAAGACTTGCACGTTGACGCTTCGGTCCTTGGGTCATTTGGAGTCATGTTCATCGCGTGTCTTGACTCTTGTCGGGCTTCATGATCTTCTTCCAAAGTGCTTGGTGAACTTATCCCGAAAGTCTCCTCATTAGCGTAGATTTCCGCGTAAACAACAAACTCCAAAATCGACATGCAAGTGTGAACTTGTTATATCATTAGTATGCCTAGTGGCGGGTTAGTTGCAAATCATAATCGAAACCAATGTATAACAAGTACTCTAGGTTGACGGAAATTCACCGTCAACATCTCCCCCATGCTTAAACCTTGCTCGTCCTCGAGTAAGTGGTCCTCGCTTAAAAAGGGAAATCAGCGTTGCCTTCCAATGTTATCCCTGCACTTAGTCATTCATGACGAGACAAATTGCTCTCTCTTCAATTTATTTTTAAAGTTCAAGTTGTGACCGGCTTCTTTTTCATTATGGAAGATAGACTAACAATAAAGAACAAGCCACATTTAATAAACATGATGCCCTCAAACTTAAGTGTATTTCAAACCATTACCTTGTCACATGGAAGATTTTCAAAAAGATGCATATCCAACATAAGTGAACATCTCTTGCAAGAGCTCATGGAACACTCATCTCATCAAGTCACTCAAGCCTATACTAGATTATTTTCAACCTACTCTACTCATATGTGATAGTGGAAGGCTTATGTGGAGCTTGGAAGGTTAAAAACAATCCTAGCAAAACATACATCCGAAATATTGTCAAATTAAGACAGAGGTCTATTGGAATTACCGAGACTCGTCAAAAAGGCCATGGAAAATAAATGTTGGAAAGAGAGAAGGATGAAACACACACATTTAGATAAGTGGACATGTGCAAGTGGCAAATGGATGATCCCGAGGCACGAGTGAAGTCCTCGTTATCGGATTGCACATGGTTGGAAGATTTGAGTATGGATGTGTCATCAAGGCACTTGAGAACTTATGAAGCAAAAAGATCCGAGGAGCATCTTTATTATTTTTTTACTTTTATTCTATTTCCTTCTCATTTTTCTCTCTTTCTTTCTTTCTCTTTTTTCTTTATTCTTCCTTTTTTCCTTACTTTTCTTTTCTTCTCATCATAATAATTTTTTTCTCCTTTCATTTTTTCTTCTTTTTTTTCTTTTGCTCCTCAAAACTTTTTGCAACATAATACTTACATAGCATTTGTGTCAGAGAATGACTCCTCCCCCATGCTTGAACGATGCTCGTCCTCGAGCATAAAAGAGAGGGGAAATGACTGCTAAAGTAAGTATAAATCCCATAATCTTGCGGAATATTTGAATCTCCATCGAGAATTTTACTCCATACTCAAATTGGGTTGTGGACAAGGAGGTGATCACAAAAAGATGTTTTTGGTTTAGGGTGGATGCCCAACGAAGTTTGTGAAATTTTCGATGTGAAAACCCACAATGCATGGACAAAAAGGCTAGCATGGAAAAGTTACACAAAGGAATGACCAGCTTCTTAGTCTCGAACCATAGAAATCAATCCTAATCCAACTCATCAAAACATATGTTTGCAATCTACAGGTTTCGTTATCATAAAACATATATGTATATGGCTTTGGTAGGTAGAACTTTGCAAGAGCATCACAAATATGTAGATAGCATAAAAGTTAAGTTTTCATAAAAACAACAAGTTATCCGGCTATCCATAAACTTAAATCAAAGAGCAAAGATATGTATGTGGGTCTAGAGAATAG
Source organism: Cenchrus americanus (assembly GCA_947561735.1). NCBI lineage: Eukaryota > Viridiplantae > Streptophyta > Magnoliopsida > Poales > Poaceae > Cenchrus > Cenchrus americanus. Next base: position 158,685,488 of record OX387242.1, on the reverse strand, counting down.
TCATTTCACCTCCACAAATAAAAGAGCCGGTATTTAAATTAATTTCAGATCATATTATAGGGAGCAATTAGCCACGACATGTATAACTTCATGTAGGTAAAACAAAGTGGCAACTTTCATCATCTTTCCGTAAGCATAGGTAATATAGAACATCGAGGTGAACACATGGTCATGCTTATCTATTGAAAGTAAAAAGAAACCTAGGTTGTCCTCCTAGTAGCCATGTTATTGTTTGAAGAGAAAAACAAAAGGTTGCACCTAGTTGATGTTGAAGGCATACTTACAAGCATTTGTGTTTGGAAAATAGAAGGTCCATGGAGATGTTACCATCCTTTGTAATTCTTCGTTGTCTTCTTCCGACATCTCCATGTATCGATGTGGCTTTTGCTTTTGTCTTGATTTAATAATGCTCCTAAACTTCTGAATTTGATCTTGTATGCTTAATGGAGTCATTGGTCACCCTTCTCTTCAATGTTGTCATCACCATCTCCTCTTTCTTGTTCTCATCATCTCCTTGCTGTCTCTTTTTCATGGATTTCCCCCTCTGTACAGAACAGAAAATATATCGAAATATAGCTCTATTGAAAAGTTTATGAATTTACCTTTCCAACGTGTGGTCATTCATCGAAAACGGAGTTCAAACAATGGAGCTATGTCCGTTTTACTTCAGCTCTGCGTGCTGTCCAAAACTGATTTCAGGACGTGTTGCACTCGGGGATTCGGGCATAACCGCTTGTAGGAACCTCCGATTGTCTTGATTCTTGATTTGTTGGAATCGTAACTTCATGGGGCTTCTAAATATCCAAAAATATCCAGTGTTTTCCCTTCGAGACCATGCAGAAATTTGATGAGATTGGTGGCTTCTTGCGCATTGATCCGGAGATGTTAACGATCTTTATCATTCTATCCTCTAGAGTGTCATGTTGCACTACCGTGTTGAAGATTCAGGGTCTCCCCCATGCTTAGCATTTTGCTAGTCATGGAAGAAGAAGACAAAGCACTTCTTAGCCATCCTTCAATTTCCTTATAGTGAGAGTCTTTATCTTGCCTGTAAGACGTTTTAAACGCACATTCTACCCCCAAGGTGACGGTTGGGAGTAGATAGAATTGCCAATAATCCAACAATGTCTCCTAAGATTCTTAACTTGTGGCATAATTAGTTTAATGAGGAATAAAAACCTAATGAGTGTACGTGGTGCAAGGTGTGTATGCACATGATAGGAAAGCATATAAACAAGACAATGTTTTCACCTAGTTCTAAACACCATGTTTACAACTAGGTTGCCGAATTTCTCCATAGCCATAAAGGTTTATATATCTAGGGTTAAAACACCATGTCTATCCCTAAATCAATAACTCTTATAGCACAAGAAAAATTAAGCGCATTGCAAAGCTTATAAACTGACCAAAGCAACATGAAAACATATGAAAAGCTAGCTAGGTTTATCGAACTTAACGATGATGGTCCGCAATCTCGTTTAAACACCACGTTTACACAAGATCACAAAAGGAAAATACTCATAATGCCTTATGAAGTATTAACATGGAAAAAAGAAGCATACATCATTAAGTATATAAAACAACCAAGCCAACTATGTGCAAAACATGTACATGCAAAGAAACATCATGTTGATAACAAAATGCAATGCATGCAAAAAAATATGATCATGAACATGATGGTGGTTCTAAAAATAAAACTAAACTTATATTAATAACCACAAGTTGATCATCATAAGATGGTGCCATTTTTTTTTTATTTTCTCTAAGACAGTAGTAAAAACATAAAGAAACGGGTTGCCTCCCGAAAAGCGCTTCATTTAAAGTCATAGAGCTCGACTTTCTCACATACCTTCTTTTCGTTGCATAGCCATGGCCCTTCATGCAAGAAGAAAAGGTACCAATGCAGCTTGAATTTACTTCCCATGTTGTGCTTGATCACTTATAGAAGACTTGCCCAAAGCATCCTTTTGTTTCATCATTATCTCCTTCTTTATCATCCTTCGGTGCTGCCTTCACTCCATGAATTTTTTTAATGTCCAGAACAGAAAGTATACTCAAGCTCTACTCCATAGAACAGTGCACAAAATTTCCTTTCCAACGAGTCTTTATTTGCTCAAATCGGACTCCGGACAAGAGAGTTACGTCCGTTTTACTTCGGCGATGAAATCTGTCCTGAAATTTCAGAACGTGCAACGCTCAATGTTTTCTCCATAACTCCTTGCGCGGGTCTTCAAACTTGTTGATTCTTGATGCGTTGGAACGGTAATTTGATGGAGCTTCTGAATATCTCATTTTCTTCATTTGTACACCTCTGAACAAGCTCTCAAATTGATGAAGACATCAGCATCCATCGTGGGTTTCGGAGAGGTTGATGATTTATATTGCAACTCTTTTAGGCATGACTTCTTTTTTCATTATTTAAGCCTAGTCTACATGGTTAGTGAAAATCGGGCCTTTCCCGACATATGATTCTTTAAGGTCATTAGCTTGACCAAGCGCAAAGCATGATCGAGATTTACAAAACTTATTGTAAACATACGCGTCCATAATTAACACCACATGTGAATTGTAGCAACAAGTCAAGGTGTAAATAAAAGAAGCATATGTTTCATGCATAGCACTTAGCTCATCATTAGGCAAAGGTTGTTTAGGTGTGAGATTAATTGGATCAAAAATAAATATTTCCTCTTTTTCATTCTCAAGAAAATCTAGCCTATCAACATGATCACTATTGGAACAAGGCATAGAATTTAAACTATCATTCATACTATTTGTTGAGCAAGAGTATTTGAATTTATAAACATCAATACCAATAATATCTTGAGATTTCAGCGCGTACCTTGGCCTTAGAGCTTTTTCAACAAGAGTGATTTTTGGTTCATCAAGCGGTGTTGAAGGCGAATCTATCTCAACAAGTGTAGTTGCCTCTTCATCACCATCTTGCAATTTCTTCAACTCATCATGTGGAACATGTAATCCTTCAACTATGTACGCATTCATCTCTTCTTTGAAGTCTTCTTTATCAACCAGATCTTCATCTTCAAAGACTTGTATGTTGCTTTCTTTATCTTCCATGTACCACATGTCGTCAAGATCGCTCATTGTTGATTCACTCTTTCCTTCATCCTTGAGTACTTCCATGTCTTGATTTGCTAGTGTGTAGGCTTCAATAGCACACAAGCTATCATCTAGCTTGAGTCCTATCTCCTCCCATTTATCCTTTGAGTCACTAGACTCATCACGGTTGTACTCTTCTCTTCCTTCATCATAAATCTTTGAGTTATCAAACTGGTCGATCCATCCTTCATCTCCTTCTTCTCTTTCTTCTTCAAACATCTTTTGGATCGACTCTCCACTCATCTCTTGATCAAAAATATCTTCAACTAGTTTGGCAACGTGTCGGCGTTCCTCCTTCCTTCGGTAGTTAATTAGTGGGGTGAAATCAACTTGAACCCAACTGGATTGCTTGAACTCTGCCAATGGTCTAGCATTCCACATACTTCGGCCTACATTCATGTTAGTTTCAACATTTTCAACATCCGAAATGACTTCTCTTACCTTGGGAAGTGGATCTTCACTTTCTTGTATGGTCGGTTCATCTTCCTTGACCTTCGGTTCATCTTTTTCAGAAATTTCAGCAAGCACCTTGGGCTTGATTTTGTCATTTTGCTCCTCTCGACAACATCTTTGCCAATCTCATATTGTTCTTTGTCCATTGCTTATCCTTTGTAAGATTTGTGCGGCTTCACTAATTGTTTTATCCATTATATCACCGCCTGCACACATGCTTACAAAACGAGACGAGTTAGGGGTTAGTGAAAAATAAAAGGTATGCAACATCAAGTCACCGGAAAATCCCAAGTTCGGGCCTCGCTCAAGTAGTTCATTAAAACGGTCCCATGCTTCATCAATTCCTTCATCCTCTCCTTGCTTGAAAGTGAGCACTTGCCTCCTTAAGTCTTGGACCTTGCTTATGGGAAAGAACTTCAAAAGAAACTTCTTCACTAGCTCATCCCAATTTCCATTTGCTTCAACGGACGCAAGTGTGTACCATCTTCGTGCTTCATCTTCGAGAGAGAATGGAAAAAGATTCCACTTGAACCAAGCGGCCGGAACTCCTTTTTGTTGGACCGTGTTGCATAACATCGTGAATTCCTTAATGTGTCTATATGGGTTGTCATCCTCCAATCCTCTAAATGGTTTTGTCGCCACTAACTTGATGATTCCAGGCTTCAGTTCATAGTGGGTTGTAGCAAACGTCAAATCTGATTTTTGCATCTCAATGTCTTCCATTGACGGCATTGCTAGCTCCCTTAGCGACATCTCTTCGTCTTCCAATGGTGAGCTGAACAAATCCATCTAGGCACAAGAAAAGTAGAAAGAAAAACAAAAAAGATTTTTTTCTTTTTTTTAGAAAATAAGGGTTAGGTGTTAGTAATCAACAAAATTAATACTAGATTAAACGTAGCAAACTGGCTTGCTCCCCGGCAACAGCTCTAGAAAAAGGGGCTTGTTGACGGATAAAAGACGTATCCCTCTACGATCCGCAAGCGTACGGACCCCACACCTTTTTCACCACGGGATTCCCAAGGTTCTTGTCAATCCGCGGAGCAAGGGGATTACTAGCGCTTAACCAAGTACTAATCTAGTTGAATGGAAAACCTTTGAAAGAGAGTACTAATCTAAAGGTAAAACAATCTAACCTAAGTTAATCTAAGTTAAGTTGATCAAACAAATATAGGGTTAAATTAGATGATAAAGGGGTGAACACAAGAGAGTGAGCAAGAAAGATAAGCGTTCCCTCCCTAGGATCTAGGATAACATGGTATGCATCTACTACACGAAAGTGGTAAACCAATCTATCGGGGGTTGTGACCACGGTTTCGCCCTTTCCCTCCTCTCGTACTGTCACTACGCGGAGGTATTCGTGACTAGACCTATGATGGACACGGTATGTTGATGGAATCTATGGGAGTAGCGGATATCATACGCCCGAAAAGCAAGGTAGCTAACCTTAATCATCAAAGCATCATCAACATGAAAACAATAGATTGAAACCACAAATCGAGTAGCGATCACATAGCATGTATCCATCTAATCCTAGGGATGAACGGAGACATTACCCCATCATCTTACACGGATTGAAGCACATAGGGGTGATGGAGACTGCGGAGAACGTCGTCGATGAAGATGGCGGCGATGGAGCTTGGGAACACCCCTAGGCCGGCGGCTTGGAGTCCTACTCTTGCTTCCTTCTCTCCGCCGGCGTTGATCCTTGCGACGAGCTCATCTAACTCTCTCCCTCATCTTGCGGCGGCGGTTTTTCGGTGATTGGCGTCGGTAGGATGATTTGTTCGATGTGGCGGCCGACGGCGGCGGAGGGAATAAATAGACGAACACCTAGGGCAAAGGGGGGACCCAACCGACCCCCGGAGGTGGGCCGGGCCGGTCGGACCGGGCCGGCCGGCCCAGGACCACTTCGGCCGGTTCGGCCCCGGTTTTCTCCCCGGTTGCTTCTCGCGTGATCCCTTATTCGTGTGCACTTGCATGTGGGCCTTTGACGTCGTTTCCTTCACGGTTTAGGCTTGAATCCTTGCTATGCAAGCTTCACCGTTTTACGGTTGAGTCCCCGAAGACTTGCACGTTGACGCTTCGGTCCTTGGGTCATTTGGAGTCATGTTCATCGCGTGTCTTGACTCTTGTCGGGCTTCATGATCTTCTTCCAAAGTGCTTGGTGAACTTATCCCGAAAGTCTCCTCATTAGCGTAGATTTCCTGCGTAAACAACAAACTCCAAAATCGACATGCAAGTGTGAACTTGTTATATCATTAGTATGCCTAGTGGCGGGTTAGTTGCAAATCATAATCGAAACCAATGTATAACAAGTACTCTAGGTTGACGGAAATTCACCGTCAACAGCCACGCGAACAGCCACGCCTCTGGTGCCTCACAGGGCGGCTACGACGCCCGCCAGAAGATTGAGGAGCTGCGGCGGAAGAAGTCAGCCACTGCAGGCGACAACGACGGCTTCCCCGCTTTCTCACCTCGACTTCGCAACTTGCTCCTCCCCGAAAAGTTCAAACCTTTGGGGATCACCAAGTACGATGCGAAGCAAGACCCCATCCAGTGGCTCTGGTGCTACGCCCTCTCCATCGAGAACGATGGCGGCAACAACTACACCAAGTGTCTCTACTTCCCTTCTGCCTTGACCAAGCTCCACTCACATGGCTCGAGTCGCTGGACAAGCACTCGAACGACAAGTGGGACCAGTTGAAGGAGCAATTCACCAGCAACTTCGCGGGCGCCATGGGCCGATCAGGTACTCGCATGGACCTGGCCGTGGTCAAGCAGGAACAAGACGAGACCCTCCGCAAGTACATGTGCCGCTTCTTCGACAAGCGCGCTACCGTAGTCGACGTCACCGACAAGGAGGTCATCGACCTCTTCCAAGACGGCCTCTACCATCGCCGCACCTTTGAAGACTTCAGTCGCCGCCGCCCCAAGTCCATTTCCCACCTCAAGGACATGATTATGTCCTGGGCGGATGAAGAAGACAAGGCCAATGCCAAGTACGACGCCATCCGTGGAAAGAACAAGCAGAACACGGGCGGCGGCAGCGGCAACAACGGGAAACAGGGCAGTCGCAACAACAACAACTACTACTCGGGTCCCAACCGCAAGCGCAAGCCAGACAACACTGTCGCGGCTATCCAGCGCCTTGCGAAGGAGAACTCGAAGAGGAACTCCGGCGGCTTCAAAAACTTGCTGAAGGAGAAGTGCTCGTGGCATCTGAACGGCAACCACACCACCGAGCAGTGCTACCAACTCAGGCACGCACTCATGAGTGCTCCAGAGCCACTGCACCCTCACGACAAGAAAGGCAAGAAGAAGAATGACGGAGACAACAACGACTTCCAGGAACCCGACAACACTGTCAACGTCCTCTTCGGCGGACTACCCAGCAGGCGGGAGCAAAAGGCTACCCACCGAGAAGTCATGAGCATTGAACCAGCGGTCCCGACCCCTCTCAGGTGGTCGGAGGTACCCATTATCTTCTCCCGCGTGGATCAATGGACCAGCTTCTCCGAACCAGGACGGTTCCCTCTCGTTCTGAAGCCAGTGGTCGCGGGCTCCAGGCTCAACAAGGTCCTCATCGACGGTGGAAGCGGGCTCAACGTCCTTTTCACCAAGACCTTGAAGAAAATGAAGCTCGACATCAACCACATGCTCACCAAGAGCAACACGCCCTTCTACGGCATTGTCCCCGGCAACGCAGCTATTCCACTGGGCTCAGTGGTCCTGCCAGTTACCTTCGGGGATTAACTACGAGGAGACCTTTGCTCCCGTAGCCTGTTTGGAGGCGATTAGGATCCTTCTAGACTTTTCCGTGGCTAAAGGGTTCAAGTTGCACCAAATGAATGTGAAGAGTGCTTTTCTGAATGGTGTGTTGGAGGAAGAAGTTTATGTGAGACAACCTCCGGGATTTGAGTGTGAGAAGTACCCCCACCGGGTGTACAAGTTGAGGAAGGCGCTGTATGGGTTGAAGCAGGCGCCTAGAGCTTGGTATGGTAGGTTGAGGGGGTTCTTGTTTGAGAGAGGTTTTGAGATGGGGAAGGTCGATCAGACCTTGTTTTTGCTAAGGCAGGGCAGAGATATCCTGATTGTGCAGGTATATGTGGATGATATTGTCTTTGATGGCTTGTCTAACTCTCTTGTTGCAAGGTTAGCAGAGGATATTGTCGTATGGACCTCCTTGGGCCCACTACCTCAGTGGGTACCAGGACCGACTACTCGGTGGGCCCCTGGGACTACCTGGCTTGCGCTACATGACACCTGATGGCGTGAAGCACAAGGACTACGGAGGAGAAGTATTCGGTTAGGAAGTTGTACATGTCCCGCACTGTATGGAAGACTCCTAGACATACTCGACTAGTACTCTCTCCCTACTCCGACTTGTAACCCTGCCTCCCGGACTATATAAGGCGAGGCAGGGACCCCTCTCTCATCATCTCATCTCACGACGTACAATTGCATCATCTTGTAATCGTACCCAATCAATCCGAGCTACGCGGCATACGGGACGTAGGGTATTACGCACCTCGCGGCCCGAACCTGTCTAAATTGTGTGCCACGTGTCTCTTCCTTCGAGTCACCGATCTCGGCGAGGCCACATTCATCTACTTCGGGTACTCCCCTTAGTAGGTTGCCGGTCTAAAACACCGACAGCTGGCGCGCCAGGTAGGGGCTCTCGCCCGAGATCACATGGCGAACTCGACGGCTCCTGTCTACTTCAAGCCAACTGTCGCGTTCAACCGTGGCGACACCTTCGTGTTCGGCGCTTGGGTCTGCGCTGCTGACGGCGCCGGATCTTTCCAGCGCCGCCTCACCAAGCCGCCCAACCCGAAGACCGGCTTCGTGACGCTTCCTGAAGTTGTCACAGGCGAACTCGCCGACAAGTTCGGCGAAATTTCGCTCTTCAACTATCACGCTGACTTCGAGCTCGAGTTCGCTTCCAATTCGAACTCGACGTCTCCATGGGCTATAGCTTGCGAGCCAGCTGCTCAGCCATCGCATGTGGTCCCCCCATCCCGCGAGCGCTCCACGCGTGGCCCCCGCAACCCCTGCAGGGCCCGCACAGGGGCTCCCTCTTCGCGCCGGGCCGGCAAGGAGCCCGTACGTCGGTCGCAACCGTACTCGACCTGAGCTCCCAGCTCAGCCCAACCGTACTCGCGCGAATGTCGGCGGACCCTCACAGGGTGGCAACAGCAGCCGCGAGGTCGTCCCTCACCGTGCTCCTCGCCGGCGGCCGCCGCCGCGACCCCGACGGCGGCGGCGGCGACGACGGAAGCTCCAACCACGGAGCCAACGGGGAGGGTCGGCGGCGGCGCCAGTCGCGGCGGTCGTGGCCACGCGAACAGCCATGCCTCCGGTGCCTCACAGGGCGGCTACGACGCCCGCCAGAAAATTGAGGAGCTGCGGCGGAAGAAGTCAGCCACTGCAGGCGACAACGACGGCTTTCCCGCCTTCTCACCTGGACTTCGCAACTTGCTCCTCCCTGAAAGTTCAAACCTTTGGGGATCACCAACTACGACGCGAAGCAAGACCGCATCCAGTGGCTCAAGTGCTACGCCCTCTCCATCGAGAACGCTGGCGGCAACAACAACACCAGGTGCCTCTACTTCCCCTTCTGCCTGGACCAAGCTCCACACACATGGCTCGAGTCGCTGGATAAGCACTCGATCGACAAGTGGGACCAGCTGAAAGAGCAGTTCACCAGCAACTTCGCGGGCGCCATGGGCTGATCGGGTACTCGCATGGACCTGGCCATGGTCAAGCAGGAACAAGGCGAGACCCTACGCAAGTGCATGCGCTACTTCTTCGACAAGCGCGCTACCGTAGTCGATGTCACCGACAAGGAGGTCATCGACCTCTTCCAAGACGGCCTCTACCATCGCCGCACCTTTGAAGACTTCGGTCGCCGCCACCCCAAGTCCATCCCCCACCTCAAGGACATGATTACGTCCTGGGCAGATGAAGAAGACAAGGCCAATGCCAAGTACGACGCCATCCGTGGCAAGAACAAGCAGAACACGGGCGGCGGCAGCGGCAACAATGGGAACCAGGGCAGTCGCAACAACAACAACAACTACTCGGGTCCCAACCGCAAGCGCAAGCCAGACAACACTGTCGCGGCTATCTAGCGCCCTGCGAAGGAGAACTCGAGGAGGAACTCCGGCGGCTTCAAAGACTTGCTGAAGGAGAAGTGTCCGTGGCATCTGAACACCAACCACACCACCGAGCAGTGCTACCAACTCAGGCACGCACTCAAGAGTACTCTAGAGCCACCGCACCCTCACGACAAGAAAGGCAAGAAGAAGAACGACAGAGAAAACAACGACTTCTAGGAACCCGACAGGACTGTCAATGTCCTCTTCGGCGTACTACCCAGCAGGCGGGAGCAAAAGGCTACCCGCCAAGAAGTCACGAGCATTGAACCAGCGGTCCCGACCCCTCTCAGGTGGTCGGAGGTACCCATTACCTTCTCCCGTTCAGATCAATGGACCAGCTTCTCCGAACTAGGACGGTTCCCTCTCGTCCTGAAGCCAGTGGTCGCGGCCTCCAAGCTCCACAAGGTCCTCATCGACGGTGGAAGCGAGCTCAACGTCCTTTTCACCAAGACCTTGAAGAAAATGAAGCTCGGCATCACCCACATGCTCACCAAGAGCAACACGCCCTTCTACGGCATCGTCCCTGGCAACGCGGCTATTCCACTGGGCTCAGTGGTCCTGCTAGTTACCTTCGGGGAATCTCGGGACAACTACCGTACCGAGTACATCAAGTTCGAGGTCGCAGACTTCGAAACATCCTACCATGCCATCCTCGGCAGACCGGCCATCGCCAAGTTCATGGCGGTGCCCCACTACACCTACTTGGTACTCAAGATGCCAAGCCAGCAGGTGTGCTCTCTCTCAAAGGGGACTTGAAGATCTCGCACGACTGCGACACCGGAGCCGTGGAGATCGCTTCTACAAATCAAGTACCCAACGCCATGATGGAGGTCTACGCTGCATCGAAGAAGCTTGCTACAAGTGAACTCGACATCCCCGAGAAGTCTGACAAAGGCAACAAGCCTCAACCAGTTGAGGAGGTCCTGGTCAAGACAATCGACCTCGGGACAGGCGACGCTAGCAAGACTACCACCATCGGGGCCGGCCTCGACCCCAAATCGGAAGACGCGCTCATCAACTTGCTCCGGGCTAACCGAGACATCTTTGCGTGGAAGCCAGCGGACATGCCAGGAGTGCCCAGGGAGTTGATTGAGCACTGCCTCAACGTCGATCCTAAGGCCACCCCCAAGCGACAACACCTCCGACGCTTCGCCAACGACAGACGGGACGCCATCAAGAAGGAACTCGCCAAACTACTCACGGCTGGCTTCATCAGAGAAGTCTTCCATCCTGAGTGGCTCGCCAACCCCGTCCTCGTCCGCAAGAAGAACTCGAACGAGTGGCGGATGTGCGTCTACTACACCGATCTCAACAAGCACTGCCCCAAGACCCCTTCGGGTTGCCGCGAATTGATCAAGTCATCGACTCCACGGCGGGCTGTGACCTGCTCTGCTTCCTCGACCAGAGCATTGGGTGATGTACTTCGACGCCTCACTCAACCTCGAGGGCGCAGGTGCAGGGGTATTCCTGATCTCTCCAATGGGCGAACAACTCAAGTACGTCCTGCAGATCTTTTGGAAGGTCTCAAACAACGATGCCGAGTACGAAGCTCTCCTACATGGGCTCCGCCTTGCTGCTTCGCTGGGCATCAAGAGGCTACTAGTCTACGACGACTCCGCAGTGGTCATCAACCAAGTCAACAAGTCCTGGGACCGCAACAAGGAGAACATGGACGCCTACTGCCTAGAAGTCCGCAAGCTTGAGAACAAGTTCTACGGTCTCGAGTTCCACCACATCGTCCGCGACAACAACGTTGCAGCAGACGTCCTGTCGAAGTTCGGTTATACTCGCGCTCAAGTAACAGCGGGCGTCTTCGTACACGAGCTTCACGCGCCATCCATCCCAGAGCCGGCACCACCGACCACTGTCCCAGCGCATCCGCCCGCTGGCCAGGAGGTCATGATGATCGACGTGGACTGGAGGCAACCCTTCATCGACTACCTCTGCGAGCAGAACGTTCCCTCAGACAAGAACTTGGCTGAGCAGCTCATCCGCCACGCCAAGTCCTACGTCCTCGTCGGAGACAAGCTGTACAAGCGGGGCGCATCTTCTGGAGTACTCATGAAGTGCGTCCCCAGACAAGAAGGCAAGGACATCTTGGAGGAGATCCACAAGGGCGTCTACGGCAACCACGTGTCTTCTCGTACGCTGGTCAGCAAGGCCTTCTAGCGAGCTTTCTACTGGCCCACAGCCCTAGGTGACGCTGAAGAACTCGTCAGAAGGTGCCAAGGATGTCAATACTTCGCCAAGCAGCAACACGTCCCAGCCTACAAGCTAGTCACCATACCGCCAACCTGGCCCTTCGCTTGCTGGGGGCTCGACATGATTGGGCCACTACCCACTGTGCCAGGTGGTTTCAACAGAGTACTGGTGGCCATCGACAAGTTCACCAAGTGGATCGAGGTCAAGCCGGTCACATGCCCCAAGGCTGACAGAGTACTCGACTTCCTGGATGAACTCGTGCATCGCTATGGACTACCCCACCGCATCATCACAGACCTGGGCTCCAACTTCAACAACCACCAGTTCTGGGAGTACTGCGAGAACAGCGGGATCGACGTCCGATACGTCTCAGTCGCCCATCCTAGGGCCAACGGACAAGCCGAGCGCACCAACGGGATGGTGCTCGATGCTCTCAATAAGCGGCTACACGACGCTGCTAACTCTAAAGGAGGCAAGTGGATCAAGGAACTACCCAATGCACTCTAGGGGCTACGTACTCAGCCCTCCAAGCCAACGGGGCAATCCCCTTACTTCGTGGTCTACGGCTCTGAAGCAATTCTCCCTGCTGATGTCATATGGAACTCACCAGCAGTGAAGCACTACGATGAAGGCGTCTCTGAAGACAGCAGACGAGTTGACATCGATGGCCTCGAAGAAGCTCGCTACGCTGCCCTCGTCCAATCAGCAAGGTACCTGGAGGGTATCCGACGCTACCATGACCGCAACGTCAAGGAACGCTCGTTCAACGTTGGCGATCTCGTCCTCCATCGTATACAGAACACGGAAGGACTACACAAGCTCAGCCCCCCCTGGGAAGGTCCCTTCACCGTGGCAAAGGTGACTGGGTCGGGCTCCTATCGCCTCCAGACACTTGAAGGCGAAGATGTCAACAACTCGTGGAACGTCGACCAGCTCTGTCGGTTCTACGCCTAAGTCTACACGACTACCATGGGGGCTCAAGTCTACACGACTACAACAAGACCCCTCTGCCCTAAGAGGCCTCCGGGTCCTGGCTCCAGTCTCCGGACTACTCCTTCACTGTAAGCAGCCTCCGGGTCCAGGAACTAGTCTCCGGATTACTCTTCACCAGAATCCAGCCCATGCGGCTACCTACGGATCCTGGGCTGCGACGAGCGATAAAGGACTCTAGCAGCGGTCTACTGAGAGACCATGTACATCCAGATCCAGCCTATACGGCTACCTATGGATCTACTGCTGTAAGCGGCTACTCGCCCTAGCACCACTTAGCCGTAAGCGGCCTCCGGGTCCTGCGACTACTCTGTAACTACGGCCCTGGCCATCCCGGTGTACTTCTTTAGTAATAAAGTTTGATCATTCATCAACTTCTTTACTATCTACTTCCCTCAACGGGACTACCGCCGAGTACCACTACTCGCGACAACTCCACGATGGGACTCCGCACTCTGAGATCGCGACTACGAGTACTCATTGATGTAACTTCTCTTCATTAATACTTAAACAATTTCATTACAATTGTTTTTTGTACATCAATTGCTACGAGCTAACTATTACAGGACTACTGGAGATTGATCTTGTCGGCTACTTGCGCCGCAATGGGCGCCATCTGCTCCAGCAGCTCCGCATACTGCTCGTCCGTATAGTTGGCAGCTACCCCACCAGCGACTACATCCACGGGCACCTTCAGGAAGTAGGTCTTCATGAAGGTCAGCACCTGGTTCGGGATCGACTTCACTAGATGCTTCACGTAGGCCGCCAGCTGGCTGGGGGCTTCCTTCAGTCGATCCACGAGCGGTGCTATCTTGGGGCCGCCAGGAGGAGGCACCAAGAGTCTTGCGATGGGAAGCGCGGCTTCTTCAAGCTCCTTCAGCTGGGCTCGCAACGCCTCGCAGTCCTCGTTCAGCTTCTGCAACGATTTGTAGCAGTTGACGAGGTCACGATCGGAGGCAATACGAAGCTCCATGTGCTTGTCGCACTCGAAGGCAAGCTCCTTATAGTCTAGCTCGAGTACCTGGCGGGCCTCCTGCTCCCAGTAGAAGAGGTTCTTCAGATCCATCTCTGAAGTCTTCAACTGCTCAACCCGGGTCTCAAGCTCTGCAAACAACAAGGCGCAGCGGGTTAGACTACCTCTCGACCTCCAACAACTACTCAACAAGACAAGTGGTGTACCTTTGTTCTAGTTGCGGAGCGACTTGTTCCTCCGCACCAAGTCGTCACTCTTCGCCTGCATCTCCTGGATGTCGTTGTGGTACTTGGCGAAGGCGGTGTCAAGCTCGGATTGCATGGCGGCCGCGTGCTTCAGGGACTTCATGAGTTGGTCCTCCAGTGCCTCCGCCCGAAGCACCGCGTTGCCTAAGCCTTGAAGCATATTGGACTTCTCGTGGGACCGCTCTACGACGTCCTGCACAGGCAATACACATCAAATGGGTACTCAACGCTACAAGATTGACTACTAAGGAGTTACAACTACTCACCTTCATCCACTACTCGTGGCAGCTTCGGTCATCGGCGCAGAGCGGATGGGCTCCGCGTCTTGGATCTCCGGGGAGCGGACGACCACCTCTAGAGCGGGTTCTGGTTGCGCGGTGGCCTCCTCTTCTCCGGTCGCTGTGGCGGCCTCTCCGACAGCCACCTCCACCTGCTCGGGGGCTCCTCCAGCAGCCTCCTGCACTTCTGGTGTCAACCTCTCCATGGGCACCACCACAGAGATTTCGCTCTCTTCGGCTTCAGCGCCTGTCAACAAGAAGACACGTGCATCAGCATCATCTGACGACTACGACTACTCTTTGGGGGCTACTACAGCCTCAGCACAGTACTCACCTTCGACTACGCGGTCTTCAGGCAACATAGCCTCAGTAGCCGATGTTTCGGGCTCCGCCTGAGGGGCGGGAGCGGACTCCTCGGCTGGTGGCGCGGCTTGTTCTTCCACCACCACTTTAGAGGGTTCATCCCCCTCCCAGGACAGATCTGTTGATTTTCTGCAGAGTACACAAGTTGGTTGTCAATGAAGTTCGACTACTACATCAACTACTACTTGGGAAGATCCAACACTTACAAGCTTGACCGGACTACCATCACGGTCGGGGCGCCAAGGATGCTGGCAATGTCCACCAGTCCACCCTCGGCGAGCGCCTCCTCTTGCGCCTCATTTCCTGCAATGATAGCCGCGGGTGCAGTACTCTCCTGCGCCTCTGCGGCCACGACTTCTCCTGCAGCAGTAGCCGCGGGCTCCGTGCTCTCTTGACGAGCAGGGGGTTGGCGCTCCATCTGCGCCTGGAGCTCTTCAACAGTGGGGGCTGGGCTACGACTCCAAGTGGCTTCCCCCACCGTGTCCCACTCGCCTTCGTCGCCCTGAACAGTGGGCTCCGTGGGCGGCACCTCCTGCAAGCAAGGAAAGTTCATCGTCAGCAAGCGTCGAGCCATGAATACTCGACTACACTACTCAAGATGGCTCACCTCCAGGGACGTGGTCTCGGTGACCTTCAACTTCTTCGACACGTGCTTGCAGGACGCATTGCGCGGCTTCCGCGGCGGCGCGGCCAGGCTAGCGTCTAGGCTAGTCGGTGGGTCCTGCATGAGGGGAACGTGAGGAAAGCCAGGACGGCTGAACCTCGACCGCAAGTGAAAGCGGTCCTGCAGCGTCTCCTCATCGTCGTCCTCGTCAGACGTATCCTCTACGACAACTGTGTCGTCTCCTTCGCCGATTTCCGGCCGCTCCTTGGCTTTGGTCTTCCCCTCCTCAGGGATCTCGACTTCCTGAGGGGGCGGCGGCGGCTCGGAGACAAACTTCTTTAAGTCGTCCTGCAAGACACAACTCATCAGGGCGACTACTTAGAAAGACTGGGTACTCGACACGATCTACGGCTACTTACCTCCTTTGGCGGGCGTGCGGCGGAGTACTCCGGGACGGGGCACGCCGTGTACGGTGGCATGTCCTTGAAGATCCGTGCCAGCCTGTCAACTATGTCGTCGTCGTCAACTTCGTCTCTAGGCATCCGCAACGTGTCGCCGTCGCCGGTGTACTCGAATCTTAGGGTGTCGCGAGCCATCAGTGGCTGCACCCTGCGCTTCATGAAGCTAAAGGCCACGTGCTCGGCCCTCAGCCCGGCTTCCCTCAGCGCCTTGATCCGTGCCAATAACTCGGGGAGCTGGATCCCCTCCTGCATCGCTGGCTCCGTGTTCTGTTGACGTAAAATTTGCACCTCACGCCAAGCACACAGCAAGCCGAACAAGCTAGCTTCACACGCGAAGAGATTCACAAGACGTGCCAGTCAATTTTCCCTGAAAATTAACAAAAGACAAAGTAGTTAAATTCCAAAGCTTGGAACTTGCCGGGTGGTACCAGACAGTTCCATATTTACGGCTAGAAAGCCAAGTGAGATTACACGTAGCTATAAGAAGCTATCTGCCAGCAAACTGAAACCATTCGGGGCTTTAAAGTGCGAAAAGTAACATAGCCGAATAGATGACGTAAGCATGACGATAGATCGGTCTTTATCTGGATAAATGTGCACGTGCGCAAAGCCACGACCGATCCCCGTGATAAACAACATTAAATAATAAGTGAAGTAAAAGCATGAGCATCAATATGTAATAAACAAGCATGCATAGGTCCAAAGCGCTAGTCTACCGCATGTCTAGGCACTTTAAAACCCGTCAGGCATGATATAAAACAAATCTATCCACCACATGATACGACTTGCTTGATATCAAACCACCATCCACAAATAGATCTATCCACCGCATGATACAATCTAAATATGGAAAGCTAAAAGCATACAATATTTAAAGCATAAATTATGAACACGTTTTACTCATGAAAGCATAACCCAATACGGCTGAACAGCCGAATCAGGGTCCATGAAGAAGGAACGAACATTACCAAACAAGATAAATCTATCAGATTGGATTGAAATATAATCCACTGGATGACTAGCTTCAAAACAACCCAAAAACCTGCATCTACCGCATGATACCCAACTCTTTCAAGATTTATACAAGATTTGGCAAGCTTGAACCCGCAACACGTGACAACCTAGATCGATTCGGTTTCGGCTATCAGGGAACATGTGATCCACGTGCTATTTAAGCCAAGGGTACGAACTCGATTCGCATAAGGATCATCAAAAAGATAAAGCCGATCCAAACCCATCTAGATTGGGCAAAGAAATGTTACATGAATTTAAACATAAAGTGAAAACTCAAAGCAACACGGGATAACTTAATAAATCTATTGAATCTTGCCAAAATTCAATAGAGCCGATAACTAGCTTCGAGCTAGATCTTAGCCTACCGCATGGCTCATGACCTACCAAGAAACCCTTCTTCAACCAAGCTTGAATCTACCGCATGACACTAAGCATGGTAACAAGACTACTTGCGTCAGATCTAAATCCACCGCATGATACTAGACATGATACAAGGTTGCCGGTACTCATGGAGGTCGACGGATCGATGAACCCTCTCGAAGAACTCGACGACACGACAAAGGACTCTAGGGTTTGGCGTAAAGCCGGTTTGTATTGAGAATGTTTCGAATGCCTGTTACATACATTCAGGGTCCATATTTATACCCTGTTAAGCATGACCTCGAATGGATTCGATACCTAATTTATCTCTAAGTGCGATTGCTTATCCATCCATTCGCCCCTTCCGCTCGGGCCACGTCACCACGCAATCCCGCAAAATCAGCGCAACAGTTTCCTTGCCGAACGGAAGCAAATTGCCGACCGCGGACTCTTCTGCCGAATTCATCTGAAGAAACCTTCCTTCCGCCGGACGGATTCCTCACCGAGTTGGACCCACAAGTCAGACTCCTTACGTTACCAAATTTTGGTGTTAACATATGCCCCTTCAATTACGGGATAAAAGTGATTTTATTCCGGAATGGACTCCAGCCACCAACGTCTTCAAATTGAATCTGTTCAACACCCGTTCTCTCTCTTCGCAATCCGTCGGAGTCTTCACCCAGATCCAAACCCTAGATCACCTTTTCCCGAGCTCAAATCCTCAATGGCGGGTCAAAATCAAGCTGCTCAGGTAAATTCCTCCACCAAAAGCTTCATTCGGCACTTAGCTTTTCAATTTTTTACCTGAGATTTCTTCTCCGCCTTCCCTTAGGAACTTTCCACTGAGCTTTTGATTCACACTGAGGCCAATTCGACGTCCTACTTCCTTGCTCCCGTGGGAGTTTTTGATCCTCGCAAATTCATCGCAGCCTAATCCCAAAGGATCCCCTTCACAGCGGCTTTAACTAAGCCTCCCCTGTGGCAGGACGCCTTCAAGAACTGGCCCTTGCCCCCAATTGCGGGCTGGAGGAATTGGTACAAAAGAGTTCTTGCGGATAAAAGCGTCAGGACCCAAAACTGGGATACCCTCCGTATTGCTCAATGCTTGGAGCTTTCTTTGGCCGAGACCCCCAAAAATGAAGACCTTTTGATAGCGGCTTGCCACTTCTGGTCAAATGGCGTCAAAGCCTTCCTTTTTGGTCACGGCCCAATGTCCCCAACTCTGGCCGATGTATACATGATTACCGGCCTTGATATTTCAGGATCTGTTCATCCCTGGGACTTCAGAGGTTCCACAAGACAAACAGGAGTGAAATCAGGGAGTGGATATAAAAAATATATCCAGAATCATATGAAAGATGGCCCCCTTGGTGAAGTTGAATATAGGGCATTCCTGAACATGTGGCTGTGCAGGTTCATCTTCTGTGGTAAAGCCAATGAGCCTACTCTGAATCATATTGTAATGGCTACACAATTGGCTAGTGGTAAGCGTCTTCCCCTTGGAAAATACCTCTTGGGCAGTGTATACCACATGCTTCATCAAACTGTCACCCAAATATACACCAGCCAGAAGATAGCGTGTGTCAAAGGCCCTTGGTGGTTTGTACAAATGTGGCTGCAACTGCACATGCACCAGATTGTTGGTATTGACCTCAACACCCGACTTTTTCCTTCATCCAACTATCATGAAGGGGAAATCCATGTCACCAGAGGATGCCACACCTATGGAGAAGCTGCTTCAACTATTCCCATCAATCAGAATGTCAGCCAGCTCTTTGAGCTCTTCTTCAAAGGCTTTTCCAACCCTCTCTGGCTTCCTTACTTGGACAATGATAATTTAGCTCTCCCTTGTGAGTTCTTCTTTGAAGCTGGACGCCAAGATGGAAGATTTCTGGAAATCCTCAATATCCTCATCCATCCATGCATTCTGCCAGCTGAATTTAGTGGAGGGAGGCTAAACCACAGCACTTATGAATACTACCAGCCCAATATGATGGCTCGACAACTTGGATGTGGCCAGATGCCCCCAAGATTATTTCTGCATGAATTCCTCAAACCCAGAGAGGAAATTAAAGAACTTACTCAAACCAGACAGGTTTTTCAGTATGTATGCAGTCCAACAGTTTACACCTGGCCTTTCACACCTACAACAGTAGCTCACCCCACCTTCAACTCTTGGTGGCAAGAATTCCATGACCATATTTTCAGTGAGCCTGTGCACTTATTTTGCATAGAACTGAGGCCTGATTTTCAGCCAACTTTAGAGGTAACATGATTGTCCCTTTCCTCAAATCAGACATTTCTTCCTTTAACCATGATCTTGATTTTTTTACCCATAGAACTCAGTGCCTGCCCCTCTAGCCAGGGTGATTGCTTACAATGCAGTATGCCCAATCGCAGCATTGGGATTTAGATCACCAACCTTGGCTCAACTAATGGCTAGGTATGCCACAACAGACCCAATTTTGTCCAGTATTACTGCTGACAAGAGGCAAGGCCTGTCTCTGATCGCACCTCCAACTGCCAAGAAGAGAAGAACCATCAAGAAAGTCCTTATTGAGGTAAATTCCCTCGCTCTTGATCATAAGATTACTCTTTACTGATAAATCTCATCTTGTGCGATTTCAGACTAGAATTCAGCAATCCTCAGCTTCAGAACCTGCTAATGCTCCATCCACTGGTATGACCCATATTATTCTTTCCTCAAGGACCAACACTGGCATTTACTTTTAATCTGGTATTTGCAGAAGAAACAATGGTGGATCAACTTGTGGATGTCCCTGTCTCTCAACATGCAAGTCCACCAAAGGCTGAGCCACCTGCCCAAGTAGAAATCTCATCTTCATCAGGGACTCAATCACCCCCTGCTAAGACAGAAACACCAACCTCGCCAGAGATAAACTTTCCCATCCAACCAGAGCCTTCAAGTCCTTCAAGGGCTCAATCCCCCATTGGCCAGGCAGAAACCTCAACCTTAGCAGAGGTAAATCCATCTCCTCTCCAGCCAGAAGCTTCAGAGTTGCCAGAGACTGTATCAGCACCCTCTCACACAGAAGCTTCAGCTTTGCCACGAGCACCTCCTTCACTAGTGGCTCCAGAAATCGCCCCTAAAACTGAACAAAACCCTGTTCCAGTTCAGGAAGTTATGCACGAGGTAAACACTTGCACTTAATCCTGTTATCTTTTTTTTATTTCCCAACACTCCTAACTCGACAATGTTATTCCTTCAGGATCAGGCTCCGTCATCAATGGAGGATAATCCAATCACCGAGACAAGGGAAGGAGGGCCTCAAGCCTTGCCAGAGGAAGTACAAGAAAAGGTCAAGGAAATTTTTGCCTGGCTGCAAAGAGACGCTCGAGATCAGATCAGAGATCTCGATCATTTCGAGGAAATGCTTGGACCCATCAACCAAGAACTCCCTGAGGATATCAAGACCTCACTTGAACCCATCTCTAGCTTAGATGTTCACTATGTAGCCATAAGACGAGCTCTGAGAAATGTGTCTTCCCGCCCGGCTGTTGAACAAAAGAAAGCCAAAGCTGAACAAGCCGTGAAGGGAGCACAATCTCAAACTGAGAGTTACAAAGGGACATTGGCCAATCTGCAAGCTGCTCGTGAGTTGAAAATCGCCAGAAAGGCCGCACTGGAGGCAGAGCTGAAAATCTTATCAGCAGAAATAGAAGCTGACGACAAGAAGATAGCCGAACTTCCTGGACTGACAGAGAAGATCCAAGAGGAAGCGACATCGGCCATAGCTCAGGTGAATCAATGTAATGCAGAACTCGCCATCCTGTCCGATGCCCAGAAATATTATCAAGAATGGATGGAGAACATTCACCAAACAACATCGCACGCCTCCAATTGCAAAGTATTTAAACGTTTAGATGTACTGATCGATGTGTAACCGAACTGTCCGTCCTTGCAACATTTGCTTCTGTAAATTTATTTTCCCTTTTCTTTGCACGTCCTCAATTGCAACGCTGAATGATCCATTCGGAAATCAGTAGCCAAAAAATGCCATACCTGAACGGCACCTTAACTTCCTTTTAGCCGAGCCAGTCAACTAAATACGACTCAGCCTTGAACTCCAAACGACCCGACCGCGGATTGGTCAAGGAAACCTCTCCACCTTCCAAGTTTCTTGGGATATGAGCCACGATCTAAGGCCACGATCTGAGACCACGATCTCTTTCACCAGGCCTATAAATAAAACCGTAGGTGCCCCAGCTCTTTACCAAGCCTTTAGCCCTCAAATCTTCGCCATCCTCAAGCTTTTCTCCCCAATCAGCACAAACCCCAGAATCATGGCGAGCAGCAACAACAGGCGCCGCGCCACTGACAAGGCGGAGGGGAGTCGCGCCAGTGCGCGTCGGAGGCAATAATCGTCAACTTTTCCTTTATGATTCGTCTTCGATTCCCCTTGTTTTTGACGATCATCTCTGTTTCAGGCTTATTCAATGGAATCCATCTTCTGCACCGGCCAGTCAGCCCCTGCCGGACGACTCCTCGGAGTCAGACCACTACTCCCCCGTGCCCTACGAGGAACTTGATGATCTCCGCTTCAAGGCGGAGTTGGGGGTGGCCCAGCGCGAGCTGGAAGACGTCTCCAAAAAGGCTGGCATAGCCAAACTGGAGTGGGAGGACCAGCGCAAATAGCTGCTGGAGACCATTGATGGTACGGCTCTGGAACCGCTCCCTAATCCAATCTGGCTTTTGATACTAATCGCCTTTATCTTGCATTTGCAGCCCGTGACGCTGAGCTCAACCAGCTAAAAATGTTGGTGGAGCAATTGGCTGACAAGGTGAACGCCCGCAGAGACACGCCGGCGGAGCGCCTTGCTGTGGTGGAACTGCGATGATTTTTTCTGTGTTTGCATATGTGAATCTTGTTTCTCCTTAAATGTATTCGGGAACTCGGTTGAGCCGAACACGCAAAAACAGAGGTCCCTTGGCGCAATACCCGCAGAAAATCCTCGATTCGGCAATCCACAAGCACTGTTCAAGCGAAAAACCCTTCGCATTCGGGAGGAAACCCTGCCGCTTGGTATCCCAATAATGTACGTCGGCCAGTCATCACTCCCAACGCACTCTCTCAGTCAATAAAATAGAGCACTGTTCAAGCGAAAAACCCTTCGCATTCGGGAGGAAACCCTGTCGCTTGGTATCCCAATAATGTACGCCGGCCAGTCATCACTCCCAACGCACTCTCTCAGTCAATAAAATAGTCTGCTGAGATGCCCTGCAAATCCACTTGCACACTCATCCATCACTTCTCATCTTCTCCCCTGCTCTCAGAAGAAAAAACCCCAAGGCCATGGACAAAGGCAAGCAGCCCCAGGAGGGCAGCATTTCAAACAAACGCACGATTCGAGAGTGAGTTTTCCTTTGATTTGCTTCTTGTTTCCTCATATGGTCTCGTGTTTTACCTCCTCTCTGTTTTCTCTCCTTCAGCCTTGATCTGCTTCCTGAGGAAATCATTGGGACCGAAGACATGCCCGAGTACATCTCCACCGATTCCTCTCTTGAAGCAGAGGATGCCACGCCCGAGCAGAGAATCAATCATCAACTGTGCCGCCGCGTTCGGGACCTGGAGCACGACCTCCGGGACATTACAGCTTGTTGCCCGCCGAGCGCGAGCGTCGCATGGCTTTGGAGGCACTAGTAGGAGGTAAACATCTTCAACTCCCTCTTGTCTCCATGCTCACATCTGGATCTTTGCCCCTAATGACCACTCCAAGATGTCTCTGATAGGTACAATAACCTGAAAGCGGCTTGGGACAGCTTGGTGGAGGCAGCAAATCATGGTCATCCTCACGCATTCCAAGTTGCCGTCACGGTGGTCCTGGAGCAACTGAAAAGGGAGCAGCCGAAGGAGCAAAGAAAAGATTGAATCATACTTTTTCTTCTTACGCCAGGCCTTCTGCTTCCCGCCTCCTCGTAGTCCTGATCACCAGGGTTGTTAGATGTAAACCTGCAAGAAGCATTTGTAATGTAGTTTTGCACTAAGGGCAATGCATCTAGGCACTGGCCATTCCCTCTGTTCGGGAATTTTGTTCTAAAGGCGGCCTCATTCTTGAGCGCCGGCTATTCCTATATCAGATGCATGTAATCCCAATGCTGGTGATCACCGATCGATTTCAATACTAGGATAATATTTTTTCAAATATCTTCCATTTATTGCAGCGGAAAATTCTTCTCCTAGTAAAGTTTTCAACATGTAGGCATTGCCAAGCACGCATCTGACCACTCGAAAGGGTCCTTCCCAGTTAGGGGACCATTTGCCGAATTCACTGTATTTGGTTCCAATCGGCAATAATGCTTTCCAAACCAAATCTCCCTCTGCAAATTGCCTAACTTTTACTTTCTTGTTGTAATATTTGGCAACTCGCAGTTTGTTCTTTTCAATATTTTCCTGTGCCCTAAGACGGATCATGTGCAAATCTTCCAACTCATCCATCATTAAGCCACTGTAATCTTTGGAATTTAAATCTTTTTGCAAAACCACTCTCCTATAATCTGATTGTACTTCCCAAGGTAAGACCGCACGGTGTCCATAGACCAATTCATGAGGAGATGTTTTTGTAGCTCCATGAGGGGCCATTCGGTAAGCCCATAATGCTTCACTGAGTACCGAATGCCACCTTCTTGGCTTCTGGTCGATCTTCTTTTGTATAAGCTTGATCATGATCTTATTAGAAGCCTCTGCCTGACCATTAGCTTGAGCATAATAGGGAGAAGAATTAAACAATTTGATTCCCATGCTTTCGGCAAACTCCCTGAACTCCAAGGACACGAATTGGGCTCCTTGATCAGTTGTGATTGTTTGAGGTATTCCAAATCGATAGATGATGTGTTCTTTGACAAACTCAACCATGTTTTCCGATGTCACCTTCTTCAGTGGAATTGCCTCAACCCATTTAGTAAAGTAATCTGTAGCCAAAAGCACAAACTTATGCCCCTTGCTAGATGGTGGATTAATCTGGCCAATCAAGTCTATACCCCAACCCCTGAATAGCCACGGCTTGATAATGGGATTTAATGCTGATGCAGGAACTCTTTGAATATTTCCAAACCTCTGGCAGTCTTGACACCCCTTGTAATACTCAAAGCAGTCCTCCAATATCGTCGGCCAAAAGCACCCAGCCTGTCTGATAACCCACTTCATACGGTAGGCCGATTGGTGTGCTCCACATATCCCATCATGTACTTCACTCATCATCCTTTTAGCTTCTTCTGGACCCAGGCATCGTAACAACACCCCATCTAATGATTTGTAAAACAAATTATCATCCAGAAGAACAAATTTTATGGCCTTGTACCTGAGCTTCCTAGAGACTTTTC
The DNA here is from genome assembly GCA_947561735.1 of Cenchrus americanus. Taxonomy (NCBI): domain Eukaryota; kingdom Viridiplantae; phylum Streptophyta; class Magnoliopsida; order Poales; family Poaceae; genus Cenchrus; species Cenchrus americanus. The sequence continues at coordinate 158,660,928 of OX387242.1, read as the reverse complement.
GGGATGGATCCTTCAAATAGTCAACGATTTCTTTTCTCCAATCATCCTCTGCAAGATCCATTCCCAGCGGACATATGTCCGTGGCAAATGCTTCTTGATTCTCTTTATAACCGGAAGCGCTCTGAGCCAGCCTGTTCGCTTCTTCATTATGTTCCCTAGGAATATGCTGTAGAGTTACCAGCGGAAAGCTCTTCAAGATTTCCCTGCATTCTTCATAATAACTCCTCAGCGCATCACTTTTACATTCATATTTGCCGTTCAATTGCTTTATTACCAATTCTGAATCTCCATAAACTTCAACCGAAACGGCCCCGGCTTCTCTCAAATATTGAAGCCCCCGAAGCAATGCCTCGTACTCAGCCTGATTGTTTGTGACAGTGGGCTGTATAGGGATAGCAAACTCAAACATCTCGCCTCTGGGCGAAATCAACAGAATCCCTACTCCTCCACCTTTACCACATGATGATCCATCAAAAAATAAAGCCCAAGGAGTAATTTCAAGTAAATCAAGTGATGGATCACGATGTTCAGTTATAAAATCGGCAATGATCTGACCTTTAATAGCTTTTGCCAATTTGAACATTAACTCAAACTCTGATAAAGCCAAGATCCACTTGCCAATCCAGCCATTCAAAATTGGCATAGATAACATGTGTTTTATTACATCGAACTTAGAATATACAACGCATTCGGCATTCAAGAAGTAGTGCCGAAACTTTGTACACGAGTAGTACACACACAGGCACAGTTTCTCTGCAGCCGAATACCTGGTCTCAGGGTCAAGAAATTTTCGGCTAAGATATGCTACTACCCGCTCCTTTCCTTCGAATTCTTGAATAAGGGCCGATCCAATGGTTTGGGTATCGGCCGCCACGTACAACTTGAAAGGCTTATCCAACTGCGGAGGGACCAGTACTGGTGGTTCCTTCATATATTGCTTGATCTCGTCGAAAGCCTTTTGTTGTTCGTCGCCCCACGTGAACTTCTGATCTTTCTTAAGCTTCAGCAATGGAGAAAACGGCAAAACCTTTTGTGACAGATTTGAGATGAATCTCCTTACAAAATTAATCTTGCCGAGCAGTGATTGCAACTCCTTGAGATTAGTTGGAGGGACAACTTCATCAATGGCCTTCATGCTTTTCTTGCCAACTTCAATCCCCCCTTCGTGGACCAAGAATCCCAAGAAGTCTTCAGTTGATACCCCAAAAGCGCATTTGTTTGGATTCATCTTCAAACCATGCTTCCGGGTGCATTCCAAGGTTCTTTTCACGTCTTCCAGATGTGTGTCATGATTCAAAGACTTGATCACGACGTCATCAATGTAAATTTCAACAATTTTTCCTTTCAACTCGTGAAAGATGTAATTCATGGCTCGCTGATAAGTTGCACCGGCATTTTTCAACCCAAATGTCATGACTATCCATTCAAACAGGCCTATATGACCAGGACATCTGAAGGCTGTCTTTGATATATCCTCTAATGCCATAAAAATTTGGTTGTATCCCGCATTACCATCCATGAAACTGATAACTTTGTGACCAGCAGCGGCGTCAACCAATAAATTGGCAACAGGCATGGGGTAACTATCAATAGGAGTAGCTCTGTTTAAGTCCCTGAAATCTATGCAAACCCTCATCTTTCCATTCTTCTTGTAGACAAGGACAATATTAAAGATCCACTCCGCATATCTGCATGGCCGAACGAAGTTTGCATCAAGTAATCTTTCAACTTCTTTCTTCACATCGGCCAATACTTCATCTTTGTAGATTTTCTGGGGAAGTTGCTTGTATGGTTTAAAACCAGATTTGATTGGCAACTGATGCTCAACAATGGAACGGTCCGGTCCAATCTGAGCATCTCTCGAATAATCCCAAGCGAAGCAATCTTTATATTCCTTAAGCAACTTGATCAATTCCTCCCTGAAGTCTGATTGCAAGTTTGCGCTGATGAATGTCGGCCTTGGTTTGTCACCGCTTCCAATGTCAACTTCTTCTAATTTGTCGGCCGACATGAATCCTCGCCCCAACTTGCCATCATCGATGGGATTATCCATTTAAAAATTGCTATAAGAGTCGACTGCTTGAATCGGCTGTTGATCGCTGCTGACAGGCTCAACAGGACCTTCTCCCCAGTCTTTCCCTGAGAAACAGTCAATACCCTGGTATTCCCAGAAAGCTGGTTCCATATTTGCGACGCTCACGGAGTCATCTGCTTGGACCACCTCAATATCGTCATCTACCCATTGGATGAGCTGCTGATGCATGGTAGATGGGATGCAGCAGTTGGCGTGAATCCAGTCCCGTCCAAGCAGTAGGCTGTAGGCTCCTTTACCTTCGATGACAAAGAAGGTTGTGAGCAGTGTTTTGGACCCGATCATCAGATCCACGTGGGCGCACCCCTGGTATCTGAAGGATTCCCGGCGAAATCGTTCAGAATTATGCTTGTAGGTGTCAAGTCGCCAGGGCCCATGCCAAGTTTCCTGAAAGTGGTGTACCGCATCACGTTGACTGCCGCTCCACCGTCGACAAACATCTTGGTCAATGGCTTGCCATTGACATATCCTTTCAAGTATAACGGCCTCATGTGTCGATTTTTGGCCGGTTTGTCGAAGATGGCTTGCTTGGTTAGCACCAGCTGCGCCATCAGCCCCTCAAGCTGTTCATCGTCCAGGGACGTTTCTTCCTGCACAACCTGATTAGCAGGAGCCATAAATTCGTTCGGCAGAAAATATACCATACATGTCGGAGCCGAACGGTTTGATCCTTCAGGTTTATCCTTTGGACGCCACACTTGCCTCGTCTGGATCCCCACCTGCCTCAGTTCGCGGTTCCTTAAGCGCTGAACCCTCCTTTTTTGACTCTTTCTTAAACCAGGCGGGCACCATTCCCCCTTTTGCTAGACGTACTTGTCCTCGTCTTCCTCCTGATCAGCCCATCTCAAATCAGCTTGCCTCTTCCTGGGATGATCGATGATTTCAATTTTTTGACGCCGATCCTCACTGGGATGTATCCTTCCAATTCTTTCATGGACGGATCGGCGATTGGCAGTTTCCTGCCTATACTCAAAGTACCTATCGCTGCACTCAGGGCAGTTTCTCAGCATAGGCAGCTTCAACCCCTCGTTCCAGCAGTGCCTGAAGAATTGCACCCCCAGTGTGCGCGCTCCTGCTCGCGCGTATACTGCTCCAAATCTCTCCTGCGTGCTTCTTCTTCGGCCCTGCGCCTCTCCTCCTCCTGCTTTCGTTTCTGGTAGCGCTCTTTCTCGAGCTGGCACTGCCACTTGTTGAGGAGGATGCGCGTAGTCACCCTGGGTTTGGCCCTGGACGACTCCCCGATCTCGATGTGGCTCTTGAGAACGCGAGGGGCTTCACCATGAACCTGCTCCAAGGTCACTTGACGTTCTGGGTCTACTGCTCCATCCTGCCTTGCCCTGGCTGAAGTCAAGACTTTGACCTTGCCCTTTTCCTCGGCTGTCACCATGTTGAAGGAAAATCTTATCATGTTCTGGGGAAAAGGGTGGACGTCCAGTTTCATCTTGTTGTCAAACTTGAGATGACCCTCCTGGATAGCCCTCTGGATCCTCATTCTGAAGACCCCGCAGTCGTTGATGGAGTGAGAATTCCTGTCATGGAAGCCACAGTAACGTTTCTCCTTTACTCCATCAGGCCGAAGCATGGAATGCCCTTCAGGCAATTTGATTCGGCCTTCTTTCACCAGGAATTCAAATAGCTTATCGGCTTTAGTGACGTCAAAGTCGTATGTGCCTTTGGTCTATTTGACCCAGCGCTGATTCATGGTCAATAGTTCCTTCCCCCACGTGATCTCAGCAGCAGCCACATCCTGGTCATCGTCAGAGTCCTCCATTTGATCGGCCTTTTCCAGGAACTGATTGTAGATATCAGCTACGTCGTGCTATTTGCCGAACCTGGTGTCTTTCTTAAAACCGTAGGCCTGGTTGCTCATCAATGATAGCTTTTGGGATAGTTGACCCAGGTTATCGAACTCCATACCAAACAGCTTTTCTCGTACGGCCGGCAGCATCCCAGCAACGGCCATGTCGGCCAACTGATCATCTGGCAGATTTAGCGAAAAACACATGCCTTTGATTTCCCTAAACCTCCTGAGGAACTCCAAGGGCATCTCGCTGTGTCTCTGCTTCAGAGTAGCGAGGTCGATGAGCTTCTTTTCCGTGCTACCGCTGAAGTAATGGGCGTGGAATTTTCGCTGCAGCTCCCTCCATGTGCCAACTGATTGGGGAGGCAAAGATGAGAACCACTGGAACGCTGCGCCCGTCAGTGACATGGGGAAGTACCTGACCCTGAACACCTCTTCAGATGAGCACTCTCCGAGCTGCATCAGGTAGCGAGCAATGTGCTCCACCGTGCTCGTGTCATCCTGCCCGGAAAATTTTGTAAATTCTGTCGGATGTTTTACTCTTGGCGGCAGGATCACATTGTAATACCACTCCGGGAACGGAGGCGTGTAGGTAGGCCCCTGCATTTTAGGTTTGAGGCCGAATTGATTCTGCATCAAGTCGGCCATCTTCTGAACCAGGATATCGTCCTCCTGTACGCCTGTAGCTGGGCTGTAGCCCGGATTCGGGAGAGCATCGATGGCGCCATAGTTCATCACTTCGTGGTAGCCTCCACCGTACAAATTCTTCTGCAGTCTGTTGCTAGCTGGGGCAATCCTGTAGCCGGAAGCAGGTGGAACTCCAGACGAGCCAAATGCCAACTCCCCATACGTGGGCTGATATTGGTTCGGTTGTTGCATAGGTTGACCTGCGCTGCCCTGTGGAGGTGGGCGGATCGGTTGTCCTCTGCGGCTGCGGGGGGGGGTTGAACTGGTCGACCTCCAGCGCCTTGTGGAGGAGGCTGGACGGCTTGGCTTCCAACACTCTGCGGAGGAGGCTAGGCTGGCTGGCTTCGCAATGGCGGCTGAGAACTGGACTCTCCAATCTCCACGGTGCCTCCCTGAAGGGGTGTTCGATTGAATACTTGCTCCATGCCCGGGCCGAAGACAGCCACCATCATCTGTTTGAACGCACCCAGGAAAGCTCTATGATGCCTGCTTAGCACGTCATCCGCGGCGTCTCGAAACGCTTGCATGCATTCCTCCCTTTCCTGCTGAGTTGTAGCGTCACTCTCTCCTAGCAATAGAACCCTAGGCATCTCATCTTTGAGGTATGGGACGCACCTCCTGTTCTTTTTAAATGACAGCAAGCACTTCTGTTGGAACTGATCCGCAGCATCCTTTAGCTGTTGCTGCTGCTCCGGAGAGAGGTCCTCGATGTTGACATTCATAATGTCACCGATGTCGGGCATCTTGATTTTCGGCTATGGTCCCACCATGCGTGCCAAAAAGTGTGTTGACGTAAAATCTGCACCTCACGCCAAGCACACAGCAAGCCGAACAAGCTAGCTTCACACGCGAACAGATTCACAAGACGTGCCAGTCAATTTTCCCTGAAAATTAACAAAAGACAAAGTAGTTAAATTCCAAAGCTTGGAACTTGCCGGGTGGTACCAAACAGTTCCATATTTACGGCTAGAAAGCCAAGTGAGATGACATATAGCTATAAGAAGCTATCTGCCAGCAAACTAAAACCATTTGGGGCTTTAAAGTGCAAAAAGTAACATAGCCGAATAGATGACGTAAGCATGACGATAGATCGGTCTTTATTTGGATAAAAGTGCACGTGCGCAAAGCCATGACCGATCCCCGTGATAAACAACATTAAATAATAAGTGAAGTAAAAGCATAAGCATAAATATGTAATAAACAAGCATGCATAGGTCCAAAGCGCTAGTCTACCGCATGTCTAGGCACTTTAAAACCCGTCAGGCATGATATCAAACAAATCTATCCACCGCATGATACGACTTGCTTGATATCAAACCACCATCCACAAATAGATCTATCCACCGCATGGTACAATCTAAATATGGAAAGCTAAAAGCATACAATATTTAAAGCATCAATTATCAACATGTTTTACTCATGAAAGCATAACCGAATACGGCTGAACAGCCGAATCGGGGTCCATGGAGAAGGAACGAACATTACCAAACAAGATAAATCTATCAGATTGGATTGAAATTTAATCCACTAGATGACTAGCTTCAAAACAACCCAAAAACCTGCATCTACCGCATGATACCCAACTCTTTCAAGATTTATACAAGATTTGGCAAGCTTGAACCCGCAACACGTGACAACCTAGATCGATTCGGTTTCGGCTATCAGGGAACATGTGATCCACGTGCTATTTAAGCCAAGGGAACTCGATTCGCATAAGGATCATCAAAAAGATAAAGCCGATCCAAACCCATCTAGATTGGGCAAAGAAATGTTACATGAATTTAAACATAAAGTGAAAACTCAAAGCAACACGGGCTAACTTAATGAATCTATTGAATCTTGCCAAAATTCAATAGAGCCGATAACTAGCTTCGAGCTAGATCTTAGCCTACCGCATGGCTCTTGACCTACCAAGAAACCCTTCTTGAACCAAGCTTGAATCTACCGTATGACACTAAGCATGGTAACAAGACTACTTGCATCAGATCTAAATCCACCGCATGATACTAGACATGATACAAGGTTGCGGTACTCACGGAGGTTGACGGATCGATGAACCCTCTCGAAGAACTCGACAACACGACAAAGGACTCAAGTGTTTGGCGTAAAGCCGGTTTGTATTGAGAATGTTTCGAATGCCTATTACATACATTCAGGGTCCATATTTATACCCTGTTAAGCATGACCTCGAATGGATTCGATACCTAATTTATCTCTAAGTGCGATTGCTTATCCATCCATTCGCCCCTTCCGCTCGGGCCACATCACCACGCAATCCCGCAAAACCAGCGCAACAGTTTCCTTGCCGAACGGAAGAAAATTGCCGACCACGGACTCTTCTGCCGAATTCATCTGAAGAAACCTTCCTTCCGCCGGACGGATTCCTCACCGAGTTGGACCCACAAGTCAGACTCCTTACCTTACCAAATTTTGGTGTTAACATGTTCCACCATGGGCGATGCTTGGGCTGCTTCCCGCTCGGCTTCGGCAACCCGAGGTGGTGGTTCGTGATGTAGAACCATTTCGCCTTCTAGTCCTGGTTGGAGTCGATGATCTTGTACGAGAGGTATTGCTCGGCGGCGTCCTCGCGCATCTGGATCCCCGCTCCCCGGACTACCCGCGGGTTGCTGGCGCTAGGTTGCGGCTTCACCCGGAATAATTTCCGGAACAAGATCCAGTGGGGCTTGATCCCAAGAAACGCTTCATAGAAGTGGACGAAGACGGCGGTGTGGAAAATACCGTTGGGGTTGAGGTTGAGGTACTCGATGCCGTAGTACCCCATGAGCCCCTTGAAGAAGTCGCTCGCCGGGTGGGCAAGTCCGCGCTCCGCGAAGCGCGCGAACATCGGGATCTCGTATTCGCTCTTCTCCATCGGGTACGGATCCCCGGCGGCGACCCTCCACATGTCCATCTCCTTCTCACGGATGAATCCGCTGTTGAGGAGGGCCAGCAAATCTTCGATCTTCGTCTTCGACTTCTTCCACTCGCGGTTCAGATCTGGTCGTGGTGGAGACATCGGCGGTGCACGCGCATTCGCTCAGGGGCTACTCTGGTGGCTCTGGGTGGCGAAGCGCTCAGATCTACAGTGGCGGCGGTGTGCACTGGCAGCGATTCTGGCCAAGGTCTATTCGAAATGGCTACAGCTACGTAGGGTGAAAAACCCTAAGGGATTTGGCTTCTATTTATAAGTCAACGCGGCCCTCCAACGGCCGGATGGATAAGTCTGCGCTCGGCTGACTCAGCGGCCGCGCCCGACTCTTCAACTTCAACTAGTCAACGCACCTCATCTCGGGGGCTCGGCTACCTCTACTCGACTACCTGGGAAGCAACAAGACTCAGGAGCATCTCAGGACACATTCTACAAGATGACCGTTCAATTCAAGAGGAAGTACTCGACTCAAGGCTCGGGGGCTCCGTGCCACGTGTCCTTCGGTTTTTTCTTCGGATTTTTCGGGATATTCTTGCCAAAACTTCAGATGGACCCTCAGCCAGAGCCTACGACTCAACCTAAGGCTCGGGGGCTACTCCATATGGAGTGCGATTTTGCAATCGCACTCCCATACCAGCTTCGGCTTCAAGACAATGCGGGCGTTTTTGAAGACCTTAGAGGGCAGCACTCGAGGACGCTTGGGACTACTCGAGAAGACTTCAAGATTGCTCAAACATCAGTTGGAGTACATTCCAGCCTCGGGATGCTTCGACTACTCTTGAGGACTTCTGACTTGTAGTACTCGGGGATGCTTGAGGACTACTCGTTAAGGCTGTCAAGACTACTTGAAGCTATCCTTCTCGACTACAAAGTACTCGGGGGCTTGTCGTATGGACCTCCCTGGGCCCACTACCTCGGTGGGTACCAGGACCGACTACTTGGTGCGCCCCTGGGACTACCCGTCTTGCGCTGCACGACACCTGATGGCGTGAAGCACAAGGACTACGGAGGAGAAGTACTCGGTTAGGAAGCTGTACATGTCCCGCACTGTATGGAATACTCCTAGACGTACTCGACTAGTAATCTATCCCCACTCCGACTTGTAACGCTACCTCCCGGACTATATAAGGCAAGGCAGGGACCCCTCTCTCATCATCTCATCTCACGGCGTACAATTGCATCATCTTGTAATCGTACCCAATCAATCCAGAGCTACGCAGCATACAGGACGTAGGGTATTACGCACCTCGCGACCCAAACCTATTTAAATTGTGTGCCACGTGTCTCTTCCTTCGAGTTACCGATCTCGGCGAGGCCACATTCATCTACTTCGGGTACTCCCCTTAGTAGGTCGCCGGTCTAAAACAGCGACAGATATGAGTAGGGAATTTGAGATGAGCATGATGGGTGAGTTGCAGTTCTTTCTCGGGCTACAAATCAAACAATCAAAGGAAGGAACATTTGTGCACCAAGCCAAGTACACCAAGGACATTGTGCGGAAGTTCAAGATGGAGGATTCCAAGGCTATGACGATGCCAATGAGTACGACTACAGCTCTTGATGCGGACGAGGAAGGTGAACACATGGACCAGAAGGAGTACCTGAGCATGATCGGGTCACTCCTCTACTTGACGACGACGAGGCCGGACATCCAATTCTCGGTGTGTCTGTGCGCTCGTTTTCAAGCGTCTCCGAGGACTTCGCATCGGCAAGCAGTGAAGAGAATTTTCAGGTACTTGCGTCACACTCCCGACTTCGGCCTTTGGTACTCTGCGTCCTCTTCTTTGGCGCTTCATGTTTTTTCAGACGCGGATTTTGCCGTTTGTCGGTTGGATAGGAAGTCCACTTCTGGGACTTGCCAGTTTTTAGGTTCTTCTTTGGTGTCTTGGTCTTCCCGCAAACAGTCGAGTGTTGCACAATCCACTACCGAGGCAGAGTATGTTGCCACTGCTAGTTGTTGCTCTCAGCTCCTTTGGATTTCATACACCATGAGTGACTTTAGTGAAGAGTATATCCATATCCCACTTCAATGTGATAGCACCAGTGCCATAAGCGTTGCGAAGAACCCACTGCTCCATTCCAAAACCAAGCACATAGAAGTGAGGTACCATTTTCTGAGAGACAACGTAGAGAAAGGAAAGATATCTTTGATCCATGTACCCACACATGACCAACTAGCCGATATTTTTACCAAACCCCTAGATCAAGCAACTTTCACTCGTTTGCGGGGATAACTTGGTGTGTGTTTGATTTCTTGAGTTGGGTGTGTGGGAGCTCCTTTGTAGCACATGTATAGTTTCCTTTGTGCATTTCTTGCATTTGGCATGGCATATGTAACATGATGTATAGGCATCCTTGTATCTTAGATTGCATGCATTTTGTATCATATGCATTGGATAGGAAAACCTTCTCCTATATACATTGTTCACCATGGGATGCTATATATGTCTTTGTGAGCTTGTTTGGTATGCTATGGGTAGTTTGGCTTAGCTCTTGATGATCTTGATGAATGATCCATGGTTGATGGCTATGTTTTTGAAAAATGTCACATATATGCTCTCTCATGTGTAAATGCCTCTATATGATCCTGACATGTTTTAGTGGCTTTGCTATGCTTGATTTGTGGTTGGATAGCTAGTTTATTGATCATATGGGGCCAAAGGCTCATTTGCCATCATGAATGTTTAGCCCTCTTGCTTCATCTTGTGGAGGGGCATAAGTTCCTTTTTGTCGCAAAGACATTTCATGTACGATTTATAAATTTGGAAATGAAATGAAAAATGCTTGGAAAATATGCTCCCATGTCATATGTGCTGAAATTAATTTGCTTTCGGTGCTAAACTGTTGCATGATGCCTACCAATGAGAAGTCTCACATATAGAAGTAGGCACATGGCTCGGTGGCTTTGACATGACATGAGGTGCTTGTGGGTGTTTGTTATGGTCTTATGATTAGAATGGCTGTCCTAGAATGAAGTTTGTGTGGCTTTGCCATTTTGACATGTTTTGCTCATGTTTAGCTTTTTGCATGTGAGAGAGTAACATTTCGCAAAATTACTCTAATCCTTTTTAGCCTTGTCCAATGGTTGTGAAACTTGGTGATCATGTAGTCAAGGTCACTACGAACCTGTAGAGTATCTAACTTGCTCATCTGGACTTGTGTAGCTCCTTGTGATGAATTTTCTATATTTGAGAAGCTATATGTTGAAACTTTTCGCATTTTGCCTTGATTCATGCATTGTCTACAAGGGGGAGAAGTTTGTGCATGCTTTGGGTACCTGGGAGTGTTTGGAAGGTGTTCCATTTGGTTCGGGCAAATTTTGAGCAGTTTGGTGCAGGGCCGGTCTAACCGCCCCCAGGGCGGTCAGATGAAGTGCTGGCGGTCTAACCGCCTGGGGTAGGCGGTCTAATCGCCCCTGGGCAGAGTGAGCAGTTTTTTGCTCTTTGTTGCATTCCCGTGTTGCATTGCTGCATTTGTTCACGGGGAGTGTGCTTTGGCTCAGGGGGAGCTTGCATATGTGCAGGGGGAGCTCTTTGTGGTGTTTGAGCTTTGGTTTGGTGGTTTGCACTCTTTGGTTGAGCGTGTTTTTGTCTCGGATGTGTCGAGCCGTTGCCCTTGCCTAAGGGGTCCGAGACTTGTCTTCTTCAAGTGATCTTGCTCTTCGCCTTTATTTGGCTTTCGATCGCTTGTTGAGTTTTCTTTTTATTTGTTTCTTTTCCTTTTCTTTTCGCATGTGTTACTTCATGTGGGTGTTGTCAATGCACTCATCAAGGGAGAGATTGAGGACCATGTGTGATTCGAGGACCGGTGGATGGTCGCTTCCTTGTGTGATGAGTGATTGACAACGTTGTGTGGACTAATTCTTGTCTAAGTATCGCAGGTGCAGGTTGCGGCTTGACTCGTGTTGGTGCAGGTGAAGAACAAGTGCGAAAGGTCGTTGCCGGTGAGGCCTCCAGGTGTGGAGTAGACAAGTAGGCTTCGTTTGAGGGACCCGGTGGCCAGTGGGGTCAAGTGCGGGCCACATGGTGGCATGAACAGCAAGATGATGTCATGGACGGTTTCTTGGTAGAGCCTCAAAACCAAGGTCGAGCCGGGACTACGTGGGAGACAAGTCATGAGTGGAGATTGTCGGAGGCTACACTGAGTTCGCGGGGTTTGCAGTGGTTCACCAGAAAACCACTGGGTTACTCGGTTGAGCCACAAAACCGAGGCTGAAGACTCGACGAGGAGGTGCGGCCACCCAGGCCGGTTCAACCGCCCAGGAGGGGCGGTCAGACCGCCTGGGGCCGGTCTAACTGCCCAGGGAGGCGGTCTGACCGCCCTGGCCGCCAGCGCCGACATGCTTCGAAGCGGAGGACACGCGTCGGGATCACAAGGCTTGCGTCGAGGCTAAGTAGGTTGCGGTCGCCGGGCATCCGTCCGATGAAGAAGTTTCGAAGAATTCCAAATCCGCCCTTGAGGGGCTTGTATCCCTAGTTATTAGGCGAGGGTAGTTTAGTCTTTTGGGTGCCTCCATATATACTCAATGAGTGGATGGATGGTAGCCAACTCTTGGAACCCTAGCTCATTTGTTTTACCATTTTCGTTCTCCATTTTCCCTAGTTTTCCTAGGACTAGCTTCAGAGCTTCATGTGAGATCTAGAGAGAGGGATGGATGTTTGGGTGGCAAGCTAGACCTTGTACGAACCTTTCATGGTATGTATAGATGGTTCGGCGTTGTTCCTCAAGGTGGTTTTCCCGTCCTTCTTTGTGTTGATTTTCAGAGCTCTTTGTTGGCGGTGTTTTGAGGACAATATCTGGGGGCTTTGGTGGGTGTCACTTATGAGGATCTTGTGCCTATTTGGATATTTACTTTGCCCCCAAATATTTCTTGAATCGGACTCGATTTATAGGTTTTCGAGTTGGGCGAGTTCTTGACCTAGAGAGGCGATTTCTTCAATTCCTCTTGATTGTGAGCGATTCGAGTCGATTCGTTTGAGGTAGAGGTTGCCCAGGAGGTAACCCAGCTATTCCCGAAGTTTTGCTGCAATCCGTGGAGTGATTCGGGAGATCGGGCGTGAGGAAGTTAGGGCTTGACTAGCGGGCTGCTTTTTTGGGAGAGGCGGTCTAACCGCTTGGAGGAGGCGGTCTAACCGCCCTGAGGTTTCCAGGTCAAAGTTTTGTTTCACCGGATTTTCCTCTGTGAGTTTGTTCGCCTTGATCAGAGGAGCGTCTGCGTGAAATTTCGGGTCGTTCTCGTGCCGTTTGCTAGCTGTTCTTGGTTAGATTTCGTTGCCGGGTACAGGAGGTTAGACCGCCCATGGTAGCCGGTCTAACCGCCCCTAGGCCCCTGGGTGGAGTTTTGGTTTTCGCCAAGATTTTCTGGTAGCTAGCATGGCCTTGACCAGAGATCTTTGTTCGTGAAACCGTGGTGCGTTTTGGTGCTCGGAAGAGGTGTTTCGGAGGATTTCTAGGTTACCAGGTGGAGGCGGTCTAACCGCCCCCTCTGGACAGCTGACTTTCGAGTTGTTTCCGCTGTCGTGGGTGCGTGTGTGTTGAGGTTGCTGGTAGAGTTTGTTGCTAGGACCAGTAGCACTCCAGTGGCTACGTGGTTTTGGCAAACAGAACGTAGAAGTGCGGAGCATGTGATTTTGGGGGTCCGACCGAACGAGTTCATCTTATCGGACTTTCAATCTCCTTCGAGAAGAATTTTTATCGGCTCCCATTCACGCCCCCACTCTCTGGTCGCCTAATCGGTCCGACAGACATTCAGTATTTGAATAAAATATCAACAGTCATACTTGTGTGCCTAAAATTTGTATATTTCCTTTTTACACCCCATGGTAATTATATAATAATTCTAATAACATCAAATTTGCTCTAAAAAATCTACAAATTGACTTGGATAATAATTTGGGTACCTAAACTTGTCTTCGAAATTTCAAATGATATCGATGAAGGAATAATATACTTGTGTACAAATGTCTACATCTCTCACATAGTTTCCTAGAATGTTTGCTTGGACATTGAAGTTTTCTACACTTTGCAACATGTTCGAACTCATATGCATTTGAAAACTTAACAAAACCATGTGTTCACCTTAATCTTACGAAATGTAAAGTTCCATCACTAATGGTTGTGTAAAACAAATATTATTTGTATGTTGTACTTACAAAAAACAAAATAAGGCATATAAACATCACTCAACAAACAGAATGTACACTAAAAATGAAATTAATGAGTAGATGGAGATTTTAGAAAAAATTATATAAAAAGTGTCAACTTTGGACTAATAACAACGAAGAAATACTTGTTACAACATTTGATTGCAGATTAAAAGGAGAAATGGGAATTGCTCTTCATTTGAATAGAACTGGGCCCCACAGTCATTAGCGACGCGAGGCTGATAACCCGCGTCGGATTTGCTGCTCTCCCAAAATTTTACACAGATAATTCGAGCATCATACAAAGCTAATCAACTACTCATTTCCTATTCCAATACTCTGTGCGAACTTCACCATTTCGCAACGCATCCTACAGTCTTCGCTGCAAAACAGAGAAATTCGAAGCCATCCTTTTTCCACGTCACAACCACTGTCGTTGCCTGCGCATGGCTGATCATGGCGCACCTGTGCCGGAAGCGGCAGCGGTTCACCCCAAACGCCCAATTCGAGTAGTGGAGCGCACGCGCAGCCTTCTCGCGCAAAGGCAGACACCCTTCATTGCCCAGCCATCTCGACGTCGTACTGCCGCCGCTAGTGACCCACCTCATGTACCCAATTGCGGTGTCATTGGCAGCGGCACCACCATTGTCTCTATAGAGCAAGATGGTGAATAGATAGATCGCCGCATCATGCCCACCCTCGGCAGCGCGCCAGAGATCATTGTATCCCCAGTGTTTGATGAAGAAGGCTCTGATTCCAGAGAGGAAGCTAACCTCCGGATTCCCAAGACCGCTCATTATAGCAAGGAATGCTTTGTAAGCGGTGGGGTTCCACACCAAGAAATCTTATCTCATATTCCCTCTATCGACAAATGTCGACCAACGTCACCGTGGCCGCACACGCGGTGCATGGTCGAGCAAGTACCGCGTAGGCTGCGGAGGTCAGCCAAGGGCCGCACCGACGCACGCTGCAATCTCAATGCGGAGGTCTCGAGGGAGGCCCAGCAACGATGATGGCTAATGCCGTGTGCTTCTTCCCGGCATGCTATCCATCTCCGGCCGAGAATGGTGACGATGAGGAGTAGGCAGTTGTTGTTTTCGCAGGTAGAGATGAAGGGGCAGGTGATCTAATTGTTCTGGAAGGAGAAGATGTAGGAGATTTTTCTCCAAACACGGTTTAAGTATGCAATGTAGACGACGTTTGGCTAATCCGCGTAGAGACGATGTTTCGTTACTCCGCATATCATTTAATTCTACATTGGAATCACTACCTCTGCAGCGGTACTTTCAGCCATTTGCTAGCAACAGTTTCACCATTGACCTTTTTGGGAACCTTTTCCCGTTTCTTGTGCTCTTGATTTTATCTCTTCCTCTCTTTTTTTGAAGATGATGAATACATTGGTTATGTTTTGATGGAGGTGGTAGTGTTAGTTTGTAGCAAACTAACACCAAAACTAACACCTTGGAGCCAAACACATGTGTTAGTTTGGTATTAGTTGGAACTAACACCCCCAAAAAAACTAACACCTCCAAGAGGTGGTAATTGGTGTTGGTTTGGTGGACCCCACCCCATTTCTCTCTCCCTCTCCGTTTTCAAATGTTTGGAAAAGTTAATTCAAATGCAAACTAACACCTCCATCCAAACATCCAAGATGTTAGTTTTTTATGTGTTAATTTGGAGGTGTTAAAAACTATCACTAACAGTAACACTAACATCTACATGGGAATCACTACCTCTGCAGCTCTGCTCTCAGCCATTGACTGGCAACAGTTTCGCCATTGACCGTCTTGGGAACCTTCTCGTCCGTTTCTGGTGCTCTGGATCTTATCCCTTCCTTGTTTTTGCAATAAAAAGGCACCGACGCCTATCGGTCCTCCTCACTTCATGTTGCTTACTTCTTCTCTAGATCTAGATCTAGCTATATGGTTCCTTCTTCTAATACAATAAAGTGAGTCACTTGCTTCCTTCTTCTCTAGATCTAGATCTAGCTATGGTGCAAATAATAGATCTTGTAGGGCACAAGCTTTTGATTTTCTCTCTTCTTCCACCTCCTCGATCTCTTAGTTGCTAGAAGAATTCTTGTGATATGGGTGATTGGGTTTCTCATCCCTCTAGCACAGCTGCCAGAAGAATTCTTGTCACATACATCTTTCTCGCAGCCGTGTCCGGGGAAGGTAGCCTAAAACCTCCTCGCATCAGGATGAACAATTTCATCCTGTATCTAATGATCATTGTTTTTCAGGATGAACAATCCTTCATCTTGTGTCCAATGATCATTATTTTTCCCATGCTTTCTCCCTCCACTCGCGGAATGCTCTTGCAAACCAAAAGTGCAGGTTAAGCTAGGAAGCTTTGTGGTCTCATTGCAAGCCAGGAATCAATTATCGAAGCCATCCACAGAAATGGAGCTTGTCCAATGACCATGTGCAGCAAGATCGATGACCCGCGAGCAAGATCGGTGTGTGTGTGTGTGTGTGTGTGATTTTGCATATCTCGTCATGAAGATATGGCCACATTGTAACCTTGTTCTGATGTATCAATGATGATTGTAATCTGTGTGTGTGTGATTTTGCATATCACGTCATGAAGATATGGCTGCATTGTAACCTTGTTCTAATGTATCAATGATGATTGTAATCTGTGTGTGTGTGTGATTTTGCATCTCAAGAGACATGCTTATGTGATTATCTTTGTGCAGTACAATTTTTTGTATGATTTTCCTACTCACTTGCAAAGCTTGAAGAACAAACCGACATGGGCTGGCTAAGAGCAACTCCAACAGTTTGGCAAATCAATTTGTTTCTCGCAGGATTCCTGATGTAAGTTTGATCTCGATTGGGCAAGTGAAATTATGTCAGATTGTTGGAGATGAGCTCTTTTGTTACTTGGCATATCTTCTTGGAAGTTGGCAAAGCACAAGATTTGCCAAGGAAAATTTGGCAAACTCTTGGAGATGCTCTAATCTGTGTCTCTTTTGATGTAATCTCTTCATGATTTCGCATATCTTGCCCATAACAAAGGCGACGCTAGTTCGTTAGTCCTCGTCTCTTGCCCGTAACAAAGGCGACACAGGTTCGTTAATCCTCGTCTCTTGCCCATTACTGAACTGAAGAAGAATATAATCAGAATATATATAGTATCTTTGGAAGAATATATTACAAGCAGGAATCAAATTCCACCACATCCCATATATTACAAAAAGGAATGAAATTCCACCAATACATCGCATCCTTTATATTACAAAACGGATTCCATTTCCACCAATAGACACATCCTTCGGCATTACAAAAAGGATTCAGCAGAAATCAGGCCTTTTTTTTCTTCCTTGATTTCTGTATATGAATTTTTTCAGTATGGTCGCTTCGCAAGTACGATGTTTTGTTAGTTCCCAAGAGTTGGGGCTTGTATGAAGTGTCAAAGGATGGAATTTCGTCAAACTAGTTGTATTCCTCCTTCTCAACAACATTTTCAATCCCCACAATCCTTTTTTCCACGCATAATCACAGACCAGTTATTTTTTGCAAGGTCAGGTACATAGAACACTTTCTCAACATCGTTGGCGAAGACAAACGGTTTGTTTTTGTAACCAAATACTCAGAGATCAACACTAACATAACCATATTTGTCCTTGCTCACAGCTCTCTTCCCATTGGTGACCCATCTACACCGAAACAAGGCTACCTTCAATCCTTCATAATCAAGCTCCCATATCTCCTCTATTTGACCATAATATGTGTCTGTCTCTGTGTCATCATCATCGTCATGACTGTCATCAACGACGGCCTGTACACGCACACCACTATTTTGATTGACGCTCTTTTCATCCTAGGTCATGGTGTAGAACGTGTATGCATTGATATCCATTCATTCGTATCTTGTAACAGTGAACAATGGCCCCGCTGCTAGATTCCTTATCTCGTCGGTAATTACCGCATTATTGATGCATGTCTCGACATAATCTGGGAGCCACCTGCTGAAACCTTGCATGTGCATCTTTGCAAGCTAAGCCCTACCACAGTTAGGGTTGTCTTCATGTAGTTGTCGTTTGTGCTCATTGGGAAACGATGTAATTAGGTGCAGTTGTTGTGTCACGGTGAAATGAGCCTTTTGGAAGGCATCTGCATCCGGAGTGACTGACATTTTCCCCATGGTCCCAACACTTGAAAGCCTACCTCCATGCCATGAGCGAGGCACATCAATATGGTTTTGTGGGTCCATATAACCCAAGGCCCACTCCACTGCTTTGATGGTCTTGTAGCCACAAACAATGGCTCCCTCCGAAAATAACCTGTTATGTACCAATCATTTCAGGAATCTATAGAATCTCTCATATGGAAACATCTGATGAAGGTAAGATGGGCCAAGGAACCAGATTTCCCTCACGAGGTGTGTTGTTAGATGCAGCATGAGATCAAAGAATGACGGTGGGAAGGTAGCTTCAAGCAGGCATAGGGTCTCGAAGTGCCTCCTCTCCAAGTCCAATAGTTTTTCCTCATCAATCACCTTCTGTTCTATTGCATTGAAGAATAAACACAAGCTCGTGACCGCGTCACGAACCAGTTCTGTCTTGATACCTCTAAGTGCAACAGGAAGAAGAGTTGTCATTAACACATGCCAATCATGAGAATTCATCAAGTTTAAATTCATTTTTATGTCCTTCACTGACACTAGTGTGACGCCCCAGGTTTTCAGTCGAGTTCTTTAACCCTAATGATCCGATCCACCGAGTTGACTTTGGTCAAACAACGGTCAACCCGGGCCGTCACCTCGAAAACATCACCAATGACCCCTATGGACCCCTTTTGGTCAACCTTTGGTCAAACCCACTCAAAACCCCTTGAACACCCCTTCGCCCTCCAATGTCAGCCGGAACTTTTGAGTGGCATTTGAGATTTGAAGATTAAATAGGTGAAAAACTCAAGTCAATGCCCAGGGTTACTATTCACCGGCGCCTAGAAATCAGTGATCTTGGCACACAAATTGCGCAAATATAGTGGAGGAAAAGACCCTACGCCCTTTATAGAAGTTGTAGAGGAACACAAGATCTACAACCTTCCTATTCACACCTTGGTCCACTTTAGTTGGAAAATTTGGTGAAATTCGCGTTTGAACAGGGCCATTTGAAATTGAACCGCGCTGGTTCGCGCCCACACTCGATGTCGCGCGTGCTTGGCCGCGTCGGCCACGCCGACGACCGACCGGGCACGAATGCCGGTACCCCGCGGTGACCGCCGGTCTCAAGGCCTCGCACCGACATTTGCACCCACACCCTCGTTGCCACACGTCCCGCATTCTCTGGCCGAGCACACCAACCTTGCCGCCGCCCAACCAATGGTCGTGCCGTCGTACTTCGCCTGCGCTCCCTCGCATGTCGTCGTACGCGCCCCGCGCCGCCCCTAGGCTACCATAGACCGTCGCACCTTGCACCGCCCTTGCGCCATACCGTGACCCCCTCCCCAAGGCACGAGCACCTATAAAAGGAGTTGATTTCGCCGCCGTGCTCCTTGGTCTTGGTAACGAGCCACCATCTGCCATAGGAGCCGCCACGGTGAACTCCACCCTCCGGACGCTTGCAACGCCAACACGTGCCACTCCTACCTTCCTCTTGCACCCACAAAGCTTCCACGCTCGCTTGTTGGCCAGACCGGGCCGTCGGTTCGCTGGAGTGGAGCTTTCAGCGGCCGCCGCAGCCGGTCTCCACCGAGCCCGCCCGCTGGCCCTCTCCCCGCCGCGTGTAAGAACACAAATCGCTTCCTTGTGACCCCTAGACCCTCCCCAGCTACTTCCCCAGCTAAGGCCGCCGGCGAGGTCGCCGGAATCCGGCTGGCCGCGATGCCCCCTTGGCCCGAGGACTACATTGCATGGCTGGAGTTCTTTGCAGGGTTGTTTGTGCAAACCGGGGGTATATCGGTGAAGCTCTAATTCTTTTCCTAGGGTCTGTTTGCAGAAGGGTTCTTGAACCTTTGTGTGTTTTAGCTATAACATTGAATAATCGTATAAAATCACAGAAGAATCCAAAAATTGCAAATCCAATTTTGTTTTGCTCTGGGTAACTAGGACTGCAACTTTCTCAAAGCATTTATATACTTTTGAGCCTTAGGTTTTGCTTGAAAAATTGAAATGTGAAATACCTAGATCTGTGATTTTGCAAAATCCATACATGATCTTGAGCTGGATTTTGGATCTGCTGTGAGAACTAGCATGTGTAGGTCCTGTGCCAAAAATTGCACAAAGTTACTGAAGAAATCTTTTTATATGATTTATCTTGTGTAATTGACAAATTTGCCTAGATGGTTTTTGTAGCATAAAATATAATTATTTTTGAGCCCACCTTCTGGCTATGATCTTGTAATGTTGAAATGCACATTTGGTGAATTTATCATGATTTTATCTCTGTTATAAGTATTATTCCATTATTTATGCTTGTTTTTAATCATAAATGTGTAGATCAAGATCTATAAAGGCTATAGATGTGTTTGTTGGTTTCCTAGGCTTGGTTTGGACCATAGAAACAGTGAGAGAAAGTTTGAGTCCAGAAGTGCTATATTTATTTCTATATGCATTTATCTTGTTTATGGTGAATAGAAATGCTATAATTGATATATTTCTTGTTATTGCTTAAGCAAGTGTGCATGTGTGATCAGTGGTTCATCTTAGACTCAATGAGACCAGGGAGTACCACTCTTAGTGTTTTATGATTTATTTTGTTGCATAGAAGTGAAAGAACCTTTGTAGGTTTAATATTGGAATTAATTGGAAAATCACAACTCTTAGCTGAGGACTTTGTGTTTGTGTTGAGAAACTTGCTAACAAGTGTATAACCAACCCCTTGCATTTGGGAGAATTAATTTAAATTATTTGTATATATATGTACACAATCACTATTAAAAAGTCTAGATAATAAAGCAACGCATATTGTTCCTTTATAGGAAGAGTATGCTGAATGTATTACTATCGAGGTAAATGTGGTCAACCAAGCACTCCATGGTTGACATAAGTTGCTTGAAATTAATTAAATCAAATGGTCACTTAAGTCTTGCATTTGCATCGTCCTTGTAGAAGTTCCCGACGGTAGGTACACGCTCGTGCCAGTGGACGTGAACGAGGGAGCGGGAGGAGACGTGCACTACATCACTGTAGTGCAAGACCCAGGCCAATGTCCGGAAGTTTGTCTAACTTCTTGTGCAAACAAAGGTAAGCCCCGGTTTATCATCAGCCCGTGTTTTATTTATATTATGCAACTATCTTTGTTATTCTATGTGCATTTTCATTTAGGAATTGAATGAAACCCCAGTTGCATGATCCCTAGGTGCCTATGTTCTTTTACTAGTATGTTAGGTCGTTAGTTGCTATGCTCTAAGGACCCGGTAAAAGTCGAGTGATGTTCGTCACTCGCGTGAATAGGATTTCCTTTTCGGAATCACCCCTTTTTATAAATGGATTGCTCATGTGGTAAGAGCATGGTATTTGGGCTCTGGTCCAGTGGCTTCGCGGGCTAAGCTTTTGAACGCACTAAGCACTTGTCGGGCATGGGACCGGTAAGCCTAGTACCTAAGTGAGGCGGCAAGGGATTTTCCGTTACTAATCTCGCGCATTCACCTGCCCGGCTCATTACCAGGAGGGGGTACTTGTGTGAGGCTGGATGTACCGAGTGGGGGCATACCAGATAGCCTTGTACCCGGGACTGTAATATCTATCCCGTACCGAGGATCGATGGGAACCGCTTGGTCGGTGTCGGCTTTGTTGGGGCACCGCTCCGCGTGTTTAGGTCCACCGGCTTTGTTGAGACTGCTTAATCAAACGGCCATGATATCCCTTCATGATGGAACTATGTGAAATCTTCTGCGTGAATTAATTGTATTGTGTAATTCTTGATTGTATTAGTTGCTCATTATAGTAATGATAATCTCACTAAAATCTGAGCTAAAATATTGCAAGTAAGGATCCATGATCCTAGTTACTTTTTGGAAAACAAAACCACCCGCCAAAACCCTACATGTCTAGAGGTAACTTTTGTCAGGTAAGTCTTGCTGAGTATTAGTATACTCAGTCTTGCTATAATTGTTACTTTTAGGTGAAGTTGTTTGGCTTGGTGAGATTCCACCCGGATGGGAGCTGGAATTGGTGGATGATGACGCCGAGTAACGGCATCACGGATGGCCTCCAGTGATGTCATATCGTATCGCTATTAGTACTTCTGCTGTTTTAATAAAATTCTAAACCATTTACTTTTATGTCATGAACTATGTTTGTAATAATGGACCCTACACGGATTTGATGTTAAATTGTAAGGCACTCTGGACTCTCCTTCGTGGGAGTTTTAATGCATACGTTCGATCCTCTCTGTGATGTCAAGTGATTTACCGGGTGTAAACCCGGCAACACTCAACGGGATACTTCTTTACTATCGTTCTTTGCTATCGCTTAATGACCAAATGGAGTGGTTTAGGCAAAAGTACGGAATTATCTCGGGTGGGGTTGTCACAGTTGGTATCAGAGCATCTGTATGCACCGGAGTGATTAGATAAATGCTAATCACATGATTTACAGTAAAACTTGCCAAAATTCTTTGGATTTTAAAAATCCGTTGGATCGTTAAGGAATGATCTAGATCGAGAGGCCCTACAGGGAATTTTGGGTTCCTTGAGGTGGCATAATAATCTATGGTTTATTTTGCTAACTTCCAGTTCTTTAATTTATGTCAGACTTATTTTCTTGGACAACCAAACTAGATGAGCCACTTGTTTCATACATGTGTTGTTCCGCATCACGGGAATTGCGAGGGTTGATGGAGTGATCCATTCCACGGATCCCATCTTCGCTTCTAGTCATGAGTTGTGAGGTCGCCACATTTATCATACATATGCATTCCGCATGTCGATCATGCGAGGCAAGGATACGCTCCATTGAAACGAAGGGTGTCCGAGGTTTGACGCTGTCCATGCAGCGGCTTGACGCATGGATACCGTTTCTATAGTGAACGGTAATGTATGTGGACGCTTTCGTGACGTGCTGGCATGAAAGGTTCGTTTTCTGCAGGTACACTAACAACGTTACGTAAGTCGTTAAGTGTGAATCGAGTAGCTCCGACTAGTTATTATAAGGAGACCCGATTATAACCTTACCACCGGCACTAACTACGTCTTTTTGGATCGAGTTGTGTGAGGTCGTTTTAGACGTGTGCATTCATGATTAAAATCTTGTTGAACCTAAAAGTAGTAATTGCTTGCTTGAATAATTTTTCTACGGTGAATTGCTTGATCTTAGATAAGGTTCCTCTCTTTTGATCTTAAGAAATTTCTAGCAGATTTTGTCGATGTCATTTCTCAGTTTTTGTAGCCAAACCTGTAAGGAATCTGACTAGACGTCCTTTAGGGAAGTTGTTTCTCAACAAATCTAGCATCTAGTGTGAATTTATCATGATTTTAGGAATTTTCTATCAGGAGTTATGCACAGTTTAGTAAATCTCTGTCCTGCTGTTTTTCTGCGAGACCTTCCTCGGAAAATGGAATTTTTCGAGCATGCTCCAATCCAATATAGAGCTACCTTTGAATACCAAAAAGGTGTATCTTAATCTCACTGAGTTGCTACCAAAATTTAAAAATTTTTGGGGTCACAGGTTCTGAGTTATGAATTTTGATTCACAACCCCTGAATGTTACGCCATCATTTTATGCGTACTCATTTCGAGTTCCGGCATATACTTGCACCTTGTGCGAATGGCTGCCCCAAATGTTACTCACTTGAGGATCAAACGATTCCTTTTGCTCACCGAAATCTTGTGGAAAGTTGAAACCTTTTATTAGTGGTCTGTCTATGCAAGCTTCCTTTATAGCCGTGAGAACTTATCTTTGTGCACGTGTTCGCGTCTGGTTCTGACATTTGTCACTTATTCTAGATGTCTGCCTCTGGATCCATGACCGTTGATGCGCAGGCATGGACTCACTTGAACTGCCTCGAGGAGGGTAGTTTTTCTGCACTTTTGCGGGACACCCTAAAGGACTTTGGGTACGTCGCGTATCCAGAGTACTTGGCACGTGAGGTCATGACCACAGGACAACTGCTTCGTTGGGAAGTGAAGGTGAAGATCCTCGTGTGCCCGACACATCCTACTTGGGAAGAGTGGGAGGTTAAGGCACAAGGGTTGAACTTGGCTGACACCATGCGAAAGGCTGCTTTGGAAGCACTCACAACTTTTTTGAGAAGCATGCTGATTTGGTAGCTGGCACTACAGCCAAGGTGATTCCGTTACCTAAGCAACGTCCCGGACATGGGATCGAGCGCGAAGCTGTTCTCGCCGCTCAGTGCAATCCTCCATATAGTCCTGAAGTTGTCACCACAATCTGTTTCTCCAAAGCCATGTTTGACACCTATCAAGTGATGGTTGGAGAAAGCATGTCCATAAACACCAACTTCATACACAACAAGTTAATGGTGCCGAAGCTGTCACCCAAGAGTTGAAGGAAGCTCAAGCAATGATAGCCCGTCTTAAGAAGAAAAGCCGCAAGGATAAAACAACAGTACAAGAATTGAGTGAAGTTATTCATGAACATAATTTCTTGTTGCAGCATAATGATCAATATATGCTTGACTTAGAGAATCAACTACAAGCTGTAGCAGCTCCACCTCCTGAACCCGAAGAGGATGAAGATCCCGGGGAGATCCAAGGAGAATCTGTAGTGGAGACTGGACCTGCTCACCTTAAGTGAACCTAGGCTAGAGTGTTATCTAGTTGATGTTGGTTATGCTTTCAATAAAATAATGTGTTGTGGTGGAGTTGTTGCAGAATGGATCTTGTAATGACGTTGGTTGTGATCAACTTTGGACCACGTGTTGAATATCAACTTATGTTAATATTTTGGATATCATGCTCACCAAATTTTATCATGTTTGCATATACGTATCGAGAGTTAGGGAGATTTTTGTGCACCTCGGACTTCTGTGGAAACAGCTAGGCAGAACCTCGGCGACAGAATTTTTCGGGCATGATAATGTTGGAATTTGACGCGGAGTTGAGTACTAATATCGGAGCTTATGAAATCCTACATCCACTGACCAAAAATGATAATTTTTCGATATATAAGCAAGGATTTAGGAATTTTATGCTTATGACCGCCGTGCTGTCCGATTCTGAAAGTTTGCCGTGAATGAGTTTTCATCGTGCATATTCTACTTGTTAATTTATGTGAGCAAGCTTATGAATATGCGTTTAATGAGAACTCAACTTTTCAGATGCTCGGATCGACACGTAGCACCCCCAACGGTTTTGATGTGTCGGGTAGTGGTGATCTACCACCGCCACCGCCCATGACACCGGTGGAGACTTTCATGGCCACCCAAACCGAAGTATTGCGCCAAATCCTACAGATGCAACAGAAAATTGCCTAACAGATGCAACAGAGACCTCCAATTGGAGCTAATCTTGATGGACCACAACTGGTTACCACCTACTCCCAGTTTATCGGTATAAAGCCCCCAACTTTAATGAAAGCAGAAGAGCCCCTTGATGCTGATGCATGGGTTAGGGCCATTGGGGCCAAATTTTCTGCATTTGTCCTACCTTGTTCTGAGGAGCACAAGGCTAGCTTTGCGTCCTTGCAGCTTCGTGGAGAAGCTTTAATGTGGTGGGAACACTTTAAGACCATGCAACCTGCTGGACATGAAATTACTTGGGCTGAATTCAAGAGACCTTTCAAGGACCACCACATCCCAAAAGGACTCATGGTTAGAAAGATGAAAGAGTTGCTTGCTCTTGAGCAAGGTGATGACACTGTGTATCAGTACGCACAGAAGTTTAATAGTCTTTGCCAATATGGGGAACATCACGTGGTCACTGATGCCAAAAAGATGGAACGTCTCCGTGATGGTCTTAAAAGTGAATTGCATGAAAGGCTAAACCTACTAGAGCCCAACAGTTATCATGAGTTAGTAAACAAAGCTATCTCTCAAGAGGATGCCATGATGAAGGTACGGAAGGAGAACAAGAGGTACCACGACCTTGCTTCGGGAGATGGATCGGGCAAGAAATTTCATTTCGTCAAGAAGAATGCACATGGTTCTTCCCAATCATTCGCATCAGGCCATTGGAAAATGACTCCATCCCCGCATAAGCCTTCAGGAAATTTTCAGTACTATCAGGCCCAGCCACAAGTCCCCAATCCAAAGGAACTTCCACCCCGCATTTGCTACAATTGTACGCAACCAGGGCATTATGCCAATGAGTGCCCAAACCCTAGGAAGATCAAGACCGAGAAGCAGACTCAGAACCCCGGAGTAGCCAAGGGCAATCGTGACAGGAAGCCCACGATTCAAGTGAAGCAAGGCCAGCTTAACTTCACGGGTAACTTTTCTACCCGAGAGCATTCATTCTTACTTTGGACTTTTGATGATGGAACTTTACCCCATCCTCACATTTTAGTTACTTTTTATGAACTAAAGCCTAGAACCTTAGTGAACAGATGTAGCAAAAATTTGTTTACTAGCCTTCCCTTTCTTCATAGAAATCTCTTGGTAATCCCTTTTCGTAACTTGGTCTTTCCGCCTAACCTCAAGGCCCTCTTAGATTCAAATCAATTGACCGGCTAAGTTGAGGGAGTAGGATCAAAGATTTCTTGAGAAATCACGGTCAGATCTTTGGACCGTTGGACCCCATTCGTTTTAGTGCCACGATGGTACGACGCCGTAGCCCTGCCCCCATCTCTTGTCCCGTGGCCACGATCACGTCGTCGAGACCTCACGGGCCAACCATTATCGAGCCCCGTGTGGCCACCGCCGGATCACTCCGCTAGTCCCTACCTCGGTTGGTTGGGATGACTGTTGCATTCTGTTGAACTATAAAAAGGGAAACCCTCCCGCGGTGTTGCAATTGCCAAGTCTCGCCTGCTTTCGAGCTCAATCGCCGCTCTTGTTTTCCCCTTCGGCTAATTTTGGCCAACCCGCCACTAGCCCATCTCCGTTGTTGCTCCGCCCACTCACCGAGCAAGCTGGTTCGTTGTCTTCGTTGATGACCTCCAGAAGAAGCTCGAAGAAGACCGAGAGAAGAACCCCAGCTCCAGCGTCGACCATGGCTCAATTCGTGGAGATGTTCGAGTCCCTCCGTTGGACGCTTGCAGCGATGTACCTCTGCATCGTCGGCGGAGTTTCCCTTCTTTTAGCTTTCCATGTACACATCCATTGGCCGCTCCCTCATTAACTGCGTTGAGGTAGTGAGGAGAGCACGATGTATCTTTTGCCCTATCTGAATTCTCGCTATCTAGAAATATAAGCGAGTATATCTTCCATCTTTGTAACCCTTGTCCTGTTAGAAAGTGTTACTCTAATCTTGTTGTCGAATCTCGGGATGAGATTCTGTTTAAGGGTGGTAGGCAGTGACGCCCTAGGTTTTTCAGTCGAGTTCTTTAACTCCAATGATCTGGTCCACCGAGTTGACTTTGGTCAAACGACGGTCAACCCTGGCCATCACCTCGAAAACATCACCAATGACCCCTAAGGACCCCTTTTTGGTCAACCATGGTCAACCTTTTGTCAAACCCACTCAAAACCCCTTGAACACCCCTTCGCCCTCCAATGCCAGCCGAAACTTTTGCTACGTTCTCCAAATTTCACCTAAACACTTCAAAATCCCAATGTAAAAGTTGTGTGTTTTGTCGAGGGACACAACTTTCATGTTGAGTGGCATTTGAGATTTGAAGATTAAATAAGTGAAAAACTCAAGTCAACGCCCATGGTTACTATTCACCGGCGCCCAGAAATCAGTGATCTTGGCACGCAAATTCTGCAAAAATAGTGGAGGAAAAGACCCTACGCCCTTTATAGAAGTTGTAGAGGAACACAAGATCTACAACTTTCCTATTCACACCTTGGTCCACTTTAGTTGGAAAATTTGGAGAAATTCGCGTTTGAACAGGGCCATTTGAAATTGAACCGCGCCGGTTTGCGCCCACGCTCGACGTCGCGCGCGCTGGGCCGCGTCGGCGGCGCCGTCGACCGACCAGGCACGAACGCCCGTACCCCGCGGTGACCGCTGGTCCCAAGGCCTCGCACCGATGTTCGTACCCACACCGTCGTCGCCACGCGTCCCGCATTCTGTGGCCGAGCACACCAACCTTGCCGCCGCCCAACCAATGGTTGCGCCGCCGTACTTCGCCTGCGCTCCCGCGCACGTCCTCGTGCGCGCCCCCGCGCCGCCCCTGGGCTACCATTGGCCGTCGCGCCTTGCACCGTCCTTGCGCCATACCGTGACCCCCTCCCCAAGGCACGAGCAACTATAAATGGAGTCAAGTTCGCCGCCGCGCGCCTTGGTCCTTGTAACGAGCCGCCGTCCGCCATAGGAGTCGCCATAGTGAACTCCGCCCTCCGGACGCTTGCAACGCCAACACGTGCCACTCCTACCTTCCTCTTGCACCCACAAAGCTTCCACACTCGCTTCTTGGCCAAACCGGGCCGCCGGTTCACCGGAGTGGAGCTTCCAGCGGCCGCCGCCGGTCCTCTCCCCGCCACGTGTAAGCACACAAATCTCTTCCTTGTGACCCCTAAACCCTCCCTAGCTACTTCCCCGGCCAAGGCCGCCGGCGAGGTCGCCGGAATCCGGCCGGCCGCGCTGCACCCCTTGGCCCGAGGATTACATTGCGTGGCTGGAGTTCTTTCCAGGGTTGTTTGTGCAAACCGGGGGTATATCGGTGAAGCTCTAATTCATTCGTTGGGTCTGTTCGCAAAAGGGTTCTTCACCCTTTGTGTGTTTTAGCTGTTACTTTGAAAAATCATATAAAATCAAAGAAACATCCTCTGGGTAACTAGGACTACAACTTTCTCAAAGCATGTATATACTTTTGATCTTTAGTTTTTGCTTCAAAAATTGAAATGTGAAATACCTAGGCTTGTGATTTTGCAAAATCCATACATGATCTTGAGCTGGATTTTGTATATGTTGTGAGCACTAGCATGTGTAGGTCCTTTGCCAAAAATTGGACAAAGTTACTAAAGAAATCTTTTTATATGATTTAGCTTGTGTTATTGACAAATCTGCCTAGATGGTTTTTATAGCATAAAATATAATTATTTTTGAGCCCACCTTCAGGCTATTATCTTGTAATGTTGAAATGCACCTTTGGTGAATTTATCATGATTTTATATCTGTTATAAGTAGTATTCCATTATTTATGCTTTTTTTAATCATAAATGTGTAGATCAAGATCTATAAAGGCTATAGATGTGTTTGTTGGTTTCCTAGGCTTGTTTTGGACCATAGAAATAGTGAGAGAAAGTCTGAGTCCAGAAGTGCTATATTTATTTTTACATGCATTTATCTTGTTTATGGTGAATAGAAATGCTATAATTGATATATTTCTTGTTATTGCTTAAGCAAGTGTGCATGTGTGATCAATGGTTCGTCTTAGACTCAACGAGACCAGGGAGTACCACTCTCGGTGTTTTATGATTTATTTTGTTGCATAAAAGTGAAAGAACCATTGTAGGTTTAATATTGGAATTAATTGGAAAATCACGACACTTGGCTGAGGACTTTGTGTTTGTGTTGAGAAACTTGCTAACAAGTGTATAACCAACCACTTGCTCTTGGGATAATTAATTTAAATTATTTGTATATAGATGTACAAAGTCACTATTAAAAAGTCTAGAAAATAAAGCAACGCATATTGTTCCTTTATAGGAAGATTATGTTGAATGTATTACTATCTAGGTGAATGTGGTCAACCAAGCACCCCATGGTTGTCATAAGTTGTTTGAAATTAATTAAATCAAATGGTCACTTAAGTCTTGCATTTGCATCCTCCGTGTAGAAGTTCCCGACGGTAGCTACACACTCGTGCCAGTGGACGTGAACGAAGGAACGGGAACATACGTGCACTACGTCACCGTAGAGCAAGACTCGGGACAAAGTCCGGAAGTTTGTCTAACTTCTTGTGTAAACGAAGGCAAGCCCCGGTTTATCATCAGCACATGTTTTATTTAAATTATGCAACTATCTTTGTTATTCTATGTGCATTTACGTTCAGGAATTGTATGAAACCCTAGTTGCATGGTCGCTAGGTGCCTATGTTCTTCTACTAGTATGCTAGGTCATTAGTTGCTATGCTCTAAGGACCCGGTAAAAGTCGAGTGATGTCCGTCACTCACGAGAATAGGATTTCCTTTTTGGAATCACCCCTTTTTATAAATGGATTGCTCATGTGGTAAGAGCATGGGATTTGGGCTCCGTTCCATTGGCTTCGTGGGCTAAGCTTTTGAATGTACTAAGCACTTGTCGGCCATGGGACCGGTAAGCCTAGTACCTATGTGAGGTGGCAATGGATTTTCCATTACTAATCTCGAGCATTCACCTGCCCGGCTCATTACCGGGAGGGGGGTACTTGTGTGAGGCTGCATGTACTAAGTGGGGCATACCAGATAGCCTTGTACCCGGGACTGTAATATCTATCCCGAACCGAGGATCGATGGGAACCGCTTGGTCGGTGTCGGCTTTGTTGGGGCACCGCTCCATGTGTTTAGGTCTACCTTGCAAGGGTTTACGAATCAATCGATTGTCGGCCTCTCACCGTTATCCGAGACTGCTTAATCAATCGGCAATGATATCCCTTAATGATGGAACTATGTGAAATCTTCTGCGTGAATTAATTGTATTGTACAATTCTTGATGGTATTAGTTGCTCATTATAGTAATGATAATCTCACTAGAATCTGAGCTAAAATATTGCAAATAAGGATCCATGATCCTAGTTACTTTTTGGCAAAACAAACCCACCAGCCAAAAGACTACATGTCTGGAGGTAACTTTTGTCGTGTAAGTCTTGCTGAGTATTAGTATACTCAGTCTTGCTATAATTGTTGCTTTCAGGTGAAGTTGTTTGGCCTGGTGAAATTCCACCCGGCTGGGAGCTGGAATGGGTGGATGATGACGCCGAGTAACGGCATCACGGATGGCCTCCAGTCATGTCATATCGTATCTCTATTAGTACTTCCGTTGTTTTAATAAAATTCTAAACCATTTACTTTTATGTCATGAACTATGTTTGTAATAATGGACCCTACGGGGATTTGATGTAACATTGTAAGGCACTCTGGACTCTCCTTCGTGGGAGTTTTAATGCTTACGTTCGATCCTATCTGTGATCTCAAGTGATTTACTGGGTGTAAACCCGGCAACACTCAATGGGATACTTTTTTACTATCACTTAATGACCAAATAGAGTGGTTTAGGCGATAGTACGAAATTATCTCGGGTGGGGTTGTCATAGTTGGTATCAGAGCATCCGTATGCACCGAAGTGATTAGATAAATGCTAATCACATCATTTACAATAAAACTTGCCAAGATTGTTTGGATTTTGAAAATCAGTTGGATCGTTAAGGAATGATCTAGATCGAGGGGCCCCAGAGGGAATTTTGGGTTCTTTGTGGTGGCATAAGAATCTATGGTTTATTTTGCTAACTTCCAGCACTTTAATTTATGTCAGACTTACTTTCTTGCACAACCAAACTAGATGAGCCACGTGTTTCATATGTATGCTGTTCCGCATCACAGGAATTGCGAGGGTTGATGGGGTGATCCATTCCACGGATCCCATCTTCGCGTCTAGTCATGAGTTGTGAGGTCGCCACGTTTATCATACGTGTGCATTCCGCATGTCGATCATGCGAGGCAAGGATACGCTCCATTCAAACGGAGGGTGTCCGAGGTTGGACGCTGTCCATGCAGTGGCTTGACGCATGGATACCGTTTCTATAGTGAACGGTAATGTATGTGGACGCTTTCGTGACGTGCTGGCACGAAAGGTTCGTTTTCTGCAAGTACACTAACAATGTTTCGTAAGTCGTTAAGTGCGAATCGAGTAGCTCCGACTAGTAATTATAAGGAGAGCCGATTATAAGCTTGCCACCGGCACTAACTACGTCTTTTTGGATCCATTTGTGTGAGGTCGTTTAAGACGTGTGCATTCATGATTAAAATCTTTTTGAACCTAAAAGTGGTAATTGCTTGGTTGAATAATTTTTCTAGGGTGAATTGCTTGATCTTAGATAAGGTTCCTTTCTTTTGACCTTAGGAAATTTCTGGCAGATTCTGTCGCTGTCATTTCTCAATTTTTGTAGCCAAATCAGTAAGGAATCTGACTGGACATCCTTTAGGGAAGTTGTTTCTTATAAATTCTAGCATCTATTGTGAATTTATCATGATTTTAGGAATTTTCTACAGGAGTTATGCTCAGTTTAGTAAATCTCTATCCTGCTGTTTTTCTGCGAGACCTTCCTCGGAAAATGGAATTTTTCGAGCATGCTCCAATCCAATCTAGAGCTACCTTTGAATACCAAAAAGGTGTATCTTAATCTCACTGAGTTGCTACCAAAATTTGGAAATTTTTGGGGTCACAGGTTCAGAGTTATGAATTTTGATTCACAACCCCTGAACTTTACGCCATCATTATATGCGTACTCATTTCGAGTTCCGGCATATACTTGCACCTTTTACGAATGGCTGCCCAAATGTTATTCACTTGAGGATCAAATGATTTCGTTTGCTCACCGAAATCTTGTGGAAAGTTGAAACCTTTTATTAGTGGTCTGTCTATGCAAGCTTCCTTTATAGCCGTGAGAACTTATCTTTGTGCACGTGTTCGCGTCTGGTTCTGATATTTGTCACTTATTCCAGATGTCTGCCTCCGGGTCCATGACCGTTGATGCGCAGGCGTGGACTCACTTGAACTGCCTCAAGGAGGGTGGTTTTCCTGCACTTTTGTGGGACACCCTAAAGGACTTTGGGTACGTCGTGTATCTAGATTACTCGGCACGTGAGCTCGTGACCACATGCCAATTGCTTCGTTGGGAAGTGAAGGTGAAGATCCCCGTGTGCCCGACACATCCTACTTGGGAAGAGTGGGAGGTTAAGGCACAAGGGTTGAACTTGGCTGACACCGTGCGAAAGGCTGCTTTGGAAGCACTCACAACTTTTTTGGGAGAAGCATGCTGATTTGGTAGCTGGCACTACAGCCAAGGTGATTCCGTTACCTAAGCAACATCTCGGGCATGGGATCGAGCGCGAAGCTGTTCTCGCCGCTCAGGGCAATCCTCCCTATAGTCCTGAACTTGTCACCTCAATCTGTTTCTCCAAAGCCATATTGGACACCTATCAAGTGATGGTTGGAGAAAGCATGTTCCATAGACACCAAGTTCATAGACAACAAGTTAATGGTGCAGAAGCTATCACCCAAGAGTTGAAGGAAGCTCGAGCAATGATAGCCCGTCTTAGGAAGAAAAGACGCAAGGATAAAACAACAATACAAGAATTGAGTGAAGTTATTCATGAACAGAATTTCTTGTTGCAGCATAATGATCAATATATGCTTGACTTAGACAATCAACTAGAAGTGTAGCAGCTCCACCTCCTAAACCCGAAGACGAAGAAGATCCCGAGGAGATCCAAGGAAAATCTGGAGTGGGGACTTGACCGGCTTCACCTTAAGTGAACCTAGGCTAGAGTGTTATCTAGTTGATTTTGGTTTTGCTTTCAATAAAATAATGTGTTGTAGTGTAGTTGTTGCAGAATGGATCTTGTAATGACGTTAGTTGTGATCAACTTTGGACCACGTGTTGAATATCAACATATGTTAATGTTGTGGATATCATGCTCACCAAATTTTATCATGTTTGCATATAAGTACCGAGAGTTAGGGTGATTTTTGTGCACCTCGGCCTTCTGTGACAACAGCTAGGCAGAACCTCGGTGAAAGAATTTTTCGGGCATGATAATGTTGGAATTTGATGTGGAGTTGAATACCAATATCGGAGCTTATGAAATCCTACATCCACTGACCAAAAATGATAATTTGTCGTTATATAAGCAAGGATTTAGGAATTTTATGCTTATGACCGCCGTGCTGTCCGATTCCGAAAATTTGCCATGAATGAGTTTTCGTCGTGCATATTCTACTTGTTAATTTATGTGGGCAAACTTATGAATATGCGTTTAATGAGAACTCAACTTTTCAGATGGTCGGATCGACACGTAGCACCCCCAACGGTTTTGACGCGTCAGGTAGTTTTGATCTACCACCGCCACTGCCCATGACACCGGTGGAGACTTTCATGGCCACCCAAACCGAAGTGTTGCGCCAAATCCTACAGACGCAACAGAAAATCGCCCAACAGATGCAACAGAGACCTCCAATGGGAGCTAATCATGATGGACCACAATTGGTTACCACCTACTCCCAGTTTATCGGGATGAAGCCCCCAACTTTCATTAAAGCAGAAGAGCCCCTTGATGCTGATGCATGGGTTAGGGCCATTGAGGCCAAATTCTCTGCATTTGTCCTACCTTGTTCTGAGGAGCACAATGCTAGCTTAGCGGCCTTGCAGCTCTGTGGAGAAGCTTTAATGTGGTGGGAGCACTTTAAAACCATGCAACATGGTGGACCTGAAATTACTTGTGCTGAATTCAAGAGAGCTTTCAAGGACCACCACATCCCAAAAGGACTCATGGATAGAAAGATGAAAGTGTTGCTTCCTCTTAAGCAAGGTGATGCCACTGTGTATCAGTACGCACAGAAGTTTAATAGTCTTTGCCAATATGGGGAACATCACGTGGACACTAATGCCAAAAAGATGGAACGTTTCCATGATGGTCTTAAGAGTGAATTGTATGAAAGGCTAAACCTACTAGAGCCCAACAGTTATCATGAGTTAGTAAACAAAGCTATCCCTCAAGAGGATGCCATGATGAAGGTACAGAAGGAGAAGAAGAGGCAGAACGACCTTGCTTCGGGAGATGGAGCGGGCAAGAAATTTCATTTTGTCAAGTAAAATGCGCCTGGTTCTTCCCAATCATCCACATCAGGCCATTGGAGAATGACTCCGTCCCCGCATAAGCCTTCGGGAAATTTTCAGTACTGTCAGGCCAGCCACAAGTCTCCAAGGCAAAGGAACTTCCACCCCGCATTTTCTACAATTGTACGCAACCAGGGCATTATGCCAATGAGTGCCCAACCGCTAGGAAGATCAAGACCGAGCAGCAAACTCAGAACCCCAGAGTAGCTAAGGGCAACCATGACAAGAAGCCCACGATTCAAGTGAAGCAAGGCCAGCTTAACTTCACGGGTAACTTTTCTACCCGAGAGCATTCCTTCTTACTTTAGCCTTTTGATGATTGAACTTTACCCCATCCTCACATTTTAGTTACTTTTTAAGAACTAAAGCCTAGAACCTTAGTGCACAGATGTAGCAAGCATTTGTTTACTAGCCTTCCCTTTCTTCATAAAAATCTCTTGGTAATCCCTTTTCGTAACTTGGTCTTTCCGCCTAATCTCAAGGCCCTCTTAGATTCAAATCAATTGACCGGCTAAGTTGAAGGAGTAGGATCAAAGATTTCTTGAGAAATCACGGTCAGATCTTCAGACCGTTGGACCCCATTCGTTTCAGTGCCACGATGGTATGACGCCGTAGCGTTGCCCTGCCATCTCTTTTCCCGTGGCCACGATCACATCGTCGAGACCTCACGGGCCGACCATTATCGAGCCCCGTGTGGCCACCGCTGGATCACTCCGCTAGTCCCTACCTCAGTCGGTTGGGGTGATCGTTGCGTTCTGTTTAACTATAAAAAAGGAAACCCTCCCGCGGTGTTGCAATTGCCAAGTCTCTCCTACTTTCGAGCTCAACAGTGTCGTCGCTCTTGTTTTCCTCTTCGGATAATTTTGGCCAACCCGCCACTAGCCCATCTCCGTTGTTGCTCCGCCCACTCACCGAGCAAGATGTTTTGTTGTCTTCGTTGACGACCTCCAGAAGAAACTCGAAGAAGACCGAGAGAAGAACCCCAGCTCCAGCATTGACGATGGCTCAATTAGTGGAGATGTTCGAGTCCCTCCGTTGGACGCTTGCAGCGATGTACCTCTGCATCGTCGGCGGAGTTTGCCTTTTTTTAGCTTTCCATGTACACATCCATCGCCCTCTCCCTCATTAACTGCGTCGAGGCAGTGAGGAGAGCACCATGTATCTTTTCCCCTATCTGAATTCTCGCTGTCTAGAAATATAAGCGAGTATGTCTTCCATCTTTGTAACCCTTGTCCTGTTAGAAAGTGTTACTCTAATCTTGTTGTCGAATCTCGGGACGAGATTCTGTTTAAGGGGGGTAGGCTGTGACGCCCCAGGTTTTAAGTCGGGTTCTTTAACCCTAATGATCAGGTCCACCGAGTTGACTTTGGTCAAACGACGGTCAACCCGGGCCATCACCTCGAAAACATCACTAATGACCCCTAAGGACCCCTCTTGGTCAACCTTGGTCAACCTTTGGTCAAACCCACTCAAAACCCTTTGAACACCCCTTCGCCCTACAATGTCAGCCGGAAGTTTTGCTGCGTTTTCCAAATTTCACCTAAACACTTCAAAATCTCCAAATGTAAAAGTTGTGTGTTTTGTCGAGGGACACAACTTTCATGTTGAGTGGCATTTGAGATTTGAAGATTAAATAGGTTAAAAAAATCAAGTCAACGCACAGGGTCACCAGCGCCCAGAAATCAGTGATCTTGGCACGCAAATTGTGCAAAAATAGTGGAGGAGAAGACCCTACGCCCTTTATAGAAGTTGTAGAGGAACACAAGATCTACAACTTTCCTATTCACACCTTGGTCCACTTTAGTTGGAAAATTTGGAGAAATTCGCGTTTGAACAGGGCCATTGGAAATTGAACCGCGCTGGTTCGCGCCCACACTCAATGTTGCGCGCGCTTGGCCGCGTCGGCCACGCCGTCGACCGACCGGGCATGAACATCGGTACACCGCGGTGACCGCCGGTCCCAAGGCCTCGCACCGACGTTTGCACCCACACCCTCGTCGCCACGCGTCCCGCATTCTCTGGCCGAGCACACCAACCTTGCCGCCGCCCAACCAATGGTCGTGCCGTTGTACTTCGCCTGCGCTCCCTTGCATGTCGTCGTACGCGCCCCGCGCCGCCCCTGGGCTACCATTGGCCGTCGGGCCTTGCACCGCCCTTGCGCCATACCGTGACCCCCTCCCCAAGGCACAAGCACCTATAAAAGGAGTCGACTTCGCCGCCGCGCTCCTTGGTCCTGGTAACGAGCCGCCGTCCGCCATAGGAGCCGCCACGGTGAACTCCACCCTCCGGATGCTTGCAACGCCAACACGTGCCACTCCTACCTTCCTCTTGCACCCGCAAAGCTTCCATGCTCGCTTGTTGGCCAGACCGGGCCGCCGGTTCGCCGGAGTGGAGCTTCCAGCGGCCGCCGCCGCCGGTCTCCGCCGAGCCCGCCCGCCGGCCCTCTCCCCGCCACGTGTAAGCACACAAATCGCTTCCTTGTGACCCCTAGACCCTCCCCGGCTACTTCCCCGGCCAAGGCCGCCGGCGAGGTCGCCGGAATCCGGCCAGCCGTGCTGCCCCCTTGGCCCGAGGACTACATTGCATGGCTGGAGTTCTTTCCAAGATTGTTTGTGCAAACCAGGGGTATATCGGTGAAGCTATAATTCTTTCCTAGGGTCTGTTCGCAAAAGGGTTCTTCACCCTTTGTGTGTTTTAGCTGTAACTTTAAAAAATCGTATAAAATCACAAAAACATCTTAAAATTTCAAAACCAATTGTGTTGTGCTCTGGGTAACTAGGACAGCAACTTTCTCAAAGCATGTATATACTTTTGAGCTTTAGTTTTTGCTTGAAAAATTGAAATGTGAAATATCTAGATCTGTGATTCTGCAAAATCCATACATGATCTTGAGTTGGAGTTTGTATATGTTGTGAGCACTAGCATGTGTAGGGGGTCGCGCCCGGGGACAAGCGCGGCGGCGGGCACGAGCTCGCAAGGCCCGGCCGGGGCCTCGAGGCCCGGCCGGCGGATCGGCTGCCGCGGCGCGGCCGAAGTCGCCGGGGGCGGCCGGCGCGGTCGCCGCGGAGGCGCGGGCGCGCGGCGGTGGCTACGGTGGAGTTGCTGCCCGCGGTGGCGGCCCTTGCGGAGGAGGCGGAGCGGGCGCAACTCGCGGGAGCGCCCCGGATGCGGCGGCACGGACGGAGGTGGCGGCGACGGCGCCACGACGGGCGCCGTGGCCGCGGAGGCGCGGTGGGGGCGCCGGCGGGGCGGCGCGGGCGGCTCCGCCCGCCGGCGGTCTCCAGGCGGAGGTGGTGGAGCTCTCGGATGACTCCCCGCCGCCTGGGTGGAACCAGTGGGCCAGCTGGCCCACGAACTCCCCCGAGCCCCAGGAGGGGGCCCTCGTGAGGCGGCACGAGGGTCACATGATAGTGGGGGGCCGAGGGCACGATGCCGAGGCCTCGTCCTCCCACGCCGGCCGCCCCGCCCAGGTGGGGGGGGCCGTGGAGGATCCCCCGGCGTTTGCTGACGCCCAGAGGGAGCAGGAGCTCTGGGGCGAGCTTCGGAGCCACGGCGCCACGCTCAACCGTGCGTTGAACGAGGCGCTGCAAGTTCACGGCGGCCCGGCCTGGCTTGTCTTCCAGGTGAGCCTCGGTTGCTCGTCCCCCTCCTTTTTCGTTTTCGTGTGCTGTATTCAAGCCTCGACACTTACGAGATTCGATGTGTGGATGCCAGGAGCTCGAGCGCCGTGCTCGTGAAAAGTACAACGCGTTCGACCAGGTGAACGCCGAGGCCCGCCAACTCCGGGAGCGATGCAGCGCTTTCGACGCGCTTGCGGATGCTCTCAGGACACCAGACAGCTGGCTGGTGTACCGGGCGATGGCGTGGTGCGACGTGCTCCCCGAGAGCTCAGGGCAGGGCACGGCGCGTCACTCGAGTCTCGAGCGGATCCGCACAGCCCTCGTCGATCGCAACGAGGCGCTGTGGAACGCGCGCGAGGACCTGGACAAGACGCGCGGACGGCGGCCGCCAGGCGGGAGGCGGAGGTGGCCGCCGCTCGCGCCGAGACCGGGAGCTCCGCACGTCGCTCGAGGGGGCGCGGGCGCGGCGGCGCCGGCCGAGGAGCGGGCGCGCGGGTTGGAGCGAGCGCGCCAAGGAGGCCGACGACCGAGGGCCGCCCTCGACGCCAAAGCCGCGGCCCTCGTCGCCGGCCGAGGAGCGAGCTCCGGCGAGGAGCGCATCGCCCGCCGGGGGGCGAGGGGCGGCTCCGGCGGCGGAGCGAGCTACCCCGGGCGACGCCGGACGGCGGCCCGGAGCGGGGAGCGCATTGCTCGCGAAGCGGCGGAGAAATCGTTGGAGGAGCGGAACGCCGCCTTCTCCAAGGTTGAGGACGAGGCGCTCGCGCTCAGCATCAACAACGCCGGCCCGGGGGCGGCTCTCCGCGGCGGGGGTGAGGCCGTCCGGCGCCTCGAGTTGGCGCTCGAGTCCGCGCGCCGCGACCTCGATCTGGAGAGGAAACAAGTCGAGGGTAAGTTACTGTTTGACCCTGCTTGTTAGTTCTTGCTTTAGAGGGTTCGTTTCCCCCTTTCTGATTTCTTGTCGTCTTGTTGATTTCGGGCTTGCGCACGGCCTTGGGGCATCTTCGCCGGGCGGGCCGAGGCCTGCGGAGCTTCCTACAACTCCTGCGAGCGGGAGGCTGCGGGGAGGCCGCGTGACGCGGCCCTCGAGACCGCCGCGTCGTCGAGGAAGGCGAGGCCCGGGCCGGCGGCTCGGCGGCCGGCCGCCCGCGCGCCCTCGGCGGCCACGTCACGGAGCGGATGCGCCGGGCATTGCATCTAGGCGTGCGAGAAGGCCCTCGGAGTGGTGCGATCCCACTATGAGGTCAACCTCGAGGCGGTGGCGGGAAGGCTACATCGTGCCCGAGGGCGTCGAGGACGAGGTGGCCATGGAGCGTGCGGACGCGCTTGTTGCGACGCCGCCGGGTCGCTCGCCGAGGCCTTCGAAGAATTCCTCTTCCGGACGCCGCCGATGCTTTCGTTGCTCCACCCGCCCGAAAGCATGCGGGCGCTAGGCCCGTTTTTTGTTTATGTGTATCAGAAATCTGGCCTCGCGGCCTTTTGTAAATAAACAAGTCGTCTTGTGAACATAGGCAGTTGCTGTACATGAAATCGTTTGCTTATTACGCCTTTTGTTTCTCCTTCTTCCTGAGTAGATTCTAGTTAGGGGAGTTCGTTTTTCGCAGGGGGCCCGCTGGGTTGGAGGCGAGAGAGACGGGCCATAGCCACGCGGCGTAGGCTGTCTCTGGCTCGCGCGCTCCTTCCGCTGTGCCACCTGCGCCCTGTTCGAATCATGGCTCGAGGTTGAAGTAGAAAACAAACTTAGCGCGTGTGAATCGTTTTTTATTTTTGCGCGAAAAATGGGACCATTTTGTGGGGGGGGGATGCCCCCCCGCAGTAGCCCCCGAGGGTAACTTGGGTTTCAGGGGAAAGCCGAGTTGCCCTTTTATTATACTTGGAGTATTTACATAGGTGACACCAACTGGGGCGTTGGCCGTGCGTTTTTACAACAGAAAATACTTGGAAATCCTAGCTAAGGGTAGAAGCGACGTAGCTGTTGGATGTTCCAAGCGTTGGTGAGTTCTTCGCCGTCCTCGTTGGCCAGCTTGTATGTGCCCGGTTTGAGCACCTTCACCACGACGTAGGGTCCCTCCCATGGGGGCGATAGCTTGTGGCGCCCTCGGTTGTCTTGGCGTAGCCTTAGGACCAAGTCCCCCTCGCTGAAATCCCTCCGACGTATCTTGCGTGCTTGGTAGCGCCGTAGGGACTGTTGATATCTTGCGGAGTGCATCAACGCCACGAGGCGTACTTCGTCCAGCTGATCCAGCGAGTCCTCGCGGGCTCGCTGGTTAGCATCCTTGTTGTAGCCTCGAACCTTGGGCGACCCGTATTCCAGATCCGTGGGGAGGACGGCCTCCGCGCCATGAACTAGGTAGAACGGTGTGAACCCGGTGGCTCTGCTTGGGGTGGTCCTTAGGCTCCACACGACTGCTGGTAGTTCTTGGAGCCATTTCCGGCCAGATTTGTTGAGCTGATCAAAAATTCTGGGTTTGAGGCCCTGTAGGATCATGCCGTTGGCACGTTCCACTTGGCTGTTGGTCTGTGGGTGTGCCACAGCTGCCCAATCCACGCGGATGTGGAACTTGTCGCAGAACTCCAAGAACTTCCGGCCCGTGAACTGGGACCCGTTGTCTGTGATGATGGAGTTTGGCACACCAAAGCGGTAGACGATGTCGGTGAAGAACGTGACCGCCTGTTCAGCCCTCAAATTTGTGATGGGGCGCACCTCCACCCACTTGGAGAACTTGTCGATCGCGACAAGCAGGTGGGTGAAGCCCCCGGGCGCCTTCCGCAGGGGCCCGACGATGTCCAACCCCCACACAGCGAACGGCCATGTGACGGGGATCGTTTGCAGGGCGTGAGCGGGCAAGTTGGATTTGCGGGCGTAGAACTGGCACCCTTCGCAAGTGCGCACGATCTCGTTGGCGTCCGCGACCGCGGTAGGCCAATAGAAGCCCTGGCGGAACGCGTTGCCAACGAGGGTGCGTGGCGCGGCGTGGTGGCCACAGATTCCCGCGTGGATGTCCCGTAGGAGCTCGCGCCCCTCGGGAATGGGTATGCACCGCTGGAGGATGCCCGACGCGGCGCGCTTGTACAGCTCGCCGTCGACGAGGGCGAAGGATTTGGCCATCCTGGCGATGCGCCTGGCTGCGGCCCGATCTTCGGGGAGTTCCCCTCGAGCGATCCAGGCGGTGTACTTTTCCCGCCAATCCGCTTGGACAGGAGCCGGCTCTATATCCATCGCATCGACCCCGTGGGAGCCGTACCCCTCGAGAAGGGAGAGTACATATGCCTCGTTCGAGGGGTCCTCTTCCATGGGTTCCGCACCCGATGGATCCGAGGGAGCCCCCGAGGGTCCGCCGTCTCTCGAGGGGTAGGGCTCGAAGGTGACCGAGGGCTGCGCGATGTCGCGCGGAAAAACGTTCGGGGGAACGGTGATCCGCCCGGACGCTATTTTTGCCAGCTCGTCTGCCTCCTCGTTGTACCGGCGGGGTACATGATTAAGCTCGATGCCGTAGAATTTGTCTTCGAGGGTCCGCACGGCTTTACAGTATGCCTCCATCTTGTCGTCGTGGCAGCTCGCGTTCTTCATGACTTGATCGATCACGAGCTGCGAATCCCCTCGCACGTCGAGGCGCTTAATGCCCAGCTCAATGGCGATTTTGAGGCCGCAGAGGAGGGCCTCGTATTCCGCCATATTGTTGGACGCGGGGAAGTGGAGGTGCACTGCGTAGCACATGTGCTCCCCGAGGGGTGACACGAAGAGCAGGCCCGCGCCCGCTCCTGTCTTCATCACCGAGCCGTCGAAGAACGAGAGTCCGACACTCGCTGGAATCCGAGGGGGGCGAAGGCGCGTGTCCGTCCACTCGCCGACGAAATCGGCTAGGATTTGCGATTTGATGGCCTTGCGCGGAGCGTAGGCGAGCGTCTCGCCCATCAACTCCACGGACCACTTGGCAATTCTGTGCCGCCGCGTCGGGGTTGCGAATGATCTCTCCTAGCGGGAAGGAAGAGACCACCGTGACTGGGTGGGCCTCGAAGTAGTGGCGGAGCTTGCGCCGCGCGAGGACTACCGCGTACAACGCCTCCACGGACCACGGGGGTAGCGCGTCTTCGTGTCCGACGGGACTTCGCCGATGTAGTAGACCGGCCTCTCGCACGGGCAAGGCATGCCCTTCCTCCGTGCGCTCCACGACGATCACGGCGCGACCACCCGGGTGGTTGCGGCCACGTAGAGTTGGAGGGGTTCGCCGTCTCGCGGCGGCGTAAGGATTGGGGCGTGCGTCGAGACGCCTTCGGCTTGTCGAGCGCTTCCCGGGCCTCGGCGGTCCAAGAGAAGCGCTCGTGCTTCTTGAGCGGCGGTAGAGGGCGAGGCCCTTCTCACCGAGCCTCGAGACGAAGCGGCTCAAGGCGGCAAGGCACCCCAACACCTTCGCACCCCTTTGAGGTCCCGAATTGGACCCATTCGCTCGAGGGCCGCGACCTTTTCGGGGTTGGCCTCGATTCCCCGCCCCGGGAGACGATGTATCCTAGGAGCATGCCCCGCGGCACTCCAAAGACACATTTTTCGGGGTTGAGCTTGACCCCGTTGGCCAGGCGAGCGCCGAACGCGATGCCAAGATCGCTAACCAGGTCGTCCGCCTTCCTGGTCTTGACGACGATGTCGTCTACGTAAGCCTCGACCGTCCGCCCGATATGGTCCCCAAAAACGTGCTGCATGCAGCGCTGATATGTTGCGCCCGCGTTTCTGAGGCCGAAAGGCATTGTGACGTAACAGAACGTCCCGAACGGTGTGATGAACGAAGTCGCGAGCTGGTCGGACTCCTTCATTTTTATTTGGTGATATCCCGAATAGGCATCAAGGAAATAGAGTAGTTCACACCCGGCTGTGGAATCAACGATCTGATCTATGCGTGGCAAAGGAAAAG
The DNA here is from genome assembly GCA_947561735.1 of Cenchrus americanus. NCBI lineage: Eukaryota > Viridiplantae > Streptophyta > Magnoliopsida > Poales > Poaceae > Cenchrus > Cenchrus americanus. The sequence goes on along the minus strand of OX387242.1, from coordinate 158,617,919 downwards.
GAACTTTTGGACATGCTTTATTGAGACTGGTGTAGTCAATACACATCCTCCACTTCCCACTTTTCTTTTTTACAAGCACAGGATTAGCTAGCCACGTAGGGTGGAACACTTCCTTGATGAATCCGGCCTCGAGGAGCTTTCGCAGCTCCGCTCCGATCGCCCGTCGCCGCTCCTCGTCGAAGCGGCGCAGCCGCTGCTGCACAGCGCGAGCGTTAGGCAGGATATCAAGGGAGTGCTCGGCGACCTCCCTCGGGATGCCTGGCATGTCCGAGGGGCTCCACGCGAAGACGTCGGCGTTGGCGCGGAGGAAGTCGACGAGCACTGCTTCCTATTTAGGATCGAGGGTCGAGCTGACCCTCAATGCTTTGCCCTCGGGGGCCGACGGGTCGAGGGGGACCCCTTTGGTTTGCTCGGCGGCCTCGAAGGTGCCGACGTGCTTGGTGGCGGAGCTGAGGTCGTCGTTGACCATCTTCTCCAGTGTGTTCACCAGCGCTTCATCCAGCGCTAGCGCCTCTGCATGTTCCACGCACTCGACATCGCAGTCGAATGCGTGCTCGATCGACGACCCGACGGTGATGACGCCGTTTGGACCCGGCATCTTCATCTTCAGGTACATGTAGTTGGGGACCGCCATGAACTTGGCATAGCATGGTCGCCCAAGGATGGCATGGTAGGCCCCTTTGAATCCCACCACCTCGAATGTGAGGGTTTCCTTGCGGAAATTCTTGGGGGTCCCGAACCAGACGGGTAGATCGATCTGCCCGAGGGGTTGAACCTGCTTGCCGGGCGCGATGCCGTGAAACGGCTTCGTGCTGGGCCGCAGCTGGTCCAGCCCAATCCCCATTAGGCGCAATGTATGCGCGAAGAGGATATTGAGGCTACTGCCTCCGTCCATAAGGACCTTCGAAAACCGGGGCGTTCCCAATGATGGGATCGACCACCGGTGGGTCTTGGCCGGGTTCGGGATGCGGTTTGGGTGATCATCCCGGCTAAAGGTGATGGCATCCTTCGACCGGTTGAGAAAGGCCGGAGGTGCCCTCTGCGCGGCGAGGACTTCGTGCCGTTCCTTCTTGCGCTGCCGGTTGACATGTCGACAGTAGGTCCCCCAAAGATGAGGAACACGTTTTCGACAGCGGGGAAACCACCCGCGTCGCCATCGCCCCCATCCTTCTTGGCCTCTGCCTCCTTCGCGGCGGCACGGCCATAGAACTTCTTGAGCATGTCGCACTGCTCAAGAGTGTGATTCACGGGGGTCTTGTGGTAGGGGCATGGCTTCTTCATCATGTCGTCGAACACCCCCGGGCCTCGAGGAGCCGGTCGAGGGCCCCGTCGGGCCGGGTCAACAGCGAGGGCTTCGGCGTTGCCGCCGTTACGCCCCTGCTCGCGCGCCTCGCGGCGCGGCTTCTTCCCCTTCTTGCCCCGCTTGTCGTTGCGGCGCGGCTCCTTGGACCCGCCGCCCTCCGCGGGCGTGTCCTCGGAGCGCTTGCCTTTCTTGCCGTCGAAGATTGCCCCCACGGCCTCCTCTCCGTAGGCGAAGCTGGTGGCAATGTCGAACGGCTCGTTCGAGTCCGTGGGCGGGGGCCGCGTCCCGGCTCGCGCACAAGGTCCCGGCACGTGGTGCCCTCGAGGAACGCGTGCACGATCTCGGACCGTGCCACGCCGGGGGAGCTCCGTGCAGCGCTTGGAGAAGCGCCGTATGAAGTCCCGTAGCGATTCGCCGGCCGGCTCGCGTGCGGGGAGCGCGGATCCCGAGAGTTCCCAGGGCGCACGTATGTGCCCTGGAAGTTGCCCACGAAGGTGTGGACTAGATCGTCCCAATTATGGATGCGGGGCGGCGGGCAAGTGCTCGAGCCATGTCCGGGCCGCGTCGCCCAGATGCAGGGGCAAGTTGCGGATGATCACTTCGTCGTTGGTGGCCCCGCCCAGCTGACAGGCCAGGCGGTAATCGTTGAGCCAGACACGGGGGAATGTCTCCCCGTTGTACTTGACGATCGTCGAGGGCTGACGGAAGCGCTGGGGGAACGCTGCCGTGCGGATCTCCCGGCTGAACACACGGGTGCCCGGGGGCTCCGGCGTTGGGGAGCGATCCTCACCGCTGTCGTAGCGTCCACCCCTTCGAGGGTGGTAGCCCCTAGCCGCTCGCGCGTCCGCTTTGCTGGTGCGCCTGGCGTTGATGACGTTGCGGGCATCGCCATCTAGCGCCCTGCGCGTGTCGAGGAGTCGTTCCTTGGCTGGCATGCGTCCCTGGTCAGCAAGTTGACCCACGTGCACCGAGGGTTCGCCCCCAGGTGGCGGATCATCACCCCGCGCGTCCCCCTGTTGGCGGATGCGTGAGGCCGAGCTCTCGGCCTGCTGGACGGCCGCTTGCTCAAGGAGGGTCTGCACCTCGCGGTGCATGTCTCGAGCCTCGGGGGTCGAGGGTGTCGGCATGGCGCGCAGCAGCGTTGCGGCGGCGATGAGCTTTTGGCTCGCCCGCGGCGGAGTATCCACGTTGTCGACGTTGGGGACGGGGTTGAGGCGGTCACGGACATGTCGGCCCAGCTCCCGTGCGCGTTCGCCGCGCGCGGAGGCCTCCCCTGCCATCGAGGCGCGGAGTAGCCGCACCGTCCGTACTCCTCTGCGCGCCTTGGCCTCGAGCTTGCGAGCTTGGGCCGGCCGTGCGTCGACGTCGGCCCCGGCGAGAGCGCTTGGCCCCGCGGCCGGGCGCGTGGCGACCCCCGGGGCCGGCGTGACTTCCCCATCTCCGGCGCCCGCCGCACCGGCGGCGTTGGCCGGGTCGTTGGTGATGACGGCGCAACATTCCCGCGTGGGGTCGTAGCTCCCGGTCTTGGAGTCGTCGGAGCGCCCGAACCGTAGTCCGTGGCGTCGAGGAAGCGCCCGAACGCGGCCCGGGTCCGGCACGCCAGAGAAGTCCCACTCCGCGTACCCATGGCGGTTGGCGGGTGGCATCGTGTCGACGGAGCCCAGGGACGACTCGTCCGCTGCTGAAGTGCCGGGGTCCCTGGCGACGAAGACGTGCCGACCAGGCGGAACCCTGCGCATCGTCGTGTTGACGTTGGCATTGTAGGCCGTAGTGGCGCCACGCAGCCCGATGGGGATGCGTGGTCCGGAGACCGCACGCGGTCCCGCTGGGGCGGTGGCGGCCGTCGTGACGGTGGGCGCACCGCGTTGGGCGGCGGCGCGCTCGGCTTGCCGCCGCTCGGACCGCGCTTGACGCGAGCGTAGCCCGAGCGACGACGGCGTCGCGGCGTCGACGGGCCCGCGGCATCCGTGCCTGCAGGCGCCTGCGCCGATGTCGTGCGTGCGGCGGAGACCAGAGCGGACCTGGCCTCGCGCTGCGCGCGAAGTTCCTCACGATTTGTGAGGCGCATGAGATAGCCGTTCCCCGTGGCCTGGAAGTTCAAGTCTCCGAAGCGGATCTCGAACCCGGCCGGGAGAGGGTCCGAGCTACCCATGTTGTAGCGGGTGCTACGGTACTCCGTGCGGATCACCATGGAGGGAGTTGGCGAAATGACCTTAGGCGCTCGTTTGCCCCACGGTGGGCGCCAACTGTCGGTGCGGAATATGGTCCCGACACTAACCAGTAGATAACGCCTAGGTCTATCCCTCAATGGTCGATACCAAGCAACAAATGACACAAGGTTTTATCCTGGTTCCGGCCGAGGGGGCCGTACGTCCAGCAGTGGTGTGCTCGTGGCACTATATTGCTCGGCACCGGGGGTGCTCGTAGTGGGGCAAGTACAAGCAAGGCGGGAGAGGAAGCGTGGCTTCCAAGTCCCTGGTGAGTGGATGAAGAGGTCGTGGGAGAATAAGAGAGTGAGTGCACGGTGCGTTGTGTTCGACTGTGCTCGTTCCTCTGAACTTCTCTCCCCCCCGCGGCTGGGGGCTCGCCTCCCCTTTTATAGGCCAAGGGGGGGCGAGTTACATGCACGCCGCGCTACCTAGCTACGTGTGGGAGCACGTCGTGCTACGGTGTAGAGCGGGCGACCGTCCGGACGATCTTCGCTGCGATCCGGCCATGATGGCCTACCTCGTACCCGAACAGTGGCGGATCGAGGGTAGGAGGCGGCAGATGGCGATGGCGTCCCCTGATAGGCTTCGAGGGAGGTGCTGATGATGACTGGTACGGGGTACAGGGACGGACAGAACGGCGTTCCTTCCCAATGAGCTGCGGTGGTGGAGTGGTTGGCTGCGGTGCCGGGGGCGTGCGCCGCGGAGTCAGGCGTGCGCCTGCACGCGTGGGTACGGCGGCCGCGCCGTTACAGTGGCCGGGATGGCCATCCACCGGCCTAGCGCCCCTCACCTAACTTGCAGGGTCACGGGAAAGTGGGATCGAGGGTGCGCCCGGCCCCTTTTCGAGGGTCGGGCGCGTTAGCCGTACAGTAGCGGGCGCTCGGTGTCACGGGACTGACACCGGCCGTACCGCACTGTCCATCCCACAGTGGCGGGGATGGGCTCCTCCCTGGGGAGTTGGTGCGGCGGCACCGGGGCGTGAGCCCGGGCGCATGATGGCGCCGTCTGCGGCGTCGGGCGTTAAATGCCTAAGTACGGGGCCGGCGCACGCGTGCGGGGGCGCCGTGAGCGTGGCGGGCCCCGCCCGAGGGCGGAGCGGACCCTCGAGCGAGACGGGACTCGCTCGAGGGGGGGAGCGTGCCCTCGAGCGGGGGCGGGACCGCTCGAGGGAAGGGGTCGCCCCTCGAACGGGGGCGGAGCCCGTTCGAGGAGGGGGTTGCCCCTCGAACGGGGCGGAGCCCACTCGAGGAGGAGCGTGCCCTCGGGCGAGGCGGAGTCTGCTCGAGGGGTCTTCCAGACGGGCCGTCTTGGTGGGCCTCCGGAGTCCTGCCGCATGGGCCATGTCCTGCATGGTTAGTTTCCTGCATGGTTAGGCTTAGCTTATTTTGATGCAGGAATTTAAGTGAGGGTTCCCCCATTGTTTAAGGGGACCCATAGGGCGGTCCCCGACACCATTATTTATGCTTTTTTTAATCATAAATGTGTATATCAAGATCTATAAAGGCTATAGATGTGTTTGTTGGTTTCCTAGGCTTGTTTTGGACCATAGAAATAGTGAGAGAAAGTCTGAGTCCAGAAGTGCTATATTTATTTTTACATGCATTTATCTTGTTTATGGTGAATAGAAATGCTATAATTGATATATTTCTTGTTATTGCATAAGCAAGTGTGCATGTGTGATCAATGGTTCGTCTCAGACTCAATGAGACCATGGAGTACCACTCTCAGTGTTTTATGATTTATTTTGTTGCATAAAAGTGAAAGAACCTTTGTAGGTTTAATATTGGAATTAATTGGAAAATCATGACTCTTAGCTGAGGACATTGTGTTTGTGTTGAGAAACTTGCTAACAAGTGTATAACCAACCCCTTGCTGTTGGGAGAATTAATTTAGGTTATTTGTATATATATGTACACAATCACTATTAAAAAGTCTAGATAATAAAGCAACGCATATTGTTCCTTTATAGGAAGAGTATGCTAAATGTATTACTATCTTGGTGAATGTGGTCAACCAAGCACCCCATGGTTGTCATAAGTTGTTTGAAATTAATTAAATCAAATGGTCACTTAAGTCTTGCATTTGCATCCTCCGTGTAGAAGTTCCCGATGGTAGCTACACGCTCGTGCCAGTGGATGTGAACGAGGGAGCGGGAGGAGACATGCACTACGTCACCATAGAGCAAGACCCGGGCCAAAGTCTGAAGTTTGTCTAACTTCTTGTGCCAACGAAGGCAAGCCCCGATTTATCATCAACCCGTGTTTTATTTAAATTATGCAACTATCTTTGTTATTCTATGTGCATTTACATTCAGGAATTGAATGAAACCCTAGGTGCCTATGTTCTTTTACTAGTATGCTAGGTCGTTAGTTGCTATGCTCTAAGGACCTGGTAAAAGTCGAGTGATGTTCGTCAATCGCGAGAATGGGATTTCCTTTTTGGAATCACCCCTTTTTATAAATGGATTTCTCATGTGGTAAGAGCATGGGATTTGGGCTCCGGTCCAGTGGCGTCGTGGGCTAAGCTTTTGAACGTACTAAGCACTTGTCGGGCATGTGACCGGTAAGCCTAGTACCTAAGTGAGGAGGCACGGGATTTTCCATTACTAATCTCGAGCATTCACCTGCCCGGCTCATTACCGGGAGGGGGGTACTTGTGTGAGGCTGGATGTACTGAGTGGGGGCATACCAGATAGCCTTGTACCCGGGACTGTAATATCTATCCCGAACCAAGGATCGATGGGAACCGCTTGGTCGGTGTCGGCTTTGTTGGGGCACCGCTCCATGTGTTTAGGTCTACCTTGCAAGGGTTTACGAATCAATCGATTGTCGACCTCTCACCGTTATCCGAGACTGCTTAATCAATCGGCCATGATATCCCTTAATGATGGAACTATGTGAAATCTTCTGCGTGAATTAATTGTATTGTACAATTCTTGATTGTATTAGTTGCTCATTATAGTAATGATAATCTCACTAGAATCTGAGCTAAAATATTGCAATAAGGATCCAGGATCCTAGTTACTTTTTGTCAAAACAAACCCACCAGCCAAAAGCCTACATGTCTAGAGGTAACTTTTGTCGGGTAAGTCTTGCTGAGTATTAGTATACTCAGTCTTGCTATAATTGTTGCTTTCAGGTGAAGTTGTTTGGCCTGGTGAGATTCCACCCGGCTGGGAGCTGGAATGGGTGGATGATGACGCCGAGTAACGGCATCACGGATTGCCTCCAGTGATGTCATATCGTATCGCTATTAGTACTTCTGCTGTTTTAATAAAATTCTAAACCATTTACTTTTATGTCATGAACTATGTTTGTAATAATGGACCCTACGGGGATTGATGTTAAATTGTAAGGCACTCTGGACTCTCCTTCGTGGGAGTTTTAATGCATACATTCGATCCTATCTATGATGTCAAGTGATTTACCGGGTGTAAACCCGGCAACACTCAATGGGATACTTCTTTACTATCGCTTAATGACCAAATGGAGTGGTTTAGGCGATAGTACGGAGTTATCTCGAGTGGGGTTGTCGCAACTAGCCTCTTTATGTTTGATGAGTAGCCCGTAGGTACTTTCAAATCATGCAAAAACTGACAGAATTCTTTTCTCTCTCCTTTGATAAGGTGGCTGCAGCAACGGGAGGGTTCGTCCCCGTCTCTGTTTCTCTGCATAGGGCTCCGGCCTAATGCCCAGCTCTTTTAGACCCTCCCTTGCATTTTTATGATCTTTTCATTTGGACTTCTGTTGTAGCAATGTTCCACAAGTAGCTTCACACACATTCGTCTTGACGTGCATGTTGTCAATCGAATGACACACATCCAACATCGGCCAATACTCTAGCTCCCATAGAATTGATTTCTTGTTCCACATTCCTTTTTCTTCTTCAACATCTCATTTCTTTCTATTGCCAAGGGTTTTTAGTCAGTTTGGGTAACTCCTCGATAGTTTTGATGTCTTTGACTTTCAAGTGGACTAGATCTCCAGTCACATGCAACGACGCCTCTCGATTGCCCTTTCCCCCCATTAAACTGATAATCCATGGCCCGATATGGATGTTTCTTGCCGAGGAAACAACAGTGCCCCATAAATATGTATTTCTTTGAATGTCTTAGCCATATTGCGCAAGTATCTTCCAAGTAGTATGTGCAAGATGCACCTTTCCTTTTACTCTGGCTAGAGAGGTTGCGATGAGCCGGGTTGTCGTTGATGGTGGTGAACAACATGCCATGCATTGTGAACTCCTCATACCTGTACTCATCCCAAACCTCCGGCACACTAGGCTTCCACAATATCTTCAAGTCATCAACTAGTGGCCTCAAGTAGACATCAATACGGTCACCAGGTTGCTTTGCCCCGGAAGACCAATATTGTCAGCATCATATATTTCTGTTTCTTGCATAGCCAGGGTGGAAGGTTGTACAACGACAGCACGACAGTCTAGGTGCTATGTGTTGAGCTCTAGCTACCGAATGGGTTCACGCCATCTGTGCTCATAGCAAACCGTATGCTCCTTGCGTTGTCAAACCATGGGAAGTAGGTATTAATGTTACCCCATTGCGCTGCATCTGCGGGGTACCTAAACTTTCCATATTTCTTATAATTAAGCTCCTTTCGGCCTTCTTCATGCCAATGCAAGAGTTAGATGTCCTTTCGTGTTGCGAACCATCTTCTCAGCCGAGGAATGATGCAAAAATACGATGCCACCCACACAGGAGACCCTCTGTTAGCCTTCTTCTAGCCGCTGATCTTGTCGGGCTCGTTCTCGTCATCAGCATTATTATCATCTCCACCATCCTTTTTCCTCTTGTACCAACCATAGCCACACTTGGGGTACTTGTCAAGGTCTGCGTAATCTCCATGGAACAATACACAATTGTTCTTGCATGCATGTTTTCAACCTCTATTCCCAGAGGACAGATTATCTTCTTCGTCTCTGCTATTTGGTTTCCTTCAGGTAGCATGTCTCTAAGCACATCCAATAGATGTTTGAAACCATTGTTGCTCCAACCATGATCTGCCTTAAGCTGCAGAAATTTAAGATCACCAGAAACACGAGAGTACTTCTGGCAATCAGGATAGAGGGGTTTCTTTGAATCTTCAGTGAACTGCTTCAACCTCGCTAATTCAAAAGGTGTGTACACTCGTCGAAACTCAACATCCCACAACATTTGATCAACATTGTGCACACATTGCAACACCTCACCATCATCGAAGCCCCTAACTTCTTGATCAGTGATATCCTAAGGCCTCAACACAATTGGTGGAAATAATGGTTCATTTCCCTCAAAAAGTCCATTGTCATCAGGGTCTTCATCATGGTCGGTGGCACGGTGTCGCACTTCACCTTCATTTAGGCAGCCTGCTTCAAGTTCATTAAGGCCTTCCTCACCATGTTTATTCCAACACGTGTATTTTTTTTGTGAAACCACGTGTGACCAAATGATGAAAAATGATTTCCCGTTGTGCGAATTTGTTTTGGTTGAGACAATCAATACAGGGGCAAAGCATTGCCTGAACACCACGATTTCTCATATCCGCCTCTGCTTGATTTAGAAAACCATTGATCCCACTTAAAAAATTCTCCCAATCTTTTTGGGGTTGTCTGTACATCCAAGGCCGAGCAGCAAATGCCATCTGCATTCCATACACCAAATCAGCATAATTCATCACACACAAAAAAAGCAATAACACACAAGAGGATAAGGACAGCTGAAGAATTTCAATAAGAGGGGCCAATACTTTCTATGAGGCGAGCGCGACCGAGGAGGATATCGGAGGCGGTGTTGCGGCCGCGGCAACAACGGGGAGGATGACGCGGTCGACGTCCACTCTAGCCCCTTTCGCCGTCGCGCATGCGCCCAGCTAGCCTGCTGCAACGCCGGATTTCTGAGGAGAGATATTAAGCGAGATCCTCAGAGCGCGCGCAGCTGGCGGCGGCGAACGGGACAGGCCGACGCGGACATCTGAGCACACAAATCGAGCGAGTGACCTTCTGTGGAGAGAGAGAGCGAGTGTTGTTGTCGGAACAGGAGTGGCCTTTTGTGGAGAGAGAGCGAGTGGTGTTAGAAGGAGAAGACATAGACGAGCAATAACAACGTGCATCTCTAATGTGAGATAAAAAGGCGACCCTGGGGGCAATCAAAGGAGATGCATCCTAAGACATGAGACGCATCCAATTTGGTCACCAGCAAAGGAGACGCATCCTACAAGCATGTGTCTCCAGTACGAAATTATCGGTAACGAACTTTATAGCCTGTTACCAATACGGCAGCGATCAGAAATGGACTTAAGCAGCCCGTTGCTGATAGGGCATTGATCGGTAATGGACTTTACAAGCCTGTTACCGATAGGTTTAACATTTGTAACGGGCTCTATTTAACATCTGCTACAAAGAATTTATGTAACAGGCGTTTAAGAAGCCCGTTACCAGAAGTCCACATTGGCAACGGGCATTGTGGAGGCCAACCCCGGGGTCGTCCTGGCGCGCTTATAGGTAACAGGCGCCAAACAACAACCGTTACTATGACAACCCGCCCAGGAAAATACCGAACTATCGCCTAAAACGAATCCACTTTGGTCATTAAGCAATAGTAAAGTATCATCCTGTCGTTAGTTGCCGGGTTAACGCCCGGTAAATCACTTGGAATTCATACAAAGAATCAACATATGCATTAAAACTCACAAGAAGGCGAGTCCAGAGTACAACACAAATTAAATCCAAATTATTACAAACCATTGTTCATGATAGGATGTCAAGACTCAGAGTTCGAAAATGGCAGAAATAAATAAACTAGCGCAACGATACACATCACAGGAGGCCATCCGTGATGCCATCACTAGTCCTCTTCCACCCATTCTAGCTCCGAACTGGGTGGAATCTCACAAGGCCAAACAACACTTGCAACAACATTTTTAAAGCAAGGCTGAGTATACTAATACTCAGCAAGACTTAACCATCGAGTGATAACTTCATCACCAAACTCTAGACATGAGAGGCTTTTTGGCCGGTGGAGTTCTTTGCTGAAACTCAACAAAGAGTATGTCCTTACTTTCATTATTTTAGCACAAGTTTTAATTGATTATCATTTCTAAGTGTGCCATCTAATTCAATCAAGAATTGTACAATACAATTAATTCACGCAGAAGCATTCACCAAGTTCCATCATTAAGGCATATCATGGCTAGTTTTGATTAAGCAGTCTCAGATAATTGTGAGAGGCCGACAATCGATTGATTTATAACCTTGCAAATTAGACCTAAACACACGGAGCGGTGCCCTAACAGAGCTGACACCGACCAGGTGGTTCCCAAAAGTCCTCGGTTTGGGATCAAATCTTACAGTCCCGGGTACAAGGCTATCTGGCAAGCCCCACACAGTACACCCAGCCTCACACATGTACCCACCTCCCGGTTGCAAAGCGGTAGGTGATTACTCAAGAGTAGTAATAGTAATTTCCCGCACCGTCTCATTAAGGTACTAGGCTTACCGGTCCCATTCCCGACAAGTGCTTAGTACGTTCAAAAGCTTAGCCCACGAAAGCCACTGGACCAGAGCCCAAATCCCATGCTCTTACCATATGAGCAATCCATTTATAAAGATCTTATGATTTCAGCACAAGAACCTATTCTCGCGAGTGACAGACATCACTCGACTTCTACCGGGTCCTATAGCATAGCAGCTATCGACCTACCATACTAGTGATAGAGCATAGGTACATAGGGATCATACATCTAGGGTTTCAATTCGACTCATAAAACGTAATTCACAATCATAGCAAAAGATAATTCCATAATTTTAAAAGATGAGGTTAACGATCCGGGGCTTGCCTTCACTGGCAAGGTTGGCCTTGGGCCCTTCTGGACTTGGGTGCAGGTCTTGAGCTACGAACACGTGCTGCAGCTCTTCGTCAGCACCTTCGTCTCCTCCTTCCGGCACGAGCGTATATCTATCGTGGGGAAGATCTACACGAAGATGCAAATGCAAGATTCAATTGAAAAATTTTAATTTAATTAATTACAATCAACAAGTGACAACCATGGGGTGCATCGTTGACCACATTCACGTAGATAATAAATACATTCAGCATACTCTTCCAAAAAGTAATGGTATGTGGTTCTTTATTATTTATTCTTTTTGATAGTGACTGTGTACCTATATATGGAATAATTTAGTTAAGTTACACAAACAGCAAGGGGATGATCATTAGCTTTTTAAAATGATTTACATCCACACATGGGGTTATTAAAGGTGGGTTGGTGATTTTTCATTTAACTGACCATTAAGCTTTAAATTGCTTTCATGGCTTCTATTTATAAAATTAATTAATAAAATTCAGTGGGGTGTGTTATTAAGTACTATGGATTGAAACAAGGCCACTCCACACACATGCACACTTAGGGGAGCAACAAATATAATTATATTGAAAATAACAAAAGCTAGCTAGTAAAGCAAGTTAAATGCACACAAAAATAAATAAGCATCCAAATGATTCAAACTTTCTCACATCTGTTATATGGTCCAAAACTAACCTAGGAATGCAGCATATCATACACCTAGAACTATTACGAATCTTGACTTGTGCAATTATAAAGAAAAACAATCATATTTCAAGATTAATTACCTGACAATTATAAAACTGTGATTAATTCACCAGAGGTGCATTTTAGCATAAAAAGATAACATGCAGAAGTTGGTCGCAAAAATATAATTATTTTTAGCTACAAAAATCATTTGGACAGATTATGCATAAATAGAAAAAAATTATAAAAAGATTTACAACATAACTTTGTGCAATTTTTGGCACATGAGCTAGTCATAACACAAACAACATATCCGAAAATTAGATACAGGGGACCTATGTATCTTGAGATACAAAAGATATAGGTTTTTCACATTTCTATTTTTCATGCAAAAATTATTAGGAGGAAGCCTAGACAAGTTTAACAAAAGTTGTAGTGTTGTTCACTAGGAATCCAACAAAATTGTTTTTGCATTTTTCCGATTTTCCTGTGATTTTCTATGGATTTTACAAGATCCAGAAAAGACCAATTACTATTGGAGATTAGGTTTTACCAGTAGGCCCCTGAAACTATCCTAAACTTCACAACCATGCCCTTACTTCGCACAAAACACCCTAGATGGAAAGAAAGGAATGCAATTGGGTCCCTAGGCCATGGGGGCGGCGGTTCCGGCCAAAATCCGGTGGCTCCGGCGGCGGGGTCGGCCGGGGAAGGTGGGGAGGATGACTAGGGACTCACCGGCGACCAGTTGGTGTGCTTGGTTGGGGGTGCAGGGTGCCGGCGAGGGGGCTCGGCGGCGCCCAGCGGTGGTGGCCGCGAGAGCAGGTGCTCCAGCAAAGGGGCAGCGCGGCCTAGATGACACGCGAGCCAGTGGTGTCAAGTGGATGCTAGGTAAAGTGCCGGAGTGGCTGGGAGGCTTTGGAGGAGGACACCGGAAGATGTCCAGCAGCGGCGGCCATGGTGAACCAGCGACCGAGCCAGCTGCAAGGAGGAGCGCGACGGCCTCAAATAGGGGAGCTGCCTCATGCTTCGGAGCTAAAGCATCGTCCAAACGACCGTAGCACAATGGCCACCTCGGTAGGTGCGCATAGGAGGGGAAGCAGCGGAAGGACCGGTCGGTCCGGCGCGGCGCGCGTCCTAGCCGGCACGGCGCGGGATGGGGGAAACTTCAAGGCATCTAGGGGCGTGGGACGTTGGGAAGGCGTAAGGCGGCCTTGGGAAGGCGCGTGTGGGGCGCGGATGACGAGGCGGCGGGCACGGCGCTAGCGCGCGGGTGGCGCGGCGCTGGTGCGCTCTGGCTCCAACGTTTCAGTGTGCCTCCGTTTGATCATGTTTTTCTCAAAATTTCTCAACTAAAGTGCACTAAGTGATGAATATGAAAGTTGTAGACCTCACTACCCTCTACAACTTTTACAAAGGCTCTAGGGTGTTTTTCTCAACTGATTTTGTACAATTTGCTGCCAAACTTTGAATGTCGCCATGCCTCGGTGAATAGGAGCTGCTGGCTTCGTTCGAGGGACCTGGTGGCCAGCGGACTCAAGTGCGGGCGGCATGGTGTCATGAACAGCAAGATGAAGTCATGGACGATTTCTTGGTTGAGCCTCAAACCCAAGGTCGAGCCGGGACTACGTGCGAGCCAAGTCATGAGTGGCGATTGGCGGAGTCTACACCGAGTTCGCGGGGTTTCTAGTGGTTCACCAGAAAACCACTGTTTCCTTAGTTGATCCACAAAGCCAAGTCCGAAGAACCGAAGACGTTGCTGCTGTAGCACCAGACCGGTCTGGTCGGTGGGTACCGGTCTGACCGGTGAGGAGCACCGGTCTGACCGGATTGCCACGATGCAGTCCGGAATCTTCAAAGCGGAGGACACGCGTCGGGATGGCATGGCTTGCGTCGAGGCTAAGCAGGGTGCGGTCGCCGGGCATCCGTCCGATGGAGAAAATCTGAAGGCTTCCAAAACCGCCCTTGCGGGGCTTGTATCCCTGGTTATTAAGTAAGGGTATTTTAGACCTTCGGCTGCCTCCATATAACCCATGAGGCGAGAGGATGGCAGCCATCTCTTGGAACCCTAGTTCATTTGCTTTCCTATTTTCCCTTCCTATTTTTTTAGGACTAGCTTGAGAGCTTCATGGTGAGATTTTGTGAGAGGGTTGGATGATAGGGCGGCAAGCCAGACCTTGTATGAACCTTCTTTGTATGTATAGATGATTCGGAGTGGTTCCTCGAGGCTTTGTTGTGTTGTTCCCGGTTATTCTTGGTGGTGATTTTCGGAGCCCTCTCTTGGTGGTTTTCTCAGTGTGTTTTCGGGACCTTGCTCCTGGGGATTTTATGGGGGAAATTCGTGTGAACCCTTTGTGGTTCTTTTGCCTTTGATTCCTATACCAAATCTGTGAGTTAAGGGGCTCGAGTTTGGGGTTTCAGTGTTCTAGGGTTAGAGGAGTTCTTTGCGGGATTTCTTCGATTCCTCTTGATTTGGCAAGGCTTGGTGGAAAAAATCATGACTATGGCAAGTCCGTGGAGCGATTCGGGAGATCAAGGTTTGGATTTGGAGAAGTTGACCCGTGGGTGCTGTTCATCCTGAGCTGCCCAGGCTACACCGGTCTGACCGGTGCTCTTGATTGGTCTGACTGGTGCGTGTCACTTGTGGGATTTGCCTTGGGTGAACCGCTGGTCAGTTATTGGTTTGTTTGGAGTTGGTTTGTTAGGTTTTGTGTAGGGTTTTCCTTCCGTGCAGGTTGTGTTTTGGGGTGTTTTTGTTCCAGGGCCTAGAGAAGTCATTGAGGCTTTTTGGAAAGCTTGTTGTGCGGCTGCTGTAGCCACCGGCCTGACCGACTCTATCAACCGGTCTGACCGGTGTCACCAGTCTAACCGGTGCAGGCCATCGGTCTGACCGTTGCAGCACAAGCAGCAAACCGTGCAAGTTTCCACTGTGCGTGTTGGTGTGTTTTGGCTCGGAAGGTTGTGTGTTGGTTCCTAGGTCCAGTAGCACTTCAGTGGCGGCGTGGACTTGGCCAACTTGGGTAGTGAGTCGGAGACGTGTGTTGGAAGCTGTGTTCGTCTTGTTGGAGTCTTCATCTCCTTCGAGAAGAATTTTTATCGGCTCTCATTCACTCCCACCCCCCTCTCCGGTTAGCCCTATCGGTCCTTCAAGTGGTATCAAAGCCAGTTCGGGTCTTTATTGACTCTAACCAGTCTAAGATCCAAGGATGGCGTACCAGGAATGGGGTTCGAGTCCTCCACACTTCGATGGAAAGAACTACCAGATGTGGAGTAAGCAGACAGCGGCGTTCCTCCGCGGAAAGGGTCAGATCCTTTGGGATTGCACGGTGGACACAGGCTATGTCCAGTCGATGAACTTCCTTGCTCCAAGATCGAGGGACATGTTCGACGCGAACAATAAGGCGGTCGACTACTTCTTTCGTGCTTTGTGTTAGCCTGAGTTCGATCGGGTGCACACCGAGCACTTGGCTTGTAGAATCTGGTTGGTGTTGAAGGAGGCTCAATTTGGGAATGCCCAGGTTCAGGCTCGGATGTATGCGACCTACCGGAGAGAGTACGAGAACTTCACTCATCTCCCCGATGAGTCCATCGATGCCTTGTTTCAGAGGTTCACGGTGGTTGTGAACAACATGAGGCCATGCTGTCAAGCTCTTACACTCTTTGGATCGTACGATTTGGGGCGGAAAGTTCGAGGCCATTGTGGAGTCGGAGAAGTATGACACTCTGACGGTGAACGAGCTGTTCTCGAATCTCAAGTCGGCTGAGGTGGATAGGGGTATGACAGCCAAGCTCGAGGGCCCGACTGACTCTCATAGTCTTGCCCTCGTCGGTGGTTCGAAAGGAAAGGCTAACACTAACCCATCCACCAGGATGTTCTCTTTGTCCTCTTTGATGTCTATGCCAGAAGAGGAGTTTGACGTTCTTGGAGAGGACGTGCTAGCGTTGCTAACGAGGAGGTTCGAGAGGCTGCATGAGAACCAGGTGAACATGAGGAGGAACACGAGGACATGCTTCCAGTGCGGCAAGCCGGGACACTCTGTTACCGACTGCCCGGAGAAGGTCGAGAACAAGGATGGCTACAAGCACAAGTCAAGGATGGATGGCAAGTACCGGTTGAGGCGTGATCACAAGAGTAAGCAGAAGAACAAGCACAAGGACGAGCGACGATCGAGGAAGAAAGAGAGCTGAGGCAAGGCCCAAGCGATGGTTGGAGCGAGCGACGTTGACTCCAGTTCCACGTACTCCACCTTGAGCTCAAGCAGCAGTGAAGATGAAGGTGATCGTCACAGGAGCAGGAAGTCATCCAAGAACCTGAGCGGGTTGAGCTGCTTCGCTAGAGATGGCTTCTGCACCATGGCGCTAAGCTCCGGCAGCAAGAAGAGCACACAGAGCGACTCAGACTCTGACTCCGACGTCGAGTTGCGTGATGAACTCCCCTTCTTGCGCTAGGAGAATTAACGGCTTGGCTTGTTACTTGATAACCGTGATGACATGCTTAATGAGGCTAAGAAAATGAGGAAAGAACTTAGGGCTTCACTCGAGGATGCTAGGACTAGAGTGGCTGAGCTAGAAACTCAGAATTTGGATGGTAAGCTTGAAATTGACTCTCTGAAAGCTTCACCTGTTGTTTATGATGATGTTGAATGTGCTGATTGCTCTATTTTCCTTGCTGATCTTGCTTTATTTAAGGAAAAGCATGCCTCCAAGTGTGAGGAACTAGATGTGCTTAGGGTTGAAGTGGCTGAGCTTAAGTCTGGATCTGCTTTGCTAGGTGCTTGCACTTCTTGCCCTGTCTTGCATGCTAAAATTGATGAGATGCATGCTTACACTGTTTCTCTTGAGGCAAAGTTGAAAGAACCAATTCCTACATCTTGCCCTACATGTGAATTGCATGCTTTGAAGAATTTGGAACTTGCACATTATGTTGATCGTTTGCAGGATGAGAATGATGAGCTGAGAAAGTTGATGGGTTGGTTGTCTGGTCATGAGCCTCAGTTGAGGATAATGATCGAGACATTTAAGAGGCAAGATGGTGAGGGACTTGGGGCAAACAAGGTTGGTGAGGGAAGTGGAGAGAATATCCCAGAGCCACCAAAAACACACCACAAAAATGATTTCCCTCCTAAACCTAACCATCATCGGAACCGACTAGACACAACCCCAGCTCCACCCGTGTTTTCCCCACAAACAAATGATTTCCAAAAGCCTATCAAGTTTGTGAGCACTTCCGGGAAAGTGTTCTTTGGGAAGGAAAGTGAGAAGGCTAGTGAGGAGAAACCGATGGAGAAGCCGAGTGGTGAGAAACCAAGTGAGCAGCCCAAACCCAAGCCTAAACCTAAGCTGGTGAGGTTCCATTATGGCTATTGTGGGAGAGATGGCCATAAGGATGAGTTTTGCTTCAAGAGGAAGCAAGAGGAGAGAATGGCAAAGGAGTGGGCTAACAAGGACAAGTACCACCCTTCTGATGGTGTACTTGAGCCTCGTGTGCAGATGCCCAGGGCCAAGGCTAGTGTGAGGACAGTTCCGGCTTGGGGAGAGCGAAAGGCTGTTGGAGGCACTGCTGGCCGAGCTACACCGGTCAGACCGGTGAGGGGCACCGACCAGACCGGTGCAGGCCTGGACAGGCAGCAGTTTGGGTTTCGTGCTCGTTCAAGTGCAAGGTTTGGTTCCGGAGGTCGTGGTTCTAGTGGTTGGGCTAGAGAGTTTGCATGAGGTTAGTTTGCTAGGCGTTCTCCCCCTCATGCTCAATACGGGGATGGGAGGATCCATAGCTTTGAGATGGAGAGGAGAGACGGTCCACGGGCTTTCTTTCATGGTTTTGGTCCTCCTCCAGGTAGAGAGGGTTGGTTCCCTCATGGTGGTTACCTTGGTGGTGTTCGTGGAAGTAGCTTGGGTAGGAAAGATGGTTTGGTTTGTGCTAACCCCACTTTCGAGCAAATGGCTCAGCACTGGTTTTACTCTTTTGGTACTAACCCCAGTGCTGAGTCGTTTGTTCGCTCACGTGCTCGTTTTTTAATTTCAGGTGGGAGACTTGAAGAACATTTGGTTGATTGACCGGAGACAAGGGGGGTGGTTCTCAAGTCTCGTCCCGGTGGTGACAAGGAGGTACATCACTTTTGGGGACAATGGGCGTGGGCGTGTGCTTTTAGAAGGTGAGATTAAGGTGAGTGACAAGATCACTCTCAGGCGTGTTGCTCTTGTTCAATCGCTTGGATACAATTTGCTTTCTGTGTCCCAGCTGTTGGATGAGGGTTTTGAGGTATTGTTTCAGCCTGGTGGTTCTCAGATTTTGGATTCTCGAGGGGACCTTGTCTGTATGGTCGTTCCCGAGGGTCAGGTGTTTCGAGCTAATTTTTCTCAGTCTTCAGGTGTTGTGCGTTGTTTCTTGGCTGGTTCTTCGAGTGAGTTGTGGAAGTGGCATAGGAAGTTGGGTCACTTGAGCTTTGACCTTTTGTCTCTCTTGAGTAAACTCATTTTGGTCCGAGGATTGCCACGGTTGAGGCTTGAGAAAGAGTTGGTTTGTGCGTCATGTAGGAATGCCAAGATGGTAGCCTCTTCTCACCTGCCTCTCACTGATGTGATGACTGAGCGTCCATGTGAGCTGCTCCAGATCTTGTTGACCCAGCTCGTGTGCGATATGAGGGTGGGAAGTGGTATGTCCTTGTTGTGGTGGACGACTATTCTCGGTATGTGTGGGTGTTCTTTTTCTCGAGGATAAGGGGGAGACGTTTGGTTTTGTTCGAGATCTTGTCTTGATGTTGAGGAACGAGAGGCACAGAGATGCCATACGAGCAATCCGCAGTGACAATCGCTCAGAATTCAGAAACTCTCGTTTTGAAGCTTTTTGCCATGACTTGGGTCTTGAACACCAGTTTTCGAGTCCGTATACGCCTCCCAGAATGGTGTTGTGGAAAGGAAAAACAGGACCTTGTGTGAGATGGCTCGGATGATGCCTGATGAGCATAGGACTCCGAGAAGAAAACATGCTACGAGTTGATGCACGGTCGCACACCCAAGGTGAGTCACTTCCATGTCTTTGGTTGCAAGTGCTTTATTATGAAGAAAGGGAAGAAGTTGGGTACGTTTGAGGCTAGGTCGGTCGATGGTATTTTTGTTGGTTACACATCTCACTCTAGAGCATATCGTGTGCTCAATCATGAAACTAACCAGATCGTGGAGACTTGCGAGGTAACCATCAACGAGACATAGCCACGTAGTCAGCTTGTCTTTGAGTGTGTAGGTGATGATGAACTTGGCAAGGAGATCTTTCAGGAGGAGGAGCATGAAATTGGAGATGATGAAGATGGTGGTGTGGTGCCCCTGGCTGAAATGTACCTACTACTTCGACTACAGTGGTTGACGGCCCCTCTCCTACACCTATGACGATGAATCAAGATCGAAGAGAAGCTACAGTTGAGGGGAGGTAGCATCAAGGCGAGAACCTCCCCGACGAGTACAAGTGGATCACCCAGCTTCAAGGATCATCAGCGACATGAATGAACGTACTACACGGTCGAGGGTTCGAAACAATTCTCATTTCGCTCATGCTGCATTTGTTGCTACTTTTGAGCCCAAAGACATTGGACACGCACCATCTGATCATAATTTGGTTAATTCGATGCATGAGGAGTTGGAGAAATTTAAGAGGAATCTGGTTTGGGAATTGGTTGACCCTCCCCCGGGGTGTAAGCCGATTGGGACAAAGTGGGTGAGTAAGAACAAAGAGGGAGAGAAAGGTGAAGTGGTGAGAAACAAGTCGAGGCTTGTTGCTTAGGGGTTCGGGCAGAAGGAGGGGATCAACTATGAGGAGACCTTTGCTCCCGTAGCCCGTTTGGAGGCAATAAGGATCCTTCTAGCCTTTTCCGTGGCTAAAGGGTTCAAGTTGCACCAAATGGATGTGAAGAGTGCTTTCCTGAATGGTGTGTTGGAGGAAGAAGTGTATGTGAGGCAACCACCAGGGTTTGAGAGTGAGAACTACCCACAACTACCCACACCGGGTGTACAAATTGAAGAAGGTGCTTTATGGGTTGAAGCATGCGCCTAGAGCTTGGTATGGTAGGTTGAGGGGGTTCTTGTTTGAGAGAGGTTTTGAGGTGGGGAAGGTTGATCAGACCTTGTTTCTACTTGGGCAGGGCAGAGATATCCTGATTGTGCAGGTACATGGATGATATTGTCATTGGTGGCTCATCTAACTCTCTTGTTGCAAGGTTTGCAGAGGATATGAGCAGGGAATTTGAGATGAGCATGATGGGTGAGTTGCAGTTCTTCCTTGGGCTACAAATCAAGCAATCAAAGGAAGGAACATTTGTGCACCAAGCTAAGTACACCAAGGACATTGTGCGGAAGTTCAAGATGGAGGACTCCAAGGCTATAACAACGCCGATGAGTATGACTACAGCTCTTGATGAGGACGAGGAAGGTGAACATGTGGACCAGAAGGAGGACCGGAGCATGATCGGGTCATTCCTTCACTTGACGGCAACGAGGTCGGACATCCAGTTCTCCGTATGTCTGTGCGCTCATTTTCAGTCGTCTTTCGCATCGGCAAGCGGTGAAGCAAATTTTCAGGTACTTGTGTCACACTCCCGACTTCGGCCTTTGGTACTCCGCGTCTTCTTCGTTGGCGCTTCATGGGTTTTCGGATGCGGATTTTGCCGGGTGTCGGTTGGATAGGAAGTCCACTTCTAGGACTTGCCAGTTTTTGGGTTCTTCTTTGGTGTCTTGGTCTTCCCGTAAACAGTAGAGTGTAGCTCAATCCACTACCGAGGCAGAGTACGTTGCCACTGCTAGTTGCTGGCGATTGGCGGAGGCTACACTGAGGTCGCGGGGTTTCCAGTGGTTCACCAGAAAACCACTGGGTTCCTTGGTTGATCCCCAATGCCAAGATCGAAGAACCGAAGACGGTGCTGCAGCAGCGCCAGACCGGTCTGACCGGTGGGTACTGGTCTGACCGGTGAGGAGCACCGGTCTGACCGGTGTGCGACGACGCAGTCCCGAATCTTTGAAGCGGAGGACACCCGTCGGGATCGCATGGCTTGCGTCGAGGCTAAGCAGGGTGCAGTCGCCGGGCATCCGTCTGATGGAGAAAATCGGAAGACTTCCAAAACCTCCCTTGAGGGGCTTGTATCCCTAGTTATTAAGTAAGGGTATTTTAGACTTTCGGCTACCTCCATATAACCCATGAGGTGAGAGGATGGCAACCATCTCTTGGAACCCTAGTTCATTTGCTTTCCTATTTTCTTAGGATTTCCGTAGGACTAGCTTGAGAGCTTCATGGTGAGATTTTCTGAGAGTGTTGGATGATCGGGCGGCAAGCTAGACCTTGTATGAACCTTCTTGGTATGTATAGATGATTCAGAGTGGTTCCTCAAGGCTTTATTGTGTTGTTCCCGGTTGTTCCTTGTGGTGATTTTGGCAGCCCTCTCTTAGTGGTTTTCTCATTGTGTTTTCGGGACCTTGCTCTTGGGGATTTGATGGGGGAAATTCGCGTGAATCCTCCGTGGTTCTTTTGCCTTTGATTCCTCTCCCAAATCCATGAGTTAAGGGGCTCGATTTTGGGGTTTTCGGCGTTCTAGGGTTAGAGGAGTTCTTGCCGGGATTTATTCAATTCCTCTTAATTTGGCAAGTCTTGGTGGACAAAATCATCGCTATGGACTCCTCATGAGGTGTTCCTGTTGACCCCAAAGTCTTGTTCAAGTCCGTGGAGCGATTCGGGAGATCGAAGTTTGGATTTGGAGGAGTTGACCCGCGGGTGCTGTTCATCCCGAGCTGCCCAGGCTACACCGGTCTGACCGGTGCTCTTGATTGGTCTGACTGGTGCGTGTCACTTGTGGGATTTGCCTCGGGTGAACCGCTTGACTCGTGTGTCTTTGGGTCTTGGTGCTGCTGGTCAGTTCTTGGTTTGTTTGGAGTTGGTTTGTTAGGTTTTGTCTAGGGTTTTCCTTCCGTGCAGGTTGTGTTTCGGGGGTGTTTTTGTTCCAGGGACCAGAGAAGTCACCGAGGCTTTCTGGAAAGCTTGTTATGCGGCTACTGTAGCCACCGGCCTGACCGGCTCTGTCAACCGGTCCGACCGGCGCAGGCCATCAGTCTCACCGGTGCAGCACATGTAGCAAACCGTGCAAGTTTTCGCTGTGCGTGTTGGTGTGTTTTGGCTCGGAAGGTTGTGTGTTGGTTCCTAGGTCCAGTAGCACTTCAGTGACTGCGTGGACTTGGCCAACTCGGGTAGTGAGTCGGAGACGTGTGTTGGAAGCCGTGTTCATCTTGTTGGAGTCTTCATCTCCTTCGAGAAGAATTTTTATCGGCTCCCATTCACTCCCCCCTCTCTGGTTCGCCATATCAGTCCTTCAGGTTGGCATTAGCGGATCCGGGGTTCTGCTTCTGCTGATGGGGCTTCTGCTGCCTGGGTTCGGGCACTCATTTGCATAATGCCCAGGTTGTCTACAATTGTAGCAAATTCGGGGCAGAAGTTCTTTAGGCTTGGTGTGACGCCCCAGGTTTTTAATTAGCGTCATTAGCGCTAATGGCCGAATCAGCCGAGTCAAACCGGCCGACAGTGGTCAAACCTAGGTCAACCTGGGACATCACCTTGAAAACCGAGCGGACAACCCCTATTGAACCCCTTGACCAAGTCAACACACCCTGGTGGTCAACCCTTTGTCAAAGACAACGTCAAACCCCACAAAAAGCCTAATGTCAATGAACGTCCTCCGGAACTTTTGCCGCGTTCTCCAAAATTCACCTAAACACTTCAAAATCTACCTGTAGAAAAGTTGTCCAGCTTGTTGAGGGACACAACTTTTGTGTAGAATGGCATTTCAAATTTTGAGCGGAAAAGGGTGGAAAACTTGGTCAACTGGCATTACCTCCTGTTCACCAAGGCATGGCGACATTCGATGTTGGCAAGCCGATTCTGCAAAACCTGTTGAGAAAAACACCCTAGAGCCTTTATAAAAGTGGTAGAGAGTAGTGAGATCTACAACTTTCCTATTTATCACTTTGTGCACTTCTGTTCAAAATTTTGGTGTAAATCGCGGTCAAACTGTGGCAGTCTGGATGAGTCGTTGTCGGAACGCGACGTCACGCGGCCGGAGCGCCGGGCGCGCCCGCGCCACGCCATAGGCGCCGTACGCGCCGTATCGCCGGCCCGCGCCCCCACGCGCGCCTTCCCGAGGCCGGTGTCGCGCCTTCCCAAGGCCCCATGCCCGAGGGTGCACCCACCCCAAGGCGCTTGGGAGCCCGCGCCGCCGCGTGGCGGGGCGCCGCACTCGGCACGCCGGGGGCTACCGCGCTGCGGCCGGTCGCCGGCCGGTGCGCGCCTAGCCACTCGCCCGGGCGGTCCTGCGGCGTGGCGAGCGTCGCCTATAAAGGGGCGGACTGACCCTCCGCGTATGCACTGGAGTCGTCGTCTCCCCGGTGCGCCACCACGTGCCATGGGCGCCACCACCGGTGAACGAAGCCGTCACTGCTTCCTACGATTCCGTGGCTAGCCCAACACCCCACCTAGACCTCGTGGAAGCTCAACCCTCCCCTTGCTGCGCCTCTGTTCCTCGTACCTCGCCGGAGCGCGCACCACCGCGGCCGCCGCCGCCTGGTGCCGTCGGGCAAGCTCGCCAACGCCATCCCCGCCCCGTTTCCGACCTCAAACCGATGCATGGTGAGTTCGTGGTCACCTCCCCGCCCTTTCCCCGGCCGATTCCGGTGCCGGATCATCGGAATTTGGGCCGGTGCCGCCTCCCTCCATGGCCAGGGGCCACATTACAAGGGGTTGAATCTTTCCAGGGGCCTCACCGCAAAACCTCAACTTCAATAGTATATCCACTTTGCGGAAACTTGTAAAATGCGTAGAAAATCGTAGAAAATTCAGAAAAATGCAAACACAATTTTGTTGGATTCTTGGTGGAAAATACTGCAACTTTTGTTATTCTGACATGGTCTGATTCTTGATATTTTTAGCATGAAAAATAGGAATGTGAAAAATCTAGATCTGCAATATCTCAAAATCCACAAGTCCCCTGTATAATATGTCGTGTAATATGTTGTGTAATATGTCGTGACTAGCTCCTATGCCAAAAATTGCACAAAGTTATGCAGTAGATATTTTTATATAAATTGTTTTCCATTTATGCAGAATCTGCCTAGATGATTTTTGTAGCTAAAAATATTTATCTTTGTGTGCCCAACTTGAGCATGCTGTCTTGTTATGCCAAAACACACCTCTGGTGAATTAAGCATAATTTTTGGATGATCAGAAATATTTATTCTTAATTTGTGCATGTTTTCCTTGGCCAATTAATGAAGCAGGATCAGTAGAGCTTCTAGGTGTGCTTGCTAGTTCTTTAGGCTTGTTTAGGACCAGAGTGCATGTATGAGGAAGATTGGAGCATTTTGATGCTTAGTTATTTTGTATGCATTTAATTTGATTGCTAGCTACTCTTTTGTTCTTTTCCAAAGTAATTTATTTTCTAGCTTCCAAGCTTTGCATGTGAGTCGAGTGGTTCAGTATGGGTCTTATGTTGCTTAAGAAACCCTTCTTTAAATTTTTAGTGAATTATTGATGATAAAAACTTTAAAGGTCCTTATGGAGTAATGCTTTAATTAAATTAAAAAATGCCTTTCAGTTCTTTTTCTCCTTTTTGTGAAGTGATGTCAAACTTAATTAAAAGACTAAGAACACACCCTTACTGATAAGGAATTAAATTATAAATAAATATCTTTGTACACCCCCTTACTAGTGAGAGATAAAAGGAATAAACCTTCACATGAAATATCAAGTATAAAGGGAACATGAATTCAAGTGTGTGATGAAGGAATGGAATGCATGTCAATAATAACCCTCATAAAAACAAATTTGTAGTTAATTATATGTTAAGGTAAATATGACCAACAAGAGTTGGTTAGGATGAGCAAATTGTCACATCACCTGAACCCTGCATTGCATTCCGTGTAGATCTTCCTGATGGTGACTACTCACTCGTCCCGGAATCCGAGGAAGGAGAAGCAGAAGCTTCGCTGCAGTACGTGGAAGTACTCGATGACACTGAGGGTGCTCAAGCCAACTTAGCTGACGAAGGCAAGCCCCTGTGCATCTAACCCAGTTTCAAACTTACTATTCAATTATCTATGGATGCTTGTGCATTTAAGTTCAGGAGTTGTCTGGAACCTTAGATGCATGATCCCTAGGTACCTGTGTCCTTACTAGTATGATAGGTCGTTAGCTGCTAAGCTATAGGACCGTTACAAGTCAGGTGATGATGTCACTCACGAGAATAGGTTCCTAGATAGGAATCATAAGATCTCCTTAAATAGATAGCTCATGTGGTAAGAGCATGGGATGTGGACTCCGGTCCAATGGCTATTGTGGGTTAAGTGTTTGAACGTACTAAGCACTTGTCGGGAATGTGACCCGTAAGCCTAGTACCTTAATGAGGCGGCGAGGGATCCTACTATTACTAATCTTGGGATGCGTCTCACGGCTAGCTACCGGTGGTGTATGGTGAGTCCGGGTGCCTCGCAGGGTATTCCTGAGAGCCTGCACCAAAGACTGTAAGATTCAATCCCGACCCGAAGAGTTTTGGGAACTGCTTGGTGGTTGTCCTCGCGGGGGAATCCCACCGTGTGTTTAGGTCTACCTTGCAAGGTTTGAATCAATCGATCGTCGGCCTCTCACCGTTATCTGAGACTACTTACTCCACTTGCCATTAGATCCCTAATGATGGAAGTTGATGAATACTATGCTTGATTAATTGTATTGTACAACTTTGTCTGTACTACATGGCTAAGTTAGTAAAGATTAATACCACTAGAACTTGTGCTAAAATCATGAAATTAAGGACATACTCTTTGTTACTTTTTAGCAAAAGACCCAGTGGCCAAAAAGCCTTTCATGTCTAGAGTTGGTGAAGTAGTTATCACCGACGGGTAAGTCTTGCTGAGTATTAGTATACTCAGCTTTGCTATAATATGTTGATCCAGGTAATGCTTTTGGTGATGTGTGGCCTGGAGAGATCCCTCCTGGCTGGGAGCTGGAGTGGGTGGAGGATGACGACCGCCTAGTTAATTTCTGCTGTTTCGTAAAACTCTGAACTACATTGCTATGACAAAAACTTCGGTTTGTAATAATTAAACCCTTCGGGGTAAATTACGGATGTTAATTATATTGTATCTCTGGACTCGCCTTCGTGTGAGTTTTAAAGCATATATGTCGATCCTTGTTGCTATTTAAGTGATTTACCGGACGTTAACCCGACAACTAACGGTAGGATGATACTTTATTATTGCTTAATGACCAAAGTGGATTGGTTTAGGCAATAGTACGGTATTTTCCTGGGCGGGTTGTCACACTTGGACACTTGCTGTTGATTATTTTGGTACTGGAAATTTTCCGAAGGCTTGTTTTGGGATGAGGTCATTCTCCACTGCCCAGATGGCGAGGGTTGCGAAGACCCATGTGTATGCTTCTTGACAAAGTGGAATTGCTTGCTCGATTCACTTCCGGAAGTGAAATCAGTTTGTCGCTTCCTATCTTTCTGTGCCTTCTTCATGGCATCCTCCTGGGAGATAGCTTTGTTTACTAACTCGTGATAGCTATTGGACTGCAATAGAATTAGCCTTTCGTACAAGTCACCGTCGAGACCATCCCAGAAACGTTCCATCTTCTTGGCATCAGTGTCCACGTGATGTCCTCCGTACTGGCAGAGACTGTTGAACTTTTGTGCATATTGGTACATCATGTCAGCTCCTTGCTTCAGAGCCAACAACTCTCTCATTTTTTGTCCATAAGTCCTTTAGGGATATGGTGGTCCTTGAAAGCTTGCCTGAACTCAACCCAAGTGACTTTGTGTCCAGCAGGTTGCATAGACTTGAAATGTTCCCACCACATCAATGCTTCACCCTGAAGTTGCAAGGTCGCAAAGTTTGCCTTGCACTCCTCGGAGCAAGGAAGGGTAAAAGCAAAAAATTTGGCCTCTATGGCCCTGACCCATGCGTCAGCTTCAAGCGGTTCTTCTACTTTAGTGAACGTTGAAGGCTTCGTCCCAATAAACTGGCTGTAGTTAGTGACCGTATGTGGTCTCTCATGATTGGCCCCCTGTGGAGGTCTCTGTTCCAGCTGTTGTATTCGCTGGTCCATCTGCTGTTGCATTTCCAGGAGCTGGCGCAATACGTCGGTTTGCACTGTCAGGAGTGCCTCTGTCGGTGTCAGGGGTGGTGGCGGGGGTGGGTCATCACTACCTGAGGCACCAAAACCATTGGGAGTGTTGCGTGTCGGTCCGACCATCTGAAATTGAGTTTTCATTAAACACACATTCATAAGCTTGCTCATAAAATTGACAAGTAGAATATGTACGACGAAAGCCCATTTATGGTAGGTTTTTCGGAAGCGGACAACATAGTGGCCATAAGCCTAAAATGCAGAATTCGATGCTCAAATACCGAAAATTCTCATTTAAGGACAGCAAACGTACTGCAAGGTTGGTATTCAACTCAAGATCAAGATTTGATCACAACTAACTCAAATCACCTTCCACTCACCACAACTGAGGGTGTTTAACAATAGCATTACATCGATGGAAGATCTCGGAATCATCATAACAATACATGGGGGTTACAATGCAGACTAGCTGCATCAAGAAAGCTCAACCACAAAACTCAACCAAGAGCGGCTGTACACTAGGGGTTTCCTAACTACTACTACACTCGTATGACTTAAAACATTCTTACAAGCACACCAACTCCAAATAAACAAAAAGCTAACCTTAGGTTTACTTCCTCTGGTCTTAATCAACCGTGCCGAAGAAAGCTGCGGTGAAGCAGGTTTAGACTCTACTCCAGGTTCGCCTTGAATTTCTTCAGCATCTTCTTCTTCTTCTGGTCCAGGAATGACAGGTTCTGGAGGTGGAACTGCTATAGCTTCTAGTTGATTCTCTAGTTCTAACATGTATTGGTCATTATGCTGCAATAGAAAATTCTGCTCATGGATAACTTCACTTAATTCTCATATTTTGGCCTTATCCGTGCGTCTTCCCTTCTCGAGAGTAGCTATCATTGTGCATGCTTCCTTCAATGCTTATGCAGTGTTCTCCATTTCTTTAACTTGGTACCTATCGATTTGGTGTCTATAGAATACACTTTCTCCCACCATCCGTCGATATGTGTCGTACATGGCTTTAGAGAAACGAACTGAGGTGACAAGTTTAGGGCTATACTGGGAGTTTCCCTGGGCTGGAAAAAAAGCTTCGTGTTCGATATAAGGTGCAGTGTGTCACTCAGGTACAGGAATCACTCTTGCTGCAGTGTCGGCTACCTCGTCAGGGTGCTTCCCACAAAAAGTTGTGAGCGCTTCGAGAGCAACCTTCTGCACAGTGTCAGCCAGGTTCAGTCGTTGTGCCTTACACTCCCATTCTTCCCAAGTAGGATTGGTCGGGCACACGGGGATCTTCACCTTCACCTGACAACGAAGGAGCTGGCCTATGGTCATGACCTCACGTGTCGAGTACTCTGGGTAAATAGTGTACCCAAAGTCCTTCAGGGTGTCCCACAAAAGTGCAGGAAATCCACCCTCCTCGAGGTAGTTCACGAGAGTCCATGTTTCCACATCAGCCGACGTAGATCCAGCGTTGTCCATCTGCACATAACGACAATAGTGAGAACCAGTCAGGTGTGAGTGTACAAGAATAACTCGATCCACGTTAGAAGGGTATGTGGTTAAGAAATGGGGTAGCCATTGGTACAAACATACAACTTGGCAAGGTTCTGGCGGTTGTGAACGAAAATTCATAACTTAAAACCAGAGTCCCGAAATTTCTCAAATTTGCATAGCAACTCAGCAATGTTATGAGACACATGTTTGGGTATGCAAGATTGAGCTAGAAGGTCAGGAAGGTGCTTAACTAAGCAAGAATTTCAGATTTGGTTCTTGGAAAAATCAGCAGGACAGAGGTTCACAAATCTAAGCATAACTTGAGATAGACGAAACTGTTGGTCATGAGCTTTTGTGAGCAGGAACTGGATTAGATGTGGAGCAACTTGGGTAGAGATCTCCCAGACAAAAAGGTTGTTGGATAGGGTGCAAGATCTATACCAATAGCCACAACAGATTTTTGGACAACAACACCTCTACACCTAAGAGCCTAGGCAAGAACAAACATACTAGCGATATGTTACCTTAGAGACCACACAAACAAGTATGGGTTCCGTTTTAAGTTTTCACGATTTGTAGCATGATGCAAGACGTCCTATTCCTCACAATGCAAGCAAGACAAACTCGAAGTTAGCGCCGGTGGCAAGGCACATACACATTTGTCCCTATATTAGCTAGTCGAAAACTAGTCAATACTCACATAGCGACTTACGAAACGAGGTTAGTGTACCTGCAGAAGATCACAAAACACAACAAACCATTCATGCCAGCACTCATGAAAGCGTCCACATACATTACCGTTCACTATAGAAACGACATCCATGCGTTAAGCCGCTGCATGGACAGCGTCCAACCTCGGACACCCTCCGTTTGAATGGAGTGTATCCTTGCCTCGCATATTTGACATGCGGAATGCCCACGTATGAAACGTGTGGCGACAACAAAACTCATAATCACACGCGAAGATGGGATCCGTGAAATGGATCACTCCATCAACTCTCGTATTTCCCGTGATGTGGCACAACACATGTATAAAACACGTGGCTCATCTAGTTTGGTTGTGCAATAAAGTAAGTCTGACAGAAAGTAACTATGCTGAAAGTTAGAAAAATAAACCATAGGTTAATAATCCACCTGAAAGAACCCAAAATTCCCTCTAGGGCCTCTTGGTCTAGTTTATCCTTAACAGACCAACACATTTTGTAACCACAACCAATCTTGGCAAGTTTCATTCAAAAACCAGTGATTAAGGTTGTTAATTAAACTTTGGTGCATATAATCGCTCTGATACCAGCTGTGACAACCTGCCCAGGAAAATATCGTACTATCGCCTAAAACTGATCCACTTTGGTCATTAAGCAATAGTAAAGTATCATCCTGTCGTTAGTTGTCGGGTTAACGCCTAGTAAATCACTTGAAATTCATGCAGAGGATCGACATATGCATTAAAACTCACACGAAGGCGAGTCCAGAGTACAACACATATTAAATCCAAATTATTACAAACCATTGTTCATGACTGGATGCCAAGACTCAAAGTTCGAAAACAGAGGAAATAAATAAACTAGCGCAATGATACACATCACAGGAGGCCATCCGTGATGCCATCACTCGTCCTCTTCCACCAATTCCAGCTCCCAGCCGAGCGGAATCTCACAAGGAGAAACAACACCTGCAACAACATTTTTAAAGCAAGACTGAGTATCCTAATACTCCGCAAGACTTAATCGTCGGGTGATAACTACATCACCAAACTCTAGACATGAGAGGCTTTTTGGCCTATGGAATTCTTTTGCTAAAAAGCAACAAAGAGTATGTCCTTACTTTCATTATTTTAGCACAAGTTATAATTGATTATCATTTCTAAGTGTGCCATCTAATTCAATCAAGAATTGTATAATACAATTAATTCACGCAAAACATTCACCAAGTTCCATCATTAAGGGATATCATGGCTAGTTGATTAAGCATTCTCAGATAACGGTGAGAGGCCGACAATCAATTGATCTATAACCTTGCAATGTAGACCTAAACACACGGAGCGGTGCCCCAACAGAGCTGACACCGACCTGACGGTTCCCAAAAGTCCTCGGTTTGGGATCAAATCTTACAGTCCCGGGTACAAGGCTATCTGGCATGCCCCGTATAGTACACCCAGCCTCACACATGTACCTACCTCCCGGTTGCAAAGCGGTAGGTGATTACTCAAGAGTAGAAATAGTAATTTCCCGCATCGTCTCATTCAGGTACAAGGCTTACCGGTCCCATTCCCGACAAGTGCTTAGTACATTCAAAAGCTTAGCCCACGAAAGCCATTGGACCGGAGCCCAAATCCCATGCTCTTACCACATGAGCAATCCATTTATAAAGATCTTATGATTTCAGCATAAGAACCTATTCTCGCGAGTGACGAACATCACTCGACTTCTACCGTGTCCTATAGCATAGCAGTTATCGACCTACCATACTAGTGATAGAGCATAGGTATCTAAAACGTAATGCACACTCATAGCAAAAGATAATTGCATAATTTTAAAAGACAGGGTTAATAATCCGAGGCTTGCCTTCGCTGGCAAGGTTGGCCTTGGGCCCTTCTAGACTTGGGTCCAGGTCTTGAGCTACAAACACGTGTTGTAGCTCTTCGTCAGCACCTTCGTCTCCTCCTTCCGGCACGAGCGTATATCTACAGTCGGGAAGATCTACACAAAGATGCAAATGCAAGATTCAATTGACAATTTTTAATTTAATTAATTACAATCAACAAATGACAACCATGGGGTGCATGGTTGACCACATTCACCTAGATAAGAAATACATTCAGCATACTCTTCCAAAAAGGAACGATATGCGGTTCTTTATTATTTATTCTTTTTTATAGTGATTGTGTACCTATATATGGAAATAATTTAGTTAAGTTACACAAACAACAAGGGGTTGATCATTAGCTTTTTAAAATGATTTACATCCACACTTGGGGTTATTACTGGTGGGTTGGTGTTTTTTCATTTAATTGACCATTAAGCTTTAAATTGCTTTCATGGCTTTTATTCATAAAATTAATTAATAAAATTCAGTGGGGTGTGTTATTATGTACTATGGATTGAAACAAGGCCACTGCACACACATGCACACTTAGGGGAGCTACGAATTTAATTATATCGAAAATAACAAAAGCTATCTAGTAAAGCAAGGTAAATGCACATAAAAATAAATAAGCATCCAAATGATTCAAACTTTCTCAAATCTGTTATATGGTCCAAAACTAACCTAGGAATGGAGCATATACACCTAGAACTATTATGAATCTTGACTTGTGCAATTATAAAAAAAACAAGCATATTTCAAGATTAAATATTCCTGACAATTATAAAATTGTGATTAATTCACCAGAGGTGCTTTTTGGCATAAAAAGTAACATGCAGAAGTTGGTCACAAAAATCTAATTATTTTTAGCTACAAAAATCATTTGGACAAATTTGGCATAAATAGGAAACATTTTTTATAAAAAGATTTGCAACATAACATGGTGCAATTTTTGGAACAGGAGCTAGTCATAAGATAACACACAACATATCCAAAAATTAGATACAGGGGTGTCGGTGTTTTCGACCGGCAACCTACTAAGGGGAGTACCTGAAGTAGATGAATGTGGCCTCGCCGAGATCGGTAACTCGAAGGAAGAGACATGTGGCACACAATTTAGACAGGTTCGGGCCGCGAGGTGCGTAATACCCTACGTCTTGTATGCTGCGTAGCTCTGGATTGATTGGGTACAATTACAAGATGGTGCAATTGTACGCCGTGAGATGAGATGATGGAGAGAGGGCTCCCTGCCTCGCCTTATATAGTCCAGGAGGCAGGGTTACAAGTCGGAATAGGGAGAGAGTACTAGTCGAGTACGTCTAGGAGTCTTCCATACAGTGCGGGACATGTACAGCTTTCTAACCGAGTACTTCTCCTCTGTAGTCCTTGTGCTTCACGCCATCAGGTACCGTGCAGCGCAAGTCGGTTAGTCCCAGGGGCCCACCGAGTAGTCGGTCCTGGTTCCCACCGAGTGATGGGCCCAGGGAGGTCCATACGACAAGCCCCTGAGTACTTTGTAGTCGAGAAGGATAGCTTCAAGTAGTCTTGACGACCTTAACGAGTAGTCCTCAAGCGTCCCCGAGTACTACAAGTCAAAAGTCCTCAAGAGTAGTCGAAGCATCCCGAGGCTGGAATGTACTCCAGCTGATGTTTGAGCAATCTTGAAGTCTTCTCGAGTAGTCCCAAGCGTCATCGAGTGCTGCCCTTGAAGGTCTTCAACAATGCCCGCGTTTTCTTGAAGCCGAAGGTGATATGGAGGTGTGATTGCAAAATCGCACTCCATATGGAGTAGCCCCAGAGCCTTAGGTTGAGTTGTAGACTCTGGCTGAGGGTCCATCTGAAGTTTTGGCAAGAATATCCCGAAAAATCCGGAGAAAAAACCGAAGGACACGTGGCACAGAGCCCCCGAGCCCTGAGTCGAGTACTTATCCATCCGGCCGTTGGAGGGCTGTGTTGAATTATAAATAGAAGCCAAATCCCTGAGGTTTTTTCACCCTATGCAGCTGTAGCCATTCCAAATGCATCTTGGCCAGAAATCACCACCAGTGCGCGCCGCCTCCGCTGTGTGAAGTGTAGATCCGAGCGCGCCGCCAGAGAGCCACCGCGGTAGCCCCCGAGCGAATGCGCGTGAAGACCCCGTGCACTTCGAGGACGAAGCCATCTCCGTCCAAGACCGCGAAGGCCGCCGGCGGGAAGAAGAGGAGCCGTGACGAAGCCGCCGGATCTATCGCAGGGACATCACCGCCGATGTCTCCACTGCGGCCAGATCCGAACCGCGAATGGAAGAAGTCGAAGGCGAAGACCGAAGACCTGCTAGCCCTCCTCAACAACGGATTCATCCGGGAGAAGGAGGTGGACATGTGGAAGGCCGCCGCCGGGGATCCGTACCCGATGGAGAAGAATGAAGACGAGATCCCGATGTTCGCGCAATTCGCGGAGCACGGGCTCTCGCTCCCGGCGAGCAACTTCTTCAAGGGGCTCATGGGGTACTACGGCATCGAGTACCTCAACCTCGACCCCAACGGTATATTGCACACTGCAGTCTTCGTACATTTCTATGAAACTTTTCTGGGGATCAAGCCCCATTGGATCTTGTCCCGGAAGTTCTTCCGGGTGAAGCCGTAACCAAGCGCCAGCAACCCGCGGGTAGTCGGAGGAGCGGGAATCCAGATGCAGGAGGACGCCGCCGAGCAGTACCTCTCGTACAAGCTCATCGACTCCAACCAAGCCTGGATGTCCAAGTGGTTCTACATCACGAACCACCATCCGGGGTTGCCAAAGCCGAGCGGGAAGCAGCCCAAGCATCGCCCGTGGTGGAACACAGAGCTGACGATGCAGGAAGGGATCCAGCTCCCGGAGTTGTTAGCACGGATCAAGGCGCTAAGGGAAGCCGGGCTGAGGGCCGAGCACGTGGCCTTCAGCCTCATGAAACACAGGATGCAGCCGCTGATGGCCCGCGACACCCTTGGGTTCGAGTACACCGGCGACGACGATACCTCGTGAATGCCTGGAGACGAAGTCGACGACGACGACATTGTCGACAGGTTGGCTCGGATCTTCAAGGACATGCCGCCGTACACGGCGTGCCCTGTACCGGAGTACTCCACCGCGCGCCCGCCAAAAGAGGTAAGTAGCCGCACCCATAGTCGAGTACCAATTCCGTGTGAGTAGTCGCACTGATGAGTTGTGTCTTGAAGGACGACTTGAAGAAGTTTGTTTCCGAGCCACCGCCACCCCCCTCAGGAAGTCGAGATCCCAGAGGAGGGGAAGACAAAGGCCAAGGAGCGGCAATAGGTCGGCGAAGGTGACGACACCGTAGTCATGGAGGACACGTCCGACGAGGACGATGATGAGGAGACGCTGCAGGACCACTTCCAGTTGCGGTCGAGGTTCAGCCGTCCTGGCCTACCTCATGTCCCTCTTGTCCAGGATAAGCCGGCTAGCCTGGAGGCTAGTCTGGCCGCGCCGCCGCGAAGCCGCGCAATGCGTCCCGCAAGCGCGTGTCGAAGAAATTGAAGGTCACTGAGACCACATCCCCAGAGGTAAGCCGTCTTGAGTAGTGTAGTCGAGTACTTGTGTCTCGAGTTCACTTGTTGATGAAGAAGTTTCCTTGCTTGCAGGAGTTGCCGCCTACGGAGCCCGTTGATCAGGGCGACGAAGGCGAGTGGGACACGGTGGGGGAGGCCGCTGGGAGTCGTAGCCCGCCCCCCCGCGTTGAAGAACTCTTAGCGCAGATGGAGCGCCGGCCCCCCTCGCTCCCCGGGGGGGAGCACGGAGCCCGGCGCGCGCGCTCGCGGAAGAGGTGGTGGCCGCAGAAGCGCAGGAGAGCGCGCACCCGCCGCCGCCCCGCGCAGAAGAGGCAGCGGCCGCAGAGGCGCAAGAGGAGGCGCCCGCCGAGGCTGGACTAGTGGACATCGCCAACATCCTCGGTGCCCCGACCGTGACGGTGGTCCGGTCAAGCTTGTAAATGTCGAGTCTTCCCGAGTAGTACTTGATGTGGTAGTCGAACTTCGCTGACAACCGGCTTGTGTACTCTGCAGGAAGTCGACAAATCTGTCCTGGGAGGGGGATGAACCCTCTGCAGTGGTGGCGGAAGAAGATTCTGCGCCGCCCGCTGAGGAGTCCGCTCCCGCCTTTCAGGCGGAGCTCGAAGCGCCGGCCGCTGAGGCTACGTTGCCCGAAGCCAGCGTAGTCGAAGGTGAGTACTCTGCTGAGGCTGTAGTATCCCCGAGGAGTAGTCGTAGTCGTCAGATATGACTGATGCACGTGTCTTCCCGTTTAGAGGCGCTGAGGAGCCCCCGAGCTGATGGAGGTGGCCGCCGGAGAGGCTGCCGCAACGACCGGGGGAGAGGAGCACACCGCGCAGCCAGAACCTGCTCTGGAGGTGGTCGTTTGCTCCCCGGAGATCCAAGACGCGGAGCCCATCCACTCTGCACCGATGACCGAAGCCGCCACAAGTAGTCGTGGCGGGGTAGAGTTGTTGGCGGACGACTTGGTCGACCCGGCAATGGTGGCTCGGCATCTGGAGGCGGTTCACCAAGCTGAGCAGTGGATGAAGGTGAGTAGTTGTAACTCTTGGAGTAGTCAAGAAGTCCAGCATGCTTCAAGACTTCGGCGACGCGGTGCTTTGGGCTGAGGCGCTGGAGGACCAACTCGTGAAGTCCCGGAAGCACGCGGCCGCCATGCAGTCCAAGCTTGATACCGCATTCGCCAAATACCACAACGACATCCAGGAGATGCAGGCGAAGAGCGACGACTTGGTGCGGAAGAACAAGTCGCTCCGCAACAAGAACAAAGGTACACCACTTGTCTTGTTGAGTACTTGTTGGAGGTCGAGAGGTAGTCTAACCCGCTTTTCCTTGTTGTTTGCAGAGCTTGAAACCCGGGTAGAGCAGTTGAAGACTTCAGAGATGGATCTGAAGAATCTCTTCTACCGGAAGCAGGAGGCCCACCAGGTACTCGAGTTAGATTATAAGGATCTTGCCTACGAGTGCGACAAGCACATGGAGCTTGGTATTGCCTCCGATCATGACCTCGTCAACTGCTACAAATCGTTGCAGAAGCTGAACGAGGACTGCGAGAAGCTGCGGGCCCAGCTGAAGGAGCTTGAAGAAGCCGCGCTCCCCATCGCGAGGCTGCTGGTGCCTCACCCCGGCGGTCCCAAGATAGCACCACTGGTGGATCAACTAAAGGAAGCCCCCAACCGGCTAGCGGCCTATGTGAAGCATCTTGCGAAGTCGATCCCGAACCAGGTGCTGGCCTTCATGAAGTCATACTTCCCGAAGGCCCCTTTAGATGTAGTTGCTGGCGGACTAGCCGCCAACTATACCGACGAGCAATATGCGGAGCTGTTGGAGCAGATGGCGCCCATTGCGGAACAAGTCACCGATAAGCTTAATTTTCAGTAGTCCTGTAATAGTTAGCTCGTAGAAATAGATGTACAAAAAACAATTGTAATTGTTTAAGTGTTAATGAAGAAAAGTTCCATCAATGAGTACTCGTAGTCGCGATCTCAGAGTGCGGAGTCCCATCGTGGAGTTGTCGCGAGTAGTCGCACTCGGCAGTAGTCCCATTGAGGGAGGTAGACAGTAAAGAAGTTGATGAACGATCAAACTTTATTACTGAAGAGGTACACCTGGATGGCCAGGGCCGTAGTTACAGAGTAGTCGCTAGGACTCGAGGGCCGCCTACGGCTAAGTAGTGCTAGGGCGAGTAGCCTCTTGCAACAGTAGATCCGTATAGGCTGGATCTAGAAGTACATGGTCTCTTAATAGACCGCTGCTAGAGTCCTTCGTCACTCGTCGCAGCCCAGGATCCGTAGGTAGCCGCGTGGGCTGGATTCTGGAGAGGAGTAGTCCGGATACTAGTGCCTGGACCCGGAGGCCACTTACAGTGAAGGAGTAGTCCGAAGACTGGAGCCAGGACCCGGAGGCCGCTTACGGCGGAGGGGTCTTGATGTAGTCGAGTAGACTTGAGCCCTAGAGTAGTCGTGTAGACTTAGGCGTAGAACCGACAGAGCTGGTCGACGTTCCACGAGTTGTTGACGTCTTCGCCTTCAAGTGTCTGAGGCAGTAGGAGCCCGGCCCGGTCACCTTTGCCACGGTGAAGGGACCTTCCCAGGGGGGAGCTGAGCTTGTGTAGTCCTTCCGTGTTCTGGATATGACGGAGGACGAGATCACCAACGTTGAAGGAGCGTTCCTTGATGTTGCGGTCGTGGTAGCGTCGGATACCCTCCAGGTACCTTGCTGATTGGACGAGGGCAGCGCAGCGAGCTTCTTCGAGTCCATCGATGTCAACTCGTCTGCTGTCTTCAGAGACGCCTTTGTCGTATTGCTCCACTGCTGGTGCATTCCTTATGACATCAGCAGGGAGGATTGCTTCGGAGCCGTAGACCAGGAAGTAAGGGGATTGCCCCATTGGCTT
Organism: Cenchrus americanus; assembly: GCA_947561735.1. Lineage (NCBI taxonomy): Eukaryota > Viridiplantae > Streptophyta > Magnoliopsida > Poales > Poaceae > Cenchrus > Cenchrus americanus. Next base: position 158,580,242 of record OX387242.1, on the reverse strand, counting down.
GGAAGGCTGAGTACATAGCCCCCAGAGTGCATTGGGTAGTTCCTTGATCCACTTGCCTCCTTTGGAGTTAGCAGCGTCGTGTAGCCGCTTCTTGAGAGCATCGAGCACCATCCCGTTGGCGCGCTCGACTTGTCCATTGGCCCGAGGATGGGCAACTGAGACATATCGGACATCGATCCTCCTGTTCTCGCAGTACTCCCAGAACTGGTGATTGTTGAAGTTGGAGCCCAGGTCTGTGATGATGCGGTTGGGTAGTCCGTTGCGGTGCACAAGTTCATCCAGGAAGTCGAGTACTTTATCAGCCTTGGGGCATGTGACTGGCTTGACCTCGATCCACTTGGTGAACTTGTCGATGGCCACCAATACTCTGTTGAATCCGTCTGGCGCAGTTGGCAGTGGCCCAATCATGTCGAGCCCCCAGCAAGCGAAAGGCCAGGTCGGCGGTATGGTGACTAGCTTGTAGGCTGGGATGTGTTGCTGCATGGCGAAGTATTGACATCCTTGGCACCTTCTGACGAGTTCTTCAGCGTCGCCTAGAGCTGTGGGCCAGTAGAAGGCTCGCCGGAAGGCCTTGCTGACCAGCGTACGAGAAGACGCGTGGTTGCCGCAGACGCCCTTGTGGGTCTCGTCCAAGATGTCCTTGGCTTCTTGCCTGGGGACGCACTTCATGAGTACTCCAGAAGATGTGCCCCGCTTGTAAAGCTTGTCTCTGACAAGGACGTAGGACTTGGCACGGCGGATGAGCTGCTCAGCCAGTTTTTTGTCCGAGGGAACCTTCTGCTCGCTGAGGTAGTCGATGAAGGGTTGCCTCCAGTCCGCGTCGATCATTATGACCTCCTGGCCAGCTGGCGGATGCGCTGGGACAGTGGTCGGTGGCGCCGGCTCCGGGATGGATGGCGCGTGAAGCTTGTGGACGAAGACACCCGCTGGTACTTGAGCGCGAGTAGAACCGAGCTGCGATAGGACGTCCGCTGCAACATTGTTGTCGCGGACGATGTGGTGGAACTCGAGACCGTAGAACTTGTTCTCGAGCTTGCGGACTTCTAGACAGTAGGCGTCCATGTTCTCCTTGTTGCGGACCCAGGACTTGTTGACTTGGTTGATGACCACTGCGGAGTCGCCATAGACTAGTAGCCGCTTGATGCCCAGTGAAGCCGCAAGGCGGAGCCCGTGTAGGAGAGCTTCGTACTCGGCTTCATTGTTTGAGACCTTCCAGAAGATCTACAGGACGTACTTGAGTTGTTCTCCCGTTGGAGAGATCAGGAGTACCCCTGCACCTGCGCCCTCGAGGTTGAGTGAGCCGTCGAAGTACATCACCCAATGCCTTGGTCGCATGGTTGGAGTAGGTAGCTGATTCTCCCGCTACTCCGCCATGAAGTCGACTAGCGCCTGCAACTTGAGGGCTGTACGTGGCTTGAAGTCGATGGTGAGGGCGCCGAGTTCGACTGCCCACTTGGAGATTCTTCCAGTAGCATCTTGGTCCCGTAGGATGTCGCCAAGCGGGTAGTCGGTGACGACGGAGATCGAGTACTCCTGGAAGTAGTGTCGTAGCTTCCACGAGGTGATGAGTACTGCGTATAGAAGCTTCTGCACAGGCTGATAGCGTGCCTTGCACTCTGACCGGACCTTGGTGACGAAGTAGACTGGGCGCTGGACTGTATAAGCGTGGCCGTCTTCCTGCCGCTCGACGACGATGGCAGTACTGACCACGTGAGTAGTCGCAGCGAGGTAGAGTAGTAGCTGCTCGCCTTTGCGAGGAGCCGTGAGGACTGGTGGCTTCGATAGGAAGTCCTTGAGCTGAGCAAGGGCTTGGTCCGCCTCTGGAGTCCACACGAACTTCTCTTGGTGCTTGAGTAGTTTGAAGAAGGGGAGCCCCTGTTCTCCAAGCTTCAAGCTGAATCTGTTCAAGGCCGCCATGCACCGGTCGGCTTACGGACGTCTTTGATGCACGTGGGAGCTTTCATGCTGGTGATGGCGGAGATCTTCTCGGGGTTGGCTTCGATGCCGCGTTGGCTGATGATGAAGCCGAGTAGTTTGCCCGAAGGTACGCTGAAGACGCACTTGTTCGGGTTAATCTTCCAGCGGTACTCGCGCAAGGATGCGAAAGTCTCTTCAAGATCGTCGATGAGGGTGCTGGAGTTTCTGGTCTTGACGACCACATCATCCACGTAGGCTTCGACGTTCTTGTTGAGTTGCCTCTTGAAGCAGGCCTGGATAGCTCGTTGATAGGTGGCGTCGGCGTTCTTCAACCCGAAGGACATGGTTGTGTAGCAGTACGCGCCAAACGGGGTGATGAACACGGTCTTCTCCTGGTCTTCTTCCTTGATCGCGATCTAGTGGTACCTGGAGTAGTAGTCGAGGAAGCAGAGCAGGTCGCAGCCCGCCGTGGAGTCGATGACTTGATCAATCCGCGGCAACCGAAGGGGTCCTTGGGGTAGTGTTTGTTCAGATCGGTGTAGTCGACGCACATCCTCCACTCGTTCGAGTTCTTGCGGACGAGGACGGGGTTGGCGAGCCACTCAGGATGGAAGACTTCTCTAATGAAGCCAGCCGCGAGTAGTTTGGCGAGTTCCTTCTTGATGGCATCCCGTCTGTCCTCAGCGAAACGGCGGAGGTGTTGTCGCTTGGGGGTGGCCTTAGGATCGACGTTGAGGCAGTGCTCAATCAACTCCCTGGGCACTCCTGGCATGTCCGCTGGCTTCCACGCGAAGATGTCGCGGTTAGCCCGGAGGAAGTTGATGAGCGCATCTTCCTATTTGGGGTCGAGGCCGGCCCCGATGGTGGTGGTCTTGCTGCTGTCTCCTGTCCCGAGGTCGATCGTCTTGACCAGAACCTCCTCAGCTGGCTGAGGCTTGTTGCCTTTGTCATACTTCTCAGGGATATCGAGTTCACTTGTTGCAAGCTTCTTCAACGCGGCGTAGACCTCCATCATCGCGTTGGGTAATTGATTTGTGGAGGCGATCTCCACAGCTTCCGTGTCGCAGTCGTGCGAGATCTTCAAGTCCCCTTGGAGAGAGAGTACACCTGCTGGACTCGACATCTTGAGTACCAAGTAGGTGTAGTGGGGCACCGCCATGAACTTGGCGATGGCCGGTCTGCCGAGGATGGCATGGTAGGATGTCTCGAAGTCCGCGACCTCGAACTTGATGTACTCGGTACGATAGTTGTCCCGAGATTCCCCGAACGTAACTGGCAGAACCACTTAGCCCAGCGGGATAGCCGCGTTACCGGGGACGATGCCGTAGAAAGGCGTGTTGCTCTTGGTGAGCATGTGGGTGATGTTGAGCTTCATCTTCTTCAATGTCTTGGTGAAAAGGACATTGAGTCCGCTTCCACCGTCGATGAGGACCTTGTTGAGCTTGGAGCCCGCGACCACCGGCTTCAGGACGAGAGGGAACTGCCTTGGTTTGGAGAAGCTGGTCCATTGATCCGCGCGGGAGAAGGTGATGGGTACCTCCGACCACCTAAGAGGGGTCGGAACCGCTGGTTCAATGCTCATCACTTCTCGACGAGTAGCTTTTTGCTCCCGTCTAATGGGTAGTCCACCGAAGAGGACGTTGACAGTCTTGTCGGGTTCCTAGAAGTCGCTGTTGTCTCCGTTGTTCTTCTTCTTGACCTTCTTGTCGTGAGGGTGCGGTGGCTCTGGAGTACCACTGAGTGCTCGCCTGAGTTGGTAGCACTGCTCGGTAGTGTGGTTGCGTCCAGGTGCCCCGGGCACTTCTCCTTCAGCAAGTCTTTGAAGCCGCCGGAGTTCTTCTTCGAGTTTTCCTTTGCAAGGCGCTGGATAGCCGCGACAGTGTTGTCTGGGTTGCGCTTGCGGTTCGGACCCGAGTAGTTGTTGTTGTGGACGTTGCGACCTCCTTGGTTATCGTTGTTGCCGCTGCCGCCGCCTGCGTTTTGCTTGTTCTTGCCACGGATGGCGTCGTACATGGCGTTGGCCTTGTCTTCTTCATCCGCCCAGGACGTGATCATGTCCTTGAGGTGGGGGATGGACTTGGGGCGGCGACGACCGAAGTCTTGAGGACCATGTGTGGTTCGAGGATCGGTGGATCGTCGCTTCCTTGTGTGATGAGTGATTGACAACGTTGTGTGGACTGATTCTTGGCTAAGTATTGCAGGTGCAGGTTGCGGCTTGACTGGTGTTGGTGCAGGTGAAGAACAAGCGCGAAAGGTCGTTGTCGGTGAGGCCTCCAGGTGTGGAGAAGAAAAGTAGGCTTCGTTCGAGGGACCCGGTGGCCAGCGGGTTCAAGTGCGGGCTGCATGGTAGCATGAACAGCAAGATGAAGTCGTGGACGGTTTCTTGGTTGAGACTCAAAACCAAGGTCGAGTCGGGACTACGAGGGAGCCGAGTCATGAGTGGAGATTGGCGGAGGCTACACCGAGTTCGCGGGGTTTCCGGTGGTTCACCAGAAAACCACTGGGTTCCTTGGTTGATCCACAAAGCCAAGACCGAAGAACCGAAGACGGTCTTTGCGGCGGTGCGGACCGGTCTGACCGGTGGGTCTGACCGGTCTGATCGGTGGGTACCGGTCTGACCGGTGGGGAGCACCGGTCTGACCGGTGTGCGACGACGTAGTCCGGAGACTTCGAAGCAGAGGACACGCGTCGGGATCGCATGGCTTGCGTCGAGGCTACGCAGGGTGCGGTCGCCGGGCATCCGTCCGATGGTGAAGACATGAAGACTTCCAAATCCGCCCTTGAGGGGCTTGTATCCCTAGTTAGTAGGAAAGGGCATTTTAGTCTTTCGGTTGCCTCCATATAACCCACGAGGTGAGAGGATGGCAGCTAACTCTTGGAACCGTAGCTCTTTTGTTTTCCTAATTTCCTTCCTATTTTCCATAGGATTTCCATAGGACTAGCTTGAGAGCTTTATGGTGAGATCTTGTGAGAGAGTTGGATGATCGGGCGGCAAGCTAGACCTTGTATGAACCTTTGTTGCGTGTATAGATGATTCGGCGTGGTTCCTCAAGGTTTGGATGTGTTGTTTCTGGTTGTTCTTGGCGGTGATTTTCGGAGCCCTCTCTTGGTGATTTTTTGGGGTGTTTTCGGGTCCTTTCTGTTGGGAATTTGATGGGGGAAATTTGTGAGAAACCTTCGTGGTTCTTTGGGCTCTGATTCCCCTCCCAGATTCGTGAGTAAAGGGGCTCGATTTTGGGGTTTTCCGAGTTCTAGGGTTTGTGGTGCTCTTGGCAGGATTTCTTCGATTCCTCCTTTTTTTTGGACGAGTTTTGGTGGGATTAAACTTGGCTATGGACTCCTCATGAGGTGTTCCTAATATCCCCAAAGTCTTGTTCAAGTCCGTGGAGCGATTCGGGAGATCGAGGTTTGGAATTGGGGGAATTGACCCGCGGGTGTTGTTCATCCCGAGCTGCCTAGGCTACACCGGTCTGACCGGTGCTCTTGACCGGTCTGACCGGTGCAACCCTCGGTGGGATTTTGCTCGGGTGAACGTCTGGGTGTGTTCGCTGTTGTCACGTGTTGCGGCTGTTTCGAGTTTGGGTCAGTTTGGAGGTCGGTTGACTTGTTTGGTGCCTTGAGGGCTTTCAGGCTGTGACCGGTCTAACCGGTGTGTCTCACTGGTCTGACCGGTGTGGAGCCACTTAGTGAAAGTTGCCAAGTTTCACCAGCAGGGACCGGTCTGACCGGTGGTGCTCACCGGTCTGACCGGTGTTGGTCTGAACACTCGAGGTTTGGAGTTCCGCTGCGTTCTCGGGTCGGAAGGGTGTGTGTGTTGGTTCCTAGGTCCAGTGGCACTCCAGTGGCTACGTGGGCTTGGCCAACTTGGGTAGTGAGTCAGAGACGTGTGTTGGAAGCCGTGTTCATCTTGTAGGAGTTTCCATCTCCTTCAAGAAGAATTTTTATCGGCTCCATTCACTCCCCCCTCTCTGGTTCGCTGTATCGGTCCTTCAAGTGGTATCAGAGCCGGTTCGGGTCTTTGTTGACTCTAACCAGTCTAAGATCCAAGGATGGCCTACCAGGAACGGGGCTCGGGTCCTCCACACTTCGATGGCAAGAACTACCAGATGTAGAGCAAGCGGATGGGTGCGTTTCTTCGCGGAAAGGGTCAGATCCTTTGGGATGTCACGGTGGACACAGGCTATGTCCAGCCGATGGACTTCCTCACTCCAGGATTGAGGGACAGATTCGACGCCAACAATAAGGCAGTCGACTACTTGTTTCGTGCTTTGTGTCAGCCTGAGTTCGATCGGGTGCACACCGAGCACTTGGCTTGTAGGATTTGGGCGGTGTTGAAGGAGGCTCATGTTGGGAATGCCCAGGTTCAGGCACGGATGTATGCAACCTACCGGAGAGAGTACGAGAACTTCACTCATCTCCCCGATGAGTCCATCGATGCCTTGTTTCAGAGGTTCACGATGGTTGTGAACAACATGAGAGTACGAGAACTTCACTCATCTCCCCGGTGAGTCCATCGATGCCTTGTTTCAGAGCACATAGAGCGACTCGGACTCTGATTCCGACGACGAGGTGCGTGATGAACTTCCCTTCTTGCGCCAGGAGAATGAGAGGCTTGGCTCTTTGCTTGATAACCATGATGACATGCTTAGAGAGGCCAAGAAAAAGGAGAAAAGAGCGTAGGGCTTCACTCGAGGATGCTAGGACTAGAGTGGCTGAGCTAGAGACACAGGTGCTTGATAGCAAGCTTGAGATTGATTCCCTTAAGGCTAGCCCTGTTGTTTCGGATGAGGTTGATTGTGCTGATTGCTCCATCTTTTTTACTGATCTTGCTTTGTTTAAGGAGAAGCATGCCTCCAAGTGCGAGGAACTAGATGTGCTTAGGGTTGAAGTGGCTGAGCTTAAGTCTAGCCCTGCTTTGCTAGGTGCTTGCACTTCTTGCCCTATTTTGCATGCTAAGATTGATGAGATGCATTCTTACACTAGTTCACTTGAGGCTAAATTGAAGGAACCCATGCCTACATCATGCTCTACCTGTGAAATGCAGTCTCTGAAAAATTTGGAACTTGCACATTATGTTGATCGTTTGCAGGATGAGAATGATGACTTGAGGAAGTTGATGGGTTGGTTGTCTGGTCACGAGCCTCAGTTGAGGATGATGATCGAGGCATTTAAGAGGCAGGATGGTGAGGGACTTGGGGCAAACAAGGTTGGTGAGGGAAGTGGAGAGAAAATCCCAGAGCCACCAAAAACCCACCACAAAAATGATTTCCCCCCAAAACCTAACCATCTTAGGAACCGACTAGACACAACCCCAGCTCCACTTGTGTTTCCTACACCCACAAATGATCTACAAAAGCTATCAAGTTTGTGAGCACTTCGGGGAAAGTGTTCTTTGGGAAAGAAAGTGAGAAGGCTAGTGAGGGGAAACCGGTGGAGGAGTTGAGTGGAGAGAAACCTAGTGAGCAGCCACATCCCAAGCCTAAGTCTAAGCTTGTGAGGTTCCATTGTGGCTATTGTGGGAGAGATGGCCATAAGGATGAGTTTTGCTTCAAGAGGAAGCGAGAGGAGAGAATGGCAAAGGAGTGGGCTAACAAGGACAAGTACCACCCTTCCGATTGTGTACTTGAGCCTCGTGTGCAGATGCCCAGGGCCAAGGAGAGTGTGAGGACAATTCGGGCTTGGGGAGAGCGGAAGGCTGTTGGAGGTGCTGCTGCCCAGGTCACACCGGTCAGACCTGTGTGGGGCACCGGTCAGACCGGTGCAGGCCTGGACAGGAAGCGGTTTGGGTTTCATGCTCGTACAGGTGCGAGGGTTGTTTCTGGAGGTCGTGGTTCTGGTTGTTGGGCTGGAGAGTTTGCAGGTGGTCAGGTTGCTAGGCATTCTCCTCCTCGAGTTCACTACGGGGATGGGAGGAGTCTAGCTTTGAGAAGGAGAAGAGGGACGGTCCGCGGGTTCTCTTTTGTGGTTTTGGTCCTCCTCCAGGCAGAGAGGGGTGGTTCCCTCAAGGTGGTTACCGTGGTGGTGTTCGTGGAGGTAGCTTTGGTAGGAGAGATGCTTTGGTTGGTGCTAACCCCACTTTCGAGCAAATGTCTCGGCACTGGTTTTACTCTTTTGGTACTAACCCCTGTGCTAAGTCGTTTGTTCGCTCACGTGCTCGTTTTTGAATTTCAGGTGGGAGACTTGAAGAACATTTGGTTGATTGACTCCGGTTGCTCGAGGCATATGACCGGAGACAGGGGGTGGTTCTCAAGTCTCGTCCCGGTGGTGACAAGGAGGTACATCACTTTTCAGGACAATGGGCGTGGGCGTGTGCTTTCAGAAGGTGAGATCAAAGTGACTGACAAGATCACTTTGAGGCGTGTTGCTCTTGTTCAATCGCTGGGCTGCAATCTACGTTCTGTGTCCCAGCAGTTGGATGAGGGTATTGAGGTGTTGTTTCGTCCTGGTGGTTCTCGGATTTTGGACTCTCGAGGGGACCTTGTCTATATGGTCGTTCCCGAGGGTCAGGTGTTTCGTGCTGATTTTTCTCAGTCTTCGGGTGTGGAGCGTTGTTTCTTGGCTGGTTCTTCGAGTGAGTTGTGGAAGTGGCATAGGAAGTTGGGTCACTTGAGCTTTGACCTTTTGTCTCGCTGGAGTGAACTCAAATTGGTCCGAGGATTGCCACGGTTGAGCCTTGAGAAAGAGTTGGTTTGTGCGCCGTGTAGGCATGCCAGGATGGTAGCCCCTTCTCACCCGCCTCTCACCGATGTGATGACTGAGCGTCCATGTGAGCTGCTCCATATGGACCTTGTTGGCCCAGCTCGTGTGCGATCTGCGGGTGGGAAGTGGTATGTCCTTGTTGTGGTGGACGTCTATTCTCTGTATGCGTGGGTGTTCTTTCTCGAGGATAAGGGGGAGACGTTTGGTTTTGTTCAAGATCTAGTCTTGAGGTTGAGGAACGAGAGGCACGGAGATGCCATACGAGCTATCCGCGGTGATAATGGCTCGGAATTCGGGAACTCTCGTTTTGAAACCTTTTGCCATGACTTGGTTCTTGAGCACCAGTTTTCGAGTCAGTATACGCCTCCCCAGAATGGTGTTGTGGAAAGGAAGAACAGGACCTTGTGCGAGATGGCTCAGACGATGCTTGATGAGCATAGGACTCCGAGGAGGTATTGGGCTGAGGCGGTGAATACCGCGTGCTATGTGTCAAACAGGATATACCTCAGAGTGCACAAGAAGAAGACATGCTATGAGTTGATGCATGGTCGCACACCCAAGGTGAGTCACTTCCATGTCTTTGGTTGCAAGTGTTTCATTCTGAAAAAAGGCAGGAAGTTGGATAAGTTTGAGGCTAGGTCTGTCGATGCCATTTTCTTTGGTTATGCATCTCATTATAGAGCATATCGTGTTCTCAATCTTGAAACTAACCAAATCGTGGAGACTTGCGAGGTAACCTTCGACGAGACAGAGCCACGTAGTCAGCTTGTCTTTGAGTGTGCAGGTGATGATGAGCTTGGCGAGGAGATTTTTCAGGATGAGGAGCATGAACATGGAGAAGATGAAAATGGCGGTGCGGTGCCCCGGCTGAACATGTACCCACTACTTCGACTACGGTGATGGACGGACCCTCTACTACACCTACGACGACAAATCAAGAACGAGGAGAAGCTGATGTTGAGGGGGAGGTAGCATCGAGGCGAGAACCTACCCGGCGAGTACAAGTGGATCACCCAGCTTCGAGGATCATCAGCGACATGAATGAACGCACTACACGGTCGAGGGTTCGAAACAATTTTCATTTCGCTCATGCTGCGTTTGTTGCTACTTTTGAGCCCAAAGACATTGGACATGCACTATCTGATCACAATTGGGTTAATTCGATGCATGAAAAGTTGGAGAACTTTGAGAGGAATCAGGTGTGGGAGTTGGTTGACCCTCCCCTAGGGTGTAAGCCGATTGGTACAAAGTGGGTGTGGATAAACAAAGCGGGAGAGAAAGGCGAGATTGTGAGAAACAAATCGAGGCTTGTTGCTCAGGGGTTAAGTCAGAAGAAGGGGATCGACTACGAGGAGACCATTGCTCCCGTAGCCCGTTTGGAGGCGATTAGGATCCTCCTAGCCTTTTCGGTGGCTAAAGGGTTCAAGTTGCACCAAATGGATGTGAAGAGTGCTTTCCTGAATGGTGTGTTGGAGGAAGAAGTGTATGTGAGGCAGCCTCCGAGGTTTGAGAGTGAGAAGTACCCCCACCGGGTGTACAAGTTGAGGAAGGCGCTGTATGGATTGAAGCAGACGCCTAGAGCTCGGTATGGTAGGTTGAGGGGGTTCTTATTTGAGAGAGGTTTTGAGATGGGGAAGGTCGATCAGACCTTGCTTTTGCTGAGGCAGGGCAGAGATATCCTGATTGTGCAGGTGTACCTGGATGATATTGTCTTTGGTGGCTCGTCTAACTCTCTTGTTGCAAGGTTTGCAGGTGATATGAGCAGGGAATTTGAGATGAGCATGATGGGAGAGTTGCAGTTCTTCCTCGCGCTACAAATCAAGCAATCAAAGGAAGGAACATTTGTGCACTAGGCTAAGTACACCAAGGACATTGTGCGGAAATTCAAGATGGAGGACTCCAAGGCTATGACGACGCCGATGAGTACGACAACAGCTCTTGATGCGGACGAGGAAGGTGAACATGTGGACCAGAAGGAGTACCAGAGCATGATCGGGTCAATCCTCTACTTGACGGCGACGAGGCCAGACATACAGTTCTCGGTGTGTCTGTGCGCTCGTTTTCAAGCGTATCAGAGGACTTCGCATCGGCAAGCGGTGAAGCGAATTTTCAGGTACTTGCGTCACACTCCCGACTTTGGCCTTTGGTACTCCACGTCCTCTTCTTTGGCGCTTCATGGTTTTTCACACGCGGATTTTGCCGGGTGTCGGTTGGATAGGAAGTCCACTTCTGGGACTTGCCAGTTTTTGGGTTCTTCTTTGGTGTCTTGGTCTTCCCGCAAGCAGTCGAGTGTTGCTCAATCCACTACCGAGGCCGAGTACGTTGCCGCTGCTAGTTGTTGCTCTCAGCTCCTTTGGATTTCATACACCATGAGTGACTTTGGTGAGGAGTATACCCATGTCCCACATAGAAGTGAGGTATCATTTCCTGAGAGACAACATAGAGAAAGGAAAGATAGCTTTGATCCATGTACCCACACATGACCAACTAGCCGATATTTTCACCAAACCCCTAGATCAAGCAACTTTCACTCATTTGTGGGGGGGGGGGAACTTGGTGTGTGTTTGATTTCTTGAGTTGGGTGTGTGGGAGCTCTTTTTGTAGCATATGTATAGCTTTCCTTTGTGCATTTCTTGCATTTGGCATGGCATATGTAACATGATGTATAGGCATCCTTGTATCTTAGATTGCATGCATTTTGTATCATATGCATTGGTTAGGAAAAGCTTCTCTCATATACATTGTTCACCATGGAATGAGATATATGTCTTTGTGAGCTTGTTTGGTATGCTATGGTTAGTTTGTCTTAGCTCTTGATGATCTTGATGAATAATCCATGGTTGATGGCTATGTTTTTGAAAAATTGTCACATGTATGCCCTCTCATGTGTAAATGCCTTTATATGATCTTGACATGTTTTAGTGGCTTGGCTATGCTTAATTTGTGGTTGGATAGCTAGTTTATTGATCATATGGGGCCAAAGGCTCATTTACCATTATGAATGTTTAGCCCTCTTGTTTTATCTTATGGAGGGGCATAAGTTTCTTTTTGTCGCAAAGACATTTCATATACCATTTACAAATCTGAAAATGAAATGAAAAATGCTTGGAAAATATGCTCCCATGTCATATGTGCTGAATTTAATTTGCTTTGGGTGCTAAACCGTTGCATGATGCCTACCAATGAGAAGTCTCATACATAGAAGTAGGCACGTGGCTCGGTGGCTTTGACATGACATGAGGTGCTTGTGGGTGTTTGTGATGGTCTTATGATTAGAATGGCTGTCCTAGCATGAAGTTTGTGTGGCTTTGCCATTGTGATATGTTTTGATCATGTTTAGGACTTTGCTCATGAGAGGCAAGTTTTTTTCGCAAAATTGCCCAAATCCATCTTAGCTTCGTCCAATGGTTGTGAAACTTGGTAATCATGTAGTTGAGATCGATACGAAGCCGTAGAGTATCTAACTTGCTCATTTGGACATGTGTAGCATTCTTTGTTGAATTTTGTCTATTTGAGAAGCTCTAGGTTGAAAATTTTGCATTTTTGGCTTGATTAATGCATTGCCAACATGGGGGGGGGAGTTTGAGCTTGAAATGGCTTGTTGGACGCATTTAGAAGGTTTTCAGGTGGTTTCGAGCCATTTCTGGGCTCTATTGTACACCGGACTGACCGGTGTGAGTGCTGATCCTGTGCACATCTTAGGCACCGGTCTGACTGGTGGTTGTGACCGGTCTGACCGGTGTGAGCTGAAGTTGTTGCAGTTGCCCTGTTTTCAGCTGGTTTGCATGCATTCGTCCAGGGGGAGGTGCATTGGTTCAGGGGGAGCTTGCATGTGTGCAGGGGGAGCTCTTTGTGGTTGTTCAAGCTTTGCTTTGGTGGTTTGCGCTCTTTGTGTGAGTTTTGTTTTGTCTCCGATATGTCGAGCCGTTTCCCTTGCCTAAGGGGTCCGAGACTTGTCTTCTTCAAGTGATCTTGCTCTTTGCCTTTGTTTGGCTTTCAATCGCTTGTTGGAGTTTCTTTTTGTTCGTTTCTTTCATTTTTCTTTTCTCTCTTGTTACTTTTATATGGGTGTTGTCAATGCACTCATCAAGGGGGAGATTGAGGACCATGTGTGGTTCTAGGACCGGTGGATGGTCGCTTCCTTGTGTGATGAGTGATTGACAACGTTGTGTGGACTGATTCTTGGCTAAGTATTGCAGGTGCAGGTTGCGGCTTGACTGGTGTTGGTGCAGGTGAAGAACAAGCGCGAAAGGTCGTCGCCGATGAGGCCTCCAGGTGTGGAGAAGACAAGTAAGCTTCGTTCGAGGGACCCGGTGGCCACCGGATCAAGTGCGGGCCGCATGGTGGCATGAACAGCAAGATGAAGTCGTGCGGGCCGCATGGTGGCATGAACAGCAAGATGAAGTCATGGACGGTTGCTTGGTTGAGCCTCAAAACCAAGGTTGAGCCGGGACTACGTGGGAGCCGAGTCATGAGTGGAGATTGGCGGAGGCTACACCGAGTTCGCGGGGTTTCCGGTGGTTCACCAGAAAACCACTGGGTTCCTTGGTTGATCCACAAAGCCAAGACCGAAGAACCGAAGACGGTGCTGCAGCAGTGCCAGACCGGTCTGACCGGTGGGGAGCACCGGTCTGACCGGTGTGCGATGACGCAGTCTGGAGTCTTTGAAGCGGAGGACACACGTCGGGATCGCATGGCTTGCGTCGAGGCTACACAGGGTGCGGTCGCCAGGCATCCGTCCCATGGTGAAGACATGAAGACTTCCAAATCCGCCATTGAGGGGCTTGTATCCCTAGTTAGTAGGAAAAGGCATTTTAGACTTTCGGTTGCCTCCATATAACCCAAGAGCTGAGAGGATGGCAGCCAACTCTTGGAACCCTAGCTCTTTTGTTTTCCTAATTTCCTTCCTATTTTCCTTAGGATTTCCATAGGACTAGCTTGAGAGCTTCATGGTGAGATCTTGTGAGAGAGTTGGATGATCGGGCGGCAAGCTAGACCTTGTATGAACCTTTGTTGCATGTATAGATGATTCGGCGTGGTTCCTCAAGGTTTGGATGTGTTGTTTACGGTTGTTCTTGGTGGTGATTTTCGGAGCCCTCTCTTGGTGATTTCTTTGGGGTGTTTTCGGGACCTTTCTCTTGGGGATTTGATGGGGGAAATTTGTGAGAACCCTTCGTGGTTTTTTGGGCTGTGATTCTCCTCCCAAATTCGTGAGTAAAGGGGATCGATTTTGGGGTTTTCCGAGTTCTAGGGTTTGTGGTGCTCTTGGCGGGATTTCTTCGATTCCTCCTTTTTTTGGACGAGTTTTGGTGGGATTAAACTTGGCTATGGACTCCTCATGAGGTGTTCCTAATATCCCCAAAGTCTTGTTCAAGTCCGTGGAGCGGAGATCGAGGTTTCGATTTGGGGGAGTTGACCCGCTGGTGCTGTTCATCCCGAGCTGCCCAGGCTACACTGGTCTGACCGGTGCTCTTGACCGGTCTGACCGGTGCAAGCCTCGGTGGGATTTTGCTCGGGTGAACGTCTGGGTGTGTTCGCTGTTGTCCCGTGTTGCGGCTGTTTCGAGTTTGGGTTAGTTTGGAGGTTGGTTGACCTGTTTGGTGTCTTGAGGGCTTTCAGGCTGTGACCGGTCTAACCGGTGTGTCTCACCGGTCTGACCGGTGCGGAGCCACTTAGTGAAAGTTGCCCAGTTTCACCAGCAGGGACCGGTCTGACCGGTGTTGGTCTGAAGACTCGAGGTTTGGTGTTCCGCTGCGTTCTCGGGTCGGAAGGGTGTGTGTGTTGGTTCCTAGGTCCAGTGGCACTCCAGTGGCTACGTGGGCTTGGCCAACTTGGGTAGTGAGTCGGAGACGTGTGTTGGAAGCCGTGTTCATCTTGTGGGAGTTTCCATCTCCTTCGAGAAGAATTTTTATCGGCTCCCATTCACTCCCCCCTCTCTGGTTCGCCGTATCGGTCCTTCAAGTCTTCAAAGGTGCGGCGGTGGTAGAGGCCGTCTTGGAAGAGGTCGATGACCTCCTTGTCGGTGATGTCGACTACGGTAGCGCGCTTGTCGAAGAAGCGGCTCATGTACTTGCGGAGGGTCTCGCCTTGTTCCTGCTTGACCATGGCCAGGTCCATGCGAGTACCCGATCGGCCCATGGCGCCTGCGAAGTTGCTGGTGAACTGCTCCTTCAGCTGGTCTCACTTGTCGATCGAGTGCTTGTCCCGCGACTCGAGCCATGTGAGTGGAGCTTGGTCCAGGCAGAAGGGGAAGTATAGGCACTTGGTGTCGTTGTTGCCGCCAGCGTTCTCGATGGAGAGGGAATAGCACCTGAGCCACTAGATGGGGTCCTGCTTCGCGTCGTACTTGGTGATCCCCAAAGGCTTGAACTTGTCGGGGAGGAGCAAGTTGCGAGGTCGAGGTGAGAAGGCGGGGAAGCCGTCGTTGTCACCTGCCGTGGCTGACTTCTTCCGCCGCAGCTCCTCAATCTTCTGGCGGGCGTCATAGCCGCCCTGTGAGGCACCGGAGGCGTGGCTGTTCCCGTGGTCTCGACCGCCGCGGTTGCCGCCGCCGCCGGCCCTCCTATTGGCTCCGTGGTTGGAGCTTCCGTCGTCGCTGCCACCGCCGTCAGGGTCACGACTACTGCCGTCAGGAGCGCGATGAGGGACGACCTCGCGATTGCTGTTGCCACTCTATGAGGGTCCGCCGGCGTTTGCGCGAGTACGGTTGGGCTGAGCCGGCAGCTCGGCTCGAGTACGGTTGCGGCCGAGGTCAGCACTGTGACTTGTAGCTTCGTTGTCGCGGTTCCTGGCGGGAGGAGGCTGGTTGACCCTGTTGTCGACCCGCATGAAGTAGGCGTCTTCAGCGAGCTTGGCAATGACTTCTCCGGCGCGTATTCCCTGAGCCTGGCGTGTGATCGCTGTGATCGACATGAGTCATTGCTCAGGGGTAGTGTGTACTCTGCTCTCGACCGCCTCGAGAGCTTCCGCAAGATTGCGGATGGGGAGGTTGTCTCTAAGACGCCGGCGTCGTTCGTTGCGCTTCCTGTTACGCTCACGTCGAGCGTCCCTATTGGCGGCGGTCTCGTTTGCAGGTGCATCGGTAGACAACTCGTCTGTAGAGTTGTCTTCAAGGTACTTGTCTTGAGCTGTCCCTGATGGTCCGGGGGTGTCGCCGGCAGCCATGAAGACTTGGCAATCAGGGTTGCCGAGGCTGGACTCAGAGCTCGCCACTTCGGTTGGAGTGTACGAATCAGCCCGGGCAAGTGGTGTTCCCTCCTGGAACGGGAGCGAGTCGAGGTAGGCGACGTAGCGTGAGTCTCCACTTATCAGGTCTGCGGTGTTGCGGTCTTGCCAGTAGACGAATCTTCCGGCAGGTGTGGACATTATAACCAGCCCAGAGGCCGGCCCTGATAAGGGATGCTCAGTATTGTTATCCTCGGACTCGGGATCCTCTGGGTCCGACCAGAAGTCGAACTCGTATGCGGAATCCGAGTAGAAACCGGAGATGGGGTTGGAGTCCGAAGCGTGGCCGGGGGTGGTGTCGGAGTCCGAGTTGTACTCGGGTACGGGCTCCTTGCCGGCCCGGCGCGAAGAGGGAGCCCCCGTGCGGGCCATGCAGGGGTTGCGGGGGCCACGCGTGGAGCGCTCGCGGGGTGGGGGACCACATGCCATGGCTAAGCAGCCGGCTCGCATGCGATAGCCCACAGAGACGTCGAGTTCGAGTTGGAGGCGGACCCGAGCTCGAAGTCACCGTGTTGGTCGAAAAGCGAAATTTCGCCGAACTTGCCGGCGAGTTCGCCTGTGACAACTTCGGGAAGCGTCACGAAGCCAGTCTCCGGGATGGGTGACATGGTGAGGCGGCGCTGGAAAGATCCCGCGCCGTCAACAGTGCAGACCCAAGCGCCGAAAACGAAGGTGTCGCCGCCGTTGAAGGTGACAGTTGGCTTGAAGTAGACAGGCGCCGTCGAGTTCGCCATGTGATCTCGGGCGAGATCCCCTACCTGGCGCGCCAGCTGTCGGTGTTTTAGACCGGCAACCTACTAAGGGGAGTACCCGAAGTAGATGAATGTGGCCTCGCCGAGATCGGTAACTCGAAGGAAGAGACACGTGGCACACAATTTAGACAGGTTCAGGCCGCGAGGTGCGTAATACCCTACGTCCTGTATGCTGCGTAGCTCTGGATTGATTGGGTACGATTACGAGATGGTGCAATTGTACGCCATGAGATGAGATGATAGAGAGAGGGTCCTTGCCTCGCCTTATATAGTCCGGGAGGCAGGTTACAAGTCGAAATAGGGAGAGTGTTGACGGTTAATAGTTGTATCAAAGTTCGTTTGTGACTTGCAAGCGGACAAGTCTCCCGTCGTAGTCAAGGGACCCTTCTTCCCTCGAGTGGTGAACCCAAGGTATCGAATCCGTGGAACAATGTGCAACGCAAGGATTTAATCTAGTAAAGCAAGGTAAAGCTATCTAATGAAGACAAGTTGCATCTAATCTACTAACTCATAAAGAAAACGAATCTAATCTAATCTACTAAAGAGGTAGCAAGAGAAAACAAGAGATAACCAATCTAGAGAATCTAGATCATGCTTATGTTGTAGCTCCAAACAAGATAGATAAAGATAGCAAAGCGAATCTCATTAAAAGCATCTTTAAATCGTGGCCTTCCCATCCGACTCCGAAAACACCCGCCTTTCGAGACCCCCGTTCTGTCACAACGTATCCCTATTCATGCGGGGAGCTTAGGGCGAGTTCGATAGAACAAGTTGAAATCACTTGGCCGGTCCGGTATGCACCTCTAGCCACCGCGGCTACAAGAGCACCCTATGTAATCTAGGCGCAAACTAGATCGTAGAAGAAGCAAAACCAAGAAGAAAACAAAATCATCGAGAAGGCACTTGATCGCTAGAAATCGAATTCACTTACAAACTTCACCATGAATGATTACATGAACAAGATCACCACCGGGGGCCCTCCCTCGATCTTGATCCTCGCTCCGAGCTCCGACGTGGTCTTCCATGCAAGGTTCCCACGTCGGCCAGGGAAACCCTAGACAACTAGCATGACCCTCATCTTCAAGTTGGTGTCCCTCAAGCTTCTCTCGCTCCTCGGCGGCGGAATACGACTTCGGTTCGCGTGGCTCTCGGTCGGGGGGCTATTTATAGCCCGAGAAGCAATTAGGTCAAAGGAGAGGCCGATTGGGCCCCGAGTGGGCCGGGCCGGCCGGCCTGGGCCGGCCGGCCGGGGCCCAGTCGGCCCATCCCGCGGCTTGCTTCGCCGGTGTTGCTTCCCACGACTTCTAGATGTTCTCCCCTTTTGCATGTGGGCCCTTGACGTCGGTTTCTCCCCGAATTGGACTCAACTCCTTGTCTTGCAAGATTCAAGACTTTTCGGTTCGGTCCTCGGAGTTTATCATCTTCTCGGGCTTGGTCCTTGGGCTCTTGGAGTCATGTTCACTTCATTGCTTGACTTGTATCGGGCTTCAAGATCTTGTCATGAGGTGCTTAATGAACTTATCCGGAAGTCTTGCTTTCAACGTTAAAACCCCCGCGTAAACACTTAACTCCAAAACCGACATGCACAAGTGAACTTGTTATACCACGGGGGTTAGTACCAATGAATAAGATACAAAAGTCATGCCAACACCGAAGGTAAACTCATGGCTAGGTTGACGGAATTTCACCGTCAACATCTCCCCCATGCTTAAACCTTGCTCGTCCTCGAGTAAGCCTTCGATGGATATCATCGTTGCCCATCAATGTTTAAACCTTGCACTTGATCATACATGAAAAAAAACATAATGCTCTCAAAAGTTTAATTCGTTAAAGTTCCATAATGTACTAGCCTTCACCTCTACGGAGGGTAGATTCTTATTAAGCTTATCCCACAAGTATTAACATGCTCACAAAGTTTAAATAGACCTCAGAATTTTTGAAATAAAGAACGAGATAAAGAAAAGCTAAACCAAGTTCACAAATTTAAATCATCTTGTATATTGCTCATAAACTCTCATCTCACTTGTCTCTCAAGACTATATATTCTACTCCTTTCCCTCTCATAACATATATGTGTGGTAGGCTTTATATGGAGCTTTGGGAAAGTTTTAGTCCTAACAAGATTTTATAAATGAGGTGTTGTCAAAACAAGACAAGCTTCTCATGGTCTTACCGAGACTCGTCAAAAAGGTCATTGGAAAATAATGTTAAATCAAGGAGGGGAAAGAGAAAAATACACACACTTTAGATAAGTGAACATGTGCAAGTGGCAAAGAGTGATCCCGAGGCACAAAAGAAGTCCTCGTTATCGGATTGCACATGGTTGGAAAATGAGAATGGATCTTTTTAACTTGAAGCCTTGAATGCACTCTTAGAGAACCGGGGAGTTCACTTTACGCACATATATATTTTCTCTTTCTCATATTTCTCATTCTTTTCTTTCTTTCATTCATTCATTTTTTTTCTTGTCATATATTCAGTCCATGACTTTCACAACGAAGTTTTGATTTTTTTTATACCTTGAAAGTCATGAATATCACTGGATTTTTTTTCTTCTTTCATCATCATTTTTTTTTAAAAATATTTCCCTTTGAACTCTAAAACTGCATCGTACCTACCTCCTCCCCCATGCTTAGACGTTGCTCGTCCTCGAGCAAAGAGGCGAAAAATAAGGTAGGTATCGGGGTATTCTTCCTTGGAGAGATACTTGAAATCTTCAATGTTGGCACCGTCTTGCGATCTTCCTTGAATTGATGATCCATTCTCAACGATAGGTTGTGGTCAAGGAGGTAATCACAAAAGATGATATTTGGTTTTAAGGGTGGATATCCGGCGAGGTTTGTGAGATCTCCAATGCGGGGATACACAATGCACGGATAAAAGGCTAGCAAAAAGATAGATACGCAAAAACGGAATGACCAGCTTCTTAGTCTCGGGCCAGAGAAATCATGGCCTGCAATAACTCACTCAAAAATAAATCTTGTATACTAAGTTTTTGCACTCAAATATATATAAGGCTCTGGATAGGTTGAGCAACACACAAGTGATATTTGTGACAAGGTTAGCAATATTTTTGAGCATAAAAGACATCTTTAATCTATTCATAACTTGAGAGCACATAAAACACTATGGGTCTTTATTTTAATCATAACCTCCGCTGAAGATTGAGCTAGCATTTAGATAATTTCAGATTTGTATTTTTAAGAGAGCACTAGTTCAAACATGCATAAATCAATTACAAAGATAAACAAAGAGGAAATTATAATCATATATCATCATGGCACAAACTTTGTAACTTTACCAAAGGTAAAAACTTGGTGGCGACATTATTCATGATGAAAATAAACACTAAGATACACACTGAAAATTAAACTAAAAACTGAAAATTAAAGCAAAGCTGAAAATACTACGCAAACATAGGCGCAAACAAGCTGAAAATTAAAGAAAAGGGGGTAAAGGAAAGATAACTAAAGCTTCTCCTCTCTCTAATCTTCCGCCGGTGGTTGATGTTGATAGCCTTGGTTGTTGTACCCTTACTTGTAATAGGAATGCACCACTCCTCCTATGAATTGTCTGACGGTTCTAGGTGAAGGTGTCCAAGCACATAAGCGACGTTTGCATTTCCTTCACCCATTTGGTTTGCATTGGTTTGGATGGCTGCAATAATTTGCATGATCCTTGCAGCGTATCCTCCAATGGTGGCCACATTTTGTTGTGGTTGAGGAAGGTGTGCATATGGCTCCGCAAAGGCTACGTTGGGCACCGCAAAAATGGTTGGGGTATGGCTGCACCACTCCCCCATGCTTGCATTGGTACACCACCGTAGTAACTCGGCGGCGCCGGGGTTCCTCCCAATGGTGGGACATAATTTTGTTGTGCACCTCCTTCTTGGGCCATAGAAGATCCTTCTCCTATAATTCTTTTCTTTTATTTTTTTTTCTTCGCCGGCACAAGAAGTCCTTCCTCTAACCGATCTTCTTCCCCTCAAGAAAAGTCTTAAACTTCAATCCGGAAGGGGCAAATTCACCTAGGCCACTTGGAAGCCTCCTCTCTCATCTTCACTCTTATATTTTCCTTTCTTCATATATTCCTAGGGAAGTCCCGGGTAGGAGATGATTTGGGTTCCTTGTAATACCCGGTTTTAAAGAGATAGCCAATATGGAGAGGTAACAACCCGAACCAATATCTTCCGAACCGATGTTGCTTAACACCACCGGTTAGGTGAGTAGGGTTGATTGGCTGCGAGTAAATCTAATTCAACTCCGTGTTGGTTATCTTTGTCTCTCTTGTTCTCCCAAAAAATCCACTTGCACAAAAGTGACACACTTGGATAATGGGTTCCGGATAGTTTTTTTTTTTCCGTTGATGGTCTCTTCCCGTGATCATACTCCAAAAACCTTCCCATGTGCCTTCATGCACATCCACTTGTTCTGGAGCTCCCTTTTGAAAATAGGGGACACTCGCCCATGGGTCTACGATACTAGAACATGCAATCGTTTCGAACATGAAAACCAATCTAATCTATCGGGGATTGTGTTGAATGGATCCAAGGAAGCATTGGAGCTCTTACTCCCTTTACGGCATGGTTGCTAGCCTTAAGCATTAAAGTATTTTCAGCACAAGATGATAGATAGATAATCCAACAAAGTGTGATTACATCTCAAGATCGATTGAAACCCATGGATGAAAGGAGATTACCCCATCAAGGTGCTAGAAATAGCATCACTGATCAAGGTTACCCTTCCGACGGTGTCTTCCTTCTTCTCCTCTTGTGGGCTCCCTCCAACGGAATGAGGGACTCAGCACTCCTTCATCAAGGGTATGCGCCATGGTCATGAAAATTTCCTAGGCGAATTCCTTGTGGGTGTTTGCCGACACTCCGCTAGAGAATTGCACCGGTGTCCCGTGTGAAACCCAATATGTAGAGAGCTTGGTCGTCGATGTCGACGTTTGCTACAAGCCTCTACTTAAGGCGAGCGAGCTTCTTCTCCTCCTCCGTCATGATGACACACCCCTCGGAATACCGCGGAGCATATGGAGGTGGAGCGGATGATCGTGTCAAGTGGTGAGGTTGGACGGGCGGCTCCTCCATATGTTATCGAGGTTTGGTAAACCTAATAAACGAGTTTTGTGTGGCCCTTATGCCACCAAGGAGAAGAGTGGTTCCTCCTCAGTGGTGCCGTGTCCTCCCCCATACTCCAAGGAGACTCGGAAACCGAGCGCCTCCTCGAAGAGGTTGTCGGTGATGGCTTAGACGACGATGATCCCTTCTTCTTCGGTGAAAAGGCTTGTAGTTTTCTTCCATGATTGCAGCACTCTCCCTCACAAATAAATATCCGGGGTTTTCACCCGGTAACAAGGTACACAAATATTATTTTGGAGTCTGGACTTTGAGTGGATTAAGGATGTGATTTGTTTGCACGAAACAAACGCGGTGGATGGCTAAGTCTAAGGTGATTCCGGCCTACAAACTAGAGCACACGAACAAAGAGTTGGATGAAAGACTTACCTCTCTCCTCCTCTTGGCTCGGTTCTTCTCTAGTGCATTCATGTTGCTTCGTGATTGCGTACACCTTCCAAACGTTCCTGTCCACTCCTTCGCTTGCACTATTGCTCCTTCCACTTGATGTTTTCGCTTTGACTCACTTCCATACTCCCTTGCCTCACATGCATCCACGATATTCCTACAAAACAAAGCCTTGGCTGCCCCCCATGCTTGTACTTTGCATGTGGTTTAAATATGTTGGAGGGGCATCCCGTGATGTACCATGGTGCATGCATGGTTAGGTTAACTAGATTGCCTCCCTTTAAGGCTAAGCACTCCTCTAATTTCGAAATTTAAATATATTTTTCAGAGACATGCAAGAGCTCGAACATAATTTTAGAGAAGTTTTTAAACCATTAAAAACAAATGCAAGTCGAAAATATTTTTTTATTACGTCGATTTCGGTCTCACCGGTATAGTTTGCCTTCATTGGTTGAGAGCAAGCTTTTCCCGGCTTGATCATGGGGGCATAGGTTTAGGTCCTAATTTTGATTAGATGAGAGAGATTTTGAATGAAATAAAATTAAGTGAGGCTTAGAAAAATTCTAATCTTAGAGAAACCAAGGATATGAATTTTTAAACCAACCAAAAATCAAGTTTCTAGGTTCACGCGAGTCCTACCACATGCTGAAATTTAAATAACATCTAGATACAAGTCGTGGCTTTACTCGAGTGTTTTTAGCATGAAAAACAAGTCAACCTCAGCACCATAATGAGGGTGAAAGGTTGATTAAGGTTCTGATTTTTTTTTGGTTTTGGTTGTGGTTTCTCGAAAAGAAGCAAACAATCACAAAGGATGGTTCATGTAAAGGGTTTATGATCAAGCAACATGTTCAACCAAGAATTATGTCTCTAATATTGTTCAACCATTCTAAGTCTAAGGTTTTGCGTAGTAAAATTCAGAACTGAATTAAATTTAAAAAGACTTGAAAAACCTGGAATCGGGTTGTCCTCCCGTAGCTTATTCTTGACTTGACGAAACGGGTTGCCTCCCGCCTAGCGCTTCGTTTATAGTCCATGGCTAGACTTCTTCACTTGATTACTCCGGATCAACGCTCTTTGTGGGCATTGCAATCTTGGGTACCCACTTTGGCTTAGTCAATTTTTTTGGTCTTCACAGGCTGGCTTTGTCCTTTGGTCTTGACGGATGCAACATCTTCCTTGTGGCTCGGCATCTCGAACTCCGGTCCTTCGGTCGTGGTCTTCATGGTCTCTGTGATCCTTCATCTCTCCCGAATGAGTTTGAGTAGCCTTTCGCCGTCTTGGGACCTTGGAGTTGTCTCGGATATTCTTCTTTGTCACCAATCGGTTGTCCGGCAAGTTGTCCCACTTGCGTCTCTAACATCTTCATCACGATGAACACCCCGCATGTGGATCTTGCCTTGGTAGCCTTTAGGTGTTGAGCTTCTTTCTCCGTCTCCATCTTCTCCATCCTCGTTGATCTTGAACGGCCTTCCGGCGTCTTGACTTGGAGGGGGTGATTCCCTTGGAGATTTTGATGGTCCTTCGAGCTTGTGTTGCACGTCACCTTTGCCTGTAAAGTTTTCCTGGATCATCCACAAAAAAGTTTGGGTTTCTTGGAGAGGTAGCCAACCATCTCCGGTTAGGGTTAGTGATAAAACAAAAATCTAAACATAAGAACTAGGGTTAATCAAAACTAGATTAGATTGAAATTTTTTTTTCTTTTTGAGGATGATCAAACATAAGAGATGCAAAAGAAAATCAAAAGAAAAACTGAAAGATAAGCGATACTAGATCGGATCTTGATTGCTTGTTCCCCGGCAACGGCGCCAGAAAAAGGGGCTTGTTGACGGTTAATAGTTGTGTCAAAGTTCGTTTGTGACTTGCAAGCGGACAAGTCTCCCGTCGTAGTCAAGGGACCCTTCTTCCCTCGAGTGGTGAACCCAAGGTATCGAATCCGTGGAACAATGTGCAACGCAAGGATTTAATCTAGTAAAGCAAGGTAAAGCTATCTAATGAAGACAAGTTGCATCTAATCTACTAACTCATAAAGAAAACGAATCTAATCTAATCTACTAAAGAGGTAGCAAGAGAAAACAAGAGATAACCAATCTAGAGAATCTAGATCATGCTTATGTTGTAGCTCCAAACAAGATAGATAAAGATAGCAAAGCGAATCTCATTAAAAGCATCTTTAAATCGTGGCCTTCCCATCCGACTCCGAAAACACCCGCCTTTCGAGACCCCCGTTCTGTCACAACGTATCCCTATTCATGCGGGGAGCTTAGGGCGAGTTCGATAGAACAAGTTGAAATCACTTGGCCGGTCCGGTATGCACCTCTAGCCACCGCGGCTACAAGCGCACCCTATGTAATCTAGCTGCAAACTAGATCGTAGAAGAAGCAAAACCAAGAAGAAAACAAAATCATCGAGAAGGCACTTGATCGCTAGAAATCGAATTCACTTACAAACTTCACCATGAATGATTACATGAACAAGATCACCACCGGGGCCCTCCCTCGATCTTGATCCTCGCTCCGAGCTCCGACGTGGTCTTCCATGCAAGGTTCCCACGTCGGCCGGGGAAACCCTAGACAACTAGCACGACCCTCATCTTCAAGTTGGTGTCCCTCAAGCTTCTCTCGCTCCTCGGCGGCGGAATACGACTTCGGTTCGCGTGGCTCTCGGTCGGGGGGCTATTTATAGCCCGAGAAGCAATTAGGTCAAAGGAGAGGCCGATTGGGCCCCGAGTGGGGCGGGCCGGCCGGCCGGGCCGGCCGGCCCGGGCCCAATTCGGCCCATCCCGTGGCCTGCTTCGCCGGTGTTGCTTCCCACGACTTCTAGATGTTCTCCCCTTTTGCATGTGGGCCCTTGACGTCGGTTTCTCCCCCGAATTGGACTCAACTCCTTGTCTTGCAAGATTCAAGACTTTTCGGTTCGGTCCTCGGAGTTTATCATCTTCTCGGGCTTGGTCCTTGGGCTCTTGGAGTCATGTTCACTTCATTGCTTGACTTGTATCGGGCTTCAAGATCTTGTCATGAGGTGCTTAATGAACTTATCCCGGAAGTCTTGCTTTCAACGTTAAAACCCTGCATAAACACTTAACTCCAAAACCGACATGCACAAGTGAACTTGTTATACCACGGGGGTTAGTACCAATGAATAAGATACAAAAGTCATGCCAACACCGAAGGTAAACTCATGGCTAGGTTGACGGAATTTCACCGTCAACAGAGAGAGTACTAGTCGAGTACGTCTAGGAGTCTTCCATACAGTGCGGGACATGTACAGCTTCCTAACCGAGTACTTCTCCTTTGTAGTCCTTGTGCTTCACGCCATCAGGTACCGTGCAGCGCAAGTCGGGTAGTCCCAGGGGCCCACCGAGTAGTCGGTCCTGGTACCCACCGAGGTGATGGGCCTAGGGAGGTCCATACGACAAGGGGACCTACGTATTTTTAGATACAGCAGATCTAGGTTTTCACATTTATATTTTTCATGCAAAAATTATTAGGTGGAAGCCTAGACAAGTTTAACAAAAGTTGTAGAGTTTTTCCTAGAAATCCGACAAAATTGGTTTTGCATTTTTCCGATTTCTCTGTGATTTTCTATGGATTTTACAAGATCCAGAAAAGACCAATTACTATTGGAGATCAGGTTTTACTGACAGGCACCTCGAACTATCCTAAACTTCACAACCATGCCCTTACTTCACACATTACACCCTAGACATAAAGAAAGGAATGTAATTGGGTCCCTAGGCCATGGGAGCGGCGGTTCCGGCCAAAATCCGACGGCTCCGGCGACAGGGTCGGCCGGGGAAGGTATGGAGGATGACTAGGGACTCATCAGCGACCGGTTTGTGTGCTTGGTTGGGGGTGGAGGGTGCCGGCGAGGGGGCTCGGCGACGCCCAGTAGCGGTGGCCGCAGGAGCTGGATGCCACATGTGCCGGGGGTGTCGAGTGGATGCTAGGTAAGGTGCCGGAGTGGCTGGGAGGCTTTGGAGGAGGACGTCGGAAGATGTCCAGCGGCGGTGGCAATGGTGAACCGGCGGCCGAGCCAGGCGCAGGGGTGCAGCGTGCTCGCGAAAGGAGGAGCGTGACGGCATTAAGTAGGGGAGCTGCCTCATTCTTCAGAGCTAAGGCATCGTCCAAACCGGCCGTAGCATGATGGCCACCTTGGTAGGCGCCAACAAGAGGGGAAGCAGCGGACGGACCGGTCGGTCCGGCGTGGCGCGCGTCGTCTTCTGGCGCGGCGCGGGATGGTGAAACTTCAATGCGTCTAAGGGCGCGGGATGTTGGGAAGACGCGAGGCGGCCTTGGGAAGGCACGAGTGGGGCGCGGACGCCGAGGCGGAAGGCTGTTGACGTTTAATAGTTGTATCAAAGTTCGTTTAGACTTGCAAGGGGACAAGTCTCCCGTCGTAGTCAAGGGACCCTTCTTCCCTCGAGTGGCGAACCCAAGGTATCGAATTCATGGAACAAATGTGTGACGCAAAAGATGATCTAGTAAAGCCAAGTAACTTCAATCTTCGGTAAAGAGAAACCCTAATGCATCTAGATAAAGAACACAAAACGAATCTAATCTACTAAAGACCAGAGGTAACAAAGATAGATAGGGTAGATAAACCGATCTAGAGAGATCAGGTTAAGCCTTTTGTTCAAGTTCCAAGCAAGAGAAGAAGTAGCAAAATGAATCTTATTAAAAGCCTCTTTAAATCATGGTTTCCCGTCCAACTCCGAAAACGCCCGCCTTTCGGAACCCCCGTTCTGTCACAACGTATTCCTATTCATGCGGGTAGTCTAGGGCGAGTCCAAGGACAAGTCGATTTCTTTCAGAAGATTCTGCGTGTACCTCTAGCCACCGCGGCTACAAGAACACCCTATGTGATCTATCTCGAGAATAGATCTAGAATAAGCAAAGGCGATCGAAAAACAAAGACATCGAAGAAATGCTTTGATAATTCAACTAGTACAATGATACATAAACAAGATCACCACCAGGATCCTACCTTGATCTTGCTTCTGGCTCTAGGAACTCCGACGTGGTCTTCCTTGCAAGGTTCCCACGTCGGCTTGGGAGACCCTAGTCAACTAGCTTGACCCTCTCCTCTCTGGGATGGTGTCCCTCTCTTCTCTGCTCCTCGGCGGCCGATGACGAATTCATTGATGCGTGGCTCTCGACCCTGGGGCTATAAATAGCCCGAATGGCGGCAAGGTCAAAGGAGGGGGCAAATGGGCCCTGGACTGGGCTGGGCCCGCCGCCTTGGGCTGACCGGCCTGGGCCCATCCAGGCCCAGTTCCCGGCCTCCTTCACGTGGCGTCGGTTCCCGAGTCTTCTAGATTCTTCCCCCTTCTGCATGTAGGCCCTTGTCGTCAGTTTCTCTCCATGTTGGACGTAGCTCCTTGTCCCGCAAGATTCGACACTTTTCTGGTTAGGTCCTCGAAGTTTGTCATCTTCTCGATTTAGGCCCCTGGGCTTCTTGGAGTCAAGTTTGCTTCATTGCATGACTTGTACGGGGCTTCAAGGTCTTGTCACAAGGTGTTTGATGAACTTATCCCGGGAGCCTTGCTTTCAACGGTAAAACCCTGCATAAACACTAAACTCCAAAACCGACATGCACAAGTGAACTTGTTATACCATGGGGGTTAGTACCAATGGATAAGGTATAAAACTTATGCCAACACCGAAGGTAAACCCATGGCTAGGTTGACGGATTTTCACCGTCAACACGGGCGCGGCGCTGGTGCGCTCTCGCTCCAACGTTTCAGTGTGCCTCCGTTTGACCATGTTTTTTATCAAAATTTCTCAACTAAAGTGCACTAAGTGATGGATAGGAAAGCTATAGATCTCACTATCCTCTACAACTTTTACAAAGGCTCTACGGTGTTTCTCTCAAAGGATTTTGCACAATCTGCTACCAAACATTGAATGTCGCCATGTCTCGGTGAACAGGAGTTGTTGGCAGTTGACCAAGTTTTTCATCCTAGACAACTTTCATATTGGTAGATTTTTAAGTGTTTAGGTGAAATTTGGGGAACGCGGCAAAAGTTCCGGAAGACATTCGCCGACGCCAGGGTTTAAGTGGGGTTTGACCGACTTTTTGACCAAGGGGTGGCCACATAGGTGTGTTGACTTGTCAAGAGGGTCAATAGGGTTTGTCGGCTCAGTTTTCGAGGTGATGACCCAGGTGGACCTAGGTTTGACCAGTGTCAGCCGGTTTGACTTAGCCGATTAGGCCATTAGCGTTAATGACGCTAATAAAAAACCTGGGGCGTCACAGTTACAGATGTGGGTGGATGTAACAGGCGTTAAGGGCCTGTTACAAATGTTGCGTGACCTATTTGAGGTTTTCACGTAGTGTTAGTAGTGCCATAACCCTCTTCTTGATCTTGTGGCCCAGGTCTATAGCCCTCGTTAGATTTATCCTCTGAACCAATAGTCAAGGGAATTACAGTAACTACTTTAGCCCACTGTGATATCATTGGTTCTTGGTAAAACATTAACATAAATGGAAAATTTAGTAACTAAAAAATTAGTTGAGGCAAAACGACTGTACAATTTTAAAGATGAAGATGCATGCTGCCCTTGTTGCTGATGTGGTACTTATTAAACTTGTATGGAATGTGCAGATGTACATAGGAACAAGAGTAAAACCAAATATAAGAGTCATTCTAAAGGGAAATGCTAAGTATGTATACCATCAATAGCTAAGTATATACACATGTACTTATACAAAGGAACCACGGCATTCCCTGCAATTCCCACAATCACAAGTATATTTATATGCATTTTTATAAAAAGAAAACCAGACACACACATATGTTGTATACTTGATTATATCAACGCTTGTGTGGTGCAAAAGCGCGCTTGGCGCAATTCCATAAACTCAAGCAAATATACCAAATTACGTTATTACTGAATTGTTGTTAATTTTAAAATTATTACCGAGTTGGTAGAATGCATTTACCGAATTGTATAAGACATTTTTAGAGCGGCATACCATCAACTCAAATCCTAGATTCGCCACTGACCTTCGCACTACCAGAGCGGAGGGATCTCTACTCCTCGTTGCTGCCTGCTCGCCATGGCCTCGAGTCAACCTTGTGGATGGATCCCTCCTCCTCCTCCTAGTTGTCGTCATCGCTGGATCCCTCATCTAGTTGTCGTCATTGTCACCGCTGATGCTGTTGGGTCCCTCCTCCTCTAGATCTCGGTATCAGAGGTGTGGTGCACGTCGGGTCGAGCGTGGTGTGGAGCGCGTCTCAGTGAAGGGGTGTAGCGTGCATCTCGGTGTGGGGGAGATGAGGGTGACGAAGGCGAGGGGGAGAAAGCGGCGGCGGTGACATGAGGGAGAGTGGGAGGAGACTGCATGAGGGTGGCGTCCTTCCCTACTAACCTAGTGTGAGTGGGCTTGTGTGGGCCTTAAAACGAGTATTGTAGTCAAGTACAGTACTACTCTACTACTAGTATAGTACATCATACACCTTAGATAAAAAAATCCAATTTCAAGAAATTTGGTTAAACAAGTGTGGCTGTTAACAGAGCATCACATGTTCACATATGACATGCATCACAAGTTCACATCACCAAGAAACCTAACTCATAACAAACATATTCACATCTGACATGAATCAGTAGGGCACATCACCAAAATAAGAATGCATCAGCTGAGCGCATCACCAAACTATATTGTAGCTGCAAGGGAACTAGTTAGCTAGCTAGATGGCTTCTTTTGTGCTGCTGCCTCAAGTTCGGCTAGCCATGTCTCTAGTTTTACAACTCTTTCTGCCAGCTTACCATTCTTGTTTAGAAGTTCAATCTCCTGCCTCTTTTGTGTGGCTTTAAGCTACTCATCGTGCTTGTCGATTCCTTTCTAGATGTAGTCAATTTCATCCCTGATAACAACATGTTCCTAAAACAAAGGAAAAAATTATATTGATGCAAGCTTCATAACAGTTGTAATTTACAAGAAAGCTGTTTACCTCTAACTGGTTTCAAAACTTGCCTGCTTCTCTTCAGCTGATTCCTTGAGCTAGTTGATTTCAGTCCAAATCCTGTCAATGTCATGTGCAACAACTTCCTACAACAAATGGAAATTGATGCATTAGAACAATTGATCAGTGAAGATGTGAAGGTCAAATCGTGCATGAAGGTTTCAGAACATGTCTCATGGTCTTCAGAATCGTCGTCGGAGTTGTTGCCGGACTCGTCGCCGAAGGAGATGAGGTCTACCACCACTCTTTTACCCGGGTCATCGCTAGAGGAGTCCGCGTTCACCTCAATGCTCGTTGACCGCTTCTTCCTTCGCGCTGAGGAAAAAAAGCCTGCCTCTCCATGGTAGGTGTTGCTGGAGTCTGCCAACTTGGCCCTTGCGCGTGTGTACGACTTCCTCCCCCGGGACGACGAAGAACCGACCTCTTTCATGGTGCGCCGAGGAAGACGCACGGGGGCGGCACGCTGGGACGGCTCCTCTTCGTCACCGCGGAATCTCACTCTCTTGGCAGGGGCAGCGGACATCACCGAGGAAGACAGACGGGGACATGGCCGCGGGGCCTCCTCCTTGCAGAAACTTACTCTAGAGTCGCGGGCCATACCTGCGATGGAGACGAGGAACGCAGAAGCCTGAGAAGGGGATAGAAGGCGAAAGGTGGGGCAGAGTGCTTATTAAAAAGGTTCAGATGCACAAATGATACGATGATTAACAACCACACGTCGTCGATGAAGGGGCAGGGCCAGGTTTATTTGAATGAAAAACAATTTGCCTTTCCCCTTTTAATCTGCAATCAAATTTTGTATCACGTATTTCTCTATCAATCGTAATCCAAATTTGATTATATTTGTTTCTGAATTTTTCTAAAATCAACATTTATTCTTTTATAACATTTTTTGTATGCAATTTCATTTCTTGGATGTTGTTTATACACCTTATATTATTCCTTATAAGTACAACATAGAAATAATATTTGTTTTACACAACCATTACTAAAGAAACTTTGCATTACGTAATCTTATGTTTAACATAAGGTTATGTTAAAATTTCAAATGCATATGAGTTCGAACATGTTTTAAAGTGTGGAAAACTTCAATGTTGAAATAACATTCTAAGAAACTATGTGAGAGATGTAGACATTTGTACACAAGTATAATCTTCCGTTTTCGATATCATTTGAATTTTTGTAGACAACCTTAGGGACTTAAATTATGTTGCCAAGTCAATTTATAGAATTTTTAGAACACACTAAGACGTTATTATAATTATTATATCATAAACAAGAGGTAAAAAATCTAATTTTAAGAAATTTGGTTAGACATGTGTGGCTATTGATATTTTATTCAAGTACTAAATTACTAACTATGAATTGTTCATATTTTTTACGAATTTTTGGTGTTGTTTATAGGGTATAATATTTGAGGGAAGCAAGTTTCAATTCAGAAAAATTGTGTCAGGCACACGCGTTAGCGTCAGAAACGTATATAAAAAAGATAATTGTAGCCTGCCCGACCAACAAAAGCGATGCGGCTAGACTAACCCTCGTCGCCAACAAGTGCTCCATTGTTCGAAATGCTCCTGGCCGAATGAATATGCATCTGCCCCGGTGACGCTGGTACACTAACCCTCGTCGCCAACAAGTGTTCCGTTGTCAAAAATTCCCCTGGACGACTGTATATGCATCCGCCCTCGGTAGAGTGAAGGAGACGAGGCTGTTACAGAGACAAGGAAGCGGAAGCCGGAGAAGGGGATAGAAGGTAGAAGGCGGGGTGGAGCGTTTATTAAAAAGGTAATGATACGATGATTAACAACCACCTGTTGCCAATGAAGGGGCGGGGCCAGGTCTATTCGAACAGAGAACAGTTTGTTTTCCCCCTTTTAATCTGCAATCAAATTTTGTATCATGTATTTCTCCGTCAACCGTAATCGAAACACAGAAGGAAGGTGAAAACTGTGGTCGTCTTTATTTCAAGTGTGCAAGCAACTCGGTGAGTAGTCTGTTGTGTCTCCCAAATCTGAGTTAGGGTTCTTATGTGCTTTTGATTCTGCAGTACACCAAGAATTGTGGATTTTATCATTTCCACAAGGAGTATCTCCAGATGCTGAAGGATGCTAGCGTCATTGTTTTTCGACCCTCGAACTAGGCAGACGTGGTCGACGAAGTAGTTGATTCAGTGGAATGTCAAATTACGAGCGGCGAGCAAAGGCAAGCATGGGAGGACAAGAAGAGGAAGAAAGCGGTGGAGGAGAAGATGGACAATGTGATCTGGAAGATGAACTTGATTATTGTGGTTGTTGTTTGTGTAGTATTTGGATGTTTACTAGGGATGTATGCTGCGAAAAAGTAATTCTGGTGTTAAAACTGGTGCTTTTGCTTCATTTGTGTGCATGAAGAATGAAAAATTTGTCACATATGACAAATTTAAATGTATGAATGAAGAATGGATGGAATGACAATTAGGTCACAAATCTTAATGTGTCAAACATCACAAAATTCATCAATTCATCTGTGCTGACATTTTATTGCAGCACGAGGCAAAGGAAATGCGGAATATTAACACAAACAGAGTAACAAAGTTCTAGCATAACTTTTACATATATACATATTGCAATAAATTGTGAACTGCTGCCATATAATGACACAAACAGAGTAACAAACTTCTGGCATACACACTGGAATTCATTGTAAGCTGATGCCATAGACATTGCAATGTGTTCCAAAATAGGAGACATGGATTGATCTACCGTGTCTCTTAGATCTACTAGTTCATCACAAGTTCAACATACACACAGGAGGACCATATTAACAGAGGATCTACTAGTCCATCACAAGTTCAATAAGCACACAGGAAGAACACATTAACAGAGGAACAAATTAATTAAGCAGAGGTAGTCACCGCCAGAGGAGCCCCACCGTCGGAGTCGGAGTCGGAGCCGGAGACGTCGAGGCCGCCATCGTTGCCGCTGTCGTTGTCGACGGGGGCGAGCATTCCTCTCTCCCAGTCCCCAACCAAGATATTGATATTGAAGACTTAATCCTTCACGGTCATCTGCAACGGATCCCTATGTTATTAGACCCCGAGATGAACGACCATCTTTTGAAGCTTCGTGAAAGCTTCACGGAACAAGTTCACTGACCAAGTGGCTTCATCAGCATTTAGTGGAGGAGCACGCAAGACCGTCACAGGCGGGGGCGGCTTCACATCTACATGTGGGGGCAGCTTCACCTCCTCGGGCGGGGGCGGCTTCACCTTGGCGGGCGGGGGCGGCGGCATCTCCTCGGGCTCGGCGGGCGGGGGCGGCGACACCTCCTCGGGCTTGGCGGTGGGGCGCAAAGCACTATTGGTGTGTAAACTAAGACCGAAGGGGGCACCAACACCACAGTATTCTAGTCCTCCGAAGGAGCAAAGAACCGAAAGGCCCCTTCGAAGGACTGCTCCTACTTCTTCCATTACTACTGCTACGTTTACTTCTACTTCTACTACTACTACTACTACAAAGCAGAAAGTAAAATAGGTAGCAGAATAGTAAGTTGCTACTTCGGACCTTTCTCCTCATTTATTTCTTGTACCATCAATTACAATGGCCCTCCTATATATAGGGATGGGGGTAGATGGCAAGTTTCCCCCAAGCCCCTAGTGGTTATTTTCTTCCAGGCCCTTGGTGTACGCTGTATTTACAAGAAGCCCCTTGAGCCCACACAAAGGCCTACTAATCCTTACATGGGTTGGGCCACTCCCCCAACAGTAGCCCCTCAGCTACATCGTTTTGGCTGGCACAACAGAGCAGAGTAGCTGAATACATACGGATTGGCCCAGACCATCCTACACCTTCATCCATGAGGAACACCCTCAGTACCCTCCGCTCGTACGCCTCACTAAAAACTCCATTCCAAAAAACCTAGTGGGAAAAACCAGAGTGGAGAAGAGAGCACGTATGCCTAGCAATGTTACACACACACCGACCTTACTAATGGTCATCTTCGGTCTCGCTTCGACGGTGAAGGGCACCCTCGGTGATAATGTTAGCTTCATCGTTGTCACTTAGATGGCCTTTATCCTCAATGCTTCTCCTCCATTTGCTTCGGACTTGCCTTCGGAGCTCCAAGCATTTCTCTTTTCGCGCGCAAGAAAGTGACTGGGTACGCGTGCAAGGCGGGTGCCTCCAGGCTCGGGCAGCAGACGTGGGGCGCCGACGGGAAGCGCCCGCGTGTGGCGAAGCGAGCCCTTGGCGGCGTGGCTGGGGTGGCCGAAGCCTGCGAGGGATCGCGCGCGAGCACGTGAACGGGCGTGTGGGTTTCAAGAATGCCCCGGCACTCGCACCATCAGGCGAAAAGACACCACGGAGGGTAGCGCCTCGGCTCGCCGCGGCGGAACGTCAGGGAGCTCGGCTCGGTCGAGGCAACTGAAAGGTAAATAGGGGTTCTTCCCCTCGCGGCGAACACGTGCGTGTTCAAGGGTGCACGACGGGTTCACGCATGCGCGGGTTCACGGGGCATGCGCATTTGTGAGCACACCAGCGCCGAGGCCATGGCGACATGCCAAGATAGAGGCGGGGCTACGGTCGGCGGGGAAAGACGACTACGAAAAGGAAACGCGCGCGGTGTTGAAGGCAACAGCACCAGCATGAAATATCCCAGCACAGCACGAAGGCCGGCCTCACACGGTGTCGAGCGTGGTGGCGCAATAGCGTTTGGTTCGAACACAGCACACAAGGCTGGCATGCGTCCATGGCTCGACGGCCAAGCACCATAGAGGAAAAAGGGAACGCAGTGCTCACTAATGGTCTAAGGGGACCCGGTGGTGAAGGCGTTGGTGAAGTGGTGCGCGACGCAGCGACGAGGAAGGAAGCGACGCTGGTAGGGGAAGCAGCGAGACGGCGCGGCGTCAAGGTACGGGGCTTCTCGGCATCTAGGGCCTCCACGGGCGGCCTCCGGCTCACGCGGCGGCGTCGGCGGCGCTCCCTTGACCCACTCCTTCTTCACTTCTCCCCTCCCCCTTCTTCCCTTTCTCCGGTGCGTGATGGTGTGAATGGGGATGAGACCGTGTGGCGGCTAGGGTTGGGAGCGCGGGGTGTCATGGCGGCAGCTACTTATAGGCGACGCGCTGTGGGAGGCATGTGGACGACGGGGATGCAGCGGTGGGGAGCGCGGTCGCATCGCGACGGCGGCCATGACCGGCGCGGCCGCTCTTTGGCGCGGGTGTCAGCCATAGCGGTAAAGGAAGGTTGTGATGACGACGACATCACGTTGAAGTGAGCATGACACGGAGTGGGCTCATCAACGGCCGCAGCCCGCACGCGGTAGGTGGCGGCGAGCGGCGGGTGTGCTGGGTCGTTGTTGGGCAGGAAGGGATGACGGGCCGGTTTGGTTGGCTTCCGGCCCACACGGGTTTAAAGGTTTTCCTATTTTCTAAACCCTCTTTTCTATTTCATTCAATTCAAATTTGAATCTACCAAAATAAATCCAAACAAAATGCCAACTTCTCACACTAGCATTTTAAGCCCTAATATTTATGGATTGAATCAATTGAAAGTCTAGGACTTTAGGGAAGGGAAAAAGGAAGACATCTTTAATGATTTCATAAGCATTCAAATTCAAATCAAGTTTTTGAAATTCCACATTTTTACAAACAAGCAAAATCAAGGATGTTTTAGTTTGCCTCATTCAAATGGAACCTCGGCTATAACGGGGCCAACTGCTTGCCTTTGCAAGTTAAACTCCAGTCATCACGGGACTGGTCGTTTGCCTCATGCAAACGGAGCCTTCGACCAAACCCGGACCTTCGGCGTGAGTGCTCTCGGCTCCACACTTTGGTTTTATGCATGTATATATGTATGAAAGTGTGCATGAAAGTATGCTTTTGCATGAAGGCTAGGATGAAAATGTTAGCCAAAATAATGCAAAGGACATCCATTAATCATATTCTCAACTTGAGTGGTGAAACCATGAGATGACTGTCGTATGGACCTCCTTGGGCCCACTACCTCGGTGGGTACCACGACCACTACTCAGTGGGCCCCTGGGACTACACGGCTTATGCCACACGGCACCTGATGGCGTGAGGCGCAAGGACTATGGTGGAAAAGTACTCGGATAGGAAGCTATACAAGCCTTGTACTGCGTAGAGGACTCCTAGACATACACGACTAGTACTCTCTCCTTGAACCAACCTGTAACCCTGCCTCCGGAACTATATTAGGTGAGGCAGGGACCCTTCTCTCTCATACGCATAATCTTGTAATCACACCCAATCAATCCAGAGCTACACAGCATACAGGATGTAGGGTATTACGCACCTCGCGACCCGAACCTGTCTAAATCGTGTGCCACGTGTCTCTTCCTTCGAGTTACCGATCTCGGCGAGGCCACATTCATCTACTTTGGGTACTCCCCTTGGTAGGTTGCCGGTCTAAAACACTGACAGCTAGCGCGCCAGGTAGGGGATCTCGCCGAAGATAACATGGCAAACTCGACGGCTTCAATCTTCATCAAACCAACTGTCGCCTTCAACCGCGGCGACACCTCGTCTTAGGCTCCTGGGTCTGCACTGCTGACGGTGCCGGATCTTTCCAGCACCGCCTCACCATGCCGCCCAACCTGAAGACCGAGCTCGTGACACTTTCTGAAGTAGTCACAGGTGATCTCGCCGGAAAGTTCGGCGAAATTTCGCTATACAACCAACACGCCGACTTCGAGCTTGGATCCGCCTCCAACTCCATGAGCACTTCCCATACGGCCTCTGCAGTGCTAGCAGGGCCCACGCAGAGGCTCTTTCTGCGCGCTGAGCCGGGAAGGAGATCATCTCCGAGTATAACTCGGACTCCAACCCCATCTCCGGCTACTATTCGGACTCGTCCTACGAGTTCGACTTCGGGGCGGACCCCGAGGAGCCCGAGTGCGAGGACCACATGACTGAACAACCGCTGTCAGGACCAGCCTCCGGCCTGGTTATATCATCTACACCCGCCGGTAGATTCGTCTACTGGCCAGACCGCAAGCCCGCAGACCTAACAGACGGGAACTCACGCTGCGTCGCCTACCTCGGCTCACTTCCCTTCCAGGAGGGAACACTGCTAGCTCCAGTTGAGGAGCACACTCCAACAGAGGTGGCGACTAGCGACTCCAGCCTCGGCTCTCCTAATCGTCAAGTCTTCATGACTACCAATGAGACGCCGGGACCCTCAGGAACACACCCTGACCGATATCTCGAGGATATCTTAGCAGATGAGTTGTCTACCAACGCACCCGCAGACGAGACCGACGCCAACAATAACGCCCAACGTGAACGCAACAAAAGGCGGAACGAACGGCGCCGATGGCTCCGCGAGTCCCTACCCATACGGAATCTCGCAGAGGCTCTCGACCAAGTCGAAAACCGGGTGCACACTATCCCAGAGCAATGCCTCATGTCTATCACCACGATAGCACGTCAGGCCCAGGGGATGCGCGCAGGAGAAGTCATCGCCAAGCTCTCGGAGGATGCCTACTTCATGCGAGTTGATAACATAATGGCTCAAGTGCCCCCCGTTAGGAATCGCCAACCCGAAAACGAAGCCACAAGTCACAGTCCAGCTGACAACGGTCGCAACCATACCCAAGGAGAGCTACCGGCTAATCCCAAATGTACCCGGGCATCAGCCGGTGGACATTCTCATGGTGGCAACAGCGCCGGCGGCGCCGGCGTAACCGCGATGTTGTCCCTCATCGCGATCCTGGTGGCGGAGGTAGCGACGGCGGGAGCTCCTCGCACGGGGCTGGCAGGAGAGAGGGGGGCGGAGGCGACCGCGGCGGCCGAGGCCACGCGAACAGCCACGCCTCTGGTGTATCACGTGGCAGCTTCGATGCCCGCCAAAAAATCGAAGAACTATGACGCAAAAAGTCCTCCACGGCAAGCGACAATGACGGCTTCCCCGGCTTCTCCACACGGCTTCGCAATCTACTTCTCTCGGAGAAATTCAAATCTCTGGGAATCACCAAGTATGACGCGAAGCAAGATCCAGTACAGTGGCTCAGATGCTACGCCCTCTCCATCGAAAACGCTGGTAGCAATAATGACACAAAGTGCCTCTACTTTCCCTTCTGCCTGGATCCGCTTACATGGCTCGAGTCGCTCGAGAAGTACTCGATCGACAAGTGGGACCAGCTCAAGGAACAGTTCACTAGCAACTTCGCGGGCGCCATGGGTCCCTTGAGTACTCGCATGGACCTGGCAATGGTGAAGTATGAACAGTGCGAGACCCTTCTCAAGTACATGCGGTGCTTCTTCGACAAGCGCGCCACCGTGGTCGACGTCACTGACAAGGTCATCGACCTCTTCCAAGATTGTATCTACCACCGTCGCACCTTCGAAGACTTCAGTTGTCGCCGCCCGAGCTCCATCACCCACCTCAAGGACATGATCACCTCCTGGGCTGATGAAGAAGACAAGGCTAACGCCAAGTACGACGCCATCCGTGGCAAGAGCAAGCAGAACACGGGCGGCAACAGCAACAACAATGGGAACCAAGGCGGTCGCAGCAACAACTACTCAGGTCCTAATCACAAGCGCAAGCCAGACAACACTGTCGCGGCTATCCAGCGCCCTGCGAAAGACAACTCGAAAAAGACCTCTGGCGGCTTCAAGGACTTGCTGAAAGAGAAGTGCCCGTGGCATCCGGATGGAAACCACACCACCGAGCAGTGCTACCAACTCCGGCGAGCACTCAAGGATACCCCAGAACCACAGCACCCTCACGACAAGAAAGGCAAGAAAAAGGCTGATGAGGGCAACGACGACTTCCAGGAACCCGATAAGATGGTGAACGTCCTCTTCGGTGAACTACCCAACCGATGGGCTCAGAAGGCCACCCGACGAGAAGTCCTAAGCATTGAACCAGCGGTCCCGACCCCTCTCAAGTGGTTAGAGGTACCCATTACCTTCTGTCGCGCGGATCAATGGACAAGCTTCTCCGAACCAGGATGGTTTCCACTCGTCCTGAAGCCGGTCCTCATCGACGGTGGAAGCGGGCTCAACATCCTTTTCAGCAAGACCTTGAAGAAGATGAAGCTCGACATCACCCACATGCTCACCAAGAGCACTTCTCCTTTTTACGACATCGTCCCAGGGAACACGGCTATCCCACTAGGCTTATGATCTTGCCAGTTACCTTTGGGGAGACAAGGGAAAACTACCGCACCGAGTACATCAAGTTCGAAGTCGCGGACTTCGAGACCTTGTACCATGCCATCCTCGGCAGACCAGCTATCACCAAGTTCATGGCGGTACCTCACCACACATACTTGGTACTCAAGATGCCAGTCTGGCCGGTGTATTCTCGCTGCAAGGGGACTTGAAGATATCCTTCGACTGCGACACAGAAGCTGTGGAACTCGCATCCACAAATCAAGTACCCAACGCAATGATGGAAATATACACTGCATCTAAAAAGCTTGCCCCAAGTGAACTCAACATACAAGAGAAGTCGGACAACGCCAACAAGCCTCAGCCAGCTGAGGAGGTTCAAGTCAAGACGATTGACCTTGGGACAGGCGACAGTAGCAAGACCACCACCATCGGGGCGGGCCTCGACCCGAAATAGGAAGACACGCTCGTCAGCTTCCTCCGGGCTAACCGAGACATCTTCGCGTGGAAACCAGCGGTCATGCCAGGGGTGCCCAGGAATCTGATCGAGCACTCACTTAACGTCGACCCTAAAGCTACCCCGAAGCGACAACACCTCCGCCGCTTCGCCGACGACAGACGGGATGCCATCAAGAAGGAGCTCGCAAAACTACTAGCGGCCAGCTTCATCAGAGAAGTCTTCCATCCTGAGTGACTCGCTAACCACGTCCTCGTCCGCAAGAAGAACTCGAACGAGTGGAGGATGTGCGTCGACTACAGCGACCTCAACAAGCACTGCCCCAAGGACCCCTTCGGGTTGCCGCTGATAGACCAAGTCATCGACTCCACTGCAGGCTGCGACCTGCTCTGCTTCTTCGACTGCTACTCCGGGTACCACCAGATCTCTATAAAGGAAGAAGAACAGGAGAAGACCGCATTCATCACCCCGTTTGGCGCGTACTGTTACACGACCATGTCCTTCGGGTTGAAGAACGCTAGCGCTACCTACCAGCGAGCTATCCAGGCCTGTTTCAAGATGCAGCTCAAAAAGAACGTCGAAGCCTATGTGGATGATGTGGTCGTCAAGACCAGAAACTCCGACACGCTCATCGTCGATCTTGAAGAGACTTTCGCGTCCTTCCGAGAGTACCGCTGGAACCTCAACCCGAACGAGTGCGTCTTCGGTGCACCGTCAGGCAAACTACTCGACTTCATCATCAGCCATCGCGGCATCGAAGCTAATCCCGAGAAGATCTCCTCCATCACAGCATGAAAGCTCCCACATGCATCAAAGACGTGCAGAACTAACCGGGTTCATGGCGGCCCTGAACAGATTCATCTTGAAGCTTGGAGAACGGGGGCTCCCTTTCTTCAAATTACTCAAGCATCAAGAGAAGTTCGCGTGGACTCCAGGTGTAGACCAAGCACTTTCTCAGCTCAAGGACTTCTTATCCAAGCCACCAGTCCTCATGGCTCCTCACAAAAAGGAGTAGCTACTACTCTACCTCACTGTGACTACTCACGTGGTCTGTACTGCCATCGTCATCGAGCGGCAGGAAGACGACCATGCCTACCCTGTCTAGCGATCAGTCTACTTCGTCAGCGAGGTCCTGTCGGAATCTAAGGCACGCTATCAACCAGTACAGAAGCTACTGTATGCAGTGCTCATCACCTCGCGGAAGCTACGACACTACTTCCAGGAGTACTCGATCTCCGTCATCACCGACTACCCGCTCGGCGACATCTTGCGGAACCAAGATGCTACTGGAAGGATCTCGAAGTGGGCAGTCGAACTCGGCGCACTCAATATCGACTTCAAGCCACGAACAACCATCAAGTCATAGGCACTAGTCGAATTCATGGTAGAGTGGCGGGCAAATCAGCTACGTACTCCAACTGAGCGCCCAGAGCATTGGGTGATGTACTTAAACGGCTCGCTCAAGCTTGAAGGCGCAGGTGTAGGGGTACTCCTGATTTCCCCAGCGGGAGAACAACTCAAGTACGCCCTGCAGATCTTTTGGAAGGTCTCAAACAACGAAGCCGAGTACGAAGCTCTACTACACGGGCTCCGCCTCGCAGCTTCATTGGGCATCAAGCGACTACTAGTCTACGGCGACTCCGCAGTGGTCATCAACCAAGTCAACAAGTCCTGGGACCACAACAAGGAGAACATGGACACATACTGCCTAGAAGTCCGCAAGATCAAGAACAAGTTCTACGGTCTCGAGTTCCATCACGTCGTCCGCGACAACAATATTGCAGCGGACGTCCTGTCGATGCTTGGCTCTACTCGGGCTCAAGTACCAGTGGGTGTCTTCGTCCACAAGCTTCACGCGCCATCCATCCCGGAGCCGGTGCCACCGACCACTGATCCAGCACATCCAGCAGCTAGCCAGGAGGTTATGATGATAGACGTGGACTAGCGGCAACCCTTCATCGACTACATCCGCGAGCAGAAGGTTACCACGGACAAGAACTTGGCCGAGCAACTCATCTGCCGCGCCAACTCCTACGTCCTAGTCGGAGACAAGCTCTACAGGCGGGGCGCATCTTCCGAAGTACTCATGAAGTACGTCCCCCGAGAAGAAGGCAAGGGCATCTTGGAGGAAATCCATAAAGGCGTCTACGGCAACCACGCGTCTTCACGCACGCTGGTCAGCAAGGCTTTCCGACAAGCCTTCTACTGGCCCATAGCTCTGGGCGATGCCGAAGAACTCGTCAGAAGGTGCCAAGGGTGTCAATACTTCGCCAAGCAACAACATGTCCCGGCCTACAAGCTAGACACCATACCACCAACCTAGCCCTTCGCCTGCTGAGGGCTCGACATGATTGGGGCTCTCTCGACTGCACCAGGTGGATTCAACAAAGTCTTGGTGTCCATCGACAAGTTTACCAAGTGGATCGAGTTCAAGCCAGTCACATGCCCCAAGGCCGACAGACTACTCTACTTCTTGGATGAACTCGTGCATCGCTACGGACTACCCCGTCGCATCATCACAGACCTGGCTCCAACTTCAACAATCACCAGTTCTGGGAGTACTGCAAGAACAGCGGGATCGACGTATGATATGTGTCAGTTGCCCATCCTCAGGCCAATGGACAAGTCGAGCATGCCAACGGGACGGTACTTGATGCTCTCAAGAAGCGACTGCACGATGCTGCTAACTCAGAAGGAGGCAAGTGGATCAAGGAACTACCCAATGCGCTCTAGGGCTGTGTACTCAACCCTCCAACCCAACGGGACAATCCCCATACTACCTGGTTTACGACTCCGAAGAAATTCTCCCTGTCGACGTCATGTGGGATTCGCCAGCAGTAGAGCAATACGAAAAGGCCATATCTAAAGATAGCAGGCGAGTTGATATCGATGGACTCGAAGAAGCTTGCTGTGCCGCCCTCATCCAATCAGCAAGGTACCTCGAGGGTATCTGACACTACCATGATTGCAACATCAAGGAACGCTCCTTCAACGTTGGCGATCTCGTCCTCCGCGCATCCAGAACAAAGAAGGAATGCACAAG
This sequence comes from Cenchrus americanus, assembly GCA_947561735.1. NCBI lineage: Eukaryota > Viridiplantae > Streptophyta > Magnoliopsida > Poales > Poaceae > Cenchrus > Cenchrus americanus. The sequence continues at coordinate 158,537,533 of OX387242.1, read as the reverse complement.
CTCAGCTCGCCATGGGAAGGTCCCTTCACAGTCGCAAAGGTGACCGGACCATGCTCCTACCGCCTCCAGACTCTTGAAGGCGAAGACGTCAGCAACTCGTGGAATATCGAACAGCTCTGTCGATTCTACGCCTAGTCTCTCGACTACCCTGGGGGCTCAAGTCTGCACGACCACTCCAAGACCCCTTCACTATAAGCGGCCTCCGGGTCCAGGCACTAGTCTCCGGACTAATCTACTCCAAGATCTAACGTTCACGGCTACTAACGGATCTCGGGGCTGCTCAGAGCGTTAAAGGACTCCAGTAGCGGTCTATCAAGACACCATGTACTTCTAGATCTAGCCTATACGGCTACTAACAGATCTACTGTTGTAAGCGGCTACGCACCCTAGCACTATCTAGCCATAGGCGGCCTCCGGGTCATGGCGACTACACTTGTAAAACGGCGCTGGCCATCCAGGTGTACTTCTTCCATTAATAAAGTTTGATTATCTATCAACTAACTTACTGTGTCTCCCTCAACGGGCCTACTAGCGAGTACCGCTACTCGTGACAACTCCACGATGAGCACTCCGCATATATATCTCGTGACAACGAGTACTCATTTATGGAAACTTTCTCATTCATACTCAAACAAGTTCATTACAACTTTGTTCATATACCACTATTGCTACAAGCTAACCCTACAGGACTACTGTAGGTTCAGCTTTCCAGCGACTTGTTCAGCTATTGGCGCCATCTGCTCCAGGAGCTCCGCGTATTGCTCATCAGTACAGTTGGCGGCTAGTCCACCCGTGACTACGTCCACCGGAGCCTTGGGGAAGTATGACTTCATGTACGCCACGACTAGATTGGGATGGACTTCGCCAGATGCTTGACATACATCTCCACACAACCGGGAGCCTCTCTCAGCCGGTCAACCAATGGAGCAAACGACCCACCCGGATAAGGCGCCAGCAGCCTTGCAATGGGAAGTGCGGTTTCTTCAAGTTCTTTGAGTTGTCCCCGCAACTTCTCACAATCCCCATTCAGCTTTTGCAGGGATTTGTAGTAGTTGACAAGATCACGATCCGAGGCAATCCGAAGCTCCATGTGCTGGTCGCACTCGTAATCTAACTGCTTATAATCATATTCAAGTACCTCGCGGGCCTCCTTCTCCAGGTAGAAGAGATTCTTCATGTCGACTTCTGAGGCCTTTAGCTGCTAAACCCGGGTCTCAAGCTCTGCAATCAACAAAGATGACGATGTCAGACTACTGCTGGGTACTTCCAATAGGTACTCGACAAGACAGCAGCATACATTTGTTCTTGTTGCAGAGCAACTTGTTCTTGCGCACCAGTTCGTCGCTCTTCGCCTGCATGTCTTGAAGTTCAATATGGTACTGGGCGAAGGCACCATCAAGCTCCGACTGTAGCATGGTAGAGTGCTTCCTGGCCTTAGCGAGTTCTTCTTCTAATACTTCTTCCCGGAGCACCGTATCGCCATATCCTTAGAGCATGTTAGATTTCTGAAGGGATCTCTCCACGACATCCTGTAGCAAACAACAATTGTTACTCAGGTACTCAGCACTTATGGCAGATCGACTACTCAAGGGTACTGATAACTTACCTTCATCCATTACTCGGCCCGGCGCATCGCCTCCAAGTTGCGCGCTACTGCTGCTGGGTCGACGAGATCGTCCACTAGATGCTCAATCCCACCACGACTAGTTGTGGCGGCCCCGGACATTGGCACCGAACGGATCGGCTCCGCATCCTCAATCTCTAGCGAATGGACGACTACTTCCAGGCTTGATTCTGGCACTACTTCATCACGCTTCTGTTCGACCATCCCGGGGGCTCCTTCGTTGGCTACCTCCGCCAGCTCGGTTGCTGCTTTGGCGGCTTCTTGGGTATCCGGCACCACGCCCTCAACGGCCACAGCCTCAGGGATGGTGCTTCCATCGGCTTCGGCCCCTGTCAACAGAAGACACATGGATTAGTTTCCCGAGGGATACGACTACTACTAGAGGAAGGCTGCGTTTGTGCAGTATACTTACCTTCAACAATGCTGGCCTTTGGCAGTGTAGCCTCTATGGCCGGCGCCACGGTCTCGGCCTGGGGGAGGGGAGCGGACTCCTCGGCAGCTGGCATAGAATCTTCTTTAGCCGCTGCTACGCTGGGTTCATCTCCCTACCAGGACAAGTCTGTCGATTTCCTGCGCAATACACAATCGGTTGTCAACCAAGTACGACTACCAATCTACATGTACTACTTGGGAAAGATCTTCACTTACAAGCTCGACCGGACAACAGTCACGGTCGGGGCGCTAAGTATGCTGGCGATGTCGCCAAGACCGGCTTCAGCGGGCGCCTCTTCTTCGGCTTCAGTTGCCGCTGGCTCTTCAGCAGCAGGGGCTGCGGCCGGCTCCGTCCTGCTCTCAGTGACCGGCGCCTGCGGCTCGACTTCTGTCATGGCGGGGGCTGGGCTGCGGCTTCTTTCAGCCGGCTCCCTCACCGTCTCCTAGTCACCTTCGTCCTCTTGGTCTACGGGGTCGGAAGGCGGAATCTCCTGCAAGCACTCGGAATTCTGTCATCAGCATACACAACATTGTAAGACAAGTACTCGACTACTTTACTCGAAGAGTTTACCTCTTGAGACGTAGTCTCAGTGACCTTCAACTTCTTGGCGACGCGCTTACGTGCCACGTTGCGCGGCCTCCTCGGCAGCGTAGGAAGACTAGCCTCCAAACTAGTTGGAGGATCGTGGACAAGGGGGACATTGGGCAGTCCAGGGCGGCTGAACCTCGACCGTAGCTGGAACCGCTCCTGAAGCGTCTCCTCGTCTTCCTCGTCTGACGTGTCCTCGACGATGATGGTGTCGTCACCTTCGCCGACTTCGCGACGCTCCTTGGCTTTGCCCTTCTCCTCCTCCGGGATATTTACAAGTCGGGGAGGCGAAGCCGGCTCAGAGACAAACTTTACTATGTCATCCTGCAACAAATACATTGGGTAAGCACGACTACTACAACATAATCAGTACTCATACACTGAGTGCGGCTACTGACCTCGTTCGGCTGATGAGCGGCGGAGTACTCGGGGGTCCGGACAGGGCGTGTACGCCGGCATGTCCTTGAAGATCCTGCCCGGCCTATCGATGATGTCGTCATCATCAATCCCACCGCCAGGCATCCGCGATGAGTCGCCCTCGCCGGTGTACTGGTAGCCGAGGGTGTCGCGAGCCATCAGTGGCTGCACCCTCCTCTTCATGAAGCTGAAGGCCACATGTTCGGCCCTCAGCCCGGCTTCTCTCAAAGACTTGATCTTCAGTAGCAGTTCGGGTAGCTCGATACCCTCCTGCATTGTTGGCTCCGTATTCCACCAAGGCCGGTGCTTCGGCTGCTTCCCGCTGGGCTTCGGCAGCTCCGGGTGGTGGTTGGTGATGTAGAACCACTTCGACTTCCAGTCCTGGTTGATCAACTTGTACGCCAAGTATTGCTCAGCGGCGTCTTCGCGCATCTGGATGCCGGCCCCTCTGACAACTCTGGGGTCGTTGGCACTCGATTGAGGTTTCACGCGGAAGAACTTCCAGAACAGCATCCAGTGTGGCTTGATCCCCAAGAATGCTTCGCATAAATGAACGAAGACAGATACGTGGAAGATTCTATTGGGGTTGAGGTTGAGGTACTCGATACCACAATAGTCGAGGAGACCTTTGAAGAATTCGCTCGCTGGGAGAGCCAACCCGCGCTCCATGAATCGCGCAAACATTGGGATCTCATCGGGATTCTTCTCCATCGGGTACGGATCTCCCACGGCGACGCGCCACATGTCGACTTCCTTCTCCCAGAGGAATCTGCTGTTCAGCAGCGCCAACAGGTCCTCAGTATTCGCTTTGGACTTCTTCCACTCCTTGTTTGGATTTGGGCGCGGGGGAGACACCGGCGGTGTTGACCCTCCGCCGGATCCAGCAGCCTCCTCGCGGGATTTCTTTTTCCCGGCGGTGGTCTTCATGCTCTTTGATGGTGAGGGCTTCATTCTCCAAGTGCAGCGGGTTTTCACTCGCATTCGCTCGGGGCTGCAGTGGTGGCTACTAGCGGCGGTGCGAGTGGATCTACGATTTTCGGCGTGGTGGCAGTGTGCACTGGCGGCGACCTCTTAGCGAGATCTGCTTCGAGTGGTTGAAAGTGCAGGGGGTGAAAAACCCTAAGGGTTTTGGCTTTTATTTATAAGTCAACCGGCGGCTCCGCAACGGCCAGATGGATATGTTTCAAAACAGCTGACTCAGTGGCGGCGCCTGACCTTTCAACTTCCAGTAGTCGATGCGCCTTACCTCGGGGGCTCGGCTACATCTACTCGCCCGGGCCGCCTCCAACCCCGGTCCGAGGTGTTCTCGACGCGCGGCGCTTCTGGCTCCTCCAAACCTTCGGCGCTGAAGCACAACTGTCCATGGCTACGGCACCGAAGGCCAGCACCGCTCAGACGGGCTACTCCTGCACAACAAAACTTACATAACTCGAGTAGCATTAGCGTTTCCGTCAAACCAGCACTGCAAAAACTCCCCCGTGAGGTCGAAGCTGCGCGTGAGCCGAAACCGTCATCCTGGCCAGACGTGGACAAAGCTTCCGAAGGCCATTTTCCCCAATAGTAGCTCCTCGTCAGTGAGGGCCGTCCCGTCCTCAAGATGGGCCGAACTTACGACCAACTCTTCATTGGCGAAAAACGGGCTTTAGAACTCCCACGGACGGCCCACGCTGACGCGGAGTTGAGTAAAAGACGTGTGCTGCCCTTTGGAAAATATGCCGTTGTGAGAGGTTGTCGTCGGGGTAAAAAGGTAAATTTGCCAGTTACCGGCGTGATTATTGGCGCTGATGCACTATAAAAAGGGGACTGACCCTTGGGCTGCCCCACCCTACGGCTGCGCTCTGCATCCACAATGCGTGAAAGCTCCGAAGGCACTGTCGTAAGATTTCCTTCGCCCCCCGCTTCTTTGTTTCTAATTCGCACTTAGATTGCACACATGGCCCCGAAGAGGAGACGTGATGCAGTCGCGAACGAGATACCGAAGACGTACACGTTCGGCCGAAGACAAATTGACAATACCGACGTGGGCTCTCTCGTGAAGAACCGTATGGTTGGGGCCGGCCGAGCCCCGGGCCGGGAGACTGTACTGCGGCCTCACGACAACAAGGTCGTCATCTTCTGCGATCTCTTGTACGCGGGGCTTCGATTTCCCCTCCACCCTGCCGTCGTTGACATCCTTCGGTACTTCGACATCTACTTGCACCAACTCACCACCAACGCAATCCTTCGTCTGTCGGTGTATATGTGGATATGCCGCACAACGAAGATCAAGCCTTCCGCTGAGGGGTTTGCTTCGGCGCATCAATCTGTAGAGAAGGACTACCAATTTGGCTGTCTAAATTTTTCGTACAAGTCCGGCGTGGTGAGCCCCGTGACCGCCTACCGGAACAAGTGGCCTTCGGACTGGCAGCAGCACTAGTTCTACCACACGGTGACTCCCCTCTCCCCCGGAGGATCTCACCCTCTGGCTACGAAGGAGCTGCCTCCCCTACACGAGTCCTACACAAAGAATCCCTTCTGCCCCGAAGGCTATGAATTTGTGATGATGCTCCACCGGTTCGCACGTAAGTACAGCACATGTGACATCGTGGAGGAATACCGCAGCATCCCGGTGTGCCCGCTGGTGGACGGCTGGGCTGTGGCCGACGATGCCTAGGCGGATGACATCGACGGCATCCCGTGCCCCGATTGGACGAAGGCGTTCGGCTTCACCTCCGATTGTGAGTGTCCTTGGGTCTTTCGGCGTGCCATACCCTTCTTCTTGTAACTTCAATGTTTCATTTGTTGACCATTCGAAGTTGCCGATTTGCAGTGCTGAAGAAAAGGAAGGTGGAGGCCCATGGTGACTTCATCCTCGGCCCTGTGTCTCAAACAAAGCTCAGCGGGTCTCGAACAAACCGAGTGTTCGAGTTTTTCAAGATCAATCCGCCTGAACGCGTCAGATTTGCCAAGCACCGTGAGGCAGCCGAGAGGAAAGCTGTCGCGCTTGCGGGCGCCGAGGCAGACGCCGACGAGACAGTGACTTCGCCGTGCACCGCTCCGAAGAAGGCTAGCAAGAGGGGCACCCCCGCTGCGGCCACCGCCACCGCCGAAGGGAGGGCCCAGAAGAAACATGGCGGGTAGCCGGCAGACTCGCCCCCTCACCCAAGAGGACCTGAGTCGTAAACATCGAGACCGGCCTCGTCGAGGACGTGATTGCCGCCGTGCCATTGCGCTCGGCCGCACCTTCGGTTGAGGCCGGTGGAGAAGCCGGCGGACCGCTGCTCGTGCCCCTCAGCCCGAAGGAGAAAGACTGCGATGATGACAGCGATGTTTGCAATGTGTCTTCTGTTGGTGACGCTCCTCGCGGGCACAGCACGACCGCCTTCGGCCCCGAAGCCCTTCAGGACGAGGGCAAGTCCAGCTCCACCTCCACCAGTTCATCCAGCTCTTCATCTGAAGGTACCGAGCAGTCCGCCTCCCATTCGGCCACGGTCGCCGAGAAAGATGATTTTGTAGTCGCTGCGGAGGAAGGCAAAGAAGAGGAGCCCGAAAGTAGCAGCTATCGGGTGACACTGGAGGAGCCCCGAGCCGCCGCTGTCCGCCTTCAAGTTCTCGCCAAAGCCAAGCGGGTCAGAGGGAAACAAATTCGGTTCCTAGGTTGACGAGCGGCGGACACGAGCGTAAGTTCCTGGAGGAGGCGGGGGCGAGCTTCGCTATTCCTCACGAGGAGGAGTACTTCGGGAAGCTCAGCTCCACTGAGCTCACCACCGCGTGCGGGAATCTTCCCTGAAAGCCTTCGTTGCATCTTGGTGCCTCACCCTAAGGATAGAGCATGAAAGCAAAGAGGCGAAGGAGCTGACAGCCGCCGCGACTTCCTCACTCCAAAATCGAGTGGCTGAGATGGAGGGGCGGTTGGCTGCCGTGCGGAGAGCGGGAAGCCGAGCACCGCGGGGCGAAGGAAGACGCAGCGAAATCCTCCAAAGCTGCCCTTGAAGCACTACGCTGCGACGTGGAGGCCTTGACCAGCACCAAGGAGGACTTGCACGCTCAGCTCCTTGACAAGGAAACCAAGCTGGCCGAAGCACAGAGAGAAGAGAGCCAACTGAGCGGTGTGCTGGAATAGTACCGAATAGATCCAATCTAGAGCGCAGAGACCCTTCGCGCAGACATCTTGGAGTTGCTGGGGCAGTGCAACCTCGGTGCGCCACCTATTTTGTTTCCCCGGTGCACCGTCGAGGCATTCTACGAGTGGGTGAACGCCTGCTTCGACCTCATCGCCATGAATACGAAGATTTTCGGAGAGCTAGGTGCCGCGGTCGGGGTTCGCACGCTGGCGTACTCCGTGTGCTCTCTGGTTCCTGCGGATCGGCCCTCTTCAGAGAAAACAATCAGCAAGGGCCATCTTCGGCGGCTGATGAAGGACAACTTTGAGTGGCCCACCGATGCAGAACTTGACGTCACTCAGCTCCCCGTGCTGGCCAAGAACCTCGCTAAGAACTTCATGAACACCTTTTTTGCCCAACGCGGGTTCTGTCTCATGTTGGATGAATCAGTTCGTCAAAATGCTCAGGTTCGCCGAAGCGACTTTTATTTTTGCTTTGAGAACTTTAATCGTGGTGTCGACTCGCGCCCATGCTAACGTGCAGCCTTCAGCGTTTTGCAGATAAGGCCTCGACTGCAGGCGCATGTTTACGATCGCCTTCGAATTCGGTTCGGTGGCACTCCTCCCGAGCCCCGGTTCATGACGGAGGGCAGCTGGATCGCCATGCCCAGGGTTCCCCTAATCACCGCCGGAGATCCCGAGGCCACCGCGGCGGAGGAGGGAAATGTGACCGAAGGACGGTGCTCCCACTGCGGAAGGGGCGACAGGCGACGTCCGAAGAAGCGCACGTGGACAGGGCAACAGGGCCTTCAGACGAAGGCGAGCGCACCGAGGTAGCCGTGGAGACCGTTTCCCCTGCGCCTACTTCGCTCGAGGCCGCCGCTGTCCCCGAAGTCGATGCTGCACCTGCACCCAATGAGGCCACCCCCGTTGCTGTCAATACTGAAGAGAACGTTGGAGGCGACGCCTCGGATACGGTGCACGCCGCGGAGCTCGAGGCCGCACTGCTTGCCGCTAGCTCTCCCGTGCGGGAAAGTCTCTCGGAGTCTGCAGCTGCGGTGCCAGCCGAAGATCCGGTCGTCGTCGCCGAAGCCGAGGTCTGAAGGGGGCACCGATCCTGACTTTGTAAACATACGAAACACTTCCTTCTAGAGTCTTGGTTATGTAAAACACTAATGTAAGGTGTCTCTGCGCAGGTCCCTTCGGTGGCGCCTGCACAGAGAGCCGAAGGTGCGAGCGACCCGCTCCTGCCCTTAAACTCTTTTTTTATTGCCCCGAACGTGTGGACTAAGTTTAGTATACGTCACCCGGGCGTGTCGTATTCGGAATTTCTATCGTATCGTGCCGAGCGTTACCGTCTCCACAACGAGGCCGCTAAGCGTTTCTTTGCAGAATTTTCGAAGGATCTTTCGCGCCGGGAAGCCATCCTTAGAGAATGAGCCGACCATAGAGTGGCTAGGCGAAACTTAGTGGACCCCTTCGTGACCGAAGGGGTTGTTCCGAAACCGGAACCGGTCAAGGAGGGGGTCATCGGACCGCCCGAATATGTATATTTGATTCCTGACGTTTCATCGGGCGGTCATATGATTGCGAAGACCGAGCCAGAGTGAGCACCTGCGCACTGAATGTGATCCCATCTTCGGTGCAGGACGGATGCCAACCGACAACGAGCTCCAACAGATGGCGCTGGACATCATAGACACGGCGTTTCTTCGTTTACACGATGAGATATGCGAGGACGTGCTTAACAAGGACTGATTGCTCCGAGGCGCTGACTAGCCGTGGCCCCGCGTTGCGCCATGTGATGACACGAAGACTTGAAGTGATTTACTTCAGAACTCCCCCCGGAAGTGTTCACGGCATGTTGGGGCGGCGCGGCACCACCTGACTTGTAAAGTGTGTGTTTGTGAATGAGTGTACTGTGATTGTATCGCAGCATCAAAGTGTAATACTATATTATTGTACCGAAATACATTGTATATTCGATATGTGATACGAGGAAACAAGGAAGGTGTATGTGACCATCTTCTGTCCCCTTCGTTTCTGCAATTGCGTTCTGTGCCATAATCATGAATTTTACGAGGGATATTGCTGCCTCCGGCCGGTGACATTATCCTCGCATCTCTTTCGGACAGGTCTGTCCCCTAGCCGTATTAAAGTGAAACGCCGCCGCGCCTTCCCTCCGGTCACAGCTGTACCAATCGCATCGCCTCTGATGTGCTTTCACAAAGACCAAATCGTGGCCTATAAACTTCGGTCGTGTCGGAACTGACGCAACGCCCCCGGCGTGCGCTTACTCAGGCCAAATCGGGGCCTTCACGCCGCATCAAGCGGACCTCACCTTCGGTCCTGTCGTGACCGACGCAACGCTCCTTGCGTGCGTTTACTCAGGCCAAATCAGGGCCTTTCACGACGCAACAAGCGGACTTCACCTTCGGTCATGTCATGACCGACGCAACGCTCCTGGCGTGCGTTTGCTCAGGCCAAATTGGGGCCTTTCACACCGCATCAAGAGGACTTCACCTTCGGTCATGTCGTGACCGACGCAACGCTCCTGACGTGTGTTTGCTCAGGCCAAATCGGGTCCTTTCATGCCGCATCAAGCGGACTTCACCTTCGGTCATGTCGTGACCGACGCAACGCTTCTGGCGTGCGTTTGCTCAGGCCAAATGGGGGCCTTTCACGCCGCATTGAGGACCAGGAGGGTCCCAGTGGTCGATGGATGACCGCTCCTCAGTGATGAGTGATTGACAACGGGTGTTGGACTGACTCTTGGCTTAGTGCGCAGGTGTAGGCTGCGGCCTAGTTCGTGTTGTTGCAGGTGAAGAACGGGCGCGAAAGGTCTTCAGCCTTGAGGGGCCTCCGGGAGATGGAGAGACAAGTAGGCTCGGTTCGAGGGACCCGGTGGACAGCGGGACCGGGTGCGGGTCACATGGTGGCGACACAAGCAAGACGAAGTCATGGACGGATGAGCGGTGCACGGTGGCGGTCAAGTCAAGTGGTTTGGCGGGAGGCCGGACCGGGCACGTGGGGTTTGGTGGTTTGCCCACAAAACCACCGGCGGATGGTTTCTTGGTTTGGGCCTCAAAACCAAGTCCGAGGGCCCAACACGACGGAGACGGGATCCGGGCGTGTCGGGAAGCTTCGAGGCGGAGGACACGCGGCGGGATCGCATGGCTTGCGTCGGGAGGACGCGGGGGGGTGCGGCAAAGGCGTGGCCGTCCGATGGGAAGACCCACAAACATTACCAAAATGCCCCTACGTGGGTTGTATCGCCAGTAGTTTAGTTAGGGGTAGTCGAGTCATTTACCACTCCGGCGGGACTCGATATATAAGCCATGAGTGTGTGTTGATGGCTCTCTCTCTCGGGACTTAGGGTTTCATTTGCTCCCTCCTCTTTCTCATTTTTCGTAGCTATTTTCCTTCCTATTTTCTCTAGGCTAGCATGAGAGCTTCATGAGAGATTTGTTGAGAGGGATGGATGCTAGGGCGGCATGCTAGACCTTGTGAATCTTTCCTGGTTTGTATAGAAGATTCGGGGTTGTTTTTCGTGGCTTTTTGTGCTTGTTTTCGTGCCTTTGTTCCCGGTGCGATTCCGCGGTTTTGAGTGGGTTTCTCCCCGGATTTCTTTGAGGGAAACATGGATAGATGTCTTGTGCATCTTTGTGCTTGATCTTGTGCCCTCAAACGCCGGGAAACCACTTCGATTCGTGAGTTTTCGTTCGGTGCTCTAGCTTTTGGTGGTGCTCAAAGGATTCGCGATTCCCGGTGATTTAGGGAGTTAGGAGGCAAGATTTTTGGGCTATAGCATCCTTGTGTGACGCTTTTCAAGTCCCCAAACCCTTGTCTCCATAGCTTCAACCGTTTGGGAAATCCGATGATGATTTGGGGGAGTTGACTTTCGGGGTCGGGCTGTTTCGCTCTCGTCCGCACTCGGCGGAGCGATCCGCGGGGAGGTCGCGGACGGTCCGCGTGGGTCGAGTTCGTCCCGTGTTCTTCGTGTTCTTGCTCGTCCTTTGTTTCGATCCGTCGCGATTTTGGTTTTTGGTTGGACGGAGTTTCGGCCGGTCCGCGGTGTTGGGCGGACGGTCCGCGAGTGCTTGGCGGACGGTCCGCGTGCTCCCCGCGGACGGTCCGTGGCTCGTGGGTGGCTTTGGGTCGTTCGTGTGATTTAACGGACGGTCCGCGGGAAGGGCCGGACGGTCCGCGACGTCGGCGCGCACGGTCCGCGGGGGCAGGTCGGACAGTCCGCGCCGTCCATCGCGGACGGTCCGCACTGCCAGGCCGGACAGTCCGCCAGGAGCCGTGTGCAGTGCTGTTTGTTTCGATTCCTCCCTTCCCTTTCTAGTGCTTCCATGTGTGCTTCTAGGAATCGTTCCTAAGGCTAGAGGTTGATCCATAACCTCGTGGTCTTGGCGATTGGTGCGTGATTCGATCCACCGCTTGTGTGTGACCGGGGTTTGTCTAGGGTATAGGCCGGATTCTTTTGGAAGAATTTTTACCGGCTCCTATTCACTCCCCCCCTCTCTAGTCGCCATCCGATCCTTCACGCATCAAGTGGACTTCACCTTCGGTCATGTCGTGACCGACGCAACGCTCCTGGCGTGCGTTTGCTCAGGCCAAATCGGGGCCTTTCACGCCGCATCAAGCGGACTTCACCTTCGGTCATGATGATAAGTGACAGGCTCGGCTTGCGCACACTCAATGCAGTCTGTGCCGTCACTTACCCCGCCGAAGGCCACCTCGAAGACTATGCCTCCCTCAAGGGGGTATAATAGCCTCGACAATGTTACGAAAGCATACTCAAAAGAAAAAATCTTGGACACGAAGGGTTGGGGGAACACTGACTTATATTACATGTCAGAAACAGGATACAAGGGTCCGCCTCGTTAAAAACCTCACACTTCGCGGGTCCAGAGAGGAACCACGAAGTCTCCCCCGTGAGGAAAAGAGTACGTCCCCCCTACTTAATGTACATATATTACAGACTTACTGGACATAACGAAAGAAAAAAGAACTGTTGAAACTCAAACTACAGCAGCCGCTCATGGCGACTTCAGACGAAGTACTTCTGAAGCATATCAACATTCCATGTATAAGGCTCTTCTTCACCGGTCAACCGACACAACTTGAATGCTGCTTCGTTCGACGTTGCAGTTGCTATGAACGGGTCCTCCCACTTCACGTGCATCTTTCCTTTCAACTTTCCCTTCGGCACCTTACGCAGCACCAGGTCCCCCGATCGTATGAGCTTCGGCCTGATCTTCTTGTTTCTCCACCTCCGGGTTTCATCTTGGTAAGACGACAGGTTCGCTGCTGCTTGCAAGAACACCTCCTCAATGTTCTGGACCGAATCTTTGAGGTCTTCATCATTGGATGGGGTGTCCCTCCAAGTGCCCAGACTCAGTTCTTCGGGCAACATGGCTTCTTCTCTGTACAACAACTTGAATGGCGAGAACTGAGTGGTCCTTGATGTAGTGGTGTTGTGGGTGAGGACTAGGAGTGTCCCAGTGGTCGATGGATGACCGCTCCTCAGTGATGAGTGATTGACAACGGGTGTTGGACTAACTCTTGGCTTAGTGCGCAGGTGTAGGCTGCGGCCTAGTTCGTGTTGTTGCAGGTGAAGAACGGGCGCGAAAGGTCTTCAGCCTTGAGGGGCCTCCGGGAGATGGAGAGACAAGTAGGCTTGGTTCGAGGGACCCGGTGGACAGCGGGGACTGGGTGCGGGCCACATGGTGGCGACATGAGCAAGACGAAGTCATGGACAATCGAGCCGGTGCACGGTGGCGGTCGAGTCAAGTGGTTTGGTGGGAGGCCGGACCGAGCACACGGGGTTTGGTGGTTTCCCCACAAAACCATCGGCGGACGGTTTCTTGGTTTGGGCCTCAAAACCAAGTCCGAGGGCCCAACACGACGGAGATGGGATCCGGGCGTGTCGGGAAGCTTCGAAGCGGAGGACACGCGACGGGATCGCATGGCTTGCGTCGGGAGGACGCGGGGTGCTACAAAGGCGTGGCCGTCCGATGGCAAGACCCACAAACATTACCTAAACGCCCCTACGTGGGTTGTATCGCCAGTAGTTAAGTTAGGGGTAGTCGAGTCATTTACCACTCCGGCGGGACCTGATATATAAGCCATGAGTGTGTGTGGATGGCTCTCTCTCGGCGTGACTTAGGGTTTCATTTCCTCCCTCCCATTTCTCTTTTTCGTAGCTATTTTTCTTCCATTTTCTCTAGGCTAGCATGAGAGCTTCATGAGAGATTTGTTGAGAGGGATGGATGCTAGGCCGGCATGCTAGACCTTGTGAATCTTTCCTGGTTTGTATAGAAGATTCGGAGTTGTGTTTTTCGTGGTCTTTTTGTGCTTGTTTTCGTGCCTTTGTTCCCGGTGTGATTCCACGGATTTGATTGGGTCTCTCTCCGGATTTCTTTGAGGGAAACATGGATAGATGTCTCGCGCATCTTTGTGATTGATCTTGTGCCCTCAAACGCCGGGAAACCACTTCGATTCGAGAGTTTTCGTTCGGTGCTCAAGCTTTTGGTGGTGCTCAAAGGATTCGCGATTCCCGGTGATTTAGGGAGTTAGGAGGCAAGATTTTTGGGCTATAGCATCCTTGTGTGACGCTTTTCAAGTCCCCAAACCCTTGTCTCCATAGCTTCAACCGTTTGGGAAATCCGATGATTATTTGGGGGAGTTGACTTTCGAGGTCGGGCGTTTTTCTGCTCTGTCCGAGCCTCGCGGACGGTCCGCGCCCTCCTGGCGGACGGTCCGCGCCGCTCGTGTTCGTCCCGTGTTCTTCGTGTTCTTGCTCGCCTTTCGTTTCGATCCGTCACGTTTTTGAGTTTCGGTTGGACGGAGTTTCGGACGGTCCGCAGCAGAGGGCGGACGATCCGCCGGTGCCCGGCGGACAGTCCGCGTGCTCCCCGCGGACGGTCCGTGGTTCGCGGTGTGCTTCTGTTGGTGATTTAACAGACAGTCCGCGGCGTAGGGCCGGACGGTCCGCAGGGTTGGCGCGGACGGTCCGCGGCATCAGGACGGACGGTCTGCGAGGCCAGTGCGGACGGTCCACCCCTCGTGGCCGGACGGTCCGCCAGAGCCTGTGAGCTTTGCTTCTTGGTTCGATTCCTCCCTTCCTTTCTCGAGCTTCCGCGTGTGCTTCAAGGAATCGTTCCTAAGGCTAGAGGTTGATCCATAACCTCGTTGTCTTGGCGATTGGTGTGTGATTCGATCCATCGCTTGTGTGTGACCGGGATTTGACTAGGGCATAGGCCGGGTTCTTTGTGAAGAATTTTACCGGCTCCTATTCACTCCCCCCTCTCTAGTCGCCATCTGATCCTTCAATTGGTATCAGAGCTTGGTGCCGGATTCTTTGCGACTTTGACAAGTCTCGAATCCTAAGATGGCGTACGTTGAGCGGGGCGGTCCACCGCACTTCGATGGCAAGGGTTACCACAAGTGGGCGGCTCGTATGATGATCTTTCTTCGTGGAAAGCTGTTGGATTTCACTGTGCTTGACAAGACATATGCTATTCCGGTCAACATCCATACTCTTATGGTGACCGATGTCGGTGCTAAGGACAAGTATGAGGCTAATGCAAAAGCCGTTGATCACTTGGTCCAGAGCTTGTGTGATCCTGAGTTTGAGCGTGTTCGCCATTTGAATCTTGCTTGGCAAATTTGGGACAAGTTGTTGGTTGCTCACGGTGGTGATAACCATGTGAAGGCTCTCCTCTTTGTCTCTTACCGGATGCAATATGAGAACTTTACTCCACTTCCCGGTGAGGACATTGATGCGATGTTTCAGAGGTTCACCGCCATCGTGAACAACATGAAAGCTAATGTTGAGGATTTTCCTTACACCGAGCATGATCAGGCTTTGAAGCTCTTGCATGTCTTGGACCCAAATGTTTGGGGTGCTAAGGTTGAGGCCATCAAGGAGTCTGGGCAGTATTTGACCATTGAGTTGGATGACCTCTTTTCTAAGCTCAAGTCGGCTGAGGTTGACAGGATGTTGCAATCCAAGCATGAGGGCTCGACTGTCCATAGTCTTGCTCTCGTGGGCGGATCAAAGGGCAAATCTATACCTTCCTGTCAACAGTTTTCCTTATCTTCTCTTATGTCTATTCCAGATGAGGAGTTTGATGTGCTGGGCGAGGAGGAGCTGGCCTTGCTCTCAAGAAGGTTTGATCGACTACATGAGAGTCGGAGGAATGCAGGGCGGAGCTCAGGGACGTGCTATAAGTGTGGCAAGCGTGGCCACTTCATCGCCGAGTGCCCGGAAGCGGAGGAGAACAAGTACAAGGTGAACGAGTACAAGGCGCACCCGAGGCGTGAAGAGAAGTACTCCTCCAAGGGCAAGCACTTCAACAAGTCCAAGAGCAAGGACAAGGACAAGCGGCGACCGAGCAAGAGCGGCTACAAGAAGAAAAAGGCAAGAGCGATGGTGGCCGGTGCGAGCGACGTCGACTCAAGCTCAAGCGACGAGCAGTCAAGCTCAAGCAACGAAGATGAAGACGCCGGGAGGTGCAAAGGCAAGAAGAGAGCAAGCCGGAACCTCAGCGGGTTGAGCTGTGTGGCGCTTGAGGGCTTTTGTGGCATGGCCCATAGCTCAAGCAGGAAGAAGAGCGAGAAGGAAGACAGCGACTCCGACTCGGAGGATGAGGTAAATCGTGACCCCGACTCTTTGCTTGCTGAGATCGCTAGGTTGGATGGCTTGATTGACAACCGTGATAGTGTGCTAAGAGATGCCAAAAAGATGAGGAAAGATCTTAGGGCTCAACTTGAGAATGCTAGTGAGAAAGTAGGAGAGTTAGAGTCAAAATTGCTTGAATTGAAACTTGAGAATGACTCTTTGAAACTTGCTCCTACTACTCTTGATGATGTTGAATGTCTTGAGTGTGATGCATGGTTGAATGAGATCAAGTTGCTTAATGAGAAGAATGCTTCTACTTTGGCTAAACTAGATGCTCTTAGGACTGAGTATGATGAGCTTAAGGCTAGACCTACTTTGCTTGGTGCTTGTAAGTCATGTCCTACTATGCATGTTAAGCTTGTTGATGCTCGTTCTACCATTAGTTCTTTGGAAGCATCTTTGAAATCTCCTGTTGCAAATGCATGCTCTAGCTGTGATGAAGTTACTTTGCGCAATCTGGAACTTACTTCCCGTTTGGATGTCATCTATGAGGAGAATGATTATTTGAGGAAGGTGTTGGGTTGGTTGTCTGGGCAGAAACCTCAATTGAAAATCATGATTGAGGAGTTCAAGAGAGCGGATGGTCGTGGTTTGGGTTTTAAGAAGTTGGGTGAGAAAGTGGGAGAGAACAGTGGGGAGAGTGTGTATGAGAAGTGTGTTGAGTCTAACCCCGAGTTTGAGTTGATCGGAGACATCCAAGTCCCACTTCCAAAAGCACCCAAGAACTCTTTCACACCAAAGCCCATCCACCTTTGCAACAAGCTTGACACAACCCAAGATCCACCCAAATTCCCACCTAAGACAAATGACTTCCAGAAACCGGTGAGGTTTGTGAGTGAGAAGGGTGAGAAGCCTAGAGAGAAGCCAGAGCCAAAACCAAAACCCATCCCCTTCAGGTGTGAGTATTGTGGCAAGGAGAGGCATCTTGCAGAGTTTTGCTACAAGAAGAAGAGGGATGAGAGGCTTGCTAGGGAGCAAGCAAACCAGGACAGGTATCGCCAGTCTCATGGTATTCCTGAGCCTAGAGTGCCACTTCCACGGGGTGTGGGAAGTGTCAAGAGTGTTGGTAGAGTTGGAGCTCAGATTGGTAGGTTTGTGAGGAGAGATGATGGTGTGCGTGCTGGTGAGAGGTTTGGTCGGGCTCGAGGTGGTTTTGCTGGACGTCCTCCTACTCGTCCTCAATACGGGTTTAGGGGAGATGATCGCAGCTTTGGGTTCCTGAGGAACTACGGACCACGTTTTCCCCCTCGTGGTGCTTGTACTCCATCCATGGGACATGGGAAGTTTGGTGGCAAGGGAATGATGTTTGCTAACCCCTCTTTTGAGCAGATGTCTCGACACTGGTTTAACTTTCTTTGTGCTAACCCTAGTGTCGAGTCGCTAGCTCATTCTCGTTCTTGTTTCTGACTGCAGGCAGGAGGCTTGGAGGACATTTGGTTGATCGACTCCGGGTGTTCTCGACACATGACCGGAGATAAGAAGTGGTTCTCCAGCCTCACCCCAGTGAAGGAAAAGATGTACATCACATTTGGGGACAATGGACGAGGAACGGTGATTTTTGAGGGTGTTGTGCATGTGAGTGACAAGGTAACGTTGAAGAGAGTGGCTCTTGTGAAGTCTTTGGGTTTCAATTTGCTTTCGGTTTCTCAGTTGCTTGATGAGAGTTTTTAGGTGCGTTTCAACTCTGGCGAGTCTCGTTTGCTGGATTCTCGAGGTGATCTTGTCTGTATGATCATCCCCGAGGGTCGATTTTCAGGGTGGCGATTTCTCTCGTTCTTTGGGTCCTGTCGCTGTTTGATGGCTGGTCCTTCTTCTGATTTGTGGAAATGGCATAGGCGGTTGGGACACTTGAGCTTTGATTTGGTTTCCCGCTTGAGTGGTCTCAACCTTGTCCGAGGATTGCCGAGGTTGAAGCTTGAGAAGGATTTGGTTTGTGCTCCTTGTAGGCATAGCAAGATGGTAGCCACTCACCATCCACCCCTGACCGATGTCATGACCGAGCGTCCGACAGAGCTGTTGCATATGGACCTTGTTGGGCCAGCTCGAGTTCGCTCGGTGGGTGGGAAGTGGTATGTCCTTGTTGTGTTGGACGATTACTCTCGCTATGCCTGGGTGTTTTTCTTGGAAGACAAGAGTGAGACATTTGGTTTTGTTCGAGATCTGATTGTGAGGTTGAAAAACGAGAGGCATGGGAATGCCATCCGAGCTATCCGCAGTGATAATGGCTCAGAGTTCAAGAACTCTCGTTTTGATGCCTTTTGTCGTGATCTAGGTCTTGAACCTCAGTATTCGACCCCTTATGTGCCAACACAAAATGGAGTCGTGGAAAGGAAAAATCGGACTCTTTGTGAGATGGCTAGGACGATGCTCGATGAGCACAAGACTCCTAGGAGGTATTGGGCTGAGGCGGTCAATACGGCTTGTCATGTTTCCAACAGGATTTTATTGCGAGCTTTCAAGAAGAAGACCTGTTATGAGCTTATGCATGGTCGGGCACCCAAGGTGAGTCATTTTCGAGTCTTTAGCTGCAAGTGCTTTATTCTTAAGAAGGGAAAACTCGACAAGTTTGAGGCTAGGTCTAGTGATGGTATTTTTTTGGATATGCTAACCACTCTAGAGCCTATAGGGTGCTTAACCTTGAGACTAACAAAATCATGGAGACTTGCGAGGTAACCTTCGACGAGACAATGCCATGTACCTCTCTTGGCTTTGAATGTGCAGGTGATGAAGAGATGGCCGAGGACCTCTTTGAAGAGGAGAAGGATGAAGCTGGAGATGATCATGGAGAGAACCATGCACCTGAAGCTGAGTGTGTACCCACACTTCCCCTACGACTACTACGGAGCGTGGACCGTCTACTTCGTGGACAACGACGGTGCGACAAGAGGACCAAGCGAGAGAAGCTGAAATTGAGGGGGAGGTAGTCTCAAGGCGTGAGGCTCCCCGGAGAATTCAAGAATTGCACCCCCTGTCAAAGATCATTGGGGACATCGATGAACGTACTACACGGTCAAGGTCCAGGAATTCCTCTCATTTCGCTCATGCTGCATTTGTTGCCACCTTTGAGCCCAAGGACATTGGACATGCTTTATCTGATGCAAACTGGGTCAATTCTATGCATGAGGAGCTGGAAAACTTTGAGAGGAACCAGGTGTGGGAGTTAGTTGAACCACCTCCAAATTGCCATCCCATAGGAACCAAGTGGGTTTGGAAGAACAAAGAGGGATAGAATGGGATGGTTGTGAGGAACAAGTCCAGACTTGTTGCTGAGGGGTTTAGTCAGAAGGAGGGGATCGACTATGAGGAGACCTTTGCTCCTGTGGCCCGTCTTGAGGCAATTCGGATCCTTCTAGCCTTTGCTGTGGCTAAAGGGTTCAAGTTGTTTCAGATGGATGTGAAGAGTGCTTTTCTGAATGGGGTCATAGAGGAGGAGGTGTATGTGAAGCGACCACACGGGTTTGAGAGCGAGTTGTACCCACACGGGGTATACGGGTTGAAAAGGGCTCGTATGGGTTGAAACGGGCGCCCGTGCTTGGTATGGGAGATTGAGAGGTTTTCTGTTGAGCAGAGGGTTTGTGATGGGTACCGTGGATAGGACCTTGTTTCTCCTCAAGCATGGAAACGAGTTGTTGATTGTTCAGATATACGTGGATGATATTGTCTTTGGTGGCTCGTCACATAACCTTGTTGCCAAGTTTGCAGATGAGATGAGCAGGGAGTTCGAGATGAGCATGATGGGCGAGTTGCAGTACTTTCTCGGGCAGCAGATCAAGCAAGTGAAGGATGGAACATCTGTGCACCAAACCAAGTACACGAAAGACATGCTGAAGAAGTTCCAGATGCAAGATGTGAAGCCGATGTCGACTACCATGGGGAGTACGACCACTTTGGATGCGGACTAGGACGGAGAACCAGTGGACCAGCGGGAGTACAGGAGCATGATCGGCTCCCTCCTCTACTTTACGGTGACGAGGCCAGACATATAGTTCAGCGTGTGTCTGTGCGCTCGTTTTCAGGCTTCGCCGAGGACATCACATCGACAGGCCGTCAAGAGGATTTTCAGGTACCTACAGTCTGCCCCTGGTCTTGGCCTTTGGTATTCGTCCACCTCGACTATTTCTCTTCATGGTTTTTCCGATGCGGATTTTGCTGGTTGTCGAGTCGAGAGGAAGTCTCTACTTCGGTACTTGCCGGTTTCTTGGGTCTTCGTTGGTCTCATGGTCTTCCCCGTTAGCGATCTAGTGTAGCTCAGTCTACCACCGAGGCGGAGTATGTTGCTGCCGCGAGTTGTTGTTCCCAACTGTTGTGGATTTCATACACTTTGAGAGACTTTGGTGAGGAGTGCATCCAGATCCCACTTCTTTGTGATAGCACCAGTGCCATAAGCGTAGCCAAAAACCCAGTGCTTCACTCTAGAACCAAACACATAGAAGTGAGGTATCATTTCTTGAGGGACAATGTGGAAAAAGGAACTATTGTGTTGAGCCATGTCCCTACCCAAGATCAGCTAGCCGATATCTTTACAAAGCCTCTCGACCAAGCTACATTTGTGCGCTTGCGGGGGGAACTTGGGGTCTGTTGCCCTTTCTAGTTGATTCTTGGGGGATTTCCTTTTTGTATCATATGTATCATACCATGTTTTACTTTGATGTATATACATGCTTTGCTTGATGTTTAAACCATGGTAGGATAGCCATTTGTCATATATCATGTTGCATTTGTATCATATTGCATTTTAGGATGATGAGCTTCTTTCATGTGCCTTATTTGAGTCTCTTTGGCTATTTGTGAGATATTGGTCATATGTGTGGAGAAATGGTGATGTGAGGCTATGCTCTTGAAATATTTGAGATATATGTGTGGTGAGATAGCCCTTTTGAAATAAATGCTAATCTTGACTAATTTTTGGCGAAATGCGCTTTACTCATGTGTAGTAGTGTATCCATGTCACGTTTTGGTCTAAATGTGCTTTCTATGCTTAGATTGTGCTTGGATGTCTTTTTCTTGCATTTGGGCTAAAGGCCGGATATCATTGTGAATGTTTAGCCTATGTTGCATTCATGGGGGAGCATAAGCTTCTTTTTGCCGCAAAGGCACTTCATGTACCATGAAATGATTTAGTCTTGAAAAGAAGTGTATAATGCTTGAAAAATGCTCCATCCATCATGTCTATGCTTAAAATGTCTTATCTTTCACATATGGGTGCAAACCATGTTGCATGATGTTCACCAGTGGAGAAGTCTCCCCGAAGTGGACACATGGCTCATGAGCTTTGACATGACATGATTTGCTTTATGGGTGTTTGCCATGATCTTTTGCTGAGAATTTGATATCCTTGTATGATCTTTGAATGGTATGCATGTTTGTGGCTCAAGTGTGACATGGATAGGCTTTTACATGTGAAGCGAGCCTTCTTTTGGTAAAACTGCTTAAATCTGAAAATTTTGCTTTGTCACATGCTTGTATTTTCATATATTACTTGTGGCAATGCTTTTACCATGCTATGATTCATATGTGTGATCTTTGTCTCATCTTTAGCCTTTGACACTAGATTTGGCATATTTGAGAAGCTCATGTAGATGTTTATATGCTTTGTTTTGCATTTCTGCATTTTCACCTTGATTCATACATTGTCACAAGGGGGAGAAGAGGTGAGCTTATTGAAAATTCAGAAGAGGTGAGCTAAAATTTGGAAGTTCGCATCCACATGTTCAGCGGGAGCTTGCATTTGTTCAGGGGGAGCTTTCTTGCTATTTTCGGTGTGGAGTTTGTGCTTTGCTTGGCTTGTGCCCTTTCTTCGCCTTTCTTCGGTTTTGGTCATGAGTTGAGTTTCTTTGTTTTTCTTTCTTCTTCCTTTCTTTCCTTCTCTGAATTTCATTTCACGTTGTGTGTTGTCAATGCACTCATCAAGGGGGAGATTGAGGACCAGGAGCGTCCCAGTGGTCGATGGATGACCGCTCCTCAGTGATGAGTGATTGACAACGGGTGTTGGACTGACTCTTGGCTTAGTGCGCGAGGTGTAGGCCGCGGCCTAGTTCGTGTTGTTGCGGGTGAAGAACGGGCGCGAAAGGTCTTCGGCCTTGAGGGGCCTCGGGAGATGGAGAGACAAGTAGGCTTGGTTCGAGGGACCCGGTGGACGGCGGGGCCCGGGTGCGGGCCACATGGTGGCGACACGAGCAAGACGAAGTCATGGACAATCGAGCCGGTGCACGGTGGCGGTCGAGTCAAGTGGTTTGGCGGGAGGCTGGACCGAGCACGCGGGGTTTGGTGGTTTCCCCACAAAACCATCGGCGGACGGTTTCTTGGTTTGGGCCTCAAAACCAAGTCCGAGGGCCCAACACGACGGAGATGGGATCCGGGCGTGTCGGGAAGCATCGAAGCGGAGGACACGCGGCGGGATCGCATGGCTTGCGTCGGGAGGACGCGGGGTGCGGCAAAGGCGTGGCCGTCCGATGGCAAGACCCACAAACATTACCTAAATGCCCCTACGTGGGTTGTATCGCCAGTAGTTAAGTTAGGGGTAGTCGAGTCATTTACCACTCCGGCGGGACCTAATATATAAGCCATGAGTGTGTGTGGATGGCTCTCTCTCGGCGTGACTTAGGGTTTCATTTCCTCCCTCCCATTTCTCTTTTTCATAGCTATTTTTCTTCCATTTTCTCTAGGCTAGCATGAGAGCTTCATGAGAGATTTGTTGAGAGGGATGGATGCTAGGGCGGCATGCTAGACCTTGTGAATCTTTCCTGGTTTGTATAGAAGATTCGGAGTTGTGTTTTTCGTGGTCTTTTTGTGCTTGTTTTCGTGCCTTTGTTCCCGGTGTGATTCCGCGGATTTGAGTGGGTCTCTCCCCGGATTTCTTTGAGGGAAACATGGATAGATGTTTCGCGCATCTTTGTGATTGATCTTGTGCCCTCAAACGCCGGGAAACCACTTCGATTCGAGAGTTTTCGTTCGGTGCTCAAGCTTTTAGTGGTGCTCAAAGGATTCGCGATTCCCGGTGATTTAGGGAGTTAGGAGGCAAGATTTTTGGTCTATACCATCCTTGTGTGACGCTTTTCAAGTCCCCAAACCCTTGTCTCCACAGCTTCAACCGTTTGAGAAATCCGATGATGATTTGGGGGAGTTGACTTTCGAGGTCGGGCGTTTTTCTGCTCTGTCCGAGCCTCGCGGACGGTCCGCGCCCTCCTGGCGGACGGTCCGCGCCGCTCGTGTTCGTCCCGTGTTCTTCTTGTTCTTGCTCGCCTTTCGTTTGGATCCGTCGCGTTTTTGAGTTTCGGTTGGACGGAGTTTCGGATGGTCCGCAGCAGAGGGCGGACGGTCCGCGGGTGCCTGGCGGACAGTCTGCGTGCTCCCCGCGGACGGTCCGTGGTTCGTGGTGTGCTTCTATTGGTTCAGTATGATTTAACGGACAGTCCGCGGCGTAGGGCCGGACGGTCCGCAGGGTTGGCACGGACGGTCCGCGGCATCAGGTCGGACGGTCCGCGAGGCCAGTGCGGACGGTCCGCCCCTCCTGGCCGGACGGTCCGCCCCTCCTGGCCGGACGGTCCGCCAGAGCCTGTGAGCTTTGCTTCTTGGTTCGATTCCTCCCTTCTTTTCTCGAGCTTCCGCATGTGCTTCAAGGAATCATTCCGAAGGCTAGAGGTTGATCCATAACCTCGTTGTCTTGGCGATTGGTGTGTGATTTGATCCATCGCTTGTGTGTGACCGGGATTTGACTAGGGCATAGGCCGAGTTCTTTGTGAAGAATTTTTACCGGCTCCTATTCACTCCCCCTCTCTAGTCGCCATATGATCCTTCAGTGGGACCAGATCACCCTTGGCAACTCTTCGGCCCACTTGCTCTTGGGCAGATCAGTGACGTTCCTTTTTATACCGGCGAAGATTACTCCATTTGCCATTTCTACCGCCCCATTGGACTGCGGGTGGTAGTCCGAAGCGAAAGACAGCTTGGTGCCCAAGTAGGCACAGAATTCCTTGAAGTCGGCACTGTCGAATTGCTTGCCGTTGTCCACGGTGACTTTATGCGGCACACCGAAGTGGCATATGATGTTCTGCCAAAAGAACTTCTGTATTGTGGTCGAAGTGATGCTCAGCAGTGGTTTCGCTTCTACCCATTTGGAGAAGTATTCCACCACCACTACGGCGTGAGTGTAATTCCCGAGTGCTGTCGGTAGTGGGCCGATGATGTCAATAACCCATCGAGTGAAGGGCCACACTGGTGGTATCAGTTGTATCTCGTTTGATGCAAACTCGCTGTAAGGCGCATGGTGCTGACACTCTGGACACTGTCGCACAATGTCGTGTGCATTTGTGACCGCCGAAGGCCAATAGAAACCCTGGAGAAAAGCCTTCTGCACTAAGGCTCTCGTGCCGAGGTGATGTGAGCACATGCTACTGTGGATCTCATGGAGTAGTTTCTTGCCCTCGGTCCCTGATATGCACTTTAGCAATGGGGCGCACACCCCCTTTCGGTACAGATTGCCATCAATGATGTGGTAGTTCCTCGCCTTGATGGCCACTCTCTTATCAGTGACGCCGTCTTCGGCCTCATAGTAACCCCCGGACCGCCGCTACTATTGGGGCGCGCCAGTCCTCACTCTGTATGGCATTCACAAACTTGGGGGCACCGCTTCGTCAGCGGAAGATCTTACAGTTGTTGTCTTGTAGAACACATCAGGGGGCGGAGGATCAAGCAAAGCGGTTGCCTTCGCAATAGCATCGGCTTCCTTGTTGTAGTTCCTGGGAAAGCTTCGTAATGTGATGCCAATGAAAAATTTTTCCATGCTTCGGACTGCCTGCAGATACTTCATCATGTCTGGTTTCTTTGCCTTGTAGGTTTTCCCAATATGGCCGGCGACAAGTTCGGAGTCTGTCAAGATGACGAGCCTCCTTGCCCCCGCAGCCCTGGCCTTCTGAAGCGCGAGCGGCAAGCGCTCGTACTCAGCCATGTTGTTTGTGCAGTTGCCACAGTTCAACCGCAAGGCATACCGGAGCTTGATACCCGAAGGGGAGTTGAGGACTGCCGCTGCTGCCGACCCCAGATGGCAATATGCACCATCGCATTGAACCTCCTGTCGTATGGACCTCCCTGGGCCCACTACCTCGGTGGGTACCAGGACCGACTACTCGGTGGGCCTCTGGGACTACCCGGCTTGCGCTACACGACACCTGATGGCGTGGAGCACAAGGACTACGGAGGAGAAGTACTCGGTTAGGAAGCTGTACATGTCCCGCACTGTATGGAAGACTCCAAGACGTACTCGACTAGTACTCTCTCCCTACTCCCACTTGTAACCCTGCCTCCCAGACTATATAAGGCGAGGCAGGGACCTTTCTCTAGCATTTCATGCAATCTCACCTCACGGCGCACAATTACACCATCTTGTAATCGTGCCCAATCATTCCAGAGCTACGCAGCATACATGACGTAGGGTATTAAGCACCTCGCGGCCCGAACCTGTCTAAATTGTGTGCCACGTGTCTCTTCCTTGGAGTTACCGATCTCGGCGGGGCCACATTCATCTACTTCGGGTACTCCCCTTAGTAGGTTGCCGGTTTAAAACACCGACAGCTGGCGCGCCAGGTAGGGGATCTCGCTCGAGATCACATGGCGAACTCGACACCTCCCGTCTACTTCAAGCCAACCGTCGCCTTCAACCGTGGCGACACCTTCGTGTTTGGCGCCTGGGTCTGCACTGCTGACGGCGCGGGCTCCTTCCAGCGCCGCCTCACCATGCCGCACAACCCGAAGACCGGCTTCGTGACGCTTCCTGAAGTTGTCACAGGCGAACTCGCTGGCAAGTTCGGCGAAATTTCGCTCTTCAACCATCACGCTGACTTCGAGATCGAGTCCGCTCCCAACTCGAACTTGACGTCTCCATGGGCCATCGCATGCGAGCCGGCTGCTCAGCCATCGCATGTGGTCCCACCACCCCGTGAACCCTCCGCGCGTGGCCCGCATCCTCAGCCGGGCCCGCACGGAGGCTCCCTCTTCGCGCTGGGCTGGCAAGGAGCCCGTACCCGAGTACAACTCGGACCCCAACAGCGCTCCCGGCCATGCTTCGGACTCCAACCCCCTCTCCGAGTTCTACTTGAATCCCGCATACGAGTTCGACTTCCAGGTCGGACCCAGAGGAGCCTGAGTCCGAAGACAACTCCACTGAGCATCCCTTGTCAGGGCCGGCCTCTGGGCTGGTTATAACATCCACACTGGCCGGGAGATTCGTCTACTGGCCAGACCGCAAGCCTGCTGACCTGATAAGCGGAGACTCACGCTACATCGCCTGCATCGACTCGCTACCGTTCCAGGAGGGAACACCACTTGCCCGAGCTGACTCGAACACCCCAACTGAGGTGGCGGTTTCTGAGTCCACCCTTGGCACCCCTGATCGCCAGGTCTTCATGGCTGCCGGCAACACCCCAGGACCTTCAGGGACGGCTCAGGACAGATACCTCGAAGGCATCTCCTCCGACGAGCGTCTGCCGATGCCCCAGCAGACGAGACCCCCGCCAACAGAGACGCTCGACGCAAGCGCAACAGGAAGCGCAGCGAACGGCACCGGCGCCTCCGAGACAACCTCCCCATCCGCAACCTCGCGGAAGCTCTCGAGGCGGTCGAGAGCAGAGTACACACCACCCCTGAGCAATGCCTCATGTCGATCACAGCGATCGCACGTCAGGCTCAGGGCATACGCGCTGGAGAGGTCATCGCCAAGCTCGGCCGAAGATGCCTACTTCATGCGGGTCGACAACGGGGGTCAACCAACCTCCTCCCGCCAGGCACCGCGACAACGAAGCTACAAGTCGCAGCGCCAACAACGGCCCCAACCGTACTCGAGCTGAGCTTCCCGCTCAGCCCAACCGCACTCGCTCGAATGCCGGCGGACCCCCACAAGGTGGCAACAGCGACCGCGACGTCGTCCCTCACCGCGCTCCCCGCCGGGCGGCGGCCGCCGCGACCCCGACGGCGGCGGCGCCCACGGCGGAAGCTCCAACCATGGAGCCGACGGGGAGAGGGCCGGCGGCGGCGGCCGTGGCCACGCGAACAGCCACGCCTCTGGTGCCTCACAGGGCGGCTACGATGCCCGTTAGAAGATTGAGGAGCTGCGGCGGAAGAAGTCGACCACCGCAGGAGACAATGACGGCTTCCCCGCCTTCTCACCTCGACTTCGCAACTTGCTCCTCCCCGACAAGTTCAAGCCTTTGGGGATCACCAAGTACGACGCGAAGCAGGACCCCATCCAGTGGCTCAGGTGCTACGCCCTCTCCATCGAGAATGCTGGCGGCAACAACGACACCAAGTGCCTCTACTTCCCCTTCTGTCTGGACCAAGCTCCACTCACATGGCTCGAGTCGCTGGACAAGCACTCGATTGACAAGTGGGACCAGCTGAAGGAGCAGTTCACCAGCAACTTCGCGGGCGCCATGGGTCGATCGGGTACTCGCATGGACCTGGCCATGGTCAAGCAAGAACAAGGCGAGACCCTCCGCAAGTACATGCACCGCTTCTTCGACAAGCGCGCTACCGTGGTCGACGTCACCGACAAGGAGGTCATCGACCTCTTCCAAGATGGCCTCTACCACCGCCGCACCTTTGAAGACTTCGGTCGTCGCCGCCCCAAGTCCATCCCCCACCTCAAGGACATGATCACGTCCTGGGCGGATGAGGAATACAAGGCCAACGCCAAGTATGACGCCATTTGTGGCAAGAGCAAGTAGAACACGGGCAGCGGCAGCGGCAACAACAGGAACCAAGGCGGTCGCAACAACAACAACAACAACTACTACTCGGGTCCCAACCGCAAGCGCAAGCCAGACAACACTGTCGCAGCTATCCAGCGCCCTACGAAGGAGAACTCGAAGAAGAACTCCGGCGGCTTCAAAGACTTGCGAAAGGAGAAGTGCCCGTTGCATCTGAACGGCAACCACAAAGACCGAGCAGGTGCTACCCGGCTCGGGGCATGCACTCAAGAGTACTCCAGAGCCACCGCACCCTCACGACAAAAAGGGCAAGAAAAAGAACGACGGAGACAACAACGACTTCCAGGAACCCGACAAGACCGTCAACGTCCTCTTCGGCGGACTACCCAGCAGGCGGGAGCAGAAGGCTACCCGTCGAGAAGTCATGAGCATTGAACTAGCGGTTCCGACCCCTCTCAGGTGGTCGGAGGTACCCATCACCTTCTCCCGCGCGGATCAATGGACCAGTTTCTCCGAACCAGGACGGTTTCCTCTCGTCCTGAAGCCGGTGGTCGCGGGCTCCAAACTCAACAAGGTCCTCATCGACGGTGGAAGCGGGCTCAACGTCCTTTTCACCAAGACCTTGAAGAAGATGAAGCTCGACATCATCCACATGCTCACCAAGAGCAGCACGCCCTTCTACAACATCATCCCCGGTAACGCGGCTATCCCACTAGGCTCAGTGGTCCTGCCAGTCACCTTCGGGGAATCTCGGGACAACTACTGTACCGAGTACATCAAGTTCGAGGTCGCGGACTTCGACACTTCCTACCATGCCATCCTCGGCAGACCGGCCATCGCCAAGTTCATGGCGGTGCCCCACTACACCTTCTTGGTACTCAAGATGCCAAGCCCAGCGGGTGTACTCTCTCTCCAAGGGGACTTGAAGATCTCCCACGACTGCGACACAGAAGCCGTGGAGATCGCCTCTACGAATCAAGTACCCAACACGATGATGGTGGTCTACGCTGCGTCGAAGAAGCTTGGTACAAGCGAACTCGACATCCCAGAGAAGTCTGACAACGCCAACAAGCCTCAGCCACATGAGGAGGTTCTTGTCAAGACGATCGACGTCGGAACATGCGACCCCAGCAAGACCACCACCATCGGGGCCGGCCTCGACCCCAAATAGGAAGACGCAGTCATCAACTTCCTCCGGCTAACCGTGACATCTTCGTGTGGAAGCCAGCGGAGATGCCAGGAGTGCCAGGGAGTTGATCGAGCACTGCCTCAACGTCGATCCTAAGGCCACCCCCATGCGACAACACCTCCGACGCTTTGCCGACGACAGACGGGATGCCATCAAGAAGGAACTCACCAAGCTACTCGCGGCTGGCTTCATCAGAGAAGTCTTCCATCCTGAGTGGCTCGCCAACCCTGTCCTCGTCCGCAAGAAGAACTCGAACGAATGGAGGATGTGCGTCGACTACACCGACCTCAACAAGCACTGCCCCAAGGACCCCTTCGGGTTGCCGCGGATTGATCAAGTCATCGACTCCACGGCGGGTTGCGACCGCTCGCTTCCTCGACTGCTACTCCGGGTACCACTAGATCGCGATCAAGGAAGAAGACCAGGAGAAGACCGCGTTCATCACCCCGTTTGGCGCGTACTGCTACACGACCATGTCCTTCGGGTTGAAGAACGCTGGCGCCACCTACCGACGAGCTATCCATGCCTGCTTCAAGAAGAAACTCAACAAGAACGTCAAAGCCTACGTGGATGACATGGTCGTCAAGACCAGAAACTCCAGTACCCTCATCGACGACCTTGAAGAGACTTTCGCATCTCTGTGCGAGTATCGCTGGAAGCTCAACCCGAACAAGTGCGTCTTCGGCGTACCTTCGGGCAAACTACTCGGCTTCATCATCAGCCAGCGCGGCATCGAAGCCAACCCCGAGAAGATCTCCACCATCACCAGCATGAAAGCTCCCACGAGCATCAAAGACGTCCAGAAGCTGACCGGGTGCATGGCGGCACTGAACAGATTCATCTCGAAGCTTGGAGAACGGGGGCTCCCCTTCTTCAAACTACTCAAGCACCAAGAGAAGTTCGCGTGGACTCCAGAGGCGGATCAAGCCCTTGCCTAGATCAAGGACTTCCTATCGAAGCCGTCGGTCCTCACGGCTCCTCGCAAGGGCGAGCAGCTACTGCTCTACCTCGCTGCGACTACTCAGGTGGTCAGTACTGCCATCATCGTCGAGCGGCAGGAAGACGGCCACGCCTACCCAGTCCAGCGCCCAGTCTACTTCGTCAGTGAGGTCCTATTAGAGTGCAAGGCATGCTATCAGCCTGTGCAGAAGCTCCTGTATGCAGTACTCATCACCTCGTGGAAGCTACGACACTACTTCCAGGAGTACTCAATCTCCGTCGTCATCGACTACCCGCTCGACGACATCCTGCGGAACCAAGATGCTACTGGAAGAATCTCCAAGTGGGCAGTCGAGCTCGGCGCCCACACCATCGACTTCAAGCCACGCACAGCCATCAAGTCGCAGACGCTAGTCGACTTCATGGCGGAGTGGCGGGAGAACCAACTACCTACTCCAACCGTGCGACCAGAGCATTGGGTGATGTACTTCGACGGCTCACTCAACCTCGAGGGCGCAGGTGCAGGGGTACTCCTGATCTCTCCAATGGGCGAACAACTCAAGTACGTCCTGCAGATCTTCTGGAAGGTCTCAAACAACAAAGCAGAGTACGAAGCTCTCCTGCATGGGCTCCGCCTCGCGGCTTCGCTGGGCATCAAGCGGCTACTAGTCTACGCGACTCCGCAGTGGTCATCAACCAAGTCAACATGTCCTGGGACCGCAACAAGGAGAACATGGACGCCTACTGCCTAGAAGTCCGCAAGCTCGAGAACAAGGTCTACGGTCTCGAGTTCCACCACATCGTCCACGACAACAACGTTGCAGCGGACGTTGTCTCGAAGCTTGGATCTACCTGTGCTCAAGTACCAGCGGGTGCCTTCGTTCACGAGCTTCACGCGCCATCCATCCCGGAGCCGGCGCCACCGACCACCTGTCACACCCTGAAATTTCCAATTTCAGGATGTGAATAGAAAGAATAATTAAATAACAATTTTCTCATAACTTTAAAATTTTTCCAACATTTATTTATCTTTACAGGGAATATAGTATAGGAAAAATTCTTTGTTTGATTTTCTAAATTAAATAAAAGTTGAGAGTGTTGCATTCATGCCGATGCATCTAGTGGTTCTTGAGTGCAAAAAGGTTTCAAAAATGCGTTTAGGAGCCGTCCAAACTCTCCCGAGAATTTTCCGGACTTTTCTAGAATTTATTCTCATTTTCTCTGAGCATTTTCTATTTAATAGAAGGCTCTAGAATCTTTTTCATGAGCACCAAAGGCTTTATTTGGGTTGTTCGTGCCTTAAACTATCTCTGGGAATTTTCCTGGAATTTTTGTGATTTTCTGAGTATTTTTCGTGCTTTAAAATAATTTACAGAATTTTTCTGGATTATTTTTCGCACTGGAAAAAGATTCAGAAAAAAAAAGAAAACCTATCCTAACGGGCCGAGCCCGGAGGCCCGACCCGGTCCGCCCGGCCCGCCCGCGCCGGCCGGCGGGGGCCCATCCGGCCCGGCGCCCATGGCCGCCGCCGCCGGGCGGGCATGCCCCGCGCCCGCGCCCCTTATAAAGGGGAGCCGCCCCTCGCGCGCGCGCGCCCGCCCCCCTACCTCGCCGCAAGCGCGCCGCCGCCGCCCGCGCCCTGCAGTTGCTCGTGCCGCCTGCTGGAAAGCCCGGGCCGCAGCTCGCCGTTGACCACCGAAATCCGGCCGTTTCCATCAATCTCCGCTGCGGGTGAGCACAGCTACACGTTCCTCTCGTTCTCCTCGTCCGGTTTTAGTTCTTCTCCGGCCTCCTCGTTGCCCGTGTCGCCGGCGCCGCCACCCCCAAGGCCGCCGCCCCTCCCTGCCTCTGTTCGGTCCTGAGGAGGATGAAGGTGTGCAGTTTTGCACTTAACCCCCTGCGAGGTCTAGTAATACTTAGATTCAATATTGTGTCTTGCAGATCTTGCACGTGACCCCCTAGATCTATTAGATCTTCACAACTAAATCCCACCCAAGCCCTTTTGCAGATCTAACCCCCAGATTAGATCCGTTCGCGAGCACTGTTTGATGTCTCTCGGGAGTTTTCTTTGCTAACCCCCGAAATCTACGGTTAATCGCGACTAGGTCCCTGCAATCTTGTTTTGCTCACCAAATCTTCGTTTTAGCTCCGATTTAATCCGTTCAAGTTGCATTAGGTCCATAATAATGTAAACCACGCGTTAGTGATGAGTTTTCACCATTTTTTGTTTCTGAAAATAAAATTAATATTAATTTTGATTAATGCCTAGTTATACATGTCTTTTATAAAGAAAAGCAATATAGATCTATATATCGTTTTTCATAATCAAATTTAATTTGATTAATGATTACTTTACATGCTTTTATGAATAAAATCTAATTAGATCTTTTACTCGGTTTTCCATAAGTCAGATATTAATTTGCTTAATGATTAATTAACTTTTATAATTAAAAGTTGATTAGGTTTTTACTCCGGCTTTATAAATAAATGTTAATCTTGATTAATACCAATTTAATACTGTTTTTGATAATA
The DNA here is from genome assembly GCA_947561735.1 of Cenchrus americanus. NCBI lineage: Eukaryota > Viridiplantae > Streptophyta > Magnoliopsida > Poales > Poaceae > Cenchrus > Cenchrus americanus. The sequence continues at coordinate 158,505,339 of OX387242.1, read as the reverse complement.
ATATGATGAACTCGAATTACAAAGTTTCGTTTAGATTGTTCATATAGTTTAGTTTTTCTAAATTAAAATGTTTAATCGGTTTAATCAATATATGAATCTTTATTAATAAAACTTGACTAGTTCTTTACACCGGTTTCATAAATAAAGTTTAATATTGCATTAATGTCAACATAGGGTATTTTATTTCTGAAATATCCTTTATAATTGTTTTGTTAATTAAAATGAACCTAGCTCATAGCCTTGCTCTCTCATATATGCAAAACGTTCGTTAGACGTTCTTTTCTCAGCTCAATCTAAGTGTAATCTTTCCAGTTCATGCTCAATCTTTCATAACCATCTCTTTAAAGCTAACCAATCCTTTCCAAGCACCCTTTGTGTTCTTTAGTGATCCATCTAATCAAGCCTATCCTTTAGTGCGTTCTTTTAAAGCTTTCTTATGATTGGTGCTTTGTTCTTAGTATATGTGTTTGTTTGCTTTGTGTATGTTTGTGCCCGATGATTGATGCGCTTAGAGTGAACGCCGTTCGAGAAGTTTGGAAGAGCTTGAAGTTGAAGATATTCTGAGCAACGACATTACTTTGGTTAAAGGCAAGTGTGTCCTTGATCTTTTGTCCTAAGAACTATATTTAATCACTCATTGCATATGCTTGCATTAATATGATGGGACCCATGTTTAAGGTTTGACCAGTGTTATTTATCCTGTGCCTTGATCAAACGGGTTTATCTTTATGTTGGGTAGCTATGCTTAGTTGCTATACCTGGGTTATGGTGGTTTTAATGAACATTAATGATGAATCATGTTATACCTTTATGCTATATCCTTGATTGCTTAATACAAGACCATATGATTAATCGGAACATGGAGCGACCACCCAGGACAACAGTGCAACCACAAGGACTATATGGCTCTGGTCTTGGCCGAGTAATTAGGGAAGTCTTTGTGTGGTTATTAGTCGCATAGTAGGTTGGGGACGGAGGAATGCTTTTATGGCTACTTTTATTCCGGAGTGGTCTTGGAACGGAAGTACTCTATGGCTGACCGTCCGTAATAGAAGTGTGGTATGAAAGATAGCCTCTATGACATACTACTATGGACTAATACGCACGGGAGGACTCTTTGTAAAGGCCTCGTAGCGTCCCTATGCAATCACACCTCGGTAGTGTGGTATGATGCTTGGCCGGCATCGCATGGTTGGGTTTAAAGTTCTTCGGGACTTTTACGCGACTTGTGGGTAAAGATGTACAACCTCTGCAGAGTGTAAAACTAATCGATTAGCCGTGCTCACGGTCAAGAGTGGCCTGGACCCTCACATGATAATTAAACTTGAAGATGGACTTAAATCGTTCTCTCTGGTTATGCTTGCCATGTGCTTATGGCGTACCTCTTATCTTATGCTTAATGTGGGTTGGTATAAACTTATACTTTATTAGTAAACAGGTGCTAATAAAATTTGACCATCTAAAATTGCTTAAATGCTTATAGCCCAGTCCACTATAAAGCCTTTGCATTCATTTTTTCCCCACACTTGCTGAGTACGACAAGTGCTCACCCTTGCTATAAACATTGTTGCTCAGAAAGAGGATGCTACTTTGAAGTCTTGTGAAGGTGTGCTGGTGCTAGGCGTACGCAACCCCCAGTCGATTGCCTGTGATGTTTGGTGCCTTCGTTTCCAGGATTAAGCGTAAATCTCTGATAATCTTTCTTTTTCATACGTGATACTGTTTCTATATTCACTTTTATGTCACTATATGCATGAAACTTGATCCTGGCATGCATATAGGTATGCACTTGGTTTTCTTCGGAAAGTCGGGTGTGACACCACTGTCCCAGCGCACCCACCAGCTGGACAGGAGCTCATGATGATCAACGTGGACTGGAGGCAACCCTTCATCGACTACCTCAGCGAGCAGAAGGTTCCCTCGGACAAGAACTCGGTCGAGCAGCTCATCCGCCGCGCCAAGTCCTACGTCCTCGTCGGAGACAAGCTTTACAAGCGGGGCGCATCTTCCGGAGTACTCATGAAGTGCGTCCCTTGGCAAGAAGGCAAGGACATCTTGGAGGAGATCCACAAGGGCGTATGCGGCAACCACGCGTCCTCCCGCACGCTGGTCAGCAAGGCCTTCCGGTGAGCTTTCTACTGGCCCTCTGCTCTGGGCGACGCTGAAGAACTCGTCAGAAGGTGCCAAGGATGCCGCATTTCGCCAAGCAAAGAACACGTCCCAACCTACAAGCTAGTCACCATACCGCCAACCTGGCCCTTTGCCTGCTGGGGGCTCGACATGATTGGGCCACTGCCAACTGCGCCAGGTGGTTTCAACAGGGTATTGGTGGCCATCGACAAGTTCACCAAGTGGATCGAGGTCAAGCCGGTCACATGCCCCAAGGCTGATAGAGTACTCGACTTCCTGGATGAACTCGTGCATTGCTATGGACTACCCCACCGCATCATCACAGATCTGGGCTCCAACTTCAACAACCACCAGTTCTGGGAGTACTGCGAGAACAGCGGGATCGAAGTCCGATACGTGTCAGTTGCCCATCCTCGGGCAAACGGACAAGTCGAGCGCGCCAACGGGATGGTGCTCAACGCTCTCAAGAAGCAGCTACACGATGCTGCTAACTCGAAAGGAGGCAAGTGGATCAAGGAACTACCCAACGCACTATGGGGGCTACGTACTCAGCCCTCCAAGCCAACGGGGCAATCCTCTTACTTCCTGGTCTACGGCTCCGAAGCAATCCTCCCTGCCGATGTAATATGGAACTCACCAGCAGTAGAGCATTATGACGAAGGCATCTCTGAAGACAGCAGACGAGTTGACATCGACGGCCTCGAAGAAGCTCGCTGCGCTGCCCTCGTTCAATCAGTAAGGTACCTGGAGGGTATCTGACGCTACCACGATCGCAACTTCAAGAAACGCTCCTTCAACGTTGGTGATCTCGTCCTCCGTCGTATCCAGAACACGGAAGGACTACACAAGCTCAGCTCCCCCTAGGAAGGTCCCTTCACCGTGTCAAAGGTGACTGGGTCGGGCTCCTTCCGCCTCCAGACACTTGAAGGCGAAGACATCAACAACTCGTGGAACATCGACCAACTCTGTCGGTTCTACGCCTAGTCTACACGACTACTTTGGGGTTCAAGTCTACACGACTACATCAACACCCCTCTACCGTAAGCGGCCTCCAGGTCCTGGCTCTAGTCTCCGGACTACTCCTCTCCAGGATCCAGCCCGCGCGGCTACCTACGGATCCTGGGCTGCGACGAGCGACAAAGGACTCTAGCAGCGGTCTACTAAGAGACCACGCACTCCAAGATCCAGCCTACACGTCTACTTACGGATCTACTGCTGTAAGCGGCTACTCGCCCTAGCAACACTCGGCTATAAGCGGCCTCCGGGTCCAGGCGACTACTCTGTAACTACGGCCCTGGCCATCCAGGTGTACTTCTTCAGTAATAAAGTTTGATCGATTATCAACTTCTTTACTGTCTACTTCCCTCAACGGGACTACTGCTGAGTACGACTACTCGCACCAACTCCACGATGGGGCTCCGCACTCTAAGATCGCGACTACGAGTACTCATTGATAGAACTTTTCTTTCATTAACACTTGAACAATTACATGGCAAAAGTTTTTGTACACATACTACTCTGAGCTAACTACTATAGGGCTACTGGAGGTTAAGCTTCTCGGCAACCTGCTCCACAATGAGCGCCATCGGCTCCAGCAGCTCCGCGTACTGCTCATTTGTAGAGTTGGCGGCTACCCCGCCAGCGACTACTTCCACGGGCGCCTTCGGGAAGTAAGACTTCATGAAGGCCAGCACTTGCTTCAGGATCGACCTCGCCAGATGCTTCACATAAGTCGCCAGCCGGCTGGGGGCTTCCCAGAGGCGATCCACGAGCGGCGCGATCTTGGGGCCGCCATGATGAGGCACCAAGAGCCTTGCGATCGGAAGCACGGCTTCTTCAAGTTCCTTTAGCTGGGCCCGCAGCGCCTCGCAATCTTCGTTCAGCTTCTGCAACGATTTGTAGCAGTTGACGAGATCACGATCAGAAGCAATCCGAAGCTCCATGTGCTTGTCGCACTCGAAGGCAAGTTCCTTATAGTCAAGCTCGAGTACCTGGCGGGCCTCCCCGCTCCCGTAGAAGAGGTTCTTCATATCTGTCTCTGAGATCCTCAACTGCTCCACCCGGGTCTCAAGCTCTGCAAAACAACAAGGCGCAGCGGGTTAGACTACCTCTGGACCTCCAACAACTACCAAACAAGTCAAGCGGTGTACCTTTGTTCTTGTTGCGGAGTGTCTTGTTCTTCCGCACCAAGTCGTCGCTCTTTGCCTGCATATCCTAGATGTCATTGTGATATTTGGCAAAGGCGGCGTCGAGCTTGGACTGCATGGCGGCCGCGTGCTTCCGTGACTTCAAGAGTTGATCTTCAAGCGCTTCAGCCCGGAGCACCGTGTCGCCGAAGCCTTGCAGCATGTTGGACTTCTCGCGGGACCTCTCCACGACATCCTGCACAGACAACACATGTCACACGAGTACTCAACAATAGAGGATTGACTACTCAGAAGTTAATACTACTTACCTTCATCCATTGTTCAGCCTGGCGGACCGCCTCCAAGTGCCTGGCCACCGTTGCCGGGTCGACCAGGTCGTATGCCAGCAACTCCTCCCCGCCACGACTACTCGCGGCGGCTTCAGTCATCGGCGCGGAGCGGATGGGCTCTGCGTCTTGGATCTCAAGGGAGCGGACAACCACCTCCAGAGCAACCTCTGGCGGCACGGTGGCCTCCTCTCCTCCGGTCGCCGCGGCGGCTTCCTCGGCGACCTCCTCCATCGGCTCGGGGGCTCCCTCAGCATCCATATGGAGTGCGATTTTGCAATCGCACTTCCGAATCAGCTTCGGCTTCAAGACAAGGCGGGCATTTTTGAAGACCTTCAAGAGCAGCACTCGAGGACGCTTGGGACTACTCGAGAAGACTTCAAGATTGCTCAAACATCAGCTGGAGTACATTCCAGCCTCGAGATGCTTCGACTACTCTTGAGGACTTTTAGCTTGTAGTACTCAGGGATGCTTCGGGACTACTCGTTAAGGCCGTCAAGATTACTTGAAGCTATCCTTCTCGACTACAAAGTACTCGGGAGCTTGTCGTATGGACCTCCCTCGGCCCACTACCTCGGTGGGTACCAGGACCGACTACTCGGTGGGCCCCTGGGACTACCCGGCTTGCGCTACACGACACCTGATGGCGTGGAGCACAAGGACTACGGAGCAGAAGTACTCGGTTAGGAAGCTGTACATGTCCCACACTGTATGGAAGACTCCTAGACGTACTCGACTAGTACTCAGTCCCTACTCTGACTTGTAACCCTGCCTCCCGGACTATATAAGGCGAGGCAGGGACCTTTCTCTAGCATCTCATGCAATCTCACCTCACGGCGCACAATTACACCATCATGTAATCGTGCCCAATCAATCCAGAGCTACGCAGCATACAGGACGTAGGGTATTACGCACCTCGTGGCCCAAACCTGTCTAAATTGTGTGCCACGTGTCTCTTCCTTTGAGTTACCGATCTCGGCGAGGCCACATTCATCTACTTCCGGTACTCCCCTTAGTAGGTTGCCGGTCTAAAACACCGACACCTCCCATACTGGCTCCGTGACTATGGCTTCTTCCTTCGGCGCCGAAGGCGTCCAATCGGCCACAAAATCGGCGAGGACCTGAGACTTTATCGCACTGCGAGCGACAAATTTTATAACGTGCTCCGCCAACTCTGTGGCCCATTTGCCCATTCTCCCCATGGATTCTTTGTTCTCAAACATGTCCCGAAGAGGGAAAGCTGTGGGGACTGATACATTGTGTCTCTTGAAATAATGCCGAAGCTTCCTCTTTGCCATTACCACTGCACATGCCATCTTCTCCATTTCAGAGTAGAAGAGTTTTGAGCCGCTTAAAGCTTCGGAGACGTAGTATATGGGAAACTGCTTTAGAGCATCTGCTTCCTTGCGTTCTTCCACAAGTACTACACTGACCGCTGTGTCATAACCGCTGCGTCTTCTAGATATTTCTTGAGGTCGTCGAAGGCCTGTTGTTGCTCCGGGCCCCACTGAAAAGCTGAATTCGCGCGAAGCACCTTGAAGAAGGGTAGGCTTCGCTCAGCAGCCTTGGAGATGAAGCGATTTAGCGATGCTATTCTGCCTGTGAGCCTTTGGACTTCCTTCCTGGTGCTCGGTGACTGCATTCTTCGTAGCGCTTCGATCTTCTGGGGGTTTGCCTGTATGCCCCGTTTGGAGACCATGCACCCCAACAGCTGTCCTCTCCGGATGCCAAAGATGCATTTCTCGGGATTGAGCTTGAGGCCATTCCGCCTAATGTTATCGAAAGTTTTGGTCAGGTCCGCAATGTGATCTTTCTCTCTTTCGCTCATAATGACGATGTCATCAACATAATCCGAGGCGTTGCGCCCTAGCTGGTTGCCCAGGATCATCTTCATCATCCGGTTGATGGTTGATCCAGTATTACGAAGCAAAAAATGTCGAAGGGGGTTGTGAACCTAGTTTTAGCTTCATCCTCCCTTCGCATCCACACCTGGTGGTATCCAGAAAAGCAATCTAGGAGACTCAGCATACCACATCCAGCTGCCTGATCAATGATGACATCAATCCTTGGCAGCGGGTAAGGGTCCTTCGGGCATGCCTTGTTGAGTTCTGTGAAGTCAATACACATGCTCATGTTCCCATTCTTCTTCAGGACCATCACCACATTGGCCACCCAGACAGGGTACTGCACCTCTCTTATGATTCTCGTGTCGAGCAGCTTTTGCACTTCGGCCTCCGCAGACTTGACCCTGTCACCCGACATCGGCCGCTGCCTCTGTAGCTTCGGTTAGACCTTTGGGTCGGTATTCAAAGCATGCTCTATGACCGACCGGTGGACACCCGTCAAATCTGACTTGGACCATGCAAACATATCTTGGTTATTACAAAGGAACTGCAGGAGTTTGCCTTCGTCCTCCGCGTTGACTTCGATGCCTATCATAATGGTTCTGCTTGGCACGTCCGCGCACAAAGGGACTGTCTTCGTGGCATCGACCGCTTTCATGCGTTCGGCTTCGTCCGCTTTCATGGACTGTCTCATTTAAGCTTCGGCCCTCTGCTCTTCAGCCGCTGCAGCTTCATTGCCCTCATCTTCGTTGATGACATGGACTTGCCTATTACGCACTGACGTGTTGCGTCAGCTCTTCGGGCCTCCTCTTGGCTGCCATACACGGAAATCACCCCCGCTGCCGTTGGTATTTTCATCAGCAGGTATCCTTGGTGGATGACTGCTGCAAACTTGTTGAAGGTGTTTCGACCGAAGATGGCATTGTACGGGTACACGAAGTCAACAACATCGAAGGTTATGACTTCCGTTCACATAGTAGCGTCTTGACCGAAGGTCACATTGACATCAATCTTTCCCAGGGCTTCGATCCTCTTGTTGCCGAAGCCGTACAGTGGGTGCTCTGCTTTCTTCAAGTCTTCTTTTTTGAAGCCCATGCCGGAGAAACACTGCTAGGTCAATATATTCGCTGAACTACCGTTGTCCACTAGGACTCTCCCCACATCATTGCTGAAGTAGTACTTTGTGTTCTTGCCAATGTTTGCTCTTATGACGAGAGGGTCATTGTGAGGGTAGTGTTGCAGCCGAATGTCAGCTGCCATGAAAGTTATTGGGATGTGGGACCATGGCAAATGGAAGTACTTGCCGGAGCAAATGTACGACACGCTTCAGTAGTGCTCTTGTCGTTTCCTCTTCGTCTCGTGCACCGGCTCATTGGACCCGCCGGAGATTGCATTGATGATGTTAACCATGCCCATCATTCCCGAGCTGCTAGAGTCAGGGGCCTCTTGCTTTGGTGGAGGTGGTGGGGGTGGCTGGGCGTAATGCTTTTGATGGTGGGTGGCTTGGTTCGGCCACGAAGGCACAAATACTGACGCTTGCTGCGTGTGCATGGGAGGAGGAGGCGGCAGCTGCGGCGCCGACGGCGTGTACGGCTGTGGTGGGTGGAACACATGCGGGGGTGCCGAAGGCTGGAAAGATTGGTGGTGAAATGGTGGCGGCAGGGCCCTGAATTGCCCCACGTTCTGGTACTTCATGATGTGATTTACGGCCATGCCCGCTGCCTTCGCCTTCTCCTCAGCTTCCCACTCCAACTTCATCTTGACCACCGAAGGGCATTGATGTGTGTGATGGTGGGTGTCGATTCCGTGGAGCCAACAGAAGAACCTCTCACCGCCGCCCCGCTGAGGCGGGTTTTGCTGTTGCGGCTTCGGCCCTCTACCATTTTTGTGTCCGCCTTTGTGCCCACCAATATTCCGATTCTGGTTCTGGTTAGGCGGTGCAGATACGTTGTTGATCTGACGGTTTGCCTACTTCGGCGGGTGATTTTGCCACACCTTCGGTTGGTCCCACTGCCCTTCTCGCTTCTGCTTCTTCGCTGCGTTGGCTCTGTCTAGCCTTCGGCGGCGGCCTTTATCGGACTTGCAGTATTCCTGCATTACTTCAAAGAGCTCTTGTAGAGACTTCGGCTTGACTCTATCAAGCACATCTTGGCAGTTTCCAACCCTCAAGCCCCCAACAATGGCATCAATGAGCTGCTTTCGGACACCTCGGGCGCACGCGCTGTCAGCTTCACCACCCTGTGCATGTACTCTTGTAGTGACTCCCTGTCTCCCTGGACACACATGTTGATGAGGTCGTTGGAGTCTAGTTCTTCGACTTGCATGCCCTTGAAACTGGAAAGCAACTTGTTTCGCAGCTGAAACCATGATGTTATGTGCCCCTTCGGTATGTTTGCATACCAATACTGAACCTCTCCCTTGAGGGCCAGCACGAGAGACTCTGCCTTCGTTGTGGCATCGCCTCCATTGGAGTCCACTGCCGCTTCGAACTTCATAAGGAACTCTTTGGGGTTGTAGTCACCGTCATACTGGGGCAGAGTGTTGGCGTTGAAACGACGGGGCCACGGCGCGCTCTCGAGCTCGACTGAGAGCGGGGATACCGGGACGACGTTGCGAAGTGGTGCGTCCTCGGGCGCGAAGTGCTCCAGTGCCTGCCCCCTCTCCTGGCGATGACCGATGCTCTGCCCCTCAAATGCGTCCTTTTGCTGCCTCCATTGGTCCGGTTGAGCCTGCATGGCCTGCAGGGTGTGCCAGGCATGCTGCTGAGCCGCCGGCGCAGCGTGCACAGCGGGCGTCCGTGGCCGGGAGCGACCGCCGTGGGGATGGCTTGCTGCGGCGGCGACGTGCCGGCGATCTGGCTTTGAAGCAGAGCGATGTAGCACTCAGCTTGCCTGATGATGAAGTCGATGGAGTCTGGAGCGGTGTGCGGTGGAACCACGTCCTGCTGCTGGGTGAAGGACCGATACGGCGAACCAGAGTGGGGGGAGTGAATGGGAGCTGATAAAAATTCTTCTCGAAGGAGATGGAAACTCCAACAAGATGAACACGGCTTCTAACACACGTCTCCAACTCACTACCTAAGTTGTCCATGCCCACGTAGCCACTGGAGTGCCACTGGACCTAGAAACCAACACACACACCCTTACGACCCGAGAACGCAGCGGAACACCAAACCTCGAGTCCACTGACCAACACTGGTCAGACCGGTGAGCACCACCGGTCAAACATGTCCTTGCTGGTGAAATTGGGCAACTTTCACTAAGTGGCTCCGCACCGGTCAGACCGGTGAGACGCACCGGTCAGACCGGTCACAGCCTGAAAGCCCCCAAAGCGCCAAACAGGCCAACCGACCTCCAAACTGACCCAAACTCGAAACAGCCCCTACACTGGACAACAGAGAACACACCCAGAGGTTCACCCAAGCAAAAACCCACCGAAGGTTGCACCGGTCAGACCGGTCAAGAGCACCGGTCAGACCGGTGTAGCCTGGGCAGCTCGGGATGAACAGCACCCGCGGGTCAACTTCCCCAAATTCAAACCTCGATCTCCCGAATTGCTCCACGGCCTTGAACAAGACTTTGGGGATATTAGGTGCACCTCATGAGGAGTCCATAGCCAAGTTTAATCCCACAAAAACTCATCCAAAAAGGAGGAATCGAAGAAATCCCGCCAAGAACACCTCTAACCCTAGAACTCGGAAAACTCCAAAATCGAGCCCCTTTACTCATGGATTTGAGAGGGGAATCATAGCCCAAAGAACCACGAAGGGTTCCTGCAAATTTCCCCCATCAAATCCCCAAGAGAAAGGTCCCGAAAACAACCCAAAGAAATCACCAAGAGAGGGCTCCGAAAATCACCACCAAGAACAACCGCGAACAACACATCCAAACCTTGACGAACCACGCCGAATCATCTATACATGCAACAAAGTTTCTTACAAGGTCTAGCTTGCCACTCGATCATCCAACCCTCTCACAAGATCTCACCATGAAGCTCTCAAGCTAGTCCTATGGAAATCCTAAGAAAATGGGAAGGGAAAATAGGAAAGCAAATGAACTAGGGTTTCCTCTCACCTCTTGGGTTATATGGAGGCAACCAAAAGTCTAAAATACCCTTTAACAACTAAGGATACAAGCCCCTCAAGGGCGATTTTGGAAGACTTGAAGCTTTCTCTATCGGACGAATGCCCGGGGACCGCAACCTGCTTAGCCTCGACGCAAGCCTTGCGATCTCGACGCGTGTCCTCCGCTTCGAAGATTCCAGACTACGTCATCGCACACCGGTCAGACCGGTGCTCCTCACCATTCAGACCGGTACCCACCGGCCGACCCACCGGCCGACCGGTCCGGCACCGCTCGCAAAGACCGTCTTCGGTTCTTCGGTCTTGGCTTTATGGATCAACCAAGGAACCCAGTGGTTTTCTGGTGAACCACTGGAAACCCTGCGAACTCGGTGTAGCCTCCGCCAATCACCACTCATGTCTCGGCTCCCACGTAGTCCCAGCTCGACCTTGGTTTTGAGGCTCAACCAAGAAACTGTCCACGACTTCATCTTGTTGTTCATGCCACCATGCGTCCCGCACTTGACCCCGCTGGCCACTGGGTCCCTCGAACGAAGCCTACTTGTCTTCTCCACACTGGAGGCCTCACCGGCGACGACCTTTCGCTCTTGTTCTTCACCTGCACCAACACCAGTCAAGCCGCAACCTGCACCTGCAATACTTAGCCAAGAATCAGTCCACACAGCGTTGTCAATCACTCATCATACAAGGAAGCGACCATCCACCGGTCCTCGAACCACACATGGTCCTCAATCTCCCGCTTGATGAGTGCATTGACAACACCCACACGATAGTAACAAGTGAGAAAAGAAAAAGAAAAGAAACGAACAAAAAGAAACTCCAACAAGCGATCGAAAGCCAAACAAAGGCAAAGAACAAGATCACTTGAAGAAGACAAGTCTCGGACCCCTTAGGCAAGGGCAACGGCTCAATACATCCGAGACAAAAACCAAGCTCAAGCAAAGAGCGCGCACCACCGAACCCAAGCTCAAACACCACAAAGAGCTCCCCTGCACACATGCAAGCTCCCCCTGAACCAATGCATGCAAACCAGCTGAAAACAGGGCAGCTGCAGCAACTTCAGCTCACAACGGTCAGACCGGTCATCTGTCGGCATCAGGGGCGCCGAGGCGCCTCCTAAGCTCTAGGCGCCTGCTTCAACCCATACAGTGCCTTCCTTAACTTGTACACCCGGTGGGGGTACTTCTCACTCTCAAACCCCGGAGATTGCCTCACACACACTTCTTCCTCCAACACACCATTCAGAAAAGCACTCTTCACATCCATTTGGTGCAACTTGAACCCTTTAGCCACGGAAAAGGCTAGAAGGATACTAATCGCCTCCAAACGGGCTATGAGCAAAGGTCTCCTCGTAGTCAATCCCCTCCTTCCGACTGAACCCCTGAGCAACAAGCCTCGACTTGTTTCTCACAACCTCACCTTTCTCTCCCTCTTTGTTCTTCCACACCCACTTTGTACAAATCGGCTTACACCGTGGGGGAGGGTCAACCAACTCCCAAACCTGATTCCACTCAAAGTTCTCCAACTCCTCATGCATCGAATTAACCCAATTGTGATCAGATAGTGCGTGTCCAATGTCTTTGGGCTCAAAAGTAGCAACAAATGCAGCATGAGCAAAATGAGAATTGTTTCGAACCCTCGACCGTGTAGTGCGTTCATTCATGTCGCCGATGATCCTCGAAGCTGGGTGATCCACTTATACTCACCGGGGAGGTTCTCGCCTCGATGCTACCTCCCCCTCAACATCAGCTTCTCATCGTTCTTGATTTGTCGTCGTATGTGTAGTAGAGGGTCCGTCCATCACCGTAGTTGAAGTAGTGAGTACATGTTCAGCCGGGGGCATCGCACCGCCATCTTCATCGTCTCCATGTTCATGCTCCTCCTCCTGAAAGATGTCCTCACCAAGCTCATCATCACCTGCACACTCAAAGACAAGCTGACTATGTGGCTCTGTCTCGTCGAAGGTTACCTCACAAGTCTCCACGATTTGGTTAGTTTCAAGATTGAGCACACGATATGCTCTAGAGTGAGATGCATAACCAAAGAAAATACCATCGACAGACCTAGCCTCAAACTTATCCAACTTCCTGCCTTTCTTCAGAATGAAACACTTGCAACCAAAGACATGGAAGTGACTCACCTTGGGTGTGCGACCATGCATCAACTCATAGCATGTTTTCTTCCTGTGCACTCTGAGGTAGATCCTGTTCGACACATAGCACGCGGTATTCACCGCCTCAGCCCAATACCTCCTCGAAGTCCTATGCTCATCTAGCATCGTCCGAGCCATCTCGCACAAGGTCATTCTGGGCAGGCATATACGGACTCGAAAACTGGTGCTCAAGATCCAAGTCATGGCAAAAGGCTTCAAAAAGAGAGTTTCTGAATTCCGAGCCATTATCACTGCGGATAGCTCGTATGGCATCTCCATGCCTCTCGTTTCTCAACCTCAAGACTAGATCTCGAACAAAACCAAACGTCTCCCCATTATCCTCGAGAAAGAACACCCACGCATACCGAGAGTAGTCGTCCACCACAACAAGGACATACCACTTCCCACCCGCAGATCGCACACGAGCTGGGCCAACAAGGTCCATATGGAGCAGCTCGCATGGACGCTCAGTCATCACATCGGTGAGAGGCGGGTGAGAACAGGCTACCATCTTGGCATGCCTACACGGCGCACAAACCAACTATTTCTCAAGCCTCAACCATGGCAATCCTCGGACCAAATTGAGTTTACTCAAGCGAGACAAAAGGTCAAAGCTCAAGTGACCCAACTTCCTATGCCACCTCCACAACTCACTCGAAGAACCAACCAAGAAACAACGCTCCACACTCGAAGACTGAAAAAAATCAGCACGAAACACCTGACCCTCGGGAACGACCATACAGACAAGGTCCCTTCGAGAGTCCAAAATCCGAGAACCACCTGGCCGAAACAACACCTCAAAGCCCTCATCCAACAACTGGGACACAGAAAGCAAATTGTACCCCAGCGATTGAACAAGAGCAACATGCCTCAGAGTTATCTTGTCACTCACTTTGATCACAACTTCTGAAAGCACACGCCCACGCCCATTGTCCCCAAATGTGATGTACCTCTTCATCACCACTGGGACGAGACTTGAGAACCACCCCATGCCTCCAGTCATATGCCTCGAGCAACCGGAGTCAATCAACCAATTGTTCTTCAAGTCTCCCACCTGAAATTCAAAAACGAGCACGTGAGCGAACAAATGACTCAGCACTGGGGCTAGTACCAAAAGAGTAGAACCAGTGCCGAGCCATTTGCTCGAAAGTGGGGTTAGCACCAACCAAAGCATCTCTCCTACCAAAGCTACCTCCATGAACACCACCACGGTAACCACCCTGAGGGAACCACCCCTCTCTGCCTGGAGGAGGACCAAAACCACGAAAGAAAGCCTGTGGAACGTCCCTCCTCTCCTTCTCAAAGCTACAACTACTCCCATCCCCGTAGTGAACTCGAGGGGGAGAATGCCTAGCAACCTGACCACCTGCAAACTCTCCAGCCCAACCACCAGAACCACGACCTCCAGAAACAACCCTCGCACCTGTACGAGCACGAAACCCAAACCGCCGCTCGTCTGTGCCTCGCACCGGTCTGACCGGTGCCCCACATCGGTCTGACCGGTGTGACCAGGGCAGCAGCACCTCCAACAGCCTTCTGCTCTCCCTAAGCCCGAACTGTCCTCACACTCGCCTTAGCCCTGGGCATCTACACACGAGGCTCAAGTACACCATCGGAAGGGTGGTACTTGTCCTTGTTATCCCACTCCTTCGCCATTCTCTCCTCTCGCTTCCTCTTGAAGCAAAACTCATCCTTATGGCCATCTCTCCCACAATAGCCACAATGGAACCTCACAAGCTTAGGCTTAGGCTTGGGTTGTGGCTGCTCACTTGGTTTCTCTCCACTCAACTTCTCCTCCGGTTTCCCCTCACTAGCCTTCTCGCTTTCTTTCCCAAAGAACACTTTCCCCGAAGTGCTCACAAACTTGATAGGCTTTTGTAAATCATCTGTGGGTGTAGGAAACACGGGTGGAGCTGGGGTTGTGTCTAGTCGGTTCCTAAGATGGTTAGGTTTGGGGGAGAAATCATTTTTGTGGTGGGTTTTTGGTGGCTCTAGGACATTCTCTGCACTTCCCTCACCAACCTTGTTTGCCCCATGTCCCTCACCATCCAGCCTCTTAAATGCCTCGATCATCATCCTCAACTGATGCTCTTGACCAGACAACCAACCCATCAACTTTCTCAGCTCATCATTCTCATCCTGCAAACGACAAACATAATATGCAAGTTCCAAATTTTTCAAAGCATGCATTTCACAGGTAGAGCATGATGTAGGCATGGGTTCTTTCAGCTTAGCCTCAAGAGAACTAGTGTAAGCATGCATCTCATCAATCTTAGCATGCCAAACAGGGCAAGAAGTGCAAGCACCTAGTGAAGCAGGTCTGGACTTAAGCTCAACCACTTCAACCCTAAGCACATCTAGTTCCTCACACTTGGAGGCATGCTTCTCCTTAAACAAAGCAAGATCAGCAAGAAAGATGGAGCAATCAGCACAATCAACCTCATCCGAAACAACAGGGCTAGCCTTAAGGGAATCAATCTCAAGCTTGCTATAAAGCACCTGTGTCTCTAGCTCAGCCACTCTAGTCCTAGCATCCTCGAGTGAAGCCCTAAGCTCTTTTCTCATTTTCTTGGCCTATCTAAGCATGTCATCACGGTTATCAAGCAAAGAGCCAAGCCTCTCATTCTCCTGGCGCAAGAAGGAAAGTTCATCACGCACCTCGTCGCCGGAATTAGAATCCGAGTCGCTCTGTGTGCTCTTCTTGCTGCCGGAGCTCAGCGCCATGGTGCAGAAGCCGTCTCTCGCGAAGCAGCTCAGCCCGTTCAGGTTCTTGGACGACTTCTTGTTCTTGCGACGATCACCTTCGTCTTCACTGCTGTTAGAACTCGAGGTGGAGTACGCGGAACTGGAGTCGACGTCGCTTGCTCCCACCATCGCTCGGGCTTTGCCTCAGCTCTCCTTCTTCCTCGATCGTCGCTCGTCCTTGTACTTGTTTTTTGCTTGCTCTTGTGGTCACGCCTTGACCGGTACTTGCCATCCATCCTCGACTTGTGCTTGTAGCCGTCCTTGTTCTCGACCTTCTCCGGGCAGTCGGCGACGAAGTGTCCCGGCTTGCCGCACTGGAAGCATGTCCTCGTGTTCCTCCTCATGTTCACCCGGTTCTCGTGCAGCCTCTCGAACTTCCTCGTCAGCAGCGCCAGCTCGTCCTCTCCAAGCACATCGAACTCCTCATCTGGCATAGATATCAAAGAGGACAAAGAGAACATCATGGTGGATGGGTTAGTGTTAGCCTTTCCTTTCGAACCACCAATGAGGGCAAGACTATGGGAATCAGTCGGACTCTCAAGCTTGGCAGTCATGCCCCTATCCACCTCAGCAGACTTGAGCTTCGAGAACAGCTCATTCACCGTCAGAGTGTCATACTTCTATGACTCCACAATGGCCTTGAACTTTCCGCCCCAATTCGTACGATCCAAAGAGTGTAAGAGCTTGACCGCTCTATCATGATCATCGTACGGGAGCACGTCCACATTGGCCCTCATGTTGTTCACAACCACCGTGAACCTCTGAAACATGGCATCGATGGACTCACCGGGGAGATGAGTGAAGTTCTCGTACTCTCTCCGGTAGGTCGCATACATCCGTGCCTCGAACCCGGGCATTCCCAACATGAGCCTCCTTCAAAGACCGTCCAAATTCTACAAGCCAAGTGCTCGGTGTGCACCCGATCGAACTCAGGCTGACACAAAGCACGAAACAAGTTGTCGACCGCCTTATTGTTGGCGTCGAATCTGTCCCTCGATCCTGAAGCGAGGAAGTCCATCGGCTGGACATAGCATGTGTCCACCGTGACATCCCAAATGATCTGACCCTTTCCGCAGAGAAACACACCCATCCGCTTGCTCCACATCTGGTATTTCTTGCCATCGAAGTGTGGAGTACCCGAACCCTGTTCCTGGTACGCCATCCTTGGATCTTAGACTGGTTAGAGTCAATAAAGACCCGAACCGGCTCTGATACCACTACAAGGACCGATACGGCGAACCAGAGAGGGGGGAGTGAATGGGAGCTGATAAAAATTCTTCTCGAAGGAGATGGAAACTCCAACAAGATGAACACGGCTTCCAACACACGTCTCCAACTCACTACCCAAGTTGGCCAAGCCCACGTAGCCACTGGTGTGCCACTGGACCTAGGAACCAACACACACACCCTTACGACCCGAGAACGCTGCGGAACACCAATCCTCGAGTCCACTGACCAACACCGGTCAGACCAGTGAGCACCACCGGTCAAACTGGTCCCTGCTGGTGAAATTGGGCAACTTTCACTAAGTGGCTCCGCACCGGTCAGATCGGTGAGACGCACCAGTCAGACCGGTCACAGCCTGAAAGCCCCCAAAGCACCAAACAGGCCAACCGACCTCCAAACTGACCCAAACTCGAAACAGCCCCTACACTGGACAACAGAGAACACACCCAGACGTTCACCCGAGCTAAAACCCACCGAGGGTTGCACCGGTCAGACCGGTCAAGAGAACCGGTCAGACCGGTGTACCCAGGGCAGCTCGGGATGAACAGCACCCGCGGGTCAACTTCCCCAAATCCAAACCTCGATCTCCTGAATCGCTCCATGGGCTTGAACAAGACTTTGGGGATATTAGGAGCACCTCATGAGGAGTCCATAGCCAAGTTTAATCCCACCAAAACTCGTCCAAAAAGGAGGAATCAATGAAATCCCGCCAAGAACACCTCTAACCCTAGTACTCGGAAAACCCCAAAATCGAGCCCCTTTACTCACGGATTTGAGAGGGGAATCACAGCCCAAAAAACCACGAAGGGTTCCCAAAAATTTTCCCCATCAAATCCCCAAGAGAAAGGTCCCGAAAACAACCCAAAGAAATCACAAGAGAGGGCTCCGAAAATCACCACCAAGAACAATCGGGAACAACACATCCAAACCTTGACGAACCACGCCGAATCATCTATACATGCAACAAAGGTTCTTACAAGGTCTAGCTTGCCACCCGATCATCCAACCCTCTCACAAGATCTCTCCATGAAGCTCTCAAGCTAGTCCTATGGAAATCCTAAGAAAATAGGAAGGGAAAATAGGAAAGCAAATGAACTAGGGTTCCAAGAGTTGGCTGCCATCCTCTCACCTCTTGGATTATATGGAGGCAACCAAAAGTCTAAAATACCCTTCTCTAACAACTACGGATCACCTCATGGGCAATTTTGGAAGACTTGAAGCTTTCTCCATCGGACGGATGCCCGGCGACCGCAACCTGCTTACCTCGACGCAAGCCTTGTGATCCCGATGCGTGTCCTCCGCCTCGAAGATTCCGGACTGCGTCGTCGCACACCGGTCAGACCGGTACCCACCCACCGGTCAGACCGGTCTGGCACTGCTGCAGCACCGTCTTCGGTTATTCGTTCTTGGCTTTGTGGATCAACCAAGGAACCCAGTGGTTTTCCAGTGAACCACT
Organism: Cenchrus americanus; assembly: GCA_947561735.1. Lineage (NCBI taxonomy): Eukaryota > Viridiplantae > Streptophyta > Magnoliopsida > Poales > Poaceae > Cenchrus > Cenchrus americanus. Next base: position 158,487,231 of record OX387242.1, on the reverse strand, counting down.
GGAAACCCCACGAACTCGGTGTACCCTCCGCCAATCACCACTCATGACTCGGCTCCCACGTTGTCCCGGCTCGACCTTGGTTTTGAGGCTCAACCAAGAAACCGTCCACGACTTCATCTTGCTGTTCATGCCACCATGCGGCCCGCACTTGACCCCGCTGGCCACCAGGTCCATCGAACGAAGCCTACTTGTCTTCTCCACACCTGGAGGCCTCACCGGCGACGACCTACGCGCTTGTTCATCACCTGCACCAACACCAGTCAAGCCGCAACCTGCACCTGCAATACTTAGCCAAGAATCAGTCCACGCAACGTTGTCAATCACTCATCACACAAGGAAGCGACCATCCACCGGTCCTCGAACCACACATGGTCCTCACTGGGACGGCTGCGCTTGTGACAAAAACGGCCGCGTCTCTTGCTCTTGCTGGGCCGCCACGTACTTGCCCGCGATGAGAGCCCGGATCCTTCGGAGAGCCTCGATGTCTTGCGCCGAAGCCCCCAGACCGTCGAGGCTGACCTCGAACATCCCCGAGGCAGTGCGCTCGACCTCCGGAGCGCTCGGCCCGGCACCGGTCCCCGCCGAAGGCTGGATGGCCGAAGCCGAGGGATTGACGGGTTCAGGTACCAGCGGAGGGGTTGACGCCTGAGCCGTGGTGGCTTCGGCGCCTGCCGATCGCGTCCTTGCCATGCGGTCTTGGGTTCTTCCACGAGGTGGGCGCCAAACTGTTGGTGGAAATCGGGCACGAAGGTGGACGCCGACACAACAGCCCCCTGAGAGTTTCCCTCCCTTCACTTACTGCCACGAAGCTGCTTCTACTACTCTAGACGAGGAAAGGAAATAAGGAAATACTTAACAGAACAGGAAATGAAACAAGGAAATGCTTAGCAAACTGAAGACCGAAAGACTAGCAGTAGCCTTCGGCGCTCTCTTCTCATTACAGTTTGTCCGTTTCATTACAATGGGTTCACTATTTATAGGAGACCCCTGGGCATGATATTTGCCTCAATTACACCTTTTCTGTTCCTGACAAACGGCTTTAAACACTTTACAAGGGTATAACAGTAACTCCCCGCGTCGTACAAGCCTCCAGCGTGTCTTCGTACGGCCGAAACACCTTTACACGCGGAGGCCCTTGTCACTGCCTCATACGGTGTCCCCTTTACACGTTCGCAGCAGCCACGTGTCGCAGCGCACCGCACCTTCGGCAGCGAAACAGTCCAAGATCTCGCCCCGGTCGCGTCGTGCCTTACGGGACATATCGCCCGAGCCTCCTCCAGCCCCGGTCCGAGGTGTTCTCGACGCGCGACGCTTCTGGCTCCTACAAACCTTCGGTGCCGAAGCACAACTGTCCATGCCTTCGGCACCGAAGGACAGCACCGCTCAGACGGGCTGCTCCTGCACAACAAAACTTATATAACTCGAGTAGCATTAGCGTTTCCGTCAAACCGCAAAAACTCCCCTGTGTGGCCGAAGCTGCGCGTGAGTCGAAACCGTCATCCTGGCCGGACGTGGACAAAGCTTCCGAAGGTCATTTTCCCCAACACTGACAAACTAAAAGGAGAAGGTGTCAACGATGCAGGGCATCTGACCGAAGGTGATTTTGCATTGATAAACAACGTGATATATAAACTGAAGCCTTAAATAAATATAAAAGCGCAAATGGAGCTAAAAGGCCGAAGTGGGCTTCGGTGCCGAATCCGAAGTGGGCTTCGGTGCCGAATCCGAAGTGGGCTTTGGTTCTGTATCTGAAGTGGGCTCCGGAATAAAAGCCGAAGTGGGCTTCGGATCTACATACCTAAGTTAGGCTTCATGGCCGCATTGTAGAGATTTGAAAACGGACCTGTGTAAAAATGTGCACCATGGTACTGTGTTGAAGCTTTCGTTAAATGACACCGATAAAGGATGAAGCAACTGCTTGGAATTGAGGTCGGGCCCCACTATGAAACGAGATGATGAAGAGTCCCAATTTTAATTCATTGTCGTACTAATCATGAATAACCGAAACCCGAACTTATTTAGCTCAGTTCACTTTCCTGATAAAAACTTGCTAGTGATGCGAAGCAAGTTCCTCCGCACAAAGATGATAATATTACCAAACCAAGAAAATGATAAAGTAATACACAAATGTGCAAATGACATGAATATTATCTCTCTTCGGAGTACCGGCAGACAAACTAATACTAAATTAGTAAGCCAGCAGTGTTGAAATTTATGTAATAAGATATTTTAAGGATGCTTTCGACCAAATAAAAGACTGGAATCTTAAACGAGGCATATAACCAAGTATAAATTACTTGAAACCTTCAGACAAGAGTGGAGTGATACAAACCAGGCTGGGCTTCGTGAGCTGTGTGCATCTCTCGGACGCACAAAGATCGCAGGGCATGGTCCATGCGTGCCTGTCTCCGAAGGGTGCATGCGCTCGCACGCTGGTAACTTCGTGCTCAACGTCCAAAGTGTCGGGGAAGAAGGCCTTCGGAAGCCTCCCATGTCCGGCCAGGCTGACGATTTCAGCTCGCGCGCGGTTTTGGTCACGCGGAGAGACCTTTGCACCATGGGTTTGACGGAAATGCTAATGCTGCTCATGTCACGTGAGTTTTGTTGTGCAGGGATGATCCTTCGAGGCGGTGCCGGCCTTCGGCGCCGAAGGCACAGATGGCTGTGCTTCGGCGACGAAGGTTCGAGAGGACCAGAAGCGCTGTGCGCCGGCCGGGAACATCGCGTCCGGGGCCAGCAGCAGCACGGGTGAGATGTCCGGTAAGGTGCGACGCGACCGAAGCTGGACCCAAGGCTGCTTGGGTACCGAAGGTGCGGCGCTCCTGGACATGTGGCTGCCGCCAACGTCTAAAGGCGGGCACCACATGTGGCGGAGACAAGGGGTGCCGCGTGTAAAGGTGTTTCGGCCGTACGAAGACACGCTGGAGGCCTTTACGACGCGGGGAGTTACTGTTATACCCTTGTGCTTAAAGCCGTTTGTCAGGAACGGAAAAGGTGTAATTGGGGCAAATGACTATACCCAAGGGTCTCCTATAAATAGTGAACCCCTTGTAATGAAACGGACACACTGTAATGACAAGAGACTACTGAAGGCTACAGCTTGCTTTTCGGTCTCCGGCCTGCAGAGTATTCTCCTTGTCTCTTTTACTGTGTTGTTAAGTGTTTCGCATTTCCTTTCCTCGCCTTAGTAGTAGAAGTAGCCTCATAATTGCAAGTGAAGGGAGGGAAAGGACCCAGGGGGCTGTTGTGTCGGCATCCACCCTTCGGGCCCGATTTCCACCAACACAAAGGTAGCTTTGTTTAGGATGACGGAGAGTGCTTACTTTTTAAGTTTGTGTCGTCCCGAGTCGTTGAGCACAAGCCTGACGGAGAGTTGTCTGGACTTGCTGGCAGACGATGAAGGGGTTCGTAGCCGAAATGATTCCGAAAGCAGTAATGAAGTAGTAGTAGACGGGACACCCGAAGAAGTAGTGGCCGAGCTTCGGAGATAGATGTTTATGTTGGGCTGCAAGCTACAGTGCAGAGAGTTGAAACTGATCCTGTGTAACAATGCACTTCGAAAATATACTAAAGCTCTTGATAACTGCTTGGAGCCACTGGAGAAAGCCGAAGCCACTGCTTGAATTGAGGCCGGCAACTGCCAATAGTATTTTGACCACAAAGAGCCCTGTTGGGGGTGTGGCCCAGCCCATGTAAGGGTTAGTGGGCCTTTGTGTGGGCTCAAGTCGCTTCTTGTAAATACCGCGTCCACCAGGGGCTCGGAAGAAAATAACCACTAGGGGTTTGGGGAAAAATCGCCGTCTACCCCCATCCCTATATATAGGAGGGTCATTGTAATTGACGGGACAGAGCATTAATGGTGAAGAACTCTGAAGTAGTAAGCTATTGTCGTCTTCTCTAGTTTCTGCTTAGCAGTTGCAGTAGTAGTAGAGTTAGCAGTAGTGGAAGAAGGTGTAGTCTCCCGAAGGGGCTCTTTGGTTCTTTGCCCCTTCGGAGGAGAAGAGTACTATGGTGATTGGTGCCCCCCCTTCGGTACCAATTTTTCACCAACAGTTTGGCGCCCACCTCGTGAAAGGATTCATATGACCACTCGTCCGAAGAGAGAAGGATTAAGAAATCCGAGGGAGAGAGTTACGAGACAACTTCGGTGCAATGGCGTTCTCCTTAGGAGTCGCCAGACTGAATTTTTTTGCTGTTAAACTGCATATAAGTCCCATTTTTCAACTCCTTAACCTCGCGAAACAATCCGAAGTGGCAGGAAATGTCAGAATTTCCAAATAGGCCCTTCGGTCATGGTTACAGAACCAACTACATTTTCTTGTCACGATTGCTTGCTGCATCATAGTTTATTATTTCTTGTCATGATAAGTAGGTCTACAATTTAAATAAGCCTTCGGCCTGAACCAAGGCACCTTCGGCACCGAAGAGGCTGTATCCTGTGGCAAACTGGCAGCGACGCAGTGTGTGACGCGTTTTCTCATCGTCGTTGTCACGGCTCAAGATGAAGCTCACACGCCATCACTTATCGCTCGTCCTCTCGGAGCGTCAGATGATCGTGGCACAAGGCTGCGATGGTTCACTTCGGAGAAAGATGGGTCACGGGCTCACACTTCAACACAACTATCCCAAAAATCAATCGTTCCATCCATCCATCAGCGAGCTTCACCTTAGGTTGCTATTGGACTGCTGTAGCGACGAAGCCCCCCTTCGTCGTCTGGCGCAATAGCGAACATGTACATGCACCAGCTCGACATCAAACTCGTCAACGGCCTCGGAATCATTTCGGTGAATTTTTTCACCTTCAGAATCGTCTCAGTGGGATTTCACGAGATTGATTTTTTCACCTTCGGAATCATTTCGGTGAATTTTTTCCCTTCGGAATCATCTCGGTGGGATTTCACGAGATTGACTTTTTCACCTTCGGAATCATTTCGGTGAATTTTTTACCCTTCATAATCATCTTGGTGGGATTTCACGAGATTGATTTTTTCACCTTCGGAATCATTTCGGTGAATTTTTTACCCTTCAGAATCATCTCGGTGGGATTTCACGAGATTGACTTTTTCACCTTCGGAATCATTTCGGTGAATTTTTTACCCTTCGGAATCATCTCGATGGGATTTCACGAGATTGACCTTTTCACCTTCGGAATCATTTCAGAGATGAAATTTCAACGCTTCGCAATCATTTCGGCAATTCGGCATCAACCCAGCTCGTCGTCAACCCTGAAACGAGGCTATCCACTGCGGCCCACAGTTAAGTTGCTCCGAAGCCTAGTTCAAGCCTTGGCTCTAGTCGTATTATTAGTTACCAGCAGGCCTTTATTTATTTCAATTTCAGCTTCGATCATATAGTGGGCTGCACCTCAAGCATTTTCGTAGCAGCGAGGCCCATTTCGGCCTCCTCAGCTCCGAAGTCCAGCTTCGGACTTTGCTTTTTCTCGTGCATGTCTGCGCACCATGGTGTTGGTACCCTGCTAGCAACATGCCTATTTCCACATACTCCAAACATGTGACAACCATCCCTCTTTTGCTTTGTTAAGTCATTTCATAGCGCCGAAGGGGCCTAGCAAATATCAGGAGCGTTGTCAAGATATATGTTTCAGTTAAACTCTGACTCTTGTTCTCCAGATCGTATCTTTTCGTTTAGCTTGCTTCTCAAGATTATGTGAGCTAGCTAGTGTGGCTTAAAAAAACGGTAGCCGAAGGAAGAAAACCATTTCGGTGATTGCTAGCTAAGTCGAGTGGTATATGGGCCAAATACGGGGTAGCCAGCTCGCTGCCTTCGGCGGTTAAAGGATTTTTTGAGGAACGAAAAAACCCAACAGCCTAGGTAAGGTGCGAAGAGGCCCATTTTTGGGTCGCCGAAACCCCGCCACTATGGAAGTAAACCTTTCGGTTGATTTTCTTTTGAGGCGCAGATTTTTCAAGCCTAGACGATCGTGCTACCTGCATCTGTTCGTACATGTTCGACCTAGGCACATAGTTAGTGCGATTTTTTGAATTTTTGAACCGAAGTACCTTTCGTCTAGTATACTGTAGAGGTGACCTTAATAGTTAGAGTCTCGGAGGCACTTCTGTATGTTATGTATATATGCTACAGTGTTGTTACTTTTAGCTCTCATATGCTTTTCTTTTGAAAAAATCTTACAGTCCTCTTCGGCTCGCCGAACAACTTTGACCAGGTTATTACAAAGCCCAGTTTAGATATCTACAGTCCTGAAGCCCTTTTCGGTTTTCGGCTACGAAGCCCACTTCGACTTGTAACTCCAAGGCCTAGTTCGGATTGTTTCTAGGAAGCCTTTGAGCCCATTTTGTCTATAGGCTATTACACAGGGGCTTTTATGGACTTCGAAGATAGTTTTTTTGGGCCCTTCGGAATTAATGGACACTAGTGCTCTGGCGTGAACTTTGGAAATCTCCTTCAGAGCTTCACAGAATTACAGTCTTCTGCTTACTAGTTTTGTCTACGTTAACTAAATGGAGATAGCATAAACATTTACTTGCTCACCCTTCATCTAGCAGCCGAGTTAAATGTTGATGCTATCCGCAAGGCGTTTTTTTCCCAGAAAGTTTCATGTATTTATTCGTTCACACGTTTCCGAAGCAACAGCCCCCCTCTAGAGTGCGGGCGGTGTAGTCTTCGGTCTTTAACTTCGTTGGGTATGTGACGGCAGCCCCGGAAGGCCTGAAGTGGCATCTATGAGCCACCTGTCACCTATTTTTTGGCATGGCGTCGGGCTCATTATGGCCGACGTATGCCTTCTACACAAAGGTTTTTCACTTTACCACAATGTTTCACCAAGTTGTGCTGAGTACTAGAACTTGATCATAGTGTGTTATATTTCCTCTTCGCTGGTGAGCGAGGGGCTGCTATTTCATGTTTCTTCCGGATTCGTTTTTGCCACTAACATGCAGGTGCCGCCAATCAATGTAAGTACTGTGGCGCCTCCATGAACTAATTCTATATATATGAAGTATTTATATCTCTTGAATGCAGGGTTAACTACCATATGTTAGTATCGCGCCCTCCTCTCTCACAACCTACGATCCATTTTTAACGGGCACTCTAACCCTTCGTATATCACATGTTGTCGCACCTTCATCTCAAATGTGCTAAGTGCCTGTTCTTAGTCATACTTCGTATCACGTTCATAATGACTAGTTGTATGCAACTATTATGTTTCGTATGTGCATTTCGTCACAACTATTGCAGGTTATAGCCTTTGAGTTCTCGGTTTTCACCCAGAAGATAGTGACTCCATTATTGATTTGGGAATGTCCAGGCCATATCATTTGGTTTCAATGTCTATTGAACTTCATCAGGTGGTTGCTGGGATTTCCATATGGACTTCGGTGTTATCGGATTTCGGTCATCTCATGGTTTCACCACTCAAGTTGAGAATTTGATCAATGGATGTCCTTTGCATTATTTTGGCTAACCTTTTCATCCTAGCCTTCATGCAAAAGCATACTTTCATGCATGCTTTCATACATATATACATGCATAACACCGAGGTGTGCAGCCGGGAGCGCTCGTACCGAAGGCCTGAGTTTGGTTGAAAGCTCCGTTTGCATGAGGCAAACGACCGGTCCTGTGATGACCGGAGTTGAACTTGCAAGGGCAAGTATTCGGCTCCGTTATAGTCGAAGTATCGTTTGCATGAAGCAAACGATCAGTCTCGTAATGACCGAAGTGGAACTTGCAAGGGCAAGTATCTGGCTCCGTTATAGCCGAGGTTCCGTTTGCAGGAAGCAAACGACCGGTCTTGTGATGACCGGGGTTGAGCTGAGACACACCGAAGGCCCGAGAGTGGCTTCGGATTCCGTTTGCAGGAAGCAAACGACCGGTCGTGTGGTGACAGGAGTTGAGCTGAGACACACCGAAGTCCCAAGAGTGGTTTCGGAGCTGAGACACACCAAAGGCTCGAGAGTTGCTTCGGAGCTGAGACACACCGAAGGCCCGAGAGTGGCTTCGGATCTGAGACACACCGAAGTCCCGAGAGTTGCTTCGGATTCCGTTTGCAGGAAGCAAACGACCGGTCGTGTGATGACCGGAGTTGAGCTGAGACACACCGAAGGCCCGAGAGTGGCTTCGGATTCCATTTGCAGGAAGCAAACGACCGGTCGTGTGATGACCGGAGTGGAGCTGAGACACACCGAAGTCCCGAGAGTGGTTTCGGATCTAAGACACCCCGAAGGCCCTAGAGTGGCTTCGGATTTGTTTGTGTGATGCAAATTGAGATAGATTGTCTCTTGTCTAACAAGTTCTTGAGTTTCTTGAATAAAAATGATTCGCCTCGAATGGAGTGTTGAACAGGCAGTGGACTTCGTCTATATTGTCTACTTCGTCACCGACAGGTTCAACTCGGCGAATATCTAGCACGAGGGGCTTCCTCGAGTACTTCATCAACGTTATTTGACTACCTCAACAACTACACCACCACTGTAGTCGTCGACATGGTTCGGCATGAGGGGTTTCTTCAACTACATCTTCGTCGACATCTGGTCGGCTCGAGGGGCTTCCTCGTCTACCTCGGCAACATGAACATTGACTTGGACGACATCGACTTCCGACTTCATTTTCGGCGTCTACTGCACGACGTCGACAGGACTCCGGCTTGTGGGGCTTCATCATCTACCTTGTCGACATTGACTTTCGACTTCATCTTCAGCATCTACTACACCGACGCCGATTGGACTGTGGCTCAAGGGGCTTCATCGTCTACCTCACCGACGTCGACTCCAGCATCGTTTTCATCAACACGTACTTCGTCGCATGCATTGCACAGGACCAGGGCCTTCGTCACAAACACTGGACAAGAGGGGCTAGTGGCATCGGGATGAGCGGCGTCACCCCGAAGCATGAAGTCTTGCCCGGTGACCGTGACCGAAGGGGAAGAGGCGGCTAATCATCATTCGATAGCGTCTGAAAGAACAAGAGCGAAAAGAGAAATGCATGGAGGCCCCGAAGCCAAGACCGAAGCAAATGGAGAAGAAGTATTGGGGATAAAGGCCATCTTAGTGACAACACTGAAGCTGTCATCATCACCGAAGGCGCCCTTCATCGTTGAAGCGAGTCCGAAGACGACCATTAGCAAGGTCGGTGTGTGTGTAGATCCGCTAGGCATAAGTGCTCTTTTCTCCACTCCGGTTTTTCCCAATGGGTTTTTCGGAATGGAGTTTTTAGTGAGGCGTACCGGTGAAGGGTCTTGAGGGCGTTCCTCATGGCCGAAGGTGTAGGAAGGTCTGGGCAAATCCATATGTATTCAGCTACTCCGCTTTGTTGTGCCAGCCAACCCGAAGTAGCTGAGGGGCTACTGTTGGGGGAGTGGCCCAGCCCATGTAAGGGTTAGTGGGCCTTTGTGTGGGCTCAAGGCGCTTCTTGTAAATACCGCGTCCACCAGGGGCTCGAAAGAAAATAACCACTAGGGGTTTGGGGAAAAATCACCGTCTACCCCCATCCCTATATATAGGAGGGTCATTGTAATTGACGGAACAGAGCATTAATGGTGAAGAACTCCGAAGTAGTAAGCTATTGTCGTCTTCTCTAGTTTCTGCTTAGTAGTTGCAGTAGTAGTAGAGTTAGCAGTAGTGGATGAAGGTGTAGTCTCCCGAAGGGGCTCTTTGGTTCTTTGCCCCTTCGGAGGAGAAGAGTACTGTGGTGATTGGTGCCCCCCTTCGGTACCAATTTTTCACCAACAAGACCAACAGTACAAACAATCAATTCATTGTTGTAAAGTTCATGAATAACTGAAATCCCAAAATTATTTAGCTCGGTTATATCCGACGAGGGGTACTTCAGTGATCCACTTATGGTGCAGTAAAATGGTCAGTTGCCTGATAAGACTTGTTAGAGACGCAAAGCGAGTTCCTCGGCACAAAGATAACAATATTATTAAATAATTAAAATGATAACATGACACCCGAAGGTGCACAAGATGCTAAAAATTTCTCCCTTTGGAGCAATTTGTGCAGTAAAGCAGATGCGGAAGAAGAGTGCTAGCAAAGTTAATTTATTACTACTGCAGAACAGATTGGGCTTCGGAGCCGAAGTGGGCTTCATAGCTTATCAGAACTATTTTTGCCGGAGGTCAGCCCCATAGAACCGAAGCTAAAAAAGAATAGAAAAGAAAGCATGCTAAAAAACTAACGACAACTCTAGAACCACCTGTTGGGGAACATGGCCTTCAAAAGCATTTCCTCATGGCCAGCTGGGATCGCCAACTTCGAACCGTTTGTACGAAGGGGCTTCGGTATGTGCAAAAAAGATTTAACAGGAGCACTAATTTTACTTGGAGCGCATGTGTACTGTTTATAAGTGCTGACTTGCCCGCGGTTGACTTGGCATTATGGGGCTTCGGCGCCGAAGGTGCGGGCCCCATTCGTTGAGAAGGCACCCGTGCTGAGGGGGGCATGTGGGAGGCTTCAGAGCCCTCCCATGGCTGAAGTGGCATCGTGAATCGCTTCGGCACCGAAGGGACGGCGCGCGTGGTGGCCCCAGTCTCTTCAGAAGGGTGCGCCACACGTAAGCATGTCGGACGTGTAAAGGGCGTTGTATGAAGAGGAGACAAAAGGCGTGGCGTGTAAAGGGGCCCGGCCTTGCGAAGACACGTTGGAGACCCGTAAGAAGCCAGGAGACCCTCGGAAAGCGTGTAAAACAAATTGTCAGGGATGGAAAAGGTGTAATTAGGGTGGTTGAGCGCCCCAGAGCCTCTTATAAATAGAGGTTTCTTTGTAACTAAACGGACACACATTAATGAGAAGAGAGCTCCGAAGGTTCCAGATTGTTCCATGTGCTTTCAGTCTAAGTATTCTGTTTTCTCCTAGTGAAGTCCAGTAGAAGTAGAAGTAGATGTAGAAGTAGCATAGTGTAGTCCAGTCTAGCAAGGGAGGAGTTTTCGATAGAGTATTTCGTTTGCCTCCGAAGGGCCCTCGGCCGTGTCCCCTTCGGAGGAGAGCGCAACATATCAGGGGGTTGTTGTGTCGCAGTCCACCTTCGGGCCCGATTTCCATCAACAGTTTGGCGCCCACCTCGTGGAAGAATCTAAGACCGCATGGCAAGGACGTGTTCAGCAAGGGCCGAAGCCACCACGACCCAGGCCCCGACCCCACCTCTAGCGCTTGAAGTCGCCAACCCTTCGTCTTCCATGGTTCAGCCTTCGGTGGGAACTGGCGCCGACGCAAGTGCCTCGGAGGTCGAGCACACTGCCACAGGGGTGTTCGAGGTTACCCTCGAGGGGCTTGGAGCTTCGGCACAAGACATAGAAGCACTACGAAGGATACGGGCCCTCATCACCGGCAAGGCTGTAGCGGCCTAGCAAGAGTAGGAAGCTCGACCGTCTTCATCACAAGCACAACCACACCAGCAGAAGGGTGCGACACCGGCGCGCGTAGCAGCTGGCGACACCAACTTCAACATCAGGCAGGCTAAGCACTACTTCACTCTACTACAGGGGCAAATTGCCCGCGCAGTGCCACACCAGCACGCAACACCTCCACCAGCCACCCCGGCCCCGGTAGCCGCCGTGCAGGCTGCGCCGGCGTCCCAGCAGCACGTCTGGCATACTCTACAGGGCATGCAAGCCCAGCTGGACTAATGGAGGCAACATAAAGACGCATCTGAAGGTCAGAGTATCGGGCAGCGATAGGAACACGAACAAGGCAGGAACACATCTTGCAGGACAATGCCCCGTTCTGCAACATTTTCCCAGTGCTCCGCTCTCGGTCGAGCTCGAGAGTGCATTGTGGCCTCGTTGTTTCAACACCAACACCCTGCCTCAGTACAACAGGGACTACGATCCAAAAGAGTTACTTATGAAATTTGAAGCTGCAGTTGAATCCAATGGTGGTGATGTGACAACGAAGACCAAAGTGCTTGTGACGGCTCTGAAAGGCGAACTCCAGTACTAGTATGGTTCCAACTCCACAACAAGTTGTTGTCCAGCTTCAAGGGCATGCAGGTCGAGGAGCTGGATTCCAATGACCTCGTCAACATGTGTATCTAGGGGGACAAGGAGTCGCTGAGTATATGAACAGAGTAGTCAAGTTAACAGCGCGGGCACCAGGAGTGTCCGAAAGCAGCAGTATTGATGCCATCGTGGGGGCCTGAGAGTAGGCAACTGCTAGGATGTGCTCGACAGAATCAAACCGAAGTCCCTCCAAGAGTTGTTCAAAGTAATACAAGAATACTGAGAATCTGACAAAGGCCGACACTAAAGGCTGGACCGAGCCAACGCGGCCAAGAAACAAAAGCAACAGGGTCAGTGGGATGCAGGGAAAGGATGGCAGAACCATCCACCGAAGCAATCATACTGGCAAGTCAACAACGTGTCTGTTGATGGTGAAATTCTGTCAACCTAGCCATGAGTTTCCCTTCGTTGTTGGCATGAATTTTATATCTTATCCATTGGTACTAACCCCCTTGGTATAACAAGTTCGTTTGTGCATGTTGGTTTTGGAGTTTAGTGTTTATGCAAGATTTTAGTGTTGAAAGCAAGACTTCCGTAATAAGTTCATTAAGCACCTCATGACAAGACCTTGAAGCCCGGTACATGTCAAGCAATGAAGTAAACATGACTCCAAGAAGCCCAAGGACCAAACCCGAGAAGATGGAAAACTCCGAGGACCTAGTCAGAAAACTGCCGAATCTTGCGGGACAAGGAGCTTCATCTAAACCGTGGAGAAACTGACGTCAAGGGCCCACATGTAGAAGGGGGAAGACTCTAGAAGACTCGAGAAGCGACACCGGGCAAAGGAGGCCGCGGACTGGGCCGAAGTGGGCCCAGGCCGACCGGCCCAGCCCACTTCAAGGCCCAGTCGACCCCCCTTTGACCTACCCGCCTCTCGGGCTATTTATAGCCCCCTGACCGAGAGCCACGGAAGAATTCATTCGTCATCCGCCGCTGAGGAGAAAAGAAGCTTGAGGGACACCATCCTGGAGAGGAGGGTCGTGCAAGTTGTCTAGGGTCTCCCTACCCGACGTGGGAACCTTGCATGGAAGACCACGTTAGAGCTCCGGAGCAAGGATCAAGATGGAGGTAGGATCCCGATGGGCATCTTGTTCATGTAATCATTCATAGTGAAGTTTTTATAGTGAATCTGATTTCTAGCGATCAAGTGCCTTCTCGATGATTTTGTTCTCCCTTGGTTTTGCTTCTTCTCCAATCTATACATAAGATAGATTGCATAGGGTGCTCTTGATGCTGTGGTGGCTAGAGGTGCATACCTGACCGACCAAGTGATTTCAACTTGTTCTTATCGAACTCGCCCTAGGCTACCCCGCACGAATAGGTGGCTCCAAAAGGCGGGCGTCTTCGGAATCGGACCGGATGCCACGGTTTAAAAATGCTTCTAATGGTATTCGCTTTTCTAGCTTCATCTATCTAGTTTGGAGCTACAACATATGCATGATCTAGACTCTCTAGATTGGTTATCTCTTTGCTTTCTCTTGCTACCTCGTAGTAGATTAGATTAAATGTGTTTTCTTGACGATCTCTTAGATTAGATGCAACTTGGTTCTTCAAAAGATAGCTTTCCTTTCTTTACTAGATTGAATCATTGCGTTGCACATTGTTCCACAGATTTGATACCTGGTTCTCACACTTAAGGGAAGAAGGGTCCCTTGACTACGACAAAGGATTTGTCCGCTTGCAAATCCATGTAAACTTTGATACGATAATTAACCATTTACAGTGTCTACACACACCAACCTCAACCAAAGAAAGGGCAGCGGAGGTCACAAAGGAGGGCATAACAATAAAGGGACCGAAGCCCCCACAACCACCAACACTACCTCAAGGGGGCAGTGACAGGTACTTCTGCTGGCTCCACGGGACCAGTGCGTACCACCACACTCCCTAGTGCCCTTTGACAATCAAGAAGAAAATAGAATGGGAAGTCGAGGAGAAGGCAAAGGCGGCCGGGCTGGCCGTAAACCACGTCATGAAATACCAGAATACGGGGCAGTTCGAAGCATTACCACCGCCATATCACCCGCCCCAATCTTTCCAACCTTCGGTGCCGATGCAGGCGTTCCACCCACCATAGATGTTCACCCCCTCGGCACCGCAGCTGCCCCCGCCCCACCCCCACCTATGCATACGCAACCGCATTCGGGCTTTGTACCTTCGTGACTGAACCCCTCCGTCCAACCTCAAGCAGCATATAGCCAGACACCACATCAACCACCACCACCACCGAAGCGGGAAGCACCAGATTCCAATGGCCCGGGGCAGATTGAGGACCATGTGTAGTTTGAGTACCGGTGGATGGTCGCTTCCTGGTGTGATGAGTGATTGACAACGTTGTGTGGACTAATTCTTGGCTAAGTATTGCAGGTGCAGGTTGCGGCTTGACTAGCGTTGGTGCAGGTGAAGAACAAGTGTGAAAGGTTGTTGCCGGTGAGGCCTCCAGGTGTGGAGAAGACAAGTAGGCTTTGTTCGAGGGACCCGGTGGCCAGTGGAGTCAAGTGCGGGCTGCATGGTGGCAAGAACGGCAAGATGAAGTCATGGATGGTTTTTTTGTTGATCCTCAAAACCAAGGTCGAGCCGGGACTACGTGGGAGCCGAGTCATGAGTGGCGATTGGCGGAGGCTACACCGAGTTCAAGGGATTTCCAATGGTTTACCAGAAAACCATTGGGTTCCTTGGTTGATCCACAAAGCCAAGATCGAAGAACCGAAGACAGAGGTGCAACAGCATCGTAGCGGTCTGACCGGTGGGTACCGGTCTGACCGGTGAGGAGCACTGGTCTGACCGGTTTGTGACGATGCAGTCCGGAGACTTCAAAGCGGAGGACACGCGTTGAGATCGCAAGGCTTGCGTCGAGGCTAAGAAAGTTTGCGGTCGTTGGGCATCCGTCCGATAGAGCGATGACAAAGATTTCTGAATTCTTCCTCGAGGGGCATGTATCTTAATTAGCTATTAAGGGTATTTTAGACTTTCAGTTGCCTCCATATAACCCAGGTGGTGAGAGGATGGCAGCCATCTCTTGGAACCCTAGCTCAGTTTGTTTTGCTATTTTCCTCTTCCTTTTCCCTTGGAATTTCTAGGACTAGCTTGAGAGCTTCATGGTGAGATCTTGTGAGAGGGTAGGATGATTTGGCGAAGCTAGACCTTATGTGAACCTTCATGGTATGTATAGATGATTCGATGTTGTTCCTCAAGGCTTGTTTGAGTTCTTCCCGGTTTTCCTTTTTGGTGATTTTCAAAGCCTTTTCTTGGTAATTTTCTTGGAGATTTTTCGAGGCTTTTATCTTGGGGATTTGGTGGGGGGTGTATGCATGAAGCCATCGTGGTTCCTTTCCCTCTGATTCCCCTCTCAAATCCTTGAGCAAAGGGGCTCAATTGTGGGATTTTCGGTGCTCTAGGGTTAGAGGCATTCTTGGTGTGCTTTCTTCGATTCCTCTCGATTTAGCAAGTTTTGGTGGACCAAATCGTGGCTATGGAGTACCCATGAGGTGTTCCTACTATCCCCAAAGTCTTGCACAAATCCGTGGAGCGATTCGGGAGATCAGGAGTTGGATTTGGGGGAGTTGACCCGCGGGTGCTGTTCATCCCGAGAGTCTTGATGGTGAAATTCCGTCAACCTAGAGTACTTGTTATACATTTGTTTCAATTATGATTTGCAATTAACCTGCCACTAGGCATACTAATGATGTAACAAGTTCACACTTGCATGTCGAATTTGGAGTTTGTTGTTTACGAAGGAAATTAATGTTAAAGAGGAGACTTCCGGGATAAGTTCATCAAGCACTTCAAGAGAAGATCATGAAGCCTGTCACAAGTCAAGACATGAAGTGAACTAGACTCCAAATAACCCAAGGACCGAAGCATCAACACATAAAACTCCGGGGGCTTGGATGTTTACCAACGAGATCAACTCAGCCCGAGAGATATTCTCGCAGCCTAGGACAGCATGATCTTTCGGTACAGATTCGGAGACTTAAACGGCCTTTATGGCAAAAGTTTGACTACCAAAGTTGTGGGCCTCGACGGTACCTTCGATTTGGGCATGTGGAAGGCCCAATTCGGATAAGCGAGCTAGGAGATATGGCCCCCGAAATTCCTGCTACGCAGTCAGTCTGAATCAGAACAATTTATATTCCAAGACCGATTTGGAGTTCTTATCTTCGTTTCCAAGGAAAAAAATGAATACCAAAGTTGAATATAATTTTACGGCACACAACCTGTACACCGAATTTGCATTATTTGGAGTCCGGACGCGGGAGATATGGCGCCGGCAAGGAAGGGCTGCGAATCAGGAAAATCTGGATGAGACTGATTTTATGGAAACCAAGTTTGCTTCTCTCCGAGGAGGATCTCGTGCAAGGCAAGGTGGAGCACGCCCCAATGCACCCCAAGGACATAAATACAATACCCTAGGCACCCCAAGATGGTTAACTATTGACATCCATTCATCGGAGAGCCGCCACAAGATGAGGGATGAGATTAGATGAGTTCGTCGCAAGGATCAATGTCGGCCGAGGGAAGGAAGAAAGAGAAGGACTCCAAGCCACTGGCCTAGGGGTGTTCCCAAGTTTCATCACTGCCATCTTCATCGACGACGTCTCCGGAGTCTCCATCACCCCTATGTGCTTCCATCTTTGTATGATGATGGGGTAATGTCTCCGTTGACCCCTAGGGTTAGATGGATACATGCTATGTGATCGCTACTTGATTCGTGGTTTCAATCTATTGCTTTCATGTTGATGATTAAGGTTAGCTATCGTGTTTTTTGGGTGTATGATATCCGCTACTCCCATAGATTCCATCAAAATACCGTGTCCATCATAGGTCTAGTCACGATTACCTCAGCGTAGTGACAATACGGGGGGGGGGGGGGGGGGGGGGGAGGGAAAGGGCGAAACTGTGGTCACAACCCCCGGTAGATTGGCTTACCACTCTCGTGTAGTAGATGCATATCCATGATATCCTAGATCCTAGGGAGGGAACGCTTATCTTTCTTAATCACTCTCTTGTACCAACCTTTGCCATCTAGCTTAATCTTAGACTAACATAGATTAGATTGCTTTCACATTAAGTTTAATCCTCTCTTTAAAGGTTTCCCTAGTCAACTAGATTAGTGCTCGGTTAAGCGCTAGTAATCCCCTTGTTCCGTGGATAGACATACCTTTGGATCTCCCATAGGTGAAGAAGGGCATAGGTGACTTGTACGCTTGCGAGTCCAATCGAAACGTTAAACGAGTTTTTACCATCAACAAGCCCCTTTTTCTGTCACCGTTACCGGGGAGCAAGCCAGTTTGCTACATTTAATCTTGTATTAGTTTTGTTGATTACTAACATCTGACCCTAGTTTTCTAGAAGAAACCCTTTTGTGTTTTTCTTTTTTATTTTTAGTGCCTCGATGGATTTGTTCACCTCACCTTTGGAGGACAAAGAGATGTCACTAAGGGAACTAGCAATGCCGTCAATGGAGGACATTGAGATGCAAAAATCAGATTTGGTGCTTGGTACAACCCACCATGAAGTGAAGCCTAGAATCATCAAGTTAGTGTGACAAACCCATTTTTTGGATTGGAGGATGACAATCCATATAGACACATTAAGGAATTCACGATGTTATGCAACACGGTGCAACAAGAATGAGTTCTGCCCGCTTGGTTCAAGTGGAATCTTTTTCCGTTCTCTCTCGAAGATGAAGCGCCAAGATGGTACACACTTGCGTCCGTTGAAGTAAAAAGAAATTGGGATGAGCTAGTGAAGAAGTTTCTTTTGAAGTTCTTTCCCATAAGCAAGGTCCAAGACTTAATGAAGAAAGTTCTCACTTTCAAGCAAGGAGAGGATGAAGGAATTGATGAAGCATGGGACCGTTTTAATGAACTATTTGTGAGAGGCTCGAACTTGGGATTTTCCGATGACTTGATGTTGCATACCTTTTATTTTTCACTAACCCCTAACTCGTCTTGTTTTGTAAGCATGTGTGCAGGTGGTGATATAATGGACAAAACAATTAGTGAAGCCGCACAGATCTTACAAAGGATAAGTAATGGACAAAGAACACAACGAGACTGGCAAAGACGTTGTCGGGAGGATCAAAACATCAAAAGCAAACCCAAGGTGCTTGCTGAATTTTCTGAAAAAGGTGAACCGGAGGTCAAGGAAGATCATCCGACCATACAAGAAATTGAAGATCCACTTCCCAAGGTAAGAGAAGTCATTTCGGATATTAAAAATGTTGATACTAACATGAATGTAGGCCGAAGTATGGGGAATGCTAGACCATTGGCGGAGTTCAATCAATCCGGTTGGACTCAAGTTGATTTTGCCCCACTAATCAACTAACGAAGGAAGGAGGAACGCCAACACGTTGCCAAACTAGTTGAGGATATATTTGATCAAGATATGAGTGGAGAGTCGATCCAAAAGATATTTGAAGAAGAAAGAAAAGATGATGATGAAGGATGGATCGGCCAATTTGACAACTCGAAGATTTGCAATGAAGGAAGGAAGATTACAACCGTGGCGAGCCTAGTGACTCGAAGGATAAATGTGAGAAGATAGGACTCAATCTAGAAGATGAATGGGAAGGAGTTGACATAGTGTTGACGCAAAATGTGCACCTAGCGCCAAACACACAGCAAGCCGAACAAGCTGGCTTCACATGCGCAAAGAGTCACGAGACGTGCCAGTCAATTTTTCCTGGAAATTAACAAAAGATAAAGTAGTTAGATACCAAAGCCTGGAACTTGCCGGGTGGTACCAGACAGTTCCATATTTACGGCTAGGAAGCCAGATGGGATGACGCATAGCTATAAAGAGCTATCCGCCAATAAACTGAAACCATTCGGGAACTCATAAAGAAAAAGTAACACTGCCGAATGGATGACGTAAGCATGACAGCGATCGGTCTTTGTTTGAACAAAGATGCACATGCACGAGGCCATGACCGATCCCCATGATAATTAACATTAAATAAATGAATAAAGTAAAGCACGAACATAAACATGTAATAAACAAGCACGCATAGATCCAAAGCACTAGTCTACCGCATGTCTAGGTACTTTGAAACCCGTCGGGTACGATGCCAAGCAAATCTATCCACCGCATGATACAACTTGCATGAAAACCGTACCACTTTCCACAAATAGATCTATCCACCGCATGATACAATCTAAATATGGAAAGTTAAAAGCATACGTTATTTAAAGCATGAATTACGCACGTGTTCTACTCGTGAAGAAACATAACCGAATACGGCTGAACAGCCGATTCGGGGTCCATGAAGAAAGAAAGAACATTACCAAGCGAATAAATCTATCAGATTGATTTGAGATCTAATCCACCGGATGACTAGCTCCAAAGCAACCCAAAAACCTGCATCTACCGCATGATACTCAGTTCTTTCAAGATTTATACCAACGTTGGCAAGCTTGAACCCGCAACACGTAACAACCTAGATCGATTCGGTTTCGGCTATCGGAAAGCACAAGATCCACGTGTTAAAACACGAATTCTATTCGCATAAGGATCACGAAAAGGATAAAGCCGGTCCAAACCCATCTAGATTGGGCCAAAGGTGTTACATGAATCTAAACATAAAGTAAAAACTCGAAGCAACACGAGGTAACTTAATGAATCTATTGGATCTTGCCAAAACCCAATAGAGCCGATAACTAGCTTCAAGCTAGATCTTAGCCTACCGCATGGCTCATGACCTAACAAGAAACCCTCTTGAACCAAGCTTGAATCTACCGCATGACACGAAGCATGGTAACAAGACTACTTGCATCAGATCTAAATCCACCGCATGATACTAGACATGATACAAGGTTGCCGGTACTCACGAGAGGTCGACGGATCGATGAACCCTCTCGAAGAACTCGACGACACGACAAAAGGACTCTAGGGTTTGGCGTAAGGCCGGTTTGTATTGAAGAATGATTGTGTGTCTTACATACATTCGGGGCTCATATTTATACCGCCAAGTACAATCTCGAATGGATTCGCCGCCTAACTTATCTCTAAGCTTGATCGCCTATCCATCCATTCGTCCTTCCCCGCTTGAGCCACGTCACCGTCCAATCCCGCAAAATCGGCTCAACTCGTTCCTTTGCCGAACGGGAGCAGATAGCCGACCGCAGACCTCTTTGCCGAATACATCTGAAAAAATCCTTTCCTTCCACCAAACAGACTCCTCACCGAGCTGGACCCACAAGTCAGACTCCTTACCAAATTTTGGTGCTAACACATGCCCCTTCAATTGCGAGATAAAAGTGATTTTGTTCCGCAATTGACTCCAGCCACGAACATTTTCAAATCGAATCTGTCAACACCTGTTCTTCTTTCTTCGCAATCCGCCGGAATCCTTGTCTAGATCCAAACCCTAGATCCCCTTGTTCTCAGCTCAAATCCCCAATGGCGGCTCAAAACCAAGATGCTCAGGTAAATTCCCCTCCTGTAAGCTTCATTCGGCATTTAGGTTTTCAATTTTACCTGAGATTTCTTTTCCGCTTTTTTCAGGAGCCTTCTACTGAGCTTTTGATTCGCACCGAGGCCAATTCAAGATCCTATTACCTTGGTCCCGTGGGAAACTCTGATCCTCGAGATTTCATCGCGGCTGAATCTCAAAGGATCCCTTTCAAAGAGGCTCTGTCCCCACCTCCTCGGTGGCAAGATGCTTTCAAGAACTGGCCCTTGCCTCCAATCGCAGGCTGGAAAACTTGGTACCGGAGGATTCTCGCAGACAAGAGTGCCATAACCCAAAACTGGGATACCCTCCGCATTGCTCAGTACTTGGAGTTATCCTTAGCCGGGACCCCAAGAATGAAGACCTCCTGATAGCAGCTTGTCATTTTTGGTCAAACGGCGTCAACGCCTTCCTCTTTGGTCACGTCCCGATGTCTCCAACTCTGGCCGATGTGTATATGATCACCGGCCTTGACATTACAGGATCCGTTCGACCCTGGGATTTCAGAAGCTCTTCACGGCAAACAGGGGTGAAACCAGGGAGCGGATACAAGAACTACATCTTGAAGCACATGAAGGACAATCCCCTTGGTGAAATTGAATACAGGGCATTTCTGAACATGTGGCTATGCAGATTCGTCTTCTGTGGTAAAGCCAATGAGCCTACCCTGAATCACATTGCAATGGCTTCTCATTTGGTCGGTGGCAACCGCCTTCCCTTGGGAAATTCCTCCTAGGCAAAGTGTGTACCATATGCTTCACCAAACCGTCACCCGGATGTATACTAGCCGAGAGGATAACATGTGTCAACGGTCCTTGGTGGTTTGTTCAAATGTGGCTGCGGCTTCACATGCATCGGATCGTTGGTGTTGATTTGAACACCGAGCTCTTCCCTTCATCCAATCACCCCGAAGGGGAAACCCAAGCCACCGCAGAGGATGCCGAATTATGGAGAAGTCGCTTAATTGTTCTTATTCGGCGGGACATCGGCCCGGCCTTTTGAGCTGTTCTTCAAAGGCTTCCAGAATCCTCTCTAGCTCCCTTATCTGGACAATGACACTTTGATTTTCCCCTGTGAATTCTCTTTTGAATCGGAACGCCAAGATGGGAGATTCTTCGAGATCCTCAACATCATAATCTGCCCATGCATGCTGTCGGCTGAATTCAATGGAGGAAGGCTGACCTATAGCACTTATGAATATTATCAGCCCAATGTAATGGCTTGGCAACTTGGGTGTGGCCAGATGCCCCCAAGATTGTTTCTGCATGAATTCCTCAAGACCAGAAAGGAAATCACAGAACTCATGCACAGTAGCAGAGTCTTCCGTTATGTGTGCAGTCCCACTGTCTGTCGGGGACAGCCTTAGGGGTCCCCTTTAACAACCGGGAAATCCCCACTTAAAACCTGCAACAAAACCAAACACACTTTGCCTAACCATGCAGGATACGGCCCACGCCGCAAGGACCTCAACGGCCCACCAAGGCGGCCCTCTTGAAGATCCCCTCGAGCAGGCTTCGCCTCGCTCGAGGGTGCGCGCCTCCCTCGGGCGAGCTCCGTCCCGTTCGAGGGGGTGCGCTCCCCCTCGAGCGGGCTCCGCCCCGCTCGAGGGCCCGCTCCCCCTCGAGCGAGGCTCCGCCTCGCTCGACGGTCCGCCCCCGCCCTCGACCGGGGTCCGCCTCGCTCGAGGGCGCGCGCGCCGCCCCCGTACACGGGCATTTAACGCCCGACACCGGCGGGACATCGCCATCATGCGCCGGGGCTCGCGCCCGGTGCCGCCGCACCAACTCCCCGGGGAGGGAGCCCATCCCCATCACCGTGGGGAGGGACTGTGCAACGCGGCCGGTGTCGATCCCGTGACGCCGTGCGCCGCTCCGATGACGGCTAACGCGCCGAGCCCTCGAAGGGGGGCCGGCTTCACCCTCGATTTGCTTTCTTGTGACCCTACGGGGGTTGGGTGGAGGCGCTAGGCCGGAGGAACGCCATCCCTGCCACTGTTACGGCATGGCAGCCGTCCCCGCACGTGCAGGCGCACGCCTGGCGCTGTAGCAACAACTCCAGTACGGTGAAACGTATTGGAACGGGACGCCGTTTTACCTAATCCTGTACTCCGTACGGGCCAACGTCAGCAACTCCCTCGAGCCCATCAGAAGACATCACCGCCATCCGCCGCCCTTGTACCCTCGAACCGCCACTGTTCGGGTACAAGATAGGCCATGATGGCCGGATCGCTGCAAGGATCGTCCGGACAGCCGCCCACTCTACAGCATAGCACACCACGCCCCTTCACGTAGCTAGATAGCGCGGCGCGCATGTGATTCGCTCCCTCCTTGATCTATAAAAGGGGGACGAACCCCCCCTGCCGCGGGGGGACGACGAAAGGAACACAGACACAACACAACTGGAGACGAGCTGCGCTACGCATTTGCTCTCCAATTCTCCCACAACATCTTCAGCCATCGCGCCAGGGACTTGGAAGCCAGGCTTCCTCTCCCGCCTTGCTTGTAGCAGCCCCACTACAGGCACCCCCGGTGCTAAGTTATATAGTGCCTTGAGCACGCCACTGCTGGACGTACGGCCCCCTCGGTCGGAACCAGGATAAAAACTCTGTGTCACTTGTTACTTAGCATCGACCATTGAGGGATAGACCACGGTGCTTACTACTGGTTAGTGTCGGGACCACATTCCGCACCGACAGTTGGAGCCCACCGTGGGGCTATCTGAGCGCCTAAGGTCAATCTGTCAACTCCCTCCATGGTGATCCGCACTGAGTACCGTGGTACACGCTACTGCATGGGCAGCTCGGACCCCCTCCCCGCCGGGTTCGAAATCCGGTTCGGGGGCCTGAACTTTCGGTGCCACGGGGAATGGCTACCTCATGCGCCTCACCAACCGTGAGGAGCTCCGCGCGCGGCGCCGGCCGGGCCCGCTCCGGTCCCCGCCGCACGCACCACCACGGCGTAGACGCCGCGGCGCGCGGATGCCGCGGGCCCGTCGACGCCACGACGCCGCCGCCGCTCCGGGGGCGCGTTCGCGTCGGGCGCGGTCGAGCGACGGCGAGGCCGAGCGCGCCGTCTCTCAACACGGCGCGCCCACCGCCACGACGACCGCCACCACCCCAGCGGGACAGCGCACAGTCTCCGGACCGCGCATCCCCATCGGGCTGCGTGGTGCCACGTCGGCCTACAACGCAAGCGTCAACACCACGATGCGCAGGGTTCCGCCTGGCCATCACGTCTTCGTCGCCAGGTATCCCGGCGCCTCAGTGGCTGACGAGTCGTCCCTGGGCTCCCTTGACGCGTTGCCACCCGCCAACCGCCACGGGTACGCAGAATGGGACTTCTCCGGCGTGCCGGACCCAGTCATGTTCAGGCGTTTCCTTGACGCTACGGACTACTGGTTCGGCTGTTCCGACGACTCCAGCACCGGGAGCTACGACCCCACGCGGGAGTGCTACGCTGTCATCGCCAACGACCCGGCCAATGCCGCCGGCGCGGTGGGCGCCGGAGACGGGGAGATCACGCCTGCCCCAGGGATCGCCACACGCCTAGCCGCGGGGCCAAGCGCTCCTGCCGGGGCCGACGCCGACGCGCGGCGGCCCAAGCCCGCGAGCTCGAGGCCAAGCTGGCGGAGGAGTACCGGACGGTGCGGGCCGCTTCCGCGCCTCGATGGCCGGGGAAGCCTCCGCTCGTGGCGAGCGCGTGCGGAGCCGGGCGGTGGTCCCGCGACCGCATCAACGCCGACAACCCTGACATGCCGCCGCGGGCAAGTGAGAAGCTCGTTGCCGCCGCAACGCGCGCTACGGGCCATGCCGCACCCTCGACCCCCGAGGCACGAGACCCGCACCGCGAGGTGCGGACTCTCATCGAGCAAGCGGCCGTCCGGCGGCCGAGAGCTCGGCGTCGCGCATCCGCCAACAAGGGGGATGCGCGGGGGGTGACGGGGCCGCGCAAGGGGGCGAACCCTCGGTCCACGCGAGGGGAAGCGGCGGGGCGACCCGCCAACTCGGGACGCGCAGCGGCCAAGGAACGGCTCCTTGACACGCGCAGAGCTCTGGACGGTGACGCTCGCAACGTCATCAACGCCCGCCGCACGAGCAAGGCGGACGCGCGAGCAGCGGTGGGCTACCACCCTCGACGGGGCGGACGCTACGACAGCGGTGAGGACCGCTCCCCGACGCCGGAGCCCCCGGGGACCCGTGTGTTCAGCCGGGAGATCCGCGCGGCAGCCTTCCCCCCCCAGCGCTTCCGCCAACCCTCGACCATTGTCAAGTACAACGGGGAGACGGATCCCCGCGTGTGGCTCAATGACTACCGCTTGGCTTGCCAGCTGGGCGGGGCAACCGGCCGACGAGTCATCATCCGCAACTTGCCCTGCACCTCGGCGATGCGGCCGGACATGGCTCGAGCACCGCCCGCCGGCCAAATCCACAATTGGGACGATGCGGTCCGCACGTTCGTGGGCAACTTCCGGGGGCACATACGTGCGCCACGGAAATTCCGGGACCGCGCTCCGCACACGGAAGCCCGGCGAGTCGGCTGCGGGACTTCATACGGCGCTTCTCCAAGCGCCGCACGGAGCTCCCAAGCGTGGCGCGATCCGAGATCGTGCACGCCTTCCGGAGGGCACCACGTGCGGGACCTCGTGCGGGAGGGCGGGACGCAGCCCGCCCGCGGACTCCAACGAGCTGTTCGACATCGCCACCAGCTTCGCCTCAGGGGAGGAGGCCGTGGGAGCGATTTTCGACGGCAAGAAGGGCAAGCGCTCGGAGGACGCGCCCGCGGAGGGCAGCAAGTCCAAGGAGCCCCACCGCAACAACAAGCGGGGCAAGAAGGGAAAGAAGCCGCGCCGCGAGGCGCGCGAGCAGGGGCGCGACGGCGGTAATGCCGAGGCCCTCGCTGTGGACCCGGCTCGACGGGGCCCTCGACCGGCCCCTCGAGGCCTGGGGGTGTTTGACGATATGCTGAAGAAGCCATGTCCTTATCACAAGACCCCAGTAAACCACACCCTTGAGCAGTGCGACATGCTCAAGAAGTTCTATGGCCGCGCCGCCGCGAAGGAGGCAGAGGCCAATAAAGACGGAGGAGATGGTGACGCCGGCGGCTTCCCCGCCGTGGAGAACGTGTTCCTCATCTTCGGGGGACCCACCGTCGACATGTCGACCCTCCAGCGCAAGAAGGAGCGGCACGAGGTCCTCGCCGCGGAAAAGGCGCCTCCCTCCTTCCTCAATTGGTCAGAGGACGCCATCACCTTCAGCCGGGAGGACCATCCGAACCGCGTCCCCAACCGGGCCAAGACCGGCCGTGGTGGTCCACCCCATCATCGGGAACGCGCGGTTCTCGAAGGTCTTGATGGACGGAGGCAGCAGCCTCAACATCCTCTACGTGCATACGCTGTGCTTGATGGGGATCGGGTTGGACCAGCTGCGGCCCAGCACGAAGCCGTTCCACGGCATCGCGCCCGGCAAGCAGGTCCAGCCCCTCGGGCAGAACGACCTGCCAGTTTGGTTTGGCACCGCGAAGAATTTCCGCGAGGAGATCCTCACCTTTGAGGTGGTAGGGTTCAAGGGATCCTACCATGCTATACTTGGGCGACCCTGTTACACCAAATTCATGGCGGTCCCCAACTATACCTACTTGAAGATGAAGATGCCGGGACCAAATGGCGTCATCACCGTCGGCTCGTCCATCGAGCACGCATTCGACTGCGACGTCGAGTGCGTAGAGCACGCAGAGGCGCTAGCGCTGGACGAAGCGCTGGTGACCTCTTTGGAGAAGATGGTCAACGACGACCTCGACTCCGCCGCCAAGCACACCGACACGTTCGAGGCCGCGGAGCAGACCAAGGAGGTTCCCCTCGATCCTTCTGCCCCCGAGGGCAAGGCGTTGAGGGTCAGCTCCACCCTCGACCCCAAATAGGAAGTAGTGCTCATCGACTTCCTCCGCGCCAATGCCGACATCTTCGCGTGGAGCCCCTCGGATATGCCAGGCATCCCGAGGGAGGTCGCCGAGCACTCCCTTGACATCCTGCCTCACGCCCGCGTCGTGCAACAACGGCTCCGCCGCTTCGACGAGGAGCGGCGACGGGCAATCGGAGCGGAGCTGCGGAAGCTTCTCGAGGCCGGGTTCATCAAGGAGGTGTTCCACCCAACGTGGCTAGCAAACCCCGTGCTTGTAAAGAAAAAGAATGGGAAATGGCGGATGTGTATAGACTACACTAGTCTTAATAAAGCATGTCCTAAAGTTCCTTTTCCTCTGCCACGCATTGATCAAATCGTTGATTCAACGACTGGGTGTGAATTGCTTTGCTTTCTTGATGCCTACTTCGGATATCATCAAATAAAGATGAAGGAGTCCGACCAGCTCGCGACTTCGTTCATCACGCCGTTCGGGATGTTCTGCTACGTCACGATGCCGTTTGGCCTCCGAAACGCAGGTGCAACGTACCAGCGCAGCATGCAGCACATTTTCGGAGACCATATCGGTCGGACGGTCGAGGCGTATGTGGATGTCATCGTCGTAAAGACCAGGAAGGCGGACGACCTGGTTGGCGACCTTGGCATCGCGTTCGGTTGCCTACGGGCCAATGGGGTCAAGTTAAACCCCAAAAAGTGTGTCTTTGGAGTGCTGCGAGGCATGCTCCTGGGATACATTGTCTCCCAACGGGGGATCGAGGCCAACCCCGAAAAGGTTGCGGCCCTCGAACGAATAGGTCCAATCCGGGACCTCAAAGGGGTGCAAAAGGTGCTGGGGTGCCTTGCCGCCTTAAGCCTCTTCATCTCGAGGCTCGGCGAGAAGGGCCTGCCCCTCTATCGCCTCCTCAAGAAACACGAACGCTTCTCCTGGACCGCCGAGGCCCAGGACGCGCTCGACAAGCTAAAGGCGTCCTTAGCGCACGCCCCTATTCTCACGCCACGACCACCCAGGTGGTCAGCGCTGTGATCGTCGTGGAGCGCATGGAGGAAGGGCATGCTTTACCTGTACAGCGGCCTGTCTATTACATCAGCGAGGTCCTGTCAGACACCAAGAGACGCTACCCCCAGGTCCAGAAGTTGCTGTACGCGATAGTCCTTGCGCGGCGCAAGCTCCGCCACAACTTCGAGGCCCACCCCGTCACGGTGGTCTCCTCTTTCCCGCTGGGGGAGATCATCCGCAACCCCGACGCCGCAGGCAGGATTGCCAAGTGGTCCGTAGAGCTGATGGGCGAGACGCTTGCCTACGCCCCGCGCAAGGCCATCAAGTCTCAAATCTTGGCGGATTTCGTCGGCCGAGTGGACGGATGCGCAACCGCCGCCCCGCGGATCCAAGCGAGTCTTGGACTGCGTTCTTCGACGGCTCGGTGATGAAAACGAGGGCGGGCGCGGGCCTGCTCTTCGTGTCACCCCTTGGGGAGCACATGCTCTACGCAGTGCGCCTCCACTTCCCCGCGTCTAACAATATGGCTGAATACGAGGCCCTCCTTTGTGGCCTCAAGATCGCCATTGAGTTAGGCGTCAAGCGCCTCGACGTGCGGGGGGACTCGCAGCTCGTAATCGATCAAGTCATGAAGAACGTGAGCTGCCATGACGACAAGATGGAGGTCTACTGCAAAGCTGTGCGAGCCCTCGAGGACAAGTTCTACGGCATCGAGCTCAACCATGTGCCCCGCCGGTACAACGAGGAGGCGGATGAGCTGGCCAAGATTGCGTCCGGGCGGATCACCGTTCCCCCGAACGTTTTCGCGCGCGACGTCGCTCAGCCCTCGGTCGTCTTCGAGCCCCACCCCTCGAGTCACGCTGAACCCTCGGGGGCTCCCTCGAACCTAACGGGTGCGGAACCCATGGACGAGGACCCCTCGAACGAGGCGTACGTGCTCTCCCTTCTCGAGGGGTATGGCGCCTACGGAGATGACGTGATGGACATCGAGCCAGCTCCTGTCAAAACGGACTGGCGTGACAAATACATTACCTGGATGGCTCGAGGGGAACTCCCCGCGGACCGGGCCGCGGCCAGGCGCATCGCCAGGATGGCCAAGTCCTTTGCCCTCGTTGACGGCGAGCTGTACAAGCGCGCCGCCTCTGGCATCCTGCAGCGATGCGTGCCCATTCCTGAAGGGCGCGAACTCCTGCGGACATCCACGCCGGGATCTGCGGCCATCATGCAGCGCCTCGTACCCTCGTCGGCGATGCGTTCCGCCAAGGCTTTTACTGGCCTACCGCGGTTGCGGACGCCAGCGAAATCGTACGCACCTGCGAAGGGTGCCAGTTCTACGCCCGCAAGTCCAACCTACCCGCCCATGCCTGCGAGACCATCCCCGTAACGTGGCCATTTGCCGTGTGGGGGCGGACATCGTTGGGCCCCTGCGGAAGGCGCCTGGGGGCTTCACCCACTTGTTGGTCGCAATCGACAAGTTCTCCAAGTGGGTCGAGGTGCGCCCCATCACGAATCTCGGGCGAGCGAGCGGCGGTAACATTCTTCACCGACATCGTCTACCGCTTTGGAGTGCCGAACTCCATCATCACCGACAATGGGTCCCAGTTCACGGGCAGGAAGTTTTTGGAGTTTTGCGACAAATTCCACATCCGTGTGGATTGGGCGGCTGTGGCACACCCACAGACCAACGGCCAAGTAGAGCGTGCCAATGGCATGATCCTACAGGGCCTTAAGCCCAGATTTTTCGACCAGCTCAACAAATCTGGGCGAAAATGGCTCCAAGAGCTACCAGCGGTTGTGTGGAGCCTACGGACCACCCCGAAAGCGAGCCACCTGGGTTCACCCGCTTTTTTCTAGTCCATGGTGTGGAGGCCGTCCTCCCCACGGACTTAGGATACGGATCGCCCGGGGGTTCGAGGCTATGACGAGGATGCCAACCGGCGAGCCGCGAGGACTCGCCGGATCGGTTTGGACGAGGCACGCCTCGTGGCCTTAATGCATTCCGCAAGGTATCAACAGTCCCTAAGACGCTACCAAGCACGCAAGATACGTCGACGGGACTTCAGTGAAGGGCACCTGGTCCTAAGGCTACGCCAAGACAACCGAGGGCGCCACAAGCTATCGCCCCCATGGGAGGGACCCTACGTCGTGGTGAAGGTACTCAAGCCCGGCACGTACAAGTTGGCCAACGAGGATGGTGAAGAGCTCACCAACGTTGGAACATCCAACAGCTACGTCGCTTCTACCCTTAGCTAGGATTTCCAAGTATTTTTATTGTAAAAATCATATGACCAACGCCCCAGCTGGTAACAACTATGTAAATGCTTCGAGTCTAATAAAAAGGGCAACTCGGCTTTCCCTTGAAACCCAAGTTACCCTCGGGGGCTACTGCGGGGGGCACCCCCCAAAATGGTCCAATTTCACGCTAAAACAAAAGAAGCATGCGCTAAGTTTGTTTTCTACTTCAACCCCGAGCAACGATTCGAACAGGGCACAGGAGGCCTAGCGGAAGGAGCGCGCGAGCCAGAGATAGCCTACGCCGCGAGGATATGGCCCTTCTCTCTCGCCTCCAACCCAGCAGGCCCCCCGCGAAAATCGAACTCCCCTAACTAGAATCTACTCAGGAAGAAGGAGAAACAAAAAGCGTAGTAAACAAAAGACTTCATTTCAGCAGACGTTTATGTCAAAAACAACTAGTTCATTTACAAAGTCCGCGAGGCCAGAATACTGATACACACATAAAAATGGGCCTAGCGCCCGGCCCCGTCTTCGAGCGGGGAGGAGCGGCGGCGTCAACAGCGTCCGGGAAGAGGAACTCCTCGAAGGCTTCAGCGAGCGACCCGGCGGCGTCAGCGGCGAGCGCGTCCACACGCTTCATCGCCACCTCGTCCTCGACACCCTCGGGAACGACGTAGCCCTCCGCCAGCGCCTCGAAGTTGACCTCGTAGTGGGATCGAAGCACTCCGAGGGCCTTCTGGAAGCCAAGACGCAGTGCTCGGCGCATCCGCTCGGTGACGTGGCCGCCAAGGGCGCGCAGGCGACTGGCTAGCGAGGCGCCGGCCGTGCCTCGCCCTCCTCCACGGCTTGGCGAGGTCTCGAGGGCCGCACCACGCGGCTCCTGCAGCTCCTTCTCGGAGGAGTTATAGGAAGCCTGCGGTGCCTCGGGCCGCTCGGCCCGCATGCCCCGGAGGCGGTGCGCAAGCACGGAGTCACCAAGACAAGAAAGAAATCGAGAAAAAGGAGTGCGAATGCCCAAGCGAGGAAAACCAACCAAACAAGAGTCAAGCGACAACTCACCTTCGACTTGCTTCCTCTCCGCCTCGAGGTCGCGGCGCACGGCCTCAACCGCCAGCTCGAGGCGCTTGACGGTCTCACCTTGCTTACGGAGGGGCCGGCTCCGGTTCGCATTTGTAATGCTGAGCACAATCAGCTCGCCCTCGGCCTTGGAGAACGTGGTGTTCCGCTCCTCCGGCGACACGCGCCGCCTCGCGGCGACGCGCTCCTGCTCCCGGCCGGCCGGGCGTCGACGAGGGCGGCTTGCTCTGCGGGGAGCCGCCCCTCGGCCCCTTGGCGGGCGGTGCGCTCTGCGGGGAGCCGCTCCTCGGCGGCCGGCGAGCGCCGCGACCTTGGCGTCGAGGGCGGCCTTCAAGTTGTCGGCCTCCTTGGCCGCCCCTGCTCCCGGCCGCGCGCCGGCTCCTCGGCCTAGCGGCTGCGCGCTTGTGCCCCCTCGGCGACGAGCGGAGCCCCGGTTTTCGCCGCGGACGCTCAGGGGGTTCGTCGCGCCAGGCCATGGCCCGGTACGCCAACCAGCCGTCCGGAGTCCTGAGGGCGTCAGCAAGCGCGTCGAAAGCGCTGCATCGCTCCCGGAGTTGGTGGAGCTCGGCGTTCACCCGATCGAAGGCGTCGTACTTGTCGTGGGCGCGGCGCTCGAGCTCCTGGCACCCACAAATCAAAACCCGTAAGCGCCACGACACAGAAGCAGCACACAAAAATGAGAGAAAGGAGAAAATGAGCAACGACGCCCTACCTGGAAGACGCGCCATGCGGAGCCGCCATGGACCCTCAGCGCCTCGTTCAGCGCGCGGTTAAGTGTGGCGCCGTGGCTCCGGAGCTCTCCCCAGAGCTCCTGCTCCCCCAGGGCGTTGGCAAACGCAAGGGGGTCGCCAGCGGCCCCCTCTACCTGGGCGGAGTGGCCAGCGCGGGAGGACGAGGCCTCGGTGCCGTGTCCTCGGTCCCCCGCCACCATGTGACCCTCGCGCCGCCTCACGAGGGCCCCCTCCCCGGGGCTCGGGGGGGAGCGTGTGAGGAAGCTCGCCAACCGGTCCCCCCGGGCGGCGGGGAGTCGTCATCCGGGACCTCCACCACCTCCCGCCGGGAACCGCGGCGGCGCCGCCCCTTGCGCCGCCTCCGCCGGCGCCTCCACTTGCGCCTCCACGGCCGCGGGCGCTTGACGCGGCGCCGCGGCCACCGCCTGCGGTCGCGCCCCGCGGCGGCGGCGCCCGGCCGCCCTCCTCGGCGGCCACCACCTCCGGTGTGCCTCCGCGACCACGGGCGCCGCAACGGGTTGCACCCGCTCCACCTCCTCTGCGGCCGCGGCGCCACGGACCGCGCCTCCGTGGCGGCGGCCTCCGCGGCTGCGCCTCGCCACGGCCGGCCGCCGCGGCCTGCGCGTCCCCACAATGGCCGGCGCCGGCCCTCCTCGGCGGCCGCCGGCTGCGCCATGGCGGGGGCGATCTGCCGCCCGGCCGAGGCCTCGAAGCCTCGCCCGGGCTTTGCGAGCTCTCGCCCGCCGCCGCCGTGCTTGCCCCCCGCCCGCGACGCCCTCGACGAGCGCCGCCGGGTGGGGATGGATGCGTCCGCCCTCAGCACCTTGGCCGGTGCGAGGGGAGGCACAGTTGGGACCACCCTGCGCAAACACAAACAGAAAGTTAGAATGCCTGATCGTCAAAAAACTAAGCTAAGCGAAAAAGCGAGCTCCTTACCTCGAAGAGGAAAAGGCGCGTTTCCTTTTCCTCGTAGCCTCAGTGGATGAGGCCGGCGCGGCCGGCACGCCCGCCGCCGCGCCTCCCCGACGACGTCACCCCGCGCGCGCGGGCCCGCCCCGCGCGCGGCACGCTCACCCCGTGCGGGCGTGCTTGCCGTGCGCGCCTCCGCGGCACGTGCGGCGCCTCCGCGGCACGTGCCGCCCTCGGTTGTCGATTGCCGGCGGCGGGCGCCGTTGCGCCCGCCCCGAGCGATGCCGCCCTTGCCGCCGGGAGCCGGCCCGCGACGGGGGCGCGAGGCTCCCACCTATCGGAGGGGGGCCCTCCCCCTCGGCCTCTTCCTCTTCGTCCTCCTTCGAGGACGAGCACTCCTCGGTCCCCGGGAGGAGAGCCCCCCCGTTCCTCGCGCCGCCGTACTCCGCGTTCCGTCGCTCGCGGCGCTCGTGGTGCCGCCTCGCGCGCTCCCTCTTGCACGCCGCCCGCTCCGCTCCCGTTCTGCCGCGCCGCCCCGACCGAGCGAGCGGGAGTCCGGGGTGGGCGGAACGGACTTCGCGGCGGCGAAGCTCACCAGCTGCATGCAGGAACGACAAAGACGCGTCAGGAGGCAGAGGCAACACCAAGATCTAAAACGGAATCAAGAATCGAACTCACCAGCGGGCCGGTGGGGAGCATCTCGAGGTCCCACGGGGTCCGGTCCGGGTGCGCCAGCATCCGCGTGTCGACGGCGTTCCGCGCCGGGTGAGCTCGTACGGCCGCCCGAGGGGGGTCGGGAGCATCCGCGACCTTGCCAGCGTGACGGGGTCCGCCTCCTCTGTCATCTGAAAGATGCAGAGCGGCCTCTCCATCAGAGGCACGACCCGCCGGTGATGGAGGAAGGCAAGGACGCTCGCCGCGGTCAGCCCTCGCACCGTCAGGCTCCTCAGGGCGGCCAAAACCGAGTCCTGCCGCCTCCGATGCTGGGTCGTGGACACCCCGTAGCCCCAGGAGCTGGGCTTCTCCTTGAACACCCGACCGGTGTAGGGGGGGGGAGGCCGGGCTCGGCGTTGCGCAAGGTAGAACCATCCCCGCTCCCAGCCGGCGTTGTTCGTCGTCATGGTGCAGGGGATGTAGTCGTCCTTGAACTGCGCCCACAGGGCGAGTGACATCCCGCCGGCGTGCACCGCGCGGCGGGTCCTCGGCTCCGTCGTGGGCTGCGTGAAGAGCTCCACGCAGAAGAGGTGTACACAGAGCTCCCAGTTGACTGGGATCCCCAAATACCCCTCGCAGACGCCCATGAATGTGTCCGCCTGCGAAATCGCGTTGGGCGCGAAGTTGTGCAACTCCACGCCGTAGTAGTGGCACAACGCTCGCATGAAGCAGCTCGCCGGCGCGTTGAAGCCTCGCTCGTGGAAGCGGACAAAGCTCACCACATAGCCTTCCGGCGGGTTGGGCGCGCGGTCCCCCGCCGGCGGCACTATCCACTCCGCCGGGCGGCCATCCTCATTAGCCGCCAAGCGGCGGCGGTGACCCGGCCGCCAAGGGCCAGCCGGGTCACCGTCGACCGCTCCCAGGCGTACGGGTCAAGGATCGTGAGGGGCTGAGGTGGCGCCATGAGGAAGGGCAAAGGATGCGAAGAACGAAGGACAGGAAGAGGAGGAAGAGCTCTAATGGCGAAGCCGCACGGTGGCAAAGGCAAGGCGGGGAAGAAAGCACGGGGGGCTAAAATGGCGGAGCGCTAAGGTAAAAAACCACCGTTTCCCCTTCTCCTCAGATTTATAAGCCGTGGGCGAGCTCTCCGTGGCGGATGTCCCGCGCGCGTTAACTGCAGGGAATCTTCTCTTCTCGCCTCCGAGCGGACCCCACCACGACCGCAGCGGCCACATCACCGCAAACGGACCATCATCACGGTGAAGACTAGCCGGGGCCGTGGCAGGCGGTCACGTCCGCCTGCCCACGCCGCCCACTACGCGCGCTCGCGCAGCCGCGACGCCTAAAAAGGCGCGCCCGCGATGCGAAACCGCAGCCTCTACTGTGGAGCATTTAATGGCCCGGTCCCTTGTAAAACAAGGAGAACCCTCGAGCAGGTACAAGCGTGAGAAGGTCGCCCCGAGGCCCGCCTGAAACAAAGTGGGCATCGCGAGCACCCATGCCACGTAGCACCCTCGAGCGGCACGAGCCCCTGGCTCTAGACAATGTCAGCCCTCTTAAGGGTACAGGCGTGAGAAGGTCGCCTCGAAGCCTGCTTGAAACAAAGCAGGCATCGCGAGCACCCATGCCACGTAGCACCCTCGAGTGGCACGAGCTCCTGGCTCTAGACAATGTCAACCCTCGAATGGGTACAAGCGTGAGAAGGTCGCCCCGAGGCCCGCCTGAAACAAATCGGGCATCGCGAGCACCCATGCCACGTAGCACCCTCGAGCGGCACGAGCCCCTGGCTCAAGACAATGTCAACCCTCGAATGGGTACAAGCGTGAGAAGGTCGCCCCGAAGCCCGCTTGAAACAAAGCGGGCATCGCGAGCACCCATGCCACGTAGGACCCTCGAGCGGCGCGAGCCCCTGGCTCAAGACAATATCAACCTTTTAAAGGGGCACAAGCGTGAGAAGGTCGCCCCGAGGCTCGCCTGAAACAAAGCAGGTACCACGAGCACCCATGCCATGCTGTGCTGCTGACCAACGCCTCGAGGGCTGGCACGCCTAGACCCCTCGACGGCCGCAAACGCAAAGACGGGGCTGCCCAGGCGCCACCCCGCACGACCCTACTGATCCGAGGTTCGAAGCCTGACCCTCGACGGGTTCGAACAGGCGCCCCAGATCGCAGAGTCAGGGACGACGAGGGCACGCGCATTCGAGCCATTCCACGAGCCCATCGGCTCGAGGGTGCCCCACATGTCGTGTTCGAGAGCCAGCGAGGGCAGCTAGCCGGGGGATCCCACCGAGGGAGAGCTTCCGCGCCCTCGGTCCCTATCGAACGGGACCAAGCCCCACCTAGGAAACCCACACAAGCGCTTCAATGGACGTGTCTCTGGACCACGCAGCCTACCCTTATCGAACGGGGCATGGGCGTCCACTCGAACCACCCACTAGCAGCTCAACGAGGAATCCGCAATTCGCGACCCGCTCGATGGGAGTTGCGGAAACCTCTCCCTCCGTCCCGCGGAGGGACGGCGAGGGCGCGTTAAGAAACAAGTCGTAAAGCTCTACCCGATCGCCTCGAACGGGCCCGGCTCGGGGGGCTTGACGCACGGCTACACCTCCTTGAATTGCACCCACCGGAGACAAGGCACCGGCCCGGCGCGTGCGTCACCGAAGCCGGCGAGACATTGCCGACGCCGGTTGAAACATGTGCCACGCCCTGCGGCCGGTTTTCACGGTTAACCCCCGTAGGAGCATCCACGCTCTGCGCGGGCTTCGGGGCTGGACCCGCGGGTCCGCCCGACGCGGCCCCACGGAAAGCGTTCGCAAGACAAGAAGGGAAGAACGTCCTATCAGTAGGTTCCAGCATCTGCGGGAGCCTCAATGGCAAACCCACAGATGCTCGGGGGCTACTGTCGGGGACAGCCTTAGGGGTCCCCTTTAACAACCGGGAAATCCCCACTTAAAACCTGCAACAAAACCAAACACACTTTGCCTAACCATGCAAGATACGGCCCACGCCGCAAGGACCTCAACGGCCCACCAAGGCAGCCCTCTTGAAGATCCCCTCGAGCAGGCTTCGCCTCGCTCGAGGGTGCGCGCCTCCCTCGGGCGAGCTCCGTCCCGTTCGAGGAGGTGC
Organism: Cenchrus americanus; assembly: GCA_947561735.1. Classification (NCBI taxonomy): domain Eukaryota; kingdom Viridiplantae; phylum Streptophyta; class Magnoliopsida; order Poales; family Poaceae; genus Cenchrus; species Cenchrus americanus. Next base: position 158,451,160 of record OX387242.1, on the reverse strand, counting down.
GCTCCCCTCGAGCGGGCTCCGCCCCGCTCGAGGGGCCCGCTCCCCCTCGAGCGAGGCTCCGCCTCGCTCGAGGGTCCGCCCCGCCCTCGACCGGGGTCCGCCTTGCTCGAGGGCGCGCGCGCCGCCCCCCGTACACGGGCATTTAACGCCACGACACCGGCGGGACAGCGCATCATGCGCCGGGGCTCGCGCCCGTGCCGCCGCACCAACTCCCGGAGAGGGAGCCCATCCCCATCCCCGTGGGGAGGGACCGTGCAACGCGGCCGGTGTCGATCCCGTGACGCCGTGCGCCCGCTCCCGATGCGGCTAACGCGCCGAGCCCTCGAAGGGGGGCCGGCTTCACCCTCGATTTGCTTTCTTGTGACCCTACGGGGGTTGGGTGGAGGGCGCTAGGCCGGAGGAACGCCATCCCCGCCTTCGTTACGGCATGGCGGCCGTCCCCGCACGTGCGGGCGCACGCCCTGGCGGCCGTAGCAACAACTCCCGATGCGGTGAAACGTATTGGAACGGGACGCCGTTTTACCTACTCCTGTACTCCGTACGGGCCAACATCAGTAGCTCCCTCGAGCCCATCAGAAGACATCACCGCCATCCGCCGCCCTTCTACCCTCGAACCGCCACTGTTCGGGTACAAGATAGGCCATGATGGCCGGATCGCTGCAAGGATCGTCCGGACGGCCGCCCACTCTACAACATAGCACGCCATGCCCCTTCACGTAGCTAGATAGCGCGGCGCGCATGTGATTTGCTCCCTCCTTGATCTATAAAAGGAGGACGACCCCCCCCTGCCGCGGGGCGACGACGAAAGGAACACAGACACAACACAACTGGAGACGAGCTGCGCTACGCACTTGCTCTCCAATTCCCCCACAACATCTTCAGCCATCGCGCCAGGGACATAGAAGCCAGGCTTCCTCTCCCGCCTTGCTTGTAGCAGCCCCACTACAGGCAGCCCCGGTGCTAAGTAATATAGTGCCTTAAGCACGCCACTGCTGGACGTACGGCCCCCTCGGCCGGAACCAGGGTAAAAACTCTGTGTCACTTGTTACTTAGCATCGACCATTGAGGGATAGACCACGGCGCTTACTACTGGTTAGTGTCGGGACCACATTCCGCACCGACACTGTCTACACCTGGCTCTTTGTACCCATAACCATAGCTCACTCCACCTTTAACTCCTGGTGGCAAGAACTCCATGATCATATCTTCAGTGAGCCTGTACACTTGTTCTGTGCAGAGTTGATGCCTGATTTTCATCCAACTTCAGAGGTAACATGATGAACCATTGAATCAGACATATCCTCTTTCAATCATGATTCTGACCTTTACTTCTCTTACTCATAGAACACGGTGCCTGCCCCTCAGGCCAGGAATATTACCTACAATGTCGTAGGCCCGATCTCAGCGCTGGGATTCAGGTCCCCAACCCTGGCTTAGCTAATGGCTAGGTTTGCCACAACGGACCCAAGCCTTTCCAGCCTTGCTGCTGATAGGAGGCAAGGCTTATCTCTAATAGCTCCCCCAAATGCCAAGAGGAGAAGAACTGTTAAGAAAGTCCTTGTTGAGGTAAAAACCTTCTCTTTTATTGATCACGAGATTACTCTGGTTCTGATAAATCATATCTTGTGCATTTTCAGACCAGAGCCCAGCAATCTTCAGTGCCAGAACCTGCCAATGCTCCATCCACTGGTATGACCTTTATTGTCCTCTTTTGAGGATGAACAACATTTATCTTTTAATTTGACATTTGCAGAAGACACAATGGAAGAACAACTTGTGGACGTCCCAGTGTCTCAACAAGCAAGTCCACCCAGGGTTGAATTACCTATCCCAGTGGAGATCTCATCTTCATCAGGGACTCAATCACCTTCTGCAGAAGCAATGAATTCTCCAGAGATGAGTCTCCCAATCCAGCCAGAACCGTCAAGTCCTCCAGGGGCACAATCACCTGCTGGTCATGCAGAGACACCAACCCCAGCAGAGGTGAACCCATCTCCTCTTCAGCCAGAAGCCCCTGAGCTGCCAACAACAGCGCCTTCTCACATAGAAGCTTCAGCCTTGCCCGGAACACCTCTTTCACCCGTGATTGCCCCCCGAACAAAGTCCGCCCCCTGACTCAAGAAATCAGACATGAGGTACTCATTTGCACTTAACTCTGCTACCTTTACTTTTAGCACTCCTAACTCGGCAATACTGCTTTCTTAGGATCAGGCCCCATCATCATCTAGTCTGTCAACGAGGAACAATCTAGTTGCCGAGGCGATGGAAGGAGTGCATCAAACTCTGTCAGAGGCGGTGCTAGAAAACCTCAGAGAAATTGTTGTCTGGCTAGAAAGAGACGCACAAGATCAGTTCAAGGATCTCGATCACTTTGAAGAGATGCTTGAATCTATTAGCCAAGAACTCCCTGAGGACATCAGTGCTTCTCTTGCATCTATCTGTGGCCTGGAAATCCACTATGTGCCCATAAGGCAGGCTTTGAGGAAAGTGCGCTCCCGCCCGGCTATTGAAAAGAAGAGAGCCAGTGCTGAACAAGCCATGAACGGGGCGCAATCCCAAACAGAGAGCCACAAAGATACATTGGCCAATCTGCAAGCTTCTTGTGATTTAAAAATTGCCAGGAAAGCTGCTCTGGAGGCAGAACTGAGAAGCCTGTCAGCTGAGATAGAGGCCGATAACAAGAAAATAGCCGAGCTCCCTGGATTGATAGAGAAGACCCAAGAGGAAGCAAAATCGGCTATAGCCAAGATGGAACAATGCGATGCAGAACTCACCACCTTGTCTAGTGCCCAGAAAGATTGCCAAGAGCGGCTGGACAATTTCCGCCAAGCAACATCAAATGTCCGTAGTGTGATCGCAAAATACTTGAACATTTAGACGCTTCAATTGATGTATAACCGAATTCGTCGCTCTTATAATATTCGTTCTCGCAATTTTATTTCCTTTTTCTTTTGCGCACCTTCAAGTGTAATGCTGAACGACCCATTCGGCAAAGAAATGCCAACACCCGAATGGCACTTTGACTCTTCTCAGCCGAGCCAGTCAACTGAATGTGACTCAGCCTAGAACTCCAAGAGACCCGCTAGCGGGCTGGCCAAGGAAACCTTTCCACCTTCCAATTTTCTTGGGATATGCGCCACGATCCAGAGCCACGACTCGAGGCCATGATCTGTCTTGCCAGGCCTATAAATGAAACCGTAGGTGCCCCTAGCTCTCCACCAAGCCTTTTAGCTCTCGAATCTTTGCCAATCTCAGTTCTTCTTCTCTCCAAACAGTGCACATCCCAAAGCAACATGGTGCGCCGCCACAACCGCCGCCGTGCCTCTGATGAGGCAGAGGGGAGCAGCGCCAATGCGCGCCGGAGGCAATGATCGCCGATTCCTCTTCTTTGATTCACCTTTGATCTTTTCTTGTTTTGACGATCATCTCCCTTTCAGGTTGATTCAGTGGAATCCGTCTCCTGCGCCGGCCAATCAGCCCCTTCCGGACGACTCCTCGGAGTCCGACGGCCACTCCCCCGTGCCCTACGGGGAACTCGACGCCCTCCGCTTCAAGGCGGAGCTGGAGACGGCCCAGCGCGAGTTGGAGGACGTCTCCAAAAAGGCGGGCATAGCCGAGCTGGAGTGGGAGGACCAGCGCAAACAGCTGCTGGAAACCATCGACGGTACAGCTCTGAAATCAAATCTTTGATCCAACCCGGCTTTTGATGCTAATCTCCTTTCTTCTTGCTCCTTGCAGCCCGCGATGCCGAGCTCAACCAGCTGAAGGCGCTGGTGGAGCAGCTGGCCGACAAGGTGAACGCCCGCGGTGACACGCCGGCGGAGCGCCTTGCTGCGGTGGAGCACCGCGTTGACGAGGTGGCCACCCATGGCGTTCGCTTGGGCACTACCCTGGGCCTGGCTGCCATGGCGACGCACACGGACGTCGACTACTCCACCAGGCCGCGCGGCTTCCGGGGCGGCGCGCCAGAGGACATTGAGGAGATCGAGCTCATCTTGGAGCGCCTCGATGGCCACGGCGACGCCATTGCCGAAATCACTCATCCCCGATCTGTGCTGAACAGGCTTTTTGACTAGATTGTATTAGGGATGTTTGAATATCGGCAATAAATGAAGAACTGTTGAATTCTGTGCTTGCTCTGTGATGATTTTCTTTACATTTGCATCCGTAAATCTTGTTTTTTCTTAAACGCATCTGGGAACTGTCTTGAGCCGAATACGCGAGAACAGATGCCCCTTGGCGCAAATGCACAGAAGATCCCCGAATCGGCAATCCGTAAGCACTGTTCAAGCACAAAGTCAAGAAGAAAACCCTGCCGTTTGGTATTCCAACAGTGTGTACTGGCCAATCATCACTCCCAATGCACCCCTTCGGTCAATAAAATAGCCTGTTGAGATGCCCTGCAAATCCACTCGCACACTCATCCATCACTTCTCATCTCCTCCCCCGTCTCCAGAGGAAAAAACCCCAAGGCCATGGACAAGGGCAAGCAACCCCAGGGGAGCAGCCCTCCAAAGAAACGCACGATTCGAAGGTGAGTTTTCTCTTGATTTACTTCCTGTTTCCAATGTGATCTTGCGCTTTACCTCCTCTTCTTTTTCCCCTTTCAGCCTTGATTTGCTTATTGAAGAAATCATCGGGACCGAAGATGTGCCCGAGTACATCTCCTCCGATTCCTCCCTCGAAGCAGAGGACGCCACGCCTGAACAGAGGACCAGCCATCAACTGCGTCGCCGCGTTCGGCACCTGGAGCACGGCCTCAGGGACATCACCGCCCGTTGCCATGCCGAGCGCGAGCATCGCATGGCTCTGGAGGCACTGGTGGGGGGTAAATGCTTCTGACTTCTTCTTGACTTTGTGCCCACATCTGGATTTCTTGCCCCTAACATCCACTCCTCTGTTTCAGATGTCTCGACGGTACAACAACCGTAAAGCGGCTTGGGACAGCTTGGTGGAGGCCGCAAATCATGGTCACCCCCGTGCACTCCAAGTTGCCGTCACGGTGGTCCTGGAACAACTGAAGAGGGAGGAGCCGGAGAAGAAGCAAAGAAAAGATTGAATCGTACTTTCGCTTCTTCCTCCACGCCTTCTGCTTCCCACCTCCTCGAGGTCCTGATCACCAGGTCGTTGGATGTAAACCTGCAAGAAGCAGTTGTAATGTAGTTTTGTGCTAAGGGCAATGCATCTAGGCACTGGCCATTTCTTCTGTTTGTGAATTTTTGTTCTGAAGGCGGCCTCGTTCTTGAGCGCCGCCGTTTCGTGTCGATGTGTGTAATCCTGCTGCCGGTGATCATCGATCGATCTCAATACTAGGATAATATTTCTTCAGATATCTTCCATTTATCGCGGCGGAAAATTCTTCTCCTAGTAAAGTTTTCAATATGTATGCATTACCAGGGACGCATCTGACCACACGAAAAGGCCCCTCCCAGTTAGGAGACCATTTGCCGAATTTGCTGTATTTAGTTCCAATCGGCAATAGCGCTTTCCAAACCAAATCTCCTTCTGCGAATTGCCTGACTTTTACTTTCTTGTTATAGTACTTGGCAACCCGCAGCTTGTTTTTCTCGATGTTTTCCAGGGCCCTAAGACGGATCATGTGTAAATCCTCTAGCTCATCCATCATTAGGCCACTGTAATCTTTAGAGCTCAAATCTTTCTGTAACACAACTCTCCTTGAATCTGACTGCATCTCCCAAGGTAGAACCGCATGATGTCCATAAACCAATTCGTAAGGAGAGGTCTTTGTAGCTCCATGGGGGGCCATTCGGTAAGCCCACAGTGCCTCACTGAGTACCGAATGCCACCTCCTTGGCTTCTGGTCGATCTTCTTTTGTATCAGCTTGATCATGATCTTATTAGAAGCCTCCGCTTGACCATTAGCTTGGGCATAATAGGGAGAAGAGTTAAACAATTTGATTCCCATGCTTTCGGCAAACTCCCTGAACTCCAGTGACACGAATTGTGCCCCTTGATCAGTTCTGATTGTCTGAGGGATTCCAAACCGATAGATGATGTGCTGCTTGACAAATTCAACCATGTTTTCCGATGTCACCTTCTTCAGTGGGATCGCCTCAACCCATTTAGTGAAATAATCCGTAGCCAAAAGCACGAACTTATGCCCCTTACTAGATGGTGGATTAATCTGGCCAATCAAGTCTATACCCCAGCCCCTGAATGGCCATGGCGTGATGATGGGATTCAATGCTGACGCGGGGACTCTTTGAATATTTCCAAACTTCTGGCAATCTTGACATCCCTTGTAATACTCAAAGCAATCCTCTAATATCGTCGGCCAAAAGCACCCAGCTTGCCTAATAACCCATTTCATACAGTAAGCCGATTGGTGTGCTCCACATATCCCATTGTGCACTTCGCTCATCATGTTCTTGGCTTCTTCTGGACCCAGGCATCGTAACAATACCCCATCTAATGATTTATAGAACAAATTTTCATCCAGAAGAACGAATTTTATGGCCTTGTACCTGAGCTTCCTAGAGACCTTTCGAGATGGATCCTTCAAGTAATCAACGATCTCTTTCCTCCAATAATCTTCTGCAAGATCCGTCCCCAGTGCACATACCTCTGCAGCAAATGCTTCTTGACTCTCTTTGTAACCAGAGGCGCTTTGAGCCAGCCTGTTTGCTTCTTCATTATGTTCCCTAGGAATATGTTGTATAGTTACCAACGGGAAGCTCTTCAAGATTTCCCTGCATTCTTCGTAGTAACTCCTCAGCGCTTCACTTTTGCATTCGTATTGGCCGTTCAGTTGCTTGATCACCAGCTCTGAATCTCCATAAACTTCAACTGAAACGACCCCAGCTTCTCTCAAATATTGAAGCCCTCGAAGCAGTGCCTCGTACTCGGCCTGATTGTTTGTAACAGTGGGCTGTATAGGGATGGCAAATTCAAACATCTCACCCCTAGGTGAAATTAGTAGGATCCCTACTCCCCCACCTTTACCACATGATGATCCATCAAAAAATAAAGCCCAAGGGGTAATTTCAAGCAAATCAATTGACGGATCGCGATGTTCAGTTATAAAATCGGCAATGATCTGTCCCTTGATAGCCTTTGCCGATTCGAACTTTAACTCGAACTGCGATAAGGCCAAGATCCATTTGCCAATCCTGCCATTCAAAATTGGCATAGATAACATATGTTTTATTACATCGAACTTGGAATACACAGTGCATTCGGCATTCAACAAGTAGTGCCGAAACTTTGTACACGAGTAGTACACGCACAAGCACAGCTTTTCCGTAGCCGAATACCTGGTCTCGGGATCAATTAGTTTTTGGCTAAGATATGCTACTACCCGCTCATTTCCTTCGAATTCTTGAATAAGGGCCGATCCAATGGTTTGGGTATCGGCCGCCACGTACAACTTGAAAGGCTTATCCAGCTGAGGAGGAACCAACACTGGTGGCTCCTTCATGTACTGCTTGATCTCATCGAAAGCCTTTTGTTGTTCGTCGCCCCATGTGAACTTCGATCTTTCTTTAGCTTCGGCGAGTGGAGAGAATGGCAAAACCTTCGTGACAAATTTGAAATGAATCTTCTCACGAAATTAATTTTGCCGAGCAGTGATTGCAACTCCTTGAGATTAGTTGGAGGAACAACTTCATCGATGGCCTTCATGCTCTTCTTGCCAATTTCAATTCCCCCCTCGTGGACTAAAAATCCCAAGAACTCTCCAGCTGATACCCCAAAAGCGCACTTGTTTGGATTCATCTTTAAACCATGCTTACGGGTGCACTCCAAGGTCCTCTTCACATCTCCCAAATGTGTGTCATGACTTAGGGACTTGATTACCACATCATCAATGTAGATTTCCACAATTTTGCCGATCAACTCATGAAAAATGTAATTCATGGCTCGCTGATAAGTTGCACCGGCATTTTTTAACCCAAATGTCATGACTATCCATTCAAACAGGCCTATATGACCAGGACATCTAAAGGCCGTCTTTGATATGTCTTCTATTGCCATGAAGATTTGGTTGTATCCCGCATTGCCATCCATCGAACTGATCACTTTGTGTCCAGCTGCGGCGTCAATCAACAAATCGGCAATAGGCATGGGGTAACCATCCATTGGAGTAGCTCTGTTCAGATCCCTGAAATCTATGCAGACCCTCATCTTTCCATTCTTTTTGTAAACAGGGACAATGTTAGAAATCCACTCCGCATATCTGCATGGCCGAACGAAGTTTGCATCAAGTAATCTTTCAACTTCTTTCTTCACATCGGCCAATACCTCATCCTTGTAGATTTTCCGGGGTGGTTGCTTGTATGGTTTGAAACCAGATTTGATTGGCAACCGATGCTCAACGATAGAACGATCCAATCCAGGCATCTCCGAGTAATCCCAGGCGAAGCAATCTTTGTATTCCTTAAGCAGCTTGATTAACTCCTCCCTGAAGTCTGGCTGCAAGTTTGCACTGATGAACGTCGGCCTTGGCTTATCTCCGCTTCCAATGTCAACCTCTTCTAATTTATCAGCCGACATAAATCCTCGCCCCAACTTGCCATCAGTGCCATCTACGGGGTTCTCCATTAAAAATTACTATAAGAGCCGATCGCTTGAATCGAGTTGTTGATCGCCGCCGATAGGTTCAACGGGACCTTCTCCCCGCCCTTTCCCCGAGAAGCGATCAATGCCTTGATACTCCCGAAAAGGCTGGTTCCATGTTTGCAACGCTCACGGAGTCATCTCGCTTGGACAACCTCAATATCATCATCCACCCATTGGATGAGCTGCTGGTGCATGGTGGATGGGACGCAGCAATTGGCATGAATCCAGTCCCGTCCAAGCAATAGGCTGTAGGCTCCTTTACCTTCGATAACAAAGAAGGTAGTGAGCAGTGTCTTGGACCCGATCATCAGATCCACGTGAGCGCATCCCTTGGTATCTGAAGGACTCCCAGCGAAATCATTCAGTATTATGCTTGTAGGAGTCAGATCGCTCGGGCCCATCCCAAGTTTCCTGAAGGTGGTGTACGGCATTACGTTGACTGCCATTGATGTATCCACACAAGTACAGCGGCCTCATGTGTCGATTTTTGGTCGGTTTGTCGAAGATTGCCTGCTTGGCCAGCACCAGTTGTGCCATCATCCCCTCGACCTGCTCATCATCTAGGGACGCCTCTTCCTGCACAACCTGCTTTGTTTGGATCCCGATCTGCCTCAGTTCACGGTTCCTCAAGCGTTGAATCCGTCTCTTCTGACTTTTGCGTAGGCCAGGCGGGCACCATTGCCCCTTCTGCCAGATGTACTCGTCCTCATCCTCTTCTTGATCAGCCCACCTTAAATCAGCTTGCCGCTTCCGGGGGTGATCAATGATTTCAATTTTTTGGCGTCGATCCTCGTTAGGGTGGATCCTTCCAATTCTCTCATGGACGGATCGATGATTGCCAGTCTCCTGCCTGTACTCAAAATATCTGTCACTGCACTCAGGACAGTTCCTCAGCGTGGGCAGCTTCAAACCCTCGTTCCAACAGTGCCTGAAGAATGCACATCCCTAGTGCGCGCGCTCCTGCTCGCGCGTGTATTGCTCCTGGTCCCTTCTGTGTGCTTCCTCTTCGGCTCTGCGCCTCTCCTCCTCGTATCTTCGCTTCTGGTAGCGCTCTTTTTCCATCTGGCGCTGCCACTTGTTGAGGAGGATGCGCGTGGTCACCCTAGGCTTGGCTCTAGATGATTCCCCGATTTCGATGTGGCTCTTGAGAATGCGGGGGGCTTCACCATGCACCTGTTCCAGAGTTACTTGGCGCTCCGGGTCCCTTTGCTCCATCTGTCTAGCCCCGGGCCGAGGTCAAGACCTTGACCTTTCCCTTCTCCTCAGCCGTCACCATGTTGATAGAGAAGCCCACCATGTTCTGAGGGAAAGGGTGGCCATCCAGCTTCATCTTGTTGTCAAATTTGAGGTGCCCCTCCTGGATGGCTTTCTGGATCTTCATCCTGAAGACCCTGCAGTCGTTGATGGAGTGTGAGTCCCTGTCGTGGAAGCCAAAGTAACGTTTCCCCTTGACTCCATCGGGCCGAAGCATGGAATGCCCTTCAGGCAGTCTGATTCAGCCTTCCTTCACTAGGAGCTCGAACAGCTTGTCAGCCTTCGTGATATCGAAGTCGTAGGTGCCCTTGGTCTGTTTGACCCAGCGCTGATTCATCGTTAAAGGCTCTTTCGCCCACATGATTTCGGCTGCGGCCACATCCAGTTCATCATCAGAATCCTCAATCAGGTCGGCCTTGTCCAAGAACTGGTTGTAGATGTCCGCCACGTCATGCTGCTTGCCAAACCAGGCATCCTTCTTGAAGCCATATGCCTGGTTGCTCATTAACGATAGCTTTTGAGACAGCTGTCCCAGGTTTTCAAACTCCATGCCGAACAGCTTCTCACGCACGGCCGACAGCATCCCGGCGATAGCCATATCGGCCAACTGGTCATCTGGCAAGTTGAGCGAGAAGCACATGCCCTTAACCTCCCTGAATCTCCTGAGAAATTCCAATGGCGTCTCGCTGTGCCTCTGTTTCAAGGTGGCAAGGTCGATCAGCTTCTTCTCTGAGCTGCCACTGAAATAGTGGGCGTGGAATTTCCGTTCCAGGTCCTTCCATCTGCTAACTGACTCAGGCGGTACGGACAAGAACCACTGAAATGCTGGCCCTGTCAGTGACGCGGGGAAGTATCTAACCCTGAATGTTTCCTCAGCTGAGCATTCCCCGAGCTGCATCAGGTAACGAGCAATATGCTCCACTGTGCTTGTGTCGTCTTGCCCGGAAAATTTTGTGAACTCCGTCGGAGGTTTCACCCTTGGCGGAAGGAGCACGTTGAAGTACCATTCTGGGAACGGCGGCTTGTAGGAAGGTCCCTGCATTTTTGGCTTGAGGCCGAACTGATTTTGCATCAACTCGGCCATCTTCCGCGCCAGGGCGTCGTCCTCTTGCGCGCCTGCAGCTGGCGCGTAACTTGGATGCGGGAAAGCGTCAATGGCTGCATAGTTTCCCACCTCGTGGTAGCCTCCGCCGTATAGGTTCCTCTGCAGCCAGTTGTTTGCCGGAGCAATCCTGTGGCCGGCGGCAAGCGGGGCCCCAGGTGAGCCGAACGCTAGGTCTCCGTACGTGGGCTGGTACGGATTCGGCTGTTGCACAGGTTGACCCGTGCTGCCATGCGGTGGTGGCTGGATTGGCTGCCCTCCTGAGGCCTGTAGTGGGGGCTGACCGGGCGGCCCCCGGCGCCCGCGGAGGAGGCTCGAAAGCTTGACTTCCAGCGCTCTGAGGAGGAGGCTGAATTGGTCGGCTCCGTAATGGTGGTTGAGAGCTTGACTCGCCCGGCTCCACGGTGCCCCCTTGGACGGGTGCCTTGTTGAATGCCTCGCTCCATGCCGGGCCAAAGACGACCACCATCATTTGTTGGAACGCACCAAGGAAAGCTTTGTGGTGCTTGCTCAACATGTAGTCTGCAGATTCCCCGAATGCTTGCATGCACTCCTCTCTCTCTCTGCCGTGTTGTGGCGTCGCTCTCCCCTCGGTAGCAATACCCCGGGCATCTCATTCTTCGGGTACGGGACGCCGCTTCGTTTTTCTTGAAGGACGACGAGACATTTCGCTTGGAACTGGTCCATGGCGTCCTGGAGCTGCTATCGTTGTTCGGGAGAGAGGTCCTCAATGTTGACATCCATGATGTCCGCAATTTCAGGCATCTTGATCTCTTCGGCTGTTGTCCCACCAGGCGTGCCAAAAAGTATGTTGACACAAAATGTGCACCTAGCGCCAAACACACAGCAAGCCGAACAAGCTGGCTTCACACGCGCAAAGAGTCACGAGACGTGCCAGTCAATTTTTCCTGAAAGATTGGTGAAAAGATTGGTGATATCTTAACTCCACCAAAACCTACCACAAGAATACCTTTGCTCCTAAACCCAACCCACTACGAAACAAACTCGACACAAACCCAGATCCACCCATATTCTCTCACTCCACACATGATTTCTAGAAGCCTATCAAGTTCAAGAGCACATTGGGGAATGTGTTCTTCGGGAAAGAAAGCGAGAAGCCGAGTGAGGAGAAACCGGTTGAGAGGCCAAGTGAGGAGAAACTGGTTAAAAGGTAAGTGAGGAGAAACCAGTTGAGGAGCCGAGTGGAGAGAAACCAAGTGAGCAGCCCCAACCCAAGCCTAAACCTAAGCTCGTGCGGTTTCATTATGATTATTCTGGGAGATATGGTCACAAGGGTGAGTTTTGCTTCAAGAGGAAGCGTGAGGAGACAATGGCGAAGGAGTGGGCTAACAAGGACAAGTACCACCCTTCCAATGGTGTACTTGAGCCTTGTGTGCAGATGACCAGAGCCAAGGAGTACCAGAGCATGTTCGGGTCACTCCTTTACTTGACGGCAACGAGGTCGGACATCTAGTTCTCGGTATGTTTGTGCGCTCGTTTTCAAGCGTTTCCGAGGACTTCGCATCGGCAAGCGGTGAAGCGAATTTTCAGGTACTTGTGTCACAATCCCGACTTCGGCCTTTGGTACTCCGCATCTTCTTCGTTGGCGCTTCATGGGTTTTCGGATGTCGATTTTGTCGGGTGTCGGTTGGATAGGAAGTCCACTTATAGGACTTGCTAGTTTTTTGGTTCTTCTTTGGTGTCTTGGTCTTCCCGCAAACAGTCGAGTGTTGCTCAATCCACTACCGAGGCAGAGTACGTTGCCGCTGCTAGTTGTTGCTCTCAGCTCCTTTGGATCACATACACCATGAGTGACTTTGGCGAGGAGTATACCAATGTCCCACTTAAATGTGATAGCACCAGTGCCATAAGCGTTGCAAAAAACCCATTGCTCCATTGCAAAACCAAGCACATAGAAGTGAGGTATCATTGTCCGAGAGACAACATAGAGAAAGGGAAGATAGCTTTGATCCATGTACCCACACATGACCAACTAGCTGATATTTTCACCAAACCCCTAGATCAAGCAACTTTTACTCGTTTGGGGGGGAGCTTAGTGTGTGTTCGATTTCTTGAGTTGAGTGTGTGGGAGCTCCTTTGTAGCATATGTATAGCCTTCCTTTGTGCATTTCTTGCATTTGGCATGGCATATGTAACATGGTGTATAGGCATCCTTGTATCTTAGATTGCATGCATTTTGCATCATATGCATTGGTTAGGAAAAGCTTCTCCTATATACATTGTTCACCATGGAATGATATGTATGTCTTTGTCAGCTTGTTTGGTAAGCTATGGTTAGTTTGCCTTGGCTCTTGATAATCTTGGTTAATATCCATGGTTGATGGCTATGTTCTTTGAAAAATGTCACATGTATGCTCTCTTGTGAGTAAATGACTTTATATGATCTTGACATGTTTTAGTGGCTTGGCTATGCTGAATTCGTGGTTGGATTGTTTTTTTATCATATGGGGCCAAAGGCTCATTCGCCATCATGAATGTTTAGCCCTCATGCTTTATCTTGAGGAGGGGCATAAGTTCCTTTTTGTCACAAAGACATTTCATGTACCAAATATGAATCTGAAAATGAAATCTAAATTGCTTGGAAAATGTGCTCCCATGTCATATGTGCTAAATTTAATTTTCCTTTGGTGCTAAACTGTTGCATGATGCCTACCAATGAAAGGTCCCATATATAGAAGTAGGCACATGGCTCGGTGGGTTTGACATGACATGAGGTGCTTGTGGATGTTTGTGATGGTCTTATGGTTAGAATGGTTGTCCTAGCATGAAGTTTGTGTGGCTTTGCTATTTTGATATGTTTTGCTCATGTTTAGAACTTTGCTCATGAGAGGGTAATTTTTCGCAAAATCGTTCAACTTCATCTTAGCTTCGTCCAATGGTTGTGAAACTTGGTGATCATGTAGTTAATGTTAGTACGAAGCTATAGAGTATCTAACTTGCTCATTTGGACATGTGTAGCATCCTATGTTGAATTTTGTCTATTTGAGAAGCTCTAGGTTGCACTTTTTCAATTTTTGGCTTGACTCCTGTTGAGTTTTGCTCGGGTGAACGTCTGAGTGAGTTCGCTGTTGTCCTGTGTTGCTGTTGTTTCGGGTTTGGGTTTGTTTGGAGCTCGGTAGGCCTGTCTGGTAGATTTGGGGTTTCCTGGCTTGAACTGGTCTGACCGGTGAGCTACACCGGCCCGACAGGTGTAGGGGCCTTTCTGTGGAAGTTTCCAGGTTTCACCAGCAGGGACCGGTCTGATCGATGGTGCTCACTGTCCTGACCGGTGTAGGTCAGTGAGGCTCGAGTTGGTGTTCCGCTGCTCGAGTATGTGAAGGTGGTTGTTGGTTCCTAGGGCCAGTAGCACTCCAGTGGCTCTTTTATATCTTATCCATTGGTACTAACCCCCTTGGTATACAAGTTCATTCATGCATGTCGGTTTTGGAGTTTAGTTTTTATGCAGGATTTTAGCGTTGAAAGCACGACTTTCAGGATAAGTTCATTAGGCACCTCATGACAAGACCTTGAAGCTAGGTACAAGTCAAACAATGAAGTAAACATGACTCCAAGAAGCCCAAGGACCAACCTCGAGAAGATGGAAAACTCCGAGGACCCACCCAGAAAACTGCCGAATCTTGAGGGCAAGGAGCTTCATCTAATCCGAAGAGAAACTGGCGACAAGTGCCCACTTGCAGCTGGGGGACGACTCTAGAAGACTCGGGAAGCAACACCAGGAAAAAGAGGTCGCGGGCTGGGCCGAAGTGGGCCCAGGCCGGCCGGCCCAGCCCACTTCGATGCCCAGTCGGTCCCCCCTTTGACCTAGCCGCCTCTCGGACTATTTATAGCCCCTTGACCGAGAGCCACGCAAGAATACATTCGTCATCCGCTGCCGAGGAGCAGAGAAGCTTGTGGGACACCATCACGGAGAAGAGGGTCGTGCTAGTTGTCTAGGGTCTCCCTAGCCAACATGGGAACCATGCATAGAAGACCACGCAGAGCCCCGGAGCAAGGATAAAGATCGAGGTAGGATCCTGGTGGTGATCTTGTTCATGTAACTATCATGGTGAAGTTTTATAGTGAATCCGATTTCTAGCGATCAAGTGTCTTCTCGATGATTTTGTTCTCCCTTGGCTTTGCTTCTTCCCCAATTATACTTAAGATAGATTGCATAGGGTGCTCTAGTAGCCGAGGTTGCTAGAGGTGCATACCGGACTGACCAAGTGATTTCAACTTGTTCTTATCGAACTCGCCCTAGGCTAACCTGCACGAATAGGGGTGCGTTGTGACAGAGTGGTGGCTCCAAAAGGCGGGCGTCTTCAGAATTGGACCGGAGGCCACGGTTTAAAGATGCTTTTAATGAGATTCTTTTTTCTATCTTCATCTATCTTGTTTGGAGCTACAACATAAGCATGATTTGGACTCTCTAGATCGGTTATCTCTTTGCTTTCTCTTGCTACCTCTTTAGTAGATTTGATTAGATGTGTTCTCTCGATGATCTCTTCGATTAGATGCAACTTGGTTCTTCAAAAAATAGCTTTCCTTGCTTTACTAGATTGAATCCTTGCGTTGCACATTGTTCCACGGAATCGATACCTTGGGTTCTCACACTTAAGGGAAGAGGGGTCCCTTGACTACGACGGGGGATTTGTCCGCTTGCAAATCCATATGAACTTTGATACGAATATACACCGTTAACAAGCCCCTTTTTTGGCGCTGTTGTCGGGGAACAATCAATCAAGATCCGGTCTAGTATCGCTCTTCTTGTGAATATTTTTCAGTTTTTCTTTTAATTTTATTTGGATCTCTTAATTTTGATCATCCTCAAAAAGAAAAAAATCAACCTAATATAGTTTTTGCTTAACACTAAATTTTGCTTTTTTTAGATTTTTGTTTTGCTAACCCTAACCGGAGATAGTTGGTTACCTCTCCAAGAAACCCAAATATTTTTCATGGATGCTCCGGGAAAACTTTACAGGCAAAGGAGACGTGCAACACAAGCTAAAGGGTTGGAAACCCTTGATCCAAAAGCCGAAGTCGAAGGACCGCCGGAACCTCGAAGGGAATCACCACCTTCAAGGTCAAAGGAAGATCAACCTCAACTGCCACCCATGGGAGAACAACCGCAACAAGAGCGCAAGATCGAGCTATGCACCCTGGACATTGTGGATTTACCTATCATAAACCTTCAAGATGCAAGAAGGCCGTTCAAGATCAAGGTCTCAACTATCCGCTTGGTGCAACACTCGCCTTTCACCCGTAGAGAGGAGCCGAACCTTCACCTCCAAGCATTTGTTCAACTATGTCAAATTTTCAATGAGGAAGGGGTGACTCGAGATCAAATGAGGGTTGGGCTTTTTCCGTTCTCACTACATGGAAAAGCTTTGCGTTGGTTCCACACCTTACCGATCTGAGGACCATGTGTGGTTCGAGGACCGGTGGATGGTCGCTTCCTTGTGTGATGAGTGATTGACAACGTTGTGTGGACTGATTCTTTGCTAAGTATTGCAGGTGCAGGTTGCGGCTTGACTGGTGTTGGTGCAGGTGAAGAACAAGCACGAAAGGTCGTCGCCGGTGCGGCCTCCAGGTGTGGAGAAGACAAGTAGGCTTCGTTTGAGGGACCCGGTGGCCAGTGGGGTCAAGTGCGGGCCGCATGGTGGCAAGAGTAGCAAGATGAAGTTGGTGGACGGTTTCTTGGTTGAGCCACAAAACCAAGGGCGAGTCGGGACTTCGTGGGAGCCAAGTCATGAGTGGTGATTGGCGGAGGCTACATCAAGTTCGCGGGGTTTGCGGTGGTTCACCAGAAAATCACTGGGTTACTCGGCTGAGCCACAAAGCCGAGGCCGAAGACCGAGTGTGGCTGTCTGGCCAAAACCGGCCTGACCGGTTTGGAGAACCGGTCTGAACGGTTTGGGGTCGCAGGGTGCCGGAAGCTTCGAAGCGAAGGACACACGTCGGGATCACAAGGCTTGCGTCGAGGCTACGCGAAGTGCGGTCCCCGGGCATCTGTCCGATTGTGCTAAATTCCCAAAGTGGTCTTGGTGGGCGTGTATCCTAGTTTAGGCTTTAGGGGAATTTTAGTCTTTCGGCTTGACTCCATATAACCCAAGGGGTGAACGTATGGGTGTGTTCGCTGTTGTCCTATGTCGCAGCTGTTTCGAGTTTGGGTTGGTTTGGAGCTCGGTTGGCCAGTTTGGTGTTTTGGGGCTTTCTGGCTGAGACCTGTCTGACCGGTGTGTTGCATCGGTCTGACCAGTGTGGATCCTTTCTGTGGAAGTCGCCAAGTTTCACCAGCAGGGATCGGTCTGACCGGTGGTGCTCACCGGTCTGACCGGTGTTGGTCAGTGGACTCGAGGTTTGGTGTTCCGCTGCGTTCTCGGGTCAGAAGGTTGTGTGTTGGTTCCTAGGTCCAGTGGCACTCCAGTGGCTACGTGGGCTTGGCCAACTTGGGTAGTAAGTCGGTAAAGTGTGTTGGAAGCTGTGTTCGTCTTGTTGGAGCTTTCATCTCCTTCGAGAAGATTTTTTATCGGCTCCCATTCACCCCCCCCTCTCTGGTTCGCTATTTTGGTCCTTCAAGTGGTATCAGAGCCGGTTCAGGTCTTTATTGACTCTAACTAGTCTAAGATCCAAGGATGGCGTACCAGGAACGGGGTTCGGGTCCTCCACACTTCGATGGCAAGAACTACTAGATGTGGAGTAAGCGGATGGCTGCGTTTCTCCGATGAAACGGTCCAATCCATTGGGATGTCATGGTGGACATAGGCTATGTCCAGCCGATGAACTTCCTTGCTCCAGGATCGAGCGACGTGTTCGACGCCAACAGTAAGGCGGTCGACTACTTGTTTCGTGCTTTGTGTCAGCCTGAGTTCGATCGGGTGCACACCGAGCACTTGGCTTGTAGAATCTGGTTTGTGTTGAAGGAGGCTCATGTTGGGAATGCCCAGGTTCAAGCTCGGATGTATGCGACCTACCGGAGAGAGTACGAGAACTTCACTCATCTCCTCGGTGAGTCCATCGATGCCTTGTTTCAGAGGTCCACGGTGGTTGTGAACAACATGAGGGCCAATGTGGACGTGCTCCCGTACGATGATCATGATAGAGCTGTCAAGCTCTTACACTCTTTGTATCGTACGATTTGGGGAGGAAAGTTCGAGGCCATTATCGAGTTGGAGAAGTATTACACTCTGACGGTGAACGAGATGTTCTTGAAGCTCTAGTCAGCTGAGGTGGATAGGGGCATGACAGCCAAGCTCGAGGGTCCGACTGATTCCCATAGTCTTGCCCTCGTTGGTGGCTCGAAAGGAAAGGCTAACACTAACCCATCCAACAGGATGTTCTCTTTGTCCTCTTTGATGTCTATGCCCGATGAGGACTTCTATGTGCTTGGGGAGGATGAGCTGGCGTTGCTGACGAGGACGTTCGAGAGGCTGCACGAGAACCTGGAGAACATGAGGAGGAACACGAGGACATGCTTCCAGTGCGGCAAGCCGGGACACTTCGTCGCCGACTGCCCGGAGAAGGTCGAGAACAAGGATGGCTACAAGCACAAGTCGAGGATGGATGGCAAGTACCGTTCAAGACGTGACCACAAGAGCAACCACAAGAATAAGCACAAGGACAAGCGACGATCAAGGAAGAAGGAGAGCCGAGGCAAGGCCCGAGCGATGGTTGGAGAGAGCGACGTCGACTCCAGTTTCGCGTACTCCACCTCGAGCTCGAGCAGCAGTGAAGATGAAGGTGATCGTCGCAAGAGCAGGAAGTTGTCCAAGAACCTGAGCGGACTGAGCTGCTTCGCTAGAGACGGCTTCTGCACCATGGCGCTGAGCTCCAACAGCAAGAAGAGCACACAGAGCGACTCGGACTCTAACTCCGACGATGAGGTGCGAGATGAGCTTCCCTTCTTGCGTCAGGAGAATGAGCGGCTTGGCTCGTTGCTTGATAATCGTGATGACATGCTTAGAGAGGCCAAGAAAATGAGAAAAGAGCTTTGGGCTTCACTCGAGGATGCTAGGACTAGAGTGGCTGAGCTAGAAACACAGGTTCTTGATAGCAAGCTTGAGATTGATTCCCTTAAGGCTAGCCCTGTTGTTTCTGATGAGGTTGATTGTGCTGATTGCTCCATCTTTCTTGCTGATCTTGCTTTGTTTAAGGAGAAGCATGCCTCCAAGTGTGAGGAACTAGATGTGCTTAGGGTTGAAGTGGCTGAGCTTAAATCTAGATCTGCTTTGCTAGGTGCTTGCACTTCTTGCCCTTTCTTGAATGCTAAGATTGATGAGATGCATGCTTACACTATTTTTCTTGAGGCTAAGCTGAAAGAACCAATTCCTACATCTTGCTCTACCTGTGAAATGCATGCCTTGAAGAATTTGGAACTTGCACATTATGTTGATCGTTTGCAGGATGAGAATGATGAGCTGAGAAAGTTGATGGGTTGGTTGTCTGGTCATGAGCCTGAGTTGAGGATGATGATTGAGGCATTTAAGAGGCAAGATGGTGAGGGACTTGGGGAAAACAAGGTTGGTGAGGGAAGTGGAGAAAATATCCCAGAGCCACCAAAAACCAACCACAAAAATGATTTCCCTCCTAAACCTAACCATCTTAGGAACCGACTAGACACAACCCCAGCTCCACCCGTGTTTCCTAAACACACAAATGATCTCCAAAAGCCTATCAAGTTTGTGAGCACTTCCGGGAAAGTGTTCTTTGGGAAAGAGAGTGAGAAGGCTAGTGAGGAGAAACCAGTGGAGAAGTCGAGTGGAGAGAAACCAAGTGAGCAGCCCCAACCCAAGCCTAAACCTAAGCTGGTGAGGTTTCATTGTGGCATAAGGATGAGTTTTGCCTCAAGAGGAAGCGAGAGGAGAGAATGGCGAAGGAGTGGGCAAATATGGACAAGTACCACCCTTCCGATGGTGTACTTGAGCCTCGTGTGCAGATGCTCAGGGCCAAGGCGAGTGTGAGGACAGTTCGGGCTTGGGGAGAGCGGAAGGCGTTGGAGGCGTGGGCGCCGGGGCTAGCACCGGTCGGACGGTGCGGGCACAGACGGGCGGCGGTTTGGGTTTTGTGCTCGTACAGGTGCGAGGTTTGTTTCTGGAGGTTGTGGTTGGGCTGGAAAGGTTGCAGGAGGTCAGGTTGCTAGGCATTCTCCCCCTCGAGTTCACAACGGGAATGGAAGGAGTCGTAGCTTTGAGAAGCAGAGGAGGGACAGTCCATGGGCTTTCTTTCGTGGTTTTGGTCCTCCTCCAGGTAGAGAGGGTTGGTTCCCTCATGGTGGTTACCGTGGTGATGTTCGTGGTGGTAGTTTTGGTAGGAAAGATGGTTTGGTTTGTGCTAACCCACTTTCGAGCAAATGGGCCGGCACTGATTTTACTCTTTTGGTACTAACCCCACTGCTAAGTCGTTTGTTCGCTCACATGCTCGTTTTTGAATTTTAGGTGGGAGACTTGAAGAACATTTGTTAGATTGACTCCGGTTGCTCGAGGTGTCACACCCTGAAATTTCCAATTTCAGGATGTGAATAGAGAGAATAATTAAATAACGATTTTCTCATAATTTTAAAATTTTTCCTACATTTTTTCTTTACAGGGAATATTGTATAGGAAAAATCCTTTGTTTGATTTTCTAAATTAAATAAAAAGTTATGTGTGTTGCATTCATGCCGATGCATCTAGTGGTTCTTGAGTGCAAAAAGGTTTCAAAATGCGTTTAGGAGCTGTCCCAATTCTCCCGAGAATTTTCCGGATTTTTCTGGAATTTATTCTCATTTTCCCCGAGTTATTTCCATTTATTAGAAGGCTCTAAAATCTTTTTCATGAGCCCCAAATGCTTTATTTGGATTGTTCATGTCTTAATCTATCTCTAGGAATTTTCCTGGAATTTTTGTGATTTTCGGAGTATTTTTCGTGCCTTTAAACAATTTCTAGATGTTTTCTGGAATTGTTTTCGCACTAGAAATAAATTCTGAAAAAAACTATCCTAGCGGTTCGGGCCGAGCCCGTGGGCTCGACCCGCCCGCGCCCGCGCCCGCTTTGCACACCGGCCGGCCGGCCCGGCAGAGGCCGAAGCCGCCACCGCCGGCCGGCTTCCGGGCGTGCGCGCCGGGGACTCCCCGGGGGTCCGCGCCCCTATTTAACCCCGGGCCCCCCTGCCGCTGTGTCGCCCCTAGCTCGCTCCCGGCCCCGCGCAACCGCCCTGCGCACAGACCGGACGCCGCCGCCCCGCTGGTAACCGGAACCCGTCGCCGGCGTTGACCCGCAAAATCCGGCCGCTCCCTTTCGTCTCCCACGCGGGTGAGCACATCATCGCGATCCTCTCGATCTCCTCTCTCCGTTTTGCATCTCCCCCAAACCCCTAGCTGCCCGGAAGCCCGCGGATTGGATGCGCGAGGAGTTAAGTTCTTGTGCGTGGACTTCCTGTTCGTTCCAGACCGAAGGTTGAAGAAGATAAGGTCACTTTGCACTTAGGCCCCTAGACTTTCCATGTAATCTTTAGATCTATTTTGTGTCTTGACCAATCTATAGATAACCCCCTAGAAAGATCCCACTTTCACACATAAATCCCACCCGAGACTTTTATAGATCTAACCCTGCAGTCTATTCTTTCTGCGAGCACTATTTAATGTTACTTGTGATTCTTTTTAGCTACTCCCTGAAATCTATAGTTAATCGCGACTAGGTCCTTTCAATCTTGTTTTTCTCATATCTTTTTCGTTTTAGCTCCGATTTCATCCATTCAAGTTGAGTTAGGTCCATAATAATGTAAAGCACGCGTTAGTGGTGTGTTTTCACCATGTTTTTTTTTCTGAAAATAAAATTAATATTAATTTTGATTAATGTCTATTTACACATGCCTTTTATAAGTAAAAGTAAAATAGATCTATATATCGTTTTTCATAAGCAAATTTAATTTGATTAATATTTCTAGCACATGTTTTTTTACATAAAAGTTAATGTGATATTTATCTCGGTTTTCTTAAACCAAATGTTAACTTGTTTAATAGTTAATTAATCTTTTCTAATTAAAATTTAGTAGGCATTTACATCGACTTTTATAATAAATACTAATTTGATTAATGCCAATACCATAATGTTTTAATAATAATATGATCTACTCGAATAACAATGTTTCGTTTAGATTGATCATATAGTTTAGTTTGTTTAAATAAAATGTTTAATCGGTTTAATGAATATATGAATCTTTATTAATAAACTTGACTAGTTCTTTACACCAGTTTCATAAATAAAGTTTAGTATTGCATTAATGTCAACATAGGGTATTTTATTTCTGAAATATCATTTATATTTGTTTTGTAAATTAAAATGAACCTAGTTCATAGCCTTGTTCTCTCATATATGCAAAACGTTCGTTAGATGTTCTTTTCTCAGCTCAATCTAAGTGTGATCATGCCGGTTCTTGCTCAATCTTCCGCAACCATCTCTTTAAAGCAAACCAAACCTTTCTTCCTCTAAGCACGGTTTGTGTGCTTTAGTGATCCATCTAATCAAGCCTATCCCTTAGTGCGCTCTCTTAAAGTTTTCTTTAGATTGGTGTTTTGTTCTTAGTATATGCCTGTTTGTTTGCTTTGTGTATGTTTGTGCCCGATGATTGATGCGCTTAGAGTGAATGCCGTTCGAGAGGTTTGGAAGAACTTGAAGTTGAAGATATTCTGAGCAACGACATTACTTTGGTTAAAGGCAAGTGTGTCCTTGATCTTTTGTCCTAAGAATTATATTTAATCACTCATTGCATTGCTTGCATTAATTTTGATGGGTTACTATTAAAGATTACTTAGTCTTTATGATTATTCCTTGTTAACCTGGGTTTACATTTATGTTGGGTAGCTATGCTTAGTTGCTATACCTGGGTTATGGTGGTTTTAATGAACATTAATGATGAATCATGTTATACCTTTGTGCTATGTCTTTGGATGCTTAATACAAGATAATGTGTTTAATCGGAACATGGAGAACCACCCAGGACAACAGTGCAACCACAAGGACTATATGGCTCTGGTCTTGGCCGAGTAATTAGGGAAGTCTTTGTGTGGTTATTACTCGCATAGTAGGTTGGGGACAGAGGAATGCTTTTATGGCTCTTCTATTCCGGAGTGGTATTGGAACGGAAGACTCTATGGCTGGCCGTCCGTGAATAGAAGTGTGGTACGAAAGATAGACTCTATGACATACTACTATGGACTAATACGCACGGGAGGACTCTTTGTAAAGGCCTCGTAGCGTCCCTATGCAATCACACCTCGGTAGTGTGGTATGATGCCTAGCTAGCATCGCATGGTTGGGTTTAAAGTTCTTCGGGACTTTTACGCGACTTGTGGGTAAAGATGTACGACCTCTGCAGAGTGTAAAACTAATCGATTAGCCGTGCTCACGGTCAAGAGCGGCCTGGACCCTCACATGATAATTAAACTTGAAGATGGACTTAAATCGTGTTTTCTGGTTATGTTTGCCATTTGCTTATGGCGCACCTCTTATCTTATGCTTAATTGTGGGTTGGTATATACTTATACTTTATTAGTAATCGGGTGCTAATAAAACTTGACCAACTAAAATTGCTTAAATGCTTATAGCCCAGTCCACTATAAAGCCTTTGCATTCATTCTTTTCCCCACACTTGCTGAGTACGACAAGTGCTCACCCTTGCTATAAACAATGTTGCTCAGAAGGAGGAAGCTACATGAAGATGACGTGAAGATGTTGTGGAGTGCTAGGCGTACGCAACCCCCAGTCGATTGCCTGTGATGTTTGGAGCCTTCGTTTCCAGGATAAAGCGTAAATCTCTGATAATCTTTTTTTTTCTTAGGTGATACTGTTTCTGTATACAGTTTTATGTCACTATATGCATGAAACTTGATCCTGGCATGCATATAGGTTTGCACTTGGTTTTCTTCGGAAAAACGGGTGTGACAGAGTGGTATCAGAGCTGTATTGACTGTAGGACGTAAGCCTAGTTAGTATTGGTCGTTTCTTAATGCCTCTTTTGTTCTACAATACCTCCTTACCTTATCCTTGACCTCTCTGATGAATTATCTCACATTTTAGCCATCTTCTTATCTCCATACCATGAATTTTTATATATTTATCTTCACTCTCCTTGAGCATCTCTTCGACCTCGCCTATTCTGTCCCTCAAGCAATAAACACCCCCTTGATTCATTGGTAGAACGGTTACCCTTAACATTCTATCTGCTCGCGGAGCTCCCCGACACATCAGTGCTGTTTTAATTTTATCTCGTGCTACAGAACTCCGTTTGACACGAAACCAGTTGGGTTAGTTCATAAATTTCATATGTGAATTTCTATCAAAAATTCAGATCTATCCAGTACATGTTCGAGGAGCTATACTCGAAACATTGGAGCTATCAGAAACTGTAAACTCTGCTGACCTAGTTACCTTCAATATTCTATATCTCGGGCTATAGACCTCTGACTGAGGTAAATCCAATTGTAGTAGTTCAGGAATTTCACCAGCTTCACTCTGTACAAAATTCAGCAGTATTCGTTTTGTATCCAAGGATATACCTACGAATTAGTAGAGCATTCAGAATCTGTCAACACTGCTGACATAGTCATCTTGTTTAATTCATATCTCGAGTTCTGAACCTCCGATTGAGGTGATTCCAGTTGGGATGGACTCATAATTTTGGTCTCCTTGATCTGGGAAAAATCCATTATTTATGGAGATCCTAGCTGGGAGCTACATCTGATCTATTAGGAGGATACCCTTTGACTTAATTAACAACGTGTAGTATCGTTCCCTTAACCATGCCTTGATTGGTGGAATTGTGTGTTTGCATGATGATGCTTGGTTTTATGATATTGCTTGTGTTGGTTCTTTGAAGTGAGTGTTAGTGTATTGTGGGTCTTACATCCGCAATAACATCAGTTGCTTAGTTGGGTTTTTCTTTTGTACCTCCACCCCCTTGTTCTCCCCCACTCATTTTGCACTACTCTTGTTCCCCTTCTGATCATATCTTTATCTACCAACCAGATGGAAAACCCAAATGGAGGTAACCAAGGAGAAAGCTACGAGAATGGTGATGACTATGGAGACAACCCAGATGCGCTATCATTTCCACCTTTAGACGAGAAGTATGCAGAGTTCATGAAGACTGAGCCACCAACGTTCTCTAGTACCACATATCCCTTAGAAGCTAAAGACTGGATCAAGACAATTCAAGAGAAGCTAGATATGGTACAATACAATGATGGGGAGAAAGATTTGTATGCATCTTGGAACTTATAGGAGCAGCTTCAGAGTGGTGGAATTCTTACATCAATGGACATGAGCAACCTGAGAGTATTGTGTGGAAGGAATTCAGAGAACTTTATTTTACACCATACTCCCGTGAGTGCGATGAAGCTCAGGAGGAAGGAGTTCCTTATCTTAAAGCAGGGACAGACGACGGTAACTGAGTACGGGGATAAGTTTGTTCAATTATCTCTGTATGCCCCAAGATCAGTTGAAAGTGATAAGAAGAAACGAGAGCATTTCATTAAAGGGTTGAATGAAGATATTAAAAGTATACTAAGCTTACATGATTATTCTAGTCTACAAGATTTAATCAACAAAGCCATTGGGCTAGAAAGCAAGCTACAGGAGATCATGAGTAAGAAGAGAAAGAGGGAATATCCAGGGGAAGCTAATAACAATTCTCACCTACATCATATGTCTCAAGCCCAAGGTTTTTCTGAAGATCACAATGAAGATGCATATCTAGAATATCCTCATGGCATCACAATACTAGTGATCTATGAGACACCACAGAATCGTCGGAATATTAGGGAAAGTAAAGCTTGTTTTTATTGCAAAGCTGGTGGACACTTTATCAACAGATGCCCGAAGAAATTTCTAGATCGTCATTTTAAGAAGGAATGGCGACAACGACACAATCAAGACAAGACCCCTTATATTTAAGGATGTTGGTATAAGTTACGCTTGGAAAGTTTTTCTGTAATATGAATTGAAGGATATTGCTGAAGGATATGAAAAGAGTTCGAAATAAACCCTTGCCTCTTGCTAGCCTTTTTCGAATCTCGGGACGAGACTCCTTTTAAGGGGGTAGATTTGTCACACCCTGAAATTTCCAATTTCAGGATGTGAATAGAGAGAATAATTAAATAAAAAGTAGTATAGGAAAAAATCCTTTGTTTTCTTTACATTTTTTTTCAGGATGTCACACCCTACACCTTTGTTTTCTTTTAATTTCCAATTTCAGGATGTCACACCCTACATTTTTTTCTTTACAAGGAATATAGTATAGGAAAAATCCTTTGTTTGATTTTCTAAATTAAATAAAAAGTTATGAGTGTTGCATTCATGCCGATGCATCTAGTGGTTATTGAGTGCAAAAAGGTTTCAAAAATGCGTTTAGGAGCTATCCAAATTCTCCCGAGAATTTTCCGGATTTTTCTAGAATTTATTCTCATTTTCCCCGAGCTATTTATATTTATTAGAAGGCTCTAAAATCTTTTTCATGAGCCCCGAATCCTTTATTTGGATTGTTCATGTCTTAATCTATCTCTAGGAATTTTCCTGGAATTTTGTGATTTTCGGAGTATTTTTCGTGCCTTTAAACAATTTCTAGATGTTTTCTGGAATTGTTTTCGCACTGGAAATAAATTCTGAAAAAAAAAACTATCCTAGCGGTTTGGGCCGAGCCCGTGGGCTTGACCCACCCGCGCCCGCGCCCGCTCTGCACCCCCGGCCCGACCGGGCCCATCGGCGGGGGCCGAAGCCGCCGCCGCCACCCGGCTCACGGGCGTGCGCGCCCGGGGAATCCACG
Source organism: Cenchrus americanus (assembly GCA_947561735.1). NCBI lineage: Eukaryota > Viridiplantae > Streptophyta > Magnoliopsida > Poales > Poaceae > Cenchrus > Cenchrus americanus. The sequence goes on along the minus strand of OX387242.1, from coordinate 158,424,432 downwards.
GGGGTCCGCGCCCCTATTTAACCCCCGGGCCCCCTGCCGCCGCCTCGCCCCTAGCCGCTGCCCCGCCGCGCCGCCGCCCGCGCACGGACCGGACGCCGCCGCCGCCCTGGTAACCGGAACCCGTCGCCGGTGTTGACCCGCAAAATCCGGCCGCTCCCGTTCGTCTCCCACGCGGGTGAGCACATCATCACGATCCTCTCGATCTCCTCTCTCCGTTTTGCATCTCCCCCAAACCCCTAGCTACCCGGAAGCCCGCGGATTGGATGCGACAGGAGTTAAGTTCCTGTGCGTGGAGTTCCTATTCGTTCCAGACCGAAGGTTGAAGAAGATAAGGTCACTTTGCACTTAGGCCCCTAGACTTTCCATGTAATCTTTAGATCTATTTTGTGTCTTGACCAATCTAAGATAACCCCCTAGAAAGATCCCACTTTCACAGATAAATCCCACCCGAGACTTTTATAGATCTAACCCTGCAGTCTATTCTTTTTCCGAGCACTATTTAATGTGTGTTGACGGATAAAAGACATATCCCTCTACGATCCGCAAGCGTACCGACCCCACACCTTTTTCACCACGGGATTCCCAAGGTTCTTGTCAATCCGCGGAGCAAGGGGATTACAAGCGTTCGATCAACACCGACACACTAGCTACTAAAACCCTAACTACTATTATACTAGAAAACACTAAACTACACTAGAGAGAATGATAAACTATCAAGGTAGAAGACACTCGCCCACGGGTCTACGATACTATAGCATAATAGTAGTTAGGGTTGTGACCACGGTTTCGCCCTTTCCCTCCTCTCGTACTGTCACTACGCGAAGGTATTCATGACTAGACCTTTGATGGACACAGCGTATTGAATGGATCCAAGGAAGCATTGGAGCTCGTACTCCCTCTACGGCATGGTAGCGAACCTTAAGCATTAAAGTATATTCAACACAAGATGATAGATAGATAATCTGACAAAGTGCGATTACATCTCAATATCGATTACAACCCATGGACGAATGAAAAGATTACCCCATCAAGGTGCTGATCATGGCACCGTTGATCATGGTTTCCCTTCCGCCGGTGTCTTCCTTCTTCTCCACGAGAGGGTGCTTCCTTCGAGGTGGTTGATCTCCCGCCGGAGATCCTCCTCCTCTCTCTCTAGCTTGTGGATGGCCTTCTGGTGTGAATAACTCCTCCCCTCGGTGTTGGCGGCGCCTCGGGGGTTTTAGGGTTGAAGATCCTTCGAGGGCAAGGAAAACGGGACCGAACCGGTGCCGGAAATGGGCTGGGCCGGCCGGCCGGGCCGGCCGGCCCGAGCCCGAGTCGGCCGGTTCGGTCGCCCCTTTTGCTCCGTGGGTCCTCGTGCACTTATGTACTTTGCCCCCTCCACTTGCATGATTTTGATGTCGTTAACCTCGCGTCCAAGATGGAGGCTCTCTTTGCATGAAGTTTAATCTTTTACGCTTCAATCCCTGGGGGTGTTCCTCGTAGCACTTCAGTCCTCGCCACCATTGGAAGTGATTTCAGCAAGCTCATGAACACGAACAAGACTCCGTGAATGCTCCTTTGAACTTGTTGCGAATCCGTCCTTTATGTCCATGTTTTCCAACATAAACACAACACTTCCATATGCATGCACAAAGATGAACTTGTTATATGATTAGTGTGCCTAGTGGCGGGTTAGTTCCATAATCAAATCCAAACCAAAGTGTAATGAACATGCTAGGTACACCAAAATACACCGTCAACATCTCCCCCACACTTAGCTCTTGCTCGTCCTCGAGCAAGTACTCGTAAAAGAATTTCGTCCAAGGTGTGTAATCGTGTATCATTAATCCTCCTTCACAAGTTAGTCAATCCCTTCATCTTTAATACATAAACACAAAGTAATGATAATCAAACATAAACATGGGCGTTTAGAACTTTTACCACGTCAAGTTTTACCCCACAACTCAAACTCTTCACTCGAAGCTTTCAATTTCAGCCATACTTACTTCTTTGCTTCCATCGGAGGGTTTTTATGATTTTCAAAACAAAAATTCCTGCAACAAGTACTAGACAAAAAACATTTCTCCAAGCTCTTTCAAGTCCCTCATATGAAGTGGCTATCCTAACCAAATTTTATAAAACTCTCACCTCCCATTAATCTCTCATATATCATGTAAAGTGGAGCTATAGGTAGGGCTAGCACAATCAACACAAGTATTGTCAAACTAAGAACTTCCTCTAATGGTTGTCTACCTTTCAAAGCCAATGATCATGAGAATTAACCATATGTACGGATATCAATGATGAGAAGATTTAGAATGGTGGACATGTGCAAGGGCAAAAGAAAATTGTGACTACAAGGCACCAATGATGTCCTCGTTGTCGGATTGCACATGGTTGGAAATAGAGTAAAAGTTTCGTCTCACAATCAACGTGACATCCTTCCTTACACTTTATTTTTTTTCTTTTCTTTCACTTGATCCATCCCTCTCATATCTTCATTGCTACCTCATCTTTTTCTCTTTTTCTTTTTCTTCTTTCATTCACATATGATTTTTCTTTCTTTCTTTCTTTCTTTTCCATACACATACTTTTTCTCTTTATTTTTCCTCTCTCTTGACAACTTTTCAAAGATTTCAATTCTCTCTTTCCTCGCATGCATACGATCTGAAATTTTAAATAAATCATGCTAGAGACGAGACGAAACTTTGAAAATAGGTTGTGTTCAAGGAATACGATGTACAAAAGAGATGTATAGGGTTGGGTATGGAATCCGGCGATGATCATGACTTTCGTTGTGAAAGTCATGTACCGAATATATGACGAGGCTAGCAACAAAAGATAAGCATAAGGACATGATCATTGCTTGAAATTAAAACTCACCAAGAGAGAAGGGTCCTAGCCTAACTCATCGTGCTAATCACACTTATGGTGGAGCGAAAATAAACTTGGCTTTGGATAGGAATTCTTTTCTTACTCTCAACTTGGAAAAAGAGGTCTTGCTAACCTTTATTACAAGGGTTTTAAGATAATTTTCAGAACTGAAATCCTCCAATTTTTAGCATCGAACATAGCACAACTAACATGTGAAGCTCAAGATCGAAGTGCGGTATTGGTACTTTAAGTAGTAGCGATTCCACTAAGCACCACGGTAAACGTTTTTCAAACCGCATACTCGTGTTCATATATCAAGAATCGAAGATTAAACAAACAAGTAAATAAAGATAAGCAATACATAAAACACAAAGATATATATAAATACTCTTTTTATTTGATTTTCTTGACTCAACACTAATTTAAGACACTTGCAAAAATTTTAAAACACACTCAAAAACTAAAGACTCATTAAAACACTAAGACTCACACACGAAGATTAAACCGAACCTAAACTTGAAGTTCAAAAGCTAAGGCTAGCGAGCTAGCTCTCCCCCACACTTAAAACATACGACGTCCTCGTCGTATCTTACAAAAATCCTAAGGGGAAAACTAGATCTAGTGGTACTTCAAGCAAGTTTTGCACCACTTGCCTCTCATGTTTCCAACCATGCCGAAAAGTTTGCGCACGTTGCGGTTAAGGAACTTGTAGTAATCTTCAACTACGCGCTCCAAGTCCTCCATACGCTGCTTCATCGCTTCCATGTCTTGGAGCCATTCGTCGGCCGACGTGTAGAGATCCACGATGGATTGACGGCAAACTCGACAACACATCGGATGCAATCCGAAGGGGTCGTCGTCGCCATAATCTCCACCGTTGTCACCACCGTGGTTGCCACCTCCATTGTCGTTGCCTTCGTTGCCGTCGCCGTTGGGGCCTTCGGGAGTCCTTTCCTTGGGCTGCTCATCCCAATCATCATCATCTCTACCGGCGGCCGCCCACGAGCTCGGGCTACGATCGTCGGAGTAGTCGCTGTCCCCATAATCCTTAGGCTCTGGTGACACCTCCTTGTAGTCTTTACGCTTGATGCCTTGGAGGCGTGCCGACCTTCGGACGGATGTAGGGACCTTCTCTCCTTCGACGGGGTTGCGAGATGCAAGAGCTCCGGTCGGGACACGTCCTCCGCAACGGATGCGTGCGGTCCTCTTGACGGGTAGCTTGAGCTCTCATCGCATAGCCTCCTCCATCGATGGCTTCTTAGCTTCTAGCTTCAACTCTAAGCTTCTTGGAGGCACAATGGCTGCTACAAGGGTGCAACACATTGCTTGAAAGGTTTGATTCTCGAGCTCCCAATTCGGCCAAATAAATAGTCCTGAGAGAAAAGCCCTGGGAACCTTATTTTCCTTTTTTACACTTCCCTTAAAATTTTCCGACCGAACAAGGAAGTCAAAAAGGAGCAATTCGGGCGAGGTCGGCATCATCGGACGTCGGGCCCCTCGGGGCCGGTCCGCCGGGCCGGCCGGCCCACCCTACCTCGGGGGCGGGCCGGTCCGGGTTTTTGCACACCGCACTATTTTTTTCCTTCCTTAGCCCATGGGAAAAAAGTTGGCCCGGTAAATCTTCGCGAAAAACTCCCGGAAAACTAAAAGAAAAATATTTACGGAAGTTGATGCCTTGTTTTTCGTCCTAGGCGGGACGTTCGGGCTCTTCCTCCATGGTGAAGACGTCAACATGGTGAAGGGGCACGACATCGGGTTCGTAGTAAACCTTAAGCCGCTGTCCATTCACCACAAATTGATCGCCGTTTATATCCATAATGGTTACCGCTCCGTTGGAGAACACCGAATGCACAACATAAGGTCCGTCCAACTTGCTTTGCAATTTCCCCTTTCCGAAGGTTTTAAACCTCGAATTGTAGAGGAGGACCTTATCTCCTTCTTTAAATTCTTTTTTCTTCAATCTTTTATCATACCACCTTTTGATTCTCTCCTTGTATATGCTTGCGTTTTCATATGCTTTCAACCTCAACTCCTCTAGCTCGCTTATTTGAATTCTTCGTTTCACCACCGCGGCATCGAGATCAAGGTTCATCTCTTTAATTGCTGTTGACGGATAAAAGACGTATCCACCTACGATCCGCAAGCGTACGGACCTACACCTTTTTCACCACGGGATTCCCAAGGTTCTTGTCAATCCGCGGAGCAAGGGGATTACTAGCGCTTAACCAGGTACTAATCTAGTTGAATGGAAAACCTTTGAAAGAGAGTACTAATCTAAAGGTAAAACTATCTAACCTAAGTTAATCTAAGTTAAGTTGATCAAACAAATCTAGGGTTAAACTAGATGGTAAAGGGTGGACACAAGAGAGTGAGCAAGAAAGATAAGCGTTCCCTCCCTAGGTTCTAGGATAACAAGGTATGCATCTACTACACGAAAGCGGTAAACCAATCTACCGGGGGTTGTGACCACGGTTTCGCCCTTTCCCTCCTCTCGTACTGTCACTACGCGAAGGTATTCGTGACTAGACCTATGATGGACACGGTATGTTGATGGAATCTATGGGAGTAGCGGATATCATACGCCCGAAAAACATGGTAGCTAACCTTAATCATCAAAGCATCATCAACATGAAAACAATAGATTGAAACCACAAATCAAGTAGCGATCACATAGCATGTATCCATCTAATCCTAGGGATGAACGGAGACATTACCCCATCATCTTACACGGATTGAAGCACATAGGGGTGATGGAGACTCCGGAGAACGTCGTCGATGAAGATGGCGGCGATGGAGCTTGGGAACACCCCTAGGCCAACGGCTTGGAGTCCTCCTCTTGCTTCCTTCTCTCCGCCGGCGTTGATCCTTGCGACGAGCTCATCTAACTCTCTCCCTCATCTTGCGGCGGCGGTTTTCTGGTGATTGGCGTCGGTAGGATGATTTGTTCGATGTGGCGGCCGACGGCGGTGGAGGGAATAAATAGACGAACACCTAGGGCAAAGGGGGGACCGAACCGACCCCGAGTGGGCCGGGCTTGGGCCGGTCGGCCCGGGCCGGCCCCGAGCCCACTTCGGCCCGGTTCGGCCCCGTTTTTCTCCCCGGTTGCTTCTCGCGTGATCCCTTATTCGTGTGCACTTGCATGTGGGCCTTTGACGTCGTTTCCTTCACGGTTTAGGCTTGAATCCTTGCTATGCAAGCTTCGCTGTTTTCTGGTTGAGTCCCTGAAGACTTGCACGTTGACGCTTCGGTCCTCGGGTCATTTGGAGTCATGTTCATCGCGTGTCTTGACTCTTATCGGGCTTCATGATCTTCTTCCAAAGTGCTTGGTGAACTTATCCCGAAAGTCTCCTCTTTAGCGTAGATTTCCTGCGTAAACAACAAACTCCAAAATCGACATGCAAGTGTGAACTTGTTATATCATTAGTATGCCTAGTGGCCGGTTAGTTGCAAATCATAATCGAAACCAATGTATAACAAGTACTCTAGGTTGACTGAAATTCACCGTCAACATCTCCCCCATGCTTAAACCTTGCTCGTCCTCGAGTAAGTGGTCCTCGCTTAAAAGGGAAATCAGTGTTGCCTTCCAATGTTGTCCCTGCACTTAGTCATTCATGACGAGGCAAATTGCTCTTTCTTAAGAATTTATTTTTAAAGTTCAAGTTGTGACCGACTTCTTTTTCATTATGGAAGATAGACTAACAATAAAGAACAAGCCACATTTAACACGATGCTCTCAAACTTAAGTGAACTTCAAACCATTACCTTGTCACATGGAAGATTTTCAAAAAGATGCATATCCAACATAAGTGAAAATCTCTTGCAAGAGCTCGTGGAACACTCATCTCATCAAGTCACTCAAGCCTATACTAGATTATTTTCAACCTACTCTACTCATATGTGATAGTGGAAGGCTTATGTGGAGCTTGGAAGGTTAAAAACAATCCTAGCAAAACATACATCCGAAATATTGTCAAATTAAGAGAGAGGTCTATTGGAATTACCGAGACTTGTCAAAAAGGCCATGGAAAATAAATGTTGGAAAGAGAGAGGGACAAAACACACACATTTAGATAAGTGGACATGTGCAAGTGGCAAATGGATGATCCCAAGGCACGAGTGAAGTCCTCGTTATCGGATTGCACATGGTTGGAAGATTTGAGTATGGATGTGTCATCAAGGCACTTGAGAACTTATGAAGCAAAAAGAACCAAGGAGCATCTTTATTTTTTTCTTTATTTTATTTCCTTCTCATTTTTCTCTCTTTCTTTTTTTCACTTTATTCTTCCTATTTTTCTTACTTTTCTTTTCTTCTTATCATATTTTTTCATTTTTCATTTTTATTCTTTTTTTTTCTTTTGCTCCTCAAAACTTTTTGCAACATAATACTTACATAGCATTTGTGTCAGAGAATGACTCCTCCCCCATGCTTGAACGATGCTCGTCCTCGAGCATAAAAGAGAGGGGAAATGACTGCTAAAGTAAGTATAAATTCCATAATATTGCAGAATGTTTGAATCTCCATCGAGAATTTTACTCCATACTCAAATTGGGTTGTGGACAAGGAGGTGATCACAAAAAGATGTTTTTGGTTTAGGGTAGATGCCCAGCGAAGTTTGTGAAATTTTCGATGTGAAAACCCACAATGCATGGACAAAAAGGCTATGATGAAAAAGTTACACAAAGGAATGACCAGCTTCTTAGTCTCGAACCATAGAAATCAATCCTAATCCAACTCATCAAAACATATGTTTGCAATCTACGGGTTTTGTTATCATAAAACATATATGTATATGGCGTTGGTAGGTAGAACTTTTCAAGAGCATCACAAATATGTAGATAGCATAAAAGTTAAGTTTTCATAAAAACAACAAGTTATCCGGCTATCCATAAACTTAAATCAAAGAGCAAAGATATGTATGTGGGTCTAGAGCATAGTCATTTCACCTCCACAAATAAAAGAGCCGGTATTTAAATTAATTTCAGATCATATTATAGAGAGCAATTAGCCAAGACATGTATAACTTCATGTAGGTAAAACAAAGCGGCAACTTTCGTCATCTTTCCGTAAGCATAGGCAATGTAGAACATCGAGGTGAACACATGGTCATGCTTATCTATTGAAAGTAAAAAGAAACCTAGGTTGTCCTCCTAGTAGCCATGTTATTGTTTGAAGAGAGAAACAAAAGGTTGCACCTAGTTGAGGTTGAAGGCATACTTACAAGCATTTGTGTTTGGAAAAGAGAAGGTCCATGGAGATGTTACCATCCTTTGTAATTCTTCGTTGCCTTCTTCCGACATCTCCATGTATCGATGTGGATTTTGCTTTTGTCTTGATTTATTAATGCTCCTAAACTTCTGAATTTGATCTTGTATGCTTAATGGAGTCATTGGTCACCCTTCTCTTCAATGTTGTCATCACCATCTCCTCTTTCTTGTTCTCATCATCTCCTTGCTGTCTCTTTTTCATGGATTTCCCCCTCTGCCCAGAACAGAAAATATATCGAAATATATCTCTATTGAAAAGTTTATGAAATTACCTTTCCAACGTGTGGTCATTCATCAAAAACGGAGTTCAAACAAGGGAGCTATGTCCGTTTTACTTCAGCGCTGCGTGCTGTCCAAAACTGATTTCAGGACGTGTTGCACTCGGTGATTCGGGCATAACCGCTTGTAGGAACCTCCGATCGTCTTGATTCTTGATTTGTTGGAATCGTAACTTCATGGGGCTTCTAAATATCCAAAAATATCCAGTGTTTTCCCTTCGAGACCATGCAGAATTTTGATGAGATTGGTGGCTTCTTGCGCATTGATCCGGAGATGTTAACGATCTTTATCATTCTATCTTCTAGAGTGTCATGTTGCACTTCCATGTTGAAGATTCAGGGTCTCCCCCATGCTTAGCATTTTGCTAGTCATGGAAGAAGAAGACAAAGCACTTCTTAGCCATCCTTCAATTTCCTTGTAGTGAGAGTCTTTATCTTGCCTGTAAGATGTTTTAAACGCACATTCTACCCCAAGGTGACGGTTGGGAGTAGATAGAATTGCCAACAATCCAACAATGTCTCCTAAGATTCTTAACTTGTGGCATAATTATTTTAATGAGGAATAAAAACCTAATGAGTGTACGTGGTGCAAGGTGTGTATGCACATGATAGGAAATCATATAAACAAGACAATGTTTTCACCTAGTTCTAAACACCATGTTTACAACTAGGTTGCCGAATTTCTCCATAGCCATAAAGGTTTATATATCTAGGGTTAAAACACCATGTCTATCCCTAAATCAATAACTCTTATAGCACAAGAAAAATTAAGCGCATTGCAAAGCTTATAAACTGACCAAAGTAACATGAAAACATATGAAAAGCTAGCTAGGTTTATCGAACTTAACGATGATAGTCCGCAATCATTTTTAAACACCACGTTTACACAAGATCACAAAAGGAAAATACTCATAATGCCTTATGAAGTATTAACATGGAAAATGAAGCATACATCATTAAGTATATAACAACCAAGCCAACTATGTACAAAACATATATACACAAAGAAACATCACATTGATAACAAAATGCAATGCATGCAAATAAATATGATCATGAACATGATGGTGGTTCTAAAAATAAAACTAAACTTATATTAATAACCACAAGTGGATCATCATAAGATGGTGCCATTTTTTTATTTTCTCTAAGAAAGGAATAAAAACATAAAGAAACGGGTTGCCTCCCGAAAAGCGCTTCATTTAAAGTCATAGAGCTCGACTTTCTCACATACCTTCTTTTCGTTGCATAGCCATGGCCCTTCATGCAAGAATAAAAGGTACCAATGCAGCTTTAATTTACTTCCCATGTTGTGCTTGATCACTTATAGAAGACTTGCCCAAAGCATCCTTTTGTTTCATCATTATCTCCTTCTTTATCATCCTTCGGTGCTGCCTTCACTCCATGAATTTTTTTTAATGTCCAGAACAGAGAGTATACTTAAGCTCTACTCCATTGCACAGTGCACAAAATTTCCTTTCCAACGAGTCTTCATTTGCTCAAATCGGACTCCGGACAAGAGAGTTACGTCCGTTTTACTTCGGCGATGAAATCTGTCCTGAAATTTCAGAACGCGCAACGCTCAATGTTTTCTCCATAACTCCTTGCACGGGTCTTCAAACTTGTTGGTTCTTGATGCGTTGGAATGGTAATTTGATGGAGCTTCTGAATATCTCATTTTCTGTATTTGTACACCTCTGAACAAGCTCTCAAATTGATGAAGACAGCAGCATCCATCGCGGGATTCGGAGAGGTTGATGATTTACCTTGCAACTGTTTCAGGCATGACTTCTTTTTTTTTCATTATTCAAGCCTTGTCTACATGGTTAGTGAAAATCGGGCCTTTCCCGACATATGATTCTTTAAGGTCACTAGCTTGACCAAGCGCAAAGCATGATCAAGATTTACAAAACTTATTGTAAACATGCGCGTCCATAATTAACACCACATGTGAATTGTAGCAACAAGTCAAGGTGTAAATAAAAGAAGCATATGTTTCATGCATAGCACTTAGCTCATCATTAGGCAAAGTTTGTTTAGGTGTTAGATTAATTGGATCAAAAATAAATGTTTCCTCTTTTTCATTCTCAAGAAAATCTAGCCTATCAACATGATCACTATTGGAACAAGGCATAGACATTAAACTATCATTCATACTATTGGTTGAGCATGAGTATTTGAATTTATCAATATCAATACCAATAATATCTTGAGATTTCAGCGCGTACCTTGGCCATAGAGATTTTTCAACAAGAGTGATATTTGGTTCATCAAGCGGTGTTGAAGGCGAATCGATCTCAACAAGTGTAGTTGCCTCTTCATCACCATCTTGCAATTTCTTCAACTCATCATGTGGAACATGTAATCCTTCAACTATGTACGCATTCATCTCTTCTTTGAAGTCTTCTTTATCAACCAGATCTTCATCTTCAAAGACTTGTATGTTGCTTTCTTTATCTTCCATGTACCACATGTCGTCAAGATCGCTCATTGTTGATTCACTCTTTCCTTCATCCTTGAGTACTTCCATGTCTTGATTTGCTAGTGTGTAGGCTTCAATAGCACACAAGCTATCATCTAGCTTGAGTCCTATCTCCTCCCATTTATCCTTTGAGTCACTAGGCTCATCACGGTTGTACTCTTCTCTTCCTTCATCATAAATCTTTGAGTTGTCAAACCGGTCGATCCATCCTTCATCTCCTTCTTCTCTTTCTTCTTCAAACATCTTTTGGATCGACTCTCCACTCATCTCTTGATCAAATATATCTTCAATTAGTTTGGCAACGTGTCGGCGTTCCTCCTTCCTTCGGTAGTTGATTAGTGGGGCGAAATCAACTTGAACCCAACCGGATTGCTTCAACTCCGCCAATGGTCTAGCATTCCACATACTTCGGCCTACATTCATGTTAGTTTCAACATTTTTAACATGCGAAATGACTTCTCTTACCTTGGGAAGTGGATCATCAATTTCTTGAATGGTCGGTTCATCTTCCTTGACCTTCGGTTCATCTTTTTCAGAAATTTCAGCAAGCACCTTGGGCTTGCTTTTGTCATTTTGCTCCTCTTGACAACATCTTTGCCAATCTCGTATTGTTCTTTGTCCATTGCTTATCCTTTGTAAGATTTGTGCGGCTTCACTAATTGTTTTATCCAATATATCACCGCCTGCGCACATGCTTACGAAACAAGATGAGTTAGGGGTTAGTGAAAAATAAAAGGTATGCAACATCAAGTCACCGGAAAATCCCAAGTTCGGGCCTCGCTCAAGTAGTTCATTAAAACGGTCCCATGCTTCATCAATTCCTTCATCCTCTCCTTGCTTGAAAGTGAGCACTTGCCTCCTTAAGTCTTGGACCTTGCTTATGGGAAAGAACTTCAAAAGAAACTTCTTCACTAGCTCATCCCAATTTCCTTTTGCTTCAACGGACGCAAGTGTGTACCATCTTCGCGCTTCATCTTCGAGAGAGAATGGAAAAAGATTCCACTTGAACCAAGCGGCCGGAACTCCTTTTTGTTGCACCGTGTTGCATAACATTGTGAATTCCTTAATGTGTCTATATGGGTTGTCATCCTCCAATCCTCTAAATGGTTTTGTCGCCACTAACTTGATGATTCTAGGCTTCACTTCGTAGTGGGTTGTAGCAAGCATCAAATCTGATTTTTGCATCTCAATGTCTTCCATTGACGGCATTGCTAGCTCCCTTAGCGACATCTCTTCGTCTTCCAATGGTGAGGTGAACAAATCCATCTAGGCACAAGAAAAGTAGAAAGAAAAACAAAAAGATTTTTTTCTTTTTTTAGAAAACAAGGGTTAGGTGTTAGTAATCAACAAAATTAATACTAGATTAAACGTAGCAAACTGGCTTGCTCCCCGGCAACGGCGCCAGAAAAAGGGGCTTGTTGACGGATAAAAGACGTATCCACCTACGATCCGCAAGCGTACGGACCTACACCTTTTTCACCACAGGATTCCCAAGGTTCTTGTCAATCCGCGGAGCAAGGGGATTACTAGCGCTTAACCAAGTACTAATCTAGTTGAATGGAAAACCTTTGAAAGAGAGTACTAATCTAAAGGTAAAACAATCTAACCTAAGTTAATCTAAGTTAAGTTGATCAAACAAATCTAGGGTTAAACTAGATGGTAAAGGGTGGACACAAGAGAGTGAGCAAGAAAGATAAGCGTTCCCTCCCTAGGATCTAGGATAACATTGTATGCATCTACTACACGAAAGCGGTAAACCAATCTACCGGGGGTTGTGACCACGGTTTCGCCCTTTCCCTCCTCTCGTACTATCACTACGTGAATGTATTCATGACTAGACCTATGATGGACACGGTATGTTGATGGAATCTATGGGAGTAGCGGATATCATACGCCCGAAAAACATGGTAGCTAACCTTAATCATCAAAGCATCATCAACATGAAAACAATAGATTGAAACCACAAATCAAGTAGCGATCACATAGCATGTATCCATCTAATCCTAGGGATGAACGGAGACATTACCCCATCATCTTACACGGATTGAAGCACATAGGGGTGATGGAGACTCCGGAGAACGTCGTCGATGAAGATGGCGGCGATGGAGCTTGGGAACACCCCTAGGCCAACGGCTTGGAGTCCTCCTCTTGCTTCCTTCTCTCCGCCGGCGTTGATCCTTGCGACGAGCTCATCTAACTCTCTCCCTCATCTTGCGGCGGCGGTTTTCGGTGATTGGCGTCGGTAGGATGATTTGTTCGATGTGGCGGCCGACGGCGGCGGAGGGAATAAATAGACGAACACCTAGGGCAAAAGGGGGACCGAACCGACCCCGGAGTGGGGTCGGGCCGGTCGGCCCCGGCCGGCCGGCCCGAGCCCACTTCGGCCGGTTCGGCCCCGTTTTTCTCCCCCGGTTGCTTCTCGCGTGATCCCTTATTCGTGTGCACTTGCATGTGGGCCTTTGACGTCGTTTCCTTCACGGTTTAGGCTTGAATCCTTGCTATGCAAGCTTCGCCGCTCATTTTCTGGTTGAGTCCCTGAAGACTTGCACGTTGACGCTTCGGTCCTCGGGTCATTTGGAGTCATGTTCATCGCGTGTCTTGACTCTTATCGGGCTTCATGATCTTCTTCCAATGTGCTTGGTGAACTTATCCCGAAAGTCTCCTCTTTAGCGTAGATTTACTGCGTAAACAACAAACTCCAAAATCGACATGCAAGTGTGAACTTGTTATATCATTAGTATGCCTAGTGGCCGGTTAGTTGCAAATCATAATCGAAACCAATGTATAACAAGTACTCTAGGTTGACGGAAATTCACCGTCAACAATTGCCCAATAGGCTTTATGTTCCAACTCAACCGGAAGGTGGCAAGCTTTTCCATAGACGAATTGATACGGGGTCATACCTATCGGTGTTTTGAACGCCGTTCGATAAGCCCATAAAGCTCCGTCTAATTTCTTTGACCAATCCTTGCCTCCCTTCTCTATGGTCTTGTTAAGTATGCTTTTTAATTGCCTATTTGACGTCTCCGCTTGTCCGTTGGTTTGTGGGTGATAGGCCGTGGACACCCTATGCTCAATTCCCAACTTGGACAAGCACTTTTTTAAGTTCTTCCCGGTGAAATGAGTTCCTCCATCACTTATCAAGATTCTCGGTGTACCGAAACGGGGAAAAATCACGTTCTTGATCATAGTGATGGACTCCTCCGTGGAAGCTTTACGACATGGTATTGCCTCTACCCACTTGGATACATAATCAACCATAACAAGCATATACTCGAATCCAAATGAGTTTTTAAAAGGCCCCATGAAGTCTATGCCCCATACATCGAATATGTCGATTTGTAAGTTGTATTTCAAAGGCATAGTATTTCTTTGAGAGATGTTTCCGGTTCTTTGGCATTCGGTGCATGACGCAACATATCTTTTAGTATCTTCATGCATCTCCGGCCAATAGAATCCGCTCGACCATACTTTTGCTTCGGTTCGAAAATGGCTATAGTGTCCACTGTACTCCGCCGAGTGGCACTTCCTTAGAATCTCAACCCTCTCTTCTCTTGGCACACATCTTCTCATCACTCCATCATTGCCAAGCTTGAAGAGGTATGGTGCATCCCAAAAATATTTCTTACTTTCAGAGATTATCTTCCTTTGAGTGTTTTTATCTAGATGATCGAGGGGCATCTTCGAATTGCTCGAATGATGTCGATCATCCAAGTATCTTTATCGAGCACTCTATAGAGGTGGTCATCTCTCATCTTATCTTCTATGGGCTCTTTATCATCTTGTCCACGATTCATCCTAGACAAATGGTCGGCCACAACATTCTCCACCCCCTTTTTATCACAAATTTCAACATCAAACTCTTGGAGAAGAAGGATCCAACGAATCAAACGTGGTTTAGCTTCCTTCTTAGCCAAGAGATACTTGATGGCTGCGTGATCGGTGTAAACAATGACCTTCGAGTTCACGATGTAAGATCTGAATTTTTCGAAAGCGAATACCACCGCTAGCAATTCTTTTTCCGTAGTGGCATAATTTAATTGTGCCCCACTAAGAGTTTTGCTAGCATAGTAAACGGCGTGAACTCGGCCTTCCTTTCTTTGACCCAAGACCGCGCCTACGGCGTAGTCACTTGTGTCACACATGATCTCGAAAGGTTGGCTCCAATCCGGAGGTTGGATGATGGGAGCACTCAGCAACGCATTTTTCAAGGTCCGGAATGCCGCTAGACACTTCTCATCAAAGTCGAAAGCCACATCCTTTTGAAGAAGATGTGTTAAAGGCTTAGTGATATTCGAGAAGTCCTTTATAAATCTTCTATAAAATCCGGCATGGCCTAGAAAGCTCCTTAAGGACTTAACATCCGTAGGAGGTGGGAGTTGCTCAACCGTCTCTACCTTAGCCTTGTCCACTTCAATTCCTCTCTCGGATATAACATGTCCGAGCACTATGCCTTGCTTAACCATGAAGTGGCACTTTTCCCAATTTAAAACCAAATCTACCTCCGCACACCTTGTAAGGACCTTTTCTAAGTTTGCTAAGCAATCCATGAACGTCTTCCCGTAAACGGAAAAATCATCCATAAACACTTCAACAATTTCTTTGATGAATTCCGAAAACACGGCCATCATGCAACGTTGAAAAGAGGCCGGAGCGTTGCATAGGCCGAAGGGCATCCTCCTATATGCAAACGTTCCGTAAGGACACGTAAACGTTGTCTTATGTTGATCTTCGGGTGAATGGGAATTTGCATGAACCCCGAGTATCCATCGAGAAAGCAAAAATAAGCGTGGTTTGCTAACCTCTCGAGCATCTCGTCTATGAACGGTAGGGGGAAGTGATCTTTCTTCGTCGCTTTGTTAAGCTTACGATAATCGATACACATCCGCCACCCGGTCACAGTTCTTTGCGGTATCAACTCGTTCTTCTCATTCTTCACCACGGTCAAACCTCCTTTCTTCGGTACACAATGTACCGGGCTCACCCATTCTCTATGCGGAACCGGGTAGATGATTCCGGCATCAAGTAACTTGATAACCTCTTTCTTTACTACCTCTCGCATGGCATGGGTTAGCCTCCTTCGGTGGTCCACTACAGGCTTACGTTGGTCTTCCATTGGTATACGATGAGTGCAAAAGGCTGGGCTAATACCTTTGAGATCATTAATCGAGTATCCAATCACCTTCCTATGTTTTTTTAATAAAATCAGCAACGTTTCATTTTCTTCGGGACTCAACTCATCGCTCACAATGACTGGATAAGTTTTGTCTGGGCCCAAAAATTCATAATTTAATCCCTTGGGCAAAGGTTTAAGGTCTACCTCGGGCACCTGTGGCTCCTCGGGTTTGATTTCTCATATGTCTTCGAATTTCTCTTCCTCCACGCTACCATCATGCGGCTCTAAGCCTTTTGTTGCTTCCTCTAGTTCTTCATCTTGTTGATTACTAATTTGATTTTCCATCGCTCTTTGCAGCGGGTCTCTAAGGGTTTCAACAAAACAAAGACTATCTATCTCTTCTACTTCTTCATCTTCGGGAGGAAAAGGTGTAAGGTGTTTAGAAGCACGAAGAAAGTTATATGTGTACTTTGTTCCGTTAAGGTTCATTGTTACTTTGCCTTCTCCGGCATCTAACACGGCATCAACCAACTTAAGAAAAGGCCTACCTAAGATTATATGATCAGAATTACTATGGTAAGCATCAATAACAAAGAAATCGGTTGGTATATAGTTTCTAGAGATTTTTACTTTCATGTTGCAAGCAATACCTAGAGGTTTGATAGTTCTACCATCTCCCATAATTAATTTCGTTGATGTTGGAGCTAAGACTAGGTTGTGGTATTGAACTTTATCGTAAATTTTAGAAGATAGAATACTTACTTGGGCTCCGATGTCGCATAAAGCTTTGCATTGAACTCCGTTGATCTCGCAACTCAAGTGCGGCGTCATCTTCTCTTCTTCTTCGGATCCTATCGAGTAAATTTCAGCGAGGCGAGCGTATGGTGATGCTTCGGGCTTGATCCCCATGATTCTCTTCACCTCGGCAATATGTTCCGGATCCACCACGTCATCTCCAAAGAGCCTTTCAAAAATCTCACCGGTGGTTTCGAGGTCGTATGAATTTTCAGCTTTCTTCTCCGGTGGGAAATCCACTTCCAATGCTCTTGCCATCCCCTTTTGATTAGGGAACGGTCTTCTCTTGTCGAATACTTCTCCGTCATCAATAGGAACCCAATCCATTGGTTCGAACTCCCTTAGTGGCTTCGCGCTTGACATGCTTCTCTTGTTCGTCTCATTTGGTGTGGCGAAGTCGACGCTTGGTGTAGTTCTTGACTTGATGTGTTCTTGTTCAAGCTTTTCCATGATTGGTTCCTCTTTTGCGACTTCCGGGGTTGCCTCTTTAGAAAAATCAGCAAGCTTCTTCTTCCTTGAATTGAATTCCGGCTCTTCCGCAAGTCTTGTTTCCCAATCTATTCGCATGGCAGCCGCTTTACTAACTTTTTGTAGAAGTTGGGTGGCTTCCGTGAGTGTTTTCTCCATGAGATCCCCACCTGCACACATTTCGACGTGTCGCATACAACTAGGGGTTAGGGAAAAGAAAAATGTATGCAAGAGTACGTCACCGGTGAAGCTGAGTTTTGGTCCTTGTTCGATTAATTCATTAAACCTATCCCAGGCTTGGTCTATCCCTTCCTCTTCTCCTTGCATGAAAGTGATCACTTGCCTCCTTAGATGTTGAACCTTGCTAATAGGAAAGAACTTCTCGCAAAACTTCTTTGTCAACTTGTTCCAATTGCCTTCAACTTCAAAGGACGCAACCGAATACCATGTCTTTGCTTTGCCGGCAAGTGAGTAGGGAAAGATATTCCATTTGAACCATTCATCGGGAACTCCTTCTTGACGCACCGTGTTGCATATTGTCGTGAAATCCCTTATGTGTCTATATGGGTTCTCCGTAACCATCCCTTCAAATGGGTTTTTCGCCACCATCATGATGATCTTGGATTTAATTTCATACTTGGTCGCTTCGAGCTTCGAATCCGACTCTTGTACTTTTATGTCTTCACATCGAGGGCTAGCGTAATCCCTTAATGATTTCTCCGGTTCTTCCACGGGTTGATTAACGAACTCCATCTAGACAATAAGATAAAAACAAAAACAAAAACGAAACAAGTGTTTTTCTAGAAGATAAATGTTAGATATAGCAAATAAAAGATAAACTAAATATAAAACTAAGTTAGATGCAAATCAAACGATGTAAACTAACTTGCTCCCCGGCAACGGCGCCAGAAAAAGGGGCTTGTTGACGGATAAAAGATGTATCCCTCTACGATCCGCAAGCGTACGGACCCCACACCTTTTTCACCACGGGATTCCCAAGGTTCTTATCAATCCGCGGAGCAAGGGGATTACAAGTGTTCGATCAACACCGACACACTAGCTACTAAAACCCTAACTACTATTATACTAGAAAACACTAAACTACACTAGAGAGAATGATAAACTATCAAGGTAGAAGACACTCGCCCACGGGTCTACGATACTAGAGCATGCAATCGCTTAAAGACATGAAAACCAATCTAATCTATCGGGGTTGTGACCACGGTTTCGCCCTTTCCCTCCTCTCGTACTGTCACTACGTGAAGGTATTCATGAGTAGACCTTTGATGGACACGACGTATTGAATGGATCCAAGGAAGCATTGGAGCTCGTCCTCCCTCTACGGCATGGTAGCGAACCTTAAGCATTAAAGTATATTCAACACAAGATGATAGATAGATAATCCGACAAAGTGCGATTACATCTCAATATCGATTACAACCCATGGACGAATGAGAAGATTACCCCATCAAGGTGCTGATCATGGCACCGTTGATCATGGTTTCCCTTCCGCCGGTGTCTTCCTTCTTCTCCACGAGATGGTGCTTCCTTCGAGGTGGTTGATCTCCCGCCGGAGATCCTCCTCCTCTCTCTCTAGCTTGTGGATGGCCTTCTGGTGCGAATAACTCCTCCCATCGGTGTTGGCGGCACCTCGGGGGTTTTAGGGTTGAAGATCCTTTGAGGGCAAGGAAAACGGGACCGAACCGGTGCCGGAAGTGGGCTGGGCCGGCCGGCCTGGGCCGGCCGGCCCAGGCCCAATTCGGCCCGGTTCGGTCGCCCCTTTTGCTCCGTGGGTCCTCGTGCACTTATGTACTTTGCCCCCTCCACTTGCATGATTTTGATGCTGTTAACCTCGCGTCCAAGATGGAGGCTCTCTTTGCATGAAGTTTAATCTTTTACGCTTCAATCCCCGGGGGTGTTCCTCGTAGCACTTCGGTCCTCGCCACCATTGGAAGTGATTTCAGCAAGCTCATGAACACGAACAAGACTCCGTGAATGCTTCTTTGAATTTGTTGCGAATCCGTCCTTTATGTCCATGTTTTCCTACATAAACACAACACTTCCAAATGCATGCACAAAGATGAACTTGTTATATGATTAGTGTGCCTAGTGGCGGGTTAGTTCCATAATCAAATCCAAACCAAAGTGTAATGAACATGCTAGGTGCACCAAAATACACCGCCAACAATGTGTCTTGTGATTCTTTTTAGCTACTCCCCGAAATCTATAGTTAATCGCGACTAGGTCCTTTTAATCTTGTTTTTCTCATATCTTTTTCGTTTTAGCTCCGATTTCATCCGTTCAAGTTGCGTTAGGTCCATAATAATGTGAAGCACGCGTTAGTGGTGTGTTTTCACCATGTTTTGTTTTCTGAAAAATAAAATTAATATTAATTTTGATTAATGTCTATTTACACATGCCTTTTCTAAATAAAAGTAAAATAAATCTATGTATCGTTTTTCATAAGCAAATTTAATTTGATTAATGTTTCTAGAACATGTTTTTGTACATAAAAGTTAATTAGATCTTTATCTCGGTTTTCTTAAACAAAATGTTAACTTGTTTAATAGTTAATTAATCTTTTCTAATTAAAATTAAATTAGGCATTTACATCGACTTTTATAATAAATACTAATTTGATTAATGCCAATACCCTAATGTTTTAATAATAATATGATCTACTCGAATTCAAAGTTTCATTTAGATTGATCATATAGTTTAGTTTTTCTAAATTAAATGTTTAATCGGTTTAATGAATATATGAATCTTTATTAATAAAACTTGACTAGTTCTTTACATCGGTTTCATAAATAAAGTTTAATATTGCATTAATGCCAACATAGGGTATTTTATTTCTGAAATGTCATTTATATTTGTTTTGTAAATTAAAATGAACCTAGCTCATAGCCTTGTTCTCTCATATATGCAAAACGTTCGTTAGACGTTCTTTTCTCAGCTCAATCTAAGTGTGATCATTCCGGTTCTTGCTCAATCTTCCGCAACCATCTCTTTAAAGCAAACCAAACCTTTCTTCCTCTAAGCATGGTTTGTGTGCTTTAGTGATCCATTTAATCAAGCCTATCCCTTAGTGCGCTCTCTTAAAGTTTTCTTTTGATTGGTGTTTTGTTCTTAGTATATGCCTGTTTGTTTGCTTTGTGTATGTTTGTGCCCGATGATTGATGTGCTTAGAGTTCACGCCGTTCGAGAGGTTTGGAAGAACTTGAAGTTGAAGATTGAAGGATCAGATGGCGACTAGAGAGGGGGGGGGGGGAGTGAATAGGAGCCGGTAAAAATTCTTCAATAAGAACCTGGCCTATACCCTAGTCAAATCCCGCTCACACACAAGCGATGGATCGAATCACACACCAAGCGCCAAGACAACGAGGTTATGGATCAACCTCGAGTCTTAGGAACGATTCCTTGAAGCACACGCGGAGGCACGAGAAAGGAAGGGAGGAATCGAACCAAGAAGCAAAGCACTCAGCCTCTGGCGGACCGTCCGGCCAGGCAGGGCGGACCGTCCGCGATGGGCCGCGCGGACCGTCCGGCAGGGTACCACGGACTGTCCGCACCGTTGTCGCGGACTGTCCGGCCTGAGCCGCGGACCGTCCGTTAAAGCGATCAGAACCTCCAGTAGCGAACCTCAAAAAACAGACCGTCCGCGGAGAGCACGCGGACTTTCCGCCAGGCACCCACGGACCGTCCGCCCGCTGCTGCGGACTGTCCGAAACCATTTCCAACCAAAACTGAAAACCAAAACGGATCGAAAGCGAAGCCGAGCAAGAACACGAAGAACACGCGAAGAACACTGTTCACGCGGACCATCCGCCAGACCCTCGCGCACCGTCCTCTAGGCACGGACAGAACTGAAAACAGTCCGACCCCGAAAGTCAACTCCCCCAAATCATCATCGGATTTCCCAAACGGTAGAAGCTGTAGAGACAAGGTTTTGGGGACTTGAAAAGCGTCACACAAGGATTCTATAGCCCAAAAATCTTGCCTCCTAACTCCTTAAATCACCGGGAATCGCGAATCCTTTGAGCACCACCAATAGCTAAAGCACCGAACGAAAATCCTTGAATCGAAGTGGTTTCCCGGCGTTTGAGGGCACAAGATCAATCACAAAGATGCACGAGACATCTATCCATGTTTCCCTCAAAGAAATCCGGGGCGAAACCCACTCAAATACGCGGAATCACACCGAGAACAAAGGCACGAAAACAAGCACAAAAAGACCACGAAAAACACAACTCCGAATCTTCTATACAACCAGAAAAGATTCACAAGGTCTAGGATGCCGCCCTAGCATCCATCCCTCTCAACAAATCTCTCCTGAAGCTTTCATGCTAGCCTAGAGAAAATGGAGAAGAAAATAGCTACGAAAAATGAGAAATGGGAGGGGGGAAATGAAACCCTAAGTTACCGAGAGAGAGAGCCATCCAAACACACTCATGGCTTATATATCAAGTCCCGCCGGAGTGGTAAATGACTCGACTACCCCTAACTTAACTACTGGCGATACAACCCATGTAGGGGCATTTAGGTAATGTTTGTGGCTCTTGCCATCGGATGGCCACGCCTTTGCCGCACCCCTCGTCCTCCCGACGCAAGCCATGCGATCCCACCGCGTGTCCTCCGCTTCGAAGCTTCCCGACACGCCCGGATCCCGTCTCCGTCGTGTTGGGCCCTCGGACTTGGTTTTGAGGCCCAAACCTAGAAACCGTCCTCCGATGGTTTTGTGGGCAAACCACCAAAACCCACGTGCTCGGTTCGGCCTCCCGCCAAGCCTCTTGACTCGACCGCCACCGTGCACCGGCTCGATCGTCCATGACTTCGTCTTGCTCGTCTCGCCACCATGTGGTCTCGCCACCTAGGCCCGCACCGAGCCTACTTGTCTCTCCATCTCCCGGAGGCCCCTCAAGGCTAAAGACCTTTCGTGCCCGTTCTTCACCTGCAACAACACGAACTAGGCCGCAGCCTACACCTGCGCACTGAGCCAAGAGTCAGTCCAACACCCGTTGTCAATCACTCATCACTGAGGAGCGGTCATCCATCGACCACCGGGACGCTCCTCGTCCACAATCTCCGCCTTGATGAGTGCATTGACAACACACAACGCGAAATGAAATTCAGAGAAAGAAAGAAAAACAAAGTAGCTCAACTCATGACCAAAACCAAAGAAAGGCAAAGAAAGGCCACAAGCCAAGCAAAGAACAAACTCCACACTGAAAACAGCAAGAAAGCTCCCCGTGAACATGTGGATGCAAACTTCGAAATTTTAGCTCACCTCTTCTAAATTTTCATTAAGCTCACCTCTTCTCCCCCTTGTTGACAATGTATGAATCAAGGTGAAAATGCAGAAATGCAAAACAAAGCATATAAACATCTACATGAGCTTCTCAAATAGGCCAAATCTAGTGTCAAAGGCTAAAAATGAGACAAAGATCACACATATGAATCATAGCAGAGTCAAAGCATTGCCACAAGGAATATATGAAAATACAAGCATGTGACAAAGCAAAATTTTCAGATTTAAGCAACTTTACCAAAAGAAGGCTCGCTTCACATGTAAAAGCATATCCATGTCACACTTGAGCCACAAACATGCATACCATTCAAAGATCATACAAGGATATCAAATTCTCAGCAAAAGATCATGGCAAACACCCATAAAGCAAAGCATGTCATGTCAAAGCTCATGAGCCATGTGACCACTTCGGGGAGACTTCTCCACTAGTGGACATCATGCAACATGTTTTGCACCCATATGTGAAAGATAAGACATTTTAAGTATAGACATGATGGATGGAGCATTTTTCAAGTGAAGGACCGATAAGGCGACCAGAGAGGGGGGGAGTGAATGGGAGCCGATAAAAATTCTTCTCGAGGGAGATTGAACCTCCGCCAAGACGAACTAGCTCGGTCGAACCCCCGAAATCACACGCTCCGCACTTCTACCTCCCGTTTGCCAAAACCACGTAGCCACTGGAGTGCTACTGGTCCTAGGAACAAACTCTACCAACAACCACAACACACACGCAGCACCGTCAGCGGAAACAACTCGAAAGCCGGCTAACCAGAGGGGGCGGTTAGACCGGGTATAGGGGGCGGTTAGACCGCCTCCACCTGGCAACCAAGAAATCCTCCGAAACGCCTCTTCCGAGCACCAAAACACACCACGGTTTCACCAACGAGATCTCTCGGTCAAGGCCATGCTAGCTACCGAGAAAATCTTGGCGAAAACCAAAACTTCACCCAAGGGCCTAGGGGCGGTCGGACCGGCTACCTAGGGCGGTCTAACCTCCTTTACCCCAAAGAACGAACTCCAACCAAGAACACCTAGCAACCGCACGAGAACGACCCCAAATTTCACCCGGACACTCCTCGATCAAGGCGAACAAACTCACGAGAGGAAAATCCGGCGAAACAAAACTTTGACCGGAAACACCCCGGGCGGTTAGACCGCCCCCGTAGGCGGTTAGACCGCCCCTTCCGTAAAACGAACCCGCGGGTCAAACCTCAACTTCCTCGCGCCCGATCTCCCAAATCACTCCACGGATTGCAGCCAAACTTCGGGAATAGGCCGGGTTACCTCCCGGGCAACCTCTACCTCAAAGGAATCGACCCGAAACGCTCACAATCAAGAGGAATCGAAGAAATCGCTTCTCTAGGTCAAGAACTCGCCCAACTCGAGAAACCACCAAGTCGAGTCCGATTCAAAGGGGATTTGGGGGCAAAGTCACCGACCAAAGAGGCACAAGAACCTCATACGTGACACCCACCAAAAACTCCAAGAAATCGTTCTCAAAACACCGCCAAAAAGAGCTCCGAAAGTCAACACCAAAGAGACGGGAAAACCACCATGAAGAACAACGCCAAACCTTCTATACATGCCATGAATGGTTCATACAAGGTCTAGCTTGCCACCCAAACATCCATCCCTCTCTCTAGATCTCACATGAAGCTCTCAAGCTAGCCTCCTAAAAACCTAGGGAAAATGGAGAACGAAAATGGAAAAACCAAATGAGCTAGGGTTCAGAGAGTTAGCTGCCATCCACCCCTCTAATGAGTATATATGGAGGCACCCAAAAGACTAAAACGCCATTCACTAATAACTAGGGATACATGCCCCTCAAGGGCGGATTTGGAATTCTTGATGTCTTCACCATCGGACGGATGCCCGGCGACCGCACCCTGCGTAGCCTCGACGCAAGCCTTGCGATCCCGACGCGTGTCCTCCGCTTCGAAGCTTCTCGGCGCGGCGGCCGGGCGGTCGACCGCCCCCCCGGGCGGTTAGGACCGGCCCGGTGGATCCGACCGGCCCCCGGGCGGTCCGACCGCCCCCTCCGGGCGGTTGAACCGGCCTCGGTGGCCGCACCTCCTCGTCGAGTCTTCGGCCTCGGTTTTGTGGCTCAACCGAGTAACCCGGTGGTTTTCTCGGTGAACCACCGCAAACCCCCGCGAACTCGGTGTAGCCTCCGCCAATCGCCACTCATGACTCGGCTCCCACGTAGTCCCGGCTCGACCTTGGTTTTGAGGCTCTACCAAGAAACCGTCCATGACTTCATCTTGTTGTTCATGCTACCATGCGGCCCGCACTTGATCCCGCTGGCCACCGGGTCCCTCGAACGAAGCCTACTAGTCTTCTCCACACCTGGAGGCCTTACCTGCGACGACCTTTTGCGCTTGTTCTTCACCTGCACCAACACAAGTCAAGCCGCAACCTGCACCTGCAATACTTAGCCAAGAATCAGTCCACACAACGTTGTCAATCACTCATCACACAAGGAAGCGACCATCCACCGGTCCTCGAACCACACATGGTCCTCAATCTCCCCCTTGATGAGTGCATTGACAACACACTCACATGAAGTAACACAAGAGAAAAGGAAAAGAAAAGAAACAAAAAATAAAAAGAAACCCCAACAAGCGATCGAAAGCCAAAGAAAGGCAAAGAGCAAGATCACTTGAAGAAGACAAGTCTCGGACCCCTTAGGCAAGGGCAACGGCTCGACACATCCGAGACAAAACACAGCTCAAGCAAAGAGCGCAAACCACCACAGCAAAGCTCGAACACCACAAAGAGCTCCCCCTGCACAAATGCAAGCTCCCCCCGAGCCACAAGACACTCCCCACGAACACATGCATCAATGCACCTCGGGAATGCAACAAAGAGCAAAAACCCGCTCACACCGCCCGGGCGGTTAGACCGCCGCCCAAGGCGGTTAGACCGCCTCGCGCCCGAACCGACCGCACGGGGGGCGGTTAGACCGCCCAAAGAGACCGGCCCCGCACCAAACTCGCTCAAAAATTGCCCGAAACAATTGGAACACCTTCCAAACACTCCCAGGTGCCCAAAACATGCACAAACTTCTCCCCCTTGTTGACAATGCATGAATCAAGGCAAAATGCGAAAACTTGCAACATATAGCTTCTCGAATATACAAAATGCTTCACAAGGAGCTACACAAGTCCAAATGAGCAAGTTAGATACTCGACAGGTTCGTAAGGACCTGAACTACGTGATCACCAAGTTTCACAACCATTGGACAAGGCTAAAAAGGATTTTAGTAATTTTGCGAAAAGTTACTCTCTCACAAGCAAATACCTAAACATGAGCAAAACATATCAAAATGGCAAAGCCACTCAAACTTCATGCTAGGACAGCCATTCTAATCATAATACCATCATAAACACCCAAAAGCACCTCATGTCATGTCAAAGCCACCGAGCCATGTGCCTACTTCTATGTATGAGACTTCTCATTGGTAGGCATCATGCAACGGTTTAGCACCCAAAGCAAATTAATTCCAGCACATATGACATGGGAACATATTTTCCAAGCATTTTTCATTTCATTTTCAGATTTGTAAATGGTACATGAAATGTCTTTGCGACAAAAAGGAACTTATGCCCCTCCACAAGATTAAGCAAGAGGGCTAAACATTCATGATGGCAAGCGAGCCTTTGGCTCCATATGATCAATAAACTAGCTATCCAACCACAAAGTAAGCATAGCAAAGCCACTAAAGCATGTCAAGATCATATATAGGCATTTACGCATGAGAGAGCATGTATATGACATTTTCAAAAATTAGCCATCAACCATGGATCATTCATCAAGATCATCAAGAGCTAAGCCAAACTAACCGTAGCATATCAAACAAGCTCACCAGAACATATATAGCAACCCATGGTAAACATTGTATATAGGAGAAGCTTTCCCTAAAAATGCATATGATACAAAATGCATGCAATCTAAGATACAAGGATGCCTATACATCATGTGACATATGCAATGCCAAATGCAAGAAATGCACCAACGAAAGCTATACATATGTTACAAACCGGCTCCTCGAGGGGAGGCAAAGCGGGCTCGACACCACCGGCAAAAGAAAGCCCCCACACACCCAACTCAAGAAATTAAACACACACCAAGTTCCCCCCGCAAACGAGTGAAAGTTGCTTGATCTAGGGGTTTGGTGAAAATATCGGCTAGTTGGTCACGTGTGGGTACATGGATCAAAGCTATCTTCCCTTTCTCTACGTTGTCTCTCAGGAAATGATACCTCACTTCTATGTGTTTGGTTTTGGAATGGAGCACTGGGTTCTTTGCAACGCTTATGGCACTGGTGCTATCACAATGAAGTGGGACATGGGTATACTCCTCACCAAAGTCACTCATGGTGTAGGTGATCCAAAGGAGCTGAGAGCAACAACTAGCAGCGGCAACATACTCGGCTTCGGTCGTGGATTGAGCCACACTCGACTGCTTGCGGGAAGACCAAGACACCAAAGAGGAACCCAAAAACTGGCAAGTCCCAGAAGTGGACTTCCTATCCAACCGACACCCGGCAAAATCCGCGTCTGAAAAACCATGAAGCGCCAAAGAAGAGGACGCGGAATACCAAAGGCCGAAGTCGGGAGTGTGACGCAAGTACCCGAGAAAATTCTCTTCACCGCTTGCCGATGCGAAGTCCTCGGAGACGCTTGAAAACGAGCGCACGGACACACCGAGAAGCGTATGTCCGGCCTCGTCGCCGTCAAGTAGAGGAGTGACCCGATCATGCTCCGGTACTCCTTCCGGTCCACGTGTTCACCTTCCTCGTCCGCATCAAGAGCCGTAGTCGTACTCATCGGCGTCGTCATAGCCTTGGAGTCCTCCATCTTGAACTTCCTCACAATGTCCTTGGTGTACTTAGCACTGGTGCACAAATGTTCCTTCCTTTGATTGCTTGATTTGTAGTCCGAGGAAGAACTGCAACTCGCCCATCATGCTCATCTCAAACTCCCTGCTCATATCATCTGCAAACCTTGCAACAAGAGAGTTAGACGAGCCACCAAAGACAATATCATCCACGTACACCTGCACAATCAGGATATCTCTGCCCTGCCTCAGCAAAAACAAGGTCTGATCGACCTTCCCCATCTCAAATCCTCTCTCAAACAAGAACCCCCTCAACCTGCCATACCAAGCTCTAGGCGCCGCTTCAACCCATACGGCGCCTTCCTCAACTTGTACACCGGTGGGGGTACTTCTCACTCTCAAACCCCGGGAGGTCGCCTCACATACACTTCTTCCTCCAGCACACCATTCAGAAAAGCACTCTTCACATCCATTTGGTGCAACTTGAACCCTTTAGCCACGGAAAAGGCTAGAAGGATCCTAATTGCCTCCAAACGGGCTACGGGAGCAAAGGTCTCCTCGTAGTCAATCCCCTCCTTCTGACTGAACCCTTGAGCAACAAGTCTCGACTTGTTCCTCACAACCTCACCCTTTTCTCCCTCTTTGTTTTTCCACACCCACTTTGTACCAATCGGCTTACACCACGGGGGAGGGTCAACCAACTCCCACACCTGATTCCTCTCAAAGTTCTCCAGCTCCTCATGCATCGAGTTAACCCAATTGTGATCAGATAGTGCGTGTCCAATGTCTTTGGGCTCAAAAGAAGCAACAAACGCAGCATGAGCAAAGTGGGAATTGTTTCGAACCCTCGACCGTGTAGTGCGTTCATTCATGTCGCCGATGATCCTCGAAGCTGGGTGATCCACCTGAACTCGCCGGGGAGGTTCTCGCCTCGAAGCTACCTCTCCCTCAACATCAGCTTCTCCTCGTTCTTGATTTGTCGTCGTAGGTGTAGCAGAGGGTCCATCCATCATCGTAGTCGAAGTAGTGGGTACATGTTCAGCCGGGGGCGCCGCACCGCCATCTTCATCATCACCATGTTCATGCTCCTCCTCCTGAAAGATCTCCTCGCCAAGCTCATCATCACCTGCACACTCAAAGACAAGCTGACTACGTGGCTCTGTCTCATCGAAGGTTACCTCGCAAGTCTCCACGATTTGGTTAGTTTCAAGATTGAGCACACGATATGCTCTAGAATGAGATGCATAACCAAAGAAAATGCCATCGACGGACCTAGCCTCAAACTTATCCAACTTCCTCGCCTTTCTTCGAACGAAACACTTGCAACCAAAGACATGGAAGTGACTCACCTTGGGTGTGCGACCATGCATCAACTCATAGCATGTCTTCTTCTTGTGCACTCTGAGGTATATTCTGTTCGACACATAGCATGCGGTATTCACCGCCTCAGCCCAATACCTCCTCGGAGTCCTATGCTCATCAAGCATCGTCCGAGCCATCTCGCACAAGGTCCTGTTTTTCCTTTCTACAACACCATTCTGGGGAGGCGTATACGGACTCGAAAACTGGTGCTCAAGACCCAAGTCATGACAAAAGGTTTCAAAACGAGAGTTCCCGAATTCCGAGCCATTATCACTTGCGGATAGCTCGTATGGCATCTCCGTGCCTCTCGTTCCTCAACCTCAAGACTAGATCTCGAACAAAACCAAACGTCTCCCCCTTCTCCTCAAGAAAGAACACCCACGCATACCGAGAATAGTCATCCACAACAACAAGGACATACCACTTCCCACCCGCGGATCGCACACGAGCCGGGCCAACAAGGTCCATATGGAGCGGCTCGCATGAACGCTCAGTCATCACATCGGTGAGAGGCGGGTGAGAAGATGCCACCATCTTGGCATGCCTACACGGAGCACAAACCAACTCTTTCTCAAGCCTCAAACGTGGCAATCCTCGGACCAAATTGAGTTTACTCAAGCGAGACAAAAGGTCAAAGCTCAAGTGACCCAACTTCCTATGCCACTTCCACAACTCACTCGAAGAACCAGCCAAGAAACAACGCTCAACACCCGAAGACTGAGAAAAATCAGCACGAAACACCTGACCCTCGGGAACGACCATACAAACAAGGTCTCCTCGAGAGTCCACAATCCGAGAACCACCTGGCCGAAACAACACCTCAAAGCCCTCATCCAACAACTGAGACACAGAAAGCAAATTGTACCCCAGCGATTGAACAAGAGCAACACGCCTCGAGTGATCTTGTCACTCACTTTTATCTCACCTTCTGAAAGCACACGCCCACGCCCATTGTCCCCAAAGGTGATGTACCTCTTCGTCACCACCGGGACGAGACTTGAGAACCACCCCCTGTCTCCGGTCATATGTCTCGAGCAACCGGAGTCAATCAACCAAATGTTCTTTAAGTCTCCCACACGAAATTCAAAAACAAGCACGTGAGCGAACAAACGACTCAAAGACCGGGGTTAGTACCAAAGGAGGAAAACCAGTGCCGAGCCATTTGCTCGAAAGTGGGGTTAGCACACATCAAGCCATCTTTCCTACCATAGCTACCACCACGAACACCATCTCGGTAACCACTCCGAGGGAACCACCCCTCCTTTGCACGGAGAAGGACCAAAACCACGGAACACAACCCGTGGAGCGTCCCTCCTCTCCTTCTCAAAGCTACGACTCCTCCCATCCCCGTAGTGACCTCGAGGGGGAGAATGCCTAGCAAGCCGACCACCTGCTTGTCTCTCCGGACCAACCACCAAGCAACTCCACCTCCGGACACCGAAACCTCTCGACTCACCACCTCGAAAACCACTCCGCCCCGAGTGCACCCCGTGGGGGCCGGTTAAACCGCCTAGCCGGGCCGGTCTAACCGCTCCCCTGCGGGCGGGCCGGGCCTAACCGCCTAGCCGGGGCCGGTCGGCCGCCCCCTCCGAACTGCTCCTCGGCTGCGGGAACTCGCATCTCCCCATGCCGGAACACTTCTCACCACAGCCTTACCCCTGGGTAGTGGCATACGAGGCTTAGGTACACCATGGGAAGGGTTGTACCTATCCTTGTTCGCCCACTCCTTTGCCATCCTCTCTTCCCGCTTCCTCTTGAAGCAAAACTCTTCCTTGTGACCCTCCTTCCCACAATAGCCACAACGGAACCTCACAAGCTTAGGTTTTGGCTTGGATTGGGGCTGCTCGCTTGGTTTCTCTCCACTCAACTCCTCCACCGATTTCTCCTCACTCGCCTTCTCTCTCACTTTCCCAAAGAACACTTTCCCCGAAGTGCTCACAAACTTGATGGGCTTTTGGAGATCATTTGTGGGTGTAGGAAATATAGGTGGAGCTGGGGTTGTGTCTAGTCGGTTCCTAAGATGGTTGGGTTTTGGAGGGAAATCATTTTTGTGGTGGGTTTTTGGTGGCTCCGGGATATTCTCTCCACTTCCTTCACCAACCTTGTTTGCCCCAAGCCCCTCACCATCTTGCCTCTTAAAGGCTTCGATCATCATCCTCAGCTGAGGCTCATGACCGGACAACCAACCCATCAACTCCCTCAAGTCATCATTCTCATCCTGCAAGCGATCAACATAATGTGCAAGCTCCAAATTTTTCAATGCATGCATTTCACAAGTAGAGCAGGATGTAGGCATGGGTTCCTTCAATTTAGCCTCGAGCGAACTAGTGTAAGCATGCAACTCATCAATCTTAGCATGCAAAACGGGGCAAGAAGTGCAAGCACCTAGCAAAGCGAGGTCTAGACTTAAGCTCGGCCACTTCAACCCTAAGCACATCTAGTTCCTCACACTTGGAGGCATGCTTCTCCTTAAACAAAGCAAGATCAGCAAGGAATATGGAGCAATCAGCACAATCATTTTCATCAGCAACAACAGGGCTAGCCTTAAGCGAATCAATCTCAAGCTTGCTATCAAGCACCTATGTCTCCAGCTCAGCCACTCTAGTCCTAGCATCCTCGAGTGAAGCCCTAAGCTCTTTCCTCATTTTCTTGGCCTCTCTAAGCATGTCATCACGGTTATCAAGCAAAGAGCCCAGCCTCTCATTCTCCTGGCGCAAGAAGGGAAGTTCATCACGCACCTCGTCGTCGGACTCAGAGTCCGAGTCGCTCTGTGTGCTCTTCTTGCTGCCGGAGCTCAGCGCCATGGTACAGAAGCCATCTCTCGCGAAGCAGCTCAGCCCGCTCAGGTTCTTGGACGACTTCTTGTTCTTGCGGCGATCTCCCTCGTCTTCACTGCTTCTCGAGCTCGAGGTGGAGTAAGCGGAACTGGAGTCGACGTCGCTCGCTCCAACCATCGCTCGGGCCTTGCCTCGGCCCTCCTTCTTCCTCGATCGTCGCTCGTCCTTGTACTTGTTCTTGTGCTTGCTCTTGTGGTCGCGCCTCGAACGGTACTTGCCATCGTTCATCCTCGGCTTGTGCTTGTAGCTGTCCTTGCTCTCGGCCTTCTCGGGCGGTCGGCGACGAAGTGTCCGGCTTGCCGCACTTGGAAGCGAGTCCTCGTGTTCCTCCTCATGTTCACGCGGTTCTCGTGCAGCCTCTCGAACCGCCTCGTCAACAGCGCCAGCTCGTCCTCTCCAAGGTCATCAAACTCCTCATCTGGCATAGACATCAAAGAGGAAAACGAGAACATCCTGGTGGATGGGTTAGAGTTGGTCTTTCCATTGGAACCACCAACGAGGGCAAGACTATGGGAGTCAGTCGGTCCCTCGAGCTTGGCAGTCATGCCCCTATCCACCTCAGCCGACTTGAGCTTCGAGAACAGCTCGTTCACCGTCAGAGTATCGTACCTCTCCGACTCGACTATGGCCTCGAACTTTCCGCCCCATATCGTACGATCCAAAGAGTGTAAGAGCTTGACCGCTCTATCATGATCATCGTACGGGAGCACGTCCACATTGGCCCTCATGTTTTTCACAACCATCGTGAACCTCTGGAACAAGGCATCGATGGACTCACCGGGGAGATGAGTGAAGTTCTCGTACTCTCTCCGATAGGTCGCATACAACCGTGCCTGAACCTGGGCGTTCCCAACATGAGCCTCCTTCAACACCGCCCAAATCCTACAAGCCAAGTGCTCGGTGTGCACCCGATCGAACTCGGCCGACACAAAGCACGAAACAAGTAGTCGACCGCCTTATTGTTGGCGTCGAATGCGTCCCTCGACCCCGGAGCAAGGAAATCCATCGGTGGACATAGCCTCGTGTCCACCGTGACATCCCAAAGCAACGGCGACCCTTTCCGCGGAGGAACGCACCCATCCGCTTGCTCCACATCCGGTAGTTCTTGCCATCGAAGTGTGGAGGACCCGAACCCCGTTCTCGGTACGCCATCCTTGGATCTTAGGGCGGTTAGAGTCAACAAAGACCCGAACCGGCTCTGATACCACTTGAAGGACCAATAAGGCGACCAGAGAGGGGGGGAGTGAATGGGAGCCGATAAAAATTCTTCTCGAGGGAGATTGAACCTCCGCCAAGACGAACTAGCTCGGTCGAACCCCCAAAATCACACGCTCCGCACTTCTACCTCCCGTTTGCCAAAACCACGTAGCCACCGGAGTGCTGCGGTCCCTAGGAACAAACTCTACCAACAACCACAACACACACGCAAGACCGGTCGGCGGAAACAACTCGAAAGCCGGCTAACCGGAGGGGGCGGTTATACGGGGTATAGGGGGCGGTTAGACCGCCTCCACTCGGCAACCAAGAAATCCTCCGAAACGCCTCTTCCGAGCACCAAAACACACCACGGTTTCACCAACGAGAGATCTCTGGTCAAGGCCATGCTAGCTACCGAGAAAATCTTGGCGAAAACCAAAACTTCACCCAAGGGCCTAGGGGCGGTCGGACCGGCTACCGGGGGCGGTCTAACCTCCCGTACCCGGGCAACGAACTCCATCCAAGAACACCTAGCAAACCGCACGAGAACGACCCCAAATTTCACCCGGACACTCCTCCGATCAAGGCGAACAAACTCACGAGAGGAAAATCCGGCGAAACAAAACTTTGACCCGGAAACACCCCGGGCGGTTAGACCGCCCCCACGTAGGCGGTTAGACCGCCCCTTCCCGAAAACGAACCCGCGGGTCAAACCTCAACTTCCTCGCGCCCGATCTCCCGAATCACTCCACGGATTGCGGCCAAACTTCGGGAATAGGCGGGTTACCTCCGGGCAACCTCTACCTCAAAGGAATCGACCCGAAACGCTCACAATCAAGAGGAATCGAAGAAATCGCTTCTCTAGGTCAAGAACTCGCCCAACTCGAGAAACCACCAAATCGAGTCCGATTCAAAGGGGATTTGGGGGCAAAGTCACCAGCCAAAGAGGCACAAGAACCTCATACGTGACACCCACCAAAAACTCCAAGAAATCGTTCTCAAAACACCGCCAAAAAGAGCTCCGAAAGTCAACACCAAAGAGACGGGAAAACCACCATGAAGAACAACGCCAAACCTTCTATACATGCCATGAATGGTTCATACAAGGTCTAGCTTGCCACCCAAACATCCATCCCTCTCTCTAGATCTCACATGAAGCTCTCAAGCTAGCCTCCTAAAAACCTAGGGAAAATGGTGAACGAAAATGGAAAAACCAAATGAGCTAGGGTTCAGAGAGTTAGCTGCCATCCACCCCTCTAATGAGTATATATGGAGGCACCCAAAAGACTAAAACGCCCTTCACTAATAACTAGGGATACATGCCCCTCAAGGGCGGATTTGGAATTCTTGATGTCTTCACCATCGGACGGATGCCGGCGACCGCACCCCTGCGTAGCCTCGACGCAAGCCTTGCGATCCCGACGTGTGTCCTCCGCTTCGAAGCTTCTCGGCGGCGGCGGCCGGGCGGTCGGACCGCCCCCACGGGTGGTTAGGCCGGCCCGGTGGATCCGACCGGCCCCGGGCGGTCCGACCGCCCCTCCGGGCGGTTGAGCGGCACGGGTGGCCGCACCTCCTCGTCGAGTCTTCGGCCTCGGTTTTGTGGCTCAACCGAGTAACCCGGTGGTTTTCCGGTGAACCACCGCAAACCCCGCGAACTCGGTGTAGCCTCCGCCAATCTCCACTCATGACTCGGCTCCCACGTAGTCCCGGCTCGACCTTGGTTTTGAGGCTCTACCAAGAAACCGTCCACGACTTCATCTTGCTGTTCATGCTACCATGCGGCCCGCACTTGACCCCGCTGGCCACCGGGTCCCTCGAACGAAGCCTACTTGTCTTCTCCACACCTGGAGGCCTCACCGGCGACGACCTTTCGCGCTTGTTCTTCACCTGCACCAACACGAGTCAAGCCGCAACCTGCACCTGCAATACTTAGCCAAGAATCACTCATCACACAAGGAAGCGACCATCCACCGGTCCTCGAACCACACATGGTCCTCATCAAGCATACACACTTCTTTTCAAGATTAATTCATTTCATGGTACATGAAGTGCCTTTGCGGCAAAAAGAAGCTTATGCTCCCCCATGAATGCAACATAGGCTAAACATTCACAATGATATCCGGCCTTTGGCCCAAATGCAAGAAAAAGGCATCCAAGCACAATCTAAGCATAGAAAGCACATTTAGACCAAAACGTGACATGGATACACTACTACACATGAGTGGAGCACATTTCACCAAAAATTAGTCAAGATTTGTATTTATTTCAAAAGGGGCTATCTCACCACACAGATATCTTAAATATTTCAAGAGCATAGCCTCACATCACCATTTCTCCACACATACGACCAATATCTCACAAATAGCCAAAGAGACTCAAATAAGGCATATGAAAGAAGCTCACCATCCTAAAATGCAATATGATATATGACAAGATGGCTATCCTACCATGTTTTGTACATCAAGCTTAACATGTATGTACATCAAGGTAAAACATGGTATGATACATATGGTACAAGAAAACCCCCCAAGAATCAACTAGAAAGGGCAACAAACCCCAAGTTCCCCCCGCAAGCGCACAAATGTAGCTTGGTCGAGAGGCTTTGTAAAGATGTCGGCTAGCTGATCTTGGGTAGGGACATGACTCAACACAATGGTTCCTTTTTCCACATTGTCCCTCAAGAAATGATACCTCACTTCTATGTGTTTGGTTACGGAGTGAAGCACTTTGGGTTTTTAGCTACGCTTATGGCACCGGTGCTATCACAAAGAAGTGGGATGCGGGTGCACTCCTCACCAAAGTCTCTCAAAGTGTATGAAATCCACAACAGGTGGGAACAACAACTCGCGGCCGCAACATACTCCGCCTCGGTGGTAGAGCGAGCTACACTAGGCGCTTGCGGGAAGACCATGAAACCAACGAAGACCCAAGAAGCGGCAAGTACCGAAGTAGACTTCCTCTCGACTCGACAACCAAGCAAAATCCGCATCGGAAAAACCATGAAGAGAGAGAGTCGAGGAGGAAGAATACCAAAGGCCAAGACCGAGGGCGGATCGTAGGTACACCGAAAATCCTCTTGACGGCCGTCGATGTGATGTCCTCGGCGAAGCACGAAAACGAGCGGAGACACACACGCGAAGCGTATGTCGGGCCTCGTCGCCGTCAGGTAGAGGAGGGAGCCGATCATGCTCCTGTACTCCCGTTGGTCCACTGGTTCTCCGTCCTCGTCCGCATCCAAAGTGGTCGTACTCCCCATGGGAGTCGACATCGGCTTCACATCTTGCATCTGGAACTTCCTCAGCATGTCTTTCGTGTACTTGGTCTGGTGCTCAAAAGTTTTGTTCTTCACTTGCTTGATCTGCAGCCCGAGAAAGTGCTGCAACTCGCCCATCATGCTTATCTCGAACTCCCTGCTCATCTCATCTTGACCGTGTAGTACGTTCGTCGATGCCCCCAATGATCTTCGACAGGGGATGCACTTCTTGAATCCGCCGGGGAGCCTCACGCCTCGAGACTACCTCCCCCTCAACTTCAGCTTCTCTCGCCTGGTCCTCTTGTCGCACCGTTGTTGTCCATGAAGTAGACGGTCCACGCTCCGTAGTAGTCGTAGGGGAAGTAGTGGGTACACACTCAGCTTCAGGCGCATGGTTCTCTCCATCATCATCTCCAGCTTCATCCTTCTCCTCTTCAAAGAGGTCCTCGGCCATCTCCTCATCACCTGCACATTCAAAGCCAAGAGAGGTACATGGCATTGTCTCGTCAAAGGTTACCTCGCAAGTCTCCATGATTTTGTTAGTCTAAAGGTTAAGCACCCAATAGGCTCTAGAGTGGTTAGAATATCCAAAGAAAATACCATCACTAGACCTAGCCTCAAACTTGTCGAGTTTTCCCTTCTTAAGAATAAAGCACTTGTAGCCAAAAACTCGAAAATGACTCACCTTAGGTGCCCAACCATGCATAAGCTTATAACAGGTCTTCTTCTTGAAAGTTCGCAATAAAATCCTGTTGGAAACATGACAAGCCGTATTGACCGCCTCAGCCCAATACCTCCTAGGAGTCCTATGCTCATCGAGCATCGTCCTAGCCATCTCACAAAGAGTCTGATTTTTTCCTTTCCACAACTCCATTTTGAGGGGGCACATAAGGGGTCAAATACTGATGTTCAAGACCTAGATCACGACAGAAGGCATCTAAACGAGAGTTCTTGAACTCTGAGCCATTATCACTGCGGATAGCTCGGATGGCATTCCCATGCCTCTCGTTTCTCAACCTCACGATCAGATCTCGAACAAAACCAAATGTCTCACTCTTATCCTCCAAGAAAAACACCCAGGCATAGCGAGAGTAATCGTCCACCACAACAAGGACATAGCACTTCCCACCCACCGAGCGAACTCGAGCTGGCCCAACAAGGTCCGTGTGCAATAGCTCTGTCGGACGCTCGGTCATGACATCGGTCAGGGGTGGATGGGGAGTGGCTACCATCTTGCCATGCCTACACGGAGCACAAACCAAATCCTTCTCAAGCTTCAACCTCGGCAATCCTCGGACAAGGTCAAGACCACTCAAGTGGGAAACCAAATCAAAGCTCAAGTGTCCCAACCGCCTATGCCATTTCCACAAATCAGAAGAAGGACCGGCCATCCAATAGCGAGCAGGACCCAAAGAATGAGAGAAATCAGCCCTAAAAATCTGACCCTCGAGGATGATCATACAGACAAGATCACCTCGACAATCCAGCAAACGAGACTCGCCAGACTTGAAACGCACCTCAAAATCCTCATCAAGCAACTGAGAAACCGAAAGCAAATTGAAACCCAAAGACTTCACAAGAGCAACTCTCTTCAACGTTACCTTGTCACTCACATGCACAACACCCTCAGAAATCACCCTTCCTCGTCCATTGTCCCCAAATGTGATGTACATCTTTTCCTTCACTGGGGTGAGGCTGGAGAACCACTTCTTGTCTCCGGTCATGTGTCGGGAACATCCGGAGTCAATCAACCAAATGTTCTCCAAGCCTCCTGCCTGTAGTCAGAAACAAGAACGAGAGTGAGCTAGCGACTCGACACTGGGGTTAGCACAAAGAAAGTTAAACCAGTGTCGAGCCATCTGCTCAAAAGAGGGGTTAGCAAACATCATTCCCTTGCCACCAAACTTCCCATGTCCCATGGGAGGAGTACGAGCACCACGAGGGGGGAAACGTGGTCCGTAGTTCCTCTGGAACCCAAAGCTGCGATCATCTCCCCTAAACCCGTATTGAGGACG
Organism: Cenchrus americanus; assembly: GCA_947561735.1. Classification (NCBI taxonomy): domain Eukaryota; kingdom Viridiplantae; phylum Streptophyta; class Magnoliopsida; order Poales; family Poaceae; genus Cenchrus; species Cenchrus americanus. Next base: position 158,386,361 of record OX387242.1, on the reverse strand, counting down.
AGTTGGGGGACGTCCAGCAAAACCACCACGAGCCCGACCAAACCTCTCACCAGCACGCACACCATCATCTCTCCTAACAAACCTACCACCCTGAGCTCCAACTCTACCAACACTCTTCACACTTCCCACACCCCGTGGAAGTGGCACTCTAGGCTCAGGAATAACATGGGACTGGCGATACTGTCTGGTTTGCTTGCTCCCTAGCAAGCCTCTCATCCCTCTTCCTCTTATAGCAAAACTCTGCTAGGTGTCTCTCCTTGCCACAATACTCACACCTGAAGGGGATGGGTTTTGGTTTTGGCTCTGGCTTCTCTTTAGGCTTCTCACCCTTCTTACTCACAAACTTCACCGGTTTCTGGAAGTCATTTGTCTTAGGTGGGAATTTGGGTGGATCTTGGGTTGTGTCAAGCTTGTTGCAAAGGTGGTTGGGCTTTGGTGTGAAAGTGTTCTTGGGTGCCTTTGGAAGTGGAACTTGTATGTCTCCAATCGCCTCAAACTCGGGGTTAGACTCAAAACACTTTTCATACACACTCTCCCCACTGTTCTCTCCCACTTTCTCACCCAACTTCTCAAATCCCAAACCACGACCATCCGCTCTCTTGAACTCCTCAATCATGATTTTCAATTGAGGTTCCTGCCCAGACAACCAACCCAACACCTTCCTCAAATAGTCATTCTCCTCATAGATGTCTTCCAAACGGGAAGTAAGTTCAAGATTGCGCAATGTAACTTCATCACAGCTAGAGCATGCATTTGCAACGGGAGATTTCAAAGATGCTTCCAAAGAACTAATGGTAGAACGAGCATCAACAAGCTTAGCATGCATAGTAGGACATGATTTACAAGCACCAAGCAAAGTGGGTCTAACCTTAAGCTCAACATACTCAGTCCTAAGAGCATCTAGTTTAGCCAAAGTGGAAGCATTCTTCTCATTAAGCAACTTGATCTCATTCAACCATGCATCACACTCAAGACATTCAACATCATCAGGAGTAGTAGGAGCAAGTTTCAAAGAGTCATTCTCAAGTTTCAATTCAAGCAATTTGGACTCTAACTCTCCTACTTTCTCACTAGCATTCTCAAGTTGAGCCCTAAGATCTTTCCTCATCTTCTTAGCATCTCTCAACACACTATCACGGTTGTCAATCAAGCCATTCAACCTAGTGATCTCAGCAAGCAAAGATTCAGGCTCACGATTTACCTCATCCTCCGAGTCGGAGTCGTTGTCTTCCTTGTCGCTCTTCTTGCTGCTCGAGCTATGGGCCATGCCACAAAAGCCTGCAAGCACCACACAGCTCAATCTGCTGAGGTTCCGGCTTGCACTATTCTTTCCCTTGCGCCTCCCGGCATCTTCATCTTCACTGCTTGAGTTTGACTACGCGTCGCTTGAGCTTGAGTCGACGTCGCTTGCACCGGCCACCATGGCTCTTGCCTTATCCTTCTTGTAGCCGCCCTTGCTCGGTCGCCGCTTCTCCTTGTCCTTGCTCTTGGACTTGCTGAAGTGCTTGCCCTTGGAGGAGTACTTGTCTTCACGCCTTGGGTGCGCCTTGTACTCGCTCATCTTGTACTTGTTCTCCTCCGCTTCCGGGCACTCGGCGATGAAGTGGCCACGCTTGCCACACTTGAAGCACGTCCCTGAGCTCTGCCTTGCATTCCTCCGACTCTCGTGTGGTCGATCAAACCTTCTTGAGAGCAATGCCAGCTCCTCCTCGCCCAACACATCAAACTCCTCATCTAGAATAGACATAAGAGAAGACAAGGAAAACTGTCGGCAAGAAGGGTTAGATTTGCTCTTTGATCCACCCACAAGAACAAGACTATGGTCAGTCGAGCCCTCATGCTTGGATTGCAACTTCCTGTCAACCTCAGCCGACTTGAGCTTAGAAAAGAGGTCATCCAACTCAATAGTCAAATATTGCCCAGACTCCTTGATGGCCTCAACCTTAGCACCCCAAACATTTGGGTCCAAGACATGCAAGAGCTTCAAAGCCTGATCATGCTCGGTGTAAGTAAAATCCTCAACATTAGCCTTCATGTTGTTCACGATGGCGGTGAACCTCTGAAACAACGCATCAATGTCCTCACCGGGAAGTTGAGTGAAGTTCTCATATTGCATCCGGTAAGAGACAAAGAGGCGAGCCTTCACATGGTTATCACCACCGTGAGCAACCAACAACTTCTCCCAAATTTGCCAAGCAAGATTCAAATGGCGAACACGCTCAAACTCAGGATCACACAAGCTCCGGACCAAGTGATCAACGGCTTTTGCATTTGCCTCATACTTGGACTTAGCACCGGCATCGGTCACCATAAGAGTATGGATGTTGACCGGAATAGCATAGGTCTTGTCAAGAACAATGAAATCCAACAACTTGCCACGAAGAAAGATCATCATACGAGCCGCCCACTTGTGGTAACCCTTGTCATCGAAGTGCGGCGGACCGCCCCGCTCAACGTAAGCCATCTTAGGATTCGAGACTTTCCAAAGTCACAAAGAATCCGGCACCAAGCTCTGATACCAATTGAAGGATCAGATGGCGACTAAAGAGAGGGGGGAGTGAATAGGAGCTGGTAAAAATTCTTCAATAAGAACCCGGCCTATACCCTAGTCAAATCCCAGTCACACACAAGCGATGGATCGAATCACACACCAATCGCCAAGACAACGAGGTTATGGATCAACCTCCAGTCTTAGGAACGATTCCTTGAAGCACACGCGGAAGCACGAGAAAGGAAGGGAGGAATCGAACCAAGAAGCAAAGCACTCAGCCTCTGGCGGACCGTCCGGCCAGGCAGGGCGGACTGTCCGCGATGGGCCGCGCGGACCGTCCGGCAGGGTACCGCGGACTGTCCGCACCCTTGCCGCGGACTGTCCGGCCTGAGCCGCGGACCGTCCGTTAAAGCGAACAGAACCTCCAGTAGCGAACCTCGAAAAACGGACCGTCCGCGGGGAGCACGCGGACTGTCCGCCAGGCACCCGCGGACCGTCCGCCCGCTGCTGCGGACTGTCCGAAACCACTTCCAACCAAAACTCAAAACCAAAACGGATCGAAAGCGGAGCCGAGCAAGAACACGAAGAACACGCTAAGAACACTGTTCACGCGGACCGTCCGCCAGACCCTCGCGGACCGTCCGCCAGGCACGGACAGAACTGAAAACAGCCCGACCCGAAAGTCAACTCCCCCAAATCATCATCAGATTTCCCCAAACGGTAGAAGCTGTAGAGACAAGGGTTTGGGGACTTGAAAAGTGTCACACAAGGATGCTATAGCCCAAAAATCTTGCCTCCTAACTCCTTAAATCACCAGGAATCGCGAATCCTTTGAGCACCACCAAAAGCTAGAGCACCAAACGAAAATCCTTGAATCGAAGTGGTTTCCCGGCGTTTGAGGGCACAAGATCAATCACAAAGATGCACGAGACATCTATCCATGTTTCCCTCAAAGAAATCCGGGGCGAAACCCACTCAAATCCGCGGAATCACACCCAGAACAAAGGCATGAAAACAGGCACAAAAAGACCACGAAAAACACAACTCCGTATCTTCTATACAACCAGGAAAGATTCACAAGGTCTAGCATGCCGCCCTAGCATCCATCCCTCTCAACAAATCTCTCATGAAGCTCTCATGCTAGCCTAGAGAAAATGGAGATGAAAATAGCTACGAAAAATGAGAAATGGGAGGGGGGAAATGAAACCCTAAGTTACCGAGAGAGCGAGCCATCCACACACACTCATGGCTTATATATCAGGTCCTGCCGGAGTGGTAAATGACTCGACTACCCCTAACTTAACTACTGGCGATACAACCCACGTAGGGGCATTTAGGTAATGTTTGTGGGTCTTGCCATCGGACGGCCACGCCTTTGCCGCACCCCGCGTCCTCCCGACGCAAGCCATGCGATCCCGCCACGTGTCCTCCGCTTCGAAGCTTCCCGACACGCCCGGATCCAGTCTCCGTCGTGTTGGGCCCTCGGACTTGGTTTTGAGGCCCAAACCAAGAAACTGTCCTCCGATGGTTTTGTGGGCAAACCACCAAACCCCGCGTGCTCAGTTCGGACTCCCACCAAGCCTCTTGACTCGACCGCCACCGTGCACCGGCTCGATCGTCCATGACTTCGTCTTGCTCGTCTCGCCACCATGTGGCCCGCACCTAGTCCCGTCGTCCACCGGGTCCCTCGAACCGAGCCTACTTGTCTCTCCATCTCCAGGAGGCCCCTCAAGGCTGAAGACCTTTCGCGCTCGTTCTTCACCTGCAACAACACGAACTAGGCCGCAGCCTACACCTGCGCACTGAGCCAAGAGTCAGTCCAACACCCGTTGCCAATCACTCATCACTGAGGAGCGGTCATCCATCGACCACCGGGACGCTCCTGGCCCACAAAGATATTCTGAGCAACGACATTACTTTGGTTAAAGGCAAGTGTGTCCTTGATCTTTTGTCCTAAGAATTATATTTAATCACTCATTGCATTGCTTGCATTAATGTTGATGGGTTCCTATTAAGGAATACCTAATATTTATGATTATTCCTTGTTAACCTGGGTTTACATTTATGTTGGGTAGCTATGCTTAGTTGCTATACCTGGGTCATGGTGGTTTTAATGAACATTAATGATGAATCATGTTATACCTTTGTGCTATGTCTTTGGATGCTTAATACAAGATCATATGTTTAATCGGAACATGGAGAACCACCCAGGACAACAGTGCAACCACAAGGACTATATGGCTCTGGTCTTGGCCGAGTAATTAGGGAAGTCTTTGTGTGGTTATTACTCACATAGTAGGTTGGGGACGGAGGAATGCTTTTATGGCTCTTCAATTCCGGAGTGGTATTGGAACGGAAGACTCTATGGCTGACCGTCCGTGAATAGAAGTGTGGTATGAAAGATAACCTCTGTGACATACTACTATGGACTAATACGCACGGGAGGACTCTTTGTAAAGGCCTCGTAGCGTCCATATGCAATCACACCTCGGTAGTGTGGTATGATGCCTAGCTAGCATCGCATGGTTGGGTTTAAAGTTCTTCGGGACTTTTACGCGACTTGTGGGTAAAGATGTACGACCTCTGCAGAGTGTAAAACTAATCGATTAGCCGTGCTCACGGTCAAGAGCGGCCTGGACCCTCACATGATAATTAAACTTGAAGATGGACTTAAATCGTGTTTTCTGGTTATGTTTGCCATTTGCTTATGGCGCACCTCTTATCTTATGCTTAATTGTGGGTTGGTATATACTTATACTTTATTAGTAATCGGGTGCTAATAAAACTTGACCAACTAAAACTGCTTAAATGCTTATAGCCCAGTCCACTATAAAGCCTTTGCATTCATTCTTTTCCCCACACTTGCTGAGTACGACAAGTGCTCACCCTTGCTATAAACAATGTTGCTTAGAAGGAGGAAGCTACATGAAGATGACGTGAAGATGTTGTTGAGTGCTAGGCGTACGCAACCCCCAGTCGATTGCCTGTGATGTTTGGAGCCTTCGTTTCCAGGATAAAGCGTAAATCTCTGATAATCTTTCTTTTTCTTACGTGATATTGTTTCTGTATACACTTTTATGTCACTATATGCATGAAACTTGATCCTGGCATGCATATAGGTTTGCACTTGGTCTTCTTCGGAAAAACGGGTGTGACACGAGGCATATGACCAGAGACAAGGGGTGGTTCTCAAGTCTCGTCCCGGCGGTGACAAGGAGGTACATCACCTTTGGGGACAATGGGCGTGGACGTGTGCTTTCAGAAGGTGAGATTAAGGTAAGCGACAAGATCACTCTCAAGCGTGTTGCTCTAGTTCAATTGCTGGGGTACAATCTACTTTCTGTGTCCAAGCTGTTGGATGAGGGTTTTGAGGTGTTGTTTTGGCCTGGTGGTTCTCGGATTTTGGACTCTCGAGGGGACCTTGTCTGTATGGTCGTTCCCGAGGGTTAGGTGTTTCGTGCTGATTTTTCTCAGTCTTCTGGTGTGGGGCGTTGTTTCTTGGCTGGTTCTTCGACTGACTTGTGGAGGTGGCATAGGAAGTTTGGTCACTTGAGCTTTGACCTTTTGTATCGCTTGAGTAAACTAAATTTGGTCCGAGGATTGCCACGGTTGAGGCTTGAGAAAGAGTTGGTTTGTGCGTCGTGTAGGCATGCCAAGATGGTAGCCTCTTCTCACCCGCCTCTCACCGATGTGATGACTGAGCGTCCATGCGAGCTGCTCCATAGGGACCTTGTTGGCCCAGCTTGTGTGCGATCTGCGGGTGGGAAGTGGTATGTCCTTGTTGTGGTGGACGACTACTCTCGGTATGCGTGGGTGTTCTTTCTCGAGGATAAGGGGGAGATGTTTGGTTTTGTTTGAGATCTTGTCTTGAGGTTGAGGAACGAGAGGCACGGAGATGCCATACGAGCAATCCGCAGTGACAATGGCTCAGAATTCAGAAACTCTCGTTTTGAAACCTTTTGCCATGACTTGGGTCTTGAACACCAGTTTTCGAGTCCGTATACGCCTCCCCAGAATGGTGTTGTGGAAAGGAAGAACATGACCTTGTGTGAGATGGCTCGGATGATGCTTGATGAGCATAGGACTCCGAGAAGGTACTGGGCTGAGGCGGTGAATATCGCGTGCTATGTGGCAAACAGGATCTACCTCAGAGTGCATAAGAAGAAAACATACACGATCGCACACCCAAGGTGAGTCACTTACATGTCTTTGGTTGAATGTGCTTTACTCTGAACAAAGGGAAGAAGCTGGATAAGTTTGAGGCTAGGTCTGTCGATGGTATTTTCTTTGGCTATGCGTCTCATTCTAGAGCATATCGTGTGCTCAATCTTGAAACTAACCAAATCGTGGAGACTTGCAAGGTAACCTTCGACGAGACACAGCCACGTAGTCAGCTTGTCTTTGAGTGTGCAAGTGATGATGAGCTTGGCGAGGAGATCTTTCAGGAGGAGGAGCATGAACATAGGGACGATGAAGATGGCGGTGTGGTGCCCCCGGCTGAACATGTACATACTACTTCGACTACGGTGGTGGACAGACCCTCTCCTACACCTACGACGACAAATCAAGATCGAGGAGAAGCTACAGTTGAGGGGGGGGTAGCATCGAGGCGAGAACCTCCCCGACGAGTACAAGTGGATCACCCGGCTTCGAGGATCATCAGCGACCTGAATAAACGCACTACACGGTCGAGGGTTCGGAACAATTCTTATTATGCTCATGCTGCATTTGTTGCTACTTTTGAGCCTAAAGACATTGGACACGCACTATCTGATCACAATTGGGTTAATTCGATGCATGAGGAGTTGGAGAACTTCGAGAGGAGTCAGGTTTGGGAGTTGGTTGACCCTCCCGCAAGGTGTAAGCCGATTGGTACAAAGTGGGTGTGGAAGAACAAAGAGGGAGAGAAAGGTGAAGTGGTGAGAAACAAGTCGAGGCTTGTTGCTCAGGGGTTCAGTCAGAAGGAGGGGATCGACTACGAGGAGACCTTTGCTCCCGTAGCCCGTTTGGAGGCCATACGGATCCTTCTAGCATTTTCCGTGGCTAAAGGGTTCAAGTTGCACCAAATGGATGTCAAGAGTGCTTTCCTAAACAGTGTGTTGGAGGAAGAAGTGTATGTGAGGCAACCTTCGGGGTTTGAGAGTGAGAAGTACCCCCACTGGGTGTACAAGTTGAGGGAGACGTTGTATGGGTTGAAGCAGGCGCCTAGAGCTTGGTATGGCAGGTTGAGGGGGTTCTTATTTGAGAGAGGTTTTGAGATGGGGAAGGTCAATCACACCTTGTTTCTACTGAGGCAGGGCAGAGATATCCTGATTGTGCAGGTGTACATGGATGATATTCTCTTTGGTGGCTCGTCTAACTCTCTTGTTGCAAGGTTTGCAGAGGACATGAGCAGAGAATTTGAGATGAGCATGATGGGTGAGTTGCAGTTCTTCCTTGGGCTACAAATCAAGCAATCAAAGGAAGGAACATTTGTGCACCAAGCTAAGTACACCAAGGACAGTGTGCCGAAGTTCAAGATGGAGGACTCCAAGGCTACGACAACGCCGATGAGTATGACTATAGCTCCTGATGCGGACGAGGAAGGTGAACATGTGGACCAGAAGGAGTACCGGAGCATGATCGGGTCACTCCTTTACTTGACGGCCACGAGGTCGGACATCCAGTTCTCGGTATGTCTGTGCGCTCGTTTTCAAGCATCTCCGAGGACTTCGTATCGGCAAGCGGTGAAGCAAATTTTCATGTACTTGTGTCACGCTCCCGACTTCGGCCTTTGGTACTTCGCGACCTCTTCTTTGACGCTTCATGGTTTTTCGGATGCGGATTTTGTCGGGTGTCGGTTGGATAGGAAGTTCACTTCTAGGACTTGCCAGCTTTTGGGTTTTTCTTCGGTGTCTTGGTCTTCCCGCAAACAATCGAGCGTTGCTCAATCCACTACCGAGGCAGAGTACGTAGCCGCTGCTAGTTGTTTCTCTCAGCTCCTTTGGATTTCATACACCATGAGTGACTTTGGTGAGGAGTATACCCATGTCCCACTTCAATGTGATAGCACCAGTGCCATAAGCGTTGCAAAGAGCCCAGTGCTCCATTCCAAAACCAAGCACATAGAAGCGAGGTATCATTTTCTGAGAGACAACGTAGAGAAAGGAAAGATAGCTTTGATCCATGTACCCACACATGACCAACTAGCTGATATTTTCACCAAACCCCTAGATCAAGCAACTTTCACTCCTTTGCGGGGGAGCTTGGTGTGTGTTTGATTTCTTGAGTTGGGTGTGGGGGAGCTCCTTTGTAGCATATGTATAGCTTTCCTTTGTGCGTTCCTTGCATTTGGCATGGCATATGTAACATGATGTATAGGCATCCTTGTATCTTAGATTGCATGCATTTTTTATCATATGTATTTTGTAGAAAAAGCTTCTCTCATATACATTGTTCACCATGGAATGCTATTTTTGTCTTTGTGAGCTTGTTTGGTATGCTATGGTTAGTTTGGCTTAGCTCTTGATGATCTTGATTTATATCCTTGGTTGATGGCTATGTTTTTGAAAAATGTCACATATATGCTCTCTCATGTGTAAATGCCTTTATATAATCTTGACATGTTTTAGTGGCTTGGTTATGCTTAATTAGTGGTTGGATATCTAGTTTATTGATCATGTGGGGCCAAAGGCTCATTTGCCATCATGAATGTTTAGCCCTCTTGCATTATCTTATGGAGGGGCATAAGTTCCTTTTTGTCGCAAAGACATTTCATGTACCAAATATGAATCTGAAAATGAAATGTAAAATGCTTGGAAAATGTGGTCCCATGTCATATGTGCTAAATTTAATTTGCTTTGGGTGCTAAACCGTTGCATGATGCCTACCAATGAGAAGTCTCATACATAGAAGTAGGCACATGGCTCGGTGGCTTTGACATGACATGAGGTGCTTGTGGGTGTTTGTGATGGTCTTATGATTAAAATGGCTGTCCTAGCATGAAGTTTGTGTGGCTTTGCTATTTTGATATGGTTTTATCATGTTTAGGACTTTGCTCATGAGAGGCAAATTTTTCGCAAAATTGCCCAAATCCATCTTAGCTTCGTCCAATGGTTGTGAAACTTGATAATCATGTAGTTGAGATCGATATGAAGCTGTAGAGTATCTAACTTGCTCAATTGGACATGTGTAGCATCCTATGTTGAGTTTTGCATTTTTGGCTTGATTCATGCATTGCCAACAAGGGGGAGAAGTTTGAGTTTGAAATGGCTTGCTGGATGCTTTTAGAAGGTTTCCAGGTGGTTTCGAGCCATTTCTGGGCTCTTGTGTGCACCGGTCTGACCAGTCGAGGTCACCGGTCTGACCGGTCAGAGTGCTGGTCTTGTGCACATGTTAGGCACTGGTCTGACCGGTGGTGGTGACCGGTCTGACCGGTGTGAGATGAGCTGATGCAGCTGCTCTATTTTCATGTGGTGTTTTGCATGCATTCGTCTAGGGGGAGTTGCATTGGTTCAGGGGGAGCTTGCATGTGTGCAGGGGGAGCACTTTGTGGTTTTTCGAGCTTTGGTTTGGTGGTTTGCGCTCTTTGCTTGAGCTTCGTTTTGTCTCGGATGTGTCGAGCCGTTGCCCTTGCCTAAGGGGTCCGAGACTTGTCTTCTTCAAGTGATCTTGCTCTTTGCCTTCGTTTGGCTTTCGACCGCTTGTTGGAGTTTCTTTTTGTTCTTTTCTTTTCTTTTTCTTATCTCTCTTGTTACTTTTTGTGGGTGTTGTCAATACACTCACCAAGGGGGAGATTGTGGACCATGTGTGATTCGAGGACCGGTGGATGGTCGCTTCTGTTGACGCAAAAAGTGCACCTAGCGCCAAACACACAGCAAGCCGAACAAGCTGGCTTCACACGCGCAAAGAGTCACGAGACGTGCCAGTCATTTTTTCCTGGAAATTAACAAAAGATAAAGAAGTTAGATACCAAAGTTTGGAACTTGCCGGGTGGTACCAGACAGTTCCATATTTACGGTTAAGAAGCTAGATGGGATGACACATAGCTATGAAGAGCTATCTGCCAATAAACTGAAACCATTTGGGAACTTGTAAAGGGAAAAAGTAATATTGCCGAATGGATGACGTAAGCATGACAGCGATCGGTCTTTGTTTGAACAAGGATGCACATGCACGAGGCCATGACCGATCCCCATGAAGATTAGCATTAAATAAATGAATAAAGTAAAGCACGGACATGATCATGTAATAAACAAGCATGCATAGATCCAAAGCACTAGTCTACCGCATGTCTAGGTATTTTAAAACCCGTCGGGTACGATATCAAACAAATCTATCCACCGCATGATACAACTTGCATGAAAAACCGTACCACTTTCCACAAATAGATCTATCCACCGCATGATACAATCTAAATATGGAAAGCTAAAAGCATACATCATTTAAAGCATGAATAAAGCACGTGTTGTACTCTTGAAGAAACATAACCGAATACGGCTGAACAGCCGATTCGGGGTCCATGAAGAAGGAACAAACATTACCAAGTAAATAAATCTATCAGATTGATTTGAGATCTAATCCACCGGATGACTAGCTCCAAAGCAACCCAAAAACCTGCATCTACCGCATGATACCCGGCTCTTTCAAGATTTATTCAAACATTAGCAAGCTTGAACCCGCAACACGTAACAATCTAGATCGATTCGGTTTCAGCTATCGGAAAGCACAAGATCCACGTGTTAAAATACGAACTCGACTCGTAAAAGGATCCCGAAAGGATGAAGCCGATCCAAATCTATCTAGATTTGGCAAAAGTGTGTTACATGAATTTAAACATAAAGTAAAAACTCAAAGCAACACGGGGTAACTTAATGAATCTATTAGATCTTGCCAAAATCCAATAGAGCCGATAACTAGCTTCAAGCTAGATCTTAGCCTACCGCATGGCTCATGACCTAACAAGAAACCCTCTTGAACCAAGCTTGAATCTACCGCATGACACGAAGCATGGTAACAAGACTACTTGCATCAGATCTAAATCCACCGCATGATACTAGACATGATACAAGGTTGCCGGTACTCACGGAGGTCGACGGATCGATGAACCCTCTCGAAGAACTCGACGACACGACAAAAGGACTCTAGGGTTTGGCGTAAGGCCGGTGTATATTGAGGAATGATTGTGCGTTACATACATTCAGGGGTCATATTTATACCCTGTCAAGTACAACTTCGAATGGATTCGTTGCCTAACTTATCTCTAAGCTTGATCGCCTATCCATCCATTCGTTCTCCCTGATTGAGCCACGTCACCGTCCAATCCTGCAAAATCAGCTCTACAGTTCCTTTTCCGAACTGGAGCAGATAGCTGACCGCAGATCTCTTTGCCGAATATCTCTGAAAAGATCCTTCCTTCCACCAGACGGACTCTTTATTGAACCGGACCCACAAGTCAGACTCCTTACCAAATTTTGGTGTTAACAGCTTCCTTGTGTGATGAGTGATTGACAACGTTGTGTGGACTGATTCTTTGCTAAGTATTGCAGGTGCAGGTTGCGGCTTGACTGGTGTTGGTGCAGGTGAAGAACAAGCACGAAAGGTTGTCGTCGGTGAGGCCTCCAGGTCTGGAGAAGACAAGTAGTCTTCGTTCGAGGGACCCGGTGGCCAGCGGGGTCAAGTGCGGGCCGCATGGTGGCAAGAACAGCAAGATGAAGTTGGTGGACGGTTTCTTGGTTGAGCCACAAAACCAAGGTCGAGCCGGGACTTCGTGGGAGCCAAGTCATGAGTGGTGATAGGCGGAGGCTACATCAAGTTCGCGGGGTTTGCGGTGGTTCACCAGAAAATCACTGGGTTACTCGGCTGAGCCACAAAGCCGAGGCCGAAGACCGGGTGTGGCTGTCTGGCCAAAACCGGCCTGACCGGTTTGGTGAACTGGTCTGAATTGTTTGGGGTCGCAGGGCGCCGGAAGCTTCGAAGCGAAGGACACGCGTCGGGATCGCAAGGCTTGCAACGAGGCTACGCGAAGTGCGATCGCCGGGCATCCGTCCGATTGTGCTACAAAGACAAATTCCCAAAGTGCTCTTGGTGGGTGTGTATCCTAGTTTAGGCTTTAGGGGTATTTTAGTCTTTGGGCTTGCCTCCATGAAACCCAAGGGGTGAACGTCTAGGAGTGTTCGCTGTTGCCCTATGTTGCAGCTGTTTCGAGTTTGGGTTGGTTTGGAGCTCGGTTGGCCAGTTTGGTGTTTTGGGGCTTTCTGGCTGAGATCGTTCTGACCGGTGTGTTGCATCGGTCTGACCGGTGTGGAGCCTTTCTGTGGAAGTCGGCAAGTTTCACCAGCAGGGATCGGTCTGACCGGTGGTGCTCACCGGTCTGACCGGTGTTGGTCAGTGGACTCGAGGTTTGGTGTTCCGCTGCGTTCTCGGGTCGGAAGGTTGTGTGTTGGTTCCTAGGTCCAGTGGCACTCCAGTGGCTACGTGGGCATGGCCAACTTGGGTAGTAAGTCGGTAAAGTGTGTTGTAAGTCGTGTTCGTCTTGTTGGAGCTTTCATCTCCTTCGAGAAGAATTTTTATCGGCTCCCATTCACTCCCTCATCTCTGGTTCGTCGTTTCGGTCCTTCACAATGGAGTCAAAACAAGATTGGGAAGTGTTGATGAGGAACTTTATGAAGGAATTTTATTCGCCTACCAAGACTCAGAGTTTGCGCAACAAGATTGATACATTTGTCCAATTGCCCATGGAGACAATTGCGGAAGCTTTGGAACGTTTCAATTGTGAAAAGGACAAGCATGGGGGGAGGCCAAGGCTTTGTTTTGTAGGAATATCATGGAGGCAAGGGAGCATGGAGGTGACTCAAAGCAAAATCATCAAGTGGTAAGAGCAATAACCGAAGGAGTGGAGAAGAACGTTTGGATGCAACCTCGCGAAGCACGCGGTCATGAAGCAACAAAGCAAGCATGAGCACACTGGACAAGAATCGAGCCAGGAGGAGAAGAGAGGCCCCTAGGCCGGGCGGACCAGGCCGGCTGGCCTACACCCTTCGAAAGCCCCTCGGTGCCCATCTTCCTCAGGTAAGTCACTTGCCCAAATCCTTGTTTGTGTGCTCAAGTGCGTAGTACAGAACCACCTTATACTTAGCCAGCCATCCCGAGTTTGTTTCGTCTCACAAAAACACATCCTAATACCACTCAAAGTCCATACTCCAAATAATATTTGTGTACCTTGTTACCGGTTGAAAACCCCGGATATATATTTGAGAGAGAGAGTGCAGCAACCTTGTGGAAGAAAGCTACAAGTCTTTTCACCAAGAAGAAGGGGTCATCATCGTCGAAGCCATCAACAACTTCTTCAAGGAGGCACTCGGTTTCCGAGTCTCCTCGGATTATGGAGGAGGACACGGCACTGCCGAGGAAGAACGACGCTGTTCTCCTCGGTGGAATGAGGGCCACACAAAGCTCGTCTATGAGGTTCACCGAACCTCATGGATGTACAAAGGAGCCACCCGTCCAACCTCGTCGCTCAAAACGTTTATCCGCTCCACCTCTATACACTTCGTGGTATTCGGAGTATGGGTTTATCATCATGACGGAGGAGGAGGAGAAGAAGCTCACTTGACTTGAGAAGAGGCTTGTGGCAAACGTCGACTTCGACGACCAAGCTCTCCTAGTGTTGGGTTTTCATACGGATATTTACTACATGTTGGGACACCTAGGATAGGTGCAATTCTCCAACGGAGTGTCAGCAAACACCCACAAGGAATTCACCTTGGAAATTCTCATGACCATGGTGCCTATCCTTGATGAAGGAGTGTCGAGTCTCTCATTCCGTTTGGGGGAGTTGAACAGGTGGTTCCCTATGAGTATATTAGGGAATTACTCGGTTTTCAAAAGGGAGCCCCGAAACAAGTGGATGTGCATGGAGGCACATTGGAAAGTTTTTGGAGTATGATCGAGGAAGAAGCCCACCAACAAAGAAATAGTATCCGGAACCCCATCATCCAAGTATTTCACTCATGGGTGTGTAAGAGGATTTTGGGGGAATGAGAGACAAAGATAACCAACACGGAGTTGAATTGGCTTTACTCGGCTTTGATTGCTAGGCAGCCAATCGACCCCACTCACCTTATGATCAACCGGTGGTGCTGTGAAGCAACATCGGGTTCGGAGATATTGGTTCGAGGTGTTACCTCTCCATGTTGGCTATCTCTTTGAGACTGGGTATTACAAGGAACCCGAAGCATCTCCTAGCCAGGACCTCCCTAGGATTTGATTATATTTAGAAAAGCAAATATATAAGTGGAGATGAGAGAGAGGCTTCAAAGTGGCCAAGGTGAATTTGCCCCTTCCGAATGCAAGACTAAGACTCTTTATTTAAGGGAAGGAAGATTGGTTAGAGGAAGGAGTCCTTGTGCTGGAAAAGAAAAATAAATGAGGAAAAATTGTAGAAGAAGGATCATCCTCGACACAAGAAGGAGGTGCACAACAAAACTATGTGCCACCATTTGGAGGAACTCTGACGCTGCCGAGTTACTATGGTGATGTACCAATGCAAGCATGGGGGAGTGGTGCAGCCATGCCCCCACCAAATTTTGCGGTGCCCAACGTAGCTTTTGCGGAACCATATACACATCTTCCTCAACCACAACAAAGTGTGGCCATCATTGGAGGATACACTGCGAGAAACATGCAAATTATCGCAGCCATACAAACCAAATGGGTGAAGGAATGCAAACATCGCTTATGAGCTTTGATGCCTTCACTTAGCACCGTCGGACAATTCTTAGGAGGAGCGGTGCAATCCTATTATATCAACCACCAGTGGAAGATTAGAGAGAGGAGGAGTTTTAGTTCATCTTTCCTTTTCCTTTTCCCTTTCTCTTTAATTTTCAGCTTGTTTGCGCCTTTGTGTGCGTAGTGTTTTCAGTTTTTATTTAAATTTTCATCATGTTTGTTAGTTTTTATTTTCATGAATAAAGTCACCACCTTGCTTTTACCTTTGGCAAAGATACAAAGTTTGTGCCATGACGATATATGATGATAATTGCCACTTTGTTTATCTTTGTACTTGTTTTATGCATGATTAAGCTAATGCTCTACTTAAATGCAAATCTGAAATTATCTAAATTATAGCTTAGTCTTTAGCAGAGGTTATGATAAAAATAAAGGATCCATAGTGTTTTATGTGCTCTCAAGTTTTAGATGGATTAAAGATGATTTATTTTTGTTCTTAAAAGTAATGCTAACCTTGTCATAAATACCACTTGCATGTTGCTCTACCTATCCAGAACCATATATATATTTGAGTGCAAAAACTTGGTATCCAAGATTAATTTTTGGGTGAGTTATTTCAGGCCTTGATTTCTCTGGCCCGAAACTAAGAAGCCGGTCATTCCATTTTTGTGTATCTATCTTATTGCTAGCCTTTTATCTGTGCATTGTTTATCCCCACATCAGAGATTTCACAACCCTCACTGGATATCCACCCTTAAAACCAAATATCATCTTTTGTGTTTACCTCCTTGACCACAACATATCATTGAGTATGGATGGTCCATTCGAGGAAGATCGCAAGATGGTGCCAAGATTGAAGATTTCAAGTATCTCTCCAAAGGAAAAATATTTCTAGTACCTACCTTATCTCTATCACATCTTTGCCCGAGGATGAGCAAACGTCTAAGCATGGGGGAGGAGGTAGGTACAATGCAATTTTAGAGTTCAAAGGGAAGCAAATAAAAAAAGAAGAAGAAAAGTGAAAAAGAAAGAAGAAGAAAAAAAGTGAGTATAAAAACATTGAGAAAAGAAAAAATATATTAGTATGTATGATATAAAAAATAAAATAAAGTGAACTCCCGGTTCTCTAAAGTGCATTAGGAATTTCAAGATTTAAAAGATCCAAACTCATCTTTTCCAACCATGTGCAATCCGATAACAAGGACTTCCTTTGTTCCTTGGGATCATTCTTTCTCATTTGCACATGTCCATCTATCTCAATGTGTGTGTATTTTTCGCTCCCCTCCTTGATATAACATTATTTTCCAATGACCTTTTTGACGAGTCTCGGTAAGACCATCAAAAGCTTGTCTTGTTTTGACAACATCTCATTTATAATATCTTGGTAGAACTAAACTTTCCCAAAGAGTTTCATATAAAGCCTACCACTTACATATATGTTTTGAGAGGAAAAGGAGTAGAATAAATAGGCTTGAGAGACAAGATAAAATGACAGTTCATGAGCAAGATGCAAGGCGGTTTATATTTTTGAACTTGGTTTAGCTCTTTTTCATATCGTTCTTTATTTCAAAAATTCTGAGATCCATTTGAATTTTTGGAGAATGTAAATACTTGTGGGATAAGCTTAATTAATAATCTACCCTCTGTAGGGATGAAGGCTAGTACATTATGAAACTTTAACGAACTAAACTTTTGAGAGCATTATGTTTTCTCGTGTATGATCAAGTGCAAGGTTTAAACAATGAAGGGCAATGCTGATATCAATCAAAGGCTTACTCGAGGACGAACAAGGTTTAAGCATGGGGGAGATGTTGACGGTGAAATTCCGTCAACCTAGCCATGAGTTTACCTTTGGTGTTGGCATGACTTTTATATCTTATCCATTGGTACTAACCCCCTAGGTATAACAAGTTCGTTCGTGCATGTCGGTTTTGGAGTTTAGTGTTTATGCAGGATTTTAGCGTTGAAAGCAAGACTTTCGTGATAAGCTCAATAGGCACCTTATGACAAGACCTTGAAGCCCGGTACAAGTCAAACAATGAAGTAAACATGACTCCAAGAAGCCCAAGGACCAAACCCGAGAAGATGGAAAACTCCGAGGACCCAGCCAGAAAACTACTAAATCTTGCGGGGCAAGGAGCTTCATCTAATCCGAAAAGAAACTGATGACAAGGGCCCACATGCAGCTGGGGGAAGAATCTAGAAGACTCGGGAAGCAACACCGGGCAAAGGAGGCCGTGGGCTGGGCCGAAGTGGCCCATGCTAGCCGGCCCAGCCCACTTCGAGGCCCAGTTGGTCCCCCCTTTGTCCTAGCCGCCTCTCGGGCTATTTATAGCCCTTGACCGAGAGCCACGCAAGAATGCATTCGTCATCCGCCGTCGAGGAGCAGAGAAGCTTGAGGGACACTATCTCGGAGATGAGGGTCGTGCTAGTTGTCTAGGGTCTCCCTAGCCGACGTGGGAACCTTGCATGGAAGACCACGTTGGAGCTCCGGAGCAAGGATCAAGATCGAGGTAGGATCCCAGTGGTGATCTTGTTCTTGTAATCATTCATGGTGAAGTTTTATAGTGAAACCGATTTCTAGCGATCAAGTGCCTTCTCGATGATTTTGTTCTCCCTTGGCATTGCTTCTTCCCCAATCTATACTTAAGATAGATTGCATAGGGTGCTCTTGTAGCTGCGGTGTCTAGAGGTGCATACCGGACCGACCAAGTGATTTCAACTTGTTCTTATCGAACTCGCCCTAGGCTAACCCGCACGAATAGGGGTGCGTTGTGACAGAACGGTGGCTCCAAAAGGCGTGGCGTCTTCAGAATCGGACTGGAGGCCACGGTTTAAAGATGCTTTTAATGACATTTGCTTTTCTACTTCATCTATCTTGTTTAGATCTACAACATAAGCATGATCTATACTCTCTAGATCGGTTATCTCTTTGCTTTCTCTTTCTACCTCTTTAGTAGATTAGATTAGATGTGTTCTCTTCGATTAGATGCAACTTGATTCTTTAAAAGATAGCTTTCCTTGCTTTACTAGATTGAATCCTTTGCGTTTCACATTGTTCCACGGATTCCATACCTTGGATTCTCACACTTAAGGGAAGAAAGGTACCTTGACTACGACGGGGGATTTGTCCGCTTGCAAATCCATATGAAGATTGATACGAATATACACCGTCAACAGTCAATATCATTAACGCAATTTCGGGGGGGGGGGGGGGGTGCTCTAACGAACCGGTACACACAACGAAGCGTCAGAGGCAAGAGTACTACCGAAGCGTCTCACACATCTGCTAGGGGAAATACTTCCACCTGCCATGGTCCCACATACAAATAACCTTCATAGCGGCTGATATCAGGCTAGAACATTACCCTCACAATGACCCCCTAGTCATAAGGGAGAACATTGGCAAGAATACAAAGTACTACTTCGGCAACGATGTGAGTCAAGTCCTAGTGGACAATGGTAGCTCAACGGATATTTTAACTTGGCAGAGCTTCTCAGACATGGGCTTCTAGAAAGAGGACTTGCAAAAGGCAGAGCACCCGTTATACGGCTTCCGCGACAAGAGAATCGAGGCACTGGGCAAAATCGATGTCAACATGACCTTTGGGCAAGATGCCACCATGAGAATTGAAATCATCACCTTTGATGTCATTGACTTTGTATACCCATACAATGCCATCTTCTGGCGCAATACAATCAACAAATTCACAGTTGACATTCACCAAGGCTATTTTCTAATGAAGATACCAACCGCGGCCGGGGTCATTTCGGTATATGGCAGTCAGGAAGAGGCTTGGAGAGCTGAAAGGAATACTTCAGTGCTCAACAGGCAAGTGCATGTTATTGATGAGGCCGAAGGTAATGACGTCTTACCAAAGGCTGAGCAGAAGGCCGAAGCTCAAATGAGGCACTCAATGAAACAAACCGAGGCTGAACATATGAAAGCAGTTGACGACACCAGGACAGTTCCCTTGTGTGCAGATGTACCCAGCAAAACCGTCATGATAGGCACCGAAGTCAGCAATGAGGAAGAAAATAGACTCCTGGAATTCCTTCGTCACAACCAGGAAGTCTTTGCATGGTCCAAGACAGACTTGATAGGTGTCCACTGATTCTTCATAGAGCATGCCCTAAACACCGAACCAAACGTGAAGCCGAACCTACAGCAACAAAGGCCAATGTCAGACGACAAAGTCAAATCTGCAGAAGCTGTAGTGCAGAAACTGCTTGACGCGGGAATCATAAGGGAAGTACAGTACCCTGTGTGGGTGGCAAATGTTGTAATGGTGTCGAAGAAGAATGGCAAAATGCGCATGTGCATCGACTTCACAGAGCTCAACAAGGCGTGCCCTAAGGACCCATACCCTCTTCCAAGAATTGACATTGTTATCGACCAAGCAACTGGCTGTGAGATGTTAAACTTGCTTGACTACTTCTCTGGATATCACCAGGTGTGGATGCGAAGGGAGGACGAGGCAAAAACGGGGTTCACAACCCCCCTTCGGAGTTTTCTATTTTGTTAGAATGCTGGAGGGCCTTCATAATGCTGGGTCTACCTTCAACCGTATGATGAAGCTAATCCTTGGCAGTCAGTTGGGTCGCAATGCTTCGGCGTACGTGGACGACATCGTCATCACGAGCAAGAAGGAGACAGATCACATCACCGACCTGATCGAAACTTTCGACAACATGAGGCGCAACGAGCTCAAGTTGAATCCAAAAAAGTGTATCTTTGATATCCGCAAGGGACAGTTGTTAGGCTGCATAGTATCCAAACGAGGCATACAGGCCAACCCTCAGAAAATCGAAGCATTCCCTCGATAAATTGAATACAATACCCCATTGGTTGGGGCCCCTTGCCTAAGAAGCGCCTTCCCGAGATCGGACTCTAGGGAAGGTAAGACATCCCTCCGGGATGCCAGTTATCGGTATAGATGGAATACGTCTATATTCCATCTATTATGGATAAAAGCAAAGAATTCCCCCCCTCCGGGGCGAGGGCTCGGCTCTCTCTGCTCTGCTGCCGGGAAAGATAAGGAAGTATAATATTCTCTAGTCCGGATTTCCCGGAAGCAGAGCGACTCCTCCTATTCCGAATAAAAATACTACCTAAAACACCATCCCCTCGAGGGGAATGAGGGGTGTGTCGGCCTGGGAAAAGGAGTAAAATCCCTTTGGTTGGCGGGGGTCGTCGTCTCAGGGGTGAGACGACTCGGTAGTAATATTCGGAGAAAAGTAGTTGATTGAGCCTTCAAAATCCATCATTTGAGAGCTGGCTCAATCATTCCACTACTTTTGGAGGGGGGTCGCAGGGGGGAACCTTTTGGTCCCCTCCCGAACTGAGTCAATTTCAAGTTTATTTCACAGAATGCAGCCACCAAGCAACAGAAAGGAGGTGCAAAGACTCACGAGCAGAATTGCATCATTGAACAGATTCATTTCGAGGGTAGCTGAACGAAGCCTACCCTTTTTCAAGGTGCTTCGGGCGAACACGACTTTACAATGGGGTGCGGAGCAGCAGCAGGGCTTTGAAGATTTGAGTAATAACTTGGAGGAGGCCGTCGTCATGGCCAATCCGTACCTGAAGGCCAATCTATTACTATACATCACCGCAACTGACACGGTAGTCAACGCTGTTCTGGTAGAGGAACGAATGGAGGCAGACGCTCTAAAGTAGTTCCCCATCTACTATGTCTCTGAATCCCTAGGCGGCTCGAAGCTCTTCTACTCAGAAATGGAGAAAATGGCATATGCAGTTGTAATGGCAAAAAGGAAGCTTCAACATTATTTTCAGAGCCACAACGTGTCAGTGCCCACTACGTACCCCCTTCGGGACATGTCTGAAAATAAAGAATCAACGGGAACGATAGGAAAATGGGCCATAGAACTCACAGAGCATGTCATAAACTTCGTCTCCAGTAGCACAATCAAGTCTCAGGTGTTGGCTGTCTTTGTGGACGATTGGACAGCTTCGTCCACGAAGGGGGATCCTGTAATCTCGGAACCGGTATGGGACGTTCAATGCGGTGGGGCATACTGCCACCTCGGTTCGGTGGTAGCGGCAGTTCTCAAGTCACCCTCTGGTATCAAGCTTCAGTACACGCTGCGGCTGAACTGTGACAACTGCACCAACAACATGGTAGAATACGAAGAATTGTTGCTCACTCTTCGGAAGGCCAGGGCAGTTGGAGCAAGGAGATTTGTCATCCTGACAGACTCCGAGCTGGTAGCCAGTCACATTGGCAAAACTTTCAAGGCCAAAAAACCAGACATGATGAAGTACCTGCATGTTGTACAAATCATGGAGAAATTTTTCCTCGGCATAACAGTCAAGAGCTTTCCTTGGCTATACAATAAAGAAGCCAAAGCAACAGCCTCGCAAGAGCCCCTGCCACCAGATGCCTTTTACGAGACGACGATAGTGAGATATGCAGACGAAGAGGCACCTCCAAAGATTGTGAACATAATACACAACGAAGATTGGCGCGCCCTGATAGTAGCACCAATCAAGGGTTATTATGAATCCGAAGATGGTGTGGTCGACAAACGAGTTGCCATCAGGGAAAGAAACTTTCACATCATCGATTAAAACTTGTACCGAAAGGGAGTGTGTGCCCCACTGCTCAAGTGCATATCAGCAACTGAAGGCAACCAACTGCTCCCTGAGATACATAGCGGCATATGCTCACATCACATCGGCACGAGGGCTCTGGTGCAGAAGGCTTTACGCCAAGGGTTCTACTGGCCTTCGGCAGTAGCCAACGCCCACAACATCGTGCGCCACTACCCAGAATGCCAGCACCATGCTCCATACAGCAAGTTTTCTACCAATGAGATACAGCTAATACTCCTAGTGTGTCCCCTCGCTCAGTGGGGAATAGCCATCGTCGGTCAGCTACCAACCACGCCAGGCAACTACACCCATGTAGTAGTGGTAGTGGAATACTTCTCCAAGTGGGTGGAGGCAAAACTATTGTTGAGCATCACTTTAGCGACGATACAGAAGTTCTTTTGACAGAACATCGTCTGCCACTTCGGAGTACCGTACGAAGTCACAATGGACAATGGCAAGCAATTTGACAACACCGACTTCAGGTAATTCTGCACTTACTTGGGCACCAAATTGTGTTTTGCTTCGGTCTATCATTCGTAGTCCAACGGGGCAGTAGAGTGAGCTAATAATGTCATCTTTGCCTGTATCAAAAGTAACGTCGCAGAGCTGCCAAAAAGCAAATGGGTCGAAGAGCTACCGAGGGTGATCTGGTCTCACAACACCAGAACTTCTAGAACTACACAGTTTTCACCCTTCAAGCTACTTTATGGCGAGGAAGCCATGCTCCCCAAAAAGTTGTGCAAAGGAACTTGGAGAGATGCCCCTCCCAGCGATGAAGCACTTAAGGCTTCGGTCCAGAACATTGAGGAAGCATGGCTATAGGCCGGAGCCAACCTGTTGACCTACCAGGAGGAAACCCGGAGATGGAAGAACAAGAAGATTCGATCGAACCTCATCCAGTTAGGAGACCTCGTTCTGCGCAAGATCCCGAAGGGCAAGTCGAAGGGCAAAATGCATAGCAAGTGGGATGGCCCGTTCATAGCAACAGTGATGGCAAACAAAGCAGCTTTCAAGTTGCGCAGAATGAGCGGCGAAGAAGAGCCATACACGTGGAATGTGGACATGCTCCACAAGTACTTCGTCTAACTGCGTGAAGCTTTGACCTTTTGTAGCATCACCTTTGCTTTGTTCTTTTCCGTTTGTGAAGTTTGTAATATATGAACAATAAGTAGGGAGACGTATTTTTTTCCTCACGGGGGAAGCTTCACAGATTCTCGTTGGATCCACGAAGTGTGAGGTTTTTAACGAGACAGACCCGTGTACCTTTTGACATGTAATATAAGTCAGTCTTTCCCCCAAGCTCGGCGCTCCCGAATGAGTCTTCGCAGCTTTTATCGAAGCTATGCTCCCCCTACACACTTCGGGGGCAAAGTCTTTGGAGGGTTTATCGTTCGAGGTAAGTAACGGCATAGTCTCGGACAACATTAAGCGTACCCGAGCTACGCCTGTCACTTACTACGTAGTTCGAAACTAAGAAGTCTGCTTGAAGCGGCATGATGGCCCCGTTATGGACGAAGTTAAAAGCTCACTTGAGGCGGGGTGTCGGTCCCATTATGGACGAAGGTGAGAGCCTGCTTGAAGCGGTGCATCGGTCCCGTTATGGCCGAAGGTCAAATGTCCGCTTGAAGCGGTGTGTAGGCCCCGTCATGGCCGAAGGTGAGAGCCCGCTTGAAGCGGTGCGTCGGTCCCGTTATGGACGAAGGTGAAAATTCCGCTTGAAGTGGTGCGTTTGCCCCGTCATGCCCGAGGGTGAGAGCCTGCTTGAAGTGGCGTGTCAGTCCCAATATGGCTGAAGTTGAGAGCCCTCTTGAGGCGGGGCGTCGGTGTGTCGGTCCCGATATAACCGAGTGCGTCAAGCAAGAGTTAGCGCCACGAGGGGCACAACGAATAAGCAACAGAAGGGCCAAACTCACAATAACAAAACCAACATCTCAAATTTATTACCAACCAACAAGTTAGAATCAATCAAATACAACATGTTTTATTTACACTTCACACGCCAGCTCGAGCTGTGTCATTCTGATCAGCTGCGAACACTTCCGAGGGGAGTTCTAAAGCAAGCACTTAAAGTCTTTGCGGCTTACATAGATTTGACACAATGTTATCATTTACAGGAAGAGAACAGGGACGAAGGGGTACGAAGCATACACCCAGGGGCTAGTCCTCATTCAATACGACTTCACAAATCTCATCGATCAATCAAAGTGCAGCCACGTCTATTATCTCCAGCGCCATCTGGCTCAACTCCTCCTCCGAAGGCATGCGTCCTGCACCGAATACAGGGGCACAATCAGGCGTGCAGGCACTTACAATTGCTTAGTATTTACAATAGCGGTGTCATATGGCAACGCGTCAGGAATCAAATACACGTATTCGGGAGGCCCGATAACCCCCTCCTCAATAGGCTCCAATTTTGCAACCAGCCCCTCATCTACGAAGGGCTCTGCCTCACCACACTTCACCGCTCGATGAGCGGCACACTCCCTATGGATCGCGCCATGACGCCCCAGATCCTTTGAAATCTCAGCAAAAAAACTGTTTCGCGAACTAATTTCAAAGATGGCAGCACTGCGCACGATACGCCAAAAACTCAGAATACGTCACACCAGGATGGCGGATGCTAAACTTCGTCCACACGTTCGGCGCAACAAAAGATGAGTTCAGGGACATGGATAGGTCACTTGCACCTTCGGCTCCCTACACAGGCACCACTGAAGGGACCTGTGCAAAGGCAACCTACATTAGTTTATCGTACCTCAGTCTACTTATTTCTCAACCCCACAGACCTCGGCAGTGGTAACATTAGCCAAGGGGGGGGGGGGGGGGTGGGTCTCGGCAGGATCCGCGTCGCCGTTGGCTTCGCGATCCGGAGAGCTGGCGGCGAGGAGCGCTAATTCAAGTTCGGCTGCGTGCTCTTCGTCATCAGCATTAACCCCTGTGGACCCAATCACAAGTTCCTCCATTTGCTCCGGCGATGCAAGAGCGGTGTCTTCGGTGTTCGCGAGATCGGCACCGGAGGAGACATCGACCGAGTGGACGGCATGTTCAGCCTCCACAACATGCTCCGCGTCACTTTTGTGATTTTCTACCACAGGGGTAGCGTGCTCCGCCTCGTCGGGGCGATCGACCACAACGGCATGTTCAGCTTCGTCAGCCTGACCTGTCTTAGCACCTTTGTCCTCTGCGCTCTCCTCCAAGATGGCATCGGGAGCAGTTCTGGCGGTCGCACCTTCGGTGATAATCAAAGGAACCCTGGTCATGTCAATCCAATCGCCCTCCTCCATAAACGGAGGATGGAGCGGCCCCCCAATAGAATGGCGAGCCCGAAGACGCGCCATGACCCGGGCCTGGAGACATGGTGCTATCTGAAAGGCAACGAAAAGGGTACAGTCATGTCAGCATAAACTGGAGGTAAATAGACACACCGAAAGAAAATTTTAGAGACTTCGTCACACCTGAGCACTCAAACGGGCATACTCGTCGAGAGTAAGGCGGGAACCGCATTCCGCGAAGAAGGTATTCATGAAGTTCTTGGCCAGATTCTTGGCAAGCACAGGAAGCTTCGACACGTCCAGCTCCGCATCGCTCGGCCAACCATAGTCATCCTTCATCAGCCGCCGGATATCGTTTTTGCTGATAGTCTTCTCAGACGAAGGGCGGTTCACGGGAACCAGAGAGGACATGGGGTACGCCAACATACGAACCCCGACTGTGGCCCCAAGATCGACGAAGATCTTTGTGTTCATGCCGACCAAGTCGAAGCAAGCACTCACCCACTCGTAAAAAGGCCCCGACAGTGCATTGAGGGAACGAGGTTGGCGGGGCTTCAAGGTTGCACTGTACAAGTAGTTCCAGCACCTCGTCGCGCAGCACTTCAGCACTATGAATGTGTTGCGTCAGATACTTCTCTAGGGTGACACCCAGATGACTTACTTCGTTTTTTGCGTTGGCCAGTTTGGTGTCCTTGTCCCGAAGCTGGTCACTCAAATCCTCCTTCACGCTGGTCAATCTCTCGGAGTGACTCAACAGCGGCCTGCGACGTCTTTGCGCTCTCCTCCTTCTCCTGCTCAAGCCGCTTGCTTCAGTCCTGCTTTGAGGCCAGAAGCCACTCAAGGTTGACCACCTGAGTTTGTAAAGACGTGGTCGCTGCAGTTGAAGAGTCTTTGGCTTCCTGCTGCTCCCGCACCAACTTTCGAGCAAGGCACCCTGATGCAACAAAGCCTTTTAACGCCAAATCCCTGCACGTCGTCTCCTGGTCTTCGGAGCTGAAGCTACTGAAATTCTCCTCCTCATGCAAGATCGCAAAACTGGACCCAGCTTCCTCCAAGAACCTATGCTCATGACTGCTGCTCATCAAGTCCAAGAAGTGGATATGTTTCCTGCCGATCAGCTTCGCCTTCGATGGGATCTAAAGCTGAGCAGCGGCATCTTGATGCTCCTTCGGCGTCACACGGTAGTTGCTGCTCTCAGGCTCTTCTTCTTCCTCAACTTCAGCACCAGAATCGTCCTTTTCGGCACCTGTGGCCGAGGGAGAGGCAGACTGGCCAGTATTTTCCGTTGATCAACTTGACGAACCGCTGGATGCCGAGCTGGACTTGCCTTCATTGCAAGGGGCTTCATGACCAAAGTTAGGGGGACTTAGGGGCGTCTCCAACCGAGGATACCACCTGGACATTGTTGTCATCGCTGCTATCCTTTTCCTTTGGGCTCAACGACACAAGCAGTGCGCCGCCAGTCTTTCCGCCACCACTTCCCGAAGCTGCAGCGGCGCGCAAGGGCACAGCGGCGATGACCGTCACCACAGCGTCGGTATCAAGATCGACGAGTCGTGTTTTCTTCACTGTAGGAGACGAGCTCGTTGGGTGGGTGCCCCGCTTCTTCCGGGTTTTCCCTTCGGCGGCAGCCATGGCCGCAGTGGCAGAAGTAGTTCTCTTTGGGGTCTTCTTCGAAGGCGCACCGCTGGCATGAGGAGACTCTGCGGTCTCGGCAGTATCAGTGCTGGCGGCAACAAGTGTGGCAGCTTTCCTCTCGACCGTCTCGCGATGCTTAGCGAAGCCAACTCGCTTGGGCGCGGACACCTTAAAGAACTCGAACACACGGTTCGTCTGAGAACCGTTCAGCTCCGCCACCGTATCCTTGTACTCCTTCGGCGACACGGGGCCAAGGATGAAGTCGTTGTGTTCCTCCACCTTTTTGTTCTTCAGCACTACGCACAGACAAATAGGAACATCCATTACTAACTCCGGACAAAATGCCAACAACACCGCACGCAAACCTAGAAAGCAAACGATGGGTGCAGAAACTCACCAGCCGCAGTGTAGCCGAAAACCTTTGTCCAGTTGGGACAGGGGATGCCACTGATGTCTGCTACCCAGGCATCATCCGCCACCTCCCTCCTGTCGAGTAGCAGGCACACTGGGATGGAACAATACTCCTCCACGATATCGCGGGTACTGTACTTCTAGACAAACCGACGATGCATCATAACAAACTCATCCCTTCGGGACATGCTGGATTCTTCATGTACGAATATTGAAGAGGAGGAAGCACCCTCGTAGCAAGCGGGTGCGGTTCTCCCGCAACAAAAGGAGTCACATCGTGGTACAACCAGTGCTGTTGCCAATCCGAAGGCCACTTGCTGCGATATGCTGTCACAGGGATGACGACTCCAAACTTGTACGAGAAGTTCAGGAAACCGAACTAGCAGTCCAGCTCCACGATATCTTCACCCTCTTCTTCAAAGATGGTACGACGTTGATGGTGGACTTGATCAGCCAAAGCAAAACCCTCAGCTGATGGCTTGATCTTTGTAGTTCGGCATATCCACATATACACCGAAAGCCGTAGGATGGCATTGGGCGTGAGTTGATGAAGGTAGATATCAAAGTACTGAAGAATATCAACAATGGCAGGGTGAAGGGGAAACCGAAGCCCCGCGAACAGCAGATCCCGAAAGATGACAACATAATTTTTTTGCGACTTTGGCATGTCCTCCTGTCCGGGAGCCTTCGCTGACCCAACCATCTGGTTCTTTCTCAGGGATGCCATGTTCCTCTCATCTATCAGGCTCCGGCCGAAGGTGTACGTCATCGAGAGTTCCTTCGCGACGGTGTCACGTGTCCGCTTCGGAGCCATGTCTAGAAACTATCACGAAACAAGGAGAAGTTGGCAGACAAAGGAAGCCTTACAGTACTGCTATGAAGGTGTGCGTCTCTTGTCGCGTACTGCAGCGGCAGAATGGGGCAGACCAAAATCAGGCCCCCTTTTTATAATGCGGTTCCACCTGATAATTTCGTGCCCAACACGCGATTTGACACTTTTACACCAATACACAAATCTCTTAACGGTCACTTCCTTCAGGGCAATTCACGTCTTTCTCTCGGATACAACACAGTACGGGCCCTCCGTTGGAGTTCCGAAGACCATATTTGCCCTCTGAAGTATGTTCGTAAGTTCGGCCCATCTAAGGAGTGGGACAACCCTCACTGACGAGGGGCTACTATTGGGGAAGATAGCCTTCGGAAGAGTTTCCTCACGGACGGCTAGGATCACCAACTTCGAACCGCCTGTATGAAGGGGCTTCCGTATGTGCGAAAAAGATTCAATAGGAGCGCTAACTTTACTTGGATCGTATGTGTATTGTTCACAGGTGCTGACTTGCCCGCGGTTGACTTGGCATTACAGGGCTTCAGTGCCGAAGGTGCGGACCGGGCCCCATTCGTTGAGAAGGCACCGATCTTCGAGGGGGGGGGGGGGGCATGTGGGTGGCTTCAGAGCCCTCCCATGGCTGAAGCGGCGTCATGAATCGCTTGGGCACCGAAGGGACAGCGCGCGGGGTGGCCCCAGTCTCTTTAAAAGGGCGCGCCACACGTAAGCATGTCGGACGTGTAAAAGGCGCCATACGAAGAGGAGACAAAAGGCGTGGCGTGTAAAGGGGCCCGGCCGTGCGAAGACACGCTGGAGACCCGTACAAAGCCAGGTTTTACTGTTTTACCCTCAGAAAGCGTGTAAAGCAAATTGTCAAGGATGGAAAAGGTGTAATTGGGGTGGTTGAGCACCCGCATAGCCTCCTATAAAAAGAGGTTTCCTTGTAACTGAACTGACACACATTAATGAGAAGAGAGCTCCGAAGGCTCCAGATTGTTTCTTGTTCTTCCGGTCTAAATATTCTGTTTTCTCCTAGTATAGTCCAATAGAAGTAGAAGTAGATCTATAAGTAGCGTAGTGTAGTCTAGTCTAGCAAGGGAGGAGTTTTCGGTAGAGTATTCCGTTCGCCTCCGAAGGGGCCCTCAGTCGTGCCCCCTTTAGAGGAGAGCGCAGCATATCAGGGGGCTGTTGTGTCGGAGTCTACCTTGGGGCCCGATTTCCACCAACACCACTAAAGCCATTTGCATAAAATAAACTAGGTGATACCCCGCGCGTGGCTGCGAGAATTTTTTAAACAAATTTTTAAGGTGAAATGTGAAAGTAGTGACACCAAAGATATTACATGGCAATATTGGTTTGTAAACTCATTATATATAAAAGCATGTTAGTTTGTTGAGAGTGAATCATTCTAAAATCGTCAGCAAGAATTTTGTGGTGTGATATACATGCTATAAGACATAGAAAATCGATTGAAGACATAAATTTGTGATTTGGTGGATGATGACAAGGCGTATAGTGAATGGTGACATGACGCATAGTGGATGATAATGTGGCATGCTTGCATGTTGAGAGAAATCCAACCATGGCTTGTAGTGGGTCTCACCTATATAAGTTTTATAGATAAGTATACACCTAGACACTATACCGGAGCTCATTCGGTACCTTTAGGTAGACGTTATGCCTTCGGCACTTTAAGTACGAGCTGAAAATAATTCCCACGAAGCAACATGTACCTGCAAACTAAACTAGGTTGCTGGCCAGGTGACATCACCTAATGGTGCAGATTTATAAAGAATGTGGATGAAGGTAAAAAGACAAAAAACCAACAGCTCCGAAGGTTGAAAAAGGGACTTGGCCACAAGGTCCACAAAGGAACTTTACACCAAAGCTCAAAAAGTGAATGCATTTATGCATCCTAGACACTCCTTGCTGGGCTTGAGCCACGGAAGGAGATGCTTACCAGCCTTGTCCTTGTCTATCCGATGTGAGAGCTGCCAAGATGGCTCCGAGGGTGATTGAGTTCCCCAAATAAAATAATTCGTGATAGTTCTGAAGGTCCTGAAATCACTACCAAAATGAATCCGAAGGGTAAAAAATGTTATCTCGTGAAATCTCACTAAGATGATCCTGAAGGTGAAAAATTCACCGAAATGATTCAGAAGGTGAAAATTCGATCTCATGACATCCCACCGAGATGGTTCCGAAGTTGACAAATTTACCGAAATTATTCTGAAGGTGAAAATTGATCTCGTGAAATCCCACTGAGATGATTCCGAAGGTGAAAAATTCACCGAAATGATTCCGGAGGTGAAAATTTTTGATGAGATGATTCGGAAGTGACAAAATTTTATCAACGAACTGAGTTGAACGGTAGCCACCCTGAAAATGTGAAGTAGACTAGGAGCATGACGCCCTTCCTCTTCTTACGAGTCCTGCCCATCACCGCTCCTAGAGGAGCCTGGCCTGATGCCATCCGTCAACCTGTTGCTCTACGCGTTTTGATTTGATTGAGGAGCTTGACCAAGAAAATCTGAAGCGGCCCTGGGCCCTGAACGACCCAAAGCCATTGACGAGTTTGATGTCAAGCTGGTGCATGTACATGTTCGCTATTGCACCAGACGTCGAAGGGGGGCTTCGTCGCTACTACAGTGCAATAGCAACCTGAGGTGAAGCTCGCTGATGGATGAATGGATGGAACGATTGATTTTTGGGACAGTTATGTTGAAGTGTGGGCCCGTGACCCATTTTGGCTCCAAAGTGAACCACCGCAGCCCTATGCCATGATCATCTGACGCTCCGAGAGGACGAGCGATACGTGATGGCATGTGAGCTTCATCTTGAGCCGAGACAACGATGATGTGAGAAGACGCGTCGGCCGCTGCCAGTCTGCTATAGGCTACAGCTTCTTCGGTGCCGAAGGTGCCTTTGTTCAGGATTGCCGAAGGCTTATTTAAATTGTAGACCTCCTTATCATGATAAGAAATAATAAACTATGATGCAGTAAGCAATCGCGACAAGAAATGTACTTAGTTCTGTAACCATGACCGAAGGGCCTATTTGGAAAATCTGACATTTCCTGCCACTTTGGATCATTTGGTGAGGTTAAGGAGTTGAAAAATAGGTCTTATCTGTAGTTGAACAGCAAAAAATCTAGTCTGGCGACTCCTAAGGACAATGCCATTGCACCGAAGTTGTCTCAAAATTCTCCCCCTCGGATTTCTTAATCCTTCTATCTTCGGACCTCCTTTCTGTGTCGTGGTCATATAAATTCTTCCATGTGGTGGGCGTCAAACTGTTGGTGTAATTTGGGACCGAAGAGGGGCACCAACACCACAGTATTCTAGTCCTCCGAAGGGGCAAAGAACCGAAAGGCCCCTTCGAAGGATTGCTCCTACTTCTTCCATTACTACTGCTACCTTTAGTTCGACTTCTACTAGCCCTTCTACTTCTACTACTAGTACAAAGCAAAGAGTAAAACAGGTAGCAGAATAGTAAGTTGCTACTTCGGAGCTCTCTCCTCATTTATTGCTTGTACCCATCAATTACAATGACCCTCCTATATATAGGGATGGGGGTAGATGACAATTTTCACCGAAGCCCCTAGTGGTTATTTTTTCCGAGTCTCTGGTGGACACGATATTTACAAGAAGCCCCTTGAGCCCACACAAAGGCCTACTAATCCTTACATGGGCTGGGCCACTCCCCAACAGGCACCTCCTCCCTCCCCCGCTTCTTGGATGGCTCGATTCACGATACCATGTGCGCGCTTGAGGAAGAAGAAGCTCTTGGATTCACTTCTTGGTGACCGCAGACGGTGGTGCTGGGTTTTTTTGGTGCTGCGGTTGACGAAGTTCTTGGCCGGCCGGGAATTATATTGACAAGACGGCGAACCGTAAGGCGGCCGGTCAAACGCCTCGGAACCCGTGTCCGCTCAGGAGGGCTCTTGGCCATAAAAAGACTCATGTGGTCACAAGGAGACGTGTGACTATTCATATTTTATTCAAAATACCAAATGGCCATATACTCCTATGAGTTGTTCGATTCATAAAAAAACTATGAATTGTTCATATTTTTATTAATTTGTAGGTGTTGGTTTTTGGGGCCTAACTTTTGAGGGAAGCAATTAAGTGTCATTTCAAAACAGAAGTGGTGGGCCCGTGCGCCAGCGTCAGCAGCTGTTGACGGTTAAAATATGTATCAAGTTTCGTTTGGACTCGCAAGCGTACAAGTCCACTGTCGTAGCCAAGGGACCCTTCTTCCCTTAAGTGTGAACCCAAGGTAGCGAATCCGTGGAACAATGTGTAACACAAGATCCAATCTAATATGCGGGAAAGCTTTGATCTTGAAAAAGGGGTTTTGCTTCTAATCTATGGAAGAACCATAAAACTCATCTAATATACTAGATCATCATCAAAAGTCATCTAGCCTACCGCACACCGGAGGTAGTAAGAGAAACAGAGGGGAGAACCAATCTAGAGACTGGATCGGGTCTTTTGTTGAAGTTCCAAGGTAAAGAAGAATATAGCAAAATGAATCTCATTGAAAGCATTGCTCTTGTTCCGACTCCGAGGACGCCCGTTTTTCTCCTTTACCGTACTGTCACTACGGGGGATAATCTTACGGGTTGGTACTACTCAGCGAGTTCAAGAAGAACAAGATGAAAACGTTTGGTAGATCGGGTATGCACCTCTAGCCACCATGGCTACAAGAACATCCTATGCAATCTACCCGCGGGATAGATCGGGGAGGGAAACACCCAAACGAAGAAAAAATCACAACGAAAGCACTTGATGCTAAGAATCAGATTCAATCTACTAATTCAACATAGAAGTAATACATGGACAAGATCACCACCAGGATCCTATCTTGATCTTGATCCTATCTCCTAGAACTCCAACGTGGTCTTCCATGCAAGGTTCCCACGCCGGCTAGGGGGAGTGTGAGACATGGGTACCCCTGGGTCCTCACCGACCAGGCTCAGGTCCGTCCCCGACTAGTGGGTCCGACCTACCAGAAGACCCGCCGACCTGTCAGTGGGCCAAACCGACCTAGTTGGCGGCCCACACAACCTCCTGAAGACCTTCCAGAAGATTCCCCAGACGATCTAGTTCAGCACGACCTCAAGACTTGGCATACAAGACAAGACCTTGGTGGATTACGACCAAAGAAGATCGACAGGATATGGCAAAATGTGTAACATAGACTTATGTCTCCTAGTCGTAACCGACCAGGACTCAGGGAACTGACCCCGTCCGCTGGCCAATACAAGGTAGACGAGGCGACCCCTTGTACAGGCACGCAATCCCCAAGCAATCTACACCAACAACTGGACGTAGGGTTTTACTCTCCGGAGGCCCGAACCAGTATAAACCGCCGTGCTCTCTGTGTTCAGCATACTCGTGTGCGACCATCGAGTTCTTAGCCTTAGATCCCGCCCCGCCGAACAACTAAACCACAGGGATTAACACCCCCGTA
This sequence comes from Cenchrus americanus, assembly GCA_947561735.1. Lineage (NCBI taxonomy): Eukaryota > Viridiplantae > Streptophyta > Magnoliopsida > Poales > Poaceae > Cenchrus > Cenchrus americanus. Next base: position 158,352,924 of record OX387242.1, on the reverse strand, counting down.
GGCTGTCCAGATCTCACCATCTGACAGTTGGCGCGCCAGGTAGGGGTGGAATCAAGGTTCTTCATGCAACTCGATGGCTTCGACCAACGGCGTCATCTTCCCGGAGGGCATGGAGGACTTCCTCGCCAATCCCGTCGACATCTGCTTTGGCTCGAAGCCGTCGGAACCCACCGCCCCAACCACCTGCCTCGTCATCGAAGGCGACACGGTGACCACTGACCAGCAGATCGAAACAGATCAGTTGTTAGACTCCCACCCACCCACTCTAAGCGACCTGATCGCTGGAATCAATCGTGTTGAAGACATGCTCTCCAACACGATCAAAGTCTGCGAACGCATCAAGCGCCCTCTTGGTTTGCGGAGCGCAGCTCACGTGGCATCACTCTACATGAAGCGCAAGATCCAGATCAAATCTGGACCCAAGACCCAAGATCGTGGAAGCTGCATGAGCCTCTTTGACGAATCCACCCTATACACGAGAATCCTCACACTGCATACCAGTGCCGTGTCCTCAAGAAGCTCCGTCGACCTCTTACTGCGGCCTACCGCCACCAGCTGAACCGAGAGACATCTCCGGATCATCTCGCATTTCAAATCGCCTGCACAACCATCTCCCCGAACTATCCGGGAGAGGAGCTCGAGACCCTAGATCGTGAGATCTTGGTCGTCTCTGCGGATGTACCACCGCAAGATGGAGAAATAGATGAACAAAGCCAAGAGCGTGAGAATGCTAATGCCACCAGAGCTGTCCGACGACAACAAGAGACCGCCGCTGCTGCCCTAAGTGCAGGCCAACAGCCAGGTCAACAATCGCTCAACATGGGACAGGTCAACGCAAACGTCGGGCAACAAGCACCTGCGGCACCAGCTGCCCCTCAGCAGCGATGCCACGATGATCCACCTCGCGCCAACCGAATCCGCGCAAGAGACCTCCTCAGGGATTTCGAGCGCGACAGACTCGAAGTTTACAACTCTTCACAAACCAACCTGGGAGCCACTCTTGCTGCTCTAAATCACCTCGAAGATTCTCCAGCAGTCCGACGTCACCAAGCCAACGTTCGCATTGTCGATGCACATATCGAAGAAAGAGGTCTTGGATACAGTAGATCCGCAGCAAGTTCCTACTCCAGGAGTAGATTGAAACGTCCTCGCCAACGATGTCGCAGTCAGGGTCCCCTTGAGCCAGTGGCTGAAGAGGGACGAGGTGAAAACGAAGTAATGCAGCCGGTCAATCCTGCTGCTAATGCTGCAGCTAATGCTCCAGCTAACCCCGTAGCTAATGCCCCGACAAACGCCTCGGCCAATGCCGCTATCAACGTCGTCAACAACGCAGCCAACGCTGCCAACATCAAAGGGAACACCGCTCCAAACCCAAGACACAATGCAGGAGCTCAGCCTCCTCCAGTCCAGGCCAATCATGTAGAAGGAAGCCAATGTCACCGCATAAGAGATGAAGTGGAGATAGCACGGCGTGCTAACTACGACTGCAAACATGGGATTCCCGACGCCCTCGATGCCAACAACCCCATTCAAGCCACAGATCTCCGGGTCATGCATGACCAGGAACTCCTGCAATGTGCCCAATAAGACCAAGACAATGTGAGGACCATGTGTGTTTCGACGACCGGTGGATGGTCGCTTCCTTGTGTGATGAGTGATTGACAACATTGTGTGGACTGATTCTTGGCTAAGTATTGCAGGTGTAGGTTGCGGCTTGACTGGTGTTGGTGCAGGTGAAGAACAAGCGCGAAAGGTCGTCGCCGGTGAGGCCTCCAGGTGTGGAGAAGACAAGTAGGCTTCGTTCGAAGGACCCGGTGGCCAGCGGGGCCAAGTGCGGGCCGCATGGTGGCATGAACAGCAAGATGAAGTCGTGGACGGTTTCTTGGTTGAGCCTCAAAACCAAGGTCGAGCCGGGACTACGTGGGAGCCGAGTCATGAGTGGAGATTGGCGGAGGCTACACCGAGTTTGCGGGGTTTCCGGTGGTTCACCGTAAAACCACCGGGTTCCTTGGTTGATCCACAAAGCCAAGACCGAGAAGCGAAGACGGAGGTGCAAGCGGCACCGGCACCGGTCCGACCGGGGTGGGTCCGACCGGTCCGACCGTCGGTGAGGAGCACCGGCTCGACCGTGTGCGACGACGCGGTCCGAATCTTCAAAGCGGAGGACACGCGTCGGGATCGCATGGCTTGCGTCGAGGCTACGCAGGGTGCGGTCGCCGGGCATCCGTCCGATGGTGAAGACATCAAGAATTCCAAATCCGCCCTTGAGGGGCTTGTATCCCTATTTAGTAGAGAAGGGCGTTTTAGACATTCGGTTGCCTCCATATAACCCAAGAGGTGAGAGGATGGCAGCCAACTTTTGGAACCCTAGCTCATTAGTTTTCCTATTTTCCACCTATTTTCCTTAGGTTATCCTTAGGACTAGCAAAAGAGCTTCACAGAGAGAACTTGTAGAGAGGGATGGATGATCGGGCGGCTTGCTAGACCTTATACGAACCTTTGTCTCATGTATAGATGATTTGGCGTGGTTCCTCAAGGTTTGGATGTGTTTTCCCCGGTTGTTCTTGGTGGTGATTTTCGGAGCCCTCTCTCGGTGATTTCTTTGGGTTGTTTTCGGGACGTTTCTCTTGGGGATTTGATGGGGGGAATTTGTGGAAACCCTTCGTGATTCTTTGGGCTGTGATTCCCCTCCCAAATCCGTGAGTAAAGGTGCTCGATTTTGGGGTTTCTTGAGTTCTTGGGTTGGGAGTGCTTTCGGCGGGATTTCTTCGATTCCTCCTTTTTGGACAAGTTTTGGTGGGATTAAACTTGGCTATGGACTCCTCATGAGGTGCTCCTAATATCCCCAAAGTCTTGTTCAAGTCCGTGGAGTGATTCGGGAGATCGAGATTTGGATTTGGGGGAGTTGACCCGCGGGTGCTGTTCATCCCGAGCTGCCCAGGCTACACCGGTCTGACCGGTGCTCTTGACCGGTCTGACCGGTGCGAGCCCTTGTGGGTTTTTGCTCTGGTGAACGTCTTGGTGTGTTCGTTGTTGTCCCGTGGTGCTGCTGTTTCGAGTTTGGGTCTGTTTGGTGGTCGGTTGGCCTGTTTGGTGCCATGGGGGCTTTTAGGCTACCATCGGTCTGACCGGTGTGTCTCACCGGTCTGACCGGTGTAGAGCCACTTAGTGAAAGTTGCTCAGTTTCACCAGCAGGGACCGGTCTGACCGGTGGTGCTCACCGGTCTGACCTGTGTGGGTCTGTAGGCTCGAGGTTTGGTTTTTCCGCTGCGTTTCTCGGGTCGGAAGGTGGTGTGTTGGTTCCTAGGTCCAGTGGCACTCCAGTGGCTACGTGGGCTTGACCAACCTTGGTAGTGAGTCGGAGACTTGTGTTGGAAGCCGTGTTCATCTTGTTGGAGTTTCTATCTCCTTCGAGAAGAATTTTTATCGGCTCCCATTCACTCCCCCCCTCTCTGGTTCGCCGTATCGGTCCTTGAAGTGGTATCAGAGCCGGTTCGGGTCTTTGTTGACTCTAACCAGTCTAAGATCCAAGGATGGCGTACCCGGAACGGGGTTCGGGTCCTCCACACTTCGATGGCAAGAACTACCAGATGTCGAGCAAGCGGATGGGTGCGTTTCTCCGCGGAAAGGGTCAGCTTCTTTGGGATGTCACGGTGGACACAGGCTATGTCCAGCCGATGGATTTCCTTGCTCCAGGGTCCAGGGACAGATTCGACGCCAACATTAAGGCGGTCGACTACTTGTTTCGTGCTTTGTGTCAGCCTGAGTTCGATCGGGTGCACACCGAGCACTTGGCTTGTAGGATTTTGGTGGTGTTGAAGGAGGCTCATGTTGGGAATGCCCAGGTTCAGGCACGGATGTATGCGACCTACCGGAGAGAGTACGAGAACTTCACTCATCTCCCCGGTGAGTCCATCGATGCCTTGTTTCAGAGGTTCACGGTGGTGGTGAACAACATGAGGGCCAATGTGGACGTGCTCCCGTACGATGATCATGATAGAGCGGTCAAGCTCTTACACTCTTTGGATCGTACGATATGGGGTGGAAAGTTCGAGGCCATAGTAGAGTCGGAGAGGTATGATACTCTGACGGTGAACGAGCTGTTCTCTAAGCTCAAGTCGGCTGAGGTGAATAGGGGCATGACTGCCAAGCTCGAGGGACCGACTGATTCCCATAGTCTTGCCCTCGTTGGTAGTTCCAAAGGAAAGACTAACTCTAACCCATCCACCAGGATGTTCTCGTTTTCCTCTTTGATGTCTATGCCAGGTGAGGAATTTGATGACCTTGCAGAGGACGAGCTGGCGCTGTCGACGAGGCGGTTCGAGAGGCTGCACGAGAACCGCGTGAACATGAGGAGGAACACGAGGTCTTGCTTCCAGTGCGACAAGCCGGGACACTTCGTCGCCGACTGCCCGGAGAAGGCCGAGAACAAGGACAGCTACAAGCACAAGCCGAGGATGAACGATGGCAAGTACCGTTCGAGGCGCGACCACAAGAGCAAGCACAAGAACAAGTACAAGGACGAGCGACGATCGAGGAAGAAGGAGGGCTGAGGCAAGGCCCGAGCGAAGGTTGGAGCGAGCGACGTCGACTCCAGTTCCGCGTACTCCACCTCGAGCTCGAGCAGCAGTGAAGACGAGGGAGATCGTTGCAAGAACAAGAAGTCGTCCAAGAACCTGAGCGGGCTGAGCTGCTTCGCGAGAGATGGCTTCTGCACCATGGCGCCGAGCTCGGCGGCAAAGAAGAAGAGCACATAGAGCGACTCGGACTCTGAGTCCGACGATGAGGTGCGTGATGAACTTCCCTTCTTGCGCCAGGAGAATGAGAGGCTTGGCTCTTTGCTTGATAACCGTGATGACATGCTTAGAAAGGCCAAGAAAATGAGGAAAGAGCTTAGGGCTTCACCCGAGGATGCTAGGACTAGAGTGGCTGAGCTAGAGACACAGGTGCTTAATAGCAAGCTTGAGATTGATTCCCTTAAGGCTAGCCCTGTTGTTTCTGATGAGAATGATTGTGCTGATTGCTCCATATTCCTTGCTGATCTTGCTTTGTTTAAGGAGAAGCATGCCTCCAAGTGTGAGGAACTAGATGTGCTTAGGGTTGAAGTGGCTGAGCTTAAGTCTAGACCTGCTTTGCTAGGTGCTTGCACTTCTTGCTCTGTTTTGCATGCTAAGATTGATGAGATGCACGCTTACACTAGTTCGCTCGAGGCTAAATTGAAGGAACCCGTGCCTACATCTTGCTCTACCTGTGAAATGCATGCATTGAAAAATTTGGAGCTTGCACATTATGTTGATCGTTTGCAGGATGAGAATGATGATTTGAGGAAGTTGATGGGTTGGTTTTCCGGTCATGAGCCTCAGTTGAGGATGATGATCGAGGCCTTTAAGAGGCAAGATGGTGAGGGGCTTGGAGCAAACAAGGTTGGTGAAGGAAGTGGAGAGAATATCCCGGAGCCACCAAAAACCCACCACAAAAATGATTTCCCTCCAAAACCTAACCATCTAAGGAACCGACTAGACACAACCCCAGCTCCACCCGTGTTTCCTACACCCACAAATGACCTACAAAAGCCTATCAAGTTTGTGAGCACTTCGGGGAAAGTGTTCTTTGGGAAGGAGAGTGAGAAGGCATGTGGTGAGAAACCGGTGGAGGGTTTGAGTGGAGAGAAACCGAGTGAGCGACCACATCCCAAGCCTAAGCCTAAGCTTGTGAGGTTCCATTGTGGCTATTGTGGGAGAGATGGCCATAAGGAGGAGTTTTGCTTCAAGAGGAAGCGAGAGGAGAGAATGGCAAAGGAGTGGGCTAACAAGGACAAGTACCACCCTTCCGATGGTGTACTTGAGCCTCGTATGAAGATGCCCGGGGGCAAGGCGAGTGTGAGGACAATTCGGGCTTGGGGAGAGAAGAAGGCTGCAGGTGGTGCTGTTGTCCGAGTCACACCGGTCAGACCGGTGTGGGGCACCGGTCAGACCGGTGCGGGCACAGACGGGACAGACAGCTGTTTGGGTTTCGAGCTCGTACAGGTGTGAGGGTTGTTTCTGGTGGTCGTGGTTCCGGTGGTTGGGCTGGAAAGGGTGCAGGTGGTCAGTTTGCTAGGCGTTCTCCTCCTCGTGCTCAATACGGGGATCAGAGGAGTCGTGGCTTTGAGTTGGAGAGGAAGGACGTCCCACGGGCTTTCATGCGTGGATTTGGTCCTCCTCCAGGCAGAGAGGGGTGGTTCCCTCAGGGTGGTTACCATGGTGGTGTTCGAGGAGGTAGTTTTGGTAGGAGAAGTGCTTTGGTTGGTGCTAATCCCACTTTCGAGCAAATGGCTCGGCACTGGTTTTCCTCCTTTGGTACTAACCCTTGTGCTGAGTCATTTGTTCACTCACGTGCCTATTTTTGAATTTCAGGTGGGAGACTTGAAGAACATTTGGTTGATTTACTCCGGTTGCTCGAGGCATATGACCGGAGACAGGGGGTGGTTCTCAAGTCTCATCCCGGTGGTGACGAAGAGGTACATCACCTTTGGGGACAATGGGCGTGGGCGTGTGCTTTCAGAAGGTGAAATAAAAGTGAGTGACAAGATCACTCTGAGGCGTGTTGCTCTTGTTTAATCGCTGGGGTACAATTTGCTTTCTGTGTCCCAGTTGTTGGATGAGGGCTTTGAGGTGTTGTTTCGGCCAGGTGGTTCTCGGATTTTGGACTCTTGAGGGGACCTTGTCTGTATGGTCGTTCCCGAGGGTCAGGTGTTTCGTGCTGATTTTTCCCAGTCTTCGGGTGTGGAGCGTTGTTTCTTGGCTGGTTCTTCGAGTGAGTTGTGGAAGTGGCATGGGAAGTTGGGGCCCTTGAGCTTTGACCTTTTGTCTCGCTTGAGTAAACTCAATTTGGTCCGAGGATTGCCACGGTTGAGGCTTGAGAAAGAGTTGGTTTGTGCTCTGTGTAGGCATGCCAAGATGGTGGCCTCTTCTCACCCGCCTCTCACCGATGTGGTGACTGAGCGTCCATGCGAGCTGCTCCATATGGACCTTGTTGGCCCAACTCGTGTGCGATCTGCAGGTGGGAAGTGGTATGTCCTTGTTGTGGTGTACGACTATTCTCGGTATGCGTGGGTGTTCTTTCTTGAGGAGAAGGGGGAGACGTTTGATTTTGTTCGAGATCTAGTCTTGAGGTTGAGAAATGAGAGGCACGGAGATGCCTTACGAGCTATCCGCAGTGATAATGGCTCGGAATTCAGGAACTCTCGTTTTGAAACCTTTTGTCATGACTTAGGTCTTGAGCACCAGTTTGTGCGAGATGGCTCGGACGATGCTTGATGAGCATAGGACTCCGAGGAGGTATTGGGCTGAGGCGGTGAATACCGCGTGCTATGTGTCGAACGGGGATATACCTCGAGTGCACAAGAAGAAGACATGCTATGAGTTGATGCATGGTCGCACACCCAAGGTGAGTCACTTCCATGTCTTTGGTTGCAAGTGTTTCATTCTGAAGAAAGGCAGGAAGTTGGATAAGTTTGAGGCTAGGTCTGTCGATGGCATTTTCTTTGGTTATGCATCTCATTCTAGACCATATCGTGTGCTCAATCTTGAAACTAACCAAATCGTGGAGACTTGCGAGGTAACCTTCGATGAGACAGAGCCACGTAGTCAGCTCGTCTTTGAGTGTGCAGGTGATGATGAGCTTGGCGAGGAGATCTTTCAGGAGGAGGAGCATGAACATGGAGATGATGAAGATGGTGGTGCGGTGCCCCCGGCTGAACATGTACCCACTACTTCGACGACGATGATGGATGGACCCTCTGCTACACCTACGACGACAAACCAAGAACGAGGAGAAGCTGATGTTGAGGGGGAGGTAGCTTCGAGGCGAGAACCTCCCCGGCGAGTTCAAGTGGATCACCCACTTCGAGGATCATCGGCGACATGAATGAACGCACTACACGGTCGAGGGTTTGAAACAATTCCCATTTTGCTCATGCTGCGTTTGTTGCCTCTTTTGAGCCCAAAGACATTGGACACGCACTATCTGATCACAATTGGGTTAACCCGATGCATGAGGAGTTGGAGAACTTTGAGAGGAATCAGGTGTGGGAGTTGGTTGACCCTCCCCCAGGGTGTAAGCCGATTGGTACAAAGTGGGTGTGGAAGAACAAAGAGGGAGAGAAGGATGAGGTTGTGAGGAACAAGTTGAGACTTGTTGCTCAAGGGTTCAGTCAGAAGGAGGGGATCGACTACGAGGAGACCTTTTCTCCCGTAGCTCGTTTGGAGGCGATTATGATCCTTCTAGCCTTTTCCGTGGCTAAAGGGTTCAAGTTGCACCAAATGGATGTGAAGAGTGCTTTCCTGAATGGTGTGTTGGAGGAAGAAGTGTATGTGAGGCGACCTCGGGGTTTGAGAGTGAGAAGTACCCCCCACCGGGTATACAAGTTGAGGAAGGCGGCCGTATGGGTTGAAGCGGGCGCCTAGAGCTTGGTATGGCGAGGTTGAGGGGGTTCTTGTTTGAGAGAGGCTTTGAGATGGGGAAGGTCGATCGGACCTTGTTTTTGCTGAGGCGAGGGCGAGAGATATCCCGATTGTGCGGGTGTACGTGGATGATATTGTCTTTGGTGGCTCGTCTAACTCTCTTGTTGCAAGGTTTGCGGATGATATGAGCGGGGAGTTTGAGATGAGCATGATGGGTGAGGTGCAGTTCTTCCTCGGGCTACAAATCAAGCAATCAAAGGAAGGAACATTTGTGCACCAGGCTAAGTACACCAAGGACATTGTGAGGAAGTTCAAGATGGAGGACTCCAAGGCTATGACGACGCCGATGAGTACGATTACGGCTCTTGATGCGGACGAGGAAGGTGAACACGTGGACCAGAAGGAGTACCGGAGCATGATCGGGTCACTCCTCTACTTGACGGCGATGAGGGCGGGACATACGATTCCGTGTGTCTGTGCGCTCGTTTTCAAGCGTCTCCTAGGACTTCGCATCGGCAAGCAGTGAAGCGAATTTTCAGGTACTTGCGTCACACTCCCGACTTCGGCCTTTGGTACTCCGCGTCCTCTTCCTTGGCGCTTCATGGCTTTTCAGACGCGGATTGTGCCGGGTGTCGGTTGGATAGGAAGTCCACCTCTGGGACTTGCCAGTTTTTGGGTTCTTCTGTGGTCTCTTGGTCTTCCTGCAAACAGTCGAGTGTTGCTCAATCCATGACCGAGGCCGAGTATGTTGCCGCTGCTAGTTGTTGCTCTCAGCTCCTTTGGATCACCTACACCATGAGTGACTTTGGTGAGGAGTATACCCATGTCCCACTTCAATGTGATAGCACCAGTGCCATAAGCGTTGCAAAGAACCCAGTGCTTCATTCTAAAACCAAGCACATAGAAGTGAGGTATCATTTTCTGAGAGACAACGTCGAGAAAGGAAAGATAGCTTTGATCCATGTACCCACACATGACCAACTAGCCGATATTTTCACCAAACCCCTAGATCAAGCAACTTTCACTCGTTTGCGGGGGGAACTTGGTGTGTGTTTGATTTCTTGAGTTGGATGTGTGGGAGCTCTCTTTTGCCGGTGGTGTCGAGCCCGTTTTGCCTCCCCTCGAGGAGCCGGTGTGTAGTATATGTATAGCTTTCCATTGTGCATTTCTTGCATTTGGCATGGCATATGTAACATGATATATAGGCATCCTTGTATCTTAGATTGCATGCATTTTGTATCATATGCATTGGATAGGAAAAGCTTCTCTCATATACATTGTTCACCATGTAATGAGATATATGTCTTTGTGAGCATGTTTGGTATGCTACGGTTAGTTTGGCTTAGCTCTTGATGATCTTGATGAATAATCCATGGTTGATAGCTATGCTTTTGAAAAATGTCACATGTATGCTCTCTCATGTGTAAATGCCTTTACATGCTCTTGACATGGTTGGGTGGCCTTGCTATGCTTAATTTGTGGTTGGATAGCTAGTTTATTGATCATATGGGGCCAAAGGCTCATTTGCCATCATGAATGTTTAGCCCTCTTGACTTATCTTGTGGAGGAGCATAAGTTCCTTTTTGTCGCAAAGACATTTCATGTACCATTTACAAATCTGAAAATGAAATGAAAAATGCTTGGAAATGTGCTCCCATGTCATATGCGCTGAATTTAAATTGCTTTGGGTGCTAAACCGTTGCATGATGCCTACCAATGAGAAGTCTCATACATAGAAGTAGGCACATGGCTCGGTGGCTTTGACATGACATGAGGTGCTTGTGGGTGTTTGTGATGGTCTTATGGTTAGAATAGCTGTCCTAGCATGAAGTTTGTGTGGCTTTGCCATTTTGATATGCTTTGATCATGTTTAGGACTTTGCTCCTGAGAGGCAAGTTTTTTCGCAAAATTGCCAAAATCCATCTTAGCTTCGTGCAATGGTTGTGAAACTTGGTGATCATGTAGTTGAGATCGATACGAAGCCGTAGAGTACCTAACTTGCTCATTTGGACATGTGTAGCATTCTTTGTTGAATTTTGTCTATTTGAGAAGCTCTAGGTTGAAAGTTTTGCATTTTTGGCTTGATTCATGCATTGCCAACAAGGGGGAGAAGTTTGAGCTTGAAATGGCTTGCTGGTCGCATTTAGAAGGTTTTCAGGTGGTTTCGAGCCATTTCTTGGCTTTGTTGTGCACCGGTCTGACCGGTCAGGGTCACCGGTCTGACCGGTGTGAGTGCTGGTCCTGTACACATGTTAGGCACCGGTCTGACCGGTGGTTGTGACCGGTCTGACCGGTGTGAGCTGAAAGTGCTGCAGCTGTCCTGTTTTCAAGTGGTTTGCATGCATTCGTCCAGGGGGAGGTGCATTAGTTCAGGGGGAGCTTGCATGTGTGCAGGGGAGCTCTTTGTGGTTGTTCGAGCTTTGTTTCGGTGGTTTGCGCTCTTTGCTTGAGCTTTGCTTTGTATCGGATGTGTCGAGCCGTTGCCCTTGCCTAAGGGGTCCGAGACTTGTCTTCTTCAAGTGATCTTGCTCTTTGCCTTTGTGTGGCTTTCGATCGCTTGTTGGAGTTTCTTTTTGTTCGTTTCTTTTCTTTTTCTTTTCTCTCTTGTTACTTTCGTGTGGGTGTTGTCAATGCACTCATCAAGGGGGAGATTGAGGACCATGTGTGGTTCGAGGACCGGTGGATGGGCGCTTCCTTGTGTGATGAGTGATTGACAATGTTGTGTGGACTGATTCTTGGCTAAGTATTGCAGGTGTAGGTTGCGGCTTGACTGGTGTTGGTGCAGGTGAAAAACAAGCGCGAAAGGTCATCGCCGGTGAGGCCTCCAGGTGTGGAGAAGACAAGTAGGCTTTGTTCGAAGGACCCGGTGGCCAGCGGGGTCAAGTGCGGGCCGCATGGTGGCATGAACGGCAAGATGAAGTCGTGGACGGTTTCTTGGTTGAGCCTCAAAACCAAGGTCGAGCCGGGACTACGTGGGAGCCGAGTCATGAGTGGAGATTGGTGGAGGCTACACCGAGTTCGCGGGGTTTCGGTGGTTCACCGAGAAAAACCACCGGGTTCCTTGGTTGATCCACAAAGCCAATACGGAGAACCGAAGACGGAGGTGCAAGGCGGCACCGGACCGGTCGACCGGTGGGTCCGGCCGGTCGACCGGTGGGGACCGGTCTGACCGGTGAGAAGCACCGGTCTGACCGGTGTGCGACGACGCAGTCCGGAATCTTCGAAGCGGAGGACACGCATCGGGATCACATGGCTTGCGTCGAGGCTACGCAGGGTGCGGTTGCCGGGCATCCGTCCGATGGTGAAGACATCTAGAATTCCAAATCCTCCCTTGAGGGGCTTGTATCCCTAGTTATTAGAGAAGGGCGTTTTAGACATTCGGTTGCCTCCATATAACCCAAGAGGTGAGAGGATGGCAGCCAACTCTTGGAACCCTAGCTCATTAGTTTTCCTATTTTCCACCTATTTTCCTTAGGTTTTCCTTAGGAGTAGCAAGAGAGCTTCACGGAGAGATCTTGTAGAGAGGGATGGATGATCGGGCGGCTTGCTAGACCTTGTACGAACCATTGTCTCATGTATAGATGATTCGGCGTGGTTCCTCAAGGTTTGGATGTGTTTTCCCCGGTTGTTCTTGGTGGTGATTTTCGGAGCCCTCTCTCGGTGATTTCTTTGGGTTGTTTTCGGGACTTTTCTCTTGGGGATTTGATGGGGGAAATTTGTGGGAACCCTTCGTGGTTCTTTGGGTTGTGATTCCCCTCCCAAATCTGTGAGTAAAGGTGCTCGATTTTGGGGTTTCTTGAGTTCTTGGGTTGGGAGTGCTTTCGGCGGGATTTCTTCGATTCCTCCTTTTTGGACGAGTTTTGGTGGGATTAAACTTGGCTATGGACTCCTCATGAGGTGTTCCTAATATCCCCAAAGTCTTGTTCAAGTCCATGGAGTGATTCGGGAGATCGAGATTTGGATTTGGGGGAGTTGACCCGCGGGTGCTGTTCATCCCGAGCTGCCCAGGCTACACCGGTCTGACCGGTGCTCTTGACCGGTCTGACCGGTATGAGCCCTTGTGGGTTTTTGCTCGGGTGAACGTCTTGGTGTGTTCGTTGTTGTCCCGTGGTGCTGCTGTTTCGAGTTTGGGTCTGTTTGGTGGTCGGTTGGCCTGTTTGGTGCCTTGGGGGCTTTCAAGCTGCCACCGGTCTGACCAGTGTGTCTCACCGGTCTGACCGGTGTAGAGCCACTTAGTTAAAGTTGCTCAGTTTCACCAGCAGGGACCGGTCTGACCGGTGGTGCTCACTGGTCTGACCGGTGTGGGTCTGTAGGCTCGAGGTTTGGTTTTTCCGCTGCATTTCTCGGGTCGGAAGGTGGTGTGTTGGTTCCTAGGTCCAGTGGCACTCCAGTGGCTACGTGGGCTTGACCAACCTTGGTAGTGAGTTGGAGACTTGTGTTGGAAGCCGTGTTCATCTTGTTGGAGTTTCTATCTCCTTCGAGAAGAATTTTTATCGGCTCCCATTCACTCCCCCCCTCTCTGGTTCGCCGTATCGGTCCTTCACAATGGCCCTCCTGATAACCTCTACATCATCCCTGCGGCTCACGCCCCATCAGCAATCCCGGGAGCGGTTAATAACTTCCCAGCATTTTCACGACGTCTCCGGACGATCAGGTACCCAAAGGACTTCAAGCCGGCCATTGAGAAGTACGACGGTCGCTCCGACCCAAGTATATGGCTCAAGATGTATAGCATCGCGGCACGTGCCTCTGGAGGCAATGAAGACCACATGGCGGGATACTTCCCCCTTTGTGATGGGCAAGGCACCACTTCTGTGGCGCGACAATCTCCCAGTAGAGTGTATCACCTCCTGGGCAATGCTCTCTTGCCTCTTCATGACTAACTACCAGGCGACCTATAATCGTCCTGGCAACACTCACCACCACGCAAGAGTGAGGATGAGGCGCGATGAAACTCTCCGAGAGTAAACCAACCGCTACTTCGAGAACCGCAACACCCTTGCAGGTGTCAAAGATGAAGATGTCATTGCCTACTACAAAAAGGGGATCACCAACATCAAGCTATTTGAGAAGATTCATGAAGCTGACGCCGACACCATCCGTGACCTCATGGCCTACGTTGATAAACTGGTCGACACTCAAGACGCAGTGATGCACGACTTCAACGAAGAAGACCACTACGACGGAGGCACTAGGTCGCGCAAGCGATCTGGCGAGGCCTATGTAGCAAATCCACCAAGACCTTCCACCTTCCTTGAAGGCGACTTCAACATGGTCATGGATGACCAGTGCCAATTCCACTACGATGCTAAACACACCATGAGGGAGTGCGAACAGCTGAAGCATGCCCTAGGGGTCCCGTATACCTACAAGAGGACTAGGAGCAGCAACAGCGACGACCGGAACGGTGGCCAACGCTTCGACAACCGTACCCATCGACCTGATCGATGAGATTACCGTGATCGTCGTGACAGGGATCGACGTGATTATCGCCGCGACTACCGCCACGATGACAGGCGTGACGACTACCGTCGCGATGACCGCAACGACAGACGAGATGGCCACAGGAGTGATCATCGTGATGATCGCCACGACAACCAGCGCAACGAGCGATGAGATGATCAACGCGACGATCGACGTCGCCAGGATGACCACAACCACCACGACAATAATCGGAAAGAACGAACTCAACCACCACCACCCAAAGGGGGCAACCCCGATGGTGTGTTCCAGAAGGCCAACCGTGAGATCAACTTCATCGTCGGCGGTCGCCAGGCGACCAAAAGCAACAGATAGACCCGATCAAACACCAGGGAGATCGGGCACGTCAACACCGAAAACCCGCGACCTCTGCGTTGGTCTGAATTCCCAATTACTTTTTCCAGGTTAGATCATTGGGTTCACATCCCTGACCCCGAGACTTACCTGCTGGTCATCAACCCCATAGTCAATGGAGCCTTCGTGCCTAAGACCCTTATCAATGGGGGCAGCAGCCTAAATATCATCTTCATAGAGACACTACGCAAGATGGGGTTCGACTTCAACAAGATCGCCGCCTATGATGAGCCCTTGTATGGGGTCATGCCCGGCAAGGCTGCGTACCCCATAGGTCGTGTATGCCTGCCAATCACTTTTGGCACAGAGGAGAACTTCCGTACAGAGTACTTGATGTTCGAGGTTGCGGACTTCCGATCTTCATATCATGTTATCTTCAGACGACCTATGCTCGCCAAGTTCATGGCCATACCCCACCACACCTACCTCATCATGAAGATGCCAGCACCAAACGGAATCCTTTCCGTCCTCGGGGACATCTTGGTCTCCTACAACTGTGGAAGCGCCACCGTCGAGCTCTCCAAAGATTCAGCGATCAAAGCCGCAGCAACGGTCATGGTCGCTCAGGCCGCCAAGATCGACCAATCCACTTTACAAGTACCAGAGCAGAAGCGCACAAGCACAACCCTAGATCCAAGTCCAGTTGTCAAGAAGGTTTGCCTCGGCCTACCCGACGCATCTAAAGAAGTCGTCATCGGGGCCGACCTCAACCCCAAATAGGAACTCGCGCTCACTAGTTTCCTCAGGGATAGCGCTGATATCTTCGCACGGAGTCCATCCGATATGCCTGGTGTCCCAGGGAGCTGGCTGAGCACAGACTAGAAGTCAACAAGACCGCACGACCTATCAAGCAAAGGCTCTGGCGATTTGCAAAAGATAGAAAGCAAGCTATAAAAGTAGAAGTCTGTAAGGTCTTAGCTGCAGGATTCATCAGAGAATGTAAACACTCGGTTTGGCTCGCAAACCCGGTTCTTGTACCAAAGAAAACTGGTGGATTAAGGATGTGTATCGATTACACTGACCTCAACAAGCACTGCCCGAAGGATCCTTTCCCTCTTCCTCGTATTGAACAGGTTGTGGACTCCACGGCTGGCAGTGTTCTACTCTGCTTCCTCGACTGCTACTCAGGGTATCATCAAATAGCCATGCACCCTGACGACGAAGACAAAACGGCGTTCATAACACCTCATGGCATCTATTGCTACAAGGTCAATGACCTTTGGCCTCAAAAATGCTTGAGCAACATATCAGAAGGCAATTCAGAAGTGCCTGAAGTCGCAAATCATGAAGAACGTAGAAGCCTACGTCGACGATGTGGTCGTCAAGACCACAGAGAAAGATAAGCTCATCGCCAACCTCACCGAAACCTTCGCCGACCTACGAGAGTTCCAGTGGAAGCTCAACCCAACAAAATGTGTCTTCGATGTGCCTTCCAGATTGCTCCTGGGCTTCATGGTTGGACACCAAGGCATTGAGGCCAACCCCGCGAAGGTCGACGCTATTCGCAAGATGGTCAAGCCATCCAACAACAAAGACATCATGAAGCTCACAGGAATGATGGTGGCCCTAGGTCGTTTCATCAGCAAGCTCGGTGAGAAAGGATTACCATTTCCCAAGCTATTGAAGAAGGCAGACAAGTTTGTGTGGGAAAACGAAGCCCATAAAGCATTTGAGGCTCTCAAAGAGTCCCTAACGACGCCACCAATCATGACTCCGCCAATCCCAAAGGAAACTCTCCTACTCTACATCTCTGCTACCATTAATGTGGTCATCACAGTCCTCGTCATCGAGCGAGAAGAAGAAGGGCAGGCCTATCCTGTTCAACGACCTGTGTATTACGTAAGCGAGGTCCTGGCCGACGCTAAGACATGTTACACATAACCTTAGAAGCTGCTCTATGCACTCCTGATTACGTCCAGAAAGCTTCATTAGTACTACCAAGCTCACAAGATCGTGGTTCCATCATCATTCCCCTTAGGAGAGATCATCCGCAACCACGATGCCAACGGCCGCATTGTCAAGTGGTCGGTCGAGCTTGGAGAATTCAACATCGAGTTTTGTCCTCGACAAGCGATCAAATTGCACATCCTCGCTGACTTTGTCTCTGAGTGGACAGAGATGCAGATGCCCCCTCCAAAGGAGCGGTCTAAACACAGGATAATGTACTTCGACGGTGCCCTCAACCTCGAAGGTGCAGGCACAGGCGTGCTTTTTATCTCTCCTCAGGGGGAGCAGCTTAAGTACGTCCTGCAAATTCACTACAAGGCCTCCAACAATGGTGCAAAGTACGAAGCCCTGATTCACGGGCTTCGCATAGCAGTGTCCCTTGGCATCAAGCGACTACTGGCTTTTGGTGATTCTAAGGTCGTCATCGAGCAAGTCAACAAGGAGTGGAACTGTGTCAAGGACACGATGGATGCATATTGCGCTGAGATTCGCAAGCTCGAATGCCATTTTGAGGGGATCGAGTTTCAGCACGTTCCACAGAACAATAACGTAGCTACTGACGTACTTTCTAAACTAGGCTCTCGACGAGCTCTAGTCCCAGCAGGCGTGTTCGTCCAAGACCTACGCAAGCCTTCAATCAAACTTCTGGACCCAAATAACCCAGAACCACCTCCGAGTGATCAAAACACAACACCTCCCCGTGACGTGCTCATGTCAGAAAAAAGAAGATGATTGGCGCAAGCCCTTCATAGACTTTAGACTCGACCAGCTCGTCCCTGACGACAAAGCAGAAAGAGAGCGTATTACACGACGAAGTGCTAACTACGTCATGATTAGCACCGACCTATATAGAAAAGTCGCATCTACTGGCGTCCTGATGAAGTGCATCCTAAGATCAGAGGGTCTACAACTCTTAGCTGATATCCATAGTAGCGAGTGTGGCTGCCACGCGGCATCCACCAACTTGGTCGGCAAAGCATACTGATCTGGATTCTATTGGCCCACGACCGTGACTGACGCTAAGGACATCGTTAAGAGATGCAAAGGATGCCAATTCTTTGCCAAACAGCAGCACCTGCCAGCTCAGGTCATGTGTACCATCCCTCCGTCATGGCCCTTCGCTATGTGGGGTCTCGATGCTGTAGGACCATTTCGTACCGCCCCAAGCGGCTACAAACATATCCTGGTCACCGTTGACAAATTCACCTAGTGGATTGAAGTCCGACCTGTTGCAGAAGTAACATCAGAAGAAGCCGCAATGTTCATCAGAGACATTACGCATCGCTTTGGCGTGCCCAACAGGACAATCACCGACTCGGGCAAAGCTTTCACTAGCTCGGTCTTCTAGGACTTCTGCCAAGATAACACAATCGACGTCTACTACTACTCGGTCGCCCACCCTCGGTGCAACGACCAGGTCGAACGAGCCAACGGCATGGTTCTCCGGGCTCTTAAAGATTGTATCTACGATGACGCTTACAACTACGCCACCTGGTGGCCAGCCAAGCTACTCAAGTCGGCTCTGCCACGGGCTTTTCGCCCTTCTTTCTTGTCTACAGATCAGAAGCTGTTTTACCCACCGACGTCGCCTTTGGAGCTCCACGCATCCAGTTCTACGAGGAAGGAGAGGCCGAGCAAACACGCCCCGTCGACCTTGATAGCCTCGAAGAACAGAGACTTGCTGTCGTCATGAGACAAGCCCGCCATGATCAACAACTTCGACGATATCACGACCGCAACGTCAGGGAAACCTCCTTCAAACATGGCGACCTCGTCTTCAGGCGCATGCAGAAGACTACGGCATGCACAAGCTCTCTTCCCCTTGGGAGGGACCTTTCATCGTCACTGAAGTTGTCAGCCCATCCACTTATTGTGACGCCCCAGGTTTCTGATTAACGTCATTAACGCTTATGACCGGGTCAGCCGAGTCAAACCGGCCGACACTGGTCAAACCTAGGTCAACCTGGGTCATCACCTCGAAAACCTCACCGACAAACCCTATTGAACCCCTTGACCAAGTCTACACACACCCGTGGTCAACACTTGGTCAAAGACACGGTCGAACCTCACTTAAACACTAATGTCGGCGAGTGTCTTCCGGAACTTTTGCCACGTTCTACAAATTTCACCTAAACACTTCAAAATCTAGCAATATGAAAGTTGTCCAGTTTGTCGAGGGACACAACTTTCCTGTAGATTGGCATTTCAAATTTTGAGTGGAAATTAGTGAAAAACATGGTCAACCGACAGTACCTCCTGTCCACCAAAACATGACGACATTCAAAGTTTGGCAGCGTTTTGTGCCAAATCCGTTGAGAAAAACACCATACGGCCTTTGTGAAAGTGGTAGAGGGTAGTGAGATCTACAACTTTCTTATTCACTACTGTGTGCACTTTTATTCAACTTTTTGGAGTTACGCGTGTTCAAACAGGGACACAAGAAAACATTCCAGCCGCGTTGCGCCGCGCCGCGCCGTGCCGCCTCGTCGACCACGCCGCGCGCCGCCCGAGGTCGCGCCTTCCCCCGGCCGCCCGCGCCGCGTGACGCCCGGAGCTCCGCGTCGCGCCACGTACCGCTCCCACACTCGTCGGCCGCGCACCGCGCCAAGGACCGGCGGTCCGTCCGCCGTCGCCCGACGCGCGCGTTCCCGAGACGCCACCATCGGTCCGCCGGACGCGAGTTGGCGCGTGGGTCGACTATAAAGGGCTCGTCGCCCTTGCCTCGAGGCGCGAGTCCTCCCCTCCCCCTCCCCCCGTGCCGAGCCCGCCGCCACCTCCTCGTCCGCTACCGCGCGCCCGCGCCGCCCCTCGGCCGGGTAGTCCGCTCGCCGTGCCCGACGCCACCCTTCCGCCCTAGGCCCTCCCCTAGCCCTACCGTAACCCGTCATGCCACCGGCCGGTCCGTCCCGGGCGGGCACACGCCGGAGCAGAGGCCGCCGCCGCCGTCCTCACGGTGCGCCGCCGACCGGCCAGCTGCTGGCTTTCCCCCACCCGTCCGTGGGCACAAATCGGCAGTTGGTGAGCCCCTACACCTCCCCCCACACCTCCCCCGGCCAAGCACCCCGCCGGAGCCGCCGAATTCCGGCGAGCCGCTGCCTCCAGTGGTCCCAGGGACCCAATTGCGAGGTCTGGAATATTTCCAGGGTCCTAAGTGTGAACCGAGGGCATATCTGTGAATTCCTGAAAAGTTGCAGGGACCCTAGTGCAAAAGTGGATCTCCAATAATGTTGTTGTTTTGCAGAATCTTGTAAATTGCGTAGAAAATCGTAGGAAACACAGAAAAATGCAAACTCAATTTTCCTGGATTCGTTGTGAAAATCCTACAACTTTTGTTATTCTTGCCTGAGCTAGTTCCTGATAGTTTTTGCATGAAAAATAGAAATGTTAGAAACCTAGATCTGCAATATCTCAAAATCTTAAATCCTCTGTGTCCAATTTTAGATATGTTGTGTGTTATGTCATGAATATCTCCTGTACCAAAAATTGCACAGAGTTATGTTGTAAATCTTTTTTATAAAAACTATCCATTTCTGCAGAATATGCATAAATGATTTTTGTAGCTAAAAATAATTAGATTTTTGCTACCAACTTTTTCATACTGTCTTGTTACTCCAGGACACATCTCTGGTGAAATAATCACAATTTTATAATTACCAGAAATAATTATTCTTGAATTATACTTGATTTTCTTTGAAAATACAAAACTCAAGATTCATAATAGTTCTAGGTGTATATGCTGCATCCATAGGCTAGTTTTGGACCATATAACATGTGTGAGAAAGTTTGGATCATTTCGATGAATATTTATTTGTGTGTGCATTTACCTTGTCCTTCTAGCTAGCTTTTGTTATTTTCAAAAATAATTAATTTCTATCTATCCAAAGCATGCATGTTTGTCCAATGGCCTGTTATAGGTGTTTAGTGTATAACACACCCTTCCATTGAATTTTATTAATTAATTTCATGAATAAAAGCTTTGAAGGCCATTAAGGGCTTAATAGTCTTTTAAAGGGGAAAAGTCACCAACTCATCCTTAATAACCTTATGTGTGGTTGTTAATCATTTTAAAAGGCTAAATGTACCCACCCACTACTGTTTGTGAAGTTAAATTATATTACTTACATATATATGTACATAGTCACTGCATATTGTTCCTTTTTGGAAGTGTATGCTGAATGAATTTTTTATCTAGGTGAATGTGTCCAACCAATGCACCCCATGGTTGTCATCTATTGTTTGTGGTTAATTAAAATAAAAATCGTCGAATAAATCTTGCATTTGCATCTTTGTGTAGATCTTTCTGACGGTAGACGTATGCTCGTGCCAGGAGGAGGAGACGAAGGTGCCGACGAAGAGCTGCAGTACGTGGACGTAGCTCAAGACTTGGACCCAAGTCCAGAAGGGCCCAAGGCCAACCATGCCAGCAAAGGCAAGCCCGGATCATTAACCCTGTCATTTAAAATTATGCAATTATGTTTGCTACGATTGTGCATTTACGTTTCAGGAGTTGAATTGAAACCCTAGATGCATGATCCCTAGGTACCTGTACCCTATCACTAGTATGCTAGGTCGATAGCTGCTATGCTATAGGACCGGTACAAGTCGAGTGACGTTAGTCACTCGCGAGAATAGGTTCTTATGTTGGAATCATAATATCTTTATAAATGGATTGCTAATGTGGTAAGAGTATGGGATTTGGGCTCCGGTCCAGTGGCTTCTGTGGGCTAAGCTTTTGAACGTACTAAGTAATTGTCGGGAATGGGACCGGTAAGCCTAGTACCTTAATGAGACGGCGCGGGGACATTTCCCTACTACTCTTGAATGTTCACCTAACCGGCTAGCTACCGGGAAGGGGGGTGCATGTGTGAGACTGGGTGCCTCGCGGGGTATGCCAACTAACCTTGTACCCAGGACTGTAGGCTCTGTTCCCAACCCGAGGACTTTTGGGAACTGCCTCGGAAGTTGTCCTTGCGGGGGCAGCCTACCGTGTGTTTAGGTTTACCTTGCGGATTAAATCAATCGATTGTCGGCCTCTCACCGTTATCCGAGACTGCTTAATCAACTGGCCATGATATCCCGTAATAATGGAACTTGGTGAATATGTTGTATGAATTAAATGCTTGTCCAATTCTTGATTGGATTAGATGGCACACTTAGAAATGGTAATCAACTAAAACTTGTGCTAAAATATTGAAAGTAAGGATCTACTCTTAGTGGCTGTTCAGCAAAAGAAACTCCGCCGACCAAAAGCCTTTCATGTCTAGAGTATGGTGATGTAGTTATCACCCGACGGTTAAGTCTTGCTGACTATTAGTATACTCAGCCTTGCTTTAAAACTGTTGTTGCAGGTGTTGTTGACTGGAAGGGTGACGACAAGTGATGTTTACCTGTGATGTTTACCGTTGCGTTAGATTATTTTATTTCCGCTATTTAAAACTTTGAACCTTAACTTCCTGTCAGGAGCAATGGTTTGTAATAAATCGGTTTTAACTGGTGTTGTACTCTGGACTCGCCTTCGCGTGAGTTTTAATGCATATGTCGATCCTCCATATGAATTCCAAGTGATTTACCGGGCGTTAACCCGGCAACCAACGACGGGATGATACTTTACTATTGCTTAATGACCAAAGTGGATTGGTTTTAGACGATAGTACGGTATTTTCTTAGGTGGGTTGTCACAGCTAGTATCAGAGCGATTATATGCACCAGAGATTAATTAGTAACTTTAATCACATGATTTTTGATTAAAATTGCCAAGAATGTTTAAGCTTTGAAAACACGTTGGTCCGTTAAGGATAAACTAGACCAAGAGGCCCTAGAGGGAATTTTTGGGTTCTTTCAGGTGGCCTATTAACCTATGGTTTATTTTGCTAACTTCTAGCACATGTAATTTATGTTAGACTTACTTTCTTGCACAACCAAACTAGATGAGCCATGTGTTTTATACGTGTGCTGTACCGCATCACGAGAATTGCGAGGGTTGATGGAGTGATCCATTCCGTCGGTCCCATCTTCGCGTCTGTTTATGAGTTGTGTTGTCGCCACATGTTTTATACGTGAGCATTCCACATGTCGAGTATGCGAGGCAAGGATACACTCCATTCAAATGGAGGGTGTCCGAGGTTGGATGCTGTCCATGCAACGGCTTATCACATGAATGTCGTTTCTATAGTGAACGGTGATGTATGTGGACGCTTTCATGAGTGTTGGCATGAAAGATTCGTTGTGTTCTGTGATCTTCTGCAGGTACCATAACCTCGTTTCGTAAGTCACTAAGTGAGCATCAACTAGTTCTCGACTAGTTATTATAGGGAGATACGTGTATGTGCCATGCCACCAGCGCTGACTCCGAGTTTTGGCTTGAATGCCTTGTGAGGACGAATAGGACGTCTTGCATCATGCTAAAAGTCGTGGAAGAGCCTAAACTGAACTCATACCTATTTCCGTGCTCTCTAAGGTAAAATAGTGATGGTGTGTTTTGTCCTGTCTAGCTTCTCAAGTGTAGATGTGTCATTGTGCATAAATTTATTAGAGTTGTTGCTTAGATTATCACCCTCGTCCAAGAACCTTTTGTCGAGGTGATCTCCACCTAGGTTGCTCCAGTCTAATCTAGTTTCTGCTTGCCGAGGTTCATGATCATAACTTAGGTCTACCGCAAGTTATGCTCGGTTAGTCAACCCTTGTCTGCTATCTTCCTAGAACCATTTGAAATCTTGCTTAGATAGTACCTTTCCTAATCTTGTAGTTCAACTTTGCATACCCAACTTGAGTCTCATAACCTTTCTATGTCACTACGCAAATTTGAGAAGTGTTGGACTCTGGTTTGAGTTAGGAAGTACAGTTTCTGAATACCAGAACTTTGTATCTTTAGGTATGCCTGCTCGTTCGAGTTCAGCATATGTTGGTATTTTAGTATACATGGTTACCCCATACCTTAAGCCCTACCCTTATTTGTGGATCGAGTTATCCAGGTACACTCGCACCCGATTGATTCTCACTTTTGTCGTATGTCTAGATGGACAACGCTGGATCTGCGTCGACTGCTGTGGAGGCATGGACTCTCGTGAACTACCTCGAGGAGGGTGGATTTCCTGCACTTTTGTGGGACACCCTGAAAGACTTTGGGTACACCACTTACCCAGAGTACTCGACACATGAGGTCATGACCACAGGCCAACTCATTCGTTGTGAAGTAAAGGTGAAGATTTCAGTGTGCCCGACCAATCTTGCTTGGGAAGAGTGGGAGTGTAAGGCACAAGGGCGAAACTTGTCCGACGCGGTGCAGAAGGCTGCTCTCGAAGCACTCACAACTTTCTCTGGGAAGCACCCTAATGAGATAGCCGGGTCTGCAGCCAAAGTAATTCCTGTACCTGAGTGACACACTGTACCTGGTGGCGAACGTGAATCTATCCTTCCAGCCCAGAGCAACTCTCACTATAGTCCTGATCTTGTCACCTCAGTCCGCTTTTCAGAAGCCATGTACGACACCTACCGACGGATGGTGGGAGAAAGTGTATTCTATATACACCAAATCTATAGATACATAGTTAAAAAAATGGAGTGTATAGCTCAAATGTTGAAGGAAGCCCGAGCCATGATAGCTACTCTCAAGAAGGAAAGACGCAAGGACAAGGCAAAGATACAAGAGTTGATTGAGATCATACATGAGCAGAATTTCTTATTGCAGCATAACGACCAGTATATGCTTGAACTAGAAAATCAACTGGAAGATATAGTAGTTCCACCTCCGGAACCTGTCATTCCTGGACCAGCAGGAGAAGAAGATGCTGAAGACATCCAAGGAGAATCTGGAATTGAGTCTGAACCTGAGTCACCATAGTCCCTCAGCATGGAAAATCCAACCCTAGGAAGTTGGTATGTGGGAAATAAAATTCTGAGTCGTAAGAGTGTAGTATTTGTAGGGAACCCTAGTGCACAATAACCGCGTTTGGTTAACTCTTGCGGTTGGTTGAACTAGGAACCTTGTGTGTAACTAGTCTGCATTGTAATCCCAAACGTTGTTTGGTAATTCTGAAAACCCTCATTGAGGTAATACCTTGATTAGACATCTCTTTCCGCAATGATCCTTGAAAGGTATTAATTGTGCTTGTTGTGGTCAAATCAAAGTTCTATGGTGAATCTCAGACCCGTCCAAAAATTTTGTGCCAATCAAAGATCCAATCTAATCCTCGGTCTTGAACTTATTCTCTTTGGTTTTACTCACAACTTTGTGAATTAAAATAAATGTCATTTTTGGGAATGCATTACATAACATATGCACTTGGGAACCTTCGACATACTAATGTGCATTCACATGAAAACTCTGTACTCCTACTCTACCTCTCTTGATTGGTGATGTTGTTACCCCATAGCCAAAGGTGTCGCGACGGAACCTAGGGCGTCATGTGTGCTGCAGCCATGTGATCGCCACTAGGGGCGCGCTAGGTATCTTGGTTGTGAGATAGCGACTCCCCACACAGATCCTTTCCCTGCCTGTGATTGCCCTCGCAATCGCTAACTCATCATGTGGGTAGCCGGGTCATTCTAACATGTATCATGAGCACCATACCGCACGACCATGTGAATAGTGTCTTCAAAAGCATGTGCATCACATCAACCTTTAAGATCATTGCACCTCAAAATAATAAGATGTCAACACCTCAAATTCACAAGTTAAGTAAAGGTGTGAGCAAGATTGTTCTGAAGTTCCCGCATAAAATTATCTTTCATACAAGAGATTATGGAACTCTTTTGTTAGCCTTCCTTTTCTTCGTAATGGTCTTTTGGTAATCCCCGTCGACTTGATTCCTTGCCGCCGATCTAGACGACCTTTTAATAATCAACTCTTTTCCGATCAGATAAGTAGAAGAAGTAGAAGTTTTCGTGAGTAGTCAAGGTTCTCGAAAAGTCCAGGTGGAAAAGTCATCCATCGCTTATTCATTCTTGGTCATTGCTCATAACCTCCAAATCCTCAGGAACGGGCAAGGAAGCAAACCCAGGATCGACTAACGCTTTTGCTAAGCTTCTCTTAGTTGCAATCACAAATGTATAGTGTTGTACACTGAGCTCTTCTCATTCTTCCCTCCATCACGGTCAATTCCTTAGACCGTTGGACCTCATCTTCGTCAGTGTCACAACCGTACGACGCCGTAACGCCACTAGGCCATCTTTTCCGCAACCGTGCTCGCGCCGCCGAGACCTCACATGCTGACCATTGTCGAGCTCCGTGTTGTCATGTGGACCAAAACCCTTCTTCAACTGAGAGATATGGAATACATCATGCACATCAGCTAACTGGACTGGCAACTCCAACCTGTAAGCCACTTCTCCTACTCTCTCAAGGATCTTAAAAGGTCCAATAAACCGAGGTGACAACTTTCCTTTAACTTTGAATCGATGCAAACCTCTGATAGGTGACACCTTTAGGTACACATAATCACCTTCCTGAAAGACCACGTCCCTTCGTTTACCATCTGCATAACTTTTCTGTCTAGACTGAGCAATCCTTAGATTCTCTCTGATGATCTGGACTTGTTTCTCTGCTTCTCGGATGATGTCTGCCCCAAATAACTGCCTTTCGCCTGTCTCACTCTAGTATAACGGAGTCTACACTTCCTTCCATACAAGGCCTCAAAGGGTGACATTTTGAGACTGGCTTGGTAGCTGTTGTTATAAGAGAACTCAGCGTATGGCAAGCTCTTATCCCAACTACCACCATGCATGGCTCTCAACATGTCTTCTAGAATCTGATTGGTCCTCTATGTCTGTCCATCAGTCTGTGGATGATAAGCTGAGCTGAATTTTAACTGGGTATCCAGAGACTAATGCAACTTCCCCCAGAAACGAGAAGTGAACTGAGTACCTCTGTCCGATACGATCTTCTTTGGTACACTATGCAAACACACAATCCTGGACATGTATAGCTCTGCCAACTTAGCTCCTGTATACGTGGTTTTCACCAGAATGAAGTGAGCTACCTTGGTCAAATGATCCACAATGACCCAAATCGAATCATAACCATCTCGGGTTCAGGGTAAACCCACTATGAAGTCCATTCCGATCTCTTCCCACTTCCACTCGGGCACCTTTAATGGTTGAAGCAAACCAGCGGGCCTCTGATGTTCAGCCTTAACCCGATGGCAGGTGTCGCACAAAGCCACATGTGCGGCCACATCCCTCTTCAAACCGTACCACCAATACCTCTGCTTAAGATCCAGGTACATCTTAGTACAGCCTAGATGGATAGAGTAAGCTGAGTCGTGAGCTTCTCTCAAGATAGTCTCTCTGAGATCTCCTGTCTCTGGTACACACAACCGGTTCTTAAACCACACGGTTCCTTGTTCATCTTCTGTGAAATCTGGGGCTTTTCCTTGTTTCATACTCTCCTTGATTTTCTGTATTCCAGCATCCTCTAACTGCCACTTACGTATCTCCTGCTCCAGAGTGGACTGTACTTCCAAAGTCACTCCCTCTACGTGTGCAACCACCTTCAAGTTGAGCCTTTCAAACTCTTTTACCAACTCATCGGGAAACTTGATAATCATAACCATGTTAGTATGGCCCTTCCGACTCAAAGCATCAGCGACCAGATTCGCTTTACCAGGATGATAGTGAATCTCCAGATCATAGTCTTTGATTAACTCTAACCAACGGCGCTGTTTCAGATTGAGATCCTTCTGAGTGAAGATGTACTTCAGACTCTTGTGATCGGTATAGATATGACATTTAGTTCCCATAATGTAGTGTCTCCAAATCTTCAATGCATGAACCACTGCTGCTTGAGATCATGCGTAGGATAGTTCAACTCATGCTTCCTCAACTGGCGAGATGCATAGGACATAACGTGACCTTCTTGCATCAACACACAACCCAGACCTTGTCGAGACGCATCACAATAGATGTCAAAGCTCTTCTACAGATCGGGCATCACTAGAACAGGTGCTGTGGTTAACCGCTTCATCAACTCTTCAAAACTGGACTGACATGCACCGGTCCATTTGAACTCCTTGTCCTTCTCTAGCAGTGTGGTGAGATGCTTCACAATCTTGGAGAATCCCTCAATGAACCGACGGTAGTAACCAGCGAGTCCTAGACAACTCCTGATCTCAGACATCGTACGAGGGGCTTCCCACTTCAACACATCACTGACCTTGCTTGCATCTACCGCAATACCTCCGTTGGTGATGATATGACCCAAAAAAGACACTTCCTTGAGCCAGAACTCACACTTGCTGAACTTTGCTTATAACTCATGCTCTCTCAGCTTCTGTAACACAAGCCTCAAATGCTCCTCATGCTCTTCCTCGTTCTTGGAGTAGATCAAAATGTCATCAATAAACACCACAACAAACTTTTCCAGATACACCACAAAGATCTTGTTCATCAAGTACATGAAGTAGGCAGGTGCATTGGTTAACCCAAAGGACATAACTGTGTACTCATAAAGTCCATACCTTGTGGTAAAAGCTGTTTTAGGAATATCCGAAGGCCTGATCTTCATCTGATGATAACCAGATCGCAGATCAATCTTAGAGAACACTTTGGCTCCTCTCATCTGATCAAACAAGTCTTCAATACGAGGCAGAGGATACTTGTTCTTCATAGTAACATCATTAAGAGACCTGTAATCAACACACATCCTCTGTGTGCCATCTTTCTTACCCACAAAGATAACTGGTGCTCCCCAAGGTGATGAACTAGCATGAATGAACCCTTTACCCATTAATTCTTTAATCTGAGCTTTAAGTTCTTGTAACTGATCACTAGACATTCTATATGGGCACTTAGAGATAGGAGCAGTACCAGGAAAAACATCAACAACGAACTCAACATCTCGGTTAGGGGGCATACCTGACAACTCCTCAAGAAACACATCAGGGTAATCGCACACCACTCGTATGTCTTCCAAGGCTGCTCCATCAAGCTTATTCCAGGCACTGGCGTTTGATGGTGCGGGATCTGCTGCAAACTCAAACCTTTCACCAGCTGGACTTGTAAGAAGGACTGATCTCTTAGCACACTGTATCACCGCATCACACGCGGTCAATCATACCATTCCTAGTATCACATCAATCCCCTTTGAATCCAAGATTATAAGATTGGCACGGAAATCTCTGCCCACAATCTTGAGATGGACGTTGTCACATTTATATATGGCTTTCAATTCCCCCCAGGTGAGGTAACTAATATGTGGCGAGACATGGGACTGATGGGCATATTATGCTGAGCTACGAACTGTGATGTAATGAAAGAATGGGATGCTGCAGAATCAAATAAAACTGAGGCAGGAGTGGAATTGACTAGAAACATATCGAGCACTACTCTGGGGTTCTCCTAGGTGACTTCAGCATCAACGTGCATCGCCTTGCCTCGTGTGTAGCTCTGTTGTCTTTTGTTGGTCTTCGGGGTTTTGCTTCCGCTCCTTGTCTGCTGCTGGTTCTACACTGGGGTGTGTGGAGGGTTCCTCTTTGGGCAAGCATTGGCATAGTGGCCAAGCTCTCCGCACTTGAAGCAAGTAGTGGTGGCGGTATTAGGAGGTGCTACGGACCTCACAGGTGTGCCAACTGGAGCTCTCTGCTGACTCTGCTGGGAAGCTGGGCGTGGAGTCTGAGGAACAGGACGCTGAAACTGCTGAGTAGACTGCTGGAACTGCTGAGCAGGACGTTGGGACTGCTGCTGCCCAAAGTTTCCACCCGGTCCCCAAAGCGGAACGGGGTGTTCGGCGGTGGGTTGAAGCGCGGGCGAGACGCACTCCCAAACTGCCCAGAGCTGGCGGCCTTCCTCTTCTGCTCTCCGAGCTCCTTGCGCTTGTGCTCCAAGCGGATGGCGGCATCAACTAGCTGCTAAAAGTTGGGGAAAGGATAAGACATCAGTTGGTACTGCAGCGAACCAGCTAACCCATCCAGGAACAGCTCCTGCTTCTTCCTGTCTTCTGCAACCTCCTCAGCTGCATAGCGAGACAACTCAATGAACTTGTCTCTGTACTCCGCCACTAACATTCCTCCCTGCTTCAGAGAAAGAAACTCCTTTTTGATCTTCATGACTCCAGAGGGTATGTGATGGCTCCTGAAGTTGGTAGTAAACTCTTCCCAGGTGATGGTGTCTGGGGCGGCATGAGTGGCAGAGTACGAATCCCACCAAGTGGCTGCAGATCCTTGAAGTCGTCCTGCAGCATACAGGACCTTCTCTCTGTCGTCACACTGACAGGTAGTGAGCATCTTCAGCACTGTCTTCAGCCAATCTTCAGCTTCAAGTGGATCAGCGGCATGAGTGAACACGGGAGGATGGTGACTCATAAACTCCCGGTGCATGTTGCGAGGCGCCGGTGGCTGCACTGGTGGGTTGTTGACCTGGGCTTGCAGGTTTGTCACGGTGTTGGTCAGGTTCTGGAGGAGCTGAGTCTGTGCCTCCAGGAATTGCTGCATAGCGGGATCCATTGGTGCTTGCTGGGGTGCTCTTCCTGCCGGTTGATCAACTCCTGATCCTGACCTGGTGTTCATTTGAGTGTTAGGGACATTACTTTAGATGTTTGCACCAATGGTTAAACTCAAAAAGATAAGATAGCAATGGTGTTTAGATAAGACAGATTCTGTTGACTCCAAACAATCAGGCATAACTCTCAGTGTGGGTAACCAAAAATTATGGGTTTTGGACTGATAAAAGGTAATGAAATGACGAAACCACTCCAACTGGAATCACCTCAATCGGAGTTGTTTAACTCTGGTTATAAAATAAACAAGTCAGGTAGGTCAGCAGTATTTAACAGATTCGTGAGGCTGTAATGTTTCAGTCATAACTCTCAGATTATCCATCCAAATATTCTGAATTTTTCACAAAAAATCAGCCACGAAATTTCTGAACTTCTCCAATTGGTTCTACTACAATCGGAGTTCTGTAGCTTGAGATAAAATTAAAACAGTGCAGCTGACTCAGAATGTTGCGTGAACAGATTAAGAGCTCTCGGATTTGCATTAAGTAAAAACTTAAAGGGACAAAAGGATGAATATAGATAATTGATTGAGACTGAAAGTTGACCCCCATAAACTTACTACTAAACCAATGTCGTTGTGGTCATCACTCCACAACACATTACACTCAAGCAAAAATCCAGCTCAAACATTAAGCACAAAGACAAGCATTCAACCACACTTCTAAACTAAACACACTTTACCGATTGTCTACTAGAGATTACAAAAAGACCCTATTCTTAGCTTAAACCTAAGGACTATCTTCTGCCATGGCATCTGTGCGGGCGTCAGGGGAGTCGTAGTGTGGCCTCTTGGGCGACGGGGAGGTACATCCTTCTATGGCTTCATGGGCAACTGGCTGCTCCCTGTTCTGAAGTGCAGCTTCCAAGGCACACCTCTGCGTCTCCAGAGTCAAAATCTGCTGTTGTGCCGCATATAGAGTGTTGTTGGCGTCGTCCAATGCGGTGTTGACAGCTGCAAGTAGACTCCGGACATTGTTCAGTGTTCCTTCATAGGCTGGTGCTGGGGCGATGTAGGTCTTGGCTTCCCCACTGGCTCTGAAAGGTGTGTACCGGCAGTGGGTATCCTCCAACCTGTCACGCTCCTTGTGAGAGAGCACATAAAGCGCCCTCCGAGCCGACTCTGCTATACCGGCGTCCATAGTGGTCCTGTGAGCCACATCATGATGCTTGGACATCTTCTTCACTCCACGGCATGGAATGTACTCCTCCAGGAGCCTGCGTGATGCGAAGCAGTCGACGACGAGCGGCGCGACGAGCCGCGTGACGAGCCGCGTGACGTGCCGAGGCACCCGGCCGCGCGACGGAGGCGATGTAGTCGACGAGGAGCCTGCGCGAGGCGGAGTAGTCGACGACGAGCGGCGCGATGATCCGCGTGACGAGCCGCATGATGTGCCGAAACACCTGGACGCGCGGCAGAGGCGAAGTAGTCGTCGACGAGCCTGCGCGAGACGGAGTAGTCGACGATGAGCCGCACGACGATCTGCAAGATTAGCCGCGCGACGTGCCGAAGCACCTGGACGCGCGGCGTAGGCGAAGTAGTCGTCGTCGAGCCTGCGCGAGGCGGAGTAGTCGACGATGAGCGGCGCAACGAGCCGCGCGACGAGTCGAGGCACCCGGACGCGCGGCGGAAGCGAAATTGTCGACGACGAGCCTGCGCGAGGCGGAGTTGTCGACGATTAGCGGCGCGAGGAGCCGCGTGACGAGCCGCGCGACGTGCCGAGTCACCCGGACGCGCAGCGTAGGCGAAGTATTCGTCGACGAGCCTGCGTGATGAGGAGTAGTCGACAACGAGCGGCGTGACGAGCCGCGCGATGTGCCAAGGCACCTGGACGCGAGGCGGAGGCGATGTAGTCGACGACGAGCCTGCGCGAGGTGGAGTAGTCGACGATGAGCGGCACAATGAGCCGCGCGACGAGTCGAGGCACCTGGACGCGCGGCAGAGGCGAAGTCGTCGACGACGGGCCTGGCGAGGCAGAGTAGTCGACGACGAGCCGCGCGACGATCCTCGAGATGAGCCGCGTGACGTGCCGAGGCACCCGGACGCACGGCGTAGGCGAAGTAGTCGACGACGAGCCTGCGCGAAGCGGAGTTGTCGACAAGGAGCGGCGCGACGAGCCATGCGATGAGCCGCCCGACGTGCCAAGGCACCCGGACGCGCGGCGCAGGCGAAGTAGTCGTCGAGGAGCCTGCGTGATGCGGCGGGGGCCGACGACGAGCGGCGCGACGAGCCGCGTGATGAGCCGCGTGACGTGCCGAGGCACCCCGGCCGCGCGGCGGAGGCGATGTAGTCGACGAGGAGCCTGCGCGAGGCGGAGTAGTCGACGACGAGCGGCGCGACGGTCCGCGTGACGAGCCGCATGATGTGCCGAGACACCTGGACGTGCGGCTGAGGCGAAGTAGTCGTCGACAAGCCTGCGCGAGACGGAGTAGTCGACGATGAGCCGCACGATGATCCGCGAGATTAGCCGCGCGACGTGCCGAAGCAACTGGACGCGCGGCGTAGGCGAAGTAGTCGTCGACGAGCCTGTGCGAGGCGGAGTAGTCGACGATGAGCGGCGCAACGAGCCGCGCGACGAGTCGAGGCACCCGAACACGCGGCGGAAGCGAAATTGTCGACGACGAGCCTGCGCGAGGCGGAGTTGTCGACGATTAGCGGCGCGAGGAGCCGCGTGACGAGCCGCGCGACGTGCCGAGTCACCCGGACGCGCGGCGTAGGCGAAGTATTCGTCGACGAGCCTGCGTGATGAGGAGTAGTCGACGACGAGCAGCGTGACGAGCCGCGCGACGTGCCAAGGCACCCGGACGCGAGGCAGAGGCGATGTAGTCGACGACGAGCCTGCGCGAGGTGGAGTAGTCGACGATGAGCAGCACAACGAGCCGTGCGACGAGTCGAGGCACCTGAACGCGCGTCAGAGGCGAAGTAGTCGACGACGAGCCTGGCGAGGCAGAGTAGTCGACGACGAGCCGCGCGACGATCCTCGAGATGAGCCGCGTGACGTGCCGAGGCACCCGGACGCACGACGTAGGCGAAGTAGTTGACGACGAGCCTGCGCGAGGCGGAGTTGTCGACAAGGAGCGGCGCGACGAGCCGCGTGATGAGCCGCCCGACGTGCCAAGGCACCCCGACGCGCGGCGCAGGCGAAGTAGTCGTCGAGGAGCCCGCGTGATGCGGGGCCGACGACGGCGGCGCGACGAGCCGCGTGATGAGCCACGTGACGTGCCGAGGCACCCGGCCGCGCGGCGGAGGCGATGTAGTCGACAAGGAGCCTGCGCGAGGCGGAGTAGTCGACGACGAGCGGCGCGACGATCCGCGTGACGAGCCGCATGATGTGCCGAGACACCTGGACGCGCGGCAAAGGCGAAGTAGTCGTCGACGAGCCTGCGCGAGACGGAGTAGTCGACGATGAGCTGCACGACGATCCGCAAGATTAGTCGCGCGACGTGCCGAAGCACCTGGACGCGCGGCGTAGGCGAATGAGTCGTCGACGAGCCTGCACGAGGCGGAGTAGTCGGCGATGAGCGGCGCAACAAGCCGCGCGACGAGTCGAGGCACCCGAACACGCGGTGGCAGCGAAATTGTCGACAACGAGCCTGCGCGAGGCGGTGTTGTCGACGATTAGCGGCGCGAGGAGCCGCGTGAGGAGCCGCGCGACGTGCCGAGTCACCCGGACTCGCGGCGTAGGCGAAGTATTCGTCGACGAGCCTGCGTGATGAGGAGTAGTCGACGACGAGCGGCGTGACGAGCCGCGCGACGTGCCAAGGCACCCGGACGCGCGGCGGAGGCGATGTAGTCGACGACGAGCCTGCGCGAGGCGGAGTAGTCCACGATGAGCGGCACAACGAGCCGCGCGACTAGTCGAGGCACCCGGACGCGCGGCGGAAGCGAAATAGTCGACGACGAGCCTGCGCGAGGCGTAGTTGTCGACGATGAGCGGCGCGACGAGCCGCATGACGAGCCGCGCGACGTGCCGAGTCACCCGGACGCATGGCGTAGGCGAAGTAGTCGATGACGAGCCTGCGCGAGGCGGAGTAGTCAACAAGGAGCGGCCCGACGAGCGGCGTGACGAGCCGCGCGACGTGTCGAGGCACCCGGACGCGCGGTGTAGGTGAAGTAGTCGCCAACGAGCCTGCGTGATGCGGAGTAGTCGACGACGAGCGGCGCGACGAGACGCGTGACGAGCCGCGCGACGTGCCGAGGCACCCCGGGACGCGCGCCGAGGCGATGTAGTCGACGACGAGCCTCGCGCGAGGCGGAGTAGTCGACGACGAGCGGCACGACGAGCCGCGTGACGAGCCGCGGGACATGCCGAGGCACCCGGATGCACGGTGGAGGCGAAGTAGTCGACGACAAGCCTGCGCGAGGCGGAGTAGTTGACGATGAGCGGCACGACGAGCCGTGTCACGAGCCTCGCGACGCGCCGAGGCACCCGGACGTGCGGCGGAGTCGAAGTATTCGACGACGAGTTTGCGCGAGGCGGAGTAGTCGACGACGAGCCTGCGTGAGGCGGAGTAGTCGACGACGAACCTGCGCGAGGCGGAGTTGTTGACGACGGGCCTGCGAGAGGCGGAGTAGTCGACGACGATCCGCGCGATGATCCGCGCAACGTGCCGAGGCACCCGGACGCACGGCGGAGGCGAAGTAGTCGACGACGAGCCTGCGCGAGGCAGAGTAGTCGACGACGAGCCACGCGACGAGCCGCGCGACATGCCGAGGCACCCGGTCGCGCGGCGTAGGCGAAGTAGTCGACGAGAAGCGATGAGCCACGCGACGTGCCGAGGCACCCAGACGCGCGACGTAGGCGAAGTAGTTGACGACGAGCCGCGCGACGATCCGCGTGACGAGCCGCACGATGTGCCTAGGGACCTGGACGCGCGGCAGAGGAGAAGTAGTCGTCGACAAGCATGCGCGAGGTGGAGTAGACGACGACGAGCCAGGCGACGATCCGCGAGATGAGCCGCGCGACGTGTCGAGGCACCCGGACGGGCGGCGTAGGCGAAGTAGTCGACGACGAGCCTGCGCGAGGTGGAGTAGTCGACGAGGAGCGACGCGACGAGTTGCGTGACAAGCCGCGCGACGTGCCGAGGCACCCGGACGCGCGGCGTAGGCAAAGTAGTCGACGACGAGCGATGAGCCACGCGACGTGCCGAGGCACCCAGACGCGCGGTGTAGGCGAAGTAGTCGACGACGAGCCGCGCGACGATCCGCGTGACTAGCCGCGCGATGTGCCGAGGCACCTGGACGCGCGGCAGAGGCGAAGTAGTCGTCGACAAGCATGCGCGAGGTGGAGTAGTCGACGACGAGCCACGCGACGATCCGCGAGATGAGCCGCACGACGTGCCGAGGCACCTGGACGCGCGGCATAGGCGAAGTAGTCGACGACGAGCCTGCGCGAGGTGGACTAGTCGACAAGGAGCGTCGCGACGAGCTGCGTGACGAGCCGCGCGACGTGCCGAGGCACCCGGACGCGCGGTGTAGGTGAAGTAGTCGTCGACGAGCCTGCGTGATGCGGAGTAGTCGACGACGAGCAGCGTGACGAGCCGCGTGATGAGCCGCGCAATGTACCAAGGCACCCGGACGCGCGGCGGAGGCGATGTAGTCGACGACGAGCCTGCGCGAGGCGGAGTTGTCGACGACAAGCGGCGCGACGAGCCGCATGACGAGTCGAGGTACCTGGACGCGCGACGTAGGCGAAGTAGTCGACGACGAGCCGCGTGACATACCGAAGCAACTGGAAGCGCGGCGTACGAAAATTGATTCCGCTTTGACAAGAGCAAGGTGACTTTCTTCAATGGATCTCGACGAGTCGACGAGTAGATTGATCTTGTTGATAGGGTCCTTCGAATTCGCCCGGTGGTGATGATCACCCCTACCTGGCGCGCCAACTGTCGGTGTTTTAGACCGTCAAACCTACCAAGGGGGTACCCGAGGTAGTAGATTGTGCGGTGAGGATCATGATCGGGAGACCGAGAACTCAAAGGTATGCGCAAGGACACGGGACACAAGATTTATACAGGTTCGGGCCGCCAAGGTGGCGAGCCCTACGTCCTGTTTGGGGGGTCAAGTATGGCGCCCTGCGCTTGGTGTTGGGTTGAGATCAGGTCCCCGGCTAGGTACCCGGCCCTCCTTTATATAGTCCAGGGGGCGGGTTCCTAGTCCGTTACAAGGCAGGAGTCCTAGTAGGATTACACGAAATGAGTCCTAATAGGATTACACGGGAATTCTAGTAGGAGTCCGTCTTCTTCCTTCCTTGCATGAGTACCCGGGGAGTATGCCCAATAGGAATCACCAAGTACCACGCGAAGCAGGATCCAGTGCAGTGGCTCAGGTTCTACGCCCTCTCCATCGAGAACGCTGGTGGCAACAGCGACAGGAAGTGCCTCTACTTCCCCTTCTGTCTAGACCAAGCCGCGCTTACATGGCTCGAGTTACTCGAGAAGTACTCGATCGACAAGTGGGACCAGCTGAAGGAACAGTTCACCAGCAACTTCGCGGGTGCTATGGGCGCGCCACCGTAGTCGATGTCTCCGACAAGGAAGTCATCGACCTCTTCCAAGACGGTCTTTACGACCGTCACACCTTTGAAGACTTCGGTCGTCGCCGCTCGAGATCCATCACCCACCTCAAGGACATGATCACCTCCTGGGCTGATGAAGAAGACAAGGCTAATGCCAAGTACGACCCCATCCATAACAAGATCAAACAGAACACGGGCGGCGGCAGCAACAACAATGGGAACTAAGGTGGTCGCAGCAACAACTACTCGGGTCCCAATCGCAAGCACAGGCCAGACAACACTGTCGCGGCTATCCAGCGCCCTGCGAAGGACAACTCGAAGAAGAACTCCGGCGACTTCAAATACTTGCTGAAAGAGAAGTGCCTGTGGCATCTGGACGGCAACCACACCACCGAGCACTGCTACCAACTGCGGCGAGCACTCAAGTGAGGACCATGTGTGGTTCAAGGACCGGTGGATGGTCGCTTCCTTGTGTGATGAGTGATTGACAACGTTGTGTGGACTGATTCTTGGCTAAGTATTGCAGATGCAGGATGCGGCTTGACTCGTGTTGGTGCAGGTGAAGAACAAGCGCAAAAGGTCGTTGCCGGTGAGGCCTCCAGGTGTGGAGAAGACAAGTAGGCTTCATTCGAGGGACCCGATGGCTAGTGGGGTCAAGTGCGGGCCGCATGGTGGCATGAACAGCAAGATGAAGTCATGGACGATTTCATGGTAGAGCCTCAAAACCAAGGTTGAGCCGGGACTACGTGGGAGCCAAGTCATGAGTGGAGATTGGCGGAGGCTACACCGAGTTCGCGGGGTTTGCAGTGGTTCACCAGAAAACCACTGGGTTACTCGGTTGAGCCACAAACCCGAGGCCGAAGACTCGACGAAAAGGTGTGGCCACCCAGGCCGGTTCAACCGCCCTGGAGGGGCGGTCTGACCGCCTGGGCCGGTCAGATTGCCCGGGCCGGTCTAACCGCCAAGGAGGGGCGGTCTGACCGCCCTGGTCGCTGGCGCCGAGATGCTTCGAAGCGGAGGACACGCATCAAAATCGCAAGGCTTGCGTCGAGGCTAAGCAGGTTGCGGTCCCCGGGCATCCGTCCGATGAAAAAAATTTGAAGACTTCCAAATTCACCCTTGAGGGGCTTGTATCCCTAGTGTTAAGTAAGGGTAGTTTAGTCTTTTGGGTGCCTCCATATATACTCATTGAGTGGATGGATGGCAGCCAACACTTGGAACACTAGCTCATTTTTTTTCCATTGTTGTTCTCCTTTTTCCCTAGTTTTTCCTAGGACTAGATTGAGAGCTTCATGTGAGATCTAGAGAGAGGGATGTATGTTTGGGTGGCAAGCTAGACCTTGTACGAACCTTCATTCTATGTATAGATGGTTCGGCGTTGTTCCTCAAGGTGGTTTTCCCGTCCTTCTTTCTGTTGATTTTCGGAGCTCTTTGTTGGCGGTGTTTTGAGGACGATTTCTTGGGGTCTTTGGTGGGTGTCACGTATGAGGATCTTGTGCCTCTTTGGCTGGTGACTTTGCCCCCAAATCTTTCTTGAATCGGACTCGATTTGGTGGTTTTCGAGTTGGGCGAGTTCTTGACCTAGAGAAGCGATTTCTTCGATTCCACTTGATTGTGAGCATTTCGGTCGATTCCTTTGAGGTAGAGGTTGCCCAGGAGGTAACCCAGCTATTCCCGAAGTTTCGATGCAATCCGTGGAGTGATTCGGGAGATCGGGCGCGAGGAAGTTGAGGTTTGACCTGCGGGTTCGTTTTCTGGAAGGGGCGGTCTAACCGCGTGGAGGGGGCGGTCTAACCGCCCTTGGGCTTTCCAAGTCAAAGTTTTGTTTCGCCGGATTTTCCTCTGTGAGTTTGTTCGCATTGATCAGAGGAGCATCTGGGTGAAATTTCGGGTTGTTCTCGTGCCAGTTGCAAGGAGCTCTTGTTTGGAGTTCATTGCTGGGTACAAGAGGTTAGACCGCCCCTAGGCCCCTGGGTGGAGTTTTGGTTTTCACCAAGATTTTCTGGTAGCTAGCATGGCCCTGACCAGAGATCCCTGTTGGTGAAACCGTGGTGTGTTTTGGTGCTCGGAAGAGGTGTTTCGGAGGATTTCTTGGTTGCCTGGTGGAGGCGATCTAACCGCCCCCTATACCCGGTCTAACCGCCCCCTCTGGACAGCCGGCTTTCGAGTTGTTTCCGCTGTCGTGGGTGCGTGTGTGTTGAGGTTGCTGGTAGCATTTGTTCCTAGGACCAGTAGCACTCCAGTGGCTACGTGGTTTCGGCAAACGGAATGTAGAAGTGCAGAGCGTGTGATTTTGGGGGTCCGACCGAGCGAGTCCATCTTGTCGGAGTTTCAATCTCCTTCGAGAAGAATTTTTATCGGCTCCCATTCACTCCCCCCTCTCTGGTCACCTATTCAGTCCTTCAAGTGATATCGAGCCGGTTCGGGTCTTTGTTGACACTAACCAGTCTATGATCCAAGGATGGCGTACCAGGAACAGGGTTCGGGTCCTCCACACGTCGATGGCAAGAACTACCAGATGTGGAGTAAGAGGATGGGTGCGTTCCTCCACGGAAAGGGTCAGATCCTTTGGGATGTCACGGTGGACACAGGCTATGTCGAGCAGATGGACTTCCTCGCTCCAGGATCGAGGGATAGGTCCGACGCCAACAACAAGGCAGTCGACTACTTGTTTCGTGCTCTGTGTCAACCTGAGTTTGATCGGGTGCACACCGAGCACTTGGCTTGTAGAATTTGGACGGTTCTGAAAGAGGCTCATGTTGGGAATGCCCAGGTTCAGGCACGGATGTATGCGACCTACCGGAGAGAGTACGAGAACTTCACTCATCTCCCCGGTGAGTCCATCGATGCCTTCTTTCAGAGGTTCACGGTGGTTGTGAACAACATGAGGGCCAATGTGGACGTGCTCCCATACGATGATCATGATAGAGCGGTCAAGCTCTTACACTCTTTGGATCGTACAATATGGGGCGGAAAGTTCGAGGCCATTGTGGAGTCAGAGAAGTACGACACTCTGACGGTGAACGAGCTGTTCTCGAAGCTCAAGTCGGCTGAGGTGGATAGGGGCATGACTGCCAAGCTCGAGGGTCTGACTGATTCCCATAGTCTCGCCCTCGTTGGTGGTTCGAAAGGAAAGGCTAACACTAACCCATCCACCCGGATGTTCTCTTTGTCCTCTTTGATGTCTATGCCAGATGAGGAGTTCGACGTGCCTGGAGAGGACGAGCTGGCGCTCCTGACGAGGCGGTTCGAGAGGCTGCACGAGAACCGAGTGAACATGAGGAGGAACACGAGGACATGCTTCCAGTGCAGCAAGCTAGGACACTTCGTCGCCGACTGCCTGGAGAAGGTCGAGAACAAGGACGGCTACAAGCACAAGCCGAGGAACGATGGCAAGTACCGGTCGAGGCGCGACCACAAGAGCAAGTACAAGAACAAGCACAAGGACGAGCGACGATCGAGGAAGAAGGAGAGCCGAGGCAAGGCCCGAGCGATGGTTAGTGCGAGCGACGTCGACTCCAGTTCCGTGTACTCTACCTCGAGCTCTAGTAGCAGTGAAGACAAAGGTGATCGTCGCAAGGGCAAGAAGGCGTCCAAGAACCTGAGCGGGCTGAGTTGCTTCGCTAGAGACGGCTTCTGCACCATGGCGCAAAGCTCCGGCAGCAAGAAGAGCACACAAAGTGACTCGGATTCTGAGTCCGACGACGAGGAGCGTGATGAGCTTCCCTTCTTGCGCCAGGAGAATGAACAGCTTGGTACTTTGCTTGATAATTGTGATGACATGCTTAGAGAAGCAAAGAAAATGAGAAAATAGCTTAGGGCTTCACTCGAGGATGCTAGGACTAGAGTGGCTGAGCTAGAAACACAGGTTTTTGATAGCAAGCTTGAGATTGATTCCCTTAAGGCTAGTCCTGTTGTTTCTGATGAGGTTGATTGTGCTGATTGCTCCATCTTTCTTGCAGATCTGGCTTTGTTCAAGGAAAAGCATGCCTCCAAGTGTGAGGAACTAGATGTGCTTAGGGTTGAAGTGGCTGAGCGTAAATCTAGATCTGCTTTGCTAGGTGCTTGCACTTCTTGCCCTATTTTGCATGCTAAAATTGATGAGATGCATGCTTACACTAGTTCTCTTGAGGCTAAATTGAAGGAACCCATGCCTACATCATGCTCTACCTGTGAAATGCATGCTTTGAAAAATTTGGAACTTGCACATTATGTTGATCGTTTGCAGGATGAGAATGATGAGCTGAGAAAGTTGATGGGTTGGTTGTCTGGTCATGAGCCTCAGTTGAGGATGATCATCGAGGCATTTAAGAGGCAGGATGGTGAGGGACTTGGGGCAAACAAGGTTGGTGAGGGAAGTGGAGAGAATATCCGAGAGCCACCAAAAACTCACCACAAGAATGATTTCCCTCCAAAACCTAACCATCTTAGGAACCGACCAGACACACCCCCAGCTCCACCCGTGTTTCCTACACCCACAAATGATCTCCAAAAGCCTATCAAGTTTGTGAGCACTTCCGGGAAAGTGTTCTTTGGGAAGGAGAGTGAGAAGGCTAGTGAGGTGAAACCGATGGAGAAGTTGAGTGGAGAGAAACCAAGTGAGCAGCCCCAATCCAAGCCTAAACCTAAACTTGTGAGGTTCCATTGTGGCTATTGTGGGAAAGAGGGTCACAAGGATGAGTTTTGCTTCAGGAGGAAGCGAGAGGAAAGGATGGAAAAGGAGTGGGCGAACAAGGATAGGTACAACTCTTCCCATGGTGTACCTAAGCCTCGTATGCCACTGCCCAGGGGTAAAGTTGTGGTGAGAAGTGTTCCGGCATGGGGAGATGCGAGTTCCCACAGCCGAGTAGCTGTTCTAGGGAGGGTGGTCAGACCGGCCTGGCTAGGCGGTTCAACCGGCCCCCCCCAGAATTCTGGGCGGAGTGGTTTTCGAGGTGGTGAGTCAAGAGGTTTCAGTTCTGGAGATAGTGGTGCTGGTGGTTGGGCTGGAGAGTTTGCAGGTGGTCAGGTTGCTAGGCATTCTCCCCCTCGAGTTCACTACGGGGATGGGAGGAGTCATAGCTTTGAGAGAGGAGGGACGGTCCACGAACCTTCTTTCGTGGTTTTGGTCCTCCTCCAGGCAGCGACGGTTGGTTTCCTCGGAGTGGTTACAGAGGTGGTGTTCGTGGTGGTAGTTTTGGTAGGAAAGATGGTTTTGTGTGTGCTAACCCCACTTTTGAGCAAATGGCTCGGCACTGGTTTTACTCTTTTGGTACTAACCCCAGTGCTGAGTCGTTTGTTCGCTCACGTGCTCATTTTTGAATTTCAAGTGGAAGACTTGAAGAACATTTGGTTGATTGACTCCGGTTGCTCGAGGCATATGACCGGAGACAGGGGGTGGTGCTCATGTCTCGTCCCAGTGGTGACGAAGAGGTACATCACTTTTGGGGACAATGGGCGTGGGCGTGTGCTTTCAGAAGGTGAGATTAAGGTGAGTGACAAGATCACTCTCAGGCGTGTTGCTCTTGTTCAATCGCTAGGGCACAATTTGCTTTCTGTGTCCTAGTTGTTGGATGAGGGTTTTAAGGTGTTATTTCGGGCCGGTGGTTCTCAGATTTTGGACTCTCGAGGGGACCTTGTTTGTATGATCGTTCCCGAGGGTCAGGTGTTTCGTGCTGATTTTTCTCAGTCTTCTGGTGTGGATCGTTGTTTCTTGGCTAGTTCTTCGGATGAGTTGTGGAAGTGGCATAGGAAGTTGGGTCACTTGAGCTTTGACCTTTTGTCTCGCTTGAGTAAACTCAATTTGGTCCGAGGATTGCCACGGTTGAGGCTTGAGAAAGAGTTGGTTTGTGCGCCGTGTAGGCATGCCAAGATGGTAGCCTCTTCACACCCACCTCTCACCGATGTGATGACTGAGCGTCCATGCGAGCTGCTCCATATGGACCTTGTTGGCCCAGCTCGTTGTTGACGGTGAAAATCCGTCAACCTAGCCATGAGTTTACCTTCGGTGTTGGCATGAGTTTTATACCTTATCCATTGGTACTAACCCCCGTGGTATAACAAGTTCACGTGTGCATGTCGGTTTTGGAGTTTAATGTTTATGCAGGGTTTTAGTGTTGAATGCAAGACTTTCGGGATAAGTTCATCAAGCACCTCATGACAAGACCTTGAAGCCCCGAACAAGTCATGCAATGAAGCAAACTTAACTCCAAGAAGCCGGGGACTTGATCCGAGAAGACGACAGACTCCGAGGACCTGACCAGAAAAGTGCTGAATCTTGCAAGACAAGGAGTTGAGTCCAATTCGGAGAGAAACCGACGACATGGACCTACATGCGAAGGGGGAAACATCCAGAAGCAAGGGAACCGACGTGGGGCAAAGGAGCCCACGGGGCCGGGCCTAAATGGGCCCAGCCGGCCGGCCCCGGGCCCGGTCGGCCCAGGCCCATTTTGGGCCCAAACTCGCCCTCCTTTGCCCTAGCCGCCAATCGGGCTATTTATAGTCCCCTGACCAAGAGCCACGCGGAG
This sequence comes from Cenchrus americanus, assembly GCA_947561735.1. Classification (NCBI taxonomy): domain Eukaryota; kingdom Viridiplantae; phylum Streptophyta; class Magnoliopsida; order Poales; family Poaceae; genus Cenchrus; species Cenchrus americanus. Next base: position 158,310,188 of record OX387242.1, on the reverse strand, counting down.
AAGATTTCGTCTTCGGCCGCCGAGGAGCAGAGAAGAGAGGGACACCATGTCGGAGAGGAGAGGGTCGAGCTAGTTGACTAGGGTTTCCCTAGCCGACGTGGGAACCTTGCATGGAAGACCACGTCGGAGTTCCCGGAGCTAGAAGCAAGATCAAGGAAGGATCCCGGTGGTGATCTTGTGTATGTATCATTGTCATAGTTGAATTATCAAGTTGAATATTTTCTTAGCGATCAAGTGTTTCCTCGAAGATTTCGTTTTTCGATCGGCTTTTCTTATTCCAATTCTATTCGCGCGATAGATTACATAGGGTGTTCTTGTAGCCGCGGTGGCTAGAGGTACACGCCGGATCTTCCGAAAGAATCTCGACTTGTCTTTTGACTCGCCCTAAGCTCCCCGCATGAATAGGGATACGTTGTGACAGAACGGGGGTCTCGAAAGGCGGATGTTTTCGGATTTGGACGGGAAACCACGATTTAAAGAGGCTTCTATTAAGTTTCGATTTGCTACTTCTTCTCTTGCTTGGAACTTCAACAAAAGGCTTACCCCGATCCCTCTAGATCGGTTTATCTACCCAATCTTACTTTGTTTTCTCCGGTCTTTAGTAGATTAGATTAGTTTTGTGTCTTTTACCTAGATGCATTAGGGTTTCTTTTACCAAAGATTGAAGTTACTTGGCTTTACTAGATCGACTCTTGCATCACACATTTGTTCCACGGATTCGATACCTTGGGTTCACCACTCGAGGGAAGAAGGGTCCCTTGACTACGACGGGAGACTTGTACGCTTGCGAGTCACAAACGAACTTTGATACAATTATTAACCGTCAACACTCGTGTGCGATCTGCGGGTGGGAAGTAGTATGTCCTTGTTGTGGTGGACGACTATTCTCGGTATGCGTGGGTGTTCTTTCTCGAGGATATGGGGGCGACGTTTGGTTTTGTTCGAGATCTGGTCTTGAGGTTGAGGAACGAGAGGCACAGAGATGCCATACGAGCTATCCACAGTGATAATGGCTCGGAATTCAGAAACTCTCGTTTTGAAACCTTTTGCCATGACTTGGATCTTGAGCACCAGTTTTCGAGTCCGTATACGCCTCCCCAGAATGGTGTTGTGGATAGGAAGAACAGGCCTTTGTGCGAGATGGCTCGGACGATGCTTGATGAGCATAGGACTCCGAGGAGGTATTGGGCTGAGGCGGTGAATACCACGTGCTATGTGTCGAACAGGATCTACCTCAGAGTGCACAAAAACAAAACATGCTATGAGTTGAAGCATGGTCGCACACCCAAGGTGAGTCACTTCCATGTCTTTGGTTGCAAGTGTTTCATTCTGAAGAAAGGCAGGAAGTTGGATAAGTTTGAGGCTAGGTCTGTCGATGGTATTTTCTTTGGTTATGCATCTCATTCTAGAGCATATCGTGTGCTCAATCTTGAAACTAACCAAATCGTGGAGACTAGCGAGGTAACCTTCGACGAGACAGAGCCACGTAGTCAGCTTGTCTTTGAGTGTGCAGGTGAGGATGAGCTTGGCGAGGAGAACTTTCAGGAGGAGGAGCATGAACATGGAGAAGATGAAGATGGCGGTGCGGTGCCCCCGGCTGGACATGTACCCACTACTTCGACTACGGTGGTGATGGACCCTCTACTACACCAACGACGACAAATCAAGAACGAGGAGAAGCTGATGTTGAGGGGGAGGTAGCATCGAGGCGAGAACCTCCCCGGAGAGTACAAGTGGATCACCCATCTTCGAGGATCATCGGCGACGTGAATGAACGCACTACACGGTCAAGGGTTCGGAACAATTCTCATTTCGCTCATGCTGCATTTGTTGCTACTTTTGAGCCAAAAACATTGGACACGCACTATCTGATCACAATTGGGTAAATTCGATGCATGAGGAGTTGGAGAACTTTGAGAGGAATCAGGTTTGGTAGTAGGTTGACCCTCCCCCAGGTTATAAGCCGATTGGTACAATGTGGGTGTGGAAGAACAAAGAGGGAGAGAAAGGTGAGGTTGTGAGGAACAAGTCGAGGCTTGTTGCTCAAGGGTTCAGTCAGAAGGAGGGGATCGACTACGAGGAGACCTTTGCTCCCGTAGCCTGTTTGGAGGTGATTAGGATCCTTCTAGCCATTTCCGTGGCTAAAGGGTTCAAGTTGCACCAAATGGATGTGAAGAGTGCTTCTCTGAATGGTGTGTTGGAGGAAGAAGTGTATGTGAGGCAACCTCCGGGTTTGAGAGTGAGAAGTACCCCCACCGGGTGTACAAGTTCAGAAAGGTGTTGTATGGGTTGAAGCAGACGCCTAGAGCTCGGTATGGTAGGTTGAGGGGGGTTTTGTTTGAGAGAGGTTTTGAGATGGAGAAGGTCAATCAGACCTTGTTTTTGCTGAGGCAGGGCAAAGATATCCTGATTGTGCAGGTCTACGTGGATGATATTGTCTTTGGTGGCTCGTCTAACTCTCTTGTTGCAAGGTTTGCAGAGGATATGAGCAGGATATTTTGAGATGAGCATGATGGGTGAGTTGCAGTTCTTCCTCGGGCTATAAATCAAACAATCAAAGGAAGGAACAATTGTGCACCAAGCTAAGTACACCAAGGACATTGTGCGGAAGTTCAAGATGGAGGATTCCAAGGCTATGACGACGTCGATGAGTACGACTATAGCTCTTGATGCGGACGAGGATGGTGAACACGTGGACCAGAAGGAGTACCGGAGCATGATCGGGTCACTCCTTTACTTGATGGCGACGAGGCCGGACATCCAGTTCTCAGTATGTCTGTGCGCTCGTTTTCAATCGTCTCCGAGGACTTCGCATTGGCAAGCGATGAAGCGAATTTTTAGGTACTTGCGTCATACTCCCGACTTCGGCCTTTGGTACTCCGCGTCCTCTTCTTTGGCGCTTCATGGTTTTTCAGATGCAGATTTTGCCGGGTGTCGGTTGGATAGGAAGTCCACTTCTAGGACTTGCCAGTTTCTGGTCTTTGGTGTCTTGGTCTTCCCGCAAACAATCGAGTGTTGCTCAATCCACTACCGAGGCCGAGTATGTTGCCGCTGCTAGTTGTTGCTCTCAGCTCCTTTGGATTTCATACAACATGAGTGACTTCGGTGAGGAGTATACCCATATCCCACTTCAATGTGATAGCACCAGTGCTATAAGTGTTGCAAAGAACCCAGTGCTCCATTCCAAAACCAAGCACATAGAAGTGAGGTACCATTTTCTGAGAGACAACGTAGAGAAAGGAAAGATAGCTTTGATCCATGTACCCACACATGACCAACTAGTTGATATTTTACCAAACCCCTAGATCAAGCAACTTTCACTCGTTTGCGGGGGGAACTTGGTGTGTGTTTGATTTCTTGAGTTGGGTGTGGGGGAGCTCCTTTCTAGCGTATGTATAGTTTCCTTTGTGCATTTCTTGCATTTGGCATGGCATGTGTAACGTGATGTATATGCATCCTTGTATCTTAGATTACATGCATTTTGTATCATATGCATTGAATAAGAAAAGCTTCTCCTATATACATTGTTCACCATGGGTTGCTATATATGTCTTTGTGTGCTTGTTTGGTATGCTATGGTTAGTTTGGCTTAGCTCTTGATGATCTTGATGAATAATCCATGGTTGATGGCTATGTTTTTTGAAAATGTCACATGTATGCTCTCTCATGTGTAAATGCCATTATATGATCTTGACATGTTTTAGTGGCTTTGTTATGCTTAATTTTTGCTTGGATAGTTAGTTTATTGATCATATGGGGCCAAAGGCTCATTTGCCATCATGAATGTTTAGCCCTCTTGCTTTATCTTGTGGGGGGGCATAAGTTCCTTTTTGTCGCAAAGACATTTCATGTACCAATTATGAATCTGAAAATGAAATGTAAAATGCTTGGAAAATATGCTCCCATGTCATATGTGCTGAAATTAATTTGCTTTGGGAGCTAAACCGTTGCATGATGCCTACCAATGAGAAGTCTCATACATAGAAGTAGGCACATGGCTCGGTGGCTTTGACATGACATGAGGTGCTTGTGGGTGTTTGTGATGGTCTTATGATTAGAATGGCTGTCCTAGCATGAAGTTTGTATGGCTTTGCCATTTCAACATGTTTTGCTCATGTTTAGGTTTTTGCTTTTGAGAGAGTAACTTTTCGCAAAATTACTAAAATCCTTTTTAGCCTTGTCCATTGGTTGTGAAACTTGGTGATCTTGTAGCTAAGGTCATTACGAACCTGTAGAGTATCTAACTTGCTCATTTGGACTTGTGTAGCTCCTTGTGATGAATTTTGTATGTTTGAGAAGCTATATGTTGAAACTTTTCGCATTTTGCCTAGATTCATGCATTGTCAACAAGGGGGAGAAGTTTGTGCATGCTTTGGGCACCTGGGAGTGTTTGGAAGGTGTTCCAATTGGTTCGGGAAAATTTTGAGCAGTTTGGTGCAGGGCCGGTCTCTTGGGGCGGTCAAACCGCCCCCAGGCGGTCAGTTGAGGTGCAGGCGGTCTAACCGCCCTGTGCAGGCGGTCTAACCGCCCCTGGGTCTGATGAGCAGTTTTTGCTCTTTGCTGCATTCCCGTGTTGCATTGCTGCATTGGTTCATGGGGAGTGTGCTTTGGCTCAGGGGGAGCTTGCATATGTGTAGGGGGAGCTCTTTGTGGTGTTCGAGCTTTGGTTCGGTGGTTTGCGCTCTTTGTTTGAGCATGGTTTTGTCTCGGATGTATCGAGCCGTTGCCCTTGCCTAAGGGGTCCGAGACTAGACCTCTTCAAGTGATCTTGCTCTTCGCCTTTCTTTGGCTTTCGATCGCTTGTTGAGCTTTCTTTTTATTTATTTCTTTTTTTTCTTTTCTCTTGTTTTACATCATGTGGGTGTTGTCAATGCACCCATCAAGGGGGAGAATGAGGACCATGAGTGGTTCGAGGACCGGTGGATGGTCGCTTCCTTGTGTGATGAGTGATTGACAACATTGTGTGGACTGATTCTTGGCTAAGTATTGCAGGTGCAGGTTGCGGCTTGACTCGTGTTGGTGCAGGTGAAGAACAAGCGCGAAATGTCGTTGCCGGTGAGGCCTCCAGGTGCGGAGAAGACAAGTAGGCTTCGTTCGAGGGACCCGATGGCCAGTGGGGTCAAGTGCGGGCCGCATAATGGCATAAACAGCAAGATGAAGTAGTGGACGGTTTCTTGGTAGAGCCTCAAAACCAAGGTCGAGCCGGGACTACGTGGGAGCCAAGTCATGAGTGGAGATTGGCGGAGGCTACACCGAGTTCGCGGGGTTTGCAGTGGTTCACCAGAAGACCACTGGGTTACTCGGTTGAGCCACAAAACCGAGGCCGAAGACTCGACGAGGAGGTGTGGCCACCCAGGCCGGTTCAACAAAACATGAGGGGCGGTCAGACCGCCTGGGCCGGTCAGATTGCCCGGGCCGGTCTAACCGCCCAGGAGGGGCGGTCTGACCGCCCTAGTCGCTGGCGCCGAGATGCTTCGAAGCGGAGGACACGCGTCGGGATCGCAAGGCTTGCGTCAAGGCTAAGCAGGTTGCGGTCGCCGGGCATCCGTCCGATGAAGAAAATCTGAAGACTTCCAAATTCGCCCTTGAGGGGCTTGTATCCCTAGTGTTAAGTAAGGGTAGTTTAGTCTTTTGGGTGCCTCTATATATACTCATTGAGTGGATGGATGGCAGCCAACTCTTGGAACCCTAGCTCATTTGTTTTTCCATTTTCGTTCTTCTTTTTCCCTAGTTTTTCCTAGGACTAGCTTGAGAGCTTCATGTGAGATCTAGAGAGAGGGATGGATGTTTGGGTGGCAAGCTAGACCTTGTACGAACCTTCATGGTATGTATAGATGGTTCGGCGTTGTTCCTCAAGGTGGTTTTCCCGTCCTTGTTTGTGTTGATTTTCGGAGCTCTTTGTTGGCGGTGTTTTGAGGACGATTTCTTGGGGTCTTTGTTGGGTGTCACGTATGAGGATCTTGTGCCTCTTTCGCTGGTGACTTTGCCCCCAAATCTCCCTTGAATCGGACTCGAATTGGTGGTTTTTCGAGTTGGGCGAGTTCTTGACCTAGAGAAGTGATTTCTTCGATTCCTCTTGATTGTGAGCGTTTCGGGTCGATTCCTTTGAAGTAGAGGTTGCCCAAGAGGTAACCCAGCTATTCCCGAAGTTTCGCTGCAATCCGTGGAGTGATTCGGGAGATCAGGCGCGAGGAAATTGAGGTTTGACCCGCGGGTTCGTTTTCTGGAAGGGGCGGTCTAACCGCCTGGAGGGGGCGGTCTAACCGCCCTGGGGCTTTCCAAGTCAAAGTTTTGTTTCGCCGGATTTTCCTCTGTGAGTTTGTTCGCCTTGATCAGAGGAGCGTCCGGGGTGAAATTTCGGGTCGTTCTCGTGCCGGTTGCTAGGAGTTCTTGTTTGGAGTTCGTTGTCGGGTACAGAGGTTAGACCACCCCTGGTAGCCGGTCTAACCGCCCCTAGGCCGCTGGGTGGAGTTTTGGTTTTCACCAAGATTTTCTGGTAGCTAGCATGGCCCTGACCAGAGATCTCTGTTGGTGAAACTGTGGTGTGTTTTGGTGCTCGGAAGAGGTGTTTCGAAGGATTTCTTGGTTGCCTGGTGGAGGCAGTCTAACCGCCACCTATACCCGGTCTAACCGCCCCCTCTGGACAGCCGGCTTTCGAGTTGTTTCCGCTGTCGTGGGTGCGTGTGTGTTGAGGTTGCTGGTAGTGTTTGTTCCTAGGACAAGTAGCACTCCAGTGGATAAGTGGTTTTGGCAAACAGAAGGTAGAAGTGCGGAGCGTGTGATTTTTGGGGGTGCGATCGAGCGAGTCCACCTTGTCGGAGTTTCAATCTCCTTCGATAAGAATTTTTATCGGCTCCATTCACTCCCCCCTCTCTGGTCGCCTATTCGGTCCTTCATCAAGGATACTCCAGAGCAACGGCACCCTCTCGACAAGAAAGGTAAGAAGAAGACCGACGAAAGAAACGACGACTTCCAGGAACCTGACAAGACGGTGAACGTCTTCTTCGGTGGACTACCCAACCGACGGGCTCAGAAAGCCACCCGTCGAGAAGTCATGAGCATTGAACCAGCGGTCCCGACCCCTCTCCGGTGGTCGGAGGTACCCATTACCTTCTCTTGCGCGGATCAATGGACAAGCTTCTCTGAACCAGGACGGTTCCCACTTGTCCTGAAGCCAGTGGTCGCGGGCTCCAAACTCAATAAGGTCCACATCGACGGTGGAAGCGAGCGCTGTTGACGGATAAAAGACGTATCCCTCTACGATCCGCAAGCGTACGGACCCCACACCTTTTTCACCACGGGATTCCCAAGGTTCTTGTTAATCCGCGGAGCAAGGGGATTACTAGCGCTTAACCAAGTACTAATCTAGTTGAATGGAAAACCTTTGAAAGAGAGTATTAATCTAAAAGTAAAGACAATTCTACCTAAGTTAATCTAAGTTAAGTTGATCAAACAAATCGAGGGTTAAACTAGATGGTAAAGGGTGAACACAAGAGAGTGATTAAGAAAGATAAGCGTTCCCTCCCTAGGATCTAGGATAACATGGTATGCATCTACTACACGAAAGCGGTAAACCAATCTACCGGGGGTTGTGACCACGGTTTCGCCCTTTCCCTCCTCTCGTACTGTCACTACACAAAGGTATTCGTGACTAGACCTATGATGGACACGGTATGTTGATGGAATCTATGGGAGTAGCGGATATCATACGCCCGAAAAACACGGTGGCCTACCTTAATCATCAAGGCATCATCAACATGAAAACAATAGATTGAAACCACGAATCAATTAGCGATCACATAGCATGTATCCATCTAATCCTAGGGATGAACGGAGACATTACCCCATCATCTTACACGGATTGAAGCACATAGGGATGATGGAGACTCCGGAGAACGTCGTCGATGAAGATGGCGGTGATGGAGCTTGGGAACACCCCTAGGCCAGCGGCTTGGAGTCCTCCTCTTGCTTCCTTCTCTCCGCCGGCGTTGATCCTTGCGACGAGCTCATCTAACTCTCTCCCTCATCTTGCGGCGGCGGTTTTCTGGTGATTAACGTCGGTAGGATGATTTGTTCGATGGGTCCATCTTGGGGCGCCTAGAGGGTTGTATTTATATCCTTAGGGTGCCTTTGGGCGTGCTCCCCCTTGCCTTGCACGAGATCCTCCTTGGGAGAGAAGCAAACTTGGTTTCCATAAAATCAGCCAGATTTTCCTGATTCGCGGTCCTTCCTTTCCAGCCCCATATCTCCCACGTACGGACTCTAAATAATGCAAATTCGTTGTCCAGGTTGTGTGCCATGAAATTATCTTCAACTTTGGTATTCATTTCTTTCCTTAAAAACGAAGATAAGATCTCCAAATTGGCCATGGAAGATAATCTGTTCTGATTTCGGACTGGCTGCGTAGCAGGGATTTCGGGGGTTATATCTCCTAGCTCCCTTATCCGAATTGGGCCTTCCACATGTCCAAATCGAAGGTATCGTCGAGGCCCACAACTTTGGTAGTCAAACTTTTTCCATTAAAGGCCGTTTAAGTCTCCGAATCTGTACCGAAAGATCATGCTGTCCTGGGCTGCGAGAATATCTCTCGGGCTGAGTTGATTTGTTGGTAAACATCCAAGTCCCCGGAGTTTTGCATGTTGATGCTTCAGTCCTTGGGTTGTTGGGAGTCTTGTTCACTTCATATCTTGACTTGTGACGGGCTTCATGATCTTCTCTTGAAGTGCTTGATGAACTTATCCCGAAAGTCTACTCTTTAACGTTAATTTCCTGCGTAAACAACAAACTCCAAAATCGACATGCAAGTGTGAACTTGTTACATCATTAGTATGCCTATTGGTGGGTAAGTTGCAACTCATAATCGAAACCAACGTATAACAAGTACTCTAGGTTGACGGAAATTCACCGTCAACATCTCCCCCATGCTTAAACCTTGCTCGTCCTCGAGTAAGTAATCCTTACTTAAAAGGGAAATTAGTGTTGCCTTCCAATGTTGTCCCTGCACTTAGTCATTCATGACGAGGCAAATTGTTCTCTCTTAAGAATTTATTTTTAAGTTGTGACCGGCTTGTTTTTCATTATGGAAGATAGACTAACAATAAAGAACAAGCCACATTTAACACAATGCTCTCAAACTTAAGTGAACTTCAAACCATTACCTTGTCACATGGAAGATTTTCAAAAAGATGCATATCCAACATAAGTGAAAATCTTTTGCAAGAGCTCATGGAACACTCATCTCATCAAGTCACTCAAGCCTATACTAGATTATTTTCAACCTACTCTACTCATATGTGATAGTGGAAGGCTTATGTGGAGCTTGGAAGGTTAAAAACAATCCTAGCAAAACATACATCCGAAATATTGTCAAATTATGAGAGAGATCTATTGGAATTACCGAGACTCATCAAAAAGGCCATGGAAAATAAATGTTGGAAAGAGAGAGGAATGAAACACACACATTTAGATAAGTGGACATGTGCAAGTGGCAAATGGATGATCCCGAGGCACGAGTGAAGTCCTCGTTATCGGATTGCACATGGTTGGAAGATTTGAGTGTGGATTTGTCATCAAGGCACTTGAGAACTTATGAAGCAAAAAGATCCGAGGAGCATCTTTATTATTATTTTTTACTTTTATTTTATTTCCTTCTCATTTTTTCTTTTTCTTTCTTTCTCTTTTTTTCTTTTTTCTTCCTTTTCTCCTTACTTTTCTTTTCTTCTCATCATAATAATTTTTTTCTTCTTTCATTTTTTCTTCTTCTTTTCTTTTTCTTTCTTTTTTTTGCTCCTCAAAACTTTTTGCAACATAATACTTACATAGCATTTGTGTCAGAGAATGACTCCTCCCCCATGCTTGAATGATGCTCGTCCTCGAGCATAAAAGGAAGGGGTAATGACTGCTAAAGTAAGTATAAATTCCATAATATTGCAGAATATTTGAATCTCCATCGAGAATTTTACTCCATACTCAAATTGGGTTGTGGACAAGGAGGTGATCACAAAAAGATGTTTTTGGTTTAGGGTGGATGCCCAGCGAAGTTTGTGAAATTTTCGATGTGAAAACCCACAATGCATGGACAAAAAGGCTAGCATGAAAAAGTTACACAAATGAATGACCAGCTTCTTAGTCTCGAACCATGGAAATCAATCATAATCCAACTCATCAAAACATATGTTTGCAATCTACGGGTTTTGTTATCATAAAACATATATGTATATGGCTTTGGTAGGTAGAACTTTGCAAGAGCATCACAAATATGTAGATAGCATAAAAGTTAAGTTTTCATAAAAACAACAAGTTATCCGGCTATCCATAAACTTAAATCAAAGAGCAAAGATATGTATGTGGGTCTAGAGCATGGTCATTTCACCTCCACAAATAAAAGAGCCGGTATTTAAATTAATTTCAGATCATATTATAGAGAGCAATTAGCCAAGACATGTATAACTTCATGTAGGTAAAACAAAGCGGCAAGTTTCATCATCTTTCCGTAAGCATAGGCAATATAGAACATCGAGGTGAACACATGGTCATGCTTATCTATTGAAAGTAAAAAGAAACCTAGGTTGTCCTCCTAGTAGCCATGTTATTGTTTGAAGAGAAAAACAAAAGGTTGCACCTAGTTGAGGTTGAAGGCATACTTACAAGCATTTGTGTTTGGAAAAGAGAAGGTCCATGGAGATGTTACCATCCTTTGTAATTCTTCGTTGCCTTCTTCCGACATCTCCATGTATTGATGTGGCTTTTGCTTTTGTCTTGATTTATTAATGCTCCTAAACTTCTGAATTTGATCTTGTATGCTTAATGGAGTCATTGGTCACCCTCCTCTTCAATGTTGTCATCACCATCTCCTCTTTCTTGTTCTCATCATCTCCTTGCAGTCTCTTTTTCATGGATTTCCCCCTCTGTCCAGAACAGAACATATATCGAAATATAGCTCTATTGAAAAGTTTATGAAATTACCTTTCCAACGTGTGGTCATTCATCGAAAAAGGAGTTCAAACAAGGGAGCTATGTCCATTTTACTTCAGCGCTGCGTGCTGTCCAAAATGATTTCAGGACGTGTTGCACTCGGTGATTCGGGCATAACCGCTTGTAGGAACCTCCGATTGTCTTGATTATTGATTTGTTGGAATCGTTACTTCATATGGCTTCTAAATATCCAAAAATATCCAGTGTTTTCCCTTTGAGACCATGCAGAATTTTGATGAGATTGGTGGCTTCTTGCGCATTGATCCGGAGATGTTAATGATCTTTATCATTCTATCTTCTAGAGTGTCATGTTCCACTTCTCTGTTGAAGATTCAGGGTCTCCCCCATGCTTAGCATTTTGCTAGTCATGGAAGAAGAAGACAAAGCACTGCTTAGCCATCCTTCGATTTCCTTGTAGTGAGTGTCTTTATCTTGCCTGTAAGACGTTTTAAACGCACATTCTACCCCCAAGGTGACGGTTGGGAGTAGATAGAATTGCCAACAATCCAACAATGTCTCCTAAGATTCTTAACTTGTGGCACAATTAGTCTAATGAGGAATAAAAACCTAATGAGTGTACGTGGTGCAAGGTGTGTATGCACATGAGAGGAAAGCATATAAACAAAGACAATGTTTTCACCTAGTTCTAAACACCATGTTTACAACTAGGTTGCCGAATTTCTCCATAGCCATAAAGGTTTATATATCTAGGGTTAAAACACCATGTCTATCCCTAAATCAATAACTCTTATAGCACAAGAAAAATTAAGCGCATTGCAAAGCTTATAAACTAACAAAAGCAACATGAAAACATATGAAAAGCTAGCTAGGTTTATCGAACTTAATGATGATGGTCCGCAATCTTGTTTAAACACCACGTTTACACAAGATCACAAAAGGAAAACACCAATAGGTACCTATGAAGCATTAACATGGAAACTGAAGCATACATCATTAAGTATATAAAACAACCAAGCCAACTATGTGCAAAACATGTATACACAAAGAAACATCACATTAATAACAAAATGCAATGCATACAAATAAATGTTATCATGAACATGATGGTGGTTCTAAAAAGGAAAACTAAACTTAGATTAATAACCACAAGTTGATCATCATAAGATAGTGCCATTCTTTATTTTCTCTAAGAAAGTAGTAAAAAAAAGAAACGGGTTCCCTCCCGAAAAGCGCTTCATTTAAAGTCATAGAGCTCGACTTTCTCACATACCTTCTTTTCGTCGCATCGCCATGGCCCTTCATGCAAGAAGAAAAGGTACCAATGCAGCTTTAATTTACTTCCCATGTTGTGCTTGATCACTTATAGAAGACTTGCCCAAAGCATCCTTTTGTTTCATCATTATCTCCTTCTTTATCATCCTTCGGTGCTGCCTTCACTCCATGAATTTTTTTTAATGTCCAGAACAGAGAGTATACTCAAGCTCTACTCCATTTCACAGTGCACAAAAATTCCTTTCCAACGAGTCTTCATTTGCTCAAATCGGACTCCGGACAAGAGAGTTACGTCCGTTTTACTTCGGCGATGAAATCTGTCCTGAAATTTCAGAACGCGCAACGCTCAATGTTTTCTCCATAACTCCTTGCACGGGTCTTCAAACTTGTTGGTTCTTCATGCATTGGAATGGTAATTTGATGGAGCTTCTGAATATCTCATTTTCTTCATTTGTACACCTCTGAACAAGCTCTCAAATTGATGAAGACAGCAGCATCCATCGCGGGATTCGGAGAGGTTGATGATTTATCTTGCAACTCTTTTAGGCATGACTTCTTTTTTCATTATTCAAGCCTTGTCTACATGGTTAGTGAAAATCGGGCCTTTCCCAAAATATGATTCTTTAAGTTCATTAGCTTGACCAAGCGCAAAGCATGATCGAGATTTACAAAACTTATTGTAAACATACGCGTCCATAATTAACACCACATGTGAATTGTAGCAACAAGTCAAGGTGTAAATAAAAGAAGCATATGTTTCATGCATAGCACTTAGCTCATCATTAGGCAAAGGTTCTTTAGGTGTGAGATTAATTGGATCAAACATAAATGTTTCCTCTTTTTCATTCTCAAGAAAATCTAGCCTATCAACATTCACTCAACGTCGACCCTAAAGCTACCCCGAAGAGACAACACCTCTGCCATTTCGCGGACGACATACGGGACGCCATCACGAAGGAACTCGCCAAACTACTCGTGGCTGGCTTCATTAGAGAAGTCTTCCATCTTGTGTGGCTCGCCAACCCCGTCCTCGTCCGCAAGAAGAACTCGAACGAGTGGAGGATGTGCGTCGACTACACCGACCTCAACAAGCACTGCCCCAAGGACACCTTCGGGTTGCCACGGATTGATCAAGTCATCGACTCAACGGCGGGCTGCGACTCGCTCTGCTTCCTCGATCGCTACTCCGGTACCACCGGCATCGCAATCAAGGAAGAAGACCAGGAGAAGACCGCGTTCATCACCCCGTTTGGCGCGTACTGCTACACGACCATGTCCTTCGGGTTGAAGAACACCGGAGCTACCTACCAACGAGCCATCCAGGACTGCTTCAAGAGGCAACTCAACAAGAACGTCGAAGCTTACGTTGATGACGTGTTCGTCAAGACCAGAAACTCCAACACGGTCATCGCCGATCTTGAAGAGACTTTCGCATCCCTGCGAGAGTACTGCTGGAAGCTCAACCCGAACAAGTGTGTCTTCGGCGTACCGTCGGGCAAACTACTCGGCTTCATCATCAGCCATCGCGGCATCGAAGCCAATCCCGAGAAGATCTCCGCCATCACCAGCATGAAAGCTCCCACGTGCATCAAAGACGTGCAGAAGCTAATCGGGTGCATGGCGGCTCTGAACAGATTCATCTCGAAGCTTGGAGAACGGGGGCTCCCTTCTTCAAACTACTCAAACATCAAGAGAAGTTCGTGTGGACTCCAGAGGCAGACCAAGCCCTTGCCTAGCTCAAGGACTTCCTATCAAAGCCACCAGTCCTCACGGCTCCTCGCAAAGGCGAGCAGTTGCTGCTCTACCTCGCTGCGACTACTCACGTGGTCAGTACTACCATCATCGTCGAGCTGCAGGAAGACGGCCACACCTACCTAGTCCAGCGTCCTGTCTACTTCGTCAGCGAGGTCCTATCAGAATCCAAGGCACGCTACCAGCCAGTATAGAAGCTTCTGTACGCAGTGCTCATCACCTCGCGGAAGCTACAATACTACTTCCAGGAGTACTCGATCTCCGTCGTCACCGACTACCCGCTCGGCGACATCCTTCAGAACCAAGATGCTACTGGAAGAATCTCCAAGTGGGCAGTCGAACTCGGCGCCCTAAACGTCGACTTCAAGCCACGCACAGCCATCAAGTCGTAGGCGCTAGTCGACTTCATGGCGGAGTGGCGTGAGAATCAGCTACCTACTCCAACTGAGCGCCCAGGGCACTGGGTGATGTACTTCGACAGCTCACTCAGGCTCGAAGGCGCGGGTGCAGGGGTACTCTTGATCTCTCCAACGGGCGAACAACTCAATTACGTCTTGCAGATCTTCTGGAAGGTCTCAAACAACGAAGCCGAGTACGAAGCTCTTCTACACGGGCTCCGCCTCGCGGCTTCACTGGGCATCAAGCGGCTACTAGTATACGACGACTCTGCAGTGGTCATCAACCAAGTCAACAAGTCCTGGGACCGCAAAAAGGAGAACATGGACGCCTATTGCCTAGAAGTCCGCAAGCTCGAGAACAAGTTCTACGGTCTCGAGTTCCACCACGTCGTCCGCGACAACAACGTTGCAGCGGACGTCCTATTGTTGGGGGGATTCGGAATCAAGCCTTTCGTATACCAAAAAATAAAAGAGTGTCTATGCGAAAGGTTCGACAGCGAAATCCCAAGAGCCACTGATTCCCTTTCCACCTTTCAGAATTTGCATTTCGGTCAGTACCTTTCATCGCCAGCGAAGCTACCAAGCGAGTTCTGTATAGTCCAGGGTGTCAGGGTCTCGGCCAAGCTTAGCGACTTCTTCTGCGACGAAACCTCTGGAGCGAATATTATTCACCCAGGTAGTCTCGGCCTGGGATTCGCTCAGGGGGTTTCGTCGTTCCTAACACTTAACGAGTTCAAGCTTGAATGTGGTTTTCTGTTTCAGGTAACGAAAAGTGCCAGGCGAAGGGGGGGATCTCCAGAGGATCGAGGGTTTCCACTCCGACATGCGCACGTGATAAGAGCTGGAAAGGCGCCGCGATTTGCGGCGTGACATCATGAAGCACCGATTACGTGGAGACCTAATTGGAGATTACCCGAAGATAGCCTAGCACATTTTGTATTGATTCGTTTTACACAAGGGTGTTCTCGGGATGTAAAAAGTCCGCCCGCCTCCCTATAAAAGGAGACGGACCCACACTTGTAAATGGGTTCGACTTTTGAGAAATCTACTATTGAGAAAGAAGCTTCCGGCTGTCCTTTGTTCTGCATTTTGGTTTTAGTCTTAGAGCCTTTGTTTTCCCTTCATTGTTCGTGAGTGAAAGTTGCGGCTTTTCCCACAACAATTGGCGCCCACCGTTTGTGTTTGGCTCGAGTATCAAACCCAGAATGTCTACAAGGAAGAAGAGAACTACCGTCAATTCTACCAAAGGGGCATCGTCCTCCGTGGATGAGGAGCCAAGCCTTTCAGCTCTGCTCACCCAAGGAGAAGAGCTCCCAGACCCCAACCCTACGCAAGAGGTGGAGCTGGCCAAACTGAGCAAGGAGGCTGAGGAATTGGCCAGAACCAAGAAAAGGCTCCTGGCAATACAGCACGAAGCAAAGATCCAAAAACAAAAAGCCAAAATCGCTAGCTTAAAGGAAGAACTGCGCGCTCTAAAAGCAAAGCACTACTTTCGTGAGGTGCGGAACATCTGCGTGGAAGGTAGAGTTGAAAAAACAAGGTGGTCTCACATTCCGATCACCTTCTCGGAAGAGGACGTGAGGTTGCAAGGTTTCCCTCACAATGACGCTCTTGTAATAGAAGCAAACACAGCGAGCTGGACTCTGGGGAAGCGGTTGTTGGATAATGGCTCATCAGCAGACATCTTTTTTGTCGACGCCTTCGACAAGATGGGGCTCAACAGAGATCTGTTGCAGCCTCCTGATACACCTCTGTATGGTTTCGGAGGGCGGGTCATCCATGCACTGGGAAAAGTGGTTCTCCCGGTATCCTTCGGCACAGTTCAAAACGCCAGAACTGAGTATCTATCCTTCGATGTTGTGGAGATGTATTATCCTTACAATGGCATTTTGGGCAAAGGTTTCCTCAACAAGTTCGAGGCAGTCATCCACCAAGCATATCTATGCATCAAAATCCCGGCAACATTGGGGGTCATCACAATCTGGGGCCATCAAAATGACGGTCGCAACCTAGAAAGAGGCCGTACCCCAGGACAGTGAAACGTGCATGCCCTCGACGAAGCAGTCGAGCGCAATGAGGCGGTAAAACAGCCGAAGGCAGACAAAGAAAAAATTAACATCCAGCCAGACTGTGAAACCAATCAAGTCCCTTTGGACGCGATGGTCCTCAATCAGACCGTTGTTATCGGCTCTGATCTATCGGCTGATGAGGAAGCAAATTTAGTCCTTTTCCTCCAGAAGAACAAAGCGTGTTCGCATGGTCTGCCAAAGATCTCACAGGCGTCGACCGAAGCTTCGTTGAGCACAAATTGAACATCGACCCGTCGGTCAAGCCACGCAAACAAAAGTTAAGAAAGATGTCTGATGACAAGGTGGTGTCTGTCAAGTGAGAAGTCTGTTGACGGTGTATTTTGGTGCACCTAGCATGTTCATTACACTTTGGTTTGGATTTGATTATGGAACTAACCCGCCACTAGGCACACTAATCATATAACGAGTTCATCTTTGTGCATGCATTTGGAAGTGTTGTGTTTATGTAGGAAAACATGGACATAAAGGACGGATTCACAACAAGTTCAAAGGAGCATTCACGGAGTCTTGTTCGTGTTCATGAGATTGATGAAATCACTTCCAATGGTGGCGAGGACCGAAGTGCTACGAGGAACACCCCCGGGGATTGAAGCGTAAAAGATCAAACTTCATGCAAAGAGAGCCTCCATCTTGGACGCGAGGATAACAGCATCAAAATCATGCAAGTGGAGGGGGCAAAGTACATAAGTGCACGAGGACCCACGGAGCAAAAGGGGCGACCGAACCGGGCCGGGTGGGCTGGGGCCGGCCGGCCCGGCCCGGTCCCGCACCGGTTCGGTCCCGTTTTCCTTGCCCTCGAAGGATCTTCAACCCTAAAAGCCCCGAGGCGCCGCCAACACCGAGAGAGGATTCATTCGCACCAGAAGGCCATCCACAAGCTAGAGAGAGAGGAGGAGGATCTCCGGCGGGAGATCAACCACCTCGAAGAAAGCACCCTCTCGTGGAGAAGAAGGAAGACACCGGCGGAAGGGAAACCATGATCAACGGTGCCATAATCAGCACCTTGATGGGGTAATCTTCTCATTCGTCCATGGGTTGTAATCAATCTTGAGATGTAATCGCACTTTGTCGGATTATCTATCTATCATCTTGTGTTGAATATACTTTCATGCTTAAGGTTAGCTACCATGCCGTAAAGGGAGTATAGGCCTCGATGCTTCCTTGGATCCATTCAATACGCCGTGTCCATCAAAGGTCTAGTCATGAATACCTTCGCGTAGTGACAGTACGAGAGGAGGGAAAGGGCGAAACCGTGGTCACAACCCCGATAGATTAGATTGGTTTTCATGTCTTTAAGCGATTGCATGCTCTAGTATTGTAGACCCGTGGGCGAGTGTCTTCTACCTTGATCGTTTATCATTCTCTCTAGTGTAGTTTAGTTGTTTTCTAGCATAATAGTAAGTTAGGGTTTTAGTAGCTAGTGTGTCGTTGTTGATCGAACGCTTGTAATCCCCTTGCTCCGCGGATTGACAAGAACCTTGGGAATCCCGTGGTGAAAAAGGTGTGGGGTCCGTACGCTTGCGGATCGTAGAGGGATACGTCTTTTATCCGTCAACAAGCCCCTTTTTCTGGCACCGTTGCCGGGGAGCAAGTTAGTTTACATCGTTTGATTTGCATCTAACTTAGTTTTATATTTAGTTTATCTTTTATTTGCTATATCTAACATATATTATCTAGAAAAACACTTGTTTCGTTTTTGTTTTTGTTTTTATCTTATTGTCTAGATGGAGTTCGTTAATCAACCCTTGGAAGAACCAGAGAAATCACTAAGGGATTACGCTAGCCCTCGATGTGAAGACATAAAAGTACAAGAGTCGGATTCGAAGCTCGAAGCGACCAAGTATGGAATTAAATCCAAGATCATCAAGATGGTGGCGGCGAACCCATTTGAAGGGATGGTTACCGAGAACCCATATAGACACATAAGGGATTTCACGACAATATGCAACACGGTGTGTCAAGAAGGAGTTCCCGATGAATGGTTCAAATGGAATCTCTTTCCCTACTCACTTGCCAGAAAAGCAAAGACATGGTATTCGGTTGCGTCCTTTGAAGTTGAAGGCAATTGGAACAAGTTGACAAAGAAGTTTTGCGAGAAGTTCTTTCCAATTAGCAAGGTTCAACATCTAAGGAGGCAAGTGATCACTTTCATGCAAGGAGAAGAGGAAGGGATAGACCAAGCCTGGGATAGGTTTAATGAATTAATCGAACAAGGACCAAAACTCGGCTTCACCGGTGACGTACTCTTGCATACATTTTTCTTTCCCCTAACCCCTAGTTGCATGCGACACGTCGAAATGTGTGCAGGTGGGGATCTCATGGAGAAAACACTCACGGAAGCCGCCCAACTTCTACAAAAAGTTAGTAAAGCGGCTGCCATGCGAAGAGATTGGGAAACAAGACTTGCGGAAGAGCCGGAATTCAATTCAAGGAAGAAGAAGCTTGCTGATTTTTCCAAGGAGGCAACCCCGGAAGTCACAAAAGAGGAGCCAATCATGGAAAAGCTTGAACAAGAACACATCAAGTCAAGAACTACACCAAGCGTCGACTTCGCCACACCAAATGAGACGAACAAGAGAAGCATGTCAAGCGCGAAGCCACTAAGGGAGTTCGAACCAATGGATTGGGTTCCTATTGATTACGGAGAAGTATTCGACAAGAGAAGACTGTTCCCTAATCAAAAGGGAATGGCAAGAGCATTGGAAGTGGATTTCCCACCGGAGAAGAAAGCTGAAAATTCATACGACCTCGAAACGACCGATGAGATTTTTGAAAAGCTCTTTGGAGATGACGTGGTGGATCCGGAACATATTGCCGAGGTGAAGAGAATCATGGGGATCAAGCCCGAAGCATCACCATACGCTCGCCTCGCTGAAATTTACTCGATAGGATCCGAAGAAGAAGAGAAGATGACGCCGCACTTGAGTTGCGAGATCAACGGAGTTCAATGCAAAGCTTTATGCGACATCGGAGCCCAAGTAAGTGTTCTATCTTCTAAAATTTACGATAAAGTTCAAGACCACAACCTAGGATTAGCTCCAACATCAACGAAATTAATTATGGGAGATGGTAGAACTATCAAACCTCTAGGTATTGCT
This sequence comes from Cenchrus americanus, assembly GCA_947561735.1. Taxonomy (NCBI): domain Eukaryota; kingdom Viridiplantae; phylum Streptophyta; class Magnoliopsida; order Poales; family Poaceae; genus Cenchrus; species Cenchrus americanus. The sequence continues at coordinate 158,290,643 of OX387242.1, read as the reverse complement.
TGCAACATGAAAGTAAAAATCTCTAGAAACTATATACCAACCGATTTCTTTGTTATTGATGCTTACCATAGTAATTCTGATCATATAATCTTAGGTAGGCCTTTTCTTAAGTTGGTTGATGCCGTGTTAGATGCCAGAGAAGGCAAAGTAATAATGAACCTTAATGGAACAAAGTACACATATAACTTTCTTCGTGCTTCTAAACACCTTACACCTTTTCCTCCTGAAGATGAAGAAGTAGAAGAGATAGATAGTCTTTGTTTTGTTGAAACCCTTAGAAACCCGCTGCAAAGAGCGATGGAAAATCAAATTAGTAATCAACAAGATGAAGAACTAGAGGAAGCAACAAAAGGCTTAGAGCCGCATGATGGTAGTGTGGAGGAAGAGAAATTCGAAGACATAGGAGAAATCAAACCCGAGGAGCCACAAGTGCTCGAGGTAGACCATAAACCTTTGCCCAAGGGATTAAAGTATGCATTTTTGGGCCCGGACAAAACTTATCCAGTCATTGTGAGCGACGAGTTGAGTCCCGAAGAAAATGAAGCGTTGCTGATTTTATTAAAAAAAACATAGGAAGGTGATTGGATATTCGATTAATGATCTCAAAGGTATTAGCCCAGCCTTTTGCACTCATCGTATACCAATGGAAGACCAATGTAAGCCTGTAGTGGACCACCAAAGGCGGCTAACCCATGCCATGCGAGAGGTAGTAAAGAAAGAGGTTATCAAGTTACTTGATGCCGGAATCATCTACCCGGTTCCGCATAGCGAGTGGGTGAGCCCGGTACATTGTGTACCGAAGAAAGGAGGTTTGACCGTGGTGAAGAATGAGAAGAACGAATTGATACCGCAAAGAACCGTGACCGGGTGGCGGATGTGTATCAATTATTGTAAGCTTAACAAAGCGACGAAGAAAGATCACTTCCCCCTACCGTTCATAGACGAGATGCTCGAGAGGTTAGCAAACCACGCTTATTTTTGCTTTCTCGATGGATACTTGGGGTTCATGCAAATTCCCATTCACCCGGAAGATCAACATAAGACAACGTTTACGTGTCCTTACGGAACGTTTGCATATAGGAGGATGCCCTTCGGCCTATGCAACGCTCCGGCCTCTTTTCAACGTTGCATGATGGCCGTGTTTTCGGAATTCATCGAAGAAATTGTTGAAGTGTTTATGGATGATTTTTCTGTTTACGGGAAGACGTTCATGGATTGCTTAGCAAAGTTAGAAAAGGTCCTTACAAGGTGTGCGGAGGTAGATTTGGTATTAAATTGGGAAAAGTGCCACTTCATGGTCAAGCAAGGCATAGTGCTCGGACATGTTATATCCGAGAGAGGAATTGAAGTGGACAAGGCTAAGGTAGAGACGGTTGAGCAACTCCCACCTCCTACGGATGTTAAGTCCTTAAGAAGCTTTCTAGGCCATGCCGGATTCTATAGAAGATTTATTAAGGACTTCTCAAAGATCACTAAGCCTTTAACGCACCTTCTTCAAAAGGATGTGGCTTTCGACTTTGATGAGAAGTGTCTAGCGGCATTCCGGACCTTGAAAAATGCATTGGTGAGTGCTCCCATCATCCAACCTCCGGATTGGAGCCAACCTTTCGAGATCATGTGTGACGCAAGTGACTACGCCGTAGGCGCGGTCTTGGGTCAAAGAAAGGAAGGCCAAGTTCACGCCGTTTACTATGCTAGCAAAACTCTTAGTGGGGCATAATTAAATTATGCCACTACAGAAAAGGAGTTGCTAGCGGTGGTATTCTCTTTCGAAAAATTCAGATCTTACATCGTGAACTCGAAGGTCATTGTTTACACCGATCACGTAGCCATCAAGTATCTCTTGGCTAAGAAGGAAGCTAAACCACGTTTGATTCGTTGGATCCTTCTTCTCCAAGAGTTTGATGTTGAAATTCATGATAAAAAGGGGGTGGAAAATGTTGTGGCCGATCATTTGTCTAGGATGAATCGTGGACAAGATGATAAAGAGCCCATAGAAGATAAGATGAGAGATGACCACCTCTATAGAGTGCTTGATAAAGATACTTGGATGATCGACATCATTCGAGCAATTCGAAAGATGCCCCTCGATCATTTAGATAAAAACACTCAAAGGAAGATAATCTTCGAAAGTAAGAAGTATTTTTGGGATGCACCATACCTCTTCAAACTTGGCAATGATGGAGTAATGAGAAGATGTGTGCCAAGAGAAGAAAGGGTTGAGATTCTAAGAAAGTGCCACTCGGCGGAGTATGGTGGACACTATAGCCATTTTCGAACCGAAGCAAAAGTATGGTCGAGCGGATTCTATTGGCCGGAAATGCATGAAGATACTAAAAGATATGTTGCGTCATGCCCCGAATGCCAAAGAACCGGAAACATCTCTCAAAGAAATTCTATGCCTTTGAAATACAACTTGCAAATCGACATATTCGATGTATGGGGCATAGACTTCATGGGGACTTTTAAAAACTCATTTGGATTCGAGTATATCCTTGTTATGGTTGATTATGTATCCAAGTGGGTAGAGGCTATACCATGTCATAAAGCTTTCACGGAGGAGTCCATCACTATGATCAAGAATGTGATTTTTCCCCGCTTCGGTACACCGAGAATCTTGATAAGTGATGGAGGAACTCATTTCACCGGGAAGAATTTCAAAAAGTGCTTGTCCAAGTTTGGAATTGAGCATAGGGTCTCCACGGCCTATCACCCACAAACCAACGGACAAGCGGAGACGTCAAATAGGCAATTAAAAAGCATACTCAACAAGACCATAGAGAAGGGAGGCAAGGATTGGTCAAAGAAATTAGACGGAGCTTTATGGGCTTATCGAATGGCGTTTAAAACACCGATAGGTATGACCCCTTATCAATTCGTCTATGGAAAAGCTTGCCACCTTCCGGTTGAGTTGGAACATAAAGCCTATTGGGCAATTAAAGAGATGAACCTTGATCTCGATGCCGCGGTGGTGAAACAAAGAATTCAAATAAGAGAGCTAGAGGAGTTGAGGTTGAAGGAATATGAAAACACAAGCATATACAAGGAGAGAATCAAAAGGTGGTATGATAAAAGATTGAAGAAAAAAGAATTTAAAGAAGGAGATAAGGTCCTCCTCTACAATTCGAGGTATAAAACCTTCGGAAAGGGGAAATTGCAAAGCAAGTGGGACGGACCTTATGTTGTGCATTCGGTGTTCTCCAACGGAGCGGGAACCATTATGGATATAAACGGCGATCAATTTGTGGTGAATGGACAGCGGCTTAAGGTTTACTACGAACCCGATGTCGTGCCCCTTCACCATGTTGAAGTCTTCACCATGGAGGAAGAGCCCGAACGTCCCGCCTAGGACGAAAAACAAGGCATCAACTTCTTTAAATAATTTTTCTTTTAGTTTTTTCGGAGTTTTTCGCGAAGATTTCTCGGGCCAACTTTTTCCCATGGGCTAAGGAAGAAAAAAATAGGGCGGTGTGCAAAAACCGGACCGGCCCGCCCCCGAGGAAGGGTGGGCCGGCTGGCCCAGGCGGACCGGCCCAGAGGGGCCCGACGTCCGATGATGCCGAATTTCGCCCGAATTGCTCCTTTTTGACTTCCTTGTTTGAGGAAAATAAGGGAAGTGTAAAAAGGAAAATAAGGTTCCCAGGGCTTTTCTCTCAGGACTATTTATTTGGTCGAATTGGGAACTCGAGGATCAAACCTTTCAAGCAATATTTTGCACCTTTGTGGCAGCCATTGTGCCCCCAAGGAGCTTATAGTTGAAGCTAGAAGCCAAGAAGCCATCGATGGAGGAGGCGATGCGATGCGAGCTCAAGCTACCCGTCAAGAGGACCGCACGCATCCGTTGCGGAGGGCGTGTCCCGACCGGAGCTCTTCCATCTCGCAACCCCGTCGAAGGAGAGAAGGTCCCTACACCCGTCCGAAGGTCGGCACACATCCAAGGCATCAAGCGCAAATACTACAAGGAGGTGTCACCAGAGCCTAAGGATTATGGGGATAGCGACTACTCCGACGATCGTAGCCCGAGCTTGTCGGCGGCCGCCGGTAGAGATGATGATGATTGGGATGAGCAGCCCAAGGAAAGGACTCCCGAAGGCCCCAACGGCGACGGCACCGATGGCAACGAAGGCAACGACAATGGAGGGGGCAACGACGATGGTGACGATGGTGGAGATTATGGCGACGACGACCCCTTTGGATTGCATCCGATGTGTTGTCGAGCTTGTCGTCAATCCATCGCGGATCTCTACACGTCGGCTGACGAATGTCTCCAAGCCATGGAAGCGATGAAGCAGCGTATGGAGGACTTGGAGCGCGTAGTTGAAGATGACTACCAGTTCCTTAACCGCAACGTACGCAAACTTTTCGGCATGGTTGGAAACATGAGAGGCAAGTGGTGCAATACTCGCTTGAAGTACCATTAGATCTAGTTTTCCCCTTAGGATTTTTTTAAGATACGACGAGGACATCGTATGTTTTAAGTGTGGGGGAGAGCTAGCTCGCTAGCCTTAGCTTTTGAACTTCAAGTTTAGGTTCGGTTTAATCTTCGTGTGAGAGTCTTAGTGTTTTTAATGAGTCTTTAGTTTTTGAGTGTGTTTTAAAATTTTTGCAAGTGTCTTAAATAAGTGTTGAGTCAAGAAAATCAAATAAAAAGAGTCTTTATATATATCTTTGTGTTTTATGTATTGCTTATCTTTATTTACTTGTTTGTTTAATCTTCGATTCTTGATATATGAACATAAGTATGTGGTTTGAAAAACGTTTATCGTGGTGCTTAGTGGAATTGCTACTACTTAAAGTACCCTTACCGCACTTCGATCTTGAGCTTCACATGTTAGTTGTGCTATGTTCGATGCTAAAAATTGGAGGATTTCAGTTCTGAAAATTTTCTTAAAATCCTTGTAATAAAGGTTAGCAAAACCTCTTTTTCCAAGTTAAGAGTAAGAAAAATTCCTATCCAAAGCCAAGTTTATTTTTTTTCGCTCCACCATAAGTGTGATTAGCACGATGAGTTAGGCTAGGACCCTTCTCTCTTGGTGAGTTTTAATTTCGAGCAATGATCATGTCCTTGTGCTTATCTTTTGTTGCTAGCCTCGTCATATATTCGGTAACGTGACTTTCACAACGGAAGTCACGTATATCGCTGAATTCCATACCCAACCCTATACATCTCTTTTGTACATCATATTCCTTGAACACAACCTATTTTCAAAGTTTCGTCTCGTCTCTAGCATGATTTATTTAAAATTTCAGATCGTATGCATGCGAGGAAAGAGAGAATTGAAAGCTTTGAAAAGTTGTCAAGAGAGAGAAAAATAAAGAGAAAAAGTATGTGTATGGAAAAGAAAGAAAGAAAGAAAGAAAAAGAATCATATGTGAATGAAAGATGAAAAAAGAAAAAGATGAGGTAGCAATGAAGATATGAGAGGGATGGATCAAGTGAAAGAAAAGAAAAATAAAGTGCAAGGAAGGGTGTCACGTTGATTGTGAGACGAAACTTTTATTCTATTTCCAACCATGTGCAATCCGACAACGAGGACATCATTGGTGCCTTGTAGTCACAATTTTCTTTTGCCCTTGCACATGTCCACCATTCTAAATCTTCTCATCCTTGATATCCCTACATATGGTTAATTCTCATGATCATTGGCTTTGAAAGGTAGACAACCATTAGAGGAAGTTCTTAGTTTGACAATACTTGTGTTGATTGCGCTAGCCCTACCTATAGCTCCACTTTACATGATATATGAGAGATTAATGGGAGGTGAGAGTTTTATAAAATTTGGTTAGGATAGCCACTTCATATGAGTGACTTGAGAGAGCTTGGAGAAAGGTTTTTGTCTAATACTTGTTGCAGGAATTTTTGTTTCGAAAATCATAAAAACCCTCCGATGGAAGCAAAGGAGTAAGCATGGCTGAAATTGAAGACTTCGAGTGAAGAGTTTGAGTTGTGGGGTAAAACTTGACGTGGTAAAAGTTCTAAACGCCCATGTTTATGTTTGATTATCATTACTTTGTGTTTATGTATTAAAGATGAAAGGATTGACTAACTTGTGAAGGAGGATTAGTGATACACGATTACACACCTTGGACGAAATTCTTTTACGAGTACTTGCTCGAGGACGAGCAAGAGCTAAGTGTGGGGGAGATGTTGACGGTGTATTTTGGTGCACCTAGCATGTTCATTACACTTTGGTTTGGATTTGATTATGGAACTAACCCGCCACTAGTCACACTAATCATATAAGGAGTTCATCTTTGTGCATGCATTTGGAAGTGTTGTGTTTATGTAGGAAAACATGGACATAAAGGACGGATTCACAACAAGTTCAAAGGAGCATTCACGGAGTCTTGTTCGTGTTCATGAGCTTGATGAAATCACTTCCAATGGTGGCGAGGACAGAAGTGCTATGAGGAACACCGCCGGGGATTGAAGCGTAAAAGATCAAACTTCATGAAAAGAGAGCCTCCATCTTGGACGCGAGGATAACAGCATCAAAATCATGCAAGTGGAGGGGGCAAAGTACATAAGTGCACGAGGACCCACGGAGCAAAAGGGGGCGACCGAACCGGCCGACTGGGCTGGGCCGGCCGGCCCAGGCCGGCCGGCCCAGCCCAGTTCCGGCACCGGTTCGGTCCCGTTTTCCTTGCCCTCGAAGGATCTTCAACCCTAAAAGCCCCGAGGCGCCGCCAACACCGAGAGAGGATTCATTCGCACCAGAAGGCCATCCACAAGCTAGAGAGAGAGGAGGAGGATCTCCGGCGGGAGATCAACCACCTCGAAGAAAGCACCCTCTCGTGGAGAAGAAGGAAGACACCGGCGGAAGGGAAACCATGATCAACGGTGCCATGATCAGCACCTTGATGGGGTAATCTTCTCATTCGTCCATGGGTTGTAATCGATCTTGAGATGTAATCGCACTTTGTCAAATAATCTATCTATCATCTTGTGTTGAATATACTTTCATGCTTAAGGTTAGCTACCATGCCGTAAAGGGAGTATAGGCCTCGATGCTTCCTTGGATCCATTCAATACGCCGTGTCCATCAAAGGTCTAGTCATGAATACCTTCGCGTAGTGACAGTACGAGAGGAGGGAAAGGGCGAAACCGTGGTCACAACCCCGATAGATTAGATTGGTTTTCATGTCTTTAAGCGATTGCATGCTCTAGTATCGTAGACCCGTGGGCGAGTGTCTTCTACCTTGATCATTTATCATTCTCTCTAGTGTAGTTTAGTTGTTTTCTAGCATAATAGTAAGTTAGGGTTTTAGTAGCTAGTGTGTCGTTGTTGATCGAACGCTTGTAATCCCCTTGCTCCGCGGATTGACAAGAACCTTGGGAATCCCGTGGTGAAAAAGGTGTGGGGTCCGTACGCTTGCGGATCGTAGAGGGATACGTCTTTTATCCATCAACAAGGTCCAAAGGCTGCTTGATGCTACTGTCGTCCGCGAAGTCATGTACCCCAAATGGCTGGCCAACCCGGTGCCGGTCAAGAAAAAGAACGGCAAGTGGCGCATGTGCATTGATTTCACTGATCTCAACAAAGCCACACCAAAAGATAATTATCCATTACCTCGAATGGATCAGGTGGTGGATTCTGCGGCCAACGCCGCAATCATGTCCCTGTTGGATTTTTTCTCCGGTTACCATCAATGTTGGATGGCGAAGGAGGACGAGGAGAAAACCAGTTTCATCACACCCTTCGGAACCTTCTGCTTCGTTCGTATGCCGGAAGGACTAAAAACGCCGGTTCAACATTCACTAGAATGACTGGAGCAGTGTTTAAGCCGCAGATTGGCAAGAACATTCAGGCCTACGTCGATGACCTCATCGTCAAAAGTTCTGATCGGGCCAGCCATGTAAATGATTTGGCCGAAACCTTCGCCAATATGAGGAGGGCCGGCTTGAAGCTAAACCCGGAGAAATGCGTGTTCGGGGTCACGAAAGGAAAGATCCTGGGGTGTCTCATCTCGGCCAAAACAATCGAAGCCAACCCCCGACAAGATTAAAGCAATCAGAGAAATGGAGGAGCCTAAGACGAAGAAGGACATCCAGAAACTGAATGGACGAGTAGCAGCCTTAAACAGATTCATTTCAAGATCTGCAGAGCGAAGCCTTCCATTCTTCAAGGCACTGAAAGGCAAAGGTGTAATCGAATGGGGCCCTGAGCAAAGCAAGGCTTTCGCCGAGCTCAAAGACTACATCAAAAAGATGACAACCTTATCCCCACCTTCACCGTCGGAGCCGCTTTTCCTTTACATAGCTGCTTCAAAGGCCGCGGTCAGCGCCGCTCTAGTCCGAGAGGTCGAGACCGAAAAAGGCAAACTCCAATCCCCGGTCTATTTCGTCTCCGAAGCCCTGGCAGGGTCAAAACTGCACTACTCAGAGCTACAGAAAATTGCCTACGCCGTAATCATGACCACGTGAAAGCTCAGGTATTATTTTGAGGCTCACAAAGTCACAGTACTCACAGATCAACCTCTGAATGATCTGTTCATCAACAAAGAGGCTTCGTCCAGAATCGCCAAATGGGCAACTGAGTTATCAGAGTACACAATAGATTTTGGAAAGAGGTCGGCAATCAAATCCCAAGTCTTAGCAGACTTCATCGTAGATTGGACTTCACCTAGCAGTGTCACCGCTGACGAAGAGCTGGTTCCAATCTGGGAAATCAGATGCGATGGAGCCTGGGGCGCAAAGGTGCTGGCATTGCAGCCATTGTCACTTCCCCGACGGGTATCAAGCTAAGATACGCCGCGAGGTTAGATTACAAGGACCCATCCGACAGATGCACCAACAATACCACTGAATACAAAGCCTTACTGTTGGGCCTTCGCAAAGTGAGAGCCCTGGGAGCCAACAACTTCCTAGTCAAGTGCGATGCCAAGGTCATCAAAGACCATGTGGAAAAGGAAAGTGAGGCCAAGGAGCCGGAGCTAGTCAAGTACCTAGCGGAGGTGCGCAAAATGGAAAGGCATTTTCGGGGATTCACTGTCGAGCATCTGCCCAGAAAAAACAACGGTGAAGCCGACGAGCTCGCAAAGAAAGCTGCAAGGGGGGAGGCGATGCCCCCAGACGTGTTCTTTGAAGTCCTAACCGCTCCGTCCACAAAGCCAGACAAACAGCCGCTCAGCACTATTAAGACAATCGTCAGCTTGGACTTGAGAGCCCCCATAATCTCTTTTCTCCGCGGACACTATGAGCCCGTCGAAACCCACGACCTCAAAAGAATGTAGGCACGGGCCAAGGGCTACATCTTCAAGGACGACGTCCTGTTCAAGCTGGGAGTATGTGCACCACTACTGAAATGTATTTCTCAAGACCAAGGCATCGAGCTCATGAGGGAAATCCATGGAGGGATGTGCGGCTCGCACATAGGAGCGAGAGCACTGGCCGGAAAAGCCTTCAGGCAGGGTTTCTATTGGCCAATGGCCATAAAGGATGTGGAGCACGTCGTAAAAACTTGCAAGGCTTGCCAGTTTGCAGCAAAGCACCAGCGAAGGCCTGGCGCGCCATCGCAGCTTATCACACCTACCAGGCCGCTGCAGCACTGGGGAATGGACATCGTTGGACCGCTTCCCACTTGCCAGGGTAACTTCAAATTCGCAGTGGTGGCAGTCGAGTACTTCACAAAATGGATCGAGGCAAGACCTCTCGCTACCATCACCTCAGCAACTATCAGAAAATTCTTTTGGCAGCAAATCATTTGCAGATTTGGAGTACCCAAAGAGCTCACTGTCGACAATGGAAAGCAACTCGACTGCCAAGATTTCAGGGAGTACTGTCGATCAATTGGAACGAAGCTCTGCTTCGCATCCGTGTACCATCCCCAGTCCAACGGCGCAGTGGAAAGGGCCAATGGGCAAATATTCTCCGCCATAAAAAAATGTCTCTTTGAGCAGAAGAAAGGGAAATGGGTGGATGAGCTCTCGAGAGTCATCTGGTCGCATAACACTACGGAATCGAGAACCACTAAGTTCACTCCATTCAGGCTGTTGTATGGGGCCGAAGCAATGTGCCCTGAAGAGCTCACCAACGAAAGTGCCAGAGTTTTGGCCGGTAGCTCTCGCGAGAGCGAATAAGCCGACAAAGATCTCGTGGAAATTGACAGGCTTGATGCAGTCCAAAACCTGTTGAAATATCAAGAGGAAACCAGGAGATGGAGGAACAAGAAACTATCCCTCAAGGACATCAAAGTGGGAGACTTTGTCCTCAAAAGAAAGAAGAATGCCGACGTCGTAGGAAAATTCCAATTCGCTTGAGAGGGACCCTACGTGGTCTCAAGCTTGGTTCGAGATGGGGCTTTTCGTCTGAAGGACGAGGCAGGCGTGGAGTTGCCACATTCGTGGAATGTGGACAACTTGTGTAAGTTTTTTCCGTAGTTTGTTTTCAGTAGGAGCCCTTCGCACGGAGCTATAAGTGCGGAGGGTTCATCATAGCTTTTTATTTCCTAGTTTTACTTTCGCTCTTTAAATTCAATAACAAGGCGGGTACTCTTTTCCTCACATAGGGAGGACTCCACTCTGGAGCGTGAGGTTTTTAACGAGGCAGCCTTGATGTAAAATTTATTTCCAAGTGAATGGAATACTTCCTCCCTAAAGTTTTGCCGAGTTTCTTTCGCATAATTTAAAGTGCTATCTCAAAATAGCCCATCCCAACAGAGGATGAATTGAAGTGCTATTCCTGAATAGCCCTCTCCGAAAGCGAGAGCATTAAAGTGCTACCCATTAGTAGCCCACCCACAAGTGGTGCAATCGAAACGATTCAGAAGAATCAATCCTTTAAAGAGCTGTCTCCTCGACAGCCCGTCCACGAAGGACGTTCTAAAGCGGTTCAACCTCGAATCGAAATAACCCCTTAGTAGGGATTTCGCAATTGCTAACTTTCGCAGAAACAACGTCGCAAGCGACAAAGAATGCCTCAAGGGTGAGCATGTTCCAAAACCAAAAGTGAACGTCTCGTCAAAAAACAGCTCAAAAGCTGTAAAATTTGACAAGTACAAAACGGCCTCTAGTCCTTCGACGCGTTCCACGCCTAGGCGTCGTGTCGCAGGCTAGTCTTTGCTTCAAACGAAAAACCGCAAGGGATAAACGAGCGAATTCAGCACGTAGCATCGCGCAACGTCTAATAGGTTAACAAATTCGAAACCTCGGCAATGTAACAATCCTAAGCAAAATGGACGAACTGAAATTATCCCCGCTTCTGAGGGGGGGGGAGACGTTTTCTTCCAAAAGCTACAACTCGAAAGCGGCGAGAAGTTCAGTTCGAAACATTCAAAAATCTTAATATGCCAAAAATTATGGGCGACACATTCAGCACCACGCCCTCGCATACAAATTTACATTTCAACTTTCAAAAGTTTAAGTGGCCGTCACGCCATTCTCAGTTTTCGTCTAAAGCACTACTCAGTCGATTCAATGCCGAAGGGGAGCCAACGCCTCTCCAGTGACGGGATCCACCTGACCACCTTCGTCTTAAGGCACTTCGCAAATAGGGGCCCCGGGGATTGCTTGCTCAACTGCATCATCACTTGCTCTCGGTGGCCAGTCTCTAGGGGGTCCGTAAGGCCCCAAAGTCGCGTCAGGACCATGCGCCGCGCGATGCTCACGAAGCTCCAAAGCCTGTTTTGCCTGCCCAAAATGGAACTATGAGAAGGAAGAAAGCATTAACAATCATCGCAAACAATCGTTCAACAAAAATGGTCGTAGTCGAAGCAAACCAAAAAGGCCTACCTTCGCCAAGCGATCCACAGCCTTCTTTCGAGCGTGCGCTCGCCCTCTCTTAGCCCAAAAGTTGCGAAGGATGCTCTTATTGATTAGATCAACCGTTTTGCTTGGGGTTGGTATGTTGTCGGGTGAAGGGAATGCGAAGCCTCGACTTCCAAAAGCTTTGAAATGGTCACAACCCTGTCGCTCGAGAAGATTAAGCAGCATTTCAGAACAAGTAGCTGCCCCATAGTCTCCAATCTTGCTCATAGTGTTGGGAAGAAGCTTTAATTCGCTATGCAACCACTCCACAAAGCTTGAGATGTTGTTAGTAATTTTAAAATCCTAGGCTTCGGCACCGAAACTTTCCAAATCTCGGCGATACTCAGTCGCTAGATATGCACCCCATTGATGACAATAGGCCTCGTTCTTCTCCAAAGTTTCTTCGGGCTCGCCCTTCACCTTCTTTAATTCCGCAATGAGGTTGGCGTTGGCCTCCAGAAGGATGTTCTGCGCGTCGTATTGCACAACCATGTCCTTCAATTATTGACGACACTCCTCATAGCATTTCACGCTCAGTTCAAGTTCTTTCTTCAAAGCGTCTAGGGCTTCCTGCTGCTTGGCACGATGATTCGCTTGCACACAAGCATCTCGTTTTAACTTCTCATTCTCCTCTTTTAGGCGTCGGTTCTCGTCTTCTAGCAATTTTTGTTTGTCAAGAGAGGTCTTTGCTTCCGAGGTCGCCTTCTCGAAGCCCTTCTGGCAAGCGACGATACCTCTCGAAAGATAAGCGCGCACGACCTTCATTAAATCATCAGCGCCTAAGTCCTCCAAGGTGCGTTCAAAATCTGCAAGGTGGTTAACAACCACGTTATTTAGCTCGTATCCTTCGCACCACCAACACGACGAAGGCACAAGTTAAAACATCAAAAAGCAAAGCGATAAGCGAAGTTTCATACCAGGTTCCCCCAGCATTGACGCGAGACTTGACCTCGAAGTGGAAGGGCCCATCTCGTTTTGGGAGATATCCTTCTCCCGATCTTTAGCGCTCAGGGTGACCAGAGTCTTCGCTGCTAAGGCCAGCGCGAAAACAAGAAGCGTAAGCAAACAAAATGCATGTTAGAAAGAAAGGACACAAAAACTCCATTTCTAAGTAAAAGCATCATACCAGTGTCTTCGGGCTGGAGACTTTCGGGCGTCGTTGCCTTCTCCGGCGTGACAGCTTCAGTAGGTCTCGCTGCCACCAGGTCAAAATCCTGCGACACTGGCGGAGGCGAGCGAGACGCGTGTGCTACGGAAGCCTCAGCCTCCAGAGCATCCAGGTCAATTGGGTCTTGAGCCTTCGCACCAGAGCCCTTGCTTAAATTCACCACAGATTCGCATTGGGGCAGCGGAAGAGGTACATCTGGACTTTTTTCTGCTCGAGTAGTGTTTTCGTCAATGTAGCAAAGAGATTTCGATTCATCTACGACATCTACAAGACCGGCCACATGCTCTTTCAGAGCTGCGTCGGCCATGGCAATTTCTTTTTGGATCAGCTCAGCAACACGCTTGCCCCTGGCCTCGCGCGCCTCTAGCTCCTCTACATCAGCCAGACCTACTGGCGAAGGCTCCTCGGTCAATCTCTGCGCCGATCCTTTCGGAGAATATTTGGTACAGGGTTGAATCTGAGGCGTTGTCAGAATGTCGACATCCACGTCAATTTCTGCGACTGGATCAATCCGCGCCCTTTTTGCGGAAGCCTCAGCATCATCAGGCTCCTTCTCGTTGACCGCAAGCTGTTTCACCCTATCGGTGGTTTCCAAGAACCTCTTCCTCAAGGCCAATCCCTTGTCCGCCTCTCCGGAGACGGCGGGGTCATGTGTCTTCTTCTTTTCCCTCTCGGCCGCGGCCACTTTCGCCGCCGCAGCCTTGCGGCGAGCCAAAGTCTCATTAACCTTCAACAACTTAGTGGATTTTTCTGCAAGCGGTGGCAGGGAGGCTTTAGCAGCATCCGCCTTTCGCTTGGCCAAGATGTCTTGGGCTTTACTATTCTTCACAGCATTATCAACAACTGAGCTAGTCTTGCCTGTCCTGGTCTTTCGTGAGGTCTTGACGGCCTCAGACCCAATATTGCCCGGGGGCTGCATCTTCTTGCCGGCCGTCGGAGGCACCGGACGAGGGGAATATGTCACACCCATCTCATCAAAAACTCGATTGACACGCCCTTGGTGTTTCAAAATTCTCTGGGCACATTCCCACTCCTTGTGGGTGAAATTCCCTATCATCTGCACAACTTTTTTCTCTACTTCAGCCACAATCTCTTCGTTAGACATATCCTTGGGGCGCTTGACATTGAAGATGGGGATTCGCACATCGTCGTCCAGCCCGGGCAGCCACTGCATCTTGAATGCCCATGACCACCATCGGGGCTGGCATGGCCAGACGTCGGCAGCCACGAATTCCTCCAGGGTGTCGCGCGTAGTGATCACACGTGTCGCCTGATAAAATGCAATTGTACTTGCTGAGGATCGGTGTTAACAGATAAAACTCGTATCCACCTACGATCCACAAGTGTACGGACCTACACCTTTTTCACCATGGGATTCCCAAGGTTTTTGTCAATCCGCGGAGCAAGGGGATTGCTAGCGCTTAACCAAGTACTAATCTAGTTGACTAAGGAAACCTTTAAAGAGAGTATTAATCTAAAAGTAAAGACAATCTAACCTAAGTTAATCTAAGTTAAGTTGATCAAACAAATATAGGGTTAAACTAGATGATAAAGGGGTGAACACAATAGAGTGAGCAAGAAAGATAAGCGTTCCCTCCCTAGGATCTAGGATAACATGGTATGGATCTACTACACGAAACCGGTAAACCAATCTACCGGGGGTTGTGACCACAGTTTCGCCCTTTCCCTCCTCTCGTACTGTCACTACGCGAAGGTATTCGTGACTAGACCTATGATGGACACAGTATGTTGATGGAATCTATGGTTGTAGCGGATATCATACACCAGAAAAACATAGTAGCTAACCTTAATCATCAAAGCATCATCAACATGAAAACAATAGATTGAAACCGCGAATCAAGTAGCGATCACATAGCATGTATCCATCTAATCCTAGGGATGAACGGAGACATTACCCCATCATCTTACACGGATTGAAGCACATAGGGGTGATGGAGACTCTGGAGAACGTTGTCGATGAAGATGGCGGCGATGGAGCTTGGGAACACCCCTAAGCCAGCGGCTTGGAGTCCTCCTCTTGCTTCCTTCTCTCCGCCGGCGTTGATCCTTGCGACGAGCTCATCTAACTCTCTCCCTCATCTTGCGGTGGCGGTTTTCTGGTGATTGGCGTCGGTAGGATGATTTTGTTCGATGGGTCGGCCGACGGCGGCGGAGGCAATAAATAGACGAACACCTAGGGCAAAGGGGGGACCGAACCGACCCCGGAGTGGGCTGGGCCGGTCGGCCCAGGCCGGCCGGCCCAGGCCCACTTCGGCCCGGTTCGGCCCCGGTTTCCTCCCCGGTTGCTTCTCGCGTGATCCCTTATTCGCGTGCACTTGCATGTGGGCCTTTGACGTCGTTTCCTTCACGGTTAAGGCTTGAATCCTTGCTATGCAAGCTTCGCTATTTTCTGGTTGAGTCCCTGAAGATTTGCATGTTGACACTTCAGTCCTCGGGTCATTTGGAGTCATGTTGATCGCGTGTCTTGACTCTTATCGGGCTTCATGATCTTCATCCAAAGTGCTTGGTGAACTTATCCCGAAAGTCTCCTCATTAGCATCGATTTCCTGCGTAAACAGCAAACTCCAAAATCGACATGCAAGTGTGAACTTGTTATATCATTAGTATGCCTAGTGGCCGGTTAGTTGCAAATCATAATCGAAACCAATGTATAACAAGTACTCTAGGTTGACGGAAATTCACCGTCAAAATCTCCCCCATGCTTAAACCTTGCTCGTCCTCGAGTAAGTAATCCTTGCTTAAAAGGGAAATCAATGTTGCCTTCCAATGTTGTCCCTGCACTTAGTCATTCATGACGAGGCGAATTGCTCTCTCTTAAGAATTTATTTTAAAGTTCAAGTTGTGACCGGCTTCTTTTTCATTAAGGAAGATAGACTAACAATAAAGAACAAGCCACATTTAATAAACACGATGCTCTCAAACTTAAGTGAACTTCAAACCATTACCTTGTCACATGGAAGATTTTCAAAAAGATGCATATCCAACATAAGTGAAAATCTCTTGCAAAAGCTCATGGAACACTCATCTCATCAAGTCACTCAATCCTATACTAGATTATTTTCAACCTACTCTACTCATATGTGATAGTGGAAGGCTTATGTGGAGCTTGGAAGGTTAAAAACAATCCTAGCAAAACATACATCCGAAATATTGTCAAATTAAGAGAAAGATCTATTGGAATTACCGAGACTCGTCAAAAAGGCCATGGAAAATAAATGTTGGAAAGAGAGAAGGATGAAACACAAACATTTAGATAAGTGGACATGTGCAAGTGGCAAATGGATGATCCCGAGGCACGAGTGAAGTCCTCGTTATCGGATTGCACATGGTTGGAAAATTTGAGTGTGGATTTGTCATCAAGGCACTTGAGAACTTATGAAGCAAAAAGATCCGAGGAGCATTATATTTTTTTTACTTTTATTCTAGTTCCTTCTCATTTTTCTCTCTTTCTTTTTTTTCACTTTATTCTTCCTATTTTTCTTACTTTTCTTTTCTTCTTATCATATTTTTTCATTTTTCATTTTCATTCTTTTTTTCTTTTGCTCCTCAAAACTTTTTGCAACATAATACTTACAGAGAATGACTCCTCCCCCATGCTTGAACGATGCTCGTCCTCGAGCATAAAAGAGAGGGGAAATGACTGCTAAAGTAAGTATAAATTCCATAATCTTGCGGAATATTTGAATCTCCACTGAGAATTTTACTCCATACTCAAATTGGGTTGTGGACAAGGAGGTGATCACAAAAAGATGTTTTTGGTTTAGGGTGGATGCCCAGCGAAGTTTGTGGAATTTTTGATGTGAAAACCCACAATGCATGGACAAAAAGGCTAGCATGAAAAAGTTACATAAAGGAATGACCAGCTTCTTAGTCTCGAACCATAGAAATCAATCCTAATCCAACTCATCAAAACATATGTTTGCAATCTACGGGTTTTGTTATCATAAAACATATATGTATATGGCTTTGGTAGGTAGAACTTTGCAAGAGCATCACAAATATGTAGATAGCATAAAAGTTAAGTTTTCATAAAAACAACAAGTTATCCGGCTATCCTTAAACTGAAATCAAAGAGCAAAGATATGTATGTGGGTCTAGAGCATAGTCATTTCACCTCCACAAATAAAAGAGCCATTATTTAAATTAATTTCAGATCATATTATAGAGAGAAATTAGCCAAGACATGTATAACTTCATGTAGGTAAAACAAAGCGGCAACTTTCATCATCTTTCCGTAAGAATAGGCAATTTAGAACATCGAGGTGAACACATGGTCATGCTTATCTATTGAAAGTAAAAAGAAACCTAGGTTGTCCTCCTAGTAGCCATGTTATTGTTTGAAGAGAAAAACAAAAGGTTGCACCTAGTTGATGTTGAAGGCATACTTACAAGCATTTGTGTTTGGAAAAGAGAAGGTCCATGGAGATGTTACCGTCCTTTGTAATCCTTCGTTGCCTTCTTCCGACATCTCCATGTATAGATGTGGCTTTTGCTTTTGTCTTGATTTATTAATGCTCCTAAACTTCTGAATTTGATCTTGTATGCTTAATGGAGTCATTGGTCACCCTTCTCTTCAATGTTGCCATCACCATCTCCTCTTTCTCGTTCTCATCATCTCCTTGCTGTCTCTTTTTCATTGATTTCCCGCTCTGTCCAGAACAGAACATATATCGAAATATAGCTCTATTGAAAAGTTTATGAAATTACCTTTCCAACGTGTGGTCATTCATCGAAAACGGAGTTCAAACAAGGGAGCTATGTCCGTTTTACTTCAGCGCTGCGTGCTGTCCAAAACTGATTTCAGGACGTGTTGCACTCGGTGATTCGGGCATAACTTCTTGTAGAAACCTCCGATTGTTTTGATTCTTGATTTGTTGGAATAGTAACTTCATGGGGCTTCTAAATATCCAAAAAATATCTAGTATTTTCCCTTTGAGACCATGCAGAATTTTGATGAGGTTGGTGACTTCTTGCGCATTGATCTGGAGATGTTAACGATCTTTATCATTCTATCTTCTAGAGTGTCATGTTGCACTTCCGTGTTGAAGATTCAGGGTCTCCCCCATGCTTAGAATTTTGCTAGTCATGGAAGAAGAAGACAAAGCACTTCTTAGCCATCCTTCAATTTCCTTGTAGTGAGAGTCTTTATCTTGCCTGTAAGACGTTTTAAACGCACATTCTACCCTCAAGGTGACGGTTGGGAGTAGATAGAATTGCCAACAACCCAACAATGTCTCCTAAGATTATTAACTTGTGGCATAATTAGTTAAATGAGGAATAAAAACCTAATGAGTGTATGTGGTGCAAGGTGTGTATGCACATGATAGGAAAGCATAGAAACAAAGACAATGTTTTCACCTAGTTCTAAACACCATGTTTACAACTAGGTTGCCAAATTTCTCCATAGCCATAAAGGTTTATTTATCAAGGGTTAAAACACCATGTATATCCCTAAATCAATAACTCTTATAGCACAAGAAAAATTAAGCGCATTGCAGAGCTTATAAGCTAACCAATGCAACATGAAAACATATAAAAAGCTAGCAAGGTTTATCGAACTTAATGATGATGGTCCGAAATCATGTTTAAACACCACGTTTACACAAGATCACAAAAGGAAAATGCCCAGCTGGAGCATTAACATGGATATGAAAGCATACATCATTGAGCCTTAAAACAACCAAGCCAACTATATGCAAAACATGTACATGCAAAGAAACATCATGTTGATAACAAAATGCAATGCATGCAAATAAATAAAAATGAGCATCAACATGATGGTGGTTCTAAAAAGAAAACTAAACTTAGAATAATAACCACAAGTTGATCATCATAAGAAGGTGCCATTCTTTATTCTCTCTAAGAAAGTAGTAAAAATATAAATAAACGGGTTGCCTCCCGAAAAGCGCTTCATTTAAAGTCATAAAGCTCGACTTTCTCACATACTTTCTTTTCGTTGCATAGCCATGGCCCTTCATGCAAGAAGAAAAGGTACCAATGCAGCTTTAATTTACTTTAATGTTGTGCTTGATCACTTATAGAAGACTTGCCCAAAGCATCCTTTTGTTTCATCATTATCTCCTTCTTTATCATCCTTCGGTGCTGCCTTCACTCCATGAATTTTTTTAATGTCCAGAACAGAAAGTATACTCAAGCTCTACTCCATTGCACAGTGCACAAAATTTTCTTTCCAACGAGTCTTCATTTGCTCAAATCGGACTCCGGACAAGAGAGTTATGTCCGTTTTACTTCGGCGATGAAAGCTGTCCTGAAATTTCAGAACGCGCAACGCTCAATGTTTCCTCCATAACTCCTTGCACGGGTCTTCAAACTTGTTGGTTCTTGATGCGTTGGAATGGTAATTTGACGGAGCTTCTGAATATCTCATTTTCTTCATTTGTACACCTCTGAACAAGCTCTCAAATTGATGAAGACAGCAGCATCCATTCCGGGATTCAGAGAGGTTGATGATTTATCTTGCAACTCTTTTAGGCATGACTTCTTTTTTTTCATTATTCAAGCCTTGTCTACATGGTTAGTGAAAATCGGGCCTTTCCCGACATATGATTCTTTAAGATCATTAGCTTGACCAAGCGCAAAGCATGATCGAGATTTACAAAACTTATTGTAAACATACGCGTCCATAATTAACACCACATGTGAATTGTAGCAACAAGTCAAGGTGTAAATAAAAGAAGCATATGTTTCATGCATAGCACATAGCTCATCATTAGGCAAAGGTTGTTTAGGTGTGAGGTTAATTGGATCAAAAATAAATGTTTCCTCTTTTTCATTCTCAAGAAAATCTAGCCTATCAACATGATCACTATTGGAACAAGGCATAGACATTAAACTATCATTCATACTATTGGTTGAGCATGAGTATTTGAATTTATCAACATCAATACCAATAATATCTTGAGATTTCAGCACGTACCTTGGCCTTAGAGATTTTTCAACAAGAGTGATATTTGGTTCATCAAGCGGTGTTGAAGGCGAATCGATCTCAACAAGTGTAGTTGCCTCTTCATCACCACCTTGCAATTTCTTCAACTCATCATGTGGAACATGTAATCCTTCAACTATGTACGCATTCATCTCTTCTTTGAAGTCTTCTTTATCAACCAGATCTTCATCTTCAAAGACTTGTATGTTGCTTTCTTTATCTTCCATGTACCACATGTCGTCAAGATCGTTCATTGTTGATTCACACTTTCCTTCATCCTTGAGTACTTCCATGTCTTGGTTTGCTAGTGTGTAGGCTTCAATAGAACACAAGCTATCACCTTGTGGGGAGGGGCCTTCTTGGAGTACTTGATCTATGTCAAACCCTTCCCATTCATCTTCTAGCTTGAGTCCTATCTTCTCCCATTTATCCTTTGAGTCACTAGGCTCATCACGGTTGTACTCTTCTCTTCCTTTATCATAAATCTTTGAGTTGTCAAACCCGTCGATCCATCCTTCATCTCCTTCTTCTCTTTCTTCTTCAAACATCTTTTGGATCGACTCTCCACTCATCTCTTGATCAAATATATCTTCAATTAGTTTGGCAACGTGTCGGCGTTCCTCCTTCCGTCGGTAGTTAATTAGTGGGGCGAAATCAACTTGAACCCAACTGGATTGAATGAACTCCGCCAATGGTCTAGCATTCCACATACTTCGGCCTACATTCATGTTAGTTTTAACATTTTTAACATCCGAAATGACTTCTCTTACCTTGTGAAGTGGATCTTCACTTTCTTGTAAGGTCGATTCATCTTCCTTGACCTCCGGTTCATCTTTTTCAGAAATTTCAGCAAGCACCTTGGGCTTGCTTTCGTCGTTTTGCTCCTCTCGACAACATCTTTGCCAATCTCGTAGCATTCTTTGTCCATTGCTTATCCTTTGTAAGATTTGTGTGGCTTCACTAATTGTTTTATCCATTATATCACCGCCTGCACACATGCTTACAAAACGAGACGAGTTAGGGGTTAGTGGAAAATAAAAGGTATGCAACATCAAGTCACCGGAAAATCCCAAGTTTGGGCCTCGCTCAAGTAGTTCATTAAATCGGTCCCATGCGTCATCAATTCCTTCATCCTCTCCTTGCTTGAAAGTGAGCACTTGCCTCCTTAAGTCTTGGACCTTGCTTATGGGAAAGAACTTCAAAAGAAACTTCTTCACTAGCTCATCCCAATTTCCTTTTGCTTCAACGGACGCAAGTGTGTACCATCTTTGCGCTTCATCTTCGAGAGAGAATGGAAAAAGATTCCTCTTGAACCAAGCGGCCGGAACTCCTTTTTGTTGCACCGTGTTGCATAACATCGTGAATTCCTTAATATGTCTATATGGGTTGTCATCCTCCAATCCTCTAAATGGTTTTGTCGCCACTAACTTGATGATTCCAGGTTTCACTTCATAGTGGGTTGTAGCAAATGTCAAATCTGATTTTTGCATCTCAATGTCTTCCATTGACGGCATTGCTAGCTCCCTTAGCGACATCTCTTCGTCTTCCAATGGTGAGGTGAACAAATCCATCTAGGCACAAGAACAGTAGACAGAAAAAGAAAAAAGATTTTTTTTCTAGAAAATGAGGGTTAGGTGTTAGTAATCAACAAAATTAATACTAGATTAAACGTAGCAAACTGGCTTGCTCCCCGGCAACGGCGCTAGAAAAAGGGGCTTGTTGACGGATAAAACTCGTATCCACCTACGATCCGCAAGCGTACGGACCTACACCTTTTTCACCACGGGATTCCCAAGGTTCTTGTCAATCCGCGGAGCAAGGGGATTGCTAGCGCTTAACCAAGTACTAATCTAGTTGACTAAGGAAACCTTTAAAGAGAGTATTAATCTAAAAGTAAAGACAATCTAACCTAAGTTAATCTAAGTTAAGTTGATCAAACAAATATGGGGTTAAACTAGATGATAAAGGGGTGAACACAAGAGAGTGAGCAAGAAAGATAAGCGTTCCCTCCCTAGGATCTAGG
Source organism: Cenchrus americanus (assembly GCA_947561735.1). Taxonomy (NCBI): domain Eukaryota; kingdom Viridiplantae; phylum Streptophyta; class Magnoliopsida; order Poales; family Poaceae; genus Cenchrus; species Cenchrus americanus. The sequence goes on along the minus strand of OX387242.1, from coordinate 158,268,740 downwards.
ATAACATGGTATGGATCTACTACATGAAAGTGGTAAACCAATCTACCGGCGGTTGTGACCACAGTTTCGCCCTTTCCCTCCTCTCGTACTGTCACTACGCGAAGGTATTCGTGACTAGACCTATGATGGACACGGTATGTTGATGGAATCTATGGGAGTAGCGGATATCATACACCCGAAAAACATGGTAGCTAACCTTAATCATCAGAGCATCATCAACATGAAAACAATATATTGAAACCGCGAATCAAGCACCGATCACATAGCATGTATCCATCTAATCCTAGGGATGAACGGAGACATTACCCCATCATCTTACACGGATTGAAGCACATAGGGGTGATGGAGACTCCGGAGAACGTCGTCGATGAAGATGGCGGCGATGGAGCTTGGGAACACCCCTAAGCTAGTGGCTTGGAGTCCTCCTCTTGCTTCCTTCTCTCCGTCGGCGTTGATCCTTGCGACGAGCTCATCTAACTCTCTCCCTCATCTTCGGTGGCGGTTTTCTGGTGATTGGCGTTGGTAGGATGATTTTGTTCGATGGGTCGGCCGACGGCGGCGGAGGCAATAAATAGACGAACACCTAGGGCAAAGGGGGGACCGAACCGACCCCGGAGTGGGCTGGGCCGGTCGGCCCAGGCCGGCCGGCCCAGGCCCACTTCGGCCCGGTTCGGCCCCGGTTTCCTCCCCGGTTGCTTTTCGCATGATCCCTTATTTGTGTGCACTTGCAGGTGGGCCTTTGACGTCGTTTCCTTCATGGTTAAGGCTTGAATCCTTGCTATGCAAGCTTCGCTGTTTTCTGGTTGAGTCCCTGATGATTTGCATGTTGACGCTTCGGTCCTCGGGTCATTTGGAGTCATGTTGATCGCGTGTCTTGACTCTTATCGGGCTTCATGATCTTCTTCCAAAGTGCTTGGTGAACTTATGCCGAAAGTCTCCTCATTAGCGTCGATTTCCTACGTAAACAACAAACTCCAAAATCGACATGCAAGTGTGAACTTGTTATATCATTAGTATGCCTAGTGGCCGGTTAGTTGCAAATCATAATCGAAACCAATGTATAACAAGTACTCTAGGTTGACGGAAATTCGCCGTCAACAATCGGCTGGCCTTCATCAGCTCTGGCGACAGCTCAACTTCCAAATCAACCATGCGGTCGCCAAATCGAATGTTGTCACCTCTTCCTGCTTTGAGTTTTGACCTATCACTTCAATGGGAACATAAAACCAATATGAAGTCCATCGATTGGCCCACTTGTTCTTATACGCCGGCGCCAATTCCACCGGAGCCTGATTCTTGGCCAGGCGACGGGTCTGGAAGGTGCAGCAGCCATACTGAGCTTCTTTGTCTTCATCATCAACTTTCACAAGCCTTCTTGCCCAATGAATCTCAAAGTGTCGAATGAAGGTCTCGACATCATTGTCCCCAACGAAGGTCCGGCATGCCCACAGAAACTTCAACACTTGTGGGATAGAGTTAGGCGTCAGTTGATGGATCTAAATGCCGTAAGCCGCCAAGATATCTGCAAATTTCTTGGATACCGGCAACCGAAGGCCTGCGGTGAAAAAATCCCGAAAGACCACACTTTCATTTTTACGGGGCTTCGGCGTAGTTTCCCTCCCAGGTAACCGGCAAATTCCAGGCTTGAAGCACCCCTCCAACCGCAATGCATCCAAATCTGCCTGAGTCATCAAAGATCGACCACTGTAGCAGGTCCGGGCTTTTGCCCCAGCCGGGTTCCCTTCAGACTCCTCTACAGCCGCATCAATCTCCACCCCTATCTCGCCTTCCTCCACGTCGATAAGCACACGTTTTCCAACATCTGTGTCGCTAGGCATTATTTCGACATAACTTCCACCTGAACCGCTATTTTCATCGCTACTAGAAGAAGACAAGGTACTACCACTCTCACGAGAGTTGGCAGACCAATCCAAACCAGAAATCTTACCAGATTCCGAGCTAGACGTCGAGGTGGAGGATGTCGCGGCAGCCTCCGTAACTTCCGGCGCAGCCTGTTTTCCGCGATTCGACGATGACCCTTCGTCCTCCATGATTTTGTTTGGATGCCTGACGCAAACAGCTCGGTTCCCTTAGAAACATGGACTCAAGCGCGTAACGCTGGAAACTGAAAAACAAAAATGTGTATGCAAAGCAGAAGGAAAACTAACCTCGCAAATCGACTGGGGCTTCCGCTAAAGCGATTCGCCGGAGGCAAAGGCGGAAACAGCAGGCAAAAAACCGCAAGAGAGAAGCAAGGTTGGAAATGCTAGTGGGGATGCAGCGGCGTCGGCTCCCGTCTATTTATAGGCGGTAAATCGCAACGGTCGAAAACTTCGAACTCAACAGTAAAAAGCAGCAGCCTGAGGGCATTCTAGGTATTTTTAGCGAGATCCCCGGGAACCACCGCCTAGGAAGACGTTTTCTTCTGCCTCAATTCTCGATCCCCGGGTTTCGCTGGCTCAGGATTGCATCGAGGCAAACGCCTCACCATTGAGGGGCTTCTGTTGGGGGGATTCGGAATCAAGCCTTTCGTATACCAAAAAATAAAAGAGTGTCTATGCGAAAGGTTCGACAGCGAAATCCCAAGAGCCACTGATTCCCTTTCCACCTTTCAGAATTTGCGTTTCGGCCAGTACCTTTCATCGCCAGCGAAGCTACCAAGCAAGTTCAGTATAGTCCAGGGTGTCAGGGTCTCGGCCAAGCTTAGCGACTTCTTCTGTGACGAAACCTCTGGAGCGAATATTATTCACCCAGGTAGTCTCGGCCTGGGATTCGCTCAGGGGGTTTCGTCATTCCTAACACTTAACGAGTTCAAGCTTGAATGTGGTTTTCTGTTTCAGGTGACGAAAAGTGCCAGGCGAAAGGGGGGATCTCCAAAGGATCGAGGGTTTCCACTCCGACAGGCGCACGTGATAAGAGCTGGAAAGGCGCCGCGATTTGTGGCGTGACATGAAACGCCGATTACGTGGAGACCTAATTGGAGATTACCCGAAGATAGAATAGCACATTCTGTATTGATTCGTTTTACACAAGGGTGTTCTCGGAATGTAAAAAGTCCGCCCGCCTCCCTATAAAAAGAGACGGACCGGCACTTGTAAAGGGGATCGACTTTTGAGAAATCTACTGTTGAGAAAGAAGCTTTCGGCTGTCCTTTGTTCTGCATTTTTGGTTTTAGTCTTAGAGCCTTTGTTTTCCCTTCATTGTTCGTGAGTGAAAGCTGCGGCTTTTCCCACAACACCTAACGAAGCTTGGTTCTACTCGAACTCAAGTACCTGCGGGCGTCTTCGTCCACGAGCTTCACGCGCCATCCATCCTGAAGCCAGCGCCACCGACCACTGATCCAGCGCATCCCCCGGCTGGCCAATAGGTCATGATGACCGACGTGGACTGGAGGAAACCCTTCACCGACTACCTCAGCGAGCAGAAGGTTCCCTCGGACAAGAACTTGGCCGAGCAACTCATCCGCTGCGCCAAGTCCTACGTCCTAGTCGGAGACAAGCTCTACAGGCGGGGCGCATCCTCTGGAGTACTCATGAAGTGCGTTCCCCGAGAAGAAGGCAAGGGCATCTTGGAGGAGATCCACAAAGGCGTCTGTGGCAACCACGCGTCCTCTCGCACGCTGGTTAGCAAGGCCTTCCGACGAGCTTTCTATTGGCCCACAGCTCTGGGCGACACCGAAGAACTCGTCAGAAGGTGCCAAGGGTGCCAATACTTCTCCAAGCAACAACACGTCCGGGCCTACAAGCTAGTCACCATACCGCCAACCTGGCCCTTCTCCTGCTGGGGGCTCGACATGATTGGGCCATTCCCAACTGCGTCAGGTGGATTCAACAGAGTACTTGTGGCCATCGACATGTTCACCAAGTGGATCGAGGTCAAGCCGGTCACATGCCCCAAGGCCCATAGAGTACTCGACTTCCTGGATGAACTCGTACATCGCTATGGACTACCCCATCGCATCATAACAGACCTGGGCTCCAACTTCAACAATCACTAGTTCTCGGAGTACTGCGAGAACAGCGAGATCGACGTCCGATATGTCTCAGTTGCCCATCCTCGGGCCAATGGACAAGTCGAGCGTGCCAATGGGATGGTGCTCGACGCTCTCAAGAAGCGGCTACATGACACTACCAATACCAAAGGAGGCAAGTGGATCAAGGAACGACCCAATGTGCTCCGGGGGGCTACACACTCAACCCTCTAAGCCAATAGGACAATCGCCATACTTCCTGGTCTACAGCTCCGAAGCAATCCTCCTTGCTGATGTCATGTGGGACTCACCGGCAGTGGAACAATACGACGAAGGCATATCTAAAGACAGCAGACGAGTTGACATCGATGGACTCGAAGAAGCTCGCTGTGCCACCCTCGTCCCATCAGCAAGGTACCTCGAGGGTATCCGACGCTACCACGATCGCAACGTCAATGAACGCTCCTTCAACGTTGGTGATCTTGTCCTCCGCCGCATCCAGAACACGGAAGGACTACACAAGCTCAGCTCGCCCTGGGAAGGTCCCTTCATAGTTGCAAAGGTGTCCGGACCGGGCTCCTATCGCCTCCAGACGCTCGAAGGCGAAGACGTCAACAACTCGTGGAATATCGACCAGCTCTGTCGATTCTACGCCTAGTCTACCGACTAGCCTGGGGGCTCAAGTCTCCACGACCACTCCAAAAACCCTTCGCTGTAAGCGGCCTCCGGGTCCAGGCACTAGTCTCCGGACTACTCTACTCCAAGATCCAGCATTAACGGCTACTAACGGATCTTGGGATGCTCCGAGAAACAAAGGACTCCAGCAGCGGTCTACTGAGAGACCATGTACTCCTAGATCCAGCCTACACGGCTGCTAACGAATCTACTATTGTAAGCGGCTACATTCCCTAGCACCACTTAGCCGTAGGCGGCCTTCGGGTCCTGGCGACTACTCTTGTAAAACGGCCCTGGCCATCCAGGTGTACTTCTCTCAGTAATAAAGTTTGATTATCTATCAACTGATTTACTGCTTTTTCCCTCAATGGGTCTACTGGCGAGTACGACTACTCATGACAACTCCACAATGAGAACTCCGCATACACACCTTGCAATAACGAGTACTCATTTCTGAAAAGTTTTCTCATTTTATACTTAAACAAGTTCAATACAACCCTGTTTATACAACTATTGCTACAAGCTAACCCTACTGGACTACTGGAGGTTAAGCTTCTCGGCGACCTGCTCAGCAATTGCCGCCATCTGCTCCAGCAGCTCCGCGTACTGCTCGTCTGTGCAGTTGGCGGCTAGTCCGCCGGCGACTACATCAACTGGAGCCTTTGGGAAGTACGACTTCATGTACGCCAAGATCTAGTTCGGGATCGACTTCGCCCAGTGCTTGACGTACGTCGCCAGACGGCTGGGGGCTTTTCTCAGCCGGTCCACCAACGGAGCTATCTTCGGTCCGCCTAGATGAGGCACCATTAGCCTCGCGATGGGATGTGCGGCTTCCTCGAGTTCCTTCTGTTGGGCCCGCAGCTTCTCACAGTCCTCGATCAGCTTCTGCAGAGATTTGTAGCAGTTGACGAGGTCACGATCCGAGGCAATTCAAAGCTCCATGTGCTTATCGCACTCGTAAGCCAACTGCTTATAGTCATATTCAAGTACCGCACGGGACTCCTTCTCCCGGTAGAAGAGGTTCTTCATGTCGACTTTTGAAGCTCTCAGTTGCTCGACATGAGTCTCAAGCTCTGCAATCAACAAGCAAGGCGGGTCAGACTACTGCAAGGTACTTCCAATGGGTACTCGACAAGACAACACGTACCTTTATTCTTGTTGCGGAGCGACTTGTTCTTCTGCACAAGCTCGTCGCTCTTCTCCTGCATGTCCTGGACTTCGTTGTGATATTGGGTGAAGGCGCCATCCAGTTTCGATTGGAGCATGGCGGAGTGCTTCCGGGCCTTCACGAGTTGCTCCTCCAAGGCCTCCGCCCGGAGCACTGCGTCGCCATACCCCTGGAGCATGCCAGACTTCTGTCGGGATCTCTCCATGACATCCTGCAGCAGACAGCATCTATCAACTGGGTACTCAGCATTCTACAGCAGATTGACTACTCAAGAGCATCGACAACTCACCTTCATCCACTGCTCGGCCTGGCGCATCGACAACTCACCTTCATCCACTGCTCGGCCTGGCGCATCGCTTCCAAGTGACGTGCCACCACCGCCGAGTCGACGAGGTCATCTGCCAGGAGTTCAACCCCACCACGACTACTCGTGGCGGCTCCAGACATTGGCGCCGAGAGGATTGGCTCCGCATCCTGAATCTCTAGCGAACGGACGACTACTTGCAGGGTCGATTCTGGCAGTACATCATCACGTTCCTCTCTGTCCATTGTAGGGGCTTCTCCGCTGGTTACCTCCATGAGCTTGGGGGCTTCTCTGGCGGCTCCTTGGGTCTCCGGTGCCTGGCCTTCAACGGTCACCACTTCGGGAATAGTGCTTCCCTCGGCTTCGGCCTCTGTCAACAAGAAGACAACTGGATTAGTCACTCTTGGCAGCTACGACTACTCCTTGAGGATACCTGCGCTTGCGCAGTGTACTCACCTTCTACAATGCTGGCCTCTAGCAATGTAGCCTCCACGGCCGGCGCCTCGGACTCTGCTTGTGGGGCGGGAGCGGACTCCTCAGCGGCTGGCGTGGATTCCTCTTCAGCCACCGCTGTGTTGGGTTCATCCCCATCCCAAGTCAAGTCTGTGGACTTCCTGTAGAGTACGCAACTGGTTGTCAACCAAGTACGACTACCAAACCAAATGTACTACTCGGGAAAGATCTTCACTTAAAAGCTCGACCGGACTACTGTGACGGTCGGGGCGCCAAGGATGCTGGCGATGTCGACTAGCCCAGCCTCAGTAGGAGCCTCCTCTTGGGCCTCAGTAGTGGTTGGCTCTTCTGCAACAGCCACGGCCGGTTCAGTACTCCCTACAGCAACCGGGGGCTGACGCGTCAGTTGCGCCACAAGTTCTTCTACGGTGGGGGCTGCGCTGCGGCTGGCTCCGACCGACTCTCCCACCGTATCCCAGTCGCCTTCGTCCCCTTGTTCTACGGGGTCGGAAGGTGGAATCTCCTGCAAGAAACGGAATTTCGCCGTCAGCATACACAACTTCGAGAAACAAGTACTCGACTACCCTTCTCATGGAGCTTACCTCTTGGGACGTGGTCTACGTGACCTTAAGCTTTTTGACCACGCGCTTGCGGGCCACGTTGCGCAACTTCCTTGGCGGCGCGGGCAAACTAGCCTCCAAGCCTGTTGGAGGATCCTAGATGAGAGGGACGTTGGGCAGTCCAGGGCGGCTGAATCTTGACCCTAGTTGGAACCTCTCTTGCAGCGTCTCCTCATCATCTTCGTCCAATGTGTCTTCAACGACTACTGTGTCGTCTCCTTCACCGACTTCGCGGCGTTCCTTGGCCTTGCCCTTCCCCTCATCTAGGATCTCGACAAGTCGAGGAGGCGACGCCGGCTCCGAGACAAACTTCACTATGTCATCCTGCAAGAAGCACATTGGGTGAGCATGGCTACTACTATATAATCAGTACTCGAGTTGAGTACGGCTAATGACCTCATTGGGTGGATGCGCGGCGGAGTACTCGGGCATGGGGCAGGGCGTGTACGCCGGCATGTCCTTGAAGATTCTTCCCAGCCTGTCGACGATGTCGTTGTCGTTGATCTCATCACCGGGCATCCGTGACGTGTCGTCGTCGCCGGTGTACTGGTAGCCCAGGGTGTCGCGAGCCATCAGCGGCTGCACCCTCCTCTTCATGAAGCTGAAGGCCACATGCTCGGCCCTCAGCCCGGCTTCTCTTAAAGCCTTGATCTTCTCTAGCAGCTCGGGTAGCTGGATACCCTCCTACATCGTCGGCTCGGAGTTCCACTAGGGCCGGTGCTTCGGCTGCTTCCACTTGGGCTTCGGCAGTTCCGGGTGGTGGTTGGTGATGTTGAACCACTTTGACTTCCAATCTTAGTTGGAGTCGATCAACTTGTATGCAAGGTACTGCTCTGCGGCATCCTCGCGCATCTGGATGCCGGCTCCCCCAACTACTCGGGGGTTGTTGGCACTCGGCGGGGGCTTCACTCGGAAAAACTTCCAGAAGAGTACCTAGTGGGGTTTGATCCCCAAGAAGGCTTCACAGAAGTGGACAAAGACAGAGGTGTGGAAGATACTGTTGAGGTTGAGGTTGAGGTACTCGATGCCGTAGTACTCCAAGAGCCCCTTGAAGAAATCGCTCGCTGGGAGAGCCAACCCGCTTTCCGCGAACCGAGTGAACATCGGGATCTCATCTGGATTCTTCTCCATGGGGTACGGATCCCCCGCGGCGGCACGCCACATGTCGACTTCCTTCTCCCGAAGAAACCCACTATTGAGGAGTGCTAGCAAATCCTCAGTCTTCGCTTTCTACTTCTTACATTCCTGGTTGGGATTTGGGCGTAGCGGAGACACCGGCGGCGATGCCCTTGCGGCGGATCCGGCGGCTTCCTCTCGGGATCTCTTCTTCCCATCGATAGTCTTCATGTTCTTCGACGGCGAGGGCTTCATTCTCCAGTGCACCTGGTTTTCACTCGCATTCGCTCGGGGGCTACGGCGGTGGCTTCCGGCGGCGGCGCGCTTGGATCTACAATCTCCTCTGAGGTGGAAGTGCGCACAGGCGGTGGATTCTAGGAACGATCTGCTCGGAATGGCTGCAAGTGCGTGGGGTAAAAAACCCTAAGGGTTTCGTCTTCTATTTGTAAGTCAACTGGCGACTCCTCAATGGCCGGACGGATAGGTCTCCAGACGGCTGACTCAGCGGCGGCGCTTGACTCTTCAACTTCTAGTAGTCGACGCGCCTCGTCTCGGGGGCTCGACTACATCTAATCAGTTCCCTGGGTAGCGACAAGATTCAAGAGCAACTCAGGACACATTCTACATACAAGATGACCCTTCGATTCGAGAGAAAGTACTTGACTCAAGGCTCGAGGGCTCAGTGCCACGTGTCCTTCGGTTTTTTCTCCGGATTTTGTGGGCTAATCTTGCCAGATCTTCAGATGGACCCTCAGGCAGAGTCTATAACTCAACCTAAGGCTCGGGGTCTACTCCATATGGAGTGCAATTTTGCAATCGCACTTCCATATCAGCCTCGGCTTCAAGACAACACGGACGTTTTTGAAGACCTTCAAGAGAAGCACTCGAGGATGCTTGGGACTACTCGAGAAGACTTCAGGATTACTTAAATATCAACTGGAGTACATTCCAGCCTCGGGCTGCTTCAAATATTCTTGAGGACTTTTGGCTTGTAGTACTTGGGGACGCTTGAGGACTACTCGTCAAGGCCGTCAAGATTACTCGAAGCTACCCTGCTCGACTACCAAGTACTCCCTGGGCCCACTACCTCGTTGGTACCATGACCGACTACTCGGTGGGCCCCTGGGACTACCCGAGTTGTGCTGCACGGTTCTTGATGAAGTACTCGGATAGGAAGCTATACATACCATGTACTTATTACGCACCTCGCGGCCCGAACCTGTCTAAATTGTGTGCCACGTGTCTCTTCCTTCGAGTTACCGATCTCGGCGAGGCCACACTCATCTACCTCGGGTTCTCCCCTTGGTAGGTTGCCGGTCTAAAACACCGACAGCTGTGACGCCCCAGGTTTTTAATTAGCATCGTTAGCACTAATGGCCGAATCAGTCGAGTCAAACCAGCTGACACTGGTCAAACCTAGGTCAACTTGGGTCATCACCTCGGAAACCTCGCCAATGAACACTATTGAACCCCTTGACCAAGTCTACACACTCCCGTGGTCAACCTTTGGTCAAAGACACGGTCAAACCTCGCTTAAACCCTGGTGTCGGCGAATGTCGTCCGGAAGTTTTGCCGCGTTCTCCAAATTTCACCTAAACACTTCAAAATTTACCAATATGAGAGTTGTCCAGTTTGTCGAGGAACACAACTTTCATGTACATTGGCATTCCATATTTTGAGAGGAAATTGGTGAAAAACTTGGTCAACTGTCAGCATCTCCTGTTCACCGGAATGTGGTGGCATTCAAAGTTTGGCAGCAGATTGTGCAAAATCCGTTGAGAAAAACACCATACGGCCTTTGCAAAACGTGTAGAGGGTAGTGAGATCTACAACTTTCCTATTCACTACTTTGTGCTCTTCTATTCAACTTTTTGGAATTTTACGTGTTCAAACAGGGACACAATAACACAATTTCGGCCAGCCGATGCCGCGCCGCGCCATGCCGCGACGTCGCGCCGCCCGCCTCGGCGCCCGCACCCGCACGCGCCTTCCCCGGGCCGTCCCGTGCCCCTAGACGCCTCGGAGTCCATCCCCCCTCATGCCACGCGCCGGGACGAGCGCCACGCCGGACCGGCCGGAGCGAATGCCGCGCCGGACCGTCGGTCCGCTGGTTGCCCTTCCGTACGTGCCGTCCCGAGGCCCCGAACCACGGCACGGTCCATCGCCTAGCTCCGAACCATGAGGTGGCTCGCCTATTTAAGGCCGCCACGCTCCTCCCTGCGCGAGCACACCACACCCTGCGACTGGCTCGCCCGCCGGCGCACCAAGGCCGCTGCTGCGAGACGTGCTCCGGTGACCTCCCCCAAAGCCTTCCAACCACTTCAGTACCTTGCCTAGCACACCTGACTCGCCTGGCACGCATGCAGTTCAGGCCGCACCGCCCCCGCCGCTGGCCTCCCTACCCCCAAAACAGCGCGCAAACCAAGCCAAGGTGAGCCCCTATACCTCCTCCACATCCTCCCCGGCCAAAAACCCCGCCGGAGCCGGCGGATTCCGGCGAGGACCGCCACCGGTTCCCCCAGGGACCCAATTGCGTCTCTCCACTTCTTTCCAGGGAGTTTTGCACGAACCAGGGGCATGAGTGTGAAGCTAAAAAACTTTCCAGGGGCCTGCGCGAAAGATAGATTCTCAAATAGTACATGTGTTTTGCTGATTCTTGCAAATTCCGTAGAAAATCTTAGAAAAATCATAAAAATGCAACCCCAATTTTGTTAGATTCGTTGTGAAACATCCTACAACTTTTGTTATTCTTGCCTGAGCTAGTTCCTGATAATTTTTGCATGAAAAATAGAAATATGAAAACCCTAGATCTACTATATCTCAAAATCTAGGAGTCCTCTGTATCCAATTTTTTGATATGTTGTGTGTTATGCATGATTAGCTCCTGTACTAAAAAGTGCACAAAGTTATGATAAATCGTTTTATAAAAATTGTTTTCCATTTCTGCAGGATCTGTACAAATGAATTTTTGTAGCTAAAAATAATTAGATTTTTGCAACCAACATCTGCATATTGTCTTTTTATTCCAAAACACACGTCTGGTGAATTAATCACAATTTTATAATTACCATAAATATTTATTCTTGAAATATTCTTGTTTTTCTTTGTAATTGCATAAGTCAAGTTTTATAATAGTTCTAGATGTGTATGCTGCGTCCCTAGGTTAGTTTTGGACTATATAACATAAGTGAGAAAGTTAGGATCATTTTGATGAGTATTTATTTTTGTGTGCATTTACCTTGTCCTTCTAGCTAGCTTTTGTTATTTTCAAAAATAATTAATTTCTAGCTATCCAAAGCATGCATGTATGTCTAGTGGCTTGTTATAGGTGTTTAGTATGTAACACACCCCTCCACTGCATTTTATTAATTAATTTTACGAATAAAAGCTATAGATGCAATTTAAGGCTTAATAGTCATTTAAATGGGAAAAATCACCAACCCACCTTTAATAACCCCATGTGCGGATATAAATCGATTTAAAAGGCTAAATGTACCCACCCACTGCTGTTTGTGAAGTTAAATTAAAATTACTTACATATATTTGAACGCAGTCACTGTCAAAACAATTCTTAATAAAGAGCTACATATTGTTCCTTTTTGGAAGAGTATGCTGAATGTATTTCTTATCTAGGTGAATGTGTCCAACCAATGCACCCCACGGTTGTCATTTATTGTTTGTAGTTAATTAAATTAAAAATCGACAAATACATCTTGCATTTGCATCTTCGTGTAGATCTTTCCGACGATAGACGTACGCTCGTGCTGGGAGGAGGAGACGAAGGTGCTGACGAAGAGCTGCAGTATGTGGACGTAGCTCAAGACGTGGACCCAAGTCCAGAAGGGCCCAAGGCCAACCTTGCCAGCGAAGGCAAGCCCCGGATCATTAACCCCGCCTTATAAAATTATGCAACTATGTTTGCTATGATTGTGCATTTACGTTTCAGGAGTTGATTTGAAACCCTAGATGCGTGATCCCTATGTACCTATGCTCTATCAGTAGTATGCTAGGTCGATAGCCGCTATGCTATAGGACCGGTACAAGTCGAGTGATGATTCGTCACTCGCGAGGTTCTTATGTTGGAATCATAAGATCTGTATAAATGGATTGCTCATGTGGTAAGAGCATGGGATTTGGGCTCCGATCCAGTGGCTTTCGTGGGCTAAGCTTTCGAACGTACTAAGCACTTGTCAGGAATGGGACCGGTAAGCCTAGTACCTTAATAAGACGGTGCAGGAACTTACTAAAACTACTCATGAGGAATCACCTAACTGGCTAGCTACCGGGAAGGGGGTGCATGTGTGAGACTGGATGCCTCGAGGGGTGTGCCAGTTAGCCTTGTACCCAGGACTGTAAGATTCGATCCCAATCTGAGGATTTTTGGGAACTGCCTGGGTCGTTGTCCTCGCGGGGGCATCCTACCGTGTGCTTAGGTCTACCTTGCAAGGTTTAAATCAATCGATTGTCGGCCTCTCACCGTTATCCGAGACTGCTTAATCAACTGGCCATGATATCCTGTAATGATGGAATTGGTGACTAATATTGTTGTATGAATTAATTGCTTGTCCAATTCTTGATTGAATTAGTTGGCACACTTAGAAATGGTAATCGATTAGAACTTGTGCTAAAATATTGCAAGTAAGGATCTACTCTTAGTGGCTGTTCAGCAAAAGAAACTCCACCGACCAAAAGCCTTCATGTCTAGAGTTTGGTGATGTTGTTATCACTTGACGGTTAAGTCTTGCTGAGTATTAGTATACTCAGCCTTGCTTAAAAACTGTGTGCAGGTGCTTTTTGACCGTATGGATGACGACAAGTGGTGACATCACGGATGGCCTCCTGTGATGCTTACTGTTGCGCTAGTTTAATTTAATTCCGCTGTTTCGAACTCTGAACCTTTACTCCATGTCAGAAACAATGGTTTCGTGTCATACTCTGGACTCGCCTTCGTGTGAGTGTTTATGCATATGTCGATCCTCTGTATGAACTCCAAGTGATTTACCGGGAATTAACCCGGCAACTAACGACAGGATGATAATTACTATTACTTAATGACCAAAGTGGATTGGTTTTAGGCGATAGTACGACATTTTCCTGGGCGGGTTGTCACACCGCAGTCTACGGAATAAGACAAAGCCTGACCTTGTGTCAGAGGGCCCAGCGCCTAGATATATTTACATACAACGATGACTCCACGACCTTCCTCTATGACATGATGACTTTTATTTGCACCCGCTAGGCTCTGCGTCCTGGTGCACACGCTATGGCTCTGCACGTAAACGGACCTATTCCAATCAGCCTATATTTCAATTTCCTGAGCTGAATGGTCGTAGGTTCGATTGAAGACCTTCTGGGGTAAGCATGCCTTGCTGCTCTGCCAGATCCGTCTAGGCGCCTAGGAATCTAAAAGTACTATGGTGATCAGAAGCATCACGAAGATCTTCAATTTTCGTCAGGCCCCCGTGGTCCGTGTGCCTATTGCTGAGGTCGCCAATACCTTAGTATCATGGCTCCGCCGAATGGTCAACAACTATGTTGGTCGTCTGGACACCAAAACGACCTCCCCGAGGTCGGCATGCCGCAAATACCTAGGTCTTGCAATACCTAGGTATGACTCAGGCCCTGCCAACCTAGTTGGGCGTCCCAGATTCGTGACCTTCCGAGGTCGGTGTGCTCTCATAGCCTTGCCAGCCTGCTATGGACACTTGGGATTTTACGTCAGGAATGAAGGCCTCCCTATGGGGTGCACGCCTAATGGCTCTGTCAAGTATCTCTAGGTCCTTGGTGAAGGACCGATACGGCGAACCAGAGAGGGGGGAGTGAATGGGAGCCGATAAAAATTCTTCTCGAAGGAGATGAAAACTCCAACAAGACGAACGCGGCTTCCAACACACGTCTCCGACTCACTACCCAAGTTGGCCAAGCCCACGTTGCCACTGGAGTGCCACTGGACCTAGGAACCAACACACACAGCCTTCCGACTCGAGAACGCAGCGGAACAACAAACCTCGAGTCTACGGACCCACACTCGGTCGACCGGTGAGCACCACCGGTCGAGACCGGTCCCCGTTGGTGAAACCGAGCAACTTTCACTAAGTGGCTCTACACCGGTCGGACTCGTGAGACACACCGGTCGGACCGATGGCCACCGAAAGCCCCCATGGCACCAAACAGGACAACCGACCACCAAACTGACCCAAACTCAAAACAGCAGCAACACGGGACAACAACGAACACACCAAGACGTTCACCCGAGAAAAAGCCCACAAGGGCTCGCACCGGTCAGACCGGTCAAGAGCACCGGTCAGACCGGTGTAGCCTGGGCAGCTCGGGATGAACAGCACCCGCGGGACAACTCACCCAAATCCAAATCTCGATCTCCCGAATCACTCCACGGGCTTGAACAAGACTTTGGGGATATCAGGAACACCTCATGAGGAGTCCATAGCCAAGTTTAATCCCACAAAAACTCGTCCAAAAAGGAGGAATCGAAGAAATCCCGCCGAAAGCACTTCCAACCCAAGAACTCAAGAAACCCCAAAATCGAGCACCTTTCCTCACGGATTTGGGAGGGGAATCACAGCCCAAAGAACCACGAAGGGTTCCCACAAATTTCCCCCATCAAATCCCCAAGAGAAAAGCCCCGAAAACAACTCAAAGAAATCACCAAGAGAGGGCTCCGAAAATCAACACCAAGAACAACCGGGGAAAACACATCCAAACCTTGAGAACCACGCCGAATCATCTATACATGAAACAAAGGTTCGTACAAGGTCTAGCAAGCCGCCCGATCATCCATCCCTCTCTACAAGATCTCTCCGTGAAGTTCTCTTGCTAGTCCTAGAGAAAACCTAAGGAAAATAGGTGGAAAATAGGAAAACTAATGAGCTAGGGTTCCAAGAGTTGGCTGCCATCCTCTCACCTCTTGGTTTATATGGAGGCAACCGAATGTCTAAAATGCCCTTCTCTACTAACTAAGGATACAAGCCCCTCAAGGGCGGATTTGGAATTCTTGATGTCTTCACAATCGGACGGATGCCCGGCGACCGCACCGACGCGTGTCCTCCGCTTCGAAGATTCCGGACTGCGTCGTCGCACACCGGTCAGACCGGTCCCCACCGGTCAGACCGGTCAGACCCACCGGTCAGACCGGTCTGGTGCTGCTGCACCTCCGTCTTCGGTTCTCCGGTCTTGGCTTTGTGGATCAACCAAGGAACCCGGTGGTTTTTTCGGTGAACCACCGGAAACCCCGCGAACTCGGTGTAGCCTCCGCCAATCTCCACTCATGACTTGGCTCCCACGTAGTCCCGGCTTGACCTTGGTTTTGAGGCTCAACCAAGAAACCGTCCACGACTTCATCTTGCTGTTCATGCCACCTTGCGGCCCGCACTTGACCCCGCTGGCCACCGGGTCCCTCGAACGGAGCCTACTTGTCTTCTCCACACCTGGAGGCCTCACCGGCGATGACCTTTCGCGCTTGTTCTTCACCTGCACCAACACGAGTCAAGCCGCAACCTGCACCTGCAATACTTAGCCAAGAATCAGTCCACACAACGTTGTCAATCACTCATCACACAAGGAAGCGACCATCCACCGGTCCTCGAACCACACCTGGTCCTCAATCTCCCCCTTGATGAGTGCATTGACAACACCCACACGAAAGTAACAAGAGAGAAAAGAAAAGAAAAAGAAACGAACAAAAAGGAACTCCAACAAGCGATCGAAAGCCAAACAAAGGCAAAGAGCAAGATCACTTGAAGGAAACAAGTCTCGGACCCCTTAGGCAAGGGCAACGGCTCGACACATCCGAGACAAAGCAAAGCTCAAGCAAAAAACGCAAACCACCAAAACAAAGCTCGAACACCACAAAGAGCTCCCCCTGCACACATGCAAGCTCCCCCTGAACCAATGCACCTCCCCCTAGACGAATGCATGCAAGACACCACTTGAAACAGGGCAGCTGCAACAAAACAGCCCTGACCGGTCAGACCGGTCCACACCACCGGTCAGACCGGTGTGCAACATGTGTATAGAACCAGCACTCACACCAGTCAGACCGGTGACCCTGACCGGTCAGACCGGTGCACAACAGAGCCCAGAAATGGCTCGAAACCACCTGAAAACCTTCTAAACACGTCCAGCAAGCCATTTCAAGCTCAAACTTCTCCCCCTTGTTGGCAATGCATGAATCCAGCCAAAAATGCAAAACTTTCAACCTAGAGCTTCTCAAATAGACAAAATTCAACAAAGAATGCTACACATGTCTAAATGAGCAAGTTAGGTACACTACGGCTTCGTATCGATCTCAACTACATGATCACCAAGTTTCACAACCATTGGACGAAGCTAAGATGGATTTTGGCAATTTTGCGAAAAACTTGCCTCTCATGAGAAAAGTCCTAAACATGATCAAAGCATATCAAAATGGCAAAGCCACACAAACTTCATGCTAGGACAGCTATTATAACCATAAGACCATCACAAACACCCACAAGCACCTCATGTCATGTCAAAGCCACCGAGTCATGTGCCTACTTCTATGTATGAGACTTCTCATTGGTAAGCATCATGCAACGGTTTAGCACCCAAAGCAAATTAAATTCAACGCATATGACATGGGAGCACATTTCCAAGCATTTTCATTTCATTTTCAGATTTGTAAATGGTACATGAAATGTCTTTGCGACAAAAAGGAACTTATGCTCCTCCACAAGATAAGTCAAGAGGGCTAAACATTCATGATGGAAAATGAGCCTTTGGCCCCATATGATCAATAAACTAGCTATCCAACCACAAATTAAGCATAGCAAGGCCACACAAACATGTCAAGAGCATGTAAATGCATTTACACATGAGAGAGCATACATGTGACATTTTTCAAAAGCATAGCTATCAACCATGGATTATTCATCAAGATCATCACGAGCTAAGCCAAACTAATCGTAGCATACCAAACAAGCTCACAAAGACATATATATCATTCCATGGTGAACAATGTATATGAGAGAAGCTTTTCCTAACCGATGCATATGATACAAAATGCATGCAATCTAAGATACAAGGATGCCTATACACCATGTTACATATGCCATGCAAAATGCAAGAAATGCACAAAGGAAAGCTATACATATGCTACAAAAGAAGCTCCACGAAACTCACAAACCACCGGCTCCTCGAGGGGAGGCAAAACGGGCTCGACACCACAGGCAAAAGAGAGCTCCCACACACCCAACTCAAGAAATCAAACACACACCAAGTTCCCCCGCAAACGAGTGAAAGTTGCTTGATCTAGGGCTTTGGTGAAAATATCGGCTAGTTGGTCATGTGTGGGTACATGGATCAAAGATATCTTTCCTTTCTCGACGTTGACTCTCAGAAAATGGTACCTCACTTCTATGTGCTTGGTTTTGGAATGGAGCACTGGATTCTTTGCAACGCTTATGGCACTGGTGCTATCACATTGAAGTGGGACATGGGTATACTCCTCACCAAAGTCACTCATGGTGTAGGTGATCCAAAGGAGCTGAGAGCAACAACTAGCAGCGGCAACATACTCGGCCTCGGTCGTGGATTCAGCAACACTCGACTGCTTGCGGGAAGACCAAGACACCAAAGAAGAACCCAAAAACTGGCAAGTCCCATAAGTGGACTTCCTATCCAACCGACACCCGGCAAAATCCGCGTCTGAAAAACCATGAAGCGCCAAAGAAGAGGACGCGGAGTACCAAAGGCCAAAGTCGGGAGTGTGACGCAAGTACTTGAAAATTCGCTTCACTGCTTGCCGATGCGAAGTCCTCGAAGATGCTTGAAAACGAGCGCACAGACACACCGATAACTGTATGTCTGGCCTCGTCGCCGTCAAGTAGAGGAGTGACCCGATCATGCTTTGGTACTCCTTCTGGTCCACGTGTTCACCTTCCTCGTCCGCATCAAGAGCTGTAGTCGTACTCATCGGCGTCGTCATAGCCTTGGAGTCCTCCATCTTGAACTTCCACACAATGTCCTTGGTGTACTTAGCCTGGTACACAAATGTTCCTTCCTTTGATTGCTTGATCTGTAGCCCGAGGAAGAACTGCAACTCGCCCATCATGCTCATCTCAAACTCCCTGCTCATATCATCCTCGACCGTGTAGTGCGTTCATTCATGTCGCCGATGATCCTCGAAGCTGGATGATCCACTTGAACTCACCGGGAAGGTTCTCGCCTCGAAGCTACCTCCCCCTCAACATCAGCTTCTCCTCGTTCTTGATTTGTCGTCGTAGGTGTAGCAGAGGGTCCATACATCATCGTAGTCGAAGTAGTGGGTACATGTTCAGCCGGGGGCACTGCACCACCATCCTCATCATCACCATGTTCATGCTCCTCCTCCTGAAAGATCTCCTCTCCAAGCTCATCATCACCTGCACACTCAAAGACAAGCTGACTACGTGGCTCTGTCTCGTCGAAGGTTACCTCGCAAGTCTCCATGATTTGGTTAGTTTCAAGATTGAGCACACGATATGCTCTAGAATGAGATGCATAACCAAAGAAAATGCCATCGACAGACCTAGCCTCAAATTTATCCAACTTCCTGCCTTTCTTCGAATGAAACACTTGCAACCAAAGACATGGAAGTGACTCACCTTGGGTGTGCGGCCATGCATCAACTCATAGCATGTCTTCTTCTTGTGCACTCTGAGGTATATCCTGTTCGACACATAGCACGCGGTATTCACCGCCTCAGCCCAATACCTCCTCGGAGTCCTATGCTCATCAAGCATCGTCCGAGCCATCTCGCACAAGGTCCTATTCTTCCTTTCCACAACACCATTCTGGGGAGGCGTATACGGACTCGAAAACTGGTGCTCAAGACCCAAGTCATGGCAAAAGGTTTCAAAACGAGAGTTCCTGAATTCCGAACCATTATCACTACGGATAGCTCGTATGGCATCTCCGTGCCTCTCGTTCCTCAACCTCAAGACTAGATCTCGAACAAAACCAAACGTCTCCCCCTTATCCTCCAGAAAGAACACCCACGCATACCGAGAATAGTCGTCCACCACAACAAGGACATACCACTTCCCACCCGCAGATCGCACACGAGCTGGGCCAACAAGGTCCATATGGAGCAGCTCGCATGGACGCTCAGTCATCACATCGGTGAGAGGCGGGTGAGAAGAGGCTACCATCTTGGCATGCCTACACAGAGCAAAAACCAACTCTTTCTCAAGCCTCAACCGTGGCAATCCTCGGACCAAATTGAGTTTACTCAAGCATGACAAAAGGTCAAAGCTCAAGTGACCCAACTTCCTATGCCACTTCCACAACTCACTCGAAGAACCAACCAAGAAACAACGCTCCACACCCGAAGACTGAGAAAAATCAGCACGAAACACCTGACCCTCGGGAATGACCATACAGACAAGGTCCCCTCAAGAGTCCAAAATCCAAGAACCACCTGGCCGAAACAACACCTCAAAGCCCTCATCCAACAACTGGGACACAGAAAGCAAATTGTACCCCAGCGATTGAACAAGAGCAACACGCCTCAGAGTGATCTTGTCACTCACTTTTATCTTACCTTCCGAAAGCACACGCCCACACCCATTGTCCCCAAAAGTGATGTACCTCTTCGTCACCACCGGGACGAGACTTGAGAACCACCCCCTATCTCCGGTCATATGCCTCGAGCAACCGGAGTCAATCAACCAAATATTCTTCAAGTCTCCCATCTGAAATTAAAAAATAAGCACGTGAGCGAACAACGACTCAGCACGGGGGTTAGTACCAAAGGAGGAAAACCAGTGCCAAGCCATTTGCTCGAAAGTGGGGTTAGCACCAACCAAAGCATCTCTCCTACCAAAGCTACCTCCACGAACACCACCACGGTAACCACCCTGAGGGAACCACCCCTCTCTGCCTGGAGGAGGACCAAATCCACGCAAGAAAGCCCGTGGAACGTCCTTCCTCTCCAACTCAAAGCCACGACTCCTCCAATCCCCGTATTGAGCACGAGGAGGAGAACGCCTAGTAAACTGACCACCTGCACCCTTTCCGGCCCAACCACCGTAACCACGACCACCGAAACAACCCTCGCACCCGTACGAGCTCGAAACCCAAAACGGTCCGTCTGTGCCCGGCACCCGGTCGACCGGTGCCCCACACCGGTCTGACCGGTGTGACGTGGACAGCAGCACCACTTGCAGCCTTCTTCTCTCCCCAAGCACGAACTATCCTCACACTCGCCATGCCCCTGGGCATCTGCATACGAGGCTCAAGTACACCATCGGAAGGGTGGTACTTGTCCTTGTTAGCCCACTCCTTTGCCATTCTTGTCGGTGCGGAATATGGTCCCGACACTAACCAGTAGATAACGCCTAGGTCTATCCCTCAATGGTCGATGCTAAGCAACAAATGACACAAGGTTTATCCTGGTTCCGGCCGAGGGGGCCGTACGTCCAGCAGTGGTGTGCTCGTGGCACTATATTGCTCGGCACCGGGGGTGCTTGTAGTGGGGCAAGTACAAGCAAGGCGGGAGAGGAGGCGTGGCTTCCAAGTCCCTGGTGAGTGGCTGAAGATGTTGTGGGAGAATAAGAGAGTGAGTGCACGGTGCGTTGTGCTCGACTGTGCTTGTTCTTCTGAACTCGTTCCCCCGCCGGGGGGGCTCGCCTCCCCTTTTATAGACCAAGGGGGCGGCGGGTTACATGCACGCCGCGCTACCTAGCTACGTGTGGGAGCACGTCGTGCTACGGTGTAGAGCGGGCGGCCGTCCGGACGATCTTCGCTGCGATCCGGCCATGATGGCCTACCTCGTACCCGAACAGTGGCGGTTCGAGGGTAGGAGGCGGCAGATGGCGATGGCGTCCCCTGATAGGCTTCGAGGGAGGTGCTGATGATGACTGGTACGGGGTACAGGGACGGGCAGAACGGCGTTCCTTCCCAATGAGCTCGCGGTGGTGGTGTGGTTGCTGCAGTGCTCGGGCGTGCGCCGCGGAGTCGGGCGTGCGCCCGTACGCGTGGGTACGGCGGCCGCGCCGCGCGGTGGCCGGGATGGCCGCCCACCGCCTAGCGCCCCTCGCCCAACCTCGCGGGGTCACGGGGAAAGTGGAATCGAGGGTGCGCCCGCCCCCTTTCGAGGGTCGGGCGCGCTAGCCGTACGGTAGCGTGCGCACGGTGTCACGGGACCGACACCGACCGTACCGCACGGTCCATCCCACGCGTGGCGGGGATGGGCTCCTCCCCGGGGAGTTGGTGCGGCGGCACCGGGCGTGAGCCCGGGCGCATGATGGCGCCGTCCCGCGGCGTCGGGCGTTAAATGCCCAAGTACGGGGCCGGCGCACGCGTGCGGGGCGCCCGTGAGCGTGGCGGGCCCCGGCCCGAGGGCGGGGGCGGACCCTCGAGCGAGACGGGACTCGCTCGAGGGGGGGAGCGTGCCCTCGAGCGGGGCGGGACCGCTCGAGGGAAGGGGTCACCCCTCGAACGGGGCGGAGCCCGTTCGAGGGGGGGGGTTGCCCCTCGAGCGGGGCGGAGCCCGCTCGAGGAGGAGCGTGCCCTCGGGCGAGGCGGAGCCTCGCTCGAGGGGTCTTCCCGAACGGGCCGTCTTGGTGGGCCTCCGAGTCCTCGCCGCATGGGCCATGTCCTGCATGGTTAGTTTCCTGCATGGTTAGGCTTAGCTTATTTTGATGCAGGAATTTAAGTGAGGGTTCCCCTATTGTTTAAGGGGACCCCTAGGGCAGTCCCCGACAGTAGCCCCCGAGCATCTGCGGGTTTGCCGTTGAGGCTCCCGCAGATGCTGGAACCTACTGATAGGACGTTCTTCCCTCCTTGTTTGCGAACGCTTTCCGTGGGGCCGCGTCAGCGGACCCGCGGGTCTAGCCCCAAAGCCCCTGCGAGAGTGTGGGCTCTCCTGCAGGGGTTAACCGCGAGCAATTCGGTCAGAAAGGCGTGGCACATATGCCAACCGGCATCGGCGGTATTTCAGCGGCATCGGGGGTGCACGCTCCCCCTGTCCTTGTCTCCGGCGGGTGCAATTTCAAGGAGGTGTAGCCGTGCGTCAAGCCCCCGAGCCTTGGCCTGTTCGAGGCGATCGGGTCGAGCCTGACGACTTGTTTTTTAACGCGCCCTCGCCGTCCCTCCGCGGGACGGAGGGTGAGGTTTCCACGACTCCCATCGAGCGGGTCGCGAATCGCGGATTCCTCATCGAGCCGCTAGCGGGTGGTTCAAGTGGACGTCCATGCCCCGTTCGATAAGGGTAGGCCGCGCGGTCGGAGACACGTCCATGGAAGCGCTTGCGTGGGTTTGCTAGGTGGGGCTCGGTCCCGTTCGCTAGGGACCGAGGGCGCGAAGCTCTCCCTCGGTGGGATCCCCCCGCCAGCCGCCCTCGCTGGCTCTCGAACACGACATGTGGGGCACCCTCGAGCCGACGGGCTCGAGGAACGGCTCGAATGCGCGTGCCCTCGTCGTCCCTAACTCTGTGATCTGAGGCGCCTGTTCGAACCCGTCGAGGGTCAGGCTTCGAACCTCTGATCAGTAAGGCCGTGCGGGGCCGTGTCTTGGCTAGCCCCGTCTTTTCACGTTTGCGGCCGTCGAGGGGTCTGGACGTGCCAGCCCTCGAGGTGCTTGTTGGCAGCTCGGCGCGGTATGAGTGCTTTCGGTGTCACTCTATTTCAAGCGTGACCTGGGCGATCCTCTTACGCGCGTGCCTTCTTTCAGAGGGTTGACATCGTCTCGAGTTGGGGGTCATGCCGCTCGAGGGTCCTACGTGGCATGGGTGCCCGTGGTGGTCTGCTCTACGTCAAGCAGGTCCCGGACGACCTTCTCACGCTGATATCCCATCGAGGGTCGCCTTGTTTCGAGTTGAGGGTCATGCCGCTCGAGGGTTCTACGTGGCATGGGTGCCCGCGGTGGTCTGCTCTACGTCAAGCAGGTCCCGGACGACCTTCTCACGCTGATATCCCATCGAGGGTCGCCTTTGTTTCGAGCCGAGGGTTCGCCTCGCTCGAGGGCTCCCCTTGCTTGGCAAGGGGCCCGGGCACTTAATTGCCTTGCGGTCGTGGCCGCGGTTTCGCAGCGCGGGCGCGCCTTTTTAGGCGCTGCGGCCGCGCGCGCGCGCGCGTAGTGGGCGGTGAGGCCGGCGGACGTGACGGTTTCGCCTCGGTCGCCGCCGGTCTTGCCGTAATGATGACCCGCCCGCGGTGTTAGAGGCGGCCGCGGTCGTGGTGGGGCCCACCCGTCGACGCGATGGAAAGATTCCTGCCAGTTCGTCGGCGGGGCGTCCGCTCCGGAGAACTCGCCCGTTGCCTATAAAACTGCGGGGAGGAAGGGACGGCGGTTTTTTACCTTGGCTTCTCACCGTTTTCAGTCCTCCGTCCCTTCGCCTTCGTCCTGCTCTTGCCATCGCGCGGGCTCGCTGCTTAGAGCTTTTTTCCTCCACTCCTCGTTCTTCGCCTTCGCATTCCTTCGTCCCCCCCATGGCGCCGCCTCAGCTTCCCATTAGGATCCTGGAGCCGTACGCCTGGGAGAAGTCGACGGTGACCCGGCTCGCGCTTGGCGAGCTGGTCGCCGCCGGCCAGCTGTCGGCCAACGAAGAAGGGCGCCCGGCGGAGTGGATCGTGCCGCCGGCGACGCACCACGAGCCCAACCCGCCGGAGGGCTACGTGGTGAGCTTCCTCCGCTACCACGAGCGCGGCTTCAACGCGCCGGCGAGCACATTCATGCGGGCATTGTGCTACCACTATGGGGTGGAGCTGCACAACTTTGCCCCCAACGCGATCTCGCAGGCGGCCACATTCGTGGGCGTCTGCGAAGGGTACCTGGGGATCCCAGTCAATTGGGAGCTCTGGGTACACCTCTTCCGCGGGGAGCTCATCACGCAGCCCACGTCGGAGCCGGGGACCCGCCGCGCGGTGCGCGCCGGCGGGATGTCGCTTGCCCGCGGGGGCGGCTCAAGGATTTCTACATCCCCCCGCACCATGACGACGAACAACACCGGCTGGGAGCGGGGATGGTTTTACCTGCGCAACGCCGAGCCCGGCCTCCCTCCCTACACCGGCCGGGTGTTTAAGAAGAGGCCGGACTCCTGGGGCTACGGGTTGCCTACGGCCAATCATCGGGCGCGCCAGGGGTCCGTCCTCGCCGCCCTGCAGCGGCTGGCGAAGGAGGGGCTCAACGCGATGGGCGTCCTCGCCTTCCTCCACCACCGGCGGGTCGTGCCGTTGATGGAGAGGCCCCTCTGCATCTTCGAGATGACGGAGGCGGCCAACCCCGTCGACCTGGCGAGGTCGCGGATGCTCCCGACGCCGCTGGAGCGGCCGTACGCGCTCACCCGAGTGCGGAGCGCCGTCGACACCCGGACGCCGGCGCCCGCGGGTCGGACCCCGTGGGATATCGAGATGCTCCCCACCGGCCCGTTGGTGAGTGTGGTTTTTGATTCTGTTTTAGTCCTTGGTCTTGCTTTTGTTTTCTGACGCGCCATTGTCGCTCTCGCGCGCAGCTGGTGCAGTTCAACGCCGCCAAGTCCGTTCCGCCCACCCCCGACTCCCGTGCGCTCGGCCGGGGTGGCGCGGCGGGAGCAGCGGGGAGCGGGCGGCGCGCAAGAGGGAGCACGCCGGGCGGCGCCAAGCGCGCCGCGACGCACGGTCCGCGGAGTGCGGCGGCGGGAGGAGCCGGGGCTCTCCTCCCCGGGACATCGAGGAGCCCTCGTCCTCGGAGCAGACGAGGAGGAAGAGTCCGAGGGGGAGGGCCCCTCGCACGGTGGCGCCCGCGCCCCCGTCGCCGGATCCCGCGCCGGCGTCGGGGGGTGGCTTCGTGCCGGGGCGGGCGCGTCGGCGCCCGCCGCCGGCATCATCGTCGGGGGCGGCACGCGCCGCGGAGGTGCCGGCGCGTGCCGCGGAGGCACGCGCGGTGGACGTGCCTCGCGCGCGCGTCTAGCGTGCGCGCGCGCGCGGGAGCGCGTCCGCGCGAGCGGCGTCGTCGTCGAGGGGCGCGTCGGGAGGCGTGCCGCGCGCGGGGCGAGCGTGCCCCCGCGCACCGCGGCGTCGTCGGGGGGTGCGGCATCGGCGCGCGCCCGCGCGCGGGGGGGCGTGCCCGTGCGTGCGGCGGCGCCATCAGGAGGCGCTGCGTCAGGCGCGGCCGTTGCGCCGGCCTCGTCCGAGGCCTCGAGGAAAAGGAAGCGGGCCTTTTCCTCCGCGAGGTAAGGAGCCTGTCTTCCTTCGTTTGGTTTTAGTGTGCTGGTGATTAGATGCTCTAACCCTCCGTTCGTGTTTGCGCAGGGCGGTGCCAACCGTCCCTCCTCTTGCACCGGCCAAGGTGCTGAGGACGGACGCGTCGATCCCCACCCGGCGGCGCTCGTCGAGGGGATCGCGCCCGGGGACAAGCGCGGCGGCGGGCACGAGCTCGCAAGGCCCGGCGGGGCCTCGAGGCCCCGGCCGGCGGATCGCCCGCCGCGGCGCGCGCGCCGGAGGTCGCCGGGGGCGGTCGGCGCCGGTCGCCACGGAGGCGCAGCCGCGCGGCGGTGGCTACGGTGGAGGTGGCCGCCCGCGGTGGCGGCCACCTCGCGGAGGAGGCGGAGCGGGCGCGACGCGGGGGCGCCGCGCATGCGGCGGCACGGGCGGAGGTGGCGGCGACGGCGCCACGACGGGCGCCCGTGGCCGCGGAGGCGGGTGGAGGCGCCGGCGGGCGGAGCGGGCGGCTCCGCCCGCCGGCGGTCTCCAGGCGGAGGTGGTGGAGCTCTCGGATGACTCCCCGCCGCCTGGGTGGAACCAGTGGGCCAGCTGGCCCACGAACTCCCCCGAGCCCCAGGAGGGGGCCCTCGTGAGGCGGCACGAGGGTCACATGATAGTGGGGGGCCGAGGGCGCGATGCCGAGGCCTCGTCCTCCCACGCCGGCCGCCCCGCCCAGGTGGGGGGGGGGGGGGGGCCGTGGAGGATCCCCCGGCGTTTGCTGACGCCCAGAGGGAGCAGGAGCTCTGGGGCGAGCTTCGGAGCCATGGCGCCACGCTCAACCATGCGTTGAACGAGGCGCTGCAAGTTCACGGCGGCCCGGCCTGGCTTGTTTTCCAGGTGAGCCACGGTTGCTTGTCCCTCTTCCTTTTTCGTTTCCGTGTGCTGCATTCAAGCCTTGACACTTACGAGATTCGATGTGTGGATGCCAGGAGCTCGAGCGCCGCGCTCGTGAAAAGTACAGCGCGTTCGACCAGGTGAACGCCGAGGCCCGCCAGCTCCGGGAGCGATGCAGCGCTTTCAACGCGCTTGCGGATGCTCTCAGGACGCCAGACAGCTGGCTGGTGTACCGGGCGATGGCGTGGTGCGACGTGCTCCCCGAGAGCTCAGGGCAGGACACGGCGCGTCACTCGAGTCTCGGGCGGATCCGCGCGGCCCTCGTCGATCGCGACGAAGCGCCGTGGAACGCGCGCGAGGACCCGGACAAGACGCGGACGCCGGCCGCCAACCGGGAGGCGGAGGTGGCCACCGCTCGCGCCGAGACCCGGGAGCTCCGCACGTCGCTCGAGGGGGCGCGGGCGCAACGGCCGCCGGGGCCGAGGAGCGGGCGCGCGGGTTGGAGCGAGCCGCGCCAAGGAGGCCGACGACCCGAGGGCCGCCCTCGACGCCAAGGCCGCGGCTCTCGTCGCCGCCGAGGAGCAGCTCCGGCGAGGAGCGCATCGCCCGCCGGGGGGCCGAGGGGCGGCTCCGGCGAGAGCGGAGGCCGCCCGGGCGACGCCGGACGGCGCCGGGAGCGGGAGCGCGTCGCGCGCGAGGCAGCGGAGAGGTCGCTGGAGGAGCGGAACGCCGCATTCTCCAAGGTTGAGGACGAGGCGCTCACGCTCAGCATCAACAACGCCGCCCCAGAGCCGGCTCTCCGCGAGCAGGGGTGAGGCCGTCCGGCCGCCTCGAGTTGGCGCTCGAGTCCGCGCGCCGCGACCTCGACCTGGAGAGGAAACAAGTCGAGGATGAGTTACTGTTTGACCCTGCTTGTTAGTTCTTGCTTTAGAGGGTTCGCTTCCCCTTTCTGATTTCTTGTCGTCTTGTCGATTCCAGGCTTGCGCACTGCCTTGGGGCACGCTGCTGGGCGGGCCGAGGCCCCCGCAAGCTTCCTACAACTCCTCCGAGCGGAGAGCCGCGGGAGCCGCGTGACGCGGCCCTCGAGACCCGCCGCGTCGTCGAGGAAGGCGAGGCCCGGCCGGCGGCTCGGCGGCCGCCGCCCGCGCGCCCTCGGCGGCCACGTCACGGAGCGGATGCGCCGGGCGTTGCATCTAGGCGTGCGAAGGCCCTCGGAGTGGTGCGATCCCACTACGAGGTCAACCTCGAGGCGGTGGCGGAAGGCTACATCGTGCCCGAGGGCGTCGAGGACGAGGTGGCCATGGAGCGTGCGGACGCGCTTGTTGCTGACGCCGCCGGGTCGCTCGCCGAGGCCTTCGAAGAATTCCTCTTCCCGGACGCCGTCGATGCTGCTGCTCCACCCGCCTGAAAGCATCTGGGCGCTAGGCCCGTTTTTTGTTTATGTGTATCAGAAATCTGGCCTCGCGGCCTTTTGTAAATAAACAAGTCATTTCATGAATATGGGCAGTTGCTTGTAAATGAAATCGTTTGCTTGTTACGCTTTTTGTTTCTCCTTCTTCCTGAGTGGATTCTATTTAGGGGAGTTCGTTTTTCGCAGGGGGCCCGCTGGGTTGGAGGCGAGAGAGACGGGCCGTAGCCACGCGGCGTAGGCTGTCTCTGGCTCGCGCGCTCCTTCCGCTGTGCCGCCTGCGCCCTGTTCGAATCATGGCTCGAGGTTGAAGTAGAGAACAAACTTAGCGCGTGTGAATCGTTTTTTTATTTTTGCGCGAAAAATGGGACCATTTTGGGGGAGGGGGTGGCCCCCCGCAGTAGCCCCCGAGGGTAACTTGGGTTTCAGGGGAAAGCCGAGTTGCCCTTTTATTAGAGTTGAAGTATTTACATAGGTGACATCAACTAGGGCGTTGGCCATGTGTTTTCACAACAGAAAATACTTGGAAATCCTAGCTAAGGGTAGAAGCGACGTAGCTGTTGGATGTTCCAAGCGTTGGTGAGTTCTTCGCCGTCCTCGTTGGCCAGCTTGTACGTGCCCGGTTTGAGCACCTTCACCACGACGTAGGGTCCCTCCCATGGGGGAGATAGCTTGTGGCGCCCTCGGTTGTCTTGGCGTAGCCTTAGGACCAGGTCCCCCTCGCTGAAATCCCTCCGACGTATCTTGCGCGTTTGGTAGCGCCGTAGGGACTGTTGATATCTTGCGGAGTGCATCAACGCCACGAGGCGTACTTCGTCCAGCTGATCCAGCGAGTCCTCGCGGGCTCGCTGGTTAGCCTCCTCGTTGTAGCCTCGAACCTTGGGCGACCCGTATTCCAGATCCGTGGGGAGGACGGCCTCCGCGCCATGGACTAGGAAGAACGGGGTGAACCCGGTGGCTCTGCTTGGGGTGGTCCTTAGGCTCCATACGACTGCTGGTAGTTCTTGGAGCCATTTTCGCCGCATTTGTTGAGCTGGTCGAAAATTCTGGGTTTGAGGCCCCGTAGAATCATGCCGTTGGCACGTTCCACTTGGCCGTTGGTCCGTGGGTGTGCCACACTGCCCAATCCACGCGGATGTGGAACTTGTCACGAACTCCAAGAACTTCCGGCCCGTGAACCGGGACCCGTTGTCCGTGATGATGGAGTTTGGCACTCCAAAGCGGTAGACGATGTCGGTGAAGAACGTGACCGCCTGCTCAGCCCTCAAATTCGTGATGGGGCGCACCTCCACCCACTTGGAGAACTTGTCAATTGCAACCAGCGGGTGGGTGAAGCCCCCCGGCGCCTTCCGCGGGGCCCGACGATGTCCAACCCCCACACGGCGAATGGCCATGTTACGGGGATCGTTTGCAGGGCGTGAGCGGGCAAGTTGGTCTTGCGGGCGTAGAACTGGCACCCTTCGCAAGTGCGCACGATTTCGTTGGCGTCCGCGACCGCGGTAGGCCAATAGAGGCCCTGGCGGAACGCGTTGCCGACGAGGGTGCGTGGCGCGGCGTGGTGGCCACAGATTCCCGCGTGGATGTCCCGTAGGAGCTCGCGCCCCTCGGGAATCGGTATGCACCGCTGGAGGATGCCTGACGCGGCGCGCTTGTACAGCTCGCCGTCGACGAGGGTGAAGGATTTGGCCATCCTGGCGATGCGCCTGGCTGCGGCCCGATCTTCGGGGAGTTCCCCTCGAGCGATCCGGGCGGTGTACTTTTCCCCGCCAATCCGCTTGGACAGAGCCGGTTCTATATCCATCGCATCGACCTCGTGGGGAGCCGTACCCCTCGAGAAGGGAGAGCACGTACGCCTCGTTCGAGGGGTCCTCTTCCATGGGTTCCGCACCCGCTGGATTCGAGGGAGCCCCCGAGGGTCCGCCGTCGCTCGAGGGGTAGGGCTCGAAGGTGACCGAGGGCTGCGCGACGTCGCGCGCAAAAACGTTTGGGGGAACGGTGATCCGCCCGACGCTATTTTTGCCGGCTCGTTCGCTTCCTCGTTGTACCGGCGGGGTACATGATTGAGTTCGATGCCGTAGAATTTGTCTTCGAGGGCCCGCACGGCTTACGGGAGGCCTCCATCTTGTCGTCGTGGCAGCTCGCGTTCTTCATGACTTGATCGATCACGAGTCGCGAATCCCCTCGCACGTCGAGGCACTTGATGCCCAACTCAATGGCGATTTTGAGGCCGCGAGAGAAGGGCCTCGTATTCCGCCATATTGTTGGACGCGGGGAAGTGGAGGCGCCATTGCGTAGCGCATGTGCTCCCCGAGGGGTGACACGAAGAGCGGTGCCCGCGCCCGCTCCCCGTCTTCATCACCGAGCCGTCGAAGAACAAAGTCCGACGTCGCTTGAATCCGAGGGGGCGGCGCCGAGTGTCCGTCCACTCGGCCGACGAAATCGGCTAAGATTTGCGATTTGATGGCCTTGCGCGGAGCGTAGGCGAGCGTCTCGCCCATCAACTCCACCGACCACTTGGCGATCCCGCTCGCCGCGTCGGGGGTTGCGAATGATCTCTCCTAGCGGGAAGGAAGAGACCACCGTAATCGGGTGGGCCTCGAAGTAGTGGCGGAGCTTGCGCCGCGCGAGGACTACCGCGTACAACGCCTTCTCGGACCTCGGGGGTAGCGCGTCTTCGTGTCCGACAGACTTCGCCGACGTAGTAGACCGGCCTCTCGCAGGGCAAGGCATGCCCTTCCTCCGTGCGCTCCACGACGATCACGGCGCTGACCACCTGGGTGGTTGCGGCCATGTAGAGTTGGAGGGGTTCGCCGTCTCGCGGCGGCGTAAGGATTGGGGCGTGCGTCAGAGACGCCTTCAGCTTGTCGAGCGCTTCCTGGGCCTCGGCGGTCCAAGAGAAGCGCTCGTGCTTCTTGAGCAGCCGGTAGAGGGGCAGGCCCTTCTCACCGAGCCTCGAGATGAAGCGGCTTAAGGCGGCAAGGCACCCCAGCACCTTCTGCATCCCTTTGAGGTCCCGAATTGGACCCATTCGCTCGAGGGCTGCGACCTTTTCAGGGTTGGCCTCGATTCCCCGCTGGGAGACGATGTACCCTAGGAGCATGCCCCGCGGCACTCCAAAGACACATTTTTCGGGGTTGAGCTTGACCCCGTTGGCCCGCAGGCAGCTGAACGCGATGCCAAGATCGCTAACCAGGTCGTCCGCCTTCCTGGTCTTGACGACGATGTCGTCAACGTAAGCCTCGACCGTCCGCCCGATATGGTCCCCAAAAACGTGCTGCATGCAGCGCTGGTATGTTGCGCCCGCGTTTCTGAGGCCAAAAGGCATTGTGACGTAACAGAACGTCCCGAACGGTGTGATGAACGAAGTCGCGAGCTGGTCGGACTCCTTCATCTTTATTTGATGGTATCCCGAATAGGCATCAAGGAAACAGAGTAGTTCACACCCAGTTGTGTAATCAAAGATCTGATCTATGCGTGGCAAAGGAAAAGGAACTTTTGGACATGCTTTATTGAGACTGGTGTAGTCTATACACATCCTCCACTTCCCATTTTTCTTTTTTACAAGCACAGGATTAGCTAGCCACGTAGGGTGGAACACTTCCTTGATGAACCCGGCCTCGAGGAGCTTCCGCAGCTCCGCTCCGATCGCCCGTCGCCGCTCCTCGTCGAAGCGGCGCGGCCGCCGCCGAACCGCCGCGAGCGTTAGGCGAGGATATCAAGGGAGTGCTCGGCGACCTCCCTCGGGATGCCTGGCATGTCCGAGGGGCTCCACGCGAAGACGTCGGCGTTGGCGCGGAGGAAGTCGACGAGCACTGCTTCCTATTTAGGATCGAGGGTCGAGCTGACCCTCAACGCTTTGCCCTCGGGGGCCGACGGGTCGAGGGGGACCCCTTTGGTTTGCTCGGCGGCCTCGAAGGTGCCGACGTGCTTGGCGGCGGAGCTGAGGTCGTCGTTGACCATCTTCTCCAGTGTGTTTACCAGCGCTTCGTCCAGCGCTAGCACCTCTGCATGTTCCACGCACTCGACATCGCAGTCGAATGCATGCTCGATCGACGACCCGACGGTGATGACGCCGTTTGGACCCGGCATCTTCATCTTTAGGTACGTGTAGTTGGGGACCGCCATGAACTTGGCATAGCATGGCCGCCCAAGGATGGCATGGTAGGCCCCTTTGAATCCCACCACCTCGAAGGTGAGGGTTTCCTTGCGGAAATTCTTGGGGGTCCCAAACCAGACGGGCAGATCGATCTGCCCGAGGGGTTGAACCTGCTTGCCAGGCGCGATGCCGTGAAACGGCTTCGTGCTGGGCCGCA
This sequence comes from Cenchrus americanus, assembly GCA_947561735.1. Taxonomy (NCBI): domain Eukaryota; kingdom Viridiplantae; phylum Streptophyta; class Magnoliopsida; order Poales; family Poaceae; genus Cenchrus; species Cenchrus americanus. The sequence goes on along the minus strand of OX387242.1, from coordinate 158,236,678 downwards.
GCTGGTCCAGCCCAATCCCCATCAGACGCAATGTGTGCGCGAAGAGGATGTTGAGGCTACTGCCTCCGTCCATAAGGACCTTCGAAAACCGGGCGTTCCCAATGATGGGATCGACCACCAGTGGGTACTGGCCCGGGTTCGGGATGCGATTTGGGTGATCATCCCGGCTAAAGGTGATGGCATCCTTCGACCAGTTGAGAAAGGCCGGAGGCGCCCTCTCTGCGGCGAGGACTTCGTGCCGCTCCTTCTTGCGCTGCCGGGTTGACATGTCGACAGTAGGTCCCCCAAAGATGAGGAACACGTTTTCGACAGCGGGGAAACCACCCGCGTCGCCATCCCCCCCATCCTTCTTGGCCTCTGCCTCCTTCGCGGCGGCACGGCCGTAGAACTTCTTGAGCATGTCGCACTGCTCAAGGGTGTGATTCACGGGGGTCTTGTGGTAGGGGCATGGCTTCTTCATCATGTCGTCGAACACCCCCGGCCTCGAGGAGCCGGTCGAGGGCCCCGTCGGGCCGGGTCTACGGCCGAGGGCCTCGGCGTTGCCGCCGTTGCGCCCCGCTCGCGCGCCTCGCGGCGCGGCTTCTTCCCCCTTCTTGCCCCGCTTGTCGTTGCGGCGCGGCTCCTTGGACCCGCTACCCTCCGCGGGCGTGTCCTCGGAGCGCTTGCCCTTCTTGCCGTCGAAGATTGCCCCCACGGCCTCCTCTCCGGAGGCGAAGGGCCGGTGGCAATGTCGAACGCCTCGTTCGAGTCCGTAGGCGGGCTGCGTCCCGGCTCGCGCACAAGGTCCCGCACGTGGTGCCCTCGAGGAACGCGTGCACGATCTCGGACCGTGCCACGCCGGGGAGCTCGTGCGGCGCTTGGAGAAGCGCCGTATGAAGTCCCGCGGCGACTCGCCCGGCTTCGCGTGCGGGGAGCGCGGATCCCGGGGAGTTTCCGGTGGCGCACGTATGTGCCCTGGAAGTTGCCCACGAAGGTGTGGACTAGATCGTCCCAGTTGTGAATCTGGCTGGCGGGCAAGTGCTCGAGCCATGTCCGGGCCGCGTCGCCCAGATGCAGGGGCAAGTTGCGGATGATTACTTCGTCGTTGGTGGCCCCACCCAGCTGACAGGCCAGGCGGTAATCGTTGAGCCAGACATGAGGGTCCGTCTCCCCGTTGTACTTGACGATCGTCGAGGGCTGACGGAAGCGCTGGGGGAACGCTGCCGTGCGGATTTCCCGGCTGAACACACGGGTGCCCGGGGGCTCCGGCGTTGGGGAGCGATCTTCCCCGCTGTCGTAGCGTCCACCCCTTCGAGGGTAGTAACCCCTGGCCGCTCGCGCGTCCGTCTTGCTAGTGCGCCTGGCGTTGATGACGTTGCGGGCGTCTCCATCCAGCGCCCTGCGTGTGTCAAGGAGCCGCTCCTTGGCCGGCGTGCGCCCCTGGTCAGCAAGTTGACCCACGTGCACCGAGGGCTCGCCCCCTGGTGCCGGATCATCACCCCGCGCGTCCCCCTGTTGGCGGATGCGTGAGGCCGAGCTCTCGGCCTGCTGGACGGCCGCTTGCTCAAGGAGAGTCTGCACCTCGCGGTGCATGTCTCGAGCCTTGGGGGTCGAGGGTGCCGGCATGGCGCGCAGCAGCGTTGCGGCGGCGATGAGCTTTTGGCTCGCCCGCGGCGGAGTATCCGCGTTCTCGACGTTGGGGACGGGGTTGAGGCGGTCCCGGACTTGTCGGCCCCGGCTCCCGCGCGCGTTCGCCACGCGCGGAGGCCTCCCCCGCCATCGAGGCGCGGAGCGGCCGCACCGTCCGTACTCCTGCGCCGGCTTGGCCTCGAGCTCGCGAGCTTGGGCCACCGCGCGTCGACGTCGGCCCTAGCGGAGAGCGCTTGGCCCCGCGGCCGGGCGCGTGGCGACCCCCGGGGCCGGCGTGACTTCCCCATCTCCGGCGCCCGCCGTGCCGGCGGCGTTGGCCGGGTCGTTGGTGATGACGGCGCAACATTCCCGCGTGGGGTCGTAGCTCCCAGGTCTTGGGAGTCGTCGGAGCGCCCAAACCGTAGTCCGTGGCGTCGAGGAAGCGCCCGAACGCGACCGGGGTCCCGCACACGGAGAAGTCCCACTCCGCGTACCCATGGCGGTTGGCGGGTGGCATCGTGTCGACGGAGCCCGGGGACGACTCGTCCGTCGCCGAAGTGCCGGGATCCCCGGCGACGAAGACGTGGCGACCGGGGAGGAACCCGGCGCATTGTCGTGTTGACGTTGGCGTTGTAGGCCGTAGTGGCGCCACGCAGCCCCGATGGGGATGCGCGGTCCCGAGACCGCACGCGGTCCCCACCGGGCGGTGGCGGGCCGTTGTGACGGTGGGCGCACCGCGTTGAGCGAGCGGCGGCGCGCTCGGCTTGCCGCCGCTCGGACCGCGCTTGGCGTGAGCGCGGCCCCGCAGCGACGACGGCGTCGCGGCGTCGACGGGCCCGCGGCATCCGTGCCTGCGGGCGCCTGCGCCGGTGTCGTGCGTGTGGCGGAGGCCAGAGCGGACCTGGCCTCGCGCTGCGCGCGAAGCTCCTCACGATTGGTGAGGCGCATGAGATAGCCGTTCCCCGTGGCCTGGAAGTTCAAGTCCCCGAAGCGGATCTCGAACCCGGCCGGGAGGGGGTCCGAACTACCCATGTTGTAGCGGGTACCACGGTACTCCGTGCGGATCACCATGGAGGGAGTTGGTGAAATGACCTTAGGCGCTCGTTTGCCCCACGGTGGGCGCCAACTGTCGGTGCGGAATATGGTCCCAACACTAACCAGTAGATAACGCCTAGGTCTATCCCTCAATGGTCGATGCTAAGCAACAAATGACACAAGGTTTATCCTGGTTCCGGCCAAGAGGGCCGTACGTCCAGCAGTGGTGTGCTCGTGGCACTATATTTCTCGGCACCGGGGGTGCTTGTAGTGGGGCAAGTACAAGCAAGGCGGGAGAGGAGGCGTGGCTTCCAAGTCCCTGGTGAGTGGCTGAAGATGTTGTGGGAGAATAAGAGAGTGAGTGCACGGTGCGTTGTGCTCGACTGTGCTTGTTCTTCTGAACTCGTTCCCCCGCGGCTGGGGGCTCGCCTCCCCTTTTATAGACCAAGGGGGCGGCGGGTTACATGCACGCCGCGCTACCTAGCTACGTGTGGGAGCACGTCGTGCTACGGTGTAGAGCGGGCGGCCGTCCGGACGATCTTCGCTGCGATCCGGCCATGATGGCCTACCTCGTACCCAAACAGTGGCGGTTCGAGGGTAGGAGGCGGCAGATGGCGATGGCGTCCCCTGATAGGCTTCGAGGGAGGTGCTGATGATGACTGGTACGGGGTACAGGAGCGGGCAGAACGGCGTTCCTTCCCAATGAGCTCTGCGGTGGTGGAGTGGTTGCTGCAGTGCTCGGGCGTGCGCCCGCGGAGTCGGGGCGTGCGCCCGCACGCGTGGGTACGGCGGCCGCGCCGTGCAGTGGCCGGGATGGCCGCCCACCGGCCTAGCGCCCCTCACCTAACCTGCAGGGTCACGGGAAAGTGGAATCGAGGGTGCGCCCGGCCCCCTTTCGAGGGTCGGGCGCGTTAGCCGTACAGTAGCGTGCGCACGGTGTCACGGGACTGACACCGGCCGTACCGCACAGTCCATCCCACAGTGGCGGGGATGGGCTCCTCCCTGGGGAGTTGGTGCGGCGGCACCGGGGCGTGAGCCCCGGGCGCATGATGGCGCCGTCCTGCGGCGTCAGGGCGTTAAATGCCCAAGTACGGGGCCGGCGCACGCGTGCGGGGCGCCCGTGAGCGTGGCGGGCCCCCCCCGAGGGCGGGGCGGACCCTCGAGCGAGACGGGACTCGCTCGAGGGGGGAGCGTGCCCTCGAGCGGGGCGGGACCGCTCGAGGGAAGGGTCACCCCTCGAACGGGGCGGAGCACGTTCGAGGAGGGGGTTGCCCCTCGAGCGGGGCGGAGCCCGCTCGAGGAGGAGCGTGCCCTCGGGCGAGGCGGAGCCTGCTCGAGGGGTCTTCCAGACGGGCCGTCTTGGTGGGCCTCCGGAGTCCTGCCGCATAGGCCATGTCCTGCATGGTTAGTTTCCTGCATGGTTAGGCTTAGCTTATTTAGATGCAGGGATTTAAGTGAGGGTTCCCCCATTGTTTAAGGGGACCCCTAGGGCAGTCCCCGACAATTCTCTCCTCTCGCTTCCTGTTGAAGCAAAACTCCTCCTTATGGCCATCTCTCCCACAATAGCCACAATGGAATCTCACAAGCTTAGGCTTAGGCTTGGGATGTGGCTGCTCACTTGGTTTCTCTCCACTCAAACCCTACACGGGTTTCCCACCACTAGCCTTCTCACTCTCCTTCCAAAAGAACACTTTCCCCGAAGTGCTCACAAACTTGATAGGCTTTTGTAGGTCATTTGTGGGTGTAGGAAACACGGGTGGAGCTGGGGTTGTGTCTAGTCGGTTCCTTAGATGGTTAGGTTTTAATGGGAAATCATTTTTGTGGTGGGTTTTTGGTGGCTCTGGGATATTCTCTCCACTTCCTTCACCAACCTTGTTTGCCCCAAGCCCCTCACCATCTTGCCTCTTAAAGGCTTCGATCATCATCCTCAACTGAGGCTCATGACCGGACAACCAACCCATCAACTTCCTCAAGTCATCATTCTCATCCTACAAACGATCAACATAATGTGCAAACTCCAAATTTTTCAATGCATGCATTTCACAGGTAGAGCAAGATGTAGGCATGGGCTCCTTCAATTTAGCCTCGAGCGAACTAGTGTAAGCATGCATCTCATCAATCTTAGCATGCAAAACAGGGCAAGAAGTGCAAGCACCTAGCAAAGCAGGTCTAGACTTAAGCTCGCCCACTTCAACCCTAAGCACATCTAGTTCCTCACACTTGGAGGCATGCTTCTCCTTAAACAAAGCAAGATCAGCAAGGAATATGGAGCAATCAAGACAATCATTCTCATCCGAGACAACGAGGCTAGCCTTAAGCGAATCAATCTCAAGCTTGCTATCAAGCACCTGTGTCTCTAGCTCGAGCCACTCTAGTCCTAGTATCCTCGAGTGAAGCCCTAAGCTCTTTCCTCATTTTCTTGGCCTCTCTAAGCATGTCATCACGGTTATCAAGCAAAGAGCCAAGCCTCTCATTCTCCTGGCGCAAGAAGGGAAGTTCATCACGCACCTCGTCGTCGGACTCGCAGTCCGAGTCGCTCCGTGTGCTCTTCTTGCTGCCGGAGCTCGCCGCCATGGTGCGAAGCCATCTCTCGCGAGCGGCTCCGGCCCGTTCGTGTTCTTGGACGACTTCTTGTTCTTGCGGCGATCTCCCTCGTCTTCACTGCTGCTCGAGCTCGAGGTGGAGTACGCGGAACTGGAGTCGACGTCGCTTGCTCCCACCATCGCTCGGGCCTTGCCTCGGCTCTCCTTCTTCCTCGATCGTCGCTCGTCCTTGTACTTGTTCTTGTGCTTGCTCTTGTGGTCGCGCCTCGAATGGTACTTGCCATCGTTCATCCTCGGCTTGTGCTTGTAGCTGTCCTTGTTCTCGGCCTTCTCCGGGCAGTCGGCGACGAAGTGTCCCGGCTTGCCGCACTGGAAGCAAGTCCTCGCGTTCCTCCTCATGTTCACGCGGTTCTCGTGCAGCCTCTCGAACCGCCTCGTCAAGAGCGCCAGCTCGTCCTCTCCAAGGTCATCAAACTTCTCATCTGGCATAGACATCAAAGAGGAAAACGAGAACATCCTGGTGGATGGTTTAGAGTTAGTCTTTCCTTTAGAACCACCAACGAGGGCAAGACTATGGGAATCAGTCGGTCCCTCGAGCTTGGCAGTCATGCCCCTATCTACCTCAGCTGACTTGAGCTTCGAGAACAGCTCGTTCACCGTCAGAGTATCATACCTCTCCGACTCGACTATGGCCTTGAACTTTCCACCCCATATCGTACGATCCAAAGAGTGTAAGAGCTTGACCGCTCTATCATGTTCATCGCACGGGAGCACGTCTACATTGGCCCTCATGTTGTTCACCACTACCGTGAACCTCTGAAACAAGGCATCGATGGACTCAACGGGGAGATGAGTGAAGTTCTCGTACTCTCTCCGGTAGGTCGCATACATCCGTGCCTGAACCTGGGCGTTCCCAACATGAGCCTCCTTCAACACCGCCCAAATCCTACAAGCCAAGTGCTCGGTGTGCACCCGATCGAACTCGGCCGACACAAAGCACGAAACAAGTAGTCGACCGCCTTATTGTTGGCGTCGAATCTGTCCCTCGACCCTGGAGCAAGGAAATCCATTGGCTGGACATAGCCTGTGTCCACCGTGACATCCCAAAGAAGTTGACCCTTTCCGCGGAGGAACGCACCCATCCGCTTGCTCCACATCTGGTAGTTCTTGCCATCGAAGTGTGGAGGACCCGAACCCCGTTCCTGGTACGCCATCCTTGAATCTTAGACTGGTTAGAGTCAACAAAGACCCGAACTGGCTCTGATACAACTTGAAGGACCGATATGGCGAACCAGAGAGGGGGGGGGGAGTGAATGGGACCCGATAAAAATTCTTCTCGAAGGAGATGAAAACTCCAACAAGACGAACGCGGCTTCCAACACACGTCTCCGACTCACTACCCAAGTTGGCCAAGCCCACGTAGCCACTGGAGTGCCACTGGACCTAGGAACCAACACACACAGCCTTCCGACTCGAGAACGCGGCGGAACAACAAACCCCGAGTCTACGGACCCACACCGGTCGGACCGGTGAGCACCACCGGTCGACCGGTCCCCGCCGGTGAAACCGAGCAACTTTCACTAAGTGGCTCTACACCGGTCGACCAGGTGAGACACACCGGTCGGACCGATGGCAGCCCGAAAGCCCCCAAGGCACCAAACGAGCCACCGACCACCAAACTGACCCAAACACAAAACAGCAACAACACGGGACAACAACGAACACACCAAGACGTTCACCCGAGCAAAAACCCACAAGGGCTCGCACCGGTCGGACCGGTCAAGAGCACCGGTCAGACCGGTGTAGCATGGGCAGCTCGGGATGAACAGCACCCGCGGGACAACTCACCCAAATCCAAATCTCGATCTCCCGAATCACTCCACAGGCTTGAATAAGACTTTGGGGATATCAGGAACACCTCATGAGGAGTCCATAGCCAAGTTTAATCCCACAAAAACTCGTCCAAAAAGGAGGAATCGAAGAAATCCCGCCGAAAGCACTTCCAACCCTAGAACTCAAGAAACCCCAAAATCGAGCACCTTTCCTCATGGATTTGGGAGGGGAATCACAGCCCAAAGAACCACGAAGGGTTCCCACAAATTTCCCCCATCAAATCCCCAAGAGAAAAGCCCTGAATACAACCCAAAGAAATCACCGAGAGAGGGCTCCGAAAATCACCACCAAGAACAACCGGGGAAAACACATCCAAACCTTGAGGAACCACGCCGAATCATCTATACATGAAACAAAGGTTCGTACAAGGTCTAGAAAGCCGCCCGATCATCCATCCCTCTCTACAAGATCTCTCCGTGAAGCTCTCTTGCTAGTCCTAGAGAAAACCTAAGGAAAATAGGTGGAAAATAGGAAAACTAATGAGCTAGGGTTCCAAGAGTTGGCTGCCATCCTGAGCACCAGGAGCATCCCAGTGGTCGATGGATGACCGCTCCTCAGTGATGAGTGATTGACAACGGGTGTTGGACTGACTCTTGGCTTAGTGCGCAGGTGTAGGTTGCGGCCTAGTTCGTGTTGTTGCAGGTGAGGAACGGGCGCGAAAGTTCTTCAGCCTTGAGGGGCCTCCGGGAGATGGAGAGACAAGTAGGCTCGGTTCGAGGGACCCGGTGGACAGCGGGTCTAGGTGCGGGCCACATGGTGGCGACACGGGCAAGATGAAGTCATGGACAGACGAGCCGGTGCACGGTGGCGGTCGAGTCAAGTGGTTTGGCGGGAGGCCGGACCGGGCACGCGGGGTTTGGTGGTTTGCCCACAAAACCACCGGCGGACGGTTTCTTGGTTTGGGCCTCAAAACCAAGTCCGAGGGCCCAACACGACGGAGACGGGATCCGGGCGTGTCGGGAAGCTTCGAGGCGGAGGACACGCGGCGGGATCGCATGGCTTGCGTCGGGAGGTTGAATGGTTTGCTTGACAACCGTGATAGGTTGCCGAGAGATGCCAAAAAGATGAGGAAAGATCTTAGGGCTCAGCTTGAGAATGCTAGCGAGAAAGTAGGAGAGTTAGAGTCAAAATTGCTTGAATTGAAACTTGAGAATGACTCTTTGAAACTTGCTCCTACTACTCCTGATGATGTTGAATGTGTTGAATGTGATGCTTGGTTGAATGAGATTAAACTGCTTAATGAGAAGAATGCTTCCACCTTGGCTAAACTAGATGCTCTTAGGACTGAGTATGATGAGCTTAAGGCTAGACCTACTTTGCTTAGTGCTTGCAAGTCATGTCCTACTATGCATGCTAAGCTTGTTGATGCTCGTTCTACCATTAGTTCTTTGGAAGCATCTTTGAAATCTCCTGCTGCCAATGCATGCACTAGCTGTGATGAAGTCACTTTGCACAATCTTGAACTTACTTCCTGTTTGGATGTCATCTATGAGGAGAATGACTATTTGAGGAAGGTGTTGGGTTGGTTGTCTGGACAGGAACCTCAATTGAAAATCATGATTGAGGAGTTCAAGAGAGCTGATGGTCGTGGTTTGGGTTTTGAGAAGTTGGGTGAGAAAGTGGAAGAGAACAGTGGGGAGAGTGTGTATGAGAAGTGTGTTGAGTCTAACCCTGAGTTTGAGGTGATCGGAGAGATCCAAGTCCCACTTCCAAAAGCACCCAAGAACTCTTTCACACCAAAGCCTAACCACCTTTGCAACAAGCTTGACACAACCCAAGATCCACCCAAATTCCCACCTAAGACAAATGATTTCTAGAAACCGGTGAAGTTTGTGGGTGAGAAGGGTGAGAAGCCTAGAGAGAAGCCAGAGCCAAAACCAAAACCCATCCCCTTCAGGTGTGAGTATTGTGGCAAGGAGAGGCATCTTGCAGAGTTTTGGTACAAGAGGAAGAGGGATGAGAGGCTTGCTAGGGAGCAAGCAAACCAGGACAGGTATCGCCAGTCTCGCGGTATTCCTGAGCCTAGAGTGCCACTTCCACGGGGTGTGGGAAGTGTGAAGAGTGTTGGTAGAGTTGGAGCTCAGAGTGGTAGGTTTGTGAGGAGAGATGATGGTGTGCGTGCTGGTGAGAGGTTTGGTCGGGCTCGTGGTGATTTTGCTGGACGTCCTCCTACTCGTCCTCAGTACGGGTTTAGGGCAGACGATCGCAGCTTTGGGTTCCAGAGGAACTACGGACCACGTTTTCCCCCTCGTGGTGCTCGTACTCCTCCCATGGGACATGGGAAGTTTGGTGGCAAGGAAATGATGTTTGCTAACCCCTCCTTTGAGCAGATGGCTCGACACTGGTTTAACTTTCTTTGTGCTAACCCCAGTGTCGAGTCGCTAGCTCATTCTCGTTCTTGTTTCGATGCGGGCGGGGAGGCTTGGAGGACATTTGGTTGATCGACTCCGGTGTTCTCGACACATGACCGGAGACAAGAAGTGGTTCTCCAGCCTCACCCCAGTGAAGGAAAAGATGTACATCACATTTGGGGACAATGGACGAGGAAGGGTGCTTTCGGAGGGTGTTGTGCATGTGAGTGACAAGGTAATGTTGAAGAGAGTGGCTCTTGTGAAGTCTTTGGGTTTCAATTTGCTTTTGGTTTCTCAGTTGCTTGATGAAGGTTTTGAGGTGCGTTTCAAGTCTGGCGAGTCTCGTTTGCTTGATTCTCGAGGTGATCTTGTCTGTATGATCATCCCCGAGGGTCAGATTTTCAGGACTAATTTCTCTCGTTCTTTGGGTCCTGCTCGCTGTTTGATGTCCGGTCCTTCTTCTGATTTGTGGAAATGGCATAGGCGGTTGGGACACTTGAGCTTTGATTTGGTTTCCCGCTTGAGTGGTCTTGACCTTGTCCGAGGATTGCCGAGGTTGAAGCTTGAGAAGGATTTGGTTTGTGCTCCTTGTAGGCATGGCAAGATGGTAGCCACTCTCCATCCACCCCTGACCGATGTCATGACCAAGCGTCCGACGGAGCTGTTGCATATGAACCTTGTTGGGCCAGCTCGAGTTCGCTCGGTGGGTGGGAAGTGGTATGTCCTTGTTGTGGTGGACGATTACTCTCGCTATGCTTGGGTGTTTTTCTTGGAAGATAAGAGTGAGACATTTGGTTTTGTTCGAGATCTGATCGTGAGGTTGAAAAACGAGAGGCATGGGAATGCTATTCGAGCTATCCGCAGGTGATAATGGCTGCGAGTTCAAGAACTCTCGTTTTGATGCCTTTTGTCGTGATCTAGGTCTTGAACATCGGTATTCGACCCCTTATGTGCCCCCTCAAAATGGAGTTGTGGAAAGGAAAAATCGGACTCTTTGTGAGATGGCTAGGACGATGCTCGATGAGCACGGGACTCCTAGGAGGTATTGGGCCGAGGCGGTCAATACGGCTTGTCATGTTTCCAACGGGATTTTATTGCGAGCTTTCAAGAAGAAGACCGTTATGAGCTTATGCATGGTCGGGCACCCAAGGTGAGTCATTTCCGAGTCTTTGGCTGCAAGTGCTTTATTCTCGAAGAAGGGAAAACTCGACAAGTTTGAGGCTAGGTCTAGTGATGGTATTTTCTTTGGATATGCTAACCACTCTAGAGCCTATAGGGTGCTTAACCTTGAGACTAACAAAATCATGGAGACTTGCGAGGTGACCTTCGACGAGACAATGCCATGTACCTCTCTTGGCTTTGAATGTGCAGGTGATGAGGAGATGGCCGAGGACCTCTTTGAAGAGGAGAAGGATGAAGCTGGAGATGATGATGGGGAGAACCATGCGCCGAAGCCGAGTGTGTACCCACTACTTCCCCCTACGACCACTATGGAGCATGGACCGTCTACTTCATGGACAACGACGGTGCAACAAGAGGACCAGGCGAGAGAAGCTGAAGTTGAGGGGGAGGTAGTCTCGAGGCGTGAGGCTCCCCGGCGGATTCAAGAAGTGCATCCCCTGTCAAAGATCATTGGGAACATCGACGAATGCACTACACGGTCGAGGTCCAGGAATTCCTCTCATTTTGCTCATGCTGCTTTTGTTGCTACCTTTGAGCCCAAGGACATTGGACATGCTTTATCTGATGCAAACTGGGTCAATTCTATGCATGAGGAGTTGGAAAATTTTGAGAGGAACCAGGTGTGGGAGTTAGTCGAACCACCTCCAAATTGCCATCCCATAGGAACCAAGTGGGTTTGGAAGAACAAAGAGGGAGAGAATGGGATGGTTGTGAGGAACAAGTCCAGACTTGTTGCTCAGGGGTTTAGTCAGAAGGAGGGGATCGACTATGAGGAGACCTTTGCTCCTGTGGCCCGTCTTGAGGCAATTCGGATCCTTCTAGCCTTTGCCGTGGCTAAAGGGTTCAAGTTGTTTCAAATGGACGTGAAGAGTGCTTTTCTGAATGGGGTCATAGAGGAGGAGGTGTATGTGAAGCAGCCACCTGGGTTTGAGAGCGAGCTGTACCCACACAGGGTGTACAAGTTGAAAAGGGCTCTGTATGGGTTGAAACAGGCGCCCGTGCTTGGTATGGGAGATTGAGAGGTTTTTCGTTGAGCGAGAGGGTTTGTGATGGGTACCGTGGATAGGACCTTGTTTCTCCTCAAGCATGGAAATGACTTGTTGATTGTTCAGATATATGTGGATGATATTGTCTTTGGTGGCTCGTCACATAACCTTGTTGCCAAGTTTGCAGATGAGATGAGCAGGGAGTTCGAGATGAGCATGATGGGCGAGTTGCAGTATTTTCTCGGGCTGCAAATCAAGCAAGTGAAGGATGGAACGTTCGTGCACCAGACCAAGTACACAAAAGACATGCTAAGGAAGTTCCAGATGCAAGATGTGAAGCCGATGTCGACTCCCATGGGGAGTACGGCCACTTTGGATGCGGATGAGGACGGAGAACCAGTGGACCAGCGGGAGTACAGGAGCATGATCGGCTCCCTCCTCTACTTGACGGCGACAAGGCCAGACATACAGTTCAGCGTGTGTCTGTGCGCTCGTTTTCAGGCTTCGCCGAGGACATCACATCGACGAGCCGTCAAGAGGATTTTCGGTACCTACGATCCGCCCTTTTGGTCTTAGCCTTTGGTATTCTTCCTCCTCGACTCGTCTCTTCATGGTTTTTCCGATGCGGATTTTCTTCGGATGTCGAGTCGAGAGGAAGTCTACTTCTGGTACTTGCCAGTTTCTTAGGTCTTCGTTGGTCTCATGGTCTTCCCGCAAGCAGTCTAGTGTAGCTCAGTCTACCACAGAGGCAGAGTATGTTGCTGCCGCGAGTTGTTGCTCCCAGTTGTTGCGGATTTCATACACTTTGAGAGACTTTGGTGAGGAGTGCACCCAGATCCCACTTCTTTGTGATAGCACCAGTGCCATAAGCGTAGCCAAAAACCCAATGCTTCACTCCAGAACCAAACATATAGAAGTGAGGTATCATTTCTTGAGGGACAATGTGGAGAAAGGAACCATTGTTTTGAGCCATGTCCCTACCCAAGATCAGCTAGCCGACATCTTTACAAAGCCTCTCGACCAAGCTACATTTGTGCGCTTGTGGGGGGAACTTGGGGTTTGTTGCCCTTTCTAGTTGATTCTTGGGGGATTTCCTTTGTGTATCATATGTATCATACCATGTTTACTTTGATGTATATACATGCTTTGCTTGATGTATAAACCATGGTAGGATAGCCATCTTGTCATATATCATGTTGCATTTGTATCATATTGCATTTTAGGATGATGAGCTTCTTTCATATGCCATATTTGAGTCTTTTTGGCTATTTGTGAGATATTGGTCATATGTGTGGAGAAATGGTGATGTGAGGCTATGCTCTTGGAATATTTGAGATATATGTGTGGTGAGATAGCCCTTTTTGAAATAAATGCTAAACTTGACTAAATTTTGATGAAATATGCTCCACTCGTATGTAGTTGTGTATCCATGTCACAGTTTGGTCTAAATGTGCTTTTCATGCTTAGATTGTGCTTGGATGCCTTGTTCTTGCATTTGGGCCAAAGGCCGAATATCATTGTGAATGTTTAGCCTATGTTGCATTCATGGGGGAGCATAAGCTTCTTTTTGCCGCAAAGGCACTTCATGTACCATAAAATGATTTAATCTTGAAAAGAAGTGTAAAATGCTTGAAAAATGCTCCATCCATCATGTCTGTGCTTAAAATGTCTTATCTTTCACATATGGGTGCAAAACATGTTGCATGATGTTCACCGGTGGAGAAGTCTCCCGAAGTGGACACATGGCTCTTGAGCTTTGACATGACATGCTTTGCTTTATGGGTGTTTGCCATGATCTTTTGCTGAGAATTTGATATCCTTGTATGATCTTTGAATGGTATGCATGTTTGTGGCTCAAGTGTGACATGGATAGGCTTTTACATGTGAAGCGAGCCTTCTTTTGGTAAAAATGCTTAAATCTGAATATTTTGCTTTGTCACATGCTTGTATTTTCATATATTACTTGTGGCAATGCTTTGACTATGCTATGATTCATATGTGTGATCTTTGTCTCATTTTTAGCCTTTGACACTAGATTTGGCCTATTTGAGAAGCTCATGTAGATGTTTATATGCTTTGTTTTGCATTTCTGCATTTTCACCTTGATTCATACATTGTCAACAAGGGGGAGAAGAGGTAAGAGGTGAGCTTAATGAAAATTCAGAAGAGGTGAGCTGAAATTCGGAAGTTTGCATCCACATGTTCAGGGGGAGCTTGCATTTGTTCAGGGGGAGCCTTCTTGCTGTTTTCGATGTGGAGTTTGTGCTTTTCTTGGCTTGTGACTTTTCTTCGCCTTTCTTTGGTTTTGGTCATGAGTTGAGCTTCTTTGTTTTTCTTTCTTCTTCTTTTCTCTTTTTCTCTGAATTTCATTTCGCGTTGTGTGTTGTCAATGCACTCATCAAGGGGGAGATTGAGGACCAGGAGCGTCCCAGTGGTCGATGGATGACCGCTCCTCGGTGATGAGTGATTGACAACGGGTGTTGGACCGACTCTTGGCTTAGTGCGCAGTGTAGGCCGCGGCCTAGTTCGTGTTGTTACAGGTGAAGAACGGGCGCGAAAGGTCTTCAGCCTTGAGGGGCCTCCGGGAGATGGAGAGACAAGTAGGCTCGGTTCGAGGGACCCGGTGGACAGCGGGACTAGGTGCGGGCCACATGGTGGCGACACGGGCAAGATGAAGTCATGGACAGACGAGCCGGTGCACGGTGGCGGTCGAGTCAAGTGGTTTGGCGGGAGGCCGGACCGGGCACATGGGGTTTGGTGGTTTGCCCACAAAACCACCGGCGGACGGTTTCTTGGTTTGGGCCTCAAAACCAAGTCCGAGGGCCCAACACGACGGAGACGGGATCCGGGCGTGTCGGGAAGCTTCGAGGCGGAGGACACGCGGCGGGATCGCATGGCTTGCGTCGGGAGGACGCGGGGTGCGGCAAAGGCGTGGCCGTCCGATGGCAAGACCCACAAACATTACCTAAATGCCCCTACGTGGGTTGTATCGCCAGTAGTTAAGTTAGGGGTAGTCGAGTCATTTACCACTCCGGCGGGACCTGATATATAAGCCATGAGTGTGTGTGGATGGCTCTCTGGCTCCGAGACTTAGGGTTTCATTTCCTCCCTCCTCTTTCTCATTTTCGTAGCTATTTTTCCTTCCATTTTCTCCAGGCTAGCATGAGAGCTTCATGAGAGATTTGTTGAGAGGGATGGATGCTAGGGCGGCATGCTAGACCTTGTGAATCTTTCCTGGTTTGTATAGAAGATTCGGGGTTGTTTTTCGTGGTCTTTTTGTGCTTGTTTTCGTGCCTTTGTTCTCGGTTCGATTCCGCGGATTTGAGTGGGTTTCTCCCCGGATTTCTTTGAGGGATACATGGATAGATGTCTCGTGCATGTTTGTGATTGATCTTGTGCCCTCAAACGCCGGGAAACCACTTCGATTCGAAGTTTTTCGTTCGGTGCTCTAGTTTTTGGTGGCGTTCAAAGGATTTGCGATTCCCGGTGATTTAGGGAGTTAGGAGGCAAGAGTTTTGGGCTATAGCATCCTTGTGTGACGCTTTTCAAGTCCCCAAACCCTTGTCTCCATAGCTTCAACCGTTTGGGAAATCCGATGATGATTTGGGGGAGTTGACTTTCGGGGTCGTGGGTTTTCTGTTCTGTCCGCGCGGCGCGGACGGTCCGCGGGGGGGTCGCGGACGGTCCGCCGGTGGAGAGTTCGTCGCGTGTTCTTTGAGTTCTTGCACGTCTTCGCTTTCGATCCGGTTTGGCTTTTGGTTTTTGTTGCAGCCAGTTTGCGGACGGTCCGGGCTTGAGTAGCGGACGGTCCGCGGGTGGCGCGGACGGTCCGCCCGAGCTCGGCGGACGGTCCGTTTTTCTCGGGTCGCTTCTGGTGTTCTGTGTGCAGAGACGGACGATCCGCGAGGCCCGCGCGGACAGTCCGCCCCTCCTGGCCGGACGGTCCGCCAGAGCCTGTGTGCTTTGCTTCTTGGTTCGATTCCTCCCTCCCTTTCTAGTGCTTCCGCGTGTGCTTCTAGGAATTGTTCCTAAGGCTAGAGGTTGATCCATAACCTCGTGGTCTTGGCGATTGGTGCGTGATTCGATCCATCGCTTGTGTGTGACCGGGGTTTGTTTAGGGTATAGGTCGGATTCTTTTGGAAGAATTTTTACCGGCTCCTATTCACTCCCCCCCTCTCTAGTCGCCATCTGATCCTTCACATCCTCTCACCTCTTGGGTTATATGGAGGCAACCGACTGTCTAAGATGCCCTTCTCTACTAACTAGGGATACAAGCCCCTCAAGGGCGGATTTGGAATTCTTGATGTCTTCACCATCGGACGGATGCCCGGCGACCGCACGCTGCGTAGCCTCGACGCAAGCCATGCGATCCCGACGCGTGTCCTCCGCTTCGAAGATTCCGGACTGCGTCATTGCACACCGGTCAGACCGGTCCCCACCGGTCAGACCAGTCTGGTGCTGCTGCACCTCCGTCTTCGGTTCTCCGGTCTTGGCTTTGTGGATCAACCAAGGAACCCAGTGGTTTTCTGGTGAACCACCGGAAACCCCGCGAACTCGGTGTAGCCTCCGCCAATCTCCACTCATGACTTGGCTCCCACGTAGTCCCGGCTCGACCTTGGTTTTGAGGCTCAACCAAGAAACCGTCCACGACTTCATCTTGCTGTTCATGCCACCATGCGGCCCGCACTTGACCCCGCTGGCCACCGGGTCCCTCGAACGGAGCCTACTTGTCTTCTCCACACTGGAGGCCTCACCGGCGATGACCTTTCGCGCTTGTTCTTCACCTGCACCAACACGAGTCAAGCCGCAACCTGCAGCTGCAATACTTAGCCAAGAATCAGTCCACACAACGTTGTCAATCACTCATCACACAAGGAAGCGACCATCCACCGGTCCTCGAACCACACCTGGTCCTCACTTGGGCGCTTTTGATTTGTGACCTTCCTGAGGTCGGCATGCCTCAGGTGGCTCTGCCAGACTCTTGTAGCTATGCAGGATATCTAGGTGTCTCTACACTCTATACATTCAAGATCGACATTATTTCACAAGCTTCATCATCAACCGACCCTGGACATCGCAACTTCAGCTACGACGTCATCGATGACTTCTTCATTGACGCACCTTTCAAGATCCTACTGGGTATCCTCGGATACTGGCCATTAATGATTTGAGACCTCTTTGAGGTCGGCACGCCTATAAAGCCTCCCTGAAATCGGCCCTGCTAGACTCCTTGCAGCCATGTTGGGAGATCTAGGTGTCTCTACACTTCGTTCGATCAAGACCATGACTCTGTTTTCTTCTCTTTTTGAGCATCAAACTAGCCATGATGTCTGCTTCAATGCTCGGGGACTACTCTACGAGTGCGTCTTCGACGCCCTCTTGTTTTCTTCGTCATACCGACCTCTAATTAAAAAACCTGTTTTCTCATCACGTCGTTACTCGACCTACATTCTTTTCCTTCTCTTTTTTTGGATCATCATACCGGCCATCCTGCCCACCACGATGCTCGGATACTACTCTATGTGTGCATCTTCGATGCCCTCTCAATTTTTTCATCATCATTTTGATCTATTGGAAGCCCGCTTCCTATAGGTCGTCACTCAACCTCTCTTCATTCGGCAAGACTACAAACAGGTCGGCTGCTAGGCTGACTTGTTCCTTTTTCTTTTAGACTGACGTGCATGCTATTCGACCTGTCGATAGCTCTAAGACTTCGTCATGACCTTTCTAAGGTCGCTGCGCCTACACCTTGCTCGGGAGCTTGTGAGACATGGGTACCCCTGGGTCCACATCGACCAGGCTCACGTCCATCCCCGACAAGTGGGTCCGGCCTACCAGAAGACCCGCCGACCTGTCAGTGGGCCCAACTGACCTAGTTGGCGGCCCACACGACCTCCTTTAGACCTTCCGGAAGATTCCCTAGACGACCTAGTTCAGCACGACCTCAAGACTTGGCGTACAAGACAAGACCTCGGTGGATTACGACCAAAGCAGATCGATGGGATATGGCAAAGTGTGTAACGTAGACTTAGGTCTCCTCGTCATAACCGACCAGGAGTCAGAGAACCGATCTCGTTGAAGGACCGAAGTGGCGAACCAGAGAGGGGGGAGTGATGGGAGCCGATAAAAATTCTATTCAAGAATTTGGCATATGAACCTGATTTCACTCGAGCACCTCCACAAGCTTCTCTTGCCAAGTCCACGCAGCCACTGAAGTGCTACATGACCTAGGAGCAAGACCCAACCAGTAACCACATAACACACGCAGCGGAAACACACAGGACATAGCTGCTGGAACCTAAAACCGGTCAGGCCGGTTTCTGAAACCGGTCAGACCGCTTCTGTTGGACTTAGTCTATCACAGACAGGGGAAACCAGTCAGACAGGTTTGGCAAACCGGTCAGACCGATTTTGTCCAGAAACTCCCCAAAACTCCCGTGAGACTCAAAACACCTCAAATGCCTTTCCACCTCTGAACAAAAGAAGCCATAGCACAATAGAGACTTCCTTGCTCAAAAACCCTTCTCGGCAGCCCACAGGGCGAAACCGGTCAGACCGGTTTGGGAAACCGGTCAGGTCGGTTTTTGCCTGGACAGTCGGGTAGAACACAGCCAGCAGGAAAAACTCAAAGCCCCAAGCGATCGATCTCCCAATTCGTTCCACGGATCAAAGTGAGACATTGGGGATAGTTGGGGCACCTCGTGGGATACCTTTGGCTAGAAGCTCGGTCCCCAAAACCCACTCAATCAACAGGAATCGAAAGTCAACCATCAAGAACACCTTCCCATGGAAACCACCGAAAACACCCAAATCGAAGCCGTTTCGGAGGGTTTGTTGGATCAAAATAACCAAGCAAAGAGGCACAAGGTCCTCATACGTGATATCCAACCAGAATCCCTCAAAGAAATGCCCCCAAAACTTTCCCACGGAAATCCCAAGAAAAGACCCCGAAAATCATTAAAAGGACAAACGGGAGCAACACATTCAAGCCTTGAGAAAGCACGCCAAATCATCTATACATACCAAAGAGGTTCATACAAGGTATAGCTTGCCGCCCGATCATCCTTCCCTCTCACAAGATCTCACCATGAAGCTCTCAAGCTAATCCTATAGAAATCCTGAGAAAATAGGAGGAGAAAATAGGAAAACCAAATGAGCTAGGGTTCCAAAGAGTTGGCTACCATCCTCTCACCTCTTGGGTTATATGGAGGCAACCATAAAGTCTAAAATTCCCCTAAGGCCTAAACTAAGATGCACACCCACCAAGGGCACTTTGGGAATTTTTCTTCGTAGCACCATCGGACGGATGCCCGGCGACCGCACTTCGCGTAGCCTTGACGCCAGCCTTGCGATCCCGACGTGTGTTCTCCGCCTCGAACCTTCCGGCGCCCTGCGACCCCAAACTGGTCAGACTAGTTCTCCAAACCGGTCAGCCGGTTTTGGCCTGACAGCCATGTCCGGTCTTTGGCCTCGGCTTTGTGGCTCAACCGAGTAACCTGATGGTTTTCTAGTGAACCACCGCAAACGCCGCGAACTTGATGTAGCCTCCGCCAATCACCACTCAGGACTTGTCTCCCACGAAGTCCCGGCTCGACCTTGGTTTTGTGGCTCAACCAAGAAACCGTCCACCGAATTTGTCTTGCTGTTCTTGCCACCATGCGGCCTGCATTTGACCCCGCTAGCCACCGGGTCCCTCGAACGAAGCCTGCTTGTCTTCTCCACACCTGGAGGTCTCACCAGCAACGACCTTTTGCGCTTGTTCTTCACATGCACCAACACGAGTCAAGCCGCAACCTGCACCTGCAATACTTAGCCAAGAATCAGTCCACACAACATTGTCAATCACTCGTCACACCAGGAAGCGACCATCCACCGGTCCTCGAACCACACATGGTCCTTAATCTCCCCCTTGATGAGTACATTGACAACACACACATTTGGTAATCAGAGAAAAGGAAAAACAAAATAAACGAATAAAAAGAAACTACAACAAGCGATCGAAAGCCGAGAAAGGCAAAGAGCAAGATCACTTGAAGAAAACAAGTCTCGAACCCCTTAGGCAAGCGCAATGGCTCGACACATCCGAGACAAAACCATGCTCAAGCAAAGAGCACAACCAGCAAAGCATACACGAGCTCCCCCTGCACATATGCAAACTCCCCCTGAAGAAGTGCCAACCCTAGGCACAGACAGGTCAGGCCGGTTCTCAAAACCGGTCAGACCGGTTAAAACCGGTCAAACCGCTTTGGTATAGCAGACCACACCCCCCAAAAGCGAAAAATGCAAAAGAAATGCACAAGCTCCCCCTTTACTCTTGGGATAGGTTCTAGGGATGCAATGCAACTTTTCTCCACCTTTCTTTCTCCCCCTTGTTGTCAATGCATGAATCAAGGCACAAATTTGAAAAGATGCAACCTAGAGCTTCTCAAATATACATAATTCATCACAAGATGCGACACATGTCCAAATGAGAAAGTAAGATACTCTACAGCTTCGTAATGACATCAACTTCATGACTACCAAGTTTCACAACCATTGGACGAGGCTAAGATAGAATTGAGCAATTTTGCGAAATTTACCATCTCATGAGCAAAGTCCTAAACATGAGCAAAACATGCAAAATGGCAGAGCCACACAAACTTCATGCTCGGATAACCATTCTAATCATAAGACCATCACAAACACCCATAAGCACCTCTTGTCATGTCAAAGCCACCGAGCCATGTGCCTACTTCTATATATGAGACTTCTCATTGGTAGGAATCATGCAACGGTTTAGCACCCAAAACAAATTAAATTTAGCACATATGACATGGGAGCACATTTTCCAAGCATTTTACATTTCATTTTCAGATTCATGTTTGGTACATGAAATGTCTTTGCAACAAAAAGGAACTTATGCCCCTCCACAAGATAAAGCATGAGGGATAAACATTCTTGATGGCAAATGAGCCTTTGGCCCCATATGATCAAAATAAGCTATCCAACCACAAATTAAGCATAGCCAAGCCAATAAAACATGTCAAGATCATATAGAGGCATTTACTCACAAGAGAGCATACATGTGACATTTTTCAAAACATAGCCATCAACCATGGGTATAAATCAAGATCATCAAGAGCTAAGCCAAACTAACCATAGCATACCGAACTAGCTCACAAGATCACATATAGCACATCATGGTGAACAATGTATATGAGAGAAGCTTTTCCTCCAAAATGCATATGATACAAAATGCATGCAATCTAAGATACACGGATGCCTATACATCATGTTACATATGCCATGACAAATGTAAGAAATGCACAAAGGAAAGCTATACATATGCTACAAAGGAGCTCCCACACACCCAACTCAAGAAATCAAACACACACAAAGCTCCCCACGCAAATGAGTGCAAGTTGCTTGATCTAGGGGTTTGGTGAAAATATCGGCTAGTTGGTCATGTGTGGGTACATGAATAAAGGTTATCTTCCCTTTCTCTACGTTGTCTCTCAGAAAATGATACCTCACTTCTATGTTCTTGTTTTTGGAATGGAGCACTGGGTTCTTTGCAACACTTATGGCACTGGTGCTATCACATTGAAGTGGGACATGGGTATACTCCTCGCCAAAGTCACTCATGGTGTATGTGATCCAAAGGAGCTGAGAGCAACAACTAGCTACAGCAACGTACTCTACCTCGGTAGTGGATTGAGCAACACTCGACTGTTTGCGGGAAGAACAAGACCCCAAAGAAGATCCCAAAATTTGGCAAGTCCCAGAAGTGGACTTCCTATCCAACCGACACCCGGCAAAATCTGCATCTGAAAAACCATGAAGCACTAAAGAAGAAGACGCGGAGTACCAAAGGCCGAAGTCGGGAGTGTGACGCAAGAACCTGAATATGCGCTTGACCGCTTGCCGATGTGATGTCCTCGAAGACGCTTGAAAACGAGCGCACAGACATACCAAGAACTGGATATCCAGCCTCGTCACCGTCAAGTAGAGGAGTGACTTTATCATGCTTCGTTACTCCTTCTGGTCCACGTGTTCACCTTCCTCATCCGCATCAAGAGCTGTAGTCGTACTCATCGGTGTCGTCGTGGCATTGGAATCCTCCATCTTGAATTTCCTCACAATGTCCTTGGTGTACCTAGCTTGGTGCACAAATGTTCCTTCCTTTGATTGCTTGATTTGTAGCCCGAGGAAGAACTGCAACTCGCCCATCATGCTCATCTCAAATTCCCTGCTCATATCCTCTACAAACCTTGCAACAAGAGAGTTAGACAAGCCACCAAAGACAATATCACCCACGTACACCTGCACAATAAGGATATCTCTGCCCTGCCTGAGTAAAAACAAGGTCTGATCGACCTTTCCCATCTCAAACCCTCGCTCAAACAGGAACCCCCTCAACCGACCATACCATGATCTAGGTGCCTGCTTCAACCCATACAACGCCTTCCTCAACTTGCACACCCGGTGGGGGTACTTGTCACTCTCAAAACCCGGTGGTTGCCTCAGATACACTTCTTCCTCCAACACACCATTCAGAAAAACACTCTTCACATTCATTTGGCGCAACTTGAACCCTTTAGCCACAGAAAAGACTAGAAGAATCCTAATCGCCTCCAAACGGGCTACGGGAGCAAAGGTCTCCTCGTAGTCGATCCCCTCCTTCTGACTGAACCCCTGAGCAACAAGCCTTAACTTGTTTCTCACCACTTCACCTTTCTTTCCTTCTTTGTTCTTCCACACCCATTTTGTCCCAATCGGCTTACACCCTGGGGGAGGGTCAACCAATTCCCAAACCTGATTCCTCTCAAAGTTATCCAACTCCTCATGCATCGAATTAACCCAATTATGATCAGATAGTTCGTGTCCAATGTCTTTGGGCTCAAAGGTGGCAACAAATGCAGCATGAGCGAAATGAGAATTGTTCCGAACCCTCGACCGTGTAGTACATTCATTCATGTCGCCGATGATCCTCGAAGGTGGGTGATCCATTTGTACTCACTGGGGAGGTTCTCGCCTTGATGCTACCTCCCCCTCAACAGCAGCCTCTCATTGATCTTGGTTTGTCCTCGTAGGTGTGGGAGAGGGGCCGTCCATCACCGTAGTTGAAGTAGTGTGTACATGTTCAGCCGCAGGCACCACACCACCATCTTCATCATCTCTATGTTCATGCTCCTCCTCATGAAAGATCTTATCGCCACGTTCATCATCACCTGCACACTCAAAGACAAGCTGACTACGTGGTTGTGTCTCGTCGAAGGTTACCTCGCAAGTCTCCACGATTTGGTTAGTTTAAAGATTGAGCACATGATATGCTCTAGAGTGAGATGCATAACCAAAGAAAATACCATCGACAGACCTAGCCTCAACCTTATCCAACTTATTCCCTTTCTTCAGAATAAAGCATTTCCAACCAAAAACATGAAAGTGACTCACCTTGGGTGTGCGACCGTGCATCAACTCATAGCAGGTTTTCTTCTTATGCACTCTGAGATAGATCATGTTTGAAACATAGCGGTATTCACCGCCTCAGCCCAGAACTTTCTCGGAGTCCTATTCTCATCAAGCATCGTCCGAGCCATCTCACACAAGGTCCTATTTTTCCTTTCCACAATACCATTTTGGGGAGGCGTATACGGACTCGAAAACTGATGTTCAAGACACAAGTCATGGAAAAACGTTTCAATACGAGAGTTTCTGAATTCTGAGCCATTGTCACTACGGATTGCTCGTATGCCATCTCTGTGCCTCAAGACAAGATCTAGAACAAAACCAAACGTCTCCCCTTTCTCCTCAAGAAAGAACACCCACGCATACCGAGAGTAGTCGTCCCCCACAACAAGGATCGCACACGAGCTGGGCCAACAAGGTCCATATGGAGCAGCTCGCATGGACGCTCAGTCATCACATCGGTGAGAGGCGGATGAGAAGAGGCTACCATCTTGGCATGCCTACACGGCACACAAACCAATTCTTTCTCAAGCCTCAACCGTGGCAATCCTCGGACTAAATTGAGTTTACTCAAGCAAGACAAAAGGTCAAAGCTCAAGTGACCCAACTTCCACAACTCACTCGAAGACCCAGCCAAGCAACAACGCTCAACACCAGAAGACTCAGAAAAATCAGCTCGAAACATCTAACCCTTGGGAACGACCATACAGACAAGGTCCCATCGAGAGTCCAAAATTTGAGAACCGACAAGTCGAAACAACACCTCAAAACCCTCATCCAATAGTTGGGACATAGAAAGCAAATTGTATCCAAGCGATTGAACAAGAGCAACACGCCTGGGAGTGATCTTATCACTCACCTTAATCTCACCTTCTGAAAGCACACGCCCTCTCCCATTGTCCCCAAAGGTGATGTACCTCTTGGTCACCATCGGGACGAGACTTAAGAACCACCCCTTGTCTCTGGTCATATGCCTCGAGCAACCGGAGTCAATCAACCAAATATTCTTCAAGACTCCCACCTGAAATTCAAAAACTAGCACGTTGAGGACCAATGTGTGGTTCGAGGACCGGTGGATGGTCGCTTCCTTGTGTGATGAGTGATTGTCAACGCTGTGTGGACTGATTCTTGGCTAAGTATTGTAGGTGCAGGTTGCGGCTTGACTGGTGTTGGTGCAGGTGAAGAACAAGCGCGAAAGGTCGTCGTCGGTGAGGCCTCCAGGTGTGGAGAAGGCAAGTAGGCTTCATTCGAGGGACTGGGTGTCCAGCGGGGTCAAGTGCGGGCCGCATGGTGGCATGAACAGCAAGATGAAGTCGTCGACGGTTTCTTGGTTGAGCCTGAAAACCAAGGTCGAGCCGGGACTACGTGGGAGCCGAGTCATGAGTGGCGATTGGCGGAGGCTACACCGAGTTCGCGGGGTTTCCGGTGGTTCACCAGAAAACCACTGGGTTCCTTGGTTGATCCACAAAGCCAAGACCGAAGAACTGAAGATGGTCTTTGCAAGACGGTGCCGGACCGGTCCCGACCGGTGAGTACCGGTCTGACCGGTGGGGAGCACCAGTCTGATCGGTGTGCGACGACGCAGTCCGGAATCTTCGAAGCGGAGGACATGCGTCGGGATCGCAAGGCTTGCGTCGAGGCTAAGCAGGTTGCGGTCGCCGGGCATCCGTCCGATGGAGAAAGCTTCAAGTCTTCCAAAACCGCCCCTTAGGGGCTTGTATCCCTAATTGTTAGGAAAAGGTATTTTAGACTTTCGGTTGCCTCCATATAACTCGAGAGGTGAGAGGATGGCAGCCAAGCCTTGGAACCCTAGCTCATTTCTTTCCTATTTTCCCTTCTTATTTTCTTAGGATTTCCCCTCCCAAATCTGTGAGTAAAGGAGCTCGATTTTGGGGTTTTCCGTGTTCTAGGGTTAGAGGTGTTCTTGGCGGGATTTCTTCAATTCCTCCTGTTTTGACAAGTTTTGGTGGGATTAAACTTGGCTATGGACTCCTCATGAGGTGTTCCTAATATCCCCAAAGTCTTGTTGAAGTCCGTGGAGCGATTCGGGAGATCGAGTTTTGGATTTGGGGGAGTTGACCCGCGGGTGTTGTTCATCCCGAGCTGCCCAGGCTACACCAGTCTGACCGGTGCTCTTGACCGGTCTGACCGGTGCAACCCTCTGTGTGTTTTTTTGCTCTGGTGAATGTCTGGGTGTGTTCGCTGTTGTCCTATGTTGCAGTTGTTTCGAGTTTGGGTTAGTTTGGAGGTCAGTTGGCTTGTTTGGTGCTTTGGGGGCTTTCAGGCTGTGACCGGTTTGACTGGTGCGTCTCACCGGTCTGACCGGTGTGGAGCCACTTAGTGAAAGTTGCCCAGTTTCACCAACAGGGACCGGTCTGACTGGTGGTGCTCACCGGTCTGACTGGTGTTGGTCAGTGGACTCGAGGTTTGGTGTTCCGCTGCGTTCTCGGGTCGGAAGGGTGTGTGTGTGGGTTCCTAGGTTCAGTGGCACTCCAGTGACTACGTGGGCTTGGCCAACTTGGGTAGTGAGTCGGACACGTGTGTTGGAAGCCGTGTTCATCTTGTGGGAGTTTCCATCTTCTTCGAGAAGAATTTTAATCGGCTCCCATTCACTCCCCCCTCTCTGGTTTGCCGTATCGGTCCTTCAAGTGGTATCAGAGCCGGTTCGGGTCTTTATTGACTCTAACCAGTCTAAGATCCAAGGATGGTGTACCAGGAACGTGGTTCGGGTCCTCTACACTTCGATGGCAAGAACTACCAGATGTGGAGTAAGAGGATGGGTGCGTTCCTCCGCGGAAAGGGTCAGATCCTTTGGGATATCACGATGGACACAGGCTATGTCCAGCCGATGGATTTCCTCGCTCCAGGATCGAGGGACAAATTCGACGCCAACAATAAGGCGGTCGACTACTTGTTTCGTGCTTTGTGTCAGCCTGCGTTCGATCGAGTGCACACCGAGCACTTGGCTTGTAGAATTTGGACGGTGCCGAAGGAGGCTCATGTTGGGAATGCCCAGGTTCAGGCACGGATGTATGCGACCTACCGGAGAGAGTACGAGAACTTCAATCATCTCCCCGGTGAGTCCATCGATGCCTTGTTTCAGGGGTTCACGGTGGTTGTGAACAACATGAGGGCCAATGTGGATGTGCTCCCGTACGATGATCATGATAGAGTGGTCAAGCTCTTACACTCTTTGGATCGTACGATTTGGGGCGGAAAGTTTGAGGCATTGTGGGGTCAGAGAAGTATGACACTCTGACGGTGAACGAGCTGTTCTCGAAGCTCAAGTCGGCTGAGGTGGATTGGGGCATGACTGCCAAGCTCGAGGGTCCGACTGATTCCCATAGTCTTGCTCTCATTGGTGGTTCGAAAGGAAAGGCTAACACTAATCCATCCACCAGGATGTTCTCTTTGTATTGCTTGATGTCTATGCCAGATGAGGAGTTCGATGTGCTTGGAGAGGATGAGCTGGCACTACTAACGAGGAGGTTCGAGAGGCTGCATGAGAACCGGGTGAACATGAGGAGGAACACGAGGACATGCTTCCTGTGCGGCAAGCCAGGACACTTCGTCGCCGACTGCCCGGAGAAGGTCGAGAACAAGGACGGCTACAAGCACAAGTCGAGGATGGATGGAAAGTACCGGTCGAGGCGCGACCACAAGAGCAAGCACAAGAACAAGCACAAGGACGATCGACGATCGAGGAAGAAGGAGAGCCGAGGCAAGGCCCGAGTGATGGTTGGAGCGAGCGACGTCGACTCCAGTTCCGCGTACTCCACCTCGAGCTCGAGCAGCAGTGAAGATGAAGGTGATCGTCGCAAGAACAAGAAGTCGTCCAAGAACCTGAGCGGGCTGAGCTGCTTCGCGAGAGACTACTTCTGCACCATGGCGTTGAGCTCCGGCAGCAAGAAGAGCACACAGAGCGACTCGGACTCCGATTCCGACGACGAGGTGTGTGATGAACTTCCCTTCTTGCGCCAGGAGAATGAGAGGCTTGGCTCTTTGCTTGATAATCGTGATGACATGCTTAGAGAGGCCAAGAAAATGAGAAAAGAGCTTAGGGCTTCACTCGAGGATGCTAGGACTAGACTGGTTGAGCTAGAAACACAGGTGCTTGATAGCAAGCTTGAGATTGATTCCCTTACGGCTAGCCCTGTTGTTTCGGATGAAGTTGATTGTGCTGATTGCTCCATCTTTCTTGCTGATCTTGCTTTGTTTAAGGAGAAGCATGCCTCCATGTGTGAGGAACTAGATGTGCGTAGGGTTGAAGTGGCTGAGCTTAAGTCTAGACCTGCTTTGCTAGGTGCTTGCACTTCTTGCCCTGTTTTGCATGCTAAGATTGATGAGATGCATGCTTACACTAGTTCTCTTGAGGCTAAGCTGAAAGAACCCATGCCTACATCATGCTCTACCTGTGAAATGCATGCTTTGAAAAATTGGGAACTTGCACATTATGTTGATCATTTGCAGGATGAGAATGATGAGCTGAGGAAGCTGATGGGTTGGTTGTCTGGTCATGAGCCTCAGTTGAGGATGATGATCGAGGCATTTAAGAGGCAGGATGGTGAGGGACTTGGGGCAAACAAGGTTGGTGAGTGAAGTGGAGCGAATATCCCAGAACCACCAAAAACCCACCACAAAAATGATTTCCCCCAAAACCTAACCATCTTAGGAATCGACTAGACACAACCCCAGCTCCACCCGTGTTTCCTACACCCACAAATGATCTACAAAAGCCTATCAAGTTTGTGAGCACTTCGGGGAAGTGTTCTTTGGGAAGGAAAGTGAGAAGGCTAGTGAAGGGAAACCGGTGGAGAAGTTGAGTGGAGAGAAACCAAGTGAGCAGCCACAGCCCAAGCCTAAGCCTATGCTTGTGAGGTTCCATTGTATCTATTGTGGGAGAGATGGCCATAAGGATGAGTTTTGCTTCAAGGGGAAGCGAGAGGAGAGAATGGCAAAGGAGTGGGCTAATAAGAACAAGTACCACCCTTCCAATGGTGTACTTGAGCTTCATGTGCAGATGCCCAGGGCCAAGGCGAGTGTGAGGACAGTTCGGGCTTGGGGAGAGCGGAAGGCTGTTGGAGGTGCTGCTGCCCTGGTCACACCGGTCAGACCAGTGTGGAGCACCAGTCAGACCGGTGCAGGCCTAGATAGGCAGCAGTTTGGGTTTCGTGCTCGTACAGGTGTGAGGGTTGTTTCTGGAGGTCGTGGTTCTGGTGGTTGGGCTGGAGAGTTTACAGGTGGTAAGGTTGCTAGGCATTCTCCCCCTCGAGTTCACTACGGGGTTGGGAGGAGTCGTAGTTTTGAGAAGGAGAGGAGGGACGGTCCACGAGCTCTCTTTCGTGGTTTCAGTCCTCCTCCAGGCAGAGAGGGGTGGTTCTCTCAGGGTGGTTACCGTGGTGGTGTTCGTGGAGGTAGCTTTGGTAGGAGAGATGGCTTGGTTTGTGCTAACCCCACTTTCGAGCAAATGGCTTGGCACTGGTTTTACTCTTTTGGTACTAACCCCAGTGCTGAGTCGTTTGTTCGCTCACGTGCTCATTTTTGAATTTCAGGTGAGAGACTTGAAGAACAATTGGTTGATTGACTCCGGTTGCTCGAGGCATATGATCGGAGACAGGGGGTGGTTCTCAAGTCTCGTCCCGGTGGTGACAAGGAGGTACATCACTTTTGGGGACAATGGGCGTGGGCGTGTGCTTTCAGAAGGTGAGATCAAAGTGAGTGACAAGATTACTCTCAAGCGTGTTGCTCTTGTTCAATTGCTGGGGTTCAATCTGCTCTCTGTGTCCCAGTTGTTGGATGAGGGTTTTGAGGTGTTGTTTCGGCCAGGTGGTTCTCGGATTGTGGACTGTCGAGGGGACCTTGTCTGTATGGTCCATCCCGAGGGTCAGGTGTTTCGTGCTGATTTTTCTCAGTCTTCGGGTGTGGAGCGTTGTTTCTTGGCAGGTTCTTCGAGTGAGTTGTGGAAGTGGCATAGGATGTTGGGTCACTTGAGCTTTGACCTTTTCTCTCACTTGAGTAAACTCAATTTGGTCCGTGGATTGCCATGGTTGAGGCTTGAGAAAGAGTTGGTTTGTGCGCCGTGTAGGCATGCCAAGATGGTAGCCTCTTCTCACCCGCCTCTCATCGATGTGATGACTGAGCGTCCATGCGAGCTGCTCCATATGGACCTTGCTGGCCCAGCTCATGTGCGATCTGCGGGTGGGAACTGGTATGTCCTTGTTGTGGTGGACGACTACTCTCGGTATGCGTGGGTGTCCTTTCTCGAGGATAAGGGGGAGACGTTTGGTTTTGTTCGAGATCTAGTCTTGAGGTTGAGGAACGAGAGGCACAGAGATGCCATACGAGCAATCCGCAGGGATAATGTCTCGGAATTCAGAAACTCTCGTTTTGAAACCTTTTGCCATGACTTGGGTCTTGAGCACCAGTTTTCGAGTCCGTATACGCCTCCCCAGATTGGTGTTGTGGAAAGGAAGAACAGGACCTTGTGCGAGATGGCTCGGACGATGCTTGATGAGCATAGGACTCTGAGGAGGTATTGGGCTGAGGCGGTGAATACCGCGTGCTATGTGTCGAATAGGATCTACCTTAGAGTGCACAAGAAGAAAACATGCAATGAGTTGATGCATTGCCGCACACCCAAGGTGAGTCACTTCCATGTCTTTGGTTGCAAGTGCTTTATTCTGAAGAAAGGCAAGAAGTTGGATACGTTTGAGGCTAGGTCTGTCGATGGTGGTTTCTTTGGTTATGCATCTCATTCTAGAGCATATCGTGTGCTCAATCTTGAAACTAACCAAATCGTGGAGACTTGCGAGGTAACCTTCGACGAGACAGAGCCACGTAGTCAGCTTGTCTTTGAGTGTGCAGGTGATGATGAGCTTGGCGAGGAGATCTTTCAGGAGGAGGAGCATGAACATGGAGACGATGAAGATGGCGGTGTGGTGCCCCCGGCTGAACATGTACCCACTACTTCGACTACGGTGGTGGACGGACCCTCTCCTACACCTACGACGACAAATCAAGAACGAGGAGAAGCTGATGTTGAGGGGGAGGTAGCATCGAGGTGAGAACCTCCCCGGCGAGTACAAGTGGATCACCCAGCTTCGAGGATCATCGGCGACATGAATGAACGTACTACACGGTCGAGGGTTCGAAACAATTCTCATTTTGCTCATGCTGCATTTGTTGCTAATTTTGAGCCCAAAGTCATTGGACACGCACTATCTGATCACAATTGGGTTAATTCGATGCATGAGAAGTTGGAGAACTTTGAGAGGAATCAGGTTTGGAGTTGGTTGACCCTCTCCCAGGGTGTAAGCCGATTGGTACAAAGTGGGTGTGGAAGAATAAAGAGGGAGAGAAAGGTGAGATTATGAGGAACAAGTCTAGGCTTGTTGCACAGGGGTTAAGTCAGAAGGAGGGGATCGACTACGAGGAGACCTTTTCTCCCATAACCCGTTTGGAGGTGATAAGGATCCTTCTAGCCTTTTCCGTGGCTAAAGGGTTCAAGTTGCACCAAATGGATGTGAAGAGTGCTTTCCTGAATGGTGTGTTGGAGGAAGAAGTGTATGTGAGGCAGCCTCCGGGGTTTGAGAGTGAGAAGTACCCCCACCGGGTGTACAAGTTGAGGAAGGCACTGTATGGGTTGAAGCAGACGCCTAGAGCTTGGTATGGCAGGTTGAGGGGGTTTTTGTTTGAGAGAGGTTTTGAGATGGGAAAGGTCGATCAGACCTTATTTTTGCTGCGGCAGGGCAGAGATATCTTGATTGTGCAGGTGTACGTGGATGATATTGTCTTTGGTGGCTCGTCTAACTCTTATGTTGCAAGGTTTGCAGATGATATGAGCAGGGAATTTGAGATGAGCATGATGGGCAAGTTACAGTTCTTCCTCGGGCTACAAATCAAGCAATCAAAGGAAGGAACATTTGTGCACAAAGCTAAGTACACCAAGGACATTGTGCGGAAGTTCAAGATGGAGGATTCCAAGGCTATGACGACGCCGATCAGTATGACTACAGCTCTTGACGCGGACGAGGAAGGTGAACACGTGGACCAGAAGGAGTACCGGAGCATGATCGGGTCACTCCTCTACTTGACGGCAACGAGGCTGGACATCCAGTTCTCTGTATGTCTGTGCACTCGTTTTCAAGCGTCTCCGAGGACTTCGCATCGGCAAGCGGTGAAACAAATTTTCAGGTACTTGCGTCACACTCCCGACTTCAGCCTTTGGTACACCGCGAACTCTTTTTTGGCGCTTCATGGTTTTTCCGACGCGGATTTTGCCGGGTGTCGGTTGGATAGGAAGTCCACTTCTGGGACTTGCCAGTTTTTGTGATCTTCTTTGGTGTCTTGGTCTTCCCGCAAACAGTCAAGTGTTGCTCAATCCACTACCGAGGCAAAGTATGTTGCCGCTGCTAGTTGTTGCTCTCAGCTCCTTTGGATTTCATACACCATGAGTGACTTTGGTGAGGAGTATACCCATATCCCACTTGAATGTGATAGCACCAGTGCCATAAGTGTTGCAAAGAACCCAGTGCTCCATTCCAAAACTAGGCACATAGAAGTGTGGTATCATTTTCTGAGAGACAACGTAGAGAAAGGAAATATAGCTTTGGTCCATGTACCCACACATGACCAACTAGTCGATATTTTCACCAAACCCCTAGAACAAGCAACTTTCACTCGTTTGCGGGGGGAACTTGGTGTGTGTTTGATTTCTTGAGTTGGGTGTGTGGGAGCTCCTTTGTTGCATACGTATAGTTTCCTTTGTGCATTTCTTGCATTTGGCATGGCATATGTAACATGATGTATAGGCATCCTTCTATCTTAGATTGCATACATTTTGTATCATATGCATTGGATAGGAAAAGCTTCTCCTATATACATTGTTCACCATGGGTTGCTATATATGTCTTTGTGAGCTTGTTTGGTATGCTATGGTTAGTTTGGCTTAGCTCTTGATGATCTTGATGAATAATCCATGGTTGATGGCTATGTTTTTTGAAAAATGTCACATATATGCTCTCTCATGCGTAAATGTCCTTACATGATCTAGACATGTTTTAGTGGCTTTGTTATGCTTAATTTGTGGTTGGATGGCTAGTTTATTGATCATATGGGGCCAAAGGCTCATTTGCAATCATGAATGTTTAGCCCTCTTGCTTTATCTTGTGGAGGGGCATAAGTTCCTTTTTGTCGCAAAGACATTTCATGTACCAATTATAAATCTGAAAATGAAATGTAAAAGCTTGGAAAATGTGCCCCCATGTCATATGTGCTGAAATTAATTTGCTTTGGGTGCTAAACCGTTGCATGATGCCTACCAATGAGAAGTCTCATACATAGAAGTAGGCACGTGGCTCGGTGGCTTTGACATGACATGAGGTGCTTGTGGGTGTTTGTGATGGTCCTATGATTAGAATGGCTGTCCTAGCATGAAGTTAGTGTGGCTTTGCTATTTTGATATGTTTTGATCATGTTTAGGACTTTGCTCGTGAGAGGCAAGTTTTCGCAAAATTGCCCAAATCCATCTTAGCTTAGTCCAATGGTTGTGAAACTTGGTGATCTTGTAGTTGATGTCGATACAAAGCTATAGAGTATCTAACTTGCTTATTTGGACATGTGTAGCATCCTATGTTGAATTTTGTCTATTTGAGAAGCTCTAGATTGGAATTTCTGCATTTTTGGCTTGATTCATGCATTACCAACAAGGGGGAGAAGTTTGAGCTTGAAATGGCTTGCTGGATGCTTTTAGAAGGTTTTTAGGTGGTTTCGAGCCATTTCTGGGCTCTGGTGTGCGCCGGTCTGACCGGTCGAGGTCACCGGTCTGACCGGTGTGAGTGCTGATCCTGTGCACATCTTAGGCACCGGTCTGACCGGTGGTGATGACCGGTCTGACCGATGTGAGCTGAAGTTGCTGCAGCTGCCCTGTTTTCAGCTAGTTTGCATGCATTCGTTCAGGGGGAGCTTGCAAGTGTGCAGGGGGAGCTCTTGGTGGTGTTTGAGCTTTGGTTTGGTGGTTCGCGCTCTTTGCTTGAGCTTTGTTTTTGTCTCGGATGTGTCGAGCCGTTGCCCTTGCCTAAGGGGTCGGAGACTTGTCTTCCTCAAGTGATCTTGCTCTTTGCCTTTGTTTGTCTTTCGATCGCTTGTTGGAGTTTCTTTTTGTTCGTTTCTTTTCTTTTTCCTTTCTCTCTTGTTACTTTCATGTGGGTGTTGTCAATGCACTCATCAAGGGGGAGATTGAGGACCAATGTGTGGTTCGAGGACCGGTGGATGGTCGCTTCCTTGTGTGATGAGTGATTGACAACATTGTGTGGACTGATTCTTGGCTAAGTATTGCAGGTGCAGGTTGCGGCTTGACTGGTGTTGGTGAAGGTGAAGAACAAGCGCGAAAGGTCGTCGCCGGTGAGGCCTCCAGGTGTGGAGAAGATAAGTAGGCTTCGTTCGAGGGACCCGGTGGACAGCGGGGTCAAGTGTGGGCCGCATGGTGGAATGAACAGCAAGATGAAGTCATGGACGGTTTCTTGGTTGAGCCTCAAAACCAAGGTCGAGCCGGGACTACGTGGGAGCCGAGTCATGAGTGGCGATTGGCGGAGGCTACACCGAGTTCGCGGGGTTTCCGGTGGTTCACCAGAAAACCACTGGGTTCCTTGGTTGATCTACAAAGCCAAGACCGAAGAACTGAAGACGGTGCTACAGCTGTGCTAGACCGGTCTGACCGGTGGGTACCGGTCTGACCGGTGAGGAGCACCGGTCTGACCGGTGTGCGACGATGCAGTCCGAAATCTTTGAAGCGGAGGACACGCATCGGGATCGCAAAGCTTGCGTCGAGGCTAAGCAGGTTGTGGTCGCCGGGCATCCGTCTGATGGAGAAAGCTTCAAGTCTTCCAAAACCGCCCTTGAGGGGCTTGTATCCCTAGTTCTTAGGAAAGGGTATTTTAGACTTTCGGTTGCCTCCATATAACCCAAGAGGTGAGAGGATGGCAGCCAAGCCTTGGAACCCTAGCTCATTTGCTTTCCTATTTCCCTTCCTATTTTCTTAGGATTTCCATAGGACTAGCTTGGAGCTTCATGGTGAGATCTTGTGAGAGGGTTGCATGATCGGGCGGCAAGATAGATCTTGTAAGAACCTTTGTTGCATGTATAGATGATTTAGCGTGGTTCGTCAAGGTTTGGATGTGTTGTTCCCGGTTGTTCTTGGTGGTGATTTTCGAAGCCTCCTCTTGGTGATTTCTTTGGGTTGTTTTCAGGACCTTTCTCTTGGGGATTTGATGGGGGATATTTGTGGGAACCCTTCGTGGTTCTTCGGGCTGTAATTCCCCTGCCAAATTCGTGAGTAAAGGAGCTCGATTTTGGGGTTTTCCGAGTTCTAGGGTTAGAGGTGTTCTTGGCGGGATTTCTTCGATTCCTCCTTTTTGGACAAGTTTTGGTGGGATTAAACTTGGCTATGGACTCCTCATGAGGTGTTCCTAATATCCCCAAAGTCTTGTTAAGTCCGTGGAGTGATTCGGGAGATCGAGGTTTGGATTTGGGGGAGTAGACCCGTGGGTGCTATTCATCCCGAGCTGCCCAGGCTACACCGGTCTGACCGGTGCTCTTGACCGGTCTGACCGGTGCAACCCTCGGTGGGTTTTTGCTCGGGTGAACGTCTGGGTGTGTTCGTTGTTGTCCTGTGTTGCAGCTGTTTCGAGTTTGGGTCAGTTTGGAGGTCGGTTGGCCTGTTTGGTGCTTTGGGGGCTTTCAGGCTGTGACCGGTCTGACCGGTGCGTCTCACCGGTCTGACCGGTGTGGAGCCACTTAGTGAAAGTTGCCCAGTTTCACCAGCAGGGACTGGTCTGACCGGTGGTGCTCACCGGTCTAACTGGTGTTGGTCAGTGGACTCGAGGTTTGGTGTTCCGCTGCGTTCTCGGGTCAGAAGGGTGTGTTTGTGGTTCCTAGGTTCAGTGGCACTCCAGTGGCTACGTGGGCTTGGCCAACTTGGGTAGTGAGTCGGAGACGTGTGTTGGAAGCCGTGTTCATCCTGTAGGAGTTTCCATCTCCTTCGAGAATAATTTTTATCGGCTCCCATTCACTCCCCCCCCCCTCTCTGGTTCGCCGTATCGGTCCTTCACACGTGAGCGAACAAACGACTCAGCACTGGGGTTAGTACCAAAAGAGTAAAACCAGTGCCGAGCCATTTGCTCAAAAGTGGGGTTAGCACGATCCAAAACATCTCCTACCAAAGCTACCTCCACGAACACCACCATGGTAACCACTATGAGGGAACCAACCCTCACTACCTGGAGGAGGACCAAAACCACGAAAGGAAAATCGTGGACCATCCCTCCTCTCCATCTCAAAGCTACGACTCCTCCCATCCCCGTATTGAGCACGATGGGTAGAACGCCTAGCAAACTGACCACCTGCAGACTCTCCAGACCAACCACCAGAACCACGACCACCTGAAACAAACCGAGACTCCTCACGAGCACGAAAACCAAACTTGCCCCCCTGTAGACTCCAAACCGGTCTGACCGATTTCACTCCTCCAGCAACACCTCCTACAGCCTTTCACTCTCGCCAAGCCGGAACTGTCCTCACACTTGCCTTAGCCCTGGGTATCTGCACACAAGGCTCAAGCACACCACTGGAGAGGTGGTACTTGTCCTTGTTAGCCCACTCCTTAGACATTCTCTCCTTTTGCTTCCTCTTGAAGCAAAACTCATCCTTGTGGCAATCTCTCCCACAATAGCCACAATGAAACCTCATGGGCTTAGGTTTAGGCTAGGGATGAGGATGTTCATTTGATTTCTCTCCACTCGGCTTCTCAACCGGCTTCTCTTCACTAGGCTTCTCAACCGGTTTCTCCTCACTAGCCTTCTCACTCTCTTTCCCAAAGAACACTTTTCCCAAAGTGCTCACAAACTTGATAGACTTTTAGAAATCATTTGTTTGTGGAGGAAACACTGGTGGAGCTGGGGTTGTGTCTAGTCGGTTCCTAAGATGGTTCGGTTTAGGAGGGAAAGCATTTTTCTGGTGGGTTTTTGGTGGCTCTGGGATATTCTCTTCACTTCCCTAACTAACCTTGTTTGCCCCAAGTCCCTCACCATCCTTCCTTTTGTATGTCTCGATCATTATCCTCAACTGAAGCTCATGACCAGACAACCAACCCATCAGCTTTCTCAACTCATAATTCTCATCCTGCAAATGATCAACATAATGTGCAAGTTCCAGATTCTTCAAAGCATGCAATTCATAGGTAGAGAAAGATGTAGGAATTGGTTCTTTCAACTTAGCTTCAAGAGAAATAGTGTAAGCATGCATCTCATCAATTTTTTCATGCAAAAGAGGACAAGAAGTGCAAGCACCTAGCAAAGCAGGTCTACACTTAAGCTCAACCACTTCAACCCTAAGCAGATCTTGTTCCTCACACTCGGAGGCAAGATCAACTAGAAAGATAGGACAATCAGCACATTCAACTTCATCAAAAACAATAGGTGAAGCTTTCAAAGAATCAATTTCAAGCTTAGCATCC
Organism: Cenchrus americanus; assembly: GCA_947561735.1. Lineage (NCBI taxonomy): Eukaryota > Viridiplantae > Streptophyta > Magnoliopsida > Poales > Poaceae > Cenchrus > Cenchrus americanus. The sequence goes on along the minus strand of OX387242.1, from coordinate 158,200,122 downwards.
AAATTCTATGTTTCTAGCTCAGCCACTCTAGTCCTAGCATCCTCAAGCGAGGCCCTAAGCTCTTTCCTCATCTTCTTGGCCTCTCTAAGCATATCATCAAGATTATCAAGCAACAAGCCAAGCCGTTCATTCTCCTGTCGCAAGAAGGGAAGTTCATCACGCACCTCGTTGTCGGAGTCGGAGTCTGAGTCGCTCTGTGTGCTCTTCTTGCTGCCAGAACTCAGCGTCATGGTGCAGAAGCCGTCTCTAGCGAAGCAGCTCAGCCCGCTCAGGTTCTTGGACGACTTCCTACCCTTGCGACGATCACCTTCATCTTCACTGCTGCTTGAGCTCGAGGTGGAGTATGCGGAACTGGAGTCGATGTCGCTCACTCCAACCATAGCTCGGGCCTTGCTTCCGCTCTCCTTCTTCCTCAATCGTCGCTCGTCTTTGTTCTTGCTCTTGTGCTTGCTCTTGTGGTCACGCCTCGACCAGTACTTGCCATCCGTCCTTGACTTATGCTTGTAGCTATCTCTGTTCTCGACCTTCTCGGGGCAGTCGGTGACGAAGTGTCCCGGCTTGCCATTCTAGACGCAAGTCGTCGTGTTCCTCCTCATGTTCACACGGTTCTCGTGCATCCTCTCGAACCGCCTGGTCAGCAGCACCAGCTCGTCCACTCCAACCACGTCAAACCCCTCATCTGGCATAGTCATCAAAGAGGACAAGGAGAACATCCTGGTGGATGGGTTAGAGTTAGACTTTCCTTTCGAGCCACCGACGAGGGCGAGACTATGAGAGTTAGTCAGGCCCTGAATCTTGGCTTCATGCCCCGATCCACCTCAGCTGACTTGAGCTTCGAGAACAGCTTGTTCACAGTCAAAGTGTCATACTTCTCCGACTCCATAATGGCCTCGAACTTTCCGCCCCAAACCGTACGATCCAAAGAGTGTTAGATCTTGACAGCTCTATCATGATCATCATACAGGAGCACGTCCACATTGGCCATCATGTTGTTCACCACAACCATGAACCTCTGAAACAAGGCATCGATGGACTCACCTGGGAGATGAGTGAAGTTCTTGTACTCTCTTCAATAGGTCACATACATCCGAGCCTGAACCTAGGCATTCCCAACATGAGCTTCCTTCAACACCGACCAGCTTCTACAAGCCAAGCTCTCAATGTGCACCTGATCGAATTCAGGCTGACACAGAGCACGAATCAAGTAGCCGACCACCTTGTTGTTGGTGTCGAACATGTCCCTCGATCCCGGAGCAAGAAAGTTCATCGCCTGGACATAGCCTGTGTCCACTGTGACATCCCAAAGGATCTGACCCTTTCCGCGGAGGAACGCCGCCATCCGCTTACTCCACATCTTGTAGTTCTTTCCATCGATGTGTGGAGGACCTGAACCCCATTCCTGGTAAGCCATCCTTGGATCTTAGACTAGTTAGAGTCAATCAAGACCCGTAACCAGCTCTGATACCACTTGAAGGACCGAAGCGGCAAACCAGAGAGGGGGGAGTGAATGGGAGCCGATAATATGAACCCAATTTCACTCGAGCACCTCCACAAGCTTCTCTTGCCAAGTCCACGCAGCCACTGAAGTGCTACATGACCTAGGAGCAAGACCCAACCAGTAACCACATAACACACGCAGCGGAAACACACAAGACACAGCTACTAGAACCTAAAACCTGTCGGGCCGGTTTCTGAAACCGATCAGACCGCTTCTGTGGGACTTAGTCTCACACAGACAGGGGAAACTGGTCAGACCGATTTTGTCCACAAACACCCCAAAACACCCCTGAGACTCGAAACACCTCAAATGCCTTTCCACCTCTGAACAAAAGAATCCATAGCGCAACAGAGACTTCCTTGCTAAAAAACCCTTCTCGACAACCCACAGGGCGAAACCGGTCAGACCGGTTTGGCACACCGGTCAGGCCGGTTTTGCCTGGACAGTCGGGAAGAACAGAGCCCGCGTGAAAAACTCAAAACCCCAAGTGATTGATCTCCTGATTCGTTCCACGGATCAAAGTGAGACTTTGGGGATAGTTGGGGCACCTCATGGGCTACCTTTGGCTAGAACCTCGGTCCCCAAAAACCCACTCAATCAAAAGGAATCAGAAGTCAACCCTCAAGAACACCTTCCCTTGGAAACCACCGAAAACACCCAAATCGAAGCCGTTTTGGAGGGGTTGTTGGATCAAAGTCACCAAGCAAAGAGGCACAAGGTCCTCATACGTGATATCCAACAAGAATACCTCAAAGAAACGCCCCGAAAACATTCCACGGAAATCCCAAGAAAAGACCCCGAAAATCACCAAAAAGGAAAAACGGGAGCAACACATTCAAGCCTTGAGGAACCACGCCGAATCATCTATACATACCAAAGAGGTTCATACAAGGTCTGGCTTGCCGTCTGATCATCCTTCCCTCTCACAAGATCTCACCATGAAGCTCTGAAGCTAGTCCTACAAAAATCCTAAGAAAATAGAAGGAGAAAATAGGAAAACCAAATGAGCTAGGGTTCCAAAGAGTTGGCTACCATCCTATCACCTCTTGGGTTATATGGAGGCAACCCTAAAGTCTAAAATTCCCCTAAGCCTAAATAAGATACATCCCCACCTAGGGCACTTTGGGATTTATCTTCGTAGCACCATCGGACGGATGCCCGGCGACCGCACTTCGCGTAGCCTCGACGCAAGCCTTGCGATCCCGACTCGTGTCCTCCGCCTCGAAGCTTCCGGCGCCCTGCGGCCCCAAACCGGTCATACCGGTTCTCCAAACCGGTCAGGCCGGTTTTGGCTGACAGCCACGCCCGGTCTTCGGTCTCGGCTTTGTGGCTCAACCGAGCAACCTGATGGTTTTCTGGTGAACCACCGCAAACCTCGCGAACTTGATGTAGCCTCCGCCGATCACCATGCATGACTTTGCTCCCACGAAGTCCCGGCTCAACCTTTGTTTTGTGGCTCAAACAAGAAACTGTCCACCGACTTCATCTTGCTGTTCTTGCCACCATGTGGCCCGCACTTGACCCCGCTGGCCACCGGGTCCCTTGAACGAAGCCTACTTTTCTTCTCCACACCTGGAGGACTCACCGGCAACAACCTTTTGCGCTTGTTCTTCACCTGCACCAACACGAGTCAAGCCGCAACATGCACCTGCAATACTTAGCCAAGAATCAGTCCACACAACATGTGTCAATCACTCATCACACCAGGAAGCGACCATCCACCGATCCTCGAACCACACATGGTCCTCACTCGTCCGCTGGCCAATATAAGGCGGACAAGGCGACCCCTTGTATAGTCACGCAGTACCCAAGCAATCTACACCAGCAACTGGACGTAGGGTTTTACTCTCCGGAGGCCCCAACCAGTATAAACTCGTCATGCTCTATCAGTTCAGCGTACTCGTGTGCGACCTTCGAGTTCTTAGCCTTTTATCCCATCCTGCCGAACAACTAAACCACAGGGATTAACACCCCCGTGGGTTGTTCAGATCTCACCATCTGACAGGGACCCTAGTCAACCATCTCGACCCACTCCATTCCGGGATGGTGTCCTTCTCTTCTCTGCTCCTCGGCGGCGGATGACGAATGTATTTGTTCATGGCTCTTAGCCAGGGGGCTATAAATAGCCTGAGAGGTGGCTAGGTCAAAGGGGGTGTCGAACTGATCTCAGAATGGGTCGGGCCGGTCGGCCCAGGCCGGCCGGCCCAGGCCTGTTTCGGCTCGGTTCGGCCTCGGTTTCTTTCCTGGTTGCTTCCCACGCGATTCCTTATTTGTGTGCACTTGCATGTGGGCCTTTGACGTCGTTTCCTTCATAGTTAAGGCTTGAATCTTGCTATCCAAGCTTCATCATTTTCTTGCTGAGTCCCTGAAGATTTGCATGTTGACGCTTCGGTCCTCGGGTCATTTGGAGTCATGTTCATCGTGTGTCTTGACTCTTGTCGGGCTTCATGATCTTCTTCCAAAGTGCTTGATGAACTTATCTTGAAAGTCTCCTCTTCAGCATAGATTTCCTCCGTAAACAATAAACTCCAAAATCGACATGCAAGAGGGAATTTGTTATTTACGGGCGGTTAGTTCTAGTTGTTAGAATAATAAATCAATGCCAACATTAAAGGTAAACTCATGGCTAGGTTGACAGAAATTCATCGTCAACATCTCCCCCATGCTTGAACCTTGTTCATCCTTGAGTAAGCCTTTAATGAATATCAGCGTTTCCTTTCATTGCTTATACCTTGCACTTGATCATACACGAGAAAACATAATGCTCTCATGGATTTAATCATTAAAGTTCCATAATGTACCAGCCTTCATCCTTATGGAGGGCAAATATTAATTTAAGCACTTCCCACAAGTAATTACCTCATGCTCCCAAATTTCAAATGAGTCTTAGAAATTTTGAAATTAAGAGTGAGATGAAGAAAAAGAGCTCAACCAAGTTCAAAAATAAACTTCCTTGCATCTTGCTCTTGTACTCTCACCTCATCTTGTCTCTCAAAGCCTATCCATTCTACTCCTTTCTCCTCTCAATATATTAGTGGAACGCTTTATGTGGAGCTAAATGAGATGTTGTCAAAACAGGACAAGCTTCTCATGGTCTTACCGAGACTCGTCAAAAAGGTCATTGGAAAATAATGTTATATCGAGGGGGGAGAAAAATACACACACTTTGAGATAGGTGGACATGTCCAAATGGCAAAGAGTGATCCCGAGGCACAAAGGAAGTCCTCGTTATCGGATTGCACATGGTTGGAAAAATGAGTTTGGATCTTAAATCTTGAAACTTTTGGGATTCCTAATGCACTTTAGAGAACCGGGGAATTCATTTTAATTTATTTTTATGAACTCATATATATTTTTTTTCTTTTCTCATACATACTTTTCTTTATGTTTTTTCTCTTTATACTCATTTTTTTCCTTCTCTTTTTTTCTTTCATCATTTTTATATGCTCCCCTTGAACTCTAAATTGCATTGTACCTACCTCCTCCCCCATGCTTAGACGTTGCTCATCCTTGAAGGACCGATACGGCGTACCAGAGAGGGGCGGGAGTGAGTGGGAGCCGATAAAAATTCTTCTCGAAGAAGATGGAGACTCCAGCAAGACGAACACGGCTTCCAACACACGTGACCTACTCACTACCCAAGTTGGCCAAGTCCACGTAGCCACTGAAGTGCTACTAGACCTAGGAACCAACACACAACCATCCGAGCCAAAACACACCAACACGCAGAGCGGAAACTTGCACGGTTTGCTGCCTGTGCTGCACCGGTCAAACCGATGGCCTGCGCCGGTCAAACCGGTTGACAGAGCCGGTCATGTCGGTGGCTACAGCAGCCTCACAACAAGTGTTCCAGAAAGCCTGAGTGACTTCTCTAGGCCCTGGAACAAAAACATCCCCAAAACAGAATCTGCACAGAAGGAAAACCCTACACAAAACCTAACAAACCAACTCCAAACAAACCAAGAACTGACCAGCAACACCAAGACCCAAAGACACACGAGTCAAGCAGTTCACTCGAGGCAAATTCCACAAGTGATTCGCACCGCTCAGACCGGTCCAGAGCACCGGTCAAATCGGTGTAGCCTGCGCAGCTCGGGATGAACAGCAGCCGCGGGTCAACTCCTCCAAATCAAACTTCGATCTCCCGGATCGCTCGACGGACTTGAACAAGACTTTGGGGATAACAGGAACACCTCATGAGGAGTCCATAGCCATTATTTTGTCCAGCAAGACTTGCCAAATTAAGAGGAGTCGAAGAAATCCCGCCAAGAACTCCTCTAACCGTAGAACACCGAAAACCCCAAAATCGAACTCGGTGTAGCCTCTGCCAATCGCCACTCATGACTCGGCTCCCACGTAGTCCCGGCTCGAAATTAGTTTTGAGGCTCAACCAAGAAACCGTCCATGACTTCATCTTTCTGTTCATGCCACCATGCGGCTCGCACTTGACCCAGCTCGCCACCGGGTCCCTCGAACGAAGCCTACTTGTCTTCTCCACACCTAGAGGCCTCACCGGCGACGACCTTTCGCACTTGTTCTTCACCTGCACCAATCCTCAGTCAAGCTGCAACCTGCACCTGCAATACTTAGCCAAGAATCAATCCACACAACATTGTCAATCACTCATCACACAAGGAAACGACCACCCACCGGTCCTCGAACCACACATGGTCCTTATTCTCCCCCTTGATGAGTGCATTGACAACACCCACATAAAGTGACAAAAGAGAAAAGAAAAAGAAAAGAAACGAACAAAAAGAAACTCCAACAAGCGATCGAAAGCCAAAGAAAGGCAAAGAGCAAGATCACTTGAAGAAGACAAGTCTCGGACCCCTTATGCAAGAGCAACGACTCGACACATCCAAGCCAAAACTATGCTCAAGCAAAGAGCGCAAACCACCGAACCAAAGCTCGAAAAACCACAAAGAGCTCCTGTGGTGTTTTAGACCGGCAACCTACTAAGGGGAGTACCCGAAGTAGATGAATGTGGCCTCGCCGAGATCGGAAACTCAAAGAAAGAGACACGTGGCACACAATTTAGATAGGTTCGGGCCGCGAGGTGCGTAATACCCTACGTCCTGTATGCTGTGTAGCTCTGGATTGATTGGGTGCGATTACAAGAATATGCAATCTGATGCGTATGAGCGAGGAGGGGTCCCTGCCTCGCCTTATATAGTCCGGGAGGCAGGGTTACAAGTCGGTTCAGGGAGAGAGTACTAGTCAAGTACGTTTAGGAGTCCTCTATACAGTGCGGGACATGTACAGCTTCCTATCCGAGTACTTCTCCTCTGTAGTCCTTGTGCTTCACGCCAGCATGTGTCGTGTAGCGCAAGTCGGGTAGTCCCTAGGGCCCACCGAGTAGTCGGTCCTGGTACCCGCCGAGGTAGTGGGCCCAGGGAGGTCCATACGACAAGCCCCCGAGTACTTTGTAGTCGAGAAGGATAGTTTCGAGTAATCTTGACGGCCTTAACGAGTAGTCCTCAAGCGTCCCCAAGTACTACAAGTCAAAAGTCCTCAAGAGTAGTCGAAGCATCCTGAGGCTGGAATGTACTCCAGCAGATGTTTGAGCAATCCTGAAGTCTTCTCGAGTAGTCCCAAGCGTCCTCGAGTGCTGCTCTTGAAGGTCTTCAACAATGCTCGAGTTGTCCTGAAGCCGAAACTGATATGGAAGTGTGATTGCAAAATCGCACTCCATATGGAGTAGCCCCCGAGCCTTAGGTTGAGTTGCAGACTCTGGCTGAGGGTCCATCTGAAGTTTTGGCAAGAATATCCCGTAAAATCCGGAGAAAAAACCGAACGACACGTGGCACGGAGCCCCCGAGCCTTGAGTCGAGTACTTCCTCTCGAATTGAAGGGTCATCTTGTAGAACGTGTCCTGAGTTGCTCTTGAGTCTTGTCGCTACCCAGGAAGTCGAGTAGAAGTAGCCGAGCCCCCGAGATGAGGCGCGTCGACTAGTAGAAGTTAAAGAGTTAGGCGCCGCCGCTGAGCCAGCCGAGCGCTGACTTATCCATCCGGCCTTTGGAGGGGCCGCTGTTGACTTATAAATAGAAGACAAAACCCTTAGGGTTTTCACCCCACGCATTCGCAGCCATTCCTAGTAGATCGAGCCAGGAACCACCGCCGGTGCGCTCTGCCGCCATTGAGAAATTGTAGATCCAAGCGCGCCGCCGTAGAGAGCCACCACCGCAGCCCCCGAGCGAATGCGAGTGAAGACGCCGAGCACCTGGAGAATGAAGCCTTCACCGTCGAAGACCTCAAAGGCCGCCGGTGGGAAGAAGAGGGCTCGTGAGGAGGCCACCGGATCTGCTGCGAGGACATCGCCGCTGGTGTCTCCACCGAGGCCAGATCCGAATCGCGAGTGGAAAAAATCCAAGGCCAAGACCGAAGACCTGCTGGCCCTTCTCAACAGCGGATTCTTGCGGGAAAAGGAGGTGGACATGTGGAGAGCCGCCGTAGGGGATCTGTACCCCATGGAGAACAACCCGGATGAGATTCCGATGTTCACCCGGTTCGCAGAGCGCAAACTGTCTCTCCCAACCAGCGACTTCTTCAAGGGGCTACTGGGGTACTACGGCATCGAGTACCTCAACCTCAACCCCAATGGTATCTTCCACACCTCAGTCTTCATACATTTCTGCGATGCCTTCTTGGGGTTCAAGCCCCATTGGATCTTGTTCCGGAAGTTCTTCCGGGTGAAGCCCCAGCCCAACGCCAACAACCCCCGAGTAGTGGGGGTAGCCGGGATCCAAATGAGAGAGGACGCCGCGGAGCAATACCTCTCGTACAAGCTCATCGATTCCAACCAGGATTGGAAGGCGAAGTGGTTCTACGTGACCAACCACCACCCGGAGCTGCCGAAGCCGAGCGGGAAGCAGCCCAAGCACCGGCCGTGGTGGAACTCGGAGCCAACAATGCAGGAAGGTCTCCAGTTTCTCGAACTGCTGGCGAAGACCAAGGCGCTGAGAGAAGCCGGGCTGAGGGCCGAACATGTGGCCTTCAGCTTCATGAAGCGTAGGGTGCAGCCGCTGATGGCTCGAGACACCCTAGGGTACGAGTACACCGGCGATGACGACACATCGCGGATGCCCGGTGAAGAAGTCGACGATGAGGACATCATTGATAGGCTGGGCAGAATCTTCAAAGATATGCCGGCGTACATGCTGTGCCCAGTGCCAGAATACTCCGCCACGCGCCCACCAAAAGAGGTCGGTAGCCGCATCCATTGTCGAGTACTCATTACGTAAGAGTAGTCGTACTGATGTGTTGAGCTTCTTGCAGGATGACTTGTCGAAGTTCGTCTCCGAGCCGGCCTCGCCTCCTCAGCTTGTCGAGGTCCTAGAGGAAGGGAAGGCCATGTCCAAGAAGCGGCGCGAGATTGGTGAAGGAGACGACACAGTAGTCGTCGAAGACACGTCCGAGGAGGACGACGATGAAGAGACGTTGCAGGAGTGCTTCCAGTTGCGGTCGAGGTTCAGCCGCCCTGGATTGCCGCACATCCCTCTCGTTCAGGATCGGCTGACTAGCCTGAAGGCTAGCTTGCCCGCGCCGCCAAGGAAGCCGCACAACGTGGCCCGTAAGCGCGTGGCCAAGAAGTTGAAGGTCACGGAGACCACATCCCAGGAGGTAAGCCATCTTGAACAGGGTAGTCGAGTACTCATGTCTCGATGTTGTATGTTGACGACGAAGTTCCATTGTTTGCAAGAGATGCCGCCTTCCGATCTCGTTGAGCAGGGTGACGAAGGCGGTTGGGATACGGTGGGGGAGCCAACTGGGAGTAGTCGTAGCCTAGCCCCCACCGTGGAGGAGCTTTTAGCGTAGATGACGTGCCAGCCCCTGCTGCTGAGGGGGGCGCATAACCGGCCGCTGCTGCCACTGAAGAGGCAGCAGCTACTGAGGCGCAAGAGGAGGCGCAAGCAGGAAATCGACGGACTTGTCCAGGGAGGGGGATGAAGCCGCCACAGCGGTGGCGGAAGAGGAAGCCGCGCCACCCGCTGAGGAGTCCGCTTTTGCTCCTCAGGCAGAGTCCAAGGCGCCGGCCGCGGAGGCTACCTTGCCCGAGGCCAGCGTCGTTGAAGGTGAGCACTTTGCTCAAGTGCAAGTAACCCCGAGTACTAGTCGTAGCCGCCAGGTATGACTGATACACTTGTCCATTTGTCAACAGGTGCTAAAGCCGAGGGAAGTGATATCCCGGTAGCGGTGCCCGTAGAAGATGTGACACCGGAGGCTCACGGAGCTGCCGGAGGAGCCCCCGAGCCGATGGATGTGACCGTCGGGGAAGCCGCCGTGACGACTGAAGGAGAGGGTGACGACACGCTGCTAGAACCCGCTATGGAGGTAGTCGTCCGCTCGCCGGAGATCCAGGATGCGGGGCCAATTCGCTCGGCGCCAATGTCCGAGGAGGCAATGAGTAGTCGTGGCGGGACCGAGCTGTTGGTGGATGACCTAGTCGACCCAGCAACGGTGGCTCGTCACCTGGAGGCAGTGCGCCAGGCTGAGCAGTGGCTGAAGGTGAGTAGTCGACACCTTTGAGTAGTCAATCCTTTAGTGTTGAGTACCCAGTTGATATCTATTGTATGTTGCAGGACGTCGCGAAGATGATGCAATCTGATGCGTATGAGCGAGGAGGGGTCCCTGCCTCGCCTTATATAGTCCGGGAGGCAGGGTTACAAGTCGGTTCAGGGAGAGAGTACTAGTCAAGTACGTCTAGGAGTCCTCTATATGGTGTGGGACATGTACAGCTTCCTATCTGAGTACTTCTCCTCTGTAGTCCTTGTGCTTCACGCCAGCATGTGCCGTGTAGCGCAAGTCGGGTAGTCCCTAGGGCCCACCGAGTAGTCGGTCCTGGTACCCGCCGAGGTAGTGGGCCCAGGGAGGTCCATACGACAAGCCCCCCTGCACACATGCAAGCTCCCCCTGAACCAATGCAACTCCTCCTGGACGAATGCATGCAAGACATCACTTGAAACAGGGCAGCTGCAACAACTCAGCCCTGACTGGTCAGACCGGTCAACACCACCAGTCAGACCGGTGTGCAACATGTGAACAGAACCAGCACTCTGACCGGTCAAACCTGTGACCTCAACCGGTCAGACCGGTGCATACCAGAGCCTAGAAATGGCTCAAAACCACCTGAAAACCTTCTAAATGCATCCAGGAAGCCATTTCAAGCTCAAACTTCTCCCCCATTGTTGGCAATGCATGAATCAAGCCAAAAATGCAAAACTTTCAACCTAGAGCTTCTCAAATAGACAAAATTCAACATAGGATGCTACACATGTCCAAATGAGCAAGTTAGATACACTATAGCTTCGTATTGACATCAACTACAAGATCACCAAGTTTGACAACCATTGGACGAAGCTAAGATGGATTTGGGCAATTTTGTGAAAAAATTTACTTCTGATGAACAAAGTCCTAAACATGATCAAAGCATGTCAAAATGGCAAAGCCACACAAACTTCATGCTAGGACAACCATTCTAATCATAAGACCATCACAAAGACCCACAAGCACCTCATGTCATGTCAAAGCCCCCGAGCCATGTGTCTACTTCTATATATGAGACTTCTCGTTGGTAGACATCATGCAACGGTGTAGCACCCAAAGCAAATTAAATTTAGCACATATGACATGGGAGCACATTTTCCAAGCATTTTACATTTCATTTTCAGATTCAAACTTGGTACATGAAATGTCTTTGCGACAAAAAGGAACTTATGCCCCTCCACAAGATAAAGCAAGAGGGCTAAACATTCATGATGGCAAAGAGCCTTTGGCCCCATATGATCAATAAACCAGTTATCCAAACACAAATTAAGCATAACCAAGCCACTAAAACATGTCAAGATCATAGAAAGGCATTTACACATGAGAGTGCATACATGTGACAATTTTCAAAAACATAGCCATCAACCATGGATTATAAATCAAGATCATCAAGAGCTAATCCAAACTAACCATAGCATACCCAACAAGCTCACAAAGACATAAATAGCATGCAATCTAAGATACATGGATGCAATCTAAGATACATGGATGCCTGTACATCATGTTACATATGCCATGCAAAATGCAAGAAATGCACAAAGGAAACTATACATATGCTACAAAGGAGCTCCCACACATCCAACTCAAGAAATCAAACACACACCAAGCTCCCCCCACAAACGAGTGAAAGTTGCTTGATCTAGGGGTTTGGTGAAAATATGGGCTAGTTGGTCATGTGTGGGTACATGGATCAAATCTATCTTTCCTTTCTCTACATTGTCTCTCAAAAAATGATACCTCACTTCTATGTGCTTGGTTTTGGACTAGAGCACTGGGTTCTTTGCAACGCCTATGGCACTAGTGCTATCACATTGAAGTGGGACATGGGTATACTCCTCACCAAAGTCGCTCATGGTGTATGTGATCGAATGGAGCTGAGAGCAACAAATAGCAGCAGAAACGTACTCTGCGTCGGTAGTGGATTAAGCAACACTCAACTGTTTGCGGGAGGACCAAGACACCAAAGAAGATCCCAAAAACCGACAAGTCCCAGAAGTGGACTTCCTATCCAACCGACACCTGACAAAATCCACATCCGAAAAACCATGAAGCACCAAAGAAGAGGACGCGGAGTACCAAAGACCGAAGTCGGGAGTGTGACGCAAGTACCTGAAAAATTGCTTCACCTCTTGCCGATGCGAAGTCCTCGGAGACGCTTGAAAACGAGCACACAGACATACCGAGAACTGGATGTCCGGCCTCGTCGCCGTCAAGTAGAGGAGTAACCCGATCATGCTTCGGTACTCCTTCTGATCCACGTGTTCACCTTCCTCGTCTACATCAAGAGCTGTAGTCGTACTCATCGTCGTCGTCATAGCCTTGGAGTCCTCCATCTTGAACTTCCGCACAATGTACAAGGTGTACTTAGCTTGGTGCACAAATGTTCCTTCCTTTGATTGCTTGATTTGTAGCCCGAGGAAGAACTGCAACTCACCCATCATGCTCATCTCAAATTCCCTACTCATATCCTCTGCAAACCTTGCAACAAGAGAGTTAGACAAGCCACCAAAAACAATATCATCCACGTACACCTGCACAATCAGGATATCTCTGCCCTGCCTAAGTAGAAACAAGGTCTAATCAATCTTCCCCATCTCAAAACCTTTCTCAAACAAGAACCCCCTCAACCTACCATACCAAGCTCTAGGCGCCTGCTTCAACCCATACAGCGCCTTCCTCAACTTGTACACCTGGTGGGGGTACTTCTCACTCTCAAACCCCGGTGGTTGCCTCACATACACTTCTTCCTCCAACACACCATTCAGGAAAGCACTCTTCACATCCATTTGGTGCAACTTGAACCCTTTAGCCATGGAAAAGGCTAGAAGGATCCTTATCGCCTCCAAATGGGTTATGGGAGCAAAGGTCTCCTCGTAGTCGATCCCCTCCTTCTGACTGAACCCCTAAGCAACAAGCCTCGACTTGTTTCTCACCACTTCACCCTTCTCTCCCTCTTTGTTCTTCCACACCCACTCTCTACCAATCAGCTTACACCTTGGGGGAGGATCAACCAATTCCCATACCTGATTCCTCTCAAAGATTTCCAACACTTCATGCATCAAATTAACCCAATTATGATCAGATAGTGTGTGTCCAATGTCTTTGGGCACAATGATGGAAACAAATGCAGCATGAGCGAAATGAGAATTGTTCCGAACCCTCAACCGTGTAGTGCATTCATTCATGTTGCCGATGATCCTTGAAGCTGGTGTCACGCCCCAGGTTTTTAATTAACCCTAACAGCTGGCAACCCAGCTGATAGTGGTCAAATCACGGTCAACCTGGGCCCTCACCCCGAAAAACTCACTAACCTACTCTAGTGACCCCCTTTGACTAGTAAACACATTTGTGGGGCCAACCCATGGTCAAATACTTAGTCAAACCCCTTTCACCCCTAGTGTCCATAGGTGTCTGCCGGAACTTTTGCCGCGTTCTCCAAAATTCACCTAAACACTTAAAATTCTACCTTTATGAAAGTTGTCCATCTTGTTGAGGGACACAACTTTCGTGTAGATTGGCATTTCAAATTTTGAGTGGAAAAGCTTGAAAAATTAGTTGCAAGGCAGGATCTACTGTTCAGCCAAACCGGCTGACATTCAAAGTTGGCAACTGTGTAATTCAAAATCTGTGGAGAAAAACCCCCTATAGCCTTTTTGAAAGTTGTAGAGGGTGACTAGATCTACAACTTTCCTATTCAAAGCTTAGTCAACTTTTATTCAAATTTTTGGAGAAAATCTCACTCAAAAAGTGCACCAGCGAAATAAAAGTAGGGGCAAGGCACCCTGCGCCGCGACGTCGCGCCGCGCGCCGCGCGCCGCGCGCCGAACCCGTGCGCCGGCCGCCCTCGGTGTCCGTGCCGCACCCCGCCCCGGCCGCGCGCCGCCGCGACGGCGCCATGCGGCCGGGTGCGCGCCACGGACCGCCGGTCCGACGGTGGCGCTCCCCGCCGTACTCGCGCCGGCTGAGGGCCAGTACCACGGCAAGCATCTCGCGCCGTCAACCCTTCGTCACCGGAGTGAGCGCACCTATAAAAACCGACCCATTGTCCTTCCCCACGCGCCACCGCCCCCCTCCATCCTGCCATTGCCGGCCGCCAGCGAGCTCACCTCTCCGCCCCTTCTCCGGTGCGACCAACCCTCCTGGCCTGATCCCTGGTAGCCATAGAGGCTTGTGCTGCCACCTATTGCGCGACATTGCCCTTCCACCACCGGGACCGCAGCCCGCCGTGGGTGCCACCGCCGACCGTCGCCGCGCGCCCACGCCGGAGCCATCCCCGCACAAACCCCGCTCTCCCCCTCGCCCTAGGTGAGCAGGTGTTCGTGCCCCACCGCCTCCCCGGCCAGGAGCGCGGCCGGCGCCGCCGCCACCCATGGCCGAGGGACCCAATTGCATAGCTCTGTTTCTTTGCAGGGGCCCCGGCGCAAATGTCCATCTTCTTTAGAGTTTCAATTTTGCAGGAACTTGTAAAATGTGTAGAAAATCGTAGAGATTCAGAAAAATGTAAAACCAATTTTGTAGGATTCATGGTGGAAAACACTATGACTTTTGTTATTCTCACAAGTTCTGTTTCTGGATATTTTTAACATGAAAAATAGGATTGTGAAATACCTAGATCCACTATAACTCAAAAACTATAACTCTTCTGCACCTAAATTTTGGATATGTTGTGTGTCTCGTCATGACTAGCTCCTGTGCCAAAAGTTGCACAAAGTTATGCAGTAAATCTTTTTATATCAATTGTTTCCCTTTTCTGCATAAACTTCCTAGATGATTTTTGTAGATAAAATTGTTTATGATTTTGTGCCCAACTTGTGCAGGCTGTCTTGTTATGTCAAAACACACCTCTGGTGAATTTATCATGATTTTTGGTTTAACAGAAATATTTATTCTTAATTTGTGTATGAATTTCTTTGTGAATTTGTGAAGCAAGATCAGTAGAGTTTCTAGGTGTACTTGCTAGTTCTTTAGGCTTGTTTAGGACTAGAGAGTATGCATGAGAAAGTTTGGATCATTTTGATGCTTATTTATTTTTGTATTCATTTAATTTGAATCACTAGCTAGTCTTTGTTATTTTCCAAAGTATTTTATTTTCTAGCTTCCGAACCTTGCTTGTGGGTCCAGTGGACCAGTATAGGTGTTGTTATGCTTAAGAAACACTTCTTTAAATTTTAGTGATTTATTGCTTAATAAAAAGCTTTAAAGCCCTTTTAAAAGATTTAAAGAACAATTAAATAAAGGAAATCCCTTTTCAATTCATTTCCCTTTTTGGAAAGTTTTACCTAACTTAATTGAAAGTTAATAAAACATCCTTGCTGATAAGGAATTAATTTATGAATAAAAATCTTGTTCACACCCTTGCTAGTGAGAGGAAAAGGATTAAACCTTCACATAAAATAACAAGTACAAAGAGACATTAATTAAAATGTGCAATAAAAGAATGAATCATGTATAACTAATAACCTTCCTAAAAGAGATGTGCTATATAGATACTTGTTAAGGTGAATATGACGAACAAGAGTTGGATAAGATAACAAACTGTCACATCACCTGAACCTTGCATTGCATTCCGTTTCGATCTTCCGGACGGTGACTACTCCCTCGTCCCGGAATCCGAGCAAGGAGGAGCAGAAGCTTCGCTGCAGTACGTGGAAGTGCTCGACGACACCGAGGGTGCCCAGGCTAACCTAGCTGACGAAGGCAAGCTCCAGTGCATCTAACCTAGTTTTCAAATTCTTTATTCAATTATCTATGGATGATTGTGCATTTAAGTTCAGGAGTTGAATGGAACCCTAGATGCATGATCCCTAGGTACCTTTGTCCTTACTAGTATGATAGGTCGATAGCTGCTAAGCTATAGGGCCGCTACAAGTCGGGTGATGACCTCACTCACGAGAATAGGTTCCTAGATAGGAATCACAATATATCCTTTATCGGATTGCTCATGTGGTAAGTGCATGGGATTTGGGCTCCGGTCCAATGGCTATTGTGGGTTAAGTGTTTGAACGTGCTAAGCACTTGTCAGAAATGGGACCGGTAAGCCTAGTACCTTACTGAGGCGGCGAGGGATCCTACTATTACTACTCTTGGGATTCGTCTCACGCCTAGCTACCGGTGGTGTATGGTGACTCCGGGTGCCTCGCGGGGTATGCTGGATAGCCTGCACCAAAGACTGTAAGATTCAATCCCGACCCGAGGATTTTTGGGAACTACTTGGGAAGTTGTCCTTGCGGGGGCAGCCTACCGTGTGTTTAGGTCTACCTTGCAAGGTTTGAATCAATCGATTATCGGCCTCTCACCGTTATCTGAGGCTACTTACTCCACTAGCCATGAGATCCCTAATGATGGAAGTTGATGAATATTATGCTTGATTAATTGTATTGTACAACTTTGTCTGTACTAGTTGGCTAATGTAGCAAAAATTGAACCCACTAGAACTTGTGCTAAAATCTTGGAAGTAAGGACATACTCTTTGTTACTTTTCAGCAAAAGAAACTCAGTGGCTAAAAGCCTTTCATGTCTAGAGTTGGTGAAGTAGTTATTACCGACGGGTAAGTCCTGCTGAGTATTAGTATACTCAGCCTTCCTATAATATGTTGATCCAGGTAATGCTCTCGGTGATGGGTGGCCCGGAGAGATCTCGCCCGGTTGGGAGCTGGAGTGGGTGGAGGACGTCTACTGAGAGCATCATGAATGGCCTCCCGTGGTGTTTTCGCTTCCGTTAGTTTATTTCCGCTGTTTCAAAACTCTGAACTACTTCTTTATGGCAAAAACTTCGGTTTGTAATAATTAAACCCTTCAAGGTACAAATTTGGATGTTAATGAGGATGTATCTCTGGACTCGCGTTCGAGCGAGTTTTAATGCATATATATCAATCCTTGTTGCTATTCAAGTGATTTACCGGGCGTTAACCCGACGACTAACGAGAGTTTCTGAATTCTGAGCCATTTTCACTGCGGATTGCTCGTATGGCATCCCCGTGCCTCTCGTTTCTCAGCCTCAAGACAAGATCTCGAACAAAACCAGACTTCTCCCCCTTATCCTCGAGAAAGAACACCCACACATATCGAGAATAGTCGTCCACCACAACAAGGACATACCACTTCCCACCCGCAGATCGCACATGAGCTAGGCCAACAAGATCCATATGGAGCAGCTCGCATGGACGCTCAGTCATCACATCGGTGAAAGGCGGATGAGAAGAGGCTACCATCTTGGCATGCCTACACGGAGCACAAACCAACTCTTTCTCAAGCCTCAACCGTGGAAATCCTCGAACCAAATTGAGTTTACTCAAGTGAGACAAAAGGTCAAAGCTCAAGTGACCCAACTTCCTATGCCACTTCCACAACTCACTCGAAGAACCAGCCAAGAAACAACGCTCAACACCAGAAGACTGAGAAAAATCAACTCGAAACACCTGACCCTCGAGAACGACCATACAGACAAGATCCCCTCGAGAATCCAAAATCCGAGAACCACAAGGCCGAAACAACACCTCAATACCCTCATCCAACAGCTGGGACATAGAAAGCAAATTGTATCCAAGCGATTGAACAAGAGATGTAAAAGTGTTGTACGTCCTTGTCACCACTGGGACGAGACTTGAGAACCACCCCTTGTCTCCGATCATATGCCTCAAGCAACCGGAGTCAATCAACCAAATGTTCTTCAAGTCTCCCACTTGAAATTCAAAAATGAGCACGTGAGCGAACAAACGACTCAACACTAGGGTTAGTACCAAACGAGTAAAACCAGTGCCCAGCCATTTGCTCAAAAGTGGGGTTAGCACAAACCAAACCATATTTCCTACCAAAGCTACCTCCACGAACACCACCACAGTAACCACCACGAGGGAACCAACCCTCTCTACCTGGAGGAGGACCAAAACCATGAAAGAAAGCCCGTAGACCGTCCCTCCTCTCCATCTTAAAACTATGGATCCTTCCATCCCCGTATTGAGCACGAGGGGGAGAACGCCTAGCAAACTGACCTCCTGCAAACTCTCCAGCCCAACCACCAGAACCACGACCTCCCGAACCAAACCTCGCACTTGTACGGACACGAAACCTGAACTGCTGCCTGTCCAGGCCTGCACCGGTCTGACCGGTGCCCCTCACCGGTCTGACCGATGTAGCCTGGCCAGCAGCACTTCTAACAGCCTTTCGATCTCCCCAAGCCGGAACTATCGTCACACTCGCTTTAGCCCTGGGCATCTGCACATGAGGCTCAAGTACACCATCGGAAGGGTGATACTTGTCCTTGTTAGCCCACTCCTTCTCCATTCTGTCCTCTCGCTTCCTTTTGAAGCAAAACTCATCGTTATGGCCATCTCTCCCACAATAGCCACAATGGAACCTCACAAGCTTAGGTTTGGGCTTGGGTTTGGGCTGCTCACTTGGTTTCTCTGCACTCGGCTTCTCCACCGGTTTCTCCTTACTAGCCTTCTCACTTTCCTTCCCAAAGTACACTTTCCCCGAAGTGCTCACAAACTTGATAGGCTTTTGGAAATCATTTGTTTGTGGGGAAAACACGAGTGGAGCTGGGGTTGTATCTAGTCGGTTCCGAAGATGGTTAGGTTTAGGAGGGAAATCATTTTTGTGGTGGGTTTTTGGTGGCTCTAGAACGTTTTCTCCACTTCCCTCACCAACCTTGTTTTCCCCAAGTCCCTCACCATCCTTCCTCTTGAATGTCTCGATCATTATCCTCAACTGAGGCTCATGATGAGACAACCAACCCATCAACTTTCTTAGCTCATCATTCTCATCCTGCAAATGATCAACATAATGTGCAAGTTCCAAATTCTTCAAAGCATGCATTTCACAGGTAGAGCAAGATGTAGGAATTGGTTCTTTCAGCTTAGCCTCAAGAGAAACAGTATAAGCATGCATCTCATCAATTTTAGCATGCAATACAAGGCAACTAGAGCATGCACCTAGCAAAGCAGATCTAGACTTAAGCTCAGCCACTCAACCCTAAGCACATCTAGTTCCTCACACTTGGAGGCATGCTTTTCTTTAAACAAAGCAAGATCAGCAAGGAAAATAGAGCAATCAGCACATTCTACATCATCAGAAACAACACGCGAAGCTTTCAGAGAATCAATTTCCAGCTTAGCATCCAAATTATGTGTTTCTAGCTCAGCCACTCTAGTCCTAGCATCCTCGAGTGAAGACCTAACCTCTTTCCTCATTTTCTTAGCCTCTGTAAGCATGTCATCACGATTATCAAGCAACAAGCCAAGCCGTTCATTCTCCTGCCGTTCATCACGCACCTCGTCGTCGGAGTCAGAGTCCGAGTCGCTCTGTGTGCTCTTCTTGCTGCCGGAGCTCAGCGCCATGGTGCAGAATTCGTCTCTAGTGAAGCAGCTTAGCCCGCTCAGGTTCTTGGATGACTTCCTGCTCTTGCGTGTCACACCTGTTTTCCAAAGAAAACCAAGTGCAAACCTATATGCATGCCAGGATCAAGTTTCATGCATATAGCTGACAAAAGTGAATAACAGAAACAATATCACGTAAGAAAAAGGGAGATTATCAGAGATTTACGCTTAATCCTGGAAACGAAGGCACCAAACTTCACAAGCAGTCGACTGGGGGTTGCGTACGCCTAGAACTCCACAACATCTTCACAAGACTTCAGAGTAGCATCCTCTTTCTGAGCAACATTGTTTAAAGCAAGGGTGAGCACTTGTCGTACTCAGCAAGTGTGGGGAAAAGAATGAATGCAAAGGCTTTATAGTGGACTGGCTATAAGCATTTAGCATTTTAGTTGGTCAAATTTTATTAGCACCTATTTACTAGCAAGTATAAGTATATACCATCCCATAATTAAGCATAAAGATAAGAGATACACCATGAGCACATGGCAAGCATAACCATAACACATATCACAAATTAAGTCCATCTTCAAGTTCGGTTAATCATGTGAGGGTCCAGGCCGCTCTTGACCGTGAGCACGGCTAATCGATTAGTTTAACACTCTGCAGAGGTGGTACACTTTCACCACAAGCAGCGTAAAAGCTCCGAAGAACTTTGGACCCAACCATGCGATGCCGGCCAAGCACCATACCACACTTCCGAGGTGTGATTGCACAGGGACGCTACATGGCCTTTACAAAGGTTCTCCAACAAGTAGTGACCCACAAGGTCCGGATCAGTTAGCAAGGTATAAAGTCCCCTAGCAGGTCGATACCCCACCATAAAAAAAGAATAACTCACCCAATCCCCCTGCTAGAGCGAGTCCATACCCCACAGTACCGCCGATCCCTTGTCCTTATCAGGTAAGATCACTCCAAGTTAAAGTTCCTAATTATTCAGCCAAGACCATTGCCCATTAGTTCTTGTGGTTGTACTGTTTTCCTGGGTGGTTCTCCATGTTCCGATTAAACATATAGTCTTGTATTAAAATTATCATAAACGAACATAGAGCATAAAATGATAACCACGTTGATTATTACCAACCCAGTTGAGCAAACTAAGCAATATCTACCATCAAAATTAATTAAAACTGGGTTTAAGATAATGGTCAAAAGAGGCTAGTCATCCTTAACAGGAACCCATCAAAGTTAATGCAAAGCAATGCAAAGTGATTAATAAAGTTATTAGGACAAAAGATCAAGGACACACTTGCCTTTAACCAAAGAGTAGTTGCTCAGAATATCTTCACCTTCACACTCTTCCAAGTTCTCGAACCACGTTCATTCTACTCGTATCAATCATCGAGCACAAAACATGCAAAGCAAATGCACACGTACAACTAAGAACAATACATCAATCAAATCAAAGCTTTAAAAGAACGCACTAAAGGATAGGCTTGATTGGATGGATCACTAAAGAACACAAAGTGCTTGGAAGGGAAAGGCTTGGTTAACTTTGAAGAGATGATGGCGGAAGATTGAGCAAGGACCGGAAAGATCACACTGGGATAGAGCTCGATTCTATTGGCTACGCAAGCGCAAGAAACCCTGAAACAGAACTAAGCTCGAAACTATCGTGAGATCATTATTAAACAACAAGAACCTACGCTTGGCATATTTTAATTAAGAAATCATGTGAAAGAATATTTCAGAGAAATACTCTATATTACCATTAAACAAGTTACATTTAATTAAAGAAATCGTGATAAACCTAATCATATTTTATTTATAACATTTGAGTAGAAGTTATGTCAAATTAACAATTACTTTAGAAAGATAAAGCAAGTATAAGAGATCTAGGCGAGTAACTTTATGTCACATGTTCAACTAAACATATTTAATATTGAAAAGGCATTTATGATGTCATTAGGCATATTAACTTTATTATGAAAACCGATGTTTAACTCTAACATCTTTTATTTAGAAAAACTAGTTATGAATAGGGATTAACCAATTACATCATGATTAAAGAAAACCGAATTATAACCTAATCACTTTTTATTTATAAAAGCATTGGAATAAGAATTAGTCAAAATTAACATGTAGTTTTAGTGTTAAAACAAGTAACGAGTGATACACATGCTAACGTACAAGTTAAGGTAAAACGAACAAGAACGGTAGCAACGAACTATCAAGCGCATAAGAAACCTTAGGCTAGGTTTAGGAAAACTAGTCTACAAAGGGAACTCGGGTGAACAACTGACACACTAACCAAGAGTGAACTGATCTGACAGGTGAAGTAGATAACAGGGTAAACTCTAAAGAAAGGTAGCTACGATAGGTTAGGTACAAGAACACAGCTGATTCATGAACTAGCTAGATGTTAAAGATTGGATCACAAAGAACTGAAGAAGTATAGTTGTCTTACATAAAGGACAATTACGATAGGATGGCATGTACTAGGATCTGGAAAGATCTAGAACTTGAAAGAAGGCTAGCTCTACAACAGAGACACTGGAACAGAGCTTGATAAAGAACGATTAACGAACGGTTTGCATTTATGAGAGAACAAGACCATAAGCTTGGGTTTATTTTAATTAGCAAAACATATGATAGGATATTTCATAAAGAAAAGTATCCTAAGTTGGATTTAATGCAAATTAAATTTTATTTGCAAAACCGGTGTAAAGAACTAGTCAAGTTTTATTTATAAAGATTCATATATGAATTAATCAATTAAATATTTAATTTAGAAAAACTAGACTATAAGAACAATCTAAACGAAACTTTGTAATTCGAGTAGGTCATATTATTATTAAAAACAGCATTATATTGGTATTAATCAAAATTAACATTTATTTATAAAGCCGGAGTAAAAGCCTAATCAACTTTTAATTATAAAGGTTAATTAATCATTAAGCCAATTAATATTTGACTTGCAGAAAAAGCTGAGTAAAAGATCTAATTAGATTTTACTTGCAAAAGCATGTAAAGGAATCATTAATCAAATTAAATTTGAATATGAAAAACGGGTATAGATCTATATAGTTTTTATTTATAAAAGGCATGTGCAAATAGACATTAATCCAAATTAATATTAATTTTATTTTCAGAAAACAAAACATGGTGAAAACACTCCGCTAACGCGTGCTTTACATCATTATGGTCCTGACGCAATTTGAACGGATGAAATCGGAGTTAAAACGTAAAAGATATGGAGAAAATAAGATTGGAAGGACCTTTACGCGATTAACTATAGATTTCAAGGGTTAGCTAAGAAGATTTTGCAAGACACATACCAAAGTGCTCGCAAGATTGATAAAGCTCAGGGTTAGATCTGAAAAAGTGCTTGGGCGGGATCTGGTTGCATGGATCTAATAGATCTAAGGGGTTTTTGCGGAAATTTGCGAAACACCAAATTGGATCTAATGATTGCGGCCCTTGCGGGGTCCTTCTTGCAAAACCAACACCTTATCTTCTTCCCCGGCACGGGCGCACGGGAGCAACGGGGAGGGGGGCGGCGGCGGCCCCGGTGGCCTTGGGTGCCGGCGACCGGAGCGGCTAGGAACTCGGGCGCCTAGGAAAAAAAAAAAAGAGGAGGACGAGGGGACCAAGATGGAGTGCTCACCTTGGGTGGAGAGCGACGGGAGGATGGCCCGCGGCGGCGCACAGGCAACGGCCGGCGGCGGTCTCCCGCGGCGGGGGTGCTCGGTGCTCGATTGGCGACGATGGGGGGCTTAGGAGGTGCAACGCATCCACGTGAACCTCACGGTGGCCTCGGCTTGGCCCAACGGACGATGGAGGCGGCGAATCGGGCCGCGGCGGCGAGCTCGCCGGCTCGGCTTGGCCCAAGCGGCGACGGCGCTCCGGGGGTCGGGTGGGGGCCTAAGGGTGGCGGCGGCGGCTTAAATAGGGCCGGGCGCACCCCTCGGTGTGCGGGCCACGCCTAGGGAGGCGTGTCCCGGTGGAGACGGTGGCGCGGTGGAGTCCCCGTTGTTCACGACGGAGGTAGGGGATGACAATGCGGGGCCCGCCGTCGGTGTCGGGGGTGGAGGGGGGGCGGAGCGAGCCGGGTTGGGCCGCGGGCCGGGCCGGGCCGCCGGCGGCTTCCCGGGGGCCGCGCGGGCCGTGTGCAAAACGGGCCGGCCGAGAGATGAGGGGGCAGCAGTAGACTTCGGTGACTGGGCCAAAAACGGCCGTGGGCTGAAAAAGGGAAATTCCTTTTCCTTTTCAGAAAACATTTTTCGTGAAAAAGAATATTCTAGAAATTTCTCGGTATTTCACATAAGTCACGAAAAATATTCCCAAAAAACCCAAAAAATCAAGGAAACTTCCCAAAGCTAGATTGAAGCATGAATAATCCAAATAAAGTATTTGGTGCTCATGAAAAAGATTTTAGAGCCTTCTAATAAATAGAAATAGCTCAAGAAAAATGAGAATAAATTCCAGAAAAATCCAGAAAATTCTCGGAAGGGTTTGGACAGCTCCTAAACGCCTTTTGAAACCTTAAGCACTCAGGAAGCACCAAGATGCATTGGCATGAATGCAACACTCACAACTTTTTATTTGCTTAAGAAAATCAAACAAGGATTTTTTTTCCTATGCTATATTTCCTGTAAAGAAAAATAAATGTTGGAAAAATTTTAAAATTATGAGAAAATTGTTATTTAATTATTCTTTCTATTCACATCCTGAAATTGAAAATTTCAGGGTGTGACAACTCTACCCCCCTTAAAAGGAATCTCGTCCCGAGATTCGAAAAAGGTTAGCAAGAAACAAAGACTCAAGGGGGTATTATCCAAAGCTTATCAACTTTCTTCATATCGACCTTCCTTGCATAAGCATACCAAACATGCTCTTCTATTCTTCATAGCTCATTGAACTTGTGTAGGAGTATATAGTCTGGTCCCTCTTATAACTTATCCATTCTTCTTCATTGTGATTTCTCCATTCTTCGCTTTGCACCATCATAGTCATTGGTAGATCAACTTGTGCATCAGGATTCTTCTTGATAGGAGTGACATATATAGGTCGAACAATCTTAGGCTGGGGTTTGCCGGAACCAGGTTTAGTACCATTATCTGCCCCTAAATGTGACAACTTCTTCTCTCGTCTCGTTCTACGATTTTGTTTATTAGATCACTTGCGTCTACCAGGTTTGTATCCCTTGCAAGTGATAATCCAATCGTCAAGGTTTAGGGTTTGAGTATGGCCTTCAACTTGAGAATCTTCTTCTTGAGTTGGGTTTTGTGTGGACAACATCTTCTGCTTATTGATATCTATAGGGTTATGTTGGCGAGCTTCGGCTGTCATAAGACTAGCTTCCTTCTAGGGACATGAAGGACCATGGTGCTCACCACACGGACACCTATCTTGAGCCTTTGTTAACCTCATGTTGTTTGTTTCAATGCTTCATTCCTCTTTTTCTTTCCTTGATTATTCCATGCTTCAACAACTTGCCCCTTCACTGGCCCAGTGGGAATTCTGTCTTCTGCCATCTTATTACGAAAGTAGGTCGTGCTAGGCTGCATCCTTCCTTGTAAGACTTGAGTCTACATAGCTGATAGCTTCTCTTTATCAAATGGTGGAGGATTCATGTTTTGATGGTTATCATTGGTGGCAGTATGGTGGTCTTTAGGGAGTGAAGCTTGCTCTTTAATGGACTGATGGTTTGGGCTATTGCTTGCAAAACCTGAGTTTGTGTAGCAATATACTCCGACATCTTGCGTTCCAATGATGAGGTTGCAAGAGGAATGTTGATGTTTCCCTCATTATTTTTATCTTCATCATTTGTGTTGGAGCTCTCCATCTGACTGGGTATTTGTGATAGGATCAGAAGAGATAGATTGAAGAGTAGAGAGAAAGAATGGGAAGAGCAAGGAGGTGGGAGATACAAAAGTCGAACCCCACTAAGCAACTGATGTCATTGCAGATATAAGATCCACAATACACCAACACTCACTGCAAAGAAACAAATCAATCAATGTCATAAAACCAAGCATCATCATGCAAGCACTCAATCCCACCAATCAAGGCATATCTAAGGGAACGATACTACACGTTGTTAATTAAGTCAAAGGGTATCCTCTTAATAGATCAGATGTAGCTCCCAGCAAGGATATCCATAAACAATGGATTTTTCCCAGATCAAAGGGTACGAAATTATGAGTTCATCCCAACTGGAATCACCTCAATCAGAGGTTTATAACTCGAGATATGAATTAAACAAGATGGCTATGTCAGTAGTTTTGACAGATTCGAGAACCTCCAAAGTTTCGGGCATAACTCTCTGTATAAGAAACCAAAATTGATGAATTTTGGACAGAGTGAATCTTATGAAATTCCTGAACTACTCCAATTGGTTTTACCTCAATCGGAGGTTCATAGCCCGAGATATAAAATAATGAAGGTAACCAGGTCAGCAGAGTTTACAGATTCTGATAGCTCCAATATTTCGATCATAGCTCTTGGGATATGTACTGGATAGGTCTGAATTTTTGATAGAAATTCACTTATGGAATTTTTGATCTAACCCAACTGGTTTCATGTCAATCGGAGTTCTGTAGCTCGAGAAAGAATTAAAACAGTGCTGATGTGTCAGAGATCTGCGCGAACAGATTCGACACCAACTTAACTGGGATGAGAATTAGGTAGATGGATACATATATTTGGTGGAGATAGATACATTGGAAATAAGGGGGAGATATATGTATGTTGCTTTTTTTTAGGACATGCTGATACAATATCAAGGATAACAATTCACCTTTTGACTTATTGGTGGAATTGCTTGAGAAAAGTGGAAAGGAGAGACAAGATCAAGACCAAGGGAAGAGTAAATAAATAGGCAAGGGTAGAGGTCCTAATCATTCGCAAAACAATGATGTACAGATGTAAATGTGACAGTCAAAGGTGAGCTATCAAGGAGGATCGATGAAAGATATGGTTTAAGGACCAAGAATATTCATCACAGAGCTCAAGGGAGAGGTAGTGATGAATTTTAGATCAAAGGAAACCTTAAGAAACGACCATTACTATCTAGGCTCACGTCCTACAGTCGATACAGCTCTGATACCACTCTGTCACACCTGTTTTCCAAAGAAAACCAAGTGCAAACCTATATGCATGCCAGGATCAAGTTTCATGCATATAGCGACAAAAGTGAATAACGAAACAATATCACGTAAGAAAAAGGGAGATTATCAGAGATTTACGCTTAATCCTGGAAACGAAGGCACCAAACTTCACAAGCAGTCGACTGGGGGTTGCGTACGCCTAGAACTCCACAACATCTTCACAAGACTTCAGAGTAGCATCCTCTTTCTGAGCAACATTGTTTAAAGCAAGGGTGAGCACTTGTCGTACTCAGCAAGTGTGGGGAAAAGAATGAATGCAAAGGCTTTATAGTGGACTGGCTATAAGCATTTAGCATTTTAGTTGGTCAAATTTTATTAGCACCTATTTACTAGCAAGTATAAGTATATACCATCCCATAATTAAGCATAAAGATAAGAGATACACCATGAGCACATGGCAAGCATAACCATAACACATATCACAAATTAAGTCCATCTTCAAGTTCGGTTAATCATGTGAGGGTCCAGGCCGCTCTTGACCGTGAGCACGGTTAATCGATTAGTTTAACACTGCGAGAGGTGGTACACTTTCACCACAAGCGACGTAAAAGCTCCGAAGAACTTTGGACCCAACCATGCGATGCCGGCCAAGCACCATACCACACTTCCGAGGTGTGATTGCACAGGGACGCTACATGGCCTTTACAAAGGTTCTCCAACAAGTAGTGACCCACAAGGTCCGGATCAGTTAGCAAGGTATAAAGTCCCCTAGCAGGTCGATACCCCACCATAAAAAAAGAATAACTCACCCAATCCCCCTGCTAGAGCGAGTCCATACCCCACAGTACCGCCGATCCCTTGTCCTTATCAGGTAAGATCACTCCAAGTTAAAGTTCCTAATTATTCAGCCAAGACCATTGCCCATTAGTTCTTGTGGTTGTACTGTTTTCCTGGGTGGTTCTCCATGTTCCGATTAAACATATAGTCTTGTATTAAAATTATCATAAACGAACATAGAGCATAAAATGATAACCATGTTGATTATTACCAACCCAGTTGAGCAAACTAAGCAATATCTACCATCAAAATTAATTAAAACTGGGTTTAAGATAATGGTCAAAAGAGGCTAGTCATCCTTAACAGGAACCCATCAAAGTTAATGCAAAGCAATGCAAAGTGATTAATAAAGTTATTAGGACAAAAGATCAAGGACACACTTGCCTTTAACCAAAGAGTAGTTGCTCAGAATATCTTCACCTTCACACTCTTCCAAGTTCTCGAACCACGTTCATTCTACTCGTATCAATCATCGAGCACAAAACATGCAAAGCAAATGCACACGTACAACTAAGAACAATACATCAATCAAATCAAAGCTTTAAAAGAACGCACTAAAGTATAGGCTTGATTGGATGGATCACTAAAGAACACAAAGTGCTTGGAAGGGAAAGGCTTGGTTAACTTTGAAGAGATGATGGCGGAAGATTGAGCAAGGACCGGAAAGATCACACTGGGATAGAGCTCGATTCTATTGGCTACGCAAGCGCAAGAAACCCTGAAACAGAACTAAGCTCGAAACTATCGTGAGATCATTATTAAACAACAAGAACCTACGCTTGGCATATTTTAATTAAGAAATCATGTGAAAGAATATTTCAGAGAAATACTCTATATTACCATTAAACAAGTTACATTTAATTAAAGAAATCGTGATAAACCTAATCATATTTTATTTATAACATTTGAGTAGAAGTTATGTCAAATTAACAATTACTTTAGAAAGATAAAGCAAGTATAAGAGATCTAGGCGAGTAACTTTATGTCACATGTTCAACTAAACATATTTAATATTGAAAAGGCATTTATGATGTCATTAGGCATATTAACTTTATTATGAAAACCGATGTTTAACTCTAACATCTTTTATTTAGAAAAACTAGTTATGAATAGGGATTAACCAATTACATCATGATTAAAGAAAACCGAATTATAACCTAATCACTTTTTATTTATAAAAGCATTGGAATAAGAATTAGTCAAAATTAACATGTAGTTTTAGTGTTAAAACAAGTAACAGGTGATACACATGCTAACGTACAAGTTAAGGTAAAACGAACAAGAACGGTAGCAACGAACTATCAAGCGCATAAGAAACCTTAGGCTAGGTTTAGGAAAACTAGTCTACAAAGGGAACTCGGGTGAACAACTGACACACTAACCAAGAGTGAACTGATCTGACAGGTGAAGTAGATAACAGGGTAAACTCTAAAGAAAGGTAGCTACGATAGGTTAGGTACAAGAACACAGCTGATTCATGAACTAGCTAGATGTTAAAGATTGGATCACAAAGAACTGAAGAAGTATAGTTGTCTTACATAAAGGACAATTACGATAGGATGGCATGTACTAGGATGCGGAAAGATCTAGAACTTGAAAGAAGGCTAGCTCTACAACGGAGACAACGGAACGAGCTTGATAAAGAACGATTAACGAACGGTTTGCATTTATGAGAGAACAAGACCATAAGCTTGGGTTTATTTTAATTAGCAAAACATATGATAGGATATTTCATAAAGAAAAGTATCCTAAGTTGGATTTAATGCAAATTAAATTTTATTTGCAAAACCGGTGTAAAGAACTAGTCAAGTTTTATTTATAAAGATTCATATATGAATTAATCAATTAAATATTTAATTTAGAAAAACTAGACTATAAGAACAATCTAAACGAAACTTTGTAATTCGAGTAGGTCATATTATTATTAAAAACAGCATTATATTGGTATTAATCAAAATTAACATTTATTTATAAAGCCGGAGTAAAAGCCTAATCAACTTTTAATTATAAAGGTTAATTAATCATTAAGCCAATTAATATTTGACTTGCAGAAAAACTGAGTAAAAGATCTAATTAGATTTTACTTGCAAAAGCATGTAAAGGAATCATTAATCAAATTAAATTTGAATATGAAAAACGGGTATAGATCTATATAGTTTTTATTTATAAAAGGCATGTGTAAATAGACATTAATCCAAGTTAATATTAATTTTATTTTCAGAAAACAAAACATGGTGAAAACACTTCGCTAACGCGTGCTTTACATCATTATGGACCTGACGCAATTTGAACGGATGAAATCGGAGTTAAAACGTAAAAGATATGGAGAAAATAAGATTGGAAGGACCTTTACGCGATTAACTATAGATTTCAAGGGTTAGCTAAGAAGATTTGCAAGACACATACCAAAGTGCTCGCAAGATTGATAAAGCTCAGGGTTAGATCTGAAAAAGTGCTTGGGCGGGATCTGGTTGCATGGATCTAATAGATCTAAGGGGTTTTTGCGGAAATTTGCGAAACACCAAATTGGATCTAATGATTACTGGCTCTTGCAGGGGCCTTCTTGCAAAACCAACACCTTATCTTCTTCCCCGGCCTGGGCGCACCGAGCAACAGAGGAGGGCGGCGGCGGCCCCGGTGGCCTTGGGTGCCGGCGACCGGAGCGGCTAGGAACTCGGGCGCCTAGGAAAAAAAAAAGAGGAGGACGAGGGGACCAAGATGGAGTGCTCACCTTGGGTGGAGAGCGACGGGAGGATGGCCCGCGGCGGCGCACGAGCAACGGCCGGCGGCGGTCTCCCGCGGCGGGGGTGCTCCGGTGCTCGATTGGCGACGATGGGGGGCTTAGGAGGTGCAACGCATCCACGTGAACCTCACGGTGGCCTCGGCTTGGCCCAACGGACGATGGAGGCGGCGAATCGGGCCGCGGCGGCGAGCTCGCCGGCTCGGCTTGGCCCAAGCGGCGACGCGCGCTCCGGGGGTCGGGTGGGGGCCTAAGGGTGGCGGCGGCGGCTTAAATAGGGCCGGGCGCACCCCTCGGTGTGCGGGCCACGCCTAGGGGAGGCGTGTCCCGGGGTGGAGACGGTGGCGCGGTGGAGTCCCCGTTGTTCACGACGGAGGTAGGGGATGACAATGCGGGGCCCGCCGTCGGTGTCCGGGGTGGAGGGGGGGCGGAGCGAGGCCGGGTTGGGCCGCGGGGCCGGGCCGGGCCGCCGGCGGCTTCCGGGCCGCGCGGGCCGTGTGCAAAACGGGCCGGCCGAGAGATGAGGGGGCAGCAGGGGACTTCGGAGACCTGGGCCGGAAAAGGCCGTGGGCCGAAAAAGGGAAATTCCTTTTCCTTTTCAGAAAACATTTTTCGTGAAAAAGAATATTCTAGAAATTTCTAGATAATTCATATAAGTCACGAAAAATATTCCAAAAAAAACCAAAAAACTAGGAAACTTCCCAAAGCTATATTGAAGCATGAATAATCCAAATAAAGTATTTGGTGTTCATGAAAAAGATTTTAGAGCCTTCTAATAAATAGAAATAGCTCAAGAAAAATGAGAATAAATTCCAGAAAAATCCGGAAAATTCTCGGAAGGGTTTGGACAGCTCCTAAACGCCTTTTGAAACCTTAAGCACTCAGGAAGCACCAAGATGCATTGGCATGAATGCAACACTCACAACTTTTTATTTGCTTAAGAAAATCAAACAAGGATTTTTTTCCTATGCTATATTTCCTGTAAAGAAAAATAAATGTTGGAAAAATTTTAAAATTATGAGAAAATTGTTATTTAATTATTCTTTCTATTCACATCCTGAAATTGAAAATTTCAGGGTGTGACATTGCGACGGTCACCTTCATCTTCACTACTGCTTGAGCTCGAGGTGGAGTACGCGGAACTAGAGTCGACGTCGCTCGCTCCAACCATCGCTCGGGCCTTGCCTCGGCTCTCTTCCTTCCTTGATCATCGCTTATCCTTGTGCTTGTTCTTGTGCTTGCTCTTGTGGTCACGCCTCGACCGGTACTTGCCATCCGTTCTTGACTTGTGCTTGTAGCCATCCTTGTTCTCGACCTTCTCCGGGCAATCGGCGACGAAGTGTCCCGGCTTGCCACACTAGAAGCATGTCCTCGTGTTCTTCCTCATTTTCACTCGGTTCTCGTGCAGCCTCTCTGAGGACCATGTGTGGTTCGAGGACCGGTGGATGGTCGCTTTCTTATGTGATGAGTGATTGACAACGTTGTGTGAACTGATTCTTGGCTAAGTATTGCAGGTGCAGGTTGTGGCTTGACTCGTGTTGGTGCAGGTGAAGAACAAGCGTGAAAGGTCGTTGCCGGTGAGGCCTCCAGGTGTGGAGAAGACAAGTAGGCTTCGTTCGAGGGACCCGGTGGCCAGCGGGGTCAAGTGCGGGCCGCATGGTGGCAATAATAGCAAGATGAAGTTGGTGGACGGTTTCTTGGTTGAGCCACAAAACCAAGGTCGAGTCGGGACTTCGTGGGAGCCAAGTCATGAGTGGTGATTGGCGGAGGCTACATCAAGTTCGCGGGGTTTGCGGTGGTTCACCAGAAAATCACCGGGTTACTCAGCTGAGCCACACAGCCGAGGCCGAAAACCGGGCGTGGCTGTCTGGCCGAAACCAGCCTGACCGGTTTGGAGAACCGCTCTGACCAGTTTGGGGTTGCATGGCACCGGAAGCTTCGAAGCGGAGGACACGCGTCGGGATCGCAAGGCTTGTGTCGAGGCTACGCGAGGTGCGGTTGTTGGGCATCCGTCCGATGGTGCTATGAAGACAAATTCCCAAAGTGCCCTTTGTGGGCTTGTATCCCTAGTTATTAAGTAAGGGTATTTTAGACTTTCGGTTGCCTCCATATAACCCATGAGGTGATAGGATGGCAGCCATCTCTTGGAACCTTAGTTCATTTGCTTTCCTATTTTCCCTTCCTATTTTCTTAGGATTTCCATAGGACTAGCATGAGAGCTTCATGGTGAGATCTTGTTGAGAGGGTTGGATGATCGGGCGGCAAGCTAGACCTTGTATGAATCTTTATGGTATGTATAGATGATTCGGCGTGGTTCCTCAAGGTTTGGATGTGTTGTCCCCGGTTGTTCTTGGTGGTGATGTTCACTGCCTTCTCTTTGTCTTTTTCTCGGGATGTTTTCGGGACCCTGTTCTTGGGGATTTGATGGGGGAAATTCATGTGAACCCTTCGTGGTTCTTTTGCCTTTGATTCCCCTCCCAAATCCGCAGGTTTAGGGGCTCGATTTTGGTGGTTTCAGAGTTCTAGGGTTAGTGGTGTTCGTGAGAGTTGACTTTCGATTCCTCTTGATTGAGTGGGTTTTGGGGACCGAGCTTCTAGCCAAGGGTAGCCCACGAGGTACCCCAACTATCAACAAAGTCTCACTTTGATCTGTGGAATGAATCGGGAGATCGATTGGTGGAAGGGTGAAGTTTTTCCCGCGGGCTGTGTTCTTCCCGACTTTCCAGGCAAAAACGGCCCTGACCAGTTTCCTAAACCGGTTTCCCGTGGGCTGCCGAGAAGAGTTTTTGAGCAAGGAAGTCTCTGTTGCACCATGGCTTCATTTGTTCAGATGTGGAAAGGTGTGACAACCCGCCCAGGAAAATACCGTACTATCGCCTAAGACCAATCCACTTTGGTCATTAAGCCATAGTAAAGTATCATCCTGTCGTTGGTTGCCGGGTTAACGCCCGGTAAATCACTTGGACATCGAACAGAGGATCGACACATGAATTAAAACTCACGCGAAGGCGAGTCCAGAGTACAACATGAATTAAACATTTTATTACAAACCATTGTTCCGGTTATGGAGTAAAGGTTCAGAGTTCGAAAATACAGCGGAAATAATTTAAACTAGCGCAACGGTAATTATCACAGGAGGCCATCCGTGATGTCATCACTTGTCGCCACCCATCCGGTCAATCACACCTGCAAGAACAATTTTAAAGCAAGGCTGAGTATACTAATACTCAGCAAGACTTAACCGTCGGGTGATAACTACATCACCAACCTCTAGACATGAAAGGCTTTTGGCCGGTGGAGTTTCTTTTGCTGAAACAGCTGCTAAGAGTAGATCCTTACTTTCAAAATTTTAGCACAAGTTCTAGTTGATTACCATTTCTAAATGTGCCATCTAATCCAATCAAGAATTGGACAAGCAATTAATTCATACAACAATATTTCTTGAGTTCCATCATTATGGGATATCATGGCCAGTTGATTAAGCAGTCTCGGATAACGGTGAGAGGCCGACAATCGATTGATTTAAACCTTGCAAGGTAAACCCAAACACACGGTAGGCTGCCCACCAAGGTACAGCTGTCCCAGGCCGTCCCCAGAAATCCTTGGGTCGGGATGAAAGGCCACAGTCTTTGGTGCAGGCTATCTGGAATGTCCCACCCAGTGCACCCAGACTCACCACACACCACCGGTAGCTAGCCGTGAGAGCGAATCCCAAGAGTAGTGACAGTTCCATCCCTAGCTGTCTCATTAAGGTACTAGGCTTACCGGCCCCACAACCGGCGAATGTTTAGTACGTTCAAACGCTTAGCCCACGAAAGCCACTGGACCGGAGCCCAATCCCATGCTCTTACCACAGGAGCAATCCATTTAAGGATATCTTATGATTCCTATCTAAGAGCCTATTCTCGCGAGTGACGAACATCACTCGACTTCTATCGGGTCTTATAGCATAGCAGCTATCGACCTAGCATACTAGTGATAGAGCATAGGTACCTAGGGATCATGCATCTAGGGTTTCAAATCAACTCCTGGAACGTAAATGCACAATCATAGCGAACATAATTGCATAATTTTAAAAGACGGGGTTAATGATCCGGGGCTTGCCTTCGATGGCAAGGATGGCCTTGGGCCCTTCTGGACTTGGGTCCAGGTCTTGAGCTACGTTCACGCACGGCAGCTCCTTGTCGACACCTTCGTTTCCTCCTTCCGACACGAGCATACGTCTACTGGCGGAAAGATCTACACGAAGATGCAAATGCAAGATTTATTTGACAGATTTTAATTTAATCACTTACAAATCATATTGACAATTAAGGGGTGTATTTGTTGGGCACATTCACCTAGATAAGAATACATTTAGCATACTCTTCCAAAAAGGAACAATTTGTAAATCTTTATTAGATATTCTTTTTGATGGTGACTATGTACATATATATGTAATTAATTTAATTTAAATTCACAAACAATAGTGGGTAGGTGCATTTAGCTTTTTAAATCGATTTACAGCCACACACAAGTTAGCAAGGGAGGTTTGGTGATTTTTCCCATTTAATGACTATTAAGCCTTTAATTGCTTTCATAGCTTTTATTTATGAAATTAATTAAGAAAATTCATTGGATGGGTGTCTTACACTCTAAACACCTATAACAAGCCACTGGACACACATGCGAGCTTTGGATAGCTAGAAAATAATTACTTTTGAAAAAGACAAAAGCTAGTTAGATGGTCAAGGTAAATGCACAAAAAAATAATTACTCAACAAAAAGATCCTAACTTTCTCACACATGTTGTGTGGCTCAAATCCAGCCTAGTGGTGCAGCATATACACCTAGAACTATTGTGGAACTTGAGTTATGCAATTTTAAAGAAAAACAAGAATAAAACAAGAATAATTATTTCTGTTATCTATAAAATTGTGATTAATTCACCACAGGTGTGTTTTGGCATTAAAAGACAGTGTGCAAAGGTTGGTGGCAAAAACCTAATTATTTTTACCTAGAAAAATCATTTATGCAGATCTGGCAGAAATGGAAAAACATTTTTATAAAAAGATTTACATCATAACTTTGGGCAATTGTTGCTATAGGAGCTAGTCATGACCTAACACACAACATTTCCAAAATTCAGCTACAGAGGACTTATGGTTTTTGAGATATTGCAGATCTATAGTTTTCACCTTTGTATTTTTCATGCAAAAACTAACAGGAACTAGCTCTGGCCAGAATAACAAAAGTTGTGGGATATTTCACCATGAATACAACTAAATTTGTTTTACATTTTTCTTAGTTTTCTGTGATTTTCTACGCAATTTACAAGAACCAGGAAATCACTTTAACTATTGGAGTTCACCTTTTGCAATGAGGACCCTGGAAAGATCTTTGTGTTTGCAATGTAGCCCCTAGGGGCGCTGCCGGCGCGGCTCCGGTGAAATTCCGGCGAGCATGCCTCCGGACTTGGCCGGGGAAGGATGGGGGAGGGTCTAGGGGTGCCCTAGGCTTCGACTTGATGGGTTGGACGGGGGTGGAGGGGCTCCAGCGGGCGGCCTTGGCGGCGCCAGGGAGGATGGCCGCGGCGGTGGCTGGTTCCGGTGAGGCTGCAGCCAATGCGTGGCAACCGGTGGTGGTGGCAGCTCTCGGGGATGCTAGAGGGCGGTTGGGGACGGTTGGTTGCGGTGGGGAGGCCGGAGGTGGCGGCGCCCGCGTTGGCCGGGACGGTGGGCACGGCGCTCGCGCCGGTGAGGGCATTCACGCCCTTTATAGCCGACCCGCGCGCCGGTTCATGTCCTGCGGTCCGAAGGGAGGCGCCTCAGGGACACAAGTACCAGGAGACGGCGGACGGACCGCGGGGCAAGCGGACAACCGTACGGAGGCGCGACGTTCTAAGCGACCTCGGCATCCGTGCGACGTGGGGAAGGGGCGACCTTGGGGAGCGGACCCTCGGGCAGCGTGTGCGCGCGGCCATCGAGGCGCAAGGCGCGGGCGCGTGGCGGTGGCGGGCGGCGCCGGCGGCGCGCACGGGCGCGCGCGGCGCGGCGTGACGTGGCCTGGCGCGCGGTGGCCTGACGGGAATTCAAACTGGCCCCGCGGGAAATAGTTTTTCTCCAAATTTTTGAATAGAAGTGTAATATGTGATGAA
Source organism: Cenchrus americanus (assembly GCA_947561735.1). Lineage (NCBI taxonomy): Eukaryota > Viridiplantae > Streptophyta > Magnoliopsida > Poales > Poaceae > Cenchrus > Cenchrus americanus. The sequence continues at coordinate 158,163,937 of OX387242.1, read as the reverse complement.
TAGGAAAGATGTAGATCCAACTACCCTCTACAACTTTCAAAAAGACTCTAGGGTGTTTTTCTCCACGGTTTTGGCAGGAACGTCGTGCCAACTTTGAATGCCGGCCTGTTCTGGAAAACAGGAGGTACCGTCAGTCGATCGAGATTTCACCAATTTCCACTCAAAATTTGAAATGCCAATCTACATGAAAGTTGTGTCCCTCAACAAGATGGACAACTTTCATAAAGGTAGAATTTTAAGTGTTTAGGTGAATTTTGGAGAACGCGGCAAAAGTTTCGGATGACATTCGCTAACGTCAACGGTTAAGCCGGTTTTGACCGTGTCTTTGACCACGGGTCCATTACGGGTGTGTGTAGGCTTGGTCAAGGGGTTCATTAGGGTTCATTGGTGAGGTTTTCGGGGTGATGACCCAGGTTGACCTAGGTTTGACCGGTGTTTGACTGGTTTGACTCGGCTGATCCGGTCATTAGCGTTAATGACGGTAATTAAAAACTTGGGGCGTCACAAAAGGCTCTTAAGGTGCTTTGGGTCTTTGGGGAGTTTCTGGACAAAATCAGTCTGACCGGTTTGGGTCTGACCGGTTTCCCCTGCCTGCATGAGGATAAGTCCAACAGAAGCGGTCTGACCGATTTCAGAAACCGGCCTGACCGGTTTGGGCTGCCAGCAGCCGTGTCGTTTGTGTTTCCGCTGCGTGTGTGTTGTGGCTGTTTGTTGGGTCTTGCTCCTAGGTTCAGTAGCACTTCAGTGGCTATGTGAACTTGGCAAGAGAAGCTTGCGGAAGTGCACGAGTGAAATCTGGTTAATAGGCCAAATTCTTGAATAGAATTTTTATCGGCCCCCATTCATCCCCCCCCCCCCCCCTTTCTGGTTCGCCGTTTCAGTCCTTCAAGTGGTATCAGAGCCGGTTCGGGTCTTTATTGACTCTAACCAGTCTAAGATCCAAGGATGGCGTACCAGGAACGGGGTTTAGGTCCTCCATACTTCGATGGAAAGAACTACCAGATGTGGAGTAAGCGGATGGCGGCGTTCCTCCGCGGTAAGGGACAGATCCTTTGGGATGTCAAGGTGGACACAGGCTATGTCCAGCCGATGAACTTCCTTGCTCCAGGATCGAGGGACATGTTCGACGCCAACAATAAGGCGGTCAACTACTTGTTTCGTGCTTTGTGTCAGCTTGAGTTCGATCGGGTGCACACCGAGCACTTGGCTTGTAGAATCTGGTTGGTGTTGAAGGAGGCTCATGTTGGGAATGCCCAGGTTCAGGCTCGGATGTATGGGGCTTACCGGAGAGAGTACGAGAACTTCACTCATCTCCCCGGTGAGTCCATCGATGCCTTGTTTCAGAGGTTCACGGTGGTTGTGAACAACATGAGCACCAATGTGGACGTGCTCCCGTACGATGATCATGATAGAGCTTTCAAGCTCTTACACTCTTTGGATCGAACGATTTGGGGCGGAAAGTTCGAGGCCATTGTCGAGTCAGAGAAGTATGACACTCTGACAGTGGACGAGTTGTTCTCGAAGCTCAAGTCGGCTGAGGTGGATAGGGGCATGACAGCCAAGCTCGAGGGTCCGACTGACTCCCATAGTCTTGCCCTCGTTGGTGGTTTGAAAGGAAAGGCTAACACTAACCAATCCACCAGGATGTTCGCTTTGTCCTCTTTGATGTTTATGCTAGATGAAGAGTTCAATGTGCTTGGAGAGGACGAGCTGACATTGCTGATGAGGAGGTTCGAGAGGCTGCACGAGAACCAAGTGAACATGAGGAGGAACACAAGGACGTGCTTCTAGTGCGGCAAGCCGGGACACTTCGTCGCCGACTGCCCGGAGAAGGTCGAGAACAAGGACGCCTACAAGCACTAGTCAAGGATGGATGGCAAGTACTGGCCGAGGCGTGACCACAAGAGCAAGCACAAGAACAAGCACAAGGATGAGCGATGATCAAGGAACAAGGAGAGCCAAGGCAAGGCCCGAGCGATGGTTGGAGCGAACGATGTCGACTCCAGTTCCGCGTACTCCACCTCGAGCTTGAGCAGCAGTGAAGACGAAGGTGATCGTCGCAAGAGCAGGAAGTCGTCCAAGAACCTGAGCGAGCTGAGCTGCTTCGCTAGAGACGGCATCTGCACCATGGCGCTGAGCTCCGGCAGTAAGAAGAGCACACAGAGCCACTTGGACTCTGATTCCAACGACGAGGTGCGTGATGAGCTTCCCTTCTTGCGTCAGGAGAATGAAAGGCTTGGCTCGTTGCTTGATAACCGTGATGACATGCTTAGAGAGGCCAAGAAAATGAGAAAAGAGCTTAGGGCTTCACTCGAGGATGCTACGACTAGAGTGGCTGAGCTAGAAACATAGGTTCTTGGTAGCAAGCTTGAGATTGATTCCCTTAAGGCTAGCCCTGTTGTTTCTGATGAGGTTTATTGTGCTGATTGCTCCATCTTTCTTGCTGGTCTTGCTTTGTTTAAGGAGACGCATACCTCTAAGTGTGAGGAACTAGATGTGCTTAGGGTTGAAGTGGCTGAGCTTAAATCTAGATATGCTTTGCTAGGTGCTTGCACTTCTTGCCCTGTCCTACATACAAAAATTGATGAGATGCATGTTTACACTGCTTCCCTTGAGGTTAAGATGAAAGAACCAATTCCTACATCTTGCTCTACCTGTGAAATGCATGCTTTGAAGAATTTAGAACTTGCGCATTATGTTGATCGTTTGCAGGATGAGAATGATGAGCAGAGAAAGTTCATGGGTTGGTTGTCTGGTCAAGAGCCTCAGTTGAGGATAATGATCGAGTCATTCAAGAGGTAGGATGGTGAGGGACTTGGGGCAAACAAGGTTGGTGAGGGAAGTGGAGAGAATAACCCAGAGCCACCAAAAACTCACCACAAAAATAATTTCCCTCCCAAACCTAACCATCTTAGGAACCGACTAGACACAACCCCAGCTCCACCCGTGTTTCCTCCACCAACAAACGATTTCCAAAAGCCTTTCAAGTTTGTGAGCACTTCGGGGAAAGTGTTCTTTGGGAAAGAGAGTGAGAAGGCTAATGAGGAGAAATCGGTGGAGAAGACAAGTGGAAAGAAACCAAGTGAGCAGCCGCAATCCAAGCCCAAACCTAAGCTTGTGAGGTTTCATTATGGCTATTGTGGGAGAGATGGCCACAAGGATGAGTTTTGCTTCAAGAGGAAGCGAGAGGAGAGAATGGCGAAAGAGTGGGCTAACATGGACAAGTATCACCCCTCTAGTGGTGTACTTGAGCCTCGTGTGCAGATGCCCAGGGCCAAGGCAAGTGTGAGGAAGGCAAGTGTGAGGACAATTCCGGCTTGGGGAGATCGAAAGGCTGCAGGAGGTGTTACTAGAGGAGTGAAACTGGTCAGACCGGTTTGGGGTCTGCAGAGTGGCAAGTTTGGTTTTCGTGCTCGTGAGGAGTCTCGGTTTGTCTCAGGTGGTCGTGGTTCTGGTGGTGGGTCTGGAGAGTCAGCAGGTGGTCAGTTTGCTATGCAGTCTCCCTCTCGTACTCAATACGGGAATGGGAGGAGTCGTAGCTTTGAGATGGAGAGGAGGGACGATCCACGGTTCTCCTTTCGTGGTTTTGATCCTCCTCCAGGCAGAGAAGGTTGGTTTCCTTAGAGTGGTTACCGAGGTGGTGTTCGTAGTGGTAGTTTTGGTAGGAAAGATGGTTTGGTGTGTGCTAACCCCACTTTCTAGTAAATGGCTCGGCACTGGTTTTATTCTTTTGGTACTAATCCCAGTGCTGAGTCATTTGTTCGCTCACGTGCTCATTTTTGAATTTCAGGTGGGAGACTTGAAGAACATTTGGTTGATTGACTCCGGTTGCTCGAGGCATATGACTGGAGACAAGGGGTGGTTCTCAAGTCTCGTCCCGGTGGTGACAAGGAGATACATCACTTTTGGGAATAATGGGCGTGGGCGTGTGCTTTCAGAAGGTGAGATTAAGGTGAGTGACAAGATCACTCTCAAGTGTGTGGCTCTTGTTCAATCGCTAGGGTACAATTTGCTTTCTGTGTCCCAGCTGTTGGATGAGGGTTTTGAGGTGTTGTTTCGGCCTGGTGGTTCTCGGATTTTGGATTCTCGAGAGGACCTTGTCTGTATGGTCGTTCCCGTGGGTCAGTTGTTTCGTGCAGATTTTTCTCAGTCTTCGGGTGTGAAGCGTTGTTTCTTGGCTGGTTCTTCGAGTGAGTTGTGGAGGTGGCATAGGAAGTTGGGTCACTTGAGCTTGGACCTTTTGTCTCGCTTGAGTAAACTAAATTTGGTCCGAGGATTGCCACGGTTGAGGCTTGAGAAAGAGTTGGTTTGTGCTCCGTGTAGGCATGCCAAGATGGTAGCCTCTTCTCACCCGCCTCTCACCGATGTGATGACTGAGCGTCCATGCGAGCTGCTCCATATGGACCTTGTTGGCCCAGCTCATGTGCGATCTGCGGGTGGGAAGTGGTATGTCCTTGTTGTGGTGGACGACTACTCTCGGTATGCGTGGGTGTTCTTTCTCGAGGATAAGGGGGGGGGGACGTTTGGTTTTCTTCGAGATCTTGTCTTGAGGTTGAGGAACGAGAGGCATGGAGATGCCATACGAGCAATCCGTAGTGATAATGGCTCAGAATTCAGAAACTCTCGTTTTGAAACCTTTTGTCATGACTTGGGTCTTGAACACCAGTTCTCGAGTCCGTATACGCCTCCCCAGAATGGTGTTGTGGAAGGGAAGAACAGGACCTTGTGCGAGATGGCTCGGATGATGCTTGATGAGCATAGGACTCCGAGAAGGTACTGGGCTGAGGCGGTGAATACCGCGTGCTATGTGTCGAACAGGATCTACCTCAGAGTGCATAAGAAGAAAACATGCTATGAGTTGATGCACGGTCGCACACCCAAGGTGAGTCACTTCCATGTCTTTCGTTGCAAGTGCTTTATTCTTAAGAAAGGGAGGAAGTTGGATAAGTTTGAGTCTAGGTCGGTCGATGGTATTTTCTTTGGTTATGCATCTCATTCTAGAGCATATCGTTTGCTCAATCTTGAAACTAACCAAATCGTGGAGACTTGCAAGGTAACCTTCGACAAGACACAGCCACGTAGTCAGCTTGTCTTTGAGTGTGCAGGTGATGATGATCTTGGCGAGGAGATCATTCAGGAGGAAGAGCATGAACTTGGTGACGATGAAGATGGCAGTGCGGTGCCCCCAGCTGAACTTGTACCCACTACTTCGACTACCGTGGTGGACGGACCCTCTCCTACACCTACAACGACAAATCAAGATCGAGGAGAAGCTACAGTTGAGGGGGAGGTAGCGTCAAGGAGAGAACCTCTATGACGAGTACAAGTGGATCACCCAGCTTCGAGGATCATCGGCGACTTAAATGAACGCACTACACGGTCGAGGGTTCGAAACAATTCTCATTTCACTCATGCTGCATGTTTTGCTACTTTTGAGCCCAAAGACATTGGACACGCACTATCTGATCATAATTGGGTTAATTCGATGCATGAGGAGTTGGAGAACTTTGAGAGGAATCAGGTTTGGGAGTTGGTTGACCCTCCCACAGGGTGTAAGCCGATTGGTACAAAGTGGGTGTGGAAGAACAAAGGGGGAGAGAAAGGTGAAGTGGTGAGAAACAAGTCAAGGCTTGTTGCTCAGGGGTTCAAACAGAAGGAGGGGATCGACTACGAGGAGACTTTTGCTCTCGTAGCCCGTTTGGAGGCAATAAGGATCCTTCTAGCCTCTTCCGTGGCTAAAGGGTTCAAGTTGCACCAAATGGATGTGAAGAGTGCTTTCCTAAATGGTGTTTTGGAGGAAGAAGTGAATGTGACGCAACCACCGGGGTTTGAGAGTGAGAAGTACCCCCACCGGGTGTACAAGTTGATGAAGGCGCTTTATGGGTTGAAGCAGGCGCCTAGAGCTTGGTATGGCAGGTTGAGGGGGTTCTTGTTCGAGAGAGGTTTTGAGATGGGGAAGGTCGATCAGACCTTGTTTCTACTGAGGCAGGGCAGAGATATCCTGGTTGTGCAAGTGTACGTGGATGATATTGTCTTTGGTGGCTCGTCTAACTCTCTTGTTGCGAGGTTTGCAGAGGATATGAGCAGGGACTTTGAGATGAGCATGATGGGTGAGTTGCAGTTCTTCCTAGGGCTACAAATCAAGCAATCAAATGATGGAACATTTGTGCACCAAGCTAAGTACACCAAGGACTTTGTGCGGAAGTTCAAGATGGAGGATTCCAAGGCTATGACGACACTGATGAGTACGACTACAGCTCTTGATGCGGACGAGGAAGGTGAACACGTGGACCAGAAGGAGTACCGAAGCATGATCAGGTCACTCCTCTACTTGACGGCGATGAGGCAGGACATCCGGTTCTCGGTATGTCTGTGCGCTCGTTTTCAAGCGTCTCCGAGGACATCCCATCGGCAAGCGGTGAAGCGAATTTTCAGGTACTTGCGTCACACTCCCGACTTGGGCCTTTGGTACTCCGCGTCCTCCTCTTTGGCACTTCATGGTTTTTCGGATGCGGACTTTGCCGGGTGTCGGTTGGATAGGAAGTCCACTTCTGGGACTTGCCAGTTTTTGGGTTCTTCTTTGGTGTCTTGGTCTTCCCGCAAACAGTCGATTGTTGCTCAATCCACTACTGAGGCCGAGTACGTTGCCGCTGCTAGTTGTTGCTCTCAGCTCCTTTGGATTTCATACACCATGAGTGACTTTGGTGAGGAGTATACCCATGTCCCACTTCAATGTGACAGCACCAGTGCCATACGTGTTGCCAAGAACCCAGTGCTCCATTCCAAAACCAAGCACATAGAAGTAAGGTATCATTTTCTGAGAGACAATGTTGAGAAAGGGAAGATAGCTTTGATCCATGTACCCACACATGACCAACTAGCAGATATTTTCACCAAACCCCTAGATCAAGCAACTTTCACTCGTTTGCGGGGGGACTTGGTGTGTGTTTGATTTCTTGAGCTTTGTGTGTGGGAGCTCCTTTGTAGCATATGTATAGCATTTCTTTGTGCATTTCTTGCATTTGGCATGGCATATGTAACATGATGTATAGGCATCCTTGTATCTTAGATTGCATGGATTTTGTATCATATGCATTTTGTAGGAAAAGCTTCTCTCATATACATTGTTCACCGTGATGTGCTATATGTGATCTTGTGAGCTAGTTTGGTATGCTATGGTTAGTTTGGCTTAGCTCTTGATGATCTTGATTTATATCCATGGTTGATGGCTATGCTTTTGAAAAATGTCACATATATGCTCTCTCATGTGTAAATACCTCCATAGGATCTTGACATGTTTTAGTGGCTTGGTTATACTTAATTTGTGGTTGGATAGATAGTTTATTGATCATATGGGGCCAAAGGCTCATTTGCCATCATGAATGTTTAGCCCTCTTGCTTTATCTTATGGGGGGGGCATAAGTTTCTTTTTGTCGCAAAGACATTTCATATACTAATTATGAATCTGAAAATGAAATGTAAAATGCGTGGAAAATGTGCTCCCATGTCATTTGTGCTGAATTTAATTTGCTTTGGGTGCTAAACCGTTGCATGATGCCTACCAATGAGAAGTCTCATACATAGAAGTAGGCACATGGCTCGGTGGCTTTGACATGACATGAGGTACTTGTGGGTGTTTGTGATGGTCTTATGATTAGAATGGTTGTCCTAGCATGAAGTTTGTGTGGCTTTGCCATTTTGACATGCTTTTGCTCATGTTTAGGTTTTTGCTCATGAGAGAGTAACTTTTCGCAAAATTACTCAAATCCTTGTTAGCCTTGTCAAATGGTTGTAAAACTTGGTGATCATGTAGTTGAGGTCATTACGAACCTGTAGAGTATCTAACTTTCTCATTTGGACTTGTGTAGCTCCTTGTGATGAATTTTGTATACTTGAGAAGCTCTAGGTTGCATTTTTTTCAAATTTGTGCCTTGATTCATGCATTGGCAACAAGGGGGAGAAAGGAAGGTGGAGAAAAGTTGCATTGCATCCCTGGAACCTATCCCAAGAGCCAAGGGGGAGCTTGTGCATTTCTTTTGCATTTTTGGTTTTTGGGGGTGTGGTCTGCTGTGTGAAATCGGCCTGACCAGTTTGGAGAACCAGTCTGACCGGTTTTGGTGGAACCGATCTCACCGGTTTTGGGAACCGGCCTGACCAGTTTGTGCCCAGGGTTGGCAGTTGTTCAGGGGGAGTTTGCATATGTGCAGGGGGAGCTCTTGTTTTCTTTGGTGTGTTGTGATCTTTGCTTGAGCATGGTTTTGTCTCGGATGTGTCGAGCCGTTGCCCTTGCCTAAGGGGTCCGAGACTTGTCTTCTTCAAGTGATCTTGTTCTTTGCTTTTCTCGGCTTTCGATCGCTTGTTGAAGTGTCTTTTTATTTGTTTCTTTTTTTGTTTCCTTTTCTCTTTGTTTACCAAATGTGTGTGTTGTCAATGCACTCATCAAGGGGGAGATTGAGGACCATGTGTGGTTCGAGGACCGGTGGATGGTCGCTTCCTTGTGTGATGAGTGATTGACAACATTGTGTGGACTGATTCATGGCTAAGTATTGCAGGTGCAGGTTGCGTCTTGACTCGTGTTGGTGCAGGTGAAGAACAAGCGCGAAAGGTCATTGCCGGTGTGGCCTCCAGGTGTGGAGAAGACAAGTAGGCTTTCTTTCGAGGGACCCGGTGGACAGCAGGGTCCAGTGCGGGCCGCATGGTGGCAAGAACAGAAAGATGAAGTTGGTGGACGGTTTCTTCGTTGATCCACAAAACCAAGGTCGAGCTGGGACTTCGTGGGAGCCAAGTCATGAGTGGTGATTGGCGGAGGCTACATCAAGTTCGCGGGGTTTGCGGTGGTTCACCAGAAAATCATCGGGTTACTCTGCTAAACCACAAAGCCGAGGCAGAAGGCCGGGCGTGGCTGTCTGGCCAAAACTGGCCTGACCGGTTTGGAGAACCGGTCTGACCGGTTTGGGGTCGCAGGGCGCCGGAAGCTTCGAAGCGGAGGACACGCGTCGGGATCACAAGGCTTGCGTCGAGGCTACGCGAGCTGCAGTCGCTAGGCATCCGTCCGATGGTGCTATGAAGACAAATTCCCAAAGTGCCCTTGGTATGCTGTGTTGACCGTGAAAATCCGTCAACCTAGCCATGAGTTTACCTTCCGTGTTGGCATGAGTTTTATACCTTATCCATTGGTACTAACCCCCGTGGTATAACAAGTTCACATGTGCATGTCGGTTTTGGAGTTTAATGTTTATGCAGGGTTTTAGTGTTGAATGCAAGACTTTCGGGATAAGTTCATCAAGCACCTCATGACAAGACCTTGAAGCCCCGTACAAGTCGTGCAACGAAGCAAACTTAACTCCAAGAAGCCAGGAACTTGATCCGAGAAGACGACACACTCCGAGGACCTGACCAGAAAAGTGCTGAATCTTGCAAGACAAGGAGTTGAGTCCAATTCGGATAGAAACTGACGACACGGACCTACATACAGAAGGGGGAAACATCCAGGAAGCAAGGGAACCGACGTAGAGCAAAGGAGGCCTCGGGGCCGGGCTCCGGATGGGCCCAGCCGGCCGGCCGGGTCCGGTCGGCCCGGGCCCATCCAGGGCCCATTTGCCCCCTCCTTTGCCCTAGCCGCCAATCGGGCTATTTATAGCCCCCTGACCGAGAGCCACGGAGAGGAGAATTCGTCATCGACCGCCGAGGAGCAGAGAAGAGAGGGACACCATCTCGGAGAGGAGAGGGTCGAGCTAGTTGACTAGGGTTCCCCTAGCCGACGTGGGAACCTTGCACGGAAGACCACGTCGGAGTTCCTGGAGCTAGAAGAAAGATCAAGGAAGGATCCCGGTGGTGATCTTGTGTATGTATCATTGTTATAGTTGAATTATCAAGTTGAATCTTTTCCTATCGATCAAGTGTTTCCTCGAAGATTTCGTTTTTCGATTGGCTTTGCTTATTCCAAATTCTATTCTCGAGATAGATTACTTAGGGTGTTCTTGTAGCCGCGGTGGCTAGAGGTACACGCCGGATCTTCCGAAAGAATCTCGACTTGTCTTTTGACTCGCCCTAAGCTCCCCGCATGAATAGGGATACGTTGTGATAGAACGGGGGTTCCGAAAGGCGGATGTTTTCGGATTTGGACGGGAAACCACGATTTAAAGAGGCTTCTATTAAGATTCGATTTGCTACTTCTTCTCTTGCTTGGAACTTCAACAAAAGGCTTACCCCGATCCCTCTAGATCGGTTTATCTACCCAATCTTACTTTGTTTTCTCCGGTCTTTAGTAGATTAGATTAGTTTCGTGTCTTTTACCTAAATGCATTAGGGTTTCTTTTATCGAAGATTGAAGTTACTTGGCTTTATTAGATTAAATTTTGCGTCACACATTTGTTCCACGGATTCGATACCTTGGGTTCACCACTCGAGGGAAGAAGGGTCCCTTGACTACGACGGGAGACTTGTCCGCTTGCAAGTCACAAACGAACTTTGATACAATTATTAACCGTCAACAAGCCCCTTTTTCTGGCGCCGTTGCCGGGGAACAAGTGATCAAGATTTGATTTTTTATTGCCCTTTTGTAATTTTCAGTTTTCTTTTTGTTTTTATTTTTGCATCTACTAAATTTTGATCATCCTCAAAATACATCTAATCTAGTTTGTCTAACCCTAGTTTTTATAGATTTGTTTTTACTTTCTAGTTTTTTTTGCATACTTTGTTTATAGCTAACCCTAACAGGAGATGGACGGCTACCTCTCCAACAAACCCGATAATTTTGTGGATGATCCAGAAAAACTTTACAGGCTAAGGAGACGCGAAGCACATCAAGCTAAAAAGTTGGATTTTGTAGATTCGGAGTCGGAAGACAAAGGATCGCAGGAATCTCCGAAGAATTCACCACCTCAAAGTCCTCGGGAGAATCGACTTCCACCGATGGGTGACCAACCACCGCAAGAACGCAAGATTGGGGAGCTATGCACCCCAGACATCATTGACCTACCAATCTTGAACCTTGAGGAGATCGGAAGACCGTTCGAGATCAAGACCTCAACAATCCGCATGGTGCAACATTAACCCTTCACCGGTAAAGAGGACCCGAACCTTCACCTCCAAGCATTTATTGAACTATGTCAGACTTTCAACATGGATGGGGTGACTCAAGACCAAATGAGGGCAATGCTTTTTTCGTTTCCAGTACTCGGGAAGGCTTTGCAATGGTTCCACTCTCAACCGACGGAGACGGTGCAAAATTGGAACACGTTGATGAAGGCTTTCATGAAGGAATACTACTCACCAGGTAAAACTCAAAGCTTGCGTAATAAGATTGCCACCTTTGTTCAATATACTACGGAAACTATCTCGGAGGCATTCGAGCGCTTCAACGAGTACACCCGGGCGGTTCCACATCACAAGTTCCCGAAGGAAGACCTCGTGCAAAAGTTCTATCAAGGACTCACCATGGCGTCAAGGACGATCATCGATGCATCGGCGGGAGGATCCATCATCGAACTTACACCGACGGAAGCTTTCACTTAATTCAAGAAGGTCGCGGATAATGACACATGGGCGTCGTCCGGGCGCCTACATCCGGTTCAACCCACGGGGAATGTCAAAGGAGTCTTGCAAGTGGAGAAGGAGAACATACTTTAAGGCAAGATCGACTTGCTCATGAGGAGGTTAGAGAAGATGGAGATGGAAAAAAAGTGGCTCAAGACTTGAAGGCCGCCGAAGCAAGGTCCACATGCGAAGAATGTGGAGAGTATGGCCATGTCCGCAAAGATTCTCCGGAGGAAGCCAAAGTGCTCGACTACATGAGGAAGGGAGAATTGCCGAACTTCCGCTACGGGCAAGGTAGGTCTCAATTTAATGCAAGCTCATCTATTCCTAACGCGGTTCCGATTCGTATACAATTGAAGGAGTTCATGGATGAGCAAGCTAAGATCAACAAGGACATCGTCACCAAGTTCAAGACCATAGACAAGGTGTTGGAGAACATCGATAGCAAAGTGACGGAGGTCGGAAGTTCCAATCATCAAGTGCTCAACATGATGAAGATGCTCGAGACGCAAGTTGGACAACTAGCGGGGCGCCTCACTAATGATGAAGGGAAGCTTCCGGGACAACCCAAATGTCCTGAATCGGCGAAGGCCATTCAGACACATTCGGGGAAGGAGACCGAAGATCCGGAACGTTCCGCGGGAGCAAGGAAGCTTAAACCATCCACCGAGGTGGAAGGAGTTGCTAAAGAGAAGGTTACGGGGATCGTCACCGAGGAACCCGAATTTGAGATGCCGGAGGAAGACACGAGGATACCGCAACTCAAGCCACGCTACTTCCGAGGTAAACTTGACAACCACTTTGAGAAGTTTGTGGAAGTTGTGCGTAGACTTAGCATCAACATGCCATTACTAGATGCCCTACAAGTACCTACATATTCTCGTTACTTTAAAGACATACTTGCAAATAAATATGAGATAGCAACACTCAGGGTAGATCATGTTAAGATGTCCGAGGAGTGTAGTGCCGCTATTGCGAATGGGCTAGAGAAGCAAAAGGACCCCGGGTGCCCTACAATTCCATGTTCAGTTGGTTCTTTCAACTTCGAGAAGGCGTTATGCGACCTTGGAGCTAGTGTAAGCGTCATGCCGAGGGATGTGTTCGAGAAGCTACGCCTACCAATGGAGCCTACGGGTATATGTTTGGAGTTGGGAGACAACTCCATTCGCTATCCCTTGGGCATTGCTGAAGATGTACCCGTGAAGGTCGGACACCACTTCATCCCCGTCGACTTCGTTGTGCTCGAGATGGGAGAGAGGGAGAAGCCGCCGCTCATCCTAGGGAGGCCTTTCCTCAAGACCGTGGGAGCTACTATTGATGTTGGCAAGGGGGAGATCATGTTCGATATCAACGTAGAAAGGAGTTCCTTCAAGTTCCGTCCAAGAATCGAGGCATGCAACATGATTGGAGTAAAGGGAGAACCAAAACAAACGGAGGGGCTGAAAAAGAAGAAGGAGCCGAAAAAAATGAACGTAAAGAAAATCAAAGAAGGTGTTGCATCCGTCAAGACAAAGGAAGAGAAGCCGCCTGTGAAGACCAAAAAAATGACTTAGCCGGAAGACAAGCCCGTGCCCAAGATGGTGCGGAAGTGGGTACCCAAGATTGCAACGCCCGCAAAGAGCGTTGATCCGGAGTAATCAAGTGAAGAAGTCTCCTATGTGCTTGTTTGTTCTTTTCTTTTCGAGAAACCTCAACCAAATAATTTCAGAACCTAACTCAACCTTTCACCCTCATTATGGTTCTGAGGTTGACTTATTTTTCATGCTCAAACCACACGAGTAGGGTCACGATTTATATTTAGGTGTTAATAAAATTCAGCACGTGGTAGAACTCGCGTGAACCTAGAAATCAAAACTTTTGGTTGGTTTAAAAATCAATATCCTTGGTTTCTCTAGGATTAGAATTTTTCTAAGCCTATTCTAATTTTGTTTTATTCAAAATGTTTCTTATTTAGCCAAAATTAGAACCTAAACCTACGCCCCCATGATCAAGCCGGGAAAAAGTCTGCTCTCAACCGATGAAGGCAAACTATACCGGTGAGACCAAAATCGACGTAGTCGAAAAATATTTTCGAATTACATTTGTTTTTAATGGTTTAAAAACTTCTCTAAAATTATGTTTGAGCTCTTGCATGGCTCTGAAAAATATTTTAAATTTCGAATTAGAGGAGTGCTTAACCTTAAACACACCTAAATGGAGGCAATCTAGTTTGAATTAATCATGCATGCATCATTGGATTCCCTTTTATCAACTTTCACCAATTCCACATGCAAAGGACAAGCATGGTGGGTAGCAAGCATCAACTTTGCAGGAATTTCATGGTGGCATGTGAAGCAAGTGGAGCTAGGGAGCATGGACATGACCCAAAGCATGGAGCATCAAGTGGAAGGACCAATAATGCAAGGAAAGGAGTGGACGAGAGCGTTTGGGCGGTGCAACTCGTGGAGCACGTGGGCAGGAAAGTTGTAGAGGCGAAATGATCGTGCTGGAAGAAAGATGAGGCGGGGAGGTGCACCGAGGACCCCAGGCCGGCCGGCCTCACCTACTTAAGGAGCCCCCCGGCTCCCGTTTTCTGCAGGCAAGCTTCCCTCTCCTTCCTTTGTTTGTGTGTTCAAGTTTGTGTGCTCAAAACCTCCGTAGACATAGCCAACCTTCCCAAGCTTGATAGCTCAAGAAAAAATCCACATCCTTAATCCACTCAAAGTCCACATCCGAAGCAAAGAGTTTAACTACCTAGTTACCGGTTGCAGCCCGGAGTTTTAGTTGAAGAAAAGAGTGCAGCAACCATGTGGAAGAAACCCACAAGTCTCTTCTCCAAGAAGAAGAGTTCGTCGTCGTCCAAGCCGTCATCAACCACGTCTTCGAGGAGGCACTCGGTTTCCGAGTCTCCCCGGAGCATGGAGATGGATACGGCACCACCGAGGAGGAACGATGCTCTCCTCCTTGGTGGTATGAGGGCTGCAAGAAGCACATCCATGAGGTTTACCGAACCTCGTGGGCACACGGAGGAGCAGCCCGCGCCACCACGACGATCGACCCGTTTGTCGGTGTTTTGGACCGGCAACCTACTAAGGGGAGTACCCGAAGTAGATGAATGTGGCCTCGCCGAGATCGGTAACTCGAAGGAAGAGACACGTGGCACACAATTTAGACAGGTTCGGGCCGCGAGGTGCGTAATACCCTACGTCCTGTATGCTGCGTAGCTCTGGATTGATTGGGCACGATTACAAGATGGTGCAATGGTGCGCCGTGATGAGGTATGTTGAGGTGAGATGATCCTAGAGATCGGTCCCTGCCTCGCCTTATATAGTCCGGGAGGCAGGGTTACAAGTCGGAGTAGGGAGAGAGTACTAGTCGAGTACGTCTAGGAGCTTTCCATACAGTGCGGGACACGTACAACTTCCTAACCGAGTACTACTCCTCTGCAGTCCTTGTGCTCCACGCCTTCAGGTGCCGTGTAGCGCAAGCCGGGTAGTCCCAGGGGCCCACCGAGTAGTCGGTCCAGGTACCCACCGAGGTAGTGGGCCCAGGGAGGTCCATACGACAAGCCCCCGAGTACTTTGTAGTCGAGAAGGATAGCTTCAAGTAGTCTTGATGGCCTTAACGAGTTGTCCTCAAGCGTCCCTGAGTGCTACAAGTCAAAAGTTTTCAAGAGTAGTCGAAGCATCCCGAGGCTGGAATGTACTCCAGTTGATGTTTGAGCAATCCTCAAGTCTTCTCGAGTAGTCCCAAGTGTCCTCGAGTACTGCCTTCGAAGGTCTTCAAAAAAGCCAGTCTTGTTTTGAAGCCGGAGCTGATATGGAGGTGCGATTGCAAAATCGCACTCCATATGGAGTAACCCCCGAGCCTTAGGTTGAGTCGCAGGCTCTGGCTGAGGGTCCATCTGAAGTCTTGGCAAAAAATCCCGAAAAATCCGGAGAGAAAAAACCGAAGGACACGTGGCACGGAGCCCCCGAGCCTTGAGTCGAGTACTTCCTCTCAAATTGAAGGGTTATCTTGAAGAATGTGTCCTGAGATGCTCTTGAGACTAGCCGGTTCCCAGGTAGTCGAGTAGAAGTAGCCGAGCCCCCGAGGTGAGGCGCGTCGACTAGTAGAATACGAAGGGTCACGCTTAGCCGCTGAGTCAGCTGCGTGTGGGCTTATCCAGCCAGCTGTTGCGGAGCCGGTTTGACTTATAAATAGAAGCAAAAACCCTTAGGGTTTTTCACCCATCCGAGCTGCAGTCATTTTGATTCCATCTGAAGTAGATCCACTCCCAGCGCTCGCTGCCGCCGCAGTAGATTCAAGTGCGCCGCCACCCAAAGCTTTTAGGGTAGCCCCCGAGCGGATGCGCGTGAAGACTCCCTGTACTTGGAGGATGAAGCCGTCACCGTCCAAGTCGTCAAAGGCTGCCGGGAAGAAGAGGGGCCGCGAAGAGGCCGCCGCGGCCGCCACTGGAGTAGCGCCGCCAATGTCTACACCACGGGCTGATCCAAGCCGTGAATGGAAGAAATCCAAGGTGAAGACGGAAGATCTGCTGACCCTCCTGAACAGTGGGTTCATCCGGGAGAAGGTGGTCGACATGTGGAGGGCCGCTGCTGGAGATCCATATCCAATGGAGAAGGTCGAAGACGAGATTCCAATGTTCACGCGGTTCGTGGAGCGCGGGCTTGCGCTCCCGGCCAGCGATTTCTTCAAGGGTCTCCTCGGGTACTATGGAGTCGAGTACCTGAATCTGAACCCCAACGGCATCTTCCATGCCGCGGTCTTCGTGCACTTCTGCGAGGCCTTCCTAGGGATCAAGCCGCACTAGATCCTTTTCCGAAAGTTCTTCCGGGTCCAGCCGCAGCCAAGTGCTACCAACCCAAGGGTAGTCGGAGGAGCCAGCATCCAGTTGAGAGAAGATGCCGCGGAGCAGTACCTGGCGTACAAGCTTGTTGACTCCAACACCGACTGGAAGACGAGGTGGTTCTACATCACGAACCACCACCCCGGCCTGCCGAAGCCGAGCGGACGGCAGCCCAGGCACCGCGAGTGGTGGAATACGGAGCCCACCATGCAGGAGGGGATCCAGCTTCCCGAGCTGCTGGCACGCATCAAGGTGCTCAGGGAAGCGGGACTGAGGGCCGAGCACGTGGCCTTCAGTTTCATGAAGCGGAGGGTGCAGTCGTTGATGGCTCGAGACACCTTGGGCTTCGAGTACACGTCGCGGATGCCCGGAGGCGAGCTGGACGACAGCGACATCATCGAGAGGCTGTCGCGGATCTTCAAGGATATGCCGCCGTACACGGCGTGCCCTGTCCAAGAGTACTCCGCCGCGCGCCCGCCAAAGGAGGTGAGTAGTTGTACTCCCCTAGTCGAGTAGTTTTTGCTTGGTGTAGACTTGCTGATGTCTTGTGCCTTGCAGGAGGACTTGAAAAAGTTCGTCTCCGAGCCGCAGCCGCCCCCGAGCGGGATCGAGATCCCGAAGGAAGGAAAGGAAAAAGAGCGGCGAGAAGTCGGTGAAGGCAATGACACCGTCATCGTGGAGGACACCACCAACGACGAAGACGATGACGACGACAAGACGTTGCAGGACCGCTTTCAGTTGCGGTCGAGGTTTAGCCGTCCAGGCTTGCCTCATGTGCCTCTGGTGCAAGACCCCCTGACTAGCCTGGAGGCTAGCCTGGCTGCGCCGCCACGGAAGCCGCGCAACCCCGCCCGCAAGCGGGTAGCAAAGAAGCTCAAGGTCTCGGAGACCACGCCTCAGGGGTAAGATGCCTTGACTAGAGTAGTCGAGTACCCATCATGTAAATATCCTTGCTGATGAGTAGTCATCCTTGTATGCAGGAGGTGCCGCCAACGGAGCCCGTCGAGGAGGGCGACGAAGGCGTATGGGACACAGTGGGGGAGCCGGCCGGAAGTCGTAGTCCAGCCCCCACTGTCGAGGAGCTCTTGGCGCAGTTGGAGCACCAGCCCCCTGCTCCACAGGGGAGCACGGAGCCCGAAGCCGCCGCCGTTGAAGGGTGATGGCTTCAGGAGCGCAAGAGAGCGCCGCACCGGCCGCCGTTGCAGAGGAGGCGGTAGCCGCAGCGGCGCAGGAGGAGGCACCCGCCGAGGGTGGACTGGTCGACATTGCTAGCATCCTCGGTGCCCCGGCCGTGACAATAGTCCGGTCGAACTTGTAAGTACTGTATCATCCCGAGTAGTACTTGTTGTAGTAGTCGAGGTTGACTGACGACCAATTGTGTGTGCTTCTGCAGGAAATCCATGGATCTGTCCTGGGAGCGTGATGAACCCTCTTCGTCGGTGGCGGAAGAAGTTGCGCCGCCCGCCGAGGAGTCTGCTCCCACTTCCCAGGCGGTGCCCGAGCCGCCGGCTACCGAAGCGCCGTTGCCGGAGGCCAGCATAGTCGAAGGTGAATACTCCTCTGAAGCTGTGGGGCTCCTCGAGAAGTAGTTGTAGTCGCTGATGCACTCGTCTTCTCTTTGACAGGCGTTGAGGCTGAAGGTAGTGACATCCCTGCGGGGGTGCCGATGCAGAAGTCGACACCAGAGGTCCCGGAGGCTGCGGGTGCAGCCCCCGGGCCTATGGAAGGAGTCGTCGAGGAGGCCGCCGTGGCGGCCGGGGGAGAGGCGGTCACCACGTCGCCAGAGGTCGCTCTGGAGGTGGCTATCCGCTCCCCGGAGATCCAGGACGCAGAGCCCATCCGCTCTGCGCCGATGACGAAGGCCACCGCGAGTAGTCGCGGCGGAATAGAGCTGCTCGCGGACGATCTTGTCGAGCCGGCGACGGTGGCCAAGCATCTGGAGGCGATCCGTCAGGCCGAGCAATGGATGAAGGTGAGTAGTCGTAGCTTCTGAGTAGCCAATCCTCTATCGTTGAGTACTCGTGTGACTTGAGTTGTCTATGCAGGACGTTGCGGAAAGGTCCCGCGACAAGTCCAACGTGCTGCAAGGCTATGGTGACGCGGTGCTCCGAGCTGAGGTGCTGGAAGAGCAACTTGTGAAGTCGCGGAAGCACGCGGCTGCCATGTAGTCGAAGCTCGACGCCGCCTTCGTCAAATACCACAACGGTATCCAAGAGTTGCAGGCGAAGGGCGACGACTTGGTGCGGAAGAATAAGGGCCTCCGCAACAAGAACAAAGGTACGCCGCTGGACTTGTCGGGTAGTTGTTTGGAGGTCGAGAGGTAGTCTGACCCGCTGTACTGTTGCTGTGTTGCAGAGCTTGAGGGCCAGGTGGAGCAGCTGAAGTCCTCGGAGACGAGCATGAAGAACCTCTTCTACCGGGAGCAAGAAGCCCGCCAGGTACTCGAGCTCGACTACAAAGAACTTGCCTTCGAGTGCGAGAAGCACATGGAGCTCCGGATTGCATCTGACCGCGATCTCGTCAACTACTACAAATCCTTGCAGAAGTTGAATGAAGACTGCGAGGCACTGCAGGCCCAACTGAAGGAGCTCGAAGAAGACGCACTGCCGATCGCAAGGCTCCTGGTGCCGCACCGGGGCGGCCCCAAAATTGCTCCACTGGTGGATCGCCTCAAGGAAGCTCCGAGCCGGCTTGCGGCGTATGTGAAGCACATGGCGAGGTCGATCCCAAGGTAGGTCTTGGCCTTCATGAAGTCGTACTTCCCGAAGGCCCCAGTGGAAGTAGTCGCCGGCGGGGTAGTGTTAACACCAAAATTTGGTAAGGAGTCTGACTTGTGGGTCCGATTCGATAAAGAGTCCGTCTGGTGGAAGGAAGGATCTTTTCAGAGATATTCGGCAAAGAGATCTGCGGTCGGCTATCTGCTCCAGTTCGGCAAAGGAACAGTAGAGCTGATTTTGCGGGATTGAATGGTGACGTGGCTCAATCAGGGAGAACGAATGGATGGATAGGCGATCAAGCTTAAAGATAAGCTAGGCAACGAATCCATTCGAAGTTGTACTTGACATGGTATAAATATGACCTCTGAATGTATGTAACAGAACACAATCATTCTTCAATACACACCGGCCTTACGCCAAACCCTAGAGTCCTTTGTCGTGTCGTCGAGTTCTTCGAGAGGGTTCATCGATCCGTCGACCTCCGTGAGTACCGGCAACCTTGTATCATGTCTAGTATCATGCGGTGGATTGAGATCTGATGCAAGTAGTCTTGTTACCATGCTTCGTGTCATGCGGTAGATTCAAGCTTGGTTCAAGAGGGTTTCTTGTTAGGTCATGAGCCATGCGGTAGGCTAAGATCTAGCTTGAAGCTAGTTATCGGCTCTATTAGATTCTGGCAAGATCTAATAGATTCATTAAGTTACCCCGTGTTACTTTGTGTTTTACTTTATGTTTAAATTCATGTAACACACTTATGCCCAATCTAGGTGGGTTTGGATCGGCTTTACCTCTTTTATGATCCTTGTTCGAGTAGATTACATGTTTTAACACGTGGATCTTGTGTTTTCCGATAGCCGAAACCGAATTGATCTAGGTTGTTACGTGTTGCGGGTTCAAGCTTGCTAGTGTTTGTATAAATCTTGAAAGAGCCGGGTATCATGCGGTAGATGCAGGTTTTTGGGTTGCTTTGGAGCTAGTCATCCGGTGGATTAGATCCCAAATCAATCGATAGATTTACTTACTTGGTAATGTTTGTTCCTTCTTCATGGACCCCGAATCGTACTGTTCGGACCGTATTCGGTTATGTTTCTTCACGAGTAGAACACGTGCGTTATTCATGCTTTAAATGATGTATGCTTTTAGCTTTCCATATTTAGATTGTATCATGCGGTGGATAGATCTATTTGTGGAAAGTGGTACGGTTTTTCATGCAAGTTGTATCATGCGGTGGATAGATTTGTTTGATATCGTACCCGACGGGTTTTAAAGTAACTAGACATGCGGTAGACTAGTGCTTTGGATCTATGCATGCTTGTTTATTACATGATCATGTCCGTGCTTTACTTTATTCATTTATTTAATGCTAATCTTCATGGGGATCGGTCATGGCCTTGTGCACGTGCATCCTTGTTCAAACAAAGACCGATCGCTGTCATGCTTACGTCATTCATTCGGCAATACTACTTTTTCCCTTTTGCAAGTTCCCGAATGGTTGTAGTTCATTGGAAAATAGCTTTCTATAGCTATGTGTCATCCCATCTGGCTTCTTAGCCGTAAATATGGAACTGTCTGGTACCACCCGGCAAGTTCCAAGCTTTGGTATCTAACTGCTTTGTCTTTTGTTAATTTTCAGGAAAAATTGACTGGCACGTTTTGTTACTCTTCGCGCGTGTGAAGCCAGCTTTGTTCGGCTTGCTGTGTGTTTGGCGCCGGTTGCACGTTTTGCGTCAACACACTTTTTGGCACGCCTGGTGGGACACAGCCGAATAGATTCAAGATGCCCGAAATCGGAGACCTCATGGATGTCAACCTTGAAGATCTCTCTCCCGAGCAGCGGCAGCAACTCCAGGATGTCATGGACCTGTTTTAGCAGAAATGTCTGCTGTCATTCAAGAAAAACAGAAGCGGCGTCCCGTATTTGAAGAACGAGATGCCCAGGGTGTTTCTACCAGGGGAGAGCGATACCACAGCTCAGCAGGAGAAAGAGGAGTGCATGCGAGTATTCCAAGAATCTGCAGACTACATGCTTAGCAAGCACAACAAAGCTTTCCTCGGTGCGCTTCAGCAGATGATGGTGGCCGTCTTTGGCCCGGGCATGGAACAAGCGTTCAGCAAGGCACCCATCCAGGGGGGCACCGTGGAGCTGGGCGAGTCAAGCTCTCAACCGCCGTTACGGAGCCAGCCACAGCAGCCTTCTCCCCAGAGCTCTAGAAGTCAAGCGTTCCAGCCTCCTCCGCAGGGCACTGGGGGTCAGCCAGTTCAGCCCCCATTACAAGCTTCAGGAGGGCAGCCAATTCAGCCACCACCACGAGCAAAGCACGGGTCGGCCGTGCAACAGCCGAATCCGTACCAGCCTACGTATGGAGATCTAGCGTTCGGCTCGCCCGGAGCCCCACTTGCTTCCGGCCACGGGGATTGCTCCGGCGACCAAGCGGTTGCGGAGAGGAACTTGTACGGCGGAGGCTATCATGAGGTGGGAAACTACGGAGCATTTGACGCCTTCCCGCATCCGGGATACGCGCCACCGCAGGCGCACAAGAGGATGACGCCCTGGCGCGGAAAATGGCCGAATTGATGCAAAATCAGTTCGGCCTCAAGCCAAAAATGCAAGGACCCGCCTATAAGCCGCCGTTCCCAGAATGGTACTACAATGTGCTCTTGCCGCCAAGGGTGAAGCCGCCAACGGAGTTCACAAAATTTTCGGGGCAAGACGACACGAGCACGGTCGAGCACATCGCTCGTTACCTCATGCAGCTCGGGGAGTGCTCGGCTGAGGAGACATTCAGGGTCCGCTACTTCCCCGCATCACCGACGAGTCCGGCGTTCCAGTGGTTCTCGACCCTGCCCCCTGAATCAGTTGCCAGATGGAAGGACTTAGAGCGGAAATTTCACGCTCATTATTTCAGTGGCAGCTCGGAGAAGAAGTTGATCGACCTCGCCACCCCGAAGCGAGAGGCACGGCGAGACGCCGCTCGAATTTCTTAGAAGATTCAGGGAGGTTAAAGGCATGTGCTTCTCGCTTAACTTGCCAGACGACCAGTTGGCTGATATGGCCGTCGCCGGGATGCTGTCGGCCGTGCGTGAAAAGTTGTTCGGGATGGAGTTTGAGAATCTGGGCCAGCTATCACAGAAGCTATCACTGATGAGCAATCAGGCGTACGGCTTTAAGAAGGATGCCAAATTTGGCAAGCAGCATGACGTCGCTGACGTCTACAACCAGTTCTTGGACAAGGCTGATCTGTTCGAGGATTCTGATGATGAATTGGATGTAGCCGCAGCGAGAGATCATGTGGGGGAAGGAGCCTTTGACAATGAATCGGCCGGGTCAAGCGGACCAAGGGTACTTATGATTTTGATATCATGAAGGCTGACAAATTGTTCGAGCTCTTAGTGAAGGAAGGCCGAATCAAGTCGCCACGAGGGGCATTCCATGCTTCGGCCCGATGGAGTTAAAGCAAAACGTTACTGTGGCTTCCACAACAGGGATTCACACTCCATCAATGATTGCAGGGTCTTCAGGATGAGGATCCAGAAGGCCATCCAGGAGGGTCACCTTAAGTTCGACAACAAAATGAAGCTGGATGGCCACCCCTTCCCTCAGAACATGGTGGGCTTTTTCGTTAACGTGATAAGACGGCGAGGAGAAGGGAAAAGTCAAGGTCTTGACCTCAGCCAGGTCTAGACAAGATGGAGCAGTGGACCCAGAGCGCCAAGTGACTCTGGAACAGGTGCAAGGTGAAGCCCCCCGCATTCTTAGGAGTCACATCGAAATTGGGGAGTCATCCAGAGCCAAGCCCAGGGTGACATCGCGCATCCTCCTCAACAAGTGGCAGCGCCAGATGGAGAAAGAGCGCTACCAGAAGCGACGCTACGAGGAGGAGAAGCGCAGAGCCGAAGAAGAAGCACACAGAAGGAACCGGGAGCAAGACACACGCGAGCGGGGAGCGCGCACACTGGGGATGTGCCTTCTTCAGGCATTGCTGGAATGAGGGTTTAAAGCTGCCCACGTTGAGGAACTGTCCTGAATGCAGTGACAGGTATGTTGAGTACAGGCAGGAAACTGCCAATCGCCGATCCGTCCATGAGAGAATTGGAAGGATCCACCCTAATGGGGATCGGCGCCAAAAAATTGAAGTCATCGATCACCCCAGGAAGCGTCAAGCTGATCTAAGGTGGGCTGATCAAGAAGAGGACGAGGACGACTACATCTGGCAGAAGGGGCGGTGGTGCCCGCCCGGCCTACGCAAGAGTCGAAAAGACGGGTCCAGCGCTTGAGGAACCGCGAACGGCGAAGGGGCGGGATCCGGACGAGGAGGGGTGTGGCGCCCCAAAGACCAACCGGAAGGATCGAAGCGTTCGTCTCCAACATGCATGGTATACTTTCTGCCGAACGAGTTCATGGCTCATGCTAACCAGGTTATGCAGGAGGAAGCTTCCTTCGATGATGAGCAGACCGGAGGAATGATGGCACAAATGGTGCTGGCCAAGCAGGCCATTTTCGACAAGCTGGCCAAGAATCGTCATATGAGGCCGCTGTACTTGGGAGGATACGTCAATGGCAAGCCATTGACCAAGATGTTTGTCGACGGTGGAGCGGCAGTCAACGTAATGCCGTACACCACCTTCAGGAAACTTGGCATGGGCCCGAGCGATCTGATGCCTACAAGCATCATCTTGAATGATTTCGCCGGGAACCCCTCAGACACCAAGGGATGCGCTCACGTGGACTTGATGATCGGGTCCAAGACGCTGCTCACCACCTTCTTTGTCATCGAAGGCAAAGGAGCCTACATCCTGCTGCTTGGGCAGGACTGGATTCATGCTAACTGTTGCGTCCCATCCACCATGCATCAACAGCTTATCCAGTGGGTGGACGATGAGATCAAGGTTGTCCAAGCAGACGACTCCGTGAGCGTGGCAAACATGGAACCAGCCTTCTGGGAATACCAAGGTATTAATTGTTTCTCAGGGAAAGACTGGGGAGAAGGTCCTGTTGAACCTGTCAGCAGTGATCAACAGCCGATTCAAGCAGTCGGCTCTTATAGCAATTTTTAATGGAGAACCCCGTAGATGGCACTGATGGCAAGTTAGGGCGAGGATTCATGTCGGCTGATAAATTAGAAGAGGTTGACATTGGAAGCGGTGATAAGCCAAGGCCGACGTTCATCGGTGCAAACTTGCGGCCCGGACTTCGGGGGGGGAATTAATTAAGCTTCTCAAAGAATATAAGGATTGCTTCGCCACGGGATTATTCGGAGATGCTCGGATTGGATCGTTCCATCGTCGAGCATCGGTTGCCAATCAAACCTGGTTTCAAACCATATAAGCAACCACCCCGGAAAATCTACAAGGATGAGGTATTGGCCGATGTGAAGAAAGAAGTTGAAAGATTACTTGATGCAAACTTCGTTCGGCCATGCAGATATGCGGAGTGGATTTCTAACATCGTCCCTGTGTACAAGAAGAACGGAAAAATGAGGGTTTGCATAGATTTCAGGGACCTGAACAGAGCTACTCTGATGGATGGTTACCCAATGCCTATTGCCGATTTTGTTGATTGACGCCGCTGCTGGACACAAGGTGATCAGTTTCATGGATGGCAATGCGGGATACAATCAAATCTTCATGGCAATAGAAGACATTTCAAAGACGGCCTTTAGATGTCCTGGTCATATAGGCCTGTTTGAGTGGATAGTCATGACGTTTGGGCTAAAAAATGCCGGTGCAACTTATCAGTGGGCCATGAATTACATTTTTCATGAGTTGATTGGCAAAATTGTGGAGATCTACATTGCTGATGTGGTAATCAAGTCCCTAAGTCATGACACGTGTTTGGATGATGTAAAGAGGACCTTAGAGTGCACCAAGAAACACGGTTTGAAGATGAACCCAAACAAGTGCGCTTTTGGGGTATCAGCTGGAGAGTTCTTGGGGTTTTTAGTACACGAAGGAGGAATTGAAGTTGGCAAGAAGAGCATGAAGGCTATTGATGAAGTTGTTCCTCCAACTAACCTCAAGGAGTTGCAATCACTGCTCGGCAAAATCAACTTCGTGAGAAGATTCATTTCAAATTTATCATAGAAGGTGTTGCCATTCTCTCCATTACTGAAGCTGAAGAAAGATCAGAAGTTCACATGGGGCGACGAACAACAAAAGGCTTTCGATGAGATCAAGAAGTACATGAAGGAGCCACCAGTGCTGGTCCCTCCTCAGCTAGACAAGCCTTTCAAGTTGTACGTGGCGGCCGATACCCAAACCATTGGATCGGCCCTTATTCAAGAATTCGAAGGGAAGGAGCGGGTAGTAGCATATCTTAGCCGAAAATTACTTGATCCTGAAACCGAGGTATTCCTACGTAGAGAAACTGTGTCTTTGTGTGTACTACTCGTGTACAAAGTTTCGGCACTACCTGTTGAATGCCGAATGCACTGTGTATTCCAAGTTTGATGTGATAAAACATATGTTATCTATGCCAATTTTGAACGGCAGGATTGGCAAGTGGATTTTAGCTTTATCAGAGTTCGAGCTGAAGTTCGAATCGACAAAAGCCATCAAAGGTCAAATCATTGCCGATTTTATAACTGAACATCGTGATCCGTCAATTGATCTGCTTGAGATTACCCCTTGGGCTTTATTTTTTGATGGATCATCATGTGGTAAAGGTGGAGGAATAGGGATCCTACTGATTTCGCCCAGAGGTGAGATGTTTGAATTTGCCATCCCTATACAACCCACCGTCACAAATAACCAGCCGAATACGAGGCATCTTCGCGAGGGCTTCAATACTTGAGAGAAGCAGGGGCCGTTTCAGTTGAAGTTTATGGAAATTCGGAGCTGGTGATCAAGCAATTGAACGGCCAATACGAGTGCAAAAGTGAAGCGCTGAGGAGTTACTACGAAGAATGCAGGGAAATCTTGAAGAGCTTCCCGTTGGTAACTCTACAGCATATTCCTAGAGAACATAACGAAGAAGCAAACAGGCTGGCTCAAAGCGCCTCTAGTTACAAAGAGAGTCAAGAAGCGTTTGCTGTAGAGGCGTGTGTGTTGACGGTTAATAATTGTATCAAAGTTCGTTCTTGACTCGCAAGCGTACAAGTCTCCCGTCGTAGTCAAGGGACCCTTCTTCCCTCGAGTGGTGAACCCAAGGTATCGAATCCGTGGAACAAATGTGTGACGCAAGACTTAATCTATTAAAGCCAAGTAATCTTCAATCTTCGATAAAAACCTAATGCATCTAAGTAAAAGACACAAAACAGATCTAATCTACTAAAAACCGGAGAAAACAAAGTAAGATTGGGTAGATAAACCGATCTAGAGGGATCGGGGTAAGCCTTTTGTTGAATTTCCAAGCAAGAGAAGAAGTAGCAAATCGAATCTTAATAGAAGCCTCTTTAAATCGTGGTTTCCCGTCCAAATCCGAAAACATCCGCCTTTCGAGACCCCCGTTCGTCACAACGTATCCCTATTCATGCGGGGAGCTTAGGGCGAGTCAAAAGACAAGTCGAGATTCTTTCGGAAGATCCGGCGTGTACCTCTAGCCACCGCGGCTACAAGAACACCCTATGTAATCTATCTCAAGAATAGAATTGGAATAAGCAAAGCCGATCGAAAAACGAAATCTTCGAGGAAACACTTGATCGCTGGGAAAAGATTCAACTTGATAATTCAACTATAACAATGATACATACACAAGATCACCACCGGGATCCTTCCTTGATCTTGCTTCTAGCTCCGGGAACTCCGACGTGGTCCTCCGTGCAAGGTTCCCATGTCGGCTAGGGAAACCCTAGTCAACTAGCTCGACCCTCTCCTCTCCTAGATGATGTCCCTCTCTTCTCTGCTTCTCGGCGGCCGAAGACGAAATCTTCTCTGCGTGGCTCTCGGTCAGGGGACTATAAATAGCCCGATTGGCGGCTAGGGCAAAGGACGACGGATTTAGGCCCAAAATGGGCTCCGGGCCGACCGGACTTGGCCGGCCGGCCCTGGGCCCATTGAGGCCCGGCCCGTGGGCTCCTTTGCCCGAGGTCGGTTCCCTTGCTTCCGGATGTTTCCCCCTTCGCATGTAGGTCCATGTCGTCGGTTTCTCTCCGAATTGGACTCAACTCCTTGTCTTGCAAGATTCAGGCACTTTTACGGGTCGGGTCTGCGGAGTCTCCGTCGTCTTCTCGGATCAAGTCCCCGGCTTCTTGGAGTTAATTTTGCTTCATTGCATGACTTGTTCGGGGCTTCAAGGTCTTGTCATGAGGTGCTTGATGAACTTATCCCGAAAGTCTTGCATTCAACACTAAATCCCTGCATAAACATTAAACTCCAAAACCGACATGCACACGTGAACTTGTTATACCACGGGGGTTAGTACCAATGGATAAGGTATAAAACTCATGCCAACGCCGAAGGTAAACTCATGGCTAGGTTGACGGATTTTCACCGTCAACATCTCCCCCATGCTTAAACCTTGCTCGTCCTCGAGTAAGCCTTCGATGGATATCATCATTGCTAAACAATGTTTAAACTTTGCACTTGATTACACATGAGAAAACATAATGCTCTCAAAATTTTAATTCATTAAAGTTCCATAATGTACTAGCCTTCATCTCTACGGAGGGTAGATTCTTATTAAGCTTATCCCACAAGTATTAACATGCTCACAAAGTTTTAAATAGATCTCAGAATTTTTGAAATGAAGAACGAGATAAAGAAAAGCTAAACCAAATTCACAAATTTAAATCATCTCATGTATTGCTCATAAACTCTCATCTCACTTGTCTCTCAAGCCTATATATTCTACTCCTTTCCCTCTTATATATATGTGGTAGGCTTTATATGGAGCTTTGGGAAAGTTTAGTCCTAACAAGATTTTATAAATGAGGTGTTGTCAAAACAAGACAAGTTTCTCATGGTCTTACCGAGACTCGTCAAAAAGGTCATTAGAAAATAATGTTAAATCAAGGAGGGGAAAGAGAAAAATACACACACTTTTAGATGAGTGGACATGTGCAAATGGCAAAGAGTGATCCCGAGGCACAAAGGAAGTCCTCGTTATCGGATTGCACATGGTTGGAAAAATGAGAATGGATCTTTTTAACTTGAAGCCTTGAATGCACTCTTAGAGGACCGGGGAGTTCACTCTACGCACAAATATATTTTTTTCTCTTTCTCATATTTCTCATTCTTTTCTTTCTTTCTTTCTTTCTTTCTTATATATATATATATATATATATTTTTACCTTGAAAGTCATGAATACCGCTGGATTTTTTTTTTTCTTTCATCATTATATATTTTTTAAAAATACTCCCTTTTGAACTCTAAAACTGCACCGTACCTACCTCCTCCCCCATGCTTAGACGTTGCTCGTCCTCGAGCAAAGAGGCGAAAAATAAGGTAGGTACCGGAGATATTTTTCCTTAGAGAGATACTTGAAATCTTCAACGTTGGCACCGTCTCGCGATCTTCCTTGAATTGATGATCCATTCTCAACGATAGGTTGTGGTCAAGGAGGTAATCACAAAAAGATGATATTTGGTTTAAGGGTGGATATCCGGCGAAGTTTGTGAGATCACCGATGCGGGGATACACAATGCACGGATAAAAGGCTAGCAAAAAGATAGATACGCAAAAACGGAATGACCAGCTTCTTAGTCTCGGGCCAGAGAAATCATGGCCTGCAATAACGCACTCAAAAATAAATCTTGTACACTAAGGTTTATTCGCTCAAATATATATAAGGCTTTGGATAGGTTGAGCAACACACAAGTGATATTTGTGACAAGGTTAGCAATATTTTTGAGCATAAAAGACATCTTTAATCTATTCATAACTTGAGAGCACATAAAACACTATGGGTCTTTATTTTAATCATAACCTCCGCTGAAAATTAAGCTAGTATTTAAATAAATTCAGATCTGTATTTTTAAGAGAGCACTAGCTTAAACATGCATAAATCGATTACAAAGATGAACAAAGCTGCAAATTTAATCATATATCATCATGGCACGAATTTTGTAACTTTTCCAATGATATAATCAAGGTGGTGACTTTATTAATGGCGACATCAAGTTGAAATACACACTGAAAATAAACAAACATGCTTGCTGAAATTTAAATAAAAACAGAAAATACTACGCAAACACACATAAGCAAAAGCTGAAAATTACGAGAGAAAAAGAAAAGAAAAGAAAACTAAAGTTCCTAAATCTTCTAGTCCTCCGCCGGTGGTTGATGTTGATAGTCTTGATAATAATACCCTTGCTCATAATATGATTGGACATTTCCTCCGACGAATTGATTTGGCTCCACAAGGTGAAGGCGTCCAAGTTCAAAGGCAATATTTGCGTTGCCTTCACCGAGTTGAGCTGCGTTAGCTTGGATGGCTGCGATGTTTTGAGCATTTCTTGCAGCATACCCTCCAATAATGGCCATGCTTTGTTGTGGTTGGGGATGATGAGCGTAGGATTCCGCGAAGTTAGCGTTAGGCACAACATAATTTTGTGGGGGTACCGGTGCACCACCCCCCCCATGCTTGTTGTTGAGACCCTCCGTAATAACTTGGCGGAGGAGGGACTCCGCCGAATGGTTGCACATTGGGTTGTGCTTCACTCGCTTGTGTGGAGGATGTTCCCTCCTCTACGATCCTTCCTCTTTTGTTCTTCCTTGCAGGGACAAGTAGTCCCTCTTCCAACCAATCTTCCCTTCCTTCGGTGAAAAGCCTAAGCCTCTCATTTGGAAGGGGTAGGTTCACTATGGCCAACCGATAACCTCCTCTCTCATCTCCACTAATGTACTTGCCTTGCCGCAAATACTCAAAACCGAGAGAGGTAGCACGCAAAAGGTGAGCGGGGTTTCTTGCAATCCCCGGTCGCAAGGAAAAGGCCAACATGGAGAGGTAACACCCCGAACCAATATTACCCGCCCCCGATGTTGCTTCACAACACCAACGGTTGATCATGAGGTAAGAGGGGTCAATTGGCTGCCTGGCAATTAAAGCCGAGTATAGCCAATTCAACTCCGTGTCGGTCACCTTTGTTTCCTTCATCCTCCCCAATACCCTCTTGCACATACAAGAGTGAAATATCCGGATAATGGGGTTGCGGATGCAATTGCGTTGTTGATGGGCTTCTCACGGAGATCATGTTCCAAAATCCCGCCAACATGCGGGTGGCACGTCAACTTTCTCCGGAGCTCCCTTGTGGAATCCAAGCAGCTCCCTTACGTGCTCGTAGGGAACCACTTGCTCGATTCCCTCCAAACGGAATGACAAGCTTTGCACCCCATCATCATCAACGATGGGTGCAATAGTCATTAAAATTTCCAAGGCGTAACCCAAATGGGTGTCCACCGATATTCCGTTGGAGAACTGCACCCATCCGAGGTGCCCCAACATGTAGTATATGTCGGTGCAAAAACCCAAGGTGTAGAGTGCTTGGTCGTCGAACTCGACGTTCGGCACAAGCCTCTTCTCAAGATTGGCGAGCCTCTCCTCCTCCTCCGCCGACAAGATGATGAAGCCGTACGGAGATTGTGTCGGGGTGTAAGGAGGTGGTGCGGTTGAGCGAGTCGATCGTCGTGGTGGCGCGGGTTGCTCCTCCGTGTGCCCACGAGGTTCGGTGAACCTCATGGAAGTGCTTCTCGCAGCCCTCATACCACCAAGGAGGAGAGCGTCGTTCCTCCTCGGTGGTGCCGTGTCCGTCTCCATGCTCGGGGAGACTCGGAAACCGAGTGCCTCCTCGAAGACGTGGTTGATGACGGCTTGGACGACGACGAACTCTTCTTCTTAGAGAAGAGACTTGTGGTCTTCTTCCACATGGTTGCTGCACTCTTTCTTCAACTAAAATTCCGGATTGCAACCGGTAAACTAGGCACTTAAACTCTTTGCTTCGGATGTGGACTTTGAGTGGATTAAGGATGTGGATTTTTCTTGAGCTATCAAGCTTGGGATGGTTGGCTAAGTCTA
This sequence comes from Cenchrus americanus, assembly GCA_947561735.1. NCBI lineage: Eukaryota > Viridiplantae > Streptophyta > Magnoliopsida > Poales > Poaceae > Cenchrus > Cenchrus americanus. Next base: position 158,132,903 of record OX387242.1, on the reverse strand, counting down.
CGGAGGTTCTGAGCACACAAACTTGAACACACAAACAAGGGAAGGAGAGGGAAGCTTGCACGCGAGAAAACGGGCACCGGGGGCTCCTTATATAGGGCGGGCCGGCCGGCGGGCCGGCCGGCCGGCCGGGGCTCCTCCGGCTCCTCCTCGGCGCGTCTTTCTCCCAGCACGATCATTTCGCCTCCGCAACTTTCCCTGCCCGCGTGCTCCACGAGTTGCACCGCCCAAACGCTCTCGTCCACTCCTTTTCTTGAATTATTGGTCTTCCCACTTGATGCTCCATGCTTTGGGTCATGTCCATGCTCCCTAGCTCCACTTGCTTCACATGCCACCATGAAAATCCTGCAAAATTGATGCTTGCTGCCCACCATGCTTGTCCTTTGCATGTGGAATTGGTGAAAGTTGATAAAAGGGGATCCAATGGTGCATGCATGCTTAATTCAAACTAGTTGCCTCCATTTAGGTGTGTTTAAGGTTAAGCACTCCTCTAATTCGAAATTTAAAATATTTTTCAGAGCCATGCAAGAGCTCAAGCATAATTTTAGAGAAGTTTTTAAACCATTAAAAACAAATGTAAGTCGAAAATATTTTTCGACTACGTCGATTTTGGTCTTACCGGTATAGTTTGCTTTCATCGGTTGAGAGCGAACGTTTTCCCGGCTTGATCATGGGGGCATAGGTTTAGGTTCTAATTTTGGCTAAATAAGAAAGATTTTGAATGAAACAAAATTAGAATAGGCTTAGAAAAATTCTAATCCTAGAGAAAACAAGGATACAGATTTTTAAAACCAACCAAAAGCTTCGATTTCTAGGTTCACGCGAGTCCTACCACGTGCTGAATTTTATTAACACTTGAACATAAATCGTGGCTCTACTCGTGTGGTTTTAGCATGAAAAATAAGTCAACCTCAGCACCATAATGAGGGTGAAAGGTTGAGTTAAGGTTCTGAAATTATTTGGTTTGGGGGTTTCTCGAAAAGAAAAGAATCAAACAAGCACATAGGAGGGTTCATGCAAAGGGTTTATGATAAAGCAAACATTCAATCAAGAATTATGTCTCTAATATTGTTCAACCACTTCTAAGTCTAATTTCTTTGCGTAGTAAAACTCAAAAACTAAATTATTAAAAATACTCGAAAAACCCGGAATCGGGTTGTCCTCCCGTAGCTTATTCTTGACTCGACGAAACGGGTTGCCTCCCGCCTAGCGCTTCGTTTATAGTCTATAGCTAGACTTCTTCACTTGATTACTCCGGATCAACGCTCTTTACGGGCGTTGCAATCTTGGGTACCCACTTCCGCACCATCTTGGGCGCGGGCTTGTCTTTTGGCTTGGCGGCTTAGTCATTTTTTTTGGTCTTCACGAGCGGCTTCTCTTCCTTTGTCTTGACGGATGCAACACCTTCTTTAATTTTCGTTACGTTCACTTTTTTCGGCTCCTTCTTCTTTTTCAACCCCTCCGTTTGTTTTGGTTCTCCCTTCACTCCAATCATGTTGCATGCCTCAATCCTTGGACGGAACTTGAAGGAACTCATTTCTCCGTTGATATCGAACATGATCTCCCCCTTGCCAACATCAATAGTAGCTCCCACGGTCTTGAGGAACGGCCTCCCTAGGATGAGCGGCGGCTTCTCCCTCTCTCCCATATCGAGCACAACGAAGTCGACGGGGATGAAGTGGTGTCCAATCTTCACGGGTACATCTTCGGAACAATGCCCAAGGGATAGCGAATGGAGTTGTCACCCAACTCCAAACATATTCCCGTAGGCTCCATCGGTAGGCGTAGCTTCTCGAACACATCCCTCGGCATGACACTCACACTAGCTCCAAGGTCGCATAACGCCTTCTCGAAGTTGAAAGAACCAACCGAACATGGAATTGTAGGGCACCGGGGTCTTTTTGCTTCTCTAGCCCATAAGCAATAGCTGCACTACACTCCTCGGACATTTTGACATGATCTACCCCGAGTGTTGCTATCTCATATTTATTTGCAAGTATGTCTTTAAACTAACGAGAATATGTAGGTACTTGTAGGGCATCTAGTAATGTCATGTTGATGCTAAGTCTACGCACAACTTCCACAAACTTCTCAAAGTGGTTGTCAAGTTTACCTCGGAAGTAGCGTGGCTTGAGTTGCGGTATCCTCGTGTCATCCTCCGGCATCTCGAATTCGGGTTCCTCGGTGACGATCCCCGTAACCTTCTCTTTAGCAACTCCTTCCACCTCGGTGGATGGTTTAAGCTTCCTTGCTCCCGCGGAACGTTCGGATCTTCGGTCTCCTTCCCCGAACGCGTTTGAATGGCCTTCGCCGATTCGGGACATTTGGGTTGTCTGGAAGCTTCCCTTCATCATTAGTGAGGGCGCCCGCAAGTTGTCCAACTTGCGTCTCGAGCATCTTCATCATGTTGAGCACTTGATGATTGGAACTTCCGACCTCCGTCACTTTGCTATCGATGTTCTCCAACACCTTGTCTATGGTCTTGAACTTGGTGACGGTGTCCTTGTTGATTTAGCTTGCTCATCCATGAACTCCTTCAATTGTATCCGAAGCGGAACCGCGTTAGGAATAGATGAGCTTGCATTAAATTGAGGCCTACCTTGCCCGTAGCGGAAGTTCGGCAATTCTCCCTTCCTCATGTAGTCGAGCACTTTGGCTTCCTCCGGACAATCTTTGCGGACATGGCCATACTCTCCACATTCTTCGCATGTGGACCTTGCTTCGGCGGCCTTCAAGTCTTGAGCCTCTTTCTTTTCTATCTCCATCTTCTCCAACCTTCTCATGAGCGAGTCGATCTTTCCTTCAAGTATGTCTTCCTTCTCCACTTGCAAGACTCCTTTGACGTTCCCCATGGGTTGAGCCGGATGTAGGCGCCCGGATGAGGCCCACGTGTCATTATCCGCGACCTTCTTGAATAGCGTGAAAGCTTCTGTCGGTGTAAGCTCGATGATAGATCCTCCCGCTGATGCATCGATGATCGTCCTTGACGCCATGGTGAGTCCTTGATAGAACTTTTGCACGAGGTCTTCTTTCGGGAACTTGTGATGTGGAACCGCCGGTGTACTCGTTGAAGCGCTCGAATGCCTCCGAGATAGTTTACGTAGGATATTGAACAAAGGTGGCAATCTTATTACACAAGCTTTGAGTTTTACCCGGCGAGTAGTATTCCTTCATGAAAGCCTTCATCAACGTGTTCCAATTTTGCACCGTCTCCGCCGGTTGAGAGTGGAACCATTGCAAAGCCTTCCCGAGTAGTGAAAACGGAAAAAGCCTTGCCCTCATCGATCTTGAGTCACCCCATCCATGTTGAAAGTCGACATAGTTGAATGAATGCTTGGAGGTGAAGGTTCGGATCCTCTTTGCCGGTGAAGGGTGAATGTTGCACCATGCGGATTGTTGACGTCTTGATCTCGAACGGTCTTCGATCTCCTCGAGGTTCAAGATTGGTAGGTCGATGATGTACGGGGTGCATAGCTCCCCAATCTTGCGTTCTTCGGTGGTTGGTCACCCATTGGTGGAGGTCGATTCTCCCGCGGACTTTGAGGTGGTGAATTCTTCGGAGACTCCTGCGATCCTTTGTCTTCCGACTCCGAATCTACAAAATCCGGCTTTTTAGCTTGATGTGCTTCGCGTCTCCTTAGCTCGTAATGTTTTTACGGATCATCCACAAAATTATTGGGTTTGTTGGAGAGGTAGCCGTCCATCTCCTGTTAGGGTTAGCAATAAACAAAGTATGCAAAAAAACTAGAAAACAAAACAAATCTATAAAGACTAGAGTTAGACCAACTAGATTAGATGTATTTTGAGGATGATCAAAATTTAGTAGATGCAAAAGTAAAACAAAATCAGTACTGAAAATTACAAAAAAAAGCGATAAAAAATCAAATCTTGATCACTTGTTCCCCGGCAACGGCGCCAGAAAAAGGGGCTTGTTGACGGTTAATAATTGTATCAAAGTTCGTTCGCGACTCGCAAGCGTACAAGTCTCCCGTCGTAGTCAGGGACCCTTCTTCCCTCGAGTGGTGAACCCAAGGTATCGAATCCGTGGAACAAATGTGTGACACAAGACTTAATCTATTAAAGCCAAGTAATCTTCAATCTTCGATAAAAACCTAATGCATCTAAGTAAAAGACACAAAACAGATCTAATCTACTAAAAACCGGAGAAAACAAAGTAAGATTGGGTAGATAAACCGATCTAGAGGGATCGGGGTAAGCCTTTTGTTGAAGTTCAAAGCAAGAGAAGAAGTAGCAAATCGAATCTTAATAGAAGCCTCTTTAAATCGTGGTTTCCCGTCCAAATCCGAAAACATCCGCCTTTCGAGACCCCCATTCTGTCACAACGTATCCCTATTCATGCGGGGAGCTTAGGGCGAGTCAAAAGACAAGTCGAGATTCTTTCGGAAGATCCGGCGTGTACCTCTAGCCACCGCGGCTACAAGAACACCCTATGTAATCTATCTCGAGAATAGAATTGGAATAAGCAAAGCCGATCGAAAAACGAAATCTTCGAGGAAACACTTGATCGGCGGGAAAAGATTCAACTTGATAATTCAACTATAACAATGATACATACACAAGATCACCACCGGGATCCTTCCTTGATCTTGCTTCTAGCTCCGGGAACTCCGACGTGGTCTTTCGTGCAAGGTTCCCACGTCGGCTAGGGAAACCCTAGTCAACTAGCTCGACCCTCTCCTCTCCTAGATGATGTCCCTCTCTTCTCTGCTTCTCGGCGGCCGAAGACGAAATCTTCTCTGCGTGGCTCTCGGTCAGGGGACTATAAATAGCCCGATTGGCGGCTAGGGCAAAGGACGACGGATTTGGGCCCAAAATGGGCCTGGGCCGACCGGACTGGGCCGGCCGGCCTGGGCCCATTTAGGCCCAGCCCGTGGGCTCCTTTGCCCGAGGTCGGTTCCCTTGCTTCTCGGATGTTTCCCCCTTCGCATGTAGGTCCATGTCGTCGGTTTCTCTCCGAATTGGACTCAACTCCTTGTCTTGCAAGATTCGACGCACTTTTCCGGTCGGGTCCACGGAGTCCGTCGTCTTCTCGGATCAAGTCCCCGGCTTCTTGGAGTTAATTTTGCTTCATTGCATGACTTGTTCAGGGCTTCAAGGTCTTGTCATGAGGTGCTTGATGAACTTATCCCGAAAGTCTTGCATTCAACACTAAATCCCTGCATAAACATTAAACTCCAAAACCGACATGCACACGTGAACTTGTTATACCACGGGGGTTAGTACCAATGGATAAGGTATAAAACTCATGCCAACGCCGAAGGTAAACTCATGGCTAGGTTGACGGATTTTCACCGTCAACAGTGTGCACTAGGGACGGATCTTGCAGAAGATGATTGGAGGAAAGATATCGTTGATTACTTGAAAGATCCATCCCGAAAGGTCTCTAGGAAGCTCAGGTACAAGGCCATAAAGTTCGTTCTTCTGGATGACAATTTATTCTATAAGTCATTAGATGGGGTATTATTACGATGCCTGGGTCCAGAAGAAGCCAAGAACATGATGAGTGAAGTGCACGATGGGATACGCGGAGCACACCAATCGGCCTACCGTATGAAGTGGGTTATTAGACCCGCTGGATGCTTTTGGCCGACGATATTAGAGGACTGCTTTGAGTATTACAAGGGATGTCAGGATTGCCAAAGGTTTGGGAATATTCAAAGGGTCCCTGCATCAGCATTGAATCCCATCATCAAGCCATGTCCATTCAGGGGTTGGGGTATAGACTTGATTGGCCAAATTAATCCACCATCTAGCAAGGGGCATAAGTTCGTGCTTTTGGCTACAGATTATTTCACTAAATGGGTTGAGGCGATCCCACTGAAGAAGGTGACGTCAGAAAACATGATTGAATTCGTCAAGGAGCACATCATCTATCGATTTGGAATCCCTAAGACAGTTACCACTGATCATGGGGCACAATTCGTGTCACTGGAGTTCAGAGAATTTGCCGAAAGCATGGGGATCAAATTGTTTAATTCTTCTCCCTATTATGCCCAGGCTAATGGTCAAGCAGAGGCTTCTAATAAGATCATGATCAAGTTGATACAGAAGAAGATCGACCAGAAGCCAAGAAGGTGGCATTCGGTACTCAGTGAGGCACTGTGGGCTAACCGGATGGCCCCCCATGGAGCTACAAAGACTTCTCCTTACGAGTTGGTTTACGGGCATCACGCAATTACGCCTTGGGAGATGCAATCGGATTCAAGGAGGGTGGTGCTACAAAAGGACTTGAGCTCCAAGGATTACGAGAGGTCTAATGATGGACGAGCTGGAGGATTTACATATGATCCGTCTTAGGGCCCTGGAAAACATCGAGAAAAACAAACTGCGGGTTGCCAAGTACTACAATAAGAAGGTAAAAGTAAGGCAATTTGCAGAAGGCGATCTAGTGTGGAAAGCTCTATTGCCGATTGGAACTAAGTACAGTGAATTCGGCAAATGGTCCCCTAACTGGGAAGGACCTTTCGGTGTGGTCAGATGCGTCCCTGGTAATGCATATATATTAAAAACTTTGCTAGGAGAAGAATTTTCCGCTGCAATAAATGGAAGATATCTGAAGAAATATTATCCTAGCATTGAGATCGATCGATGATTACACACATCTGGCACAGAAATAGCCGGCGCTCAAGAATGAGGCCGCCTTCAGAACAAAAGAAAAAATCCATAAACAGAAGAAATGGCCAGTGCATAGATGCATTGCCCTTAGCACAAAAACTACATTACAACTGCTTCTTGCAGGTCTACATCTAACAACCCTAGTGGTCAGATCCTCAAGGAGGAGGGAAGCAGAAGGCGTGGAGGAAGAAGCGAAAGTATGATTCAATCTTTTCTTTACTTCTTCGGCTGCTCCCTCTTCAGTTGTTCCAGGACCACCGTGACGGCAACTTGGAACGCATGGGGGTGACCATGGTTGGCGGACTCCACCAAGCTCTCCCAGGCCATCTTCAGGTTGTTATACCTGTCAGAGACATCTGAAGCGGAGGAATCGATGTTAGGGGCAAGAAATCCAAATGCAAGCATAAGGTCAAGAAGAAGTCAGAAGCGTTTACCCCCTACTAGTGCTTCCAGAGCCATGCGACGCTCGCGCTCGGCTTGGCAACGGGCGGTGATGTCCCTGAGGCCGTGCTCCAGATGCCGAACGCGGCGGCGCAGTTGATGGTTGGTCCACTGTTCAGGCGTGGCATCCTCTGCTTCGAGGGAGGAATCGGAGGAGATGTACTCAGGCACATCTTCGGTCCCGATGATTTCTTCAGGGAGCAAATCAAGGCTGGAAGAGGAAAAGAAGAAAACATGAAGCACGAGATCATGCAGAAGAACGAGGAATAGATCAAGGAAGAACTCACTTCCGAATCGTGTGCTTCTTTGATGAGCTGCTCTCCTGGGGTTGCTTGCCCTTGTCCATGGCTTTGGGGTTTTCTCCTCTAAGGACAGGGGAAGAGATGAGAAATGATGGATGAGTGTGCGAGTGGATTTGTAGAGCATCCCGGCAGGCTATTTTATTGACCGAAGGGACGCGTTGGGAGTGATGACCGGCCAGTACACACTGTTGGAATACCAAACGGCAGGGTTTTCTCCCAGGTGCGAAGGGTTTTTGCTTGAACAGTGTTTATGGATTGCCGAATCGGGATCTTCTGTGGATTTTGCGCCAAGGGACAGTTGTTCTCGCGCGTTCGGCTCAAGATAGTTCCCGAATGCATTCAAAGAAAACAAGATTCACGGATGCAAAATGTAAAGGGAGTCATCACAAAACAAGCACAGGATTCAAAAGTTCTTCATTTATTGCCGATATTTACACATCCCTAATACAATCTAGTCGAAGAGCCTGTTCAACACAGATCGGGGATGAGTAATTTCGGCAATGGCGTCGCCATGGCCATCAAGGCGCTCCAGGATGAGCTTGATCTCCTCAATGTCCTCTGGCGCGCCGCTTCGGAAGCCGTGCGACCTGGTGGAGTAGTCGACGTCCGTGTGCGTCGCCATGGCAGCCAGGCCCAAGGTGGTGCCCAGACGGACGCCATGGGTGGCCACCTCGTCGACGCGGTGCTCCACCGCGGCAAGAAGCTCCGCCGGCGTGTCGCCGCGGGCGTTCACCTTCTCGGCCAGCTGCTCTACCAGCGCCTTCAGCTGGTTGAGCTCAGCATCGCGGGCTGCAAAGAGCAAGAAGAAAAAGATTAGCATCGAAAGCCGGGTTGGATCAAGAACTGTTTTCAGAGCCGTACCATCGATGGCTTCCGGCGGTTGTTTGCGGCGGTCCTCCCCATTCCGGCTCGGCTATACCCGCCTTCTTGGAGACGTCCTCTAGCTCACGCCGGGAGGCCTCCGGCTCCTCCTTGAAGCGGAGGGCATCGGCCTCCCAGATACGGCACGGGGGAGTGGCCGTCGGACTCGAGGAGTCGTGCGGGAAGGGTTGATTGGCCGGCGCAGGAGACGGATTCCACTGAATCAATCTGAAAAAGGGGATAATCGTCAAAGCAAGAAGAAGATCAAAAGTTGAATCAAAGAAGAGGAAATCGACGATCATTGCCTCCGGCGCGCGTTGGCGCTGCTCCCCTCTGCCTCATCGGAAGCGCGGCGGCGGTTGAGGTGGCGCACCATGGTGGTTTGGGATGTGCACTGTTTGGAAAGAGAAAGGACTGAGATTGGCAAAGATTCGAGAGCTAGAAGGCCTGGTGGGAGCTAGGGGCACCTACGGTTGCATTTATAGGCCTGGCAAGATGAATCGTGGCTTCGAGTCGTGGCTTTGGATCGTGGCGCATATCCCAAGAAAATCGGAAGGTGGAAAGGTTTCCTTGGCCAGCCTGCCGACGGGTCGCTTGGAGTTCTAGGCTGAGTCGCATTCAGTTGATTGGTTCGGCTAAGGAGAATCAAAGTGCCATTCAGGAGTTAGCATTTCTTTGCCGAGTGGGTCGTTCAGCATTATATTTGAGGGTACGCAGAAGAAAGGAAACAAATTACAAGAAAATATCACAAGAACGGCCAATTCGGTTATACATCAATGGGGGCATTCAAATGTTCAGATGTTTCGCAATCACACCACGAGCATTGGATGTTGCCTGACGGAAATTGTCCAACAGTTCTTGGCAATCTTTTTGGGCGCTGGACAACGTGGTGAGTTCTGCATCGCATTGTTCCATCTTGGCTATAGCCGATCTTGCTTTCTCTTGGGTCTTTTCTATCAATCCAGGAAGCTCGGCTATTTTCTTTTTATCAGCCTCTATCTCGGTCGACGAGCTTCTTAGCTCCGCTTCTAGAGCGACTTTCTTGGCAACTTTCGGATCACAAGAAGCACTGCGGACTAGCCAATGTGTCTCTATGGCTCTCTGATTGGGATTGCGCCCCGTTCATGGCTTGTTCGGCATCGGATCTCTTCTTTTCGATGGCGGACGGGAGCGCAGTTTCCTCAAAGCATGTCTTATGGGCGCATAAAGGACGTCCAGGCCACAGATGGATACCAGAGGAGCAATGATATCCTCAGGAAGTTGTTGGCTGATGGATTCAAGCATCTCCTCGAAGTGATCAAGATCCTTGAATTGATCTTGTGCATCTCTTTCCAGCCAGGCAACAATTTCTCGAAGCTTTGCCAGTACCTTATCTGACAGAGGCTGGTGCATCTCTTCCATCGCCTCGGCAACTGGATTGGTCCCCGACGGCAGGCTTGATGATGATGAAGCCTGATCCTAAGAAGCCGTATTGCCGAGTTAGAGGTGCTAAAAGTAAGGATAGCAGAGTTGAGTGCAAATGATTACCTCGTGGCCGATTCCTTGAGCAGGGGCAATCACAGGAGAAGTGAGTGTTCCAGGTAAAGTTGAAGCTTCCAAATTAGAGGGTGTTGATGCAGTCGCTGGTAACTCAGGGGCTTCTGGCTGAAGAGGAGTTGGATCCACCTCTGTTGGGATTGTTGTCTCTGCATGACCAACGGGTGATTGTGCCCTTGGAGGACTTGATGGCTCATTTGGATTGGGAGATTCATCTCTGGAGAATTCATTGCTTCTGCAGAAGGTGATGAAGATGAGATCTCCACTGGGATAGGTAATTCAACCCTGGGTGGACTTGCTTGTTGAGCCACTGGGACATCTACAAGTTGTTCTTCCATTGTCTCTTCTGCGAATGTCAAATTGAAAGGGTAAATGCCAGTGTTCATCCTTAAGAAAGGACAGTAGAGGTCATACCAGTGGATGGGGCATTGGCAGGTTCTGGCACTAAAGGCTGCTGGGCTCTGGTCTGAAAATGCACAAAGATATGATTTATCAGGAACAGAGTAATCTTGTGATCAAGAAGGTAAAGGATTTTACCTCAACAAGCACTTTCTTGACAGTTCTTCTCCTCTTGGCATTTGGAGGAGCAATCGGATGCGAGACCTCGCCTCCGTCGGCGGCAAGGCTAGAAAGGCCGGGTCCGTTGTAGCATACCCGGCCATTAGTTGAGCTAGAGTTGTGGACTTGAATCCCGGTCTTTGAGATTGGGCCTTCGGCATTGTAGGTGATATCCCTAGCTCGAGGGCGAGGAACGCGTGTTCGTGGATAAGAAGATGAAGGTCAGAATCATGATTAAGGAGGATATGTCTGATCCAAAGGTTCATTATATTACCTCTGAGGTCGGCAGGAAATCAGGCATCAACTCTGTACAGAACACGTGTGCAGGCTCACTGAAGATATGATCGTGGAATTCTTGCCACCAGGAATTGAAGGTGGGATGAGTTAAGGTTATAGGCACAAAAGGCCAGGTATAGACAGTGGGACTGCACACATAATTGAAAACTCTGCTGCTGTGCATAGGTTCTTTGAGTTCCTCCCTGGGCTTAAGGAATTCATGCAGAAATAGCCTTGGGGGCATCTGACCGCACCCAAGTTGTCGGGCCACTACAATGGGCTGATAATACTCATAAGTGCTATGATTCAGCCTTCCTCCATTGAATTCAGCTGGCAGCATGCATGGGCGGATTATGATGTTGAAAATCTCAAAGAATTTCTCATCTTGGCGTTCAGATTCAAAGGAGAATTCAACAGGGAAAGTCAAGGTGTCATTGTCCAGATAAGGAAGCTAGAGAGGATTTGGAAAACCTTTGAAGAATAGCTCGAAAAGCTGGCTGATGTCCTGCTGAACAAGGACAGTTGAAGCCGCTTCTCCATAATTCTGGCATCCTCTGGTGGCTTGAGGCTCTCCTTCAGGGTGATTGGATAAGGGGAAGAGCCTGGAGTTCAAATCGGCACCAATGATCTGATGCATGTGGAGCTGTAGCCACATTTGAACAAACCACCAAGGACCATTGACGCATGTTATCCTCTGGCTAGTATACATTTGGGTGACAGTTTGGTGGAGCATGTGGTATACACTGCCCAGGAGGAATTTTCCGAGAGGGAGGCGGTTGCCACTGGCCAAATGAGATGCCATTGTGATATGATTCAGGGTGGGTTCATTGGCTTTGCCACAGAAGACAAATCTGCACAGCCACATATTCAAAAAAGCCCTATACTCGACATTACCAAGGGGGTTGTCTTTCATATGGCTCAAGATGTATTGTTTGTATCCGTTTCCTGGCTTCACCCTTGTTTGCCGAGAAGAATTCTTGAATTTCCAAGGCTGAATAGACCCTGTGATGTCAAGGCCGGTAATCATATACACATCGGCCAGGGTTGGAGACATTGGTCCATGGCCAAAAAGGAAGGCGTTGACGCCGTTTGACCAGAAGTGGCAGGCTGCTATCAGGAGGTCTTCGTTCTTGGGGATCTCAGCCACGGATAACTCCAAGCATTGGGCGATACGGAGGGTATCCAGCTTTTTGGTCAATCCACTCTTGTCTGCGAGAATCCTCCGGTACCAAGTTTTCCAGCCTGCGATTGGAGGTAAAGGCCAGTTCTTGAAAGCGTCTTGCCACTGAGGCGGTGGAGACAGAGCTGCTTTAAAGGGGATTCTCTGAGATTCAGCTGCGATGAAATCTCGAGGGTCAGAGTTCCCCACAGGGCCAAGATAATAGGATCTCGAATTGGCCTCGGTGCGAATCAAAAGCTCAGTAGAAGGCTCCTGGAGGAAAAGCCGAAAAGGAAATCTCAGGTAAAATTGAAAACCTAAATGACGAACGAGGCTTACGGGGGATGAATTTACCTGAGCATCTTGGTTCTGAGCTGCCATTAGAGATTTGAGCTCGGAACGAGGGGATCTAGGGTTGGATCTGGATGAAGATTCCGGCGGATTGCGAAGAACAGGTGTTGACAGATTTGATTTGAAGTATTCGTGGCTGGAGTCAATTGTGGAACAAAATTACTTTTATCCCACAATTGAAGGGGCATGTGTTAACACCAAAATTTGGTAAGGAGTCCGACTTGTGGGTCCGATTCGATAAAGAGTCCGTACGGTGGAAGGAAGGATCTTTTCAGAAATATTCGACAAAGAGATCTGCGGTCGGCTATCTGCTCCAGTTCGGCAAAGGAACAGTAGAGCTGATTTTGCGGGATTGAATGGTGACGTGGCTCAATCAGGGAGAACGAATGGATGGATAGGCGATCAAGCTTAGAGATAAGTTAGGCAACGAATCCATTCGAAGTTGTACTTGACATGGTATAAATATGACCTCTGAATGTATGTAACAGAACACAATCATTCTTCAATACACACCGGCCTTACGCCAAACCCTAGAGTCCTTTGTCGTGTCGTCGAGTTCTTCGAGAGGGTTCATCGATCCATCGACCTCCGTGAGTACCGGCAACCTTGTATCATGTCTAGTATCATGCGGTGGATTTAGATCTGATGCAAGTAGTCTTGTTACCATGCTTCGTGTCATGCGGTAGATTCAAGCTTGGTTCAAGAGGGTTTCTTGTTAGGTCATGAGCCATGCGGTAGGCTAAGATCTAGCTTGAAGCTAGTTATCGGCTCTATTAGATTTTGGCAAGATCTAATAGATTCATTAAGTTACCCCATGTTACTTTGAGTTTTACTTTATGTTTAAATTCATGTAACACACTTATGCCCAATCTAGGTGGGTTTGGATCGGCTTTACCTCTTTTATGATCCTTGTTCGAGTAGATTACATGTTTTAACACGTGGATCTTGTGTTTTCCGATAGCCGAAACCGAATCGATCTAGGTTGTTACGTGTTGCGGGTTCAAGCTTTGTTCGGCTTGCTGTGTGTTTGGCGCCGGTTGCACATTTTGCGTCAACAGGTAGCCGCCAACTGCACTGATGAGCAGTATGCAGAGCTGCTGGAGCAGATGGCTCCCATCGCGGAGCAAGTAGTTGAGAAGCGTAATCTCCAGTAGCCCTGTAATAGATAGCTAGTAGCCAGGGTTGTACAGAAAACAATTGTAATGAATTGCTTAAGTATCAATGAAAGAAAAATTTCCAGCAATGAGTACTCGTAGTCGCGATCTCAGAGTGCGGAGCCCCCATCGTGGAGTGAATGCGAGTAGTCGTACTCGGCAGTAGTGGTCCCATTGTAGGGAGTGGGCAGTAAAGATGTTGATGAACGATCAAACTTTATTACTGAAGGAGTACACCTGGATGGCCAGGGACGTAGTTACAGAGTAGTCGCTTGGACCCGGATGCCGCTTACAGCTGAGTAGAGCTGGAGCGGGTAACCGCTTACAGCAGTAGATCCGTGAGTAGCCGTGTAGGCTGGATCGTAGATTCGTAGGTAGCCGTGCAGGCTGGATCTTGGTGTGTGGTCTCTCAGTAGACCGCTGCTAGAGTCCTTGACGCTCGTCGTAGCCCAGGGTCCGTAGGTAGCCGCACGGGCTGGAGCCTGGAGAGGAGAAGTCCGGAGGCCGGGAGCCGGGACCGGAGGCCGCTTACGGCGAGGGGGGGGTGTTGATGTAGTCGTGTAGACTTGAACCCCCGAGTAGTCGTGTAGACTAGGCGTAGAATCGACGAGAGGCTGGTCGACGTTCCACGAGTTGTTGATGTCTTCGCCTTCAAGTGTTTGGAGGCGGTAGGAGCCCGGCCCGGTCACCTTTGCCACGGTGAAGGGACCTTCCCAGGGGGAGCTGAGCTTGTGAAGTCCTTCCGTGTTCTGGATACGACGTAGGACAAGATCTCCAACGTTGAAGGAGCGTTCCTTGACGTTGCGATCATGGTAGCGTCGGATACCCTCTAGGTACCTTGCTGATTGGACGAGGGCGGCGCAGCGAGCTTCTTCGAGGCTATCGATGTCAACTCATCTGCTGTCTTCTGAGACGCCTTCGTCGTAGTGCTCCACTGCTGGCGAGTTCCATATGACATCGGCATGGAGGATTGCTTCGGAGCCGTAGACCAGGAAGTAAGGGGATTGCCCCGTTGGCTTGGATGGCTGAGTCCGTAGCCCCCAGAGTGTGTTGGGTAGTTCCTTGATCCACTTGCCCCCTTTGGAGTTCGCAGCGTCGTGTAGCCGCTTCTTGAGGGCATCGAGCACCATCCCGTTGGCGCGCTCGACTTGTCCGTTGGCATGTGGATGGGCAACTGAGACGTATCGGACGTCGATCCCGCTGTTCTTGCAGTACTCCCAGAACTGGTGGTTGTTGAAGTTGGAGCCCAGGTCTGTGATGATGCGGTGGGGTAGTCCGTAGCGGTGTACGAGTTCATCCAGGAAGTCGAGTACTCTGTCAGCCTTGGGGCATGTGACTGGCTTGACCTCGATCCATTTGGTGAACTTGTCGATAGCCACCAATACCCTGTTGAATCCTCCTGGCGCAGTTGGCAGTGGCCCAATCATGTCGAGCCCCCAGCAAGCAAAGGGCCAGGTTGGCGGTATGGTGACTAGCTTGTAGGCTGGGACGTGTTGGCTTGGCGAAGTGGCCGACATCCCCGGCACCTTCGACGAGTTCTTCGGCGTCGCCCGGCCGTGGGCCGGTAGAAAGCTCGCCGGGAAGGCCTTGCTGACCAGCGCGTGTGAGGACGCGTGGTTGCCGCAGACGCCCTTGTGGATCTCCTCCAAGATGTCCTTGCCTTCTTCACGAGGGACGCACTTCATGAGTACTCCAGAAGATGCACCCCGCTTGTAAAGCTTGTTTCTGACGAGGACGTAGGACTTGGCGCGGCGGACGAGCTGCTCGGCCACGTTGTTGTCGGAGGGGACCTTCTACTCGCTGAGGTAGTCGATGAAGGGTTGCCTCTAGTCCACGTCGATCATCCTGACCTCCTGCCCAGCTGGTGGATGAGCTGGGACAGTGGTCGGTGGCACCGGCTCCGGGATGGATGGCGCATGAAGCTCGTGGACGAAGACACCCGCTCGTACTTGAGCGCGGGTGGATCCAAGCTTCGAGAGGACGTCCGCTGCAACGTTGTTGTCGCGGACGATGTGGTGGAACTCGAGACCATAGAACTTGTTCTCAATCTTGCGGACTTCTAGGCAGTAGGCGTCCATGTTCTCCTTGTTGCGGTCCCAGTACTTGTTGACTTGGTTGATGACCACTGCGGAGTCGCCGTAGACTAGTAGCCGCTTGATTCCCAGTGAAGCCGCGAGGCGGAGCCCGTGTAGGAGGGCTTCGTACTCGGCTTCGTGGTTTGAGACCTTCCAGAAGATGCGGGACGTACTTGAGTTGTTCGCCGTTGGAGAGATCGGGGAGTACCCCCGCACCGCGCCCTCGAGGTTGAGTGAGCCGTCGAAGTACATCACCCAGTGCTCTGGTCGCACTGTGGGAGTAGGCAGCTGATTCTCCCGCCATTCTGCCATGAAGTCGACTAGTGCCTGCGACTTGATGGCGGTGCGTGGCTTGAAGTCGATAGTGAGGGCGCCGAGCTCGACAGCCCACTTGGAGATTCTTCCAGTATCATCTTGGTTCCGCAGGATGTCGCGGAGCGGGTAGTCGGTGACGACGGAGATCGAGTACTCCTAGAAGTAGTGTTGTAGCTTCCGCGAGGTGATGAGTACTGCGTACAGAAGCTTCTGCACGGGCTGATAGCGGGCCTTGGACTCTGATAGAACCTCGCTGACGAAGTAGACTGGGCGGCCCCGGGCCCGGGGAGGCGTGGCCGTCTTCTTGCCGCTCGACAACGATGGCAGTACTGTCCACGTGAGTAGTCGCAGCGAGGTAGAGCAGTAGCTGCTCGCCCTTGTGAGGAGCCGTGAGGATCGGTGGCTTCGATAGGAAGCCCTTGAGCTGGGCAAAGGCTTGATCCGCCTCTGGAGTCCACACGAACTTCTCTTGATGCTTGAGTAGTTTGAAGAAGGGGAGCCCCCATTCTCCTAGCCTCGAGATGAATCTGTTCAGCGCCGCCATGCACCCTGTCAGCTTCTGAACGTCTTTGATGCTCGTGGGAGCTTTCATGCTGGTGATGGCGGAGATCTTCTCGGGGTTGGCTTCAATGCCGCGTTGGCTGATGATGAAGCCGAGTAGTTTGCCCGAAGGGACGCCGAAGACGCACTTGTTGGGGTTGAGCTTCCAGCGGTACTCGCGTAGTGATGCGAAGGTCTCTTCAAGGTCGTCGATGAGGGTACTAGAGTCCCTGGTCTTGACAACCACGTCATCCACGTATGCCTTGACGTTCTTGTTGAGTTGCCTCTTGAAGCGGGCCTGGATAGCTCGTTGGTAGGTAGCGCCGGTGTTCTTCAACCCGAAGGACATGGTCGTGTAGCAGTACGTGCCAAACGGGGTGATGAACGCGGTCTTCTCCTAGTCTTCTTCCTTGATCGCGATCTGGTGGTACCCGGAGTAGCAGTCGAGGAAGCAGAGCAGGTCGCAGCCCGCCGTGGAGTCGATGACTTGATCAATCCGCGGCAACCCGAAGTTGTCCTTGGGGCAGTGCTTGTGGAGGTCGGTGTAGTCGATGCACATCCTCCACTCGTTCGAGTTCTTCTTGCGGACGAGGACAGGATTGGCGAGCCACTCAGGATGGAAGACTTCTCTGATGAAGCCAGCCGCGAGTAGTTTAGTGAGTTCCTTCTTGATGGCGTCCCGTCTGTCGTCGGCAAAGCGTCGGAGGTGTTGTCGCTTGGGGGTTGCCTTAGGATCGACGTTGAGGCAGTGCTCAATCAGCTCCCTGGGCACTCCTGGCATATCCGCTGGCTTCCACGCGAAGATGTCGCTGTTAGCCCGAAGGAAGCTGATGAGCGCGTCTTCCTATTTGGGGTCGAGGCCAGCCCCGATAGTGGTGGTCTTGCTGGGGTCGCCTGTTCCGAGGTTGACCGTCTTGACAAGTACCTCCTCAGGTGGCTGAGGCTTGTTGGTGCTGTCAGACTTCTCTGGGATGTCGATTTCACTTGTGGCAAGCTTCTTCGACGCGGCGTAGACCTCCATCATCGCGTTGGGTACTTGGTTCGTAAAGGCGATCTCCACGGCTTCTGTGTCGCAGTCGTGGGAGATCTTCAAGTCCCCTTGGAGGTAGAGTACACCAGCTGGGCTTGGCATTTTGAGTACCAAGTAGGTGTAGTGGGGCACCACTATGAACTTGGCGATGGCCGGTCTGCCAAGGATGGCGTGGTAGGAGGTCTCGAAGTCCGCGACCTCGAACTTGACGTGCTCGGTACGGTAGTTGTCCCGAGACGCCCCGAAGGTGACTGGCAGGACCACTGAGCCCAGTGGAATAGCCGCGTTGCCGGGGACGATGCTGTAGAAGGGCGTGTTGCTCTTGGTGAGCATATGGGTGATGTCGAGCTTCATTTTCTTCAAGGTCTTGGTGAAGAGGACGTTGAGCCCACTTCCACCGTCGATGAGCACCTTGTTGAGTTTGGAGCCCGCCACCACTGGATTCAGGACGAGGGGGAACCGTCCTGGTTCAGAGAAGCTGGTCCATTGATCCGCGTGGGAGAAGGTGATGGGTACCTTCGACCACCTGAGAGGGGTCGGGACCGCTGGCTCGATGGACATGACTTCATGACGGGTAGCCTTCTGCTCCCGCCTGCTGGGCAATCCGCCGAAGAGGACGTTCACGGTCTTGTCGGGCTCCTGGAAGTCGTTGTTGTCGCCGTCCTTCTTCTTGCCCTTTTGGTCATGAGGGTGCGGTGGCTCTGGCGTATCCTTGAGTGCATGCCTGAGTTGGTAGCACTGCTCGGTGGTGTGGTTGCCGTTTGGGTGCCACGGGCACTTCTCCTTCAGCAGGTCTTTGAAGCCACCGGAGTTCTTCTTCGAGTTCCCTTTCGCAGGGCGCTGGACAGCCGTGACAGTGTTGTCTGGCTTGCGCTTGCGGTTGGGACCCGAGTAGTTGTTGTTGTTATTGCGGCCGCCTTGGTTTGCGTTGCTGCCGCTGCCGCCGCCCTGGTTCTGCTTGGTCTTGCCGCGGATGGCGTCGTATTTGGCACTGTCCTTGTCTTCTTCATCCGCCTAGGACGTGATCATGTCCTTGAGGTGGGGGATGGACCTGGGGCGGCGACGACCGAATTCTTCGAAGGTGCGGCGGTGATAGAGACCGTCTTGGAAGAGGTCGATGACCTCCTTGTCGGTGACGTCGACGACAGTAGCGCGCTTGTCGAAAAAGCGGCGCATGTACTTGCAGAGGGTCTCGCCTTGTTCCTGCTTGATCATGGCCAGGTCCATGCGAGTACCCGATCGGCCCATGGCACTGCGAAGTTGCTTGTGAGAACCGCTCCTTCGGTGGTCCCACTTGTCGATCGAGTGCTTATACAGCGACTCGAGCCAAGTGAGTGGTGCTTGGTCCAGGCAGAAGGGGAAGTAGAGGCACTTGGTGTCGCTGTTGCCGCCAGCGTTCTCGATGGAGAGGGCATAGCACCTGAGCCACTGGATGGGATCCTACTTCGCATCATAATTGGTGATCCCCAAAGGCTTGAACTTGTCGGGGAGGAGCAAGTTGCGAAGTCGAGGTGAGAAGGCGGGGAAGCCGTCGCCCTCAGCTGTGGTGGTCGACTTCTTCCGCCGCAGCTCCTCAATCTTCTGGCGGGCGTCGTAGCCGCCCTGCAAGGCGCCGGAGGCGTGGCTGTTCGCGTGGCCTCGGCCGCCGCGACCGCCGCCGCCTCCGGCCCTCCCGTTGGCCCCATGGTTGGAGCTTCCGCCGTCGCTGCCGCCGCCGTCGGGATCATTGCCGCCCCCGCCGGCCAGAGCGCGGTGAGGGACGGCTTCTCGGTTGCTGTGGTCGCGCTGTGAGGGTCCGCCGGCGTTGGAGCAACAACGGTTTGGCTCGGCTGGGAGGTCAGCTTGAGTGCGGTTAGCACCGTTGTTGGCGCTGCGACTCGTGGCTTCGTTGTCGCGGTGTCTGGCTGGAGGAGGTTGGTTGACTCTGTTGTCGACCCACATGAAGTAGGCGTCTTCAGCAAGCTTAGCGATGACCTCTCCAGCGCGTATGCCCTGAGCCTGGCGTGCGATCGCTGTGATCGACATGAGGCATTGCTCAGGGGTAGTGTGTGTACTCTGCTCTCGACCGCCTCGAGAGCTTCCGCAAGGTTGCGGACGGGGAAGTTGTCGCGGAGGCGCCGGCGACGTTCGCTGCGCTTCCGGTTACGCTCACGTCGAGCGTCTCTGTCTGCAGGGTTCTCGTTCGGTGGAGCATCAGCAGAGAGCTCGTCGGAGGAGATGTCTTCCAGGTATTTGTCCTGAGCCGTGCCTGAAGGCCCTGGGGGGTCGCCGGTAGCCATGAAGACTTGGCGATCGGGGGTGCCAAGGCTGGACTCAGAGGGTGCCACCTCAATTGGTGTGCTTGAGTCAGCCCGGGCTAGGGGTGTTCCCTCCTAGAATGGTAGCGAGTCGAAGTATGCGACGTAGCGTGAGTCTCCCTTTATCAGGTTAGCAGGTTTGCGGTCTGGCCAGTAGACGTATCTCCCGGCCGGTGTGAATGTTATAACCAGCCCAGAGGCAGGCCCTGACAAGGGAAGCTCGGTGGAGTTGTCCTCGGACTTGGGCTCCTCAGGGTCCAACCTGAAGTCGAACTCGTAATCCGGGTTCGAGTAGAACTCGGAGAGAGGGCTCGAGTCCGAAGTGCGATCGGGGGTGGCGTCGGAGTCCGAGTTGCACTCGGGTACGGGCTCCTTGCGGCCGGCGCGCGGGTGGGAGCCCCCGTGCGGGCCCGGGCCGAGGGCGCGGGGGCCACGCGCGGAGCGCTCGCGAGGTGAGGGGACCGCCTGCGATGGCTGAGCAGCCGGCTCGCATACGATGGCCCATGGCGACGTCGAGTTCGAGTTGGAAGCGGACTCGAGCTCGAAGTCAGCGTGGTGGTTAAAGAGCGAAATTTCGCCGAATTTGCCGGCGAGTTCGCCCGTGACGACTTCAGGAAGCGTCACGAAGCCTTGTCTTCGGGTTGGGCCGCATGGTCGCGCGGCGGAAGGAGCCCGCGCCATCAGCAGTGCAGACCCAGGCGCCGAACACGAAGGTGTCGCCGCGGTTGAAGGCGACGGTTGGCTTGAAGTAGACGGGAGCCGTCGAGTTCGCCATGTGATCTCGGGCGAGAGCCCCTACCTGGCGCGCCAGCTGTCGGTGTTTTGGACCGGCAACCTACTAAGGGGAGTACCCGAAGTAGATGAATGTGGCCTCGCCGAGATCGGTAACTCGAAGGAAGAGACATGTGGCACACAATTTAGACAGGTTCGGGCCGCGAGGTGCGTAATACCCTACGTCCTGTATGCTACGTAGCTCTGGATTGATTGGGCACGATTACAATATGGCGCAATGGTGCGCCGTGATGAGGTATGTTGAGGTGAGATGATCCTAGAGATCGGTCCCTGCCTCGCCTTATATAGTCCGGGAGGCAGGGTTACAAGTCGGAGTAGGGAGAGAGTACTAGTCGAGTACGTCTAGGAGCTTTCCATACAGTGCGGGACACGTACAGCTTCCTAACCGAGTACTACTCTTCTGCAGTCCTTGTGCTCCACGCCTTCAGGTGCCGTGTAGCGCAAGACGCGTAGTCCCAGGGGCCCACCGAGTAGTCGGTCCTGGTACCCACCGAGGTAGTGGGCCCAGGGAGGTCCATACGACACTGTTCAACCGTGCCACCTCCTTACACTCCGACATACTCTTCGTACGGCTTCATCATCTTGTCATCGGAGCAAGAGGAGAGGCTCTCTAATCTTGAGAAGAGGCTTGTGCCCAACGTCGAGTTCGACGACCAAGCACTCTACACCTTGGGTTTTGGCACCGACATATACTATATGTTGGGGCACCTTGGATGGGTGCAGTTCTCCAACGGAGTATCGGTGGACACCCACTTGGGGTTCGCCTTGGAAATTTTAATGACTATTGCACCTATCCTTGATGACGATGGGGTGCAAAGCTTGTCATTCCGTTTGTAGGGAGTCCAACAAGTGGTTCCCTACGAGCACGTTAGGGAGCTGCTTGGATTCCACACGGAGTTGAATTGGCTCTACTCGGCTTTAATTGCCAGGCAGCCAATAGACCCCTCTTACCTTATGATCAACCGTTGGTGTTGTGAAGCAACATCGGGGGCGGGTAATATTGGTTCGGGGTGCTACCTCTCCATGTTGGCCTTCTCCTTACGGCCGGGGATTGCAAGAAACCCCGCCCATCTTTTGCGTGGTACCGCTCTCAGTATTGAGTATTTGCGGCAAGGCAAATACATTAGTGGAGATGAGAGAGGAGGTTATCGTTTGGCCATAGTAAACCTACCCCTTCCCAACGAGAGGCTTAGGCTTTTCATCGAAGGGAGAGAAGATTGGTTGGAAGAGGGACTCCTTGTCCCCGCAAGGAAGAACAAAAGAGGAAGAATCGTAGAGGAGGGAACATCCTCCGCACAAGCGAGTGGAGCACAACCCAATGTGCAACCATTCGGCGGGATCCCTCCTCCGCCAAGTTATTACGGAGGGCCACAGGAGCAAGCATGGGGGGGTGGTGCACCGGTACCCCCACCAAATTATGTTGTTCCCAACGCTAACTTCGCGGAGTCCTACGCTCATCATCCCCAACCACAACAAAGCATGGCCATAATTGGAGGGTATGCTGCAAGAAATGCCCAAAACATCGCAGCCATCCAAGCTAACGCAGCTCAACTTGGTGAAGGCAACGCAAATATTGCCTTTGAGCTCAGACGCCTTCACCTTGTGGAGCCAAATCAATTCGTCGGAGGGAATGTCCAATCGTATTATGAGCAAGGGTATTACTATCAAGATCATCAACATCAACCACCGGTGGAGGACTAGAAGATTTAGGAACTTTAGTTTTCTTCTCTTTTCTTTTTCTCTGTAATTTTCAGCTTTTGCTTATGTGTGTTTGCGTCGTATTTTCTGTTTTTATTTAAATTTCAGCAAGCATGTTTGTTTATTTTCAGTTTGTATTTCAACTTGATGTCATCATTAATAAAGACACCACCTTGTTTATATCATTGGAAAAGTTACAAAAATTTGTGCTATGATGATATATGATTATAATTGCAGCTTTGTTCATCTTTGCAATTGATCTATGCATGTTTAAGCTAGTGCTCTCTTAAAAATACAAATCTGAATTTATTTAAATGCTAGCTTAATCTTTAGCGGAGGTTATGATTAAAATAAAGACCCATAGTGTTTTATGTGCTCTCAACTTATGAATAGATTAAAGATGTCTTTTATGCTCAAAAATATCGCTAACCTTGTCACAAATATCACTTGTGTGTTGCTCAACCTATCCAAAGCCTAATATATATTTGAGTGCATAAACCTTAGTGTACAAGATTTATTTTTGAGTGAGTTATTGCAGGCCATGATTTCTGTGGCCCGAGACTAAGAAGCTGGTCATTCCGTTTTTGCGTATCTATCTTTTTGCTAGCCTTTTATCCGTGCATTGTGTATCCCCGCATTGGAGATCTCACAAACTTCGCCGGATATCCACCCTTAAACCAAAATATCATCTTTTGTGATTACCTCCTTGACCACAACCTATCGTTGAGAATGGATCATCAATTCAAGGAAGATCGCAAGACGGTGCCGACATTGAAGATTTCAAGTATCTCTCCAAGGAAAATTATTTCCGGTACCTACCTTATTTTTCGCCTCTTTGCTCGAGGACGAGCAACGTCTAAGCATGGGGGAGGAGGTAGGTATGGTGCAGTTTTAGAGTTCAAAGGGGAGTATTTTAAAAAAATAATAATGATGAAAGAAAAAAATTCGGCGATGAACGTGACTTCCAAGGTGAAGGTCCCACAAGAAGAAAGAAAAAAAATATATATATAATGAAAGAAAGAAAGAAAGAAAAGAATGAGAAATATGAGAAAGAGAAAAAATATATGCGTAAAGTGAACTCCCCGGTTCTCTAAGAGTGCATTCAAGGCTTCAAGTTAAAAAGATCCATTCTCATTTTCCAACCATGTGCAATCCGATAACGAGGACTTCCTTTGTGCCTCGGGATCACTCTTTGCCATTTGCACATGTCCACTCATCTAAAAGTGTGTGTATTTTTCTCTTTCCCCTCCTTGATTTAACATTATTTTCCGATGACCTTTTTGACGAGTCTCGGTAAGACCATGAGAAGCTTGTCTTGTTTTGACAACACCTCATTTATAAAATCTTGTTAGCACTAAACTTTCCCAAAGCTCCATATAAAGCCTACCACACATATATGTTATGAGAGGGAAAGAAGTAGAATATATAGGCTTGAGAGACAAGCGAGATGAGAGTTCATGAGCAATATGCAAGATGATTTAAATTTGTGAACTTGGTTTAGTTTTTTCCTTATCTCGTTCTTTATTTCAAAAATTCTGAGATCTATTTAAACTTTGTGAGCATGTTAATAATTGTAGGATAAGCTTAATAAGAATCTACCCTCCGTAGAGATGAAGACTAGTACATTATGGAACTTTAATGAATTAAAATTTTGAGAGCATTATGTTTTCTCATGTATGATCAAGTGCAAGGTTTAAACATTGTTTGGCAATGATGATATCCATCGAAGGCTTCCTCGAGGACGAGCAAGGTTTAAGCATGGGGGAGATGTTGACGGTGAAAATCCGTCAACCTAGCCATGAGTTTACCTTCGGTGTTGGCATGAGTTTTATACATTATCCATTGGTACTAACCCCCGTGGTATAACAAGTTCACGTGTGCATGTCGGTTTTGGAGTTTAATGTTTATGCAGGGTTTTAGTGTTGAATGCAAGACTTTCAGGATAAGTTCATCAAGCACCTCATGACAAGACCTTGAAGCCCCGTACAAGTCGTGCAATGAAGCAAACTTAACTCCAAGAAGCCAAGGACTTGACCCGAGAAGATGACAGACTCCGAGGACCTGACCAGAAAAGTGCTGAATCTTGCAAGACAAGGAGTTGAGTCCAATTCGGAGAGAAACTGACGACACGGACCTACATACAAAAGGGGAAACATCCAGGGAGCAAGGGAACCGACGTAGAGCAAAGGAGGCCTCGGGCTGGGCCTGGATGGGCCCAGGCTGGCCGGTCCAGTCCGGTCGGCCTAGGCCCATCCAGGGCCCATTTGCCCCCTCCTTTGCCCTAGCCGCCAATCGGGCTATTTATAGCCCCCTGACCGAGAGCCACGGAGAGGAGAATTCGTCATCGGCCGCCGAGGAGCAGAGAAGAGAGGGACACCATCTCGGAGAGGAGAGGGTCGATCTAGTTGACTAGGGTTCCCCTAGCCGACGTGGGAACCTTGCACGGAAGACCACGTCGGAGTTCCCGGAGCTAGAAGCAAGATCAAGGAAGGATCCCGGTGGTGATCTTGTGTATGTATCATTGTTATAGTTGAATTATCAAGTTGAATCTTTTCCTAGCGATCAAGTGTTTCCTCGAAGATTTCGTTTTTCGATCGGCTTTGCTTATTCCAATTCTATTCTCGAGATAGATTACTTAGGGTGTTCTTGTAGCCGTGGTGGCTAGAGGTACACGCCGGATCTTCCGAAAGAATCTCGACTTGTCTTTTGACTCGCCCTAAGCTCCCCGCATAAATAGGGATACGTTGTGACAGAACGGGGGTTCCGAAAGGCGGATGTTTTCGGATTTGGACGGGAAACCACGATTTAAAGAGGCTTCTATTAAGATTCGATTTGCTACTTCTTCTCTTGCTTGGAACTTCAACAAAATGCTTACCCCGATCCCTCTAGATCGGTTTATCTACCCAATCTTACTTTGTTTTCTCCGGTCTTTAGTAGATTAGATTAGTTTCGTGTCTTTTACCTAGATGCATTAGGGTTTCTTTTATCGAAGATTGAAGTTACTTGGCTTTATTAGATTAAGTTTTGTGTCACACATTTGTTCCACGGATTCGATACCTTGGGTTAACCACTCGAGGGAAGAAGGGTCCCTTGACTACGACGGGAGACTTGTCCGCTTGCAAGTCACAAACGAACTTTGATACAATTATTAACCGTCAACAGCTTGTATTCCTAGTTATTAAGTAAGGGTATTTTAGACTTTCGGTTGCCTCCATATAACCCATGAGGTGAGAGGATGGCAGCCATCTCTTGGAACCCTAGTTCATTTGCTTTCCTATTTTCCCTTCCTATTTTCATAGGATTTCCAAAGGACTAGCTTGAGAGCTTCATGGTGAGATCTTGTTGAGAGGGTTGGATGATCAGGCGGCAAGCTAGACCTTGTATGAATCTTTGTGGCATGTATAGATGATTCGGCGTGGTTCCTCAAGGTTTGGATGTGTTGTTCCCGGTTGTTCTTGGTGGCAATGTTCGGTGCCCTCTCTTGGTGTTTTTCTCGGGGTGTTTTCGGGACCTTGTTCTTGGGGATTTGATGGGGCAAATTCGTGTGAACCCTTCATGGTTCTTTTTCCTTTGATTCCTGTGACAACCCGCCTAGGAAAATACCGTACTATCGCCTAAGACCGATCCACTTTGGTCATTAAGCAATAATAAAGTACCATCCTGTCGTAAGTTGCCAGGTTAACGCCCGGTAAATCACTTGAAGAGCACAAGGATCGAATATATGCATTAAAACTCACTCGAAGGCGAGTCCAGAGATACATCAACATTAAAATTCCAAATTCATGCCCCGAGGGGTTTATTTATTACAAACCATAGTTTTTTCCATGATGAAAAAGTTCAGAGTTTTGAAAAGCAGCGGAAATTAACTAGCGGCAGCGAAGTCACCACGGGAGGCCATCCATGATGCTTTAGTAGTCGTCCTCCACCCACTCCAGCTCCCAGCCGGGCGGGATCTCACCGGGCCACACATCACTGAAGGCATTACCTGGATCAACAAATTATAGCAAGGCTGAGTATACTAATACTCAGCAAGACTTACCCGTCGGTGATAACTACTTCACCAATTCTAGACCATGAAAGGCTTTTTGGCTACTGGGTTGCTTTTGCTAAAAAGTAACAAAGAGTAGGTCCTTACTTTCAAGATTTTAGCACAAGTTCTAGTAGTTTTAATCTTTACTACATTAGCCAACTAGTACAAACAAAGTTGTACAATACAATTAATCAAGCATAAAGTTCATCAACTTCCATCATTAGGGATCACATGACTAGTGGAGTAAGCAGTCTCGGATAACGGTGAGAGGCCGACAATCGATTGATTTAAACCTTGCAAGGTAGACCCAAACACACGGTAGGCTGTCCCCACGAGGGCAACTTTCCCAGGCCATCCCCAGAAATCCCCGGTTCGGGATGAAAGGCCACAGTCTTTGGTGCAGGCTATCCAGCATACCCCGCGAGATACCCGGAGTCACCATACACCACCGGTGGCGAGCCGTGAGAGCGAATCCCAAGAGTAGTGACAGTTCCATCCCTAGCCGTCTCATTAAGGTACTAGGCTTACCGGCCCCATAACCGGCATGTGCTTAGTACGTTCAAAAACTTAACCCACATAATCACTGGACCGGAGCCCAGATCCCATGCTCTTACCACGTGAGCAATCCATTTAAGGATGTAGTATGATTCCTATCTAGGAACCTATTCTCGCGAGTGAGGTCATCACCCGACTTGTAACGGTCCTATAGCTTAGCAGCTATCGACCTATCATACTAGTAGGGACCAAAGGTACCTATGGATCATGCATCTAGGGTTTCATTCAACTCCTGTACGTAAATGCACAATCATTCATAGATAATTGAATAAAGAACTTGAAAACTAGGTTAGATGCACCGGAGCTTGCCTTCGTCGACTAGGTTAGCTTGGGCACCCTCGGTGTCGAGTACGTCCACGTACTGCAGAGAACCTTCCGCTCCGCCTTCCTCGGTTTCCGGGACCAGGGAGTAATCTCTGTCCGGAAGATCTACACGGAATGCAATGCACTTTAGGTGATGTCATAGCTTGTCGTCTTATCCAACTCTAGTTGGTCATATTCACCTTAACAAGCATTCATCTAAGGTTTCTATTTTAGGAAGTCATTGGTTGTACATGGGTTACTCTTTTATTCCACATTTGAATAAAGGTTTTTATTAAGCTTATCATTTCATGGGAAAGCTTCATTTCATTTTATTTTTACCAACATGGTATAATTAATATTTTTTTTGTGAATTAACACCTTATCAGAGCTGATAATTAAATTTCTTTTATTTATATTAAATAATGCTTTCAGAAAGGAAAAAGATTTAATTAAGGATTTTCTTTTATTTAATTTCCCTTTAATATTAATAGGTCATTTAAGCCATTTATTAATCAATTAAATTACCAATAATTACATGAGTGTTTCTTAAGCCTACTAGCACCCATCCTGGTCCATTGGACCCACATGTAAGGGTTGGATGCCAGGAAAATAAATATTATGGAAAATAACAAAGGCTAGCTAGTGATTCAACTTAAATGCATATAAAAATAAATAAGCATCAAAATGATCCAAATTTTCTTGGGGTTGCTCTCTGGACCTAAACAAGCCTAAAGAACTAGCATGTTCACATGTAATCTCTACTGAACTTGGTTTATTAATCTACAAAGGAAAACATGCATAAATCAGGAATAATTATTTATGTTCATCCAAAATTCATGACAGGATGTGTATTTTGGCATTACAAGACAGTTTGCACAAGTTGGGCTCAAGAACATTGATATTTTTATCATGAAAAATCATCTAGGCAGTTACTGCAGGAAAGGAAAAGAATTTGTCTAGAAAAATCTACTGCATAACTTTGTGCAAATTTTGGCACAGCATCTAGTCATACCCTAACACACAACATATCCAAAATTTGGCTACAGATGAGTTATATTTTTCAAGTTAGGACAGATCCTTGCATATCACATTTGTATTTTTCCTGTCAAAACTATTTTGAATCTAGCCAGGAGTATACAACAAAAGAGGTGAAGTTTAGCATCCTGAACCCTACAAAATTGGTTTGGGATTTTTCTGATTTTTCTGTGAATTTCTAGGAATTTTCTAAGACCCTGGACTAATCTGTAAGAAAAGTTAGATAGGGTTCTTCACAAACTAGTCCTGAACTTTTACCCTGAGCACCCTGAACAAATTGAAATCTAAGCAATTGGGTCCCCGGCCAGGCCGGTGGCGCGGGCATGGCCGATTCCGGCAAGCCGGCGGCGATCCCGCCGGCAAGCGGCCGTGGAGGACCACATGCTCACCTAGGGGTGGCAGGGAACCGGAGGGGAGGTGGGGGGTTGGCCGGCGGCGAGCTTCAGCGGCGGCCGGCGGGCGGTACCCGTGGCGGCCCGGTGGACGGCGGCGTGGGGGTGGATTTCTGGCAAATAAACGGGTGCTGGAGCTTCACTAGGTCCTACGGAGGCTACCAGCACGGTTGGTCGACGGCGAGCACCGGCGGCGAGCTCCGGCAGCGTGCGGCGGCGGCAATGGCGCGGGGCGGCTCGGGGGTGGCGCGCGGGGAGGGACGGGGGGCTTAAATAAACGGCTCGGCCGCCCGTGGGTGACGAGGGGATGACGGCGGAAATGCCGGCCGTGCTACGGCGGCTCGAGGCGCGCGCGTACGGCGGCGACGCCGCCGACGGACCGCCGGCTCCGTGGCGCGTGCGCGCGTACGGCGGCGCAGGCCTCGGGGCATCCTCGGGACGGGGCGCTCGCGGGGGCGCGGGGCATCGGGACGGAGCGTAGCGCGAGCGGCGAGGCCTCGGGCGGCGCGGGCACGGACGCCGGGCGTGGCCGGCGGCGGCGGTGCACGGGCGCGCACGACGTCGCGCGCGGCGCGCTCTGGCCCTGACAGTGTTGCTGGAGCACTGTTTGATCAACTTTTTCTCCAAAATTTTGAATAAAACTTGACCAAGCAATGAATACCAAAGTTGCAGATCTAAGTACCATCTACAGTTTTCACAAAGGCTGTATAGGGTTTTTCTCCCTAGATTTGAATCTATTTGAATGCCAACTTTGAATGTCGCACCGTGTCTGGGAACAGTGAACCCTGCCTTTCAAGGGGTTTTTCACAATTTTCCCCTCCAAATTTGAAATGCCACTCTACATGAAAGTTGTGTCCCTCAACAAGACCTACAACTTTCCTAAAGGTAGAATTTTAAGTGTTTAGGTGAATTTTGGAGAACGCGGCAAAAGTTCCGGCAGACACCTGTGTACACTGGGATGGCAAGGGGGTTTGACCCACCCTTTGACATGGGTTGGCCCACAAGTGTAATTACTATTCATTAAGGGTCTCTAGGGGTGTGTTAGGGAGTTTTCATGGGCGAGGGCCCAGGTTGACCTAGGGTTGACCATTTGACCGGCTAATCCGGTCATTAACGTTAATGACGGTAATTAAAAACCTGGGGCGTCACAGCCTACCCCCTTAAACGGAATCTCGTCCCGAGATTCGATTTGACAACGAAGAGATGGGGAGAAGACTCACTGTTTCGGGATTGGAGGAAGCCCGGATACTTGGTGTTAAGATAATCCTCCGTCTCCCACGTGGCTTCTTCTTTCGTGTGATGGCTCCATTGGATCTTGTACATTCGCACGGTCTGTCTCCGGATCTTTCGCTCTTTTTGGTCTAGTACCTTCAAAGGATGCTCGACGAGCGAGAAATCCGGCTTGATCCAAGCATTAGCTTCTGTAATGATCTCGTTCTCCGGAACAGGCAGTCCTTTCTTCAATTGAGTTACATGGAACACATTGTGAACCGCGGAAAACCGTTCTGGCAGTCGGATACGGTAAGCCACGGGTCCACATACTTCTATTACTTCATAGGGTCCAATGTAGCGCGGGGCTAACTTTCCCTTGACTCCGAACCTTTGCACACCTTTGGTGGGGGGTACTTTCAAGTATACATGATCTCCCACTTCAAAGTGTCGAGGTGCGGTTCTCTTATCATGGTAACTCTTTTGTCTCTTCTGGGCCATCTTCAAATTCTCTTTTATCACTTGCACCTTTTCTTCGGCCTCTTTAACTAACTCTGGTCCAA
Source organism: Cenchrus americanus (assembly GCA_947561735.1). NCBI lineage: Eukaryota > Viridiplantae > Streptophyta > Magnoliopsida > Poales > Poaceae > Cenchrus > Cenchrus americanus. The sequence goes on along the minus strand of OX387242.1, from coordinate 158,102,798 downwards.
AGAGTGTTCTTTCTCCGGTCTCTGACCAATTTAGTGGGGTGCGGCATCTACGTCCGTACAGAGCATCGAACGGTGCCATTTTCAAGCTGGCCTGATAGCTGTTATTGTAAGAGAATTCTGCCAAGGACAAACACTTGTCCCAACTCTTGTCAAAGTGTAAGATGCTTGCTCTCAACATGTCTTCTAGGATCTGATTTATCCTCTCCGTCTGACCATCGGTCTGTGGATGATAACTGGAACTACGGAGTAGCTGAGTTCCCAAACACTCGTGTAATTGCTCCCAAAAACGGGCCAAACTGAGTCCCTCTATCAGAGATTATAGTCTTTGGGATTCCATGCAGACGAACTATGTGGTCTACATACAACTCTGCATATTGTTGTACGGAGTAAGTGGTATGCACGGCAATGAAGTGAGCGGTCTTGGTGAGTCTATCCACGATTACCCAAATAGAGACCTTCTTTCTAGGGGTCAGGGGTAAACCCACAATAAAATCCATACTAATGTCGTCCCATTTCCACATAGGTATCAACAGGGGTTGGAGTATGTGGACCAGGAGCGTCCCAGTGGTCGATGGATGACCGCTCCTTAGTGATGAGTGATTGACAACGGGTGTTGGACTGACTCTTGGCTTAGTGCGCAGGTGTAGGCTGCGGCCTAGTTCGTGTTGTTGCAGGTGAAGAACGGGCGCGAAAGGTCTTCAGCCTTGAGGGGCCTCCGGGAGATGGAGAGACAAGTAGGCTCGGTTCGAGGGACCGGTGGACAGCGGGACTAGGTGCGGGCCACATGGTGGCGACACAAGCAAGACGAAGTCATGGACAAGTGAGCCGGTGCACGGTGGCGGTCAAGTCAAGTGGTTTGGCGGGAGGCCGGACCGGCACGCGGGGTTTGGTGGTTTGCCCACAAAACCATCGGCGGACGGTTTCTTGGTTTGGGCCTCAAAACCAAGTCCGAGGGCCCAACACGACGGAGACGGGATCCGGGCGTGTCGGGAAGCTTCGAAGCGGAGGACACGCGGCGGGATCGCATGGCTTGCGTCGGGAGGACGCGGGGTGCGGCAAAGGCGTGGCCGTCCGATGGCAAGACCCACATACATTACCAAAATGCCCCTACGTGGGTTGTATCGCCAGTAGTGTAGTTAGGGGTAGTCGAGTCATTTACCACTCCGGCGGGACCTGATATATAAGCCTGGAGTGTGTGTTGATGGCTCTCTCTCTCTCCGGGACTTAGGGTTTCATTTCCCCCCTTCTCTTTCTCATTTTCGTAGTTTTTTTCTTCCTATTTTCTCTAGGCTAGCATGAGAGCTTCATGAGAGATTTGTTGAGAGGGATGGATGCTAGGGCGGCATGCTAGACCTTGTGAATCTTTCCTGGTTTGTATAGAAGATTCGGGGTTGTTTTTCGTGCCTTTTTGTGCCTATTTTCGTGCCTTTGTTCTCGGTGCGATTCCGCGGATTTGAGTGAGTTTCTTCCGGATTTCTTTGAGGGAAACATGGATAGATGTCTTGTGCATCTTTGTGCTTGATCTTGTGCCCTCAAACGCCGGGAAACTACTTCGATTCGTGAGTTTTCGTTCGGTGCTCTAGGTTTTGGTGGTGCTCAAAGGATTCGCGATTCCCGGTGATTTAGGGAGTTAGGAGGCAAGATTTTTGGGCTATAGCATCCTTGTGTGACGCTTTTCAAGTACCCAAACCCTTGTCTCCACGGCTTCAACCGTTTGGGAAATCCGATGATGATTTGGGGGAGTTGACTTTCGAGGTCGGGCATTTTTCTGTTCTGTCCGAGCCTCGCGGACGGTCCGCGGCCTCCTGGCGGACGGTCCGCGCGGGTCAAGTTCGTCCCGTGTTCTTCGTGTTCTTGCTCGTCCTTTGTTTCGATCCGTTGTGATTTTGGTTTTTGGTTGGACGAAGTTTCGGACAGTCCGCGGTGTCGGGCGGACGGTCCGCGGGTGCTTGGCGGACGGTCCGCGTGCTCCCCGCGGACGGTCCGTGGCACCGGGGTGTCTTTGGGTCGTTCTGTGTAAATTAACGGACGGTCCGCGGCTAAGGCCGGACGGTCCGCGGTCGGGTGCGGACGGTCCGCGATACCCGGCCGGACGGTCCGCGCGGCTCTTGCGGACGGTCCGCCCCCCTTGCGCGGACGGTCCGCCAGAGCCTGTGTGCTTTGCTTCTTGGTTCGATTCCTTCCTCCCTTTCTAGTGCTTCCACGTGTGCTTTGAGGAATCGTTCCTAAGGCTAGAGGTTGATCCATAACCTCGTGGTCTTGGCGATTGGTGCGTGATTCGATCCATCGCTTGTGTGTGACCGGGGTTTGAGTAGGACATAGGCCGGGTTCTTTGGGGAAGAATTTTTACGGCTCCTATTCACTCCCCCCCCTCTCTAGTCGCCATCCGATCCTTCAATTGGTATCGTAAGCTTGGTGCCGGATTCTTTGCGACTTTGACAAGTCTCGAATCCTAAGATGGCGTACGTTGAGCGGGGCGGTCCGCCGCACTTCGATGGCAAGGGTTACCACAAGTGGGCGGCTCGTATGATGATCTTTCTTCGAGGAAAGCTGTTGGATTTTATTGTGCTTGACAAGACATATGCTATTCCGGTCAACATCCATACTCTTATGGTGACCGATGCCGATGCCAAGGCCAAGTATGAGGCTAATGCAAAAGCCGTTGATCACTTGTGCCGGAGTTTGTGTGATCCAGAGTTTGAGCGTGTTCGCCATTTGAATCTTGCTTGGCAAATTTGGGAAAAGTTGTTGGTTGCTCACGGTGGTGATAACCATGTGAAGGCTCGCCTCTTTGTCTCTTACCGGATGCAATATGAGAATTTCACTCCACTTCCCGGTGAGGACATTGATGCGATGTTTCAGAGGTTCACCGCCATCGTGAACAACATGAAGGCAAATGTTGAGGATTTTCCGTATTCCGAGCATGATCAGGCTTTGAAGCTCTTGCATGTCTTGGATCCAAATGTTTGGGGTGCTAAGGTTGAGGCCATCAAGGAGTCTGGGAATTATTTGACTATTGAGTTGGATGACCTCTTTTCTAAGCTCAAGTCGGCTGAGGTTGACGGGGAAGGCGCCTGTCCAAGCACGAGGGCTCGACTGACCATAGTCTTGCTCTTGTGGGAGGATCAAAGGGCAAATCTAACCCTTCCTGTCGACAGTTTTCTTTGTCCTCTCTTATGTCCATTCCAGATGAGGAGTTTGATGTGCTGGGCGAGGAGGAGCTGGCTTTGCTCTCAAGAAGATTTGAACGACTACACGAGAGTCGGAGGAACGCAAGGCGGAGCTCAGGGACGTGCTACAAGTGTGGCAAGCGTGGCCACTTCATCGCCGAGTGCCCGGAAGCGGAGGAGAACAAGTACAAGGTGAACGAGTACAAGGCGCACCCGAGGCGTGAAGACAAGTACTCCTCCAAGGGCAAGCACTTCAACAAGTCCAAGAGCAAGGACAAGGACAAGCGGCGACCGAGCAAGAGCACCTACAAGAAGAACAAGGCAAGAGCGATGGTGGCCGGTGCGAGCGACGTCGACTCAAGCTCAAGCGAGGAGCGGTCAAGCTCGAGCGGCGAAGATGAAGACGCCGGGAGGCGCGGTGGCAAGAAGAGTGCAAGCGGAACCTCGGCGGGGGAGCCGTGTGGCGCTCGAGGGCTTTTGTGGCATGGCCCATAGCTCGAGCAGCAAGAAGAGTGTGAAGGAAGACGGCGACTCCGACTCGGAGGATGAGGTAAACCGTGATCCCGACTCTTTGCTTGCCGAGATTGCTAGGTTGAATGGTTTGCTTGATAACCGTGATAGTGTCTTGAGAGATGCCAAAAAGATGAGGAAAGATCTTAGGGCTCGGCTTGAGAATGCTAGTGAGAAAGTAGGAGAGTTAGAGTCAAAATTGCTTGAATTGAAACTTGAGAATGACTCTTTGAAACTTGCTCCTACTTCTCCCGATGATGTTGAATGTGTTGAATGTGATGCTTGGTTGAATGAGATTAAACTGCTTAATGAGAAGAATGCTTCTATTTTGGCTCAACTAGATGCTCTTAGGACTGAACACGATGAGCTTAAGGCTAGACCTACTTTGCTTGGTGCTTGCAAGTCATGTCCTACTATGCATGCTAAGCTTGTCGATGCTCGTTCTACTATTAGCTCTTTAGAAGCATCTTTGAAATCTCCTGTTGCAAATGCATGTTCTAGTTGTGATGAAGTCACTTTGCGTAATCTTGAACTTACTTCCCGTTTGGATGTCATTTATGAGGAAAATGATTATTTGAGGAAAGTGTTGGGTTGGTTGTCTGGGCAGGAACCTCAGTTGAAAATCATGATTGAGGAGTTCAAGAGGGCTGATGGTCGTGGTTTGGGGTTTGAGAAGTTGGGTGAGAAAGTGGGAGAGAACAGCGGGGAGAGTGTGTACGAGAAGTGTGTTGAGTCTAACCCCGAGTTTGAGGTGATCGGAGAGATCCAAGTCCCACTCCCAAAAGCACCCAAGAACTCTTTCACACCAAAACCCAACCACCTTTGCAACAAGCTTGACACAACCCAAGATCCACCCAAATTCCCACCTAAGACAAATGATTTCCAGAAACCGGTGAAGTTTGTGGGTGAGAAGGGTGAGAAGCCTAGAGAGAAGCCAGAGCCAAAACCAAAACCCATCCCCTTCAGGTGTGAGTATTGTGGCAAGGAGAGGCATCTTGCAGAGTTTTGCTACAAGAGGAAGAGGGATGAGAGGCTTGCTAGGGAGCAAGCAAACCAGGACAGGTATCGCCAGTCTCGCGGTATTCCTGAGCCTAGAGTGCCACTTCCACGGGGTGTGGGAAGTGTGAGGAGTGTCGGCAGGTTCCCACAGAGAGGTGGTGGGGGTGAGAGGTTTGTCAGGAGAGATGATGGTGTGCATGCTGGTGAGAGGTTTGGTCGGGCTCGTGGTGGTTTTGCTGGACGTCCTCCTACTCGTCCTCAGTACGGGTTCAGGGGAGATGATCGCAGCTTTGGGTTCCAGAGGAACTACGGACCACGTTTTCCCCCTCGTGGTGCTCGTACTCCTCCCATGGGACATGGGAAGTTTGGTGGCAAGGGAGTGATGTTTGCTAACCCCTCTTTTGAGCGGATGGCTCGACAACTCGGTTTAACTTTCTCTCGTGCTAACCCCGGTGTCGAGTCGCTAGCTCATTCTCGTTCTTGTTTTTGACTGCGGGGGGAGGCTTGGAGAACATTTGGTTGATCGACTCGGGGTGTTCTCGACACATGACCGGAGATAAGAAGTGGTTCTCCGGTCTCACCCCGGTGAAGGAAAAGATGTACATTACATTTGGGGACAATGGACGAGGTAGGGTGCTTTCAGAGGGTGTTGTGCATGTGAGTGACAAGGTAACGTTGAAGAGAGTGGCTCTTGTGAAGTCTTTGGGTTTTAATTTGCTTTCGGTTTCTCAGTTGCTTGATGAGGGTTTTGAGGTGCGTTTCAAGTCTGGCGAGTCTCGTTTGTTTGATTCTCGAGGTGATCTTGTCTGTATGATCATCCCCGAGGGTCAGATTTTCAGGGCTGATTTTTCTCGTTCTTTGGGTCCTGTTCTTTGTTTGATGGCCGGTCCGTCTTCGATTTGTGGAAATGGCATAGGCGGTTGGGACACTTGAGCTTTGATTTGGTTTCCCGCTTGAGTGGTCTTGACCTTGTCCGAGGATTGCCGAAGTTGAAGTTTGAGAAGGATTTGGTTTGTGCTCCTTGTAGGCATGGTAAGATGGTAGCCACTCCCCATCCACCCCTGACCGATGTCATGACCGAGCGTCCTACGGAGCGTTGCATATGGACCTTGTTGGGCCGGCTCGAGTTCGCTCGGTGGGTGGGAAGTGGTATGTCCTTGTTGTGGTGGACGATTACTCTCGCTATGCACCGGGTGTTCTTCTTGGAGGATAAGAGTGAGACTTTTGGGTTTGTTCGAGATCCGATCGTGAGGTTGAAAAACGAGAGGCATGGGAATGCTATTCGAGCTATCCGCGGGGATAATGGCTGCGAGTTCAAGAACTCTCGTTTTGATGCCTTTTGTCGTGATCTAGGTCTTGAACATCGGTATTCGACCCCTTATGTGCCCCCTCAAAATGGAGTCGTGGAAAGGAAAAATCGGACTCTTTGTGAGATGGCTAGGACGATGCTCGATGAGCACGGGACTCCTAGGAGGTTTTGGGCTGAGGCGGTCAATACGGACTTGTCATGTTTCCAATCGGATTTTATTGAGAGCTTTCAAGAAGAAGACCTGTTACGAGCTTATGCATGGTCGGGCACCCAAGGTGAGTCACTTCCGAGTTTTTGGCTGCAAGTGTTTTATTTTGAAGAAGGGAAAACTCGACAAGTTTGAGGCTAGGTCTAGTGATGGTATTTTCTTTGGATATGCTAACCACTCTAGAGCCTATAGGGTGCTTAACCTTGAGACTAACAAAATCATGGAGACTTGCGAGGTAACCTTCGACGAGACAATGCCATGTACCTCTCTTGGCTTTGAATGTGCGGTGATGAAGAGATGGCCGAGGACCTCTTTGAAGAGGAGAAAGATGAAGCTGGAGATGATGATGGGGAGAACCATGCGCCGAAGGCGAGCATGTACCCACTACTTCCCCTACGACCACTTTGGAGCATGGACCGTCTACTTCATGGACAACGACGGTACAACAAGAGGACCAGGCGAGAGAAGCTGACATTGAGGGGGAGGTAGTCTCGAGGCGTGAGGCTCCCCGGCGGATTCAAGAAGTGCATCCCCTGTCGAAGATCATTGGAGACATCAATGAACGCACTACACGGTCGAGGTCCAGGAATTCCTCTCATTTTGCTCATCTTGCTTTTGTTGCTACTTTTGAGCCCAAGGACATTGGACATGCTTTATACGATGCAAAGCGGGTCAATTCTATGCATGAGGAGTTGGAAAACTTTGAGAGGAACCGGGTGTGGGAGTTAGTTGAACCACCTCCAAATTGCCATCCCATAGGAACCAAGTGGGTTTGGAAGAACAAAGAGGGAGAGAATGGGATGGTTGTGAGGAACAAGTCCGGACTTGTTGCTCGGGGGTTTAGTCGAAGGAGGGGATCGACTACGAGGAGACCTTTGCTCCCGTGGCCCGTCTTGAGGCAATTCGGATCCTTCTAGCCTTTGCCGTGGCTAAAGGGTTCAAGTTGTTTCGGATGGACGTGAAGAGTGCTTTTCCGAATGGGGTCATAGAGGAGGAGGTGTATGTGAAGCGACCACACGGGTTTGAGAGCGAATTGTACCCACACGGGGTATACGGGTTGAAAAGGGCTGCGTATGGGTTGAAACGGGCGCCCGTGCTTGGTATGGGAGATTGAGAGGTTTTCTTTTGAGCGAGAGGGTTTGTGATGGGTACCGTGGATAGAACCTTGTTTCTCCTCAAGCATAGGAATGACTTGCCGATTGTTCGGATATACGTGGATGATATTGTCTTTGGTGGCTCGTCACATAACCTTGTTGCCAAGTTTGCGAGATGAGATGAGCGAGGGAGTTCGAGATGAGCATGATGGGCGAGTTGCGGTATTTTCTCGGGCTGAGATCAAGCAAGTGAAGGACGGTACATTTGTGCACCGGACCAAGTACACGAAAGACATGCGAGGAAGTTCCGGATGCAAGATGTGAAGCCGATGTCGACTCCCATGGGGAGTACGGCCACTTTGGATGCGGATGAGGATGGAGAACCAGGTGGACCGGCGGGAGTACGGGGAGCATGATCGGCTCCCTCCTCTACTTGACGGCGACGAGGCCGGACATACGGTTCGGCCGTGTGTCCGTGCGCTCGTTTTCGGGCTTCGCCGAGGACATCACATCGACGAGCCGTCAAGAGGATTTTCGGTACCTACGATCCGCTCGGTCTTGGCCTTTGGTATTCTTCCTCCTCGACTCTGTCTCTTCATGGTTTTTCCGATGCGGATTTTGCCGGTTGTCGAGTCGAGAGGAAGTCTACTTCGGCACTTGTCGGTTTCTTGGTTCTTCGTTGGTCTCATGGTCTTCCCGCAAGCGAGTCTAGTGTAGCTCGGTCTACCACGGAGGCGGAGTATGTTGCTTGCCGCTAGTTGTTGCTCCCGTTGTTGTGGATTTCATACACTTTGAGAGACTTTGGTGAGGAGTGCACCCGGATCCCACTTCTTTGTGATAGCACCGGTGCCATAAGCGTAGCCAAAAATCCAGTGCTTCACTCCAGAACCAAACATATAGAAGTGAGGTATCATTTCTTGAGGGACAATGTGGAGAAAGGAACCATTGTTTTGAGCCATGTCCCTACCCAAGATCAGCTAGCCGACATCTTTACAAAGCCTCTCGACCAAGCTACTTTTGTGCGCTTGCGGGGGGAACTTGGGGTTTGTTGCCCTTTCTAGTTGATTCTTGGGAGATTTCCTTTTTGTACCATATGTATCATACCATGTTTATTTTGATGTATATACATGATTTGCTTGATGTATAAACCATGGTAGGATAGCCATCTTGTCATATATCTTGTTGCATTTGTGTCATATTGCATTTTAGGATGATGAGCTTCTTTTATATGCCATATTTGAGTCTCTTTGGCTATTTGTGAGATATTGGTTATATGTGTGGAGAAATGGTGTTATGAGGCTATGCTCTTGGAATATTTGAGATATATGTGTGGTGAGATAGCTTCTTTTGAAATAAATGCTAAATTGACTAATTTTTGATGAAATTTGCTCCACTCGTGTGTAGTTGTGTATCCATGTCACAGTTTGGTCTAAATGTGCTTTTCATGCTTAGATTGTGCTTGGATGCCTGTTCTTGCATTTGGGCCAAAGGCCGAATATCATTGTGAATGTTTAGCCTATGTTGCATTCATGGGGGAGCATAAGCTTCTTTTTGCCGCAAAGGCACTTCATGTACCATGAAATGACTTAATCTTGAAAAGAAGTGTAAAATGCACGAAAAATGCTCCATCCATCATGTCTATGCTTAAAATGTCTTATCTTTCACATATGGGTGCAAAACATGTTGCATGATGTTCACCAATGGAGAAGTCTCCCCGAAGTGGACACATGGCTCATGAGCTTTGACATGACATGCTTTGCTTTATGGGTGTTTGCCATGATCTTTTGCTTTGAGAATTTGTCATCCTTGTATGATCTTTAAATGGTATGCATGTTTGTGGCTCAAGTGTGACATGGATAGGCCTTTACATGTGAAGCGAGTCTTCTTTTGGTAAAAGCGCTTAAATCCGAAAATTTTGCTTTGTCACATGCTTGTATTTTCATATATTACTTGTGGCAATGCTTTGACTATGCTATGATTCATGTGTGTGATCTTTGTCTCATTTTTAGCCTTTGACACTAGATTTGGCCTATTTGAGAAGCTCATGTAGATGTTTATATGCTTTGCTTTGCATTTCGCATTTTCACCTTGATTCATACATTGTCAACAAGGGGGAGAAAAGGTGAGCTTAATGAAAATTCAGAAAAAGGTGCTGAAATTTGGAAGTGTGCATCCACATGTTCAGGGGGAGGCATTTGTTCAGGGGGAGCTTTCTTGCTGTTTTCGGTGTGGATTTTGTGCTTTGCTTAGCTTGTGACCTTTCTTCGCCTTTCTTCGGTTTTGGTCATAAGTTGAGCTTCTTTGTTTTTCTTTCTTCTTTCTTTTCTCTTTTACTCTGAATTTCATTTCGCGTTGTGTGTTGTCAATGCACTCATCAAGGGGGAGATTGTGGACCAGGAGCGTCCCAGTGGTCGATGGATGACCGCTCCTTAGTGATGAGTGATTGACAACGGGTGTTGGACCGACTCTTGGCTTAGTGCGCGAGGGTGTAGGCCGCGGCCTAGTTCGTGTTGTTGCGGGTGAAGAACGGGCGCGAAAGGTCTTCGACCTTGAGGGGCCTCCGGGAGATGGAGAGACAAGTAGGCTCGGTTCGAGGGACCCGGTGGACAGCGGGACTAGGTGCGGGCCACATGGTGGCGACACAAGCAAGACGAAGTCATGGACAAGTGAGCCGGTGCACGGTGGCGGTCAAGTCAAGTGGTTTGGCGGGAGGCCGGACCGGGCACGCGGGGTTTGGTGGTTTGCCCACAAAACCATCGGCGGACGGTTTCTTGGTTTGGGCCTCAAAACCAAGTCCGAGGGCCCAACACGACGGAGACGGGATCCGGGCGTGTCGGGAAGCTTCGAAGCGGAGGACACGCGGCGGGATCGCATGGCTTGCGTCGGGAGGACGCGGGGTGCGGCAAAGGCGTGGCCGTCCGATGGCAAGACCCACATACATTACCAAAATGCCCCTACGTGGGTTGTATCGCCGTAGTGTAGTTAGGGGTAGTCGAGTCATTTACCACTCCGGCGGGACTCGATATATAAGCCTGGAGTGTGTGTTGATGGCTCTCTCTCTCGGGACTTAGGGTTTCATTTCCCCCCTTCTCTTTCTCATTTTCGTAGTTTTTTTCTTCCTATTTTCTCTAGGCTAGCATGAGAGCTTCATGAGAGATTTGTTGAGAGGGATGGATGCTAGGGCGGCATGCTAGACCTTGTGAATCTTTCCTGGTTTGTATAGAAGATTCGGGGTTGTTTTTCGTGCCTTTTTGTGCCTATTTTCGTGCCTTTGTTCTCGGTGCGATTCCGCGGATTTGAGTGAGTTTCTTCCCGGATTTCTTTGAGGGAAACATGGATAGATGTCTTGTGCATCTTTGTGCTTGATCTTGTGCCCTCAAACGCCGGGAAACTACTTCGATTCGTGAGTTTTCGTTCGGTGCTCTAGGTTTTGGTGGTGCTCAAAGGATTCGCGATTCCCGGTGATTTAGGGAGTTAGGAGGCAAGATTTTTGGGCTATAGCATCCTTGTGTGACGCTTTTCAAGTACCCAAACCCTTGTCTCCACGGCTTCAACCGTTTGGGAAATCCGATGATGATTTGGGGGAGTTGACTTTCGAGGTCGGGCATTTTTTCGTTTCGTCCGAGCCTCGCGGACGGTCGCGGCCTCCGGCGGACGGTCCGCGCGGGTCAAGTTCGTCCCGTGTTCTTCGTGTTCTTGCTCGTCCTTTGTTTCGATCCGTTGTGATTTTGGTTTTTGGTTGGACGAAGTTTCGGACGGTCCGCGGTGTCGGGCGGACGGTCGCGGGTGCTTGGCGGACGGTCGCGTGCTCCCCGCGGACGGTCCGTGGCACCGGGTGTCTTTGGGTCGTTCTGTGTAAATTAACGGACGGTCGCGGCTAGGCCGGACGGTCCGCGGTCGGGTGCGGACGGTCCGCGATACCCGGCCCGGACGGTCCGCGCGGCTCTTGCGGACGGTCCGCCCCCCCTTGCGCGGACGGTCCGCCGAGCTCGTGTGCTTTGCTTCTTGGTTCGATTCCTTCCTCCCTTTCTAGTGCTTCCGCGTGTGCTTTGAGGAATCGTTCCTAAGGCTAGAGGTTGATCCATAACCTCGTGGTCTTGGCGATTGGTGCGTGATTCGATCCATCGCTTGTGTGTGACCGGGGTTTGAGTAGGACATAGGCCGGGTTCTTTGGGAAGAATTTTTACCGGCTCCTATTCACTCCCCCCCTCTCTAGTCGCCATCTGATCCTTCAGAGTACTCCTGCAGATTTCAAATGACTTGCTTTCATCCGGTGGCAAGTATCGCACTCGGCTACATACTTGGCTACATCCACCTTCATATTGGACCACCAAAAGTTCTGCTTTAGATCTTGGTACATCTTGGTACTACCGGGATGAATAGAGAACTTGGACTTGTGAGCTTCATCCAGAATGATTTTCTTGATTTTTGGGTCAACGGGGACCACAAGACGTTTTCCAAACCAAACCACATCTTGGTGATCTTTCTGGAAACAAGTGTACTTTGGGTCTCCTTCCAATAGTTTCTTCCTGATGGTTTGAATATCTGCATCATTGCGTTGGGCAGTGACAATCCTGACATAAAGGCTTGACTCTGCCGTCAAGGCATAAAGAATTCCCTGCGGTACCACTTCTAAGTTGAGCCTTCTCATTTCTTCACACAAGGGTTCACTGACTGGCTCTAACTCTAGGTGGTTGCAACAATCCTTGCGGCTAAGAGCATCCGCAACAACATTCGCTTTGCCGGGATGATAGTGCACTTCTAAATCATAATCCTTGATCAACTCAAGCCATCTTCTCTGCCTCATGTTCAATTCTGACTAGGTGAAGATATATTTGAGGCTCTTGTGATCAGTGAAGATATTGCAATGATTGCCCATTAGATAATGTCTCCATATCTTTAGGGCATGAACAACAGCAGCTAACTCAAGATCATGGGTAGGATAGTTGAGCTCATGGGGTCGAAGGGCCCGTGAAGCATAGGCAATGACTCGGCCTTCTTGCATAAGGACACAGCCAAGGCCGGTGCCTGATGCGTCACAGAAGACTTCAAACGGTTTGGAATTATCGGGTTGAGCTAGCACTGGGGCTGAAGTTAGATGTTGTCTGAGGGTGTGAAAAGCTTTATCACATGCTTCACTCCACACGAATTTCACTCCCTTCTTGAGCAATCCGGTCATGGGTTTTGCGATTCTAGAAAAGTCAGGAATGAATCGACGGTAATATCCCACCAATCCTAGGAAACTGCGGATTTGATGTACGGATTTGGGTGGTTTCCAATCCATCACCTCTTGAACTTTGCTAGGATCTACGGAGATACCATCGTGGGAAATGGTGTGCCCCAAGAATTTGACACTTTTCAACCAGAATTCGCATTTGGAGAACTTAGCATAAAGCTTGTGATCTCGCAAACGCTGAAGGACAACTCGGAGATGTTTGGCGTGCTCTTTTTTGCTCTTAGAATAGATGAGGATATCATTGATAAAGACCACGACAAATTTATCGAGCTCCGTCATGAATACGGAGTTCATGAGGTACATGAAATAGGCAGGTGCATTAGTGAGTCCGAAGGACATGACCAAGAACTCGTAGAGACCATAACGAGTGGAAAAAGCGGTTTTAGGAATGTCGCATGGTCGAATCTTGATTTGGTGGTAGCCAGAATGAAGGTCGATCTCAGAGAAGACTTTGGCACCAGCCAATTGATCAAACAGAACATCAATTCGAGGAAGCGGGTATTTGTTTTTGATGGTGACTGCATTGAGTGGTCGGTAATCTACGCACATTCTCAAGCTACCATCCTTCTTTTTGACAAAGAGAGCAGGGCAACCCCAAGGAGAAGAGCTCGGGCGAATGTAACCCTTATCTAACAATTCTTGGAGTTGGGTTTTTAGTTCAGCTAACTCTTTGGGTGACATGCGATAAGGTCTTTTGGAAATGGGTGCGGTACGGCCGGAGTTCGATCACAAACTCGACATCTCCCGTCCGGTGGCATACCGGAGCAACTCGTCGGGGAAATACATCCGGTACTCACACACTACTGGAATTTCATCAAGGGAGGAAATAATGGTCACATAGGCACAAGAGTTAGTACCGTCCCGAAAAGGTAGGTACAAGGTAGTGTGCCCGACCGTAGGAGAGTTGATCTCTACGACCCTATCTGATATATCTAGAACCACCTTATGTTGATTCATCCATTCCATACCCAAAATAACATCCATTCCAACCAAGTTTATGACGATAAGGTTTGTTGGAATGATTTTACTTCCTAAACCCAATTTCACTCCCCGGATTAAGATATTGGAGGTGATTTGGCCTCCAGGAGTAGTTATCTGGTAGGCGGAAGTGGTATGAGAACCCTTCAAACCCAGTTTGCTTATTAGCCTTTCACTGATGAAACTATGGGTAGCTCCCAAATCGAACAAAATCTTAACAGGAGTGTCGTTGAGAGAGAATGTACCCGTGAGTACTGGAGCTCCTGCTGGGATGTCACTCATGGTGGTGAAGTTCAGCTTGCCCTGGCGCACTTGCACCATAGGTTTCTTGGCCGGAGTGGCAGGCTTGTTTCCGTACTCGATTTCGCGGGTTGGGCTTGATCTGCCCGGGGCTTGGGACACTCATTAATGTAGTGCCCTGGCTGGCCACAGTTGTAGCAATGACAATCTCCAACATCACGAGGGGGTGCATTAGGCTTTGGAGCCTGTTGCTGGGCACGGCGGAACTGGAAGTTCCCAGCAGGTTTGCCCTGGAATGGCTTCATCGTCCAGCGTCCAGTTGGAGATTGCTGGGACGGGCCTGGGGCTTCCTTCTTCACAAAGCGTAACTTCTTGTTTGTTCCGCTGCCTGGGGTGAAACCGGGCATCCTCTTGTTGTCCCCATGGGCTTTCTTCATCGCATCCTCTTGCAAGATAGCTTTATTCACTAGCTCATGGAAGTTTGCGGGCTCGAGCAGATTCAGGCGCTCATACAGCTTGCCATCAAGCCCGTCGCAGAACCTCTCCATCTTCTTGGCATCAGTATCAACATGATGCCCACCGTACTGGCATAAGCTATTGAACTTCTGAGCATAGCGGTACACGGAGTCAGATCCTTGACGGAGGGCTAACAGCTCCCTCATCTTCTTGTCCATCAGACCCTTGGGGATGTGGTGGCTCTTGAAAGCCTGCTTGAACTCTTCCCAAGTCACAGTGTGGCCTCGCTGCATGGACTTGAAGTGGTCCCACCACATCAAAGCTTCCCCTCGCAGTTGCAGTGCTGCGAAGTTCGCTTTGTTCTCCTCGGAGCAAGGCAGCACAAAGGCAGAGAATTTCGCCTCTATGGCCTTGACCCAAGCCTCAGCTTCCAGAGGGTCTTCTGCTTTAGCGAAGGTTGGCGGCTTCATGGCGATGAACTGGGCGTACGTGGTGACCTGGTTAGGCCCCTCGTGGTTTGCCCCATGTGGCGGCCCTCGGTTCATCTGCTAGGCGATCTGCTGCGCGCGTCGCGGGATGCGGCGCGAAGCACCTCGGTTTGGGTGGCCATGAAGGCCTCCGTCGGTGTCATGGGCGGAGGTGGTGGCAAGTCACCACTACCACTCGCTCCAAAACCGTTGGGAGAGCCGCGCGTGGTTCCCACCATCTGAAAAGTGAGCGTTATTAGTGAGATAACCAAAAGCTTACTCCAAATGATGACAAGCACAATTATGCATAATCACATCTCATTAGTACTTAAACAATGAGGACAGCAACAAGTAACAATATTCTATAGCCACCAAGATTCATAGAATCGTTCTTCACATCCGGTTAGGACGGCGATTACTCAATTGCGCGGCTCATAATCACTTTCGAACAGTCGTCGACATTCCGGATACCAAAGAAGGTGGTATACGAATGAGCACTTATTTGCTGGCAACGAGTGATGTTCGTAAAGATGCTTTGTTTTACCAACGTTTTTAGGAGAAAAAAAATGCAATCTTTGACAAGCGTGATCATTCGCAACGAATTATCCAAGGATCTGGTATTCAACACAAGAAAATTTCAATTTGAAAGACAACGAAACTCACTTAAAGCATACAAGCTTAAGTATTCTTATTACAACATGACAGACAAGGTTCAACGTCATTACAACTTGATTTCGAAACATCATGACAATACACGATACAATAGTTGCTTGGCACGAAGACGTGCTGTCAAGCCAACTACTCTAACATCTCAAGGACAACTCGATAGGATCGACATCCTGCTGCTCCCTGCTGTCGGCAACCTAGTTGCCCACTGAAGCACCACTGTACGAAGGCGAAGCTGGGGGAGTCGGTCGCGGTGGTCCTGCCTGGCTCGTCCGATCCAGACCGGACACAGCCTGTCGCTCCTCACGAGTGTGCACGGGGGCGGTGGGCCGTAAAGCCACTATAGCCTGTAAGGCGGCCACCTGTACGTCGGCCTCCTGCACGTGCTCCTGCATCTCAGCAATGTTCTGCAGCAGTGTCAGCCTCTCTATCTCGTGTGCATCGGCATCCTCCTCTAATGCATGGTTCTCCGCCTCCAGGTCCACGATCCTCTGTAGGCGGTCTCCTCTCTCAAGCTCCAGCTGGAACCTCCTAGCACGCGATCCGTCGTTCTCTCTGCCGCACACCGGGTAAGCGTAAAGTTCGCTGCGGGTGTCTTCGCCGAAAGTCGCTCCCAATCGCGCCTAGATGCCTCCAAGCGCCGTGCAATGATCGGCCGTGGTGTTATAACGCAGCCCCCGGAGTGTGAAGACCACGTTCGGACAACGGGCAAGTGTGCGGGTAACATCCAACGGCTCCGCTAGGGTCGGTAGCTCCCGTAGATGGTCCATACGGTCCAACCAAGCTAGGTCGTGAGGACTCACGGCGGAGAAACAGGTCCAAACGGGGAAAGAGCTACCACGGTAGGGTTGTGGTCACAAAAGTCCGTCGCACTGCGAGGGCGGCCGACTCCACGGACTCGTGCGTGATAAATCCCCAGTAAATAAACTCAGGTCAAACCAGTCGGCGTGGTCTGGGTGCGGCAGCACAGTAACGATCACCCTGCAGCGGGGAACGCCAAAGCGCTCAAACTCCTTCACCTCGTACGTCGGTGGCGTAAGGTAGCCTGCGGCACTGAGTGCTTCCCACGCCAAGCGCAGAAAACCCTCCCAGTGCAACCCGTTGGTACGGATCGCACCGTCAGCGTCGAACTGGTGGAACACGGGGAAATCCATCTGTACACAAATGTAACTCATGTCAGATCTCAAAGAGAACGGCATGTCAAATGGTGAAGTTCTGGCAGCTGTGAATAAAATTCATAACCAAAAATCCAGAAACCTCAAAAATTCCCAAGTTTCAAATGAAACCTAATACTCTTTAATTAAGCTCTTTGAGGTTAAGCATCGATCAAGGAAAACAAGATGAAAGGTTCTTAACCTAAAGGTGCCTAGGAGAAAAGTGAACCAACCCATCGAACTAGGATTGAGATTTGCTTAATACAAGACAACTGGTTGAGGAGCCATTAACAATTTGGTTTTAATTAAACCTAGCACAAGGTAAACAATTTTGCACAAAATTTCGGCAGCATGACGGCTAGGAATGGGGGGTACCTCTAATTTATAAAAAGCACACACTAGCATAAACTTCCTTAGAGAGCATCTGGAAGTTCGATTTTTGGGTCCATTTTAGTTGTTCGATTTTTAACATGCATGAAGGACGTCCTATTCGACCTCACATGGCAATCACGCCAAAAATCGAAGTTAGTGCCGGTGGCAAGGCTTTTATTCGTCTCTCCCTATAATATCTAGTCGAGAGCTATACGGTACTCGCTTAACGACTAACGAAGCGCTGTTATGTACCTGCAGAAAACGAACCTTTCGTGCCAGCACGTCACGAAAGCGTCCACATTCATTACCGTTCACTATAGAACGGTATTCATGCGTTAAGCCGCTGCATGGACAGCGTCCTATTTAAGACTCTGACGCGACGTGAGTGCCCATTGGAATAGGCCTCACTCATCCCTCATGGACTTTCCCGTGGTACCATCACGTATGGCAAAACGTGACGAGACTCAAACGCGACGTGGCACCCATTGGAATAGGTCCCACTAGTCCCTCACAGGACTTCCCTGTGGTACCACCACGTATGGCAAAACGTGATGAACTAGTATAGTTGTGCGAGAATGTAAGTCGACGAGAGAAAGTAATGTCTCGGGAGTTAGCAAAATAAACCATAAGTTAATTAAGCCACCTGAAAGAACCCAAAATTCCCTCTAGGGCCTCTCGGTCTAGTTTATCCTTAGCGGACCAACGTATTTTGGAAATCAGAAAATCTTGGCATATTTTATTCAAAAATCAGTGATTAAGGTTTATTAATTAATCTCTGGTGCACATAAGCTCTGATACCAAATGTGACAACCCGCCCAGGAAAATACCGTACTATCGCCTAAGACCGATCCACTTTGGTCATTAAGCAATAATAAAGTACCATCCTGTCGTAAGTTGCCAGGTTAACGCCCGGTAAATCACTTGAAGAGCACAAGGATCGAATATATGCATTAAAACTCACTCGAAGGCGAGTCCAGAGATACATCAACATTAAAATACCAAATTCGTACCCCGAGGGGTTTATTTATTACAAACCATAGTTTTTGCCATGATGAAAAAGTTCAGAGTTTTGAAAAGCAGCGGAAATTAACTAGCGGCAGCGAAGTCACCACGGGAGGCCATCCATGATGCTTCAGTAGTCGTCCTCCACCCACTCCAGCTCCCAGCCGGGCGGGATCCCACCGGGCCACACATCACTGAAGGCATTACCTAGATCAACACATTATAGCAAGGCCGAGTATACTAATACTCAGCAAGACTTACCC
Organism: Cenchrus americanus; assembly: GCA_947561735.1. Lineage (NCBI taxonomy): Eukaryota > Viridiplantae > Streptophyta > Magnoliopsida > Poales > Poaceae > Cenchrus > Cenchrus americanus. Next base: position 158,084,674 of record OX387242.1, on the reverse strand, counting down.
GTCGGTGATAACTACTTCACCAATTCTAGACCATGAAAGGCTTTTTGGCTACTGGGTTGCTTTTGCTAAAAAGTAACAAAGAGTAGGTCCTTACTTTCAAGATTTTAGCACAAGTTCTAGTAATTTTAATCTTTACTACATTAGCCAACTAGTACAAACAAAGTTGTACAATACAATTAATCAAGCATAAAGTTCATCAACTTCCATCATTAGGGATCACATGACTAGTGGAGTAAGCAGTCTCAGATAACGGTGAGAGGCCGACAATCGATTGATTTAAACCTTGCAAGGTAGACCCAAACACACGGTAGGCTGTCCCCGCGAGGGCAACTTTCCCCGGGCCGTCCCCGAAATCCCCGGTTCGGGATGAAAGGCCACGGTCTTTGGTGCGGGCTATCCGCATACCCCGCGAGATACCCGGAGTCACCATACACCACCGCTGGCGAGCCGTGAGAGCGAATCCCAAGAGTAGTGACAGTTCCATCCCTAGCCGTCTCATTAAGGTACTAGGCTTACCGGCCCAATAACCGGCATGTGCTTAGTACGTTCAAAAACTTAACCCACATATTCACTGGACCGGAGCCCAGATCCCATGCTCTTACCACGTGAGCAATCCATTTAAGGATAAAGTATGATTCCTATCTAGGAAACTATTCTCGCGAGTGAGGTCATCACCCGACTTGTAACGGTCCTATAGCTTAGCAGCTATCGACCTATCATACTAGTAGGGACCAAAGGTACCTATGGATCATGCATCTAGGGTTTCATTCAACTCCTGTACGTAAATGCACAATCATTCATAGATAATTGAATAAAGAACTTGAAAACTAGGTTAGATGCACCGGAGCTTGCCTTCGTCGACTAGGTTAGCTTGGGCACCCCCGGTGTCGAGTACGTCCCTGCAGAGAACCTTCCGCTCCGCCTTCCTCGGTTTCCGGGACCAGGGAGTAATCTCCGTCCGGAAGATCTACACGGAATGCAATGCACTTTAGGTGATGTGATAGCTTGTCGTCCTATCCAACTCTAGTTGGTCATATTCACCTTAACAAGCATTCATCTAAGGTTTCTATTTTAGGAAGTCATTGGTTGTACATGGGTTACTCTTTTATTCCACATTTGAATAAAGGTTTTTATTAAGCTTATCATTTCATGGGAAAGCTTCATTTCATTTTATTTTTACCAACATGGTATAATTAATATTTTTGTTTGTGAATTAACTCCTTATCAGAGCTGATAATTAAATTTATTTTATTTATATTAAATAATGCTTTCAGAAAGGAAAAAGATTTAATTAAGGATTTTCTTTTATTTAATTTCCCTTTAATATTAATAGGGCATTTAAGCCATTTATTAATCAATTAAATTACCAAAAATTACATGAGTGTTTCTTAAGCCTACTAGCACCCATCCTGGTCCATTGGACCCACATGTAAGGGTTGGATGCTAGGAAAATAAATATTATGGAAAATAACAAAGGCTAGCTAGTGATTCAACTTAAATGCATATAAAAATAAATAAGTATCAAAATGATCCAAATTTTCTTGGGGATGCTCTCTGGACCTAAATAAGCCTAAAGAATCAGCATGTTCACATGTAATCTCTACTGAACTTGGTTTATTAATTTACAAAGGAAAACATGCATAAATCAGGAATAATTATTTATGTTCATCCAAAATTCATGATTAATTCACAGGATGTGTCTCTTGGCATTACAAGACAGTGTGCACAAGTTGGGCTCAAGAACATAGATATTTGTATCATGAAAAATCATCAAGGCAGTTACTGCAGGAATGGAAAAGAATTTGTCTAGCAAAATCTACTGCATAACTTTGTGCAAATGTTGGCACAGCATCTCTTCATACCCTAACACACAACATATCCAAAATTTGGCTACAGAGGAGTTATATTTTCAAGTTAGGACAGATCCTTGTATATCACTTTTGTATTTTTCCTGCCAAAACTATTTTGAATCTAGCCAGGAGTATGCAACAAAAGAGGTGGGGTTTAGCATCCTGAACCCTACAAAATTGGTTTGGGATTTTTCTGATTTTTCTGTGAATTTCTAGGAATTTTCTAAGACCCTGGACTAATCTGTAAGAAAAGTTAGATAGGGTTCTTCACAAACTAGTCCTGAACTTTTACCCTGAGCACCCTGAACAAATTGAAATCTAAGCAATTGGGTCCCCGGCCAGGCCGGCGGTGCGGGCATGGCCGATTCCGGCGAGCCGGCGGTGATCCCCGGCGGGCAAGCGGCCGTGGAGGACCACATGCTCACCTAGGGGTGGCGAGGAACCGGAGGGAAGGTGGGGGTTGGCCGGCGGCGAGCTTCGGCGGCGGCCGGCGGCGGTACCCGTGGCGGCCGGTGGACGGTGGCGTGGGGGTGGATTTCACGGCAAATAAACGGGTGGCCGGGAGCTTCACTAGGTCCTACGGAGGCTACCGGCGCGGTTGGTCGACCGGCGAGCACCGGCGGCGAGCTCCGGCGGCGTGCGGCGGCGGCAATGGCGCGGGGCGGCTCGGGGTGGCGCGCGGGGAGGGACGGGGGGCTTAAATACATGGCTCGGCCCCGCCCGTGGGTGACGAGGAGACGACGGCGGAGATGCCGGCCGTGCTACGGCGGCTCGAGGCGCGCGCGTACGGCGGCGCGGGCCTCGGGGGCATCCTCGGGACGGGGCGCTGCGGGGGCGCGGGGCATCGGGACGGGGCGTGGCGCGAGCGGCGAGGCCTCGGGCAGCGCGGGCACGGATGCGGGGGCGTGACCGTGGCGGCGGTGCACGGGCGCGCACGGCGTCGCGCGCGGCGCGCTCCGGCCCCGACGGTGTTGTCGGAGCACCTTTGTTTAATCAACTTTTTCTCCAAAATTTTGAATAAAACTTGACCAAGCAATGAATACCAAAGTTGCAGATCTAAGTACCAGCTACAATTTTCACAAAGGCTGTATAGGGGTTTTCTCCCTAGATTTGAATCTATTTGAATGCCAACTTTGAATGTCAGCCTGTGTCTGGGAACAGTGAACCCTGCCTTTCAAGGGGTTTTTTCACAATTTTCCCCTCCAAATTTGAAATGCCACTCTACATGAAAGTTGTGTCCCTCAACAAGACCTACAACTTTCCTAAAGGTAGAATTTTAAGTGTTTAGGTGAATTTTGGAGAACGCGGCAAAAGTTCTGGCAGACACCTGTGGACACTGGGATGGCAAGGGGGTTTGACCCACCCTTTGACCATGGGTTGGCCCACAAGTGTAATTACTATTCATTAAGGGTCTCTAGGGGTGTGTTAGGGAGTTTTCATGGGTGAGGGCCCAGGTTGACCTAGGGTTGACCATTTGACCGGCTAATCCGGTCATTAACGTTAATGACGGTAATTAAAAACCTGGGGCGTCACAATTCCCCTCCCAAATCCGCAGGTTTAGGGGCTCGATTTTGGTGGTTTCGGAGTTCTAGGGTTAGTGGTGTTCGTGAGAGTGACTTTCGATTCCTCTTGATTGAGTGGGTTTTGGGGACTGAGCTTCTAGCCAAGGGTAGCCCACGAGGTACCCCAACTATCCCCAAAGTCTCACTTTGATCCGTGGAACGAATCGGGAGATCGATTGGTGGAAGGGTGAAGTTTTTCCAGCGGGCTGTGTTCTTCCCGACTGTCCAAGAAAAAATCGGCCTGACCGGTTTCCTAAACCAGTCTCACCGGTTTTGCGCTGTGGGCTGTCGAGAAGTGTTTTTGAGCAAGGAAGTCTCTGTTGCACCATGGCTTCATTTGTTCAGATGTGGAAAGGCTCTTGAGATGCTTTGGGTCTTTGGGGAGTTTCTGGACAAAATCGGTCTGACCGGTTTGCCAAACCGGTCTGACCGGTTTCCCCTGCCAGCGTGAGGCTATGTCCAACAGAAGCGATCTGACCGGTTTCAGAAACCGGCCTGACTGGTTTGGGCTGCCAGCAGCCGTGTCATGTGTGTTTCCGCTGCGTGTGTGTTGTGGCTGTTGGTTGGGTCTTGCTCCTAGGTTCAGTAGCACTTCAGTGGCTACATGAACTTGGCAAGAGAAGCTTGCGGAGGTGCACGAGTGAAATCGGGTTCATAGGCTGAATTCTTGAATAGAATTTTTATCGGCTCCCATTCACTCCCCCTCTCTCTAGTTCGCCGTTTCGGTCCTTCACTCTTGAACCTCCTCGTCAGCAACGCCAGCTCGTCCTCTCCAAGCACGTCGAACTCCTCATCTGGCATAGACATCAAAGATGACAAAGAGAACATCCTAGTGGATGAGTTATTGTTACCCTTTCCTTTTGAACTACCAACGAGGGCAAGACTATGAGAGTCAGTCGGGCCCTCGAGCTTGGTTGTCATGCCCCTATCCACCTCAGCTGACTTGAGCATCGAGAACAGCTCGTTCACCGTCAGAGTGTCATACTTCTCCGACTACACAATGGCCTCGAACTTTCCTCCCCAAATCGTACCATCCAAAGAGTGTAAGAGCTTGACAGCTCTATCATGATCATCGTACGAGAGCACGTCCACATTGGCCCTCATGTTGTTCACCACCACCGTGAACCTCTGAAACAAGGCATCGATGGACTCGCCGGGGAGATGAGTGAAGTTCTCATACTCTCTCCGGTAAGTCGCATACATCCGAGCTGAACCTGGGCATTCCCAACATGAGCTTCGTTCAACACCGACCAAATTCTACAAGACAACTGCTCGGTGTGCACCCGGTCGAATTCAGGCTGTCACAAAACACGAAACAAGTAGTCGACCGCCTTATTGTTGGCATCGAACATGTCCCTCGATCCTAGAGCAAGGAAGTCCATCAGCTGGACATAGCCTGTGTCCACCGTGACATCCCAAAGAATCTGACCCTTTCTGCGGAGGAACGCCGCCATCCGCTTACTCCACATCTGGTAGTTCTTGCCATCGAAGTGTGGAGGACCCGAACCCCATTTCTGGTACACCATCCTTGGATCTTAGACTGGTTAGAGTCAATCAAGACCTATAACCGGCTCTGATTCCACTTGAAGGACCGATACGGTGAACCAGAGAGGGGGAGTGAATGGGAGCCGATAAAAATTCTTCTCGAAGGAGATGGAGACTCCAACAAGATGAACACGGCTTCCAAGACACGTATCTGACTCACTACCCAAGTTGGCCAAGTACACGCAGCCACTGAAGTGCTACTGGACCTAGGAACCAACACACAACCTTCCGAGCCAAAACACACCAACACGCACAGCGGAAACTTGCACGGCAAACCCTACACAAAACCTAACAAACCAACTCCAAACAAACCAAGAACTGACAAGCAGCACCAAGACCCAAAGACACACGAGTCAAGCAGTTCACTCGAGGCAAATCCCACAAGTGACTCGCACCGGTCAGACCGATCTAGAGCACTGGTCAGACCGGTGTAGCCTGGGCAGCTCGGGATGAACAGCACCCGCGGGTCAACTCCTCCAAATCCAAACTTCGATCTCACGAATCGCTCCACGGACTTGAACAAGACTTTGGGGATAATAGGAACACCTCATGACTAGCCTTGATTTTGTCCACCCAAAACTTGCCAAATCAAGAGGAATCGAAGAAATCCCGCCAAGAACCCCTCTAACCCTAGAACATCGAAAACCCCAAAATCGAGCCCCTTAACTCACGGATTTGGGAGGGGAATCAAAGGCAAAAGAACCACGAAGGGTTCACACGAATTTCCCCCATCAAATCCCCAAGAGCAAGGTCCCGAAAACACACCGAGAAAACCACCACGAGAGGGCTCCGAAAATCACCACCAAGAACAACTAGGAACAACACAACAAAGCCTTGAGGAACCATGCCGAATCATCTATACATACCAAAAAGGTTCATACAAGGTCTAGCTTGCCGCCCGATCATCCAACCCTCTCACAAAATCTCACCATGAAGCTCTCAAGCTAGTCCTATGGAAATCCTAAGAAAATAGGAAGGAAAATAGGAAAGCAAATGAACTAGGGTTCCAAGAGATTGGCTGCCATCCTCTCACCTCATAGGTTTTATGGAGACAACCGAAAGTCTCAAATACCCTTACTTAATAACTAGGGATACAAGCCCCTCAAGGGCGGTTTTGGAAGTCTTCAGATTTTCTTCATCGAACGGATGCTCGGCACTGCACCCTGCTTAGCCTCGATGCAAGCCATGCGATCCCGACGTGTGTCCTCCGCTTTGAAGATTCCGGACTGCGTCGTCGTACACCGGTCAGACCGGTCTGGAGCTGCTGCAGCACCATCTTCGGTTCTTCATTCTTGGCTTTGTGGATCAACCAAGGAACCCAGTGGTTTTCTGGTAAACCACGGGAAACCTCACGAACTCGGTGTAGGCTCCGCCAATCGCCACTCATGACTCGGCTCCCACGTAGTCCCGACTCGACCTTGGTTTTGAGGCTCAACCAAGAAACCGTCCATGACTTCATCTTGCTGTTCATGCCACCATGCAGCTCGCACTTGACCCCGCTGGCCACCGGGTCCCACGAACGAAGCCTACTTGTCTTCTCCACACTTGGAGGCCTCACCGGCGATGACCATTCGCACTTGTTCTTCACCTGCACCAACACCAGTCAAGCCGCAACCTACACCTGCAATACTTAGCCAAGAATAAGTCCACACAACGTTATCAATCACTCATCACACAAGGAACCGACCACCCAACCGGTCCTTGAACCACACATGGTCCTCAGTCCTCGGGCAAAGAGGTGATAGAGATAAGTTAGGTACTAGAAATATTTTTCCTTTGGAGAGATACTTGAAATCTTCAACTCTTGGCACCATCTTGCGATCTTCCTTGGATTGACGATCCGTACTCAATGATAGGTTGTGGTCAAGGAGGTAAACACAAAAGATGATATTTTTAGTTAATGGTGGATATCCAGCGAGGTTTGTGAAATCTCCGATGTGGGGATACACAATGCACGGATAAAAAGGCTAGCAAAAAGATAGATACGCAAAAACGGAATGACCACCTTCTTAGTCTAGGGCCAGAGAATACAAGGCCTAAAATAACTCACCCAAGAATAATTCTTCTATACTACGGTTTATGCACTCAATATATATATGGCTTTGGACAGGTAGAGCAAAATGCAACTAGCATTAATGACAAGGTTAGCATATATATTTTTAAGAACAAATCATCTTTAACTCATCCAAAATTGAGAGCATGAAAATAACACTATGGGTCTTATTTTTATCATAACCTCCACGAAAGATTAATCTAGTATTTAATGAATTTCAGATTCATATTAAACAGAGCATTATCTTAATCATGCATAAAACAAGTACAAAAGTTGAGCAAAGCGGCAACTTTGCATCGTATATTATTATGGCATCAACTTAATATTTTTACCAAAGGTTGATCAAGGTGGGAAACTTTATTCATGGTGATCTTAAACTAACTCTACTATTATCACACATGCTGAAAATAAATAAAAATAGAAAATGCTACGCATATATAAACTTGCACAAAAGCAGAAAATAAAGAAAAGGAAAAGGAGAAAATCAAACCGGTTTTGAAAGCATTATTATTTTCTTCTCTTCCTCCTTCTTCCTTTATTTTTCGGTGGTTGATATTGATGTTCTGGCATGTTGTATCTTTGCTTGTATTATGATTGTGCTGGTCCTCCTCTAAATTGCTCCAACAGTGAAGGCGACCAATTTGATAGGCAATGTTTGCGGTTCCTTCTTCTTGCATTTGTTGAATGGAGCGCCATGAAAACTTTGTGAGGAACGTGTATGGTGGACGATGTTGTGGCGTGGCTGCCCCACTCCCCCATGCTTGAATTTGACATACTTCCTTCATATGGTGGTGGCATTGGAATCCTTCCATGGTTGCTTATTAGCTTCATGCGTAGCTCCTCTTTCGTCTTGGGCTACGGAGGGTGATCCCTCTTACACAATTTTCCTTTTTAATCCATTTTACCGGTACAAGAAATATTTCCTCCAACCAATTTTTGTCTCCCTTTAACAAATAAATTCAGCCCCATGTTGGAAAGAGGAACGTCAACTTGCACCCTCTCCTCTCATCTCCTTCTAACATTTTTTCTTGGACATCAACTTACTCTGGGCTTCCTTCTTGTGACCGAGTAGTTCTCCAATATATCCATAAGGAACAAGTTGCTCTTCATCTTCAAGGTGGAATGAGAGGCATGACACTCCTTCATTAATGACCGGTGCTAATGTCATAAAAACTTCCAAATCAAGCTCCTTGTGAGTATTCACACCAACTCCATAAAGAATCGCACCCATCCAAGGTTGCTCAAGATTTGATATCCGAGTAGAATCCAACACTTGGACGGCGTCATCGAGATCAACATTTGGCTCGATCCTCTTCTCAAGACGAACACGCCTCTCCTCCTCCTCCTCCATCTTCATGATAAATCCATTGGCATGCCTCGGAATGTATGGTGGTGGAGAGGATAAAAGAGCTGAGCATCATGGTGGAACAGGTCGCTCTTCCGTGTGTCCTCGCGGTTCGGTGTACCGCGTGGATGATCTTTGTGTACTCCTCATGCCACCAAGGGGCAGCGTGTTGCTCCTCGATGGTGCCACGTCTTTGTCCATGCTTCGAGGAGACTCGGAGACCGAGTGCCTCCTCGAGCTCGATGATGACGCCTTCGGTGATCGTGTCTTCTTGGTGAAGAAATTGGTGGCCATCTTCCACATTGTTGTTGCATTATCTCACAACGAGTGCACCGGGGGTTGCTTGCTAGTGGGAAAAACACACAAGGGAAGTATATGGAGGGTGGAGTTTATTATGGTGAAATTTCTCTATTATTATTGTTGGAGGGTGGTGAGTGAGGTGCACAAGTTAGGATAGATATTAGCCCCATAGGGTTTATGGATTCTTGAACATGTAACCGCCTATTAAGGTGAAGCTAAACTAATTTAATGAGGTGAGTACATAAGGCCACTTTAGCTAAACCTGCAAAAGATATGTTGATGGGATCTACGGGAGCATTGGACCCCATACTCCCATTAAGAATGGTAGCTAGCCTTAGGCATCAAAGCATTATCAACATGAATGAAAAAGGTTCGGCGTTAACATGACAAGATCCTACAACACCATGGAACTCAAATTTTTCTAGGTTGTTTATGAAACTTATGGGCTAAGAACTCAAGAGCACAAATTAACAAATGCATAGATTACTTACCAGGCGAAGGGGAGCACCAGGGGCTTGATCTATCTCCGAGATGCTTCTTGCTCCCTTCTTTCCTTGTGTCCACGTGATCCTCAAGATTTTATTGACCGAACCGTTCACAACCACACCTTTGCTTGCGTGATTAATCTTCCACCTCCATTGTTTTACATCTTGTTCCCTTGCCTCTTGTGCTTCCACCAATTTCCTACAAAAACAAAGCCCTTGCTTTTCCCCATGTTTGTCCTTTGCATTGCATGTGCCCAAGATGCCAAAAGATGGAGGCTTCCCAAGGTGCGTCATGGGGCACTATATGTTAATCAAGCTCAAAAACCTCCCTTAAACATGTTTAGATGCTAATCACTCCTCTAATTTTGAAATTTTAAAAATTAACTCAGCGCTAGCGATGAGTACAAATATATCATTAGAGGAGCTTTTAGGCATCAAAACCAATTATAAAATTTATTTTGGTTGCACCGGGATCGATTTCTTTCATTAATTGATAGCGAGTTCCTCCAGCATGACCGTGGGGGTATAGGTTTTGGTTCTAATTTTGGCCAAACACGAGAGAAATATTTTGAATAAAAATAAAGTCAATGGGGCTTAGAGAAATTATAAATCTAGAAAAAACTAATGGACGTCAAGTTGAATGAAACCAAAAATAAAGTTGCTTAGGTTCACGCGAGTCCTACGATGCGTCAAAGATTAAAACGTTAAAGAACATAGCAAGGCTCTACTCGTGTGTTATAACATATGAAACAAGCCAACCAAAACATCATGGAGAGGATGAAAGGTTGGGGTAGGTGTTGAATTTCTGGTACTAGTTTCTCTAAAAGATGCAAACAAGACTTGGGGTGGCTCAAGTCATCGGTTTATGATGAATATAAAATTCAAATAAAAAACTGATCAATTATAATGTCTCTAAATAAATTATTCAACCACATAGAATTTATAATAAGTAATGCATAGAAAATTCTAAGATCAACTTACTTGAAAAACTTAAAAATTTTCTTCGGGTTGCCCTCCCGGTAGCTTGACTCTTCAACGGGTTGTCCTCCCAGTAGCTTATTCTTGACATGATGAACGGGTTGCCTCCCACAAAGCACTTCGTTTATAGTCTATAGCTAGACTTCTTCTCTTTTCTCTGGATCAACACTCTTTGTGGGCGTTGCAATCTTGGGGGCCCCACTTCTACACCATCCTTGGGTTCGGTGTAGGTTTATTCTTCTGCTTAGTCTTCTTTTTGGCCTTTGCAAGCGAACGTTGATTCTTGGTCTTGACAAATGCAACAACTTTTGTGTCTTTGGACTCGTTCTCCTTTGGCTCCTTCTTCCAATGTGATGATGAGGTAGAATGCATCTAATATAGACAACTTTACATACCTCAAATCAAGGATGACTTGAATGCACTCATCATGCCATTGATGTCGAACTTGATCTCCCACTTGCCGACGTCGATTGCTCTGACGGTCTTGAGGAACGATCTCCCTAGGATGAGTGGCGATGAGGTTGATCTCCTCTTGATCTTGGAAGTGGAGTTTGTCTTGGAGATTCTGACGATGTTCGGCCTCCGCTTTTAGATCTTGTGTTGCACGTCACCTTTGCCTGCAAAATTTTTCTAGACCGTACACAAAGTATATGTTTTTTTATTGGAGATGTAGCCGTCCATCTCCAGTTAGGGTTAGCAACAAAATATATACAAAAGCTAAAAGAAAACTAGGCTTTAGCAAAACCCTAGATTGATTTTTTTTGTTTTGTGGATGATCAAAATCAAGAGATGCAAAAAGAAAAATCAAGAGAAAAACTGAAAATATTCACAAACGCAATACTAGATTGAATCTTGATTACTTGTTCCCCGGCAACAGCACCAGAAAATGGGGCCTGTTGATAGTTAAAATATGTATTAAGTTTTGTTTGGACTCGCAGGCGTACAAGTCCACCGTCATAGCCAAGGGACCCTTCTTCCCTTAAGTGTGAACCCTTAAGGTATCAAATCCGTGGAACAATGTGTAACACAAGATCCAATCTAATAAGCGGGAAAGCTTTGATCTTGAAAAGGGGGTTTTGCATCCAATCTATGGAAGAACCGTAAAACACATCTAATCTACTAGATCATCATCAAAACTCATCTAGCCTACCGCACACCGGAGGTAGCAAGAGAAAGAGAGGGGAGAACCAATCTAGAGATTGGATCGAGTCTTTTGTTGAAGTTCCAAAGTAAAGAAGAATATAGAAAAATGAATCTCATTGAAAGCATTGCTCCCATTCCGACTCCGAGGACGCCCATTTTTCTCCTTTACTGTACTTTCACTACAGGGGATAATCTTACGGGTTGGTACTACTCAGTGAGTTCAAGAAGAACAAGATGAAAACGTTTGGTAGATTGGGTATGCAGCTCTAGCCACCATGGCTACAAGAACATCCTATGTGTTGGCGTAAAATCAGCACCTCACGACAAGCACACAACAAGTCGAACAGCTGGCTTAACACACGTGGCCCGGGCGTCAGAAACTAGAAGTGTGCCAGTCAATTTTCCCTGAAACTGACAAAGGATGAAAAAACGGTTAGATAAAACCTGGAACTTGTCGGGTGGTACTAGACAGTTCCGTATTTACGGCTATGAAGCCAGTTAGAACGACATATAGCTGCAAACAAGCTATCTGCCAGCAATCCGAACGTCATTCGGGAACTGATAAAACATATAAACAGGGCATAGCCGAATGTATGACGTAAGCATGATGAAAAATCGGTCTTTATTTGAACAACATTGCGTCACGTGACCATGACCGAACATCAAAGATAAATCATGATAAAATAAATAAAGCGAAGCATAATCATGAATTTGCAATAAACATGCATGCATAGACCAAAAGCACTAGTCTACCGCATGTCTAGGTACTTTCAAACCCGTCGAGCGTAAAATCAAACAAGTTAATCCACCGCATGATACAACTTGTTTGAAATCACACCACCAACCAAGAATAGATCAATCCACCGCATGATATATTCTAAACATGGAAGGCTAAAAGCATACATTATTTAAAGCAAGCTCATGAACATGTTTCACTCGTGATGGGATTGCCGAATACAGCTGTTCAGCCGATCCGGGTTCCGTGGAGAAGGAACAAACTGTGCTATGTTAACAAGCTTGAACCCGCAACACATGACAATCTAGATTGATTCGAATTCAGCTATTTGAGAACATGTGACCCGTTCGCCACGTCGAGCCAATGATTTGAACGTGTAACACGTGGATCACAAACAAGATAGAGCCGAATCTAGTCAATCTAAATTGGGCAATAAGAGTGTTACATGAATTAAACATAAGAGCAAGATTCAAAGCAACACACGGTAACTTGATGAATCTATTAGATCTTGCCACATCTAATAGAGCTGATAACTAGCTCCAAGCTAGATCTTAGCCTACCGCATGGCTCATGATCCAACAAGAAAGCCTTCTTGATCCAAGCTTAAATCCACCGCATGATACTAAGCATGGTAACAAGACTACTTGCCTCGTAATCTAAATCCACCGCATGATACTAGACATGATACAAGGTTGCCGGTACTTACGGAGGTCGACGGATCGATGGTTCCTCTCGAAGAACTCGACGACTCAACTAAAAGGACTCGAAAGTTGGCACGGGGCCGGTTTGTTGTGAAATTGTTCGATCCCTATTGCAAACACTAAGGGTTCATATTTATACCCTAGCTCTAACACGACTCCTAGTCGACCACGATTACAACATTTATTGCCTAAAATTAACGTCATGGCGTCATGTCCGTCTCGCACCCGTCAGCAATTCATCCCTTCTTTATACTCAAGCCACGTCATCACACATTCCCGAATGCTTTCCTCTTCCAAGCGTGAAACAGCTCTTCTGCCCAATGATGACGTACTCCCGACCGCAGACGCCTTTACCGAATGCTTTGAGGAAAACCTCTTGCCGAATGGTGTTCTTCTACCTAACTCGGCCCACGAGTCAGTCTCTTCCCTGTACCAATTTTTGGTGTTAACATATGCCCCTTCAATTACAAGATAAAAGGTGATTTTATTCCGGAATTGGCCATAAATGCTCAACGTCCCTAGGCTAAATCCGTTCAACACCCGTTCTTCCTCCTTCAAACCGTTGGAGCCTCCGCCTAGATCCAAACCCTAGTTCATCAACTTTTCAAGCTTCAATCCTCAAATGGAGATTCAGGACCAAGCTCTTCAGGTAAAATCTTATCCTCCTCAAGCTCATTCGGTATTACCTTTCTTGAATCTCATCTCAAATTTTTCTTTTGCCCCCTCTTGATAGGCTCTACCTACAAAAATCTTGATTCATGTCGAGGATCAATCAGCATCTTATTTCCTCGGGCCCGTAGGAATCTCCGACCCTTCTGATTTCATTGCAGCCGAATCCCAGAGGATTCCCTTCAAGACATCACTGTCGAAACCCCATGGGTGGCAAGATGCTTTCAAGAACTGGCCTCTGCTCCCAATTGCAGGCTGGAGAAACTGGTATAAGAGGATGCTTGATGATGACAGCCCCAAGACAAACAATTGGGACAGCCTTCGCATTTCTCATTATTTAGAATTGTCTCTGGCCGAAACACCCAAAAATGAGAGCCTTTTAATTGCAGCTTCCCATTTTTGGTCCAACGGTGCAAATGCCTTCTTTTTCAGCCATGGGCCAATGTCCCCCCACTTTGGCTGATGTATACATGATAACCGGCCTGAGAGTCACAGGAACTGTGTACCCGCACAAGTACAAGGGCTCCTCCAAGCATACTGGAGTGAAAATAGATGTTGGATACAAGAGATATATCCAAAACTATATGTCTGACGGCCACCTGACCGATGTTGAATGCAGAGCTTTCCTGAACATGTGGTTATGCAGATTTATCTTTTGTGGCAAAGCCATTGAGCCAACCCTGAACCATATTGTGATGGCTGAAGACCTGTCTGTTGGTACCTCTATTCCCCTTGGGAAGTACCTTCTAGGAAGTGTCTACCATATGCTTCATCAAACCACCTATCTGATGCACACCATCCAAAAGATTCCCTGTGTTAATGGCCCTTGGTGGTTTGTTCAGATGTGGCTGCAATTATATATGCACCAAATTGTTGTCATTGATCTCAACAATCGGCACTTCCCTTCAACCAACTACCAGGAAGGAGAAACCCAGAGTACCAAAGGCTGCCAAACCTATGGAGAAGTTGCTTCCACTGTGTCCATAAACAAAGACATTGGCCAACTATTTGAGCTCTTCTTCAGAGGTTTTGCCAACCCTCTTTGGTTTCCATATCTGGACAATGACAACTTGACTCTTCCTTGTGAGTTCAGTTTTGAAACTGGATGCAATGATGTACATTCTATAGCAATCTTCAATACCTTCATTCATCCATGTATCCTGCCAGCAGAACTCTGTGGAGGAAGACTGGTTCAGAGTACTTTTGAGTACTACCAGCCAAACATGATGGCCAGGCAATTAGGATGCAGCCAAGTGCCCCCAAGGCTATTCCTCCATGAATTCCTCAAGCCTAGAGAGGATATCAAGGAATCCATGCAAGCAAGAAAGATCTTTGAGTATAAGTGTAGCACGACCTTCTATGCACCCAAGCCCTTTGTGCCAATAACACTTGCTCATCCTTCTTTCATTCCTTGGTGGCAAGAACTTCATGATCATATCTTTAATGTGCCAGTACATCCCCTCTGTCTTGAACTAATGCCTGACTTTCAACCAACTTCAGAGGTAATATGTTCATCTCCCTTTCTTACATCTATTTTCAATCATACTCCTCTTTACTGATCATGATTCTATCATTTTCTGCATGATATAGTACCTGCCCCACTTGCCAGGACAATCTCCTATAATATCGAAGGCCCAATCTCTGCTTTGGGATGTCGATCTCCTACTCTGGCTCAACTGATGTCTAGATATGCCACGCTAGATCCAACTCTCATCAGGCCAGCCTCTGACAAAAGGAGAGCTCCATCTCTGATTGCTTCTCCAGCTATCAAGAAGAAAAGAACAAGCAAAAAACTACTTATTCAGGTCACAACATCTTCCCCTCCTGAACACGATGTCATTTATTATTCTGATCATCTTTATCTTTGCTTGATTTTAGACCAAAACTCAAGAACCAGTGGTCATTACAGATTCTGCTAATGCTTCATCTACTGGTAAAATTTTCACCATCTTATTCTTCTTCTCCATTGGCACTTATCCACTACTTGTTATTTGCAGAGGAAACTTTGGTGAGCCAAACTGTAGGGAGTTCTCCTCAGCATGATTCAAATCCAGCCTCACCAAGGATCCAACCATCTTCTCCTCAACTAGAAGCCTCAGCCTCACCAAGGACTCATCTAGCTTCTCAACCAGACATCCAAGAGCCCATCCTCGAGCTTGAAAAACTTCCTTCCCCCACTCGGGAAGCCAGAAATGATGTAAGCATGAACACCCATCCTTCTATTTTTATTCAATAGATCACCACTAATTCGGCAAGAACCTCTTTTCAGAAGAAAACTGTGTCATCACCAAGTTATTCCTTTGCGGTGGATGACTTGGTTGCCAAAAAAGGAGATGAAGCATCTTCTAGCCAGGCTTTATCAGAGGAAAATCGAGCAAAGCTGAAGGAAATCTTCTCCCTGCTGTAAAGGGATGTTCAAGACCAAGTCAGGGATGCTGATCTTCTAAGAGAAGCACTTGAACTTATCGATCAAGACCTTCCTGCTAATATCAAGGCTTCTCTAGAACCTGTTTCCAAACTGGATAATCACTTCGTAGCAGTAAAACAGGCTTTGAAGAACCTATCCTCCCAACCAGCTCTGGAACAAAGGAAAGCTACAACCAAGAAATCTGTGAAAGATTTGCATGCCCAAATGCAGAACCATATGAAATTGCTAACCAAATTGCAGCCTGCACTCGAGCTGAAGAAAGCCAGAAAAGCTGCATTAGAGGCCGAGCCGAGAACCCTGACAACTGAGATCGAGGCTAATGAAAAGAGGATGGCTAAACTTCCTGAATCAATGGAGAAAATATGAAAGGAAGCTTCAGTAGCCATGAATGCAGGAAAGCAGCTCAAGACAAAGCTCTCTGCTCCGTCTAAAACCCAAGAAGTTGATCAAAGATTGCTGGAGAATATCAATAAGATGATATCAGATGCCTCCAATGTAATCTCAAAATACTTGGGTGTATAATTGTAACAAACAATTTGTAGCCGAATGCCTCATCAGCTCTGTAGTTTTGCTCCCCATTAGTCTTTATTTTTCCATATTTGTCTTGCCTTATTTTGACGAGCAGTTTCTGGATGATTCATTCGGCAATTCTGACCATAACATTGTCAAATCCAAAAAACGAACCGACCGTAACACAGCCGAATCTTGAACAGTCAAATCGAATGTGACTCAGTATGAATCCCAAACGACTCGGCGACCGTTCGGTCAAAGGAGTCTCTCCACTTCCCAAATTTCTTGGGATATGAGCCACGATCTTCGGCCACGATCCCTTCATCAGTTCCATAAATAAAGACCTCGGGTTTCTCCAGCCTTTCACCAAATCCTTTGCCTCCAGAGCTTCTGCCAACTCGAGCTCTTCCTTTCCAAGCACTAGTACTCCCAAGACCTCCATGGAAAACAGCGGCAGCAGGCGTCCTGCCAACGACGAGGCCGAAGGGAGACGCACCGGCTCTCATCGGAGGTGGTGATCGTTGATTTCTTCACAACCTTCCCTTAGATCTTGTCTCATCCCAGACGATTCTTTTTGCGTTTTCAGGCTCATCCGATGGAACCCTGCCCCTGCTCCAGCTACAACTCCGGCCATTGCGAGCGATTCCTCGGGGTCCTCTAGCCATTCCCACTCCTCCAGCTCGCGCTATACCGATCGCGACGCCCGCAGATTCAAGGAGGAATGTGACGCAACCCGGCACGAGTTAGAGATCATCTCCAAACAGGCCGGGATTGCCGAGCTCGAGTGGCAGCATTAATGCAAGCAACTGCTCGAGGCCATCGATGGTGAGTCCTGTAACTGGCTTAATTTCAACTTAATCTTGAACTAACTGCCATTGCTCTGTGACCTCCACAGATCACGATGCCGAGCTCAATCGGTTGAAGGTGCTGGTTGTGAAGCTGGCGAACAAGGTGAACGCTCCCGGAGACACACCGGAAGCTCACCTTGGCGCGGTGGAAGGCCGTGTCGATGAGGTGGCCCTTCATGGTGTCCGCCTGGGCACTACCTTGGGTCTGGATGCCATGTCGATGCAAACCGGTGTCGACTACTCTACGCGGCCGCGCAGCTTCTACGGTGGCGCACCGGAGGACGTCGACAACATCGAGGCCACTATAGAGCGCCTCGATGGCCACGGCATCGCCATTGCCGATTCCATCCACCCCCGGTCTGTTCTGAACAGGCTGTTTGATTAGTTTGTACTAGGGGTTATGGAATTTTGGCAATAAAAATGAAATTTTATCTTTTGTATTCGTCCTGTGATGACTTCTTTAATTTGTGCATACGAATCTTCACTGTTTTGAACGCATTCGGAAACCTTTCATCTAGCCGAATACGCACAAACTCTTGCTCCTTGGCGTAGAATCCGCAGAAAATCCTCATTCGGGAACCATGAACATTGTTTCGACAAAAAAACCCTTCGCGTCCAAGGAAAAACCCCTGTCGTTTGGTGTTCTCATCAATACACGCCAGCCATTCATCACTCCCAATGCACTTCCACTGCTAATAAAATAGCCTCTCTGGTGCTCTGCAAATCCATTCGCACACACTTCCATCATTTCACTCCCTCTCATCCTCCTCTTCTAGAAAAAACCCCCAAGGCCATGGCGGACAAGGGGGAAAAGCCACTCGAGGAGAACAGCTTCCCATCAAAGAAGCGAACCATCCGAGAGTAATCTTCTCTTCTCATCCCTTTCTCTTGATTTTGATTGCAATCTCGTGATTCATCTTTCTTTGATTTCAGCCTCGATTTTCTACCGGAGGACATCTTTGGTACTGAAGAAATCCCTGAGTACATCCTCTCTAATTCCTCAACAGAAGAAGAAAACGCCACACACGAGCAGAAGACAAACCATCAGCTGCGCCATCGCATTCGGCATCTAGAACATGATCTGCAGGACATCACCGCCTGTTGCAGTACCGAACGCGAACGCCGCATGAACTTGGAGGCAGCGATAGATGGTGAGATCTTCATCCCCGTTTGAATATCATGTTCAAGTTCATATCCCGTGCTCGATAATAATCTGTTCTTCTTCTTCAGATGTGTCCGACAAGTACAACAACCTGAAGGCTGCCTGGAACAGTTTGATGGAAGCTGCAGAACATGCCAGCCCCCAAGGTTTCCGCGTCGCCGTCACGGTGGTCTTGGAGCAGCTGAAGAGGGACGAGCTCAAGAGGAAAAGCACTGAACCAAAGAAATGAAGCTACTTTCGCTTCTTCCTCTAGGCACTCTGCTTCCTGCAGGCCTTCTTTTGTAATCTTAGGCAGCTGTGTTGTCAATAAAGGAACCTGCAAGAACGTTTGTAATGCAAAATATTTTCGTGCTAAGGGCAATACACTTTAGTATTGGCCATTTTCCCTTTGTGAAGATTTTTTTGTTCTGAAGGCGGCTTCTTCCCGAATGCTGCCTATTTCCGTATTTCTGACGCTTGTAATAGCAATCAACGATCAACTTCAATACTAGGATAATATTTCTTCAAGTATCTCTTGTTTATAGCAGCAGTGAATTCTTCTCCTAGTAAAGTTTTCAAGATGTACGCATTCTCAGGCGTGCACCTAACCACCCGAAAGGGACCTTCCCAATTCGGAGACCACTTGCCGAATGTACTGTACTTAGTCCCAATCAGCAATAACGCATTCCAAACCAAATCTCCTTCTGCAAATTGCTTGACCTTTACCTTCTTGTTATAGTACTTAGCAACTCGCATTTTGTTTTTCTCAATATTCTCCAAAGCCCTAAGACGAATCATATGCAAGTCTTCTAATTCGTCCATCATTAAGTCATCATAATCCTTGGAACTTAAATCCTTTTGCAATACTACTCTCCTTGACTCTGACTGTATTTCCCATGGCAAGACAGCATGATGCCCATAAACCAACTTATAGGGAGATGTCTGTGTAGCTCCATGAGGGGCCATTCAGTAAGCCCACAGGGCTTCATTGAGTACCGAATGCCACCTTTTTGGCTTCTGATCAATCTTCTTTTGTATAATCTTGATCATGATCTTATTAGAAGCCTCTGCCTGACCATTAGCTTGAGCATAATAAGGAGAAGAATTTAATAATTTGATCCCCATACTTTTAGCAAAATCTCTGAACTCTGAAGATGTAAACTGAGTTCCCTGATCTGTTGTAAATTGTTTGAGGAATCCCAAATTTGTAAATGATATACTCTTTCACAAACTCAACCATATTTTCTGATGACACCTTCTTCAATTGAATTGCCTCAACCAACTTAGTGAAATAATCTGTTGCTAAAAGCACAAATTTATGCCCCTTGCTAGATGGAAGATTTATTTGGCCAATCAAATCTATTCTCCATCCTCTGAATGGCCATGGCTTGATAATAGGATTTTGAGCTGATGTTTGAACTCTCTGAATATTTCCAAACTTCTGACAATCTTGACATCCCTTGTAATATTAAAAGCAATCTTCCAGCATTGTCGGCCAATAACATCCAGTTTTCCTAATGACCCACTTCATTCGGTAAGCCGACTGATGTGCTCCACACAGCCCATCATGCACTTCACTCATCATCCTCTTTGCTTCTTCTTGACCCAGGCATTGTAGCAACACCCCATCCAATGATTTGTAACACAAACGTCCATCAAGAAGAACAAACTTTATAGCTTTATACCTGAGCTTCCTAGAGACCTTTCAGAATGGATTCTCCAAATAATCAGCAATTTCTTTTCTCCAATCATCTTCTGCTAGATCACTCCCAAAAGAATATACATTGATGGCAAACACTTCTTGATTCTCTTTATAACCCGAAGCACTTTGAGCTAACTTGTTTGCCTCTCCATTGTTTTCCCTAGGAATATGTTGCAGAATCACTAACTGAAAACTTTTCAGAATTTCCTTGCACTCCTCGTAGTAATTCCTTAGGATATCATTTCTACATTCATATTGGCCATTCAATTGTTTTATAACTAGCTCTGAATCTCCAAAAGTCTCAACTGAAATAGCCTTTGCCGCTTTCAAGTATTGAAGTCTTCTGAGCAATGCTTCATACTCAGCTTGGTTATTTGTGACAGTAGGTTGAATAGGAATAGCAAACTCAAACATTTCTCCCCTGGGTGAAATTAATAAAATTCCTACTCCACCACCTTTGCCACATGAAGATCCATCAAAGAACAAAGCCCAAGGAGTAGTCTCAAGTAAATTAATTGATGAATCACTATGTTTTGTAATGAATTCAGTAATAATATGTCCTTTAACAGCTTTTGCCGACTCAAACCTTAATTCAAACTCAGAAAAGGTTAAAAATCCACTTGCCAATCCTTCCATTCAAAATTGGCATAGACAACATGTGTGTAATTACATCAAATTTTGAATATACAATGCATTTGGCATTCAACAAATAGTGCTGAAACCTTGTACATGAGTAATAAACACACAAGCAAAGCTTCTCTGCAGCCGAATATCTTGTTTCGGGATCATGCAATGTTCGGCTAAGGTATGCAACTACTCTTTCCTTTCCTTCAAATTCCTGTATGAGGGCCGATCCAATGGTTTGCGTATCGGCCGCCACGTACAACTTAAAAAGCTTGTTCAATTGTGGAGGTACCAATACTGGTGGTTCCTTCATGTATTCCTTGATCTCATTCAAAGCCTTTTGTTGTTCGTCACCCCATACAAACTTCTGATCCTTTTTGATTCTCAACAGTGGAGAAAAAGACAACACCTTTTGTGACAAGTATGATATGAACCTTCTCACAAAATTGATCTTGCCAAGTAATGACTGCAATTCCTTGAGATTAGTTGGAGGAATAACTTCATCAATAGCTTTCATGCTCTTCTTGCCAACTTCTATTCCTCCTTCATACACCAAAAATCCCAGGAACTCTCCAGTCGAAACTCCAAAAGCACACTTGTTTGGGTTCATCTTAAGTCCATGTTTTCTAGTGCATTCTAGAGTTTTCCTCACATCATCCAAATGTGATTCATGATCCAATGACTTGATCACGACATCATCAATTTACATCTCCACAATTTTGCCCATCAACTCATGAAAAATATAATTCATGGCTCTTTGATAAGTTGCACCAGCATTTTTCAACCCAAATGTCATGATAATCCACTCAAATAGCCCTATATGTCCAGGACATCTGAAGGCCGTCTTTGCTACATCTTCCACTGCCATAAAAATCTGATTGTACCCTGCATTGCCATCCATGGGTGTAGCCCTGTTTAGATCTCTAAAGTCTATGCACACCCTCATCTTTTCATTTTTCTTGTAAATAGGAACAATATTAGAGATCCACTCTGCATATCTGCAGGGCCGAACGAAATTTGCTTCTATTAATCTCTCAACCTCTTTTTTCACGTCGGCCAATACTTCATCCTTGTAGATCTTTCGGGGAGGTTGCTTGTAAGGTTTATAACCAGGCTTGATTGGCAACGGATGCTCAACAATGGAACGATCCAAACCAGGCATCTCCGAATAATCCCAAGCGAAGCAATCTTTGTACTCTTTTAGTAGCTTAATCAACTCTTCCCTGAAATCTGAATCCAGGTTAGCACTGATAAATGTCGGCCTTGGCTTGTCACCATCTCCAATGTCTATCTCTTCTAATTTGTCGGCCGACATAAATCCACACCCTAACTTCCCATAAGTTCCATCAATTGGATTTTCCATTAAAAATTACTATAAGATCCGACTGCTTGAATCGGCTGTTGATCGCTGCTGACTGGTTCAACAGGACCTTCACCCCAGTCCTTGCCTGAGAAGTAATCTATGCCTTGATACTCCCAGAAGGCTGGTTCCACGTTAGCCACGCTTACTGAATCATCTACTTGGACAACTTCCACATCATCATGTACCCATTGAACAAGCTGTTGATGCATAGTAGATGGAACGCAGCAGTTCGCATGAATCCAGTCTCTTCCAAGCAGCAAGCTATATGCCCCTTTGCCTTCAATGACAAAGAAGGTCGTAAGCAGAGTCTTAGATCCAATCATCAAATCCACATGCACACAGCCCTTGGTGTCTGAAGGATTTCCAGTAAAATCATTCAGAACTATGCTTGTTGGCGTCAAATCTCCAGGGTCCATGCCAAGCTTTCTGAATGTAGTGTATGGCATCACATTGACAGCAGCTCCACCAACAACAAACATCTTGGTCAATGGCTTCCCATTGACATACCCTCTTAAGTACAGCGGTCTCATGTGCCGATTCTTGGCTGGCCTATCAAAAGTAGCTTGCTTGGCCAACACTAACTGTGCCATCAGTCCAAATTGCTCGGCCTCATCCATGTCTAGCAATACTTCCTCCTGCACAATTTGATTAGCTGGAGCCATAAATTCATTCGGCAGGAAGAATACCATGCATGTAGGGGCCAAACGACCAGATTCGTCAGGCTTGTCTTTTGGGCGCCACACTTGTTTCCTCTTAATCCCTGCCTGCTTCAGTTCCTGATTCCTCAAGCACTAAACCCTTCTCTTTTGGCTATTCCTCAAACCAGGTGGGCACCACTGTCCTTTTTGCCAGACATACCCTTGATCTTCTTCTTCTTCATGATCAACCCACCTGTGATCAGCATATCTTTTCTTCGGTTGATCATCAATCCTGTTTATTTTTAAACGCTGACCATCACTAGGATGCACCCTTCCAATTCTTTCATGGACGGATCGGCGATTGGCAATGTCTTGTCTGTATTCGATATACTTGTCGCTGCATTCGGGGCAGTTATTTTGCATGGGAAGCTTCAAACCCTCATTCCAACAGTGTCTGAAGAAGGCACATCCCCAGTGTGCACGCTCTTGCTCTCGCATATATTCTTCTTGTCCCTTCCTGCACATCTCTTCTTCATATCTCCGCTTCTCCTCTTCGTATTTATGCTTCTGGTAGCGCTCCTTGCTGACGCTGCCACTTGTTGAGGAGAATACGCGAAGTCACTCTGGGTTTAGAGGATTCAGCCACTTCAATTTGACTTTTCAGAAAGCGAGGCTCTCCCTTATGGATCTGTTCAAATGTTACTTGTCGAGCGGGATCAACTGAGCCATCCTGCTTCGCCTTCGTCGAAGTCAAAACTTTCACTTTTCCTTTCTCTTCAACAGCATTTACCATGCTGACTAAGAACCCAATCATGTTCTGAGGAAAAGGATTACCATCCAATTTCATCTTATTATCAAACTTCAGATGACCTTCGTGGATAGCCTTTTGAATTCTCATTCTAAAGACCCTGCCCTCATTGATGGAATGAGAATTTCTGTCATGAAATCCACAGTACCTCTTTTCTTTCACTCCATCAGGCCGAAGCATAGAATGCCCTTCTGGCAACTTGATTTGGCCTTGGTTACATCAAAATCATAGGTGCCTTTAGCCTGCTTGATCCACCTCTGATTTACTGTCAATGGCTCTTTGCCCCACACTATCTCTGCTGCAGCTATTTCCTCTTCATCATCATATTCATCTCCTTGATCTGCCCTTTCGTGGAATTGATTGTAGATATCAGCTATGTCATTATGTTTGACAAATCTGGAGTCTTTTTTGAAGCCATATGCTTGATTGCTCATCAATGACAGTCGGTGTGACAGCTGGCCAAGGTCATCGAATTCCATGCCGAATAACTTCTCCCTGCTACAGCTATACCAGCCAATTGATCAGCCGGTATGTTCAAAGAGAAGCACATGCTTTTTGTCTCTCTGAACCTCCTGAGGAACACCATTGGTGTTTCATTGTTCCTCTGCCTCAAGGTAGTCAGATCAATTAGCTTTTTCTCATTACTGCCAATGAAATAATGAGCATGAAACTTTTGCTCCAAATCCTTCCAAGAGCAGATTGAGTGAGCAAGTAGAGAAGTGAACCATGTAAATGCCGGTCCTGTCAATGATAGAGGGAAATATCTAATTTTGAAGGCCTCATCAGCAGAAGCTTCCCCAAGCTGCATTAGGTACTGGGCTATATGTTCCACAGTATTGGTATCATCTTGCCCTGAAAACTTGGTGAACTCTGTGGGGACTTTCACCTTATTCGGTAATGCCACCCTGTGGTACCATTCCGGAAAGGGAGGTGTATATACGTGTCCTTGGTTCTTAGGCTTCGGACCGAATTGATTCTGAAGCACATCGGTCATTCTCTACACTAGAACATCAACATTGGTATCTTGATTTTCTGGCCCTCCAGCAGGCATCCCTGTAGTAGCACCATACCCAGGATTCGGGAGAGCATCAATAGCACTATAATCCATGAATTCTGAATACCAGTTCCCGTACATGTTCCTTTGCAACCTGTTATTTGTTGGGGCTATCCTGTAAGTAGAGACAGGTTGAACTCCAGGAGTGTCGAATGCCATTTCTCCATATGTACGTGGATTTGGTACTGCTTGATGAGGGTTCTGCCGAATTGGTTGACTATCCACATGTTGAGTTGGCTGAACATTTACACCCTGCGGAGGCGGTTGAGCACTTGCATCTTGATGAGATGGTTGGCCATTAACAGCAATACTTGATTCACCCTGCTCAAAATGTTTGTCCACACTTGGGTCAAAGACACCAACCATCATCTGTCGGAAGCTATTCAAATATGCAGTGTTGTGTCTAGTCATTATTTCTTCCATAGTTCGCTGCATCATAACAAAAGCCTCTTGTTTCTCCGCAGCAGATGTGGTATCAGACTCCCCTAGCATTAGAACTCTTGGCATATCTGTTCTGAGGAACGGCACACCACTCCTATTCTTGGAGAAAGACATCAAACACTTCTGCTGGAATTGATCCATAGCTTCTTTCAGTTGTAATTGCTATTCTGAAGATAATTCATTGAAGATGACATCCAAGACAGCTTGGATATCATGCATCTTGATTAATCTTGATTGTCCCACCAAGCGTGCCAAAAAGTGTGTTGACGTA
The DNA here is from genome assembly GCA_947561735.1 of Cenchrus americanus. NCBI lineage: Eukaryota > Viridiplantae > Streptophyta > Magnoliopsida > Poales > Poaceae > Cenchrus > Cenchrus americanus. Next base: position 158,059,479 of record OX387242.1, on the reverse strand, counting down.
AAATCAGCACCTCGCGCCAAGCACACAGCAAGCCGAACAGCTGGCTTAACACATGTGGCCCGGGCGTCAGAATCCGGAAGCGTGCCAGTCAATTTTCCCTGAAACTGACAAAGGATGAAAAAACGGTTAGATAAAACTTGGAACTTGCTGGGTGGAACTAGACAGTTCCGTATTTACGGCTATGAAGCCAGTTAGAACGACATATAGCTACAAACAAGCTATCTGCCAGCAATCCGAACGTCATTCAGGAACTGATAAAACATATAAATAGGGAATAGCCGAATGTATGACGTAAGCATGATGAAAAATCGGTCTTTATTTAAACAACATTGCGTCACGTGACCATGACCGAACATCAAAGATAAATCATGATAAAATAAATAAAGCGAAGCATAATCATGAATTTGCAATAAACATGCATGCATAGACCAAAAGCACTAGTCTACCGCATGTCTAGGTAATTTCAAACCCGTCGAGCATAAAACCAAACAAGTTAATCCACCACATGATACAACTTGTTTGAAATCACACCACCAACCAAGAATAGATCAATCCACCGCATGATACAATCTAAACATGGAAGGCTAAAAGCATACATTATTTAAAGCAATCTCATGAACATGTTTCACTCGTGATGGGATTCTCGATACAGCTGATCAGCCGATTCGGGTTCCGCAGAGAAGGAACAAACTATGCTATATTAACAAGCTTGAACCCGCAACACATGACAATCTTTGATTTGAATTCGGCTATTATAGAACACGTGACCCGTTCGCCACGTCGAGCCAATGATTTGAACGTGTAACATGTGGATCACAAACAAGATAGAGCCGAATCTAGTCAATCCAAATTGGGCAATAAGAGTGTTACATGAATTAAACATAAGAGCAAGATTCAAAGCAACACACGGTAACTTGATGAATCTATTAGATCTTGCCAAATCTAATAGAGCCGATAACTAGCTTCGAGCTAGATCTTAGGCTACCGCATGGCTCATGATCCAACAAGAAAGCATTCTTGTACCAAGCTTAAATCCACTGCATGATACTAAGCATGGTAACAAGACTACTTGCATCACGGTCTAAATCCATTGCATGATACTAGACATGATACAAGGTTGTCGGTACTTACGGAGGTCAACGGATCGATGGCTCCTCTCGAAGAACTCGACGACTCGACTAAAAGGACTCGAAAGTTGGCATGGGGCCGGTTTGTTGTCAAATTGTTCGATCCCTATTACAAACACTAAGGGTTCATATTTATACCCTGGCTCGAACACGACTCCTAGTCGACCACGATTACAACATTTATTGCCTAAAATTAACGTCATGGCGTCATGTCCGTCTCGCACCCATCATCAATTCATCCCTTATTTATATTCAAGCCACGTCATCACGCATTCCCGAATGCTTTCCTCTTCCAAGCGTGAAACAGCTCTTCTGCCGAATGATGGTGTACTCCAGACCGCAGACGCCTTTACCGAATGCATTGAGGAAAACCTCTTGTTGAATGGTGCTCTTCTACCAAACTCAGCCCACAGGTCAGTCTCTTCCCTGTACCAATTTTTGGTGTTAACACTATGCAATCTACCCGCGGGATAGAACAGGGAGAAAAACACCCAAACAAAGACAAAATCACAACGAAAGCACTTGATGCTAAGAATCTGATTCAATATACTAATTCAAAATAGAAGTAATACATGGACAAGATCACCACCGGGATCCTACCTTGATCTTGATCCTAGCTCCTGGAACTCCGACATGGTCTTCCATGCAAGGTTCCCACGCCGGCTAGGGGGACCCTAGTCAACCATCTCGACCCTCTCCACTCTGGGATGGTGTCCTTCTCTTCTCTGCTTCTCGGCGGCGGATGACGAATGTATTTCTCCGTGGCTCTCAGTCAGGGGGCTATAAATAGCTCGAGAGGCGGCTAGGTCAAATGGGGCGTCGAATCGGGCTCAGAATGGGCTGGGCTGGTCGGCCCAGGCCGCCCGGCCTAGGCCCGTTTCGGGCCGGTTCGGCCCCGGTTTCTTCCCCGGTTACTTCTCGTGTGATTCCTGATTTGTGTGCACTTGCATGTGGGACTTTGATGTCGTTTCCTTCACGGTTAAGGCCTGCATCTTGCTATCCAAGCTTCGCAGTTTTCTTGTTGAGTCCCTGAAGATTTGCACATTGACGCTTCGGTCCTCGGGTCATTTGGAGTCATGTTCATCACGTGTCTTGACTCTTGTCGGGATTCATGATCTTCTTCCAAAGTGCTTGATGAACTTATCCCGAAAGTCGCCTCCTTAGTGTAAATTTCCTGCGTAAACAATGAAATCCATAATCGACATGCAAGAGTGAACTTGTTATATACGGGGGGTTAGTTCCAGTGGTTAGAATAATAAATTAATGCCAACATTAAAGGTAAACTCATGGCTAGGTTGACGGAAATTCACCGTCAACAGCATCCTAGTATAAAGAAGGTAACCATTACCCACCCGCGCACTAGCCAACAAAGAGATGTGGGTTTGCTAACCCGCGTCAGCATTGACTATCCATTTTGCAAAATGAATATTCAATTGCCCCCTTCTTCTTTCCGAATGGATAAGTGGCACTTTCCTCAAAAAAGCGCAGAGGAGGTGTGAGAGGAGGCGTGGAGACAGAGACGATGATAAGTGTCGGCGAGGGGCCAAGCAGCGGGCGACCCCGCGCACCTGGGATTGAGGAGAACCAGAACAAGAAGCGGTTGCGCAACTAGATCCGCGTGCATGCCGGCGAGATGGCGGTGAAGAGGGAGACGACGATGAGCGTCGGAGAGGGGCCAAGTGGTGGTGTAGTGAACCCAATGCCGGAGACGAGGGTCCTCAACTGGATCCTCTTGGATTCTGACAAGGGGCCAAGCAGCGGCAAGGAGGAGCGTGTCGGCGAGGGTGCAGCAAAGTGGGCGAGGGACCTGCCTCACGTTTGCGAGCACAAGTGTCTGGCAACTATGAAGAGGGGTCGAGGGAGCGGCTAAAAAGGTGTAGAGGACCTCATCTCTAACTCTGGCAACGACCACGACGACGGTGATGCAAGTTTCTCTGAATCTCACTGCCTTTTTACTTGTTATATAAATGGATCTTAAGCTAGCTTGAGCTTGAGCTTCATAAAGTTAATTAGTGCCTATGATGATGTCTTCCATGCTTGTCATGATCTTATATCAACTATTGAGGAAAATTAGTTCAGAACTAAGTTCTGCTTTTACTTGTCACACCTTGCTATGAAGCCTAGGATAATTTTTCAAGTTCTTATATAATTTTCCTATGACTGTTCCTATACTGCTCCAAGTTCTAAGGCAAATTAGTTTTGAATTAACTATGTTATTCTTATACCATGTTTAACCCTGTTTCAGGCAAAACTCTTTGAGTCGGGAGCAGAGCGTGAGTTACTTCTAAACCTTAATGTTTGGGATTATGTGAAACCTGAGTTTGAAAAAATCACGAAAGAAGTGAACATCCTCATCAAAAAGGCTAAGCACATAAGGAGGTACAAGTATACTACTAAACAAAATCTCGAGTCCATTGAAGGTGCACTCAAAGGGCTTCAAGAATCCTTGGTTGCTTATGTAGAGGCTGCAAAAAGAGCCAATCTTGATGGGACATGATCTAGTTCAAGCTTGTTGATGTGTAGGTCAGTAGCCATACTTTTGTGGATGTTCAAGGGGCTTGCTTTTGTTGATATACAAGTCTTAGGCTGATGGACAAGTTAACCTTTTGTAATAATAATCTTTGTTCCTGTGGTCAAGTTATCTTCATCTTTGTGGACAAGTATCTCTCTTATGATGTTTGTTTTGTCTCAGAAGATATGTATGTTGATTGTGCCTCTATGTCGAAATGGAAGCAATGAGAGATCGAGTTGACCTATTAATGAGGACAGGCTCAAAGGAGACGATGATTAACAAACCTCCATCACATTTGTTCACTGCCATCGCGCTCCCACTTCATGGCAGTGAAGAGTGCTCTCGGACTTTAATTATTGGGCTCTCAGACTAGTAACGGGTGTCAAATGTTCATCGGTAATGCACTTTATAGCACGTTACCAATATGGTAGTGATCAGTAATGGACTTAAACAACCCGTTATCGATAGGGAATTGATCAGTAACGGACTTTACGAGCTCGTTACCGATAGGTTTAACTTGTGTAACGGGCTCTATTTAACGTCCATTACAAATAATTCATGTAACGGGCATTTAAGAAGACCATTACCAGAAGTCCACATTGGTAATGGGCGTTGAGGAGGCCAACCCCCCGATCGGCCTGCTGCTCTTATCTGTAACTAGTGCCAAATAATAACTGTAACAGATGGGATGCATGTAATAGGTGTTAAGGGCCCATTACAAATACTACGTGACCTATTTGGGGTTTTCACGTAGTGACCGTCGGTGCATCACACGGTAACTGGGTAGGGCCGGCCGCACCTATCAACTGGCGTGTTGGGTGAAACTGACCCAAGGAGCAACCTACAACTGCCTCAGGAGTAGTGATAAGGGTCATCCATGTCCATAGGCGGTGGATCATAGGGCCGGTTGCACCTGGAGATACAGCCGCACCTCATTGCCGGGCACTGCAGCTCCCTCTCCCCTACAAGTACCCCTCCTGCAGCCACCGACCTACTGGGCTATAAATTGACCCAGGCACCTCGTGGAAGAGCACAAGTGATTAGAAGCAAGTGGCGGAGCCCTCCAGAAGTTAGTATTCAGAAAGTAGGAAGAGAGAGTTGAGTGTTGGAGTAGAAGCCGAAATCGGTCTTCTTCTTGTACCGCAGTGGGTGCGGTACACCTTCGTTCATCCACACCCGTGATACTTTGTAAGTTTGGATTCGTGAGTAACTCAGTCTCAAGTCATTTCATTATTCACTCTTAGGTTCCTCAATTGCGGTTTAAGTAGTTTCTACTTATCATGATTGCTTTTCTTTGAATTCGAGTAAAGTAGTGCTTGGTTAGTGTAGACATGGTGTCTAGGCGTTCTGGTACCTTGGAATGCTTACCTTGTTCAACAGAATAGTTGTGGTACCCTAGGGAGGTGACAGCTCCGGACGGGCTCTGTAGTCCACCACGTTAGTTCCGGTGAGTAGGAGTTACGACATCAGAGCCCCCTTCTCATCCCTTTCTGTGGCTCTTTACCCTGTGGCCCTAACGAGCGACGAGTTGTGCCTTGATTCTATTCGTGATCCTCACGAGTCCCAAACTTTATTAGCTACCCCCTCTCTACCTGAAATCTACCCTTTCCTTTCAATCCTTCGTCACCATACCCCCGGACAAATTAGTTCAGGTTCTCTACAATTCTCGTTCCCCGAGGAAATTGATACCTTGGAATACTCCCGTGTGAAAGCTACAGCGTATTCGTGCGCTTGCAGATTTATCTGTGATCGTATAGTATACCAAAGGGCTTTCTTGCTGTTGACGATGTAAAACCGTGCTCAAGTTCACCGCAAGCCTACGGGTGACTTGGTGCCTTTTTCACCAAGGAGGGTTCTCCCTAGATTTGTCAATCCAAGGATCGGAAGCAAACCACCAAGGTTCTCTATCTAACCTACTGGTCTAACCCTATGTGAAGTGTTGATTGCATAAAGATAACATACAAACATGAAGGGATGTATGGATCACATCCACCTAGCCATAAAGGTAAGCAAACCAAAGGTAAACCTAGCCTATCGTCCTCTTGTTGCCGTTCCGGCCAATGTGATAAACCAATCTAAACCTATACTATGATAAGGATTACACTCGATATGGAGTAACCCGATATGGAGTGGTCCGATGCACGTTCACTCGCCGCTTTCTCCCCTCTCGTACTGTCACTACGCGAGGATAATCATCACCGAGCGATAAACCTCGGTCCGTGCACTACTACGGTGTGTCCGCAAGACAAGACTAATCACCATGATTCGATCTAGTCCTACTAAAAGCATATGGTAGCTACACAAATGAATAAGCATAACTCGTAGTAGATCAAAGTATGACAAGATATAGTTACATCACCGAATGTTGAAGGTACAAACGACTTGACGAATTCAAGTCGCGGCTCCGGAACTCCACCATGGCTTCACCACGCAGTGCCAACCATGGAGGCTAGGGCATGGCCTAAGCCATCTCCTAGGCAACTCGAGGACTTGCGGCGGCCGTCGGCTTCCTCCCGGTGCTTCTCCTTCGTCTCGGCGGCTCTCTGATGAATGGATGGATGTGGCGGCCGGCGGAGGCAGAGGCAATAAATAGACAAACACCTAGGGCAAAAGGGGGACGCGAACCGGGCTCAGGTCAGGCTAGGACGGCCGGCCTGGGCCGACCGGCCCAGGCCCATTTTGGCCCGGTTCGGCCCCGTCTCGCTCCCCAATGCTTCTCGGTCAATTGTTGACTTGCTCCCTTATGCATGTGGGCCCTTGACATCGTCTTCTCCACGGTTTGGACAGAGCTCCTTGTCGCACGAGCTTCAGCATCTTCTGTCCAGGTCCCTGGAGTTTCACGGCTTCATGCTTCGGTCCCTGGGCCCTTTGGAGTCATGTTCATGATGTGTCTTGACTTGTGCCGGGCTTCATGATCGTCTCTTGAAGTGCTTGAAGAACTTATCCCGAAAGTCTCCCTTTAAGCGCTAGTTTCCTACGTAAACAACAAACTCCAAAACCGACATGCGAGAGTGAACTTGATACCTCCCGGGGGGTTAGTACCATTGGTTAGAATATCAAATATGTGTAAATGTTGACGGTAAACTTATAGCTAGGTGTACCAAATTCGACCGTCAACACTTGCGCTGTTGCGAATTTAGTAACGACGTAAGAAACGCAAACAGTACGTGGCCAGCCGGTGTAAGGTAGTGGCTAACGACCAAATCTTGTACACGGGGTTTGATGGTTTATCCATAAAACCAAAGCTGAGGTGACTGTAGTGACCTAGTCACTGAACGGGGCAAGACCAAGTAGACCGATCGGGAGCCGAAGGTGAAAGGCTTGGCGTGCCCGAAGCTTGGCGTGGAGGTCACACATAGCTAGCGGGGTTTTCTAGTGGTTTACCCACAAAACCGTTGGGGTTCCTTGGTTGCTTATCAAAGCTGAGCTTGACGGTTTCTTGGTTGAGCCTCAAAACCAATATTGAGCCGGGACGAACATGGCAGCCAAGTCAAGATGAGATTGGTGTGGAGGCTGCACCAAGTTTGTGGGGTTTGCAGTGATTTACCCACAAAACCATCAAGTTCCTTGGTTGCGCCACAAAGCCAAGACCAAAGGCTCGGTGCGACGGATACGGTTTTCGAGTCCATCGGGAAGCTTCGAAGCGAAGGCCAAGTGGTGTGATGGAGGTGCTTGCGTTGGAGGTAAGCAAGGTCCGATATATGTGTGTCCATTTGATGAGGTTATTCATGTATTGACCAAAACTCCCTTGCATGGGCTTGAGTTGTAACTCTTATTGCAGGGGCACTTCGGTATTTTGTCTGAAGGGCTCTATATGTAGCAGTGGTTGATTTGAGCAGCCATCTCTTTGGCTTAGTTGGTGGGAGTGCTCTTTCATTTTGAGGTGCTCTTGGTGAGAACGAGAGAGTTGGCTCTTTCTTTGACCTTTTTTCCATCCAATGATTCTTGTAAGTGGCTTATAACCGGATATGGCTAAGTGATTCTTAGTGAAAACTTTCTCTTAATCTTGAGCTATATCTTTTATTCCCTGTGTTTTTCTTTTTCAAAGGAATTTTCAGAGCATTTTTGGGGGGATTATCGTTCATCAAATTTGGAGGCATTTTGCTCCAGACTTGTTTGAGAGGATTATGGGTGAGAGCCTTGTGCCTCTTTGTGGATGATCTTGACCCCTCAAACGGCGGGAACCACCGTTGATTCGTGGTTTTCCAGATGAACTTGAGATTTATGTGTTCATTCACGTGATTCATGATTCCAAGAGTTGTAGGGAGTTAGAGGCTAAGATTTTTGGGGAATGACATATCCTTGAGGTGTTCCTCATCTCCCCAATGTTTCGCCTCAAGGCTCAAAGTGAATCGGGAGATCGGTCTGTTTCAAGGTTGTGCTCGTATTCTTCGTGTTCTTCCACAAGTTTGCGATTGTTCTCAATTTAGTGGGTTTGATGCCATGAGATTCTAGGGATAGCTTCTCCTAGATATGCTTCTACTTACCCTATGATTTGGTCGCAATCCATTAGTTGAATTGGGAGATCCGGTGAAGGGAAGAAGGGGGTTGACCCGCGGGCTATTTTTCTGGGTGTCCAGGGTGACCCGACCTATGTTTCAAGGTGACCCAGTGTAGTTCTAGTTGCCCAGGGTGACGTGTTGTCTAGGGTGACCCGACCTACATTTCAAGATGACTTGGTGGAGTTCTGTTTTGGTCAGGATGACCCGACCTACGTTTCAGGGTGACCCGGGAGGACTCTGTCAACCCCAGCTTTGCTCGATCTCTTTTGTGGTTGCTTCCACTTTGCTTCCTAAGCCTTTCTATCTTTGTTCTTAAGGTGTCAAGGAATGTTTGTGTTTGTTTCCGCTTGTTTGTGTGTGCCTCTTAGAGTGCTATTTGGGATATAGACTGAGTTCTTTCAAGAAGAGAATTTTTATCGACTCCCTTTCACTCCTCCCCTCTTTGGTCGCCAATTTGGTCCTTCATCCTCCTTCCTGTGAAGAGGATGGTAGGGACCATTGCAAGAAAGGTCCTAGAGATGGCCTGATCTTCACAGCAGTAGGTTTCATAATAAGATAAATTGCTGCAAGCAGCGGGTAAGCTTTATACTTGACAAAGGTTAGATGCAATCAAGCGATGGGGAGAGACACCGAAACCACAAGGACTTCGACTCGATCTCCAAGCGACCACAGAACCACAAGCCAGAACTAATCCACACAATGCGGCGCAGCCGAATAGAAGTCGTATAGCACAAAGTAGCGAACCTCAAAGAGATCTCTTCACAAGTCCTTGAAGAACAAGGAGGAACGGGCCGTGTGCAAGGCACTCAGCAGCATCGGTTGCGACAAACCATACGAGGCTATCAATTCATGATTATCAAAACTGAGTTCTTTGGGGTACTTAGGGGGTATTTGCAGTAGGAACAATACTTCTATATGGGTGTGGGATAAGTGTGAACTGCAGCAACCACGTTGGGAGGTGGAAGGCCAACTAGTTGAAGCATTCATGAAGTGGTCTTCAGTTCATGCACGTCCTTCCAACTTCTAAGCAGTCTTCAGTAAATTGGCCATTACTCCTAGCTCAGAAGTCAAAAAGATGTGCAGTTTGTTGGGTTCGAATCTTAACTTCAAGACGCTTCCAGTGATGTATCATTTGACCCCTGTTTCTTCCTGAGATGGTATAGACTTGGGCGTGAAGTTGATGCTTCTGCCACATAACCTTGAGTCATTTCTGCGTAACCCTTCTTAGCTTGGACAGCAGCCTTGGTGCTCTCTACGTAACCTTCTAAGTCCTTCACATAACCCAGCGAAGAAGCCTCTTGTGTAATCCTGAGTAGAAGCAGAGTACAAGACTTAGGTAGTATATGACTCTCATCAATATTGTAACGTAACTTAGAGAGGAAAGCATGCACCTCTTGTTGGAGTTTCTTGACATGGTTGTGTGTAACCGGCCCTTTGTTCACTTGTACTTGCATTTCCAATGTTTGTTCTTGTGTAACCTGTTGTGCACTTGATTCTTGATGCATAACCAGATGTGGACTTGGCGTAACCAACGATGCATGGTGTAACCATGCCATTTGGGTTATGCATGGTTGGGATGTCCTAATCATCCTCTCCCTATGTAAAAGGAGTGCAACTCTATTGTGTAAGTTAGGTTTGGCATGTGCACATCTTCCTCCTCCTCTTGAAAAGGAGTCATCCTCGACTCTTCAAGACATTCAAGAACTCTTTCATGGTTCAAATCATCAAAATGGAGATTTGTTGGTGTCGTCACATATATTTCCTCCAATATTCCAAGGCGTTTTGATATGTAATCATACAAGCCAAGAAGTAGCTTTGCCATAGGGATAAGAATAATGGAAGTTTATTTTAGCTTTCACATTCGATAGTGGTTTGACAATGATGGCATCTAATGTCCATATGTAATTCTGATCTTTCTCCCCCTCTTGAGAAGAAGCTATTCAAAGCTTTTCATAACCTGCATAAAGATTATACAAAATAGTAAAAGTATATACACGGTATAGGAATATATCATTTGTTTTGTCATTGCCTTTGTTTTGCAAAACACCATTATCAAGAAAAAAAAAACTGCATGGAGTTGGTCCATATGTCACAATCATCTTGATGTTCGCATCATCCTCCCTTCCTTGGGAAAAAGTTAACCTCGACTTTTTGTTGCACTGCAAAAGATTGTTAGCTTGAAGCACTTTATTAACAACTTTCATCTTACCATGATGGAAAAACATCATTGACTTTTGTGTACTTGCAAATAGTTTATGTGATGGGATATCAAATATTTCATTCAAACAACACATTTGATTCAGCATTTCCAAATTTGTTATTCGAAGATCAAATTGTTCAAGGCATGGTGATGAAAAATTCATAAAAATCCCAAAAGTGTTGTCGCACAATGTATGGATAGGTTTAGATGTATGCTCTTCAATTGCAATGCTCATGGGTGTGGATAAATGCTTTTTGAGTGCACAGATTGCACTTTTTTGCAAATGATTTGTTTCTTTCGGTGGAATATATATGAACATGGGAAAGACATTGAAGGTTCTAAATTAGAAGCACAAAACGATTGATTCAACTCATTAGGAAAATATAGATCACAAGAATTATCGCACAAAATGGTTGGCTTCAATTCAGCAAGCTTGTCATTGGTTATGCAAATGGCATGAATACAAAAACTATTTACAACATGTTCTCCAATCAAAATAAATGTAAACTTGCAGCTGTGAGCAGTATTCAAAGATCTTGAAGATGTTATTTCAGAAATATTTTCAAGTATTTTATTAACATCAATAGGTGTACCAAGCATGGTATAAAACAAGTAGTTGGTAGGAGATATCTTGGCAAAGAATTCACAACAACTAATCAACTAAAATTTGTGAATCTTATTGGCATATAAAGTATTGTATGGATCAATCAAAGTACAGATATTAATATCAACACAAATTTTCTGATCAAATTCAACATTCATATCAACATGTAGTTCAATCAAGTTAGCACAAAGGTTTTGATTATGTTCTATTGTTGAAATAATAATATCATGAGTATTCATTTCTAAATTACCAAATTTATTTACATGAGAGTGTTAGATATATGAGCGCAAAGTATCAAGTAGATGAACCATATCAAAGCATAGGAAAGATCATGTAGCACTGAACAATGGGTATCAACTTGCAAACTTTCAGCAAAGGTATGATCATGCGACACTACCAAATCAGCACAAACATTATGGTTAATTCCATTTGAAATATGTGCTTCATCACAATCACTCACCACTATATGTTGCATATTCAAATCTGAAATCTTACCAATTGCCTCGTTATGTGTCATGTTTTGGGCTGCACATAATTGGTTTAGTGAATGGCTACCTTCTCATCTTTCTCAAGAAGTATGGTAACATCATCAGCAGCCATATCTCCCTCATTTTTATTGCAAACCTTCACATTTGGAAAAGATACACTAAAGGTAGAGATGAGAGTGTTAGTTTGGAAAGTATCCTCACATGTTTTGCATTCAAACTCTCTATTGCTCTATGGTGTATCCCTGACATTTGCATTATTTGTACTCTCAAGATCACAGCGGGTGGAATCACACAACTTACTTTTGATTTCACTCTCTCTCAGTTTGACTATGTGGCCCTCATTGTCACAAAGGTTTTGATGCGCGAGGACTTAAACATCTTGTGAATCAACATATGCATAAGTATCATACTTCACCGAGTTCTGTAAAAGCAATAGAGCAGAAAGTGTTGCAAAAGGATCAAGAACTATATCTCCATCAAATGCTAACAAATTTGCATCACTTGAATGGGAAACATTTGCGTTATTGTTGCCTTCATCCTGAACTTTATGTTGCAAACACAATGAAATTTCAGCATCTTTGACCATTGACATCACATGATCTTCTTCATCGAAAATTGGGGGCTGATCATACTTCACCATATTAGTTTCTTTAGTAACATGCAGCATAGCAAAAGAGAAACTAGAAGAGATTATCATGTTAGAAAGAGATGTTTCCTCACATGGCCTATCATCTACTTCACTCAATTCTTGTGTATCTTTCTTACACAAATTTTTGTGGCTCTCATCACATATGGTGGAATCTCTCAACTTATTCTTTTTAACACTCACACTTGGTTTTAGTTGGTGGAACTGTCCCTCACATATGGTGGAGTCTCTCTTCTTCTCATTTGGAACTCTCACAATCAATTTTGGCTGGTGGCTCTCTTTTAACATGGGTTTTAGAATAAACCATCTTCCATAAAGAATGGAACAACAATACCATCATAACCATCAGCTGCAATCTCCACATGTAAAATATCTTGTATATGTGCAGATTTAGATGAATGATGTCTCGACTTGTGGACACCATGACTATCCTTCTTCTCATTCTACTTTTGCACCTTTGCATCATGGACCTCTCTCTGTCCAAAACACTTGTTGTCCCTCAAAACAACATGTTTCCTTGAACCAACATGCTGAAATGTACTCTGTTGTACAGAATACCTTGCTGCTGCCTTAGATGAGTTCCGGATGAATTCGATCATGAATTTCTGGAGACCTTTGCTGCTGCTTGTGATGAGAACATGATGGACCAAATCTCCTTCGCATAACTTGCTTCATTTCAGCCCGTGTGTTGATGTGATCTCTCCCCAACACAAGCTGATTTTCTTGCACATCTTTCCACCATGTCAGAGCGTAACCATAAAATTTCTTTGCAGCTAAGTGTACTATATGTGCATCCGAGACATGATGTACACCAAAAATATGGTCGCACTTTTCTTCCCAAACCGCATAAGCTTTGGGGTCATCTCTCCCAAAAAATTTGGGTATACTCAAATCAACCCAAGGGATGCAATCTGAATTTCTTCTATCACAATGATCATAAGGACTGCATATATCACCTTGTATGTGTTTAGCATTGAAGCGCTCATGAGGGACATGGCCACGCCCAAGAGAACTTCTTTCTTGCTGCAGAGAATGTGCGGAAGCACCATTGATGGAGTTTTTCATACTATTCTTGACATGTGGAGCAGCAGGAACACGTTGATGTCGAACCCCACTATTTGAGATTGGAAGACGTTCATCGAACATCCTCTCCATGGCTTGCAGAACGGAAGTTTGTACTTCTTGTAGCTCATCTTGTGGAGCAAGGGTTTCTTGAGCACCACGATGGCGACCACAAACACTCGAGTTAGGTCCTGCCATGTTAGGATATGGCAAGAGAAAGTGGAATAAAAATTTTGTGTGGAAACACACAAGCTCACCTCTTGATTACCCAAGTTCTTACCCGTTCTCAAGGACTGTGAGTGTATTAGTGTGGCGTAACCAAACCTGTGATTAAGCGGTTGAAAGGATACAAATCAAGAGCCCTGGTTACGGATTTTTGTGGAGCCATAGGTGGCTGATCAAGGGAGGCTATGATACTGAAACAAAGTGTGTAACCTGGTGAAAAAAAATGTTCAACTTCCCTTTTTTTCTCCTTTTATTTTTCTTAGCACTTTCTTTCACACTTTTTTCTGATTTTTTTTCTAACAGCGAACACAAGATAACATACGAGGGGTGCGGAAAAATTAAAACGCGGTGGGAGAACAAAGATGGTGACTAGCAACAAGATGAACACAACACACAAAGCAACAGTACCACAAAAGGGCTATGGGATGTTTATTTGTGGCTTTTTAGTGGACTATAGGACATGAACAAAAATGATATAACAGATGAGAAAGGGTGGGAGGGTGGGAAATAACCAAAACATACCGTGACAACGATAGCTCTGATTACCACATGATAGAGACCGTTGCAAGAAACGTCCTGGGGATGGTTCGATCTTAATGGTAGTATGTTTCATAACAAGATAAATTGCTGCAAGCAATGGATAAATGCTTTATACCTGACAAAGGTTTGATTCAGCCAAGTGACAGGGAGAGAGACACCGAAACCGCAAGGACTTCGACTCGATCTCCAAGCGACCGCAGAACCACAAGCCGGAACTAATCCACACCATGTGGTGCAGCCGAATGGAAGATGTATAGCACAAAGTAGCGGACCTTAGAGAGATTTCTTCACAAGTCCTCGAAGAACAAGGAAGAACAAAGGGGGTGCAAGGCACTCAACAGCATCATCTGCGACAAACCATATGAGGCTATCAATTCATGATTATGAAAACTACGTTCTTTTGGGGTACATAGGGGGTATTTATAGTAGGAACAATACTCCTAGATGTTTGTGGGATAAGTGTGAACTGCACCAACAACATTGGGAGGTGGAAGGCCAATTGGTTGAAGCATTCACAAAGTGGTCTTCAGTAAACGCGTGTCCTTCCAGCTTCTGTGCAGTCTTCAGTAAAATGGCCATTACTCCTAGATCAGAAGTCGAAAAGATGTGTTGTTTGTTGGGTTCGAATCTTGACTTCAAGACGCTTCTAGTGATGTATCATTTGGCCCATGTTTATTCCCAAGATGGTACAGACTTGGGCGTGAAGTTGATGCTTCTGTCACGTAACATTGAGTCTTTTCTGCGTAACCCTTCTTAGCTTGGACAGCACTGCGTCCTTCACGTAACCCAACGAAGAATCCTCTTGTGTAATCCTGAGTAGAAGCACAGTACCAGACTTTGGTAGTATATGACTCTCATCAATATTATAACGTAACTCAGAGAGGAAAGCATGCACCTCTTGTTGGAGTTTCTTGACATGGTTGTGCGTAACTATCCCTTTGTTCACTTGTACTTGCATTTCTAATGCTTGTTCTTGCGTAACCAGTTCTGCACTTGATTCTTGATGCATAACCAGATGTGTACTTGGCATAACCAGCGATGCATGGTGTAACCATGACATTTGGGTTATGCATGGCTGCGATGTCCTCATTAGAGGAGGGCTGCGATTTGGTGTGAAGAGGAGGACGAGAGGGATCCATGCCGCGGATTCTAGGGATTTGGCGAGGTGGTGGTGTTGACACCGTTTTTTGCCACGTGTCAAGAGGGAAGGTGAAGAGGTGCGATGGATCCATGGGAAGCCCTGGTCGTAGAAAAGGAAGAGGAATCAGCCAATTTTGATCGACCGATGTGGAGTTAGTTGATGATCAAGTATGCAGATTGGTCGATCGAAGTAGGAAGCAGCAAGCGAGAGTACGCCAAGGAGAGACGTGGTGGAGGTGGGTCGATGTCCTGATGATCGACATCAGGTACAAAATTTAGAAAGAGAGTCCGACTCTTGTGAGAGTTTGTTAAGTATTGGTAGTTTATTTTTCTTTAGATGCAAGTAAATATTGTCGTAATCAACTAGGAATCTAGCTTGTTCTAGGACATAAATAGTGGCCCTGCATAGTGTTGACGGTGAATTTCCATCAAACTAGAGTATTTGTTATGCATTGGTTTCGATTATGATTTGCAACTAACCCGTCACTAGGCACACTAATGATATAACAAGTTCACTCTTGCATATCGATTTTTGAGTTTATTGTTTATGCAGGAAATCTACGCTAAAGAGCAGACTTTCGGGATAAGGTCACCAAGCACTTTGGAAGAAGATCATGAAGCCCGACAAGAGTCAAGACACAAGATGAACATGACTCCAAATGACCCGAGGACCGAAGCGTCAACGTGCAAGTCTTCAGGGACTCAACCAGAAAACAATGAAGCTTGGATAGCGAGGATTCAAGCCTTCACCGTGAAGAAAACAACGTTTAAGGCCCACATGCAAGTGCACACAAATAAGGAATCACGCGAGAAGCAACCGGGGAGGAAACCGGTGCCGAACTAGGCCGAAATGGGCCTGCACTAGTAGAAAACCTCACATCCATGACCATTTCCCCGTGACCATTTATGTATTGGTCATAGAAGTGCAGTCTTTAGTGACGATTTACATAATTTGGTCACATATGAGGTGTTACGCCGCCAGGCCACTAAGGAATAATGACGAATAGGAAAAAAATGGTTACAGAATAATAATCCTATTGGTCACAGTTCAATTATTCCGCTTCTGAACATGTGAAAGCAACGACCAAACGAGATAAATGATCACAAAACAATTAGAATAAGAAAGAACCAATCTAGACCCACATGGGCCACGTGAAGGTGTGAGTCTGACATGTGGGTCCCACAGCCACGTGGCCATGCGGAACCACAGCCGCACGGCCACGTGGGTCCCACATGACGTGGACCCCGTGCCCTTCCCACTTCCACGTGGGTACCACCGGTCCCACTTGCGATCCCACCATGTGGACCCCACCACCACCACACCGACTCCCACATGGCCAGCCACACGGCCACTCAGACCCACAGCCACGTGGCCAACAGGGTCCCACCACCAAGTGGCATCATGGGTCCCACGTGACGTGGACCCCGCTCCCTTCCCACTGCCACGTGGATACTGCCGGTCCCACATGCGGTCCCACCATGTAGACTCCACTACCACCATATCCGACTGCCACATGGCCACGTGGGACCCGTCGCCACGTGGGTCCAACGTAACGTGGACTCTGAAGTTTTTTTTGTATTTGTTAAAATCTAAAAATTTGTGCCGCCAGGTCAGTACTAAGCTCAACCGAGAGCTGGCACAGAGTGGTGAGGCATGGTAGGCAGGGTATACAAGTGAGTTCGAGCCACCCTCCTGGCTCACGTTTTTAAGCTGTGCGGCGGATCCTTGAGTAGGCGAGGTGGGATAATGTTTTAGAGTGGAAGGAGAATCCACACCTGCCTGGCCTTTCTCCCCCGCAGCCCGCTTGGCCTGCTCGGCCCACCAGCCGGACACCTAGGCTGCTGCGCGAGTGGGAGAAGGTAGTCTGGGACGGTGGAGGCGGGCAGGCTGGGGGTTATGGGCTTCTTTCTCTTTTCCTTTTCTTCTTTTCTTTCCTTTCTATTTTCTTTATTTTGTAAACATTTGAATTCAAATTTCATTTACAATTTTGATTTTTCCACTCTTTCTTTCTTTTTGAATTTGATTTACAAATTCAATTTTCAAAACTAGTACGTGGAAGTTTAGGGCAAGAAAGGATGATGAGCATGATAATTTTAGGCCGATATTTTTTCCTAATTTTTTCTAAAATCTCCCATGCCAACTTTTCTAAAAAATTATATTTGTTAAATACAAAAAAATTTTGCCGCCCAGCCGTCCGAAGCCAGGCCAGCCTGGTCATGCTCAACCATTCCGGGATCAAAGACATAGCCGGCCCGGCCCAAACAACCGAGAGGCAGAGAGCGGTGAGGCAGAGTAGTGAGTGATCGTGTGAGTTCGAGAACCGCTTTATCGCTCAAGCTTTTAAGTCGTGCGTGCCTTCCGTGAGTAGGCGAGGTGGGACTATGTAGTTGTGCGCGCCTGGGTGAGAAGAGCGAGGCAGTGAGAAGTGCCGACCCAACAACAACACCGCGGGAGCGCCCGACCCACTCGCTCGGAAGTAGAGCCAGGCGGCCCAGTTGGGTGGGCGTGGCCCAGCGCGGGAGCAGAGCAGAGCGGTGGCGGCAGCGTTCATCTCCCCTGCCCTCGAGTTACTGTAGCAGATCCCCCCTTGAAACTTCTTCACCGAATTACTCCAGATTTTTACATAAAAGATAAAAATCTATAAAAAGCAAAGTTGCTCACTTTGGCATGCTCTCCAACTTTGGTATTCAAAACATTTTCAAATTTGGTCTAGTTTTTGAAATTTGAATTGGGGAAATTTTGGGGTTTATCAGGATTCAAAATTACTTTGAAGTTTTCATAAAAACTTTTAAAACTCAAAATACCAACTTTGTTCATCTTTGATAGATCTACAAAGTTGCTTTCGAAACCATATCCAAATTCTTGATAGTTTTTGATAAATTGAAAAGGGGGTAAAATATGTATAGGAAATTAGGGTTTTTGGAAATCTTAAACACATGAAATATCACCCTTTTTCAAGTATTGTATTGCTCTCAAACTTTTTCTCAGGCTTACAAATACCTTTTGTGAAGCAACCACCAAGTTTGAGATTTTTTGGAATTCGTTTGGTACTTTTTTAGATTAATTGAATTTCCACGCGACTTCGCTCGGTAATTTTGTGTTGAACTAGGCCCACCCTCGAAAAGATCAGGAATGGCGCCAAACTTCGCCACAACGTCCCTTGTGTCCTAGGAAACAAATACATGTGGTGGTCGCTGCATAATTATAGAGTTTTCAATGTATAATTCACCATATTTTGTCTCACACAACACGAAAAAAATTATAAAAATTAAAATAATTGTCCAAAAAATGTAAGTTCTTGTGAGGGACCGTATTTTTGCTACAAATGACTACCAAAAAATCACAAGTCATTTCAAAAAAGTTGAGTGCTATGTAGTCCAAATATAGCAAGTCACTCACATAATTCCTTAAACTATGTGAGTGGCTTGTTATATTTGAACTGCATAATATCACCACTTACTCAAATGGAAATTTGACCTACACAAAGTTTGTTAGTCTCGACAAGTTATGAAACTTTTGTGTTCAAAAGATTTTCATCCGAGTTCATTTCGTGTTTCGTTTGACTGAGT
Source organism: Cenchrus americanus (assembly GCA_947561735.1). Taxonomy (NCBI): domain Eukaryota; kingdom Viridiplantae; phylum Streptophyta; class Magnoliopsida; order Poales; family Poaceae; genus Cenchrus; species Cenchrus americanus. Next base: position 158,040,863 of record OX387242.1, on the reverse strand, counting down.
TTTGACCGAGTCAAACTTGGGTTTTAAAATTTGAATTGCTCATGTTTTGTTGCATGAAGAAATGATTGAATCCAACACCATAACTTGATAAATCATGATTTTAAAATTTTTGGGAAGAAGAATCACCTCATTTCGAGTTCATATGAGGGAGAACGACTAGTTACAAGTTTTAATCTGAGGAAAAAAAAGAAAAATTGATCAGTTCATTCCGGTTCGTCACGTGTTCATGAAGAAGGACCGATTTCTCTTTTTTTCCTCGGATTAAAAATTGTAACTAGTCTTTCTCCCTCATATGAACTCCAAATGAGGTGATTTTTTATCCTAAATTTTGATAAAATCATTCTTTACCTAAAGTTATCTAGTTTTGAATTTCAAATTTTCGGTTAAATGATGTCAAATTTTGAATTCCAAATTCAAATTATATCCTAAAATAAAAAATAAAAAATTCTAGCACCTCCCGCGATGAGACTGGCCCATCAAAGAGGCCTGCTTGGCCCATGAGACCGCCAGTCGCCGTGAGCCACGTCAGCGATCCGCGTGCTCGCCCCTCCCACGCCGTCGGATCCCACCGGCCCGTTCGATCCAGGCCGTCCGCGCGGCCGCGTCCTCATCTCCCGTGCCAACCCTCTATCAACCCTAGTGCAGCGGTGGGTTATTGATCCCCTGCCTCCTTTCTTCCGCATCGAGCGCGGCGGCGGCCAACCCTAGCCTCTCTCAACCTCGCTGCCTTCCACCCTCTCTCATCCCTGTCCATCTCTCCTCCTCGCTCCAGCTCCTACGCTACCGGCTTCCCCTCGATCCGGCGGCCGTGGGTGAGGTCGTCGACGAAGCAGCTTTCCTGGATCTGGCGGCCGTGGGTCAGTTTCCTCCTCCACCCTGCCGTCCATCCACATCTGACGCGCCGATTCATCTACACCGTCCCCACCTGATCTCTCTTTCTCATGGCCCAAGCGACGGCGCAACCCCAAAATGACGGAGCACATCCAGAATGGCGGCGGGAAACATCCCATGCTGCAGCGTGCACTGTGGGCCGCGCTCAGCTGCCTCATCCTCTTCCAGATCTAGTCCGTCGTTATGAGGAGGACGAAGGCGAACATCCAGAGCGGGTGGGAAGCAGGAGTTCGAAGGATGGCGACGAGTACGTCCGGTTCCAGAGCCAGCACGGGCTCTACCTTGGCGCCACTGACCCCACCGTGGCGCTCGACGCCACCACGCCCAGCTGCAGGGTCGTCCAGGGCATGTCGTCCACCCCCAACGACAGCGCCTTCCTCTTGAGGAACATGTGTGTTTCGAGGACCGGTGGATGGTCGCTTCCTTGTGTGATGAGTGATTGACAACGTTGTGTGGACTGATTCTTGGCTAAGTATTGCAGGTGCAGGTTGCGGCTTGACTGGTGTTGGTGCAGGTGAAGAACAAGCGCGAATGGTCGTCGCCGGTGAAGCCTCCAGGTGTGGAGAAGACAAGTAGGCTTCGTTCGAGGGACCCGGTGGCCAGCGGGGTCAAGTGCGGGCCGCATGGTGGCATGAACAGCAAGATGAAGTCGTGGACGGTTTCTTGGTTGAGCCTCAAAACCAAAGTCGAGCCGGGACTACGTGGGAGCCGAGTCATGAGTGGAGATTGGCGGAGGCTACACCAAGTTCGCGGGGTTTCCGGTGGTTCACCAGAAAACCACTGGGTTCCTTGGTTGATCCACAAAGCCAAGACCGAAGAACCGAAGAGGCGTGCCGCAAGGTGCACACACCGGTCGACCGGGGTGGGTACCGGTCTGACCGGTGGGGAGCACCGGTCTGACCGGTGTGCGACGACGCAGTCCGGAATCTTCGAAGCGGAGGACACGCGTCGGGATCGCAAGGCTTGCGTCGAGGCTAAGCAGGTTGCGGTCGCCGGGCATCCGTCCGATGGAGAAAGCTTCAAGTCTTCCAAAACCGCCCTTGAGGGGCTTGTATCCTTAGTTATTAGGAAAGGGCATTTTAGACATTCGGTTGCCTCCATATAACCCAAGAGGTGAGAGGGTGGCAGCCAACTCTTGGAACCCTAGCTCATTTGTTTTCCCTTTTCCCTTCCTATTTTCCTTAGGTTTTCCATAGGACTAGCAAGAGAGCTTCATGGAGAGATCTTTTTGAGAGGGATGGATGATCGGGCGGCTTGCTAGACCTTGTATGAACCTTTGTTTCATGTATAGATGATTCGGTGTGGTTCCTCAAGGTTTGGATGTGTTTTCCCTGGTTGTTCTTGGTGGTGATTTTCGGAACCCTCTCTTGGTGATTTCTTTGGGTTGTTTTCGGGACCTTTCTCTTGGGGATTTGATGGGGGGAAATTTGTGGGAACCCTTCGTGGTTCTTTGGGCTGTGATTCCCCTCCCAAATCTGTGAGTAAAGGTGCTCGATTTTGGGGTTTCTTGAGTTCTTGGGTTGGAAGTGCTCTTGGAGGGATCTCCTTGATTCCTCCTTTTTGGACGAGTTTTGGTGGGATTAAACTTGGCTATGGACTCCTCATGAGGTGTTCCTAATATCCCCAAAGTCTTGTTCAAGTCCGTGGAGCGATTCGGGAGATCGAGGTTTGGATTTGGGGGAGTTGACCCGCGGGTGCTATTCATCCCGAGCTGCCCAGGCTACACCGGTCTGACCGGTGCTCTTGACCGGTCTGACCGGTGCAACCCTCGGTGGGATTTTGCTCGGGTGAACGTCTTGGTGTGTTCGCTGTTGTCCCGTGGTGCTGCTGTTTCGAGTTTGGGTCAGTTTGGTGGTCGGTTGGCCTGTTTGGTGCCTTGGGGGCTTTCAGGCTGTGATCGGTCTGACCGGTGTGTCTCACCGGTCTGACCGGTGTAGAGCCACTTAGTGAAAGTTGCTCGGTTCACCGGCGGGGACCGGTCCGACGGGTGGTGCTCACCGGTCCGACCGGTGTGGGTCCGTAGACTCGAGGTTTGGTGTTCCGCTGCGTTCTCGAGTCGGAAGGTTGTGTGTTGGTTCCTAGGTCCAGTGGCACTCCAGTGGCTACGTGGGCTTGACCAACTTGGGTAGTGAGTCGGAGACGTGTGTTGGAAGCCTTGTTCATCTTGTTGGAGTTTCTATCTCCTTCGAGAAGAATTTTTATCAGCTCCCATTCACTCCCCCCTCCCTCTCTGGTTCGCCGTATCGGTCCTTCAAGTGGTATCAGAGCCGGTTCGGGCCTTTATTGACTCTAACCAGTCTAAGATCCAAGGATGGCGTACCAGGAACGGGGTTCGGGTTCTCTGTCGGTGTTTTACACCGGCAACCTACTACGGGGAGTACCCGAAGTAGATGATTGTGACTCGCCGAGATCGGTAACTCGAAGGAAGAGACACGTGGCACACAATTTAGACAGGTTCGGGCCGCGAGGTGTGTAATACCCTATGTCCTGTATGCTGCGTAGCTCTGGATTGATAGGGCACGATTACAAGATGGTGCAATAGTACGCCGTGGGTTGTATGAGAGGAGATTGGATGAGGGGATCGGTCCCTGCCTCGCCTTATATAGTCCGGGAGGCAGGGTTACAAGTCGGAGTAGGGAGAGAGTACTAGTCGAGTACGTCTAGGAGTCCTCTATATAGTGCGGAACATGTACAGCTCCCTAACCGAGTACTACTCCTGTGTAGTCCTTGTGCTCCACGCCTTCAGGTGCCGTGTAGCGCAAGCCGGGTAGTCCCAGGGGCCCACCGAGTAATCGGTCCTGGTACCCACCGAGGTAGTGGGCCCAGGGAGGACCATACGACAAGCCCCCGAGTACTTTGTAGTCGAGAAGGATAGCTTCAAGTAGTCTTGACGGCCTTAACGAGTAGTCCTCAAGCGTCCCTGAGCGCTACAAGTTAAAAGTCCTCAAGAGTAGTCGAAGCATCCCGAGGCTGGAATGTACTCCAGCTGATGTTTGAGCAATTTTGATGTCTTCTCAAGTAGTCCCAAGCGTCCTTGAAATCTGCCTTCGAAGGTCTTCAAGAAATGCATGTCTTGTCTTGAAGCCGGAGCCGTCATGGAGATGCGATTTGCAGAACCGCACTCCTCATGGAGTAGCCCCCGAGCCTCGAGCCGCGGGCTCTGGCTGAGGGTCCATCTGAAATCTTGGCAAGAAAATCCCGAAAAATCCGGAGAGAAAAAACCGAAGGACACGTGGCACGGAGCCCCCGAGCCTTGAGTCGAGTACTTCCTCTCGAATTGAAGGGTCTTCTTGGAGAATGTGTCCTGAGATGCTCTTGAGACTAGCCGCTTCCCAGGTGGTCGAGTAGAAGTAGCCGAGCCCTCGAGGTGAGGCGCGTCGACTAGTAGAATTCGAAGGGTCACGCGCAGCCGCTGAGTCAGCCGCGCGTGGACTTATCCAGCCGCCCGTTACGGAGGCGATTTGGCTTATAAATAGAAGCCAAAACCCTTAGGGTTTTTCACCCATTCAAGCCACAGCAGTTCCATTTGAATCTTGAAGCAAATCCACTCCCAGCAGCCTACTGCCGCTGTAGTAGATCTGAGCGCGCCGCCACCCGAAGCCTTTAAGGTAGCCCCCGAGCGGATGCGAGCGAAAACTCCTTGCACTTGGAGAATGAAGCCGTCGCCGTCCAAGACGTCCAAGGCCGGCGGGAAGAAGAGGGGCCGCGCAGAGGCCGCCGCGGCCACCACCGGAGCGGTGCCGCCGTGTCTCCACCGCGCGCCGATCCGAGCCGCGAGTGGAAGAGATCCAAGGTGAAGACGGAGGACTCGTCGACCCCCGCCGAACGGTGGGTTCATCAGGGAGAAGGAAGTGGACATGTGGAGATCCGCCGCTGGAGATCCATATCCAATGGAGAAGGCCGAGGACGAGATCCCGATGTTCTCGCGGTTCGTGGAGCGCGGTCTGGCGCTCCCAGCTAGCAACTTCTTCAAAGGACTGCTCGAGTACTACGGCATCGAGTACCTCAACTTGAACCCCAACGGCATCTTCCACACGTCGGTCTTCGTCCACTTCTGCGAAGCCTTCCTCGGAATCAAGCCGCACTGGGTGCTCTTCGGAAGTTCTTCCGCCGTCGGCCGTAGCCCGGCGCCTCCAACCCCGAGTAGTCGGGAGGGGCCGCATCCGGCCTAAGGGAGGATGCTGCGGAGCAGTACCTGGCGTACAAGCTCGTCGACTCCAACACGGACTGGAAGACGAGGTGGTTCTACATCACGAACCACCACCCTGGCCTGCCGAAGCCAAGCGGACGGCAGCCCAGGCATCATGAGTGGTGGAACACAGAACCCACCATGCAAGAGGGGATCTAGCTCCCGGAGCTGCTAGCACGCATCAAGGTGCTCAGAGAGGCTGGACTGAGGGCCGAGCATGTGGCCTTCAGTTTCATAAAGCGCAGGATCCAGCCGCTGATGGCGCGGGATACGCTGGGCTTCGAGTACACTGGCGATGACGACTCGTCGCGCATGCCGGGGGCGAGCTGGACGACAACGACATCGTCGAAAGGTTGTCGCGCATCTTCAAGGACATGCCGCCGTACACGGCGTGCCCGGTCGAGGAGTACTCCGCCGCGCGCCCGCCCAAGGAGGTGAGTAGTCGTACTCCCCTCGTCGAGTAGCGAGTACTTGTAGTAGAGTTGCTGAAATCTTGTATCTTTGCGCAGGATGATGTGAAACGGTTCGTCTCCGAGCCGCAGCCGCCACCGAGCGGGATCGAGATCCCGGCGGAGGGGAAGTCGAAGGAGCGCCGCGAAGTCAATGAAGGCGACGATCCCGTCATCGTGGAGGATTCCTCCGATGACGACGAAGAAGACGAAGAGACGCTTCAAGACCGCTTCCAGCTGCGGTCGAGGTTTAGCCGCCCGGGCTTGCCTCATGTTCCACTTGTTCAAGACCCTCCGGCTAGCCTGGAGGCTAGCCTTGCTGCGCCGCCGCGGAAGCCGCGCAACCCCGCCAAGAAGCGGGTGGCGAAAAAGATGAAGGTCTCAGAGACCACGCCTCCGGAGGTAAGTTATCTTGAGCAGAGTAGTCGAGTACCCGTTATTCGAGTACATTGCTGACGAGAAGTCTTCCTTTGTGTGCAGGAGGTGCCGCCAGCAGAGCCCGTCGAAGAGGGCAACGAGGGCGTGTGGGACCCGGTGGGGGAACCGGCTGGAAGCCGAAGTCCAGCCCCCACTGTTGAAGAACTCCTGGCGCAGCTAGAGCGCCAGCCCCCTGCTCCAGTAGAGAGCAGAAGACCCGTGGCTGCCACCGTTGAAAAGGTGGTGACCTCTGGAGCGGAAGGTGAAGGAGCGCCGGCCGCCGCCGCCGTGGAGGAGGCAGTAGCCGCAGAGGCGGAGGAGGAGGCGCCCGCCGAGGGTGGACTGGTTGACATTGCCAGCATCCTCGGTGCTCCGGCCATGACCATCATCCGGTCGAGCTTGTAAGTACCATGTCCTCACGAGTAGTACTTGCTGCAGTAGTCGATTTTTGTCTGACGACCCTCTGTGAATACTTCTGCAGAAAATCCACAGATTTGAGCTGGGACGGGGAGGAGCCCTCATCAGCGGTGGCAGAAGAAATCGCGCCGCCCGTCGAGGAGGCCGCTCCCGATGCCCAAGCCGCGACTGAGCCCCCGGCTACCGAAGCGCCGCTGCCGGAGGCGAGTGTAGTCGAAGGTGAGTACCCTTCTTGAAGCTGTAGAGCTCCAGGATGAGTAGTCGTAGGCACTGACGCCCATGTCGTGTTGTTGACAGGTGCTGAAGGTGGTGACATCCCTGCGGGGGTGCCGATGCAGGAGTTGACACCAGAAGCCCCAGAGGCTGCAGGAGGAGCCCCCGAGCCCGTGGGAGAGGTCGTCGAGAAGTCCGCCGGGGGGGAGGCGGCCACCACGTCGCCAGGGGGATTGCCCCGGGAGGTGGCTATCCGATCCCCCGAGTTCCAAGACGCGGAGCCCATCCGCTCTGCGCCGATGACGGAGGCTACCTCGGGTAGCCGCGGCGGGATAGAACTTCTGGCGGACGATCTCGTCAAGCCGGCGACGGTAGCCAAGCACATGGAGGCGATCCGTCAAGCTGAACAATGGATGAAGGTACGTGACCGTAGCCTTAGAGTAGTCAATCCTTTGTCGTTGAGTACTCTTCGTGACTTGAGTTGTCTTGTGCAGGACGTCGCGGAGCGATCCCGCGAGAAGTCGAACTCCGCCGGCAGGTTACGGTGACACCGTGCTCCGAGCCGAGGCCCTGGAGGAGCAGCTCGTGAAGTCGCGGAAGCACGCGGGCCGCTATGCGTCGAAGCTCGACGCCGCCTTCTCCAAGTACCACAACGACGTCATGGAGTTGCAGGCGAAGGGCGACGAGTTGGTGCGGAAGAACAAAGGCCTCCGCAACAAGAATAAAGGTATGTCCTTCGACTTGTCGGGTACTTGTTGGAAGTCGTGAAGCATCTGACCCGCTGTTGCGTTGCTGTGTTGCAGAGCTCGAAGGCCAGGTGGAGCAGCTGAAGGCCTCGGAGGTGAGCATGAAGAACCTCTTCTACCGGGAGCAGGAAGCCCGCCAGGTACTCGAGCTCGATTACAAGGAACTCGCCTTCGAGTGCGAGAAGCACATGGAGCTGCGGATTGCTTCTGACAAGGATCTCGTCAACTGCTACAAATCTTTGCAGAAATTGAACGAGGACTGCGAGGCGTTGAGGGCCCAGTTGAGGGAGTTGGAGGAAGTCGCTCTCCCGATCGCGAGGCTCCTGGTGCCGCACCCGGCGGCCCCAAGATCGCTCCCCCCGGTGGATCGACTTCGTGAAGCACCAAGCCGGCTGGCCGCCTACGTCAAGCATATGGCCAAGTCGATCCCAAGACAAGTCTTGGCCTTCATGAAGTCGTACTTCCCGAAGGCTCCAGTGGAGGTGGTCGCCGGCGGAGTAGCCGCCAACTGCTCCGATGAGCAGTATGCAGAGCTGCTGGAGCAGATGGCTCCCATCGCGGAGCAGGTAGCCGAGAAGCTGAACCTCCAGTAGCCCTGTAATAAGTAGCTAGTAGCCATAGTTGTACAGGAAACAATTGTAAAGAATTGTATCAAGTATCAATGAAAGAAGTTTTTCCAGCAATGAGTACTCGTAACCGCGATCTCAGAGTGCGGAGCGCCCATCGTGGAGTGAGTGTGAGTAGTAGTACTCGGCTTTAGTAGTCCCGTCGTAGGGAGTAGACAGTAAATAAGTTGATGAACAATCAAACTTTATTACTGAAGAAGTACACCTGGGTGGCCAGGGCCGTAGTTACAAGGTAGTCGCCTGGACCCGGAGGCCGCTTACAGCTAAGTGGCGCTGGAGCGGGTAGCCGCTTGCAGCAGGTGATCCGTAGGTAGCCATGTGGGCTGGATCGTAGATCCGCAGGTAGCCGCGCGGGGCTGGATCTTGGAGTGTGGTCTCTTGGTAGACCGCTGCTAGAGTCCTTGACGCTCGTCGCAGCCCAGGGTCCGTAGGTAGCCGCGCGGGCTGGACCCTGGAGGGGAGTAGTCCGGAGACTGGGGCCAGGACCCGGTGGGTCGCTTGCGACGAGGGGTGCTGATGTAGTCGTGTAGACTTGAACCCCGGAGTAGTCGTGTAGACTAGGCATAGAATCGACAGAGTTGGTCGACGTTCCACGAGTTGTTGACGTCTTCGCCTTCAAGTGTTTGGAGGCGGTATGAGCCTGGCCCGGTCACCTTGGCCACGGTGAAGGGGCCTTCCCAGGGGGAGCTGAGCTTGTGGAGTCCTTCCGTGTTCTGGATACGGCGGAGGACAAGATCTCCAACGTTGAGGGAGCGTTCCTTGACGTTACGATCATGGTAGCGTCGGATACCCTCCAGGTACCTTGCTGATTGGACGAGGGCGGCGCAGCGAGCTTCTTCGAGGCTGTCGATGTCAACTCGTCTGCTGTCTTCGGAGACGCCTTCGTCATAGTGCTCCACTGCTGGCGAGTTCCATATGACGTCGGCAGGGAGGATGGCTTCAGAGCCGTAGACCAGGAAGTAGGGGGATTGCCCCGTTGGCTTGGATGGTTGAGTCCGCAGCCCCCAGAGTGCATTGGGTAGTTCCTTGATCCACTTGCCCCCTTTGGAGTTAGCAGCGTCGTGTAGCCGCTTCTTGAGGGCGTCGAGCACCATCCCATTAGCGCGCTCGACTTGTCCGTTGGCCCGTGGATGGGCAACTAAGACGTATCGGACGTCAATACCGCTGTTCTCGCAGTACTCCCAGAACTGATGGTTGTTGAAGTTGGACCCCAGGTCTGTGATAATGCGGTGGGGTAGCCCGTAGCGGTGTACGAGTTCATCCAGGAAGTCGAGTACTCTGTCAGCCTTAGGGCATGTGACCGGCTTGACCTCGATCCACTTGGTGAACTTGTCGATAGCCACCGCCACCCCGTTGAATCCTCCCCGGCACGGTTGGCGGTGGCCCAATCATGTCGAGCCCCCAGCAGGCAAAGGGCCAGGTTGGCGGTATGGTGACTAGCTTGTAGGCTGGGACGTGTTGCTGCTTGGCGAAGAACTGGCATCCTTGGCATCTTCTGACGAGTTCTTCGGCATCGCCCAGGGCTGTGGGCCAGTAGAAAGCTCGCCGGAAGGCCTTGCTGACCAGCGTGCGTGAAGACGCGTGGTTGCCGCAGACGCCCTTGTGGATCTCCTCCAAGATGTCCTTGCCTTCTTCACGAGGGACGCACTTCATGAGCACTCCAGAAGATGCGCCCCGCTTGTAAAGCTTGTCTCCGATGAGGACGTAAGACTTGGCACGGCGGACGAGTTGTTCGGCTACGTTCTTGTCGGAGGGTACCTTCTGCTCGCTGAGGTAGTCGATGAAGGGTTGCCTCCAGTCCACGTCGATCATCATGACCTCCTGCCCAGCTGGTGGATGGGCTGGTACAGTGGTCGGTGGCGCCGGCTCCGGGGTGGATGGTGTGTGAAGCTCGTGGACGAAGACGCCCGCTGGTACTTGAGCGCGGGTGGATCCAAGCTTCGAGAGGACGTCCGCTGCAACGTTGTTGTCGCGGACGATGTGATGGAACTCGAGACCATAGAATTTGTTCTCGAGCTTGCGGACTTCTAGGCAGTAGGCGTCCATGTTCTCCTTGTTGCGGTCCCAGGATTTGTTGACTTGGTTAATGACCACTACGTAGTCGTCGTAGACTAGTAGCCGCTTGATGCCCAGTGAAGCCGCGAGGCGGAGCCTGTGTAGGAGAGCTTCGTACTCGGCTTCGTTGTTTGAGACCTTCCAGAAGATCTGCAGGACGTACTTGAGTTGTTCGCCCGTTGGAGAGATCAGAAGTACCCCTGCGCCTGCGCCCTCGAGGTTGAGTGAGCCGTCAAAGTACATCACCCAATGCTCTGGTCGCACGGTAGGAGTAGGTAGCTGGTTCTCCCGCCACTGCGCCATGAAGTCGACTAGTGCCTCGCGACTTGATGGCCGTGCGTGGCTTGAAGTCGATGGTGAGGGCGCGAGCTCGACGGCCCACTTGGAGATTCTTCCGGTGGCGTCTGGGTTCCTCAGGATGTCGCCGAGCGGGTAGTCGGTGACGACGGAGACCGAGTACTCCCGGAAGTAGTGTCGTAGCTTCCGCGAGGTGATGAGTAGAGCGTACGAGGAGCTTCGCACGGGCCGATAGCGAGCCTTGGACTCGATAGAACCTCGCTGACGAAGTAGACTGGGCGCTGGACCGGGTAGGCGTGGCCGTCTTCCTGCCGCTCGACAACGATGGCAGATGCGACCACGTGAGTAGTCGCGGCTAGGTAGAGCGATGAGTCGCTCGCCCTTGTGAGGAGCCGTGAGGATTGGCGGCTTCGACGGAGAAGTCCTTGAGCCGGGCAAGGGCTTGATCCGCCTCTCGGAGTCCACATGAACTTCTCGTGATGCTTGAGTAGTTTGAAGAAGGGGAGGCCCCGTTCTCCTAGCCTCGAGATGAATCGCGTTCGGCGCCGCCATGCACCCCGTCGGCTTACGGACGTCCTTGATGCTCGTGGGAGCTTTCATGTCGGTGATGGCGGGGATCTTCTCGGGGTTGGCTTCAATGCCGCGCCGGGCCGATGATGAAGCCGAGTAGTTTGCCCGAAGGGACGCCGAAGACGCACTTGTTCGGGTTGAGCTTCCGGCGGTACTCGCGTAGCGATGCGAAGGTCTCTTCAAGGTCGTCGATGAGGGTACCGGAGTCCCGGTTTTGACAACCACGTCATCCACGTAGGCCTCGACGTTCTTGTTGAGTTGCCGCTTGAAGCGAGCCCGGATGGCCCATTGATAGGTAGCACCGGCGTTCTTCAACCCGAATGACATGGTCGTGTAGCAAGACGCGCCAAACGGGGTGATGAACGCGGTCTTTTCCGGTCTTCCTCCTTGATTGCGATCTGGTGGTACCCGGAGTAGCAGTCGAGGAAGCAGAGCAGGTCGCAGCCCGCCGTGGAGTCGATGACTTGATCAATCCGCGGCAACCCGAAGGGGTCCTTGGGGCAGTGCTTGTTGAGGTCGGTGTAGTCGACGCACATCCTCCACTCATTCGAGTTCTTCTTGCGGACGAGGACGGGGTTGGCGAGCCACTCAGGATGGAACACTTCTCTGATGAAGCCAGCTGCTAGTAGCTTGGCGAGCTCCTTCTTGATGGCGTCCCGTCTGTCGTCGGCAAAACGTCGGAGGTGTTGTCGCTTGGGGGTGGCCTTTGGGTCGACGTTAAGGCAGTTCTCAATCAGCTCCCTGGGCACTCCTGGCATGTCCGTCGGCTTCCACGCGAAGATGTCGCGGTTAGCCCGAAGAAAGCCGATGAGCGCGTCTTCCTATTTGGGGTCGAGGCCGGCCCCGATGGTGGTGGTCTTGCCGGGGTCGCCCGTTCCGAGGTCGACCGTCCCGACGAGTACCTCCTCGGTGGCCGAGGCTTGTTGGTGCCGTCGGACTTCTGCGGGATGTCGAGTTCGCTCGTGGCGAGCTTCTTCGACGCGGCGTAGACCTCCATCATTGCGTTGGGTACTTGGTTTGTTGAAGCGATCACCACGGCCTCTCGTATCTCGGCCGTGGGAGATCTTCAAGTCCCCCCGGAGGGAGAGTACACCGGCTGGACTTGGCATCTTGAGTACCAAGTAGGTGTAGTGGGGCACCGCCATGAACTTGGCGATGGCCGGTCGCCGAGGATGGCGTGGTAAGAGGTCTCGAAGTCCGCGACCTCGAACTTGACGTACTCGGTGCGGTAGTTGTCCCGAGACGCCCCGAAGGTAATCGGCGCACCACCGAGCCCAGTGGGATAGCCGCGTTGCCTGGGACGATGCCGTAGAAAGGCGCGCTGCTCTTGGTGAGCATGGGGGTGACGTCGAGGTTCATCTTTTTCAAGGTTTTGGTGAAGAGGACGTTGAGCCCGCTTCCACCGTCGATGAGCACCTTGTTGAGCTTGGAACCCGCCACCGTTGGCTTCAGGACGAGGGGGAACCGTCCTGGTTCAGAGAAGCTGGTCCATTGGTCCGCGCGGGAGAAGGTGATGGGTACCTCCAACCACCTGAGAGGGGTCGGGACCGCTGGCTCGATGGACATTACTTCACGACGGGTAGCCTTCTGCTCCCCGCCTGCTGGGCAGTCCGCCGAAGAGGACGTTGACGGTCTTCTCGGGTTCTTGGAAGTCGTTGTCATCGCCGTCCTTCTTCTTGCCCTTTTGGTCGTGAGGGTGCGGTGGCTCGGCGTATCCTTGAGTGCATGCCTGAGCTGGTAGCACTGCTCGGTAGTGTGGTTGCCGTTTGGATGCCACGGGCACTTCTCCTTTAGCAGGTCCTTGAACCCGCCAGAGTTCTTCTTCGAGTTCCCTTTCGCAGGGCGCTGGATAGCCGCAACGGTGTTGTCTGGCTTGCGCTTGCGGTTGGGACCCGAGTAGTAGTAGTAGTAGTTGTTGTTGTTGTTGTTGTTGTTGTTGTTGTTGTTGTTGTTGTTGTTGTTGTTGTTGTTGCGGCCGCCTTGGTTTGTATTCTTGCGCGCCGCCGCCGCCCGGTTCTCGCTTGGACTTGCCGCGGATGGCGTCGTACTTGGCGTTGGCCTTGTCCTCTTCATCCGCCCAGGACGTGATCATGTCCTTGAGGTGGGGGATGGACCTGGGGCGGCGACGACCGAAGTCCTCGAAGGTGCGGCGATGGTAGAGGCCGTCCTGGAAGAGGTCGATGACCTCCTTGTCGGTGACGTCGACGACGGTAGCGCGCTTGTCGAAAAAGCGGCGCATGTACTTGCGGAGGGTCTTGCCTTGTTCCTGCTTGATCATGGCGAGGTCCATGTGAGTACCCAAACGGCCCATGGCGCCCGCGAAGTTGCTCGTGAACTGCTCCTTCAGCTGGTCCCACTTGTCGATCGAGTGCTTGTCGAGCGACTCGAGCCATGTGAGTGGTGCTTGGTCCAGACAGAAGGGGAAGTAGAGGCATTTGGTGTCGCTGTTGCCGCCAGCGTTCTCGATGGAGAGGGCGTAGCATCGGAGCCACTGGATGGGATCCTGCTTCGCGTCGTACTTGGTGATCCCCAAAGGTTTGAACTTGTCGGGGAGGAGCAGGTTGCGAAGCCGGGGTGAAAAGGCGGGGAAGCCGTCACCTTCAGCAGCGGTGGTCGACTTCTTCCGCCGCAACTCCTCGATCTTCTGGCGAGCGTCGTACCCGCCGTGGGAGGCACCGGAGGCGTGGCTGTTCGTGTGGCCTTGGTCTTGCCGTGAAGGTCCGCCGGCGTTGGAGCGGTGGCGGTTTGGATCAGCCGGAAGGTCAGCTCGAGTACGGTTGGGGACAGCGTTGCTGCGACTAGTAGCTTCGTTGTCGCGGGGTTTAGCTGGGAGAGGCTGGTTGACTCTGTTGTCGACCCGCATGAAGTAGGCTTCTTCAGCGAGCTTGGCGATGACCTCTCCAGCGTGTATGCCCTGAGCCTGGCGTGCGATCGTTGTGATCGACATGAGGCATTGCTAAGGGGTGGTGTGTACTCAGCTCTCGACCGCCTCGAGAGCTTCCGCAAGGTTGCGGATGGGGAGGTTGTCTCTGAGCCGCCGGCGTCGTTCGCTGCGCTTCCTGTTGCGTTCGCGTCGAGCATCCCTGTTGGCAGCGGTCTCGTCTGCAGGTGCGTTGGCAGACAGCTCGTCTGCGGAGATGTCCTCCAGGTACCTGTCTTCGGCCGTGCCTGAGGGTCCTGGGGTGTCGCCAGCAGCCATGAAGACTTGGCGATCAGGGGTGCCAAGGCTAGACTCAGAGGGTGCCACCTCAGTTGGTGTGTTGGAGTCAGCCTGGGCCAGTGGTGTTCCCTCCTGGAAAGGTAGTGAGTCGATGTAGGCGACGTATCGTGAGTCCCCCTTCGCCAGGTCAGCAGGCTTGCGGTCTGGCCAGTAGACGTATCTTCCGGCCGGCGTCGATTTTATAACCAGCCCAGAGGCTGGCCCTGACAAGGGAAGCTCTGTGGAGTCGTCTTCGGACTCAGGCTCCTCAGGGTCCGACCCGAAGTCGAACTCGTAATCCGGGTTCGAGTAGAACTCGGAGAGAGGGATGGAGTCTGAAACGTGATCAGGGACGGCGTCGGAGTCCGAGTTGTACTCGGTTACGGGCTCCTTGCCGGCACGGCGTGGAGAAGGAGCCCCCGTGCGGGCCCGGCTGAGGACGTGGGGGCCACGCGCGGAGCGCTGGCGTGGTGAAGGGGCCGCCTGCAATGGCTGAGCAGCCGGCTCGCATGCGATGGCCCATGGCGACGTCGGGTTCGAGTTGGAGACGGACTCGAGCTCGAAGTCAGCGTGGTGGTTGAAGAGGGAAATTTCGCCGAACTTGCCGGCGAGTTCGCCTGTGACGGCTTCGGGAAGCGTCACGAGGCCTGTCCTCGGGTTGGGCTGCATGGTCAGGCGGCGCTGGAAGGAGCCCGCACCGTCAGCAGTGCAGACCCAGGAGCCGAAGACGAAGGTGTCGCCGCGGTTGAAGGCGACAGTTGGCTTGATGTGGACGGAAGCCGTCGAGTTCGCCATGTGATCTCGAGCGAGACCCCCTACCTGGCGCGCCAGCTGTCGGTGTTTTAGACCGGCAACCTACTACGGGGAGTACCCGAAGTAGATGATTGTGACTCGCCGAGATCGGTAACTCGAAGGAAGAGACACGTGGCACACAATTTAGACAGGTTCGGGCCGCGAGGTGCGTAATACCCTACGTCCTGTATGCTGCGTAGCTCTGGATTGATAGGGCACGATTACAAGATGGTGCAATAGTGCGTCGTGGGTTGTATGAGAGGAGATTGGATGAGGGGATCGGTCCCTGCCTCGCCTTATATAGTCCGGGAGGCAGGGTTACAAGTCGGAGTAGGGAGAGAGTACTAGTCGAGTACGTCTAGGAGTCCTCTATACAGTGCGGAACATGTACAGCTCCCTAACCGAGTACTACTCCTGTGTAGTCCTTGTGCTCCACGCCTTCAGGTGCCGTGTAGCGCAAGCCGGGTAGTCCCAGGGGCCCACCGAGTAATCGGTCCTGGTACCCACCGAGGTAGTGGGCCCAGGGAGGTCCATACGACATTCTCCACACTTCGATGGCAAGAACTACCAGATGTGGAGCAAGCGGATGGGTGCGTTCCTCTGCGGAAAGGGTCAGATCCTTTGGGATGTCACGGTGGACACAGGCTATGTCCAGCCGATGGACTTCCTCGCTCCAGGATCGAGGGACAGATTCGACGCCAACAATAAGGTGGCCGGCTACTTGCTTCGTGCTTTGTGTCAGCCTGAGTTCGATCGGGTCCACACCGAGCATTTGGTTTGTAGGATTTGGGCGGTGTTGAAGGAGGCTCATATTGGGAATGCCCAGGTTCAGGCACGGATGTATGCGACCTACCGGAGAGAGTACGAGAACTTCACTCATCTCCCCGGTGAGTCCATCGATGCCTTGTTTCAGAGGTTCACGGTGGTTGTGAACAACATGAGGGCCAATGTGGACGTGCTCCCGTACGATGATCATGATAGAGCGGTCAAGCTCTTACACTCTTTGGATCGTACGATTTGGGGAGGAAAGTTCGAGGCCATTGTGGAGTTAGAGAAGTATGACACTCTGATGGTGAACGAGCTGTTCTCAAAGCTCAAGTCGACTAAGGTGGATAGGGGCATGACAGCCAAGATCGAGGGCCCGACTGACTCTCATAGTCTTGCCCTCGTTGGTGGTTCAAAAGGAAAGGCTAACACTAACCCATCCACTAGGATGTTATCTTTGTCCTCTTTGATGTCTATGCCAGATGAGGAGTTCGACGTGCTTGGAGAGGACGAACTGGCGCTCCTGACGAGGCGGTTCGAGAGGCTGTACGAGAACCGGGTGAACAAGAGGAGGAACACGAGGACATGCTTGAAGTGTGGCAAGGCTGGACACTATTTCGCCGAGTGTCCGAAGGTGAACAACCACGACAAGCACAAGTTCATGGACAAGAGGAAGAAGTCCAAGAAGAAGGATCATGAACATGGGAAGAAGGCTTGGTCTCGAGAGAAGATGAAGAGATCGAGCGACATCGAGTCCGATTCCGAGGACACGTCTTCAAGCTCGAGTGATGAAGATGAAGAGGATGACAAGAAGAAGAAGAAGAAGAAGAAGAAGAAGAACCTCGGTAAGTACCTCAACGGCCTTTGTGTGACGGGCCTAAGCCTCAAGGACGACTTCTGCGGCATGGCTCGCAGTTCAAGCAGCAAGAGAAGCCAGAAGGACGCCTCGGACTTGGATTCCGAGGATGAGGTATGTGATGAGCTCTCTTCTTTGCGTAAGGAGAGTGAGGAGTTGGTTGACTTGCTTGATAATCGCGATCACATGCTTAGAGAGGCTAAGAAGCTTAGAAAGGAGCTTAGATCTTTGCTCGAGGATGCTAGGACTAGAGTGGCTGAGCTAGAAACACAGGTTCTTGATAGCAAGCTTGAAATTGATTCACTTAAGGCTAGCCCTGTTGTTTCTGATAAAAATGATTGTGCTGATTGCTCTGCTTTCCTAGCTGACTTGACTGATCTTAGGGAGAAGTATGCCTCCAAGTGTAAGGAACTAGATGTGCTTAGGGTTGAGTTGGCTGAGCTACAATCTAGACCCACTTTGCTTGGTGCTTGCACTTCTTGCCCTAGTTTGCATGAGAAAATTGCTGAGCTCCGTTCTCGCATTATTTCACTTGAGGCTGATTTGAAAGTGCCTATTCCTACTTCTTGCTCTACAAGTGAGTTGCATGCTATGAAGAATTTGGATCTTGCAAAATGTGTTGGTCGCTTGCAAGATGAGAATGATAAGTTGCGTGAAGCGCTGAGTTGGTTGTCGAGTCAAGAACCTCAGCTTGGTATGATGATTGCTAGCTGTAAGCACTTTGACGGTTGGGCTTTGGGATTGGATAAGGTTGGTGAGGGAAGTGGTGAGAGAGAAAGGAAATTTGGGAATGTTTCAGTTCCACCACAACCCACACCCAAAGACAAGTTTGCATCCAATCCAAACCAACCAAGAGAAAAACCGAGTGAGAAGGCAAGTGAAACGCCTAGTGAGAAACCAAGTGAGAAGCCTTGTGAAGAGCCTCATCCAAAGCATAAGCCCAGATCAATCCGTTTCCATTGTGAGTTTTGTGGAAAGGATGGTCACAAGAGAGTGTTTTGCTTCAAGAGGAAGCGTGAAGAGAGAATGGCGAAGGAGTGGGCTAACAAGGACAAGTACCACCCTTCCGATGGTGTACTTGAGCCTCGTGTGCAGTTGCCCAGGGCCAAGGTGAGTGTGAGGTCAGTTCGGGCTTGGGGAGAGAGGAAGGTTGTTGGAGGTGTCGCTCGCCGTGCTACACCGGTCGGACCGGGTGAGGGGCACCGGTCGGACCGGTGCGAGCCGGACAGGCAGCAGTTTGGGTTTCGTGCTCGTACAGGTGCGAGGTTTGGTTCTGGAGTTCGTGGTTCTGGTGGTTGGGCTGGAAAGTTTGCAGGAGGTCAGTTTGCTAGGCATTCTCCCCCTCGAGCTCACTACGGGGATGGGAGGAGTCTTAGCTTTGAGAAGGAGAGGAGGGACAGTCCACGGGCCTTCTTTCGTGGTTTTGGTCCTCCTCCAGGCAGAAAGGGTTGGTTCCCTCGTGGTGGTTACCGTAGTGGTGTTCGTGGAGGTAGCTTTGGTAGGAAAGATGGTTTGGTTTGTGCTAACCCCACTTTCGAGCAAATGGCTAGGCACTGGTTTTACACTTTTGGAACTAACCCAGTGTTGAGTCGTTTGCTCGCTCTCGCTCTTGGTTTTGAGTTGCAGGTGGATTGCCCGGAGAACATTTGGTTGATATCGGGGGTGGTTCTTCGGCTTCATATCCCAGTGGTGACATGTAGGTGCATCACTTTCGGGGATGGTGGACAAGGATGAGTGAATTGTGAAGAAATGATAAAGGTAAGTGTATTTGTGACCTTCGAGTGTGTGGCCTTGGTCAAGCCACTTGGTTCCTTTTGCTCTTTGCCCTATCTCATGTGTGTAAGGTGAGCTTTGTATGCTCTTTGGCCTTAATGCATGAGTTTAGGGGGAGCTTGTGAGTTCTGTGCTCCTTTGCTCTTCTGCCGGTGGTGTCGAGCCCTTTTTGCCTCCCCTCGAGGAGCCGGAGGTTTGTGAGCTTTGTGTGTGGGAGCTCCTTTGTAGCATATGTATAGCTTTCCTTTGTGCATTTCTTGCATTTGGCATGGCATATGTAACATGATGTATAGGTATCCTTGTATCTTAGTTTGCATGTTGTTTGTATCATATGCATTGGTTAGGAAAAGCTTCTCTCATATACATTGTTCACCATGGAATGAGATATATGTCTTTGTGAGCTTGTTTGGTATGCTATGGTTAGTTTGGCTTAGCTCTTGATGATCTTGATGAATAATCCATGGTTGATGGCTATGTTTTTGAAAATGTCACATGTATGCTCTCTCATGTTTTAGTGGCTTTGCTATGCTTAATTTATGGTTGGATAGCCAGTTTATTGATCATATGGGGCCAAAGGCTCATTTGCCATCATGAATGTTTAGCCCTCTTGCTTCATCTTGTGGAGGGGCATAAGTTCCTTTTTGTCTCAAAGACATTTCATGTACCATTTATCAATCTGAAAATGAAATGAAAAATGCTTGGAAAATATGCTCTCATGTCATTTGTGCTGAATTTAATTTGCTTTGGGTGCTAAACCGTGGCATGATGCCTACCAATGAGAAGTCTCATACATAGAAGTAGGCACATGGCTCGGTGGCTTTGACATGACATGAGGTGCTTGTGGGTGTTTGTGATGGTCTTATGATTAGAATGGCTGTCCTAGCATGAAGTTTGTGTGGCTTTGCCATTTTGATATGCTTTGATCATGTTTAGGACTTTGCTCATGAGAGGTAAGTTTTTCGCAAAATTGCCCAAATCCATCTTAGCTTCGTCCAATGGTTGTGAAACTTGGTGATCATGTAGTTGAGATCGATACAAAGATGTACAGTATCTAACTTGCTCATTTGGATATGTGCAGCATTCTTTGTTGAATTTTGTCTATTTGAGAAGCTCTAGGTTGAAAATTTTGCATTTTTGGCTTGATTCATGTATTTCCAACAAGGGGGAGAAGTTTGAGCTTGAAATGGCTTACTGGACGCATTTAGAAGGTTTTCAGGTGGTTTCGAGCCATTTCTAGGCTCTATTGTTCACCGGTCTGACCGGTGGTGAGCACCGGTCTGACCGGTGTGAGTGCTGGTCCTGTACACATGTTAGGCACCGGTCTGACCGGTGGTGATGACCGGTCTGACCGGTGTGAGCTGAAGTTGCTGCAGCTGCCCTGTTTTCAGCTGGTTTGCATGCATTTGTCCAGGGGGAGGTGCATTGGTTCAGGGGGAGCTTGCATGTGTGCAGGGGGAGCTCTTTGTGGTTTTTCGAGCTTTGTTTCGGTGGTTTGCGCTCTTTGCTTGAGCTTTGCTTTGTCTCGGATGTGTCGAGTCGTTGCCCTTGCCTAAGGGGTCCGAGACTTGTCTTCTTCAAGTGATCTTGCTCTTTGCCTTTGTTCGGCTTTCGATCGCTTGTTGGAGTTTCTTTTTGTTCGTTTCTTTTCTTTTTCTTTTCTCTCTTGTTACTTTCGTGTGGGTGTTGTCAATGCACTCATCAAGGGGGAGATTGAGGACCATGTGTGGTTCGAGGACCGGTGGATGGTCGCTTCCTTGTGTGATGAGTGATTGACAACGTTGTGTGGACTGATTCTTGGCTAAGTATTGCAGGTGCAGGTTGCGGCTTGACTGGTGTTGGTGCAGGTGAAGAACAAGCGCGAAAGGTCGTCACCGCTGAAGCCACCAGGTGTGGAGAAGACAAGTAGGCTTCGTTCGAGGGACCCGGTGGCCAGCGGGGTCAAGTGCAGGCCGCATGGTGGCATGAACAGCAAGATGAAGTCGTGGACGGTTTCTTGGTTGAGCCTCAAAACCAAGGTCGAGCCAGGACTACGTGGGAGCCGAGTCATGAGTGGAGATTGGCGGAGGCTACACCGACTTCGCGGGGTTTCCGTGGTTCACCAGAAAACCACTGGGTTCCTTGGTTGATCCACAAAGCCAAGACCGAAGAACCGAAGACGGTGCTTTGCAAGCGGTGCCGGACCGGCTCGACCGGTGGGTACCGGTCTGACCGGTGGGGAGCACCAGTCTGACCGGTGTGCGACGACGCAGTCCGGAATCTTCGAAGCGGAGGACATGCGTCGGGATCGCAAGGCTTGCGTCGAGGCTAAGCAGGTTGCGGTCGCCGGGCATCCGTCCGATGGAGAAAGCTTCAAATCTTCCAAAACCGCCCTTGAGGGTCTTGTATCCTTAGTTATTAGGAAAGGGCATTTTAGACTTTCGGTTGCCTCCATATAACCCAAGAGGTGAGAGGGTGGTAGTCAACTCTTGGAACCCTAGCTCATTCCCTTTTCCCTTCCTATTTTCCTTAGGTTTTCCATAGGACTAGCAAGAGAGCTTCATGGAGAGATCTTGTTGAGAGGGATGGATGATCGGGCGGCTTGCTAGACCTTGTATGAACCTTTGTTTCATGTATAGATGATTCGGCGTGGTTCCTCAAGGTTTGGATGTGTTTTCCCCGGTTGTTCTTGGTGGTGATTTTTGGAGCCCTCTCTTGGTGATTTCTTTGGGTTGTTTTCGGGACCTTTCGCTTGGGGATTCGATGGGGGAAATTTGTGGGAACCCTTCGTGGTTCTTTGGGTTGTGATTCCCCTCCCAAACCCGTGAGTAAAGGTGCTCGATTTTGGGGTTTCTTGAGTTCTTGGGTTGGAAGTGCTCTTGGCGGGATTTCCTTGATTCCTCCTTTTTGGACGAGTTTTGGTGGGATTAAACTTGGCTATGGACTCCTCATGAGGTGTTCCTAATATCCCCAAAGTCATGTTCAAGTCCGTGGAGCGATTTGGGAGATCGAGGTTCGGATTTGGGGGAGTTGACCAGCGGGTGCTGTTCATCCCGAGCTGCCCAGGCTACACCGGTCTGACCGGTGCTCTTGACCGGTCTGACCGGTGCAACCCTCGGTAGGATTTTGCTCGGGTGAACGTCTTGGTGTGTTCGCTGTTGTTCTGTGGTGCTGCTGTTTCGAGTTTGGGTCAGTTTGGTGGTCGGTTGGCCTGTTTGGTGCCTTGGGGGCTTTCAGGCTGTGATCGGTCTGACCGGTGTGTCTCACCGGCCTGACCGGTGTAGAGCCACTTAGTGAAAGTTGCTCAGTTTCACCAGCAGGGACCGGTCTGACCGGTGGTGCTCACCGGTCTGACCGGTGTGGGTCTGTAGACTCGAGGTTTGGTGTTCCGCTGCGTTCTCGAGTCGGAAGGTTGTGTGTTGGTTCCTAGGTCCAGTGGCACTCCAGTGGCTACGTGGGCTTGACCAACTTGGGTAGTGAGTCGGAGACGTGTGTTGGAAGCCTTGTTCATCTTGTTGGAGTTTCTATCTCCTTCGAGAAGAATTTTTATCAGCTCCCATTCACTCCCCCCCTCTCTGGTTCGCTGTATCGGTCCTTCACCTCTGGACGCCGCGGCGGGAGGACGCGGAGCGCGGTGCCGCCGGGTGCCTCACCTTGTCCGGGCCGCTCGGTTGTCCGCGCCAGCTTCGGGGAAACGCCGCGGGACAACGCCGTCACCCTCGACTTCGAGGTCGGCCCGAAGGAGAGCGCGTGGGTGGTCGAGGTCGTCCCCGTGGAGCAGGCGGCGCGCCCACCGCCCTGCGGCACCTAGTCCTGCGACGCACGGATGCAGGCGACCGCGGCGACGTCGGACACCGCGTCCAGTTCCTTCGTCAGGTTCTACTCCGCCAAGGTACTTTGATTGTGGTTGGCTTCATTTTGTTTCTTCGTTATTTTCTGATCTGATGCTTCCGGTTCTTGCACTTTTCCAAGGGTGTTCCCATCTGCTGAATTGGTTCATTTGTTGATCAGTATTCAGTAACACTGGTTTCATTGGACTCTGCTTGCTAGGTGCTTGTTGAAATGTCTCTGCGGATCAGTGCGATTGTTTCACTTTTGGGTGCTATTTATATGTTCCTTTTGGGCTATTCACATTAAATTGAGGAAACAACATTTCAGTCAATTGTGTAGTTTCTTTTATTTACTAGTAGCTACACATGATGTCTTGTTAAGTGAGTTATTTTATTGTTGCTAACAACTTTCTTGTTAAATATGTAGGTCAGGCAGCAGCTAGCAGAAGCAGTTTTCGCCCTACATCATGAGTTCCTTTGTCATGATATCTTTTTTCCGATAGGATTCTAGTGCTTGTGGTGTGGAGTGGAGTTATTATGTGAACTGTGTTCATTATTGTTCACTGAGTTGTATGGGATACTGAATCTGTATATTTATGGAATTGTTTAGTAGCACCATGTGGCCAATTCGGAGCATGCCACGTGGAAGCATCAAAACCTTCCACATGGACCAATCAAATGATAACATGTGGAGCCATCTGAAAGGCAACCTGTCGCCACAAAAAAAAAGCCACGTGTCAGCACGTGAAGCAGCCACGTGTCGCCACCAGAAGCTTCCATGTGTCACCACCAGAAGAGACCACGTGTCGCCCTCGGAAGACACCACATGTCGGCACCTAAAGCGGACACATGTCGTCTTGCGAAGCAAACACGTGTCACCACCTGAATCGGCCACGTGTCTGCACCTGAAGGCAATACGTGTCTCATCGTGAAGCCGACACGTGTCTTCACCAGAAGCCGAGTCGTCATCATGCCACGTCAGCAGCCAGCGTGGCCTAGTCCACGTGGCACTCACTTCCATGACCAAATTAGTGACCAATGGCTCTGGTCATAAAAGAACATCGCTTCTGTGACCAAAAACGTATTGGTCACGAAGCGAATCACTTCTGTGACCAAAATGGCCGATTGGTCATGGAAAAACAAATGTGACGCCCCATCGATGACCAATTCAATTGGTCACTAAATTGGTCACAGAAAACTATTAGTGACCAATTTTGCATGTTCCGTGACCAATGTGGTTGGTCATGGATGTGAGGTTCTGTACTAGTGCTAGGCCGGCCGGCCTGGGCCGACCGGCCCAGCCCACTCCGGGCCCGGTTCGGTGTCCCCCTTTGCCCTAGGTGTTCGTCTATTTATTGCCTCTTCCTCCATCCGTCGCCACATCGAATAAATCATTCTACCGACGCCATTCACCAGAAAACCGCCACCGCAAGATGAGGGAGACAGTTGGATGAGCTCGTCGCAAGGATCAATGCCGGTGGAGGGAAGGAAGCAAGAGGAGGACTCCCAGCCACTGGCCTAGGGGTGTTCCCAAGCTTCATTGCCGCCATCTTCATCGATGACGTTCTCTGGAGTCTTCATCACCCCTTTGTGCTTCAATCCTTGTAAGATGACGGGGTAATGTCTTCATTCATCCCTAGGGTTAGATGGATACATGTTATGTAATCGCTACATGAACACTATGTCTTTCGATGCTTAATGGTCTATGTCTATGCGAGTGCTTTATTCACATATGTATGTACAACATGTGTTCTTAGTAGGGTTTGTGGTAATCATGGTGATTAGCTTAACCCTATGGATGCTTAGGTATAGATGCGGTTATACGTGAAAGTGTTTGATTACCTTGTGTAGTGACAGTTGGTGGAGGGAAAAGGCTTAGCGGCCGCATAACTGCCATGAAGCTAGTGTAGGCAACACCCTTTTCATGTAGTAGATGCATGTTCATGTGATCCTAAACCCAAGGTAGGGAACGCTTATCTATCTTAATCTCTCTCTTGTGTCCACCCTTTGCCATCTAGTTTCACCTTAGACTTCTTAGGTTAACTTAGGTTAGATTGTTTTTACCTTAGAGTATCCTCTCTTTCAAGGCTTTCCAATTAACTAGATTATTGCTTGGTTAAGCGCTAGCAATCCCCTTGCTCCGCGGATTGACAAGAACCTTATGGGTAACCCTGTGGTGAAAAAGGTGTAGGTCCGTATGCTTGCGGATCAAAGGTTGTTACGTGTTTCAACCGTTAACAAGCCCCTTTTTCTAGCGCCGTTGGCGGGGAGCAAGCCAGTTTGCTACGTTTAATCTAGAATTGATTTTGTTGATTACTACCATCTAACCCTCGTTTTCTAGAAAAAACCCTTTGGTGTTTTTCTTTTTTATTTTTAGTGCCTAGATGGATTTGTTCACCTCGCCTTCGGAGGACGAAGAGATGTGGCTAAGGGAGCTAGCAATGTCGTCAATGGAAGACATTGAGATGCAAAAATCAGATTTGATGCTTGCTACAACCCACTATGAAGTGAAGCCTAGAATCATCAAGTTAGTGGCGAGAAAACCCTTTAGAGGAGTGGAGGATGACAACCCATATAGACACATTAACGAATTCACGATGATATGCAACACGGTGCACCAAGAAGGAGTTCCGGCCGCTTGGTTCAAGTAGAATCTTTTTCCGTTTTCTCTCGAAGATGAAGTGCGAAGATGGTACACACTTGCGTTCGTTGAAGCAAAAGGAAATTGGGATGAGCTAGTGAAGAAGTTTCTTTTGAAGTTCTTTCCCATAAGCAAGGTCCAAGACTTAAGGAGGCAAGTGCTCACTTTCAAGCAAGGAGAGGATGAAGGAATTGATGAAGCATGGGACCGTTTTAATGAACTACTTGAGCGAGGCCCGAACTTGGGATTTTCTGGTGACTTGATGTTGCATACCTTTTATTTTTCACTAACCCCTAACTCGTCTCATTTTGTAAGCATGTGTGCAGGGGGTGATATAATGGATAAAACAATTAGTGAAGCCGCACAAATCTTACAAAGGATAAGCAATGGACAAAGAACGCAACGAGATTGGTAAAGACGTTGTCGAGAGGAGCAAAACGACAAAAGCAAGCCCAAGGTGCTTGCTGAATTTTCTGAAAAAAGATGAACCGGAGGTCAAGGAAGATGAACCGACCATACAAGAAATTGAAGATCCACTTCCCAAGGTAAGAGAAGTCATTTTGGATGTTAAAAATGTTGAAACTAACATGAGTGGCCAAAGTATGTGGAATGTTAGACCATTGGCGGAGTTCAATCAATCCGGTTGGATTCAAGTTGATTTTGCCCCACTAATCAACTACCGAAGGAAGGAGGAACGCCGACACATTGCCAAACTAGTTGAAGATATATTTGATCAAGAGATGAGTGGAGAGTCGATCCAAAAGATATTTGAAGAGGAAAGAGAAGAAGAAGATGAAGGATGGATCGACCGGTTTGACAACTCAAGGATTTATGATGAAGAAAGAGAAGAGTACAACCGTGATGAGCCTAGTGACTCGAAGGGTAAATGGGAGAAGATAAGACTCAAGATAGAAGATGAATGGGAAGGAGTTGACATAGAGCAAGGACTCCAAGAAGGCCCCTCCCCACAAGGTGATAGCTTGTGTGCTATTGAAGCCTACACACTAGCAAATCAAAACATGGAAACACTCAAGGATGAAGAAAAGAGTGAATCAACGACGAGCGATCTTGATTACATGTGGTACACGGGAGATAAAGAAAGTAACATACAAGACTTTGAAGATGAAGATTGGGATGAGAATGAAGACTTCAAAGAAGAGACAAATGCAAATGTGGTTGATGGATTACACGTTCCACATGATGAGATGGAGGGGGTGCAAAAAGGTAAGAAAGAGACACCTTCACTCGTTGAGATTGATTCACCTTCAACACCGCTAGATGAACCAAATATCACTCTTGTTGAAAAAGCTCTAAGGTCAAGGTACACGCTGAAATCTCAAGATGTTATTAGTATTGATGATGATAAATTCAAATACTCATGCACTACCAATAGAATAAATGATAGTTTAAATTCTATGCCTTGTGACAATAATGATCATGTTGATAGGCTAGATTTCCTTGAGAATGAAAAAGAGGAAACATTTATGTTTGAACCAATTAGTCTCACATCTAATGAACCTTTGCCTAATGATGAGCTAAGTTCTATGCATGAAACATATGCTTCTTTTGTTTACACCTTGGTATGTTGCTACAATTTGTTTGTGGTGTTAATTATGGACGCATATGTTTACAATAAGTTTTCTAAATCTCGATCATGCTTTGTGCTTGGTCAAGCTAATAATATTAAAAAAAGCACATGTCGGGAGAAGGCCCAATTTTCACTAACCATGTAGACAAGACTTGAATAATGAAAAGAGAAGTCATGCCTAAAGAGTTGCAAGATAAATCATCAACCTCTCCAAATCCCGCAATGGATGCTGCTGTCTTCATCAATTTGAGAGCTTGTTAAGAGGTGTAAAAATTAAGAAAATGAGATATTCAGAAGCTCCATCAAGTTGTCATTCCAACGCATCAAGAACCAACGAATTTGAAGACCCGTGCAGAGAGTTATGGAGAAAACATTCAGCGTTGCGCGTTCTGAAATTTCAGGACAGATTTCATGGCCGAAGTAAAACGGACGTAACTCTCTTGTTCGGAGTCCGATTTGGGCAAATAAAGACTCATTCGAAAGGAAATTTTGTGAACTGTGCAGTGGAGTAGATCTTGGATATACTTTCTGTTCTGGACATTAAAGAAAAATTCATGGAGTGAAGGGAGCACTGAAGGGTGATAAAGAAGGAGATAGCGATGAAGCAAAAGGATGCCTTGGGCAAGTCTTCTATAAGTGATCAAGCACAACATGGGAAGTAAAGTAAAGCTGCATTGGTACCTTTTATTCTTGCATAAAGGGTCATGGCTATGCGACGGAAAGAAGGTATGTGAGAAAGTCGAGCTCTATGACTTTAAATGAAGCGCTTTTCGGGAGGCAACCTGTTTCTTTATGTTTTTACTTCTTTCTTAGAGAAAATAATGAATGACACCATCCTATGATGATCAACTTGTGGTTATTAATCTAAGTTTAGTTTTCCTTTTTAGAACCACCATCATGTTCATGATCATATTTATTTATTTGCATGTATTGCATTTTGTTATCAACGTGATGTTTCTTTGCATATACATGTTTTGCACATAGTTGGCTTGATTGTTTTATATACTTAATAATGTATGCTTCAGTTTCCATGTTAACACTTATAGGGCCTTATGAGTATTTTCCTTTTGTGATCTTGTGTAAACGTGGTGTTTAAACATGATTGCGGACCATCATCGTTAAGTTCGATAAACCTTGCTAGCTTTTCATATGTTTTCATGTTGCATTGGTTAGTTTATAAGCTTTGCAATGCGCTTAATTTTTCTTGTGCTATAAGAGTTATTGATTTAGGGATATACATAGTGTTTTAACTCTAGATTTATTAACCTTTGTGGCTATGGAGAAATTCGGCAACCTAATTGTAAACATGGTGTTTAGAACTAGGTGAAAACGTTGTCTTTGTTTATATGCTCTCCTCTCATGTGCATACACACCTTGCACCACGTACACTCATTAGGTTTTTATTCCTCATTAGACTAATTATGCCACAAGTTAAGAATCTTAGGAGGTATTGCTGGATTGTTGACAATTCTATCTATTCCCAACCGTCACCTTAGTGGTAGAATGTGCGCTTAAAACGTCTTGCAGGCAAGATAAAGACTCTCACTACAAGGAAATTGAAGGATGGCTAAGATAAAAATGTTTTGTCTTCTACTTCCATGCCTAGAAAAATTCTAAGCATGGGGGAGACCCTTAATATTCAACACGGAAGTGCAACATGACGCTCTAGAAGATAGAATGATCAAGATCGTTAACATCTCAGGATCAATGCGCAAGAAGCCATCGATCTCATCAAAATTCTGCGTGGTCTAGAAGGGAAAACACTGAATAGTTTTGGATATTTAGAAGTCCCATGAAGTTTCGATTCCAACAAATTAAGAATCAAGATGATCGGAGGTTCTTACAAGCGATTATGCCCGAATCACCGAGTGCAACACGTCCTGAAATCAATTTGGGACAGCACGCAGCGCTGAAGTAAAACGGACATAGCTCCCTTGTTTGAACTCCGTTTTCGATGAATGACCACAAGTTGGAAAGGTAATTTCATAAAATTTTCAATAGAGCTATATTTCGATATATGTTCTGTTCTGTACAGAGGGGAAATCCATGAAAAAGAGACAGCAAGAGATGATGAGAACAAGAAAGAGGAGCCGGTGATGACAACATTGAAGAGAAGGGCGACCAATGACTCCATTAAGCATACAAGATAAAATTCAGAAGTTTAGGAGCATTGATAAATCAAGACAAAAGAAAAGCCACATCAATACATGGAGATGTCGTAAGAAGGCAATGAAGAACTACAAAAGACGGTAACACCTCCATAGACCTTCTCTTTTCCAAACACAAATGCTTGTAAGTATGCCTTCAACCTCAACTAGGTGCAACCTTTTGTTTTTCTCTTCCAACAATAACATGGCTACTAGGAGGACAACCTAGGTTTCTTTTTATTTTCAATATATAGGCATGACCATGTGTTCACCTCGATGTTTATATTGCCTATGCTTACGGAAATATGATGAAAGTTGCTGCTTTGTTTTACCTACATGAAGTGATACATGTCTTGGCTAATTGCTCTCTATAATATGATCTGAAATTAATTTAACTACCGGATCTTTTATTTGTGGAGATTAAATGACTATGCTCTAGACCCACATACATATCTTTGCTCTTTGATTTAAGTTTATGGATAGCCGGATAACTTGTTGTTTTTATGGAAACTTAACTTTTATGTTATTTACATGTTTGTGATGCTCTTGCAAAGTTCTACCTACCAAAGCCATATACATATATGTTCTATGATAACAAAACCCGTAGATTGCAAACATATGTTTTGATGAGTTGGATTAGGATTGATTTCTATGGTTCGAGACTAAGAAGCTGGTCATTCCTTTGTGTAACTTTTCATGCTAGCCTTTTTGTCCATGCATTGTGGGTTTTCACATCGAAAATTTCACAAACTTAATTAGGCATCCACCCTAAACCAAAAACATCTTTTTGTGATCACCTCCTTGTCCACAACCCAATTTGAGTATGGAGTAAAATTCTCGATGGAGATTCAAATATTCCTCAAGATTATGGGATTTATACTTACTTTAGTAGTCATTTCCCCTCTCTTTTATGCTCGAGGACGAGCATCGTTCAAGCATGAAGGAGGAGTCATTACATCATCTCTGACAAATGCTATGTAAGTATTATGTTGCAAAAGTTTTGAGGAGCAAAAGAAAAAATGAAAATGAAAAAAATTATGATGAGAAGAAAAGAAAAGTAAGGAAAAAAGAAGAATAAAGAAAGAAAATAATAAAAAGAGAAAAATGAGAAGGAAATAAAATAAAATTAAAAATAATAATAAAGATGCTCCTCGATTCTTTTTGCTTCATAAGTTCTCAAGTGCCTTGATGACAAATCCATACTCAAATCTTCCAAACATGTCCAATCTGATAACAAGGACTTCACTCGTGCCTCGGGATCATCCATTTGCCACTTGCACATGTCCACCTATCGAAATGTGTGTGTTTCATCCCTTGCTCTTTCCAACATTTATTTTCCATGGCCTTTTTGACGAGTCTCGGTAATTCCGATAGATCTCTCTCTTAATTTGACAAGATTTCGGATGTATGTTTTGCTAGGATTGTTTTTTAACCTTCCAAGCTCCACATAAGCCTTCTGCTATCACATATGAGTGGAATAGGTTCAAATAATCTAGTATTGGCTTGAGTGACTTGATGAGATGAGTGTTTCCATGAGCTTTTGCAAGAGATATTCACTTATGTTGGATATGCATCTTTTTGAAAATTCTTCCATGTAACAAGGTAATGGTTTGGAGTTCACTTAAGTTTGAGAGCATTGTGTTTATTAAATGTGGCTTGTTCTTTATTGTTAGTCTATCTTCCATAATGAAAAAGAAGCCGGTCACAACTTGAACATTAAAAATAAATTCTTAAGAGAGAGCAATTTGTCTCGTCATGAACGACTAACTGCAGGGACAACATTGGAAGGCAACACTGATTTCCCTTTTAAGCAAGGATTACTTACTCGAGGACGAGCAAGGTTTAAGCATGCGGGAGATGTTGACGGTAAATTTCGTCAAACTAGAGTACTTGTTATGCATTGGTTTCGATTATGATTTGCAACTAACCCGCCACTAGGCACACTAATGATATAACAAGTTCACTCTTGCATATCAATTTTGGAGTTTATTGTTTATGCAGGAAATCTACGCTAAAGACCAGACTTTCGGGATAAGTTCACCAAGCACTTTGGAAGAAGATCATGGAGCCCGTCAAGAGTCAAGACACACGATGAACATGACTCCAAATGACCCGAGGACCGAAGCGTCAACATGCAAGTCTTCAAGGACTCAACCAGAAAACAACGAAGCTCGGATAGCAAGGATTCAAGCCTTAACCGTGAAGGAAACGACGTTTAAGGCCCACATGCAAGTGCACACAAATAAGGAATCATGCGAGAAGCAACTGAGGAGGAAACCGGGGCCGAACCGGGCTAAAATGGGCCTGGGTCGGCCGGCTTGGGCTGACCGGCCCAGCCCACTCCGGGCCCAGTTCGACGCCCCCTTTGCCCTAGGTGTTCGTCTATTTATTGCCTCTTCATCCGTCCGCCGCCACATCGAACAAATCATTCTACCGACTCCATTCACCAGAAAACCGCCACCGCAAGATGAGGGAGAGAGTTGGATGAGCTGGTCACAAGGATCAATACTGGTGGAGGGAAGGAAGCAAGAGGAGGACTCCAAGCCGCTGGCCTAGGGGTGTTCCCAAGCTTCATCACCGCCATCTTCATCGACGACGTTATCCGGAGTCTTCATCACCTCTTTGTGATTCAATCCTTGCAAGATGATGGAGTAATGTCTCCGTTCATCCCTAGGGTTAGATGGATACATGTTATGTGATTGCTACATGAACATTATGCCTTTCGATGCTTAATGGTCTATGCCTATACGAGTGGTTTATTCACATATGTATGTACAACATGTGTTCTTAGTAGGGTTTGTGGTAATCGTGGTGATTAGCTTAACCCTATGGATGCTTAGGTATAGATGCGGTTATACGTGAAAGTGTTTGATTACCTTGCGTAGTGACATTACAGTGGAGGGAAAAGGCTTAGCGGCGGCATAACCACCATGAAGCTAGTGTAGGCAACACCCTTTTCTTATAGTAGATGCATGTTCATGTGATCCTAAACCCTAGGGAGGGAACGCTTATCTATCTTAATTTCTCTCTTGTGTCCACCCTTTGCCATCTAGTTTCACCTTAGACTTCTTAGGTTAACTTAGGTTAGATTGCTTTTACCTTAGAGTATCCTCTCTTTCAAGGCTTTCCAATCAACTAGATTAGTGCTTGGTTAAGCGCTAGCAATCCCCTTGCTCCGCGGATTGACAAGAACCTTGGGGGTCACCCCGTGGTGAAAAAGTTGTAGGTCCGTACGCTTGCAGATCGAAGGTTGTTACGTGTTTCAACCGTCAACACATAGTCGGAAAATATGTATACAACATCATCAATCAAACCTCTCTTAGCCTTCGGGCAACCCTTTACAATTTTTAGCTTCTACTTCTATTATTTACTTTTGGTGACTTCGCCACTGCATTTTTCTCTTTTTTGGCATTGTCTTTTGTTGGGTATTTTAATGTATGTGAAATATATCTGCAAGCATATGGATACCGTTGTAGCGTTCACCTTAGAGTATTCCAAGGGTATCGAATCCAAGGGAATGTGTGTGCATTAGCATCGGTTATAATGGTCCAAGCACACACCATGATATGAGGCACGAGAAGAGAGGATTCCTATGGATAGCTCTATATATGAGATTAAAGGTCGATCTCTCAAGAACTTATTTGGGCACCGACTTACCCCTGATATGTTAGGCGACTCCGGCCTACAATTCTAAGATGAACCCCACCCTGCACTATACCCGAACGTGGAGGATTTGAAAGGATCAATAGGGTTGTCACCACCTGCAATCTACCTCTACCAATCCGTGGGATATAGGGCAAACGAAGGATCACCCTTAGCCTAGACACTATGTCTATGCTACTGATTACTATCGTAGCCTGACTATGTTATTCTATGGAGCGTAGCAACCTACGACACTCTAGGAATATAGAGTGGCGAACCCGCAATGAGGAGAACTGATCTCACTCAACTATGGAAGCACTAACCTATACTAAAGGCATGCAAGAGAGCACTAGTCCTAAATAATGCTGGAAATGTATACGAACATCATACAACAGACAAACATATAAATGGAAGATCAATGCATTAGCAAAAGGAATTAACTACTCTTTCAACCAAGCATACAATTAGAAGGAATCACAAATGCCACTTTGGTCTAAATAGAACATGCAAGAGTATCCACTATATTCTAATTGACGAACATGCATGCAAATAGAAATGAGAACTTATGAACCTATGCTACAAGATCGAAAGGTTGTGTTCACGAAGAACACAAGCCTCTAAATCAAGAACAAATGAAGAACACAAGAACAAATCACCTATGCATGAATGATACTTTAGTCTAAATAGAAAATAATGAAATACTCACTTTAGTCTAAATGAAGAACAACGATGTCATAGAGGCACTTGCCTCTCTCTCCCTCCCTCTCACTCTACTCTAACACTAGCTAGCTAGAAGAGAAACCCCCTTTAGATACGCCAAATTTAGAGTTAGAAACATTTTATTTCGTCTCTACATCACTATAGGCATGCTTTCATAAAGCGTGTTAGAAGCGTCTTCGTACGTACCGCGTCAAACCTTGTAGAGATGAATTCTTAAAATGTTGATATGAAAGGAAGAGACATTATATAGACACGTTAGATGCATACCTTTTAAAA
Organism: Cenchrus americanus; assembly: GCA_947561735.1. Classification (NCBI taxonomy): domain Eukaryota; kingdom Viridiplantae; phylum Streptophyta; class Magnoliopsida; order Poales; family Poaceae; genus Cenchrus; species Cenchrus americanus. The sequence continues at coordinate 158,007,788 of OX387242.1, read as the reverse complement.
TTGATACAATCTTGTAGACACGTGTACAAAACGTCTCTAGTGGTCTATTTACATATTATAGTAACGCTTTATTGTGTGTTAACAAATATAGAGACAAACTTCTAGATACATTTATAAAACATGTCTACTAATTTGTGAAAAAACTAAAAAATCACATTTGAGGAAACCTATATGTGATTTTTCATGTGAAATATGTGTGTTGTACAGGATTTGAACCCAAGATCTCTCATCTCACACATAGCTTCCTTACCATCTCAACTACACAACAAACTTGACTTACATAACATATAGTCCTCTTGACTTTGTCATGAAGAACCATTTAGTACACTTATTTGGTACGCTTTATGATGTTTCTACTCTCTATTTATGGTTCAAAGCATGTCTAAAAGTGTAACATCTTAACACATTTTTACAATCATGTCAAAAAGCATCTTTTGATGATTATGGACATTATCTGCTATGCTTTTTAATGTGTCTAGACAATAATGACGCTTTAAAATGTTGCTAACTTCATCTCTTTTTTAGATGATTTCAATATTGTCACAAAAAATGTCTTTATAAGATTACCAACACTGTAAGCATGTCAAAATACCATGACAGTTTGACATGATCACAAAATCATGTCAAAAAGCATCTTTATGCACTAACATAGAAACGCTTCTAGTGTGCATTACTACTATATGTAGCTAAAGGGGGGGGTTCTAGTCCCTAAAATGAGAAGGGCCTCTTCTATTTATATGCTAGGAAGTTCACTGAGGATCGTCGAAAGCATTATTAACGGCTGTTAAGGGCTTACTTTAGTCGTCAATATACTCATGAATAAAGGAGCAAGAGGCATTTCTTACACGCATTTTAGTTAAGAATAATGTAGTTCCACTTGTCCTTGGAGATTATGTGATTGCAGGAAAATAAGCATAAAGAAGTGGCAAACTCACCTTCTATAATTCATGCCACGTCACTTCAGTCAAGGAATGGCTGCCACCTCAGGTACCATGCATGCACGCCATGTCACCAATCCAAGGGAGGCAAGCCCTGACGAATCAGAGTGTGACACGTGGACTTCACATAGATCCATGGGCCCACCAGAACGCCTAAACCGCCTCAAGATCACGTGTACACCGGGGACCGACCTAAGGGCCCACAAGATAGCCACCCCCGAGGAAGCACACCTCGAGGGGGGCCCACCTGGGGTCAGTCGACCCTTGGATCGGCCGAACCGGCCTTGGGTTGGCAGATCCCGAGCTTCCACGTGGTGCTTACCTATTGGTCCTAGAGGTTGTTCTCAGGGTGTTTCACTCCTCTTGACGCCGGTGCTTAGGCCTATAAATAGAAGGGGAGGGGGTTCATTTCTTACCAACACACCTTACTTGTGACGCCCTAGGTTTCTAATTAACGTCATTAGCGCTAACAACAGGTTCAGCCGAGTCAAACCCGCTGGCAATGGTCAAACCTAGGTCAACCTAGGTCATCACCCCGAAACCTCGCCATTGAACCCTATTGAACCCCTTGACCGAGCCTGCACACACCCGTGGTCAACCCGTGGTCAAAGACACGGTCAAACCCCGCTTAACCGTTGACGTCAGTGAATGTCGTCCGGAACTTTTGCCGCGTTCTCCAAAATTCACCTAAACACTTCAAAATCTACCTTTATGAAAGTTGTCCATCTTGTTGAGGGACACAACTTTCGTGTAGATTGGCATTTCAAATTTTGGGTGGAAATTAGCGAAAAACACGATCGATCGACAAGTACTCTCCGTTTTTCGGGAGGCCGACATTCAATGTTGGCACGATGTTCCTGCAAAATCCGTTGAGAAAAACACTAGACGGCCTTTACGAAAGTTGTAGCGGGTAGTTAGATCTACAACTTTCCTGTTGACCACACTGTGCACTTCTATTCAGAAATTTTGGGTAAAACGCTGTCGAACACCACCACGTCGACACGATTCAGACTGCCCCGCGCGCTCCCGCGCGCCGGCCCGCGCCGCGCCGGGCCGGGGCCGCTCCGCGCCGCGCCGCGCGCGGCCACGCCGCGCCGCGCCGCGCGCGCGCGCGCGCGGCGGCCGCCGTGCGAGGCCGCCCGCGCCCGAGGCCGCCGGCCCGCGTCCCGAGGGCGAGCGCCCGCCCCGAGGTGCGCCTTCCCTAGGCCGTGGACTCCTTCCCCACGCCGCACGCCGCCGAAGTTGCCTAGAACGCCACGACGTCGTACCACGGACGGCGCACCCGGGAGACCGGCGGTCCGACCGCTGCTGTCCGGTGCGCGATCGCAGGCTTATAAGGGGTCGTTCTTCGCGTGTGTGCGCGTGTATCTTCCCCCCTCTCATTCCCTTGCCGCGCCACGCCCGCTCCGGCGAGCGCCCGCCGCATCGCGGTCCTTGCTCGCGGTGGCCGCCGCCGGCCCGGCGGCCGGTGCGCCGCGCGCCGGCCGCCTCCAAGGGCCAATTAACCCCCCAAATCGGCCCCTAGTAACCCTAGCTCGCTCCTCGACCCTTCCCCGGCCACACTCCGGCGAAGCCCTGGCCGGAATCTCACCGGAACCGCCGCTGCACCGCCCCGGGGACTACATTGCAAAGGGGAAAAACTTTTCAGGGGCCTAACTGCGAAAGGGTAACTCCAATAGTGTAGTGATTTTGCTGTTTCTTGTTAATTGCGTAGAAAATCGCAGAAAATCAGAAAACTGTAAAACCAATTTTGTTGGATCTGCTGTAAATTATCCTACAACTTTTGTTTTTCTAGCCTGAGCTAATTCTGTTAGTTTTTGCATGAAAAATACAATTGTGAAAACCCTAGATCTGCAATAACTCAAAAACTATAAATCCTCTGTGTCCATTTTTTGATATGTTGTGTGTTAGGTCATGACTAGCTCGTATGCCAAAAATTGCACAAAGTGATGATGTAAATCTTTTTATAAAAATGTTTTTCCATTTCCGCCAGATCTGCATAAATGATTTTTCTTGCTACATATATTTATGTTTTTGAGCCCAACTTGTGCACATTGTCTTTTAATACCAAAATGCACATCTTGTGAATTAATCATGATTTTTGGATTAACAGAAATAATTATTCTTGATTTATGCATGTTTTCCTTTGTAAATTAATAAACCAAGTTCAGTAGAGATTCCATGTGAACATGCTGGTTCTTTAGGCTTGTTTAGGACCAGAGAGCATGCACAAGAAAGTTTGGATCATTTTGATGCTTATTTATTTTTGTATGCATTTAAAATGGAATCACTAGCTAGCCTTTGATATTTTCCATAACATTTAATTTCCTAGCCTCCAACACTTACATGTGGGTCCAATGGACCAGTATAGGTGCTAGTAGGCTTAAGAAACACTTATTTAGTTTTTGGTAATTTAATTGCTTAATAAAAAGCTTAAAACCCCTTTTAATATTAAAGGGAAATCAAATAAAGAAAAACCCTTATTTAATTCCATTTCCTTTTGAAAGTATTATCTAATTCAATTAAAAGATAATTAATTCTCATTGCTGATAAGGAATTAATTCATGGATAAAAATATTATTCATATCTTTGCTTGTGAAAGGAAAAGGGTTAAAGCTTTCACATGAAATGACAAGTACAAAGAAACCTTTATTCAATTATGCAATAAAAGAATAACCCATGTACAACCAATAACCTTCCTAAAGGAGAAATCACCAAACCACCCATGTTAACTTGAATGTGGTTGCAAATCAGGTTAAAAAGGTTAAATATACCCACCCACTGCTGTTGGTGAATTTAAATTAAATTATTTACATATATATGTACACAGTCACTATTTAATAAAGAATATTTAATAAAGAATTGCATATTGTTCCTTTGGGGAAGAGTATGCTAAATGTATTCTTATCTAGGTGAATGTGTCCAACTAATGCACCCTATGGTTGTAATTTATTGTTTGTGATTAATTAAATTAAAATCGTCAAGTAAATCTTGCATTTGCATCCTCGTGTAGATCTCCCGAACGGTAACTATACGCGTGTGCCGGACGGAGGAGACAGAGGAGCTGACGGAGACGTGCACCACGTCGTTGTAGAGCAAGACCTGGACCAAGTCCAGAAGGGCCCAAGGCCAACCTTGCCATCGAAGGCAAGCCCCGGATCATTAACCCTGTTTCTAAAATTTATGTAATTATCGTTGCTATGATTGTGCATTTACGTTTCAGGAGTTGATTTGAAACCCTAGATGCATGATCCCTAGGTACCTATGCTCTATCACTAGTATGCTAGGTCGATAGCTGCTATGCTATAGGACCGATAGAAGTCGAGTGATGTTCGTCACTCGCGAGAATAGGTTCTTATGTTGGAATCATAAGATCTGTATAAACGAATTGCTCATGTGGTAAGAGCATGGGATTGGGCTCCGGTCCAGTGGCTTTCGTGGGCTAAGCTTTTGAACGTACTAAACATATGCCAGGAATGGGACCGGTAAGCCTAGTACCCGATTGACGCGGTAAGGGAACCTTTCCCTACTAAACCTAGGGCACTTGTGTCCCCCTGCTTGCAACAGTGTGGTACCCGAGTGAGTCTGGACGTTCGTGTGGGAGCGATCCGATGAAACCTTGTACCAAGGAATGTAGGTTCCGCTCCCGAGCCGAAGATCGACGGGAACGGCACGGGAAAGTTGTCCTTGCGGGGGCGGCCTACCGTGTGTTTGGGTTTACCTTGCAAGGTTTAAATCAATCGATTGTCGGCCTCTCACCGTTATCCGAGATTGCTTAATCAACTGGCCATGATATCCCATAATGATGGAACTCGAGGAATATGGTTGGATGAATTAATTGCTTGTCCAATTCTTGATTGAATTAGTTGGCACACTTAGAAATGGTAATCAACTAGAACTTGTGCTAAAAGATTGAAAGTAAGGATCTACCCTTAGCAGCTGTTTAGCAAAAGAAACTCCACCGGCCAAAAGCCTTTCATGTCTAGAGGTTGGTGATGTAGTCATCACCCGACGGTTAAGTCTTGCTGAGTATTAGTATACTCAGCCTTGCTTTAAAAATTGTTGTTGCAGGTGTGATTGACCGGAAGGGTGATGACAAGTAATAACATCACGGATGGCCTCCTGTGATGTTTACCGTTGTGCTAGTTTAAATTTATTTCCGCTGTATTTTCGAACTCTGAACCTTTACCCCATGTCGTGAACAATGGTTTGCAATAAAATGTTTAATTCATGTTGTACTCTGGACTCGCCTTCGCGTGAGTTTAATGCATGTATCGATCCTCTGTTCGATGTCCAAGTGATTTACCGGGCGTTAACCCGGCAACTATCGACGGGATGATACTTTACTATTGCTTAATGACTAAAGTGGATCGGTCTTAGGCGATAGTACGGTATTTTCATGGGCGGGTTGTCACAGCTGGTATCAGAGCGACTGCATGCACCAGAGTTTAATTAACAACTCTAATCACATGATTTTCGAATAAAATTTGCCAAGATTGTCTGGTTTGCAAAATACGTTGGTCCGTTAAGGATGAAATAGACCGAGAGGCCCTAGAGGGAATTTTTGGGTTCTTTCAGGTGGCTTATCTAATCTATGGTTTATTTTGCTAACTTCCAGCACATTTTACTTTATGTCAGACTTACATTCTTGCACAACCAAACTAGATGAGCCACGTGTTTTATACGTGTGTTGTTCCGCATCACGGGAATTGCGAGGGTTGATGGAGTGATCCATTCCACGGATCCCATCTTCGCGTCTGTTTATGAGTTGTGTGTCGCCACGTGTTTCATACGTGTGCATTCCGCATGTCGCTCATGCGAGGCAAGGATACACTCCATTCAAACGGAGGGTGTCCGAGGTTGGACGCTGTCCATGCAGCGGCTTAACGCATGGGTGTCGTTTCTATAGTGAACGGTAATGTATGTGGACGCTTTCATGAGTGCTGGCATGAAAGGTTCGTTGTGCTCTGTGATCTTCTGCAGGTACACTAACCACGTTCATAAGTCGCTAAGCAAGTACCGATAGTCTCGACTAGTTATTATAGGGAGAGACGTAATTGTTGCCTTGCCACCGGCACTAACTCCGATTTTGGTTTAATTGCTTGGTGAGGACGAATAGGTCGTTCTTGCATCATGATCAAAACCTGCTGAATAATACAAGGGTCACATGTGTGGTTTTCCTTAAGTAATAATCTAACAACAACAATAACAACCTTTAAACCGAATCTAAAAGTGTTGTTGGACCGTCTAGTCGACCCTGTTGTCGTGACCTCTTCTCAGACCTTTCTGTAGAGTTTCCGTATAGTTGATCTACACCCAAGTGCCCCCAATCTATCCAAATCTTTGTCGAGAAGTATTTGCACGATCGTAGGTTTTCAAATCTCAAGCTATGCTCAAATAGTAAACCTAGGTCTTGCTGTCTTTCCGGAACACATCACTCCGAATCTTTCACCTTTGCACCTTGTTCCTGACTCATCCAGTTTAACCCTTGACTACCAAGTTTGGTCTTATGAACCTACCGAGTTGCCGAAAAAATTTGGAATGTTGGAAATTGTCAATTCGATGTAGTGCAACTGTCTTGAGTCTAGCTATTTGGTCAATTTGAGTTTTCGTCGTACATGTTCTACTTGTTGAACAAGCTTACGAATGTGTAACTTATGAAAACTCAAATTTTTCAGATGGTGGGCTCGACACGCAGCACTCCGAATGGTTTCGGTGATCCTAGTGGCCGCAACCAGCCGCCACCATCACCAGACCCGACAATAGTGGCTACTCAAACCGAGATGATGCGCCAAATTCTTCTATACCTGCAGCAGCAATCCCAGTAGCAGCAGCAGCCCATGGGAATCAGATTAATGCTCAAGGTCAAGTAACCGAGTACAAGCACTTCCTGGATATGAATCCTCCGCAGTTCAATGGGACGGCAGAACCCTTGGATGCTGATGCCTGGATTCAGGCCATTGAAGCTATGTTTGCGGTGTTTACCTTGCCATATTCAGAAGGACGCAAGGCTAAATTCGCAGCATTGCAGCTTCATGGTTCTGCTTTAATGTGGTGGGAACACTACAAATCCATGCAACAACCTGAGTATGAAATCACTTGGGAAGAATTCAAAAAGGCTTTCCGAGATCATCACCTTCCTAAAGCACTTACCGATAGGAAAATGAGAGAGTTATTGGCTCTCAAGCAAGGGTCAGACACAGTGTACCAATACGCGCAGAAGTTTAATAACCTCTGCCAGTATGGAGGATATCATGTGGATACCGACATGAAGAAGATGGAACTTTTTCGTGAAGGTCTGAATAGTAAACTGGCTGAATGGCTGAACCTGGTAAAGTTTGACAGCTACCCCATGCTAGTGAATAAGGCTATCTCCCAGGAAGATGCCATGAAGAGAGCCCAAGCCGAGAAGAAAAGAAAGGCTGACTCCATGCCCAATAATGCACAGCATTGCAAGATACGCATTATGCGGAAGACCTTCCCAGACTTCCAGCAGGCTTCACAGTCGGAAAAGTTAGTGGCTAAGTTGTCCCAGGATCGGACTCAAGAAAATCTTCACCTTCCCAACACTCAACAGCCGACTCCCAATCCTATTGTACCTAGTCCTAATGGCAACAATGAGCGTTGTTGTTTCAAGTGTGGTGAACCAGGACACTTCGCTAGGTCATGCCTGCAGCCGTGCCAGACCAACAGGCGGCACCGGCTAACTCAGCCTAATCAGAGACAAGTTTCCAAACCCATCAAGAAGGGCAAGAAGAAGATTGCTCAAGTCAGGGAGGGTAGACTCAGCTTCACTTCTGTGGGTGATATTCCAGAAGGAGCACCAGTAATGATGGGCACATTCTCTATTCGAGGAAAACCCATCCGTGTGTTGTTTGATTCTGGCGCTACCCATAGTTTCATGAATGCAAAGATGCTGAGCAAAGTAGGACTGAACTCCTGCAACACCAAGGACTCTTTTACAATCAAAACAGCGGGAGGGAGCATCTCTTCCGAGTTGGTGACCAGGGGAGTACTCTTGGAATTAGGAAGCAAAACAATTGACACGGACCTTATCATTTTGGGATTAGAAGGTATTGATGTCATTCTAGGAATGGACTGGATGAACCGACATAAGGTAGTACTGGATATTTCAGAGAGAGTGGTAGAGATCAACTCACCAATTGTTGGAGCCACGGCTCTATATCTACCTTTCAAGGATGGTGTGAATCCTTGTTCTTATGTGGCAATCACTTCTCAGCTTGAAGGAATTCCAGTGGTTCGAGAATTTGCGGATGTTTTTCCCGATGAATTGCTGGGTATGCCACCCGACCGAGAGGTTGAGTTTGTCATCGAACTTCAACCGGGGACAGCCCCCATCTTCAAGAGACCTTACCGTATGCCACCCAAGGAATTAGCAGAATTGAAGACCCAACTTCAAGAGTTGCTAGATAAGGGTTATATTCGCCCAAGTTCTTCACCTTGGGGTTGCCCAGCCTTATTTGTGAAGAAGAAAGATGGTAGCTTGAGGTTATGTGTGGACTACCGACCTCTCAATGCGGTAACAATCAAGAACAAGTACCCACTACCCCGCATCGATGTTCTGTTTGATCAGTTGGCTGGAGCCAGGGTTTTCTCCAAGATTGATCTTCGGTCAAGGTACCATCAAATAAAGATCAGACCATGTGATATTCCCAAGACAGCTTTCTCCACCCGATATGGTCTTTATGAGTATTTGGTAATGTCCTTTGGTCTTACCAATGCACCCGCTTACTTCATGTATCTCATGAATTCCGTGTTCATGACGGAATTGGACAAGTTTGTAGTGGTATTCATTGATGACATCTTAATATATTCCAAGAACGAAGAAGAACATGCAGGACATCTCCGAATTGTTTTGCAACGTTTGCGAGATCACAAGCTTTATGCCAAGTTCTCCAAATGTGAATTTTGGTTAGATAGTGTGAAATTTTTGGGGCACACTATTTCCAAGGAAGGCATATCTGTGGATCCTAGCAAAGTACAAGAGGTTATGGATTGGAAACCACCCAAGACAGTACATCAAATCCGAAGTTTTCTTGGTTTAGCAGGCTATTACCGTCGTTTCATTCTGGATTTCTCCAGGATCGCTAAACCTATGACTGAACTGTTAAAGAAGGGAGTTAAGTTTGTGTGGAGCAAAGATTGTGAAAAAGCTTCCCTGAAGGATCAGATGGCGACTAGAGAGGGGGGAGTGAATAGGAGCCGGTAAAATTCTTTCCAAAGAACCTGGCCTATGCCCTAGTCAAATCCCGGTCACACACAAGCGATGGATCGAATCACACACCAATCACCAAGACCACGAGGTTATGGATCAACCTCTAGCCTTAGGAACGATTCCTTGAAGCACACGCGGAAGCACGAAAGAAGAAAGGGAGGAATCGAACCAAGAAGCAAAGCGCGCAGCCTCTGGCGGACCGTCCGGCCAGACAGGGCGGACCGTCCGCGATAGGCCGCGCGGACCGTCCGGCCGGGGCACCGCGGACTCGTCCGCACCCGAGCCGCGGATCGTCCGGCCCGAGCCGCGGACCGTCCGTTAAAGCCAACAGAACCACCAGTGGCACACCGCGAACCACGGACCGTCCGCGGGGAGCATGCGGACTGTCCGCCAGGCACCCGCGGACCGTCCGCCCGCTGCTGTGGACCGTCCGAAACTCCGTCCAACCAAAACACAAAATCGCGACGGATCGAAACAAAAGACGAGCAAGAACACGAAGAACACAGGACGAACCCTAGCCGCGCGGACCGTCCGCCAGCACCTCGTGGACTGTCCGCCAGGTGCGGACAGAGCAGAAAACGACCGACCCCAAAAGTCAACTCCCCCAAATCATCATCGGATTTCCCAAACGGTTGAAGCTATGGAGACAAGGGTTTGGGGACTTGAAAAGTGTCACACAAGGATGCTATAGCCCAAAAATCTTGCCTCCTAACTCCCTAAAACACCGGGAATCGCGAATCCTTTGAGCACCACCAAAAGCTAGAGCACCGAATGAAAAATTACGAATCCAAGTGGTTTCCCGGCGTTTGAGGGCACAAGATCAATCACAAAGATGCACGAGACATCTATCCATGTTTTCCTCAAAGAAATCCGGGGAGAAACCCACTCAAATCCGCGGAATCGAACCGAGAACAAAGGCACGGAAACAAGCACAAAAGACCACGAAAAACACAACTCCGTACCTTCTATACAAACCAGGAAAGATTCACAAGGTCTAGCATGCCGCCCTAGCATCCATCCCTCTCAACAAATCTCTCATGAAGCTCTCATGCTAGCCTAGAGAAAATGGAAGAAAAATAGCTACGAAAATGAGAAAATGGGAGGGACGAAATGAAACCCTAAGTCACAGAGAGAGAGAGCCATCCACACACACTCATGGCTTATATATCAGGTCCCGCCGGAGTGGTAAATGACTCGACTACCCCTAACTTAACTACTGGCGATACAACCCACGTAGGGGCACTTAGGTAATGTTTGTTGGTCTTGCCATCGGACGGCCACGCCTTTGCCACACCCCGCGTCCTCCCGACGCAAGCCATGCGATCTCGCCGCGTGTCCTCCGCCTCGAAGCTTCCCGACACGCCCGGATCCCGTCTCCGTCGTGTTGGGCCCTCGGACTTGGTTTTCAGGCCCAAACCAAGAAACCGTCCGCCGATAATTTTGTGGGCAAACCACCAAACCCCGCGTGCTCGGTCCGGCCTCCCGCCAAACCACTTGACTCGACCGCCACCGTGCACCGGCTCGTCTGTCCATGACTTCGTCTTGCTCGTGTCGCCACCATGTGGCCCGCACCCGCCCCGCTCGTCCACCGGGTCCCTCGAACCGAGCCTACTTGTCTCTCCATCACCCGGAGGCCCCTCAAGGCTGAAGACCTTTCGCGCCCGTTCTTCACCTGCAACAACACGAACTAGGCCGCAGCCTACACCTGCGCACTAAGCCAAGAGTCAGTCCAACACCCGTTGTCAATCACTCATCACTGAGGAGCGGTCATCCATCGACCACTAGGACGCTCCTGGTCCTCAATCTCCCCCTTGATGAGTGCATTGACAACACACAACACGAAATGAAATTCAGAGAAAGAAAGAAAGAAAGGAAGAAGAAAGAAAAACAAAGAAGCTCAACTCGTGACCAAAACCAAAGAAAGGTGAAGAAAGGTCACAAGCCAAGCAAAGCACAAACTCCACATCGAAAACAGCAAGAAAGCTCCCCCTGAACATGTGGATGCAAACTTCCAAATTTCAGCTCACCTCTTCTGAATTTTCATTAAAGCTCACCTCATCTCCCCCTTGTTGACAATGTATGAATCAAGGTGAAAATGCAGAAATGCAAAACAAAGCATATAAACATCTACATGAGCTTCTCAAATAGGCCAAATCTAGTGTCAAGGGCTAAAAAGGAGACAAAGATCACCCATATGAATTATAGCATAGTAAAAGCATTGCCACAAGTAATATATGAAAATACAAGCATGTGACAAAGCAAAATTTTCAGATTTAAGCAGTTTTACCAAAAGAAGGCTCGCTTCACATGTAAAAGCCTATCCATGTCACACTTGAGCCACAAACATGCATACCATTCAAAGATCATACAAGGATATCAAATTCTCAGCAAAAGATCATGGCAAACACCCATAAAGCAAAGCATGTCATGTCAAAGCTCGTGAGCCATGTGTCCACTTCGGGGAGACTTCTCCACTGGTGAACATCATGCAACATGTTTTGCACCCATATGTGAAAGATAAGACATTTTAAGCATAGACATGATGGATGGAGCATTTTTCAAGCATTACACACTTCTTTTCAAGATTAATTCATTTCATGGTACATGAAGTGCCTTTGCGGCAAAAAGAAGCTTATGCTCCCCCATGAATGCAACATAGGCTAAACATTCACAATGATATTCGGCCTTTGGCCCAAATGCAAGAACAAGGCATCCAAGCACGAGCCTAAGCATGAAAAGCACATTTAGACCAAACTGTGACATGGATACACGACTACACACGAGTAGAGCACATTTCATCAAAAATTAGTCAAGATTAGCATTTATTTCAAAAAGGGCTATCTCACCACACATATATCTCAAATATTCCAAGAGCATAGCCTCACATCACCATTTCTCCACACATATGACCAATATCTCACAAATAGCCAAAGAGACTCAAATATGGCATATGAAAGAAGCTCATCATCCTAAAATGCAATATGATACAAATGCAACATGATATATGACAAGATGGCTATCCTACCATGGTTTATACATCAAGCAAAGCATGTATATACATCAAAGTAAACATGGTAGAATACATATGATACACAAGGAAATCCCCCAAGAATCAACTAGAAAGGGCAACAAACCCCAAGTTCCCCCGCAAGCGCACAAATGTAGCTTGGTCGAGAGGCTTTGTAAAGATGTCGGCTAGCTGATCTTGGGTAGGGACATGGCTCAACACAATGGTTCCTTTTTCCACATTGTCCCTCAAGAAATGATACCTCACTTCTATGTGTTTGGTTCTGGAGTGAAGCACTGGGTTTTTGTCTACGCTTATGGCACTGGTGCTATCACAAAGAAGTGGGATCTGGGTGCACTCCTCACCAAAGTCTCTCAAAGTGTACGAAATCCACAACAGCTGGGAACAACAACTCGCGGCAGCAACTGTCGTATGGGCCTCCCTGGGCCCACTGCCTCGGTGGGTACCAGGACCGACTACTCGGTGGGCCCCTGGGACTACCCGGCTTGCGCTACACGGCACCTGAAGGCGTGGAGCACAAGGACAACACAGGAGTAGTACTCGGTTAGGACTCGTACACGTTCCGCAGCGTGTAGAGGTCTCCTAGACGTACTCGACTAGTACTCCCCGCCCTACTCCGACTTGTAACCCTGCCTCCCGGACTATATAAGGCGAGGCAGGGACCGATCTCAGGATCACCTCATCCAATCTCAACTCACGGCGCACTATTGCACCATCCTGTAATTGTGCCCTATCAATCCAGAGCTACGCAGCATACAGGACGTAGGGTATTACGCACCTCGCGGCCCGAACCTGTCTAAATTGTGTGTCGCGTGCCTCTTCCTTCGAGTTACCGATCTCGGCGAGTCACATTCATCTACTTCGGGTACTCCCCGTAGTAGGTTGCCGGTCCAAAACACCGACAGCTGGCGCGCCGGGTAGGGGGCTCTCGCTCGAGATCACATGGCGAACTCGACGGCTTCCGTTCACATCAAGCCAACCGTCGCCTTCAACCGCGGCGACACCTTCGTCTTCGGCGCCCGGGTCCGCCTTCGCCGATGGCGCGGGCTCCTTCCGCCGCCGCCCGATCATGCAACCCGACTCGAGGACAGGCCTTGTGACGCTTCCCGAAGTCGTCACGGGCAAGCTCGCCGGCAAATTCGGCGAAATTTCGCTCTCCAACCTCCACGCTGACTTCGAGCTCGAGTCCATCTCCAACTCGAACCCGACGTCGCCATGGGCCATCGCATGCGAGCCGGCTCCTCAGCCATCGCAGGCGGTCCCCTCTCCATGCCAGCGCTCTGCGCGTGGCCCTCACGTTCTCAGCCGGGCCCGCACGGAGGCTTCTGCACCACGCCGGGCCGGCAAGGAGCCCGTAACCGAGTACAGCTCGGACTCCGACGCCGTCCCCAACCGCGTCTCGGACTTCAACCCTCTCTCCGAGTTCTACTCGAACCCGGACTACGAGTTCGACTTCGGGTCGGACCCTGAGGAGCCCGAGTCCGAAGACGACTCCTCTGAGCTTCCCCTGTCAGGGCCAGCCTCTGGGCTCGTTATAAGATCGACGCCGGCCGGAGATACGTCTCAGCGGCCGACCGCAAGCCTGCCGAACTGACAAAGGAGGACTCGCGCTACGTCGCCTACATCGACTCACTACCGTTCCAGGAGGGAACACCACTAGCCCAAGCTGACTCAAACACACCAACTGAGGTGGCACCTTCTGAGCCGAGCTTGGGCACCCCTGATCGTCAAGTCTTCATGGCTGCCGGCGACACCCCGGGTACCTCAGGCACGGCCGCAGACAAGTACTTGGAGGACATCTCCGCAGACGAGCTGTCTGCTGATGCCCCTGCGGACGAGACCGACGCCAACAGGGACACCCGGCGCGAACGTAACAGGAAGCGCAACGAACGACGCCGGCGGCTCAGAGACAACCTTCCCATCCGCAACCTTGCGGAAGCTCTCGAGGCGGTCGAGAGCAGAGTCCACACCACCCCTGAGCAATGCCTTATGTCGATCACGCGCCGATCGCACGCCAGGCTCAGGGCATACGAGCTGGGGAGGTCATCGCCAAGCTCGCTGAAGAAGCCTACTTCATGCGGGTCGACAAGAGAGTCAGCCAACCTCCCCCGGCTAAGCCTCGCGACAACGAAGCTACCGGTCGCGGTGCCGACCCCGGTCCTAACCGCACTCGGGCGACATCCCGGCCCGATCCAAACCGCCGACGCTCCACCGCCGGCGGACCCTCACGCAGGACAACGTCAACCGAGAAGTCGTCCCCCACCGTGCCCGGCCGGTGGCGGCGGCAACGACCCCCGACGGCGGCGGCAGCGACGGCGGCAGCCTCCAACCACGGAGCCAACAAGAGAGCCGGGGGCGGCGGCGCCGCGGCGGCCGCGGCCACGCGCACAGCCACGCCTCCGGCGCCTCTCAGGGCGGGTACGATGCTCGTCAGAGAATCGATGAATTACGGCAAAAGAAGTCGACGACCGCTGCTGAAGGCGACGGCTTCCCTGCCTTCTCACCCCGGCTTCGCAACCTGCTCCTCCCCGACAAGTTCAAGCCTTTGGGGATCACCAAGTACGACGCGAAGCAGGATCCTATCCAGTGGCTCCGATGCTACGCTCTCTCCATCGAGAACGCTGGCGGCAACAGCGACACCAAGTGCCTCTACTTCCCCTTCTGCCTGGACCAAGCCCCACTCACGTGGCTCGAGTCGCTGGACAAGCACTCAATCGACAAGTGGGACCAGCTGAAGGAACAGTTCACAAGCAACTTCGCGGGCGCCATGGGCCGTTCGGGTACTCGCATGGACCTCGCCATGATCAAGCAGGAACAAGGCGAGACCCTCCGCAAGTACATGCGCCGCTTTTTCGACAAGCGCGCTACCGTCGTGGACGTCACCGACAAGGAGGTCATCGACCTCTTCCAGGACGGGCTCTACCATCGCCGCACCTTCGAAGACTTCGGTCGTCGCCGCCCCCGGTCCATTCCCCACCTCAAGGACATGATCACGTCCGGGCGGATGAAGAGGACAAGGCCAACGCCAAGTACGACGCCATCCGCGGCAAGTCCAAGCGAGAACCGGGCGGCGGCGGCGCAAAGAATCCAAACCAAGGCGGCCGCAACAACAACAACAACTTCTCGGGTTCTAATCGCAAGCGCAAGCCAGACAATACCGTCGCGGCTATCCAGCGTCCTCCGAAAGGGAACTCGAAGAAGAACTCCGGCGGGTTCAAAGACCTGCTCAAGGAGAAGTGCCCGTGGCATCCAAACGGCAACCACACTACCGAGCAGTGCTACCAGCTCAGGCATGCACTCAAGGATACGCCGAGCCACCGCACCCTCACGATCGAAGAACAAGAAGAAGGACGGCGACGACTTCCAAGAACCCGAGAAGACCGTCAACGTCCTCTTCGGCGGACTACCCGGCGGGCGGGAGCGAAGGCTACTCGCCGTGAAGTGATGTCCATCGAACCGGCGGTTATGACCCCTCTCGGGTGGTCGAGACACCCATCACCTTCTCCCGCGCGGACCAATGGACCAGCTTCTCCGAACCGAGACGCTTCCCTCTCGTCCCGAAACCAACGGTGGCGGGCTCTAAGCTCAACAAGGTGCTCATCGACGGCGGAAGCGGGCTCAACGTCCTCTTCACCAAGACTGCGAAGAAGATGAACCTTGACGTCACCCCCATGCTCGACAAGAGCAGCATGCCCTTCTACGGCATCGTCCCGTGCAACGCGGCTATCCCACTAGGCTCGGTGGTACCGCCGGCTACCTTCGGGGCGTCTCGCGACAACTACCGCACCGAGTACATCAAGTTCGAGGTCGCGGATATCGAGACTTCCTACCATGCCATCCTCGGCGGACCGGCCATCGCCAAGTTCATGGCGGTGCCCCACTACACATACTTGGTACTCAAAATGCCAAGTCCGGTCGGCGTACTCTCCCTCCGGGGGGACTTGAAGATCTCTCACGACCGCGATACAGAGGCCGTGGTGATCGCTTCAACAAATCAAGCACCCACCCCCAATGATGGAAGTCTACGCCGCGTCGAAGAAGCTTGCCACAAGCGAACTCGACATCCCGCAGAAGTCCGACGGCGCCAACAAGCCTCGGCCACCCGAGGAGGTGCTCACCAAGCCGGTCGACCTCGGAACGAGCGACCCCACCAAGACCACCACCATCGGGGCCGGCCTCGACCCCAAATAGGAAGACGCGCTCATCGGCTTCCTTCGGGCCAACCGCGACATCTTCGCGTGGAAGCCGGCGGACATGCCGGGGAGTGCCCGGGGAGGCCGATCGAGCACCGCCTCAACGTCGACCCAAAGGCCACCCCTAAGCGACAGCACCTCCGACGCTTTGCCGACGACAGACGGGACGCCATCAAGAAGGAGCTCGCCAAGCTACTCGCTGCCGGCTTCATCAGAGAAGTCTTCCATCCTGAGTGGCTTGCCAACCCCGTCCTCGTCCGCAAGAAGAACTCGAACGAGTGGAGGATGTGTGTCGACTACACCGACCTCAACAAGCACTGCCCCAAGGACCCCTTCGGGTTGCCGCGGATTGATCAAGTCATCGACTCCACGGCGGGCCGCGACTCGCTCTCGCTTCCTCGACCGCTACTCCGGTACCACCGGATCGCAATCAAGGAAGAGGACCGAGGAGAAGACCGCGTTCATTACCCCGTTTGGCGCGTCTGGCTACACGACCATGTCTTTCGGGTTGAAGAACGCCGGCGCTACCTATCAACGGGCCATCCAGGCCGCTTCAAGCGGCAACTCAACAAGAACGTCGAGGCCTACGTGGATGACGTGGTTGTCAAAACCGGGGACTCCGGTACCCTCATCGACGACCTTGAACGGACCTTCGCATCCTTCGCGCGAGTACCGCCGGAAGCTCAACCCGAACAAGTGCGTCTTCGGCGTACCTTCGGGTAAACTAACCGCTTCATCATCGGCCCGGCGCGGCATCGAAGCCAACCCCCGAGAAGATCTCCGCCATCACCGGCATGCAAGCTCCCACGAGCATCAAGGACGTCCGAAGGCCGATGGGGTGCATGGCGGCGGCGAACGTATTCATCTCGAGGCTCGGAGAACGGGGTCTCCCCTTCTTCAAACTTCTCAAGCACCACGAGAAGTTCGTGTGGACCGCGCAGAGGCGGACCAAGCCCTTGCCCGGCTCAAGGACTTCTGTCGAAGCCCACCGGTCCTCACGGCTCCCCACAAGGGCGAGCGGCCCATCGCTCTACCTTGCCGCGACTACTCACGTGGTCGCATGCGCCATCGTCGTCGAGCGGCGGGAAGACGGCCACACCTACCGGCCCGGCCGCCGGTCTACTTCGTCGGCGAGGTTCTATCGAGTCCAAGGCTCGCTACCGGCCCGTGCGGAAGCTTCTCGTACGCTCTACTCATCACCTCGCGGAAGCTACGACACTACTTCCGGGGAGTACTCGGTCTCCGTCGTCCACCGACTACCCGCTCGGTGACATCCGAGGAACCCGAGACGCCACCGGAAGGATCTCCAAATGGGGCTGTCGAGCTCGGCGCCCTCACCATCGTCTTCAAGCCACGCACGGCCATCAAGTCGCAAGCTCTAGTCGACTTCATGGCGAGTGGCGGGAGAACCCGGCTACTCGCTCCCACCGCGCGACCGAGCATTGGGTGATGTACTTTGACGGCTCACTCAACCTCGAGGGCGCGGCGCGGGGGTACCCTCGATCTCTCCAACGGGCGAACAACTCAAGTACGTCCTGCAGATCTTCTGGAAGGTCTCAAATAACGAAGCCGAGTACGAAGCCCTCCTGCACGGGCTCCACCTCGCGGCTTCACTTGGCATCAAGCGGCTACTAGTCTACGGCGACTCCGCAGTGGTCATCAACCAAGTCAACAAGTCTTGGGACCGCAACAAGGAGAACATGGACGCCTACTGCCTAGAAGTCCGCAAGCTCGAGAACAAATTCTATGGTCTCGAGTTCCACCACATCGTCCGCGACAACAACGTTGCAGCGGACGTCCTCTCGAAGCTCGGATCCACCCGCGCCCAAGTACCGCGGGCGTCTTCGTCCATGAGCTTCACGCGCCATCCATCCCGGAGGCGGCGCCACCGACCACCGCCCGGCTCATCAACCGGCCGGGCGAGGAGGTCATGATGATCGACGTGGACCGGAGGCAACCCTTCATCGACTACCTCGGCGAGCGAGAAGGTCCCCTCCGACAAGAACGCAGCCGAGCAACTCGTCCGCCGCGCCAAGTCTTACGTCCTCGTCGGCGACAAGCTTTACAAGCGAGGCGCGTCGTCTGGAGTACTCATGAAGTGCGTCCCTCGCGAAGAAGGCAAGGACATCCTGGAGGAGATCCACAAGGGCGTGCGGCAACCACGCGTCCTCCCGCACGGCCGGTCGGCAAGGCCTTCCGGCGAGCCTTCTGCGGCCCCACGGCCACGGGCGATGCCGAAGAACTCGTCGAAGGTGCCAAGGATGTCGGTTCTTCGCCAAGCGCAACACGTCCCCGCCTACAAGCTAGTCACCATACCGCCAACCCGGCCCTTTGCCCGCCGGGGGCTCGACATGATTGGGCCCGCGCCAACCGCGCCGGGGAGGATTCAACAGGGTACTGGTGGCTATCGACAAGTTCACCAAGTGGATCGAGGTCAAGCCGGTCACATGCCCCAAAGCCAACAGAGTACTCGACTTCCTGGATGAACTTGTACACCGCTACGGGCTACCCCACCGCATCATCACAGACCTGGGGTCCAACTTCAACAACCACCAGTTCTGGGAGTACTGCGAGAATAGCGGAATCGACGTCAGATACGTCTCCGTCGCCCATCCGCGGGCCAACGGACAAGTCGAGCGCGCCAATGGTATGGTGCTCGACGCTCTCAAGAAGCGGCTACACGACGCTACTAACTCAAAAGGGGGCAAGTGGATCAAGGAACTACCCAACGCACTCTGGGGGCTGCGGACTCAACCATCCAAGCCAACGGGGCAATCCCCCTACTTCCTGGTCTACGGCTCTGAAGCCATCCTCCCCTGCCGACGTCATATGGAACTCGCCGGCGGTGGAGCACTACGACGAAGGCGTCTCGGAAGACGACGGACGAGTTGATATCGACGACCTCGAAGAAGCTCGGCCGCGCCGCCCTCGTCCAATCGGCAAGATACTCGGAGGGTATCCGACGCTACCACGATCGCAACGTCAAGGAACGCTCCTTCAACGTTGGAGATCTTGTCCTCCGCCGCATCCAGAACACGGAAGGACTTCACAAGCTCAGTTCCCCCTGGGAAGGCCCCTTCACCGTGGCTAAGGTGACCGGGTCGGGCTCCTACCGCCTCCAAACACTTGAAGGCGAAGAAGTCAACAACTCGTGGAACGTCGACCAGCTTTGTCGATTCTACGCCTAGTCTACACGACTACTCCGGGGTTCGTGTCTACACGACTTCATCAACACCCCTTGCCGCAAGCGACCCTCGGGTCACGGCTCCAAGTCTCGGACTACTCTCCTCCGAGTCCCGGCCCGTGCGGCTACCTACGGACCACGGGCTGCGACGAGCATCAAGGACTCTAGCGACGGTCTACCAAGAGACCACACTCCAAGATCCGGCCCCCGCACGGCTACCTACGGATGCTGCGATCCGGCCTACACGGCTACCTACGGATCACTCGGCGCAAGCGGCTACCCGCTCCGGCACTACTCGGCCGTAGCGGCCTTCGGGCCCCGGGCGACCCCTTGTAACTACGGCCCGGCCACCCGAGGTGTACTTCCTCAGTAATAAAGTTTGATTGTTCATCAACTTCTTTATTGCCTACTCCTGCGACGGGATTCCTAAGCCGAGTACTACTACTCGCACCTACTCCACGATGGGCGCTCCGCACTGCGAGATCGCGGCTACGAGTACTCATTGATGGAACATCACATTTCATTGACATATGAAAAGTTCATTACAAGCTCGTTTCCTATACAACTACGGCTACTAGCTATCCATGCGGGGCTACTCTTTGGAGGTTCAACTTATCGGCTACCGCTCCGCGATGGGAGCCATGCGCTCCGGCAACTCGCATCTCGCTCATCCGGCGGTTGGCGGCTACCCCGCCGGCGACTACCTCCACCGGGGCCTTCGGGAAGTACGACTTCATGAAGGCCGGCCCCTGCTTCGGGATTGACTTGGCCATATGCTTCACGTAGGCGGCCGGCCGGCTTGGCGCCTCACGAAGTCGATCCGCCAACGGAGCAATCTTGGGGCCGCCGGGTGCGGCACCGAGAGCCTCGCAATCGGGAGGGCGGCCTCTTCAAGGTCCTTCGGTGGGCCGGAGCGCCTCGCGATCTTCGTTCGGCTTACGCAAGGATTTGTAGCGAGTTGACAAGATCCCGGTCGAAGCAATTCGCAACTCCATGTGCTTCTCGCACTCGAAGGCCGGCTCCTTGTAGTCGAGTTCAAGTACACAGCGGGCTTCTTGCTCCGGTAGAAGAGATTCTTCATGCCGATCTCCGAGCCTTTCAGTCGCTCCACCTGGCCTTCGAGTTCTGCAACATCGGAACACAACAACGGGTCAGAGCTTGATGACTCCCAACAAGTACCCGACAAGACAAGAGCCATACCTTTGTTCTTGTTGCGGAGGCCTTTGTTCTTCCGCACCGACTCGTCGCTCTTCGCCTGCAAGTCCATCACATCGTTGTGGTACTTGGCGAAGGCGGCATCAAGTTTCGACTGCATGGCGGCCGCGTGCTTCCTCGACTTCATGAGCTGCTCCTCCGGGGCTTCGGCTCGCGATGCCGTGTCGCCGTAGCCTTGCAGTGGATTCGACTTCTCGCGGGATCGCTCCGCGACGTCCTACACAAGACAAGTACTAGTCAAGCAGAGTACTCAACGCAAAGGATTGACTACTCGGGAGGCAACGGCTACGTACCTTCATCCACTGTTCGGCTCGCCGCATCGCCTCCAAGTGCTGCGCCAACACCGCCGGTTCGACGAGATCGTCGGCAAGCAGCTCGATCCCGCCGTGGCTACTCGTTGTAGCCTCCGCCATTGGCGCCGAGCGGATAGGCTCCGCGTCTTGGATCTCCGGGGATCGGATCGCCACCTCCAGGGCAACCCCTGGCGACGTGGTAGCCGCCTCCCCCTCGGCGGACTTCTCGACGGTTTCTCCCATGGGCTCGGGGGCTTCTACGCGGCCTGCGGGGCTTACGGTGTCAACTCCTGCATGGGCACCCCTGCAGGGATGTCACCCCCTTCAGCGCCTGTCAGCGAGGAACACGCGCATCAGTATCTACGACTACTCTTTTTGGGGCTCTATAGCTTCAGGAGGAGTACTCACCTTCTACTACGACCGCCTCTGGCAGCGGCGCTTCGGCAGCTGGGGGCTCGGTCGCGGCTTGGGCCTCTGGAGCGGGCTCCTCGGCGAGCGGCGCGGCTTTTTCTGCCTCTGCTGCCGTGGGCTCCTCTCCGTCCCGGCTCAAGTCCGTGGATTTTCGCACAAGTATCCACGAGAGGGTCGTCGGATAAAATCGACTACTACAATGAGTACTGCGAAGAAGGCGTGGTACTTACAAGCTCGACCGGACGATAGTCACGGCCGGAGCACCGAGGATGCTGGCGATATCGACCAGTCCACCCTCGGCGGGCGTTTCTTCCTCCGCCTCTCCGACTACCGCCTCCTCCACGGCGGCGGCGGCCGGCGCAGAAGTTTTCTGCGCTCCTGCGGCTTCCACCTCTTCAACGGCGGCGGCCGCGGGTACTCTGCTCCCTTCTGGGGCAGGGGGCTGGCGCCCCAGCTGCGCCAGAAGTTCTTCGACAGTGGGGGCTGGACTTCGGCTTCCAGCCGGTTCCCCCACTGTGGGCCACATGCCCTCATCGCCCTCCTCCGCGGGCTCTGTTGGCGGCCTCTCCTACACACAAGGATGATTACTCGTCAGCACCGTACTCGATTATTGGGTACTCGACTACTTTGCTCAAGATGATTTACCTCTGGAGGTGTGGTCTCTGAGACCTTCATCTTTTTGGCTACCCGCTTCTTGGCGGGGTTGCGCGGCTTCCTCGGCGGCGCAGCAAGGCTAGCCTCCAGGCTAGCCGGAGGGTCCTGGATGAGAGGTACATGAGGCAAGCCTGGACGGCTAAACCTCGACCGCAGCTGGAAGCGGTCCTGCAGCGTCTCCTCATCTTCCTCGTCATCGGAGGTATCCTCCACGATGACGGGATCGTCGTCGTCTCCGACTACTCGGCGCTCCTTCACCTTCTCCACCGATGGGATCTCAATTCCGCTCGGTGGTGGCTGCGGCTCGAAGACAAACCGCTTCACATCATCCTGCGCAAAGACACAAAAGCGTCAGCAACTCTGCTACAAGTGTCTACTACTCGACGAGGGGGGTACGGCTACTTACCTCGTTGGGCGGGCGCGCGGCGGAGTATTCCTCGACAGGGCACGCCGTGTACTCCGGCATGTCCTTGAAGATCCTCGACAACCTATCGATGATGTCATTGTCTTCAATTTCGCCCCCCGGCATCCGCGACGTGTCGTCGTCGCCGGTGTACTCGAAGCCCATCGTATCCCGGCGCCGGCGGGCCGGATCCGGCGCTTCATGAAGCGAAGGCCACATGTTCGGCCCTCGATCCCCTGCATCCCGCAGGGTCTTGATGTGTGCCAACAACTCCGGGAGCTGGATCCCTTCCTGCATGGTGGGCTCCGTGTTCCACCACTCTTGATGCTTGGGCTGCCGTCCGCTCGGCTTCGGCAGTTCGGGATGGTGGTTCGTGGTGTAGAACCACCTCGTCTTCCAGTCCGTGTTGGAGTCCACGAGGTTGTACGCCAGGTACTGCTCAGCGGCATCTTCCCTCAACTGGATCCCGGCCCCTCCGACTACTCTGGGGTTGGAGGCGCTAGGCTGCGGCTTCACGCGGAAGAATTTCCGGAAGAGAACCCAGTGTGGCTTGATCCCCAAGAATGCTTCGCAGAAATGGACGAAGACAGAAGTATGGAATATTCCGTTGGGGTTCAAGTTGAGGTACTCGATGCCATAGTACCTGAGAAGCCCTTTGAAGAAGTCACTCGCTGGGAGCGCAAGACCGCGCTCCACGAAGCGCGAGAACATCGAGATCTCGTCTTGTGCCTTCTCCATTGGATAGGGATCTCCTGCGGCGGATCTCCACATGTCGATCTGCTTCTCCCTGATGAACCCGCTGTTCAACAGGGTCAGCAAGTCTTCGGTCTTCACTTTCGATTTTTTCCACTCGCGGGCCGGGGTCGGCGCGCGGTGGAGACGTGGGCGGCGCCGCTCGGTGCCGGCCGCGGCGGCCTCTCGCATGGCTCCTCTTCTTCCCCGCCGGCCTTCGACGTCTTCGACGGGGACGGCTTCATCCTCCAAGAGCAGGGAGTCTTCACTCGCATCCGCTCGGGGGCTACCCTACAGCTTTCGGGTGGCGATGCGTTCGGATCTACTACGGCGGCGGCGCTCGCTGGAGTGGATCTACTTCAAGATTCAAGTGGCGAATGACTGCGGCTCACTTAGGTGAAAAACCCTAAGGGTTTCGGCTTGTATTTATAAGCCAAAACGCCTCCGCAACGGGCGGCTGGATAAGTCCACGCGCGGCTGACTCAGCGGCTGCGCGTGACTCTTCGCATTCCACTAGTCGACGCGCCTCACCTCGGGGGCTCGGCTACTTCTACTCGACTACCTGGGACGCGGCTAGTCTCAAGAGCATCTCAGGACACATTCTCCAAGAAGACCCTTCAATTCGAGAGGAAGTACTCGACTCAAGGCTCGGGGGCTCCGTGCCACGTGTCCTTCGGTTTTTTCTCTCCGGATTTTTCGGGATTTTCTCGTCAAGACTTTGGATAGATCCTCGGCCAGAGCCCGCGGCTCGAGGCTCGGGGGCTACTCCACGCAGATTGCGGTTCTACAAATCGCGTTTCCATGACGGCTTCGGCTTCAAGACAAGGCAGGCATTTCTTGAAAACCTTCGAAGGCAGATTTCAAGGACGCTTGGGACTACTCGAGAAGACTTCAAGATTGCTCAAACATCAGCTGGAGTACATTCCAGCCTCGGGATGCTTCGACTACTCTTGAGGACTTTTGACTTGTAGCACTCAGGGACGCTTGAGGACTACTTGTTAAGGCCGTCAAGACTACTTGAAGCTATCCTTCTCGACTACAAAGTACTCGGGGGCTTGTCGTATGGGCCTCCACGGGCCCCTTGCCTCGGTGGGTACCGGGACCGACTACTCGGTGGGCCCACGGGACTACGCTACATGGCACACGAAGGCGTGGAGCACAAGGACAACACGGGAGTAGTACTCGGTTGGGACTGCGTACACGTTCCGCACCGTGTAGAGGTCTCCTAGACGTACTCGACTAGTACTCTGCCCTACTCCGACTTGTAACCCCGCCTCCGGGACTATATAAGGCGAGGCGGGGACCGATCTCGGGATCACCTCATCCAATCTCAACTCACGGCGCACTATTGCACCATCCCGTAATCGTGCCCTATCAATCCGAGCTACGCGGCATACGGGACGTAGGGTATTACGCACCTCGCGGCCCGAACCTGTCTAAATTGTGTGTCGCGTGCCTCTTCCTTCGAGTTACCGATCTCGGCGAGTCACATTCATCTACTTCGGGTACTCCCCGTAGTAGGTTGCCGGTCCAAAACACCGACAGCAACATACTCCGCCTCGGTGGTAGACTGAGCTACACTAGACTGCTTGCGGGAAGACCATGAGACCAACGAAGAAACAAGAAACTGGCAAGTACCAGAAGTAGACTTCCTCTCGACTCGACATCCAGCAAAATCCGCATCGGAAAAACCATGAAGAGAAAGAGTCGAGGAGGAAGAATACCAAAGGCCAAGACCGGGGGCGGACGCAGGTACCGAAAATCCTCTTGACGGCTTTGTCGGTGTGATGTCCTCGGCGAAGCTCGAAAACGAGCGCACGGACACACACCGAACGCGTATGTCCGGCCTCGTTGCCGTCAAGTAGAGGAGGGAGCCGATCATGCTCCTGTACTCCCGCTGGTCCACTGGTTCTCCGTCCTCATCCGCATCCAAAGTGGTCGTACTCCCCATGGGAGTCGACATCGGCTTCACAACTTGCATCTGGAACTTCCTCAGCATGTCTTTCGTGTACTTGGTCTGGTGCACGAACGTTCCATCCTTCACTTGCTTGATCTGCAGCCCGAGAAAATACTGCAACTCGCCCATCATGCTCATCTCGAACTCCCTGCTCATCTCATCTCGACCGTGTAGTGCGTTTGTCGATGTTTCCAATGAACTTCGACAGGGGATGCACTTCTTGAATCCGCCGGGGAGCCTCACGCCTCGAGACTACCTCCCCCTCAACTTCAGCTTCTCTCGCCTGGTCCTCTTGTCGCACCGTCGTTGTCCATGAAGTAGACGGTCCACGCTCCATAGTGGTCATAGGGGAAGTAGTGGGTACACACTCAGCTTCAGGCGCATGGTTCTCTCCATCATCATCTTCAGCTTCATCCTTCTCCTCTTCAAAGAGGTCCTCGGCCATCTCCTCATCACCTGCACATTCAAAGCCAAGAGAGGTACATGGCATTGTCTCGTCGAAGGTTACCTCGCAAGTCTCCATGATTTTGTTAGTCTCAAGGTTAAGCACCCTATAGGCTCTAGAGTGGTTAGCATATCCAAAGAAAATACCATCACTAGACCTAGCCTCAAACTTGTCAAGTTTTCCCTTCTTCAGAATAAAGCATTTGCAGCCAAAGACTCGGAAATGACTCACCTTGGGTGCCCGACCATGCATAAGCTCATAACGAGGTCTTCTTCTTGAAAGCTCGCAATAAAATCTCGTTGGAAACATGACAAGCCGTATTGACCGCCTCGGCCCAATACCTCCTAGGAGTCCTGTGCTCATCGAGCATCGTCCTAGCCATCTCACAAAGAGTCCGATTTTTCCTTTCCACAACTCCATTTTGAGGGGGCACATAAGGGGTCGAATGCGATGTTCAAGACCTAGATCACGACAAAAGGCATCAAAACGAGAGTTCTTGAACTGCGAGCCATTATCCTTGCGGATAGCTCGAATAGCATTCCCATGCCTCTCGTTTTTCAACCTCACGATCGGATCTCGAACAAAACCAAATGTCTCACTCTTGTCTTCCAAGAAAAACACCCGGTGCATAGCGAGAGTAATCGTCCACCACAACAAGAACATACCACTTCCCACCCACCGAGCGAACTCGAGCTGGCCCAACAAGGTCCATGTGCAACGGCCTACGTCGGACGCTCTGTCATGACATCGGTCAGAGGTGGATGGGGAGTGGCTACCATCTTGCCATGCCTACACGGAGCACAAACCAAATCCTTCTCAAGCTTCAACTTCGGCAATCCTCGGACAAGGTCAAGACCACTCAAGCGGGAAACCAAATCAAAGCTCAAGTGTCCCAACCGCCTATGCCATTTCCACAAATCAGAAGAAGGACCGGCCATCAAACAACGAGCGAGGACCCAAAGAACGAGAGAAATCGGCCACGAAAATCGACCCTCGGGGATGATCATACAGACAAGATCACCTCGAGAATCAAGCAAACGAGACTCGCCAGACTTGAAACGCACCTCAAAACCCTCATCAAGCAACTGAGAAACCGAAAGCAAATTGAAACCGAAAGACTTCACAAGAGCCACTCTCTTCAACGTTACCTTGTCACTCACATGCACAACACCCTCCGAAAGCACCCTTCCTCGTCCATTGTCCCCAAATGTGATGTACTGCTTTTCCTTCACTGGGGTGAGGCTGGAGAACCACTTCTTATCTCCGGTCATGTGTCGAGAACATCCGGAGTCAATCAACCAAATGTTCTCCAAGCCTCCCCGCTCGTAGTCGAAACAAGAACGAGAGTGAGCTAGCGACTCGACACTGGGGTTAGCACAAAGAAAGTTAAACCAGTGTCGAGCCATCTGCTCAAAAGAGGGGTTAGAAAACATCACTCCCTTGCCACCAAACTTCCCATGTCCCATGGGAGGAGTACAAGCACCACGAGGGGGAAAACGTGGTCCGTAGTTCCTCTGGAACCCAAAGCTGCGATCATCTCCCCTGAACCCGTATTGAGGACGAGTAGGGGGACGTCCAGCAAAACCACCACGAGCCCGACCAAACCTCTCACCAGCACGCACACCATCATCTCTCCTAGCAAACCGCTCACCACCACCTTTCTGTGGGAACCTGCCAACACTCCTCACACTTCCCACACCCCGTGGAAGTGGCACTCTAGGCTCAGGAATACCATGAGACTGGCGATACTGTCCGGTTTGCTTGCTCCCTAGCAAGCCTCTCATCCCTCTTCCTCTTGTAGAAAAACTCTGCAAGATGCCTCTCCTTGCCACAATACTCACACCGAAGGGGATGGGTTTTGGTTTTGGCTCGGCTTCTCTCTAGGCTTCTCACCCTTCTCACCCACAAACTTCACCGGTTTACGGAAGTCATTTGTCTTAGGTGGGAATTTGGGTGGATCTTGGGTTGTGTCAAGCTTGTTGCAAAGGTGGTTGGGCTTTGGTGTGAAAGAGTTCTTGGGTGCTTTTGGAAGTGGGACTTGGATATCTCCAATCACCTCAAACTCGGGGTTAGACTCAACACACTTCTCATACACACTCTCCCCACTTGTTCTCTCCCACTTTCTCACCCAACTTCTCAAAACCCAAACCACGACCATCCGCTCTCTTGAACTCCTCAATCATGATTTTCAATTGAGGTTCCCGCCCGTACAACCAACCCAACACCTTCCTCAAATAGTCATTCTCATCATAGATGACATCCAAACGGGAAGTAAGTTCAAGATTGCGCAAAGTAACTTCATCACAGCTAGTGCATGCATTGACAACAGGAGATTTCAAGGATGCTTCCAAAGAACTAATGGTAGAACGAGCATCAACAAGCTTAGCATGCATAGTAGGACATGATTTACAAGCACAAAGCAAAGTAGGACTAGCCTTAAGCTCATCATATTCAGTCCTAAGAGCATCTAGTTTAGCCAAAGTGGAAGCATTCTTCTCATTAAGCAACTTGATCTCATTCAACCATGTATCACACTCAAGATATTCAACATCATCAGGAGTAGTAGGAGCAAGTTTCAAAGAGTCATTCTCAAGTTTCAATTCAAGCAATTTGGACTCTAACTCTCCTACTTTCTCACTAGCATTCTCAAGTTGAGCCCTAAGATCTTTCCTCATCTTTTTGGCATCTCTTAGCACACTATCACAATTGTCAATCAAGCCATTCAACCTAGCGATCTCAGCAAGCAAAGAGTCGGGGTCACGGTTTACCTCTTCCTCCGAGTCGGAGTCGCTGTCTTCCTTCTCGCTCTTCTTGCTGCTTGAGCTATGGGCCATGCCACAAAAGCCCTCGAGCGCCACACAGCTCAACCCGCTGAGGTTCCGGCTTGCACTCTTCTTGCCCTTGCGCCTCTCGGCATCTTCATCTTCGCTGCTTGAGCTTGACTGCGCCTCGCTTGAGCTTGAGTCAACGTCGCTCGCACCGGCCACCATCGCTCTTGCCTTGTTCTTCTTGTAGCCGCTCTTGCTCGGTCGCCGCTTGTCCTTGTCCTTGCTCTTGGACTTGTTGAAGTGCTTGCCCTTGGAGGAGTACTTGTCTTCACGCCTCGGGTGCGCCTTGTACTCGTTCACCTTGTACTTGTTCTCCTCCGCTTCGGGCACTCGGCGATGAAGTGGCCACGCTTGCCACACTTGTAGCACGTCCCTGAGCTCCGCCTTGCGTTCCTCCGACTCTCGTGTAGTCGATCAAACCTCCTTGAGAGCAAGGCCAGCTCCTCCTCGCCCAGCACATCACACTCCTCATCTGGAATGGACATAAGAGAAGACAAGGAAAACTGTCGACAGGAAGGGTTAGATTTGCCCTTTGATCCGCCCACAAGAGCAAGACTATGGTCAGCCGAGCCCTAATGCTTGGATTGCAACTTCCTGTCAACCTCAGCCGACTTGAGCTTAGAAAAGAGGTCATCCAACTCAATAGTCAAGTACTACCCAGACTCCTTGATGGCCTCAACCTTAGCACCCCAAACATTTGGGTCCAAGACATGCAAGAGCTTCAAAGCCTGATCATGCTCGGTGTAGGGAAAATCCTCAACATTAGCCTTCATGTTGTTCACGATGGCGGTGAACCTGCGAAACATCGCATCAATGTCCTCATCGGGAAGTGGAGTGAAATTCTCATATTGCATCCAGGTAAGAGACAAAGAGGCGAGCCTTCACATGGTTATCACCACCGTGAGCAACCAACAACTTCTCCCAAATTTGCCAAGCAAGATTCAAATGGCGAACACGCTCAAACTCAGGATCACACAAGCTCCGGACCAAGTGATCAACGGCTTTTGCATTAGCCTCATACTTGGCCTTAGCACCGGCATCGGTCACCATAAGAGTATGGATGTTGACCGGAATAGCATAGGTCTTGTCAAGCACAATGAAATCCAACAGCTTCCCACGAAGAAAGACCATCATACGAGCCGCCCACTTGTGGTAACCCTTGCCATCGAAGTGCGGCGGACCGCCCCGCTCAACGTACGCCATCTTAGGATTCAAGACTTGTCAAAGACGCAAAGAATCCGGCACCAAGCTCTGATACCAATTGAAGGATCAGATGGCGACTAGAGAGGGGGGGAGTGAATAGGAGCCGGTAAAATTCTTTCCAATGAACCCGGCCAATGCCCTAGTCAAATCCTGGTCACACACAAGCGATGGATCGAATCACACAACAATCGCCAAGACCACGAGGTTATGGATCAACCTCTAGCCTTAGGAACGATTCCTTGAAGCACACGCGGAAGCACGAAAGAAGAAAGGGAGGAATCGAACCAAGAAGCAAAGCGCGCAGCCTCTGGCGGACCGTCCCGGCCGGACGGGGCGGACCGTCCGTCCGCGATAGGCCGCGCGGACCGTCCGGCCGGCATCGCGGGCCCCGTCCGCACCCGAGCCGCGGACCGTCCGCCCGAGCCGCGACCGTCCGTTAAAGCCAACAGAACCACCGGTGGCACACCGCGAACCACGGACCGTCCGCGGGGAGCACGCGGACTGTCCGCCAGGCACCCGCGGACCGTCCGCCCGCTGCTGCGGACCGTCCGAAACTCCGTCCAACCAAAACACAAAATCGCGACGGATCGAAACAAAAGACGAGCAAGAACACGAAGAACACGGGACGAACCCTAGCCGCGCGGACCGTCTGCCAGCACCTCGCGGACTGTCCGCCAGGTGCGGACAGAGCAGAAAACGACCGACCCCGAAAGTCAACTCCCCCAAATCATCATCGGATTTCCCAAACGGTTGAAGCTATGGAGACAAGGGTTTGGGGACTTGAAAAGCGTCACACAAGGATGCTATAGCCCAAAAATCTAGCCTCCTAACTCCCTAAAACACCGGGAATCACGAATCCTTTGAGCACCACCAAAAGCTAGAGCACCGAACGAAAAATTACGAATCCAAGTGGTTTCCCGGCGTTTGAGGGCACAAGATCAATCACAAAGATGCACGAGACATCTATCCATGTTTTCCTCAAAGAAATCCGGGGAGAAACCCACTCAAATCTGCGGAATCGAACCAAGAACAAAGGCACAAAAACAAGCACAAAAGACCACGAAAAACACAACTCCGAACCTTCTATACAAACCAGGAAAGATTCACAAGGTCTAGCATGCCGCCCTAGCATCCACCCCTCTCAACAAATCTCTCATGAAGCTCTCATTCTAGCCTAGAGAAAATGGAAGAAAAATAGCTACGAAAATGAGAAAATGGGAGGGAGGAAATGAAACCCTAAGTCACGGAGAGAGAGAGCCATCCACACACACTCATTGCTTATATATCAGGTCCCGCCGGAGTGGTAAATGACTCGACTACCCCTAACTTAACTACTGGCGATACAACCCACGTAGGGGCATTTAGGTAATGTTTGTGGGTTTTGCCATGGGACGGCCACGCCTTTGCCGCACCCCGCGTCCTCCCGACGCAAGCCATGCAATCCCGCCACGTGTCCTCTGCCTCGAAGCTTCCCGACACGCCCGGATGAGGACCAGGAGCATCCCAGTGGTCGGTGGATGACCGCTCCTTAGTGATGAGTGATTGACAACGGGTGTTGGACTGACTCTTGGCTTAGTGCGCAGGTGTAGGCTGCGGCCTAGTTCGTGTTGTTGCAGGTGAAGAACGGGCGCGAAAGGTCTTCAGCCTTGAGGGGCCTCCGGGAGATGGAGAGACAAGTAGGCTTGGTTCGAGGGACCCGGTGGACAGCGGGACTGGGTGCGGGTCACATGGTGGCGACACAAGCAAGACGAAGTCATGGACAAGTGAGCCGGTGCACGGTGGCGGTCAAGTCAAGCGGTTTGGCGGGAGGCCGGACCGAGCACGCGGGGTTTGGTGGTTTGCCCACAAAACCATCGGCGGACGGTTTCTTGGTTTGGGCCTCAAAACCAAGTCCGAGGGCCCAACACGACGGAGACGGGATCCGGGCGTGTCGGGAAGCTTCGAAGCGGAGGACACGCGGCGGGATCGCATGGCTTGCGTCGGGAGGACGCGGGGTGCGGCAAAGGCGTGGCCGTCCGATGGCAAGACCCACAAACATTACCAAAATGCCCCTACGTGGGTTGTATCGCCAGTAGTGTAGTTAGGGGTAGTCGAGTCATTTACCACTCCGGCGGGACCTGATATATAAGCCTGGAGTGTGTGTTGATGGCTCTTGCTCTCCGTGACTTAGGGTTTCATTTGCTCCCTCCTCTTTTTCATTTTCGTAGCCATTTTTCTTCCATTTTTCTCTAGGCTAGCATGAGAGCTTCATGAGAGATTTGTTGAGAGGGATGGATGCTAGGGCGGCATGCTAGACCTTGTGAATCTTTCTGGTTTGTATAGAAGATTCGGGGTTGTTTTTCGTGCCTTTTTGTGCTCTTTTTCGTGTCTTTGTTCCCGGTGTGATTCCGTGGATTTGAGTGAGTTTCTCCCCGGATTTCTTTGAGGGAAACATGGATAGATGTCTTGTGCATCTTTGTGCTTGATCTTGTGCCCTCAAACGCCGGAAACCACTTCGATTCGTGAGTTTTCGTTCGGTGCTCTAGCTTTTGGTGGTGCTCAAAGGATTCGCGATTCCCGGTGATTTAGGGAGTTAGGAGGCAAGATTTTTGGGCTATAGCATCCTTGTGTGACGCTTTTCAAGTCCCCAAACCCTTGTCTCCATAGCTTCAACCGTTTGGGAAATCCGATGATGATTTGGGGGAGTTGACTTTCGGGGTCGGGCTATTTTACGTCGTCCGTCCGCACGGCGGACGGTCCGCGAGGACCGGGCGGACGGTCCGCGCGGCTCCCGATTCATCCCGTGTTCTTCGTGTTCTTGCTCGTCCTTTGCTTCAATCCGTTGTGTTTTTGGTTTTTGGTTGGACGAAGTTTCGGACGGTCCGCCGGTGTCGGGCGGACGGTCCGCGGGTGCTAGGCGGACGGTCCGCGTGCTCCCCGCGGACGGTCCGTGGCACGGGGGTGTCTTTGGGTCGTTCGTGTAAATTAACGGACGGTCCGTGGCTAAGGCCGGATGGTCCGCGGCCGGGTGCGGACGGTCCGCGGTACCGGCCGGACGGTCCGCGCGGCTCTTGCGGACGGTCGCCCCTCTGCGCGGACGGTCCGCGAGCTCGTGTGCTTTGCTTCTTGGTTCGATTCCTTCCTCCCTTTCTAGTGCTTCCGCGTGTGCTTTGAGGAATCGTTCCTAGGGCTAGAGGTTGATCCATAACCTAGTGGTCTTGGCGATTGGTGCGTGATTCGATCCATCGTTTGTGTGTGACCGGGATTTGAGTAGGACATAGGCGGGTTCTTTGGGAAGAATTTTTACCGGCTCCTATTCACTCCCCCCCCCTCTCTAGTCGCCATCCGATCCTTCAATTGGTATCGTAGCTTGGTGCGGATTCTTTGCGACTTTGACAAGTCTCGAATCCTAAGATGGCGTACGTTGAGCGGGGCGGTCCGCCGCACTTCGATGGCAAGGGTTACCACAAGTGGGCGGCTCGTATGAGGATTTTTCTTCGAGGAAAGCTGTTGGAGTTTATTGTGCTTGACAAGACATATGCTATTCCGGTCAACATCCATACTCTTATGGTGACCGATGCCGATGCCAAGGCCAAGTATGAGGCTAATGCAAAAGCCGTTGATCACTTGTGCCGGAGCTTGTGTGATCCGAGTTTGATCGTGTTCGCCATTTGGATCTTGCTTGGCAAATTTGGGATAAGTTGTTGGTTGCTCACGGTGGTGATAACCATGTGAAGGCTCGCCTCTTTGTCTCTTACCGGATGCAATATGAGAATTTCACTCCACTTCCGGTGAGGACATTGATGCGATGTTTCAGAGGTTCATCGCCATCGTGAACAACATGAAGGCTAATGTTGAGGATTTTCCGTACTCCGAGCATGATCAGGCTTTGAAGCTCTTGCATGTCTTGGATCCAAATGTTTGGGGTGCTAAGGTTGAGGCCATCAAGGAGTCTGGGAATTATTTGACTATTGAGTTGGATGACCTCTTTTCTAAGCTCAAGTCGGCTGAGGTTGACAGGAAGATGCTATCCAAGCATGAGGGCTCGACTGACCATAGTCTTGCTCTTGTGGGAGGATCAAAGGGCAAATCTAACCCTTCCTGTCGACAGTTTTCTTTGTCCTCTCTTATGTCCATTCCAGATGAGGAGTTTGATGTGCTGGGCGAGGAGGAGCTGGCCTTGCTCTCAAGAAGATTTGAACGACTACACGAGAGTCGGAGGAACGCAAGGCGGAGCTCAGGGACGTGCTACAAGTGTGGCAAGCGTGGCCACTTCATCGCCGAGTGCCGGAAGCGGAGGAGAACAAGTACAAGGTGAACGAGTACAAGGCGCACCCGAGGCGTGAAGACAAGTACTCCTCCAAGGGCAAGCACTTCAACAAGTCCAAGAGCAAGGACAAGGACAAGCGGCGACCGAGCAAGAGCACCTACAAGAAGAACAAGGCAAGAGCGATGGTGGCCGGTGCGAGCGATGTCGACTCAAGCTCAAGCGAGGAGCGATCAAGCTCAAGCGGCGAAGATGAAGACGCGGGAGGCGCAGCGGCAAGAAGAGTGCAAGCGGAACCTCAGCGGGCTGAGCTGTGTGGCGCTCGAGGGCTTTTGTGGCATGGCCCATAGCTCGAGCAGCAAGAAGAGTGTGAAGGAGGACAGCGACTCCGACTCGGAGGATGAGGTAAACCGTGATCCCGACTCTTTGCTTGCTGAGATTGCTAGGTTGAATGGTTTGCTTGATAACCGTGATAGTGTGCTGAGAGATGCCAAAAAGATGAGAAAAGATCTTAGGGCTCAGCTTGAGAATGCTAGTGAGAAAGTAGGAGAGTTAGAGTCAAAATTGCTTGAATTGAAACTTGAGAATGACTCTTTGAAACTTGCTCCTACTTCTCCTGATGATGTTGAATGTGTTGAATGTGATGCTTGGTTGAATGAGATTAAAATGCTTAATGAGAAGAATGCTTCTATTTTGGCTCAACTAGATGCTCTTAGGACTGAACACGATGAGCTTAAGGCTAGACCTACTTTGCTTGGTGCTTGCAAATCATGTCCTACTATGCATGCTAAGCTTGTCGATGCTCGTTCTACCATTAGTTCTTTGGAAGCATCTTTGAAATCTCCTGTTGCAAATGCATGTTCTAGCTGTGATGAAGTCACTTTGCGTAATCTTGAGCTTACTTCCCGGTTGGATGTCATTTATGAGGAGAATGACTATCTGAGGAAAGTGTTGGGTTGGTTGTCTGGGCAGGAACCTCAGTTGAAAATCATGATTGAGGAGTTCAAGAGAGATGATGGTCGTGGTTTGGGGTTTGAGAAGTTGGGTGAGAAAGTGGGAGAGAACAGTGGGGAAAGTGTGTACGAGAAGTGTGTTGAGTCTAACCCCGTGTTTGAGGTGATCGGAGAGATCCAAGTCCCACTCCCAAAAGCACCCAAGAACTCTTTCACACCAAAGCCCAACCACCTTTGCAACAAGCTTGACACAACCCAAGATCCACCCAAATTCCCACCTAAGACAAATGATTTCCGAAACCGAGTGAAGTTTGTGGGTGAGAAGGGTGAGAAGCCTAAAGAGAAGCCGAGCCAAAACCAAAACCCATCCCCTTCGGGTGTGAGTATTGTGGCAAGGAGAGGCATCTTGCGAGTTTCGCTACAAGAGGAAGAGGGATGAAAGGCTTGCTAGGGAGCAAGCAAACCGGGACGAGTATCGCCGGCCCTCGCGGTATTCCCGAGCCTAGAGTGCCACTTCCACGGGGTGTGGGAAGTGTGAGGAGTGTTGGCGTGGTTCCCACGGAGAGGTGGTGGTGGTGAGAGGTTTGTCGGGAGAGATGATGGTGTGCGTCTTGGTGAGAGGTTTGGTCGGGCTCGTGGTGGTTTTTCGGACGTCCTCCTACTCGTCCTCAGTACGGGTTTAGGAGAGATGATCGCAGCTTTGGGTTCCAGAGGAACTACGGACCATGTTTTCCCCCTCGTGGTGCTCGTACTCCTCCCATGGGACATGGGAAGTTTGGTGGCAAGGGAGTGATGTTTGCTAACCCCTCTTTTGAGCGAGATGGCTCGACACCGGTTTAACTTTCTCCGTGCTAACCCCGGTGTCGAGTCGCTAGCTCATTCTCGTTCTTGTTTCGGCGCAGCGGGGAGGCTTGGAGAACATTTGGTTGATCGACTCCGGGTGTTCTCGACACATGACCGGGAGATAAGAAGTGGTTCTCCGGCCCTCACCCCGGTAAAGGAAAAGATGTACATTACATTTGGGGACAATGGACGAGGTAGGGTGCTTTGTCCGAGGGTGTTGTGCATGTGAGTGACAAGGTAACGTTGAAGAGAGTGGCTCTTGTGAAGTCTTTGGGTTTTAATTTGCTTTCGGTTTCTCGGTTGCTTGATGAGGGTTTTGAGGTGCGTTTCAAGTCCGGCGAGTCTCGTTTGCTTGATTCTCGAGGTGATCTTGTACGTATGATCATCCCCGAGGGTCGGATTTTCGGGGCTGATTTCTCTCGTTCTTTGGGTCCGCTTTCGTTTGTTTGATGGCTGGTCCTTCTTCGATTTGTGGAAATGGCATAGGCGGTTGGGACACTTGAGCTTTGATTTGGTTTCCCGCTTGAGTGGTCTTGACTCGGTCCGAGGATTGCCGAAGTTGAAGTTTGAGAAGGATTTGGTTTGTGCTCCTTGTAGGCATGGTAAGATGGTAGCCACTTCCCATCCACCCCTGACCGATGTCATGACCGAGCGTCCGACGGAGCCGTTGCATATGGACCTTGTTGGGCCGGCTCGAGTTCGCTCGGTGGGTGGGAAGTGGTATGTCCTTGTTGTGGTGGACGATTACTCTCGCTATGCACGGGTGTTCTTCTTGGAGGATAAGAGTGAGACTTTTGGTTTTGTTCGAGATCCGATCGTGAGGTTGAAAAACGAGAGGCATGGGAATGCTATTCGAGCTATCCGCAGGTGATAATGGCTGCGAGTTCAAGAACTCTCGTCTTGATGCCTTTTGTCGTGATCTAGGTCTTGAACATCGGTATTCGACCCCTTATGTGCCCCCTCAAAATGGAGTCGTGGAAAGGAAAAATCGGACTCTTTGTGAGATGGCTAGGACGATGCTCGATGAGCACGGGACTCCTAGGAGGTTTTGGGCCGAGGCGGTCAATACGGACTTGCCATGTTTCCAATCGGATTTTATTGAGAGCTTTCAAGAAGAAGACCTGTTATGAGCTTATGCATGGTCGGGCACCCAAGGTGAGTCACTTCCGAGTTTTTGGTCGCAAGTGCTTCATTTTGAAGAAGGGAAAACTCGACAAGTTTGAGGCTAGGTCTAGTGATGGTATTTTCTTTGGATATGCTAACCACTCTAGAGCCTATAGGGTGCTTAACCTTGAGACTAACAAAATCATGGAGACTTGCGAGGTAACCTTCGACGAGACAATGCCATGTACCTCTCTTGGTTTTGAATGTGCAGGTGATGAAGAGATGGCCGAGGACCTCTTTGAGGAGGAGAAAGATGAAGATGGAGATGATGATGGGGAGAACCATGCGCCTGAAGCTGAGCGTGTACCCACTACTTCCCCTACGGCCACTTTGGAGCGTGGACCATCTACTTCATGGACAACGACGGTGCAACAAGAGGACCAGGCGAGAGAAGCTGAAGTTGAGGGGGAGGTAGTCTCGAGGCGTGAGGCTCCCCGGCGGATTCAAGAAGTGCATCCCCTGTCGAAGATCATTGGAGACATCAATGAATGCACTACACGGTCGAGGTCCAGGAATTCCTCTCATTTTGCTCATGCTGCTTTTGTTGCTACTTTTGAGCCCAAGGACATTGGACATGCTTTATCTGATGCAAACTGGGTCAATTCTATGCATGAGGAGTTGGAAAATTTTGAGAGGAACCGGGTGTGGGAGTTAGTTGAACCACCTCCAAATTGCCATCCCATAGGAACCAAGTGGGTTTGGAAGAACAAAGAGGGAGAGAATGGGATGGTTGTGAGGAACAAGTCCGGACTTGTTGCTCGGGGGTTTAGTCGAAGGAGGGGATCGACTATGAGGAGACCTTTGCTCCCGTGGCCCGTCTTGAGGCAATTCGGATCCTTCTAGCCTTTGCCGTGGCTAAAGGGTTCAAGTTGTTTCGGATGGACGTGAAGAGTGCTTTTCTCGAATGGGGTCATAGAGGAGGAGGTGTATGTGAAGCGACCACCACCGGGGTTTGAGAGCGAGTTGTACCCACACGGGGTATACGGGTTGAAAAGGGCTCGTATGGGTTGAAACGGGCGCCCGTGCTTGGTATGGGAGATTGAGAGGTTTTCTTTTGAGCGAGAGGGTTTGTGATGGGTACCGTGGATAGAACCTTGTTTCTCCTCAAGCATGGGAATGACTTGCTGATTGTTCAGATTTACGTGGATGATATTGTCTTTGGTGGCTCGTCACATAACCTTGTTGCCAAGTTTGCAGATGAGATGAGCAGGGAGTTCGAGATGAGCATGATGGGCGAGTTGCGGTATTTTCTCGGGGCGGATCAAGCAAGTGAAGGACGGTACATTTGTGCACCAAACCAAGTACACGAAAGACATGCTGAGGAAGTTCCAGATGCAAGATGTGAAGCCGATGTCGACTCCCATGGGGAGTACGGCCACTTTGGATGCGGATGAGGATGGAGAACCGGTGGACCGGCGGGAGTACGGGGAGCATGATCGGCTCCCTCCTCTACTTGACGGCGACGAGGCCGGACATACGGTTCGGCGTGTGTCCGTGCGCTCGTTTTCGAGCTTCGCCGAGGACATC
Organism: Cenchrus americanus; assembly: GCA_947561735.1. Lineage (NCBI taxonomy): Eukaryota > Viridiplantae > Streptophyta > Magnoliopsida > Poales > Poaceae > Cenchrus > Cenchrus americanus. The sequence continues at coordinate 157,969,335 of OX387242.1, read as the reverse complement.
ACATCGACGAGCCGTCAAGAGGATCTTCGTGTACCTACGATCCGCCCCTCGGTCTTGGCCTTTGGTATTCTTCCTCTTCGACTCGTCTCTTCATGGTTTTTCGATGCGGATTTTGCTGGTTGTCGAGTCGAGAGGAAGTCTACTTCGGCACTTGTCGGTTTCTTGGTTCTTCGTTGGTCTCATGGTCTTCCCGCAAGCGGTCTAGTGTAGCTCGGTCTACCACGCGCAGGCGGAGTATGTTGTTGCCGCTAGTTGTTGCTCCCGAGTTGTTGTGGATTTCATACACTTTGAGAGACTTTGGTGAGGAGTGCACCCGGATCCCACTTCTTTGTGATAGCACCGGTGCCATAAGCGTAGCCAAAAACCCAGTGCTTCACTCCGAACCAAACACATAGAGGTGAGGTATCATTTCCGAGGGACAATGTGGAGAAAGGAACCATCGTTTTGAGCCATGTCCCTACCCAAGATCAGCTAGCCGACATCTTTACAAAGCCTCTCGACCAAGCTACCTTTGTGCGCTTGCGGGGGAACTTGGGGTTTGTTGCCCTTTCTAGTTGATTCTTGGGGGATTTCCTTTGTGTATCATATGTATCATACCATGTTTACTTTGATGTATATACATGCTTTGCTTGATGTACAAACCATGGTAGGATAGCCATCTTGTCATATATCATGTTGCATTTGTGTCATATTGCATTTTAGGATGATGAGCTTCTTTCATATGCCATATTTGAGTCTCTTTGGCTATTTGTGAGATATTGGTTATATGTGTGGAGAAATGGTGATGTGAGGCTATGCTCTTGGAATATTTGAGATATATGTGTGGTGAGATAGCCCCTTTTTGAGATAAATGCTTAACTTGACTAATTTTTGATGAAATATGCTCCACTCGTGTGTAGTTGTGTATCCATGTCACAATTTGGTCTAAATATGCTTTTCATGCTTAGATTGTGCTTGGATGCCCTGTTCTTGCATTTGGGCCAAAGGTCGGATATCATTGTGAATGTTTAGCCTATGTTGCATTCATGGGGGAGCATAAGCTTCTTTTTGCCGCAAAGGCACTTCATGTACCATGAAATGAATTAATCTTGAAAAGAAGTGCATAATGCTTGAAAAATGCTCCATCCATCATGTCTATGCTTAAAATGTCTTATCTTTCACATATGGGTGCAAAACATGTTGCATGATGTTCACCAGTGGAGAAGTCTCCCCGAAGTGGACACATGGCTCATGAGCTTTGACATGACATGCTTTGCTTTATGGGTGTTTGCCATGATCTTTTGCTGAGAATTTGATATCCTTGTATGATCTTTAAATGGTATGCATGTTTGTGGCTCAAGTGTGACATGGATAGGCTTTTACATGTGAAGCGAGCCTTCTTTTGGTAAAACTGCTTAATTCTGAAAATTTTTGCTTTGTCACATGCTTGTATTTTCATATATTACTTGTGGCAATGCTTTGACTATGCTATGATTCATGTGTGTGATCTTTGTCTCATTTTTAGCCTTTGACACTAGATTTGGCCTATTTGAGAAGCTCATGTAGTTGTTTATATGCTTTGCTTTTGCATTTCTACATTTTCACCTTGATTCATACATTGTCAACAAGGGGGAGAAAAGGTGAGCTTAATGAAAATTCAGAAAAAGGTGAGCTGAAATTTGGAAGTGTGCATCCACATGTTCAGGGGGAGGCATTTGTTCAGGGGGAGCTTTCTTGCTGTTTTCGGTGTGGATTTTGTGCTTTGCTTGGCTTGTGACCTTTCTTCGCCTTTCTTCGGTTTTGGTCATGAGTTGAGCTTCCTTGTTTTTCCTTCTTCTTCCTTTCTCTCTTAATCTGAATTTCATTTTGTGTTGTGTGTTGTCAATGCACTCATCAAGGGGGAGATTGAGGACCAGGAGCGTCCCAGTGGTCGGTGGATGACCGCTCCTTAGTGATGAGTGATTGACAACGGGTGTTGGACTGACTCTTGGCTTAGTGCGCAGGTGTAGGCTGCGGCCTAGTTCGTGTTGTTGCGAGGTGAAGAACGGGCGCGAAAGGTCTTCGGCCTTGAGGGGCCTCCGGGAGATGGAGAGACAAGTAGGCTTGGTTCGAGGGACCGGTGGACGGCGGGGCCGGGTGCGGGTCACATGGTGGTGACACAAGCAAGACGAAGTCATGGACAAGTGAGCCGGTGCACGGTGGCGGTCAAGTCAAGCGGTTTGGCGGGAGGCCGGACCGAGCACGCGGGGTTTGGTGGTTTGCCCACAAAACCATCGGCGGACGGTTTCTTGGTTTGGGCCTCAAAACCAAGTCCGAGGGCCCAACACGACGGAGACGGGATCCGGCGTGTCGGGAAGCTTCGAAGCGGAGGACACGCGGCGGGATCGCATGGCTTGCGTCGGGAGGACGCGGGGTGCGGCAAAGGCGTGGCCGTCCGATGGCAAGACCCACAAACATTACCAAAATGCCCCTACGTGGGTTGTATCGCCAGTAGTGTAGTTAGGGGTAGTCGAGTCATTTACCACTCGGCGGGACCTGATATATAAGCCTGGAGTGTGTGTTGATGGCTCTTGCTCTCCGTGACTTAGGGTTTCATTTGCTCCCTCCTCTTTTTCATTTTCGTAGCCATTTTTCTTCCATTTTTCTCTAGGCTAGCATGAGAGCTTCATGAGAGATTTGTTGAGAGGGATGGATGCTAGGGCGGCATGCTAGACCTTGTGAATCTTTCCTGGTTTGTATAGAAGATTCGGGGTTGTTTTTCGTGCCTTTTTGTGCTCTTTTTCGTGTCTTTGTTCCCGGTGTGATTCCGTGGATTTGAGTGAGTTTCTCCCCGGATTTCTTTGAGGGAAACATGGATAGATGTCTTGTGCATCTTTGTGCTTGATCTTGTGCCCTCAAACGCCGGGAAACCACTTCGATTCGTGAGTTTTCGTTCGGTGCTCTAGCTTTTGGTGGTGCTCAAAGGATTCGCGATTCCCGGTGATTTAGGGAGTTAGGAGGCAAGATTTTTGGGCTATAGCATCCTTGTGTGACGCTTTTTCAAGTCCCCAAACCCTTGTCTCCATAGCTTCAACCGTTTGGGAAATCCGATGATGATTTGGGGGAGTTGACTTTCGGGGTCGGGCTATTTTTACGTTCGTCCGCACCTGGCGGACGGTCCGCGAGGACCAGGCGGACGGTCCGCGTGGCTCCAGTTCATCCCGTGTTCTTCGTGTTCTTGCTCGTCCTTTGCTTCAATCCGTTGTGTTTTTGGTTTTTGGTTGGACGAAGTTTCGGACAGTCCGCGGTGTCGGGCGGACGGTCCGCGGGTGCTAGGCGGACGGTCCGCGTGCTCCCCGCGGACGGTCCGTGGCACGGGGGTGTCTTTGGGTCGTTCGTGTAAATTAACGGACGGTCCGTGGCTAAGGCCGGACGGTCCGCGGCCGGGTGCGGACGGGGTCCGCGGTACCCGGCCGGACGGTCCGCGCGGCTCTTGCGGACGGTCCGCCCCTCCTGCGCGGACGGTCCGCCAGAGCCTGTGTGCTTTGCTTCTTGGTTCGATTCCTTCCTCCCTTTCTAGTGCTTCCGCGTGTGCTTTGAGGAATCGTTCCTAGGGCTAGAGGTTGATCCATAACCTAGTGGTCTTGGCGATTGGTGCGTGATTCGATCCATCGTTTGTGTGTGACCGGGATTTGAGTAGGACATAGGCCGGGTTCTTTGGGAAGAATTTTTACCAGCTCCTATTCACTCCCCCCCCTCTCTAGTCGCCATCTGATCTTTCAATGGATCCCATCTCCGTCGTGTTGGGCCCTCGGACTTGGTTTTCAGGCCCAAACCAAGAAACCGCCCGCCGATGGTTTTGTGGGCAAACCACCAAACCCCGCGTGCTCGGTCCGGCCTCCCGCCAAACCACTTGACTCGACCGCCACCGTGCACCGGCTCATCTGTCCATGACTTCGTCTTGCTCGTGTCGCCACCATGTGGCCCGCACCCAGTCCCGCTATCCACCGGGTCCCTCGAACCGAGCCTACTTGTCTCTCCATCACCCGGAGGCCCCTCAAGGCTGAAGACCTTTCGCGCCCGTTCTTCACCTTCAACAACACGAACTAGGCCGCAGCCTACACCTGCGCACTAAGCCAAGAGTCAGTCCAACACCCGTTGTCAATCACTCATCACTGAGGAGCGGTCATCCATCGACCACTGGGACGCTCCTGGTCCTCATTCCCACACATTGAGGCAACATCTCACTACAGCCCCAGTGCTAGTGCAGCCGGATAATTCTAAACCGTTTGAAGTCTTTTGTGATGCTTCGGGCACTGGTCTCGGTTGTGTTCTTATGCAAGAAAATCGAGTCATTGCCTATGCCTCACGATCGCTCCGACCCCATGAAGTGAATTACCCGACCCATGATCTTGAGTTAGCAGCAGTCGTTCATGCTCTCAAGATTTGGAGGCATTATCTTATGGGAAACCGTTGTAATATCTTCACCGATCACAAGAGTCTTAAGTATATCTTCACCCAATCAGAATTGAACATGAGGCAGAGAAGATGGTTGGAATTGATAAAGGACTATGATCTAGAAGTACACTATCATCCCGGAAAAGCCAATGTTGTTGCAGATGCGCTTAGCCGAAAGGTTCACTGCAACTGCTTAACCGTGGAGTCGTATAGTGAGACTTTGTGTGAAGACTTGCGGAAGCTCCGATTGGAAATTGTGGAGCAAGGAAATCTGAATGCTATCTCTGCTGAGTCCAATCTATATGACAGAATCGTATTGGCTCAACTCAATGATGAAGGTGTCCAGCTAATAAAACAGAGATTAGCGGAAGAAGACCCCAAATATAGTTATTTCCGTAAGGATGCAAAAGATGTGGTGTGGTTTGAGCAATGTCTCGTAGTTCCTGTTGATCCGGAACTCCGAAACGAAATTTTCGACGAAGCTCATCTTTCCAAATTCTCTATTCACCCCGGAAGCACCAAAATGTATCAGGATTTGAAGAAAAACTTTTGGTGGTCAAACATGAAGGTAGACATAGCCAAATATGTGGCAGAGTGTGATACTTGTCATCGAGTCAAAGCAAACCATTTGAAGTCAGCCGGTGTACTTCAACCGTTGACTATACCTTTGTGGAAGTGGGATGACATAAGTATGGATTTTATAGTGGGTTTACCCCTGACTGCCAGAAAGAAGGATTCCATCTGGGTTATAGTGGACCGATTGACCAAGAACGCTCATTTCATCGCAGTGCACACCACTTACTCCGTCCAAGATTATGCAGAACTCTATATCGATCAAATTGTGCGCCTGCACGGGATTCCCAAGACCGTTGTTTCTGATCGAGGTACTCAATTTGTGGCTCGTTTTTGGGAACAATTGCATGAATCTTTGGGAACCAAATTGATTCGTAGTTCAAGTTCTCATCCTCAGACCGATGGTCAAACCGATCGAGTCAATCAAATTGTGGAAGACGTGCTGAGAGCAAGCATCATGCATTTTGATAAGAGTTGGGACAAGTGTCTATCTTTGGCAGAATTCTCTTATAACAATAGTTATCAAGCTAGTTTGAAGATGGCACTGTTTGAAGCTCTTTATGGACGAAGATGTCGAACCCCTTTGAATTGGTCAGAAGCCGGAGAGCGAACGCTCTTTGGTCCAGATTTAGTTAAAGACGCAGAAGAGAAGGTGGAAGTGATCAGAGAAAACTTGAAGTTAGCTCAAATGAGACAAAAGAGTTACCATGACAAAGGGACAGCACCCCGACACTATGCAGTGGGTGATTACGTATACCTCAAGGTTTCCCCGACCAAAGGTGTACAGAGGTTTGGCGTCAAAGGGAAATTAGCCCCACGGTATATTGGCCCATACGAGATCATTGAAATATGTGGACCAGTCACTTATCGTATCCGACTTCCGGATCGATTCTCGGCTGTGCACAATGTGTTTCATGTGACACAATTGAAGAAAGGTGTGAAAGTACCCGAGACAGAAGTGATCACGGAAGCGAACGCTTGGATCGAGCCAGATCTTTCAGTGGTAGAGCATCCGCTGAGAGTGCTAGATCAAAAAGAAAGGCAAACTAGGAGACATACCGTGAAGATGTACAAGATACAATGGAGTCACCATACTGAAGAAGAAGCTACGTGGGAGACCGAGCACTTCCTCAACACCAAGTATCCGGGTTTTCTTCAATCGCGAAACGGTAAGAACCTTACCCCTACCTTTGTCTTTAATTTTCGAATCTCGGGTCGAGATTCCTTTTAAGGGGGGTAGGCTGTGACGCCCCAGGTTCTAATTAACGTCATTAGCGCTAACAACCGGTTCAGCCGAGTCAAACCCGCTGGCAATGGTCAAACCTAGGTCAACCTGGGTCATCACCCCGAAAACCTCGCCATTGAACCCTATTGAACCCCTTGACCGAGCCTGCACACACCCGTGGTCAACCCGTGGTCAAAGACACGGTCAAACCCCGCTTAACCGTTGACGTCAACGAATGTCGTCCGGAACTTTTGCCGCGTTCCCCAAAATTCACCTAAACACTTCAAAATCTACCTTTATGAAAGTTGTCCATCTTGTTGAGGGACACAACTTTCGTGTAGATTGGCATTTCAAATTTTGGGTGGAAATTAGCGAAAAACTCAATCGACTGACAGTACCTCCTGTTTTTCAGAACAGCCCGACATTCAATGTTGGCACGACGTTCCTGCAAAATCCGTTGAGACAAACACTAGACGGCCTTTACAAAAGTTGTAGAGGGTAGTTAGATCTACAACTTTCTTGTTGACCACATTGTGCACTTCTATTCAGAAATTTTGGGTAAAACGCTGTCGAACACCGCCACGTCGACACGTTTCAGACTGCCCCGCTCGCTCCCGCGCGCCGGCCCGCGCCGCGTCGAGCCGGGCCGCGCCGCGTCGAGCCGGGCCGCACCGCGCGCGCGCGCGCGCGGCTAGCCGCCGTGCGAGGCCGCCCCCGCGCCCGAGGCCGCCGCCCGCGTCCCGAGGGAGAGCGCCCGGCCGAGGCGCGCCTTCCCTAGGCCGTGGGCTCCTTCCCCACGCCGCACGCCCGCCGAAGTTGCCTAGAACGCCACGACGTCGTACCACGGACGGCGCACCCGGGAGACCGGCGGCGGTCCGACCGCCGCCGTCCGTGCGCGACGCGGAGCTTATAAGGGGTCGTTCTTCGCGTGTGTGCGCGTGTATCTTCCCCCTCTCATTCCCTTGCCGCGCCACGCCCGCTCGGCGAGCGCGCCGCCGCGCGCAGTGCTGCCCGCGGCGGGCCGCCGCCGCTGGCCGCCGGTGCGCCGCGCGCCGGCCGCCTCCAAGGGCCAATTAACCCCCCAAATCGGCCCCTAGTAACCCTAGCTCGCTCCTCCACCCTTCCCCGGCCACACTCCGGCGAAGCCCCGGCCGGAATCTCACCGGAACCGCCGCTGCACCGCCCCGGGGACTACATTGCAAAGGGGAAAAACTTTTCAGGGGCCTAACTGCGAAAGGGTAACTCCAATAGTGTAGTGATTTTGCTGTTTCTTGTTAATTGTGTAGAAAATCTCAGAAAAATCAGACAAATGTAAAACCAATTTTTTTAGATCCGCTGTGAATTATCCTACAACTTTTGTTATTCTAGCCTGAGCTAATTCCTGTTGGTTTTTGCATGAAAAATACAATTGTGAAAACCCTAGATCTGCAATAACTCAAAAACTGTAACTCCTTTTTGTCCACTTTTCGGATATGTTGTGTGTTAGGTCATGACTAGCTCCTATGCCAAAAATTGCACAAAGTTATGATGTAAATATTTTTATAAAAATGTTTTTCCATTTCTGCCAGATCTGCATAAATGATTTTTCTTGCTAAATATATCTATGTTTTTGAGCCCAACTTGTGCACACTGTCTTTTAATATCAAAATGCACATCTTGTGAATTAATCATGATTTTTGGATTAACAGAAATAATTATTCTTGATTTATGCATGTTTTCCTTTGTAAATTAATAAACCAAGTTCAGTAGAGATTCCATGTGAACATGCTGGTTCTTTAGGCTTGTTTAGGACCAGAGAGCATGAACAAGAAAGTTTGGATCATTTTGATGCTTATTTATTTTTGTATGCATTTAAAATGGAATCACTAGCTAGCCTTTGATATTTTCCATAACATTTAATTTCCTAGCCTCCAACACTTACATGTGGGTCCAATGGACCAGTATAGGTGCTAGTAGGCTTAAGAAACACTTATTTAGTTTTTGGTAATTTAATTGCTTAATAAAAAGCTTAAAACCCCTTTTAATATTAAAGGGAAATTAAATAAAGAAAAACCCTTATTTAATTCCGTTTCCTTTTGAAAGTATTATCTAATTCAATTAAAAGATAATTAATTCTCATTGCTGATAAGGAATTAATTCATGGATAAAAATATTATTCATATCTTTGCTTGTGAAAGGAAAAGGGTTAAAGCTTTCACATGAAATGACAAGTACAAAGAAACCTTTATTCAATTATGCAATAAAAGAATAACCCATGTACAACCAATAACCTTCCTAAAGGAGAAATCACCAAACCACCCATGTTAACTTGAATGTGGTTGCAAATCAGGTTAAAAAGGTTAAATATACCCACCCACTGCTGTTGGTGAATTTAAATTAAATTATTTACATATATAGGTACACAATCACTATTTAATAAAGAATATTTAATAAAGAATTGCATATTGTTCCTTTGGGGAAGAGTATGCTAAATGTATTCTTATCTAGGTGAATGTGTCCAACTAATGCACCCTATGGTTGTAATTTATTGTTTGTGATTAATTAAATTAAAATCGTCAAGTAAATCTTGCATTTGCATCCTCGTGTAGATCTTCCGAACGGTAGCTGTACGCGTGTGCCGGAAGGAGGAGACAGAGGAGCTGACGGAGACGTGCACCACGTCGTTGTAGAGCAAGACCTGGACCAAGTCCAGAAGGGCCCAAGGCCAACCTTGCCATCGAAGGCAAGCCCCGGATCATTAACCCTGTTTCTAAAATTTATGTAATTATCATTGCTATGATTGTGCATTTACGTTTCAGGAGTTGATTTGAAACCCTAGATGCATGATCCCTAGGTACCTATGCTCTATCACTAGTATGCTAGGTCGATAGCTGCTATGCTATAGGACCGATAGAAGTCGAGTGATGTTCGTCACTCGCGAGAATAGGTTCTTATGTTGGAATCATAAGATCTTTATAAACGAATTGCTCATGTGGTAAGAGCATGGGATTGGGCTCCGGTCCAGTGGCTTTCGTGGGCTAAGCTTTTGAACGTACTAAACATATGCCGGGAATGGGACCGGTAAGCCTAGTACCCGATTGACGCAAAGAAGGGAACCTTTCCCTACTAAACCTCGGGGCACTTGTGTCCCCCCGCTTGCAACAAAGGTGGTACCCGAGTGAGTCCGGACGTTCGTGTGGGAGCGATCCGATAAACCTTGTACCAAGGAATGTAGGTTCCGCTCCCGAGCCGAAGATCGATGGGAACGGCACCGGGAAAGTTGTCCTTGCGGGAGCAACCTACCGTGTGTTTGGGTTTACCTTGCAAGGTTTAAATCAATCGATTGTCGGCCTCTCACCGTTATCCGAGACTGCTTAATCAACTGGCCATGATATCCCATAATGATGGAACTCGAGGAATATGGTTGGATGAATTAATTGCTTGTCCAATTCTTGATTGAATTAGTTGGCACACTTAGAAATGGTAATCAACTAGAACTTGTGCTAAAAGATTGAAAGTAAGGATCTACCCTTAGTAGCTGTTTAGCAAAAGAAACTCCACCGGCCAAAAGCCTTTCATGTCTAGAGGTTGGTGATGTAGTCATCACCCGACGGTTAAGTCTTGCTGAGTATTAGTATACTCAGCCTTGCTTTAAAAATTGTTGTTGCAGGTGTGATTGACCGGAAGGGTGACGACAAGTAATGACATCACGGATGGCCTCCTGTGATGTTTACCGTTGTGCTAGTTTATATTTATTTCCGCTGTATTTTCGAACTCTGAACCTTTACCCCATGTCGTGAACAATGGTTTGTAATAAAATGTTTAATTCATGTTGTACTCTGGACTCGCCTTCGCGTGAGTTTAATGCATGTATCGATCCTCTGTTCGATGTCCAAGTGATTTACCGGGCGTTAACCCGGCAACTATCGACAGGATGATACTTTACTATTGCTTAATGACCAAAGTGGATCGGCCTTAGGCGATAGTACGGTATTTTCCTGGGCGGGTTGTCACATTACTCCTCCTGTCTCACTTTTGATTCAGGCTAGAGTAGTTCTACTTCAGGTTCCAAGTTTACTTTGGGATCTAGGTATGAGTTCTCTTGTATCTTTATTTTATTGAATGACTTTGATCTACTTCGATTATTTAGCTATTTCATATAAAGTTGTGCTTGTATACAAGGATGATTTTTCATTGTTCTTCACTTGTTCATCATTTAGAGGCTCATGTTCTTGATGAACAAGGCCTTTCAATCCAGTTGATGAGTGACTTACACATGTTTTCGGTGTTTGTTCATAAGTTAGAGGCCCGTGTTCTTCACGAACACGACCCTTTGATCTTGTTGAATAGACATATGAAAGCATGAATCCATTTGTGTACATACCAAGCGTAGTTTGATCTAGTTAGATCCCATGTTCGTGTTGTATGAAGTTCGTGCTCAACCTACGGTACTCAATGTAATTGGTCGTTTACCTGGTGGCTCTAACCTGGGTCACAATAGCCCGGGCCGGTCAGGGTCCTGCTAACAACGTAAGTGTGGTGCTTGGGTTGCGTAGCTATGTTACTTATGAGTGTATCCCACGGTTTGTCTTGGGGTAGGCCGCGGTAGTAACAGCCGTTGGACCCTTCTGGAATCCCCCATGTTCGGATACTTTGTAGGAGTCTAAAGTCTAACAATTGGAGTTGTGCGTAAGCGACGGGGGAGGTTAGCTCCGCATTTGTACCTGGGTGCTTGAGCCAGCAGTCATGCAATGCTAGTGTGTTTCTAACTCGTCTGATTAACTTTATGTGTTTAGTATCTCAGAACCTAGATCTAACTCGTATGTTGCCTCCTAAGCCTAGGACCTTTAGAGAGAGTGTGTTTGTGTGTTCACACTACCAACTTATCCATCATATCTTACCCTTGTACTTGAGTGTCTGGTTTGTTGTCATCTATGATTTATACTTATTGCAATAGTGTTGAACTTGTTAATCCGCCCAGCTTTCTTTGGATTCGATACCCTTTGGAATACTCCTTTGCGGAAATGCTACAATGGTACTTCCGTGCGCTTGCGGACTCTTGTAATCGTTAGGATTACCATTTGGTTATTTCTGACATCGTTGCTAGGAACTCATAACTTAGCATCGAGGTTAAGAAATACCAACAAGCACCTCTGAAATTGATTGAGGAACCAATAGGAAAATGCCACGTTGAAGGCCAAGATGATCTGACGCAAAGTCGGTTCGGTCGATCCAAGGGTTCGGCCGAACCAGTTTGGCCTTCTTTAGCGTTGTGCTTTCTCTGGTAGGCTGACATGTGGGCCATTTTGACGGTTCCAGGTGTACACATTGTTTTGAGGTGGTTTACACAGGTTGTGGGCCCATAAATCCTTGTGTTGCACACGTGGCATTGTCTGATTCGTCAGAGAGTGCTTCTTTTGGATTGATGATATGTAATGTACACATGGCATCCAAAGTGGTAGTGTGTCGCCATGTGGCCTAATGTGGATCCCACTGGGCCCACGTGATGTTAGCGGTGTGATCTTGTCTTGTGCATATCTTTTTCATCCAAGCTCTGAAGTATACATATGATATATCCTTTTTGTTCGTCTCGACGAGCCCGTCACAATGGTGCAATCAAATTTGGCATTTGACAGTTTTGGTGATGACGTCCTATTCATGCTTCTGATCCACTTGTTCTCAACTATATCATTTCACACGTATTTTGATGTGTCATGCAACAAAAGATAGAAATATCAACACTTGTGAAATTTTCAGTAATAACCCCCTATTCTAGTGTGATGAACATATTTCATACATTTTATGCAGGAGTTGACGGCCTAAAAGTGCTACCTAATAGCCATGAACATCCTTCGAGTTCGTCGGCCCGCATCGACTGACATTCGGCTAGTTTGTAAGTACCATTTTACTGAATAAATCTTAGGGTTTAACCTTTGGGTGTGTTGTTGTGGTTTCGTTTAGTTCTTTTATTCACAGTTTATTGATATCATTCAGATCTAAGAATTTTTGTACGAATTCTTATAGTTTTAGCTTTTATCACCAACTTATCGAGCTTGATCCAAGCTTCGCCGGATTTTACTTTTCTTATTTTTCATCAACTTATTCGAACAGTCGATCTAGATCTGTTTCAGGCGTCATCACAATCGGCTGACCACAATCGATCTTCACATACTTGAACTTCGATTGTTTTTTAGCCTGCCGATCCTACTACACTCCGCATTAACTATTTTTCCGTCTTTCTTGTCAATTAACATGTGAGATTGACTAGCACACCTCGCATCATCCTAGGAGTCACGTGTGTTTCTGCATAGGAATCACATCCGATTTTTGTACCAATAGGAGTTTGCCACAAGACGCGGGCCATGGGGGCGAATGGCGAGGCGGTTTTTGCGAGCCGCGCGGGGTGAATGGTGAGGCGGTTGGACAATTTTTTAATTTTAACCTTTTTTAATTTATTATTAAAAATAACCCCTAGCGAATTTTATTTGCACCCGGTGACCCCTTTGCCCGCGCGCGCGTGGCGCGGCGGGTGGCCGCCGCGCCACATGCGGTGGCGCGGCGCCCCCGCCACGCCGGCCGGCCGCGGCGCGCGCGCCGGGGCGTGGGCCCGTCCCCGCCGCACCACATGCACCGGCGCGGCGGGGGGGCCGCCGCGCCATCCCGCCCGGCGCGGCAACGCCCGGCCTAGAGGGCCCGCGCGGCCCCCCTTCTTCCTCCTCCTCTCCCCTTTCTCCTCCCGGCCCGAGCCGCGCCGCCCACCGGTGCCGCCGCCGGCCGCCGCCCCCCCCCCCAATCCGGCCCCAAATCGGTGGATTTGGGGTGGGAAAAGTGGAGGAATTTGTTCCCCGCGTCCTTGTGAAGGTATTGACCTACTTCTCTCCCTCTGTTACCGTTGCATTGTGTAGATCGGAGTAGATGTTTGTGACCTAGGGTTAGGTATAGAAATTTGAAATTTAGACGAAATGCAATTAGTTTTAATGTAAATGATGATTAGTTCATACGCAGTAGTGTCTCTGCCCGTGTTATTGACGTGTAGAACATGTTGCATGAATCGATTTAATGATATTATTGATGTCAAATGTTTAGGGTAGTTGATAATGGGTGTAGCTATTATGTGGATGCACGTTTATTAGGGGGAATACCTAACAATTTTGTTGAATAACAGAATATGCATAATGTGTACATGCATTTTGTTGAATAATCGAGATGGATATAATTTTTGTTGAACACAATTCTAATTTTGCATGTATATTCATAATAAATCATCTATTCTAGTACTATATAGTTATGAAACAAGTTAGTTCATGAAGTTCTTTAAATTTTGTAGATGGACTGTTTAGTTCGCATGTTTCATGGGGGCGTAGTTAAAGAAAATGGAGAGTTTGAGAATATGACAGATAGTAGAAACATTTGATGGTCCGCCAAGCTTTAAGGATGTAGTTGATTGTGCAATGGTCAACTATGGAGTTGGAATGCATGAGTTGACATTTAGAGGTCGTTTTGATTGTGGGAAGGCTAGAGCTCATTATGTGTTGATGAGCTTGTCAAGTGAAGAAAATTGGAATCGGTATAAGAAGGTAGTTGGTCAAGCTAATGTGTCATGTCTGGAGGTTGTGGTAGATATTACTCGTAGGCCTAGTGGTAATGTTTACATGAATGAGGAAGTGTCGTTTGAGGTTCTAAAAGGTACACAAGAGTCTACAATTTTAGAGGAGGACTTTGGTTGTAGGGAACCTAGTCGGGATGTTGGGATGGTGAATGATGATTTTCCCAATGATTGTTTTGAGCGGGAGGAAGAAACCATGGATGATGACGATATATCTGACAGCTCTGAAGAAGGTGATTCTGAAGATGAGTCTGATGAGGAGCATGCGGAAGAGCAAAATGATGCCAATGCACATGCGGCTGAAGCACTCCTTGGTTTAAGTGAGGTTAACTTGGATGGTGTTCAACATGATTATGTTGCAGGACCCTCGGTGAACCATAGAACCTTTGAAAGGGAAGTGCACATAAGTAGGCCGCCAGTGAACACTAGAAATGGTGAAAGTGAAGAACACGTACCTAGGTTTCCGGACAACACTAGAATTGGTGAGAGTGCTGAACACTACACCCAAGCTCAGTACCAATTTGGAATCCCTTCTGTTCACAATGACAGAGACTTGAGTAGGATCGATAGAGCCATTTGTGATTCTACTAGGTTGTTCACAGAAGGAATAATTTTTACCAGTGAGCCTGAGATACATGAGAAAATGATGCTTGACTCCCTGGATGAACTTAAGTTTTTCTTGGCTGACTATGCAGTGAAGCATTATAGGCCTTTCACTGTGGTCCATTCGGACAAGAATCTTAGGTATGAAGTAATGTGCAAACAAGGGTGCATGTGGCGTTTATGGGCACGGCTGCAGAGAGGGACAGGGAAATGGAAGATTACAAAGGTTGTGGGACCTCACACATGTCGTTCGAGTCAGGTGAAGGGAGTTCACGCACAATTGACTCGCAAGTTACATTGGAAGGTGTATCTTAGGCGTTGTTCGTGAGAATAGTGAGGTGACGGCCAGCAATTTGATAGAGCAGATATTGATGTTTGCTGGATATCGTGTGAAGTATTCTAAGGCATGGCGGGCTAAACAACATGCAATTGCCTTGCTATGGGGCAATTGGAAAGAGTCATATGCAAAAATTCCAAGGGTCTTGAGATCCATGAGCCACTTCAATCCTGGGGTTAAATGGTTCCCTTACATGACCGGTTCTCGTGTTCTCGACGGTTGTGTTTTGAAGCCCGTCCTTCTACGTGTTTTTTGGTGCTTTCCACAATGTAAAGTGGCTTTCCAACACTGTCGTCTGGTGATACTTGTAGATGGAACCTTCTTGACCGGCAAGTACAGAGGTACACTCATGATGGCAGTTGTTGTAGATCCTGAACAACAACTTGTGCCTTTAGGTTTTGCCTTGGCGGAGAGTGAGAATGACGACAGTTGGTCATGGTTCTTGAGGCTCCTTCGCATTAACATACTTGGTCCAACGCGACAGGTATGTATGATCTCAGATCTGCACCATGGTCTCATCAAATGTGCGAGCGACCACCTGGATGGGTATCAACCACTTGTTCATCGGTGGTGCATTAGGCACTTTGCCGCCAATTTGTGGCGTCATCAAAAGAACAAGGAGGTAATAGGACAGTTGAAGTTGCTGGCATCAGTACATACAGAGGACAAATTTAAGGAACTGCACAAAGACTTAGTTAAGAACTTGAACGAGGAAGCTAAAGGTTGGTTGGACTATGAAATGGAGGATAAGGACAAATGGGCTCAAGCATATGATGCCGGGGGTATGCGTTGGGGTATCATGACAACAAACTATTCTGAAAGTTTCAACAACATATTTAAAGGAATAAGAAGTAGACCCGTCGCGGGGATCATTGAATACTCATTTGAAAAATGCAATGAATACTTTGTGAAAAGATGGCGAAATGCACGTGATTTTTTGGATAATGGGGGTAGAATTGGATCCTTTGCAGATGATATAATGTATGCTGCTGCTTTAAGATCTGTGAACCAACATGCAGAAGCATACGGTCCAGACAGAATGATTTATTCTATTCGAGGTTCCTCTACTACTAATGTTGGAGGGGAGAGTCATGGCGGTCGACACTATAGGGTGGACCTCCGGGCCGGTACTTGCACCTGTAACGGTCCTCAATTGTTGCATCTTCCTTGTTCTCACTTGATGACAGCTTGCAATGCTAGAGGTCTAGACTATGAAAATGCCATGTACATGTCTCCTTTGTTCTTTAGAGAACACACCATTAAGATTTGGGAATCCAGCTTTGAGCCGTACCTTGATCCGTCACAATGGCCTGAATATGATGGCCCAGAGTACGTGCCACTGCCGTCTTTGAAGAAATTGAAAAAGGGTAGGAGGCAAAAGAAGCGTTTGAAAGGGGACATGGACGCGTGTCAAGGAAGGTTTGCCACTGATTATGATATGGGTGATTTTGAAGCTGATGCAGACAAGATGACGTATCTTTGCTCAAAATGTCACAAAGAAATTAAAAACTGCAAGTGTCGGAAAAGAAAATTGAAGGGCAAGAAAAAAGCAACGGGGACAAATAGAAGGATGGGTGGTTCCAACTTGAGGGTAGGTGTCATGGTAGTATGTTAGTAGGTGAAAAATTATGAAATTTTGTATGCAAGTTAAATAATTTTATATTTCTATATAGTTACCTTCAATTTTTAATTATTGTTACTAACTACAAGTAAATTTTTTCAGGATGGCGCACCCAGTGTACCCGCTCCTTGAGGCTGCATATGATGGCAGCCATCGTGCACACCTTTTGGCCGACCTTCACGAGGTATTTACAAAAGCCTGAACTTAAGATCCAAATTTATTAGTTATTGTACCTCCTAGTTGTGTTTAATATGTAATAGTGTTAATATGTGAGCTAAGCATATTTCTTGCATTTTGAGGACTACACATTGCTAATGTTGTAATTATTGACTTTTATTGTTTTTCAGGACTTGAACCCGTTGAGGGTGCGAGAGCACTTTCCACTTCCTTGCGACGAGAGATACGCCCCGTACTTGGCTAGAGCGGGGTTCTTGGACATTGCTTTGGTCGTGGTTCGTGGGTTGCCTGTGATGGACGGGCCGTTGTTGTCGGCCTTGGTGGATCGATGGCGTCCGGAGACCCACTCTTTCCACCTACCGTGCGGAGAGATGACAGTCAGCTTGCGGAGAGATGTTTAACACAAGGTTGAGTGGCTACCGTACGCCCGCGACTTTCCTCAACACGTCCAGTTCTCACCCATGTGTTACAGAGACAGGCTTCTGTGGAGGTCGAACACACAAGGATTGCTTTGTTTAGGATGGCTTCTAACAACAGGCTGTGATTCAGGACTCAAACCAACTTCTTCGCACAGAGCAACATATTTGCACATCTGAAAAAGCATGTTTAACAAATAAACACTTTTGTCAACTATATATTTGTACAGAAGGCAAAACAAGAACTTTTTGTAAAAAAATAACTACTATACCCAAGGCGTACACAATGACACTCAACAAGCCTCCTCAGTGCTGACCAAGGTCAACAAACTCCCCCCGGGACCACTACATTCCACCCAACTCGACAACCGGAACCGCTTACAAAAAAAGGAAGCAGCTTGTGGACATCACAAAGACAAGCAAACACACCTGCAAGAGCTACAGGAACCCCCAAGAAACAGTCCCTGTAATCCAGCATTCCCCTTCTCCCAACGTCCACCGGCACTCCTCGTCACTCAGTCGGTTAGTGCGACGAGCTTTTTCAGAGTGTTGTCAATTCAAATTTTAAAGCACACGTACATGACATATCATGTTCATCACGATGGGGTTCTGAATTGAAAGCTGCAAATGCCATAAGGTAGTTTACACAACAATTACAATACTAATAATCTACTTGTACGAGAACTGTCCGGATAACATAGAGCCATAACCACTCGATTCCTGGGAAGGCATGTAGTAGTTCCCAAACGGGGGTGGAGGTGGCGGGGATGGACTTGATGGTGGACTGTTCTTCATGTGACATCTGCAGGTGCATAGCGCGTCGTCGCTAGATGGTGGATCTGGAGGAGTAAGTGCCTCCACGACCTCATGCTTCAGCTTCTCGATGCGTCCTTCTAGGTACGTGATGTACTCTTCATATGGATGAATAGCTGGTGGATCGACCCATTGCGAGAAACCACAGTTGTTAGGGTCATACGAGTACTGCAAGCAACAATAGTATGTTAGTTACCTAAATAAACTGATGGAAATACTCGTGGTAGTGTTCCTTACCCAGGCACGTGGACAGTGCCAAAAGCGACGACCGGAGTAGTAAAGTCCAACTCCCTCATAAACTTGCATTACACACAACTCATTGTGCATGCATCTTGGCCACTTTACTGGTTTCTTCGAATCGTACGGTCTAACATCCCGCAAAGATCGGAAATAACTCTTCTCTCTTGGTGGGAAGTACTCCTTACATTCGGGATCTTGTTCTGTCCACAAGTCGGTACCGAGAGAATTATCCTCACCTGACAAGTCATCCATTGCTGGTTATTGTGAACAACAATGGTTAACTGAAGGGTGACATATATAGGGAAAGAAAAGAAGTGGTGGGCCATTCAATCAGTGGGAGAAAACACACCCTACCCCCTACCCTACTACATGTGATGTGAGTACAAGAAAACACACCCTACACCCTGCCACGGCTATATAAAGAGCGACGGTGACCGCAGTACTGCCACACCTTGCAGGCTCCTCCCTCTCCTCACGGGCTCATCTTCTATCTTAGGTACGTTTCCTCTCTTTGTTAATTTAATGTAATCAGTTTAACTACTTCGAAATAATGTTCATTTTTTAACAATAACTAGAGATGTCTACGTCTGCTGCCGGAGGGGGTGAGGATGGTAATGGTGGTGGTGATCCGAAGGGCAAAAACACAAATACAACACCTGATCCAAAGAAAATGACCACTTTTAAAAGAGGCATGCTTCGTTATCTGCAAGGAAAAATAGCAGATGCCATTGCAAGAGGAGAGGACCCCCCTTGGAATGGTCTTTATGCTCCGGGTGGTCTTTACAGTCCTGCAGCAAACCCGTCTGTTCCTAATCCACCAACTAAAAAAGGTACCAAGAAGGATAAACCTTCGTCATCACATCATAAGGATGGCTAAATATTGGAACTTTGTATGAGGTTGTTGTCTTTGACCATGCGGTGTTGTAATATTTGAGCTACTATTTCATTCACATCATGCTAGTGTAATATTGTTCTAAGAAAACTAGATCCTGAATGTGTTGTAATAATGGAACTATTATTCCTAAATTTGTTATTTTTCTAATCTCCTGCACCATTAATAAATATGCATGCAACACAACCAAACACATTTTTTCATTGAAAAAATAGTTCACTACAACACATACAACTGATTCTTAAGGACCATTCATCATCAACTACATCACATAACAAAGTGTTCACTTAATACAAAACTACCAAACACACTTGTTCATTGAAAAAATATTACACTGCAACACATGCAACTGACACTTGAGCACCATTCATCATCCTCCCACAATCCTCTTACCTTTTTCGTCGGCCTCTCGCCTTTCTAGCCGCTTCATCCCTCGACCTATCCCTGGACCTCTCCATCAATGCCTTCCACTCCTCTTCCTTTTTCCTCTTCTTCTCACTCTTCTCCTCTGCAGTCAATGGACGTATCCCCCGTTCTAAGAACTTCTCCCTGTTACAACGCCAATATGCCACAACTTTCTCGTAGTTGGCGTAACCAACTACAAATTCTAGCTTCACTCCAGTTTCACGAACCATCTCATCACAAATTGGATCACTTAGATCCTCCTCTTCTAGTAAGGGCACACCATATTTTGCTCTTATCTTGTTTTTAATAGATTCAGTTATAAACCTCCTCCCAGGTTCAGAAGTTCGTCCCAACTCTAACATTAACTCACGACGACCAAGAAATTGCTCCCAATCACAAGTCCGCCCCTCTTGCAAAATATAAGACCGTATCATACAAAGTTAAATCAAAATGAAGACAACCACGACGGTAGTGCTACCTAAATCAAAGAAGTTCACATCATGCTCACCCAAAAGTCTACATATGCATTGCCACAAAACATTCCAAAACCGAGCTCAGATGGCACAACACCTTTCGTGGCTACTATGCCACACTTGCACCGTGAAGGTGGATAGCTAAGGCAAGGCCAAGCCTTCGTCCCGGACTCGAACTCTTTCACTTCAGATTCAGTTGGCCACTCCGATCTTGGTCCATGTATGTATTCATTGAAGTCACACCTAGGCCACCCACTCTGAAATGCAGAACAACCATTAATAGCAATGAGTCATGCACATTTATAAAACTTAAATGATAACAAGGATATGTTTTTTACTTACAACATTCTTTAGGGAGCAACGAAAGAATGGTGTAAACTTATTTGGGGCCTCAATGTTTGGTCGTTGAAGATATGCACGCACTCCACAATCACACACTGGAGGGTTGTTAACTCGCTCAATGGCGGCCAACTGCTTCTCCTCATAAGTCATCGGTGGAGGATTCGGTGGTGGAGGAACCCATCGTTGAAACTCATGATATGGCTTCAAGACATAGACTCGCATACGGGAAGAGACGTATCCTAGGATCAAACTTGTCGGGCCCGTCTACCCACTGCAAAAAATAACAAGGAGCTGTCGGGGGTGGTGCTTCCCTAATCCAACAACAGTAGAATGCTCTACCCGCAGTCCTGGCACACCTAGACTGTTTCACATAAGCCGGCACACCACATAAACAATTGGGTATAGGGAGAGCTCGAGGCACAGGACCGTTTTCATCCCACTCTTCAGGATAACTTCCTTTACCCCCTAACAATGGCACAGTAACGTGGGTTTTGGTGGCTCATGTCTACTAATCCTGCAACCAATGATATCAAAATGAACAATCACTTTCAACATATTTGCAACATTGTATTAAGCATGTAGTAAAACAAACCTACACTAAAGCATGTAGTAAAGCAACGTATTTTCAGCATATCAATAGATGGCACATTGTCTAATGAAACTTCCCAAAGCATAACTTTTAACACATCCAACATCTAACACATCACAATTTCAAATTATTGTCAAACCCTAGCTCACCTATACATGCAAAATACGGCAAATTAAGTGCTAAAATTGAGATTAAATAAGGGCAATACCTTCCAAGGATACAGGGATCGATTTCCCACACTATCCCCGCCACAAATCGCCGGATACAGGGGGGGTGGCGGCCGGCGGCGGCACTGCGCACAGGAGCGAGGTCGGGCTAGGAGAGAAGAGAGGGAGGAGGAAGAAGAAAGGAGGCCGCGCGGGCCCCTCCGGACCGGCGTTGCCGCGCCGGGCGGGGTGGCGCGGCGGCCCGCCGCGCCGGTGCATGTGGCGCGGCGAGGGACGGGCCCACGCCCGCGCGCGCGCGCGCGGTCGGCCGGCGTGGCGGTGGCCGCCGCGCCGCCGCATGTGGCACGTCAGCGGCTGCCTGCCGCGCCACGACGCCAGTCGCGACCAAAGGGGTCACCGGGTGCAAATAAAGTTGGCCAGGGGTTAAAATTAAAAAAATCTCCGAGGCGGTTTTGCTAGCAGGAAGATTAGCGAGGCTGTTGGAACACGATTTTCTTTTCTTTTTCTATATATGTTTTAGTGATGGAAACAGTATAGAGAAGCTGTTGGACAGAAAGAATATCATGTTGTGGCCAAAACCAGAAAGCATGTTGGTGTTTGCTGCCGACAGATGCCGATCGAACAGTGTTGCGGTTCCAACTCCCTGTGAGGTAGCTCCGAGTAGTCAAGAGGAACACGGCCGGCGGCATTCCGCGACGGTCCGCCACTCTGCCGAGCAAGAGCAACTAGCCAAAGGGGTACGGTGAAGATCTCTAGCAGATGGGCTGGCGCACCCACGCGCTAACCAAATTCGAGGGCAGCGTGCGCCCGTACGGAGTGGCTTTCTGGACGCACACAACTTGTTCGATGGAATGCCGCGCCAAGCCGGGGCTCCTGCTGCGGGCCAACGCCGCGCTCCGCGTGCTCGCACCGGGCAGCCACCGCGGGATCCACTTCGCACCCGGCCCGTCCTCACCTGCCGACGAGGAGGAGCAGGACCAGCCCCCGCCATCGCAGCGCTGGTTCCGCGCCGCCTACGCCCGGCTCCTCCGCCACGCGGGTTCACTCGACGGCGTCGACCACGCGGGCGGTCTCACGCGGCACGTCGCGACGGGCTTCCCCGTGGCCTGCCCGCACGCGGCCGCGCGTGCGGCGCACTTCGACGAGCTTGCGGCCGAGTTCGTCGCTGCTGCTGCCGCCGCGAGCCGGGGCCACCCACCGCCAAGGATGAAGGCAACGTCGCTGAGCTCGCTGACGCGGGTCTGCGACGTGGTGGGCGTGTCGGCGCAGCAGCGGAAGAGCGTGCGGCTCACCGTCTGCCCGCAGGTGACGCAGCACCATGTCTGGCGAGGCGCGCTGGAGGCAGTGCTCGGGGACCTGCAGGCCGACATGGCGGCATCGCCGGACGACCCGTCGCCGGCGACCCAGATGGCCGAGCAGATCGTGTCCGCCTGCTCCCGCTTCCTGTCGGACACCGCTGACGCGGCGGCGTCCTCGACACCGTCCTGGATGCGCCCGACACCGTTCAAGAAGGCAGCTTCGCCACCGCCACCGGTGAGGACGTGGCAAGAGGTGTTGGACATGTTCGACGACCTGGCCAGGAGCCTGGAGGCCGACAGCCGGCTCGACAGGCACACGCAGAAGGTAGCAACGATGAAGGAGGGGCTCTACCAGATACGCGACATTGTCGTCGAGCGCGACGTCGCATTCAAGGAGGCGCGCCGGCAGGACTGCCTGGTGCAGAGGAAGCTGTCCAGGAGCCTCGGCCACTCCTCCAGGTGCCTCTACACGCTGCTGCTCTTCTACCTTTACGGCATCGTCCGGGACATGGAGGTGCATGCCGGCAAGTGTGCTTCCGGCAAGGGAGGCAGGGATGTCACCATTCACGCCGCGAAGTTCCTGACCGGCGGGGATGAGTTGGCAGTGAGGAGCGGAGTCAAGGAGCTGAGCCGCACCCTCGGCATCTTCCGGTTCGTCTGGGAGGCAGCGAATACTGGATGTGATGCTGCCAATGACAATGGTAAGGATGTTGTTGTCAAGAAAAAGAATGAAGATACAAAGGGTATGCTGGAACTGCAAGGGCATATCTGGGGCATTGGTGTGGAGGAGAAGACAGTGACATACAGGGGAGATGTGTTCTATGTGCACCAGATCCGATTACCCTGAAATCCCCTCTCTGTAACACAGCTTGTGCAAAATCCAGCCATATGGACAAAACATATACAGGTGTGATCTGAATTGCTACTTTTTTTTTCACTAGAGCTCTTCTCTGAATTTGTACAAAGGCGATGCAACTGCATCCTGGGTGGAAGATACATACAGAAAGGGCAAAACAAAAAAAGGGGGGAGTTCCTTTGTTCTTCTAATAACAACATAATTTATGAAACACTTTGTTCCTTCCTGTGTGTATACAAAAGTATTGCTTCCTTTTTGGAACCTTTACAATCTTCTTGGAGAATCGAAAGTTTGCATCTTCAGCGGAGAGATTTCAAGCCATGGGTCTGTGAGACCACTGCCTGGTCGCATTGGATAGAGGGCATTGTTGATTGGACTGTAGTTGGCTGCTCCAGCTGAATAGGCTGGATGAGGAGGTGATGGTAGGCAACTTCGGTTGGACTGCCTGTACTGCCGTAGCGGGCTAGAGCAAGGAGAGACGGGCAGGGACATGTTCATCCGCACATTGGATGGGTTGCTGCACGAAACAGGATCTTTTAGAGAATGGAAGAGATGTAATTTCTCATAACTCAGACAGAAAGAGAACATACATTGCAGCAATCCTGCGATTTGCTGTCGAAGGAATGGGGGATGTTGGTGCTGGCAGATTTCTTATGTCTCGTAAAGGAGATAAGCTTCTGTACGATGACATTGCAATGCTTGTTTGCACCTGAAAAAAAATGATATATGCATAAGAAATCATGGACACATTAAAATATGAAAAATGGTCAATATAACAGATTGTAATCAATGGTGTTCATGTTTACAGTTTACTTATATCTATTCATGCATATCTTTCATCTAGCTCTAATCTGGAGCACAAGTAGATTTCACAGACCAACTATTTTATGGTATTAGTAACAAATTCATAGACAGTATGTGGAACACGTACCGTGCTGTTTTTTCCATCAGTTGAAATAGAAAATGAATCTCTTGTCATGCCAGACCTGGAACTCCTAGGTGTAGCATGGTCCTTGACAAAAGGATGATCCATCAGTTGAGCAGCTGTAGGGCGGGCAGCAGGATCACGTTGCAAACAGAGTTTCAGAAAGCTTTTCGCCTCAGAAGAAAGATGATCTGGGATTTCAGGTATGTCTTTGCTGTTTCCAATTTTAAATATTGCAGCCACCTGTGAAACCAATCCAAATCTTAGCAGATAATCAATGGAAGAACAAGCATCATAACTATGTACAGTAATAGTTTATAGTTCAGATCCAGTAACTCACCCCTTCATACTGACTCCAAGGAGGTTTGGCTGTTGCCATCTCAAGAATGGTGCAGCCAAGGCTCCAAATATCTACTGAAAGGCTGTAGCCATTACTATTCATAATAACCTGAAAGGTCACATGAAGACTTTTGTTAGTGCCTGTTCAGTAGAAAAGAGTAGATAAGAAATTTAAACATCAGTAGCCTCACCTCTGGTGCCATCCAGTAAGGGCTCCCTTTGAAGGATTTGATAGATGTGTACACGGATATCTGCATAAATATAAGAAATGGTTAATAAAAACCAAATATAAAGATAAGGGGGGCATTTAACAATTAAACTGTGGGTTGTACTTACATGCTTGGCCATACCAAAATCAGCAAGCTTGATATCACCATTAGGATCGACAAGTATGTTTGCCCCTTTGATATCCCTGTCCAAAAAGATAAACACTCATGGATAAGCAAGAGTGTCATGCAGTTTCATGAAAGATAAAAAGACTACTGTATCTTAGGGGTTAATGATGTAAATGAATGGCAAATACCTATGCACTGTATTCCGCCCATGCAAATATGTAAGGCCAGAAAGAATTTGTGCTGTGTAATTCCGAAGAACTGCCTCCCCAAATGGGCCGTATTCTTGAAGCAACTTATGGATAGAGCCCCCAGAAACATACTCGAGATAGACTGAGAGTGTCTCATTAGACTGCATTTCAGTATGAAGAACACAGATTAATATGACTGTAGTCTCAATGCTTAATCTCAAGGCATTAACTATATAGCTTATGAGCACTGTAGTAACTAATATTTAATCGTAGAAGATGAAGATCATTGTTAATTCAGTAATTACCAGATCACTGCCATAGTACTGCACAATGTTTGGATGTGACAGCTGACTCAGCAGCACGATTTCCTGTACAAATGAATTAGTGTCAGTAGGATCAAGATTACAAATTCTTTCTAGGAGATTGATACTGATTAACTGATATATCCACTACTTTCATAATAGTTACCTGATTCAGCTGCCTGAGACACTCTTTTGAGTTAGAATCATCAGAAATGACCTTAACTTCTTTAATTGCACACATTTGGCCACCTTCACTGCAAACATACATTTTGAATAACAAGTCAGCATGATATAAAAAAGTGTAAATTCATGTTCTGAAGAAATTGACAAGAATTTAATTTTTCAAAGTTAAGCCAAGCACCTGTTGAATCCTAGATATACTTGCCCGAAAGTTCCACTACCTAGCAACTTCCCCTTCTTCCACTGTAGAGAACGGGAAGGCAAGCATGGGGAGCCTGGAGGAAGAGGAAGAGGTTGAGGTGAGCTTGAGCTTCGCAAATCATCCTGCCATGCAGTAGGAGATGCTTGGGATTGCCCAAATGTTCGTGATGGCACAGGGGAGGTTGAATAGTGATGTCCTCTTGTGCTAGGGGGAGAGCTTGGCATGTGTGTACTAAACACAATTTCTGTTGAGTTGCGACCACGGCAGTACGTAGTTCGATCAAGATCCAATTTTTGAAGGTGGAATTCTTTCCTCGGAGATACAGAGGTTTCAGACAATCGGGAATGCTCCAAAGCCTGATTATTTGTGTAAATACGCCCTTCTGGTAACACATGGTTCTGTTTTCCAGATTCAATTGCTACTGCTCTGCCCTGAAGAGTGCTGCCTGTTTCTGATAACCTGTCAAATCAGACATGAAAAATCAAATTTCAGCTGCAATGCATGTATCTGGACTAATGAGTAAACAGTAGCTCCTTGTTTCTCCATCCTGAAGATTCAAATCTCAAACAATACTATTTGCTAGTAAAGAACCCCAATTCTTTCCTTAGACAACTATTGCTCCTACCTATGTAATCATTCGAGGGTACAGAAAAGTGGGGCGATGTTCTCGGGTGAGCTGTAGCAAATTTGAATCCAAAAATTGCTAAAAAAACGTGGGGAAAAGTATCTGTTTCTGAACTTTCTAACTAGACAAGCAAAACCGAACCCATCAGAGAAATTCACCGAAATGTAAGAAATCAAACAAATCTCAACAGCAATCATCAATAAGACGATAGAATCCATAGACCAATTGGACCAAACTCCCCAAACAGCCACAGTAGTATATTCTGAACTGACCAAAGTTAGTAGTAACTGGATTGCAGGTGACAAATTTCAGAGAAAGTGATCACCACTCTGAACTGAGCGTGCCTAAAGATTGAAAAACAATCAGGTAAACATCAGAATTGCGGCTCCAAAGTCCCCGCAACGAAGAAGTTATCAAACAAAGGAAACATAAAAGGAATCAAATTACAAAAGAAAAACAAATCTCAACACCCAAACCCCTCAGGAATATAGCAATAGCGCAGCTCTGAATTCCACCCGAACGGCAACCAAAACGTTGAAGCAAGCAACCAGAGAACCAAATCCTGACGCCGTCCACAACGAATTTCAGCCAAAAAAGAAAAGTACTAATAAGCTGCAGGAACGGCATGATTGCCCCCCCGAAACGATCGCACTTTACACCGAATTCCGCACGGGAACCGCACCACCAAACCGCCCAACTTTAGCTGCTCCACACCCCGTGAACCGAACCAAAACCAAACCAACCACCGAAACAAACAGGCCAACCGCCGCCGGCTTCTCACCTGTAAACCCCGAGATCCAGGTGCTCGTCTGACGCCGCCGAGGACCCCAGCGAGGAGCCGCCGCTGGTAGACGCCGACGCCGACGCCGATACCGAGGCCGGAGCGGACGGCGGCGGCGCCGGCAGGGACGCCGGCCGCGGGAGCGGGAGCCCCACAACCGTCGCCGCCGGCTGCTGCTGCTGCTGCTTCCCGCGGACCCCCGCGGCGAGGAGCGCCTCGTCGAAGCTGCTGGCCTTCTTCTTCCCCTTAACTTCCCCGGCCCCGGCGGCCGCCGGAATCGCGCGGGCGTCCCCCGCCGCCGCCGTGGCCTTGGACTTGCTGCTCCTTCCCATGCCCTTCCACCACGACGGCATCCTGCTGCTCCACCGTGCCTTCGGAACGAGAGAAGAGGATGTGCGCAGAGACTAGAGAGAGAGAGAGAGCGCGCTGTGGCCTGTGGGCTTAGAGAGAGAGAGAGGAGGGAGAGGCGTACACGCGGGAGAGGAGGGCAGCGAGCTCTTTGAGCAAGTTGCAACGACCGGGGTCGACGTTGCGGGGCCCACCTGCCAACCGGTGGCGCGTGCCTCCCCTACGCGGCCGTCGTTGCACACGTAGCGGTGCTGGCGTCGTGGGCCCCACGCGTTGGGCCGGCGGCTGTCTCGTGGCCCCGGGGTCGGCGAGGGAGGTGGGGGCCAGGTGGGTTGCTGTCGAGCTGCGTAGGTGCTGGTGGTGGGGTAGTGGGAAGGGGACAACTGGACCGGAGGCCGGAGGGGGCAAAGGAGGCTGACGTGTCCGGCGGGTTGGGTTGGGTTGGCGGCTACGCACACTAGTGCAGTGGCACTGTTCAATTTTCTTTTTTTCCCTTTCTCTTAGTTTTTTCCTCCTATGATTTCGAGTAGAAGTATAATTCAAATTTCTTAGCAAAACTCGAGAGATGACGTTAATGGGTAACAGGAGTGGGCATTTGGTTTTAACCAACAATTCGATTGGATGTTTCGGTGGAGAAATATTTCATTTTTCAACAATTAGCCATCAATCGGTTTCTAAAAAATAAAAACTGACGACTTCGGTGTCGGTTTTTTCAGTTTGGTTTCGGTTTTTACCTAACAACACGGAATTGCAAGGCCGCCACATATCCTTCTACCGGCCGACCAGCCGCCTGCAGGGTTTTGCTTACCGAACCGATCCACCGAACCGCTGGCAATCGGTTTCGGTAAACCGGTCGGTAAGCCGCAGTTACCGGTCAAAACCGAACAAATTCAAAATCCAAATTGAAATGTCAGTTCTATCGGTTTCGATCGGTAAACCGCTCGGTAAGGACCGGTCACCGGTCGGTTTGGGCGGTAAACCGACGTGAAAGGCAGAAAAACCGAACATGTTTTTGTGGTTCCCCGGTGGTAAATTAATTAAAATCTTATCATGATCTATGCATAAATTAATGTAAAGTACCTCACAAAACCTCACCAAAGGAATAATATCATAGTTTTGCATACAAACAATGTCATAGTAATAATTGTGCATACAATATCATAGTGATAGTGATAATCGTGCATACAATACCATAGTGATAGTGGTAATTGTGCATACAATACCATAGTCATAGTAATAAAAGATCAATGCTGTAGAAATGGGAAGACCCCCATTTGGGTCGCCATCTGGTACTCGGCGGTGGACATGACATTCAAACCTTGCACTCTAAGCAACTCGGCCTTGTAGTCTTGCCAAGTTTGACCCGTCCACGCTGCTGTCGTCTGCCATTGCTAAAGTAACATATTGTAAAAATGTGGATCTTCCCATTCGTACACCCATCTTGTCGGTGGCTGCATGTTAATGTCATCCGGGGTGATGATTTTCACCGTGTTCCCATACAACATCTCTAGATGCCATTTTGTATATGCATAAATGGACAACATCCACAAATCGATCACATAAATCATATATAATTTTAAATAACAATATATAGTTTTAAAATATACCTAAAATCTACACCCTAAATCAAATCATATCTACCTCCTAAATCAAACCCTATCTACTCCTAAATCAAACCCTATCTACACTCTAAATCAAATCCTATCTACATCCTAAATCAAACCCTATCTACACCCTAAATCAAATTCTATCTACATCCTAAATCAAACCCTATCTACACCTAAATCAAATCATATCAAGGGGAAGTGACTTACCTATGCTGGCACCGGCTAACCACGACTTGGCGACGGCTTACCGAGCGGCCGGGTCGGTAAACCGATCCCAAGCGGCGGTTTACCACCGCGCCCCCTTGGATCCACCCGCCGCCCAGCTTATCGCGCCTACCGTGCGGCAAACCACGGCCGGGGAGCGGTTGCGCGCGGTCAGCGACCGGACGGGTGCTAGTGGAGGCGGACGAGAGCGGACGGGGAGCGGACGGGCGCCTGGGAGTGAGGATCTAGCATCACAGGGTAGGTTTTGAGGATATTTTGAACCCCCCCCCCCCCCCCCAATATTTGGGCCTAGGTGGGCCTCGCCGGGCCGCCGGTTTTTTTTCTTTTTCTTTTTTGTTTAACTTGCATTGGCCGCAAATATACTAAACGAACGAAATTTGCAAAAAATTTGATACCATTAGACTCAATAAATCATGAAGTATTTTTAGAGACTTTTTTCCTCATTTTTCAATATTTTGAATTCAAATCCTAAATGTTTGAAATCCATCGGTTGGTAACCGGCCGGTATCGAAACCGGTCCAGGCCGATAAGGCCGGTAACCGCGGTAACCGGGCGGTTACCACCGGTAAGGTGAACCGTGGTCCGCCTGCTCGTCGTCGTTGCGCAGCCCTGCCATAGGTCCTTCTGCCGATCGACCGGCCGGCTGCAGCCCTGTCGCTCCTGCTGGCCAGCCGCTCACCGCCACTACGCAGACCTGCTGCGATTGCTCTTGCCGGCAGCCCTGTCTCGGGTGCTCCCACCGGCCAACCCTGCCACAGGTCCCACTGTGGAGGTGTGCTCGAGTAGAGGGAGTCGTCACTGCCACTGTCTGGTCTAGCGCGTCGTGCGCGCATGGGCATGGGGAAATTACCGTGTGTTTGGTTGGAGAGCGACGGGAGTGGAGCGGAGCCGACCCACGTTTTGGGGACGGCTCCGACCCTTCTCATGTTTGGTTGAAAATGTTGGGTTGGAGTGGCTCCGACGCCTTTTTTTGTTTGGTTGAAGGAATGAGATTGCAATGGACAGGAGATTTCACTCCGATAGTTGGTCCCACATGTCATAGGATTTACATTTTTTAGTGGGTCCCACGTGCCATACATGTCTTCTTCCCTCAGCTTCATCTACCGGCCGCCCGCGTTGACCTGCCCCATCCCACCACATCCCGCCGCCCGCCGGCCCGAGCCAGGAATGGACGCGACGGATCCCCATCCCGCCGCCCGCCGCCCGAGCCGGGCATGGACGCGGCGGATCGCACCCCACCGCCGCCCACCGCCCCGAGCCGGCCATGGACGCGGCGGATCCGGCGCGCCTCGTCGCGGGCCGGGTTCCGCCGCCGGGCGCCTCATCGCGGGGCCGGGTTCCGCTTCGCGCCGGTGGACCCGGTGCGCCTCGTCGCCGGCGCAGCGAGCTCCACGGAGGCCGTCATGGGTGGCGAGCTCCTCGGTGGCGGCGAGGCGAGAGCCAATCGTGGGTTGCGCTCCTTGCCTCCTTGGCGGCGGCGGGACGAGCGAGAGCCGGTTGGGGGCCGCGCTCGCGGTGGCGGCGGGCAGGAGTCGGTCGGGTCTGTGTTTGCGAGGCAGAGGCATCGCACGAGGAAGAGGAGAGGAGACGGGAGGGTGACGAGAGACAAAAACGGGAGCAGAGCGGCTCCGTCCCTCAAATTTTGGCGGACGGAACCAACTCACATCTTGCAAGTATATT
This sequence comes from Cenchrus americanus, assembly GCA_947561735.1. NCBI lineage: Eukaryota > Viridiplantae > Streptophyta > Magnoliopsida > Poales > Poaceae > Cenchrus > Cenchrus americanus. The sequence goes on along the minus strand of OX387242.1, from coordinate 157,938,570 downwards.
CCCACCGGAGTCGCTCCGCTCCAGCCGCTCCTCATCCAAACAGCCGTGGGAGCGGATCGGCTCCACTCCGCTCCCGCCGCTCCCCAACCAAACACACGGTTATAGTCTCGTGGATAGTGTTAGTGGGACAAAGATGTATTTCTTCTTAGTTTGGGCCGAGATGGGCCAAAATACTCGGGCTATCAGTTTTCCTGGTGAGTTGTGCTTCGGCACATCCTGGTCAGTTTGGTTGTTTGGTATTTTCGGTTCAGCACAGTGCTAAGACTGAAGTCGAAATTGAACACTGAACTTTATAGGAATGGAAACCGAAGCCGAACTGAAAAAGCAAAATACTGACACTTCATTTCGATTTGGCTCGGTTCAGGATGTTTTCGGTTTAGGTTTAAAAGTGCCGACCTCTAATGTGCAGGTAAGTGAAAAAAATGAAATGCCGGTTGCGCGTTCTCTACTCGCCCGTGTGTCGGCTCGCGATCGTGAGTTCATTTTTTTTACATTGGTATCCAAATCAATCTCGACTGTCTTATCAAACACCTAAGGTGTTTGGGAGAATGTGCAGCCGGTAGGCATGTGTTCTGCACAATGTTGAGTTTCAGATCGACCGCGCGTAGCTCTTGCAGCGGTTAACCCGCGTGTGCCTAACACGTGGAGTGGGACCCACTGATGTGGTTGCCTTTACCTCCCCGCTGCACCCCCCTCCTTCCCTTTTCTTTTTTCTATTTCCACTTCTATATCCAGTCGAACGTTGAGACTTGAGACAGAGCAGCAGAGGCGAGCTCCGTCACATACCGCGAGGCAGAGAGTTCCTCCCGACCAGCACAGCGAGCTCGGTCCCCGACGAGCTGCTCCCGACCACCCACAACAACTTCTAGGAAGAGAGCGGCAGCGGAGGCCTCGGTGAGCTCCATGGAGGATGCGACGGCAACCCCAGCGATCTCCCAGGCGGCGGTGGTGTTGGGGAAGTTGGCCTTCGGAAGCATCGCCCCCGTCCGCCCGCGTTGGCACCCTCGGTCTGCCTACGGCTTCGGTCTGGCCGGACGACCCTTCGCTGCACAGGGCACTAATGAAACACTAACACCGCTTGTGCCTCATAAGTCTCGTTGTGCAGGAATGACCCCTTGTGGCGGCGCCTACCTTCGGCGCCGAAGGTGCTGACGGCCGTGCTCCGGTGACGAAGGCCCGGGAGGGCCAGGAGCGGGGAGCGCCGGCCAAGGACACCGCGTCCGGGGCCGGCGGCGGCGCGGACAAAGCGTCTGCGGAGGCTCGACGCCCTTGATCCAGGGTCGCTGCTTCGTCACCGAAGGTGCGACGGCCCTGGACACGTGGCCACTGCCAACGTGTAAAGTGGGCTCCGGACAAGGCAGAGACGAGGGCGGCCGCGTGTAAAGGCGTTTCGGCCGTACAAAGACACGCTGGAGGCCTGTACGACGCGGGGACTTACTGTTATACCCTTGTAAAGTGTTTAAAGCGGTTTGTCGGGGAACGGAAAAGGTGTAATTGAGGCAAATGACTATACCGGGGGGTCTCCTATAAATAGTGAACCCCTTGTAATGAAACGGACACACTGTAATGAGAAGAGAGCACCGAAGGCTTCCGCAGGACGAGCGGTCTTCGGTCTGTTGAGTATTTACCTGTTCCCTTACTGTTCTATTAAGTTTCGCGTTTCCTCTCCTCGCACAAGTAGAAGTAGTAGCCTAGGGGAAGAGGTCGAAGGGAGGGAGTGAACTCAGGGGACTGTTGTGTCAGCGTCCACCCTTCGGGCCCGATTTCCACCAACAGTTTGGCGCCCACCGCGTGGAAGAATTCAAGACCACATGGCTAGGACACGCTCGGCTGGCGCCGAAGCCACAACGGCTCAGGCGTCCATACCTCCACCCGCATCGGAGCCCGCCAACCCATCTGCTTCGGCCGTCCAGCCTTCGGCGGGGACCGGCGCCGGGCCGAGCGCCCCGGAGGTAGAGCACACCGCTTCGGGGATGTTCGAGGTCAGCTTTGAGGAGCTGGGGGCTTCGGCGCAAGACATCGAGGCTCTCCGAAGAATTCGGGCCCTCATCGCTGGCAAGTCTGTGCCGGCTCAGCCTGAGCAGGAGACGCGTCCATCCTCGTCGCAGGTGCAGCCATCCCAGCACCAGGATGCGGCCCCGCCCCACACCGCCTCCGACACCATCGACTTCAACATCAGGCAGGCTGAACGCTACCTCGCCATGCTGCAAAGCCAGATCGTCGGCGCGACACCGCCACAGCAAGCTGCTCCGACGCCGCCCGCTCCGACACCCCGCGCCGCCGCGCATGCCGCGCCGGCGGCCCGGCAAAGACGCCCGGCTCACCTGCCCGGAGCCATGCGGTGCTCGGGCCCGGATCAATGGAGGCGCAAAAGATGCCTCCGAAGGTCAAAGCATAGGGCATCGCCAAGACAGGGGGCAGGTGCACGAGCACTTCGCTCCCGACGACGCTCCACCCCGCAACGTCGTCCCGGTGTCCCCGCTCTCGGTCGAGCTTGAGAGCGCACCGTGGCCTCGTCGATTCAACGCCAACACCCGCGCCCCGTATGACGGAGACTACGATCCCAAGGAGTTCCTGATGAAGTTCGAAGCGGCGGTTGAGTCCAACGGGGGTGACGCCACCACAAAGGCGAAGGCCCTCGTGCTCGCGCTCAAGGGAGAAGTCCAGTACTGGTATGCCAACATACCGAAGGGGTATATTACATCATGGTTCCAGCTGTGGAACAAGTCGCGTCCCGGCTTCAAAGGCATGCGAGTCGAAGAGCCGGACTCCAACGACCTCGTCAACATGTGTGTCCAAGGGGACGCGTGAATCACCGCAAGAGTACATGCACGGGGTTGTCAAACTAACGGCACGTGCGCCCACGGTGTCCGAAAGCAGCATCATTGACGCCATCGTCGGTGGCTTGAGGGTTGGAAGCGCCAAGATGTGCTCGACGGGGGTCAAGCCGAAGTCCGTGCAAGAATTATTTGAAGTCATGCAAGAATACCGCAAGTCCGACAAAGGCCGCCGCCGAAGGCTCGACCGGGGCAAACGCGGCAAAGAAGCGAAACAACGAGGGCGGTGGGACGAAGGGGTGGCAAAACCGCCCGCCGAAGCAAGCGAACCGCCGGATCAACAACGTGTCCGCGCCCCCCGACCGAGCAAACCGAACGGGGGCGGCGGGCACAAGGGCGGATACAAACATAGCAAGGGGCCGAAGCCGCAACAGCATAACCAGTCGCAGAGGGCCGGAGGTGAGCGTTTTTTCTGCTGGCTCCACGGAATCGATGCCCAGCACCACACGCACCAGTGCCCTTCGGCGGTCAAGATGAAGATGGAATGGGAGGCGGAGGAGAAGGCGAAGGCAGCAGGCATGGCCGTGCACCATGTCATGAAGTACCAAAATGCGGGTCAGTTCAAGGCCCTGCCACCACCATACCACCACCAGCCTTACCAACCTTCGGCACCTGCGCATGCATTCCACCCACCACAGCCATACGCACCTTCCGCGCCGCAGCTGCTCCCACCTCCTCCCCCGCTCGCGCAACAACCTTCGGTTTTCGTGCCTTCGTGGCCGAACCCACCTGCCCACCACCAAGTGCATTACACCCACACCCAACCGCCACCCCCGCCCCCGCCAAAGCAAGAGGTCCCTGACTCAAGCAGCTCGGGGATGACGGGCATGCTCAACATCATCAATGCGATCTCCGGCAGATCAAATGAGCCAACACACGAGACAAAGAGGCAGCGCCAAGATTACTACCGAAGCGTGTCACATATCTGCTCCGGCAAGTACTTTCACTTGCCGTGGTCCCATGTCCCCATAACCTTCACGGCAGCTGATATCCGGCTGCAGCACTACCCGCACAACGATCCGCTCGTCATAAGGGCCAACATCGGCAAGAACACAAAGTACTACTTCAGCAACGACGTGGGAAGGATCCTTGTTGACAACGGCAGCTCAGCGGATATCCTGACCTGGCAATGTTTCACCAGCATGGGTTTCAAAAAGGAAGACCTAAAGAAGGCAGAACACCCGCTGTACGGCTTCGGCAACAAGAAAATCGAAGCCCTCGGCAAGATTGATGTCAATGTATCCTTCGGCCAAGACGCCACCATGAGAACCGAGGTCATAACATTCGATGTTGTGGACTTCGTGTACCCGTATAACGCCATCTTCGGCCGCAACACCATAAACAAGTTCGCGGCGGTTATCCACCAAGGGTACCTGCTGATGAAAATACCGACGGCGGCGGGGAGTAATATCGTCTATGGCGGCCGGGGAGGAGGCCCGAAGAGCCGAGCGCAACACTTCGGTCCACAATAGACAAGTCCATGTCATCAATGAAGACGAGAACAACGAAGCTACAGTGGCCGAAGAGCACAAGGCCGAAGTCCAAATGAGGCAGTCCATGAAGGGGGCCGAAGCCGAACGCATGAAGGCTGTCGATGTCACAAAGACAGTCCCCTTACGCGCAGATGTGCCAAGCAGAACCGTGATGATAGGCGCTGAGATCAGCACAGAGGACGAAGGCCGACTCTTGCAGTTCCTTCGTAACAACCAAGATGTCTTCGCATGGTCCAAGTCCGACTTGACAGGCGTTCATCGCTCGGTCATAGAGCATGCACTCAATACCGACCCAAGAGTTAAACCGAAGCTGCAGAGGCAGCGACCCATGTCATCAGACAGGGTCAAGTCCGCGGAGGCCGAAGTGCAAAAATTGCTCGACGCAAGAATCATCAGAGAAGTCCAATACCCCGTCTGGGTGGCAAACGTGGTCATGGTTCAAAAGAAGAACGGCAACATGAGAATGTGTATTGACTTCACTGAACTCAACAAAGCATGCCCGAAGGACCCCTTCCCATTGCCAAGGATCGACATCATTATCGATCAGGCCGCCGGCTGTGACATGTTGAGCCTCCTAGACTGCTTCTCCGGCTATCACCAAGTGTGGATGCGAAGGGAAGACGAAGCAAAAACCGGATTCACAACCCCCTTCGGCGTCTTCTGCTTCGTCAGAATGCCCGAAGGCCTGCGCAACGCCGGGTCCACCTTCAACCGCATGATGAAGCTGATCCTGGGCAGCCAGCTGGGGCGCAATGCTTCGGCGTACGTTGACGACATCGTCATCATGAGCGAGAAAGAGCAAGATCACATTGCAGATCTAACGGAGACCTTCGACAACATGAGGCAAAATGGCCTCAAGCTCAACCCAGAGAAATGCATCTTCGGCATCCGAAAAGGGCAATTGTTGGGCTGCATGGTTTCCAAGCGGGGCATCCAGGCGAACCCCCAAAAAATTGAGGCCCTACGAAGGATGCGGCCCCCGGCCACCCGCAAGGAAGTCCAAAGGCTTGCGGCGGAATCGCCTCGCCCGAACCGTTTTATCTCAAGAGCCGCCGAGCGAAGCCTGCCTTTTTTCAAGGTCCTCCGAGCAAACTCAGCCTTCCAATGGGGCCCAGAGCAGCAGCAAGCCTTCGATGAACTCAAGAAATACCTTGAAGACGCTGCAGTCATGACCAAGCCGTCGCCGAAGGCCGACCTACTGTTGTACATTGCGGCAACCGACACAGCGTTTAGTGCAGTGCTCGTGGAAGAGCGCAAAGAGGCGGATGTTCTGAGGCAATTTCCTATATATTATGTCTCCGAAGCTCTGAGCGGCTCAAAACTGCTCTACTCCGAAATGGAGAAGATGGCATATGCTGTGGTGATGGCAAAAAGGAAGCTTCGGCATTACTTCCAGAGCCACAACGTTTCGGTGCCCACAGCTTTCCCCCTTCGGGATATGTTCGAGAACAAGGAGTCAACGGGCAGAATGGGCAAGTGGGCTTCGGAGTTGGCGGAGCACGTCATAAGTTTCGTCGCCCGCAGCGCGATAAAGTCTCAAGTCCTCGCTGACTTTGTAGCTGATTGGACGCCTTCGGCGCCGAAGGGGGAAGCAGTGGTCATAGAGCCAATATGGGAAGTCCAGTGCGATGGCGCATACTGCCACCTTGGGTCGGCGGCCGCAGCGGTCTTAAAGTCCCCTTCGGGCATCAAACTCCGATATGCCTTGCGGCTGAATTATGATAACTGCACAAACAACATGGCAGAGTACGAAGGCCTGCTGCTTGCACTTCGGAAGGCCAGGGCTGTAGGTGCAAGGAGGCTCGTCATCCTGACGGACTCCGAACTTGTCGCCTGCCACATTGGGAAAACTTACAAGGCAAAGAACCCGGATATGATGAAGTACCTACAGGCCGTCCGGAGCATGGAAAAGTTCTTCATCGGTATCACAGTGAGAAGTTTTCCCAGGAACCACAACAAGGAGGCTGATGCTATCGCGAAGGCAACCGCATTACTTGAGCCGCTGCCAGCGGATGTCTTTTATGAAACAATCACATCAAGGTCCGCAGCCGACGAAGCAGCACCACCCAAATTCGTGAACGCCATACAGAGCGAGGACTGGCGCGCCCCAATAGTTGCAGCGCTCAAGGGGTACTATGAGGCCGAAGATGGGGTCGTCGCCAAGCGAGTGGCCATCAGGGCGAGGAACTATCACCTCGTCGACGGCAACCTGTACCGAAGAGGGGTGTGTGCCCCAATGTTAAGGTGCATTTCGGCCACCGAGGGAAAACAACTGCTCCATGAAATCCATAGTGGCATGTGCTCACATCACCTCGGCACCAGAGCATTGGTGCAGAAAGCCTTCCGCCAGGGTTTCTACTGGCCTTCAGCAGTCGCAGATGCCCATGACATTGTGCGCCATTGTCCAGAGTGCCAACGCCACGCGCCCTACAGCAAGTTCGCTTCCAATGAGATACAGTTGTTGTCACCGGTCTGGCCCTTCGCACGGTGGGGTGTCGATATCGTCGGCCCGCTGCCCACGGCGCCCGGAAACTACACTCACGCGGTGGTGGCGGTGGAATATTTCTCCAAGTGGGTCGAAGCGAAGCCATTGTTGAGCATCACTTCGGCAACAATTCAGAAGTTCTTTTGGCAGAATATAGTATACCGCTTCGGTGTCCCCCACGAGGTCACAGTGGATAACGGCAAGCAGTTTGACAGCGCGGAGTTCAAGGAATTCTGTGCGTACTTGGGAACAAAGTTGTGCTTCGCTTCGGTCTACCACCCTCAGTCCAATGGGGCGGTTGAGCGGGCCAATGGGATCATCTTCGCAGGCATCAAGAGGAACATCACTGACTTACCCAAGAGCAAATGGGCCGAGGAGCTACCGAGGGTAGTCTGGTCCCACAACACCACCACTTCCAGAACTACCCAGTTCTCCCCCTTCAAATTGCTATACGGGGAGGAGGCCATGCTGCCCGAAGAGCTGTGTCTGGGCACCTGGAGGAGCACACCCTCCGGAGACGAAGACCTCAAGGCTTCGGTTCAGAACATCGAGGAGGTCCGCTTACAGGCGGCCAGAAACCTTTCAGACTACCAAGACGAGACCCGAAGGTGGAAAAACAAAAAGATCAGACCGAAGCTCATACGGTCCGGGGACCTGGTGCTACGCAAGGTGCCGAAGGGCAAACTGAAGGGCAAGATGCACGGGAAATGGGAAGGCCCGTTCATAGCGACGGCAACCGCAAACGAAGCAGCCTTCAAACTGCGCCGGCTAACGGGCGACGAAGAGCCATACACCTGGAATGTGGACATGCTTCAGAAGTACTTCGTCTGAAGCAGTCGCAAGTTTTAGTATAGTCTTTGAGTTTCAATAGTTTCTCTTTCTTTTAAGTCAAGATACCGACTTTGTATCCTATGTACATTAAATTAGTGGGGGCGTACTCTTTTCCTCACGGGGGAGACTTCGTGGTTCCCCTCCGGATCCGCGAAGTGTGAGGTTTTTAACGAGGCGGCCCCTTGTATCCCTTCGATTTTCTGACATGTAATATAAGTCAGTGTTCCCCCATACCTTCGTACTGCAGTTTACTTTCTTTGCAAAGAATGCTTTCGCCACTCTTTCGAAGCTAGGCCACCGCCTTCAAGGGGGGCCTAGTCTTCGAGGAGGCCTTCGGCGCAGTAAGTGACAGCCCAGGCACGGTTCGCCTTAGGGGCGCGCGCACCTAGCCCGTCACTTATCGTTTTGACCGAAGAGACAAACCGCTTGACGCGGTGCGAGGCCACGATTGGGCCGGAGTAAGCGCACGCCTGGAGCGATGCGTCGGTCACGATTGGACCGAAGAGACAAACCGCTTGACGCGGTGCGAGGCCACGATTGGGCCGGAGTAAGCGCACGCCTGGAGCGATGCGTTGGTCACGATTGGACCGAAGAGACAAACCGCTTGACGCGGTGCGAGGCCACGATTGGGCCGGAGTAAGCGCATGCCTGGAGCGATGCGTCGGTCACGATTGGACCGAAGAGGCAAACCGCTTGGCGCGGCGCGGGGCCACGATTGGGCCACAGCAAGCACACGCCCGGAGCAACGCGCCGATCACGATTCGACCGAAGAGGAAAACTGCTTAACGCGACGCAAGGCCACGACTTGGCCAACCTAAGCGCGTACCTAAAGCGAGTGCTTTGTCCCTGACCCAACCGAAGGGAAGCCCACTCTGCGTGGAATAAATACCTGTCCCGGTTCGAGTAAGCACGCTAAAAGTGGTCTGCGGAAGACGCACGTCTCAAACATGGCGGCGTTTTTCAGCCAAGGGGGCGACCTGTTCGCAAATTGACTCCGAAGGGGAAGCGCGATGCTGCTTCGTCCCAGCGCACTTAGGACGAACTTGTTAAACCAGGTAGGAAACGAAACAATGAAGCACTCCTCGTCATCACGCCTCTCTTAATCTTTCAATATACAACATCCTTCGTAAAAGTAATACAACCTTAGAAGGGAAAGAAAAACAACACAAGTACAAAGTAGGCTCCGGGCATGCCGCGAACACTTCCGGGGGGGAGTTCCGAAGTCCTATGCTTCAAGTCTTCGCGCCAGCCGTAGCCGTACTTGACAATCAATCTTCGTTCAGCACGTCCTCACAGATCTCGTCGATCAACCGAAGATATGCCATATCTATGATCTCCAGAGCCATCTCCCGAAGTTCGCTGTCGGTAGGCATCCGTCCTGCGCCGAAGACGGGGTTAGAGTCCATGTGAAGGCGACTACTCCGTCTCCACCTTCACTGCCGCAAAGCTCTCCGACGAGGCGTCAGGAATCAAATACACGTACTCGGGTGGCCCAAGAACCCCCTCTTCGATCGGCTCTACCTTTGGAACGACCCCTTCGGTCACGAAGGGGTCAGCTAAGTTACGCTTAGCCGCCCTACGGGCGGCCCGCTCTCTAAGAATGGCATCCCGACGAGCGGGCTCCTTTGAAAAATTTGCGAAAAAATGCTTAGCCGCTTCATTGTGAAGGCGGTAACGCTCCGCGCGATACGACAAAAACAGCGTACGAAACATCAGGATGGCGAATGCTAAACTTCGTCCAAACATTTGGCGCGACAAAAAGGGAGTCAAGGGGCAGAGTTGCGTTGCTCGCACCTTCGGACCTCTGCGCAGGAACCACCGAAGGAACCTGCGCAGAGATACCGTGCATCAGTTTACTTTACAAAAATTTCATCCCTTCAAAGGGGAGAATAGTTCACTCCATCATAAGTCCTGCAGCGACGCGTTTCACACCTCGGCACCCTCGGTGACGACGGCGGCTTCGTCCACAACGGCGCTTGCTTCGGTGGCCTCGACCGCCGCTTCGGCGGGGCCTTCGCCACCGGGAGAGCTGGCGGCCAACAGCGTAGCTTCAAGTTCCGCCGCGTGCGCCGCATTCGAAGCCTCCACCGTAGCGTCCCCGGCGGAGACCATTGCCCCCTCGGCGTCTCCAGCTTCGGGTGCGACCCCTCCCTCGGAGGCGGGAGCAGCTTCAAGGCCGGCGGGAGCCGAAGGGGCAGCCTCCGTGGTCGTTTCGGCGCGCTCTTCTTCGGTGGCGGGCCCCGTCGCGTCCCTGCCGTGCCTTCCTTCGGCGTCGGGAGCCATCGCGTCTTCGGCAATGCCAGCTTCGCCCCCAGCAATGCCAGCGGCCGCCCCCTCCTCCGGTGCCACAGCTCCCAGGCCCGCGGCGGTGATAAGGGGAACACCGGGCATGGCAATCCAGTCCCCATCCATCATGAACTGAGGCAGGGGTGGAGCGCCGCCGTACCGAGCCAGAAGTCGGGCATAAACGCGTTCTTGCAGCTGAGACCTTATCTGCAAAAACGGCGAGGGCAATGTGTCAAAACATTGACGACGACGTGTCTTCAACGAATTACAGGCAAAGGGAGGAAGCAGCTTCGGCGTACCTGGGTGCTGAGGCGAGCGGACTCGTCCAAGGTAAGTTGATAGCCACGTCGGGCGAAGAAGGTGTTCATAAAATTCTTTGCAAGATTCTTGGGGAGCACAGGAAGCTGTCCAACGTCTAGCTCTGCGTCGCTAGGCCATTCAAAGTTCTCCTTCGTAAGCCGACGAAGATCGCCCTTGCTGATTGTCTTCTCCGAAGATGGGCGATCTGAGGGAACTAGCGAGCACACCGAATACGCCAGGGTGCGAACCCCCACCGCAGCCCCAAGCTCCCCGAAGATCTTTGTGTTCATCGAGATTAAGCAGGCGTTCACCCACTCGTAAAACGACTCAACAGTGCAGCGAGGGAGCGGGACAGGCGGAGCACTCAGGTTGCACTGCTCCAGCAGTTGCAGTATGTCGTCGCAAAGGGCTTCGGCGCTCCGGATGTGGTCTGTGCGGTACCGTTCCAGCGCTTCGCTCAGCTCGCTTAACCCTTTCTGCGCTTCAGTCAGTTTGACCTCCTTGTCGGCGAGCTGAACGCGCATGTCTTCCTTGGCAATGCTAAGGACCTCTACATCGTGCCGCAGCGTATTGAGGAGGGCTTCGGAGGATCTCGCATAATCTTCCTTCTCCTGTTGCAGCTTCCGGGAGCGCTCCTGCTCCGCAGCCAGCCGCCCCTCCAGCTCTGCCACTCTGTTCTCAAGCAAAGAGACGGCGGCCACCGATTTCTCCTTCGCCTCCTTGCTCTCCTGCTCCAACCTTCGCGAGAGGCACCGAGAGGCGATGAAGGCCTTCAGGGACAGGTCCCCGCACGCCGTCGTGAGCTCTGCGGCGGTGAGTTTCTCGAAGTACTCCTCTTCGTGAGGTATCGCAAAGCTTGCCCCGGCCTCTTCCAGGAACTGGCGCTCATGTCCGCCGCTCGTCAGCCCTGGAAAGCGGATCGTCTTCCCGCCAATCAGCTTCGCTTCGGCAGGGATTTGAAGACGAACAGCGGCGGCCCGGGGCTCCTCAGGCGTCACCGGTAGGCGCGCTTTCGGGCCCCTCATCCTCTTCCTCCTCCGCTTCGGGGACGACATCATTCTTCTCGGAGGCGGGGGCCGAAGGGGAGGCGGAGCGCTCGGTGCCGTCGGAGGATGTGTCGGACGAGCTGCTCGGAGGTGGAGCGGAGTCACCTTTGTCTTGGGGGGCTTCGGCGCCGAAGGCGGCGGAGGCTTGGCTTGCGCGGCGCATCACCAACGAGAGGACACGATGCGAACATCGGCGTCGTCGTCCTTGTCCTTCTCCGGCGGGCCGAAGGGAACAAGTAGCGGCCGGCGGTCCCCCGCCCGGCCCTCGCGGGAGGTGCGCCGGAGGGGTACATCCGAAGGCGCGGCCGCGCGCGGCGGCACGGCGGCTATCACGTCTCCGACAAGACCGGTTTCCACGTCCACGACGCGGGTCCTCTTAGGGGACGGGGGCGAATCCGCCGGCCGCCCGCCCCGCTTCTTCCGCGCCTTCCCTTCGGCGGCCGCGGTGGCCGCGGCGGTGCGGACCTTCGGCCGGCTTTCGCGGAGCGGCGCGCGGCGAAGTCGCCGTCTCCTCCGCATCCGCTTCGGCGGCCGCGATCGCCGCTGCCTTCTTCTTGGCCGCCTCGCGGTGTTTGGCGAAACCGACGCGCTCAGGCGGCGCGATCTTAAAAAACTCAAATATGCGGTTCGTCCGGGACCCGTTCAGCTCCGCAACGGTGTCCTTGTACTCCTTCGGCGAGACGGGGCCGAGGATGAAGTCCCCGTGCGCCTCCACCTTCCTCCTCCTCAAAACTGCAGAAAAACAGCCAAGTTCGTTAGCATTTCGTTTGCTAAGAACATGGCAAGGAACGATTCTCTCGAAGGATGCAGAGCAACTTACGGTCGGCTGTAAAGCCGAAGACCTTCGTCCAATCGGGGCAGGGGATGCCACCGATGTCTTCCGCCCACTCGTCTTCGGCCACGGACCAGCCGTCGACCAGCGGGCACACGGGGATGCTGCGGTACTCCTCCACGATGTCGCGAGTACCGTACTTCCGCGCGAACCGACGCAGCATCATAACGAACTCGTCGCCCTCCGGACACGAAGGGTTCTTCGCGTAGGACTCGTGCAGGGGCGGGAGCTCCTTCGTCGCTAGCGGGTGAGTGCCTCCGGAAGAAGGGGGGCTCAAGGCATAGTAGAACCGGTCTTTGTTGCCGGTCCGTAGGCCACTTGTTCCGTATGCGGTGGCCAAGGGCTTACCACGCCGGCCTTATAAGAGAAGTTGAGACGACCAAACCGACGGTCCTTCTCCACGGATTGGTCCCCCTCCTCCTCGAAGACCGTCCGCCTCCGGTGATGCACTTGATGCGCCGAAGCGAATCCTTCGGCGGAGGGCTTGATCTTCGTTGTCCGGCATATCCACATGTATACCGACGGCAATGGGAGGATGGCGTTTGGGGGTGAGCCGATGAAGGTAGATATCGAAGTACCGCAGTATGTCGACGACGGCGGGATGAAGTGGGAACCGAAGCCCCGCGTACAGGAGGTCGCAAAAGATGACGACCTCGTTGTCCCGGGGCCGCGGCACGGTCTCACGGCCGGGGGCTCGGCCGGCCCCAACCATGCGGTTCTTCACCAACGCCTCCACGTCGGTCTTGTCAATTTGGCTTCGACCGAACGTGTAGGTCTTCGCGATCTCCCTCGCGACAGCATCGCGTCTACGCTTCGGCGCCATCAATGCTAACTACGCACGAAGTGAAAGCAGAAGCAAGGGGGCTGGAGCAAATCTTACAGTAGGCCTTCGGAGCTCTCGCGCGTCGTAAGCTCTGGGCTGCAGCCGCTGGGTGGGGTAACCCAAAGGACGGCCCCCCTTTATATAGTAATGAGTCCCGATAATCGCGCCGGCGACGACCGAAATTACCTTTTTACCCAAGGGACGGCCCCTCTCAACGGTAATTTTGGCAGAGGGCAGCGCACGTCTTTTTCCGGACCACCATGTCAGCGTGGGCCGTCCGGGGGAGTTCCGAAGACCGTCCTTCACCCGGCTGAAGTTGATCGTAAGTTCGGCCCTTCGCAGATTCAGGACGGCCCTCACTGACGAGGGGCTACTGTTGGGGAAGTTGGCCTTCGGAAGCATCGCCCCCGTCCGCCCGCGTTGGCACCCTCGGTCTGCCTACGGCTTCGGTCTGGCCGGACGACCCTTCGCTGCACAGGGCACTAATGAAACACTAACACCGCTTGTGCCTCATAAGTCTCGTTGTGCAGGAATGACCCCTTGTGGCGGCGCCTACCTTCGGCGCCGAAGGTGCTGACGGCCGTGCTCCGGTGACGAAGGCCCGGGAGGGCCAGGAGCGGGGAGCGCCGGCCAAGGGCACCGCGTCCGGGGCCGGCGGCGGCACGGACAAAGCGTCTGCGGAGGCTCGACGCCCTTGATCCAGGGTCGCTGCTTCGTCACCGAAGGTGCGACGGCCCTGGACACGTGGCCACTGCCAACGTGTAAAGTGGGCTCCGGACAAGGCAGAGACGAGGGCGGCCGCGTGTAAAGGCGTTTCGGCCGTACAAAGACACGCTGGAGGCCTGTACGACGCGGGGACTTACTGTTATACCCTTGTAAAGTGTTTAAAGCGGTTTGTCAGGAACGGAAAAGGTGTAATTGAGGCAAATGACTATACCCAGGGGTCTCCTATAAATAGTGAACCCCTTGTAATGAAACGGACACACTGTAATGAGAAGAGAGCACCGAAGGCTTCCGCAGGACGAGCGGTCTTCGGTCTGTTGAGTATTTACCTGTTCCCTTACTGTTCTATTAAGTTTCGCGTTTCCTCTCCTCGCACAAGTAGAAGTAGTAGCCTAGGGGAAGAGGTCGAAGGGAGGGAGTGAACTCAGGGGACTGTTGTGTCGGCGTCCACCCTTCGGGCCCGATTTCCACCAACAGGTGGCTAGCATGTCTGATTGTGGAGGCGCCGCTCACCGGTGTTTTTTTTCCAAAGCTTTTTATATAAACTTTTTCTCACTATATTTCCTTCCAAAGTTTTTACCCAAAATACAGTTCCGGATCATAATATTTTTATCCTTTTTTTATTTTTTCTCTTCTAAATGTTTTTCTATAATTTTTTTGCGTTTTATTCTTTTCCTTCCAAAGTTTTTTCCTAAACTTTTTTACATAAGTTTTCTTTCTAATCTTTTGGTTTTGGAAACTTTTATTTTTGCTTTTTATGGTTTAAAATACTTTTTACAAAAAGTTTTACTAAACTCTTCAAAATATTTATTTACAGTTTGTTTCAAATTTTCCCTTTAATCTTTTTCCTCAAAGAAAACATCTGTATGTGATGTTGCACTGGGAGAGTGAGCGAGCGAGATGTGGGTGAAACCTAGGGATGGATTCGGATGTCTGGAAATCCGAATTATCCGTACTCGTATCTGCTAAAAACGTTAATATGGATATCCGTATTAGTATTCGTTTTTAATCAATGATTTAAATAGATGACTATAGCTGCAGCTATAGCCGGATATAGCCTGTTGAGAAGAGTTGCCGCTAGGAGATCACACTTTTAGCCACAAGGTTAGCTTAAGGGCTAATACCTGTGTTTAGCCCGCTATATCCGCTAAATGGGCCTACTTCTAGCCGGCTATATCCTCTGATTTCAGTAAGTCTCTAAGTGTCTCTGATTCTTAATAGTGGAACAATAGTCTGATGATATGGTATTTTGTAGTACATCGCTCTTGTGATGTACTCTTGTGATGGTGAGACGTAGGTGTCATGATTGTTGAGTTGATGACATGGTAATGTATTTTGGTGGTAACCAGTGAATCAGTGATTCAATTGTTGTGTCATGTAAGAAAGTTTTTTTTTTGTTTTTTTTACAATTCCGCTAAATGATTTAGCTGCGGCTATAGCTAAGCTATAGCTTCTCTTAGTTTTTTTCTGAGACCATCAGCTAACAGACTTAGCCCTCTATTTAAAACATTGTTTTTAATATGGATGTCAGTTGGATGTATTCGAATCCGATTTTCAAAATTATTCGTATTCGACATTATTCGAACTATTCGACAAAAATCCGACATATCTGACATTATTCGTATCCACAAGAAATAAAGTACCCATAGAAACCATTTAAAATTTATTTATATTACTAAATACTAATTACAAATGATATTAATTTTAATATTGCTAGTAAAATAATTATTACACCATTTTAACTATTAAAAACTATATATATAACAACTAACTAATTATGCTAATCTAATATTACTAAATCATGTGATTATATTTTTTAATTAATTTTGATGTGTCTAATCATAATAATTTTAAATACATTAAGTTATTTAGCAAATAAATAAATTATATTTAAATGTATTTATGTACTTATTTTTTCTAATAAACGATGTTTATATATTTACAAAATTAATTATTTTATATTTATTGTGGTATATTAATTAGTTATTTATTTAATACGTTATTTGCAATAAGATATCTATTATGTATAATGATCATAATTTACTCTCCACTTGTAACATGATTTTATTAATTATAAAACCATTGACAAATGAAATTTGATACTCATTATGACTCTATGCTACAATCGAGTAAGTATTCGAATGGAATCCGAATTCGAAACATCCGTTTTGTATTCGTATTCGATAGTATTCGTATTCGTATCCGAATTCGAAATAAAATATGGTAAATAGTGACATATTCATATCCGTGCGTATGTGATCCGAATCCATCGTGAGACCACATGCACCGTCTGAAATCGACCGCACGGAGTCGGAGGTCAACTCCAGGCACCCGTTAAAGTCCCCATGTTTCAGCAACTTGTTGCACATGCCGATTTCTCACGAAAAGAAAAACGATCGTATCAATCGTCACATGTACATTTTGATCGTTTTTTTTTTCTGTCCGAAAGACGTACCAGTGATGGTGTATTAATTGGTGTTTCGCTAACACCTAACACTTTTTTGTGAGTGTGTTTTCGTGACGTGTTTCATATGTGCACCGAAGGTAAGTAGTGACTGCATGGCGTGAGCATTTTCGTCGCATTTCTACCGGCCGGGGACGTGGAGCACCTCTTTTTTCCGAATCAGACGTGGAGCACCTCTTCGCACGGAACACGGATAACGTCCTCCGTCAGGAAAAGAAAGAAAACTTCGAGGTGCACTGCACGCGGACGCGGCCACGGCGGCACGGCCCGGTGCAGTGCAGCCCGGCTGCGTTTGCTTCGCGGTTGGTTCGCGTCGCCTTTCCCCAAGACCCCAACCTTCTTCTCCCTTACTACTAGTCTACTACCCTTTAGCTGTGGACCCCACGCAGCAGCAGGCAGGCAGAGCCACCCCGGCGGCCCGGCCTGCGTGCGCACGTCACCGGCCGGCCAAAGCCATGGCTCCCACTCCCACCCCGCACACGCGCCGCGCGGGGTGCTGCTGTCGTCGTCATCCACAATTCCACATGGGAAATGTGCGTGCGGTGCGGCAGGGTCTGTGCGCGCGCGCTCCCGGTGGCCGTCGCCATCGCCGTACTAGATCTCAGCCCCGCCGGAGGGGAACCAAGTAGGAGAACCTTCCTTGGGCGGGGCCCAGATCTCACCGGCGCCACGGGCCACCAAGCAGAGGAGAAGAAAGGCCGTCGTTGTTGAGTGCGCGTGAAGAGAGTAGCAGTAGTAGAAAAGGAGCTAGAATAATGGTTCGAGAGACTGCTACAAACACACCGGGGCATGTTAGATATAACAAAATGTATGTTTCCAGGAGATAGATATGCACCGGTGGTAGAGTTGTTGTGGATTAGAACTCTTGTAACAAATTTGATGTATATCTCAACCTCCACCGGTTCAATTTGTGTCCTTGTTGTACACGCCACATGAGGGGCTTTTTCTCACCATATAAACGCGAAGCCGTCTGTCAGGGAGAGGCACGACGTTCTACCATCTACCCTCCGCACCTCTATTGAATTTCTACATGGTCACCAGAGCCTAATATACATCTAATCTACAACCACCTTCAGTCGTGAGCCATGGCCTCTTCCTCCGCCATGCCCGGCAACCTCTGGTTCGGCAACACGGTGACTAAGAAGCTCTCGCGCACAAACCATGCGATGTGGAAAGCCCAAGTCGTCTCTGCCCTCATTGCTAGGAAGGAGACGGTCACTGTCAACAACTACTTGCTTTTGAAACTTGTATGGATATGCTTGGTCTTGGTCAATCCAGCTCCTCGGCCAATATGGCAAATTGTGGTGGACGTGGCAATGGCGCTGGTCGTGGCTACAACAATGGCGGTCGTGGTGGTGGCGGCCGTGGCTTCAATAGTGGTGGTCGCGGTCGCAATGGACGCGGCAACTTCACCAACAATCAGCGTCAAGGCAATAACGGCGGAAGTAGTCGTAACAACTCCTCTGGTATGGGTTCAAGCGACAATGGTAGGCCTGTTTGTCAGGTTTGCCTCAAGGAAGGACACACTGCAGATCGGTGTTGGCATCAGTTTGAGGAGAATTATGTTCCTGACGAGAAGTATGCATCCGCGACCATGAACTCCTACAACATCGACACCAATTGGTACACCAACACCGGCACCACTAATCACATCACAAGAGAACTCGAGAAGCTGGCGGTCCGTTACAAGTACAATGGTCTGGATCAAGTTCACACTGCTAATGGTTCAGGTATGCACATTAGTCGCATTGGTCAATCTACTATTCATACCTCAGCTCGTGATTTACATCTAAAGAATATTTTGCATGTCTCTTCCTCCAAAAAGAACCTTTTTTCCGTCCATCAACTTGCTTCTGACAATAATGTTTTCTTTGAATTTCATCCTAACTCCTTTCTTATTAAGGATCGGGACATGAGGAGCACTCTTCTTAAGGGGCCATGCCGCACGGGATTGTATCCCCTTCCTTCTTCATCAACGTCAAAGCAAGTGTTTGGAGTCAATAAACTGTCCGTTGCAAGATGACATAGTCGTCTAGGACACCCCTCTTTTCCTATAGTTGAGAAAGTTCTTAAGAGTCATGAACTTCCCTATTTGTTAGATTCAAATAAACATTCAGTGTGTGGTGCTTGTCAACCAGCAAAAAGTCATCATCTTCCATATCCTATTTCTACTAGTGTCTCTACTCAACCTTTGCAACTTGTTTTTTCTGATGTTTGGGGCCAGCATCTGAATCTGTTGGGAGACACAAATACTATGTGAGCTTTATTGATGACTTTAGCAAGTTTACATGGGTTTACTTGTTAAAATATAAATTTGAGGTTTTTCAGAAATTTCATGAGTTTCAAAAACTTGTCGAGAGATTATTTGATAAGAAGATAGTTGTTGTGCAGTCTGATTGGGGTGGGTAGTATAAGAAACTTAATTCCTTTTTTACCAAGGTTGGAATAACTCACTTAGTTTCTTGTCCTCATGCCCATCAGCAAAACAGTGCTGCAGAGAGAAAACATAGACACATTGTTGAGGTTGGTCTCTCCTTGCTTGCTCATGAACATATGCCTCTTAAGTTTTGGGATGAAGCCTTCCTCACCGCCACATATTTAATCAATCGTACACCCAGCAAAACTATTAATTCTGAAACCCCTCTTGAGCGTTTATTCCATGTCAAACAAGAATACAAGTCCCTTCGCATGTTTGGTTGTGACGGTTGGCCAAACCTACGCCCGTAAAATAATCACAAACTTGCTTTTCGATCAAAGAAGTGTGCTTTCCTTGGGTATAGCAATCCCCATAAAGGGTTCAAGTGTCTGGATATATCTACTGGTCGGGTGTACATAACAAGAGATGTTATTTTTGGTGAGGATGTTTTTCCTTTCTCTAGGCTTCACCCAAATGCAGGAGCAAGGCTCCGATCTGAAATTCTTTTGTTGCCATCGAATTTGCTTAATCCATCTGATGGGATGAATTAGTATATGATTTTGTGTCTAATGATGCTAATCCTACAAATTTTGGAGCAAGAAATCATAACATGCAGGCACAACAAGAAGAAATAGGAGCTGACACAGCTATCGGAGCTGATCCGACGCAGCTCCAGCGCGCATCAGCTTCGGTATCCGCGCCTATCATTGACGTAGGCGCGTCGAGAGCCACAACTGTCACGGCGCCCCACTTAGATGTTGCCACGTGCCCCGACAGCACAGTGCTGCCGATAGTCCCTGGCACCAGCTCCCCTCGCGCCAATCCGAGTCGCTCTCGTACCCTGCCTTGGCGCACCCGAGGGATTCCTATGCGACAGCAATAACGCCTGCACCTGCGATAGCATCTGCGCCGAGCAGATCTACTTTGGGAAGTTGCGCTGGATCTTCTACGCTGAGCGGAGAGCTGAGCGGAGCATCTGGTATTTCTGTGCCAGAAAATCAACAGTAATAGGAATCGCGTCCTCGCACACGTCTTCAAGCTGGAGTTCGCAAACCCAAGGTATATACTGATGCACTATACGTTATGGTCTCTCAACATTTACTAATGAACCTAGAACAGTAGAGGAAGCCTTTGGAAACAAAAATTGGGAAGAAGCCATGGATATTGAGTACAATGCTTTGTTGAAAAATAATACTTGGCACCTGGTTCCACCTAAGAAACGGAGTAATATTATAGACTGCAAGTGGGTGTTTAAAGTCAAACTCAAGGCTGACGACACTTTAGATAAATATAAAGCTCATTTGGTAGCAAAAGGGTTCAAACATCGGTTTGGAATAGACTATGAGGATACTTTCAGTCCGGTGGTCAAAATGTCTACCATTCGAGTTATTCTGTCTATTGCTATTTCACGAGGGTCGAGCTTCAGGCAGTTGGATGTGCAAAATGCTTTTCTTCACGGGATATTAGAAGAAGAAGTTTACATGAGACAGCCTCCCGGATACATAGATAAGTCACATCCTGATTTTGTATGCAAACTAGATAAGGCCATGTATGGTTTGAAGCAAGCACCGCGTGCATGGTATGCCTGTCTTAGTGCCAAACTCGTAGCTCTTAGTTTTACTCCTTCAAAAGTTGATACTTCACTTTTCTAATTCAATAAACATGGAGTTACAGTCTTTGTATTGGTATATGTTGATGATATTATTGTAGCCAGTTATACCCTGAGTGCTACAACGGGTCTTTTACATAGTCTGAGGCAAGATTTTGCATTAAAAGATTTAGGAGATTTACATTATTTCTTGGGGATGAAAGTTAACAAGGTTGCATGTGGTCTTGTGTTAACTCAAGATAAGTATGCCTCAGACTTACTCAAGAAAGTAAATATGTTCAGTTGCAAAGCAGTGAGTACCCCCCTTTCAATAAGCGAGAAACTTTCAGCTTTTGAGGGTACTTGGTTGGGACCAGTTGATGCGGCAAGGTACAAAAGCATTGTGGGTGTGTTACAATATTTGACTCTTACAAGACCTGATATTACCTTCTCAGTTAATAAAGTCTGTCAATTCCTTCATGTGCCTACTGATGTACACTGTGCTGCAGTTAAAAGAATCCTGCGGTATTTGAGAGGGGATACAAGATTCACTACAAAAAACCTGGTGATCTGTGACGAAATTCACATGACGTTTTCAGATTTCGTCACAGATCACACTACATCCATGACGAATAGTCAGATTTCGTCATAGATTCGCAGTGTTGGATATGAAGCCCGATATGAAGTCCAAACACCATGACGTTGTGTCAATTTCGTCATAGATTTCGTCCCAAATCACACTGCATTCATGACAAAAGTCGGATTTCGTCATAGATTAGCAGTGTTGAATATGAAGCCCAATATAAAGTCCAAACACTATGACGTTGTGTCAATTTCATCATAATCCAACCCACATTGCATTTTGACATTTTCTCATGATCAATAAATTAAAAGAATTAGAGATGATCTTCAGTAAATAAATTACCTCTCATTAGAAAAATCATGAGAAAAAATAGAATGATGTATGAAAAAATAGAGAAATTGTCGTATGGACCTCCCTGGGCCCACTACCTCGGTGGGTACCAGAACCGACTACTCGGTGGGCCCCTGGGACTACCCGGCTTGCGCTGCACGGCGCCTGATGGCGTGGAGCGCAAGGACTACACAGGAGTAGTACTCGGTTAGGGAGCTGTACATGTTCCGCACTGTATGGAGGACTCCTAGACGTACTCGACTAGTACTCTCTCCCTACTCCGACTTGTAACCCCGCCTCCGGACTATATAAGACGAGGCGGGGACCGATCTCTAGCATCCAATCTCCTCTCATACAACTCACGGCGCACTATTGCACCATCTTGTAATCGTGCCCTATCAATCCGAGCTACGCGGCATACGGGATGTAGGGTATTACGCACCTCGCGGCCCGAACCTGTCTAAATTGTGTGCCACGTGTCTCTTCCTTCGAGTTACCGATCTCGGCGAGTCACATTCATCTACTTCGAGTACTCCCCTTAGTAGGTTGCCGGTCTAAAACACCGACAGCTGGCGCGCCAGGTAGGGGGTCTCGCCCGAGATCACATGGCGAACTCGACGGCTTCCGTCCACTTCAAGCCAACCATCACCTTCAACCGCGGCGACACCTTCGTGTTCGGCGCTTGGGTCTGCACTGCTGATGGCGCGGGCTCCTTCCAACGCCGCCTGACCATGCAACCCAACCCGAAGACAGGCTTCGTGACGCTTCCTGAAGTTGTCACAGGTGAACTCGCTGGCAAGTTCGGCGAAATTTCAGTCTTCAACCACCATGCTGACTTCGAGCTCGAGTCCGTCTCCAACCCGAACTTGACGTCGCCATGGGCCATCGCGTGCGAGCCGGCTGCTCAGCCATCGCAGGCGGTCCCCTCATCTCGCGAGCGCTCCGCGCGCGCCCTCGCTCCCTCAGCCGGGCCCGCGTGGGGACTCCCACTTCGCGCCGGGCCGGCAAGGAGCCTGTACCCAAGTACAACTCGGACTCCGACGCCGCCCCCGATCACGTTTCGGACTCCACCCCTCTCTCCGAGTTCTACTCAAACCCGGACTATGAGTTCGACCTCGGGTCAGACCCTGAGGAGCCTGAGTCCGAAGACAACTCCACCGAGCTTCCCTTGTCAGGGCCAGCCTCTGGGCTGGTTATAAAATCCACGCCGACCGGGAGATACGTCTACTGGCCAGACCGCAAACCTGCTGACCTGATAAAGGGAGACTCACGCTACGTCGCCTACATCGACTCGCTACTGTTCCAGGAGGGAACACCCCTAGCCCGGGCTGACTCGAGCACACCAACTGAGGTGGCACCTTCTGAGTCTAGCCTTGGCACCCCTGATCGCCAAGTCTTCATGGCTGCCGGCGATACCCCAGGGCCTTCAGGCACTGCTCAGGACAAGTACCTAGAAGACACCTTCTCCGACGAGCTCTCTGCTGATGCTCCGTCGAACGAGAACCCTGCAGACAGAGACGCTCGACGTGAGCGTAACCGGAATCGCAGCGAACGTCGCCGACGCCTCCGCGACAACCTCCCCATCCGCAACCTTGCGGAAGCTCTCGAGGCGGTCGAGAGCAGAGTACACACCACCCCAGAGCAATGCCTCATGTCGATCACAGCGATCGCACGCCAGGCTCAGGGCATACGCGCTGGAGAGGTCATCGCCAAGCTCGCTGAAGACGCTTACTTCATGCGGGTCGACAACAGAGTCAACCAACCTCCTCCGGCCAGGCACCGCGACAACGAAGCCACAAGTTGCAGCTCCAACAACGGTCCCAACCGTACTCGAGCTGACCTCCCAGCCGAGCCAAACCGTCGTCGCTCCAACGCTGGCGGACCTTCACAGCACGACCACGGCAACCGAGAAGTTGTCCCCCACCGCGCTCCGGCCGGTGGCGGCGGCAACGATCCCGACGGCGGCGGCGGCCACGGCGGCGGCTCCAACCATGGGGCCAACAGGAGGGCTGGAGGCGGCGACAGCCGCGATGGCCGAGGCCACGCAAACAGCCACGCCTCTGGCGCCTCACACGGCGGGTACGACGCTCGCCAGAAGATTGAGGAGCTGCGGCGGAAGAAGTCGACCACCGCCGCTGAAGGCGACGGCTTCCCCGCCTTCTCACCTCGACTTCGCAACTTGCTCCTCCCCGACAAGTTCAAGCCTTTGGGGATCACCAAGTACGACGCGAAGCAGGATCCCATCCAGTGGCTCCGATGCTACGCCCTCTCCATCGAGAACGCTGGCGGCAACAGCGACACCAAATGCCTCTACTTCCCCTTCTGCCTAGACCAAGCACCACTCACCTGGCTCGAGTCGCTGGATAAGCACTCGATCGACAAGTGGGACCAGCTGAAGGAGCAGTTCACAAGCAACTTCGCGGGCGCCATGGGCCGATCGGGTACTCGCATGGACCTGGCTATGATCAAGCAGGAACAAGGCGAGACCCTCCGCAAGTACATGCGCCGCTTTTTCGACAAGCGCGCTACCATCGTCGACGTCACCGGCAAGGAGGTCATCGACCTCTTCCAGGACGGTCTCTATCACCATCGCACCTTTGAAGACTTCGGTCGCCGTCGCCCCAGGTCCATTCCCCACCTCAAGGACATGATCACGTCCTGGGCGGATGAAGAGGACAAGGCCAATGCCAAGTACGACGCCATCCGTGGCAAGACCAAGCAGAACCAGGGCGGCGGCAGCGGCAGCAACGCGAACCAAGGCGGCCGCAACAACAACAACAACAACAACTACTCGGGTCCCAACCGCAAGCGCAAGCCAGACAACACTGTCGCGGCTATCCAGCGCCCTGCAAAGGGGAACTCGAAGAAGAACTCCGGCGGCTTCAAAGACCTGCTGAAGGAGAAGTGCCCGTGGCATCCAAATGGCAACCACACTACCGTGCAGTGCTACCAACTCAGGCATGCACTCAAGGATACGCCAGAGCCACCGCACCCTCACGATCAAAAGGGCAAGAAGAAGGACGGCGACAACAACGACTTCCAGGAGCCGGACAAGACCGTCAACGTCCTCTTCGGCGGATTGCCCAGCAGGCGGGAGCAGAAGGCTACCCGTCGTGAAGTGATGTCCATTGAACCATCGGTCCCGACCCCTCTCAGGTGGTCGGAGGTACCCATCACCTTCTCTCGCGCGTACCAGTGGACCAGCTTCTCTGAACCAGGACGGTTTCCCCTCGTCCTGAAGCCAGTGGTGGCGGGCTCCAAGCTCAACAAGGTGCTCATCGACGGTGGAAGCGGGCTCAACGTCCTCTTCACCAAGACCTTGAAGAAAATGAAGCTCGACATCACCCACATGCTCACCAAGAGCAACATGCCCTTCTACGGCATCGTCCCCGGCAACGCGGCTATTCCACTGGGCTCAGTGGTCCTGCCAGTCACCTTCGGGGCGTCTCGAGACAACTACCGTACCGAGTACATCAAGTTCGAGGTCGCGGACTTCGAGACCTCCTACCACGCCATCCTCGGCAGACCGGCCGTCGCCAAGTTCATGGCGGTGTCCCACTACACCTACTTGGTACTCAAAATGCCAAGCCCAGTCGGTGTACTCTCCCTCCAAGGGGACTTGAAGATCTCCCACGACTGCGACACATAAGACGTGGAGATTGCGTCTACAAACCAAGTACCCAACGCGATGATGGAGGTCTACGCCGCGTCGAAGAAGCTTGCTACAAGTGAACTCAACATCCCTGAGAAGTCTGACAGCTCCAACAAGCCTCAGCCACCTGAGGAGGTACTTGTCAAGACGGTCGACCTCGGAACAGGCGACCCCAGCAAGACCACCACCATCGGGTCTGGCCTCGACCCCAAATAGGAAGACGCGCTCATCAGCTTCCTTCGGGCTAACCGCGACATCTTCGCGTGAAAGCCAGCGGACATGCCAGGAGTGCCCAGGGAGCTGATTGAGCACTGCCTCAACGTCGATCCTAAGGCCACCCCCAAACGACAACACCTCCGACGCTTCGCCGACGACAGACGGGGCACCATCAAAAAGGAGCTCACCAAGCTACTCGCAGCTGGCTTCATCATCCTGAGTGGCTCGCCAACCCTGTCCTCGTCCGCAAGAAGAACTCGAACGAGTGGAGGATGTGCGTCGACTACACTGACCTCAACAAGCACTGCCCCAAGGACCCCTTCGGGTTGCCGCGGATTGATCAAGTCATCGACTCCACGGCGGTCGCGACCTCGCTTCGTTTCCTCGACCGCTACTCCGGTACCACCGGATCGCAATCAAGGAGGAAGACCAGGAGAAGACCGCGTTCATCACCCCGTTTGGCGCGTACTGCTACACGACCATGTCCTTCGGGTTGAAGAATGCCGGCGCCACCTACCAACGAGCTATCCAGGCTTGCTTCAAGAGGCAACTCAACAAGAACGTCGAGGCCTACGTGGATGACGTGGTTATCAAAACCAGGGACTCCAGTACCCTCATCGACGACCTTGAAGAGACCTTCGCATCACTACGCGAGTACCGCTGGAAGCTCAACCCGAACAAGTGCGTCTTCGGCGTCCCTTCGGGCAAACTACTCGGCTTCATCATCAGCCAGCGCAGCATCGAAGCCAACCCCGAGAAGATGTCCGCCATCACCAGCATGAAAGCTCCCACGAGCATCAAGGATGTCCAGAAGCTGACAGGGTGCATGGCGGTGCTGAACAGATTCATCTCAAGGCTAGGAGAACGGGGCCTCCCCTTCTTCAAACTACTCAAGCATCAAGAGAAGTTCGTGTGGACTCCAGATGCGGACCAAGCCCTTGCCCAGCTCAAGGACTTCCTATCAAAGCCACCGATCCTCACGGCTCCTCTCAAGGGAGAGCAGCTATTGCTCTACCTCGCTGCAACTACTCACGTGGTCAGTACTGCCATCGTTGTCGAGCGGCAGGAAGACGGCCACGCCTACCGGTCCCGGGCCGCCCCGGTCACTTCGTCAGCGAGGTTCTATCAGAGTCCAAGACCCGCTATCAGCCTATGCAGAAGCTCCTGTACGCTCTACTCATCACCTCGCGAAAGCTACAACACTACTTCCAGGAGTACTCGGTCTCCGTCATCACCGACTACCCGCTTGGCGACATCCTGCGGAACCAAGATGCCACTGGAAGAATCTCCAAGTGGGCTGTCGAGCTCGGCGCCCTCACTATCGACTTCAAGCCACGCACAACCATCAAGTCGCAGGCACTAGTCGACTTCATGGCAGAGTGGCGAGAGAACCAGCTACCTACTCCCACCGTGTGACCAGAGCATTGGGTGATGTACTTCGATGGCTCACTCAACCTCGAGGGCGCAGGCGCAGGGGTACTCTTGATCTCTCCAACAGGAGAACAACTCAAGTACGTGCTGCATATCTTCTGGAAGGTCTCAAACAACGAAGCCGAGTACGAAGCCCTCTTACACGGGCTCCGCCTCGCGGCTTCACTGGGAATCAAGCGGCTACTAGTCTACGGCGACTCCGCAGTGGTCATCAACCAAGTCAACAAGTCCTAGGACCACAACAAGGAGAACATGGACGCCTACTGTCTAGAAGTCCGCAAGCTCGAGAACAAGTTCTATGGTCTCGAGTTCCATCACATCGTCCGTGACAACAACGTTGCAGCGGACGTCCTCTCGAAGCTTGGATCCACCCGCGCTCAAGTGCCAGCGGGTGTCTTCGTCCATGAGCTTCACGCGCCATCCATCCCAGAGCCGGCACCACCGACCACTGTCCCAGCCCATCCACCAGCTGGGCAGGAGGTCATGATGATCGACGTGGACTGGAGGTAACCCTTCATCGACTACCTCAGCGAGCAGAAGGTCCCTTTCGACAAGAACGCGGCCGAGCAACTCGTCCGCCGCGCCAAGTCTTACGTCCTCGTCGGAGACAAGCTTTACAAACGGGGCGCGTCTTCTGGAGTACTCATGAAGTGCGTCCCTCGTGAAGAAGGCAAGGACATCTTGGAGGAGATCCACAAGGGCGTCTGCGGCAACCACGCGTCCTCACGGACGCTGGTTAGCAAGGCTTTCAGGCGAGCTTTCTACTGGCCCACAGCTCTGGGTGACGCCGAAGAACTCGTCAGAAAGTGCCAAGGATGCCAGTATTTCGCCAAGCAGCAACACGTCCCAGCCTACAAGCTAGTCACCATACCGCCAACCTGGCCCTTTGCTTGCTGGGGGCTCGACATGATTGGGCCACTGCCAACGCGCGCCGGGAGGATTCAACGGAGTGCGGTGGCTATCGACAAGTTCACCAAGTGGATCGAGGTCAAACCAGTCACATGCCCCAAAGCTGACAGAGTACTCGACTTCCTAGATGAACTCGTACACCGCTATGGGCTACCCCACCGCATCATCACAGACCTGGGATCCAACTTCAACAACCACCAGTTCTGGGAGTATTGCGAGAACAGCGGGATCGACGTCCGATACGTCTCAGTTGCCCATCCACGGGCCAACAGACAAGTCGACCGCGCCAACGGGATGGTGCTCGACGCTCTCAAGAAGCGGCTGCATGACGCTGCTAACTCCAAAGGGGGCAAGTGGATCAAGGAACTACCCAACGCACTCTGGGGGCTACAGACTCAGCCATCCAAGCCAACGGGGCAATCCCCTTACTTCCTGGTCTACGGCTCCGAAGCAATCCTCCCTGCCGACGTCATATGGAACTCGCCGGCAGTGGAACACTACGACGAAGGTGTCTCAGAAGACAGCAGACGAGTTGACATCGACAGCATCGAAGAAGCTCGCTGTGCTGCCCTCGTCCAATCAGCAAGGTACCTGGAGGGTATCCGACGCTATCATGATCGCAACGTCAAGGAACGCTCCTTCAACGTTGGAGATCTTGTCCTCCGCCGTATCCAGAACACGGAAGGACTTCACAAGCTCAGTTCCCCCTGGGAAGGTCCCTTCACCGTAGCAAAGGTGACTGGGCCGGGCTCTTACCGCCTCCAATCACTTGAAGGCGAAGACATCAACAACTCGTGGAACGTCGACCAGCTCTGCCGATTCTACGCCTAGTCTACACGACTACTCTGGGGTTCAAGTCTACACGACTACATCAACACCCCCTTGCCGTAAGTGACCCCCCAAGTCCTGGCTCCAGTCTCCGGACTTCTCCTCTCCAGGATCCAGCCCGCGCGGCTACCTACGGACCCTGGGCTGCGACGAGCGTCAAGGACTCTAGCAGCGGTCTACTAAGAGACCACACTCCAAGATCCAGCCTGCACGGCTACCTACGGATCTACGATCCAGCCTACACGGCTACCTACGGATCAAACCGCTGTAAGCGGCTACCCGCTCCAGCGCTACTCAGCTGTAAGCGGCCTCCGGGTCCAAGCGACTACCCTGTAACTACGGCCCTGGCCATCCAGGAGTACTTCTTCAGTAATAAAGTTTGATCGTTCATCAACTTCTTTACTGTCTACTCCTAACAACGGGACCACTACTGCCGAGTACTACTACTCGCATACACTCCACAATGGGGGCTCCGCACTCTGAGATCGCGACTACGAGTACTCATTGCTGGAAAATTTCTTTCATTGATACTTAAGCAATTCATTACAATTGTTTTCCTGTACAACCATGGCTACTAGCTATCTACTACAGGGCTACTGGAGGTTAAGCTTCTCGGCCTACCGCTCCGCGATGGGAGCCATCCGCTCCGGCGGCTGCGCATCTTGCTCATCAGTGCAGTTGGCGGCTACCCCGCCGGTGACTACCTCCACTGGGGCCTTCGGGAAGTACGACTTCATGAAGGCCAAGACTTGTCTTGGGATCGACCTCGCCATGTGCTTCACGTAGGAGGCCAGCTGGCTCGGAGCTTCCTTGAGGCGATCCACCAGAGGAGCAATCCCGGGGCCGCCCGGGTGCGGCACCAGGAGTCGGCTTCTTCGAGCTCCTTCAGCTGGGCCCGCAATGCCTCGCAGTCTTCGTTCAACTTCTGCAAGAATTTGTAGCAGTTGACGAGATCTCGGTCAGAAGCAATCCGGAGCTCCATGTGCTTCTCGCACTCGAAGGCGAGCTCTTTGTAGTCGAGCTCAAGTACCTGGAGGGATTCTTGCTCCCGGTAGAAGAGGTTCTTCATGCTCGTCTCTGAGGACTTCAGCTGCTCCACCTGGCCCTCAAGCTCTGCAACATGACAACAGCACAGCGGGTCAAGGACTTCTCGACCTCCAACAAGTACCCGACAAGTTCAGCGGCGTACCTTTGTTTTTGTTGCGGAGGCCCTTATTCCTCCGCACCAAGTCGTCGCCCTTCGCCTGCAACTCTTGGACGTCGTTGTGATACTTGGCGAAGGCGGCGTCGAGCTTCGACTGCATGGCAGCCGCGTGCTTCCGCGACTTCACAAGTTGCTCTTCTAGCGCCTCGGCTCGGAGCACCGCGTCGCCATAGCCCCGCGGCGAGAGTTCGACTTGTCGCGGGACCGCTGCGCAACGTCCTGCACAAGACAACTCAAGTCACAAAGAGTACTCAACGACAGAGGATTGGTTACTCAAAGGCTACGGCTACTTACCTTCATCCACTGCTCGGCCTGACGGATCGCCTCGAGATGCTTGGCCACCGTCGCCGGCTCGACAAGATTGTCCGCGAGCAGCTCTATCCCGCCGCGACTACTCGTGGTGGCCTCCGTCATCGGCGCAGAGCGGATGGGCTCTGCGTCCTGGATCTCGGGGGAGCGGATAGCCACCTCCAGAGCAACCTCTGGCGACGTGGTGACCGCCTCTCCCCCGGCAGACTTCTCGACGACCTCCTCCATGGGCTCGGGGGCTCCTTCCGCAGCCTCCGGGGCCTCTGGTGTCAATCTCTGCATCGGCACCCCTGCAGGGATGTCACCACCTTCAGCTTCAGTGCCTATCAACGAGAAGACAAGTGCATCAGCGACTACTCCTCGAGGAGCCCTGTAGCTTCAAGAAAAGCACTCACCTTCGACAGCGCTGGCCTCCGGCAACGACGCCTCGGCAGCAGGTGGCTCAGACACCGCCTGGGTAGTGGGAGCGGACTCTTCGGTGGGCGGCGCGACTCCTCCCGCCACCGCTGAAGAGGGCTCATCCCCCTCCCAGGACAGATCCGTGGATTTCTCCGCGAAGCACACACATACTTGGTCGTCAGTCAACCTCGACTACTACAACAAGTACTACTCAGGAAGGTGGAGTACTTACAAGTTCGACCGGACTATTGTCACGGCCGGAGCACCGAGGATGCTGGCGATATCGACCAGTCCACCCTCGGCGGGCGCCTCCTCCGACGCTCCTGAGGCCACCACCTCTTCAACGGCGGCGGCCACGGGTCCCGTGCCCTCTTGTGGAGCAGGGGGCTGGCACTCCAGCTGCGCCAAGATCTCTTCAACAGTGGGGGCTGGACTACGACTTCCAGCTGGCTCCCCCACTGTGTCCCACATGCCTTCGTCGCCCTCTTCGACGGGCTCCGTTGGCGGCACCTCCTGCATACAAGGAAGACTACTCATCAGCAAACGTACTCGTATAAGGGTACTCGACTACTCTGTTCAAGACAACTTACCTCCTGAGGCGTGGTCTCTGAGACCTTAAGCTTCTTCGACACCCGCTTCCCGGCGGGGTTGCGCGGCTTCCGTGGCGGCGCAGCCAGGCTAGCCTCCAGGCTAGTCGGGGGGTCTTGTACTAGAGGAACATGAGGCAAGCCCGGGCGGCTAAACCTCGACCGCAGCTGGAAGCGGTCCTGCAACGTCTCGTCGTCGCCATCGTCGTCGTCGTCGGTGGTATCCTCCACGACGACGGTGTCGTCGCCTTCACCGACTTCTCGCCGCTCCTTCGCCTTCTCCTCCCTCGGGATCTCAATTCTGCTCGGAGGTGGCTGCGGCTCGGAGATGAACTTCTTCAAGTCCTCCTACAAGACACGAAGAAGTCAGCAACTCTACACCAGGCAATGACTACTCGACTAGGGGAGTACGACTACTCACCTCCTTGGGCGGGCGCGCGGCGGAGTACTCTTGGACAGGGCATGCCGTGTACGGCGGCATATCTTTGAAGATCCGCGACAACCTCTCGATGATGTCGCTGTCGTCCAGCTCGCCTCCCGGCATCCGCGACGTGTCGTCGTCGCCGGTGTACTCGAATCCTAGGGTGTCTCGAGCCATCAATAGATGCACCCTCCGCTTCATGAAACTGAAGGCCACGTGCTCGGCCCTCAGTCCCGCCTCCCTGAGCACCTTGATGCATGCCAGCAGCTCGAGAAGCTGGATCCCTTCTTGCATGGTGGGCTCCGTGTTCCACCATTCTCGGTGCCTGGGCTGCCGTCCGCTCGGCTTCGGCAGGCCGAGGTGGTGGTTCGTGATGTAGAACCACCTGGTCTTCCAATCAGTGTTGGAGTCGACAAGCTTGTACGCCAGATATTGCTCCGCGGCGTCCTCCCTCAACTGGATGCCGGCTCCTCCGACTACCCTGGGGTTGGTGGCACTTGGCTGCGGCTTGACGCGGAAGAACTTCCGGAAAAGCACCCAATGTGGCTTGATCCCGAGGAAGGCTTCGCAGAAGTGCACGAAGATCGCGGTGTGGAAAACGCCGTTGGGGTTCAGGTTCAGGTACTCGATCCCGTAGTACCCGAGCAGCCCCTTGAAGAAATCGCTGGCCGGGAGCGCAAGCCCGCGCTCCACGAACCGCGCGAACATTGGGATTTCTTCTTCGGCCTTCTCCATCGGATATGGATCTCCAGCGGCGGACCTCCACATATCGACTTCCTTCTCCCGGATGAAGCCACTGTTCAGGAGGGTCAGCAGATCCTCCGTCTTCACTTTGGACTTCTTCCACTCGCGGCTTGGATCAGCCCGCGGTGGAGACATGGGCGGCGCTGCTCCGGTAGCAGCCGTGGCCGCCTCTTCGCGACCCCTCTTCTTCCCGGCGGCCTTCGATGTCTTGGATGGTGATGGCTTCATCCTCCAAGTGCAGGGCGTCTTCACGCGCATTCGCTCGGGGGCTACCCTAAAAGCTTTGGGTGGCGGCGCACTTGAATCTACTACGGCAGCAGCAAGCGCTGGGAGTGGATTTGCTTCAGATGGAAACGAAATGGCTGCAACTCGAATGGGTGAAAAACCCTAAGGGCTTTGGCTTCTATTTATAAGCCAAACCGGCTCTGCAACGGGCGGCTGGATAAGTCCACGCGCGGCTGACTCAGCGGCTGTGCGTGACCCTTCGTATTCTACTAGTCGACGCGCCTCACCTCGGGGGCTCGGCTACCTCTACTCGACTACCTGGGAAGCGGCTAGTCTCAAGAGCATCTCAAGACACATTCTTCAAGAAGACCCTTCAATTCGAGAGGAAGTACTCGACTCAAGGCTCGGGGGCTCCGTGCCACGTGTCCTTCGGTTTTTCTCTCCGGATTTTTCGGGATTTTCTTGCCAAGACTTCAGATGGACCCTCAGCCAGAGCCTGCGGCTCAACCTAAGGCTCGGGGGCTACTCCATATGGAGTGCGATTTTGCAAATTGCACCTCCATATCAGCTCCGGCTTCAAGACAAGATAGGCATTTTTTGAAGACCTTCGAAGGCAGTTTTCGAGGACGCTTGGGACTACTCGAGAAGACTTCAAGATTGCTCAAACATCAGCTGGAGTACATTCCAGCCTCGGGATGCTTCGACTACTCTTGAGGACTTTGGACTTGTAGCACTCAGGGACGCTTGAGGACTACTCGTTAAGGCCATCAAGACTACTTGAAGCTATCCTTCTCGACTACAAATTACTCGGGGGCTTGTCGTATGGACCTCCCTGGGCCCACTACCTCGGTGGGTACCAGGACCGACTACTCGGTGGGCCCCTGGGACTACCCGGCTTGCGCTGCACGGCGCCTGATGGCGTGGAGCGCAAGGACTACACAGGAGTAGTACTCGGTTAGGGAGCTGTACATGTTCCGCACTGTATGGAGGACTCCTAGACGTACTCGACTAGTACTCTCTCCCTACTCCGACTTGTAACCCTGCCTCCCGGACTATATAAGACGAGGCAGGGACCGATCTCTAGCATCCAATCTCCTCTCATACAACTCACGGCGCACAATTGCACCATCTTGTAATCGTGCCCTATCAATCCAGAGCTACGCAGCATACGGGACGTAGGGTATTACGCACCTCGCGGCCCGAACCTGTCTAAATTGTGTGCCACGTGTCTCTTCCTTCGAGTTACCGATCTCGGTGAGTCACATTCATCTACTTCGGGTACTCCCCTTAGTAGGTTGCCGGTATAAAACACCGACAGAAATGAAATGATCATCGGTAAATAAATAACCTCTCATTAGAAAAGTCATGAGAAAAAAATAGAATGATGTATGGAAAAATAATAAATAACCTCTCATTAGAAAAGTCATGAGAAAAAAATAGAATGATGTATGGAAAAAATACAGAAATGGAAAAAAATTGTGAGACCAAGTGTTCGAACCGTGAACCTGATGAATGATGATTTCCCACCCTTACCACCACACCACAGAACCTGATGAATGATGATTTCCCACCCTTAACACCACACCACAGATTGATTCTTGTCTTTTTCATGGGGTTCGAACCCATGATCACGGGCACCTACAGACCACACCGAAACCACTACACCACTTGCCCAGTTTTGGTTTTGACTTGTCTGATATTCTTTTGTATAATAAAACCTCTAGCATATGAAAATTTATCGAAGACCTCAAAAAATATGAGACGTATGAGGTTCGAACCTTTCATCTTGAGCATCTACAAACCACGCCCAAACCACTGCACCACCCACCTAGTTTTGGTTTTGACTTGTCTCATATTTAATTTGAGCTGTATGAAATAATGTGAGAGACCTATATAGTTTACGAACATGTATACTCTGATTTTCATAAAATCTTATGAATTGTTTTCAATCTTGTACATCCATAAAATGATTCTATGCCAATTTGATTAATTTTTTAATTATTTTGGGTAGTATTATCATTATTTCATGAAAAGGTGGCTAGTAGAAGTTTGAATTTTCTCTATATGTCAATTGAATTTTTCATCTCTAAGATGTGGGATAGAATTGACCATATAAGCTTAAATATAATTTTTTTTATTTTTTTGAATCTTATTAGAGGTACATATAGGTCAATTTGGAATTACTTTCGGTAAACGTGCAGAAATTCATTTAAATGTTAGAAAATAGCAACACTACCTGAAAATTCTTGAAAATCCTAGGTGACAACTTATATATTGTCTGTAACATGTGAAAAATAAATTAAGGGCATATAAGATAACGATTTTGCAACTTCCTTCACAAGGGTGTACTCATTAGTGATTTAAAAAATAGGAAAAACAATTTCTTGCACAACAAGTGGCAATGAAAACCCACAAATGTTTATACAAGGGTAAATGTGAGATTGTGTATGAATTTTCAGGTGTATATGAGCTATACAAGACTTGAGTTGTTTGAAACTTCAAAGGTTAAGTTGAGTTGTGTGAAATAATGTGAGAGACCTATATAGTTTGTGAATAATGTACACTCAAATGTTCACAAAATCTCATGAAACTTTTTTGTCAAGCTTTTACGCCCATAAAATGATTCTATGCTAATTCACATAATTTTTGGAGAAGGTTTAGGTATTATTATCATTAATTTATAATGAGGTGACTAGTAGAAGTTTGAATTTCTCGATATGTCAATTGAATTTTTCGACAACCTCCTCGATGTGGGATAGAAAGGACCATAGAAGTCTAAATATAATTTTTTTGATTTTTTAATCTTATTAGAGGTACATATAGGTCAATTTGGAATTACTTTTGATAAACACATAGAAATTCATTTAAATGATAGAAAATAGTAAATCTATTTGAAAATTTTTGAAACTCTTAGGTGACAACTTATATGCATACTATTAGATATAAAAAATATATTTGTGTGTATAAGATTAATATTTTTAAGTGTTACTTAACAATGGTATAGTAAAATGAAAAAGAAAAAGAAAAATACTAGGGAGTGAGTAAATGAATCAAGGCCTGTTTTGGCCCAAGTAGCCCAACTTTTTTGGCTGTTTGATGTTGATTCGACGACTAGGATCGCATCCTCACGGTATAAAAACTCCTCAACCAAACCTTAATTCTTTATCCCCTTCTCTCCTCACTTGTTGTCGGCCACACCCGCAACCACCCTCTCTACCTCTCCTATCTCGATCCTGTGACAACCCGCCCAGGAAAATACCGTACTATCGCCTAAGACCGATCCACTTTGGTCACTAAGCAATAGTAAAGTATCATCTTGTCGTTAGTTGCCGGGTTAACGCCCGGTAAATCACTTGGACATCGAACAGAGGATCAACACATGCATTAAAACTGACGCGAAAGCGAGTCCAGAGTACAACATGAATTAAACATTTTATTACAAACCATTGTTCCTGACATGGAGTAAAGGTTCAGAGTTCGAAAAGCAGCGGAAATAAATTAAACTAACGCAACGGTAAACATCACAGGAGTCCATCCGTGATGTCATCACTTGTCGTCACCCATCCGATCAACATCACCTGCAACAACAGTTTTAAAGCAAGGCTGAGTATACTAATACTCAGCAAGACTTAACTGTCGGGTGATAACTACATCACCGAACTCTAGACATGAAAGGCTTTTGGCCGGTGGAGCTTCTTTTGCTGAACAACTACTAAGAGTAGATCCTTACTTTCAATATTTTAGCACGAGTTCTAGTTGATTAGCATTTCTACATGTGCCGCCTAATTCAATCAAGAATTGGACAAGCAATTAATTCATACCACAATATTCCTCGAGTTCCATCATTATGGGATATCATGGCTAGTTGATTAAGCAGTCTCGGATAACGGTGAGAGGCCGACAATCGATGGATTTAAACCTTGCAAGGTAAACCCAAACACACGGTAGGTTGCCCCCGCAAGGACAACTTTCCCAGGCAGTTCCCAAAAGTCCTCGGGTTGGGAGCAAAGCCTACAGTCCTGGGTGCAAGGTTAGCTGGTATACCCTGCAAAGTATCTAGTCTCACACAATACACCCCCCTTCCCGGTAGCTAGCCGGTAAGGCGATTACTCAAGAGTAGTAGGGAAGAGTTCCCGCGCCGTCTCATTAAGGTACTAGGCTTGCCGGTCCCATACCCGACAAATGTTTGGTACGTTCAAAAGCTTAGCCCACGAAAGCCACTGGACCGGAGCCCAATCCCATGCTCTTACCATATGAGCAATCCATTTATAAAGATCTTATGATTCCAACATAAGAACCTATTCTCGCGAGTGACGAACATCACTCAACTTCTATCAGGTCCTATAGCGTAGCAGCTATCGACCTAGCATACTAGTGATAGAGCATAT
Organism: Cenchrus americanus; assembly: GCA_947561735.1. Lineage (NCBI taxonomy): Eukaryota > Viridiplantae > Streptophyta > Magnoliopsida > Poales > Poaceae > Cenchrus > Cenchrus americanus. The sequence goes on along the minus strand of OX387242.1, from coordinate 157,902,220 downwards.
GTACCTAGGGATCATGCATCTAGGGTTTCAAATCAACTCCTGAAACGTAAATGCACAATCGTAGCAAACATAATTGCGTAATTTAAAGGACGGGGTTAATGATCCGGGGCTTGCCTTCGCTGGCAATGTTGGCCTTGGGCCCTTCTGGACTTGGGTCCAGGTCTTGAGCTACGTCTACGCACTGCAGCTCTTCGTCGGCGCCTTCGTCTCCTCCTTCCGGCAGGAGCGTACGTCTACTGGCGGGAAGATCTACACGAAGATGCAAATGCAAGATTTATTCGACGATTTTTACTTTAATTAACCACAAACCATAAATGACAACCAGGGGTGTATTAGTTGGACACATTCACCTAGATAAGAAATACATTTAGCATACTCTTCCAAAAGGAACATTATGCAGTTCTTTATTAGATATTCTTTTTGATAGTGACTGTGTACATATATATGTAAATAATTTAATTCAACTTCACAAACAGTAGTGGGTGGATACATCTAGCCTTTTGAAAAGATTTACAACCACACACAAAGTTACTCAGGATGGGTTTGTGACTTTTTCCCATTTAATGACTATTAAGCCTTTAAATGCTCCCATAGCTTTTATTCATGAAATTTATTAATAAAATGTATTGGAAGGGTGTGTTACACACTAAACACCTATAACAAGCTACTGGACACACATGCATGCCTTGGATAGCTAGAAATTAATTATTTTCGAAAATAACAAAAGCTAGCTAGGTGGACAAGGTAAATGCACACAAAAATAAATACTCAACAAAATGATCCGAACTTTCTCACACATGTTATATGGTCCAAAACTAGCCTAGGGGTGCAGCACACACACCTAGAACTATTATGGAACTTGAGTTATACATTTTCAAAGAAAATAAAGCATAATTCAAGAATAAATATTTCTGGTAATTGTAAAATTGGGATTAATTCACCAGAGTTGGTTTTTGGAATTAAAAGACAGTATGCAAAAGTTGGTTGCAAAAACCTAATCAGTTTTAGCTAGAACAATCATTTATTCAGATCTGGCAGAAATGGGAAAACATTTTTATAAAAAGATTTACATCATAACGTTTTGCAATTATTGGCATAGGAGCTCGTCATGACCTAGCACACAACATATCCAAAAATTAGCTATAGAGAATTTATAGATTTTGAGATATTGCAGATTTAGGTTTTTCACATTTGTATTTTTCATGCAAAAACTAACAGGAACTAGCTCAAGCAAGAATAAGAAAAGTTGTGAGATATTTCACCACGAATCCAAAAAAACAGGTTTTGCATTTTTCTGAGTTTTCTTTGGTTTTCTACACGATTTACAAGAAACAGGAAAGTCACTTTACTATTTGAGTTACCCTTTCGCAGTCAGGCCCTTGAAATGATTCTCTCCTTTGCAATGTAGTCCCCGGGGGCGCGGCCGGCGGCGGCCCGCCAAACCCCGGCCGGGGCGGCGGCGGGGCCGGTCGGGGAAGGGCGCGGGGCGGCGTAGGGGTGCCCTAGGCTCGACTTTGGGGCTTGGACCGGCGGAGAGGCGGCGGCGGTGGGGCGCACCGGCGCCCGGGCGGTGGCCGCCGCGGTTGCTAGCCCCGGCGAGCCTCCGGCCTGTGTATGCAACGGGCGGCTCGGTTAGCTTGGGTAAGGTCTAAAGGAGGTGAGGAGCCAACTAATTCCGCCGGAGCTGCGCGGGTTTGAAGATTTGCTGGCGCGCGTCCATGGGATCGACGGCGTGCCGCGGGGCACCGGTCCGCCGCGGACAGGGGGCTTGCGTTTATAAGGGGATGACCTCCTGGCACGCCCACGACCATCAAGGCGGCACGGAGCCCAAGGTCTTGGCCGGTGTGCGCGATAGGGGGGTGGGCACACCACGGTGACCACCGGTCCGACGGCGGTCCGTCCGGCCGGTCGGACGCGGCGTACGGGCCGGAACACCGCGTTAGGGGAGGGGGAAGACTTCAAGGGCCCTTTGGGGCGCTCGACGCCTCGGGAGGCGCGTGGCACGGATGCCTAGGCGGCCCGGCGCACGTGCGGGCGCGGCTCGGCGCGACGCGGCGCGGTCTGGCGCGACACTGCCCAAGATGTGTCGGTGTGTCTACGTTCGACCGCGTTTTTCCCAAAATTTTTGAATAGAAGTGCACAAAACAATGCATAGGAAAGTTGTAGATCTAACTACCCCTACAACTTTCACAAAGGCCGTCTAGTGTTTTTCTCAACGGATTTTGCGGGAACATCGTGCCAACTTGGAATGCTGGCCTGTCCCTGTGAACAGGAGGCACGGACAATCGATCAAGTTTTTCACCAATTTCCACTCAAAATTTGAAATGCCATTCTACATGAAAGTTGTGTCCCTCAACAAGATGGACAACTTTCATAAAGGTAGATTTTGAAGTGTTTAGGTAAAATTTGGAGAACACGGCAAAAGTTCCGGACGACATTCGCTGACGTCAACGGTTAAGCCGGGTTTGACCGTGTCTTTGACCTAGGGTTGACCACGGGTGTGCGTAGACTTGGTCAAGGGGTTCAATAAGGTTCCTTGGCGAGGTTTTCGGGGTGATGGACCTCGGGGTTCGACCTGGGTTTTCAAGGTGTTTGGTAGGTTTGACTCGGCTGATCCGGTCATTAGCGTTAATGACATTAATTAAAAACCTGGGGCGTCACAGATCTTCTTCCCCTTCCCCCTTCTTAGCAGCAGGCTCAGATCCATCCACTCCTCCTCCTCACTCCTCTTCCCCCCACCCATCGAGCTTCTGCTCCAGCTCTGTTTGTCGGGTGTTGCGGCAGCCTCCACACCGGGCGGGGCACCTCGGCGGCGTCGAGATCTGCGGGGTGTGGCGGCTTGGCATCGAGATTTGCAGGGCATGGCGTCGAGATCTGCGGGCTGTGGCGGGGTGCGTCATCAGCAGCCTCGTGCTGGGAGCCTCCGTGCTCGCGCTCCACCTCACGGGCCTACGGCCATTCCGTACCTTCCACCGCTCGACGCGCTCAGGCACTAGCTCCGCACGAGGCCGGATGCTTCGACATGATGCACTACGGCCACTGCAACGTGTTGCGGCAGGCGCGCACACTCGGGGACGAGCTCATCATCGGCGTCATCAGCAACGACGAGATCAAGGCCAACAAGGGTCCGCCCGTCACGCCACTACATGAGAGATAGGTGCCCTCTGAACCTTCAATTTTGCACCAACCTATCATTTGTTTTCAACTTCTGATGTCGTGAACCCACAAAAAAGCCTCTCATGTCACGTGATGCCTCGTGTAATTCTAGCGTCGTGTAATTCTAGCACATGATTTCCTAACACAGGTTTCTATAGTGACCATTTTTTCTTCTTCATTTACCTGCTCACAACCTCACTTTCTGCAGTAATTCTGCAGTTCAGTTCTATCTGGGAATTGCAGACTCTTGTTTTTAAAAATCTTTGACATCTTTGAGATTCAAAAAAATTTCTTGGATCACTCCACTCCTGCAATCAACACAAAACTATTCTTGTGGTAGATAGTATTGTTTCATCCAGAATTTGAGTTAAGGCCAACAACACTACTGTTTAGAACACATTATTTTTCTTGTTAGCTTGATAAAACATGCAGTCACCTATTATATTGAATGTCTATTACAGTTTGGATTTATACTGAATGTTGCATCTCTACACTGTGAACGTACCGTCTGTCTGGTGCTTAAAATAAAGCAAAGTAAAGAAATCAATACTAATTCTGCCACTTCAAATTTCTGGGAGTAACCATCCAATTTCTGGGAGACAGAAGAGAAGGTAAGAACACTTCTGTTGTGCTTGACAATATTTTTTTGTGATGCACTGCTATCAAGAGGTTGGCTTTGTGAGCTCCAAATTTGGCAACTTGGGGTGGATGTGGTGGTTTAGAGAGGTTATGTAGAGTTGTGTTGTTCAGTTGATTTACAAACTACATAAAAATTTATGTGTGACATGTCCCTTTTTTGCCAATTATATGGCGACCTCCATTTCTAATATATCTATTATATAAGGAAAAAGTCTTAGTTTGTTACAGTAATGGTATAAGGATCTGTGACCTTTTTAATATATGTGACCGGTACCAATTTCTAGTCTCAAGATCAAAGATTGACATATATGACCTGGTTACTGAGTATTATTTGAAATTACACTTAAGGATGATGAATATGACCTGGTAGCTTGCTTTGGCTGTGTACATGGATAATAGATTAATCTTTAATTTTGGATAGTAGGTAGCATTGTTTTGGAAAGTTAATTGCTTTTTGAAGTTTATTGCCATTGTCTATGAATAGTGGAAGCTCAATTAAGACAAATTGATGCTGTCAGCTCTAGCTGACATACCCAAAATGCTCATATAAGCCTGTGGAAATGGTTCTGTACAGAATAGCCATGCATTGTAAGTACTCTAGAAAATGCACATATAAACCTGTAATTCTCTTATGCTCTGGAAGGGGAAAATAAAATTGGACCTGTAGACTGAAGTATAGCTATTGGATGACTAGATTGTAGTGTTATATGCCTTCTCATTGTTACTTTGTGATATGTCACTAATCTTGCTTTCTGGATTGCATTTAGGATGGATTCTTAGCTGAAAACCTGCTATACAAGACTGTGCGCCCCTCCTCCAAGTCCAAGCAGATGTGACATGGAGCTAAGGTCGGTCCTCCCAGTTCATGCCATTTCATTTTCTGAATTGATCTACAAGACTACAACAATGATAACTATGAATAGTTGTGGCTTATGAGTTTTTAGAGTGATGACATGATTATGCACTGAAGCATTATATATTCGAAGAATAGATAATGTTTGCTTGACTTAACTTTGTATGCTAACACTTTTTATGTTAGTTTTTTTACCATGGTTAGATACTGCTTTAGGTGGTAAAAAACAGATCGAGATCTCCTTGATTTGATTTGTTTGCAATTCTGTATGACTGTATGCTGGATAGTGGTTCAAGTATTTGGCCTCAAGATTGAGGAACTGTTTGCTGCCATATTAGTCTTTGGCCTTTTCTACATTCATGTGTTTATTTTAGATATGTTAATTCACCAAATATTAGTAGTAGATAGGTATGATGAGCTTTTCTGGGTACTGTGATGTATCAGCAGTAGATTGGTTCAAGCATCAATTTAGCCAATATCATTTGTGATTGGGGGAAATCTTAAGAAATGAACAATACTCATTTTTCATATGTTCACTGCTGATCTACTATCTCTAACTGACTCTTTTCTTATTTTCTTTGATATGTGCATGTGTACTTGATGGCAGATCTGAATCCTAGAGCTACTTCCAGTGAGTGCTACCTGGCCATTCCACTAATGTTACTGGATTTTGTAAGTGGAGATGCTTGCATTGCATATGTTGTATGTGTGCATCCAAATGGCTTGTGATTGCTTCAATTTTCTCAGTATTTTCTTTGCACATGCTGCATATCTATACTTAGTAGCTTGTATCCTCTTTGGTCTCTATTTTGTTTTGTAGTGAATTGTTTGTCTAGCACAATATATATTACATTTAGTTGTTTTGTGTAGTTCTTGACACCCCATGTACATCCTATAGATGTTAAATCTGATGCATGTTCATCCATTTGTGGCCAAAATTAGATCACTTTACCATTTATGTTAAAGCAGGTGCTCTTCTGATAATCACTAATGTTACATTTGTTCTTTTAATTTCAGAAAAAATGGAGAACAAGAAGTGAGATAAAGCTCTTGCTGGATGAAAACTTGTATCTGAAGTGTTGGAAGAAAGACTTTATATTTGCTATAATACAAGATGAACAGTTTTTTATGTGATGCTAGTTTTGTTTAATTTTGTAAATGAGATTCATGGGTTGAAATTGTAATCTTGAAGTGGGCTGCAATTCTATTAAAATTATTGGGCCAATTTTGTTATGGGCCGTACATCTTAATGGGCTGAAAATGTGATGATTTCATCATTTATGTATGCTGGTATTGAATTTGGCCAGATTAGCACCACGTGGCTGCAACTGTCGGTGCGGAATGTGGTCCCGACACTAACCAGTAATAAGCGCCAAGGTCTATCCCTCAATGGTCGATGCTAAGCAATAAAAGACACAGAGTTTATCCTGGTTCCGGCCGAGGGGCCGTACGTCCAGCAGTGGTGTGCTCAAGGCACTATATTGCTCGGAAGACCGGGGGTGCTCGTAGTGGGGTCACAAGCAAGGCGGGAGAGGAAGCGTGGCTTCCAAGTCCCTGGTGTAGTGGCTGAAGATGTTGTGGGAGAATTGGAGAGCAAGTGCGCGATGCAACCTGTCTCGTGTTGTGTTCTGTTGGGTTCTGTTCTGTCCCCCGCGGCAAAGGGGATTCGTCCTCCTTTTATAGACCAAGGAGAGAGCGAATCACATGCGCGCCGCGCTATTTAGCTATGCGAGGGAGCGTGATGTGCTATGCTATAGAGTAGGCGGCCGCCCGAACGATCCTTGCAGCGATCCGGCCACCATGGCGTATCTTGTACCCGAACAGTGGCGACCTCGAGGGTAGAAGGGCAGCGGACGGCTGTGATGTCTTCAGATGGACTCGAGGGAGTTGCTGACGTTGGTCCGTACGGAGCACGGGGGCGGTAAGGCGACGCCCGTTCCCGCACGCTCCACGGCGCCGGGGCCGCGCGCGCGCGCCCGGCCGTGGGTTCGTACGGGCGGGGGCGGCGGCCCATACCGTTAGCAAGGGCGGGGATGGCGTCCCACCGGCCTAGCGCCTCCACCTAACCCTGCAAGGTCACAAGAAAGCGAATCGAGGGTGCAGCCGGACCCCCCTCGAGGGTCCGGCGCGTTAGCCGTACCAGAGCAGGTGGCGCGACGTCACGGGACTGGCACCGGCCATGCCGCATAGTCCCCCCTACAGTGGCGAGGATGGGCTCCCTCCTGGGGAGTTGGTGCGGCGGCACGGGGGCGCGAGCCCCGTGCACATGATGGCGCCGTCCCGCCGATGTCGTGGCATTAAATGCCCGCGCACGGGAGCAGCGCGCGCGTGCGGAGCGCTCTCGAGTGAGGCGGGCCCCGTTCGAGGGCGGAGCGGACCCTCGAGCGAGGCGCAGCTCGCGCTCGAGGTAAGCGCACCCCCCTCGAACGGGCGGAGCCCGCCCGAGGGAGGCGCGCGCCCTCGAGCGAGGCGAAGCCTGCTCGAGGGGATCTTCGAGTGGGCCGCCTTGGTGGGCCGTTGGGGCCTCCGCGGCGTGGGCTGTGTCCTGCATGGTTAGACGAAGTGTGTTTGGCTTTGGCTTTGTTTCGGGTTTTAGGTGGGGATTCCCCAGTTGTTTAAGGGGACCCCTAGGGCTGTCCCCGACAGCAACGTCAGCGCCATGTGGCTACCACGTCAGCGCCACGTTTTTAAAACACCAATACCACGTCATCTTCCACATAATCACCACGTCATCTGCCACATAATTGTCACTTCATCTGCCACATCATCTTTACAAGTGATGTGGCAAATTAATCCATGACGATCACTTTCGTCACAGATTTTGGGCTTTGGGCTGGGTTCATTGGGCTTTACACCAATCTATGACGGTCTAAAAACATCATGGATTACGTCAATCGATGACGAAAACGTTAATACGTCACGAGAGGTGATTTGTGACGCTCAATCCATGACGAAATGAAATTTCGTCATAGATGCTGATTTATGACGAAAATTGGATGATCTGTGACGAAAATCGACCGTCATAGATCACAAGGTTTTTGTAGTGATTGGGTCTTAAGATTCATAAATCTAATTCTATGATGATAATTGGCTTTTCAGATGCAGATTGGGTAGGCTCAGTAGATGACAGAAGATCGACGAGTGGATTTGCTATCTTTCTTGGGGCAAATATAGTGTCAAGGAGTGCAAGGAAGCAAGCTACAGTCTCAAGGTCTAGTACTGAAGCAGAATACAAGGCAGTTGTCAATCGTACGACTGAGATCATGTGGATTCAAACCTACTCAAGGAAATTGGAATATCGAGTCCTAGGATGGCTCGAATATGGTGTGATAATATGGGAGCTAAGTATTTATCCTCCAATCCAGTGTTTCATGCTAGAACCAAGCATATTGAGGTAGATTTTCATTTTGTCAGAGAAAGGGTTATAAGCAATCAATTGCAAATAGATTTTGTGCCAACAGGAGATCAAGTGGCAGATGGATTTACCAAGGCTTTGGCTGTTCGACCTCTAGAAAACTTCAAGCACAATCTCAACCTTGAACGATTGTGATTGAGGGGGAGTGTTAGATATAACAAAATGTATGTTTCCCAGGAGATAGATAAGCACCGGTGGTAGAGTTGTTTTAGTTTAGGACTCTTGTAACAAACTTGATGTATATCTCAACCTCCACCGGTGAAATCTGTGTCCTTGTTGTACACGCCACGTGATGGGCTTTTCCTCACCGTATAAACACGAATCCGTCGGCGAGGGAGAGGCACAACGTTCTACCATCTACCTTCCGCACCTCTGGTGAATTTCTACAGGGCGATCTATCTGCACGGCAGAACAAAATTTTAAAAAGTACAGAAGTCACGAATGCTTTCTCTGTGTCGTGTATATGATGAACCTTTACTCGATTTTAGAGTGATTTTTCTTTTCGAACTGCATATAGGACACCATGAGCAGGCACTACTAATTAAGCACGTACTAACCTTTTTTATATACATCCACTGTGAAGTTGCTAAAATTGAAACCGTTTGGCTGAAAAAATACGAAGTAGATTTAATTTTTGTTTGATCTGGAGCTACGCTCAGTATCACAGCATGCTAAATCTCCGCCCAATTCTCAAAGCACCCGTGCGCTACCTTCCTCTACAGGGCCCCATCCTTCACCAGTTCACCGTCACTCTATTAAATGGCCATCACCTTCCTCATCATCACTACACGAGAGGATTGATTAAGCTTTGTGCCAGCTACTTTTTTTCAAATTACACAATGCATCGAGATACTCACAACGCACGCAAACTCATCCCTATGAATATGCGCACGCAAACCCTACCCCTAGGAGCATCTTCGAAGACTGTGCCGGCAAATCCTCAAGATTGATGAAGTCACCACAGGTGCCCCGCTGTCGATGGGAACGTCGTCTACCACTGAAAGCACAAACACTGTTAAATCTTGGGAAATTTGCTCCCACGGGGAGTCGAACCCAGGACCTGAGGTGCTACCGGGGCTCTTGTAACCATTAGGCTATAGCCCTTTCGCTTGTGCCAGCTACCTGAGGTTTGAGGTTGTTGACGGTGAAAATCCGTCAACCTAGCCATGAGTTTACCTTCGGTGTTGGCATGAGTTTTATACCTTATCCATTGGTACTAACCCCCGTGGTATAACAAGTTCACGTGTGCATGTCGGTTTTGGAGTTTAATGTTTATGCAGGGTTTTAGTGTTGAATGCAAGACTTTCGGGATAAGTTCATCAAGCACCTCATGACAAGACCTTGAAGCCCCGTACAAGTCATGCAATGAAGCAAACTTAACTCCAAGAAGCCGGGGGACTTGATCCGAGAAGACGACGTACTCCGGGGACCCGACCGTAAAAGTGCCGAATCTTGCAAGACAAGGAGTTGAGTCCAATTCGGAGAGAAACCGACGACATGGACCTACATGCGAAGGGGGAAACATCCGGAAGCAAGGGAACCGACGTGGGGCAAAGGAGCCCACGGGCCGGGCCTAAATGGGCCCGGGCCGGCCGGCCCGGGTCCGGTCGGCCCAGGCCCATTTTGGGCCCAAACGCCCTCTCCTTTGCCCTAGCCGCCAATCGGGCTATTTATAGCCCCCTGACCGAGAGCCACGGGGAGAAGATTTCGTCTTCGGCCGCCGAGAAGCAGAGAAGAGAGGGACACCATCTCGGAGAGGAGAGGGTCGAGCTAGTTGACTAGGGTTTCCCTAGCCGACGTGGGAACCTTGCATGGAAGACCACGTCGGAGTTCCCGAGCTAGAAGCAAGATCAAGGAAGGATCCCGGTGGTGATCTTGTGTATGTATCATTGTCATAGTTGAATTATCAAGTTGAATCTTTTCTTAGCGATCAAGTGTTTCCTCGAAGATTTCGTTTTTCGATCGGCTTTGCTTATTCCAATTCTATTCGCGCGATAGATTACATAGGGTGTTCTTGTAGCCGCGGTGGCTAGAGGTACACGCCGGATCTTCCGAAAGAATCTCGACTTGTCTTTTGACTCGCCCTAAGCTCCCCGCATGAATAGGGATACGTTGTGACAGAACGGGGGTCTCGAAAGGCGGATGTTTTCGGATTTGGACGGGAAACCACGATTTAAAGACGCTTCTTATTAAGATTCGATTTGCTACTTCTTCTCTTGCTTGGAACTTCAACAAAAGGCTTACCCCGATCCCACTAGATCGGTTTATCTACCCAATCTTACTTTGTTTTCTCCGGTCTTTAGTAGATTAGATTTATCTTTGTTTTGTGTTCTTATCTAGATGCATTAGGGTTTCTCTTTTACCAAATATTGAAGTTATTTGGCTTTACTAGATCAACTCTTGCGTTACACATTTGTTCCACGGATTCGATACCTTGGGTTCACCACTCGAGGGAAGAAGGGTCCCTTGACTACGACGGGAGACTTGTATGCTTGCGAGTCACAAACGAACTTTGATACAATTATTAACCGTCAACAAGCCCCTTTTTCTGGCGCCGTTGCCGGGGAACAAGTGATCAAGATTTGTTTTTTTATTGCCTTTTTGTAATTTTCAGTTTTCTTTTTGTTTTTCTTTTTGCATCTGCTAAACTTTGATCATCCTCAAAATACATCTAATCTAGTTTTGATTAACCCTAGTTTTTATGCTTAGATTTTTGTTTTATCACTAACCCTAACCGGAGATGGTTGGCTACCTCTCCAAGAAACCCAAACTTTTTTGTGGATGATCCAGGAAACTTTACGGTGCAAAGGTGACGTGCAACACAAGCTAAAGGGTTGGAAATTCAGAAGTTGAAGTCGAAGGGCCGTCAAAATCTCCAAGGGAATCACCACCTCCAAGTCAAGACGCTGGGAGGCCGTTCAAGATCAAGGTCTCAACTATCCGCATGACGATTGCGAGAGCTGAATGCATACGAGCCGGATTCCTTGAGTGGCATATCGGTTTACTTAAGAGGAGGATGGAGAAGATGGAGATGGAGAAAGAAGCTCGACACCTAAAGGCCGCCGAAGCAAGGTCCACATGCAGGGAGTGTGTGGAGCACAACCACGTCCAAGATCAACAAGGACGCCGTCACTAAGTTCGAGGCTATGGAGAAAATATTGAAGAATTTAGATGGCAAGGTGACGGAGGTCGGAAGCTCTATACGTGAAGTGTTCATCGTGATGAAGATGCTAGACGCAAGTGGGACAACTTGCCGGGCGCCCGATGGGTAACAAAGAAGAATATCCGAGACAACTCCAAGGTCCCAAGACGGCGAAGGCTACTCAAACTCATTCGGGAGAGAAGGATCACAACCGAAGGACCGGAGTTCGAGATGCCGAGCCACTACATGAAGGGAGTTGTTGCATCCGTCAAGACCAAAAGACAAAGCCAGCCTGTGAAGACCAAAAAAAAAAATTTGACTAAGCCGAAGAAGAAGTCCGTGCCCAAGATGGTGCGGAAGTGGGTACCCAAGATTGCAACGCCCGCAAAGAGCGTTGATCCGAAGTAATCAAGTGAAGAAGTCTAGCTATAGACTATAAACGAAGCGCTAGGCGGGAGGCAACCCGTTTCGTCGAGTCAAGAATAAGCTACCGGGAGGACAACCCGATTCCAGGTTTTTCGAGTCTTTTTAATAATTTAGTTTTTGAGTTTTATTACGCAAAGACATTAGACTTAGAAGTGGTTGAACAATATTAGAGACATAATTCTTGATTGAATGTTTGCTTTATCATAAACCCTTTGCATGAACCCTCCTATGTGCTTGTTTGTTCTTTTCTTTTCGAGAAACCTCAACCAAATAATTTCAGAACCTAACTCAACCTTTCACCCTCATTATGGTGCTGAGGTTGACTTATTTTTCATGCTAAAACCACACGAGTAAAGCCACGACTTATATCTATGTGTTAATAAAAAAAAATTTTCAGCACGTGGTAGAACTCGCGTGAACCTAGAAATCAAAACTTTTGGTTGGTTTTAAAAATCTATATCCTTGGTTTCTCTAGGATTAGAATTTTTCTAAGCCTATTCTAATTTTGTTTTATTCAAAATCTTTCTTATTTAGCCAAAATTAGAACCTAAACCTATGCCCCCATGATCAAGCCGGAAAATGTCCGCTCTCAACCAATGAAGGCAAACTATACCGGTGAGACCGAAATCGACGTAATAAAAAAATATTTTCGACTTGCATTTGTTTTTAATGGTTTAAAAACTTCTCTAAAATTATGTTCGAGCTCTTGCATGGCTCTGAAAAATATTTTAAATTTCGAATTAGAGGAGTGCTTAACCTTAAACACACCTTAATGGAGGCAATCTAGTAATCATGCATGCACCATTGGATTCCCTTTCATCAACTTTCACCAATTCCACATGCAAAGGACAAGCATGGTGGGAAGCAAGCATCAACTTTGCAGGAATTTCATGGTGGCATGTGAAGCAAGTGGAGCTAGGGAGTATGGACATAACCCAAAACATGAAGCATCAAGTGGAAGGACCAATAAAAGGAGTGGACGAGAGCGTTTGGGCGGTGCAACTCGTGGAGCACGCGGGCAGGAAAGTTGCAGAGGTGAAATGATCGTGCTGGAAGAAAGACGAGGCGGGGAAGAGCACCGAGGCCGGCCTCACCTACATAAGGAGCCCCCCGGCTCCCGTTTTCTCGGCAGCAAGCTTCCCTCTCCTTCCTTTGTTTGTGTGTTCAAGTTTGTGTGCTCAAAACCTCCGTAGACATAGCCAACCTTCCCAAGCTTGATAGCTCAAGAAAAAATCCACATCCTTAATCCACTCAAAGTCCACATCCGAAGCAAAGAGTTTAAGTTCCTAGTTTACCGGTTGCAACCCAGAATTTTAGTTGAAGAAAGAATGCAGCAACCATGTGGAAGAAGACCACAAGTCTCTTCTCCAAGAAGAAGAGTTCGTCGTCGTCCAAGCCGTCATCAACCACGTCTTCGAGGAGGCACTCGGTTTCCGAGTCTCCCCGGAGCATGGAGACGGATACGGCACCACCGAGGAGGAACGATGCTCTCCTCCTTGGTGGTATGAGGGCCGCAAGAAGCACTTCCATGAGGTTCACCGAACCTCGTGGGCACACGGAGGAGCAGCCCGCGCCACCACGACGATCGACTCGCTCAACCGCACCACCTCCTTACACCCCGACACACTCTTCGTACGGCTTCATCATCTTGTCGGCGGCGGAGGAGGAGAGGCTCGCCAATCTTGAGAAGAGGCTTGTGCCGAACGTCGAGTTCGACGACCAAGCACTCTACACCTTGGGTTTTTGCACCGACATATACTATATGTTGGGGCACCTCGGATGGGTGCAGTTCTCCAACGGAATATCGGTGGACACCCATTTGGGTTACGCCTTGGAAATTTTGATGACTATTGCACCCATCGTTGATGATGATGGGGTGCAAAGCTTGTCATTCCGTTTGGAGGGAATCCAACAAGTGGTTCCCTACGAGCACGTTAGGGAGCTGCTTGGATTCCACAAGGGAGCTCCGGAGAAAGTTGACGTGCCACCCGGCATGTTAGCGGGATTTTGGAACATGATCTCCGGAGAAGCCCATCAACAACACAATTGCATCCACAACCCCATTATCCGGATATTTCACTCTTGGATGTGCAAGAGGGTATTGGGGAGGATGAAGGAGACAAAGGTGACCGACACGGAGTTGAATTGGCTATACTCGGCTTTAATTGCCAGGCAGCCAATAGACCCCTCTTACCTCATGATCAACCGTTGGTGTTGTGAAGCAACATCGGGGGCGGGTAATATTGGTTCGGGGTGTTACCTCTCCATGTTGGCCTTTTCCTTGCGGCCGGGGATCGCAAGAAACCCCGACCACCTTTTGCGTGGTACCTCTCTCGGCATTGAGTATTTGCGGCAAGGCAAATACATTAGTGGAGATGAGAGAGGAGGTTATCGGTTGGCCATAGTGAACCTACCCCTACCCAACGAGAGGCTTAGGCTTTTCAACGAAGGAAGAGAAGATTGGTTGGAAGAGGGACTACTTGTCCCTGCAAGGAAGAACAAAAGAGGAAGAATCGTAGAGGAGGGAACATCCTCCGCACAAGCGAGTGGAGCACAACCCAATGTGCAACCATTCGGCAGGATCCCTCCTCCGCCAAGTTACTACGGAGGGCCACAAGAGCAAGCATGGGGGGGTGGTGCACCGGTACCCCCACCAAATTATGTTGTGCCCAACGCTAACTTCGCGGAGTCCTACTCTCATCATCCCCAACCACAACAAAGCATGGCCATAATTGGAGGGTATGCTGCAAGAAACGCTCAAAACATCGCAGCCATCCAAGCTAACGCAGCTCAACTTGGTGAAGGCAACGCAAATATTGCCTTTGAACTTGGACGCATTCACCTTGTGGAGCCAAATCAATTCGTCGGAGGGAATGTCCAATCATATTATGAGCAAGGGTATTATTATCAAGATCATCAACATCAACCACCGGCGGAGGACTAGAAGACTTTTCTTTTCTTTTTCTCTGTAATTTTCAGCTTTTGCTTATGTGTGTTTGCGTAGTATTTTCTGTTTTTATTTAAATTTCAGCAAGCATGTTTGCTTATTTTCAGTTTGTATTTCAACTTGATGTCATCATTAATAAAGACACCACCTTGATTATATCATTGGAAAAGTTTCAAAATTCGTGCCATGATGATATATGATTATAATTGCAGCTTTGTTTATCTTTGTAATTGATTTATGCATGTTTAAGCTAGTGCTCTCTTAAAAATACAAATCTGAATTTATTTAAATGCTAGCTTAATTTTCAGCGGAGGTTATGATTAAAACAAAGACCCATAGTGTTTTATGTGCTCTCAAGTTATGAATAGATTAAAGATGTCTTTTATGCTCAAAAATATTGCTAACCTTGTCACAAATATCACTTGTGTGTTGCTCAACCTATCCAAAGCCTTATATATATTTGAGTGCATAAACCTTAGTGTACAAGATTTATTTTTGAGTGAGTTATTGCAGGCCATGATTTCTCTGGCCCGAGACTAAGAAGCCGGTCATTCCGTTTTTGCGTATCTATCTTTTTGCTAGCCTTTTATCCGTGCATTGTGTATCCCCGCATCGGTGATCTCACAAACTTCGCCGGATATCCACCCTTAAACCAAATATCATTTTTTGTGATTACCTCCTTGACCACAACCTATCGTTGAGAATGGATCATCAATTCAAGGAAGATCGCAAGACGGTGCCAACATTGAAGATTTCAAGTATCTCTCCAAGGAAAATTATCTCCGGTACCTACCTTAATTTTTCGCCTCTTTGCTCGAGGACGAGCAACGTCTAAGCATGGGGGAGGAGGTAGGTACGGTGCAGTTTTAGAGTTCAAAAGGGAGTATTAAAAAAAATAATAATGTAATGATGAAAGAAAAAAAATTCGGCGATATACGTGACTTCCAAGGAGAAGGTCTCACAAGAAGAAAGAAAAAAAAATATATATAATGAAAGAAAGAAAGAAAGAAAAGAATGAGAAATATGAGAAAGAGAAAAATTTTTGTGCGTAAAGTGAACTCCCCGGTTCTCTAAAAGTGCATTCAAGGCTTCAAGTTAAAAAGATCCATTCTCATTTTCCAACAATGTGCAATCCGATAACGAGGACTTCCTTTGTGCCTCGGGATCACTCTTTGCCATTTGCACATGTCCACTCATCTAAAAGTGTGTGTATTTTTCTCTTTCCCCTCCTTGATTTTACATTATTTTCCAATGACCTTTTTGACGAGTCTCGGTAAGACCATGAGAAGCTTGTCTTGTTTTGACAACACCTCATTTATAAAATCTTGTTAGGACTAAACTTTCCCAAAGCTCCATATAAAGCCTACCACATATATATGAGAGGGAAAGGAGTAGAATATATAGGCTTGAGAGACAAGTGAGATGAGAGTTTATGAGCAATACACGAGATGATTTAAATTTGTGAATTTGGTTTAGCTTTTCTTTATCTCGTTCTTTATTTCAAAAATTCTGAGATCTATTTAAAACTTTGTGAGCATGTTAATACTTGTGGGATAAGCTTAACAAGAATCTACCCTCCGTAGAGATGAAGGTTAGTACATTATGGAACTTTAATGAATTAAAATTTTGAGAGCACTATGTTTTCTCATGTGTGATCAAATGCAAAGTTTAAACATTGTTTAGCAATGATGATATCCATCGAAGGCTTACTCGAGGACGAGCAAGGTTTAAGCATGGGGGAGATGTTGACGGTGAAAATCCGTCAACCTAGCCATGAGTTTACCTTCGGTGTTGGCATGAGTTTTATACCTTATCCATTGGTACTAACCCCCGTGGTATAACAAGTTCACGTGTGCATGTCGGTTTTGGAGTTTAATGTTTATGCGGGGTTTTAGTGTTGAATGCAAGACTTTCGGGATAAGTTCATCAAGCACCTCATGACAAGACCTTGAAGCCCCGTACAAGTCATGCAATGAAGCAAACTTAACTCCAAGAAGCCGGGGACTTGATCCGAGAAGACGACGGACTCCGGGGACCCGACCGTAAAAGTGCCGAATCTTGCAAGACAAGGAGTTGAGTCCAATTTGGAGAGAAACCGACGACATGGACCTACATGCGAAGGGGGGAAACATCCAGAAGCAAGGGAACCGACGTGGGGCAAAGGAGCCCACGGGTTGGGCCTAAATGGGCCCGGGCCGGCCGGCCCGGCCCCGGTCGGCCCGGCCCGTGCCCATTTTGGGCCCAAACGCCCTCTCCTTTGCCCTAGCCGCCAATCGGGCTATTTATAGCCCCCCGACCGAGAGCCACGGGGAGAAGATTTCGTCTTCGGCCGCCGAGAAGCGAGAGAAGAGAGGGACACCATCTCGGAGAGGAGAGGGTCGAGCTAGTTGACTAGGGTTTCCCTAGCCGACGTGGGAACCTTGCATGGAAGACCACGTCGGAGTTCCGGAGCTAGAAGCAAGATCAAGGAAGGATCCCGGTGGTGATCTTGTGTATGTATCATTGTCATAGTTGAATTATCAAGTTGAATCTTTTCTTAGCGATCAAGTGTTTCCTCGAAGATTTCGTTTTTCGATCGGCTTTGCTTATTCCAATTCTATTCGCGCGATAGATTACATAGGGTGTTCTTGTAGCCGCGGTGGCTAGAGGTACACGCCGGATCTTCCGAAAGAATCTCGACTTGTCTTTTGACTCGCCCTAAGCTCCCCGCATGAATAGGGATACGTTGTGACAGAACGGGGGTCTCGAAAGGCGGATGTTTTCGGATTTGGACGGGAAACCACGATTTAAAGACGCTTCTTATTAAGATTCGATTTGCTACTTCTTCTCTTGCTTGGAACTTCAACAAAAGGCTTACCCCGATCCCACTAGATCGGTTTATCTACCCAATCTTACTTTGTTTTCTCCGGTCTTTAGTAGATTAGATTTATCTTTGTTTTGTGTTCTTATCTAGATGCATTAGGGTTTCTCTTTTACCAAAGATTGAAGTTATTTGGCTTTACTAGATCAACTCTTGCGTCACACATTTGTTCCACGGATTCGATACCTTGGGTTCACCACTCGAGGGAAGAAGGGTCCCTTGACTATGACGGGAGACTTGTACGCTTGCGAGTCACAAACGAACTTTGATACAATTATTAATCGTCAACAGAGGTATCTTACATCTGCTGATTCGTATTGTACATGATACTTATGGCCAGCAAATTCTTGACTCCTCGTGTTTGGATACTGATTATATAAGTATTAATAAGCATGAGTTGATTGTAAAGCTAATTGCACATATGGAGGCCAATTCGCTAGAAGAAACTATCTCATAATAAATTGAATTATCTCATTGCTTCTACATGTTAATTTTATAGTTAATTTATGTTTTTCCTAATTAGTATACACTAGAACATTCGGTGCACGTTGCGCGCCCTACTGTTTGAACAATCAAATTCATGCAAATGAAATACAGAAACTGCATGTGCTTTGGAACTGTGCATAGTGTATTAGTGCATCAGTCTAACACTCTAAATATTATTTTTTTTACAAATATGAATTTGCTTCACCAAATTAAATCTAAATAGGTATCTCTCTAAAATTGTTGTCTATCTCCTATCTCACTTCATTTTCTAGCATAGACATGATGAGCACCAAATTCAGCCAGAGCTACTCGTCAGGCATGGCCAGCATAAGCACTAACACCAGCACCAACAGATCGATGTTACTTTCCACTGAATATCCTGGTAGCAATGACGAGGCCATCTATCTCACCTCCCAAGAGTCAAGCAAATATCTAATTCATTGATGAACAAATGCCAAAACAGAAATTGATTCACTTACCAGGATCTGAAGAACTGCATGAAAGGGACCTTCGTGCTTTTATAGAATTATAATGTGTATTATCAAGACATCAATGCAGTTCCGGTTCCCCGACACTACATACCATAGCCTGATATAGCACAATCATAGTGATCAAGTCAGTATTTGGAATTCTTCCTGCCTAACCATTACATATACGGATTGCAATTTAGTCAGAAACATATACATACACCTCACCAAAGGATTGCTGACACTCAATAACATAACCTGATATAGCACAATCATAGTGATCAAGTCAGTATTTGGAATTCTTCCTGCCTAACCATTACATATACGGATTGCAATTTAGTCAGAAACATATACATGCACCTCACCAAAGGATTGCTTCTTTTCTTCACTGCAAGCAAGCAGTAGCTCCTCTCGAGCACACAAATCACAAGCAGCAACACGATAATTCCTCCATCTCCCATCGATTCAAGCAGATGCTCCACCATTGTAGGCATGTATAATGAGCTTTCATGAGGCCAAAACCAAATGGACATAAATAAAAAGAAATGTTTGGAATGTAATGCAATGATAACGCATCACCTACGGACTTAAATGGAAAGAAATTCAAGATTTCAAAGTGTTGAGGATATTTGCAGCAATGTTATATCTAAATAATAGTCCAATAGTAAGGTTCTAGAATTAAGTAACATTCCATTCTAGAATTATGAAATACAGTAAGGGCATGTCCTGAAACAATAAAAAACTTGCATAGCCAACTTTGCCATCAATGGACTCAACAATGCCAGTCATCATCGAACTCAGCCATCATGGGAATAACAAATTGGAGGTATCTCTGATCCATCTGGCATTAGAGCATGGTTTCACACTTTCACTCAAGTCAACTGCCAACACCACATAAACTTGTTTTTAGTGAGAACCATGTCCAGCAGAAAATTAGCTTGCTACAATCCTCCAAACACGTAGAACATTCACCTAAATGATCTAAGTGACATGGCAACCAAACATATACAACACATATGGCAATTCACCCATCAATTAACAGGATGTCGCACTAATCCAAGATTCCAAACTCATGGACAATTGAAAGCTTGAAGCAAGGCAGAAAGTTCAGAGAGGGAGATTGGCATACCTGGGCTCATATTCCTTAACCTCAGCCAGATCCTTCCAGAGCAAATCCAGCCACATTGCAGTTGACGACACACTTCCCATCACCACAGTTGGGCTTCTTCAGGCAACTCTTCGTCGGCACGGCCACCGTTGCCACCAATGGAATTGGCGATGGATTCTAAGGGTTACCAATTCTGGAATACCAATTCTCCCACTAAGGATTAGAATCCATCACCAATATAATCTCTGACATTCTAAGTGACAGAATTTACCAGCTATTAGCTCATCATAAATAGGTAGGTAAATAGTTGATGTCGTCTTCGACAGAGGCAGGGCCGAACACCGTCGCCTCTCGGCACATTGGTCAACATACCTGCACCACGGCACAGGCACGACAATGAATCTGGAGGTGCTAGAGATGGGAGGTGCTGCTATTGTACCATGCGGGCCTGCCTGCCGGAAATAGCCCCCGCTGACCTAGCTCACCCAAAAGAGAAGGTGGGGATCGGGTCTGAGAGATGTGTGGAAGGAACAGAGAAGAGAGCAAGCACGACAAGGATACGCACCAGTCGAAGGTCGACCCGCAGAGAAGACCGTGTGGCACATCTAGGAGGGGGTGCTCCACGGCTGGTCACTCCCAATCCCGGCCGGACTGCGCTCCCCGTCGGATGTGCGAGGCCCGAGCTAGCGGACGCCGCCGGAGGCAAGGAAGGTGGGGCTGCGGCCTGCGTGAGCGGCAGTGGTGTCCAGGAGTGGCGTCCTCGGCTAGATCTACCTCTGGAGGCAAGGATGGAGGGAGGCGAGGAGGAGAGCGCAGGGGTGGAGTGGGGTGACGGCTAGGGTTTGGGGGCGCGGAGCCTAGCACGGAACCGGGGGGGGGGGGGGGGGGGGCATGGCAGGAGAGCGCAAGGAGGAGGCACGAGGTTTGGAGGTGCGGTGGATGATGTTGTAATTTCCAGAGAATAGGGGGGCGTTTTTGCAAAAAGTCATTTGGGGGCGCGCGCTTCTCGACACGTACCCTCGGGAGTGCGGAGGAAGCAGCAAAGTGGGTGAGCTTTTAAGAATTCTGATTCAGGCACGCTTCATAGTTGGCATCGCATCATCCCACTTTGCGTCTATGCCAATAAGCTATCATCACACACGTCGCTAACCACGTCATCACTTTCGGTATCCCCATCATGGGTAAACCACCATTGATATCTCCCTATTCCAAATCTCGCCATCGTCACTAGTGACATCTACACTGCTGACGTGTTAGATCAATACTATGTTGTACACATTGCGTAGTGATTCATCCACTACTAGAGAGTGACACATATATCCTATGCCTGATTTTTCATTTGTACCGGATATCCCCCCCCCCGTACAAATGATGGCATTTGTACCGGTTGGAGCCACCAACCGGTACAAATGTCCTCTCACAGAGGCTTGTCCGGGCCTGATCCAACCCACCCGGTACAAATGTGAGGCCATTTGTATCGGATCTAGCTCCGCCCTAGTACAATATTCCTGCTAGAGATGCCGTCTCCGCTTCCTTTTCTCTCCCACGCCAATATACTGCTCGGTCCGTATCCACAATCACCCATCACTCTCTCCTTCATCTCTAATTCTTCTTCTCCCTCATCTATCTCTGACTCTTATCTCTTTCTCTAGCAGGAGGCCACCGAAAGAAGGTGGAGCGTGTGGTGGCTCCGGTGCGGGGCCTCCCGGTGGCGCAGGAGGCGGCCGCCAATGCGACCCGCCGTTGTGCGGAAGAGGCCTCTCGGCGGCGGGAGGGGGGGTGCGGGCCGCGCAGTCTCCCGGCGGCCGGGGCACGGGCGCGGCCTCTCGGCGGTTGGCGGCCGGCGGGCGGGGGCGCACGCGGATGCCCTGCCGGCAGGCAGGCGGCGGCGAGCACCTTCTGGCCAGGTTTTCATTTTTTTCTTTGCTCAGATCTGAGATAATTCTTGTTGGTGTTATGTGACTTCAATCTGAATCATGTGGAAGGATATTTGTAAGATTAATTGTGATTATGATTCTTGTGATTCATATGAGTGAGTTCTTGTGATATTTGTGTAAGTTTCATTCTTCTGATTCTTGAAGAAAGAGTTGAAAAAAGAAAAGAAAAGAGAAAAGAACTGAGGGAGATGGGGCACAGATGAAGGACAGTAACAGGGTAGGGATGACGGACGGTGAAAACACAATTGTACCGGGGCGTAACACCCCCCGGTACAAATATTCACATTTTTACCGGGTGGATACCCGATATAAATGAGGGTTACCACATGGTACAAATACCTGTTTTTCTAGTAGTGGTCCTCATGCTCATTTATTTATTTATTTATTTGTTTATTTATTCATTGCACATGGGACGCAACTTTCATGCTTCACCAAATGGTTAATCCTCTATTGTAATAGGCGTACCAACAGTGACTGAATTAACAGGGAAAAGAGCCAACAAAAACACCTATGTCCGCATCGAATGCAATCGGATATCCACCCAAAAACCAACCATCTTGGAGGATCCGAGAATCATTCTAAAGAAAAAACTCAACATGTGAAGAGTAAGACCACCCCACGATATTGTATTAAGAAGACATTCTCACGCAGGCTGAGAAAATCTTCGAACTCCTGCCCCACCCATACATAGTGGCACCGCAACACATGTGAGATAAGACTGACCTTAGATCTGTGCTTTGGCGTGGGGCAGACGAGGAGGCTTTTTGACAACAACAGACTACTGAGAGGGCCATTCAGCTGCTCAACCACCACACACATGTGTGTCTAATGGGAAATAAATTCTCCCAATAGGATACACATGTCTAATTCCTGAGAATTGAATCTAGGTGGGATGCCCCCACCTGTGGAGGCGCTTTGCCATTCGAGCTAAGCCCGGCTCCTACTTTTGTGAATGTTTGTGGTCACTCTTCATTTTTTTAATTTGAATATCCTCCTTGAATCATAACCACATACTCCCTCCGGTTTGTAAAAGAAGTCGTTTAGGACAGCGACACGGTCTCCAAAGTGCAACTTTGACTTCATATTTTTATAAATATAATTATTAAAAACTGACATATGTATACTTTTATGAAAGTATATTACAAGACAAATCTACTCATGTAGTTTTCACATTTCCAAACTCAACGACTTAAAAATTATTCATGATTTATATTCCCGATGTTTGACTCAAACCTTATCCAAAACGACTTCTTTTACCGAACCGGAGAGAGTACAGTACAATAAGCCGTGAGCCTAAGTAATATAATATTTTATTTCTACATAAAGGTGTCGATCAACATGCATGTTCCACTACCATCAAGGTCCAATAGATGTCTCTTCTCTTCCTTACGATTCCTGGTCAATAAGAGGGCCAACCAGCGTGGCCACGTCACAGGCCAACCGCGGCCGTCCGATTGAGTGGACGGATGGCCTAGATCGAGCGAGTAGCTGACTTTTTGCAAGAAGACCTTTAACTTTAGAGAAATAGCACCCGCCGTCCAACCTCCTCTCTCAAAACCAGTCTGTTCGTTTGGCTGGTGGCTGATGGCTGGTGCTGATTTGTTCTGAGAGAAAAGTACTGCTAGCTGGTTGCTGATGGCTGGTTTGTTCTGATAGAAAAGTACTGCTGGCTGGTGGCGGATAAGCCAAACAAACAGGCCGAACATCTTGCAAGAAGGCCCTCAACCTTTGCCGAATAGCATAGACCGTCCAACGTAAGCGTTGTACATAGGCCCAAATCGGCCAGAGTCAGCCCAACTGTCTATGGCAGATTTGTTTATTTCATACAAAAATACTCAGAGCTCCTAAAATCATGAAAAATTTATGTGTAGCCTCTCCATAATGTACTATATCTATTAAAAATATGAAACTTGTAAAATAAAGAAATTCTAAATGGTTTACAAAACCCTATTTAAATTAAAAAATGGAGCTCTCATCGTTTCTACACATTAAAGTATTATTAATCCTACAAATAAAAAAATTGGTTTGTGGATGCTTTCTAATGTTTCCACACTCTACAATAATTTTGTAATAAATTTAAATTGTTTCAGCAAATTATTGTTAAATGCTCACCAACTAATAAAAAAAAAGAGTTCATGCTTCGTCTTTATAAAACTCAAAATATTTAGCCAACAAAAAAGAAAATCCATAGTCAACATGTAAAATCATCCACAAATGATAATTTGCAGATATAACAAGAATAAAACCACTAATACGTACCTACCTACAAAGACAAGGGAAAAAAAACTAATAATGACCATGCACATGGCCATAAGCGGCAATGCCGCGCGAATTTCTAGTCAGGATGAAAGGAGCGCAAGCATCAGCTACCTCCATCAAATCTATCGTTGCTGTGGCGCCCTCCTTATCCACATCCGAATGCATCACGGGATAAAAAGTTGAACACACGTTCATCAGGATGGCCTCAAACGTGCGTAAAACACGTTGCAACAAGGACACGCACCACGATGCAATTTAGAAATGGAGTTTGTGTGGTGGTACACCATTATGAAAAAAGAGAGGACATTTTTACTAACTGCTAAAATCCACATTTCTGAGGCAGGTGGGGTGTGCGCACAGGCCACACCTCTAACATTTATTAACGATGGTGCCGGTGGACCAAACCACAGGTGGCATGGTATGCGGTATATAACTATTTTTTATAAGTAAATAGTTAATTTTTGCAATTTTTTAATAAATTTGGCAACCTCGGGCTCAGAAAAAAATCGTTTAAACCACAAGAAAAATTTCAAATGAAAAATTTTGAAAAAACGTCGTTTTTGAAATTTGAAAAAACGACCCTACCACCAGAGACAAATGGAAAAAATAAAATAAGTAATTTTGAAAATTGAATTGAAATTTGAAAAAAAAATTGATTTTGAAATTTGAATAAAATTGGCCATACCAAGGGAAATGGAAAAAATTGAAATACGTCACGAAATTTTGAAATAAATTTTTTTATAAATTTTCATTTTTGAAATTTGAAATGAAAATTTCCGTTAAATTTGAAAAAATTGGCCACATCAGCAGAGGGAAATGAAAAAAATTGAAATGAAGAAATCATATATTTTGTTTATGCCACCGATATAAAACTTCTAATAATACCCCTATACCACCTATGTGTACCACCCTATATCACAGGTGTAAGTTGTGGTGGTATACAATTAATCTCAGCCGTCAAACCTTTCATACCAGTCCTTTTCCAACAGTGGTATAGGGTGGTATGATCCACCGTAAAAGAGCCCTTGGAAATGCATTTCCACATGTCTCGGCTAATTGAAGCACCTTTCGGAATAGTTTCAAAGTTTGAATATTTCTCCCACAAGTTTCAAAAATTAATTTCCAGTCAAATTAAAATATTAATTTGTCACTTGAAATAGAGACATACTCTCTCTATCCCAAATAAACATGTCGTTTTAGAATTGTCCCCAGGGCCGGGCATGGCAGGATTTTGAGTGAGGACACTTCTATAGAATAACTCAAATTTGAAAGTTTTGCTTGTAAAAGATTGGTAAAGACCTTCCTTTTTTGTGTGCCTTATCAGCCACCAGCCTACAGTACGTTTCTATCAGAACAAACCGGTCAATATTACTTTTCTCTCAGAACAAATTAAATCACCATCAGCCACCAGCCAAACGAACAGGCTGTCTATAGTCAAGAAATTGAGTAGGGTCTGTGCCCTTACTCACAACAATATGGATCCGCCCTGATTGTTCCCAAGTCAATCTTTTAAGTTGGACCAAGATTATAGAAAAAAACTAGAAAACTTCGTGGCGTTGCCACAAATGGCCAGTGGGTA
The DNA here is from genome assembly GCA_947561735.1 of Cenchrus americanus. Lineage (NCBI taxonomy): Eukaryota > Viridiplantae > Streptophyta > Magnoliopsida > Poales > Poaceae > Cenchrus > Cenchrus americanus. The sequence continues at coordinate 157,876,946 of OX387242.1, read as the reverse complement.
GTACCTTTTTTTCTTTTAGACTCCTATTAGGAGTTGTGGACAAACATTCACAGAAACCAATTAATCAAATTGAACTTAACTAATTCAACCAAAAATGCTGGTTAAACATCGGTTAAGACTTTGGGACTACAAGGTTAACCAAAATTTATTTAGTATTGAATTGGCATTAACTAAATTAACTGATTAATCAAAAAAATTTCTAACTTACTATATTAACACTAAAATTGTCACCATATACATATTGAAATGTGTTTCTAGGCTTACTCCTAAAACTGTATTTTTAGGAGACTTTATTTGTTAGAAGTATTATTTGTTGTTTTTCCCTCTGTTTTATTGCATGATCCATGTCTAGTTAGGTGCTCGCGCTTTTTCAATACGATTATGTGGTTGCATTATCCTTTATAGAAGTATAATTTGTATTTCAATTAATTGTTAACCGAATCAACTGTTATTAGTTTTTCCGACAACAAATTCAGTTAACACTTGTATATAAACGAAATTGTTGATAACCGATTAACCGAACCGAGAAAATGGTCATTGTCAATTTGTTATATAGAAAAGAGGTGGGCAAGTAATAGTTTGTTTGCACTTACCATTACTCATCAATCATCCTATAGGTCTTTGAGTTTGTATGTTGTGCCCATCAGCCACAAGCCGCAACTTTCATCAAATTAGAGATTGTCTAGTATGATACGACCTTGTCTAATCATATTATAATTAGGTTCGTTAGATTCGACCCAATTATTCTTTTTTTAATTAATATGACATATAGCTGCAAACTTTGAGCCTTTGATGGCAATATCTTGCAAAATGAGTGGCTGCGGTCAATCCGGTGATTCTGAAGCTGCTGCACCTAAAGCTCGTCAAACACACATGGTGAGAACGACACGGTGCTTCCTGGTGAGAGCTGGAGACATCTAGCCCCAGTGTTGGTACAATGAGCAGCTAGCCTTGAGGAATTTCTCCCCCATCCATTCCACTGCTGACGAGCCGCACAACAAGCAGGACAGCGGCACCAACTATTGCAGGCTCTCCTCCGCTGTCCCTCCAGGCATAGCTGCTCTTCTATCTCTTCTGTCAATGATTGTGGCAGCAACCCACATCTTCCTCCTATGCTTTCACCTTATGGAGCAGGCAACTCCAGCTCCTCGCTCTCGCTTAGACTTCGATTGATTTCGCAATAGTTCAAGATCTTTTTCGCAAAATGACATATGCTCGGCCAATCTGGACCATCCGCGAGCCAGATCCAAAGGCCGGGTAAATCTTGTGACGTGGCCAGCGTCACTGGCCTCGATATTAGCCACGGATCGTAGGTAGAAGATTATGTATATTTTTTGTGTGAAATAAGTACCATTAAATTTAAAATGAGATCTATTTTTATAATGCAAATCTTTAATGTCATAAACATTGATACTTCTTTGTAAACGATAAATCCAAAACTAGATGTTCTTTTTTACCTATACAAGAAAGTCGCCTTGAATACATTTCCTCGTACGTGACACCTTTTATCGATGGCACAACTTCTAGGTACGTAAATTCTTGATACTCCCTCCTTATCGAGATATCTGTCGTCATTGCCTTGTTGTATAACTTTGATCATTCGTCTTATTAAAAAATTATGCAATTAACATCTATTTTGTTTGCTAGATGTTTTCTATTGTAGGTATTTATCCTTTTATATATTTGTAATAAGATGAACGATCAACGTTGGGACAAAACAATGACGACAAATATTGATACAGAAGGATTAATTAATATATATCCGTTACAGCTTTTGTCGTGCGCAAAGAATGTGATAAACAATAAGAAGGGCACTTTTCGATAGAGCGTACAGGAGAGAGTATAGGTGGGACTGGGAGAGCTGCACACAGTGACTGGGATCGGTACGTAAATCCGAATAAGCAACGGCGGCGGCGGCCCCTTTGATTTCTTCTGGGGAAGGCTTACGGACATGCGCTGGCCTCGTGCGGACTGGCTGCTGGCTGTGTCCTACTCGCCGGGCGGCTGCTGGTGATAGCGTGGCTGATGGGTGCGAGACTGCGAGCGCGACACGGCATCGTCGTCACGTTGCTAGCCGCCTAGCCTCTTTTTGTGCAAGATGCAACGCACCCGGGGAAACTGCTGGGTGCACATGGGGCGTCTATTGGCGTTTCTTTTTTTTTTGCCTTTCGAGTTATATGAAAGATTTTGAACTGATTATTTTGGGGTTGCAACAGTTTGAGATTTCAAGTGTTTTGCTGACAGACGCGCGCGTTATTTTAGGAATAATGATCGAACTTCCATCCGGCGGAGGAACAATAATATAATCAGGTGGAAAGCACGTGCGGCTCCTCGAACCAAAAATTTCGTCCAAACTAAACATGAATTTGTTTCGCCACGCTACCGGCCGGGACAAACAGAGCTTTCCGCTGTGAAGCACTCCCAGTACACAAGATCCAGCAGGGCACGCATCCATCCATCCATCCAGCTTGCTTCGCCGATGCGCGTCGTCCTCCAACATCCTCATCCGATCCTATTAAGCGCTGACAGCGACGGCTCCACAATTAAGGCGACAATAAGTCACGCGCACTAGCCATGGAATGTTCCAGAAATTAATATTTCTCGCATGCTGACAAATTCAATTGATAAAGTTACTAGCATGGATTTGTCTTACTCTTTTGAACTAATGCACTTGGGGGAGCATGCTATCCCAGTGCCCAGCCACGGGTAGCATCATCTGGACGCCCGAGCGCCGCGGCGATGAGGAGCAGAAGACCCTGTTCAAGGATAGCGGTGAATCCTTCAATTTGTCATTGCGAAGAAACCACTGGTTTTTATGGAATTAACGCAACACTCCCTATTGGTCAAATTAGGAGAGAGAAAAAAATATTACTTGAAGACACCGTCATTGTGAACTATAGTTTCTATAGATGATTTCTTATGCTATAGAAACCGTGTAAGTTTCCTCCATTGCGACTGCCCCTACTGACTTTGGTGATTTGTCATTAATGACGTGAATCATGCATGTAAATTCATAGTTACTCCCTCCTTTTCTTTTTATAAGGCGCGCACACAAATTAAGATTCAAACTTTGCGATCTTTGATCAATAATTTACGTATAATTTTTTATTTTTGTAGTGTAAATTTGATATGGTTGGATTTGTCATCAAATATACTTTCTAATGATTATATGTTAATAACCATAAAAAATATAATATAAGAGAAATAGATGATCAAAGTCTAATTTTGAAAACCGTGTCATGTCGCGTCGCACTTTATAAAAAGAAAAGGAGGGAGTACTTCCAAACTCTGGGAGAACTAGCTTAGCTAGCTAGCAAAAGATCATCGGTGCCATCTCTGCAGCTTGCAGCTTTGGCTTTTGTTGAAGCGGTCACATTCTGTTTGTTGACAAGGTCTGTGCATGATAGATAGATTAACAAGCAGTCGGCGTTTAGCCGTTTGCCATTCTTTTTCTCAGTAACGACAAGTCTTAGAGAAGCTTGAAATTTAGTACTGTACATACTGTTAGTAGTAGAGTATAAAGAATCGGTTAAAGTTTGGTTAGGTCTGGCGAAGTGATAATTGTACTCATTATATACAAACCAAGAAACAAACCGATCGGCATCAGCATCCGCCGTTTGTTTAATCTGGTTTCTTTCGACTCTATCATCAGAAAGAAACAAATTTTAAAGAGGAACCGCACCTGACGAAACGCGACAGACCGACAGTGCGTTGACACTTACAGAAGGAAACCCGGCCGGCATGCACTTGTCTTCTTTATTGGACGTTCCGACGACCAACATTTTTGCTAAGGTTTGTTTAGGCACACAAATTTGCATTGCAAATGCACTTTCTCTCACAACACACACACTCTAATGTACACTTTTGTAACACGATTGTACTATTCAGCTGCGCAAATTTGCACATCCAAACCGCCCCTAACAGTAGTTTTTTCTGTACAAAATGTCATCTAAGTAGGAAATGGAGTAGTAATTAATAAGGCTGTAAACATCGATCACTTGTCGTCTGCTTGCTTAATGCTGGGGCGTTGTAAGATCATCGGTGCCACACCGGCGCCAAACCGATGGAGAGTTCAAGACTGCCGCCGGGTCGGGCCCCCAACCCGCCTCAAGTGGGTGTCATGGCAAGTTGCCCAGCCACCACGAACTTCTAGACGTGTTTCCCCCCAATCCCATCAATCATGATTCGATCTATCAACTCCACATTGTTCACATGCACACCACAACTCTACATCTCAATTTAGGATGTCGTTGCTGATGAGAGTGGGGATCGTCGATTGCTGCTTTTCACCGTCGTGGCCCCTACTCCTTCACTTAGGATGCTGTACGAACACGTGTGCCCTAAATCAGGATTAAAGTTCTTTGTTACGGTTGGAAACAACAACCACGAACAACAGAAGTAAACAATCCCCACGAGTTACAAAATATTACATTTCCTACTCAATCAAATGTTATGCGTAAATGGGTAGAGAATCCACCATTGGTTTAGGGCTTTAGTCCGGATGAATTTTAGAGTCGGGACTAAAGGCCTTGCATCAACGTGGTTGCGAATGTACTGACCATTTAGCATCGATAACAAAACATAGTAATGAAATGCCATGGGTGATGGAAGTTTTAATCTCGGTTGGTAACACCGGTACGGACTAAAGGTGACCCAACACCAATCGAGACTAAAGGGTTGTGTCTCCCACGAGTTAATATATCAGAGGATTGCAACCTCTATTCAGTCGGTGTACTGTATAGGTGAGATGGTAATGAAGGTATGCGCGAGGCTAAAGGTCGTGAGTTTGAATCGCCGCACTGTGCATGTGCATATTTCACGTGACTTGTGATTTGTGACTTGCGCATGTATGGAACCTCCCCAGGATTTTCAATATTTTTATAGCAAATACATTTAGTCCTGGTTGTTCACCTGGGACTAAAAGTGACCTTTTGTCTCTACGGGTTAGTCCCAATTGGTATTTAGGTCTCTAAGACTATCTCCAGTGATTGCCGCATATCCTCCTGCATCCTCAAAATGAAGAACGGACCGACACTGTAGCGCCTCCAGCAGGAGCCGCAACAATCACTGCATTTTGCGGTGACCTCCCTGCACAACCGCATTCCTGGGATTCTCTCCCTTCGCTGCATCTGTTCCCACCGTTCGGACAATGACATCATGCTCTCGCGCAATCACAAGGAAGGAGGGAGGGAGGGACACAGAGAGCCGAAGGTGAGAGGGCGCCGGTGAGGAGGGAGCCCACCACGGCGGAGGCCGACCTGTGAGTGCCGACGGAGCTTGTGGCGGACCACGACAACAGTTGGAGGTGGACCTATCCGACGAAGAGGAGGTGATGCCTGTCGGGGATGAGGTAGCAGCCGCGGCGGCCGGATCTCGCGGGTGGTGACCGCGCCCACCCGGGAGAAGGAGGCGGCGGTGTGGCGGCCCCGGATCTAGCGGGAGGATGTCGCGCCCGCCCGATGAGGAGGCGGCGGCGGCCCATGCCTCGCGCTCGCACTCCACCGGAGCCGAGGAGCAGCCGACGCGCGGGGGGCGAGCGCGACGCGAAGGAGGTTTGGCTAGGCGAGGCGCGGCCGCGGCGGCGGCGAGCGCGGGGACGAGTGCGGCCGCGGCGGCAGGAGAGCGCAGCGCGGAGGATGTTGGCCGGGAGGCGCCGGAGGATTGTGCGGTGGCGGAGGAATCGGGGCAAGGGCGAGCCGATCGGTGCGTTGCACAATGGGATGCGCCCAACTGCTGAAAGACAAAGTCTTTTGCGAGTCTCATTCATTCTCTCTTTTCTTCATACCGGCCTCTTTGCAGATGCAGACCCAGTAACTGCTGGAGACAGTCTAAGGCCCTCTTTGGGAGGGCTCTGGCTCCGGCTTCTCCACCGGCTCCAGCAGGAGCCCTGCCAAACACCCAGATGGAGAACGGCTCTGGTGGAGGAGCCTCGGAAAACCCGCTCACTGGAGCGGTTTGGGCGAGGCAGAGCTAAAAATCGTGGCTTCGTCCGGCTCCGCCTCGCCTTTTCCAGCCTCGCCCCTGGGTGGGGCCCGCTAGAGCGCGGCGGTGGACAGCGGCAGGAGCGCGGTAGCAACGCCCCAGCACCGCCGCCATTTACAGAAGGGAGGTCGACAACGATGAGGGAGCACACCAGAGAGAAGGAAGACAACGACAAGGGGTACTCACCGGAGAGGCATCGGGTCTCCGCATATCTGGATCGAGAAGAGCGAGATGAAGGGGAGGGAAGGGAAGCTACGGTCCGACGTTGGCGAGGTGCACGGGCGCAGCGCTTGGCGGTGGCAGCAGGAGGTGACAATAAGATGCGATCTGTTTTTCCCTTTTCTTATTTCCCGTCGATGCAAGTAGACAGGATGGATGTGGGCGTGGGCCGCGTGGGGCTCTCGTCCTGCTACCTAACGTCTAGTAGGGTCCAAAAATTGTGCTAACAAAGTAGCGTCCAAAAATAAAAGGGGAGAAAAAGAAAAGAAAAGGTAAAAAATGAGAAGGGAAAAAGATAAAAAAATATAGTGAAGGGTAATTTAGACATTTTACAACATCAATCTAACTGGTGAAGCCGTTTTGCCAAACGTTTTCCAAAAGAGCTTCAACTCCATCAGAAAAGTTGCTTCACCGAAGGAGCTAGAGCCGAAGCCATTTTTGGAGGAGCCGAAGCCCTACCAAACAGGCCCTAAAACCCTTTCCAAGAGGGACTAAAGCAAGAGGTCGTGAGGTTGAATCCCCACACTACGTATGCATGTATTTCGCACCTATGGGAAATTTCTAAATATTTTTTAACCTAAAACCCTTTAGGTACTGGTTGAAGTTTGGATATACTATACCCTAACCAATTGGGACTAAATGTCGTTTTTCTACCTGTGCATTTATAAAAATTATATTACTTTACGTACGTTTCTAACCATGCTACTGGCATCACACTAAAAGAATTGCCATGAGTTTTTTTTACAACAGAATTGCCAAGAGTTGCTCTTGTTAAGATGACACATGAAGCTTCGCTTCCCTGAAATGACCTGACGGAGCATCCCTTTTTGTATGTTTCTTTTAGACAAATCGATATCTTTTGTTCATACATAAAAATTATCATGGCGCCATGGTTCTCGTTCAATTTAATTAAGTAGTATACAAGGATATGCCTTCATTGTGAAGCTACTATTAGATAATGGCACATCTCTGGTTAATGAACTTGTTTGTTGGTAATGTGCCGCAAGTAATCACACCTATCCGGTGCAATGAAAGCAAAGCAAAAGTGGGATGTGATGGATGCTTCTGAACTACGTAATGTGATGATGATTTGGAGCCTTGTATAGTCATAAGTACTTTGTCTTGATCGGTGTAAGATCAATGGTCGAAGTACACCAGTACCTCCTATTCCTTTTTGTTGAATAATAAAAAAGAGGGGCTTACCGCCTAATAATTAACAATATCCCTTTATTTGGCTCTTTTGTGGGCAATTTTGCTCACAAGGAATGATACTATGATTAATAAGTAGGCCACAAACTTATTTGCAGGTACACTATTCAGAGTTTTGGGCATTTTTGCAGTGCAAATGATCAAAAGGAGCCGTCAGTCGTCAAGCCTTACCAGTTTCTACAGTCTAGAACTATGCAATCTTCACCGTATTAGCAAGTAATGATAAACGCAGTGTCGTGTAAACTCTAGGGGTGTGTTTGGTAGGGCTTCTCCTGTGGCTCCAGGAGCCGTTTCAGACATAGCCCTACCAAACGGCCTCAAGAAACGGCTCCGCGGGAGGAGCACCTCGGGAACCATGACTCTGGAGCAGGGAGGTTGGGCGAGCTGCAAAAACTAGCTCCGGTGGCAACTCCTACGGTTCCTCCCCGCCTTTTGCCATCCCTACCCCCGGTGGGGTCCATCGGTGGCCGGCGGTTGTAGGGCGCGGGAAGAAGGTTGCAGGGTGCGGTGCGGGTAGGCGGAAACTGAGTCGTCCTCACCGCGGAGGAGCTCGATTCGGGCCGAACAACGGCCGACGACGGAGAAGGGGGCGACGGCGTGCATGCACGCGGGTGTGGGGTGGAGCGGAAGGCAGAGTTGGAGGCGGCGCGGTGGCGATTGAGGAGAAGGTACTTGGATCTGCCTTCGTGAGCCGTCGTCCCCATGCTCCAGCGACAGAGCTAGAGGCCGGCGGCTCATGAGCGGGGAAGGTGGAGCTCCTCCGACTCGATCGTGGTGGAGGCCGGCGAGCGGCGGGCGTGGTGCAGGCCATGTGTGGGAGCTCCACCGCTGGGGGCGCTCGATCCGGAGCGCGCAGGTGGTCGCCAGGGAGGAGGTGAGCGGCGGGCGTGGGGCGACAAGAACGAAGGGATGCGAATGGAAAAGGGAGGGATGTGGTGCAGTGGAGGTAAGGGAGAAAAGAAATAAAAAAAGAGAAAAATTGATAAGGGGAAATGTAAAAGGAAAATAGGAGGGAAAAATAAAAAGATAAGGATATTATGGACATTTTACCATCTTATCCACATTTTGCCAAAGATTTTCCTAAAACGGATTCGGCTCCCCCACAGAATCCATTCCACTAGCATAGCCACAGCCAAAGTTGACACAGCCACAGCCGGAGCCCTGTGAAACGCACCTTAGTTTGTTTGCAATAATAGCCGTGTGATGCCCCTCTCATGATGGTTCTAAAGCCCAAACTTATCCATTATCTAAAAAATTTCCTTAGACTCCATTATAGTATCAACTATCATCTCTGGAGTTGCAGATTTAACTACCAAAAATCTATAGGCAGGACTATTCTGAGCATATCCTATAAAAATGCAATCGACTATTTTTGGCCCAAGCTTTCTCTTCTTTGGCTCCGGAATATTGACTTTCGCCAAACATCCCCATGTTCTGAGAAAGTTGACATTGAGTTTTCTTCCCCTCCATGCCTCGTATGGAGTTATGTCACTTCTTTTCGTGATCACTCTATTGAGCACGAAATTTACAGTCAAGATTGCTTCCCCCCGCCACATGTTAGGCATACCGACACTTTGTAGTAACACATTCACCAAATCTAAAAGCGTCTGATTTTTCGTCTCAACTACACCATTTGATTGTGGTGAATATGGTGGTGTAAATTCATGGATGATACCATGCTCAGAATAGAAATTAGAAAAGTCAGTAGAGGTATACTCTCCTCCTCTATCATCTCTCAGTCTTTTAATATTTCTTTCTAATTGGTTCTCAACCTCTGCCTTATAAATTTTCAAATAGTTGAGCGCTTCATCTTTAGTTTTCAGCAAGTAGACTTGGCAGTAACGTGTTGCATCATCAATAAAAGTAAGACAATATCTTTTTCCTCCTTTAGTCAAAACACCATTCATCTCACATAAATCAGTGTGAATTAAATCTAGAGGTGCCAAAAACTTCTCAAACTCTAATGCTTTGAAAGGTTTTCGAGGTTGTTTTGCTTGCACACAAGTTTGGCACTTAGAATTTTTGACTATGTCGCACTTAGGAATGAACTCAGATCTGGACATTCTAGCAATTGTATCAAAACCAACATGACAGAATCTCGAATGCCATACACCAGCAAGATTTTTGTTCAGAAGAGTATTAATATTCATCTCATAACAAGAATCAACAGTACTTAGGCGGAACAAGCCTCCGCTATCATAGCCTTTTCCTATAAAGGTCCCAAACCTGGACACAACTAATTTATTTGACTCGAAAACTAGCTTATAACCACTCCTACACAGGAGAGACCTGCTCAACAGGTTCTTGTTTATGGCAGGCGCGTACTAGACATTCTTCAATTGGAGGGTTTTCCCTGAAGTTAACTTCAGATCCACCGTACCAACACCAAGAACAGAAGCACGCGATCTGTTCCCCATCAGGACGCTGGAAGCCCCTGCTGCCGGATATGAAGAAAACAAAGAAATATCAGAACACACGTGAACATTTGCACCAGTATCGACCCACCAGTCAATAGAATGAAATGCAGAATAGACAACAAAAGGATTACCATACCCTTCTGAAGTAGAGGCCTCGCCTATGGTCACATGAGTGAACTTCTTGTTAAGTTCAGTGGTCCTGTCCTTGCGGTCTTTACAATCCTTGGCAACGTGACCAGGATTACAGAACACGAAATAGGTAAGGTTCTTCATATCCTTCTTCTCTGTTTCTTCTTTTTAAAGCTAGTAGTTTTGTTTTGCTTGAGACCCTTCTTCTTGTTAAATTGTTTGTTCTTTTGAACAAAATTGGCACTATTCTGCACGTTCTTGGTCTGCGCATCTTTTGCCCTTGCCTTCTCTTCGACATCGAGAGCTGCAATGAGATCCTCCATAGAAATCTCCTCTCTTTTGTGCTTTATAGATGTAGCAAAATCACGCCACTCTGCAGGAAGTTTTGCAACTATTGCAGCCGCAATAAACTTTGGAGGCAAAGCACATCCCAAATGTGCAATATCGCCAACCAGAAGCTGGAGGTCGTGTGCTTGAGTCACAATTGATTTAGCATTTATCCATGCTGAAATCAAAGAACTTTTCACACACATACAACCAGCGACTAGCTTCGGCTTCCGCATATTTTTGCTCCAAAGCATCCCACACAGCAGTGGCCGACGTGTAATTCATATACACATCATAGAGTTGATCTGCCAGGATGGTGAGTAGGCAGCTCAATGCGGTGTTATTCGCATTCTCAAACTGGTCTTGCTGTTCCTCTGGAAAAGGAAACATCAGGTGTATCACCCACCATAATCCCAATGACATGAGCCAAAACATGGCCCTTGTCTGCCATCTACGGAAGTTTTCACCTCCAAACCTCTCAGGTTTCATGGCATCAGATGCTTTTGCCATTGCTATATCATAAAAATAGGCATAATCAGGTTTTTGGATTGTTGGGAAAAACAGCCTAATTATGAATAATCCAGATTTAATCTTGAGCAAAAGCATATTGACTAAAAATGATGCAATCACACAACACAAATGAACAAGCCACATATTATGAAATTACTCACAGTTCTTGCGCAGTGAATTGACGAACGCGTCGAAGAAGTAGTTGCAGATCCACCAAGCGGTCGCGTGTGACGCTGCCCAAAAACCTGATTACGGCCATGTGCAGGAATGTTGCGGTAGTGGTTTCGGAGATGCCGCTTCCTCCAAGCCCGGTGCACGCCGAGATCGAAGGTCGACGAAGCGCAGCAGCTAGCGGTCAGAAAAGCGAACGCGTGGGAGATGAAGTGTATGTCTACTCTGTGTTCCCAGCCACCAAGACGTCTCCTGGTGTTTATAGGCTCCAGCAAATGTTTCATATTCCTCTCATCAATCAGACTGATAATTGCTCAATTCATTCGAGCAGAAACTGCCATCTTTATCAAGCAGGCGGAAACTGCCTATTCGATTGCATTAAAACTGTCACCATTAAGCAGACGAAACTGAAATGTCATTGACACAGCACAAAAATAAAAATACACCTGTAATAGCCAGTTGTACACGTACGCGTCGCGCTCACCGCAAGTCACAAGTCACGCGATAATTTACGCGAAAATGTGCGGGCTGTGCGTGCGTGTATCAACAGTCTCCTTTTCTCTCACATGCATCTATTTTGATCTGATAGGATACTCCCATATTTAAGCAAGGCAACCTCTCCTTGTCTTTGTAATACGGGACTATTATTGTGCATGCTTTAGAATTTACTTAATGGGCCACATGGACCAAATTCCAACACCCCCCACCAATTCTAAAACAGTTGCTGTTCTAAACCACTTTTATATACCAGATTCTCGGTACAAGTCCTGTACGGGTTGAACTTACACCTAGATCAACAAGATCCATCTTTCAGCAGCTTGTGAATGGACTAAGCCTTGAATTCATAGATTTTTGCTATCAGATTTCTCTTGAAAATCTATCTAGTACTAGACTACCAGAATGCCAAGTCTAAATGGAGCTTTAAAGGTCTTGCTCCCCGATCTTCTCATGAGCTTTCTAGAAAGCACCCCACTCTCATAAACTGCGACCCAACAGTTGAGCTCACATAGGTGTGTTCATTATAGGTATCCTGTAGGACGATACCTTTTCTCTCAGTAGACACTAGAACACATTATGGCATTATAGCCAAGCTTCCATACAGAAAAGAGTACATATTATGAACATGGGTAATTTAAATGAATTGTACTCCTTGTTACAACAGTAACTTTGTTTTTCTCGTTTCCAAATAAGGGATGTCCTTTTAGAGGAAGTGAGTTACCATTACTTTGCAACTAAATGGGTCTCAGTCCCATGTCCATACTTGCAACAGATATCGCCGTCCGTGCAAGCCCTTTGGTAAAAGGATCTGCTAGATTATTCTCACTGCGAATATAATTCACAACAATTACTCCAGAGTTTTTCAGCTTTCTAACAGATTTAAGCCTCCGCTTCACATGTCTCGAGGACTTCATGTTATCCTTAGTACTCATTATCTTGGCCAAGACTGTTTGATTATCACAATATGTAAGGATAGCAGGAACTGGTTTCTCTACCAGTGGCAAGTCCATGAGTAGTTCTCTCAACCCCTCGGCTTCAACTATAGCCGTGTCAAGTGCTACAAGCTCAGCTTCCATGGTTGATCGCGTCAAAATGGTCTGTTTACATGACCTCCATGAAATTGCAGCACCTCCTAATGTAAACACATTGCCACTCGTGGCTTTAATCTCATCTGTGTCAGAGATCCAATTTGCATCACTATATCCTTCTAGTACAGATGGATAACTAGTATAGTGAATTCCATATGCGATCGTTCCTACTAGATAACGTAGCACTCTCACTAGTGCTTCCCAGTGATCCTTCCCTGGATTGGAAGTAAATCGACTTAATTTGCTCACAGAAAAAGAGATGTCGGGACGTGTTGCTCCAGCAAGATACAAGAGGGAACCAATTATTTGTGAAAATCTCAATTGGTCCAACCCTTCGCCCTGATTTTTTCTTAATTTTACACTCGCATCATAGGGTGTAGGGGCTACTTTGGCATTCTCAAAACCAAAGCAACACAACATTTTTTTTCACATAATGAGATTGATTTAAAATAATCCCATTTTCATTTCTTGTCAACTTAATATTAAGGATAACATCTGCTTCTCCCAGATCCTTCATGTCAAAGCATGAGGACAAGAATGATTTGACCTCGTCAATTATTGCAGTATTAGTCCCAAATATAAGTATGTCATCCACATACAAGCATAAGATCACCGTTTGACCCCCACCATGATGATAATAAATACACTTATCTGCTTCGTTTGCAACAAAACCAACAGATGTTAGAGTCTGATGAAATTTCTCGTGCCATTGTTTGGGTGCTTGTTTCAGACCATACAAAGATTTTAGTAATCTACACACTTTACTCTCTTGACCCTTAACCACAAAACCATTAGGTTGCTCCATAAAGATTTCTTCCTCCAACTCTCCATTAAGAAAAGTTGTCTTTACATCCATCTGATGAATGTGCAGACCATAGGAAGCAGCTAATGCTATGAGCAGCCTGATAGTGGTTAACCTGGCCACAGGTGAATATGTGTCAAAATAATCTTCACCTTCTTTCTGTGTAAATCCTTTGGCCACAAGCCTCGCTTTATATTTGTCAATCATGCCATCTAGTCTCATCTTTTTCTTGAAAATCCATTTACATCCAATGGGTTTACACCCAGCTGGACGTTCAATGACTTCCCAAGTCTCATTTGCTATGATGGATTCCATCTCGCTTCAAACCGCCTCTTCTAGTACTCTGCATCCGAAGATGCATAAGCATCAGCTAGAGTCTTAGGCACGTCATCCACAAAGTATACAATAAAGTCATCTCCAAAGGATTTCTCAACCCTTTGTCTCTTACTCCTGCGCGGAGTGATGACTAAATTGTTGTCCTCCTCCTCATCATCCTCTCGCAGGGGTATGTTCTCTACTTGTTCACAATGAGGAAAGTCTGGAATGACTACATCCACATTTTCTAAACTACCGCTAGTCTGTCTCATAGGAAAGATATTTTCAAAGAAAGTCGCATCCTTAGACTCCATTATAGTATCAACTATCATCTCTGGAGTTGCAGATTTAACTATCAAAAATCTATAGGCAGGACTATTCTGAGCATATCCTATAAAAATGCAATCGACTGTTTTTGGCCCAAGCTTTCCCTTCTTTGGCTCCGGAATATTGACTTTCGCCAAACATCCCCATGTTCTGAGAAAGTTGACATTGGGTTTTCTTCCCCTCCATGCCTCGTATGGAGTTATGTCACTTCTTTTCGTGATCACTCTATTGAGCACGAAATTTACAGTCAAGATTGCTTCCCTCCACCACATGTTAGGCATACCAGCACTTTGTAGTAAGGCATTCACCAAATCTAAAAGCGTTCGATTTTTCCTCTCATCTACACCATTTGATTGTGGTGAATATGGTGGTGTAAATTCATGGATGATCCCATGCTCAGAACAGAAATTAGAAAAGTCAGTAGAGGTATACTCTCCTCCTCTATCATCTCTCAGTCTTTTAATATTTCTTTCTAATTGGTTCTCAACCTCTGCCTCATAAATTTTCAAATAGTTGAGCGCTTCATCTTTAGTTTTCAGCAAGTAGACTTGGCAGTAACATGTTGCATCATCAATAAAAGTAAGAGAATATCTTTTTCCTCCGTTAGTCAAAACACCATTCATCTCACATAAATCAGTGTGAATTAAATCTAGAGGCGCCAAAAACTTCTCAAACTCTAATGCTTTGAAAGGTTTTCGAGGTTGTTTTGCTTGCACACAAGTTTGGCACTTAGAATTTTTGACTATGTCGCACTTAGGAATGAACTCAGATCTAGACATTCTAGCAATTGTATCAAAACCAACATGACAGAATCTCGAATGCCATACACCAGCAAGATTTTTGTTCAGAACAGTATTAATATTCATCTCATAACAAGAATCAACAGTACCTAGGCGGAATAAGCCTCCGCTATCATAGCCTTTTCCTATAAAGGTCCCAAACCTGGACACAACTAATTTATTTGACTCGAAAACTAGCTTATAACCACTCCTACACAGGAGAGACCGCTCAACAGGGTTCTTGTTTATGGCAGTGCGCGCATCGGACATTCTTCAATTGGAGGGTTTTCCCTGAAGTTAACTTCAGATCCACCGTACCAACACCAAGAACAGAAGCACGCGATCTGTTCCCCATCAGGACGCTGGAAGCCCCTGCTGCCTGATATGAAGAAAACAAAGAAATATCAGAACACACGTGAACATTTGCACTAGTATCGACCCACCAGTCAATAGAATGAAATGCAGAATAGACAACAAAAGGATTACCATACCATTCTGAAGTAGAGGCCTCGCCTATGGTCACATGAGTGAACTTCTTGTTAAGTTCAGTGGTCCTGTCCTTGCGGTCTTTACAATCCTTGGCAAAGTGACCAGGATTACTGCACACGAAATAGGTAAGGTTATTCATATCCATCTTCTCTATTTTCTTCTTTTTAAATCTAGTAGTTTTGTTCTGCTTGACACCCTTCTTCTTGTTAAATTGTTTGTTCTTTTGAACAAAATTGGCACTGTTCTGCACGTTCTTGGTCTGCGCATCTTTTGCCCTTGCCTTCTCTTCGACATCGAGAGCTGCAATGAGATCCTCCATAGAAATCTCCTCTCTTTTGTGCTTTATAGGCATAGGAAAATCACGCCACTCTACAGGAAGTTTTGCAACTATCGCAGCCGCAACAAACTTTGGAGGCAAAGCACATCCTAAATGTGCAATATCGCCAACCGGAAGCTGGAGGTCGTGTGCTTGAGTCAGAATTGATTTAGCATTATCCATGCTGAAATCAAATAACTTTTCACACACATACAACCAGCGACTAGCTTCGGCTTCCACATATTTTTGCTCCAAAGCATCCCACACAGCAGTGGCCGATGTGTAATTCATATACACATCATAGAGTTGATCTGCCAAGATGGTTAGTATGTAGCCTAATGCGGTGTTATTCTGAAGGACCGATTAGGCGACCAGAGAGGGGGGAGTGAATGGGAGCCGATAAAAATTCTTCTCGAGGGAGATTGAAACTCCGACAAGACGAACGAGCCCGATCGAACCCCCGAAATCACACGCTCCGCACCTCTACCTTCCGTTTGCCAAAACCACGTAGCCACTGGAGTGCTACTGGTCCTAGGAACAAACTCTACCAGCAACCACAACACACACGCAGCAACGACAGCGGAAACAACTCGAAAGCCGGCTAACCGCAGGGGGCGGTTAGACCGGTATAGGGGGCGGTTAGACCGCCTCCACCTGGTAACCAAGAAAACCTCCGAAACTCCTCTTCCGAGCACCAAAACTCACCCCGGTTTCACCAACAAGGATCTCTGGTCAAGGCCATGCTAGCTACCAGAAAATCTTGGCGAAAACCAAAACTTCACCCAAGGGCCTAGGGGCGGTTAGACCGGCTACCTGGGGCGGTCTAACCTCCCGTACCCAAAGAACGAACCCCAACCAAGAACACCTAGCAACCGCACGAGAACGACCCCAAATTTCACCCACACGCTCCTCCTCGATCAAGGCGAACAAACTCACAGAGGAAAATCCGGCGAAACAAAACTTTGACCCGGAAACACCCAGGGCGGTTAGACCGCCCCCTGCAGGCGGTTAGACCACCCCTTCTAGAAAACGAACCCGCGGGTCAAACCTCAACTTCCTCGCGCCCGATCTCCCGAATCACTCCACGGATTGCAGCAAAACTTCGGTAATAGCTGGGTTACCTCCTGGGCAACCTCTACCTCAAAGGAATCGACCCGAAACGCTCACAATCAAGAGGAATTGAAGAAATCGCTTCTCTAGGTCAAGAACTTGCCCAACTCGAGAAACCACCAAATCGAGTCCGATTCAAAGGGGATTTGGGGGCAAAGTCACCAGCCAAAGAGGCACAAGAACCTCATACGTGACACCCACCAAAAACCCCAAGAAATTGTCCTCAAAACACCGCCAAAAAGAGCTCCGAAAATCAACACCAAAGAGACGGGAAAACCACCATGATGAACAACGCCAAACCTTCTATACATGCCATGAAAGGTTCGTACAAGGTCTAGCTTGCCACCCAAACATCCATCCCTCTCTCTAGATCTCACATGAAGCTCTCAAGATAGTCCTCTAAAAACTACAGAAAATGGAGAACGAAAATGGAAAAACAAATGAGCTAGGGTTCCAAGAGTTGGCTGCCATCCACCCATCCAATGAGTATATATGGAGGCACCCAAAAGACTAAACTACCCTTCACTAATAACTAGGGATACATGCCCCTCGAGGGCGCATTTGGAAGTCTTCATGTCTTCACCATCGGACGGATGCCCGGCGACCGCAACTTGCTTAGCCTCGACGCAAGCCTTGCGATCCCGACGCGTGTCCTCCGCTTCGAAGCTTCTCGGCGCCGGCGGCCAGGGCGATCAGACCGCCCCCTCAGGGCGGTTAGACCGGCCCGGGGGATCTGACCGGCCCCAGGCGGTCTGACCACCCCTCCTGGGCGGTTGAACCGGCCTGGGTGGCCGCACCTCCTCGTCGAGTCTTCGGCCTCGGTTTTGTGACTCAACCGAGTAACCCAGTGGTTTTCTGGTGAACCACTGCAAACCCCGCGAACTCGGTGTAGCCTCCGCCAATCTCCACTCATGACTCGGCTCCCACGTAGTCCCGGCTCGACCTTGGTTTTGAGGCTCTACCAAGAAACCGTCCACGACTTCATCTTGTCGTTCATGCCACCTTGCGGCCCGCACTTGACCCCGCCGGCCACCGGTCCCTCGAACGAAGCCTACTTGTCTTCTCCACACCTGGAGGCCTCACCGGCAACGACCTTTCGCGCTTGTTCTTCACCTGCACCAACATGAGTCAAGCCGCAACCTGCACCTGCAATACTTAGCCAAGAATCAGTCCACACAACATTGTCAATCACTCATCACACAAGGAAGCGACCATCCATCTGTCCTCGAACCACACATGGTCCTCAATCTCCCCCTTGATGAGTGCATTGACAACACACTTCACATGAAGTAACACAAGAGAAAAGAAAAAGAAAAGAAACAAATAAAAAGAAACCTCAACAAGCGATCGGAAGCCAAACAAAGGCAAAGAGCAAGATCACTTGAAGAAGACAAGTCTCGGACCCCTTAGGCAAGGGCAACGGCTCGACACATCCGAGACAAAACACGGCTCAAGCAAAGAGCGCAAACCACCGAAACAGAGCTCGAACACCACAAAAAGCTCCCCCTGCACAAATGCAAGCTCCCCCTGAGCCAAAGCACACTCCCCCTGAACAAATGCAGCAATGCAACTCGAGAATGCAACAAAGAGCAAAAACCCGCTCACACTGCCCAGGGCGGTTAGACCGCCTGTACAGGGCGGTTAGACCGCCTGTGCCTGATCTGACCGCCAGGGGGGCGGTTAGACCGCCCCAAGAGACCGGCCCTGCACCAAACTGCTCAAAATTTGCCCGAACCAATTGGAACACCTTCCAAACACTCCCAGGTGCCCAAAGCATGCACAAACTTCTCCCCCTTGTTGACAATGCATGAATCAAGGCAAAATGCGAAACTTTACAACATATAGCTTCTCGAATATACAAAATTCATCACAAGGAGCTACACAAGTCCAAATGAGCAAGTTAGATACTCGACAGGTTCGTAATGACCTTAACTACATGATCACCAAGTTTCACAACCATTGGACAAGGCTAAAAAGGATTTGACTAATTTTGTGAAAAGTTACTCTCTCATAAGCAAAAACCTAAACATGAGCAAACCATATCAAAATGGCAAAGCCACTCAAACTTCATGCTAGGACAGCCATTCTAATCATAAGACCATCATAAACACCCAAAAGCACCTCATGTCATGTCAAAGCCACCGAGCCACGTGCCTACTTCTATGTATGAGACTTCTCATTGGTAGGCATCATGCAACGGTTTAGCACCCAAAGCAAATTAATTTCAGCACATATGACATGGGAGCATATTTTCCAAGCATTTTTCATTTCATTTTCAGATTTATGATTGGTACATGAAATGTCTTTGCGACAAAAAGGATCTTATGCCCGACCACAAGATGAAGCAAGAGGGCTAAACACTCATGATGGCAAATGAGCCTTTGGCCCCATATGATCAATAAACTAGCTATCCAACCACAAATTAAGCATAGCAAAGCCCTAAAACATGTCAAGATCATATATAGGCATTTACACATGAGAGAGCATATATGTGACATTTTTCAAAAATTAGCCATCAACCATGGATCATTCAACAAGATCATCAAGAGCTAAGCCAAACTAACCGTAGCATACCAAACAAGCTCACAAGAACATATATAGCAACCCATGGTAAACAATGTATATAGGAGAAGCTTTTCCTATCCAATGCATATGATACAAAATGCATGCAATCTAAGATACAAGGATGCCTATACATCATGTTACATATGCCATGCCAAATGCAAGAAATGCACAAAAGAAAGCTATACATATGCTACAAACCGCCGGCTCCTCGAGGGGAGGCAAAACGGGCTCGACACCACCGGCAAAAGAAAGCTCCCACACACCCAACTCAAGAAATCAAACACACACCAAGTTCCCCCGCAAACGAGTGAAAGTTTCTTGATCTAGGGGTTTGGTGAAGATATCGGCTAGTTGGTCATGTGTGGGTACATGGATCAAAGCTATCTTCCCTTTCTCTACGTTGTCTCTCAGGAAATGATACCTCACTTCTATGTGTTTGGTTTTGGAATGGAGCACTGGGTTCTTTGCAACGCTTATGGCACTAGTGCTATCACATTGAAGTGGGACATGAGTATACTCCTCACCAAAGTCACTCATGGTGTAGGTGATCCAAAGGAGCTGAGAGCAACAACTAGCAGCGGCAACATACTCGGCCTCGGTCGTGGATTGAGCAACACTCGACTGTTTGGGAGAAGACCAAGAGACCAAAGAGGAACCCAAAAACTGGCAAGTCCCAGAAGTGGACTTCCTATCCAACCGACACCCGGCAAAATCCGCGTCTGAAAAGCCATGAAGCGCCAAAGAAGAGGACGCGGAGTACCAAAGGCCGAAGTCGGGAGTGTGACGCAAGTACCTGAAAATTCTCTTCACTGCTTGCCGATGCGAAGTCCTCGGAGACGCTTGAAAACGAGCGCACAGACACACTGAGAACCGTATGTCCGGCCTCGTCGCCGTCAAGTAGAGGAGTGACCCGATCATGCTCCGTACTCCTTCCGATCCACGTGTTCACCTTCCTCGTCCGCATCAAGAGCCGTAGTCATACTCATCGGCGTCGTCATAGCCTTGGAGTCCTCCATCTTGAACTTCCTCACAATGTCCTTGGTGTACTTAGCCCGGTGCACAAATGTTCCTTCCTTTGATTGCTTGATTTGTAGCCCGAGGAAGAACTCGCAACTCACCCATCATGCTCATCTCAAACTCCTCGCTCATATCATCCGCAAACCTTGCAACAAGAGAGTTAGACGAGCCACCAAAGACAATATCATCCACGTACACCGCATAATCGGGATATCTCCGCCGCCCGCCCTCAAAGCAAAAACAAGGTCCGATCGACCTTCCCCATCTCAAAACCTCTCTCAAACAAGAACCCCCTCAACCTCGCCATACCAAGCTCTAGGCGCCCGCTTCAACCCATACAACGCCTTCCTCAACTTGTACACCCGGTGGGGGTACTTCTCACTCTCAAACCCCGGAGGCTGCCTCACATACACTTCTTCCTCCAACACTCCATTCAGAAAAGCACTCTTCACATCCATTTGGTGCAACTTGAACCCTTTAGCCACAGAAAAAGCTAGAAGGATCCTAATTGCCTCCAAACGGGCTACGAGAGCAAAGGTCTCCTCGTAGTCGATCCCCTCCTTCTGACTGAACCCCTGAGCAACAAGTCTCGACTTGTTCCTCACAACCTCACCCTTCTCTCCCTCTTTGTTTTTCCACACCCACTTTGTACCAATCGGCTTACACCCTGGGGGAGGGTCAACCAACTCCCACACCTGATTCCTCTCAAATTCTCCAATTCCTCATGCATCGAATTAACCCAATTGTGATCAGATAGTGCGTGTCCAATGTCTTTGGGCTCGAAAGAAGCAACAAATGCAGCATGAGCAAAATGGGAGTTGTTTCGAACCCTCTACCGTGTAGTGCGTTCATTCATGTCGCCGATGATCCTCGAAGCTGGGTGATCCACTTGTACTCGCCGGGGAGGTTCTCGCCTCGAAGCTACCTCCCCCTCAACATCAGCTTCTCCTCGTTCTTGATTTGTCGTCGTAGGTGTAGCAGAGGGTCCATCCATCATCGTAGTCGAAGTAGTGGGTACATGTTCACCGGGGGCACCGCACCGCCATCCTCATCATCACCATGTTCATGCTCCTCCTCCCCGAAAGATCTCCTCGCCAAGCTCATCATCACCCGCACACTCAATGACAAGCCGACTACGTGGCTCGTCTCGTCGAAGGTTACCTCGCAAGTCTCCACGATTTGGTTAGTTTCAAGATTGAGCACACGATATGCTCTAGAATGAGATGCATAACCAAAGAAAATGCCATCGACAGACCTAGCCTCAAACTTATCCAACTTCCCCGCCTTTCTTCGAATGAAACACTTGCAACCAAAGACATGGAAGTGACTCACCTTGGGTGTGCGACCATGCATCAACTCATAGCATGTCTTCTTCTTGTGCACTCGAGGTATATCCCGTTCGACACATAGCACGCGGTATTCACCGCCTCAGCCCAATATCTCCTCGGAGTCCTATGCTCATCAAGCATCGTCCGAGCCATCTCGCACAAGGTCCTGTTCTTCCTTTCCACAACACCATTCTGGGGAGGCGTATACGGACTCGAAAACTGGTGCTCAAGACCCAAGTCATGGCAAAAGGTTTCAAAATGAGAGTTCCTGAATTCTGAGCCATTATCACTGCGGATAGCTCGTATGGCATCTCCGTGCCTCTCGTTCCTCAACCCCAAGACTAGATCTCGAACAAAACCAAACGTCTCCCCCTTATCCTCGAGAAAGAACACCCACGCATACCGAGAATAGTCGTCCACCACAACAAGGACATACCACTTCCCACCCGCAGATCGCACACGAGCTGGGCCAACAAGGTCCATATGGAGCAGCTCGCATGGACGTTCAGTCATCACATCGGTGAGAGGCGGGTGAGAAGAGGCCACCATCTTGGCATGCCTACACGGAGCACAAACCAACTCTTTCTCAAGCCTCAACCGTGGCAATCCTCGGACCAAATTGAGTTTACTCAAGTGTGACAAAAGGTCAAAGCTCAAGTGACCCAACTTCCTATGCCACTTCCACAACTCACTCGAAGAACCAGCCAAGAAACAACGCTCCACACCCGAAGACTGAGAAAAATCAGCACGAAACACCTGACCCTCGGGAACGACCATACAGACAAGGTCCCCTCGAGAGTCCAAAATCCGAGAACCACCTGTCCGAAACAACACCTCAAAGCCCTCATCCAACAACTGGGACACAGAAAGCAAATTGTACCCCAACGATTGAACAAGAGCAACACGCCTCAGAGTGATCTTGTCACTCACTTTTATCTCACCTTCTGAAAGCACACGCCCACGCCCATTGTCCCCAAAGGTGATGTACCTCTTCGTCACCACCGGACGAGACTTGAGAACCACCCCCCGTCTCCGGTCATATGCCTCGAACAACCGGAGTCAATCAACCAAATGTTCTTCAAGTCTCCCACCCGAAATTCAAAAACAAGCACGTGAGCGAACAAACGACTCAAAGACCGGGGTTAGTACCAAAAGAGGAAAACCAGTGCCGAGCCATTTGCTCGAAAGTGGGGTTAGCACACATCAAGCCATCTTTCCTACCATGACTACCACCACGAACACTACCTCGGTAACCACTCCGAGGAAACCACCCCTCACTGCCTGGAGGAGGACGAAAACCACGGAAGACAACCCGTGGAACGTCCCTCCTCTCCTTCTCAAAGCTACGACTCCTCCCATCCCCGTAGTGAACTCGAGGGGGAGAATGCCTAGCAACCGACCACCCGTCGTCTCTCCGGACCAACCACCAGCAACTCCACCTCCGGACCCGAAACCTCTCGACTCACCACCTCGAAAACCACTCCGCCCGACCCGGGGGGGGGGGGCGGTTAAACCGCCTAGCCGGGCCGGTCTAACCGCCCCCTGCGGGCCGGGCCGGCCCGACCGCCTAGCCGGGCCTGGGCCCCGACCGCCCCCTCCAGACCTGCTCCTCGGCTGCGGGAACTCGCATCTCCCCATGCCGGAACACTCCTCAACACAGCCTTACCCCTGGGCAGTGGCATACGAGGCTTAGGTACACCATGGGAAGGGTTGTACCTATCCTTGTTCGCCCACTCCTTTGCCATCCTCTCTTCCCGCTTCCTCTTGAAGCAAAACTCATCCTTGTGACCCTCTTTCCCATAATGGCCACAACGGAACCTCACAAGCTTAGGTTTAGGCTTGATTGGGGCTGCTCGCTTGGTTTCTCTCCACTCAACTCCTCCACCGATTTCTCCTCACTTGCCTTCTCACTCACTTTCCCAAAGAACACTTTCCCGGAAGTGCTCACAAACTTGATAGGCCTTTGGAGATCATTTGTGGGTGTAGGAAATATAGGTGGAGCTGGGGTTGTGTCTAGTCGATTCCTAAGGTGGTTGGGTTTTGGAGGGAAATCATTTTTGTGGTGGGTTTTTGGTGGCTCCGGGATATTCTCTCCACTTTCCTCACCAACCTTGTTTGCCCCAAGTCCCTCACCATCTTGCCTCTTAAACGCCTCTATCATCATCCTCAACTGAGG
Organism: Cenchrus americanus; assembly: GCA_947561735.1. Lineage (NCBI taxonomy): Eukaryota > Viridiplantae > Streptophyta > Magnoliopsida > Poales > Poaceae > Cenchrus > Cenchrus americanus. Next base: position 157,853,172 of record OX387242.1, on the reverse strand, counting down.
CTCATGGCCAGACAACCAACCCATCAACTTCCTCAAATCATCATTCTCATCCTGCAAACGATCAACATAATGTGCAAGTTCCAAATTTTTCAATGCATGCATTTCACAGGTAGAGCATGATGTAGGCATGGGTTCCTTCAATTTAGCCTCAAGTGAACTAGTGTAAGCATGCATCTCATCAATCTTAGCATGCAAAACAGGGCAAGAAGTGCAAGCACCTAGCAAAGCAGGTCTAGACTTAAGCTCAGCCACTTCAACCCTAAGCACATCTAGTTCCTCAAACTTGGAGGCATGCTTCTCCTTAAACAAAGCAAGATCAGCAAGGAATATGGAGCAATCAGCACAATCATTCTCATCCTAAACAACAGGGCTAGCCTTAAGGGAATCAATCTCAAGCTTACTATCAAGCACCTGTGTCTCTAGCTCAGCCACTCTAGTCCTAGCATCCTCGAGTGAAGCCCTAAGCTCTTTTCTCATTTTCTTGGCCTCTCTAAGCATGTCATCACGGTTATCAAGCAAAGAGCCAAGCCTCTCATTCTCCTGGCGCAAGAAGGGAAGTTCATCACGCACCTCGTCGTCGGACTCAGAGTCCGAGTCGCTCTGTGTGCTCTTCTTGCTGCCGGAGCTCAGCGCCATGGTGCAGAAGCCATCTCTCGCGAAGCAGCTCAGCCCGCTCAGGTTCTTGGACGACTTCTTGTTCTTGCGACGATCGCCTTCGTCTTCACTGCTGCTCGAGCTCGAGGTGGAGTACGCGGAACTGGAGTCGACGTCGCTCGCTCCAACCATCGCTCGGGCCTTGCCTCGGCTCTCCTTCTTTCTCGATCGTCGCTCGTCCTTGTACTTGTTCTTGTGCTTGCTCTTGTGCTCGCGCCTCGAACGGTACTTGTCGTCCTTCCTCGACTTGTGCTTGTAGCTGTCCTTGTTCTCGGCCTTCTCCGGGCAGTCGGCGACGAAGTGTCCCAGCTTTCCGCACTGGAAGCAAGTCCTCGTGTTCCTCCTCATGTTCACACGGTTCTCGTGCAGCCTCTCGAACCGCCTCGTCAACAGCGCCAGCTCGTCCTCTCCAAGGTCATCAAACTCCTCATCTGGCATAGAGATCAAAGAGGAAAAAGAGAACATCCTGGTGGATGGGTTAGAGTTAGTCTTTCCTTTGGAACCACCAACGAGGGCAAGACTATGGGAATCAGTCGGTCCCTTGAGCTTGGCAGTCATGCCCCTATCCACCTCAGCCGACTTGAGCTTCGAGAACAGCTCGTTCACCGTCAGAGTATCATGCTTCTCCGACTCGACAATGGCCTCGAATTTTCCGCCCCATATCGTACGATCCAAAGAGTGTAAGAGCTTGACCGCTCTATCATGATCATCGTACGGGAGCACGTCCACATTGGCTCTCATGTTGTTCACAACCACCGTGAACCTCTGAAACAAGGCATCGATGGACTCACCGGGGAGATGAGTGAAGTTCTCGTACTCTCTCCGGTAGGTCTCATACATCCGTGCCTCAACCTGGGCGTTCCCAACATGAGCCTCCTTCAACACCGCCCAAATCCTACAAGCCAAGTGCTCGGTGTGCACCCGATCGAACTCAGGCTGACACAAAGCACGAAACAAGTAGTCGACCGCCTTATTGTTGGCGTCGAATCTGTCCCTCGACCCTGGAGCAAGGAAACCCATCGGCTGGACATAGCCTGTGTCCACCGTGACATCCTAAAGAAGCTGACCCTTTCCGCGGAGGAACGCACCCATCCGCTTGCTCCACATCTGGTAGTTCTTGCCATCGAAGTGTGGAGGACCCGAACCCCGTTCCTGGTACGCCATCCTTGGATCTTAGACTGGTTAGAGTCAACAAAGACCCGAACCGGCTCTGATACCACTTGAAGGACCGATTAGGCGACCAGAGAGGGGGGGAGTGAATGGGAGCCGATAAAAATTCTTCTCGAGGGAGATTGAAACTCCGACAAGATGAACTAGCTCGATCGAACCCCCGAAATCACACGCTCCGCACTTCTACCTTCCGTTTGCCAAAACCACGTAGCCACTGGAGTGCTACTGGTCCTAGGAACAAACTCTACCAGCAACCACAACACACACGCAGCAACGACAGCGGAAACAACTCGAAAGCCGGCTAACCAGAGGGGGCGGTTAGACCGGGTATAGGGGGCGGTTAGACCGCCTCCACCTGGTAACCAAGAAAACCTCCGAAACGCCTCTTCCGAGCACCAAAACTCACCCCGGTTTCACCAACAAAGATCTCTGGTCAAGGCCATGCTAGCTACCAGAAAATCTTGGCGAAAACCAAAACTTCACCCAAGGGCCTAGGGGCGGTTAGACCGGCTACCTGGGGCGGTCTAACCTCCTGTACCCAGCAACGAACCCCAACCAAGAACACCTAGCAAACTGCACGAGAACGACCCCAAATTTCACCCAGACGCTCCTCTGATCAAGGCGAACAAACTCACAGAGAAAAATCCAGCGAAACAAAACTTTGACCCGGAAACACCCAGGGCGGTTAGACCGCCCCCTGCAGGCGGTTAGACCGCCCCTTCTAGAAAACGAACCCGCGGGTCAAACCTCAACTTCCTCGCGCCCGATCTCCCGAATCACTCCACGGATTGCAACAAAATTCGGGAATAGCTGGGTTACCTCCTGGGCAACCTCTACCTCAAAGGAATCGACCCGAAACGCTCACAATCAAGAGGAATCGAAGAAATTGCTTCTCTAGGTCAAGAACTCGCCCAACTCGAGAAACCACCAAATCGAGTCCGATTCAAAGGGGATTTGGGGGAAAGTCACCAGCCAAAGAGGCACAAGAACCTCATACATGACACCCACCAAAAACCCCATGAAATCGTCCTCAAAACACCGCCAAAAAGAGCTCCGAAAATCAACACCAAAGAGATGGGAAAACCACCATGATGAACAACGCCAAACCTTCTATACATGCCATGAAAGGTTCGTACAAGGTCTAGCTTGCCACCCAAACATCCATCCCTCTCTCTAGATCTCACATGAAGCTCTCAAGATAGTCCTCTAAAAACTAGAGAAAATGGAGAACGAAAATGGAAAAACAAATGAGCTAGGGTTCCAAGAGTTAGCTGCCATCCACCCATCCAATGAGTATATATGGAGGCACCCAAAAGACTAAACTACCCTTCACTAATAACTAGGGATACATGCCCCTCGAGGGCGGATTTGGAAGTCTTCATGTCTTCACCATCGGACGGATGCCCGGCGACCGCAACTTGTTTAGCCTCGACGCAAGCCTTGCGATCCCGACGCGTGTCCTCCGCTTCGAAGCTTCTCGGCGCCGGCGGCCAGGGCGGTCAGACCACCCCCTCAGGGCGGTTAGACCGGCCCGGGGGATCTGACCGGCCCCAGGCGGTCTGACCGCCCCTCCTGGGTGGTTGAACCGGCCTGGGTGGCCGCACCTGCTCGTCGAGTCTTCGGCCTTGGTTTTGTGACTCAACCGAGTAACCCAGTGGTTTTCTGGTGAACCACTGCAAACCCCGCGAACTCGGTGTAGCCTCCGCCAATCTCCACTCATGACTCGGCTCCCACGTAGTCCCGGCTCGACCTTGGTTTTGAGGCTCTACCAAGAAACCGTCCACGACTTCATCTTGCTGTTCATGCCACCATGCGGCCCGCACTTGACCCCGCCGGCCACCGGTCCCTCGAACGAAGCATACTTGTCTTCTCCACACCTGGAGGCCTCACCGGCAACGACCTTTCGCGCTTGTTCTTCACCTGCACCAACATGAGTCAAGCCGCAACCTGCACCTGCAATACTTAGCCAAGAATCAGTCCACACAACGTTGTCAATCACTCATCACACAAGGAAGCGACCATCCATTGGTCCTCGAACCACACATGGTCCTCATATTCACATTCTCAAACTGGTCTTGCTGTTCCTCTGGAAAAGGAAACATCGGGTGTATCACCCACCATAATCCCAACGACATGAGCCAAAACTTGGCCCTTGTCTACCATCTACGGAAGTTTTCACCTCCAAACCTCTCAGGTTTCATGGCATCAGATGCTTTTGCCATTGCTAGATCATAAAATAGGCGTAATCAGGTTTTTGGATTGTTGGAAAAAACAACCTAATTATGAATAATCCAGATTTAATCTTGAGGAAAAGCATATTGACTAAAAATGATGCAATCACACAACACAAATGAACAAGACACATTTTAAGAAATTACTCACAGTTCTTGCGCAGTGAATTGACGAACGCGTCGAAGAAGTAGTTCCAGATCCACCAAGCGGTCGCGTGTGACGCTGCCCAAAAACCTGATTACCACCCTGTGTAGGAATGTTGCGGTAGTGGTTTCGGAGATGCCGCTTCCTCCAAGCCCGGTGCACGCCGAGATCGAAGGTTGACGAAGCGCAGCAGCTAGCGGTCAGAACAGCGAACAGGTGGGAGATGAAGTGTATGTTTACTCTTGTTCCCAGCCACCAAGACGTCTCCTGGTGTTTATAGGCTCCAGCAAACGTTTCATATTCCTCTCATCAATCAGACTAATAACTGCTCAATTGATTGAAGCAGAAACTGCCACCTTTATCAAGGAGGCTGAAACTGCCTATTTGATTGCAGTAAAACTGTCACCATTAAGCAGTCGAAACTGAAACGTCATTGACACATCACAAAAATAAAAATGCACCTGTAACAGCCAGTTGTACACGTACGCGTCGCGCTCGCCGCAAGTCACAAGTCACGCCATAATTTACGCGAAAATGCGCGGGCTGCGCGTGCGTGTATCAACAGTCTCCTTTTCTCTCACTTGCATCTATTTTGCTCTGATAGGAGACTCCCATATTTAAGCAAGGCAACCTCTCCTTGTCTTTGTAATACGGGACTATTTTTGTGCATGCTTAGAATTTACTAAATGGGCCACATGGACCAAATTCCAACATTCCCCCACCAATTCTAAAACAGTTGCTGTTCTTGTTGACGGTTAATAGTTGTATCAAAGTTCGTTTGTGACTTGCAAGCGGACAAGTCTCCCGTCGTAGTCAAGGGACCCTTCTTCCCTCGAGTGGTGAACCCAAGGTATCGAATCCGTGGAACAATGTGCAACGCAAGGATTCAATCTAGTAAAGCAAGGTAAAGATATCTATTGAAGAACTAAGTTGCATCTAATCTACTAACTCATAAAGAAAACGAATCTAATCTAATCTACTAAAGAGGTAGCAAGAGAAAGCAAGAGATAACCAATCTAGAGAATCTAGATCATGCTTATGTTGTAGCTCCAAACAAGATAGATGAAGATAGCAAAGCGAATCTCATTAAAAGCATCTTTAAATCGTGGCCTTCCCATCCGACTCCGAAAACATCCGCCTTTCGAGACCCCCGTTCGTCACAACGTATCCCTATTCATGCGGGGAGCTTAGGGCGAGTTCGATAGAACAAGTTGAAATCACTTGGCCGGTCCGTATGCACCTCTAGCCACCGCGGCTACAAGAGCACCCTATGTAATCTAGCGCAAACTAGATCGTAGAAGAAGCAAAACCAAGAAGAAAACAAAATCATCGAGAAGGCACTTAATCGCTAGAAATCGGATTCACTTACAAACTTCACCATGAATGATTACATGAACAAGATCACCACCGGGGCCCTCCCTCGATCTTGATCCTCGCTCCGAGCTCCGACGTGGTCTTCCATGCAAGGTTCCCACGTCGGCCGTGGAAACCCTAGACAACTAGCACGACCCTCATCTTCAAGTTGGTGTCCCTCAAGCTTCTCTCGCTCCTCGGCGGCGGAATACGACTTCGGTTCTCCGTGGCTCTCGGTCGGGGGGCTATTTATAGCCCGAGAAGCAACTAGGTCAAAGGAGAGCCCGATTGGGCCCCGAATTGGGCCGGGCCGACCGGCCGGGCCGGCCGGCCGGCCCGGGCCCAGTCGGCCCATCTCGCGGCTCGCTTCGCCGGTGTTGCTTCCCACGTCTTCTAGATGTTCTCCCCTTTTGCATGTGGGCCCTTGACGTCGGTTTCTCTCCGAATTGGACTCAACTCCTTGTCTTGCAAGATTCAGGCACTTTTCGGTTCGGTCCTCGGAGTTTATCATCTTCTCGGGCTTGGTCCTTGGGCTCTTGGAGTCATGTTCACTTCATTGCTTGACTTGTATCGGGCTTCAAGATCTTGTCATGAGGTGCTTAATGAACTCATCCCGAAGTCTTGCTTTCAACGTTAAAACCCCGCGTAAACACATAACTCCAAAACCGACATGCACAAGTGAACTTGTTATACCACGGGGGTTAGTACCAATGAATAAGATACAAAAGTTATGCCAACACCGAAGGTAAACTCATGGCTAGGTTGACGGATTTTCACCGTCAACATCTCCCCCATGCTTAAACCTTGCTCGTCCTCGAGTAAGCCTTCGATGGATATCATCATTGCCAAACAATGTTTAAACCTTGCACTTGATCATACATGAAAAAAAAAACATAATGCTCTCAAAAGTTTAATTCGTTAAAGTTCCATAATGTACTAGCCTTCACCTCTACGGAGGGTAGATTCTTATTAAGCTTATCCCACAAGTATTAACATGCTCGCAAAGTTTAAATAGATCTCAGAATTTTTGAAATAAAGAACGAGATAAAGAAAAGAGCTAAACCAAGTTCACAAATTTAAATCACCTTGTATGTTGCTCATGATCTCTCATCTCACTTGTCTCTCAAGCCTATATAATCTACTCCTTTCCCTCTCATATATATGTGGTAGGCTTTATAAGGAGCTTTGGGAAAGTTTAGTCCTAACAAGATTTTATAAATGAGGTATTGTCAAAACAAGACAAGCTTCTCATGGTCTTACCGAGACTCGTCAAAAAGGTCATTGGAAAATAATGTTAAATCAAGGAGGGGAAAGAGAAAAATACACACACTTTAGATGAGTGGACATGTGCAAATGGCAAAGAGTGATCCCGAGGCACAAAAGAAGTTCTCGTTATCGGATTGCACATGGTTGGAAAATGAGAATGGATCTTTTTATCTTGAAGCCTTGAATGCACTCTTAGAGAACCGGGGAGTTCACTTTACGCTCATATATATTTTTTTCTCTTTCTCATATTTCTCATTCTTTTCTTTCTTTCTTTCTTTTTTTCTTATATATATATATGTTTTTTTTTCTTTCTTCACCTTGGAAGTCACGTACATCGCCGAATTTTTTCTTTCATCATTATATATATATATTTTTTTTAAAAATACTCCCTTTTTGAACTCTAAAACTGCACCGTACCTACCTCCTCCCCCATGCTTAGACGTTGCTCGTCCTCGAGCAAAGAGGCGAAAAATAAGGTAGGTACCGGAATATTTTTCCTTGGAGAGATACTTGAAATCTTCAACGTTGGCACCGTCTTGCGATCTTCCTTGAATTGATGATCCATTCTCAACGATAGGTTGTGGTCAAAGAGGTAATCACAAAAGATGATATTTGGTTTAAGGGTGGATATCCGGCGAGGTTTGTGAGATCTCCGATGCGGGGATACACAATGCACGGATAAAAGGCTAGCAAAAAGATAGATACGCAAAAACGGAATGACCAGCTTCTTAGTCTCGGGCCAGAGAAATCATGGCCTGCAATAACTCACTCAAAAATAAATCTTGTACACTAAAGTTTATGCACTCAAATATATATTAGGCTTTGGATAGGTTGAGCAACACACAAGTGATATTTGTGACAAGGTTAGCAATATTTTTGAGCATAAAAGACATCTTCAATCTATTCATAACTTGAGAGCACATAAAACACTATGGGTCTTTATTTTAATCATAACCTCCACTGAAGATTAAGCTAGCATTTAGATAATTTCAGATTTGTATTTTTAAGAGAGCACTAGTTCAAACATGCATAAATCAATTACAAAGATAAACAAAGCGGCAATTATAATCATATATCATCATGGCACAAACTTTGTAACTTTACCAAAGGTAAAAACTTGGTGGTGACATTATTCATGATGAAGATAAAAACTAAGACACATGCTGAAAATTAAACTAAAAACTGAAAATTAAAGCAAAACTGAAAATACTACGCAAACATAGGTGCATACAAGCTGAAAATTAAAGAAAAGGGGGTAAAGGAAAGATAACTAAAGCTCCTCCTCTCTCTAATCTTCCGCCGGTGGTTGATATTGAAAGTCTTGGTTGTTGTACCCTTACTTGCAATAGGAATGCACCACTCCTCCTATGAATTGTCTGACGGTGCTAGGTGAAAGTGTCCAAGCACATAAGCGAATGTTGCATTACCTTCACCCATTTGGTTTGCATTGGTTTGGATGGCTGCAATAATTTGCATGTTCCTTGCAGCGTATCCTCCAATGGTGGCCACATTTTGTTGTGGTTGAGGAAGGTGTGCAAATGGCTCCGCAAAGGCTACGTTGGGCACCGCAAAAATGGTGGGGGTATGGCTGCACCACTCCCCCATGCTTGCATTGGTACACCACCGTAGTAACTCGGCGGCGCCGGGGTTCCTCCCAATGGTGGGACATAATTTTGTTGTGCACCTTATTCTTGGGCCATAGAAGATCCTTCTCCTATAACTCTTTTCTTTTATTATTTTTTTTTCGCCGGCACAAGAAGTCCTTCCTCTAACCGATCTTCTTCCCCTCAAGAAAAGTCTTAACCTTCAAATCCGGAAGGGGCAAATTCACCTAGGCCACTTCGAAGCCTCCTCTCTCATCTTCACTCTTATATTTTCCTTCCTTCATATATTCCTAGGGAAGTCCCGGGTAGGAGATGATTTGGGTTCCTTGTAATACCCGGTTTTAAAGAGATAGTCAACATGGAGAGGTAACACCCCGAACCAATATCTTCGGAACTCGACGTTGCTTAACAACACCACCGGTTGATCATAGGTGAGTGGGGTCTATTGGCCACTTGGCAATCAAAGCCGAGTAAAGCCAATTCAACTCCGTGTTGGTTATCTTTGTCTCTCTTGTTCTCCCCAAAAATCCACTTGCACAAAAGTGACACACTTGGATGATGGGGTTCCGGATAGTATTTCTTCGTTGATGGTCTCTTCCCGTGATCATACTCCAAAAGCCTTCCCATGTGCCTTCATGCACATACTTGTTTCGGAGCTCCCTTTTGAAAATAGGAGACACTCGCCCATGGGTCTACGATACTAGACATGCAATCGTTTCGAACATGAAAACCAATCTGATCTATCGGGGATTGTGTTGAATGCGTCCAAGGAAGCAGTGGAGCCCTTACTCCCTTTACGGCATGGTTGCTAGCCTTAAGCATTAAAGTATTTTCAGCACAAGATGATAGATAGATAATCCAACAAAGTGTGATTACATCTCAAGATCGATCGCAACCCATGGATGAAAGGAGATTACCCCATCAAAGTGCTAGAAATAGCATCACCGATCAAGGTTACCCTTCCGACGGTGTCTTCCTTCTTCTCCTCTTGTGGGCTCCCTCCAACGGAATGAGAGACTCGGCACTCCTTCATCAAGGTTATGCGCCATGGTCATGAAAATTTCCTAGGCGAATTTCTTGTGGGTGTTTGCCGACACTCCGCTAGAGAATCGCACCGTGTCCCGTGTGAAACCCAATATGTGGAGAGCTTGGTCGTCGATGTCGGCGTTCGCTACAAGCCTCTACTTAAGGCGAGCGAGCTTCTTCTCCTCCTCCGTCATGATGACATACCCCTCGGAATACCGCGGAGCACATGGAGGTGGAGCGGATGATCGTGTCAAGCGGCGAGGTTGGACGAGCGGCTCCTCCATACGTTATTGAAGTTTGGAAAACCTAATAAACGAGTTTTGTGTGGCCCTCATGCCACCTAGGAGAAGAGTGTGATTCCTCCTCGGCGGTGCCGTGTCCTCCTCCATACTCCGAGGATGCTCGGAAACCGAGCGCCTCCTCGAAGAGGTTGTCGATGATGGCTTAGACGACGATGATCCCTTCTTCTTCGGTGAAAAGGCTTGTAGTTTTCTTCCATGATTGCAGCACTCTCCCTCACAAATAAATATCCGGGGTTTTCACCCGGTAACAAGGTACACAAATATTATTTTGGAGTCTGGACTTTGAGTGGATTAAGGATGTAATTTGTTGCACGAAACAAACGTGGTGGATGGCTAAGTCTAAGGTGATTCCGGCCTACCATCTAGAGCACACGAACAAAGAGTTGGATGAAAGACTTACCTCTCTCCTCCTCTTGGCTCGGTTCTTCTCTAGTGCATTCATGTTGCTTCGTGATCGCGTACACCTTCCAAACGTTCCCGTCCACTCCTTCGCTTGCACTATTGCTCCTTCCACTTGATGTTTTCGCTTTGACTCACTTCCATACTCCCTTGCCTCACATGCATCCATGATATTCCTACAAAACAAAGCCTTGGCTGCCCCCATGCTTGTACTTTGCATGTGGTTTAAATATGTTGGAGGGGCATCCCGTGATGTATCATGGTGCATGCTTGGTTAGTTCAAACTAGATTGCCTCCATTTAGGTGTGTTTAAGCACTCCCCTAATTCGAAATTTAAAATATTTTTCAGAGCCATGCAAGAGCTCGAACATAATTTTAGAGAAGTTTTTAAACCATTAAAAACAAATGCAAGTCGAAAATATTTTATTTTTACGTCGATTTCGGTCTCACCGGTATAGTTTGCCTTCATTGGTTGAGAGCAAGCTTTTCTCGGCTTGATCATGGGGGCAAAGGTTTAGGTCCTAATTTTGATTAGATGAGAGAGATTTTGAATGAAATAAAATTAAGTGAGGCTTAGAAAAATTCTAATCTTAGAGAAACCAAGGATAAGGATTTTTAAACCAACCAAAAATCAAGTTTCTAGGTTCACGCGAGTCCTACCACATGCTGAAATTTAAATAACATCTAGATACAAGTCGTGGCTCTACTCGTGTGTTTTTAGCATGAAAAACAAGTCAACCACAACATCATAAAGAGGATGAAAGGTTGAGTTAGGTTCTGAAATTTTTTTTTTTTTGGTTGTGGTTTCTCGAAAAGAAGCAAACAAACACATAGGATGGTTCATGTAAAGGGTTTATGATCAAGCAAAATATTCAACCAAGAATTATGTCTCTAATATTGTTCGACCATTCTAAGTCTAAGGTTTTGCGTAGTAAAATTCAGAACTGAATTAAATTTAAAAAGACTTGAAAAACCTGGAATCGGGTTGTCCTCCCGGTAGCTTATTCTTGACTTGACGAAACGGGTTGCCTCCCGCCTAGCGCTTCGTTTATAGTCCATGGCTAGACTTCTTCACTTGATTACTCCGGATCAACGCTCTTTGCGGGCGTTGCAATCTTGGGTACCCACTTTGGCTTAGTCAATTTTTTTTGTCTTCACAGGATGGCTTTGTCCTTTGGTCTTGACGGATGCAACATCTTCCTTGTGGCTCGGCATCTCGAACTCCGGTCCTTCGGTCGTGATCTTCATGGTCTCTAGTGTGATCCTTCATCTCTCCCGAATGAGTTTGAGTAGCCTTTCGCCGTCTTGGGACCTTGGAGTTGTCTCGGATATTCTTCTTTGTCACCAATCGGTTGTCCGGCAAGTTGTCCCACTTGCGTCTCTAACATCTTCATCACGATGAACACCCCGCATGTGGATCTTGCCTTGGTAGCCTTTAGGTGTTGAGCTTCTTTCTCCGTCTCCATCTTCTCCATCCTCGTTGATCTTGAACGGCCTTCCGGCGTCTTGACTTGGAGGGGGTGATTCCCTTGGAGATTTTGATGGTCCTTCGAGTTTGTGTTGCACGTCACCTTTGCCTGTAAAGTTTTCCTGGATCATCCACAAAAAAGTTTGGGTTTCTTGGAGAGGTAGCCAACCATCTCCGGTTAGGGTTAGTGATAAAACAAAAATCTAAACATAAGAACTAGGGTTAATCAAAACTAGATTAGATTGAAAATTTTTTTTTTTTTGAGGATGATCAAACATAAGAGATGCAAAAGAAAATCAAAAGAAAAACTGAAAGATAAGCGATACTAGATCGGATCTTGATTGCTTGTTCCCCGGCAACGGCGCCAGAAAAAGGGGCTTGTTGACGGTTAATAGTTGTATCAAAGTTCGTTTGTGACTTGCAAGCGGACAAGTCTCCCGTCGTAGTCAAGGGACCCTTCTTCCCTCGAGTGGTGAACCCAAGGTATCGAATCCGTGGAACAATGTGCAACGCAAGGATTCAATCTAGTAAAGCAAGGTAAAGATATCTATTGAAGAACTAAGTTGCATCTAATCTACTAACTCATAAAGAAAACGAATCTAATCTAATCTACTAAAGAGGTAGCAAGAGAAAGCAAGAGATAACCAATCTAGAGAATCTAGATCATGCTTATGTTGTAGCTCCAAACAAGATAGATGAAGATAGCAAAGCGAATCTCATTAAAAGCATCTTTAAATCGTGGCCTTCCCATCCGACTCCGAAAACATCCGCCTTTCGAGACCCCGTTCTGTCACAACGTATCCCTATTCATGCGGGGAGCTTAGGGCGAGTTCGATAGAACAAGTTGAAATCACTTGGCCGGTCCGGTATGCACCTCTAGCCACCGCGGCTACAAGAGCACCCTATGTAATCTAGCCGCAAACTAGATCGTAGAAGAAGCAAAACCAAGAAGAAAACAAAATCATCGAGAAGGCACTTAATCGCTAGAAATCGGATTCACTTACAAACTTCACCATGAATGATTACATGAACAAGATCACCACCGGGGCCCTCCCTCGATCTTGATCCTCGCTCCGAGCTCCGACGTGGTCTTCCATGCAAGGTTCCCACGTCGGCCAGGGAAACCCTAGACAACTAGCACGACCCTCATCTTCAAGTTGGTGTCCCTCAAGCTTCTCTGCTCCTCGGCGGCGGAATACGACTTCGGATCTCCGTGGCTCTCGGTCAGGGGGCTATTTATAGCCTGAGAAGCAACTAGGTCAAAGGAGAGCCCGATTGGGCCCCGAGTGGGCCGGGCCGACCGGCTGGGCCGGCGGCTCGGGCCCAATTCGGCCCATCTCGCGGCTGCTTCGCCGGTGTTGCTTCCCACGTCTTCTAGATGTTCTCCCCTTTTGCATGTGGGCCCTTGACGTCGGTTTCTCTCCGAATTGGACTCAACTCCTTGTCTTGCAAGATTCAGCACTTTTCTGGTTCAGTCCTCGGAGTTTATCATCTTCTCGGGCTTGGTCCTTGGGCTCTTGGAGTCATGTTCACTTCATTGCTTGACTTGTATCGGGCTTCAAGATCTTGTCATGAGGTGCTTAATGAACTCATCCAGGAAGTCTTGCTTTCAACGTTAAAACCCTGCGTAAACACATAACTCCAAAACCGACATGCACAAGTGAACTTGTTATACCACGGGGGTTAGTACCAATGAATAAGATACAAAAGTTATGCCAACACCGAAGGTAAACTCATGGCTAGGTTGACAGATTTTCACCGTCAACAGTTCTAAACCACTTTTATATACCAGATTCTCGGTACAAGTCCCGTACGGGTTGAACTTACACCTAGATCAACAAGATCCATCTTTCAGCAGCTTGTGAATGGACTAAGCCTTGAATTCATAGCTTTTTCCTATCAGATTTCTCTTGAAAATCTATCTAGTACTAGACTACCAGAACGCCAAGTCTAAACGGAGCTTTAAAGGTCTTGCTCCCCGATCTTCTCATGAGCTTTCTAGAAAGCACCCCACTCTTAATCTGTGACCCAAACAGTTGAGCTCACATAGGTGTGTTCATTATAGGTATCCTTGTTGACGGATAAAAGATGAATACCTCTACGATCCGCAAGCGTACGGACCCCACACCTTTTTCACCACAGGATTCCCAAGGTTCTTGTCAATCCGCAGAGCAAGGGGATTACAAGCGTTCGATCTACCTTTACATACTGGCTACTAAAACTCTAACTACGATTAAATTAGAAAACAACTAAACTACACTAGAGAGAATGATCAAGACATCAAGATAAAAGACACTCGCCCATGGGTCTACGATACTAGAGCATGCAATCGCTTAAAGACATGAAAAACCAATCTAATCTATCGGGGTTGTGACCACGGTTTCGCCCTTTCCCTCCTCTCGTACTGTCACTACGCGAAGGTATTCATGACTAGACCTATGATGGACACGGCGTATTGAATGAATCCAAGGAAGCATTGGAGCTCTTACTCCCTTTACGGCATGGTAGCTAACCTTAAGCATTAAAGTATATTCAACACAAGATGATAGATAGATAATCTGACAAAGTGCGATTACATCTCAAGATCGATTACAACCCATGGACGAATAAGGAGATTACCCCATCATGGTGCCAGACATAGCACCATTGATCATGGTTTCCCTTCCAACGGTGTCTTCCTTCTTCTCCACTTATGGGTGCTTCCTTTGAGGTGGTTGATCTCCCTCCGGAGATCTCCCTCCTCTCTCTCTAGCTTGTGGATGGCCTCCTGGTGCGAATGGCTCTCCCCCTGTCGAATGGCGGCGCATCCAAGGTTTTAGGGTTGAAGATCCTTCGGGTGCAAGGAAAGGGGGGCCGAACCGACCCCCGGAGTGGGCTGGGCCGGCCGGCCTGGGCCGAGCGGCCCAGGTCCATCTCGGCCTGGTTCGGTCGCCCCTTCGTTCCCGTGGGTCCTCAGGTGATTATGCACTTTGCCCCCTCCACTTGCATGATTTTGACGATGTCATTCTCGCGTCCAAGATGGAGGTTCTCCGCGCATGAAGTTCGGTCTTTTAAGCTTCAATCCCCGGGGGTGTTCCTCGTAGCACTTCGGTCCTTGCCACCATTGGAAGTGATTTAATCAAGCTCATGAACACGATCAAGACTCCGTAAATGCTCCTTTGAACTTGTTGCGAATCCGTCCTTTATGTCCATGTTTTCCTACGTAAACACAACACTTCCAATGCATGCACATAGATGAACTTGTCATATGATTAGTGTGCCTAGTGGCGGGTTAGTTCCATAATCAAATCCAAACCAAAGTGTAATGAACATGCTTGGTGTACCAAAATACACCATCAACATCTCCCCCACGCTTAGCTCTTGCTCGTAAAAGAACTTCGTCCAAAGTGTTGTAATCGTGTATCGCTAATCCTTCTTCACAAGTTAGTCAATCCTTTCATCTTTAATACATAAACATAAAGTAATGATCATCAAACATAAACATGGGAATTTAGAATCTTTACCATGTCAAGATTTACCCCACAACTGAAAACTCTTCACTCGATGGCTTCAATCTCAGCAAAGCTTACTTCTTTGATTCCATCGGAGGGTTTTTTATGATTTTTCAAACAAAATTCCTGCAACAAGTATTAGACAAAAACCTTTCTCCAAGCTCTCTCAAGTCACTCATATGAGGTGGCTATCCTAAACCAACTTTATAAAACTCTCACTTCCCATAAGTCTCTCATATAACATGTAAAGTGGAGCTATAGGTAGGGCTAGCGCAATCAACACAAGTATTGTCAAACTAAGAACTTCCTATAATGGTTGTTTACCTTTCAAAGCCAATGATCATGAGAATTAACCATATGTAGGGATATCAAGGATGAGAAGATTTAGAATGGTGGACATGTGCAAGGGCAAAAGAAAATTATGACTACGAGGCACCGATGACGTCCTCGTTGTCGGATTGCACATGGTTGGAAAAAGAGTGAAAGTTTCGTCTCTCAACAACGTGACATCCTTCCTTGCACTTTTATTTTTTTCTTTAACTTGATTCATCCCTCTCATATCCTTCTTGCCACTCCTCTTTTCTCTTTCTCTTCTTTTTTCTTTCTCTTTACTTTTCTATTATATATATTTTTCTTTCTTTCTTTTCCGTACTCATACTTTTCTCTTTATTTTTCCCTCTCTTGACAACTTTTCAAAGCTCTCAACTCCTCTCTTTCTTGCATGCATACAATCTGAAATTTTAAATAAATCATGCTAGAGACGAGACGAAACTTTGAGAGTAGGTTGTGTTCAAGGAATGCGATGTACAAAAGAGATGTATAGGGTTGGGTATGGAATTGGGCGATGTACGGGACTTCCGATGTGAAAGTCACGTTACCGAACGCATGACGAGGCTAGCAAAAAAAGATAAGCACAAGAGCATGATCATTGCTCGAAATTAAAACTCCCAAGAGAGAAGGATCCTAGCCTAACTCATCGTGCTAATCACACTTATGGTGGAGCAAAAAATAAATTGGCTTTGTATAGGATTTTTTTGTTACTCTCAACTTGGAAAAAGAAGTTTTGCTAACCTTTATTACAAGGTTTTTTAGATAATTTTCAGAACTGAAATCCTCCAACTTTTAGCATTGAACATAACACAACTAGCATGTGAAGCTACAGATCGAAGTGTGGTATGATCACTCTTAGTAGTAGCAATTCCACTAAGCACCACGGTAAACGTTTTTCAAACCACACACTTATGTTCATATATCAAGAATCAAAGATAAACTAACAAATGAATAAAGATAAGCATCACACAAGACACAAAATATATAAAGACTCTTTTTATTTGATTTTCTTTGACTTAACACTAATTTAAGACACCTCAAACTTGCAAAAATTTAAAAACACACTCGAAAACTAAGACTCATTAAACTCTAAGACTCTCTTTAAAGTCTAAGACTCTCTTGAAGATCAAACCGAACCTAAACTTGAAGCTCAAAAGCTAAGGCTAGCTAGCTAGCTCTCCCCCACGCTAAAAACATACGACGTCCTCGTCGTATCTTACAAAATTCTTAAGGGGAAAACTAGACCTAGTGGTACTTCCCGCAACTATTGCACCACTTGCCTCTCATGTTCCCTACCATGCCAAAAAGTTTCCGCACGTTGCAGTTAAGGAACTTGTAGTCGTCTTCAACTACGCGCTCCAAATCCTCCAAACGCTGCCTCATCGCCTCCATGGCTTGGAGACATTCGTCGACTGACGTGTAGAGATCCGCGATGGAGTGACGGCAAGCCGCACAACACATCAGATGCAATCCGAACGGGTCGTTATTGCCATCATCTCCGCCATCATCGCCACCACCATTGTCGTCACCGCCGTCGTCGCCACCACCATTGTCGTCGCCGCCGCCGTTGGGGCCTTCGGGAGTCTTCTCCTTGGGCACCTCATCCCAAATGTAAAGATCGTTATCATCTCTTCCGACGGCCGCCCACGAGCTCGGGCTATGATTGTCGGACTAGTCGCTACCCCCATAGTCCTTAGGCTCGGGCGACACCTCCTTGTAGTCCTTCCGCTTCATGCCTTGGATGCACGCCGACCTTCGAACGAGCGTAGGGACCTTCTCTCCTTTGACGGGGTTGCGAGATGCAATAGCTCCAGTTGGGACACGCCCTCCAAAATGGATGCGGGCGGTCCTCTTGATCTCGATGGGTAGCTTGAGCTTGCATCGCTTCGCCTCCTCCATCGATGGCTCCTTGGCTTCTTGCTTCAACTCTAAGCTCCTCGGGGACATAATGCCTGCTGCGTGGGTGTGTTGATGGTGTATTTTGGTGCACCAAGCATGTTCATTACACTTTGGTTTGGATTTGATTATGAAACTAACCCGCCACTAGGCACACTAATCATATAACAAGTTCATCTATGTGCATGCATTTGGAAGTGTTGTGTTTATGTAGGAAAACATGGACATAAAGGACGGATTCGCAACAAGTTCAAAGGAGCATTTACGGAGTCTTGTTCGTGTTCGTGAGCTTGATGAAATTACTTCCAATGGTGGTAAGGACTGAAGTGTTACAAAGGAACACCCCCGGGGATTGAAGCGTAAAAGACCGAACTTCATGCGAAGAGAACCTCCATCTTGGACACGAGGATGAGATCGTCAAAATCATGCAAGTGGAGGTGGCAAAGTGCATAATCACCTGAGGACCCACAGGAACGAAGGGGCGACCGAACCGGGCCTAGTCTTGCATACATTTTGCTTTTCCCTAACCTTTAGTTGCATGCAACACGTCGAAATGTGTGCAGGTGGGGATCTCGTGGAGAAAACACTCATGGAAGCTGCTCAACTTCTACAAAAAATTAGTAAAGCGGCTGCCATGCGAAGAGATTGGGAAACAAGACTTGCGGAAGAGCCAGAATTTAATTCGAGGAAGAAGAAGTGTGCTGAATTTTCTAAAGAGGCAACCCCGGAAGTCACAAAAGAGGAACCAATCACGGAAAAGCTTGAACAAGAACACATCAAGTCAAGAACTGCCACGAGCATCGACTTCGCCGTACCAAATGAGACAAACAAGAGAAACATGTCAAGCGCGAAGTCACTAAGGGAGTTCGAACCAATGGATTGGGTTCCTATCGATTACGTAGAAGTATTCGACAAGAGAAGACCGTTCCCTAATCAAAAGAAAATGGCGAGAGCATTGGAAGTGGATTTCCCACCGGAGAAGAAAGCGGAAAATTCATACGACCTTGAAACCACCGGTGAGATTTTCCAAAAACTCTTTGAAGATGATATAGTGGATCCGGAACACATAGCCGAGGTGAAGAGAATCATGGGGATCAAGCCCGAAGCATCACCATACGCTCGCCTCGCCAAAGTCTACGCGATAGGATCCTTAGAAGAAGAGAAGATGACACCACACTTGAGTTGCGAGATCAACGGAGTTCAATGCAAAGCTTTATGTGACATCGGAGCACAAGTAAGTGTCTTATCTTCTAAAATTTACGATAAAGTTCAAGACCACAACCTAGACTTAGCTCTGACATCAACAAAATTAATTATGGGCGACGATAGAACTATCAAACCTCTAGGTATTGCCTGCAACATGAAAGTAAAAATCTCTAGAAATTGTATACCAACCAATTTCTTTGTTATTGATGCTTACCATAGTAATCATGATCACATAATCCTAGGTAGGCCCTTTCTTAAGTTCGTTGATGCCGTGTTAGGTGTCGGAGAAGGCAAAGTAACAATGAACCTTAATGGAACAAAGTACACATATAACTTTCTTCGTGCTTCTAAACACCTTACACCCTTTCCTCCAGAAGATGAAGAAATAGAAGAGATAGATAGCCTTTGTTTTGTTGAAACCCTTAGAGACCCGCTACAAAGGGAGATGGAGAATCAAATTAGTAATCAACAAGATGAAGAACTAGAAGAAGCAACAAAAGGTTTGGAACCACATGATGGAAGCGTGGAGGAAGGAAAATTTGAAGACATAGGAGAGATTAAACCCGAGGAGCCACAAGCACCCGAGGTAGACCTTAGACCTTTGCCCAAAGGATTAAAGTATGAATTTTTGGGTCCAGACAAAACTTATCCAGTCATT
This sequence comes from Cenchrus americanus, assembly GCA_947561735.1. Taxonomy (NCBI): domain Eukaryota; kingdom Viridiplantae; phylum Streptophyta; class Magnoliopsida; order Poales; family Poaceae; genus Cenchrus; species Cenchrus americanus. The sequence goes on along the minus strand of OX387242.1, from coordinate 157,833,973 downwards.
GTGAGCGACGAGTTGAGTCGCGAAGAAAATGAGAAGTTGCTGATTTTATTGAAAAAACATAGGAAGGTGATTGGATATTCGATTAATGATCTCAAAGGAATTAGCCCAGCCTTTTGCACTCATCGTATACCAATGGAAGACCAATGTAAGCCCGTAGTGGACCACCAAAGGAGGCTAACCCATGCCATGCGAGAGGTAGTAAAGAAAGATGTTATCAAGTTACTTAATGCCGGAATCATCTACCCGGTTCTGCATAGTGAGTGGGTGAGCCCGGTACATTGTGTACCAAAGAAAGGAGGTTTGACCATTGTGAAGAATGAGAAAAACAAATTGATACCACAAAGAACCGTGATCGAGTGGCGGATGTGTATCGTTTATCGTAAGCTTAACAAAGCGACGAAGAAAGATCACTTCCCCATACCGTTCATTGACGAGATGCTCGAGAGGTTAGCAAACCACGCTTATTTTTGCTTTCTCGATGGGTACTCGGGGTTCATGCAAATTCCCATTCACCCGGAAGATCAACACAAGACAATGTTTACGTGCCCTTACGGAACGTTTGCATATAGAAGGATGCCCTTCGGCCTATGCAACGCTCCGGCCTCTTTTCAACGTTGCATGATGGCAGTGTTCTTAGAATTCATCGAAGAAATTGTTGAAGTATTTATGGATGATTTTTCCGTTTATGGGAAGACATTCATGGATTGCTTAGCAAACTTGGAAAAGGTCCTCACGAGGTGTGCGGAGGTAGACTTGGTGTTAAATTGGGAAAAGTGTCACTTCATGGTTAAGCAAGGCATAGTGCTCGAACATGTTATATCCGAGAGAGGAATTGAAGTGGACAAGGCTAAGGTGGAGACGGTTGAGCAACTCCCACCTCCTACGGATGTTAAGTCCTTAAGGAGCTTTCTAGGCCATGCTGGATTTTATAGAAGATTTATTAAGGACTTCTCAAAGATTAATAAGCCTTTAACGCATCCCCTTCAAAAGGATGTGGCTTTTCACTTTGATGAGAAGTGCCTAGCGGCATTCTAGACCTTGAAAAGTGCATTGGTGAGTGCTCCCATCATTCAACCTCCGGATTGGAGCCAACCTTTCGAGATCATGTGTGACGCAAGTGACCACGCTGTAGGCGCGGTTTTGGGTCAAAGAAAGGAAGGTCGAGTTCACGCCGTTTATTATGCTAGCAAAACTCTTAGTGGGCCACAATTAAGTTATGCCACTATGGAAAAAGAGTTACTAGCGGTGGTATTCGCTTTCGAAAAATTCAGATCTTACATCGAGAACTCGAAGGTCATTGTTTACACCGATCACGCAGCCATCAAGTATCTCTTGCCTAAGAAGGAAGCTAAACCACGCTTGATTCGTTGGATCCTTCTTCTCCAAGAGTTTGACGTTGAAATTCGTGACAAAAAGGGGGTGGAAAATGTTGTGGCTGATCATTTGTCTAGGATGAATCGTGGACAAGATGATAAAGAGCCCATAGAAGATAAGATGGGAGATGACCACCTCTATAGAGTGCTTGATAAAGACACTTGGATGATTGATATCATTCGAGCAATTCGAAAGATGCCTCTCGATCATCTAGATAAAAACTCTCAAAAGAAGATAATCTCCGAAAGTAGGAAATACTTCTGAGATGCACCATACCTCTTCAAACTTGGCAATGATGGAGTGATGAGAAGATGTGTGCCAAGAGAAGAGAGGGTAGAAATTTTGGGAAAGTGCCACTCGGCAGAGTACGGTGGACACTATAGCCATTTTCGAACCCAAGTGAAAGTGTCGTCGAGCGGATTCTATTGTCCGGAGATGCATGAAGATACTAAAAGATATGTTGCATCATGCCCCGAATGCCAAAGAACCGGAAACATCTCTCAAAGTAATTCTATGCCTTTGAAATACAACCTACAAATCGACATATTCAATGTATGGGGTATAGACTTCATGGGGCCTTTTAAAAACTCATTTGGATATGAGTATATCCTAGTCATGGTTGATTATGTATCCAAGTGGGTAGAGGCTATGCCATGTCGTAAAGCTTCCACGGAGGAGTCCATTACTATGATCAAGAGAGTGATTTTTCGTCGTTTTGGTACATCGAGAATCTTGATAAGTGATGGAGGAACTCACTTCACTGGGAAGAGTTTCAGAAAGTGCTTGTCCAAGTTGGGAATCGAACATAGGGTCTCAACGGCCTATCACCCACAAACCAACGGACAAGCGGAAACGTCAAATAGGCAATTTAAAAGTATCCTAAACAAAACCATAGAGAAGGGAGGCAAGGACTGGTCAAAGAAATTAGACGGAGCTTTATGGGCTTATCGAACGGCGTTCAAAACACCGATAGGTATGACCCCTTACCAATTCGTCTATGGAAAGGCTTGCCACCTTCCGGTTGAGTTGGAACATAATGCCTATTGGGCGATTAAAGAGATGAACCTTGATCTCGATGCTGCGGTGGTGAAATGAAGAATCCAAATATGCGAGCTAGAGGAGATGAGGTTAAAGGCGTATGAAAATGCAAGCATATACAAGGAGAGAATCAAAAGGTGGTATGATAAAAGGTTGAAAAAGAAAGAATTTAAAGAAGGAGATAAGGTCCTCCTCTACAATTCGAGGTTTAAAACCTTCGGAAAGGGGAAATTGAAAAGCAAGTGGGACGGATCTTATGTTGTGCATTCCGTGCTCTCCAACGGAGCGGTAACTATTATGGATATGAAAGGCGATCAATATATGGTAAATGGTCAACGGCTTAAGGTTTACTACGAACCTGACGTTGTACCCCTTCACCATGTTGATGTCTTCACCATGGAAGAAGAGCTCGAACGTCCCACCTAGGATGAAAAACAAGGCATAGGTTTTTGTAAATAGTTTTTCTTTTAATTTTCTGGAATTTCTCGCGAAGATTTACTGGGCCAACTTTTTCCCATGGGCTAAGGAGGTAAAATAAGGGCGGTGCGAGAAAAACCAGATCGGCCCGGCCCCCGAGGCAGGGTGGGTCGGCCGGCCCGGTCCGATCAGCCCAGTAGGGTCCCGGCGGCCGACGTCCCCGATTTTTGCCCGAATTGCTCCTTTTCGACTTCCTTGTTTTGTTAGGAAATTTTAAGAGAAGTTTAAAAAGGAAAATGAGGTTTCCAGGGCTTCCCTCTCCGGACTATTTATTTGGCCGAATTGGGAGCTTGGGAATCAACCCCTTCAAGCAATATTGTGTCCCCGAGAAGCTTAGAGTTGAAGCAAGAAGCCAAGGAGCCATCGATGGAGGAGGCAAAGTGATGCGAGCTCAATCTACCCGTCGAGATCAAGAGGACCGCTCGCATCCGTTGCGGAGGACGTGTCCCGACCGGAGCTATCGCACCTCGCGACTCTGTCAAGAAGGAGAACATCCCTCCTCCTGTTCGAAGGTCGGCACGCATCCGTGGCATGAAGCGGAAAGACTACAAGGAGGCATCGCCCGAGCCTAAGGACTACGGGGGTAGCGACTACTCCTACGATCGCAGCCCGAGCTCGTGGGCGGCCGCTGGAAGAGGTGATAACGATCTTTACATCTGGGATGAGGAGCCCAAGGAGAGGATTCCTGAAGGCCCCAACGGCGGCGGCAACGACGACAACGACGGCGGCGACAATGGAGGTGGCGATGACGGCGGTGATGATGGTGGAGACAATGGCGATGATGACCCCTTCAGATTGCACCCGATGTGTTTTCAAGCTTGTCGTCATTCCATCGCGGATCTCTACGCTACGGTCGACGAATGTTTCCAAGCCATGGAAGCGATGAGGCAGCGTATGGAGGACTTGGAGCGTGTAGTCGAAGACGACTACAAGTTCCTTAACCGTAACGTGTGCAAACTTTTTGGCATGGTTGGAAACATGAGAGGCAAGTGGTGCAATAGTTGCGAGAAATACCACTAGGTCTAGTTTTCCCCTTAGGAATTTTGTAAGATACGACGAAGACGTCGTATGTTTTTAGCGTGGGGGAGAGCTAGCTAGCTAGTCTTAGCTTTTGAGCTTCAAGTTTAGGTTCGGTTTAATCTTCGAGTGTGAGTCTTAGAGTTTAATGAGTCTTTAGTTTTTGAGCGTGTTTTTAAATTTTTGCAAGTGTCTTAAATTAGTGTTGAGTCAAAAAAATCAAATAAAAAGAGTCTTTATATATTTTTGTGTGTTATGTATTGCTTATCTTTATTCATCTTGTTTGTTTAATCTTTGATTCTTGGTATATGAACATAAGTGTATGGTTTGAAAAATGTTTATCGTGGTGCTTAGTGGAATTGCTACTACTTAAAGTACCCATACCACACTTCGATCTTGAGCTTCACATGTTAGTTGTGCTATGTTCAATGCTAAAAGTTGGAGGATTTCAGTTCTGAAAATTATCTTAAAACCATTGTAATAAAGGTTAGCAAAACCTCTTTTTCCAAGTTGAGAGTAAGAAAAAATTCCTATACAAAGCCAAATTTATTTTTTTGCTCCACCATAAGTGTGATTAGCACGATGAGTTGGGCTAGGACCCTTCTTTCTTGTGAGTTTTAATTTCGAGCAATGATCATGTTCTTGTGCTTATCTTTTGTTGCTAGCATCGTCATACATTCGGTAACGAGACTTTCACATTGGAAGTCCCGTACATGGCCGAATTCCATACCCAACCTTATACATCTCTTTTGTACATCGCATTCCTTGAACACAACCTATTCTCAAAGTTTCGTCTCGTCTCTAACATGGTTTAATTAAAATTTCAGATTGTATGCATGCAAGAAAGAGAAGAGTTGAGATCTTTGAAAAGTTGTCACGAGAGGGAAAAATAAAGAGAAAAGTATGAGTATGGAAAAGAAAGAAAGAAAGAAAGAAAGAAAGAAAGAAAGAAAGAAAGAAAAAATATGTGAATGAAAGAAAGAAGAAAAAAGAAAAAGAAAAAAAGAGGAGGTAGCAATAAAGATATGAGAGGGATGGATCGAGTGAAAGAAAAGAAAAATAAAGTGTAAGGAAGGATGTCACATTGTTGAGAGACGAAACTTTCATTCTTTTTCCAACCATGTGCAATCCGACAACGAGGACGTCATCGGTGCCTCGTAGTCATAATTTTCTTTTGCCCTTGCACATGTCCACCATTCTAAATCTTTTCATCCTTGATATCCCTACATATGGTTAATTCTCATGATCATTGGCTTTGAAAGGTAAACAACCATTAGAGGAAGTTTTTAGTTTGACAATACTTGTGTTGATTGCGCTAGCCCTACCTATAGCTCCACTTTACATGTTATATGAGAGACTTATGGGAGGTAGGAGTTTTTTTTTAGCAAGAACCGTGGGGCAAAGCCCCCCGGCAAGGGAGGTAGGAGTTTTATAAAATTGGTTTAGGACCTCATATGAGTGACTTGAGAGAGCTTGGAGAAAGGTTTTTGTCTAATACTTGTTGCAGGAATTTTGTTTTTAAAATCATAAAAACCCTCCGATGGAAGCAAAGAAGTAAGCATGGCTGAATTTGAAGACTTTGAGTGAAGAGTTTGAGTTGTGTGGTAAATCTTGATGTGGTAAAAATTCTAAACGCCCACGTTTATGTTTGATGATCACTACTTTGTGTTTATGTATTAAAGATGAAAGGATTGACTCACTTGTGGAGAAGGATTAGCAGTACATGATTATGTATTAAAGATGTATTTTGGTGCACCAAGCATGTTCATTACACTTTGGTTTGGATTTGATTATGGAACTAACCCGCCACTAGGCACACTAATCATATAACAAGTTCATCTATGTGCATGCATTTGGAAGTGTTGTGTTTATGTAGGAGAACATGGACATAAAGGACGGATTCGCAACAAGTTCAAAGGAGCATTTACGGAGTCTTGTTCGTGTTCGTGAGCTTGATGAAATCACTTCTAATGGTGGCAAGGACCGAAGTGTTACAAAGGAACACCCCCGGGGATTGAAGCGTAAAAGACCGAACTTCATGCGAAGAGAACCTCCATCTTGGACGTGAGGATGACATCATCAAAATCATGCAAGTGGAGGGGGAAAAGTGCATAATCACCTGAGGACCCACGGGAACGAAGGGGTGACCGAACCGGGCCGAGATGGGCCTGGGCCGGTCGGCCCAGGCCGGCCGGCCCAGCCCACCCCAGTGGTCGGTTCGGCCCCCCTTTCCTTGCACCCGAAGAATCTTTAACCCTAAAATCCTGGAGGCACTACCATCACGCAGGAGAGAGCCATTCGCACCAGGAGGCCATCCACAAGCTAGAGAGAGGAGGAGGATCTCCGGAGGGAGATCAACCACCTCGAAGGAAGCACCCTCTCGTGGAGAAGAAGGAAGACACCGTCGGAAGGGAAACCATGATCAACGGTGCTATGTCTAGCACTTTGATGGCGGTAATCTTCTTATTCGTCCATGGGTTGTAAAGATGTAATCAAACTTTGTCGGATTATCTATCTATCATCTTGTGTTGAATATACTTTAATGCTTAAGGTTAGCTACCATGCCGTAGAGGGAGTAAGGCCTCAATGCTTCCTTGGATCCATTCAATACGCCGTGTCCATCATAGGTCTAGTCATGAATACCTTCGCGTAGTGACAGTACGAGGGGAGGGAAAGGGCGAAACCGTGGTCACAACCCCTGATAGATTAGATTGGTTTAATGTCTTTAATTGATTGCATGTTCGTAGACCCATGGGCGAGTGTCTCCTACCTTGATCGCTTATTGTTCTCTCTAGTGTAGCTTAGTTGTTTTCTAGTATAATAATAGTTAGGATTTTAGTAGCTAGTGCGTAGAAGTAGATTGAACGCTTGTAATCCCCTTGCTCCGCGGATTGACAAGAACCTTGGGAATCTCGTGGTGAAAAAGGTGCGCGGTCCGTACGCTTGCGGATCGTAGATGGATACGTCTTTTATCCTTCAACAGGGTGCAAAATATTGCTTGAAGGGATTGATTTCCGAGCTCCCAATTCGGACAAATAAATAGTCCGAAGAGGAAAACCCTAGGAACCTCATTTTCCTTTTTTAAACTTCCCTTAAAATTTTTTGACCGAAGAAGGAAGTCGAAAGGAGCAATTCGGGCAAAAACCGGGATCGACCGCCGCCCGGACCCACCTGGGCCAGTCGAACTGGGCCGGCCGGCCCACCCTGTCTCGGGGGCCGGGTCGGTCCGGTTTTTCGTGCACCACCCTTTTTTCACCTCCTTAGCCCATGGGAAAAAGTTGGCCCAGTAAATCTTCGCGAGAAACTGCAGAAAATTGAAAGAAAAATTATTTACAGAAATTCATGCCTTGTTTTTCGTCCTAGGCGGGACGTTCGGGCTCTTCTTCCATGGTAAAAACATCAACATGGTGAAGGGGCACAACGTCAGGCTCATAGTAAACCTCAAGCCATTGACCATTGACCATAAATTGATCGCCTTTTATATCCATTATGGTTACCGCTCCGTTGGAGAGTACCGAATGCACAACATAAGGTCCGTCCCACTTGCTTTGCAATTTCCCCTTTCTGAAGGTTTTAAACCTCGAATTGTAGAGGAAGACCTTATCTCCTTCTTTAAACTCTTCTTTTTTCAATCTTTTATCATACCACCTTTTGACTCTCTCTTTGTATATGCTTGCATTTTCATATGCCTTCAACCTCATCTCCTCTAGCTTGCTTATTTGGATTCTTCATTTCACCACCGCGGCATCGAGATCGAGGTTCATCTCTTTAATCGCCCAATAGGCTTTATGTTCCAAATCAACCGGGACGTGGCAAGCCTTTCCATAGACGAATTGATAAGGGGTCATACCTATCGGTGTCTTGAACGCCGTTCGATAAGCCCACAAAGCTCCGTCTAATTTCTTTGACCAATCTTTGCCTCCCTTCTCTATGGTTTTGTTGAGGATGCTTTTTAATTGCCTATTTGACGTTTCCGCTTGTCCGTTGGTTTGTGGGTGATAGGCCGTGGAGACCCTATGTTCAATCCCCAACTTGGACAAGCACTTTTTGAAATTCTTCCCGGTGAAGTGAGTTCCTCCATCACTTATCAAGATTCTCAGTGTACCGAAACGAGGAAAAATCACGTTCTTGATCATAGTAATGGACTCCTCCGTGGAAGCTTTACGACATGGCATAGCCTCTACCAATTTGGATACATAATCAACCATGACTAGAATATACTCATATCCGCATGAGTTTTTGAAAGGCCCCATGAAGTCTATACCCCATACATCGAATAAATCAATTTGTAGATTGTAATTCAAGGGCATAGAATTTCTTTGAGAGATGTTTCTGGTTCTTTGGCATTCGGGGCATGATGCAACATATCTTTTAGTATCTTCATGCATCTCCGGCCAATAGAATATGCTCGACCATACTTTTGCTTGGGTTCGAAAATGGCTATAGTGTCCACCGTACTCCACCGAGTGGCACTTTCTTAGAATTTCTACCCTCTCTTCTCTTGGCACATATCTTCTCATCACTCCATCATTTCCAAGTTTGAAGAGGTATGGTGCATCCCAAAAGTACTTTCTACTTTCGGAGATTATCTTCTTTTGGGAGTATTTATCTAGATGATCGAGAGGCATCTTCCGAATCGCTTGAATGATATCAATCATCCAAGTATCTTTATCGAGCACTCGATAGAGGTGGTCATCTCTCATCTTATCTTCTATGGGCTCTTTATCATCTTATCCACGATTCATCCTAGACAAATGATCGGCCACAACATTCTCCACCCCCTTTTTATTACGAATTTCAACATCAAATTCTTGGATAAGAAGGATCCAACGAATGAAACGCGGTTTAACTTCCTTCTTAGCCAAGAGATACTTGATGGCTACGTGATCGGTGTAAACAATGACCTTCGAGTTCACGATGTAAGATCTGAATTTTTCGAAAGCGAATATCACCGCTAGCAACTCCTTTTCCGTAGTGGCATAATTTAATTGTGCCCCATTAAGATTTTTGCTAGCGTAGTAAACGGCGTAGTGTCACTTGCGCCACACATGATCTCGAAAGGTTGGCTCCAATCCGGAGGTTGAATAATGGGAGCACTCACCAACGCACTTTTCAAGGTCCGGAATGCCGCTAGGCACTTCTCATCAAAGTCAAAGGCCACATCCTTTTGAAGGAGATGTGTTAAAGGCTTAGTGATCTTTGAGAAGTCCTTAATAAATATTCTATAAAATCCGGCATGGCCTAGAAAGCTCCTTAAGGACTTAACATCCGTCGGAGGTGGGAGTTGCTCAACCGTCTCTACCTTAGCCTTGTCCAGTTCAATGCCTCTCTCGGATATAACATGTCCGAGCACTATGCCTTGCTTAACCATGAAGTGGCACTTTTCCCAATTTAACACCAAGTCTACCTCCGCACACCTCGTGAGGACCTTCTCTAAGTTTGCCAAGCAATCCATGAACGTCTTCCCATAAACAAAAAAATCATCCATGAACACCTCAACAATTTCTTCGATGAATTCCGAAAATACGGCCATCATGCAACGTTCAAAAGAGGCCGGAGCGTTGCATAGACCGAAGGGCATCCTTCTATATGCAAACGTTCCGTAAGGGCATGTAAATATTGTTTTATGTTGATCGTCCAGGTTAATGGGGATTTGCATGAACCCCGAGTACCCATCGAGAAAGCAAAAATAAGTGTGGTTCGCTAATCTCTCGAGCATCTCGTCAATGAACGGTAGGGGGAAGTGATCTTTTTTCGTCGCTTCGTTAAGCTTACGATAATCGATACACATCCGCCACCCGGTCACGGTTCTTTGCGGTATCAACTCATTCCTCTCATTCTTCACCACGGTTAAACCTCCTTTCTTTGGTACACAATGTACCGGTCTCACCCACTCGCTATGCGGAACCGGGTAGATGATTTCGGCATTAGTTAACTTGATGACCTCTTTCTTTACTACCTCTCGCATGGCATGAGTTAGCCTCCTTTGGTGGTCCACTACGGGCTTACATTGGCCTTCCATTGGTATACGATGAGTGCAAAAGGCTGGGCTATTTGAGATCATTAATCGAATATCCAATCACCTTCCTATGTTTTTTCAATAAAATCAGCAACTTCTCATTTTCTTCAGGACTCAACTCGTCACTCACGATGACTGGATAAGTCTTGTCTGGGCCCAAAAATTCATACTTTAATCCTTTGGGCAAAGGTTTAAGGTCTACCTCGGGCACTTGTGGCTCCTCGGGTTTTATTTCTCCTATGTCCTCAAATTTTCCTTCCTCCACGCTTCCATCATGTGGTTCTAAGCCTTTTGTTGCTTCTTCTAGTTCTTCATCTTCTTGATTACTAATTTGATTTTCCATTGCTCTTTGCAACGGGTCTCTAAGGGTTTCAACAAAACAAAGACTATCTACCTCCTCTACTTCTTCTTCGGGAGGAACGGGTGTAGGGTGTTTAGAAATGTGAAGAAAGTTATATGTGTACTTTGTTCTATTAAGGTTCATTGTTACTTTGCCTTCTCCGGCATCCAACACAGCATCAACTAACTTAAGAAAGGGCCTACCTAGGATTATGTGATCATGATTACTATGGTAAGCATCAATAACAAAGAAATCGGTTGGTATACATTTTCCAGAGATTTTTACTTTCATGTTGCAAGCAATACCTAGAGGTTTAGTAGTTCTACCATCTCCCATAATTAATTTCGTTGATGTTGGAGCTAAGTCTAGGTTGTGGTCTTGAACTTTATCTTAAATTTTAGAAGATAGGACACTTACTTGGGCTCCGATATCGCATAAAGCTTTGCATTGAACTCCGTTGATCTCGCAACTCAAGTGTGGTGCCATCTTCTCTTCTTCTTCGGATCCTATCGCGTAAACTTCGGCGAGGCGAGCGAATGGTGATGCTTTGGGCTTGATCCCCATGATTCTCTTCACTTCGGCTATGTGTTCCGGATCCACTTCATCATCTCCAAAGAGCTTTTGAAAGATCTCACCGGTGGTTTCAAGGTCATATGAATCTTCCGCTTTCCTTTCCGATGGGAAATCCACTTTCAATGCTCTTGCCATCCCCTTTTGATTAGGGAACGGTCTTCTCTTGTCGAATACCTCTCCGTAATCGATAGGAACCCAATCCATTGGTTCGAACTCCCTTAGTGGCTTCACGCTTGACATGCTTCTTTTGTTTGTTTCATTCGATGCGGCGAAGTCAACGCTCGGGGTAGTTTTTGACTTGATGTGTTCTTGTTCAAACATTTCTGGGATTGGCTCCTCTTTTGTGACTTCCGGGGTTGCCTCTTTAGAAAATTCAGCACACTTCTTCTTCCTTGAATTATATTCCGGCTGTTCCGCAAGTCTTGTTTCCCAATCTCTTCGCATGGCAGACGCTTAACTGATTTTTTGTAGAAATTGGGCGGCTTCCGTGAGTGTTTTCTCCATGAGATCCCCACCTGCACACATTTGGACGTGTTGCATGCAACTAGGGGTTAGGGAAAAGAAAAATGTATGCAAGAGTACGTCACCGGAGAAGCCGAGTCTTGGTCCTTGTTCGATTAACTCATTAAACCTATCCCAAGCTTGGTCTATCCCTTCCTCTTCTCCTTGCATGAAAGTGATCACTTGCCTCCTTAGATGTTGAACCTTGCTAATTGGCAAGAACTTCTCGCAAAACTTCTTTGCCAACTTGTTCCAGTTGCCTTCAACTTCAAAGGATGCAAACGAGTACCATGTCTTTGCATTGCCGGCAAGTGAGTAGGGAAAGAGATTCCATTTGAACCATTCATCGGGAACTCCTTGTCGCACCGTGTTGCATAGCGTCGTGAAATGCCTTATGTGTCTATATGGGTTCTCCGTAACCATCCCTTCAAATGGGTTTGCCGCCACCATCTCGATGATCTTGGATTTAATTTCATACTTGGTCACTTCGAGCTTCGAATCTGACTCTTGTACTTTTATGTCTTCACATCGTGGGCTTGCGTAATCCCTTAGTGATTTCTCTGGTTCTTCCACAGGTTGATTGATGAACGCCATCTAGACAACAAGATAAAAACAAAAACAAAAACAAAACAAAGTGGTTTTGTAGATAATATGTGTTAGATATAACAAATAAAAGGTAAACTAAATATAAAACTAAGTTAAACGCAAACCAAACGATGTAAACTAGCTTGCTCCTTGGCAACGGCGCCAGAAAAAGGGGCTTGTTGATGGATAAAAGACGTATCCCTTTACGATCCGCAAGCTTACGGGCCCCACACCTTTTTCACCACGGGATTCCCAAGGTTCTTGTCAATCCGCGGAGCAAGGGGATTACAAGCGTTCGATCTACCTTTACACACTAGCTACTAAAACTCTAACTATGATTAAATTAGAAAACAACTAAACTACACTAGAGAGAATGATCAAGATATCAAGATAAAAGACACTCGCCCATGGGTCTATGATACTAGAACATGCAATCGCTTAAAGACATGAAAACCAATCTAATCTATCGGGGTTGTGACCACGGTGCCCTTTCCCTCCTCTCGTACTGTCACTACGCGAAGGTATTCATGACTAGACCTATGATGGACACGACGTATTGAATGGATCCAAGGAAGCATTGGAGCTCTTACTCCCTTTATGGCATGGTAGCTAACCTTAAGCATTAAAGTATATTCAACACAAGATGATAGATAGATAATCCGACAAAGTGCGATTACATCTCAAGATCGATTACAACCCATGGACGAATAAGGAGATTACCCCATTAAGGTGCCAGACATAGCACCGTTGATCATGGTTTCCCTTCCGACGGTGTCGTCCTTCTTCTCCACTTGTGGGTGCTTCCTTCGAGCTGGTTGATCTCCCTCCGGAGATCTCCCTCCTCTCTCTCTAGCTTGTGGATGGCCTCCTGGTGCGAATGACTCTCCTCCTGTCGAATGGCGGCGCCTCCAGGGTTTTAGGGTTGAAGATCCTTCGGGTGCAAGAAAAGGGGGGCTGAACTGACCCCCGAAGTGGGTTGGGCCGACCAGCCCAGGCCCATCTCGGCCCGGTTCGGTCGCCCCTTCGCTCCCGTGGGTCCTCAGGTGATTATGCACTTTGCCCCCTCCACTTGCATGATTTTGACGATGTCATCCTCGCGTCCAAGATGGGGGTTCTCCGCGCATGAGGTTCGGTCTTTTACACTTCAATCCCCGGGGGTGTTCCTCGTAGCACTTCGGTCCTTGCCACCATTGGAAGTGATTTCATCAAGCTCATGAACACGAACAAGACTCCGTAAATGCTCATTTGAACTTGTTGCGAATCCGTCCTTTATGTCCATGTTTTCCTACACAAACAAAACACTTCCAAATGCATGCACATAGATGAACTTGTCATATGATTAGTGTGACTAGTGGCGGGTTAGTTCCATAATCAAATCCAAACCAAAGTGTAATGAACATGCTTGGTGTATCAAAATACACCGTCAACAATCCTATAGGACGATACCTTTTCTCTCAGTAGACACTAGAACACATTAAGGCATTATAGCCAACCTTCCATACAGAAAAGAGTACATATTATGAACATGGGTAATTTCAATGAATTGTACTCCTTGTTACAACAGTAACTTTGTTTTTCCCATTTTCCAAATAAGGGATCTCCTTTCAGAGGAAGTGAGTTACCATTACTTTGCAACTAAATGGGTCTCAGTCCCATGTCCATACTTGCAACAGATATCGCCGTCCGTGCAAGCCCTTTTGTAAAAGGATCTGTTAGATTGTACTCACTGCGAATAAAATTCACAGCAATTACTTCGGAGTTTTTCAGCTTTCTAACAGATTTAAGCCTCCGCTTCACATGTCTCGAGGACTTCATGTTATCCTTAGTACTCATTATCTTGGCTAAGATTGTTTGATTATCACAATATGTAAGGATAGCAGGAACTGGTTTCTCTACTAGTGGCAAGTCCATGAGTAGTTCTCTCAACCACTCGGCTTCAATTGTAGCCGTGTCAAGTGCTACAAGCTCAGGTTCCATAGTTGATCGCGTCAAAATGGTCTGTTTACATGACCTCCATGAAATTTCAGCACCTCCTAATTTAAACACATAGCCACTCATGGCTTTAATCTCATATGCGTCAGAGATCCAATTTGCATCACTATATCCTTCTAGTACAGATGGATAACCAGTATAGTGAATTCCATATGCGATTGTTCCTACTTGATAACGTAGCATTCTCACTAGTGCTTCCCAGTGATCCTTCCCTGGATTGGAAGTAAATCGACTTAATTTGGTCACAGCAAAAGAGATGTCAGGACGTGTTTCTCCAGCAAGATACAAGAGGGAACCAATTATTTGTGAAAATCTCAATTGGTCCAACCCTTCGCCCTGATTTTTTCTTAATTTTACACTCGCATCATAGGGTGTAAGGGCTACTTTGGCATTTCAAAACCAAAGCGACACAACATCTTTTTCACATAATGAGATTGATTTAAAATAATCCCATTCTCATTTCTTGTCAACTTAATATTTAGGATAACATCTGCTACTCCCAGATCCTTCATGTCAAAGCATGAGGACAAGAATGATTTGACCTCGTCAATTCTTTGCGTATTAGTCCCAAATATAAGTATGTCATCCACATACAAGCATAAGATCACCGTTTGACCCCCACCATGACGATAATAAACACACTTATCTGCTTCGTTTGGAACAAAACCAACAGATGTTAGAGTCTGATGAAATTTCTCGTGCCATTGTTTGGGTGCTTGTTTCAAACCATACAAAGAATTTAGTAATCTGCACACTTTACTCACTTGACCCTTAAACACAAAACCATCAGGTTGCTCCATATAGATTTCTTCCTCCAACTCTCCATTAAGAAAAGTTGTCTTTACATCCATCTGATGAATGTGCAGACCATAGGAAGCAGCTAATGCTATGAGCAACCTGATAGTGGTTAACCTGGCCACAGGTGAATATGTGTCAAAATAATCTTCACCTTCTTTCTGTGTAAATCCTTTAGCCACAAGCCTCGCTTTATATTTGTCAATCGTGCCATCTGGTCTCATCTTTTTCTTGAAAATCCATTTACATCCAATGGGTTTACACCCAGCTGGACATTCAATGACTTCCCAAGTCTCATTTGCCATGATGGATTCCATCTCGCTTCGAACCGCCTCTTTCCAGTACTCTGCATCCGAAGATGCATAAGCATCAGGTAGAGTCTTAGGCACGTCATCCACAAGGTATACAATAAAGTCATCTACAAATGATTTCTCAACTCTTTGTCTCTTACTCCTGCGCGGAGTGATGACTAAATTGTTGTCCTCTGTGACACCCCAGATTTTAAATTAGCGTCATTAATGCTAATGGCCGAGTCAGCCGAGTCAAACCGGCCGACACTGGTCAAACCTAGGTCAACCTGGGTCATCACCTCGAAAACCTCGCCAATGAACCCTATTGAACCCCTTGACCAAGTCTACACACACCCGTGGTTAACCCTTGGTCAAAGACACAGTCAAACCGGGCTTAACCATTGACGTCGGCGAATGTCGTCTGGAACTTTTGCCGTGTTCTCCAAATTTCGCCTAAACACTTCAAAATCTACCTTTATGAAAGTTGTCCATCTTGTTGAGGGACACAACTTTCATGTAGAGTGGCATTTCAAATTTTGAGCGGAAAAGGGTGATAAACTTGGTCAACTGGCAGTACCTCCTGTTCACCGAGACATGGCGGCATTCAATGTTGGCAAGCCGATTCTGCAAAATCCGTGGAGAAAAACACCCTAGAGCCTTTGTAAAAGTTGTAGAGGGTAGTGAGAGTTACAACTTTCCTATTCATCACTAGTGCACTTTAGTTGCAAAATTCGAGTTTCTATCGCTCAAACAGGGCCAGTCCAACATTCCCAGGCAGGTTGCGACGTCGCTCGTGCGCCGGCACTGCGCCCGCGCGCGCGCGCGCCATGCCGCCTTGCGTCCGGCCGCCGCCCGCGCTCCCCGTGCGCGCCGCATCGCCCGAGGCCGCCCTTTCCTCTAGGCAACGCGCCTTCCCAAGATGGGCACGCACGCCGGGGGCCGCGGGAGTCCACGCCGCCGCGTGTCGCGCTCGCACGCGCGGGCGCTCCGCCCGTCCGTGCCGCCCGCGCGCCCCGAGCACCGCCCGTGGCCGGTCCTCCATTCTCCACTCGGCGCGGCAAGGGGGCACCGAGCCACTATAAAGGAGGCGCCACAAGGTGAGATCCTCACGCGCCCACCGTCCGCGGCCCGAGCCGCCGTCGGCGCCATTAGAGGCCGCCGCGGCGAGCTCCGGTTCCCGGCCCGGCCGCAAGCCCAACCGAACCCTCCTCCACCTTCCCTTGCCCGTACTCTAGCTCACCAACCATCCCTAGACCCCCGCATCGAGCCCCCACCGTCGGTGCCGCGGTCGCGGCGGCCACCGCCACCGGCCGCCGACGCCCCCCCCTCGCCGGCCCTCTCCCCGCCCCAACCAAGCACGGAATCAACCCCTAGGGACCCGAGGGTCGTTCCCGCCCGCGCCGGCTAGTCCCGCCGCCGGTTCGCGGAATTTGGCGGGACCGCCGCCGGCCGGCGCCCAGGGACCCAATTGCGAGCCCCCAACGGTGTGGGGGGGTCTAAACCGCGAACCAAGGGTAGATTTGTGAGGAATCAAAAGTTCCAGGGACCTGCTCGTAAGTTGTTTCTTGAATAGTGTTACAGATTTTGCTGAAACTTGTAAAATCCGTAGAAAATTGTAGAAAAATCTTAAAAATGCAAAACCAATTTTGTTGGATTCGTTGTGAAGAATACAACAACTTTTGTCATCCTCACATGGTCTGATTCTGGATATTTTTAACATGAAAAATAGGAATGTGGAAAACCTAGATCTGCCATAACTCAAAAACTATAAATCCTCTACATCCAAATTTGGGATATGTTGAGTATCATATCATGACTAGCTCCTGTGCCAAAAATTGCACAAAGTTATGAAGTAAATCGTTTTATATAAATTGTTTTCCTTTTATGAAGAATCTGCCTAGATGATTTTTGTAGCTAAAAATATTTAGGTTTCTGTGCCCAACTTGTGCATGCTGTCTTGTCAGGCCAAATCACACCTCTGGTAAATTAATCATGATTTTTGGTTTAGCAGAAATAATTATTCTTAATTTGTGCATGTTTTCCTTTGTAAATTAGTGAAGCAAGTTTAGTAGAGATTCTAGGTGCACTTGCTGGTTCTGTAAGTTTGTTTAGGACCGGAGGACATGCATGAGAAAGATTGAAGTAGTTTGAAGCTTATTTATTTTTGTATGCATTTAAATTGTTTCACTAGCTAGTTCTTGTTATTTTCCAAAGTATTTTGTTTTCTAGCTTCCAAGCCTTACATGTGGGTCCAGTGGTTCAGTATAGGTGTTGTTATGCTTAAGAAACACTTCCTTAAGATTTTGGTGATTTATTGCTTAATAACAAGCTTTAAAGCCCTTTTAAAAATTAAAGAATAAATAAATAAGGAAATGCATTTTTAATTCATTTCCCTTATTAAAAAAGTGTTACCTCACTTAATTAAAAGCTAAGAACACACCCTTGTTGATAAAGGGATTAAATTATGAATAAATATCTTGTACACATCCTTGCTAGCAAAAGGTAAAGGGAATAAACCTCACATGAAATAACAAGTATAAAGGAAACATTAACTCAAGTGTGCAATAAAAGAATGAACTCCATGTAATTGATGACCCTCCTAAAAAAGAAATTAATATTTAATTATTTGTTAAGATGAATATGACCAACAAGAGTTGGATAGGATAAACAAACTGTCACGTCACCTGAGCCTTGCATTGCATTCCGTGTAGATCTTCCTGACGGTGACTACTCACTCGTCCCGGAATCCGAGGAAGGAGGAGCAGAAGCTTCGCTGCAGTACGTGGAAGTACTCGACGACACCGACGGTGCTCAGGTTAACTTAGCTGACGAAGGCAAGCCCCAGTGCATCTGACCCAGTTTTCAAATTTTGTTATTCAATTATCTATGGATGCTTGTGCATTTAAGTTCAGGAGTTGTATGGAACCTTAGATGCATGATCCCTAGGTACCTTTGTCCTCACTAGTATGATAGGTCGATAGCTGCTAAGCTATAGGACCGTTACAAGTCGAGTGATCATGTTCCTCGCGAGAATAGGTTCCTAGATAGGAATCATAAGATCTCCTTAAATGGACTGCTCATGTGGTAAGAGCATGGGATTTGGGCTCCGGTCCAATGGCTATTGTGGGTTAAGTGTTTGAACGTACTAAGCACTTGTCGGGAATGGGACCGGTAAGCCTAGTACCATAATGAGGCGGCAGGTGATCCTACTATTACTAATCTTGGGATACGTCTGACGGCTAGCTACCGGTGGTGTACGGTGACTCCGGGTGCCTCGCGGGGTATGCCGGATAGCCTGCACCAAAGACTGTAAGATTCGATCCCGACCCGAGGATTTTTGGGAACTGCTTGGGAAGTTGTCCTTGCGGGGGCAGCCTACCGTGTGTTTAGGTCTACCTTGCAAGGTTTGAATCAATCGATTGTCGGCCTCTCACCGTTATCTGAGACTACTTACTCCACTAGCCATGAGATCCCTAATGATGGAAGTTGATGAATACTATGCTTGATTAATTGTATTGTACAACTTTGTCTGTACTAGATGGCTAATTTAGTAAAGATTAAACCCACTAGAACTTGTGCTAAAATCTTGAAAGTAAGAACATATTCTTTGTTACTTTTCAGCAAAAGAAACCCAGTGGCCAAAAGCCTTTCGTGTCTAGAATTGGTGAAGTAGTTATCACTGACGGGTAAGTCTTGCTGAGTATTAGTATACTCAGCCTTGCTATAATATGTTGATCCAGGTAATGCTTTTGGTGATGTGTGGCCCGGAGAGATCCCGCCCAGCTGGGAGCTGGAGTGGGTGGAGGATGACGACTAAGAGCATCATGGATGGCCTCCCGTGGTGTTTCCACTTCCCGTTAGTTTAATTCCGCTGTCTCGAAAACTCTGAACTACGTCATGGTGACAAAAACTTCGGTTTGTAATAGTTAAACCCTTCGGGGTACAAAATTGGATGTTAATGATGTTGTATCTCTGGACTCGCCTTCGAGTGAGTTTTAATGCATATATTTCGATCCTTGTTGCTATTCATGTGATTTACCGGGCGTTAACCCGGCAACTAACGACAGGATGATACTTTATTATCGCTTAATGACCAAAGTGGTTTGGTTTAGGCGATAGTACGGTATTTTCCTGGGCAGGTTGTCACATCCTTTTCCTCATCATCCTCTCGCAGAGGTATGTTCTCTACTTGTGCACAATAAGGAAAGTCTGGAATGACTACATCCACATTTTCTAAACTACCGCTAGTCTGTCTCATAGGAAAGATATTTTCAAAGAAAGTCGCATCCTTAGACTCCATTATAGTATCAACTATCATCTCTGGAGTTGCATATTTAACTATCAAAAATCTATAGGCAGGACTATTTTGAGCATATCCTATAAAAATGCAATCGACTGTTTTTGGCCCAAGCTTTCTCTTCTTTGGCTCCGGAATATTGACTTTCGCCAAACAACCCCATGTTCTCAGAAAGTTGACATTGAGTTTTCTTCCCCTCCGTGCCTCATATGGAGTTATGTCACTTCTTATCGTGATCACTCTATTGAGCACGAAATTTATAGTCAAGATCACTTCCCCCCACCACATGTTAGGCATACCTGCACTTTGTAGTAAGGCATTCACCAAATCTAAAAGCGTCCGATTTTTCCTCTCAACTACACCATTTGATTGTAGTGAATATGGTGGTGTAAATTCATGGATGATCCCATGCTCAGAACAGAAATTAGAAAAGTCAGCAGAGGTATACTCTCCTCCTCTATCATCTCTAAGTCTTTTAATATTTCTTTGTAATTGGTTCTCAACCTCCGCCTTATAAATTTTAAAATAGTTGAGCGCTTCATCTTTAGTTTTCAGCAAGTAGACTTGGCAGTAATGTGTTGCATCATCAATAAAAGTAAGACAATATCTTTTTCCTCCTTTAGTCAAAACACCATTCATCTCATATAAATGAGTGTGAATTAAATCTAGAGGTGCCAAAAATTTCTCAAACTCTAATGCTTTGAAAGGTTTTCGAGGTTGTTTTGCTTGCACACAAGTTTGGCACTTAGAATTTTTGACTATGTCGCCTTAGGAATTAACTCAGATCTGGACATTCTAGCAATTGTATCAAAACCAACATGACAGAATCTCGAATGCTATACATCAGCAAGATTTTTGTTCAGAACGGTATTAATATTCATCTCATAACAAGAATCAACAGTACTTAGGCGGAACAAGCCTCCGCTATCATAGCCTTTTCCTATAAAGGACCCAAACCTGGACACAACTAATTTATTTGACTCGAAAACTAGCTTATAACCAACAGGTTCTTGTTTATGGCAGGCGCGTACTGGACATTCTTCAATTGGATGGTTTTCCCTGAAGTTAACTTCAGATCCACCGTACCAACACCAAGAACAGAAGCACACGATCTGTTCCCCATCAGGACGCTGGAAGCCCCTGCTGCCTGATATGAAGAAAACAAAGAAATATCAGAACACACGTGAACATGTGCACCAGTATCGACCCACCAGTCAATAGAATGAAATGCAGAATAGACAACAAAAGGATTACCATACCCTTCTGAAGTAGAGGCCTCGCCTATGGTCACATGAGTGAACTTCTTGTTAAGTTCAGTGGTCCTGTCCTTGCGGTCTTTACAATCCTTGGCAAAGTGACCAGGATTACCGCACACGAAACAGGTAAG
Source organism: Cenchrus americanus (assembly GCA_947561735.1). Classification (NCBI taxonomy): domain Eukaryota; kingdom Viridiplantae; phylum Streptophyta; class Magnoliopsida; order Poales; family Poaceae; genus Cenchrus; species Cenchrus americanus. The sequence goes on along the minus strand of OX387242.1, from coordinate 157,813,288 downwards.
GTTCTTCATATCCTTCTTCTCTGCTTTCTTCTTTTTAAAGCTAGAAGTTTTGTTCTGCTTGAGACCCTTCTTCTTGTTAAATTGTTTGTTCTTTTGAACAAAATTGGCAATGTTCTGCACGTTCTTGGTCTGCGCATCTTTTGCCCTTGCCTTCTCTTCGACATCGAGAGCTGCAATGAGATCCTCCATAGAAATCTCCTCTCTTTTGTGCTTTAGAGACGTAGCAAAATCACGTCACTCTGCAGGAAGTTTTGCAACTATCGCAGCCGCAACAAACTTTGGAGGCAAAGCACATCCCAAATGTGCAATATCGCCAACCAGAAGCTGGAGGTCGTGTGCTTGAGTCACATTTGATTTAGCATTATCCATGCTGAAATCAAAGAACTTTTCACACACATACAACCAGCGACTAGCTTCGACTTCCGCATATTATTGCTCCAAAGCATCCCACACAGCAGTGGCCGATGTGTAATTCATATACACATCATAGAGTTGATCTGCCAGGATGGTGAGTAGGTAGCCCAATGCAGCGTTATTCGCATTCTCAAACTGGTCTTGCTGTTCCTCTGGAAAAGGAAACATCGGGTGTATCACCCACCATAATCCCAACGACATGAGCCAAAACTTGGCCCTTGTCTGCCATCTACGGAAATTTTCACCTCCAAACCTCTCAGGTTTCATGGCATCAGATGCTTTTGCCATTGCTAGATCATAAAAATAGGCGTAATCAGGTTTTTGGATTGTTGGAAAAAACAGCCTAATTATGAATAATCCAGATTTAATCTTGAGGAAAAGCCTATTGACTAAAAATGATGCAATCACACAACACAAATGAACAAGCCACATATTAAGAAATTACTCACAGTTCTTGCGCAGTGAATTGACGAACACGTCGAAGAAGTAGTTGCAGATCCACCAAGCGGTCGTGTGTGACGCTGCCCAAAAACCTGATTACCACCCTGTGCAGGAATGTTGCGGTAGTGGTTTCGGGGATCCCGCTTCCTCCAAGCCCGGTGCACGCAGAGATCGAAGGTCGACGAAGCGTAGCAGCTAGCGGTCAGAACAGCGAACGGGTGGGAGATGAAGTGTATGTCTACTCTGTGTTCCCAGCCACCAAGACGTCTCCTGGTGTTTATAGGCTCCAGCAAACATTTCATATTCCTCTCATCAATCAGACTGATAACTGCTCAATTGATTCAAGCAGAATCTGCCACCTTTATCAAGCAGGCTGAAACTGCCTATTTGATTGCAGTAAAACTGTCACCATTAAGCAGTCGAAACTGAAACGTCATTGACACAGCAAAAAATAAAAATGCACCTGTAACAGCCAGTTGTACACGCGATAATTTACGCGAAAATGCGCGGGCTGCGCGTGCGTGTATCAACAGTCTCCTTTTCTCTCACATGCATCTATTTTGCTCTGATAGAAGGCTCCCATATTTAAGCAAGGCAACCTCTCCTTGTCTTAGCAATACGGGACTATTATTGTGCATGCTTTAGAATTTACTAAATGGGCCACATGGACCAAATTCCAACATTCCCCCACCAATTCTAAAGCAGATCTAATAAAATTGATACAATCTTGTAGACACGTGTACAAAACGACTCTACTGGTCTAGTTACATATTATAGTAACACTTTATTGTGTGTTAATAAATATAGAGACGAACTTCTAGATACATTTATAAAACATGTCTACAAATTTGTAAAAAATAAAAAGTATTTCAGATTTGAGGACACCTATACATGATTTTTCATGTGAAATATATGTGTTGTACAGGATTCAAACCCAAGATCTCTCATCTCACACATAGCTTCCTTACCATCTCACCTACACAACAAACTTGTCTTACATAACATATAGTTTTCTCTTGAGTTTTACATGAAGAACAATTTGGTACACTTATTTGGTACGCTTTATAATGTTTCTACTTGCTAGTTATGATTTAAAGCATGTCTAAAAGTGTAACATCTTGAAACATTTTTACAATCATGTCAAAATGCATCTTTACATGATTATGGATATTATCTACTACGCTTTTTAACGTGTCTAGGCAATAATGACGATTTAAAATGTGGCTAACTTCATCTCTTTTTTAAGATGATTTCAATATCGTCATAAAAAATGTCTTTATAAGACTACCAACGCTGTAAGCGTGTCAAAAACCATGACAGTTTGACATGATCTCAAAATCATGTCAAAAAGCATCTTTAGGCACTAACATAGAAACTTTTCCAGTGTGTGTTACTACTATAACATAGTTAACGGGGGGGTTCTAGTAGTGTATACGTGTGTTGTGTGATGATTGCGTCCGTAGCTACGCGCGCGCAGTGTGATGACTTCGTCCGTCTTGCAGGTAATTTTGTGGCATATCGAACAGTTTGAAGCTCGTTTAAGTGAGGGAAGTCCCATGCGAATAAAAGAAATAGGAAATGAATGAGTCAACAATAGCGCAAAACTTTCAACCTAACTACACTAACGAGGTTTGCAACTTCACATTGAAGGCAAGAGCATATGTACCTGGAAACTAGACCATATCAACCGTGGCCTATCTAGGATGGATGGAGAGGGGGCTCATTTTCTTCCTTCTCCTCCTTCCTCCCCTCCTTTTCTTCTTCTTCCTCCTCTCTCCCTTCTTCCTCTTCTTATCCATAGCTCAAAATTGACAGGGGGTGCTCAGGGGCTCCAATGGACAGCATGAGGGTAGGAGGCTCCTGCCCCCCCAGCCCCAACGTTGGATCCACCCCTGCATATCAAAGAATCCTTTTTCCCCATCCTACTTCTTTTGTCCAACTCATAATAACCTTTTGGAGTTCGGTTGTGTTCATTTGCTTGGTTGTTCCTCTTCGGTGATATCTTGCCACAAAGCCAACTACTTTCGAGATGCAATGGCCTGCAAATATTCAGCATGATCCATATGAAGTGTTCTTTGGATGAAATCCCCCTCCCCACCCCGGAGAACCTTGCATGTATGGAGTACTAAATGAAGTCTATTTGTAAAATCTTTTCACAGGTGAGTACAACTTTACATGACAAGTCTAATGAGCTTAATTAATCCATAATTTACTATGATGATACTATAGTAATCGTCCTCCAATCTTGTGATCAAATGACTCGTTATGTTCGTCTCGCGAATTAACGCAGGGGTTGTGGATGTAGTTTTGTAAACTGACTTTATTCACCCGTAACTAACGGTTAAAAGTGTGTGACAAATATTTTTCACCACAACCAAATACTTGAAATATGCTACAAATATAGGTGCAGGTGGTGGTGTCTGTAAGGAATCGGATGCTCATTAGCCTAAGAGGGGGAGGGGGTGAATTAGGCAACTTAAAACTTTAACCTATGGCTTCACTAAATTTACACAAAGATAAACTAGAACATACTATCTAGATGTGCAACTAGGGTTGTTCTAGTGTGAAACTCCTATCCCAAAACGAAGTTTGCAACCTATAGCCAATCCTAGCATGATACTACTCTAGGAAAGTAAAGGCAGGCAAAGATTGCAATAGAGTAAATGCGGAAACGTAAAGGGGATGAGAGGAAGCAAACTCTTGACACGCGATTTATCCCGTGGTATCAGTAGGCACTAAGCCACCCCTAGTCCACGTTGTTGAAGCACTCACACAAGAGTATTGCTTCCCGGTCACCAAGTCTCTCCCAAGAGCACCACTTGACTTGCCACAAAGGCTAGCCACTTAGGCACTTGCCATGCTCCCTTGGTCACCTTGATGCCACCTCTACTAAGGAGCTTCTCCACCAAGGAAGGGGGTCTCCACGTCCCCCGCACAAAGTGTCCTAGCCACTCCACACCAAGCCGGAGGGTCGATAACGATTGTCGGTGAGCCACTTAGGCCCCAAGGCTTCGACGAACCTTGTACAACTTGATTCACTCAAGTATCACCTCACAAGGTTGGCACAACCTTGCACTCACTCAACTCTAAGCTAAGCCTAACACTAAGCACATACATAAAGCATATGCAAGTCTAAGGATGAGCAATTAAGCACTTGGATGGATTGGATATGATCTTCTAGGTGTCTTGAACTCCTCTGCACTTCCACACAATCAAGCAACCTCAAATGAGTGAGTGGATGGGGGTATAAATAGCCCAAGGCATCAAACTAGTCGTTGGCTAACGACCACTGAAAAAGGTAGCGTCGGATGAACTGATGCTAAATTTTCCATGGCGTCGGTTCATCTGGTGCCCCTCCCACGTCACATAGCCGTTGAGATTCTCTGACACAACTACTCCGATGCTATACACCGACGATCCGTCGGATCATCCGGTGCTGAAGACCTCGCAACCAAGTCGTCTCGATAGCTTCCACGCGACAGTCAGATAGACCGACGCTACCCCTTGACCAAGGCGTCAGATCATCCGGTGCTGAAGGCTTCGTCTTGGTGCATCTCTGTCTTGATTCAAACTAAGCGTCGGATAGACCGACGGTTGTCCCCACTCAGACTGTCGGATCATCCGGTGCTACTGTCTTCGCTGCTCTTCCTCTGCAACTCGTCCGACGCATCTAGAAATTGGACCGTCGGTTCATCCGACGGTGCCTAGGGTTTTAACCAGTGTACAAACTCGTTCGACGATTGCACCGACGCTTGCTATGTGGGTACCGTCGGTTCATCCGACGGTGTCTTTTCTTTTCCTTTCTTGCTCGGTTTTGACCCTTGATTTTCTCATTTTGGCATGTGGTTTTCTTGCATCCTTGGGACCTATAAGTGTCTACAAATACATGCTAAAACAATATGGTTAGTCCCAATGATCATGTTATCATGAATCACCAAAATCAAACTCGAACTAATGGCTAATGAGACCATGTTCGCTACAGTGTCTGATCTCAGCTATTCCACTAGCATCTAGAGCCAATAGATGTGCATGCCTCTGCTCCTTTTATCTTATCTGCAGTATAATCAAGACAAAGCATCATCTGAAAAAGGAGGCATCGTCTATCACCAGTTCACCACCATCCCTCCTAGCTTGTTGCCGTATCATCTCCTTATCCACATCCACAAGCATATTATTATCCTAAAAGAACATAGGTAAGTTATATATTGCCTACATAGGAACACAACAATACCCTAAAATAATTGTTTTGGACGATTTTCATATTGATTGGGAAACAAATTAAATAGAGCCATAGATATGGGGAGTGGTACATACCACCAGTTCAGTTCCAATTTGGTTCTGCCACATCTGAATACAATGTGCTGGTCCACGCATAGAGATGGTAAAAGGCTATTTAATTTGGGAACATATCTAGTGGAAACCGACCTCTTCATGCAAAACTATGGAAACTTCAATCTGAGTCACACGATCTTGATCCAAGGGAGAGCTCATGGGAGGTGGAAGGAGTGATTTGCAAAATACATGGGAGGTGGGAGGCGTGATTTGCAAAAGTGATTTTGCAAATCACTCCTCCCACCTCCTCTGAGCGCCCCGTTGGATCAACATCGTGTGACTCAGATTGGAGTTTCCATAGTTTGCATGGAGAGGTTGGTTTCCACATGATATGTTGCCATTTAATTTAGCTTAACAAATTTGAGGATCCAGTTTTTTTTTTTTGACAACAGAGGATCCAGTTCAATAAACATCAAACTAGTATACACATGAATGTACAGCCTTGTGTTGTTTGAAAAAAGAAAGAAGAGTTTTTCAAATTTAATTCGTACTAGCGCTTAGGTCAAGATAAACCAATTCAGTAACATTTTCCAAGAACGATAAGAAAAGGTCGACACTTTCCGATGAAGCGTCCAAAAGATAAGCCTTTTCCCGGCTGTTCTTTTCTGATTTGATTTGCTGCTGCAGCGCTGGACACGGATAGACAAATGTGGAGAGTGAGTAGTAGTGAATAGTAAACATTTTGATCAATCCGGATACCCAAGCTGATCATCAGATCGCGGAGGCTGCTGCTTGCTGGTGGCCGGCACGGTGGGTGGGAACACGACATGGCGTCACGTAGGTAGCCTACTCGCTAGCCTTTAGGTGCATACGTGCAGTGCACGGAATGCTGCTGGCCTTGGCGCGTTTAGGTGTCTGCGCTGCTCCATTTTCTATTCGAATCCTAGAATAGTCTATCTGGTTATCGAGATTTTTCGGTCTAATATTAATTTTTTCCGCACCTGTAATCCTCTATATTTCATATTTCAAACTAACCACTAGCTGCCGAACCCACAAATCAGTCCCCAACACCCCCACACACCACGTCCGCCTACCCACACACCCCTTCCTCTCTCTCCCCCGGTCGCTTTCTCTCTCCTGGCCAATTTCTCACTCTGCGGCCCTTCCCCGCCCTCTCCCCTCCCCAGCGACAGCCCAACCCCGGCGGACCTCTCTCCACTCTCACTCCCCTGCCGCTGTGCGGCCCCAACCTCTCCTCTCTCCCAGTCCCAGATGACAGCGGAGATCTCGAAGTCTTCCTCAATCCACGGCTGTAGGCCTCCCACGGGTAGGCCGACGTAGCGCCCTCTCCCTAACAGCGGCAACTGGCATGCTAGATTTTGGCCGAGCTCCCGCACATTGAGTGGCTTCTAGCTCTTCCTTGGCCCTACCTGCGCCGCCCCCTGCTCTCTGTCGGAGCAGGAGGAGAAGCAATGGAGCATGGGCTGTGGCAGCCTGTGGCGGAAGGTGGAGCTTGACAGTGAGATGGCGGCCGCACTCTCGTTCTCTCCCTCCTCGACCTCCCTCAGTGGCTGTCATCACATTCCTGTCCTCCTCTCTACCTTGCAGCTCCCCTAGATCTGCCGGCATGGTGTGCAAGTTGAGGACGGGGAGTGGCCGGCGGGAGCAAGGCGGCACGGAGTAGGGCACAACTTCCTGTTGTGCGGAGCTCTGAGCCTTCGGCGGTGGGCACACGGGTGGAGCTCCCTGCTCCGTCCCTGCACCGGCGGGCACGCAAGTTAGGTTCTCCTTGGAGGTTTGTGTAATTGCCTCGAAATTATATCTTTCTTATGCACAAAAAAACCCTTAAACAATCTTGATTAAATTCCTTAGTACAAGAAATAACTACATTTTCCTTGTGAAAAACCTTAATTAAGTTTGGATAGCATAAACCTATAGCATTAATTAAGATTCTTCAAATTATAACAATGTATTCCAACTTGAATGGATTCCACTACATTATTACCACCTACGTTTATGCTATCAGCTCCCTTCGTTTCAAATTATAGATCATTTGCATAGATTATCAACCTAAATAACAATGTATGTTTTAAAATTTGTGCGAGTATATAGAGAGAGCGAAAGAGTGAATCGATGCACAGGGAACCTAGTTTGAAGCAGAGGATCCCATTCCTTCATATTTCTACATGATGCCATGGATGATTATACCATGTTATGATATACAAATTGATGACAACTTTACTTAGTTAGGAAGAGATTAACACTTATATACACATGGGCATCCTTTTTTCGTGGTGCACTTCGCGTGTAGACCAAGCTGTTTTCGGCGGGCATGCATCATGGATGACGCACACTACGCTCCGTACCTCCGTACGCAACTCATTTCATCAGTGTCACATCATCAGTTGATACAGGTACCGGAAAGACAAGAAAAAAAACCCCGAGCTTTCGCTCCAGTACAAAGCTCCAGCAAGCAGCCACCCTTGCTGTGCCTGCGTACTCGTCCTCTCCCGGCCGTGATCCTCATCTTCCACAGCCCTGACGCTGACGGCTCCACAAATCACACGCACAAGCCGCGGAATGTTCTTTCCTCCTGCTGAAAAACAATGCAGTTTATGACATGTATAATGTTGGTTATACAAGAATTATTAGTGACTTTAATAACTACAAAATATTATGTGCAAGCAAGTGCAACTAAAGTTTCTCATCAAGTTTAGAAGCTTCGGTTCCGCACAAGCTTTGCTTATACAAGGACTGAAAGTTAGTGGTATGTCAATCCATTCAAGTTTGGATAGGTTTGGCATTGCAAATTAAACAATTTTAAACATTAGAAGTTATGTATGTGCATTGTGGTTTGCTTGGTTGCATCAAGATCATAATTAATCTTGCATACACAAAATGAAATGCAAATTTAGAATACATGACATTATTAGGGTCCTCAGTAACAAGAATAAATAAATGTTGTTTAAAAATTAAGTACCGTTGCAACCATCATTGGTTGATTTCCAAACCAGGTGGTCCTTGCGATTGTGATAACTCACAGGTTTACAAGACAGAAAATGGAATAATAAAACAAAATCAAAGTCCAAAGAGATTCCCCTAATCTTGTTTGGTTGATCATTCTACATCATGCATGAGAAAGAACAAAAGTTTAATAAGCGCACAATGACAACATATGGTACCTAACCTGCCAGTTTTTTTTGACAACATACCATTACCACATATATTATATTAAAGCAGCAAACTTACAGAAAGGCCCTTCGAAAAGGAGCCAAATACAACAGAGTCCCTACAACTAGATCCAGGAACGCCGTCAGAGGCCAGGACGCCGGTGAGCTGATGTAGAGGCATTTTAGACGCGTAGAAGCAGCGGTGCGGAAGGGCCGTGTGGTGCCAAGGCTTGAAGAGGCTGAAGACGGCGTCGATGGAGAACGCCGCCGACGACCCAAAGATGAAGTAGAAACTGGCGTCGACGAGAATAAGGTCGTCGTCTTCAAAGCCCTTGGGAGGCTCATTGCCAAGACGATGGCGGAGGATCTTGAGAAGACTCGATGCCATATGAGGAGGTGCTGCTAGACAGAGGTCTGAGGCACAGACAGACGCTGAGTCTGGGTCGGATCGATGCTTTCTACAACAGACAAGTCTCCAGGAGGGGAAAAACAAATACATCCGAACAACCATCTATAAGCCATCACCGGCATCAGATCGACCCAAGAAATCAGACACCAGAGGGCGCTACGGGAGCTGAAACAGAGGCAGATCGGTGCGTTCAACAATGATTCACATTGGAACAACCACCAAAAAAATCTGCAAACCCTGGACAGACATCGCATCGGCTGGAAAGCATCCATACTGCAGAGCGAAGGGCGAGGCAAAGGGAGGTGGATCTCGGAGCAAAAGAGGGTGAGGCGAGGCGACCAAACGGAGGACGAGATCCACACGACGGAACGAAGGAACTACTTTATTTAAGCATACCTTGGTTGGGCCTTCGTCGACGGTGACGGTAACTGCCGTAGCAGCAATTATGGTGGCGACAAAGAACACCACCAGGGGAGAACCCATCTTGGGTCTCCTAGATGTACTACAACTAAAAGGGGGCCCCTTTCCCCACCCGCTGTGGCGCGAGCGCCAAAGCAAGGAGGGAAGGGTCCAAGGGAAGCGAAAGGCGGAGGCGGCAAGGGAGAGGTGGCTGGAGGAGGCTGGAATCTGGGGCGGCGGCGGCAAGATGTACGGTGAAAGGAAGAGAGGTGGAAGACGACACTACAGGGAGTCGGTACACGCGAGACTTCGCGCGAGAATGATGAGCAGCCGCCGCCCGCCCCCCCCCCCCCCCCCCCCCCTCCTGCCAGTTGATTAGTTCCAAGACCAAACAAGCACCATAATTGGGATTTGTCGTCTTGCTTCTCTCTGCTTTGAGGGATCTTTGTGTAATTCAGTTCTCTTTTGAGGACCTATCTGTAATTTGGGGCTGTGATACTTAATATATATGTTTGTTGTAAAAAAACAAGGACCATTGGGTCCATTTTCATTTTGTGCAGTAGCGCTATGTACGAAATTGAGTGCACACCTCTTTTTTTTTATCACGCTTGATTGCTTCCATGGAGAGAAATGAGAGCATTCCTCATCTTAATTTCCTGAGCATACAATTTTTTTAAAAAAAATATATTTCCTAGTTTCAAAAATATATAAACAAATTAAAAGCCAGATGAAAAAGACGGCTATAAATCCGAATCATTCTCTGGGCTGCAAAAATCAAGCCATATATCCAACCGATGATTTTCTTCTTCCTCTTTTAAGTTTTTACTAGCAACATGCCCGTGCGTTGCTACGGGCAAAACATAAGTAGATAGAAAAGGATAAATTATTGTTACCATATTACATGACCTGCAGATTGCATTGCTTTATTCAGAGAAACAAATATGTACATGTTATTTCTTTCAATCAAAATCACTACAGCAACCTGATAAGCATGTGTAGTCTTTTATCCTAGCTTTTTTTCCCATGAGGATATAATTTTAATCTTAAAACATGCCAAATTTGATCTGTATGTGATCTGACGCAGCAAATTGGACTTATTTCCAAATGGCAAGAACAAATACATAGGCAGGACATAATAGTCTGTTTGTTGTAGTAGTCAAATGTCTTGGAACTGATTTAAACTATGCAACCAATTTTTTCATTGACCGTAGAGTGCTCTTATAACTCAGAAGAACCATATGGAGCATCCAGTTGAAGCCTTAGTCATTTACAAATAGCATGATGTCAGCCCATGAAGTTTGCATTTTCAGGTCTTCGTCATTGCTATATCCTAATGCTGCCACAAGAATGTCAAAATCGGAAAAGAATAAAACAAAGAAGAGCTCCGAGAAAATCATTGTTAACTTGATCATGTGATTTACCTCTCGACGTCCGAACTATCTTGTTTTCTTCACAAGAACCTCAATGTTGTTCAACAAATCGACCGGAACAGTGAACGGACGTGATCGTAAATGCCTCTAGTAACCACATCATGCTCCTTAATTAATCAAATAGCACGTCAACCCAGAAAATTTATGCCAATCTGATAAGAAAGCTCATGAGTCATCTGATTTAAAACTACAACAGCTTCATATGCATTAGCAAGCCCGCAGTAGAGTGTCTCTCATCATCATTCTCTATAATTGTATTTCACCTAGCAGCACCAAACCAAATTACTCAAGTGAGATTTGATCTCCGGGTTTTTTAGAAAAGCAAAATGGATCAAGTGAAATTATGCAGAGGTGAAAGTTCCTGCTATCTAAATTTGTTTTAGCAGATATGGACAAAATGCTTTGTTATTTGCAGGAATTAAGACTGAACAAGATCCAAATTTGGAGATTAACTGTTCACACATAAGAATGGATGTTAGCCAATTCCAAAAACCACCCAACTCTAAATTTGGATATTAACTATTACTGATTACATTGGCAAAGCAACCCAAGACCTGCTGGAATGAGGGTAAAGAAAATATTAGGTGTGCGGCACGTAAGAATCATATATCAAAGGAAGTATTCATTGGGGATCGAGTCCCAGTCTGTAACATACCGGAAATTTGATTGTTTTTCCCATGAGTGAATTTTCGCAAATTTTAAACTTTTTGTTTGAACTTGTGTGCTACCAATTTTTGACCCAAATTGCTAGCCATTCATCTACAATCCAGTATAAGTTAAAACCATATAAAATTATTTTCGAGCTATGGTGCAAATTGTGAGTTGGACTTCCTTGGATTTCGTTTTGGATCTTAAAATTGAGTGAAGTTTGAATTTGAAATCTATTCAAATTCAAACTATACGATTTAGGTAATTACAAAACCTGTTTTACTAACTTGTCTAACTTCTAGCCCGATCTACCAAATGGCCTGTTGTAACCCATCCAGTTCAGCCCATCATATCTTCCCAGCCGGCCCGATTCAGCTTCACCCGTGAAGCCCAACCAGCAGCCCAGCCAGCCCAGCAGGTGCCCTTCTTTTTCTCTCTACGACCGCCAGGCGGGACCCACTTGTCGGTCTATCTATTCCTCTTTCTTCCTCCTTCGTCCGTACCCGGTCGTCACGCGCTGCGTGCGTGCGCACGCGATGGGATGGCCGGCGCTGCGCTGGCACACACACCTAGCCGTGCGAGCGCCCTAGCCCCGACCTCGAATGCTCCTACAGGGGAAATTGGACTCCTTTGCCCTCGAGCTCACCTCTGGAACCCTAGGCTCGGGCCACAGGATTGCAACCACGTCGCTGCCATGGCTCAGGTGCCATGGATGGCCATGGGGCAAATTCGCCCTTGCGTCGAGTGCGCCGCCTCCTATAAGAACCATCCGTGCCCCAGCCGCTCCTATCCCTTGCGCTGCCGCCGCCCTGGGGATTCGTTTCCCCAAATCCTCTACCACCAGCCGATTGAAACAGAGAAGGAAAAGAAAGGGGGAGAAGAAATAGAAGGAGGAGGAGGAGACCCTGGAGCCGAGGGCGCCGCTGCTCGCAACGCCGTCGATGGCCGTGAGGAAGGGCGCCACCAAGGAGGTCACTCGCGCCCCACCGTTCGCCTTTGTGCAGCGCGGTGCCGGAACGCGGTGACGTCGTCAAGGCACTGGCGACCATGGAACGCTGAATGCAGCTGACCGGCGCTCTCGTCGTTGGGAACGTCCGCACCGAGGAGAGGTCATCGTCAACACCAAGGCCCGACATCCCTGCTTCTTCTACCCGCACCGAGGAGCCGAGCACCATGGCGCCCACGACGCCCTGACGCCGCCATAGAGAGGAGCTGGACCGCTGCTGCATCGACGACCACGCCGCCGTCAAGGAGCACCGCGCGGCACCGGGAGGACGTCGAGTACCACGATGACCGCGAGACGAACACGACACCGAGCCGGCCTGCTCCACACCACATCGCCACTGCCACGAACCCTTCCTGCCTCGCCGTGACCCCCCACGAGCCCGTTGGTGAGCCGCCCGACTAAGATGCCTCCTTTCCCCCCTGCAGCTTGCCTGTGACACCGGCCTTCGTGCTGTGCTACTTGTTTCTGATGCCCCTCGAACACCAGTGACCATGGATGGCTTGGCCATGGTAGGAACCATGCACTCCCTCAACGTGTTCGATGTTTTATGTATGAGCCATGACCCTATAGTTCAGACTTTCTTAGCCCTCTCTTGCACCGTCCATAGACACCACCTTGTCTGCCTGTGTTGGCCGGCCTTCGAGCCGTGCTCGTCTTTGTTTCCCCCCAGATCACCGAAGCTTTGGATGGCATGCCGAAGATGCAAGTTTTGGCATGCCTATGGCCTGCTCGACGCTTGCGCTTGGGCCAAACCTGTCCTGTTGAACCCGACGTGCTTGCTCTCTAACCTTTTAGCTTGCCCAGCGATCTGTAATCCTACAGGCCACTACCTTGCTTACCTGTGTTGTCGGTCGTCGCGCCGTGCAAGCTTCCTATCTTCTCTAAAACTCTTGTGACCGTGGCTGCCTGTTGAAGCTACACCCTTGCACGCCCCTTAGCTGTTCGACGTTTTGTGCGAGAGGCAAACACAGCCACCCGTTCACCCCCCCTTTTTGCATCGCCTCTGTCCGGCCGTCGCGCTGTGATTTTCTGCAGGAGAACGCGCCGCTGCCGCAGACGAACCTCGCTGTCGGCGAGCCTTGCTGCCCTCACCTTTGTACCAGAGTTGCCAACTGGCCTTCGTACCGCGTTAGTCGGTGTGCGAGCCACCTTTTTCCCTGCAGGGGTCGTGCCACCACCTCGCTCGCAGCCGCTCGCCATGCACCCGGCCGTAGAGGCCTTGGCCGGGAAACACACGCTAGGGTCCCTAGCTGTTGCGCCACCGAGCATCCTTGCCTCGCCGCACCGCCACGAGACCGCACGCCCCCAGCGAACCCCAGTCTGTCGGCGCAACCTCACCACGCTGCCGGAGTCGCTCTCGGCCGAACCTACGCCATGGCGTCGTGGGCGCCGTCGAACCCCAGAAGAGTTCGGGGGTGCAAAACCAGACTTCTGTGTGTAAACCTTGTTCGGGTTTCAGTTTGTGCTTTGGCCCATCACAGCCGTCTTGACCCAAATCTAACCAGGCCGAACCAAGCTTAGTTCGAGAACCTTTTTTTGGACTTTGGAATCTTGGGCCGGACTGGACCAGCCCATTGGGCCACTAACACTTTGGGCCCACTAAAGGGCCACAACCGACGACCTGGGCCCAGCATTGACGTTATGGTGACGTCAGCAGGTTTTTAATAAAACCCTTTATGTTTTAATAAGGGTTTTAATAAATGTTTTATAAATGCCTTTCCCTTTGAAAAATCATAACTAATTACCTGGAGCTCCGAAAAATGTGAAACCAATTGCGTTGGTTTCATAATTCCGAGACGCTCGCCGCTATCCTATTCTTCTCTGCTCTTGCCCTTAAACCGAGCCTTTTTATCCTTGTGTTCATAATGTAGAATTCGTGGCCGCTGCCCGCCACTGCGCTATGTGGGTCTGGGACGCCGGAACCCCGCAACTAGTCATTGGCGTGTCGCGGACAGGAATCCTACCCCATGACTGCATCACTTACCCTTCCTACACTGCTGCCTTCGCTTTGTGCTACTTTGCGCATAACCCGCTTCAACTCTATGATGTTATGCGCTGTGAAGCGTGTACCGTACCATGTGCTTGAAGCCTGGATGTCGCCCGTGATGTACGGCCGTGTCGTGAGCAGAGGCCTCTGCTTCACGAACGGCAACCCCGAGTCACAACCTAGCTACCTCGCCATGGACGTTGCCGCATCGGGAGTACATGCCTCGTAGCGCTCTTAAGCATGGCTTTCTGTATCGTCACCCAATATCGGTTACCAGTTGGCCCTTTCTTTCCCTTTGAGCTGTCACCGCATATCTTGGCATGGTAATGCCTTTTCTAATTTATCTTTCTCTCGCCTTGCTATCACCATCCTTTGAGCTACCGTTTTGACCCTCTGTGGGCTTAGACCTTACCAGAGTTCGATCTTAGTCTTTCAAGCAGCACCTAATGCATGTGTTCCTGTAGGCCATACTAGCTTGTTCCCTGTTCATCCAAATCCTTTTAGTTCATAAAGTTAGCAATTGTGGCACTACTGCTCTTCGAATCCTTAACCAAACTCTGACAGGCGAGACCGAGTGTTGTGACCTTGAGCAGCTACTCCATCCTGCTCAATCTCTCCAATCTGACCTACGGGGCCCACATGGTGACTTGTGGGGCCCGGTTGACCTCTGAACTTACCATGCTAATCAATCCTAAACCTAGCTTATGGTTTTCTAACTTGCTAACTTGTGTTTTCTGTGCTTTTTTGCGACTAACTAAATTCATAAAATATTTCTTTATTTGACAATCAATAATAAATTGTTTCTACCTTAGAAAAATATGAAATCAGTTTATGTATTCTTCTAAAATTATGAAGCACCCGTTAGACTAGCGTTTGGAGTTATTTGGTTCTTTATTGCTTCTCTTTGGAGTTATTTGCATCTAGACAACGAGTTTATTTATATTTGCGAATCTAGGAATTCCCGGAGCTGAGGAGTCGAGCCAGAAGATCAAGTACAACTACGGACACTCCGACGACTACATGCACACAGGTGTTCACACCCGACTGATTCTGAATACCTATTAGGCATTGCTATCTAGTATGCTAGCGCTTTACTTTAAATGCATGTTGATGAACCTTGCACGACCTTCTTTTATTATCCTATCCTTGATTGCCCTACTACTATATATATAAGTGTGTATATACGCTGAGCTTCGCGATGCATGTGTTGGGATGGGAATAGTTGTTCTTGGCATGAGTGGGGTAAAACCGGCAGGAGAAGGCGGTTTGGGTACTTTGGTGGGGGTGAGCTCGAAACAACCGATCTGGGATCGGGGATGAGGGTGCAATCCTCAGTGCATTCCCACTTGTACGGTTTTCGGAGCACAAGTATTGGGGTTTTAACTGCGGATGGAGGACATGAGCTTGCCCCGGTCTGAAAGCGAGTGGATCAACTTATCGAAAGGACTATCGTACACACCACCTCGCCGAGAGTGGGGTTAGGGCCGAGTTGAGCTCGGCAAGTGCGGAACCATACCTGCCAGCAGGATAGAGGGTATCAGTGGGGGAGAGGTGGGAGTGAGACCACCCTCTCAGAGCGACTCCCGTGTGGCCACACGAGAGCATTTCACAGTTCCGGTGCAATCCCCACTGCGCGCGGGGGGGGGGGGGGGGGGGGGGGGGGGGGGGGGTCGTTTTGAGAGCCGGATGTAGGATGGGACCGTAACTACGGAGAGTTCGCACAGTAGGGTGGGTTTGGTCGGTTCGCTACCGACTGGGCTCCATCCTGAGTTGGGTACATGTGTACATGCTCTGCAAAGTTTTGATCTATACGTATAACCGCATCCTCGATCATGGACAAACCTTGAAGACATGTTCGTTCCTCATGTTTTTGGATTTCTACCTCCCCCTGTAGTTGAGAGTGTGGCTGGTTGCAGTCGGTTAGAGGAGAGTGGCTCCCTCTATCTCGTCGATCCGATTGCAATCATTGAGGTGCGAGGAGAGGAAGTTCTCGCATCGACCCTAGATGGAGATAGGATGTGGAGACGGGTCCCTGGGGTACCAGGTGTTCCTGAGTTGTGATGAGAGTATGGTTTGGGACTTATATGGAGATGAATTCTTTTTATGCTTTGCTGCTGCTGCATAGGAAACCTGAGCTTTTACCTTGCCACTTTTCTTACCCATTAGAGTTAGGCCACTTAAAGCTGCATACAGTCGGTGATGTGAACCTACCCCATTCCTTGGGGATAGTTTTGTGAGTGTGTAGGATTGGACTTGGAGTGAGTGTCCGAGTTCGAGGAGTCCATGAAGGAAAGGTTGCGTTGCTTCGCTCAAGGATGCCTGTGGTGAAGATTGAAGATGAAGACTTGAAGCCCTAGCTACCGCTACGCAGGATTTCTACTTGTCGCTTAGCCCAAGGGGCTTGTACTAAATTCGTCTACCGAGATCTTTCGGATGTAAATATTCTGTGTTGTACTCTGATTTCGTTGTATGGAAATGATATTATACTGTAATGAGTTCTGTATGTGATAGCCACTGATCTAGGGACTATCACAAGGGTACAAGGAGTCGGGTTTTCCTCACCGAAAACTCGGGGCGTTACAGGTGGTATCAGAGCCGTACTTGACCGTAGCACGCAACCGTAGCTTGGTCGATAGCTTAGGAACATTCTATACGCTCTATTTTATATATACCCCCTTGAACTATTTTAAATCCGCCTTTCCTGCTTTGAAAATCTTATACCTTACCTGCGACAATGCAACTTCTTACGTGGACTAGTTAGGAGGAGGCCGGAGATAGTTTGGGTAGTATAAGAATACCTTGAACCACTAAAAGTAGAGTCTACCTTGATTGACATGCCACAAAGTAATTAGACCGATTAGTGTGCGAGATCTCAACGGTTATGAGTCAGCCTTGAGATGGCACTATCTATAATGCTTTGAATGTTTGAGTGCTTGATTCTTATGGATCTTATTGGATCTTGTGGTTCTTACTATTGAGTGTAGGATTATATATTAGCGAATATATTCATGTTTTTACTTGACTCCTAGAATAGATAACCTAAGAGCCATCCTAGTTAGCAAAGACCACCACAATGCAATGCTTTGGATGCTTTTAGCTTAAGAAATCCAGAGATAACTCAAAGGAGGACAAGTCATCTATATAAGCCAAGTATAAGGAGTATCAAAGTTCTGCCTCATGAACCAAAGACAGAAAGTACGACACTGCCATTCGAGGTCTAGATTTTGGATAAGCCACCTCATGCATTTTGGGATCAAGTTACTAATGTGGATTAGAGAGTACTCGATTTGGAACCACCCACTACCTCGAAGTTGTCAGTATTTGAAGAACCATACAAGGAGTAAAGGAGCTACAATCGGAGCCCTCAAGTATACTCAAGCGGATACATGAAGGACCACTCTGCCATGGATCAAGAGATTGAGGTCGAGATCAACCTTACCTCAGAACAATTTCTAATTCCCGAGACTTTTTATTGTGTGCACAACAGTGACTAGAAAGCAACTACAATGAAGCTCAAGATGCTCGAAGCTAGAAGTGCATGTACCCTATGGAAGCATATAATGGTTAAGCTCAACTGAGTACCCTAAGATATCAGTGACACATTTTGGATAATTTCAGTCGGAACTCAATTATCGGATAAAGATGAAGTACTCCATATGGAACAACAATCAATACAGAAAAATTTATTCAAGTACTTTACCTTTTGTAAGGCACCTTATGAAGGGCCCGCTTTGGAATTGCTAAGGGAATACAATGTTTGCCGAAGAGGATCTTCACCTAAACGCAAGCTGATCCTTGTGGAGACTCGAAGAAACATGGAAAACTCATATCTTGGTAATGATTCATCAGTGAGAGCGACTAACACTTCAGAAGACAACCCAAGTTAATGAGGGAGTGGATATAAGCACATCGAACCCTCCACGGATGGACGAATGCGCGAGTTGTATGGAATTGCGCTGCCGACCATGTATTCGGAAGTAACAAATCCATGCATAAGGAATACCCCTAAGTAGACAAAACCTCAACCTGGAAGCTATTGTTGAGGTTTCAGGATTGATCCAGATGACTAAAACTCAAAGGATACAAGGTTTGCACGACACAAGTAGTTGTCCTAGAGTCATTTTTATTGGATTAACACCTCTTACACCCCTAAATATTTCTTTTGGAATTACTGTGTGAGCGTGAAACAACTACACACCACGAGGTGTGCTTTTGGGAATATGATGCATGAAGGACTCTACAGGAATTATGAGGTCGACATTTGGAATGAGATACGAAGCTCAATGGATCCCACTTTTGGAGTGAGCAGATATTAAGGAAGCCCTACTGGACATCGTGTAATGAACTAGTGGGAAAGAAAACTAACTCGACAACTACTAGACACAAGTTATCTGTACGATCTCGTATCTGACACCTTCCACACTATTGGAAAATAAGTAAGAAGTAGTTGTGAGCACAAGTGTGGAATATTGCTCACTTAATAAAGTGACTTTATTTGGAATTGTTAAATAGCACAGCAAGGCCTTCAAGGGAAGAATATTTCCAGGATACCAGAAGGTGAGAATGCCATCCAGAGGAATGAGACAAAGAAATTGCGAAGGATCATGGTTTACACCGTGGTTGGATAAGAGAACTGATCTTTCCTTACGGATATGACAACGAAGGACGTTCTAAGGAGTGGATTAAAGTTTGATGGTATTCCTAAGGGTTGACATCAGCTATGTATCCTGAGTTTGCTAAACATCCAGGGGCCTACTCGCAAGATGGATCTTCACCCTTTGTTGTGTTTCCGCTGCAACTTGTAAAATCCATATCAAATCACAGAAAAATCCAAAAATTGCAAACCCAATTTTCTTGTGCTCTATGTGACTAGACCTACAACTTTTGCAAAGCTTGTGTATACTTTTGAGCTTTAGTTTGTGCTTGAAAAATTCAAATGTGAAATACCTAGATCTGTGTTTCTGCAAAATCCCTATATGGTCTTGAGCTGGATTTTGGATATGTTGTGAGTACTAGCATGTGTAGGTCCTGTGCCAAAATTGGCAAAAAGTTACTAAAGGAATATGTTTATATGAATTATCTTGTGAGATTTTCAAATCTGCCTAGATGATTTTTGTAGCTTAAAATATAATTATTTTTGAGCCCTACTTCTGGCTATCTTCTTGTAATGATAAAATGCACCTCTGGTGAATTTATCATGATTTTATCTCTGTTAGAAATAGTATTTCCTGATTTATGCTTAGTTTTAATTATAAATGTGTTGTTCAAGATCTATAAAGGCTATAGATGTGTTTGTTGGTTTCCTAGACTTGTTTTGGACCATAGAAAGAGTGAGAGAAAGTTTGGGTCCAGAAGTGTTATATTTCTTTTTATATGCATTTATCTTGTTTTTGGTGAATAGAAATGCCATATTTGATATATGTATTTTCATTGCTTCAGCAAGTGTGCATGTGTAATCAATGGCTTGTCTTAAACTTATTGAGATCAGGGAACACCACTCTCGGTGTTTTATGATTTATTTTGTTGCATAAAAGTGAAAGAACCTTTGTAGGTGGAATATCTAAATTAATTGGGAAAATCACAAATCACACCTAAGGATCTTGTGTTTGTGTTGTCACACTTGCTAACAAGTTTATAACCAACCCCTTGCTGTTTTGTGTTAATTAAATTAATTTATTTGTATATATTTGTACACAGTCACTATTAAAAAGTCTAGATAACAAAACAACGCATATTGTTCCTTTATGGGAAGAGTATGCTGAATGTATTATTATCAACGTGAAAGTGGTCAACCATGCACCCCATGGTTGTCATAAGTTGTATTGAAGTTAATTAAATCAAATTGTTACTTAAGTCTTGCATTTGCATCCTCCGTGTAGAAGTTCCCGACGGTAGCTACACGCTCGAGCCAGTGGACGTGAACGAGGGAGCAGGAGGAGACGTGCAATACGTCACCGTAGAGCAAGACCCGGGCCGAAGTCTGGAAGTTTGTCTAACTGCTTGTGCCAACGTAGGAAAGCCCCGGTTTATCATTAACCCATGTTTATTTAAATTATGCAACTATCTTTGTTATTCTATGTGCATTTACATTCAGGAATTGAATGAAACCCTAGTTGCATGATCCCTAGGTGCCTATGTTCTTTTACTAGTAGGCTAGGTCGTTAGATGCTATGCTCTAAGGACCCGGTAAAAGTCGAGTGATGTTCGTCACTTGCGAGAATAGGATTTCCTTTTTGGAATCACCCTATTTATAAATGGATTGCTCATGTGGTAAGAGCATGGGATTTGGGCTCCAGTCCAGTGGCTTCGTGGGCTAAGGTTTTGAATGTACTAAGTACTTGTCGGGAATGGGACCGGTAATCCTAGTACCTTAATGAGACAACACGGGATTTTACTACTACTACTCTCGATTCGTCTCCTGCCTGGCTTGCAACCGGGAGGAGGGTACATGTGTAAGGCTGGGTGTACTAGGTGGGGCATGCCAGATAGCCTTGTACCCGAGACTGTGGGCTATTATCCCAACCCGAGGATTTTTGGGAACCGTTTGGTTGGTGTCAGCTATGTTGGGGCACCGCTCCGTGTGTTTAGGTCTACCTTGCAAGGTTTATGAATCAATCGATTGTCGGCCTCTCACCGTTATCCGAGGCGGCTTAATCAACTGGCCATGATATCCCTTAATGATGGAACTATGTGAAATCTTCTGCGTGAATTAATTGTATTGTACAATTCTTGATTGTATTAGTTGCTCATCATAGTAATGGTAATCTTACTAGAACCTGAGCTAAAATATTGAAAGTAAGGATCCATGATCCTAGTTTCTTTTTGGCAAAACAAACCCATCAGCCAAAAGCCTACATGTCTAGAGGTAACTTTTGTCGGGTAAGTCTTGCTGAGTATTAGTATATTCAGCCTTGCTAATTATTGTTTTCAGGTGGAGTTGTTTGGCCTAGTGAGATTCCACCCGACTGGGAGCTGGAATGGGTGGATGATGACGCCGAGTAATGGCATCACAGGTGGCCTCTTGTGATGTCATATTGTATCGTATCGCTATCAGTACTTCCGCTGTTTTAATAAAACTCTGAACCATTTACCTTCTTGTCAAAGTACCATGATTTGTAATAATGAACCCTACGGGGAGTTTGGTATTAATTTGTATGGCACTCTGGACTCTCCTTCGTGGGAGTTTAATGCATACGTTCGATCCTCTCTGTGCTTTCAAGTGATTTACCAGGTGTAAACCCGACAACACTCAACAGGATGATTCTTTATTATCGCGTAATGACCAAATGGAGTGGTTTAGGCGATAGTACAGAATTATCTCGGATGGGGTTGTCACATAGGCTGACAGGGTCAAGGTGGAGCGGCTGACTGGTGGTCTACTAGTGATGGATAGAATGGGCCGAACAGTTCGCGGGGCACATAGCGGACAGTTCAAGATGGCTGGCGGACAGTTCACTTCGAGGGTGAACATACCGTGGTGCATGGCGGAGAGACTGGCGGCAACAGGCTGGTCATACCATGGGACAGAGGCAATGACAGGATTAGCAATGACGACATAGGAGCGTGGCGGCTGATGGAGTTATTATTCTCTGTGGCGTGACGACACGTGGCGCGAGCTCAGGATGTAGGTTTTCATAGGTGGAGTTTGCGTTCTTCCAAATCAGCAAAGGCGCGGATCGATTCGAGTTGCACGTGCGGGTTACTGAAGCATGAATCCAATGGTGTGGTGGTACCAAAGGGCTGACCTGGAAGGAAGTATAGACGGTGATGTCTGTACTTGCAACTAGAGTAATCTGGTTGGACATGGCTGCAGGAGACTACGGTGTAAGACATCTGGCATAGGATGGCAGCGGTAACGGAAGAGCAATGCTAATGTGGCAATTTTGATATGTGACTCGGTGGTGATTGTGATGTTCTTAGTATCATGGATGCAGTCTAGTAGAGCATGGTGTTAGATTTGGTTGCTGTTTTGCTTGAGATGAATCTAATTTTACTTGGCAAAGATTGTGGAGATAGAAGAGAAGGGTGCACAATTGCAGGTGGAGTCATGAAGTCAGAAATTGCAGGGATAGCAGTGTTTCTTCGGGCAGCTCTTGATAGAGTGGCAAAGATGACTCAAGTCGGGTGTACATGGAGGTTCGCGCAAGACAAATCCAAGGAGGCGAAATATTCGCCAAGGTGGAGTTTGTTAGATATTGTGTCGAATATTTGTACAGTCCGGTTACGATGAGACTTGAGTTGTATTTAGCAGTATAGGGTAGAGTCTGTGTCATACTCTGTAACCCGAGCCTCCTCATAAATATGAGAGGGGGGCTACTGTTGTAACCATGATGACATAGCGATAGGCTCGCAGAGGGAAGGCGGCATATTGCTGGAATCCCGGAGCGACCGGGGTTGCGGTTGGGGAGGAGCGCCCGTAGTCATGCCCCGGGGATGTAGGCTTTGGCTGAACCTCGTTAACAAAGATCGTGTCTCCGTTGTCGTCTGTGATCGTGCAAGTTCGTCTCGGTAGATCCAATCGTCGTTCCGCTGCGTGGAGATTAGTAGGCCGCTCGTCGCCGCGGAGGGCTAATTTCTTACAAATCCACCTCAATGCTCGTGTCACACCTATTTTTCCAAACAAAACCAAGTGCAAACCTATATGCATGCCAGGATCAAGTTTATGCATATAGTGACATATAAGTGAATACAGAAACAGTATCACATAAGAAAAAGGAAGATTATCAGAGATTTACGCTTTATCCTGGAAAACGAAGGCACCAAACTTCACAGGCAGTCGACTGGGGGTTGCGTACGCCTAGCACCAGCAACATCTTCACAAGACTTCAAAGCAGCTTCCTCTTTCTGAGCAACATTGTTTATAGCAAGGGTGAGCACTTGTCGTACTTAGCAAGTGTGGGGAAAGTATGAATGCAAAGGCTTTATAGTGGACTGGGCTATGAGCATTTAGCATTTTAGTTGGTCAAATTTTATTAAGCAACTATTACTAACAGATGTAAGTTTATACCAACCCACATTAAGCATAGAGGTAAGATGCACCATAAGAATATGGCAAGCACAACCAGAGAGCACGATTTAAGTCCATCTTCACCTTCAATTATCATGTGAGGGTCCAGGCCGCTCTTGACCGCACGGCTAATCGATTAGTTTTACACTCTGCAGAGGTTGTACAGTTTCACCACAAGTCGCGTAAAAACTCTGAAGAGTTTTGGACTCAACCATGCGATGCTGGCCAAGCATCATACCACACTACCGAGGTGTGATTGCATAGGGATGCTACGAGGCCTTTAAGAAGATCCTCCAATGCGCAACAACCCACTAGGTTTTAGGTCGAAGTGGGGCATAAAGTCCCCTAGTAGGTACCGTGTCTTAGAAAAGCTCAACTCCCTACTAGAGCAAGTCTATACTCCGTCAACGCCTCCCCATTTGTCCCTTTCAGGTAAGGTTGCTACAACACTAAAGTCTGTAGTTATCCAGCCAAGGCAGAGGCATGTGCTTGTGCCTTGTGGTTGTACGGTTTTCCTGGGTGGTTCTCCATGTTCCGATTAAGCACATGGTCTTGTATTAAGCTAACAGAGATATACAACATACAGATAAAGCATGTTCATCATTAATGTTTATTAAAACCACCATAACCCAAGTAAAGCAACTAAGCATAGCTACCCAACATAGAGGAAAACCCAGTTGATCAAGGCACAGGATAAACAACACTAGTCAAATCTTAAACATGGGTCCCATCATATTAAATGCAAAGCAATGCAAAGTGATTAATCATAGTTATTGGGACAAAAGATCAAGGACACATTTGCCTTTAACCATAGAGTAGTTGCCCAGAATATCTTCAACCTCTTGCTCTTCAAACTTCTCGAACCACGTTCATTCTACTCGTATCAATCATCAGGCACAAGCATGCAAAGCAAACAAACAAGCATACTAAAAACAAAGCGCCGATCAAAGAGAAGCTTTAAAAGAACGCACTATAGGATATGCTCAATTAGATGGACCACTAAAGAACACAAAGTGTGCTTGGAAGTGAAAGGCTTGGTTAGCTTTAAAGAGATGGTTGTGAAAGATTGAGGAAGGATCGAAAAGATCACACTGAGATAGGGCTTGGTAAAGAACGTCTATCGAACGATTTGCATCTATGAACATAAAAGACTTTAGGTTTGTTTTAATTAGCAAAACATATGTATAGGGTATTTTCATAAAGAAAAGTACCCTAAGTTCACATTAAAGCAAATTAAACTTTATTTGCAAAACCGTAGAAGAAAGAACCTAGTCAAGTTTTATTCATAAATGTCTATGTATAAATTACACCAATTAAACATTTAACTTAGAAAAGATAAACTATATGAATAATCTAAACGTAACTTTGTGAGTAGATCATGTTATTATTAAAAACAACATTACATTGGTATTAATCAAAATTAACATTTATTTATAAAGCCGAAGTAAAAGCCTAATCAACTTTTAATTATAAAAGTTAATTAATAATTAAGCAAATTAATATTTGACTTATGGAAAACTGGGTAAAAGATCTAATTAGATTTTCTTTATGAAAGCATGTGAGAGAAATATTAATCAAATTAAATTTGATAATGAAAAACGGTGTATAGATCTATATAGCTTTTATTTAGAAAAGACATGTTTGATAAGTATTAACAAAATTAATGTTAAATTTATTTTTAGAAAACAAACATGATGAAAAAACACCACTAATGCGTGCTTTATTTTATTATATGAACCTACCGCAACTTGAACAGATAAAAATGGATCTGAAACATGCAAGATATGAAGAAATCAAGGTTGCAGGGATCTGTCTGCGATTAACCATAGACTTCAGGGGCTAGCCGAGAAGATCTGCAAGACACATCAAATAGTGCTCGCGAATAGATCTAAAGTTAGGGTTAGGTCTAAAAAAGAGCCTCGGGATGGATCTGGTTGAAGGAATCTAATAGATGTAAGGGGTTATTTGGAAAACTTACAAGACACAAGGAAAACAGATCTATTCCATGCTTCTCCAGGGGTTAATCTGCAAAACGACCAACTCATCTTCTACCTCCTGTCATGGCCGACGGTAGGAGCTGGCCGTCCCGGTCGCCGGCGTTAGGGACCCTGCGGGGTTCGGCTGAGGTGAGGAGAAGGGAGAGGAAATCGAGGGGATCGAGTAGGGCGGCTCATACGCAGAGGAAGCGAAGGGGAACGAGCGGAAACTGGCCGGCGGCGATGGGCCATGGTGACCGACTCATGCTTCATGCGGCGGCGGCGTTCTGGCGCACGTCCGGCAACGACATGAGGCATGACGGCTTCGTGGCGGCATGAGGAAGCTCGTGGCAGGTTTAGCTTCGCCTGAAGAACAAGGCATCCGGCGAATCGACGGAGGGAAACCAGTGGCGGCGCTCGGCTCGGCGGCTTGGTCCGGCGGCGCAGCGACGGCGGGGGCGGCGCGCGAGGCGGTGAGATGCGAGCGAGGTGCGCGGGGGAGGCTCGGCCGCGCGGCTAACATAGGGCGCACGACTTGTCGTGCACGGCATGGACGCCGAGGAAGACCGGCGGCCGGCGGCCCGGACTCTCGGCCGTGAGCGCAGAGCCCAGATAGGCCTCGCGCGGGCCTGCGGGTGGGCCGGCGGGTGCGGGTTGGGCCTGCGGTATGGATCGAGCTGGCTGATGGGTTGCGGCCTACGGAGCAATAGCTGGCCGGGCGAAGGAAGTTCAGGGGTCGCGAGCGGACTTGCATCGACGGGCCGAGCTGGGCTTAAAGCGATTGGCTGAGGAGAGTTGAGGGGCTTCCAAAGGACTTCGGTTGTTAGGCTTCAAAGCACAAACAGACCAAAAGAGAGGAGGGAGGGACGGATAAAGAAAATGCTTTATTTTTATTTTCAGAAAATATTTTCGTGAAAAGAATAATCTAGAAATACTAGATAATTCATTAAAGCCACAAAAAATACTATGAATATCCCGAAAATTTCAGAAAAATTCCCAGAGACACTTCGGGACACGAGCAATCCAAATAAAATATTTGGAGCTCATGAAAAAGATCTTAAAGCCTTCTAATAAATAGAAATAGCTCAAGGAAAATGAGAATAAATTTCAGAAAAAGTCCGGAAAATTCTTGGAAGGATTTGCACAGCCCCTAAACACATTTTTGAAACCTTTTGCACTCAACAAGCACCAAGATGCATCGGCATGAATGCAACACTCATAACTTTTTATTTGATTTAGAAAATCAAACAATGATTTTTTCTATACTATATTTCCTGTAAAGAAAATAAATATTGGAAAAATTTTAAAATTATGAGAAAGCATTGTTTAGTTGTTTTCACAATTCACATCCTGAAATTGGAAATTTCAAGGTGTGACAGCTCGCCGGCCGGATCCACCCCGGGTGAAGTTCAAGAACGACTTGGCGGCGACCGGCCCGCGTTAGTGCGGGTGGTAGTGCATCGATGGCGGTCGGGCAAGCGTAGGCGTCACAGAGGGAAGGCTTCTTGACAGGCACCGAATTTGGACCCATATTTCGACGGCGGGTGCGGCTCTGGCGGATGGCGTGAGCCTTGGCGACGCACGGCGGATCCGAATGGTACGTGTGAAGCTCCGACGGACGGCGCGGGTGTGGGCACACACGGTAGTGGATCCTGATAGTGCGGGTGTGGTTTCGGTGGATGGCGCGGACGCGAATGGAAAAATGGAGGGGAGGGGCGGGGCTGAAGCGGACGACGCAGGGAGTGGAGGACGGGCCACGACGGCATGAGGGCGCGGCGGCGGTGGTGTGAGGACGGAGGTCGCGGGATTGGTGTAGGGCCATGGGAGGGAGGATGGGGGAGGGCGCGGCTGACGCAGGATTGGGGGAGGGCAACGCGATTTTGGGGAACAGGGCGCGGGGTGGGCGGGTGGTAGACGCGCGAGCGCGCACTGTGCTGGTTAGGGAATATGGAGGAAGAGGCGGCATCCATGGTGGCGAATGGACGGCGGCGTCCACTGCAGCGGGATCCGGCATCCGTAAGCGTGGGTGAGGATGTTGGTGGCGGTGTCCACAAGCCGGTGTGAGAGGACGGCGGTGGCCACGGCGGTGTAGGAGGCATGCGTTGGCCTTCGGGCAAGGGCACACGGGGCGGCAGCGGCGGATGCAGGAGGGCAAGGGAGAGGAGGGTGCAGCTGGCGGCGTGGGCAGGGGATCTAGGGAGGGGAACTGTGCAGGTAGGGTTGGTGGCGGCGTCGGTGGGCGCACAACTGGATGGGATCGGCGATTGGGGACCGGACGGACGGAGGGAGGCACGAGATTAGCTGCGGATGCGCGGGCATGGGACCAGAGGCGCGGGGCGAAGCGGTTGCGCAGGCGGACGCATGAGCGGACACACGGAGAGTGAAAAAAAGTACTAATAGGTTTTTTCTCCACTTCATACTTTTTAGGATCAGAGATTTCGATTGCGAAACGCAATGGGCTGGATGTGTTTGCAGCGAAACAAATAGTTATATTGTGTGCAGTAGTGCCGGAGGAAAATGCCAAGCAGGGTTGACTTGTCGAGCGCATGTGATTCGGCGACGATCGATAGATGCCGGTGTGTCTGCAATAGTCAGCAAGTACAAATCATCGCTGACTTGCGCGCGTTGACATGTGGATTCCGTTCCGCTCAGGAGGAGTACGTGTCTCACTACCATTTTTGTTGAGGGTTTTACCTGTATGCCATTAAAAAAGATGATGCCGACCTCTGTGCCACCAGAAAAGTTGCTCACACCTATGTGCCATCGACCTAAACTTTTTTACCCTCTACGCCATTCCGTCCTAACTCCATCCATTTCTCACCGTTAAGTCGTCTGACATGTGGGTCCGACCAGTCAGAAAGTCTAAAAATGCCCTTGTTTCAATCCTCTTCTCCTCTCGCCCCACTCGGCGCCTCCTCAACCTCTTATCCTCTACAGCCTTTGTCTCTTGCGACTCGTAGGTACTTGGCAGTTACCACCTGCTGGCTTGGTTGGCTGGCTGTAGTGGAGACCCGCACAGGTGCGTGCCGGCGGCGAGCGACGGCGGACCCGGAGGAGCAGACATGGATGCGGCCCAGCTGGTAAGCGATCCGTCCGATCCGATCCCAACTCTTGTACCATGCCATCTTGTTTCGATTTTCGAGTCCATCTCGTTTCATTTCCAACAGATGGTTCATACTTCGCTGATCCCACGGCTTGCTTCGACTTTTGATTGCACATACACTCAACGGAATCTCTAGCGCTGAAGTCAACGCCAATGCCAATCATTCTGATCATGTTCCCGCTCTGTTCTGTGCTTCAACGTTTTCCATCAGATATTTAACTGAACTGACTCTGAATTCTGAAACAATACTTTACTGCAGGTATTGAAATCGAACCCGCTGCTCGGCAGATCATCCAGTCCATCCGGCGTCATGCTGCTTGCCTGCTTCAACCTCACGCCGACAACGGCGCCTACTCCTTCCTCGACACCACCAGGCCCCGCGCCACGAGGTTCAGCAGCGGGTCAGCGACATCCGAGGACTGGCCGTCGCCGGCGTTGACGCCCAGGCTGATGTCTATCATGTCCGGCTCCAGTCCCGACAATTACTCCTCATACGAAGACTCGTCATCGCCGGCGCTGACGCCCAGGCTGTTGTCCATCATCTTCGACGCGAACGCACACGCCAGGGGCGCCGAGTACCTGGACCTGATGAGGGTGGAGGTCGACGCGCAGCTCGGCAAGCTTTGCGCCCGCCGCCGCCGATTCGCGCCCACGATCTCCTCGCCAATGTTCTCGCAGTTGCCGCGCAGCCCACTCCCACCCTCCACTCCGTCAGTGAACTCCGCGTGGGGAGCGGTGAGGGGGAGTGAGAGCTGTTACTGCCGTGTTGCCGCAGGCCCGTAGCGAGAGCGCCCCTGCGCCATAGCACCGCTCGGCTGACCCGTAGCAGTGCAGAGGATGGAAACAAGGGCATTTTAGACTTTGTAACTAGTCGGGCCCACTTGTCAGGTGACTTAACAGTGAGAAATGGATGGACTTGGGATGGAATGGCGTAGAGGACAAAGAAGTTTAGGTCGATGGCACACAGGTGCGACCATCTTTTTTAGTGGCACACAGGTCGGCACCATCTTTTTTAGTGGCATACAGGTAAAACCCCCATTTTTGTTACGTTAGTTTCGGGGTGGTTGACTTGTACTCACATTCATCATCTCTCCTCACTTCCCTTCCATATGTCACCGAAGCAGCTGGCTTGTTTTTGGTCTGTTTTCTCCCTGCGAGTCTGCGACGTAGCTGGCGTTCGCACAGCGTGCCGTGGTAGCGAAAAAGAAAAGGAAACAAATATAATAGTGGTTTTCGAACAGGTGGTCTTCTGCAAGTAAACACACTGAGGGCTTGTTCGCTTCCGTGGGATTCAATTCGGCCGGAATAATAAATGTGTGAAGAACATTATGATACGGACTCGGATTTATTCCGGATCAAAAATTAATTTTCCAATCATGATAGGTAGAATAAGAGACCGTAGAGCCGGATTGGTTCACACCTCTTAACTAGTGGATTGATTCCGAGCCTTTTGTTGTACCTATCGTGAGCAAATTAATTTTCGACCCGGAATAAATCCGGATCTCTTATAGTAACTATGATGATTTTCTTGTTGTATTTATCCATTCCGATCGGAATTGATCCCGTGGAAACGAATGAGGCCTGAGGCTTGTTCACTTCAATGGGATTCAATCCGGCCGGAATAATAAATGTATGAAGAAAATTGGGATATGGACTCGGATTTATTCCGGATCAAAAAAAATTAATTTACCAATCATGATAGGTAGAGCAAGAGACTGTAGAACCGGATTGGTTCCACACCTCTTGATTAGTGGATTGATTCCGAGCCTTTTGGTGTACCTATCATGAACAAATTAATTTTTGAACCGGAATAAATCCGGATCTCTTATAATAACTATCATGATTTTCTTGTTGTATTTATCCATTCGGAATTGATCCCGTGGAAACGAACGAGGCACGTGTGTGGAACTGTGGATAGAGTCCGGCGAGGCATGCAGCTGGAACCTTGTATTTAGCCACTAGCCAACAACATCGTGTTGGGCCGGATCAATCTATCTCGGTCCCGCCGGCGTGCCGGCCGTGGGTGGCGGCGGCGCAGCGGTGAGAGCTCATTGAGAGAGAGAGCCCAAAGCTGCGTGCAAGGCACACAAAGTGGGGCGTTCACCACACCAACCTGCCTGCACACCAAACGATTTCATCAGAATAAAATTGGCACATGCATGCTTCGTATCATACACGTCTTTCTTCTTGGATCCCATTGTTGAACGCTGCTGATCAAGTGTACGCGCCGTGGTATCCAGGAGATCAATGGTCTCCTTCAATTTGTACTCGTCAGTTGTAGCGGGGGAAGGAATGAACGCAGTTACGCAGCTCACTGGTACCATTGACGATGTGGGCAACTAACCACCCATAGTGCGATGAAATTAAATAGCTGCTGTGGTTTCCCCAACCAAAACAAACTAGCAGCGTACCCATCATAAAGGCAATGCAGCCGCCATGGTTTTGTAGATCATGTCATGTTCTAATATTATCCCTGTCTTCCCTAGTGTGGGGAAATCTACATATAGGTTGCTAGTAATATATGGCTACAGCTCTTTTCAAGCTAGCAACCGAAAACTATGTACGTAAAGGATGCAGGGTGAAGGACAATCATATTTTTCATTCACTTCTTCACACGGTACGTATGACAAATTGTTGGTTTCACTTCTTTACATATTGTTGGCACATTTTCGGGGCCAACAAGCACGCAGAGGAGCTCCTTGCAGCGTCTCCACGCTGTACCGGTCAGACCGGTACGGGTCACCGGTCTGGATGCAGGGTGAAGGACAATCATATTTTTCATTCACTTCTTCACACGGTACATATGACAAATTGTTGGTTTCACTTCTTTACATATTGTTGGCACATTTTCGGGGCCAACAAGCACGCAGAGGAGCTCCTTGTAGCGCCTCCACGCTGTACCGGTCAGACCGGTACGGGTCACTGGTCAGACCGGTGTCGCCGGGAAGATCCGACGAGAAACCAACGAACGTCGCCCGGGCAAGATCCCGTCGAGGCAGCGCACGCAGGGTTGTCCTAGGCTCGGCAGGCCAGCTAGGACGTCTTCAGACATCGCGGAGATGAAGGAAGAACATCATGGTAGGGGTTGAAAAAGTAAGAGAATGAGGAAGAAAAGTAAATACGATAAAAGATAAATTTGATAGATTCGATTGTGATATATCCCTCAATCGGCCGTGGCCTTTATTTTTATAGGGTGGGAAGGTCTTGCCCCGCAAGGAAATCCTTTTACAAGCCTAATCTATCAGGACTCCTCAATTTGGCTTGGAATCGGGGAGCACCGGTCTGACCGGTCATAGGAACCGGTCAGACCGGTGCACCCGGCGTGCACATCTTGCAGAAGTCGTATCTCCCCCATCCGGACTCCAATTTGGACGTTCCACATATGAATCTTGATCTACTCGACGAGACCTATTCAATGGTGAAGTCCAAATTGTATTTTGTGGACATTGACCACACCGGTCTGACCGGTGGGACCCACAGGTCTGACCGGTCAAACCAGACCTGCCAATTTTGGGTGCGAACATATGCCCCTATGTTTTCTGGTAAAGCTTGCGTGCCAGAAAACATTCACAAAGATCAAAATTGGCTGAAGACGATGATCAACAATGCATCGCCCATATGTAAACTCTATATGGATACTATTGTAATTGAAATTGAATCCTAGTAATTACAATATGTATAAAACTACTATTTCGGCTTTCTGAACATCAAATCTAACAATTGAAACTCTGATTTGGCCATGGTGGACAATTGTAACTCCTTGGTGAATCACAAGCATATTGATAGTTGTAAAAAGAAAACCAAGGCTTATACCAAAAGTATGGACTATAATTATTTATACCTGAATATGCAGTCCATGGCACGTGCATCGATGATATAAATGATGAAGACCAATGTGATGACTGTGACAACCCCACCCGAAATAATTCCGTACTATCACTTAAACCACTCAATTCGGTCATTAAGCGATAATAAAGAAGCACCCCGTTGAGTGTTGCCGGGTTTACACCCGGTAAATCACTTGGAAACACAGAGAGGATCGAACGTATGCATTAAACTCACACGAAGAAGAGTCCAGAGTGCTTTACACATTAATAATAATCTCCCCGTAGGGTCCAATTATTACAAACCATCATTTCTGACATAAAAGTAAATCATTCAGAGTTTTATTAAAAACAGCGGAAGTACTAATAACGATACATTACGACATCACCAGAGGCCATCTGTGATGCCACTACTCAGCGTCCTCATCCACCCATTCCAGATCCCAGCCGGGTGGAATCTCACCAGGCCAAACAACATCTCCTGAAAACAACAATTTAAGCAAGGCTGAGTATACTAATACTCAGCAAGACTTACCTGACAAAGGTTACCTCTAGACATGTAGGGCTTTTGGCTGGTGGGTTTGTTTTGCCAAAAAGCAACTGTGATCATGGATCCTTACTTTCAATATTTTAGCTCAATTTCTAGTGAGATTATCATTACTAAAATGAGCAACTAATACAATCAAGAATTGTACAATCCAATTTAATTCACGCAGAAGATTTCACATAGTTCCATCATTAAGGGATATCATGGCCAGCTGATTAAGCAGTCTTGGATAACGGTGAGAGGCCGACAATCGATTGATTTATAAACCCTTGCATGGTAAACCTAAACACACGGAGCGGTGCCCCACAGAGCTGACACCGACCAAACGGTTCCCAAAAATCCTCGGGTTGGGATGATAGCCTACAGTCCCGGGTACAAGGCTATCTGGATGCCCCACTTAGTACATCCAGCCTGACCCATGTACCCTCCTCCCAGTTGCAAGTCGGGCAGGAGACGAATCGAGATTAGTAGTAGTAAAATCCCGTACCGTCTCATTAAGGTACTAGGCTTACCTGTATCATTCCTGACAAGTGCTTAGTACATTCAAAAGCTTAACCCACGAAGCCACTGGACCGGAGCCCAAATCCCATGCTCTTACCACATGAGCAATCCATTTATACATATGGGGGTTCCATAAAGGAAATCCCATTCTCGCGAGTGGTGAACATCACTCGACTTTTACCGGGTCCTTAGAGCATAGCATCTAACGACCTAGCATACTAGTAAAAGAACATAGGCACCCAGGGATCATGCAACTAGGGTTTCATCCAATTCCTCAACGTAAATGCACATTGAATAACATAGATAGTTGCCTGAATTTAAATAAAACATGGGTTAATGATAAAACTGGGGCTTGCCTTTGCTGGCACAAGTAGTTAGATAATCTTCCGGACTTTGGCCCGGGTCTTGCTCTATGGCGACGTAGTGCACGGCTCCTCCAGCTCCCTCGTTCACGTCTTCTGACACGAGCGTGTAACTACTGTCGGGAACTTCTACACGGAGGATGCAATGCAAAACTTGAGTGACAATTTGGATTGAATTAATTTCAACAACTTATGACAACATGGGTTGCACGTTTGAACACATTCACTTAGATAATAAATACATTCAGCATACTCTTCCTATAAAGGGACAATATGCAAAACTTTCTCATATAGACTTTTCAATAGTGACTGTGTATGTATATATAGATAAATTAATGTAATTCACATAACAAACAGTAGCAACAGCTACAAGTGGCATAGGGTTCGTCATATTCACCTTAAGAAAAGCATTTAAACATTTACTTATTTAAAGCAACACAAAAGACTATGTCACACTTATATGATGGTGAATACGGGCACATCTATAAAAGAATATTACCTTTAATTACCAACAGCAAGGAAATTTACTTTTGATACCACCATTTTACTTTCTTAGCTCATCCCTTAGCTTATACATAAAGCATGCATTTTCCTATTTTTCCCTTTACTAGATTAATCCGATTTGCACTCTTTTAATCAATTAAAAACACATCCAACTATTCCAGCAGTACCTACTGGTTCTAATGACCAGGAATGCTCTGTTGGACAGCAAGGAAAAGGATTTTGCACCACTGATTATAATACACAAAATTTAAAGGCATCACTAGCTAGCAATTAGAGGATTTAAGCATATGAAAATAAATATAACAGAATTGAGTTCAAAATTTCTCCTATACATGCTTTGGTCCAAAACAAGCTTAAAGAACTAACAAACACAAATATATCCTTTATGAAACATGCTACACATATTTATGATTAAAAAAAAGCATAATTGAGGAAATAATATTTATAACCGGGATAAAATCATGGTAAATTCACCAAGGATGCATTTTGTTATAACATGATAGCAGCCCGTAGTTGGGCTCAAAAATATTTATATTTGGAGCTACAAAAATCATCTAGGCAGATTTATCAATTTCACAAAATGGTTTTTATAAAAAGATTTCTTCAGTAACTTTGTGCAATTTTTGGCACAGAACCTGTCCACGCTAGGTCCCACAACATATCCAAAATCTAGCTCAAGGACTTGTGTGGATTTTGTAGAATCGCAGATCTTGGTATTTTACATTTCTATTTTTCAAGCAAAAACTGTAGCTCAAAAGTATATACATATTTGGAAAAAGTTGTAGTTTTTGTTACACTGAGAACAACAAAATTGAGTTTGCTATTTTTGGAGTTTTCTACAATTTATAATAGATTTTACAAGTTACAGCCATCTCACACAAAGAGGATAGAATCTTTAAGCATTTAGGTCCCTGGAAATTTTAAACTCTTCACAACCATACCCTCGATTCCCCTCCCTTGAACCCGGCGGCGAAGGCGAGCTCGCCGGCGGCGAGGTGGAGCACGGGGTGGCAAACAAGCGACGGGGGAGTGCGATTGGGCTCACCCGCGATGGATTGGTTGCGGAGGGTTGACCGGAGGTGTCGCCGGCGAGCGGCGGCGGCGGACCGGTGGTGGCGCGGCCGCGGGCACTCGAACTACGGTGAGGACAGGGGTGGAGCTGGTCAACGTGTGGCACGGGTAGCTTCACTGGGACCTAGGGGATGTGCTGAGATGGTTGGTTGGCTCGGGGATCGCGCGAAGGGCAGAGCTCGTCGATGGCTGCCCGGCGGCGGCCTTGGGAGCTCGAATTCCGGCGAGCTAGCGGCTCGGCCTGAGCAACATGCGCAAGGGAGAGCTACTGGGGGTCCTAGTGGAGTGAGGAGCAGCACGTGTTTGCGAAGAAAAGCAAGCGGGGGTGGAGTTCACTGTGTGGCACCCATGGCGGACGGCGGCGGCACGGTACTCGCGCGAGGAGAGGAGGTGGCCGCTTTTATAGCCGTGCTCAAGGCGGTGAGGGAGGTTTCCTTGCGTACCAAGGGAACCAAGTCATGGCATGGGCCGCGGCATGGCCGGAGTACGGCGCGAGGGGGGGGGGGGGCGACGTGCGGCGTGTACGCCGGCTCGCGGTTGGTTGGGCGGCGCGGCGCGGTACGGCAAAGACCGCGGCCCATGGACGTGAGGCATGTGGCGCCAAGGAAGAGGGCCGGAATGGCGGTTCCACGGCGCATGGACCGGCGGGCGAAGCCGGCCTCGGTGTGCGGCCCGGCGAGGTCGCGGTGCGGGTGGCGCGCGACACCGGCGCGACGGCGTGCGCTATGGACGCCAGGGCTCAAACCATTTCGACTAACCCCCTTTGACCGAGCTTTTCTCCAACTTTTTCAACGGAAGTGGACAAAGCGATGAACAGCAAAGTTGTAGATCTCTTAACCCTCTACCACTTTCACAAAGGGCGTATAGCCTTTTTCTCCACCATTTCTGCACAAATTTGGATGTCAAGATGCAGAATTTCTCGACTCTAGTGAATAGTACCTACAGGCGTTGACTTGAACTTTTTTCCAATTTGCACTTCAAACCAGCAATGCCACCCAACATGAAAAGTGTGTCCCTCGACAAAATACACCACTTTTGTGTTGGGAGAATTAGAAGTGTTTAGGAAACTCTGGAGAACGCGACAAAAGTTCCGGCTGACATTGATGGGTCAACAAGGAGTCAAAGGTTTTTGAGTGGCGTTTTAACCAAGGTGGACTATGGTTGACCAAAAGGAGTCATTAGGGTTTGTCGGTGATGTTTTCGAGGTGATGGCCCAGGTGGACCGTCGTTTGACCAAGGTCAACACAGTTGACCGGCTCATTAGGGTTAATTAACCTGGCCGAAAACCTGGGGCGTCACAGCCTACCCCCCTTAAACAGAATCTCGTCCCGAGATTCGACAGTAAGAGTAGAGCAACACTTTCTAACAAGATAAGGGTTACAAGATGGAAATATGTACTCGCTTACATTTCTAAGTAGCGAGAATTCCTATAGGGCAAAAGATACATGGTGCTCTCTTCACTGCTTCATCGCAGTTCGTGAGGAAGAGGACGATGGATATGTACATGGAAAACTAAAAGAAGACAAACTCCGCCGACTATGCAGAGGTACATTGCTACAAGCATCCAGCGGAGGGACTCGAACATCTTCATGAACTGGGGCATGGTCGACGATGGAGTCGGGATTCTTCCTTCGGTCTTCTTCGAGCTTCTTCTGGAGGTGGTCGACGAAGACGACTAACCAGCTTGTTCGGCGAGTGGGCAGAGCAACAATGAAGCTGGGCTAGCTGTGGGTTGGCCAAAAATAGCCGGAGGGAAAAACAAGAATGGCGACACTGTCGAGCTCGAAGGCAGGCGAGACTTGGCAATGGCAACACCGCGGAAGGGTTTCTCCTTTATATAGCCCAACGGAACGCAACGGTCATCCCAACCGACTAAGGTAGGGACTAGCGGAGCGATCCGGCGGTTGCCACACGGGGCTCGATACCGGTCGGCCCGTGAGGTCTCGACGACGTGATCGTGGTCGCAGGAAAAGAGATGGCAGGGCGACGCTACGGTGTCATACCATCGTGGTACTGAAACGAATGTGGTCCAACGGTCCGAAGATCTGACCGTGATTTCTCAAGAAATCTTTGATCCTACTCCTTCCAACTTATCCGGTCGATTGGTGTGAATCTTGGGGATTTCGGTGGGAATGCTAAGTTGAGAAAGAAATGATTACCTTAAAGATTTCTATGAAGAAAGAGAAGGCTAGTAAACAAATGTGTCATTACATTTGTTCACCAAGATTTCTGGGTTTAGTCTTTAAAGCAACTAAAAGTGAGGATGGAGTAAGCTTCCATCGTCAAAAGTAAACAGTAAGGAGGCATGCTCTCAGATAGAAAGGTTACCCGTGAAGTTAAGCTGACCTTGCTTCACTTGAAATATGGGCTTCTTGTCACGATTGCCCTTAGCTACTCCGGGGTTTGGAGTCTGTTGCTCGGTCTTGATCCTCCTAGGGTATGGGCACTCATTGGCATAATGGCCTGGTTGCCTACAATTGTAGCAAACACGGGGTTGAAATTCCTTTGGCTTGAAGACTTGTGGTTGAGCCTGGCGGTACTGAAAATTTCCCGAAGGCTTATGCTGAGATGGAGTCATTCTTCAATGGCCTGATGCGGATGATTGGGATGAACCATGCACATTCTTCTTGACGAAACGAAATTTCTTGCCCGATCCAATTCCCGAAGCAATTTCATTATGCCTCTTCTTCTCCTTCTATACCTTCATCATGGCATCCTCTTGTGAGATAGCTTTGTTCACTAACTCATGATAACTGTTTGGCTCTAATAGGTTTAGTCTTTCATACAATTCACTCCTGAGACCATCACGGAAACGTTCCATCTTTTTGGCATCGGTGTCCACGTGATGTTCTCCATACTGGCAAAGGCTATTAAACTTCTGTGCATACTGATACACAGTGTCATCACCTTGCTTAAGAGCAAGCAACTCTTTCATCTTTCTAACCATGAGTCCTTTTGGGATGTGGTGGTCCTTGAAAGCTCTCTTGAATTCAGTCCAAGTAACTTCATGTCCAGCAGGTTGCATGATCTTAAAGTGCTCCCACCACATTAAGGCTTCTCCACGAAGCTGCAAGGATGCAAATCTAGCCTTGTGCTCCTCAGAACAAGGTAAGACAAATGCAGAGAATTTGGCCTCAAAGGCCCTAACCCATGCATCTGCAGCAAGGGGTTCTTCTGCTTTAGTGAAAGTTGGGGGCTTCATTCCGATAAACTGGGAGTATGTGGTAACCATTTGTGGTCCATCGTGATTAGCTCCCATTGGAGGTCTCTGGTGCATCTGTTGCGCGATTTGCTGTCACGTCTGCAAAATCTGGCGCAACACTTCGGTCTGAGCGGCCATAAAAGTCTCTACCGGCATCATAGGTGGTGGCGGTGGTAGATCACCATTACCCGACACATCAAAACCGTTGGGGGTGCTACGTGTCGATCCGACCATCTGAAAATTTGAGCTCTCATTAAACACATATTGGTAAGCTTGCTCATATAAATTAACAAGTAGAATATGTACGACGAAAACTCATTCAAGGCAAACTTTCGGAATCGTACAGCACGACGGTCATAAGCATAAAGGTCATAAATCCTTGCTTATACACCGAAAAATTCTCATTTTTGGTCAGTGGATGTATCATTTTATGCGCTCCGATGTTGGTATTCAACTTCGAGTCAATTTCCAACATTATCATGCCCGAAAAATTTCGTAACCGAGATTTTGCCTAGCTGTTTTCACAGGAGGCCGAGGTGTACATAAATTACCATAACTCTCGGTACGCACATGCAAACATGATAACAGTCAGCGAGCAAGATTCCCACAACATTTGACATAAGTTGATACCCAACACATGGTCCAAGTTGATCACAAGCATTGCCATTACAAGATCCATTCTACGACACATCACTTTATTGAAAGCGTAGCCAACATCAACTAGATAACACTCTAGACTAAGTTCTCTTAAAGTGAAGCGGGTCCAGTCTCCACTCCAGATTCTCCTTGGATCTCCTCGGGATCTTCTTCCTCTTCTGGATTAGGTGGTGGAGCTGCTACAGCTTCTAGTTGATTCTCTAGGTCAAGCATATATTGATCATTATGCTGTTATAAGAAATTCTGTTCATGAATGACTTCACTCAATTTTTGTATTGTTGTTTTGTCCTTCCTTCTTTTCTTCTTAAGACGGGCTATCGTTGATCGAGCTTCCTTCAACTCTCGGGCGACAGCTTCTGCACCATTAACTTGTTGTCTATAAATTTGGTGCCTATAGAGCATGCTTTCTCCAACCATCGCTTGATAGAGGTCCAACATAGCTTTGGAGAAACGGACTGAGGTGTCATGTTCAGGACTATAGTGAGGATTGCCCTGCGCGGAGAGAAAAGCTTCGCATTCGATTCCATGCCCAGAATGCTGCTTAGGCAATGGAATCACCCTGGCTGCAGTACTAGCTACCAAATCGGCATGCTTCTCACAAAAAGTTGTGAGTGCTTCCAACACAGCCTTTTGCATGGTGCCAGCCAATTTCCACCCTTGTGCCTTCACCTCCCACTCTTCCCAAGTAGGATATGTCGGGCACACGGGGATCTTTACACTCACTTCCCAACGAAGCAGTTGGCCTGATGTCATGAGCTTACGTGCCGAGTACTCGTGATATACTGTGTACCCAAAGTCCTTTAGGATGTCCCACAAAAGTGCAGGAAAACTACCCTTCTCGAGGCAGTTCAAGTGAGTCCACGCCTGCGCATCAACGGTCATGGATCCGGAGGCAAACATCTGGAATAAGTGACAAATGTCAGAACCAGAGGTGAACACGTGCACAAAGTTAAGTTCTCACGGCTACAAAAGAATGTTGCCTACACAGACCACTACTAAAGGTTTCCAACTTCCATAAGATTTCAAAGAGAAAAAGGGGTAGTTGGATTATCCATTTGGTGAAATTTAGGGCAGCCATTAGCACAAGGTGGAAGGTATGCCAGAACTCGAAATGAGTACGCATAAAATGATGGCGTAACGTTCGGGGGTTACGAATCACAAATTCATAACTCGGAACCTATGACCCCAAAAATTACCAATTCTTGGTAGCAACTCAGCGACATAATTATGCACACTTTTGGTATTCAAAGGTAGGGCTAGACAGGATTGGAACATGATCGAAAAATTTCTTTTGCAGAAGGGTGCTGTTCTGAAAAACAGCAGAACAGAGACTCACTAAATTGAGCATAACTCTCTACAGAAAATTCCTAAAATCCTGGAAAATTCACAGAGATGCTCAACATGATAAGAAACAACTTTCTTAAAGGAGGTCTAGTCAAATTCTCTACAGATTTGGCTATAAAAATTGAGAAATGACAGAGACAGAATCTGCCAGAATTTTCCTAAATTCAAAACAGAGGAAAACCTTATCTAAGATCAAGCAATTCACCCTAGAAAAATTATTCAAGCAATTTGGGAACCAATTTGAGGTTTATCAAGGTTTTAATTATGCATGCACACGCCTTAAACGACCTTCCAACTAGATCCAAAAGACGTAGTTAGTGCCGGTGGCAAGCTTATAATCGGCTCTCCTTATAATAACTAGCCGAGGCTACTCGATTCGCACTTAACGACTTATGAATGTAGTCAGTGTACCTGCAGAAAACAAACCTTTCATGCCAGCACGTCACGAAAGTGTCCACATACAGTACCGTTCACTTATAGAAACGGTATCCATGCGTCAAGCCGCTGCATGGACAGCGTCCAACCTCGGACACCCTCCGTTTGAATGGAGTGTATTCTTGCCTCACATGATCGACATGCAGAATGCACACATATGAGACACGTGGCGACACCACAACTCATATCTAGACGCAAAGATGGGATCCATGGAATGGATCACTCCATCAACCCTCGCAATTACCGTGATGCGGAACAACACATGTGTTAAACAAGTGGCTCATCTAGTTTGGTTGTGCGATAAAGTAAGTCTGACATAAGATAAAGTGCTGGAAGTTGGCAAAATAAACCATAGATTCTTATGCCACCTTAAAGAACCCAAAAATTCCCTCTAGGGCCTCTCGATCCAGATCATTCCTTAACGATCCAACGGTTTTTTAAAATCCAATCAATCTTGGCAAGTTTTATTGTAAATCGTGTGATTAGTGTTGACGGTGTATTTTGGTGCACCTAGCATGTTCATTACACTTTGGTTTGGATTTGATTATTGAACTAACCTGCCACTAGGCATGCTAATCATATAACAAGTTCATCTTTGTGCATGCATTTGGAAGTGTTGTATTTATGTAGGAAATCATGGACATAAAGGACGGATTTGCAATAAGTTCAAAGGAGCATTCATGGAGTCTTGTTCGTGTTCATGAGCTTGCTGAAATTACTTCCAATGGTGGTGAGGACCGAAGTGCTACGAGGAACACCCCCGGGGATTGAAGCGTAAAAGGTCAAACTTCATGCAAAGAGAGTCTCCATCTTGATCGCGAGGATAATAGCGTCAAAATCATCCAAGTGGAGGGGGCGAAGTAGATAAGTGCACGAGGACCCACGGAGCAAAAAGGGCGACCGAACCGGGCCGAAGCGGGCGGGCTCGGGCCGGCCGGCCCCGGTCGGATCGGCCCGGCCCACTTCGGGCACCGGTTCGGTCCCGTTTTCCTTGCCCTCGAAGGATCTTCGACCCTAAAACCCCCGACGCGCCGCCAACGAGAGAGAGAGGAGTTTATTCGCACCGAGAAGGCCATCTACAAGCTGAGAGAGAGAGGAGGAGGATCTCCGGTGGAGATCAACCACCTCGAAGGAAGCACCCTCTCGTGGAGAAGGAGGAAGACACGGCGGAAGGGAAACCATGATCAACGGTGCCATGGTCGGCACCTTGATGGGGTAATCTTCTCATTCGTCCATGGGTTGTAATCGATCGTGAGATGTAATCGCACTTTGTCGGATTTTCTATCTATCATCTTGTGTTGAATATACTTTAATGCTTAAAGGTTAGCTACCATGCCGTAGAGGGAGTACGAGCTCCAATGCTTCCTTGGATCCATTCAATACGCCGTGGCCATCAAAGGTCTAGTCATGAATACCTTCGCGTAGTGACAGTACGAGAGGAGGGAAAGGGCGAAACCGTGGTCACATCCCCGATAGATTAGATTGGTTTTTCATGTCTTTAAGCGATTGCATGCTCTAGTATCGTAGACCCGTGGGCGAGTGTCTTCTCTCTTGATCGTTTATCATTCTCTCTAGTGAGTTTAGTTGTTTTTCTAGTATAATAGTAGTTAGGGTTTTAGTAGCTAGTGTGTCGTTGTTGATCGAACGCTTGTAATCCCCTTGCTCCGCGGATTGACAAGAACCTTGGGAATCCCGTGGTGAAAAAGGTGTGGGGTCCGTACGCTTGCGGATCGTAGAGGGATACGTCTTTTATCCGTCAACAAGCCCCTTTTTCTGGCGCCGTTGCCGGGGAGCAAGTTAGTTTACATCGTTTGATTTGCATCTAACTTAGTTTTATATTTTAGTTTATCTTTTATTTGCTATATCTAACATATATTATCAGAAAAACACTTGTTTCTTTTTTGTTTTTGTTTTTATCTTATTGTCTAGATGGAGTTCGTTAATCAACCCGTGGAAGAACCGGAGAAATCATTAAGGGATTACGCTAGCCCTCGATGTG
Organism: Cenchrus americanus; assembly: GCA_947561735.1. NCBI lineage: Eukaryota > Viridiplantae > Streptophyta > Magnoliopsida > Poales > Poaceae > Cenchrus > Cenchrus americanus. The sequence continues at coordinate 157,770,580 of OX387242.1, read as the reverse complement.
AAGACATAAAGGTACAAGAGTCGGATTCGAAGCTCGAAGCGACCAAGTATGAAATTAAATCCAAGATCATGAAGATGGTGGCGGAAAACCCATTTGAAGGGATGGTTACGGAGAACCCATATAGACACATAAGGGATTTCACGACAATATGCAACACGGTGCGTCAAGAAGGAGTTCCCGATGAATGGTTCAAATGGAATCTCTTTCCCTACTCACTTGCCGGCAAAGCAAAGACATGGTATTCGGTTGCGTCCTTTGAAGTTGAAGGCAATTGGAACAAGTTGACAAAGAAGTTTTGCGAGAAGTTCTTTCCAATGAGCAAGGTTCAACATCTAAGGAGGCAAGTGATCAATTTCATGCAAGGAGAAGAGGAAGGGATAGACCAAGCCATGGGATAGGTTTAATGAATTAATCGAACAAGGACCAAAACTCGGCTTCACCGGTGACGTACTCTTGCATACATTTTTCTTTTCCCTAACCCCTAGTTGCATGCGACACGTCGAAATGTGTGCGGGTGGGGATCTCATGGAGAAAACACTCACGGAAGCCGCCCAACTTCTACAAAAAGTTAGTAAAGCGGCTGCCATGCGAAGAGATTGGGAAACAAGACTTGCGGAAGAGCCGGAATTTAATTCAAGGAAGAAAAAGCTTGCTGATTTTTCTAAAGAGGCAACCCCGGAAGTCACAAAAGAGGAGCCAATCATGGAGAAGCTTAAACAAGAACACATCAAGTCAAGAACTACACCAAACGTCGACTTCGCCGCACCAAATGAGACGAACAAGAGAAGCATGTCAAGCGCGAAGCCACTAAGGGAGTTCGAGCCAATGGATTGGGTTCCTATTGATTACGGAGAAGTATTCGACAAGAGAAGACCGTTCCCTAATCAAAAGGGGATGGCAAGAGCATTGGAAGTGGATTTCCCACCGGAGAGGAAAGCTGAAAATTCATACGACCTCGAAACCACTGGTGAGATTTTTGAAAAGCTCTTTGGAGATGATGTGGTGGATCCGGAACATATTGCCGAGGTGAAGAGGATCATGGGGATCAAGCCCGAAGCATCACCATACGCTCGCCTTGCTGAAATTTATTCGATCGGATCCGAAGAAGAAGAGAAGATGACGCCGCACTTGAGTTGCGAGATCAACGGAGTTCAATGCAAAGCCTTATGCGACATCGGAGCCCAAGTAAGTGTTCTATCTTCTAAAATTTACGATAAAGTTCAATACCACAACCTAGACTTAGCTCCAACATCAACGAAATTAATCATGGGAGATGGTAGAACTATCAAACCTCTAGGTATTGCTTGCAACATGAAAGTAAAAATTTCTAGAAACTACATACCAACCGATTTCTTTGTTATTGATGCTTACCATAGTAATTCGATCATATAATCTTAGGTAGGCCTTTTCTTAAGTTGGTTGATGCCGTGTTAGATGCCGGAGAAGGCAAAGTAACAATGAACCTTAATGGAACAAAGTACACATATAACTTTCTTCGTGCTTCTAAACACCTTACTCCTTTTCCTCCCGAAGATGAAGAAATAGAAGAGATAGATAGTCTTTGTTTTGTTGAAACCCTTAGAGACCCGCTGCAAAGAGCGATGGAAAATCAAATTAGTAATCAACAAGATGAAGAACTAGAGGAAGCAACAAAAGGCTTAGAGCCGCATGATGGTAGCGTGGAGGAAGAAAAGTTCGAAGACATAGGAGAAATCAAACCCGAGGAGCCACAAGTGCCCGAAGTAGACCTTAAACCTTTGCCCAAGGGATTAAAATATGAATTTTTGGGCCCAGACAAAACTTATCCAGTCATTGTGAGCGACGAATTGAGTCCCGAAGAAAATGAAGCGTTGCTGATTTTATTAAAAAAACATAGGAAGGTGATTGGATATTCAATTAACGATCTCAAAGGTATTAGCCCGACCTTTTGCACTCATCGTATACCAATGGAAGACCAATGTAAGCCTGTAGTGGACCACCAAAGGAGGCTAACCCATGCCATGCGAGAGGTAGTAAAGAAAGAGGTTATCAAGTTACTTGATGCGGAATCATCTACCGGTTCCGCATAGCGAATGGGTGAGCCCGTACATTGTGTACCGAAGAAAGGAGGTTTGACCGTGGTGAAGAATGAGAAGAACGAATTGATACCGCAAAGAACCGTGACCGGGTGGCGGATGTGTATCGATTACCGTAAGCTTAACAAAGCGACGAAGAAAGATCACTTCCCCTTACCGTTCATAGACGAGATGCTCGAGAGGTTAGCAAACCACGCTTATTTTTGCTTTCTCGATGGATACTCGGGGTTCATGCAAATTCCCATTCACCGGAAGATCAACATAAGACAACATTTACGTGTCCTTACGGAACGTTTGCATATAGGAGGATGCCCTTCGGCCTATGCAACGCTCGGCCTCTTTTCAACGTTGCATGATGGCCGTGTTTTCGGAATTCATCGAAGAAATTGTTGAAGTGTTCATGGATGATTTTTCCGTTTACGGGAAGACGTTCATGGATTGCCTAGCAAACTTAGAAAAGGTCCTTACAAGGTGTGCGGAGGTAGATTTGGTTTTAAATTGGGAAAAGTGCCACTTCATGGTTAAGCAAGGCATAGTGCTCGGACATGTTATATCCGAGAGAGGAATTGAAGTGGACAAGGCTAAAGTAGAGACGGTTGAGCAACTCCCACCTCCTACGGATATTAAGTCCTTAAGGAGCTTTCTAGGCCATGCCGGATTCTATAGAAGATTTATAAAGGACTTCTCGAAGATCACTAAGCCTTTAACGCACCTTCTTCAAAAAGATGTGGCTTTCGACTTTGATGAGAAGTGTCTAGCGGCATTCCGGACCTTGAAAAATGCGTTGGTGAGTGCTCCCATTATCCAACCTCCGGATTGGAGCCAACCTTTTGAGATCATGTGTGACGCAAGTGACTACGCCGTGGGTGCGGTCTTGGGACAAAGAAAGGAAGGCCGAGTTCACGCCGTTTACTACGCTAGCAAAACTCTTAGTGGGGCTCAATTAAATTACGCTACTACGGAAAAAGAGTTGCTTGGCGGTGGTATTTGCTTTCGAAAAATTCAGATCCTACATCGTGAACTCGAAAGTCATTGTTTACACCGATCACGCGGCCATAAAGTATCTCTTGGCTAAGAAGGAAGCTAAGCCACGTTTGATTCGTTGGATCCTTCTTCTCCAAGAGTTCGATGTTGAAATTCGTGATAAGAAGGGGGGTGGAGAATGTTGTGGCCGATCATTTGTCTAGGATGAATCGTGGGCAAGATGATAAAGAGCCCATAGAAGATAAGATGAGAGATGACCACCTCTATAGAGTGCTTGATAAAGATACATGGATGATCGACATCATTCGAGCAATTCGAAAGATGCCCCTCGATCATCTAGACAAGAACACTCAAAGGAAGATAATTTCGAAAGTAAGAAATATTTTTGGGATGCACCATACCTCTTCAAGCTTGGCAATGATGGAGTGATGAGAAGATGTGTGCCAAGAGAAGAGAGGCTTGAGATTCTAAGGAAGTGCCACTCGGCGGAGTACGGTGGGCACTATAGCCACTTTCGAACCGAAGCCAAAGTATGGTCGAGCGGATTCTATTGGCCGGAGATGCATGAAGATACTAAAAGATATGTTGCGTCATGCCCCGAATGCCAAAGAACCGGAAACATCTCTCAAAGAAATTCTATGCCTTTGAAATACAACTTGCAAGTCGACATATTCGATGTATGGGGCATAGACTTCATGGGGCCTTTTAAAAACTCATTTGGATTCGAGTATATACTTGTTATGGTTGATTATGTATCCAAGTGGGTAGAGGCTATACCATGTCGTAAAGCTTCTACGGAGGAGTCCATCACTATGATCAAGAACGTGATTTTTCCCCGTTTCGGTACACCGAGAATCTTGATAAGTGATGGAGGAACTCATTTCACCGGGAAGAACTTTAAAAAGTGCTTGTCCAAGTTGGGAATTGAGCATAGGGTCTCCACGGCCTATCACCCACAAACCAACGGACAAGCGGAAACGTCAAATAGGCAATTAAAAAGCATACTTAACAAAACCATAGAGAAGGGAGGCAAGGATTGGTCAAAGAAATTAGACGGAGCTTTATGGGCTTATCGAACGGCGTTTAAAACACCGATAGGTATGACCCCCTATCAATTCGTCTATGGAAAAGCTTGCCACCTTCCGGTTGAGTTAGAACATAAAGCCTATTGGGCGATTAAAGAGATGAACCTTGATCTCGATGCCGCGGTGGTGAAACGGAGAATTCAAATAAGCGAGCTAGAGGAGTTGAGGTTGAAAGCTTATGAAAATGCAAGCATATACAAGGAGAGAATCAAAAGGTGGTATGATAAAAGATTGAAGAAAAAAGAATTTAAAGAAGGAGATAAGGTCCTCCTCTACAATTCGAGGTTTAAAACCTTCGGAAAGGGGAAATTGCAAAGCAAGTGGGACGGACCTTATGTTGTGCATTCGGTGTTCTCCAACGGAGCGGTAACCATTATGGATATAAACGGCGATCAATTTGTGGTGAATGGACAGCGGCTTAAGGTTTACTACGAACCCGACATCGTGCCCGTTCATCATGTTGACGTCTTTACCATGGAGGAAGAACCCGAACGTCCCGCCTAGGACGAAAAACAAGGCACCAACTCGTAAATAATTTTTCTTTTAGCTTTACGGGAGTTTTTCGCGAAGATTAAGCGGGCCAACTTTTTCCCACGGGGCCGAGGACGAAAAAAAATAGGGCGGTGTGCAAAACCGGACCGGCCGGCCCCCGAGGCGGGGGTGGGCCGGCCGGCCCAGTAGGATCGGCCCAAGGGGGGCCCGACGCCCGACGTCCCCGAATTTCGCCCGAATTGCTCCTTTTCGACTTCCTTGTTTGGTCAGAAAATTTTAAGGGAAGTGTAAAAAAGGAAAATAAGGTTCCCAGGGCTTTTCTCTCAGGACTATATACTTGGCCGAATTGGGAGCTCGAGAATTAAATCTTTCAAGCAATGTGTTGCACCTTTGTAGCAGCCATTGAGCCTCCAAAAAGTTTAGAGTTGTAGGTAGAAGCCAAGAAGCCATCGATGGAGGAGGCGATGCGATGCGAGGTCAAGCTACCCGTCAAGAGGACCGCACGTATCCGTTGCGGAGGACGTGTCCCGACCGGAGCTCTTGCATCTCGCAACCCCGTCAAAGGAGAGAAGGTCCCTACACCCGTTCGAAGGTCGGCACGTCTCCAAGGCATCAAGCGTAAGGATTACAAGGAGGTGTCGCCGGAGCCTAAGGATTATGGGGATAGCGACTACTCCGACGATCGTAGCCCGAGCTCGTGGGCGGCTGCCGGTAGAGATGATGATGATTGGGGCGAGCAGCCCTACGAAAGGACTCCCGAGGGCCCCAACGGCGACGGCAACGGCGGTGGCGAAGGCGACAACAATGGAGGTGGCGACGGCGGTGGTGACAACGGTGGAGATTATGGCGACGACGACCCCTTCGGATTGCATCCGGTGTGTTGTCGATTTTGCCGTCAATCCATCGCAGCTCTCTACGCGTCGGCCGACGAATGTCTTCAAACCATGGAAGCGATGAAGCAGCGTATGGAGGACTTGGAGCGCGTAGTTGAGGATGACTACAAGTTCCTTAACCGTAACGTGCGCAAACTTTTCGGCATGGTTGGAAACATGAGAGGCAAGTGGTGCAAAGCTTGCTCGAAGTACCATTAGATCTAGTTTTCCCCTTTGGTTTTTGTAAGATACGACGAGGACGTCGTATGTTTTAAGTGTGGGGGAGAGCTAGCTCGCTAGCCTTAGCTTTTGAACTTCAAGATTAGGTTCGGTTTAATCTTCGTGTGAGAGTCCTAGCGTTTTAATGAGTCTTTAGTTTTCGAGTCTGTTCTTAAAATTTTTGCAAGTGTCTTAAACTAGTGTTGAGTCAAGAAAACCAAATAAAAAGAGTCTTATATATATCTTTGTGTTTTATATATTGTTTATCTTTATTTACTTGTTTGTCTAATCTTCGATTCTTGATATATGAACACAAGTATGTGGTTTGAAAATCGTTTACCGTGGTGCTTAGTGGAATCGCTACTACTTAAAGTACCCATACCGCACTTCGATCTTGAGCTTCATATGCTAGTTGTGCTATGTTCGATGCTAAAAATTGGAGGATTTCAGTTCTGAAAATTATGTTAAAACCCTTGTAATAAAGGTTAGCAAAATCTCTTTTTCCAAGTTGAGAGTATAAAAAAATTCCTATCCAAAGCCAAGTTTGTTTTTTTTTCGCTCCACTATAAGTGTGATTAGCACGATGAGTTAGGCTAGGACCCTTCTCTCTTGGTGAGTTTTAATTTCAAGCAATGATCATGTCCTTGTGCTTATCTTTTGTTGCTAGCCTCGTCATTCATTCGGTAACATGTCTTTCACAACGGAAGTCATGTACATCGCCGAATTCCATACCCAAACCTATACACCTCTTTTGAACATCGTATTCCTTGAACACAACCTATTTTCAAAGTTTCGTCTCGTCTCTAGCATGATTTATTTAAAAATTTCAGATTGCATGCATGCGAGAAAAGGGAGAATTGAAAGCTTTGAAAAGATGTCAAGAGAGAGAAAAATAAAGAGAAAAAGTATGTGTATGGAAAAGAAAGAAAAGAAAAAGAAGAAAAAAAAAGATCATATGAAAGAAGAAAAATAAAGAGAGAAAGATGAGTTAGCAATGAAGATATGAGAGGGATGGATCAAGTGAAAGAAAAGAAAAATAATAAAGTGTAAGGAAGGATGTCACGTTGATTGTGAGACGAAACTTTTACTCTATTTCCAACCATGTGCAATCCGACAACGAGGACATCATTGGTGCCTTGAAGTCACAATTTTCTTTTGCCCTTGCACATGTCCACCATTCTAAATCTTCTCATCCTTGATATCCCTACATATGGTTAATTCTCATGATCATTGGCTTTGAAAGGTAGACAACCATTAGAGGAAGTTCTTAGTTTGACAATACTTGTGTTGATTGCGCTAGCCCTACCTATAGCCCCACTTTTACATGATATATGAGAGATTAATGGGAGGTGAGAGTTTTATAAAATTTGGTTAGGATAGACACTTCATATGAGTGACTTGAGAGAACTTGGAGAAAGGTTTTTGTCTAATACTTGTTGCAGGAATTTTTGTTTTGAAAATCATAAAAACCCTCCGATGGAAGCAAAGAAGTAAGTATGGCTGAAATTGAAAGCTTCGAGTGAAGAGTTTGAGTTGTGGGGTAAATCTTGACGTGGTAAAAATTCTAAACGCCCATGTTTATGTTTGATTATCATTACTTTGTGTTTATGTATTAAAGATGAAGGGATTGACTAACTTGTGAAGAAGGATAAGTGATACTCGATTACACTCCTTGGACGAAGTTCTTTTACGAATACTTGCTCGAGGACGAGCAAGAGCTAAGTGTGGGGGAGATGTTGACGGTGTATTTTGGTGCACCTAGCATGTTCATTACACTTTGGTTTGGATTTGATTATTGAACTAACCTGCCACTAGGCATGCTAATCATATAACAAGTTCATCTTTGTGCATGCATTTGGAAGTGTTGTATTTATGTAGGAAATCATGGACATAAAGGACGGATTTGCAATAAGTTCAAAGGAGCATTCATGGAGTCTTGTTCGTGTTCATGAGCTTGCTGAAATTACTTCCAATGGTGGTGAGGACCGAAGTGCTACGAGGAACACCCCCGGGGATTGAAGCGCAAAAGGTCAAACTTCATGCAAAGAGAGTCTCCATCTTGATCGCGAGGATAATAGCGTCAAAATCATCCAAGTGGAGGGGGCGAAGTAGATAAGTGCACGAGGACCCACGGAGCAAAAAGGGCGACCGAACCGGGCCGAACCGGGCACTGGGCCGGCCGGCCCGGTCGGATCGGCCCGGCCCACTTCGGGCACCGGTTCGGTCCCGTTTTCCTTGCCCTCGAAGGATCTTCGACCCTAAAACCCCCGACGCGCCGCCAACGAGAGAGAGAGGAGTTTATTCGCACCGGAAGGCCATCTACAAGCTAGAGAGAGAGGAGGAGGATCTCCGGCCGGAGATCAACCACCTCGAAGGAAGCACCCTCTCGTGGAGAAGGAGGAAGACACGGCGGAAGGGGAAACCATGATCAACGGTGCCATGGTCGGCACCTTGATGGGGTAATCTTCTCATTCGTCCATGGGTTGTAATCGATCGTGAGATGTAATCGCACTTTGTCGGATTTTCTATCTATCATCTTGTGTTGAATATACTTTAATGCTTAAAGGTTAGCTACCATGCCGTAGAGGGAGTACGAGCTCCAATGCTTCCTTGGATCCATTCAATACGCCGTGGCCATCAAAGGTCTAGTCATGAATACCTTCGCGTAGTGACGATACGAGAGGAGGGAAAGGGCGAAACCGTGGTCACATCCCCGATAGATTAGATTGGTTTTTCATGTCTTTAAGCGATTGCATGCTCTAGTATCGTAGACCCGTGGGCGAGTGTCTTCTCTCTTGATCGTTTATCATTCTCTCTAGTGAGTTTAGTTGTTTTTCTAGTATAATAGTAGTTAGGGTTTTAGTAGCTAGTGTGTCGTTGTTGATCGAACGCTTGTAATCCCCTTGCTCCGTGGATTGACAAGAACCTTGGGAATCCCGTGGTGAAAAAGGTGTGGGGTCCGTACGCTTGCGGATCGTAGAGGGATACGTCTTTTATCCGTCAACAATTAGTATTAAGCTAATCACTTCGGTGCATACAGATGCTCTGATACCAGCTGTGACAACCCCACCCGAGATAATTCTGTACTATCGATTAATCCACTCCATTCGGTCATTAAGCGATAATAAAGAAGCATCCCGTTGAGTGTTGCCGGGTTTACACCCGGTAAATCACTTGGAAACACAGAGAGGATCGAATGTATGCATTAAATTCCCACGAAGGAGAGTCCAGAGTGCCTTACACATTAATACTAATCTCCCCGTAGGGTCCAATTATTACAAACCATCATTTCTGACATAAAAGTAAATCATTCAGAGTTTTCTTAAAAACAGCGGAAGTACTAATAACGATAATACTCAGCAAGACTTACCCGACAAAGGTTACCTCTAGACATGCAGGGCTTTTGGCTGGTGGGTTTGTTTTGCCAAAAAGCAACTGTGATCATGGATCCTTACTTTCAATATTTTAGCTCAATTTCTATTGAGATTATCATTACTAAAATGAGCAACTAATACAATCAAGAATTATACAATCCAACTTAATTCATGCAGAAGATTTCACATAGTTCCATCATTAAGGGATACCATGGCCAGCTGATTAAGCAGTCTCGGATAACGGTGAGAGGCCGACAATCGATTGATTTATAAACCCTTGCAAGGTAAACCTAAACACACGGAGCGGTGCCCCACAGAGCTGACAGTAACCAAACGGTTCCCAAAAATCCTCGGGTTGGGATGATAGCCTACAGTCCCGGGTACAAGGCTATCTGGAATGCCCCACTTAGTACATCCAGCCTGACTCATGTACCCTCCTCCCAGTTGCAAGCCGGGCAGGAGACGAATCGAGATTAGTAGTAGTAAAATCCCGTACCGTCTCATTAAGGTACTAAGCTTACCGGTCCCATTCCCGACAAGTGCTTAGTACATTCAAAAGCTTAGCCCACGAAGCCACTGGACCGGAGCCCAAATCCCGTGCTCTTACCACATGAGGAATCCATTTATACATATGGGGGTTCCATAAAGGAAATCCTATTCTCGCGAGTGACGAACATCACTCGACTTTTACCAGGTCCTTAGAGCATAGCATCTAACGATCTAGCATACTAGTAAAAGAACATAGGCACCTAGGGATCATGCAACTAGGGTTTCATCCAATTCCTGAACGTAAATGCACATAGAAGAACATAGATAGTTGCATGAATTTAAATAAAACATGGGTTAATGATAAAACCTGGGCTTGCCTTCGCTGGCACAAGCAGTTAGACAATCTTCCGGACTTTGGCCTGGGTATTGCTCTATGGCGACGTAGTGCACGCCTCCTCCAGCTCCCTCGTTCACGTCTCTGACACGAGCGTCTAACTACCGTCGGGAACTTCTACACGGAGGATGCAATGCAAAACTTGAGTGACAATTTGGATTGAATTAATTTCAACAACTTATGACATGGGGTGCACGTTTGAACACATTCACTTAGATAATAAATACATTCAGCACACTCTTCCTATAAAGGGACAATATGCAAAGCTTTCTCATCTAGACTTTTCAATACTGACTGTGTACATATATATATAGATAAATTAATGTAATTCACATAACAAACAGTAGCAACAGCTACAAGTGGCATAGGGTTGGTCATATTCACCTTAAGAAAAGCATTTAAACATTTACTTATTTAAAGCAACACAAAAGACTATGTGACAATTGCATGATGGTGAATACAGGCACATCTATAAAAGAATATTACCTTTAATTACCAACAGCAAGGAAATTTACTTTTGATACCACCATTTTACTTTCTTAGCTCATCCCTTAGCTTATACATAAATTATGCATTTTTCCTATTTTTCCTTTTACTAGATTAATCCGATTTGCACTCTTTTAATCAATTAAAAAGACATCCAACTGTTCCAGCAGTACCTACTGGTTCTAATGACCAGGAATGCTCTGTTGGACAGCTAGGAAAAGGGTTTTGCACCACTGATTATAATACACAAAATTTAAAGGCATCACTAGCTAGCAATTAGAGGATTTAAGCATTTGAAAATAAATATAACAGAATTGATTTCAAAATTTCTCCTATACATGCTTTGGTCCAAAACAAGCTTAAAGAACTAACAAACACACATATAGCCTTTATGAAACATGCTACACATATTTATGATTAAAAACAAGCATAATTGAGGAAATAATATTTCTAACCGGGATAAAATCATGGTAAATTCACCAAGGATGCATTTTGATATAACATGATAGCAGCCAGAAGTTGGGCTCAAAAATATTTGGAGCTACAAAAATCATCTACGCAGGTTTATCAATTTCACGAAATGGTTTTTATACAAAGATTTATTAAGTAACTTTGTGCAATTTTTGGCACAGAACCTGGTCACGCTAGTTCCCACAGCATATCCAAAATCTAGCTCAAGGACTTGTGTGGATTTTGTAGAATCACAGATCTTGGTATTTTACATTTCTATTTTTCAAGCAAAAAAATAGCTCAAAAGTATATACATATTAGGAGAAAGTTGTAGTTGTTGTTACACTGAGAACAACAAAATTGGGTTTGCTATTTTTGGATTTGTCTACAATTTTTAATCGATTTTACAAGTTACAGCCATCTCACACAAAGAGGATAGAATCTTTAAGCATTTAGGTCCCTGGAAACTTTAAACTCTTCACAACCATACCCTCGATTCCCCTCCCTTGAACCCGGCGGCGAAGGTGAGCTCGCCGGCGGCGAGGTGGAGCACGGGGTGGCAAACAAGCGATGGGGGAGTGCGATTGGGCTCACCCGCGATGGATTGGTGGCGGAGGATTGACCGGAGGTGTCGCCGGCGAGCGGCGGCGGCGGACCGGTGGTGGCGCGGCCGCGGGCACTCGAACTCCGGCGAGGACAGGGGCGGAGCTGGTCAACATGTGGCACGGGCAGCTTCACTGGGACCTAGGGGATGTGCTGAGACGGTTGGTTGGCTCGGGGATCGCGCGAAGGGCACAGCTCGCCGATGGCTTCCCGGCGGCGGCCGCGGGAGCTCGAATTCCGGCGAGCTAGCGGCTCGGCCTGAGCAACATGCGCAAGGTAGAGCTACTAGGGTCCTAGTGGAGTGAGGAGGAGCACGTGTTTGCAAAGAAAAGCAGGCGGGGGTGGAGTTCACCGTGTGGCACCCATGGCGGACGGCGGCGGTACGGTGCTCGCGCGAGGAGAGGAGGTGGCCACTTTTATAGCCGTGCGCAAGGCGGTGAGGGAGGTTTCCTTGCGTACCAAGGGAACCAAGTCATAGCATGGGCCGCGGCATGGCCGGAGTACGGCGCGAGGGAGGGGGGGGGGGGGGGCGGCGCGTGCGGCGTGTATGCGGCGCGCGGTTGGTTGGGCGGCGCGGCGCGGTACGGCGCATTGCGGCCCATGGACGTGAGGCACGTGGCGCCAAGGAAGAGGGCGGCGCATGGACCGGCGGGCGAAGCCGGCCTCGGCGTGCGGCCGAGCGAGGTCGCGGCGCGGATGGCGCGTGACGCCGGCGCGACGGCGTGCGCTCTGGACGCCAGGGCTAAAACCATTTCGACTAACCCCCTTTGACCGAGCTTTTCTCCAACTTTTTCAACTGAAGTGGACAAAGCGATCAACAGCAAAGTTGTAGATCTCCTAACCCTCTACCACTTTGACAAAGGGCGTATAGCCTTTTTCTCCGCCATTTCTGCACAAATTTGGATGTCAAGATGCAGAATTTCTCGGCTCCAGTGAATAGTACCTACAAGCGTTGACTTGAACTTTTCTCCAATTTGCACTTCAAACCAGCAATGCCACCCAACATGAAAAGTGTGTCCCTCGACAAAATACACCACTTTTGTGTTGGGAGAATTTGAAGTGTTTAGGGAAACTTTGGAGAATGCGACAAAAGTTCCGGCTGACATTGATGGGTCAACAAGGAGTCAAAGGTTTTTGAGTGGGGTTTTAACCAAGGTGGACTATGGTTGACCAAAAGGAGTCATTAGGGTTTGTCGGTGATGTTTTCGAGGTGATGGCCCAGGTGGACCATCGTTTGACCAAGGTCAACACAGTTGACCGGCTCATTAGGGTTAATTAACCCGGCCGAAAAACCTAGGGCGTCACAATGACCGTCGATGCTTCTTTGCTTTCGACGATGAAGAATTCCACCTTTGCTCTCCTAACCGACTGTTTTGCTTTTGCTCGGCTATCCTTTGATATTTATACAATAACTCAGCAAAACTTGGCTTCTTCACCACCTTGCTGTTTGGCGGGATACTCTCGGCTCTACTAGATTTTCTGGCGAGACCGGTTAGACCGGTGAGGACACCGGTCAGACCAGTGCTTTGAGAAACAACCATCTTAGGATCATGTTGCCCCCCCAGTCGAACATGATCGTTGTTCAGCTACATTATTTATGACATGCTCATTATTAGGGACAATTTGATTAGTAGAACTAGCCGATGATTTTTCAATAGTCGGCTTTTTTATATCTAGTGTCAAATCTGAATTTTTATTTAATCTACTGTCCTTTTTGACACGATAAACTTGCTTGATCACCTTGCGCTTACTTTGTTGTGTTGACTGATTCTTATGATCAAAATAGTCATTACGCATAGGTGATGGCTCATTAATAACCGGCTCCCTATGGGTTTGACAAAAATAACTAGGACACGACATATACGAACTATAATGCCATGGAGGACAAAAATAATGCATATTAAAGTAAGGTTCCCATGGCATAGGCATTGATGATCCATATGGAGGAAACGGCATTGATTTGTGAGAGTTACTCCATTGCCGATTCTCGTTATGGAACTTCTCTTTAGGAGAAGATTTTGGGCATTTGGAATTTTTAGACCGACTAGCATCATTGACAATCTTTTGTCTTCGAGACTTAGCCGGAAGTTTCCCATTGGACTTCAGCTTTTCTCGTTGATGCTTATGACGACCTTTGGATTCAATTGTTTTCCAAACACCAATCTCAGGTTTTTTAGGCTTAACCATCTTTAGTTTAAATTTATCTTGCGAAACCCTAGATGAGGTAGTTAGACCGGGTTGTCTCCCGGTTAGACCGGTTTGGGCACCGGCACCGATACCTTTGTTTTGTTGCCCCCCGAGCATCGAAGTACTAGATGTAGCCTCTATGCTCTTGTTAGGGGATTTTAGGTCAACAATTTCGGCTAGAGATGGCCGACTTGTTTCTTGACCGACAACAGCACAATTAGGCAAAACATTGCAAGGATTAGACATAACAATAGCCGGCTCTTCAGAAACCGACTCTCTATTAAAAGGAATCAGATCTACACTATTTTTCTTATTACGTAAGTCATCAACAAATGCAAGTAAACAAATTATAAGATTAGCAAAGGACTTACGATGCCTTGGTATATCATACATCCTCAACTCGGTGATGACAGCTTCATTCATCATGATGACGCCTTGCTCTGTTACTTGATAATAGTGGGGAAGAATTTCGTCATAGATGCCCTTGCATAGATCTTCAGGTAATCCTTCAAGTGCCATCAAATTGCTAGAGCTTGATAGATCGGCCATGATAGCTAGATTCTCATTCACCAGCGGAGTCGCCAATTTGTTGGCACCTTTTTGGGGCCAACAAGCACGCAGAGGAACTCCTTGCAGCGCCTCCACGCTGTACCGGTCAGAACAGTATGGGTCACCGGTCAGATCGGTGTCACCGGGAAGATCCGACGAGAGACCAACGAACGTCGCCCGGGCAAGATCCCATCGGGGCGGCGCACGCAGGGTTGCCTAGGCTCGGCAGGCCAGCTAGGACGTCTTCAGACATCGCGGAGATGAAGGAATAACAACATGGTAGGGGTTGGAAAAGTAAGGGGATGAGGAAGAAAAGTAAATACGATAAAAGATAAATTTGATAGATTCGATTGTGATACATCCCTCAATCGGCCGTGGCCCTTTATATTTATAGGGTGGGGAGGTCGTGCCCCGCAAGGAAATCCTTTTACAAGCCTAATCTATCAGGACTCCTCAATTTAGCTCGGAATCGGGGGTCACTGGTCAGATCGGTCATGGGCACCGGTCAGACCGGTGCACCCGACGTGCAGATCATGCAGAAGTCGTATCACCCCCATCCGGACTCCGATTTGGACATTCCACCTATGAATCTTGATCTACTCGACGAGACCTATTCAATGGTGAAGTCCAAATTGTATTTTGTGGACACTAACCATACTGGTCTGACCGATGGGACCCACAGGTCTGACCGGTCAAACCAGACCTGCCAATTTTGGGTGCGAACACATATTTTTTCTAATCTCGTTGGAATGTTTGCACGTGCTTGTAAGGTAACTTTCTGATGCTCTACCCCAACTAGGCCCGGTGAGTTAAGACCACCCCATGGGTTCTCATTAAGAAAGAATCTTCTCTGGGCTTAAAAAACCCTCGAACCCTAGTTTTATCGGTGAGCTCATTTTTATTAGAATCGGATGCTCGTTAGCCTAAGAGGGGGAGGGGGTGAATTAGGAAACTTAAAACCTTAACCTATGGCTTCACTATTTTTGCACTAAGGTAAACTAGAACATACTATCTATATGTGCAACTAGGGTTGTTCTAGTATGAAACTCCCATCCCAAAACAAGGTTTGCAACCTATAGCCAATCCTAGCATGATACTACTCTAGGAAAGTAAAGGCAAGAAAAGATTGCAATAGAGTAAATGCGGAAACGTAAAGGGGATGAGAGGAAGCAAACTCTTGACACGCGATTTATCCCGTGGTATCGGTAGGCACTAAGCCACCCCTAGTTCACGTTGAAGCACTCACACAAGAGTATTGCTTCCCGGTCACCAAGTCTCTCCCAATAGCACCACTTGACTCGCCACAAAGGCTAGCCACTTAGGCACTTGCCAAGCTCCCTTGGTCACCTTGATGCCGCCTCCACTAAGGAGCTTCTCCACCAAGGAAGGGGGTCTCCACGTCCCCTGCACAAAGTGTCCTCGCCGCTCCACGCCAAGTCGGAGGGTCGATGATGTTTGCCGGTGAGCCACTTAGGCCCCAAGGCTTCCGGCGAACCTTGTACAACTTGATTCACTCAAGAATCACCTCACAAGGTTGGCACCACCTTGCACTCACTCAACTCTAAGCTAAGCCTAGCACTAAGCACATACACGAAGCATATGCAAGTCTAAGGATGAGCAATTAAGCACTTGGATGGATTGGATATGATCTTCAATGTGTCTTGAACTCCTCTGCACTTCCACACAATCCAGCCTCGTCAAATGGGTGAGTGGAGGGGGTATAAATATCCCAAGGCATCAAACTAGCCATTGGCTAAAAACTGATGAAAAAGGTAGCGTCGGATGAACCGATGCTAAGCTTTTCCAGGGCGTCGGTTCATCCGGTGCCCCTCCCACGTCACATAGCCGTTGAGGTTCTCTGACACAACTGCTCCGACGCTATTCACCGACGGTGCGTCAGATCATCCGGTGCTGAAGACCCCTCGTCCATGTCGCCTCAATTAGCTTCCACATGACCGTCGGATAGACCGACGCTTCATCTTGACCAAGGCATCAGATCATCTAGTGCTGAAGGCTTTGTCTTTGCGCGTCTCTGTATGAATTCAAACTGAGCGTCGTATAGACCGACGGTGTCCCCACTCAGACTGATGGATCATTCGGTGCTACTGTCTTCGCTGTTCTTCCTCTGCAACTCGTCCGACGCATCTAGAAATTGGACCATCGGTTCATCCGACGGTGCCTAGGGTTTCAACCAGTGTACCAACTCGTCTGACGATTGCACCGACGCTTGCTAAATTGATACCATCGGTTCATCCGACGGTGTGTTTTCTTTTCCTTTTCTTGCTCGGTTTTGACCTTTTGTTTTCTCATTTTGGCATGTGGTTTTCTTGCATCCTTGGGACCTAGAAGTGTCTACAAAGGCATGCTAAAACAATATGGTTAGTCTCAATGATCATGTTGTCATGAATCACCAAAATCAAATTCAAACTAATGGCATATGAGGCCATGTTCGCTACAATCTCCCCCTTTTGGTGATTTATGACAACACAACCAAAGCAAGCATAAATTTGCAAATATTGACAGAATTAGAACCACTTACACTTGCTTGGATGCTTACCGTCATCCAAACTCCCCCTAGATCAAACTTCCCCCTTTTTGATCTTATATTCTTGAAACCACTTGTATGCTTAAACCACTAGCTTGCTTTGAGCTCACATTCTCCCCCTTTGGAATAAAATCTCCAAAAAGTTCAAAGCAAAAGGGGTCCAAACCTAGCAAGTCCTAGCAAGCATAACTCAAGGAGAAATGTTAATACAAGGGAGAAAGCCGCATGAAACATGATCCATATGTATGATATCAATGAAGATACCACATGTGAGAAAAACTATGGTGGATCACAAGCTCATGAGACTAGCATGATATAAACTAAGCTTCCCCTAAGTGTGTGCACAAAATGATAGTGTGAAAAACAAGTGCACAACTACAAACTTGTAAGACAAGGAAGCTTAGAGCATATCATGCAAGGAGGTAGCTTAAAGGACAAGAGATAAGACAAATGGGTTCTTGTTACATTACCACTTGTAGATATCACTTGTAGTCTTTTGATCATTGCATACCTTCGGGGGACGATCCTCTCTACCTTGTTGGCACCACATTGGGATGAGCCACTTGGAAATGATATCACTAGGTGACACCACTTGAAAAAAGCTTGCATAGAAGACACTTGGGGGACCACAAGGATTAGGAATGTATGAGTACATTGCCTTTGAACTTATATAGACATAAGCTCGCAAGGACATGACTCAATAGCATGAAGCTCATATTGCTATATTCACTCTTTTAGAGATGTTAGATCAGATTGAGAGTGAAATAGCATTCTCTTAGAATGAAGTACCGCACCGGAACACGTCGCCAAGGGACTACATAAGATAGGTTTGAAACAATGTTAGTCCCATAACCAAACCATAGGATGAGCTCCCCATAAATGTGTGCATTTAGTGTTTGAATCACCAACAAAATCTATGCACGTTGTTTATGACAATAAAAGGGAAGCTAACCCTATAGCTTGCTCATGATGCAAAGAGATATATATGAAAACATGCACCATGAAAGAGCAAGTGTAGCTCTCCTACACACTAATCAAACCATGTAGGTTGCTCATGGGTTAGCACATGACACAAGCAACCTACCATTTGTAAACATTGCAACAAATGCAACCTAAACAAGGCAATGGAGCTACAATGATACAAGAGATAGGTACTAGTTTCCATTACCTCAACCGGGGAACTTCGGAAATACATGTCCAACTTGCAAGCTTGGCTTATAGGCTTGAATCTTCTCATCTTCTTTGTGCCAAGCCTCCCTAGTCCCTGCACTCAAGGCCTTCAAGTGTCCTTTGGAATCCAAACCATTTGAGACCCCTTCATGTTGATGATGACTTCCTTGGGCACCCAAATGGGTTGGTTCCAACCCCGCTCCTCCTTCATCTTCCCAACCTTGTGTGCAATCACCTTGCCATTAGCCTTCTTCTTGATGACGTAGGTGTTGCTCTTGGTCTTGTTCTTGCGGTTGGGCTTGGTGTAGATGAGGGAGCTCTTGATAGTGGGGCTCAATTTCTTCTTTGCACCCTTGTCCATCTTCTTAACAAATTGAGGGCATTTGTAGAACTAGTGCCCTTCTCCATGACACTTGTAGCAAGTCACGGTTGCACCCTTCTCAAGCATCTTCACCATGGGATCACGGTTATCTTTAGAAGGTTGGACTTTGCTCTTCATGTCTTGAGAGATGTGCACTTGCTCCTCATCATTCTTGCCCTTGCCCATCAAGCGTGCCAACCTCTCTCGGATCCATTTCACTTCTTGCTTGAGCTCATCCTTTTTCTTGCCTATGAGACAATCATATTTTTATACAGCAACATTCTCATTGCAAGATGGTGAGCAAGATTCATCAATTAAATCAATACAAGAAGTTGAAGCATCTACCTTGGAGATAGGAATTGCACAAGGGATAGATGATTCATCAAGCTCAAAGGAATTACTTGCTTTAGTCTCTTTGCTCTCAAGCTTAGATTTTAGCTCATCACACTGCTTGCTAAGCAATTTGAATTTGCACAACAAGTGTTCATAATTTGTAGCAAGGGTTGCACTAAGATCATTAAGAGCATTAAGTTCTTTAATTTCATTAGCTTGTTTCTCAAGAATTCCTTTTTTCTCATGGACTAGCTCAACAAGATCATCAAGAGAGGTGGTGTCAGATTCATCTTTACTTACATTGCTTTCCATACCTTTGTCCATAAGGCACATGTGTAGTGATGATGAAGGACCATGCATGAAGCGGGTGGAGAAGTTCTTTCTTGATTCATCACTTGAGCTAGAAGAACTTGATTCTCCACCACTTGTCCACTCACGGACGGCAATAGTTTCTTTTTGCCTTGGTGTCCTCTCTTTGACCACCTTCTTCTTCGGCTTGTGCTCGATCTTGGTGAACTTGATGTGTTTATGATGACGCCCTTCTCTCAAGTGGACGTTGTAGCCGTACATGTTGACTCTCTTCACATACTTGAAGATCTTCTTCACGTACTCGGCCACCATGGATTCAACCTCTTCATCACTTGAGGAATCTCCATCGCCACCATCATCACCATCATCCTCGCTGGAGCTTCCATAAGTAGCCATCCTGCTCAACATCTTCTCTTGTTGGCTTGAGAGAGCATGACTTGTAGTTGGAGAGGATGGTTCTTGGGGCTTTTCTCGAGGTGCCTTCTTTGACTTGGGCATGAGTTGAAGCTCATGTGCCATGATCTTGCTCAAGATATGAGATGGCTTCAAATCTTCGAGCTTCTTCTCATAGATGATTGCCTTCGCCAAGTCATAATCGGGCTTCCGGAGACTTTGAAGGATCTTGCGGTTGATGTTCAAGTCCGTGATGTCCTTCGCACCTAAAGCATTGATCTCATTGACAAGCACATTTAGGAGTGAGTACATAGATTCGGCATTTTCATTAGCAAGTTGCTTAAAGCTATTGAATTCCTCAAGGAGACAACTGTAGCGTTCATTAGCAACTTCTTTTGAACCCTCATTTTGCTCCTTGATGGTTTTCCATAGCTCATGAGCATTTTCACAAGTAAAAACTCTATTGAAAACTCCTACATCAAGTGAGGACAAAATGATACTCTGAAGGACCGATTAGGCGACCAGAGAGGGGGGAGTGAATGGGAGCCGATAAAAATTCTTCTCGAGGGAGATTGAAACTCCGACAAGATGAACTGGCTCGGTCGAACCCCCGAAATCACACGCTCCGCACTTCAACCTTCCGTTTGCCAAGACCACGTAGCCACTGGAGTGCTACTGGTCCTAGGAACAAACTCTACCAACAACCACAACACACACGCGACAACGACGGCGGAAACAACTCGAAAGCCGGCTAACCGGCGGGGGGCGGTTAGACCGGGTATAGGGGGCGGTTAGACCGCCTCCACACGGTAACCAAGAAATCTTCCGAAACACCTCTTCCGAGCACCAAAACTCACCCGGTTTCACCAACAAAGATCTCCGGTCAAAGCCATGCTAGCTACCGGAAAATCTTGGCGAAAACCAAAACTTCACCCGGGGGCCTAGGGGCGGTCGGACCGACTACCGGGGGGCGGTCTAACCTCCTGTACCCGAAGAACGAACTCCAACCAAGAACACCTAGCAAGCGCACGAGAACGACCCCAAATTTCACCCGGACGCTCCTCCGATCAAGGCGAGCAAACTCACGAGAGGAAAATCCGGCGAAACAAAACCTTGACCCGGAAACACCCGGGCGGTTAGACCGCCCCCCGTAGGCGGATAGACCGCCCCTTCCGGAAAACGAACCCGCGGGTCAAACCTCAACTTCCTCGCGCAGATCTCCCGAATCACTCCACAGATTGCAGCAAAACTTCGGGAATAGCTGGGTTACCTCCTGGGCAACCTCTACCTCAAAGGAATCGACCCGAAATGCTCACAATCAACAGGAATCGAAGAAATCGCTTCTCTAGGTCAAGAACTCGCCTAACTCGAGAAACCACCAAATTGAATCCGATTCAAAGGGGATTTGGGGGCAAAGTCACCAGCCAAAGAGGCACAAGAACCTCATACGTGACACCCACCAAAAACCCCAAGAAATCGTCCTCAAAACACCGCCAAAAGAGCTCCGAAAATCAACACAAAAGAGACGGGAAAACCACCATGATGAACAACGCCAAACCTTCTATACATGCCATGAAAGGTTCGTACAAGGTCTAGCTTGCCACCCAAACATCCATCCCTCTCTCTAGATCTCACATGAAGCTCTCAAGCTAGTCCTCTAAAAACTAGGGAAAATGGAGAATGAAAATGGAAAAACAAATGAGCTAGGGTTCCAAGAGTTGGCTGCCATCCACCCATCTAATGAGTATATATGGAGGAACCCAAAAGACTTACCCTTCACTAAAAACTAGGGATACATGCCCCTCGAGGGCGGATTTGGAAGTCTTCATGTCTTCACCATCGGACGGATGCCCGGCGACCGCAACCTGCTTAGCCTCGACGCAAGCCTTGCGATCCCGACGCGTGTCCTCCGCTTCGAAGCTTCTCGGCGCCGGCGGCCAGGGCGGTCAGACCGCCCCCCTGGGCGGTTAGACCGGCCTGGGGGATCTGACCGGCCCCAGGCGGTCTGACCGCCCCTCCTGGGCGGTCGTACCGGCCTGGGTGGCCGCACCTCCTCGTCGAGTCTTCGGCCTCGGTTTTGTGGCTCAACCGAGTAACCCAGTGGTTTTCTAGTGAACCACTGCAAACCCCGCGAACTCGGTGTAGCCTCCGCCAATCTCCACTCATGACTCGGCTCCCACGTAGTCCCGGCTCGACCTTGGTTTTGAGGCTCTACCAAGAAACCGTCCACGACTTCATCTTGCTGTTCATGCCACCATGCGGCCCGCACTTGACCCCGCTGGCCACCGGGTCCCTCGAACGAAGCCTACTTGTCTTCTCCACACCTGGAGGCCTCACCGGCAACGACCTTTCGCGCTTGTTCTTCACCTGCACCAACATGAGTCAAGCCGCAACCTGCACCTGCAATACTTAGCCAAGAATCAGTCCACACAACGTTGTCAATCACTCATCACACAAGGAAGCGACCATCCATCGGTCCTCGAACCACACTTGACTCGCCACAAAGGCTAGCCACTTAGGCACTTGCCAAGCTCCCTTGGTCACCTTGATGCCGCCTCCACTAAGGAGCTTCTCCACCAAGGAAGGGGGGTCTCCACGTCCCTTGCACAAAGTGTCCTCACCGCTCCACACCAAGTCGGAGGGTCGATGACGTTTGCCGGTGAGCCACTTAGGCCCCAAGGCTTCCGGCGAACCTTGTACAACTCGATTCACTCAAGAATCACATCACAAGGTTGGCACAACCTTGCACTCACTCAACTCTAAGCTAAGCCTAGCACTAAGCACATACACAAAGCATATGCAAGTCTAAGGATGAGCAATTAAGCACTTGGATGGATTGGATATAATCTTCAATGTGTCTTGAACTCCTCTACACTTCCACACAATCCAGCCTCCTCAAATGGGTGAGTGGAGGGGGTATAAATAGCCCAAGGCATCAAACTAGCCGTTGGCTAAAAGCTTCTGAAAAAGGTAGCGTCGGATGAACCGATGCTAAGCTTTTCCAGGGCGTCGGTTCATCCGGTGCCCCTCCCACGTCACATAGCCGTTGAGGTTCTCTGACACAACTACTCCGACGCTATGCACCGACGGTGCGTCAGATCATCCGGTGCTGAAAACCCCACGTCCAAGTCGCCTCTGTTAGCTTCCACATGACCGTCGGATAGACCGACGCTTCATCTTGACCAAGGCGTCGGATCATCCAGTGCTGAAGGCTACGTCTTGGCGCGTCTCTGTATGAATTCAAACTAAGCGTCGGATAGACCGACGGTGTCCCCACTCAGACTGACGGATCATCCGGTGCTACTGTCTTCGCTGTTCTTCCTCAGCAACTCGTCCGGCGCATCTATAAATTGGACCATCGGTTCATCCGATGGTGCCTAGGGTTTCAACCAGTGTACCAACTCGTCCGACGATTGCACCGACGCTTGCTAAATTTATACCGTCGGTTCATCCGACGGTGTCTTTTCTTTTCCTTTTCTTGCTCGGTTTTGACCTTTTGTTTTCTCATTTTGGCATGTGGTTTTCTTGCATCATTGGGACTTAGAAGTGTCTACAAAGACATGCTAAAACAATATGGTTAGTCCCAATGATCATGTTGTCATGAATCACCAAAATCCAATTCGAACTAATGGCATATGAGGCCATGTTCGCTACAGTTTTCATTAATAAAGAATCTTCTCCGGGCTTAGAAAACCCTGGAACCCCAGTTTTATCGGTGAGCTCATTTTTTTAGAACTAACTCCATAATTCGCTCTAATGAGACCATTGTGGATAGAGATTTGTGCCCAACAACTAGAAATCTGCTTACAAATTGCCTTTGCTATGCGCCGTTCTGATAACTCCTAGTCACAAAAGTTAAAATCTCTTGTAGCGAACATGGCCTCATATGCCATTAGTTTGAATTTGATTTTGGTGATTCATGACAACATGATCATTGGGACTAACCATATTGTTTTAGCATGTCTTTGTAGACACTTCTAGGTCCCAAAGATGCAAGAAAACCACATGACAAAATAAGAAAATCAAGGGTCAAAACCGAGCAAGAAAGGAAAAGAAAAGACACCGTCGGATGAACCGACGGTACCTTAGCAATAAGCGTCAGTGCAATCGTCGGACGAGTTGGTACACTGGTGAAACCCTAGGCACCGTCGGATGAACCAACGGTCCATCTTTTAGTAGCGTCGGACGAGTTGCAGAGGAAGAGCAAGGAAGACAGTAGCACCGGATGATCCAACGGTCTGAGTGGGGATACCGTCGGTCTATCCGATACTCAATTTGAATCAAGACAGAGACGCGCCAAGATGAAGCCTTCAGCACCGGATGATCCAACGCCTTGGTCAAGGTGAAGCGTCAGTCTATCCGACGGTAGCGTGAAAGCTAACAGAGGCGACTTGGACACAAGGCTTTCATCACCGGATGATCCGACGCACCGTCGGTGCATAGCGTCAGAGTAGTTGCGTCAGAGAACCTCAACGGCTATGTGACGACTTACGTGGGAGGGGCATCGGATGAACTGACGCCCTGGAAAAGCATAGCATCGATTCATCCGACGCTACCTTTTTCTGCAGCTTTTAGCCAATGGCTAGTTTGATGCCTTGGGCTATTTATACCCCCTCCACTCACCCATTTGAGGTTGCTGGATTGTGTGGAAGTGTAGAGGAGTTCAAGACACATTGAAGATCACATCCAACCATCCAAGTGCTTAATTGCTCATCCTTAGACTTGCATATGCTTAGTGTATGTGCTTAGTGCTAGGCTTAGCTTAGAGCCGAGTGAGTGTAAGGTTGTGCCAACCTTGTGAGGTGATTCTTGAGTGAATCAAGTTGTACAAAGTTCGCCAAAAGCCTTGGGGCCTAAGTGGCTCACCGGCAATTGTCATCGACCCTCCGGCTTGGTGTGGAGTGGCAAGGACACTTTGTGTGGGGGACGTGGAGACCCCTTTCCTTGGTGGAGAAGCTCCTTAGTGGAGGCGGCATCAAGGTGACCAAGGGAGCTTGGAAAGTGCCTAAGTGGCTAGCCTTTGTGGCAAGTCAAGTGGTGCTATTGGGAGAGACTTGGTGACCGAGAAGCAATACTCTTGTGTGAGTTCTTCAACAATGTGGACTAGGGGTGGCTTAGTGCCTACCGATACCATGGGATAAATCACGTCTCAAGAGTTTTCTTCCTCTCATCCCCTTTACGTTTCCGCAATTTACTCTATTGCAATCTTTGTTTGCCTTTACTTTCCTAGAGTGCTATCATGCTAGGATTGGCTATAGGTTGCATACCTTGTTTTGGGATGGGAGTTTCACACTAGAACAACCTTAGTTGCACATCTGGATAGTTTGTTCTAGTTTGTCTTTGTGTAAAATTAGTAAAGCCATAGGTTAAGGTTTTTAGTTGCCTAATTCACCCCTCCCCCTCTTAGGCTAACGAGCATCCGATTCCTTACAAGTGGTATCAGAGCCGGGACTCACTTCCTTCACAAGGATACGCCAATTCGATTGGTAAATTGTGAAAACCGGCTCATTGAAACGGTTAGGCTTCACCGCCTAGTGAGTTGCTCTATAGAGGAATGAAAGGGGTGGATACTTTAGGTTTGGCTCCACATTTCGATGGCACGGGCTATCCTCGGTGGAAGGTTTTATGGAGGCCTATCTCCAAGAAAAGGACCTTGATGTTTGGAGAGTCACCGATGAGGGCATGAAAAATGGTACTAAGAAGGAAAATCAATTTGATGTGATTGCTAAGAGTATCATTTTGTGCTCACTAGATGTAGGCGTTTTCAATAGAGTTTTTACTTGTGAAAATGCTCATGAGCTATGGAAAACCATCAAGGAGCAAAATGAGGGTTCAAAAGAAGTTGCTAATGAACGCTACAGTTGTCTCCTTGAGGAAATCAATAGCTTTAAGCAACTTGCAAATGAAAATGCCGAATCTATGTACTCACGCCTAAATGTGCTTGTCAATGAGATCAATGCTTTAGGTGTGATGGACATCACGGACTTGAACATCAACTGCAAGATCCTTCAAAGTCTCCGGAAGCCCGATTATGACTTGGTGAAGGCAATCATCTACGAGAAGAAGCTCGAAGATTTGAAGCCATCTCATATCTTGAGAAATATCATGGCACATGAGCTTCAACTCATGCCCAAGTCAGAGAAGGCACCCCAAGAAAAGCCCCAAGAACCATCCGCTCCAACTACAAGCCATGCTCTTTCAAGCCAACAAGAAAAGATGTCGAGTAGGATGGCTACTCATGGAAGCTCAAGCGAGGATTATGGATATGATGGTGACGATGAAGATTCCTCAAGTGATGAAGAGGTTGAATACATGGGGGCCGAGTACGTGAAGAAGATCTTCAAGTATGTGAAGAAAGTCAACATGTACAACTACAATGTCCACTTGAGAGAAGAACGTCATCATCAACACATCAAGTTCACCAAGATCGAGCACAAGCCCAAGAAGAAGGTGATCAAGGAGAGGAGACCAAGGAAAAAAGCAACTATCACCGTCCATGAGTGGACAAGTGGTGGAGAATCAAGTTCTTCTAGCTCAAGTGATGAATCAAGAAAGAACTTCACCACCCGCTTCATGTAAGGTCCTTCATCATCACTACACATGTGTTTTATTGCCAAAGGTATGGAAAGCAATGTAAGTGATGATGAATCCGACACCACCTCTCTTGATGATCTTGTTGAGCTAGTCCATGAGCCAAAAGGAATTCTTGAGAAACAAGCTAATGAAATTAAAGAACTCAACGCTGTCAATGATCTTAGTGCAACCCTTGCTACAATTATGAACATTTGTCGTACAAATTCAAATATCTTAGCAAGGAGTGTGATGAGCTAAAATCTAAGCTTGAAAGCAATGAGACTAAAACAAGTAATTCCTTTGAGCATGATGAATCATCTATCCCTTGTGCAATTCCTATCTCCAAGGTAGATGCTTCAACTTCTTGCATTGATTTAATTGATGAATCTTGCTAACCATCTTGAAATGAAAATGTTGTTGTAGAAACATATGATTGTCTCATAGGCAAGAAAAATGATGATCTCAAGCAAGAAGTGAAATGGCTCCGAGAGAGGTTGGCAAGCTTGATGGGCAAGGGTAAGAACGATGAAGAAAAAGTGGACATCTCTCAAGACATGAAGACCAAAGTCCAATCTTCTCAAGATAATCGTGATTCCATGGTGAAGAAGCTTGAGAAGGGTGCAACTGTGACTTGCTACAAGTGTCATGGAGAAGGGCACAAGTTCTACAAATGCCCTCAATTTGTCAAGAAGATGGACAAGGGCGCAAAGAAGAAGTTGAACACCACCATCAAGAGCTCCCTCATCTACACCAAGCCCAACCGCAAGAACGAGACCAAGAGCAACACCTACGTCATCAGTAAGAAGGCAAATGGCAAGGTGGTTGCACACAAGGTTGGGAAGATGAAGGAGGAGCAGGGTTGGAACCAACCCATTTGGGTGCCCAAGGAAGTTATGACCAACATGAAGGGGCCTCAAATGGTTTGGGTTCCAAAGGCCACTTGAAGGCCATGAGTGCGGGGACTTGGGAGGCTTGGCACAATGAAGATGTGAAGTTTCAAGCCTAGAAGCCAAGCTTGCAAGTTGGACATGTGTTGCCCAAGTTCCCCGGTTGAGGTAATGGAAACTATAACTCATCTCATGTATCATTGTAGCTCCATTTCCTTGTCTAGGTTGCATTTGTTGCAATGTTTACATATGGTAGGTTGCTTGTGTCATGTGATAACCCATGAGCAATCTACATGGTTTGATTAGTGTGTAGGAAAGCTACACTTGTTCTTTCATGGTGCATGTTTTCATATATATATCTCTTTGCATCATGAGCAAGCTATAGGGTTAGCTTCCCTTTTGTTGTCATAAACAATGTGCATACATTTGGTTGGTGATTCAAACACTAAATGCACAAATTTAGGGGGAGCTCATTCTATGGTTTGGTTATGGGACTAACATTGTTTCAAGATTATCTTATGTAGTCCCTTGGCGACACGTTGCGGTGCGGTGCTTCATTCTACGAGAATGCTATTTCACTCTCAATGTGATCTAACATCTCTAAAAGAGTGAATATAGCAATATGAGTTTCATGCTATTGATTCATGTCCTTACGAGCTTATGTCTCTACATAAGTTCAAAGGCAATGCACTCATACATTCCTAATCCTTGTGGTACTCCAAGTGTCTTCTAGACCTAGTGATATCATTTCCAAGTGGCTCATCTCAATGTGGTGCCAACAAGGTAGAGAGGATCATCCCCCGGAGGTATGCAATGGTCAAAAGACTACAAGTGATATCTACAAGTGGTAATGTAACAAGAACCCATTTGTTTTATCTCTTGTCCTTTAAGCTACCTCCTTGCATGATATGCTCTAAGCTTCCTTGTCTTACAAGTTTGTAGTTGTGCACTTGTTTTTCACACCATTTTTTTATGCACACACTTAGGGGGAGCTTAGTTTGTATCATAACTAGTCTCATGAATTTGTGATCCAACTTAGTCATTCTCACATGTGGTATCTTCATTGATATCATACAAATGGATCATGGTTCATGCGGCTTTCTCCCTTGTATTTAACATCTCTTTTTGAGCTATGTTTGCTAGGACTTGCTAGTTTTCTTGGACCCATTTTGCTTTGGACTTTTTGGAGATTTTGTTCCAAAGGGGGAGAATGTGAGACCAAAACAAGCTAGGTTCCAAGGATATGAGACTAAAGGGGGAGAATGTGAACATAGGAAGCGAAGATCAAAAAGGGGGAAGTTTGATCTAGGGGGAGTTTGGATGATGGTAAGCATCCAAGCAAGTGTAAGTGATTCGAATTCTGTCAATTTTTGCAAATTTATGCTTGCTTTGGTTGTGTTATCATAAATCACCAAAAAGGGGGAGATTGTAGTGAACATGGCCTCATATGCCATTAGTTCGAGTTTGATTTTGGTGATTCATGACAACATGATCATTGGGACTAACCATATTGTTTTAGCATGTCTTTGTAGACACTTCTAGGTCCCAAAGATGCAAGAAAACCACATGACAAAATAAGAAAATCAAGGGTCAAAACTGAGCAAGAAAGGAAAAGAAAAGACACCGTCAGAGGAACCAACGGTACCTTAGCAGCAAGCATCGGTGCAATCGTTGGACGAGTTGGTACACTTGTGAAACCGTAGGCACCATCAGATGAACCGACGGTCCATCTTTTAGTAGCGTCAGACGAGTTGCAGAGGAAGAGCAGGGAAGACAGTAGCACCGTATGATCCGACGGTCTGAGTGGGGACACCGTCGGTCTATCCGATGCTCAGTTTGAATCAAGAAAAAGACGCACCAAGATGAAGCCTTTAGCACCGGATGATCCGACGCCTAGGTCAAGGTGAAGCGTCGGTCTATCCGACGGCCGCGTGAAAGCTAACAGAGGCGACTTGGACGCAGGGCTTTCAGCACCAGATGATCCGACGCACCGTTGGTGCATAGCATCAGAGTAGTTGTGTCAGAGAACTTCAAGAGCTATGTGACATGGGAGGGGCATCGGATGAACCGACACCCTGGAAAAGCAAAGCATCGGTTCATCCGACGCTACCTTTTTCAGCAGCTTTTATGCAACGGCTAGGTTGATGCCTTGGGATATCTTACCCCCTCCACTCACCCATTTGAGGTTGCTAGATTGTGTGGAAGTGGCTCACTGGCAATCATCATCGACCCTCCGGCTTGGTGTGGAGTGGCGAGGACCCTTTGTGCGGGGGACGTGGAGACCCCCTTCCTTGGTGGAGAAGCTCCTTAGTGGAGGCGGCATCAAGGTGACCAAGGGAGCTTGGCAAGTGCCTAAGTGGCTAGCCTTTGTGGCAAGTCAAGTGATGCTCTTGGGAGAGACTTGGTGACCGGGAAGAAATACTCTTGTGTGAGTGCTTCAACAACGTGGACTAGGGGTGGCTTAGTGCCTACCGATACCACGGGATAAATCGCATGTCAAGAGTTTGCTTCCTCTCGTCCCCTTTACGTTTCCGCAATTTACTCTATTGCAATCTTTGTTTGCCTTTACTTTCCTAGAGTAGTATCATTCTAGGATTGGCTATAGTTTGCAAACCTTGTTTTGGGATGGGAGTTTCACACTAGAACAACCTTAGTTGCATATCTAGATAGCATGTTCTAGTTTATCTTTGTGTAAAATTAGTAAAGCTATTGGTTAAGGTTTTTAGTTTCCTAATTCACCCCCTCCCCCTCTTAGGCTAACGGGCATCCGATTCCTTACATCTCTGTGACGTGTCATCTCGTTAATAATCTTATTTAATCTGCAGGTGATGCGGGCAATAACCAACCGATGCAAACCACTATCTGTGCGATGAAGGCACGAGAGTGATGTGGAATGGTGATGGATCGATACTTCTGATCTACATATATATGTATATTCTGATAATTTCACAGCCTTACACAACAATTTGTATATGGTCCATAGGTACATGTGTAGCGAACATGGCCTCATTTGCTATTTGTTCGAGTCGATTTTGGTGATCCATGCTAACACAAGCAATGTGACTAACCACATTTTCTAGTATGTCTTTCCTATGTCCCATGGATGTTATCATATGTTAACATACCATGCCCAAGCTAACATGTCATACCACAAGCTAACATACCATGGACATGTTAGGTCACTTATAGGAAAAATGAGAACTTAGTATATATTTTGAGTCTATAATTGATGGCATGTTAAGTATGTTAAGTTGAAGCAAAGTTCCAAGTTGAGGACGCGAAGAAAAAGATGGAAAAAGACACCGTCAGATGAACTGACGGTACCATCGGTGCATAGCGTCGGAGCACTTGGTACACTGCACAACGACTGGTCCCTTTCCTAGTTGCGTCAGATGAATTGGACTACAGGAGCTGCGAAGAAAGAAGCGTCGGATGAACCGGTGGTCCATTGGAGGGAACTGTCGGTCTATCCGGTGGTCGTGTTTGAACAAGATAGAGACGCGCCAAGACGAAGCCTTAAGCACCAGATGAACCGATGGGTTAGCAGCGGTTCATCCGACGGTCGCATGGAAGCTACCAGAGACGATTTGGCCGTGGGGTCCTTAGCACTGGATGATCTGACGGAGCGTCGGAACATAGCGTCGGAACAGTTGTGTCAACGGCCTTGTGCGGTGGAGGCAACGGCTAGTAGCACCGGATGAACAGACGCCCCGAAAAACATAGCGTCGGATCATCCGCCGGTACTACTTTAAGCAGCTTTTAGCCAACGACTAGTTTGATGCCTTGGGCTATTTATACCTCCTCCACTCTCCCATTTGAGGTAGCTGGATTGTGTGGAAGTGCAGGAGAGTGCAAGACACCTAGAAGATCATATCCAATCCATCTAAGTGCTTAATTGCTCATCCATAGGCTTGCATATGCTTAGTGTATGTGCTTAGTGCTAGGCTTGGCTTAGAGCTGAGTGAGTGCATGGTTGTGCCAACCTTGTGAGGTGATTCTTGAGTGAATCAAGGTGTACAAGGTTCGCCGGAAGCCTTGGGGCCATAAGTGGCTCAACGGCAATCATCATCGACCCTCCGACTTGGTGTGGAGTGGTGAAGACACTTTGTGCGGGGGACGTGGAGACCCACTTCCTTGGTGGAGAAGCTTATTAGTAGAGGCGGCATCAAGGTGACCAAGAGAGCTTGGCAAGTGCCTAAGTGGCTAGCCTTTGTGGCGAGTCAAGTGGTGCTCTTGGGAGAGACTGGGTGACCGGGAAGCAATACTCTTGTGTGAGTGCTTCAACAACGTGGACTATTGGTGGCATAGTGCCTACCGACACCACGGGATAAATCGCGTGTCAAGAGTTTGCTTCCTCTCATCCCCTTTACGTTTCCGCATTTATTCTATTGCAATCTTTGCTTGACCTTTTTTCCTAGAGTTGTATCATGCTATGATTGACTTTAGGTTGCAAACTTTGTTTTGGGATGGGAGTTTCACACTAGAACAATCCTAGGTGCACATCTAAATAGTATATTCTAATTTATCTTTGTGCAAAAAATAGTGAAGCCATAGGTTAAGGTTTTAGTTTGCCTAATTCACCCCCTCTCCCTCTTAGACTAGGAGCATACCATTTCTTACAACATGTAAGGTTCAGGTTCGAGTTCCTTCTACTTCTTTACTTTGTCCATATCAATATTTCGACTTGTTCTGTAATGAGTGCATATATGTATGATATGAACATGTCCATCACGGTAATTAACAAAAAAAATAACATAAAACATTGTTCAGATGTTTTGTTAAACAGATAACGTATTGTAGAATGCAGAGAACTAATGAATAATGCACAAATGCCACTATATATTAACAGCTATTAATAGACTGTATGTAATTCCGTGACCACGATCTTATAGATGGTGAATAAAAATGCTGGATTAGCGCTGGATAAAAATTGCAGTAGTTTTTTTCTGTTTTTTTTTAAATCCCGGGCCGGATATATAGGATGGAGCAATGCAAGGAGCGAGCACGTTCACTACAGGGGGTCAATGTTGACCCTGGGTTGACCTAGTGCGCTTTCCTTGGATGACTCATAGAGACATGTTGCGCTTACATAGCAACCTTCTTGAGGTGTTTGGCCGGGGTCGTTCCAATAATTTCATGGACCCTTAGGCAAATAAGTAATCTACTTTTTTTAAAGACCTCTTTGCGACGGCTCTAGCTCCAGCGTCAGTTTCTACGAAGGGGAAAATAGTGCACCAACAAGTATAAGGATGACCTTTTTTATGCCGCATATTTTGAAAGCAAAAAAAGAATAGCTAAATACGGAAATAGGAGGCGACAACAAGCTAATATCCTCGGAAAGGGACAACATGCATATATATATATACATATATATATATACATATATATATATATGTATATATATATATGTATATATATATATATGTATATATATATATATGTATGTATATATATATATATATATATATATATATATATATATATATATATATATATATATATATATATATATATATATATATATATATATATATATGAGCTTTTGAATATTCATCACAATGAGCAAAATACATATACTAATTACTCTATAAATACAAACACTATGGACCCCCTCGTGACACGGGCCCGCGGCCATCACCCTGGCTGCCCACCCCCTAGGACGGCCATGTGTTTGACCCGTGTGTGTCTGTCGATTGATCAGGTTTGTGCAGTTGTGCTAATTCTTCCTCGTATGAATTACTACATGCGACGACCTTGACCGATAGTGTGCATCGTCTCAAGGCCAGCAAATATATACTCGTTTCGTCCCAGAATATAGCTTCGTTTAGATTTTTTCAAAGTCAAATTTTCAACCTTGACCAACAATAACCCTTGAAATAGTTTGTTTTAATTAGAAAAGATTACATATTTTGATAGTTGGTTTCATGGTAAATCTACCAAAATCATTTTTATGTTATTAACATTTATGATTATTTCGTTATTCACAGTTAAAATCGAAAAAGTCCAAATGAAGCTATATTTTAAAACGGAGGGAGTACATACTACACTACTACTAATAACATTACAAATGATTTTAATACCAACGACCGATCTTTCGGAAATTTGATTTCATCCCCCCTATGAACCTTACCGAGACTAGGAGAACAAGACCTTTAACATGTGCTAACAGTTCTTTTACGGCAGTTGTAACTATGCAGACATGTGGTGGAGTTCAGCGAGCTAAAGCGGCTAAGGAGAGCTAAGGAGCAGTAGGAGGGAAGGGGTGCTCCTCCCTCCTCGTCGCGGCTGCCATCCTCCACGGCGAGCACGGTTGCCCTCCCCCAGAGCTCCCTCCTCTGTGTCGCCCCACCTTTCTTGCTCCTTTGCGAGGGTGCTGTAACACCCTGAAATTTTCTAATTTCAGGATGTTATTAGGAAGAATAATTAAGCAACAATTTTCTCATAATTTTAAAACTTGACCAATGTTTATTTTATTTACAGGAAATTTAGAATAGGAAAATCAATTGATTGCTTTTCTAAATTAAATTAAATGAATATGTATCAGTGTTGCTTTGATTTTTGTTGGTTTTGCTTTTGGTTGTTGTGTGTTGAAAAAAAAACAGCAAACCCTTCTTTCCTTCCTTCCCTCTCATTTTATTTCCTAAAGCCTGAGTTGAGGCAGCACACTAGCCAGCCCACGTTTTTTTCGCTAGCAGCCCAGTCGCGCGCGAGGCCCAGCTTGGCCCATCTCTCCCCGCCCAACGCAGCCCGCCGGCCCGCTCCACCTCTCCCTATCTCTCTCACGGGCCGACGGACGGGGCCCACGTGTCGTGCCCGTCTTCTACCTCCCCACCGCCGCCTGCTCCCCACCGCCGACCGCGCGCGCCGCCCTCCCCGGCTTCCCCGCGCCGCTTCCCCTCCCTCCACCGAGCCGCGCATTAATGCGTAGTGCACCGGCGCCACCACCTCTTCCCTTCCCCTCCCGTAACGGGCGCCGCACCGAGCCGCCGCCGCCATTAATGGCGCACCGGCCGAGCTCCGCCACCGCCTCACCGCGCCCTCTCCACTTCCCCATCCGCCCTATAAAGGGGCAGCACCACCCCCTGGTCTACCCGCACCGCTCTCCCTCCCTTCCTCGCACGCACAGCGCCGCCGCCCCGAAGGGACCCGTCGGAGCTCCGCCCCTCACTGTCGATCCGCTCCTCCGGCGCCTCTCCCTCCCTTCCGAGCTCGCAGGTGATTTCCCCTAGTCGTCCTCTTCGTTGTGGTAGTTTTTTTCGTCGTGATTAGGGGCCGGAAGACCCTGTTTGGCCGCCGCCGGCGAGCCGGCCGGCGAGCCGCCGCCGCCAGTGCCGCGCGCGCGCCGCCTGGAAGGCAGCCGTGGCTGCCCAATCGCGCGCGGGCATCCACAGCCGCCCGATCTGAGCCGACGGCTCAGATCAGTCCAAGCCCCCTGGTCAATCAAGTGCATACCGGTCAACCCTAGCCCTCCGCCGCCACTTTGCAAAAATAACCCTGCACTTTCTAATATAACAATAATACCCTTCCACCCATGAAGATCCCTACAATCAAGTCCTGGTTCTCTCGTTTAAACCCCTGAACTTCTTAGTTTTTCCACCCGAGGTCCACCCTTAACCTTTTACACTATAAACCTCATGTTTATATGTGTAATTGTGTCTAGGTCCCTGGTTTCTTGCAGTTAAGCCCCTGGAGCCCTAGTTTTTCACAGTTTAGCCCTTGTAACCATGTTAGTGCGTAGTTTTCACGTTTTAGCTCCGTTTCAAGCGATTCAAGTTGCGTTAGGTTCGTAATAACTCAAAGAACGTGTTAAAGACAATGTTGAACCTGTTACTTGCTTTATAATTTATTTAATATTTAAATATGATTAAATACTAATATACATGCTTTTCTAATTAAAATTTAATTAGAGATCAACGTGTCTTTTTATAAGAAATATAATTTGGTTAATTCTTATTTAAATAATCTTTCCAATTAAAATCTAATTAAAGTTATATCTCGGTTTTCATAATCAAACTTAAATTAATTAATATATATTCAATTTGCTTTCTAAATAAAAGTAATATAGGTTTATTCCGAGTTTTCATAATTAAATATTAAATTGATTAATATGAACATAAATATATTTCTAAATTATAATTTACTTAGTACAATTCGAAATGTAAAGATATTCGTTTAGATGCTTTACATGCTTATTTTAAATTAAAATGTTTAAATTGCATAAAATAATACTTGACTATTTATAAATAAAATTGGAATAAGTTATACACCGTTTCTTTTATATAAATATAACTTGCTTAATTATTAAATAAGGTATTTCTCTGAAATAACCTATGCACATCTTTTGAATTAAAATTTACCAAGCACATAGCCTTGTGTGATATAATCCAAATCTTACGATAGTTCCGAGTCTTTTGCGTTCGCGGTCCTAGAACCAAACCTTGTCCTCTTTTAAAGCTTTTCATGCTTGGTGTATTGTTCTTAGTTGTTCTTATTTGTACGTTTCGCATGTTTGTGCTCGATGTTTGCTTCGAGTAGAAGATCGAGCTGCTGATTGAAAGTCCTGAAGATCAAGAGAGCAAGAGCAGAAGAGCAAGAGTAGCTTTTGTTGAGAAAGGCAAGTGACCCTAACCATCCTTCTACCTATGCTTTAATACAAGAACACTGTAAATTAATCGGAACATGGAGAACCACCCAGGAAAACAGTACAACCACAAGACATATGGCTCTGTCTTGGCCAATTAATTAGGGAAGTCTTGTGTGGCTATTAGCCTTAGTAGCTTGGGGTACGGAGGAATGCTTTTATGACTCTTCTACTGCGGACAGTTTTGGAACGGAAGTGCTCTTCTAGGCTAACCTGGTCTGAGGGTAGAAGGAGGGAACGAAAGATAGCCTCTAGGACGTGCTACTATGGACTAATACACATGGGAGGACTCTTGGTAAAGGCCTCGTAGCGTCCCTATGCAATCACACCTCGGAAGTGTGGTATTGTGCCTACTGTTGCACAGCATGGTTGGGTTCAAAGTTCTTCGGAACTTATACGCGACTTGTGGTGAAAGTGTACAACCTCTGCAGAGTGTTAAACTGTTATAACAGCCGTGCTCACGGTCAAGAGCGGCCTGGACCCTCACATGATTAATTGAACTTAAAGATGGATTAATATTGCTTTCCGGTTATTCCTGTGGCCTTGCTGAGTACCAACCATAAGTGTACCCATCCTTGCTTAAACGCTGCTCAGAAAAAGAAGAAGGTGCACGAAGTCCAGAAGATGGTGCTAGGCGTACGCAACCCCCAGTCGATTGCCTGTGAAGTTTGGAGCCTTTGCTTCCCAGGATTCTGCTGTAAATCTCTGATAATCTCTTTCTTTACGTGATATTGTTTCTGTTATTCACTAATGATGTCACTATATGTATGGAACTAGATCCTGGCATACATATAGGTAACACTTGGTTTTCTTCGGAAAATCGGGTGTGACAGAGTGGTATCAGAGCAATATCGACTGTAGGGCGTAAGCCTAGATAGAAATGATTGGTTCTTGAAGATCTGTTTTACTTCAAAAACAACTCTAGCCTTATCATTGACATCCCTGATGAATATTCTCATTCTTTGATCTTTTTCTTCTCTCAATCTTTCCTGGTAACTTATCTTTTCTCCCTTCCTTGCTTCTGAAGCATTGCTACTTTGGATTCTCTCCCTTGACCTTTTAATCCAAAAGTGTCGTCCTTGATAAAAAAAATGTTTAGAAAATCTCTGTTATCTTACCTAAAGTTTCCTCAAGTAATCCGAAGAAGCCATCATGTGCGAAGGAAGATGAAGTCTGACATCTCACCCAAGATTAGGAGGATTCCTCTAACCATAATAACAACGTGTAGCATCGTTCCCTTGATAATGTCTTTGTCTGGTGAAGCTTCGTGTTTGTTTGATGATGCTTGACCTTATGGCCTTGGTTGAGTTGGTTCTTTGTATTGATTGTTGGTGTATTGTGGGTCTTCTACCTGCAATGACATCAGTTGCCTAGTTGGGTTCTTCTTTTGTATCTCCCACCTCCTTGTTCCCCTCTTTCTGTCTACTTAACCCTATGGAGGATGTCGGTAGATAAAAAAAATCTAGAAGCAACACCAACATCAACAACAGAAATCTGCAAGCATATGCAGACGTCAACACATGAAAGAAGTTGAAGAAAAAGATGATCAATTTCTTTTGTTACCCCCTGTTATTCTCCTCTCTACCACAATTTGAGTACAATTACAACAAACAAGAAATGATGGATACAATATCAAGAATTTTGCATGCTCTTCAATTTATTCTCGTTCTCTTCTGATCTTGACCTTTGTCCACTAACCAGATGGAAAAAGGCAACCAAGACAAAAGCAATGATAGCAATTACAACCCTGGATACGACCAATATATGTCCCTATATCTAAACCCGGAGGATACACATACAAAGTTCTGGAATACTGAGCCACCCAGTTTCTCTAACACTACGGAGCACCTAGAAGCTGAAGAATGGATCACGACAATCGAGAAGAAACTAGATATGGCACAATGCAATGATAGAGAAAAGGTTCTATATGCATCAGGATTACTTCTAGGGGAAGCCTTAGAATGGTGGAATTCCTACATATACGAACATGATCAACCACAGAGAATTGCTTGGAAGGAATTTAAGGATAACTTTATATCACATTTCATTCCTGTAAGTGTGATGAATCTCAAAAGAAAGGAGTTCCTTGGTTTGAAACAAGGGCAAATGACAGTGACTGAGTACAAGGATAAATTTATCCAGCTATCTATGTACGCACCAAGATCATCTGGAAGTGATAAAAAGAAACGAGAACATTTCATCAAAGGGCTGAATGAAGAACTTCAGAGTATACTAAGTTTACATGACTATTCCAGTTTGCAACATGTCATCAACAAAGCTATTGAGTTAGAAAGCAAACTACAAGAAATCATAAGTAAGAAAAGGAAAAGGAATTTTCTAGAGCAACGTGATAACAATTCCCACCTTTACCGTTTGTCCCAGGCACCAGAACATCCTGAAGATGAGTATGAAGATCCACCACGTAACCGTAGAAACCTTAAAGAAAGTGGAGCATGTTTCTACTGCAAAGATCATGGACATTTCATTAACAGGTGCCCTAAGAAATACGCTGATCGATATGAAAAGAAGACTCAGCAGAGACATAATAAGCAAACCAATGCCGAAGAAGCGTTTGGATCAAATGGAGAAGAATTTTAAAGGTTAGGCAAAGATTATGGAGTCAATCCAGCTCTATTCAAATCACTTTATCAAGACGTCAAGAAAATTCTACAAAGGCGAGCCAATGAAGCTGAGGAAGGAAATGGACAGTTACAAGTAAAGTTAGATTGAGTATCTTATGAGGTGTTATGCTTATTAAGTGAGTTTTGAATAATAAAGAGAGTGTTGAGGAGCTTATGTAATGTCAAACAATCTGGAAGAAAGTTAATAAGTGCTGGATGGTAACCACCCGAACCTTTGTTTCTTGCTAGCCTCTGCGAATCTCGGGACGAGATTCTTTTTAAGGGGGGTAGATTTGTAACACCCTGAATTTTTCTAATTTCAGGATGTTATTAGGAAGAATAATTAAGCAACAATTTTCTCATAATTTTAAAACTTGACCAATGTTTATTTTATTTACAGGAAATTTAGAATAGGAAAATCAATTGATTGTTTTTCTAAATTAAATTAAATGAATATGTATGAGTGTTGCTTTTATTTTTGTTGGTTTTGCTTTTGGTTGTTGTGTGTTGAAAAAAAGCAAACCCTTCTTTCCTTCCTTCCCTCTCATTTTATTTCCTAAAGCCTGAGTTGAGGCAGCACACTAGCCAGCCCACGTTTTTTTTTCGCTAGCAGCCCAGTCGCGCGCGAGGCCCAGCTTGGCCCATCTCTCCCCGGCCCAACAGCAGCCCGCCAGCCGCTCCACCTCTCCCTATCTCTCTCACCGGCTGACAGACGGGGCCCACGTGTCAGGCCCGTCTTCTACCTCCCCACCGCCGCCTGCTCCCCACCGGCCGACCGCGCCGCCGCCTCCCCGCTTCCCGCGCCGCTTCCCCTCCCTCCACCGAGCCGCGCATTAATGCGCGCAAGGCACCGGCGCCACCACCTCTTCCCTTCCCCTCCCGTAACGGGCGCCGCATTGAGCCGCCGCCGCCGCCATTAATGGCGCACCGGCCGAGCTCCGCCACCGCCTCACCGCGCCCTCTCCACTTCCCCATCCGCCCTATAAAGGGGCAGCACCACCCCCTGCTCCACCCGCACCGCTCTCCCTCCCTTCCTCGCACGCACAGCGCCGCCGCCCCGAAGGGACCCGTCGGAGCTCCGCCCCTCACTGTCGATCCGCTCCTCCGGCGCCTCTCCCTCCCTTCCGAGCTCGCAGGTGATTTCCCCTAGTCCTCCTCTTCGTTGTGGTAGTTTTTTCGTCGTGATTAGGGGTCGGAAGACCCTGTTTGGCCGCCGCCGGCGAGCCGGCCGGCGAGCGGCCGCCGCCGGGTGCCGCGCGCCACCGCCTGGAAGGCAGCCGTAGCTGCCCAATCGCGCGCGGGCATCCACAGCCGCCCGATCTGAGCCGACGGCTCAGATCAGTCCAAGCCCCCTGGTCAATCAAGTGCATACCGGTCAACCCTAGCCCTCCGCCGCCACTTTGCAAAAATAACCCTGCACTTTCTAATATAACAATAATACCCTTCCACCCATGAAGATCCCTACAATCAAGTCCCGGTTCTCTCGTTTAAACCCCCGAACTTCTTAGTTTTTCCACCCGAGGTCCACCCTTAACCTTTTACACTATAAACCTCATGTTTATATGTGTAATTGTGTCTAGGTCCCCGGTTTCTTGCGTTAAGCCCCCGGAGCCCTAGTTTTTCACAGTTTAGCCCTTGTAACCATGTTAGTGCGTAGTTTTCACGTTTTAGCTCCGTTTCAAGCGATTCAAGTTGCGTTAGGTTCGTAATAACTCAACGAACGCGTTAGAGACAATGTTGAACCTGTTACTTGCTTTATAATTTATTTAATATTTAAATATGATTAAATACTAATATACATGCTTTTCTAATTAAAATTTAATTAGAGATCTACGCGTCTTTTTTATAAGAAATATAATTTGGTTAATTCTTATTTAAATAATCTTTCCAATTAAAATCTAATTAAAGTTATATCTCGGTTTTCATAATCAAACTTAAATTAATTAATATATATTCAATTTTCTTTCTAAATAAAAGTAATATAGGTTTATTCCGAGTTTTCATAATTAAATATTAAATTGATTAATATGAACATAAATATATTTCTAAATTATAATTTACTTAGTACAATTCGAAATGTAAAGATATTCGTTTAGATGCTTTACATGCTTATTTTAAATTAAAATGTTTAAATTGCATAAAATAATACTTGAATATTTATAAATAAAATTGGAATACACCGTTCCTTTTATATAAATATAACTTGCTTAATTATTAAATAAGGTATTTCTCTGAAATAACCTATGCACATCTTTTGAATTAAAATTTACCAAGCACATAGCCTTGTGTGATATAATCCAAATCTTACGATAGTTCCGAGTCTTTTGCGTTCGCGGTCCTAGAACCAAACCTTGTCCTCTTTTAAAGCTTTTCATGCTTGGTGTATTGTTCTTAGTTGTTCTTGTTTGTCGTTTCGCATGTTTGTGCTCGATGTTTGCTTCGAGTAGAAGATCGAGCTGCTGATTGAAAGTCCTGAAGATCAAGAGAGCAAGAGCGAGAAGAGCAAGAGTAGCTTTTGTTGAGAAAGGCAAGTGACCCTAACCATCCTTCTACCTATGCTTTAATACAAGAACACCGTAAATTAATCGGAACATGGAGAACCACCCAGAAAACAAGACAACCACAAGACATATGGCTCGTCTTGGCCAATTAATTAGGGAAGTCTTGTGTGGCTATTAGCCTTAGTAGCTTGGGGTACGGAGGAATGCTTTTATGACTCTTCTACTCTGGACAGGTTTTGGAACGGAAGTGCTCTTCTAGGCTAACCTGGTCTGAGGGTAGAAGGAGGGAACGAAAGATAGCCTCTAGGACGTGCTACTATGGACTAATACACATGGGAGGACTCTTTGTAAAGGCCTCGTAGCATCCCTATGCAATCACACCTCGAAAGTGTGGTATTGTGCCTACTTTTGCACAGCATGGTTGGGTTCAAAGTTCTTCGGAACTTTTACGCGACTTGTAATGAAAGTGTACAACCTTTGCAGAGTGTTAAACTGTTATAACAGCCGTGCTCACGGTCAAGAGCGGCCTGGACCCTCACATGATTAATTGAACTTAAAGATGGATTAATATTGCTTTCCGGTTATTCCTGTGGCCTTGCTGAGTACCAACCATAAGTGTACCCATCCTTGCTTAAACGCTGCTCAGAAAAAGAAGAAGGTGCACGAAGTCCAGAAGATGGTGCTAGGCGTACGCAACCCCCAGTCGATTGCCTGTGAAGTTTGGAGCCTTTGCTTCCCAGGATTCTGCTGTAAATCTCTGATAATCTCTTTCTTTACGTGATATTGTTTCTGTTATTCACTAATGATGTCACTATATGTATGGAACTAGATCCTGGCATACATATAGGTAACACTTGGTTTTCTTCGGAAAATCGGGTGTGGCAGGTGCGGCCTGGACGGCCGGGGCCGTCCTTGTAAAAATAGATGCCTTGTACTAAACTTCAAATTAGAAAGCATAATAAACTAGTAAAATAGTTAGAATCTTCAACATCTATATATATGTATATTATCACCAATATTATTCATTTGCACATTGTGTTGTCGATAAAAATTAAATGACCCTTAAAAATATATTTTGGTGTCTATTTGAATATTTATAGGATCACTGTAAACATTACTATCAATCAAGTGTTTTATCATACAACACTTGTGATTCTTATATATAAACATATTCGTAAGTTGTAGTCTTTTTTATAAGACTGAGCTGAGACAGAGTTAAATACTCAAATCTTTATCCCCCGATGATGAGATGAATAGATGAATAGGTGTAGAGCAGACAAAGAACAACACTTGGGTTGTTCAAGAGAGCACTAGCAATAAAGAAAATAGCATTAGGATGTTTATGAGAGCTGCTACAATAAGAGAAATAAAATTTAAAGTTCAAGAATTGATGAACTAGATGGTTGTAATACTAGAAATTGGAGGTCCTATAAAAACAGAGGCCATGTATGGTCGCACAGCCCTCACACCATGAGGGACGGGCCTGTGGACAGCGCACGTGCTCCACGCTTTCCGTGATAGCGAGCTCGCCGGCAGCGGCTACCTCTCCTCTCCTCCACCTCCGCTCGATTCCCACCATCCGCGGGTGCCAACTGCCTCGGGAGATGCACGACCACTTTGCATGACACTGCTGGAAGCCGAGTTCTTTTGTTTGCTGGAGTTAATCTCAGGTAACTAGCTAGCTAGAGGGAAGCTAGAGTAAATAATCCGAGTTGGCAGGGCCCAACATACGCAAGCAGCTAGCCGGGGCCAGGCGGCCACCGCCCTTCTTCTCTCTACAGCCTCCATGACCAGTATCTTGCAAGTTACTTGGCCACTACCTGCAACTGTGCAATATATCCCCACCCCACTGTCGATGTTTTAGACCGGCAACCTACTAAGGGGAGTACCCGAAGTAGATGAATGTGGCCTCGCCGAGATCGGTAACTCGAAGGAAGAGACACGTGGCACACAATTTAGACAGGTTCGGGCCGCGAGGTGCGTAATACCCTACGTCCTGTATGCTGCGTAGCTCTGGATTGATTGGGTGCGATTACAAGATGGTGTAATCAGATGCGTATGAGCAAGATGAGATAGAGAGGGGTCCTTGCCTCGCCTTATATAGTCCAGGAGGCAGGGTTACAAGTCGGTTCAGGGAGAGAGTACTAGTCGAGTACGTCTAGGAGTCCTCTATACAGTGCGAGACATGTACAGCTTCCTATCCGAGTACTTCTCCTCTACAGTCCTTGTGCTTCACGCCATCAGGTGCCGTGCAGCGCAAGTCGGGTAGTCCCAGGGGCCCACCGAGTAGTCGGTCCAGGTACCCACTGAGGTAGTGGGCCCAGGGAGGTCCATACGACAAGCCCCCGAGTACTTTGTAGTCGAGAAGGATAGCTTCGAGTAGTCTTGACGGCCTTAAGAGTAGTACTCAAGCGTCCCCGAGTACTACAAGTCAAAAGTCCTCAAGAGTAATCGAAGCATCCCAAGGCTGGAATGTACTCCAGCTAACATTTGAACAACACTGAATTCTTCTCGAGTAGTCCCAAGCATCCTTGAGTGCCGCTCTTGAAGGTCTTCAACAATGCCCATGTTGTCTTGAAGCTGAAACTGATATGGAAGTGCGATTGCAAAATCGCACTCCATATGGAGTATCCCCTGAGC
Source organism: Cenchrus americanus (assembly GCA_947561735.1). NCBI lineage: Eukaryota > Viridiplantae > Streptophyta > Magnoliopsida > Poales > Poaceae > Cenchrus > Cenchrus americanus. The sequence continues at coordinate 157,727,347 of OX387242.1, read as the reverse complement.
CTTAGGTTGAGTTGTAGACTCTGGGTGAGGGTCCATCTGAAGTTTTGGCAAGAATATCCCGAAAAATTCGGAGAAAAAACCGAAGGACACGTGGCACGGAGCCCCCGAGCCTTGAGTCGAGTACTTCCTCTCGAATTGAAGGGTCATCTTGTAAAATGTGTCCTGAGTTGCTCTTGAGTCTTGCCGCTACCCTGGAAGTCGAGTAGAAGTAGCCGAGCCCCCGAGATGAGGCGCGTCGACTAGTAGAAGTTGAAGAGTCACGCGCCGCCGCTGAGTCAGCCAAGTGCAGACTTATCCGTCCAGCCTTTGGAAAGGCCGCCGTTGACTTATAAATAGAAGCCAAAACCCTTAGGGTTTTTCACCCAACGCATTCGCAGCCATTCCTAGCAAATCTAGCCAGGGATCGCTGCCAGTGCGTGCTGCCGCCGTTGAGAAGTTGTAGATCAAAGCGGGCCGCCGTAGAGAGCCACCGCTGTAGCCCCCGAGCGAATGCGCGTGAAGACACCGTGCGCCTGTTGAATGAAGCCTTCACCGTTGAAGACCGCGAAGGCCGCCGGTGGGAAGAAGAGGGCCCGTGAAGAGGCCGCTGGATCTGCTGCGGGTACATCGCCGCCGGTGTCTCCGCCGCGACTAGATCCAAACCGCGAGTGGAAAAAGTCCAAGGCCAAGACCGAAGATCTGCTGGCCCTTCTCAACAGTGGGTTCTTGCGGGAGAAGGAGGTGGATATGTGGAGAGCCGCCGCAGGGAATCCGTACCCCATGGAGAAGAATCCGAACGGGATTCCGATGTTCACCCGGTTCGCGGAGCGCGGGCTGTCCCTCCCGGCCAGCGACTTCTTCAAGGGGCTACTGGGGTACTACGGCATCGAGTACCTCAACCTCAATTCCAACGGTATCTTCTATACCTCAGTCTTCGTACATTTCTGCGAAGCCTTCTTGGGGATCAAGCCCCATTGGATCTTGTTCCAGAAGTTCTTTCGGGTGAAGCCTCAGCCCAGCGCTAGCAATCCCCGAGTAGTCGGAGGAGCAGGGATCCAGTTGAGGGAGGATGCCACCGAGCAGTACCTCTCCTACAAGCTGATAGATTCCAACCAGGATTGGAAGGCGAAGTGGTTCTATGTGACCAACCACCACCCCGAGCTGCCGAAGCCAAGCGGGAAGCAGCCCAAACACCGGCCGTGGTGTAACTCGGAGCCGATGATGTAAGAAGGTCTACAGTTGCCCGAGTTGCTGGCGAAGATCAAGGCGCTGAGGGAAGCCGGGCTGAGGGCCGAACATGTGGCCTTCAGCTTCATGAAGCGCTGGGTGCAGCCGTTGATGGCCCGCAACACCCTAGGGTACGAGCACACCGGCGACGACGACACATCACGGATGCCCGGAGATGAGGTGGACGACGACGACATCATCGACAGGCTGAGCAGAATCTTGAAGGATATGCCGGCGTACACGCCGTGACCGGTACCTGAGTACTCCGCCGCGCGCCCACCAAACAAGGTCAGTAGCCATCCCCGTTGTCGAGTACTCATTGCTGAAGAGTAGTCGTGCTGATGAGCTGTGATTCTTGCAGGATGACTTGGCGAAGTTTGTCTCCGAGCCGGCCTCACTCCTCAGCTCGTCGAGGTCCCAAAGGAAGGGAGGGCCAAGACCAAGGAGCGGCACAAAGTTGGTGAAGGAGACGACACAATTGTCGTCGAATCCTCGTCTGAGGAGGACGACGATGAGGAGACGCTCCAGGAGCGCTTCTAGCTGCGATCGCGGTTCAGCCACCCTGGATTGCCTCATATCCCTCTCGTTCAGGATCCACTAACTAGCCTGGAGGCTAGTCTGCGCGCGCCGCCAAGGAAGCTGCACAATGTGGCCCGCAAGCACGTGGCCAAGAAGTTGAAGGTCACTGAGACCCCATCCCAAGAGGTAAGCCGTCTTTACTAGGGTAGTCGAGCACTCATGTCTCGATCTTATGTGTTGACGACGAAGTTCCCTTGATTGCAGGAGATGCCGCCTTCCGACCCCGTTGAGCAGGGCGTCGAAGGCGATTGGGACACAGTGGGGGAACCAGCTGGGGGTAGTCATAGCCCAGCCCCCACCGTAGAAGAGCTTTTGGCACAGATGACGCGCTAGCCCCCTACTGCTGAGGGGAGCGGAGAACCGGCCGTTGCTGCCACTGAAGAGGCAGCGGCTACTGAGGCGCAGGAGGAGGCGCATGCCGAGGCAGGACTGGTCGACATCGCCAGTATCCTCAGCGCCCCAATCGTGACGGTGCTCCGGTCGAGCTTGTAAGTGTTGATCCTCCCCAAGTAGTACATTGGATGTGGTAGTCGTACTAGGTTGACAACCAGCTTGTATACTCTGCAGGAAATCGACAGACCTGTCTTGGGAGGGGGATGAACCTGCTACAGCAGTGGCGGAAGAAGAAGCACACCGCCCGCTGAGGAGTCCGCTCCAGCCCCTCAGGTAGAGCCCGAGGCGCCGGCCGCCAAGGCTATGTTGCCTGAGGCCAGCGTCGTTGAAGGTGAGTACTCTGCTGAGGTGGAAGTAGCCCCGTAGAGTAGTTGTAGTCACCAGGTATGACTGATACACTTGTCCTCTTGTCGACAGGTGCTGAAGCCGAGGGAAGTGATATCCCGGCAGCGGTGCCCGTTGAAGACGTGGCACAGGAGACCCAGGGAGCTGCCGGAGGAGCCCCCAGGCCGGTGGAGGAGTCCGTCGAAGAAGCCGCCACGACGGCTGGAGGTGAGGGAGACGACATGCTGCCAGAACCCGCTCTGGAGGTAGTCGTGCGCTCGCCGGAGATCCAGGACGCGGAGCCAATCCGCTCGGCGCCAATGTCCGAAGCCGCGACGAGTAGTCGTGGTGGGATCGAGTTGTTGGCGGATGATCTCGTCGACCCGGCGACGGTAGCTCGGCACCTGGAGGCGGTGCACCAGGTGAGGACCATGTGTGGTTCGAGGACAGGTGGATGGTCGCTTCCTTGTGTGATGAGTGATTGACAACGTTGTGTGGACTGATTCTTGGCTAAGTATTGCGGTGCGGGTTGCGGCTTGACCGGTGTTGGTGCGGGTGAAGAACAAGCGCGAAAGGTCGTCGCCGGTGAGGCCTCCGGTGTGTGGAGAAGACAAGTAGGCTTCGTTCGAGGGACCCGGTGGCCGGCGGGGGTCAAGTGCGGGCCGCATGGTGGCATGAACAAGCAAGATGAAGTCGTGGACGGTTTCTTGGTTGAGCCTCAAAACCAAGGTCGAGCCGGGACTACGTGGGAGCCAAGTCATGAGTGGAGATTAGCGGAGGCTACACCGAGTTCGCGGGGTTTCCGTGGTTCACCGAGAAAAACCACTGGGTTCCTTGGTTGATCCACAAAGCCAAGACCGGAGAACCGAAGACGGAGGTGCAAAGCGGCACCGCACCGGCTCGACCGGTGGGTCTGACCGGTAGGGACCGGTCTGACCGGTGAGGAGCACCGGTCTGACCGGTGTGCGACGACGCAGTCCGGAATCTTCGAAGCGGAGGACACGCGTCGGAATCGCATCGCTTGCGTCGAGGCTACGCAGGGTGCGGTCGCCGGGCATCCGTCCGATGGTGAAGACATCAAGAATTCCAAATCCGCCCTTGAGGGGCTTGTATCCCTAGTTAGTAGAGAAGGGCATTTTAGACATTCGGTTGCCTCCATATAACCCAAGAGGTGAGAGGATGGCAGCCAACTCTTGGAACCCTAGCTCATTAGTTTTCCTATTTTCCACCTATTTTCTCTAGGTTTTCCTTAGGACTAGCAAGAGAGCTTCACGGAGAGATCTTGTAGAGAGGGATGGATGATCGGGCGGCTTGCTAGACCTTGTACGAACCTTTGTTTCATGTATAGATGATTCGGCGTGGTTCCTCAAGGTTTGGATGTGTTTTCCCCGGTTGTTCTTGGTGGTGATTTTCGGAGCCCTCTCTCCGTGATTTCTTTGGGGTGTTTTCGGGGCTTTTCTCTTGGGGATTTGATGGGGGAAATTTGTGGGAACCCTTCGTGGTTCTTTAGGCTGTGATTCCCCTCCCAAATCCGTGAGAAAAGGTGCTCGATTTTGGGGTTTCTTGAGTTCTTGGGTTGGAAGTGCTTTCGGCGGGATTTCTTCGATTCCTCCTTTTTGGACGAGATTTGGTGGGATTAAACTTCGCTATGGACTCCTCATGAGGTGTTCCTGATATCCCCAAAGTCTTGTTCAAGTCCGTGGAGTGATTCGGGAGATCGAGATTTGGATTTGGGGGAGTTGACCCGCGAGTGCTGTTCATCCCGAGCTGCCCAGGCTACACCGGTCTGACCGGTGCTCTTGACCGGTCTGACCGGTGCGAGCCCTTGTGGGTTTTTGCTCGGGTGAACGTCTTGGTGAGTTCGGTGTTGTCCCTTGTTGCTGCTGTTTCGAGTTTGGGTCCGTTTGGTGGTCGGTTGGCCTGTTTGGTGCCTTGGGGGCTTTCAGTCGCCATCGGTCCCGACCGGTGTGTCTCACCGGTCCGACCGGTGTAGAGCCACTTAGTGAAAGTTGCTCAGTTTTACCAGCAGGGACCGATCTGACCGGTGGTGCTCACCGGTCTGACCGGTGTGAGTCTGTAGGCTCGAGGTTTGGTTTTTCCGCTGCGTTTCTCGGGTCGGAAGGTGGTGTGTTGGTTCCTAGGTCCAGTGGCACTCCAGTGGCTACGTGGGCTTGACCAACCTTGGTAGTGAGTCGGAGACGTGTGTTGGAAGCCGTGATCATCTTGTTGGAGTTTCTATCTCCTTCGAGAAGAATTTTTATCGGCTCCCATTCACTCCCCCCCTCTCTGGTTCGCCGTATCGGTCCTTCAAGTGGTATCAGAGCCGGTTCGGGTCTTTGTTGACTCGAACTAGTCTAAGATCCAAGGATGGCGTACCAGGAACGGGGTTCGGGTCCTCCACACTTCGATGGCAAGAACTACCAGATGTGGAGCAAGCGGATGGGTGCGTTCCTCCGCGGAAAGGGTCAGCTGCTTTGGGATGTCACGGTGGACACAGGCTATGTCCAGCCGATGGATTTCCTTGCTACAGGGTCGAGGGACAGATTCGACGCCAACAATAAGGCGGTCGACTACTTGTTTCGTGCTTTGTGTCAGCCTGAGTTCGATCGGGTGCACACCAAGCACTTGGCTTGTAGGATTTGGGCGGTGTTGATGGAGGCTCATGTTGGGAACGCCCAGGTTCAGGCACGGTTGTATGCGACCTACCGGAGAGAGTACGAGAACTTCACTCATCTCCCCGGTGAGTCCATCGATGCCTTGTTTCAGAGGTTCACGGTGGTGGTGAACAACATGAGGGCCAATGTGGACGTGCTCCCGTACGATGATCATGATAGAGCGGTCAAGCTCTTACACTCTTTGGATCGTACGATATGGGGCGGAAAGTTCGAGGCCATAGTCGAGTCATAGAGGTATGATACTCTGACGGTGAACGAGCTGTTCTCGAAGCTCAAGTCGGCTGAGGTGGATAGGGGCATGACTGCCAAGCTCGAGGGACCGACTGATTCCCATAGTCTTGCCCTCATTGGTGGTTCCAAAGGAAAGACTAACTCCAACCCATCCACCAGGATGTTCTCGTTTTCCTCTTTGATGTCTATGCCAGATGAGGAGTTTGATGACCTTGGAGAGGACGAGCCGGGCGCCGGTGACGAGGCGGTTCGAGAGGCTACACGAGAACCGCGTGAACATGAGGAGGAACACGAGGACTTGCTTCCAGTGCGGCAAGCCGGGACACTTCGTCGCCGCCGACTGCCCGGAGAAGGCCGAGAACAAGGACAACTACAAGCACAAGCCGAGGATGAACGATGGCAAGTACCGTTCGAGGCGCGACCACAAGAGCAAGCACAAGAACAAGTACAAGGACGAGCGACGATCGAGGAAGAAGGAGGGCCGAGGCAAGGCCCGAGCGATGGTGGGAGCGAGCGACGTCGACTCCAGTTCCGCGTACTCCACCTCGAGCTCGAGCAGCAGCGACGACGAGGGAGATCGCCGCAAGAACAAGAAGTCGTACAAGAACCCGAGCGGGCCGAGGCGCCGCGAGAGATGGCTTCGCACCATGGCGTTGAGCTCCGGCAAGCAAGAAGAGCACATAGAGCGACTCGGACTGCGAGTCCGACGACGAGGTGCGTGATGAGCTTCCCTTCTTGCGCCGGGGAGAATGAGAGGCTTGGCTCTTTGCTTGATAACCGTGATGACATGCTTAGAGAGGCCAAGAAAATGAGGAAAGAGCTTAGGGCTTCACTTGAGGATGCTAGGACTAGAGTGGCTGAGCTAGAGACACAGGTGCTTGATAGCAAGCTTGAGATTGATTCGCTTAAGGCTAGCCCCGTTGTTTCGATGAGAATGACCGTGCCGATTGCTCCATATTCCTTGCCGATCTTGCTTTGTTTAAGGAGAAGCATGCCTCCAAGTGTGAGGAACTAGATGTGCTTAGGGTTGAAGTGGCCGAGCTTAAGTCTAGACTCGCTTTGCTAGGTGCTTGCACTTCTTGCCCTGTTTTGCATGCTAAGATTGATGAGATGCATGCTTACACTAGTTCGCTCGAGGCTAAATTGAAGGAACCCATGCCTACATCTTGCTCTACCTGTGAAATGCATGCATTGAAAAATTTGGAGCTTGCACATTATGTTGATCGTTTGCAGGATGAGAATGATGATTTGAGGAAGTTGATGGGTTGGCTTTCCGGTCACGAGCCTCAGTTGAGAATGATGATCGAGGACTTTAAGAGGCAAGATGGTGAGGGGCTTGGGGCAAACAAGGTTGGTGAGGGAAGTGGAGAGAATATCCCGGAGCCACCAAAAACCCACCACAAAAATGATTTCCCACCAAAACCTAACCATCTAAGGAACCGACTAGACACAACCCCAGCTCCACCCGTGTTTCCTACACCCACAAATGACCTACAAAAGCCTATCAAGTTTGTGAGCACTTCGGGGAAAGTGTTCTTTGGGAAGGAGAGTGAGAAGGCTAGTGGTGAGAAACCGGTGGAGGGTTTGAGTGGAGAGAAACCGAGTGAGCAGCCACATCCCAAGCCAAAGCCTAAGCTTGTGAGATTCCATTGTGGCTATTGTGGGAGAGATGGCCATAAGGAGGAGTTTTGCTTCAAGAGGAAGCGAGAGGAGAGAATGGAGAAGGAGTGGGCTAACAAGGACAAGTACCACCCTTCCGATGGTGTACTTGAGCCTAGTATGCAGATGCCCAGGGGCAAGGCGGTTGTGAGGACAGTTCGGGCTTGGGGAGAGAAGAAGGCTGCAGGTGGTGCTGCTGCCCAGGTCACACCGGTCAGACCGGTGTGGGGCACCGGTCAGACCGGTGCCCGGGCACAGACAGACGGCTGTTCGGGTTTCGAGCTCGTACAGGTGCGAGGGTTGTTTCGGTGGTCGTGGTTCGGTGGTTGGGGTGGAAAGGGTGCGGGTGGTCGGTTGCTAGGCGTTCTCCTCCTCGTGCTCAATACGGGGATTGGAGGAGTCGTGGCGTTGAGTTGGAGAGGAAGGACGTTCCACGGGCTTTCTTGCGTGGGTTTGGTCCTCCTCCGGGCGGAGAGGGGTGGTTCCCTCAGGGTGGTTACCGTGGTGGTGTTCGTGGAGGTAGCTTTGGTAGGAGAGATGCTTTGGTTGGTGCTAACCCCACTTTCGAGCAAATGGCTCGGCACCTGGTTTTCCTCTTTTGGTACTAACCCCAGTGCTGAGTCGTTTGTTCGCTCACGTGCCTATTTTTGAATTTCAGGTGGGAGACTTGAAGAACATTTGGTTGATTGACTCCGGTTGCTCGAGGCATATGACCGGAGACAGGGGGTGGTTCTCAAGTCTCGTCCCGGTGGTGACGAAGAGGTACATCACTTTTGGGGACAATGGGCGTGGGCGTGTGCTTTCAGAAGGTGAGATAAAAGTGAGTGACAAGATCACTCTGAGGCGTGTTGCTCTTGTTCAATCGCTGGGGTACAATTTGCTTTCTGTGTCCCAGTTGTTGGATGAGGGCTTTGAGGTGTTGTTTCGGCCTGGTGGTTCTCGGATTGTGGACTCTCGAGGGGACCTTGTCTGTATGGTCGTTCCCGAGGGTCAGGTGTTTCGTGCTGATTTTTCTCAGTCTTCGGGTGTGGAGCGTTGTTTCTTGGCTGGTTCTTCGAGTGAGTTGTGGAAGTGGCATAGGAAGTTGGGTCACTTGAGCTTTGACCTTTTGTCTCGCTTGAGTAAACTCAATTTGGTCCGAGGATTGCCACGGTTGAGGCTTGAGAAAGAGTTGGTTTGTGCTCCGTGTAGGCATGCCAAGATGGTGGCCTCTTCTCACCCGCCTCTCACCGATGTGATGATTGAGCATCCATGCGAGCTGCTCCATATGGACCTTGTTGGCCCAGCTCGTGTGCGATCTGCGGGTGGGAAGTGGTATGTCCTTGTTGTGGTGGACGACTATTCTCGGTATGCGTGGGTGTTCTTTCTCGAGGAAAAGGGGGAGACGTTTGGTTTTGTTCGAGATCTAGTCTTGAGGTTGAGGAACGAGAGGCACGGAGATGCCATACGAGCTATCCGTAGTGATAATGGCTCGGAATTCAGGAACTCTCGTTATGAAACCTTTTGTCATGACTTGGGTCTTGAGCACCAGTTTTCGAGTCCGTATACGCCTCCCCAGAATGGTGTTGTGGAAAGGAAGAACGGGACCTTGTGCGAGATGGCTCGGACGATGCTTGATGAGCATAGGACTCCGAGGAGGTATTGGGCTGAGGCGGTGAATACCGCGTGCTATGTGTCGAACAGGATATACCTCAGAGTGCACAAGAAGAAGACATGCTATGAGTTGATGCATGGCCACACACCCAAGGTGAGTCACTTCCATGTCTTTGGTTGCAAGTGTTTCATTCTGAAGAAAGGCAGGAAGTTGGATATGTTTGAGGCTAGGTCTGTCGATGGCATTTTTTTTGGTTATGCATCTCATTCTAGAGCATATCGTGTGCTCAATCTTGAAACTAACCAAATCGTGGAGACTTGCGAGGTAACCTTCGACGAGACAATGCCACGTAGTCAGCTTGTTTTTGAGTGTGCAGGTGATGATGAGCTTGGCGAGGAGATCTTTCAGGAGGAGGAGCATGAACATGGTGATGATGAGGATGGTGGTGCGGTGCCCCCGGCTGAACATGTACCCACTACTTCGACTACGATGATGGATGGACCCTCTGCTACACCTACGACGACAAATCAAGAACGAGGAGAAGCCGATGTTGAGGGGGAGGTAGCTTCGAGGCGAGAACCTCCCCGGCGAGTTCAAGTGGATCACCCGGCTTCGAGGATCATCGGCGACATGAATGAACGCACTACACGGTCGAGGGTTCGAAACAATTCCCATTTTGCTCATGCTTGCGTTCGTTGCTTCTTTCGAGCCCAAAGACATTGGACACGCACTATCTCGATCACAATTGGGTTAACTCGATGCATGAGGAGTTGGAGAACTTTGAGAGGAATCGAGGTGTGGGAGTTGGTTGACCCTCCCCCGGGGTGTAAGCCGATTGGTACAAAGTGGGTGTGGAAAAACAAAGAGGGAGAGAAGGGTGAGGTTGTGAGGAACAAGTCGAGACTTGTTGCCCAGGGGTTCAGTCAGAAGGAGGGGATTGACTACGAGGAGACCTTTGCTCCCGTAGCCCGTTTGGAGGCGATTAGGATCCTTCTAGCCTTTTCTGTGGCTAAAGGGTTCAAGTTGCACCAAAATGATGTGAAGAGTGCTTTCCTGAATGGTGTGTTGGAGGAAGAAGTCTATGTGAGGCAGCCTCCGGGGTTTGAGAGTGAGAAGTACCACCACCGGGTGTACAAGTTGAGGAAGGTGCTGTATGGGTTGAAGCAGGCGCCTAGAGCTTGGTATGGCAGGTTGAGGGGGTTCTTGTTTGAGAGAGGTTTTGAGATGGGGAAGGTCGATCGGACCTTGTTTTTGCGAGGGCGGGCGAGAGATATCCTGATTGTGCAGGTATACGTGGATGACATTGTCTTTGGTGGCTCGTCTAACTCTCTTGTTGCAAGGTTTGCAGATGATATGAGCAGGGAGTTCGAGATGAGCATGATGGGTGAGTTGCAGTTCTTCCTCGGGCTACAAATCAAGCAATCAAAGGAAGGAACATTTGTGCACCAGGCTAAGTACTCCAAGGCTATGACGACGCCGATGAGTACGACTACGGCTATTGATGCGGACGAGGAAGGTGAACACGTGGACCAGAAGGAGTACCGGAGCATGATCGGGTCACTCCTCTACTTGACGGCGACGAGGCCGGACATACAGTTCTCAGTGTGTCTGTGCGCTCGTTTTCAAGCGTCTCCAAGAACTTCGCATCGGCAAGCAGTGAAGCGAATTTTCAGGTACTTGCGTCACACTCCCGACTTCGGCCTTTGGTACTCCGCGTCCTCTTCTTTGGCGCTTCATGGTTTTTCAGACGCGGATTTTGCCGGGTGTCGGTTGGATAGGAAGTCCACTTCTGGGACTTGCCAGTTTTTGGGTTCTTCTTTGGTGTCTTGGTCTTCCCGCAAGCGGTCGAGTGTTGCTCAATCCACGACCGAGGCCGAGTATGTTGCCGCCGCTAGTTGTTGCTCTCGGCTCCTTTGGATCACCTACACCATGAGTGACTTTGGTGAGGAGTATACCCATGTCCCACTTCAATGTGATAGCACCAGTGCCATAAGCGTTGCAAAGAACCCAGTGCTCCATTCCAAAACCAAGCACATAGAAGTGAGGTACCATTTTCTGAGAGACAATGTCGAGAAAGAAAAGATAGCTTTGATCCATGTACCCACACATGACCAACTAGCCGATATTTTCACCAAACCACTAGATCAAGCCACTTTCACTCGTTTGCGGGGGGAACTTGGTGTGTGTTTGATTTCTTGAGTTGGGTGTGTGGGAGCTCTCTTTTGCCGGTGGTGTCGAGCCCGTTTTGCCTCCCCTCGAGGAGCCGGTTTGTAGCATATGTATAGCTTTCCTTTGTGCATTTCTAGCATTTGGCATGGCATATGTAACATGATGTATAGGCATCCTTGTATCTTAGATTGCATGCATTTTGTATCATATGCATTGGTTAGGAAAAGCTTCTCTCATATACATTGTTCACCATGGAATGAGATATATGTCTTTGTGAGCTTGTTTGGTATGATACGGTTAGTTTGACTTAGCTCTTGATGATCTTGATAAATAATCCATGGTTGATAGCTATGCTTTTGAAAAATGTCACATGTATGCTCTCTCATGGGTAAATGCCTTTACATGCTCTTGACATGTTTTTGTGGACTTGCTATGCTTAATTTGTGGTTGGATAGCTAGTTTCTTGATCATATGGGGCCAAAGGCTCATTTGCCATCATGAATGTTTAGCCCTCTTGATTTATCTTGTGGAGGAGCATAAGTTCCTTTTTGTCGCAAAGACATTTCATGTACCATTTACAAATATGAAAATGAAATGAAAAATGCTTGGAAAATATGCTCCCATGTCATATGTGCTGAATTTAATTTGCTTTGGGTGCTAAACCGTTGCATGATGCCTACCAATGAGAAGTCTCATACATAGAAGTAGGCACATGGCTCGGTGGCTTTGACATGGCATGAGGTGCTTGTGGGTGTTTGTGATGGTCTTATGATTAGAATGGCTGTCCTAGCATGAAGTTTGTGTGGCTTTGCCATTTTGATATGCTTTGATCATGTTTAGGACTTTGCTCATGAGAGGCAAGTTTTCGCAAAATTGCCAAAATCCATCTTAGCTTCGTCCAATGGTTGTGAAACTTGGTGATCATGTAGTTGAGATCGATACGAAGCCGTAGAGTATCTAACTTGCTCATTTGGACATGTGTAGCATTCTTTGTTGAATTTTGTCTATTTGAGAAGCTCTAGGTTGAAAGTTTTGCATTTTTGGCTTGATTCATGCATTGCCAACAAGGGGGAGAAGTTTGAGCTTGAAATGGCTTGCTGGACGTGTTTAGAAGGTTTTCAGGTGGTTTCGAGCCATTTCTGGGCTCTGTTGTGCACCGGTCTGACCGGTCAGGGTCACCGGTCTGACCGGTGTGAGTGCTGGTTCTGTTCACATGTTGCACACCGGTCTGACCGGTGTGAGTGCTGGTTTTGTTGCAGCTGCCCTGTTTCAAGTGGTTTCTTGTATGCATTCGTCCAGGGGGAGTTGCATTGGTTTAGGGGGAGCTTGCATGTGTGCAGGGGGAGCTCTTTGTGGTTTTTCGAGCTTTGTTTCGGTGGTTTGTGCTCTTTGCTTGAGCTTTGTTTTGTCTCGGATGTGTCGAGCCGTTGCCCTTGCCTAAGGGGTCCGAGACTTGTTTCCTTCAAGTGATCTTGCTCTTTGCCTTTGTTTGGCTTTCGATCGCTTGTTGGAGTTTCTTTTTGTTCGTTTCTTTTCTTTTCTTTTCTCTCTTGTTACTTTCGTGTGGGTGTTGTCAATGCACTCATCAAGGGGGGAGATTGAGGACCATGTGTGGTTCGAGGACCGGTGGATGGTCGCTTCCTTGTGTGATGAGTGATTGACAACGTTGTGTGGACCGATTCTTGGCTAAGTATTGCGGGTGCGGGTTGCGGCTTGACCGGTGTTGGTGCGGGTGAAGAACAAGCGCGAAAGGTCGTCGCCGGTGAGGCCTCTAGGTGTGGAGAAGACAAGTAGGCTTCGTTCGAGGGACCGGTGGCCGGCGGGGGTCAAGTGCGGGCCGCATGGTGGCATGAACAAGAAGATGAAGTCGTGGACGGTTTCTTGGTTGAGCCTCAAAACCAAGGTCGAGCCGGGACTACGTGGGAGCCAAGTCATGAGTGGAGATTGGCGGAGGCTACACCGAGTTCGCGGGGTTTCCGGTGGTTCACCGAGAAAACCACCGGGTTCCTTGGTTGATCCACAAAGCCAAGACCGGAGAACCGAAGACGGAGGTGCAGCAGCACCAGACCGGTCTGACCGGTGGATCTAACCGGTCTGACCGGTGGGGACCGTCCCGACCGGTGAGGAGCACCGGTCTGACCGGTGTGCGACGACGCAGTCCGGAATCTTCGAAGCGGAGGACACACGTCGGAATCGCATCGCTTGCGTCGAGGCTACGCGAGGTGCGGTCGCGGGCATCCGTCCGATGGTGAAGACATCAAGAATTCCAAATCCGCCCTTGAGGGGCTTGTATCCCTAGTTAGTAGAGAAGGGCATTTTAGACATTCGGTTGCCTCCATATAACCCAAGAGGTGAGAGGATGGCAGCCAACTCTTGGAACCCTAGCTCATTAGTTTTCCTATTTTCCACCTATTTTCTCTAGGTTTTCCTTAGGACTAGCAAGAGAGCTTCACGGAGAGATCTTGTAGAGAGGGATGGATGATCGCGCGGCTTGCTAGACCTTGTACGAACCTTTGTTTCATGTATAGATGATTCGGCGTGGTTCCTCAAGGTTTGGATGTGTTTTCCCCGTTGTTCTTGGTGGTGATTTTCGGAGTCCTCTCTTCGTGATTTCTTTGGGGTGTTTTCGGGGCTTTTCTCTTGGGGATTTGATGGGGGAAATTTGTGGGAACCCTTCGTGGTTCTTTGGGCTGTGATTCCCCTCCCAAATCCGTGAGTAAAAGTGCTCGATTTTGGGGTTTTCTTGAGTTCTTGGGTTGGAAGTGCTTTCGGCGGGATTTCTTCGATTCCTCCTTTTTGGACGAGATTTGGTATGGACTCCTCATGAGGTGTTCCTGATATCCCCAAAGTCTTGTTCAAGTCCGTGGAGCGATTCGGGAGATCGAGATTTGGATTTGGGGGAGTTGACCCGCGGGTGCTGTTCATCCCGAGCTGCCCAGGCTACACCGGTCTGACCGGTGCTCTTGACCGGTCTGACCGGTGCGAGCCCTTGTGGGTCTTTGCTCGGGTGAACGTCTTGGTGAGTTCGGTGTTGTCCCGTGTTGCTGCTGTTTCGAGTTTGGGTCCGTTTGGTGGTCGGTTGGCCTGTTTGGTGCCTTGGGGGTTTTCGGTCGCCATCGGTCTGACCGGTGTGTCTCACCGGTCTGACCGGTGTAGAGCCACTTAGTGAAAGTTGCTCGGTTCACCGGCGGGGACCGGTCGGCCGGTGGTGCTCACCGGTCCGACCGGTGTGAGTCCGTAGGCTCGAGGTTTGGTTTTTCCGCTGCGTTTCTCGGGTCGGAAGGTGGTGTGTTGGTTCCTAGGTCCAGTGGCACTCCAGTGGCTACGTGGGCTTGACCAACCTTGGTAGTGAGTCGGAGACGTGTGTTGGAAGCCGTGTTCATCTTGTTGGAGTTTCTGTCTCCTTCGAGAGGAATTTTTATCGGCTCCCATTCACTCCCCCCCTCTCTGGTTCGCCGTATCGGTCCTTCACCAGGCCGAGCAATGGATGAAGGTGAGTAGTTGATACCCTTGATTAGTCAATCCTTTAATGTTGAGTACCCATTTGACATGTGTTGTCTGTTGCAGGACGTCGCGGAGACGTCCCGCCAGAAGTCCAGCATGCTTCAAGGTTACGGCGACGTAGTACTCCGGGCAGAAGCCTTAGAGGAGAAGCTTGTGATGTCCCAGAAGCACGCAGCCGCGATGTAGTTGAAGCTGGACACCGCCTTCGCCAAGTATCACAATGATATCCAGGACATGCAGGCAAGGAGCGACGATCTGGTGCGGAAGAACAAGTCTCTCCGCAACAAGAATAAAGGTACGCGACCGTCTTGTCGGGTACTTGTTAATGGTAGCTTGAGGTAGTCTGACCCATTTTGCCTGTGTTGATTGCAGAGCTTGAGACCAAGGTCGATCAGCTGAAGGCTTCAGAGACTGATCTGAAGAACCTCTTCTACCGAGAGAAGGAGGCCCGCCAGGTACTGGAGTACGATTATAAGGAGCTTGCTTACGAGTGTGACAAGCACATGGAGCTCCGTATTGCATCCGATCGTGACCTCGACAACTGCTACAAATCCTTGCAGAAGCTGAATGAGGACTGCGAGAGGCTGCGGGCTCAACTCAAGGAACTCGAGGAAGCCGCACTCCCCATCGCGAGGCTACTGGTGCCTCACCCTGGCGGTCCGAAGATTGCTCCTTTGGTGGATCGACTGAGGGAAGCCCCTAGCCGCTTGGCGACCTACGTCAAGCACTTGGCGAAGTCGATCCCGAACTAGGTGCTGGCCTTCATGAAGTCGTACTTCCGAAAAGCTCCTATGGACGTAGTCGCCGGCGGACTAGCCGCCAACTGCACCGACGAGCAGTACGCGGAGCTGCTGGAGCAGGTGGCGCCCATTGCGGAACAAGTCGCCGAGAAGCTTAATCTCCAGTAGTCTTGTAATGTTAGCTCGTAGCAGTAGTTGTACATAAACATTTGTAATGAACTTGTTTAAGTTTAAATGAAGAAAACTTCCATGAATGAGTACTCGTGATCGCGATCTGAGAGTGCGGAGTCCCATCATGGAGTCGTCGCGAGTAGTCGTACTCGGCAGTAGTCCCGTTGAGGGAAGGCGACAGTAAAGTAGTTGATAGATAATCAAACTTTATTACTGAAGAAGCACACCTGGATGGCCAGGGCCGTTGTTACGCAGTAGTCGCCCGGACCCGGAGGCCGCTTACAGCTAAGTAGTGCTAGGGCGTAGAGCCGCTTACAGCAATAGATCTGTAGTAGCCGTGTAGGCTGGATCTGAAGTACATGGTCTCTCAGTAGACCGCTGCTAGAGTCCTTTGTCGCTCGTCGCAGCCCAAGATCCGTTAGTAGCCGCATGGACTGGATCTTGGAGTGGAGTAGTCATCCGTTAGTAGCCGCATGGACTGGATCTTGGAGTGGAGCAGTCCGGAGACTGGTGCCTGGACCCGGAGGCCGCTTACGGCAAAGGGGTCTTGGTGTAGTCGTGTAGACTTGAACCCCCAGGGTAGTTGTGTAGACTAGGCGTAGAACCGACAGAGTTGCTCGACGTTCCACGAGTTGTTGACATCTCCGCCTTCAAGCGTCTGGAGGCGGTAGGAGCCCGGTCCGGTCACCTTTGCAACTGTGAATGGACCTTCCCAGGGAGAGTTGAGCTTGTGTAGTCCTTCCGTGTTCTAGATGCGACGGAGGACAAGATCACCAATGTTGAAGGAGCGTTCCTTGACGTTGCGATCATGGTAGCGTCGGATACCCTCTAGGTACCTTGCTGATTGGACGAGGGCGGCGCAACGACCTTCTTCGAGTCCATCGATCGTCTGCTGTCTTCAGAGATGCATTCGTCATAGTGCTCCACTGCCGGTGAGTCCCACATGACATCGGCAGGGAGGATTGCTTCGAAGCCGTAGACCAGGAAGTATGGAGATTTCACCGTTGGCTTGGAGGGTTGAGTACATAGCCCCCAGAGAGCATTGGGTAGTTCCTTGATCCACTTGCCTCATTTGGAGTTAGCAGCGTCGTGTAGCCGCTTCTTGAGAGCGTCGAGCACCATCCCATTGGCGCGCTCGACTTGTCCATTGGTCCGAGGATGGGCAACTGAGACATATCGGACGTCGATCCCGCTGTTCTCGCAGTACTCCCAGAACTGGTGGTTGTTAAAGTTGGAGCCCAGGTCTGTGATGATGCGGTGGGGTCGTCCGTAGCGATGCACGAGTTCATCCAGGAAGTCGAGTACTCTGTCAGCCTTGGGGCATGTGACCGACTTGACCTCGATACACTTAGTGAACTTCTCGATGGCCACCAGTACTCTGTTGAATCCACCTGGAGCAATTGGGAGTGGCCCAATCATGTCGAGCCCCCAGCAGCCGAAAGGCAAGGTTGGCGGTATGGTGACTAGCTTGTAGGCTCGGACATGTTGCTGCTTGGCGAAGTATTGGCACCCTTGGCACCTTCTGACGAGTTCTTCAGCGTCACCCAGAGTTGTGGGCCAATAGAAGGCTCATCGGAAGGCCTTGCTGACCAGCGTGCGAGAGGACGTGTGGTTACCGCAGATGCCTTTGTGAGACTCCTCCAAGATGTCTTTGCCTTCTTGTCTGGGAATGCACTTCATGAGTACTCCTGAGGATGCGCCCCTCCTGTAGAGCTTGTCTCCGACGAGGACATAGGACTTGGCATGGTGGATAAGCTGCTCGGCCAGGTTCTTGTCCGAGGGAACCTTCAGCACACTGAGGTAGTCGATGAAGGGCTACCTCCAGTCCACGTCGATCATCATGACCTCCTGGCCAGCCGGGGGATGCGCTGGGACAGTGGTCAGTGGCGCCGGCTCCGGGATGGATGGCATGTGAAGCTCGTGGACGAAGACACCCGCTGGTACTTGAGCGCGAGTAGAACCAAGCTTCGACAGGACGTCCGCTGCAATGTTGTTGTCGCGGACAACGTGGTGGAACTCGAGACCATAGAACTTGTTCTCGAGCTTGCGGACTTCTAGGAAGTAGGCATCCATGCTCACCTTGTTGCGGTCCCAGGATTTGTTGACTTGGTTGATGACCACTGCGAAGTCGCCGTAGACTAGTAGCCGCTTGATGCCCAGTGAAGCCGCGAGGCGGAGCCCATGTAGCAGTGCTTCGTACTCGGCTTCGTTGTTTGAGACCTTCCAGAATATCTGTAGGACGTACTTGAGTTGTTTGCCTGTTGGAGAGATCAAGAGTACCCCTGCACCTGCGCCCTCGAGGTTGAGTGAGCCGTCGAAGTACATCACCTAGTGCTCTGGTCGCTCGGTTGGAGTAGGTAGTTGATTCTCCCGCCACTCCGCCATGAAGTCGACTAGTGCCTGCGACTTGATGGCTGTGCATGGCTTGAAGTCGATGTTGAGGGCGCCGAGTTCGACTGCCCACTTGGAGATTCTTCCAGTAGCATCTTGGTTCCGCAGGATGTCGCCGAGCGGGTAGTCGATGACGACGGAGATCGAGTACTCCTGGAAGTAGTGTCGTAGCTTCCACGAGGTGATGAGTACGGCGTACAGAAGCTTCTGTACTGGCTGGTAGCGTGCCTTGGATTCTGATAGGACCTCGCTGACGAAGTAGACTGGGCGGCCCGGACCGGGTAGGCGTGGTCGTCTTCCCTGCCGCTCGACGACGATGGCAGTACTGACCACGTGAGTAGTCGTAGCGAGGTAGAGCAGTAGTTGCTCGCCTTTGCGAGGAGCCGTGAGGACTGGCGGCTTCGATAGGAAGTCCTTGAGCTGGGCAAGAGCTTGGTCCTCCTCTGTGGTCCACACGAACTCCTCTTGATGCTTGAGTAATTTGAAGAAGGGGAGCCCCCGTTATCCAAGCTTTGAGATAAATCTGTTCAAGGCCGCCATGCACCCGGTCAGCTTCTGGACGTCTTTGATGCACGTGGGAGCTTTCATGCTGGTGATGGCGGAGATCTTCTCGTGGTTGGCTTCGATGCCGCGATGGCTGATGACGAAGCCGAGTAGTTTGCCGAAGGTACGCCGAAGACGCACTTGTTCGGGTTGAGCTTCCAGCGGTACTCGTGCAGGGATGCGAAAGTCTCTTCAAGATCGTCGATGAGCGTGCTGGAGTTTCTGGTCTTGACGACCATGTCATCCACGTAGGCTTCGACGTTCTTGTTGAGTTGCCTCTTGAAGCAGGCTTGGATAGCTCATTGGTATGTAGCGCCAGCATTCTTCAACCCGAAGGACATGGTCGTGTAGCAGTACACACCAAACGGGGTGATGAACGCGGTCTTCTCCTGGTCTTCTTCCTTGATCGCGATCTGGTGGTACCCGGAGTAGCAGTAGAGGAAGTAGACCAGGTCGCAGCCCGCCGTGGAGTCAATGACTTGGTCAATCCGCGGCAACCCGAAGGGGTCCTTGGGGCAGTGCTTGTTGAGGTCGGTGTAATCGACGCACATCCTCCACTCATTCGAGTTCTCCTTGCGGACGAGGACGGGGTTGGCGAGCCACTCAGGATGGAAGACTTCTCTGATGAAGCCGGCCACAAGTAGTTTGGCGAGTTCCTTCTTGATGGCGTCTCGTCTGTCGTCGGCGAAGCGGCGGAGGTGTTGTCGCTTGGGGGTAGCTTCAGGATCGACATTGAGGGAATGCTCAATCAACTCCCTGGGCACCCCTGGCATGTCCGCTGGCTTCCACGCGAAGATGTCGCGGTTAGCCCGGAGGAAGTTGATGAGCGCGTCTTCCTATTTGGGGTCGAGATCCGCCCCGATGGTGGTGGTCTTGCTGCTGTCGCCTGTCCCGAGGTCGATTGTTTTGACCAGAACCTCCTCAGCTAGCTGAGGCTTGTTTGCTTTGTCCGACTTCTCAGGGATGTCGAGTTCACTTGGGGCAAGCTTCTTCGACGCAGCATAGATCTCCATCATTGCATTGGGTACTTGATTTGTGGAGGCAATCTCCACAGCTTCCGTGTCGCAGTCGTGCGAGATCTTCAAGTCCCCTTGCAGTGAGAGTACACCTGCCGGGCTTGGCATCTTGAGTACCAATTAGGTGTAGTGGGGTACCGCCATGAACTTGGCGATAGCCGGTCTGCCGAGGATGGCATGGTAGGAAATCTCGAAGTCCGTGACTTCGAACTTGATGTACTCGATACGATAGTTGTCCCGAGATTCCCCGAAGGTAACTGGCAGGACCACTGAGCCTAGTGGGATGGCCGCGTTGCTGGGGACGATGCCATAGAAGGGCGAGGTGCTCTTGGTGAGCATGTGGGTGATGTTGAGCTTCATCTTCTTCAAGGTTTTGGCGAAAAGGACATTGAGCCCGCTTCACTGTCGATGAGGACCTTGTTAAGATTGGAGCCCGCGACCACAGGCTTCAGGACTAGAGGGAACCGTCCTGGTTCGGAGAAGCTTGTCCATTGATCCGCGCAGGAGAAGGTAATGGGTACCTCCGACCACCTGAGAGGGGTCGGAACCGCTGGTTCAATGCTCATGACTTCTCGACGGGTAGCCTTTTGTTCCCGTCTGCTGGGTAGTCCACCGAAGAGGACGTTGACCGTCTTGTCGGGTTTCTGGAAGTCGCCATTGCCTTCGTCGTTCTTCTTCTTGCCTTTCTTGTCATGAGGGTGCGGTCGCTCTGGGGTACCCTTGAGTGCTCGCCTGAGTTGGTAGCACTGCTCGGTGGTGTGGTTGCCGTCTAGATGCCACGGGCACTTCTCTTTCAGCAAGTCTTTGAAGCCGCCGCATGTCTTCTCCGAGTTCTCCTTTTGCAGGGTGCTGGATAGCCGCGACAGTGTTGTCTGGCTTGCGCTTACGGTTGGGACCCGAGTAGTTGTTATTGTTGTTGCGACCGCCTTGGTTCCCGTTGATTCTGTTTGCTCTTGCCACGGATGGCATCGTACTTGGCGTTGGCTTTGTCTTCTTCATCCACCCAGGAGGTGATCATATCCTTGAGATGAGTGATGGACCTGGGGTGGCGTCGACCGAAGTCTTCGAAGGTGCGACGATGGTAGAGACCGTCTTGGAAGAGGTCGATGACCTCCTTGTCGGTGACGTCGACTACGGTGGCGCACTTGTCAAAGAAGCGCCACATGTACTTGCGAAGGGTCTCGCCTTGTTCCTGCTTCACCATAGCCAGCTTCAAGCGCGTTTTAGATTGATCCATGGGCCCATGGCTCAGCAACTTGTGTGGTCCTTGCTGCCGGCCCAAGACACGAATAGGTGATCGATTATCAGTGGCCACATCGATCGAAATAGTGAACTGTGCCCGCAATATTGCGGATCAAGGTTGATTGTCATGTGTACAATGTCGTTACCAACATCCCTAGCTAGTTTGGAAAGAATGCCCAACTCGTTATCGAGTATTCGTCTAGTTCTTGTAGCTAGGGGTCCCCGTGCTATATTGGTTGGAATAATGCAAGTTCATTGACCCCGCAAACGTAGCTAGGTGCAGAAGTCTTGGTGCTGGCTGGAGCACAATGTTTTCTTTTGGCTTCTGGCGACGGATCGGAAGAGGCTAGCTGAACTGTTAGATGTATGATGGGCTTGGTACATATAAATAATTCTGAATAAACATGTTGTGGTGTTCATCTTTATTAAACCTATTTTTTTCTCTGATGATCTTGATCGAGTATATGAAACAGTCAACCGATATAACCGCACAAAGGTTCAAGTGTATTTTGCCTAGTGGTGTCTCACCAGGACCTATTATAGAGGTATTAGGCCCAGATGTACCTGCTTTGGCATGAATGTTTTGAGCACTTCTGTTCGGGGGTGTAGGTTTTGTTGTTTCATGAGGAGGAGGAGGAGGTGGTGGGGATGGAATATTTGGTGTCTCTTGCGGATGTGGGGATGCAAGTTTTTTTGTTTTTCAGGAATAGGAGTAGGTGGTAATGGAATATTTTGTGTACCTTCCGGATGTGGGGATGAAACGTCTTGCGGATGTGGGGATTGAGAAGGAGGAGGAGGAGAAGGAGGAGGAGGAGGAGGAGGAGGAGGAGGAGGAGGAGGAGGGGAACCATCTGAGGAAGGAACCTGTACCGCACGGTGTGAACTACAAGGAATCTGTACCATAGCCTATGAACGAGATTTACATGTTGGTGCTCCTTTGATGTCAATCCGGCACCTTCTCCACTGTAACCTCTGTCCTTGAGCTTGTCCGAGGTTCATCACTTCGTCATTAGGAGGGTATTCCAACAGTTCATCTGCAAACATAGTATATGCAATGATCACTTCAACCACAACACAGTCTTCATGAATCAGGACTGTTTGTAGCGTAGTCTCCTCTGGATGAACAAGACCAAGTGCAGCCTCACATTGAAGCCCCCTCCACGTGATCCATAGCCCACAGTGTGTGGGTTTAGCCAACATTCCTATAAGGTCTTCGTGTGTACGATCGTCACAGCGCACATCCGTCGCTAACTCTGCAGTGCCATCAATCAAACCTACATCTGCGGATGCACAACTGCTCTTCAGTGTGGAGGATGAAGGGCTTGCACAATTGGACATTGGTGACAACACCACCTCTGCATCTGCATGTTCTGCATCCACATCTCAAACACCAGTTTTTGCTTGATTTCATCCTTTATCTTTAATGTATCAACAGATGTGTCGGTCTTCGTCCTCTTCCTCTTCCTGTACATGTCGACGTGCTGAGGCCATGCATACTTCCAGCCCTGGTAGCTGGAGACACCACACACATGACCTGGTTGTTCAGGGCGGCCCAAGCACTGACTTAGCACATCATACTCCCTCTGCCCTGCCATTCCTAATGATTCTACACATGCAATCTTCTCCTTGATATTCGCAGCCAATTTTTCTACCTCTTTGTTGTTGAACACTATCACAGCAACACTATCTTTAATCACTAGATTACTCCTTGCTCGTAGCCAATTCTTGGAACGATCGTCAGGGTAGGCATCATATTGGTTGGGGATACCAGCTGCAGCTAATTGTGTATCCTCTTCCACCCATTGTTCTAGTTTCACAGTATAATCAGCTGGACCCATATTGTGCTCGATTGTGTTCCGGCTTCAGAGCTCTTTGAACTTGACACTAGCAGGTGAGGCTTGCTCGGTTTCTGCCTGTTTCATGAACTCATTCCACTGTTCCAGGACAATAAACGGGTGCCTTGTAAATGGCTCAAGTCCTTTTTTGATAAAATCTCGTCTAAGCTGAAATCTGAATTGTCTCCATGCCTTGGCTGCCGTCTTCCAGAAAAGCTTGAATGCCTGCGGTTTCGCATCTTTCTGTAACTTCAAGTGTTTCTGCACATGCTTATCAAACAAGTCCCAGTTTTCTTTATTGCTTAGTTCTTTGATTTCCGGCAAGTCAAAGTTATGTTTTGTCTAGCAACAAGCCCCACAAGTGCCCTGAACCTGCGCTTTTGAGTCAATTGTACTGGCATTCCCACTATGTCGACCTCAGTGACTATCATTGTGTCACTTGGCCACTTTGTGGATGTCCTTGGCGCTCTGCCTCGGTGCTGAGCCCCACCCATCTGGTCTTGTTGTGCACTAGCAGTGCCATAACCCTCTTCTTCATCTTGTGGCCTAGGTCTATAGTCCTCGTCAGAATTATCCTGTGAATTAATAGTCAAGGGAATTACAGTAACTACTTTAGCCCACTAAAATATCATTGGTTCTTGGTAAACCATTAACATAAATGGAAAATTCAGTAACCAAAAAATTAGTGCAGGCAAAGCGACCATACAATTTTAAAGAGCAGGATGCAGGCTACCTCAGTTGCTGATGAGGTACTTATTCAACTTGGACAGAATGTGCAGATGTGCATAGGAACAAGAGCAAAACCAAACGTAAGAGTCAATCTAAAGGGAAATGCTAAGTATGTATACGATCGACAACTAAGTATGTCCACATGTACTTACACAAAAGAGCCACGACATACCCTGCAATTCCCACAAGTACAAGTATATTTATAAGCATTTATATAAAAATAAAACCATACGCACACATTTGTTGTATACTTGATTTCCTGAACGCATGTGTGTTGCAAAAGAGCGCTTGTCCTAATTCCATAAACTCGAGGAAATATACAAAATTACCTTATTACTGAATTGTTGTTAATTTTACAATTATTACCGAGTTGGTATAATGCATTTACCGAATTGTATAAGACATCCTAGATTCGCCACTGACCTTCACAGTGCCGAAGCGGAGGGATCTCTACTCCACGTCAGCGCCTGCTCGTCGCCACGTCCTCGTCCTCGCGTCGACCTCGTGGATGGATCCCTCCTCCTCCTAGTCGTTGTCGTCGTCATCGCTGGATCCCTCCTCTAGTCGTTG
Organism: Cenchrus americanus; assembly: GCA_947561735.1. NCBI lineage: Eukaryota > Viridiplantae > Streptophyta > Magnoliopsida > Poales > Poaceae > Cenchrus > Cenchrus americanus. The sequence goes on along the minus strand of OX387242.1, from coordinate 157,703,776 downwards.
TCGTCATCGTCGCCGCTGCCGCAGCTAGGTCCCTCCTCCTCTAGATCTCGCTGTCAGAGGTGTGGTGTGCGTCGCGCTAAGCGTGGTGTGGCACGCTTCTCAGCGAAGGGGTGTAGAGTGGGTCGCAGCATGGGGGGAGGTGAGGGGGATGAAGGCAAGGGGGAGAAAGTGGCAGCGGTGGCGCGAGGGGAGAGTGGGAGGAGACTGCGTGAGGGAGGCGTCCTTCCCTACTAACCTAGCGTGAGTGGGCTTGTGTGGGCCTTAAAACGAGTAATGTAGTTCACATCACCAAGCAAACTAACTCATAAGTCATAACAAACATATTCACATCTGACATGCATCAGCAGGGCACATCACCAAAATAAGACTGCATCAGCTGGGCGCATCACCAAACTACATGCATCAGCAAGGGAACTAGTTAGCTAGCTAGATTGCCTCTTTTATGTTGCTGCCTCAAGTTCAGATAGCCTTGTCTCTAGTTTTGCAACTCTTTCTGCCAGCTCAGCATTCTTCTTTAGAAGTTCAGTCTCCTACTTCTTTTGTGCGGCTTTAAGCTGCTCATCCTGCTTGTCGATTCCTTTCCAGATGTAGTCAATGTCGTCACGAGTAACATCACAGTCCTAAAACGAAGGACAAATTATATTGATGCAAGCTTCATAACAGTTGTAATTTACAAGAAAGTTGTTTTAGCTCTAACTGGTTTCAAAACTTGTCTGCTTCTCTTCAGCTGATTCCTTGAGCTTGTTGATTTCAGTCCAAATCCTATCAATGTCATGTGCAACAACTTCCTACAACACGGAAATTGATGCATTAGAACAATTGATCAGTGAAGATGTGAAGGTCCAAGGACAAATCTCGTGCGTGATGGTTTCAGAACTTGCCTCATGGTCTTCAGAATCGTCACCGGAGTTGTTGCCGTAGTCGTCGCCGGAGGAGATGAGGTCTACCAGCACCACTCTTCTGCCCGGGTTGTTGCTGGAGGAGTCCGCGCTCACCTCAATGCGCGTTGACTGCTTCTTCCTTCGTGTTGAGGAAAAAACCTGCCTCTCCATGGCTGGCATCGCTGGAGTCCGCCAACTTGGCCCTTGCGCGTGTGTACGGCTTCCTCCTCGGGCCGACGAAGAACCAGCCTCTTCCATGGAGCGCCGAAGAAGACGCACGGGGGCGACGCACTGGATCAGCTCCTCTTCGTCACCGCGTAACCTCACTCTGATGGGGGCGGCGAACAACACCGAGGAAGACAGACGGGACATGGCCGCGGGGCCTCCTCCTTGCAGAACCTCCCCTAGAGTCGCAAGCCATACCTGCTGAAGGACCGATACGGCGAACCAGAGAGGGGGGGGGGAGTGAATGGGAGCCGATAAAAATTCTTCTCGAAGGAGATGAAAACTCCAACAAGACGAACGCGGCTTCCAACACACGTCTCCGACTCACTACCAAGGTTGGTCAAGCCCACGTAGCCACTGGAGTGCCACTGGACCTAGGAACCAACACGCAACCTTCCGACCCGAGAAACGCGGCGGAAAAACCAAACCTCGAGTCTACGGACCCACACCGGTCGGGACCGGGTGAGCACCACCGGTCAGACCGGTCCCTGCAGGTGAAACTGAGCAACTTCCACTAAGTGGCTCTACACCGGTCAGACCGGTGAGTGAGACACACCGGTCAGACCGATGGCAGCCTGAAAGCCCCCAAGACACCAAACAGGCCAACCGACCACCAAACGGACCCAAAATCGAAACAGCAGCAACACGGGACAACAACGAACACACCAAGATGTTCACCCGAGCAAAAACCCACAAGGGCTCGCACCGGTCAGACCGGTCAAGAGCACCGGTCAGACCGGTGTAGCCTGGGCAGCTCGGGATGAACAGCACCCGCGGGTCAACTCCCCCAAATCCAAATCTCGATCTCCCGAATCGCTCCACGGACTTGAACAAGACTTTGGGGATATCATGAACACCTCATGAGGAGTTCATAGCCAAGTTTAATCCCACCAAAACTCGTCCAAAAAGGAGGAATCGAAGAAATCCCGCCGAAAGCACTTCCAACCCAAGAACTCAAGAAACCCCAAAATCGAGTACTTTTTTCTCACGGATTTGGGAGGGGAATCACAGCCCAAAGAACCACGAAGGGTTCCCACAAATTTCCCCCATCAAATCCCCAAGAGAAAAGCCCCGAAAACACCCCAAAGAAATCACGAAGAGAGGACTCCGAAAATCACCACCAAGAACAACCGGGGAAAACACATCCAAACCTTGAGGAACCACGCCGAATCATCTATACATGAAACAAAGGTTCGTACAAGGTCTAGCAAGCCGCCCGATCATCCATCCCTCTCTACAAGATCTCTCCGTGAAGCTCTCTTGCTAGTCCTAAGGAAAACCTAGAGAAAATAGGTGGAAAATAGGAAAAACTAATGAGCAAGGGTTCCAAGAGTTGGCTGCCATCCTCTCACCTCTTGGCTTATATGGAGGCAACCGAATGTCTAAAAAGCCCTTCTCTACTAACTAGGGATACAAGCCCCTCAAGGGCGGATTTGGAATTCTTGATGTCTTCACCATCGGACGGATGCCCGGCGACCGCCCCTGCGTAGCCTTGACGCAAGCCATGCGATCCCGACGCGTGTCCTCCGCTTCGAAGATTCCGGACTGCGTCGTCGCACACCGGTCGAGCCGGTGCTCCTCACCGTTCGGACCCGGTCCCCACCGGTCGGGACCGGTCGGACCCACCGGTCGGGGACCGGTGCGAGGCTTCTTGCGGCTCCGTCTTCGGTTCTCGGTCTTGGCTTTGTGGATCAACCAAGGAACCTAGTGGTTTTCTGGTGAACCACCGGAAACCCCGCGAACTCGGTGTAGCCTCCGCCAATCTCCACTCATGACTTGGCTCCCACGTAGTCCCGGCTCGACCTTGGTTTTGAGGCTCAACCAAGAAACCGTCCATGACTTCATCTTGCTGTTCATGCCACCATGCGGCCCGCACTTGACCCCGTTGGCCACCGGGTCCCACGAACGAAGCCTACTTGTCTTCTCCACACCTGGAGGCCTCACCGGCGACGACCTTTCGCGCTTGTTCTTCACCTGCACCAACACCAGTCAAGCCGCAACCTGCACCTGCAATACTTAGCCAAGAATCAGTCCACATAATGTTGTCAATCACTCATCACACAAGGAAGCGACCATCCACCGGTCCTCGAACCACACATGGTCCTCAATCTCCCCCTTGATGAGTGCATTGACAACACCCACACGAAAGTAACAAGAGAGAAAAGAAAAGAAAAAGAAACGAACAAAAAGAAACTCCAACAAGCGATCGAAAGCCAAACAAAGGCAAAGATCAAGATCACTTGAAGGAAACAAGTCTCGAACTCCTTAGGCAAGGGAAACGGCTCGACACATCCGAGACAAAGCAAAGCTCAAGCAAAGAGCACAAACCACCGAAACAAAACTCGAAAACTCACAAAGAGCTCCCCTTGCACACGTGCAAGCTCCCCCTGAACCAATGCAACTCCCCCTGGACGAATGCATGCAAGAAACCACATAAAACGAGACAAGATGTACCGGCACTTTCGGCTCACACCGGTCGGACCGGTCATCACCACCGGTCGACCGGTGCCTAACATATGTACGGGACCCAGCACTCACACCGGTCGGACCGGTGCTCTTCACCGGTCGGACCGGTGTACAACGAGAGCCCGTAAATGGCTCGAAACCACTCGAAAACCTTCTAAATGCGCCGGTAAGCCATTTCAAGCTCAAACTTCTCCCCCTTGTTGGCAATGCATGAATCAAGCCAAAAATGCAAAACTTTCAACCTAGAGCTTCTCAAATATACAAAATTCAACATAGGATGCTACACACGTCCAAATGAGCAAGTTAGATACTCTACGGCTTCGTATCGATCTCAACTACATGATCACCAAGTTTCACAACCATTGGACGAAGCTAAGATGGATTTTGGCAATTTTGCGAAAAACTTGCCTCTCATGAGCAAAGTCCTAAACATGATCAAAGCATATCAAAATGGCAAAGCCACACAAACTTCATGCTAGGACAGCCATTCTAATCATAAGACCATCACAAACACCACAAGCACCTCATGTCATGTCAAAGCCACCGAGCCATGTGCCTACTTCTATGTATGAGACTTCTCATTGGTAGGCATCATGCAACGGTTTAGCACCCAAAGCAAATTAAATTCAGCACATATGACATGGGAGCATATTTTCCAAGCATTTTTCATTTCATTTTCAGATTTGTAAATGGTACATGAAATGTCTTTGCGACAAAAAGGAACTTATGCTCCTCCACAAGATAAATCAAGAGGGCTAAACATTCGTGATGGAAAATGAGCCTTTGGCCCCATATGATCAATAAACTAGGTATCCAACCACAAATTAAGCATAGCAAGGCCACAAAAACATGTCAAGAGCATGTAAAGGCATTTACACATGAGAGAGCATACATGTGACATTTTTCAAAAGCATAGCTATCAACCATGGATTATTCATCAAGATCATCAAGAGCTAAGCCAAACTAGCCGTAGCATACCAAACAAGCTCACAAAGACATATATCTCATTTCATGGTGAACAATGTATATGAGAGAAGCTTTTCCTAACCAATGCATATGATACAAAATGCATGCAATCTAAGATACAAGGATGCCTATACATCATGCTACATATGCCATGCCAAAATGCAAGAAATGCATAAATGAAAAGCTATACATATGCTACAAGCCGGCTCCTCGAGGGGAGGCAAAACGGGCTCGACACCACCGGCAAAAGAGAGCTCCCACACACCCAACTCAAGAAATCAAACACACACCAAGTTCCCCCCGCAAACTAGTGAAAGTTGCTTGATCTAGTGGTTTGGTGAAAATATCGGCTAGTTGGTCATGTGTGGTTACATGGATCAACGCTATCTTTCCTTTCTCAATGTTGTCTCTCAGGAAATGATACCTCACTTCTATGTGCTTGGTTTTGGAATGGAGCACTGGGTTCTTTGCAACGCTTATGGCACTGGTGCTATCACATTGAAGTGGGACATGGGTATACTCCTCACCAAAGTCACTCATGGTGTAGGTGATCCAAAGGAGCTGAGAGCAACAACTAGCAGCGGCAACATACTCGGCCTCGGTCGTGGATTGAGCAACACTCGACTGCTTACGGGAAGGCCAAGACACCAAAGAAGAACCCAAAAACTGGCAAGTCCCAGAAGTGGACTTCCTATCCAACCGACACCCGGCAAAATCCGCGTCTGAAAAACCATGAAGCGCCAAAGAAGAGGACACGGAGTACCAAAGGCGGGAGTGTGACGCAAGTACCTAAAAATTCGCTTCACCGCTTGCCGATGCGAAGTCCTCGGAGATGCTTGAAAACGAGCGCACAGACACACCGAGAACTGTATGTCCGGCCTCGTCACCGTCAAGTAGAGGAGTGACCCGATCATGCTCCGGTACTCCTTCTGATCCACGTGTTCACCTTCCTCGTCCGCATCAAGAGCCGTAGTCGTACTCATCGGCGTCATCATAGCCTTGGAGTCCTCCATCTTGAACTTCCGCACAATGTCCTTGGTGTACTTCGCCTGGTGCACAAATGGTCCTTCCTTTGATTGCTTGATTTGTAGCCCGAGGAAGAACTGCAACTCGCCCATCATGCTCATCTCAAACTCCCTGCTCATATCATCTGCAAACCTCGCCACAAGAGAGTTAGACGAGCCACCAAAGACAATATCATTCACGTACACCTGCACAATCAGGATATCTCTGCCCTGCCTCAGCAAAAACAAGGTCTGATCGACCTTCCCCATCTCAAAGCCTATCTCAAACAAGAACCCCCTCAACCTGCCATACCAAGCTCTAGGCGCCTGCTTCAACCCATACAGCGCCTTCCTCAACATGTACACCCGGTGGGGGTACTTCTCACTCTCAAACCCGGAGGTTGTCTCACATACACTTCTTCCTCCAACACACCATTCAGAAAAGCACTCTTCACATCCATTTGGTGCAACTTGAACCCTTTAGCCACGGAAAAGGCTAGAAGGATCCTAATCGCCTCCAAACGGGCTACGGGAGCAAAGGTCTCCTCGTAGTCGATCCCCTCCTTCTGACTGAACCCTTGAGCAACAAGTCTCGACTTGTTCCTCACCACCTCACCCTTCTCTCCCTCTTTGTTTTTCCACACCCACTTAGTACCAATCGGCTTACACCCTGGGGGAGGGTCAACCAACTCCCACACCTGATTCCTCTCAAAGTTCTCCAACTCCTCATGCATCGAGTTAACCCAATTGTGATCGGATAGTGCGTGTCCAATGTCTTTGGGCTCGAAAGAAGCAACAAATGCAGCATGAGCAAAATGGGAATTGTTTCGAACCCTCGACCGTGTAGTGCGTTCATTCATGTCGCCGATGATCCTCGAAGCCGGGTGATCCACTTGAACTCGCCGGGGAGGTTCTCGCCTCGAAGCTACCTCCCCCTCAACATCGCCTTCTCCTCGTTCTTGATTTGTCGTCGTAGGTGTAGCGAGAGGGTCCATCCATCATCGTAGTCGAAGTAGTGGGTACATGTTCGGCGGGGGCACCGCACCACCATCCTCATCATCACCATGTTCATGCTCCTCATCCTGAAAGATCTCCTCGCCAAGCTCATCATCACCTGCACACTCAAAAACAAGCTGACTACGTGGCTCTGTCTCGTCGAAAGTTACCTCGCAAGTCTCCACGATTTGGTTAGTTTCAAGATTGAGCACACGATATGCTCTAGAATGAGATGCATAACCAAAGAAAATGCCATCAACAGACCTAGCCTCAAACTTATCCAACTTCCGCCTTTCTTCAGAATGAAACACTTGCAACCAAAGACATGGAAATGACTCACTTTGGGTGTGCGACCATGCATCAACTCATAGCATGTCTTCTTCTTGTGCACTCTGAGGTATATCCTGTTTGACACATAGCATGCGGTATTCACCGCCTCAGCCCAATACCTCCTCGGAGTCCTATGCTCATCAAGCATCGTCCGAGCCATCTCGCACAAGGTCCTGTTCTTCCTTTCCACAACACCATTCGGGGAGGCGTATACGGACTCGAAAAGCGGTGCTCAAGACCCAAGTCATGGCAAAAGGTTTCAAAACGAGAGTTCCCGAATTCCGTGCCATTATCACTTCGCGGATAGCTCGTATGGCATCTCCGTGCCTCTCGTTCCTCAACCTCAAGACTAGATCTCGAACAAAACCAAACGTCTCCCCCTTATCCTCGAGAAAGAACACCCACGCATACCGAGAATAATCGTCCACCATAACAAGGACATACCACTTCCCACCCGCAGATCGCACACGAGCTGGGCCAACAAGGTCCATATGGAGCAGCTCGCATGGACGCTCAGTCATCACATCGGTGAGAGGCGGGTGAGAAGAGGCCACCATCTTGGCATGCCTACACGGAGCACAAACCAACTCTTTCTCAAGCCTCAACCGTGGCAATCCTCGGACCAAATTGAGTTTACTCAAGCGAGACAAAAGATCAAAGTTCAAGTGACCCAACTTCCTATGCCACTTCCACAACTCACTCGAAGAACCAGCCAAGAAACAACGCTCCACACCCGAAGACTGAGAAAAATTAGCACGAAACACCGGACCCTTGGGAACGACCATACAAACAAGGTCCCCTCGAGAGTCCACAATCCGAGAACCACCTGGCCGAAACAACACCTCAAAGCCCTCATCCAACAACTGGGACACAGAAAGCAAATTGTACCTTAGCGATTGAACAAGAGCAACACGCCTCAGAGTGATCTTGTCACTCACTTTTATCTCACCTTCTGAAAGCACACGCCCACGCCCATTGTCCCCAAAGGTGATGTACCTCTTCGTCACCACCGGGACGAGACTTGAGAACCACCCCCTGTCTCCGGTCATATGCCTTGAACAACCGGAGTCAATCAACCAAATGTTCTTCAAGTCTCCCACCGAAATTCAAAAATAGGCACGTGAGCGAACAAACGACTCAAAGACCGGGGTTAGTACCAAAAGAGGAAAACCGATCTTGCCGAGCCATTTGCTCGAAAGTGGGGTTAGCACCAACCAAAGCATCTCTCCTACCAAAGCTACCTCCACGAACACCTCCACGGTAACCACCCCCGAGGGAACCACCCCTCTCTGCCTGGAGGAGGACCAAAACCACGCAAGAAAGCCCGTGGAACGTCCTTCCTCTCCAACTCAATGCCACGACTCCTCCAATCCCCGTATTGAGCACGAGGAGGAGAACGCCTAGCAAACCGACCACCTGCACCCTTTCCAGCCCAACCACCAGAAACAACCCTCGCACCTGTGCGAGCTCGAAACCCGAACATCCGTCCGTCGGTGCCCGCACCGGTCGACCGGGTGCCCCACACCGGTCCGGCGGTGTGACTCGGGGCAACAACACCACCCTGCGGCCTTCTTCTCTCCCCAAGCCCGAACTGTCCTCACAATCGCCTTGCCCCTGGGCATCTGCATACGAGGCTCATGTACACCATCGGAAGGGTGGTACTTGTCCTTGTTAGCCCACTCCTTCTCCATTCTATCCTCTCGCTTCCTCTTGAAGCAAAACTCCTCCTTATGGCCATCTCTCCCACAATAGCCACAATGGAACCTCACAAGCTTAGGCTTTGGCTTGGGATGTGGTCGCTCACTCGGTTTCTCTCCACTCAAACCCTCCACCGGTTTCTCACCACTAGCCTTCTCACTCTCCTTCCCAAAGAACACTTTCCCCGAAGTGCTCACAAACTTGATAGGCTTTTGTAGGTCATTTGTGGGTGTAGGAAACACGGGTGGGAGCTGGGGTTGTGTCTAGTCGGTTCCTTAGATGGTTAGGTTTTGGTGGGAAATCATTTTTGTGGTGGGTTTTTGGTGGCTCGGGATATTCTCTCCACTTCCCTCACCAACCTTGTTTGCCCCAAGCCCCTCACCATCTTGCCTCTTAAAGTCCTCGATCATCATTCTCAAGCGAGGCTCGTGACCGGAAAGCCAACCCATCAACTTCCTCAAATCATCATTCTCATCCCGCAAACGATCAACATAATGTGCAAGCTCCAAATTTTTCAATGCATGCATTTCACGGGTAGAGCAAGATGTAGGCATGGGTTCCTTCAATTTAGCCTCGAGCGAACTAGTGTAAGCATGCATCTCATCAATCTTAGCATGCAAAACGGGGCAAGAAGTGCAAGCACCTAGCAAAGCGAGTCTAGACTTAAGCTCGGCCACTTCAACCCTAAGCACATCTAGTTCCTCACACTTGGAGGCATTCTTCTCCTTAAACAAAGCAAGATCGACAAGGAATATGGAGCAATCAAGACAATCATTCTCATCGAAACAACGGGGCTAGCCTTAAGCGAATCAATCTCAAGCTTGCTATCAAGCACCTGTGTCTCTAGCTCAGCCACTCTAGTCCTAGCATCCTCGAGTGAAGCCCTAAGCTCTTTCCTCATTTTCTTGGCCTCTCTAAGCATGTCATCACGGTTATCAAGCAAAGAGCCAAGCCTCTCATTTTCCTGGCGCAAGAAGGGAAGCTCATCACGCACCTCGTCGTCGGACTCAGAGTCCGAGTCGCTCTGTGTGCTCTTCTTGCTGCCGGAGCTCAACGCCATGGTGCAGAAGCCATCTCTCGCGAAGCAGCTCAGCCCGCTCAGGTTCTTGGACGACTTCTTGTTCTTGCGGCGATCTCCCTCGTCTTCGCTGCTACTCGAGCTCGAGGTGGAGTACGCGGAACTGGAGTCGATGTCGCTCGCTCCAACCATTGCTCGGGCCTTGCCTCAGCCCTCCTTCTTCCTCGATCGTCGCTCGTCCTTGTACTTGTTCTTGTGCTTGCTCTTGTGGTCGCGCCTCGAACGGTACTTGCCATCATTCATCCTCGGCTTGTGCTTGTAGCTGTCCTTGTTCTCGGCCTTCTCGGGCGGTCGGCGACGAAGTGTCCCGCTTGCCGCACCGGAAGCAAGTCCTCGTGTTCCTCCTCATGTTCACGCGGTTCTCGTGCAGCCTCTCGAACCGCCTCGTCAACAGCGCCAGCTCGTCCTCTCCAAGGTCATCAAACTCCCCATCTGGCATAGACATCAAAGAGGAAAACGAGAACATCCTGGTGGATGGTTTAGAGTTAGTCTTTCCTTTGGAACCACCAACGAGGGCAAGACTATGGGAATCAGTCGGTCCCTCGAGCTTGGCAGTCATGCCCCTATCCACCTCAGCCGTCTTGAGCTTCGAGAACAGCTCGTTCATCGTCAGAGTATCATACCGCTCCGACTCGACTATGGCCTCGAACTTTCCACCCCATATCGTACGATCCAAAGAGTGTAAGAGCTTGACCGCTCTATCATGATCATCGTACGGGAGCACGTCCACATTGGCCCTCATGTTGTTCACCACCACCGTGAACCACTGAAACAAGGCATCGATGGACTCACCGGGGAGATGAGTGAAGTTCTCGTACTCTCTCCGTAGGTCGCATACAACCGTGCCCCGAACCTCGGGCGTTCCCAACATGAGCCTCCTTCAACACCGCCCAAATCCTACAAGCCAAGTGCTCGGTGTGCACCCGATCGAACTCGGCCGACACAAAGCACGAAACAAGTAGTCGACCGCCTTATTGTTGGCGTCGAATCCGTCCCTCGACCCCGGAGCAAGGAAATCCATCGGTGGACATAGCCTGTGTCCACCGTGACATCCCAAAACGGCGACCCTTTCCGCGGAGTAACGCACCCATCCGCTTGCTCCACATCCGGTAGTTCTTGCCATCGAAGTGTGGAGGACCCGAACCCCGTTCTCGGTACGCCATCCTTGGATCTTAGACCGGTTAGAGTCAATAAAGACCCGAACCGGCTCGATACCACTTGAAGGACCGATACGGCGAACCGTAGAGAGGGGGGGGGGAGTGAATGGGAGCCGATAAAAATTCTTCTCGAAGGAGATGAAAACTCCAACAAGACGAACGCGGCTTCCAACACACGTCTCCGACTCACTACCAAGGTTGGTCAAGCCCACGTAGCCACCGGAGTGCCACCGGACCTAGGAATCAACACGCAACCTTCCGACCCGAGAAACGCGGCGGAAAAACCAAACCTCGAGTCTACGAGACCCACACCGGTCGGACCGGTGAGCACCACCGGTCCGACCGGTCCCCGCAGTGAAACCGAGCAACTTCCACTAAGTGGCTCTACACCGGTCGGACCGGTGAGACACACCGGTCGGACCGATGGCGGCACCGAAAGCCCCCAAGACACCAAACGAGCCAACCGACCACCAAACGGACCCAAAATCGAAACAAGACAGCAACACGGGACAACAACGAACACACCAAGACGTTCACCCAAGCAAAAACCCACAAGGGCTCACACCGGTCAGACCGGTCAAGAGCACCGGTCGGGCGGTGTAGCCGGGCGGCTCGGGATGAACAAAGCACCGCGGGTCAACTCCCCCAAATCCAAATCTCGATCTCCCGAATCACTCCACGGACTTGAACAAGACTTTGGGGATATCATGAACACCTCATGAGGAGTTCATAGCCAAGTTTAATCCCACCAAAACTCGTCCAAAAAGGAGGAATCGAAGAAATCCCGCCGAAAGCACTTCCAACCCAAGAACTCAAGAAACCCCAAAATCGAGTACTTTTTCTCACGGATTTGGGAGGGGAATCACAGCCCAAAGAACCACGAAGGGTTCCCACAAATTTCCCCCATCAAATCCCCAAGAGAAAAGCCCCGAAAACACCCCAAAGAAATCACGAAGAGAGGACTCCGAAAATCACCACCAAGAACAACCGGGGAAAACACATCCAAACCTTGAGGAACCACGCCGAATCATCTATACATGAAAAAAAGGTTCGTACAAGGTCTAGCAAGCCGCCCGATCATCCATCCCTCTCTACAAGATCTCTCCGTGAAGCTCTCTTGCTAGTCCTAAGGAAAACCTAGAGAAAATAGGTGGAAAATAGGAAAAACTAATGAGCAAGGGTTCCAAGAGTTGGCTGCCATCCTCTCACCTCTTGGGTTATATGGAGGCAACCGAATGTCTAAAAAGCCCTTCTCTACTAACTAGGGATACAAGCCCCTCAAGGGCGGATTTGGAATTCTTGATGTCTTCACCATCGGACGGATGCCCGGCGACCGCACCCTGCGTAGCCTTGACGCAAGCCATGCGATCCCGACGCGTGTCCTCCGCTTCGAAGATTCCGGACTGCGTCGTCGCACACCGGTCAGACCGGTGCTCCTCACCGGTCAGACCGGTCCCCACCGGTCAGACCGGTCAGACCCACCGGTCAGACCGGTTTGGTCGCCGCGGCTCCGTCTTCGGTTCTCCGGTCTTGGCTTTGTGGATCAACCAAGGAACCCAGTGGTTTTCTGGTGAACCACCGGAAACCCCGCGAACTCGGTGTAGCCTCCGCCAATCTCCACTCATGACTTGGCTCCCACGTAGTCCCGGCTCGACCTTGGTTTTGAGGCTCAACCAAGAAACCGTCCATGACTTCATCTTGCTGTTCATGCCACCATGCGGCCCGCACTTGACCCCGTTGTCCACCGGGTCCCTCGAACGAAGCCTACTTGTCTTCTCCACACCCGGAGGCCTCACCGCGACGACCTTTCGCGCTTGTTCTTCACCTGCACCAACACCAGTCAAGCCGCAACCTGCACCTGCAATACTTAGCCAAGAATCAGTCCACACAACGTTGTCAATCACTCATCACACAAGGAAGCGACCATCCACCGGTCCTCGGACCACACATGGTCCTCACCTGCGACGGAGACGAGGAAGGTGGAAGCCAGAGAAGGGGATAGAAGGCGGAAGGCAGGGCCGTTGCTAATGAAGGGGTGGGGCCAGGTTTGTTCGAATGAAGAACAATTTGCTTTTCTCCTTTTAATCTGCAATCAAATTTTGTATCACGTTTTTCTCCGTCAACCGTAATCCAAATTTGATGATATTTGTTTTTGAATTTTTCTAAAATCAACATATATTCATTTACGACATTTTTTCGTATGTAATTCCATTTCTTGGATGTTGTTTATACACCTTATATTGTTCCTTGTAAGTACAACATATAAATAATATTTGTTTTCGCAACCATTACTAATTAAACTTTGCATTTCGTAATCTTATGGTGAACATAAGGTTATGTTAAAATTTCAAATGCATATCAGTTCGAACATGGTTTGAAGTGTGGAAAACTTCAATGTTGAAGTAACATTCTAAGAAACTATGTGAGAGATGTAGACATTTGTACACAAGTATAATCTTCCGTTTTCGAAACCATTTGAATTTTTGTAGACAAGCTTAGGGACTTAAATTATGTTGCCAAGTCAATTTGTAGAATTTTTAGAACACACTAAGACATTATTATAATTATTATATCATAAACAAGAGATAAAAATTCTAACTTTAAGAAATTTGGTTAGACAAGTGTGGCTGTTGATATTTTATTCAAATACTAAATTACCAACTACGAATTGTTTATATTTTTTACAAATTTTTTGGTGCTGTTTATGGGGTATAATATTTGAGGGTAACAAGTTTCAATTCAAAAAAAATAGTGTAGGGCCCCACGCGTCAGTGTCAGAAGCCTATATAAAAAAAGATAACCGTAGCCTGCCTGACCGACAAAGGCGATGCGGGTAGACTAACCATCATCGCCAACAAGTGCTCCATTATGCCCGTGGCCGGCATCCGCCCCGGCGACGGTGGTACACTATCCATCGTCGCCAACAAGTGCTCCATCGTTAGAAATGCCCCTTGCCGAATGAATATGCATCCGCCCAGACGCCCCGACCCCTACCCCCTTCTTCTTCCCTGATCTGAGCTCCACCGCCGCCGCCCGCCCGTCCTTCCTCGCCGTCGCGCACATGTTGCACTACGCCGATTCGTCTAGAGGTGCACATGTGATGAGCAGGGTCCAAGGTTGCCAGAGCAGCCGTAATCACTCCATCGGCTTGGATCCAGTCGGTGAGCTAAGCGGCTTTCTATTGGTCCCTTGCCCGGACTGTGGTATGGCTCGGCTGGTGGAGGGGCGGACGCAGAAGGAAGGTGAAAACCACGATCGTATTTATTTCAATTGTGCAAGGAACTCGGTGAGTAGTCTGCTGTGTCTCCCAAATCTGAGTTAGGGTTCTTTTGTGCTTTTGATTCTGCAGTACGCCAAGAATTGTGGATTTTATCGTTTCCACAAGGAGTATCTCCAGATGCTGAAGGATGCTGGCGTCATTGTTTTTCGACCGTCGAACATGGCAGACGCGGTCGATGAAGTAGTTGATTCAGTGGAATGTTAATTTGGGAGCGGTGAGCAGAGGCAAGCACTGGAGGACAAGCAGAGGAGGAAAGCATTGGAGGAGAAGATGGACAATGTGATCTGGAAGATGAACTTGATTATTGTGGTTGTTGTTTGTGTAGTATTTGGATGTTTACTAGGGATGTATGCTGCAAAGAAGTAAATCTGATGTTAAAAGTGGTGCTTTTGCATCTGTGTGGATGAAGAATGAAAAATTTGTCACATATGACAACCTTAAATGTATGAATGAAATATGAATGGAATGACAATTGGGTCAGAAATCTTAATGTGTCACACATCACAAAATTCATCAATTCATCTGTGCTGATATTTCATTGCAGCATGAGGCAAAGGAAATGCGGATTATTAAGACAAACAGAGTAACAAACTTGTGGCATAACTCTGGCATATATACACATTGCAATTCATTGTGAACTGCTGCCATATAATGACACAAACAGAGTAACAAACTTCTAGCATACACATTGCAATTCATTGTAAGCTGCTACCATAGACATTGCAATTCCTTCCAAAATAGGATACATGGATTGATCTACCACGTCTCTTAGATCTACTAGTTCATCACAAGTTCAACATACACATAGGAGGAACATACAGAGGATCTACTAGCTAGTCCATCACAAGTTCAACAAGCACACTGGAAGAACACATTAACTGAGGATCAAATTAATTAAGCAGAGGTAGTCTCCGCCGGAGGAGCCCCACCATCGGAGTCGGAGTCGGAGCTGGAGACGTCGAGGCTGCCATCGTCGTCGTCGTAGTAGTAGACGGGGGGGGGGGGGGGGAGCACTCCTCTCTCCAGCTCCGAGCCCAGACATTGACCTTGAACGTGTAATCCATCACGGTCGTCTGCAGCAGATTAGTGGGTCGTTAGACCCCGAGATGAACAGCCACCTTTCCAAGACTCTGTCAAGCCTGGTAGAGTATCTTCACTGAAAAATAGGCATCCTCCACATTTACTTTTGGAGCACACAGGGGCACCACGGGCTGCTGCGCCTCCTTGCGCCGGGGCGGCTTCAGCCGCTTCACCTCCCCAGGCAGGGCGGCTTCACCTTGGTAGGCGTGGGTGGCGGCACCTCCTCGGGCGGGGGCGGGGGCACCTCCTCGGGCTCAGTGGGCGAGGGTGGCGGCACCTCCTCCCTCTCCCGCTTCCTTGATGGTTGGCTTGATGCCATGCGCTTGCTTAAGGAAAAAGAAGCTCTTGGATTCACTTCTTGGTGACCGGAGACGGTGGTGCTAGGGTTTTCTGGGTGTCGCGGTTGACGAAGTTCTTGGCCGGTCAAGATTTATATTGACAAGATGGCGAACCGTCAGGCGGTCGATCACACGCCTCGGAACCCGTGTCCGCTCAGGAGAGCTCTTGGCCACAAAAATCATGTGGTCACAAGGAGACGTGTGACTGTTCATATTTTATTCAAAATACCAAATGCCCAAACCGGTCAGGCCGGTTTCTGAAACCGGTCCGACCGCTTCTGTTGGACTTAGCCCCACGCAGGCAGGGGAAACCGGTCAGACCGGTTTGGCAAACCGGTCAGACCGATTTTGTCTAGAAACTCCCCAAAGACCCAAAACACCTCAAGAGCCTTTCCACGTCTGAACAAATGAAGCCATGGTGCAACAGAGACTTCCTTGCTCAAGAACCCTTCTCGACAGCCCACAGGGCGAAACCGGTCAGACCGGTTTGGGAAACCGGTTAGGCCGGTTTTTGCCTGGATAGTCGGGAAGAACACAGCCCGTGGGAAAAACTCAACACACCCTCCAACCGATCTCCTGATTCGTTCCACGGATCAAAGTGAGACTTTGGGGATAGATGAGGTACTTCGTGGGCTACCCTTGGCTAGAAGCTCGGTCCCCAAAACTCACTCAATCAAGAGGAATCGAAAGTCAACCCTCAAGAGCACCTCCGACCCTAGAACACTGAAACCACCAAAATTGAGCCCCTTAGCTCACGGATTTGGGAGGGGAATCACAACCCAAAGAACCACGAAGGGTTCCCACAAATTTCCCCCATCAAATTCCCAAGAGCAAGGTCCCGAAAACAACCCAAGAAAATCACCAAGAGAGGGCACCAAAAATCAACACGAAGCACAACCGGGAACAACACATCCAAACCTTGAGCAACCACGCCGAATCATCTATACATGCCACAAAGGTTCATACAAGGTCTAGCTTGCCGCCCGATCACCCAACCCTCTCAATAAGATCTCACCATGAAGCTCTCAAGCTAGTCCTATGGAAATCCTAAGAAAATAGGAAGGGAAAATAGGAAAGCAAATGAACTAGGGTTCCAAGAGATGGCTGCCATCCTCTCACCTCATGGGTTATATGGAGGCAACCGAAAGTCTAAAATACCCTTACTTAATAACTAGGGATACAAGCCCACCAAGGGAACTTTGGGAATTTGTCTTCATAGCACCATTAGACGGATGCCCAGCGACCGCACCTCGCGTAGCCTCGATGCAAGCCTTGCGATCCCGATGCGTGGTCCTCCACTTCGAAGCTTTCGGCGCCCTGTGACCCGAAACCGGTCAGACCGGTTCACCTAACCGGTCAGGCCAGTTTTGGCCAGACAGCCACACCCGGTCTTCGGCCTCGGCTTTGTGGCTCAGCGGAGTAACCCAGTGATTTTCTGGTGAACCACCGCAAACCCCGCGAACTTGATGTAGCCTCCGCCAATCACCACTCTTGACTTGGCTC
Source organism: Cenchrus americanus (assembly GCA_947561735.1). NCBI lineage: Eukaryota > Viridiplantae > Streptophyta > Magnoliopsida > Poales > Poaceae > Cenchrus > Cenchrus americanus. The sequence continues at coordinate 157,686,774 of OX387242.1, read as the reverse complement.
CCACGAAGTCCCGACTCGACCTTGGTTTTGTGGCTCAACCAAGAAACCGTCCACCAACTTCATCTTGCTGTTCTTGCCACCATGCGGCCCGCACTTGACACCGCTGGCCACCGGGTCCCTCGAACGAAGCCTACTTGTCTTCTCCACACCCGGAGGCCTCACCGGCAACGACCTTTCGCGCTTGTTCTTCACCTGCACCAACACGAGTCAAGCCGCAACCTGCACCTGCAATACTTAGCCAAGAATCAGTCCACACAACATTGTCAATCACTCATCACGCAAGGAAGCGACCATCCACCGGTCCTCGAACCACACATGGTCCTCAATATCCCCCTTGATGAGTGCGTTGACAACACACACATTTGATAAACAAAGAGAAAAGGAAACAAAAAAGAAACAAATAAAAAGAAACTTCAACAAGTGATCGAAAGCCGAGAAAGGCAAAGAACAAGATCACTTGAAGAAGACAAGTCTCAGACCCCTTAGGCAAGGCCAATGGCTCGACACATCCGAGACAAAACCATGCTCAAGCAAAGAGCACAAACCACCGAAGCATACAAGAGCCCCCCTGCACATATGCAAGCTCCCCCTGAACAAGTGCCAACTCTGGGCACAAACCGGTCAGGCCGGTTCCCAAAACCGGTCAGACCGGTTTCCACAACCGGTCATGCCGATTTCACACAGCAGACCGTTGACGGTGAAAACCCGTCAACCTAGCCATGAGTTTACCTTCGGTGTTGGCATGAGTTTTATACCTTATCCACTGGTACTAACCCCCATGGTATAACAAGTTCACGTGTGCATGTCGGTTTTGGAGTTTAATGTTTATGCAGGGTTTTAGTGTTGAATGCAAGACTTTTGGGATAAGTTCATCAAGCACCTCATGACAAGACCTTGAAGCCCCGTACAAGTCATGCAACGAAGCAAACTTAACTCCAAGAAGCCAGGGACTTGATCCGACAAGACGACAGACTGCGAGGACCGACCGTAAAAGTGCCGAATCTTGCAAGACAAGGAGTTGAGTCCAATTCGGAGAGAAACTGACGACATGGACCTACATGCAGAAGGGGGAAACATCCAGGAAGCAAGGGAACCGACGTAGAGCAAAGGAGGCCTCGGGCTGGGCCTAGGTGGGCCCAGGACGGCCGGCCCAGTCCGGTCGGCCCAGCCCATTCCAGGGCCCATTTGCCCCCTCCTTTGCCTTAGCCGCCAATCGGGCTATTTATTGCCCCCTGACCGAGAGCCACGCAGAGGAGAATTCGTCATCGGCCGCCAAGGAGCAGAGAAGAGAGGGACACCATCTCAGAGAGGAGAGGGTCAAGCTAGTTGACTAGGGTTTCCCTAGCCGACGTGGGAACCTTGCACGGAAGACCACGTCGGAGTTCCCGGAGCTAGAAGCAAGATCAAGGAAGGATTCCGATGGTGATCTTGTGTATGTATCATTGTTATAGTTGAATTATCAAGTTGAATCTTTTCCTAGCGATCAAGTGTTTCCTCGAAGATTTCATTTTTCGATCGGCTTTGCTTATTCCAATTCTATTCTTGAGATAGATTACATAGGGTGTTCTTGTAGCCGCGGTTTTCTAGAGGTACACGCCGGATCTTCCGAAAGAATCTCGACTTGTCTTTTGACTCGCCCTAAGCTCCCCGCATGAGTAGGGATACGTTGTGACAGAACGGGGGTTCCGAAAGGCGGATGTTTTCGGATTTGGACGGGAAACCACGATTTAAAGTCGCTTCTTATAAGATTCGATTTGCTACTTCTTCTTTTGCTTGGAACTTCAACAAAAGGCTTACCCCGATCCTTCCAGATCGGTTTATCTACCCAATCTTACTTTGTTTTCTCCGGTCTTTAGTAGCTTAGATTAGTTTCGTGTCTTTTACTTAGATGCATTAGGGTTTCTTTTATCGAAGATTGAAGTTACTTGGCTTTATTAGATTAAGTTTTGAGTCACACATTTGTTCCACGGATTCGATACCTTGGGTTCACCACTCGAGGGAAGAAGGGTCCCTTGACTACGACGGGAGACTTGTCCGCTTGCAAGTCACAAACGAACTTTGATATAACTATTAACCGTCAACAAGCCTTTTTTTCTGGCGCCGTTGCCAGGGAACAAGTGATCAAGATTTGATTTTTTATTGCCTTTTCTTTTAATTTTCAGTTTTCTTTTTGTTTTTCTTTTTGCATCTACTAAACTTTGATCATCCTCAAAATACATCTAATCTAGTTTGTCTAACCCTAGTTTTTATAGATTTGTTTTTACCTTCTAGTTTTTGCATACTTTGTTTATTGCTAACCCTAACAGGAGATGGACGGCTACCTCTCCAACAAACCCGATAATTTTGTGGATGATCCAGAAAAACTTTACGTGCTAAGGAGACGCGAAGCACATCAAGCTAAAAAGCTGGATTTTGTAGATTCGGAGTCGGAAGACAAAGGATCGCAGGAATCTCCAAAGAATTCACCACCTCAAAGTCCTCGGGAGAATCGACTTCCACCGATGGGTGACCAACCACCGCAAGAACGCAAGATTGGGGAGCTATGCACCCCAGACATCATCGACCTACCAATCTTGAACCTCGAGATCGGAAGACCGTTCGAGATCAAGACCTCAACAATCCGCATGGTGCAACATTCACCCTTCACCGGTAAAGAGGATCCGAACCTTCACCTCCAAGCGTTCATTTAACTATGTCAGACTTTCAACATGGATGGGGTGACTCAAGACCAAATGAGGGCAAGGCTTTTTCCGTTCTCACTTCTCGGGAAGGCTTTGCAATGGTTCCACTCTCAACAGGCGGAGACAGTGCAAAATTGGAACACGTTGATGAAGGCTTTCATGAAGGAATACTACTCACCGGGTAAAACTCAAAGCTTGCGTAATAAGATTGCCACCTTTGTTCAATATCCTACGGAAACTATCTCGGAGGCATTTGAGCGCTTCAACGAGTACACCCGGGCGGTTCCACATCACAAGTTCCCGAAGGAAGACCTCGTGCAAAAGTTCTATCAAGGACTCACCATGGCTTCAAGGACGACCATCGATGCATCGGCGGGAGGATCCATCATCGAACTTACACCGACGGAAGCTTTCACTCTATTCAAGAAGGTCTCGGATAATGACACGTGGGCGTCATCCGGGCGCCTACGTCCGGTTCAACCCACGGGGAACGTCAAAGGAGTCTTGCAAGGGGAGAAGGAGAACATACTTGAAGGCAGGATCGACTCGCTCATGAGGAGGTTGGAGAAGATGGAGATGGAAAAGAAAGAGGCTCAAGACTTGAAGGCCGCCGAAGCAAGGTCCACATGCGAAGAATGTGGAGAGTATGGCCATGTCCGCAAAGATTGTCCGGAGGAAGCCAAAGTGCTCGACTACATGAGGAAGGGAGAATTGCCGAACTTCCGCTACGGGCAAGGTAGGCCTCAATTTAATGCAAGCTCATCTATTCCTACCGCGGTTCCGCTTCGTATACAATTGAAGGAGTTCATGGATGAGCAAGCTAATATCAACAAGGACACCGTCACCAAGTTCAAGACCATAGACAAGGTGTTGGAGAACATCGATAGCAAAGTGACGGAGGTCAGAAGTTCCAATCATCAAGTGCTCAACATGATGAAGATGCTCGAGACGCAAGTTGGACAACTTGCGGGGCGCCTCACTAATGATGAAGGGAAGCTTCCGGGACAACCCAAAAGTCCCGAATCGGCGAAGGCCATTCAAACACATTCGGGGAAGGAGACCGAAGATCCGGAACGTTCCGCGGGAGCAAGGAAGCTTAAACCATCCACCGAGGTGGAAGGAGTTGCTAAAGAGAAGGTTACGGGGATCGTCACCGAGGAACCCGAATTTGAGATGCCAGAGGAAGACACGAGGATACCGCAACTCAAGCCACGCTTCTTCCGAGGTAAACTTTGAGAAGTTTGTGGAAGTTGTGCGTAGACTTAGCATCAACATGCCATTACTAGATGCCATACAAGTACCTACATATTCTCGTTACTTTAAAGACATACTTGCAAATAAACATGAGATAGCAACACTCGGGGTAGATCATGTCAAGATGTCCGAGGAGTGTAGTGCCGCTATTGCTAATGGGCTAGAGAAGCAAAAGGATCCCGGGTGCCCTACAATTCCATGTTCGGTTGGTTCTTTCAACCTCAAGAAGGCGTTATGCGACCTTGGAGCTAGTGTGAGCGTCATGCCGAGGGATGTGTTCGAGAAGCTACGCCTACCAATGGAGCCTACAGGAATATGTTTGGAGTTGGGAGACAACTCCATTCGTTATCCCTTGGGCATTGCTGAAGATGTACCCGTGAAGGTCGGACACCACTTCATCCCCGTCGACTTCATTGTGCTCGAGATGGGAGAGAGGGAGAAGCCGCCGCTCATCCTAGGGAGGCCTTTCCTCAAGACTGTGGGAGCTACTATTGATGTTGGCAAGGGGGAGATCACATTCGACATCAACGGAGAAAGGAGTTCCTTCAAGTTCCGTCCAAGAATCGAGGCATGCAACATGATTGGAGTGGAGGAAGAACCAAAACAAACGGAGGGGCTGAAAAAGAAGAAGGAGCCAAAAAAATGAACGTAAAGAAAATCAAAGAAGGTGTTGCATCCGTCAAGACAAAGGAAGAGAAGCCGCCTGTGATGACCAAAAAAATGACTAAGCCGGAAGACAAGCCCGCGCCCAAGATGGTGCGGAAGTGGGTACCCAAGATTGCAACGCCTGCAAAGAGCGTTGATCTGAAGTAAAAAAGTTAAGAAGTCTAGCTATAGACTATAAACGAAGCGCTAGGCGGGAGGCAACCCGTTTCGTCGAGTCAAGAATAAGCTACCGGGAGGACAACCCGATTCCAGGTTTTTCGAGTATTTTTAATAATTTAGTTTTTGAGTTTTATTACGCAAAGACATTAGACTTAGAAGTGGTTGAACAATATTAGAGACATAATTCTTGATTGAATGTTTGCTTTATCATAAACCCTTTGCATGAACCCTCCTATGTGCTTGTTTGTTCTTTTCTTTTGGAGAAACCTCAACCAAATAATTTCAGAACCTAACTCAACCTTTCACCCTCATTGTGGTGCTGAGGTTGACTTATTTTTCATTCTAAAACCATACGAGTAGAGCCACGATTTATATTTAGGTGTTAATAAAATTCAGCAGGTGGTAGAACTCGTGTGAACCTAGAAATCAAAACTTTTGGTTGGTTTTAAAATCTATATCCTTGGTTTCTCTAGGATTAGAATTTTTCTAAGCCTATTCTAATTTTGTTTTATTTAAAATCTTTCTTATTGAGCCAAAATTAGAACCTAAACCTATGCCCCCATGATCAAGCCGGGAAAAGTTTGCTCTCAACCGATGAAGGCAAACTATACCGGTGAGACCGAAATCAACGTAGTCGAAAAATATTTTCGACTTACATTTGTTTTTAATGGTTTAAAAACTTCTCTAAAATTGTGTTTGAGCTCTTGCATGGCTCTGAAAAATATTTTAAATTTCGAATTAGAGGAGTGCTTAACCTTAAACATACCTCAATGGAGGCAATCTAGTTTGAATTAATCATGCATGCACCATTGGATTCCCTTTTATCAACTTTCACCAAATCCACATGCAAAGGACAAGCATGGTGGGCAGCAAGCATCAACTTTGCAGGAATTTCATGGTGGCATGTGAAGCAAGTGGAGCTAGGGAGCATGGACATGACCCAAAGCATGGAGCATCAAGTGGAAGGACCAATAATGCAAGAAAAGGAGTGGACGAGAACGTTTGGGCGGTGCAACTCGTGGAGCACGCGGGCAGGAAAGTTGCAAAGGCGAAATGATCGTGCTGGAAGAAAGCCGAGGCGGGGAGGAGCCAGAAGCCACCCAGGCCGGTCGGCCCAGGCCGGCCGGCCTCCCCTACATAAGGAGCCCCCGACTCCCGTTTTCTGCAGGCAAGCTTCCCTCTCCTTCCTTTGTTTGTGTGTTCAAGTTTGTGTGCTCAAAACCTCCGTAGACATAGCCAACCTCCCCAAGCTTGATAGCTCAAGAAAAAATCCACATCCTTAATTCACTCAAAGTCCACATCCGAAGCAAAGAGTTTAAGTGCCTAGTTACTGGTTGCAACCCGGAGTTTTAGTTGAATAAAAGAGTGCAGCAACCATGTGGAAGAAAACCACAAGTCTCTTCTCTAAGAAGAAGAGTTCGTCGTCGTCCAAGCCGTCATCAACCACGTCTTCGAGGAGGCACTCGGTTTCCGAGTCTCCCCAGAGCATGGAGACAGACACGGCACCACCGAGGAGGAACGATGCTCTCCTCCTTGGTGGTATGAGGGCTGCAAGAAGCACGTCCATGAGGTTTACCGAACCTCGTGTGCACACGGAGGAGCAGCCCGCGCCACCACGACGATCGACTGTTCAACCGCACCACCTCCTTACACTCCGACATACTCTTCGTACGGCTTCATCATCTTGTCATCGGAGGAGGAGGAGAGGCTCTCTAATCTTGAGAAGAGGCTTGTGCCCAATGTCGAGTTCGACGACCAAGCACTCTACACCTTGGGTTTTGGCACCGACATATACTATATGTTGGGGCACCTTGGATGGGTGCAGTTCTCCAACGGAGTATCGGTGGACACCCACTTAGGGTTCGCTTTGGAAATTTTAATGACTATTGCACCTATCCTTGATGATGGGGTGCAAAGCGTGTCATTCCGTTTGGAGGGAGTCCAACAAGTGGTTCCCTACGAGCACGTTAGGGAGATGCTTGGATTCCACAAGGGAGCTCCGGAGAAAGTTGACGTGCCACCCGGCATGTTAGCAGGATTTTGGAATATGATCTCCGGAGAAGCCCATCAACAACGCAATTGCATCCGCAACCCCATTATCCGGATATTTCACTCTTGGATGTGCAAGAGGGTATTGGGGAGGATGAAGGAGACAAAGGTGACCGACACGGAGTTGAATTGGCTATACTCGCCTTTAATTGCCAGGCAGCCAATAGACCCCTCTTACCTTATGATCAACCGTTGGTGTTGTGAAGCAACATCGGGGGCGGGTAATATTGGTTCGGGGTGCTATCTCTCCATGTTGGCCTTCTCCTTACGGCCGGGGATTGCAAGGAACCCCGACCATCTTTTGCGTGGCACCTCTCTCGGCATTGAGTATTTGTGGCAAGGCAAATACATTAGTGGAGATGAGAGAGGAGGTTATCTGTTGGCCATAGTGAACCTACCCCTTCCCAATGAGAGGCTTAGGCTTTTCATCGAAGGGAGAGAAGATTGGTTGGAAGAGGGACTCCTTGTCCCTGCAAGGAAGAACAAATAGGAAGAATCGTAGAGGAGGGAACATCCTCCGCACAAGCGAGTGGAGCACAACCCAATGTGCAACCATTCGGTGGGATCCCTCCTCCGCCAAGTTATTACGGAGGGCCACAAGAGCAAGCATGGGGGGGGGGGGGGGGGTGCACCGGTACCCCCACCAAATTATGTGGTGCCCAACGCTAACTTCGCGGAGTCCTACGCACATCATCTCCAACCACAACAAAGCATGGCCATAATTGGAGGGTATGCTGCAAGAAACGCCCAAAACATCGCAGCCATCCAAGCTAACGCAGCTCAACTTGGTGAAGGCAATGCAAATATTGCCTTTGAGCTTGGACGCCTTCACCTTGTGGAGCCAAATCAATTCGTTGGAGGAAATGTCCAATCATATTATGAGCAAGGGTATTATTATCAAGATCATCAACATCAACCACTGGCGGAGGACTAGAAGATTTAGGAACTTTAGTTTTATTTTCTTTTCTTTTTCTCTGTAATTTTCAGCTTTTGCTTATGTGTGTTTGCGTAGTATTTTCTGTTTTTATTTAAATTTCAGCAAGCATGTTTGTTTATTTTCAGTTTGTATTTCAACTTGATATCATCATTAATAAAGACACCACCTTGATTATATCATTGGAAAAGTTACAAAAATTTGTGCCATGATGATATATGATTAAAATTGCAGCTTTGTTCATCTTTGTAATTGATTTATGCATGTTTAAGCTAGTGCTCTCTTAAAAATACAAATCTGAATTTATTTAAATGCTAGCTTAATTTTCAGCGGAGGTTATGATTAAAATAAAGACCCATTGTGTTTTATGTGCTCTCAAGTTATGAATAGATTAAAGATGTCTTTTATGCTCAAAAATATCGCTAACCTTGTCATAAATATCACTTGTGTGTTGCTCAACCTATCCAAAGCCTTATATATATTTGAGTGCATAAACCTTAGTGTACAAGATTTATTTTTGAGTGAGTTATTGCAGGCCATGATTTCTCTGGCCCGAGACTAAGAAGTTGGTCATTCCATTTTTGCGTATCTATCTTTTTGCTAGCCTTTTATCCGTGCATTGTGTATCCCCGCATTGGAGATCTCACAAACTTCGCCGGATATCCACCCTTAAACCAAATATCATCTTTTGTGATTACCTCCTTGACCACAACCTATCGTTGAGAATGGATCATCAATTCAAGGAAGATCGCAAGACGGTGCCGACATTGAAGATTTCAAGTATCTCTCCAAAGGAAAAATATTTCCGGTACCTACCTTATTTTCGCCTCTTTGCTCGAGGACGAGAAACGTCTAAGCATGGGGGAGGAGGTAGGTACGGTGCAATTTTAGAGTTCAAAGGGGAGTATTTTTTTAAAAAATGATGATGAATGAAAAAAAAATTCGGCGATGTACGTGACTTCCAAGGTGAAGGTCTCACAAGAAGAAAGAAAAAAAAATATATGTAATGAATGAAAGAAAGAAAGAAAGAAAGAAAAGAATGAGAAATATGAGAAAGAGAAAAAAAATATGCGTAAAGTGAACTCCCCGGTTCTCTAAGAGTGCATTCAAGGCTTCAATTTTAAAAGATCTATTCTCATTTTCCAACCATGTGCAATCCGATAACGAGGACTTCCTTTGTGCCTCGGGATCACTCTTTGCCATTTGCGCATGTCCACTTATCTAAAGTGTGTGTATTTTTCTCTTTCCCCTCCTTGATTTAACATTATTCTCCAATGACCTTTTTGACGAGTCTCGGTAAGACCATGAGAAGCTTGTCTTGTTTTGACAACACCTCATTTATAAAATCTTGTTAGGACTAAACTTTCCCAAAGCTCCATATAAAGCCTACCACATATATATGTTATGAGAGGGAAAGGAGTAGAATATATAGGCTTGAGAGACAAGAGAGTTGAGAGTTCATGAGCAATATACAAGATGATTTAAATTTGTGAACTTGGTTTAGTTTTTCTTTATCTCGTTCTTTATTTCAAAAATTCTGAGATCTATTTAAACTTTGTGAGCATGTTAATACTTGTGAGTAAGCTTAATAAGAATCTACCCTCCGTAGAGATGAAGGCTAGTACATTATGGAACTTTAATGAATTAAAATTTTGAGAGCATTATGTTTTCTCATGTGTGATCAAGTGCAAGGTTTAAACACTGTTTGGCAATGATGATATCCATCGAAGGCTTACTCGAGGACGAGCAAGGTTTAAGCATGGGGGAGATGTTGACGGTGAAAATCCGTCAACCTAGCCATGAGTTTACCTTCGGTGTTGGCATGAGTTTTATACCTTATCCATTGGTACTAACCCTCGTGGTATAACAAGTTCACGTGTGCATGTCGGTTTTGGAGTTTAATGTTTATGCAGGGTTTTAGTGTTGAATGCAAGACTTTCGGGATAAGTTCATCAAGCACCTCATGACAAGACCTTGAAGCCCCGTAGAAGTCATGCAACGAAGCAAACTTAACTCCAAGAAGCCAGGGACTTGATCCGAGAAGACGACAGACTCCGAGGACCGACCGTAAAAGTGCTTCGAATCTTGCAAGACAAGGAGTTGAGTCCAATTCGGAGAGAAACCGACGACATGGACTTACATGCGAAGGGGGAAACATCCGGGAAGCAAGGGAACCGACGTAGAGCAAAGGAGGCCTCGGGCCGGGCTCCGGGTGGGCCCGGGCCGGCCGGCCCGGTCCGGTCGGCCCGGCCCATTCCGGGGCCCATTTGCCCCCTCCTTTGCCCTAGCCACCAATCGGGCTATTTATAGCCCCCCCGACCGAGAGCCACGCGAGAGGAGAATTCGTCATCGGCCGCCAAGGAGCGAGAGAAGAGAGGGACACCATCTCGGAGAGGAGAGGGTCGAGCTAGTTGACTAGGGTTTCCCTAGCCGACGTGGGAACCTTGCACGGAAGACCACGTCGGAGTTCCGGAGCTAGAAGCAAGATCAAGGGAGGATCCCGGTGGTGATCTTGTGTATGTATCATTGTTATAGTTGAATTATCAAGTTGAATCTTTTCCTAGCGATCAAGTGTTTCCTCGAAGATTTCGTTTTTCGATCGGCTTTGCTTATTCCAATTCTATTCTCGAGATAGATTACATAGGGTGTTCTTGTAGCCGCGGTGGCTAGAGGTACACGCCGGATCTTCCGAAAGAATCTCGACTTGTCTTTTGACTCGCCCTAAGCTCCCCGCATGAGTAGGGATACGTTGTGACAGAACGGGGGTTCCGAAAGGCGGATGTTTTCGGATTTGGACGGGAAACCACGATTTAAAGACGCTTCTTATAAGATTCGATTTGCTACTTCTTCTTTTGCTTGGAACTTCAACAAAAGGCTTACCCCGATCCTTCCAGATCGGTTTATCTACCCAATCTTACTTTGTTTTCTCCGGTCTTTAGTAGATTAGATTAGTTTCGTGTCTTTTACTTAGATGCATTAGGGTTTCTTTTATCGAAGATTGAAGTTACTTGGCTTTATTAGATTAAGTTTTGCGTCACACATTTGTTCCACGGATTCAATACCTTGGGTTCACCACTCGAGGGAAGAAGGGTCCCTTGACTACGACGGGAGACTTGTCCACTTGCAAGGCACAAACGAACTTTGATATAACTATTAACCGTCAACACAGACCACACCCCCAAAAGCCAAAAATGCAAAAGAAATGCACAAGCTCCCCCTTGGCACTTGGGGTAGGTTCTAGGGATGCAATGCAACTTTTCTCCACCTTTCTTTCTCCCCCTTGTTGCCAATGCATGAATCAAGGCTCGAAATTGAAAATATGCAACCTAGAGCTTCTCAAGTATACAAAATTCATCACAAGGTGCTACACAAGTCCAAATGAGCAAGCTAGATACTCTACAGGTTTGTAATGACCTCAACTACATGATCACCAAGTTTCACAACCATTGGACAAGGCTAACAAGGATTTGAGTAATTTTGCGAAAAGTATTCCTCTCATGAGAAAAATCCTAAACATGATCAAAACATATCAAAGTAGTAAAGCCACACAAACTTCATGCTAGGATAGCCATTCTAATCATAAGACCATCACAAACACCCACAAGCACCTCATGTCACGTCAAAGCCACTAAGCCATGTGCCTACTTTTATGTATGAGACTTCTCATTGGTAGACATCATGCAACGGTTTAGCACCCAAAGCACATTAAAATTAGCACATATGACATGGGAGAACATTTTGCAAGCATTTTACATTTAATTTTCAGATTCATAATTGGTACATGAAATGTCTTTGCGACGAAAAGGAACTTATGCCCCTCCACAAGATAAAGCAAGAGGGCTGAACATTCATGATGGCAAATGAGCCTTTGGCCCCATACGATCAATAAACTAGCTATCCAACCGCAAATTGAGCATAACCAAGCCACTAAAGCATGTCAAGATCATATAAAGGCATTTACACATGAGAGAGCATACATGTGACATTTTTCGAAAACATAGCTATCAACCATGATTATTAAACACGATCATCAAGAGCTAAGCCATACTAACCATAGCTTACCAAACAAGATCACAAAGACATATATAGCATTCCATGGTGAATAATGTATATAGGAGAAGCTTTTCCAATCAAATGCATATGATACAAAATGCATGCAATCTAAGATACAAGGATGCCTATACATCATGTTACATATGCCATGCCAAAATCAAGAAATGCACAAAGGAAACTATAAATATGCTACAAAGGAGCTCCCACACACAAAGCTCACAAACGACCACACTCCTCGAGGGGAGGCAAAAAGGGCTCGACACCACTGGCAAAAGAGCAAAGGAGCGCAAAACTCACAAGCTCCCCCTAAACACATGCACTAGGGCCAAAGAGCATACAAAGCTCACCCTACACAAATGAGATAGGGCAAAGAGAAAAAAGAACCAAGTGGCTTGACCAACGCAACACACTTGAAGGTCACAAATTCACATACCTTTATCATTTCTTCAGAAGTCATTCACCCTTGTCCACCATCCCCGAGAGTGATGTACCTCCATGTCACCACTGGGGTATGAGGCCGGAGAACTACCCCAGATATCAACCAAATGTTCTAAAGGACCTCCCACCTGCAACTCAAAACCAAGAGCGAGAACGAGCAAACGACTCAACACTGGGGTTAGTCCCAAAGGTGTGAAACCAGTGTCGGGCCATTTCCTCAAAAGTAGGGTTAGCAATATCTATCCTACCGCGCCTGTCAAAACTGCGATTTATCCTATCAAACCTATCAAACCTGGAACCACCATGGGAAAACCACTCCCGTCTCATTGGAGGAGTACGACTACCATGATAGGAAAAGCATGGTCCGTAGCCCCCTCTTAGACTCAAAGCTACGACCTCTCCCAAACTCGTATTGATCACGAGGTGGAGAACGCCTAGCAAACTCACCACCTGCAAGCTCTCGAGACCAACCACCAGAACCACGACCTCCTGCAACAAACCGAGACTCATCACGAGCATGAAAACCAAACTGGCCCCCCTGCTTCCTCCAAACCGGTCTGACCGGTTTCAAAACCAGTATGACCGGTTTCACTCCTCCAGCAGGACCACTTCCTCCCACAACACTCTTTTCTCCCCAAGCCGGAACCTTACGCACAAAAACCTTTCCCTTGGGCAGTGACATACGAGGCTCAGGCACACCATGAGAAGGGTGGTACATGTCCTTGTTTGCCCACTCCTTATCCATTTTCACTGCAGATTGCTCGTATGGCATCTCCGTGCCTCTCGTTCCTCAACCTCAAGACAAGATCTCGAACAAAACCAAACGTCTCCCCCTTATCCTCAAGAAAGAACACCCACGCATACCGAGAGTAGTCGTCCACCACAACAAGGACGTACCACTTCCCACCCGCAGATCGCACACGAGCTGGGCCAACAAGGTCCATACGGAGCAGCTCGCATGGACGCTCAGTCATCACATCGGTGAGAGGCGGGTGAGAAGAGGCTACCATCTTGGCATGCCTACACGGCGCACAAACCAACTCTTTCTCAAGCCTCAACCGTGGCAATTCTCGGACCAAATTGAGTTTACTCAAGCGAGACAAAAGGTCAAAGCTCAAGTGACCCATCTTCCTGTGCCACCTCCACAACTCACTCGAAGAACCAGCCAAGAAACAACACTCCACACCAGAAGACTGAGAAAAATCAGCACGAAACACCTGACCCTCGGGAACGACCATACAGACAAGGTCCCCTCGAGAGTCCAAAATCCGAGAACCACCAGGCCGAAACAACACCTCAAAACCCTCATCCAACAGCTGGGACACGAAAAGCAAATTGTACACCAGTGATTGAACAAGAGCCACATGCCTGAGAGTGATCTTGTCACTCACATTAATCTCACCTTCTGAAAGCACACGCCCACGCCCATTGTCCCCAAAAGTGATGTACCTCCTTGTCACCACCGGGACGAGACTTGAGAACCACCCCTTGTCTCCGGTCATATGCCTCGAGCAACCAGAGTCAATCAGTGAAATGTTCTTCAAGTGTCTAAAACGAGCACGTGAGCGAACAAACGACTCAACACTGGGGTTAGTACCAAAAGAGTAAAACCAGTGCCAAGCCATTTGCTTGAAAGTGGGGTTAGCACAAACCAAGCCATCTTTCCTACCAAAGCTACCTCCACGAACACCACCACGATAACCACCATGAGGGAACCAACCCTCTCTGCCTGGAGGAGGACCAAAACCACGAAAGAAAGCCCGTGGACTGTCCCTCCTCTCCTTCTCAAAGCTACGACTCCTCTCATCCCCGTAGTGAACTCGAGGGGGAGAATGCCTAGCAACCTGACCTCCTGAAAACTCTCCAGCCCAACCACCAGAACCGCGACCACCAGAAAAAACCTCACACCTGTATGAGCACAAAACCCAAACTGCTGCCTGTCCAGGCCTGCACCGGTTTGACCGGTGCCCCTCACCGGTCTGACTGGTGTAACCTGGGCAGCAGCACCTCCAACAGCCTTCCGCTCTCCCCGAGCCCGAACTGTCCTCACACTCGCCTTGGCCCTGGGCATCTGCACACGAGGCTCAAGTACACCATCGGAAGGGTGGTACTTGTCCTTGTTAGCCCACTCCTTCGCCATTCTCTCCTCTCGCTTCCTCTTGAAGCAAAACTCATCCTCATGGCCATCTCTCCCACAATAGCCACAATGGAACCTCACAAGCTTAGGCTTAGGCTTGGGCTGTGGCTGCTCACTTGGTTTCTCTCCACTCAACTTCTCCACCAGTTTCTCCTCACTAGCCTTCTCACTTTCTTTCCCAAAGAACACTTTCCCCGAAGTGCTCACAAACTTGATAGGCTTTTGGAGATCATTTTTAGGTGTAGGAAACACGGGTGGAGCTGGGGTTGTGTCTAGTCGGTTCCTAAGATGGTTAGGTTTCGGAGGGAAATCATTTTTGTGGTGGGTTTTTGGTGACTCTGGGATATTCTCTCCTCTTCCCTCACCAACCTTGTTTGCCCCAAGTCCCTCACCATCCTGCCTCTTAAATGCCTCGATCATCATCCTCAGCTGAGGCTCATGACCAGACAACCAACCCATCAACTTTCTCAGATCATCATTCACATCCTACAAACGATCAACATAATGAGTAAATTCGAAATTCTTCTGGCCTCAAGGGAAGCAGTGTAAGCATGCATCTCATCAATATGGCAAACCAGAGAGGGGGGAGTGAATGGGAGCCGATAAAAATTCTTCTCGAAGGAGATGAAGTCTCCAACAAGACGAACACGCCTTCCAACACACATCTCCGACTCACTACCTAAATTGGCCAAGTCCACGTAGCTATTCTCGCCTCTCTCCTTCTCTTGTAGCAAAACTCTCTCTTGTGACCATCCTTTCCACAAAACTCACAATGGAAACGGATTGGTTTGGGCTTAGCCTTGGGGTGAGGCTCTTCACACGGCTTCTCACTAGGCTTCTCACTTACCTTCTCGCTCGGTTTTTCTCTCGGTTTAAGCGACTGGTTTGGCTTGGGTGCAAACTTGTCCTTGGGTGTGGGTTCAGGTGGAGCTGAAACATTCCTGAATTTCCCTTCTCTCTCACCACTGCCCTCACCAACCTCATCCAATCCCAAAGACCAACCATCAAAGCGCTTACAACTCGCAACCATAATACCAAGCTGAGGTTCCTGACTAGACAACCAACTCAGCACTTCACGCAACTTATCATTCTCATCTTGCAAGTGACCAACACATTTTGCCAGATCCAAATTTTTCATAGCATGCAACTCACATGTAGAACAAAAAGTAGGAATAGGCACTTTCAAATCAGCCTCAAGCGAAACAATGCGAGAACAGCTCAACAATTTTCTCATGCAAACCATGGCAAGAAGTGCAAGCACCAAGCAAAGTGGGTCTAGATTGTAGCTCAGCCAACTCAACCCTAAGCACATCGAGTTCCTCACACTTGGACGCATACTTCTCCCGAAGATCAGTCAAGTCAGCTAGGAAAGCAGAGCAATCAGCACAATCATTCTCATCAGAAACAACAGGGCTAGCCTTAAGAGAATCAATTTCAAGCTTGCTATCAAGAACCTGTGTTTCTAGCTCAGCCACTCTAGTCCTAGCATCCTTGAGCAAAGATCTAAGCTCCTTCCTAAGCTTCTTAGCCTCTTTAAGCATGTGATCGCGATTATCAAGCAAGTCAACCAACTCCTCATTCTCCTTGCGCAAAGAAGAGAGCTCATCACATACCTCATCCTTGGAATCCAAGTCCGAGGCGTCCTTCTGGCTTCTCTTGCTGCTCGAACTGCGAGCCATGCCGCAGAAGTCGTCCTTGAGGCTTAGGCCCGTCACACAAAGGTCGTTGAGATACTTGTTGAGGTTCTTCTTCTTCTTCTTCTTGTCATCCTCTTCGTTTTCATCACTCGAGCTTGAAGACGTGTCCTCGGAATCGGACATGGTGTCGCTTGATCTCTTCATCTTCTCTCGAGACCGGTCTTCTTCCCATGTCCATGATCCTTCTTCTTGGACTTCTTCCTCTTGTCCTTGAACTTGTGCTTGTCGTGGTTGTTCACCTTTGGACACTCGGCGAAATAGTGTCCAGCCTTGCCGCACTTGAAGCATGTCCTCGTGTTCCTCCTCATGTTCACCCGGTTCATGTGCAGCCTCTCGAACCGCCTCGTCAGGAGCGCCAGCTCGTCCTCTCCATGCACATCGAACTCCTCATCTGGCATAGCCATCAAAGAGGACAAAGAGAACATCCTGGTGGATGGGTCAGTGTTAGCCTTTCCTTTCAAACCATCGACAAGGGCAAGACTATGGGAGTCAGTCGGACCCTCGAGCTTGGCTGTCATGCCCCTATCCACCTCAGCCGACTTGAGCTTCGAGAACAGCTCATTCACGGTCAGAGTGTCATACTTCTCCAACTCGACAATGGCCTCGAACTTTCCGCCCTAAATCGTACGATCCAAAGAGTGTAAGAGCTTGACAGCTCTATCATGATCATCGTACGGGAGCACGTCCATATTGGCCCTCATGTTGTTCACAACCACCGTGAATCTATGAAACAAGGCATTGATGGACTCACCGGGGAGATGAGTGAAGTTCTCGTACTTTCTCCGGTAGGTCGCATACATCCGAGCCTGAACCTGGGCATTCCCAACAAGAGCCTCCTTCAACACCAACTAGATTCTACAAGCCAAGTGCTCGGTGTGCACCTGTGACAAACCCACCCGAGATAATTCCGTACTATCACCTAAACCACTCCATTTGGTCATTAAGCGATAATACAGAACCATCTCGTTGAGTGTTGCCAGGTTTACACCCGGTAAATCACTTGGAAACACAGAGAGGATTGAACGTATGCATTAAACTCCCACAAAGGAGAGTCCAGAGTGCCTTACACATTAATACTAATCTCCCCGTAGGGTCCAATTATTACAAACCAATATTTCTGAAATAAAAGTAAATTCTTCAGAGTTTTATTAAAATAGCGAAAGTACTAATAACGATACGTTACGACATCACCAGAGGCCATCTGTGATGCCATTATTCAGCGTCCTCATCCACCCATTCTAGCTTCCAGCCGGGTGGAATCTCACCAGGCCAAACAACAACTCCTGAAACAACAATTTAAGCAAGGCTGAGTATACTAATACTCAGCAAGACTTACCCGACAAAAGTTACCTCTAGACATGCAGGGCTTTTTGGGTGGTGGGTTTGTTTTGCCAAAAAGCAACTGTGATCATGGATCCTTACTTTCAATGTTTTAGCTCAATTTCTAGTGAGGTTATCTTTACTAAAATGAGCAACTGACACAATCAAGAATTGTACAATACAATTAATTCACACAGGAGATTTCACGTAGTTCCATCATTAAGGGATATCATGGCCAGCAGATGAAGCAGTCTCGGATAACGGTGAGAGGCCGACAATCGATTGATTTATAAACCCTTGCAAGGTAAACCTAAACACACAGAGCGGTGCCCCACAGAGTTGACACCGACCAAACGGTTCCCAAAAATCCTCGGGTTGGGATGATAGCCTACAGTCCCGGGTACAAGGCTATCTGGAATGGCCCACTTTGTACATCCAGCCTCACCCATGTACCCTCCTCCCAGTTGCAAGCCGGGCAGGAGACGAATCGAGATTAGTAGTAGTAAAATCCTGTACCGTCTCTTTAAGGTACTAGGCTTACCGTTCCCATTCCCGACAAGTGCTTAGTACATTCAAAAGCTTAGCCCACGAAGCCACTGGACCTGAGACCAAATGCCATGCTCTTACCACATGAGCAATCCATTTATACATATGGGGGTTCCATAAAGGAAATCCTATTCTCGCGAGTGACGAACATCACTCGACTTTTACCGGGTCCTTAGAGCATAGCATCTACGACCTAGCATACTAGTAAAGAACATAGGCACCTAAGAATCATGCAACTAGGGTTTCATCCAATTCCTGAACGTAAATGCACATAGAATAACATAGATAGTTGCATAAATTTAAATAAAACAGGGGTTAGTGATAAAACCGGGGCTTGCCTTCGCTAGCACAAGCAGTTAGACAATCTTCCGGACTTTGGCCCGGGTCTTGCTCTATGGCGACGTAGTGCACGCCTCCTCCGGCTCCCTCGTTCACGTCCTCTGACACGAGCATGTAACTACCGTCGGGAACTTCTACACGGAGGATGCAATGCAAAACTTGAGTGACAATTTGGATTTAATTTGTTTCAAACAACTTATGACAACATGGGGTGCACGTTTGAACACATTCACTTAGATAATAAATACATTCAGCATACTCTTCCTATACAGAGACAATATGCAATGCTTTTTTATCTAGACCTTTCAATAGTGACTGTGTACATATATATATAAGTAGATTAATGTAATTCACATAACAAACAGTAGCAACAGCTACAAGTGGCATAGGGTTGGTCATATTCACCTTAAGAAAAGCATTGAAACATTTACTTATTTAAAGCAACACAATAGACTATGTGACACTTGCATGATGGTGAATACAGGCACATCTATAAAAGAATATTATCTTTAATTACCAACAGCAAAGAAATTTACTTTTGATACCACCATTTTACTTCCTTAGCTCATTCCCATAACTTATACACAAAGGATGCATTTTTCCTATTTTTCCTTTATTAGATTAATCTAGTTTGAACTCTTTTTAACCAATTAAAGACATATCAAACCTGTCCAACAGCATCTACTGGTCCTAATGACCAGGAGCACTTCCTTGGACAGCAAAAGACTAGCCTTTGCACCACTGAAATTAATTACACAATTTAAAGGCATTACTAGTTAGCATATAAGGGAATAATGCATATTAAAATAATTACAATAGAAATGAGTCTCATCTTTCTCTCACACATGCTTTGGTCCAAAACAAGCTTAAAGAACTAACAAATACACATATAGCCCTTATGAAACATGCTACACATATTTATGATTAAAAACAAGCATAATTGAGGAAATAACATTTCTAATAGGAACAAAATCATGTTAAATTCACCAAGGATGCATTTTGATATAACATGACAGCAGCCAGAAGTTGGGCTCAAAAATAATTATATTTGGAGCTACAAAAATCTTCTAGGCAGATTTACCAATATCACTAAATGATTTTTATAAAAAGATTTCTTCGGTAACTTTGTGCAATTTTTGGCACAGAACCCGACCATGCTAGTTGCCACAACATATCCAAAATCCAGCTCAAGACCTTGTGTGGATTTTGCAGAAACACAAATCTAAGTATTTTACATTCTTATTTTTCAAGCAAAAACTATAGCTCAAAAGTATATACTTATTTGGAGAAAATTGTAGCTACAAAGGTACACAGAGCACAACAAAATTGAGTTTGCAATTTTTGGATTTTTCTATGATTTTAAATTGATGTTACAAGTTTCTGCTAAAACACATCAAAGGGGAAGAATCTTTTAGCGCTCGGGTCCCTAGAAGTTTTTAAATCTTCACAACCATACCCTCGGTTCCCCTCCCTTGAACCCGGGGGCGAAGGTGAGCCCGCTGGCGGCGAGGTGAAGCACGGGGTGGCAACAAGCGATGGGGGACTGCGATTGGGCTCACCACGGAGTGCTTGGCGGTGGTAGCTCGGCCGGAGGGGTCGCCGGCGAGCGGCGGCGGCGGCGCAGGGGCAACAAGGCCGCGGCAGGGTGAAGTCCAGCACGGAAACAGACTCAACTGAGCAATGTGTGGCACACAGGGCTTCAGTGTGACCCAGGGGAGGCGCTACGTGTACCCATTGGCTTGGAGAGCGGGCGGGGACACGGGCTCGGCAGGGCTTGCCCGGCGGCGGCCGCGGGAGCTTGAATTCCGGTGAGCTAGCGGCTCGACCTGAGCAGCACGCGCCAGGGAGAGCTACTGGGGACCCTAGTGGAGTTAGGAGCAGCACGTGTTCGCGAAGAAAGGCAGCCGGAGGTGGAGTTCACTGGGACGGCACCTATGGCGGACGACGGCGGGCTGGGTGCTCACGCACGTGGAGAAGGAGGGCTCTTATGGCCGGCTTGAGGCGGTTGAGGTGATAGCTTGGGTACCAAGTTGAGGCCAGTCCAGGTATGGGCCGCGGCATGGCCGGAGTACGGCGGACGGGGTGGCGACGCGCGTGCGACCGTCGGCCAATGACGACGCGTGGGCGGCACGGCGTGGCCGGTGTGCAAGCAGCACGTGGCACCTTCCGGGGGACCCACACGCGTCGTGTACAGGGACTAGGACGCGGTGCTCGACCCAACAGGCGCAGGCGTGCCTCGGCATTTGTGTACGGCGGCATGGTGGCATGCCGACGCGGCCGGGCGTGGCCATACGCGCGACGTCGTGCGCGCGGCACTCTGCCTGCTCTGCAGTTCAGCATAGCCCTGTTTGACCACCTATTACTCAAAATTTCGAAACAGAAGTGGTCCAAGAGATCAATAGCAAAGTTGTAGATCTCCTAATCCTCTACCACTTTCACAAAGGGTGTATAGTCTTTCTCTCAACCATTCGTGCACAAATTGAATGCCAAGACGCAGAATTTCTCGGCTCCAGTGAATAGTGCCTATAGGCGTTGACCCGAGATTTTCACCAATTTGCACTTCAAACCAGCAATGCCACCCAACATGAAAAGTGTGTCCCTCGACAAAATGCACAACTTTCCCATTGGGAGATTTTGAAGTGTTTAGGGGAAATGTGGAGAACGCGGCAAAAGTTCCGGCTGACATTGGAGGTCAAAAGGAGCCAAGGGGTTTTTGAGTGGGGTTTTGACCAAGGTTGACTATGGTTGACCAAAAGGGGTCATTAGGGTTTGTCGGTGACGGTTTCAAGGTGATGGCCCATGTTGACCGTCGTTTGACCAAGGTCAACACAGTTGACCAGATCATTAGGGTTAATTAACCCGGCCAAAAACCTGGGCGTAACAGCACCCGATCGAACTCAGGCTGACACAAGGCACTAAACAAGTAGTCGACCGCCTTATTGTCGGCGTCGAACATGTCCCTCAATCCTGGAGCAAGGAAGTTCATCAGCTGGACATAGCCTTTGTCCACCGTGACATCCCAAAGGATCTGACCCTTACCGCGGAGGAACGGCGCCATCCGCTTACTCCACATCTGGTAGTTCTTTCCATCGAAGTGTGGAGGACCTGAACCCCGTTCCTGGTACGCCATCCTTGGACCTTAGACTGGTTCAAGTCAACAAAGACCTGAACCGGCTCTGATACCACTTGAAGGAACGAAACGGCGAACCAGAGAGGGGGGGGGGAGTGAATGGGAGCCGATAAAAATTATATTCAAGAATTCGGCCTATGAACCCGATTTCACTCGTGCACCTCCGCAAGCTTCTCTTGCCAAATTCACGTAGCCACTAAAGTGCTACTAAACCTAGGAGCAAGACCCAACCAACAGCCACAGCACACACGCAGCGGAAACACACACGACACGGCTGCTGGCAGCCCATAACGGTTAGGCCGGTTTCTGAAACCGGTGAGACCGGTTCTGTTGGACTTAGCCCCTCGCAGGCAAGGGAAACCGGTCAGACCGGTTTGGCAAACTGGTCAGACCGATTTTGTCCAGAAACTCCCCAAAGACCCAAAACACCTCAAGAGCCTTTCCACGTCTGAACAAATGAAGCCATGGTGCAACAGAGACTTCCTTGCTCAAGAACCCTTCTCGACAGCCCACAGGGCGAAACCAGTCAGACCGGTTTGGGAAACCGGTCAGGCCGGTTTTTGCCTGGACAGTCGGGAAGAACACAGCCCGCGGGAAAATTCAACACACCCTCCAATCGATCTCCCGGTTCGTTCCGCGGATCAAAGTGAGACTTTGGGGATAGATGAGGTACTTCGTGGGCTACCCTTGGCTAGAAGCTCGGTCCCCAACACTCAATCAAGAGGAATCGAAAGTCAACCCTCAAGAGCACCTCCAACCCTAGAACAACGAAACCACCAAAATCGAGCCTCTTAGCTCACGGATTTGGGAGGGGAATCACAGCCCAAAGAACCATGAAGGGTTCCCACAAATTTGCCCATCAAATCCCCAAGAGCAAGGCCCCGAAAACAACCCAAGAAAATCACCAAGAGAGGGCACCGAAAATCACCACCAAGAACAACCGGGAACAACACATCCAAACCTTGAGGAACCACGCCGAATCATCTATACATGCCACCAAGGTTCATACAAGGTCTAGCTTGCCGCCGGATCATCCAACCATCTCAACAAGATCTCACTATGAAGCTCTCAAGCTAGTCCTATGGAAATCTTAGGAAAATAGGAAGGGGAAATAGGAAAGCAAATGAACTAGGGTTCCAAGAGATGGCTGCCATCCTCTCGCCTCATGGGTTATATGGAGGCAACCGAAAGTCTAAACTACCCTTACTTAATAACTAGGGATACAAGCCCACCAAGGGCACTTTGGGAATTTGTCTTCATAGCACCATCAGACGGATGCCCAACGACCGCACCTCGCGTAGCCTCGACGCAAGCCTTGCGATCCCGACACGTGTCCTCCGCTTCGAAGATTCCGGCACCCTGCGACCCCAAACCGGTCAGACCGGTTCTCCAAACCGGTCAGGCCAGTTTTGGCTAGACAGCCACACCTGGCCTTCGACCTCAGCTTTGTGGCTCAGCCGAGTAACCCGGTGATTTTCTGGTGAACCACCGCAAACCCCGCAACCTTGATGTAGCCTCCACCAATCACCACTCATGACTTGGCTCCCACGAAGTCCCGGCTCGACCTTGGTTTTGTGGCTCAACCAAGAAACCGTCCACCAACTTCATCTTGCTGTTCTTGCCACCATGCGGCCCGCACTTGACCCCGCTGGCCACCGGGTCCCTCGAACGAAGCCTACTTGTCTTCTCCACACCTGGAGGCCTCATCGGCAACGACCTTTCGCGCTTGTTCTTCACCTGCACCAACACGAGTCAAGCCGCAACCTGCACTTGCAATACTTAGCCAAGAATCAGTCCACACAACGTTAACAATCACTCATCACACAAGGAAGCGACCATCCACCGGTCCTCGAACCATATATGGTCCTCAATCATCTTCCACCAACTAAGGGTTATTGCATAAACTGGTTGTGGTCGCAAATTGGTTCATAATTTATCAAAAAAATTTCTCATATCTCGCAGCAATGCGTGGGGAATCACCTAGTTTTTAGGTGCTGCTTTATGGGCCCAAATTTTTGGGGGAAGCAATTAAGTGTCATTTCAAAAAAAAAAGTGTTAAATAAGGTAACCATTGCCCGCGCACCAGCCAGCAAAGTGACTCGGGTTTGCTAACCCGCGTCGGCATTGACTACTACCCCCTCCATCCCAAATATTGCCCCTTACTTCTTTCTGAATGGATAAGCGCATCACTTTCCTTGAAAAAAGTGCAGAGGAGGTGTGGAGACAGAGACGACGATGAGCGCCGGTGAGGGGACAAGTAGTGGACGACCCCGCGCACCCGGGATCAAGGAGAACCGGAACGAGAAGCGGTGCCGCAACTGGATCCACGCGCGTGCTAGCGAGATTGCAGTGAAGAGGGAGATGATGATGAGCACCGGAGAGGGGCCAAGCGGCGGTGGAATGAACCCAATGCCGGAGACGAGGGTCCTCGACTGGATCCTCTCGGATTCCGACGAGGGGCCAAGTAGTGACAAGGAGGAGCGTGCCGGCGAGGTGGCAGCGAAGTGGGCGAGGGGCCTGCCTCACGTTTGCGAGCACAAGTGTCTGGCAACTACGAAGAGGTGTCAAGGGAGCGGCGAAGAAGGTGTAGAGGACCTCATCTCTGACTCTGGCAATGACTACGACGACGACGAGGCAAGTTTCTCTGAATCTCACTCCCTTTTTACTTGTTCTATAGATGGAGCTTAAGGTAGCTTGAGCTTGAGGTTCATAAAGTTAATTAGTGCCTATGATGATGTCTTCCATACTTGTCATGATCTTAATTATACCAAGTTTTGAGGTAAATCAATTTTCACCTAAGTTTTGCTTTTACTTGTCACACCCTCTATGAATCCTAGGATAATTTTCAAGTTCTTATATAATTTTTCTATGACTGTTCCTATACTGCTCCAAGGTCTGAGGCAAATTAGTTATGAATTAAGTATGCTGTTCTTATACCATGTTTAACCCTATTTCAGGCAAAACACTTTGAGTCGCGAGCAGAGCTTGAGTTACTTCTTAACCTTAATGTCTGGGATTATGTGAAACCTGAGTTTGAAAAAATCACAAAAGAAGTGAACATCCTCATCAAAAAGGCTAAGCACGTAAGGAAGTACAATTATACTACTGAACGAAATCTCGAGCCCATTGAAGGTGCGCTAGAATGGGCTTCAAGAATCCTTGGTTGCTTACAAAGAGGCTGCAAAAAGAGCCAATAGTCTTGATGGGGCATGATCTAGTTCAAGCTTGTTGATGTGCAGGGTCAGTAGCCATACTTTTGTGGATGTTCAAGGGGCATGCCTTTGTTGATGTGTATGGTCAGATAGCATGACCATAGCAAATAATGTGATGGACTAGTTTAGTCCTAGCCTGATATATGGACAAGTTAACCTTTTGTAATAATTATCTTTATTCTTGTGGACAAGTTATCTTCATCTTTGTGGACATGTTATCTCTCTTATGATGTCTGTTTTGTCTCAGAAGATATTTGTGTTGATTGTGCCTGTATGTCAAAATGGAAGCAATGAGAGATGGATTGAGTTGACTTGTCAATGAGGACAGACTCAAAGGAGACGATGATTAACAAACCTTTGTCTCATTTGTTCACTGACATCGTGCTCCTGCTTCATGGCAGTTGAGTGCTCTCAGACTTTAATTATTGGGCTCTCAAACTAGTAACGGGCGTCAAATGCTCATCGGTAACAGATTTTATAGCACATTACCAATACAGAGTGATCAGTAATGGACTTAAACAGCCCGTTACCGATAGGGCGTTGATCAGTAAGGGACTTTACTAACTCGTTACCGATAGGTTTAACTTGTGTAACGGGCTCTATTTAACGTCCGTTACAAAGAATTCATGTAACAGACATTTAAGAAGACTATTAGCAAAAGTCCACATTGGTAACGGGCGTTGCGGAGGCCAGCCCCGGGGTCGGCCTGCCGTGCTTATCTGTAACGGGTGCCAAGTAACAACCGTTACAAATATGAGTGCATGTAACGGGTGTTAAGGGCCCGTTACAAATGCTGCGTGACCTATTTGAGGTTTTCACGTAGTGGATGGTCGTGTTTGAACAAGACAAATACACGCCAAGACGAAGCCTTAAGCACCGGATGAACCGACGGGTCAGCAGTGGTTCATCCGACGGTCGCATGGAAGCTACCTGTTGACGGTGAATTTTCGTCAACCTAGAGTACTTTTTCTACATTGGTTTTGATTATGATTTGCAACTAACCCGCCACTAGGCATACTAATGATGTAACAAGTTCAGTTGTGAATGTGCTATTTGGAGTATGTTATTTACGCAGGATTTAGGCACTAAAAGGAGCACTTCGGGAGAAGTTCAATGTGCACTTTATGGGAGGATCATAAAGCCTGAAACAATTCAAGACACACGATGAACATGACTCCAAATGACCAGAGGACCAAAGCTTCAATGTGCAAGTCTTCAGTGACTCAACCAGAAAACAGCGAAGCTTGGATAGCAAGGATTCAAGCCTTAACCATGAAGGAAACGATGTGAAAGGCCCACATGAAAGTGCACACGAATAAGGAATCATGCGAGAAGCAACTAGGGAGGAAACCGGGGCCGAACTGGGCCAAAACGGGCCTGGGCTGACTGGCCCAACCCACTCCGGGCCCGGTTCGGCGCCCCCTTTGCCCTAGGTGTTTATCTATTTATTGCCTCTGCCTCCGTCGGCTGCCACATCGATCCAACAATTCTACCAACGCCAATCACCAGAAAACCGCTGCCGCAAGATGAGGGAGAGAGTTGGATGAGCTCGTTGCAAGAATCAATGCCGGCAGAGGGAAGGAAGCAAGAGGAGGACTCCAAACCGCTGGCCTAGGGGTGTTCCCAAGCTTCATCGCCGTCATCTTCATCGACGACGTTCTTCGGAGTCTCCATTACCCTTTTGTGCTTCAATCCTTGTAAGATGATGGGGTAATGTCTCTGTTCATCCCTAGGATTAGATGGATACATGTTATGTGATCGCTACATGAACCCTATGCCTTTCTATGCTTAATGGTCTATGTCTATGCGAGTGCTTTATTAACATATGTATGTACATCATGTGTTCTTAGTAGGGTTTGTGGTAATTGTGGTGATTAGCTTAACCCTATGGATGCTTATGTATGGATGCGGTTATATGTGAAAGTGTTTGATTACCCTGTGTAGTGATAGTACGGTGGGGGGAAAGGCTTAGCGGCCGCATAACCACCATGAAGCTAGTGGAGGCAACACTCTTTTCATGTAGTAGATCCATGTTCATGAGATCCTAAACCCTAGGGAGGGAACACTTATCTTAGAGTATCCTCTCTTTCAAGGCTTTCCAATCAACTAGACTAGTGCTTGGTTAAGCACTAGCAATCCCCTTGCTCCGCGGATTGACAAGAAACTTAGGGGTCACCCCGTGTTGAAAAAGGTGTAGGTCCGCACACTTGCGGATCGAAGGTTGTTACATGTTGCAACCGTCAACAAGCCCCTTTTTCTGGCGCTGTTGCTAGGGAGCAAGCCAATTTGCTATGTTTAATCCTATGTTAGTTTTGTCGTTTACTAACATCTAACCCTCGTTTTCTAGAAAAAACCCTTTTGTGTTTTTCTTTTTTATTTTTAGTGCCTAGAAGGATTTGTTCTTCTCACCTTCGAAGGATGAAGAGATGTTGCTAAGAGAGCAAGCAATGCTGTCAATGGAAGACATTGAGATGCAAAAATCAGATTTGGCGCTTACTACAACCCACTATGAACTGAAGCCTAGAATCATCAAGTTAGTGGCGACAAACCCATTTAGAGGATTGGAGGATGACAACCCATATAGACACATTAAGGAATTCACGATGATATGCAACATGGTGCAACAAGAAGGAGTTCTGGCCGCTTGGTTCATGTGTAATCTTTTTTCGTTCCCTCTCTAAGATGAAGTGCGAAGATGGTGTACACTTGCGTCCGTTAAAGCAAAAGGAAATTGGGATGAGCTAGTGAAGTTCTTTCCCATAAGTAAGGTCCAAGACTTAAGAATGCAAGTACTCATTTTCAAGCAAGGAGGGGATGAAGGAATTGATGAAGCATGGGACCGTTTTAATGAGTTACTTAAGCGAGGCCCGAACTTGGGATTTTCCGGTGACTCGATGTTGCATACCTTTTATTTTTCAGTAACCCCTAACTCGTCTCGTTTTGTAAGCATGTGTGCAGGCGGTGATATAATGGATAAAACAATTAGCGAAGCCGCACAAATCTTACAAAGGATAAGCAATGGACAAAGAACCCAACGAGATTGGCAAATACGTTGTCGGGAGGAGCAAAACGACAAAAGCAAACCCAAGGTGTTTGCTGAATTTTCTGAAAAAGATGAACCGAAGGTCAAGGAAGATGAACCGACCATACAAGAAATTGAAGATCCACTTCCCAAGGTAAAAGAAGTCGTTTCGGATATTAAAAATGTTGAAACTAACATGAATGTAGGCCAAAGTATGTGGAATTCTAGACCATTGGCGGAGTTCAATCAACTACCGAAGGAAGGAGGAACGCTGACATGTTGCCAAACAAGTTGAGGATATATTTGATCAAGAAATGAGTGGAGAATCAGTCGAAAATATTTTTGAAGAAGAAAGAGAATAAGATGATGAAGGATGGATCGATCAATTTGACAACTCAAAGATTTGCAATGAAGGAAGAGAGGAGTACAACCGTGATGAGCCTAGTGACTCGAAGGATAAATGGGAGAAGATAGGACTCAAGCTAGAAGATGAATGGGAAGGAGTTGACACAGAGCAAGTACTCCAAGAACTCCCCTCCCCAAAAGGTGATAGCTTGTGTGCTATATAAGCATATACACTAGCAAATCAAGATATGGAAGCACTCAATGATGAAGAAAAGAGTGAATCAACGAAGAGCGATCTTGACGACATGTGGTACACCGGATATAAAGAAAGCAACACACAAGACTTTGAAGATGAAGATTTGGTTGATAATGAAGACTTCAAAGAAGAGATAAATGCATACATAATCGATGGATTACACGTTCCACATTATGAGATGGAGGGGATGCAAAAAGGTAACAAAGAGACACCTTCACTCGTTGAGATTGGTTCGCCTTCAACACTGCTAGATGAACCAAATATCACTCTTGTTGAAAAAGCTCTAAGGCCAAGGTACACGCCGAAATCTCAAGATATTATTGGTATTGATGTTGATAAATTCAAATTCTCATGCTCAACCAATAGTATGAATAATAGTTTAAATTCTATGCCTTGTTCCAATAATAATCATGTTGATAGGCTAGATTTTCTTGAGAACGGAAAGGAGGAAACATTTATGTTTGAACCAATTAATCTCGCACCTAAAGAACCTTTGCCTAATGATGAGCTAAGTGCTATGCTTGAAACATATGCTTCTTTTGTTTACACCTTGACTTGTTGCTACAATTCGCATGTGGTGTTAATTATGGACGCTTATGTTTACAATAAGTTTTGTAAATATCGATCATGCTCTGCGCTTTATCAAGCTAATGACCTTAAAGAAGCACATGTCGGGAAATGCCTGATTTTCACTAACCATGTAGACAAGAGATGAATAATGAAAAGAGAAGTCATGCCTAAAGAATTGCAAGATAAATCATCAACCTTTCCAAATCCCGCGATGGATGCTGCTGTCTTCTTCAATTTTAGAGCTTGTTCATTGGTGTACAAATGAAGAAAATGAGATATTGAGAAGCTCCATCAAGTTTCCATTCCAACGCATCAATAACCAACAAGTTTGAAGACCCGTGCAAGGAGTTATGGAGAAAACATTTAGCGTGGCGCGTTCTGAAATTTCAGGACAGATTTCATCGCCGAAGTAAAACGGACATAACTCTCTTGTCTGGAGTCTGATTTGGGCAAATAAAGACTCGTTTGAAAGAAACTTTTGTGCACTGTGTAATGGAGTAGAGCTTGGGTATACTCTCTGTTCTGGACTTTAAAGAAAAATTCATGGTGTGAAGGCAGCACGGAAGGGTGATAAAGAAGGAGACAACGATGAAGCAAAAGGATGTCTTGAGCAAGTCTTCCATAAGTGATCAAGAACAACATGGGAAGTAAATTAAAGCTGCATTGGTACCTTTTCTTCTGGAATTAATGTCCATGTGTATGCGATGAAAAGAAGGTATGTGAGAAAGTCGAGCTTTATGACTTTAAATGAAGCGCTTTCAAGCCAACAAGAAAAGATGATGGTAGGATGGCTACTCATGGAAGCTCAAGCGAACATGATGGTGATGATAGTGACGATGAAGATTCCTCAAGTGATGAAGAGGTTGAATCCATGGTGGCCATGTACGTGAAGAAGATCTTCAAGTATGTGAAGAAAGTCAACATGTACGGCCACAACGTCGTTCGTGAGAGGAGGCCAAAGCAAACAGAAACTATCGCCGTTCGTGAGTGGACAAGTGGTGGAGAATTAAGTTATTCTAGCTTAAGTGATGAATCAAGAAAGAACTTCATCACTCGCTTCATGCAAGGTCCTTCATCATCACTACTTATGTGCCTTATGGCCAAAGGTATGGAGAGCAATGTAAGTGATGACGAATCCGACACCACCTCTCTTGATGATCTAGTTGTTCTTTCCATGAGCAAAAAGGAATGCTTAACAAACAAGCTAATGAAATTAAAGAACTCAATGCTCTCAATGATCTTAGTGCAACCCTTGCTACAAATTATGAACATTTGTTGTGCAAATTTAAGTTGCTTAGCAAGGAGTGTGATGATCTAAAATCTAAGCTTGAGAGCAATGAGACTAAAACAAGTAATTCCTTTGAGCTTGATGAATCATCTGTCCCTTGTGCAATTCCTATCTTCAAGGTAGATGCTTCAACTTCTTGCATTGATTTAATTGATAAATCTTGCTCACAATCTTGCAATGAGAATGTTGTTGTAGGAACGTGTGATTGTCTCATAGGCAAGAAAAATAATGAGCTCAAGTAAGAAGTGAAATGGCTCTGAGAGAGGTTGGCAAGCTGGATGGGTAAGGGCATGGACAACGAGTAACAAGTGGACATCTCTCAAGACTTGAAGAGCAAAGTCCAACCTTCTCAAGATAAATGTGATCCCATGGTGAAGAAGCTTGAGAAGGGTGCAACCGTGACTTGCTACAACTGTCATGGAGAAGGGCACAAGTTCTATAAATGCCCTCAATTTGTCAAGAAGATGGACAAGGACGCAAAAAAGAAGTTGAACCCCACCATCAAGAGCTCCCTCATCTACACCAAGCCCAACCGCAAGAACAAGACCAAGAGCAACACCTACGTCATCAAGAAGAAGGCTAATGGCAAGGTGGTTGCACACAAGGTGGGAACATGAAGGAGGAGCGGGGTTGGAACCAACCCATTTGGGTGCACAAGGAAGTCATCACCGACATGAAGGGGCCTCAAATAGTTTGGGTTCGAAAGGCCACTTGAAGGCCATGAGCGCGGGAATTTGGTACAAATCCTTGTAGTGCTAGAACCTATCTCATGTATCATTGTAGCTCCATTGCCTTGTTTAGGTTGCATTTGTTGCAATGCTTACATATGGTAGGTTGCTTGTGTCATGTGCTAACCCTTGAGCAACCTACATGGTTTGATTAGTGTGTAGGAAAGCTACACTTGTTCTTTCATTGTGCATGATTTCATATATATTTCTTTACATCATGGGCAAGCTATAGGGTTAGCTTCCCTTTTGTCGTCATAAACAATGTGCATACATTTCGTTGGTGATTCAAACACTAAATGCACACATTTAGGGGGAGCTCATCCTATGGTTTGGTTATGGGACTAACATTGTTTCAAGCTTATCTTATGTAGTCCCTTGGTGACGCATTCCGGTGCAGTATTTCGTTATAAGAGAATGCTATTTCACTCTCAATATGATCTAACATCTCTAAATGAGTGAATATAGCAATATGAGCCTCATGCCATTGAGTCATATCCTTGCGAGCCTATGTCTTTTATATAAATTCAAGGAAATTTACCCATACATTCCTAATCCTTGTGGTACCCAAAGTTTCTTTGCAAGCTTCTTTCAAGTAATGTCACCTCTAGTGATATCATTTCCATGTGGCTCATCTCAATGTGGTGCCAGCAAGGTAGAGAGGAACAAGACCCCTAGAGGTATGCAATGATCAAAATACTACAAGTGATATCTACAAGTGGTAATGTAGCAAGAACCCATGTCTCTTATCTCTTGTCCTTTAAGCTACCTCCTTGCATTATATGCTCTAAGCTTCCTTGCCTTACAAGTTTGTAGTTGTGCACTTGATTTTCACATTATCATTTTGTGCACACACTTAGGGGGAGCTTAGTTTGTATCATGCTAGTTTCATGAGCTTGTGATCCACCTTAGTTATTCGCACATGTGGTATCTTCATCGATATCATACATATGGATCATGGTTCACGCGGCTTTCTCCCTTGTATTTAACATTTCTCTTTGAGCTATGTTTGCTAGGACTTGCTAAATTTTCTTGGAGACATTTTGCTTTGGGATTATTTTTGGAGATTTTATTCCAAAGGGGAGAATGTGGGACCAAAGCAAGCTAGTGTTTCCAAAGTGAGAAGTGGCAAGCTATGTGTGAACATAGGAAGAGAATATCAAAAAGAGGGAAGTTTGATCTAGGGGGAGTTTGGATGATGGTAAGCATCCAAGCAAGTGTAAGTGGTTCTAATTTTGTCAATTTTTGCAAATTTATGCTTGCTTTGTTTGTGTTGTCATAAATCACCAAAAAGGGGAGACTGTAGCAAACATGGCCTCATTTGCCATTTGTTCGAGTTGATTTTGGTGATTCATGCTAACACAAGCAATGTGACTTACCACATTTTCTAGCATGTCTTTATAGGCATTCCTAGGTCCCATGGATTTTACCATATGTTAACATACCATGCCCAAGCTAACATGTCATACCACAAGTTAACATACCATGGACATGTTAGGTCACTTATAGCAAAAATGAGGAATTGGTATATATTTTGAGGCTATAAGTGATGGCATGTTAAGTTTGTTAAGTTGAAGTAAAGATCCAAGTTGAGGACGCGAAGAAAAGATGGAAAAAGACACGGTCGAATGAACTGACGGTACCATCGGTGCATAGCGTCGGAGCACTCGGTACACTGCGCAACGATTGGTCCCTTTCCTAGTTGCGTCGAATCAATTGGAGCAGAGGAGCTGCGAAGAAACTAGCGTCGGATGAACCGGCGGTCCATTGGAGGGAACCGTCGGTCTATCCGGTGGTCATGTTTGAACAAGAGAGAGACGCGCTAAGACGAAGCCTTAAGCACCAGATGAACCGACGGGTCAGCAGTGGTTAATTTGACGGTCGCATGGAAGCTACCAGAGACGTTTTGGCCGTGGGGTCTTTAGCACCGGATGATCCGACGGAGCGTCGGAACATAGCGTCAGAGCAGTTGTGTAAACGGTCTTCTGCGTTGGAGGCAACGGCTAGTAGCACCGGATGAATAGACGCCCAGAAAAATATAGCATCGGATCATTCGATGGTACTACTTTAAGCAACTTTTAGCCAACGGCTAGTTTGATGCCTTGGGCTATTTATACCTCCTCCACTCGCCCATTTGAGGTTGCTGGATTGTGTGGAAGTGCAGGAGAGTGCAAGAAACCTAGAAGATCATATCCAATCCATCCAAGTGCTTAATTACTCATCCATAGGCTTACATATTTTTAGTGTATGTGCTTTGTGCTAGGCTTAGCTTAGAGCTGAGTGAGTGCAAGGTTGTGCCAACCTTGTGAGGCGATTCTTGAGTGAATCAAGGTGTACAAGGTTCGCCGGAAGCCTTGGGGCCTTAAGTGGATCAACGGCAATCGTCATTGACCCTCCGGCTTGGTGTGGAGTGGTGAGGACAGTTTGTGCGGGGGACGTGGAGACCCCCTTACTTGGTGGAGAAGCTCATTAGTGGAGGCGGCATCAAGGTGACCAAGAGAGCTTGACAAGTGCCTAAGTTGCTAGCCTTTGTGGCGAGTCAAGTGGTGCTCTTGGGAGAGACTTGGTGACCGGGAAGCAATACTCTTGTGTGAGTGCTTCAACAATGTGGACTAGGGGTGGCTTAGTGCCTACCGACACCACGGGATAAATCGCATGTCAAGAGTTTGCTTCCTCTCATCCCCTTTATGTTTCCGCATTTATTCTATTGCAATCTTTGCTTGACTTTACTTTCCTAGAGTAGTATCATGCTAGGATTGGCTATAGGTTGCAAACTTTGTTTTGGGATGGGAGTTTCACACTAGAACAACCCTAGTTGCACATCTAAATAGTTATTCTAGTTTATCTTTGTGTAAAAAATAGTGAAGCCATAGGTTAAGGTTTTAGTTTGCCTAATTCACCCCCTCCCCCTCTTAGGCTATGAGCATACCATTCCTTACAACATGTAAGGTTCAGGTTCGAGTTCCTTCTATTTCTTTACTTTATCCATATCAATATTTCGACTTGTTCTGTAATGAGTGCATATATGTATGATATGGACATGTCCATCACGGTAATTAACAAAAAACAAAAAACATTGTTCAGATGTTTCGTTAAACAGATAGCCTATTGTAGAATGCAGAGAACTAATGAAAAATGCACAAATGCCACTATATATTAACAACTATTAATAGACTGTATGTAATTCCGTGACCACGATCTTATAGATGGTGAATAAAAATGCAGGATTAGCGCTGGATAAAAATCGCAGTAGTTTTTTTCTGTTTTTTTCTTAAAATCCCAGGCCGGATATATAGGATGGAGCAATACAAGGAGCGAGCACGTTCACTATAGGGGTCAATGTTGACCCTACGTTGACCTAGTCCGCTTTCCTTGCATGACTCATAGAGACATGTCGCGCTTACATAGCAACCTTCTTGAGCTGTTTGGGCCTTTGAACCGTGTGCGTCTGTCGATTGTTGTGCGTCTGTCGATTGTTGTGCAGTTGTGCTAATTCTTCCTCGTATGAATTACTACATGCGATGACCTTGACCGACAGTGTGCATCATCTCAAGGCCAGCAAATATATACTCGTTTCGTCCCAGAATATAGCTTCGTTTGTATTTTTTCAGTCAAATTTTCAACTTTGACCAACAATAACCCTTGAAATAATTTATTTTAATTAGAAAAGATAGTTGGTTTCATGGTAAATCTACCAATATCATTTTTATGTTATTAACATTTAAGATTATTTCATTATTCACAGTTAAAATTGAAAAAATCCAAACGAAGCTATATTCTGAGACAGAGGGAGTACATACTCCACTACTACTAATAACATTACAAATGATTTTAATACCAACGACCGATCTTTCGGAAATTTGATTTCATCTCCCCTATGAACCTTACCAAGACTAGGAGAACAAGACCTTTAGTATGTGCTAACAGTTCTTGTATCGCAGTTGTAACTATGCAGACATGTGGTGGAGTTCAGCGAGCTAAAGCGGCTAAGGAGAGCTAAGGAGTAGCAGGAGGGAACGGGAGGTCCTCCCTCCTCGGCATTGTTGCCATCCTCCACGGCGAGCACGGTTGCCATCCCTCGGAGCTCCCTCCTCTGTGCCGCCCCGCCTTTCTTCCTCCTTTGCGAGGGTGCGGCCTGGACAGCCAGGGCAGTCCTTGTAAAAATAGATGCCTTGTACTAAACTTCAAATTAGAATGCATAATAAACTAGTAAAATAGTTAGAATCTTCAACATCTATGTATATTTAAATTATCAACAATATTATTCATTTGCACATTGTGTTGATAAAAATTAAGATGACCCTTAAAAATATATTTTGATGTCCATTTTTATATTTATAGGATCACTGTAAACATTACTATCAATCAAGTGTTTTATCATACAACACTAGTGATTCTTATATAATAAACATATTCGTAAGTTGTAGTCTTTTTTATAAGACTGAGCTGAGACAGAGTTAAATACTCAAATCTTTATCCCCCATCAGGAGATGAATAGATGAATAGGTCTAGGGCAGACAAAGAATAGCACTTGGGTAGTTCAAGAGAGCACTAGCAATAAAGAAAATAGCATTAGGATGTTTATGAAAGCACCAACAATAAGAGAAAAAAATTTAAAGTTCTAGAATTGATGAACTAGATGGTTGTAATACCGGAAATTGGAGGTCCTATAAAAACAGAGGCCATGTACGGTCGCACAGCCCACACACCACTAGGGACGGGCCTGTGGACAGCGCATGTGCTCCGCGCCGTCCGTGATAGCGAGCTCCCCGGAGACAGCTACCTCTCCTCTCCTCCACCTCCGCTCGATTCCCACCATCCGCGGGTGGCAACTGCCTCGGGAGATGCACGACCAATTTGCATGACACTACTGGAAGCCAAGTTCTTTTGTTTGTTGGAGTTAATCTCAGGTAACTAGCTAGCTAGAGGGAAGCTAGAGTAAATAATCCGAGTTGGCAGGGCCCAACGTACGCAAGCAGCTAGCCGGGGCCAGGCGGCCATCGCCCTTCTTCTCTCTGCAGCCTCCATGACCAGCATCCTGCAAGTTCCCCGGCCACTACCTGCAACTGTGCAATATATCCCCACCCCACCACGCCCCTCGTTTATTCGATCTCGTTGTTCACGTGCTTGCCAAATGAAGCTCTCTCGCTCGCGTGCCCTGCCTGCATACACTCGCATGCTGCTGCTTCTTCTTTTCATCCGCGTCAGCATCGCGATCGCTTTTATCAGCTACTCCACCTAACATATGCAAAGATTGCTTAAGCAGCAGCTTCAAGCGCGTTTTAGATTGATCCATGGGCCATGGCTCAGCAACTTGCATGGTCCTTGCTGCTAGCCCAGGACACGAACAGGTGATCGATTATCAGTGGCCACATCGATCGAAACAGTGAACCGTGCCCGCAATATTGCGGATCGAGGTTGATTGTCATGTGTACAATGTCGTTACCAACATCCCTAGCTAGTTTGGAAAGAATGCTCAACTCGTTATCGAGTCTTCGTCTAGTTCTTGTAGCTAGGGGTCCCCGTGCTATATTGGTTGAAATAATGCAAGTTCATTCACCCCGCATATGTAGCTGGGTTTAGAAGTCTTGGTGCTGGCTGGAGCACAATGTTTTCTTTTGGCTTCTGGTGGCAGATCGGAAGAGGCTAGCTTAACTGTTAGATGTATGATGGGCTTGGTACATATAAATAATTCTGAATAAACATGTTGTGGTGTTCATCTTTATTAAACATATTTTTTTCTCTGGTGAGCTTGATCGAGTATATGAAACAGTCAATCGTTATAACCGCACAAAGGTTCAAGTGTATTTTGCCTAGTGGTGTCTCACCCGGACCTATTGTAGAGGTATTAGGCCCAGATGTACCTCCTTTGGCATGATTGTTTTGAGCACTTCTGTTTGGGGGTGTAGGTTTTGTTGTTTTATGAGGAGGAGAAGGAGGTGGTGGTGGGCGTGGTGGTGGGGATGGAATATTTGGTGTTTCTTGCGGATGTGGGGGTGCAAGTTTTTCTGTTTTTTCAGGAATAGGAGTAGGTGGGGATGGAATATTTTGTGTACCTTTCAGATGTGGGGATGGAACATCTTGAGGATCTGGGGATTGAGGAGGAGGAGGAGGGGAACCATCTGAGGAAGGAACCTTTACTGTACTGTGTGAACTACAAGGAATCTGTACCATATCCTGTGAATGAGATTTACATATTGGTGCTCCTTTGATGTCAATCCGGCACCTTCTCCACTGTAACCTTTGTCCTTGAGCTTGTCTAAGTTTCATCACCTCGTCATTAGGAGGGTATTCCAACAGTTCATCCGCAAAGATAGTATATACAGTGTGAACATAGGAAGAGAATATCAAAAACAGTGAAGTTTGATCTAGGGGGAGTTTGGATGATGGTAAGCATCCAAGAAAGTGTAAGTGGTTCTAATTTTGTCAATTTTTGCAAATTTATGCTTGCTTTGCTTGTGTTGTCACAAATCACCAAAAAGGGGGAGATTGTAGCAAACATGGCCTCATTTGCCATTTGTTCGTGTTGATTTTGGTGATTCATGCTAACACAAGCAATGTGACTCACCACATTTTCTAGAATGTCTTTGTAGGCATTCCTAGATCCCATGGATGCTAGCATATGTTAACATACCATGCCCAAGCTAACATGTCATACCACAAGTTAACATACCATGGACATGTTAGGTCACTTATAGCAAAAATGAGGACTTAGTATATATTTTGAGGCTATAAGTGATGGCATGTTAAGTATGTTAAGTTGAAGCAAAGATCCAAGTTGAGGACGCGAAGAAAAAGATGGAAAAAGACACCATCGGATGAACCGACGGTACCATCGGTGCATAGCGTCGGAGCACCTGGTGCACTGGGCAACGACTGGTCCCTTTCATAGTTGCGTCAGATGTTTGAACAAGACAGAGACGCACCAACACGAACCCTTAAGCACCGGATGAACCGACGGGTCAGCAGCGGTTCATCCGACGGTCACATGGAAGCTACCAGAAACATTTTGGTTATGGGGACTTCAGCACCGGATGATCCGACGGAGCGTCGGAGCATAGCGTCGAAGCAGTTGTGTCAACGGTCTTGTTCGGTGTAGGCAACAGCTAGTAGCACCGGATGAACCGACGCCCGGAAAAACATAGCGTCGGATCATCTGACGGTACTACTTTAAGCAGCTTTTAGCCATCGGCTAGTTTGATGCCTTGGGCTATTTATACCTCCTCCACTCGCCCATTTGAGGTTGCTGGATTGTGTGGAAGTGTAGGAGAGTGCCAGACACCGAGAAGATTATATCCACTCCATCCAAGTGCTTAATTGCTCATCCATAGGCTTGCATATGCTTAGTTTATGTGCTTAGTGCTAGGCTTAGCTTAGAGCTGAGTGAGTGCAAGGTTGTGCCAACCTTGTGAGGTGATTCTTGAGTGAATCAAGGTGTACAAGGTTCGCTGGAAGCCTTGGGGCCTTATGTGTCTCACCTGAAATCGTCATCGCACTAGTAGATTTTCCCCCTAATGCAACGCACAAAATGTGTTGCAATATGCCATATTTGGTTGCAATAGCCACAATTGCAACCAAATTATTCCGTGGGTCATGGGATGCGAAAGGCCGCGTCGCATTAGGGTATTGCGTCGTTGTCCATCTAGTGGTTGCCAAAGTGTTTTTGTTGCAACGTAACGCAACGTTGCAATTAGGGTTTTTTACAACACTTGTTCTGGTTGCAAAGTGTACTATTGGGACACATCTGCGGTGTTGCCAAAGGTGCAATTGCAACGTTTCTGTTTCGTTGCAAGTTATAGTATTGCAACGCACTGACTTTGGTTGGTATTGGTTGAACCTCGTCTATTACCACGAAAGTAATTTGGTTGCAATATGTAGTATTGTCTGATGCCACGAAATTGGTTAGTTGCTATAGGTGGTCTCCTCTATTGCCACAAAAGTTGATTTCGATGTGATAGGTAGCATTGTCTGATGCCACGATATTGGTTACGTTGCTTTAGGTGGTATCCTCTATTGCCACGTAATTTGATTGGTTGTAATATGTGGGCCTCCATTATTGCTTCGAAATTTGGTTGGTAGCCATAAGTTAAAGTCTTTATTACAACGTTTCTATTAGGGTTGCTACAAGTGCACTATCTATTGCCACGCTCCTTTTGTGTTGCTACAAGTTGAACTTCTTATTACCACGTTCCTATTAAGGGTTGCTTCAAGTACACCATACTATTGCCACGTTCCTTTTGTGTCGCTACAAGTTGAATTTCTTATTACCACGTTCGTATTAGGGGTGCTACAAGTGCACCTTACTATTGCCACGCTACTTTTTGGCAACGAAAAACACTGGTTGTGATATCATGATTTATCATTTGCAACGTATGGTGTATTCTGCCACGCTCATTTATGTAGCAGCAGTAATTGCAACATTAATTAACATCAGCAGATAAATATAACAATGCATCTATAGTTAATTAACCAACATTGAACCATCCACTGAGTTAATTACATGACTCATGAAGTACTTAAATACTGAAAAGTTTGGCACAGGACATTGTTTCAACACATAGTAGACAAATTTGCTAGGACATGAAGAACTTGGTCTGCCAATTGTGATTTGGAGATGATCCCAACACTTGATCAGCAAAGGGGGATTCAATGCAAGGAGGTCGCATCACCTGTAAAGAATCAATAAAATTTTTAAGCTAGCATCAATTAATCTCTAATATTGGAATTTGTGAAACAACAACATATAGCAAACCAAAGATTGATTGTGATTCATAAAAATAGCATAATGACATCAAATAATTACCACAACCATAAACACACTTTGACAAACTGAAACATGAATTACATTCACAGGAGGAAGAGTTGTTGAAAAAAGCTTCACCTCATGTCTTTTTGGTGCTTTGTCGTCTCCTTTGTGCAA
Organism: Cenchrus americanus; assembly: GCA_947561735.1. Taxonomy (NCBI): domain Eukaryota; kingdom Viridiplantae; phylum Streptophyta; class Magnoliopsida; order Poales; family Poaceae; genus Cenchrus; species Cenchrus americanus. Next base: position 157,647,033 of record OX387242.1, on the reverse strand, counting down.
CTTGTACCTGTAGCCGTTGAGAAGAAATTTGTCTAACGGTGGATTGTGTTTCGGGATTGTTAACACCACCTTTAGTGCTTACGGTCTTGCGAAATACTTGTTTTCGAGCTTCTTCGATTCCTTCTCCTATGAACCAATCATTTGGAAGGACAAGATTAGGCGTAATTTCATCGAAGAATCGATGATATGTACTAGTAAAAAGTTGTGAATTCGAGAACAACCTGAGTACACGAGAGCACATTCCTGGAGTCTGGTTGTACATTCCCAGATGTAGGAATTGATGGTTCCGCCGCCACGTTGTCCGCGGGATTCAGTGACAAGGTTGTTTTGCTGGGTGATTGATGCAACCGCCGCCACGTCGGCAGATTCAGTGACATTGTTGCTTGGGCATGGTTGCACAGATATTGGCTGGTCAACCTACCAAAGGATACAAACATTCATATATAGAACCCAAGGAAAGAAACCCATTCATGCAAATAGCTTGACCAGTACCTGTGGAACTTGTGACTCACCATTTGATGCTTGCAGCATTGATAGGAAGTCTTGCCTAAGCTGTTGTAGATCTGCCTGCCTTCTCTTTTCACTTTCTTCAAGTTGGCGTGCATGTTCTCTCCTTTCTGCTTCCCTTTCTTCTTCCCATCCTGACATTTTTTCTTGTAGCTGCCCAAATGCGTCCATGAGCTCGACGTGTTCCTCATGCTATAGCTCTTCTCTACGAATTTGTTCCTCGCGCTCCGCATTGAGCAGCTGCCTTCTAGTTGGGTTTTTTGCCAGGTACCCGTTTCCATGCAACTTGGTTGATTTGCACTTCGTGACTTCTTTGTAGGCTTTTTGGAACATCTCGTTTTTTTCCTTTTGGGAAACAAAGTTGTTGTCTGCATTTGATTCCGCCTCGGCAATAACGCCGCTTGCGGTGTCCTAACATTTGCAAGGCACGGGTGGAGGAGTTAGTTGAACAAGAGATTGGTTGCATTCTATAGTTGCATAAGCCTATGTATAGTAATGTATGAACTAATTCATTGAGAACTCACATAGACATTTTTAGATTGTTCGTCCGTCCAAGACCCCCGATTAGTATGAGTTATCCACCAAAGTTCCATATCATCGGGCTCTTCACCGTTCTCGGGTCTCTCTCGTTATGCCAATAAAATAACAAATTAATGTTCTTCATCCCGCAAGAAATGATTGGAGATGTGCTTGTCCGGTTATTATCTTCTCATAGTCGCGCACGAGAATAAGGCTTAGCGCCCGACAAATGTCTTGTCGTTTGTTGGCATCGAATCGCGGAATTTTGTGTGCTCCTTTCCTATACAATGTAAAGTTATGAACAAAAATCTTAAAGACTCGGACATCGCCATTTGAATGAAAAATGTAGTGGTCGAAATCGTAATTAACAATGTGGAACAAACCTTGAATTTAGCAAGATCTGAAATACTTCAACGAGATAGTGCCATTCAACAATATCTAATTCGTAGGCTTATGTAACATTCTCTCGGTGGTAGTTGTTGTATGTCTTGGCCGTAGCACCGAAAGTTGAACGCCATCCTTTGTAACGCTCCCTAGCAATGGCCCATATCTTTTCCCTTGTTTCAGCATTATCCTCCATGTCCCACTTTGCCTCGTTATATAATCACAATAGCATTCAAATATTGTGTGAGTTCATATGTTAGTTTCTATTTGAATTGTACCGAAAAGCAAAGTCTATTATTACCAATACATCGCTTGCTATTGCGTTTTTGACTTCTTCCCTAACATTTTTCCATGATTTCACTCCAATGATAGGAGCCCTTTTCCTTGTATACATGACCACTTCATCAACGAATGAGCGGTAGTTATCACCTACCGGTCCTCCATGTTTAGAGAATTGAATGTCTAACTGCTGCTTGCCCGCCTTGATTCTCTTGGCGATTACCGTCAATGCTCTTACGGGACCGCGTCCTCTTTTCTTAACTTTTTGTGAGTCTATTCCATGCGAACAACATGCATGTGATAATACCCACAAAATAATTGTATGCACAGACAGGTAATTTATATGGAACACATGTTACCAGATCCTTGCTCCTGTTGTTTCCAACGCCGAGCATGAGATGGAGGCTGCACTGCAGGTCTTGGGTTCATTTCATTCCTGTGTTGCAAAATGAAGGTGGGGTCCACGTACCGTTCTACAGAGAATTTAGTGGCATATGATGACCGATCATATTTTGTAGTATGACAAAAAATGGTAATTTGCTTGCAAATTAGGAGATTTTGTAGTATGACAAAAAATGGTAATTTGCTTGCAAATTAGGAGAGGGATATTACCGATGTCTTCAAGTAGTCCTGCAACATTCAGGTATTCTCTGTATGTATCGATTGTGTCATCCCTGAAAATGTCTTTTAATTCTGAAATATAATCCATAATTAATTTCATTCATGTGACCGAACATGCAAATTCGGGAGTATAAGTACACAAATATTTGGTCGAAGCATATCTTACCCAAGGCTTTCTTCTCTTGATGCAAATCGGCTAGCCAAAGTTTGTATTCATCTAAGTCACATTCTTCTACTTCTTCTTCATCATCGGCATTTATGTAAGCACTTTTGGATTTCAAAGGTGTTATGGCCATGGTATGGTTTATAGGTATTGGCTCTCCGGAGATAACTAATCCGATCACCATCTCCTCCTCGTGAATCTGTTTCATTCTTTCTATGTCGACGTCGTAGTCGATCTCGGTGAGTGTTGCTTCCGCAAAGAGAGTCGGGAATTCTAGTCTTGTAGTAAACAATGTCCCTCATCCTGTACCCCGAGTTTTTGTTTCGAGGTTGTTTATGGTTTGTAGGGTGATTTGTGAACCACGAGGGTGACAAGTATGTGTTGTATCCGGCTCCCCATCTATACCCTTCTCAATCATATATACGGTCCAAGACCGATCATCTAATGATCCGCGCATTCATTTCGATGTCATATCAATAACATGTGAAGAAATTTGGTGTGCAAATCGCGTGATCAAATGCATGAAATCTAGGGTACCGGTGCGTGCACAGATGCATGAGATGTTGGATGCAGTACGAACGAGGGGAAAGATGGAACCACGATACAGCGTACCTGGCCTCGGTCGTCTCGTCCTGAGATGAAGGTAAAACATCAGGGTCTGCACCTATGTCCACGTCAACGCGTGCTTCATCGTTGCCCGAAGGTGATGATGACCCAAAGAGAGCCCCCGTCGCCCTAGGCCTGGGGGCCATGGTGGCGGTAGGTTGTAGATTTGTTTTGCGAGGGGATTCAGGAGGGAAAGTAAAGACGCGCGACTTTTTACTCTTGTAACCCGGCGTGGTGGCCCCAGTCATGGTTGCGTGGTAGTTTGGGCGAAAGTTAAATAATTCGGATGCGAAAAAACTGGCGCCACATTCCAAATCGCTGGCTACCCATTTTTTCTGAACGTTTGGCGTATTTGAGGGATGCGTTTTGGTGTGGCCAGCTGACGGGTGGGTCCCACAAAGTTTACTTCTTGTTTACCACAAAGTTATTGTATATTGGTTACACATTTTTCGATGTGGTCGAGTAAATTTACGAATGTCATATTTGTATAAACTTTAGAGACTACCATAAACCCTTTATCGATTTGTACCGTAGTAAAATGCATCACACAAATATGTGTAACAAACATAAAGATCGGGTAGCAATCGGTAAGATTTATGACAACCGAGTTTACACGGGCTAGCTACCCGAGTCACGTTGACACCACACCAACTAAGGATCATCAAAAACATGCTCTACAAGGACACAAATTGTAAAGACACATACATAGTCGAAAGACACAACCCGAGAGACATGCTTTGTGTTTATTAGCCGGATTTCTTCAAAGATGTGACCGAAATGACGCCGAGCCTCTCTCGCAAGGTCCCTCGTCGTGGCGTATAAATTTCCGAAAATGAAGAAATCATTAAACGAACCGTCGTAACAAATGATAACCGAAATCCCGTGCACCGAAACAATGTTTAGCAATCACCGAACTTGTAAAACACAAGAAAGAACGCAAACATGTACACTGAAATCCAGAATGTCTTTTAGGGTGCATCATGTGTGGAACAAATTTATCAAAAAAAATCAGCAATCACAACTTTTATACCTTCCTTCAGATCATTAACGCTTCCTTGAGTGTGTAGAAGAACCAATCACACTCGTTTCGGATCCTACACTCCTCGCCGCGAACCTACGCCACGAGTACCAAGCATGCCATCCCGCGTGGTCGCCACACCCGCGACCCGCACACCGCAAATCGTCGTGGCGAGGTACGGGCGCCGACACCGGCGACACGGCAATCGCATTCGCATCCGAAGCGGTAGTGCCACGTCGACGCAATGATCCTGGAGCGGCGTTTTGTGCAAGTCAAATTTATCCAAGGAAGCACCGTCGCCCCCTCTTGGCGTGCCTCGACCAAGCGCAGGAGCCGCCTGGCCTCGTCGTCGTCGGTCTCGCCGCTGTTGGGTCTGTAGAGGAAGAGGGAGAGGGCGTACATCGATTCCTTGTGACCCGCCTCCGTGGCGCGCCATAGCTGGTCGAGGCACGGCGTGATGACGCCACGTGTGTTCCCCGAGCTCGCGCGGCGCAAGCCGCTCTAGAACAAGGCCTCCGGGTTGCCGACGTTGGCCAGTGTGTTGACGAGCGCCGCGCGATACACGTGGCCGAGGTAGAATCGACGCCGCAGGACGCGTTTCAGGGCTAGGCATCGTTCGACCATGGCGGCGCCGCCCACCACGCACATTGCCTTGCATGTTGCGCGCAGGTTGCGGAGATCCACAATGGCATCTTCTGACTGCGTAGCGACGTGGGAGACGATGTCAATCGTCAGCTCCGTCGGCAGTTCCAGCAGCCTCGACGACGCCTCGTAGCGAGCCACGGAGATCTTTTCCATGGAGTGGTTGCAGTTCGTCACGCTCGGTGGGTAATTGGATGTGCGACGCTGTTATCCCCGGCGAGGATTAGGGGAGATGGAAAAGAACTGCCACCTCCAGATCATGTTGTAGATTGAATTTGGGGGGTCGCATGGTTCATTGGGTTTTAAGGAAACTGCGCTTTCATAGGGAGGACACGGAATCACAGGGTCAATGATGGGTGTACCCAGGCACTAGTTGGCCCACAAATCAGTCTTTACGGAAATTTGACTCTGGGTGACCCCATCTGTGGACGGAGTTGCGGGACCCACCTGTAGGATTGTTGCGCCAAACTGTCGGCCTGAACCCGCGAGAGATTTCCCCATTGGACAGAGTTGTGGGCCCCACCTGTCGGCACCCAGATTGGGATGTGTTCTTGAGTTGTTCATGTTCACGGTACGAAACAGCCATTGTTGATATGACATCTATTCAATGTACGAGGTCGGGGATCCGGTCCTTGAGCAAGTGCAAACAAATCTGAACTTACTTCCCCTCTAGCATGTAAACCTTTGATCTTGCTTTCAAACCATCTTACGAGTTGAGCCTCATGTCGCTTATCGAGATTTCTGGATCCATGTGCCCTCAGTTCTTCCAAATGCTCGCTGCACACAAAAGAATATTACCGTTAGTTTGATATTTAAAATTAAAAGCAATAATGTTGTTCAGTAGTGCATCTTACTCGACATATGGTCTAGCTTCATCACAATTGCAAATTATGTAGTGCCTCATCTTCCGAAACTCATTTGGTGGTATTTCTTCAACCGTCTGTCCTCTCCTCTTGTAATCCATTTCTGAAAAAATGCTCAAACCAGATGGTGGCTCATTAACAGTAACCGTTTCATGTCGATCAATACGATTGTCTTTGGTGTCCACGTCGAAGAATCTTGAGCAGAATGTAAGGCACTCCTCGAGTATGTATCCCTCAGCAATTAAACCTTCAGGGTGAGCCTTGTTCCTCGCATATCCTTTCATAGTGCGTAGGTACCGTTCCACTGGGTACATCCATCTGTAACACACTGGCCCCCCAAGTTTGGCTTCTTCAGCTAGATGAACAGGCAAATGGATCATGATATCAAAAAATGCGGTGGGAATATCATCTCAAGTCGACAAACGACCTCCCTAATTGAACAAGGCCGAGCCCGTCCAATTTCGATTCCACCAACTCCTTTGAACATAGTGCATCGAAGAAATTACTAAGCTGAATCAATCCAATGACAACAACTTTCACGGCAAAATCCTACGCACCACTAAGGGTAAAAGTTTCGTAGAATTAGATGGTAGTCATGCGTTTTCAAGCCCGACACCTTACATGACTTTACATCAACACATCTTCTTATATTCGAGGAAACCCCATCGAGGCATCTTCACTCCATATAGAAATTCACACAAACTTTCCCCGGCATCCTTATCTAACTCGTACAAGGCCGATGGCAAGGTATACTTATCATCTTTAATCACGGGGTGCCGATCTCGGTCGTATCCGTCGATGCTCCATGTCAAGCCGAGCATTCTCCCCGTCCTTACATTTGCCATCCAACTTAAGCGAGTGCCTAGTATGCTCTCGCATATATTTTTCTCAATGTGCATCACGTCCAAATTATGCCCGATGAGCAAAGAAGACCGCAAGGGAGCTCAAAAAAATACTCTTCTTCCTCCAGGTTGTGCCATCCGTTGTCTTCGTCACGCTTCCTTTTTTTATAACAATGTCTTTCCAAATTCTACTTGTTCAAAAGTAGAATATCGCTCAAGTACCCGTGCACCGGATAGTGGTTACGGTGCCTCGCCCGGTTTCGACCTTGTTGTTGAAGCCGACCGCATTGTTGCACCATGGATGGTCAGGGGCCAAAAAACGTCGATGTGCCATGTAGCAGTGCTTCCGCCCATGTTTCAACCACAAATACTCAGTATGTTTGTGGCAGTATGGACATGCAAACTTTCCTTTAGTGCTCCAACCAGACAACATAGCATAGGCCGGGAAGTCATTAATTGTCCAAAGAAGTATAACACGCAATCTAAAATTCTTCTTAGTCCCTGCATCTCTTGTTTTAACACCATTATTCCAAAGCCCCTTGAGCTCCAAGATCGTGGGCCTCAAATATACATCAATATCCATTCCAGGAGATTTTGGACCAGGAATCAACATTGACAAAATCCAGTTAGATTGTTTCGACACATCCATGGAGGCAAATTGTAAGGAACCGAGGATGACAAAGCCAAATGGAATACGTAAGACTTTGCATGCCAAAGGGATTGAACCCATCGAAGCAAGACCCGGCTAACGTTACGACCTCCTCCTTCTGAAAACCATTTAAACTCTGAATCCACGTGCTTCCATGCCTTTGAGTCAGCAGGGTGACGCATTTTCGCATCATTCACCAATTCATTCTTGTGCCACTGCATATCCTTTAACATTTGCTTTGACATATACAATCTTTGAAGCCGAGGAATAAGAGGAAAGTAGCGTAGGATCTTAACTGGTATCCGCTTCTTTAACAGAAGTAGCACCCACTGCACTGCAATTATTATCAGAGGTTTTATCTACAACTTTCCACCTTGACTCCTTACAAATGGGACATGTTTCCAGTTTTGCGTATTTATCAAAAAATAACACACAATCATTTTGGCATGCGTGTATCTTTACATAGTCCAAGCCCAGGTCTCGAATCACCCTTTGCACTTTATCCAAGGAGTCAGGAATACAATGCGGTCGGGGAGAACCTTTCCAAAGAGCTTAAGTATGGCCTCCAATGACGCGTTACTTAAGCCATACATGCACTTTATCTCGAAAAAGCTCCACAATAAAAGAGACCTTCGTTGCATTTTTGCATCCCGGATACAATTCCTTCTTTGCCTCGCTCTAATAGTTTCAAAAAGATCTCTCGCTCGCTTATCCGCCTCTTCCTCATCTCGGTTTGTCCATGATGTATAGTGCCACTGATAATGTTTCTAATCAGAGTATTGGTGGAAGTAGGGTTATCATCCAAACCATCTTCTTCATCGTCTTCTACAAATAAATGTGTTGTATCATCACCGTAGGTAGTGCATCATGATTATTGAGATCAAGAAGAACATCTTGATTCACAGGACCCTGAGAAGAAGTATTAGTTTGGTCTTGAATGTTACCAGCATCGATGAAACAATCAGCAAACCCTCTACTGAGTAAATGAATTTGAATGGGACCCACGGTGGAATGTCTGATCATGCATTGACACAAATTACATGGACACGCAATGGATCCACCTCGCGCTGATGAGGCCGTAAATTTTTGCAAAAAAATTCAAAAATTGTTCTGCCAATCCGCTGAGTGTCGAGGCAAGCGCATCCAACTTCGATCTTCGTCTGATGCCATTAGTTAATCTGCATTGTTCATGTTTCAATCGACCTTGATCACGATATATATACCAATATGCATATATATGCAGCGAACGATTGGATATATATACGAGATCAAGACATCGGTACGTACTGGCCGTGGCCGTAGCGCCGCTCAGATCTCCGCAATAAGAATCACGTGGAGATCGCCGTGGAGATCGATCCCCTAGAGGCCCTCGTGGAGATCTCCGCAACAATAACCAGGTTGTCGAAGACGGAATTTTGGAATGGTCCAGATCGGAAGAGCCCCTATCTGATCGTGGAAATACATACACGATAGACAAAATTTTAGTACAACCAAGGAATACCTGGTTTCAATATTTCTGAGGTTGTACGTAGTATGACCTTTCTCAGGGTTTTCAACATATGCGTCATTCATTATTTTTCTTTTCTGATCGGCTACTATAGAGGCTAACAATAATACACAAAATTCAAGAGTTCTAGTGCAGAGTCTCCAAATTGTTGATCACAATGCTTTGTGAATATTCACATGAATAGCATAAACAATAGCATGTCGCAATTTCGAAAACGGTGATGGTTAGTCCAAATATGCATGACATGACCCAACAGATTTCAATTTGTGTCACTCATGAGTTCAAATATTTTGCAAGGGCTCATCCAGATCCAAACACATAGACATACGAAGATGCATATATAAAGGTTCAAAGTTATTACTTAGATGTTGCCACAAACACATCCATTCTTAGACCATTCACCAGCATCTGCATAACATTCACCTAGGACCTGGTTATGTTATGTACTAAGCTAGATTACTACTACTTGCGATTGACTTTATCTTGAAGCTTGCGGATCTTTTTCGCCATCACTTCTAACTTGTCAGCAACAGTCTCCATGAATTCCTTCAGGGTCATCTCCATGTCTTCCTGCGTTCCAAAGAATGTCGACGCTTAGGTTCTCAATCTGCTCCCGCAAATCATCATAGCGCTCCTTCAGCTGTTGAACCATTTGGCGCAAGGGCATTTGCTATCGCAGACAACAAACACAAGTTACTAACATGAAATGTGTTACAACAGCTGTGGCCAATGCAGCAAAAATAGTCAAAAAAATGCACCATTCTTTTCGATGATCCCGAAGCTTTCGATGGAGACGGTTTCTTGCTATTGTCCTGCTCATCATCCGAGTCTGGAATGATGATCCTCACCTGATTAGCTGTGTTCACTAGCCTGAGCAAACAAAACAATTTGTCGTTTTTCGCCTTTTAAACGACCTATTCGATCTCTTGACTCATAATGTATACCAATTTACCCGTGATCCCCCGACTACTGCCGAAAAGGCCTAACCTACTAAATGGGACAACTGTGTTCATTTGGCTGGCTTTGTTTTCAGGATTGTGATCAAATGTACACAGGTCAGATTCACAGCAAAAGATGGCAAGAAATCAAGCCAATTATCATTATCATTATCTAGTATGGGGTGAGATGGATCCGCACAAAAACACAATTATCATTATCTAGTATGAAATTTTGATTACTATGAACTACTAACATTTTTCTAATTGCAAAAGGAGTCTCACGATTCCTGGAAAATCAAAGAAGGTAGGGTAGTGTACCTCACTTCTCTTCTGGAACGCTTGCATCCGACTAGGGCCTGCTTACCCTTACCGGATGGATCGACTTGGCGATGTGGGCCGTCAGACGACGAAGACGAGGTGGCGGTGTCGTCCGTACCAGAGGACGACAGAGTTGGGGTGTCGCCGACCATACCGGAGGACGATGAGGTAGGTGGTGTGGAACACTTGAACCGCCCGCGTGCATCGCGCTTCTGCGTGGTGGAGTAGTGGCACCTCCGTACGCCACCGCTGCTCGCCTGAAAACCCTCGGTGCGGCCCCGCCGTCCGCTACCGCCGCTCTCCAGGATCCCCTCGATGCGGCCCCGCCCGCCGTGGCGGCTGCTCGGGCCGTGTTACGGCGCGCGCGGCCCCTTCGTCCGCGCCGCCCGCCACCGGTCCGGGGAAGGCTCGATGCGACCACTCCGGCCGCTGTCGCCGCTTGCCGCAGGGGAAACCGCGATGCGGGGCATCTCTGAAGGACCGATAAGGCGACCAGAGAGGGGGGGAGTGAATGGGAGCCGATAAAAATTCTTCTCGAGGGAGATTGAACCTCCGCCAAGACGAACTAGCTCGGTCGAACCCCCGAAATCACACGCTCCGCACTTCTACCTCCCGTTTGCCAAAACCACGTAGCCACTGGAGTGCTACTGGTCCTAGGAACAAACTCTACCAACAACCACAACACACACGCAAGCACCGTCGGCCGGAAACAACTCGAAAGCCGGCTAACCGCAGGGGGCGGTTAGACCGAGTATAGGGGGCGGTTAGACCGCCTCCACCTCGACAACCAAGAAATCCTCCGAAACGCCTCTTCCGAGCACCAAAACACACCACGGTTTCACCAACAGAGATCTCTCGGTCAAGGCCATGCTAGCTACCGGAAAATCTTGGCGAAAACCAAAACTTCACCCAAGGGCCTAGGGGCGGTCGACCGGCTACCCGGGGCGGTCTAACCTCCCGTACCCAAGAACGAACTCCAACCAAGAACACCTAGCAAACCGCACGAGAACGACCCCAAATTTCACCCGGTACACTCCTCCGATCAAGGCGAACAAACTCACAGAGGAAAATCCGGCGAAACAAAACTTTGACCGGAAACACCCCGGGCGGTTAGACCGCCCTCGTAGGCGGTTAGACCGCCCCTTCCCGAAAACGAACCCGCGAGTCAAACCTCAACTTCCTCGCGCCCGATCTCCCGAATCACTCCACGGATTGCGGCCAAACTTCGGGAATAGCCGGGTTACCTCCCGGGCAACCTCTACCTCAAAGGAATCGACCCGAAACGCTCACAATCAAGAGGAATCGAAGAAATCGCTTCTCTAGGTCAAGAACTCGCCCAACTCGAGAAACCACCAAATCGAGTCCGATTCAAAGGGGATTTGGGGGCAAAGTCACCAGACAAAGAGGCACAAGAACCTCATACGTGACACCCACCAAAAACTCCAAGAAATCGTTCTCAAAACACCGCCAAAAAGAGCTCCGAAAGTCAACACCAAAGAGACGGGAAAACCACCATGAAGAACAACGTCAAACCTTCTATACATGCCATGAATGGTTCATACAAGGTCTAGCTTGCCACCCAAACATCCATCCCTCTCTCTAGATCTCACATGAAGCTCTCAAGCTAGCCTCCAAAAATCCTAGGGAAAATGGAGAACGAAAATGGAAAAACCAAATGAGCTAGGGTTCAGAGAGTTAGCTGCCATCCACCCCTCTAATGAGTATATATGGAGGCACCCAAAAGACTAAAACGCCCTTCACTAATAACTAGGGATACATGCCCCTCAAGGGCGGATTTGGAATTCTTGATGTCTTCACCATCGGACGGATGCCCGGCGACCGCAGCCTGCGTAGCCTCGACGCAAGCCTTGCGATCCCGACGCGTGTCCTCCGCTTCGAAGCTTCTCGGCGCCGGCGGCCGTGGCGGTCGACCGCCCCCTAGGCGGTTAGGACCGGCCCGGTGGATCCGACCGGCCCCGGGCGGTCCGACCCGCCCTCCCGGGCGGTTGAACCGCCCGGGTGGCCGCACCTCCTCGTCGAGTCTTCGGCCTCGGTTTTGTGGCTCAACCGAGTAACCCGCGGTGGTTTTCGGTGAACCACCGCAAACCCCCGCGAACTCGGTGTAGCCTCCGCCAATCTCCACTCACGACTCGGCTCCCACGTAGTCCCGGCTCGACCTTGGTTTTGAGGCTCTACCAAGAAACCGTCCACGACTTCATCTTGTGTTCATGCTACCATGCGGCCCGCACTTGACCCCCGCCGGCCACCGGGTCCCTCGAACGAAGCCTACTTGTCTTCTCCACACCCGGAGGCCTCACCGGCGACGACCTTTCGCGCTTGTTCTTCACCCGCACCAACACGAGTCAAGCCGCAACCCGCACCCGCAATACTTAGCCAAGAATCAGTCCACACAACGTTGTCAATCACTCATCACACAAGGAAGCGACCATCCACCGGTCCTCGAACCACACATGGTCCTCAATCTCCCCCTTGATGAGTGCATTGACAACACACTCACATGAAGTAACACAAGAGAAAAGGAAAAGAAAAGAAACAAAAAATAAAAAGAAACCCCAACAAGCGATCGAAAGCCAAAGAAAGGCAAAGAGCAAGATCACTTGAAGAAGACAAGTCTCGGACCCCTTAGGCAAGGGCAACGGCTCGACACATCCGAGACAAAACACAGCTCAAGCAAAGAGCGCAAACCACCACAAAGAAAGCTCGAACACCACAAAGAGCTCCCCCCGCACAAATGCAAGCTCCCCCCGAGCCACAAGACACTCCCCCCGAACACATGCATCAATGCACCTCGGGAATGCAACAAAGAGCAAAAACCCGCTCACACCGCCCGGGCGGTTAGACCGCCGCCCAAGGCGGTTAGACCGCCTCTACCCGAACCGACCGCACGGGGGGCGGTTAGACCGCCCAAAGAGACCGGCCCTGCACCAAACTGCTCAAAAATTGCCCGAAACAATTGGAACACCTTCCAAACACTCCCAGGTGCCCAAAACATGCACAAACTTCTCCCCCTTGTTGACAATGCATGAATCAAGGCAAAATGCGAAAACTTGCAACATATAGCTTCTCGAATATACAAGATGCTTCACAAGGAGCTACACAAGTCCAAATGAGCAAGTTAGATACTCGACAGGTTCGTAAGGACCTTAACTACGTGATCACCAAGTTTCACAACCATTGGACAAGGCTAAAAAGGATTTTAGTAATTTTGCAAAAAGTTACTCTCTCACAAGCAAATACCTAAACATGAGCAAAACATATCAAAATGGCAAAGCCACTCAAACTTCATGCTAGGACAGCCATTCTAATCATAAGACCATCATAAACACCCAAAAGCACCTCATGTCATGTCAAAGCCACCGAGCCATGTGCCTACTTCTATGTATGAGACTTCTCATTGGTAGGCATCATGCAACGGTTTAGCACCCAAAGCAAATTAATTCCAAAGACATATGACATGGGAACATATTTTCCAAGCATTTTTCATTTCATTTTCAGATTTGTAAATGGTACATGAAATGTCTTTGCGACAAAAAGGAACTTATGCCCCTCCACAAGATTAAGCAAGAGGGCTAAACATTCATGATGGCAAGCGAGCCTTTGGCTCCATATGATCAATAAACTAGCTATCCAACCACAAAGTAAGCATAGCAAAGCCACTAAAGCATGTCAAGATCATATATAGGCATTTACGCATGAGAGAGCATGTATATGACATTTTTCAAAAATTAGCCATCAACCATGGATCATTCATCAAGATCATCAAGAGCTAAGCCAAACTAACCGTAGCATATCAAACAAGCTCACCAGAACATATATAGCAACCCATGGTAAACATTGTATATAGGAGAAGCTTTCCCTAAAAATGCATATGATACAAAATGCATGCAATCTAAGATACAAGGATGCCTATACATCATGTGACATATGCAATGCCAAATGCAAGAAATGCACCAACGAAAGCTATACATATGTTACAAACCGGCTCCTCGAGGGGAGGCAAAACGGGCTCGACACCACCGGCAAAAGAAAGCCCCCACACACCCAACTCAAGAAATTAAACACACACCAAGTTCCCCCCCGCAAACGAGTGAAAGTTGCTTGATCTAGGGGTTTGGTGAAAATATCGGCTAGTTGGTCATGTGTGGGTACATGGATCAAAGCTATCTTCCCTTTCTCTATGTTGTCTCTCAGGAAATGATACCTCACTTCTATGTGTTTGGTTTTGGAATGGAGCACTGGGTTCTTTGCAACGTTTATGGCACTGGTGCTATCACAATGAAGTGGGACATGGGTATACTCCTCACCAAAGTCACTCATGGTGTAGGTGATCCAAAGGAGCTGAGAGCAACAACTAGCAGCGGCAACATACTCGGCTTCGGTCGTGGATTGAGCCACACTCGACTGCTTGCGGGAAGATCAAGACACCAAAGAGGAACCCAAAAACTGGCAAGTCCCAGAAGTGGACTTCCTATCCAACCGACACCCGGCAAAATCCGCGTCTGAAAAACCATGAAGCGCCAAAGAAGAGGACGCGGAATACCAAAGGCCGAAGTCGGGAGTGTGACGCAAGTACCTGAAAATTCTCTTCACTGCTTGCCGATGCGAAGTCCTCGGAGACGCTTGAAAACGAGCGCACAGACACACTGAGAACTGTATGTCCGGCCTCGTCACCGTCAAGTAGAGGAGTGACCCGATCATGCTCCGGTACTCCTTCTTGTCCACGTGTTCACCTTCCTCGTCCGCATCAAGAGCCGTAGTCGTACTCATCGGCGTCGTCATAGCCTTGGAGTCCTCCATCTTGAACTTCCTCACAATGTCCTTGGTGTACTTAGCCTGGTGCACAAATGTTCCTTCCTTTGATTGCTTGATTTGTAGTCCGAGGAAGAACTGCAACTCGCCCATCATGCTCATCTCAAACTCCCTGCTCATATCATCCGCAAACCTTGCAACAAGAGAGTTAGACGAGCCACCAAAGACAATATCATCCACGTACACCCGCACAATCGGGATATCTCCGCCCGCCCCGCCTCGCAAAAACAAGGTCCGATCGACCTTCCCCATCTCAAATCCTCTCTCAAACAAGAACCCCCTCAACCTCGCCATACCAAGCTCTAGGCGCCGCTTCAACCCATACAGCCGCCTTCCTCAACTTGTACACCCGGTGGGGGTACTTCTCACTCTCAAACCCCGAGGCCGCCTCACATACACTTCTTCCTCCAAGACACCATTCGAAAAGCACTCTTCACATCCATTTGGTGCAACTTGAACCCTTTAGCCACGGAAAAGGCTAGAAGGATCCTAATTGCCTCCAAACGGGCTACGGGAGCAAAGGTCTCCTCGTAGTCAATCCCCTCCTTCTGACTGAACCCTTGAGCAACAAGTCTCGACTTGTTCCTCACAACCTCACCCTTTTCTCCCTCTTTGTTTTTCCACACCCACTTTGTACCAATCGGCTTACACCCTGGGGTAGGGTCAACCAACTCCCACACCTGATTCCTCTCAAAGTTCTCCAGCTCCTCATGCATCGAGTTAACCCAATTGTGATCAGATAGTGCGTGTCCAATGTCTTTGGGCTCAAAAGAAGCAACAAACGCAGCATGAGCAAAGTGGGAATTGTTTCGAACCCTCGACCGTGTAGTGCGTTCATTCATGTCGCCGATGATCCTCGAAGCTGGGTGATCCACCTGAACTCGCCGGGGAGGTTCTCGCCTCGAAGCTACCTCTCCCTCAACATCAGCTTCTCCTCGTTCTTGATTTGTCGTCGTAGGTGTAGCAGAGGGTCCATCCATCATCGTAGTCGAAGTAGTGGGTACATGTTCAGCCGGGGGCGCCGCACCGCCATCTTCATCATCACCATGTTCATGCTCCTCCTCCTGAAAGATCTCCTCACCAAGCTCATCATCACCTGCACACTCAAAGACAAGCTGACTACGTGGCTCTGTCTCGTCGAAGGTTACCTCGCAAGTCTCCACGATTTGGTTAGTTTCAAGATTGAGCACACGATATGCTCTAGAATGAGATGCATAACCAAAGAAAATGCCATCGACGAGACCTAGCCTCAAACTTATCCAACTTCCTGCCTTTCTTCAGAACGAAACACTTGCAACCAAAGACATGGAAGTGACTCACCTTGGGTGTGCGACCATGCATCAACTCATAGCATGTCTTCTTCTTGTGCACTCTGACGTATATTCTGTTCGACACATAGCATGCGGTATTCACCGCCTCAGCCCAATACCTCCTCGGAGTCCTATGCTCATCAAGCATCGTCCGAGCCATCTCGCACAAGGTCCTGTTTTTCCTTTCTACAACACCATTCTGGGGAGGCGTATACGGACTCGAAAACTGGTGCTCAAGACCCAAGTCATGACAAAAGGTTTCAAAATGAGAGTTACTGAATTCCGAGCCATTATCACTGCGGATAGCTCGTATGGCATCTCCGTGCCTCTCGTTCCTCAACCTCAAGACTAGATCTCGAACAAAACCAAACGTCTCCCCCTTCTCCTCAAGAAAGAACACCCACGCATACCGAGAATAGTCATCCACAACAACAAGGACATACCACTTCCCACCCGCATCGCACACGAGCTGGGCCAACAAGGTCCATATGGAGCAGCTCGCATGAACGCTCAGTCATCACATCGGTGAGAGGCGGGTGAGAAGATGCCACCATCTTGGCATGCCTACACGGAGCACAAACCAACTCTTTCTCAAGCCTCAAACGTGGCAATCCTCGGACCAAATTGAGTTTACTCAAGCGAGACAAAAGGTCAAAGCTCAAGTGACCCAACTTCCTATGCCACTTCCACAACTCACTCGAAGAACCAGCCAAGAAACAATGCTCAACACCCAAAGACTGAGAAAAATCAGCACGAAACACCTGACCCTCGGGAACGACCATACAAACAAGGTCCCCTCGAGAGTCCACAATCCGAGAACCACCTGGCCGAAACAACACCTCAAAGCCCTCATCCAACAACTGAGACACAGAAAGCAAATTGTACCCCAGCGATTGAACAAGAGCAACACGCCTCGCAGTGATCTTGTCACTCACTTTTATCTCACCTTCTGAAAGCACACGCCCACGCCCATTGTCCCCAAAGGTGATGTACCTCTTCGTCACCACCGGGACGAGACTTGAGAACCACCCCCTGTCTCCGGTCATATGTCTCGAGCAACCGAAGTCAATAAACCAAATGTTCTTCAAGTCTCCCACCTGAAATTCAAAAACAAGCACGTGAGCGAACAAACTACTCAGCACTGGGGTTAGTACCAAAGGAGGAAAACCAGTGCCGAGCCATTTGCTCGAAAGTGGGGTTAGCACACATCAAGCCATCTTTCCTACCATAGCTACCACCACGAACACCACCTCGGTAACCACTCCGAGGGAACCACCCCTCACTGCCTGGAGAAGGACCAAAACCACGGAACACAACCCGTGGAGCGTCCCTCCTCTCCTTCTCAAAGCTACGACTCCTCCCATCCCCGTAGTGACCTCGAGGGGGAGAATGCCTAGCAACCGACCACCCGCTGTTGTCTCTCCGGACCAACCACCGGCAACTCCACCTCCGGACACCGAAACCTCTCGACTCACCACCTCGAAAACCACTCCGCCCGTGCTGGGGGGGGCGGTAAACCGCCTAGCCGGGGCCGGTCTAACCGCCCCCCTCGGGCCGGGGCCCGGCCCGACCGCCCAGCCGGGCCGGTCCGACCGCCCCCTCCCGAACGGCTCTCTCGGCCGCGGGAACTCGCATCTCCCCATGCGGAACACTTCTCACCACGCCCTTACCCCCGGGTAGTGGCATACGAGGCTTAGGTACACCATGGGAAGGGTTGTACCTATCCTTGTTCGCCCACTCCTTTGCCATCCTCTCTTCCCGCTTCCTCTTGAAGCAAAACTCATCCTTGTGACCCTCCTTCCCACAATGGCCACAACGGAACCTCACAAGCTTAGGTTTTGGCTTGGATTGGGGCTGCTCGCTTGGTTTCTCTCCACTCAACTCCTCCACCGATTTCTCCTCACTCGCATTCTCTCTCACTTCCCCAAAGAACACTTTCCCCGAAGTGCTCACAAACTTGATGGGCTTTTGGAGATCATTTGTGGGTGTAGGAAATATAGGTGGAGTTGGGGTTGTGTCTAGTCGGTTCCTAAGATGGTTGGGTTTTGGAGGGAAATCATTTTTGTGGTGGGTTTTTGGTGGCTCCGGGATATTCTCTCCACTTCCTTCACCAACCTTGTTTGCCCCAAGCCCCTCACCATCTTGCCTCTTAAAGGCCTCGATCATCATCCTCAAGCGAGGCTCATGACCGGACAACCAACCCATCAACTTCCTCAAGTCATCATTCTCATCCCGCAAGCGATCAACATAATGTGCAAGCTCCAAATTTTTCAATGCATGCATTTCACAAGTAGAGCAGGATGTAGGCATGGGTTCCTTCAATTTAGCCTCGAGCGAACTAGTGTAAGCATGCAACTCATCAATCTTAGCATGCAAAACGGGGCAAGAAGTGCAAGCACCTAGCAAAGCGAGTCTAGACTTAAGCTCGGCCACTTCAACCCTAAGCACATCTAGTTCCTCACACTTGGAGGCATGCTTCTCCTTAAACAAAGCAAGATCAGCAAGGAATATGGAGCAATCAAGACAATCATTTTCATCGGCAACAACGGGGCTAGCCTTAAGCGAATCAATCTCAAGCTTGCTATCAAGCACCCGTGTCTCCAGCTCGGCCACTCTAGTCCTAGCATCCTCGAGTGAAGCCCTAAGCTCTTTCCTCATTTTCTTGGCCTCTCTAAGCATGTCATCACGGTTATCAAGCAAAGAGCCCAGCCCTCTCATTCTCCCGGCGCAAGAAGGGAAGTTCATCACGCACCTCGTCGTCGGACTCGGAGTCCGAGTCGCTCCGTGTGCTCTTCTTGCCGCCGGAGCTCGGCGCCATGGTACGAAGCCATCTCTTGCGAAGCGGCTCACGCCCCGCTCAGGTTCTTGGACGACTTCTTGTTCTTGCGGCGATCTCCCTCGTCTTCACTGCTGCTCGAGCTCGAGGTGGAGTAAGCGGAACTGGAGTCGACGTCGCTCGCTCCAACCATCGCTCGGGCCTTGCCTCGGCCCTCCTTCTTCCTCGATCGTCGCTCGTCCTTGTACTTGTTCTTGTGCTTGCTCTTGTGGTCGCGCCTCGAACGGTACTTGCCATCGTTCATCCTCGGCTTGTGCTTGTAGCTGTCCTTGCTCTCGGCCTTCTCCGGCGGTCGGCGACGAAGTGTCCCGCTTGCCGCACCGGAAGCAGTCCTCGTGTTCCTCCTCATGTTCATGCGGTTCTCGTGCGGCCTCTCGAACCGCCTCGTCACGCGCCGGCTCGTCCTCTCCAAGGTCATCAAACTCCTCATCTGGCATAGGCATCAAAGAGGAAAACGAGAACATCCTGGTGGATGGGTTAGAGTTAGTCTTTCCTTTGGAACCACCAACGAGGGCAAGACTATGGGAGTCAGTCGGTCCCTCGAGCTTGGTAGTCATGCCCCTATCCACCTCAGCCGACTTGAGCTTCGAGAACAGCTCGTTCACCGTCAGAGTATCGTACCTCTCCGACTCAACTATGGCCTCGAACTTTCCGCCCCATATCGTACGATCCAAAGAGTGTAAGAGCTTGACCGCTCTATCATGATCATCGTACGGGAGCACGTCCACATTGGCCCTCATGTTGTACTCACCGTGAACCTCTGGAACAAGGCATCGATGGACTCACCGGGGAGATGAGTGAAGTTCTCGTACTCTCTCCGGTAGGTCGCATACAACCGTGCCTGAACCTGGGCATTCCCAACATGAGCCTCCTTCAACACCGCCCAAATCCTACAAGCCAAGTGCTCGGTGTGCACCCGATCGAACTCGGTCGACACAAAGCACGAAACAAGTAGTCGACCGCCTTATTGTTGGCGTCGAATCCGTCCCCTCGACCCCGGAGCAAGGAAATCCATCGGCCTGGACATAGCTCGTGTCCACCGTGACATCCCAAAGCAGGCTCGACCCTTTCCGCGGAGGAACGCACCCATCCGCTTGCTCCACATCTGGTAGTTCTTGCCATCGAAGTGTGGAGGACCCGAACCCCGTTCCTGGTATGCCATCCTTGGATCTTAGACTGGTTAGAGTCAACAAAGACCCGAACCGGCTCTGATACCACTTGAAGGACCGATAAGGCGACCAGAGAGGGGGGGAGTGAATGGGAGCCGATAAAAATTCTTCTCGAGGGAGATTGAACCTCCGCCAAGACGAACTAGCTCGGTCGAACCCCCCGAAATCACACGCTCCGCACTTCTACCTCCCGTTTGCCAAAACCACGTAGCCACCGGAGTGCTACCGGTCCTAGGAACAAACTCTACCAACAACCACAACACACACGCAGCACCGTCGGCGGAAACAACTCGAAAGCCGGCTAACCGAGGGGGCGGTTAGACGGGGGTATAGGGGGCGGTTAGACCGCCTCCACCCGGCAACCAAGAAATCCTCCGAAACGCCTCTTCCGAGCACCAAAACACACCACGGTTTCACCAACAACAGAGATCTCTGGTCAAGGCCATGCTAGCTACCGTAAAATCTTGGCGAAAACCAAAACTTCACCCAAGGGCCTAGGGGCGGTCGGACCGGCTACCCGGGGCGGTCTAACCTCCTGTACCCAAGAACGAACTCCAACCAAGAACACCTAGCAAACCGCACGAGAACGACCCCAAATTTCACCCGGACACTCCTCGATCAAGGCGAACAAACTCACGAGAGGAAAATCCGGCGAAACAAAACTTTGACCCGGAAACACCCCGGGCGGTTAGACCGCCCCCGTAGGCGGTTAGACCGCCCCCCGTAGGCGGTTAGACCGCCCCTTCCGTAAAACGAACCCGCGGGTCAAACCTCAACTTCCTCGCGCCCGATCTCCCGAATCACTCCACGGATTGCAGCCAAACTTCGGGAATAGCCGGGTTACCTCCCGGGCAACCTCTACCTCAAAGGAATCGACCCGAAACGCTCACAATCAAGAGGAATCGAAGAAATCGCTTCTCTAGGTCAAGAACTCGCCCAACTCGAGAAACCACCAAATCGAGTCCGATTCAAAGGGGATTTGGGGGCAAAGTCACCAGCCAAAGAGGCACAAGAACCTCATACGTGACACCCACCAAAAACTCCAAGAAATCGTTCTCAAAACACCGCCAAAAAGAGCTCCGAAAGTCAACACCAAAGAGACGGGAAAACCACCATGAAGAACAACGCCAAACCTTCTATACATGCCATGAATGGTTCATACAAGGTCTAGCTTGCCACCCAAACATCCATCCCTCTCTCTAGATCTCACATGAAGCTCTCAAGCTAGCCTCCAAAAATCCTAGGGAAAATGGAGAACGAAAATGGAAAAACCAAATGAGCTAGGGTTCAGAGAGTTAGCTGCCATCCACCCCTCTAATGAGTATATATGAAGGCACCCAAAAGACTAAAACGCCCTTCACTAATAACTAGGGATACATGCCCCTCAAGGGCGGATTTGGAATTCTTGATGTCTTCACCATCGGACGGATGCCCGGCGACCGCACCCTCGCGTAGCCTCGACGCAAGCCTTGCGATCCCGACGCGTGTCCTCCGCTTCGAAGCTTCTCGGCGCCGGCGGCCAGGGCGGTCGGACCGCCCCCCGGGCGGCTAGGACCGGCCCGTGGATCGACCGGCCCCGGGCGGTCCGACCGCCCCTCCGGGCGGTTGAACCGGCCCGGGTGGCCGCACCTCCTCGTCGAGTCTTCGGCCTCGGTTTTGTGGCTCAACCGAGTAACCCGGTGGTTTTTCGGTGAACCACCGCAAACCCCGCGAACTCGGTGTAGCCTCCGCCAATCTCCACTCATGACTCGGCTCCCACGTAGTCCCGGCTCGACCTTGGTTTTGAGGCTCTACCAAGAAACCGTCCACGACTTCATCTTGCTGTTCATGCTACCATGCGGCCCGCACTTGACCCCGCTGGACACCGGGTCCCTCGAACGAAGCCTACTTGTCTTCTCCACACCTGGAGGCCTCACCGGCGACGACCTTTCGCGCTTGTTCTTCACCTGCACCAACACGAGTCAAGCCGCAACCTGCACCTGCAATACTTAGCCAAGAATCAGTCCACACAACGTTGTCAATCACTCATCACACAAGGAAGCGACCATCCACCGGTCCTCGAACCACACATGGTCCTCAATCTCGATGTGGACGCGACGGTCAGAGCCGACGAGGGGGATGGTTGGGAGCAAAAGTGTATTGGGGGTGGGGGAGCTGAAAGTTATAGACGATTTGGGCCGGCATATCCTTATTTTTATTACTCTCATCGGCCCATTTGACATTTTCACATCCTAGTCTCCAGTACCTTTAGTGCCACCCCGTAAACTGAGAAGGGGGTATCCCAGCTTAAAAGGAGAGGCGTGCTCGCGTTTTCGAACTCCGTATTACCATCATCAACTAATGCTTGCTACTTGCGCTATGGGGCTTAATGGGCTGGCCGGTCCACTCGGGCTCCCGCTCGCTGGGCTTTACGCTCGCCGGTTGAGCCTATTGTGGTCTGGCTTAGCCCACATCCCCATAGCACACAATTTTTTCATCTAAACAAATCCTCTCTTTTTTCCATGGTACATATAGTCTATACCATATTGTTAAAATCAATATT
The DNA here is from genome assembly GCA_947561735.1 of Cenchrus americanus. Taxonomy (NCBI): domain Eukaryota; kingdom Viridiplantae; phylum Streptophyta; class Magnoliopsida; order Poales; family Poaceae; genus Cenchrus; species Cenchrus americanus. The sequence goes on along the minus strand of OX387242.1, from coordinate 157,624,490 downwards.
TTTCATAATATAATTTATTTATTAAATCGCATTTTAAATTTCGCTACAACCCCATAGCAGATTTTTTTCATCAAAACAAATTTTGTGGCAATACGTACACAATATTCCTCCTTGAGGCTAGAAACGAAGCAGTAGCCTTCCTTGTTTTGCAACAACGCAAAGAGATATTTGCAACCCAAATAAGACGTTGCGTAAGGCCGTTCAAACGCAACCAACCCTAGTATGGTAGCCATAGCAAGTTTATATTGCAACACCCGAATTTCTAGTGCAACGCAGAAATAGGGTAGCAATATTTCCTACCAAATGCAACACAATTTTGAATAATGGGTGCATTAGCGCCAACTTGTTGCAACATCGCAAAGATATATTTGCAACCAAAATTCTACGTTGCGACATACTTGTTCAAACGCAACCATCCCTAGTATGGTGGCTATAGTACCCCCCTATTGCAACCGAAATAGTGGTGTTGCCTAAGGGATTTGTTGCAATAGGGGGAAAACCTTGTAGTGTCGACCCTCCGGCTTGGTGTGGAGTGGTGAGGACACTTTGAGCGGGGGATGTGAAGACCCCCTTCCTTTGGTGGAGAAGCTCCGTAGTGGAGGCGGCATCAAGGTGACCAAGAGAGTTTGGCAAGTGCCTAAGTGGCTAGCCTTTATGTCGAGTCAAGTGGTGCTCTTGGGAGAGACTTGGTGACCGGGAAGCTATACTCTTGTGTGAGTGCTTCAACAACGTGGACTAGGGGTGGCTTAGTGCCTACCGACACCACGAGATAAATCGCGTGTCGAGAGTTTGCTTCCTCTCATCCCCTTTACGTTTCCACATTTATTCTATTGCAACCTTTGCTTCACTTTACTTTCCTAGAGTAGTATCATGCTAGGATTGGCTATAGGTTGTAAACTTTGTTTTGGGATGGGAGTTTCACACTAGAACAACCCTAGTTGCACATCTAAATAGTATATTCTAGTTTATCTTTGTGTTAAAATAGTGAAGCCATAGGTTAAGGTTTTGGTTTGCCTAATTCACCCCCTCCACCTCTTAGGCTATGAGCATATCATTCCTTACAACATGTAAGGATCAGGTTCGAGTTCGTTCTATTTCTGAACTTTATCTATATCAATATTTCTTCTTGTTCTGTAATGAGTGCATATATGTATGATATGGACACGTCCATCACGGTAATTAACAAAAAAAATAAGACATTGTTCAGATTTTTTATTAAACAGATAGCCTATTGTAGAATGCAGAGAACTAATGAAAAATGCACAAATGCCACTATATATTAACAGCTATTAATAGACTGTATGTAATTCTGTGGCCATGATCTTATATATGGTGAATAAAAATGCAAGATTAGTGTTGGATAAAAATTGCAGTAGTTTTTTCTGTTTTTTTCTTAAAATCCTAGGTCGGATATATAGGATGGAGCAATGCAAGGAGCGAGCACGTTCACTACAGGGGTCACTCACTGGTAGGGAGAGGGGATTTAGTCCCGGTTGGGGAGGGGTATAGGTCTCTCAAGTCCAACCGGGACTAAAGTTCAAATTAGACGTATATATAAAGTTTTTGAAGTCAGACTTATATATAAACTTACATAAACTTAGAAATATACACATCAAAATAGATAGTATTTATATATCAAAATATTGTTCACTTCAAATTTCTAGTCTCTATTAGATTTTTGGATGCATCATAATGATGTTTTCCCGTTGGCATAACCACCTCCTCATGGATGAATCCCAAGAGACTTTCTTGAATCGCCGAAAGACGATCCTTCTGAATGACCTCGTCCTTAACCATATCATCTATGTAATGTGCAAATATGTTAATATATTATACCCAACAATTAAATATAGAAGCATATGTATAATGTGCAAATACGTTAATATATTAGGAAATGATGTATTATTAATAGGTTTATTTAATTAACTTATATCATAATTTCTGGACTTTGCACTTGCCAAACATCGTATGTGCTCACAGACATAGTATCCACATAAATTATTTCCTTGTTCCTGTCTCAAAACCTAAAGTAGATAAGAGAAAATGTTATGAAATATAAGTGTGATAAATTTAAATTTTCTCAAATCTGAAGTTGTTATTTGGATTACGTACCGGATAATCAGTATAGAATGTAAGTTTTGGGTTAAATTCACCTTCTTTCTCTGCAATGAAGTTTTGCCAAGCTCTGAGGAAAATTAATGAGAGATAATGTGTTAGTAAAAGCAATATATATATAAATATTGCATTTGAAAGAATGTCTTAGGTAGAATTATTACGCTTGAAACATATCTTGAAGGTTTTGGTAACTTGCAGGGTTTTTTCTCAATGAATCCCACACCATGGCGCTGCTATTGTCGACTTGAATGATCATAAGGATTCAGTGGAAACTGTACATACATGGTCATAATAGTCATACAAATTAGAACTAAATAAATTAGCAAAGACAATTAGATGGCAATTGCACATACTCACAGCTGTAAGGTAGTAGTATGAGATCCTTGTCATGAAACTTAGACAAGGTCCTATAGATTGTCGCGATTGTTGTGTCTGGTTGATGCTTGACCTCAAACTCATTGACTTTTGATGGGTCTATCAAACCAATACTGGCAATATTCTTTTTTTGCATCTCATGTTTTTGCACGCTACCAAAAATCAATACAAAGTTAATTAGTAAATTCGCATACGTAATAATTTAATTAATAAACATAAAAAATACGCCACTTACAAACACCAAGCGACGATAAGATCAGTATTCAGGGCGTCTTGATGGTAAACTTCATAAATATCATTGAATTCCAGCCAGACCACCTAGTTGCCTTCAGTGGCAAAATCTTCAGGTGCAGCAAGCATAGCTATGCTATGTACGCCTTTCAGTGATTGCCGCATGTACCACTCATGAAATTTGTACATCTTAGGTGAGAGCTTAAATACTAGTTCTGGCCTGATAAGAGGTTTTCCTAGCTGAAAGGGCCATCTATACTCGAAACTTAGATCCCGGGGTGGTTCTTCATGGCCGAATGCAACACCTAAAGGCATCCTTGTTTCTTACATGAAACCAAGGAGCTTCACTACTTCTTGTGTAGGCATTTCTGCTACAGCTCGTTTCTGTGCATTAAGGCCAGAGGGAACATAAGTCTGTTTCCTCATCGACGCATCTTCTTTAGACGACGTCGACATCAGTATGGGCATCAATTTCTTGATGTTTTCACTCATTAGTTTGAAAAACCCAAGTTTTACGGATCTACTTGTTTGGTCTTCTCTAGCTCCCTCAGTTGCGGTTTTGTATTCAGATTGTTGAAAAATTCATGCACATGTTGGGCACCGATTGTTGTTTTTCCTTCTTCTATTGTCGTCTCCCATGCTAGCTTCCTTTTGCTGATGGGCTCAACCATTTTCTTTATCGTTGGTGGGTTTGGTGGTTGCACTGGGTTGGAAGATTGTGCTCCGACGGATTTTTCGGTTGTGCTTTCGTGGCTTGGTGGTTTTTTTCTGCGGTGATTTCTTCTGCGCTGGTTTCTTCTGCCGTGGTTTTTTCTGCGGTGGTTTCACAGTTTTTTCTGATATGCTTTGGTGGCTAGGCGGTTTTTCTGTTGTACTTTCGTGGCTGGGCGGTTTTTCTATGGTGCTGTGGTATTTTTTTTGCTTTTGATGGCGCTTCCTTTGCCGCATTAGTTTTTTCTGCTTTTTTGGAGGTGGTTCGGGATTGATGTCAATATCATTACTGGAGCTCGCACCTCTGGAATTGAATATTTATTCTTGTGTAGATGGTGAGCGAGGTGATATTGAAGGTCATGAGGACGACCTAGGAGATGATGATGGTCGCGACTACGGGGGATCAGTAGGAGGGATTGATCCCTCCGTCTGGGGGGTTATAATGTAACGTTTGGGCCATAATATGATACCGTGAACCGCATCCTTGAGTGTATTTTCCCCATCACCTCGTAGGATGTCTAGCTCTAAATCTTCAAATTGTGGTTGACAAAACTCCTCCACAGAAACTGAAGTGTAGCCGGATGTAATCAACATGCCGTGGCTAGTCTGTCCAGGAAAATGCGCAAATGAACTTCCGTACACCACCTGCATTGTGATGTTGCCGATTGGCTTGTGGAGCTCACATGTGGTGCACCGACAGAGAAAATCCACCGGGTATTGTTGGTTGTCATCCACTGGAACTCCTTCGATTGCCCTCGACTCTTCAGGGCCTTCTGTGCAAGCACCCGGTGCGACCTCTATGCAAGCACCTAGTGCAACCTCGGTAGAAGCACAACTGCTTTTCCGAGCGGAAGGGATAATGACGGGATCCGGAGGTACTTCGGGCAGTGCTCTAGTTTGGGCTATTTGATATATCGTTATGGCCAGTCACCGTTCAATCTCTACCAGCATCTTTTCTTCTTGTTCTTTAAGTCTTTGCTCCATCATTTGGCGCCAATGCTCCTCTTCGCGCTCTTTTCTCCTTTTGCGGGTTTCATAGCTGTCGAGGTTTCCCTTGAGGCATACTTCCACGACACCACTCCGTAGCCCTTGCAATGTCCTGGGTGTTCTGGATTCCCAGGTGCCATAGTGAGATCATCCATTTCTCTGTCAACCTTCAATCTACCAGCTTTGAGATCTTCTATTTTGTTCATTAACTCAAGTGCCTTCTCTCGTAACGTGGGCGAGAATTCAAGGGTACCATCATCTGGGTTCAATCTGCCTCCATGCGCATAATACCAATTCTTCGATCTTTCAGGCCAGTGAAAGACTGCTGATATGATACCTTTGGTGATAAGGTCTTGTTTCATCTTCCGCCACTTGGGAATTGCTACCGCGTAACCACCTCGACCAAGATGATGGTTGTACTCACATTTCTTACTGGCACTGTTCTTCGCTTGGGCACTTTTTTGGGCAAAAATTTCACTTTTCTTGTATTCAACAAAGGACTTCCAGTGATCTTTTCTCTTCGGATATTCATCCCAATTTGGAGTTCGGTTGTTCTTGATAAAATCTCTAGTCAACTTCTTCTTGAAATTCTGAAATTGAGTTGCCATCTTCACTAGAGTCCAACCTTTAACAAGGTTTGCGTCGACACCTTCAGGAAGTGCGAAGTGTTTTAGCACATCATTCCACAACTGGTCTTTTACTGAGTCTTGAACCACGTATGTATTACTTGGTTTTCCCTTCTGTCGGGGACCGCCCTAGGGGCCCCCTTAAACAATGGGGGAACCCTCACTTAAATCCCTGCGTCGAAATACGCTAAGCCTAACCATGCAGGAAACTAACCATGCAGGACATGGCCCATGCGGCAGGACTCCGGAGGCCCACCAAGACGGCCCGTCTGGAAGACCCCTCGAGCAGGCTCCGCCGCCCGAGGGCACGCTCCTCCTCGAGCGGGCTCCGCCCCGTTCGAGGGGCAACCCCCTCCTCGAACGGACTCCGCCCCATTCGAGGGGCGACCCTTCCCTCGAGCGGTCCCGCCCCGCTCGAGGGCTCGCTCCGCCCTCGGCCGGGGCCCGCCACGCTCACGGGCGCCCGCGCGCGTGCGCCGGCCCCGTACTTGGGCATTTAACGCCCCGACGCCGCGCAGACGGCGCCATCATGCGCCGGGGCTCACGCCCCGGTGCCGCCGCACCAACTCCCCAGGAGGAGCCCATCCCCGCCACTGTGGGATGGACTGTGCGGTACGGCCGGTGTCAGTCCCGTGACACCGTGCGCCCGCTACTGTACGGCTAACGCGCCCGACCCTCGAAAGGGGGCCGGGCGCACCCTCGATTCCACTTTCCCGTGACCCTGCAGGTTAGGTGAGGGGCGCTAGGCCGGTGGGTGGCCATCCCGGCCACTGTAACGGCGCGGCCGCCGTACCCACGCGTGCAGGCGCACGCCCGACACCGCAGGCGCACGCCCGGGCACTGCAGCAACCACTCCACCACCGCAGAGCTCATTGGGAAGGAACGTCGTTCTGCCCGCCCCTGTACCCCGTACCAGCCATCGTCAGCACCTTCCTCGAAGCCTATCAGAGGACGCCATCGCCATCTGCCGCCTCCTACCCTCGAACCGCCACTGTTCGGGTACGAGGTAGGCCATCATGGCCGGATCGCAGCGAAGATCGTCCGGACGGCCACCCACTCTACACCATAGCGCGACGTGCTCCCTCACGTAGCTAGGCAGCGCGGCGTGCATGTAACTCGCCGCCCCCTTGGCCTATAAAAGGGGGAGGCGAACCCCCAGCTGCGGGGGGGGGGGGGGACAAGTGGAGAGGAACGAGTTCAGTCGGACACAACACACCGTGCACTCACTCTCTCATTCTCCCACGACATCTTCAACCACTATCACAGGGACTTGGAAGCCACGCTTCCTCTCCCGCCTTGCTTGTACTTGCCCCACTACAAGCACCCCTGTATGCCGAGCAATATAGTGCCACGAGCACACCACTGCTGGACGTACGGCCCCCTCGGCCGGAACCAGGATAAAACCTTGTGTCATTTGTTGCTTGGCATCGACCATTGAGGGATAGACCTAGGCGTTATCTACTGGTTAGTGTCGGGACCATATTCCGCACCGACAGTTGGCGCCCACCGTGGGGCAAACGAGCGCCTAAGGTCATTTCGCCAACTCCCTCCATGGTGATCCGCACGGAGTACCGTGGTACCCGCTACAACATGGGTAGTTCGGATCCTCTCCCGGCCGGGTTTGAGATCCGCTTCGGGGACTTGAACTTCCAGGCCACGGGGAACGGCTATCTCATGCGCCTCACCAATCGTGAGGAGCTTCGCGCGCGCGCGAGGCCGGTCCGCCCTGGTCTCCGCCGCACGCACGACATCGGCGCGCAGCGCCCGCAGCACGGATGCCGCGGGCCCGTCGACGCCGCGACGCCGTCGTCGCTATGGGCTACGCTCGCGGCAGCGCGGTCCGAGCGGCGGCAGGCGAGCGCGCCGCCGCCCAACGCGGTGCGCCCACCGTCACGGCAACCGCCACCGCCCCCGCCGGGACCGCGTGCGGTCTCCCCGACCACGCATTCCCATCGGGCCGCGCGCGCGCCACTACGGCCTACAACGCCAACGTCAACACGACGATGCGCGAGGTTCCGCCCGGCCGGCACGTCTTCGTCGCCGGGGATCCCGCACTTCGGCGCCGGACGAGTCGTCCCTGGGCTCCGTCGACACGATGCCACCTGCCAACCGCCATGGGTACGCGGAGTGGGACTTCTCCGGTGTGCCGGACCCTGTCGCGTTCAGGCGCTTCCTCGACGCCACGGACTACTGGTTTGGCTGCTCCGATGACTCCAGCACTGGGAGCTACGACCCCACGCGGGAATGTTGCGCCGTCATCACCAACGACCCGGCCAACGCCGCCGGTGCGGCGGGCGCCGGAGATGGGGAAGTCATGCCTGCCCCAGGGATCGCCGCGCGCCTGGCCGCGGGGCCAAGCGCTCCCCGCCGGGGCCGACGTCGACGCACGGCCGGCCCAAGCTCGCGAGCTCGAGGCCAAGCCGGGGAGGAGGAGCACGGACAAGTGCGGCCGCTCCGCGCCTCGATGGCGGAGAGGCCTCCGCGCGCGGCGAACGCGCGCGGGAGCTGGGCCGACAAGTCCGTGACCGCCTCAACCCCGTCCCCAACGTCGACAACGCGGATACTCCGCCGCGGGCGAGCCAAAAGCTCATCGCCGCCGCAACGTTGCTACGCGCCATGCCGGCACCCTCGACCCCCGAGGCTCGAGACATGCACCGCGAGGTGCAGACTCTCCTTGAGCAAGCGGCCGTCCAGCAGGCCGAGAGCTCGGCCTCACGCATCCGCCAACAGGGGGACGCACGGGGTGATGATCCTGCACCAGGAGGCGAACCCTCGGTGCACGTGGGTCAACCTGCTGACCAGGGACGCACGCCGGCCAAGGAGCGGCTCCTTGACACACGCAGGGCGCTGGATGGAGACGCACGCAACGTCATCAACGCCAGGCGCACCAGCAAGGCGGACGCGTGAGCGGCCAGGGGCTACCACCCTTGAAGGGGTGGACGCTACGACAGCGGTGAGGACCGCTCCCCAACGCCGGAGCCCCCGGGCACCCGTGTGTTCACCCGGGAGATCCGCACGGCAGCGTTCCCCCAGCGCTTCCGTCAGCCCTCGACGATCGTCAAGTACAACGGGGAGACGGACCCTCGTGTCCGGCTCCAACGATTACCGCCGGCCCGTCGGCCGGGCGGGGCCACCAACGACGAAGTAATCATCCGCAACTTGCCCCCGCATCCGGGCGACGCGGCCCGACATGGCTCGAGCACTTGCCCGTCGCCCGGATCCATAACTCGGGACGATCTAGTCCACACCTTCGTGGGCAACTTCCGGGGCACATACGTGCGCCCCGGGAACTCTCGGGATCCGCGCTCCCCGCACGCGGGCCGGCGAGTCGCCGCGGGACTTCATACGGCGCTTCTCCAAGCGCCGCACGGAGCTCCCCGCCGTGGCACGGTCCGAGATCGTGCACGCGTTCCTCGAGGGCACCACGTGCCGGGACCTTGTGCGCGAGCCGGGACGCAGCCCCGCCTACGGACTCGAACGAGCTGTTCGACATTGCCACCCGGCTTCGCCTCCGGAGAGGAGGCCGTGGGGGCCATCTTCGACGGCAAGAAAGGCAAGCGCTCCGAGGACACGCCCGCGGAGGGCGGCGGGTCCAAGGAGCCGCGCCGCAACGACAAGCGGGGCAAGAAGGGGAAGAAGCCGCGCCGCGAGGCGCGCGAGCGAGGGTGCAACGGCGGCAACGCCGAGGCCCTCGCCGTTGACCCGGCCCGACGGGGCCCTCGACCGCTCCTCGAGGCCCGGGGGTGTTCGACGACATGATGAAGAAGCCATGCCCCTACCACAAGACCCCCGTGAATCACACTCTTGAGCAAGGTGCGACATGCTCAAGAAGTTCTGTGGCCGTGCCGCCGCGAAGGAGGCGAGAGGCCAAGAAGGATGGGGGCGATGGCGACGCGGGTGGTTTCCCCGCCGTCGAAAATGTGTTCCTCATCTTTGGGGGGACCTACCGTCGACATGTCGACCCCTGGCAGCGCAAGAAGGAGCGGCACGAAGTCCTCGCCGCGAGAGGGCACCTCCGGCCTTTCTCAATCGGTCGAAGGATGCCATCACCTTTAGCCGGGATGATCACCCAAATCGCATCCCGAACCGGGCCAGCACTCCACCGGTGGTTGATCCCATCATTGGGAACGCCCGGTTTTCGAAGGTCCTTATGGACGGAGGCGTAGCCTCAATATCCTCTTCGCGCATACATTGCGCCTAATGGGGATTGGGTCGGGACAGCCGGGCCGGCCCGAAGACGAAGCCGTTTCACGGCATCGCGCCCGGCAAGCAAAAGTTCAACCCCTCGGGCATCGATCCGCCCGTCCGGTTTGGGACCCCCAAGAATTTCCGCAAGGAAACCCTCACCTTCGAAGTGGTGGGATTCAAAGGGGCCTACCATGCCATCCTTGGGCGACCATGCTATGCCAAGTTCATGGCGGTCCCCAACTACACGTACCTGAAGATGAAGATGCCGGGTCCAAACGGCGTCATCACCGTCGGGTCGTCGATCGAGCACGCATTCGACTGCGACGTCGAGTGCGTGGAACATGCAGAGGCACTAGCGCTGGATGAAGCGCTGGTGAACACACTGGAGAAGATGGTCAACGACGACCTCAGCTCCGCCGCCAAGCACGTCGGCACGTTCGAGGCCGCCGAGCAAACCAAAGGGGTCCCCCTCGACCCATCGGCCCCTGAGGCAAAGCGTTGAGGGTCAGCTCGACCCTCGATCCTAAATAGGAAGCAGTGCTCGTCGACTTCCTCCGCGCCAACGCCGACGTCTTCGCGTGGAGCCCCTCGGACATGCCAGGCATCCCGAGGGAGGTCGCCGAGCACTCCCTTGATATCCTGCCTAATGCTCGCGCCGTGCGGCCAGCGGCTGCGCCGCTTCGATGAGGAGCGGCGACGGGCGATCGGAGCGGAGCTGCGGAAGCTCCTCGAGGCCGGATTCATCCAGGAGGTGTTCCACCCTACGTGGCTAGCTAACTCGTGCTTGTAAAAAAGAAAAATGGGAAGTGGAGGATGTGTATAGACTACACCAGCCTCAATAAAGCATGTCCAAAAGTTCCTTTTCCTTTGCCACGTATAGATCAAATCGTTGATTCAACGGCGGGTGTGAACTACTCGTTTCCTTGATGCCTATTCGGGATATCACCAAATAAAAATGAAGGAGTCCGACCAGCTCGCGACTTCGTTCATCACACCGTTCGGGACGTTCGTTACGTCACGATGCCTTTGGCCTCGAAACGCGGGCGCAACATATCGGGGCCGCATGCAAGACGTTTTTGGGGACCATATCGGGCGGACGGTCGAGGCTTACGTGGACGACATCGTCGTCAAGACCAGGAAGGCGGACGACCTGGTTAGCGATCTTGGCATCGCGTTCAGCTGCCTGTCGGACACGAAGACGCGCTACCCCCAGGTCCAGAAGCTGTTGTACGCGGTAGTCCCCGCGCGGCGCAAGCTTCGCCACTACTTCGAGGCCCACCCAGTCACGGTGGTCTCTTCCTTTCCGCTAGGAGAGATCATTCGCAACCCCGACGCGGCAGGCAGAATTGCCAAGTGGTCCGTGGAGTTGATGGGCGAGACGCTCGCCTACGCTCCGCGCAAGGCCATCAAATCGCAAATCTTAGCCGATTTCGTCGGCCGAGTGGACGGACACGCACCGGCCGCCCCCTCGCATTCAAGCGACGTCGGACTGCGTTCTTCGACGGCTCGGTGATGAAGACAGGAGCGGGCGCGGGCCTGCTCTTCGTGTCACCCCTCGGGGAGCACATGCGCTACGCAGTGCGCCTCCACTTCCCCGCTGTCGGTGCGGAATATGGTCCCGACACTAACCAGTAGATAACGCCTAGGTCTATCCCTCAATGGTCGATGCTAAGCAACAAATGACACAAGGTTTTATCCTGGTTCCGGCCGAGGGGGCCGTACGTCCAGCAGGGGCGTGCTCGTGGCACTATATTGCTCGGCACCGGGGGTGCTCGTAGTGGGGCAAGTACAAGCAAGGCGGGAGAGGAAGCGTGGCTTCCAAGTCCCTAGTGAGTGGCTGAAGATGTCGTGGGAGAATAAGAGAGTGAGTGCACGGTGTGTTGTGTTCAACTGTGCTTGTTCCTCTGAACTCGTCCCCCCGCGGCTGGGGGCTCGCCTCCCCCTTTTATAGGCCAAGGGGCGGCGAGTTACATGCACGCCGCGCTTCCTAGCTATGTGTGGGAGCACGTCGCGCTATGGTGTAGAGCGGGCGGCCGTCCGACGATCTTCGCTACGATTCGGCCATGATGGCCTACCTTGTACCCGAACAGGTGGCGGTTCGAGGGTAGGAGGCGGCGGATGACGATGGCGTTCTCCTCGATAGGCTTCGAGGGAGGTGCCGATGATGATCGGTACGGGGGCATGTGAGCGGGCGAACGGCGTTCCTTCCCAATGAGCTCCGCGGTGGTGGAGTGGTTGCCGCAAGGTGCTCGGGCGTGCGCCCGCGGAGTCGGGCGTGTGCCCGCACGCGCGGTACGGCGGCGCGCGCGCGTTACGGTGGCCGGGATGGCCGCCCACCGGCCTAGCGCCCCTCACCTAACCTGCGGGGGTCACGGGAAAGTGGAGTCGAGGGTGCGCCCGGCCCCCTCTCGAGGGTCGGGCGCGTTAGCCGTGCGGCAGCGTGCGCACGGTGTCACGGACCGACACCGGCCGTACGGCGCACGGTCCACCCCACGCGGGCGGGGATGGGCTCCTCCCCGGGGAGTTGGTGCGGCGGCACCGGGGCGCGAGCCCCCGGCGCATGATGGCGCCGTCCCGCGGCGTCGGGCGTTAAATGCCCAAGTACGGGGCCGGCGCACGCGTGCGGGGCGCCCGTGAGCGTGGCGGGCCCCGGCCGAGGGCGGAGCGGACCCTCGAGCGAGACGGGACTCGCTCGAGGGGAGCGCGCCCTCGAGCGGGGCGGGACCGCTCGAGGGAAGGGGTCGCCCCTCGAACGGGGCGAGCCCGTTCGAGGAGGGGGTTGCCCCTCGAACGGGGCGGAGCCCGTTCGAGGAGGGAGCGTGCCCTCGGCGAGGCGGAGCCTGCTCGAGGGGTCTTCCCGCACGGGCCGTCTTGGTGGGCCTCCCGAGTCCCGCCGCATGGGCCATGTCCCCGCATGGTTAGTTTCCGCATGGTTAGGCTTAGCTTATCTCGAAGCGGGGGGTTTTAAGTGAGGGTTCCCCCATTGTTTAAGGGGACCCCTAGGGGCGGTCCCCGGCGTAGCCCCCGAGCGGCCGCGGGTTTGCCATTGAGGCTCCCGCGGATGTCGGAACCTACCGATAGGACGTTCTTCCCTCCTTGTTTGCGAACGCTTTCCGTGGGGCCGCGTCGGCGGACCCGCGGGTCTAGCCCCGAAGCCCCTGCGGCAGAGTGTGGGTTCTCCTCCGCGAGGGGTTAACCGCGAGCGATTCGGTCGTAAAGGCGTGGCACATATGCCAACCGGCATCGGCGGTGTTTCGGCCGCATCGGGGGTGCACGCTCCCCTGTCACTGTCTCCGGCGGGTGCAATTTCAAGGAGGTGTAGCCGTGCGTCAAGCCCCCGAGCCTTGGCCTGTTCGAGGCGATCGGGTCGAGCTTGACGACTTGTTTTTTAACGCGCCCTCGCCGTCCCTCCGCGGGACGGAGGGTGAGGTTTCCACGACTCCCATCGAGCGGGTCGCGAATCGCGGATTCCTCATCGAGCCGCTAGCGGGTGGTTCAGGTGGACGTCCATGCCCCGTTCGATAAGGGTAGGCCGCGCGGTCCCGGAGACACGTCCATGGAAGCGCTTGCGTGGGTTTGCTAGGTGGGGCTCGGTCCCGTTCGCTAGGGACCGAGGGCGCGGAAGCTCTCCCCTCGGTGGGATCCCCCGCTAGCTGCCCTCGGCTCTCGAACACGACATGTGGGGCACCCTCGAGCCGACGGGCTCGAGGAACGGCTCGAATGCGCGTGCCCTCGTCGTCCCTAACTCGTGATCCGAGGCGCCCGTTCGAACCCGTCGAGGGTCGCTTCGAACCTCTCGATCGCAAGGCCGTGCGGGGCCGTGCCTTGGCTAGCCCCCGTCTTTTTGCGTTCGCGGCCGTCGAGGGGTCCGGGCGTGCCGACCCTCGAGGTGCCGGTTGGTGGCGTGGCGCGGCATGAGTGCTTTCGGTGTCGCTCTGTTTCAAGCGTGACCTGGGCGATCCTCTTACGCGCGTGCCTTCTTTAGGGGGTTGACATCATCTCGAGTTGGGGGTCATGCCGCTCGAGGGTTCTACGTGGCATGGGTGCCCGCGGCTGCCTGCTCTACACCGAGCAGGTCCCGGGCGACCTTCTCACGCTGTCATCCCATCGAGGGTCGCCTTTGTCTCGAGCCGAGGATTCGCCTCGCTCGAGGGCTCTCCTTGCTTGGCAAGGGGCCCGGGCATTTAATTGCCTTGCGGTCGTGGCCGCGGTTTTGCAGCGCGGGCGCGCCTTTTTAGGCGCTGCGGCCGCGCGCGCGCATAGTGGGCGACGTGACCGGCGGACGTGACGGTTTTGCCTCGGTCGCTGCCGGTCTTGCCGTAATGATGACCCGCCTGCAGTGTTAGAGCCGCCGCAAGCCGTGGTGGGGCCCGCCCGTCGACGCGATGGAAAGATTCCTGCAGTTAATGTTGGCGGGGCGTCCGCTCCGGAGGACTCGCCCGTTGCCTATAAAACTGCGGGGAGGAAGGGACGGCGGTTTTTTACCTTGGCTCCTCACCGTTTTTAGTCCTCCGTCCCTTCGCCTTCGCCTCACTCTTGCCGTCGCGCGGGCTCGCTGCTTAGAGCTTTTTCCTCGTTTCCTCGTCCTCCGCCTTTGCACTCGTTCGTCCCCCTTATGGCGCCGCCTCGCCTTCCGATCAGGGTCCCGGAGCCGTACGCCCGGGAGAGGTCGACCGTGGACCCGGCTCGCCCCGGGCGAGGCGGTCGCCGCCGGCCAGCTGTCGGCCAACGAAGAAGGGCGCCCGGCGGAGTGGATCGTGCCGCCGTCGACGCACCTCGAGCCCAATCCGCCGGAGGGTTACGTGGTGAGCTTCCTTCGCTATCACGAGCGCGGTTCAACGCGCCGGCGAGCACATTCATGCGGGCATTGTGCTACCACTATGGGGTGGAGCTGCACAACTTTGCCCCCAACGCCATCTCGCAGGCGGCCACGTTCGTGGGCGTCTGCGAAGGGTACCTGGGGATCCCAGTCAATTGGGAGCTCTGGGTACACCTCTTCCGCGGGGAGCTAATTACGCAGCCCACGTCGGAGCCGAGGACCCGCGCGCGGTGCGCGCCGGCGGGATGTCGCCACCCCGCGGGGGCAGCTCAAGAACTTCTACATCCCCCCGCACCATGACGACGAACAACGCCGGCCGGGAGCGGGGATGGTTTTATCCGCGCAACGCCGAGCCCGGCCTCCCTCCCTACACCGGCGGGTGTTCAAGGAGAGGCCGGACTCCTCGGGGCTACGGGTTGCCTACGGCCAATCATCGGGCGCGGCAAGAATCCGTCCTCGCCGCCCGGCACGGCCGGGCGAAGGAGGGGCTCAACGCGATGGGCGTCCTCGCCTTCCTTCACCACCCGGGTCGTGCCGTTGATGGAGAGGCCCCTCTCGTATCTTCGAGATGACGGAGGCGGCCAACCCCCGTCGACCCGGCGAGGTCGTGGATGCTCCCGACGCCGCTGGAGCGGCCGTACGCGCTCACCCGGGCGCGGAGCGCCGTCGACACCCGGACGCCGGCGCCTGCGGGTCGGACCCCGTGGGATATCGAGATGCTCCCCGTCGGCCCGTTGGTGAGTGTGGTTTTTGATTCTGTTTTAGTCCTTGTTCTTGCTTCCGTTTCCTGATGCGCCATTGCCGCTCTCGCGTGCGAGCCGGTGCGGTTCAACGCCGCCAAGTCCGTTCCACCCACCCCCCGACTCCCGTGCGCTCGGCCGGCGGCGCGCCGGGAGCAAAGCAGGGAGCGGGCGGCGCGCGCGGGGAGGGAGCACGCAAGGCGGCGCCAAGCGCGCCGCGACGCACGGTCCGCGGAGTACCGGCGGCGGGAGGAGCTGGGGCTCTCCTCCCCGGACATCGAGGAGCCCTCGTCCTCGGAGCAGGACGAGGAGGAAGAGTCCGAGGGGGAGGGCCCCTCGGATGTGGTGGCGGCCCTCGCGCCCCCGTCGCCGGATCTCGCGCCGGCGTCAGGGGTGGCTTTGTCCGGGGCGGGCGCGCCGGCGTCCGCCGCCGGGCGCTCATCGTCGGGGGCGGCACGCGCCGCGGAGGTGCCGGCGCGTGCCGCGGAGGCACGCGCGGCGGACGTGCGCGCGCGCGCGCGCGCAGGCGTGCCCGCGCGCGGCGGGAGCGCGTCCGCGCGAGCGGCGTCGTCATCGAGGGGCGCGTCGGGAGGCGTGCCCGCGCGCGCGGGCGAGCGTGCCCCCGCGCACAGCCGGCGTCGGTCGGGGGGTGCGGCATCGGGCGCGCCCTCGCGCGGGGCGGGCGTGCCCGTGCGTGCGCCGGCGCCGTCGGGAGGCGCCGCGTCGGGGCGCGGCCGCTGCGCCGGCCTCGTCAGAGGCCTCGAGGAAAAGGAAGCGGGCCCTTTCCTCCGCGAGGTAAGGGGCCTCTCTTCCTTCGTTTAGCTTTGGTGTGCTGACGATTAGATGTTCTAACCCTCCGTTCGTGTTTGCGCAGGGCGGTGCCAACCGTCCCTCCTCTTGCACCGGCCAAGGTGCTGAGGACGGACGCGTCAATTCCCACCCGGCGGCGCTCGTCGAGGGGGTCGCGCCCGGGGACGACGCGCGGCGGCGGCACTAGCTCGCAAGGCCCGGGCGGGGCCTCGAGGCCCCGGCCGGCGGATCGCCCGTCGCGGCGCAGCCGTAGGTCGCCGGGGGCGGCCGGCGCCGGCCGCCACGGAGGCGCGGCCGCAGCGGTGGCCGCGGCGGAGGTGTCGCCCGCGGTGGCGGCCACCGGCGGAAGGGGCGGAGCGGGCGTAACCTCGCAGGGGCGCCCGCGGATGCGGCGGCACGGGCGGAGGTGGCGGCGACGGCGCCACGACGGGCGCCCGTGGCCGCGGAGGCGCGAGGGAGGCGCCGGCGGAGGCGAGCAGGCGGCTCCTCCCGCCGGCGGTCTCCGAGCGGAGGTGGTGGAGCTCTCGGATGACTCCCCGCCGCCCGGGTGGAATCGGGGGGCCGCCCGGCCCACGACCTCCCCCGAGCCCCGTGAGGGGGCCCTCGTGAGGCGGCGCGAGGGTCACCTGACGGTGGGGGGTCAAGGGCACGGTGCTGGGGCCTCGTCATCCCACGCCGGTCGCCCCGCCCAGGTGGGGGGGCCGTGGAGGATCCCCCGGCGTTTGCTGACGCCCAGAGGGAGCAGGAGCTCTGGGGTGAGCTTCGGAGCCACGGCGCCACGCTCAACCGCGCGTTGAACGAGGCGTTGCGGGTCCATGGCGGCCCGGCCTGGATCGTCTTCCAGGTGAATCATGGTTGCTCGTCTCTTTTCTTTTTTCGTTTCCGTGTGCTGCATTCAGGCCTTGACACTTACGAAATTCGCTGTGTGGATGCCAGGAGCTCGAGCGCCGTGCTCGTGAGAAGTACAGCGCGTTCGACCAGGTGAACGCCGAGGCACGCCAGGCTCCGGGAGCGATGCGCCGCTTTCGACGCGCTTGCGGATGCTCTCGGGACGCCGGAGTACCGGGCCGGTGTACCGGCGATGGCGTGGTGCGACGTGCTCCCCGAGAGCTCGTGCGGTGGCGCGGCGCATCACTCGAGTCTCGAGCGGATCCGCGCAGCCCTCGTCGATCGCGACGAGGCGCCGTGGAACGCGCGTGAGGACTCCGGACAAGACACGGACGCCGGGCCGCCACCCGGGAGGCGGAGGTGGCCACCGCTCGCGCCGAGACCCGGGAGCTCCGCACGTCGCTCGAGGGGGCGCAGGCGCAGCTAGCCGCCGGGGCCGAGGGAGCGGGCGCGCGGGCCGGAGCGAGCCGCGCCAAGGAGGCCGATGACCCGAAGGCCGCCCTCGACGCCAAGGCCGCGGCCCTTGTCGTCGCCGAGGAGCGGCTTCGGCGAGAGCGCATCGCCCGCCGGGGCCGAGGAGCGGCTCCGGCAGGAGCAGGCCGCCCTGGCGACGCCCGAGCGGCGCCGGGAGCCGGGAGCGCGTCGCGCGCGAGGCAGCGGAGAGGTCGCTGAAGGAGCGGAACGCCGCGTTCTCCAAGGTTGAGGACGAGGCGCCGGCGCCGCATCGCCAACGCGCCGGAGATGGCCCTCGTCGAGCAAGGCGAGACCATCCAGCGCCTCGAGGCGGCGCTCGAGTCCGCGCGCCGCGACCTCGATCTGGGGAGGAGACAAGTCGAGGGTAAGTTACTATTTGACCCTGCTTGTTAATTCTTGCTTTAGAGGGTTAGTTTCCCCCTTCTCGATTTCTTGTCGTCTTGTTGGTTCCGTGCTTGCGCACCGCCTTGGGGCACGCCGCCGGGCGGGCCGAGGCCCCGCAGCTTCCTACAACTCCTCCGAGCAGAGCCGGCAGGAGCCGTGGGACGCGGCCCTCGAGACCCGCCGCGTCGTCGAGGAAGGCGAAGCCCAGCCGGCAGCCTCGCTGGCCGTCGCCTGCGCGCCCTCGGCGGCCACGTCACGGAGCGGATGCGCCGGACGTTGCACCTGGGCGTGCAGAAGGCCCTCGGAGTGGTGCGATCCCACTACGAGGTCAACCTCGAAGCGGTGGCGGAGGGCTACATCGTGCCCGAAGGCGTCGAGGACGAGGTGGCTATGGAGCGTGCAGACGCGCTTGTTGCTGACGCCGCCGGGTCGCTCGCCGAGGCCTTCGAAGAATTCCTCTTCCCGGACGCCGCCGATGCTGCCGCTCCATCCGCCTGAAAGCACCTGGGCGCTGAGCCCGTTTTTTGTTCATGTGTATCAGAATTCTGGCCTCGTGGCCTCTTGTAAATAAACAAGTCGTTTCATGAACATGGGCAGTTGTTTGTAAATGGAATCGTTTGCTTATTGCGCTTTTTTCTTCTTCTTCTTCCTGAGTAGATTCTAGTTAGGGGAGTTCGCTTTTCGCAGGGGCCCGCTGGGTTGGAGGCGAGAGAGACGGGCCATAGCCACGCGGCGTAGGCTGTCTCTGGCTCGCGCACTCCTTCCGCTGTGCCGCCTGCGCCCTGTTCGAATCATGGCTCGAGGTTGAAGTGGGGAGCAAACTTAGCGCGTGTTGTTACGTTTTTTTTTGCGCGAAAAAATGAGACCATTTGGGGGGGGGGTGCCCCCCCCCCGCAGTAGCCCCCGAGGGTAACTTGGGTTTCAGGGGAAAGCCGAGTTGCCCTTTTATTAGATTTGGAGTATTTACATAGGTGGCACCAACTGGGGCGTTGGCCGTGTGTTTTTACAACAGAAAAATACTTGGAAATCCTAGCTAAGGGTAGAAGCGACGTAGCTGTTGGATGTTCCAAGCGTTGGTGAGTTCTTCGCCGTCCTCGTTGGCCAGCTTGTACGTGCCCGGTTTGAGCACCTTCACCACGACGTAGGGTCCCTCCCATGGGGGCGATAACTTGTGGCGCCCTCGATTGTCTTGGTGTAGCCTTAGGACCAAGTCCCCCTCGCTGAAATCCCTCCGACGTATCTTGCGTGCTTGGTAGCGTCGTAGGGACTGTTGATACCTTGCGGAGTGCATCAACGCCACGAGGCGTACTTCATCCAGGCCGATCCGCCGAGTCCTCGCGGGCTCGCCGGTTAGCATCCTCGTTGTAGCCTCGAACCTTGGGTGACCCGTATTCCGCATCCGTGGGGAGGACGGCCTCCGCGCCATGGACTAGGAAAAACGGGGTGAACCCGTGGCTCGCTTGGGGTGGTCCTTAGGCTCCACACGACCGCCGGCGCAGTTTGGAGCCATTTTCGGCCGCATTTGTTGAGCCGGTCGAAAATTCTGGGCTTGAGGCCTTGTAGAATCATGCCGTTGGCACGTTCCACTTGGCCGTTTGTCCGTGGGTGTGCCACGCCCTGCCCAATCCACGCGGATGTGGAACTTGTCGCAGAACTCCAAGAACTTCCGGCCCGTGAACTGGGACCCGTTGTCTGTGATGATGGAGTTTGGCACTCCAAAGCGGTAGACGATGTCGGTGAAGAACGTGACCGCCTGCTCAGCCCTCAAATTCGTAATGGGGCGCACCTCCACCCACTTGGAGAACTTGTCGATCGCGACGAGCGTGGGTGGGTGAAGCCCCCGGGCGCCTTCCGCAGGGGCCCGACGATGTCCAACCCCCACACAGCGAACGGCCATGTTACGGGGATCGTTTGCAGAGCTTGAGCTGGCAAGTTGGTCTTGCGGGCGTAGAACTGGCACCCTTCGCAGGTGCGCACGATTTCGTTGGCGTCCGCGACCGCGGTAGGCCAATAGAAGCCCTGGCGGAACGCATTGCCAACGAGGGTGCGTGGCGCGGCGTGGTGGCCACAGATTCCCGCTTGTATGTCCCGTAGGAGCTCGCGCCCCTCGGGGATGGGTATGCATCGCTGGAGGATGCCTGACGCGGCGCGCTTGTACAGCTCGCCGTCGACGAGGGTGAAGGATTTGGCCATCCTGGCGATGCGCCGGTCGCGGCCCGGTCTTCGGGGAGTTCCCCTCGAGCGATCCAGGCGGTGTACTTTTCACGCCAATCCGCTTGGACAGGAGCCGGCTCTGTATCCATCGCGTCGACTTCGTGGGAGCCGTACCCCTCGAGAAGGGAGAGCACGTACGCCTCGTTCGAGGGGTCCTCTTCCATGGGTTCCGCACCCGCTGGATTCGAGGGAGCCCCCGAGGGTCCGCCGTCGCTCGAGGGGTAGGGCTCGAAGGTGACCGATGGCCGCGCGATGTCGCGCGCAAAACGTTCGGGGGAACGGTGATCCGCCCGACGCTATTTTTGCCAGCTCGTCTGCTTCCTCGTTGTACCGGCGGGGTACATAATTAAGCTCGATGCCGTAGAATTTGTCTTCGAGGGCCCGCACGGCTTTGCAGTAGGCCTCCATCTTGTCGTCGTGGCAGCTCGCGTTCTTCATGACTTGATCGATCACGAGCCGCGAATCCCCTCGCACGTCGAGGCGCTTGATGCCCAACTCAATGGCGATTTTGAGGCCGCGAGAAGGGCCTCGTATTCCGCCATATTGTTAGACGCGGGGAAGTGGAGGCGCACCGCGTAGCGCATGTGTTCCCCGAGGGGTGACACGAAGAGCGTGCCCGCGCCCGCTCCCCGTCTTCATCACCGAGCCGCCGAAGAACGGAGTCCAAGCACTCGCTTGAATCCGAGGGGGTGGCAGCGGCGTGTCCGTCCACTCGCCGACGAAATCGCTAAGATTTGCGATTTGATGGCCTTGCGCGGAGCGTAGGCGAGCGTCTCGCCCATCAACTCCACGGACCACTTGGCAACCCCCGCTCGCCGCGTCGGGGTTGCGAATGATTTCTCCTAGCGGGAAGGAAGAGACCACCGTAATCGGGTGGGCCTCGAAGTAGTGGCGGAGCTTGCGCCGCGCGAGGACCACCGCGTACAACAGCCTTCTCGGGACTCCGGGGGTAGCGCGTCTTCGTGTCCGACAGACTTCACCGATGTAGTAGACCGGCCCTCGCACAGCAAGGCATGCCCTTCCTCCGTGCGCTCCACGACGATCACGGCGCCGACCACCCGGGTGGTTGCGGCCACGTAGAGTTGGAGGGGTTCGCCGTCTCCGCGGCGGCGTAAGGATTGGGGCGTGCGTCGGAGACGCCTTCGGCCTTGTCGAGCGCTTCCCGGGCCTCGGCAGCCCAAGAGAAGCGCTCGTGCTTCTTGAGCAGCCGAGAGAGGGGCGGTGCCCTTCTCACCGAGCCTCGAAATGAAGCGGCTTAAGGCGGCGAGGCACCCCAACACCTTCTGCACCCCTTTGAGGTCCCGAATTGGACCCATTCGCTCGAGGGCCGCGACCTTTTCGTGGTTGGCCTCGATTCCCCGCTGGGAGACGATGTACCCTAGGAGCATGCCCCGCGGCACTCCAAAGACACATTTCTCGGGGTTGAGCTTGACCCCCGTTGGCCCGCAGCAGCTCGAACGCGATGCCAAGATCGCTAACCGTGTCGTCCGCCTTCTCGGTTTTGACGACGATGTCGTCTACGTAAGCCTCGACCGTCCGCCCGATATGGTCCCCAAAAACGTGCCGCATGCAGCGGCCGATATGTTGCGCCCGCGTTTCGAGGCCAAAAGGCATCGTGACGTAACGAACGTCCCGAACGGTGTGATGAACGAAGTCGCGAGCCGGTCGGACTCCTTCATTTTTATTTGGTGATATCCCGAATAGGCATCAAGGAAACAGAGTAGTTCACACCCGGCTGTTGAATCAACGATTTGATCTATACGTGGCAAAGGAAAAGGAACTTTTGGACATGCTTTATTGAGACTGGTGTAGTCGATACACATCCTCCACTTCCCATTTTTCTTTTTTACAAGCACAGGATTGGCTAACCACGTAGGGTGGAAAACTTCCTTGATGAATCCGGCCTCGAGGAGCTTTCGCAGCTCCGCTCCGATCGCCCGCCGCCGCTCCTCGTCGAAGCGGCGCGCCCGCCGCCGCACGCCGCGAGCGTTAGGCAGATATCAAGGGAGTGCTCGGCGACCTCCCTCGGGATGCCTAGCATGTCCGAGGGGCTCCACGCGAAGACGTCGGCGTTGGCGCGGAGGAAGTCGACGAGCACTGCTTCCTATTTAGGATCGAGGGTCGAGCTGACCCTCAACGCTTTGCCCTCGGGGGCCGACGGGTCGAGGGGGACCCCTTTGGTTTGCTCGGCGGCCTCGAACGTGCCGACGTGCTTGGCGGCGGAGCTGAGGTCGTCATTGACCATCTTCTCCAAGCAGGGTTCACCCGCCGCTTCATCCAGCGCTAGTGCCTCCGCATGCTCCACGCACTCGACGTCGCAGTCGAATGCGTGCTTGATCGACGACCCGACGGTGATGACGCCGTTTGGACCCGGCATCTTCATCTTCAGGTACGTGTAGTTGGGGACCGCCATGAACTTGGCATAGCACGGTCGCCCAAGGATGGCATGGTAGGCCCCTTTGAATCCCACCACCTCGAATGTGAGGGTTTCTTTGCGGAAATTCTTGGGGGTCCCAAACCGGACGGGCATCGATCCGCCCGAGGGGTTGAACTCCGTTTCCGGCGCGATGCCGTGAAACGGCTTCGTGCTGGGCCGCAGCTGGTCCAGCCCAATCCCCATCAGGCGCAATGTATGCGCGAAGAGGATATTGAGGCTACCGCCTCCGTCCATAAGGACCTTCGAAAACCGGCGCTCCCAATGATGGGATCGACCACCGTTGGTACCGGCCCGGGTTCGGGATGCGGTTTGGGTGATCATCCCGCTAAAGGTGATGGCATCCTTCGACCCGCTGAGAAAGGCCGGAGGTGCCCTTTCGCGGCGAGGACTTCGTGCCGCTCCTTCTTGCGCTCGTCGGGTCGACATGTCGACGTAGGTCCCCCAAAGATGAGGAACACATTTTCGACAAGGGGGGGAAACCACCCGCGTCGCCATCGCCCCCATCCTTCTTGGCCTCCGCCTCCTTCGCGGCGGCACGGCCATAGAACTTCTTGAGCATGTCGCATCGCTCAAGAGTGTGATTCACGGGGGTCTTGTGGTAGGGGCATGGCTTCTTCATCATGTCGTCGAACACCCCCGGCCTCGAGGAGCCTGGCCGAGGGCCCCGTCGGGCCGGGTCACCGCCGAGGGCCTCGGCGTTGCCACCGTCGCGCCCCGCTCGCGCGCGCCCGCGGCGCGGCTTCTTCCCCTTCTTGCCCCGCTTGTCGTTGCGGCGCGGCTCCCTTGGACCCGCCGCCCTCCGCGGGCGTGTCCTCGGAGCGCTTGCCCTTCTTGCCATCGAAGATCGCCCCCACGGCCTCCTCTCCGGGAGGCGAAGCCGGTGGCAATGTCGAACGCCTCGTTCGAGTCCGTGGGGGCCGCGTCCCGGCCCGCGCACAAGGTCCCGCACGTGGTGCCCTCGAGGAACGCGTGCACGATCTCGGACTGTGCTACGCTGGGGAGCTCGGTGCAGCGCTTGGAGAAGCGCCGTATGAAGTCCCGCAGCCGACTCGCCCGGCTTCTCGCGTGCGGGGGAGCGCGTATCCCGGAGTTCCCGTGGCGCACGTACGTGCCCCGGGAAGTTGCCCACGAAGGTGTGGACTAGGTCGTCCCGGTTATGGATCCGGCCGGCGGGCAAGTGCTCGAGCCATGTCCGGCCGCATCGCCCGCATGCAAGGGCGGGTTACGGATGATCACTTCGTCGTTGGTGGCCCCGCCCACCGACGGGGCTGGGCGGTAATCGTGGAGCCGACACGAGGGTCCGTCTCCCCGTTGTACTTGACGATTGTCGAGGGCCGACGGAAGCGCCGGGGGGAACGCCGCCGTGCGGATCTCCCGCCGAACACACGGGTGCCCGGGGGCTCCGCGTTGGGGAGCGATCCTCCCCGCCGTCGTAGCGTCCACCCCTTCGAGGGTGGTAGCCCCCGGCCGCCGCGCGTCCGCCTTGCCGGTGCGCCCGGCGTTGATGACGTTGCGGGCGTCTCCATCCGGGCCGCCCGCGTGTGTCAAGGAGTCGCTCCTTGGCCGGCGTGCGTCCCCGGTCGGCCAGTTGACCCACGTGCACCGAGGGTTCGCCCCCCGGTGCCGGGATCGTCACCCCGCGCGTCCCCCGTTGGCGGATGCGTGAGGCCGAGCTCTCGGCCCGCCGAACGGCCGCTTGCTCAAGGAGGGTCTGCACCTCGCGGTGCATGTCTCGAGCCTCGGGGGTCGACGGTGCCGGCATGGCGCGGCAGCTGTTGCGGCGGCGATGAGCTTTTGGCTTGCCCGCGGCGGAGTATCCGCGTTGTCGACGTTGGGGACGGGGTTGAGGCGGTCACGAACTTGTCGGCCCGGCCTCCCGCGCGCGTTCGCCGCGCGCGGAGGCCTCCCCCGCCATCGAGGCGCGGAGTAGCCGCACCGTCCGTACTCCTCCGCGCCTTGGCCTCGAGCTCGCGAGCTTGGGCCACCGCGCGTCGACGTCGGCCCCGGCCAGGTGCGCTTGGCCCCCGCGGCCGGGGCGCGTGGCGACCCCCCGGGGCCGGCGTGACTTCCCCATCTCCGCGCCCGCCGCACCGGCGGCGTTGGCCGGGTCGTTGGTGATGACGGCGCAACACCTCCCGCGTGGGGTCGTAGCTCCCGTGCCGGGAGTCGTCGGAGCGACCAAACCCGCAGTCCGCGGCGTCGAGGAAGCGCTTGAACGCGACTGGGTCCGGCACGCCGGAGAAGTCCCACTCCGCGTACCCGTGTCGGTTGGCGGGTGGCATCGTGTCGACGGAGCCCAGGGACGACTCGTCCGCTGCTGAAGTGCCAGGATCCCTGGCGACGAAGACGTGCCGACCAGGCGGAACCCTGCGCATTGTCGTGTTGACGTTGGCGTTGTAGGCCGTAGTGGCGCCACGCAGCCCGATGGGGATGCGTGGTCCGGAGACCGCACGCGGTCCTGCTGGGGCGGTGGCGGCCGTCGTGACGGTGGGTGCACCGCGTTGAGCGGCGGCGCGCTCGCCCGCCGCCGCCGGTCCGCGCCCGACGCGAGCGTAGTCCGCAGCGACGACGGCGGCGCGGCGTCGACGGGCCCGCGGCATCCGTGCCCGCAGGCGCCCGCGCCGGGTCGTGCGTGCGGCGGAGACCAGGGCAGACCTGGCCTCGCGCTGCGCGCGAAGCTCCTCACGGTTGGTGAGGCGCATGAGATAGCCGTTCCCCGTGGCCTGGAAGTTCAAGTCCCCGGCTGCATCTCGAACCCGGCCGGGAGGGGGTCCGAGCTACCCATGTTGTAGCGGGTGCTACGGTACTCAGTGCGAATCACCATGGAGGGGGTACGCGAAATGACCTTAGGCGCTCGTTTGCCCCACGGTGGGCGCCAACCGGCCGGTGCGGAATATGGTCCCGACACTAACCAGTAGATAACGCCTAGGTCTATCCCTCAATGGTCGATGCTAAGCAACAAATGACACAAGGTTTTATCCTGGTTCCGGCCGAGGGGGCCGTACGTCCAGCAGGGGCGTGCTCGTGGCACTATATTGCTCGGCACCGGGGGTGCTCGTAGTGGGGCAAGTACAAGCAAGGCGGGAGAGGAAGCGTGGCTTCCAAGTCCCTAGTGAGTGGCTGAAGATGTCGTGGGAGAATAAGAGAGTGAGTGCACGGTGTGTTGTGTTCAACTGTGCTTGTTCCTCTGAACTCGTCCCCCCCCCCCCCCCCCGCGGCTGGGGGCTCGCCTCCCCTTTTATAGGCCAAGGGGCGGCGAGTTACATGCTCGCCGCGCTTCCTAGCTATGTGTGGGAGCACGTCGCGCTACGGTGTAGAGCGGGCGGCCGTCCGGACGATCTTCGCTACGATTCGGCCATGATGGCCTACCTTGTACCCGAACAGTGGCGGTTCGAGGGTAGGAGGCGGCAGATGACGATGGCGTTCTCTGATAGGCTTCGAGGGAGGTGCTGATGATGATCGGTACGGGGTACAGGAGCGGGCAGAACGGCGTTCCTTCCCAATGAGCTCCGCGGTGGTGGAGTGGTTGCTGCAGTGCTCGGGCGTGCGCCTGCGGAGTCAGGCGTGTGCCCGCACACGCGGGTACGGCGGCTGCGCCGTTACGAGGGCCGGGATGGCCGCCCACCGGCCTAGCGCCCCTCACCTAACCTGCAGGGTCACGGGAAAGTGGAGTCGAGGGTGCGCCCGGCCCCCTCTCGAGGGTCGGGCGCGTTAGCCGTACAGTAGCGTGCGCACGGTGTCACGGGACCGACACCGCCGTACCGCACGGTCCACCCCACGCGGGCGGGGATGGGCTCCTCCCCGGGGAGTTGGTGCGGCGGCACGGGCGCGAGCCCCGGCGCATGATGGCGCCGTCCCCGCGGCGTCGTGGCGTTAAATGCCCAAGTACGGGGCCGGCGCACGCGTGCGGGGCGCCCGTGAGCGTGGCGGGCCCCCGCCGAGGGCGGAGCGGACCCTCGAGCGAGACGGGACTCGCTCGAGGGGGAGCGCGCCCCTCGAGCGGGGCGGGACCGCTCGAGGGAAGGGGTCGCCCCTCGAACGGGGCGGAGCCCGTTCGAGGAGGGGTTGCCCCTCGAACGGGGCGGAGCCCGTTCGAGGAGGGGAGCGTGCCCTCGGCGAGGCGGAGCCTGCTCGAGGGGTCTTCCAGACGGGCCGTCTTGGTGGTCCTCCGGAGTCCTGCCGCATGGGCCATGTCCTGCATGGTTAGTTTCCTGCATGGTTAGGCTTAGCTTATCTCGAAGCAGGGGTTTTAAGTGAGGGTTCCCCCATTGTTTAAGGGGACCCCTAGGGCGGTCCCCGACACCCGCGTCCAACAATATGGCGGAATACGAGGCCCTTCTCTGCGGCCTCAAAATCGCCATTGAGTTGGGCATCAAGCGCCTCGACGTGCGAGGGGATTCGCAGCTCGTGATCGATCAAGTCATGAAGAACGCGAGCTGCCACGACGACAAGATGGAGGCCTACTGTAAAGCCGTGCGGGCCCTCGAAGACAAATTCTACGGTATCGAGCTTAATCATGTACCCCGCCGGTACAACGAGGAAGCAGACGAGCTGGCAAAAATAGCGTCCGGGCGGATCACCGTTCCCCCGAACGTTTTTGCGCGTGACATCGCGCAGCCCTCGGTCGCCTTCGAGCCCTACCCCTCGAGCGACGGCGGACCCTCGGGGGCTCCCTCGAATCCAGCGGGTGCGGAACCCATGGAAGAGGACCTCTCGAACGAGGCGTACGTGCTCTCCCTTCTCGAGGGGTACGGCTCCCACGAGGTCGATGCGATGGATATAGAGCCGGCTCCTGTCCAAGCGGATTGGCGGGAAAAGTACACCGCCCGGGATCGCTCGAGGGGAACTCCCCGCGGATCGGGCCGCGGCCGAGCGCGTCGCCAGGATGGCCAAATCCTTCGCCCTCGTCGACGGCGAGCTGTACAAGCGCGCCGCGTCAGGCATCCTCCAGCGGTGTATACCCATCCCCGAGGGGCGCGAGCTCCTACGGGACATCCACGCGGGAATCTGTGGCCACCACGCCGCGCCACGCACCCTCGTTGGCAACGCGTTCCGCCAGGGCTTCTATTGGCCTACCGCGGTCGCGGATGCCAGCGAAATTGTACGCACCTGCGAAGGGTGCCAGTTCTACGCCCGCAAATCCAACTTGCCCGCTCACGCCCTGCAAACGATCCCCGTCACATGGCCGTTCGCTGTGTGGGGGTTGGACATCGTCGGGCCCTGCGGAAGGCGCCGGGGGCTTCACCCACCTGCTTGTCGCGATCGACAAGTTCTCCAAGTGGGTGGAGGTGCGCCCCATCACGAATTTGAGGGCCGAACAAGGCGGTCACGTTCTTCACCGACATCGTCTACCGCTTTGGAGTGCCAAACTCCATCATCACGGACAACGGGTCCCAGTTCACGGCCGGAAGTTCTTGGAGTTCTGCGACAAGTTCCACATCCGCGTGGATTGGGCAGCTGTGGCACACCCACAGACCAACGGCCAAGTGGAACGTGCCAACGGCATGATTCTACAGGGCCTCAAACCCAGAATTTTCGATCAGCTCAACAAATCTGGCCGGAAATGGCTCCAAGAACTACCAGCAGTCGTGTGGAGCCTAAGGACCACCCCAAGCAGAGCCACCGGGTTCACACCGTTCTTCCTAGTTCATGGCGCGGAGGCCGTCCTCCCCACGGATCTGGAATACGGGTCGCCCAAGGTTCGAGGCTACAACGAGGATGCTAATCAGCGAGCCCGCGAGGACTCGCTGGATCAGCTAGACGAAGTACGCCTCGTGGCGTTGATGCACTCCGCAAGGTATCAACAGTCCCTACGACGCTACCAAGCACGCAAGATACGTCGGAGGGATTTCAGCGAGGGGGACTTGGTCCTAAGGCTACGCCAAGACAACCGAGGGCGCCACAAGCTATCGCCCCCATGGGAGGGACCCTACGTCGTGGTGAAGGTGCTCAAACCGGGCACGTACAAGCTGGCCAACGAGGACGGCGAAGAACTCACCAACGCTTGGAACATCCAACAGCTACGTCGCTTCTACCCTTAGCTAGGACTTCCAAGTATTTTCTGTTGTAAAAACGCACGGCCAACGCCCCAGTTGGTGTCACCTATGTAAATACTCCAAGTCTAATAAAAGGGCAACTCGGCTTTCCCCTGAAACCCAAGTTACCCTCGGGGGCTACTGCGGGCCCCCCCCCCCCCCAAATAGTCCCAATTTTTCGCGCAAAAAACGTAACAACACGCGCTAAGTTTGTTTCCTACTTCAACCTCGAGCCATGATTCGAACAGGGTGTAGGCGGCACAGCGGAAGGAGCGTGCGAGCCGAGAGACGCCCTACGCCGCGTGGCTATGGCCCGTCTCTCTCGCCTCCAACCCAGCGGGCCCCCTGCGAAAAACGAACTCCCCTAACTAGAATCTACTCAGGAAGAAGGAGAAACAAAAAGGCGTAATAAGCAAACAACTTCATTTACAGCAACTGCTTATGTTCACAAGACGACTTGTTTATTTACAAAAGGCCACGAGGCCAGAATTCTGATACACATAAACAAAAAACGGGCCTAGCGCCCAGATGCTTTCAGGCGGGTGGAGCAGCAGCATCGGCGGCGTCCGGGAAGAGGAATTCTTCGAAGGCCTCGGCGAGCGACCCGGCGGCGTCAGCAGCAAGCGCGTCCGCGCGCTCCATGGCCACCTCGTCCTCGACGCCCTCGGGCACGATATAGCCCTCCGCCAGCGCCTCGAGGTTGACCTCGTAGTGGGATCGCACCACTCCGAGGGCCTTCCGGACGCCCAAGAGCAACGCCCGCCGCATCCGCTCCGTGACGTGGCCGCCGAGGGCGCGCAGCGGCCGGCCGGCCGAACCGGCCGGCACGGGCCTCGCCTTCCTCGACGACGCGGCGGGTCTCGAGGGGCCGCGTCACGCGCCTCTGCGGCTCCCCGCTCGGAGGAGTTGTAGGAAGCTGCGGCAGGCCTCGGCCCGCCCAGCAGCGTGCCCCAAGGCAGTGCGCAAGCCTGGAATCAACAAGACGACAAGAAATCAGAAAGGGGGAAACGAACCCTCTAAAGAAAGAACTAACAAGCAGGGTCAGACAGTGACTCACCCTCAACTTGCTTCCTCTCCAAATCGAGGTCGCGGCGCGCGGACTCGAGCGCCAACTCGAGGCACTGGACGGTCTCACCTTGCTCGCGGAGAGCCAGCTCCTGGCTGGCGTTGCTGATGCTGAGCGCGAGCGCCTCGTCCTCAACCTGGGAGAATGCGGCGTTCCGCTCCTCCAGCGACTTCTCCGCCGCCTCGCGCGCGACGCACTCCCGCTCCAGCGCCGTTCGGGCGTCGCCAAGGGCGGCTCGCTCCTCGCCGGAGCCGCCCCTCGCCCCCCGGCGGGCGGTGCGCTCCCCGCCGGAGCCGCTCCTCGGGGGCCGGCGACGAGGGCCGCGGCCTTGGCGTCGAGGGCGGCCCCTCGGTCGTCGGCCTCCTTGGCGCGCCGGCTCCAACCCGCGCGCCCACTCCTCGGCCGGCGGCTGCCGCGCCCGCGCCCCCTCGAGCGACGAGCGGAGCTCTCGGGTTTCGGCGCGAGCGGTGGCCACCTCCGCCTCCCGGTTGGCGGCCGGCGTCCGCGTCTTGTCCGGGTCCTCGCGCGCGTTCCACGGCGCCTCGTCGCGATCGACGAGGGCTGCGCGGATCCGCTCGAGACTCGAGTGACGCGCCGTGTCCCCGCCCGAGCTCTCGGGAGCACGTCGCACCACGCCATCGCCCGGTACACCAGCCAGCTGTCTGGCGTCCTGAGAGCATCCGCAAGCGCGTCGAAAGCGCTGCATCGCTCCCGGAGCTGGCGGGCCTCGGCGTTCACCTGGTCGAACGCGTCGTACTTCTCATGGGCGCGGCGCTCGAGCTCCTGGCATCCACACATCGAATCTCGTAAGCGCCAAGGCTTGAATGCAGCACACGAAAACGAAAAAGGAAGAGAGATGAGCAACCGTGGCTCACCTGGAAGACGAGCCAGGCCGGGCCGCCGTGGACCCGCAGCGCCTCGTTCAACGCGCGGTTGAGCGTGGCGCCGTGGCTCGGAGCTCGCCCCGCAGCTCTGCTCCCCCCCCGGCGTCGGAAAACGCGAGGGGGGATCCTCCACGGCCCCCCCCCCACCGGGCGGGGCGGCCGGCGTGGGAGGACGAGGCCTCGGCACCGTGCCCTCGACCCCCCACCGCCGAGGTGACCCTCGCGCCGCCTCACGAGGGCCCCCTCCCGGGGCTCGGGGAGTTCGTGGGCCGCCCGGCCCACCGGTTCCACCCAGCGGCGGGGAGTCATCCGAGAGCTCCACCACCTCCGCCCGGAGACCGCCGGCGAGCGGAGCCGCTTGCGCCACCTCCGCCGGCACCTCCCCTCGCGCCTCCGCGCCCACGGGCGCCCGTTGTGGCGCCGTGGCCGCCGCCTCCCGCCGTGCCGCCGCATCCGCGGGCGCTCCCGCAAGTTGCGCCCGCTCCACCTCCTCCGCAGGGGTCGCCACCGCGGGCCGCACCTCCTCCGTGGCCGCCGCCGCGCCGCCTCCGTGGCGACCGGCGCCGCCGCCCCCGGCGACCTCGGGCCGCGCCGCGCCGGGCCGATCCGCCGGCCGAGGCCTCGAGGCCCCGGCCCGGCCTCGAGAGCTCGTGCCCGCCGCCGCGCTCGTCCCCGGCGCGACCCCCTCGACGAACGCCGCCGGGTGGGGATCGACGCGTCCGTCCTCGGCACCTTGGCCGGTGCAAGAGGAGGAACGGTTGGCACCGCCCGCGCGGTACACGAATGGAGGGTTAAAGCATCTAATCACCAAAGCACACTAAAACCAAACGAAGGGAAGACAAGGCTCCTTACCTCGCGGAGGAAAAGGCCCGCTTCCTTTTCCTCGAGGCCTCGACGAGGCCGGGCGCGCCGGCCGCGCCGCCGCGGCGCCTCCCGACGGCGCCGCCGCACGCACGGGCACGCCCGCCCCGCGCGCGGGCGCGCCCGATGCCGCACCCCCCCGACGACGCCACCGCGCGCGGGGGCACGCTCGCCCCGCGCGCGGGCACGCCGCGCCGACGCGCCCCTTGACGACGACGCCGCGCGCGCGGACGCGCTCCCTCCGCGCGCGAGCACGCTCGACGCGCGCACGGCGCGCGTGCGCCGCGCGTGCCTCCGTGGCACGCGCCGGCACCTCCGCGGCGCGTACCGCCCCCGATGATGATTGCCCCGGCGGCGGGCGCCGGTGCGCCCGCCCCCGGGCGAGGCCACCCCCGACGCCGGCGCCGGCTCGGCGACGGGGCGCAGGCCGCCACCTCTTGCGCGCCGCTCGCTCCTGCTGCTCCCGCTGCGCCGCCCGGCCGAGCGCACGGGAGTCGGGGGTGGGTGGAACGGACTTGGCGGTGTTGAACTCCACCAGCTGCGCGCAAGGGCGACAATGGCGCATCAGGAAACGGAAGCAAGAACAAGGACTAAAACAAAATCAAAAACCACACTCACCAACGGGCCCGTGGGGAGCATCTCGATGTCCCACGGGGTCCGACCCGCAGGTGGCGGCGTCCGAGTGTCGACGGCGCTCCGCGCCCGGGTGAGCGCGTACGGCCGCTCCGGCGGCGGCGTCGGGAGCATCCGCGACCTCGCCAGTCGACGGGGTTGGCCGCCTCCGTCATCTCGAAGATGCGAGGGGCCTCTCGCATCGAGGCACGACCCGCCGATGGTGGAGGAAGGCGAGGACGCTCATCGCGTTGAGCCCGAGCTTCGCCGGCCCGCCGCAGGCGGCGAGGACCGGACTCTTGCCGCGCCCGATGTTGGGCCGTAGGCACCCCGTAGCCCCAGGAGTCCGGCCTCTTCTTGAACACCCGGCCGGTGTAGGGAGGGGAGGTCGGGCTCGGCGTTGCGCGGGTAAAACCATCCCCGCTCCCGGCCCGGCGTTGTTCGTCGTCATGGTGCAGGGGATGTAGAAATCCTTGAGCCGCCCCCGCAGGGCAAGCGACATCCCGCCGGCGCGCACCGCGCGGCGGGTCCTCGGCTCCGACGTGGGCCGCGTGATGAGCTCCCCGCGGAAGAGGTGTACCCGCAGCTCCCAATTGACCGGGATCCCCGGTACCCTTCGCGGACGCCCACGAATGTGGCCGCTCGCGAGATCGCGTTGGGGGGCAAAATTGTGCGCCTCCACTCCGTAGTGGTGGCACATCGCCCGCATGAAGGTGCTCGCCGGCGCATTGAAGCCGCGCTCGTGGTAGCGGAGGAAGCTCACCACGTAGCCCTCCGGCGGGTTGGGCTCGTGGTGCGTCGCCGGCGGCACGATCCACTCCGCCGGCGCCCTTCTTCGTTGGCCGACAAGCCGGCCGGCGGCGACCGGCCCCGCCAAGTGCGAGCCGGGTCACCGTCGACTTCTCCCAGGCGTACGGCTCCAGGATCCTAACGGGAAGCTGAGGTGGCGCCATGAGGGGGACGAAGGAATGCGAAGGCGGAGAACGAGGAGCGAAGGAAAAAAGCTCTAACAGCGAGACCGCGCGGTGGCGAGAGCGAGGCGAAGGCGAAGGGACGGGGGACTGAAAGTGGTAAGGTGCCAAGGTAAAAAACCGCCGTCCACTTCTCCCCGCAGTTTTATAGGCAACGGGCGAGCTCTCCGGAGCGGACGCCCCGCCAGCATTAACTGCAGGAATCTTTCCATCGCGTCGACGGGTGGGCCCCACCACGACCGCAGCGGCTCTAACACTGCAGGCGGGTCATCATTACGGCGAGGACCGGCCGCGACCGAGGCGAAACCGTCACGTCCGCCGGTCACGCCGCCCACTACGCGCGCGCGCGCGCCGCGCCGCCAAAAAGGCGCGCCCGCGCTGCAAAACCGCGGCCATGACCGCAAGGCAATTAAATGCCCGGGTCCCTTGCCAAGCAAGGAGAGCCCTCGAGCGAGGCGAACCCTCGGCTCGAAACAAAGGCGACCCTCGATGGGATGTCAGCGTGAGAAGGTCGCCCGGGACCTGCTCGATGTAGAGCAGGCAACCGCGGGCACCCATGCCACGTAGAACCCTCGAGTGGCATGACCCTCGACTCGAAACAAAGGCGACCCTCGATGGGGTGTCAGCGTGAGAAGGTCGCCCGGGACCCGCTCGATGTAGAGCAGGCAACCGCGGGCACCCATGCCACGTAAATAAACCCTCGAGTGGCATGACCCTCAGCCCGAGACAATGTCAACCCTCTAAAAGAAGGCACGCGCGTAAGAGGATCGCCCAGGTCACGCTTGAAATAGAGCGACACCGAAAGTACTCATACCGCACCGTGCTGCCAACAAGCACCTCGAGGGCTGGCTCGCCCAGACCCCTCGACGGCCGCAAACGCGAAAAGACGGGGCTGTCCATGCACGGCCCCGCACGGCCTTACTGATCAGAGGTTCGAAGCCTGACCCTCGACGGGTTCGAACAGGCGCCCCAGATCACAGAGTTAGGGACGACGAGGGCACGCGCATTCGAGCCATTCCTCGAGCCCGTCGGCTCGGGGGTGCCCCACATGTCGTGTTCGAGAGCCGCCGAGGGCGCCTAGCCGGGGGGATCCCACCGAGGGAGAGCTTCCGCGCCCTCGGTCCCTAGCGAACGGGACCGAGCCCCACCTAGCAAACCCACGCAAGCGCTTCCATGGACGTGTCTCCGGACCGCGCAGCCTACCCTTATCGAACGGGGCATGGACGTCCACTTGAACCACCCGCTAGCAGCTCAATGAGGAATCCGCGATTCGCGACCCGCTCGATGGGAGTTGTGGAAACCTCACCCTCCGTCCCGCGGAGGGACGGCGAGGGCGCGTTAAAAAACAAGTCGTCAGGCTCGACCCGATCACCTCGAACAGGCCAAGGCTCGGGGGCTTGACGCACGGCTACACCTCCTTGAAATTGCACCCGCCGGGAGACAAGGATGGGGAGCGTGCACCCCCGATGCCGGCCGAAATACCGCCGATGCCGGTTGGCATATGTGCCACGCCTTTTCGACCAAATTGCTCGCGGTTAACCCCCGCAGAGAGCCCACACTCCCCGCAGGCTTCGGGGCTAGACACGCGGGTCCGCCGACGCGGCCCCACCGGAAAGCGTTCGCAAACAAGGAGGGAAGAACGTCCTATCGCAGGTTCCGCATCCGCGGGAGCCTCAATGGCAAACCCGCGGATGCTCGGGGGCTACCGTCGGGGACCGCCCCTAGGGGCCCCCTTAAACAATGGGGGAACCCTCACTTAAATCCCTGCGTCGAAATACGCTAAGCCTAACCATGCAGAAACTAACCATGCGAGACATGGCCCATGCGGCAGACTCCGGAGGCCCACCAAGACGGCCCGTCTGGAAGACCCCTCGAGCGGCTCCGCCTCGC
This sequence comes from Cenchrus americanus, assembly GCA_947561735.1. Classification (NCBI taxonomy): domain Eukaryota; kingdom Viridiplantae; phylum Streptophyta; class Magnoliopsida; order Poales; family Poaceae; genus Cenchrus; species Cenchrus americanus. The sequence continues at coordinate 157,590,172 of OX387242.1, read as the reverse complement.
CCGAGGGCACGCTCCTCCTCGAGCGGGCTCCGCCCCGTTCGAGGGGCAACCCCCTCCTCGAACGGACTCCGCCCCCATTCGAGGGGCGACCCTTCCCTCGAGCGGTCCCGCCCCGCTCGAGGGCTCGCTCCGCCCTCGGCCGGGGCCCGCCACGCTCACGGGCGCCCCGCGCGTGTGCGTCGGCCCTGTACTTGGGCATTTAACGCCCTGACGCCGCAGGACGGCGCCATCATGCGCCCGGGGCTCACGCCCCGTGCCGCCGCACCAACTCCCCAGGGAGGAGCCCATCCCCGCCACTGTGGGATGGACCGTGACGGTACGGCGTGTCACTCCCGTGACACCGTGCGCCCGCTACTGTACGGCTAACGCGCCCGACCCTCGAAAAGGGGCCGGGCGCACCCTCGATTCCACTTTCCCGTGACCCTGCAGGTTAGGTGAGGGGCGCTAGGCCGGTGGGTGGCCATCCCGCCACCGTAATGGCGCGGCCGCCGTACCCACGCGTGGGTGCACGCCCGACACCGCGCGGCGCACGCCGGGCACCGCGGCAACCACTCCACCACCGCAGCTCATTGGGAAGGAACGCCGTTCGCCCGCCCCCGTACCCCGTACCGGCCCATCGTCGCACCTCCCTCGAAGCCTATCAGAGGACGCCATCGCCATCTGCCGCCTCCTACCCTCGAACCGCCACTGTTCGGGTACGAGGTAGGCCATCATGGCCGGATCGCAGCGAAGATCGTCCGGACGGCCGCCCACTCTACACCATAGCGCGACGTGCTCCCTCATGTAGCTAGGCAGCGCGGCGTGCATGTAACTCGCCGCCCCCTTGGCCTATAAAAGGGGGAGGCGAACCCCCAGCCGCGGGGGGGGGGGGGGGGGACAAGTGGAGAGGAACGAGTTCAGTCGGACACAACACACCGTGCACTCACTCTCTCATTCTCCCACGACATCTTCAACCACTCTCACAGGGACTTGGAAGCCACGCTTCCTCTCTCGCCTTGCTTGTACTTGCCCCACTACAAGCACCCCCGGTGCCGAGCAATATAGTGCCACGAGCACACCACTGCTGGACGTACGGCCCCCTCGGCCGGAACCAGGATAAAACCTTGTGTCATTTGTTGCTTGGCATCGACCATTGAGGGATAGACCTAGGCGTTATCTACTGGTTAGTGTCGGGACCATATTCCGCACCGACACCTTCCATTCTCTATACTTGATGGTCACGTTGTCCCTTACAATTGCCCCGCGTTGAGACATGAACTTGTCCTTGACTTTTTTTGGAGCAACAGGCTGGCCAAGCTCTGACACCTCCGTGATACGATACATCACATCACCGACGATTAGTTGTGCACGACCTCTCTTGGACTTTTTCGTCGTCGATCTAGAAGCCTACAAGAATTAACAGTAATTTTCCATGAATCGACATAAATTTATGAGAATATATAAGAAATGGGGTTATCGAATTAATACTAATGAACTTAATGCATGATATGTATACCTCGTTGGAACCTTCTGCATTAGCATCCTCAAGGTCGTCATTATTTTCTGAGTCAACGACTATGTCTTCCTCGTTATTTGCAAAGTCATCGGCGGTGACGCCACCTTGACCAATCATATTTAGAATAATTTCCTCGTCCGTGTAGGATGCAAAGGCATTTGCACCGCCAGGAATAATCTGCTCCATAATCCTTTCATCGTTGTCATTGTTATCCATCTAGAATTAACCGAAATTTTCTATGAAACGACACGAATTTATGAGAATATACAATAATTTCTATGTATTTCTAGTATCCATGTAGAATAAACACTAATTTTCTATGAATCAACATGAATTTATGAGAATATACAACAATTTCTATGTATTTCTAGTATCCATCTAAAATAAACAGTAATTTTCTATGAATCGACACGAATTTATGAGAATATAAAATAATTTCTATGTATTTCTAGTACCCATCTAGAATAAACAATAATTTTCTATGAGTCAACATGAATTTATGAGAATATACAATAATTTATATTTATTTGTACTATCCACCTAACATAAACACTAATTTTCTATGAATCGACGCAAATTTATGAGAATATACAATAGTTTCTATGTGTTTCTAGAATCGGTAGTGTCGCCTACTGCAGTCGGCGAGGAGAAGAGCCTGGATCCTGGAGTGCGTCGAGAGAGGCAGTGGGGAACCAGGGCGAGACGGCGGCAGGATCTTGGGTGTGTCGGGGAAGCAGTGGGGAGCTGGGGCGAGATGGCGGTCGGCGATGCTATGGGGAAACATATTAATTAGAATTATTACATACATGTTTAGTACAATTTTATACATAAATTTATTCTTCAAAAGAAATAAAAAAACGTTGACGCAAACAATTAATTTGCTTGCGTCAGCAAGACCCAGTTTGGGGGTAGCAGGGCAGGGTCGGTGTACACCGGCGGCCGGGGTGGGGGGCGCCCCTACCGGCGTTGGGGAGGACAACTGTAAGGCGCCCCTAACAGCAAGACGAGGCCACGATGTTGATGCGCGGTCAGAGGAGACGACGCTCAGGATGGCCGGGTGGCAAGGCGCGCGGCGGCGGCAGAGCCCCGGAGGCCGGGGAGGACGACGCAGAGGAGAATGATGGGGAGGAGGCGGACGCGAGGAGTATGGGGATCAGGAGCCCCGGAGGCTGGGGCAGGTCGGGGAGGAAGCTGCCCGCGTTCCGGGGGCCGACGGCGGCGTACCGGTGGCGTGACGGAGGCGAGGGCGTCGATAGATTTCGGGAGGCCGGAGACAGTAGAGAATCCCGTGGGGTAGAGGACGGGGGCGCCGTGGAAGGCAGCTGTTGGGGAGGATGACGGCGGCGGCGGTAGAGGAGGACACGACGACGACGATGGCGGTGGATAGGTAACGAAAACTGGCTAAGTGCTGGAGGGGGAGGGTCACTGCTTTTATATATAGACACAAATTTAGTCTCGGGTCATGTAACGAACCGTGACAAAAGGCCGACAAAAGGGGGGGCTTTTGTCACGGTTGGTAATACCACCCGGGACTAAAGGGTGATTTCGCGCGGGAGTCTCAAAAGGGGAAATTTCCCTCTTTAGTCCCGGGTGGTTTTACGACCCGAGACAAAAGGCCTCCCTTTTGTCTTGGGTCATAACACCACCCGGGATTAAATTTCTATTTTGCGCGAGACTTTAATTCTTATCCCATTTTCCCTCCTCATTTTCTCATTCTTTCTCTTTGCAACATTTTTAAAAAAGTGGTAAGTTTAATATTTGAACCATGCATAATTATATTTCGTTAAGTGTTAACAGCCTTAACTTTCCAATATAAGAAATAATTTAATAGTTGAAATAATTACTTTCTTTTCGGACTCGACAATATTTGGCTCCTAAGACATAAGAAAAATGCTCAACTCATTCAGAAAAATGTCAAACTTTGTGGTTACTTCTCACAGGGCATCTGAAAGGCTTTAACAAGTTTCAGTTCAAATAACTAAAGGAATACACTCACAGAACATTACACAAATGTTTTGAACATTATTCATTATATAATAGTATTGAAGTTTCTTTTCTTGACAAAAGTTCCTTGGTCATGGTCGTGACGTAAGTATGGTGTCTCTTCATTTCCAAGTAGTATGCTTGGGTCAACATCGACAATGAATGGAGGCATGCCATCGAACTGATCATAGTCATTTGATTTGTCTGTTCTGTCCTCGACTCCCACGATTACTCTTTTACCTGGAAGAACAATGTGTCGCTTTGGCTCTTGTGGTCCTTCGAGATTTTTATTCTTTGGTTTGCTAGTCATATGCTTGACATAGAAAACTTGATGCACACTTTTGGAAAGGACGAATGGTTCATCTTTGAAACCAATCTTGGTCAGGTCGACTATTGTCATTCCATATTGATCTTTCCTTATGCCACCTCCAGTTAGTTTTACCCATTGGCAAAGAAATAGAGGGATGTTAAGTGGCCTGTACTCAAGATCCCATATCTCTTCTATGACACATAATACGAGTTCTTGTTATTGTTGCTGTCCATGGCGTCTATACGAACACCACTATTTTGGTGTGTGGTTTTCCGATCTTGGTCTCTTGTGTAAAAAGTATAACCATTTATATCGTAAGCTTGGAATTTGACAATTGTGCTAGGTCCCCTGGCTAACAAAGCGAGTTGTGGGTGAATTGTGGAATCACCAATGACTTGTTCACTCAACCATGAGGGCAAATTTTCCAGGTCATGGCGTGTAACCCATGCTTCGGTTTTGGTTGGATTTTGTGAATAAATAATCTGCTTGTGCTCCTCAATGTACGGAGTCACCAAGGTTGATTGTTGCACATCAGCTATGTGTGCTTTATTGAACAAATCAGTATCATTGTTGAAACATGCTTTCCTTCCAATGGTGCCCTTTCCTAGTAGCCTCTCCTCGCGTTGTGATACTGGAACCCCAATCGAGTCAATTGAGTCGACAAAGTCCACACAAAACTCAATGACCTCCTCAGTAACATATCCTTTGGCGATGCTTCCTTCCGGACGTGCGCGGTTAAGATCATATTTCTCGAGGACTGACATGAACCTCTCAAAAGGCCACATGTTGTGCAAGAATACTGGTCCAAGAATAGTAATCTCTTTCACATGGTGCACCAGTAGGTGTGTCATAATATCGAAGAACGAAGGTGGAAATGCCAACTCATAGCTGACAAGACATTGCACAACATCATTCTATAGCTTCACTAGGTTCCTTGGATCGATTTCCTTCTGTGAAATTGCATTGAGAAATGCACAAAGCTTTACGAGCGCTAATCGTACTTTCTCTGGTAGAACACCCTTCAACGCAATTGGAAGTAACTGTGTCATCAACATGTGGCAGTCGTGGGCCTTTAGATTTGTGAACTTCTTATCTTTCATACTTATTATCCCTTTTATATTCGATGAGTAACCATATGGAACCTTCATATTGTTTAGGCAATCAAACATGATGTCCTTCTCTTCCTTGCTCAGGGTGTAACTAGCAGGACCTTAGTTATCTTGTTCTTCCTCCTCAACCTCTTCAGGATCTGCTTCTTCCTCATCAACCTCTATTGAAGGTGCTTCATTCCTATGGATATTTTTCAGGTCCCGTCCTGCTTCCAATGTATCCTTAGAGTTCTTGTAACAACCCAATAATCCTAGGACATTCAGACAAAGATTCTTCGTCAAGTGCATCACGTCAATAGCATTTCGGACCTCAAGAATTTCCCAATAAGGTAACTCCCAAAATATAGATTTCTTCTTCCACATTGGTGCACGCCCATTAGCATAATGTGGAACAGGTTCACTACTGTCTGTCGGTGTTTTGGATCGGCAACCTACTAAGGGGAGTACCCGAAGTAGATGAATGTGGCCTCACCGAGATCGGTAACTCGAAGGAAGAGACACGTGACACACAATTTAGACAGGTTCGGGCCGCGAGGTGCGTATTACCCTACGTCTTGTATGCTGCGTAGCTCTGGATTGATTGGGTACGATTACAAGATGATGCAATCTTACGCCGTGAGATGAGATGATCTAGAGAGGGGTCCCTGCCTCGCCTTATATAGTCCGAGAGGCAGGGTTACAAGTCGGTTCAGGGAGAGAGTACTAGTCGAGTACATCTAGGAGTCTTCTATACAGTGCGGGACATGTACAGCTTCCTAACCGAGTACTTCTTCTCTGTAGTCCTTGTGCTTCACGCCATCAGGTGCCGTGCAACGCAAATCGGGTAGTCCCAAGGGCCCACCGAGTAGTCGGTCCTGGCACCCACCGAGGTAGTGGCCCAAGGAGGTCCATACGACAAGCCCCCGAGTACTTTGTAGTCGAGAAGGATAGCTTCAGTAGTCTTGACGGCCTTAACGAGTAGTCCCCAAGCGTCCCCGAGTACTACAAGTCAAAAGTCCTCAAGAGTAGTCGAAGCATCCCGAGGCTGGAATGTACTCCAGCTGATAATTGAGCAGTCCTGAAGTCTTCTCGAGTAGTCCCAAGCGTCCTTGAGTGCTGCCCTTGAAGGTCTTCAACAATGCCCGTGTTGTCTTGAAGTTGAAACTGATATGGAAGTGCGATTGAAAAATCGCACTCCATATGGAGTAGCCGCCGAGCCTTACGTTGAGTTGTAGACTATGTCTGAGGGTCCATCTGAAGTTTTGACAAGAAACTCCCGAAAAATTAGGAGAAAAACCGAAGGACACGTGGCACGGAGCCCCCGAGCCTTGAGTCAAGTACTTCCTCTCGAATTGAAGGGTCATCTTGTAGAATGTGTCCTGAGTTGCTCTTGAGTCTTGCCGCTACCCAGGAAGTCGAGTAGAAGTAGCCGAGCCCCCGAGATGAGGCCCGTCGACTAGTAGAAGTTGAAGGGTCAGGCGGCGCCGCTGAGTCATCCGCGCGCAGACTTATCCATCCAGCCGTTGGAGGGCCGCGTTGACTTATAAATAGAAGCCAAAACTCTTAGGGTTTTTCACCCAGCGCATTCGCAGCCATTCCAAGCAGATCTAGCCAGGGATCACCACCAGTGCGCACTGCCGCTGTAGAGAGCTTGTAGATCCAAGCGCGTGCGCCGTAGAGAGCCATTGCTGTAGCCCCCGAGTGAATGCGCGTGCAGCTGGAGAATGAATCCGTCTCCGTCGAAGACCACGAAGACCGCCAGCGGGAAGAAAAGGGCCCGTGAGGAGGCTGCCGGATCTGCTGCGGGGACATCGCCACCGGTGTCTCCGCCGCAGCTAGATCCAAACCGCGAGTGGAAGAAATCCAAGGTGAAGACCGAAGACCTGCTAGCCCTTCTCAATAGTGGGTTCCTGCGGGAGAAGGAAGTGGATATGTGGAGAGCCGCCGCAGGGGATCCGTACCCCATGGAGAAATACCCGGACGAGATCATGATGTTCGCGCGGTTCGCGGAGTGCGGACTGTCTCTCCCGGCGAGCGACTTCTTCAAGGGGCTGCTGGGGTACTACGACATCGAGTACCTCAACCTAAACCCCAATGGTATCTTCCACACCGCCGTGTTTGTTCATTTTTGCGAAGCCTTCCTGGGGATCAAGCCCCATTGGATCTTGTTCCGGAAGTTCTTCCAGGTGAAGCCTCAACCCAGCGCCAGCAATCCTCGAGTAATCGGAGGAGCGGGGATCCAGATGAGGGAGGACGCGGTAGAGCAGTACCTCTCCTACAAGTCGATAGATTCCAATCAAGACTGGAAGGTCAAGTGGTTCTACGTCACAAACCACCACCTGGGGCTGCCGAAGCCCAGCGGGAAGCAGCCCAAGCACAGGCCATGGTGGAACTCGGAGTCGACGATGCAAGAAGGGCTCCAGTTGCCCGAGTTGTTGGTGAAGATCAAGGCGCTGAGGGAAGCTTCATGAAGCGAAGGGTGCAGCCGCTGATGGCCCGCGACACCCTGGGGTACGAGTACACCGGCGACAACGACACGTCATGGATGCCTGGAGATGAAGTCGACGACGACCACATTGTTGATAGGCTGGCCCGGATCTTCAAAGACATGCCGGTGTACACGCCGTGCCCAGTACCAGAGTTCTCCTCCGCGCGCCCACCAAATAAGGTTAGTAGCTGCATCCCTAGTCGAGTACTTATTACGTAAGAGTAGTCGCACTGATGAGTTGTGCTTCTTGCAGGATGACTTGGCGAAGTTCGTCTCCGAGCCGGTGTCGCCCACAGCTGGTCGAGGTCCCAAAAATGGGGAAGGCCAAGGCCAAGGAGCGGCGGGAAGTTGGCGAGGGATACGACACAGTTGTCGTTGAAGACACGTCCGATGAGCACGACAACGAGGAGACGCTGCAGGACCGCTTCCAGCTGCGGTCGAGGTTCAGCCGCCCTGGCTTGCCTCATATCCCTCTCGTTCAGGATCCACCAGCTAGCCTATAGGCTTGTTTGCCCGCGCCGCTGAGGAAGCCGTGCAATGTGGCCCGCAAATGCGTGGCCAAGAAGTTGAAGGTCACGGAGACCACATCCCGAGAGGTAAGCCATCTTGAAGAAGGCAGTCGAGTACTGATGTCTCGAGTTTGTGTGTTGACGATGAAGTTTCCTTGCTTGCAGGAGATGCCACCTTCCGAGCCCGTTGAGCAGGGCGACGAAGGCGAGTGGGACACGGTGGGGGAGGCAGCTGGGGGTAGTCGTAGCCCAGCCCCCACCATAGAAGAGCTCTTGGCGCAGATGGAGCGCCAGCCCCCTGTTGCTCAGGGGAGCACAGAACCTGCTGTCGCTCCTACTGAAGAGGCAGCGGCCACAGAGTTGCAAGAGGAAGCGCCTGCCGAGGTGGGACTGGTCGACATCGCCAGTATCCTCGGCGCCCCAACCGTGATGGTAGTCCGGTCAAGCTTGTGAGTATTGATTCTTCCCGAGTAGTACTTGGATATGGTAGTCATACTTGATTGACAACCGACTTATGCACTCTGTAGGAAATCGACGGACTTGTCCTGGGAGGGGGATGAACCCGCTGCAGAGGTGGCAGAAGAAGAAGCCGCGCCGCCACCTGAGGAGTCCGTTCTCGCCCCTCAGGCAGAGCCCGAGGCGCCGGCTGCTGAGGCTATGTTGCCTGAGGTCAGCGTCGTTGAAGGTTAGTACTCTCTCAGGTGCGTGTAGCCCTGAAGAGTAGTCGTAGTCGCCAGGTTGGAATGATACACTTGTCCTCTTGTCGACAGGTGTTGAGGCCGAGGGAAGCGATATCCCGTCGGCGGTACTCGTTGAAGATGTAGCACCAGGGACTCAGGAGGCTGCCATAGAAGCCCCCGAGCCGATGGAGGTGGCCGCCGGAGAAGCCGCCGCGGCGACTGGAGGAGAAGGGGACGACGCGCTGCCAGAACCCGCTCTGGAGGTGGTCGTTCGCTCGCCGGAGATCCAGGACGCGGAGCCAATCCACTCGGCACCGATGACCGAAGCCGCTACGAGTAGTCGTGGCGGGCTCGAGCTGTTAGCAGATGATCTCGTCGACCCGGCGACGGTGGCTCGGCACATGGAGGCGATGCGCCAGGCCGAGCAATGGATGAAGGTGAGTTGTCGACACCCTTGAGTAGTCAATCCTTTAGTGTTGAGTACCCATTTGACATGTGTTGTCTGTGTAGGACGTCACGGAGAGGTCCGCCAGAAGTCCAACATGCTTCAAGGCTTGGCGACGCAGTGCTCCGGGCGGAAGCCTTGGAGGAGCAACTCGTGAAGTCTCGGAAGCACGCTGCCGCTATGCAGTCAAAGCTAGACACCGCCTTCGCCAAGTACCACAATGACGTCCAAGAGATGCAGGCGAAGAGCGACGATCTGGTGCTGAAGAATAAGTCTCTCCGCAACAAGAACAAAGGTACACCTTTGTCTTGTTGAGTACTTATTGGAAGTACCTTGAAGTAGTCTGACCCGCTGTGCCTTGTTGATTGTAGAGCTTGAGACTCGAGTAGATCAGCTGAAGGCTTCAGGGACTGATGTGAAGAACCTCTTCTACCGGGAGCAGGAGGCCCGCCAGGTACTGGAGTATGATTATAAGGAGCTTCCTTACGAGTGCGACAAGCACATGGAGCTCCATATTGCATCCGATCGTGACCTCGTCAACTGCTACAAATCCTTGCAGAAGCTGAACGAGGACTGCGAGAGGCTGCGGGCTCAACTCAAGGAACTCGAGGAAGCCGCGCTCCCCATCGCGAGGCTGCTGGTGTCTCACCCTGGCGGTCCGAAGATAGCTCCACTGGTGGACCGGCTGAAGGAAGCCCCCAGCCGCCTGGCGACCTACGTGAAGCACTTGGCAAGTCGATCCCGAACCAGGTGCTGGCCTTCATGAATTCGTACTTCCCGAAGGCTCCCGTAGATGTAGTCGCCGGTGGGCTAGCCGCCAACTGACAGACGAGCAGTATGTGGAGCTGCTGGAGCAGATGGCGCCTATTGCAGCGCAAGTCATCGAGAAACTCAATCTCCAATAGTCCAGTAATAGTTAGCTCGAGCAGTGGTTGTACAAAAACAATTGTAATGAAATTGTTTAAGTATGAATGAAGAAAAACTTCCATGAATGAGTACTCGTTATCGCGATCTTTGAGTGCGGAGTCCCATCGTGTAGTTGTGGCGAGTGGTCGTACTCGCCAGTAGTCCCGTTGAGGGAGGAAGACAGTAAAGTAGTTGATGAATAATCAAACTTTATTACTGAAGAAGTACACCTGGGTGGCCAGGGCCGTTGTTACAGAGTAGTCACCAGGACCCGGAGACCGCTTACAGCTAAGTAGTGCTAGGGCGTGTAGCCGCTTACAGCAGTAGATCCGTAAGTAGCCGTATAGGCTGGATCTAGGAGTACATGGTCTTTCAGTAGACCGCTGCTAGAGTCCTTTGTCGCTCGTCGCAGCCCAGGATCCGTAGGTAGCCGCATGGGCTGGATTCTGAAGAGGAGTAGCCCAGAGACTGGTGCCTGGACCCGGAGGCCGCATACAGCGAAGGGGTAGTCCGGAGACTGGTGCCTGGACCCGGAGGCCGCTTACAGCAGAGGGGTCTTGATGTAGTCATGTAGACTTGAGCCCCCAGGGTAGTCGTGTAGACTAGGCGTAGAACCGACAGAGCTGGTCGACGTTCCATGAGTTGTTGACGTCTTCGCCTTCAAGCGTCTGGAAGCGGTAGGAGCCCGGTCCGGTCACCTTTGCAACTGTGAAGGGACCTTCCCTGGGCGAGCTGAGCTTGTGTAGTCCTTCCGTGTTCTGAATGCGACGGAGGACGGGATCACCGACGTTGAAAAAGCGTTCCTTGATGTTGCGATCGTGGTAGCGTCGGATACCCTCTAGGTACCTTCCTGATTGGACGAGGGCGGCGCAACGAGCTTCTTCGAGTCCATCAATGTCAACTCGTCTGCTGTCTTCTGAGACGCCTTCGTCGTAGTGCTCCACTGCTGGTGAATCCCACATGACATCAGCAGGGAGGATTGCTTCGGAGCCGTAAACCAGGAAGTATGGGGATTGCCCCGTTGGCTTGGAGGGCTGAGTACGTAGCGCCCAGAGTGCACTGGGTAGTTCCTTGATCCACTTGCCTCCTTTGCAGTTAGCAGCATCGTGTAGCCGCTTTTTAAGAGCGTCAAGCACCATCCCGTTGGCGCGCTCGACTTGTCCGTTGGCCCGAGGATGGGCAACTGAGACATATCGGACGTCGATCCCACTGTTCTCACAGTACTCCAAGAACTGGTGATTGTTGATGTTGGAGCCCAGGTCTGTGATGATGCGATTGGGTAGTCCGTAGCGATGCACGAGTTCAACCAGGAAGTCGAGTACCCTGTCAGCCTTGGGGCATGTGACCGGCTTGACCTCGATCCACTTGGTGAACTTGTCGATGGCCACCAATACTCTGTTGAATCCACCTGGCGCAGTTGGTAGTGGCCCAATCATGTCGAGCCCCAGCAGGCGGAAGGCCAGGTTGGCGGTATGGTGACTAGCTTGTAGGCTGGGACGTGTTGCTACTTGGCGAAGTATTGGCACCCTCGGCACCTTCTGACGAGTTCTTCGGCGTCGCCCAGAGTTGTGGGCCAATAGAAAGCTCGTCGGAAGGCCTTACTGACCAGCGTGCGAGAGGACGCGTGGTTGCCGCAGACGCCTTTGTGGATCTCCTCCAAGATGTCCTTGCCTTATTGTCTGGGAACACACTTCATGAGTACTCCGGAAGATGCGCCCCGCCTGTAGAGCTTGTCTCCGATGAGGACGTAGGACTTGGCGTGGCAGATGAGTTGCTCTGCCAAGTTCTTGTCCGAAGGAACTTTCAGCTCGCTGAGGTAGTCGATGAAGGGCTACCTCCAGTCCACGTCGATCATCATGACCTCCTGGCCAGCCGAGGGATGCGCTGGGATAGCGGTCGGTGGCGCCGACTCCAGGATGGATAGCGCGTGAAGCTCGTGGACGAAGACACCCGCTGGTACTTGAGCACGAGTAGAACCAAGCTTCGACAGGACGTCCGCTGCAACATTGTTGTCGCGGACGACGTGGTGGAACTCTAGACCGTAGAACTTGTTCTCGAGCTTGCGGACTTCTAGGCAGTAGGCGTCGATGTTCTCTTTGTTGCCGTCCCAAGACTTGTTGACTTGATTGATGACCACTGCGGAGTCGCCGTAGACTAGTAGCCGCTTGATGCCTAGTGAAGCCGCGAGGCAAAGCCCGTGTAGCAGAGCTTCGTAGTCGGCTTCGTTGTTTGAGACCTTCCAGAAGATCTGCAGGACGTACTTGAGTTGTTCGCCCATTGGAGAGATCAAGAGTACCCCTGCACCTGCGCCCTCGAGGTTGAGTGAGCCGTCGAAGTACATCACCCAGTGCTCTGGTTGCTCGGTTGGAGTAGCTAGCTGATTCTCCCGCCACTCCGCCATGAAGTCGACTAGTGCCTGCGACTTGATGGCTGTGTGTGGCTTGAAGTCGATGTTGAGGACGCCGAGTTCGACTGCCCACTTGGAGATTCTTCCAGTAGCATCTTGGTTGCGCAGGATGTCACCGAGTGGGTAGTCGGTGATGACGGAGATCGAGTACTCCTGGAAGTAGTGTCGTAGCTTCCGCGAGGTGATGAGAACTGCGTACAAAAGCTTCTATACGGGCTGGTAGCGTGTCTTGGATTCTGACAGGACCTCGCTGATGAAGTAGACTGGTCGTTGGACTAGGTAGGCGTGGCCGTCTTCCTGCCGCTCGACGATGATGGCAGTACTGACCACGTGAGTAGTCGCAGCGAGGTAGAGCAGTAGCTGCTCGCCTTTGCGAGGAGCCGTGAGGACTGGTGGCTTTGATAGGAAGTCCTTGAGCTGAGCAAGGGCTTGGTCCACCTCTGGAGTCCAGACGAACTTCTCTTGGTGCTTGAGTAGTTTGAGGAAGGGGAGCCCCCGTTCTCCGAGCTTTGAGATAAATTTGTTCAAGGCCGCCATGCACCCGGTCAGCTTCTAGACGTCTTTGATGCACGTGGGAGCTTTCATGCTGGTGATGGTGGAGATCTTCTCTGGATTGGCTTCGATGCCACGGTGGCTGATGATGAAGCCGAGTAGTTTGCCCGAAGGTACAGACGCACTTGTTCGGGTTGAGCTTCCAGCGGTACTCGCGCAGGGATGCGAAAGTCTCTTCAAGGTCGTCGATGAGGGTACTGGAGTTTCTGATCTTGATGACCACGTCATCCACGTAGGCTTCGACGTTCTTGTTGAGTTGCCTCTTGAAGCAGGCCTGGATAGCTCGTTGGTATGTGGCGCCGGCGTTCTTCAACCCGAAGAACATGGTCGTGTAGCAGTATGCGCCAAACGGGGTGATGAACGCGGTCTTCTCCTGGTCTTCTTCCTTGATCGCGATCTGGTGGTACCCGGAGTAGCGGGCCGAGGAAGCAGAGCAGTCGCAGCCCCCGCCCTAGAGTCGATGACTTGGTCAATCCGCAGCAACCCGAAGGGGTCCTTGGGGCAGTGTTTGTTGAGGTCGGTGTAGTCGACGCACATCCTCCACTCGTTCGAGTTCTTCTTGCGGACGAGGACGGGGTTGGCGAGCCACTCAGGATGGAAGAATTCTGTGATGAAGCCGGCCGCGAATAGTTTTTCGAGTTCCTTCTTGATGGCGTCCCGTCTATCGTCGGCGAAGCGGCGGAGGTGTTGTCGCTTCGGGGTAGCTTTAGGATCGACGTTGAGGGAATGCTCGATCAACTCCCTGGGCACCCCTGGCATGTCTGCTAGCTTCCACGCGAAGATGTCGCGGTTAGCTCGGAGGAAGTTGATGAGCACGTCTTTCTATTTGGGGTCGAGGCCCGCCCCGATGGTGGTGGCCTTGCTGCTGTTGCCTTTCCCGAGGTCGATTGTCTTGACGAGAACTTCCTCAGCTGGCTGAGGCTTGTTTGCTTTGTCGAACTTCTTAGGGATGTCGAGTTCACTTGGGGCCAGCTTCTTCGACGCAGTGTAGATCTCCATCATAGCGTTGGGTACTTGATTTGTGGAGGCAATCTCCACGGCTTCCGTGTCGCAGTCGTGCGAGATCTTCAAGTCCCCTTGCAGTGAGAGTACTCCTGCTGGACTTGGCATCTTGAGCACGAAGTAGGTGTAGTGCGGTACCGCCATGAACTTGGCGATAGCTAGTCTGCCGAGGATGGCATGGTAGGACATCTCGAAGTCTGCGACCTCGAACTTGACATACTCGGTACGACAGTTGTCCCGAGATTCCCCAAAGGTAACTCGCAGGACCATTGAGCTGTGGGATGGCTGCGTTCCCGGGGACGATGCCGTAGAAGGGCGAGGTGCTCTTGGTGAGCATGTGTGTGATGTCGAGCCCCATCTTCTTTAAGGTCTTGGCGAAAAAAGACGTTGAGCCCGCTTCCACCATCGATGAGGACCTTGTTAAGCTTGGAGCCCGCGACTACCGGCTTCGGGACTAGTGGGAACCTTCCTGGTTCAGAGAAGCTTGTCCACTGATCCGCGCGGGAGAAGGTAATGGGTACCTCCGACCACCTGAAAGGGGTTGGAACCGCTGGTTCAATGCTCATAACTTCTCGATGGGTAGCCTTTTGTTCCCGTCTGCTGGGTAGTCCACCGAAGAGGACGTTGACTGTCTTGTCGGGTTCCTGGAAGTTGTCATTGTCGTATAGACCTCCCTGGGCCCGCTACCTCGGTGGGTACCAGGACCGACTACTCGGTGGGCCCCTGGGACTACCTGACTTGCTGTACACGGTACCTGATGGCGTGAAGCACAAGGACTACAGAGGAGAAGTACTCGGTTAGGAAGCTGTACATGTCCCGCACTGTATGGAAGACTCCTAGACGTACTCGACTAGTACTCTCTCCCTAAACCGACATGTAACCCTGCCTCCCGGGCTATATAAGGCAAGGCAGGGACCCTTCTCTGATCATCTCATCTCACGGCGTACAATTGCACCATCTTGTAATCGTACCCAATCAATCCAGAGCTACACAGCATACTGGATGTAGGGTATTACGCACCTCGCGGCCCGAACCTATGTAAATTGTGTGCCACGTGTCTCTTCCTTCGAGTTACCGATCTCGGTGAGGCCACATTCATCTATTTCGGGTACTCCCCTTAGTAGGTTGCCGGTCTAAAACACCGACACCGCGCGCGCGCGGGGGATCTCGCCCGAGATCACATGGCGAACTCGACGGCTCCTGTCTACTTCAAGCCAACCGTCGCCTTCAACCGCGGTGACACCTTCGTTTTCGGCGCTTGGGTCTGCACTGCTGACGGCGCGGGATCTTTCCAACGCCGCCTCACCATGCCGCCCAACCCGGAGACCAGCTTCGTGACGCTCCATGAAGTTGTCACAGGCGAACTCGCCGGCAAATTCGGCGAAATTTCGCTCTTCAACCATCACGCCGACTTCGAGCTCGGGTCCGCTTCCAACTCGAACTCGACGTCTCCGAGGGCTATCACATGCGAGCCGGCTGCTCAGCCATCGCATGTGGTCCTCCCACCCCGCGAGCGCTCCATGCGTGGCCCCCGCAACCCTTGCAGGGCCCGCACGGGGGCTCCCTCTTCGCGCCGGGCCGGCAAGGAGCCCGTACCCGAGTACAATTCGGATTCCGACACCGCCCCCGGCCACGCTTCGGACTCCAACCCCCTCTTTCGTTTCTACTCGGATTCCGCATACGAGTTCGACTTCGGGTCAGACCCAGAGGATCCCGAGTCCGAGGACAACACTACTGAGCATCCCTTATCAGGGCCGGCCTCTAGGCTGGTTATAACGTCCACACCTGCCGGAAGATTCGTCTACTGGCCAGACCGCAAGCCCACGGACCTGATAAGTGGAGGCTCACACTACGTCACCTACCTCGACTCGCTCCCGTTCCAGGAGGGAACACCACTTGCCCGGGCTGACTCGTACACTCCAACTGAAGTGGCAAGCTCTGAGTCCCGCCTTGGCAACCTCGATCGCCAAGTCTTCATGGCTGCCGGCGACACCCCCGGACCATTAGGGATGGCTCAAGACAAGTACCTTGAGGACATCTCTGCAGACGAGCTGTCTGCTGATGCACCTGCAGACGAGACTGCCGCCAACAGGGATGCTCGACGTGAGTGTAATAGGAAGCGCAACGAACGGCGCCGGAGTCTCAGAGACAACCTCCCCATCCGCAACCTTGCGGAAGCTTTCGAGGCGGTCGAGAGTAGAGTACACACTACCCCCGAGCAATGCCTCATGTTGATCACAACGATCGCACGCCAGGCTCCGGGTATACGCGCCGGAGAAGTCATCACCAAGCTCGCAGAAGACGCTTACTTCATGCGAGTCGACAACAGGGTCACCCAGCCGCCACCCACCAGGAACCGCGACAACGAAGTTGCAAGTCGCAGTGCTGACCTCGGCGGCAACCGTACTCGAGCCGAGCTGCCAGCTCAGCCCAACCGTACTCGCGCAAACACCGGCGGACCCTCACAGGGTGGCAACAGCCATCGCGAGGTCATCCCTCACCGCGCTCCTGATGGCGGCAGCCGTGACCGTGACGGCGGCGGCAGCGACGATGGAAGCTCCAACCACGGAGCCAACAGGAGGGCTGGCGGCGGCGGCAACCGCGGCGGTCGAAACCACACGAACAGCCACGCCTCCGGTGCCTCACAGGGTGGCTACGACGCCCGCCAGAAGATTGAGGAGCTGCAGCGGAAGAAGTCAGCCACTGCAGGCGACAACGACGGCTTCCCCGCCTTCTCACCTCGACTTCGCAACTTGCTCCTCCCCGACAAGTTCAAGCCTTTGGGGATCACCAAGTACGATGCGAAGCAGGACCCCATTCGGGCTCGTGTGCTATGCCCTCTCCATGGAGAACGCCGGCGGCAACAACGACACCAAGTGCCTCTACTTCCCCTTCTCGCTGGACCAAGCCCCACTCACATGGCTCGAGTCCCTGGACAAGCACTCGATCGACAAGTGGGACCAGCTGAAGGAGCAGTTCACCAGCAACTTCGCGGGCGCCATGGGTCGCTCGGGTACTCGCATGGACCTGGCCATGGTCAAGTAGGAACAAGGTGAGACCCTCCGCAAGTACATGCGCCGCTTCTTCGACAAGCGCGCTACCGTAGTCGACGTCACCGACAAGGAGGTCATTGACCTCTTCCAAGACGGCCTCTACCACCGCCGCACCTTCGAAGACTTTGGTCGTCGCCGCCCCAAGTCCATCCCTCACCTCAAGGACATGATCACGTCCTGGGCGGATGAAGAAGACAAAGCCAACGCCACGTACGACGCCATCCGTGGCAAAAACAAGCAGAACGCAGGCGGCGGCAGCGGTAACAACGGGAACCAAGGCGGTCGCAGCAACAACAACAACTACTCGGGTCCCAACCGCAAGCGCAAGCCAGACAACACTGTCGCGGTTATTCAGCACCCTGCGAAGGAGAACTCAAAGAAGAACTCCGACAGCTTCAAAGACTTGCTGAAGGAGAAGTGCCCGTGGCACCTGGATGGCAACCACACCACCGAGCAGTGCTACCAACTCAGGCGAGCACTCAAGAGTACTCCAGAGCCACCGCACCCTAATGACAAGAAAGGCAAGAAGAAGAACGACTGAGACAACGGCGACTTCCAGGAACCCGACAAGACTGTCAACGTCCTCTTCGGTGGACTACCCAGCAGACGGGAGCAAAAAGCTACTTGTCGAGAAGTCATGAGCATTGAACCAGTGGTTCCGACCCCTCTCAGGTGGTCGGAGGTACCCATCACCTTCTCTTGCGCGAATCAATGAACCAGCTTCTCCGAACCAGGGCGGTTCCCTCTCGTCCTGAAGCCAATGGTCGCGGGCTCCAAGCTCAACAAGGTCCTCATCGACGGTGGAAGCGGGCTCAACGTCCTTTTCACCAAGACCTTGAAGAAGATGAAGCTCGACATCAGCCACATGCTCACCAAGAGCAACACGCCTTTCTACGGCATCGTCCCCGATAACGCGGCTATCCCGCTGGGCTCGGTGGTTCTGCCAGTTACCTTCGGGGAATCTCGGGACAACTATCGTACCGAGTACATCAAGTTCGAGGTCGTAGACTTCGAAACATCCTACCATACCATCCTAGGCAGACCGGCCATCAGCAAGTTCATGGCGGTGCCCCACTACACCTACTTGGTACTTAGGATGCCAATTACAGCAGGTGTACTCTCTCTCCAAGGGGACTTGAAGATCTCGCACGACTGCGACACCGAAGCCGTGGAGATCGCCTCCACAAATCAAGTACCCAACGCGATGATGGAGGTCTACGCCGCGTCGAAGAAGCTTGCAACAAGTGAACTCGACATCCCTGAGAAGTCCGACAAAGGCAAAAAGCCTCAGCCAGCTGAGGAGGTTCTGGTCAAGACGATCGACCTCGTGACGGGCGACAGCAGCAAGACCACCACCATCGGGGCCGGCCTCTACCCCAAATAGGAAGACGCGCTCATCAACTTCCTCCGGGCTAACCGCGACATCTTCGCGTGGAAGCCAGCGGACATGCCAGGAGTGCCCAGGGAGTTGATTGAGCACTGCCTCAACGTCGATCCTAAGGCCACCCCCGAGCGACAACACCTCCGCCGTTTCGCCGATGACAGACGGGATGTCATCAAGAAGGAACTCGCCAAACTACTCGCGGCTGGCTTCATCAGAGAAGTCTTCCATCCTGAGTGGCTCGCCAATCCCGTCCTCGTCCGCAATAAGAACTCGAACGAGTGGAGGATGTGCGTCGACTACACCGATCTCAACAAACACTGCCCCAAGGACCCCTTCGGGTTGCCGCGCATTGATCAAGTCATCGACTCCACGGCGGGCTGCGACCTCCTCTACTTCCTCAACTGCTACTCCGGGTACCACCAGATCGCGATCATGGAAGAAGACCAGGAGAAGACCGCGTTCATCACCCCGTTTGGCGCGTACTGCAACACGACCATGTCTTTTGGGTTGAAGAACCCCGGCGCCACCTATCAACGAGCTATCCAGGCCTGCTTCAAGAGGCAACTCAATAAGAACGTCGAAGCCTACGTGGATGACGTGGTCGTCAAGACCAGAAACTCCAGTACCCTCATCGACGATCTTGAAGAGACTTTCACATCCCTGCGCGAGTACCGCTGGAAGCTCAACCCGAACAAGTGCGTCTTCGGCGTACCTTCAGGCAAACTACTTGGCTTCATCATCAGCCAGCGCGGCATCGAAGCCAACCCCGAGAAGATCTCCGCCATCACCAGCATGAAAGCTCCCACGTGCATCAAAGACGTCTAGAAGCTGACCAGGTGCATGGCGGCCTTGAACAGATTCATCTCGAAGCTTGGAAAACGGGGGCTCCCCTTCTTCAAACTACTCAAGCACCAAGAGATGTTCGTTTGGACTCTAGAGGCGGACCAAGCCCTTGCTCAACTCAAGGACTTCCTATCGAAGCCACCAGTCCTCACGGCTCCTCGCAAAGGCGAGCAGCTACTGCTCTACCTCGCCGCGACTACTCACGTTGTCGCATCGCCATCGTCGTCGAGCGGCGAGGAAGACCGGCCACACCTATCCGGCCCGGCGCCCGCCTCTACTTCGTCGGCCGAGGTCCTGTCAGAGTCCAAGGCACGCTATCATCCTGTGCAGAATCATCTGTACGCAGTACTCATCACCTCGCGGAAGCTACGACACTACTTCCAGGAGTACTCGATCTCCGTCGTCACCGACTACCTGCTCGGCGACATCCTGCGGAACCCGGCATGCTACTGGAAGAATCTCCAAATGGGCAGTCGAACTCGGCGCCCTCACCATCGACTTCAAGCCACGTACAGCCATCAAGTCGCAGGCGCTAGTCGACTTCATGGCGAGTGGCGGGAGAATCAGCTACCTACTCCAACAGTGCGACCAGAGCATTGGGTGATGTACTTCGATGGCTCACTCAACCTCGAGGGCGCAGGTGCAGGGGTACTTCTGATCTCTCCAACGGGCGAACAACTCAAGTACGTCCCGCATCTTCTCGGAAGGTCTCAAACAACGAAGCCGAGTACGAAGCTCTCCTACACGGGCTCCGCCTCGCGGCTTCACTCGGCATCAAGCGGCTACTAGTCTACAGCGACTCCGCAGTGGTCATCAACCAAGTCAACAAATCCTGGGAACACAACAAGGAGAACATGGACGCCTACTGCCTAGAAGTCCGCAAGCTCGAGAACAAGTTCTACGGTCTCGAGTTCCACCACATCGTCCGCGACAACAACGTTGCAGCGGACGTCTTGTCAAAGCTTGGTTCTACTCGTGCTCAAGTACCAGCGGGTGTCTTCGTCCACGAGCTTCACGCGCCATCCATCCCGGAGCCGGCGCCACCGACCACTGTCCCAGCGCATCCGTCAGCTGGCCAGGAGGTCATGATGATCGATGCGGACAGGAGGCAACCCTTCATCGACTACCTCAGCGAGCAGAAGGTCCCCGCGGACAAAAACCTGGCTGAGCAGCTCATCCGCCGCGCCAAGTCCTACGTCCTCGTCGGAGACAAGCTTTACAAGCGGGGTGCATCTTCTGGAGTACTCATGAAGTGCGTCCCCAGGCAAGAAGGCATGGACACATCTTGGAGGATATCCACAAGGGCGTCTGCGGCAACCACGCGTCTTCTCACACACTGGTCAGCAAGGCCTTCCGGCGATCCTTCTATTGGCCTACAGTGTTGGGCGACGCTGAAGAACTCGTCAGAAGGTGCCAAGGATGTCAATACTTCACCAAGCAGCAACACGTCCCAGCCTACAAGCTAGTCACCATACCGCCAACCTGGCCCTTCGCCTGCTGGGGGCTCGACATGATTGGGCCATTGCCAACTGCGCCAGGAGGATTCAACAGAGTATTGGTGGCCATCGACAAGTTCACCAAGTGGATCGAGGTCAAGCCAGTCACATGCCCCAAGGCTGACAGAGTACTCGACTTCCTAGATGAACTCGTGCATCGCTACGGACTACCCCACCGCATCATCACAGACCTGGGCTCCAACTTCAACAACCACCAGTTCTGGGAGTACTGCGAGAACAGCGGGATCGACGTCCGATATGTCTCAGTTGCCCATCCTCGGGCCAACGGACAAGTCGAGCGCGCCAACGGGATGGTGCTCGACGCTCTCAAGAAGCGGCTACACGACGCTGCTAATTCCAAAGGAGGCAAGTGGATCAAGGAACTACCCAATGCACTCTGGGGGCTACGTACTCAGCCTTCCAAGCCAACGGGGCAATCCCCTTACTTCCTGGTCTACGACTCCGAAGCAATCCTCCTTGCTAATGTCATATGGGATTCACTAGCAGTGGAGCACTACGACGAACGCGTCTCTGAAGACAGCAGATGAGTTGACATCAATGGACTCGAAGAAGCTCGCTGTGCTGCCCTCGTCCAATCAGCAAGGTACCTAGAGGGTATCCGACGCTACCACGACCGCATCGTCAAGGAACGCTCCATCAACGTTGGCGATCTCGTCCTCCTTCATATCCAGAGCACGGAAGGACTACACAAGCTCAGCTCCCCCTGGGAAGGTCCCTTCACCGTGGCAAAGGTGACCGGGCCGGGCTCCTACCGCCTCCAGACACTTGAAGGTGAAGACGTCAACAACTCGTGGAACATCGACTAACTCTGTCGGTTCTACACCTAGTCTACGCGACTACTCCGGGGCTCAAGTCTACAGGACTACATCAAGACCCCTCCGCCGTAAGCGGCCTCCGGGTCCTGGCTCTAGTCTCCGGACTACCTCTTGGCTGTAAGAGGCCTCAGGGTCGAGGCACCAGTCTCCGGACTACTCTTCTCCAGAATCCAGCCCATGCGGCTACCTACGGATCCTGGGCTGTGACGAGCGACAAAGCACTCTAGCAGCGGTCTACTGAGAGACCATGTACTCCTAGATCCAGGTGTACTTCTCCAGTAATAAAGTTTGATCGTTCATCAACTTCTTTACTGTTTACCTCCCTCAACGGGACTACTGCCGAGTACGACTACTCGTGACAACTCCACAATGGGACTCCGCACTCTGAGATCGCGACCACGAGTACTCATTGATGGAACTTCTCTTCATTAATACTTAAACAATTTCATTACAATTGTTTTTG
Source organism: Cenchrus americanus (assembly GCA_947561735.1). Lineage (NCBI taxonomy): Eukaryota > Viridiplantae > Streptophyta > Magnoliopsida > Poales > Poaceae > Cenchrus > Cenchrus americanus. Next base: position 157,568,232 of record OX387242.1, on the reverse strand, counting down.
TATATCTACAGCTACGAGCTAACTATTACAGGACTACTGGAGATTAAGCTTGTCGGCGACTTGTTCCACAATGGGCGCCATTTGGTCCAGCAGCTCCGCATATTGCTCGTCGGTACAGTTGGCGGCTAGTCCGCCAACGACTACATCCACGGGTGCCTTCGGGAAGTAGGACTTCATGAAGGCTAGCACCTGGTTTGGGATCGACTTCGCCAGATTCTTCACGTAGGCTGCCAGCCGGCTGGGGGCATCCTTCAGTCGATCCACCAGCGGTGCTATCTTGGGGCCGCCAGGGTGAGGCACCAGCAGCTTCGCGATGTGGAGCACGGCTTCATCAAGCTCCTTCAGCTGGGCCCGCAGCTTCTGGCAGTCCTCGTTCTGCTTCTGCAACGATTTGTAGCAGTTGACGAGGTCACGATCAAAGGCAATACGAAGCTCCATGTGCTTGTCGCACTCGTAGGCAAGCTCCTTATAATCTAACTCGAGTACCTGGCGGGCCTCCTGCTCTCGGTAGAAGAGATTCTTCAGATCCATCTCTGAAGTCTTCAACTGCTCTACCCGGGTTTCAAGCTCTGCAAACAACAAGGAAAAGCGGGTTAGACTACCTCTCGACCTCCAACAAGTACTCAACAAGACAAGTGGTGTACATTTGTTCTTATTGTGGAGTGACTTGTTCTTCTGCACCAAGTCATCGCTCTTCGTCTGCATCTCCTGGATTTCGTTGTGGTATTTGGCGAAGGCGGTATCAAGCTTGGACTGCATGGCGGCCGCGTGCTTCCGGTACTTCACGAGTTGGTCCTCCAGCGCCTCAGCACGAAGCACCGCGTCGCCGAAGCCTTGAAGCATGCTGGACTTCTCGCGGGATCTCTCTACGACGTCCTGCACAAACAACATATGTCAGGTGAGTACTCAACGCTAAAGGATTGACTACTCCAAGATTTACGACTACTCACCTTCATCCACTGCTCGGCTTGGCGGACCGCCTCCATATGCCGAGCCACCGTTGCCGGGTCGACCAAGTCTTCCGCCAACAACTCTATCCCGCCACGACTACTTGTGGCGGCTTCGGCCATCAGTGTAGAGCGGATGGGCTCCGCGTCTTGGATCTCCGGGGAGCGAACGACCACCTCCAGAGCGGGTTCTGGCTGTGTGGTGGCCTCCTCCCCCCCCCCGGTCGTCGCGGCGGCCTCTCCGGCGGCCACCTCCATCAACTCGGGGGCTCCTCCAGTAGCCTCCTGAGTTTCTGGTGTCAAGTTCTCCACGGGAACAGCCGATGGGATGTCGTTCCTCTCAGCCTCAGCGCCTGTCAACGAGAAGACAAGCGCATCAGCGTTATCTGATGACTACGACTACCCTTCGGGGATACTACAGCCTCAGCAGAGTACTCACCTTCGACTACGCTGGCTTCAGGCAGTGTAGCGTCAGCAGCTGGCGCTTCGGGCTCCGCTTGAGGGGCGGGAGCGGACTCCTCAGCGGGCGGCGCGGCTTCTTCTTCCGCCACCGCTGCAGAGGGTTCATCCCCCTCCCAGGACAGATCCGTCGACATCCTGCAGAGTACACAAGCCGGTTGTCAGTCAAGCATGACTACCACATCAAGTACTACTCGGGAAGATTCAACACTTACAAGCTTGACCGGACCACCGTCACGATCGGGGCGCCGAGGATGCTGGCGATGTCCACCAGTCCAGCCTCGGCGGGCGCCTCCTCTTGCGCCTCTCGTGGCCGCCGCCTCTTCCGCGCAATGCCAGCCGGGTGCGCGCGCTCTCTCGCGCTTCGCGGTCACCACTTCTTCCGCAGCAGTAGCTGCGGGCTCAGTGCTCTCCTGAGGAGCAGGGGGCTGGCGCTCCATCTGCGCCAGGAGTTATTCAACAGTGGGAGCTGGGCTGCGACTCCTAGTGGCTTCCCCCACCGTGTCCCACTCGCCCTGGTCGCCCTGATCAACGGGCTCCATAGGCGGCAACTCCTGCAAGCAAGGAAGCTTAGTCGTCAGCACACCAACTCGAGACACAAGTACTCGACTACACTACTCAAGAAGGCCTTGCTCTGGGGACGTGGTCTCAGTGACCTTCAACTTCTCCGTCACGCGCTTGCGGGACGCATTGCGCGCCTTCCGCGGTGGCGCAGCCAGAATAGCCTCCAGGCTAGCCGACGGGTCTTGAACAAGAGGCACATGAGGCAAGCCAGGACGGCTGAACCTCGACCGCAACTGGAAACGGTCCTGCAGTGTCTCTTCATCGTCCTCGTCGGACGTGTCCTCCACGACAACGATATCGTCTCCTTCGCCGACCTCACGCCGCTCCTTGGCCTTGGTCTTCCCCTCCTCTGGGATCTCGACTTCCTAAGGGGGTGGCGGCGGCTCGGAGACAAACTTCTTGAAGTCGTCCTGCAAGACACAACCCATCAGTACGACTACTCACACGGAATGGGTACTCGACACTGGGTACGGCTACTTACCTCCTTTGGCGGGCGTGAGGCGGAGTACTCCGGGACGGGGGCATGCCGTGTACGGCGGCATGTCCTTAAAGATCCGTGCCAGCCTATCGACAATGTCGTCGTCGTCGACTTCGTCTCCAGGCATCCGCGACGTGTCGTCGTCGCCGGTGTACTCGAACCCCAGGGTGTCGCGAGCCATCAGTGGCTGCACCCTGCGCTTCATGAAGCTGAAGGCCACGTGCTCGGCCCTCAGATCGGCTTCCCTCAGCGCTTTGATCCGCGCCAACAACTCGGGGAGCTGGATTCCTTCCTGCATCGCCGGCTCCGTGTTCCACCACGGGCGATGCTTGGGCTGCTTCCCGCTCGGCTTCGGCAACCCCGGATGGTGGTTCGTGATGTAGAACCACTTGGCCTTCCAGTCTTGGTTGGAGTGGATGAGCTTGTATGAGAGGTACTGCTCGGCGGCGTCCTCCCGCATCTGGATTCCCGCTCCTCCGACTACCCGCGGGTTGCTGGCGCTTGGTCGCGGCTTCACCCGGAAGAACTTCTGGAATAGGATCTGTGACAACCCGCCCAGGAAAATATCGTACTATCGCCTAAGACCGATCCACTTTGGTCATTAAGCAATAATAAAGTATCATTCTGTCGTTAGTTGCCAGGTTAACGCCCAGTAAATCACTTGAAAAGCAACAAGGATCGAATATATGCATTAAAACTCACTCGAAGGCGAGTCCAGAGATACAACCACATTAATATCCAAATTCGTACCCCGAGTTGTTTATTTATTACAAACCATAGTTTTTGTCATGACGGAATAGTTCAGAGTTTTCGAAAGTAGCGGAAAATAAACTAACGGAAGCGAAGACACCACGGGAGGCCATCCATGATGCTTTCAGTAGTCGTCCTCCACCCACTCCAGCTCCCAGCCGGGCGGGATCTCACCGGGCCACACATCACTGAAGGCATTACCTGGATCAACACATTATAGCAAGGCTGAGTATACTAATACTCAGCAAGTCTTACTCGTCGGTGATATCTACTTCACGAATTCTGGACCATGAAAGGCTTTTTGGCTACTGGGTTGCTTTTCCTAAAAAGCAACAAAGAGTAGGTCCTTACTTTCAAGATTTTAGCACAAGTTCTAGTAGTTTTAATCTTTACTACAGTAGCCAACTAGTACAAACAAAGTTGTACAATACAATTAATCAAGCATCATCTTCATCAACTTCCATCACTAGGGATCTTGTGACTAGTGGAGTAAGTAGTCTCGGATAACGGTGAGAGGCCGACAATCGATTGATTTAAACCTTGCAAGGTAGACCCAAACACACGGTAGGCTGCCCCCGCAAGGACAACTTTCCCAGGTCGTCCCTAGAAATCCCCGGGTCGGGATGAAAGGCCACAGTCTTTGGTGCATGCTATCTGGCATGTCCCACCCTGTACACCCAGAGTCACTATACACCACCGGTAGCTAGCCGTGAGAGCGAATCCCAAGAGTAGTGACAGTTCCATCCCTAGCTGTCTCATTAAGGTACTAGGCTTACCGTTCCCATACCCGACATGTGCTTGGTACGTTCAAAAACTTAACCCACATAATCACTGGACCGGAGCCCAGATCCCATGCTCTTACCACGTGAGCAATCCATTTAGGATATAATATGATTCCTATCTAGGAACCTATTCTCTCGAGTGAGGTCATCATCCGACTTGTAACGGTCCTATAGCTTAGCAGCTATCGACCTAACATACTAGTAAGGACAAAGGTACCTAGGGATCATGCATCTAGGGTTTCATTCAACTCCTGAACGTAAATGCACAATCATCCATAGATAATTGAATAAAGAATTTGAAAACTGGGTTAGATGCACCGGAGCTTGCCTTCGTCAGCTAGGTTAGCTTGGGCACCCTCGGTGTCGAGCACTTCCACGTACTGCAGAGAACCTTCCGCTCCTCCTTCCTCGGTTTCTGGGACAAGGGAGTAATCTCCGTCCGGAAGATCTACACGGAATGCAATGCAGGATTTAGGTGATGTGATAGTTTGTTGTCATATCTAACTCTGGGTTGGTCATGTTCACCTTAACAAGCATTCATCTAATGTTTCTCTTTTAGGAAGGTTATTGGTTGTACATGGGTTACTGTTTTTATTCCACATTTGAATAAAGGTTTTTAATAAGCTTATCATTTCATGTGAAAGCTTCATTTCCTTTTATCTTCACCAACAAAGGTGTAATTAATATTTTTATTATGAATTAATTTGTTATCAGTGATTATAATTAATTATCTTTTTATTATATTAAATAATACTTCTCAAAACGGAAAAGAATTAATTAGGGATTTTTCTTTATTTGATTTCCCTTTAATATTAAAAGGGCTTTTAAGCTTTTTATTAGACAATTAAATTACCAAAAATTAAATGAGTGTTTCTTAAGCCTACTAGCACCTATCCTGGTCCATTGGACCCACATGTAAGTGTTGGATGCTAGGAAATTAAATATTATGGAAAATAACAAAGGCTAGCTAGTGATTCAAAGTAAATGCATACAAAAATGAATAAGCATCAATTTGATCCAAACTTTCTTGTGGATGCTCTCTGATCCTAAACAAGCCTAAAGAACCAACATGTTCACATGGAAACTCTACTGAACTTGGTGTATTAATTTACAAAGGAAAACATGCATAAATCAAGAATCATTATTTCTGTTAATCCAAAAATCATGATTAATTCACAAGATGTGCATTTTGGCATTAGAAGACAATGTGCACAAGTTGAGCTCTAGAACATAAACTAATTTAACAGGGAAAATCATTTGGGCAGATCTAGCAGAAATGGAAAAACATTTTTATAAAACGATTTACATCATAACTTTGTGCAATTTTTGGCATAAGATCTAGTTATGACCTAACACAAAATATATCCAAAAATTAGCTACAGAGGATTTATATAATTTGAGATATTGCAGATCTAGGTTTTTCACATTTGTATTTTTCATGCAAAAACTAACAGGAATTAGCTCAGGCCAGAAACACAAAAGTTGTAGAATAATTCACCATGAATCCAACAAAATTGGGCTTGCATTTTTCTGATTTTTCTGTGATTTTCTACGCAATTTACAAGAGTCAGGAAATCAGTTTAACTATTGGAGTTACCCTTTTGCGAGGAGGACCCTGGAAAGAAATATTCTTTTGCAATGTGGCCCTTGGGGCGCGGTGGCCGGCGCGGCTGGCCAAATTCCGGTGGGGTGGTCGCCGGAGTTCGCCGGGGAAGGGTGGGGAGAAGGTCTAGGGGCTACTAGGACCTATTTGGGAGCTCGGTCGACGGGGAGAGGCTGCCTGTGGGTGGCGCACCGGCGGCCAGCGGTGGCGGCCGCCGTGGCTGCCCGCCGGTGAGGTAGGGGCTCGGCCGAGGTTGGGTACGAGATGGCGAGCTAGGGCGGGGGCAAGGAAAGGTGGTGGCCGGGTTGGCCGGGCGCGCGGCCGCCGCAGCCGCAACTCGCCGTGGCCGCCAACAATGGCGCCGACGGCGGGCGATTGGGCCGCGGGGAGGGGGGTCCGCGCGCGGGGCGAATGGGCAGCCGCGCCTTATAGCGACGTGCGACTCTCCTAGCGACCAGTGGACCGGCGGGGAGGCCTCGAACGCGTGCGCGCCGGGACGACGGCGGGAAGGGGACCGCCGGTCCATGGCGTGCTCGTATGGCGGCTTGGTTTTCAGGGCTTTCCCGGTGTTCGAGGCGTCGGGAGGCGAGCCGCGACCTCGGGACGACGCGGGCCACCTTGGGGACATGCGCCGGAGGGCCCGGACGCCGAGGCGGCGCGGCCCGCGGCGGGGCGCGCGGCGCGCGCGCGCGCGCGCGGCCGGCGTGACGCCGCGGCGCGGCCGCGCTCTGGCGCTGCCCGTTTCGGACTGCACCACTTCTAGCACGTTTTTCTCTCAAAATTTGAATACAAGTGCACGAAGTGATGAATACGAAAGTTGTAGATCTAGCTACCCTCTACAACTTTTGTAAAGGCCATCTAGTGTTTTTCTCGACGGATTTTGCAGGAACGTCGTGCCAACATTGAATGCCGCTCTGTCTTGGAAAACAGGAGGTGTTGTCAGTCAATCAAGTTTTTCACTAGTTTCCACCCAAAATTTGAAATGCCAATCTACATGAAAGTTGTGTCCCTCAACAAGATGGACAACTTTTATAAAGGTAGATTTTGAAGTGTTTAGGTGAATTTTGGAGAACGCGGCAAAAGTTCCGGACGACATTCGCTGACGTCAACGGTTAAGCTGGTTTTGACCGTGTCTTTGGCCAAGGGTCGACTATGGGTGTGTGCAAACTTGGTCAAGGGGTTCATTAGGGTTCATTGGCGAGGTTTTCAGGGTGATGACCCAGGTTGACCTAGGTTTAACCGGTGTTTGACTGGTTTGACTCGGCTGATCCGGTCATTAGCGTTAATGACGGTAATTAAAAACCTGGGGCGTCACAGTCTACCCCCTTAAACAGAATCTCGTCCCGAGATTCGAAAGTAAACGACAAAGTAGGGAGGGTTCCCGAATAGAGAGGTTACTTATGAAATTCGGTTGGCTTTGCTTCACTTGAAAGCTTGGCTTCTTGTTGCGGTTGCCCTTAGCGGATCCGGGGGTTCCGCTCTCCGCCGCCGGGGCTTCGCCGTCCGGGGTTCGGGCACTCATTGGCAAAATGCCTGGGCTGTCTACAATTATAGCATATGTGGGGCGGGAGTTCCTTAAGCTTGGGCACATGCTGTGGATTCCTTTGGTACTGGAGATTTCTCGAAGGCTTGTACTGGAGTGGGTTCCTTCTCCACTGCCCAGATGGCGAAGATTGCGAAGACCCATGAGTACGCTTCTTGACAAAGCGGAACTGCTTGCTCGATTCACTGCCAGAAGTGAAATCAGCTTGTCGCTTCCTATCTTCCTGTGCCTTCTTCATGGCATCCTCCTAGGAGATAGCTTTGTTTACTAACTCATGATAGCTATTGGGTTCCAACAGTATTAGCCTTTCGTACAAGTCACCATCGAGACCATCACGGAAACGTTCCATTTTCTTGGCATCAGTGTCCACGTGATGTCCTCCGTACTGGCAAAGACTATTGAACTTCTGTGCATATTGGTACACGGTGTCAGCTCCTTGCTTCAGAGCCAACAATTCTCTCATTTTTCTGTCCATAAGTCCTTTAGGAATATGGTGGTCCTTGAAAGCTTGCTTGAATTCAACCCAGTGACTTCATGTCCAGCAGGTTGCATAGACTTGAAATGTTCCCACCACATCAGTGCTTCGCCCCGAAGTTGTAAGGTTGCAAAGGTTGCCTTGCGCTCCTCGGAGCAAGGAAGTGTAAAAGCAGAAAACTTGGCCTCTATGGCCTTGACCCTGCATCAGCTTCAAGAGGTTCTTCTGCCTTAGTGAACGTTGGAGGCTTCATCCCAATAAACTAGGTCTAGGTAGTGACCGCATGTGGTCCCTCATGATTGGCCCCGTGCGGAGGCCTCTGTTCCAACAGTTGCACACGCTGGTCTGTCTGTTGTTGCATCTGCAGGAGCTGGCGCAATAAGTCGGTTTGTGTGGTCAGAAGTGCCTCTGTCGGTGTCAGGGATGGTGGCGGGGGTGGGTCATTACTACTTGAGGCACCAAAACCATTGGGAGTGTTGCGTGTCGGTTCGACCATCTGAAAAATTGAGTTTTCATTAAACACACATTCCTAAGCTTGTTCATTGTATCCACAAGTAGAATATGTACGACGAAAGCTCATTTATGGTAAGTTTTACGGAACCGGACAACACAACGGCCATAAGCATAAAATTCGGGAATCGATGCTCACGCACCGAAAATCCTCATTCAAGGTCCGTAGATGTACTTCAAGTTGGTATTCCACCCGGGATCAAGAATGAACACACGATGGATGACTGCTCCACATTGACTATTCGAGAACCTTGACTGCTCAAGAGAGTTTCTATGTCTAAGGCTTCAACATGTTTAAGGATAAAAGGGGTTCGAGGGAAAATTCAAGTCGATGAAGATAACAAGTTGGTAGGTGAAATCACCATTGAAGATTGAGTTCTATGATCAAGGCATTCCCTCTGACATAGTAGAATAGCATAAGTTCCTTTCTCCGGTTGAGCATTGCTGGGTATTCATGTGCACAAAGGCACAACTGCATGTTAGAGCTCGAAGCGAGATAAAGGTATACATAATGACATGAGGTTCTGGCAGTTGTGAACAAAAATTCATAACCAAAAATCCAGAAACCGCAAATCTTTCCCAAGTTTTCCGGGTTCAAAATAAATTCTTTAACACCTAATTAAATTTTAAGGTTGAGCATGAACAAGAAAAACAAGGTGGATGGTCAGAACCTAGATGTGCCTATGAAAGTGTGAACCAAACCCAACGGAACTAGGATCGAGACTTGCTATTACGAGATAACTAGTTGAGGAGCAATTATTTTTAACAATTTGGTTTAATTAACCTAGCACATGATAAACAACTTTTTCACAAAATTTCGGCAGCATGACGGCTAGGTATGGAAGGTACTCTAGTTTATAAAAAGCACACACTAGCATAAACTTCCTTAGAGAACATATGGAAATTCGATTTTTGGGTCCATTTTAGTTGTTTCGATTTTAATATGCATGCAAGACGTCCTATTCGACCTCACATGGCAATGAAGCCAAAAATCGAAGTTAGTGCCGGTGGCAAGGCTTTTATTCGTCTCTCCCTATAATATCTAGTCGAGAACTATACGGTACTAGCTTAACGACTAACGAAGCGCTGTTATGTACCTGCAGAAAACGAACCTTTCGTGCCAGCACGTCAGGAAAGCGTCCACATACATTACCGTTCACTATAGAAACGGTATCCATGCGTTAAGCCGCTGCATGGACAGCGTCCTATTTAAGACTCTGACGCGACGTGAGTGCCCATTGGAATAGGCCTCACTCATCCCTCACGGACTTTCCGTGGTACCATCACGTATGGCAAAACATGACGAGACTCAGACGCGATGTGACACCCATTGGAATAGGTCTCACTAGTCCCTCACAGGACTTCCCTGGGGTACCACCACGTATGGCAAAACGTGATGAACTAGTATGGTTGTACATGAAAGTAAGTCTGACATAATGTAATGTGCTGGGAGTTAGCAAAATACACCATAAGTTATTTAAGCCACCTGAAAGAACCCAAAATTCCCTCTAGGGCCTCTCGGTCTAGTTTATCCTTAGCGGATCAACGTATTTTTGGAAAATCAGACAATCTGGGCATATTTTATTTAAAAATCAGTGATTAAGGTTTATTAATTAATCTCTAGTGCATATAAGCTCTGATGCCAACTGTGACAACCCGCCCAGGAAAATACCGTACTATCGCCTAAGACCGATCCACTTTGGTCATTAAGCAATAATAAAGTATCATCCTGTCGTTAGTTGCCGGGTTAACGCCCGGTAAATCACTTGAAAAGCAACAAGGATCGAATATATGCATTAAAACTCACTCGAAGGCGAGTCCAGAGATGCAACCACATTAATATCCAAATTCGTACCCCGAGGGGTTTATTTATTACAAACCATAGTTTTTTTCATGACGGAATAGTTCAGAGTTTTCGAAAGCAGCGGAAAATAAACTAACGGAAGCGAAAACACCACAGGAGGCCATCCATGATGCTTTCAGTAGTCGTCCTCCACCCACTCCAGCTCCCAGCCGGGTGGGATCTCACCGGGCCACACATCACTGAAGGCATTACCTGGATCAACACGAGATAGCAAGGCTGAGTATACTAATACTCAGCAAGTCTTACCCGTCGGTGATATCTACTTCACCAATTCTAGACCATGAAAGGCTTTTTGGCTACTGGGTTGCTTTTGCTAAAAAGTAACAAAGAGTAGGTCCTTACTTTCATGATTTTAGCACAAGTTCTAGTAGTTTTAATCAACATCTCTGTCTAGTGGCATACCAGGCAACTCATCGAAAAAGACATATGGATACTCACACACTACTGGAATTTCATCAAGAGGGGAGATAATGGTCACATAGGCACAAGAATCGGTACCATCCTTGAAAGGTAGGTACAAGGTACTGTGCCCGACCGTAGGGGAATTGATCTCTACAACTCTATCTGATATATCTAGAACCACCTTATGCTGGGGCATCCAGTCCATACCTTAGATAACATCCATAGCTGCCAAATTTATGGCTATGAGGTTTGTTGGACAGATTTTACTACCCAATCCCAAACATACTCCACGGATTAAGGTACTACAGGTGATTTTCCCTCCCAGAGTGATTATTTTATAAGCGGAATTGGTAAGAGAACCTTTCAAACCCATTTTGCCTAATAGTTGTTTCACTTATGAAACTGTGGGTAGCTCCAGAATCAAACAAAATCTTAACAGGAGTGTCATTGATAGAGAATGTACCCGTGAGCATGGAAGCTCCCTCTGAGATGTCACTCATGGTGGTGAAGTTCAGCTTGCCTTGGCGGACATGCACCATAGGCTTCTTAGCCGGAGTGGCAGGCTAGATCCCTGCACCTTGATTCTGTGGGTTGGGCTTGATCTGCTTGGGCTTGGGGCTATCACTAATGTAATGCCCTGGTTGACCACAGTTGAAACAACGACGATCACCGATGTTTCGAGGGGGTGCATTAGGCTTTGGAGCCTGCTGCTGAGCATTGCGTAACTGGAATTTCCCTGAAGGTTTGCCCTGGGATGGCTTCATCGTCCAGCGTCCAGTTGAAGATTGCTGGGATGGGTTTGGAACATTCTTTTTCACAAAGCGAAACTTCTTGTTAGTTCCGCTGCCCGGAGCAAAACCAGACGACCTCTTTTTGTCACTATGGGCCTTTTTCATGGCATCCTTTTGGGATATAGCCTTGTTCACAAGCTCATGGAAATTCTTAGGCTCGAACAGGTTAAGTTGCTCATACAACTTGCCATCTAGCCCATCACAGAACCTTTCCATCTTCTTTGCATCAGTATCTACGTGATGTCCACCGTATTGGCACAGCCTGTTGAACTTCTGGGCATAACGGTACACCGTATCAGATCCCTGCCAGAGGGCCAACAACTCCCTCATCTTTCTATCCGTTAATCCCTTAGGAATGTGATGACTCTTGAAAGCTTGCTTGAAATCATTCCAAGTGACAGCATGCCCTTGCTGCATAGACTTGAAGTGATCCCACCACATTAAAGCTTCTCCTCGCAGTTGCAGAGCTGCGAAGTTGGCTTTGTTCTCCTCGGAGCAAGGCATCACAAAGGCAGAGGATTTTGCCTCGATGGCCTTGATCCAAGCCTCAACTTCCAGGGGGTCTTCCGCCTTGGAAAAGGTCGGTGGCTTCATCCTGATGAACTGAGCGTACGTGGTGACCTGATTAGGCCCCTCGTGAATGGCCCCATGTGGCGACCCTCGGTTCATCTGTTGGGCGATCTGCTGCTGCGTCTGCAGGATCTGGCGCAGCACCTCGGTTTGAGTGGCCATGAAGGCCTCCGACGGCGTCATGGGCGGCGGCGGCGGCAGGTCACTGCTACCGGTGGCTCCGAACCCGTTAGGAGACCTGCGTGTGGGTCCCACCATCTGAAATGCGAGCCTTTATTAGACACATAGCCAAAATGTTACCCAAAAATGATGACAAGTGCAATCATGCATGACAATAGCTCATTTGCATTTACACGATGATGGCAACAACAGTCGTAAGATATCACATAGCCAAATTTGATTCATAGACCATCCTTCATCACAGTTAGAAGACACGATAACTCAAGTGACTCGAGTTGGCTTTCCACTTCTCGGCGAGTTTTCTAATTCGCGTGTTCGGAGAGGCAATGTGCGGAAAAATCACCTAGTTTTTTTGGCAATTGATCGACACTCACTGAAAACGCCGTAGTTCTTTCATTACTATGCACAAATGCTTAGTTTTGGCAAGCGCGGTTATTGTAACCGAGGACCATGTGTGGTTCGAGGACCGGTGGATGGTCGCTTCCTTGTGTGATGAGTGATTGACAACGTTGTGTGGACTGATTCTTGGCTAAGTATTGCAGGTGCAGGTTGCGGCTTAACTGATGTTGGTGCAGGTGAAGAACAAGCGCGAAAGGTCATCGCCGGTGAGGCCTCCAGGAGTGGAGAAAACAAGTAGGCTTCGTTTGAGGGACCTGGTGGCCAGCGGGGTCAAGTGCGGGCCGCATGGTAGCATGAACTGCAAGATGAAGTCATTGACGGTTTCTTGGTAGAGCCTCAAAACTAAGGTCGAGCTGGGACTATGTGGGAGCCGAGTCATGAGTGGCGATTGGCGCAGGCTACACCGAGTTCGCGGGGTTTCCAGTGGTTCACTAGAAAACCACTGGGTTCCTTGGTTGAACCACAAAGCCAAGACCGGAGAACTGAAGACGGTGCTGCAACAGCTCCAGACTGGTCTGACCGGTGGGTCTGACTGGTCTGACCGGTGGGCACCAGTCTGACCGGTGAGGAGCACCGGTCTGACTGTTGTGCGACAACGCAGTCCGGAGACTTCGAAGCGGAGGACACACGTCGGGATCGCATGGCTTTCGTCGAGGCTAAGCAGGGTGCGGTCGCCGGGCATCCATCCGATGGAGAAAATCTGAAGACTTCCAAAACCACCCTTGAGGGGCTTGTATCCCTAGTTATTAAGTAAGGGTATGTTAGACTTTCGGTTGCCTCCACATAACCCTAGTTCATTTGCTTTCCTATTTTCCTTCCTATTTTCTTAGGATTTCCATAGGACTAGCTTGAGAGCTTCATGGTGAGATTTTGTGAGAGGGTTGGATGATCGGGCGGCAAGCTAGACGTTGTATGAACCTGCTTGGTTTGTATAGATGATTCGGTGTGGTTCTTCCAGGCTTTGTTGTGTTGTTCCCAGTTTTTCTCGGTGGTGATTTTCGGAGCCCTCTCTTGGTGGTTTTTTCGGTGTGTTTTCGGGACCTTGCTCTTGGGGATTTGATGGGGGAAATTCGTGTGAACCCTTCATGGTCCTTTTGCCTTTGATTCCCCTCCCAAATCCGTGAGTTAAGGGGCTCGATTTTGGGGTTTTCGGTGTTTTAGGGTTAGAGGAGTTCTTGGCGGGATTTTTTTCGATTCCTCATGATTTGGCAAGTTTTGGTGGACAAAATCTTGGCTATGGACTCCTCATGAGGTGTTCCTATCATCTCCAAAGTCTTGTTCAAGTCTGTGGAGCGATTCGGGAGATCGAAGTTTGGATTTGGAGGAGTTGACCCGCGGGTGTTGTTCATCCCGAGCTTCCCAGGCTACACCGGTCTGACTGATGCTCTTGACCGGTCTGGCCGGTGCGAGTCACTTGTGGGATTTGCCTCAAGTGAACTACTTGACTCATGTGTCTTTGGGTCTTGGTGCTGCTGGTCAGTTCATGGTTTGTTTGGAGTTGTTTTGTTAGGTTTTGAGTCGGTTTTTCCTTCAGTGCAGTTTGTGTTTTGGGGGTGTTTTTGTTCCAGGGCCTAGAGAAGTCACTGAGGCTTTTTGGAACGCTTGTTGTGCGGCTGCTGTAGCCACCGGTCTGACCGGCTCTGCCCACCGGTCTAACCGGTGTCACCGGTCTGACCGGCGCAGGCCATCGATCTGACCGATGCAGCACAGGCAGCAAGCCGTGCAAGTTTCCGCTGTGCTCGTTGGTGTGTTTTGGCTTGGGAGGTTGTTTGTTGGTTCCTAGGTCCTGTAGCACATCAGTGGCTGCGTGGACTTGGCAAACTTGGATAGTGTGTTCGAAGCCGTGTTCGTCTTGTTGGAGTCTCTATCTCCTTCGAGAAGAATTTTTATCGGCTCCCATTCACTCCCCCTCTCTGGTTCACCGTATCGATGCTTCACGTGGTATCAGAGCCGGTTCAGGTCTTTATTGACTCTAACCAGTCAAAGATCCAAGGATGGCGTACCAGGAACGGGGTTTGGGTCCTCCACACTTCGATGGCAAGAACTACCGGATGTGGAGTAAGCAAATGGCGGTGTTTCTCCGGGGAAAGGGTCAGATCCTTTGGGATGTCACGGTGGACACAGGCTATGTCCAGCCGATGAACTTCCTTGCTCCAGGATCGAGGGACATGTTCAACTCCAACAACAAGGCAGTCGACTACTTGTTTCGTGCTTTGTGTCAGCCTGAATTCGATCGATTGCACACGGAGAACTTGGCTTGTAAAATTTGGAAGGTGTTGAAGGAAGATCATGTTGGGAATGCCCAGGTTCAGGCTTGGATGTATGCGACCTACCGGAGAGAGTATGAGAACTTCACTCATCTCCCCGGTGAGTCCATTTATGCCTTGTTTCAGAGGTTCACGGTGGTTGTGAACAACATGAGGGCCAATGTAGACGTGCTCCCGTACGATGATCATGACAGAGCTGTCAAGCTCTTACACTCTTTGGATCGTACGATTTGGGGCGGAAAGTTCGAGGCCATTGTGGAGTCGGATGAACGACCGATACGGCGAACCAGAGAGGGGGGAGTGAATGGGAGCCGATAAAAATTCTTCTCAAAGGAGATGGAAACTCCAACAAGATGAACACGACTACCTAAACACGTCTCCGACTCACTGCCCAAGTTGGCCAAGCCCACGTAGCCACTACAGTGCCACTGGACCTAGGAACCAACACACAACCTTCCGACCCGAGAACGCAGCGGAACACCAAACCTTAAGTCCTCTGACCAACACCGGTCAGACCGGCGAGCACCACCGGTCAGACCGGTCCCTGCTGGTGATACTTGGCGACTTCCACTAAGTGGCTCTACACCGGTCAGGCCGGTGCACCACACCGGTCAGACCGGTCACAGCCAGAAAGCCCCAAATCACCAAACAGGCCAACCGACCTCCAAACTGACCCAAACTCGAAACAGCCCAAACACAGGACAACAACAAACACACCCAGATGTTCACCTAAGCAAAAAGCCACCAAGGGTTGCACTGGTCAGACCAGTCAAGAGCACCAGTCATAACGGTGTAGCCTGGGCAGCTGGGGATGAACAGCACCCGCGGGTCAACTCCCCCAAATCCAAACTTCGATCTCCCGAATCGCTCCACGGACTTGAACAAGACTTTGGGGATAATAGGAACACCTCATGAGGAGTCCATAGCCAAGTTTAATCCCACCAAAATTTGTCCAAAAAGGAGGAATCGAAGAAATCCCACCAAGAACACCTCTAAACCTAGAACTCGGAAAACCCCAAAATCGAGCCCCTTTACTCACGGATTCCCAAGAGGAATCACAGCCCAAAGAACCACGAAGGGTTCCCACAAATTTCCCCCATCAAATTCCCAAGAGAAAGGTCCCGAAAACGACCCAAGAAAAACACCAAGAAAAGGCTCCGAAAATCACCACCAAGAACAACCGCGAACAACACAACAAGTCCTTGAGGAACCACGCCGAATCATCTATACATGCCACAAAGGTTCATACAAGGTCTAGCTTGCCGCCCGATCATCCAACCCTCTCACAAGATCTCACCATGAAGCTCTCAAGCTAGTCCTATGGAAATCCTAAGGAAAATAGAAAGGGAAAATAGGAAAGCAAATGAACTAGGGTTCCAAGAGGTTGGCTGCCATCCTCTCACCTCATGGGTTATATGGAGGCAACCAAAAGTCTAAAATACCCTTTCCTAATAACTAGGGATACAAGCCCCTCAAGGGTGGTTTTGGAAGTCTTCAAGCTTTCTCCATCGGACGGATGCCCGGCGACCGCAACTTGCTTAGCCTTGACGCAAGCCTTGCGATCCCGACGCGTGTCCTCCGCTTCGAAGATTCCGCATTGCATCATCGCACACCGGTCAGACCGGTGCTCCTCACCGGTCAGACCGGTACCCACCGGTCAGACCAGTCTCGCACTGCTGCAGCACCATCTTTGGTTCTCCAGTCCTGGCTTTGTGGATCAACCAAGGAACCCAGTGGTTTTCTGGTGAACCACCGGATACCCCACGAACTCGGTGTAGCCTCCGCCAATCACCACTCATGACTCGGCTCCCACGTAGTCCCGGTTCGACCTTGGTTTTGTGGCTCAACCAAGAAACCGTCCACGACTTCATCTTGTTGTTCATGCCACCATGCGGCCCGCACTTGACCCCGCTAGCCACCGGGTCCCTCGAACGAAGCCTACTTGTCTTCTCCACACCTGGAGGCCTCACCGGCGATGACCTTTCACGCTTGTTCTTCACCTGCACCAACACCAGTCAAGCCGCAACCTGCACCTGCAATACTTAGCCAAGAATCAGTCCACACAACGTTGTCAATCACTCATCACACAAGGAAGTGGCCATCCACCGGTCCTCGAACCACACATGGTCCTCAATCTCCCCCCTTGATGAGTGCATTCACAACACCCACACGAAAGTAACAAGAGAGAAAAGAAAAAGAAAAGAAATGAACAAAAAGAAACTCCAACAACCGATGGGGGGCCAAACAAAGGCAAAGAGCAAGATCACTAGAAGAAGACAAGTCTCGGACCCCTTAGGCAAGGGCAACGGCTCGACACATCCGAGACAAAACAAAGCTCAAGCAAAGAGCGCAAACCACCGAAACAAAGCTCGAAAAACCACAAAGAGCTCCCCCTGCACACATGCAAGCTCCCCCTAAACCAATGCAACTCCCCATGGACGAGTGCATGCAAACCACTTGAAAACAGGGCACCTGCAACAACTTCAGCTCACACCGGTCAGACCGGTCACCACCAGTGGTCAGACCAGTGCCCAACATGTGCACAGGACTAGCACTCTGACCGGTCAGACCGGTGACCGCGACCGGTCAGACCGGTGCACAATAGAGCCCAGAAATGGCTCGAAACCACCTGAAAACCTTCTAAATGCATCCAGCAAGCCATTTGAAGCTCAAACTTCTCCCCCTTGTTGGCAATAAATGAATCAAGCCAAAAATGCAAAACTTTCAACCTAGAGCTTCTCAAATAGACAAAATTCAACAAAGGATGCTACATATGTCCAAATCAGCAAGTTAGATACTCTATAGCTTCGTATCGACATCAACTACATGATTATCAAGTTTCACAACCATTGGACGAAGCGAAGACGGATTTGGGCAATTTTGCGAAAAACTTGCCTCTCATGATCAAAGTCCTAAACATGATCAAAGCACATCAAAATGGCAAAGCCACACAAACTTCATTCTAGGACAACCATTCTAATCATAAGACCATCACAAACACCCACAAGCACCTCATGTCATGTCATGTCAAAGCCACCGAGCCATGTGCCTACTTCTATGTATGAGACTTTTCATTGGTAGGCATCATGCAACGGTTTAGCACCTAAAGCAAATTAAAATCAGCACATATGACATGGGAGCACACTTTCCAAGCATTTTACATTTCATTTTCAGATTTATAAATGGTACATGAAATGTCTTTGCGACAAAAAGGAACTTATGCCCCTCCATAAGATAAAGCAAGAGGGCTAAACATTCATGATGGCAAATGAGCCTTTGGCCCCATATGATCAATAAACTAGCTATCCAACCACAAACTAAGCATAGCAAAGCCACTAAAACATGTCAAGATCATATAAAGGCATTTACACATGAGAGAGCATATATATGTGACATTTTTCAAAAAGCATAGCTATCAACCATGGATTATTCATCAAAATCATCAAGAGCTAAGCCAAACTAACCATAGCATACCAAACAAGCTCACAAAGACATAAATAGCATTCCATGGTGAACAATGTATATAGGAGAAGCTTTTCCTATCCAATGCATATGATACAAAATGCCTGCGATCTAAGATACAAGGATGCCTATACATCATGTTACATATGCCATGCAAAATGCAAGAAATGCACAAAGGAAAGCTATACATATGCTACAAAGGAGCTCCCACACACCAAGCTCACAAACGACCGGCTCCTCGAGGGGAGGCAAAAAGGGTTCGACACCACCGGCAAAAGAGCAAAGGAGCACAAAATTCACAAGCTCCCCCTAAACTCATGCATTAAGGCCAAAGAGCATACAAAGCTCACCTTACACACATGAGGTAGGGAAAAGAGCAAAAAGAACCAAGTGGCTTGACCAAGGCCACACACTTGAAGGTCACAAATTCACTTACCTTTATCATTTATTAAGAAGTCACTCATCCTTGTCCACCATCCCCGAAAGTGATGTACCTCCATGTCACCACCGGGGTATGAGGCCGAAGAACCACCCTCGATATCAACCAAATGTTCTCCGGACCATCCACCCGCAACTCAGAACCAAGAGCGAGAGCGAGCAAACGACTCAACACTGGGATTAGTTCAAAAAGTGTAAAAACAGTGCCTAGCCATTTGCTCAAAAGTGGGGTTAGCGCAAACCAAACCATCTTTCCTACCAAAGCTACCTCCATGAACACCACCACGGTAACCACCATGAGGGAACCAACCCTCTCTACCTGGAGGAGGACCAAAACCACGAAAAAAAGCTCTTGGGCTGTCCCTCCTCTCCTTCTCAAAGCTAAGACTCTTCCCATCCCCGCAGTGAGCTCGAGGGGGAGAATGCCTAGCAAACTGACCACCTACAAACTCTCCAGCCCAACCACCAGAATCATGAACTCCAGAACCAATCCTCACACCTGTACGAGCACGAAACCCAAACTGCTGCATGTCCAGGCCTGCACCGGTCTGACCGATGCCCCACACCGGTCTGACCGGTGTAGCTTGGGCAGCAGCACCTCCAACAGCCTTCCGCTCTCCCCAAGCCCGAACTGTCCTCACACTCGCAATGGCCCTGGGCAACTACACACGAGGCTCAAGTACACCATCGGAAGGGTGGTACTTGTCCTTGTTAGCCCACTCCTTCTCCTTTTTCTCCTCACGCTTCCTCTTGAAGCAAAACGCTCTCTTGTGACCATCCTTTCCACAAAACTCACAATGGAAACGAATTGATCTGGGCTTAGGCTTGGGATGAGGCTCTTCACAAGCCTTCTCACTCGGTTTTTCTTTTGGTTGGTTTGTCTTGGATGCAAACTTGTCTTTGGGTGTGGACTGTGATGGAACTGAAACATTCCCAAATTTCCCTTCTCTCTCACCACTGCCCTCACCAACCTTATCCAATCCCAAAGCCCAACCATCAAAGCGCTTACAGCTAGCAATCATCATACCAAGCCGAGGTTCTTGACTCGACAACCAACTCAGCACTTCACGCAACTTATCATTCTCATCTTGCAAGCAACCAACACATTTTGCCAGATCCAAATTCTTCATAGCATGCAACTCACATGTAGAACAAGAAGTAGGAATAGGCACTTTCAAATCAGCCTCAAGCGAAACAATGCGAGAACGAAGCTTGTTGACGGTGAATTTCCGTCAACCTAGAGTACTTGTTATACATTGGTTTCGATTATGATTTGCAACTAACCCGCCACTAGGCATACTAATGATATAACAAGTTCACACTTGCATGTCGATTTTGGAGTTTGTTGTTTACGCAGGAAATCTACGCTAAAGAGGAGACTTTCGGGATAAGTTCACCAAGCACTTTGGAAGAAGATCATGAAGCCCGATAAGAGTCAAGACACGCGATGAACATGACTCCAAATGACCCGAGGACCGAAGCGTCAACATGCAAGTCTTCAGGGACTCAACCAGAAAACAGCGAAGCTTGCATAGCAAGGATTCAAGCCTAAACCGTGAAGGAAACGACGTCAAAGGCCCACATGCAAGTGCACACGAATAAGGGATCACGCGAGAAGCAACCGGGGAGAAAACCGGGCCCGAACCGGGCCGAAGTGGGCTCGGGCCGGCCGGCCCCGGTCCGACCGGCCCGGCCCCACTCCGAGGTCGGTTCGGTCCCTCCTTTGCCCTAGGTGTTTGTCTATTTATTGCCTCCGCCGCCGTCGACCGACACATCGAACAAATCATCCTACCGACGCCAATCACCAGAAAACCGCCGCCGCAAGATGAAGGAGAGAGTTAGATGAGCTCGTCGCAAGGATCAACACCGGCGGAGAGAAGGAAGCAAGAGGAGGACTCCAAGCCGTTGGCCTAGGGGTGTTCCCAAGCTCCATCGCCGCCATCTTCATCGACGACGTTCTCCGGAGTCTCCATCACCCCTATGTGCTTCAACCGTGTAAGATGATGGGGTAATGTCTCCGTTCATCCCTAGGATTAGATGGATACATGCTATGTAATTGCTACTTGATTTGTGGTTCCAATCTATTGTTTTCATGTTGATGATGCTTTGATGATTAAGGTAGGCCACCGTGTTTTTCGGGCGTATGATATCCACTACTCCCATAGATTCCATCAACATACCGTGTCCATCATAGGTCTAGTCACGAATACCTTCGCGTAGTGACGATACGAGAGGAGGGAAAGGGCGAAACCGTGGTCACAACCCCCGGTAGATTGGTTTACCGCTTTCGTGTAGTAGATGCATACCATGTTATCCTAGATCCTAGGGAGGGAACGCTTATCTTTCTTGCTCACTCTCTTGTGTTCACCCCTTTACCATATAGTTTAACCCTATATTTGTTTGATCAATTTAACTTAGATTAACTTAGGTAGATTGTCTTTACTTTTAGATTAATACTCTCTTTCAAAGGTTTTCCATTCAACTAGATTAGTACTTGGTTAAGCGCTAGTAATCCCCTTGCTCCGCGGATTGACAAGAACCTTGGGAATCCCGTGGTGAAAAAGGTGTGGGGTCCGTACGCTTGCGGATCGTAGAGGGATACGTCTTTTATCCGTCAACAAGCCCCTTTTTCTGGCGCCGTTGCCGGGGAGCAAGCCAGTTTGCTACGTTTAATCTAGTATTAATTTTGTTGATTACTAACACCTAACCCTTATTTTCTAAAAAAAAAAGAAAAAAAATCTATTTTGTTTTTCTTTCTACTCTTCTTGTGCCTAGATGGATTTGTTCACCTCACCATTGGAAGACGAAGAGATGTCGCTAAGGGAGCTAGCAATGCCGTCAATGGAAGACATTGAGATGCAAAAATCAGATTTGGCGCTTGCTACAACCCACTATGAATTGAAGCCTGGAATCATCAAGTTAGTGGCGACAAAACCATTTAGAGGATTGGAGGATGACAACCCATATAGACACATTAAGGAATTCACGATGTTATGCAACACGGTGCAACAAAAAGGAGTTCCGCCGCTTGGTTCAAGTGGAATCTTTTTCCATTCTCTCTCGAAGATGAAGCGCGAAGATGGTACACACTTGCGTCCGTTGAAGCAAAAGGAAATTGGGATGAGCTAGTGAAGAAGTTTCTTTTGAAGTTCTTTCCCATAAGCAAGGTCCAAGACTTAAGGAGGCAAGTGCTCAATTTCAAGCAAGGAGAGGATGAAGGAATTGATGAAGCATGGGACCGATTTAATGAACTACTTGAGCAAGGCCCGAACTTGGGATTTTCCGGTGACTTGATGTTGCATACCTTTTATTTTTCACTAACCCCTAACTCATCTCGTTTTGTAAGCATGTGTGCGGGCGGTGATATAATGGATAAAACAATTAGTGAAGCCGCACAAATCTTACAAAGGATAAGCAATGGACAAAGAACAATACGAGATTGGCAAAGATGTTGTCGAGAGGAGCAAAATGACAAAATCAAGCCCAAGGTGCTTGCTGAAATTTCTGAAAAAGATGAACCGAAGGTCAAGGAAGATGAACCGACCATACAAGAAAGTGAAGATCCACTTCCCAAGGTAAGAGAAGTCATTTCGGATGTTAAAAATGTTGAAACTAACATGAATGTAGGCCGAAGTATGTGGAATGCTAGACCATTGGCGGAGTTCAAGCAATCCGGTTGGGTTCAAGTTGATTTCGCCCCACTAATTAGCTACCGAAGGAAGGAGGAACGCCGACACGTTGCCAAACTAGTTGAAGATATATTTGATCAAGAGATGAGTGGAGAGTCGATCCAAAAGATGTTTGAAGAAGAAAGAAAAGAAGGAGATGAAGGATGGATCGACCGGTTTGACAAATCAAAGATTTATGATGAAGGAAGAGAAGAGTACAACCGTGATGAGCCTAGTGACTCAAAGGATAAATGGGAGGAGATAGGACTCAAGCTAGATGATAGCTTGTGTGCTATTGAAGCCTACACACTAGCAAATCAAGACATGGAAGTACTCAAGGATGAAGGAAAGAGTGAATCAACAATGAGCGATCTTGATGACATGTGGTACATGGAAGATAAAGAAAGCATCATACAAGTCTTTGAAGATGAAGATCTGGTTGATAAAGAAGACTTCAAAGAAGATATGAATGCATACATAGTTGAAGGATTACATGTCCCACATGATGAGATGGAGGGGATGCAAAAAGGTAACAAAGAGACACCTTCACTCGTTGAGATCGATTCGCCTTCAACACCGCTTGATGAACCAAATATCACTCTTGTTGAAAAATCTCTAAGGCCAAGGTACGCGCTGAAATCTCAAGATATTATTGGTATTGATGTTGATAAATTCAAATACTCATGCTCAACCAATAGTATGAATGATAGTTTAATGCCTATGCCTTGTTCCAATAGTGATCATGTTGATAGGCTAGATTTTCTTGAGAATGAAAAAGAGGAAACATTTAAGTTTGATCCAATTAATCTCACACCTATACAACCTTTGCCTAATGATGAGCTAAGTGCTATGCATGAAACATATGCTTCTTTTATTTACACCTTGACTTGTTGCTACAATTCACATGTGGTGTTAATTATGGACGCGTATGTTTACAATAAGTTTTGTAAATCTCGATCATGCTTTGCGCTTGGTCAAGCTAGTGACCTTAAAGAATCATATGTCGGGAAAGGCCCGATTTTCACTAACCATGTAGACAAGGCTTGAATAATGAAAAAAAGAAGTCATGCCTGAAAGAGTTGCAAGATAAATCATCAACCTCTCCGAATCCCGCGATGGATGCTGCTGTCTTCATCAATTTGAGAGCTTGTTCAGAGGTGTACAAATGAAGAAAATGAGATATCCAGAAGCTCCATCAAGTTACCATTCCAACGCATCAAGAACCAACAAGTTTGAAGACCCGTGCAAGGAGTTATGGAGAAAACATTGAGCGTTGCGCGTTCTGAAATTTCAGGACAGATTTCATCGCCGAAGTAAAACCGACGTAACTCTCTTGTCCGGAGTCCGATTTGAGCAAATGAAGACTCGTTGGAAAGGAAATTTTGTGCACTGTGCAATGGAGTAGAGCTTGAGTATACTTTCTGTTCTGGACATTAAAAAAAATAATAGAGTGAAGGCAGCACCGAAGGATGATAAAGAAGGAGATAACGATGAAACAAAAGGATGCTTTGGGCAAGTCTTCTATAAGTAATCAAGCACAACATGGGAAGTAAATTAAAGCTGCATTGGTACCTTTTCTTCTTGCATGAAGGGCCATGGCTATGCAACGAAAAGAAGGTATGTGAGAAAGTCGAGCTCTATGACTTTAAATGAAGCGCTTTTCGGGAGGCAACCCGTTTCTTTATATTTTTACTACTTTCTTAGAGAAAATAAAAGAATGGCACTATCTTATGATGATCAACTTGTGGTTATTAATCTAAGTTCAGTTTTCCTTTTTTTAGAACCACCATCATGTTCATGATCTTTATTTATTTGCATGCATTGCATTTTGTTATCCTCGTGATGTTTCTTTGTGTATACATGTTTTGCACATAGTTGGCTTGGTTGTTTTATATACTTAATGATGTATGCTTCAGTTTCCATGTTAATGCTTCATATGGCCATATGGGTATTTTCCTTTTGTGATCTTGTGTAAACATGGTGTTTAAACATGATTGCGGACCATCATCATTAAGTTCGATAAACCTTGCTAGCTTTTCATATGTTTTCATGTTGCATTGGTTAGTTTATAAGCTCTGCAATGCGCTTAATTTTTCTTGTGCTATAAGAGTTATTGATTTAGGGATAGACATGGTGTTTTAACCCTTGATAAATAAACCTTTATGGCTATGGAGAAATTCGGCAACCTAGTTGTAAACATGGTGTTTAGAACTAGGTGAAAACATTGTCTTGTTTATATGCTTTCCTATCATGTGCATACACACCTTGCACCACATACACTCATTAGGTTTTTATTTCTCATTAAACTAATTATGCCGCAAGTTAAGAATCTTAGGAGGCATTGTTGGATTATTGGCAATTCTATCTACTCCCAACCGTCACCTTGGGGGTAGAATGTGCGTTTAAAATGTCTTACAGGCAAGATAAAGGCTCTCACTACAAGGAAATTGAAGGATGGCTAAGAAGTGCTTTGTCTTCTTCTTCCATGACTAGCAAAATGCTAAGCATGGGGGAGACCCTGAATCTTCAACACGGAAGTGCAACATGACACTCTAGAAGATAGAATGATAAAGATCGTCATCTCCGGATCAATGCGCAAGAAGCCACCAATCTCATCAAAATTCCGCATGGTCTCGAATGGAAAACACTGGATATTTTTGGATATTTAGAAGCCCCATGAAGTTACGATTCCAACAAATCAAGAATCAAGACAATCGGAGGTTCCTACAAGCGGTTATGCCCGAATCACCGAGTGCAACACGTCCTGAAATCAGTTTTGGACAGCACACAGCGCTGAAGTAAAACGGACATAGCTCCCTTGTTTGAACTCCGTTTTCGATGAATGACCACATGTTGGAAAGGTAATTTCATAAACTTTTCAATAGAGTTATATTTCGATATATATTCTGTTCTGGACAGAGGGGGAAATCCATGAAAAAGAGACAGCAAGGAGATGATGAGAACAAGAAAGAGGAGATGGTGATGACAACATTGAAGAGAAGGGTGACCAATGACTCCATTAAGCATACAAGATCAAATTCAAAAGTTTAGGAGCATTAATAAATCAAGACAAAAGCAAAAGCCACATCGATACATGGAGATGTCGGAAGAAGGCAACGAAGAATTACAAAGGATGGTAACATCTCCATGGACCTTCTCTTTTCCAAACACAAATGCTTGTAAGTATGCCTTCAAACTCAACTAGGTGCAACCTTTTGTTTTTCTCTTCAAACAATAACATGGCTACTAGGAGGACAACCTAGGTTTCTTTTTACTTTCAATAGATAAGCATGACCATGTGTTCACCTCGATGTTCTACATTGCCTATGCTTACGGAAAGATGATGAAAGTTGCCGCTTTGTTTTACCTACATGAAGTTATACATGTCATGGATAATTGCTCCCTATAATATGATCTGAAATTAATTTAAATACCGGCTCTTTTATTTGTGGAGGTGAAATGACTATGCTCTAGACCCACATACATATCTTTGCTCTTTGATTTAAGTATATGGATAGCCGGATAACTTGTTGTTTTTATGAAAACTTAACTTTTATGCTATCTACATATTTGTGATGCTCTTGCAAAGTTCAACCTACCAAAGCCATATACATATATGTTTTATGATAACAAAACCCGTAGATTGCAAACATATGTTTTGATGAGTTGGATTAGGATTGATTTCTATGGTTCGAGACTAAGAAGCTGGTCATTCCTTTGTGTAACTTTTTCATGCTAGCCTTTTTGTCCATGCATTGTGGGTTTTCACATCGAAAATTTCGCAAACTTCGCTGGGCATCCACCCTAAACCAAAAACATCTTTTTGTGATCACCTCCTTGTCCACAACCCAATTTGAGTATGGAGTAAAATTCTCGATGGAGATTCAAATATTCCGCAATATTATGGAATTTATACTTACTTTAGCAGTCATTTCCCCTCTCTTTTATGCTCGAGGACGAGCATCGTTCAAGCATGGGGGAGGAGTCATTCTCTGACACAAATGCTATGTAAGTATTATGTTGCAAAAAGTTTTGAGGAGCAAAAGAAAAAAAAAAGAAAAAAAAAGAAAAAATGAAAAATGAAAAAAAAAATATGATGAGAAGAAAAGAAAAGTAAGAAAAAAAAGGAAGAATAAAGAAAAAAAGAGAAAGAAAGAAAGAGAGAAAAATGAGAAGGAAATGAAATAAAGAAAAAAAAATAAAGATGCTCCTCGGTTCTTTTTGCTTCATAAGTTCTCAAGTGCCTTGATGACAAATCCATACTCAAATCTTCCAACCATGTGCAATCCGATAACGAGGACTTCACTCGTGCCTCGGGATCATCCATTTGCCACTTGCACATGTCCACTTATCTAAATGTGTGTGTTTCGTCCCTCTCTCTTTCCAACATTTATTTTCCATGGCCTTTTTGACGAGTCTCGGTAATTCCAATAGACCTCTCTCTTAATTTGACAATATTTCGGATGTATGTTTTGCTAGGATTGTTTTTAACCTTCCAAGCTCCACATAAGCCTTCCACTATCACATATGAGTAGAGTAGGTTGAAAATAATCTAGTATAGGCTTGAGTGACTTGATGAGATGAGTGTTCCATGAGCTTTTGCAAGAGATTTTCACTTATGATGGATATGCATCTTTTTGAAAATCTTCCATGTGACAAGGTAATGGTTTGAAGTTTACTTAAGTTTGAGAGCATCATGTTTATTAAATGTGGCTTGTTCTTTATTGTTAGTCTATCTTCCATAATGAAAAAGAAGCCGGTCACAACTTGAACTTTAAAAATAAATTCTTAAGAGAGAGCAATTTGTCTCGTCATGAATGACTAAGTGCGGGGATAACATTGGAAGGCAACGCTGATTTCCCTTTTAAGCGAGGACCACTTACTCGAGGACGAGCAAGGTTTAAGCATGGGGGAGATGTTGACGGTGAATTTCCGTCAACCTAGAGTACTTGTTATACATTGGTTTCGATTATGATTTGCAACTAACCCGCCACTAGGCATACTAATGATATAACAAGTTCACACTTGCATGTCGATTTTGGAGTTTGTTGTTTACGCAGAAATCTACGCTAAAGAGGAGACTTTCGGGATAAGTTCACCAAGCACTTTGGAAGAAGATCATGAAGCCCGATAAGAGTCAAGACACGCGATGAACATGACTCCAAATGACCCGAGGACCGAAGCGTCAACATGCAAGTCTTCGGGGACTCAACCGTAAAACGGCGAAGCTTGCATAGCAAGGATTCAAGCCTAAACCGTGAAGGAAACGACGTCAAAGGCCCACATGCAAGTGCACACGAATAAGGGATCACGCGAGAAGCAACCGGGGAGAAAACCGGGCCCGAACCGGGCCGAAGTGGGCCTGGGCCGGCCGGCCCAGTCCGACCGGCCCAGCCCACTCCGAGGTCGGTTCGGTCCCTCCTTTGCCCTAGGTGTTTGTCTATTTATTGCCTCCGCCGCCGTCGACCGACACATCGAACAAATCATCCTACCGACGCCAATCACCAGAAAACCGCCGCCGCAAGATGAAGGAGAGAGTTAGATGAGCTCGTCGCAAGGATCAACGCCGGCGGAGAGAAGGAAGCAAGAGGAGGACTCCAAGCCGTTGGCCTAGGGGTGTTCCCAAGCTCCATCGCCGCCATCTTCATCGACGACGTTCTCCGGAGTCTCCATCACCCCTATGTGCTTCAACCGTGTAAGATGATGGGGTAATGTCTCCGTTCATCCCTAGGATTAGATGGATACATGCTATGTAATTGCTACTTGATTTGTGGTTCCAATCTATTGTTTTCATGTTGATGATGCTTTGATGATTAAGGTAGGCCACCGTGTTTTTCGGGCGTATGATATCCACTACTCCCATAGATTCCATCAACATACCGTGTCCATCATAGGTCTAGTCACGAATACCTTCGCGTAGTGACAGTACGAGAGGAGGGAAAGGGCGAAACCGTGGTCACAACCCCCGGTAGATTGGTTTACCGCTTTCGTGTAGTAGATGCATACCATGTTATCCTAGATCCTAGGGAGGGAACGCTTATCTTTCTTGCTCACTCTCTTGTGTTCACCCCTTTACCATATAGTTTAACCCTATATTTGTTTGATCAATTTAACTTAGATTAACTTAGGTAGATTGTCTTTACTTTTAGATTAATACTCTCTTTCAAAGGTTTTCCATTCAACTAGATTAGTACTTGGTTAAGCGCTAGTAATCCCCTTGCTCCGCGGATTGACAAGAACCTTGGGAATCCCGTGGTGAAAAAGGTGTGGGGTCCGTACGCTTGCGGATCGTAGAGGGATACGTCTTTTATCCGTCAACAAACAAGAAGTAGGGATGGGCCTTTAAAATCGGCCTCGGGGAAAAAAGGGGGAAGAAGCTCAACAATTTTCTCATGCAAACCAGGGCAAGAAGTGCAAGCACCAAGCAAAGTGGGTCTAGATTGTAGCTCATCCAACTCAACCCTAAGCACATCTAGTTCCTCACACTTGGAGGAATACTTCTCCCTAAGATCAGTCAAGTCAGCTAGGAAAGCAGAGAAATCAGCAAAATCATTCTCATCAGAGACAACAGGGCTAGCCTTAAGAGAATCAATTTCAAGCATGCTATCAAGAACCTGTGTTTCTAGCTAAGCCACTCTAGTCCTAGCATCCTGGAGCAAAGATCTAAGCTCCTTCCTAAGCTTCTTAGCCTCTCTAAGCATGTGATCGCGATTATCAAGCAAGTCAACCAACTCCTCATTCTCCTTGCGCGAAGAAGAGAGCTCATCACATACCTCATCCTCGGAATCCAAGTCCGAGGCGTCCTTCTGGCTTCTCTTGCTGCTCGAACTGCGAGCCATGCCGCAGAAGTCATTTTTGAGGCTTAGGCCCGTCACACAAAGGCCGTTGAGATACTTGCCGAGGTTCTTCTTCTTCTTCTTCTTCTTCTTCTTCTTCTTCTTCTTCTTCTTCTTCTTCTTCTTCTTCTTCTTCTTCTTCTTCTTCTTCTTCTTCTTCTTCTTCTTCTTCTTCTTCTTCTTCTTCTTCTTCTTCTTCTTCTTCTTCTTCTTCTTCTTCTTCTTCTTCTTCTTCTTCTTCTTCTTCTTGTCATCCTCTTCGTCTTCATCACTCGAGCTTGAAGACGTGTCCTCGAAATCGGACTCAATGTCGCTCGATCTCTTCATCTTCTCTTGAGACTGAGCCTTCTTCCCATGTTCATGATCCTTCTTCTTGGACATCTTCCTCTTGTCCATGAACTTGTGCTTGTCGTGGTTGTTGACCTTAGGACACTCGGCGAAATAGTGTCCAGTCTTGCCGCACTTGAAGCATGTTCTCGTGTTCCTCCTGTTCACTTGGTTCTCGTGCAGCCTCTCGAACCGCCTCGTCAGAAGCGTCAACTCGTCCTCTCCAAGCACGTCGAACTCCTCATCTGGCATGGACATTAAAGAGGACAAAGAGAACATCCTGGTGGATGGGTTAGTGTTAGCCTTTTCTTTCGAACCACCAACGAGGGCAAGACTATGGGAGTCAGTCGGGTCCTCGATCTTGGCTGTCATGCCCCTATCCACCTCAGCCGACTTGAGCTTTGAGAACAACTCGTTCACCGTCAGAGTGTCATACTTCTCTGACTCCACAATGGCCTCGAACTTTCCGCCCCAAATCGTACGATCCATAAAGTGTAAGAGCTTGACAGCTCTATCATGATCATCGTACGGGAGCACGTCCACATTGGCCCTCATGTTGTTCACAACCACCGTGAACCTCTGAAACAAGGCATCGATGGACTCACCGGGGAGATGAGGGAAGTTCTCGTACTCTCTCCGGTAGGTCGCATACATCCGAGCCTGAACCTGGGCATTCCCAACATGAGCCTCCTTCAACACCAACCAGATTCTACAAGCCAAGTGCTCGGTGTGCACCCGATCGAACTCAGGCTGACACAAAGAACGACACAAGCAGTCGACCGCCTTATTGTTGGCGTCGAATATGTCCCTCGATCCTTCAGCAAGAAAGTTCATCGGCTGGACATAGCCTGTGTCCACCGTGACATCCCAAAGGATCTGACCCTTTCCTCTGAGAAACGCAGCCATCCGCTTACTCCACATCTCGTAGTTCTTGCCATCGAAGTGTGGAGGACCCGAACACCGTTCCTGATACACCATCCTTGGATCTTTGACTGGTTAGAGTCAATAAAGACCCGAACCGGCTCTGATACCACTTGAAGGGCCGATACGGCGAACCAGAGAGGGGGGAGTGAATGGGAGCCGATAAAAATTCTTCTCGAAGGAGATGGAAACTCCAACAAGATGAACACGGCTTCCTACACACGTCTTCGACTCACTGCCCAAGTTGGCCAAGCCCACGTAGCCACTGGAGTGCCACTAGACCTAGGAACCAACACACAACCTTCCGACCTGAGAACGCAGCGGTACACCAAACCTCGAGACCTCTGACCAACACCGGTCAGACTGGTGAGCACTACCTGTTAGACCGGTCCCTGCTGGTGAAACTTGGCGACTTCCACTAAGTGGCTCTACACCGGTCAGGCTGGTGCACTACACCGGTCAGACCGGTCACACCCAGAAAGCGCCAAATCACCAAACAAGCCAACCGACCTCCAAACTGACCCAAACTCGAAACAGCCCCAACACAAGACAGCAGCAAACACACCTAGACGTTCACTCGAGCAAAAACCCACCAAGGGTTGCACCGGTCAGACTGGTCAAGAGCACCGGTCAGACCGGTGTAGCCTGGGCAGCTCGGGATGAACAGCACCCGCGGGTCAACTCCCCCAAATCCAAACTTGTCCACAGCATCCGAATCACTCCACGGACTTGAACAAGACTTTGGGGATAATAGGAACACCTCATGAGGAGTCCACAGCCAAGTTTAATCCCACCAAAACTTGTCCAAAAAGGAGGAATCGAAGAAATCCCACCAAGAACACCTCTAACCCTAGAACTCGGAAAACCCCAAAATCGAACCCCTTTACTCACAGATTTGGGAGGGTAATCACAGCCCAAAGAACCACGAAGGGTTCCCACAAATTTCCCCCATCAAATCCCCAAGAGAAAGGTCCCGAAAAGAACCCAAGAAAAACACCAAGAAAAGGCTTCAAAAATCACCACTAAGAACAACCGCGAACAACACAACAAAGCCTTGAGGAAATACGCCGAATCATCTATACATGCCACAAAGGTTCATACAAGGTCTAGCTTGCCGCCCAATCATCCAACCCTCTCACAAGATCTCACCATGAAGCTCTCAAGCTAGTCCTATGGAAATCCTAAGGCAAATAGGAAGGGAAGATAGGAAAGCAAATGAACTAGGGTTCCAAGAGGTTGGTTGCCATCCTCTCACCTCATGGGTTATATGGAGGCAACCGAAAGTCTAAAGTACCCTTTCCTAATAAATAGGGATACAATCCCCTCAAGGGCGGTTTTGGAAGTCTTCAAGCTTTCTCTATCGGACGGATGCCCAGCGACCGCAACCTTCTTAGCCTCCGCTTCAAAGATTCCGGACTGCGTCGTCGCACTCCGGTCAGACCAGTACCCACCGGTCAGACCGGTCTGGCACTGCTGCAGCACCGTCTTCGGTTCTCCGGTCTTGGCTTTGTGGATCAACCAAGGAACCCAGTGGTTTTCTGGTGAACCACTGGAAACCCCGTGTACTTGGTGTAGCCTCTGCCAATCACCACTCATGACTCGGCTCCCACGTAGTCCCGGTTCGACCTTGGTTTTGTGGCTCAACCAAGAAACCGTCCACGACTTCATCTTGCTGTTCATGCCACCATGCTGCCCGCACTTGACCCCGCTGTCCACCGGGTCCCTCGAACGAAGCCTAATTGTCTTCTCCACACCTGGAGGCGTCACCGGCGACGACCTTTCCCGCTTGCTCTTCACCTGCACCAACACCAGTCAAGCCGCAACCTGCACCTGCAATACTTAGCCAAGAATCAGTCCACACAACGTTGTCAATCACTCATCACACAAGGAAGCGGCCATCCACCGGTCCTCGAACCACACATGGTCCTAAATCTCCCCCTTGATGAGTGCATTGACAACACCCAAACGAAAGTAACAAGAGAGAAAAGAAAAAGAAAAGAAATGAACAAAAAGAAACTCCAACAAGCGATGGAAGGCCAAACAAAGGCAAAGAGCAAGATCACTAAAAGAAGACAAGTCTCGGACCCCTAGGGCAAGGGCAACGGCTCGACACATCCGAGACAAAACAAAGCTCAAGCAAAGAGCGCAAACCACCGAAACAAAGCTCGAAATACCACAAAAAGCTCGACCTTGGTTTTGAGGCTCTACCAAGAAACCATCAATGACTTCATCTTGCTGTTCATGCTACCATGCGGCCCGCACTTGACCCCGCTGGCCACCGGGTCCCTCAAACGAAGCCTACATGTTTTCTCCACTCCTGGAGGCCTCACCGGCGATGACCTTTCGCGCTTGTTCTTCACCTGCACCAACACCAGTCAAGCCGCAACCTGCACCTGCAATACTTAGCCAAGAATCAGTCCACACAACGTTGTCAATCACTCATCACACAAGGAAGAGACCATCCACCGGTCCTCGAACCACACATGGTCCTCATCAGAGAAGTATGACACTCTGACGGTGAACGAGCTATTGTCGAAGCTCAAGTCAGCTGAGGTGGATAGGGGCATGACGGCCAAGCTCGAGGGCCCGACTAACTCTCATAGTCTTGCCCTCGTTGGTGGTTCGAAAGGAAAGGCTAACACTAACCCATCCACCAGGATGTTCTCTTTGTCCTCTTTGATGTCTATACCAGACGAGGAGTTCGACGTGCATGGAGAGGACGAGCTAGCGTTGCTGACAAGGAGGTTCGAGAGGCTGCACGAGAACTAGGTGAACATGAGGAGGAATACGAGGACATGCTTCCAGTGTGGCAAGCTGGGACACTTCGTCACCGACTGCCCGGAGAAGGTCGAGAAGAAGGATGGCTACAAGCACAAGTCAAGGACGGATGGCAAGTACCGGTCGAGGCGTGACCACAAGAGCAAGCACAAGAACAAGCACACGGAAGAGCGACGATCGAGGAAGAAAGAGAGCTGAGGCAAGGCCCGAGCGATGGTTGGAGCGAGCGACGTTGACTCCAGTTCCGCGTACTCCACCTCGAGCTCAAGCAGTA
The DNA here is from genome assembly GCA_947561735.1 of Cenchrus americanus. Classification (NCBI taxonomy): domain Eukaryota; kingdom Viridiplantae; phylum Streptophyta; class Magnoliopsida; order Poales; family Poaceae; genus Cenchrus; species Cenchrus americanus. Next base: position 157,534,944 of record OX387242.1, on the reverse strand, counting down.
GTGAAGATGAAGGTGATCATCGCAAGAGTAGGAAGTCGTCCAAGAACCTGAGCTGGCAGAGCTGCTTTGCTAGAGACTGCTTCTGCACCATGGCCCTGAGCTCTGACAGCAAGAAGAGCACACAGAGCGACTCGGACTCTGATTCCGACGACGAGGTGCGTCATGAACTTCCCTTCTTGCATCAGGAGAATGAACGGCTTGGCTTGTTGCTTGATAACCGTGATGACATGCTTAGAGAGGCTAAGGAAATGAGGAAAAAGCTTAGGGCTTCACTCGAGGATGCTAGGACTAGAGTGGCTGAGCTGGAAACACAGAATTTGGATGCTAAGCTGGAAATTGATTCTCTAAAAGCTTCACCTGCTATTTCTGATGATGTTGAATGTGCTGATTGCTCTATTTTCCTTGCTGATCTTGCCTTGTTTAAGGAAAAGCATGCCTCCAAGTGTGAGGAACTAGATGTGCTTAGGGTTGAAGTGGCTGAGCTTAAATCTAGATCTGCTTTGCTAGGTGCTTGCACTTGTTGCCCTGTCTTGCATGCTAAAATTGATGAGATGCATGCTTACGCTGTTTCTCTAGAGGCTAAGCTGAAAGAACCTATTCCTACATCTTGCTCTACCTGTGAAATGCATGCTTTGAAGAATTTGGAACTTGCACATTATGTTGATCGCTTGCCGGATGAGAATGATGAGATGAGAAAGTTGATGGGTTGGTTGTCTGGTCATGAGCCTCAGTTAAGGATAATGATCGAGACATTCAAGAGGCAGGATGGTGAGGGACTTGGGGCAAACAAGGTTGGTGAGGGAAGTGGAGAGAATATTCCAGAGCCACCAAAAACCCACCACAAAAATGATTTCCCTCCTAAACCTAACCATCTTAGGAACCGACTAGACACAACCCCAGCTCCACCCGTGTTTTCTCCACAAACAAATGATTTCCAAAAGCCTATCAAGTTTGTGAGCACTTCCGGGAAAGTGTTCTTTGGGAAGGAAAGTGAGAAGGCTAGTGAGGAGAAACCGGTGGAGAAGCCGAGTGGAGAGAAACCAAGTGAGCAGCCCAAACGCAAGCACAAACCTAAGCTTGTGAGATTCCATTGTGGCTATTGTGGGATAGATGGCCATAAGGATGAGTTTTGCTTCAAGAGGAAGAGAGAGAAGAGAATGGCGAAGGAGTGGGCTAACAAGGACAAGTACCACCCTTCTGATGGTGTACTTGAGCTTCATGTGCAGATATCCAGGGCTAAGGTGATTGTGAGGACAGTTCTGGCTTGGGGAGAGCGAAAGGCTGTTGGAGGTGCTGCTGGCCGGGCTACATCGGAAAAACAGGTGAGGGGCACCGGTCAGACCGGTGCAGGCCTGGACAGGCAGCAGTTCGGGTTTCGTGCTCGTACAGGTGCGAGGTTTGGTTCTGGAGGTCGTGGTTCTGGTGGTTGGGCTGGAGAGTTTGCAGGAGTTTTGTATGCTAGGCGTTCTCCCCCTCGTGCTCAATACGAAGATGGGAGGGTCCATAGCTTTGAGATGGAGAGGAGGGACAGTCCACGGGCTTACATTCATGGTTTTGGTCCTCCTCCAGGTAGAGAGGGTTGGTTCCCTCATGGTGGTTACTGTGGTGGTGTTCGTGGAGGTAGCTTTGGTAGGAAAGATGGTTTGGTTTGTGCTAACCTCACTTTCGAGCAAATGGCTCGGCACTGGTTTTACTCTTTTGGTACTAACCCCAGTGCTGAGTCGTTTGTTCGCTCATGTGCTCGTTTTTGAATTTCAGGTAGGAGACTTGAAGAACATTTGGTTGATTGACTCCGGTTGCTCGAGGCTTATGACCGGAGACAAGGGGTGGTTCTCAAGTCTCGTCCCGATGGTGACAAGGAGGTACATCACTTTTGGGGACAATGTGCGTGGGCGTGTGCTTTCAGAATGTGAGATTAAGGTGAGTGACAAGATCACTCTGAGGTGTGTTGCTCTTGTTCAATCGCTTGGATACAATTTGCTTTCTGTGTCCCAGTTGTTGGATGAGGGTTTTGAGGTGTTGTTTCGGCCTGGTGGTTCTCGGATTTTGGATTCTCGAGGGGACCTTGTCTGTATGGTCGTTCCCGAGGGTCAGGTCTTTCAAGCTGATTTTTCTCAGTCTTCTGGTGTTGAGTGTTGTTTCTTAGCTGGTTCTTCGAGTGAGTTGTTGAAGTGGCATAGGAAGTTGGGTCACTTGAGCTTTGACCTTTTGTCTCGCTTGAGTAAACTCAATTTGGTCCGAGGATTGCCATGGTTGAGCCTTAAGAAAGAGTTGGTTTGTGTGCTGTGTAGGCATGCCAAGATGGTAGCCTTTTCTCACCCGCCTATCACGGATGTGATGACTTAGCGTCCATGCGAGCTGCTCCATATGGACCTTGCTGGTCCAGCCCGTGTGCGATCTATGGGTGGGAAGTGGTATGTCCTTGTTGTGGCGGACGACTATTCTCGTTATGCGTGGGTGTTCTTTCTCGAGGATAAGGGGGAGACATTTGGTTTTGTTCGAGATCTTGTCTTGAGGTTGAGGAACGAGAGGCACGGAGATGCCATACGAGCAATCCGCAGTGATAATGGCTCAGAATTCAGAAACTCTTGTTTTGAAACCTTTTGCCATGACTTTGGTCATGAACACCAGTTTTCGAGTCCGTATATGCCTCCCCAGAATGGTGTTGTGGAAAGGAAAAACAGGACCTTGTGTGAGATGGCTCGAACGATGCTTGATGAGCATAGGACCCCGAGAAGGTTCTGGGCTGAGGTGGTGAACACCGCGTGCTATGTGTTGAACAGGATCTACCTTAGAGTGCATAAGAAGAAAACATGCTACGAGTTGATGCACGGTCGCACACCCAAGGTGAGTCACTTCCATGTTTTTGGATAAGTTTGAGGCTAGGTCGGTCGATGGTATTTTCATTGGTTATGCATCTCACTCTAAGGCATATCGTCTGCTCAATCTTTAAACTAACCAAATCGTGGAGACTTGTGAGGTAACCTTCGACGAGACACAACCACGTAGTCAGCTTGTCTTTGAGTGTGCAGGTGATGATGAGCTTGGCGAGGAGATCTTTCAGGAGGAGGACCATGAACATGGAGACGATGAAGATGGCGGTGTGCTGCCACCGGCTGAACATGTACCTACTACTTCGACTACAGTGGTGGATAGCCCCTCTCCTACACCTACGACGACAAATCAAGATCGAGGAGAAGCTATAGTGGAGGGGGAGGTAGCATCAAGGCAAGAACCTCCCCGCGAGTACAAGTGGATCACCCAGCTTCAAGGATCATCGGCGACATTAATGAACGTACTACACGGTCGAGGCTTCGAAACAATTCTCATATCGCTCATGCTGCATTTGTTGCCACCTTTGAGCCCAAAGATATTGGACACGCACTATCTGATCATAATTGGGTTAATTCGATGCATGAGGAGTTGGAGAACTTTGAGAGGAATCAGGTTTGGGAGTTGGTAGTCCCTCCCCCAGGGTGTAAGCCGATTGGTACAAAGTGGGTGTGGAAGAACAAAGAGGGAGAGAAAGGTGAAGTGGTGAGGAACAAGTCAAGGCTTGTTGCTCAGGGGTTCAGTCAGAACGAGGGGATCGACTACGAGGAGACTTTTTCTCCCGTAGCCCGTTTGGAGGCGATAAGGATCCTTCTAGCCTTTTCCGTGGCTAAAGGGTTCAGGTTGCACCAAATGGATGTGAAGAGTGCTTTCCTGAATGTTGTGTTGGAGGAAGAAGTGTATGTCAGGCAACCATTGGGGTTTGAGAGTGAGAAGTACCCCCACCGGGTGTACAAGTTAAGGAAGGCGCTTTATGGGTTGAAGCAGGCGCCTAGAGCTTGGTATGGTAGGTTGAGGGGGTTCTTGTTTGAGAGAGGTTTTGTGATGGGGAAGGTTGATTAGACCTTGTTTCTACTTAGGCAGGGCAGAGATATCCTTATTGTGTAGGTGTACGTGGATGATATTGTCTTTGGTGGCTCGTCTAACTCTCTTGTTGCAAGGTTTGCAGAGGATATGAGCAGGGAATTTGAGATGAGCATGATGGGTGAGTTGCAGTTCATCCTCGGGCTACAAATCAAGCAATCAAAGGAAGGAACATTTGTGCACCAAGCTCAGTACATCAAGGACATTCTGCGGAAGTTCAAGATGGAGGACTCCAAGGCTATGACGACGCCGATGAGTACGACTACAGCTCTTGATGTAGATGAGGAAGGTGAACACGTGGACCAGAAGGAGTACCGAAGCATGATCGGGTCACTCCTCGACTTGACAGCGACGAGGCCGGACATCCAGTTCTCGGTATGTCTGTGCGCTCGTTTTCAAGCGTCTCCGAGGACTTCGCATCGGCAAGCGGTGAAGTGAATTTTCAGGTACTTGCGTCACACTCCCGACTTCGGCCTTTGGTACTCCGCGTCCTCTTCTTTGGCGCTTCATGGTTTTTCGGATGCGGATTTTGCCAGATGTCGGTTGGATAGGAAGTCCACTTCTGGGACTTGCCAGTTTTTGGGATCTTCTTTGGTGTCGTGGTCTTCCCGCAAACAGTCGTGTGTTGCTCAATCCACTACCGAGGCAGAGTACGTTGCCGCTGCTAGTTGTTGCTCTCAGCTCCTTTGGATCACATACACCATGAGTGACTTTGGTGAGGAGTGTTCCCGTGTCCCTGTTCAATGTGATAGCACTAGTGCCATAAGCATTGCAAAGAACCCAGTGCTCCATTCCAAAACCAAGCACATAGAAGTGAGGTATCATTTTCTGAGAGATAACGTAGAGAAAGGAAAGATAGCTTTGATTCATGTACCCACACATGACCAACTAGCCGATATTTTCACCAAACACCTAGATCAAGCAACTTTCACTCGTTTGCGGGGGGAGCATGGTGTGTGTTTGATTTCTTGAGTTGGGTGTGTGGGAGCTCCTTTGTAGCATATGTATAGCTTTCCTTTGTGCATTTCTTGCATTTGGCATGGCATATGTAACATGATGTATAGGCATCCTTATATCTTAGATTGCATGCATTTTGTATTATATGCATTGGATAGAAAAAGCTTCTCCTATATACATTGTTCACCATGCAATGCTATTTATGTCTTTGTGAGCTTGTTTGGTATGCTATGGTTAGTTTGGCTTAGCTCTTGATAATCTTGATTTATAATCCATGGTTGATGGCTAAGTTTTTGAACAATGTCACATATATGCTCTCTCATGTGTAAATGCCTTTATATGAACTTGACATGTTTTAGTGGCTTGGTTATGCTTAATTTGTGCTTGGATAGCTAGCTTATTGATCATATGGTGCAAATGTGGCTGCGTGGACTTGGCCAACATGGGTAGTGAGTCGGAGACGTGTGTTGGAAGCCGTGTTCGTCTTGTTGGAGTCTCTATCTCCTTCGAGAAGAATTTTTATCGGCTCCCATTCACTCCCCCCCCCCTCTCTGGTTCGCCGTATCGGTCCTTCAGTAACACTTAGCACAACTTGGGTAACATCCCGCAACAAGGTCTCAATAACTTGGTTGAACCAAATCGAACTCAATTCGAATCACAATATGCTTAAGCATTCTTGATTACAACACGACGGATAAAAGGTCCAAAGACACTACGAGCCTCAAGTCTGAAAACATCGTAATACAACTCGGTTACAATGCAATCGCACTGTTAGTAAAAGATACTCCTAAGATGACTATCACAATCATCCCGAAGGTGACACCTAGAAGCACAATTCTTCTTGTTGTCGTTCTCTAGCAACCTAGTTACCAACTGAAGCACCACTACGAGCGGGTGAAGCTGGTGGGGTCAGTAACAGTGGTCCAGCCTGGCTCGTCTGATCCAGACCACACTGTCCCTACTGCTCCTCCGGAAGTGCCTGTACTGGAGGTAGCGGCTATAAGGCCACTATGGCCTGGAAGGCTGCAACCTGCACCTCGGCCTCCTCAACCTACTGCTGCATATCGGCAATGTTCTGTAACAACGTCAATCTCTCGATCTCGTGAGCATCGGCATCCTCCTCGAGGTCCTGAACCTCTGCCTCGAGATCCACGATCCTCTGAAGATGGTCACCTCTCTCTAACTCTAACTGGAATCTCCTGGCGCATAACCTGTCATTCTACTGCTGCATCTGAGTAAGTGTAAAGCTCAGCTGCTGGTGAGCTACTGATAGCTGCTGTCAATCCCGCCTAGCTGCCTCCAGACGCTGCCCGATAATCGCTGCGGTGTTGTAAAGCAGCCCTGAAGTGTGAATACGACGTTAAGACAATGTGCTAGCTTCTGAGTGACATCCAGCGGCTCGGCTAACAACAGCAGCTCCCGTAGGTGATCCGTACGATCCAGCCACGCCGGGTCATGAGGACTCACAACGGGAAACAATCCGAACGGAGAGAGAGCCACCATAGTAGGGTTGTGGTCACAGAAGTCCATCATCACTCGAAGAGCAGCTGACTTGACTGTCTCGTGGGGAATAAAACCCCACTAGACGAAACTCAAGTCAAACCAGTCGGCGTGGTCCGGATTGTGGTAGCACAGTGACGATCACCCTACAATGGGGAACGCCCAAGCGTTCGAACTCGGACACCTCGTAAGTCGGTGGAGTGGTGTAGCCAGCGGCGCTGAGTGCTTCCCACGCAAGGGTGGAAAACCCTCCCAGTGCAACCCGTTGGTACGGATCGTACCATCAGCGTCGAACTCGTGAAACACGGGGAAAGCCATCTGTACAAAAATGTAACACATGTCAAGTCTCGAAGAGAACAACATGTCAAATGGTGAAGTTCTGGTAGTTGTGAATTAAAATGCATAACTAAAAATCTAGAACCCCATAAAATTTCCCAAAGTTTTCCGGCTACTACGAAAGGTTCTTCTACACACTTTTGGTATTCAAAGGTTGAGCGAGATTAAAAGGAAACAAGGTGGCAGGATGCAAAGTCTTTATACTGATTCGTAAAAACAGCAAAGCCTAGGTTCCCTTATAAAGGTGCAACTCAAGGTTGAGAAAAGCTATGATCGAAAATTTTTGCGAGCAGGAACGAGATTAGATTTGGAGCAACTTTTGTTTAACACACCTATTTTAATTACTACTAGAACATGGTGCAAAAGCAAGACGAACAAACTTTTACAAAATTTGGGCAGCACAACACCTATGCATGAGAGATTCTCTAGTTAGAAAACACACACTAGCAAAACTTTCTTAGAGAACATACACAGTTCTGTTTATAGGTCCATTTTTGTTGTTTCGATTTTTAACATGCATGCAAGACGTCCTATTCGACCTCACATGGCAATCATGCCAAAAATCAAAGTTAGTGCCGGTGGCAAGGCTTTTATTCGTCTCTCCCTATAATATCTAGTCGAGAGCTATACGGTACTCACTTAGCAACTAACGAAGCGCTGTTATGTACCTGCAGAAAACGAACCTTCCATGCCAGCACTTCACGGAAGCGCCCACATACATTACCTTTCACTATAGAAACGGCATCCATGTGATAAGTCGCTGCAGGGACAGCGTCCAACCTCGGACACCCTCCATTTGAATGGAGTGTATCCTTGCCTCGCATATTCGACATGTGGAATGCTCACGTATGAAACACGTGGCGACGCACAACTTACAACCAGATGCGAAGATGGGATCAGTGGAATGGATCACTCCATCAACCCTCGCAATTCCCGTTATGCGGCACAGCACACGTATAAAACACGTGGCTCATCTAGTTTGATTATGCAAGAAAGTAAGTCTGAAATAAAGTAAATGTGCTGGAAGTTAGCAAAATAAACCATAGGTTAATAAGCCACCTGAAAGAACCCAAAAATTCCCTCTAGGGCCTCTCGGTCTAGTTTATCCTTAACGGACCAACGTGTTTTGCAAATCCAAACAATCTTGGCAAATTTTATTTAATTAATATTTGGTGAATATAATTGCTCTGATGCCAACTCTGACAACCCACCAAGGAAAATACCGTACTACCGCCTAAAGCAATCCACTTTGGTCATTAAGCAGTAATAAAGTATCATCCTGTTGTTAGTCGCTGGATTAATGCCCGGTAAATCACTTATATAGCAACAAGGATCGACATATATGCATTAAAACTCACACGAAGGAGAGTCTAGAGATACAACATAAATAACATCCGAAATTTATCCCGAAGGGTTTAATTATTACAAAATGAAGTCTTTGGCATGACAACGAAGTTCAGAGTTTTTTAAACAACGGAATTAAATAAGCGGAAAATGATAACACCACGGGAGGCCAGCCATGATGCCTTCATTCGTCGTCTTCCACCCACTCCAGCTCCCAGCCGGGCGGGATCTCTCTGGGCTACACATCACCAAAAGCATTACCTGGAGCAATAGATTGTAGTAAGGCTGATTATACTAATACTCAGCAAGACTTACCCGCGGTGATAACTACTTCACCAACTATAGACATGAAAGGCCTTTGGCCACTGGGTTTCTTTTGCTAAAAAGTAACAAAGATTATGTCCTTACTTTCAAGATTATAGAACAAGTTCTAGTGGGTTTATTCTTTTCTAAATTAGCCATCTACTACAGACAAGGTTGTACCATACAATTAATCAAGCATAATATTCATCAACTTCTGTCATTAGGGATCTCATGGCTAGTGGAGTAAGTAGTCTCATATAACGGTGAGAGGCCGACAATCGATTGATTCAAACCTTGTAAGGTAGACCAAAACACACGGTGGGATGCCCCCGCGAGGACTACCACCAAACGGTTCTCAAAAATCCTCGGGTCGGGATAAATGGCCACAGTTTTTGGTACTGGCTATCTGGACTACCCCGAGAGGCAACCAGACTTGCACGTGCACCACCGGTAGGTAGCCCTGAGACGCATCCCAAGAGTAGTGACAGTTAAATCCCTAACCATCTCATTAGGGTACTAGGCTTACCAGTCCCGTTCCCGACAAGTGCTTAGTACGTTCAAACACTTAACCCACGATAGCCGTTGGACCGGAGTCCACATCCCATGCTCTTACCACATGAGCAATCCATTTAAAGAGATTTTATGATTCCTATCTAGGGACCCATTTTCGTGAGTGACATCATCACCTGACTTGTAATGGTCCTTTAGCTTAGCAGCTATCGACCTATCATACTAGTAAGGACACATGAATTTAGGGATCATGCATCTAAGGTTCCATACAACTCTTGAACTTAAATGCACAAGCATCCATAGATAATTGCCATAAACTTTTGAAACACTAGGTTAAATGCACCAGGTCTTGCCTTCGTCAGCAATGTTAGTCTGAGCACCCTCGGTGTCGTCGAGTACTTCCACGTACTACAGTGCAGCTTCCACTTCCGGGACGAGCGAGTAGTCACCGTCAGGAAGATCTACACGGAATGCAATGCAGGGTTCAGGGCATGTGATAGATTATTTATCTTATCCAACTCTTGTTGGTCATATTCACCTTAACAAATAATTAATTATTAAATTCCTTTTTAAGAAGGTTATTATTGATATGTTTTTTATTCTTTTAATTAAACATTTAATTAATGTTTCTTTTTATAGTTGTTATTTCATGTGAAGATTTAATACTTCACCTTTCACTATAAAAGGTGTGTACAAAGATAATTAATTACATTTAATTCTTTAAACAACAAGGGTGTATTCTTAGATCTTAAGTAAGTTTTGCAACACTTCACAAAAAGGGGGTAAAAGAATTAAAAAGGCATTTTCCTAATTTAATCAAATCATTAATCTATAAAAGGCCTCCAAAGCTTTTATTTAACAATATATCACTACAAATTCAATGGAGGGTTTCTTAGGCATCAACACACCTATACTAAGCCACTGAACACACATGCAAGGCTTGGAAAGCTAGAAAATTAATTATTTGGAAATGACAAAAGCTAGCTAGCAATTCAAGTTAACTGCATACAAAAATAAATAATCACCCAAATGCTCCAAATTTCCTCACACATGCTCTCTGGTCCTAAACCATCCTAGAAAAGCAGCAAGCACACCTAGAACTACTGCTAATCTTGCATTATTAAATTACAAAGGAAAACATGCATATATTAATAATTAATACTTCTGATCATGCCAAAATCGTGATTACTTCACCAGAGGTGTAACTTGGCATAACAAGACAGCATACAAGAGTTGGGCTCAAGAACATAATTATTTTTATCTACAAAAATCATCCAGGAAGATTCTGTATAAAAGGGAAATAATTCATATAAAAAGATTTACATCATAACTTTGTGCCATTTTTGGTACAGGAGCTAGAAATAACATCACACACAACATATCCAAAAATTAGTTATAGAGGTTTTCATGGATTTTGAGATATCACAGATCTAGGTTTTTCACATTTCTATTTTTCAAGCAAAAACTATCAAGAAACAGCCTAGGTGAGTATAACAAAAGTTGTAGTGCACTTCACCAGGAATCTAGCAAAACTGAGTTTGCAATTTTCCGAATTTTCTCCGATTTTCTAGAGAATTTACAAGATTCAGCAAAAGTGCTACACTATTGAAGTTACCCTTTTGCACTGAGGACCCTACAAGAACTGAAACTTACGAATGTGCCCTGGTTTACGGAAAACACCCAAGAAATACCCGGGGGCTTGCAATGCCACCCTTAGCCGTGGGAGCGGCGCTGCCGGCCGAAATCCGGCGAGGCCGGCGGCGCTCTCGGCTGGGGGATAGGTGGGAAAGGTCCTGCGGCTCACCTACGGTCAGTCTGTGCCCAGAGTTGGGGTCGAGGCTGCCCTAGAGACGGCACGCGGCGGTGGCCGACGGTACCACCTGCGGCGGCTCGGGGTTCCGGCGAGGGGGCGCACGGATGGCAATGTATGACTCGGGGAGGTGCAACGGGTCCTAGGGAAGCTACTCATGCGTGCGGTGGCCAAGAGGAGAGCAAGGCGACGGCTTGGCAGGCGGCGGCCACGGCGGCACGGTGGAGCGGCGGGAGCGGGGTCGGGTGACGCGAGGAGGAAGGGCGGGCGCTTAAATAGGGGGCAGCCCGACCAACGGTGACGACGGCGTGATGTCCCGGCCGTAGTACGTCGCACGAGGGCGGGGGGTCGCGGACGGACCGCCGGACGGACGGGTGCGCGCGTCCGGTCGGCACGGCGCGCGTGGCGCGGGCGCGGACTCCGCACGTCGCGGGCGGCCTCGGGAGCCGTGCGACCGGGACGGCGGTCGGCCTCGGGCGGTGCACGGGCGCAAACGTTGAGGGGCGCGGCGCGCGGGCGTGACGTCGCGGCGCAGAGCGCGGCCGACACAAGTTTGTTTGCTGAGTCCCTATTTGAGCACCAATAACTCTAAATTCTTGAATAGAAGTGTACCCAACAATGAATACGAAAGTTGTAGATCTAGCTATCTTCTACAACTTTCACAAAGTCCACCTAGTGTTTTTCTCAACAGATTTAGCTCAAAAGGATTGCCAACTTTGAATGCCACTCAAATGCAGTGAACAAGAGGTACTGTCAGTTGGGAAAGTTTTTCACCTTTTTCCACTCAAAATTTAAAATGCCAATCTACATGAAAGTTGTGTCCCTCAACAAACTGGACAACTCTCATAAAGGTAGATTTTCAAGTGTTTATGTGAAATTTGGAGAACGTGCCAAAAGTTCCGGAAGACATCTAGTGTCACTAGGCTTTAGGTTGGGTTTGACCAAGACTTTGACCATGAGTTGACCCCACATGTGTGTCCACTTTATCCATGGTGTCATTAGGGTTGGTTAGTGAGGTTTTCATGGTGAGGACCCGGGTTGACCGTGATTTGACCACTGTTAGCAGAGTTGACCGATGATTAGGGTTAATTAAAAACCTGGGGCATCACACCAAAGGGAACTTTGGTAACGGCATGAAAACAGAGCCGTTACTGTGAAATCAACATTAGACACGCGTGCCGTGAACTTGTGTCTCCTCTGTCTCGACGAAATGAGACACATTTGTTTCCACACGCGATTAAAGGAGACACGTGCTTTCAACCTATGTCTCCTATATCTCGATGAACGGGCCAGGTCATGGGGCCCACTAGTTAGGATGGGTAATGGGCTTTTACACTACCCGTAACATTGTTGGCATGTTTGTAACGGGCTTTCCGAATGAAGCCCGTTACTCACTGATCAGTGTTTGTAACGAGCTTTAATTAATGCCCATTACAGATATGTAGGCAACCGCTATAGTAACCTGCCCGTTTGCCGGCTGCATCCTGGAACCAACCAGGATTTGGCAGCCATCAGGGGCTGCATCCTACCATCCTGGAACTAGCCAGGATATGGTAACCACAACAGCAAGGAGACATCACAAACACATTCTCACATCACAAATATAGGCAAGCAAGATCACATTTATAGACAAGAAAGATCACATTTATAAATAAGCTAGGATCACATAAAGTTTCAAGTTACTCTCATTAGGGCTTGTTTGGATGGAGTCATGAGAAAACTGCCTGAACCAGGAAACATCTGACCCTAACCAAGCAAGCTAAGCAAGTTTCTCATGCAACAACACCTGACTAAAGAAGACTGAATGAGTTTCAAATTTCTGGCTACAATAAACTCACGATGCACCATTGTAGAAGTTGCCCTTTCGGTTGATGGTCTCCTTAAGAATGTACTCGCATAACATCTTCCGGACACGCTTTAAATCTTTTGTGGAAACATCTACTGGAGATTTGAAATCCTGCAAAATACAATCATTTATGAGAATATAAGTAGAAATCAGTTTCTAAAATCAGATGGATAATATGGGTAGAGACAAGGTTGAGCATTATTATCTACTTACAACAGCCTTCTTGATGTTAGGTATGTCATCGAGTAGTTTTCACATATGGAATGCCACATGGAATCCACACAAGGAGGACCCCAATGGCTCCTGAGCACACTGCATCGAGGTACTAAAATTACAAGTTAATGCAGTACCAAATAGGTAAGAAAGGGACCATAAAAAAACCTTAGTTTTACAACGAGATTTGTTTTGTGCTTGAGTGTAGCTTTTGGCATTTTTCTTTCCTTTTGTCACCCTGTCCTTGCATGTTCACCAAAGACCCTACATGATCAGCAATACCAATTAGAAACACTAAGAGATTGAATTTTTGTAAACAAAACCTACAAATACAATACCAAAGGCCCTGCATGGTCAGCAATACCAATTAGAAACACTAAGAGATTGATTTTTGTGAACAAAACCTACAAGATATTGACCAGTCCACAACAGGTTTGACGTTTGAGAACTTTAGCGGGGGATGTTGTTTAGCAGAATCTAGATACATAACCTCTTTGAACTTCATACAGATGATCACTGTTACCCAGTGGCTAGTGCAGTAGGCACCCACCACGTAGTCGTTGTTCACTACACTTGAGAGTGCTTTGGTAACAAGGCGAGGATGCTGAGAAATATTTCTGGAAGTAAACAAATCTAGATCTAAAAAACCCAACACTGATCTGCGCTGCATTTTCCTATAAAAAATCAAATTGTTAGCATGCATGATCTTTGTGGTCAAAATTAAAGAAATATCTTTTTAGGATTTAAAGGAGTTACAATGTCCACAACCTCAGGAATGCAATGTTTAACATTAAAGCACCACAACCGCCTTTAAAGTAGTGTTCATCCACCTTTGCAGGAAAGGAAAGTTTATCCTTACTATGTTCCATGACGTAAGCATGCAACTTGGCACAATTTCGTCCAATAGTCTCTAAGTTTGCTTCTGACAATATTGGTGCACCGGGCTTGTATTTTGGTCGTTCCTGTTCTGTCCCAATAATAAAGTTAAGAATCTCATCTTTAGACAGAGGTTTTCTGGCCCGGTTCCCCTTCTGCAGTGGAGATTGCCTGGGCTCCTCCTCCTGTTACAGAGGCTGCTGTACATGTTGCATCTGCTGCTTAGGGGGAGATTGCGTGCGCTCCTCCTCCTGCTGCTGGAGAGGCTGCTATTTGTCTGTTGCTTATCCTCATGTTGCAGCTGCTGCTTAGGAGGAGTTTTCCTGGGATCCTCCGGTTGTTGTCGACGCTCTTGCTGCTGGAGAGGTTGCTATTTCGTCTGTTGCTTATCCTCATGTTGCACCTGCTGCTTAGGCGTAGTTTGCCTAGGCTCCTCCTAATGTTGTCGACGATACTACTGTTGAAGAATCTGCTGTTTCGTCTGTTTCTTATCCTCATGTTGTAGCTACTGCTTAGGTGGAGTTTGCCTGGGCCCCTCCAGTTGTTGTTGACGCTCCTACTGCCTAGTTTTGCTGATCTGCTGCTGCTGCTGATGTTGAGCCTTCTCTTGCTGACACTGGTGTTGTACCCTTGCTACCTGTTGCGGATTCAGGGCTGGGATGTCTCGTCATGGGTGGTATAAGGATCATGTGCTTTGGCCATTGGATCCTTCGAACGAGAGCCTCAGCTAGGGTTGCTATGTCACCCCCATCAGTTGGTATAGGCAGAGGGTAGTGACTGCATTGGCCCAAACATAAGTAGGTTGCACCACAGCATGCCCATCTTGCACCGGTACTGAATGGCAAGCCTTTTGAAATGGAAAGACTTTCGCTAGTCCAACCTCCACATTAATCCCGGGGCCATCCAAAATGCTGCACGCGGTTGGCTCTGTCAGCTTATCTACTGTGTCCTGCATAGGTTATCTACTAACACTATGCACTTGATTCGCTTCATCACAGTTGGCATTCGAATGATCTTGCTCTCTACCACACGGATCTTCCTCGTTGTCATGCACATGTTCTTCCTCGCGGTCATGCGCATCTTCTTCCTTACTGCCATGCACATCTTCTTCCTCGCTGCTACTGACAGGCACTGGTAATTGGGAAGGAAGAAGTACATTTTTTGGTGTTTCCATGTGAGGACCATGTGTGGTTCGAGGCTCAACCATGGATGGTCGCTTCCTGGTGTGACGAGTGATTGACAACGTTGTGTGGACTGACTCTTGGCTAGGTATTGCAGGTGCAGGTTGCGACTTGACTCGTGTTGGTGCAGGTGAAGAACAAGCGCAAAAGGTCGTAGCCGGTGAGGCCTCCAGGTGTGGAGAAGACAAGTAGGCTTCGTTCGTGGCACCCGGTGGCCAGCGGGGTCAAGTGCGGGCCGCATGGTGGCAAGAACAACAAGATGAAGTCAGTGGACGGTTTCTTGGTTGAGCCACAAAACCAAGGTCGAGCCCGGACTTCGTGGGAGCCAAGTCATGAGTGGTGATTGGCGGAGGCTACATCAAGTTCGCGGGGTTTATGGTGGTTCACCAGAAAATCATCGGGTTACTCAGCTGAGCCACAAAGCCAAGGCCGAAGACCGGGTCTGGCTGTCAGGCCAAAACGGGCCTGACCGGTTTGGAGAACCGGTCTGACCGGTTTGGGGTCGCAGGGTGCCGGAAGCTTCGAGGCGGAGGACACGCGTCGGGATAGCAAGGCTTGCGTCGAGGCTACGAGAAGTGCGGTTGCCGGGCATTCGTCCGATGGTGTTACGATGACAAATTCCCAAAGTGCCCTTGGTGGGCGTGTATCCTAGTTTAGGCCTTAGGGGCATTTTAGACTTTAGGCTGGCCTCCATATAACCCAAGAGGTGAGAGGATGGCAGCGAACTCTTGGAACCCTAGCTCATTTCGTTTTGCTATTTTCCTTCTCCTATTTTCCTTAGGATTTCTAGGACTAGCTTGAGAGCTTCGGGGTTTAGGGTTTAGGGTTTAGTTGTGTTCCTCCCGTTTTTCCTCAACGTTTGGTTGTGTTCCTCCCGTTTTTCCTTTTTGGTGATTTTCGGGGTCTTTTCTTGGATTTTTCATGGGGAAGTTTTGAGGGCATTTCTTTAAGGGATTCTTGTTGGATTTCACGTATGAGGACCTTGTGCCTCTTAGCTTGGTGACCTTGATCTAACCAACCCTCCGAAACGGCTTCGATTTGGGTGATTTCGGTGGTTTCCATGGGTGATTTCAGTGGTTTCCATGGGAGCTCCTAAGCAAGTGAACTATAAAAGCCCACGAAGCCCAAAAACAGCCCACTTAACAGATTCAGGTCCCAAAAACTCCCACGCGCTTTGACTTTTTTAATACTTTTTTGATCTATTGTCAGTATTTTTTCATCAACATTATTTGGAAATGTTGCTAACATTTTTTTCAACATTGTTTAAGTGATGTCATCATTTTTTCAACATTTTTAAGAGTGTAGCCCACATTTTTTGTCAACATTTTATAAATGTTCCAACATTTTTTAGTCAACATTTTTCTGGAAGCTTTTTCCAACATTTTTTGGAGGCTTCTTCCAACATTTTTCATAAATGTTCCAACATTTTTAAGAAATGTTGATTTCGTCAACTATTTTTTGTCAACATTGTTTGGAATTGTTGCCAACATTTATCTGTCAACATTTTTTAGGAAATGTTGGAGCAACATTTTTCCAACAAATATTACAACATTTTTCAAATAAATAGTTGAACCAACATTTTTCCAATATTTTTTGGAAAAAAATTCCAACATTTTTTCTTCTTCTTCATCTGGACATGTCGTTGCCTTCTTCTTCCTCCGTCGGCGGCTCGCGGCCATGGTGCAAGGGGGGTGGCTGCACGCGGGCAGGCGGTAGGGCGCGCGCGGGGCCAGTGGTCCGTCCCGGGAGGCGCAAGCCCGGGCGCGTCGGGCCGGGCCATGGCACGAGCTCGCGGCCCCCCGGCCATGGTGGCGCCCGCGCGGCGGGGGCCGGCCCGGCGCGTGGCACGGCGGGGCGGGCCGGCCGGTGGTGAGGGCCGGCGGCGCGGGTCGAGTCGGGAGGATGTGCGCGGCGGGGCGGCCGGCCGGCCGCGCGGGGGAGCCCGGCGGCGCGCGGGGCGGGGCCCAAGCATGGCGGCGGCGTGCAACGCATGGGGTAGGAGAGGGAGGGAAGTTAGGGTTAGTAGTGGAGATCCAAGGGTCATGAGTGATTGCACGAATCTCAAACACTGGAAGTTGGTGGGGAAAAAACTTGCGAATTTTCAGGTGGTCTTGAGGGTTGACTTCTGATTCCTCTTGATTGAGTGGGTTTTGGTGGCCGGGCTTCTAGCCAAAGGTAGCCCACGAGGTGCCCCATCTACCCCCAAAGTCTCACCATGATCCGAGGAACGAATTGAGAGATCGATCGCTTGAATTTTTTATTTTTTCCAGCGGGCTGTGTTCTTCCCGACTGTCCAGGCCAAAACCGGCCTGACCGGTTTCGCCCTGTGGGCTGTCGAGAAGGGTTTTTGAGCAAGGAAGTCTCTGTAGCGTTATGGCTTCTTTTGTTCAGAGGTGGAAAGGCTCTCGAGGTGTTTTGGGTCTCATGGCAGTTTTGGGGAGTTTCGGGACAAAATTGGTCTGACCGGATTCCCCTGTTTGTGTGAGACTAAGTCCAACAGAATTGATCTGACCGGTTTCAGAAACCGGCCTGACCGGGTTTAGGTTCCAGCAGCTGTGTCGTGTGTGTTTCCGCTGTGTGTGTTGTGTGGTTTCTGATTGGGTCTTGCTCCTAGGTCCAGTAGCACTTTAGTGGCTGCGTGGACTTGGCAAGAGAAGCTTGTGGAGGTGCACGAGTGAAATCGGGTTCATAGGCCGAATTCTTGAATAGAATTTTTATCGGCTCCCATTCACTCCCCCCTCTCTGGTACGCCGCTTCGGTCCATCAAGTGGTATCAGACCCAGTTACGGGTCTTGGTTGGCTCTAACCAGTCTAAGATCCAGGGACGGGAACGGGGTTCGATTACCAGGAACGTACCAGGAACGGGGTTCGGGTCCTCCACACTTCGATGGAAAGAACTACCCGATGTGGAGTAAGAGGATGGCGGCGTTCCTCCGCGGTAAGGCTCAGATTCTTTGGGATGTCACGGTGGACACAGGCTATGTCCAGCCGATGAACTTCTTTGCTCCAGGATCGAGGGACATGTTCGACGCCAACAACAAGGCGGTCGACTACTTATTTCGTGGTCTATGTCAACTTAAATTCGATCGGGTGCACACGGAGAACTTGGCTTCTAGAATTTGCACTGTGTTGAAGGAAGATCATGTTGGAAATGCCCAGGTTCAGGCTCGGATGTACGCGACTTACCAGAGAGAGTATGAGAACTTCACTCATCTCCCCGGTGAGTCCATCGATGCCTTGTTTCAGAGGTTTACAGTGGTGGTGAACAACATGAGGGCCAATGTGGATGTCTCCCGTACGATGA
Organism: Cenchrus americanus; assembly: GCA_947561735.1. Lineage (NCBI taxonomy): Eukaryota > Viridiplantae > Streptophyta > Magnoliopsida > Poales > Poaceae > Cenchrus > Cenchrus americanus. The sequence continues at coordinate 157,516,849 of OX387242.1, read as the reverse complement.
TCATGATAGATCCGTCAAGCTCTTACACTCGTTGGATCGTATGGTTTGGGGCAAAAAGTTTGAGGCCATCGTAGAGTCTGATAAGTATGACACTCTGACTGTGAACGGTTCTCGAAGCTCAAGTCGGCTGAGGTGGATCGGGGCATGACAGCCAAGATCGAGGGCCCAACTGACTCTCATAGTCTCGCCCTCATAGGTGGCTAGAAAAGAAACTCTAACGCTAACCCATCCACTAGGATGTTCTCTTTGTCCTCCTTGATGTCATTGCCAGATGAGGAGTTTGACGTGCTTGGAGAGGACGAGCTGGCATTGCTGACCAGATAGTTCAAGAGGATGCACAAGAACCGGGTGAACATGAAGAGGCACACGAGGACATGCTTCCAGTGCAGCAAGCCAGGACACTTCGTCGCCGACTTCCCGGAGAAGATCGAGATCAAGGACAACTACAAACTCAAGTGGAAGACAGATTGCAAGTGCCGGTCGAGGTGTGACCACAAGAGCAAGCACAAGGATGAGCGACGATCGAGGAAGAAGGAGAGCTGAGGCAAGGCCCAAACGATGGTTGGAGCGAGCGACGTCGACTCAAGTTCCGCGTACTCCACCTCGAGCTCGAGTAGCAGTGAAGATGAAGATGATCGTCGCAAGAGCAGAAAGTCGTCCCAGAATCTGGGCAGGATGATCTTCGCAAGAGCCGGAAGTCATCCAAGAATCTGAGCGGGCTGAGCGTCCAAGCCTATCAAGTTCGTGAGCACTTTGGGAAAGTGTTCTTTGGGAAAGAGAGTGAGAAGGCTAGTGAGGACAAACCGGTTGAGAAGCCCAGTGAGGAGAAGCCTGTTGAGGAGCCGAGTGGAGAGAAACCAAATGAACAACACCATCCCAAGCCTAAACCTAAGCCCATAAGGTTTCATTGTGGCTACTGTGGGAGAGATGGTCACAAGAATGAGTTTTGCTTCAAGAGGAAGTGAGAGGAGAGAATGGTGAAGGAGTGAGCTAACAAGGACAAGTACCAACCCTCCAGTGGTGTACTTGAGCCTCGTGTGAAGATGCCCAGGGCCAAGGCAAGTGTGAGAACAGTTCCGGCTTGGGGAGTGAAAGGCTGCAGGAGGTGTTGCTGGAGAAGTGAAATCGGTCTGACTGGTTTGGAGTCTGCAGGGGGCAAGTTTGGTTTTCGTGCTCGTGAGCAATCTCGGTTTTTTTAGGTGGTTGTGGTTCTGGTGTTTGGTCTGGAGAGCCTGGAGGTTGTCGTTTGCTAGGCGTTCTCCACCTCGTGCTCAATACGGGGATGGGAGGAGTCGTAGCTTTGAGATGGAGAGGAGAGACTATACACGATTTTCCTTTCGTGGTTTTGGTCCTCCTCCAGGTAGAGAGGGTTGGTTCCCTCGTAGTGGTTACCGTGGTTATGTTCGTGGAGGTAGCTTTGAGAGGAGAGATGCTTTGGAGTGTGCTAACTCCACTTTCGAGCAAATGGCTCCGCACTGGTTTTACTCTTTTGGCACTGACCAATTGCTGAGCAGTTTGTTCGCTCACATGCTCGTTTTTTATTTTCAAGTGGGAGACTTGAAGAACATTTGGTTGATTGACTCCGATTGTTCGAGGCATATGACCGGAGACATGGGGTGGTTCTCAAGTATCGTCCCGGTGGTGACAAAGAGTTACATCACCTTTGGGGACAATGGACAAGGGCGTGTGTTGTTAGAAGGTGAGATTAAGCTAAGTGACAAGATCACACTTAGGCGTGTTGCTCTTGTTCAATCGCTTGGGTACAATTTGCTTTCTGTGTCCCAGCTGTTGGATGAGGGCTTTGAGGTGTTGTTTCGGCCTGGTGGTTCTCAGATTTTGGACTCTCGAGGGGACCTTGTCTGTATGGTCGTTCCCGAGGGTCAGGTGTTTCGAGCTGATTTTTCTCAGTCTTCTGGTGTTGAGCGTTGTTTTTTGGCTGGTTCTTCGAGTGAGTTGTGGAAGTGGTATAGGAAGTTGTGTCACATGACCTTTGACCTTTTGTCTCGCTTGAGTAAATTCAATTTGGGTCGAGGATTGCCACGATTGAGGGTTGAGAAAGAGTTGGTTTGTGCGCCGTGTAGGCATGCCAAGATGGTAGCCTCTTCTCACCCGCCTCTCACCGATGTGATGACTGAGTGTCCATGCGAGCTACTCCACATGGACCAGCCCAGTTCGCATGCGATCTGTGGGTGGGAAGTGGGACGTCCTTGTTGTGGTGGACGACTACTCTTGATATGCGTGGGTGTTCTTTCTTGAGGAGAAAGGGGAGACGTTTGGTTTTGTTCGAGATCTTGTCTTGAGGTTGAGAAATGAGAGGCATGGAGATGCCATACGAGCAATCCACAGTGACAATTGCTCAGAATTCAGAAACTCTCGTTTTGAAACCTTTTGCCATGACTTGGGTCTTGAATACCAGTTTTCGAGTCCATATATGTCTCCCTAGAATGGTGTTGTGGAAAGGAAAAACAAAACCTTGTGTGAGATGGCTCGGATGATGCTTGATGAGCATAGGACTCCGAGAAGGTTCTGGGCTGAGGCGGTGAATACCTCGTGCTATGTGTCGAATAGGATCTACCTCAGAGTGCATAGGAAGAAAACCTGCTACGAGTTGTTGCACAGTCGCACACGCAATGTGAGTCACTTCCATGTCTTTGGTTGCAAGTGCTTTATTCTAAAGAAAGGGGAGAAGTTGGACAAGTTTGAGGCTAGGTCGGTTGATGGTGTTTTCTTTGGTTATGCATCTCACTCTAGAGCATATCGTGTGCTCAATCTTGAAACTAACCAAATCGTGGAGACTTGCGAGGTAACCTTCGACAAGACACGACCACATAGCCATCTTGTCTTTGAGTGTGCAGGTGATGATGAACTTGGCGAGGAGATCTTTCAGGAGGAGGAGCAAGAACATGGAGACGATGAAGATGACGGTGTGGTGCCCGCGGCTGAGCATGTACCTACTACTTCGACTATGGTGATGGATGGCCCTTCTCCCACACCTACAATGACAAACCAAGATCAAGGTGAAGCTGTTGTTGAGGGGGAGGTAGCGTCAAGGCAAGAACCTCCCCGACGAGTACAAGTGGATCACCCAGCTTCAAGGATCATCGGCGACATGAATGAACGTACTACACAGTCGAGGGTTCGAAACAATTCTCATTTCTCTCATGCTTCATTTGTTGCCACCTTTGTGCCCAAAGACATTGGACACGCACTATCTGATCATAATTGGGTTAATTCGATGCATGAGGAGTTGGAAAACTTTAAGAGGAATCTGGTTTGAGAGTTCGTTGACCCTCCCCCAGGGTGTAAGCCGATTTTGACAAAGTGGGTGTGGAAGAACAAAGAGGGAGAGAAAGGTGATGTGGTGAGAAACAAGTCAAGGCTTGTTGCTCAAGGGTACAATCAAAGGAAGGAACATTTGTGCACCAAGCTAAGTACACCAAGGACATTGTGCGAAAGTTCAAGATGGAGGATTCCAAGGCCATGGCGAGGCCTATGAGTACGACTACAGCTCTTGATGCGGATGAGGAAGGTGAACACGTGGATCAGAAGGAGTATCGGAGCATGATCAGGTCACTCCTCTACTTGACGGCGACGAGGCCGGGCATCCAATTCTCGGTATGTCTGTGCACTTGTTTTCAAGCGTCTCCGTGGACTTCACATCGGCAAGTGGTGAAGCGAATTTTCAGGTACTTGCGTCACACTCCCGACTTCAGTCTTTGGTACTCCACATCTTCTTCTCTGGCACTTCATGGTTTTTCAGATGCGGATTTTGCCGGGTGTCAGTTGGATAGAAAGTCCACTTCTGGGACTTGCCAGTTTTTGGGATCTTCTTTGGTGTCTTGGTCTTCCCGCAAACAGTCGAGTGTTGCTCAATCCACAACCAAGGCAGAGTACGTTGCGCAGCTGGTTGTTGCTCTCATCTCCTTTGGATCACATACACCATGAGTCCCTTTGGTCAGGAGTATACCCATGTCCCACTTCAATGTGATAGCACTAGTGCCATAAGTGTTGAAAGAACCAAGTGCTGCATTCCAAAACCAAGCACATAGAAGTGAGGTATCATTTTCTGAGAGACAATGTAGAGAAAGGGAAGATAATCTTGATCCATGTACCCACACATGACCAACTAGCCTATATTTTCACCAAACCCCTAGATCAAGCAACTTTCACTCATTTGCGGGGGGAGCTTGGTGTTTGTTTGATTTCTTGAGTTGGTGTGTGGAAGCTCCTTTGTAGCATATGTATAGCTTTCCTTTTTGCATTTCTTGCACTTGGGATGGCATATGTAACATGATGTATAGGCATCCTTGTATCTTGGATTCCTTGCATTTTGTATCATATGCATTTTGTAAGAAAAGCTTCTCTCATATACATTGTTCACCATGATGTGCTATATATGATCTTGTGAGCTAGTTTGGTATGCTATGGTTAGTTAGGCTTAGCTCTTGATGATCTTGATTTATATCCATGGTTGATGGCTATGTTTTTGAAAAATTGTAACATGGATGCTCTCTTGTGAGTAAATGCCTTTATATGATCTTGACATGTTTTAGTGGTTTGGATATGCTTTATTTGTGGTTGGATAGCTTATTTTGATCATATGGGGCCAAAGGCTCATTTGCCATCATAAATGTTTAGCCCTCTTGCTTTATCTTGTGGAGGGGCATAAGTTCCTTTTTGTCGCAAAGACATTTCATGTACCAAATATGAATCTGAAAATGAAATGTAAAATGCTTGGAAAATGTGCTCCCGTGCCATATGTGCTAAATTAATTTGCTTTGGTTACTAAACCGTTGAATGATGCCTACCAATGAGAAGTCTCATACATAGAAGTAGGCACATGGCTTGGTGGTTTGACATGACATGAGGTGCTTGTGGGTGTTTGTGATGGCCTTATGACTAGAATGGTTGTCCTAGCGTGAAGTTTGTGTGGCTTTGCTATTTTGACATGTTTTGCTCATGTTTAGGACTTTGCTCATGAGAGGGTAAATTTTCGCAAAATTGCTCAATTCTATTATAGCTTCGTCCAATGGTTGTGAAACTTGGTAATCATGAAGTTGATGTCTTTACGGAGTTGTATAGTATCTAACTTGCTCATTTGGACATGTGTAGTATCTTGTGATGGATTTTGTATACTTGAGAAGCTCTAGGTTGCATTTATTCAAATTTGAGCATTGATTCATGCATTGGCAATAAGGGGGAGAAAGAAAGGTGGAGAAAAGTTGCATTGCATCCCTAGAACTTATCCCAAGAGTCAAGGGGGAGCTTGTCCATATCTTTTGCATTTTTGGCTTTTGGGGTGTGTGGTCTGCTGTACTGGTTACCGGCCTGACCGGTTTTGGTGGAACCGGTCTGACCGGTTTTGGGAACCAGCCTGACCGGTTTGTGCCCAGGTTTGGCACTTGTTCAGGGGGAGCATGCATATGTGCAGGGGGACCTCTTGTATCCTTTGGTGGTTTGTGCCCTTTGCTTCAGCATAGTTTTGTCTCGGATGTGTCAAACCGTTGCCCTTGCCCAAGGGGTCCGAGACTTGTCTTCTTCAAGTGATCTTGCTTTTTGCCTTTTCTCGGCTTTCGATCGCTTGTTGGAGTTTCGTTTGGTCGTTTCTTTTCTTTTTGCTTTTGTCTTTGATTATCAAACGTGTGTGTTGTCAATGCACTCATCAAGGGGGACATTGAGGACCATGTGTGGTTCGAGGACAGGTGGATGGTCGCTTCCTGGTGTGATGAGTGATTGACAACATTGTGTGGATTGATTCTTGCCTAAGTATTGCAGGTGCAGGTTGCGGCTGATACTCTAAACACTTCTGGATGGCCTTCTGGTAGGTCGCTCTAGTGTTCTTGAGGCTAAAAGTCATGGCTGTGTAGCAGTAGATGTCGTGCGGCGTTATGAACATCGTCTTGTCCTGGTCAGAGACCTTCATGGCCATCTGGTGATATCCTGAGTAGCAGTCCAGGAAGCATAGCAGGGCCCTTCCCGCGGTGGAGTTGACGACCTGATCGATGCGCGGAAGAGGGAAGAGGTCTTTAGGGCAGTGACGGTTGAGATCGGTGTAGTTGATACACATTCTCCATTGGCCAGTTTTCTTGGGTACAAGCACCGGGTTGGCAAGACAAACCGGGTTTTTACATTCACAGATGAATCCGGCAGCTAAGAGTTTTAGAATTTCTACCCAAATGACCTCCTTGCGTTCCTTCGCAAAGCGACACAGCTTCTGCTTGACAGGCTTGGCCGTCTTGCTTACATCCAAGGAGTGCTCAGCCAGCTCCCTTGGAACACCTGGCATATTCGATGGGGTCCGTGCGAATATGTCAGCATTGTCCAGGAGGAAACTGGTGAGCGCGAGTTCCTATTTCTCCCTGAGGTTGTCGTCGATGACCACTATCTTGGCTGGGTCGGCAAGACCGAGGCAGACATCTCCGTCACTGGCATAGTGTCCAGCGCGGTCTTGATGCGCTTCTGCTCCGGAATGGTCAGGTCGGACGGATCGACCTTCTTGGCTTCAGCCACCATGCTGGCCGAGGCACAGAAGTAGGCGTTCGTCATGGCGATCTTCAGGGTCTCGTTGTCACACTTGAACGAGATGAGCAGGTCACAGTAAACTGTGAGAACTACCTTGGGAGCCAGTATCTTTAGCTCTAGATAGGTGTAGTGTGGGATAGCCATGAACCTGGCCAGCATGGGGCGACCTACGATGGCGTGGTAGGATGACATGAAGTCAGCGACCTCGAAGCCGAGGCACTCTGTGCAGAAGTTCTCCTTCATGTCGAACGTGACGGGGAGGGAGACCCGACCCATAGGGTAGGCCGCCGTGCCAGGCATGATGCCAAAGAAGGGCTCGTCACGCTATGTGAGCCTCTTGATGTCGAAGTCCATCTTCTTCAAGGTGTCAACGAAGATGACATTGAGCTCGCTTCCTCCGTGGATGAGGGTTTGAGGGAGTAGGGCGCCCTCGACAATGGGCTCGATGACCAGTGGGCATGAGCCAGGATATGGGATGTGAACCTAGTGATCAGCCTTGGAGAAGGTGATTCGCTGCTCTGACCAGCGCAGAGGCTACGATGGTTTGGTGTGGATGAGCTTGACTTCCGGTTGTCCTTGTGGTACCTCCTCCAACTTGTCCTGCTCTTCAGGCCGCCAACGATCATGTTGATCGACCTCTTGGCCTACTAGAGTGGGCTGTTGGGATTGCCTTTCTCCGGCGGGGGAGGTATGTCACACTCCTCGTGACCGATCATCACGGCGATAATTGTTCTGGTGGCCACGTCAGTCATCGTGGTGGTTGTTGTTGTAGTGACATGAGGATGACCTATCTTCGTCGCTTCTGGGTCGCTTTGGGTCCTCGGGTGTGTGGAACGCTTTCTTGAACTGCTGGCACTCGCGGACTGTGTGAGTCCCCCCTTCATGGAACGTGCAGGGGCTGTCTACCACCGCGTTGAACTCCTGGACGTTGAACGTCGAAGGTCGGCGCCTGTCCGCTGCGATCCGAAGGTTGCTTGCGATCCGAAGCTGGGATCACTGGCAGCGCCAGAGGTGTCGGCATCCTGCTTGACGTCATGGTCAAACTGGTTGACCAGGGCTTCCTCTGTGTCGAGCAGCTTGTTGATGACCTCCATGAGTTACGCGACCTTCGTGGCGCCAGACTCGTGGATCTTCTCAAAGACTTTGTGGTCCCTAAGACCTTTCTTGTAGCTGTCGACGACCTGGTCGTCCCGAACGCCAATGCAGGTGTTACGGTTGTCGAAGAACCGGTTGGTGTAGTCCCGTAACCGCTCGCCGGGCTTCATGGTCACCCTCCCGAGGTTGAAGGCATTGCCGGGGCAATTATAGATCGCCTAGAAGTTCGATGTGAAGGCTTGAGAAAGGTCAGCCCACGACGCGATGCTGCTTGCCGGGAGGTTGTTGAGCTAGAGCGACGGTGCGTCGCCCATCACCAGCGGGAAGTAGGCCGCCATGTGGTCGAAGTTGCCGCCGGCCGCCTTGTCGGCGACGTAGTAGGTCGACAGCCAAATGTTGGGGTCGGAGCGGCCATCGTACTTCTGGATGTTGGGCTTGAAGTTGTCGGGGTAAGCAACCGATCGGAGACATGGCGCCAATGCGGGAAGGCAGTGATTGCCATGTCCTCGCCGCTGTCGCTGACCTGAGCCACGTCATCGTCCCCGCTGCACCCACGATTTGAGATCTAAGCTGACGGTCCGGGTTGGGCACCGGACGCTCGAGGTGGCCGTAGTCTGCCTCATGCTGGGCACGCCGCCGGTTCTTATCGAGGTTGGCACGTAGTCGAGGTGATGTCGGAGCTTTGGCTCCTCGTGAGCGTCGCGACCACGCCGGTTCTTATCGAGGTTGGCACATAGGTCGACGCCTGGTACGACGTTCACTCATGGCTGGTTGACCTCCTCCTAGATTGTGGGGAGCCTGCTGTGCGCGGGCTGATTGGATCAGCTGTGCGAGTGCCGTCTCGACGTAGATGCTGCCTACTTGGACGTCGCGCTCTTCTCCTCCACCAAAGCTGTGGCGACCCGGATGTAGGAGATGGCTGCTTCGGCCTCGGGTGAAGGATTGGCCTGTTGAAGATGTGCCAATGTCGCACCCAGGTTGGCCTAGGGGCTGTTGAACGTCGGTAGTCCCGCCTCTTCAAACTCGAGGCGTAGGTCACGAGCACACGGAAGTATCGCCTGGCGCTACTCCTCCGTCCGTCTATGGGCACGGTTCGTGTTGTCTTGGATCTGACGCGCCTCCTCGGAATCCATCTCGCCGACCCACGGTGGGTTGTTCGCTGAGACCACCAAGACGTGGTGTGGGATGGATCTCTTGTGTTTGGGGGAGATGTAGATCCGGGCCTTCTAAAACTTGTCGTCGTTCGGAGACATGGGAGCCCGTGTGGCGCACGAGGCTTCGCGCTCCTGATCAATCTTCTTCCTTAGCCGGCAACCATGGAGTGTGTGTCGTGCACCCTTGTGGTAGATGCACGGAACTTCTGAAGGGTCGCGACGGGCGCGAGTTTCGATCTTGAGGTCGCCTCATGGTTGTTGTCGCCCAGATTGGATCTGGATCGACTTCGCCGCATGTCGAGTGTACACGTCGCTGGGAGGCTGCAGACCGAATCGGAAGGTATTGCGGTGCGACGCATCTTGCGTTGAGCGCTGAGCTCTTTCGCAGATCTGGATGGTTTCCTCCATCATGTCGATGACACGCTCCATCCCCTGGATGATATCATAGGGTTTGGGCGGGTGGGTCTTTGACTTCTTGCTGGAGCTAGGGGCGGCGTTAGAGGTCACCTGGGCCTTCACGGAGGCCGTTAGTGAGGTCGCCGCTGCCAGCGTGGTCGAGGTCGCCGTGAAGGAACCAAAGCAGATCTCCACGGGGTTGGCGAGGATGTCCACTATGATCTCCGGAAAAAGGACGACAGATCTGGCCGCCATGCTGCACAGCGATTTCCTGATCTCCCCTACCTAGCGCGCCAACTGTCACAGGGTGAGGCCTGCACAGATCCGCAAGGGGGCTACCCAAGCGGTTGTAGGTTGTCTAGTGGGGGGGTCAGGACCTAAGAGCGTAAACGGTAACTCTTGGATAAACTCGAAACTCGGTGATTATGGTAAAGACACAAGTGATTTTAGACTGGTTCAGGCCTCCGAAGAGTAAAACCCTATGTCCAGTGTGGTGGGATTATGCGTGGAAAGGATGTCCATTCGAATGGAGCTCTAGACCACCATATATGGCCGGCGGGCTAGGGTATCCATTCGAGGTTGGTGGACCCTCATCGAGGTCAGTTACAGATTAAGGAAGGCCGCCTTCCGTAATTACAGAGAGGATCCCGCAATCCTCGGACCTACTAGCGCTGCCACCATGATCTAGGGAGAAGCTTGCTCCACAAGCCCGGCTGGTCGTCTGCGATCTGGATAAGGTCGTCCAAGGTCTTCCAAGGTCGCCGGGATTATGGATAAGGTCTCCAGGCCCACTTGCAGGTTGGCAGGGCTTCTGGCAGGTCGGGTCCACTTGACATGGACCTCCGGGACACTAGTTGGTGGGGACCCATGGGTACCCATGTCTCACATCTATGATGGGAGAATTTCAGTTCTTTCTCGGGCTTCAGATCAAGCAGACGATGGCGGGAACCTTTGTGCATCAAGCCAAGTACATGAAGGATATCCTCAAGAAGTTCGAGATGGACGACTCGAAGCCCCTGTCGACACCGATGAGTACGACTACAGCGCTCGACGCGGACGAGGGCGGAGAGCTCGTGGACCAGAAGGAGTACTGGAGCATGATCGGCTCCCTCTTGTACTTGACAGCGACGAGGCCAGACATCCAATTTTCTTTGTGTCTGTGCGCTTGTTTTCAGACGTCGCCGAGGACTTCACATCTGTAGGTCGTCAAGCGAATCTTCGGGTATCTTCGATACACTCCTGAGCTCGGTGGTCGATGGATGACCGCTCCTCAGTGATGAGTGATTGACAACGGGTGTTGGACTGACTCTTGGCTCAGTGCGCAGGTGTAGGCTGCGGCCTAGTTCGTGTTGTAGCAGGTGAAGAACGGGCGCGAAAGGTCTTCAGCCTTGAGGGGCCTCCGGGAGGTGGAGAGACAAGTAGGCTCGGTTTGAGGGACCCGGTGGACGGCGGGACTAGGTGCGGGCAACATGGTGGTGAGACGAGCAAGACGAAGTCATGGACGATCGAGCCGGTGCACGGTGGCGGTCGAGTCAAGAAGCTTGGCGGGAGGCCGGGCCGAGCACGTGGGGTTTGGTTGTTTGCCCACAAAACCATCGGAGGACGGTTTCTTGGTTTGGGCCTCAAAACCAAGTCCGAAGGTCCAACACGACGGAGACGGGATCCGGGCGTGTCGGGAAGCTTCGGAGCGGAGGACACGCGGCGGGATCGCATGGCTTGCGTCGGGAGGACGCGGGGTGCGACGAAGGCGTGGCCGTCAGATGGCAAGACCCACAAACATTACATATATGCCCCTGCGTGGGTTGTATCGCCAGTAGTTGAGTTAGGAGTGGTCGAGTCATTTACCACACCGGCGGGACCCGATATATAAGCCAAGAGTGTGAGTGGATGGCTCTCTCTCTCCGCGACTTAGGGTTTCATTTCCCCCCTTCCATTTCTCTTCTTTCTGGACTATTTTCTTCTCCATTTCTTGTCTAGGCTAGCATGAGAGCTTCATGAGAGATTTGTTGAGAGGGATGGATGCTAGGGCGGCATGCTAGACCTTGTGAATCTTTCCTGGTTTGTATAGAAGATTCAACGTTGTGTATTTCGTGGCCTTTTTCGTGCTTGTTTTTGGTGCCTTTGTTCTTGGTGTGGTTCCACGGATTTGAGTGGGTTTCTCCCCGGATTTCTTTGAGGGAAACATGGATGGATGTCTAGTGCATCTTTGTGATTGATTTTGTGCCCTCAAACGCCGGGAAACCACTTCGATTCAAGGATTTTCGTTCGGAGCTCTAGCTTTTGGTGGTGTTCAAAGGATCCGCGATTCCTGGTGATTTAGGAAGTTAGGAGGCAAAATTTTTGGGGCATAGTATCTTTGGTTGATGCTTTTCATGTCCCCAAACTCTTGTCTCAACACTTCTACCGTTTGGGAGATCCGGTGATGGATTGGAGGTGTTGACCTTCGGGGTCGAGCAGTTTTCTGCTCTGTCCGGCAAGGCGCGTACAGTCCGCGAGCGTGTGGTGGACGGTCCGCAGCTTGGTTGTTCGTCATGTGTTCTTCGTGTTCTTGATCGCCTTCGTTTTCGTTCCGTTGTGTTTTCGAGTTTTGGTTGGGCGAGGTTTCGGACGGTCCGCGGGTGCCTGGCGGACAGTCCGCGTGCTCCCCGCGGACGGTCCCTTTTTCGGGGTTCGCTACTGGAGGTTCCGTTGGCTTTAACGGACAATCCACGGTCCAGGCCAGACGGTCCGCCGTACCTGTGCCGACAGTCCGGGGTACATTGGCGGACAGTCCGCGTGGCTCGTGCGGACAGTCCGCCCCTCCAGGCCGGACGGTCCGCCAGAGCCTGGCTGCTTTGCTCTTTGGTTCGATTCCTCCCTTCCTTTTTTCGTGCTTCTGCGTGTGCTTCAAGGAATCATTCCTAAGACTTGAGGTTGATCCATAACCTTGTTGTCTTGGCGGTTGGTGTGTGATTCGATCCATCACTCGTGTGTGATCGGGATTTGTCTAGGGTATAGGTCGGGTTCTTTGAGAAGAATTTTTACCGGCTCCTATTCACTCCCCCCCCTCTCTAGTCGCTATCTGATCCTTCAATCACATACACACTGAGTGACTTTGGTGAGGAGTGTTCCCATGTACCTCTCATGTGTGATAGCACAAGTGCCATTAGTGTTGCAAAAACTGAGTGCTTCACTCCAGAACCAAACACATAGAAGTGAGGTACAACTTTCTGAGAGAATGTGGAAAAGGGAAACATAGACCTCATCCATGTACCTACAGAAAAGTAGCTTGCCGATATCCTAACCAAGCCTTTGGACCAAGCTACATTTGCTCGTTTGCGAAGAGAGCTTGGAGTTGTTTTTCCTTTTTGAGCTTTGGTTGGGAGGGTTGATGTACAAATGCATGTTGCATTTTAATTATGTATCATATCTTGTTTGCATCTTTGTATCAGAGACTGGATTTGTAACATATGCCATAGAGATGTGCTTCTCTCATAAGCTTTGATCACCATGATATGCTAGATATGAGGTTATGACTTTGCTTGTGATGCTCATGAGATGGATAGCTATGCTCTTGGTAGCTTTGGGATATATATGCTTGTGGATGACTTCTTTTTGTAAAAATGCTACATGATCTTCTCTTGTGAGTAGAATGCCTCTCGTGTTCAATTTGGGTGCTTATGGCTATATCTTGCTTTATTTGTGCTTGGAACCATGTTCTTTGCATTTGGGATCAAAGATCCATTTATCGTCATGAATGTTTCGCCTACATGCTACCTTGTGGAGAAGCCTAAGCTTCTTTTTGCCGCAAAGGCACTTCATGTACAATGCTTAACTTGTAAATCATGAAAATGGTAGTGAAATGCCTATGCTTGAAAAATGTGCTTCCATGTCATAAATGCTTTGAATTTCTTATCTTAGGTGCTAAACCGTTGCACGATGTTGACCAATGAGAAGTCTCATATCTAGAAGTGGACACATGGTTTGGTGGCTTTGACGTGACATGAGATAGCTTGTAGGTGTTTGTGATGACCTTGTGATGAGAATGTGTAACCTTGCATGAGGTTTGTGAGTTATATGTTGTTCATTCTCAGTTTGATCAAGTTTAGGTCCTATGCTCATGAGAGGGAAAATTTTGTGAAAAATGCTTCATTTTAATCATGGCTATGTCACTTGTTTGTATGTCCCTTTCTATCTTGTTGGCGATGTTTGTGCTCAAATTGTGGCTATCCTGCTTGTCTCCATCTCAATTTTAGCATGTTGTAGTGCTCTTTGTATATTTGAGAAGCACATGCTTCCATTTGTAGACTTGATTCATGCATTACCAACAAGGGAGAGGAAAGTACCCAATTCATGTTTCCAGAGGGAGCTTTGCATCAAGAAAAAATTGGGAGAAAAATTGGGAGAAATGCATTTGTTCAGGGGGAGCTTGCATTCATGCATTTGGGAGCTCTTTTTCGCCTGGATTTTAGTTGAGCTCTTTTGCCGATGGTGTTGAGCCCTTTTGCCTCACCTTGAGGAGTCAGCAATTTCGGAGCATTTTATCTCGGTTGTGTCGAGTCGTTGCCCTTACCTTAGGGGATCGAGATTTTTCTCTCTCAAGTGATCTTTTCTTGGCTTTTGTTTGGCTCTTGATCACTTCTTTGAGTTTTTTGTTCGTTTCTTTTCTTTTTCTCTTTTCTCTGAATTGGTTACTTGTGTGTGTTGTCAATGCACTCATCAAGGGGGAGATTGAGGACCGGAGCATCCGAGAACCGATGGATGGTTGCTCCTGGCTTTGATGAGTGATTGATAACGTGGTGTGGACTGACTCTTGGCTAAGTATTGCAGGTGCAAGTTGCGGCTTGATTTGCGTTGGTGCAAGTGAAGAGTGGGCGTGAAAGGTCTATGCCTTGCGGGGCCTCCGAGGAGTGGAGAGACAAGTAGGCCTGACTCGAGGGACCCGGTGGCCAGCTGGGTCAAGTGCGGGTCGCATGGTGGCAAGAAAAGCAAGACGAAGTGGTCGATCGAAGCCGGTGTAGGTTAGCAGCTAACAACTGAAGTCTTCACGCGGGGTTTGCGGCAGTTCACCACAAAACCGGCTCGGTTACTTGGTTGACCCACAAAACCATGACCGGATGCTCGGCGGGCGGAGACGGGATCTGGGCGTGTCGAGAAGCTTCGAAGCGGAGCACACACATCGGGATCGCAAAGCTTGCGTCGAGGCTACGCGAAGGGCGGTCGTCGGGCATCCGTCAGATGGTGGGCGTGTATCCTAGTTTAGGCTTTAGGGTTATTTTAGTCTTTCATCTGTCTCCATATATACTTAGAGAAGAGGGGATGGCAGCAATCTCTCGAAACCCTAGCTCATTTGGTTTTCCTATTTTCCTTCCTATTTTCCCTAGAATTTCAATAGGACTAGCTTGAGAGCTTTATGGTGAGATCTTGAGAGAGGGATGGATGTTGTGGAGGCAAGCTAGACCTTGTACGAATCTTTATTGGTTGTATAGAAGATTCGGAGTTGTGATTTCCGTGGGTCTTTTTGGTGCCTCTTGGTGTTTTCGTTCTTCGGTTGATTCCGCGGATTTGAGAGGGTTTTTCTTCGGACTTTTTTGAGGGGATCATGGGTGAGTGCTGAAGGACCGATATGGCGAACCAGAGAGGGGGGGGGGAGTGAACGGGAGCCGATAAAAATTCTTCTCGAAGGAGATGGAAACTCCAACAAGATGAACAGGCTTCCAACACACGTCTCCGACTCACTACCCACGTTGGCCAAGCCCACGTAGCCACTGGAGTGCCACTGGACCTAGGAACCAACACACAACCTTCCGACCCGAGAACACAGCGGAACACCAAACCTCGAGTTTACGGACCAACACCGGTCAGACCGGTGAGCACCACCGGTCAGACCGGTCCCTGCTGGTGAAACTGGGCAACTTTCACTAAGTGGCTCCACACCGGTCAGACCGGTGAGACACACCGGTTAGACCGGTCACAGCCTGAAAGCTCCCAAAGCAACAAACAGGCCAACCGACCACCAAACTGACCCAAACTCGAAACAGCAGCAACACAGGACAACAGCGAACACACCCAGGCGTTCACCAGAGCAAAAACCCACCGAGGGTTGCACCGGTCAGACCGGTCAAGAGCACCGGTCAGACCGGTGTAGCCTGGGCAGCTCGGGATGAACAGCACCCGCGGCTCAACTCCCCCAAATCCAAACCTCAATCTCCCGAATCGCTCCATGGACTTGAACAAGACTTTGGGGATATTAGGAACACCTAATGAGGAGTCCATAGCCAAGTTTAATCCCATCAAAACTCGTCCAAAAAGGTGGAATCGAAGAAATCCCGCCAAGAACACCTCAAACCCTAGAACCCGAATAAACCCCAAAATCGAGCTCCTTTACTCACAGATTTGGGAGGGGAATCACAGCCCAAAGAACCACGAAGGGTTCCCACAAATTTCCCCCTTAAAATCCCCAAGAGAAAGGTCCCGAAAACAACCCAAATAAATCACCAAGAGAGGGCTCCGAAAATTACTACCAAGAACAACCGGGAACAACACATCCAAACCTTGACGAACCACGCCGAATCAGTTGACGCAAAATCCGCACCCTGCGTCAAGCACACAGCAAGCCGAACAAGCTAGCTTCACACGCGAGCAGATTCCAAAGCGTGACAGTCAATTTTTCTGAAAATTAACAAAAAAGACAAAATAGTTAAATACCAAAGCTTGGAACTTGCCGAGTGGTACCAGACAGTTCCATATTTACGGCTAAAAGCTATGTAACATGACATATAGCTATGAGAAGCTATCTGCCAGCAAATTAGAAGCCATTCGGGAGCTTTAAAGCGTGAAACAGAACACAGCCAAACAGATGACGCAAGCATGACGATAGATCGGTCTTTATTTGGATAAAAATTGCACGTGCACAAGACCATGACCGATCCTCGGGAATAAATAACAATAAACAATAAATGAAGCAAAGCATGATTATAAACATGTAATGAACAAGCATGCATAGGACCAAAGCACTAGTCTACCGAATGTCTAGGTACTTCAAAACCCGTCAAGTGTGAAACTAAAAAAGTTTATCCACCGCATGATACAACTTGTTTGAAAATCACACCACTAACCACAAATAGATCTATCCACCGCATGATACAATCTAAATATGGAAAGCTTAAAAGCACACGTTGTTTAAAACATGACTTATAAGCACGTTTTACTCGTGAAAGCATAACCGAATACAGCTGAACAGCCGAATCGGGGTCCATGGAGAAGGAAACAACATTGCCAAAGATAATAAACCTATCAGATTGAATTAAAGATCTAATCCACTGGATGATTAGCTCTAAGACAACCCAAAAACCTGCATCTACCGCATGATACCTGGTTCTGTCAAGATTTACGCAAAATTAACAAGCTTGAACCCGCAACATGTAACAACCTAGATTGGTTCGGTTTCGGCTATTTGGGAAACATGTGATCAACGTGCCTTTTGAGGCAAGATGTGAACGTGCGATGTAAAGACCACTAAACAAGATGGAGCCGATCCAAATCAATCTAAATTGGGCAAAAGAGTGTTACATGAATTTAAACATAAAGTAAAACTCAAAGCAACACGAGGTAACTTAATGAATCTATTAGATCTTGCCAAAATCTAATAGAGACGATAACTAGCTCCAAGCTAGATCTTAGCCCACCGCATGGCTCATGACCTAACAAGAAACCCTCTTGAACCAAGCTTAAATCCACCGCATGATACTAAGCATGGTAACAAGACTACTTGCATCACGATCTAAATCCACCGCATGATACTAGACATGATACAAGGTTGCCGGTACTTACGGAGGTCGACGGATCGATGAACCCTCTCGAAGAACTCGACGACACGACTAGAGGACTTGAGAGTTTGGCGTAAAGCCGGTTTATTATGAGAATGTTTCGATTACAATTACATACATCCAGGGTCTATATTTATATCCTGTCGTGGCATGACTCCTGATGAACTACGAGCACAATATTTGATACCTAATTTATCTCCAAGTGCGAATGCTTATCCATCCATTCGTCCCTTCCGCTCGGGCCACGTCACCACGTAGTCCCGCGAAATCAGCGCAAATAGTCCCTTTGCCGAACGGAAGCAAATTGCCGACCGCAAGCTCCTCTGCCGAATCCTTTTGAAGAAGCCTTCCTTCTCTGGATGGATTTTTCCACCAAGCTGGGCCACACGCCAGACTCTCTCCTGTACCAAATTTTGGTGCTAACATATGCCCCTTCAATTACGGGATAAAAGTAACTTTATTCCGAAATTGACTCCAATTGCCATCGTCTTCAAGTTAAATCTATTCAACACCTATTCTCTATCCTCGCAATCCACCGGAGCCTCCGTCCAGATCGAAACCCTAGGTCATCCTTCCCCAAAGCTCGAATCTTGAATGGCGGGTCAAAACCAAGCTGCCCAGGTAAATTTCACCCCTGTAAGCTTCATTCGGCATTACCCCTTTTCGATTTTTACTTCAGATTTCTCCCTCCGCCTTTTCTTGATAGGAGCTTTCCACCGAGCTTTTGATTTGTACTGAGGTCAATTCGACGTCTTATTTTCTCGGACCTGTGGGAACTTCCGATCCCCGCGAGTTCATTGCAGCTGAATCCCAAAGAATCCCTTTCAAGGCGGCGTTATCAGGACCTTCCCTGTGGCAAGATGCTTTCAAGAACTGGCCTTTGCCCCCAATTGCCGGCTAGAGAAATTGGTATAAAAGAATACTTGCAGATACTAGTGCCAAGAGCACCAATTGGGACAGCCTTCGTATCGCTCAATGCTTAGAGTTATCCTTGGCCGAGACCCCAAAGAATGAAAATCTTTTGATAGCGGCTTGCCATTTTTGGTGAAACGGCGTCAACGTCTTTTTTTTGGTCATGGCCCAATGTCCCCAACTCTGGCTGATGTGTGCATGATCACCGGCCTCGACATTTCAGGATCTGTGTACCCTTGGGAGTTCAAAGGCTCCACAAGACAGACAAGAGTGAAATCATAAAGTGGATACAAATCATATATCCAGAATCACATGAAAGATGGCCCTCTGAGTGAAGTCGAATACAGGGCATTCCTGAACATGTGGCTGTGCAGGTTCATTTTCTGTGATAAAGCCAACGAGTCAACTTTAAATCATATTGCAATGGCTACACGCTTGGCTGCTGTTAATCGCGTTCCTCTTGGAAAATTCCTCCTGGGGAGTGTGTATCATATGCTTCATCAGACTATCTCCCAAATGCACACCGGCCAGAAGATACTGTGTCAACGGCCCTTGGTGGTTTGTGCAGATGTGGCTGCAATTGTACATGCACCAGATTGTCAACATTGACCTCAACAACAGGCTTTTCCCCTCATCCAGCAACAAAGAAAGGGAAGCTCAAATCACCAGAGTATGCCAAACCCATGGGGAAGCTGCTTCACCTGTTTCCATTGATCAAAATGTCAGTCAGCTTTTCGAGCTCTTCTTCAGAGGCTTCCCTGATCCTCTTTGGTTGCCTTACCTGGACAATGACAATTTAACTCTCCCCTGTGAATTCTCCTTTGAAACTGGACGCTATGATGCAAGGTGTGTAAAAATCTTTAATATGATCATCCATCCATGTCCTTTGCCAGCTGAATTTTGTGGAGGGAGGTTAAATCACAGCACTTATGAATACTACCAGCCAAATATGATGGCCCGACAGCTTGGATGTGGCCAAATGCCCCCAAGATTATTCCTTCATGAGTTCCTCAAGCCCAGAGAGGAAATCAAGGACAGCATACAAGCTAGAAGGGTTTTCGAGTATGAATGCAGCCCAACTCTTTATACTGGCCTTTCACACCTATAACAATAGCTCATCCTACCTTCATCCCCTGGTGGCAAGAATTTCATGACCATATCTTCAGTGAGCCAGTGCACTCATTCCGCTTGGAGTTGATGCCTGATTTTCAGCCAACCTCAGGGGTAACACACCTGTCCTTTTTCGTGTTGATCAGACATACCTTCTACCACTAACCATAATTTTGATCATTTCCTGCAGAATACAGTGCCTTCCCCTCGAGCCAGAACAATTGCTTATAATGCGGTATATCCAATTTCAGCTCTGGGATTCAAATCCCCAACTCTGGCTCAGCTGATGGCCAGGTATCCTACAATGGACCCAATTCTCTTCAGCTCTACTGCTGATAAGAGAAAAGGCATGTCCCTGATTGCACCTCCAGCTGCCAAGAGGAAAAGAACCACCAAATAGGTCCCTGTGGAGGTAAGATTTCCCTTTTCTTGATCACAAGACTACTCTTATTCTGACAAACTTCACATTGTGCAATTTCAGACTAGGACCCAACAGCCATCAGTTTCAGAACCTGCCAATGCTTCATCTACTGGTATGACCTTCATTACCTTACTTTTTCCATCAAAAATCAATACCCACACTGGCATTTACCCTTAATCTGGTATTTGCAGAAGAAACACTGGTGAATCACCCTTTGGAAACCTCTCCCCCTCAGCATGCAAGTTCACCAAGGGCTGACCCATCTTCTGCTCAAGTGGAAATTCTATCTTCATCAGGGACCCAGTCACCCCCTTCTCAAACAGAAGTGCCAGCTTCACCAGAGATGAACCCATTAATTCAACCAGAAGCTTCAAGCCCTTTGAGGGTTCAATCTCCCCTTGGCCAAGCAGAAATGCCAGTCTTAACAGAGGTAAACCCACCTTCACCTCATCCAGAAGCTCCAAGTTTGCCAGAGACAGCACCAGCCTCTCTTCAAGCAGATGCTTCATTATTGCCAAGAGCTCCTCAAACTCCTCTTCCACCAGTGACCCAAGAAATCCCCCCTGAACCTGAACAAGTCCCTGCCCCAGTTCAGGGAATCAGGCATGAGGCAAGCACATGCACTCTACAATGTTACCTCCTTTTAACAAACCATTCCTAACCCGGCAATCTTTCCTTTTTCAGGATCAGACTGCATCATCATCGAATTCATTTGTGGTCAATGATCCAGTTGCCGAAACAGGAGATGGAGGAACTCAAAACCAGGCTTTACCAGAGGAAATTCAGGCAAGGCTCAAAGAAATCTTTACCTGGCTACAAAAGGATGCTCGAGATCAAATTAGAGATGTTGATCATTTCGAGGAAATGCTCGAACCCATCAGCCAAAAGCTCCCTGAAGACGTCAAGGCTTCATTGGAGCCCATCTCTAGTCTGGATATTCATTATGTGGCCATAAGGTGAGCCTTGAAGAGTCAATCTACCCGACCAGCCATTGAGCAAAAGAAAGCCAAGGCTGAACAAGCTGCGAAGGGAGCACAAACCCAAATCGAGAGCCACAAGGAAATGTTGACCAATCTGCAATCTGCTCGCGCATTGAAAATTGCCAGAAAGACTGCACTGGAAACAGAGCTGAAGAATTTGTCAGCTGAAATAGAAGCTGACGACAGGAAAATAGCCGAACTTCCTGGACTGATAGAGAAAACCCAAGAGGAAGCATCATCAGCCATAACTGAAGCAAATCAGTGCGAGGCAGAGCTCACCGTCCTGTCCAACACTCAAAAAGATTATCAGGAACGGATGAGGAACATTAATCAGACAATATCAAATGCCTCCAATGTAATTGCAAAATATTTGAACATTTAGTTGTACTGAGCAATGTGTAACCGAATTAACCGTCCTTGTAATATTTTCCTTCTATAAATTTGTTTTCCTTTTCTCTGCACGAGTTCGATTGCAACTCTGAACAATCCATTCGGTAACTAGTGGTCAAATAGTGCCACACCCGAACGGCACTCCGACCACAATTCAGCCGAGCCAATCAACCGAATATGACTCAGCTTTGAATTCCAAACGACCCGACGGCGAATCGGTTAAGGAGACCTCTCCACCTTCCAAGTTTCTCAGGATATGCACCACGTTCTAAGGCCACGATCCTTTGCACCAGCCCTATAAATAAAACCGTAGGTGCCCCCAGCTCTTTACCAAGCCTTTAGCCTTCAAATCTTTGCCAACTCAAGCTTCCTTTTCCAATCACCAGCGCAGCCCCAAGAACCATGGCGGGTAGTAACAACAGGTGCCGCGCTGCCGACGAGGTAGAAGGAAGCCGCGCCGGTGCGCGTCGGAGGCAGTGATCGCCAACTCTCTTCATGATTTGTCTTAGATTAACCTCTGTTTCTGACGATCCTCTCTGTTTCAGGCTCATTCAATGGAACCCGTCCCTTGCGCCGGCCATGAATCAACCCCTGCCGGACGACTCCTCGGAGTCGGACCACTACTCTCCCGTGCCCTACGGGGAACTTGACGCCCTTCGCTTCAAGGCGGAGCTCGAGGTGGCCCAGCGCGAGCTGGAAGACGTCTCCAAGAAGGCCGGCATTGCCAAACTTGAGTGGGAGGACCAGCGCAAACAGTTGCTGGCAACCATCGACGGCACACTCCTTAGATTGCTCCTCAATCCAATCCGGCTTTTGTTACTAGTCATCATCGCCTTGCATTTTGCAGTCCGCGATGCCGAACTTGACCAGCTGAAAATGCTGGTGGAGCAATTGGCCGACAAGATGAACGCTCGTGGAGACACGCCGGCAGAGCGCCTTACCGCGGTGGAAAACCGCGTGGACGAGGTGGCTACCCACGGCATCCGCCTGGGCACAACTTTGGGCTTGGCGGCCATGGCGACGCACACCAGCGTCGACTACTCCATCCGGCCGCGCGGCTTCCAGGGCGGCGCACCAAAAGACATCGACGAGATCGAGGTCATCCTGGAGCGCCTCGATGGCCACGGCGACGCCATTGCAGAACTTACTCATCCCCAGTCTGTGCTAAACAGGCTTTCTGATTAGATTGTACTAGGGATGTTTGATCTTCGGCAATAAATGAAGAATTTCAACTTCCATGCTTGTATTGTGCTGATTCCTTTGTGTTTGCAACTGCGAGCCTTATTCTTCTTAAACGCATTCGGGAACTTTGCTCGAGCCGAACACGTGAAAAAAAATGCCCCTTGGCACAAAACCCGTAGAAAATCCTCAATTCGGGAATCCATAAGCACTGTTCAATGAAAACCCTTCGCATTCGGGAGAAAAACCCTGCCGCTTGGTATTCCAATAACGCACGCCAACCAGTCATCACTCCCAATGCGCTCTCTCAGTCAATAAAATAACCCCCTGGGATGCCCTGCAAATCCACTCGCACACTCCTCCATCACTTCACATCTTCTCCCCTGCTCCAGAAGAGAAAACCCCAAGGCCATGGACAAAGGCAAGCAACCCGCTAGGGAGGACAGCACCCCAAAGAAGCGCACCATTCGAGAGTGAGTTTTCCTTTAACTTGCTTCTTGCTTTCGTGTGTGACCTCGCATTTTACCTCCTCTTTGTTTTTCCCAGCATCGATCTGCTCCCTGAAGAAATCTTTGGGACCGAAGAAACGCCTGAGTACATCTCCTCTGACTCCTCCCTCGAAGCAGAGGACGCCACGACAGAACTGAGGATCAACCATCAGTTGTGCCGCCGCGTTCGGCATTTGGAGCATGATCTTCGAGACATCACCGCTCGCTACCAGGCCAAACGCGAACGTCGCATGGCCTTGGAAGCGTTGGTAGGAGGTAGAAATTTCCATCTTTATTTTGACTCCATGCATGCACTCGGATCTCTGTTTCTAACAATTGTTCTTCTGTCTCAGATGTTTCCGACAGGTACAGTAACCTGAAAGCGGCTTGGGATAGCTTGACGGAGGTAGCAAGCCATGATCATCCCCAAAGCTTCCAAGTTGCCGTCACGGTGGTCCTGGAACAACTAAAGAGGGAGTAGCTGAAGAAGCAAAGAAAAAAGGATTGAAGCATACTTTCTCTTCTTATGCCAGGACTTCTGCTTCCCAACCCATTGTAATCCTGAGCAGTTGGGTTGTTAAATAAAAAACATGCAAGAAGCATCTGTAATGTAGTTTCGTGCTAAGGGCAATACATCTGAGTATTGGCCATTTCCACCATTTAGGATTTTTTTTATTCTAAAGGCGGCTTCTTTCTTGAACGCCGGCTGTTTCTGTGTCAAATGTTTGTGAGCCTGATGCTTATGATCAACGATCAATTTCAACACTAGGATAATATTTCTTCAAATATCTTCTATTTATTGCAGCAGAAAATTCCTCTCCTAGTAAAGTCTTTAGCATGTAAGCGTTACCAGGCACACACCTGACTACCCGAAAAGGGCCTTCCCAGTTCGGGGACCATTTGCCGAATGCACTGTATTTGGTTCCAATCGGTAGTAATGCTTTCCAAACCAAATCCCCTTATGCAAATTGCCTGACTTTTACTTTCTTGTTGTATTATTTAGCAACCCGCAACTTGTTCTTTTCAATGTTTTCCAGGGCTCTAAGACGAATCACGTGTAAATCTTCTAACTCATCCATCATTAAGCCACTGTAATCTTTGGAGCTCAAATCTTTTTGTAAAACTACTCTCCTAGAATCTGATTGCATCTCCCAAGGCAAAACAGCATGGTGCCCGTAAACCAATTCATGAGGAGAAGTCTTCGTAGCTCCATGAGGAGCCATTCGGTAAGCCCATAACGCTTCATTGAGTACCGAATCCCACCTCTTTGGCTTCTGGTCGACCTTCTTTTGTATGAGTTTAATCATGATCTTGTTAGAAGCCTCCGCCTGACCATCAGCTTGGGCATAATAGGGAGAAGAATTAAACAATTTCATCCCCATGCTTTCGGCAAACTCCCTGAACTCCAAGGACACAAACTGGGCTCCTTGATCAGTTGTGATTGTTTGAGGAATTCCAAACCTATAGATGATGTGTACCTTAACAAACTCAACCATGTTCTCTGATGTTACCTTCTTCAGTGGAATTGCCTCAACCCATTTGGTAAAGTAATTCGTTGCTAAAACCATGAATTTATGCCCCTTGCTAGATGGTGGGTTAATCTGGCCAATCAAGTCTATACCCCAGCCTCTGAATGGCCATGGCTTGATAATGGGATTCAGTGCTGATGTTGGAACCCTTTGAATATTTCCAAACTTCTGACAATTTTGACATCCCTTGTAATATTCAAAGCAATCCTCCAACATCGTCGGCCAAAAACATCCAGCTTGCCTAATAACCCATTTCATACGATAGGCCGATTGATGTGCTCCACATATCCCATTATGCACCTCACTCATCATTTTCTTTGCTTCTTCTGGACCCAGGCATCGTAGCAACACCCCATCCAATGATTTGTAGAATAGACTTCCATCCAGAAGAACAAATTTTATGGCTTTGTACCTGAGCTTCCTAGAAACTCTTCGGGATGGATCTTCCAAATAATCAACAATTTCCTTTCTCCAATCATCTTCTGTGAGATCCACTCCCAAAGCACACACCTCCATGGCAAACGCTTCTTGATTTTCCCTATAGCCTGAAGCACTTTGAGCAAACCTATTTGCCTCTTCATTGTGCTCTCTAGGAATATGTTGTAGAATTACTAACTGAAAACTCTTTAAGATTTCTCTGCATTCCTCGTAGTAATTCCTCAGGGCATCACTTTTGCACTCATATTGGCTGTTCAATTGTTTTATAACCAGCTCTGAATCTCCATAAATCTCAACTGAAACAGCACCGGCCTCTTTCAGATATTGAAGCCCTCTAAGTAATGCCTCGTACTCAGCTTGATTGTTTGTAACAGTGGGCTGAATAGGAATAGCAAACTCAATCATCTCGCCCCTGGGTGAAATTAATAGAATCCCTACTCCCCCACCTTTACCACATGATGATCCATCAAAGAACAAAGCCCAAGGAGTAATTTCAAGCAAATCAATCGATGGATCACGATGCTCAGTTATAAAATCGGCAATAATCTGACCTTTTATAGCTTTTGCCGATTCGAACTTCAACTCAAACTCAGATAAGGCTAAGATCCACTTGCCAATCCTTCCATTCAAAATTGGCATAGATAACATATGTTTTATTACATCAAACTTGGAGTATACAACGCATTCGGCATTCAACAAGTAGTGCCGAAATTTTGTACACGAGTAGTACACGCATAGGCACAGCTTCTCTGCAGTCGAATACCTGGTCTCAGGATCAAGTAATTTTCGGCTAAGATACACTACTACCCGCTCCTTTCCCTCAAATTCTTGTATAAGGGCCAATCCAATGGTTTGGGTATCGGCCGCCACGTACAACTTAAAAGGCTTGTTTAACTGTGGAGGCACCAGCACTGGTGGTTCCTTCATGTATTGCTTGATCTCGTCAAAAGCCTTTTGTTGTTCGTCACCCCATATGAACTTCTGATCCTTCTTGAGCTTCAACAACGGAGAAAAGGGCAAAACCTTTTGTGACAAATTTGAAATGAACCTTCTCACAAAATTAATCTTGCCAAGCAGTGATTGCAACTCCTTGAGATTGGTTGGAGGGACAACTTCATCGATAGCTTTCATGCTTTTCTTGCCAACCTCGATCCCCCCTTCGTGTACCAGAAATCCCAAGAATTCTCCAGCTGATACTCCTAAAGCACACTTGTTTGGATTCATCTTCAACCCATGCTTTCGGGTACATTCCAGGGTTCTTTTTACATCCTCCAAGTGTGAGTCATGATTCAAGGATTTGATCACGACATCATCAATGTAAATTTCAACAATTTTGCCGATCAACTCATGAAAGATATAATTCATGGCTCGCTGATAAGTTGCACTGGCATTTTCAACCCAAATGTCGTGACTATCCACTCGAACAGGCCAATGTGACGAGGACATCTTGAAGGCTGTCTTCAATATATCCTCTGTTGCCATGAAGATTTGGTTGTACCCTGAATTACCATCCATGAAACTGATAACCTTATGTCTAGCAGCAGCGTCAACCAGTAAATCAGCAACAGGCATCGGGTATCCATCCATAGGAGTAGCTCTGTTCAAGTCCCTGAAATCTATGCAAACTCTCATCTTCCCATTTTTCTTGTAGACAGCTAGGGACGACGTTAGAGATCCACTCCACATACCTGCATGGCCGAATGAAGTTTGCATCAAGTAATCTCTCAACTTCCTTCTTCACATCGGCCAATACTTCGTCCTTGTAGATTTTCCGGGGAGGTTGCTTATAAGGTCTAAAACCGGGCTTGATTGGCAACTGATGCTCAACAATTGAACGATCCAAACCAGGCATCTCCGAATAATCCCAAGCGAAGCAATCTTTATACTCTTTTAACAGCTTAATCAATTCTTCTCTAAAACCTGACTCCAAGTTAGCACTGATAAATGTTGGCCTTGGCTTGTCACCATTTCCAATATCAAATTCCTCCAATTTGTCAGCCGACATGAATCCTCGCCCCAACTTGCCATCAGTTCCATCAACTAGATTGTCCATTAAAAATTACTATAAGAGCCGACTGCTTGAATCGGCTGTTGATCACTGCGGACAGGTTCAACAGGACCTTCACCCCAGTCTTTTCCTGAGAAACAATCGATGCCTTGATATTCCCAGAAAGCTGGTTCAACGTTCACAACGCTCACTGAATCATCTGCTTGGACCACCTCGATATCGTCATCTACCCACTGAACGAGCTGTTGATGCATGGTAGATGGGATGCAGCAGTTGGCATGGATCCAATCCCGCCCAAGCAGCAAGCTATAGGCTCCTTTACCTTCGATGACAAAGAAGGTCGTGAGCAATGTCTTGGACTCAATCATCAAGTCTACGTGCACGCAGCCCTTGGTGTCTGAAGGATTTCCAGCAAAATCATTCAAAATTATGCTTGTTGGCGTCAAATCTCCGGGGCCCATGCCAAGCTTCCTGAAGGTAGTGTACGGCATCACGTTGACCGCAGCCCCGCCATCAACAAACATCTTCGTCAATGGCTTGCCATTGACATATCCCTTCAAGTACAACTGCCTCATGTGTCGATTCTTGGCCGGTTTGTCGAAGGTGGCGTGCTTGGCTAATATCAGTTGCGCCATCAATCCCCCAAGCTATTCATCATCATTGATATCCAAGGACGTTTCCTCCTGCACAACTTGATTAGCGGGAGCCATAAATTCATTTGGCAAAAAGTATACCATGCACGCTGGAGCCGAACGACCCGATCCTTCAGGCTTGTCTTTTGGGCGCCACACTTGTTTTCTCTGGATCCCCGCCTGCTTCAATCCCCTGTTCCTCAAGCGCTGAACCCTTCTCTTTTGGTTTTTCCTTAAGCCAGGCGGGCACCACTGTCCTTCTTGCCAGATTTACTCGTGTTCTTCTTCTTCTTGATCAGCCCACTTCTGGTCAGCTTGCCTTTTCCTGGGGTGATCAATGACCTCAATTATTTTTTGACGTCGATCGTGATTAGGGTGCATCCTTCCAATTCTCTCATGGACGGATCGGCAATTGACAGTCTCCTGCCTATATTCAAAGTACTTGTCACTGCACTCAGGGCAGTTCCTCAATGTGGGGAGCTTCAAACCCTCATTCCTGCAGTGTCTGAAGAATGTGCACCTCCAATGTGCACGCTTTTGTTCCCGCGCGTACTGCTCCAATTCTTTCCTGCGGGCCTCTTCCTCAAACCTGCGCTTCTCCTCCTCATGTCTTTGCCTCTGGTAGCGTTCTTTTTCCAGCTGACGCTGCCATTTGTTGAGGAGGATGCGCGTGGTGACCCTGGGTTTGGTCCTGGATGATTCCCCAACATCAACATGGCTTTTGAGGACACGAGGGGCTTCTCCGTGGACCTGTTTCAACGTCACTTGTCGTGCTGGATCCACTTCTCCACCTTGTTTTTCTCTATCTGACGTTAGGACCTTGACCTTCCCCTTCTCTTCCACAGTCACCATATTGACAGAAAAACCAATCATACTTTGAGGGAAAGGATGGCCATCCAGCTTCATCTTATTGTCAAATTTCAGATGTCCCTCCTGGATAGCCTTTTGGATCCTCATCCTGAAGAGCCCACAGTCGTTGATGGAGTGAGAGTTTCTATCATGGAAGCCGCAGTAACGTTTCTCTTTTACCCCATCAGGCTGAAGCATAGAATGCCCTTCAGGCAGCTTGATTTGACCTTCCTTTACCAAGAACTCAAAAAGCTTGTCAGCTTTGGTGACATCGAAGTCATATGTGCCCTTAGTTTGCTTGATCCAATGCTGGTTCATAGTCAAAGGTTCCTTGCCCCACATGATCTCAGCGGCAGCCACATCCTCATCATCATCAGAATCTCCCATCTGGTCGGCCCTCTCGAGGAACTGATTGTAGATGTCAGCTATGTCATTGTGCTTGGCAAACCTGGTGTCCTTCTTAAACCTGTAGGCCTGATTGCTCATCAGTGACAGCTTTTGAGACAGTTGACCTAGTTTGTCAAACCCCATACCAAACAACTTCTCCCGTACAGCCGGCAACATTCCTGCAACGGCCATATCAGCCAACTGATCATCTGGTAGAGTCAAAGAAAAGCACATGCCCTTGACCTCCATGAATCTCCTGAGGAACTCCAGAGGCGTCTCATTATGACTCTATTTTAAGGTGGTCAGGTCGATCAGCTTCTTTTCGGTGCTACCAATGAAGTAATGGGCGTGAAACTTTTGTTCCAGCTCCCTCCATGTGCCAACTGACTGGGGAGGCAACAAAGTAAACCATTGGAACTGAGGACCATGTGTGGTTCGAGGACCGGTGGATGGTCGCTTCCTTGTGTGATGAGTGATTGACAACGTTGTGTGGACTGATTCTTGGCTAAGTATTGCAGGTGCAGGTTGCGGCTTGACTCGTGTTGGTGCGGGTGAAGAACAAGCGCGAAAGGTCGTTGCCGGTGAGGCCTCCAGGTGTGGAGAAGACAAGTAGGCTTCGTTCGAGGGACCCGGTGGCCAGCGGGTTCAAGTGCGGGCCGCATGGTGGCATGAACAGCAAGATGAAGTCGTGGACGGTTTCTTGGTTGAGCCTCAAAACCAAGGTCGAGCCGGGACTACGTGGGAGCCGAGTCATGAGTGGAGATTGGCGGAGGCTACACCGAGTTCGCGGGGTTTCCGGTGGTTCACCAGAAAACCACTGGGTTCCTTGGTTGATCCACAAAGCCAAGACCGGAGAACCGAAGACGGAGGTGCAGCAGCACCGGACCGGCCTCGACCGGTGGGTCCGACCGGTCCGGCCGGTGAGGACCGGTCGACCGGTGAGGAGCACCGGTCGACCGGTGTGCGACGACGCAGTCCGGAATCTTCGAAGCGGAGGACACGCGTCGGGATCGCATGGCTTGCGTCGAGGCTACGCGAGGTGCGGTCGCCGGCATCCGTCCGATGGTGAAGACATCAAGAATTCCAAATCCGTCCTTGAGGGGCTTGTATCCCTAGTTAGTAGAGAAGGGCATTTTAGACATTCGGTTGCCTCCATATAACCCAAGAGGTGAGAGGATGGCAGCCAACTCTTGGAACCCTAGCTCATTAGTTTTCCTATTTTCCACCTATTTTCCCTAGGTTTTCTTTAGGACTAGCAAGAGAGCTTCACAGAGAGATCTTTTTGAGAGGGATGGATGATCGGGCGGCTTGCTAGACCTTGTACGAATCTTTGTTTTCATGTATAGATGATTCGGCCTGGTTCCTCAAGGTTTGGATGTGTTTTCCCCGGTTGTTCTTGGTGGTGATTTTCGGAGCCCTCTCTCAGTGATTTCTTTGGGTTGTTTTCGGGGCTTTTCTCTTGGGGATTTGATGGGGGAAATTTGTGGGAACCCTTCGTGGTTCTTTGGGCTGTGATTCCCCTCCCAAATCCGTGAGAAAAGGTGCTCGATTTTGGGGTTTCTTGAGTTCTTGAGTTGGAAGCGCTTTCGGCGGGATTTCTTCGATTCCTCCTTTTTGGACGAGATTTGGTGGGATTAAACTTGGCTATGGACTCCTCATGAGGTGTTCCTGATATCCCCAAAGTCTTGTTCAAGTCCGTGGAGCGATTCGGGAGATCGAGATTTGGATTTGGGGGAGTTGACCCGCGGGTGCTGTTCATCCCGAGCTGCCCAGGCTACACCGGTCTGACCGGTGCTCTTGACCGGTCTGACCGGTGCGAGCCCTTGTGGGTTTTTGCTCGGGTGAACGTTTTGGTGAGTTCATTGTTGTCCCGTGTTGCTGCTGTTTTGAGTTTGGGTCCGTTTGGTGGTCGGTTGGCCTGTTTGGTGTCTTGGGGGCTTTCAGGCTGCCATCGGTCTGACCGGTGTGTCTCACCGGTCTGACCGGTGTAGAGCCACTTAGTGGAAGTTGCTCAGTTTCACCGGCAGGGACCGGTCTGACCGGTGGTGCTCACCGGTCTGACCGGTGTGGGTCTGTAGACTCGAGGTTTGGTTTTTCCGCTGCGTTTCTCGGGTCGGAAGGTTGCGTGTTGGTTCCTAGGTCCAGTGGCACTTTAGTGGCTACGTGGGCTTGACCAACCTTGGTAGTGAGTCGGAGACGTGTGTTGGAAGCCATGTTCATCTTGTTGGAGTTTCGATCTCCTTCGAGAAGAATTTTTATCGGCTCCCATTCACTCCCCCCCTCTCTGGTTCGCCGTATCGGTCCTTCAAGTGGTATCAGAGCCGGTTCGGGTCTTTGTTGACTCTAACCGCCTAAGATCCAAGGATGGCGTACCGAGAACGGGGTTCGGGTCCTCCACACTTCGATGGCAAGAACTACTAGATGTGGAGCAAGCGGATGGGTGCGTTCCTCCGCGGAAAGGGTCACCGCTTTGGGATGTCACGGTGGACACAGGGCTATGTCTAGCCGATGGATTTCCTTGCTCCGGGGTCGAGGGGACGGATTCGACGCCAACAATAAGGCGGTCGACTACTTGTTTCGTGCTTTGTGTCGGCCGAGTTCGATCGGGTGCACACCGAGCACTTGGCTTGTAGGATTTGGGCGGTGTTGAAGGAGGCTCATGTTGGGAACGCCCGGTGTTCGAGCACGGTTGTATGCGACCTACCGGAGAGAGTACGAGAACTTCACTCATCTCCCCGGTGAGTCCATCGATGCCTTGTTTCAGAGTTTCACGGTGGTGGTGAACAACATGAGGGCCAATGTGGACATGCTCCCGTACGATGATCATGATAGAGCGGTCAAGCTCTTACACTCTTTGGATCGTACGATATGGGGCGGAAAGTTCGAGGCCATAGTCGAGTCGGAGAGGTATGATACTCTGACGGTGAACGAGCTGTTCTCGAAGCTCAAGTCGGCTGAGGTGGATAGGGGCATGACTGCCAAGCTCGAGGGACCGACTGATTCCCATAGTCTTGCCCTCGTTGGTGGTTCCAAAGGAAAGACTAACTCTAACCCATCCACCGAGATGTTCTCGTTTTCCTCTTTGATGTCTATGCCGGATGAGGAGTTTGATGACCTTGGAGAGGACGAGCCGGCGCCGTTGACGAGGCGGTTCGAGAGGCCGCACGAGAACCGTGTGAACATGAGGAGGAACACGAGGACTTGCTTCCGGTGCGGCAAGCCGGGACACTTCGTCGCCGACCGCCCGGGAGAAGGCCGAGAACAAGGACAACTACAAGCACAAGCCGAGGATGAACGATGGCAAGTACCGTTCGAGGCGCGACCACAAGAGCAAGCACAAGAACAAGTACAAGGACGAGCGACGATCGAGGAAGAAGGAGGGCTGAGGCAAGGCCCGAGCGATGGTTGGAGCGAGCGACGTCGACTCCAGTTCCGCATACTCCACCTCGAGCTCGAGCAGCAGCGAAGACGAGGGAGATCGTCGCAAGAACAAGAAGTTGTCCAAGAACCTGAGCGGGCTGAGCTGCTTCGCGAGAGATGGCTTCTGCACCATGGCGTTGAGCTCCGGCAGCAAGAAGAGCACACAGAGCGACTCGGACGGTACTTGCACCAGGAGAATGAGAGGCTTGGCTCTTTGCTTGATAACCGTGATGACATGCTTAGAGAGGCCAAGAAAATGAGGAAAGAACTTAGGGCTTCACTCGAGGATGCTAGGACTAGAGTGGCTGAGCTAGAGACACAGGTGCTTGATAGCAAGCTTGAGATTGATTCGCTTAAGGCTAGCCCTGTTGTTTCTGATGAGAATGATTGTGCCGATTGCTCCATATTCCTTGCCGATCTTGCTTTGTTTAAGGAGAAGCATGCCTCCAAGTGTGAGGAACTAGATGTGCTTAGGGTTGAAGTGGCCGAGCTTAAGTCTAGACCCGCTTTGCTAGGTGCTTGCACTTCTTGCCCCGTTTTGCATGCTAAGATTGATGAGATGCATGCTTACACTAGTTCGCTCGAGGCTAAATTGAAGGAACCCATGCCTACATCTTGCTCTACCTGTGAAATGCATGCATTGAAAAATTTGGAGCTTGCACATTATGTTGATCGTTTGCAGGATGAGAACGATGATTTGAGGAAGTTGATGGGTTGGCTGTCCGGTCACGAGCCTCAGTTGAGGATGATGATCGAGGCTTTTAAGAGGCAAGATGGTGAGGGGCTTGGGGCAAACAAGGTTGGTGAGGGAAGTGGAGAGAATATCCCGGAGCCACCAAAAAACCACCACAAAAATGATTTCCCACCAAAACCTAACCATCTAAGGAACCGACTAGACACAACCCCAGCTCCACCCGTGTTTCCTACACCCACAAATGACCTACAAAAGCCTATCAAGTTCGTGAGCACTTCGGGGAAAGTGTTCTTTGGGAAGGAGAGTGAGAAGGCTAGTGGTGAGAAACCGGTGGAGGGTTTGAGTGGAGAGAAACCGAGTGAGCGACCACATCCCAAGCCAAAGCCTAAGCTTGTGAGGTTCCATTGTGGCTATTGTGGGAGAGATGGCCATAAGGAGGAGTTTTGCTTCAAGAGGAAGCGAGAGGAGAGAATGGCAAAGGAGTGGGCTAACAAGGACAAGTACCACCCTTCCGATGGTGTACTTGAGCCTCGTATGCAGATGCCCAGGGGCAAGGCGATTGTGAGGACAGTTCGGGCTTGGGGAGAGAAGAAGGCTGCAGGGTGGTGTTCTTGCCTGTGTCACACCGGTCGGACCGGTGTGGGGCACCGGTCGGACCGGTGCGGGCACGGACGAGACGGATGTTCGGGTTTCGAGCTCGTACGGGTGCGAGGGTTGTTTCGGTGGTCGTGGTTCCGGTGGTTGGGCCGGAAAGGGTGCGGGTGGTCGGTTGCTAGGCGTTCTCCTCCTCGTGCTCAATACGGGGATTGGAGGAGTCGTGGCGTTGAGTTGGAGAGAAAGGACGTTCCACGGGCCTTCTTGCGTGGTTTTGGTCCTCCTCCGTGCGAGAGAGGGGTGGTTCCCTCAGGGTGGTTACCGTGGTGGTGTTCGTGGAGGTAGTTTTGGTATGAGAGATGCTTTGGTTGGTGCTAACCCCACTTTCGAGCAAATGGCTCGGCACTGGTTTTCCTCCTTTGGTACTAACCCCAGTGCTGAGTCGTTTGTTCGCTCGCGTGCCTATTTTTGAATTTCAGGTGGGAGACTTGAAGAACATTTGGTTGATTGACTCCGGTTGTTCGAGGCATATGACCGGAGATAGGGGGTGGTTCTCAAGTCTCATCCCGGTGGTGACGAAGAGGTACATCACCTTTGGGGACAATGGGCGTGGGCGTGTGCTTTCAGAAGGTGAGATCAAAGTGAGTGACAAGATCACTCTGAGGCGTGTTGCTCTTGTTCAATCGCTGGGGTACAATTTTCTTTCTGTGTCCCAGTTGTTGGATGAGGGTTTTGAGGTGTTGTTTCGGCCAGGTGGTTCTCGGATTGTGGACTCTCGAGGGGACCTTGTCTGTATGGTCGTTCCCGAGGGTCAGGTGTTTCGTGCCTGATTTTTCTCAGTCTTCGGGTGTGGAGCGTTGTTTCTTGGCTGGTTCTTCGTGTGAGTTGTGGAAGTGGCATAGGAAGTTGGGTCACTTGAGCTTTGACCTTTTGTCTCGCTTGAGTAAACTCAATTTGGTCCGAGGATTGCCACGGTTGAGGCTTGAGAAAGAGTTCGTTTGTGCTCCGTGTAGGCATACCAATATGGTGGCTTCTTCTCACCCGCCTCTCACCGATGTGATGACTGAGCGTCCATGCGAGCTGCTCCATATGGACCTTGTTGGCCCAGCTCGTGTGCGATCTACGGGTGGGAAGTGGTATGTCCTTGTTGTGGTGGACGACTATTCTCGGTATGCGTGGGTGTTCGTTCTCGAGGAGAAGGGGGAGACGTTTGGTTTTGTTCGAGATCTAGTCTTGAGGTTGAGGAACGAGAGGCACGGAGATGCCATACGAGCTATCCGTAGTGATAATGGCTCGGAATTCAGGAACTCTCGCTTTGAAACCTTTTGTCATGACTTGGGTCTTGAGCACCAGTTTTCGAGTCCGTATACGCCTCCCCAGAATGGTGTTGTGGAAAGGAAGAACGGGACCTTGTGCGAGATGGCTCGGACGATGCTTGATGAGCATAGGACTCCGAGGAGGTATTGGGCCGAGGCGGTGAATACCGCATGCTATGTGTCGAACGGGATATACCTCGAGTGCACAAGAAGAAGACATGCTATGAGTTGATGCATGGTCGCACACCCAAGGTGAGTCACTTCCATGTCTTTGGTTGCAAGTGTTTCATTCGAAGAAAGGCGGGAAGTTGGATAAGTTTGAGGCTAGGTCCGTCGATGGCATTTTCTTTGGTTATGCATCTCATTCTAGAGCATATCGTGTGCTCAATCTTGAAACTAACCAAATCGTGGAGACTTGCGAGGTAACCTTCGACGAGACAGAGCCACGTAGTCAGCTTGTCTTTGAGTGTGCAGGTGATGATGAGCTTGGCGAGGAGATTTTTCAGGAGGAGGAGCATGAACATGGTGATGATGAAGATGGCGGTGTGGTGCCACCGGCTGAACATGTACCCGCTACTTCGACTACGATGATGGATGGACCCTCTGCTACACCTACGACGACAAATCAAGAACGAGGAGAAGCTGATGTTGAGGAAGAGGTAGCTTCGAGGCGAGAACCTCCCCGGCGAGTTCAAGTGGATTAGCCAGCTTCGAGGATCATCGGCGACATGAATGAACGCACTACACGGTCGAGGGTTCGAAACAATTCCCATTTTGCTCATGCTGCATTTGTTGCTTCTTTCGAGCCCAAAGACATTGGACACGCACTATCTGATCACAACTTGGTTAACTCGATGCATGAGGAGTTGGAGAACTTTGAGAGAAATCAGGTGTGGGAGTTGGTTGACCCTCCCCCAGGGTGTAAGCCGATCGGTACAAAGTGGGTGTGGAAAAACAAAGAGGGAGAGAAGGGCGAGGTTGTGAGGAACAAGTCGAGACTTGTTGCCCAGGGGTTCAGTCAGAAGGAGGGGATTGACTACGAGGAGACCTTTGCTCCCGTAGCCCATTTGGAGGCGATTAGGATCCTTCTAGCCTTTTCTGTGGCTAAAGGGTTCAAGTTGCACCAAATGGATGTGAAGAGTGCTTTTCTGAATGGAGTGTTGGAGGAAGAAGTGTATGTGAGGCAGCCTCCGGGGTTTGAGAGTGAGAAGTACCCCCACCGGTGTACAAGTTGAGGAAGGCGCCGTATGGGTTGAAGCAGCGCCTAGAGCTTGGTATGGCAGGTTGAGGGGGTTCTTGTTTGAGAGAGGTTTTGAGATGGGGAAGGTCGATCGGACCTTGTTTTTGCCGAGGCGGGCGAGATATCCTGATTGTGCAGGTGTACGTGGATGATATTGTCTTTGGTGGCTCGTCTAACTCTCTTGTTGCAAGGTTTGCAGATGATATGAGCAGGGAGTTCGAGATGAGCATGATGGGTGAGTTGCAGTTCTTCCTCGGGCTACAAATCAAGCAATCAAAGGGAGGAACATTTGTGCACCAGGCTAAGTACACCAAGGACATTGTGCGGAAGTTCAAGATGGAGGACTCCAAGGCTATGATGACGCCGATGAGTACGACTACAGCTCTTGATGCGGATGAGGAAGGTGAACACGTGGACCAGAAGGAGTACTGGAGCATGATCGGGTCACTCCTCTACTTGACGGCGACGAGGCCGGACATACAGTTCTCAGTGTGTCTGTGCGCTCGTTTTCAAGCGTCTCCGAGGACTTCGCATCGGCAAGCAGTAAAGCGAATTTTCAGGTACTTGCGTCACACTCCCGACTTCGGCCTTTGGTACTCCGCGTCCTCTTCTTTGGCGCTTCACGGTTTTTCAGACGCGGATTTTGCCGGGTGTCGGTTGGATAGGAAGTCCACTTCTGGGACTTGCTAGTTTTTGGGTTCTTCTTTGGTGTCTTGGTCTTCCCGCAAGCAGTCGAGTATTGCTCAATCCACGACCGAGGCCGAGTATGTTGCCGCAGCTAGTTGTTGCTCTCAGCTCCTTTGGATCACCTACACCATGAGTGACTTTGGTGAGGAGTATACCCATGTCCCACTTCAATGTGATAGCACTAGTGCCATAAGCGTTGCAAAGAACCCAGTGCTCCATTCCAAAACCAAGCACATAGAAGTGAGGTACCATTTTTTCTGAGAGACAATGTCGAGAAAGGAAAGATAGCTTTGATCCATGTACCCACACATGACCAACTAGCCGATATTTTCACCAAACCCCTAGATCAAGCAACTTTCACTCGTTTGCGGGGGGAACTTGGTGTGTGTTTGATTTCTTGAGTTGGGTGTGTGGGAGCTCTCTTTTGCCGGTGGTGTCGAGCCCGTTTTGCCTCCCCTCGAGGAGCCGGTTTGTAGCATATGTATAGCTTTCCTTTGTGCATTTCTTGCATTTGGCATGGCATATGTAGCATGATGTATAGGCAGCCTTGTATCTTAGATTGCATGCATTTTGTATCATATGCATTGGTTACGAAAAGCTTCTCTCATATACATTGTTCACCATGGAATGAGATATATGTCTTTGTGAACTTGTTTGGTATGCTACGGTTAGTTTGGCTTAGCTCTTGATGATCTTGATGAATAATCCATGGTTGATAGCTATGCTTTTGAAAAATGTCACATGTATGCTCTCTCATGTGTAAATGCCTTTACATGCTCTTGACATGTTTTTGTGGCCTTGCTATGCTTAATTTGTGGTTGGATAGCTAGTTTATTGATCATATGGAGCCAAAGGCTCATTTGCCATCATGAATGTTTAGCCCTCTTGATTTATCTTGTGGAGGAGCATAAGTTCCTTTTTGTCGCAAAGACATTTCATGTACCATTTACAAATCTGAAAATGAAATGAAAAATGCTTGGAAAATATGCTCCCATGTCATACGTGCTGAATTTAATTTGCTTTGGGTGCTAAACCGTTGCATGATGCCTACTAATGAGAAGTCTCATAAATAGAAGTAGGCACATGGCTCGGTGGCTTTGACATGACATGAGGTGCTTGTGGGTGTTTGTGATGGTCTTATGGTTAGAATGGCTGTCCTAGCATGAAGTTTGTGTGGCTTTGCCATTTTGATATGCTTTGATCATGTTTCGGACTTTGCTCATGAGAGGCAAGTTTTTCGCAAAATTGCCAAAATCCATTTTAGCTTCGTCCAATGGTTGTGAAACTTGGTGATCATGTAGTTGAGATCGATACGAAGCCGTAGAGTATCTAACTTGCTCATTTGGACATGTGTAGCATTCTTGGTTGAATTTTGTCTATTTGAGAAGCTCTAGGTTGAAAGTTTTGCATTTTTGGCTTGATTCATGCATTGTCAACAAGGGGGAGAAGTTTGAGCTTGAAATGGCTTGTTGGGCGCGTTTAGAAGGTTTTCAGGTGGTTTCGAGCCATTTCTGGGCTCTGGTCTGACCGGTGGTGATGACCGGTCTGACCGGTGTGAGCTGAAAGTGTCTTGTACCGTCCCGTTTCATGTGGTTTCTTGCATGCATTCGTCCAGGGGGAGTTGCATTGGTTCAGGGGGAGTTTGCATGTGTGCAGGGGGAGCTCTTTGAGAATTTTCGAGCTTTGTTTCGGTAGTTTGTGCTCTTTGCTTGAGCTTTGATTTGTCTCGGATGTGTCGAGCCGTTGCCCTTGCCTAAGGGGTCCGAGATTTGTCTTCTTCAAGTGATCTTGCTCTTTGCCTTTGTTTGGCTTTCGATCGCTTGTTGGGGTTTCTTTTTGTTCGTTTCTTTTCTTTTTTCTTTTCTCTCTTGTTACTTTCATGTGGGTGTTGTCAATGCACTCATCAAGGGGGAGATTGAGGACCATGTGTGGTTCGAGGACCGGTGGATGGTCGCTTCCTTGTGTGATGAGTGATTGACAACGTTGTGTGGACTGATTCTTGGCTAAGTATTGCGAGTGTGCGGGTTGCGGCTTGACTCGTGTTGGTGCGGGTGAAGAACAAGCGCGAAAGGTCGTTGCGGTGAGGCCTCCGGGGTGTGGAGAAGACAAGTAGGCTTCGTTCGAGGGACCCGGTGGCCGGCGGGGGTCAAGTGCGGGCCGCATGGTGGCATGAACAGCAAGATGAAGTCGTGGACGGTTTCTTGGTTGAGCCTCAAAACCAAGGTCGAGCCGGGACTACGTGGGAGCCGAGTCATGAGTGGAGATTGGCGGAGGCTACACCGAGTTCGCGGGGTTTCCGGTGGTTCACCAGAAAACCACTGGGTTCCTTGGTTGATCCACAAAGCCAAGACCGGAGAACCGAAGACGGAGGTGCAAGAACACGGCACCGGTCTGACCGGTGGGTCTGACCGGTCTGACCGGTGTGCGACGACGCAGTCCGGAATCTTCGAAGCGGAGGACACGCGTCGGGATCGCATGGCTTGCGTCGAGGCTACGCAGGGTGCGGTCGCCGGGCATCCATCCGATGGTGAAGACATCAAGAATTCCAAATCCGTCCTTAAGGGGCTTGTATCCCTAGTTAGTAGAGAAGGGCATTTTCGACATTCGGTTGCCTCCATATAACCCAAGAGGTGAGAGGATGGCAGCCAACTCTTGGAACCCTAGCTCATTAGTTTTCCTATTTTCCACCTATTTTCCCTAGGTTTTCTTTAGGACTAGCAAGAGAGCTTCACGGAGAGATCTTGTTGAGAGAGATGGATGATCGGGCGGCTTGCTAGACCTTGTACGAATCTTTGTTTTCATGTATAGATGATTCGGCGTGGTTCCTCAAGGTTTGGATGTGTTTTCCCCGGTTGTTCTTGGTGGTGATTTTCGGAGCCCTCTCTCAGTGATTTCTTTGGGTTGTTTTCGGGGCTTTTCTCTTGGGGATTTGATGGGGGAAATTTGTGGGAACCCTTCGTGGTTCTTTGGGCTGTGATTCCCCTCCCAAATCCGTGAGAAAAGGTGCTCGGTTTTGGGGTTTCTTGAGTTCTTGAGTTGGAAGCGCTTTCGGCGGGATTTCTTCGATTCCTCCTTTTTGGACGAGATTTGGTGGGATTAAACTTGGCTATGGACTCCTCATGAGATGTTCCTGATATCCCCAAAGTCTTGTTCAAGTCCGTGGAGCGATTCGGGAGATCGAGATTTGGATTTGGGGGAGTTGACCCGCGGTGTCGTTCATCCCGAGCCGCACAATGAGCTACACCGGTCTGACCGGTGCTCTTGACCGGTCTGACCGGTGCGAGCCCTTGTGGTTTTTTGCTCGGGTGAACGTTTTGGTGAGTTCATTGTTGTCCCGTGTTGCTGCTGTTTCGAGTTTGGGTCCGTTTGGTGGTCGGTTGGCCTGTTTTGTGTCTTGGGGGCTTTCAGGCTGCCATCGGTCTGACCGGTGTGTCTCACCGGTCTGACCGGTGTAGAGCCACTTAGTGGAAGTTGCTCAGTTTCACCGGCAGGGACCGGTCTGACCGGTGGTGCTCACCGGTCTGACCGGTGTGGGTCTGTAGACTCGAGGTTTGGTTTTTCCGCTGCGTTTCTCGGGTCGGAAGGTTGCGTGTTGGTTCCTAGGTCCAGTGGCACTTTAGTGGCTACGTGGGCTTGACCAACCTTGGTAGTGAGTCGGAGACGTGTGTTGGAAGCCGTGTTCATCTTGTTGGAGTTTCGATCTCCTTCGAGAAGAATTTTTATCGGCTCCCATTCACTCCCCCCCTCTCTGGTTCGCCGTATCGGTCCTTCAGGAACGCGGAGCCCGTCAATGAAAGAGGGAAGTACCTAACCCTGAACGCCTCATCAGCTGAGGCTTCTCCAAGCTGCATCAGATAAAGAGCAATGTGCTCCACCGTGCTTGTATCATCCTGCCCAAAAAACTTCGTAAACTCCGTTTGAGGCTTCACCCTTGACGGCAGGATCACTCTGTAGTACCATTCCGGGAAGGGAGGCGTGTAATCTGGTCCTTGCATTTTAGGCTTGAGGCCGAATTGATTTTGCATCAGATCGGCCATCTTCTGAACCAGAATATCATCTTCTTGCACTCCTGCATCGTACCCAGGATTCGGGAGAGCGTCAATGGCGCCATAATCCATGACCTCGTGGTAACCCCCACCGTACATATTTCTCTCCAACCTGTTGTTGGCTGGAGCTATCTTGTAAGTAGAATTGGGCAGTACTCCAGACGAGCCGAACACCATTTCCCCATATGTAGGCTGATATGGGTTTGGCTATTGAACTGGTTGACTTGCGTTGCCTTGTGGAGGTGGCTGGACTGGTTGTCCCCCCGCGACTCGTAGAGGAGGTTGCATTAACTGACTTCCAGTGCTTTGTGGAGGGGGCTGGATTGGCTGGCTCCCAACGCTCTGTGGAGGAGGCTGGATCGGCTGGCTCTGCAATGGCAGTTGAGCTCCTGTTGGTTGAGCAGAGCTGGTTTCCCGACTTCTGCAGAATACGTGTGAGGGGATACTCGACTAAAAACCTGTTCCATGCCTGGGCCAAACACACCCACCATCATTTGCTTGAACATGCTCACGAAAGCCCTATGATGCCTCCCCAGCACAGCTTCTGCAGAATCCCGAAACGCCTATAGAGCCTCTTCCTTCTCTTGAAGAGATGTGGCATCAGTCTCCCCTGATAGCAGGACCCTGGGCATTTCGGTTTTAAGATATGGGACGCCGCTTCTGTTCTTATTGAATGACATCAAGCACTTCATTTGGAACTGGTCTGTAGCGTCTTTCAAATGTTGCAGTTGCTCTGGGTTTAGTTCATCAATAGTGACGTCTAGAATGTCGCTGATTTCAGGCATCTTGATTTCAGCTATGTGTCCCACCGAGCGTGCCAAAAAGTGTGTTGACGCAAAATCTGCACCCTGCGTCAAGCACACAGCAAGCCGAACAAGCTAGCTTCACACGCGAGCAGATTCCAAAGCGTGCCAGTCAATTTTCTTGAAAATTAACAAAAAAGACAAAATAGTTAAATACCAAAGCTTGGAACTCGCCGGGTGGTACCAGACAGTTCAATATTTACGGCTAAAAGCCATGTAAGATGACATATAGCTATGAGAAGCTATCTGCCAGCAAATTAGAAGCCATTCGGGAGCTTTAAAGCGTGAAACAGAACACAGCCGAACGGATGACGCAAGCATGACGATAGATCGGTCTTTATTTGGATAAAAATTGCACGTGCACAATACCATGACCGATCCTCAGGAATAAATAACAATAAACAATAAATGAAGCAAAGTATGATTATAAACATGTAAAGAACAAGCATGCATAGGCCCAAAGCACTAGTCTACCGCATGTCTAGGTACTTCAAAACCCGTCAAGTGTGAAACCAAACAAGTTTATCCACTGCATGATACAACTTGTTTGAAAATTACATCACTAACCACAAATAGATCTATCCACCGCATGATACAATCTAAATATGGAAACTTAAAAGCACACGTTGTTTAAAACATCACTTATAAGCACGTTTTACTCGTGAAAGCATAACCGAATACGGCTGAACAACCGGATCGGGGTCCATGGAAAAGGAACAAACATTGCCAAAGATAATAAACCTATCAGATTGAATTAAAGATCTAATCCACTTCATGATTAGCTCTAAGACAACCAAAAAACCTGCATCTACCGCATGATACCTGGTTCTGTCAAGATTTACGCAAAATTAACAAGCTTGAACGCGCAACATGTAACAACCTAGATTGGTTCGGTGTCGGCTATTTGGGAAACATGTGATCCACGTGCCTTTTGAGGCAAGATGTGAACGTGTGATGTAATGACCACTAAACAAGATGGAGCCGATCCAAATCAATCTAAATTTGGCAAAAGAGTGTTACATGAATTTAAACATAAAGTAAAACTCAAAGCAACATGAGGTAACTTAATGAATCTATTAGATCTTGCCAAAATCTAATAGAGCCGATAACTATCTCCAAGCTAGATCTTAGCCCACCGCGTGGCTCATGACCTAACAAGAAACCCTCTTGAACCAAGCTTAAATCCACCGCATGATACTAAGCATGGTAACAAGACTACTTGCATCACGATCTAAATCCACCGCATGATACTAGACATGATACAAGGTTGCCGGTACTTACGGAGGTCGACGGATCGATGAACCCTCACGAAGAACTCGACGACACGACTAAAGGACTCGAGAGTTTGGCGTAAAGCCGGTTTATTATGAGAATGTTTCTATTACAATTACATACATCCAGGGTCTATATTTATACCCTGTCGTGGCATGACTCCTGATGGACTACGAGCACAATATTTGACACCTAATTTATCTCCAAGTGCGAATGCTTATCCATCCATTCGGCCCTTCCGCTCGGGCCACGTGACCACGCAATCCCGCGAAATCAGCGCAAACAG
The DNA here is from genome assembly GCA_947561735.1 of Cenchrus americanus. NCBI lineage: Eukaryota > Viridiplantae > Streptophyta > Magnoliopsida > Poales > Poaceae > Cenchrus > Cenchrus americanus. The sequence goes on along the minus strand of OX387242.1, from coordinate 157,474,193 downwards.
TCTCTTTGCCGAACGGAAGCAAATTGCCGACTGCAAGCTCCTCTGCCGAATCCTTTTGAAGAAGCCTTCCTTCTCTAGATGAATTTTCCCACCAAGATGGGCCCACAAGCCAGACTCTCTCCTGTACCAAATTTTGGTGCTAACAGAATCATCTATCAATGCAACAAAGGTTCTTACAAGGTCTAGCTTGCCGCCCGATCATGCAACCCTCTCACAAGATCTCCCCATGATGCTCTCAAGCTAGTCCTATGGAAATCCTAAGAAAAAGGAAGGGAAAATAGGAAAGCAAATGAACTAGAGTTTCAAGAGTTGGCTGCCATCCTCTCACCTCTTGGTTTATATGGAGGCAACCAAAAGTCTAAAATGCCCTTTCCTAATAACTAGGGATGCAAGCCCCTCAAGGGTGAGGACCAGGAGCGTCCCGGTGGTCGATGGATGACCACTCCTCACTGATGAGTGATTGACAACGGGTGTTGGACTGACTCTTGGCTCAGTGCGCAGGTGTAGGCTGCAGCCTAGTTCGTGTTGTTGCAGGTGAAGAACGGGCGCGAAAGGTCTTCAGCCTTGAGGGGCCTCCGGGAGATGGAAAGGCAAGTAGGCTCGGTTCGAGGGACCCGGTGGACAGCGGGACTGGGTGCGGGCCACATGGTGGCGACACGAGAAAGATGAAGTCATGGACAATCGAGCCGGTGCACCGTGGCGGTCGAGTCAAGTGGTTTGGCGGGAGGCCGGACAGAGCACGCGGGGTTTGGTGGTTTGCCCACAAAACCATCGGAGGACGGTTTCTTGGTTTGGGCCTCAAAACCAAGTCCGAGGGCCCAACACGACGGAGACGGGATCCGGGCGTGTCGGGAAGCTTCGAAGCGGAGGACACGCGGCGGGATCGCATGGCTTGCATCGGGAGGACGCGGGGTGCGGCAAAGGCATGGCTGTCCGATGGCAAGACCCACAAACATTACCTAAATGCCCCTACGTGGGTTGTATCGCTAGTAGTTAAGTTAGGGTAGTCGAGTCATTTACCACTCCGGCGGGACCTGATATATAAGCCATGAGTGTGTGTGGATGGCTCTCTCTCTCTGTGACTCAGGGTTTCATTTCCCCCCTCCCATTTCTCATTTTTCGTAGCTATTTTCTTCTCCATTTTCCTAGGCTAGCATGAGAGATTCATGAGAGATTTGTTGAGAGGGATGGATGCTAGGGCGGCATGCTAGACCTTGTGAATCTTTCCTGGTTTGTATAGTAGATTCGGAGTTGTGTTTTTCGTGGTCTTTTTGTGCTTGTTTTCGTGCCTTTGTTCTTGGCGTGATTCCGCGGATTTGAGTGGGTTTCTCCCCAGATTTCTTTGAGGGAAACATGGATGGATGTCTCGTGCATCTTTGTGATTGATCTTGTGCCCTCAAACACCGGGCAACCACTTCGATTCAAGGTTTTTCGTTCAGTGCTCTAGCTTTTGGTGGTGCTCAAAGGATTCGCGATTCCCGGTGATATAGGGAGTTAGGAGGCAAGATTTTTGGGCTATAGCATCATTGTGTGACGCGTTTCAAGTCCCCAAACCCTTGTATCTACAGCTTCAATCGTTTGGGAAATCCGATGATAATTTGGGGGAATTGACTTTCGGGGTCGGGCTGTTTTCAGTTCCGTCCATGCCTGGCGGACGGTCCGCGAGGGTCTGGCGGACGGTCCGCGTGAACAGTGTTCTTCGCGTGTTCTTCATGTTCTTGCTCGGTTTCGCTTTCGATCCGTTTTGATTTTGTGTTTTGGTTGGAAGTGGTTTCGGACAGTCCGCAGCAGCGGGCGGACGGTCCGCGGGTGCTTGGCGGACAGTCCGCGTGCTCCCCGCGGACGGTCCGTTTTTCGGGGTTCGCTTCTGGTGGTGGTTCTGTTGGTTTTAACGGACAGTCCGCGGCCCAGGACGGACGGTCCACCGTACCTGTGCGGACAGTCCGCGGACATTGGCGGACGGTCCGCGTGGCCCGTGCGGACGGCTCCGCCTCTCCTGGCCGGACGGTCCGCCAGAGCCTGTGTGCTTTGCTTCTTGGTTCGATTCCTCTCTTCCCTTGTTGTGCTTCTGTGTGTGCTTCAAGGAATCGTTCCTAGGACTAGAGGTTGATCCATAACCTCGTTGTCTTGGCGATTGGTGTGTGATTCGATCCATCACTTGTGTGTGACCGGGATTTGACTAGGGTATTGGCCAGGTTCTTTGAGAAGAATTTTTACCGGCTCCTATTCACTCCCCCCTCTCTAGTCACCATCTGATCCTTCAATTGGTATCAGAGCTTGGTGCCAGATTCTTTGCGACTTTGACAAGTCTTGAATCCTAAGATGGCGTACGTTGAGCAGGGCGGTCCGCCGCACTTCGATGGCAAGGTTACCACAAGTGGGCGGCTCGTATGATGATCTTTCTTCGTGGAAAGTTGTTGGATTTCCTTGTGCTTGACAAGATCTATGCTATTCTGGTCAACATCCATACTCTTATGGTGACCGATGCCGGTGCTAAGTCCAAGTATGAGGCAAATGCAAAAGCCGTTGATCACTTGGTCCGGAGCTTGTGTGATCCTGAGTTTGAGCGTGTTCGCCATTTGAATCTTGCTTGGCAAATTTGGGAGAAGTTGTTGGTTGCTCACGGTGGTGATAACCATGTGAAGGCTCGCCTTTTTGTCTCTTACCGGATGCAATATGAGAACTTCACTCAACTTCCCGGTGAGGACATTGATGCGATGTTTCAGAGGTTCACCGCCATCGTGAACAACATGAAGGCTAATGTTGAGGATTTTCCTTACACCGAGCATGAGCAGGCTTTGAAGCTCTTGCATGTCTTGGACCCAAATGTTTGGGGTGCTAAGGTTGAGGCCACAAGGAGTCTGGGCAATGTTTGACTATTGAGTTGGATGACCTCTTTTCTAAACTCAAGTCAGCTGAGGTTGACAAGAAGTTGCAATCCAAGCATGAGGGCTCGACTGACCATAGTCTTGCTCTTGTGGGCGGATCAAAGGGCAAATCTAACCCTTCCTGTCGACAGTTTTCCTTGTCTTCTCTTATGTCTATTCCAGATGAGGAGTTTGATGTGCTGGGCGAGGAGGAGCTGGCCTTGCTCTCAAGAAGGTTTGATCGACTACACGAGAGTCGGAGGAATGCAAGGCGGAGCTCAGGGACGTGCTACAAGTGTGGCAAGCGTGGCCACTTCATCGCCGGGTGCCCGGAAGCAGAGGAGAACAAGTACAAGATGAATGAGTACAAGGTTCACCCGAGGCGTGAAGACAAGTACTCCTCCAAGGGCAAGCACTTCAGCAAGTCCAAGAGCAAGGACAAGGACAAGCGGCGACCGAGCAAGAGCGGCTACAAGAAGGACAAGGCAAGAGCTATGGTGGCCGGTGCAAGTGACGTCGACTCAAGCTCATGCGACGCGCAGTCAAGCTCAAGCAGTGAAGATGAAGATGCCGAGAGGCGCAAGGGCAAGAAGAGTGCAAGCCGGAACCTCAGCGGATTGAGCTGTGTGGCGCTTGAAGGCTTTTGTGGCATGGCCCATAGCTCGAGTAGCAAGAAGAGCGACAAGGAAGACAGCGACTCCGACTCGGAGGATGAGGTAAATCGTGACCCCGACTCTTTGCTTGCTGAGATCACTAGGTTGAATGGCTTGATTGACAACCGTGATAGTGTGTTGAGAGATGCTAAGAAGATGAGGAAAGATCTTGGGGCTCAACTTGAGAATGCTAGTGAGAAAGTAGGAGAGTTAGAGTCCAAGTTGCTTGAATTGAAACTTGAGAATGACTCTTTGGAACTTGCTCCTACTACTCCTGATGATGTTGAGTGTCTTGAGTGTGATGCATGGTTGAATGAGATCAAGTTGCTTAATGAGAAGAATGCTTCCACTTTGGCTAAACTAGATGCTCTTAGGACTGAGTATGATGAGCTTAAGGCTAGACCAACTTTGCATGGTTCTTGTAAATCATGTCCTACTATGCATGCTAAGCTTGTTGATGCTCGTTCTACTATTAGCTCTTTGGAAGCTTCTTTGAAATCTCCTGTTGTCAATGCATGTTCTAGCTGTGATGAAGTTTCTTTGCGCAATCTTGAACTTACTCCCGTTTGGATGTCATCTATGAGGAGAATGACTATTTGAGGAAGGTGTTGGGTTGGTTGTCTGGGCAGGAACCTCAATTGAAAATCATGATTGAGGAGTTCAAGAGAGCTGATGGTCGTGGTTTGGGTTTTGAGAAGTTGGGTGAGAAAGTGGGAGAGAACAGTGGGGAGAGTGTGTATGAGAAGTGTGTTGAGTCTAACCCTGAGTTTGAGGTGATCGGAGTCATCCAAGTCCCACTTCCAAAAGCACCCAAGAACTCTTTCACACCAAAGCCTAACCACCTTTGCAACAAGCTTGACACAACCAAAGATCCACCCAAGTTCCCACCTAAGTCAAACGACTTCCAGAAACCGGTGAAGTTTGTGAGTGAGAAGGGTGAGAAGACTAAAGAGAAGCCAGAGCCAAAACCAAAACACATCCCCTTCAGGTGTGAGTATTGTGGCAAGGAGAGACACCTAGCAGAGTTTTGCTACAAGAGGAAGAGGGATGAGAGGCTTTCTAGGGAGCAAGAAAACCAGGACAGGTATCGCTAGTCTCATGGTATTCCTGAGCCTAGAGTGCCACTTCCACAGGGTGTGGGAAGTGTGAAGAGTGTTGGTAGAGTTGGAGCTTAGGGTGGTAGGTTTGTTAGGAGAGATGATGGTGTGCGTGCTGGTGAGAGGTTTGGTCGGGCTCGTGGTGGTTTTGCTGGACGTCCCCCTACTCGTCCTCAATACGGGTTTAGGGGAGATGATCGCAGCTTTGGCTTCCAGAGGAACTACGGACCACATTTTCCCCCTCGTGGTGCTCGTACTCCTCCCATGGGACATGGGAAGTTTGGTGGCAAGGGAATGATGTTTGCTAACCCCTCTTTTGAGCAGATGGCTCGACACTGGTTTAACTTTCTTTGTGCTAACCCCAGTGTCGAGTCGCTAGCTCACTCTCGTTCTTGTTTCTGACTACAGGCAGGAGGCTTGGAGAACATTTTGTTGATTGACTCCGGATGTTCTCGACACATGACCGGAGATAAGAAGTGGTTCTCCAGCCTCACCCAGTGAAGGAAAAGATTTACATCACATTTGGGGACAATGGATGAGGAAGGGTGATTTCTGAGGGTGTTGTGCATGTGAGTGACAAGGTAACGTTGAAGAGAGTTGCTCTTGTGAAGTCTTTGGGTTTCAATTTGCTTTCGGTTTCTCAGTTGCTTGATGAGGGTTTTGAGGTGCGTTTCAAGTCTGGTGAGTCTCGTTTGCTGGATTCTCGAGGTGATCTTGTCTGTATGATCATCCCCGAGGGTCGATTTTCGTGGCTGATTTCTCTCGTTCTTTGGGCCCTGCTCGCTGTTTGATGGCTGGTCCTTCTTCTGATTTGTGGAAATGGCATAGGCGGTTGGTACAATTGAGTTTTGATTTGGTTTCCCGCTTGAGTGGTCTTGACCTTGTCCGAGGATTGCCGAGATTGAAGCTTGAGAAGGATTTGGTTTGTGCTCTGTGTAGGCATGGCAAGATGGTAGCCACTCCCCATCCACATCTGACCGATGTCATGACCGAGCGTCCGACAGAGCTGTTGCATATGGACCTTGTTGGGCCAGCTCGAGTTCGCTCGGTGGGTGGGAAGTGGTATGTCCTTGTTGTGGTGGACGATTACTCTCGCTATGCCCGGGTGTTTTTCTTGGAGGATAAGAGTGAGACATTTGGTTTTGTTCGAGATCTGATCGTGAGGTTGAGAAACGAGAGGCATGGGAATGCCATCGGAGCTATCTGCAATGATAATGGCTCAGAGTTCAAGAACTCTCGTTTTGATGCCTTCTGTCGTGATCTAGGTCTTGAACATCAGTATTCGACCCCTTATGTGCCCCCTCAAAATGGAGTTGTGGAAAGGAAAAATCGGACTCTTTGTGAGATGGCTAGGACGATGCTCTATGAGCACAGGACTCCTAGGAGGTTTTGGGCTGAGGCGGTCAATACGGCTTGTCATGTTTCCAACAGGATTTTATTGCGAACTTTCAAGAAGAAGACCTGTTATGAGCTTATGCATAGTCGGGCACCTAAGGTGAGTCATTTCCGAGTTTTTGGCTGCAAGTGCTTTATTCTTAAGAAGGGAAAACTCGACAAGTTTGAGGCTAGGTCTAGTGATGGTATTTTCTTTGGATATGCTAATCACTCTAGAGCCTATAGGGTGCTTAACCTTGAGACTAACAAAATTATGGAGACTTGCGAGGTAACCTTCGACGAGATAATTCCATGTACCTCTCTTGGCTTTGAATGTGCAGGTGATGAGGAGATGGCCGAGGACCTCTTTGAAGAGGAGAAGGATGAAGCTGGAGATGATGATGGAGAGAACCATGCGCCTAAAGCTGAGTGTGTACCCACTACTTCCCCTACGACCACTATGGAGCGTGGACCGTCTACTTCATGGACAACGACGGTGCGACAAGAGGACCAGGCGAGAGAAGCTGAAGTTGAGGGGGAGGTAGTCTCAAGGCGTGAGGCTCCCCGGCGGATTCAAGAAGTGCATCCCCTGTCGAAGATCATTGGGGACATCGACGAACGTACTACACGGTCAAGGTCCAGGAATTCCTCTCATTTTGCTCATGCTGCTTTTGTTGCCACCTTTGAGCCCAAGGACATTGGACACGCTTTATCTGATGCAAACTGGGTCAATTCTATGCATGAGGAGTTGGAAAACTTTGAGAGGAATCAGGTGTGGGAGTTAGTTGAACCACCTCCAAATTGGCATCCCATAGGAACCAAGTGGGTTTGGAAGAACAAAGAGGGAGAGAATGGGATGGTTGTGAGGAACAAGTCCAGACTTGTTGCTTAGGGGTTTAGTTAGAAGGAGGGGATCGACTATGAGGAGACCTTTGCACCTGTGGCCCGTCTTGAGGCAATTCGGATCCTTCTAGCCTTTGCCGTGGCTAAAGGATTCAAGTTGATTCAGATGTATGTGAAGAGTGCCTTTCTAAATGGGGTCATAGAGGAGGAGGTGTATGTGAAGCAGCCACCTGGGTTTGAGAGCGAGTTGTACCCACACAGGGTGTACAGGTTAAAAAGGGCTCTGTATGGGTTGAAACAGGCGCCCCGTGCTTGGTATGGGAGATTGAGAGGTTTTTTGTTGAGCAGAGGGTTTGTGATGGTACCGTGGATAGGACCTTGTTTCTCCTCAAGCATGGAAATGACTTGTTGATTGTTCAGATATACGTGGATGATATTGTCTTTGGTGGCTCGTCACATAACCTTGTTGCCAAGTTTGCAGATGAGATGAGCAAGGAGTTCGAGATTAGCATAATGGGCGAGTTGCAGTACTTTCTCGGGCTACAGATCAAGCAAGTGAAGAATGGAACATTCGTGCACCAGACCAAGTACACGAAAGACATGCTGAGGAAGTTCCAGATGCAAGATGTGAAGCCGATGTCGACTCCCATGGGGAGTACGGCCACTTTGGATATGGACGAGGACGGTTAACCAGTGGACCAGCGGGAGTACAGGAGCATGATCGGCTCCCTCCTCTACATGACGGCAACGAGGCCAGACATACAGTTCAGTGTGTGTCTGTGCGCTCGTTTTCAGGCTTCGCCGAGGACATCACATCGACAGGCCGTCAAGAGGATTTTCAGGTACCTACAGTCTGCCCCTGGTCTTGGCCTTTGGTATTCTTCCTCCTCGACTCTCTCTCTTCATGGTTTTTCCGATGCGGATTTTGCTGGTTGTCGAGTCGAGAGTAAGTCTACTTCTGGTACATGCCAGTGTCTTGGGTCTTCGTTGGTTTCATGGTCTTCCCGCAAGCAGTCTAGTGTAGCTCAGTCTACCACCGAGGCGCAGTATGTTGCAGCCGCAAGTTGTTGTTCCCAGCTATTGTGGATTTCATACACTTTGAGAGACTTTGGTGAGGAGTGCACCCAGATCCCACTTTTTTGTGATAGCACTAGTGCCATAAGCGTAGCTAAAAACCCAGTGCTTCACTCCAGAACCAAACACATAGAAGTGAGGTATTATTTCTTGAGGGACAATGTGGAAAAAGGAACCATTGTGTTGAGTCATGTCCCTACCCAAGATCAGCTAGCCGACATCTTTACGAAGCCTCTCGACCAAGCTCCATTTGTGCGCTTGCGGGTGGGGGAACTTGGGGTTTGTTGCCCTTTCTAGTTGATTCTTGGGGGTTTTTCTTGTACCATATGTATCATACCATGTTTTACCTTGATGTATATACATGTTTTGCTTGATGTACAAACCATGGTAGGATAGTCATCTTGTCTTATATCATGTTGCATTTGTATCATATTGCATTTTAGGATGATGAGCTTCTTTCATATGCCTTATTTAAGTCTCTTTGGCTATTTGTGAGATATTGGTCATATGTGTGGAGAAATGGTGATGTGAGGCTATGCTCTTGGAATATTTGAGATATATGTGTGGTGAGATAGCCCTTTTTGAAATAAATGCTAATCTTGACTAATTTTTGGTGAAATGTGCTCCACTCATGTGTAGTAGTGTATCCATGTCACGTTTTGGTCTAAATGTGCTTTCTATGCTTAGATTGTGCTTGGATGTCCTTTTCTTGCATTTGGGCCAAAGGCCGAATATCATTGTGAATGTTTAGCCTATGTTGCATTCATGGGGGAGCATAAGCTTCTTTTTGCCGCAAAGGCACTTCATGTACCATGAAATGAATTAATCTTGAAAAGAAGTGTGTATGCTTGAAAAATGCTCCATCCGTCATGTCTATGCTTAAAATGTCTTATCTTTCACACATGGGTGCAAAACATGTTGCATGATGTTCACCAGTGGAGAAGTCTCCTCGAAGTGGACACATGGCTCATGAGCTTGACATGACATGCTTTGCTTTATGGGTGTTTGCCATGATCTTTTGCTGAGAATTTGATATCCTTCTATGATCTCTGAGTGGTATGCATGTTTTTGGCTCAAGTGTGACATGGATAGGCTTTTACATGTGAAGCGAGCCTTCTTTTGGTAAAACTGCTTAAATCTGAAAATTTTGCTTTGTCACATGCTTGTATTTTCATATATTACTTGTGGCAATGCTTTGACTATGCTATGATTCATATGTGTGATCTTTGTCTCATTTTTTAGCCTTTGACACTAGATTTGGCCTATTTGAGAAGCTCATGTAGATGTTTATATGCTTTGTTTTGCATTTTTGCATTTTCACCTTGATTCATACATTGTCAACAAGGGGGAGAAGAGGTGAGCTTAATGAAAATTCAGAAGAGGTGAGATAAAATTTGGAAGTTTGCATCCACATGTTCAGGGGGAGCTTTCTTGCTGTTTTCGGTGTGGAGTTTGTGCTTTGCTTGGCTTGTGACCTTTCTTCGCCTTTCTTCGGTTTTGGTCATGAGTTGAGCTTCTTTGTTTTTCTTTCTTCTTTCTTTCTTTCTTTCTCTGAATTTCATTTCGCGTTGTGTGTTGTCAATGCACTCATCAAGGGGGAGATTGAGGACCAGGAGCGTCCCAGTGGTCGATGGATGACCGCTCCTCAGTGATGAGTGATTGACAACGGGTGTTGGACTGACTCTTGGCTCAGTGCACAGGTGTAGGCTGCAGCCTAGTTCGTGTTGTTGCAGGTGAAGAACGGGCGCGAAAGGTCTTCAACCTTGAGGGCCCTCCGGGAGATGGAGAGACAAGTAGGCTCGGTTCGAGGGACCCGGTGGACAGCGGGACTGGGTGCGGGCCACATGGTGGCGACACGAGCAAGACGAAGTCATGGACAATCGAGCCGGTGCACGGTGGCGGCCGAGTCAAGTGGTTTGGCGGGAGGCCGGACCGAGCACGCGGGGTTTGGTGGTTTGCCCACAAAACCATCGGAGGATGGTTTCTTGGTTTGGGCCTCAAAACCAAGTCCGAGGGTCCAACACGACGGAGACGGGATCCGGGCGTGTCGGGAAGCTTCGAAGCGGAGGACACGCGACGGGATCGCATGGCTTGCGTCGGGAGGACGCGGGGTGCGGCAAAGGCGTGGCCGTCCGATGGCAAGACCCACAAACATTACCTAAATGCCCCTACGTGGGTTGTATCGCTAGTAGTTAAGTTAGGGGTAGTCGAGTCATTTACCACTCCGGCAGGACCTGATATATAAGCCATGAGTGTGTGTGGATGGCTCTCTCTCTCTCCGCGACTCAGGGTTTCATTTCCCCCCTCCCATTTCTCATTTTTCGCAGCTATTTTCTTCTCCATTTTCTCTAGGCTAGCATGAGAGCTTCATGAGAGATTTGTTGAGAGGGATGGATGCTAGGGCGGCATGCTAGACCTTGTGAATCTTTCCTGGTTTGTATAGAAGATTCAGAGTTGTGTTTTTCATGGTCTTTTTGTGCTTGTTTTCGTGCCTTTGTTCTTGGTGTGATTCCGCAGATTTGAGTGGGTTTCTCCCCGGATTTCTTTGAGGGAAACAGGGATGGATGTCTCGTGCATCTTTGTGATTGATCTTGTGCCCTCAAACGCCGGGAAACCACTTCGATTCAAGGTTTTTTGTTCGGTGCTCTAGCTTTTGGTGGTGCTCAAAGGATTCGCGATTCCCGGTGATTTAGGGAGTTAGGAGGCAAAATTTTTGGGCTATAGCATCCTTGTGTGACGCTTTTCAAGTCCCCAAACCCTTGTCTCTACAGCTTCAACCGTTTGGGAAATCCGATGATGATTTGGGGGAATTGACTTTCGGGGTCGGGCTATTTTCAGTTCTGTCCGTGCCTGGCGGACCGTCCGCGAGGGTCTGGCGCACGGTCCGCGTGAATAGTGTTCTTCGCGTGTTCTTCGTGTTCTTGCTCGGTTTCTCTTTGGATCCGTTTTGATTTTGTGTTTTGGTTGGAAGTAGTTTCGGACAGTCCGCAGCAGCGGGCGGACGGTCCGCGGGTGCTTGGCGGACAGTCCGTGTGCTCCCAGCGGACGGTCCGTTTTTCGGGGTTCGCTTCTGGTGGTTCTGTTGGTTTTAACGAACAGTCCGCGGCCCAGGACGGATGGTCCGTCATACCTATGCGGACAGTCCGCGATACATTGGCGGACGGTCCGCGTGGCCCGTGCGACAGTCTGCCTCTCCTGGTCGGACGGTACGCCAGAGCCTGTGTGCTTTGCTTCTTGGTTCGATTCCTTTCTTCCCTTCTTGTGCTTCCGCGTGTGCTTCAAGGAATCGTTCCTAGGACTAGAGGTTGATCAATAACCTTGTTGTCTTGGCGATTGGTGTGTGATTCGATCCATCGCTTGTGTGTGACCGGGATTTGACTAGGGTATAGGCCGGGTTCTTTGAGAAGAATTTTTACCGGCTCCTATTCACTCCCCCCTCTCTAGAAGCCATCTGATCCTTCGAAGGGCGGATTTGGAAGTCTTCATGGCTTCACCATCGGATGGATGCCCGGCAACCGCACCCTGCGTAGCCTCAACGCAAGCCATGCGATCCCGACGCGTGTCCTCCGCTTTGAAGTCTCCGGACTGTGTCGTCGCACACCGATCAGACCGATGCTCCTCGCCGGTCAAACCGGTACCCACCGGTCAGACCCACCGGTCAGACCGGTCTGGCACTGCTGCAGCTCCGTCTTCGGTTCTTCGGTCTTGGCTTTGTGGATCAACCAAGGAACCCAGTGGTTTTCTGGTGAACCACCGGAAACCCCACGAACTCGGTGTATCCTCCGCCAATCTCCACTCATGACTTGGCTCCCACGTAGTCCCGGCTCGACCTTGGTTTTGAGGCTCAACCAAGAAACCGTCCGCGACTTCATCTTGCTGTTCATGCCACCATGCGACCCGCACTTGACCCCGCTGGCCACCAAGTCCCTCGAACGAAGCCTACTTGTCTTCTCCACACCTGGAGGCCTCACCGGCGACGATCTTTCGCGCTTGTTCTTCACCTGCACCAACACCAGTCAAGCCGCAACCTGCACCTGCAATACTTAGCCAAGAACCAGTCCACACAACGTTGTCAATCACTCATCACACAAGGAAGCGACCATCCACCGGTCCTCGAACCACACATGGTCCTCAAGTGCCTTGTGCCACTTTGTGGATGATCTTGACCCCTCAAACGTCGGGAAACCACCTCGATTCGACGGGCTTTGGGTGTAGTTCCTTGTACTTGGTTGAGTTTGTGTGATCCGCAATTCTCGACGTTCTAGGGAGTTTGAGGCCAAGAGTTGTGGACCATAGCATCAACTAGTGGCGCATATCATCTCCCCCAAATCTTGGCTCAAGAGCTCCAGCCGTTTGGGAGATCCGGGGAGGTGTTCTTGCGAGTTCTCGGTATTCTGCGCAGTTCATCCACAGACCGTCCGCGCGTGCTTGGCGGACAGTCCGCGGCTCGCGGACAGTTATTGACCCCCTCGCGGACCGTTCGGCAGACCGTTTCGACAGAAGTGGTGTTTTTCGATTGGAGGCGACTTTTGTATAGCGGACCGTCCGCGCCCGGTCTTCCAGACAGTCCACCCCTTCTCTGGCGGACAGTCCGTGATAGCTAGGTGGACAGTCCGACCTATACGCTGAAAGTTGCCAAGTTTGTTCGGTTCCTTTGCTTCTTCTCTAGTGCTTCCGCATGTGTTAAGGAACCGTTCCTAGGATTTGTAGTTGAACAATAACTACGTTGTCTTGGTGATTGGTGTCGGTATGTGACTTTTGGAGTTGCGATTGGGACATAGGCCGAGTTCTTTGAGGAGATTTTTTATCGGTTCCCATTCACTCCCCCCGTCTCTGGTCGCATAATCGGTCCTTCACTAATACCTCCGTAATAGGTCCTGGTGAGACACCACTGTTACCAGTCAACCAGAGTGATGTGTTGGCTGGTGCTGATAAATCTGTCGACGACATTTCGAAGAAAGTTGTAGGTACATCTGGGCCCAATACCTCTGTAATAGCTCCGGGTGAGACACCACTAAGCAAGAAAGCCCTTGAGAAACCTTCAGCCATTTCAAATCAGTAAGGAAAGAAACCTGCCGAAAATAAAATCACTACACCACGTACAACAGTAAAGAAATCACTTGAGAGACCTCCTGCCATTTCAAAGTTGCAAGAAGAGAAACTTGCCAAAAATAAAAGCTCTATAGCACCTACAGCAGGCAAGCAAGCCCTTAAGAAACCTTCTTCAGCCATCTCAAAGTAGGAGGAAAAGAAAATTGTTGTAAATAAAACCTTTAAGATGCCTACTACAAAGCGATCTAAGAGAAACACCAAGAAGACTCCTTGGTCTATGACTAACCCAAAGCGATCTGAGAGAAACACCAAGAAGAATCCTTGGGTTACGGTTAACCCAAATTACAAATTCGGAAAGAGCCTTCTCAGTTATGATGATCTAAAAATGCTGCTCCTTGTACTAGGGAGCTCCACATATTCTACATGCAATGTGGTAAGTCAGATGATGATTCTAACAATATGGTCGCACTTCATCCTGGGACCAATGCATGGCCTCAGAGAGATGAATCGTTAAACAGACTCCAACAGCTACTTATGCAACTCAGTGATTTGTACTTCTCCTCTGCTTCATCCTGTAAGTTGCTTGAAAATTTAATCTGTTTCTCACTAATCATTCTCTATAAAAATGTGCTTTTTGCCTCATATCATGTTTACCATGTATTTTGCCTCCTTACACTTTGTTTTTTCTTACTATTAGGAATATGGTTGTAGAAGTTGAGAAGATGGGCGCTGCAGTTGGCTTCCGTGATCCTAAATGCCTTTGCTCGACAATGTTGAACAGCAAAAAAAAACAATCTTTGTTTCTCTGTGTCCTATATGTGCAATGCCTTCAAACTATATGCTAAAAAGAATTTCATGTTTACCGCTTATCTTAGTACGAACCACTGGATTGCAGTGGCGCTCGACCCGAAGCAGTTAAAGGTCTACTATCTTGATTCATTGAAGACAGTTAAGACTGATACTAACCCTTTCGAACAAATCATTAATGAGTAATTTATTTCTTTCTTAACCTGTGGACGTTCCTCAACAAACGTTGAAGACTATATTAATTAATAGTGCCCTAACAATTGTTGCATGTTTCGTTGTAGGGGTTGGGAATGTTACTGCCGCAATAAGAAGTCACGCCTTAGCACCTTGGAACATGTCAAAGTTGTTAAGGTACATACCACTTGTTTCCTTCGTGTGGAAGCTAGTACTAAAGCTTCAGTTTATTTCTTCTCAATCACCATTATTGTTCTGTGTACATTTATTGCAGTGCCACCAACAACCTACTGGATCCAAACTCTGCGGCTTCTATTGTGCCTATCACATGCTTAAACTAAAAAATAGAGGCCCACATACGGAGTTACTTTCTTGGGATCTTCATTTGTGAAACCTGCAACTCAGCAGAGTTCTTCCTTATTAGCACTACACATGTTTGGTAACCACCTATATATATGTGCTGACTGGTGACATTGTTATATCTAGAATTTAGGGCTAGATGAGCATCCTTTCTACAAATTAACGCTAGTCTATGATCATGAATGGATTGCCACATTCTTCATGGAACAGGTGACCACAGTCAGAGGAAAATTTCATGCTGATGAAACTGTGTGGGCTCAGATTATACATGGTGATTAGGAAATTTTTGCATTCCTCCTTTTGAGTTGATGATGCTGAATTTTGTCATATGATGCATTTGAATTATGTGGATTTCTGTGAATTTGGATGTTGGATCTATTTTTTTTAAATTTAGTCATATTCTGGCTGGTTCCAGGATGCAACCCCTGATGGCTGCCAAATCCTGGCTAGTTCCAGGATGGAGCCGGCAAGTAGGCAACAGGTTACTGTAGGTGTGGCCTAAGTATCTATAACAGACGTTAATTAAATCTCGTTACAAACACTGATTATTGAGTAATGGGCTTCATTCGGAACACCCGTTACAAACAAGCCAACAATGTAACAGGCACCGTAAAAGCCCATTACCAGTACTGACCGGTGGGCCCTAGAACTTGGCTCGTTTGTCGAGACATCGGAGACACAAGTTTACTGCACACATCTCCGATATTGATTCACTATAACGGGTTCTGTTCAGGTGCTCGTTACCAAAGTCCCTATGAGTCCACAGAAACAATCATTTTCACGTGACCGGTGACTAGTTGTGGTTACGGTTGCTGTGATGCCTATTACAAATCCTAGTTGTGCTGAGACATCGGAGACAAAGTTTCATAGAACGCGTTTCTGATGTTGAGTTATTGTAATGGACTCTGTTTCGGTGCCTGTTACCAATGTTCTCTGTGAGCCCAGAGAAACAGCCATTTCACGTGACCGGTGGCTAGATGTGGTAACAGTCGTTGTTTGATGCCTGTTACGAATATGTGTTATGAGTAATGGGCATCTACCCATTACCTTTCTTGGCTCATTTGTAACACTTGATCGGTAACGGGCGCTTTGCCAATTACCAAAGTCCACTTATGCCCGTTACCAAAGTGAGTTTTTCACGTATTGATCATTACCATGGGATGCAAAAACGAATTATAAGAATTTGGCGCACACAGGTATGGCTGTTGATATTTTATTCAAATACTAAATTTCCAAATATGAATTTTTCATATTTTTATGATTTTTTAGGTACTGTTTTATGGGCTCTAATATTTTAGGAAAGCAAGTTTCATCCAAAAAAAATGGTGATGGGCCCACGCGTCAGCATCAACAGCCAATATAAAAAGATAACCAGATCTCCATTGTCTCTAACCTGTGTCGACAATGATTATCCATTGTCTCTAAGATGTAATTCACCACAACAAATCTCTAGTTCATCACAACAGAACACATATTATAGGAGACGCGGATGGATCTACTCATGTGTATTAGATCGAGTTCATGACATACAAAATCCAACAACTAAACTATTTAACTAAGCAGTTCATGTCCAACAACCTGACGAAAACACACACACACAGAGAGAGAGAGAGATATATATAATAATAATAATATTTGGCGTCCCCCGGCCCATCCACTGCGGCACCCCATCCCTCCTCCATCCGCTTGGTCGGTTTGGTGGTTTTTCTCGCAGAGCCCCACCACGCCCCCCACAAGGCCGCAACCACGCCCCCAATCCGTTCCCCGCAGACGACGCTGGTCCCCACACCCCCTCCCAGTCTGTTCCCCGCTACTGCTGCCACTCCCCACGCCCCATCGTGCTGTCGGCACCGTCGCCCTCCGGCGCCTCCAGATCGACTCCATCGGCCCCCGCTCAACAGGTGTGCCGACGTCAACCTCCGGCGCCTCCAGATCGACTTCGTTTGCACCATGTCCAGGATGTCGGCTGTTGGGGGTATCCGAAAATTCGAATGAGACACCCTAACACTGTAGGAAGGAAAGTGAATATGTTCAAGTACATTGATAACGCAAGAGGAGACAAGGAATCTCCTAAAAACTGCTCAAACCTCAAAAGTTGTGAATCCTTTTACACGTGCCCTTGCGCCCCCTTTTATAGGGAGACGAAGGGACTTTTACATTCCGAAAGTACCCTCGAATCCAAGGAATATTTCCAATGTCAACACATACATGAATGTCTTTTACATCTCATACATTTACAAGCTTGCCACTAGTTCACACGCCAAACCCAGAATTTTTGAGGCAACGTCTTTCACTTGGCTTCTTGCTGGTTTGCGAGTCTCCCCATTCAGGAAATCTCCATACTCCGTGACTTCCGAACTCGGACTTCAGCGGATTCTCGAAATCCACAGACTCCCGATTTCATGATCTCACAGGTTCATGACTCCGGGTCTTCACAGGTTCGCGACCGTAGGAGCTTTGCAGGTTTAAGGCTTCAGATCTTCACAGGTTTGCGACTCCCGAGCTTCGCAGGTTCAAAACACCAGATCTTCGCAAGTTCGCGACTTCGGAGCTTCGCAGGTTCGAGATTCCAGATATCGCAAGTTCACGACTTCGGAGCTTCGCAGGTTCAAGATTCCAAATCTTCGCAAGTTCGCGACTTCAGAGCTTCGCATGTTCAAGATTCCCAATCTTTGCAAGTTCGCGACTTCGGGGCTTCGCAGGTTTAACATTTCTGAAAACTCATTTCACGAATTTCATAACACCCGACGTTTCGAGGGTGACATGTTTTCCTGAATTCCCCAACACTAGCCCCTCGGGGAAGCGGGTTGACTCCGACGATCTGACTCCACGAAAATCTCAGAACTTTGGTAAAAAACGTCACCCTCGGAACATCGAAGTGGACACGCGTCCTCCAGAAATCTCGCAACGGTCGAATCGAGGCGGGTTCTTGAAACTCCCCCTTGCCCCTATAAATAGAGAGTTGCCGCTGTAAAAAAGTTTCACTGGCTTCTCACTTTCCGCGAACGTTTGCTCATACTTTCGCAGAAAAGCGCTTCGCGACAAAGTGTTCGCATCCTGAAGACTTTCTCGATGTTACAAAGGTACCACTTTTTTTGTTTTTTAGTTATCATTTCTTCTTTTCAACGTATTTGCATCTTTTGTTTCGCGAACTTCATTCACGAAAGTCGGCTTATTTTTTACTTATATTACCGCCGAATAGGTGGCTCAAACTAAAAGTACTGCCAGACCTATGACGACTGAAGAACTGATTGCAGCCAGGAACTTCCCAACCTGCCGAAGATAAGACCTCACCTACTCCTGTTGGATTTGAGAACCACGAGGACGGGGAGATTAGATCAGAGGAGGAGGATATGGAAGATATCGACGCTGATCTGAAAGATCTTGTTTCAACAAAGAGATCAAAAGCTCTCCCTGCGGCTTTTGTTTTCGGGGAATCCAAGGTCACAGCTAATTTGATCAGAGAATATGAATCAGCTGGGGTTTTTCTCACTGGCAGTGGGCGTGCTCCCCTAGATGAAGAAGTCCCTTCTCTCGAATCCGACGAAATTGTCGTGTTTCGGGATTCGTTTATTAGCGGCTTAAGACTTCCTTGTGATCCCATTCTACTAGTGATTCTGGACAAATTTTTTGTGAAGATTCATCAGCTCTCTCTGAACTCATTCCTAGAGGTTTCCAAGTTTCTTTGGATCATGAAAACTTTCGGATGTAACTTCAGCGCTGATGGTTTTGCCCATCTCTTCGCGCTAGTCATCGTGCCTGATGTCATCAAGCTCAATCATGGTCAGTATTATGAGGCTCACTACACATGTTGCACTTTCAACACCCACAGGCAAAACATAAGGAAGGGACTCACACGAATCCAGATCACGCCCTGCTGCAAAACCAACTTCACAGAAGATTGGAGTTCTTACTGGTTTCATGTGAAGATAGACATGTCGGCTATTCCTGACTACAACGGACTGGCCAATCCCTTTTCTACACCCATTGCAGCTTTGACTGCTATTTGCACTACCTCGTATAATCAACAAGCAGTGGTATCCAGAATTGTGAAAGCATGTTTCACCATGCCAGGGCAATCGTCAACGGACGCGACCTCATTGAAGAATTTGTTCCTGCTAACATTTGGCCGATTTCTCATGGCTGGGCCCCCGTAAAAATTGTGAGTTTCAACGTCAACTGGGCAACACAAGAGGTCCCCTTTCCCTTATTTGGACTTTGTTTAACTGACGGCCAGAGCGCCGAAGATTTCATGTCTGGAGTCGAGAAAAAGGTCAATGAGATGATTGGCCAGTATACCATGAATGAGCATATGGCCTACAAAAATCCAGTGAAACATAAGAGAAGAATAAACCGAGTGTTTTGTGAAGTCGACAAAGAGAAGTCTTTCTAGTCTTATCGCCCAGGCCGTCCTGTGTAGATGTTGTGCGTTGCTGTGGCAAGCTGTTCGGCTATGCCTCTTAAAGCTTCAAAGAAAAAATCTTCTAAGAAGAGTCAAGGGATCCCCGACGAGACAACGTCTTCTGGTGTTCAACCCGCGAAGACCAAATCCCTTGAATCATCCAAGCGGAAGCGTCGAACTTCCGAGCAAATTTCAGACGTTGAGCTTCAAGCAGCCTCTGGCCTTGCTCAGATGAGCCACAAGAAAGCCAAAAAAGTTGTTAAAAGGTTGTCTCTTCTGAAATTCGGCGAGTCCCCTCTGCTTTTGATGATGACCTCTTCGTGGAGTCCAGCCAGAAAGGTTTATTCCTTTGGCCTTTGTTGAGATTCAATTTTCATGAACACTGCCCATCGGGTTCTGAAAATGAGTTTGTGGATATTGATTCCTTTTCATATGCTGCTCCCGAAGTTCAGAAGGAAGTCGTTTCGACTGCTGCTGCTGAGCCCCCTGCTGCTACTACCGATACTATTGTTTCTCAACCTGCCCATCCTCAAGATGAAGCATCTCCCGAATTCACCAAGGAGCTTGAGCTTACCATTCATAGGGGTGAAAATCCTATACAAGATGCTCCCTTGGTCGAAATTCGTGAAGATCTCCCCGAAGGCCATGCTCCCTATCCTTCCCTGGCTGCCTTTAACAAGAGCTTTGGTACGTCCTACGGCGGTGAATTGTTGAGTGTTGGTTATGAAGTTATTGGTGTCAGAGGTGGTGCACCCGAGATTTTGACGCTTTGGAAATCGCTTATGCTGATTAATGAAACAGGGGAAGGAGCTTCGAAACAAATGCTTCATTTGTTCGGCGAGGCGGCTCAAGATTTTGGAAAGGGGCACAGTAGTTCCTCGACGGAGACTCTAATGAGTTTGGGCAAGACCTCTATGAGTTCGGGAAAGAAGCTTGCCACTAAGGATAAAAAAGGTTCATTTCTTTTTGCAACTTACTCAGTTTCAGACTTCTCAACTTTCTACTCATTGCTTTGTCTTGCAAATTTTTAGAATTTGAGGATCTTCTTCGTTCATAACCTGCATCCAAGTTCGCAGAATACCGCAAAGATTACGAGTGAAAGCCTCCATATCTGGAAGGATTGCGTGTGAACGCTTGATTGAACAGGAGAAGATAAATAAGAAGTTGATAGAAGACTCTCAGAAACTGAGTCGCGATTTCAAACTGTCTCAAGCGACGAACTTGGACTTGGAAAAGAAAGCGGCTGAACTGGCTGTGGCCCTCAAGAGTTGTCATGACGAGAAGAAAGCTGCTGAAGAGGCCCTTGACCGATCTAAAAAATATCTGGAAAAACTACAGAAGACATATGATGATGATTTGCGGCTAATCAAGAATCTTCGTAAAGATCATGACAAATCCTTAAAAGCTGCCGAAGATCTTCGTACCGACAACGCTGATCTGGCCAAGTCTTTGAGCAGCAAGGAACAAAAGATACAAGATCTCGAAAGAGCATTATCTGATCAGAGGGAAGCTTCGTGGAAGAGCATTTCTGAAACTATCAGCAGGTTGAAGAATTTGTTTGAAGAGTACGAAAAATCTCTGAACGAATTTGGTGTTCGTCCTGCACCGCTCCCTGCTGACTTAGGACTTCCTGAGTTCATGGAATGGATCGACGCTGAATTCAAAGCGCTCCCCGAGGTTATTTTTGGTGCTAATGATTTTGCAGCAGCCTTCTTTGTAGAAAGCATCTTGAAGCTTCTTCACGATTTCGATTGCATGGATCTTGTGAAGTGTCGTGAGAAACTTCCACAATTTCCCGATGCCCCGAGTACCTCAAGACTTCGACCTAATGAAGATGTTCAAGCTATCAGAGCTAAGTTCGTAAGAGAGTTCTGGCTCGCTAACGGGAAGGAAGCTGTCAAAAGCATTGCGCGTGCTAAGCTTGCCCAGGTTGATTTCCGAACGATCCTATTTGCTTCGGCTAACTCGCAAAGTTTTCTCTTTTGATTTTTCTTATATTTCCTTCTTTGCCTCCCTCAGTTGATTGAAGAAGAGGATTGAGGAAAGGGCACTGCGCCTCCAGAATCCTCTTCCGAAGATAACAAAAATGAAGAATCAACAGACTCGGGCGGGGAAGACTCTGGGGATAGCAGCGACAACGGCAGTGATGGTGATCATACCTCCGAACATGAGGAAGATTCCCCAATGGTTGACATCACGGGCTAAACATTGATGAAACATTTGCCCTTCATGGCCCTTGTGTACATTTGTAACTTCGTTAGGCTGTAGTATTTTTTCTAAACAAATTGTCTTGTAAACTTTAACGTGCGCAGGTCCTGCAAGTTGGGCCTGCGCAGGATGTGATGCTGCTACGAATTCATCGTGGAAACATGTTTTTCAGTGGTGAAGCATAGCGTCTGTTCGAAGAGGCCCATTCCAATCAAGATTTTTCTGATTTTTGGCTTGAAGTTTCGCTTAGATTTTTGATGGACTGTTTCGATCTTTCTTCTTTCTTCCTTCTTCGTAAGGACGAGAACTCCACTGCTGCAAACTCAAGCTCTTCGAGGGTCCCGAAGATGAAGCCCCTTAGCCCCCTCACTACTGGGCTCACCTGTGCCTATGCTAGCGATGTTGCAGAGAAAAGTAGCCGCGAACCAGGGCATGTTGTTGAACTCTCATTCTAGAGTTTGTAATTTTCAATGTAATCTTGATCATCCTGGGTCAAGATTTTTATGCAAATAAGGCAATAAAAACGTCTTCTTGAGAAAAAACATCACCCTTCCCCACCTTGCCATTTTGCATGAAAATCTCAACGCAAGTTAAGGAAATTTTGGTCGTCTTGAGAAATTTTCGCGAGCTTTGAAAATGCAAATTTTGTGAATTTGTTTGCGAATTTTGTGGACTTGATCCGCTTGGCACACTTGCCCTGGTTGATACTGCAACCCTTAGTTGCTTCAACCACTATTTTCTATGAATCTTCACTCGAGCCCCTTGCCTCTTCAACAAACTATGTTCATCGCGAAAAGATTTCACGAACCTCTGCCAAAAAATTCTTAAATAATGGCATATACATTCAGTTAGCCACAATTACCATTAATTATCATGACGGAAACTCAGGCTACAACTCATTGTTGTCTCGAGCCTTTTCGGTGGGAATCCATTATACGATGGGATTTGGGCCACAACTTGTTGTCTCGGGCCTTTCGGTGGGAATCCCTTTGACGGTGGGATTTTAGGTTTTCATGGAGCCTCTGGCTATCCCGAAGCCTTCTCACAAACTCTTCCTCTTTTCACGATAGGATTCTGGCTATCATGAAGCCTTCCACATGAAATTTTTCTTTTTTCACGATGAACTCTTTCCTTTTTTGACGATGAAATTCTGGCTATCCGGGAGCCTTTTCTTGCGAACTTTTTATTTTTTCATGATGGAATTATGGCTATCAGGGAGCCTTTCTCATGAACTTTTTCATTTTTTCACGATGGAATTCTGGCTATCAGGGAGCCTTTCTCACCAACTTTTCTTTTTTAACAATGGAATTTTGGCTATCAGGGAGCCTTTCTCACGAACTTTATCTTTTCTCACGATAGAATTCTGGCTATCAGGGAGCCTTTCACACGAAAATTTTATTTTTGACGATGGAATTCTGGCTATCAAGGAGCCTTTTTCACGAACATTTCTTTTTTCACAACGGAATTCTGGCTAGCAGGGAGCCTTTCTCACGAAGTTTTTCTTTTCTCACGATGGAATTCTGGCTATCAGGGAGCCTTTCACACGAAATTTTTCTTTTTTCACCATGAAATTCCAGCTATCACGGAGCCTTTTCACAAATTTTTCTTTCACATGGTGGAATTTCAGCTATCACGGAGCCTTTTCACTAACTTTTCTTTCATATGGTGTAATTTCGGCTATCACGGAGCCTTTTCACGAATTTTTCTTTCACATGATGGAATTCACAAAATGCACGATTTGGGGGAAGACTCTTTCCACATATATCACAAAGAGTATTTACATAGGATCCTCCTCGTTAAAAACCTTGCCTCTTGATTTAGAGCCCCCTTTGCAAGGAAAAGAGTACGGTCTTCCTTATTCTAATGTAATTGCGAAAAAGAAAAATTAAAGTTTTTCTCCAAAATCACTTATATACTCGTGATTCTACCTGTAAAAATACTGTAAATTACTGTAAATTAAATTCTGTGAACTTACGAAAAATTAAATTCTTTTGGTTTTCTAGAATGTAAACTTACGAAAAAAGTAAAAATACTGTAAATTAAATTCTACCTGATTCTGACATTCTTATGGGTAGTACCTTTTCAGGCTGTCGGCATTCCACGAATACGGCAACTCTTCGCCAGTCTGCTCTAGCAAACGAAAAGCCCCTGGCATGTCTTTTTCTTTTGCTATGAATGGCCCTTCCCAGGATTCATGAAGTTTTCCGGGGTTTTCCTAGTTCTTCTTTCTTTTCAATACCAGATCACCAGTTTTGATGTCTTTTCGAACCACTTTCTTAGCTCAATCATGTCTTTTTCCACTTTCTGGTCAACTTCTTCAATTTGTTTTGCTTTCAGCACTCTCATGCTTTCATTCTTGATTTCCTCTGGCGTCATTGCCTCAGTGCAGAAGAGTAGGAGAAAAGGCGTGAAACCTGTTGCTCTTGACACAGTATTGTTGTGGGACCAGATCACTTTCAGCAATTCATCTACCCGTTTACCATTCTTCTGATCAAATAAGAACTTCTTGATTCCTGAAAATATTAGACAATTTACCCTTTCAACTGCTCCGTTAGACTACAGATGATACACTGATGAGAATTTCGCATGAGTCCCCAAGGTCTTGCAATATTCTTTGCAAGTGTAACAGTCGAACTGTTTACCATTATCCATAGTCAGTTCTCTGGGAACTCCAAATCTGCAGATTATGTTCTTCCAGAAGAACTTCTGAATTGTTGGTGCTTTGATGTTCGCGAGTGGTTTCGCTTCTACCCACTTCGTGAAATAGTCCACAGCAACAGCTGTGAATCTGCAGTTTCCTTGAGCTTTTGGCAATGGTCTGACTAAGTCCATCCCCCACCTTTGCAATGGCCATGATGGTGGAATGTGGTGAACTGGCATGGAAGGTAGATTCTATTGATTCGCCATTTTCTGGCATGCTTCACATTGTTGAACTAGCGCTTTTGCGTCTAAGTTTATGGTGGGCCAATATGAAGGACCGATACGACAAACCAGAGTGGGGGGAGTGAATGGGAGCCAATAAAAATTCTTCTCGAAGGAGATGGAAACTCCAACAAGATGAACACGGCTTCCAACACACGTCTCCGACTCACTACCCAAGTTGGCCAAGCCCACGTAGCCACTGGACCTAGGAACCAACACACAACCTTCCGACCCGAGAACGCAGTGGAACACCAAACCTCGAGTCCACTAACCAACACCGGTCAGACCGATGAGCACCACCGGTCAGACCGGTCCCTGCTGGTGAGAGTTGACGACTTCCACAGAAAGGCTTCACACCGGTCAGACTGGTAAGACACACCGGTCAGACCGATCTAAGCCTGAAGGCCTCCAAATCACCAAACAGGCCTACTGACCTCCAAACTGACCCAAACTCGAAATAACCCCAACACAGGACAACAACAAACTCACCCAGACGTTCACCTGAGCAAAAACCCACCAAGGGTTGCACCGGTCAGACCAGTCAAGAGCACAGGTCAGACCGGTGTAGCCTGGGCAGCTTGGGATGAACAGCACCCGCGGGTCAACTCCCCCAAATTCAAACTTCGATCTCCCGAATCACTCCACGGACTTGAACAAGACTTTGGGGATAGAAGGAACACCTCATGAGGAGTCCATAGCCAAGTTTAATCCCACCAAAACTTGTCCAAAAAGGATGAATCGAAGAAATCCCGCCAAGAACACCTCTAACCCTAGAACTCGGAAAACCCCAAAATCGAACCCCTTTACTCACGGATTTGGGAGGGGAATCACAGCCCAAAGAACCACGAAGGGGTCACATAAATTTCCCCCATCAAATCCCCAAGAGCAAGGTCCCGAAAGCAACCCAAAGAAAACACCAAGAAAGGGCTCCGAAAATCACCACCAAAAACAATCGGGAACAACACATCCAAACCTTGAGGAACCACGCCGAATCATCTATACATGCCACAAAGGTTCATACAAGCTCTAGCTTGTCGCCCAATCATCCAACCGTCTCAACAAGATCTCACCAAGAAGCTCTCAAGCTAGTCCTATGGAAATCCTAAGAAAATAGGAAGGGAAAATAGGAAAGCAAAATGAACTAGGGTTCCAAGAGATTGGCTGCCATCCTCTCAAATCATGGGTAATATGGAGGCAACCAAAAGTCTAAAATATCCTTTCCTAACAACTAGGGATACAAACCCCTCAAGGGCGGCATTGGAAGTCATCAAGCTTTCTCCATCGGACGGATGCCCGGCGACCGCAACCTGCTTAGCCTCGATGCAAGCCTTGCGATCCTGACGCGTGTCCTTCGCTTCGAAGATTCCGGACTGCATCGTCGCACACCGGTCAGACTGGTCAGACCTACCGGTCAGACCGGTTTGGCACTGATGCAGCACCGTCTTCGGTTCTTCGGTCTTGGCTTTGTGGATCAACCAGGAACCCAGTGGTTTTCTGGTGAACCACCGGAAACCCCTCGAACTCGGTGCAGCATCCGCCAATCTCCGCTCATGACTCGGCTCCCACGTAGTCCCGGCTTGACCTTGGTTTTGAGGCTCAACCAAGAAACCATCCATGACTTCATCTTGTTGTTCATGCCACCATGCGGCCCGCACTTGACCCCACTGGCCACCGGGTCCCTCGAACGAAGCCTACTTGTCTTCTCCACACCTACAGGCCTCACCGGGGACGACCTTTCGCGCTTGTTCTTTACCTGCACCAACACCAGTCAAGCCGCAACCTGCACCTGCAATACTTAGCAAAGAATCAGTCCACACAACGTTGTCAATCACTCATCACACAAGGGAGCGACCATCCACCGGTCCTCGAACCACACATGGTCCTCAATCCCCCCCTTGTTGAGTGCATTGACAACACCCACATAAAGTAACAAGAGAGAAAAGAAAAAGAAAAGAAACGAACAAAAAGGAACTCCAACAAGCGATCGAAAGCCAAACAAAGGCAAAGAGCAAGATCACTTGAAGAAGACAAGTCGCGGACCCCTTAGGCAAGGGCAACGACTCGACACATCCGAGACAAAACAAAGCTCAAGCAAAGAGCGCAAACCACCAAACCAAAAGTTGAACAACCACAAAGAGCTCCTTCTGCACACATGCAAGCTCCCCCTGAACTAATGCAACTGCCCCTGGACGAATGCATGCAAACCACTTGAAAATAGGGCAGCTGCAACAACTTCAGCTCACACCGTTCAGACCGGTCACCACCACCGGTCAGACCGGTGCCCAACATGTGCACAGGACCAGCACTCTGACCGGTCCGACCGGTGACCTCGACCGGTCAGACCGGTGCAACCAGAGCCCAGAAACGGCTCGAACCCATCTGAAAACATTCTAAATGCATCTAGCAAGCCATTTCATGCTCAAACTCCCCCCCCCCCTTGTTGGCAATGCATGAATCAAGCCAAAAATGCAAATCTTTCAACCTAGAGCTTCTCAAATAGTCAAAAGTCAACACCGGATGCTACACATGTCCAAATGAGAAAGTTAGATACTCTATAGCTTCGTATCGATCTCAACTACATGATTATCAAGTTTCACAACCATTGGACAAAGCTAAGATGGATTTAGGCAATTTTGCGAAAAGTCTGCCTCTCAGGAGCAAAGTCCTAAACATGATCAAAACATATCAAAATGGCAAAACCACACAAACTTCATGCTAGGACAGCCATTCTAATCATAAGACCATCACAAACACCCACAAGCACCTCATGTCATTTCAAAGCCACCGAGCCATGTGCCTACTTCTATGTATGAGACTTCTCATTGGTAGGCATCATGCAACGGTTTAGCACCCAAAGCAAATTAAATTCAGCACATATGACATGGGAGCACATTTCCAAGCATTTTACATTTCATTTTCAGATTCATAATTGGTACATGAAATGTCTTTGCGACAAAAAGGAACTTATGTGCCTGCACAAGATAAAGCAAGAGGGCTAAACATTCATGTTGGCAAATGAGCCTTTAGCCCCATATGATCAATAAACTAGCTATCCAACCACAAATTAAGCATAACCAAGCCACTAAACATGTCAAGATCATATAAAGGCATTTAAATATGATAGAGCATATATGTGACATTTTTCAAAAACATAGCCATCAACCATGGATTATTCATCAATATCATCAAGAGCTAAGCCAAACTAATCATAGCATACCAAACAAGCTCACAAAGACATAAATAACATTCCATGGTGAACAATGTACATAGGAGAAGCTTTTCCTATCCAATGCATATGATACAAAATGCATGCAATCTAAGATACAAGGATGCCTATAAATCATGTTACAAATGCCATGCCACATGCAAGAAAAGCACAAAGGAAACTATACATATGCTACAAAGGAGCTCCCACACACCCAACTCAAGAAATCAAACACACACCAAGCTCCCCCCGCAAACAAGTGAAATTTGCTTGATCTAGGGGTTTGGTGAAAATATCGGCTAGTTGGTCATGTGTGGGTACATGGATCAAAGCTATCTTTCCTTTCTCAACATTGTCTCTCAGAAAATGATATCTCACTTTTATGTGTTTGGTTTTGGAATGGAGCACTGGGTTCTTTGCATTGCTTATGGCACTGGTGCTATCACATTGAAGTGGAACATGGGTATACTCCTCACCAAAGTCACTCATGGTATATGAAATCCAAAGGAGCTAAGAGTAACAACTAGCAGCGGCAACGTACTTGTCGGTGTTTTAGACCGGCAAACCTGCCAAGGGGGTACCCGAGGTAGTGGATTGTGCGGTGGGGATCGTGGTATGCGCAAGGACATGGGACACAAAATTTTTACAGGTTAGGGTTGCCAAGGTGCCGAACCGTACGTCTTGTTTGGGGATCAAGTATGGCACACTGCGCTTAGTGTTGGTTTGAGATCCGGTGCCCGGCTAGGTACCCGGCCCTCCTTTATATAGTCCAGGGGGCAGGTTCCTAGTCGGTTACAAGGTAGCAGTCCTAGTAGGATTACATGGTACAAGTCCTAGTAGGATTACAGGATAATCCTTGTAGGAGACCGTCTTCATCCTTGTATGGGTACCTGGGGAGTATGCCCGACAAGCTCCCGAGCACATTGTAGTCGAGTGTAGTAGTTCGAGTAGTCTTGAAGCCTCTTCGAGTAGTTCTTGAGCGTCCTCGAGCACTGCTTGGAGAAGTCTTCAATAGTACTTGAACTGACACGAGGCTGGAAGGTGGTCCAGCTCATCTGTCTTGAAGTCAGGATTATATGGAAGTGCGGTTGCAAAATCGCACCCCATATGGAGTAGCCCCCGAGCCTTATGTTGAGTTGCAGACTCTAGCTGAGGGTCAATCTTGATTCCGAATCTTCCGTCTTGAAAAATTTTAATGATGGGTGTAGCATAGCAGCCCCCGAGCCTTGAAATGCTTAGGTAATCAATCCAAGGTCTTCAGTGTTTGCGAAAGCCATCATCCGAGAACTCTTGCAGCATGTAGCCCCCGAGAAAGAGAGTCATATGAGCCACGTCGAGTAGTTGTTAGTGCCGAACCCCCGAGCTTGAGAGTGAGCGAAGCATGCTGAAGTTATCCTCGAGTAGTATGTTGAGTGTAGCCCCCGAGCTGGAGAGATTCTGAGTAGTAAGTTGGCACGAGCCGTGGAGCTTGAGAAGTAGTCATGCCATTAGAGCGGACTTTAGATGCAACCGAAGTCGACTTTAAATGCCGGCAGAGCAGACTTTAAATGCGACTTGAAAACCGAAGTCGACTTTGTGCCGCGTGGAGCGGACTTTGAGATGCGACTTGAAAACCAAAGTCGACTTTGTGATGCCGGCAAAGCAGACTTTAGAATGCGACTTGAAAACCGAAGTCGACTTTGTGTCGCGCGGAGCGGACTTAAGATGCAAAAAACGAAAAGCACTTTCCGGAAAGCCAAAAGCAAATGAAAAATCAGAGAAAACGAATAGTTTTGCTGCCAGAGCGGGCTTAAGATTGCGACCAAAGTCGGGCTTGTGCCACTGGAGTGGGCTTGGATGCGACCGTTAGCGTCGACTTGTGCCACCGGAGTGGGCTTGGGTGCGACCGTTAGCGTCGACTTGTTCCACCGGAGTGGGCTTGAGTACCTGAGCCATATATTTCAGACCCAAGGTACTATTGCCGCCAGAACGGGCTTGAAGGTGTGACCAAAGTCAACTTGTGTATCTGGGCCATGGATTTTAGACCCAAGGTACGGGTGCCACTATAGTGGACTTGAAGGTTGCGACGGTAGTCGACTTGTGTACCTGGGCCATGGATTTCAGACCCAAGGTACAGAGTGGAAGACCACGTGCAGCTAGGAACCATCGTTGCCAGGACGCGAGGGCTACTTACAGCTAGGTTCCATCGAAGCTTAGACACGTAGTATGCCACCGAAGCAGGCGAAGATGCGATCGGGGTCGACTTTAAGTTGCCGCACAGAGCAGACTTTAGAAGCTACCTCCTTGGGATAGCCCCCGAGTTGATGAATTAGAATCGTGGTGACTTGATTGATATACCCCAAAAGTAGTCAGCAGAGTGTAGCTCTCGTGAAAACCCGCCGAGAAGCGTACACAAATGAGTAGTCCGCAAGTAGTCCTGCATGATGAGGAGAACAAGCCAAGAAAAGGAAACAATAATCATTTAAATAAATGACTTAGCTGTTGCTGCCTGGGAGACTGTTGATGAAGCCGTGGCGGTCAGCGATGGAGCCACCAGGGTTGTTGCTGAAGTTGACTAGTCAAAGTTGATTCCGACTAGTTGTTGGCGGCGTGACTGCCGTTCTCGACTAGTTTGGAAAACTAGTCGAGATGAATGGTTGACGCGATGCGACCGGAAGACGACGTCGTGGCGGCGTGTGGCGTGCTCGAAGTCAAGCCAGTGTTGCCGCGAGACAAGTAGTCACGACGCACGGCGTGGCTGAAGTAGAGCCAGCGTGGCCGCAAGACGAAGTCACGACGCATGGAGTAGTCGACGATGAGCCGTGTGACGGGCCGCGCGACGTGCCGAGGCACCCGAACGTGCGGCGTAGGCGAAGTAGTCGACGACGAGCCTGCGCGAGGCGGAGTAGTCGACGACGAGCGGCGCGACGAGCGGCGCGACGAGCCGCGTGACGAGCCGCGCGACGTGCCGAGGCACCCCGGACGCGCGGCGGAGGCGAAGTAGTCGACGACAAGCGTGTGTGAGGCGGAGTAGTCGACTACGAGCGGCGCGATGAGCCGCGTGACGAGCCGCGCGACGTGCCGAGGCACCCGGACGCGCGGCGGAGGCGAAGTAGTCGACGACGCGCGCGCGATGAGCCGTGTGGCGAGCCGCGCGACGTGCCGAGGCACCCGGACGCGCGGCGGAGGCGAAGTAGTCGACGATGAGCCTGTGTGAGGCGGAGTAGTCGACGACAAGTGGCGCGACAAGCCGCGTGACGAGTCGCGCGACGTGCCGAGGCACCTGGACACGCGGAGGAGGCGAAGTAGTCGACGACAAGCCTACGTGAGGCAGAGTAGTCGACTATGAGAGGCACAACGAGCCACGTGACGAGCCGCGCGACGTGCCGATGCACCCGGACGCGCGGCGGAGGCGAAGTAGTTGACGACAAGCCTGTGCGAGGCGGAGTAGTCGACTACGAGTGACGCGACGAGCCGCATGACGAGCCGTGCGACGCGGGGTAGTCGACGACGAGCGGCGCGACGTGCCGCGTGACGTGCCGAAGCAACCGGAAGCCCGACGTAGGAAAATTGATTCCGCTTTGATAAGAGCAAGGCGACTTTGCTTCAATGGATCTCTTGTTGACGTGGGTCCTTCGAATTCGCTCGGTGGTGATAATCACCCCTACCTGGCGCGCCAGCTGTCGGTGTTTTAGACCGACAAACCTACCAAGGGGGTACCCGAGGTAGTAGATTGTGCGGTGGGGATCGTGATCGGGAGACCGAGAACTCGAAGGTATGCGCAAAGACACGGGACACACGATTTATACAGGTTCGGGTTGCCAAGGTGGCGAACCCTAAGTCCTGTTTGGGGATCAAGTATGGCACCCTGCGCTTAGTGTTGGTTTGAGATCTGGTGCCCGGCTAGGTACCCGGCCCTCCTTTATATAGTCCATGGGGTGGGTTCCTAGTCGGTTACAAGGCAGGAGTCCTAGTAGGATTACATGGTACGAATCCTAGTAGGATTATAGGATAATTCTAGTAGGAGACCGTCTTCGTCCTTCCTTGTATGGGTACCTAGGGAGTATGCCCGACAGTACTCAGCCTCGGTAGTGGATTGAGCAACACTCGACTATTTGCGGGAAGACCAAGACACCAAAGAAGAACCCAAAAACTGGCAAGTCCCAGAAGTGGACTTCCTATCCAACCGACACCCGGCAAAATCCGCGTCTGAAAAACCATGAAGCGCCAAAGAAGAGGACGCGGAGTACCAAATGCCGAAGTCGGGAGTGTGACGCAAGTACCTGAAAATTCGCTTCACCGCTTGCCGATGCGAAGTCATCAGAGACGCTTGAAAACGAGCGCACAGACATACTGAGAACTGGATGTCCGGCCTCGTCGCCGTCAAGTAGAAGAGTGACCCGATCATGCTTCGGTACTCCTTCTGGTCCACATGTTCACCTTCCTCGTCCGCATCAAGAGCTGTAGTCGTACTCATCGGCGTCATTATAGACTTGGAATCATCCATCTTGAACTTCCGCACAATGTCCTTGGTGTACTTAGCTTGGTGCAGAAATGTTCCTTCCTTTGATTGTTTAATTTGTAGCCCAAGGAAGAAATGCAACTCGCCCATCATGCTCATCTCAAATTCCCTGCTCATATCCTCCGCAAACCTTGCAACAAGAGAGTTAGATGAGCCACCAAAGATAATATCATCCATGTACGCTTGCACAATCAGGATATCTCTGCCCTACCTCAGTAGAAACAAGGTCTGATCGACCTTCCCCATATCAAAACCTCTCTCGAACAAGAAACCCCTCAACCTACCATACCAAGCTCTAGGCGCTTGCTTCAACCCATACAGCGCCTTCATCAACTTGTACACTCGATGGGGGTACTTCTTACTCTCAAACCCCGGAGGTTGCCTCACATACACTTCTTCCTCTAACAGACCATTTAGGAAAGCACTCTTCACATCCATTTGGTGCAACTTGAACCCTTTAGCCACGGAAAAGGCTAGAAGGATCCTTATTGCCTTCAAACTGGCTACGGGAGCAAAGGTCTCCTCGTAGTCGATCCCCTCCTTCTGACTGAACCCCTGAGCAACAAGTCTCGACTTGTTTCTCACAACTTCACCTTTCTCTCCCTCTTTGTTCTTCCACACCAATCCGCTTACACCCTGGGGGAGGGTCAACCAACTCCCAAACCTGATTCCTCTCAAAGTTCTCCAACTCCTCATGCATCGAATTAACCCAATTGTGATCAGATAGTGCGTGTCCAATGTCTTTGGGCTCAAAAGTAGCAACAAATGCAGCATGAGCGAAATGAGAATTGTTCCGAACCCTCGACCATGTAGTGCGTTCATTCATGTCGCCGATGATCCTCGAAGCTGGGTGATCCACTTGTACTCGCCGGGGAGGTTCTCGCCTCGATGCTACCTCCCCCTCAACAACAGCTTCTGCTCGATCTTGATTTGTCGTCGTAGGTGTAGGAGAGGGTCTGTCCACTACAGTAATTGAAGTAGTGGGTACATGTTCAGCCGGGGGCACCACACCTCCATCTTCATCATCTCCAAGTTCATGCTTCTCCTCCTTACAAGATGACTACGTGGCTGTGTCTCGTTGAAGGTTACCTCGCAAGTCTCCACAATTTGGTTAGTTTCAAGACTGAGCAGACGATATGCTCAAGAATGAGATGCATAACCAAAGAAAATACCATCGATAGACCTAGCCTCAAACTTAACTAACTTCTTCCCTTTCTTCAGAATAAAGCATTTGCAACCAAAGACATGCAAGTGACTCACCTTGGGTGTGCGACCGTGCATCAGCTCGTAGCATGTTTTCTTCTTATGCACTCTGAGGTAGATTCTGTTCGACAAAAAGCATGCGGTATTCACCGCCTCAGCCCAGTACCTTCTCGGAGTCCTATGCTCATCAAGCATCGTCCAAGACATCTCGCACAAGGTCCTATTTTTCCTTTCCACAACACCATTCAGGGGAGGCGTATACGGACTCGAAAACTGGTGCTCAAGACCCAAGTCATGGCAAAAGGTTTCAAAATCAGAGTTTCTGAAATCTGAGCCATTGTCACTGCGGATTGCTCGTATGGCATCTCCGTGTCTCTCGTTCCTCAACCTCAAGACTAGATCTCGAACAAAACCAAACGTCTCCCCCTTATCCTCGAGAAAGAACACCCACGCATACCGAGAATAGTCGTCCACCACAACCAGGACATACCACTTCCCACCTGCAGATCGCACACGAGGCCGGGCCAACAAGGTCCATATGGAGCAGCTTGCATGGACGCTCAGTCATCACATCGGTGAGAGGCGGGTGAGAAGAGGCTACCATCCTAGCATGCCTACACGGTGCACAAACCAACTCTTTCTCAAGCCACAACCGTGGCAATCCTCGGACCAAATTGAGTTTACTCAAGCGAGACAAAAGGTCAAAGCTCAAGTGACCCAACTTCCTATGCCACTTACACAACTCACTCGAAGAACCAGCCAAGAAACAACGTTCCACACCCGAAGACTGAGAAAAATCAGCACGAAACACCTGACCCTCGGGAACGACCATACAGACAAGGTCCCCTCTAGAGTCCAAAATCCGAGAACCACCATGACGAAACAACACCTCAAAACCCTCATCCAACAACTGGGACACAGAAAGCAGATTGTACCCCAGCGATTGAACAAGAGAAACACGCCTGAGAGTGATCTTGTCACTCACCTTAATCTCACCTTCTGAAAGCACATGCCCACGCCCATTGTCCCCAAAAGTGATGTACCTCCTTGCCACCACCGGGACGAGACTTGAGAACCACCCTTTGTCTCCTGTCATATGCCTCGAGCAACCGGAATCAATCAACCAAATGTTCTTCAAGTCTCCCACCTGAAATTTAAAAACTAGCACGTGAGCAAACAAACGACTCAGCACTGGGTTAGTACCAAAAGAGTAAAACTAGTGCCGGGCCATTTGCTCGAAAGTGGGGTTAGCACACACCAAACCATCTTTCCTATCAAAACTACCACCACGACCACCACCTCGGTAACCACCCCAAGGAAACCAACCATCTCTGCCTCGAGGAGGACCAAAACAACGAAAGAAAGCCCGTGGACCATCCCTCCTCTCCTTCTCAAAGCTACGACTCCTCCCGTCCCCGTAGTGAACTCGAGGGGGAGAATGCCTAGCAACCTGACCTCCTGCAAACTCTCCAACCAAACCACCACAACCACGACCTCCAGAAACAACCCTCGCACCTGTACGAGCACGAAACCCAAACTGTTGCCTGTCCAGGCCTGCACCGGTCTGACCGGTGTAGCCTGGATAGCAGCACCTCCAACAGCCTTCCGCTCTCCCCAAGCCCGAACTGTCCTCACACTCGCCTTGGCCCCTGGCATTTGCACACGAGGCTCAAGTACACCATCGGAAGGGTAGTACTTGTCCTTGTTAGCCCACTCCTTCGCCATTCTCTCCACCCACTTCCTCTTGAAGCAAAACTCATCCTTATGGCCATCTCTCCCACAATAGCCACAATGGAACCTCACAAGCTTTGGCTTAGGCTTGGGCTGTGGCTGCTCACTTGGTTTCTCTCCACTCAACTTCTCCACCGGTTTCTCCTCACTAGCCTTCTCACTTTCTTTCCCAAAGAATACATTCCCCGAAGTGCTCACAAACTTGATAGGCTTTTGGAGATCATTTGTTGGTGTAGGAAACACGGGTGGAGCTGGGGTTGTGTCTAGTCGGTTCCTAAGATGGTTAGGTTTTTGTGGGAAATCATTTTGTGGTGGGTTTTTGGTGGCTTTGGGATATTCTCTCTACTTCCCTCACCAACCTTGTTTGCCCTAAGTTCCTCACCATCCTGCCTCTTAAATGCCTCGATTATCATCCTCAACTGAGGTTCATGACCAGACAACCAACCCATCAACTTTCTTAGCTCATCAATCTCATCCTACAAACTATCAACAAAATGTGCAAGTTCCAAATTTTTCAAAGTATGCATTTCACAGGTAGAGCAAGATGCAGGAATTGGTTCTTTCAGCTTAGCCTCAAGGGAAGCAGTGTAAGCATGCATCTCATCAATCTTAGCATGAAAAACAGGGCAAGAAGTGCAAGCACCTAGCAAAGCAGGTCTAGATTTAAGCTCAGCCACTTCAACCCTAAGCACATCTAGTTCCTCACACTTGGAGGCATGCTTCTCCTTGAACAAAGCAAGATCAGCAAGAAAGATGGAGTAATCAGCACAATCAACCTCATCAGAAACAAGGCTAGCCTTAAGGGAATCAATCTCAAGCTTGCTATCAAGAACCTATGTTTCTAGCTCAGCCACTCTAGTCCTAACATCCTCGAGTGAAGCCCTAAGCTCTTTTCTCATTTTCTTGGCCTCTCTAAGCATGTCATCACGGTTATCAAGCAACGAGCCAAGCCTTTCATTCTCCTAATACAAGAAGGGAAGCTCATCACGCACCTCGTTGTCGGAATCAGTGTCCGAGTCGCTGTGTGCTCTTCTTGCTGCCGGAGCTCAGCGCCATAGTGCAAAAGCCGTCTCTAGCGAAGCAGCTCAGCCCGCTCAGGTTCTTGGACGACTTCCTGCTCTTGCGACAATCACCTTCATCTTCACTGCTGCTCGAGCTTGAGGTGGAGTACGCAGAACTGGAGACGACATTGCTCGCTCCAACCATCGCTCCGGCCTTGCCTCAGCTCTCCTTCTTCCTCGATCGTCGCTCGTCCTTGTGCTTGTTCTTGTGCTTGCTTTTTGATCACGCCTTGACCGGTACTTGCCATCCATCCTCGACTTGTGCTTGTAGCCATCCTTGTTCTCGACCTTCTTCGGGCAGTCCGCGACGAAGTGACTCGGCTTGCCGCACTGGAATCATGTCCTCGTGTTCCTCCTCATGCTCACCCGGTTCTCGTGCAGCCCCTCGAACCTCCTCGTCAGCAACGCCAGCTCTTCCTCTCCAAGCACGTCGAACTCCTCATCTGGCATAGACATCAAAGAGGACAAAGAGAACATCCTGGTGGATGGGTTAGTGTTTGCCTTTCCTTTCGAACCACCAATGAGGGCAAGACTATGGGAATCAGTCGGACCCTCGAGCTTGGCAGTCATGCCCCTATCCACTTCAGCTGACTTGAGCTTCGAGAACAGCTCGTTCACCGTCAGAGTGTCATACTTCTCTGACTCCACACTGGCCTCGAACTTTCCGCCCCAAATCGTACGATCCAAAGAGTGTAAGAGCTTGACAGCTCTATCATAATTATCGTACGGGAGCACGTCCACATCGGCCCTCAATTTGTTCACAACCACCGTGAACCTCTGAAACAAGGCATCGATGGACTCACCGGGTGTCGGTGTTTTAGACCGGCAACCTACTAAAGGGGAGTACCCGAAGTAGATGAATGTGGCCTCGCCGAGATCGGTAACTCGAAGGAAGAGACACGTGGCACACAATTTAGACAGGTTCGGGCCGCGAGGTGCGTAATACCCTACGTCCTGTATGTTGTGTAGCTCTGGATTGATTGGGTACGATTACAAGATGGTGTAATTGTACGCCGTGAGATGAGATTGGATGCTAGAGAGAGGTCCCTGCCTCGCCTTATATAGTCCGGGAGGCAGGGTTACAAGTCAGAGTAGGGAGAGAGTACTAGTCGAGTACGTCTAGGAGTCTTCCATACAGTGCGGGACATGTACAACTTCCTAACCGAGTACTTCTCCTCTGTAGTCCTTGTGCTCCACGCCATCAGGTACCATGTAGCGCAAGCCGGGTAGTCCCAGGGGCCCACCGAGTAGTCGGTCCTGGTACCCACCGAGGTAGTGGGCCCAGGGAGGTCCATACGACAAGCCCCCAAGTACTTTGTAGTCGAGAAGGATAGCTTCAAGTAATCTTGAGGGCCTTAACGAGTAGTCCTCAGGCGTCCCCGAGTACTACAAGTCAAAAGTCCTCAAGAGTAGTCGAAGCATCCCGAGGCTGGAATGTACTCCAGCTGATGTCTGAGCAATCTTAAAGTCTTCTCGAGTAGTCCCAAGCGTCCTCGAGTGCTGCCCTCGAAGGTCTTCAAAAATGCCCGCGTTGTCTTAAAGCCGAAGCTGATATGGAAGTGCGATTGCAAAATCGCACTCCATATGGAGTAGCCCCCGAGCCTTAGGTTGAGTCGTAGGCTCTGGCTGAGGGTCCATCTGAAGTTTTGGCAAGAATATCCCGAAAAATCCGGAGAGAAAAAACCGAAGGACACGTGGCACGGAGCCCCCGAGCCTTGAGTCGAGTACTTCCTCTCGAATTGAAGGGTCATCTTGTAGAATGTGTCCTGAGATGCTCCTGAGTCTTGTCGCTTCCCAGGTAGTCGAGTATAAGTAGTCGAGCCCCCGAGGTGAGGCGCGTCGACTAGTAGAATACAAAGAGTCACGCGAGGCCGCTGAGTCAACCAAGCGCAGACTTATCCATCTGGCCGTTGGAGGGTCGTTTTGACTTATAAATAGAAGCAAAAGCCCTTAGGGTTTTTCACCCATCGCTGCTGTAGCCATTTCGAATAGATCTTGGCCAGAATCACCTCCCGCGCACGCCATCGCCGCTGTAGATTTGAGCGCGCCGCCACCCAGAGCTGCCAGAGTTGCCCCCAGGCGAATGTGCATGAAGACGCCATGCACTTGGAGAATGAAGCTGTCGCCGTCCAAGACCGCGAAGACCGCCGGGAAGAAGAGGAGCCACGACGAGGCCGCCGGATCTGCCGCAGGGGCAGCACCACCAATGTCTCCACCGCGGCCTGATCCGAACCGCGAGTGGAAGAAATCGAAGACGAAGACCGAAGGTTTGCTGGCCCTCCTCAACAGCGGATTCATCCGTGAGAAGGAGATGGACATGTGGAGGGCCGCCGCCGGGGATCCGTACCCGATGGAGAAAAGCGAGGACGAGATCCCGATGTTCGCGCACTTCGCGAAGCGCAGACTCGCACTGCCGGCGAGCGACTTCTTCAAAGGCCTCATGGGGTACTACGGCATCGAGTACCTCAACCTCAACCCCAATGGTATTTTCCATACCGCTGTCTTCATCCACTTCTGTGAGGCGTTTCTGGGGATCAAGCCCCACTGGATCCTGTTCCGGAAGTTCTTCCGGGTGAAGCCGCAGCCGAGCGCCAGCAAGCCGCGAGTAGTCGGCGGAGCAGGAATCCAGATGCGGGAGGATGCCACCGAGCAGTACTTCTCGTACAAGCTCATCGACTCCAACCAGGGCTGGAAGGCGAAGTGGTTCTACATCACGAACCACCACCCAGGGTTGCCGAAGCCGGGCGGGAAGCAGCCCAAACATCACGCCTGGTGGAACACGGAGCCCACAACGCAGGAGGGGATCCAGCTCCCCGAGCTATTGGCACGCATGAAGGTGCTAAGAGAAGCTGGGCTGAGGGTCGAGCATGTGGCCTTCTGCTTCATGAAGCGCAGGGTGCAGCCACTGATGGCCCGCGACACCCTGGGCTTCGAGTACACCGGCGACAACGACACGTCGCGGATGCCTGGAGGCGAGGTCGACGACGACGACATTGTCGATAGGCTGACACGCATCTTCAAGGACATGCCACCGTATACGGCGTGCCGTGTCCCAAAGTACTCCGTCGCGTGCCCGCCAAAGGAGGTAAGTAGCCGTACCCCCCAGTCGAGTACCCATTCCTTGTGAGTAGTCGCGCTGATGTCTTGTGTCTTGCAGGACGACTTGAAGAACTTCGTCTCCGAGCCGCAGCCGCCCCCTCAGGAAGTCGAGATCCCAGAGGAGGGAAAAACCAAGGTCAAGGAGTGGCGGGAGGTTGGCGAAGGAGATGACACCGTCGTCGTGGAGGACACGTCCGACGAGGACGACGACGAGGAGACGCTGCAGGACCGCTTTCAGCTGCGGTCGAGGTTCAGCCGTCCCGGCCTACCTCCCGTGCCCCTCGTACAAGATCCACCGACTAGCCTGGAGGCTAGTCTAGCTGCGCCGCCACGGAGGCCGCGCAACCCCGCCCGCAAGCGGGTGACGAAGAAGTTGAAGGTCTCTGAGACCACGCCTCAAGAGGTAAGACGTCTTGACTAGTGTAGTCGAGTACTAGTTTTTTGAGTTCACTTGCTGATGATTGAGCTTCCTTGCTTGCAAGAGGTGCCGCCCACGGAGCCCGCTGACCAGGGCGACGAAGGCGAGTGGGATACAGTGGGGGAACCCACTGGGAGTCGTAGCCCAGCCCCCACTGTTGAAGAGCCCTTGGCGCAGTTGGAGCGCCAGCCCCCTGCTCCTCGAGGGAACACGGAGCCCGCAGCCACTTCTACTGAAGAAGTGGTGGCCGCACGAGCGCAGGAGGGTGCTACGCCGGCTGCCGTTGATGCAGAAGAGGCAGCGTCCGCAGAGGCACAAGAGGAGGCGCCCGTCGAGGCTGGACTGGTAGACATTGCCAGCATCCTCGGCGCCCCGACCGTGACTTGGTGCAGTAGTCGAGCTTGATTGACAACCAGTTTGTGTGCTTCTGCAGAAAATCAACAGATCTGTCCTGGGAGGGGGATGAACCCTCTACAGCGGTGGCAGAGGAAGAAGCTGCGCCGCCCGCCGAGGAGTCCACTCCTGCCCCTCAGGCGGAGTCCGAGACGCCGACTGCTGGAGCTACATTGCCCGAGTCTAGCGTGGTCGAAGGTAAGTACTCTGCTCAAGGTATAGTACTCCCAAAGAGTAGTCGTAGTCGCTGATGCACTTATCTTCTTCTTGACAGGTGCCTAAGCCGAAAGGAGCGACATCCCGGCGGCAGTGCCTATGCAGAATTGGACACCACAAGTGCCGGAAGCTGCTGAAGGAGC
The DNA here is from genome assembly GCA_947561735.1 of Cenchrus americanus. Classification (NCBI taxonomy): domain Eukaryota; kingdom Viridiplantae; phylum Streptophyta; class Magnoliopsida; order Poales; family Poaceae; genus Cenchrus; species Cenchrus americanus. Next base: position 157,434,390 of record OX387242.1, on the reverse strand, counting down.
CCCCGAGCCAATGGAGGAAGTCGCCGAGGAGGCCGCCGTGGCGACCGAAGGAGAGGAGGCCACCGTGCCGCCAGAGGATGCTCTGGAGGTAGTTGTCCGCTCCCCGGAGATCCAAGACGCGGAGCCCATCCGCTCCGCCCTTATGACTGAAGCTGCCACGAGTAGTCGTGGCGGGGTGGAGTTTCTGGCAGACGACTTGGTCGACCCGGCGACGGTGGCCAGGCACCTGGAGGCGGTCCTCCAGGCTGAACAGTGGATGAAGGTGAGTAGTCTTAACTCTTGAGTAGTCAATCCTCTGTCGTTGAGTAATCATTTGACACGTGTTGTCTTTGCAGGACGTCGTGGAGAGGTCCCGCGAGAAGTCTAGCATGCTGCAGGGCTTCGGCGACACGGTGCTCCGGGCTGAGGCGCTGGAGGATGAACTCTTGAAGTCGCGGAAGCACGCGGCCGCCATGCAATCCAAGCTTGATGCCGCCTTCGCCAAATATCACAACGATATCCAAGAGATGCAGGCGAAGAGCGACGACTTGGTGCGGAAGAACAAATCACTCCGCAACAAGAACAAAGGTACACCGCTTGACTTGTTGAGTAGTTGTTGGAGGTCGAGAGGTAGTCCAACCTGCTGCGCCTTGTTGTTTTGCAGAGCTTGAGACCCGGGTGGAGGAGTTGAGGATCTCAGAGACAGACATGAAGAACCTCTTCTACGAGAGCAGGAGGCCCGCCAGGTACTCGAGCTTGACTATAAGGAACTTGCCTTCGAGTGCAACAAGCACATGGAGCTTCGCATTGCTTCCGATCGTGACCTCGTCAACTGCTACAAATCGTTGCAGAAGCTGAACGAGGACTACGAGGCGCTGCGGGCCCAGCTAAAGGAGCTTGAAGAAGTCACGCTTCCCATTGCAAGACTCTTGGTGCCTCATCCTGGCGGCCCCAAGATAGCACCGCTCGAGGATCGCCTCAAGGAAGCCCCCAGCCGACTGGCGGCGTATGTGAAGCATCTAGAGAGGTCGATCCCGAACCAGGTGCTGGCCTTCATTAAGTCCTACTTCCCGAAGGCACCGGTGGACGTAGTCGCTGGCGGGGTAGCCGCCAACTGTTCAGACGAGCAGTTTGCGGAGCTGCTGGAGCAGATGGCGCCCATTGCGGAGCAGGTCGCCGAAAAGCATAACCTCCAGTAGCCCTGTAATAGTTAGCTCATAGCAGTATCTGTACAAAAACATTTATAATGTAATTGTTCAAGTATTAATGAAGAAAAAGTTCCATCAATGAGTACTCGTAGTCGCGATCTTAGAGTGCAGAGCCCCATCGTGGAGTTGATGCGAGTAGTCGTACTCGGCAGTAGTCTCGTTGAGGGAAGTAGACAGTAAAGAAGCTGATGATCGATCAAACTTTATTACTGAAGAAGTACACCTGGATGGCCAGGGCCGTAGTTACAGAGTAGTCGCCTTGACCCGGGGGCCGCTTACAGCTAACTGGTGCTAGGGCGGGTAGCCGCTTACAGTAGTAGATCCGTAAGTAGCCGTATAGGCTGGATCTTGGAGTACATGGTCTCTCAGTAGACCGCTGCTAGAGTCCTTTGTCGCTCGTCGCAGCCCAGGATCCTTAGGTAGCCGCACGGGCTGGATCTTGGAGAGGAGTAGTCCGGAGACTAGTTCCTGGACCCGGAGGCCGCTTACAGCGAAGGATTAGTCCGGAGACTGGAGCCAGGACCTGGCCATTTACGGCGGAGGGGTCTTGATGTAGTTGTGTAGACTTGAGCCCCGGAGTAGTCATGTAGACTAGGCATAGAACCGACAGAGTTGGTCGACGTTCCACGAGTTGTTGACATCTTCTCCTTCAAGTGTCTGGAGGCGGTAGGAGCCTGGCCCGGTCACCTTTGCCACGGTGAAGGGACCTTCCTAGGGGGAGCTGAGCTTGTGTAGTCCTTCCGTGTTCTGGATACGACAGAGGACAAGATCACAAACGTTGAAGGAGCATTCCTTGACGTTGCGATCGTGGTAGCATCGGATACCCTCCAGGTACCTTGTTGATTGGACGAGGGCAGCGCAGCGAGCTTCTTCGAGTCCATCGATGTCAACTCTTCTGCTGTCTTCAGAGACGCCTTCGTCATAATGCTCCACCGCTGGTGAGTTCCATATGACGTCAGCGGGGAGGATTGCTTCGGAGCCGTAGACCAGGAAGTAAGGGGATTGCCCCGTTGGCTTGGAGGGCTGAGTGCGTAACCCCCAGAGTGCGTTGGGTAGTTCCTTGATCCACTTGCCTCCTTTGGAGTTAGCAGCGTCGTGTAGCCGCTTCTTGAGAGCGTCGAGCACCATCCCGTTGGCGCGCTCGACTTGTCCGCTGGCCCGGGGATGGGCAACTGAGACGTATCAGATGTCGATCCCGCTGTTCTCGTAGTACTCCCAGAACTGGTGGTTGTTGAAGTTGGAGCCCAGATCTGTGATGATGCGATGGGGTAGTCCGTAGCGATGTACGAGTTCGTCCAGGAAGTCGAGTACTCTGTCAGCCTTGGGGCATGTGACCGGCTTGACCTCGATCCACTTGCTGAACTTGTCGATGGACCAATACTCTGTTGAAACCACCTGGCGCAGTTGGCAGTGGCCTAATCATGTCGAGCCCCCAGCAAGCGAAGGGCCAGGTTGGCGGTATGGTGACTAGCTTGTAGGCTGGGACGTGTTGCTGCTTGGCGAAGTATTGGCATCCTTGGCACCTTCTCATGAGTTCTTCGGCGTCGCCCAGGGCTGTGGGCCAGTAGAAGGCTCGCCGGAAGGCCTTGCTGACCAGCGTGCGGGAAGACGCGGGGTTGCCGCAGACGCCCTTGTGGATCTCCTCCAAGATGTCCTTGCCTTCTTGCTTGGGGACACACTTCATGAGTACTCCAGAAGATGCGCCCCACTTGTAAAGCTTGTCTCCGACGAGGACGTAGGACTTGGCGCGGCAGATGAGCTACTCGGCCAAGTTCTTGTCCGAGGGAACCTTCTGCTCGCTGAGGTAGTCAATGAAGGGTTGCCTCAAGTCCACGTTGATCATCATGACCTCCTATCCAGCCGGTGGGTGCGCTGGGACAGTGGTCGGTGGCGCCGGCTCCGGGATGGATGGCGCGTGAAGCTCGTGAACGAAGACACCCGCTGGTACTTGAGCGCGGGTAAATCCAAGCTTTGACAGGACATCCGCTGCAACATTGTTGTCGTGGAAGATGTGGTGGAACTCGAGACCGTAGAACTTGTTCTCGAGCTTGCGGACTTCTAGGCAGTAGGCGTCCATGTTCTCCTTGTTGCGGTCCCAGGACTTGTTGACTTGGTTGATGACCACTACGGAGTCGCCGTAGACTAGTAGTCGCTTGATGCCCAGTGAAGCCGCGAGGCGGAGCCCGTGCAGGAGAGCTTCGTACTCGGCTTCGTTGTTTGAGACCTTCCAGAAGATCTGCAGGACGTACTTGAGTTGTTCGCCCGTTGGAGAGATCAGGAGTACCCCGACACCTGCGCCCTCGAGGTTGAGTGAGCCATCGAAGTACATCACCCAATGCTCTGGTCGCACGGTTGGAGTAGGTAGCTGGTTCTCCCGCCACTCCGCCATGAAGTCGACTAGCGCCTGCGACTTGATGGCTATGCGTGGCTTGAAGTCGATGGTGAGGGCGCCAAGCTCGACTGCCCACTTGGAGATTCTTCCAGTAGCATCTTGGTTCCGCAGGATGTCGCCGAGCGGGTAGTCGGTGACGACGGAGATCGAGTACTCCTGGAAGTAGTGTCGTAGCTTCCGCGAGGTGATGAGTACCGCGTACAGAAGCTTCTGCACAGGCTGATAGCGTGCCTTGGACTCTGACAGGACCTCGCTGACGAAGTAGACTGGGCGCTGGACTGGATAGGCGTGGCCGTCTTCCTGCCGCTCGACGATGATGGCAGTACTGACCACATGAGTAGTCGCAGCGAGGTAGAGCAGTAGCTGGTCGCCTTTGCGAGGGGCCGTGAGGACCAGTGGCTTCGATAGGAAGTCCTTGAGCTGGGCAAGGGCTTGATCCGCCTCTGGAGTCCACACGAACTACTCTTGGTGCTTGAGTAGTTTGAAGAAGGGGAGCACCCGTTCTCCAAGCTTCGAGATGAATCTGTTAAAGGCCGCCATGCACCCGGTCAGCTTCTGGACGTCTTTGATGCACGTGGGAGCTTTCATGCTGGTGATGGCGGAGATCTTCTCGGGGTTGGCTTCGATGCCGCGTTGGCTGATGATGAAGCCGAGTAGTTTGCCCGAAGGTACGCCGAAGACGCACTTGTTCGGATTGAGCTTCCAGCGGTAGTCGCGCAGGGATGCGAAAGTCTCTTCAAGGTCGTCGATGAGGGTACTGGAGTTTCTGGTCTTGACGACCACGTCATCCACGTAGGGTTCGACGTTCTTGTTGAGTTGCTTCTTGAAGCAGGCCTGGATAGCTCGTTGGTAGGTTGCGCCGGCGTTTTTCAACCCGAAGGACATGGTCATGTAGCAGTACGCGCCAAATGGGGTGATGAACGCGGTCTTCTCCTGGTCTTCTTCCTTGACCGCGATCTAGTGGTACCCGGAGTAGCAGTCGAGGAAGCAGAGTAGGTCGCGGCCCGCCGTGGAGTCGATGACTTGATCAATCCGTGGCAACCCGAAGGGGTCCTTGGGGCAGTGCTTGTTGAGGTCGGTGTAGTCGACGCACATCCTCCACTCGTTCGAGTTCTTCTCGCGGACGAGGACAAGGTTGGCGAGCCACTCAAGATTGAAGACTTCTCTGATGAAGCCAGCCGCGAGTAGTTTGGCGAGTTCCTTCTTGATGGCATCCCGTCTGTCGTCGGCAAAGCGTCGGAGGTGTTGTCGCTTGGGGGTGGCCTTAGGATCGACGTTGAGGCAGTGCTCGATCAACTCCCTGGCACTCCTGGCATGTCCGCGGGCTTCCACGCGAAGATGTCGTGGTTAGCCCTGAGGAAGTTGATGAGCGTGTCTTCCTATTTGGGGTCGAGGCCGGCCCCGATGGTGGTGGTCTTGCTGGAGTCGCCTGTTCTGAGGTCGATTGTCTTGACTAGAACCTTCTCAGCTGGCTGAGGCTTGTTGGCGCTGTCAGACTTCTCCGAGATGTCGAGTTCACTTGTAGCAAGCTTCTTCGACGCAGCGTAGACCTCCATCATAGCATTGGGTACTTGATTCGTAGAGGCGATCTCCACGGCTTCTGTGTCGCAGTCGTGGGAGATATTCAAGTCCCCTTGGAGAGAAAGTACACCCGCTGGGCTTGGCATCTTGAGTACCAAGTAGGTGTAGTGGGGCACCGCCATGAATTTGGCGATGGCCGTTCTGCCGAGGATGGCATGGTAGGAAGTCTCGAAGTCCGCAACCTCGAACTTGATGTACTCGGTACGGTAGTTGTCCCGAGATGCCCCGAAGGTAACTGGCAGGACCACTGAGCCCAGTGGAATGGCTGCTTTACCGGGGACGATGCCATAGAAGGTCGTGTTGCTCTTGGTGAGCATGTGGGTGATGTCGAGCTTCATCTTCTTCAAGGTCATGGTGAAAAGGACGTTGAGCCCGCTTCCACCGTCGATGAGGACCTTGTTGAGCTTGGAGCCCGCGACCACCGGCTTCAGGACGAGGGGGAAACGTCCTGGTTCGGAGAAGCTGGTCCATTGATCCGCGCGGGAAAAGGTGATACGTGCCTCCGACCACCTGGGAGGGGTCGGGACGGCTGGTTCCATGCTCATGACTTCTGGACGGGTAGCCTTTTGCTCTCGCCTGCTAGGTAGTCCGCCGAAGAGGACGTTGACAGTCTTGTCGGGTTCCTGGAAGTCGTTGTTATCTCCGTCGTTCTTCTTCTTGCTCTTTTTGTCGTGAGGGTGCGGTGGCTCTGGGGTACTCTTGAGTGCATGCCTAAGCTGGTAGCACTTCTCGGTGGTGTGGTTGCTGTTCAGATGCCACGGGCACTTCTCCTTTAGCAAGTCTTTGAAGATGTTGGAGTTCTTCTTCGAGTTCTCCTTCGCAGGGAGCTGGATAGCCGCGACAGTGTTGTCTAGCTTGCGCTTGCGGTTGGGACCTGAGTAGTAGTAGTTGTTGTTGTGACCGCCTTGGTTCCCGTTGTTGCCGCTGCCGCCGCCCGCATTCTGCTTGTTCTTGCCGTGGATGGCGTCGTACTTGGCGTTGGCCTTGTCTTCTTCATCCGCCCAGGACGTGATCATGTCCTTGAGATGGGGGATGGACTTGTGGCGGCGACGAACGAAGTCTTCAAAGGTGCAGCGGTGGTAGAGGCCGTCTTGGAAGAGGTCGATGACCTCCTTGTCGGTGACGTCGACTACGGTAGCGCGCCTGTTGAAGAAGCGGCGCATGCACTTGCGGAGCCATGTGAGTGGAGCTTGGTCCAGGCAGAAGGGGAAGTAGAGGCACTTGGTGTCGTTGTTGCCGCCAGCGTTCTCGATGGAGAGGGCGTAGCACCTGAGCCACTGGATGGGGTCCTGCTTTGCGTCGTACTTGGTGATCCCCAAAGGCTTGAACTTGTCGGGGAAGACCAAGTTGCGAAGTCGAGGTGAGAAGGCGGGGAAGCCGTCGTTGTCTCCTGCAGTGGTTGACTTCTTCCGCCACAGCTCCTCAATCTTCTGGCGGGCGTCGTAGCCGCCCTATGAGGCACCGAAGGAGTGGCTGTTCGCGTGGACACGGCCGCCGCGACTACCGCTGCCGCCGGCCCTCCTGTTGGCTCCATGGTTGGAGCTTCCGTCGTCGCTGCCGCTGCCGTCAAGGTCGCGGCCGCCGCCGCCGGCAGGAGCACGGTGAGGGACGACCTCGCGGTTGCTGTTGCCGCCCTGTGGAGGTCCGATGGCGTTTGAGCGAGTACGATTGGGCTGAGCCGGGAGCTCATCTCGAGTACGGTGGGGACCGAGGTTGGCGCTGCGACTTGTAGCTTTGTTGTCGCGGTGCCTGGCGGGAGGAGACTGGTTGACCCTGTTGTCGACCCGCATGAACTAGGCGTCTTCAGTGAGCTTGGCGATGACCTCCCCGGCGCGAATTCCCTAGGCCTGGCGTGCTATCGCTGTGATCGACATGAGGCATTGCTCAGGGGTAGTGTGTACTCTTCTCTCGACCGCCTCGAGAGCTTCCGCGAGGTTGCGGATGGGGAGGTTGTCTCGGAGACGCCGGCGCCATTCGCTGCGCTTCCTGTTATGCTCACGTCGAGCGTCTCTGTTGGCGGGGGTCTCGTCTGCTGGTGCATCGGCAGACAGCTCGTCGGAGGAGATGTCTTCGAGGTACTTGTCCTGAGCCGTCCCTGAAGGTCCTGGGGTGTCGCCGGCAGCCATGAAGACTTGGCGATCAGGGGTGCCAATGCTGGACTCAGAAGCCGCCACCTCAGTTGGGGTGTTTGAGTCAGCTCGGGCAAATGGTGTTCCCTCCTGGAACGGGAGCGAGTCGATGTAGGCGACGTAGCATGAGTCTCCGCTTATCAGGTCAGCGGGCTTGCGGTCTGGCCAGTAGATGAATCTCCCGGCCGGTGTGGATATTATAACCAGCCCAGAGGCCGGCCCTGATAAGGGATGCTCAGTAGAGTTGTCCTCGGACTCGGGATCCTCTGGGTCCGACCTGAAGTCGAACTTGTATGCGGAATCCAAGTAGAACCCGGAGAGGGGGTTGGAGTCCGAAGCATGGCCGGTGGCGGTGTCGGAGTCCGAGTTGTACTCGGGTACGGGTTCCTTGCCGGCCCGGCGCGAAGAAGGAGCCTCCGTGCGGGCCCGGCTGAGGATGCGGGGACCACGCGCGGAGCGCTCACGGGGTGAGGGGACCACATGTGATGGCTGAGCCGCTGGCTCGCATGCGATAGCCCATGGAGACGTCGAGTTCGAGTTGGAAACGGACTCAAGCTCGAAGTCGGCGTGGTGGTTGAAGAGACAAATTTCGCCGAACTTGCTGGCGAGTTCGCCTGTGACGACTTCAAGGAGCATCACGAAGCCGGTCTTCGGGTTGGGCGGCATGGTGAGGCAGCACTGGAAAGATCCCGCGCCGTCAGCAGTGCAGACCCAGGCGCCGAACACGAAGGTGTCGCCGCGGTTGAAGGCGACGGTTGTCTTGAAGTAGACAGGAGTCGTCGAGTTCGCCATGTGATCTCAGGCGCGCCAGCTGTCAGTGTTTTAGACCGGCAACCTACTAAGGCGAGTACCCGAAGTAGATGAATGTGGCCTCGCCGAGATGGGTAACTCGAAGGAAGAGACATGTGGCACACAATTTAGACAGGTTCGGGCCGTGAGGTGCGTAATACCGTACGTCCTGTATGCTGCGTAGCTCTGGATTGATTGGGTACGATTACAAGATGGTGTAATTGTATGCCGTGAGATGAGATTGGATGCTAGAGAGAGGTCCCTGCCTCGCCTTATATAGTCCGGGAGGCAGGGTTACAAGTCGGAGTAGGGAGAGAGTACTAGTCGAGTACGTCTAGGAGTCTTTCATACAGTTCTGGACATGTACAGCTTCCTAACCGAGTACTTCTCCTCCGTAGTCCTTATGCTCCACGCCATCAGGTACCGTGTAGCGCAAGCCGGGTAGTCCCAGGGGCCCACCGAGTAGTCGGTCCTGGTACCCACCGAGGTAGTGGGCCCAGGGAGGTCCATACGACACCGGGGAGATGAGTGAAGCTCTCGTACTCTCTCCGGTAGGTCGCATACATCTGAGCCTGAACCTGGGCATTCTCAACATGAACCTCCTTCAACACCAACCAGATTCTACAAGCCAAGTGCTCGGTGTGCAACCGATCGAACTGAGGCTGACACAAAGCACGAAACAAGTAGTCGACCGCCTTATTGTTGGCGTCGAACATGTCCATCGATCCTGGAGCAAGGAAGTTCATCGGCTGGACATAGCCTGTGTCCACCATGACATCCCAAAGGGTCTGACCCTTTCCTCGGAGAAACGCAGCCATCCGCTTACTCCACATCTGGTAGTTCTTGCCATCGTAGTGTGGAGGACCTGAACCCCATTCCTAGTACGCCATCCTTGGATCTTATACTGGTTAGAGTCAATAATGACCCGAACCTTCTATGATACCACTTGAAGTACCGATATGGCGAACAAGAGAGGGGGGAGTGAATGGGAGCCGATAAAAATTCTTCTCGAATGAGATGGAAACTCCAACAAGATGAACATGGCTTCCAACACACGTCTGCGACTCACTACCCAAGTTGTCCACGCCCACGTAGCCACTGGAGTGCCACTGGACCTAGGAACCAACACACAACCTTTCGACCTGAGAACGCAGCGAAACACCAAACCTCGAGTCCACTAACCAACACCGGTCAGACCGGTGAGCACCGCCGGTCAGACAGGTCCCTGCTGGTGAGAGTTGACGACTTCCACAGAAAGCCTTCACAACGGTCAGGACGGTGAGACACACCAGTCAGACCGGTCTAAGCCTGAATGCCCCCAAATCACCAAACAGGCCTACCGACCTCCAAACTGACCCAAACTCGAAACAACCTAAACACAGGACAACAACAAACTCACCCAGACGTTCACCTGAGCAAAAAACCCACCAAGGGTTGCACCGGACAGACCGGTCAAGAGCACAGGTCAGACCGGTGTAGCCTGGGCAGCTCGGGATGAACAGCACCCGCAGGTCAACTCCCCCAAATCCAAACTTCGATCTCCCGAATCACTCCACGGACCTGAACAAGACTTTGGGGATAGAAGGAACACCTCATGAGGAGTCCATAGCCAAGTTTAATCCCACCAAAACTTGTCCAAAAAGGAGGAATCGAAGAAATCCCGCCAAGAACACCGCTATCCCTAGAACTCAGGAAACCCCAAAAATCGAACCCCTTTACTCACGGATTTGGGAGGGGAATCACAGCCCAAACAACCATGAAGGGTTCCCACAAATTTCCCCCATCAAATCCCCAAGAGCAAGGTCCCGAAAACAACCCAAAGAAAACACCAAGAAAGGGCTCCGAAAATCACCACCAAGAACAATCGGGAACAACACATCCAAACCTTGAGGAACCACGCCGAATCATCTATACATGCCACAAAGGTTCATACAAGGTCTAGCTTGCGCCCGATCATCCAACCCTCTCATCAAGATCTCACCATGAAGCTCTCAAGCTAGTCCTATGGAAATCCTAAGAAAATAGGAAGGGAAAATAGGAAAGCAAAATGAACTAGGGTTCCAAGAGATTGGCTGCCATCCTCTCACCTCATGGGTTATATGGAGGCAACCGAAAGTCTAAAATACCCTTTCCTAACAACTAGGGATACAAGCCCATCAAGGGCGGTTTTTGAAGTCTTCAAGCTTTCTCCATCGGACGGATGCCCGACGACCGCAACCTTCTTAGCCTCGACGCAAGCCTTGCGATCCCGACGCGTGTCCTCCGCTTCAAAGATTCCAGACTGCGTCGTCGCACACCGGTCAAATCGGTGCTCCTCACCGGTCAGACCGGTACCCACCGGTCTGACCAGACAGACCCACCGGTCAGACCAGTCTGGCACTGTTGCAGCACCATCTTCGGTTTTTCGATCTTGGCTTTGGGGATCAACCAAGGAACCCAGTGGTTTTCTGGTGAACCACTGGAAAGGCCGCGAACTCGCTGTAGCTTCCGCCAATCTCCACTCATGACTCGGCTCCCACGTAGTCCCAGCTCGACCTTGGTTTTGAGGCTCAACCAAGAAACCGTCCATGACTTCATCTTGCTGTTCATGCCACCATGCGGCCCGCACTTGACCCCACTGGCCACCGGGTCCCTCGAACGAAGCCTACTTGTCTTCTCCACACCTGGAGGCCTCACCGACGACGACCTTTTGCGCTTGTTCTTCACCTGCACATACACCGGTCAAGCCGCAACCTGCACCTGCAATACTTAGCTAAGAATTAGTCCACACAACGTTTTCAATCACTCATCACACAAGGGAGCGACCATCCACCGGTCCTCGAACCACACATGGTCCTCCCAATAGAATCCCTGCTTTATTGCTTTTGCCGCTAGAGCCCTAGTTCCTATGTGTGCACCACAGAGTCCACTGTGGATTTCTTTGAGAAGTTTGAGGCCTTTTTCAGAAGTGATGCATCTCAACCACAGCTCAGTGACTCCTGATTTATACAGCTCTCCATTTACCACTGCATAGCCCCTTGCCCTTTGTTTTAATCTTTTTCCTGCAACTCATCTTGTGGTTCATGATGACCTCTCAGATAAGCCATGATGTCCTTTATGATCTTGCCTTGTTTAAGGAAAAGCATGCCTCCAAGTGTGAGGAACTAGATGTGCTTAGGGTTGAAGTGGATGAGCTTAAGGCTAGACCTGCTTTGCTAGGTGCATGCACTTCTTGCCCTGATTTGCATGAGAAAATTGATGAGATGCATGCTTATACTGTTTCTCCTGAGGCTAAATTGAAAGAACCAAATCCTACATCTTGCTCTACCTACGAAATGCATGCTTTGAAGAATTTGGAACTTGCACATTATGTTGATCGTTTGCAGGATGAGAATGATGAGCTAAGAAAGTTGATGGGTTGGTTGTCTGGTCATGAGCCTCAGTTGAGGATAATGATAGAGACTTTCAAGAGGTAGAATGGTGAGGGACTTGGGGAAAACAACGTTGGTGAGGGAAGTGAAGAAAACATTCCAAAGCCACCAAAAACCCACCACAAAAATGATTTCCTCCAAAAACCTAACCATATTAGGAACCGACTAGACACAACCCCAGCTCCACCCGTGTTTCCTTCATAAACAAATGATTTCCAAAAGCCTATCAAGTTTGTGAGCACTTCCGGGAAAGTGTTCTTGGGGAAAGAGAGTGAGCAGGCAAGTGAGGAGAAACCGGTGGAGAAGCCGAGTGGAGAGAAACCTAATGAGCAGCCCAAACCTAAGCCTAAACTTGTGAGGTTCCATTGTGGCTATTGTGGGAAAGAGGGTCACAAGAATGAGTTTTGCTTCAAGAGGAAGCGTGAGGAAAGGATGGCTATTGTGGTCTAGAGAGTCAGCAGGTGGTCAGTTTGCTAGGTGTTCTCCCCATCATGTTCAGTACGGGGATGGGAGGAGCTGTAGCTTTCAGATGCAGAGGAGGGACGGTCCACTGTCTTCCTTTCATGGTTTTGGTCCTCCTCCAGTTATAGAAGGTTGGTTCCCTCATGGTGGTTACAGCGGTGGTGTTCGTGGAGGTAGTTTTGGTAGGAAAGATGGTTTGGTTTGTGCTAACCCCACTTTCGAGCAAATGGCTCGGCACTGGTTATACTCTTTTGGTACTAACCCTAGTGCTAAGTCGTTTGTTCGCTCACGTGCTCATTTTTGTATTTCAGGTGGGAGACTTGAAGAACATTTGGTTGACTCCGGTTGCTCGAGACATATGACCGGAGACAAGGGGTGGTTCTCAAGTCTCGTCCCGGTGGTGATGAAGAGGTACATCACTTTTAGGGACAATGGGCGTGGGCGTGTGCTTTCAGAAGGTGAGATTAAGGTGAGTGAGAAGATCACTCTCACGTGTGTTACTCTTGTTCAATCGCTTTTGTACAATTTGCTTTCTGTGTCGCAACTGTTGGATTAGGGCTTTGAGGTGTTATTTCGTCCTGGTGGTTCTCGGGTTTTGGATTCTCGAGGGGACCCTGTCTGTATGGTCGTTCACAAGGGTCAAGTGTTTCGAGCTGATTTTTCTCAGTCTTCTGGTGTGGAGCGTTGTTTCTTGGCTGGTTCTTGGAGTGAGTTGTGGAAGTGGCATAGGAAGTTGGGTCACTTGAGCTTTGACCTTTTGTCTCTCTTGAGTAAACTCAATTTGTTTCGAGGATTGGCACGGTTGAGGCCTGAGAAATAGTTGGTTTGTGCGCTGTGTAGGCATGCCAAGATGGTAGCCTCTTCTCATCCGCCTCTCACCGATGTGATGACTGAGCGTCCATGCGAGCGGCTCCATATGGACCTTTTTGGCCCAGCTCGTGTGCGATCTGCGGGTGGGAAGTGGTATGTCCTGGTTGTGGTGGACGACTACTCTCGGTATGCGTGGGTGTTCTTTCTCGAGGATAAGGGGGAGACGTTTGGTTTTGTTCGGGATCTTGTCTTGAGGTTGAGGAATGAGAGGCACGGAGATGCCATACGAGCGATTCGCAGTGACAATGGCTCAGAATTCAGAATCTCTCATTTTGAAACCTTTTGCCATGACTTGGGTCTTGAACACCAGTTTTCGAGTCCGTATACGCCTCCCCAGAATGGTGTTGTGGAAAGGAAGAATAGGACCTTGTGTGAGATGGCTCGGACGATGCTTAATGAGCATAGGACTCTGAGAAGGTTCTAGGCTGAGGCGGTGAATACCACGTGCTATGCGTCGAACAGAATCTACCTGAGAGTGCATAAGAAGAAAACATGCTATGAGCTGATGCATGGTCGCACACCCAAGGTGAGTCACTTCCATGTCTTTGGTTGCAAGTGTTTTATTCTGAAGAAAGGGAAGAAGCCGGATAAGTTTAAGGCTTGGTCTGCCGATGGTATTTTCTTTGGTTATGCATCTCATTCTAGAGCATATCATGTGCTCAATCTTGAAACTAACCAAATCATGGAGACTTGCGATGTAACCTTCGACAAGACACAACCACGTAGTCAGCTTGTCTTTGAGTGTGCAGTTGATGATGAGCTTGGCGAGGAGATATTTCAGGAGAAGCATGAACATGGAGACAATGAAGATGGTGGTGTGGTGCCCCCAGCTGAACATGTACATACTACTTCGACTACGGTGGTGGACGGACCCTCTCCTACACCTATGACGACATATCAAGATCGAGGAGAAGCTATAGTTGAGGGGGAGGTAGCATCAAAGCAAGAACCTCCCCGGCGAGTACAAGTGGATCACCCAGCTTCGAAGATCATCAGCGACTTGAATGAACGCACTACACGGCCGAGGGTTCGAAACAATTCTCATTTTGCTCATGCTGCATTTGTTGCTACTTTTGAGCCGAAAGAGATTGGACATGCACTATCTGATCATAATTGCGTTAATTCAATGCATGAGGAGTTGGAGAACTTTGAGAGGAATCAGGTTTGGGAATTGGTTGACCCTCCCCCAGGGTGTAAGCCGATTGGTACAAAGTGGGTGCGGAAGACCAAAGAGGGAGAGAAAGGTGATGTGGTGAGAAACAAGTCGAGGCTTGTTGCTCAGGGGTTCAATCAGAAGGAGGGGATCGACTACGAGGAGACCTTTGCTCCCGTAGCTCGTTTGGAGGTGATAAGGATCCTTCTAGCCTTTTTCGTGGCTAAAGGGTTCAAGTTGCACCAAATTGATGTGAAGAGTGCTTTCCTGAATGGTGTGTTGCAGGAAGAAGTGTATGTGAGGCAACCACCGGGGTTTGAGAGTGAGAAATACCCCCACCGAGTGTACAAGTTGAGGAAGGCGCTTTATGGGTTGAAGCAGGCGCCTAGAGCTTGGTATGGCAGGTTGAGGGGGTTCTTGTTTGAGAGAGGTTTTGAGATGGGGAAGGTCGATCAGACCTTGTTTCTACTGAGGCAGGGTAGAGATATCCTGATTGTGCAGGTGTACGTGGATGATATTGTCTTTGGTGTCTTGTCTAACTCTCTTTTTGCAAGGTTTGCAGAGGATATGAGCAAGGAATTTGATATGAGCATGATGGGGCGAGTTGCAGTTCTTCCTCGGTCTACAAATTAAGCGATCAAAGGAAGGAACATTTGTGCACCAAGCTAAGTACACCAAGGACATTGTGCGGAAGTTCAAGATGGAGGATTTCAAGGCTATGACGACGCAGATGAGTACGACTACAGCTCTAGATGCGGACGAGGAAGGTGAACACGTGGACCAGAAGGAGTACCAGAGCATGATCAGGTCACTCCTCTACTTGACGGCGATGAGGCCGGACATCCAGTTCTCGGTATGTCTGTGCACTCGTTTTCAAGCGTCTCCGAGAACTTCGCATCGGCAAGCGGTGAAGCGCATTTTCAGGTACTTGTATCACACTCTCGACTTCGGCCTTTGGTACTCCGCGTCCTCTTTTTTTGCGCTTCATTGTTTTTCAGACGCGGATTTTGCCGGGTGTCGGTTGTATAGGAAGTCCACTTTTGGGACTTGCCAGTTTTTGGGATCTTCTTTGGTGTCTTGGTCTTCCCGCAAACGGTCGAGCGTTGCTCAATCCACTACCGAGGCAGAGTACGTTGCCTCTACTAGTTGTTGCTCTCATCTTCTTTGGGTTTCATATACCACGAGTGACTTTGGTGAGGAGTATACCCATGTCCCACTTCAATGTGATAGCACCAGTGCCATAAGCGCTGCAAAGAAACCAGTGCTCCATTCCAAAACCAAGCACATAGAAGTGAGGTATCATTTTCTGAGAGACAATGTTGAGAAAGGGAAGATAGGTTTGATTCATGTACCCACACATGACCAACTAGCCGATATTTTCACCAAATCCCTAGATCAAGCAAATTTGACTTGTTTGCGGGGGGAGCTTTGAGTGTGTTTGATTTCTTGAGTTGGGTGTGTGGGAGGCCCTTTGTAGCATATGTATAGCTTTATTTTATGCATTTCTTGCATTTGGCATAGCATATGTAACATGATGTATAAGCATCTTTGAATCTTAGGTTGCATGCATTTTGTATTATATGCATTTGTCAGGAAAAGTTTCTCCTATATACATTATTCACCGTGATGGGCTATATATGATCGTTTGCGCTAGTTTGGTATGCTATGGTTAGTTTGGCTTAGCTCTTGATGATCTTTATTTATATCCATGGTTGATGGCTATGTTGTTTGAAAAGTGTCACATATATGCTCTCTCATGTGTAAATACCTTTATATGATCTTGACACGTTTTAGTGGCTTGGTTATGCTTAATTTGTGGTTCGATAGCTAGTTTATTGATCATATGGGGCCAAAGGCTAATTTGCCATCATGTGGAGGGGCATAAGTTCCTTTTTGTCGCAAAGACATTTCATGTACCAAATATGAACCTGAAAATGAAATGTAAAATGCTTGGAAAATGTTCTCCCATGTCATATATGCTGAATTTAATTTGCTTTGGGTGCTAAACCGTTGCATGATGCCTACCAATGAGAAGTCTCATATATAGAAGTAGGCACATGGCTCGGTGGCTTTGACATGACATGAGTTGCTTGTGGGTGTTTGTGATGGTCTTATGATTAGAATGGTTGTCCTAGCATGAAGTTTGTGTGGCTTTGCCATTTTGACATGTTTTGCTCATGTTTAGGTTTTTGCTCATGAGAGGGTAAATTATCGCAAATTTACTCAAATCCTTTTTAGCCTTGTCCATTGGCTGTGAAACTTGGAAATCATGTAGTTGAGGTCATTACGAACCTCTAGAGTATCTAACTTGCTCATTTGGACTTGTATAGCTCCTAGTGATGAATTTTGTATATTTGAGAAGCTTATGTTGAAACTTTTCGCATTTTACGTTGATTCATGCATTGTCAACAATGGGCAGAAGTTTGTGCATGTTTTGGGCACCTGGGAGTGTTTGGAAGGTGTTCTAATTGGTTCGGGCAATTTTTGAGCAGTTTAGTGCAGGGCCGGTCTCTTGGGGCGGTCTAACCGCCCCCTGGCAGTCAGATGTGGTGTAGCCGGTCCAACCGCCCTGTGAAGGCGGTTTAACCGCCCTGGGCAAGGTGAGGAGAATTTTGCTCTTTGCTGCATTCCCGTGTTGCTTTGCTACATTAGTTCAGGGGGAGTGTGCTTTGGCTAAGGGGAGCTTGCATATGTGCAGGGGGGGTCTTTGTGGTGTTTGAGCTTTGGTTCAGTGGTTTGTGCTCTTTGTTTGAGCATGGTATTGTCTCGGATGTGTCGAGCCGTTGCCCTTGCCTAAGGGGTCCGAGACTTGTCTTCTTCAAGTGATCTTGTTCTTTGTCTTTCCTTGGCTTTCGATCGCTTGTTGAAGTTTCTTTTTATTTGTTTCTTTTCCTTTTTTTCTCTCGTGTTGCTTTATGTGTGTCTTGTCAATGCACTCATCAAGGGGAAGATTGAGGACCATGTGTGGTTCGAGGACCAGTGGATGGTCATTTCCTTGTGTGATGAGTGATTGACAACATTGTGTGGACTGATTCTTGGCTATGTATTGCAGGTGCAGGTTGCGGCTTGACTCGTGTTGCTGTAGGTGAAGAACAAGCACGAAAGGTCGTCGCCGGTGAGGCCTTCAGGTGTGGAGAAGACAAGTAAGCTTCGTTCGAGGGACCCGGTGGCCAGTGGGGTCATGTGCAGGCCGCATGGTGGCATGAACAACAAGATGAAGTCGTGGGCGGTTTCTTGGTAGATCCTCAAAACAAAGGTCGAGCTGGGGCTACGTGGGAGCCAAGTCATGAGTGGAGATTGGCGGAGGCTACACCGAGTTCGCGGGATTTGCAGTGGTTCACCAAAAAACCACTGGGTTACTCGGTTGAGCCACAAAACTGAGGCGGAAGACTCGACAAGGACGTGCGGCCACCCAAGCCGGTTCAACTGCCCAGGAGGGGCAGTCAGACTGCCTGGGCCGGTCAGATCCCCGGGGCCGGTCTAACCGCCCTGGTCGCTGGCGCCGAGGTGCTTCAAAGCGGAGGACACGCGTCGGGGTCGCAAGACTTGCGTCGAGGCTAAGCAGGTTGCGGTCGCCGAGCATCCGTCTGATGAAGAAAATTTGAAGACTTCCAAATTCGCCCTTGAGGGGCTTGTATCCCAAGTTATTAAGTAAGGGTAGTTTAGTCTTTTGGGTGCCTCTATATATACTCTTTGAGGGGGTGGATGGCAGCCAACTCTTGGAACCCTAGCTCATTTGTTCTTCCATTTTCCTCTAGTTTTTCTAGGACTAGCCTGAGAGCTTTATGTGAGATCAAGAGAGAGGGATGGATATATGGGTGGCAAGCTAGACCTTGTACGAACCTTCATGGTATGTATAGATGGTTCGGCGTTGTTCCTCAAGGTGGTGATGTGTTTTTGTCGTCCTTTTTGGTGGTGATTTTTGGAGCTCTTTGTTGGTGGAGTTTTGAGGATGATTTCTTGGGGTTTTTGGTGGGTATCACGTATGAGGATCTTGTGCCTCTTTGGATGGTGACTTTGCCCCCAAATCTCTATCGAATCGGACTCGATTTGGTGGTTTTTCGAGTTGGGCGAGTTCTTGACCTAGAGTGGCGATTTCTTCGATTCCTCTTGATTGTGAGCGATTCGGGTCGATTCCTTTGAAGTAGAGGTTGCCCAGGAGGTAACCCAGCTATTCCCGAAGTTTCGCTGCAATCCGTGGAGTGATTTGGGAGATTGGGAGATGGGAAGTTGAGGTTTGACCCGCAAGTAGGTTTTCTCAAAGGGGCGGTCTAACCGCCTGGAGGGGGCGGTCTAACCACCCCGGGCCTTCCAAGTTGAAGTTTTGATTTCGCCGGATTTTCCTCTCTGAGTTTGTTCGCCTTGATTAGAGGAGCGTTCGGGTGAAATTTCGGGTCGTTCTCGTGCCATTTGCTAGGAGTTCTTGCTTGGAGTTCTTTGCTGGGTACAGGTGGTTAGACCGCCCCTGGTAGCCGGTCTAACCGCCCCTAGGCCCCTGGGTGAAGTTTTGGTTTTTGCCAAGATTTTTTGGTAGCTAGCATGGCCCTGACCAGAGATCTCTGTTGGTGAAACTGTGGTGCGTTTTTGTGCTCGAAAGAGGTGTTTCGGAGGATTTCTTGGTTGCCTGGTGGAGGCGGTCTAACCGCCCCCCATACTCGGTCTAACTGCCCCCTCTAGACAGCCAGCTTTCGAGTTGTTTCCGCTGTCGTGGGTGCGTGGGTGCTGAGGTTGCTGGTAGTGTTTGTTCCTAGGACCAGTAGCACTCCAGTGGCTACGCGGTTTTGGCAAACGGAAGTAGAAGTGCGGAGTGTGTGATTTTGGGGGTCCGACCGAGAGAGTTCATCTTGTTGGAGTTTCAATCTCCTTCGAGAAGAATTTTTATCGGCTCCCATTCACTCCCCCCCTCTCTGGTCGCCTAATCGGTCCTTCATCCTGTGACCCTCGAAGTAGTGTCTCAGCTTCCTCGCAGCCATGATGACTGCATATGCAATCTTCTCCAACTCGGAATAGAAGATTTTCGAGCCAGATAGGGCTTCTGAAGCGAAATATACTGGAATCTGTTTGAGTTTTCCTTCTCCTTCCATTTCTTTTACTAATATGGTGCTCACTGCCGAATTTGATGCAGACACATATAAGAGAAGTGGTGATCTTGGTTCGGGAGGGCACAGCTTGGTCATGTTGGACAAGTAGTCTTTTAGTTCTTGGAAAGCTTGTTTCTGAGTTTTGGACCACTGAAAGTTATTAGCACTTCTAAGAACTTGAAAGAATGGTAAGCTTCTTTCTGCAGCCCTAGGAATGAACCTGTTGAGCGCGGCGACTCTTCCTATCAATTTTGCACATCCTTCAAGGAAACTGGAGCTTGCATTTCTACCAGTGCCTTGATTTTGTCAGGATTGTCCTTTATGCCCTTTATTGCGACTACGCATCCGAAAACTTTCCCTTTGTGAATGCCGGAAACACACTTTTCAGGATTCAGCTTTAGATTCGCTGCTCTCAAGTTCACGAATGTCTTTGCCAGATCACTAATATGATCTCTTCTCTGGACACTTTTGACAAGTATGTCATCCACGTATGCCAAGATGTTTCTTCGAATTTGAGGATGGAGGACTATTGCCATCATTCTCGAGAATGTGCATCCTGTGTTCTTCAGCCCCTTTGGCATTGTCACGAAACAAACGTTCCGAAGGGAGTGATAAAGCTTGTCTTTTCTTCGTCTTCCTTACGAACTCTAATCTGATGGTATCCTGAAAACATGTCCAGGAGTGAAAGCATCTCACTGTTAGCGGCATCATCTACAATTTTATCTACCCTTTCCAAGGGAAAATCGTCTTTCTTGCATGCCTTGTTCAAATCCGTGAAATCTACACACATTCTCCACTTTACATTATTTTTCTTCACTTGTACAGTGTTGGCCAGCCAGACTGGATACTTCACCTCTCTGATCACTTTCGCATCTTGCAGCCTTTGAACTTCAGCTTCAACTGCCTTCACTTTTTCTTCAGACATTTTTCGAAGTTTCTGCTTTTTGGGAGCTATTCTTTCATCTGTTTCCAGGGCATGTTCAATGATGTCCCTATCAACGCCTTGCAAATCTTTGGCTGACCAGGCAAAAACATCCTTGTTCTTATTTAGGAATGGTATGAGCTCTTTCACTTCTTCGAG
The DNA here is from genome assembly GCA_947561735.1 of Cenchrus americanus. Lineage (NCBI taxonomy): Eukaryota > Viridiplantae > Streptophyta > Magnoliopsida > Poales > Poaceae > Cenchrus > Cenchrus americanus. The sequence goes on along the minus strand of OX387242.1, from coordinate 157,414,255 downwards.
ATTGAGGTGAGCCCCAATTGTGACTGCTCTGTCGGGCATATCGTCCAAGTATACTTTCTCGGTTTCACAATCAGCTCCTATCTCAATCTTCTCTTTGTCCCGCTTGGCCTCTTCGTAAGGTTCCTTCCTTTCTTCGACTGTTTTCAGCTGGTACACATTTCTCTGGCCTGGAGTATGGCCTTTTTCTATGTTTTTGGCCTCTTGTTGATCGCCGAACACTGTGATAACCCCCTTGGGTGCAGGTATCTTCATACACAAGAATTGTTGTTTTATGACTTTGTCAAAAATCGCAAGGTATGGGTGATAGATGTTGACCACATCAAAGGTAAGAGTCTCTGTCCTGGCATTGTCATGATCTCCAAAGGATACAGGAAGCGATTGTAAGGAATCGGATGCTCGTTAGCCTAAGAGGGGGAGGGGGTGAATTAGGCAACTTAAAACCTTAACCTATGGCTTCACTACTTTTGCACAAAGGTAAACTAGAACATACTATTTAGATGTGCAACTAGGGTTGTTCTAGTGTGAAACTCCCATCCCAAAAGAAGTTTGCAACCTACAGCTAATCCTAGCATGATATTACTCTAGGAAAGAAGAGGCAAGCAAACATTGCAAAAAAGTAAATGCGGAAACGTAAAGGGAATGAGAGGAAGAAAACTCTTGACACGCGATTTATCCCGTGGTATCGGTAGGCACTAAGCCACCCCTAGTCCACGTTGAAGCACTCACACAAGAGTATTGCTTCCCGGCCACCAAGTCTCTCCCAAGAGCACCACTTCACTCGCCACAAAGGCTAGCCACTTAGGCACTTGTCAAGCTCCCTTGGTCACCTTGATGCCACCTCCACTAAGGAGCTTTTCCGCCAAGGAAGGGGGTCTCCACGTCCCCCGCACAAAGTGTCCTCGCCGCTCCACACCAAGCCGGAGGGTCGATGACGATTTCTGGTGAGCCACTTAGGCCCCAAGGCTTCCGGCGAACCTTGTACAACTGGATTCACTCAAGAATCACCTCACAAGGTTGACACAACCTTGCACTCACTCAGCTCTAAGCTAAGCCTAGCACTAAGCACATACACAAAGCATATGCAAGTCTAAGGATGAGCAATTAAGCAGTTGGATGGATTGGATATGATCTTCAATGTGTCTTGAACTCCTCTGTACTTCCACACAATCCAGCCACCTCAAATGGGTGGGTGGAGGTATAAATAGCCCAAGGCATCAAACTAGCCATTGGCTAAAAGCTGCTGAAAGTTGTACCGTCGGATGATCCGACGCTATACTTTTTCAAGGTGTCGGTTCATCCAGTTCTACTAGCCGTTGCCACCACCGCATATGACCGTTGACACAACTGCTCCGACGCTATGCACCGACGGTCCGTCAAATCATCCAGTGCTGAAGACCACGCGTCCAAGTCGTCTTTGTTAGCTTCCACGTGACCGTCGGATAGACCGACGCTACCCCTATACCAAGGCTTCGGATCATCCGGTGCTGAAGGCTTTGTCTTGGCACGTCTCTGTATGAATTCAAACTAAGTATCGGATAGACCGACGGTGTCCCCACTCAGACCGTCGGATCATCTCGTTCTACTGTCTTCCTTGCTCTTCCTCTGCAACTTGTCCGACGCTACTAAAAAGTGGACCGTCGGTTCATCCGACGGTACCTAGGGTTTGACCCTGTGTACCAACTCGTCCGACGATTGTACCAACGCTTGTTAAATTGATACCATCGGTTCATCCGACGGTGGCTTTTCTTTTCCTTTTCTTGCTCGGTTTTGACCCTTTGTTTTGGCATTTTGGCATGTGGTTTTCTTGCATCCTTTGGACCTAGAAGTGTCTACAAAGACATGCTAAAACAATATGGTTAATCCCAATGATCATGTTGTCATGAATCACCAAAATCAAACTCGGACTTAATTGCTTAGGAGGCCATGTTCGCTACAATCTCCCCGTATTTGATGATTTATGACAACACAACCAAAGCAAGCATAAATTAGCAAAAATTGACAGAATTAGAACCACTTACACTTGCTTTGATGCTTACCATCATCCAAACTCCCCCTAGATCAAACTTCCCCCTTTTTGATCTTATGTTCACATTATCCCCCTTTGGTCTCATATCCTTGAAACCACTTGTATGCTTAAGCCACAAGCTTGCTTTGGTCTCACATTCTCCCCCTTTGGAATAAAATCTCCAAAAAGTCCCAAAGGAAATGGGTCCAAGGAAACTAGCAAGACCTAGCAAACATAGCTCAAAGGAGAAATGTTAAATGCAAGGGAGAAAGCCACATGAACTATGATCCATATCTAGGATATCGATGAAGATACCACAAGTGAGAATAACTAAGGTGGATCAAAAGCTCATGAGACAAGCATGATACAAACTAAGCTCCCCCTAAGTGTGTGCACAAAAGGATACCACTTGTAAGACAAATTAGTGAGAAACAAGTGCACAACTACAAACTTGAAAGACAAGGAAGCTTAGAGCATATCATGCAAGGGGGTAGCTCAAAGGACAGGAGATAAGACAAATGGGTTCTTGTTACATTACCACTTGTAGATATCACTTGTAGTCTTTTGATCGTTGCATACCTCCGGGGATGATCCTCTCTACCTTGTTGGCACCACATTGAGATGAGCCTCTTGGAGATGATATCACTAGGTGACACCACTTGAAAGAAGCTTGTATAGAAACACTTGGGATACCACAAGGATTAGGAATGTATGAGTACATTGCCTTTGAACTTATATAGACATAAGCTCGCAAGGACATGACTCAATAGCATGAAGCTCATATTGCTATATTCACTCTTTTAGAGATGTTAGATCACATTGAGAGTGAAATAGCATTCTCTTAGAATGAAGTACCACGCCGGAACGCGTCACCAAGGGACTACATAAGATAAGCTTGAAACAATGTTAGTCCCACAACCAAACCATAAGATGAGCTTCCCCTAAATGTGTGCATTAGTGTTTGAATGACCAACTAAATGTATGCACATTGTTTACGACAACAAAAGGGAACCTAACCTATAGCTTTCTCATGATGCAAAGAGATATATATGAAAACATGCACCATGAAAGAATAAGTGTAGCTTTCCTACACACTAATCATACCATGTAAGTTGCTCATGGGTTAGCGCATGACACAAGCAACCTACCATATGTAAACATTGCAACAAATGCAACCTAAAGAAGGCAATGGAGCTACAATGATACAAGAGATAGGTACTAGTTTCCATTACCTCAATCGGGGAACTTGGGCAACACATGTCCAACTTGAAAGCTTGGCTTGTAGGCATGAATTTCCTCAACTTCTTTGTGCCAAGCCTCCCAAGTCCCCACACTTATGGCCTTCAAGTGGCCTTTGGAACCCAAACCATTTAAGGATCCTTCATGTTGATGAAGACTTCCTTGGGCACCCAAATGGGTTGATTCCAACCCCACTCCTCCTTCATCTTCCCAACCTTGTGTGCAACCACCTTGCCACTTGCCTTCTTCTTAATGATGTAGGTGTTGCTCTTGGTCTTGTTCTTGCGGTTGGGCTTGGTGTATATGAGGGAGCTATTGATGGTTGGCTTCAACTTCTTCTCTCCCTTGTCCATCTTCTTGACAAATTGAGGGCATTTGTAGAACTTTTGCCCTTCTCCATGACACTTGTAGCAAGTCACAGTTGCACACTTCTCAAGCTTCTTCACCATGGAATAACGGTTATCTTGAGAAGGTTGGACTTTGCTCTTCATGTCTTGAGATATGTCCACTTGTTTTTCATCGTTCTTTCCCTTGCCCATCAATCTTGTCAACATCTCTCAGAGCCATTTCACTTCTTGCTTGAGCTCATCATTTTTCTTGCCTATGAGACAATCACATTTTTCTACAACAACATTCTTATTGCAAGATGGTGCGCAAGATTCATCAATTAAATCAATGCAAGAAGTTGAAGCATCTACCTTGGATACAGGAATTGCACAAGGGATAGATGATTCACCAAGCTCAAAGGAATTACTTGTTGTAGTCTCATTGCTCTCAAGCTTAGATTTTAGCTCATCACACTCCTTTCTAAGAAATTTGAATTTGCACAACAAATGTTCATAATTTGTAGCAAGGGTTGCACTAAGATAATTGAGAGCATTGAGTTCTTTAATTTCATTAGCTTGTTTCTCAAGAATTCCTTTTTGCTCATGGACTAGCTCAACAAGATCATCAAGAGGGGTGTTGTCAGATTCATCATCACTTACATTGCTTTCCATACCTTGGGCCATAAGGCACATGTATGGTGATGATGAGGGACCATGCATGAAGCAGGTGGTGGAGTTCTTTCTTGATACATCGCTTGATCTAGAAGAACTTGATTCTCCACGACTTGTCCACTCACGGACGGCGATAGTTGCTTTTTGCCTTGGTCTCCTGTCCTTGACCACCTTCTTCTCTTAGGCTTGTGCTCGATCTTGGTGAACTTGATGTGTTGATGATGACGCCCTTCTCTCAAGTGGACATTGTAGCCGTACATGTTGACTTTCTTCACAGACTTGAAGATCTTCTTCACGTACTCGGCCACCATGGATTCAGCCTCTTCATCACTTGAGGAATTTCAATCGTCACCATCATCACCATCATCCTCGCTTGAGATTCCATGAGTAGCCATCCTACACAACATCTTCTATTGTTGGCTTGAGAGAGCATGGCTTGTAGTTGGAGAGGATGGTTATTGGGACTTTTCTTGGGGTGCCTTCTTTGACTTGGGCATGAGTTGAAGCTCATGTGCCATGATCTTGCTCAAGATATGAGATGGTTTCAATTCTTCGAGCTTCTTCTCGTAGATGATTGCCTTCACCAAGTCATAATCGGGCTTCCGGAGACTTTGAAGGATCTTGCGGTTGATATTCAAGTCCGTGATGTCCTTCACACCTAAAGCATTGATCTCATTGACAAGCACATTTAGGCGTGAGTACATAGATTCGGCATTTTCATTTGCAAGTTGCTTAAAGATATTGAATTCCTCAAGGAGACAACTGTAGCGTTCATTAGCAACTTCTTTTGAACCCTCATTTTGCTCCTTGATGGTTTTCCATAGCTCATGAGCATTTTCACAAGTAAGAACTCTATTGAAAAATGCCTACATCTAGTGAGGACAAAATGATACTTTTAGAAATTACATCAAATTGCTTTTCCTTTCTAGTACCATTTTTCATGCCCTCATCGGTGACTCTCCAAACATCAAGGTCCTTTGCTTGGAGATAGGCCTCCATGAGAACCTTCCACCGAGGATAGCCTGTGCCATCGAAATGTGTAGCCAAACCATGGTATCCACCCCTTTCATTCCTCTATAGAGCAACTCACTAGGCGGTGAAGCCTAACCGTTCCAATGAGCCAGTTTTCACAAGTTACCAATCGAATTGGTGTTTCCTAGTGAAGGAAGTGAGAACCTGGATTTGATACCACATGTAAGGAATCGGATGCTCGTTAGCCTAAGAGGGGGAGGGGGTGAATTAGGCAACTTAAAACCTTAACCTATGGGTTCACTATTTTTGCACAAAGGTAAACTAGAACATACTATCTTGATGTGCAACTAGGGTTGTTCTAGTGTGAAACTCCCATCCCAAAAGAAGGTTTGCAACCTATAGCCAATCCTAGCATGATATTACTCTAGGAAAGAAGAGGCAAGCAAAGATTGCAAAAGAGTAAATGCAGAAACGTAGAGGGAATGAGAGGAAGCAAACTCTTGACACGCGATTTATCACGTGGTATCAGTAGGCACTAAGCCACCCCTAGTCCACGTTGAAGCAATCAGACAAGAGTATTGCTTCCCGGCCACCAAGTCTCTCCCAAGAGCACCACTTGACTCACCACAAAGGCTAGCCACTTAGGCACTTGTCAAGCTCCCTTGGTCACCTTGATACTACCTCCACTAAGGAGCTTCTCCACCAAGGAAGGGGGTCTCCACGTCCCCCGCACAAAGTGTCCTCGCCGCTCCACACCAAGCCGAAGGGTTGATAACGATTGCCGGTGAGCCACTTAGGCCCCAAGGCTTCCGACGAACCTTGTACAACTGGAGTCACTCAAGAATCACCTCACAAGGTTGATACAACCTTGCACTCACTCAGCTCTAAGCATAGCCTAGCACTAAGCACATACAAAAAGCATATGCAAGTCTAAGGATGAGCAATTAAGTACTTGGATGGATTGGATATGATCTTCAATGTGTCTTGAACTCCTCTACACTTCCACACAATCCAGCCACCTCAAATGGGTGGGTGGAGGAGGTATAAATAGCTCAAGGCATCAAACTAGTTGTTGGCTAAAAGCTGCTGAAATTTGTACCGTCGGATGATCTAACGCTATACTTTTCCAGGGCGTCGGTTCATCTGCTGCTACTAGTCGTTGCCTCCATCGCACATGACAGTTGACACAACTACTCCGACGATATGCACTGACGGTCCGTCGGATCATTCGGTGCTGAAGACCCCGCGTCCAAGTCGTCTCTGTTAGCATCCACGCGACCGTCAGATAGACCGACGCTACCCCTTGACCAAGGCGCCGGATCATCCGGTGCTGAAGGCTTTGTCTTGGAGCGTCTATGTATGAATTCAAATTGAGCGTCGGATAGACCGACGGTGTCCCCTCTCAGACTGTCGGTTCATCCGGTGCTACTGTCTTCCTTGCTCTTCCTCTGCAACTCATCCGACGCTACTAAAAAGTGGACCGTCGGTTCATCTGACGGTACCTAGGGTTTGACCCTGTGTACCAACTCGTCCGATGATTGCACCGACGCTTGTTAAATTGATACCGTCGGTTCATCCGACGGTGGCTTTTCTTTTCCTTTTCTTGCTCGGTTTTGACCCTATGTTTTGGCATTTTGGCATGTGGTTTTCTTGCATCCTTGGGACGTAGAACTGTCTACAAAGACATGCTAAAACAATACGGTTAGTCCCAATGATCATGTTGTCATGAATCACCAAAATCAAATTCAAACTTAATGGCTTGCGAGGCCATGTTCGCTACAGCGATATCTTTCCAACTGGTTTGATTGGTTTTCCTCCGAAACCTTGCAGTGGGTATTCTGGCGGGTGCAACATGTGCTGGCTCAGGTTCATTTTCTCGAAAGTTTTCAAGAATAAAATATCTACCAAACTTCCATTGTCTACTAGGACTTTTCCAATGATCCACCCAGCTACGTTTACCTCAATGACCATGGCATCATTGTGAATCACGGATTTTAGTTTGAAATCCTCTTCGGTGAAGGTGATTGGCACCTTGGCCCATTCTGGTCGCGCAGCTGGACCGTCATTGATGATGGTGTTCACAGACCTGAAATAATTGTTTCTTTGCTTCTTAGTTTCGAATTCCATGGCTGAGCCTCCTGAAATTGGCATGATGGTCCCGAAGGATGGCAAAGCTTTCGAGTTCTGGGGTCTTGAACCTGATTCTGGTCATGACGAACTAGCAGGTGGTGGTGGCAAGATTTCTCGAATTGGCTGTGGTTGCTGGATTGACTGAATTGTCCGCGATTGAGTGATAAAGTTCAAGACCACAACCTAGACTTAGCTCCAACAACAACAAAATTAATTATGGGAGATGGTAGAACTATTAAACCTCTAGGTATTGCTTGCAACATGAAAGTAAAAATCTCTGGAAATGTATACCAACCGATTTCTTTGTTATTGATGCTTACCATAGTAATCATGATCACATAATCCTAGGTAGGCCCTTTCTTAAGTTGGTTGATGCTGTGTTGGATGCCGGAGAAGGCAAAGTAACAATGAACCTTAATGTAACAAAGTACACATATAATTTTCTTCGCGTTTCTAAACACCCTACACCCTTTCCTCCCGAAGAAAAAGTAGACGAGGTATATAGTCTTTGTTTTGTTGAAACCCTTAGAGACCCGTTGCAAAGAGCGATGAAAAATCAAATTGGTAATGAAAAAGACGAAGAACTAGAGGAAGCAACAAAAAGCTTAGAACCACATGATGGAAGCGTGGAGGAAGGAAAATTTGAGGACATAGGAGAAATAAAACCCGAGGAGCCACAAGTGCCCGAGGTAGACCTTAAACCTTTGCCCAAAGGATTAAAGTATGAAATTTTGGGCCCAGACAAGACTCATCCAGTCATCTTGAGCGACGAGTTGAGTCCCGAACAAAATGAGAAGTTGCTGATTTTATTGAAAAACCATAGGAAGGTGATTGGATATTCGAGTAATGATCTCAAAGGTATTAGCCCAGCCTTTTGCACTCATCTATACCAATGGAAGACCAATGTAAGCCCATAGTGGACCACCAAAGGAGGCTAACTCATGCCATGCGAGAGGTAGTAAAGAAAGAGGTCATCGAGTTACTTGATGCCGGAATCATCTACCCGGTTCTGCATAGCGAGTGGGTGAGCCCGGTACATTGTGTACCAAAGAAAGGAGGTTTAACCGTGGTGAAGAATGAGAGGAACGAGTTGATACCACAAAGAACCGTGACTGGGTGGAGGATGTGTATCAATTATCGTAAGCATAAGAAAGCGACAAAAAAAGATCACTTCCTCCTACCATTCATTGACGAGATGCTCGAGAGATTAGCGAACCACGCTTATTTTTGCTTTCTCGATGGGAACTCGGGGTTCATGCAAATCCCCATTCACCCAGACGATCTACACAAAACAACGTTTACATGCCCTTACGGAACGTTTGCATATAGAAGGATGCCCTTCGGTCTATGCAACGCTCCGGCCTCTTTTCAATGTTGCATGATGGCCGTATTTTCGGAATTTAGAAATCGTCGAGGTGTTCATGGATGATTTTTCCGTTTATGGGAAGACGTTCATGGATTGCTTGGCAAACTTGGAGAAGGTCCTCACGAGGTGTGCGGAGGTAGACTTGGTGTTAAATTGGGAAAAGTTCCACTTCATGGTTAAGCAAGGCATAATGCTCGGACATGTTAAATCTGAGAGAGGCATTGAAGTGGACAAGGCTAAGGTAGAGATGGTTGAGCAACTCCCACCTCCGACGGATGTTAAGTCCTTAAGGAGCTTTCTAGGCCATGCCGAATTTTATAGAAGATTTATTAAGGACTTCTCAAAGATCACTAAGCCTTTAACACATCTCCTTCAAAAGGATGTGGCCTTTGACTTTGATGAGAAGTGCCTAGCGGCATTCCGGACCTTGAAAAGTGCGTTGGTGAGTGCTCCCATTATTCAACCTCCGGATTGGAGCCAACCTCCGGATTGGAGCCGTTCGCGTGGTTTTGTGTCAAAGAAAGGAAGGCTGAGTTCACGCCGTTTACTACGCTAGCAAAACTCTTAATGGGGCACAATTAAGATATGCCACTACGGAAAAGGAGTTGCTAGCGGTGGTATTCGCTTTCGAAAAATTCAGATCTTACATCGTGAACTCGAAGGTCATTGTTTACACCGATCACGCAGCCATCAAGTATCTCTTGGCTAAGAAGGAAGCTAAACCGCATTTGATTCGTTGGATCCTTCTTCTCCAAGAATTTGATGTTGAAATTCTTGATAAAAATGGGGTGGAGAATGTTGTGGCCGATCATTTGTCTAGGGTGAATCGTGGACAGAATGATAAAGAGCCCATAGAAGATAAGATGAGAGAAAACCACCTCTATCGAGTTCTCGATAAAGACACTTGGATGATTGATATCATTCGAGCAATTCGGAAGATGCCTCTCGATCATCTAGATAAAAACTCCCAAAAGAAGATAATCTCCGAAAGAAGAAAGTACTTTTGGGATGCACCATACCTCTTCAAACTTGGCAATGATGGAGTGATGAGAAGATGTGTGCCAAGAGAAGAGAGGTTAGAAATTCTGAGAAAGTGCCACTCGACGAAGTACGGTGGACACTATAGCCATTTTCGAACCCAAGCAAAAGTATGGTCGAGCGGATTCTATTGGCCGGAGATGCATGAAGATACTAAAAGATATATTGCATCATGCCCCGAATGCCAAAGAACCGGAAACATCTCTCAAAGAAATTCTATGCCCTTGAATTACAATCTACAAATCGATTTATTTGATGTATGGGGTATAGACTTTATGGGGCGTTTCAAAAACTCATGCGGATATGAGTATATGCTAGTCATGTTTGATTATGTGTCCAAATGGGTAGAGGCTATGCCATGTCGTAAAGCTTCCACGGAGGAGTCCATTACTATGATCAAGAACGTGATTTTTCCTCATTTCGGTACACCGAGAATCTTGATAAGTGATGGAGGAACTCACTTCACCGGGAAGAATTTCAAAAAGTTCTTGTCCAAGTTGGGGATTGAACATAGGGTCTCTACGGCCTATCACCCAAAAACCAATTGACAAGCGGAAACGTCAAATACGCAATTAAAAAGCATCCTCAACAAAACCATAGAGAAGGGAGGCAAAGATTGGTCAAAGAAATTAGACGGAGCTTTGTGGGCTTATTGAACGGCGTTCAAGACACCGATAGGTATGACCCCTTATCAATTTGTCTTTGGAAAGGCTTGCCACCTTCCGGTTGAGTTGGAACATAAAACCTACTGGGCGATTAAAGAGATGAACCTTGATCTCGATGCCGCGGTGGTGAAACGAAGAATTCAAATAAGCGAGCTAGAGGAGATGAAGTTGAAAGCATATGAAAATGAAATCATATATAAAGAGAGAATCAAAAGGTGGTATGATAAAAGATTGAAGAAGAAAGAGTTTAAAGAAGGGGATAAGGTCCTCCTCTACAATTCGAGGTTTAAAACCTTCGGAAAGCGGAAATTGCAAAGCAAGTGGGACGGACCGTATGTTGTGCATTCGGTGCTCTCCAACGGAGCGGTGACCATTATGGATGTAAAAGGCGATCATTTTATGGTGAATGGTCAACGACTTAAGGTTCACTACGAACCTGACGCTGTGCCCCTTCACCATGTTGATGTCTTCACCATGGAAGAAGAGCCCGAACGTCGCACCTAGGACGATAAACAAGGCATGAATTTCTGTAAATAGTTTTTCTTTTAATTTTCTGGATTTTTCTCGCGAAGATTTACTGGGCCAACTTTTTCCCATGGGCTAAGGAGGCGAAAAAATGGCGGTGCACAAAAAACCGGACCGGCCCGGCCCCCGAGACAGGGTAGGCCGGCCGGCCCAGTCCGACCGGTCCAAGTGGGTCCCGGCGGCGGTCGATCCCGGTTTTTGCCCGAATTGCTCCTTTTCGACTTCCTTCTTCGGTCAAAAAATTTCAAGGGAAGTTTAAAAAAGGAAAATGAGGTCCCTAGGGTTTTCCTCTTCAAGTAATATTTTGCACCCACGCAGCAGCCATTGTGTCCCCGAGGAGCTTAGAGTTGAAGCAAGAAGCCAAGGAGCCATCGATGGAGGAGGCGAAGTGATGCGAGCTCAAGCTACCCGTCGAGATCAAGAGGACCGCCCGCATCCATTGCGGAGGGCGTGTCCCGACCGAAGATATTGCATCTCGCAACCCCGTCGAAGGAGAGAAGGTCCCTACGCCTGTTCGAAGGTTGGCGTGCATCCAAGGCATGAAGCGGAAGGACTACAAGGAGGTGTCGCCCGAGCCTAAGGACTATGGGAGTAGCGACTACTCCGACGATTGTAGCCCGAGCTCGTGGGCGGCCAGCAGAAGAGATGATAATGATCTTTACATTTGGGATGAGGTGCCCAAGGAAAAGACTCCCGAAGGCCCCAACGACGGCGGCGACGACGACGGCGACGACAATGGTGGTGGCGACGACGGCGGCGAAGACAATGGTGGTGGCAATGACGGCGGAGACGATGGCAATGACGACCCATTCAGATTGCATCCGATGTGTTGTGAGGCTTGCCGTCACTCCATCGCGGATCTCTACGCGTTGGTCGACGAATGTCTCCAAGCCATGGAGGCGATGAGGCAGCATTTGGAGGATTTGAAGCGCGTAGTTGAAGACGACTACAAGTTCCTTAACCGCAACGTGCGCAAACTTTTTGGCATGGTAGGGAACATGAGAGGCAAGTGGTGAAATAGTTGTGGGAAGTACCACTAGGTCTAGTTTTCCCTTTAAGAATTTTGTAAGATACGACGAGGACGTCGTATGTTTTTAGCGTGGGGGAGAGCTATCTAGCTAGCCTTAGCTTTTAAGCTTCAAGTTTAGGTTCGGTTTGATCTTCGAGAGAGTCTTAGAGTTTAAAGAGAGTCTTAGAGTTTAATGAGTCTTAGTTTCCGAGTGTGTTTTTAAATTTTTGCAAGTTTGGAGTGTCTTAAATTAGTGTTGTGTCAAAGAGAATCAAATAAAAAGAGTCTTTATATATTTTGTGTCTTGTGTGATGCTTATCTTTATTCACTTATTTGTTTATCTTTGATTCTTGATATATGAACATAAGTGTGTGGTTTGAAAAACGTTTACCGTGGTGCTTAGTGGAATTGCTACTACTAAGAGTACCCATACCACACTTCGATCTTAAGCTTCACATGTTAGTTGTTCTATGTTCAATGCTAAAAGTTGGAGGATTTAAATTCTGAAAATTAGCTAAAAAACCTTGTAATAAAGGTTAGCAAAACCTCTTTTTCCAAGTTGAGAGTAAGAAAAAAATCCTATACAAAGCCAATTTATTGTTTGCTCCACCATAAGTGTGATTAGCACGATGAGTTAGGCTAGGATCCTTCTCTCTTGGGAGTTTCAATTTCGAGCAACGATCATGCTCTTGTGCTTATCTTTTGTTGCTAGCCTCGTCATGCATTCGTTAACGTGACTTTCACATCGGAAGTCCCGTACATCGCCGAATTCCATACCCAACCCTATACATCTCTTTTGTACATGGCATTCCTTGAACACAACCTACTCTCAAAGTTTCGTCTCGTCTGTAGCATGATTTATTTAAAATTTCAGATTGTATGCATGCAAGAAAGAGAGGAGTTGAGAGCTTTGAAAAGTTGTCAAGAGAGGGGAAAATAAAGAGAAAATTATGAGTATGGAAAAGAAAGAAATAAAAAAATATATAATAGAAAAGTAAAGAGAAATAAAAAAGAAGAGAAAGAGAAAAGAGGAGTGGCAAGAAGGATATGAGAGGGATGAATCAAGTTAAAAAAAATAAAAGTGCAAGGATGGATGTCACGTTGTTGAGAGATGAAACTTTCACTCTTTTTCCAACCATGTGCAATCTGACAACGAGGATGTCATCGGTGCCTCGTAGTCATAATTTTCTTTTGCCCTTGCACATGTCCATCATTCTAAATCTTCTCATCCTTGATACCCCTACATATGGTTAATTCTCATGATCATTGGCTTTGAAAGGTAAACAACCATTAGAGGAAGTTCTTAGTTTGACAATACTTGTGTTGATTGCGCCAGCCCTACCTATAGCTCCACTTTACATGTTATATGAAAGACTTATGGGAGGTGAGAGTTTTATAAAATTGGTTTAAGATAGCCACCTCATATGTGACATGAGAGAGCTTGGAGAAAGGTTTTTGTATAATACTTGTTGTAGGATTTTTTTGAAAAATCATAAAAACCCTCCGATGGAAGCAAAGAAGTAAGCTTGGCTGAGATTGAAGCCTTCGAGTGAAGAGTTTTGAGTTGTGGGGCAAATCTTGACGTGGTAAAGATTCTAAATGCCCATGTTTATGTTTGATGATCATTACATTATGTTTATGTATTAAGATGAAAGGATTGACTAACTTATGAAGAAGGATTAGAGGTACACGATTGCAACACTTTGGACGAAGTTCTTTTACGAGTACTTGGTCGAGGACGAGCAAGAGCTAAGCGTGGGGGAGATGTTGACGGTGTATTTTGGTACACCAAGCATGTTCATTACACTTTGGTTTGGATTTGATTATGGAACTAACCCGCCACTAGGCAAACTAATCATATGACAAGTTCATCTATGTGCATGCATTTGGAAGTGTTGTGTTTATGTAGGAAAACATGGACATAAAGGACGGCTTCGCAACAAGTTCAAAGGAGCATTTACAGAGTCTTGTTCGTGTTCATGAGTTTGATGAAATCAGTTCCAATGGTGGCAAGGACCGAAGTGCTACGAGGTACACCCCCGGGGATTGAAACGTAAAAGACCGAACTTCATGCGCGGAGAACCTCCATCTTGGACACGAGGATGACATCGTCAAAATCATGCAAGTGGAGGGGGCAAAGTGCATAATCACCTGAGGACCCACGGGAGCGAAGGGGCGACCGAACCGGGCCGAGATGGGCCCAGGCCGGTCGGCCCGGCCGGCCGGCCCAGCCCACTCCGGGGGTCGGTTCGGCCACCCTTTCCTTGCACCCGAAGGATCTTCAACCCTAAAACCATGGAGGCGCCGCCATTCGACAGGGGAAGAGTCATTCGCACCAGGAGGCCATCCACAAGCTAGAGAGAGAGGAGCGACATTTCCGGAGGGAGATCAACCACCTCGAAGGAAGCACCCACAAGTGGAGAAGAAGGAAAACACCGTCGGAAGGGAAACGATGATCAATGGTGCTATGTCTTGCACCTTGATGGGGTAATCTCTTTATTCCCATGGGTTGTAATCGATCTTGAGATGTAATCGCACTTTGTAAGATTATCTATATATCATCTTGTGTTGAATATACTTTAATGCTTAAGGTTAGCAACCATGCCGTAAAGGGAGTAAGAGCTCTAATGCTTTCTTGGATCCATTCAATACGCCGTGTCCATCATAGGTCTAGTCATGAATACCTTCGCATAGTGACAATATGAGAGGAGGGAAAGGGCGAAACTGTGGTCACAACCCCGATAGATTAGATTGGTTTTCATGTCTTTAAGCGATTGCATGCTCTAGTATCGTAGAACCATGTGCGAGTGTCTTTTATCTTGATATCTTGATCATTCTCTCTAGTGTAGTTTAGTTGTTTTCTAATTTAATCGTAGTTATAGTTTTAGTAGCTAGTGTGTAAAGGTAGATCGAACGCTTGTAATCCCCGTGCTCCGCGGATTGACAAGAACCTTGGGAATCCCGTGGTGAAAAAGGTGTGGGGTTCGTACACTTGCGAATCGTAGAGGGATACGTCGTTTATCCGTCAACATGGGTGTTTGCCGAGACCTTGTTGGAGAATTGCACCCATCCAAGGTGCCCCAACATATAATATATGTCCATGCCAAAACTCAAATAGTTGAGTGCTTGATCGTCGAAATCGACGTTTGCCACAAGCCTCTTCTCAAGACGAGATAGTTTCTTCTCCTCCTCCTCCGACAATATGATGAAGCCATATGTGGATTACCACGGAGTGTATGGAGGTGGTGCGGATGAACGGGTCGATCGACGAGGTGGGACGGGCAGCTCCTCCGTACGCCCTTAAGGTTCGGTAAATCTCATGGATGTGCTCCTTGTTGCCCTCATACCACAGAGGAGGAGAGTGTCGTTCCTCCTTGGCGGTGCCGTGTCCTCCTCCATGCTCCGAGGAGACTCAGAAACTGAGTGCCTCCTCGAAGACGTCATTGAAGACGTCTTGGATGACGATGACCCCTTCTTCTTGGTGAAGAGACTTGTGGTTTTCTTCCACGTGATTGTAGCACTCTTATCTCCACTAAAATTCCGGGTTGCAACCAGTAGCTAGGCACTTAAAAACTTACTTCGGAATGTGGACTTCGAGTGGATTAAGGGTGTGTATTGTTTGAGCTATCAAGCTTGGGAAGGTTGGCTATGTCTAAGGTGGTTCGGGGCACAAAAACTTGACCACACAAACTGAGGAAGGAGAGGGATGCTTGCCTGCAGAAGACGGGAGCCGGGGGGCTCCTTTTGTAAGGGAGGCGGGCCGGCCTGGGCTGACCGGCCTGGGTGGACGCGTGCCTCCCCAGGGCTCCATTTTCCTCCATCACGATCATTTCTCCTCCATGACTTCCTTGCCCACGTGCTTCACGAGTTGCACCGCCCAAACGCTCTCGTCCACTCCTTTTCTTGCATTATTGGTCCTTCCATTTGATGCTTCATGCTTTGAGTCATGTCCATGCTCCCTTGCTCCACTTGCATCACATGTCACCATGAATTTCCTGCAAAGTTATGCTTGCTGCCCACCCATGCTTGTCCTTTGCATGTGGTCTTGATGAAAGTTGATGAAAGTGCGTCCAATGGTGCATGCATGATTAACTTAAACTAGATTGCCTCCCTCTAAGTATGTTTAAGGCTAAGCACTCCTCTAATTTCGAAAATTAAAAATATTTTCAGAGCTATGGAATAGTTCAAACATAAATTTAGAGAAGTTTTAAGCCATTAAAAACAAATGTAAGTCAAAAATATTTTCCGACTATATTGATATTGGTCTCTCAGATATAGTTTGCCTTCATTGGTTGAGAGCAAACTTTTCCCGACTTGATCATGGGGGCATAGGTTTAGGTTCCAATTTTGTCCAAATGAGAGAGATTTTAAATAAAATAAAATTAAAGGAGGCTTAGAAAAAATTCTAATCATAGAGAAACCAAGGATATAGATTTTTAAACCAACCAAAAGTTTAGTTTCTATGTTCACGCGAGTCCTACCACGTGCTGAAATTTAATTAACACCTAAGTATAAGTCGTGGCTCTACTAGTGTGTTTTTAGCATGAAAAACAAGTCAACCACAACACCATAACTAGGATGAATGGTTGAGTGAGGTTCTGAATTTATTTGGTTGTGGTTTCTCAAAAAAAGAAACAAACATACACATAGGAGGGTTCATGTAAAGGGTTTATGATCATGCAAAATATTCAACCAAGAATTATGTCTCTAATATTGTTCAACCACTTCTAAGTCTAATGTCTTTGCGTAATAAAATTTAAAACTAAATTATTTAAAAAGACTCGAAAAACCTGGAATCGGGTTGTCCTCCCGGTAGCTTATTCTTGACTTGACGAAACGGGTTGCCTCCCGCCTAGCGCTTCGTTTTTAGTCCATAGCTAGACTTCTTCACTTGATTACTTCGGATCAACGCTCTTTGCGGGCGTTGCAATCTTGGGTACCCACTTCCGCACCATCTTGGGCACGGGCTTGTCTTCCGGCTTGGTCATTTTTTTTGGTCTTCACAGGCGGCTTTTCTTCCTTTGTCTTGACAGATGCAACATCTTCCTTGACTTTCTTTACATCCTTCTTCTTCAGCTCTTTCTTCTTCTTCAGCCCCTCCTTTTTCCTTGGTTCTAACTTAACAACGCAAGATGAGGTAGAACATCTTTAACTTCAATCATATTGCATGCCTCGAGTCATGGTCGGAACTTGAAAGAACTCCTTTCTCCGTTAATATCGAACATGATTACCCCTTGCCAACATCAATAGTAGCTCCCACAGTCTTGAGGAAAGGCCTCCCAAGGATGAGCGGCGGCTTCTCCCTGTCTCCCATCTCGAGCACCATGAAGTCGACGGGGATGAAGTGGTGTCCGACCTTCACGGGTACATCTTCGGCAATGCCCAAGGGATAGTGAATGGAGTTATCTCTTAACTCCAAACATATTCCCGTAGGCTCCAACGGTAGGCGTAGCTTCTCGAACACATCTCTTGGCATGACGCTCACACTTGCTCCAAGGTTGCACAATGCCTTCTCGAAATCGAATGAACTAACGGAACATGGAATTGTAGGGCATCCGGGGTCCTTTTGCTTCTCTAGCCCATTAGCAATTGCGGCACTACACTCCTCGGACATCTTGACATGATCTACCCCGAGTGTTGCTATCTCATATTTATTTGCAAGTATGTCTTTAAAGTAACGAGAATATGTAGGTACTTGTAGGGCATCTAATAATGGATTGTTGATGCAAAGTCTACGCACAACCTCCACAAACTTCTCAAAGTGGTTGTCAAGTTTACCTCGGAAGTAGCGTGGCTTGAGTTGTGGTATCCTCGTGTCTTCTCCTTGCATCTCAAACTCGGGCTCTTCGGTGACGATCCCCGTAACCTTCTCCTTAACAATTCCCTCCGCCTCGGCGGATGGTTTAGGCTTCCTTGCTCCAGCGGAACGTTTCGGATCTTTGGTCTCCTTTCCCGAACGTGTTTGAATAGCCTTCGCCGATTCAGAACCTTTAGGTTGTCCCAGAAGCTTCCCTTCATCATTAGTGAGGCACCCGACAAGTTGTCCCACTTGTGTTTCGAGCATCTTCATCATGTTGAGCACTTGATGGTTGGAGCTCCCGACCTCCGTCACTTTGCTATCGATGTTCTCCAATACCTTGCCTATGGCTTTGAACTTGGTGACAGTGTCCTTGTTGATCTTGGCTTGCTCGTCAATGAATTCCTTCAATTGTATACGAAGAGGAACCGAATTCGGAATGGATGAGCTTGCATTGAATTGAGGTCTACCTTGCCCGTAGTGGATGTTCGGCAATTCTCCCTTCCTCATGTAGTCGAGCACTTTGGCTTCCTCCGGACAATCTTTGTGGACAGGACCATAATCTCCGCATTCTTCACATGTGGATCTTGCTTCGGTGGCCTTCAAGTCTTGAGCCTCTTTATTTTCTATCTCCATCTTCTCCAACCTCCTCATGACTGAATCAATCTTGCCTTCAAGTATGTTCTCCTTCTCCACTTGCAAGACTCCTTTGATGTTTCCCGTGGGTTGAACCGGATGTAGGCGTCCGGATGACGCCCATGTGTCATTATCCGCGACCTTCTTGAATAGAGTGAAAGCTTCCGTTGGTGTAAGCACAATGATAGATCCTCCTGCCGATGCGTCGATGATCGTCCTTGACGCCATGGTGAGTCCTTGATAGAACTTTTGCACGAGGTCTTCCTTCAAGAACTTGTGATGTGGAACCGCCCGAGTGTACTCATTGAAGCGCTCAAATGCCTCTGAGATAGTTTCCATAGGATATTGAGCAAAGGTGGCAATCTTATCACGCAAGCTTTGAGCTTTACCCGGCGAGTAGTATTCCTTCATGAAAGCTTTCATCAACGTGTTCCAATTTTGCACCGTCTCCGCCGGTTGAGAGTGGAACCATTGCAAAGCCTTCCTGAGTAGTGAGAACGGAAAAGCCTTGCCCTGATTTGATCTTGAGTCACCCCATCCATGTTGAAAGTCTGACATAGTTCAATTAAAGCTTGGAGGTGAAGGTTCGGGTCCTCTTTACCGGTGAAGGGTGAATGTTGCACCATGCGGATAGTTGAGGTCTTGATCTCGAACGGTCTTCCGATCTCCTCCAAGATTCAATATTGGTAGGTCGATGATGTCCAGGGTGCATAGCTCTCCAATCTTGCGCTCTTGCCGTTGGTCACCCATCTGTGGAATTCGATTCTCCTGAGGACTTTGAGGTGGCGAATTCTTCGAAGATTCCTTCGATCCTTTGTCTTCCGACTTCGAATCTACAAAATCCAGCTTTTCAGATTGATGTGCTTCGTGTCTCCTTAGCCTGTAAAGTTTTTCTGGATCATCCACAAAATTATCGAGTTTGTTGGAGAGGTAGCCATCCATCACCTGTTAGGGTTAGCAATAAACAAAGTATGCAAAAACTAGAAAGTAAAAAACAAATCTAGGAAAATTAAGGTTATACAAACTAGATTAGATTTATTTTGAGGATGATAAAAGTTTAGTAGATGCAAAAAGATATACTAAAGAAAACTGAAAATCACAAAAAAGCAATAAAAGATCAAATCTTGATCACTTGTTCCCTGGCAACGGCGCCAGAAAAAGGGGCTTGTTGAGGTTACTAGTTGTATCAAAGTTCGTTTAGACTTACAAACGGACAAGTCTCCCATCGTAGTCAAGGGACCCTTCTTCCCTCGAGTGGTGAACCCAAGGCATCGAATCCGTGGAACAAATGTGTGACGCAAAAGATGATCTAGTAAAGCCAAGTAACTTCAATCTTTGGTAAAGTGAAACCCTAATGCATCTAGATAAAGAGCACAAAATGAATCTAATCTAGTAAAGACCGGAGGTAACAAAGATAGATAGGGTAGATACAGCGATCTAGAGAGATCGGGTTAAGCCTTTTGTTGAAGTTCCAAGCAAAGAAGAAGTAGCAAATCGAATCTCATTAAAAGCCTCTTTAAATCGTGGTTTCCCGTCCGACTCTAAAAACGCTCGCCTTTCGGAACCCTCGTTCTGTCACAACGTATTCCTATTCATGCGGGTAGTCTAGGGCGAGTCCAAGGACAAGTCGAGTTCTTTCAGAAGATCCGGCGTGTACCTCTAGCCACCGCGGCTACAAGAACACCCTATGTGATCTATCTTGAGAATAGATCTAGAATAAGCAAAGCCGATCGAAAAACGAAGACATCGAAGAAACACTTGATCGCTAGAAATAGATTCAACTTGATATTTCAACTAGTACAATGATACATAAACAAGATCACCACCGGGATCCTACCTTGATCTTGCTTCTAGCTCCGGGAACTGCGACGTGGTCTTCCTTGCAATGTTCCCACGTCGTCTAGGAGACCCTAGTCAACTAGCTCCACCCTCTCCTCTCCGGGATGGTGTCCCTCTCTTCTTTGCTCCTCGGCGGCCGATGACGAATTGATCGATGCATGGCTCTTGACCCCGGGGCTATAAATAGCCTGAATGGCGGCTAGGTCAAAGGAGGGGGCAAATCCAGGCCCAGTTTCTGGCCTCCTTCGTGTGGCGTCGGTTCCCAAGTCTTCTAGATCCTTCCCCCTTCTGCATGTAGGCCCTTGTCGCCAGTTTCTCTCCGAGTTGGACTTAGCTCCCTGTCCTGCAAGATTCGACACTTTTTTGGTTAGGTCCTCGGAGTTTGTCATCTTCTCGGGTTAGGTCCCTAGCTTCTTGGAGTCAAGTTTGCTTCATTGCATGACTTGTACGGGGCTTCAAGGTGTTGCCACAAGGTGCTTGATGAACTTATCCCGAAAGTCTTGCTTTCAACGCTAAAAGCCTGCATAAACACTAAACTGCAAAACCAACATGCACAAGTGAACTTGTTATACCACGGGGGTTAGTACCAATGGATAAGGTATAAAACTTATGCCAACACCGAAGGTAAACTCATGACTAGGTTGACAGATTTTCACAGTCAATAACCACTGATCCTAGATCCAGTCGCCACGAGCCGGAGCCTTCATTGAGGAGGCTCCAACTCCTGGTGCCCAGCAGCAGCCCCATCCGACCCAAGTAGCAGCCTGCGCTCGCCGTCCGACCACCAATAGCAGCTCGCGCACACCACGGGCCGACCCCAGTAGCAGCGCGTGCATGGTACCAGCTGGAGCTCGCGCCCGCGGATCCACACTCGTGGCGGGGCACCATAGAGCTCGCGGTCGCAAGTCAAATCTCCTGCTTCCTCTTCCTCCGTGCCACTCCGTCCAAATCCTCCAGGCGAGATGCTCCACGCTGGCTCCTCCTCGACGGGTGAGGTGACCGCGCCAGCTCCTTCCTGACGGCCTCTAGCAGCCCGCCGCCGGATGCACCACAGCTTGTGTGGCTGCTGGACGGGATTTCCTCCAGCGCTCGGTCGCCGCTCCTCCTCGCACTGCCACCGGCTGGACCTCCTGGTACTCGCGCGGAGGCTCGTCCCTCACTCTCTTCTCCGGCGGCCCCTCCCTCTCCCTCTTTTCCTTCCTCGGTCGCATCCCAGAGCACTGGGGGGCATGGTTGGACTTGTCGGGCTCCACGCGTGGGCAACGGTTTTAGGGGGTGGTGGTGAACGACACCACCAAAATTAATATATTGGTATATATATATATATATTACTATACATGGTAGAGGTGTCTATCAACTAGTCGATAACCACTATCGAAGTCTCGCCGTCGTCACCGCCGTGGCTGCCATCAGAGCCGTCATCGCCATCGAAGCCGCCGTTGTCAAAGACGAATGGTTGCCAGCCCACTTGACCACGGTGAGGTTCTCGAGCTTCTCAGCCAACCCGTGGATCCTAAAGGTGAGACCCTTCACGCTCGGGTCCTTGTCCACTCCATGAGGCACCTTGATGTCGAAGGCCTCGCCAACATCTTGAAGCTTTCTGAATGCGCTCCTGAGCAGGTCGACGGCGAACTTAGTGCCATCGAAGAACGGTTACTCGAGGCGTCCTTGGTCGCCGGCTCCTTCCCCTTCTCAAACTTCCTCCGACGACGTCTTTCGTCATCGTCGTCCTACCTTTGTCTTCGCTTCGCCAGCGGTGGGCCCCTTGACTTCGTGATGTCTCAGTGACTAAATATTTGTAGTGGTGGCTCGCGAGGTGGAAGAAGAAGCGAAAGAGATGATAAGCTTATGGAAGAAGCGGGAGAAAGCAGGGGGTAGGGGGCTATATTAACAAGATGCGGAACCGTCAGGCACCTCTGCCCCCATCCACGACTCCACTACTGCCACTACGGCGCCTCAAGCTCCGTTTCGGGCGCATAACTGTTCAAAAGCACACGTTTCCTTTCAATTATGCGGGAAGGTGAAGGGGCAGGGGCAATGATGTCGGGCCCACTCGTCAGCGGCAACAGCCAAACTGCAACGCCATTTCCATTTCCATTTCCATTTATTGTTTTAGATGTTCGAGTCACCTTCTTCTATTTCCAAACCCCGTTAACATCAACTTCAACCCTAGTCGCCTTTCAATTTCAACCTTGTCACCTTTCATTTTCCAATCCCCGTCACTTTTCTATTTCCTCCCCTTCTCCTTGATGGCCGCGGTGTGCTTGATGCAACTGCTTCCAGATGATCTTATCACTCAGATCATCATCCACTTCATCAAGGATGAGCCCGTCATTCGTTTTCTGATCCTTCGTAATAAAATTTGCGGCACCTTCTAGCGCATCTGCGACTCTGATGAGGTACTACTGCACGTGTCGCTACGTGAGCTTCATAAGGTGTGCAAGAATCGTTATGTTAGGTCGTTCTTTCAGGAGAACTTCCTCCAGACCAATCATCCGGAGGCATTATGCTTCGAGGGGATGGAGAGGTTGATGAGGCGGTGGAATCGCTCGTCAGAGATGTTGCTGCTGAAAACTCCAGTGCGAAGTAGTTCTTAGCGATCCTAAAGTACCGTTGCAACCCTGCAGAACACGACGCCATGATTGTGCTCCAGGAAATTAGCGGCGGCCCGTCGCGCCCACACGGACAGTGGAACAACCACAACCTGCAGCAGTTGCGCTACCTCATCAACTGGGATCTCGAGAACATTGTGTGGTGGTACTGGCTTGGTGACGGCAACGATGACATTCCGTTGCTACCCGTCTAGAATCCCCACGTTTGCATTTGGGCAACAGGATGTAGACGCTACGGGCCGAAGACCTCAGAGATCATCCACTATTGCAGTGGGGAGTGTCGCATCTGTCATGAGTTCGACCTCAGGACGTGTAACTTCAGTGTCGCCGTGGAGTACGCCATTAGCAGGATGAACATCAGGATGTAGGCGCAAGCATCAATGAACATTATCAATCTTGAATATAAATTATTCGATTTTACTAAACGTGGATTTGATTTTATCAGGATGTCGGTCTTTAATCAGTTTTTTGATAGACAAGATTTGATTTGTCACGTTTGTGAGTCAAATCGATGGTTGCGGTGGTCTCATGTGTCGCCGACGAGGCCTAGGATGCCCTCTTGGGTGTCAAAACCACCGAGGTGGGCGGCGGTGCCCTCTGCTTGCTTCTTTGTTCTATTGGAGAATGAAGAACAATTTATTCGTCCCGCGCCGCCCACGACATTTCTCTTTTTAATCTGCAATAAAATTTTGTAACATGTATTTCTCCGTCGTAATTAGTCCAAATTCGATTTTTCTAAAGTTTTCCAAAATCACCGTTTTCATTAATTTCATTGCTTAGTTTACATTCCGTTTCTAGAACAATGTTTATATGCCTTATCTTATTCTATGTAAGTACATTATATAAATAATATTTGTTTTCCACACCTCCTATAATGAAACTTTGCATTTTTGTAATCTTAAGGTTCACATAAGGTTTTGTTAAGTTTTCAAATGCATATGAGTTCGAACATGTTGCAAAGTGTGGAAAACTTCAGTGTTCAAGGAACAATCTAGGAAACTATGTGAAGATTGTATATTATTCATTCATCGGAACGTTTTGAAATTTTGAAGACAAGTCTAGGTACCCCAATTATGTTGCCAAGTCAATTTGTAGATTCTTTTTGAGCACACTAGATGTTATTAGAATTATTACATCATTAACATGGGATGTAAAAACGAATTCTAAGAATCTTGGGAACGCAAGTGTGATTGTTGATATTTTATTCAAATACTAAATGTACAAATACAAACTGTTCGTATTTTTATGATTTTTAGGTGTTGTTTTATCGGCTCTAATATTTTAGGGAAGCACGTTTCATTCGAAAAAATAGCGGCTGGCCCATGCGTCAGGGTCAGAAGCTAAAATAAAAAAGATAACTGCTGCCCACCCGCCATACCGAACTGCCAACAAAGGTAACATGGGTTCACTAACCATCATCGCCAATGACACTGGCCCACGCATCAGCGTCAGCAGGCAAACTGTGCACGTGCTACTCAAAATTTCCCACTTATATTGACTATAATGCCCATGAAATTCCAATTCCACTAGAGAGTCATTCAAGGGCACGACAGTAATTTCCTTAAACACAATCATGCACGTATTTCCTTAGAGGACATATTCGACTCCTCGCTAGATAGATCCACAACGCGCGCACTCTCCCCACCGCCGCCGCCACACTCAACACTCGCCTTCACCGCTCCCTCCCCGTCGCAACACTGCTCTTCTCCAACCCACCACTCCCTGCGTGACGACAGTGAATAGGACGCGGTTACTGGCATGCAAATGGCTTCCTGGCCAACCTGAAGATGGTTGACGCGGATCCGTCATCCCCGGCCAGGACGATGAGCCAACCACCTCAGGCCATGAGCCAGCATGGATCCGGCCCCTCCGACCATCATGAGAAGAACTACTTCATTTGCGACAGAAGTTAGTCCTGCTTGAACCCCCAACACACTCTCTCTGCTCGGCCACCAAATCTTCTATATATTTATGTCAATGTGGATTAGGGAGACATACCTTGATAGTTCATTTTTAAGTGATTGACTATGGATTTGATGGATGGATTTTGTTTCTCCAAGTCCGTTTGAATAAATTGTTCCTAATAGATGAAGTTATGTGTGCTGTTGAAATTAATTTTCATGTTTGTGATGCTACAATTTTTGCACTATAAATTCATGAAAAGCATTGAGGATAGATGCATACTTTAATTTTGCTATGCTTTGAATGTACCACAATGACAATTATGCTTTGGGCCTGTTAGCATACTTTAATTCTGCTATGCTTTGAATGTATCAGATCGACAATTATGCTTTGAACCTATTAACATACTTTAATTCTTATGGCCACATAATGTCAGTGGGAATTGCATCACAGTGGCTTATAATATAGTCCACCAAATCTGCTATATATTCATGTCAAGGTGGATTAGGGAGACATGCCCTAATAGTTCATTTTTAATTGATTTACTGTGCATTTGATGGTTGAATTTTGTTGCTCCAAGTCTGTTTGAATAAGTTGTTGCAAGCAGATGAAGTTATATGAACTGTTGAAAGACATTTTCATGTTCCTAGTGCTACAATTGTTGCCGTGTAAATTCATGAAAACATTGAGGATGTTAGCGTAGTTTAATTCTACTACTATTTGAATGTACCAGATCGACAGTTAACATGTCAGATCTGTTAGCATACTTTAATTCTGATGGCCACATAATGTAAGTGGGAATTGCATCGGAGTGGTTTATCATGTAATGATAACTAGACTGCCATATGCTTTGTTGTGACTGTTAATTGTTTCACTACTGTCATATATATTGTTCTTGTTGGTGTCATGATGTGTTGTGAGTGTTGTTTCACAACTGTTATATGTAATATCATGATTGCCTTATCCTCTTGTTGCATGTACACATGGAACACACAATCCATCTCTGCTGAAGTTAGACAAGGAAGCAGTTGAAAGAATTTTTCTCTGCCTTGATATATAAGCATATTGTTGTGTCCCTGTCAAAATGGTTAGCACTTATCCATGTATGCTAATTGAGTAAAATATTAACTGTGTATGTCTATGATGATTTTATTTACGACTTGTAATGATTTCTTGTCTAATATCAACTATTTTGCGTGTCAGGGAAAACTAATTTATCTAATGAGAATTTTGTTTAGATTTTCAGTCTTGCTTATGTTGCTCTACTAACAACCTGACATATCATCTATGTAGTCTCCCACAACAACAAACTCCTCTACCTCCAGTGCACCATCACAACCCATCGGTGGTGAACCTTCTTCACAGAGTCACTTAGTATAGACTGCTGTGAGTAGAACTCGATCTCACAGGTCAAGGATACAAATCAAATGGCCAGTAGACAAGTTGACTACAACTAGACTTGATGCCAATGTTTGGCCTACCCCAGCTGTTGCGAGGGATAGATTTGTATTGGTTTGTGGCCTCATTGCTCGGGAGAGGGTGTCACTCAACAAGGCGGTTGATGATCTCACACCAATTGGGAAGAAACATCTATTCACAGTTTTAGAGGAAAAGCTAGATTACCCAGCCAATCTGGAAGAATTTTTCAAAAGAAGGTAGTTAAGCAAGCTATATCAGAGATTGGAACCTTGCAACAATGATGCAATGCCCATTTAAGAGTACAATATGTGAGTGAAGAGGAGACTCCCTTTGTGAAGCATGCCTTTTTGCAGCAACAAGACTGGGACATGTTTGTGCAGGAATCCAATTCTCCTTCATTTCAGCAATTGAGCCAGAAGATGAAACAAAAGAGAGCATTGCATAATAAGCCAGACAAGATGGGCAAAAAAGGTATCATGGTAAAAGGAAAGAGTGGGAGGAGGAGGATGCAAAGCTAGCTGTAGAAGGAAAACAGGACCCTTGGGACCAATTTCCTGGACATTCGAGACCTTATGTGCAGGCAATAGTAGGGAAGAAGAGAAAGAATACTAGTGAGGGAAGCGGGGGCATAACATTCAGCAACCCTACGGTGGTGGGGTAGCAGATAGGGTGAAAACACATGCAACTCAGGGTAGATATGGTTCTTTCTCTAGGGTTAGGGAGGATGATATCCTCACCACAACACTTGAGACTCCAGAGCATTGAGGTCGGGTCCGAGGCATGTCTAGTTCACTTGGCTGGGGTAAAGGGTTTGGTGAAAAGTTTGCTGGAATGTACCGGAAGACGAGGATGAACAAGAGGTCTAATGATATTATGGGCATAACATTTAAAAAAGTTGTCCATGCTTTAAGATTGTCAAGCATCGAAATATTGCAAAATGTACTTCTTCCTTCCCAGTTACTAGCGCCTGTCGGTAGCAGCAAGGAAGAAGATGTGCATGGCAGTGAGAAAGAAGATGCACATGACCACGAGGAAGAACATGCGCATGACAGCAAGGAAGATGCGTGTGGCAGAGAGCAAGACCATTGAATAGCCAACGAGGACGAAGCGAATCAAGTGCTCAGTGATAGTCGATCACCTACGATGGACACAATAGATAAGCTGACAGGGCCAACCGCATGTAGCGTTTTGGATGCCACCAAGATTAATGTGGAGCTTGCACTAGCGAAAGTCTTTCCATTTCAAAAGGCTTGCCATGCAGTACGGGTGAAGGATCGGTATGTTGTGGTGCAACCTACTTATGTGTGGCCCAATGCGGGTCACTACCCTCTTTTTATACCAATTGATGGAGGTGACATAGCAACCCTAGCTGAGGCTCTCGTTCAAAGGATCTAATGGCCAAAGGACAGGATCCTTATATCACCCATGACGAGACATCCCAATCCTGAAGCCACAACAGGTAGCAGGGTTATAGCATCAGATGGAGGTACTGTAGCTCAGTGTCAACAAGAAAAGGCTCAACAATAGCAGCAGCAGATCAACAAAACTCTACAGCAGGAGAGTTGACAAATAGCGGGAGGAGCTCATGCAAACTTTGCCTAAGGAGCAGCTGCAACATGAGGATAAGCAACAGATGAAACAACAGCCTCTGTAGCAGCAGGAGGAGGAGCCCAAGCAATCTCCCTCTAAGCAGCAGGTGCAACATGTACAACAACCTCTGCAATAGGAGGAGAAGCTCAGGCAATCTCCACTGCAGAAGGGGAACGATGCCAGGAAACCTCTATCTAAAGATGAGATTCTTAACTATATTATTGGGACTGAACAAAAACAAGCCCGGTGCACCTATGTTGTCAGAAGCAAACTTAGAGGCTGCTGGACCGAATTGTGCCAGGTTACATGCTTACGTCATGAAACACAGTAAGGATAAACTTGCCTTTCCAACAAAGGTCGATCAACACTACTTTCAAGGTGGTGATGCTTTAATGTTAAATATCGCATTTAGTAGCGTGTATAACCTTATAAACCTGGCTTCTCTAGATGTTACCTTCATTAGGTTGTGGACATTGTAAGTCCCTTAAAACCTAAAAAGATATTTCTTTGATTTTGACCGCAAAGTTCATGCATGCTAAGAATTTTATTTTTTGTAGGAAAATGATGGACAAGGTAGCGGTGATGCATATTAGTGATGCATATTAGTGTTGGGGTTTTAGATCCAGGTTTTTACTTCCAGAAATATTTCTCAGCATTCTGGCCTTGTAATAAAAGCAGTTGCCGGCTGACAACAACAAAAAACAACTGACAGCAATGAACAACGACTACGCGGTGGGTGCCTACTGCACTGGCCACTGGGTAACACTGATCATCTATATGAAGTTCAAAGAGGTTTGGTATCAAGATTCTTCTAAACAACATCCCACACAAAAGTTTGCAGACCTCAAAGCTGTTGTGGACTAGTCAGTATCTTGTAGGTTTTGTTCACAAAAATTCAATCTCTTAGTCTTTCTAATCGGTACTGTTGATCATGCAGGGCCTTTGGTATAGTATCTTGTATGTTTTGTTCACAAAAATTCAATCTCTTAGTGTTTCTAAATGGTATTACTGATCATGCAGGGCCTTTGCTGATCATGCACATGATGGAGTGACGAAAGGAAAGAAAAAAGCCAAAAGCCACAACACTCAAGCACAAGCCAAATCTCGGTGTAAGACTGAGGTTTTTTTATGGTCCCTTCTTACCTATTTGGTACTGCATTAACTTCTGATTTTGGTACCTCGATGCAGTATGCTCAGCAGCCATGACGGTCCTCTTTGTGTTGATTCCATGTGGCATTCCATATGTTAAGACTACTCGATGACATACCTGACATCAAGACGACTGTTGTAAGTAGATAATAATGCTCAACCTTGTCTCTGCTCATATTCTACATCTGATTCTAGAAACTGATTTCTAATTGTATTCTCATAAATGATTGTATTTTGCAGGATTTCAAAGTTGTCGTAGATGTTTCCACAGAGGATCTAAAGTGGGTCTGGGAGATGTTGTGCGAGGACATTCTTAAGGAGACCATTGACTGAAAGGGCAACTTCTATAATGGTGCACTATGAGTTCAATGTATAGTGGCATTCAGTCTTCTTGAGTTAGGTGTTGTTGCCCGAGAAACCTGCTTAGCTTGCTTGGTTGGGGTCAGATGCTATTGCTACCTGGTTCAGGCAGTTTTCTCAAGACTCCGTCCAAACAAGCCCTGATGAGTAACTTGAAACCTGATGTGATCTTGCTTGTCTATAAATGTGATCTTGCTTTTGTGTTTGTGATGTCTCCTTGCTGTGGTGGCTGCCATCTCCTTGTTGGTTTTAAGATGGTAGGATGCAGCCCCTGATGGTTGCCAAATCGTGGCTGGGTCCAGGATGCAGTTGGCAAACAAGCAGGTTACTGTAGGGGTGGCCTACATATCTGTAGCGGATGATAATTAAAGCTCGTTACAAACACTGATTAGTGAGTAACGGGCTTCATTCAGAACGCTCGTTACAAACATGCCAACAATGTAATGGCAGCGTAAATGCCCGTTGCCAGTATCGTGGTTTTTTTATGCGACAGAAACAGAAATTTATATCGCGGTAATCATAAAAAATGCTGTGACACGGTAAGGGTTTGCAGCGATTTGAACCCCTAGGATTTTGAAAAGTTCAAATTTTTTCAAAAAATCCCCAGAAAATCCTAATAAATCCTTTGTAACACCCAAAATTCTATCACTAATAAAACAATGTAAGCAACATAGTGCTTTAGATTTAAATTTTTAAGAATTAAATAAATTATCAAATAAATTCAAGAATTTAAAAATTGAAACAAATTTTGAATAATTTTAGATCAACAAGTGTTTGAGGATCATAATTTGCTTTGCATGGTTTATGTTTGATGAAGTGTGGTTTTAAAATTCATACAAAGTTTAAACCCCCTAAACCTCTCTCCTTTCTCTCATTCTCTTCTTTCTAGCCCAGCCCAGCCGGCCCCTCTTCTTTTCAGTTGTGGCCCATCTCTTCCTCTTTTCTTTCCCGTGGCCCAGCTCTCTCTCCGGCCAGAGCCCGACAGCTCGCTCGACCCATTTAATCAAGCCACTGGCATTTATTTCTTTTGCTCTCCACGCTCGCCCCGCCTTTGCTCGGCACAATTAACCCTGCACAACCCAATTTTCCTTTTTCCCTCACCCCTTCCTCTCTTCCTGTGTCTAGTAGCAGGGACCTGCCTGTCACCTTCATCCATAACCTCTAGAGCCTCTTCTGCTCGCTCATCCAGAGCGCACCTGACCGGCTCACCATGCCCCCTCGCGTTTCCCCTCCCTAATTCCTGTTTCAATGCGAAGTGGAGCACCAAAATCGCATCTCCCTCCACTTTCCCCTTCTGTTTCCTCCCGAATCAAGGCCCTCTTGATTGCAATCATTCCACCAGCCACCATGGCCATTGGTGGCCTCTCCATCGCGCTTGCGCTGTCGCCTGTAGTTCCGCCACCGGGCCATTACAGGCCGCTCGAAGCACATCATCTGTGAAGTCCTTATCCGCCTCTCTCTTTTCTTCTCTTTTCTATGCGACTCTCACCCGCACCTCCCTTGTACCAGGAACCCCTCTCGTTGCCGGACTGAGACGTGCCCCTGTCTTCCTCGAAGTCCGCCAACCTCGATCTTCACCACCGCAGCTTCTCCTACGCCTTCTCTTCACTCGAACCTCGTTTTGTCGTGAGCCTCGTGCCCCTCCCTGTTTTTCCCTTGTGCTTTGGAACATAGAACCCCTGCTTCACCACGCCGACATAGGCTGCACCGCCCCGTTCTAGTGCGTGCCACCTTGGCCACCGGAGCCACCCCCTAGAGCCAATGGTTGAGTTCGCCTGGATCATAGCTATGCGTAAAGCCTCTTCGCGTTCAAAACCATGGCCGGATTCCAACTATCGCCGGTGATCCTGTCGCCACACGCCGCCGTCTCAGGCGAGCCTGCTGCCGGCCGTCCGCTTGCAGTCACTGACAGCCATTTGATCCGACGCAGACGGCTTAGATCAAGTCTAGACGGAGTCAATCGGAGCATGTACCGGTCAACAATAGTCTAACCCGAGCAGACTGTGGCGGTTTTGCTAAAGAGCCCCCTATTTCCTTTGTTCACAACCATACCCTTCCACCCTTAATGATCATCACATAGAGGTCTTGTTTTTATCGTTTAAGCCCCTGAGCTTCTATGTTTTCCTTGCCTGAGGTCCTAGCTGGTTGTTTTGCATTGTAAACCTTCAGTCTATAAATGTAATTAGGTTTTAGCCCCTGGTTTCTTACAGTTCAAAGCACTGTTTCTTCGCAGTGAGACACCTAGACCTTGTTTTGGTCATATCTTTTTCGTCCTAGCTTTGTTTTTAGCATTTTTGGTGTCCGTGCGATCGTCTCCACGAGATGGTTTGTTTTATCAGTGTGTTAGTAGCTTTTGGATCTGTTTGGTGTACTGTTTTATTTATTCTATGCTTTCTTGTGTGTGCTCGAAGATATCGTGCCTGTGTCAACTGAAGAGCTCGTTGGTGTTGATCAAGAACAGTTTTTCGAGGAAGAGCAATTGGAGTTTTTAGGCGAGGAAGGAAAGTGGACTTTTCCCCCTGCATATTTTATTTTATCCTACATAACCGCCTAACAACTAAGTTTATCTTTTATGATATTTCATAAATTTGATGGACAATCCTTTTTATGTACATGACTGGACTTTATCCTTGTACCCTTGAACAACCTGGTTTAAATAAATGTTTTGGGTAGATAATGCTTAGTTGCTTTACCTTGGGTTGGTTGCAAGTGATCTTTTAATACAAGTGAAAGTTGCACATGTTTAATGATGATGCTTACGGTTAATACAAGAATACCTTAAATTAATCGGAACATGGAGAACCACCCAAGAAAACAGTGCAACCACAGTGCAACCAATTAATTAGATGTCTGAATTATCTGATGACCCTTATCTGAAAGGAGCAGAGGGGGTCTGGAGTTGCAGGGGTATAGATCAGTTCTTTTGGGGTAGCAACCTTTGCTAAGGTGCTGACCATTAGGGAGGGTTATGGTCCGCTCTGAACTGTAACTATGCTAGTTGTTGGTATTTTGCATGTCTTTGTAAAGGCTTCTTAGTGGACCCCTAGCCACTCACCTCAGAAGTGTTTAAGGGTCTAGCTAACCCTGGAAACATGGGGAACACGAACTGTGGGTAAAGTGTACAACCTCTGCAGAGTGAAAACTGATTGATCAGTCGTGCTCACAGTCAACAGCGGCTTGGACCCTCACATGATAATCAAACTTACAGATGGAATCAAATCATGGTTTCTTGTGGGTTTTTGAGATGAGATGTTTTCTAAATGTCCAAGTGGGTTGCAATGAACTTACATCTAGTAACTAGGTGTTGTTAAGTAAAATTTGACCAACTTATAAAATGCTAACTGCTACAAAACCTTACCATATTCTGGATAGCCTTGCATCTTCCCCCACTTGCTAAGCTCCAACCATAAGTGTGCTCATCCTTACTTACCGTTGTTCAGAGTAGAACATCGATGAGGAGTATTACAATGACTATGATGAGTTCTGAGGCATGCGATCCCCCAGTAAGGGCCTATGGAAGCTTGAAGACGGAGCTGATTGTCTTAGTTACCATTGTTCGATGTTTAAGACCTCCGTGTCTACTGTCTGAGTGTAATAAAGATATTGTAATAAAGTTAAACCTTTGTACGTTTTTTGAATGATATATTATGGTTATGCTCATGACATATATCATATGTGTGTAAACTTGATCCTGACCCACATATGAGATGCATTTGGATTTCATTGTAAAATCGGGTGTGACAGAAGTGGTACCAGAGTAGTGTTTGTTTGTAGGATGCAGCCTTAGTTAGAAATGGTCGAAATGAAGGATTCATGTTCTAGAAAGCCATGTCATGTTTCAAAATTGTCTTATTTACGCATAAAAATCTAATTTATTCTTGTTTATTGTGAAAACTCTATCATTTTGATTTATTCCATACTGAATTCAGTTTTGTTTTGTCAGATGGCCAGGACTTATCAGACTCCCCATAAGAGCACAGGTGGACGTTTCCCTATTGGGCAGTCAGCTCCCCGTCATCAGCCAGAGGGTGAAGTTAAAGAGGATCCCGAAGAGGTACAGCTAGAAGTTGAGGTTGAAGAAGACCCCGATGGTGAGGAGGATCCAGAAGAGCAACCTCAGTTGTACGATGGTACTATCTTCGAGGCTGATGCAGATGGTGATCTTGTGATTCCGCCAGCACCCAATGTAGCCAATGATGCACCACCACCTTCGCGAGTTGTTCCCGCATATATGCTATGGGTGGAGATCCAGATGACTTGGGAGATGTAGTGGTGAAGATGATGATGAAGACAGTAACAACAATGATGGTGAAGATCCAGAGGAGAAGGAATATAACAATCATCGCTATCATAGGGATGTGTACCACAAGCACACTACTGAGGATGAGAATAGCCAGTTTTGTGTCTTACTGGAGGAAGTGTTGCAGCATTTGGGTTTCACTATGAAGCCGATCTATGTCACTAAGCAGTAAAGTGAGCCTGGTCCGAGAGATTACTATACAAGTTGTCTCCACATCTGTCTGCCTCTGATAGGAACTAATGGATGGATAAACCGCTCATTGCACTATAGAAGCACTCATTTCTCCACTGATGAGGTTGCTGTCAATTATGCTGCGAGAAGGGCTCTTTGGTTACTTTGTCATACTTATCGTGATCAGCTGCACCACTCCGAGTTCTGCCACGTCCCATGTCGCCTGAGTGGTTCTGAGGAGACTGTGGTACCTACTGGTGGAGATGACCATTTTGATATCCTTGCACGGGTTACTCCTGCACTTAACACCGATCTTGAAGGTCCTACAATCGAGTTGGACAGGTTCCACGAGGAGCTGCAGACGCACAAGCTAGGATAGCTCAACTAGAGCCGTAGCTTGCAGGTCAACAACCACTTGAGGAGGCGATGTCATACAGCTCTAGTGCCTCTCCACCACTCAAGAGGCTTCGTCACAGTGCACCAGAGGCTACCACCCATCTTGGCTAGGATCTTAGGATTCCTACCTTTACCTTTTATGTTTCCATAGAATGTTCCTACGAGGACGATCGATGTAATAATGGTTGTTGCTTGAACACATGCTTGTTTTGGATTTTTGCTTGTGTGAGTTGTATGGTGGAGTGATGGCCACAATGCAACAAGAAATTATTAAGTTAAATAAATTTAGTTTGGGTCCAAATTTGGTTATCTTCAACTTTATCTCTCATGCAAGTTTGGAATGATACAGATCTGTTCTCGCAGTTACTGACACAACAACAATGTTTTAATTTTATCTCGAGCTACAGAACATCATTTGATACAAATCTAGTTGGGTTAGTTCAAAAATTTAGAGGATGATTTTCAGCCAAAAATTCAATAATATAAAATATATATTCTCAGAGTTATGCACAAAAAATTGAGACTATCAAAATCTGTAATTTCTACTGACATAGTTTCACTGTTAGAATTCTATCTTGAGTTGTAGACCTCCGATTGAGGTGATTCCGGTTGAATTTGTTTCATAATTATGTAGTTTACATCATGGTAAAATTCATGATTTTTGGATAATGGTACAGAGAGTTACATCTGATTCATTGAGATGAACAGAATTTGTCTTAGTTGGAAGGTCATGTTGCTTTATCGTTTTGAGTTCATCTCTTCATGCATCAGTTCAATACCCCTCTCTGAAATGTAATTTTCTAACAATCAGATGGTAAACACTAGGTCCAGAGGAGGTCAAGACATTCCGCCTGTGATTCGTGCTCACATTGCCAATAATCAAAAATCAAGTACCACCCCCGCCAATCAATCAAGCAATGGATCCAACAATGCAGCAGTTCTTTGAAGCACAGATGCAACTAATCCAGAACCTTAACCAACACTGTTTAGAAAATGCAGGCCTAGTAGAATCAGCCACCACAACCAGCTCACAACCACCTAGTGATAAGCACAAGGAATTCAAGAGCCACTGTCCTCCCACATTTTCTCACTCAACTGATCCCTTGGATGCTGATGATTGGATGAAAGTGGTTACTATGAAGCTGGAGATGGTGCAAAGCAATGACCGTTAGATGGTCCTTTATATTGCAGGCCACTTGGAAGGGTCAGCAGCCGGCTGGTGGGATGCATATACTATTGCACATGCTGCACCCAAGCAGCCATGGCGCACGTCCAGATCGCCACTGCTCTGGTGGAGGAGAAGAGCGTGGCATCCAAGTTGGCTGCATCAACAAGGACCCAGCACTCATGCAACCGATCTAATCGGCTTGCGCATAGCAGGCTCCCCACGATCCAGGAGCAAGTCAACTAGCCCGGAGCGAGAGTCGCGCCAGTCGTCGATCTACGCGCCAACCTCGACAAGAGCCAGCGCGATCGCGACGCCCACAGCTACATCGACCAATGTCATCATGAGCTAGAGGAGCGGGAGCTGCGGTTTCACCTCGACTACGACCGCAAGTACGGTCCTCCAGGCGGCGTCCATCGGATCATGGAGTAAGAGGAGCGTGAGCACCACGACGTCGAGAACCGACGATGTGCCTAGTACGAGAAAGACTACGGCCGCCCTGAGGGTCCGGTCCATAACCCGGCACGGCAGCCTAGATCCAAAGTTTTGGCTGCGGTGCAGGACGACGATGTGGCTCAGGTCGGCGACAGCGGCGACGACATGGACCTCACCGCCTTCCCTGCGTTGGCGCCACGTCTCTGGTCGGTTGCATACCCCGACAACTTCATGCCAAACATCCAGGAGTACGACGGTCGCTCTAACCCCAACATCTGGCTGTTGACCTACTACGTCGCGGTCAAGGCGGCCGGTGACAATTCGACCATATGGCGTCTTACTTCCCGCTGGTGATGGACGACGCACTGTCGCTTTGGCTCAACAACCTCCCGGCAGGCAGCATCACGTCATGGGCCGACCTGTCCCAGGCCTTCACGTCGAACTTCCAGGCGACGCACAATCGCCCCGGCAATGACTTCAATCTTGGGAGGGTGACTATGAAGCCTAGCGAGCAGGTTCTTTGAGAACCGCAAGACTTGTGTCGGTGTTCGGGACGACCAGGTCGTCGACAACTACAAAAAAGGTCTTAGTGACTGCAAGGTCTTCGAGAAGATCCACGAGTCCGGCACCACGACGGTCGCGCCGCTCACGGAGGTCGTCCACGAGCTGATCGACACTGAGGAGGCCCTACTCAACTAGTTTGACCACAATGGCAAGAAAGATGCCGACACCCCTGACACTTTTGGGGACGCCGGCTTAAAGTTCGGCAAGCGACCTTTAAAGGTCCTAACGGCAGACGGGTGCCGACCTTCGACGTTCAACGTCGAGGAGTTCAACGCGGTGCTGGATGGCCCCTACACATTTCATGAAGGGGGTACTCACACGGTCCGCGAGTGCCAGCAGTTCAAGAGGGCGTTCCGCGTGCTTGGGGACCCCAAACGACCTAGAGGCAACGGAGATAGGTCATCCTCACGTCGCTACAACAACAAATGCCGCGACGACTAACGTGGCCGCTAAGACAACGAGCGCCACAATGACCGGCGACGTGACAACAACACACCGGAGGAGCGTGACCTGCCTCCCCCGTGGAGACAGGAAACCCCAACAGTCTGTTCTAGCATGCCAAGAGGTGAATCGACATGATCGTGGGCAGCCTGAAGAGCAGCACGAGCAGGAGGAGGTACAGGAATGACCAAGCCACCGCAGCCCCTACGTTGGTCGAAGCAGCCCATTACCTTCTCCAGAGCCGATCACTGGGTCCACATCTCAGATCCGGGGTCATACCCGCTGGTCGTCGAGCCCAACATCGAGGGCGCTCTGCTTGCTCAAACCCTCATCAACGGTGGGAGTGCACTCAACGTCATCTTCGTTAGCACCCTCAAGAAGATGGACTTCGACTTCAAGAGGCTCATGGAGTGCGACGAGCCTTTCGTCGGCATCGTGCCTGGCAAGGCGGCCTACCCCATGGGTCGAGTCTCCCTCCCGGTTACATTCGGCGTGGAGGAAAACATCCACACAAAGTACCTCAGCTTCGAGGTCACTGACTTCAAGTCGTCCTACCACGCCATCCTAGGTCGTCCCATGCTGGCTAGGTTCATGGCCGTCACACACTACACCTACCTAGTGCTGAAGATGTCGGCTCTCAATGGGGTCCTTACAGTCTACGGTGACCTGCTCATCTCGTTCAAGTGCGACACTACCGCCCTGGAGATTGCCACGACGCACGCTTGCTTCGGTGCCCCGACCGTCATGGTGGCTGAAGCCAAGAAGGTCGATCAGTCAAACCTGACCGTCCCGGAGCAGAAGCGCACCGAGACAGCTCTCGACGCCACGCCATAGACGAAGAAGATCTATCTCAGCCTTGCCGACCTAACCAATACGGTGGCCATCGGTGATGACCACAGGGAGAAATAGGAACTCACGCTCACCAGTTTCCTCTAGGACATTGCTGACGTATTCGCATGGACCCCATCGGATATGCCAGGTGTTCCTAGGGAGCTGGCTGAGTACTCCTTGGATGTAAGCAAGACGGCCAAGCCTATCAAGGAGAAGCTGTGCCGCTTTGCGAAGGATCGTAAGGAGGTCATTAGGGTAGAGGTTTTGAAGCTCTTAGCTATCAGATTCATCCGTGAATGTAAAAACCTGGTTTGGCTAGCCAACCCGGTGCTTCTACCCAAGAAAACCAGCCATTGGAGAATGTGTATCGACTACACCGACCCCAAACGTCACTGACCTAAAGACCCCATCCCTCTTCCGCGCATCGACCAGGTCGTCGACTCTACCGCGGGGAGCACCCTGAATGTCGAGGCCTATGTCGACGACATGGTTGTCAAGAATACCATCGAAAATAACCTCATCACCGACC
The DNA here is from genome assembly GCA_947561735.1 of Cenchrus americanus. Taxonomy (NCBI): domain Eukaryota; kingdom Viridiplantae; phylum Streptophyta; class Magnoliopsida; order Poales; family Poaceae; genus Cenchrus; species Cenchrus americanus. Next base: position 157,376,172 of record OX387242.1, on the reverse strand, counting down.
GCGCTGAGACCTTCGCTAACCTCCGAGTCTACTGCTGGAAGCTCAACCCGGAGAAGGGCATCTTTTGTGTTCCTTTTGGCAAGCTCCTAGGCTTCATGGTCAGCCACCGTGGCATCAAGGCAAACCCCACAAAGGTCGACGCCATCAGCAAGATGAACCGACCTACCAGAAAGAAAGACATCATGAAGCTTACCGAGATGTTGGCGGCCGTGGGTCGCTTTATCAGCAAACTTGGAGAGAAAGCTCTGCCCTTCTTCAAGCTCCTAAAAAAGTTCGACAAGTTCCAGTGGACAGAAGAGGCGGACCTGGCGCTCGAATAGCTGAAGACCTTCCTCACGTCGCCTCCGGTCATGGTGCCCCCGGGTCCACCCAGGTGGTTAGCGCGGTGTTGGTAGCCGAGCGACCTGAAGAGGGCCACCAGTACCTCGTCCAACGACCTATCTACTATGCCAGCGAGGTTTTATCCGATAGCAAGGTCAGGTACTCGCAACCTCAGAAGCTATTATACGCTATTCTCGTCATGTCACGCAAGCTGCGACATTACTTCCGGTCGCACAAGATCAAGGTCGTCTCCAGTTTCCCCCATCGAAGAAATCCTACGAAGTCGCCACACCGTGGGGCGTATCGTCAAGTGGTCGGTCGAGCTGGGCGAATTCGACCTCGAGTTCTGCCCACGGCAGGCCATCAAGTCCCAGATCCTCACCGATTTCGTCTCCGAGTGGACGGAGACCCAGCAGCCTCCGCTAGTGGAGAAGCCAGAGCACTGGAAGATTTACTTCGATGGTTCCCTGAACCTTGAAGGTGCAGGTGCACGCGTCCTCTTCATCTCGACCTAGAGCGATCACCTAAAGTACGTTCTGCAGATCCACTACAAGGCGTCCAACAATGGCGCCGAGTACGAGGCCCTGATCGACGGGCTGTACATCGTTGTTTCCCTCAGAATAAAGAGAATCATCGCGTACAGTGACTCTAAGGTCGTCATCCACTAGGTCAACAAGGCGTGCGATGTCAAGAAGGAGACGTTGAACGGCTACTGCACCGAGGTGCGAAAGCTCGAGGATCACTTGGAGGGTCTAGAGTTCCACCACTTCTCCCATGAAAACAACGTGGCGGCTGACGTACTCTCCAAGCTGGGGTCTAAGCATGCACTGGTTCTAGCCGGCGTATTCGTTCAAGACCTGCGCAAGCCATCGATCAGACTCCTCAGCGACCCTGAGACGTCGCCCAGTGATGTACTGGGTAGCCGCGACGTCCTCATGGCGGAGGCCGAAGTCGACTGGCGTCTCGATTTCATCGCCTACATCATGGAGAAGCGCGTCCCTGAAGACAAGGTCGAGCGAGAAAAGATCGTCATACGCACGGCCAACTATGTTGTCATCGGCTCTGAGCTGTACCAGAGGTCCGCCTCCAGCCGCGTTCTAATGAAGTGCATCCTCCAATCTAAAGGTCTCGGGCTCCTGCAAGAAATCCACAGTGGAGAATGCGGTAACCACGTAGCCTCCACAAACTTGGTGGGGAAAACTTACAGGTCGGGCTTTTACTGGCCTACTGCCATGGCTGACACTCAAGACCTGGTTTGGCGGTGCAAATGCTGCCAATTCTTCACAAAGCAACAGCACGTCCCGGCTCAATTCCCGAGGACAATTCCACCATCCTGGCCCTTTGTCATTTGGGGCCTTGATTCGGTGGGACCATTCAAGACGGCTCCTGGCGGCTACAAGCACATTCTGATGGCGATGGACAAGTTCACCGAGTGGATCAAGGTCCGCGCCGTCACTGTGGTCGCGTCGAAAGAGGCCGCGAAGTTCATCGAGGACATCACCCATTGGTTCGGGGTACCTAACAGATCGTCACCGACTTGGGCAAGGCCTTTACAGGGTCAGACTTCTGGGACTTTTGCCAAGGCAGCCTCATCGATGTCTACTATTCCTCGGTGGCCCACCCACTGTGCAACGGCCAGGTCGAGCGATCAAACGGTATGGTGCTTCAAGCCGTCAAGGACCGCATCTTTGACAACGCCTCACAGTTCGCGACTAGGTGGCACGCAGAACTACCTCACGTCATCTAGGGCCTCTGAACCCAGGTCAGCTCGGTCACGGGATACTCGTCGTTCTTTCTGGTATACACACCAGAGGCGGTGCTCCCAACTGACATAGCCTTCGGTGCCTGGCGCATCCAACACTACGAGGAAGGGACGGCTGAAGAAACATGCAAGGTCGACCTCGACAGTATTGAAGAACATCATGTAGCTGCTTTGATGCGGCACACGTGGTATGAGCAGCAGTTGTGGTGCTATCACGACCGCAACGTACGAGAGCGATCCTTCAACGTGGCAGACCTGGTCCTACGTCGTATCCACAGCACCAAGGGGATGCACAAGCTATCTGCCCCATGGGAAGGCCCCTTCATTGTGATGGAAGTTGTCATCCCATCAACCTACCGCCTCCAGGGGGCCGATGGCTAAGGTGTTCCTAACGTCTGGAACATTGAACATTTACGTCGCTTCTATCCGTAGTAGATCTTTACCAAAAAAAAGCTATGTACTCTCCTCACTTGTAATTTCAATACAATAAAGAAGGAGATCCCCTGTTCAGCAACCCCTCTGTTGACCTGTGTTTTGATTTTCTTTTTTACTTTAAGTTCTTTTCCCTTCCCCCTCGAAGCGCTCAGGGGCTTGATCTAGGTCAGGTCTCGAAATGCTCAGGGGCTTGTCCTTGCCAACCTAAGGGTCTCGCGACCTGAAGGGATTTCCACTTATGTTTTACGATTTCAAATCCTTACAACTCAGTTAGCATCTGCTTCCATTATAAATGTTTCTAAGTCTCTGGTTCAAAAGACCTAGGGTCCATGACCCCCCTCTGCACACCGGTCGTGCCTAAGTCCCCACGCTGGGCCGCCCGATCGGTAAGCAGTTCCTCCACTGAGTTGGGTGAGCAGAGGATTTATCTTGCGACCTAGTTACTTTCGACGTGCATAACGAAAGCATTATGTTGTAACATGCATACACCTCTTAATGGGCAAAAGTGTTTTCATATTGAAAGTTTAATTACACTGCTTATCGACCTAACTCATGTCTAAAAAGCTCATTTCAGCACTACCTCATTCAGTGCCGAAGTCAAACTTCTTGATGACGTCGCCGGCATCCGCCACGATGTCTTCACTCCTGATGAGGCCCGTGAGGACCAGGAGCGTCCCGGTGGTCGATGGATGACCGCTCCTCAGTGATGAGTGATTGACAACGGGTGTTGGACTGACTCTTGTCTTAGTGCGCCGGTGTAGGCTACGGCCTAGTTCGTGTTGTTGCAGGTGAAGAACGGGCGCGAAAGGTCTTCAGCCTTGAGGAGCCTCCGGGAGATGGAGAGACAAGTAGGCTCGGTTCGAGGGACCCGGTGGACAGCGGGACTAGGTGCGGGCCACATGGTGGCGACACGAGCAAGACGAAGTCATGGAGAATCGAGCCGGTGCACGGTGGCGGTCGAGTCAAGTGGTTTGGCGGGAGGCCGGACCGGGCACGCGGGGTTTGGTGGTTTGCCCACAAAACCATCGGCGGACGGTTTCTTGGTTTGGGCCTCAAAACCAAGTCCGAGGGCCCAACACGACGGAGACAGGATCCGGGCGTGTCGGGAAGCTTCGAGGTGGAGGACACGCGGTGGGATCGCATGGCTTGCGCCGGGAGGACGCGGGGTGCGGCAAAGGCGTGGCCGTCCGATGGCAAGACCCACAAACATTACCTAAATGCCCCTACGTGGGTTGTATCGCCAGTAGTTAAGTTAGGGGTAGTCAAGTCATTTACCACTACGGCGGGACCTGATATATAAGCCATGAGTGTGTGTGTGGATGGCTCTCTCTCTCTGTGACTTAGGGTTTCATTTCCTCCCTCCCATTTCTCATTTTTGTAGCTATTTTTCTTCCATTTTCTCTAGGCTAGCATGAGAGCTTCATGAGAGATTTGTTGAGAGGGATGGATGCTAGGGCGGCATGCTAGACCTTGTGAATCTTTCCTGGTTTGTATAGAAGATTCGGAGTTGTGTTTCTCGTGGTCTTTTGTGCTTGTTTTCGTGCCTTTGTTCTCGGTGTGATTCCGCGGATTTGAGTGGGTTTCTCCCTGGATTTCTTTGAGGGAAAGATGAATAGATGTCTCGTGCATCTTTGTGATTGATCTTGTGCCCTCAAACGCCGGGAAACCACTTCGATTCGAAGATTTTCGTTCGGTGCTCAAGTTTTTGGTGGTGCTCAAAGGATTCGCGATTCCCGGTGATTTAGGGAGTTATGAGGCAAGATTTTTGGGCTATAGCATCCTTGTGTGACGCTTCTCAAGTCCCCAAACCCTTGTCTCCATAGCTTCAACTGTTTGGGAAATCCGATGATGATTTGGGGGAGTTGACTTTCGGGGTCGGGCGTTTTCTGCTCTGTCCGCACCTGGCGGACGGTCCGTGAGGTCCTGGCGGACGGTCCAGGCGGCTAGGGTTCGTCCCGTGTTCTTCGTGTTCTTTATCGCCTTTCGTTTTGATCCGTCGCGATTTTGGTTTTCGGTTGGACGGAATTTCGGACGGTCCGCAGCAGTGGGCGGACGGTCCGCGGGTGCCTGGCGGACAGTCCGCGTGCTCCCCGCGGACGGTCCGTGGTGCGGGTGCGTCCCTGTTGGTTCTGTGTGTGTTTAACGGACGGTCCGCGGAGTAGGCCGGACGGTCCGCGGTGTCGGCGCGGACGGTCCGCGGTAGCAGGTCGGACAGTCCGCGCGGCTCATCGCGGACGGTCCGCACTGCCTGGCCGGACAGTCCGCCAGGAGCTGTGAGCTGTGCTTCTTGTTTCGATTCCTCTCTTCCTTTCTAGTGCTTCCGCGTGTGCTTCAAGGAATCGTTCCTAAGGCTAGAGGTTGATCCATAACCTCGTTGTCTTGGCGATTGGTGTGTGATTCGATCCATCGCTTGTGTGTGACCGGGGTTTGACTAGGGCATAGGCCGGGTTCTTTGGGAAGAATTTTTACCGGCTCCTATTCACTCCCCCCTCTCTAGTCGCCATCTGATCCTTCAATTGGTATCAGAGCTTGGTGCCGGATTCTTTGCGACTTTGACAAGTCTCGAATCCTAAGATGGCGTACGTTGAGCGAGGCGGTCTGCCGCACTTCGATGGCAAGGGTTACCACAAGTGGGCGGCTCGTATGATGATTTTTCTTCGTGGGAAGCTGTTGGATTTCATTATGCTTGACAAGACCTATGCTATTCCGGTCAACATCCATACTCTTATGGTGACCGATGCCGGTGCTAAGGCCAAGTATGAGGCTAATGCAAAAGCCGTTGATCACTTGGTCCGAAGCTTGTGTGATCCAGAGTTTGAGCGTGTTCGCCATTTGAATCTTGCTTGGCAAATTTGGGAGAAGTTGTTGGTTGCTCACGGTGGTGATAACCATGTGAAGGCTCGCCTCTTTGTCTCTTACTGGATGCAATATGAGAATTTCACTCCACTTCCCGGTGAGGACATTGATGCGATGTTTCAGAGGTTCACCGCCATCGTGAACAACATGAAGGCTAATGTGGAGGATTTTCCTTACACCGAGCATGATCAGGCTTTGAAGCTCTTGCATGTCTTGGATCCAAATGTTTGGGGTGCTAAGGTTGAGGCCATCAAGGAGTCTGGGCAGTACTTGACTATTGAGTTGGATGACCTCTTTTCTAAGCTCAAGTCGGCTGAGGTTGACAGGAAGTTGCAATCCAAGCATGAGGGCTCGATTGACCATAGTCTTGCTCTTGTGGGCGGATCAAAGGGCAAATCTAACCCTTCCTGTCGATAGTTTTCCTTGTCTTCTCTTATGTCCATTCCAGATGAGGAGTTTGATGTGCTGGGCGAGGAGGAGCTGTCCTTGCTCTCAAGGAGGTTTGATCGACTACACGAGAGTCGGAGGAACGCAAGGCGGAGCTCAGGGACGTGCTACAAGTGTGGCAAGCGTGGCCACTTCATCGCTGAGTGCCCAGAAGCGGAGGAGAACAAGTACAAGGTGAACGAGTACAAGGCGCACCAGAGGCGTGAAGACAAGTACTCCTCCAAGGGCAAGCACTTCAACAAGTACTTCATGGACAATGACGGTGCAACAAGAGGACCAAGCGAGAGAAGCTGAAGTTGAGGGGGGGGTAGTCTCGAGGCGTGAGGCTCCCCGGCGAATTCAAGAAGTGCATCCCCTGTCGAAGATCATTGAGAACATCGATGAACGCACTACACGGTCAAGGTCCAGGAATTCCTCTCATTTTACTCATGCTGCTTTTGTTGCCACTTTTGAGCCCAAGGACATTGGGCATGCTTTATCTGATGCAAACTGGGTCAATTCTATGCATGAGGAGTTGGAAAACTTTGAGAGGAACCAGGTGTGGGAGTTAGTTGAACCACATCCAAATTGCCATCCCACAGGAACCAAGTGGGTTCGGAAGAACAAAGAGGGAGAGAATGGGATGGTCGTGAGGAACAAGTCCAGACTTGTTGCTCAGAGGTTTAGTCAGAAGGAGGGGATCGACTATGAGGAGACCTTTGCTCATGTGGCCCGTCTTGAAGCAGCCACCTGGGTTTGAGAGCGAGTTGTACCCACACAGGGTGTACAGGTTGAAAAGGGCTCTGTATGGGTTGAAACAGGCGCCCCGTGCTTGGTATGGGAGATTGAGAGGTTTTCTGTTGAGCAGAGGGTTTGTGATGGGTACCGTGGATAGGACCTTGTTTCTCCTCAAGCATGGAAATGACTTGTTGATTGTTCAGATATACGTGGATGATATTGTCTTTGGTGGCTCGTCACATAACCTTGTTTCCAAGTTTGCAGATGAGATGAGCAGGGAGTTCGAGATGAGCATGATGGGCGAGTTGCAGTATTTTCTCGGACTGCAGATCAAGCAAGTGAAGGACGGTACATTTGTGCACCAGACCAAGTACACGAAAGACATGCTGAGGAAGTTCCAGATGCAAGATGTGAAGCCGATGTCGACTCCCATGGGGAGTACGGCCACTTTGGATGCGGACGAGGACGGAGAACCAGTGGACCAGCGGGAGTACAGGAGCATGATCGGCTCCCTCCTCTACTTGACGGCGACGAGGCCAGACATACAGTTCAGCGTGTGTCTGTGTGCTTGTTTTCAGGCTCCGCCGAGGACATCACATCGACAGGCCGTCAAGAGGATTTTCAGGTATCTACAGTCTGCTCCTGGTCTTGGCCTTTGGTATTCTTCCTCCTCGACTCTTTCTCTCCATGGTTTTTCCGATGCGGATTTTGCTGGTTGTTGAGTCGAGAGGAAGTCTACTTCTGGTACTTGCCAGTTTCTTGGGTCTTCGTTGGTCTCATGGTCTTCCCGCAAGCAGTCTAGTGTAGCTCAGTCTACCACCGAGGCGGAGTATGTTGCTGTCGCGAGTTGTTGCTCCCAGCTGTTGTGGATTTCATACACTTTGAGAGACTTTGGTGAGGAGTGCACCCAGATGCCACTTCTTTGTGATAGCACCAGTGCCATAAGTGTAGCCAAAAACCTAGTGCTTCACTCAAGAACCAAACACATAGAAGTGAGGTATCATTTCTTGAGGGACAATGTGGAGAAAGGAACCATTGTGTTGAGCCATGTCCCTACCCAAGATCAGCTAGCCGACATCTTTACAAAGCCTCTCGACCAAGCTACATTTGTGCGCTTGCGGGGGGAACTTGGGGTTTGTTGCCCTTTCTAGTTGTTTCTTGGGGGATTTCCTTTTTGTATCATATGTATCATACCATGTTTACTTTGATGTATATACATGCTTTGCTTGATGTATAAACCATGGTAGGATAGCCATCTTGTCATCTATCATGTTGCATTTGTATCATTTTGCATTTTAGGATGATGAGCTTCTTTCATATGCCATATTTGAGTGTCTTTGGCTATTTGTGAGATATTGGTCATATGTGTGGAGAAATGGTGATGTGAGGCTATGCTGTTGCAATATTTGAGATATATGTGTGGTGAGATAGCCCCTTTTTGAAATAAATGCTAATCTTGACTAATTTTTGATGAAATATGCTCCACTCGTATGTAGTTGTGTATCCATGTCACAGTTTGGTCTAAATGTGCTTCTCATGCTTAGATTGTGCTTGGATGCCTTGTTCTTGCATTTGGGCCAAAGGCCGAGTATCATTGTGAATGTTTAGCCTGTGTTGCATTCATGGGGGAGCATAAGCTAGTTTTTGCCGCAAAGGCACTTCATGTACCATAAAATGAATTAATCTTGAAAAGAAATGTGTATGCTTGAAAAATGCTTCATCCATCATGTCTATGCTTAAAATGTCTTATCTTTCACATATGGGTGCAAAACATGTTGCATGATGTTCACCAGTGGAGAAGTCTCCCCGAAGTGGACACATGGCTCATGAGCTTTGACATGACATGCTTTGCTTTATGGGTGTTTGCCATGATCTTTTGCTGAGAATTTGATATCCTTGTATGATCTTTGAATGGTATGCATGTTTGTGGCTCAAGTGTGACATGGATAGGCTTCTACATGTGAAGCGAGCCTTCTTTTGGTAAAACTGCTTAAATCTGAAAATTTTGCTCTGTCACATGCTTGTATTTTCATACATTACTTGTGGCAATGCTTTGACTATGCAATGATTCATATGTGTGATTTTTGTCTCATCCTTAGCCTTGGACACTAGATTTGGCCTATTTGAGAAGCTCATGTAGATGTTTATATGCTTTGTTTTGCATTTCTGCATTTTCACCTTGATTCTTACATTGTCAACAAGGGGGAGAAGAGGTGAGCTTAATGAAAATTCAGAAGAGGTGAGCTGAAATTTGGAAGTTTGCATCCACATGTTCAGGGGGAGCTTGCATTTGTTCAGGGGGAGCTTTCTTGCTGTTTTCGGTGTGGAGTTTGTGCTTTGCTTGGCTTGTGACCTTTCTTCGCCTTTCTTTGGTTTTGGTCATGAGTTGAGCTTCTTTGTTTTTCTTTCTTCTTCCTTCCTTTCTTTCTCTGAATTTCATTTCGCGTTGTGTGTTGTCAATGCACTCATCAAGGGGGAGATTGAGGACCAGGAGCGTCCCGGTGGTCGATGGATGACCGCTCCTCAGTGATGAGTGATTGACAACGGGTGTTGGACTGACTCTTGGCTTAGTGCGCAAGTGTAGGCTGCGGCCTAGTTCGTGTTGTCACAGGTGAAGAACGGGCGCGAAAGGTCTTCAGCCTTGAGGGGCCTCCGGGAGATGGAGAGACAAGTAGGCTCGGTTCGAGGGACCCGGTGGACAGCGGGACTGGGTGCGGGCCACATGGTGGCGACACGAGCAAGACGAAGTCATGGAGAATCGAGCCGGTGCACGATGGCGGTCTAGTCAAGTGGTTTGGCTGGAGGCCGGACCGGGCACGCGGGGTTTGGTGGTTTGCCCACAAAACCATCGACGGACGGTTTCTTGGTTTGGGCCTCAAAACCAAGTCCGAGGGCCCAACACGACGGAGACAGGATCCGGGCGTGTCAGGAAGCTTCGAGGCGGAGGACACGCGGCGGGATCGCATGGCTTGTGTCGGGAGGACGCGGGGTGCGGCAAAGGCGTGGCCGTCCGATGGCAAGACCCACAAACATTAAATGACCCTACGTGAGTTGTATCGCCAGTAGTTAAGTTAGGGGTAGTCGAGTCATTTACCACTTCGGCGGGACCTGATATATAAGCCATGAGTGTGTGTGGATGGCTCTCTCTCTCCGTGACTTAGGGTTTCATTTCCTCCATCCCATTTCTCATTTTTGTAGCTATTTTTCTTCCATTTTCTCTAGGCTAGCATGAGAGCTTCATGAGAGATTTGTTGAGAGGGATGGATGCTAGGGCGGCATGCTAGACCTTGTGAATCTTTCCTGGTTTGTATAGAAGATTCGGAGTTGTGTTTCTCGTGGTCTTTTGTGCTTGTTTTCGTGCCTTTGTTCTCGGTGTGATTACGCGGATTTGAGTGGGTTTCTCCTCGGAGGCAAGATTTTTGGGCTATAGCATCCTTGTGTGACGCTTCTCAAGTCCCCAAACCCTTGTCTCCATAGCTTTAACCTTTTGGGAAATCCGATGATGATTTGGGGGAGTTGACTTTCGGGGTCGGGCGTTTTCTGCTCTGTCCGCACCTGGCGGACGGTCCGCGAGGTCCTGGCAGACGGTCCGCGCGGCTAGGGTTCGTCCCGTGTTCTTCGTGTTCTTTCTCGCCTTTCATTTCGATCCGTCGCGATTTTGGTTTTCGGTTGGACGGAGTTTCGGACGGTCCGCAGAGGTGGGCGGACGGTCCGCGGTGCCCTCGGCGGACGGTCCGCGTGCTCCCCGCGGACGATCCGTGGTGCGGGTGCGTCCCCGTTGGTTCCGTGTGTGTTTAACGGACGGTCCGCGGAGTAGGCCGGACGGTCCGCGGTGTCGGCGCGGATGGTCCGTGGTAGCAGGTCGGACAGTCCGCGCGGCTCATTGCGGACGGTCCGCACTGCCTGGCCGGACAGTCCGCCAGGAGCTGTGAGCTGTGCTTCTTGTTTCGATTCTTCTCTTCCTTTGTAGTGCTTCCGCGTGTGCTTCAAGGAATCGTTCCTAAGGCTAGAGGTTGATCCATAACCTCGTTGTCTTGGCGATTGGTGTGTGATTCGATCCATCGCTTGTGTGTGACCGGGGTTTGACTAGGGCATAGGCCGGGTTCTTTGGGAAGAATTTTTACAGGCTCCTATTCACTCCCCCCCTCTCTAGTCACCATCTGATCCTTCAGCCCGAAAGATCCACGTCTTATGCGACCTTTTGCAGGTCAAACGAAGGGTCGTGATGCTTGACGGTTGACAATGTCGTAGCCGCTGCAAGGTTGGCGGTGTATAGGAGCAGGCCCTTGATGCGACCTTCAGCCTCGTCCAGCCGGTCGATCAGCGTCTTCGGCTCGGCTCCTTCCTCCAAAGGGACATAAAGGTCCATGATGTACTGGGCAGCGTCCTTGAGCTCGCCCAGCTCCTTCTCTAGACCTGCTTTCCAAGAAAGCAGAGTCAGAATCACACCTTGCCGCGACACATCGGTCGACTCTCAAACAACAAGCAGGATGCTAACCTCGCTGGATCTCCGTGGACTTTTCCTTGATGAGTGTCAACTAGCTATTGATCGCGGCTAGCTCCTTCTTGAGGGCCTCCTCGGTCCCTCGAGCACCTGCAGCGATTCAAGGTCGAAGAGTCGTGACCAAGACCTTACAAAAAACACATGGAGTCGGCCCAGAGCAGTGATGAGAACGTACCCTCTACAACGGCCTGGAGGTCAGAGCCCACGTCCTTGGCTTTCCGCTCGGTGTCTTCCAACTTCTTCTTTAGGTCGTCTGCATCCTTGCATGCCTGGCGCGCCATGGCTTTCTTAACGCACTGGATCTCGCGCGCTGCTGCGACCTCGGCCTGCATCTTCGCCTCACGAGTTGCGGTGGCCTCTGCATGCGCGTTGGCCGCCTCGCGCAGCAGACCTGTCCGCTCTTGTGCCCACTCCGCAAGAGACTGCACGTCGGGCAACAGAGTTCGTTAAAACTTCACGACATTCAAGTAACTGAAGCAAGAACCAAAGGAACTTAGCAAGGACCCTTACCAACAGCACGGTACGGATTGTGTGCGCCGCCTCCTTGAACTTCTCGAGGTCGCGGCGGTCGGTAACGACCTCCGCCTCCCACGGGGTACAAGCGTACAAACACCAGTCTTCATCGTCCACCGCCTCCAAGCCCTCAGCAAAGATGCCTACTGACGGTGGCTCTTCCTGCCAAAGGTGCCGCGGCCGTCGCCCTCACACTCGGTGGCGGGAGGCGCGCTAGTCCCGGCCTTTTCCGTCTCGGGTGCCGCCGTCGCCCCAACTCCAGCAGCCGCACTCATCACGTCGACCGCTGAAGCCCCCGACGACTCCACAACGGGTGCTCCGGTGCCTTAGTCCTAAACACCTCCTGGCCTGAGGTGTTCTTCCCGCTCTCCAACGTCGTCGGAGGAACCCTGCTCACAAAAGGCGACCTAAGCAAACAGCCAGCACACAGGGGAAAACGAAGTTAAGTCGAGAGCAGGACAGTCGACTTACTTGGTTGCCTACCTAAGGCCAGGCTTGCAAGGCCTAGGTGGGGCCTTCTTCAACCTCCTGTTCGACCCCGAGTCGTCTGCTGGGCCGGTGCTTGACGTGGACAGCCCCTGCGCCCCAGGCGCCGGGCGGGGTGTCTCCGACACACTACAAGGTTTTCCCCCTATTGCAACAATTTCCTTAGGCAACACCACTAATTCGGTTGCAATAGAGGGGTACTATTGCACCGAAACGGTGATTCGGTTGCAATTTGTGTGTCTATTGCAACATAAAATTTGTGTTGCAATATTTATTTTTTGTGTTGCAACAAGTTGACACTAATGCACCCATTTTTAGGATTTCCGTTGCATTTTGTTGGAAATTATGCCACCCCATTATTGTGTTGCATTAGCATTCCTTGCGTTGCAACAGAAAGTTGTTGTAGCCACCATACTAGGGATGGTTGCGTTTGAACAGCTATGTCGCAACGTAGAATTTTGGTTGCAAATATATCTTTGTGATGTTGCAACAAGTTGGCGCTAATGCACCCATTATTCAGAATTGTGTTGCATTTGGTAGGAAATATTGCTACCCTATTTCTGCGTTGCACTAGAAATTCGGGTGTTGCAATATAAACTTGCTATGGCTACCATACTAGGGTTGGTTGCGTTTGAACGGCCTTAAGCAATGTCTTATTTGGGTTGCAAATATATCTTTGCATTGTTGCAATACAAGGAAGGTTATTGCTTTGTTTCTAGCCTCAAGGAGGAATATTGTGTACGTATTGCCACAAAATCTGAATTTTAACAATATGGTATAGACTATATGTACCATGAAAAAAAGAGAGGATTGGTTTAGATGAAAAAATTGTGTGATATGGGGATGTGGGCTAAGCTAGACCACAATAGGCTCAACCGGCGAGCGTACAGCCCAGCGAGCGGGAGCCCGAGTGGACCGGCCAGCCCATTAAGCCCCATAGCGCAAGTAGCAAGCATTAGTTGATGATGGTAATACGGAGTTCGAAAGCGCAGGCACACCTCGCCTTTCAAGCTGGGATACCCCCTTCTCAGTTTACGGGGTGGCACTAAAGGTACTGAGACTAGGATGTGAAAATGTCAAATGGGCCGGTGAGAGTAATAAAAACAAGGATATGCCGGCCCAAATCGTCTATAACTTTCAGCTCCCCCACCCCCAATACACTTTTGCTCCCAACCATCCCCCTCATCGGCTCTGACCGTCGCGTCCACATCGAGATGCCCCGCATCGCGGTTTCCCCTGCGGCAAGCGGCGACAGCGGCCGGAGTGGCCGCTTCGAGCCTTCCCAGAACAGCGGCGGGTGCGGACGAAGGGGCCGCAGTGCCGTAACACAGCCGAGCAGCCGCCACGGCAGGCGGGGCCGCATCGAGGGATCCTGGAGAGCGGCGGCAGCGGACATAGTACATACATTAGTACTATGTGAGTTCTCAATGAATTAGTACATACATTACTATACATATGCTTATGCAACTATATAATGCAACCAATCTCTTGTTCAACTAACTCCTCCACCTGTGCCTTGCAAATGTTAGGACACCGCAAGCGGCGTTATTGTTGAGGCGGAATCAAATGCAGAGAACAACTTTGTTTCCCAAAAGGAAAAAAACGAGATGTTCCAAAAAGCCTACAAAGAAGTCACGAAGTGCAAATCAACCAAGTTGCATGGAAACGGGTACCTGGCAAAAAACCCAACTAGAAGGCAGCTGCTCAATGCGGAGCGCGAGGAAAAAATTCGTAGGGAAGAGCTACAGCATGAGGAACACGTCGAGCTCATGGACGCATTTGGGCAGCTACAAGAAAAAATGTCAGGATGGGAAGAAGAAAGGGAAGCGAAAGGAGAGAACATGCACGCCAACTTGAAGAAAGTGAAAAGAGAAGGCGAGCGGATCTACAAAGCTTAGGCAAGAATTCCTATCAATGCCGCAAGCATCAAATCGACAAATCACAAGTTCCACAGTACTGGTCAAGCTATTTGCATGAATGGGTTTCTTTCCTTGGGTTCTATATATGAATGTTTGTATCCTTTCGTAGGTTGACCAGCCAATATCCGTGCAACCAAGCCCAAGCAACAATGTCACGAATCTGCCGCCGACGTGGCGGCGGTTGCATCAATCACCCGAAGAAACAACCTTGTCGCTGAATCTGCAGACAATGTGGCGGCGGAACCATCAATTCCTACATCTGGGAATGTACAACCAGACTCCAGGAATGTGCTCTCGTGTACTCAGGTTGTTCTCGAATTCACAACTTTTTACTAGTACATATCATCAGTTACTGATGAAATTACGCCTAATCTTGTCCTTTCAAATGATTGGTTCAGAGGAGAAGGAATCTAAAAAAGTTCAAAAACAAGTATTTCGCAAAACCAGAAGCACTAAAAGTGGTGCTAACAATCCTGAAACACAATCCACCATTAGACAAATTTCTTCTCAACAGCTACAGGTACAAGTTGCACAAAGGAGACGACAAAGCACCAAAAAGACATGAGGTGAAGCTTTTTTCAACAACTCTTAATGCTGTGAATGTAATTCATGTTTCAGCTGTGAAAGTGTGTTTATGGTTGTGGTAATTATTTGATGTCATTATGCTATTTTTATGAATCACAATCCATCTTTGGTTTGCTATATGTTGTTGTTTCACAAATTCCAATATTAGAGATTAATTGATGCTAGCTTAAAAATTTTGTTGATTCTTTACAGGTGATGCGACCTCCTTGCATTGAATCCCCCTTTGCTGATCAAGTGTTGGGATAATCTCCAAGTCACAATTGGCAGACCAAGTTCTTCATGCCCTAGCAAATTTGTCTACAATGTGTTGAAACAATGTCCTGTGCCAAACTTTTCAGTATTTAAGTACTTCATGAGTCATGTAATTAACTCAGTGGATGGTTCAATGTTGGTTAACTAACTATAGATGCAATGTTATATTAATCTGCTAATGTTAATTAATGTTGCAATTAGTGCTGCTACATAAATGAGCGTGGCAGAATACACCATATGTTGCAAATGATAAATCATGATATCACAACCAGTGTTTTTCATTGCCAAAAAGTAGCGTGGCAATAGTAAGGTGCACTTGTAGCACCCCTAATACGAACGTGGTAATAAGAAATTCAACTTGTAGCGACACAAAAGGAACGTGGCAATAGCATGGTGTACTTGTAGCAACCCTTAATAGGAACGTGGTAATAAGAAGTTCAACTTGTAGCAACACAAAAGGAACGTGGCAATAGATAGTGCACTTGTAGCAACCCTAATAGAAACGTTGTAATAAAGGTTTACCTTATGGCAACCAACCAAATTTCGAAGCAATAATAGAGGACCACATATTACAACCAATCAAATTACATGGCAATAAAGGATACCACCTATAGCAACGTAACCAATATCGTGGCATCAGACAATACTACCTATCGCATCGAAATCAACTTTTGTGGCAATAGAGGAGACCACCTATAGCAACTAACCAATTTCGTGGCATCAGACAATACTACATATTGCAACCAAATTACTTTCGTGGTAATAGACGAGGTTCAACCAATAGCAACCAAAGTCGGTGCGTAGCAATACTATAACTTGCAACGAAACAGAAACGTTGCAATTGCACCTTTGGCAACACCACAGATGTGTCGCAATAGTACACTTTGCAACTAGAACAAGCGTTGTAAAAAAACCTAATTGCAACCACTAGATGGACAACGTCGTAATAACCTAATGCAACGCGGCTTTTCGCAGCCCATGATCCACGGAACAATTTGGTTGCAATTGTGTCTATTGCAACCAAATATGGCATATTGCAACACATTTTGTGCGTTGCTTTAGGGGGAAAATCTAGTAGTGTCACCCGCCTTCCCGGCGACAGAGCCGTTGTTGCCTTCGGCGACTGCAAATCGCCCTTGTCTTCTTCAACGTGGATGGTTTCGATGTCAGAAGTCTTCGTGGCGGTGTCTGCTGACACCGTGGACCTAGTCTGCTTCCCCCTCCTCTTCTTGGCCTCCGTGAGCTGGGTCGCAGCTTGGGAGGCGGGAATCTTCCCCGCGGTCTGCCGCGTGCGTCGCGCCGCGGCGACCGTGGATGGAGCCCTGCGCGATGTGGCGGGAGCCTCGCTGTCGCTCCCCACTATCGAGTAGGAGACATACTCTTCGATGCGGGGAGGAGGTGCCGCCTGCACGTCCGCAATGCTGCGGACCTTGTAGCTGCGCTAGTCTTCGTCGCGTAGCGGTGCCGGGCACTAGTAGATGCCTTCACGGTGCTGCACGGAAATACATACATACATCGTGTCAAGAACAAAGATGTACACTCAAAGAACTTCAGATCGAAGAAAAGACTAAGGTCGAAGACTTACTTGTTCAGCAGGGCTGTATATCCCCAGCACCTTGGGGCACTCCTTGTTGCGGACCCGCCTTGGAGAGGCTTGCGCTGTGCAACCCAGGTAGTGTCATGCTGCCCCCAATATTCGAAGGCAGGGTGGGCCCGTTCCTGAAGAGGATGGATGAGATGGTGACAGAAACTGATGGCTACCACGGTGCCGGTCAGCCCCTCCGCCTTGAGCTGCTGCAGGTCGTCCAGCAAGGGCTTGAGCTCTTGGATGTTCAGCATCGCCAACTGGTTGGTCCATTTCGGGCCCACGACCGGAATTCACCCTGTTCTTGACTTCAACGTCGGCGCGGGGTTATCGAGGTAGAACCACCCCTGCCTCCAGCCGGTGGTGTTGTCGGGGAGCGCCAGGTTGATGTACTCCGACTTCATGTTACAACGTAACATGAAGCTGACGCTGCCGACGACGACCCCCTTGCCTGTCTTCTTCAGCTCGAAGAAGTGGCGCCAGAGGTGGAAGTGCGAAGTGTTGCCGAGGAAGGCCTCACAGAGGTGGATGAAAATCGCGATGATGGTGATCGAGTTGGGCACCAGATGAACCAACTCGATCCGTTAGAACTGCAGCAGCCCGCGCAGGAAGTGTCATGCGGGGACGCTGAATCCGCGCTTGATGTGCGCGATGAAGATGACAGTATGGCTGGTGCCCTCGGTCGGGAACGCCTCTCCCACCGCTAGCCTCCACCCGACCTGCGACTTGGGCCGTAGCAGCCCGCAGTTGACCAGGGACTGGATCTGCTCCTCGGTCACCGTCGATGTCTCCTAGACAGTGCTCGGATCAGGGATCGCCGGCTTCTCCATCTTGGCTTCTTCGAACCCGATGCTTTTGGATCTAAAGGTCACTAGCGACTTCACTCACATGCGAGGGTGCGGTGGTGGCAGATCTAAGCTTGGTGATGCTCTCGCTTCTCTAAGCACGGCACGGCGGCAGCAACCCTAGCTCTAAGCGGAAATGGAAGCAAGTGGAGGCCCCTAGGCCGTGAGGCGGCCTTATATAATCAAGACCCAGAACTGCAACGGGCGGCCGGGCCTTGAGGTCTATCCGGCGCAATTTTCGGTGACTCAACGGTCTGGCGCCCTCAACGGATCTTTCGCCCAATGGCTCTCTTCGGCCTAACGGCTACTTGGTAGTAACGGCTTGTCTCGTGCGGGAATCTGCGTTCGCCAGCCTTCGTGCGAGGTTTCGGCTGACGTGGACTCGCTATGCCCCACTTTCAGCCCTCCAATATTAGAAATCCAACTTTGCATTCAAGGTCGCCAGCGACCTATAGTCGACCAGCCTTGGGTCGCTCGGGCTCCAGTAGTCCCAGGTCACCTTGACCTATATACACAAGGGTTTACTCTACACCCCTCAGGCTCGGTTGCCTACACGCCTTCTAGGTCTCTACGACCTACATCGGCCCCCTCATCAACGACCCTCGTGCTTAATGGCTCTACTGCCCGTTGACGACCTTCGCGGTCCTATTTATACTGCTTTGCTGCGGCCTTGGTGCCTGCCAGGTCGATGTCGACCCCTACACCTCATTGTTGACGACCCTGCGTTGCGTCACTACGCAAGCGACCGTGGCGACCCAGGTCATCACGGGCACCCACGTCGGGTGTTATGATCTTCCTAAGGTCGGTGTAGCACCACAATAGCGTTGAGACCTTGGCCGCGCCATTGCCATCTCGGGTGCTCCAATCATAGTGATTGACAGAGATGAGCGGTTAGTCAGTGCTCGTATACAGCACCTACAAAGCTACAAAAGATCTTGGCTCAAGGCCAAGTTACAAGATACAAACATGTTAAAGGTCCCGGTCTACCTTACATGGTGCATGCGGTGCAACCTACACTGCTGAAGCGCGTCGCAAGCTTTCTTCTAGCTTCAGGACCTCTTTGGGGCCCTCCACCGCCGACAAGGTCGTGGCTACTACACAGCCACATGTACTCTAGCCTCAACAAGTTTCCTGTGGAGTCCCATCTTTTGCTAGGGTGCTCTCTGTTGATGGCGAATTTCCGTTAACATAGAGTACTTGTTATACATTGGTTTCGATTATGATTTGCAACTAACCTGCCACTAGGCATACTAATGATGTAACAAGTTCACAGTTGCATGTCGATTTTGGAGTTTGTTATTTACGCAGGAAATTAACGTTAAAGAGTAGACTTTAGGGTTAAGTTCATCAAGCACTTCAAGAGAAGATCATGAAGCCCTTCACAAGTCAAGACACGAAGTGAACATGACTCCAAAAAACCCAAGGACCAAAGCATCAACACGCAAAACTCTGGAGACTTGGATGTTTACCAACGAGATCAACTCAACCCGAGAGATATTCTCGCAGCCCAGGACGGCATGATTTTCGGTGCATATTCGGAGATTTAAACGACATTTAATGGCAAAAGTTTGACTACCAAAGTCGTGGTCCTCGATGATACCTTGGATTTGGACATGTGGAAGGCCCAATTCGGATAAGGGAGATAGGAGATAAGGCCCCCGAAATCCCTGCTGCGCAGTCAGTCCGAAATCAGAACAAAATATCTTCCATGGCCGATTTGGAGATCTTATCTTCGTTTCCAAGGAAAGAAATGAATACCAAAGTTGAAGATAATTTCGTGGCACACAACCTGGACACCGAGTTTGCATTATTTGGTGTCCGGACGTGGGAGATATGGTGCTGGAAAGGAAGGGCTGCGAATTAGGAAAATCTGGACGAGGCTGATTTTATGGAAACCAAGTTCTCTTCTCTCCCAAGGAAGATCTCATGGAAGGCAAGGTGGAGCACGCCCCAAGACTCCCCAAAGGCGTAAATATAACCCCCTAGGCACCCAAGGAGATGTTACCATTGAGATGCAATCATTCTACCGACCTCTATACGCCATCCTCCGCCACAAGACCGAGAACAAGAAGCAGATTGGATCGCGAAGGGAGCACTCGTAGCCTTCTTCTACTTCGGGGGATTCTACACCATGATCAGCGCTACAATGAGTAACATTATGGGGTAAAGTTCTTGTTTGTCCTAGGGGTTGAAGGGGGATCTTGAGTTGTAATCACCAAACTTATGTTTTGAATCTTTTGCTATCATATTAATGTTCATGTTGATGGTGCTTTAATCTTATTGGTGGGTCGGCTTGCTTTGGGGATGCATCGCTCGTAGTTTCACTATCGTGTTCCTTTTGTTCTTTATGCGATTACCGTCGTGTAGTGACAGTGCACGGGAGGGAAAACATAATGAACTTGGTTCACACCTTTGATCATGCATGCCAAGAACACATCAATATTTTGTGCACTTGGTGTTCGATCACGGATTACCCTCGTGTAGTGACTAGTATTCGAGAGGGAAAGGGTTGGACTTTGTGCACTTTTACCTTTGATAGATTAGATTCGGTTGTTCTTGCTAGGTGGTTACATCTTCAAGTGATCCTAGATCCCTTGGACAAGCATTCTACGTTCTTGAGATCTCCTTTCCATCGCTCTCTACTTTGTCTTCTTTAACCTAGATTAAATTAGATTAAGTTCCTTACATACACATATTTGATAAAGAGCTTTAAATCAACAACATTAGTGCTTAGTTGAGCATAGCAATCCACTCGTTCCACAGATTGATTAACCTTGGAGGAATAGTCTAAGGGAGAAGCCACAACCGACCCGTGCGCTTGCGGAACATAACTTGACGCATTATTTAACCGTCAACAAGCTTTTCTGGCGCCGTTGCCGGGGAACAAGCTAGTTTGCTACGTTTAACTTTGTATTAATTTTGTTGGTTACTAACACCTAACCTTTTGTCTAGAAATCCTTGTTTTTTTATTTTGTTTTTGTTGTATAGATGGCTTTTGTCAATCACCCCATGGAGGAAGAAGAAAAACCACTATGGTACTATGCTAGCCCGCAATTTGAGGATATTAAAGTCCAAAAATCAGATTTGATACTCGAGGCTACCGAGTACAAGTTCAAGCCTCGAATGATTGAGATGGTGGCAGCCAACCTATTTAGAGGGGTGAAGACGGACAATCCATATAGGCACATCGAGCGTTTCATAATGCTATGCAACACGGTGCAACAAGAAGGAGTTCCCGTCGATTGGTACAAATTGAATCTTTTTCCATACTCACTTGCGGATAAAGCAAAACGATGGAACTCAGTTGCATCCTTCGTGGTGGAAGGAAATTCGAATCGATTAGTGAAGAAATTTTGTGAAATTTTTTTTCCGATAAGTAGGGTTCAAAATGTAAGGAAGCAAGTGATAAATTTTGCACAAGGAGAAGAAGAAGGAATAGATCAAGCTTGGGAAAGATTCAATGGATTAATCAAACAAGGACCAGGACTAGGATTCTCCGGTGATGTACTCTTGCATACTTTTTATTTTTCCCTAACCCCCGAATGCTTGCAGTATGTTCAAATGTGCGCAGGCGGAAATATCATGCAGAAAAATCTCACGGAGGCCACCCAATTGCTACAAAGAATAAGCGAGGGGGTGGCCATGCAAAGAGATTGGGAAAAACATATTTCGGGAAGCATTGAGCAAGAAACTTGTGTGGAGGTACTTACTGGAATTTCAAGAAAAGAAGCCCAGAAAGTGGAGAAAGAAGAAGCAAGGCAAGAAAAGATTGAAGGGGCAACCCACAATGAAGGAGGACCAATCCAAGGCATCAAAATTCGCAAGGTCGAAAAGTTACAAGGAAGAAGTTTGGCGAATGAAAAGCCGTTAAAGGAGTTCGAACAAATGGATTGGATCCCAATTAACTTCGAAGAAATATTCAACAAGAGGAGACCATACCCGAACCAAAAGGAGTCAGCGAGAGCAATAGAATTCAACTTTCCAAAGGAGAGGCACTCGGTGTATGAGTTGGACAAAGAATCAGCCAGAGAGATTATCCAAAGGCTTTTCAATGGGGAAAAAGAGGTAGATCCGGATCACATTGCTGAAGTAAAGAGGATCATGGGAGTGAAGCCGAAGGCCTCACCATATGCACACCTAGCCGAGGTGTACGCGATAGGAGCCGACCATGTCGAAGGTACCTCTCTTCCGACACCTCACATAAGTTGCAACATTAATGGAAAGAAAATTTGTAAAGCTTTATGTGACATAGGAGCTCATGTTAGTGTCATGTCTTCCAAGATTTATTACGAGCTTTTTAGTAAAACTTTAAATCTTGCTCCAACACAAATAAAACTAATCATGGGAGATGGTAGAACAACAAGACCATTGGGTGTGCTTAGGGATTTAGATGTTGCTTTCTCAGGTAAAATTATTCAAACCGACTTTTCCGTAATCGATGCTTGCCATAATGAACATGATGATATAATTCTTAGTAGGCCTTTTCTTAAGTTGTTCGATGCCGTTCTTGATGCCAGAAAGGGTCGAGTTACTATTGATTCAGATGGAACTAAATTCACATATGATTTCCTACCCGTTTCTCGTATTGCTTTACCTCTACCTCTTGATAACGAAGAGGTAGAGGATCTTTGTTTTGTTGATACTTTCAAAGACCCTCTCCAAAGAGCAATGGAGAATGATGCTATGTATGATGATCAAGACAAAGAACTAGCGGAAGCAATCGAGGTGTTGAAGGCACAAGATGAAAGCTTGGATGAAGAAAATTATGAAGATATTGGAAATTTGAAATAACAAGAACCCAAAATGCCCGATATTGAGTTAAAGCCACTTCCCAAGGGATTAAAGTATGCATTTTTAGGAGCCGATAAGACATACCCATTCATTGTGAGTGATTAATTAAGTCCAGAGGAGATGGATAAGTTGCTGAATTTATTGAGGAAACACAAGAAGGTGATGGGGTACTCGATAAGTGACTTGAAGGGTATTAGTCCAGCCTTTTGCACCCACCGCATACCACTTGAAGAACAATGCAAGCTCGTTGTTGAGCCTCAAAGAAGATTGAGTCATGCCATGCGTGAGGTGGTGAAGAAGGAGGTGATCAAATTGTTGGATGCCGGAATAATATACCCCGTGCCACATAGTGAATGGGTGAGCCCGGTGCATTGTGTACCAAAGAAAGGAGGAATAACGGTTGTAAAGAATGAGAAGAATGAGTTGATACCACAACGGATTGTGATCGGATGGAGAATGTGCACGACTATAGGAAGTTGAACAAGGAAACAAGGAAGGATCACTTTCTGCTACCCTTTATCGACGAGATGCTTGAAAGGTTAGCTAAACATTCTTACTTTTGTTTCCTTGATGGATACTCGGGGTTCATGCAAGTTCCCATTCATTTGGATTACCAACAAAAGACAACATTCACATGTCTGTATGGAACTTTCGCATATAGAAGAATGCCATTTGGTTTATGTAATGCACCGGCCACTTTTCAAAGATGCATGACGGCTATATTCTCGGATTTTATTGAAGAAATTATGGAGGTATTCATGGATGACTTCTCGGTGCATGGTACGTGTTTTGAAAGTTGCTTGAAAAATTTGGAAAAACTTCTTGAAAGGTGTGGAGAAATTTACCTAGTGCTTAATTGGGAGAAGTGTCACTTTATGGTAAAACAAGGGATAGTCTTGGGACATGTAATCTTCAAGAGAGGAATAGAGGTGGACAAAGCTAAGATTGAAACAGTTGAAAAGTTGCCGCCTCCGAAGAATATCAAATCGTTAAGAAGCTTCCTCGGGCATGCCGGATTTTATAGAAGATTTATAAAGGATTTCTCAAAGATCACCAAGCCATTGACACGACTTCTCCAAAAAGATGTGGAATACAATTTTGATGAAGAATACTTGAATGGTTTCTGGACGTTGAAGCAATCTCTCATAAGTGCACCATTTATGCAACCTCCCGATTGGAATCTACCATTTGAGATAATGTGCGACGCAAGTGAGTATGCCGTTGGAGCCGTTCTTGGACAAAGGAAGGAAGGGAAGGTACACGCAATTTATTATGCAAGTAAAACTTTAAATGATGCTCAAGTGAATTATGCAACTACAGAGAAGGAATTGCTTGCCTTAGTGTTCGCATTTGAAAAATTCAGATCTTATATTGTGAACTCGAAGGTGATCATGTACACTGACCACGCTGCAATCAAATACCTTTTATCCAAGAAAGATGCCAAGCCACGTTTGATTAGATGGATTCTATTATTACAAGAGTTTGATATGGAAATTAGAGACAAGAAAGGGTCGGACAATGTCGTAGATGACTACCTATCAAGGATGCATCATGGAGATGATGGGATGTACCTAATTGAAGATAGAATGAGAGATGACCATCTATATCGCATACTTGATAAAGGAGGATGGATGCATGATATCATAAGATGCCTACGGTTGATGCCATTAGAACACTTGGAAAAAATGCTAAAAGAAGGGTAATTGCCGAGAGCAAAAAATTTTATTGGTATGCACCATACCTATATAGATGTGGAGATGATGGGGTGCTAAGAAGATGTGTGCCGCAGGAAGAAAGAGAAGAAATTCTAAGAAAATGCCACTTGTCGGAATATGGAGGACACTATGGACATTTTAGAACACAAGCAAAGGTATGGGCAAGCGGATTCTTTTGGCCTGAGATGCATGAGGATGCGAAAAGGTTTGTTGCAACTTGCACGGAGTGCTAAAGGAGTGGAAACATATCACAAAGGAATGCAATGCCGCTGAATTATAATTTGCAAGTTGATCTATTTGATGTTTGGGGCATCGACTTTATGGGACCATTCGTGAACTCGAATGGATATGAACACATCTTGGTCGTAGTTGATTATGTATCAAAATGGGTTGAAGCAATTCCATGTCGGAAAGCATCTACGGAAGAGGCTATTCAAATGATCAAGACGGTGATATTCCCTCGATACGGCGTTCCTAGAATTTTAATAAGTGATGGTGGATCACACTTTATTGGCAAGGATTTTAAAAGATGTTTGGCAAAGTTGGGAATTGAGCATAGGGTGTCTACGGCCTATCATCCACAAACAAATGGCCAAGCGGAAACATCGAACAAGCAACTCAAAGGAATCCTCATGAAGACGGAGACTAAAGGAGGAAAAGATTGGTCAAGGAAGCTAGATGGGGCATTGTGGGCATACCGGACCACACATAAAACACCGATAGGTATGACCCCTAATCAATTTGTTCATGGAAAAACATGTCATTTACCGATAGAACTAGAGCACAAGGCTTATTGGGCAATAAAAGAGATGAATCTTGATATTGATGCGGCACGAATAAAGCGGAGGATTCAAATAAGTGAACTTGAAGAGCTAAGATTGATAGCATATCACAACACTAGCATCTATAAAGAAAGGATGAAGAGATGGTATGACAAAAGATTGCATAAGAAGGAATTCAAGGAAGGAGACAAGGTCCTACTATACAATTCTCGATACAAAGTCTTCGGCAAAGGAAAACTACAAAGCAAATGGGATGGACCGTACGTCGTACATTCAGTGTCACCATCGGGAGCGGTAACAATCATGGACGCCAAAGGAGACCAATATGTTGTGAATGGACAACGACTCAAGGTATTCCCGTAGCCTGACGTTGTGCCTATTAAACACATTGACGTCTACACCTTGGATGGTGACCCAGACCATCAAGGCTAAGTGACAAAAACAAGGTAAGTTGTAAATAGCCTTCTACTTTATTTAATTTTCAGCATGTGTGTTAGTGTTAAAGATCACCATGAATAATGTTTCCCACCCTGATCAACCTTTGGTAAAAATATTAAGTTGATGCCATGATAATATATGATGAAAAGTTGCCACTTTGCTTAACTTTTGTACTTGTCTCAAACATGATTCAACTAATGCTCTCTTTATTATGAATCTGAAATTAATTAAATGCTAACTTAATCTTTGTGGAGGTTATGATAAAAATAAGACCCATAGTGTTATTTTCATGCTCCCAACATTGGATGAGTTAAAGATGATTTGTTCTTAAAAATATATATGCTAACCTTGTCAATTAATGCTACTTGCATTTTGCTCTACCTATCCAAAGCCATATATATATATATATATATATATATATATATATATATATTGAATGCATAAACCTTAGTGTGCAAGAATTATTTTGGGTGAGTTATTTCAGGCCTTGATTTCTCTGGACCGAGACTAAGAAGCTGGTCATTCCGTTTTTGCGTATCTCTCTTTTCGGTAGCCGTACTATCCGTGCATTGTGTATCCCCACATCGGAGATTTCATAGACATCGCCGGATATCCACCCTTAAACCAAAAATGTCATCTTTTGTGTTTACCTCTTTGACCACAACTTATCATTGAGTATGGATCGTCAATTAAAGGAATATTGCAAGATGGTGCCAAGGTTGAAGATTTCAAGTATCTATCCAAAGGAAAAATATTTCTAGTACCTATCTTATCTCTATCACCTCTTTGCCCGAGGATGAGCAAACATCTAAGCATGGGGGAGGAGGTAGGTACAATGCAATTTAGAGTTCAATGGCACCAAATAAAAAAATGATGAAAAAAATGAGTATAAAGAAAAAAAGAGAGATAAAGAAAAGTATGTATAAGAAAAAAATATGAGTTTATAAAAATCAAATAAAGTGAACTCCCCGGTTCTCTAAAGTGCATTAGGAATCTCAAAAGTTTCAAGATTTAAGATCCAAACTCATTTATCCAACCATGTGCAATCCGATAACGAGGACTTCCTTTGTGCCTCGGATCACTCTTTGCCATTTGCACATGTCCACCTATCTTAAAGTGTGTGTATTTTTTTCTCTCCCCCTCCTTGACATAACATTATTTTCCAATGACCTTTTTGACGAGTCTCGGTAAGACCATGAGAAGCTTGTCTTGTTTTGACAATATCTCATTTATAATATCTTGGTAGGACTGAACTTTTCCCATATAGCTCCACATAAAGAATTCCACTATATATATTGAGAGGGGAAAGGAATAGAATTAATAGCCTTTGAGAGACAATATGAGATAAGAGTACATGAGCAAGATGCAAGGAAGTTTATTTTTGAACTTGGTTTAGCTCTTTTTCTTCATCTCGCTCTTAATTTCAAAGTTTCTAAGATTCATTTGAAATTTGGGAGCATGAGGTAATTTCTTGTGGGAAGTGCTTAAATTAATATCTACCCTCCATAACGTTGAAGGCTGGTACATTATGGAACTTTAATGATTAAATCCTTGAGAGCATTATGTTTTCTCATGTATGATCAAGTGCGGGGTATAAAGCAATGAAAGGCAACACTGATATTCATTAAAGGCTTACTCGAGGACGAGCAAGGTTTAAGCATGGGGGAGTTGTTGACGGTGAATTTCCATCAACAAAGAGTACTTGTTATACATTGGTTTCGATTATGATCTGCAACTAACCTGCCACTATGCATACTAATGATGTAACAAGTTTACACTTGCATGTCGATTTTGGAGTTTGTTGTTTACGTAGGAAATTAACGTTAAAGAGGAGACTTTCGGGTTAAGTTCATCAAGCACTTCAAGAGAAGATCATGAAGCCCGTCACAAGTCAAGACACGAAGTGAACATGACTCCAAACAACCCAAGGACCGAAGCATCTGAAGGACCGATACGGCGAACCAGAGAGGGGGGGGGGGGAGTGAATGGGAGCCGATAAAAATTCTTCTCGAAGGAGATCGAAACTCCAACAAGATGAACACGGCTTCCAACACACGTCTCCGACTCACTACCAAGGTTGGTCAAGCCCACGTAGCCACTGGAGTGCCACTGGACCTAGGAACCAACACACCACCTTCCGACACGAGAAACGCGGCGGAAAAACCAAGCCTCGAGTCTACGGACCCACACCGGTCGGACCGGTGAGCACCACCGGTCGACCGGTCCCCTTTCGGTGAAACCGAGCCACTTTCACTAAGTGGCTCTACACCGTCGGCCGGCCGGTGAGACACACCGGTCGGACCGATGGCGGACTCGAAAGCCCCCAAGGCACCAAACAGGCCAACCGACCACCAAACGGACCCAAACTCGAAACAGCGGCACCACGGGACAACAACGAACACACCAAGACGTTCACCCGAGCAAAATCCCACGAGAGGGTTTCACCGGTCGGACCGGTCAAGAGCACCGGTCGAGGCCCAGGTGTAGCACTGGCGGCTCGGGATGAACAGCACCCGCGGGTCAACTCCCCCAAATCCAAATCTCGATCTCCCGAATCGCTCCACGGACTTGAACAAGACTTTGGGGATATCAGGAACACCTCATGAGGAGTCCATAGCCAAGTTTAATCCCACCAAATCTTGTCCAAAAAGGAGGAATCGAAGAAATCCCGCCGAAAGCACTTCCAACCCAAGAACTCAAGAAACCCCAAAATCGAGCACCTTTTCTCACGGATTTGGGAGGGGAATCACAACCCAAAGAACCACGAAGGGTTCCCACAAATTTCCCCCATCAAATCCCCAAGAGAAAAGCCTCGAAAACACCCCAAAGAAATCACCGAGAGAGGGCTCCGAAAATCACCACCAAGAACAACCGGGGAAAACACATCCAAACCTTCAGGAACCACGCCGAATCATCTATACATGAAACAAAGGTTCGTACAAGGTGTAGCAAGCCGCCCGATCATCCATCCCTCTCTACAAGATCTCTCCGTGAAGATCTCTTGCTAGTCCTAGAGAAAACCTAAGGAAAATAGGTGGAAAATAGGAAAACTAATGAGCTAGGGTTCCAAGAGTTGGCTGCCATCCTCTCACCTCTTGGGTTATATGGAGGCAACCGAATGTCTAAAATGCCCTTCTCTAACAACTAGGGATACAAGCCCCTCAAGGGCGGATTTGGAATTCTTGATGTCTTCACCATCGGACGGATGCCCGGCGACCGCACCTGCGTAGCCTCGACGCAAGCCATGCGATCCCGACGCGTGTCCTCCGCTTCGAAGATTCGGACCGCGTCGTCGCACACCGGTCGGACCGGTGCTCCTCACCGGTCGGACCCACCGGTCGGGCCGTCCGTGCTTCGCCGCACCTCCGTCTTCGGTTCTCCGGTCTTGGCTTTGTGGATCAACCAAGGAACCCGGTGGTTTTTCGGTGAACCACCGGAAACCCCGCGAACTCGGTGTAGCCTCCGCCAATCTCCACTCATGACTTGGCTCCCACGTAGTCCCGCTCGACCTTGGTTTTGAGGCTCAACCAAGAAACCGTCCACGACTTCATCTTGCTATTCATGCCACCATGCGGCCCGCACTTGACCCCCGCCGGCCACCGGGTCCCTCGAACAAAGCCTACTTGTCTTCTCCACACCGGAGGCCTCACGGCGACGACCTTTCGCGCTTGTTCTTCACACCGCACCAACACGAGTCAAGCCGCAACCTGCACCTGCAATACTTAGCCAAGAATCAGTACACACAACGTTCTCAATCACTCATCACACAAGGAAGCGACCATCCACCGGTCCTCGAACCACACATGGTCCTCAATCTCCCCCTTGATGAGTGCATTGACAACACCCACACGAAAGTAACAAGAGAGAAAAGAAAAAAAGAAACGAACAAAAAGAAACTCCAACAAGCGATCGAAAGCCAAACAAAGGCAAAGAGCAAGATCACCTGAAGAAAACAAGTCTCGGACCCCTTAGGCAAGGGCAACGGCTCGACACATCCGAGACAAAGCAAAGCTCAAGCAAAGAGCGCAAACCACCGAAACAAAGCTCGAAAAATCTCAAAGAGCTCCCCC
Source organism: Cenchrus americanus (assembly GCA_947561735.1). Taxonomy (NCBI): domain Eukaryota; kingdom Viridiplantae; phylum Streptophyta; class Magnoliopsida; order Poales; family Poaceae; genus Cenchrus; species Cenchrus americanus. The sequence continues at coordinate 157,347,149 of OX387242.1, read as the reverse complement.
TGCACACATGCAAACTCCCCCTGAACCAATGCAACTTCCCCTGGACGAATGCATGCAAAACAGCTGAAAACAGGGCAGCTGCAGCAATTTCAGCTCACACCGGTCCGACCGGTCATCACCACCGGTCAGATCGGTGCCCAACATATGTACAGGACCAGCACTCACACCGGTCAGACCAGTGCTCTTCACCGGTCAGACCGGTGTACAACAGAGCCCAGAAATGGCTCGAAACCACCTGAAAACCTTCTAAACGCGTCCAACAAACCATTTCAAGCTCAAACTTCCCCCCCTTGTTGGCAATGCATGAATCAAGCCAAAAATGCAAAACTTTCAACCTAGAGCTTCTCAAATAGACAAAATTCAACAAAGAATGCTACACATGTCCAAATGATCAAGTTAGATACTCTACGTCTTCGTATCGATCTCAACTACATGATCACCAAGTTTCACAACCATTGGACGAAGCTAAGATGGATTTTGGCAATTTTGCGAAAAACTTGCCTCTCATGAGCAAAGTCCTAAACATGATCAAAGCATATCAAAATGGCAAAGCCACACAAACTTCATGCTAGGACAGCCATTCTAATCATAAGACCATCACAAACACCCACAAGCACCTCATGTCATGTCAAAGCCACCGAGCCATGTGCCTACTTCTATTTATGAGACTTCTCATTGGTAGGCATCATGCAACGGTTTAGCACCCAAAGCAAATTAAATTCAGCACATATGACATGGGAGCATATTTTCCAAGCATTTTTCATTTCATTTTCAGATTTGTAAATGGTACATGAAATGTCTTTGCGACAAAAAGGAACTTATGCTCCTCCACAAGATAAGTCAAGAGGGCTAAACAATCATGATGGCAAATGAGCCTTTGGCCCCATATGATCAATAAACTAGCTATCCAACCACAAATTAAGCATAGCAAGGCCACAAAAACATGTCAAGAGCATGTAAAGGCATTTACACATGAGAGAGCATACATGTGACATTTTTCAAAAGCATAGCTATCAACCATGGATTATTCATCAAGATCATCAAGAGCTAAGCCAAACTAACCATAGCATACCAAACAAGCTCACAAAGACATATATCTCATTCCATGGTGAACAATGTATATGAGAGAAGCTTTTCCTAACCAATGCATATGATACAAAATGCATGCAATCTAAGATACAAGGATGCCTATACATCATGTTACATATGCCATGCCAAATGCAAGAAATGCACAAAGGAAAGCTATACATATGCTACAAGCCGGCTCCTCGAGGGGAGGCAAAACGGGCTCGACACCACCGGCAAAAGAGAGCTCCCACACACCCAACTCAAGAAATCAAACACACACCAAGTTCCCCCCGCAAACGAGTGAAAGTGGCTTGATCTAGGGGTTTGGTGAAAATATCGGCTAGTTGGTCATGTGTGGGTACATGGATCAAAGCTATCTTTCCTTTCTCGATGTTGTCTCTCAGAAAATGATACCTCACTTCTATGTGCTTGGTTTTGGAATGGAGCACTGGGTTCTTTGCAACGCTTATGGCACTAGTGCTATCACATTGAAGTGGGACATGGGTATACTCCTCACCAAAGTCACTCATGGTGTAGGTGATCCAAAGGAGCTGAGAGCAACAACTAGCAGCTGCAACATACTCGGCCTCGGTCGTGGATTGAGCAACACTCGGCCCGCTTGCGGGAAGACCAAGACACCAAAGAAGAACCCAAAAACTGGCAAGTCCCAGAAGTGGACTTCCTATCCAACCGACACCCGGCAAAATCCGCGTCTGAAAAACCATGAAGCGCCAAAGAAGAGGACGCGGAGTACCAAAGGCCGAAGTCGGGAGTGTGATGCAAGTACCTGAAAATTCGCTTCACTGCTTGCCAATGCGAAGTCCTCGGAGACGCTTGAAAACGAGTGCACAGACACACTGAGAAGCGCGTATGTCCGGCCTCGTCGCCGTTAAGTAGAGGAGTGACCCGATCATGCTCGGTACTCCTTCCGGTCCACGTGTTCACCTTCCTCGTCCGCATCAAGAGCCGTAGTCGTACTCATCGGCGTCGTCATAGCCTTGGAGTCCTCCATCTTGAACTTCCTCACAATGTCCTTGGTGTACTTAGCCTGGTGCACAAATGTTCCTTCCTTTGATTGCTTGATTTGTAGCCCGAGGAAGAACTGCAACTCACCCATCATGCTTATCTCGAACTCCCTGCTCATATCATCTGCAAACCTCGCAACAAGAGAGTTAGACGAGCCACCAAAGACAATATCATCCACGTACACCTGCACAATCAGGATATCTCTGCCCTCCCTCAGCAAAAACAAGGTCTGATCGACCTTCCCCATCTCAAAACCTCTCTCAAACAAGAACCCCCTCAACCTCGCCATACCAAGCTCTAGGCGCCGCTTCAACCCATACGGTGCCTTCCTCAACTTGTACACCCGGTGGGGGTACTTCTCACTCTCAAACCCCGGAGGCCGCCTCACATACACTTCTTCCTCCAACACTCCATTCGAAAAGCACTCTTCACATCCATTTGGTGCAACTTGAACCCTTTAGCCACGAGAAAAGGCTAGAAGGATCCTAATCGCCTCCAAACGGGCTACGGGAGCAAAGGTCTCCTCGTAGTCGATCCCCTCCTTCGACCGAACCCCCGGGCAACAAGTCTCGACTTGTTCCTCACAACCTCACCCTTCTCTCCCTCTTTGTTTTTCCACACCCACTTTGTACCAATCGGCTTACACCCCGGGGGAGGGTCAACCAACTCCCACACTCGATTCCTCTCAAAGTTCTCCAACTCCTCATGCATTGAGTTAACCCAATTGTGATCAGATAGTGCGTGTCCAATGTCTTTGGGCTCGAAAGAAGCAACAAATGCAGCATGAGCAAAATGGGAATTGTTTCGAACCCTCGACCGTGTAGTGCGTTCATTCATGTCGCCGATGATCCTCGAAGCTGGGTGATCCACTTGAACTCGCCGGGGAGGTTCTCGTCTCGAAGCTACCTCCCCCTCAACTTCAGCTTCTCCTCGTTCTTGATTTGTCGTCGTAGGTGTAGCAGAGGGTCCATCCATCATCGTAGTCGAAGTAGTGGTCACATGTTCAGCCGGGGGCACCGCACCACCATCCTCATCGTCACCATGTTCATGCTCCTCCTCCTGAAAGATCTCCTCGCCAAGCTCATCATCACCTACACACTCAAAGACAAGCTGACTACGTGGCTCTGTCTCGTCGAAGGTTACCTCGCAAGTCTCCACGATTTGGTTAGTTTCAAGATTGAGCACACGATATGCTCTAAAATGAGATGCATAACCAAAGAAAATGCCATCGACAGACCTAGCCTCAAACTTATCCAACTTCCTGCCTTTCTTCAGAATGAAACACTTGCAACCAAAGACATGGAAGTGACTCACCTTGGGTGTGCGACCATGCATCAACTCATAGCATGTCTTCTTCTTGTGCACTGCGAGGTATATCCTGTTCGACACATAGCATGCTGTATTCATCGCCTCAGCCCAATACCTCCTCGGAGTCCTATGCTCATCAAGCATCGTCCGAGCCATCTCGCACAAGGTCCTGTTCTTCCTTTCCACAACACCATTCTGGGGAGGTGTATATGGACTCGAAAACTGGTGCTCAAGACCCAAGTCATGGCAAAAGGTTTCAAAACGAGAGTTCCTGAATTCCGAACCATTGTCACTACGGATAGCTCGTATGGCATCTCCGTGCCTCTCGTTCCTCAACCTCAAGACTAGATCTCGAACAAAACCAAACGTCTCCCCCTTATCCTCCAGAAAGAACACCCACGCATACCGAGAATAGTCGTCCACCACAACAAGGACATACCACTTCCCACCCGCAGATCGCACACGAGCTGGGCCAACAAGGTCCATATGGAGTAGCTCGCATGGACGCTCAGTCATCACATCGGTGAGAGGCGGGTGAGAAGAGGCCACCATCTTGGCATGCCTACACGGAGCACAAACCAACTCTTTCTCAAGCCTCAACCGCGGCAATCGTCGGACCAAATTGAGTTTACTCAAGCGAGACAAAAGGTCAAAGCTCAAGTGACCCAACTTCCTATGCCACTTCCATAACTCACTCGAAGAACCAGCCAAGAAACAACGCTCCACACCCGAAGACTGAGAAAAATCAGCACGAAACACCTGACCCTCGGGAACGACCATACAGACAAGGTCCCCTCGAGAGTCCACAATCCGAGAACCACCGAGGCCGAAACAACACCTCAAAACCCTCATCCAACAACCGGGACACGAAAGCAAATTGTACCCCAGCGATTGAACAAGAGCAACACGCCTCAGGGTGATCTTGTCACTCACTTTTATCTCACCTTCTGAAAGCACACGCCCACGCCCATTGTCCCCAAAGGTGATGTACCTCTTCGTCACCACCGGGACGAGACTTGAGAACCACCCCCTGTCTCCGGTCATATGCCTCGAACAACGGAGTCAATCAACCAAATGTTCTTCAAGTCTCCCACCTGAAATTCAAAAATAGGCACGTGAGCGAACAAACGACTCAAAGATCGGGGTTAGTACCAAAGGAGGAAAACCGAGGTGCCGAGCCATTTGCTCGAAAGTGGGGTTAGCACCAACCAAAGTATCTCTCCTACCAAAACTACCTCCACGAACACCACCACGGTAACCACCCTGAGGGAACCACCCCTCTCTGCCTGGAGGAGGACCAAAACCACGCAAGAAAGCCCGTGGAACGTCCTTCCTCTCCAACTCAAAGCCACGACTCCTCCAATCCCCGTATTGAGCACGAGGAGGAGAATGCCTAGCAAACTGACCACCTGCACCCTTTCCGGCCCAACCACCGGAACCACGACCACCGAAACAACCCTCGCACCCGTACGAGCTCGAAACCCGAACATCCGTCCGTCGAGGCCTCGCACCGGTCCGACCGGTGCCCCACACCGTCCGACCGGTGTGACCGGGCGCAACACCACCCGCAGACCTTCTTATCTCCCCAAGCCCGAACTGTCCTCACAATAGCCTTGCCCCTGGGCATCTGCATACGAGGCTCAAGTACACCATCGGAAGGGTGGTACTTGTCCTTGTTAGCCCACTCCTTCTCCATTCTCTCCTCTCGCTTCCTCTTGAAGCAAAACTCTTCCTTATGGCCATCTCTCCCACAATAGCCACAATGGAACCTCACAAGCTTAGGCTTTGGCTTGGGATGGGGCTGCTCACTCGGTTTCTCTCCACTCAAACCCTCCACCGGTTTCTCACCACTAGCCTTCTCACTCTCCTTCCCAAAGAACACTTTCCCCGAAGTGCTCACAAACTTGATAGGCTTTTGTAGGTCATTTGTGGGTGTAGGAAACACGGGTGGAGCTGGGGTTGTGTCTAGTCGGTTCCTTAGATGGTTAGGTTTTGGTGGGAAATCATTTTTGTGGTGGGTTTTTGGTGGCTCCGGATATTCTCTCCACTTCCCTCACCAACCTTGTTTGCCCCAAGCCCCTCACCATCTTGCCTCTTAAAGGCCTCGATCATCATCCTCAAGCGAGGCTCGTGACCGGACAACCAACCCATCAACTTCCTCAAATCATCATTCTCATCCTGCAAACGATCAACATAATGTGCAAGCTCCAAATTTTTCAATGCATGCATTTCACAGGTAGAGCAAGATGTAGGCATGGGTTCCTTCAATTTAGCCTCGAGCGAACTAGTGTAAGCATGCATCTCATCAATCTTAGCATGCAAAACATGGCAAGAAGTGCAAGCACCTAGCAAAGCATGTCTAGACTTAAGCTCAGCCACTTCAACCCTAAGCACATCTAGTTCCTCACACTTGGAGGCATGCTTCTCCTTAAACAAAGCAAGATCAGCGAGGAATATGGAGCAATCAGCACAATCATTCTCATCAGAAACAACAGGGCTAGCCTTAAGCGAATCAATCTCAAGCTTGCTATCAAGCACCTGTGTCTCTAGCTCGCCCACTCTAGTCCTAGCATCCTCGAGTGAAGCCCTAAGTTCTTTCCTCATTTTCTTGGCCTCTCTAAGCATGTCATCACGGTTATCAAGCAAAGAGCCAAGCCTCTCATTCTCCTGGCGCAAGAAGGGAAGCTCATCACGCACCTCGTCGTCGGACTCAGAATCCGAGTCGCTCTGTGTGCTCTTCTTGCTGCCGGAGCTCAACGCCATGGTGCAGAAGCCATCTCTCGCGAAGCAGCTCAGCCCGCTCAGGTTCTTGGACGACTTCTTGTTCTTGCGGCGATCTCCCTCGTCTTCGCTGCTGCTCGAGCTCGAGGTGGAGTACGCGGAACTGGAGTCGACGTCGCTCGCTCCAACCATCGCTCGGGCCTTGCCTCGGCCCTCCTTCTTCCTCGATCGTCGCTCGTCCTTGTACTTGTTCTTGTGCTTGCTCTTGTGGTCGCGCCTCGAACGGTACTTGCCATCGTTCATCCTCGGCTTGTGCTTGTAGTTGTCCTTGTTCTCAGCCTTCTCCGAGCAGTCGGCGACGAAGTGTCCCGGCTTGCCACACTAGAAGCAAGTCCTCGTGTTCCTCCTCATGTTCACGCGGTTCTCGTGCAGCCTCTCGAACCGCCTCGTCAACAGCGCCAGCTCGTCCTCTCCAAGGTCATCAAACTCCTCATCTGGCATAGACATCAAAGAGGAAAACGAGAACATTCTGGTGGATGGGTTAGAGTTAGTCTTTCCTTTGGAACCACCAACGAGGGCAAGACTATGGGAATCAGTCGGTCCCTCGAGCTTGGCAGTCATGCCCCTATCCACCTCGGCCCGACTTGAGCTTCGAGAACGACTCGTTCACCGTCGAGTATCATACCTCTCCGACTCGACTATGGCCTCGAACTTTCCGCCCCATATCGTACGATCCAAAGAGTGTAAGAGCTTGACCGCTCTATCATGATCATCGTACGGGAGCACGTCCACATTGGCCCTCATGTTGTTCACCACCACCGTGAACCTGCGAAACAAGGCATCGATGGACTCACCTGGGGAGATGAGTGAAGTTCTCGTACTCTCTCCGTAGGTCGCATACAACCGTGCCTCGAACACGGGCGTTCCCAACATGAGCCTCCTTCAACACCACCCAAATCCTACAAGCCAAGTGCTCGGTGTGCACCCGATCGAACTCGGCCGACACAAAGCACGAAACAAGTAGTCGACCGCCTTATTGTTGGCGTCGAATGCGTCCCTCGACCCCGGAGCAAGGAAATCCATCGGCCGGACATAGCCTGTGTCCACCGTGACATCCCAAAGCAAACGGCGACCCTTTCCGCGGAGGAACGCACCCATCCGCTTGCTCCGGATCCGGTAGTTCTTGCCATCGAAGTGTGGAGGACCCGAACCCCGTTCCTGGTACGCCATCCTTGGATCTTAGACTGGTTAGAGTCAACAAAGACCCGAACCGGCTCTGATACCACTTGAAGGACCGATACGGCGAACCGAGAGGAGGGGGGAGTGAATGGGAGCCGATAAAAATTCTTCTCGAAGGAGATCGAAACTCCAACAAGATGAACACGACTTCCAACACACGTCTCCGACTCACTACCAAGGTTGGTCAAGCCCACGTAGCCACTGGAGTGCCACTGGACCTAGGAACCAACACACCACCTTCCGACCCGAGAAACGCGGCGGAAAAACCAAGCCTCGAGTCTACGGACCCACACCGGTCGGACCGGTGAGCACCACCGGCCGGACCGGTCCCCGCCGGTGAAACCGAGCAACTTTCACTAAGTGGCTCTACACCGGTCGGACCGGTGAGACACACCGGTCGGACCGATGGCAGCACGAAAGCCCCCAAGGCACCAAACAGGCCAACCGACCACCAAACGGACCCAAACTCGAAACAGCAGCACCACGGGACAACAACGAACACACCAAGATGTTCACCCGAGCAAAATCCCACAGAGGGTTGCACCGGTCAGACCGGTCAAGAGCACCGGTCAGACCGGTGTAGCTCGGGCGCTCGGGATGAACGACACCCGCGGTCAACTCCCCCAAATCCAAATCTCGATCTCCCGAATCGCTCCACGGACATGAACAAGACTTTGGGGATATCAGGAACACTTCATGAGGAGTCCATAGCCAAGTTAAATCCTACCAAATCTTGTCCAAAAAGGAGGAATCGAAGAAATCCCGCCGAAAGCACTTCCAACCCAAGAACTCAAGAAACCCCAAAATCGAGCACCTTTTCTCACGGATTTGGGAGGGGAATCACAACCCAAAGAACCACGAAGGGTTCCCACAAATTTCCCCCATCAAATCCCCAAGAGAAAAGCCTCGAAAACACCCCAAAGAAATCACCGAGAGAGGGCTCCGAAAATCACCACCAAGAACAACCGGGGAAAACACATCCAAACCTTCAGGAACCACGCCGAATCATCTATACATGAAACAAAGGTTCGTACAAGGTCTAGCAAGCCGCCCGATCATTCATCCCTCTCTACAAGATCTCTCCGTGAAGCTCTCTTGCTAGTCCTAGAGAAAACCTAAGGAAAATAGGTGGAAAATAGGAAAACTAATGAGCTAGGGTTCCAAGAGTTGGCTGCCATCCTCTCACCTCTTGGGTTATATGGAGGCAACCGAATGTCTAAAATGCCCTTCTCTAACAACTAGGGATACAAGCCCCTCAAGGGCGGATTTGGAATTCTTGATGTCTTCACCATCGGACGGATGCCCGCCGACCGCACCCCGCGTAGCCTCGACGCAAGCCATGCGATCCCGACGCGTGTCCTCCGCTTCGAAGATTCGGACTGCGTCGTCGCACACCGATCGAGCCGGTGCTCCTCACCGGTCAGACCGGTCCCCACCGGTCAGACCGGTCAGACCCACCGGTCAGACCGGTCTGGTGCTGCTGCACCTCCGTCTTCGGTTCTCCGGTCTTGGCTTTGTGGATCAACCAAGGAATCCAGTGGTTTTCTGGTGAACCACCGGAAACCCCGCGAACTCGGTGTAGCCTCCGCCAATCTCCACTCATGACTTGGCTCCCACGTAGTCCCGGCTCGACCTTGGTTTTGAGGCTCAACCAAGAAACCGTCCACGACTTCATCTTGCTGTTCATGCCACCATGCGGCCCGCACTTGACCCCCGCCGGCCACCGGGTCCCTCGAACAAAGCCTACTTGTCTTCTCCACACCTGGAGGCCTCACCGGCGACGACCTTTCGCGCTTGTTCTTCACCTGCACCAACACGAGTCAAGCCGCAACCTGCACCTGCAATACTTAGCCAAGAATCAGTCCACACAACGTTGTCAATCACTCATCACACAAGGAAGCGACCATCCACCGGTCCTCGAACCACACATGGTCCTCAGCATCAACACGCAAAACTCCGGGGACTCGGATGTTTACCAACGAGATCAACTCAGCCCGAGAGATATTCTCGCAGCCCAGGACAGCATGATCTTTCGGTGCAGATTCGGAGATTCAAACGGCCTTTAATGGCAAACGTTTGCCTACCAAAGTTGTGGGCCTCGACGATACCTTCGATTTGGACATGTGGAAGGCCCAATTCGGATAAGGGAGCTAGCAGATAAGGCCCCCGAAATCCCTGCTGTGCAGTCAGTCCGAAATCAAAACAGATTATCTTCCAAGGCCGATTTGGAAATCTTATTCTCGTTTCCAAGGAAAGAAATGAATACCAAAGTTGAAGATATTTTCGTGGCACACAACCTGGACACTGAATTTGCATTATTTGTAGTCCGGACGAAGGAGATATGGTGCCGGGAAGAAAGGGCTGGGAATCAGGAAAATCTGGATGAGGCTGATTTTATGGAAACCAAGTTCCCTTTTCTCCCAAGGATGATCTCGTGGAAGGCAAGGTGGAGCACGCCCCAAGACTCCCCAAAGGCATAATTATAACCCCGTAGGCATCCAAGGAGAGGTCACCATTGAGATTCAATCATTCTACCGACCTCTATTCGCCATCGGCCACCACAAGACCGAGAACAAGAAGCAGATTGGATCGCGAAGGGAGCACTCGTGGACTTCATCTACTTTGGGGGATTGTACACCATGATCAGCGCTACAATGAGTAACATTATGGGGTAAAGTCCTTGTTTTTCCTAGGGGTTGAAGGGGGATCTTGAGTTGTAATCACCAAACTTATGTTTTGAATCTTTTGCTATCATATTCATGTTCATGTTGATGGTGCTTTAATCTTATTGGTCGCCCGACTTGCTCTGGGGATGCATCGCTCGTAGTTTCACTATCGTGTTCCTTTTGTTCTTTATGCGATTATCGTTGTGTAGTGACAGTGCGCGGGAGGGAAAACATAATGAACTTGGTTCACACCTTTGATCATGCATGCCTAGAACACATCAACGTTTTGTCCACTTGGTGTTCGATCACGGATTACCCTCGTGTAGTGACTAGTATGCGAGAGGGAAAGGGTTGGACTACATGCACTTTTACCTTTGAGAGATTAGATCAGGTTGTTCTTGCTAGGTGGTTATATCTTCAAGTGATCCTAGATCCCTTGGACAAGCGTTCTACGTTCTTGAGATCTCCTTTCCATCGCTCTCTACTTTGTCTTTTTTAACCTAGATTAAATTATATTAAGTTCCTTACATACACATATTTGATAAAGAGCTTTAAATCAACAACATTAGTGCTTAGTTGAGCATAGCAATCCACTTGTTCCACAGATTGATTAACCTTGGAGGAATACTCTAAGGGAAAAGCTACAACCAACCCGTGCGCTTGCGGATCGTAACTTGACGTGTTATTTAACCGTCAACACTCTCACAAGAACCCAAATAGAACCAGCTCCGCCTTGGACCTCCCCGGTGCAGCACAACGACCTCCAACACCATATCAGGCTTCTCCTTGCAAGGCCTGCTATGTCATGTACTGCCCCATGCTGCACCTAGATTCTCCACTTGGCACGGGTATACAGGTCGGTGGAGTTCTCCTAACTTCGCAAGCTTTCTTCTAGCTTGAAGTGATGATACTTCAGCTCTACACTCGGGTGGACGCAAACAAAGCCAGGGCGAGACTATATTATCAACTAAAGTTGCCATGGTGCCTTTTCCGGATTTGGCTAGCTGAAGGGTCTTGGGAACCTATTTATAGCAGAGGAGCTCAGCTCTGGTGGCTATCCACCGCACTGGTGATGTGGCGGCCTTATCAGGATACTGTTGGCACGTGGATGGCGAGGTCTTTGTTTGCTACCGGCAGCTCTGGAACGTCTGCTGCAGTCCTGATGACACCTTTTTAGACTTTGTCTTCTAGCGGTGGTGGGGCATCTCTATACAGGGACAGGCTCTATACCTACACATTACGCCCGTGGGCCGGCAAGCAACAACAGCCTGAGTTACCCGGTGTTTCTCTGTGGAGATTCCCGTTGTCTTGTCGGTTTCCAAGTGAAGAGCATTTTTTTCCTCAACAAAAGGCTGTAGGTCGCAGATTCTTTTTTTGAGCATCAACCCGACCTTTCAGGTCGCCTTACTGCTCGGGGGCTTCTCTACGAGTGCATCTATGTGACACCCTCTCTCTTTCACGTCGCCTCGACCTACTGGAAGCACGCTTCTGGTACGTCTCCGCTCGACCTCCCGTTGGTCAGCGTCTTGACCTTCCTTGAAGCTGCGTTGGCGCCTTGTATTCACTTCAAGCCCCTAGTTTACTATCCAGAGACTTGATGTTCGTTTTCGTCTACGCCCAGGAGGATTGTCTTCTTTGGATCCCCGTGCACCCTTCGCGACTTCATCGACGCCACGTCTTTGCTTCGCTTCGACGTGACTTCGTCTCTACCTCTTCGCTTACACGTCGATCGGGGGCTTGTGAGACATGGGTACCGATGGGTCCCCACCGACTAGGGTCCTAGAGGTCCCTGTCAAGTGGAGCTAACCTGCCAAAAGATCAGCCGACCTGCAAGTGGGCCTGGAGACCTTATCCTCAGTCCCGATGACCCTGGAAGACCTCGGACGACCTTATCCAGATCGTGGGCGACCTGCCAGGCTTGCGGGGCAAGCCTTCCCCTAGGTCACGGCGGCGGTGCCGCTAGTAGACTCGAGGATCGCGGGATCCTTTCTATAATCACGGAAGGCGACCTTCCTAAATCTTTAACCAACCCCGATGAGGGTCCACCGACCTCGAATGGAAACCATAGTCCGCCGGCCATATAAGGCGGCCTAGAGCTCCATTCGAGGGGAGATCTCTCCACATAATCCCACCACACTGGACGTCGGGTTTTACTCTCCGCGGGCCTTAACCAGTCTAAAATCCCTTGCGTCCTTACCATACTTGCCGAGTTCTGAGTTCATCTTAGAACTACCGCTTACGCTCTTAGGTCCTGATCCCCCATCGATCCACCTACAACCGCTTGGGTAGCCCCCTTGCGGATCTGTGCTGGTCTCACCCCCTGACAACCTATGAGTGCTCCGAAGACACCTTTGTTTATTAGTTCCCCAGGTGGTAAAATGAAAGCCAGTCATCTATGCCCACGAGTGAATATTAAAATCTTGGGAATAGATTTCCTAGCTGACTTCGTAATCTTAAAGTCATGTGGAATAGATGTGATCAAAGGAATGGATTGGTTGGACAAATGGGATTGAGTTATTCAGTGTCATGAGAGGTTAGTACTCTTAACCAGTCCGCAAGGAGGAAGGATTAAGTTTCTTGCTATCCCCTCACCAACAGAAAGTGGGACAGTGAATTCGATGAAAGGAAAGGTTTTGGAGGACATCAAAGTGGTGAATGAGTACCTCGACGTTTTTCCAGATGAGTTACCAGGTATGCCACCTGACTGTGACATTGAATTTATTATTGATCTTTTACCTGGTACTGCTCCTATTTCTAAAAGACCATATGGAGTGAGTGTTAAGGATTTGGCTAAATTAAAGAAACAAATAGGAGAATTGTTAAGTAAAGGTTATATTTATCCTAGTTCGTCATCGCGGGGAGCCTCCACTCTCTTTGTTGAAAAAAGATAGTTCTAGAAGGTTGTGCATAGACTATCGATCTCTTAATGAAGTCACTATTAAGAACAAATACCTGCTATTTAGGATGAGAGATTTGTTTGATCAGATGAGAGGTGCTATAGTTTTCTCTAAGATCAATCTATGATCAGGGTACCATCAATTGAAAATTCGACCGGAGGATATTCCTAAAACCACGTTCACATCTAGGTATGGCCAAGTTGAGACTTCGGGAACATCAATTGTATGCCAAGTTTAGTAAATGTGATTTTTGGTTGAAAAAAGTTTCTTTTCTCGGACTAGTTATCACTAACGGAGGAATTGCAGTAGATCTATGCAAGGTTCAGGATGTTTCAAACTGGAACCCGCCTATGAATGTGGCTGAAATCAGAAGTTTTCTTGGATTGGCAGGCTACTACCGTAGGTTTATTGAAGGCTTCTCAAAGTTAGTAAAACTTCGTCCATCTTTGCTAGAAAAAGGAAAAGAATTTAAATGGGATGACAAGTGTCAAGCTAGTTTTGAGGAATTGAAGAAAAGATTTACTACTGCTCTCGTACTGATAATGCCTAATATTCACAAGGGTTTTAATGTGTACTGTGATGCTTCTCCTCAGGTTCTTGGTTGTGTGTTAATGCAAGAAGAAAAGTGGTCGCATATGCCTCTAGGAAATTGAGAAAGGGTGAGCAAAAATATCCTACTCATGATCTAGAATTGGTTGTTGTTGTGCACACACTGAAGATCTTGAGACGGTATATGATTGGAATAAGTGCCAGATCTTTATTGATCATAAAAGTTTGAAGTATATCTTTACTGAGAAAGATCTCAATCTTAGACAACGTCGATGGTTAGAATTAATCAAATATTATGATCTGGATATTCAGTATTATCCCGGCAAAGCAAATGTGGTAGCTGATGCTTTGAGCAGGAAAGGTCGAGCAAATATGCTTATAGCTCAATTAATGCCTCAAGAGTTATGTTGGGAAATGGCACAACTCAATCTTGGAATTGTTGCTCAAAATGAATCTCTGACTTTGGAAGTAGAACCTACACTTGAACAAGAAATTAGAAAAGGAAAATTGATAGTTGAAAAGATTAAGGAATACGGTAAGTTGATTGATTCAGGAAAGGTTCCGAATTTCACAAGAGGTGACCAAGGGACTATCTCGTTCAGAAATCGGATTTGTGTGCCTGAGATTGATCACAGTCGTGAGACTATATTAAAAGAAGCTCATGATCCAGCTTATTCTATTCATCCCGGTAGTACCAAAAAGTATCAAGACTTGAAACAGAAGTACTGGTGGCATGGAATGAAAAGAACGTTACAGCTCACGTTGCTTTGTGTGACATTTGCCAGAAGGTAAAAGCAGAGCATCAGAGACCAGCAGGTTTACTTCAGCCATTGAAGGTACCCGAGTGGAAGTGGGAAGAAGTTGGTATGGATTTCATTATTGAATTACCTCATAACACCATATGGGTTATAGTAGATACGATAACCAAGGTTGCTCATTTAATACCGGTTAAGACAACTTACTCTAGAGCAAGATTAGCAGAGTTTTCAATTCAAGGATAGTGTGTTTGCGTGGAGTTCCGAAGAAGATAGTATCCGATCGAGGCACGCAATTCACAACATGCTTTTGGCAGAAATTGCATAAATCAATGGATACAAAGTTGAATTTTAGTTCGGCATATCATCCTCAGACCGATGGTCAGACTGAAAGAACAAATCAAATTCTAGAAGATATGTTGAGAGCTTGTGCATTAAAGTATGGAGGTAGTTGGGATAAAAGTTTGCCATATGCGAAATTCGCTTATAACAACATCTATCAAACAAGTCCTAACATGGCCAATTTTGAAGCTTTATACGGAAGAAAGTGCAGGACACCGTTGTACTAGAGTTAGACAGGAGAAAGTCAACTCTTCGAACCAGAGATTATAAAAGAAGCTGAGGGACAAGTTGAAATAATTCAGGAAAATCTCAAAACTGCACAATCTCGACAAAAGAGTTATGCTGATCCTAAAAGAAGGGAAGTGGTATTCGAAGTAGAAGATTATGCGTATCGCAGAGTATCACCTATCCAAGGCCTTCGAAGATTCAAGATTAGAGGGAAGTTGTCACCTTGTTTCATCGGACCTTTTAAGGTCTTGGTAAGGAAAGGAGAAGTAGCATACCGTCTGGAACTACCCGCACGGTTATCGTATGGCGGATGTTCATGACGTGTTTCACGTATCGCAGCTCAAGAAGTGTTCAAGTGAAGTTAGAGTGGAGCATTTACCTTTGGAAGATCTTGACGTGAAGGACGACTTGACTTATAAAGACCACCCTATGAAAATCTTGGACACATCACAGAGGGTTACTCAGAGCAAAGTGATTGAAATGTGTAAGGTTTAGTGGAGTCATCACTCAGAGGATGAGGCTACTTGGGAAAAAGAAGATGAGCTTATGGAAGAGTTTCCTCAGTTGTTTCCTAATCTTTCCGAATCTCGAGGACGAGATTCTCTTTAAGGGGGTACGATTTGTAACACCCAAAATTCCATCACTAATAAAACAATGTAAGCAACATGGTGTTTTAGAGTTAATTTTATAAAGATTAAATAAATTATCAAATAAATTCGAGCCTTTAAATTTTTAAACAAAATTCGAATACTTTTAGATCAACAAGTGTTTAAGCATCATATTTTGCTTTGCATGGTTTATGTTTGATGAAGTGTGGTTTTAAAATTCATAAAAAGTTTAAACCCGCTAAACCTCTCTCCTTATTCTCCTTCTCTTCTTTTCAGTTGAGGCCCTTCTCTTCCACTTTTCTTTCTTGCGGCCCAGCTCTTTCTCCGGCCAGAGCCCAATAGCTCACTCAGCCCGTTTAATCAGGCCAGCAACCTTTCTTTCTTTTTCTCTCCCCACTTGGCCCGCCTTTGCTCAGCCCGGTTAACCCTGCGCGGCCTAGTTTTCCTTTTTCCCTCACCCCTTCCTCTCTTCATGTGTCTGGCAGCTGGGACCCGCCTGTCGGTGTGTCCTCAACCTCCAAAGCCTCGTCTGCTCGCTCAACCGCAGTGCTCCTGACCGGCTCCCCGCACCCCCTCACACTTCCCCTCCCTAATTCCTCTTTTAGGGCTTGTTTGGGAATTAGTGGAATGAAGGGGAATGAAGGGTATTGAGGTGGAGGAATTTCCATTATAATTCAAAATTTCTCAAAATCCCCTTCAATCCTCTTCCATCCACTTGAATCCTCCATTTCCCAAACAAGCCCTTAATGGGAAGTGGAGCACAGGAATCGCATCTCCCTCCACTTTCCACTTCTGTTTCCTCTCCAATCAAGGCCTCTTGATTGCAATCATTCCGTCCCGACTGTTATTTCCTCTCCCTCCTTTGCTCTTGTTAAACCGGGCTCGAGCTTTGCGCACCTCCGTTTCCTCGCCCGCACATGCTCTGCACCTCTCAATCGTGCTTGCGCCGTGGCCTGGAGTTCTGCCGCCGGGCCATTGCCGACCACTCATAGCATGTCACCGGTGAAGTCCTTATCTGCCAATCACTTTTCTTATCCTTCGTGTGCGAGTCTCACCTAGACCTCCCTTGTACTAGGAACCCCTCTCATTGCCAGACCTAGTCGCGCCCCTGTCTTCCTCGCAGCACGGCCATCTTCACCATAGTAGCATCTCCGACGCCTTCTCTTCAACCGAACCTCGTTGTGTGGTGAGTCTTGTGCCACTCCCTGTTTTCCCTTGCGCTCTGGATCGTAGAACCCCTGCTCCACCTAGCCGGCATAGGCTGCGTCGCCCCGTTCCGATGCGTGCCGCCATGGCCACCTGAGCCACCCCCTAGAACCTCTAGTTGAGTTCTCCTTGATCACAGGTATGCATAGAGACTCTCCTCGTTCAAAACCATGGCCGGATGCTCGTTTCTGATCATCACCGGCTATCATGTCGCCGCACGCCGCCGTCTCCGGCGAGCCCACCGCCGGTCGTCCGCTTGCAGTCACCGGCAGTCATTTGATCCGGCGCGAATGGCTCAGATCAAGTCTAGCCAGAGTCAATCAGAGCATGTACCGGTCAACAATAGTCTAAACCCTGTTTTGCTAAAGAGTCCCCTGTTTCCTTTGTTTCACAACCATACCCTTCCACCCTTAAAGATCATCACATTGAGGTCCTGTTTTTATCATTTAAGCCCTGCACTTCTCTGATTTCCTTGCCCGAGATCCTAGCTAATTGTTTTGTGTTGTAAACCTTCGGTTTATAAACGTAATTAGGTTTTAGCCCCTGGTTTCTTACAGTTTAGTCCCTGGAAGCCCTGTTTCTTCGCAGTGAGATCCCTAGACCTTTTTTGGTCATATCTTTTCCGTCCTAGTTCCGTTTTTAGCATTTTTAGTGTCCATGCGGTCGTCTTAGTGAGCTCGTTTGTTTTAGAAGTGTGTTAGTAGATTTTGGATCAGTTTGGTATACTATTTTATTTATTCTATGCTTTATTGTGGTGCTCGTAGATATCGTGCCTATGTCAACTGAACAACCCATTGGTGTTGATGAAGAACAGTTTTTCGAGGAAGAGCAATATGAATTTTAGGCGAGGAAGGCAAGTGTACTTCTCCCCTGTATATTCTATTTTATCCTACGTAACTGCATGACAACTAAGTTTATGTTTTATGATATTGCATAAATTTGATGGGAAATCCTTTTTAAGGACAACCCGGTTTAAATAAATGTTTTGGGTATATAATGCTTAGTTGCTTTACCTTGTGTTGGTTGCAAGTGATCTTTTAACACAAGTGAAAGTTATGCATGTTTAATGATAATGTTTATGGTTAATACAAGAACTACTTAAATTAATTATAACATGGAGAACCACCCAAGAAAACAGTGCAACCATAGTCTATATGGCTCTGGCTTAGACAATTAATTAGATGTATGAATTATCTGATGACCCTTACCCGAAAGGAGCAGAGGGGATTTGGAGTTGCAGGGTTATAGCTTGGTTCTTTTGGGGTAGCAACCTTTGCTAAGGTGTTGACCACTAGGGAGAGTTATGGTCCACTCTGAACTGTAACTATGCGGGTTGTTGGTCTTTTGCATGTCTTTGTAAAGGCTTTGTAGTGGACCCATAGCTACTCACCTCAGAAGTGTTTAAGGGTCCAACTAACCCAGGCAACAGGGAGAACAGGAACAGTGGGTAAAGTGTACAACCTCTGCAGAATGAAAACTGATCGATCAGTGATGCTCACGGTAAAGAGCAGCTTGGACCCTCACATGATAATCAAACTTAAATATGGAATCAAATCATGGTTTCTTGTGGGTTTTTGACATGAGATGTTTCGTAAATGTCTAAGTGGGTTGGTATGAACTTACATCTAGTAACTAGGTGTTGTTAAGTAAAATTTGACCAACTTATAAAATGCTAACCGCTACAAAACCTTACCCTATTGTTGATATCCTTGCATCTTTCCCCCACTTGCTGAGCTCGAACCATAAGTGTGCTCTCCCTTGCTTACCTCTGTTCAGAGGAGAACATCAGTGAGGAGTACTACAACGACTATGATGAGTTATGAGGCATGCGATCCGCCAAATAAGTTCCTGTGGAAGTTTGAAGACGGAGTTGATCGTCTTATTTAGTTACCATTGTTCGATGTTTAAGACTTTCGTGTCTACCGTTTGAGTGTAGTAAAGATATTGTAATAAAGTTAAACCTTTGTATGTTTTTTCAATGATGTATTATGGTTATCCACTCATGACGTCTATCATATGTGCGTAAACTTGATCCTAGCGCACATATGAGATGCATTCGGTTTTCCTTGTAAAATCGGGTGTGACATCCTTCAAGTTGCAACGATGCTAATGGTGTCAAATTTGTTCAAAAATTTTTTCATTTAGCATTTTTGCAATAATTAAAAGTTCAATCAGAAATAGAAAAGGAAAAACTGGCCAGGCCATTAAGGCCCACGTCGGCCCAACAGTTGTGGGGATTAATATATCTCCAGAGACACCCCGTCTGCAAACCTATCCGGCTCCCTCAGACCTCCTCTCCCCCGTCTGCAGGCACCCCGCGCCCGTCTGCCACCGAGCGTTCGCCGCCGCCGCGGAGCCACTCTCAAGGAGCGATTTTACCGCACAGTTTGACAGCTTACCGCACACACGCCAGAACTACCGCCAGCTAGCGGTACGCCACTAGGTTTGGGCCATTAGCTGCTCGGTTTGAGGCAGTATGCTCCGTTTGGAAGGTATGCCCCTTTGAGGTACTTTTTGATGTTCATGCGAATGATTCAATGCATGGTTTAGGCTTGTGTGTAGGAATGCTTCTGGTAGAATTGATATAGCTGATTATATGACTTAGATAGGTTTGATTTAGGCGATTATATGAACTAGGTAGATAGTTTGACTAAGGTGTAGTGTATATAACTATAGATGAGTTAGGTGTATTATGGGACATTGCATTTTAGTTAGGAGGGTTTTATTTACATAGATTTAATTTATGGGATTGATATGTTTTTGTTGTCAATTATTGTAAGTAGATTGGTAGACAATGTCAGGCAGACCGCAAGATGCTGTGTGGGAACATGGTGACAATCTTTATCCCGGATTTTGATGCAAGTATTGTAATACGGTGAAAGAAGGAAGTGGTGCAACTCGATTCAAACAACATTTGGCTAGGAGGGGGTCATCGGTTGTCCATTGCAGGAGTGTGCCGCCAAAAGTGCAGCAATATTTTCAACATGACTTGGAGAGGGCTAGGAAGCTAACTGCAGACCGGACACGAGAGAGGTTGAGATGGGAGGAGGAAGCTTCAGTGGGAAACAATCCCACTAGTTTAATATGATGAGGAGGAAGAGCTCTAGCGTGACACGAACCAATCGAGGGTGGAGGAAGAGTACTGATAGAGTGTGTCACAGAGAGGAGGTGCATACGAGCACGAAGGGGGTAGTTATGTTGGTGGTAGTTATGCTGGTGATAGTGGTTCGGCTGGGTTGAATCCCTTGCAGAGGATGCTTACAAGAGTTGATTCGCGAAGGGACACTCCTATGGTGGTGGAAGACTATAACTTGGCTGCAGGTGGGAGAAGAGGAATGATGCAACCAAGGATTGATACAGGCTCCTGGATGCAGAAGGGTAAGAATGCAAGGGAATCAATTGGTAAAGTTTGGTAAAAATTCTTCCGTATTGCGGGAGTTTCTCGGAGACAGGGTGATAATCCTTACTTTGGTAGTGCGGTTAGAGAGACACGGAAGTGGGGTGAGTTTTATTTCGTTGTAATGACATGGAAGTTTTCCTTCGCCTTGCATTTTTGTATCTATTCTCATGATTTGTATATGGTTACAGGTGAAGGAATTACGTCCCCCACTAGACACGATATTGATGGCAAGTACCTTGGTATGAACGAGAAAGACTTGAAAGATCGGTAGGCAAAGTTTCGAAATGACTACCCCCTCTTTGGCATGTCGTTGATGTGTGATTCTTGGACTGGCCCGATGCGGATGAGTGTCATCAATTTTTTGATATATTGCAATGGGGTCACGTGGTTTCACAAGTCTATTGATGCAACTAGAAAAACTCAGGATTCTAACTATCTGAAGACGGTAAACCCTAAACCTGTGTCGTTCACAATGCAACATTGAGTATGTTTTCGAGGTTACTAAATGGTGTACATATTTTTCAAAGGAGATCGTAAGGTGGTGAACAAATGTATGGGAGTTTGAAAACATTACTAGGACACCTTGCCTAGCACACACTTTCAATTTGATGTTGAAGGATATCGGTGAAAGGGGACACCATGAAGGTATGATCACGACATGCAAGCTAATATCAGCTTGGTTACACAACCATGGTCAGTTGAATGCAATGATGAGAATGGCTATTAGTGGGGAGTTGGTCAAGTGGAATGTCACTCGATTTGGAACCAACTACATGTTTTTGGATAGCATATATCAGAAACAATAGGGTTTCATGCAGTGGATGGCATCTCCTGAATTCCAAAATAGCAAGTGGGCGAATACCAACGAAGGTCGATTAGCTCACGCCAGGTTGTCTAATATGGAGTGGTGGGACGGATTGAAGTACATCATTGACACAGTGCAACCAGTATACAAGTTACTTCGCTTTGCTGATCGGGAGAAGAAGCCAAACTTGTGTGAGGTTGTATACCAATACCAGTTGTGCAAACATGAAAAGAAGTCTTTATTTGGAAGCAATGTGTCGACATGGAATGAGTATTGATAGATTCTTGATAGACAGATTCGTGATGTGTACGTTGAGACGTATGCTGGTGCAGGTAATACATATGGTTATTTCAAGTGCATAACTTATGCTTTCTCAACTTATGCTTATTTGAAGTCATTCATATTTTGTAGCTGGTGTCCTCATTCCTCTCTTTCATATTCAATGGATCCAACTCCTGAGATGTATCATATGCTCAAGACTGCATTTGACCGAATGACAGATGTCCAGTCCACCATGCAAGCATTGGAGGAGGCTGAGGTGTTTCGCATGAAGCATGGCAAGTTTGCCTCGAAAATGGCACAACAAATGGCGACGGACCCAAAGACATCCCCATGTATGAGTTCTTCCCAAAGACACATTATTCTCTCTGCTACTTGAATATATTGCTTACACAATCGGTTGCACATGCAGCGGCCTGGTGGACGATGTTTGGTGGATCCACTCCACAGTTGCAGCGCCTTGCATTGCGGCTTGTTTTACAGTGTGTTTCCTGAAGTGGATGTGACGGAACTGGAGTACTTTTGCGTTGCTCCATACAAAGGTTCGCAACCGGTTGACACACAAGAAACTTAACAAGCTTGTGTATGTCAACTACAACCTTCGGCAGCGACTTGAGGACATCTCTGATCGGTCTGATGATTAAGCTGATATTATTGAGCAGCTGGGCCAACTTAACTTCTATGATGAGAAAAATCTAATGCGGGATTGGATGGAATATGGTAGATCAAACCGGGTGAGGAGGACGAAGACAGTGACATTCCTATCCCGTCCCACCTTGTGAGGGATCGAATAGACCCCAAAGATCTTTGTGCTCCTACGAGAGATGATTGCATGATTGGGCACGTAGGTACAACTCACATAGGGAAGAGGATGTTGTAGAGTGGTTCTATGCAGGGTGACCCAAAGCATCAAAAAGGCAAGAAAAAGGCACCAGAAAAACCAGTGACCAGCAACACCTCCACTGATCATGGTGATGGTCAGCGTAGTCCACCGTACCAGAAGTCTAGGGATAATAGCTCAGCTAAAGATGATGGTGGTGCTGGTGGTGGTGCTGGTGGTGGTGCTGGTAGTGGTAGTGGTGGTGGTGCTGGTGGTGGTGGTGGTGGAATTCATTTCACAGGTATACAAACGTACAATTTTCCCACATGTATGATGTTTCTGACTATAAGTACTAATAATGATCTAGGGTAGACTGTAGGGGAGACTCAATTCACACATGCTACTCAGGATCTCGACCATGGAGCACTGCAGTCGCAGAGGAGAATGGTTGGAGCATCGCAATATGAGACGGTGTATTCTTCTTCCTCCCACAATGATATCTCCCAGTAGCATTCTTTTTATCCCATTCCTGACGTAAACACGTAGGCAACGACGACATGGGTGTACGAATGGGAAGACCCCCATTTTTGCAACATATTAGTTAGCGAAAGGCAGACAACATCGACGTGGACGGGCCTAACTTGGCAACAGTATAATGCTAAGTTTCTTAGGGTGAGAAGTTTGAATGTCATGTCCATCGCCGAGTACCAATCAGCGTCCAAATCGGGGTCTTTCCTTTCTACCCTTGAACTTTGATTGAGTTGTATCGAACAATTTGTATTTTAACTATCAAGTCACTTATGACCTATGGACTATGGTATTTGTATGCGTGCTTAATATTACTGTATTTGGTGTTGTATTTTCATGCGTAACTATAAATTATTGCTTTGGTGTGGTATTTAACACTACTATGTGCCAACCTCTTGCCAAAATTTACAATTGTTTCATACTAGAGACCCTTTTCCCTATTGTTGGGGGGTATCCGAAAATCCGAATGGAGTCCCCGAACACGAGAGAAAGAATAGTAGGCAAGTTCAAGTACTCAGATGACACAAGTGGAGACAAAAAATCTCCGAAAGACTTGTCACACCCGTTTTCCGAAGAAAACCGAATGCATCTCATACGTGTGCCATATCCACAATTTCACACATATGATAGACAAATGAGTGTAATATCACAGTACAATGCTCAAAACGTACATAGAGAGGTTTATTAATTTATTACACTCATCGATAGACACGAAGGTCTAAACACGAACATCGATAGCTAGACGATGGAACACCGTTTCCAACTTCACAAGCTCCTGACTGGGGGCAACGCGAGCCTCAGAATCCATCGAACTCGTCGAAGAACTCTGCTCCGGCATCCTCCTCTGAACACATATGGCAAGGGTGAGTACACTTATGGTTGGTACTCGGCCCCGTGGGGGAAAATGCAAAAGCTATCAAGGGTAGGCTAGGGTTTTCAGCGGTAAGCATTTTAAGTTGGTCAAATTTTATTAGCAAGCACCTATTTACTAAGTGTAAGTGTATACCACCCCAAAACTTAGCTTTTCAAGAATATTCCTCCAAATCATAAGTAAACCACAAATTGGGAATCCTTTTCTAGTAAACTATCATGTGAGGGTCCAAGCCGCTCTTGACCGTGAGCACGGCCGATCGATCGTTTTCACTCTGCAGAGGTTGTACACTTTACCCACGGTTCGTGTTCCCCATCTTGCCGGGTTTGCAAAGCCCTTAAACACTTCCGAGGTGAGTGGCAAGGGGTTCACTACGAAGCCTTTACAAAGGCGTGCAAAACACCAATATCCCACGACGATTCTGACTCGGGGCGGACCATAACCCTCCCTAGTGGTCGGCACCTTAGCAAAGGCTACTACCCCAAAAGGACCGGGCTAAACCCCCGCAACCGGAGCCCCCGTGTTCCTTCGGACAAGGGCTATTAGATATTTTACACTCCTAATTATTTGGCTAAGCCGAGCCATGTGGATTGTGGTTGCACTTTGTTTTCTCGGGTGGTTCTCCATGTTTTAAGTTATATGTTCTTGAAATTCCATAAACACAAATTCCATTTAAATTCAACATTTTAAAAGATAACTTCCATTCCCAAAGTATAGCATCTAAGCATTTATCTACCCAAACAATTATTTAAAACAAGGTAGGCAAGGTATAAGGATTGAAATCTGGTCATTTCCTTAATAGGCATTTCCCATCAAAATTTATGCATAACAATAATATTTAAAGTGTGATAACATGCAAGTTATTAGGACCAAAAAGAGTATGCAGGGGGGGAAAATCCACTTGCCTTCTTCTCCTAAAAACTGGGGTTCAATCTCTTCAAAAGCTGGCTCCTGCTCAATCTCGAACGGCACGTCCTCTACGATCACACAAGAAAAACAAACAATAAATAAAACAGTACATCAAACATTGCTAAAAGTCTAATACAAGC
The DNA here is from genome assembly GCA_947561735.1 of Cenchrus americanus. NCBI lineage: Eukaryota > Viridiplantae > Streptophyta > Magnoliopsida > Poales > Poaceae > Cenchrus > Cenchrus americanus. The sequence continues at coordinate 157,322,784 of OX387242.1, read as the reverse complement.
TTCTAAAACTAATGTGCTTGTTGAGACGATCGCGTGGACACCAAAATCGCCTAAATCGGAGCTAGGACGGAAAAGTTATGATTAAAACAAATTCTAGGGACTATTTTGTAAAAGGAAAAGATCCTTAGGGGGTTTTCTATAAAAATTCAGGGGCTAAAACATAATTACAAATATAATCTAGAGGTCCTAGGTGCAAAGGAGGCTTTTGGACTGTGTTTGAACAATTTTGAAAGGGCTAGGGGCTAAACTATAAAAACCGGGGGCCGACTTGCTAAGCTTTTATATGGTGGGAGGACCGGCTTGTAAATAGCGAAAAGGTCGGGGACTCTTTAGCAAAATGGCCGACGCAACCCTAGTTTGACCGGTACCGACTACGTTTGCCGGGGGCTCCTTAGATCTTAGGCCGTTGGATTTAGATCTAAGGGTTGCGGCGGCTAGCGGCTAAGGGCGGCGGCGGAATGGTCCAGCGGCGGCGGCGCGCGCGTGGCGGGCGGCGGCGCTCGCCGGCCGGCTCGCCGGAGCAGCCCTAAAAAGCGCTACGGTGCTCTAATCAACTAGAGGAAAGCACTAAAACGAAGAGGGGAAGGAGGGGAATTCACCAAGCCGTGTGTAGGGGAAGAAGAGGCGGCGGCGGAGCGGATCGGCGGCGGGCGCGGAGCTCGGTTCGGGTTCCCCGGGGACGGCGGTGTAGAGGGGGAGAGGGGCTCGATTGAGCGGTGCGGGGTGGAGAGGAGCTCGGGGGCGGCGTTTTATAGGTGGCGGGGGAAGCGAGAGGAGCCGCGGTCGAGGCGGTGGACGGCGGGCATGGCGGCGGCCGCCATTAATGGCCGCGGGCTCGGTGGGCGGCCGTTTCGGGGAGAGGAAGGGGCGGGGTCGGTTTGGGCGGCGTCGGTTGAGTGCTTGGAGCACCGGAGGGAAGAGGAGGAGGCGCGGGGAGGCGAGGGGGCGCGGGGCGGGCGGCGGCCGGCGGGGGCGGGGGGATGGGGCGGCCGGCGGGGAGGTAGAAGGAGGCCACGACGGGGGGGGACCCCACACGGCGGCGGCGCGGGGAGGAGGGGGAAGGGGAGTTAGCGGGCCGGGGAGGTTAGATGGGCCGGCTGATTTTTGGGCCGCGCAGAAAATAAAGGATAGGTGGGTTGGGCTGGCGGGCTAGAATGGGTTGGGGCTGTTTTCTCTTTTTTTTTTCTTTTCTTTTTTTTTCAATTCCTTTCTCTCATTTCTTTTCAAACTTTTACTCAAAGACTTTTCAAAAAATTTTTAAACCAACCTTTAAACCACACAATCAATCAAAAGCCCATGCATTCAACATGATGCACAATCACTTGGTGAATTCTAAATTAATTAATTATTATTGCATATATTTAAAGGCAAATTTAATTATTCAAATTCATTAATCCTTAGAAAATAAAAATTCTAATTGTCGCTAGCATTTTTTTAAGTGATGGAATTTTGGGTGTTACAAATCCTACCCCCTTAAAGAGAATCTCGTCCTCGAGATTCAGGAAGATTGGGAAACAAGCGAGGAAATTCGCCATAAGCTCATCTTCTCTTTCCCAAGTAGCTTCTTCCTCTGAGTGGTGACTCCATTGGACTTTGCACATTTTAATGACTTTGCTTCGGGTAATTCTTTGTGATGTGTCTAAAATTTTGATAGGGTGTTCCTTATAGGTTAGATCATCTTTCACATCAAGATCTTCCAAAGGTAGGTGTTCTACTTTAGTCTCACTTGAACACTTCTTGGTGAGATACATGAAACACATCATGTACATCTGACAATCGAGCTGGGAGTTCTAATTGATAGGCAACTTCTCCCTTTCTTTCTAAGATCTTGAAAGGTCCAATGAATCGTGGTGACAACTTCCCTCTAATCTTGAATCTTCGTAGACCTCTAATGGGTGATACTCTGAGATACACATAATCTCCTACTTCAAACACAACTTCTCTCCTTTTGGGATCAGCGTAACTCTTTTGTCGTGACTGAGCAGTCTTGAGATTTTCCCTAATTATCTCAACTTGTCTTTCAGCTTCTTTTATAATGTCTGGTCCAAAAAGTTGACTCTCCCCTGTTTGATCCCAGTACAATGGTGTTCTGCACTTTCTCCCGTATAAGGCTTCAAAAGGGGCCATCTTAAGGTTGGTTTGGTAGCTGTTATTGTAGGCAAACTCGCATATGGCAAACTTTTATCCCGGCTACCTCCATGCTTTAAGGCACATGCCCTAAGCATATCCTCTAGGATTTGATTTGTCCTTTCGGTTTGACCATCTGTTTGTGGATGATACGCGAACCGAAGTTAAGCTTTGTATCCATTGATTCATGTAGCTTTCCCCGAAACGTGATGTAAGCGTGTCCCACGGTCGGATACTATCCTCTTTGGAACTCCATGTAAGCATACAATTCCGGACATATACGGTTCGCTAGTTTGGCCCGGTGTAAGTAGTTTTGACAGGTATAAAGTGAGCAACCTTGGTTAACCTATCCACAATGACCCATATGGAGTCATATCCATCACGGGTACGTGGCAATCCCACAATAAAATCCATGCCTATTTCCTCCCATTTCCACTCGGGTACTTTCAGTGGTTGAAGCAAACCTGCCGGTCTCTGATATTCTGCTTTTACCTTCTGGCATATGTCACATAGAGCTACATAAGCGACAACATCCTTTTTCATTCCATACCACCGGTATTTCGCTTCAAATCTTGGTACATCTTGGTGCTTCGGGATGGATCGAATAGGCGAGTCATGTGCCTCCTTAAGTATAGTCTCTCGGAGATGATCAATTTCGGGCACACAGATTCTATTCCGAACCAAATAGTTCCTTGGTCATCTCTCTTGAAATGCGGAACCTTGCCGGCATCAATCAATCGTCCATACTCCTTAATCTTATCATCTGTCATTTGACCCTTCCTGATTTCTTGTTCAAGTGTAGATTCTACTTCCAACGTCATAGCTTCACTCTGGGTGACAATTCCCAGATTAAGACGTGCCATCTCCCAACACAACTCTTGAGGCATCACATGAGCTATCAATGCGTTTGCCTGACTTTTCCGACTCAAGGCATCTGCTACTACATTTGCCTTGCCGGGATGATACTGGATGTCCAGATCATAGTCTTTGATTAATTCCAACCATCTACGCCGTCTGAGATTTAGATCCTTCGGGTGAAGATGTACTTCAAGATCTTATGGTCGGTGAAGATGCGACACCTATTTCCGATCATATATTGCCTCCAAATTTTTAGAGCGTGCACAATGGCGCCAACTCCAAATCGTGAGTGGGGTAATTTTGCTCATGTTTTCTCGATTGCCTAGAAGCATAAGCAATCACTTTTCCCTCTTGCATCGGTACACGCCCAAGTCCCTGAAGTGAAGCGTCACAATACACATCAAAGCTCTTGTGAATATCTGGCATTATTAACACAGGAGCTGTGGTTAATCTCTTCTTTAGTTCCTCAAAACTATCTTCGCACTTGGCATCCCACTTAAATTCTTTTCCCTTTTCTAACAATGAGGTGAGAGGTTTTACAATCTTCGAGAATCCTTCGATGAATCGACGGTAATAACCTGCCAATCCAAGGAAGCTTCTGATCTCAGCCACATTCTTAGGCGGATTCCAGTCCAATACAGCCTTCACCTTACTCGGGTCTCTTGCTATTCCACCCTCTGTGATAATATGCCCAAGGAAGGAAACTTCCTTTAGCCAAAAATCACATTTGCTGAATTTGGCATATAACTGATGTTCTCGTAGTTTCTGCAGCACGAGTCTCAGGTGTCCCTCATGCTCTTCTTCATTTGGGGAGAACACCAGAATGTCATCGATGAAAACTACCACGAACCTATCAAGGTACTCCATGAATACTTTATTCATCAGATACATGAAGTATGCTGGTGCATTTGTTAATCCAAAGGGCATAACTGTGAACTCGTATAAGCCATATCTAGATGTGAAAGCAGTTTTGGGAATGTCCTCTAGTCGGATTTTCGAGTTGATGGTACCGGATCTTAGATCGATCTTGGAGAATATTTTAGCACCTTTCATCTGATCGAACAAATCTCCAATCCTGGGTAAAGGGTACTTATTCTTGATGGTAACATCATTAAGGGGACGATAATCTATGCACATTCTTCTAGTTCCATCTTTCTTATCAACAAAGAGAATGGGAGACCCGCAAGGTGACGAACTAGGTCGGATGTAACCTTTACTAAGCAACTCATCTATTTGTTTCTTTAATTCGGCCAAATCCTTAACATTCATTCCATATGGTCTTTTATAAATAGGAGCAGTACCAGCTAAAAGTTCAATGCTGAATTCAATGTCGCGGTCAGGCGGCATACACGGTAACTCATCCGGAAATACATCGGGATACTCGTTCACAACTTTGATCTCCTCTAAGGATTTGCCCTTTGCTGAATTCCTTGTTCCTTGTTCTTCGGATGAGCTATCCACTGCGAACTCAATTCGTCTCCTTGTGGGCTAGTCAAAACCACCGATCTCTTGCGACACCGAATCACCCCATCATGCTTGCGCAGCCAATCCATTCCAAGTATGACATCTATTCCCCAAGATTTTAAAACTACTAGGTCGGCTAGAAATTCTATCTCATTAAGTTTAAGGTTCACTGTGGACATATGTGTACGGCTTTCATTTCTCACTTGGGGGAGCTAACTAGTAATGGTGTCTTCATAAGACTCATGGGCAAGCTATATTTTTCCACAAATTGATGGGTAACAAATGAATGTGATGCTCCGAATCGAATAAAACGGATGCGGGTTCGGAATTGACAAGGAACGTACCAAGCACGACTTCGGGAGCTTCCGAGCTTGCTCAACCGTCACATGGTTTACTTTTCCACGCACAAAGTTTTGTTGAGCCCTCGTTGCCCCGAGGAGTGGAATTCCCGGTGCGAATCCGAGAGGATGGCCGCCGGGCTTCGACCATTGCCCTTCGTGGAGTTTGCATTCCACGCTTGGGACGATTATTGGCATAATGCCCTAACTCTCCGCACTTGAAGCATCCATTGGGCTGAACCGGTGCGGTGTTTCTCACTCGGAGCACACGGGGTATTGTTTGGGCGACTCTGCCGCCGAATTGGGGTACGTGGAGTCCGCGTGATGAAAGCGGCCGGGGCCGCCGAGGCCGAGCGCCGGAATGACCGGTTCTCGCTGAAAATTCCCACTATATCCTCCGAGCGGAACTGAGGATTCGTGGTGCACTATAGCGGGGACGTGTGTTGCTGCTAGATTGCCCTTGGTTCTAGAACTTGCGTTTCTGGTCTCCAAGTTCTCTGCGCTTGCTTTCAAGACCGATAGCTTTGTCTAATAGGGTCTGGAAGTTGGGGAAAGTGTGGCTCTGGAGCTGATAGTTCAGTGGCCCTATGAGACCATCCAGAAATCGTTCCTGCCTCTTCGGGTCAGTGTCCACTTCATCTGGAGCATACCGAGACAGTTGGGTGAACTTGTCCCGATACTCGCTGACGGACATGCTGCCTTGCTTCAGAGAGAGAAACTCCTTCTGCTTCAGCTTTATTATTCCCGTCGGGATGTGGTGAGTACGGAAAGCGTCCCGGAATTCTGCCGGGTGATAGTGTACGCGGCGGCATGTGCTACGGTGTAGGCATCCCACCAATCGGCTGCAAGGCACCTTCTAAGCGTCCCGAGGCATACAGGACTTTCTCTCTGTCATTGCACTGAGTGATGTTCAGTTTCTTATTGATAGTCTTGAGCCAATCATCGGCATCAAGAGGATCCAGCGAGTGGGAGTAGGTGGGTGGATGGTGGCTCATAAACTCTCTGTGTCTGTTGACTGGTGGAGGTGGTGGTGGTCCTTGTGGTGGCGGGTTGTTCTGCTGTACCTGCAAGTTCTGGACTGTTGCAGTAAGATTCTGAATCAACTGCATTTGAGCCGTGAAGAACTGCTGCATAGTCGGATCCATTGCTAATCCCTGTTGTGGAGGTGGGGCGGGATTCTGCTGATTGGCGATGTGAGCACGTATCACAGGCGGTATGTCCTGTCCACCTCCGGACCTGGTGTTTACCATCTGATTGTTAGAGAAAGTCATTTCAGATAAGAGCAGTATCGATAAACATGAGTAAGAGATAAAGGGGGCTAAGATTAAATTTAAACTTAATTATTTTATTAATGCTCATGCGGCCATCACACCACAAGGCATTACAGTCAATCAAAAACCCAACTCAAACATGTTTTCAACCAACAATCATTATTACATCGATTACGTCCTCGCAGGGACGGGTCTAACGATCTCATCTCACTGTGGCATCCTATCCCAGAAGACCTGTGGTGGCGGACGAAGAGCCGTAACGAAGCCTCTTGCGGGGTGGTGACTCCGCAGGGAAAGGGGTCTCGTCAGGCTGGACGGGTGGCTCCCTACCGTCACGCTCGGCCTCCAGCTGTGCAATCCGGGCGTAGGCGTCCTTCAGCTCACCATGGGTCTGCTCCAGCTCGGCCGTAGTACCCTCCAGGTCGGTGTTGAGTGCTGCTGTGACCTGGGCAAGAGTGTGGAGGCGTGGGTCCTCGGAGCCGGTCAGCGGTACCACCGTCTGCTCAGTGCCACTGGTACGACGAGGGATGTGGCGGTAGTCGCTGAGGCTCAACTCCTGATCATGCCTGAAACGAAGAGAGAACAAGGCCCTCCTGGCGGCGTTGCTGACCGATGCCTGGTAGGTAGAGTGAGGTGTAGTAGAATCATGAGTTGTGCGCGAGATATACCCTCCTGCGGCATGGTTGCGCACCCTGATGTGGACTCTGGTCAGGTAGTAGGTGCCCAGTGGAGGTTCGTTCCAGCTGTGAGTGACGTACATGGGGTACACGGTGTTCCCCAGCTCCAGTAAAGTGTTCCTCAGCAGCCAAGGGAAGTAGCCAAGTGCCACCTCTGACGAGTGCATGATGCAGTACGGGTCCCCCTCACGAGGTCCCTCGTAGTAAGCATCGTCCCTCTCCTCGTTGTCGTCCTCCGTAGCCTCACTGTCCTCGGTGTCATCGCCAGAGTCGTGTGGATCTCCTTCCGCGGCAACTGGTGCAGGATCTTCAGGGGCGACAGGAGCTGCTGGTGAGGCAGGGGCAGCTGGTGGCGGGGAAGGCAGAGGTCGCGGAGATCCCAGCTCTCCATCAGAGTACACCTCCAGGATGGCTCCATCCTCAGCTTCTACGAAGAAGTAGGGGTCCTCCGGTTCCTCCTGAGGCTGGACAGGAGGGGGCAGCTGTGCTCCGAATGGCTGAGTCCTGGCCATCTATGAAAGAAAACTGAAATCAGAGCAGAATAAAACAATAAAGGGGACAAGGTTTTAACAAAAGCAAATAAGATAGATTTTTAGGTGTATTTAGGGGATTTTTTTTTGAATGAGAGAGCTGAAATGTCTTTCTAGATAATGTCCTTATTTCGACCATTTCTATCTAAGGCTGCGTCCTACAGTCAGCATTGCTCTGATACCACTCTGTCACACCCGTTTTCCGAAGAAAACCGAATGCATCTCATACGTGTGCCATATCCACAATCTCACACATATGATAGACAAATGAGTGTAATATCACAGTACAATGCTCAAAACGTACATAGAGAGGTTTATTAATTTATTACACTCATCGATAGACACGAAGGTCTAAACACGAACATCGATAGCTAGACGATGGAACACCGTTTCCAACTTCACAAGCTCCTGACTGGGGGCAACGCGAGCCTCAGAATCCATCGAACTCGTCGAAGAACTCTGCTCCGGCATCCTCCTCTGAACACATATGGCAAGGGTGAGTACACTTATGGTTGGTACTCAGCCCGTGGGGGAAAATGCAAAAGCTATCAAGGGTAGGCTAGGGTTTTCAGCGGTAAGCATTTTAAGTTGGTCAAATTTTATTAGCAAGCACCTATTTACTAAGTGTAAGTGTATACCACCCCAAAACTTAGCTTTTCAAGAATATTCCTCCAAATCATAAGTAAACCACAAATTGGGAATCCTTTTCTAGTAAACTATCATGTGAGGGTCCAAGCCGCTCTTGACCGTGAGCACGGCTGATCGATCAGTTTTCACTCTGCAGAGGTTGTACACTTTACCCACAGTTCGTGTTCCCCATCTTGCCCGGGTTTGCAAAGCCCTTAAACACTTCCGAGGTGAGTGGCAAGGGGTTCACTACGAAGCCTTTACAAAGGCGTGCAAAACACCAATATCCCACGACGATTCTGACTCGGGGCGGACCATAACCCTCCCTAGTGGTCGGCACCTTAGCAAAGGCTACTACCCCAAAAGGACCGGGCTAAACCCCCGCAACCCGAGCCCCCCGTGTTCCTTCGGACAAGGGCTATTAGATATTTTACACTCCTAATTATTTGGCTAAGCCGAGCCATGTGGACTGTGGTTGCACTGTTTTCTCGGGTGGTTCTCCATGTTTTAAGTTATATGTTCTTGAAATTCCATAAACACAAATTCCATTTAAATTCAACATTTTAAAAGATAACTTCCATTCCCAAAGTATAGCATCTAAGCATTTATCTACCCAAACAATTATTTAAAACAAGGTAGGCAAGGTATAAGGATTGAAATCTGGTCATTTCCTTAATAGGCATTTCCCATCAAAATTTATGCATAACAATAATATTTAAAGTGTGATAACATGCAAGTTATTAGGACCCAAAAAGAGTATGCAGGGGGGGAAAATCCACTTGCCTTCTTCTCCTAAAAACTGGGGTTCAATCTCTTCAAAAGGCGGCTCTCGCTCAATCTCGAACGGCACGTCCTCTACGATCACACAAGAAAAACAAACAATAAATAAAACAGTACATCAAACATTGCTAAAAGTCTAATACAAGCTTCTAAAACTAATGTGCTTGTTGAGACGATCGCGTGGACACCAAAATCGCCTAAATCGGAGCTAGGACGGAAAAGTTATGATTAAAACAAATTCTAGGGACTATTTTGTAAAAGGAAAAGATCCTTAGGGGGTTTTCTATAAAAATTCAGGGGCTAAAACATAATTACAAATATAATCTAGAGGTCCTAGGTGCAAAGGAGGCTTTTTGGACTGTGTTTGAACAATTTTGAAAGGGCTAGGGGCTAAACTATAAAAACCAGGGGCTGACTTGCTAAGCTTTTATATGGTGGGAGGACCGGCTTGTAAATAGCGAAAAGGTCAGGGACTCTTTAGCAAAATGGCCGGCGCAACCCTAGTTTGACCGGTACTGACTCTGTTTGACCGGGGGCTCCTTAGATCTTAGGCCGTTGGATTTAGATCTAAGGGTTGCGGCGGCTAGCAGCTAAGGGCGGCGGCGGAATGGTCACTGGCGGCGGCGGCGCGCGGTGGCGGGCGGCGGCGCTCGCCCGGCCGGCTCGCCGGAGCAGCCCTAAAAAGCGCTACGGTGCTCTAATCAACTAGAGGAAAGCACTAAAACGAAGAGGGGAAGGAGGGGGAATTCACCAAGCCGTGTGTAGGGGAAGAAGAGGCGGCGGCGGAGCGGATCGGCGGCGGGCGCGGAGCTCGGTTCGGGTTCCACGGGGACGGCGGTGTAGAGGGGGAGAGGGGCTCGATTGAGCGGTGCGGGGTGGAGAGGAGCTCGGGGGCGGCGTTTTATAGGTGGCGGGGGAAGCAGAGGAGCCGCGGTCGAGGCGGTGGACGGCGGGCATGGCGGCGGCCGCCATTAATGGCCGCGGGCTCGGTGGGCGGCCGTTTCCGGGGAGAGGAAGGGGCGGGGTCGGTTTGGGTGGCATCGGTTGAGTGCTTGGAGCACCGGAGGGAAGAGGAGGAGGCGCGGGGAGGCGAGGGGGCGCGCGCGGGGCGGGCGGCGGCCGGCGGGGGGCGGGGGGGATGGGGGCGGCGGCGGGGAGGGTAGAAGGAGGCCCCGACGGGGGGGACCCCACCTGTCAGCGGCGCGGGGAGGAGGGGAGGGGAGTTAGCGGGCCGGGGAGGTTAGATGGGCCGGCTGATTTTTGGGCCGCGCAGAAAATAAAGGATAGGTGGGTTGGGCTGGCGGGCTAGAATGGGTTGGGGCTGTTTTCTCTTTTTTTTTTTCTTTTCTTTTTTTTTCAATTCCTTTCTCTCATTTCTTTTCAAACTTTTACTCAAAGACTTTTCAAAAAATTTTTAAACCAACCTTTAAACCACACAATCAATCAAAAGCCCATGCATTCAACATGATGCACAATCACTTGGTGAATTCTAAATTAATTAATTATTATTGCATATATTTAAAGGCAAATTTAATTATTCAAATTCATTAATCCTTAGAAAATAAAAATTCTAATTGTCGCTAGCATTTTTTTAAGTGATGGAATTTTGGGTGTTACAAGACTGCTCAAACCTCAAAAGTTGTGAATGCTTTTACACGTGCCCTCGCGCCCCCTTTTATAGGGATACGAAGGGACTTTTACATTCCGGAAATACCCTCGGACCCAAAGAATATTCCTAGTGTGAACATGTACAAGAATGTCTTTTACATCTCATACATTTACAAGCTTGCCACTAGTTCACACATCAAACCCGGACTTTTTGAGACGACGTCTTTGACTTCGCTTCTTACTGATTCGTGAATCTCCCCGTTCGCGCGCCGTGACTTCCGAATTTGACCTCCAGCAGTTTCCCAAATTTCATAGACTTCCGATTTCGTGATTTTGCTGGTTCATGACTTTGGGTCTTCGCGAATTCGCGACTTCAGAGCTTCGCAGGTCCGAGATTCCAGATCTTCGCACGTTCGAGACTTCAGAGCTTCACAGGTTCGAGATTCCAGATCTTCGCGAATTCGATGTTCCTGAAAACTCATTTCACGAATTTCATAAACCTCGACGTTTCGAGGGTGACAGATTTTCCTGAATTCCCCAACACTAGCCCCTCGGGGAAGCGGGTTGACTCCCACGATCCGATTCCACAAAAATCTTAGAATTTCAGTAAAAAAACGTCACCCTCGGAACGTCGGAGTGGACACGCGTCCTCCGGAGACCTCGCAACGGTCGAATCGAGGCATGTTCGCGGAACTGCCCCCCTCCCCCCCTCGCCCCTATAAATACAGAGTTGTCACTGTAAAAAATTTTCACCCCTTCCTCGTTTTCCTCCGAACTCTGGCTTGCTTTTTCGCCGACAAGCATTTGGTGACCGAGTGCTCATAGCTTCGAGACTTCCTTGAACTTTCTACGGCATTGATTTCTTTGTTACTGACTTATTGTTTTTACTTTTCATTATATTCGTATTTTTTGTTTTGTGAACTTTACTCACGAATGCCTCCTTATATTACTGTCGAGTAGGTGGCTCAAAGTAAATGTATTGCAAGACCCATGACAACCGAAGAATTGGCTGCAACTGGCCTTCCGGCCGAACCGGTAGTTCAGAATCCTGAGATTGTTCAACCTCCTGAAGACCACCCATCACCCGCTGCCAGCGAGTCTAGGAGTCACGAAGATGGGGAGGTCAGATCGTACGATGAAGGCGTCGGGGATGTAGACGCCGACGTTAGAGATTTGATCAGAACAAGGTTGACATGACCTCTTCCTCCGTCTTTCATCTTTGGGGAATCCAAGGTTACTACAAATATGATCAAAGAATACGAAACAGCTGGATTCTTCCCCGCAGGCACCGGGCATGCTCCACTTGATGAACGAACTCCCACTCCCGAAGATGGAGAAGTCATCGTTTTCCGCGATTTCTTCACCTGCGGGCTAAGATTTCCCTGTGATCCTGTTCTCCCCACGATTCTGGATGCTTTTTCCGTGAAGATCCATTAGCTTTCACCTACCTCTTTCTTGGAAATTTCTAAGTTCATTTGGATCATGGAAGCCTTCGGCTACAACCTTGGTGCTGATGCTTTCGCACGATTCTTTGAGTTAGTCATCATGCTCGATGTCATTAAGGTCGATGACGGTCAGTTCTACGAAGCTTACTACACATGTTGTACTTTTAACACCCGGTGACAAAACACGCGAAGAGGGATTACACGAATCCAGATTGCACCCTGCTGCAAGACTAATTCCGCCGAAGACTGGAGCTCGTATTGGTTCTATGTCAAGGTTGACATGTCCACGATTCCTGGATACGAAGGACTGTCTCATCCTCTCTCCTCGCCTATTGAGGCCTTGACAGCTGTGAGTACTGCAAATTTTAATCATCGGGCAGTAGGGATCAGGAGCTGCGAGAATGCCTTTCACCTTGCTGGTATTATCACTGGAGGTCGCGACATCGTCGAAGAGTTCGTTGCTGCCCGTATCTGGCCAATTTCTTATGGTTGGGCCCCGACTGAGATCGCGCACTTCAACGTTAACTGGGCAGCACACAAGTGCCTTTCCCGAAGTTCGGCATCAAACTAAGGGAGGGCCAGAGTGCCGAAGATTTTATGCTTGAAATCGAGAGAAGAGTAAATTTCATGATTGGTGAATATACTATGAATGTGTACAAAGCATATAAGAGGAAAATAAGAGGAGGATAAATCGTGTATTCTCTAAAGTTTGCAGGGATCAATCTTTTCCCTCCCGACGCCCAGGTCGCAAGCTAAAATTCCCGCAGTTGTTGTTGCCAGCTACTCAGCCGCTCCTCCCAAAGCCCCGAGAAGAAGATCTTCCAAAAGCGGTCCTTCAATTGCCGACGAGACTACATCCTCTGGTGTCGTACCTTCGAAGACAAAGTCTCTCGAGTCGTCAAAACGCAAGCACAGATCTACCGAACAAGTTTCGGACGCCGAATTCCAGGCGGCCTCCAGCCTTGCTCGGATGAGCCGGAAGAAAACCAAGAAGGCTGTTAAAAAGGCTGTCTCTTCCGAAGTTCGGTGGGTTCCATCCGCTTTCGACGACGACCTCTTCACGGAGCCCAGTCAGAAAGGTTCTTTCTTTTGGCCCTTGTTGAGATTCAATTTTCGTGAACACCGCCCATCGAGTTCCGAAAATGAGTTCGTGGATATTGACTCCTTTTCCTATGTTGCTCCCGAAGTTCAGAAGGAAATCATTCCTGATGCTACTACTGAGCCCCCTACTGCTACTAAAGACACTGCTGTTCCCAAGACTGCTCATCCTCGAGAAGACGCATCTCCCGAATGCGCCGAAGAGCTTGAGCTTACTATTCATAGGTGTGAAAATCCCATCCCAGACGCTCCTTTGGTCGAAGTTCGCGAAACTCTTCCTGAAGGTCGAGATTCTTCTCCTTCTGTAGCTCCCTTCAACAAAAGCTTCGGTACGTTGCATTGCGGTGAATTGCTAAGTGTTGGCTACGAGGTGGCTAGAAACAAAGGTGGCGCACCCAAGATTTTAAAGATTTTGAAATCGTCTGCGCATATTGATGAAACAGGGGAGGGGGGTTCGGAGCAACTTCACTCACTTGGAGGAGCTGTTCACGATTCCGGGAAGGAACCTCGCTCCTCTCTGAAGAAAGCTTCCGCCTCCTTAGGCAAATCTTCTTCGGGTTCGGGGAAGAAGATTACTTTACAAAATTTAAGCAGACAAGGTTCAACTATTTTCGTTAACTCTTGTGCTTCTCAGCTTTACGATTTTCTTCTTATGATTGTAACCATGGAACTTTTCAGAGTTTAAGGACCTTCTTCGTTCGTACCCTCCGTCCAAACTTGCGAAGTTTCAAGAAGATTATGCTCTTAAATCTTCCATGCTTGGGAAAGATGCTGCTGAACGGCTCATCGATCAAGAGAAGGTGAACAAGAAACTATCTCATGAATCTGAAGAGCTTAAACGCAACTTTACTCTTGCTCAGGCTGCGAAACTTGACCTCGAGAAGAAAGTAGCCGAATTGGCAGAAGCCCTTAAGCGTTGCTAGGATGAGAAGAAGGCTGTTGAAGAGGCACTTGACGGGTCTAAGAAGGATCTTGAGAAACTTGCGAAGACACATAGCGATGATTTGCGGTTGATCGAGAATCTTCGCAAGGATCATGACAAGTCCTTGAAAACTGCCGAAGATCTTCGCACAAACAATGCAGATCTGGCTAAGTCTTCGAGCAGTAAGGAACAAAGGATACAAGATCTCAAGAGAGCACCGACTGAGCAGAGGGAGGTTTTGGGGAGGAATGTTTCTGATACTATCGACAAGTTGAAGATTTTATTTGAAGACTACGAGAGATCTTTGGACGAATTCGGCATTCGCCCTGCTCCGCTCCCTGCCGACTTAGGACTTCCTGAGTTCATGGAGTGGATCGACGCTGAATTCAAGGCGTTTCCCGAAGTTATCTCTGGTGCTAACAATTTTGCGGCAGCCTTCTCTGTAGAGAGCATCTTGAAGCTTCTTCATGACTTCGACTGCGTGGATCTCACGAAATTTCGTGAGAAACTCCCACATTTTCCCGATGCCCTGAGCACGTCAAGACTTCGGCCAAATGAAGACGTTCAAGCTATCCGGTCTAAGTTCATGAGGGAGTTCTGGCTTGCTAGCGGGGAAGAAGTTGTTAAGAGCATCACGCGTCCTAAACTTACCCAAGTTAATTTCCGAACGGTTTCATTCGCTTCTGCTAATTAGCAAAGTTTTCTCTTCTGATTTCTCTTACATCGTTTCTCTGCCACTTTTAGTTAATCGAAGAAGAGAAACGAGGAAAAGACATCGCGCCTCCTAAGTCCTCTACTGAAGACGAAGAATCAAGCGACTCGGGTGAGGAGGACTCTGGGACAACAACGATGATGGTAGCGATGGCGACCATGCCTCCGAGCAAGAGGAAGACTTTCCGAAGGTTGACATCATAGGCTAAACATCACTGAAACATTTGCCCTTCGTGGATGTTCATGTATATTTGTACATTCATTTAGTTGTAGTGTTTTGTCTGAACAAGTTGTTTTGTAAACTTTAACCTGCGCAGGTTCTGCAAGTTGGGCCTGCGCAGGACGTGACGCCGCTGCGAATTCATCGTGATAATATGTTTGTCAGCGGCGAAGCATGGCGCTTGTTCCAAGAGGCTCATCCCAATCAAGATTTTTCCGAATTTTGGCTTGAAGTTTCGCTAAGATTTTCTATGGGATGTTTCGATCTTACTTCTTTCTTCTTTTATCGTAAGGGAGAGAGTTCCACTACTACGAATTCAAGTTCTTCGAGGATCCCGAAGATGGAGCCCCTTAGCCTGATCACCGACGAGCTCGATTTCACTTATGCTAGCGACATTGCAGAAGATAATTGTTGACGCAAAATCTGCACCTCGCGCCAAGCACACAACAAGCCGAACAAGCTAGCTTCACACGCGAAGAGATCACAAGACGTGCCAGTCAATTTTCCCTAAAAATTAACAAAAGACAAAGCAGTTAAATTCCAAAGCTTGGAACTTGCCGGGTGGTACCAGACAGTTCCATATTTACGGCTAGAGAGCCAAGTGAGATGACATATAGCTATAAAGAGCTATCTGCCAACGAACTAAAACCATTCGGGAGCTTTAAAGTGTAAAAAAGTGACAGCCGAATAAATAATGTAAGCATGACGATAGATCGGTCTTTATTTAAACAAAGATGCACGTGCACGAAGCCATGACCGATCCCCGCGGTAAACAACATTAAATAATAAGTGAAGTAAAAGCATGATCATAAATATGTAATAAACAAGCACGCATAGGTCCAAAGCACTAGTCTACCGCATGTCTAGGTACTTAAAAACCCGTCAGGTGCGATACCAAGCAAATCTATCCACCACATGATACAACTTGCTTGAGATCGCACCACTTTCCACAAATAGATCTATCCACCGCATGATACAATCTAAATATGGAAAGCTAAAAGCATACAATATTTAAAGCATGAATTATGAACGTGTTTTACTCATGAAAGAATAACCGAACACGGCTCAACAGCCGATTCGTGGTCCATGAAGAAGGAACGAGCATTACCAAGCAAGATAAATCTATCAGATTGGATTGAAATCTAATCCACCAGATGATTAGCTCCAAAACAACCCAAAAACCTGCATCTACCGCATGATACCCAGCTCTTTCAAGATTTATACAAGTTTTGGCAAGCTTGAACCCGCAACACGTAACAACCTAGATCGACTCGGTTTCAGCTATCAAGGAGCATGTGATCCACGTGTTATTTAAGCCAAGGGTACGAACTCGATTCGCATAAGGATCATCAAAAGGGATAAAGCCGATCCAAACCCATCTAGATTGGGCAAAGAAGTGTTACATGAATTTAAACATAAAGCAAAAACTCAAAGAAACACGGGGTAACTTGATGAATCTATTGAATCTTGCCAAAATTCAATAGAGCCGATAACTAGCTTCAAGCTAGATCATAGCCTACCACATGGCTCGTGACCTAACAAGAAACCCTCTTGAACCAAGCTTGAATCTACTGCATGACACTAAGCATGGTAACAAGACTACTTGCATCAAATCTAAATCCACCACATGATACTAGACATGATACAAGGTTGCCGGTACTCACAGAGGTCGACGGATCGATGAACCCTCTCGAAGAACTCAACGACGCGACAAAGGACTCTAGGGTTAGGCGCAAAGCCGGTTTGTATTGAGAATGATTTCGAATGTCTGTTACATACATTCAGGTTCATATTTATACCCTGCTAAATATGACCTCGAATGGATTCGATACCTAATTTATCTCTAAGCGCGATCGCTTATCCATCCATTCATCCTTTCCGCTCGGGCCACGTCACCATATAATCCCGCAAAATCAGCTCAACAGTTTTCTTGCCGAACAGAAGCAAATAGCAGACCGCGGATTCTTCTGCCGAATGCATCTGAAGAAACCTTCCTACCGCCGGACGGATTTCTCACCGAGTTGGACCCACAATTCAGACTCCTTACCAAATTTTGGTGTTAACATATGCCCCTTCAATTACGGGATAAAAGTGATTTTATTCCGGAATTGACTCCAGCCACCAACGTCTTCAAATTGAATCTGTTTAACACCCGTTCTCTCTCTTTGCAATCCGTCGGAGTCTTCGCCTAGATCCAAACCCTAGATCACCTTTTCTGAGCTCAAATCCCCAATGGTGTCTCAAAATCAAGCTACTCAGTTAAATTCCTCCACCATAAGCTTCATTCGGCATTCAGATTTTCAATTTTTAACTGAGATTTCTTCTCTGCTTTCCCTCAGGAGCTTTCCACCGAGCTTTTGATCCGCACTGAGGCCAAATCAAGATCCTACTTCCTTGGTCCTGTGGAAGTTTCTGATCCTCGCGAATTCATCGCAGCCAAATCCCAAAGGATCTCCTTCAAAGCGGCTTTAACTAAGTCTCCCCTGTGGCAGGATGCTTTCAAGAACTGGCCCTTGCCCCCAATTGCAGGCTGGAGGAATTGGTACAAAAAAATTCTTGCCGATAAGAGTGCCAGGACCCAAAACTGGGATACCCTCCGTATTGCTCAATGCTTGGAGTTGTCTTTAGCCGAGACCCCCAAAAACGAAGACCTCTTGATAGCGGCTTGCCACTTCTGGTCAAATGGCGTCAACGCCTTCCTTTTTGGTCACGGCCCAATGTCCCCAACTCTGGCCGATGTATACATGATCACCGGCCTTGACATTTCAGGATCTGTTCACCCCTGGAATTTCAAAGGTTCCACAAGACAAACAGGAGTGAAACCAGGGAGCGGATATAAAAATTATATCTAGAGTCATATGAAAGATGGCGCCCTTGGTGAAGTTGAATACAGGGCATTCCTGAACATGTGGCTGTGCAGGTTCATCTTCTGTGGTAAAGCCAATGAGCCTACTCTGAATCATATTGCAATGGCTACACACTTAGCCAATGGTAATCGCCTTCCCCTTGGAAAATACCTCCTGGGTAGTGTCTACCACATGCTTCATCAAACTGTCACCCAAATATACACCAGCCAGAGGATAGCATGTGTCAATGGCCCTTGGTGGTTTGTACAAATGTGGCTGCAACTGCACATGCACCAGATTGTTGGTGTTGACCTCAACACCCGGTTCTTCCCTTCTTCCAACTATCATGAAGGGGAAACTGAAGTCACCAGAGGATGCCACACCTATGGGGAAGCTGCTTCAACCATTCCCATCAAGCAGAATGTCAGCCAGCTCTTCGAGCTCTTCTTCAAAGGCTTCCAAACCCTCTCTGGCTTCATTATTTGGATAATGACAATTTAACTCTCCCTTGTGAGTTCTCCTTTGAAGCTGAACGCCAAGATGGAAGATTTCTGGAAATCCTCAACATCTTCATCCATCCATACATTCTGCCAGCTGAATTCAGTGGAAGGAGGCTAAACCACAGTACTTATGAATACTATCAGCCCAACATGATGGCTCGGCAACTCGGATGTGGCCAGATGCCCCCGAGACTGTTTCTGCATGAATTCCTCAAGCCCAGAAAGGAAATCAAAGAACTTACTCAAACCAGCAGGGTTTTCAGTATGTATGCAGTCCAACTGTTTACACCTGGCCCTTCACACCCACAACAGTAGCTCACCCCACCTTCAACTCCTGGTGGCAAGAATTCCATGAACATATTTTCAGTGAGCCTGTGCATTCATTTTGTATAGAACTGATGCCTGATTTTCAACCAACTTCAGAGGTAATCATGATTATCCCTTTCCTCAAATCTGGCATTTCTCCCTTCAACCATGTTCTTGATTTTCTTTTTCTTTTACCCACAGAACACGGTGCCTGCCCCTCTAGCCAGGGAGATCACTTACAATGTAGTAGGCCCAATCTCAGCATTGGGATTTAGATCACCAACCCTGGCTCAATTAATGGTTAGGTATGCTACAACAGATCCTAACTCTGTCCAGTATTACAGCTGACAAGAGGCAAGGCCTGTCTCTGATTGCACCTCCAAATGCTAAGAGGAGAAGAACCATCAAGAAAGTCCTTATTGAGGTCAAATTCTTTCTTTCTTGATCACAGGATTACTCCTTTCTGATAAATCTCGTCTTGTGCGATTTCAGACTAAAATCTAGCAATCCTCAGCTTCAGAACCTGCAAATGCTACATCCACTGGTATGACTTTTATTACTCCTTCCTCAAAGACCAACACTGGCATTCATCCTTAATCTGGTATTTTCAGAGGAAACAATGGTGGATCAACTTGTAGATGTCCCTGTCTCTCAACATGCAAGTCCACCCAGGGCTGAGCCATCTGTCCAGGTAGAGATCTCATCTTCATCAGGGACTCAATCACCCCCTACTCAGACAGAGACACCAACCTCGCCAGAGATGAACTTCCCCATCCAACCAGAGCCTTCAAGTCCTACAAGGGCTCAATCACCCACTGGCCAGGCAGAAACATCAACCTTAGCAGAGGTGAATCCTCTTCCTCTCCAGCCAGAAGCTTCAGAGTTGCTAGAGGCTATATCACCCTCTCACACAGAAGCTTCAGCTTTGCCACGAGCACCCCTTTCACCAGTGGCTCCAGAAATCTCCCCTGAAACTGAACAAAACCCTGTTCCAGTTCAGGAAGTCAGACATGAGGTAATCATTTGCACTTAGTCCTGTTATCTTTTATTTCTCAATACCCCTGACTCGGCAATACTACCCTCTCAGGATCAGGCTCCGTTGTCATCAAACCCACCAATGGGGAACAATCCAATTGCCGAGACGAGGGAAAGGATGCCTCAAGCCTTGTCAGAGGAAGTGCAAGAAAAGCTCAAGGAAATTTTTGCCTGGCTGCAAAGAGAGGCTCGAGATCAGATCAGAGACCTTGATTATTTCGAGGACATGCTTAGACCCATCAGCCAAGAACTTCCTGAGGATGTCAGGGCCTCACTTGAACCCATCTCTGGCCTGGATGTTCATTATGTAGCCATAAGACGAGATCTGAAAAATGTATCTTCCCGTCCGGCTGTTGAACAGAAGAAAGCTAAAGCTGAACAAGCCGTAAAGGGAGCACAATCTCAGACTGAGAGTCACAAAGGGACATTGGCCAATCTGCGAGCTGCTCGTGAGTTGAAAATCGCCAGAAAGGCCGCACTGGAGGCAGAGCTGAAAAGCTTATCAGCAGAAATAGAAGCTGACGACAGGAAGATAGCCGAACTTCCTGGACTGATAGAGAAAATCCAAGAGGAAGCGACATCGGCCATAGCTGAGGTGAACCAATGTGATGCAGAACTCACCATCTTGTCTGACGCCTAGAAAGATTATAAAAAACGGATGGAGAACATCCACCAGACAACATCGAATGCCTCCAATGGAATTGCAAAGTATTTAAACATTTAGATGTATTGATCGATGTGTAACCGAACTGGTCGTCCTTGCAACATTTGCTCTTGCAATTTTATTTTCCTTTTCCTCTGCGCGTCCTTAATTGCAACGCTGAACGACCCATCCGGTAATCAATAGACAAAAGTGCCAATACCCGAACGGCACCTTAACTTCCTTTTAGCCGAGCCAGTCAACCGAATACGACTCAGCCTTGAACTCCAAACGACCCGACGGCGGATCGGTCAAGGAAACCTCTCCACCTTCCAAGTTTCTTGGGATATGCGCCACGATCTAGAGCCACGACCTGAGGCCACGATCTATCTCGCCAGGCCTATAAATGAAAACCGTAGGTGCCCCCAGCTCTTCACCAAGCCTTTAGCTCTCAAATCTTCGCCAATCTCAAGTCTTCTTTTTCTAATCAGCGCAAATCCCGAAGCATGGCGAGCGGCAACAACGGGCGCGCGCGCCGCCGACGAGGCGGGAGGGGAGTCGCGCCAGTGCGCGTCGGAGGCAATGATCGTCAATTTTTCTTTTACGATTCATCTTCGATTCCCTTTCGTTTTTGACGATCATCTCTGTTTCAGGCTTATTCAATGGAACCCATCTTCTGCACCAGCCGGTCAGCCCCTGCCGGACGACTCCTCGGAGTCGGACCGCTACTCCCCCGTGCCCTACGGGGAACTCGATGCTCTCCGCTTCAAGGCGGAGTTGGAGATGGCCCAGCGCAAGCTGGAAGATGTCTCCAAAAAGGCTGGCATAACCGAATTAGAGTGGGAAGACCAGCGCAAGCAGCTGCTGGCGACCATCGACGGTACGACTCTGAAACCGCTCCTTAATCCAATCCGTCTTTTGATATTGATCACCTTTATCTTGTATTTTGCAGCCCGTGACGTCGAGCTCAACCAGCTAAAAACGCTGGTGGAGCAATTGGCCGACAAAGTGAACGCCCGCGGAGACATGCCGGCGAAGCGCCTTGCCGCGGTGGAGCACCGCGTGGACGAAGTGGCCACCCATGGCATCCGCTTGGGCACCACTTTGGGCCTGGCCGCCATGGAGACGCACACCGACGTTGACTACTCCACCAGGCCACGCAGCTTCCGGTGCGGCGCACCAGAAGACATCGAGGAGATCGAGATCATCTTGGAGCGCCTCGACGGCCACGGCGATGCCATTGCCGAACTCACTCATCCCCAGTCTGTGTTAAACAGGCTCTTTGACTAGATTGTATCAGGGATGTTTGATATCGACAATAAATAAAGAACTTTTGATTTCCGTGCTTGTACTACGATGATTTTTCTATGTTTGCATCTGTGAATCTTTTTCCCCCTGAATGTATTCGAGAACTCGTTTGAGCCGTACACGCGAGAACAGATGCTCCTTGGCGCAAAATCTGCAGAAAATCCTTGGTTCGGAAATCCGTAGGCACTGTTCAAACGAAAACCCTTCGCATCCGGGAAGAAAACCCTGCCGTTTGGTATTCCAATAATGCACACCGGCCAGTCATCACTCCCAACGCACTCTCTCAGTCAATAAAATAGTCTGCTGAGATGCCCTGCAAATCCACTCGCACACTCATCCATCACTTCTCATCTTCTCCTCTGTCCTCAGAGGCAAAAACCCCAAGGCCATGGACAAAGGCAAGCAGCCCCAAGAGGGCAGCACCCCGAAGAAACGCACGATTTGAGAGTGAGTTTTCCTTTGATTTGCTCCTTGTTTTCTCATGTAGTCTCGCGTTTTACCTCCTCTCTACCTTTCCTTTTTCAGCCTTGATCTGCTTCCTGAGGAAATCATCGGGACCGAAGACATGCCTGAGTACATCTCCTCTGATTCTTCCCTTGAAGCAGAGGATGCCACGCCCGAGCAAAGAACCAGCCATCAACTGCGCCGCCGCGTCCGGCACCTGGAGCATGACCTCAGGGACATCACCGCTCGTTGCCAGGCCGAGCACGAGCGTCGCATGGCTTTGGAGGCATTAGTGGGAGGTAAATGTCTCTAACTCCATCTTGACTCCGTGTTCACATCTGGATCATTGCCCCTAATGACCACTCCTCTGTCTCAGATGTCTCTGATAGGTACAATAACCTGAAAGTGGCTTGGGACAGCTTGGTGGAGGCAGCAAATCATGGTCACCCCCATGCATTCCAAGTTGTCGTCACGGTGGTCCTGGAGCAACTGAAGGGGGAGCAGCCGAAGAAGCAAAGAAAAGATTGAATCATACTTTCGCTTCTTACGCCAGGCCTTCTGCTTCCCGCCTCCTCGAAGTCTTGATCACCAGGGTTGTTGGATGTAAACCTGAAAGAAGCAGTTGTAATGTAGTTTCGTGCTAAGGGCAATGCATCTAGGCACTGGCCATTCCCTCTGTTTGGGGATTTTGTTCTGGAGGCGGCCTCGTTCTTGAGCGCCGGCTATTCCTGTATGAGATGCATGTAATCCCATTGCTGGTGATCACCGATCGATTTCAATACTAGGATAATATTTCAAATATCTTCCATTTATCACAGCGGAAAATTCTTCTCCTAGTAAAGTTTTCAACATGTAGGCATTACCAGGGATGCATCTGACCACTCGAAAGGGTCCTTTCCAGTTAGGAGACCATTTACCGAATTCACTGTATTTGGTTCCAATCGGCAGTAACGCTTTCCAAGCCAAATCCCTTTCTGCAAACTGTCTAACTTTTACTTTCTTGTTATAATACTTGGCGACCCGCAGCTTGTTCTTTTCGATATTTTCCAGGGCCCTAAGATGAATCATGTGCAAATCTTCTAGCTCATCCATCATTAAGCCACTGTAATCCTTGGAGCTTAAATCTTTCCGCGAAACCACTCTCCTAGAATCTGATTGTACTTCCCAAGGTAAAACCGCATAGTGTCCATAAACCAATTCATAAGGAGATGTTTTCGTAGCTCCATGAGGGGCCATCCGGTAAGCCCATAACGCTTCACTGAGCACCGAATGCCACCTCCTAGGCTTCTGGTTGATCTTCTTTTGTATAAGCTTGATCATGATCTTATTAGAAGCCTCTGCCTGACCATTAGCTTGGGCATAATAGGGAGAAGAATTAAACAATTTGATCCCCATGCTTTCGGCAAACTCCCTGAACTCCAAGGACACGAATTGGGCTCCTTGATCAGTTGTGATTGTTTGAGGGATTCCAAACCGATAGATGATGTGTTCCTTGACAAATTCAACCATGTTTTCCGACGTCACCTTCTTCAGTGGAATTGTCTCAACCCATTTAGTGAAATAATCCGTAGCCAAAAGCACAAACTTATGCCCCTTTCTAGATGGTGGATTAATCTGGCCAATCAAGTCTATACCCCAGCCCCTGAATGGCCATGGCTTGATAATGGGATTTAATGCCGACGCAGGAACTCTATGAATATTTCCAAACCTCTGGCAGTCTTGGCATCCCTTGTAATACTCAAAGCAGTCCTCCAATATCGTCGGCCAAAAGCACCCAGCTTGCCTGATAACCCATTTCATGCGGTAGGCCGATTGGTGTGCTCCACATATCCCATCATGTACTTCACTCATCATCCTTTTTGCTTCCTCTGGACCTAGGCATCGTAACAACACCCCGTCTAATGATTTGTAAAACAAATTATCATTCAGAAGAACAAACTTTATGGCCTTGTACCTGAGCTTCCTAGAGACTTTTCGGGATGGATCTTTCAAATAGTCAACGATCACTTTTCTCCAATCATCTTCCGCAAGATCCATTCCCAGTGCATATATGTCCGTGGCAGACGCCTCTTGATTCTCTTTATAACCGGAAGCGCTCTGCGCCAACCTGTTCGCCTCTTCATTATGTTCCCTAGGAATATGTTGTAGAGTCACCAACGGAAAGCTCTTCAAGATTTCCCTGCATTCTTCGTAGTAACTCCTCAGCGCTTCACTTTTACATTCGTATTGGCCGTTCAATTGCTTTATTACCAATTCTGAATCTCCATAAACCTCAACCGAAACGGCCCCGGCTTCTCTCAAAAATTGAAGCCCCCGAAGCAATGCCTCGTACTCAGCTTGATTGTTTGTAACAGTGGGCTATATAGGGATAGCAAACTCGAACATCTCACCCCTGGGCGAAATCAACAGAATCCCTACTCCCCCACCTTTACTACATGATGACCCATCAAAAAATAAAGCCCAAGGAGTAATTTCAAGCAAATCAATTGATGGATCATGATGTTCAGTTATAAAATCGGCAATGATCTGACCTTTAATAGCTTTTGCTGATTCGAACTTTAACTCAAACTCTGATAAAGCCAAGATCCACTTGCCAATCCTGCCATTCAAAATTAGCATAGATAACATGTGTTTTATTACATCGAACTTAGAATATACAATGCATTCGGCATTCAACAAGTAGTGCCAAAACTTTCTACACGAGTAGTACACGCACGAGCACGACGTTTCTCGGGTACCGAATACCGGTCTCGGGATCAAGTAATTTTCGGCTAAGATACGCTACTACCCGCTCCTTTCCTTCGAATTCTTGAATAAGGGCCGATCCAATGGTTTGGGTATCGGCCGCCACGTACAACTTGAAAGGCTTATCCAACTGCGGAGGGACCAGTACTGGAGGCTCCTTCATATATTGCTTGATCTCGTCAAAAGCCTTTTGTTGTTCGTCGCCCCATGTGAACTTCTGATCTTTCTTAAGTTTCAGCAATGGAGAAAATGGCAAAACCTTCTGTGACAGATTTGAGATGAATCTCCTTACAAAATTAATCTTGCCGAGCAGTGATTGCAACTCCTTGAGATTAGTTGGAGGGACAACTTCATCAATGGCCTCCATGCTTTTCTTGCCAACTTCAATCCCCCCTTCGTGGACCAAGAACCCCAAGAACTCTCCAGCTGATACCCCAAAAGCGCATTTGTTTGGATTCATCTTCAAGCCATGCTTTCGGGTGCATTCCAAGGTTCTTTTCACGTCTTTCAAATGTGTGTCATGATTCAAAGACTTGATCACGACGTCATCAATGTAAATTTCGACAATTTTGCCGATCAACTCATGAAAGATGTAATTCATGGCTCGCTGATAAGTTGCGCTGGCATTCTTCAACCCAAATGTCATGACTATCCATTCAAACAGGCCTATATGACCAGGACATGCGAAGGTCTGTCTTTGATATATCCTCTATTGCCATAAAAATTTGGTTATATCCCGCATTACCATCCATGAAACTGATGACTTTGTGTCCAGCAGCGGCATCAACCAATAAATCGGCAACAGGCATGGGGTAACCATCCATAGGAGTAGCTCTGTTTAAATCCCTGAAATCTATACAGACCCTCATCTTTCCATTTTTCTTGTAGATAGGGACAATATTAGAGATCCACTCCGCATATCTGCATGGCCGAACGAAGTTTGCATCAAGTAATCTTTCAACGTCTTTCTTCACATCGGCCAATACTTCATCTTTGTAGATTTTCCGGGGAGGTTGCTTGTATGGTTTAAAACCAGATTTGATTGGCAACCGATGCTCAACAATGGAACGGTCCAGTCCAGGCATCTCTGAATAATCCCAAGCGAAGCAATCTTTATATTCCTTGAGCAACTTGATCAATTCCACCCTGTAGTCCGATTGCAAGTTTGCGCTGATAAATGTCGGCCTTGGTTTGTCAC
The DNA here is from genome assembly GCA_947561735.1 of Cenchrus americanus. Classification (NCBI taxonomy): domain Eukaryota; kingdom Viridiplantae; phylum Streptophyta; class Magnoliopsida; order Poales; family Poaceae; genus Cenchrus; species Cenchrus americanus. The sequence goes on along the minus strand of OX387242.1, from coordinate 157,297,086 downwards.
TGCTTCCAATGTCAACTTCCTCCAATTTATCGGCCGACATGAATCCTCGTCCCAACTTGCCGTCAGTGCCATCGACGGGGTTATCCATTAAAAATTGCTATAAGAGCCGACTGCTTGAATCGGCTGTTGATCGCTGCTGACAGGCTCAACAGGACCTTCTCCCCAGTCTTTTCCTGAGAAACAGTCAATACCTTGGTATTCCCAGAAAGCTGGTTCCACATTTGCAACGCTCACGGAGTCGTCTGCTTGGACCACCTCAATATCTTCATCTACCCATTGGATGAGCTGCTGATGCATGGTAGATGGGACGCAGCAGTTGGCATGAATCCAGTCCCGTCCAAGCAGTAGGCTGTAGGTTCCTTTACCTTCGATGACAAAGAAGGTGGTGAGCAGTGTTTTGGACCCGATCATTAGATCCACATGGGTGCATCCCTTGGTATCTAAAGGATTCCCGGCGAAATCGTTCAGTATTATGCTTGTAGGTGTCAAGTCGCTAGGGCCCATGCCAAGTTTTCTGAAAGTGGTGTACGGCATTACATTGACCGCCGCTCCACCGTCGACAAACATCTTGGTCAATGGCTTGCCATTGACATATCCTTTCAAGTATAGCGGCCTCATGTGTCGATTTTTGGCCGGTTTGTCGAAGACGGCTTGCTTGGCTAGCACCAGCTGCGCCATCAGTCCCTCAAGCTGCTCATCGTCCAGGGACGCTTCTTCCTGCACGACCTGATTAGCAGGAGCCATAAATTCATTCGGCAGAAAATATACCATACATGCCGGCGCCGAGCGGTTTGACCCTTCAGGTTTATCCTTTGGACGCCACACCTGCCTTGTCTGGACCCCTGCCTGCCTCAGTTCGCGGTTCCTCAAGCGCTGAACCCTCCTTTTCTGACTCTTTCTTAGGCCAGGCGGGCACCATTGCCCCTTTTGCCAGACGTACTCGTCCTCGTCTTCCTCCTGATCAGCCCATCTCAAATCGGCTTGTCTCTTCCTGGGATGATCAATGATTTCAATTTTTTGACGCCGATCCTCACTAGGATGTATCCTTCCAATTCTTTCATGGACGGATCGGCGATTGGCAGTTTCCTGCCTATACTCAAAGTACCTATCGCTGCACTCAGGGCAGTTTCTCAGCGTGGGAAGCTTCAACTCTTCGTTCCAGCAGTGCCTCAAGAATGTGCACCCCCAGTGTGCGCGCTCCTGCTCGCGCGTATATTGCTCCAGATCTCTCCTGCGCGCTTCCTCTTCGGCCCTGTGCCTCTCCTCCTTGTGCTTTCATTTCTGGTAGGGCTCTTTCTCCAGCTGGCGCTGCCACTTGTTGAGGAGGATGCGCGTAGTCACCCTGGTTTTGGCCCTGGACGATTCCCCGATCTCGATATTGCTCTTGAGAACGCGGGGGGCTTCACCATGCACCTGCTCCAAGGTCACTTGACGTTCTGGGTCCTCTCTTGCTCCATCCTGCCTTGCACTGGCTGAAGTCAAGACCTTGACCTTGCCCTTCTCCTCGGCTGTCACCATGTTGATGGAAAAGCTTATCATGTTCTGGGGAAAAGGGTGGCCGTCCAGTTTCATCTTGTTATCAAACATGAGCTGTCCCTCCTGGATAGCTCTCTGGATCCTCATCCTGAAGACCCTGCAGTCATTGATGGAGTGAGAATTCCTGTCATGGAAGCCGCAGTAACGTTTCTCCTTTACTCCATCGGGCCGAAGCATGGAATGCCCTTCAGGCAACTTGATTCGGCCTTCCTTCACCAGGAACTCAAACAGCTTATCAGCTTTAGTGACGTCGAAATCGTAGGTGCCTTTAGTCTGTTTGACCCAGCGCTGATTCATGGTCAATGGTTCCTTCCCCCACATGATTTCGGCCGCAGCCACGTCCTGGTCATCATCAGAGTCCTCCATTTGGTCGGCCTTTTCCAGGAACTGATTGTAGATATCCGCCACGTCGTGCTGTTTGCCGAACCTGGCGTCTTTCTTAAAACCGTAGGCTTGGTTGCTCATCAACGACAGCTTTTGAGACAGTTGACCCAGGTTATCGAACTCCATACCGAACAGCTTTTCACGTACGGCCGACAACATCCCAGCAACGGCCATGTCGGCCAACTGATCATCTGGCAGATTCAGCGAAAAACACATGCCTTTGATTTCCTTGAACCTCCTAAGGAACTCCAAGGGTGTCTCACTGTGTCTCTGCTTGAGGGTAGCGAGGTCGATCAGCTTCTTTTCCGTGCTACCGCTGAAATAATGGGCGTGGAATTTCCATTGCAGCTCCCTCCATGTGCTAACTGATTGGGGAGGCAAAGACGAAAACCACTGGAACGCCGCGCCCGTCAGTGACATGGGGAAGTACCTGACCCTGAACGCCTCTTCAGATGAGCACTCTCCAAGCTGCATCAGGTAGCGAGCAATATGCTCCACCGTGCTCGTATCATCCTGCCCCGAAAACTTCGTAAAATCCATCGGAGGTTTTACTCTTGGCGGCAGGATCACATTGTAATACCACTCCGGGAACGGAGGTGTGTAGGTAGGCCCCTGCATTTTAGGTTTGAGGCCGAATTGATTCTGCATCAAGTCGGCCATCTTTTGAGCCAGGATATCATCCTCCTGCATGCCCGTAGCTCGTCCGTAACCCGGATTCGGGAGAGCATCGATGGCGCCGTAGTTCATCACCTCGTGGTAGCCTCCACCGTACAAATTCTTCTGCAGTCTGTTGCTAGGCCGGGGCAATCCGTAGCGGAAGCAAGTGGGGCTCCGCACGAGCCAAATGCTAGCTCCCCCGTACGTGGGCCGATACGGGTTCGTGCCGTTGCCGGGTTGACGCCGCGCCGACCGTGGAGGTGGCTGGACTGATTGCCCTCCTGCGGCCTGCAGTGGGGGCTGAACTGGCTGACCTCCAGCGCCTTGTGGAGAAGGCTGGAAGGCTTGGCTTCCAACGCTCTGCGGAGGGGGCTGGGCTGGCTGGCTCCGTAATGGCGGCTGAGAACTGGACTCGCCCATCTCCACGGTGCCTCCTTGAAAGGGTGTTCGATTGAACACTTGCTCCATGCCTGGGCCGAAGACAGCCACCATCATCTGTTTGAACGCACCCAGGAAATCTCTATGATGCGTGCTTAAGATGTGATCCGCGGCATCTCGGAACACTTGCATGCATTCCTCCCTCTCCTGCTGGGTCGTAGAGTCACTCTCTCCTGGCAACAAAACCCTAGGCATATCATTCTTTAGGTATGGGACGCCACTCCTGTTCTTCTTGAATGACAAGAAAACTTTGGGGGAACCGAAAACTGCTGTTGCCGCTGTTCCGGAGAGAGGTCTTCGATGTTGACATCCATAATGTCCCCGATGTCAAGCATCTTGATTTTCGGCTGTGGTCCCACCGGGCGTGCCAAAAAGTGTGTTGACGCAAAATCTGCACCTCGCGCCAAGCACACAGCAAGCCGAACAAGCCAGCTTCACACGCGAAGAGATCACAAGACGTGCCAGTCAATTTTCCCTGAAAATTAACAAAAGACAAAGCAGTTAAATTCCAAAGCTTGGAACTTGACGGGTGGTACCAGACAGTTCCATATTTACGGCTAGAGAGCCAAGTGAGATGACATATAGCTACAAAGAGCTATATGCCAACGAACTGAAACCATTCAAGAGCTTTAAAGTGTAAAAAAGTGACATAGCCGAATAAATGACGTAAGCATGACGGTAGATCGGTCTTTATTTAAATAAAGATGCACGTGCACGAAGCCATGACCGATCCCTGCGGTAAACAACATTAAATAATAAGTGAAGTAAAAGCATGATCATAAATATATAATAAACAAGCATGCATAGGTCCAAAGCACTAGTCTACCGCATGTCTATGTACTTACAAACCCGTCTGGTGCGATACCAAGCAAATCTATCCACCACATGATACAACTTGCTTGAGATCGCACCACTTTCCACAAATAGATCTATCCACCGCATGATACAATCTAAATATGGAAAGCTAAAAGCATACAATATTTAAAGCATGAATTATGAACGCTTTTTACTCATGAAAGCATCACCGAACACGGTTGAACAGCCGATTCGGGATCCATGAAGAAGGAACGAGCATTACCAAGCAAGATAATTCTATCAGATTGGATTGAAATCTAATCCACCAGATGATTAGCTCCAAAACAACCCAAAAACCTGCATCTACCGCATGATACCCAGCTCTTTCAAGATTTATACAAGTTTTGGCAAGCTTGAACCCGCAACACGTAACAACCTAGATCGACTCGGTTTTGTCTATCAAGGAGCATGTGATCCACGTGTTATTTAAGCCAAGGGTACGAACTCGATTTGCATAAGGATCATCAAAAGGGATAAAGCCGATCCAAACCCGTCTGGATTGGGCAAAGAAGTGTTACATGAATTTAAACATAAAGCAAAAACTCAAAGCAACACGGGCACTACTAGATTTTCCCCCTAATGCAACGCACAAAATGTGTTGCAATATGTCATATTTGGTTGCAATAGACACAATTGCAACCAAATTATTCCATGGGCCATGGGATGCGAAAGGCCGCGTTGCATTAGGGTATTGCGTCGTTGTCCATCTAGTGGTTGCCAAAGTTTTTTTGTTGCAACGTAACGTAACGTTGCAATTAGGGTTTTTTACAACACTTGTTTTGGTTGCAAAGTGTACTATTGCGACACATCTGCGGTGTTGCCAAAGGTGCAATTGCAACGTTTCGTTTCGTTGCAAGTTATAGTATTGCTACGCACCGACTTTGGTTGCTATTGGTTGAACCTCGTCTATTACCACGAAAGTAATTTGGTTGGAATATGTAGTATTGTCGATGCCACGAAATTGGTTAGTTGCTATAGGTGGTCTCCTCTATTGCCACAAAAGTTGATTTCGATGTGATAGGTAGCATTGTCCGATGCCACGATATTGGTTACGTTGCTTTAGGTGGTATCCTCTATTGCCACGTAATTTGATTGGTTGTAATATGTGGTCCTCTATTATTGCTTCGAAATTTGGTTGGTTGCCATAAGTTAAAGTCTTTATTACAACGTTTCTATTAGGGTTGCTACAAGTGCACTATCTATTGCCACGCTCATTTTGTGTTGCTACAAGTTGAACTTCTTATTACCACGTTCCTATTTAGGGTTGCTTCAAGTACACCATACTATTGCCACGTTCCTTTTGTGTCGCTACAAGTTGAATTTCTTATTACCACGTTCGTATTAGGGGTGCTACAAGTGCACCTTACTATTGCCACGCCACTTTTTGGCAACGAAAAACACTGGTTGTGATATCAAGATTTATCATTTGCAACGTATGGTGTATTCTGCCATGCTCATTTATGTAGCAGCAGTAATTGCAACATTAATTAACATCAGCAGATAAATATAACAATGCATCTATAGTTAATTAACCAACATTGAACCATCCACTGAGTTAATTACATGACTCATGAAGTACTTAAATACCGAAAAGTTTGGCACGGGACATTGTTTCAACACATAGTAGACAAATTTGCTAGGACATGAAGAACTTGGTCCGCCAATTGTTACTTGGAGATGATCCCAACACTTGATCAAGCAAAGGGGGATTCAATGCAAGGAGGTCTCATCACCCGTAAAGAATCAACAAAATTTTTAAGCTAGCATCAATTAATCTCTAATATTGGAATTTGTGAAACAACAACATATAGCAAACCAAAGATTGATTGTGATTCATAAAAATAGCATAATGACATCAAATAATTACCACAACCATAAACACACTTTGACAAATTTGAAACATGAATTACATTCACAAAGCAGAAGAGTTGTTGAAAAAAGCTTCACCTCATGTCTTTTTGGTGCTTTGTCGTCTCCTTTGTGCAACTTGTACCGTAGGCCGTTGAGAAGAAATTTGTCTAACGGTGGATTGAGTTTCGGGATTGTTAACACCACCTTTAGTGCTTCGGTTTTGCGAAATACTTGTTTTCGAGCTTCTTCGATTCCTTCTCCTATGAACCAATCATTTGGAAGGACAAGATTAGGCGTAATTTCATCGAGAATCGATGATATGTACTAGTAAAAAGTTGTGAATTCGAGAACAACCCGAGTACACGAGAGCACATTCCCGGAGTCCGGTTGTACATTCCCGGATGTAGGAATTGATGGTTCCGCCGCCACGTTGTCCGCGGATTCGGCGACAAGGTTGTTTTGCCGGGTGATTGATGCAACCGCCGCCACGTCGGCGATTCGGTGACATTGTTGCTTGGGCATGGTTGTACGGATATTGGCCGGTCAACCTACCAAAGGATACAAACATTCATATATAGAACCCAAGGAAAGAAACGCATTCATGCAAATAGCTTGACCGCACTGTGGAACTTGTGATTGTCCATTTGATGCTTGCGGCATTGATAGGAACTCTTGCCTAAGTCGTTGTAGATCCGCTCGCCTTCTCTTTTCACTTTCTTCAAGTTGGCGTGCATGTTCTCTCCTTTCGCTTCCCTTTCTTCTTCCCATCCCGACATTTTTTCTTGTAGCTGCCCAAATGCGTCCATGAGCTCGACATGTTCCTCATGCGTCGTAGCTCTTCCCTACGAATTTGTTCCTCGCGCTCCGCATTGGGCACCGCCTTCTAGTTTGGTTTTTTGCCGTGTACCCGTTTCCATGCAACTTGGTTGATTTGCACTTCGTGACTTCTTTGTAGGCTTTTTGGAACATCTCGTTTTTTTCCTTTTGGGAAACAAAGTTGTTGTCCGCATTTGATTCCGCCTCGGCAATAACGCTCGCTTGCGGTGTCCTAACATTTGCAAGGCACGGGTGGAGGAGTTAGTTGAACAAGAGATTGGTTGCATTCTATAGTTGCATAAGCCTATGTATAGTAATGTATGTACTAATTCATTGAGAACTCACATAGACATTTTTAGATTGTTCGTCCGTCCAAGACCCCCGGTTAGTGTGAGTTATCCACCAAAGTTCCATATCATCGGGCTCTTCACCGGTTTCGGGTCTCTCTCGTTATGCCAAGAAAATAACAAATTAATGTTCTTCATCCCGCAAGACAGATTGGAGATGTGCTTGTCCGGTTATTACCTTCTCATAGCTGCGCCGAGAATAAGGCTTAGCGCCCGACAAATGTCTTGTCATTTGTTGGCATCGAATCGCGAGTTTTGTGTGCTCCTTTCCTATACAATGTAAAGTTATGAAGAAAAATCTTAAAGACTCGACATCGCCATTTGAATGAAAAATGTAGTGGTCGTAAATCGTAATTAACAATGTGGAACAAACCTTGAATTTAGCAAGATCGAAATACTTCAACGAGATAGTGCCATTCAACAATATCTAATTTCGTAGGCTTATGTAACATTCTCCGGTGGTAGTCGTTGTATGTCTTGGTCGTAGCACCGAAAGTTGAACGCCATCCTTTGTAACGCTCCCTAGCAATGGCCCATATCTTTTCCCTTGATTCAACATTATCCTCCATGTCCCACTTTGTCTGTTATATAATCACAATAGCATTCAAATATTGTGTGAGTTCATATGTTAGTTTTTATTTGAATTGTACTGAAAAGCAAAGTCTATTATTACCAATACATCAGTTGCTATTGCGTTTTTGACTTCTTCCCTAACATTTTTCCATGATTTCACTCCAATGATAGGAGCCCTTTTCCTTGTATACATGACCACTTCATCAACGAATGAGCGGTAGTTATCACCTACCGGTCCTCCATGTTTAGAGAATTGAATGTCTAGCTCGTCGCTTGCCCGCCTTGATTCTCTTGGCGATTACCGTCAATGCTCTTACGGGACCGCGTCCTCTTTTCTTAACTTTTTGTGAGCCTATTCCATGCGAACAACATGCATGTGATAATACCCACAAAATAACCGTATGCACAGACAGTAATTTCTATGGAACACATGTTACCAGATCCTTGCTCCTGTTGTTTCCAACGCCGAGCATGAGATGGAGGCTGCACTACAGGTGTTGGGTTCATTTCATTCCTGTGTTGCAAAATGAAGGTGGGGTCCACGTACCGTTCTCAGAGAATTTAGTGGCATATGATGACCGATCATATTTTGTAGTATGACAAAAAATGGTAATTTGCTTGCAAATTAGGAGAGGGATATTACCGATGTCTTCAAGCGATCCGCAACATTCGAGGTATTCTCTCGTATGTATCGATTGTGTCATCCCCGAAAATGTCTTTTAATTCTGAAATATAATCCATAATTAATTTCATTCATGTGACCGAACATGCAAATTCGGGAGTATAAGTACACAAATATTTGGTGAAGCATATCTTACCCAAGGCTTTCTTCTCTTGATGCAAATCGCCTAGCCAAAGTTTGTATTCATCTAAGTCACATTCTTCTACTTCTTCTTCATCATCGGCATTTATGTAAGCACTTTTGGATTTCAAAGGTGTTATGGCCATGGTATGGTTTATAGGTATTGGCTCTCTCGGAGATAACTAATCCGATCACCATCTCCTCCTCGTGAATCGTTTCATTCTTTCTACGTCGACGTCGTAGTCGATCTCGGTGAGTGTTGCTTCCGCAAGAGAGTCAAGAATTCTAGTCTTGTAGTAAACAATGTCCCTCATCCCGTACCCCGTTTTTGTTTCGGGTTGTTTATGGTTTGTAGGGTGATTTGTGAACCACGAGGGTGACAAGTATGTGTTGTATCCGGCTCCCCATCTATACCCTTCTCAATCATATATACGGTCCAAGATCGATCATCTAATGATCTCGCGCATTCATTTTGATGTCATATCAATAACATGTGAAGAAATTTGGTGTGCAAATCGCGTGATCAAATGCATGAAATCTAGGGTACCGGTGCGTGCACGTATGCATGAGATGTTGGATGCGGTACGAACGAGGGGAAAGATGGAACCACGATACAGCGTACCTGGCCTCGGTCGTCTCGTCCTGAGATGAAGGTAAAACATCAGGGTCTGCACCTATGTCCACGTCGACGCGTGCTTCATCGTCGCCCGAAGGTGATGATGACCCAAAGAGAGCCCCCGTCGCCCTAGGCGTAGGGGCCATGGTGGCGGTAGGTTCACCAATCGCCGCACTAGGGGTTGTGAACATTCTAGGTAGCATGGCCGACGACGGTGTGCGCTGCGCTTCAGAGGACGTAGGGGTCACCCTTGCCGGCTCCCTCGACGACGGCATCCTCGTGTACGCGCGGCGAGAAGCAGCTTGGCGGCGGCGGCGGCGGTAGTCGTATCGTCTACCCGACCCCTAACTGACCGAGTTGTAGATTTGTTTTGCGAGGGGATTCAGGAGGGAAAGTAAAGACGCGCGACTTTTTACTCTTGTAACCTAGCGTGGTGGCCCCAGTCATGGTTGCGCGGTAGTTTGGGCGAAAGTTAAATAATTCGGATGGGAAAAATCTGGCGCCACATTCCAAATCGCTGGCTACCCATTTTTTCTGAACGTTTGGCGTATTTGAGGGATGCATTTTGGTGTGGCCAGCTGACGGGTGGGTCCCACAAAGTTTACTTCTTGTTTACCACAAAGTTATTGTATATTGGTTACACATTTTTTGATGTGGTCGAGTAAATTTACGAATGTCATATTTGTATAAACTTTAGCAGACTACCATAAACCCTTTATCAGATTTGTACCAGAGTAAAATGCATCACACAAATATGTGTAACAAACATAAAGATCGGGTAGCAATCGGTAAGATTTATGACAACTGAGTTTTCACTGGCTCTACCCGAGTCACGTTGACACCACACCAACTAAGGATCATCAAAAACATGCTCTACAAGGACACAAATTGTAAAGACACATACATAGTCGAAAGACACAACTTGAGAGACATGCTTTGTGTTTATTGGCTGGATTTCTTCAAAGATGTGACCGAAATGACGCCGAGCCTCTCTCGCAAGGTCCCTCGTCACTTGCGGATAAATTTCCCGAAAATGAAGAAAGCATTAAACGAACCGTCGAACAAATGATAACGCGAAATCCCGTGCACCGAAACAATGTTTAGCAATCACCGAACTTGTAAAACACAAGAAAGAACGCAAACATGTACACCGAAATCCGAATGTCTTTTAGGGTGCATCATGTGTGGAACTAATTTATCAAGAAATATCAGCAATCACAACTTTTATACCTTCCTTCAGATCATTAACGCTTCCTTGAGTGTGTAGAAGAACCAATCACACTCGTTTCGGATCCTACACTCCTCGCTACAGAACCTACGCCACGAGTACCAAGCATGCCATCCTGCGTGGTCGCCACACCCGCGACCCGCACACTGCAAATCGTCGTGGCGAGGTACGGGCGCCGCACCGGCGACACGGCAATCGCATTCGCATCTGTAAGCAGGTAGTGCCACGTCGACGCAATGATCCTGGAGCGGCGTTTTGTGCAAGTCAAATTTATCCAAGGAAGCACCGTCGCCCCCTCTTGGGGTGCCTCGACCAAGCGCAGAGCCGCCCGGCCTCGTCGTCATCGGCCTCGCCGCCGTTGGGTCCGTAGAGGAAGAGGGAGAGGGCGTACATCGATTCCTTGTGACCCGCCCTCCGCGGCGCGCCGTAGCCGGTCGAGGCACCGGCGTGACGACGCCACGTGTGTTCCCCGGTCTCGCGCGGCGCAAGCCGCTCCGGGAACAAGGCCTCCGGTTGCCGACGTTGGCCGGTGTGTTGACGAGCGCCGCGCGATACTCGTGGCCGAGGTAGAATCGACGCCGCAAGACGCATTTCAGGGCTAGGCGTCGTCCGACCGTGGCGGCGCCGCCCACCACGCACATTGCCTTGCATGTTGCGCGCAGGTTGCGGAGATCCACAATGGCATCCTCTGACTGCGCAGCGACGCAGGAGACGATGTCAATCGTCAGCTCCGTCGGCAGTTCCAGCAGCCTCGACGACGCCTCGTAGCGAGCCACGGAGATCTTTTCCATGGAGTGGTTGCAGTTCGTCACGCACGGTGGGTAGTTGGATGTGCGACGGCGTTATCCCCGGCGAGGATGAGGGGAGATGGAAAAGAACCGCCGCCTCCGCATCATGTTGTAGATTGAATTTGGGGGGTCGCAGGGTTCATTGGGTTTTAAGGAAACCGCGCTTTCATAGGGAGGACACGGAATCACGGGGTCAATGACGGGTGTACCCGGGCACTAGTTGGCCCACAAATCAGTCTGTACAGAAATTTGAATCTGGGTGACCCCATCCGTGGACGGAGTTGCGGGACCCACCGTAAGATTGTTGCGCCAAACGCGTCGGCCCGAACTGCGAGAGATTTCCCCATTGGACGAGTTGTGGGCCCCACCGTCGGCACCCGCATTGGGATGTGTTCTTGAGTTGTTCATGTTCATAATGAACTTGATCATTTGTATCGTTTAATCATAACTTCAAAGTTGTTTATATTTGTCAAATGACGTCCAAATCAGGAAATTTTTTTCCTACATTCTTATGACAACATAATCTAGATCATGGTGTCCACTCCATATCGTGTCACAGCGTCTGAGCAATAATAATTTGAAAATAGAACATTTCATAACTAGATTCAAGATTTTCAATCAGTAGACGACGTCAATTTGAAATGAGATGAATACCAAAGTTTCATAGCTCGTCGAGATGAACAATCTTTATATTGGTTGGATTCTCATTTGAAGAAGTGGTCCTACACATTGTTAGTTAATCCTAGGTTCACTCTCATTGTTTAAGAAACTTGGTCGGAGACATGTCATTTTTGTTCTACGTGATCGTACCCCTTCTTCAAATGAGAATCCCACCAATATAAAGTTTGTTCATCTCGACGAGTTATGAAACTTTGGTATTCATCTCATTTCAAATTGACGTCGTCTACTGATTGAAAATCTTGAATCTAGTTATGAAATGTTCTATTTTCAAATTATTATTGCTCGTACGCCGTGACACGATATGGAGTGGACACCATGATCTAGATTATGTTGTCATAAGAATGTTGGAAAAAAATTTCCCCGATTTGGACGTCATTTGACAAATATAAACAACTTTGAAGTTATGATTAAACGATACAAATGATCAAGTTCATTATGAACATGAACAACTCAAGAACACATCCCAATCTCGGTGCCGAGTGTGGGGCCCACAACTCGTCCAATGAGGAAATCTCTCGCGGGTTCGGCCGACGGGTTTGGCGCAACAATCCTACCGACAGTGGGTCCCGCAACTCGGTCGCCATGGGGTCACCCAGAGTCAAATTTCCGTTAAAGATCGATTTGTGGGCCAACAAGTGGCCGGGTAGACCCGTCATTGACCCTTGGTAACCGCCCCACCCCCGCCGAGTTAGTGGGGTCGCGTCCCCGCAATGGGATATTCTCGCCTTTTAGTCATTGATCCGTCGGCCCCACACGGCCGTGTTACGAATGCGCTGCCCCGACGCGAGTTATATAACCGCGGGGCCTCGCTGTGTTTTCCAATCCCGCTCCTTTGCACCGCGCCGCTCTCGTCGATCTTGAGTAGCCGCTCGTCTCCCGGCCCCCTCGACTCCCTGCGCGCATCTATGGCCGGAGAGAAGCGCCCCGCAGAAGAGGCCCCTGGGGGTTCGTCGCCGTCGGTCCCGCCGCGTCTCCGTCGGTTGCTTTCTCGCCGGGGGTGAGTGTCTTCCTGTCTCCATAATTTCCTGTGCTCACCGAGGATCTGATGCTGTCATTCTTCTTCTGTTTCCTAGTGCGACATATGGCCCGGGTCCTTCAGCCGGCGCGGCGCCTCCGTCCGGTGGATCTTCGTCGTCGGAATCCTGGAGCTTGTCTTCTTCCTCGTCTCGGGCGACGCCCCCGTTCGTCAGGAGGCCGGGGACTCGGCAGAGGAACTGGCGAGGACGCGGCGTCGTCTAGACGACGCGCTGTGCGAGGTACGGGACCTGGAGGGGACCCGGGATGCGATGCATACCGCCCTTCAGGCGGCTGAGACGGAGACAGCCGAAGTTCGCAGCGCCAAGGCCGATGTGGAGGCCCGCTGCTTTGGTGAGTTCCTGTATTTCGTCAGTGCACGCCGCCCACTAGGCTCTTGTTTAAATTTGACTCGTCGCCATTGTTTCTTGCCTCAGCCGAGGAGGCGGAGGCGTCTTTCCGCCGCGAGCAGGCGAAGGAGCTGCGCCGCCGCCTAAACGATCTGGAGGATCGCCACGATGAACTTACGCGCGCGGCGGAGGTCGCCGTCACGGTGGTCGGCCCGGGGCTCCGCGCCCGCCGCCCGACCGTCTTCGCGCGCTCCCAAGGCGTGTCAAGGAGGCGGTGCGTGCCGGTGCGCGCCGGGGGGAGCCGCCCGCGCGCTCGCGACGGCGGACATTCAAGTCGACTTTCCCTTGGGCGATGCGGGCCGGAGTGGCCGTTACCGCCGGATCGGCACCGGCACTACGCGCCGCACTTCCCCATTGCGGCCGACGCCGCCGCCGCGGGGGTTGACATCGACGACGTGCTTCGCGACGGCGCCGCCGCCGACATTGGCGGCCTGTAACTCACCTTTCTAAGATTAATCTGTACCGGCCCCTCGTGGCCGAGGAAATCGAACTTCGCATTGTTCCTTGTTTGTGCCATTGCGATTTTTCTTCACTGCTGCGGGGGGGTGGGGGGGCGTGGTCGGGTGTACGAAGCAAACTACTCCGGCCCCCCGTGCCGTCTTGTCACCCGTCACAGCAGCTGACGCGTGCTCAGTAGGAGGCTAGGAGCTTCGTTGAACAGGCGTCCAGGGTACTCGAGTATAGTACGTAGGACTGAACGAGTGGGAGATCGCGAGGCGCAGCGCTGCGTTTCTTCTTCCGTTCGCATCTAAATAAAATTAGCCCCAAGAATCTTTCATAAATGGAACACTAAATATAATTTATTTGTAAAACCTTTTCACGTGTCGCCGTAACTTTGTGTGACGAATCTAATGAACCTACTTAATCCAGGTATTTAGCTACGGATTTTGAAAGTAGTTTTGAAAATAACTTACTATAATACTTGTAATTAATGGTGCACCTCCATGGAGTAGTAAATGTAGATGAAATCTAAAACTACATAAATAATTTGGATCTACTTTGCGATAGCAGCTTTTCGCAAACCTTTTCGTACATCAAACCCTTAGTGTGATTTTGCATGCAACTACCGGTGCGGGTGAAGCGTTGCGGCCGGACCACGACTCCCCGTGCGCGCGTGCGTGTAGCAAGTTAATTAGGAACCGCCGCCCCTTCGTCTTGCCGGTTGTCTTCAAATCTTGCCATGCCCCCGCTTCGGCAACCAACACGTCGATTTGACTCGTATATGAAGCCGAAACGACAAGATAGAATATACTAGTTTAGCCTCTTCCCTACCCCGCCCCACCCACTTGCTCCCACTGTCGCATCGAAGGAGAAGGGGTTTTCTTGCCTGCCGCCATTGCCGGCGACCCCCCCAAAGCTTGCAATCTCTGCAACCGCCATCGCAAGCGACCTCGAAACAGCGGTGATGACCCGAAGCGACGCATCGGGTGACAGCGGCACCCCACAAATGAAGGGGGGTGCCGTAGAGGCCACCGCCGCCGCTGGCCTCTATAGTAACCTAGGTGATGCGGGTAGAGCAATCCCGGCCGCGTCAGCAGAGAGCGTCGCTTCGAAGGTTAGTCCTGCAAGGCACAATGAGTTGCTAGCTAGTCGTGGATTTTTCACGAGGTTGATGAAGATTCGGAACTTTGTTTTCTTGGTTTAATTTGGGACTGCAGGGTGGCAAGCATGTCGCCCTCAACCCGTGGGAGGCCGCCGTTGATCCAGCCGACGTTCGAGATCGGAGCAGCTGGGAGTGGGACGAATGGCGCCCCGCCGTCGTCCGTCCACGACTTTCGGAGGAGCAGGGATCGCCCCCAACTACCATGCACGAGGTTGAGTTCTTCAAGGAGCGGTACCCGAGCATCAAGACCATCGTCACTTGCGACGCCGGAGTAGTGGCGGAGTACATCGACGAAATCAAAGGTAGCCCACCTCCAGAACGTTTGCTCGTTGGATTGGACACCGAGTGGATTCAGCTTCGCAGTGGCGGGTACAAGCTCACATTGCTGCAATTGTGTGTCGGTTCGAGCTGCCTTATTTACCAGGTGCACCATGCCGGCTACAAGCTTCCTGATGTCCTGAGCAAGTTTCTCAGCGAGGAAGGCCACATCTTTGTGGGAGCGCATATCACCAACGATGCTGAACGCCTACAGGAGGACTGCGGCGTCAAGATTTCTAATTGGAAAGACCTTCAACTGATTGTTGCTGACGTTGATGAGAAGTATAGCCATCTGTACCGAAATGGTTACAGGTCGTCACTGGATAAGATTGGAAATCGAGTACTGGAGCTACCTCTGTACAAGGACAGAAATGTGAACCACAGGCTTTGGCGTTTGAGGGTGTTGCACGAATGGCAGGTGAAATACGCCGCCAAGGATGCATTTCTGTCTTTTGAGATTGCTAATCAGCTTGAGATCAAGCATGGTTACCGATTTCTGCCAGATGCTAATTTGTAGAATCATGTAAATAATGTACTAACCAAAAGTAGCAAGTAGAATTTCTTGGTTTTCGGAACAAGTATATGTGTACATATTAGTAGTAATTCGTTGATGGATTGAAACTAGGAGGCCTTGTTTATTTGGGCAATTTTGACAGATAACTTCCATATTACTCTAATTATTTGTTGATTTACTAAAGATTAATTTGTATCATTTGTTAGTCAATTTTTTATTTTCTATATCAACATATTAAAAGCAACAGCACATATGCAAATTATCAATGTGCCCTTTTGTTAGAAAAGGATTGCAGTCCGAGATTGGGCCGGCCCATTTGTCCTTATTACTTCCGGTGTGTGCGAAGCGCTGCACGCACAAAGAAGACATCAAGATAATCTTTAGTGCCACACCGCTACCTCAAGCGGGCGCACCACAACTTAAAAGGCGAGGCGTTCTTGCCATCACGAACTCCTCTGAACACTGCTTCCTCTCTACTAACCTCTGGGCTTGTTGGGCCGGCCGGCCCATCGGGCTCCCGCTCGCCGGGCTTCACGCTCGCCGCAGAGTAGAGCTGTTGGTGACCTGGCCCGCCCTACAGCCCCCTATTTTTGTTTGTCATACCAATTTTTAGATTCATATTTTAAATATTAAGATTTATGCAAAAGTCTTCCAGAAGTAGTAAATAATGGCAACATAGAAGTCATGACTACGGTTGAGTAAGTATCAATTGAAAAACTCATCATCTTGGGCATCTTGAACTATTGGTGCAACAATTCCATCATCAATGCACGTGTCATCTGCATCACGTTCATCATCAACATCAAATACTTCGTCGTCTGGTTCGTCAACCGCCTCGGCCCGAACCTGATTAATAACTGAGACATCGCCGGTTGTGCCTTCCTTGTCCGATCTAGACCAATTTGTCAAAACCTGGTGTTCACCGAGCAAATTAATACCTTCGATACCCACAGCAAGTGAGTCCTCGAGATCTAATTCAGGCATGGCAAACAAGTTCCTTGGTTTCATTGAAATAACACTGCTCCAGCCAGGTTTGTTCACCACATTCACATAAAACACCGCTTCGCTCGTGTTGCCGAATATAGGGTTCATTGCTAAACTTGTGTCGAGTAGTATCGATGTCAATGACCCCATATTTATCTTTACCGTATCCTCTCGCCTCCGTTGGTACTTGTGACAAGAGGCACATCAAACCAGCTCACACCGGAACAGAATAACTTCTTTTTGTCCAGGGAATTCCGGTGAGATCATTCTTTTAATCACCCCATACCAATTTGTGCCTTCCGCCTCACCCTTGACAAGCACACCACCGTTTTGTGTCACAAGGGTTCTCTCGATGTTAACGGTACGAAACAACCAATTGTTGATATGACATCTATTCAATGTACGAGGTCGGGGATCCGGTCCTTGAGCAAGTGCAAACAAATCCGAACTTACTTCCCCTCTAGCATGTAAACTCGTGATCTTGCTTTCAAACCATCTTACGAGTTGAGCCTCATGTCGCTTATCAAGATTTCGGATCCATGTGCCCTCGGTTCTTCCAAATGCTCGCTGCACACAAAAGAATATTACCGTTAGTTTGATATTTAAAATTAAAAGCAATAATGATGTTCAGTAGTGCATCTTACTCGACATATGGTCTAGCTTCATCACAATTGCAAATTATGTAGTGCCTCATCTTCCGAAACTCATTTGGTGGTATTTCTTCAACCGTCTGTCCTCTCCTCTTGTAATCCATTTCTGAAAAAATGCTCAAACTAGATGGTGGCTCATTAACAGTAACCGTTTCATGTCGATCAACACGATTGTCTTTGGTGTCCACGTCCAAGAATCTTGAGCAGAATGTAAGGCACTCCTCGAGTATGTATCCCTCAGCAATTGAACCTTCAGGGTGAGCCTTGTTCCTCACATATCCTTTCACAGTGCGTAGGTACCGTTCCATTGGGTACATCCATCCGTAACACCTCTGCCCCCCAAGTTTAGCTTCTTCGCCTAGATGAACGAGCAAATGGATCATGATATCAAAAAATGCAGGTGGGAATATCATCTCAAGTCGACAAAAGCCTCCCTAATTGAACAATCGAGCCTGTCCAATTCGATTCCACCAACTCCTTTGAACATAGTGCATCGAAGAAATTACTAAGTCTGAATCAATCCAATGACAACACATCGGCAAAATCCTACGCACCACTAAGGGTAAAAGTTTCGTAGAATTAGATGGTAGTCATGCGTTTTCAAGCCCGACACCTTACGTGACTTTACATCAACACATCTTCTTATATTCGAGGAAACCCCATCGGCATCTTCACTCCATATAGAAATTCAAACAAACTTTCCCCGGCATCCTTATCTAACTCGTACAAGGCCGATGGCAAGGTATACTTATCATCTTTAATCACGGGGTGCTGATCTCGGTCGTATCCGTAGATGCTCCATGTCAAGCCGAGCATTCTCCCCGTCCTTACATTTGCCATCCAACTTAAGCAGAGTGCCTAGTATGCTCTCGCATATATTTTTCTCAATGTGCATCACGTCCAAATTATGCCTGATGAGCAAAGAAGACCAGTAAGGGAGCTCAAAAAAATACTCTTCTTCCTCCAGTTGTGCCATCTGTTGTCTTCGTCACGCTTCCTTTTTTTGATAACAATGTCTTTCCAAATTCTACTTGTTCAAAAGTAGAATACTGCTCAAGTACCGTGCACCGGTATAGTGGTTCGGTGCCTCCCCGGTTTCGACCTTGTTGTTGAAGCCGACCGCATTGTTGCGCCATGGATGGTCGGGGGCCAAAAAACGTCGATGTGCCATGTAGCAAGTGCTTCCGCCCATGTTTCAACCACAAATACTCGGTATGTTTGTGGCGGTATGGACATGCAAACTTTCCTTTAGTGCTCCAACCGGACAACATAGCATAGGTCGGGAAGTCATTAATTGTCCAAAGAAGTATAGCACGCAATCTAAAATTCTTCTTAGTCCCCGCATCTCTTGTTTTAACACCATTATTCCAAAGCTCCTTGAGCTCCAAGTATCGGGGGCCTCAAATATACATCAATATCCATTCCGGGAGATTTTGGACCGGGAATCAACATTGACAAAATCCGGTTAGATTGTTTCGACACATCCATGGAGGCAAATTGTAAGGAACCGGGATGACAAAGCCAAATGGAATACGTAAGACTTTGCATGCCAAAGGGATTGAACCCATCGAAGCAAGACCCGGCCTAACGTTACGACCTCCTCCTTCGAAAACCATTTAAACTCCGAATCCACGTGCTTCCATGCCTTTGAGTCGACAGGTGACGCATTTTCGCATCATTCACCAATTCATTCTTGTGCCACCGCATATCCTTTGACATTTGCTTTGACATATACATTCTTTGAAGCCGAGGAATAAGAGGAAAGTAGCGTAGTATCTTAATCGGTAACCGCTTCTTAACGAAGTAGCACCCACCGCACCGCAATTATTATCGAGGTTTTATCTACAACTTTCCACCTTGACTCCTTAAAAATGGGACATGTTTCCAGATTTGCGTATTTATCAAAAAATAACACACAATCATTTTGGCATGCGTGTATCTTGACATAGTCCAAGCCCAGGTCTCGAATCACCCTTTGCACTTTATCCAAGGAGTCAGGAATATAATGCCGGTCAGGGAGAACCTTTCCAAAGAGCTTAATTATGGCCTCCAATGACGCGTTACTTAAGTCATACATGCACTTTATCTGAAAAAGCTCCACAATAAAAGAGACCTTCGTTGCATTTTTGCATCCTGGATACAATTCCTTCTTTGCCTGCTCTAATAGTTTCAAAAAGATCTCTCGCTCGCTTATCCGCCTCTTCCTCATCTCCGGTTTGTCCATGATGTATAGTGCCACCGATAATGTTTCTAATCGAGTATTGGTGGCGGCGGGGTTATCATCCAAACCATCTTTTTCATCGTCTTCTACAAATAAATGTGTTGTATCATCGATCGTAGGTAGTGCATCATGATTATTGAGATCGGCGAGTAACATCTTGATTCACGGGACCCTCGAAGAAGTATTAGTTTGGTCTTGAATGTTACCGGCATCGATGAAACAATCGGCAAACCCTCTATTGAGTAAATGAATTTGAATGCGACCCACGGTGGAATGTCTGATCATGCATTGACACAATTTACATGGACACGCAATAGATCCACCTCGCGCTGATGAGGCCGTAAATTTTTGCAAAAAAATTCGAAAATTGTTCTGTCAATCCGCTGAGTGTCGAGGCAAGCGCATCCAACTTCGATCTTCGTCTGATGCCATTAGTTAATCTGCATTGTTCATGTTTCAATCGACCTTGATCACGATATATATACCAATATGAATATATATGCAGCGAACGATTGGATATATATACGAGATCAAGACATCGGTACGTACCGGCCGTGGCCGTAGCGCCGCTCAGATCTCCGCAACAAGAATCACGTGGAGATCGCCGTGGAGATCGATCCCCTAGAGGCCCTCGTGGAGATCTCGCAACAATAACCAGAGTTGTCGAAGACGGAATTTTGGAATGGTCCGGATCGGAAGAGCCCCTATCGATCGTGGCAATACATACACGATAGACAAAATTTTAGTACAACCAAGGAATACCCGGTTTCAATATTTACGAGGTTGTACGTAGTATGACCTTTCTCGTGGTTTTCAACATATGCGTAATTCATTATTTTTCTTTTTCGATCGGCTACTATAGAGGCTAACAATAATACACAAAATTCGGGAGTTCTAGTGAAGAGTCTCCAAATTGTTGATCACAATGCTTTGTGAACATTCACATGAATAGCATAAACAATAGCATGTCGCAATTCGAAAACGGACGGATGGTTAGTCCAAATATGCATGACAGACCCAACGTATTTCAATTTGTGTCACTCATGAGTTCAAATATTTTGCAAGGGCTCATCCAGATCCAAACACATAGACATACGAAGATGCATATATAAAGGTTCAAAGTTATTACTTAGATGTTGCCACATACACATCCATTCTTAGACCATTCACCAAAGATCGCATAACATTCACCTAGGACCTAATTATGTTACGTACTAAGCTAGATTACTACTACTTGCGATTGACTTTATCCTGAAGCTTGCGGATCTTCTTCGCCATCACTTCTAACTTGTCGGCAACGGTCTCCATGAATTCCTTCGGGGTCATCTCCATGTCTTCCGCGTTCCAAGCAATGTCGACGCTTAGGTTCTCAATCGCTCCCGCAAATCATCATAGCGCTCCTTCAAAGTCGTTGAACCATTTGGCGCAAGGGCATTTGCTATGGCGGGACAACAAACACAA
Organism: Cenchrus americanus; assembly: GCA_947561735.1. Classification (NCBI taxonomy): domain Eukaryota; kingdom Viridiplantae; phylum Streptophyta; class Magnoliopsida; order Poales; family Poaceae; genus Cenchrus; species Cenchrus americanus. The sequence continues at coordinate 157,276,339 of OX387242.1, read as the reverse complement.
GTTACTAACATGAAATGTGTTACAACAAATTTGTGGCCAATGCAGCAAATTAGTCAAAAAAATGCACCTTTCTTTTCGATGATCCCGAAGCTTTTGATGGAGACGGTTTCTTGCTATTGTCCGCTCAAAGATCCGAGTCCGGAATGATGATCCTCACCCGATTAGCAGTGTTCACTAGCTCGAGCAAACAAAACAATTTGTTGTTTTTCGGTTTTAAACAACCTATTCAATCTCTTGACTCATAATGTATACCAATTTACCCGTGATCCCCCGACTACCCGCCGAAAAGGCCTAACCTACTAAATGGGACAACTGCGTTCATTTGGCCGGCTTTGTTTTCGGGATTGTGATCAAATGTACACGAAGTCGGATTCACAAGGCAAAAGATGGCAAGAAATCAAGCCAATTATCATTATCATTATCTAGTATGGGGTGAGATGGATGCACACAAAAAACACAATTACCATTATCTAGTATGAAATTTTGATTACTATGAACTACTAACATTTTTCTAATTGCAAAAGGAGTCACACGATTCCCGGAAAATCAAAGAGGGTAGGGCGGTGTACCTCACTTCTCTTCTCGGGAACGCTTGCATCCGACTAGGGCCTCGCTTACCCTTACCGGATGGATCGACTTGGCGATGCGGGCCGACGACGACGACGAGGTGGCGGTGTGGTCCGTACCGAGAGGACGACGGGGTTGGGGTGCCGCCGACCATACCGGAGGACGACGAGGTAGGTGGTGTGGAACACTTGAACCGCCCGCGTGCATCGCGCTTCGCGTGGTGGAGTAGTGGCACCTCCGTACGCCGCCGCCGCCGCCCGAAAACCCTCGGTGCGGCCCCGCCGTCCGCCGCCGCCGCTCTCCGGGATCCCCTTGATGCGGCCCCCGCCGCCGTGGCGGCTGCTCGGCCGTGTTACGGCGGCCGCGGCCCCTTCGTCCGCGCCCGCCACTGGTCTGGGAAGGCTCGATGCGGCCACTCCGGCCGCTGTCGCCGCTTGCCACAGGGGAAACCGCGATGCGGGGCATCTCGATGTGGACGCGACGGTCAGAGCCGACGAGGGGGATGATTGGGAGCAACAGTGTATTGGGGGTGGGGAGCTGTAAGTTATAGACGATTTGGGCCGGCATATCCTTGTTTTTATTACTCTCATTGGCCCATTTGACATTTTCACATCCTAGTCTCCAGTACCTTTAGTGCCACCCCGTAAACTGAGAAGGGGGTATCCCAGCTTAAAAAAAGAGGCGTGCCTGCGCTTTCGAACTCCGTATTACCATCATCAACTAATGCTTGCTACTTGCGCTCTGGGGCTTAATGGGCTGGCCGTCCACTCGGGCTCCCGCTCGCTGGGCTTTACGCTCGCCGGTTGAGCCTATTGTGGTCTGGCTTAGCCCACATCCCCATAGCACACAATTTTTTTCCTCTCTTTATTTCATGGTACATATAGTCTATACCATATTGTTAAAATTCAGATTTTTCATAATAAAATTTATTTATTAAATCACATTTTAAATTTCGCTACAACCCCATAGCAGATTTTTTTCATCTAAACAAATTTTGTGGCAATACGTACACAATATTCCTCCTTGAGGCTAGAAACGAAACAGTAGCCTTCCTTGTATTGCAACAACGCAAAGAGATATTTGCAACCCAAATAAGACGTTGCGTAAGGCCGTTCAAATGCAACCAACCCTAGTATGGTAGCCATAGCAAGTTTATATTGCAACACTCGAATTTCTAGTGCAACGCAGAAGTAGGGTAGCAATATTTCCCACCAAATGCAACACAATTCTGAATAATGGGTGCATTAGCGCCAACTTGTTGCAACATCGCAAAGATATATTTGCAACCAAAATTCTACATTGCGACATACTTGTTCAAACGCAACCATCCCTAGTATGGTGGCTATAGCAACTTCTCGTTGCAACGTAAGGAATGCTAATGCAACACAAAATTGGGGTGGCATTAGTTCCAACCAAATGCAACGGAAATCCTAAAAAAGGGCGCATTAGCGTCAACATGTTGCAACCGAACAAATAGATAATGCAACTCAAATTTTGTGTTGCAATAGACACACAAATTGCAACCAAATCACCGTTTCGGTGCAATAGTACCCCCTATTGCAACCGAAATAGTGGTGTTGCCTAAGTGATTTGTTGCAATAGGGGGAAAACCTTGTAGTGGGGGTAACTTAATGAATCTATTGAATCTTGCCAAAATTCAATAGAGCCGATAACTAGCTTCAAGCTAGATCTTAGCCTACCGCATGGCTCGTGACCTAACAAGAAACCCTCTTGAACCAAGCTTGAATCTACCGCATGACACTAAGCATGGTAACAAGACTACTTGCATCAAATCTAAATCCACCGCATGATACTAGACATGATACAAGGTTGCTGGTACTCACGGAGGTCGGCGGATCGATGAACCCTCTCGAAGAACTCGACGACGCGATAAAGAACTCTAGGGTTTGGCGCAAAGCCGGTTTGTATTGAGAATGATTTCGAATGTCTGTTACATACGTTCAAGGTTCATATTTATACCCTGCTAAACATGACCTCGAATGGATTCGATACCTAATTTATCTCTAAGCGCGATCGCTTATCCATCCATTCGTCCTTTCCGCTTGGGCCACGTCACCATATAATCTCGCTAAATCAGCTCAACAGTTTCCTTGCCGAACGGAAGCAAATAGCCGACCGCGGATTCTTCTGTCGAATGCATCTGAAGAAACCTTCCTTCCGCCGGACGGATTTCTCATCAAGTTGGACCCACAAGTCAGACTCCTTACCAAATTTTGGTGTTAACAATAATAGCTGCGAACCAGGACACATTGTTGAACTTTCATTCTAGGAATTATACTTCTCAATGTAATTGTTACAAAAATATTTCGAAATTTTTATGCAACTAAGGCAGCAAGGACGTTTTCTTTGAAAAAACGTCATCCTCCCCCACCTTGCCATTTTGCATGAAAAATTTAATGCAAGTTAACGAAGTTTTACTGTTCTTCGGTTATCATGACTTTACATGTTTTTGAGAAATTTTTGCAAGTTTTTTTTTTAAATTCCAAATATCGCGACACAAGTCGACAAAATTTGTTCACGAATTTTGTGGACTTGACCCGCTTGGCATACTTGGCTTGGTTGATACTGCAACCCTCAGTTGCTTCAACCACGATTTTCTACGAATTTTCACACGAGCCCCTTGCCCTTTTAACAGAACATATTCGTCGCGAAAAGTTTTCATGAACCCTTGTCAAGAAATTTTTAAACAACCGCCACACACATTCACTTGACTGCTATCGCCATTAATTATTATGATGGAAACTCAAGCTACAACTCATTGTTGTCTCGAGCTTTTTTCGGTGGGAATCCCCTTGACGACGGGATTTAGGCCACAACTTGTTGTTGTCTCAGACCTTTTCGGTGGGAATCCTTTTGACGATGAGATTTAGGCCACGACTTATTGTTGTCTCAGGCCTTTTCGGTGGGAATCCCTTTGACGATGGGATTTAGGCTTTCACGGAGCCTTTTTCACAAACTCTTCCCCCACAATAGAATTCTGGCTATCAGGAAGCCCTTCACACGAAATTTTTTTCTTTTTCAATAGAATCTCGGCTATCACGAAGCCCCTTTTCACGAACTTTTCTTTCACAATGGAATTTCGGCTATCACGAAGCCCCTTTTCACGAATTTTTCTTTCACAATGGAATTTCGGCTATCACGAAGCCCCTTTTCACTATTTTTTCTTTCACAATGGAATTTCGACTATCACAAAGCCCTTTCACACAAACTTTTTTCAAGATGGAATACTGGCTTTCAAGGAGCCTCTCACACGGACTTTTTTTTCACGATGGAATTTTTGCTATCAAGGAGCCTTTTACACGATCTTTTCTTTTTCACGATGGAATTCATAAAATACATGATTTGGGGGAAGTCTCTTTTCATACATATATCACAAAGAGTATTTACATAGGATCCTCCTCATTAAAAACCTTGCCACTTGATTTAGAGCTCCCTCTGCAAGGAAAAGAGTATGGTCCTTCTTATTATAATGCTGCTACAAAAAAAGAAAGCTAATGTTTTTCCCCGAAATCACTTATAGACACGTGATTCGGCTTTTTTGATTTTCCTAAAATGTAAAATTGTGAAAGAAGGAAAAGTACTCTAAATTAAATCTAGCTACTTCTGGAACTTTCAAGGGTAGTATCTTTTCAGGCTATCAGCATTCCACGAATATGGAAACTCTTCGCCAGTCTGCTCTAGCAAACGAAAAGCCCCTGGCATGTTTGTTTCTTTTGCTATGAATGGCCCTTCCCAAGGTTCATGAAGTTTTCCCGGGTTCTCCCAGTTTTTCTTTTTTTTCAATACCAGATCGCCAGTTTTGATGTCCTTGCGAACCACTTTCTTGCCTCTCCATGCTTTGGTCTCTTTTTGGTACTTCTCAATGTTCTCAGCGGCTTCGAGGATTGTCAACTCAATCATATCTTTTTCCACTTTTTGATCAATTTCTTCAATTTCTTTTGCTTTCAACACTCTCATGCTATCATTCTTGATTTCCTCGGGTGTCATTGCCTCAGTGCCGAAGAGTAGGCGAAAGGGCGTGAAACCAGTTGCTCTTGAAACAGTAGTGTTATGGGACCAAATCACTTTCGGCAATTCATCTACCCATTTACCCTTCTTCTGGTCAAATAAGCACTTCTTGATTCCTGAAAATATCAGGCCATTTGCCCTTTCAACTGCTCCATTGGACTGCGCGTGATACACTGATGAAAATTTCGCATGAGTACCCAGTGTCTTGCAATACTCTTTGAAAGTGTGACAGTCGAATTGTTTCCCATTATCGACAGTCAGTTCTATAGGAACTCCAAGTCTGCAGATTATGTTCTGCCAGAAGAACTTCTGAATAGTTGGTGCTCTGATGTTAGCAAGTGGTTTTGCTTCTACCCATTTCGTGAAATAGTCGATAGCAACAGCTGCGAATCGGCAGTTTCCTTGGGCCGTTGGCAATGGTCCGACCAGATCCACCCCCCACCTTTGCAGTGGCCATGATGGTGGGATCAAGTGCAACGGCATTGAAGGTAAATTTTGCTGATTTGTCGTTTTCTGGCATGCTTCACATTGCCGAACTTGCGCCTTCGCATCTATGTTTATGGTAGGCCAATAGAATCCTTGCTTTATTGCTTTTCCTGCTAGAGCCCTAGTGCCTATGTGTGCACCGCATAATCCACTTTGAATTTCTTTGAGAATTTCAAGGCCTTTTTCGGAGGTGATGCACCTTAGCCAAGGCTCAGTGACTCCCGATTTGTATAGTTCTCCGTTTACCACTGCGTAGCCCCTTGCCCTTTGTTTTATCCTTTTTCCTTCCAACTCGTCTTGTGGTTCATAATGGCCTCTCAGATAAGCCATGATTTCTGCTCTCCAATCGGGAGTTTCCACAACATTCACGGTTTTCGGCCTTGGTTCCTTGATGGATGGTTCTCTGATGATTCCAAAGAACCCATCAGGAGGCAATTCTTCATTTCTGGCTGCTGCTTTCGCCAGTTTGTCTACTTCGTTGTTGTCATCTCTTGGAATATGTTGCACTAAATAGCCTTTTAAATGCCTTTCCATTTCTCTAACCTTTTCAAGGTATTTCATCAAGACAGGATTCCTTGCTTCACTTTCTTTCTCGATATGTTCTTGAATAACTTTTGAATCCGTTCTGAAGATGAAGGTTTGCTGACCCAAAGCTTTCATCTTTCTTAGTGTCAAGAGTAAGCCTTCATATTCTATTGTGTTGTTCGTGAAATTCTCATTGTTCGCGAATATGAGTCGTGCTGCGTATATTATCACGACCCCCACCGGAGATGTTACCACATCTAGAATCCCAACTCCCTTGTAGCACCAAGCTCCATCACACTGCACTATCCAAGGCGTAGGTATTTCTTCATCAAGATACTGAGTTGCTGAAGTCCAATCCACGATAAAGTCTACCAATACTTGCGATTTTAACGCGCTTCTTCTCTCGAAATCGACGATGTATTCTGAGAGTTCAGCACCCCACTTGATTATTCAGGTAGATGCCTCTCTGTTTGCAAACAAGTCATTCAGTGGTTGATTGGTGATGACCCTTATCCTGTGACCCTCGAAGTAGTGTCTCGGCTTCATCGCAGCCATGATGACCGCGTATGCAATCTTCTCTAACTCAGAATAGAAGATTTTCAAGCCAGACAGGGTTTTTGAAGCGAAATATACTGGAATCTGCTTGAGCTTTCTATCTTCTTCCTTTTCTTGCACTAATACGGCACTCACTACCGAATTTGATGCAGACACATATAGGAGAAGTGGCGATCTTGGTTCGGGAGGGCACAACTTGGTCATATTGGACAAGTAATCTTTCAGTTCCTGGAAAGCTTGCTTTTGAGTTTCGGACCACTGAAAATTCTTAGCACTTCTGAGAACTTGAAAGAACGGCAAGCTTCTTTCTGCAGCCCTAGGAATGAATCTGTTAAGCGCGGCCACTCTTCCTGTCAATTTTTTCACATCCTTCACGGAAACTGGATCTTGCATTTCTACTAGTGCCTTGATTTTGTTGGGATTCGCCTCTATGCCCTTTGTTGAGACTAGGCATCCGAGGACTTTCCCTTCATGAATGTCGAAAACACACTTCTCAGGATTTAGCTTCACATTCGCTGCTCTTAAGTTCGCGAATATTTTTGCCAGAACATTGATATGACCTCTTCTCTGAACGCTTTTGACGACTATTTCGTCCACATATGCCAAGATGTTTCTCCGGAGCTGAGGATGGAGGACTATTGCTATCATTCTCGAAAATGTGCATCCTGCATTTTTCAGCCCCTCTGGCATTCTCACGAAACAAAATGTTCCAAAGGGAGTGATGAAGCTTCTTTTTTCTTTATCTTCTTTGCGAATTCTGATTTGATGATATACGGAGAACATGTCCAGGAGTGAGAGCATCTCACTGTTGGCTGCATCATCTACAATCTTGTCTACCCTCTGCAAGGGAAAATCGTCTTTCTTGCATGCCTTGTTCAAATCTGTGAAGTCTACACACATTCTCCACTTTCCATTCTTCTTCTTTACTGGTATAGTGTTGGCTAGCCAAACTGGGTACTTCACCTCTCTGATCACTTTGGCGTTCTGCAGCCTTTGGACTTCAGCTTCGACTGCTTTCACTTTTTCTTCGGACATCTTTTGAAATTTCTGTTTCTCGGGGGAGGGGGGTATTCTTTCGTCTGTTTCCAGGGCGTGTTCAATGATGTCCCTGTCAACACCTTGCAGGCCTTTGGCTGACCATGCGAAAACATCCTTGTTTTTGTTCAGGAATTGTACGAGCTCTTTCTCTTCTTCGGGATTGAGGTGAGCCCCAATTGTGACTGCTCTGTCGGGCATGTCATTCAGATACACTTTCTTGGTTTCACCATCAGCTGCTATCTCAATTTTTTCTTTGTCCCTCTTGGCCTCTTCGTAAGGTTCCTTCTTTTCTTCAGCTGTTTTCAGCTGATACACATTTGTCTGTCCTGGGGTATGACCCTTTTCTATGTTTCTGGCCTCTCGCTGATCGCCGAATATTGTGATGACCCCCTTGGTGCAGGTATCTTCATGCACAAGAATTACTGCCTTATGACTGCATCGAATTTGTTCATGAATCCTCTGCTGAAAATTGCAAGGTATGGGTGATAAATGTCGACGACATCAAAGGTGAGAGTCTCTGTTCTAGCATTATCGAGATCTTCGAAGGATACATGAAGTGATATTTTTCCCACTGGCTTGATCGGTTTCCCTCCGAAACCTTGCAATGGGTATTCCGGCGGGTGCAACATATGCTGGGTCAGGTTCATCTTCTCGAAAGTCTTCAAGAACAAAATGTCTGCCGAACTTCCATTGTCTACTAGGACTTTTCCAATGATCCATCCAGCTATGTTTACCTTGATGACCATGGCATTATTTTGAATCGTGGATTTTAGTTTGAAATCCTCTTCAGTGAAAGTAATTGGCACCTTGGCCCATTCTGGTCGGGCAGCTGGACCGTCATTGATGATGGTGTTCACTGACCTAAAATAATTGTTTCTTTGCTTCTTGGTTTCAAACTCCATGGCAGATCCTCCTGAAATTGGCATGATGGTTCCGAAAGATGGCAGGGCTTTCGAGCTCTAGGGTCTTGAACTTGATTTTGGTCTTGACGAACTATCGGGTGGTGGTGGTAAGATTTCCCGAGTTGACTGTGGTTGCTGAATCGATTGGATTGCCTGCGACTGAGGGAAAAATTGCTGAGATGGTTGCCATGAAGATTGTGGTTGTTGAAACTGCCGCATTGCGACTGGACTTGGTTGAGAGTTCATGAATTATGGTTGCCAGAAGTTCAGGCGAAACTGATTTGGCATTGAGGACGCGATGCTCATCAACGCTTTCTCTTGCTGGATTCTTGCCATGTTCTTCTTAGTTTTTGGGCATCCTTCAGTGCTGTGTCCTCTCCCATGATACTGACAATAGAAGTATGGTTCTTTTGGCTTGTGATTCGTGAGTCTCGGGGGTCCTCTTCCTCTTCCCCTTCTCCTGGGTGCGAACCCTCCTCTTGTACTAGGCCTGCTGTTTTGGTCAGGCTGCGCATTTTCCACATTGTTGATGTTTCGTGGATTCTGGGATTGTGCTCTCCAAGTCATTTCTCGGTTGCCTTACCCTGCTTCATTTCATTCAGCCACTCTTTTGCGATGATCATCATCGGTCAAAATGTACTCTTCTAGTTCATGAAAAAGTTCTTCAATGGAGCGTCCCAGAGTCTGAGGACTAGGAGCGTCCCGGTGGTCGATGGAGGACCGCTCCTCAGTGATAAGTGATTGACAACGGGTGTTGGACTGACTCTTGGCTCAGTGCGCAGGTGTAGGCTGCGGCCTAGTTCGTGTTGTTGCAGGTGAAGAACGGGCGCGAAAGGTCTTCAGCCTTGAGGGGCCTCCGGGAGATGGAGAGACAAGTAGGCTCGGTTCGTGGGACCCGGTGGACGGCGGGACTAGGTGCAGGCCACATGGTGGCGAGACGAGCAAGACGAAGTCATGGACGATCGAGCCGGTGCACGGTGGCGGTCTAGTCAAGGGGCTTGGCAGGAGGCCGGGACGAGCACGCGGGGTTTGGTGGTTTGCCCACAAAACCATCGGAGGACGGTTTCTTGGTTTGGGCCTCAAAACCAAGTCCGAAGACCCAACACGACGGAGACAGGATCCGGGCGTGTCGGGAAGCTTCGAAGCGGAGGACACGCGGCGGGATCGCATGGCTTGCGTCGGGAGGACGCGGGGTGCGACGAAAGCGTGGCCGTCCGATGGCAAGACCCACAAACATTACATAAGTGCCCCTGCGTGGGTTGTATCGCCAGTAGTTGAGTTAGGTGTAGTCGAGTCATTTTCCACAGCGGCGGGACCCGATATATAAGCCATGAGTGTGTGTGGATGGCTCTCTCTCTCTCCGCGACTTGGGTTTCATTCCCCCCCCCCCTCCTCTTTCTCATTTTCCTGGACTATTTTTCTTCTCCATTTTCTCTAGGCTAGCATGAGAGCTTCATGAGAGATTTGTTGAGAGGGATGGATGCTAGGGCGGCATGCTAGACCTTGTGAATCTTTCCTGGTTTGTATAGAAGATTCGGAGTTGTGTTTTTCGTGGTCTTTTTCTTCTTGTTTTCGTGCCTTTGTTCTTGGTGTGATTCCGCGAATTTGAGATGGTTTCTCCCCGGATTTCTTTGAAGGAAACATGGATGGATGCCTTGTGCACCTTTGTGATTGATCTTGTGCCCTCAAACGCCGGGAAACCACTTCGATTCAAGGATTTTCGGTCGGAGCTCTAGCTTTTGGTGGTGCTCAAAGGATTCACGATTCCCGGTGATTTAGGGAGTTAGGAGGCAAGATTTTTGGGCTATAGCATCCTTTTGTGACGCTTTTCAAGTCCCCAAACCCTTGTCTCCACAGCTTCTACTGTTTGGGAAATTCGATGATGATTTGGGGGTGTTGACCTTCGAGGTCGGGCTGTTTTCAGCTCGGTCCGTGAGGCGTGGACAGTCCACGAGGGACCAGCGGACGGTCCGCAAGGAGCGAGTTCTTCCCGTGTTCTTCGTGTTCTTGCTCGGCTTCGCTTTCGATCCGTCGTGGCTTTGTGTTTTCTTTGGGCAAGGTTTCGGACAGTCCGCGGCAGCGGGCGGACGGTCCGCGGGTGCTTGGCGGACGGTCCGCGTGCTCCCCGCGGACGGTCCGTTATTCGAGGTCGTCTCTCGAGATTTTGTTAGCTTTTTCAGACAGTCCGCGGTGTGTGTGCGGACAGTCCGTGGCAGCAGGCCGGACAATCCGCGTGGCCAGTGCGGACGGTCCGCCTCTTCTGGCCAGACGGTCCACCAGAGCCTGAGTGCTTTGCTTCTTGGTTCGATTCCTCCCTTCCTTTCTCGTGCTTCCGCGTGTGCTTCAAGGAATCGTTCCTAAGACTGGAGGTTGATCCATAACCTCGGTGTCTTGGCGATTGGTGTGTGATTCGATCCATCGCTTGTGTGTGACCGGGATTTGACTAGGGTATAGGCCGGGTTCTTTGAAAAGAATTTTTACTGGCTCCTATTCACTCCCCCCCTCTCTAGTCGCCATCCGATCCTTGAATTGGTATCAGATCTTGGTGCCGGATTCTTTGTGACTTTGACAAGTCTTGAATCCTAAGATGGCGTACGTTGAGCGGGGCGGTCCGCCGCACTTCGATAGCAAGGGTTACCACAAGTGGGCGGCTCGTATGATGATCTTTCTTCGTGGCAAGTTGCTGGATTTTATTGTGCTTGACAAGACCTATGCTATTTCGGTCAACATCCATACTCATATGGTGACCGATGCTGGTGCTAAGGCCAAGTATGAGGCAAATGCAAAAGCCGTTAATCACTTGGTCCGGAGCTTATGTGATCCTGAGTTTGAGCGTGTTCGCCATTTGAATCTTGCTTGGCAAATTTGGGAGAAGTTGTTGGTTGCTCACGGTGGTGATAACCATGTGAAGGCTCACCTCTTTGTCTCTTACCGGATGCAATATGAGAACTTCACTCAACTTCCCGGTGAGGACATTGATGCGATGTTTCAGAGGTTCACCGTCATCGTGAACAACATGAAGGCTAATGTTGAGGATTTCCCTTACACTGAGCATGATCAAGCTTTGAAGCTCTTGCATGTCATGGACCCAAATGTTTGGGATGCTAAGGTTGAGGCCATCAAGGAGTCTGGGCAATATTTGACCATTGAGTTGGATGACCTCTTTTCTAAGCTCAAGTCGGCTGAGGTTGACAGGAAGTTGCAATCCAAGCATGAGGGCTCGACAGACCATAGTCTTGCTCTTGTGGGCGGATCAAAGGGCAAGTCTAACCCTTCCTGTCGACAGTTTTCCTTGTCTTTCCTTATGTCTATTCCAGATGAGGAGTTTGATGTGTTGGGCGAGGAGGAGCTGGCCTTGCTCTCAAGGAGGCTTGATCGACTACATGAGAGCCGAAGGAATGCAAGGCGGAGCTCGGAGACATGCTACAAGTGTGGCAAGCGTGGACACTTCATTGCTGAGTGCCCGGAAGCGGAGGAGAATAAGTACAAGATGAGCGAGTACAAGGCGCACCCGAGGCATGAAGACAAGTACTCCTCCAAGGGCAGGCACTTCAGCAAGTCCAAGAGCAAGGACAAGGACAAGCGGCGACCGAGCAAGGGCGGCTACAAGAAGGACAAGGCAAGAGCCATGGTGGCCGGTGTAAGCGACGTCGACTTAAGCTCAAGCGACACGCAGTCAAGCTCAAGCAGTGAAGATGAAGACGCCGGGAGGCGCAAGGGCAAGAAGAGTGCAAGCCGGAACCTCAGTGGATTGAGCTGTGTGGCGCTTGAAGGCTTTTGTGGCATGGCCCATAGCTCGAGCAAGGAAGAAGAGCGAGAAGGAAGACGGCGACTCCGACTCGGAGGATGAGGTAAATCATGACCCCGACTCTTTGCTTGCTGAGATCACTAGGTTGAATGGCTTGATTGACAACCGTGATAGTGTGTTGAGAGATGCTAAGAAGATGAGGAAAGATCTTAGGGCTCAACTTGAGAATGCTAGTGAGAAAGTAGGAGAGTTAGAGTCCAAATTGCTTGAATTGAAACTTGAGAATGACTCTTTGAAACTTGCTCCTACTACTCCTTATGATGTTGAGTGTCCTGAATGTGATGCATGGTTGAATGAGATCAAGTTGCTTAATGAGAAGAATGCTTCTACTTTGGCTAAACTAGATGCTCTTAGGACTGAGTATGATGAGCTTAAGGCTTGACCTACTTTGCTTGGTGCTTGTAAATCATGTCCTACTATGCATGCTAAGCTTGTAGATGCTCGTTCTACCATTAGTTCTTTGGAAGCATCTTTGGAATCTCCTGTTGTCAATGCATGCACTAGCTGTGATGAGGTTACTTTGCGCTTACTTCCCGTTTGGATGTCATTTATGAGGAGAATGATTACATGAGGAAGGTGTTGGGTTGGTTGTCTGGGCAGGAACCTCAATTGAAAATCATGATTGAGGAGTTCAAGAGAGCTGATGGTCGTGGTTTGGGTTTTGAGAAGCTGGGTGAGAAAGTGGGAGAGAACAGTGGGGAGAGTGTGTATGAGAAGTGTGTTGAGTCTAACCCCGAGTTTGAGGTGATCGGAGACATCCAAGTCCCACTTCCAAAAGCACCCAAGAACTCTTTCACACCAAAGCCCAACCACCTTTGCAATAAGCTTGACACAACCCAAGATCCACCCAAATTCCCACCTAAGACAAATGACTTCCATAAACCGGTGAAGTTTGTGAGTGAGAAGGGTGAGAAGCCTAGAGAGAAGCCAGAGCCAAAACCAAAACCCATCCCCTTCAGGTGTGAGTATTGTGGCAAGGAGAGGCACCTAGCAGAGTTTTGCTACAAGAGAAAGAGGGAAGAGAGGCTTGCTAGGGAACAAGCAAACCAGGACAGGTATCGCCAGTCTCATGGCATCCCTGAGCCTAGAGTGCCACTTCCACGGGGTGTGGGAAGTGTGAAGAGTGTTGGTAGAGTTGGAGCTCAGGGTGGTAGGTTCCCACAGAGAGGTGGTGGTGAGAGGTTTGCTAGGAGAGATGATGGTGTGCGTGCTGGTGAGAGGTTTGGTCGGGCTCGTGGTGGTTTTGCTGGACGTCCCCCTACTCGTACTCAATACGGGTTTAGGGGAGATGATCGCAGCTTTGGGTTCTAGAGGAACTACGGACCACGTTTTCCCCCTCGTGGTGCTCGTACTTCTTCCATGGGACATGGGAAGTTTGGTGGCAAGGCAATGATGTTTGCTAACCCCTCTGTTGAGCAGATGGCTCGACACTGGTTTAACTTTCTTTGTGCTAACCCCAGTGTCGAGTCGCTAGCTCATTCTCGTTTATTTTTCTGACCACAGGCAGGAGGCTTGGAGAACATTTGGTTGATCGACTCCGGATGTTCTCGACACATGACCGGAGATAAGAAGTGGTTCTCTAGCCTCACCCGAGTGAAGGAAAAGATGTACATCACATTTGGGGACAATGGACGAGGAAGGGTGATTTCTGAGGGTGTTGTGCATGTGAGTGACAAGGTAACGTTGAAGAGGGTTGCTCTTGTGAAGTCTTTGGGTTTCAATTTGCTTTCGGTTTCTTAGTTGCTTGATGAAGGTTTTGAGGTGCGTTTCAAGTCTTGTGAGTCTCGTTTGCTGGATTCTCGAGGAGATCTTGTCTGCATGATCATCCCCGAGGGTCAGATTTTCAGGGCTGATTTCTCTCGCTCTTTGGGTCCTGCTCGCTGTTTGATGGCTGGTCCTTCTTCTAATTTGTGGAAATGGCATAGGCGGTTGGGACACTTGAGCTTTGATTTGGTTTCCCGCTTGAGTGGTCTTGACCTTGTCCGAGGATTGCCGAGGTTTACGCTTGAGAAGGATTTGGTTTGTGCTCCGTGTAGGCATGGCAAGATGGTAGCCACTCCCCATCCACCCTTGACCAATGTCATGACCAAGCATCCGACAGAGCTGTTGCATATGGACCTTGTTGGGCTAGCTCGAGTTCGCTCGGTGGGTGGGAAGTGGTATGTCCTTGTTGTGGTGGACGATTACTTTCGCTATGCCTGGGTGTTTTTCTTGGAAGACAAGAGTGAGACATTTGGTTTTGTTCGAGATCTGATCGTGAGGTTGAAAACGAGAGGTATGGGAATGTCATTCGAGCTATCTGCAGTGATAATGGCTCAGAGTTCAAGAACTCTCGTTTTGATGCCTTTTGTCGTGATCTAGGTCTTGAACATCAGTATTTGACCCCTTATGTGCCCCCTCAAAATGGAGTTGTGGAAAGGAAAAATCGGACTCTTTGTGAGATGGCTAGGACGATGCTCGATGAGCACAGGACTCCTAGGAGGTTTTGGGCTGAGGCGGTCAATACGGCTTGTCATGTTTCCAACAGGATTTTGTTGCAAGCTTTCAAGAATAAGACCTGTTATGAGCTTATGCATGGTCGGGCACCCAAGGTGAGTCATTTCCGAGTTTTTGGTTGCAAATGCTTTATTCTTAAGAAGGGAAAACTCAACAAGTTTGAGGCTAGGTCTAGTGATGGGATTTTCTTTGGATATGCTAACCATTCTAGAGCCTATAGGGTGCTTAACCTTGATACTAACAAAATCATGGAGACTTGCGAGGTAACCTTCGACGAGATAATGCCATGTACCTCTCTTGGTTTTGAATGTGCAGGTGATGAGGAGATGGCCGAGGACCTCTTTGAAGAGGAGAAGGATGAAGCTGGAGATGATGATGGAGAGAACCATGCGCCTGAAGCTGAGTGTGTACCCACTACTTCCCCTACGACCACTACGGAGGGTGGACCGTCTACATCATGGACAACGACGGTGCGACAAGAGGACGAGTCGAGAGAAGCTGAAGTTGAGGGGGAGGTAGTCTCGAGGCGTGAGGCTCCCCGACGGATTCAAGAAGTGCATCCCCTATCGAGGATCATTGGGGACATCGACGAACGTACTACGCGGTCAAGGTCTAGAAATTCCTCTCATTTCGCTCATGCTGCATTTGTTGCCACCTTTGATCCCAAGGACATTGGACATGCTTTATCTGATGCAAACTGGGTTAATACTATGCATAAGGAGTTGGAAAACTTTGAGAGGAACTAGGTGTGGGAGTTAGTTGAACCACCTCCAAATTGCCATCCTATAGGAACCAAGTGGGTTTGGAAGAACAAAGAGGGAGAGAATGGGATGGTTGTGAGGAACAAGTCCAGACTTGTTGCTCAGGGATATAGTCAGAAGGAGGGGATCGACTATGAGGAGACCTTTGCTCCTGTGGCCCGTCTTGAGGCAATTCGAATCCTTTTAGCCTTTGCCGTGGCTAAAGGGTTCAAGTTGTTTTAAATGGATGTGAAATGTGCTTTTCTGAATGGGGTCATAGAGGAGGAGGTGTATGTGAAGCAGCCACCTGGGTTCGAGAGTGAGTTGTACCCACACAGGGTGTACAAGTTGAAAAGGGCTCTGTATGGGTTGAAACAGGCGCCCCGTGCTTGGTATGGGAGATTGAGAGGTTTTCTGTTGAGCAGAGGGTTTGTGATGGGTACCGTGGATAGGACCCTGTTTCTCCTCAAGCATGAAAATGACTTGTTGATTGTGCAGATATACGTGGATGATATTGTCTTTGGTGGCTCGTCACATAACCTTGTTGCCAAGTTTGCAGATGAGATGAGCAGGGAATTTGAGATGAGCATGATGGGCGAGTTGCAGTACTTTCTCGCGTTGCAGATCAAGCAAGTGAAGGACGGAACATTTGTACATCAGACCAAGTACATGAAGGACATGCTGAGGAAGTTTCAGATGCAAGATGTGAAGCCTATGTCGACAACCATGGGGAGTACGGCCACTTTGGATGCGGATGAGGACGGAGAACCAGTGGACCAGCAGGAGTACAGGAGCATGATCGGCTCCCTTCTCTACTTGACGGCGACGAGGCCAGACATACAGTTCAGTGTGTGTCTGTGCGCTCGTTTTCAGGCTTCGCCGAGGACATCACATCGACAGGCCGTCAAGAGGATTTTCAGGTACCTACGATCTGCCCCTCGGTCTTGGCCTTTGGTATTCTTCCTCCTCGACTCTTTATCTTCATGGTTATTCCGATGCGGATTTTCTTTGGTTGTCGAGTCGAGAGGAAGTCTACTTACGGTACTTGCCGATTTCTTGGGTCTTCGTTGGTTTCATGGTCTTCCCGCAAAGCGATCTAGTGTAGCTCAGTCTACCACCGAGGCAGAGTATGTTGCAGCCGCGAGTTGCTGTTCCCAGCTGTTATGGAATTCATACACTTTGAGAGACTTTGGTGAGGAGTGCACCCAGATCCCACTTCTTTGTGATAGCACCAGTGCCATAAGCGTAGCGAAAAAACCCTGTGCTTCACTCCAGAACCAAACATATAGAGGTGAGGTACCATTTCTTGAGGGACAATGTGGAGAAAGGGACCATTGTGTTGAGCCATGTCCCTACCCAAGATCAGCTTGCAGACATCTTCACAAAGCCTCTCGACCAAGCTACATTTGTGCGCTTGCGGGGGGAACTTGGGGTTTGTTGCCCTTTCTAGTTGATTCTTGGGGGATTTCCTTTTTGTACCATATGTATCATACCATGTTTACTTTGATGTATATACATGCTTTGCTTGATGTATAAACCATGGTAGGATAGCCATCTTGTTATATATCATATTGCATTTGTATCATATTGCATTTTAGGATGATGAGCTTCTTGTATATGCCTTATTTGAGTTTCTTTGGCTATTTGTGAGATATTTGTCATATGTGTGGAGAAATGGCAATGTGAGGCTATGCTCTTGGAATTTTTGAGATATATATGTTGTGAGATAGCCCTTTCTGAATCAAATTCTAATCTTGACTAAATTTGATGAAATGTGCTCCACTCATGTGTAGTAGTGTATCCATGTCACGTTTTGGTCTAAATGTGCTTTCTATGCTTAGATTGTGCTTGGATGTCTTTTGCTTGCATTTGGGCCAAAGGCCGAATATCATTTTGAATGTTTAGCCTATGTTGCATTCATGGGGGAGCATAAGCTTCTTTTTTCCGCAAAGGCACTTCATGTACCATGAAATGAATTAATCTTGAAAAGAAGTGTGTATGCTTGAACAATGCTCTACCCACCATGTTTATGCTTAAAATGTTTTATCTTTCACACATGGGTGCAAAACATGTTGCATGATGTTCACTAGTGGAGAAGTCTCCCCGAAGTGGACACATGGCTCATGAGCTTTGACATGACATGCTTTGCTTTATGGGTGTTTGCAATGATCTTTTGTTAAGAATTTGATATCCTTGTATGATCTCTGGATGATATGCATGTTTTTGGCTCGAATATGACATGGATAGGCTTTTACATTTGAAGTGAGCCATCTTTTGATATAATTATTCAAATCTGAAAATTTGCTTTGTCACATGCCTATATTTTCATATATTACTTGTGGCAATGCTTTGACTATGTTATGATCCATAAATATGCTCTTTGTCTCATTTCTAGCATTTGACACTGAATTTGGCCTATTTGAGAAGCTCATGTAGATGTTTATATGCTTTGTTTTGCATTTCTGCATTTTCACCTTGATTCATACATTGTCAACAAGGGGGAGAAGATGTGAGCTTAATGAAAATTCAGAAGAGGTGAGCTAAAATTTGGAAGTTTGCATCCACATGTTCAGGGGGAGCTTGCATTTGTTCAGGGGGAGCTTTCTTGCTGTTTTCGGTGTGGAGTTTGTGCTTTGCTTGGCTTGTGACCTTTCTTTGCCTTTCTTCGGTTTTGGTCATGAGTTGCGCTTCTTTGTTTTCTTTCTTCTTACTATCTTTCTCTGAATTTCATTTCGCATTGTGTGTTGTCAATGCACTCATCAAGGGGGAGATTGAGGACCAGGAGCGTCCTGGTGGTCGATGGATGACCGCTCCTCAGTGATGAGTGATTGACAACGGGTGTTGGACTGACTCTTGGCTCAGTGCGCAGGTGTAGGCTGCGGCCTAGTTCGTGTTGTTGCAGGTGAAGAACGGGCGCGAAAGGTCTTCAGCCTTGAGGGGCCTCCAGGAGATGGAGAGACAAGTAGGCTCGGTTCGAGGGACCCGGTGGACGGCGGGACTAGGTGCGGGCCACATGGTGGCGAGACGAGCAAGACGAAGTCATGGACGATCGATCCGGTGCATGGTGGCGGTCGAGTCAAGGGGCTTGGCAGGAGGCCGGGCCGAGCACGCGGGGTTTGGTGGTTTGCCCACAAAACCATCGGAGGACGGTTTCTTGGATTGGGCCTCAAAACCAAGTCCGAAGACCCAACACGACGGAGACGGGATCCGGGCGTGTCGGGAAGCTTCGAAGCAGAGGACACGCGGCGGGATCGCATGGCTTGCGTCGGGAGGACGCGGGGTGCGGCGAAGGCATGGCCGTCCGATGGCAAGACCCACAAACATTACATAAGTGCCCCTGCGTGGGTTGTATCGCCAGTAGTTGAGTTAGGGGTAGTCGAGTCATTTTCCACACCGGCGGGACCCGATATATAAGCCATGAGTGTGTGTGGATGGCTCTCTCTCCGCGACTTGGGTTTCATTTCCCCCCTCCTCTTTCTCATTTTCCCGGACTATTTTTCTTCTTCATTTTCTCTAGGCTAGCATGAGAGCTTCATGAGAGATTTGTTGAGAGGGATGGATGCTAGGGCGGCATGCTAGACCTTGTGAATCTTTTCTGGTTTGTATAGAAGATTCAGAGTTGTGTTTTTCGTGGTCTTTTTGTGCTTGTTTTCGTGCCTTTGTTCTTGGTGTGATTCCGCGAATTTGAGTTGGTTTCTCCCCGGATTTCTTTGAAGGAAACAAGGATGGATGCCTTGTGCACCTTTGTGATTGATCTTGTGCCCTCAAACGCCGGGAAACCACTTCGATTCAAGGATTTTCGGTCGGAGCTCTAGCTTTTGGTGGTGCTCAAAGGATTCGCAATTCCCGGTGATTTAGGGAGTTAGGAGGCAAGATTTTTGGGCTATAGCATCCTTGTGTGACGCTTTTCAAGTCCCCAAACCCTTGTCTCCACAGCTTCTACCGTTTGGGAAATCCGATGATGATTTGGGGGTGTTGACCTTCGAGGTCGGACTGTTTTCAGTTCTGTCCGTGAGGCGCGGACAGTCCACGAGGGACCGGCGGACGGTCCGCGAGGAGCGAGTTCTTCCCGTGTTCTTCGTGTTCTTGCTTGGCTTCGCTTTCGATCCGTCGTGGCTTTGAGTTTTTGTTGGGCAAGGTTTCGGACAGTCCGCAGCAGCGGGCGGACGGTCCGCGGGTGCCTGGCGGACGGTCCGCGTGCTCCCCGTGGACGGTCCGTTATTCGAGGTCGTCTCTGGAGGTTCTGTTAGCTTTTTCGGACGGTCGCGCGCGCGGGGCCGGACGGTCCGCGGTGTGTGTGCGGACGGTCCGCGCGGCATGCCGGACGGTCCGCGTGGCCAGTGCGGACGGTCCGCCCCTTCTGGCCGGACGGTCCGCCCCTTCTAGCCGGACGGTCCGCCAGAGCCTGAGTGCTTTGCTTCTTGGTTCGATTCCTCCCTTCCTTTCTCGTGCTTCCGCGTGTGCTTCAAGGAATCGTTCCTAAGACTGGAGGTTGATCTATAACCTCGATGTCTTGGCGATTGGTGTGTGATTCGATCCATCGCTTGTGTGTGACCGGGATTTGACTAGGGTATAGGCCGGGTTCTTTGAGAAGAATTTTTACTGGCTCCTATTCACTCCCCCCCCCCCCACTCTAGTCGCCATCCGATCCTTCAGAGTCAAACCTTTGATCAGTGCCTTGATTGTTGTTTTGTCATCAGCTTCAGGAATCTGGGATCTCTGCTGCATGAATCATCTCACGAAGTTCCGCAATGGCTATCTATCTTTCTGCTTGCAGTTATACAGGTCTGATGATTCAGCTGTTGTATCATGGAACATCTGAAATGCTTGCATGAATTTTGTCTTGAGGTCTACCCAGCTACAGACTGAATGCGGCGGTAGCAAAGAATACTAATTCAGTACTGGTCCTTCGCAGGCAATGATGAAGGATTTAGCCAGTGCAACATCGTTTCCTCCTGCTGAATTCACAGCCGATTCGTACCTCATGAGGAACTACCTGGAGTTTCCGAAACCGTTATATTTCGGGAGAGAGACCGGCTTGAATTTCCGTGGCCATGGTGTAGTTTGCAACCCTATGGATAGTGGTGATTCAGAATCTACGAATTGTGAGATTCCATTTCTTGCGAAGAAATTTTCTGTCGGTGTTCTTCTGGTTGGCCCAAAGTTCTGGTGTGGTGAATCTTGCCACAGTGAACTTTTTTCTTGTTCTTTCATTTCATCTATTTCGCTTTGTATTCTTTCGATTTGTTCTCTTGCCTGGTTGAGCTGTTCTAGCTTTTCAGGTATCTTTCTTTTTGCCTGCAACTGGCTTGCGAATTTTTCTTTCTTTTTCTGCAGATGTTGTATCTTCTGCTGAACTCTCTGTCTATGGTCTCGTCATCATCATCATCATCATCATCATCGTTCTCATGCGTTTGCTGATCAGTAGGTTGTTCTTGAATGTGTGCTGTTTTCTCAGCTCTTGCCTTCATCAGAGCTTCGAGTTTTGCTCTTCGTTCTTGATTGGTGATGTTTGAAGGTTCGGAAACGAAAGAGATTTCATTGCCTTCAAGATGATGGTGGTCTTCTTTATCCGTCTCAGCTGGAATGTTCTTCTTGGACCTCTTCTGTGGTGGCATCGTGAGTTGTTTTTCGGCTGAAACACGGTGGGCGCCAATGTTGGGGGGTATCCGAAAATCCGAATGGAGTCCCCGAACACGAGAGAAAGAACAGTGGGCATGTTCAAGTACTCAGATGACGCAAGAGACAAAGAATCTCCTAAAGACTGCTCAAACCTCAAAAGTTGTGAATGCTTTTACACATGCCCACGCGCCTCCTTTTATAGGGAGACGAAGGGACTTTTACATTCCGAAAATACCCTCGGACCCAAGGAATATTCCTAGTGTGAACATGTACAAGAATGTCTTTTACATCTCATACATTTACAAGCCTGCCACTAGTTCACACATCAAACCCGGACTTTTTGAGACGACGTCTTTGACTTTGCTTCTTACTGATTCGTGAATCTCCCCGTTCGCGCGCCGTGACTTCCGAATTTGACCTCTAGCAGTTTCCCGAATTTCGTAGACTTCCGATTTCGTGATTTTGCAGGTTCATGACTTTGGGTATTCGCGAATTCGCGACTTCGAAGCTTCGCAGGTCCGAGATTCCAGATCTTCGCACGTTCGCGACTTCAGAGCTTCGCAGGTTCGAGATTCTAGATCTCTGAACATTCGCGACTTCAGAGCTTCGCAGGTTCGAGATTCTAGATCTTTGCGAATTCGATGTTCCTAAAAACTCATTTCACGAATTTCATAAACCTCGACGTTTCGAGGGTGACAGATTTTCCTGAATTCCCCAACACCTGTCAACGGTTCTAATTGAAACCGCCGCTGTTTTTATTCAAACCGGAGCTGTAAAAATAGAAAAAACCGCGGTTAGCCACTAGAAACCATTTGTGTAGGCCATTTTGATTTGGAATTTGAATTCAAGCAGTTTCGAGCAGTAAACTGTTTATACTGCTTGGTAAACCGCTACCGCCGGCGGGTGGTTTAAAACACTAGTTGCATAAAAAACCCTGACTAGTACTGACCGGTGGGCCCCATAACCTGGCCCGTTCGTCAAGATAGAGGAGACGCGGGTTGACAACACGCGTCTCCTTTAGTCGAGAGACAGCAGACGCGTGTCAAAACAGATGTGTCTCATTTCGTCGAGACAAAGGAGTCACAGGTTCACAACACGCGTCTCCGATGTTGAGTTCATAGTAATGGGCTTTGTTTTTGTGCCTGTTACCGAAGTTCCCTATGGGCCCAGAGAATCAGCCATTTCACGTGACCAGTGACTAGTTGTGGTAACGGTTGTTGTTTGATGCTTGTTACTAATCCTAGCTGTGTTGACACGCGTGTGAAATAGATGCGTCTCATTTGGTCAAGACAGATGAGACTCATGTTTATAGCATGGCTCTCTGATGTTGACTTGATGTAACAGGCTTTGTTTTGGTGCCCGTTACTGAAGTTCTCTGTGGGCCCAAAGAACAGCCATTTCATGTGACCGGTGGCTAGTTGTGGTAACCGTCGTTGTTTGATGCCCGTTATGAATATGTGTTATCAGTAACGAGCATCTGCTCGTTACCTTTCTTGGCTCCTTGGTAACACTTGATCAGTTACAGGAGCTTTGCCTGTTACTAAAGGCAATCTATGCCCGTTACTAAAGTGAGTTTTTCACATAGTGTGAAAAACTGGCTACATACATCAAGGAGTAGAATGCATGTGCAGAATCTTCTGGAATGGCATGGCAGACGGAGTACGATGTGCTAAGTCAGCGCTTGGGCCGCCCCGAGACAACCAGGTCGCGTGCGTGGTGTCTCCAGCTACCAGGGTTAGAAGTATACATGGCCTCAGCACGCTTCCGTGTACAGGAATAGGAAGAGGATGAAGACCGACGCATCTGTCGATAAAGAAAAAATAAAGGAACAATTCGAGCAAGAACTCAAGGCTGAGATGCAGAACAATTTGCTTGGAATTCTGGGAGAAGGGTTCCAGGTGGTGTTGTCACCAGTGTCCGATCGCGCAAGCCCTTCACCCATCACACTGAAGAGTAGTTGTGCTTTCGCAGATAGTATAGGTTTGATCAATGGCACTGCAGAGTTGACGGAGGTGTACTGACGATCGTACACAGGGAGACCTTATAAGCATGTTTACTAAACCAGCACACTATGGCCTATGTATCATGTGGGGGGGTCTTGAATGTGAGGCTGCAATTAGTTATTTTCATCCAGAGCAGACTACACTACAAACAGTCCCGATTCATGTAGACTGTGTTGTGGTTGAAGTGCTACATGTATATATTGTCTTTGCAGATGAACTACTGGAATACCCTCCTAATGACGAGGTGATGACACTCGGACGAGCTGAAGAACAGAGGTTACAGTGGAGAAGGTGTCGCATTCAAGTCAAGGGAGCACCAACATATAAATATCATTCATAGGATACAATATAGATTCGTTGTAGTTCACAGAGTATGGGACATGTTCCTTCCTAACATGGTTCCCCACCTCATACTCCTCCTCCTCAATCCCCACATCGGCAATGTAACAACCCGAGTCTTCAGTGAGGAAAACCCGACTCCCTGTACCCTTGTGATAGTCCCTGGATCAGCAGTTATCATGTACAAAACTCATTATAAAATAATATCATTTCCATACAATGAAATTAGAGTACAAAACAAAGTATTTACATCCGAAACAACTGGGTATACAAATTTAGTAGAAGCCCCCTGGGCTGAGCGACAAGTAGAAATCCTACGTGGTGGTAGCTAGGGCTTCAAGTCTTCATCTTCAATCTTCACCACAAGCATCCTTGAAAGAAGCAATATGTAACCATTCCTTCATGGATTCTTCAACCTCTGACTCTCACTCCAAGTCCAATCCTACACACTCACAAAACTATCCCCATGGAATGGGATAGGTTCACATCACCGACTGTATGCAGCTTTAAGTGGCCTAACTCTAAATGGTAAGAAAATAGGAATGGTAAAAGATCATGTATCCTATGCAGCAGCAACGAAGCATAAAAACAAAACATCTCCATATAAGCCCCAATCGATACTCTCATCAAAACTCGGGAACACTTGTTACCCCAAGGACCCGTATCCACATCCTATCTCCATCTAGGGTCGATGCGAGAACTTTCTCTCCTCGCACCTCAATGATTGCAATCGGATCCGCGAGGTACAGTGAGAAATTGTCCTCTCCCTGACTGCAACCACGTCTCACCACACTCTCATCTACCGGGGGAGGTAGAAATCCCAAACATGAGAACCAACAATCCACTGGGCTCGTCCATGACCGAGGATGCGGCTATACGTATAGATTAAGACTTTGCATAGCGTGTACACCTGTACTAAACTCGGAATGGCACTTGGCTGGTGGCCGACCGAACGAGCCCATCCTACCATGCGAACTCTCGGTAGTTACGGTCTCATCCTGCATCCGGGCCTCAAAGCGATTCCACGCGAAGGGAATTGCACCGGAACTGTGAAATGCTCCCGTGTGGCCACACGGGAGTCGCACTTAGAGAAGTTGGTTTCACTCCCACCTCTCCCCCACTAATACCCTGTTATCATGCTGACAGGTATGGTTCCTCACTTGCTGAGCTCAACCTGGCCCTAACCCCACTCCCGGTGAGGTGGTGTGTAAGAAAAGTCCTGTGAAGCGGTTGGCCCACTCGATTTTATACCGCGGCGAGCTCATATCCTCCCAGCATAAGTAAAACCCCAACACCTGTGCTCCAAAAACCGTAAAAGCAGGAATGTACCGAGGAGTGCACCCCCATCCACAATCCAATATCAGTTGTTTCGAGCTCACCCCAACCAAAGTACCCAAAATGCCTTCTCCTGCCGGTTTTCACCCCACACACACCAAGAAGCACTAAATCCATCTCAACACATGCATCACAAAGCTCAGCATATGCACACGCTTATATATATAACATAGTAGTAGTAGGGCAATCAAGGACATGATAAATAAAGAAGGCTATGCAAGGTTCATCATCATGCAATTTAAGTAAAGCGCCAGCATACTACATAGCAATGCCTAATAAGTATTTAGAATCAATCGGGCATTAACACATGCGTGCAAGTAGTCGTCGTAGTTTCCGTAGTCGTACTTGATCTTCCGGCTTGACTCCTCAGTTCTGGGAAACCTAGATTCGCAAAGACAAATAAACACAGTATCTAGATGCAAATAACTACGAAGAGAAGCAATAAAGAACCAAATAACTCCAAAAGCTAGTCTAACGGGTGCTTCATGATTTTAGAAGAATACATTAACTGATTTCATATTATTCTAAGCTAAGGTTAATTTATTATAGATTTTCAAATATAGAAACATTTTATTTAATTAATTTCATAGCACATAACACAAAAGTCAGCTTTCGGTTGGTCCAACTAAGGTCTCTAGTGTTGGCTGCTAGAATTGTGAACACTCAGGATGTAGGAGTGGTTGTTTGCATGAGAACTGAATGTTAGCCACCTATAGCATTATGGGTTCATCAGGAAACAACAGGCTAACACGAACAAGAACAGGTCTCCAAACTATTGGACGAGTAGCTACACATAACCAGGAAGGCAACTTGCGGTGGTCAGCAACTCAAGGTTATAGCACTCAATCTCACAAGCCAAAGCTTGGCTAAGGATTGGAAGGGCATTAGAGCCACGGTTGCCAGCTGTCTGGATGAAACGATTTGGTGGAATAGGGAACAAGCTAGCCTGTCCATGGCCTACAGGATCACGTGCATTACGTGCTACTTGAAAAGTTGAGGTTCTGAAACATAAGCGGACACTACAGGTTTGTGTAGAATCACTACGTGAAAACCTCAAATAGGTCACACAACATTTCTAACGGGCCCTTAACGCCTGTTGCACCCACCCAAATATGTAACGGTTGTTGTTTGGCGCCCGTTACCTATAAGCGCGCCAGGACGACCCTGGGGTTGGCCTCCACAACACCCGTTACCAATGTGGACTTTTGGTAACGGGCTTCTTAAACACCCGTTACATAAATTCTTTGTAACAGATGTTAAAAGAGCCCGTTACAAATGTAAAACCTATCGGTAAGGGCTTGTAAAGCCCGTTACCAATCAATTCCCTATCAGTAACGGGCTGCTTAAGTCTGTTACTGATCACTGCCGTATTGGTAACGGGCTATAAAGTTTGTTACCGATAAGTTCGTACTGGAGACGCGTGCTTGTAGGATGCGTCTCCTTTGATTGGCACCCAGGGTCGCCTTTTTTCCCACATCAGAGACGCATGTTGTTATCTCGTCTGTGTGTCTATGTCTTATCCTTTCGACACCACTCGCTCTCTCGTCGTAGAAGCTAGGCCACTCCTGTTTCGACAACAACACTCGCTCCCTCTCTCCTCAAAAGGTCACTTTCTTGATCTGTGTGCTCAGATGTCCCCGCCGTCCTGTTCCATTCGCTGCCGCCAGCTGCACACGCTCTGAGGATTGCGCGACGGCGAAAGGGGCCAGAGCGGACATCGACCGCGCCATCCTCTGCGCCTCCGATCCTCCTGCTCGGCCGCGCTCGCCTCGTAGAAAGTCCTCTTTTAGGTGGAAATTAATTGGCCCATTTTATTGGAATTCTTCAACTGTCTTTTTGTGTGATGAATTATGCTCATTTGGTGTATGGAATGCAGATGGCGTCTGCGGCTTGGGCTTGGATGAACAGACAACCCAAGAAGATTGGGAGAATTTCTTAAGCGGGGCCAATGGTTTTCTAAATCAAGCAGAGGTGGACATGAGAAACCGTGGTGTCCAGGTAATGCTTTGCCCCTGTATTGATTGTCTCAACCAAAAGAAATTCACACAACGGGAAATCATTTTTCATCATTTGGTCACACGTGGTTTCACAAAACATTACACGTGTTGTAATAAACATGGTGAGGATGGCCTTAATGAACTCGAAGCAAGCTGCCTAAATGAAGGTGAAGTACGACACCATGCTAACCATGATAAAGACCTTGATGACAGTGGACTTTTTGAGGGAAATGAACCATTATTCCCACCAAATGTGTTGAGGCCTGAGGATATCCCTGATCAAGAAGTTAGGGGCTTCGATGATGGTGAGGTGTTGCAACGTGTGCACAATGTTGATCAAATGTTGTGGGATATTGAGTTTCAACGAGTGTACACACCTTTTGAATTAGCGAGGCTGAAGTAGTTCATTGAAGATTCAAAGAAACCCCTCTATCCAAATTGCCAGAAGTACTCTCGCCTTTCTGGTGATCTAAAACTTCTGCAGCTTAAGGCAGATCATGGTTGGAGCAACAAAAGTTTCAAACATCTATTGGATGTGCTTAGAGACATGCTACCTGAAGGAAACCAAATAGAAGAGTCTGTCTATGAGGCGAAGAAAATAATCTGTCCTCTGGGAATAGAGGTTGAAAAAATCTATGCATGCAAGAACAATTGTGTATTATTTTATGGAGATTATGCAGACCTTGACAAGTGCCCCAAGTGTGTCTATGATTGGTACAAGAGGAAAAAGGATGGTGGACATGATAATAATACTGATGACGAGAACAAACCCGGCAAGATCAGAGGCAAGAAGAAGAAGGCTAACAGTGGGTCTCCTGTGAGGGTGGCATGGTATTTTTGCATCATTCCTCGGCTGAGAAGATGGTTCGCAACACGAAAGGAGGCCCAACTCTTGCATTGTCATGACGAAGGCTGAAAGGAGCTTAATTATAAGAAAGATGGCAAGTTTAGGCACCCCGCAGATGCAGCGCAATGGGGTAACATTAATACCCACTTCCCATAGTTTGACGACGCAATGAGCATACGGTTTGCTATGAGCACAGATGGCGTGAACCCATTCGGTAACCCGAGCTCAACACATAGAACCTGGCCTGTCGTGCTGTCATTCTACAACCTTCCACCTTGGCTATGCAAGAAACAGAAATATATGATGCTGACAATATTGGTCTCCGGGCCAAAGCAACCTGGCGACCGTATTGATGTCTACTTGAGGTCACTAGTTGATGCCTTGAAGATATTGTGGAAGCCTAGTGTGCCAGAGGTTTGGGATGAGTACAAGCGTGAGGAGTTCACAATTCATGGCATGTTGTTTACCACCATCAATGACAACCCGGCTCAGCGCAACCTCTCTAGCAAGAGTAAAAGGAAAGGTGCAGCTTGCCCACACTTCTTGGAAGATACTTGTGCAATATGGCTAAGACATTCAAAGAAATACGTATTTTTGGGGCACAGTCATTTCCTCAGCAAGAAATATCCATACTGGGCCATGGATTATCATTTTAATGGGGAAAAGGAGAATCGAGAGGCGTCATTGCATATGACTAGAGATCTGGTCCCCTTGAAAGTCAAGGACATCAAAACTATCGAGGAGTTACCCAAACTGACTGAAAAAACCATTGACAAAAGAAAGAAACGAGATGGTGAAGAAGAAGAAGGAATGTGGAACAAGAAATCAATTCTATGGGAGCTAGAATATTGGCCGACGTTAGATGTGCATCATTCGATTGACAACATGCACGTCAAGAAGAATGTGTGTGAAGCTACTTGTGGAACATTGCTACAACATAAGTCCAAAGGAAAAGATCACAAAACTGCAAGGGAGGATCTTAAATAGCTGGACATTAGGCCGGAGCTCTATGCAGAGGAAACAGAGACGAGGACGAACCTTCTCATTGCTGCAACCACCTTGTCAAAGGCAGATAGAAAAGAATTCTGTCAGTTTTTCCATGATTTGAAAGTACCTTCAGGCTACTCATCAAACTTCAAGAGGCTTGTGTCAGTGAAGGACAAGAAAATGAATTTCAACTTGATGAAATCTCATGATTGCCATGTGTTGATGACAGCTTTTCTTCCTGTTGCACTTAGAGGTATCGAGACAGAACTGGTTCGCGACACGGTCACGAGCTTGTGTTTATTCTTCAATGCAATAGAACAGAAGGTGATTGATGAGGAAACACTATTGTACTTGGACAGGAGGCATTTCGAGACCCTATGCCTGCTTGGAACTACCTTCCCAGCGTCATTCTTTGATCTCATGTTGCATCTAACAGCACACCTAGCGAGGGAAATCTAGTTTCTTGGCCCATCTTATCTTCATCAGATGTTTCCAGATGAGAGGTTCTATGGATTCCTGAAATCATTGGTACATAACCGGTTATTTCCGGAGGGAGCCATTGTTCGTGGTGACGAGACCATCGAAGCAGTGCAGTGGGCCATGGGTTATATGGACCCACAAAAATCCATTGGTGTGCCTCGCTCACGACATGAAGGTAGGCTTTCAGGTGTTGGGACCATGGGGAAAAGGTCAGTCACTCCGGATGCAGATGCCTTTAAAAAGGCTCATTTCACTGTGATACAACAGCTGCACCTAATTACACTGTTTGCCAATGAGCTCAAACGACAACTATGTGAAGACAACCCTAACCATGGTAGGGCTTGGCTTGCAAAAATGCACATGCAAGGTTTCAGCAGGTGGCTTCGAGATTATGTCGAGACATGCAGCAATAATGCTGTAATTACCGACGAGATAAGGAATCTAGCAGTGGGGCTATTGTTCACTGTTACAAGATACGAAGAAATGGATATCAATGGATACACGTTCTACACCATGACCCAGGATAAAAAGAGCGTCTATCAAAATAGTGGTGTCCGTGTATGGGCCGTCGTTGATGATAGTCATGACGATGATGATGACACGGAAACAGACACATATTATGGTCAAATAGAGGAGATATGGGAGCTTGATTATGTATGATTGAAGGTAGCCTTATTTCGGTGTAGATGGGTCACCAATGGGAAGAGAGCTGTGAGCAATGACATATATGGTTATGTTAGTGTTGATCTCCGGGTCTTTGGTTACAAAAACAAACCATTTGTCTTTTCCAACAATGCTGAGCAAGAGTTCAATGTACCTGACCTTGCAAAGAAGAACTGGTTTGTCGTTATGCCTAGAAAAAAAAGGATTGTGAGGATTGAAGATGTGGTTGAGGAGGAGGAATAAAACCAGTTTGACGAAATTCCATCCTTTGACACTTCATAAAAGCCCCAACTCTTCGGAACTAACAAAACACCGTACTTGTGAAGCGACCATAGTGAAAAAATCCATATACTGAAATCAAGGAAGAAAAAGTAAGCCTAATTTCTGCTGAATCCTTTTTCTAATGCAGGAGGATAAGTCTATTGGTGGAAATGGAATCCCTTTTGTAATATAAAGGATGCGATGTATTGGTGGAATTTCAATCCTTTTTGTAATATATAGGATGTGGTGGAATTTGAATCTTGCTTGTAATATATTCTGCCAAAGATACTATATATACTCTGTTTATATTATGCTTTAGTTCAGTAACGGGCAAGAGATGAGGATTAATGAACCCAGGTCGCCTTTGTTACGGGCAAGAGACGAGGACTAACGAACCAGCGTCGACTTTGTTACTGGCAAGAGACGAGGACTAATGAACCAGCGTCGCTTTTGTTATGGGCAAGAAGATATGCGAAATCACGAACAGATTACATCAAAAGAGACAGAGATTAGATATGTGAAATCACGAACACACATCGATCTTGCTCACAGGTCGTCGATCTTGCTACATGTGGTCATCGAACAAGCTCCATTTCTGCTGATGGCTTAGAGACTTGATTCCTGGCATGACTAATTAAAGAAAGCTTTTGTGTTGCAACCCTAATTTTAGTTTATAAGACAGAAGCTATCCTTAATTATGCTCATCTTACAAGGAAAAATAATGAGATATGCTCCATCCAAATTCTGGCTGCTTCCTCATCTTACAAGTGAACACAAGAGAAAAATACAGAGAGGGTGGAAACATATCCCTTAAAAAATCCCTCCTTCTGGAGGAGAAGGGGGAAGCAAAGGAAGCCCACGTCTGATGGAAAAGCTACAGCAGGATTTCCGTCGGCTTCTTCATCCTAATGCTAGGAGGTTTTGGGCTACCTTCCCTGGACACGGCCGCGAGCAAGGGGTATGTCACAAGGATTCTTCTAGCAGCTCTGTTCAAGGGATGAGCAACCCAATCACCCCCTATCACAAGAATTCTTCCAGCAACTGAGAGATCGAGGAGGAGGAAGAAGAGAGAAAAGCAAAAGCTTGCACCCTACAAGATCTATTCTTTGCGCCATAGCTAGATCTAGATCTAGAGAAGAAGGAAGCAAGTGCCTTGCTTTAATGTATCAGAAGAAGGAACCATATCCTAGCTAGATCTAGATCTAGAGAAGAAGGAAGCAAGTGACTCTCTTTATTGAATCAGAAGAAGGAACCATATAGCTAGATCTAGATCTACTAGAGAAGAAGGAAGCAACTTGAAGTGAGGAGGACCGATAGGCGTCGGTACCTTTTTATAGAAAAAAAGGAAGAGATAAAATCAAGAGCACAGGAACGGCCGAGAAGGTTCCCAAGACGGTCAATGACGAAACTGTTGCTAGTCAATGGCTGAGAAGAGATAAAATCAAGAGCATAGGAACGGCCGAGAAGGTTCCCAAGACGGTCAATGACGAAACTGTTGCTAGTCAATGGCTGAGAGCAGAGCTGCAGAGGTAGTGATTCCAATGTAGAATTAAATGATACGCAGAGTAAGCAAACATCGTCTCCAACGGCCGTGTTTGGATGGTAGATGTTAGTGTTACTGTTAGTGGTAGTTTTTAACACCTCCAAATTAACATATGTGTTTAGCTCCAAAGTGTTAGTTTTGGTGTCAGCCGTGCGCAGGCACCGACGGCGGCTACGGCGTGGAAAAAGAAAGGCTTTTAATTTCTCTGTTTTGCAGCGAAGACTGTAGGCTGCGTTGCGAAATGGTGAAGTTCACACAAATTATTGGAATAGGAAATCAGTAGTAGATTAGCTTTTGTATGATGCTCGAATTATCTGTGTAAAATTTTGGGACAGCAGCAAATTTGACGCGGGTTATCAGCCCCGCGTCGCTAATGATTGTGGGGCCCAGTTCTATTCAAATGAAGAACAGTTCCCATTTCTCCTTTTAATCTGCAATCAAATGTTGTAACAAGTATTTCTTTGTCGTTATTAGTCCAAATTTGATACTTTTTATTCTAAATTTTTCTATAATCACCATCTATTCATTAATTTCATAGTTTAGTGCACATTCCGTTTGTTGAGTGATGTTTATATGCCTTATTTTGTTCTTTGTAAGTACAACATACAAATAATATTTGTTTTACACAACCATTAGTGATGGAACTTTACATTTCGTAAGCTTAAGGTGAACACAAGGTTTTGTTCAGTTTTCAAATGCATATGAGTTCGAACATGTTCCAAAGTGTGGAAAACTTCAATGTCCAAGCAAACATTGTAGGAATCTATGTGAGATATGAAGACATTTGTAAACAAGTATATTATTCCTTCATCGATACCACTTGAAGTTTCGAAGACAAGTTTTGGTACCCAAATTATGTTGCCAAGACAATTTGTAGATTTTTTAGAGCAAGTGATGAATATACCAACCGTGGTTGGGGTGATTTCGGTGTATGGCAGCCAAGAAGAGGCTCGGTGTGCTGAGTGGAACACTTCGGTGCACAACAGGCAAGTGCACGTCATTGATGAGGCTGAAGGCAGTGAAGTCATGCCAGAAACTGAATAGAAGGCCGAAGCATAGATGAGGTAATCGATGAAACAAGCTGAAACTGAACGCATGAAAGCAGTGGATGACACGAGAATAGTTCCTTTGTGTGCAGATGTGCCAAGCAGAATTGTCATTATAGGCACCGAAGTCAGCAAGGAAGAGGAAGATAGGCTTCTATAGTTCATTCGACACAACCAGGACGTCTTCGCATGGTCCAAGTCAGATTTGATGGGGGGTCATCGCTCTGTCATAGAGCATGCTCTAAACACATAATCGAAGGTCAGACCGAAGCAGCAGTGGCAGAGGCCAATGTCGGACGACAGGGTCAAGCCTTCGGAAGCCGAAGTGCAAAAACTGCTTGACGCAAGAATCATAAGGGAGGTGCGGTACCTAGTATGGGTGGCCAATATTGTGATGGTACCAAAGAAGAATGGAAACATGCGCATGTGCATCGACTTCACAGAGCTCAACAAAGCATGCCCGAAAGACCCCTACCCACTCCCAAGAATCGATATCATCATCGACTAGGCAGCGGGCTGCGAAATGTTAAGTTTGCTAGATTGTTTCTCTGGGTATCACCAGGTGTGGATGCGAAGGGAGGACGAGGCCAAAACGGGCTGCACAACCCCCTTCGGAATTTTCTGTTTCGTCAGAATGCCAGAAGGCCTTCGTAATGCTGGACTCACTTTCAATCGTATGATGAAGCTGATCCTCGGTAGTCAGTTGGATCGCAACGCTTCGGCTTACATAGATGACATAGTCATCATGAGCGAGAAGGAAACGGATCACAATGCAGATCTGACCAAAACATTTGACAATATGAGGCATAATGGGCTCAAATTAAACCCAGAGAAGTGCATCTTCGGTATTCG
This sequence comes from Cenchrus americanus, assembly GCA_947561735.1. NCBI lineage: Eukaryota > Viridiplantae > Streptophyta > Magnoliopsida > Poales > Poaceae > Cenchrus > Cenchrus americanus. The sequence continues at coordinate 157,243,218 of OX387242.1, read as the reverse complement.
TACGAGGCAGCTTTTGGGTTGCATGGTATCCAAACGAGGCATACAGGCCAATCCTCAAAAAATTGAGGCGCTACGAAGAATGCAGCAACCAAGCAGCAGAAAAGAGATGCATAGGCTGACGGGCAGGATTGCATCGCTGAACAGATTCATCTCCAAGGAAGCCGAACGAAGCTTACCCTTCCTTAAGGTGCTTCGCGCGAACACGGTTTTTCAGTGGGGTGTGGAACAGCAACAAGCCTTCGAAGATCTAAGAAACTATTTGGAAGAGGTGGCAATCATGTCTAAGCCATCCTCGAAGGCCGACCTATTGTTGTACATTGCAGCAACCGACACAGCGGTTAGCGCCGTCTTGGTAGAGGAACGAATGGAGGCAGACACTCTGAAGCAGTTCCCCATTTACTACGTCACCGAAGCCTTAAGCGGTTCGAAGCTCTTTTACTCAGAGATGGAGAAGATGGCATATGGAGTTGTGATGGCCAAGAGGAAGCTTCGACACTATTTTAAGAGCCAACCACCTTCCCCCTTTGAGACATGTTCGAAAACAAAGAATCAATGGGAAGGATAGGCAAATGGGCTACAGAGTTAGCTGAACATGTCATAAACTTCATCTCCCGCAGCGCTACCAAGTCCCAGGTCTTGGCTGGTTTTGTTGCTGACTGGACACCTTCGGCCATGGATGAGATCCTGTTGTCACGGAGCCGGTATGGGAAGTTCAATGTGACGGAGCGTATTGTCATTTGGGCTTGGCAGCAGCGGCGGTTCTCAAGTACCCTTCTAGTATCAAGCTTCGGTATGCGCTGCGGTTGAATTTTGACAATTGCACAAATAACATGGTAGAATACGAAGGCTTGTTGCTCGCGTTTCGGAGGGCCAGGGCGGTTGGGGCGAGAAGACTCATCATCCTAACAGACTCCGAGTTGGTGGCTAGACACATCGAAAAACCTTACAAGGCCAAGAAGCCAGATTTGATGACGTACAAGCAAGCTGTGTGAAGCATGGAGAAGTTCTTCCTCGGCATAACAGTCAAAAGCTTTCCTCGGCACTACAACAAAGAAGCCAATGCCATAGCAAAAGCAACAGCTCTAGTCGAGCCCCTGCCCCCAGATGTGTTTTATGAAACAACGACTGTGAGATATGCTGCTAACGAAGCGGCACCTCCCAAGTTTGTGAACGTCATACATAGTGAAGATTGGCGTGCCCCAATAGTGGTGGCAATCAAGGGCTATTATGAGGCCGGAGATGGGGTCGTCGACAAAAGAGTGGCCATCAGGGCAAGGAATTATCACATCATTGACGGCAACTTGTACCGAAAGGGAGTGTGTGCCCCACTGCTAAAATGCATATCAGTAACCGAGGGCAAGCAGATGCTCCATGAAATTCACAGCGGCATGTGCTAACATCACATTGTCACGAGAGCCCTAGTACAGAAGGCTTTTCTTCAGGGTTTCTACTAGCCTTCGGCAGTGGTAGATGCACATGACATTGTGCGCCAGTGCCCAGAATGTCAGCGCCATGCGCCATACAGCAAGTTCGCCTCCAATGAGGTACAGTTGATACCCCCAGTATGGCCCTTCGCTCGGTGGGGAATAGACATCGTCGGCCCACTGCCAACAGCGCCAGGAAACTACACCCATGCGGTAGTGGCAGTGGAATACTTTTCCAAGTGGGTAGAAGCAAAACCATTGTTAAGCATCACATCGGCCACAATACAGAAGTTCTTTTGGCAGAATATTGTATGCCACTTCGGTGTACCGTACGAAGTCGCCGTGGACAAACAATTCAGAAGTTCTTTTGGGAAAATATTGTATGCCGCTTCGGCCACAATACAGAAGTTCTTTTGGCAGAATGGCAAGCAATTTGGTAGCACTGACTTCAAAGAATTATGTACTTGTTTGGGCACCAAGCTATGTTTCATTTCGGTTTACCATCCACAGTCCAATGGGGCAGTAGAATGGGCTAACGGAGTAATTTTCACTGGCATCAAAAGGAATATGACTGAGTTGCCCAAGAGCAAGTGGGCTGAGGAGCTACCGAGGGTGATCTGGTCTCACATCACCACAACTTCTAGAACCACACAGTTTTCACCTTTCAAGTTGCTTTACGGTGAGGAAGCCATGCTACCCGAGGAGTTGTGCCTGGGAACCTGGAGGGACGTCCCTCCCAGTGACGAAGCCGTCAAGACTTCGGTCCAGAACATTGAGGAAGCACGCTTACAGGCTGGAACCAACTTTCTATCTTACCAAGAGGAAACCAGAAGATGGAAGAACAAGAAGATTTGACCGAACCTCATACCGTCGGGAGACCCGGTCTTACGCAAGATCCCGAAGGGAAAATTAAAAGGCAAGATGCATTGCAAGTGGGAAGGCCCGTTCATAGCAACCGCAACGACAAATGAAGCAGCTTTCAAGTTGCGCCGGCTGAGCAGCCAAGAAGAGCCTTACACGTGGAATGTGGACATGCTCTAGAAGTATTTCATTTAAATCGCGCCGGGGAGCGACCATTTGTATCTTCGTTTTTGATCTTTGCTTCTTTTCCTTTTCGGAGTTTGTATTATATGAACAATAAGTAGGGGAACATACTCTTTTCCTCATGGGGGAGGCTTCGCAGATCCTCGATGGATCCGCGGAGTGTGAGGTTTTTAACGAGGCGGACTCGGGTACCTTTTTGACGTGTAATATAAGTCAGTATTTCCCCCATGTTTACTGACCGACTCTTTTTTGATCGAGCTATTTCGCAATTTCGCCGAAGTTATGCTTCGGCGAGATAAGTAACGGCGCAGACGCGGATAGCATTGAGTAAACCCAGACTACGCCTGTCACTTATTATCGTGACCAAAGGGAAAAGTCCGCTTGACACGACATAGTGGCCCCGTTATTGCCTAAGTGAAAGCACGCTTGATGCGATGCATCGGTCCCGTTACGACTCAAGGAAAAGTCTGATCGATGCGGCAAAATGGCCCCGTTATTGCCTAAGTGAAAGAACGGTTCATGCGATGCATCGGTCCATTATGACTGAAGGAAACGTCCGCTCGACGTGGCTGAATGGCCCCATTATGGCCTAAGTGAAAGCACGCTTGATGCGATGCATCGGTCCTGTTATGACCGAAGGAAAAGTCCGCTCGATGCGGCAAAATGGCCCCGTTATGGCCTAAGTGAAAGCACGCTTGATGCAATGCATCGGTCCTGCTATGACAGAAGGAAAAGTCCGCTTGACGCGGCACAGTGGCCCTGTTATGGCCTAGGTGAAAGCACACTTGATGCAAAGCATCAGTCCCGTTATGACCGAAGGACAAAGTCCGCTCGACGCGGCACAATGGCCCCGTCATGGCCTGAGAGAAAGCATGCTCGACGCGATGCATCGGTCTCGTTATGACCTAAGAATCGCTTCACTGCGCGCCGGATCCTTAGAAAATTCCACAAAGAAACGTTTGGCGGACTCATTTTGGACCCAGTAGCACTGCGTGCGGTATCTTAAAAACTCAGAATATGACACGCCCGGATGACGAATGCTAAATTTGGTCCACACGATCGGGGCAACAAAAAACGAGTTCAGTGATAAGGGCGGCTCGCTCGCACCTTCGGTTCCCTGCGCAGGCACCACCGAGGGGACCTGTGCAAAGGCACCCCGCATTAGTGTTTGGTACAATCACAGTGGCAAAAAATACTTTAGTTTACTGAATTCTAGTTTTAGACCCCTCAGACCTCAGGTTCAGCAGCGCCGGTCGGTGGGGGACCAGTCTCGACAGCACCCGCATCCTCGGAGCGAGCTTCGCGTGCCGGAGAGCTAACGGCGAGCAGCGCGGCTTCAAGCTCAGCTGCGTGCGCCACATCGTCGACGTTACTCCTAGTTGGCCCACCCGTAGTTTCATTCACTTCCTCAACCGGTGCGTGGACGGTGTCTTCAGCGTTCGTAGCGGTGGCTTCAGGGCAGGTGCGGGCCGCGAGCGCAGCATGTTCAGCCCCCACAGCATGCTCCGCATCATTGACGGGGCTCTCTTCCGCAGGGACGGCGCGCTCCGCCCTGTCATCGTGCGCAGCCTCGGCGCCTTGCCCCATCAAACCTTCGGCTTCGAGGTCAGCGCTACGGCCCGTCTCAGAACCTCCATACTCTGCGCCAGCGACGGCCCCACCTTCGGCAGCAATACCTTCGGCGGCAATCAACGGGATCCCGGTCATCTCGATCTAGTTGCCTTCCTCCATGAACAAAGGCTGAGGGAGCACACCACCGGCGTGGCGAGACCGAAGTCGCGCCGCGACCCGCGCCTGCAAGCGAGGCCCTATCTGCACAAGGAAAGAGAACACAGTCATATCATCGTAAATCAAGGGCGGTTGAGTGCGTTGATACGAAAATGCAAATCACTTCACCGCACCTGACCACTTAAGAGAACAGATTCTGCATGGGTAAGGCGGGACCCGCATTCGGCGAAGAAGGTGTTCATGAAGTTCTTGGCAAGGTTCTTGGCAAGCACTTGGAGTTTTGACACGTCTAGCTCCGCATCGCTGGGCCACTTGAAGTCGTCCTTTGTCAAGCGCCGGATATCGCTTTTGCTGACGGTTTTTTCCGATGAAGGGCGATCCGCGGGGACCAAGGAGCGCACGGAATAAGCCAGCGTGCGGACCCCAAGTGCGGCCCCAAGATCGCCGAAGATCTTGGTGTTCATGGTGATGAGATCGAAGCAGGCGCTTACCCATTCATAAAAGGACCCGACAGTGCACTGGGGGAATGAAGTTGGCAGGGCGTCACGGTTGCACTGCGCCAGCAGTTCCAGCACCTCGGAACGCAACACCTCCGCGCTTCGTATATGTTCTGTGTGGTACCATTCCAGGAAGCCGTTCAGTCAGCCTGCCTCGTTCTTCGCATCGGCCAGTTCAGTGTCTTTGTTGCGAAGTTGGACGCTCAAGTCCTCCTTCACTTTGGCTATCATTTCCACGTCAAGGCGAAGCATTTCAAGGGCAGCCTGGGATGTCTTGGCTTCATTCTCTTTCTCCTGTTGAAGTCGTTGGTTTCGTTTTTGCTCTGCGGCCAGCAGTTTCTCAAGCTCGGTGACCTGGTTCTGCAGGGACGCGGCCGCTGCAGCCGACGACTCCTTCACTTCTTTGTCCTCCCGCTCCTGCTTTCAGGCAAGACACCGCGACGCCACGAAGTTTTTCAATGCCAAATCGCCGCAAGCGGTTATCAGGTCTGTGGAGCTAAAACCACCAAAGTATTCCTCTTCGTGGGGGATCGCGAAGCTTGACCCAGCTTCCTCCAAGAATTTGTGCTCATGACCACCGCTCATCAATCCCAAGAAGCGGATTTGTTTCCCATCAATCAACTTCACCTTGGGGGATCTGAAGACGGGCAGTGGCAGCTTGGGGCTCCTCCAGCATCACACGGTAGTTGCTGCTTTTGGGGTCTTCCTCTTATTCAGCTTCGGCAACAAAGTCATCTTTTTCAGCACCCGTCGCCGAAGTCGAGGCGGACTGACCAGTGGTTTCAGATGAAGAACTTGATGACCTGGTGGAAGCCGAGCTAGATTTTCCTTTGTCGCAAGGGGCTTCATGACCGAGGGGTGGGGGGCTTCGGCCACGAGAAGCTTCGCCAACTAAGGACACGATACGAACATCGCTCTCTTCATCGCTATCTTTCTCCTTTGGTCTAGGCGGCAAAAGCAGTGGTCCGCCAACTTTTCCACCAGCTCCTCCCGAAGGCGATTACGGATCCGACGATGCCGGTCTCAAGGTCTACAACACGCGTTCCCTTGGCGGTCGGGGGTGAGTCTGTCGGCCAGGTGCCACGCTTCTTCCGGTCTTTCCTTTCGGTCGCAGCGGTGGCTGCAGCCGCAGGAGAAGTTTTCGGCATGTGGCGACGTCACAGTCTCACCCACATCCGCTTCGGCAGTGCCGAGCGCAACAGCTTTCCTCTCGGCTACCTTGTGATTGTTGACGGTGAATTTCCGTCAACCTAGAGTACTTGTTATACATTGGTTTCGATTATGATTTGCAACTAACCCGCCACTAGGCATACTAATGATGTAACAAGTTCACACTTGCATGTCGATTTTGGAGTTTATTGTTTACGCAGGAAACCTACGCTAAAGAGGAGACTTTCGCGATAAGTTCACCAAGCACTTTGAAAGAAGATCATGAAGCCCGACAAGAGTCAAGACACGCAATGAACATGACTCCAAATGACCCGAGGACCGAAGCGTCAACGCGCAAATCTTCAGGGACTCAACCAGAAAACAGCGAAGCTTGCATAGCAAGGATTCAAGCATTAACCGTGAAGGAAACGACGTCAAAGGCCCACATGGAAGTGCACACAAATAAGGAATCGTGCAACAAGCAACTGTGGAGGAACACGGGCCCGAACCGACCCAGAAAGGGCCTGGGCCGGTCGGCCCAGTCGGATCGGCCCAGGGGCTTTTTGGCCTAGTTCGCGACGCCCTTTGCCCTAGGTGTTCGCCTATTTATTGCCTCCGCCGCCGTCGGTCGCCACATCGAACAAATCATTCTACCGACGCCGTTCACCAGAGAGTTAGATGAGCTCGTCGCAAGGATCAACGCCGGTGGAGAGAAGGAAGCAAGACGAGGACTCCAAGCCGCTAGCCAAGGGGTGTTCCCAAGCACCATCGCCGCCATCTTCATCGACGACGTTCTCCGGAGTCTCCATCACCCCTATGTGCTTCAATCCGTGTAAGATGATGGGGTAATGTCTCCGTTCATCCCTAGGGTTAGACGGATGCATGCTATGTGATCGCTACTTGATTCGTGGTTTCAATCTATTCCTTTCATGTTGATGATGGTTTGATGATTAAGGTTAGCTACCGTGTTTTTCAGGCGTATGATATCTGCTACTCCCATAGATTCCATCAACATACCGTGTCCATCATAGGTCTAGTCACGATTACCTTTGTGTAGTGACAGTACGAGGGGAGGGAAAGGGCGAAACCGTGGTCACAACCCCCGGTAGATTGGTTTACCACTCTCGTGTAGTAGATGCATATCCATGTTATCCTAGATCCTATGGAGGGAACGCTTATCTTTCTTAATCACTCTCTTGAGTCCACCCTTTACCATCTAGTTTAACCCTAGATTTGTTTGATCAACTTAGATTAACTTAGGGTAGATTGTCTTTACCTTTAGATTAATACTCTCTTTAAAGGTTTCCCTAGTCAACTAGATTAGTACTTGGTTAAGTGCTACCAATCCCCTTACTCCGCGGATTGACAAGAACCTTGGGAATCTCGTGGTGAAAAAGGTGTAGGTCCGTACGCTTGCGGATCGTAGGTGGATACGAGTTTTATCCGTCAACAGCAATGCATAGTGGAGCCGAGGCGTTCTGGCATGATGACCTTGAAAAACTCGAACATGCGGTTCGTGCGAGATCCGTTCAGCTCCACCACCGTGTTCTTGTACTCTTTCGGTGACACAGGGCCAGGGATGAAATCGCCGTGATCCTGTGAATCAGCAAATAGAAGCAACCATTAGGCAAACCTAGGTAACATGTGAAGCATACACTGATGCAAGGGATCGGCGAAGGGCACAAAACTCACGGGCAGAGGTGAAGCCAAAAGCCTTCATCCAATCTTGGCACAGGATGCCGCCGATGTCGGCCGCCCAGGCATCGTCGGCCACTGCCCACCCATCAAGTAGCGGGCACACGGGAATGCTCCGGTACTCATCAACAATGTCGCGAGTGTTGTACTTACGAGCGAACCGACGGAGCATCATGACGAATTCATCCCCTTCGGGGTAGGATGGATTCTTCGTGTACGAGTCATGAAGAGGGGGTAGCTCCCTCGTAGCCAGTGGGTGCGGCTCCCCAGGGGTGGGTGGAGTCACGGTGTGGTACAGCCAGTGTTGTTGCCAATCCGAAGGCCACCTGTTGTGGTACGCGGTCATAGGGCTGACGACACCAGACTTGTATGAGAAGTTCAAACAACCAAACTGGCAGCCTTTCTCCACAGTGTTGTCCCCCTCCTCTTCGAAGATGGTGCGACGTTGGTGATAACAACTTCATTCTCTTGGGGCATCAGCACGATCTCCCTTCGTTTCGCCCTTTCTCTCCCCTCGTACTGTCACTACGCGAAGGTAATCGTGACTAGACCTATGATGGACACGGCGTATTGAATGGATCCAAGGAAGCATTTGAGCTCTACACCCTTTACGGCATGGTAGCTAACCTTAAGCATTAAAGTATATTCAACACATGATGATGGATATATGTTCCAACAAAGTACGATTACATCTAAAGATCGATTACAACCCATGGACGAATAAGGAGATTACCCCATCAAGGTGCTAGACATAGCACTGTTGATCATGGTCGCCCTTCGGACAGTGTCTTCCTTCTTCTCCACTTGTGGGTGCTTCCTGCGAGGTGGTCGATCCACCTCTGGATATCTCCCTCCTCTCTCTCTAGCTTGTGGATGTCCTCCTGGTACGAATGGCACTCTCCTCTGCGAATGGCCGCGCCTCCAGGGCTTTAGGGTTGAAGATCTTTCGGGTGCAAGGAAAGGGGGGCCGAACCGACCCTCGGAGTGGGCTAGGCCAGCCAGCCTGGGCCGACCGGCCCAGGCCCATTTCGGCCCGGTTCGGTCGCCCCTTCGCTCCCGTGGGTCCTCAGGTGATTATGCACTTTGCCCCTTCCACTTGCATGATTTTGACGATGTCATCCTCACGTCCAAGATGGAGGTTCTCCGCGCATGAAGTTCGGTCTTTTACACTTCAATCCCCGGGGGTGTTCCTTCGTAACACTTCGGTCCTCGCCACCATTGGAAGTGATTTCATCAAGCTCATGAACATGAACAAGACTCCGTAACTGCTCCTTTGAACTTATTGCGAATCCGTACTTTATGTCCATGTTTTCCTACATAAACACAACACTTCCAAATGCATGCACAGAGATGAACTTGTTATATGATTAATGTGCCTAGTGGTGGGTTAGTTCCACAATCAAATCCAAACCAAAGTGTAATGAACATGTTTGGTGTACCAAAATACACCATAAACATGCGTCAGGAATCCCATGTATCGAGTTTCGCTCCGGCGCCAGACAGGAACGGGTCATGCGGGACGCCTCGGAGACCCATTTTGGCTGCGGTGGCGTCGTGGACCGTTTCGGTGCCGAAGGTGCGGTTGGGGTGTTGGCCCTGGCTCTGTCGGAGAAGCACCGCAACAGGTAAGCGCGTTGGACATGTAAAGGCCGCCGTACGAATGAGAGACAAGAAGTGCCGCGTGTAAAGGAGGCTCGACCGTGTAGAGACACGCTGGAAGCCCGTACGAAGCAAAGCAAGGAGTTACTGTTATACCCTTAAAAAGTGTGTAAAGCCCTTTGTCAGGAACGGAAAAGGTGTAATTGGAGTGTTTGAGCGTCCCTAGGGCCTCCTATAAATAGAGGTTCCCTCATAACCAACACGACACACATTAATGAGAAGAGAGCTCCAAAGGCTCTGATTTGATCTTAAGGCTTTCGGTTTTTAGATCTTCGTATTTTCTTTATAGTAAAGTGTAGCATTAGCAGTAGCAGTAGCGGTAGAAGTAGAAGCAACTTATTCATAGTATAGAGTAGCTAGCTTGACAAAAGCAGCTGCACCGGCAGAGCATCACACTCGTCTCCGGAGGGGCCTTCGGCCGCGTCCCCTTCGGACGAGAGCGGAACCATCAAAGGGCTGTTGTGTTGGCGTCTATGTTCAGACCTGATTTCCACCAACACGGTGACGCAGCGTTGCTGCTCGTTGGCAGGCTTGCATTGTTGAGAAAAGAGCAGAGATGTTGGGGCCTCGGGCTGTAGCAAGCTGTGGTAGGGAGAACAGGAAGGAGGTGGCGTGTTGGGTGCTTGGCTTCGAGAAAGCATGCAGCGGCTGCTGCTACTGGTGGTCGCTTGCCGATTTTGGAAAAGGAGGAGGATTGCCGCTACTTGGCTTGAATTTGAGCTCCTCTGCTCGATCTTGTAGGAATCGCAAGAGAGAGGGGCATCAACCTGCTGGCTTGCTCGAGCCAGGAGCTCAGGGTATGGCGCCCCAGGTTGCTGCTGGGTATTTTTGCTGTTTGAGTTTGTGCCATCGATTGGAGGAGGAAAACTACTACTGGTAGGTTTCAGACCATGGGTGGCTTGCTCGATGCAAGAAATCAGAGAGAGAGGTTGTTGCTGTCTGTTTGGAAAAGGAGAGAGAAGAGACACTATTGGGCTTTGTTGGTGGTGGCATCCTAAGGAAGATGAACTCCCATATAGTTGGGCTCACCATGGAAGAGAAGCAAAAAGTCCCATATAGTTTGGCTTGAATTTGAGAAAAGGAACTGGGCTGTTGGTTTGCTTCCGGTGGAGAAGGAAAATACGGCTTGCAGCTTGGATCCGAGGGAAGCAGGGGCAGGGTGCAGCCTTGCCTGATGGCTTGCTCGATCCAAGAAAGCATAGGGGTGCTGGCTGAATGACTTGACTGGGGAACAGAAAAGAAATTCCTGCCGCTCGCTTCTTGCTGCTCGATTGGAGAAAAAGGAAAGGGTGGTGCGGTTCGGTGGGGAAAAGAAAATAGCAGGGTTACTGCTTGCTTGCTGTAGATCCATCGAAGAATTCAGAGAGAGATCAAGATGCTGCTAGCTGATCTCGGAGAGAGAGATGGGAGAGAAGGGAGGGTACTTAAGGGAAGTAGTTAGAGTTAGAATAGATGAGTTTTAGATGGGCCTCGGCGGTTTGGGCCGAACTAAATTCAGCACGCGAAATAAATCGATAGCAATTTATTTCGTAGATCTGGGACAAATGAATTAGACTATTGTCTGGGACGAATTAAATAGCAAAGTATTAATCTAAGAAGCCGAAAAATATCATCATAATTCAAATGGGCTCTCAGGAGATTTAATTCAAATGAATTATAGTCTATTCCCCGAAATCGAACCAAATGCAAGAGATCAATTCGAAGAGTCAGAAAATAATTTCATATTCCATTTAAGAACTTCCAGAAAACTTTTGAAGAGATTGGGCTGGGAAAGACTACAAAGCGAACCGAGGAGTTAAAGAGCTCCAGGTGGCTTGGGAATGCACCTAGGGTCTCGATCAGCATACAGAAAGGCTCGGCCTTTGGCCGGATGGCGATTCAACGGTGGCGACAGGTGTTTAGCTGGCGAAGCAAAGCAGGACGGCGTCGTTAGCTTGGGTGCCAGCGCTGGCATGCTCGCTCGTGTGCGTGCATGCGCCAAGCAGTGCACGGGTGTTGCTACGAGCCCCTAAAGGCGAGGCCTTGCCTCCAAACGTGTGTGCGTGCGCAAGCCAACAACTTCACCTCGGTGGCGAGCTGAGCAATAGCGCATGTACAAAGAGCACACGGTAGTGCCTCAACCCGGCGAGCACACAATAGCGAGATACGTGAGGAACCGACGATTCATCAGCTGGTACAGTGAGCTAAAGGAAAAACCTTCCGCCTCCCTATGTGTAGGTCGGCGGTTTGACCGCGACGGTGACACAAGCAGGGCAGCGCGCTCAACGGCTAGAAGGACATAAGGGTCAAGCAGGGCGCGCTTGTGGAACGTCGGTAATGGCACCTGCAGGCGTAAGGCTCGACTCGATGGTCGGCACACAAGCGGCGGCGGCCGTGCAGTGGCAGCGGTGCGGTTCAACCTGAGCAGACTAAGGCAAAGATCAGTCATATGGCTCACGCACTAGTAGGTTGTGGGCTTGCCATGGTTTCTAACATGGCCAAGCATCCACGGTCGCTGATGTTCAAGGGCAACAGATACACGCACAGCACGAAGGCTGGCCAACACAGTCAGGATCACGAGACCAAGCAAGGTAACAGAGGATTGGCTTGGGTGTGTCCTGCTCACCAAGGGGCTCGCGGGGTGTCGAGACGAGGCAGGGAGACATCATATGGCCGCGAAGAGGTGAAGCAGGCAGGCTCGTCGTCGTGGTTCAGCTCGCAATTGTAGGTGTTGTCGTCGATCATCGTAGCATCGTGGTACTACCGGCGGCATTCCGGCTCCGGTTCCTTGTCCTCATGGTCGTTGACGTCCTTGGCGCTCGTGGTGATGGCTCCAGCTTCTCGTGCTTGCAGCAGACATGGACGGTTCGGGCTTGCTGTTGACAGTGCGGCGACGGAGTCCCGGCTCGGCGTGACCCGTGGAGTAGCCACTTCTGCTCCTCCCCGGTGTGAAGGTGTCGGCTCCCTTTCCTCTTCTCTGCTGCTCCCCCACTCCTCCTTCTTCACGAACAGCGGCGAGGTGGATCCCACAGGATGACTTCAGGGCACTGCAGTCTCATCGGCGGGCGCTCCTCTCCCCATTCCCTTCTTCCCCTCCTCTTCTCCTTTCTCTTGCGGCGGACAGGGAGACGGCCGGGGGATTGGATTTATAGGTGCGGCTGACTAGGGTTTAGATGCAGGCAGGTGGTGGAGATCCCTCGGCATCCGCACCCGAGGCCACGTGGCGCGCATCTAGCCGGAGCGAAGCGAGCTCGGCGTAGGGCAAAGGGCGGCTGCGCCGCGGCGCGTGCGTGCGGGCGTCACGGGATGAAAAGCAGGGAGGAAGAGGAAAAGGTGAGGGTGTGGCTGACTCGCAGGGCCCACATGTAAGTGGCACAGACGGTGGAAGTGGTGGTCGTTGGTGGGAGCTGGGCTGGCGTGCTGAAAAATTAGATGGGATAGCACGGTTGAGCAGGCCGGCGGAAAGAAAGAGGTGCTTAAACTGCCTAGAAGTTTTTCCTATTTCCCTAAACCTTATTCATGATTCAAATGTGTACTTTAAGTCAAATTTGAATCCCACGCAATTAAAATCCAAACAAAACCCAATAAACTCCAAATTTGCCACACTAAGATTTTATAATTCTTAAATTTTATTATTTTGCTCAAATTAAATCTAAGAATATAGGGAAGGATCAAAGAAGACATCCTTACAAATTAAATGAGCACTCAAATCCATTTAAAAAATTTTAAATCCACATTTTTGCAAACATTTACATTCCGAAAAAATCTAGGATGTTATACGCAAGACGTCGCATTCCCACCTACTCCTCATCGTCACCCTGACAAAACAGAAAAACTTGCATCCCCACATCTTCAAGTTACACCAAATATTCCATCCCCACCTCCTACTACTCATCCTGAAAAAATAGAAAAACTTGCATTCCCACATCCGCAAGAGACACACTAGTAGAAATATGATCATCCACGACGTTTTGCTTGTGATGACGATGCAAAACTTCGTCACAGAATGGGCTCTTTCTGTGACTAGATTTTCGGCTTCGTCATAAGTTACAAGTGTTGAAGATTTGCCTTGAATATTAAGACGAAAATAAAACAATTGTCACAAAACTCTAACTTGAAATCGTCATAGATTACATTTTCATGTTGTGACGAAACATAATCGTCATAGGTTATATTTGACATCATCATCATTTATTTGACTCGTTCGATACATCTAATGATGAAAAAAATTGGTCACAAATTAGATTTCACATCGTCATAGTTTATTTGCCTCATTTGGCATATCTAATGAAGAAACAAATTGGTCACAGATCAATTTTAGTGATCGTCATAGATAACGTGTCTGGGTTCCCCCATATGTACCACTTGACGTGCGATGCGTGGGCCACACTCCACCTTTTTTTGCATAGTGGGCACACACAATGGGCCAGAATTCCTTGTGCATGTGTTAACTAGTATTTGTCAAAAAAGACTGCTCTCGCGGAGCATCGAACCCGCAACCTACTGGTGCACAGGTAGGGGCACTACCACTGCATACCCAACCTTTTATGTTGATGTAATGAAGTTTCACTACGTGAAAAACTCACTTTGGTAATGGGCGTAGATCGCCTTTGGTAACGGGCAATGCACTGGTTACCGATCAAGTGTTACAAATAAGCCAAGAAAGGTAATGGTCAGATGCCCGTTACATATTCTTAACGGGCATAAAACAACAACCGTTACCACAACTAGCCACTGGTCACATGAAAATGGTTGTTTCTCTAGCCCCACAGAGAACTTTGGTAATGGGCACCAATACAAAGCCCGTTATAGGAACTCAACATCAGTGACACGTTTTATGAAACTTCGTCTCCGATGTCTCGACGAAATGAGACGCATCTATTTCACGCGCGTCTCAACACAACTATTATTCGTACGGGCATCAAACAATAATTGTTACCACAACTAGCTACCGGTTACGTGAAAATAATTGTTTCTTTGCGCCCACAAGGAACTTTGGTAATGAGCACCGAAACAAAGCCCGGAACTATGAAATCAATATCAGAGATGCGTGTGGTGAACCTGTGTCTCCGATGTCTCAACGAACGGGGCACGTTGTGGGGCCCACCGGTCAGTATTGGTAACGGGCTTTTACGGTGCCCGTTACTTTGTCGGCAAGTTTGTAACGGGTGTTCCAATTGAAGCCTGTTACTCAGTGGTCAGTAATTATAACGAGCTTTATTTAACGCCTATTACAGATACGAAGGCCACCCCTATAGTAACCTGCTGCCTGCTTGCCGGCTGCATCCTGGATCCAGCCAGGATTTGGCAGCCATCAGGGGCTGCATCCTGGAACCAAGACAGGATATGACTAAATTCACAGAAATTAGATCCAGCATCCAAATTCACAGAAATCCAGAATTCACATGCATCATATGAGAAAATTCAGCATCATCACCTCACACAAGGAGGAAATGCATCTCACAAGGAGGAATGCAAGAATATCACAAAAATTCATGGACAAGGAGGAATGCAAAAATTTCCTAGTCACCATACATAATCTCAGCCCACACAGCGTCATCAACATAAAATTTTCCTCCGGTTGTGATCACCTATTCCATGAGGAATGTGGCAATTCTTTCACGAACATCGGCCAGCAATGATTTGACAAGAGGATGCTCATCTAGCCCTAATCTCTGGATTTAACAATGTCACCAGTCAGCACATATATATAGGTGGTTACTAAACATGTGCAATGCTAATAAGAAAGAACTGTGCTCAATTGCAGGTTTTACAAATGAAGGTCCCAATAAAGTACCTCCATATGTGGGCCGCTTTCTTTTAATCGAAGCATGTGATAGGCACAATAGAAGCCGCAGAGTCTGGATCCAGTAGGTTGTTGGTGGCACTGCAATAAATGTACAAAGAAAAATAGTGCTGATCGAGAAGAAATAAACTCAAGCTTTAGTACTAGCTTCCACAAGAAGGAAATAAGTGGTATGTACCTTAACATCTTTGACGTGTTTCAAGGCGCCAAGGTGCGAGAACTTTTCGGCGCAGTAACATTCCCAAGCCCCACAATGAAACAATCAACAATGGTTAGAACACTATTATTAATATATTCTGTACATTTTGTTGAGGAACGTCCACAGGTTAAGAAAGAAATAACTTACTCATTAATGATTAGCTCGAAAGGGCCAGTATTAGTATTAGTTTTCTTCAATGAATCAAGATAGTAGACCGTCCGCTGCTTCAGAACGATCACCACTGCAATCCAGTGGTTCGTACTGAGATAAGCGGTAAGCATTAAATTCTTTGTAGCATATAGTTTGAAGGCATTGAGCATATATGACACAGAGAAAGCAAGAGTGTTATCCGTGTTGTTCAATGTTGTCGAGCAAAGGGATTCAGGATCAAGGTAGCCAACTGCAGGGCCCTTGTTCTCAACTTCTATAGTGATATTACTATTAGTAAGAAAAACCAAATTGTAAGGAGGAAAAATACATGGTAATAAAGATGATGTGAGGCAAAAATCAAATTTCGATAGAGGATGTGATTAGTGAGAAGCAGATTAAATTTTCAAGCAACTTACAGGATGAAGCGGCGGAGAAGTGTCAGATCCAAAGCATCCAAGTTGAAGATATCGTACAAATCAATGAGTTGCACAGGTAGCTGCTGGAGTTCGTTTGACGATTCAACTCTCTTCAGCCATGCATTGGTCCCGGGCCGAAGTGCGACCATAATTTGAGAATCATCATCTGACTTACCACGTTGCATGTAGAATGTGTGGAGCTTTCTGGTAGAAGGAACAGCCTTTTTGAGAACACCATAATTGAGAAGGCTCTTTCCGAATTTGTAATTTGGGTTAACCATAGCCCAAGTATTCTTCTCGGTGTCACTCTCAGATTGCTTTGAGTTAGTCATATACCAACGACTCTCCTTGGTGTTTCTTTTAGATCGCTTTCTAGTAGGCCTCTTAGAGGTTTATTTACAACAATTTCCTTTTCCTGCTGCTTTGAGATGGCTGAAGAAGGTTTCTTAAGGGCTTCCTTGCCTGCTGTAGGTGGTGTAGAGCTTTTATTTTTGGCAAGTTTCTCTTCTTGCAGCTTTGAAATGGCTGAAGGTTTCTCAAGGGATTTCTTGCCTACTGTACGTGGTGTAGAGATATTATTTTCGGCAAGTTTCTTTCCTTGTTTATTTGAAATGGCTGAAGGTTTCTCAAGGGCTTTCTTGCCTGGTGATGTCTCACTAGGACCTATTACAGAGGTATTCTAGTTTCACAATATAACCAGCTGGACCCATGGTGTGCTAGCTTGTGATTCGGCTTCAGAGTTCTTTGAACTTGATACTAGCAGATGAGGCTTGCTCGGTTTCTTCCTGTTTCATGAACTCCTTCCACTATTCCGGGGAAATAAACGGGTGCCTTGTAAATGGCTCAAGTCCTTTTCTGATAAAATCTTGCCTAAGCTGAAATTTGAATTGTCTCCATGCCTTGGCTGCGGTCTTCCAGAAAAGCTTAAATGCCTGTGGTTTCGCATCTTCCTGGAACTTCAAGTGTTTCTGCACATGCTTATCAAACAAGTCTCACTTTTCATCATTGCTTAGTTCTTTGATTTTTGGCAAGTTCAAAGGTATCTTTTGTCTAGCAACGAGCCCCGCAAGCACCCTGAACCTGCACTTTTGAGTCAATGGTACTGGCACCCCCACTATGTCGACCTCAGTGACTGTCATTGTGTCACTTGTCTACTTTGTGGATGTCCTTGGCGCTCTGCCTCGGCGCTGAGCCCCACCCATCTGGTCTTGTTGTGCACTAGTAGTGGCATAACCCTGTTCTTCATCTTGTGGCCGAGGTCTATAGTCCTCGTCAGAATTACTCTATGAATTAATAGTCATGGGAATTACAATAACTACTTTAGCCCACTGTAATATCATTGGTTCTTGGTAAACCATTAACATAAATGGAAAATTCAGTAACCAAAAAATTAGTGCAGGCAAAGCGACCATAAAATTTTAAAGAGCAAGATGCAGGCTGCCTCGGTTGCTGATGAGGTACATATTCAACTTGGAGAGAATATGCAGATGTGCATAGGAACAAGAGCAAAACCAAATGTAAGATTCAATCTAAAGGGAAATGCTAAGTATGTATACGATCGACAGCTAAGTATGTCCACATGTACTTATACAAAGGAGCCACGACATACCCTGCAATTCCCACAAGTACAACTATATTTATACGCATTTATATAAAAAGAAAACCATATGCATGCAAAAGTTGTATACTTGATTACCTGAACGCATGTGTGCTGCAAAAGCGCGCTTGGCCTAATTCCATAAAATCGAGCATATATACCAAATTACCTTATTACTGAATTGTTATTAATTATACAATTATTACCGACTTGGTAGAATGCATTTACCGAATTGTATAAGACATTTTTAGAGCAGCATACCATAAACTCAAATCCTAGATTCGCCACTGACCTTCGCACTGTCGGAGCGGAGGGATCTCTACTTCTCGTCGCTGCCTGCTCGCCACCACATCCTCGTCCTCGCGTCGACCTTGTGGCTGGATCCCTCCTCCTCCTAGTCATCATCGTCGTCGCTGGATCCCTCCTCTAGTCGTCGTCATCGTCGCCGCCGCCGCAGCTAGGTCCCTCCTCCAGATCTCGCTGTCAGAGGTGTGGTGCGCGTCGCGCCGAGCGTGGTGTGGTGCGCGTCTTAGCGAAGGTGTGTAGAGTGGGTTGCGGTGTGGGGGGAGGTGAGGCGGATGAAGGCGAGGGGGAGAAAGTGGCGGCACCGGCGCGAGGGCAGAGAAGGAGGCTGCGTGAGGGAGGCGTCCTTCCCTACTAACTTAGCGCGAGTGGGCTTGTGTGGGCCTTAAAATGACTAATGTAGTTCACATCACCAAGCAAACTAACTCATAAGTGATAACAAACATATTCACATCTGACATGCATCAACAGGACACATCACCAAAATAAGACTGCATCAGCTGGGCGCATCACCAAACAAGATTGTTACTGCAAGGAACTAGTTAGCTAGCTAGATGGCTTCTTTTGTGATGTTGCCTCAAGTTCAGCTAGCCTTGTCTGTAGTTTTGCAACTCTTTCTACCAGCTCAGCATTCTTCTTTAGAAGTTCAATCTCTTGACTCTTTTGTGCGGCTTTAAGCTGCTCATCCTGCTTGTCGATTCCTTTCCAAATGTAGTCAATGTCATCACGAGTAACAGCACTGTCCTAAAACAAAGAAAAAAATTATATTGATGCAAGCTTCATAACAGTTGTAATTTACAAGAAAGCTATTTTAGCTCTAACTGGTTTCAAAACTTGCCTGCTTCTCTTCAGCAGATTCTTTGAGCTAGTTGATTTCAGTCCAAATCGTGTCAATGTCATGTGCAACAACTTTCTACAACAAACGGAAATTGATGCATTAGAACAATTGATCGGTGAAGATGTGAAGGTCCAATGACAAATCTCGTGCATGATGGTTTCAGAACTTGCCTCATGGTCTTCAGAATCGTCGCCGGAGTTGTTGCCGGAGTCGCCGCCAGAGTTGTTGCCGGAGTCATCGGCGGGGGAGATGAGGTCTACCAGGACCACTCCTTTGCCCGAGTCGTCGATGGAGGAGTTCGCGCTCACGTCAATGCGCGTGGACCGCTTCTTCCTTCGCGTCGAGGAATAAACCCTAAACCCTTGCGCGCACTGGAGTCCGCCAACTTGCCCCTTGCGCGCGTGTATGACTTCCTCCCCCGGGCCGACGAAGAACCGACCTCTTCCATGGAGCGCCGAGGAAGATACACAGGGGCGGCGCGCTGGGACGGCTCCTCTTCGTCACCGCGGAACCTCACTCTCTTGGCGGGGGCGGCGGACAGCACGGAGGAAGACAGACGGAGACGTGGCTGCGGGGCCTCCGCCTTGCAGAACCTCCCCTAGAGTCGCGGGCCAAACCTGCGATGGAGATGAGGAAGGCAGAAGCCGGAGAAGGGGATAGAAGGCGGAAGGCAGGGCGGAGCATTTATTAAAAAGGTTCGGATGCGCAAATGATATGATTATTAACAAACACACGTCGCCAATGAAGGGACGTGGCCAGGTCTGTTCGAATGAAGAACAGTTTGATTTCCCCTTTTAATCTGTAATCAAATTTTGTATCACGTTTTTCTCCGTCAACCGTAATCCAAATTTGATGATATTTATTTCTGATTTTTCTAAAATCAACATCTATTCATTTATGAATTTTTTTGTATGTAATTCCATTTCATAGATGTTGTTTATACACCTTATATTGTTCCTTATAAGTACAACATATAAATAATATTTGTTTTACACAACCATTACTAATTAAACTTTGCATTTCGTAATCTTATGGTGCACATAAGGTTATGTTAAAATTTCAAATGCATATGAGTTCGAACATGTTTTGAAGTGTGGAAAACTTCTATGTTGAAGTAACATTCTAAGAAACTATGTGAGAGATGTAGACATTTGTGCACAAGTATAATCTTCCGTTTTCGAAACCATTTGAGTTTTTGTAGACAAGGTTAGGGACTGAAATTATGTTGCCAAGTCAATTTGAAGAATTTTTAAAACGCACTAAGATGTTATTATAATTATTATATCGTAAACAAGAGAAAAAATTCTAATTTTAGGAAATTTGGTTAGACAAGTGTGGTTGTTGATATTTTATTCAAATACTAAATTACCAACTATGAATTGTTCATATTTTTTACTAATTTTTTGGTGTTGTTTATGGGGTATAATATTTGAGGGAAGCAAGTTTGAATTTAGAAAAAATAGTGTCGGGCCCACACGTCTGCGACAAATGCCTGTATAAAAAAATATAACCGTAGCCTGCCCGACCGACAAAGGCGATGCGGGTAGACTAACCATCGTCGCCAACAAGTGCTCCATTATGCCCCTAGCTAGCATCCGCCCCAGCGACGGTCGTACACTAACCATCGTCGCCAACAAGTGCTCCATTGGCAGAAATGCCCCTTGCCGAATGAATATGCATCCACCCCGGTGCCCCGACCCTTGTCCCCTTCTTCTTCTTCCCTGATCTGAGCACCACCGCCACCGCCTGCCCGTCCTTCCCCGCTGTAGCGCACATGTCGCACTATGCCGATTCGTCTGGTGGTGCACGTGCGAGGAGCAGGGTCCAAGGTTGCCGGAGCAGCCGCAATCACTCCATCAGCTTGGATCCAGTCGGTGAGCTAAGCGGCTTTCCACTGGTCCCTTGCCCGGACTGTGGTATGGCTCGGGTGGTGGAGGGGCGGACACAGAATGATGGTGAAAACCGTGATTGTCTTTATTTCAATTGTGCAAGGAACTCAGTGAGTAGGCTGCTATGTCTCCCAAATCTGAGTTAGGGTTATTATGTGCTTTTGATTCTGCAGTACGCCAAGAATTGTGGATTTTATCGTTTCCACAAGGATGCTGGCGTCATTGTTTTTCGGCTGTCGAACTGGGCAGATGCGGTCGATGAAGTAGTTGATTCAGTGGAATGTCAAATTGGGAGCAGCGAGCAGAGGCAAGCAGTGGATGACAAGCACAGGAAGAAAGCACTGGAGGAGAAGATGGAAAATGTGATCTAGAAGATGAACTTGATTATTGTGGCAGTTGTTTGTGTAGTATTTGGATGTTTACTAGGGATGTATGCTGCAAAGAAGTAATTCTGATGTTAAAAGGGGTGCTTTTGCTTCATCTGTGTGGATGAAGAATGAAAAATTTGTCACATATGACAAACTTAAATGTACGAATGAAGAATGAATGGAATGACAATTGGGCCACAAATCTTAATGTGTCACACATCACAAAATTCATCAATTCATCTGCGCTGACATTTCATTGCAGCACGAGGCAAAGAAGTGCAGATTATTAAGACAAACAGAGTAACAAACTTCTGGCATAACTCTGGCATATATACACATTACAATTCATTGTCAACTGCTGCCATATAATGACATAAACAAAGTAACAAACTTCTGGCATACACATTGCAATTCATTGTAAGCTGCTACCATAGACATTGCAATGCCTTCCAAAACAGGAGACATGGATTGATCTACCGCGTCTCTTAGATCTACTAGTTCGTCACAAGTTCCACATACACACAGGAGGAACATACAGAGGTCTACTAGCTAGTCCATCACAATTTCAACAAGCATACTGAAAGAACACATTAATAGAGGAACAAATTATTTAAGCAGAGGTAGTCGCCGCCGGAGGAGCCCCACCGTCAGAGTCGGAGTCGGAGTCGGAGCTGGAGAGGTTGAGGCCGCCATCGTCGTCATCGTCGTAGTAGAAAGGGGGGAGCACTCTTCTCCCCAGCTCCCCAGCCATGACATTGACCTTGAAGGCGTAATCCATCACGGTCATCTGCAGCGGGTCAGTGGGTCGTTGGACCCCGAGATGAATGGCCACCTTTCCAAGACTCTGCCAAGCCTGGTGGAGCATCTTCACTGAAAAACAGGCATCCTCCACATTTACTTTTGGAGCACGCAGGGGCACCACGGGCTGCCACGCCACCTTGCGCCGGGGCGGCTTCAGCCGCTTCACCTCCTCAGGCTAGGGCGGCTTCACCTCGGCGGGCGTGGGCGGCGGCACCTCATTAGGCTCGGTGGGCGGGGGCGGCGGCACCTCCTCGGGCTCGACGGGCGGGGGAGACAGCACCTCCTCCCTCCCCCACTTCCTTGATGGCTCGCTTGACACCATGTGCTTGCTTGAGGAAGAACAAGCTCTTGGATTCACTTCTTGGTGACCAGACACGGTGGTGCTGGGGTTTTCTTGGTGCCGCGGTTGATGAAGTTCTTGGCCGGCCAGGATTTATATTGACATGACAGCGAACCGTCAGGCGGTCGGTCACGCGCCTCGGAACCCGTGTCCGCTCAGGAGAGCTCTTGGCCACAAAAATCATGTGGTCACAAGGGACGTGTGACTGTTCATATTTTATTCAAAATACCAAATGCCCAACTACTCCTATGAGTTGTTCCATTCTTAAAAAAACTATGAATTGTTCGTATTTTTATTAATCTATATATAACTTATATAATTGGTACCCACTAACTATCATTAACTTCATTTCTCTCTTCATGCAAGCTACCCACATCATCTCCCATCAAACGAAGGGTTATTAACTCTATCTCTTTTTATCACCATTACAACAATTCTTTCTTCATACAAACTACCCACATCATCTTCCACCAACTAAGGCTTATTGCATAAACTGGTTGTGGTAGCAAATTGGTTCATAATTTATCAAAAAAACTTCTCATGTCTCGCAGAAACGCGCGGGGAATCACCTAGTTTTTATGTGCTGCTTTAGGGTCCTAATTTTTTAGGGAAGCAATTAAGTGCCATTTAGAAAAAAAGCGTTAAAGAAGGTAACCATTGCCCGCGCACCAGCCAACAAAGTGACCCTGGTTTGCTAACCCGCGTCGGCATTGACTACTACCCCTCCATCCCAAATATTGCCCCTTTCTTCTTTCCAAATGGATAAGCGCAGCACTCACCTTGAAAAAAATCACAGAGAAGGCGTGAGAGGAGTCATGGAGACAGAGATGACGATGAGTGCTGGCGAGGGGCCAAGCAGCGGATGACCCCGCACACCTGGGATCGAGGAGAACCGGAACGCGAAGCGGTGCCGCAACTGGATCCGCGCGTGTGCCGGCGAGATGACAGCGAAGAGGGAGACGACGATGAGCGCCGGAGAGGGCCAAGCAGTGGTGGAGTGAACCCAATGCCGGAGACTAGGGTCCTCGACTGGATCCTCTCAGATTCCGACGAGGGGCCAAGCAGCGGTAAGGAGGAGCGTGCCGGTGAGGGGGCATCGAAGTGGGCGAGGGGCCTGCCTCACGTTTGCGAACACAAGTGTCTGGAAACTAGGAAGAGGTGTCGAGGGAGTGGCGAAGAAGGTGTAGAGGATCTCATCTCTGAATCTGGCAACGACTACGACGACGGCGAGGCAAGTTTCTTTGAATCTCACGGCCTTTTTACTTGTTCTATAGATGGAGCTTAAGGTAGCATGAGCTTGAGCCTCATAAAGTTAATTAGTGCCTATGATGATGTCTTCCATGCTTGTCATGATTTTAATTATACAAAGTTATGAGTTAATCAGTTCTGAACTAAGTTCTGCTTTTACTTGTCACACCCTACTATGAATCCTAGGATAATTTTCAAGTTCTTATATAATTTTCCTATGGCTGTTCCTATACTGCTCCAAGGTTTGAGGCAAATTAGTTATGAATTAACTATGTTGTCCTTATACTATGTTTAACCTTGTTTCAGGAAAAACTCTTTGAGTCGCGAGCAGAGCTTGAGTTACTTCTTAGTCTTAATGTCTGGGATTATGTGAAACCTGAGTTTGAAAAAATCACAAAAGAAGTGAACATCCTCATCAAAAAGGCTAAGAACATAAGGAGGTACAATTATATAGGGCTGGATATCGAGCCTGGCTCAGCTCATTATGGCTCGGCTCATTAGAGCTCGGCTCGTTTGAGCTCATTATCTTAGCGAGCTGGGAACCTAGCTCGGCTCGGCTCGTTAAGAAGCTCGAGCTGGCTCGTTAAGCTCGCGAGCCAGCTTGTTAACGGTTATAAATTTAAAAATCAAAGTTAACAGGTAATATATGGAATAAAAATGCAACATGTTTACAAGACAACCAACAATGAAACCAAGTAGTCAACAAACAATTTAGTATTCCAAGTTATTAGGCTGTGATCTGATGTTGGACCTATTAAGCTGTTTGTTGGCTGCTGCAACCCTGGCTCATTTGGGCTCGTGAGCGGCTCGCGAGCCGGCTCGAGCTCGTCTTTTTATTGTAGCGAGCTAAAACCTGAGCTCGGCTTGTCACAAATTTACTAACGAGCCGAGCCGAGCCTAGCCATTAACGAGCGAGTTCGAGTGAGCTAACAAGCTTCAAGCTTTTCATCCATCCCTACAATTACACTACTGAACAAAATCTCGAGCCCATTGAAGGTGCGCTAGAAGGGCTTCAAGAATCCTTGGTTGCCTACGAAGAGGCTACAAAACGAGCCAATAATCCTAATGGGGCATGATCTACTTCAAGTTTGTTGATGTGCAGGGTCAGTAGTCATACTTTTGTGGATGTTCAACAGGCATGCCTTTGTTGATGTGTATGGTCAGATAGCACGACCATAGTAAATAATGTGATGGACTAGTTAAGTCCTAGACCATAGTAAATAATGTGATGGACTAGTTAAGTCCTAGCCTGATATATGGACAAGTTATCCTTTTGTAATAATTATCTTTATTCCTGTGGACAAGTTATCTTCATCTTTGTGGACAAGTTATCTCTCTTATGATGTCTATTTTGTCTCAGAAGATATGTGTGTTGATTGTGCCTGTATGTCGAAATGGAAGCAATGAGAGATGGATCGAGTTGACCTGTCAATGAGGACAGACTCAAAGGCAATGATGATTAACAAACCTCCATCTCATTTGTTCACTAACGCTATGCCTGTTGTTTTTATCCATTGTCCATATTCAAATCCACACCCACCTCAAATGGGGAGGGTATGGGTAGAAAATAATTATCCATTGAAGAAATGGGGAGGGTAGGGTGTGGGGAGGGTGCAAATAATCGATTGGGTATGTATAGAATCTAGTACAAAACTAGTTATCCATTGGGTATGAGTGGGAATGGGGAGGGTAAGAAGTGGATAATAATTATTGGGATTTGGGTATGAACAAGAGTGGATTTGTCCATACCCTCCCCAGTGGCAGGCTTAACTAACGCCGCGATTCCGCTTCACGACAGTTGAGTGCCCTCAGACTTTAATTATTGGGCTCTCAAACTAGCAACGGGTGTGAAATGCTCATCAGTAACGGACTTTATAGCACGTTACCAATACGGAGTGATCAGTAACGAACTTAAACAGTCCGTTACCGGTAGGGTGTTGATCAGTAAGGGAGTTCACTAGTTCGTTAACGATAGGTTTAACATGTGTAACGGGCTCTATTTAACGTCAGTTACAAAGAATTCATGTAACAGGCGTTTAAGAAGACCGTTACCAAAAGTCCACATTGGTAACGAGCGTTCCGGAGGCCAGCCCCGGGGTCGGCCTGCCGCACTTATGTGTAACGGGCGCCAAGTAACAACCGTTACAGATGTGGGTGCATCTAACGGGTGTTAAGGGCCCGTTACAAATGCTGCGTGACCTATTTGAGATTTCCACATAGTGTTTGTTTATTTGTAAGTTCCATAATAAATCGTGGGTCCCTCAACTACATGGATCAAACGTTATGGGCCGACCCATATGATCCCGCAAATATAGACCCCAATCACGAAGGATCCTACAACGTGGAGGTATTAATATATTTGTTTGCAAAAATTCCATCTCTCTTATAGTAATGAAAATTTTTGATCTTGTAATGTTTTAACATATCTAGGAGTCTAAATTTTATGCTACAACCGTTAATCTAGAGTTTATTATAATTCATTACATTAGTTTCTATGCTCAGAAAATTATGAAATTTGTATGGTAACTTACTTTTAGCGTGCAGGATTTGTGCAGCCTCCCACACCATGCAGCTTCCACGCCCTAGCTGGTTGCGGCCGGCCGCTCCATGGCCCTGGTCTGGCCTTGCCAGGCCGCACCCAGGATGGTCATGCCCTGGCCTTGGCTGGCTGTGCCCTCGCTGCGCCTTGGCCTACCTCAGCAGCATAAAAAAATTTAAAAAAGTTGTGAAACCCGGGGGTTCGAACCTGCGTTGTTGGCATTCCAACCAACTGCCCCAAACAACTATGCCACTAGTAGTTACATGTATTTTCTTTTAAGTTATACATGTTGTTATATGAGCCTCTTTCTAAGAAATCGTCCCATAGTAGTGTGACGGTGGTGGCGGGCCACGTCGGCTCGGCCTAGTAGCAGCCAGTCGGCCCACATTAGCGGGGTAAAAAACAGAGCAATGGAGTTTTGAACACTGGTCTTCTCGGTGGGATGCGAGGGACGTACCACTACGCTATAACATGGCTTGCATCCTTTTAGTGTATGTGGTTCCTTTTATATCTTCATTGAAACTTTTTAAAATTTTGGAGATTTAAAATTACTTTAAATTTTATTTGAAAAATTTTAAAACTCAAAATACCAATAATATTGTCCATCATGAAAAGATCCGCAATATTGCATTTGTAACCAACACCAAATTCTTTTTATATTTTGAATTGAAGCAGGGGTAAAATTTAACAGATCTATCTCACGACTATGGATGAACTGGGATAAACAAGTGTGGTTTCTCTTTTTAATCTTTGACTGTAACTTATAACTAGTTTTTCTCCCTCATACTAACTCCAAATCGGATGATTCTTTTTTCTAAAATTTTCTAGAGTCATGCTCTATCAAGATAATGTGTTGAGTTTGGTCTTTTTTCATGTGATCAAGTTGGAGAATTCAAAATTTGAATTGTTTTTTAAAGTGTCAATTTTAGACCAAATATTGAAACTCGAAAAGATTTCATTTGTAGAAGTGATGAATACAAAAGTTCCATAACTCATCACGCTCTACAAACTTTATTTAGGTCATTTTTCAATTTGAGAAAGTGATAGTGTTCATCACTCATTAATCGTATGTTCACTCACATAGTTGAAGAAACTATGTGAGGGGTTTGTCAAATATGAACTAACTATTGTAACCACTTTCTCCAATTATAAAGTGGTCTATATAAAGTTTGTATATCTTGATGAGTTATGAAACTTTGGTATTCAACACTTTTTGATTTGACATATTATTGTTCGAAAAACTTGCATCTAGTTGTCATTTTTTCAAATTCGAAATATGGATTGTTCAAACAGAGTTGGACGGAGAAATGATCAAAATAAAGTTTGTAGATCTTGATGAGTTACGAAACTTTGGTATTCAACACTTCAGATTTGACATCATTTAGTGTTCAAAAATCTTGAATCTAGTTGTCATTTTTTGAAATTCGAAATATGAATTGGTCAAACAAAATCAGACAGAGATATGACCAAAATAAAGTTTGTACATCTTGATGAGTTATGACTTTGTTATTAATCACTTTTTGATTTGACATCATTTACTGTTAGAAAACCTTGAATCTAGTTGTCATTTTTTGAAATTCAAAATTTGGATTGTTTAAATAGAGTCGGATGGGGAGATGACAAAAATAATAGTTGTAGATCTCAATAAGTTCTATACCTTTTGTATTGACAACTTTTTCATTTGAAATCATTTTTGTTATCATAAACTTTAATATAATTCTATCATCAAAAGAAAATAAATGCTAAATTTGCTTAAAAGGGCCCAAAGATGTTTTTGTTGTTTTTGACTCAGTTTTCATGGCCCAATCATTTCTGACCATCCAACTGTGGTACAGGCGGTTGAGATGATCTGCGCTACAAATAAATACCATCCAACCATCCACTCTCGCAACCCTAGTACCCTCCCTCCACACCCTCACGGCGCCACCCTTGACCCTACCGCCGGCTCCTCCCTCCTGCCCACCGCCGCCGCCCTCAACCCTACGCTGCCGCTCCCACACACCCCAGCTCACACACTGCTCCCACTCCCCAGCTCTCACACCGCCTCTTCCCTCCTACCAGCCGCCCACCTCGACCCTCAGCACCTCTTCCACCCCCAGCTTGCACGCCGCTCGCAGGCCTCATCGACACGTGCGGCTCGGCCGGCGGTGCTCGTCCTGGGGGGCACCGCAGCGCAAACGCTCCCTCCCGTCCCCTTCCCCGCCTGCGCATGGAGCTGTCCAGGGCGGGCGCCCATCCCGTCCATCCCGTCTTCTTCACCACGGCGAACAAGATCCCTGCCCCCAGTGCTTTGCGAGTACGTATATTCCAGAAAAACCTAGTTTTTTTTATTGAGTTTGTTTCCTCTGGCTATCAGTAGAACCACAACTACCCTTTCATCATTTGCTTTCAAATGCCTGAAACTTTTTCGTTCTATTTCGGGGTTCAAAAATCAGGAAATGGCGAGTGATTGTCTGAACCTGCCATTCAAGGTGCTCAATTAAATGGCCCCTTTTCCAATATGCTTTTTGTTTCTTTCTTTCCTCTATTACATTATTGAACATAAGCTAAAATGTGTGTATACGAATGCTGCAGATTACAGAAAAGGAGATAATGGATATGTTCAGTTCAGCAGGGTTTGTCTGGGATGTGTCTATTCCTCATATGTCTGATGAAGTTTATGTTAATTTTCCATTGATTATTTTTGTTGCTTAAGTGAATTAATAATTCCAAGATATGATAGCTTATATTTACTCTTTAATAAGATATCAAAAGGCTTCGCTTTTGTATCATTCACATGGAAGCAGGACACAGAAAATGTATGGTCAGTGCCCTATTCAGTAAGAGTACAAAAATGCATTTAAAATTTCTAACCATCATGAATTTGGCAGGATCAAGCTATAAGAAATATTAACGGGAAAGTTGTAGCGAAGAAACCGGTGGCTGTTGATTGGGCCGTTCCAAAAAAATGGTATACACTGTTGCAGCAAAAACCGGTACCAAGGATAATGGTAAAACACAAAGTTTGCTTTATCATCACTGTTCATTCCTTGAGTCATTTATCAAGTGTGCAAAGTTAAAGAGTTCTCTCATAGCTTATGCAGAATTACATGATTATGAATGGCTTACCATGTGCCTTTCACATTCATATAAAATAATAAATTAGACTGTTCATTCGTGTAACCAAATATTAGATATTGCACTCTTTATGTTATCTCGGTTGTTATATTTGCTCTATATTGTTCTTAGTTTACTATTTGGGAGGCACATCTCATATATGTGTTGTATTTCCAGAGCTTGCGAATATACCTGACAATGGCAGTGATGATGGCAGCTCTGAAGAGAACCTTGTTGAAGAAGATTTGGTAGCTCTGAACTTGATTTGGATATTTCTCATCGCCCATCTGAGGAGGTTTCAAAACCAAAGTAGATATTTCTAAAAAAGTACTTGAAATATGGTTATGTAGCTGACATTGTACGTATATTGCAGAGTAGAAGATGATGTAGAGTATATGTTAATGTCAGTGGTACCAATATTGTTTTCTACTCATATTTCTGCATATGGTCATGGTGTCCTGCAGGTGGGAAAGTAGCAAAGGAGATCATGATGCTTGGATACGCCTGAGGCTGCTGGAGAATGGAGAGTTGCTGATCCTCATGTAGTCATGTTCAGTCTGGCTATGGGATCTCTTGTTGTGGTTTCTTTTGTATGCTAAGGGATTGATCATTTTGTTACACTAAGTGCATGTGTGATGTTGATTTATCTTGTGAGAATAAATCTTGACTTTATGTTCTTAATGTGACAATCAAGATTTTATTCTGTCTTTCATTATCTTCTATTTACTTGGATTTAATTGTTGAAATGATGTTGCGCGCCAAATGTTCTATTGATGTTAAATTTGTGATCAAAATGATGGCAAATCTGTGACCAGAGCTATGGCAAACCGTGACAATTTTATTTAAAGTGTGACGATGGCATATAATATCCTGCGATGATTTAAACATGTATTCTATGATGATTCCAAAATTATGACGTCAGCTGGCACGTCATTGCTGACGTCATAGCCACATCATTGGTAACGTCACTGCCACGTCAGCTGCCACCGTGGCATACAGTGGGATATGACCAAAACATCATCAGTGACCAAACCGGATCGTCACACAACACAAACAATGTTAAAGGCGCCGTTAGTAGGGCTGGATATCGAGCCAAGCTCGGCTCATTAAGGCTCGGCTCATTAGAGCTGGGCTCATTTTAGCTCGTTATCTTAGCGAGCTAGGAACCTAGCTCGGCTCAGCTCATTAAGAAGCTCGAGCTTGCTCGTTAAGCTCGCAAGCCAGCTCGTTAACTGTTATGAATTTAAAAATCAAAGTTACCAGGTAATACATGGAATAAAAATGCAACATGTTTACAAGACAACCGACAATGAAACCAAGTAGTCAACAAACAATTTAGTACTCCAAGTTATTAGACTGTGATTTGAAGTTGGACCTATTAGGCTGTTTGTTGGCTGCTGCAACCCTGGCTCGTTAGGGCTCGTGAGCGGCTCGCGAGCCGGCTCAAGCTCGGCTTGTTATCATAGCGAGCTAAAACCTGAGCTCCGCTCGTTACAAATTTACTAATGAGTCGAGCCAAGCCGAGCCACTAATGAGCGAGTTCGAGCGAGCTAACGAGCTTCGAGCTTTTCGTCCAGCCCTAGCCGTTAGCACACGAGGCAGACGGGAGATTATGACGAAAATGGGGTTTCATCCATGACCAACAACATTCGTCATAGATTGAATTCAATTCCATGACGTTGAGGACCAAGAGCGTCCCAGTGGTTGATGGATGACCGCTCCTCAGTGATGAGTGATTGACAACGGGTGTTGGACTGACTCTTGGCTTAGTGTGCAGGTCTAGGTTGCGGCCTAGTTCGTGTTTTTGCAGGTGAAGAACGGGCGCGAAAGGTCTTCAGCCTTGAGGGGCCTCCGGGAGATGGAGAGACAAGTAGGCTCGGTTAGAGGGACCCGGTGGACAGCAGGATTGGGTGCGGGCCACATGGTGGCGAGACGAGCAAGACGAAGTCATGGACAATCGAGCCGGTGCACGGTGGCGGTCGAGTCAAGTGGTTTGGCGGGAGGCCAGACCGAGCACGCGGGGTTTGGTGGTTTGCCCACAAAACCATCGGCGGACGGTTTCTTGGTTTGGGCCTGAAAACCAAGTCCGAGGGCCCAACACGACGGAGACGGGATCCGGGCGTGTCGGGAAGCTTCGAGGCGGAGGACACGCGGCGGGATCGCATGGCTTGCGTCGGGAGGACGCGGGGTGCGGCAAAGGCGTGGCCGTCCGATGGCAAGACCCACAAACATTACCTAAATGCCCCTACGTGGGTTGTATCGCCAGTAGTTAAGTTAGGGGTAGTCGAGTCATTTACCACTCCGGCGGGACCTGATATATAAGCCATGAGTGTGTGTGGATGGCTCTCTCTCTCTGCGACTTAGGGTTTCATTTCCTCCCTCCCATTTCTCATTTTCGTAGCCATTTTTCTTCAATTTTCTCTAGGCTAGCATGAGAGCTTCTTGTGAGATTTGTTGAGAGGGATGGATGCTAGGGCGGCATGCTTGACCTTGTGAATCTTTCCTGGTTTGTATAGAAGATTCGGAGTTGTGTTTCTCGTGGTCTTTTTGTGCTTGTTTTCGTGCCTTTGTTCCTGGTTCGATTCCGCGGATTTGAGTGGGTTTCTCCCCGGATTTCTTTGAGGGAAACATGGATAGATGTCTCGTGCATCTTTGTGATTGATCTTGTGCCCTCGAACGCCGGGAAACCACTTGGATTCGTAGTTTTTCGTTCGGTGCTCTAGCTTTTGGTGGTGCTCAAAGGATTCGCGATTCCCGGTGTTTTAAGAGTTAGGAGGCAAGATTTTTGGGCTATAGCATCCTTGTGTGACACTTTTCAAGTCCCCAAACCCTTGTCTCCATAGCTTCAACCGTTTGGGAAATCCGATGATGATTTGGGGGAGTTGACCTTCGAGGTCGAGCAGTTTTCTGCTTTGTCCGTGCGGCGCGGACGGTCCGCGGGGTGGTCGCGGACGGTCCGCGGGTGGCGTGTTCGTCGCGTGTTCGTCGTGTTCTTGCACGTCCTTGCTTTCGATCCGGTTTGGCTTTTGGTTTTGGTTGCAGCTGGTTTGCGGACGGTCCGAGCTTGAGTAGCGGACGGTCCGCGACCCACGCGGACGGTCCGCCCGGCCTTGGCGGACGGTCCGTTTTTCTCGGGTCGCTTCTGTTAGTACTGTGTGCTTTAACGGACAGTCCGCGGTGTAGGGCCGGACAGTCCGCAGGGTTGGCGCGGACGGTCCCCGGCTTCAGGCCGGACGGTCCGCGAGGCCAGTGCGGACGGTCCGCCCCTTCTGGCCGGACGGTCCGCCAGAGCCTGTGCGCTTTGCCTCTTGGTTCGATTCCTCCCCTCCTTCTTTCGTGCTTCCGCGTGTGCTTCAAGGAATCGTTCCTAAGGCTAGAGGTTGATCCATAACCTCGTGGTCTTGGCGATTGGTGTGTGATTCGATCCATCGCTCATGTGTGACCGGGGTTTGACTAGGGTATAGGCCGGGTTCTTCGGGAAGAATTTTTACCGGCTCCTATTCACTCCCCCCTCTCTAGTCGCCATCTGATCCTTCAATTGGTATCAGAGCCTGGTGCCGGATTCTTTGCGACTTTGACAAGTCTCGAATCCTAAGATGGCGTACGTTGAGTGGGGCGGTCCGCCGCACTTCGATGGCAAGGGTTACCACAAGTGGGCGGCTCGTATGATGATCTTTCTTCGTGGGAAGCTGTTGGATTTTATTGTGCTTGACAAGACCTATGCTATTCCGGTCAACATCCATACTCTTATGGTGACCGATGCCGGTGCTAAGGCCAAGTATGAGGCTAATGCAAAAGCCGTTGATCACTTGGTCCGAAGCTTGTGTGATCCAGAGTTTGAGCGTGTTCGCCATTTGAATCTTGCTTGGCAAATTTGGGAGAAGTTGTTGGTTGCTCACGGTGGTGATAACCATGTGAAGGCTTGCCTCTTTGTCTCTTACCGGATGCAATATGAGAATTTCACTCCACTTCCCGGTGAGGACATTGATGCGATGTTTCAGAGGTTCACCGCCATCGTGAACAACATGAAAGCTAATGTTGAGGATTTTCCCTACACTGAGCATGATCAGGCTTTGAAGCTCTTGCATGTCTTGGACTCAAATGTTTAGGGTGCTAAGGTTGAGGCCATCAAGGAGTCTGGGCATTACTTGACTATTGAGTTGGATGACCTCTTTTCTAAGCTCAAGTCGGCTGAGGTTGACAGGAAGTTGCAATCCAAGCATGAGGGCTCGACTGACCATAGTCTTGCTCTTGTGGGTGGATCAAAGGGCAAATCTAACCCTTCCTGTCGATAGTTTTCCTTGTCTTCTCTTATGTCCATTCCAGATGAGGAGTTTGTTGTGCTGGGCGAGGAGGAGCTGGCCTTGCTCTCAAGGAGGTTTGATCGACTACACGAGAGTCGGAAGAACGCAAGGCGGAGCTCAGGGACGTGCTACAAGTGTGGCAAGCGTGGCCACTTCATCGTCGAGGGCCCGGAAGCGGAGGAGAACAAGTACAAGGTGAACGAGTACAAGGTGCACCCGAGGTGTGAAGACCAGTACTCCTCCAAGGGCAAGCACTTCAACAAGTCCAAGAGCAAGGACAAGGACAAGCGGCGACCGAGCAAGAGCGGCTACAAGAAGAACAAGGCAAGAGCGATGGTGGCCGGTGCGAGCGATGTTGACTCAAGCTCAAGCGAGGAGCGGTCAAGCTCAAGCAGTGAAGATGAAGACGCCGGGAGGCGCAAGGGCAAGAAGAGTGCAAGCCGGAACCTCAGCGGGTTGAGCTGTGTGGCGCTTGAGGGCTTTTGTGGCATGGCCCATAGCTCAAGCAGCAAGAAGAGCGAGAAGGAAGACAGCGACTCCGACTCGGAGGATGAGGTAAATCGTGACCCCGACTCTTTGCTTGCTGAGATCGCTAGGTTGAATGGCTTGATTGACAATCGTGATAGTGTGCTAAGAGATGCCAAAAAGATGAGGAAAGATCTTAGGGCTCAACTTGAGAATGCTAGTGAGAAAGTAGGAGAGCTAGAGTCGAAATTGCTTGAATTGAAACTTGAGAATGACTCTTTGAAACTTGCTCCTACTACTCCTAATGATGTTGAATGTGTTGAATGTGATGCTTGGTTGAATGAGATCAAGTTGCTTAATGAGAAGAATGCTTCCACTTTGGCTAAACTAGATGCTCTTAGGACTGAGTATGATGAGCTTAAGGCTAGACCTACTTCGCTTGGTGCTTGTAAATCATGTCCTACTATGCATGCTAAGCTTGTTGATGCTCGTTCTACCATTATTTCTTTGGAAGCATCTTTGAAATCTCCTGTGGTCAATGCATGCACTAGCTGTCATCTATGAGGAGAATGACTATTTGAGGAAGGTGTTGGGTTGGTTGTCTGGGCAGGAACTGTCGGTGTTTTAGACCGGCAAACCTACCAAGGGGGTACCCGAGGTAGTAGATTGTGCGGTGGGGATCGTGATCGGGAGACCGAGAACTCGAAGGTATGCGCAAGGACACGGGACACAAGATTTATACAGGTTCGGGCCGCCGAGGTGGCGAGCCCTACGTCCTGTTTGGGGATCAAGTATGGCGCCCTGCGCTTGGGTGTTGTTCCCCGGAGGGATTGAGGATGTGCGGCTAGGTACCCGGCCCTCCTTTATATAGTCCAGGGGGCGGGTTCCTAGTCGGTTACAAGGTAGGAGTCCTAGTAGGATTACACAGAGCGAGTCCTAGTAGGAGTACAGGGGAATTCTACTAGGAGTCCGTCTTCTACTATTCTTCTTTCCTTGCACGAGTACCCGGGGTGTATGCCCGACAAGCCCCCGAGCACGTTGGAGTCGAGAGTAGTAGTTCGAGTAGTCTTGAAGCCTCTTTGAGTAGTTCTTGAGCGTCCTCGAGTACTGCTTGGAGAAGTATTCAATAGTACTTGAACTGCAAGACGAGGCTGGAAGGTGGTCCAGCTCAATCAGTCTTGAAGTCGAGATTATATGGAAGTGCGATTGCAAAATCGCACTCCATATGGAGTAGCCCCCGAGCCTTAGGTTGAGTTGTAGACTCCAGCTGAGGGTCAATCTTGATTCCGAATCTTGTCTCGAAAAAATTGAAGGATGGGTGTAGCATAGTAGCCCCCGAGCCTTGAAATGATTAGGTAATCAATCCAAGGGTCTTCAGTGTTCGCTAAAGCCATCATCTGAGTACTCTTGCAGCGAGTAGCCCCCAAGATAAGAGAGCCATATGAGCCACGTTGACTTTAAATGCCGGCAGAGCGGACTTTAGAATGCGACTTGAAAACCGAAGTCGACTTTGTGCCGCGCGGAGCGGACTTTGAGATGCAACTTGAAAACCGAAGTCGACTTTGTGCCGCGCGGAGCGGACTTTTAGATGCGACTTGAAAACTGAAGTCGACTTTAGTTGTCGCGTGGAGTGGACTTTGATATGCGACTTTAGAAGTCGACTTTAGTTGCCGCGCGGAGCGGACTTTGAGATGCGACTACAATAGTCGACTTTGCGCCGCGCAGAGCGGACTTTTGAAATGCAACTTTGGAAGTCGACTTTAGGTTGCCGCGTAAAGCGGACTTTAGATGCGACTGCTTAGTTGACTTTGTGCCACGCGGGGTGGACTTAAGATGCAAAAAACGAAAAGCACTTTCCGGAAAGCCAAAGCGAATAAAAAATCAGAAAAAACGAGTAGTTTTGCCGCCGGAGCGGACTTAAGATTGCGACCGGAGTTGGCTTGTGCCACCGGAGTGGGCTTAAGTATCTGAGCCATGGATTTCAGACCCAAGGTACAGTTGCCGCCGGAGCGGGCTTGAGTGCGACCGTTAGCGTCGACTTGTGCCACCGGAGTGGGGTTAAGTATCTGAGCCATGGATTTCAGACCCAAGGTACGATTGCCGCTGGAGCGGGCTTGTGCCACCGGAGTGGGCTTGAAGGTGCGACCGGAGTCGGCTTGTGCCACCAGAGTGGGCTTGAGTACCTGAGCCATGGATTTCAGACCCAAGGTACGATTGCCGCCAGAGCGGGCTTGTGCCACCGGAGTGGGCTTAAGTACCTGAGCCATGGATTTCAGACCCAAGGTACGGTTGCCACCGTAGTGGACTTGAAGGAGCGACCGGAGTCGACTTGCATACCTGGGCCATGGATTTCAGACCCAAGGTACGGAGCGGGAGTACTTAGGGTACTTAGACCCATGGTACAGAGCATGAAGACCACGTGCAGCTAGGTTCCATCGTCGCCAGGACCCGAGGGCCGCTTACAGCTAGGTTCCATCGAAGCTTACACACGTAGTATGCCATCGAAGCAGGCGAAGATGCGACCAGAGACGACTTTAAGTTGCCGCACGGAGCGGACTTTAGAATGCGACTTTAGAAGTCGACTTTAAATTGCCGCGCATAGCGGACTTTAGAAACTGCCTCCTAGGGATAGCCCCCGAGTTGATGAAGTAGACTCGTGGCGACGTGATTGATATACCCCAAGAGTAGTCAGCAGAGTGTAGCTCCCGTGAAAACCCGCCGAGAAGCACACACAAATGAGTAGTCGGCAAGTAGTCCTACATGATGAGGAGAACAAGCCAAGAAAACAGTAATCATTTAGATAAATGACTTAACTGTTGCTGCTTGGGCAGACTGATGATGAACCCGTGGCGATCGGCGATGGAGCCGCGACCGTTGTTGTTGAAGTTGACTAGTCAGAGTTGATTCCGACTAGTTGTTGGGGGCGTCACTGCCGTTCTCGACTAGTTTGGAAAACTAGTCGAGATGAATGGTCAACGCGATGCGACCGGAAGACGACGTCATGGCGGCGTGCGGCGTACTCGAAGTAGAGCCCGTGTTGCCGTGAGACAAGTAGTCACGACGCACGGCGTGGATGAAGTAGAGCCAGCGTGGCCGCAAGACGAAGTCGCGGCGTACGGAGTAGTCGACGATGAGCCGCGTGACGGGCCGCGCGACGTGCCGAGGCACTCGGACGCGCGGCGTGGGCGAAGTAGTCGACGACGAGTGGCGTAACAAGCCACGCGACGAGCCACGCGACGAGCCATGGGACGTGCCGCGCGACGTGCCGAGGCACCCGGCCGCGCGGCGCGAGTGAAGTAGTCGACGACGAGCCCGGAGTAGTCGACGATGAGCGGCGCGACGAGCCGCATGACGAGCCACGCGACGAGCCGCGCGACGTGCCGCGCGACGTGCCGAGGCACCGCCTTGCGGCGCAGGGTGAAGTAGTCGACGACGAGCCCGGAGTAGTCGACGATGAGCGGCGCGACGAGCCGCATGACGAGCCGCGTGACGTGCCGAGGCAACCGGACGCGCGGCAGAGTTGAAGTAGTCGACGACGAGCCCGGAGTAGTCGACGATGAGCGGCGCGACGAGCCGCATAACGAGCCGCGCGACGTGCCGAGGCAACCGGACGCGCGGCGAAGACGAAGTAGTCGACGACGAGCCTGCGCGAGGCGGAGTAGTCGACGACGAGTGGCGTAACAAGCCACGCAACGAGCCACGCGACGACCCCCGCGACGTGCCGAGGCACCCCGGCCGCGCGGCGCAGGTGAAGTAGTCGACGACGAGCCCGGGAGTAGTCGACGATGAGCGGGGCGACGAGCCGCATGACGAGCCACGCGACGAGCCGCGCGACGTGCCGCGCGACGTGCCGAGGCACCCGGCCGCGCGGCGCAGGTGAAGTAGTCGACGACGAGCCCGGAGTAGTCGACGATGAGCGGCGCGACGAGCCGCATGACGAGCCGCGTGACGTGCCGAGGCAACCGGACGCGCGGCGGAGTTGAAGTAGTCGACGACGAGCCCGGAGTAGTCGACGATGAGCAGCGCGTCGAGCCGCATAACGAGCCGCGCGACGTGCCGAGGCAACCAGACGCACGGCGAAGACGAAGTAGTCGACGACGAGCCTGCGCGAGGCGGAGTAGTCAACGACGAGCGGCACGACAAGCCGCGTGACGAGCCGCGCGACGTGCTGAGGCACCCGGACACGCGGCGGAGGTGAAGTAGTCGACGACGAGCACGGAGTAGTCGATGATGGGCGGCGCGACGAGCCGTGTGACGAGCCGCGCGACGTGCCAAGGCACCCGGACGTGCGGCGGAGGTCGACGACGAGCGCGGCGCGAGGGCGGAGTAGGCGACGACGAGCCGCGTGACGAGCCGCGCGACGTGCCGAGGCACCCCGACGCGCGGCGGGAGACGAAGTAGTCGACGACGAGCCCCGGGCGAGGCGGAGTAGTCGACGAGCGGCGCGACAAGCCGCGTGAGGAGCCGCGCGACGTGCCAAGGCACCCGGACGCGCGGCGGGAGACGAAGTAGTCAACGACGAGCCTGGGCGAGGCGGAGTAGTCGACGAGCGGCGCGACAAGCCACGTGAGGAGCCGCGCAATGTGCCAAGGCACCCGGACGCGCGGCGAAGACGAAGTAGTCAACGACGAGCCTGGGCGAGGCGGAGTAGTCGACGAGCGGCGCGACAAGCCGCGTGACGAGCCGCGCGACGTGCCGAGGCACCCGGACGCGCGACGAAGACGAAGTAGTCGACGACGAGCCCGGGCGAGGGTGGAGTAGTCGACGAGCGGCACGGCGAGCCGCGTGACGAGCCGCGCGACGTGCCGAGGCACCCGGACGCGCGACGAAGACGAAGTAGTCGACGACGAGCCTGGGCGAGGCGGAGTAGTCGACGAGCGGCGCGACAAGCCGCGTGATGAGCCGCCGCGCGACGTGCCGAGGCACCCCGGACGCGCGGCGAAGACGAAGTAGTCGATGACGAGCCTGGGCGAGGCGGAGTAGTCGACGAGCGGCGCGACAAGCCGCGTGACGAGACGCGCGACGTGCCGAGGCACCCGGAAGCGCGGCGTAGGAAAATTGATTCCGCTTTGCAAGAGCAAGGCAACTTGCTTCAATGGATCTCGGCGAGTCGACGAGTAGATTGATCTTGTTTGACGAGGGTCCTTCGAATTCGCCGGTGGTGATGATCACCCCCTACCCGGCGCTCCACGGTGTCGGTGTTTTAGACCGGCAAACCTACCAAGGGGGTACCCGAGGTAGTAGATTGTGCGGTGGGGATCGTGATCGGGAGACCGAGAACTCGAAGGTATGCGCAAGGACACGGGACACAAGATTTATACAGGTTCGGGCCGCCGAGGTGGCGAGCCCTACGTCCTGTTTGGGGATAAGTATGGCGCCCTGCGCTTGGGTGTTGTTCCCCGGAGGGATTGAGGATGTGCGGCTAGGTACCCGGCCCTCCTTTATATAGTCCAGGGGGCGGGTTCCTAGTCGGTTACAAGGTAGGAGTCCTAGTAGGATTACACAGAGCGAGTCCTAGTAGGAGTACAGGGGAATTCTACTAGGAGTCCGTCTTCTACTATTCTTCTTTCCTTGCACGAGTACCCGGGGTGTATGCCCGACAGGAACCTCAATTGAAAGTCATGATTGAGGAGTTCAAGAGAACGGATGGTCGTGGTTTGGGTTTTGAGAAGTTGGGTGAGAAAGTGGGAGAGAACAGTGGGGAGAGTGTGTATGAGAAGTGTGTTGAGTCTAACCCCGAGTTTGAGGTGATTGGAGATATCCAAGTCCCACTTCCAAAAGCACCCAAGAACTCTTTCACACCAAAGCCCAACCACCTTTGCAACAAGCTTGACACAACCCAAGATCCACCCAAATTCCCACCTAAGACAAATGACTTCCAGAAACCGGTGAAGTTTGTGGGTGAGAAGGGTGAGAAGCCTAGAGAGAAGCCAGAGCCAAAACCAAAATCCATCCCTTCCAGGTGTGAGTACTGTGCCAAGGAGAGGCATCTTGCAGAGTTTTGCTACAAGAGGAAGAGGGATGAGAGGCTTGCTAGGGAGCAAGCAAACCAGGACAGGTATCGCCAGTCTCATGGTATTCCTGAGCCTAGAGTGCCACTTCCACGGGGTGTGGGAAGTGTGAGGAGTGTTGGCAGGTTCCCACAGAGAGGTGGTGGTGAGAGGTTTGCTAGGAGAGATGATGGTGTGCGTGCTGGTGAGAGGTTTGGTTGGGCTCGTGGTGATTTTGCTGGACGTCCCCCTACTCGTCCTCAATACGGGTTCAGGGGAGATGATCGCAGCTTTGGGTTCCAGAGGAACTACGGACCACGTTTTCCCCCTCGTGGTGCTCGTACTCCTCCCATGGGACATGGGAAGTTTGGTGGCAAGGGAATGATGTTTGCTAACCCCACTTTTGAGCAGATGGCTCAACACTGGTTTAATTTTTTTTTCTAACCCCAGTGTCGAGTCGCTAGCTCATTCTCGTTCTTGTTTCTGACTGCAGGCAGGAGGCTTGGAGGACATTTGGTTGATCGACTCCGGGTGTTCTCGACACATGACCGGAGATAAGAAGTGGTTCTCCGGCCCTCACCCCGGTGAAGGAAAAGATGTACATCACATTTGGGGACAATGGACGAGGAAGGGTGCTTGTCTCGAGGGTGTTGTGCATGTGAGTGACAAGGTAACGTTGAAGAGAGTGGCTCTTGTGAAGTCTTTGGGTTTCAATTTGCTTTCGGTTTCTCAGTTGCTTGATGAGGGTTTTGAGGTGCGTTTCAAGTCTGGCGAGTCTCGTTTGCTGGATTCTCGAGGTGATCTTGTCTGTATGATCATTCCCGAGGGTCAGATTTTCAGGGCTTATTTCTCTCGTTCTTTGGGTCCTGCTCGCTGTTTGATGGCCGGTCCTTCTTCTGATTTGTGGAAATGGCATAGGCGGTTGGGACACTTGAGCTTTGATTTGGTTTCCCGCTTGAGTGGCCTTGACCTTGTCCGAGGATTGCCGAGGTTGAAGCTTGAGAAGGATTTGGTTTGTGCTCCTTGTAGGCATGGCAAGATGGTAGCCACTCCCCATCCACCCCTGACCGATGTCATGACCGAGCGTCCAACAGAGCTGTTGCATATGGATCTTGTTGGGCCAGCTCGAGTTCGCTCGGTGGGTGGGAAGTGGTATGTCCTTGTTGTGGTGGACGATTACTCTCGCTATGCTTGGGTGTTTTTCTTGGAAGATAAGAGTGAGACATTTCGTTTTGTTCGAGATCTGATCGTGAGGTTGAAAAACGAGAGGCATGGGAATGCTATTCGAGCCATCCGCAGTGATAATGGCTCAGAGTTCAAGAACTCTCGTTTTGATGCCCTTTGTCGTGATCTAGGTCTTGAACATCAGTATTCGACCCCTTATGTGCCCCCTCAAAATGGAGTCGTGGAAAGGAAAAATCGGACTCTTTGTGAGATGGCTAGGACGATGCTCGATGAGCACAGGACTCCTAGGAGGTATTGGGCTGAGGCGGTCAATACGGCTTGTCATGTTTCAACAGGATTTTATTGCGAGCTTTCAAGAAGAATACCTGTTATGAGCTGATGCCTGGTCAGGAACCCAAGGTGAGTCATTTCCGAGTCTTTGGCTGCAAATTCTTTATTCTTAAGAAAGGAAAACTCGACAAGTTTGAGGATAGGTCTAGTGATGGTATTTTCTTTGGATATGCTAACCACTCTAGAG
The DNA here is from genome assembly GCA_947561735.1 of Cenchrus americanus. Classification (NCBI taxonomy): domain Eukaryota; kingdom Viridiplantae; phylum Streptophyta; class Magnoliopsida; order Poales; family Poaceae; genus Cenchrus; species Cenchrus americanus. Next base: position 157,201,992 of record OX387242.1, on the reverse strand, counting down.
CCTATAGGGTGCTTAACCTTAAGACTAACAAAATCATGGAGACTTGCGAGGTAACCTTCGATGAGACAATGCCATGTACCTCTCTTGGCTTTGAATGTGCAGGTGATGAAGAGATGGCCGAGGACCTCTTTGAAGAGAAGGATTAAGCTGGAGATGATGATGGGGAGAACCATGCGGCTGAAGCTGAGTGTGTACCCACTACTTCCCCTACGACCACTATGGAGCATGGACCGTCTACTTCATGAACAACGACGGTGCGACAAGAGGACCAGGCGAGAAAAGCTGAAGTTGAGGGGGAGGTAGTCTCGAGGCGTGAGGCTCCCCGGCGGATTCAAGAAGTGCATCCCCTGTCGAAGATCATTGGAAACATCGACGAACGCACTACACGGTCAAGGTCCAGGAATTCCTCTCATTTTGCTCATGCTGCTTTTGTTGCCACCTTTGAGCCCAAGGACATTGGACATGCTTTATCTGATGCAAACTGGGTCAATTCTATGCATGAGGAGTTGGAAAACTTTGAGAGGAACCAGGTGTGGGAGTTAGTTGAACCACCTCCAAATTGTCATCCCATAGGAACCAAGTGGGTTTGGAAGAACAAAGAGGGTGAGAATGGGATAGTTGTGAGGTACAAGTCCAGATTTGTTGCTCAGGGGTTTAGTCAGAAGGAGGGGATCGACTATGAGGAGACCTTTGCTCCTGTGGCCCGTCTTGAGGCAATTCGAATCCTTCTAGCTTTTGCCGTGGCTAAAGGGTTCAAGTTGTTTCAGATGGACGTGAAGAGTGCTTTTCTGAATGGGGTCATAGAGGAGGAGGTGTATGTGAAGCAGCCACCTGGGTTTGAGAGCGAGCTATACCCACACAAGGTGTACAGGTTGAAAAGGGCTCTGTATGGTTGAAACAGGCGCCCCGTGCTTGGTATGGGAGATTGAGAGGTCACACAGATCGTCACAGAATGGAGACACATCTGTGATGAAAATTACCATTTCGTCACTGATGACCAAATGTGACGCGACCATAGTGATGAAATCCAAATCGTCACAAACTCGTCACAATTGAACATCAGTGACGAAATTGGTGTCTTCAGTGATGTTAGGTGTACACCTAATATTTCATCCCCACTACCTCCTCCTCCTCCTTCTCATGAAACAACAAAACCTACACCCCCAATCGAAAGTGCTCAAAACAATCATGCCAAAGAAGAAGCCCAGATTGATATGTTGGTTGATGCTGATAAATCCGCCAACGACATTTCGAAGAAAGCTGCATGTACATCTGGGCCTAGTACCTCTATAATAGCTCCTGGTGAGACATTATACTAGGCAACCAGAGTGATGTGTTGGCTAGTGCTGATAAATTTGTTGACGATGTTTTGAAGAAAGTTGTAGGTACATTTGGGCGCAATACCTATGTAATAGCTCCTAGTGAGACACTGAACGACCGAACTGGCAACTAGAGAGGGGGAGTGAATGGGAGCTGATAGAAATTCCTCTTGAAGGAGATGACAACTCCAACAAGATGAACTTAGTCGGGTACCCATAATCACACGCTCCGCACATAACCTTCCATTTGCCAAAACCACGTAGCCACTGGAGTGCTACTGGTCCTAGGAACAAACACTACCTGCAGCCACAGCTCCTACACACACACGATAGCACAAATGACTCAGAAGTTGTCTGGCCAGCAGGGGCGGTTTAACCAGGGTAAGGGGGCGGTTAAACCGCCTGCTCCTGGGCAGGCAAGGACCCCTCCAAAACACCTCTTCCGAGCTCCAAAACTCTCCACAGTTTCACCCATTGGATCCTCTGGTCAAGGCCAAGCTAGCTACCAGAGAATGTTGGCGAAAACCGAAACTTCACCCAAAGGGCCTAGGGGCGGTTAGACCGACTACCAGGGGCGGTCTAACTTCCTGTACCCAACAACGAACTCAAGCCAAGACCTCCTAGCAAACCGCACATAAACGAGCCAAGATTTCACCAGAACGCTCCTCTTTTCAAGGCGAACAATCTCACAGAGAAAGATTCGGCAAAATCAAACATTCTTCAGAAAGGCCAGGGGCGGTTAGATCGGGTGCCAGGGGTGGTTAGACCTCCCTCCCATTAGCACAAAGATCCTTGTGAAAACCAAGGCAAACGACTCGAAACGCCCCAAGCTTTCAACCATAGAATCCCTTGGTCAAGGCCAACATGCTACCAGGAGATCTTGGCCAAAATCAAAACTTTCTTCGGATGAGCCCGGGGCAGTTAGACCGCCCCCACGCGGTTAGACCGCCTTCCCCAGACAGAATGGGAAAAACAGGAAACGTGGATCAACTCTCAACTTTGCATGACTCGATCTCCCGATTCACCCAACGTATTGTAGGGAAACTTTGGGCATGTCTGGGTCACCTCATGGACGACATCTCCCTCAAAGTAATTGAACCGAAACGCTCTCAATCATGGGGAATCGCAAATCTCATGGCTCAACCTTAAGAACTCAGGCTCCACCAAAATCCACCAAATCAGAGAGCTTTCCACTGGTTTGGAGGCGCAAGGTCACCAACAAAAGAGGCAGAAGGTCCTCATGTGTGACTCCCACAACAAAACTCGCAAAGAAACACCTCCAAAACTCCACCACAAAAATCCAAAGAAAAGGCTCTGAAAATCACCAAAAGGGAAAATGGGAGAGAAAACAAAAGCCTCGAGGAACCACGCCGAATCGTCTACACATACCATGAAGGTTCATACAAGGTATAGATTGCCTCCCAATCATCCTACCCTCTCTCAAGATCTCACCATGAAGCTCTCGAGCTAGTCCTCTAAAATCCCAAGGAAAATAGAAAGGAAAAACAGTAAAGCAAATGAGCTAGGGTTCCAAGAGTTGGCTGCCATCCATCCCCTCAAGTGTTTATATGGAGGCACCCAAAAGACTAAACTACCCTTACTAGATAACTAGGGATACATGCCCTCAAGGGCGAATTTGGAAGTATTCAGATTTTCTCCATCAGATGGATACCCAGCGACCGCAACCTTGCTTAGCCTCGACGCAAGCCTTGCGATTCTGACGTGTGTCCTCTGCTTCGAATCTTCTTGGCAGCTACGACCCAGGCGGTCAAACCGCCCCCCTGGGCGGTTAGACCAGCTCAGGGGGTCTTACCGCCACTCCTAGGCGGTTGAACTGGCCTGGGTGGCTGCACCTCCTCACCGAGTCTTCATCCTCGGTGTTGTGGCTCAACCGAGTAACCTAGTGGTTTTCTGGTGAACCACTGCAAACCTTGCGAACTCGGTGTAGCCTCCGCCAATCACCTCTCATGACTCGGCCCCCACGTAGTCCCGGCTCGACCTTGGTTTTGAGGCTCAACCAAGAAAACGTCCATGACTTCGTCTTGTCGTTCTTGTCACCATGCGGCCCGCACTTGACCCCGCTGGCCACCGGGTCCTTCGAACCAAGCCTACTTGTCTTCTCCACACCTGGAGGACTCACCGACGACGACCTTTCACGCTTGTTCTTCACCTGCACCAACACCAGTCAAGTCGCAACCTGCACCTGCAATACTTAGCCAAGAATCAGTCCACACGGCGTTGTCAATCACTCATCACACTAGGAAGCGACCATCCACCGGTCCTCGAACCACATAGGCTCTCAATCTCCCCCTTGATGAGTGCATTGACAACACACACATTTGGGTAACCAAAGAGAAAAGGAAAAGAAAAGGAACAAATACAAGAGACTTCAACAAGCGATCGAAAACCAAAGGAAAGGCAAAGAGCAAGATCACTTGAACAAAGAAAGTCTCGGTCCCTTAGGCAAGGGCAACGGCTCGACACAACCCAGACAAAAACAAGCTCTCACAAAGAGCAAATACCACCAAAGGCACACAAGGCCACGAGCTAAAAACTCACACAAGAGCTCCTCCTGCACATATGAAAGCTCCCCCTGAACCATTGCTTGTGAGAAGGTCATTTGGAAATGCATGATAAAGAGCAAACCAAGCTCACACTGCCAAGGGTGGTTAAACCGCCTGCACAGGCCGGTTAAACCGCCCCAAGTCATGTGACCGCCCCCAGGGGGTTAGATCACCCCATGTGACTACCCTTCAAAGTTTATATGAAACTGCCGAACCACTTTGAACACCCTACAAATGCACCCAGGTGCCCAAATCGTGCACAAATTTCTCCCCCTTGTTGACAATGCATGAATCAAGGAAAAATGCGAAAAAATTCAACATAGAGCTTCTCAAATATACAAAATTCATCACTAGATGCTACACATGTCCAAATGAGCAAGTTAGATACTCTATAGCTGCGTAAAGACATCAACTACAAGATCACGAAGTTTCACAACCGTTGGTCAAAGCTAAGATAGAATTGAGCAATTTTGCGAAAATTCACCCTCTCATGAGCAAAGACCTAAACATGAGCAAAACATGTCAAAATGGCAAAGCCACCGAAACTTCTTGCTAGGACAACCATTCTAATTATAAGACCACCATAAACACCTACAAGCACCTCATGTCATGTCAAAGCCACTGATCCATGTGCCTACTTCTATATATGAGACTTCTCATTGGTAGGCATCATGCAACGGTTTAGCACCCAAAGCAAATTAAAATTAGCACATATGACATGTGAGCACATTTTCCAAGCAATTTACATTTCATTTTCATATTTGAAATTGGTACATGAAATGTCTTTGCGACAAAAAGGAACTTATGCCCCTCCACAAGATCAAGCATGCGGGCTAAACATTCATGATGCCAAATGAGCCTTTGGCCCCATATGATCAAAATAAGCTATCAATCACAAATTAAGCATACCCAAGCCACTAAAATATGTGAAGATCATATAAAGGCATTTACTCACAAGAGAGCATACATGTGACATTTTTCAAAAACATAGCCATCAACCATGGATATAAATCAAGGTCATCAAGAGCAAAGCCAAACTAACCATAGCATACCAAACAAGTTCACAAAATCATATATAGCACATCATGGTGAACAATGTATGTAAGAGAAGTTTTTCTTAAAAAATGCATATGATAGAAGATGCATGCAACCTAAGATACAAAAATGCCTATACATCATGCTACATATGCCATGCCAAATGTAAAAAATACAAAAAGCAAAGCTATACATATGCTGCAAATGAGCTTCACCACCAACTCAGGAAACCAACCACAAACAAAGGCCACAAACGACCGGCTCGTCGAGGGGAGGCAAAAGGGCTCGACACCACCAGAAAAAGAGCAAAGGAGCGCAAAAACTCACAAGCTCTCCCTAAACACATGCACTAGGGCCAACGAGCATACAAAACTCACCCTTAGTACACATGATAGAGCGAAGAGCACACTAAACACACAGGCTCCCCCTAAACTCATGCATCAAGGCCAAAAAGCATACAAATCTCACCTTACACACATGAGATAGGGCAAGGAGCAAAACGAACCAAGTGGCTTGACCAAGGACACACACATGACGGTCACAAAATCACTTACCTTGACCATTTCTTCAGAATTTTTGTCCTTGTCCACCATCCACGAAAGTGATGTACCTCCATGTCAACACCGGGGTATGAGGCCGGAGAACCACCACCGATATCAACCAAATGTTCTTCGGGCCTCCCACCTGCAACTCAAAACCAAGAGACAGAGCGAGCAAATGACTCAACACTAGGGTTAGTACCAAAGGTGTCAAACCATTGTCGGGCCATTCCGTCAAAAGTAGGGTTAGCAACATCCATCCTACCGCGCCTATCAAAACTGGAACCACTATGGGAAAACCACTCCCGTCTCACTGGAGGAGTAAGAGTAACACGAAAAGGGGAACGTGGTCGGTAGCCCCTCCGAGACTCAAAGCTGCAACTTCTCCCAAACTCGTATTGATCACGAGGTGGAGAACATCCAGCAAACTCAACACTACCAGACTCAAAGTGCGTACCACCTACACCATGACCAAAATAACTGAAACCACCAGCACCACGAGGAAAACTGGGAAGGGTCGGTCTGACTGCCTAGCCATATCGGTTTGACCGCCCCACTTTGGGCAGGGCCGGTCTAACTGCCATGCCTGGTCGGTCTGACCGCCATCTCCAGAAACCCACCTCAGCTGCGGGAACTCACATCTCCTCATGCAGGAATGTTTCTCACAAAGCCCTTTCCCTTAGGTAGTGGCATACGAGGCTCAGGTACCTGTCCTCGTTTGCCCACTCCTTAGCAATTCTCGCCTCTCGTCTTCTCTCATAGCAAAACTCTCTCTTGTGACCATCCTTTCCAGAAAACTCACAATGAAAACGGTTGGTCATGGCTTAGGCTTGGGGTGAGGCTCTTCACAAGGCTTCTCACTGGCTTTCTTACTAGGCTTTTCACTAGCCTTCTCACTTGATTTTTCTCTCGGTTTAAGCAACTAGTTTGGCTTGGGTACAAACTTGTGTTTGGGTGTGGGTTGTCGTAGAACTGGAATATTTCAAAATTTTCCTTCTCTCTCACCACTGCTCTCACCAAATTTATCAGACCCCAAAGCCTAACCATCAAAGCGCTTATAACTAGCAATCATCATACCAAGATGAGGTTCCCGACTAGACAACCAACTCAACACTTCACGTGTTCTCATCCTGCAAATGGTCAACACATTGTGCATGTTCCAAATTCTTCACAGCATGCAACTCACAAGTAGAACAAGAAGTAGGAATAGGCACTTTCAAATCAGTCTCAAGCGAAACAATGCGAGATTAAAGCTCAACAAATTTTTCGTGCAAACAAGGGCAAGAAGTACATGCACCAAGCAAAGTGGGTCTAGATTCCAACTCAGCCAACTCAACCCAAGCACATCTAGTTCCTCAGTCTTGGAGGCATGCTTTTCCCTAAGAGCGGTCAGATCAGCTAGGAAAACATAGCAATTAGCACAATCAACCTCATCAGAAACCACAGGGCTAGCCTCAAGCGAATCAAGTTCAAGCTTGCCATCAAGAACCTGTGTTTCTAGATCAGCCACTCTAGTCCTAGCACCTTCAAGCAAAGCTCTAAACTCCTTGCTAAGCCTCTTAGCCTATCTAAGCATGTGATCGCGATTATCAAGGAAGTCAACCAACTCCTCGTTCTCCTTGCGCAAAGAACAGAGCCCATCACATACTTTATCCTCGGAGTCAGAGTCTGAATCTGAGGCGTTCTTCTGGCTTCTCTTGCTGTTGGAGCTGCATGCCATGCCACAAAGACCATCCTTCTTGTTGCAGCTTCTCGAAGTGTTGCTTGCGATACAACAAAGGCCATTCAAGTACTTGCCGAAGTCCTTCTTCTTGTGTATCCTCTTGTGGTCCTCTTCTTCTTCACTCGTGCTAGATGACACGTCCTTAGAGTCATAATCGATGTCGCTCGATCCCTTGATCTTCTCTCGGGTCCATGTCTTCCTCCCATGTTCATATTCCTTCTTCTTGGATCTGTTTCCTTTATCCTTGGACTTGTGCTTGTCGTGGTTGTTCACCTTCGAACACTCGGCGAAAAAGTGTTCGGTCTTGCCACACTTGAAGCACGTTCTCAAGTTCCTTCTTGACTTCACCTGGTTCTCGTGCATCCTCTCAAATCTCCGTGTCAGCAACGCCAACTCGTCCTCTCCAAGTACATCAAACTCGTCGTCTGGCAAAGACATCAAAGAGGACAAAGAGTACATCCTAGAGGATGGGTTAGCATTAGTCTTAGCACCTGAGCCACCAACGAGAGCAAGACTATGAGGGTCAGTCAGGCCCTCAAGACGGACTGTTAAACCTCGATCAACCTCAGCTGACTTGAGCTTAGATAACTGCTCGTTCACCGTCAGTGTGCTACACTTCTCGGACTCAAGAATGGCCTCGACCTTTCCATTCCACACGATATGATACATCGTGTATAAGAGCTTCACAGCTCTATCATGGTCATCGTACGGGAGGACGTCGATGTTGGCCCTCATGTTGTTCACAACCACCGTGAACCCCTGGAACAAAGCATCAATAGACTCACTGGGGAGATGAGTGAAGTCCTCGTACTCTCTCCGGTAAGTCGCATACAACCGTGCCTGAACCTCACCATTCCCAGCATGAGCATTCTTCAGCTCCAACCAAAGCATGCACACCAAGTCCTCTGTCAGAACCCGATAGAATTCGGATTGACACAGAGCACAGTACATGTAGTCGATCGCCTTGTTGTTGGCGTTGAACATGTATCTCGATCCTGGAGCAAGGAAGTTCACAGGATGAACATAAGTTGTGTTCACCATGACATCCCAAAGGATCTGACCCATTCCACGGAGGAACACCGCCATCCGCCTCTACCACATCTAGTTGTTCTTCCCATCGAAGTGCGGAGGACTCGAACCCCGTTCCTGGTACGCGATCTTTGGATTTTAGACTAGCTAGAGTCAATGAAGACCCGAACCGGCTCAGATACCACTTGAAGCACCGAACTGGCGACCAGAGAGAGGGGGAGTGAATGGGAGCTGATATAAATTCTTATCGAAGGAAATGACAACTCCAACAAGATGAACTTGATCGGGTACCCAAAATCACACGCTCCGCACACAACCTTCCGTTTGCCAAAACCACGTAGTGACTGGAGTGCTACTGGTCTTAGGAACAAACACTACCTACAGCCACAGCTCCTACACACACAACAGCAGAAACGACTCGGAAGCTGTCTAGCTAGCAGGCACGATTTAATCGGGGCAAGGGGTGGTAAAACCGCCTGCTCCTGGGCAGGCAATAAACCCTCCAAAACACCTCTTTCGAGCTCCAAAACTCTCCACGGTTTCACCCACTGGATCCTCTGGTCAAGGCCAAGCTAGCTACCAGAGAATCTTGGCGAAAATCGAAACTTCATCCAGAGGGCCTAGGGGTGGTTAGACTAGGTACCAGGGGCGGTCTAACCTCCTGTACCCAGCAACGAACTCAATCCAAGAACTCCTAGCAAACTGCACCGAAACATGCCAAGATTACACCAGAACGCTCCTTTGATCAAGGCGAACAAACTCAATGAGAAAGATCTGGCAAAATCAAACTTTCTTCAGAAAGGCCTAGGGCGATTAAGCCAGGTGCTAGTGGCGGTTAGACCTGCCTCCTTTGAGCACAAAGATCCGAGTGAAAACCAAGGCAAACGGACTCGAAACACTCCAAGATTTCAACCATAGAATCCCCTGGTCAAGGCCAACATGCTACCAGGAGATCTTGGCCAAAATCAAAACTTTCTCTGGATGAGCCCGGGGCGGTTAGAGAGCCCCCACGCGGTTATACCGCCCTCCCTAGACAGAACGGGAAAAACATGAACCGCGAGTCAACTCTCAATTTTGCATCACCCGATCACCCAATTCACCCAACGAATTGTAGCGAAACTTTGGGGATGCCTAGGTCACCTCACAGAAGACCTCTCCCTCAAAGGAATTGACAAAAACGCTTTCAATCATGGGGAATCGCAAATCTCATGGCTCAACCTCAACAACTCGGGCTCCGCCAAAATCCACCAAATTGGAGAGCTTTCCAAGGGTTTGGAGGGGCAGGGTCACCAAGAAAAGAGGCACAAGGTCCTCATGTGTGAATCCCACAACAAAACCTGCAAAGAAATGCCTCCAAGACTCCACCACAAAAATGGGAGAGACTACAAAAGCCTTGAGGAACCACGCCGAATCATTTATACATAGCATGAAGGTTCATACAAGGTCTAGCTTGCCTCCCAATCATCCTACCCTATCTCAAGATCTCACCATGAAGCTGGGAAGCTAGTCCTGTAAAATCCTAAGGAAAATAGGAAGAAAATAGCAAAGCAAATGAGCTAGGGTTCCGAGAGTTGGATGCCATCCATCCCGTCAAGTGTTTATATGGAGGAACCCAAAAGACTAAACTACCCTTACTAGATAAGAGCAACTCCAACAGTTTGGCAAATAAATTTGGCATCTATCTAATTTTGGCAAAATGAGAAAAATTGGCCTCCAACAGTTTGGTAAACCAACTTGGCAAAAATAGAAACTTGGCAAAACTCACCTTCCCACGCGCATATATGTGCGCGCGGATCGTGGTTGCCATCGGTGTTTCCCTCTAGGTGGGAGGGTGAAAAAAGAATTAAATAATAGAGAAGGATTCCTGATGTAAGTTTCCAAGAGGTGGAATGGCATAAACATAATTTTGTTTCTTTTAGGATTCATGATGTAAGTTAGATCTAGGTTTGGCAAGTGAATTATGTCAAATTGTTGGAGACGAACTCTTTTTTTACTTGGCATACCTTTTTAGAAGTTGGCAAAACACAAGATTTGCCAAGTAAAATGTGGCAAACTCTTGGAGATGCTCTTACTAGGGATACATGCCCCTCAACGGCGAATTTGGAAGTCTTCAGATTTTCGCCATTGGACAAATGCCCAGCGACCACAACCTTGTTTAGCCTCGACGCAAGCCTTGTGATCCCGACGTGTGTCCTCCGTTTCAAAGCTTCTCGGCGGCTGCGACCCGGGCAGTCAGACCGCCCCCTGGGTGGTTAGACCGGCCCAGGTGGTCTGACCGCCCCTTCTGGGTGGTTGAATCGGCCTGGGTGGCCGCACCTACTCGTCGAGTCTTCGGCCTTAGTTTTGTGGCTCAACCGAGTAACCCAGTGGTTTTCTGGTGAACCACTGCAAACCTCGCGAACTCAATGTAGCCTCCGCCAATCACCACTCATGACTCGGCACCGACGTAGTCTCGGCTCGACCTTAGTTTTGAGGCTCAACCAAGAAACTGTCCATGACTTCATCTTGCTGTTCTTGCCACAATGCGGTCCACACATGACCCCGCTGGCCACCGGGTCCCTCGAACCAAGCCTACTTGTCTTCTCCACTCCTGAAGGACTCACAGACGATGATCTTTCGCGCATGTTCTACACCTGCTTCAACACCAGTCAAGCTGCAACCTGCACCTGCAATACTTAGCCAAGAATCCGTCCACACAACGTTGTCAATCACTCATCACACTAGGAAGTTGTTGACAATCTCTAGTGTCGCACCAGGTTTATATCCCCGGCAACGGCGCCAGAAAGCTTGTTGATATATTATACGATCATAGATAAATCCGCAAGCACATGGATACCGATGTAGCTTTCACCTGGGAGTATTTTAAGGTATCGATTTCCTCAGGGAACGAGAAGTACTCTAGTCCCTAGCTGATTCGTCTAGGGGAAAGTGTATATAAAGGGACGTCGACGAAGAGAAGAGAGATGAACGATAAGAGGATAGAGACGGTACTTGATACGTGAACTTCGGGTCTCTCAAGTAATCAAGCGATTAAGATATTACTTGCACTAGTCTTGATCGGGGGATGCACATTCCGGCTACGAAAAGGGATGAGAAGGGAGCCATTACATACACCACTCTTACAATGCCTACAGGACTAGCCACTCTCATGTGGTGGAATACAGAGGCCGGACGAGGCTGTCAAGTCTAGGCTTCGTGCCTACACTACCGATCACTACTTCACTCAGCGCTCAAGCAAAGCAATCACTCAAAACAAGATAAACTTACTATGATAAGAACGAAAAATGATAAGACCAAGACAAGAAATAAATAATGCTTAATTAATTACAGGAGACCTAAGTTACTAAACAAGACCCGGATGTGGCTAGTAGAAGAGGAGCTGCATCCGCCGAGGCGCGAGCTAGAGGAGGGGCCGACACTCTGACTCCTCAGCAAACTCTCACCTCAACTCTCTCCCTATTTTCTAACTATAATAGTGGCAGCACCTTCTCTTCTTCAAAGCTCTTCTCTTGTGTGTCTTTGAGTGAGGAATGGGCTTCTATTTACAGGGAAAGGAAAGTTGGGAGTGTGGAGCACCTCCGCTGCTTCTAGGGGAAGTTTCCCTCTTTTCTGTGGCGCAACCAGCCTCTCCACAGCACTGTAGCGTGCAGGGGAATGTACTTGAGGTGGTGGAGGTGAAAACCGGCAAAGAACCAGACCCCAAGGGGTCGAACCGGGCCTAAACCGGTGTCTGGGTCGCTGAAATGCGCAGAAAATGGGAAACCGGCCGAGCCAGCCGCGGCCCATGCAACCGACGTTGTGCCAGCCAACCCTGTGTCGCCACCTGTTCTGGCCAGGGGCTTGTCCCGCGCAACCTCCCGCGTGCATGCCCCCACGCGTGAGGGGCGGGGCCAACCGAAGGCCAGCACGTGGCCTGGCGGCCCGCGTGCGTGCTTCTGCGCGAGGGGAGGTCGGCCGCTCGTGGCACGCCGCGTGTCTGAGCGGGGCCAGCCCACACGCCTGTGGTGCGCTACACCATGGCCTGGCGGCCGGTCAGGCACCACCACATGGAAGTATCGCGTTGCCTTGTGCGTCCGAGGTACGACGGGCAGGGTGTGGGTCCCACATGACGTCAACTATTTTGTCTTTTCCACATCTCCTTCATTCGGACTCCAAACTATACAATGATATGTCCATTTCGATCGTCTCGACGGGCCCATCGCAATGGTGTAGTCTAAATTGACATTTGATGTTATTTGATGATAATTCCATATTTTATTCTATAATTGCTCATTTGCACCTGTGACCAAATACAAACTAAAGCTCGTGGAATTTGTTAGATCATAACCCTATAGGTATGGTGCACACTTCTATGGAATAACTTTTATCTGAAGTTGACATTCGAAAATAGGGGCTTAACGACTGTCAACAAGCTCACCCACACTTAGCCCTTTGCTCGTTCTTGAGTAAAGGTTAAGGACTTGGGTGGAAAACATGAATCCAAAATGATATGGTGCAAGCATGTAAGATATTCCAAGACATACCCGTACTTGTGACTCTTTGGGGTGTCTACCATGTAATCTTGGATGGTTGAAGAATGGAATGGCTGGATTTGAAGCACCTCAACTCCTTCTGTAAAGTAACTTGGGCTTTTGATAAAATTTTTCAAAACATAGCCTTACTTGACTCCTCAAATGATGCTCTCAGATCGCTCAGTGTGTCTGATTCCTCACCAAGGCATTAAACTTGCCTTTCTTCGACCTACTTCTAATGATGGCTATATGTGGAGCTCGGGGTAAGGATGAAGATATAAGGCATACTTATATCACATAAGATTGCAAAGTCAAAAACCGGATCCAAGAAGAAAACTAATCATACAATCTGATCAAGATGTGCAAGTGTGTGGAACATGGATGATATGGACATATGTACTCCTCCTACCTTGTAACCGACTAGGCACCCTCCCCCTCAACTATATAAAGGAGGGTCGGGCACCTAGCCGAACATCAACAATCCCTCTAGGGAACAACACCAAGCGCAGGGCGCAATACTACTCCAAACAGGACGTAGTGTAAGCTACTCTGGCTACCCGAACCTGTATAAATCTCGTGTCCCTACGCATACCTTCGAGTTCCAAGTCTGGCGATCCCCACTATCTACTCTCCGACGGGTACCCCCTATGGAGGTTGCCGGATATAAAACTCTGACATTAGCGCCCACCGTGGGGCATACACCCCGGGTACTCATGCAAGGAAGGATGAAGACAAACTCCTAGAATTCCCGTGTAATCCTACTAGGACTCGTTCTGTGTAATCCTACTAGGACTCCTACCTTGTAACCAACTAGGAACCCGCCCCCCTGGACTATATAAAGGAGGGTCGGGTACCTAGAAACACATCCACAATCCCTCCGGGGAACAACATCTAGGCGCAGGGTGCAATACTACTCCAAACAGGACGTAGGGTACGATACTCTGGCAACCCGAACCTGTATAAATCTTGTGTCCCCGGGCATACCTTCGAGTTCCAGGTCTGGCGATCCCCACTGTCTACTCCTCGACGGGTACCCCGTATTGAGGTTGACGGACATAAACTCCGACATTGGCGTCCACGTGGGGCGATCGTCACGATCATTGGGCGAATTCGAAGGACATCCATCGTCAAGATCAACGTACGCGAAGACATGATGAATTGGCAGCATGCAAGTCCACAACTCACCGCGTCCTTGTGTCAATATTGAATCTACTCAACACAATTAAAACTCATGACGGATTCGATCCTGATGCGGCGTCTTGACGGAATCTCTAGGAGTCAACTCCTGTACTAAGTCTGAAGAAAGCAAGTACTTGGTCTCGCCGAGTTTCTGCCATAATTTTTTTAAGTAAAACTGCAGCACCAGATCGGTCTGAGAAATAAAAAAATCGGCCTCGTCAAAGTCAAAATCGAAGTGCAAGAGGACAGATTTGCATCCGTGGCCTGCAAATTCATCGTCGCCATGACTTGACTGTTGAAGGCGCTGAGTCCAAAGCGGATTCCAGTATGTATCCAAGTCTCAGGCACAAGACCTGCGGTGGCGGAGTTGAGACAACATCAATTACTGCAGACGCATGCACATGAAGACCATATGTAGCATTGGTCTTTGCTTGGCGCACACAAGAGATGTACGCAAGCACTACTATGATCACGGCCGACTACATTGACTCGCCAACGACTACCTCAACTACTCATCTCGACTAGTTTCAATTAGAAAATTAGTCGAGAGTGGGTAGCATGCCACCACGCACTAGCCGGATCTGCCTCCGACTAGTCGACTTTAGCAACAACCGTCGCGGCTCCATCGCCGATCGCCAAGGCTTCGTCGACACTCATCCACGAATCAAGCTAAGTCACTTGTCTCAATAATTTTTCTTTGGCTTGTTTTTTTCTGCATACAGGAATCAACACGAAAGACTACATCGTGTACGCCTCTCGACGGCTACTTGCCAGTAGAGCTGCAACATGCAAATTATTCCTTAGGGATGTTGACCGACTACCACAAGCTTGGTGCACCAAATTAGGAGGCTCTTGCCACAATGTTTCGCGTACTGAGTGCTGGAGGCGCACAATGGCTACACCCTGAGGAGGCACTGCACAATCTTGATCTCTGCCATGCGGAGCAATGAGCAATCACGCTCTCTCTTGTCGCCATGCCGAATACTTTTGTCTACCTCTTAATGGTCGCGCTCCAGTAGCACACGCCTTGATCCGTGCAAAGCCTTGACTCTCCTGTCATGCCTCCACGCCCCCAGCGCCTATGGCTAAACAGGCTCCTCAGAGACCGGGCGCTTAAACCAGCTCTCCTATCATGCCTCCATGCCCCAAACGGCTATGGCTAAATAGCGACCAAAGAGACTAGGCGCAAAACCGCATTAGGCTAACTACTTGACGCCTTACGACCGAATCTAAGAGAATGACGCATGACATTTACATTTACATTCATATTTGTATTTATCATTAGTAGATTCAATTTCTACAATAATGCTACATAATGTACGCATCTTTACTTTCAATTCAAGCTTTGGTGACGACTTCCCAGGATGCTCCGCGTACCTCCATCGGCGCGGCTAGTTCCCAAACTCGGGGGCTACGCACCAAATCACTACTTGACAACAACTCGAGTAGTCTATGCTAGCTCTCTAGCTTGGGGGCTCAACACCAAAAACTACTCAACGTAGCTCCTAAGGCTAACCCCAACGACGAGCTCGGGGGCTGACTGCTACAAGAATACTGAGATGATGACTTCCGCGAACACTGAAGACCCTTGGATTGATTTGTCAATCGTTCCAAGGCTCGGGGGCTACTAGGCTGCACCCATCAATCGATTTTTTTTCAAGACGGAAGCAGAATCAAGATTGACCCTCAGCAGAGTCTACAACTCAACCTAAGGCTCGGGGCAACTTCATATGGAGTGCGATTTTGCAGTCGCACTTCCATATAAATCTCGACTTCAAGACAGATGAGCTGGACCACCTTCCAGCCTCGTGGCAGTTCAAGTACTAATGAAGACTTCTCCAAGCAGTACTCGAGGACGCTCAAGAACTACTCGAAGAAGCTTCAAGACTACTTGAACTACTACTATCGACTACAAAGTGCTCGGAGGCTTGTCGGGCATACACCCCGGGTACTCATGCAAGGAAGGATGAAGACAGACTCCTAGAATTCCCCTATAATCCTACTAGGACTCGTTCCATGTAATCCTACTAGGACTCCTACATTGTAACCGACTAGGAACCCGCCCCCTAGACTATATAAAGGAGGGTCGGGTACCTAGGAACACATCCACTATCCCTCCGGGGAACAACAACTAGGCGCAGGGAGCAATACTACTCCAAACAGGGCGTAGGGTACGCTACTCTGGCTACCTGAACCTGTATAAAGCTTGTGTCCCCGGTCATACCTTCGACTTCCAAGTCTGGCATTCCCCACTGTCTACTCCTGTCCCTTTGAACTTTATTATAAAAACATGGCTATATATATTTTTTCTCTCTTTGTTTTCTTTTTTTCATCATGCTTGAGAAGAGTTTCTCTTTAGCATGTGTCTTTATCTCTTTTTTTTTTCTTATTTTAGCCCATGTCTCTTTTGAAGGAAAAAATAGGGAGAGAGATTCATAAATTGGCTAAACTATATATTTTTGTGGATGGATGGATGGTGCTAACTTCTAGTGGAGAAGTTTAGCATATGAAGGTGGAGTGTACGTGATCTTGATCATGAAAGCATGAAAAGCTTCTAGCAAGGGTCACAACAATTTGACAAAGCTCAATGAAATCACAAGCAGCATATGTGTGTGGTTTTCTAATGTAAACAACATATGGCTTTGGTTGGAATATATCATCACTGAGAAGCTTGTAAGGCTATATTTCTTTCAAATAAAACAGCCCAAGCACTTTGTTATAGTGAGTAAGGATTATCGCATCGTGCCATATCTCATAAATCAACCATCTAGATGAACATGTTTTCCTAATGATATTTGATCACAAGCAACATATGTATGCTATAGGAATAAAGAATATGCAAGCCAATCAATTGGAAACATGTAAAGCAATGGAGCATCAAGATTCATTGAGTTTAATGATTATCTCATGAAAGGAATTATAACTCATAAATTATGGAACTAGGGGGGCAGGATTGTTCAAACCATGTTGTTCCTTTGAATGTCGGGAGCAGTTGGCTCTCGGTACCTCTCCCACACTATCTTTTGCCGCGTTTTCTCCTGCACACTCTTAGACAAAGATGAGATATGTGGATCTGGCTAGTACAAATTGTACTAGCCAAATCAAAGCAAAGTTTTATTTTATTTATTCCTTTTTTTTGACTGATGGTGAACATCGGGCAACCTCCCAGAAGGGCTTTGTTTAAAGTCAAAAGCAGGACATACCTAGATACGCAAGATGTACGAGCTAACATCATCTCCAAACCAGGATAGATTTTGGTATGAGAGGAACTTTACTCGGGATGCTCACGTACCTCCCCCCACACTTGAAGTTTGCATTCCTAAGCAACAAAACTCAAGTGTTTGGAGATCAATCTTACTTTTGTAAACGTTCTTTCACCAAAAACTTTCCAAATTGTTGTAGTTGATGTCTCTCACATGTTCTTAGGCATCATTTATCCATCGTTCTTCTTGGTCTCTCCCTGGAAGGTTAGTAACCAAAAGTACCAGAAGGACACTCTTATCCTAGGAACATTCTCTTGCTTTTATTTGGAAGGGGAAATAAATCTACGCTAATCCAGGCTATCTCCTGGTAGTGCTTTGTCTACGGTCATAAGCTCGAGCATGGGAACTTCTTGCAGCAATGCACTCACGAAATCTGCAATACTTGTGGTGGACATACGCATCTACAATCATCCTTATAAACTTTTTGCAAAGGAGAACCATGAGGCAGTTGTAGCCCTGATGTGTGCTCTGTGCACTGAGCGTGGCTGACTCTGGAGACATATGATGCAAGCATCGTTCCTAAAGTAAATCAATAGTAAAGCTACCAGAGTCGGTGCCTCATATATTTCCATGGCCTATGAATTCTCCATCTCAAGAGATACATCATGTATGAATAATGTTGATTCTCGACCACGGTTGGAAACAACATGATATGAGCCAGTAGGAAAAGGCTCAAACTCGATCAAAGGTGATGATGATCGTTCGTCTTCACAAAGGTGAAGCGGGTCTTCTGAGTCATACTGCTGAGAAGTAGAAAATTCTACAAGCTCAGGAAGAACTGGCTCGGACGGTGTGAACGTTGATACATGCATCATCTCCTTGAACGTGTTTTGCTTGGGAAGTGGCGTCACCATGGGATTTTTTAGAACAGGGGAGTGGTGTGAGGACCATGTGTGGTTCGAGGACTGGTGGATGGTCGCTTCCTTGTGTGATGAGTGATTGACAACGTTGTGTGGACTGATTCTTGGCTAAGTATTGCAGGTGTAGGTTGCGGCTTGACTGGTGTTGGTACAGGTGAAGAACAAGCGCAAAAGGTCGTCGCCGGTGAGTCCTCCAGGTGTAGAGAAGACAAGTAGGCTTCGTTCGAGGGACCCGGTGGCCAGCGGGGTCAAGTGCGGGCCGCATGGTGGCATGAACAGCAAGATGAAGTCATGGACGATTTCTTGGTTGAGCCTCAAAACCAAGGTCGAGTCGGGACTACGTGGGAGCCGAGTCATGAGTGGAGATTGGTAGAGGCTACACCAAGTTCGCGGGGTTTCCAGTGGTTCACCAGAAAACCACTGGTTCCTTGGTTGATCCACAAAGCCAAGACCAGAGAACCAAAGACGGTACTGCAGCAGTGCTAGACCGGTCTGACCGGTGGGTCTGACCGGTCTAACGAGTGGGTACCGGTCTGACCGGTGAGGAGCACCGGTCTGACCGGTGTGCGACGACACAGTCCGGAATCTTCGAAGCGGAGGACACGCGTCGGGATCGCAAGGCTTGCGTCGAGGCTAAGTAGGTTGCGGTCGCCAGGCATCCGTCCGATGGAGAAAACTTGGAGACTTCCAAAACCGCCCTTGAAGGGCTTGTATCCCTAGTTGTTAGGAAAGGGTATTTTAGACTTTCGGTTGGCTTCACATAACCCATGAGGTGATAGGATGGTAGCCAATCTCTGGAACCCTAGTTCATTTGCTTTCCCATTTTCCCTTCCTATTTTTCATAGGATTCTCATAGGACTAGCTTGAGAGCTTCATGGTGAGATCTTGTGAGAGGGTTGGATGACCGGGCGGCAAGCTAGACCTTGTATGAACCTTTGTGGAATGTATAGATGATTCGGCGTGGTTCCTCAAGGCCTTGTTGTGTTGTTCCCGGTTGTTCTTGGTGGTGATTTTTGGAGCCCTCTGTCGGTGATTTTCTTGGGGTGTTTTCGGGACCTTGCTTATGGGGATTCGATGGGGGAAATTTGTGGGAACCCTTCGTGGTTCTTTGGGTTGTGATTCCCCACCCAAATCCATGAGTTAAGGGACTCGATTTTGGGGTTTTCGGTGTTCTAGTGTTAGAGGAGGTCTTGGCGGGATTTCTTCGATTCCTCTTGTTTGGACAAGTTTTGGGGGGAATAAACTTGGCTATGGACTCCTCAAGAGATGGTCCTATTGCCCCCAAAGTCTTCTTCAAGCATGTGGAGCGATTCGGGAGATCAAGTCTTGGATTTGGAGGTGTTGACCCGCGAGTGCTGTTCATCCCGAGAAACCCAGGTCACACCGGTCTGACCGGTGCCTCTCACTCGTCTGACCGGTGCAACCCCTGTTGGGTTTTTGCTCGGGTGAACGTCTAGGTGTGTTCGCTATTGTCCTGTGTTGCAGCTGTTTCGAGTTTGGGTCGGTTTGGAGCTCGGTTGGCCTGTTTGGTGTTTTGGGGCTTTTTGGCTGAGACCGGTCTGACCGGTGTGTTGCATCGGTCTGACCGGTGTGGAGCCTTTCTGTGGAAGTCGCCAAGTTTCACCAGTAGGGACTAGTCTGACCGGTGGTGCTCACCGGTCTGACCGGTGTTTGTCAGTGGACTCGAGGTTTGGTGTTCTGCTGCGTTCTCGGGTCGGAAGGTTGTGTGTTGGTTCCTAGGTCCAGTGGCACTCCAGTGGCTACGTGGGCCTGGCCAACTTGGGTAGTAAGTCGGTGAAGTGTGTTGGAAGCCGTGTTCGTCTTGTTGGAGCTTTCATCTCCTTCGAGAAGAATTTTTATCGGCTCCCATTCACTCCCCCGCCTCTCTGGTTCGCCGTTTCGGTCCTTCAAGTGGTATCAGAGCCAGTTTGGGTCTTTGTTGACTCTAACCAGTCTAAGATCCAAGGATGGCGTACCAGGAACGGGGTTCGGGTCATCCACACTTCGATGGCAAGAACTACTAGATGTGGAGTAAGTGGATGGCGGCGTTTCTCTGTGGAAAGGGTCAGATCCTTTGGGATGTCACGGTGGACACAGGCTATGTCCAGCCGATGAACTTCCTTGCTCCAGGATCGAGGGACATGTTCGACGCCAACAATAAGGCGGTCGACTACTTGTTTCGTGCTTTGTGTCAGCCTGAGTTCGATCGGGTGCACACCGAGCACTTGGCTTGAAGAATCTGGTTGGTGTTGAAGGAGGCTCATGTTGGGAATGCCCAGGTTCAGGCACGGATGTATGCGACCTACCGGAGAGAGTACGAGAACTTCACTCATCTCCCCGGTGAGTCCATCGATGCCTTGTTTCAGAGGTTCACGGTGGTTGTGAACAACATGAGGGCCAATGTGGACGTGCTCCCATACGATGATCATGATAGATCCGTCAAGCTCTTACACTCTTTGGATCGTACGATATGGGGCGGAAAGTTCGAGGCCATTGTGGAGTCGAAGAAGTATGACACTCTGACGGTGAATGAGCTGTTCTCGAAGCTCAAGTCGGCTGAGGTGGATAGGGGCATGACGACCGCCTGTGCTCGAGGGTCCGACTGATTCCCATAGTCTTGCCCTCGTTGGTGGTTCGAAAGGAAAGGCTAACTCTAACCCATCCACTAGGATGTTCTCTTTGTCCTCTTTGATGTCTATGCCAGATGAGGAGTTCAATGTTCTTGGATTGGACGAGCTGGCGTTGCTGACGAGGAGGTTCGAGAGGCTGCACGAGAACCGGGTGAACACGAGGAGGAACACGAGGACATGCTTCCAGTGCGGCAAGCCGGGACACTTCATCGCCGACTGCCCGGAGAAGGTCGAGAACAAGGACGGCTACAAGCACAAGTCGAGGATGGATGGCAAGTACCGGTCAAGGCATGACCACAAGGGCAAGCACAAGAACAAGCACAAGGACGAGCGACGATCGAGGAAGAAGGAGAGCCGAGGAAAGGCCCGAGCGATGGTGGGAGCAAGCGACGTCGACTCCAGTTCCTCGTACTCCACCTTGAGCTCGAGCAGCAGTGAAGACGAATGTGATTGTTGCAAGAGCAAGAAGTCGTCCAAGAACATGAGCGGGCTGAGCTGCTTCGCTACAGACGGCTTCTGCACCATGGTGCTGAGCTCCGGTAGCAAGAAGAGCACACAGAGCGACTCGGACTCTGACTCCAACGACGAGGTGCGTGATGAGCTTCGCTTCTTGCGTCATGAGAATGAACAGCTTGGCTCGTTGCTTGATAATCGTGATGACATGCTAAGAGAGGCCAAGAAAATGAGAAAAGAGCTTAGGGCTTCACTCGAGGATGCTAGGACTAGAGTGGCTGAGCTAGAAACACAAGTTTCTTGATAGCAAGCTTGAGATTGATTCCCTTAAGGCTAGCCCTGTTGTCTCTGATGAGGTTGATTGTGCTGATTGCTCTATTTTCCTTGCTGATCTTGCCTCCAAGTGTGAGGAACTAGATGTGCTTAGGGTTGAAGTGGCTGAGCTTAAATCTAGATCTGCTTTGCTAGGTGTTTGCAGCTCTTGCTCTGTCTTGCATGCTAAGATTGATGAGATGCATGCTTACACTGTTTCCCTTGAGGCTAAGCTGAAACAACCAATTCCTACATCTTGCTCTACCTGTGAAGTGCATGTTTTGAAGAATTTGGAACTTGCACATTATGTTGATCGTTTGCAGGATGAGAATGATGAGCTGAGAAAGTTGATGGGTTAGTTGTCTAGTCATGAGCCTTAGTTGAGGATGATGATCGAGGCATTTAAGAGGCAGGATGGTGAGGGACTTGAGGCAAACAAGGTTTGTGAGGGAAGTGGATAGAATATCCCAGAGCCACCAAAAACCCACCACAAAAATGATGTCCTCCCTAAACCTAACCATCTTAGGAACCGACTAGACACAACCCCAGCTCCACCCGTGTTTCCTACACCAACAAATGGTCTCCAAAAGCCTATCAAGTTTGTGAGCACTTTGGGGAAAGTGTTCTTTGGAAAAGAAAGTGAGAAGGCTATTGAGGAGAAATCGGTGGAGAAGTTGAGTGGGGAGAAACCAAGTGAGCAGCCACAACCCAAGCCTAAGCCTAAGATTGTGCAGTTCCATTGTGGCTATTGTGGGAGAGATGGCCATAAGGATGAGTTTTGCTTCAAAAGGAAGCGAGAGGAGAGAATGGCGAAGGAGTGGGCTAACAAGGACAAGTACCACCCTTCCAATGGTGTACTTGAGCCTCGTGTGTAGATGCCCAGGGCCATGGCGAGTGTGAGGACAGTTCGGGCTTGGGGAGAGCGGAAGGCTGTTGGAGGTGTTGCTACCCTGGGCTACACCGGTCGAGATCGAAGTGAGGGGCACCCGGTCGGACCGGTGCGGGCAGCCGGACAGCAACGCGGTTTGGGTTTCGTGCTTGTACGGGTGCGAGGTTTGTTTCTCGGAGGTCGTGGTTCGGTGGTTGGGGCGGGAGAGTTTGCGGGGAGGTCGGGTTGCTAGGCATTCTCCCCCTCGAGTTCACTACAGGGATGGGAGGAGTCGTAGCTTTGAGAAGGAGAGGAGGGACAGTCCACGTGCTTTCTTTTGTGGTTTTGGTCCTCCTCCAGGCAGAGAGGGTTGGTTCCCTCATGGTGGTTACCGTGGTGGTGTTCGTGGAGGTAGCTTTGGTAGGAAAGATGGCTTGGTTTGTGCTAACCCCACTTTCGAGCAAATGGCTCGGCACTGGTTTTACTCTTTTGGTACTAACCCCAGTGCTGAGTCATTTGTTCGCTCACGTGCTCGTTTTTGAATTTCAGGTGGGAGACTTGAAGAACATTTGGTTGATTGACTCCGGTTGCTCGAGGCATATGACCGGAGACAAGGGGTGGTTCTCAAGTCTCGTCCCGGTGGTGACAAGGAGGTACATCACTTTTGGGGACAATGGGCGTGGGCGTGTGCTTTCAGAAGGTGAGATTAAAGTGAGTGACAAGATCACTCTCAGGCATGTTGCTCTTGTTCAATCGCTGGGGTACAATCTGCTTTCTATGTCCCAACTGTTGGATGAGGGTTTTGAGGTGTTGTTTCGGCCTGGTGGTTCTCGGATTTTGGACTCTCGAGGGGACCTTGTCTGTATGGTCGTTCCCGAGGGTCAGGTGTTTCGTGCTAATTTTTCTCAGTCTTCGGGTGTGGAGCGTTGTATCTTGGCTGGTTCTTCAAGTGAGTTGTGGAAGTGGCATAGGAAGTTGGGTCACTTGAGATTTGACCTTTTGTCTCACTTGAGTAAACTCAATTTGGTCCGAGGATTGCCACAGTTGAGGCATGAGAAAGAGTTGGTTTGTGCTCCGTGTAGGCATGCCAAAATGGTAGCCTCTTCTCACCCGCCTCTCACCGATGTGATGACTGAGCATCCATGCGAGTTGCTCCATATGAATCTTGTTGGCCCAACTCGTGTGCGATCTGCGGGTGGGATGTGGTATGTCCTTGTTGTGGTGGACGACTATTCTCGGTATGCGTGGGTGTTCTTTCTCGAGGATAAGGGGGAGACGTTTGGTTTTGTTCGAGATCTAGTCTTGAGGTTGAGGAACAAGAGGTACGGAGATGCCATACGAGCAATCCGTAGTGACAATGGCTCAGAATTCAGAAACTCTCGTTTTGAAACCTTTTGCCATGACTTTGGTCTTGAACACCAGTTTTCGAGTCCGTATACGCCTCCCCAGAATGGTGTTGTGGAAAGGAAAAATAGGACCTTGTGTGAGATGGCTCGGACGATGCTTGATGAGCATAGGACTCCGAGAAGGTTCTGGGCTGAGGCGGTGAATACCACGTGCTATGTGTCAAACAGGATTTACCTCAGAGTGCATAAGAAGAAAACATGCTACGAGTTGATGCACAGTCGCACACCCAAGGTGAGTCACTTAAATGTTTTTGGTTGCAAGTGCTTTATTCTGAAGAAAGGGAAGAAGCTGGATAAGTTTGAGGCTAGGTCTGTCGATGGTATTTTCTTTGGTTATGCATCTCATTCTAGAGCATATCGTGTGCTCAATCTTGAAACTAACCAAATCATGGAGACTTGCGAGGTGACCTTCGACAAGACACAGCCACGTAGTCAGCTTGTCTTTGAGTGTGCAGGTGATGATGAACTTGGCAAGGAGATCTTTCAGGAGAAGGAGCATGAACATGGAGACAATGAAGATGGTGGTATGATGCCCCCGGCTGAACATGTACCCACTACTTCGACTACGGTGGTGGACGGACCCTCTCCTACACCTACGACGACAAATCAAGATCGAGGAGAAGCTACAGTTGAGGGGGAGGTAGCATCGAGGGGAGAACCTCCCGGGCGAGTACAAGTAGATCACCCAGCTTCGAGGATCATCGGCGACTTGAATGAACGCACTACACGGTCGAGGGTTCGAAACAATTCTCATTTCGCTCATGCTGCATTTGTTGCCACCTTTGAGCCCAAAGACATTGGACACGCAGTATCTGATCACAATTGGGTTAATTCGATGCATGAGGAGTTGGAGAACTTTGAGAGGAATCAGGTTTGGGAGTTGGTTGACCCTCCCTCAGGGTGTAAGACGATTGGTACAAAGTGGGTGTGAAAAAACAAAGAGGGAGAGAAAGGCGAAGTGGTGAGAAACAAGTCGAGGCTTGTTGCTCAGGGGTTCAGTCAGAAGGAGGGGATCGACTACGAGGAGACCTTTGCTCCCGTAGCCCGTTTGGAGGCGATTAGGATCCTTCTATCCTTTTCTGAGGCTAAAGGGTTCAAATTGCACCAAATGGATGTGAAGAGTGCTTTCCTGAATGGTGTGTTGGAGGAAGAAGTGTATGTGAGGCAACCAACGGGGTTTGACAGTGAGAAGTACCCCCACAGGGTGTACAAGTTGAGGAAGGTGCTTTATGGGTTGAAGCAGGCGCCTAGAGCTTGATATGGTAGGTTGAGGGGGTTCTTATTTGTGAGAGGTTTTGAGATGGGGAAGGTCGATCAGATCTTGTTTCTACTTACGCAGGGCGGAGATATCATGATTGTGCAGGTGTACGTGGATGATATTGTCTTTTGTGGCTCGTCTAACTCTCTTGTTGCAAGGTTTGCAGAGGATATGAGCAGGGAATTTGAGATGAGCATGATGGGCGAGTCGAAGTTCTTCCTCGGGCTACAAATCAAGCAATCAAAGGAAGGAACATTTGTGCGAAAGTTCAAGATGGAGGATTCCAAGGCTATGACGACGCCGATGTACGACTACAACTCTTGATGCGGACAAGGAAGGTGAACACGTGGACCAGAAGGAGTATCGAAGCATGATCGGGTCACTCCTCTACTTGACAGCGACGAGGCCGGACATCCAGTTCTCGGTATGTCTGTGCGCTCGTTTTCAAGCGTTTCCGAGGACTTCGCATCAGCAAGCAGTGAAGCAAATTTTCAGATACTTGCGTCACACTCCCGACTTTGGCCTTTGGTACTCCGCGTCCTCTTCTCTGGCGCTTCATGGTTTTTCGGATGCAGATTTCGCCGGGTGTCGGTTGGATAGGAAGTCCACTTCTGGGACTTGCCAATTTTTGGGTTCCTCTTTGGTGTCTTGGTCTTCCCGCAAACAGTCGAGTGTTGCTCAATCCACTACCGAGGCAGAGTATTTTGCCGCTGCTAGTTGTTGCTCTCAGCTCCTTTGGATTTCATACACCATGAGTGACCTTGGCGAGGAGTATACCCATGTCCCACTTCAATGTGATAGCACCAGTGCCATAAGCGTTGCAAAGAACCCAGTGCTCCATTCCAAAACCAAGCACATAGAAGTGAGGTATCATTTTCTGAGAGACAACATAGAGAAAGGAAAGATAGCTTTGATCCATGTACCCACACATGACCAACTAACTGATATTTTCACCAAACCCCTAGATCAAGCAACTTTCACTCGTTTGCGGGGGGAGCTTGGTGTGTGTTTGATTTCTTGAGTTGGGTGTGTGGGAGCTCCTTTGTAGCATATGTATAGCTTTCCTTTGTGCATTTCTTGCATTTGGCATGGCATATGTAACATGATGTATAGGCATCCTTGTATCCTAGATTTCATGCATTTTGTATCATATGCATTGGATAGGAAAAGCTTCTCTCATATACATTGTTCACCATGGAATGAGATATATGTCTTTGTGAGCTTGTTTGGTAAGCTATGGTTAGTTTGGCTTAGTTCTTGATAATCTTGATTTATATCCATGGTTGATGGCTTTGTTTTTGAAAAATGTCACATGTATGCTCTCTCATGTGTAAATGCCTTTACATGATCTTGACATGTTTTAGTGGCTTGGTTATGCTTAATTTGTGGATGGATAGCTAGTTTATTGATCACATGGGGCCAAAGGCTCATTTGCCATCATGAATGTTTAGCCCTCTTGCTTTATCTTGTGGAGGGGCCTAAGTTCCTTTTTGTCGCAAAGACATTTCATGTACCAATTATAAATCTGAAAATGAAATGAAAAATGCTTGGAAAATATGCTGCCATGTCATATGTGCTAATTTTAACTTGCTTTGGGTGCTAAACCGTTGCATGATGCCTACCAATGAGAAGTCTCATACATAGAAGTAGGCACATGGCTCGGTGGCTTTGACATGACATGAAGTGCTTGTGGGTGTTTGTGATGGTCTTATGATTAGAATGGTTGTCCTAGCATGAAGTTTGTGTGGCTTTGCCATTTTGACATGTTTTGGTCATGTTTACGACTTTGGTCACGAGAGGTAAATTTTTCGCAAAATTTCCCAAATCCATCTTAGCTTCGTGCAATGGTTGTGAAACTTGGTGATCTTGTAGTTGATGTCAATACGAAGCTATAGAGTATCTAACTTGCTCATTTGGACATGTGTAGCAACCTATGTTGAATTTTGTCTATTTGAGAATCTCTAGGTTCAAAGTTTTGCATTTTTTCCTTGATTCATGCATTGTCAACAAGGGGGAGAAGTTTGAGCTTGAGATGGATTGCTTGATGCATTTAGAAGGTTTTCAGGTGGTTTCGAGCCATTTCTGGGCTCTGGTGTGCACCGGTCTGACCGGTCGAGGTCACCGGTCTGACCGGTCAGAGTGCTAGTCCTGTGCACTTGTTGGGTACCGGTCCGACCGGTGGTGGTGACCGGTCTGACCGATGTGAGCTGAAGTTGTTGCGGCTGCCCTATTTTTAAGTGGTTTGCATGCATTCGTCCAGGGGCAGGTGCATTGGTTCAGGGGGAGCATGCATGTGTGCAGGGGGAGCTCTTTGCGATTTTTCGAGCTTTGGTTTGGTGGTTTGTGCTCTTTGCTTGAGCTTTGTTTTGTCTCGGATGTGTCGAGCCGTTGCCCTTGCCTAAGGGGTCCGAGACTTGTCTTCTTCAAGTGATCTTGCTCTTTGCCTTTGTTTGGCTTTCGATCGCTTGTTGGAGTTTCTTTTTGTTCTTTTCTTTTCTCTCTTGTTACTTTATGTGGGTGTTGTCAATGCACTCATCAAGGGGGAGATTGAGGACCATGTGTGGTTCGAGGACCGGTGGATGGTCTCTTCCTTGTGTGATGAGTGATTGACAACGTTGTGTGGACTGATTCTTGGCTAAGTATTGAAGGTGCAGGTTGCGGCTTGACTGGTGTTGGTGCAGGTGAAGAACAAGTGAGAAAGGTCGTCGCCGGTGAGGCCTCCAGGTGTGGAGAAGACAAGTAGGCTTCGTTCAAGGGACCCGGTGGCCAGCGGGGTCAAGTGCGGGCCGCATGGTGGCATGAACAGCAAGATGAAGTCATGGACGGTTTCTTGGTTGAGCCTAAAAACCAAGGTCGAGCCAGGACTACGTGATAGCCGAGTCATGAGTGGAGATTGGAGAAGGCTACACCGAGTTCGCGGGGTTTCCAGTGGTTCACCAGAAAACCACTGGGTTCCTTGGTTCCACAAAGCCAAGACCGGAGAACCGAAGACGGTACTACAGTAGTGCCAGACCGGTCTAACCGGTGGGTCTGACTGGTCTGACCGGTGGGTACCAGTCTGACCGGTGAGGAGCACCAGTCTGACTGATATGCGATGACGCAGTCCGGAATCTTCGAAGCGGAGGACACGCGTCGGGATCGCAAGGCTTGCGTCGAGGCTAAGCAGGTTGCGGTCGCCGGGCATCTGTCCTATGGAGAAAACTTGAAGACTTCCAAAACTGCCCTTGAGGGGCTTGTATCCCTAGTTGTTAGGAAAGGGTATTTTAGACTTTCGGTTGCCTCCATATAACCAATGAGGTGAGAGGATGGTAGCCAATCTCTGGAACCCTAGTTCATTTGCTTTGCCACTTTCCCTTCCTATTTTTCTTAGGATTTCCATAGGACTAGCTTGAGAGCTTCATGGTGAGATCTTGCGAGAGGGTTGGATGATCGGACGGCAAGCTAGACCTTGTATGAACCTTTGTGGCATGTATAGGTGATTCGGCGTAGTTCCTCAAGGCCTAGTTGTGTTGTTCCCGGTTGTTCTTGGTGGTGATTTTCGGAGCCCTCTGTTGGTGGTTTTCTCGGTGTGTTTTTGGGACCTTGCTTTTGGGGATTTGATGAGGGAAATTTGTGTGAACACTTCGTGGTTCTTTTGCCTTCGATTCCCCTTGTTTTCGGTGTTCGATTTTGGGGTTTTCGGTGTTCTAGGGTTAGAGGAGGTCTTGGCGGGATTTCTTCGATTCCTCTTGTTTGGACAAGTTTTGGGGGGATTAAACTTGGCTATGGACTCCTCATGAGGTGTTCCTATTGTCCCCAAAGTCTTGTTCAAGCCTGTGGAGCGATTCGGGAGATCAAGGCTTGGATTTGGAGGTGTTGACCCGCGGGTGTCTTGTTCATCCCTAGAAGCCCGGAGTCACACCGGTCGCGCCGATGCCTCTCACCGGTCTGACCGGTGCAACCCCTATTGGGTTTTTGCTCGGGTGAACGTCTGGTTGTGTTCGCTGTTGTCCTGTGTTGCAGCTGTTTCGAGTTTGGGTCACTTTGGAGCTCGGTTTGCCTGTTTGGTGTTTTGGGGCTTTCTGGCTGAGACCGGTCTGACCGGTGTGTTGCATTGGTCTGACCGGTGTGGAGCCTTTCTGTGGAAGTCGCCAAGTTTCACCAGCAGGGACCGGTCTGACCGGTGGTGCTCACAGGTCTGACCGGTGTTTGTTAGTGGACTTGAGGTTTGGTGTTCCGCTGCGTTCTCGGGTCGGAAGGTTGTGTGTTGGTTCCTAGGTCAAGTGGCACTCTAGTGGCTACGTGGGCTTGGCCAACTTTGGTAGTAAGTCGGTGAAGTGTGTTGGAAGCCGTGTTCGTCTTGTTGGAGCTTTCATCTCCTTCGAGAAGAATTTTTATCGGCTCCCATTCACTCCCCCCTCTCTGGAAATGCATTGAGAAGCTTTTCATCTAGGCTCCCTCGAGATGCATTGAGAAGTTTTTCTGTATGGGAGCCTAGGAGGAGATCATGATCGAGGACATCAAAAACGTTGAAGTCTAGATTAACCTTGATCTTGTCTACTAGGAGCGGCACATCACATGCAACCCCCCGACACTCAAGAATGCGTCCGGAGTGACAACTCTTCAGGAGCTTGTCGGATAGTCTTAGCATCACATTACCCAATAAAGTGTACGCAAAGTGCATGGCATAATATTAACCTCCATGACAGAGTTAAGATGGGCTTCTATGGTAATCCCTCTTATGGAACAAGGAAGGATCGTAGAAGGTGAACAAATCCAAAGTGCTCCGGAAAAGTGTTCCACTCCAGTCGACCACTTCTTTTCCATAGCATCCATGATATATGTTTCAGTTGGAGGATTAGAAGGCAAGGGAAGGACCGTAGGCCTAGGGGAAGATTCTGTCAAAAGATTTCTAGCTGGAAGGATTTGGACACAAGCGGACATAACTTGCTCTATGGGGTCGGCTTCGGGTTCGGGTTCCACACAGGTGTTGATAGCTCGCGAGAGTTGTACGAGCATGTAATCCTTACCATCCTTTAGCCCTAGCTCTTGGTCCCATGGTACTTTTTCCAAGATTTTCATGATAGGCCTCCCGATGATGATATTATGTGAGAGGTTCTCGAGGAGGTCAAAAACGTGAAAATCTAGGTATAGAGTAGGATTGGCTATACGGACGGGAGCGGCTCTTATAATCCCACGACGATCTAAAGATTGTGTACGGGTGACACGAAGTCATTTCTAAGATGAAGATAAGGGCTCCTCGGATAGTTGAGTCTGTACTAGGGAAGATGATATGATATTGATCCCATACTAGGATGGTATCCAAAACTACCATCCATGAAACGAACCGAATTTCCGCGAACGGAAACTCGACTCTCTGCACCTCCGTGATAGTCCCAGGAAGAGGCTATCACGTGCAATCCCTGTCTCAAGTGGTACAAATCCATACAACACAGGAATAAAAGAAGAATCACATAATATTATTACAACATCAGAGTACAACTCTTCGACACAAGCCGGGTACAAGTCCAACAGGACTAAATCAAGAAAGGTAAAACACCTACGCAACGGATCTATCGAAATGAAGCATCTCCATCTCCACAAGCAAACTCGAGCACAGGACCAGCTGTAGTCTTCACACCTTCGTTGTTGAAGTTGTAGTCGTAGACGGTTACCAAGTCTGAAATGCCAGCATCTACCCGATAAGCGGGTAGGTCATGTCAGCTTCCCAACAAAGAGCAAAAGCAGTGGTCGAATCTAATATGCATGGATAAAACCTACATTTGGATGTAGAAAGCTATGCATGCAGCAGCGCGGAAGCAACAATCAAGGTATGCAGAATAAGCAGCGAGGTCCACACCTCCGGGAGGTCCACACCCCTCAACAAGGGAAGTCCACACCAAAGCACTGAATCACAACCATGATCCAGCTCCCAACTCTCATTTGTGATGTGGGGCCCACCTGCTCCTATCCCCACATCTCAACGGCCTCAGGCCGGGCTCACACACTCGGGGAAGAGAAGAAGCACAAGAAAAGAGTCTAGCCAGGCGAGAGATCAGAGGACTGTCCATAACTAGTGGACACAGACTATAGCTATAGGTTTAACACTCTGCAGAGGTTGTACAACTGTACCCGCCCGAATAGAGCCCGAATGGTAGCGAACCACCCGAAACCCTACCATACGGCTGGAGTCCAAGTAAGTGGATAGTACCCTCCTGCGTCTCCGAGTCTGGCGCAGCCTCCGTTGTAGAGCTCATACTGCCAGCGAGAGGTCCCTCGAAGCTGCGGAATCCTTCCCCGGCCTCGCCGGGGCGAAGTCTTCTAAGGAGGAAAGCCGTCTCCCGACACGATCACACCGATCCGCCTACAGGAGGGGTGCTATCCACTACTAGTCTCACCCCGCACCCCCGCCTAATACAAGGCAGGCGGTTTGTACAGTAAAAGTCCACTGAAGCAAGGTGGTCCTTAAGGGCCGAGAGCAAGCACTCACCATCTCCATCCCGTCCGACACACCGCTCGGGCGAGAGGCCAGATCGCATCTCCCAGAGGTAGGCGTTCACAAGTAACCAAACGGCTCGCTCCCGCCAGTAACACATCAAGGAAGAACACATCCAGAACTCACGCTAGAACACACCGAGATCTCCCACATCTCAGTCCAAACCCAGAAAACCATCCATAATCAAGCAACAAAAGTATGGATAGTTGGTATATGGGACTAGCTAGGGGTCTGTAGCTAGCCCCGAGGTAGGTAAAGCAAGGAAGTAGGATATATCAAATATCAAGGCGTGGCTAAACAAATGGCTATGCAATCCATCAAATCGAGTAACATAAATATAGCACTAGCAACTAATAGCATGCATGGGTTCTACATGGTTGGGAGTGACATGACACCTGCGCGGTAGTCGTCGTAGAGTAGTGGAGGTTAAGCATCCTCTCGGGCAAAGTCGGGGTAGTCGCGCCTCCTCAGTCGTCGCAGCTCGGGTCTTCAACAAGAACACAAGCCTACACGAGATGTGACGCGGAAATAAATAACGAGCATTCATCTAATGCAAAAACATCGATAAGAACCAATTTAGAAGATCCAGTTAAACTCCAGAGTAAATACAAGCAACACTAGTTTTATTAATGAAAATAGAGCAATAGGTTTTAAAACAAAAGTAGTTTAAGCAACTAGTTTTTATATCCTAGAAAACAGGGTAGGATCAAGAGTTAGTTCAAAGTTAGCTTACGGGTCTTACGGCTAAGATCTTAGGTAATCAAGCACTTGCTAGGTTTTAGCTCTTGGATGTTCAAAGCGGTAGCGTGAAGGGTGATGAAAGAAGAGCAAAGCAAAGATAACTAGAAAAGGCATTATCATGCCAAGATATGCGGCGACAGCTAGAGGGGATGAAAGGATCAACTTGTGACCGACATCGGGTGGCGATGAGGTAAGGTGTGCTTAAGAGCGCTACGAGGCATGTACTGATGATGCGGCAACGTCCATGGCAAGGAAGCTAGGTTGCAGCTCGGGGTTGCCGAGCGTGAAGCAGAGGCCTCTGCTCACGACACGGCCGTCCATCGCGTGCGGCATCCTGGTTTCAAGCACATGGCACAGTACACACTTCACAGCACGAAGCAAAGTAGAGCGAGAGTGGATATGTGCGAAGCAACAAAGTGGGAAGGTAAAGGTGTAGAGAAGGTCGGCGATGAGATAATGGGGTAGGATTCCTGTCCGCGGCACGCCAATGGTTAGTTGCGGGGCTCCGGCGTCCCAGACCCACATTGGCACAGTGGTGAGCAGCGACCATGAATTCTGCACCATGAACGCGGGTTATAAAGGGCTCGGTTCAAGGGCAAGAGTGGTTAAGGATAGGATAGCAGCAAGCGCCTCAGAATTATGAAACCAACGCAAATGGTTTCATAATTTTCGGGTCTTCGGATAATTAGTTATGAATTTTCAAAGGTAAAAGCATTTATAAAACATTTATTAAATTAGAAAAGATTTTGTATTCAAAACATGATGACGTCAGCATGACGTCAGCGGTGGGCCCAAGTTGTCGGTTAGTGGACCAGCAATGGGCCCAAAGTGTTAGTGGTCCATTGGGTCGCCCCAGTTCGGCCCAACATTCCAAAGTGCAGAGGAGGTCTTCAGATTACGTTTGCTTCGGCCTGGTTAGCTTTGGGTCAGAAGGCTACGATGGGCCCAAGCTCAAACTGAAGCCCGAAAAAGGTTTACATGGAGAAGTCTGGTTTTGCACCCCCAATCTCTTCTAGTGACCACTGAGGCGTGCGTCGTCGCACGACGTTCCGGAGCGCGGCCCCCGGCCAAGACGGCGCACGTCCGTCGGCGACGGCGAGGTGGGGTTCGGTCAAGGAACGGCTAAGGGCATCGGCTAGCTACGGGTGCAGATCATGGCCGAGCGTCCGAGAGGGGCAGCGCGGCAGCGCGACAGACACGATGACGGTGTGGCGGCGCGGTGAGCAAGGACCACAGCGGAGCGGCAAGGCAACGATGCAGCGCTGTGCGGCTTGCGGCGACGACTAGACATCAAGAGTGCGGCACGGGGTTGCACCTGCGTGACACAAGGGCCCCCTTGTTCATGGCACGGCCGTCCGACTCGCACAACATCCTTGCTACAAGAACACGAAGCGAGCACACATGATGCTGGAGCGAAACAGGGCAAAGCATTGCGGCGCATCGGCAAGGCAAGGATGCGCGGGTCGAAACCCGGACATAGCACGGTGCAAAAGAGTGAGACGTGTGGCTGTGCCCTCTCACACAATTCATCGAACATGTGGTGGGCGTGCAAAAGTGCAGCTTCAACCATGCCATCATAGGTCTCTGGTATTCGAGAGAACACAGAAGCATGCACGGCACGATGGCCGGCCATCTCAGGCAGGCAAGGTCTGGGCAAGAAAAAGTGGTTTGGGTGCAAGCTGCTCACCCAGGGGCTCGTTGGAGGCCAGAAGGCAAAGCAGGGCGAGGTCGTTGCCGTGGTGGGTTGGTGAGGTGAAGGCAGGCTGGTGGTCGTGATTCGACTTGCGGCCGGACGGCGTCATACACGGAATCGTCGACTTTAGTTTCTTGGGCGGCTGGTGGTCATCGGGCGAGGCGAGGAACAATAGCTCCACCGGCTTGGCCTCCATT
This sequence comes from Cenchrus americanus, assembly GCA_947561735.1. Lineage (NCBI taxonomy): Eukaryota > Viridiplantae > Streptophyta > Magnoliopsida > Poales > Poaceae > Cenchrus > Cenchrus americanus. Next base: position 157,167,937 of record OX387242.1, on the reverse strand, counting down.
CACGTGTGGTCGCCGTGGCAACATCACACAAACAAGCAACGCATCAGCATTGGATGAAAAAGAATCTAGCAGCAAGGTACCAGGCCATCGGTGGACAACAAGCAAGAGAAAGGGCTACTGGTTCGTGCATCTCACCTCATAAACAAAACATCAAGCACGTCAAGGGCAAGGTGGAAGAAAGGTCAGGGCTAGCGGTTCCTGAACAGTGACAGGATCTTCAACCCATGCGCAGGTCGTCGAGCAGGCTGTAGGCTTCCTCAGCTTCACCGCGGCAGTGGTGGCCCCAGGACGGCAGGGATGCAAAGCCCTCAGGCGGTGACGGCATTTCCTCGACGACGTCGGTGTGGCGTGGGTGTCTATGGCCCCTCACGGACGACAGTAGGTGGCGGCATCGTCGAGGACACAGGGTCGGCGGTGGCGAGGCCCGTCGACGCTCCGGAGCCCCATGACTCCCTGGTCCTTGGTGTCGTTGTGGCGCCCTTGGTCAGCGACGGCTTCCTCCTGGCGCGACCCTCCTCGTGCACAGCATGGCGTGGCGTGGCCGTCAGGCAGCCTTCGCGGCTATACCTTCGGCTTGACGGTGACGCACTCGACATCAAGGTCCCGGCGCTCCCGGACCACGATGGGCGACGTAGCACTTCCAACGGCGATGACGCGATGCGGTCTTGGACACTCAGGCGAGGTAGGCTAGTGGCATCTGGCTCCAGCTCCTCTCCACGGGTGCCCCTTCCTTCAGCTCCTCCTTTCTTTTTCCCTCTCACGCATAGCAGCAGTGGATTGGGGTTTCCTCCCTAGCGGCGGCGGGCAAAGGGAGAAGAGGTGTGGTGCAGGCTTTATAGGGGGCGAACTTTAGGGTTTGGCGGCGTGGGCGGCCGGGATGCGGCGCGGGGCGGTGTGGCGTGCATCCACGGCCGCCAGCGCGGCACGGGGTGGTGCCATGGCGAGCCCTCTGTGCGGCTCGCCCGCCGGCCGCCGTTGCTGGCGACGTCAGTAGGAGGAAGGGGAAAGGGGAACAGTTTCCCCTGGCTGACACACGGGCCCGGCGTGACATAGGGAGAAGAGAGGGGCAGCGCAGCGGGATAGACTGGGCCGGGGTGCTGGGCTACTTGGTGGGTCGGTGGTGGGTTGCTCGCAGGGAGGTAAAGGTGGGCCGACCTGGTTAGAATGACGGGCTGGCTTGAAGGACCGATTAGGCGACCAGAGAGGGGGGAGTGAATGGGAGCCGATAAAAATTCTTCTCGAGGGAGATTGAAACTCCGATAAGATGAACTCGCTCGGTCGGACCCCCAAATCACACGCTCCGCACTTATACCTTCTGTTTGCCAAAACCACGTAGCCACTGGAGTTCTACTGGTCCTAGGAACAAACTCTACCAGCAACTTCAACACACACGCACCCACGGCAGCGGAAACAACTCGAAAGCCGGCTGTCCAGAGGGGGCGGTTAGACCGGGTATAGGGGGCGGTTAGACCGCCTCCACCAGGCAACCAAGAAATCCTCCGAAACACCTCTTCCGAGCACTAAAACGCACCACGGTTTCACCAACAGAGATCTCTGGTAAGGGCCATGCTAGCTACCAGAAAAACTTGGCAAAACTAAAACTCCACCCAGGGGCCTAGGGGCGGTTAGACCGGCTACCCGGGTGTTGACGGATAAAAGACGTATCCCTCTACGATCCGCAAGCGTACGGACCCCACACCTTTTTCACCACGGGATTCCCAAGGTTCTTGTCAATCCGCGGAGCAAGGGGATTACAAGCGTTCGATCTACTATGACACACTTAGCTACTAGAACCCTAACTACTATTATACTAGAAAACACTAAACTACACTAGAGAGAATGATAAACGATCAAGAGAGAAGACACTCGCCCACGGGTCTACGATACTAGAGCATGCAATCGCTTAAAGACATGAAAAACCAATCTAATCTATCGGGGATGTGACCACGGTTTCGCCCTTTCCCTCCTCTCGTACTGTCACTACGCGAAGGTATTCATGACTAGACCTTTGATGGCCACGGCGTATTGAATGGATCCAAGGAAGCATTGGAGCTCGTACTCCCTCTACGGCATGGTAGCTAACCTTTAAGCATTAAAGTATATTCAACACAAGATGATAGATAGAAAATCCGACAAAGTGCGATTACATCTCACGATCGATTACAACCCATGGACGAATGAGAAGATTACCCCATCAAGGTGCCGATCATGGCACCGTTGATCATGGTTTCCCTTCCGCCGATGTCTTCCTCCTTCTCCACGAGAGGGTGCTTCCTTCGAGGTGGTTGATCTCCGGCCGGAGATCCTCCTCCTCTCTCTCTAGCTTGTAGATGGCCTTCGGGTGCGAATAAACTCCTCTCCGTCCGTTGGCGGCGCGTCGGGGGTTTTAGGGTCGAAGATCCTTCGAGGGCAAGGAAAACGGGACCGAACCGGTGCCCGAAGTGGGCCGGGCCGATCCGACCGGGCCGGCCGGCCGGAGCCCGTTTCGGCCGGTTCGGTCGCCCTTTTTGCTCCGTGGGTCCTCGTGCACTTATCTACTTCGCCCCCTCCACTTGGATGATTTTGACGCCGTTATCCTCGCGATCAAGATGGAGACTCTCTTTGCATGAAGTTTGACCTTTTACGCTTCAATCCCGGGGTGTTCCTCGTAGCACTTCGGTCCTCACCACCATTGGAAGTAATTTCAGCAAGCTCATGAACACGAACAAGACTCCATGAATGCTCCTTTGAACTTATTGCGAATCCGTCCTTTATGTCCATGATTTCCTACATAAACACAACACTTCCAAATGCATGCACAAAGATGAACTTGTTATATGATTAGTGTGCCTAGTGGCGGGTTAGTTCAATAATCAAATCCAAACCAAAGTGTAATGAACATGCTAGGTGCACCAAAATACACCGTTAACATCTCCCCCACACTTAGCTCTTGCTCGTCCTCGAGCAAGTACTCGTAAAAGAACTTCGTCCAAGGTGTGTAATCGTGTATCACTTATCCTTCTTCACAAGTTAGTCAATCCCTTCATCTTTAATACATAAACACAAAGTAATGATAATCAAACATAAACATGGGCGTTTAGAATTTTTACCACGTCAAGATTTACCCCACAACTCAAACTCTTCACTCGAAGCCTTCAATTTCAGCCATACTTACTTCTTTGCTTCCATCGGAGGGTTTTTATGGTTTTCAAAACAAAAATTCCCGCAACAAGTGTTAGACAAAAACCTTTCTCCAAGCTCTCTCAAGTCACTCATATGAAGTGTCTATCCTAACCAAATTTTATAAAACTCTCACCTCCCATTAATCTCTCATATATCATGTAAAAGTGGAGCTATAGGTAGGGCTAGCGCAATCAACACAAGTATTGTCAAACTAAGAACTTCCTCGATGGTTGTCTACCTTTCGAGCCAATGATCATGAGAATTAACCATATGTAGGGATATCAAGGATGAGAAGATTTAGAATGGTGGACATGTGCAAGGGCAAAAGAAAATTGTGACTTCAAGGCACCAATGATGTCCTCGTTGTCGGATTGCACATGGTTGGAAATAGAGTAAAAGTTTCGTCTCACAATCAACGTGACATCCTTCCTTACACTTTATTATTTTTCTTTTCTTTCACTTGATCCATCCCTCTCATATCTTCATTGCTAACTCATCTTTCTCTCTTTATCTTTCTTCCTTCATTCACATATGATGATTTTTTTTCTTTTTTTTTTCTTTTCCATACACATACTTTTTCTCTTTATTTTTCTCTCTCTTGACGACTTTTCAAAGCTTTCAATTCTCCCTTTTCTCGCATGCATACAATCTGAATTTTTTAAATAAATCATGCTAGAGACGAGACGAAACTTTGAAAATAGGTTGTGTTCAAGGAATACGATGTTCAAAAGAGGTGTATAGGTTTGGGTATGGAATTCGGCGATGTACATGACTTCCGTTGTGAAAGACATGTTACCGAATGAATGACGAGGCTAGCAACAAAAGATAAGCACAAGGACATGATCATTGCTTGAAATTAAAACTCACCAAGAGAGAAGGGTCCTGGCCTAACTCATCGTGCTAATCACACTTATGGTGGAGCGAAAAAAACAAACTTGGCTTTGGATAGGAATTTTTTATACTCTCAATCTTGGAAAAAGAGGTTTTGCTAACCTTTATTACAAGGGTTTTAACATAATTTTCAGAACTGAAATCCTCCAATTTTTAGCATCGAACATAGCACAACTAGCATATGAAGCTCAAGATCGAAGTGCGGTATGGGTACTTTAAGTAGTAGCGATTCCACTAAGCACCACGGTAAACGTCTTTCAAACCACATACTTGTATTCATATATCAAGAATCGAAGATTAGACAAACAAGTAAATAAAGATAAACAATACATAAAACACAAAGATGTATATAAAGACTCTTTTTATTTGGTTTTCTTGACTCAACACTAATGTAAGACACTTGCAAAAAATTTAAAAACGGACTCGAAAACTAAAGACTCATTAAAACGCTAAGACTCTCACACGAAGATTAAACCGAACCTAAACTTGAAGTTCAAAAGCTAAGGCTAGCGAGCTAGCTCTCCCCCACACTTAAAACATACGACGTCCTCGTCGTATCTTACAAAAATCCTAAGGGGAAAACTAGATCTAATGGTACTTCGAGCAAGCTTTGCACCACTTGCCTCTCATGTTTCCAACCATGCCGAAAAGTTTGCGCACGTTACGGTTAAGGAACTTGTAGTCATCCTCAACTACGCGCTCCAAGTCCTCCATACGCTGCTTCATCGCTTCCATGGTTTGAAGACATTCGTCGGCCGACGCGTAGAGAGCTGCGATGGATTGACGGCAAAATCGACAACACACCGGATGCAATCCGAAGGGGTCGTCGTCGCCATAATCTCCACCGTTGTCACCACCGCCGTCGCCACCTCCATTGTTGTCTCCTTCGCCACCGCCGTTGCCGTCGCCGTTGGGGCCCTCGGGAGTCCTTTCGTAGGGGCGCTCGCCCCAATCATCATCATCTCTACGGCGGTACCGCCCACGAGCTCGGGCTACGATCGTCGGAGTAGTCGCTATCCCCATAATCCTTAGGCTCCGGCGACACCTCCTTGTAATCCTTACGCTTGATGCCTTGGAGACGTGCCGACCTTCGAACGGGTGTAGGGACCTTCTCTCCTTTGACGGGGTTGCGAGATGCAAGAGCTCGGTCGGGACACGTCCTCCGCAACGGATACGTGCGGTCCTCTTGACGGGTAGCTTGACCTCGCATCGCATCGCCTCCTCCATCGATGGCTTCTTGGCTTCTACCTTCAACTCTAAACTTTTTGGAGGCTCAATGGCTGCTACAAAGGTGCAACACATTGCTTGAAAGATTTAATTCTCGAGCTCCCAATTCGGCCAAGTATATAGTCCTGAGAGAAAAGCCCTGGGAACCTTATTTTCCTTTTTTACACTTCCCTTAAAATTTTTCGACCAAACAAGGAAGTCGAAAAGGAGCAATTCGGGCGAAATTCGGGGACGTCGGGCGTCGGGCCCCCCTTGGGCCGATCCTATCGGGCCGGCCGGCCCACCCCCGCCTCGGGGGCGGCCGGTCCGTTTTTTGCACACCGCCCTATTTTTTTTCGTCCTCGGCCCGTGGGAAAAAGTTGGCCCGGTTAATCTTCGCGAAAAACTCCGAAAGCTAAAAGAAAAATTATTTACGAAGTTGGTGCCTTGTTTTTCGTCCTAGGCGGGACGTTCGGGCTCTTCCTCCATGGTAAAGACGTCAACATGATGAATGGGCACGACATCGGGTTCGTAGTAAACCTTAAGCCGCTGTCCATTCACCACAAATTGATCGCCGTTTATATCCATAATGGTTACCGCTCCGTTGGAGAACACCGAATGCACAACATAAGGTCCGTCCCACTTGCTTTGCAATTTCCCCTTTCCGAAGGTTTTAAACCTCGAATTGTAGAGGAGGACCTTATCTCCTTCTTTGAATTCTTTTTTCTTCAATCTTTTATCATACCACCTTTTGATTCTCTCTTTGTATATGCTTGCGTTTTCATAAGCTTTCAACCTCAACTCCTCTAGCTCGCTTATTTGAATTCTCCGTTTCACCACCGCGGCATCGAGATCAAGGTTCATCTCTTTAATCGCCCAATAGGCTTTATGTTCTAACTCAACCGGAAGGTGGCAAGCTTTTCCATAGACGAATTGATAGGGGGTCATACCTATCGGTGTTTTAAACGCCGTTCGATAAGCCCATAAAGCACCGTCTAATTTCTTTGACCAATCCTTGCCTCCCTTCTCTATGGTCTTGTTGAGTATGCTTTTTAATTGCCTATTTGACGTCTCCGCTTGTCCGTTGGTTTGTGGGTGATAGGCCGTGGAGACCCTATGCTCAATTCCCAACTTGGACAAGCACTTTTTGAAGTTCTTCCGGTGAAATGAGTTCCTCCATCACTTATCAAGATTCTCGGTGTACCGAAACGGGGAAAGATCACGTTCTTGATCATAGTGATGGACTCCTCCGTAGAAGCTTTACGACATGGTATAGCCTCTACCCACTTGGATACATAATCAACCATAACAAGTATATACTCGAATCCAAATGAGTTTTTAAAAGGCCCCATGAAGTCTATGCCCCATACATCGAATATGTCGACTTGCAAGTTGTATTTCAAAGGCATAGAATTTCTTTGAGAGATGTTTCCGGTTCTTTGGCATTCGGGGCATGACGCAACATATCTTTTAGTATCTTCATGCATCTCCGGCCAATAGAATCCGCTCGACCATACTTTGGCTTCGGTTCGAAAATGGCTATAGTGCCCACCGTACTCCGCCGAGTGGCACTTCCTTAGAATCTCAAGCCTCTCTTCCCTTGGCACACATCTTCTCATCACACCATCATTGCCCGGCTTGAAGAGGTATGGTGCATCCCAAAAATATTTCTTACTTTCAGAAATTATCTTCCTTTGAGTGTTTTTGTCTAGATGATCGAGGGGCATCTTTCGAATCGCTCTAATTATGTCAATCATCCAAGTATCTTTATCAAGCACTCTATAGAGGTGGTCATCTCTCATCTTATCTTCTATGGGCTCTTTATCATCTTGCCCACGATTCATCCTAGACAAATGATCGGCCACAACATTTTCCACCCCCTTTTTATCACGAATTTCAACATCGAACTCTTGGAGAAGAAGGATCCAACGAATCAAACGTGGTTTAGCTTCCTTCTTAGCCAAGAGATACTTTATGGCTGCGTGATCGGTGTAAACAATGACTTTCGAGTTCACGATGTAGGATCTGAATTTTTCGAAAGCAAATACCACCGCCAGCAACTCTTTTTCCGTAGTAGCGTAATTTAATTGAGCCCCACTAAGAGTTTTGCTAGCGTAGTAAACGGCGTGAACTCGGCCTTCCTTTCTTTGTCCCAAGACCGCGCCTACGGCGTAGTCACTTGCGTCACACATGATCTCGAAAGGTTGGCTCCAATCCGGAGGTTGGATGATGGGAGCACTCACCAACGCATTTTTCAAGGTCCGAATGCCGCTAGACACTTCTCATCAAAGTCGAAAGCCACATCCTTTTGAAGAAGGTGCGTTAAAGGCTTAGTGATCTTTGAGAAGTCCTTTATAAATCTTCTATAGAATCCGGCATGGCCTAGAAAGCTCCTTAAGGACTTAATATCCGTAGGAGGTGGGAGTTGCTCAACCGTCTCTACCTTAGCCTTGTCCACTTCAATTCCTCTCTCGGATATAACATGTCCGAGCACTATGCCTTGCTTAACCATGAAGTGGCACTTTTCCCAATTTAAAACCAAATCTACCTCCGCACACCTTGTAAGGACCTTTTCTAAGTTTGCTAAGCAATCCATGAACGTCTTCCCGTAAACGGAAAAATCATCCATAAACACTTCAACAATTTCTTCGATGAATTCCGAAAACACGGCCATCATGCAACGTTGAAAAGAGGCCGGAGCGTTGCATAGGCCGAAGGGCATCCTCCTATATGCAAACGTTCCGTAAGGACATGTAAACGTTGTCTTATGTTGATCTTCCGGTGAATGGGGATTTGCATGAACCCCGAGTATCCATCGAGAAAGCAAAAATAAGCGTGGTTTGCTAACCTCTCGAGCATCTCGTCTATGAACGGTAGGGGGAAGTGATCTTTCTTCGTCGCTTTGTTAAGCTTACGGTAATCAATACACATCCGCCACCGGTCACGGTTCTTTGCGGTATCAATTCGTTCTTCTCATTCTTCACCACGGTCAAACCTCCTTTCTTCGGTACACAATGTACCGGGCTCACCCATTCGCTATGTGGAACCGGGTAGATGATTCCGGCATCAAGTAACTTGATAACCTCTTTCTTTACTACCTCTCGCATGGCATGGGTTAGCCTCCTTTGGTGGTCCACTACAGGCTTGCATTGGTCTTCCATTGGTATACGATGAGTACAAAAGGCTGGGCTAATACCTTTGAGATCATTAATTGAATATCCAATCACCTTCCTATGTTTTTTTAATAAAATCAGCAACGCTTCATTTTCTTCGGGGCTCAACTCGTCGCTCACAATGACTGGATAGGTTTTGTCTGGGCCCAAAAATTCATACTTTAATCCCTTGGGCAAAGGTTTAAGGTCTACTTCGGGCACTTGTGGCTCCTCGGGTTTGATTTCTCCTATGTCTTCGAACTTTTCTTCCTCCACGCTACCATCATGCGGCTCTAAGCCTTTTGTTGCTTCCTCTAGATCTTCATCTTGTTGATTACTAATTTGATTTTCCATCGCTCTTTGCAGCGGGTCTCTAAGGGTTTCAACAAAACAAAGACTATCTATCTCTTCTATTTCTTCATCTTCGGGAGGAAAAGGAGTAAGGTGTTTAGAAGCACGAAGAAAGTTATATGTGTACTTTGTTCCATTAAGGTTCATTGTTACTTTGCCTTCTCCGGCATCTAACACGGCATCAACCAACTTAAGAAAAGGCCTACCTAAGATTATATGATCAGAATTACCATGGTAAGCATCAATAACAAAGAAATCGGTCGGTATGTAGTTTCTAGAAATTTTTACTTTCATGTTGCAAGCAATACCTAGAGGTTTGATAGTTCTACCATCTCCCATGATTAATTTCGTTGATGTTGGAGCTAAGTCTAGGTTGTGGTATTGAACTTTATCGTAAATTTTAGAAGATAGAACACTTACTTGGGCTCCGATGTCGCATAAGGCTTTGCATTGAACTCCGTTGATCTCGCAACTCAAGTGCGGCGTCATCTTCTCTTCTTCTTCGGATCCGATCGAATAAATTTCAGCAAGGCGAGCGTATGGTGATGCTTCGGGCTTGATCCCCATGATCCTCTTCACCTCGGCAATATGTTCGGATCCACCACATCATCTCCAAAGAGCTTTTCAAAAATCTCACCGGTGGTTTCGAGGTCGTATGAATTTTCGCCTTCCTCTCCGGTGGGAAATCGACTTCCAATGCTCTTGCCATTCCCTTTTGATTAGGGAACGGTCTTCTCTTGTCGAATACTTCTCCGTAATCAATAGGAACCCAATCCATTGGCTCGAACTCCCTTAGTGGCTTCGCGCTTGACATGCTTCTCTTGTTCGTCTCATTTGGTGCGGCGAAGTCGACGTTTGGTGTAGTTCTTGATTTGATGCGTTCTTGTTTAAGCTTCTCCATGATTGGCTCCTCTTTTGTGACTTCCGGGGTTGCCTCTTTAGAAAAATCAGCAAGCTTTTTCTTCCTTGAATTAAATTCCGGCTCTTCCGCAAGTCTTGTTTCCCAATCTCTTCGCATGGCAGCCGCTTTACTAACTTTTTGTAGAAGTTGGGCGGCTTCCGTGAGTGTTTTCTCCATGAGATCCCCACCGCACACATTTCGACGTGTCGCATGCAACTAGGGGTTAGGGAAAAGAAAAATGTATGCAAGAGTACGTCACCGGTGAAGCCGAGTTTTGGTCCTTGTTCGATTAATTCATTAAACCTATCCCGGGCTTGGTCTATCCCTTCCTCTTCTCCTTGCATGAAATTGATCACTTGCCTCCTTAGATGTTGAACCTTGCTCATTGGAAAGAACTTCTCGCAAAACTTCTTTGTCAACTTGTTCCAATTGCCTTCAACTTCAAAGGACGCAACCGAATACCATGTCTTTGCTTTGCCGGCAAGTGAGTAGGGAAAGAGATTCCATTTGAACCATTCATCGGGAACTCCTTCTTGACGCACCGTGTTGCATATTGTCGTGAAATCCCTTATGTGTCTATATGGGTTCTCCGTAACCATCCCTTCAAATGGGTTTTCCGCCACCATCTTCATGATCTTGGATTTAATTTCATACTTGGTCGCTTCGAGCTTCGAATCCGACTCTTGTACCTTTATGTCTTCACATCGAGGGCTAGCGTAATCCCTTAATGATTTCTCCGGTTCTTCCACGGGTTGATTAACGAACTCCATCTAGACAATAAGATAAAAACAAAAACAAAAAAAGAAACAAGTGTTTTTCGATAATATATGTTAGATATAACAAATAAAAGATAAACTAAAATATAAAACTAAGTTAGATGCAAATCAAACGATGTAAACTAACTTGCTCCCCGGCAACGGCGCCAGAAAAAGGGGCTTGTTGACGGATAAAAGACGTATCCCTCTACGATCCGCAAGCGTACGGACCCCACACCTTTTTCACCACGGGATTCCCAAGGTTCTTGTCAATCCGCGGAGCAAGGGGATTACAAGCGTTCGATCTACTATGACACACTTAGCTACTAGAACCCTAACTACTATTATACTAGAAAACACTAAACTACACTAGAGAGAATGATAAACGATCAAGAGAGAAGACACTCGCCCACGGGTCTACGATACTAGAGCATGCAATCGCTTAAAGACATGAAAAACCAATCTAATCTATCGGGGATGTGACCACGGTTTCGCCCTTTCCCTCCTCTCGTACTGTCACTACGCGAAGGTATTCATGACTAGACCTTTGATGGCCACGGCGTATTGAATGGATCCAAGGAAGCATTGGAGCTCGTACTCCCTCTACGGCATGGTAGCTAACCTTTAAGCATTAAAGTATATTCAACACAAGATGATAGATAGAAAATCCGACAAAGTGCGATTACATCTCACGATCGATTACAACCCATGGACGAATGAGAAGATTACCCCATCAAGGTGCCGATCATGGCACCGTTGATCATGGTTTCCCTTCCGCCGATGTCTTCCTCCTTCTCCACGAGAGGGTGCTTCCTTCGAGGTGGTTGATCTCCGGCCGGAGATCCTCCTCCTCTCTCTCTAGCTTGTAGATGGCCTTCGGTGCGAATAAACTCCTCTCTGTCCGTTGGCGGCGCGTCGGGGGTTTTAGGGTCGAAGATCCTTCGAGGGCAAGGAAAACGGGACCGAACCGGTGCCGAAGTGGGCCGGGCCGATCCGACCGGGCCGGCCGGCCCGTGCCCGTTTCGGCCCGGTTCGGTCGCCCTTTTTGCTCCGTGGGTCCTCGTGCACTTATCTACTTCGCCCCCTCCACTTGGATGATTTTGACGCCGTTATCCTCGCGATCAAGATGGAGACTCTCTTTGCATGAAGTTTGACCTTTTACGCTTCAATCCCGGGGGTGTTCCTCGTAGCACTTCGGTCCTCACCACCATTGGAAGTAATTTCAGCAAGCTCATGAACACGAACAAGACTCCATGAATGCTCCTTTGAACTTATTGCGAATCCGTCCTTTATGTCCATGATTTCCTACATAAACACAACACTTCCAAATGCATGCACAAAGATGAACTTGTTATATGATTAGTGTGCCTAGTGGCGGGTTAGTTCAATAATCAAATCCAAACCAAAGTGTAATGAACATGCTAGGTGCACCAAAATACACCGTCAACACCGGGGCGGTCTAACCTCCTGTACCTAGCAACGAACTCCAAACAAGAACACCTAGCAAACGGCACGAGGACGACCCGAAATTTCACCCAGACACTCCTCTGATCAAGGCAAACAAACTCACAGAGGAAAATCCGGCGAAACAAAACTTCGACCTGGAAACACCCAGGGCGGTTAGACCGCCCCCTCCAGGCGGTTAGACCGCCTCACTCAGAAAAACAGCCCGCGGGTCAAACCCTAACTTCCTCGCACCCGATCTCCCGAATCACTCCACGGATTGCAACGAAACTTCGGGATTAGCTGGGTTACCTCCTGGGCAACCTCTACCTCAAAGGAATCGACCCAAAACGCTCACAATCAAGAGGAATCGAAGAAATCGCCTCTATAGGTCAAGAACACGCCCAACTCGAAAAACCACCAAATCGAGTCCGATTCAAGAGAAATTTGGGGGCAAAGTCACCAGCCAAAGAGGCACAAGATCCTCATACGTGACACCCACCAAAGACCCCAAGAAATCATCCTCAAAACACCGCCAACAAAGAGCTCCGAAAATCAACACAAAGGAGAGCGGGAAAACCACCTTGAGGAACAACGCCGAACCATCTATACATACCATGAAGGTTCGTACAAGGTCTAGCTTGCCACCCAAACATCCATCCCTCTCTCTAGATCTCACATGAAGCTCTCAAGCTAGTCCTAGGAAAAACTAGGGAAAAAGGAGAACGAAAATGGAAAAACAAATGAGCTAGGGTTCCAAGAGTTGGCTGCCATCCATCCACTCAAGAGTATATATGGAGGCACCCAAAAGACTAAACTACCCTCACCTAATAACTAGGGATACAAGCCCCTCAAGGGCGGATTTGGAAGTCTTCGGAATTTCTTCATCGGACGGATGCCCGGCGACCGCAACTTTCTTAGCCTCGACGCAAGCCTTGCGATCCCGACGCGTGCCCTCCGCTTCGAAGCATCTTGACGCCGGCGGCCAGGGCGGTCAGACCGCCCCCTGGGCGGTTAGACCGGCCAGGGAAATCTGACCGACCCCAGGCGGTCTGACCGCCCCTCCTGGGCGGTTTAACCGGCCTGGGTGGCCGCACCTCCTCGTCGAGTCTTCGGCCTTGGTTTTGAGGCTCTACCAAGAAACCGTCCACGACTTCATCTAGCTGTTAATGCCACCATGCGGCGCGCACTTGACCCCACTGGCCACCGGGTCCCTCAAACGAAGCCTACTTGTCTTCTCCACACCTGGAGGCCTCACCGGCAACGACCTTTCGCGCTTGTTCTTCACCTGCACCAACACGAGTCAAGCCGCAACCTGCACCTGCAATACTTAGCCAAGAATCAGTCCACACAGCGTTGTCAATCACTCATCACACAAGGAAGCGACCATCCACCGGTCCCCGAACCACACATGGTCCTCAATCTCCCCCTTGATGAGTGCATTGACAACACCCACATGAAGTAACAAGAGAGAAACCTCAACAAGCGATCGAAAGCCAAAGAAAGGCGAAGAGCAAGATCACTTGAAGAAGGCAAGTCTCGGACCCCTTAGGCAAGGGCAATGACTCGACACATCCGAGATAAAAATCATGCTCAAACAAGGAGCGCAAATCACTGAACCAAAGCTCGAACACCACAGAGAGCTCCCCTGCACATATGTAAGCTCCCCCTGAGCCAAAGCACACTCCCCCTGAACAAATGCAACAATGCAACACGGGAATGCAACAAAGAGCAAAAACCTGCTCACTCTGCCCAGGGCAGTTAGACCGCCTGCCCTAGGCGGTTAGACCGCCTACCACTCATCTGACCGCCTGGGGGTGGTTAGACCGCCCCATGTGACCGGCCTTGCACCAAACCGCTCAAAATTTGCCCGAACCAATTGGAACACCTTCCAAAGACACCCAGGTGCCCAAAAACATGCACAAACTTCTCCCCCTTGTTGACAATGCATGAATCAAGGCAAAATGCAAAAACTTTCAACATATAGCTTCTCAAATATACAAAATTTATCACAACGAGCTACACAAGTCCAAATGAGCAAGTTAGATACTCTACAGGTTTGTAATGACCTTAACTACGTGATCACCAAGTTTCACAATCATTTGACAAGGCTAAAAAGGAATTGAGTAATTTTGCGAAAAGTTACTCTCTCACAAGCAAAAACCTAAACATGAGCAAAACATGTCAAAATGGCAAAGCCACACAAACTTCATGCTAGGACAACCATTCTAATCATAAGACCATCACAAACACCCACAAGCACCTCATGTCATGTCAAAGCCACCGAGCCATGTGCCTACTTCTATGTATGAGACTTCTCATTGGTAGGCATCATGCAACGGTTTAGCACCCAAAGCAAATTAATTTCAGCACATATGACATGCGAGCATATTTTCAAAGCATTTTTCATTTCATTTTCAGATTTATAAATGGTACATGAAATGTCTTTGCGACAAAAAGGAACTTATGCCCCTCCATAAGATAAAGCAAGAGGGCTAAACATTAATGATGGCAAATGAGCCTTTGGCCCAATGTGATCAATAAACTAGCTATCCAACCACAAATTAAGCATAGCAGAGCCACTAAAGCATGTCAAGATCACATAAAGGCGTTTACACATGAGAGAGTATACATGTGACATTTTTCAAAAATATAGCCATCAATCATGGATCATTCATCAAGATCATCAAGAGCTAAGCCAAACCAACCATAGCATACCAAACAAGCTCACAAAAACACATATAGCATCCCATGGTGAACAATGTATATAGGAGAAGCTTTTCCTATCAAATGCACATGATACAAAATGCATGCAATCTAAGATGCAAGGATGCCTATACATCATGTTACAAATGCCATGCAAATGCAAAAAATGCACAAAGGAAACTATACATATGCTACAAAGAGAGCTCCCACACACCCAACTCAAGAAATCAAACACACACCAAGTTCCCCCCCGCAAACGAGTGAAAGTTGCTTGATCTAGGGGTTTGGTGAAAATATCGGCTAGTTCATCATGTGTGGGTACATGGATCAAAGCTATCTTTCCTTTCTCTATGTTGTCTCTCAGAAAATGATACCTCACTTCTATGTGCTTGGTTTTGGAATGGAGCACTGGGTTCTTTGCAACGCTTATGGCACTAGTGCTATCACATTGAAGTGGGATATGGGTATACTCCTCACCAAAGTCACTCATGGTGTAAGAAATCCAAAGGAGCTGAGGACAACAACTAGCAGCGGCAACATACTCTGCCTCGGTAGTGGATTGAGCAACACTCGATTGTTTGCGGGAACACCAATACACCAAAGAAGAACCAAAAAACTGGCAAGTCCCAGAACTGGACTTCCTATCTAACCGACACTCGGCAAAATCCGCGTCTGAAAAACCATGAAGCGCCAAAGAAGAGGACGCGGAATACCAAAGGCCGAAGTCGGGAGTGTGACGCAAGTACCTGAAAATTCGCTTCACTGCTTGCCGATGCGAAGTCCTCGGAGACGCTTGAAAATGAGCGCACAGACACACCGAGAACTGTATGTCTGGCCTCGTCACCGTCAAGTAGAGGAGAGACCCGATCATGCTCCCGTACTCCTTCTGGTCCACGTGTTCACCTTCCTCGTCCGCATCAAGAGCTGTAGTCGTACTCATCGGCGTCGTCATAGCCTTGGAGTCCTCCATCTTGAACTTCCGCACAATGTCCTTGGTGTACTTAGCCTGGTGCACAAATGTTCCTTCCTTTGATCGTTTGATTTGAAGCCCGAGGAAGAACTGCAACTCACCCATCATGCTCATCTCAAATTCCCTGCTCATATCATCTGCAAACCTTGCAACAAGAGAGTTAGACGAACCACCAAAGACAATATCATCCACGTACACCTGCACAATCAGGATATCTCTGCCCTACCTCAGCAAAAACAAGGTCTGATCGACCTTTCCCATCTCAAAACCTCTCTCGAACAAGAACCCCCTCAACCTACCATACCAAGCTCTAGGCACCTGCTTCAACCCATACAGCGCCTTCCTCAACTTGTACACCCGGTGGGGGTACTTCTCACTCTCAAACCCCGGAGGCTGCCTCACATACACTTCTTCCCCCAACACTCCATTCAGGAATGCACTCTTCACATCCATTTGGTGCAACTAGAACCCTTTAGCCACAGAAAAGTCTAGAAGGATCCTAATCGCCTCCAAACGGGCTACGGGAGCAAAGGTCTCTTCATAGTCTATCCCCTCCTTCTGACTGAACCCCTGAGCAACAAGCCTCGACTTGTTTGTCACAACCTCACCTTTCTCTCCCTCTTTGTTCTTCCACACCCACTTTGTACCAATCGGTTTACACCCTGAGGGAGGGTCAACCAACTCCCAAACCTGATTCCTCTCAAAGTTCTCCAACTCCTCATGCATCGAATTAACCCAATTGTGATCAGATAGCGCGTGTGCAATGTCTTTGGGCTCAAAAGTAGCAACAAATGCAGCATGAGCGAAATGAGAATTGTTTCGAACCCTCGACCGTGTAGCGCGTTCATTCATGTCGCCGATGATCCTCGAAGCTGGGTGATCCACTTGTACTCGCCGGGGAGGTTCTCGCCTCGATGCTACCTCCCCCTCAACATCAGCTTTCCTCGTTCTTGATTTGTCGTTGTAGGTGTAGTAGAGGGTCCGTCCATCACTGTAGTCGAAGTAGTGGGTACATGTTCAACCGGGGGCACCGCACCGCCATCTTCATCGTCTCCATGTTCATGCTCCTCCTCCTGAAAGATCTCCTCGCCAAGCTCATCATCACCTGCACTCTCAAAGACAAGCTGACTACGTGGCTCTGTCTCGTCGAAGGTTACCTCGCAAGTCTCCACGATTTGGTTAGTTTCAAGATTGAGCACACGATATGCTCTAGAATGAGATGCATAACCAAAGAAAATACCATCGACAGACCTAGCCTCAAATTTATCCAACTTTCTGCCTTTCTTCAGAAAGAAACACTTACAACCAAAGACATGGAAGTGACTCACCTTGGGTGTGCGACCATGCATCAACTCATAGCATGTTTTCTTCTTGTGCACTCTGAGGTATTCACCGCCTCAGCCCAATACCTCCTCGGAGTCCTATGCTCATCAAACATCGTCCGAGCCATCTCGCACAAGGTCATGTTCTTCCTTTCCACGACACCATTCTGGGGAGGCGTATACGGACTCGAAAACTGGTGCTCAAGACCCAAGTCATGGCAAAAGGTTTCAAAACAAGAATTTCTGAATTCCGAGCCATTATCACTGCGGATAACTCGTATGGCATCTCCGTGCCTCTCGTTCCTCAACCTCAAGACTAGATCTCGAACAAAACAAAACGTCTCCCCCTTATCCTCGAGAAAGAACACCCACGCATACTGAGAATAGTCGTCCACCACAACAAGGACATACCACTTCCCACTCGCAGATCGCACACGAGCTGGGCCAACAAGGTCCATATGGAGCAGCTCGCATGGACGCTCAGTCATCACATCGGTGAGAGGCGGGTGAGAAGAGGCTACCATCTTAGCATGCCTACACGGCGCACAAACCAACTCTTTCTCAAGCCTCAACCGTGGCAATCCTCGGACCAAATTGAGTTTACTCAAGAGAGACAAAAGGTCAAAGCTCAAGTGACCCAACTTCCTATGCCACTTCCACAACTCACTCGAAGAACCAGCCAAGAAACTAAGCTCCATACCCAAAGACTGAGAAAAATCAGCACGAAACACCTGACCCTCGGGAGCGACCATACAGGCAAGGTCCCCTCGAGAGTCTAAAATCCGAGAACCACCGGGCCGAAACAACACCTCAAAACCCTCATCCAACAACTGGGACACAGAAAGCAGATTGTACCCCAGCGATTGAACAAGAGAAACATGCCTCAGAGTGATCTTATCACTCACTTTTATCTCACCTTCTGAAAGCACACGCCCACGCCCATTGTCCCCAAAAGTGATGTACCTCTTAGTCACCACCGGGACGAGACTTGAGAACCACCCCCTGTCTCCGGTCATATGCCTCAAGCAACCGGAGTCAATCAACCAAATGTTCTTCAAGTCTCCCACCTGAAATTCAAAAATGAGCACGTGAGCGAACAAATGACTCAGCACTGGGTTAGTACCAAAAGAGTAAAACTAGTGCCGAGCCATTTGCTCGAAAGTGGGGTTAGCACACATCAAGCCATCTTTCCTACCATAGCTACCACCACGAACACCACCTCGGTAACCACTCCGAGAAAACCACCCCTCGCTGCCTGGAGGAGGACCAAAACCACGGAAGACAACCCGTGGACCGTCCCTCCTCTCCTTCTCAAAGCTAAGACTCCTCCCATCCCCGTAGTGAACTCGAGGGGGAGAATGCCTAGCAACCGACCACCCGCCGTCCGTCCGGACCAACCACCAAGCAACTCCACCTCCGGACCCGAAACCTCTCGACTCACCACCTCGAAAACCACTCCGCCCGTGTCGGGGGGGCGGTTGAACCGCCTAGCCGGCCGGTCCTAACCGCCCCCCCTGCGGGCGTGGCCGGTCTGACCACCTAGCCAGGACGGTCTGACCACCCCCTCCAGTACTGCTCCTCGGCTGCGGGAACTCGCATCTCCCCATGTCGGAACACTTCTCACCACAACTTTACCCCTGGGCAGTGGCATACGAGGCTTAGGTACACCATGAGAAGGGTTGTACCTATCCTTGTTTGTCCACTCCTTTGCCATCCTCTCTTCTCGCTTCCTCTTGAAGCGAAACTCATCCTTGTGACCCTCTTTCCCACAATAACCACACTGGAACCTCACGAGCTTAGGCTTAGGCCTGGATTGGGGCTGCTCACTTGGTTTCTCTCCACTCAACTCCTCCACCGATTTCTCCTCACTAGCCTTCTCTCTCACTTTCCCAAAGAACACTTTCCCGGAAGTGCTCAGAAACTTGATAGGCTTTTGGAGATCATTTGTGGGTGTAGGAAACACGGGTGGAGCTGGGGTTGTGTCTAGTCGGTTCCTAAGATGGTTGGGTTTTGGGGGGAAATCATTCTTGTGGTGGGTTTTGGTGGCTTTGGGATATTCTCTCCACTTCCCTCACCAACCTTGTTTGCCCCAAGTCCCTCACCATCCTTCCTCTTAAATGCCTCGATCATCATTCTCAAGTGAGGCTCATGACCCGACAACCAACCCATCAACTTTCTCAACTCATCATTCTCATCCTGCAAACGATCAACATAATGTGCAAGTTCCAAAATTTTCAAAGCATGCATTTCACAGGTAGAGCATGATGTAGGCATGGGTTCCTTCAATTTAGCCTCAAGAGAACTAGTGTAAGCATGCATCTCATCAATCTTAGCATGCAAAATAGGGAAAGAAGTGCAAGCACCTAGCAAAGCAGATCTAGATTTAAGCTCAGCCACTTCAACCCTAAGCACATCTAGTTCCTCGCACTTGGAGGCATGCTTTTCCTTGAACAAAGCAAGATCAGCAAGAAAGATGGAGCAATCAGCACAATCAACCTCATCCGAAACAACAGGGCTAGCCTTAAGGGAATCAATCTCAAGCTTGCTATCAAGCACCTGTGTCTCTAGCTCAGCCAGTCTAGTCCTAGCATCCTCGAGTGAAGCCCTATGCTCTTTTCTCATTTTCTTTGACTCTCTAAGCATGTCATCACGATTATCAAGCAAAGTACCAAGCCGTTCATTTTCCTGGCGCAAGAAGGGAAGCTCATCACGCACCTCGTCGTCGGACTGAGAGTCCGAGTCGCTCTGTGTGCTCTTCTTGCTGCCGGAGCTCAGCGCCATGGTGCAGAAGTCGCCTCTAGTGAAGCAGCTCAGCCCGCTCAAGTTCTTGGACGACTTCTTGACCTTGCGACGATCACCTTCGTCTTCACTGCTACTCGAGCTCGAGGTGGAGTACACGGAACTGGAGTCGACGTCGCTCGCACCAACCATCGCTCGGGCCTTGCCTCGGCTTTCCTTCTTCCTCGATCGTCGCTCGTCCTTGTGCTTGTTCTTGTACTTGCTCTTGTGGTCGCGCCTCGACCGGTTCGTGCCATCGTTCCTCGGCTTGTGCTTGTAGCCGTCCTTGTTCTCGACCTTCTCCGGGCAGTCAGCGACGAAGTGTCCTGGCTTGCCGCACTGGAAGCATGTCCTCGTGTTCCTCCTCATGTTCACTCAGTTCTCGTGCAGTCTCTCCAACCGCCTCGTCAGGAGCGCCAGCTCATCCTCTCCAAGCACATCGAACTTCTCATCTGGCATAGACATCAAAGAGGAAAAAGAGAACATCCTGGTGGATGGGTTAGTGTTAGCCTTTCCTTTCGAACCACCAATGAGGGCAAGACTATGGGAATCAGTCGGACCCTCGAGCTTAGCAGTCATGCCCCTATCCACCTCAGCCGACTTGAGCTTCGATAATAGCTCGTTCACCGTCAAAGTATCATACTTCTTTGACTCCACAATGGCTTCGAACTTTCCGCCCCATATTGTACGATCCAAAGAGTGTAAGAGCTTGACAGCTCTATCATGATCATCGTACGGGAGCACGTCCGCATTGGCCCTCATGTTGTTCACAACCACCGTGAACCTCTGAAACAAGGCATCGACGGACTCACCGGGGAGAGGAGTGAAGTTCTCGTACTCTCTCCGGTAGATCGCATACATCCGTGCCTCGAACTCCGGGCATTCCCAACATGAGCCTCCTTCAGCACCGTCCAAATTCTACAAGCCAAGTGCTCGGTGTGCACCCGATCGAACTCAGGCTGACACAAAGCACGAAACAAGTAGTTGACCGCCTTATTGTTGGCGTCGAATCTGTCCCTCGATCCTGGAGCAAGGAAGTCCATCGGCTGGACATAGCCTGTGTCCACCGTGACATCCCAAAGGATCTGACCCTTTCCGCGGAGGTATGCACCCATCCGCTTACTCCACATCTGGTAGTTCTTGCCATCGAAGTGTGGAGGACCCGAACCCCGTTCCTAGTACGCCATCCTTGGATCTTAGACTGGTTAGAGTCAATAAAGACCCGAACCGGCTATGATACCACTTGAAGGACCGATTAGGCGACCAGCGAGGGGGGGGAGTGAATGGGAGCCGGTAAAAATTCTTCTCGAGGGAGATTGAAACTCCGACAAGATGAACTCGCTTGGTCGGACCCCCAAATCACACGCTCCGCACTTCTACCTTCTGTTTGCCAAAACCACGTAGCCAGTGGAGTGTTACTGGTCCTAGGAACAAACTCTACTAGCAACTTCAACACACACGCACCCACGACAGCGGAAACAACTCAAAAGTCAGCTGTCCAGAGGGGGGCGGTTAGACCGGGTATAGGGGGCGGTTAGACCGCCTCCACCAGGCAATCAAGAAATCCTCCGAAACACCTCTTCCGAGCACCAAAACGCACCACGGTTTCACCAACAGAGGTCTCTGGTCAGGGCCATGCTAGCTACCAGAAAAACTTGGCGAAAACCAAAACTCCACCCTAAGGCCTAGGGGTGGTTAGACCGGCTACCAAGGGCGGTCTAACCTCTTGTACCCAGCAACGAACTCCAAACAAGAACACCTAGCAAACGGCACGAGAACGACCCGAAATTTCACCCAGACGCTCCTCTGATCAAGGCAAACAAACTCACAAAGGAAAATCCGGCGAAACAAAACTTTGACCTGGAAACACCCAGGGCGGTTAGACCGCCCCTCCAGGCGGTTAGACCACCTCACCCAGAAAATCAGCCCGCGGGTCAAACCCTAACTTCCTCGCGCCCGATCTCCCGAATCACTCAACGGATTGCAGCGAAACTTCGGGATTAGCTGGGTTACCTCCTGGGCAACCTCTACCTCAAAGGAATTGACCCGAAACGCTCACAATCAAGAGGAATCGAAGAAATCGCCTCTCCAGGTCAAGAACACGCCCAACTCGAAAAACCACCAAATCGAGTCCGATTCAAGAGAAATTTGGGGGCAAAGTCACCAGCCAAAGAGGCACAAGATCCTCATACGTGACACCAACCAAAGACCCCAAGAAATCGTCCTCAAAACACCGCCAGCAAAGAGCTCCGAAAATCGACACAAAGGAGAGCGGGAAAACCACCTTGAGGAACAACGCCGAACCATCTATACGTACCATGAAGGTTCGTACAAGGTCTGGCTTGCCACCCAAACATCCAGCCCTCTCTCTAGATCTCACATGAAGCTCTCAAGCTAGTCCTAGGAGAAACTAGGGAAAAAGGAGAACAAAAATGGAAAATGAAATGAGCTAGGGTTCCAAGAGTTGGCTGCCATCCATCCACTCAAGAGTATATATGGAGGCACCCAAAAGACTAAACTACCCTCACCTAATAACTAGGGATACAGGCCCCTCAAGGGCGGATTTGGAAGTCTTCGGAATTTCTTCATCGGACGGATGCCCAGCGACCGCAACCTGCTTAGCCTCGACGCAAGCCTTGCGATCCCGACGCGTGTCTTCCGCTTCGAAGCATCTTGAGGTCGGCGGCCAGGGCGGTCAGACCGCCCCCCCTGGGCGGTTAGACCGGCCAGAGAAATCTGACCGACCCCAGGCGGTCTGACCGCCCCTCCTAGGCGGTTTAACCGGCCTCGGTGGCCGCACCTCCTCGTCCAGTCTTCGGCCTCAGTTTTGTGGCTCAACCGAGTAACCTAGTGGTTTTTTGGTGAACCACTGCAAACCCCGCGAACTCGGTGTAGCCTCCGCCAATCTCCACTCATGACTCGGCTCCCACGTAGTCCCGGCTCGACCTTGGTTTTTAGGCTCTACCAAGAAACCGTCCACGACTTCATCTAGCTGTTCATGCCACCATGCGGCCCGCACTTGACCCCACTAGCCTCCGGGTCCCTCGAACTAAGCCTACTTGTCTTCTCCACACCTAGAGGCCTCACCGGCAACGACCTTTCGCGCTTGTTCTTCACCTGCACCAACACGAGTCAAGCCGCAACCTGCACCTGCAATACTTAGCCAAGAATCAATCCACACAATGTTGTCAATCACTCATCACACAAGGAAGCGACCATCCACCGGTCCTCGAACCACACATGGTCCTCATGGGTTAGACTGTTAGTAGGCTTTCGGCCTGAGTAGGGTTAGTAAAATGGGTTTTGCATTTATATAGATCATATAGTTTGAATTTGGATAGAGTTCAAATTCAAACTTCACTCAATTTGAAACTCCAAAATAAAATCCAAGGAACTCCAACTCACAATTTATACCATAATTTTAGAAATAGTTTTTATATGGTTTTTAATTATATGGAATTTAAGATGAGTGGCTAGCAATTTGGGATCAAACTTGGTAGCACACAAGTTCAAACAAAAAGTTTTAAATTTTTGCGAAAATTCACACATGGGAAAACAATCAAATTTCTGGTATGTTACAATCCATGCCTAAGACCATACAATTTATTGTTCTTAGTAGGCAAACAGATGACTTTGGCAGATGATTCTGCCTCTTCGAGCCATTCTCATCTCATGATGGTAGATATATTTCCTATGTATTGTTCTTGCCATTGGAATTCCTCGAGATTTGGTGGGTGGTCCCTTTGATCTTTGGGAGGCAAATGTATTCCCACAAGGGGTTGATTAGCGGCATTCCCAAAGTCATGGAAAAGCTCTTCATAGAAATTGAAAGGGAACTCACACGGGGAATCGCATGAGTCCGAGAAAGGTTTAGGGATTGTCTCAGAGATTGTGTCAGAGATAAGTGCTGTGGTGAAGGTAGGTGTGTGCGAAGGTGTCTCATCTTTTGGCTCATGGATCTCTATGGAGGGTTCTTCCGGTTGCATTTCCGGTAGTTCTTCGGGAAATTCATCATAAATTCTGGTGTAAGTGGTGTTTGCCAGAATTTTTTCTAAGATCACCCTTCCCTCATTCAAGGTCAAATCTACGAAAGAACCTCCTGATGAAGAGTCTAGGAACTTAGCAGATTCAGCATTGAGGCCCAATCTGAACTACTGGAGGCATGTGGGTTCTGGAATCCCTAAATCGGGTCGTGAAGCTAAGATATTGGTAAATCGGGCCTAAGCATCTCCTAAAGACTCACCCTCCTTTTGTTTAAAAAGGATGATTTCACACCGAAGATCACTAATCCGTGCTAGCGAAACGAAGGTGCGACAAAATTTTTCCCTCAAAACTTCCCATTTGCCTTATATGCTTCGAACGTTGTGGTCATACCATTGCTTCGCTCCTCCCATTAATGAAAATGGGAAGAGTATCCACTTCAACATTTCTTGTGCCATACCCTCTATTGTGATGCACGAGAAAAGTTACTCGAATTCTCTCATATGAGTGTATGGGTTCTCCTCTTCGGTCCTAGCAAAGGATTGCTCTCTGGCCATGGCTATGAAACCAGGACGTAGCTCATAGCCACTAGTATGGATATGGTGTGATGAAGATGGGGACTCCAAATTTTCGCCCTTTAGAGCCAAAATTTGTGCAAGGGTAGGAGAGGAATTCATTATGGTAGGTGGATGATACGTAGACGAACTAGGTTCGGAACTAGAATAACTACCGTTCCGCAACAATGGCGCCAGAAAGCTTGTTGACACTCTCTAGCGTCGCACCAGGTTTATATCCCGGGCAACGGCGCCAGAAAGCTTGTTGGTATATTATACGATCACAGATAAATCCACAAGCACACAAATATCAATGTAGCTTTCTGAAGGACCGATATGGCAAACCAGAGAGGGGGAGTGAATGGGCGCTGATAAAAATTCTTTTCGAAGGAGATGGAAACTCCGACAAGACGAACACGGCTTCCAACACAGGTCTCCGACTCACTACCCAAGTTGGCCAAATCCACGTAGCCACTGAAGTGCTACTGAACCTAGGAACCAACTTCCAACCTTACCGACCCGAGAACGTAGCGGAACACCAAACCTCGAGTCCACTGACCAGCATCGGTCAGACCGGTGAGCACCACCGGTCAGACCGGTCCCTGCTGGTGAAACTTGACGACTTTTACAGAAAAGCTTCACACCAGTCAGTCTGGTGAACCACACCGGTCGGACCGGTCTTAGCCAGAAAGCCCCCAAATCACCAAACAGGCCTACCGACCTCCAAACTGACCCAAACTCAAAACAGCTGCAACACAGGACAACAGCGAACACACCCAGACGTTCACCCGAGCAAAAACCCAACAGGGGTTGCAGCAGTCAGACCGGTGAGAGGCAACGGTCAGACCGGTGTGACCTGGGCTTCTCGGGATGAACAGCACCTGCGGGTCAACACCTCCAAATCCAAGCCTTGATCTCCCGAATCGCTCCACAGGCTTGAGCAAGACTTTGTGGACAATAGGAACACCACATGAGGAGTCCATAGCCAAGTATAATCCCACCAAAACTTGTCCAAACAAGAGGAATCGAAGAAATCCCGCCAAGACCTCCTCTAACCCTAGAACACTGAAAACCCCAAAAACGAGCCCCTTAACTCACTGATTTGGGAGGTGAATCACAGCCCAAAGAACCACGAAGGGTTCCCACAAATTTCCCCCATCAAAACCTCAAGAGCAACGTCCTGAGAAACACCTTAAGGAAATCACCACCAAGAACAAACGGGAACAACACAACAAGGCTTCGAGGAACCACGTCGAATCATCTATTCATACCAAGAAGCTTCATACAAGGTCTAGCTTGCCGCCCGATCATCCAACCCTCTTACAAGATCTCACCATGAAGCTCTGAAGCTAGTCCTATGGCAATCCTAAAAAAATAGGAAGGGAAAAATAGGAAAACAAATGAACTAGGGTTCCAAGAGATGGCTGACATCCTATCACCTCATGGGTTATATGGAGGCAACCGAAAGTCTAAACTACCCTTGCTTAATAACTAGGGATACAAGCCCCTCAAGGGCAGTTTTCTCCATCAGACGGATGCCCGGCGACCGCAACCTGCTTAGCCTCGACGCAAGCCTTGCGATCCCGACGTGTGTCCTTCACTTCGAAGATTCTGGACTGCGTCGTCGCACACCGGTCAGACCGGTACCCACCGGTCAGAACGGTCGGACCCACCGGTCATACCGGTCTGGCACTACTGCATCACCGTCTTCGGTTCTTCGGTCTTGGCATTGTGGATCAACCAAAGAACCCAGTGGTTTTCTGGTGAACCACTGGAAACCCCGCGAACTCGGTGTAGCCTCTGCCAATTGCCACTCATGACTCGGCTCCCACGTAGTCCCGGCTCGACCTTGGTTTTGACGCTCAACCAAGAAACCATCCATGATTTCATCTTGCTGTTCATGCCACCATGCGGCTCGCACTTGACCCCGCTGGCCACCGGGTCCCTCGAACGAAGCGTTTTCTCCACACCTAGAGGCCTCACCGGCGACGACCTTTCGCGCTTGTTCTTCACCTGCACCTGCACTACTTAGCCAAGAATCAGTCCACACAACGTTGTCAATCACTCATCACACAAGGAAGCGACCATCCACCGGTCCTCGAACCACACATGGTCCTCAATCTCCCCCTTGATGAGTGCATTGACAACACCCACAAAAGAAAACAAGAGAGAAAAGAAAAAGAAAAGAAACGAACAAAAAGAAACTCCAATGAGCGATCAAAAGCCAAACAAAGGCAAAGAGCAAGATCACTTGAAGAAGACAAGTCTCGGACCCCTTAGGCAAGGGCAACGGCTCGACGCATCCGAGACAAAACAAAGCTCAAGCAATGAGAGCAAACCACCAAACCAAAGCTCGAAAAACCACAGAGAGCTCCCCCTGCACACATGCAAGCTCCCCCTAAACCAAAGCAACTCCCCCTGTACGAATACATGCAAACCACTTGAAGAAAACAGAGCAGCTGCATCAGCTCAGCTCTGACCGGTCAGACCGGTCACCACCACCGGTCAGACCGGTGCTCGACATGTGCACAGGACCAACACTCTGACCGGTTAGACCGGTGACATCGACCGGTCAGACCGGTGCACAACAAAGCCCAGAAATGGCTCGAAACCTCCTGACAACCTTCTAAATGCATCCAGCAAGCCATTTCAAGCTCAAACTTCTCCCCCTTGTTGGCAATGCATGAATCAAGCCAAGAATGCAAAACTTTCAACCTAGAGCTTCTCAAATAGACAAAATTCAACAAAGGATGCTACACATGTCCAGATGAGCAAGTTAGATACTCTATATCTTCGTGTTGACATCAACTACAAGAACACCAAGTTTCACAACCATTGGGCGAAGCTAAGATGGATTTGGGCAATTTTGCGAAAATTTGCCTCTCATGAGCAAAGTCCTAAACATGATCAAAACATATCAAAGTAGCAAAGCCACACAAACTTCATGCTAGGACAGTCATTCTAATCATAAGACCATCACAAACACCCACAAGCACCTCATGTCATGTCAAAGCCACCGAGCCATGTGCCTACTTCTATGTATGAGACTTCTCATTGGTAGGCATCATGCAACAGTTTAGCACCGAAAGCAAGTTAAAATTAGCACATATGACATGGGAGCACATCTTCCAAGCATTTTACATTTCATTTTCAGATTCATATTTGGTACATGAAATGTCTTTGCGACAAAATGGAACTTAGGCCCCTCCACAAGATAAAGCAAGAGGGCCAAACATTCATGATGGCAAATGAGCCTTTGGCCCCATATGATCAATAAGATAGCTATCCAACCACAAATTAAGCATAACCAAGCCACTAAAACATGTCAAGATCATATAAAGGCATTTACACATGAGAGAGCATATGTGTAGCATTTTTCAAAACATAGCCATCAACCATGGATTATAAACCAAGATTATCAAGAGCTAAGCCAACCAAACCATAGCATACCAAACAAGCTCACAAAGACATATATCTCATTCCTTGGTGAACAATGTATATGAGAGAAGCTTTTCCTATCCAATGCATATGATACAAAATGCATGCAATCTAAGATACAAGGATGCCTATACATCATGTTACATATGCCATGCCAAATGCAAGAAATGCACAAAGGAAAGCTATATATATGCTACAAACGAGCTCCCACACATCCAACTCAAGAAATCAAACACACACAAAGCTCCCCCCGCAAACGAGTGAAAATTGCTTGATCTAGGGGTTTGGTGAAATTATCGGCTAGTTGGTCATGTGTGGGTACATGGATCAAGGCTATCTTTCCTTTCTCTACATTGTCTCTCAGAAAATGATACCTCACTTCTATGTGCTTGGTTTTGGAATGGAGCACTGGGTTCTTTGCAACGCTTATGGCACTAGTGCTATCACATTGAAATGGGACATGGGTGTACTCCTCACCAAAGTCACTCATGGTGTACGTGATCCAAAGGAGCTGAGAGCAACAACTAGTAGCGGCAACGTACTCTGCCTCGGTAGTGGATTGAGAAACACTCGACTGTTTGCGAGAAAACCAAGACACCAAAGAAGAACCCAAAAACTTGCAAGTCCCAGAAGTGGACTTCCTATCCAACCGACACCCGACAAAATCCGCATCCGAAAAATCATGAAGCGCCAAAGAAGAGGACGCGGAGTACCAAAGGCCGAAGTCGGGAGTGTGACGCAAGTACCTGAAAATTCGCTTCACCGCTTGCCGATGTGAAGTCCTTGGAGACGCTTGAAAACGAGCGCACAGACATACCGAGAACTGGATGTCCGGCCTTGTCGCATTCAAGTAGAGGAGTGACCAGATAATGCTCTGGTACTCCTTCTGGTCCACGTGTTCACCTTCCTCGTCTGCATCAAGAGCTGTAGTCATACTCATCGGCGTCATCATAGCCTTGGACTCCTCCATCTTGAACTTCCGCACAATGTCCTTGGTGTACTTAGCTTTGTGCACAAATGTTCCTTCCTTTGCTTGCTTGATTTGTAGCCCGAGGAAGAACTGCAACTCGCCATCATGCTCATCTCAAATTCCCTGCTGATATCCTCTGCAAACCTTGCAACAAGAGAGTTAGATGAGCCACCAAAGACAATATCATCCACGTACACCTGCACAATCAGGATATCTCTACCCTATCTAAGTAGAAACAAGGTCTGATCGACCTTCCCCAGCTCAAAACCTCTCTCAAACAAGAACCCCCTCAACCTATCATACCAAGCTCTAGGCGCCTGCTTCAACCCATAAAGCGCCTTCCTCAACTTGTACACCTGGTGGGGGTACTTCTCACTCTCAAACCCCGGTGGTTGCCTCACATACACTTCTTCCTCCAACACACCATTCAGGAAAGCACTCTTCACATCCATTTGGTGCAACTTGAACCCTTTAGCCACGGAAAAGGCTAAGAAGGATCCTTATTGCCTCCAAACGGGCTAAGGGAGCAAAGGTCTCCTTGTAGTCGATCCCATCCTTCTAGCTGAACCCCTGAGCAACAAGCCTTGACTTGTTCCTCACCACTTCACCTTTCTCTCCCTCTTTGTTCTTCCACACCCACTTTGTACCAATCGGCTTACACCCTGGGGGAGGGTCAACCAATTCCCAAACCCGATTCCTCTCAAAGTTCTCCAACTCCTCATGAATCGAATTAACTCAATTATGATCAGATAGTGTGTGTCCAATGTCTTTGGGCTCAAAAGTAGTAACAAATGCAGCATGAGTGAAAAGAGAATTGTTTCGAACCCTCGACCGTGTAGTGCGTTCATTCAAATTGCCAATGATCCTCGAAACTGGGTGATCCACTTGTACTCGCTGGGGAGGTTCTCGCCTTGATGCTACCTCCCCCTCAACAGTAGCTTCTCCTCGATCTTGATTTGTCGTCATAGGTGTAGGCGAGGATCTGTCCACCACCGTAGTCATAGTAGTGGGTACGTGTTCAGCCGGGGGCATCACACCACCATCTGCATCGTCTCCATGTTCATGCTCCTCCTCCTGAAAGATCTCCTCGCCAAGTTCATCATCACCTGCACACTCAAAGACAACCTGACTACTTGGCTGTGTCTCGTCAAAGGTTACCTCGCAAGTCTCCACGATTTGGTTAGTTTCAAGCTTGAGCACACGATATGCTCTAGAATGAGATGCATAATCAAAGAAAATACCATCGACCGACCTAGCCTCAAACTTATCCAACTTCTTCCCTTTCTTCAGAATAAAGCACTTGCAAAGAAAGACATGGAAGTGACTCACCCTGGGTGTGCGACCGTGCATCAACTTGTAGCAAGTTTTCTTCTTATGCACTCTGAGGTAGATCCTGTTCGACACATAGCACGCGGTATTCACCGCCTCTGCCCAAAACCTTCTCGGAGTCCTATGCTCATCAAGCATCGTCCGAGCCATCTCACACAAGGACCTGTTCTTCTTTTCCACAACACCATTTTGGGGAGGCGTATACGGACTTGAAAACTGGTGTTCAAGATGCAAGTCATGGCAAAAGTTTTCAAAACGAGAGTTTCTGAATTCAGAGCCATTATCACTGCGGATTGCTCGTATGGCATCTCCGTGCCTCTCGTTCCTCAACCTCGAGACAAGATTTCGAACAAAACCAAACGTCTCCCCCTTATCCCCGAGAAAGAACACCCACGCATATCGAGAGTAGTCGTCCACCACAACAAGGACATACCACTTCCCACCCACAGATCGCACACGAGCTGGGCCAACCAGGTCCATATGGTGTAGCTCACATGGACGCGGTCGGAACCACCGGTCAGACCGGTCGGGCACTGCTGTAGCACCATCTTTGGTTCTTCGGTCTTGGCTTTGTGGATCAACCAAGGAACCCAGTGGTTTTCTGGTGAACCATTGGAAACCCCTCGAACTCGGTCTAGCCTCCTCCAATCGCCACTCATGACTCGGCTCCCACGTAGTCCCGGCTCGACCTTGGTTTTGAGGCTCAACCAAGAAACCGTCCATTACTTCATCTTGATGTTCATGCCACCATGCGACTCGCACTTGACCCCGTTGGCCACCAGGTCCCTCGAACGAAGCCTACTTGTCTTCTCCACACCTGGAGGCCTCACCGGCGATGACCTTTAGCGCTTGTTCTTCACTTGCACCAACACCAGTCAAGCCACAACCTGCACCTGCACTACTTAGCCAAGAATCTGTCCACACAACGTTGTGAATCACTCATCACACAAGGAAGCGACCATCCACCGGTCCTCGAACCACACATGGTCCTCACTTTCACCTAGGAGTATTCCAAGGTATCGATTTCCTCGGGAACGAGAAGTACTCTAGTCCCTAGTTGATTCGTCTGGGGAAAGTGCGGATAAAGGGATGATGACAAAGATAAGAGAGATGAACGGTAGGAGGATAGAGGGGGTACTTGATACGAGAACTTCGGGTCTCTCAACTAATCAAGTGACTATGATATTACTTGCACTAGTCTTGATCGGGGTATGCACATTCCGGCTACGGAAAGGGATGAGAACGGAGCTGTTACGGGCACCACTCTTACGATGCCTACATGACTAGCAACTCTCACGTGGTGGTATACAGAGGCCGGACGGGGCTGTCACTACCTGCCGGCTACCACAAGCAGTCGGTGGGGCTAAGTGTATTTCAAGGTGACCTCAAGTCTAGGCACCGCGCCTACACTATCGATAGGGGAAGGAAACTTGGGAGTGTGGAGCACCTCCTCTCCTTCTAGGGGAAGATTCCGTCTTTTTTGGGGCGCAACCGGCCTCCCCACGGCACTTTAGCGTGCAGGGAAATGTAAATGTGCTTGAGCTGGTGGAGGTGAAAACCAGAGAAGAACCGGACCCCAAGGGGTCGAACCGAGCCTGAATCGGCGTCTAGGTCGCTGAAATGCGCAGAAAATGGGAAACCGGCCGAGCCAGCCGCGGCCCATGCAACCGACGTTGCGCCAGCCAACCCTGTGTCGCTACCAGTGCCGGCCAGGGGCTTGACCCGCGCGGCCGCCCGCGCGTATGCGCCCGCGTGTGAGGGGCGGGGCTAACCGAAGGCCAGCACGTGGCCTGGCGGCCCGTGTGCGTGCTCCCGCGCGACAAGAGGCCGGGCGCTCGTGGCACGCCGTGTGTCCGAGCGGGGCCAGCTCGCGTGCCTGCGACGTGCTGCACCGTGGCCTGGCGGCCGGTCAGGCGCCGCCATGTGGCAGTATCACGTTATTTCGTGCGTCCGAGGTACGGTGGGCAGGGTGTGGGTCCTGCATGACGTCATCTATTTTGTCTTTTCCACATCTCCCTCATTCGGACTCCAAACTATACTAATGATATGTCCATTTCGATCATCTCGACGAGCCCATCACAATGGTGTAGTCTAAACTGGCATTTGATGTTGTTTGATGATAATTCCATATTTTACTCTATAATTGCTCATTTGCACCTGCGACCAAATATACACCAAAGCTCGTGTAATTTGTTAGATTATAACCCTATAGCTATGGTGCACACTTCTATGGAGTAACGTTTATCTGAAGTTGACGGTCGAAAATAGGGGCTTAACGACCGTCAACAGAAGCGACCATTCACCGGTGCTCGAACCACACAAGCTCTCAGACACCACCGTTACTAGGCACAAAAGCCCTTGAGGAACCTTAAGCCATTTCAAAGCAGCAAAAAAAAACTTGCCGACAATAAAATCTCTACACCACCTATAGTAGGCAAGAAAGCCCTTGAGAAACCTTCAGCCATTTCAAAGCTGCAAGAAAAGAAACTTGCCGAAAATAAAAGCTCTACACCACCTACAATAGGCAAAAAAGCCCTTAAGAAACCATCTTCAGCCATCTCAAAGCTGCAACAAAGAAAATTACTAAAAATAAAATCTCTAAGATGCCTACTAGAAAGCGATCTGAGAGAAACACCAAGAACAATCCTTGGACTGTGACTAACCCAAATTACAAATTTGGAGTTAGCATTCTCAATGATGATGATTTCTGTTGACGCAAAATCCGCACCCTGCGCCAAGCACACAGCAAGCCGAACAAAGTTGGGTTAACACACGAACAGATTCCAAAGCGTGCCAGTCAATTTTCCTGAAATTAACAAAGGATAAAGCAGTTAAATACCAAAGCTTGGAACTTGCCGGGTGGTACCAGACAGTTCCATATTTGCGGCTAGAAAGCCATGTAAGATGACATATAGCTATGAGAAGCTATTTGTCAACAGGTTGAAAATCATTCGGGAGCTTTAGAACATAAAACAGAACATAGCCGAATGGATGACGTAAGCATGACAAAAGATCGGTCTTTGTTTAAATAACGTTGCTCGTACATGATCATGACCGATTTTGATGGTAAACAACAAATAAAATAAATAAAATAAAGCATACTCATAAATATGAAGTAAACAAGCATGCATAGGCTAAAAGCATTAGTCTACCGCATGTCTACGTACTTTAGAACCATCAAGCATGAAACCAAGCAAGTTAATCCACCGCATGATACAACTTGTTTGAAATCACACCACCAACCACAAAGAGATCAATCCACCGCATGATACAATCTAAATATGTAAGGCTAAAAGCACACATTATTTAAAACAAAACTTACAAGCATGTTTTACTCATGGAAGCATAACCGAATACAGCTGTATAGCCGAATCGGGATTCGTGGAGAAGGAACAAACATTGCCAAAGATGATAAACCTATCAGATTGAATCGAAATCTAATCCACCGGATGATTAGCTCTAAAACAACCCCAAAACCTGTATCTACCGCATGATACCCAGTTCTTTCAAGATTTACACAAGATTAACAAGCTTGAACCTGCAACACGTGACAACTTAGATTGATTTGGTTTTGGCTATTAGAGAACACGTGATCCACGTGCCGTATTGAGCCAAAGATATGAACATGTAACATAAGGATCACCGAACAAGATAAAGCTAATTCAAACCAATCTAAATTGGGCAAAAAAATGTTACATGAATTTAAACATAATGTAAAAACTCAAAGCAACACATGGTAACTTAATGAATCTACTAGATCTTGCCAAATCTAATAGAGCCGATAACTAGCTCCAAGCTAGATCTTAGCCCACCGCATGGCTCATGATCTAACAAGTAACCCTCTTGAACCAAGCTTAAATCCACCGCATGATACTAAGCATGGTAACAAGACTACTTGCATCACGATCTAAATCCACTGCATGATACTAAACATGATACAAGGTTGCCGGTACTTACGGAGGTCGACGGATCGATGAACCCTCTCGAAGAACTCGACGACACAACTAAAGGACTTGAAAGTTTGGCGTAAAGCCGGTTTGTTATGAGAATGTTCGATTACGATTACATACATCTAGGGTTCATATTTATACCCTGTCCTAACACGACTCCTGCTGAACTACGAGCACAATATCTGATACCTAATTTAATGCACAAGTGCGAATGCCTATCCATCCATTCGTCCCTTCCTTCCATTCGGGCCACGTCACCACGCGATCCCGCAAATCCAGCGCAAACAGTCCTTTTGCGGAAGGAAAACACACTGCCAACCGCACGCATTTCTGCCGAATCCTCTGAAGAAATCTCTCCCTGCCGAACGGAATTTGTTACCATGTTCGGTCCAAAAATCAGCCTCCTTCCTGTACCAATTTTTGGTGTTAACATATGCCCCTTCAATTTCTGGATAAAAGTGATTTTATTCCGAAATTGACTGTAAACGCCAACGTCTTCAAGTCAAATTTGTTCAACACCTATTCTCTCTCCCTGCAATCCATCGGAGTCTCCGTTCAGATCCAAACCCTAGGTCATCTTTTCCCCGAGCTCAAATCTTCAATGGCGGATCAAAATCAAGCTGCTCAGGTAAATCTCATCCACTTAAGGTCCATTCAGCATTATTCTTTTCGACTCCTACCTCAGATTTCTTCTGTCTCTGACGATCTTCTCTGTTTCAGGCTCATCTAATGGAACCAGCCCCTGCGCCGGCCATGAATCCGGCTCTGCCGGACGACTCCTCGGAGTCGAACAGCTACTCCCTCGTGCCTTACGGGGAGCTCGACGCCCTCCGTTTCATGGTGGAGCTTGAAGAAGCCCAGCGCGAGCTGGAGGATGTCTCCAAGAAGGCTGGAATCGCCTAACTCGAGTGGGAGGACCAGTGCAAACAGTTGTTGGCAACCATCGACGGTATATCCCTTAGATTAACCTCCAATCCAATTCAACTTTTGATACTAACCATCATTGCCTTGCAACTTTGCAGCCCGTGACGCCGAGCTTGACCAGCTGAAAATGCTGGTGAAGCAATTGGCTGACAAGGTGAACGCTCCTGGAGACACGCCGGCAGAGCGCCTCGCCGCGGTAGAAGACCGCGTAGACGAGGTGGCTGTGCACGGCATACACCTCGGCACCACCCTGGGCTTGGCTGCCATGGCGACACACACCAGCGTCGACTACTGCATCCAGCCGCGCGGCTTCCAGGGCAGCGCACCAGAAGACATCGACGAGATTGAAGTCATCTTGGAGCGCCTCGATGGCCACGGCGATGCCATTGCCGAACTCACCCATCCCCAGTCTGTGCTAAATAGGCTTTTCGATTAGATTGTACTAGGGATGCTTGATTTTCGGTAATAAATAAAAAATTTTAATTTCCATGCTCGTATTGTGGCGATCCCCCCCTGCTTGCAACTGCGAACTTTACTGTTCTCAAACAAATTCGGGAACTTTACTTGAGCCGAATACGCAAAAACAACTGCCCCTTGGCGCAAAATCCGTAGAAAATCTTCAGTTCGGGAACCATAAACACTGTTCAATGAAAACCCTTCGCATCCAGGAAGAAAACCCTGCCGCTTGGTAATCCACTAACGTACGCCAACTAGTCATCACTCCCAATGCGCTCTCACAGTCAATAAAATAGCTCTCCTGGGTGCCCTGCAAATCCACTCGCGTACTCTTCCATCACTTCACATCTTCTCCCCCCTGCTCCAGAGGAAAAAACCCCAAGGCCATGGAGGACAAGGGAAAGCGACCCATCAAGGAGGACAGCACTCCACCAAAGAAGCGTACCATTCGAGAGTGAGTTTTCTTTTAATCCGTTTCTTGCTCTCATTTGCAATTTCATGTTTACCCCTTCTTGTTTTCTCCATCCTTGACCTGCTCCCTGAAGAAATCTTTGGGACTGAAGAAGTGCCCGAGTACATCTCCTCTGACTCCTCCCCTGAAGAAGAGGACGCCACGCCGGAACAGAGGGTCAACCACCAGCTGTGCCGCCGCATTCGGCATCTGGAGCACAATCTGCGAGACATCACCGCCCGCTGCAGTGCCGAACGCGAGCGCCGCATGAGCTTGGAGGCGTTGGTTGGGGGTAAGATCATCATCTTCATTTCACTCCCGTACTCAATCTCAAACTTTTACTTGACAACTGTTCCCTTTTTCAGACTTCTCTGACAGGTACAGCAACTTGAAGGCTTCTTGGGACAGCCTAATGGAAGCTGCAAGTCATGGCCATCCCTGAAGCTTCCAGGTTGCTGTTACGGTGGTCCTGGAACAGCTGAAGAGGGAGGAGGTGAGGAAGCAAAACAAGAAAAATGAATGAAGCATACTTTCGCTTCTTCCTCCAGGCCTTCTGCTTCCCACCCCCTTGTAATCTTGAGTAGCCGGATTGTCAAATAAAAGCCTGCAAGAAACATCTGTAATGTTATGTATTTTTGTGCTAAGGGCAATACACATGAGTATTGGCCATTTCCCATTAGGATTTTTTGTTCTAAAGGCGGCTCCTTCCTTGAATGCCGGCTGTCTCTGTGTACCAGATATCTGGAACCCTGATGTTTGTACTC
Organism: Cenchrus americanus; assembly: GCA_947561735.1. Lineage (NCBI taxonomy): Eukaryota > Viridiplantae > Streptophyta > Magnoliopsida > Poales > Poaceae > Cenchrus > Cenchrus americanus. Next base: position 157,131,483 of record OX387242.1, on the reverse strand, counting down.
AACGATCAATTTCAATTCTAGGATAATATTTCTTCAAATATCTTTCATTTATAGCCGCAGTAAATTCTTCTCCTATCAAAGTTTTCAATATGTAAGCATTGCCAGGTACACATCTGACTACTCGAAAAGGGCCCTCCCAATTCGGGGACCATTTGCCGAACGCACTGTACTTAGTCCCGATCGGCAGTAACGCCTTCCAAGCCAAATCTCCTTCTTGTTGTAATATTTAGCAACTCGCATTTTGTTCTTTTCAATATTTTCCAGGGCTTTAAGACGAATCATATGCAAATCCTCTAATTCGTCCATCATTAAGCCACTATAATCTTTGGAGCTTAAATCCTTTTGCAAAACCACTCTCCTAGAATCTGATTGTATTTCCCAGGACAAAACAGCATGATGCCCATAAACCAACTCATAAGCAGAGGTTTTTGTAGCTCCATGAGGAGCCATTCGGTAAGCCCAAAAAGCCTCATTGAGTACTAAATGCCACCTCTTTGGCTTCTGGTCAATCTTCTTTTGTATAAGCTTGATCATGATCTTGTTAGAAGCCTCCGCTTGACCATTAGCTTGGGCATAATGTCACACCCTGAAATTTCCAATATCAGGATGTGAATAGAAAGAATAATTAAATAACGATTTTCTCATAATTTTAAAATTTTTCCCACATTTATTTTCTTTGCAGGAAATATAGTATAGGAAAACTCCATTGTTTGATTTTTAAATTAAATAAAAAGTTACGTGTGTTGCATTCATGCCGATGCATCTAGTGGTTCTTGAGTGCAAAAGGTTTCAAAAATGCGTTTAGGAGCTGTCCAAACTCTCTCGAGAATTTTCCGGATTTTTCTGGAATTCATTCTCATTTTCCTTGAGCTATTTCTATTTATTAGAATGCTCTAAAATCTTTTTCATGAGCTCCAAATACTTTATTTGGATTCATCATGACCCAAGTCATCTCTAGTAATTTTCCTAAATTTTTCTGAGCTTTCGGAGTGTTTTTCGTGATTTAATTATGATTTCAGGATTTTCTGGAATTATTTTTTAATCCGAAATTAATTTCCGAAATTAGAAAAAAAGGAAAATAAAATCGGACTCAATCTCGGCCAATAAATAGTTGACGGCGATCTCCTTGGCATCCTCTTTCTAACGCCGCCAACCTCGTTCCGTTTCGATAACCCTAGCTCCCACAAACCCTCGCCGAACTTTTGCATCTACTAAATTCCGGCGAACTTCCGGCGAGCTTTTCCGGCGAAACCGTGCACTTCCAGTGCATGTGGACACCACCATGGAGTTTCCCTCGTCGAGCTCTATGCCGTCATGGGGTCGGTCACGCGAATCCGACGTCGTCTCCGTCATCTTCCCCAAGTCCGGCGAGCTCCTCTCCAACTCCGGTGAGCTCTTCCGTCGCCGTCGTTCGTCTTTGGCCGAAGTCAGCCAACTCGATTTGTACGAGTTCCTGCACCTGAGCCGCCACGACGGAGCACTGCCGGGCGATGCCATCTTCGCCAGGTGATGCGCGACGCGGAGCCGCGTCAAGAGAGCCCCTCCCCAAGACCGGAGGTTCCCCGGAGCGCCGCCCGTGAAGCTTGGGCTGCAGGCCGCCGTCCGCCGCCGCTGGCGAGATTCGGCAGCCTCCTTCATCCCCGCGCCTTGGTGAGCACACCCACACACTCCCCTCGTCCTCCTCTTCCGATTCCTAGCCTCATCCAAGCTCCTAGAGGTCCGAACCGCCGGCGATTTGAAACCACCCAGGAGCTCCTATACGCCATGAACTCCCTGTGCGTGTCTGTCTAGAGAAAGAAGATGACCCTTTGTTTTTCGTTTAGACCCCTAAAGTTTCTGGTAATGTTTAGATCTTTTTATGTGTCTTGCACCTTTTATGGAAAACCCCCTAGAATAATCCCACCATTCGCACATAAATCCCACCCGACCCTTTTACAGATCTAACCCTGATCTATATCACTTTTGCAAGCACTATGTAATGTGTTTTGTGAGTTCTATCTGCTAGTCCCTAAAATCTATGGTTAATCACATCAAGGTCCCTGCAATCTTGTTTTCTCCATATCCTTCTCGTTTTAGCTCCGTTTTAATTCATTCAAATTGCGTTAGGTTCATAATAATGTAAACTACGCGTTAGTGGTGAGTTTTCATCATGTTTTGTTTTCTGAAAATAAAATTAATATTAATTTTGATTAATGTCTAGTTATACATGCCTTTTATAACTAAAAGCAATATAGCTCTACACACCATTTTTCATAATTAATGTTAAATTGATTAATAATTATATCACATGCTTTTATATATAAAATCTAATTAGATCTTTATCTCGGTTTTCGTAAACCAAATGTTAATTTGTTTAATAGTTAATTAATCTTTTCTAATTAAATTTTGATTAGGCTTTTACATCGTCTTTTACAATAAATGCTAATTTGATTAATGCCAATACCATAATGTTTTTAATAATAATAATATGATCTATTCGAATTACAAAGTTTCGTTTAGATTGTTCATATAGTTTAGTTTTTCTAAATTAAATGTTTAATCGGTTAAATCAATATATGAATCTTTATTAATAAAACTTGACTAGTTCTTTACACCGGTTTTGTAAATAAAGTTTAATATTGCATTAATGTCAACATAGGGTATTTTATTTCTGAAATATCCTTTATATTTGTTTTGTTAATTAAAATGAACCTAGCTCATAGCTATGTTCTCTCATATATGCAAAACGTTCGTTAGACGTTCTTTTTTCAGCTCAATCTAAGTGTGATCTTTCCGGTCCTTGCTCAATCTTCCGTGACCAGCTCTTTAAAGCAAACCAGACCTTTCTTCCTCTAAGCACGGTTTGTTTGCTTTAGTGATCCATTTAATCGATCCTATCCTGTAGTGCGATCTTTTAAAGTTTTCTTTTGATTGTGCTTTGTTCTTAGTATATGCTTGTTTGTTTGCTTTGTGTATGTTTGTGCCCGATGATTGATGCGCTTAGAGTGAACGCCGTTCGAGAAGTTTGGAAGAGATTGAGGTTGAAGATATTCTGAGCAACGACATTCCTTTGGTTAAAGGCAAGTGTGTCCTTGATATTTTGTCCTAAGAATTATACTTAATCACTCATTACATTGCTTGCATTAATTTTGATGGGTTCCTATTAAGGTTTATCCTAGTCTTTGATTGTCCTTCCTTGTTATACCTGGGTTTACGTTTATGTTGGGTAGCTATGCTTAGTTTCTATACCTGGGTTATAGTGGTTTTAATGAACAATAATGATGAATCACGTTATACCTTTATGTTATATCTTTGGACGTTTAATACAAGACCATATGTTTAATCGGAACATGAAGAACCACCCAAGAAAACAGTGCTACCACAAGACATATGGCTCTGTCTTGGCTTATTAATTAGTGAACTAGGTGTTAGGTATGCTTTACCTGATAAGGGTTGGGGGCTGGCGGGTAGTGGCGTATGTGAGGACCATGTGTGGTTCGAGGACCGGTGGATGGTCACTTTCTTGTGCGATGAGTGATTGACAACGTTGTGTGGATTGATTCTTGAGTAAGTATTGCAGGTGCAGGTTGCGGCTTGACTGGTGTTGGTGCAGGTGAAGAACAAGCGCGAAAGGTCGTCGCTGGTGAGGCCTCCAAGTGTGGAGAAGACATGTAGGCTTCGTTCGAGGGACCCGGTGGCCAGCGGGGTCAAGTGCGGGCCGCATGGTGGCATGAACAGCAAGATGAAGTCGTTGATGGTTTCTTGGTTGAGCCTCAAAGCCAAGGTCGAGCCGGGACTTCGTGGGAGCCGAGTCATAAGTGGAGATTGGCGGAGGCTACACCGAGTTCGCGGGGTTTCCAGTGGTGCACCAGAAAACCACTGGGTTCCTTGGTTGATCCACAAAGCCAAGACCGAAGAACCAAAGACGGAGCTGCAGCAGCGCCAGACCGGTCTGACCGGTGGGTACCGGTCTGACCGGTGGGGAGCACCGGTCTGACCGATGTGCGACGACGCAGTCCGGAGACTTTGAAGTGGAGGACACGCGTCAGGATCGCATGGTTTGCGTCAACGCTATGCAGGGTGCGGTCGCCGGGCATCCGTCCAATGGTGAAATCATGAAGACTTCCAAATCCGCCCTTGAGGGGCTTGTATCCCTAGTTGTTAGAGAAGGGTATTTTAGACTTCCGGTTGCCTCCATATAACCCAAGAGGTGAGAGGATGGTAGCCAACTCTTGGAACCCTAGCTCATTTGTTTTCCTATTTTTCCTTCCTATTTTCCTTAGGTTTTCCATAGGACTAGCTTGAGAGCTTCATGGAGAGATCTTGTTGAGAGGGATGGATGATCGGGCGGCTTGCTAGACCTTGTATGAAACTTTGTTTCATGTATAGATGATTCGGCGTGGCTCCTCAAGGTTTGGATGTGTTTTCCCCGGTTGTTCTTGGTGGTGATTTTCGGAGCCCTCTCTTGGTGATTTCTTTGGGTTGTTTTCGGGACCTTTCTCTTGGGGATTTGATGGGGGAAATTTGTGGGAACCCTTCGTGGTTCTTTGGGCTGTGATTCCCTCCCAAATCCGTGAGTAAAGGTGCTCGATTTTGGGGTTTCTTGAGTTCTTGGGTCGGAAGTGCTCTTGGCGGGACTTCCTTGATTCCTCATTTTTGGACGAGTTTTGGTGGAACTAAACTTGGCTATGGACTCCTCATGAGGTGTTCCTAATATCCCCAAAGTCTTGTTCAAGTCCGTGGAGCGATTCGGGAGATCGAGGTTTGGATTTGGTGGAGCTGACCCGTGGGTGTTGTTCATCCCGTGCTGCCCAGGCTACACCGGTCTGACCGGTGCTCTTGACCAGTCTGACCGGTGCAACCCTCGGTGGGATTTTTCTCGGGTGAACGTCTGGGTGTGTTCGCTGTTGTCTTGTGTTGCTGCTGTTTCGAGTTTGGGTCAGTTTGGTGGTCGGTTGGCCTGTTTGGTGCTTTGGGGGCATTTAGGCTGGGATCGGTCTGACCGGTGTGCCTCACCGGTCTGACCGGTGTGGAGCCACTTAGTGAAAGTTGCTCAGTTTCACCAGCAGGGACCGGTCTGACCGGTGGTGCTCACCAGTCTGACCGGTGTGGGTCTGTAGACTCGAGGTTTGGTGTTCCGCTGCGTTATCAGGTCGGAAGGTTGTGTGTTGGTTCCTAGGTCCAGTGGCACTCCAGTGGCTACGTGGGCTTGACCAACTTGGGTAGTGAGTTGGAGAAGTGTGTTGGAAGCCGCGTTCATCTTGTTGGAGTTTCCATCTCCTTCGAGAAGAATTTTTATCGGCTCCCATTCACTCCCCCCCTCTCTGGTTCGCCGTATCGGTCCTTCAAGTGGTATCAGAGCATGTTCGGGTCTTTATTGACTCTAATCAGTCTAAGATCCAAGGATGGCGTACCAGGAACGGGGTTCGGGTCCTCCACACTTCGATGGCAAGAACTACCAGATGTGGAGCAAGCGGATGGGTGCGTTTCTCCGCGGAAAGGGTCAGATCCTTTGAGATGTCATGGTGGACACAGGCTATGTCCAGCTGATGGACTTCCTCGCTCCAGGATCGAGGGACAGATTCGACGCCAACAATAAGGCGGTCGATTACTTGTTTCGTGCTTTGTGTCAGCCTGAGTTCGATCGGGTGCACACCGTGCACTTGGCTTGTAGAATTTGGACGGTGCTGAAGGAGGCTCATGTTGGGAATGCCCTGTGTTCGAGGCACGGATGTATGCGACCTACCGGAGAGAGTACGAGAACTTCACTCATCTCCCCGGTGAGTCCATCGATGCCTTGTTTCAGAGGTTCATGGTGGTTGTGAACAACATAAGGGCCAATGTGAATGTGCTCCCGTACGATGATCATGATAGAGTGGTCAAGCTCTTACACTCTTTGGATCGTAAGATTTGGGGCGGAAAGTTCGAGGCCATTGTGGAGTCGGAGAAGTATGACACTCTGACGGTGAACGAGCTGTTCTCAAAGCTCAAGTCCGCTGAGGTGGATAGGGGCATGACTGCCAAGCTCGAGGGACCGACTGATTCCCATAGTCCTGCCCTCGTTGGTGGTTCGAAAGGAAAGACTAACACTAACCCATCCACCAGGATGTTCTCTTTGTCCTCTTTGATGTCTATGCCAGATGAGGAGTTCGACGTGCTTGGAGAGGACGAGCTGGCGCTCCTGACGAGGCGGTTCGAGAGGCTGCACGAGAACCGGGTGAACATGAGGAGGAACACGAGGACATGCTTCAAGTGCAGCAAGGCTGGACACTATTTCGCTGAGTGTCCGAAGGTGACAACCACGACAAGCACAAGTTCATGGACAAGAGGAAGAAGTCCAAGAAGAAGGATCATGAACATGGGAAGAAGGCTCGGTCTCGAGAGAAGATGAAGAGATCAAGCGACATCGAGTCCGATTCGGAGGACACGTCTTCAAGCTCAAGTGATGAAGACGAAGAGGATGACAAGAAGAAGAAGAAGAAAAAGAAGAAGAAGAAGAAGAAAAAGAAGAAGAACCTCGGCAAGTATCTCAACGGCCTTTGTGTGACGAGCCTAAGCCTCAAGGACGACTTCTGCGGCATGGCTCGTAGTTCGAGCAGCAAGAGAAGCCTGAAGGACGCCTCGGACTTGGATTCCAAGGATGAGGTATGTGATGAGCTCTCTTCTTTGCGCAAGGAGAATGAGGAGTTGCTTGACTTGCTTGATAATCGCGATCACATGCTTAGAGAGGCTAAGAAGCTTAGGAAGGAGCTTAGATCTTTGCTCGAGGATGCTAGGACTAGAGTGGCTGAGCTAGAAACACATGTTCTTGATAGCAAGCTTCAAATTGATTCTCTTACGGCTAGCCCTGTTGTTTCTGATGAGAATGATTGTGCTGATTGCTCTGCTTTCCTGGCTAACTTTACTGATCTTAGGGAGAAGTATGCCTCCAAGTGTGAGGAACTAGATGTGCTTAGGGTTGAGTTGGCTGAACTACAATCTAGACCCACTTTGCTTGGTGCTTGCACTTCTTTCCCTAGTTTGCATGAGAAAGTTGTTGAGCTCCGTTCTCGCATTGTTTCGCTTGAGGCTGATTTGAAAGTGCCTATTCCTACTTCTTGATCTACATGTGAGTTGCATGCTATGAAGAATTTGGATCTTGCAAAATGTGTTGGTCGCTTGCAAGATGAGAATGATAAGTTGCGTGAAGCGCTGAGTTGGTTGTCGAGTCAAGAACCTCAGCTTGGTATGATGATTGCTAGCTGTAAGCGCTTTGATGGTTGGGCTTTGGGATTGGATAAGGTTGGTGAGGGCAGTGGTGAGAGAGAAAGGAAATTTGGGAATGTTTCAGTTCCACCACAACCCACACCCAAAGACAAGTTTGTATCCAAGCCAAACCAACCGAGAGAAAAACCAAGTGAGAAGGCAAGTGAAAAGCCTAGTGAGAAACCAAGTGGCCGTGTGAAGAGCCTCACCCCAAGACTAAGCCCAGATCAATCCATTTCCATTGTGAGTTTTGTGGAAAGGATGGTCACAAGAGAGCATTTTGCTTCAAGAGGAAGCGTGAGGAGAGAATGGCTAAGGAGTGGGCTAATAAGGACAAGTACCACCCTTCTGATGGTGTACTTGAGCCTCGTGTGCAGTTGCCCAGGGCCAAGGCGAGTGTGAGGTCAGGTCGGGCTTGGGGAGAGCGAAGGTCGTTGGAGGTGCCGCCGCCTGTGCTACACCGGTCGGGACGGTGAGGGGCACCGGTCGGACCGGTGCGAGCCCGGACGAGCGGCAGCTTGGGTTTCGTGCTCGTACAGGCGCGAGGTTTGGTTCTGGAGTTCGTGGTTCTGGTGGTTGGGCTGGAGAGTTTGCAGGAGGTCAGTTTGCTAGGCATTCTCCCCCTCGAGCTCACTACGGGGATGGGAGGAGTCTTAGCTTTGAGAAGGAGAGGAGGGACAGTCCACAGGCTTTCTTTCGTGGTTTTGGTCCTCCTCCAGGTAGAGAGGTTTGGTTACCTCATGGTGGTTACCGTAGTGGTGTTCGTGGAGGTAGCTTTGGTAGGAAAGATGATTTGGTTTGTGCTAACCCCACTTTCGAGCAAATGGCTAGGCACTGGTTTTACACATTTTGAACTAACCCCAGTGTTGAGTCGTTTGCTCGCTCTCGCTCTTTGTTTTGAGTTGCAGGTGGATGGCCCGGAGAACATTTGGTTGATACCAGGGGTGGTTCTTCGGCTTCATATCCCGGTGGTGACATGTAGGTGCATCACTTTCGGGGATGGTGGACAAGGATGAGTGAATTGTGAAGAAATGATAAAGGTAAGCGTATCTGTGACCTTCAAGTGTGTGTCCTTGGTCAAGCCACTTGGTTGGTTTTGCTCTTTGCCCTATCTCATGTGTGTAAGGTGAGCTTTGTATGCTCTTTGGCCTTAATGCATGTGTTTAGGGGGAGCTTGTGAGTTTTGTGCTCTTTTGCTCTTTTGCCGGTGGTGTCGAGCCCTTTTTGCCTCCCCTCGAGGAACCGGTGGTTTGTGAGTTTTGTGTGGGAGCTCCTTTGTAGCATATGTATAGCTTTCCTTTGTGCATTTCTTGCATTTGGCATGGCATATGTAACATGATGTATAGGCATCCTTGTATCTTAGTTTGCATGCATTTTGTATCATATGCACTGGATAGGAAAAGCTTCTCCTATATACATTGTTCACCATGGATTGAGATATATGTCTTTGTGAGCTTGTTTGGTATGCTATGGTTAGTTTGGCTTAGCTCTTGATGATCTTGATGAATAATCCATGGTTGATAGCTATGTTTTTGAAAATGTCACATGTATGCTCTCTCATGTGTAAATGCCTTTATATGCTCTTGACATGTTTTAGTGGCTTGGCTATGCTTAATTTGTGGTTGGATAGCTAGTTTATTGATCATATGGGGCCAAAGGCTCATTTGCCATCATGAATGTTTAGCCCTCTTGCTTCATCTTGTGGAGGGGCATAAGTTCCGTTTTGTCGCAAAGACATTTCATGTACCAATTATGAATCTGAAAATGAAATGAAGAATGCTTGGAAAATATGCTCCCATGTCATATGTGCGGAATTTAATTTGCTTTGGGTGCTAAACCGTTGCATGACGCCTACCAATGAGAAGTCTCATACATAGAAGTAGGCACATGGCTCGGTGGCTTTGACATGACATGAGGTGCTTGTGGGTGTTTGTGATGGTCTTATGATTAGAATGGCTGTCCTAGCATGAAGTTTGTGTGGCTTTGCCATTTTGACATGCTTTGATCATGTTTAGGACTTTGCTCACGAGAGGCAAGTTTTTCGCAAAATTGCCCAAATCTATCTTAGCTTCGTCCAATGATTGTGAAACTTGGTGATCATGTAGTTGAGATCGATATGAAGCCGTAGAGTATCTAACTTGCTCATTTGGACATGTGTAGCATCCTTTGTTGATTTTTGTCTATTTGAGAAGCTCTAGGTTGAAAGTTTTGCATTTTTGGCTTGATTCATGCATTGCCAACAAGGGGGGGGGGAGATTGAGCTTGAAATGGCTTGCTAGACGCATTTAGAAGGTTTTTAGGTGGTTTCGAGCCATTTTTGGGCTCTGTTGTGCACCGGTCTGACCGGTCAAGGTCACCGGTCTGACCGGTGTGAGTGCTGGTCCCGTGCACATGTTAGGCACCGGTCTGACCGGTGGTGATGACCGGCCCGACCGACCGGTGTGAGCCGAAGTTGCCTGCAATGCCTGCCCTATTTTCATCTGGTTTGCATGCATTTGTCCAGGGGGAGGTGCATTGGTTCAGGGGGAGCTTGCATGTGTGCAGGGGAAGCTCTTTGTGGTTTTTCGAGCTTTGCTTTGGTGGTCTGTGCTCTTTGTTTTGAGCTTTGTGTTTGTCTCGGATGTGTCGAGCCGTTGCCCTTGCCTAAGGGGTCCGAGACTTGTCTTCTTCAAGTGATCTTGCTCTTTGCCTTTGTTTGGCTTTCGATCACTTGTTGGAGCTTCTTTTTGTTCGTTTCTTTTCTTTTTCTTGTCTCTCTTGTTACTATCGTGTGGGTGTTGTCAATGCACTCATCAAGGGGGAGATTGAGGACCATGTGTGGTTCGAGGACCGGTGGATGGTCGCTTCCTTGTGTGATGAGTGATTGACAACGTTGTGTGGACTGATTCTTGGCTAAGTATTGCAGGTGCAGGTTGCGGCTTGACTGGTGTTGGTGCAGGTGAAGAACAAGCGCGAAAGGTCGTCGCCGGTGAGGCCTCCAAGTGTGGAGAAGAGAAGTAGGCTTCGTTCGAGGGACCCGGTGGCCAGCTGGGTCAAGTGCGGGCCGCATGGTGGCATGAACAGCAAGATGAAGTCGTGGATGGTTTCTTGGTTGATGCTCAAAACCAAGATCGAGCCGGGACTGCGTGGGAGCTGAGTCATGAGTGGAGATTGGCGGAGGCTACACCGAGTTCGCGGGGTTTCCAGTGGTTCACCAGAAAACCACTGGGTTCCTTGGTTGATCCACAAAGCCAATACCGAAGAACCGAAGACGGAGCCGCAAAGAAGGCCGGCACCGGCTCGACCGGTGGGTCCGACCGGTGGGTACCGGCCTCGACCGGGTGGGGAGCACCGGTCGACGGTGTGCGACGACGCAGTCCGGAATCTTCGAAGCTGAGGACACGCGTCGGGATCGCATGGCTTGCGTCGAGGCTACACAGGGTGCGGTCGCCGGGCATCCGTCCGATGGTGAAGACATAAAGACTTCCAAATCCGCCCTTGAGGGGCTTGTATCCCTAGTTGTTAGAGAAGGGTATTTTAGGCTTTCGGTTGCCTCCATATAACCCAAGAGGTGAGAGGATGGCAGCCAACTCTTGGAACCCTAGCTCATTTGTTTTCCTATTTTTCCTTCCTATTTTCCTTAGGTTTTCCATAGGACTAGCTTGAGAGCTTCATGGAGAGATCTTGTTGAGAGGGATGGATGATCGGGCGGCTTGCTAGACCTTGTATGAACCTTTGTTTCATGTATAGATGATTCGGCGTGGTTCCTCAAGGTTTGGATGTGTTTTCCCCAGTTGTTCTTGGTGGTCATTTTCGGAGCCCTCTCTTGGTGATTTCTTTGGGTTGTTTTCGGGACCTTTCTCTTGGGGATTTGATGGGGGGAATTTGTGGGAACCCTTCGTGGTTCTTTGGGCTGTGATTCCCTCCCAAATCCGTGAGTAAAGGTGCTCGATTTTGGGGTTTCTTGAGTTCTTGGTTGGAAGTGCTCTTGGCGGGATTTCCTTGATTCCTCCTTTTTGGACGAGTTTTGGTGGAATTAAACTTGGCTATAGACTCCTCATGAGGTGTTCCTAATATCCCCAAAGTCTTGTTCAAGTCCGTGGAGCGATTCGGGAGATCGAGGTTTGGATTTGGGGGAGTTGACCCGCGGGTGTTGTTCATCCCGTGCTGCCCAGGCTACACCGGTCTGACCGGTGCTCTTGACCGGTCTGACCGGTGCAACCCTCGATGTGTTTTTGCTCGGGTGAACGTCTAGGTGTGTTCGCTGTTGTCTTGTGTTGCTACTGTTTCGAGTTTGGGTCAGTTTGGTGGTCGGTTGGCCTGTTTGGTGCTTTGGGGGCTTTCAGGCTGGGATCGGTCTGACCGGTGTGCCTCACCAGTCTGACCGGTGTGGAGCCACTTAGTGAAAGTTGCTCAGTTTCACCAGCAGGGACCGGTCTGACCGGTGGTGCTCACCGGTCTGACCGGTGTGGGTCTGTAGACTCGAGGTTTGGTGTTCCGTTGCGTTATCGGGTCGGAAGGTTGTGTGTTGGTTCCTAGGTCCAGTGGCACTCCAGTGGCTACGTGGGCTTGACCAAATTGGGTAGTGAGTTGGAGAAGTGTGTTGGAAGCCGCGTTCATCTTGTTGGAGTTTCCATCTCCTTCGAGAAGAATTTTTATCGGCTCCCATTCACTCCCCCCTCTCTGGTTCGCCGTATCGGTCCTTCAGTATGGACCTGCTCGGGCGTAGGTGTGGGCTTAGCTAAGACACGGTACTCGTTTGAGAGCTTTATGCGTTGCACTAACCAGGTAACCTAGCGGACAACCTACATCTAGGGATCTTTGTAACGGCCTCGTAGCGTCCCTATGCAATCACACCTCGGTAGTGTAGTATGGTGCCTAGCTAGCACCGCATGGTTGGGTTTAAAGTTCTTCGAGACTTTTACGCGACTTTTGGGTAAAGATGTACGACCTCTGCAGAGTGTAAAAATAATCGATTAGCCGTGCCCACGGTCAAGGGCGGCCTGGACCCTCACATGATAATTGAACTTGAAGATGGACTTAAATCGTGTTCTCTGGTTATGCCTGCCATATGCTTATGGCGTATTTCTCATTTTTATGCTTAATTGTGGGTTGGTATAAACTTATACTTTATTAGTAATCAGGTGCTAATAAAACTTTACCAACTAAAATTGCTTAAATGCTTATAGCCCAGTCCACTATAAAGCCTTTGCATTCATACCTTTTTCCACACTTGCTGAGTACGACAAGTGCTCACCCTTGCTATAAACAATGTTGCTCAGAAGGAGGAGGCTACTTTGAGGTCTAGTGAAGATGTTGCTGGTGCTAGGCATACGCAACCCCCAGTCGACTGCTTGTGATGTTTGGAGCCTTTGTTTCTAGGATTAAGCGTAAATCTCTGATAATCTTTCTTTTTCTTTCGTGATACTGTTTCTGTATACACTTTTATGTCACTATATGCATGAAACTTGATCCTGGCATGCATATAGGTATGCACTTGGTTTTCTTCGGAAAGTCGGGTGTGACACATAATAAGGAGAAGAATTAAACAATTTGATTCCCATGCTTTCGGCAAACTCCCTGAACTCCAAGGATACAAACTGAGCTCCTTGATCAGTTGAAATCGTTTGAGGAATCCCAAACCTGTAAATGATGTGTTCTTTAACAAACTCAATCATGTTTTCTGATGTTACTTTCTTCAGTGGAATTGCCTCGACCCATTTGGTGAAGTAATCTGTTGCTAGAAGCACAAATTTATGCCCCTTGCTAGATGGAGGATTTATTTGTCTAATCAGATCTATACCCCATCCTCTGAATGGCCATGGCTTGATAATTGGATTCAGTGCAGATGTTGGAACCCTCTGAATATTTCTAAACCTCTGACAATCTTGACAACCCTTGTAATACTCAAAGCAATCTTCCAGCATCGTCAGCCAAAAACATCCAGCTTGCCTAATAACCCATTTCATACGATAGGCCAATTGATGCGCTCCACACAGCCCATCGTGCACCTCGCTCATCATTTTCTTTGCTTCTTCTGGACCCAGGCTTTGTAGCAACACCCCATCTAATGATTTGTAAAATAAATGTCCATCCAGAAGAACAAATTTCATAGCTTTATACCAGAGCTTCCTAGAAACCTTTCGGGATGGATTTTCTAGATAATCAACAATTTCTTTTCTCCAATCATCCTCTGCAAGATCACTCCCGAAAGCACATACCTCCATGGCAAATGCTTCTTGATTCTCTCTATAACCTGAAGCACTTTGAGCCAACCTGTTTGCCTCTTCATTGTGTTCTCTAGGAATATGCTGTAGAATTACTAACCGAAAACTCTTTAAGATTTCCCTGCATTCTTCGTAGTAATTCCTCAGGATATCACTTCTACATTCATATCGGCCGTTCAATTGTTTTATAACCAGCTCTGAATCTCCATAAACTTCAACTGAAACAGCCCCGACTTCTTTCAAATATTGAAGCCCTCTAAGTAGTGCCTCATACTCAGCTTGGTTGTTTGTGACAGTAGGCTGAATAGGGATAGCAAACTCAAATATCTCACCTCTGGGTGAAATTAATAAAATCCCTATTCCTCCACCTTTACCACATGAGGATCCATCAAAGAACAAAGCACAAGGAGTAATTGCAAGCAAATCAATTGATGGATCACGATGCTCAGTAATAAAATCAGAAATAATCTGACCTTTTATAGCTTTTGCCGATTCGAACTTCAGCTCAAACTCAGATAAGGCTAAAATCCACTTGCCAATCCTTCCATTCAAAATTGGCATTCAACAAGTAGTGCTGAAACTTTGTACACGAGTAGTAAACACACAAGCACAGCTTCTCCGCAGCCGAATACCTGGTTTCAGGATCAAGTAATTTTCGGCTAAGGTACGCTACTACCCGCTCCTTTCCTTCAAACTCTTGTATAAGGGCTGATCCAATGGTTTGGGTATCGGCCACCACGTACAACTTAAAAGGCTTGTTCAACTGTGGAGGCACCAGCACTGGTGGTTCCTTCATGTATCGCTTGATCTCATCAAAATCCTTTTGTTGTTCGTCACCCCATACAAATTTTTGGTCCTTCTTGAGTTTTAACAGTGGAGAAAAAGGCAAGACCTTTTGTGACAAATTTGAAATGAATCTCCTTACAAAATTGATCTTGCCAAGCAGTGATTGCAACTCCTTGAGATTGGTTGGAGGAACAACTTCGTCAATAGCTTTCATGCTTTTCTTCCCAACTTCAATCCCTCCTTCATGTACCAGAAATCCCAAGAATTCTCCTGCTGACACTCCAAAGGCACACTTGTTTGGATTCATCTTCAACCCATGCTTTTGGGTGCACTCCAGAGTTCTCTTTACATCCTTTAAGTGTGAGTCATGATTCAAAGATTTGATCACGACATCATCAATATAAATTTCAACAATTTTGCCGATCAACTCGTGAAAGATATAATTCATGGCTCGTTGATAAGTTGCACTGGCATTTTTCAACCCAAATGTCATGACAATCCACTCAAACAGGCCTATATGACCAGGACATCTGAAGGCTGTCTTCGATATGTCTTCTATTGCCATTAATATTTGATTGTACCCTGCATTACCATCCATGAAACTGATAACTTTATGTCCAGCAGCAGCATCAACCAATATATCAGCAACAGGCATCGGGTATTCATCCATAGGAGTGGCTCTGTTTAAATCTCTGAAGTCTATGCAAACCCTCATCTTCCCATTTTTCTTGTAAACAGGGATGATGTTCGAGATCCACTCCGCATATCTGCACGGCCGAATGAAATTTGCATCAAGTAATCTTTCAATTTCCTTTTTCACGGCGGCCAATACTTCGTCCTTGTAGATTTTTCGAGGAGGTTGCTTATACGATTTTAAATCAGGCTTAATTGGCAACCGATGCTCAACAATGGAACGATCCAAACCAGGCATCTCCAAATAATCCCAAGCGAAGCAATCTTTATACTCCTTTAACAACTTGATTAACCTGTCTCTGAAACTAGACTCCAAGTTAGCACTGATAAATGTCGGCCTTGGCTTGTCACCATCTCCAATGTCAATTTCTTCTAATTTTTCAGCCGACATGAATCCACGCCCTAACTTTCCATCAGTTCCATCAACTGGATTATCCATTTAAAAATTACTATAAGAGTCGACTGCTTAAATCGGCTGTTGATCACTGCTAATTGGCTCAACAGGACCTTCACCCTAGTCCTTTCCTGAGAAGCAATCAATGCCTTGATAATCCCAGAAGGCTGGCTCGACATTAGCTACTCTCACTGAATCATCTGCTTGGACTACTTCAATGTCATCATCTACCCACTGAACAAGCTGTTGATGCATGGTAGATGGGATGCAGCAATTGGCATGGATCCAGTCCAGCAAGCTGTAAGCTCCCTTGCCCTCATTGACAAAGAAGGTTCTGAGCAAAGTTTTGGACCCGATCATCAAGTCCACATGCACACAGCCCTTGCTATCTGAAGGATTTCCAGCAAAATCATTCAGAATTATGCTTGTTGGTGTTACGTCCCCGGGGCCCATGCCAAGCTTCCTGACGTATCCGTTCAAATACAACGGCCTCATGTGTCGATTCCTGGCTGGCTTGTCAAAGGTGTCCTGCTTAGCCAATACCAGTTGCGCCATCAATCCCCCAAGTTGCTCATCCTCATTGACATCTGGAGACACCTCCTCCTGCACAACTTGGTTGGCGGGTGCCATGAACTCATTCGGCAAAAAATACACCATGCACGCTGGAGTCGAACGACCAGATCCATCGAGCTTATCTTTTGGGCGCCATTATTGTTTCCTCTTGATCCCTGCCTGCTTTAATTCTTGATTCCTCAAGCGCTGAACCCTTCTCTTTTGGATTTTCCTCAAGCCAGGCGGGCACCACTGTCCTTCTTGCCAGATGTACTCGCGTTCCTGTTCTTCCTGATCAACCCACCTTTGGTCAGCTTGCCTTTTCCTTGGGTGATCAATGACCTCATTTATTTTTTGACGCCGACCGTCATTGGGATATATCCTTCCAATTCTCTCATGGACGGATCGGCGATTGACAGCTTCCTGCCTATATTCAGTATATTTATCACTGCACTCAGGGCAATTCTTCAATGTGGGGAGCTTCAAGCCCTCGTTCCAGCAGTGTCTAAGGAATGCGCATCCCCAATGTGCACGCTCCTGTTCCTGCGTGTGTTCTTCTAGTTCTCTTCTGCGCGCCTCTTCTTCAAACCTGCATCTCTCCTCTTCATATTTTTGCTTCTGGTAGCGTTCCTTTTCCTGCTGACGCTGCCATTTGTTAAGGAGAATGCGTGTGGTAACCCTGGGCTTGGTCCTGGAGGATTCCCCAACTTCAATCTGGCTCTTGAGGATGCGAGGAGCTTCTCTGTGGACTTGCTCCACTGTCACTTGTCGTGTAGGATCCACTGATCCATCCTGTTTTGCTCCAGCCGAAGTCAGGACCTTCACTTTCCCCTTCTCCTCGGCAGTTACCATTTGGACAGAAAAGCCAACCATGTTTTGAGGGAAAGGGTGGCCATCCAGTTTCATCTTGTTATCAAATTTCAAATGTCCTTCCTGGATAGCCTTTTGGATCCTCATCCTGAAGACCCTGCAATCATTAATGGAGTGAGAGTTTCTATCATGAAAACCACAGTAACGTTTCTCTTTAACTCCATCAGGCCGAAGCATAGAATGCCCTTCAGGCAACTTGATTCGGCCTTCCTTCACCAAGAACTCAAAGAGCTTGTCAGCCCTTGGTGACATCAAAGTCATACGTGCCCTTGGTTTGCTTTCTCCATCGCTGGTTCACAGTCAAAGGCTCTTTGCCCCACATAATCTCAGCCGCTGCCACTTCCTCGTCGTCATCAAATTCCTCCACTTGATCAGCCTTCTCGAGGAACTGATTGTAGATACCAGCTATGTCATGGTGCTTGGCAAATCTGGAATCCTTCTTGAACCCGTAAGCTTGATTGCTCATCAATGACAACCTCTGGGACAACTGACCAAGATTGTCAAATTCCATGCTAAACAGCTTTTCCCGAATAGCTGGTAACATCCCTGCAACAGCCATGTCAGCCAGTTGATCATCCGGCAGAGTCAAAGAGAAGCACATGCCCTTGACCTCTCTAAATCTTCTGAGAAATTCCAGAGGCGTTTCATTATGTCTCTGTTTCAAGGTAGCCAGATCAGTAAGCTTCTTCTCAGTGCTACCACTAAAGTAATGAGCATGGAACTTTTGCTCTGAGTCTTTCTAGGTGTTGACTGATTGAGGAGGCAAAGAAGTAAACCATTGAAATGCCGGGCCCATCAATGACAAAGGAAAATATCTGACCCTGAATGCATCATCAGCTGAAGCTTCCCCAAGCTGCATTAAATATCGGGCAATATGCTCTACAGTGCTTCTTTCGTCCTGCCCAGAGAACTTTGTGAATTCTGTAGGGGGCTTCACCCTTGGCGGCAAGATCACCCTGTAGTACCACTTTGGGAAAGGAGGCATATAATCTGGTCCTTGAATTTTAGGTTTAAGGCCGAATTGATTTTGCATCACATCAGCCATTTTCTGCACCAGGATATCATCATCTTGCATTCCTGTAGCTGTACCATACCCAGGATTTGGGAAAGCATCTATAGCGCCATAATCCATAACCTCTAAATATCCCCCACCATACATATTCTTCTGCAACCCATTATTGGCCGGGGCTATAATGTAAGTAGAGTTAGGTGGCATCCCAGATGAACCGAACGCCAGATCCCCATATGTAGGCCTATTGGGCATCGCCTAATACGGGTTCGGCTGTTGAACTGGTTGACCTCCACTGTTTTGTAGAGGTGGCTGGACTGGCTGACTCCCAATGCTTTGTGGAGGAGGCTGGATCGGTTGGCTTTGCAGTGGTGGTTGAGCTCCCGTATCTCGAGGTGGTTGAGCAGAACTGGTCTCTCCAACCTCTGCAGAAGATACATGAGGGGATACTCGACCAAGCATCCTCTCCATGCCTGGGCCAAATACGCCGATCATCATCTGCTTGAACAAGTTCAAGAAAGCAGTATGATGCTTAGCCATCACAGTTTCTATAGTCTCCCAAAAACCATTCAGAGCCTCTTGTTTCTCTTGAAAAGATGTGGAATCAGGTTCCCCTGGCAACAGAACCCTGGGCATGTCAGATTTAAGGTACGGGACGCCAATCTGTTCTTGCTAAATGACATCAAGCATTTTTGCTGGAATTGGTCAATGGCATCCTTCAGCTGTGTTTGTTGTTCCGGAGACAGGTCATTAATGGTGACGTCCATGATGTCGTCAATTTCAGGCATCTTGATTCACCTAGATGGGTCCCACCGAGCGTGCCAAAAAGTGTGTTGACGCAAAATCCGCACCCTGCGCCAAGCACACAGTAAGCCGAACAAAGCTGGCTTAACACACAAACAGATTCCAAAGCGTGCCAGTCAATTTTCCTGAAATTAACAAAGGATAAAGAAGTTAAATACCAAAGCTTGGAACTTGCCGGGTGGTACCAGACAGTTCCATATTTGCGGCTAGAAAGCCATGTAAGATGACATATAGCTATGAGAAGCTATCTGTCAACAGGTTGAAAATCATTCGGGAGCTTTAGAACATAAAACAGAACATAGCCGAATGGATGACGTAAGCATGACAAAAGATCGGTCTTTGTTTAAATAACGTTGCTCATACATGATCATGACCGATTTTGATGGTAAACAACAAATAAAATAAATAAAATAAAGCATACTCATAAATATGAAGTAAACATGCATGCATAGGCTAAAAGCACTAGTCTACCGCATGTCTAGGTACTTTAGAACCCATCAAGCATGAAACCAAGCAAGTTAATCCACCGCATGATACAACTTGTTTGAAATCACACCACCAACCACAAAGAGATCAATCCACTGCATGATACAATCTAAATAGGCAAGGCTAAAAGCACACATTATTTAAAACAAAACTTACAAGCATGTTTTACTCATGGAAGCATAACCGAATACAGCTGTACAACCGAATCGGGATTCGTGGAGAAGGAACAAACATTGCCAAAGATGATAAACCTATCAGATTGAATCAAAATCTAATCCACCGGATGATTAGCTCTAAAACAACACAAAAACCTGCATCTACCGCATGATACCCGGTTCTTTCAAGATTTACACAAGATTAACAAGCTTGAACCCACAACACGTGACAACTTAGATTGATTCGGTTTCGGCTATTAGAGAACACGTGATTCACATGCCGTATTGAGCCAAAGATATGAACATGTAACATAAGGATCACCGAACAAGATAAAGCTGATTCAAACCAATCTAAATTGGGCAAAAAAATGTTACATGAATTTAAACATAAAGTAAAAACTCAAAGCAACACATGGTAACTTAATGAATCTACTAGATCTTGCCAAATCTAATAGAGCCGATAACTAGCTCCAAGCTAGATCTTAGCCCACCGCAAGGCTCATGATCTAACAAGAAACCCTCTTGAACCAAGCTTAAATCCACCTTATGATACTAAGCATGGTAACAAGACTACTTGCATCACGATCTAAATCCACCGCATGATACTAGACATGATACAAGGTTGCCGGTACTTACGGAGGTCGACGGATCGATGAACCCTCTCAAAGAACTCGACGACACGACTAAAGGACTCGAAAGTTTGGCGTAAAGCCGGTTTGTTATGAGAATGTTCGATTACGATTACATACATCTAGGGTTCATATTTATACCTGTCCTAACATGACTCCTGGTGAACTACGAGCACAATATCTGATACCTAATTTAATGCCCAAGTGTGAATGGCTATCCATCCATTCGTCCCTTCCTTCCGTTCGGGCCACGTCACCACGCGATCCCGCAAATCCAGCGCAAACAGTCCTTTTGCTGAACGAAAACACACTGCCGACCGCAGGCATTTCTGCTGAATCCTCTGAAGAAATCTCTCCCTGCCGAACGGAATTTGTTACCAAGTTTGGTCCACAAATCAGCCTCCGTCCTGTACCAATTTTTGGTGTTAACAATCTCAATGTGGTTGCTCCTTGTACCAGAGATATCCACACATTCTTCACGCAACGTGGTAAGGTAGAACATGATTCTCCGATTATGGTCAGCCCAGGACCAGCTGGTGGCCTAAGAAGAATAGTCAAACGAACTCGAGGAGATACCCGTGCAACTCAGTGATTTGTACAATCTCTTCATGTTGGATGCTTTGGATCGGACACATATCCGCTGCTTCATCATGTAAGTTGCTTGAAAATTTAGTCTGCTTCTCACTAATCATTCTCCATTGAAATGTTCTTTTTGCCTCACATCATCTTTACCATGTATTTTGCCTCCTTACACTTTGTTTTTCTTACTAATAGGAATATGGTTGTAGAATTTTTGCAAGACGGGCGCTACAGTTGGCTTCCTTATCCTGAATGCTTTAACTTCACAATGTTGACCAGCAAGGCTCATTCTGTTCATTTCACTTTGTCCAATATGGAGCATGCCTTCAAACTATATGCTAAGAAGAAACTCATCCTTACCGCTTATCTTAGTGCTAACCAATGGATTGTAGTGGTGATCCTTCCAAAGTAGCAAGGGTCTTGTATCTTGATTCATTGAAGAGCATTAACACTGATATTTCCCTTTTCTCACTAATCATTAATGAGTAAGTTCTTTCTTTCTTATTCTGCAGACGTTCCTCAACAAACTCTGCAAAATATATTAATAGTGGCCTAACCATTTTTGCATGTTTCGTTGTAGGGGTTGGGGCCGTTACTGTGTCGACAAGAAGTTGCCCGGCAGCACCTTGAACCATGTCAAAGATTTTAAGGTACATACCACTTATTTCCTTCATGTGGAAGCTAGTACTAAAGCTTGAGTTTATTTCTTCTCGATCACCACTATTTTTCTTTGTACATTTATTGCAATGCAACCAACAACCTTCTGGTTCCAGACTCTGCGGCTTCTATTGTGCCTATCACATGCTTAAATTAAAAGGTAGATGCTTAAATAAGGTACTTTCTTGGGATCTTCATTCGTAAAACCTGCAACTGAGCACAGTTCTTGCTTATTAGCACTGCACATGTTTGGTAACCACCTATATATGTGTATTGACCAGTGACATTGTTATATCTAGAGATTAGGGCTAGTTGAGCATCCTTGAGACGCCCCAGGTTTTTAATTAACCCTAACCGTCGGTCAACCCGGCTGACAGTGGTCAAATCACGGTCAACCTGGGCCCCTCACCTCGAAAAACTCACCAACCAACTCTATTGATTGACTAGTAGACACACTTGTGGGTCCATCCCATGGTCAAAGACTTGGTCAAACCCCAACTAAACCCTATTGTCCATAGCTGTCTTTCGGAACTGTTGCCGCGTTCTCCAAAATTCACATAAACACTTAAGATTCTACCTTTAGGAAAGTTGTCCATCTTGTTGAGGGACACAACTTTCATGTAGATTGGCATTTCAAATTTGGAGTGGGAAGGCATGAAAAACTTGCTCCAAGGTCGGCATCTCCTATTCATGAACACATGCTGGCATTCAAAGTTGGCAACTGCTTCTTGCAAATTCTATTGAGAAAAACCTTATATAGCCGTTTTGAAAGTGATAGAGGGTAGATAGATCCACAACTTTCATATTCAAATGTTAGTGCAGTTTATTCAAAAATTTTAAGTTTGTCGTGTTCAAACATGTGGTCAGCAAAATAATATGGCAGGGGCCTGCCGCGCGCGCGACGCCGCACGCGCCCGTGCGCCGCGCGTCGCCGGTCCTCGGCGTCCAACCCCGCGCGCCTCCCGACGCCCCCTCCGCCCGAGGCCGACCACGCCCCTAGGGCCGCGCGCCCGCCGAGGTGCCCGCGGCCCACGACGCGCCGGGGGTCGCCGCCACGCCACGTGCCGACGCGCGCGCGCGCGCCGTGCGACGGCTGGACGCACCCCTTCGAACCGGCGGTCCATCCGTGTCTCCCCACCCATGTGCGCCGTGCTATGGCCGTGGGTCATGCCGCCGTCACCACCAGGCCGAGCCGAGACTACTTAAGCGCCTCCATTCTTCCCCCTCCGCGCTCCAGACCGCCGCCGCCCTCCACTGCCACCGCCGCCGGTGAACTTGCTGCGCTGCTAGCCCTCTCCGCCGGTCGACTATTCCGCCCTCTCCCCTAGGACCCGTGTAACCTCCCAGTGTCATGCATTGTCCACCCCGTGTGCCCTCCTCGCCGGAGCCCGAGCCGCCACGGCAGCCGTCGCCGGCCGCCATCGAACCCCCATGGCGGCGTGCTCTCCGTCCCAACTCCGACCACCCCCAGGTCCTAGGTGAGCTTGCAAGTGATCCCGAGCCATTCCAAGGCCGGGAGCGCCGCCGGAGCCGCTGGATTTCCGGCGAGCCCGCCTCCTCCCATGGCCAAGGGCCCAATTGCAAAGCTCGAGTTCTTTGTAGGGAGTTTAGTGCAAACCAGGGGCCTATCTGCAAGAGTCTAAATCTTCCCAGGGACTTCAGTGCGAAATGAATCTTCAATAGTGTTTGCAGTTTGCAGAAACTTGTAAAATGCGTAGAAAATCGTAGAAAATTCATAAAATTGCAAACTTGTGCATGCTGTCTTGTTATGCCAAAACAAACCTCTGGTGATTTAATCATGATTTTTGGATGATCAGAAATATTTATTCTTACGTTGTACATGTTTTTCCTTGTAAATTAATGAAGCAAGATCAGTAGAGCTTTTAAGTGTGCTTGCTGGTTTCTTAGGCTTGTTCAGGACCAGAGAGCATGCATGAGGAAGATTGGAGCATTTTGATGCTTATTTATTTTTGTATGCATTTAATTTGATTGCTCTAGTCTTTTGTTATTTTTGCAAAGTATTTAATTTCTAGCTTCCCAAGATTTGTATGTGTTCAGAGGCCTAGCTTGGGTGTGTTAATACACCAGAAACCCTTTACCGAATTTTTGTGTGGTTTGTTATTTAAATAAAAGCTTGGAAGCCTTTTATAGTTTAATGATGGATTAAATTAGAAAAATGTCTTTTTAATGCTTTTTCTCCTTTTTTGTGAAGTGATGTCAAACTTAATTAAAAGGCTAAGAGCACACCCTTGCTGATAAGGAATTAACTGAAAAATAAATATCTTTGTACACACCTTTACTAGTGAGAGGTAAAAGGAATAAACCTTCACATGAAATATCAAGTATAAAAAGAACATTAATTCAAGTGTGCAATAAAACAGTAAACCACATATCAATAATAACATTCATAAAACGAATTTATTAATTAATTATTTGTTAAGGTGAATAGGACCAACAAGAGTTGTATAAGATAAACAAATTGTCATATGACCTAAACCCTGCATTGCGTTCCGCGTAGATCTTCCGGACGGTGACTACTCACTCGTCCCAGAATCCGAGGAAGGAGCAGAAGCTTCGCTGCAGTACGTGGAAGTGCTCGACGACACCGAGGGTGCTCAAGCTAACTTAGCTGACGAAGGCAAGCCCCGGTGCATCTAACCCAGTGTTTCAAATTCGTTATTCAATTATCTATGGATGCTTGTGCATTTAAGTTCAGGAGTTGTATGGAACTTTAGATGCATGATCCCTAGGTACCTTTGTCCTTACTAGTATGATAGGTCGATAGCTGCTAAGCTATAGGACCGTTACAAGTCGGGTGATGATGTCACTCACGAGAATAGGTTCCTAGATAGGAATCATAAGATCTCCTTAAAAGGATTGCTCATGTGGTAAGAGCATGGGATTCGGGCTCTGGTCCAATGGCTATTGTGGGTTAAGTGTTTGAACGTACAAAGCACTTGTCGGGAATGGGACCGGTAAGCCTAGTACCTCAATGAGACGGCTAGGGCTTTAACTGTCACTACTATTGGGATGTCTCACGGCTAGCTACCGGTGGTGTATGGTGAGTCCGGGTGCTTCGTGGAGTATACCAGATAGCATGCACCAAAGACTGTGTCCTTTTATCCCGACCTGAGGGTTTTTGGGAACCATTTGGTGATTGTCCTCGCGATGGGCATCCCACCATGTGTTTAGGTCTACCTTGCAAGGTTTGAATCAATTGATTGTCGGCCTCTCACCGTTGACTACTTACTCCACTAGCCATGAGATCCCTAATGATCGTAGTTGATGAACATCATGCTTGATTAATTGTGTTGTACAACTTTGTCTGTACTAGATGGCTAATTTAGTAAAGAGTAAACCCACTAGAACTTGTGCTAAAATCTTGAAAGTAAGGACACACTCTTTGTTACTTTTCAGCAAAAGAAACCCATTGGCTAAAAAGCCTTTCATGTCTAGAGTTGGTGATGTAGTTATCACCGACGGGTAAGTCTTGCTGAGTATTAGTATACTCAGCCTTGCTATATTATGTTGATCCAGGTAATGCTTTCGGTGATGTGTGGCCCGGAGAAATCCTGCCCGGCTGGGAGCTGGAGTGGGTGGAGGATGACGACTGAGAGCATCATGGATGGCCTCCTGTGGTGTTTCTGCTTCCCGTTAGTTTAATTCCGCTGTTTCGAAAAACTCTGAACTACGTCTTTATGCCAAAAACTTTGGTTTGTAATAATTAAACCCTTCGGGGTAAATTTCGAATGTTATTGATGTTGTATCTCTGGACTCACCTTCGCGTGAGTTTTAATGCATATATGTCGATCCTTGTTGCTATTTAAGTGATTTACCAGACGTTAACCCGGCGACTAACGACAGGATGATACTTTATTATCGCTTAATGACCAAAGTGGATTGGTTTAGGCGATAGTACGGTATTTTCCTAGGCGGGTTGTCACAATCCTCTCCACCACAGCATGCTGGTCTATTTTCGTAATAGAATTGCCACATTCCTCATGGGATAGGTGATCACAGTCAGAGGAAATTTTTGCATTCCTCCTTGTCCCATTATTTTTTTGTGATATTATTATCAAGCTAGTTAACTATGGCAGTGATATTGTTGTCAAGCCAGTGATGCTTCTTTACTTGTGATTGTGAGATGATGATGCTAAATTTTGTCGAATTATGTGAATTTCTGTGAATTTAGATGTTCGATCTAATTTTTGTGAATTTTATCATATGCTAGCTGGTTCCAGGATGCAGCTCCTGATGGCTACCGAATCCTGGTTGGTTCCAGGATGCAGCGGTGAAGCAGGTAGGTTACTGTAGGGGTGGCCTATGTGCCTGTAATGGGCATTAATTAAACCTCAGTACAAACACTGATCAGTGAGTACCGAGCTTCATTTAGAACGTCTGTTACAAACATGCCAACAATGTAACGGGCAGCGTAAAAGCCCGTTACCAAAACTAACCGGTGGGCCCCAAAACTTGGCCCGTTCGTCGAGATAGAGAAGAAGCGGGTTCATAACACGCGTCTCTGATGTTGAATTCCTTTAATGGGCTCTATTTTCGTGCCCGTTACCAAAGTTCCATGTGGGCCAGAGAAACAACCATTTGACGTGATCAGTGACTAGTTGTGGTAACGGTTGTTGTTTGATACCCATTACGAATCCTAGTTGCGCTGAGACGCACTTGAAATAGATGCGTCTCATTTTGTCAAGACGGAGGAGATGCAGGTTCACAGCACGCGTCGCCGATGTTGAGCTCCCTATTTTGGTACCCATTACCAAAGTTGCATGTAGGCCCAGAGAAATAGCTATTTCACGTGACCGATGGCTAGTTGTGATAACGGTCGTTGTTTGATGCCCATTACGAATATGTGTTATCAGCAACGGGCATCAGCCCGTTACCTTTCTTCGCTCATTTGTAACACTTTATCGGTAACGGGCGCTTTGCCTGTTACTAAAGGCAATCTATGCCCGTTACCAAAGTGAGTTTTTCACGTAGTGTAATCTTGTTTCAAAACAGGGACGATACTCTTGTAGCATTTGAAATTTTCTATGAATCAATTTTTCAATCCAAACATCATGCCTAGGGTTTTCTGCCTGTCATAGCGTCCACCTTTTCTTATTTTCTTCAAACCCTTAATTTGTCTTTCAATGTTCCCTTTCTTCTCGGAAAAAGGCAAGGACTAAAATAAAAATATATCAGAACACTACATCCCCATTTTTAAAGATATCTCCATTAATATGGTGATAACAATGCAGAGGGCAGCAACAAAAATCATGTAAATTGTCTCCAATTGTATTCTTTGCGACGTAACAGTCATGGCTAGCTTTAAAACATTGGGCAGCACAGCAACCAACCAGGAATAACATTACAATGGTGTCAAAACCTTCATCCTATATAGGGAATAAATTATTGGAACCATGAATTCACGTTCATAACAAACACTACCGGAAATGGAGCCTTTGCTGAGAGCTCCGACCTTTGCCGAGAGCTAAATAGAAAACTCTCGGCAAAGAAGTCTTTGCCGAGAGCCAGTTAAAAAACTCTCGGCAAAGAAAAAAAACTCTCGTCAAAGAAAAAAAACTCTCGGCAAAGAAAAAGCACCCGGCAAAGAAATTCGAAAAAATCACTTTCTTGACTCAAAATTTTTTCTATGCTGACCATACACATATGCAAAACTTATGCTCAAATTTGACACAATTTTAACTTTGTTTGCTATATTTAACAATTTTACATCATTCTAAGCAATTTTTCGTACACGTCGGATATGAACTGCAAGTGCAAGAAATCCTAGAGTAAAGTTGGTGAAAAAATGATATTCATATTCATGAGACATCTCTAAGACCATGTGCATGAAATGAAACTAAAATTCAAACATCTTGTTGTCTAGTCATAATGAAGATCGTGTCATAGAAACGTTTTAAAATTGTATAAAATTGAAATAAAGTTTGAAAATCATGAATTTTGTCGAGCGGCAATGATATCATATGTCGAGGTTGTGGTAAAAAGTTGACAACGTTTTGAGCACTTTGACACGTACGTTGTTTATAAAACAGAACATCTCACGAGAAGTTTCGGAGAATTTGAACTTATATCACTAGGTTTGATGCATTAGAGAAATTTGAATTTGAGTTTGACCACAACAACCTTTTTATAAGCAATACACAACATATCTAGCGCCTTATTAAGTGTTGAAAAAATGTTACACATTTTTGCTATTTTTAAATTAAATTTTATCAAAAAACATCTCTGCCGAGTGTCAGGCTCTCGGCAAAGAGGGATCTGTGCCGAGAGCAGGTCCACGTGGCTCTCGGCAAAGAATTACTGGGCAGTGGCGAAACGGCCCAGCACCTCAACCCGCACGGGCCGGGTCGGCCCATTATCTCGCCAGCCGTTGCTGGCCGTCGATCGCCAGATCAACGACTCACAGCGCCCTCCTCTCCCCAAACCCTAGTATATATGCGCCCTTCCCTTTCCCCGCCCTCCACCACCCCCAACCGACGCCCCGGCCGCCCCTCCCTCGCCCACCTCGCCTCCCTCCTCCCCCCTCCGCCGGCACGGGCCACGCCGCCCGGCACGGCGCGCGCCACCGTCACGGGCCACCCCGCCGGCACGGCGCGTCGCCCCCCTCCTCCCCCCTCCGCTCGCTCCTCACCTCGTGGCGAGGAGCAACGGCGGGGCGAGGAGCGGTGGCGGCGGATCCGGCCCGCCGGCGCGGCCTCCCTCCCGGCTTGATTTCCGGCGGCCTCCCGTGCGGATCCGGTGGGTGGTGCGGCGGCCTCCTCCCGGCGCGGTCCGGGTGGTGGTGCGGCGGCCTCCCCTCCGGCGTGGATCCGGTGGTGCGGCGGCCTCCTCCCGGTGCGGATTCGGTGGTGGTGCGGCGGCCTCCCCTCCCGGTGCACCCTCTCTCTCGGCCTCTTTCTCTGTGTGTGTGGTGGCGCGGGGGTGGTGGCGGCGACGGCGGGTGGTGGTGGCGGCGGCGGGTGGTGGTGGCGGCGGCGGGTGGTGGCGGCGGCGGGTGGTGGCGGCGGCGGGTGGTGCCGGTGGTTGCGGGTGATGGCGGTGCGGGTGGCGGTGGTGGTGGCGGGGGCCAGGGTGGCCGGCCGGTGGGCCCGCTGCCCGGCGGGTTTTCTTTTTTTAGTTTGTGAAATTCTCTCTGCCGAGAGCCATCTGTGCTCTCGGCACATGTGCGCCGAGAGGATCTGGCGTGGCTCTCGGCAAAGGAGCCTTTGCCGGCTGGGCGCTGCCGAGTGGCCTCTGCCGAGAACTTCCTCTCGGCAGAGGCTCTGCCGAGAGGAAAACAACCTCTGCCGAGAGGATTGGGGCTCTCGGCAGAGGCATCGAATCCGGTAGTGAAATAAACAAAATAAACCGAAAACAGGTCGCCACATTTTTAAACAAACAATCGCATAAAGTTACATCATGGAGATATTGAATTACTACAGTTGCTGAAGTTTAGGAGATGTAGTTATCTGGCAACAACTTCACAACAAATGAAGGCTCCAGCGAACAAGAGTGCAAGTCCTGGATACTGCAAAAATTAAGTGGATACAAAAATTCCATGAATGAAACATAAACAACAGGAATAGTTGTTTTTGCATATTAAAACAAATACAGCAGCATCTTGCATCACATAATCTCCTAAATAAAATAAATTAAATGAAAAGCATGGAACATATCTTAGATCTCCTGTGAAACATTAATAACATTTTTCTTTGAAAAAATACTTCATGTAAATAACACAAAAGCATGAATAGTGTATCATTGACACATTTGATTCCACGCGCTCACTCGAGTAAATGTCCATATATCAGCCTACAAGACCTCTGTAAAACTATTATGCATGTGAATAGATAAGCTGATGAGACTATTCAAATATTCACTGTTTGATACTCGCCCTAGAACACCAATTACTGATTAATGTATAGATCAAATTCTCAACTTATTAGGCCTTGATTCTGACAAAGATAAAGTGACTTAAATATATACTTTTAGTACAAAGCAGAAATAGTCCACCTAAGGGTCTTGTTGGTAGAGCTCCTAGCTTCCACAATGATTCTTGTTAGGAACTGGTGATCTGAGAAATAATTATATGACTGAAATTGTTTCTCTATGGTTCTCTAAGTAAAATTTTAAGAAGAAATTAATTCTTTGCGAGAAGTAAATTCGTAGAAGCTAGTTTTTTAACTTATAGCAGAATTTCAGATAATCACTTCACATAATAATCAGTATAGAATTATTTCTATGCAAAATATCATATGGTAGAGCTTTACCTAGAATCAGCATTGGAACTGCTTTGGGGCTAGCTCAATGATTTTCTGGAGCTAGGAGTATCCAGCTCCAAAGAGTTCTTTGAATCTTCGAATTGGAGTTGTGTCTATGACCTATATGGAACGACAACTCATAAAGATATGGGATTGGTTATGATTTGTACACATAATACCATGCACCAATATAATCATCATATGCCATATATTCATATTAAGAATTATAGTCTTGGGAAAGGTAATAAATATGCACAAATTGATAGCATGAGATGTATCAAGATTTGATACGTCGGGTACTAAATTTTGGTTCCTCCTTTGTCAAACTCAATCAATAAATTTTGAATTTTTGGTACGTTTTCAAGAAGACTAAAAAAAGGCTCTTGTGGCTGGGTGGTTGCTGGTGGCTAGTGCTGATTTGTTGTGAGAAAAAATACTGCTGGCTGGCTGGTGTATGGTGGCTGATGCTGATTTGGTATGAAATAAAAGTACTGCTGACTGGTGACTGATAAGCTAAACGAACAAAACTAAATTGTGGCTGGTGGCTGAAAAGTTTGACAAGAAAAATACCGCTAGTTGTTGGCTGATTTGCAGAAAATATGAATTGCAAAATATAAATTCCATACCTCAATTTGACTGGCGCTAAATAATGATGTTCCATCCGTGTCCACTTTCTCATATAATCATAACAGATACATAATTATATATATATATATATATAATTATATATATATATTCTAACGCATCAAATCATACTATAGGTCGTAGTTTAGTCACTTGTTTTCCATTGCAGCATCATCAGGATTCTCACCCAAGCATAGCGCATCGAGTCTGAGACCTATCCATGTCTTGCTCCAACATATGTAGTGTGAATCCTGATGATGCCGCACTGGAAAACACTGACTTTTGCATGGTTGAGTGCCTGGGTTTGGCTCAGATCGATCTAAGAAAGTGAGTGGGGATCTAGTAGTAGGGACTTCAGCTGGATCTTGAAGCTGAATGAAATCGAGGTTGAAGAAACTGGAAAGAGGCGAGAAATATCAATTAGCGAGTGGCTAGCTTGCTAACAACAACTTTCTGCAGAAACCATACAAATTAAAGGATCGATCGAAATCAGGGAGGCACTAAGTTAGCTAGGTGAAGTTGGCTGAGATGAGACCAAGGTTTTGCCTGGTGAGTGAAGCTGTGTGCTTTGGGGCCTGTATATATAGAAAGAGATGGGAGAGCACCAGAGTGGCTGCAAATGAGGTGGCAGTCTCTCACTCTTGTAGAGTCTAATCTCTCTAGGGTTTTGGTGCAAGATTTTATTATGTAAATGCTAGTCAAGATACCAGCTGAGCTGGCAGAAGAAGAGTTTGGCTGCTAACAGATCCATACTTTTGGAGGGAAGACATACAGCACAATTAATACCAGGATTGTGTATTATATCGATTCTAGGTAAACAAGAGAGACTGTAGTATCTAGAAACATTAGACATTGGTGCACCCTTTGATCCACAGGACCACAGTAGACCTTGCTTAGGATTTTGCACAGTGACCCTTGTAATCTGTAATTTTCTGATTCCTTAAACATACATGTCATTTAGGACATTGACAAGATCTAAAGGTGAAAAGCCTTGACCAATCACTTCTATAAAAATATATGACATTTCAAAGAATTTTCAATTGTTTAAAGTTCTTTTCATGATAAACTGAGTAACATCTATCTTACATTGATTGCCAACCTTGGTAATATAACATTTATATATTGATGGTTCAAGTTAAAAAGTTTGACCGGAAGAGGCATCTACTTTCAACTTTATATCCTATATGATAATAAGAGATGCATGATTTTCTTGGATAAGGCCCGTCTCAGTGGTAGTTTGAAGATCGAGTTTTAGAAGCATTATTTTTTATGCAACACCACCAATTTTACTAACTTAGCAATGTATTAATAACGAGGGAGAGTGATGAGTTTATTCCATCATATGTGAGAGGAGTTTCTCCCCATGAAACATAAGTGGCTGCACTGAGACTGGCCTAATCAATTAATTATATACTATCATTTAAAATAGGTCTTTCTTTGGAGTATTAACTATATAACCTTTTTGGTGTTAGAGAAATGCATGAACTACAAGGGTATAGTATGCATACAAATCAGAAATCACCATTACCTTGTACTAATGTTTGTGCATGCTCCAAAAGGACAAATAACTCAGAATAGTATAAGTTGGTCTTATAGATGATATGTACCAAGTGCCCAAGTTGCCACATGAGTAAGTATGCAGATTATCTGTTACTGAAGATTTGTATCTCCGACTCTAGACAGCCACTCTGCAAGTCACGTTGCAATGTATCTCAACGTATTTCTCCAACCTGGCAAATCTTGGTAGTCATTCCAGCTTCCTGGTCATTAGTTTGTTTTACCTGGTCAAATTCTTATTCCGAAAGGATCTTCAAGAGGTTCTTTGCAATATCAAGGACACCAACATGAAGACAGGAAGTCTTTATAGTGTTGCGAGCTCCACCTGAACAAATAGATACATTATTAACCTGCCATAGATACTCAACGCATGGGAGAATCAAATAGGGAGATCCGATCCTTAGTTTTACCAACTCTAAACCATTAATTCTCCATTGCACAGTTAATACAGATAAAAGAAAGAAGGGAAAATCAGGTAGAAGTAGTCGAAGTGGATACACTACTTATTCTCTACTAATATCCAATTACAATAACACTCTTGAGCAAGATTTGACATCCAAATATATGCTGTCAACCATTAATTTGGTGAATCTACCAAATAAATTTTCAAAAGTATTTGGTTATATACAAGAGTGTTGCAATTTTTTTATAAATTTTAAATATACTTTTATTTTGGCAATACATTTTATAAAATAAAATAGATATTATGGCGATGGTAATATAAACCACTGGTGAGTGATCTGTTTGATTTTACAATTTCAGTTTCAGGAAGTGTGTGAAGTTCGCTAACAAGTAGCTTGTGTACATATTGGGTAGGCAATAAAATAGCATTTTTTCCTGTTAAAATGGTACATCATAAGAGAAATTTTAGTGTGCTTGAAAAAATGAGAGCCGGACACCCGACGAAATCGCATGGTGGAAACAAAGGAAGTACCACGAAATACTAAAGAAAAGTACCAAGAAATACTAATGTAGTGGGACAAAGTACCAAAAATAATGATAAATTATTACGTCACTCTTTTAATTATGTATAAATCTATTTAATTACTTTTGTAAGAAGGATAACAAATGAAAGTACCTTTACGTACGGCGGATACTTCCAAGTACCTTCTGTTACTTGCAAAAGTACCACAACAAAGCTCACATTAAAATCTCTTAGCATCTTAACTATCGTTCATAACCATCAGGTTGATGGTCGAAAACCTATATGCAATTGAACTGTCCGTTCTGGTCCCTTCATTGAAAATTGTTTACAAAATCGAATCCCAATATTTCAGAAAAAAATAGAAATTGGTTGTCGTTTACAACAAAATCCACCGATTTACATCATTATGTGAGGCTCTGAATTTCGTTTGGAATCAAGTTCAATATAAGCTCTGTATTTTTTTCAAATAATATTGGTTCTTTAGTGAGTAGTACCTAGCCCCCCCCCCCCCCCCCCCACCCACACACACACATAAACTTGCATCGTTAGATGCATGAACCAATGGTAAGAGCAACTCACAATCATGAGACCTGAACATAGTACACCTCAAACAAGCATCATATCATGTGCCTCAAGTTCCAAAGCCTAGTAGAAATTAAAATAAGCACGTTGGGGAAATAAACAAAAGAGCTATTTAGTGCGTGAGTGCTTTTGGTAATTACGGAGTGATGGTTTAGATGCAGTAGTGCTAAGATCTGGACTTTTTTTTGTAAACAAAGATCATCCATGGAGGTATATCCCAATTGATTACAGTAGGATCGACTTCTCCAATATTGTCATTTTGGGTCGTAAGATGGTAAAGTTTTTGGTTTGATGGGTGGTGGGAAATTTCAGAACAATTTCATTTAAATAAAATAAATGAATACAAGCAAGGAAGAAGGTTTCAGTATATATGATAGGAAAAAGTCCAAATTACTCTCTTCCTCATGTATAACCTAAAGTATTTCTAGGTTCCATTTACCCTGTAAACTATGAAATTTAGTTCAATTAACCCCTTAACACAATGCGCCTTGAGTCTTGTACAGTGCTTGTAATGTACCAAAAGGTACATGTGGTACTTGCAGGTATTTTCTTTTCTTCTTCTTGTCACCAAAAAAGAATTTAATAGATTTACACACATAATTAAAAGGGAACATATCAGGTGGAAACCAATACCTCTGTGCAACCTATGGAAACTTCAATCTAAGCCACATGATGTTGATCCAAAGGAGGGCTCATGTGAGTAGGGAGGGGTGATGTGCAAAACTCATGAGAGGTTGGAAAGATGATTTACAAACATACTTTTACAAATCACCCCTCCCACCTCCCATGAGCCCTCCTTTGGATAACATCGTGTGGCCCAGATTGAAGTTTCCATAGTTTGCACGGAGGGGTTGGTTTCCACCTGATACATTCCCTAATTAAAAGGGTATCATAATAATTTCTTAGTGTGGCCAGTTTTAAACTCAGTTTTGATTTCTTCACCAACGGTCTATCACTGCCAGCTCTAGTAAACCGATGTTGATGCCTTTTCACCTCCAGTTTGTGGCTAAACACAGCGGTAAACATAACAAGTATGAACCAACCCTAGAACCAATAACCTTAATTCACCTGCCCACGCACATCCCCACCTCCATAGGATTTCTATTCCTGCATATATGCCGACAAGAACACAGTTTCTTTGGAGGTTCTACCCCCTTAGTGAGGTCTCCACGTGTTAGCATCACGATTGTTCTGTTCATAGTCTTAGTACTTCAGCGGATGGCTAAGGAATTTCAGGAGCCAATTGCAAATCATGGCACTCTAAAAAAGCGATGAAAAAGAGTACGAGGAAACATATGGCAAACCCTTTTATTATGTAACTAACGTACCCCTAGATGCTATTGAATATACATGGAAGTGTGGAACCTTAGCTTTGTTAAGGAGCTCTTGAAAAGAGAGCACCAATGGAAATCTAAAATATCGGATCCAGTTGAGTTAAATTTTGCTTCAAGTTCCAAGGCCACATACGATGTGACAAATAACAACTAGTACTCAACTAGCAGATAATAAAATAGAACAATGGTTCAAACATCACATAATTGCAGAAGAATAAAAAGATCTTTTTGCCTAAGGCCAGTCTCAATGGAGAGTTTCACCGTCCCGGTTTCCAAGATGTGAAACTTTGATATGAAATAGATGTCTCCCTCAATGCATAGTTTCATTGCACAGTTTCATAGGCACAAGGGTACCACAACCTCTCTCTCATTGTATGGTTTAATTTCATAGTTGCATGGTGAAACTCTATTTGTGTCTCAATGGGGGTTTCACACAGTTTCCAACGCATGTGAAACTGTGCCCAAAGGTTTCACCATGGTGAAACTCTTTCCTTCTCTCTCCTATGGGTTTGATGCAAAAAGTGAAATTTTGCTGATGTGGCGTTGTATTTAATGTGCATGAAACACTCATGAAACCCCCGTTGAGACTGGCCTAATGATTCAATTCTAGGGAAGGGAAACACACATTTATACCGGTTTCGATCCTCCATTAGTACCGTGTATGGAACCGGTATTGTCCATTCGGTACTAATGTGAGGTCACGTTAATACTGGGTTAGAGAACCGGTACTAATGTGCTTCTCCCGCCTGCGTCCGTTCGTTCCCGTCCGTCCACCGCCTCTTGTTTTCCTTTTCTTTTTCTTTTCTTTCCCATTTCTTCTTTTCTATTCTTCTCTTTTCCTTTATTTTCTTCAATTCTTATTCAATCAATCACACAAAATTCACACACAAAGATGGATGCAACATTAAAAATCATAAATTTAAAAAGTCAATTGATTCAACAGAATCATTCGCATAAGATTCACAGGTTACAACATCCATTTGATACAAAAGAAATCACAGGAAATCATCACAAGAACACATTCATGAATCGAACATCACATGGATCAAACACATTCACCAACTGTCCGCTCCTCATGCGTACGTGCGGGCTGTCGCATCCTGGTCGGCCCCGCATCGGCGGCCTGCCTCCTGGCAGGCGCAACCCCACCGCTCGTCGCCCACACACCTCTGCCTCTCGGTCCCGGTCCGCACCCGCACCCCCGGCCACGCGCCTCGCCTCCCCGGTCCCACGACGGCCGCGGCACACATCGTGCCTCGCCGCCGCGGCGCGCAGCCTCTGTGCCCCACCGCCTCCTGGCCTGCGAGAGTTAAGAGGAGGAGACATGTGAGAAAAAATGCTAAGGAGATAAGAAAGAGAGATAGAACCGTAGGAGATGGTATCAAATATAACCATGTGCGTGGGGGTAACAGGAGGGAGACAGAGAGGGCGGTGGGAGGGCATTAGTACCGGTGTTTACTCTCGCCCGGTTCCAATGTGCTACATTTAGTACCGGGCTTCTCTTCCCCTGGTACTAATATGGGTCACGAGGGGCACATCAAGGTTCTCTCTTCCCAACTTGTACGAATGTCTATATTAGTACCGGGTTCCAAAATAGCTAGTACTAATGTGAAAATGGACCGGGGACAAATGCGTGTTTCCCTAGTAGTGATTTATTAGAACTATGCTACTTGAAGATTTTATAAATCTTTTGTGTGGGAACATGTTATAAAGGTAATGCTTAGCTTAGGTCAACCCGTCAAAAATTATTATGCAATTCTTGCTTTCAAAATGAGATTTCACATAAGATCTAATTTCGTGTATATCATGTGCATCCTCACTTCAAGTAAAATTTGTAACATATTTGTAGAATTCATAGGACCAATGAAAATGTAACATGCATAATTTTGGTGTTCAATGTCTACAGTGGAAAAGGTCAACGCTTAGAGACATAAAGCAACCGCACCACGACCTCCTGAACCAAACTTAGCATCTGTACGAGCACGAAACCCAAACTTCTGCCTATCCAGGCCTGCACCGGTCTGACCGGTGCCTCTCACTGGTCTGCCCGGTGTAGCCCGGCCAGCAGCACCTCCAACATCCTTTCGCTCTCCCCAAGCCGGAACTATCCTCACACTCGTCTTGGCCCTGGGCATCTGCACACGAGGCTCAAGTACACCATCGGAACGATGGTACTTGTCCTTGTTAGCCCACTCCTTCACCATTCTCTCCTCACGCTTCCTCTTGAAGCAAAACGCTCTCTTGTGACCATCATTTCCACAAAACTCACAATGGAAACGGATTGATCTGGGCTTAGGCTTGGGGTGAGGCTCTTCACAAGGCTTCTCACTTGGTTTCTCACTTGGCTTTTCACACGGTTTTTCTCTCGGTTTAAGCGACTGGTTTGGCTTGGGTGCAAACTTATCTTTGGGTGTGGGTTGAGATGGAGCTGAAACATTCCCAAATTTTCCTTCTCTCTCACCACTGCCCTCACCAACCTTATCGAATCCCAAAGCCCAACCATCAAAGCGCTTACAACTCGCAATCATCATACAAAGCTGAGGTTCCTGACCAGACAGCCAACTCAGCACTTCACGCAACTTATCATTCTCATCTTGCAAGCGACCAACACATTTTGCAAGATCCAAATTCTTCATAGCATGCAACTCACATGTAAAACAAGAAGTAGGAATAGGCACTTTCAAATCAGCCTCAAGCGAAACAATGCGAGAACGAAGCTCAACAATTTTCTCATGCAAACTAGGGCAAGAAGTACAAGCACCAAGCAAAGTGGGTCTAGATTGTAGCTCAGCCAACTCAACCCTAAGCACATCTAGTTCCTCACACTTGGAGGCATACTTTTCCCTAAGATCAGTCAAGTCATCTAGGAAAGCAGAGCAATCAGCACAATCAATCTCATCAGAAACTACAGGGCTAGCCTTAAGAGAATCAATTTCAAGCTCGCTATCAAGAACCTGTGTTTCTAGCTCAGCCACTCTAGTACTAGCATCATCGAGCAAAGATCTAAGCTCCTTTCTAAGCTTCTTAGCCTCTCTAAGCATGTTATCGCGATTATTAAGCAAGTCAACCAACTACTCATTCTCCTTGCGCAAAGAAGAGAGCTCATCACATACCTCATCCTCGGAGTCCAAGTCCGAGGCGTCCTTCTAGCTTCTCTTGCTACTAGACCTGCGAGCCATGCCGCAGAAATCATCCTTGAGGCTTAGACCCGTCACACAGAGGCTGTTGAGATACTTGTCGAGGTTCTTCTTCTTATTCTTCTTCTTCTTGTTCTTCTTGTCATCCTCTTCATCTCCATTACTCAAGCTTGAAGACGTGTCCTCGGAATCGGACTCAATGTCGCTTGATCTCTTCATCTTCTCTCGAGACCGAGCCTTCTTCCCATGTTCATGATCCTTCTTCTTGGACTTCTTCCTCTTGTCCATGAACTTGTGCTTGTCGTGGTTGTTCACCTCCGGGCACTCGGCGAAATAGTGTCCAGCCTTGCCGCACTTAAAGCATGTCGAACCGCCTCGTCAAGAGCGCCAGCTCGTCCTCTCCAAGCACGTCGAACTCCTCATCTGGCATAGACATCAAAGAGGACAAAGAGAACATCCTGGTGGATGGGTTAGTGTTAGCCTTTCCTTTCGAACCACCAACGAGGGCAAGACTATGAGAATCAGTCAGGCCCTCGAGCTTGGCTGTCATGCCCCTATCCAACTCAGCCGACTTGAGCTTCGAGAACAGCTCGTTCACTGTCAGAGTGTCATAATTCTCCGACTCGACAATGTCATCGAACTTTCCGCCCCAAATCGTACGATCCAAAGAGTGTAAGAGCTTGATAGCTCTATCATGATTATCGTACGGGAGCACGTCCACATTGGCCCCCATGTTGTTCACAACCACCGTGAACCTCTGAAACAAGGCATCGATGGACTCACCGGGGAGATGAGTGAA
Organism: Cenchrus americanus; assembly: GCA_947561735.1. Classification (NCBI taxonomy): domain Eukaryota; kingdom Viridiplantae; phylum Streptophyta; class Magnoliopsida; order Poales; family Poaceae; genus Cenchrus; species Cenchrus americanus. The sequence continues at coordinate 157,093,223 of OX387242.1, read as the reverse complement.
GTTCTCGTACTCTCTCCAGTATGTCGCATACATCCGAGCCTGAACCTGGGCATTCCCAACATGAGCCTCCTTCAACACCAACCAGATTCTACAAGCCAAGTGCTCGGTGTGCACCCGATCGAACTCAGGCTGACACAAAGCACGAAACAAGTTGTCGACCGCCTTATTGTTGGCGTCAAACATGTCCCTCGATCCTGGAGCAAGGAAGTTCATCGGCTGGACATAGCCTGTGTCCATCGTGACATCCCAGAGAATCTGACCCTTTTCTTGGAGAAACGCAGCCATCCGCTTACTCCACATCTGGTAGTTCTTTCCATCGAAGTGTGGAGGACCCGAACCCCGTTCCTGGCACGCCATCCTTGGATCTTAGACTAGTTAGAGTCAATAAAGACCAAAACCGGCTCTGATACCACTTGAAGGACTGATACGGCAAACCAGAGAGGGGGGAGTGAATGGGAGCCGATAAAAATTCTTCTCGAAGGAGATGGAAACTCCAACAAGGTGAACACACGTCTCCGACTCACTACCCAAGTTGGCCAAGCCCACGTAGCCACTGGAGTTCCACTGGACCTAGGAACCACCACACAATCTTCTGACCTGAGAACGCAGCGGAACACCAAACCTCGAGTCCACTGACCAACACCGGTCAGACCGGTGAGCACCACCAGTCAGACCGGTCCCTGCTGGTGAAACTTGGCGACTTCCACAGAAAGGCTCCACACGGGTCAGGCCGATGGAACACACCGGTCAGACCGATCTCAGCCAGAAAGCCCCAAAACACCAAACAGGCCAACTGAGCTCCAAACTGACCCAAACACGAAACAGCTGCAACACAGGACAACAGCGAACACACCCAGACGTTCACCCGAACAAAAATCCCAATAGGGGTTGCACCGGTTAGACCGGTGAGAGGCACCGGTCAGACCGGTGTGACCTGGGCTTCTCGAGTTGAACAACACCCGCGGGTCAACACCACCAAATCCAAGGCTTGATCTCCCGAATCGCTCCACAGACTTGAACAAGACTTTGGGTACAATAGGAACACCTCATGAGGAGTACATAGCCAAGATTAATCCCACCAAAACTTGTCCAAACAAGACGAATTGAAGACATCCCGCCAAGACCTCCTCTAACCCTAGAACACCGAACACCCCCAAAATCGAGCCTCTTAACTCACGGATTTGGGAGCAGAAGCACAACCCAAAGAACCATGAAGGGTTCCCACAAATTTCCCCCATCAAATCCCCAAGAACAAGGTCTCGAAAACACCCCAAGAAAACCACCAAGAGAGGGCTCCGAAAATCACCACCAAGAACAACCGGGAACAACACAACAAGGCCTTGAGGAACCACGCCGAATCATCTATACATACCACAAAGGTTCATACAAGGTCTGGCTTGCCGCCCGATCATCCAACCCTGAAGCTCTCAAGCTAGTCCTATGAAAATCATAAGAAAATAGGAAGGGAAAATAGGAAAGCAAATGAACTAGGGTTCCAAGAGATTGGCTGCCATCCTCTCACCTCATGGGTTATATGGAGGCAACCGAAAGTCTAAAATACCCTTTCCTAACAACTAGGGATACAAGCCCCTCAAGGGCAGTTTTGGAAGTCTTCAAGTTTTGTCCATCGGACGGATGCCCGGCGACCGCAACCTGCTTAACCTTGACGCAAGCCTTGCGATCCCGACGCGTGTCCTCCGCTTCAAAGATTCCGGACTGCGTCGTTGCACACCGGTCAGACCAGTGCTCCTCACCGGTCAGACCGGTACCCACCAGTCAGACCGGTCAGACCCACCGGTCAGACCGGTCTGGAGCTGCTGCTGCACCGTCTTCGGTTCTCCGGTCTTGGCTTTGTGGATCAACCAAGGAACCCAGTGTTTTTCTGGTGAACCACCGGAAACCCCGCGAACTCGTTGTAGCCTCCACAAATCGCCACTCATGACTTGGCTCCCACATAATCCCAACTCGACCTTGGTTTTGAGGCTCAACCAAGAAACCGTCCATGACTTCATCTTGTTGTTCATGCCACCATGCGGCCCGCACTTGACCCCGCTGGCCACCAGGTCCCTCGAACGAAGCCTACTTGTCTTTTCCACACCTGGAGGCCTCACTGGCGACGACCTTTCGCTCTTGTTCTTCACCTTCACCAACAACAGTCAAGCCGCAACCTGCACCTGCAATACTTAGCCAAGAATCAGTCCACACAACGTTGTCAATCACTCATCACACAAGGAAGCGACAATCCACTAGTCCTCGAACCACACATGGTCCTCAGATTCGAGAAAAGTGATATCGAATGAACTTGAGGAGAATAAGATTTATCTGGAGAGCTTTGTCTTGGTTCACCATTTGAGGATTGAAGCTTGACAAGTTGATGAGCTAGGGTTTGGATCTGAACGAAGGCTCCAACGGGTTGAAGGAGGAAAGAACGGGTGTTGAACAGATTTGTCCTGGGGACATTGAGTATTTATGGTCAATTCCGGAATAAAATCACCTTTTATCCCATAATTGAAGGGGCATATGTTAACACCAAAAATTGGTATAGGGAAGAGACTGACGTGAGGGCCGAATTTGGCAGAAGAGCACCATTCGGCAGGAGGTTTTCCTCAAAGCATTCGATAGAGCCGTCTGCGGTCGGGAGTACATCATCATTCGGCAGAAGAACTCTTCCAAGGGTGAAAGCGGAAAGCATTTGGGAATGTGTGATGACGTGGATTGAATATAAAGAAGGGGATGAATTGATGATGGATACGATACGGACATGACGCCATGGTATTAATTTTAGGTAATAAATGTTGTAATCGTGGTCGACTAGCAATCATGTTAGAACTGAGGTATAAATATAAACCCTTAGTGTTTCTAATAGGGATCGAACAATTTCACAAAAAACTGGTCCCGTGCCAACTTTCAAGTCCTTCTAGTCGTGTCTTCGAGTTCTTCGAGAGGATCCATCGATCCGTTGACCTCCGTAAGTACCGGCAACCTTGTATCATGTCTAGTATCATGCGGTGGATTTAAGCTTGGTTCAAGAAGGTTCCTTTGTTGGATCATGAGTCATAGGGTAGGCTAAGATCGAGCTTGAAGCTAGTTATCGGCTCTATTAGATTTGGAAAGATCTAATAGATTCATTAAGTTACCGTGTGTTGCTTCGAATTTCACTTTTTGTGTTTAATTCATGTAACACTCTTATTGCCCAATTTAGATTGATTAGATTCGGCTCTATCTTGTTTGTGATCCACGTGTTGCGTGCTCAAATCTTTGGCTTGATGCGGCAAGCGAGTCATGCGTTCTCTAATAGCCGAATTCGAATCAATCTAGATTGTCACGTGTTGCGGGTTCAAGCTTGTTAATTTTGCATAGTTTGTTCCTTCCCCGCGGAACCTGATTCAGTTGTACAGCTGTATTCGGCAATCCCCTCACGAGTGAAACATGTTCACGAGCTTGCTTTAAATAATGTATGCTTTTAGCGTTCCATGTTTAGATTATATCATGCGGTGGATTGATCTATGCTTGGTTGGTGGTGTGATTTTAAACAAGTTGTATCATGTAGTGGATTAACTTGTTTGACATCATGCTTGATGGGTTTGAGAGTATCTAGACCTGCGGTAGACTAGTGCTTTTGGCCTATGCATGCTTGTTTACTGCAAATTCATGATCATGCTTCGCTTTTATTTAATTTATCATGCTTTATCCTTGATAATCGGTCATGGTTACGTGTTGTAACATCGTTTAAATAAAGGCTGATCTTTCATCATGCTTACGTCATACATTCGGAGTACTCTGTTTACATGCTTTTATCAATTGCCGAATGGTGTTCGAATTGTCGACAGATAGCTTGTTTGTAGCTATATGTCGTCCTAACTGGCTTTATAGCCGTAAATACGGAACTGTCTGGTACCACCCGGTAAGTTCCAGGTTTTATCTAACCGTTTTCATCCTTTGTCAGTTTCAGGGGAAATTGACTGGCACACTTCCGGATTCTGACACCCGGGCCACGTGTGTGAAGCCAGCTAATCCGGCTTGCTGTGGGCTTGGCGTGAGGTGCTGATTTTACGTCAACAATTCTCTAGCTAAATATGGAGCATCGACTAGATCCATGCCGCCGGCGCACGACCCCAGCGCCGCCAGCACGCTGCCGCCCCCGCGCCACCGACTGCGTGCCACCGATGGGCCTCTGCACCATCGTCCCCGCGCCTCCATCCACAAGGCAAGCACTAGGTACGTGTAGTGATATACAAAGTTATCTTGTTGCATCTCTATTTCTATTGGTGAGCGTGTCTAGACGCATCCCTATTTCGTTGAGACCCAAGTCCTCGAACGAAATTCAGTTTAATTTGTTAGGGCAAGTTCTGTTTAAGTTTGATAGGTGCTCGATAAACTTGGATGAGCCTGACAATCCTTGATATATTGTGACGCCCAAGGTTTCTCTTTAACCCTAATTTGCGGTCAACTCTGCTGACAGTGGTCAATCACGGTCAACCTGGGTCCTCACCTCGCAAACCTCACCAATCAACCTTAACGACTCTATTGATCAAGTCAACACACACTCGTAGTCAACCCTTGGTCAAAGTCAGGGTCAAACCCTACCTCAAGCCTAGTGACCCTGAATGTCTTCCGGAACTTTTGCCCCGTTCTCCAAAATTCACCTAAACACATAAAAATCTACCTTTATGAAAGTTGGAATGATAAATCCTCACATGAAATAACAATTATGAAAGGAAAAATTTATTAAGTGTTTATTAAAAGAATAAACACGTATCAATAATAACCTTCATGAAAAGGAATTAATAATTAGTTATTTGTTAAGGTGAATGTGGCCAACAAAAGTTGGAAAAGATAAATAATCCATCACATCACCTGAACCCTGCAGGTACATAACAACGCTTCGTTAGTCGCTAAGTGAGTACCATATAGCTCTCGACTAGATATTATAGGGAGAGACGAATAAAAGCCTTGCCACCGGCCCTAACTTTGATTTTTGGCTTGATTGCCATGTGAGGTCGAATAGGACGTCTTGCATGCATGTTAAATATCGAAACAAACTAAAATAGACCCAAAACAAAACCTTGTATTCTCTCTAAGGAAGAATTTGCTAGTTCGTGCTTTCTATAAGCTAGGGTGTCTGTCTTGCATAGGTGTTATGCTGCCTGAATTTTGTAAAAGTTTGTTCGTCTTGCTCCTGCACCATGTTCTAGGTGTAATTAAAATAAGTGTGTTAAACAAAAGTTGCTCCGTGTCTAATCCAGTTTTTGCTCGCCGAAGTTCTTGACCATAGCTTCTTTCAATCTTGAGTTGCACCTTTCTAAGCGAACCTAGGTCTTGCTGATTTTTGAGCATCTGCATCCTAGACTTTGCATCCTTTCACCTTGTTCCTTTTTGATCTAGCTCAACCTTTGAATACCAAAAGTTTGTATAAAGACCATGCGGAGTAGCCTGAAAAATTTGGGAAATTATGGGGTTCTGGATTTTTAGTTATGAATTTTATTTACAGCTTCCAGAGCTTCACCATTTGACATGTTGTTCTCTTTTGAGACCTGACATGTATTGCATCTTTTCTACAGATGGTTTTCCCCGTGTTTCACAAGTACGACGTTGATGGTACGATCTGTACCAACACTGGAAGGGTTTTCCACCCCTTGCGTGGGAAGCACTCAGCACCGCTGGCTACACCACTTCACCGACTTACGAGGTGTCCGAGTTCAAGCGATTAGGCGTTCCCCGTTGCAGGGTGATCGTCACTGTGCTACCACACCCGAACCGCGCCGACAGGTTCGACTTGAGCTTCGTCTACTAGGGTTTTTGTAGCCACGAGACTGTCGAGACATCCGCTCTTCGGGTGTTGACGGACTTTTGTGACCACAACCCTACTGTGGTGGCTCTCTCTCCGTTCGGGTTGTTCCCCGCTGTGAGTCCTCACGACTCGGCGTGGCTGGATCGTATGGATCACCTTCGGGAGCTGCTGTTGTTAGCCGAGCCACTAGACGTCACTCAGACGCTGGCACGTTGCCTCAACGTCGTGTTCACACTTCAGGGGCTGTGTTACAACTACACAGCAATGATCGATCAGCGTTTGGATGCAGCTAGGCGGGATTGGCATCAACTTTCAGCAGCTCACCAGCAGCTGAACTTTACACTTACCCAGATGCAGCAAGAGAATGACTGGCTACGTGCTAGGAGATTCTAGTTAGAGTTAGAGAGCGGTGACCGTCTTCAGAGGATCGTGGACCTTGAGGCGGAGGTTCACAACCTCGAGGAGGACGCCGATGCTCACGAGATTGAGAGATTGACACTATTACAGAACATTGCCGAGATGCAGCAGCAGGTTGAGGAGGCCGAGGTGCTTGCAGGCCATAGTAGCTTTACAGCCGCTACCTCCAGTGCAGGCACCTCCAGAGGAGCAGCAGGGATAGTCTGGTCTGGACCAAACGATTCAGGGTGGACCACCGTTACCGATCCCACCAGCTTCACCTGCTGGTAGTGGTGCTTCAGTTGGCAACTAGGTTGCCAGGGTACGACAATAAGAAGAATTGTGCTCCTAGGTGTCACCTTCAGGATGATTGTCATAGTCAGCTTAGGAGTATGCTTTCGTGTAGTTTGACTGCATTGTAACCCTGTTGTATTATGGGGTTTTTAGACTATGAGTCTTGTAGTGCCTTTGGACCCTTTTTTCCGTCGTGTTGTATTGAAGAATGCTTAAGCATGTTGTGATTCGAATTGAGTTCAATATGTTTAACCAAATTGTTGGAGTCTTGTTACGCGTTGAATATCCAGGTGGAGCAGAATGTTACAATAACTGTGCTCGCCAAAATTCAGCATTTTTGCATAAGTGATGAGAGAACTATAGCGTTTTCGGTGAGTGTTGGTTGGTTGCTAAAACAACTAGGTAACTTCCAGCACATTGCCTTCTTCGGGCACGCAAAATAGAAAATTCGCCCCGAGGTTGAAAGCCAACTTCGAGGCACTTGAGTCATCGTATCTACTAACTGTGTGAAATACTGATTCGATAAATCTGCTGTTGGATACGAGATATTGTGACCATGTTACCGCTTTTGTCATGTGAATGCACAAACGAGCTATTGTGATGCATGATTGCACTTGTCATCATTTTCTAAGTAAGATTATGGCTATGTGTCTAATAAAGGCTCGCATTTCAGCTGGTGGGACCCACACGCAGCTCTCTCAACGGGTTTGGAGTGACCGGTAGTAGCAACATGCCGCCACCGCCGCCCATGACGCGTCAGAAGCTTTTATGGCCACTCAGACCAAGGTGCTGCATTAGATCATGTAGGCTCAACAGCAGATCGCCCAGCAGATGAACCGAGGGTGACTACATGGGGCCATTCACGAGGGGCCTAATCAGGTCACCACGTACGCTCAGTTCATTGGGATGAAGCCACCGACCTTTTCTAAGGCGGAAGACCCCCTGGAAGCTGAAGCTTGGATTAAGACAATCGAGGCCAAGTTCTCTGCCTTTGTGATGCCTTGCTCTGAGGAGAACAAGGCCAACATCGCAGCTCTGCAATTGCGAGGAGAAGCCTTAATGTGGTGGGATCATTTCAAGACTATGCAGCAAGGGCATGCTATCACTTGGGATAAATTCAAGAAAGCTTTCAAGAGCCATCACATTCCTAAGGGATTAATGGATAGAAACATGAGGGAGTTATTGGCCCTCAGACCGAGATCTGACACGGTGTACCATTACACCCAGAAGTTCAATAGCCTTTGCCAATACGGTGTGCATCATGTGGATATTGATGCAAAGAAGATGGAAAGGTTCCGTGATAGGCTAGATGGCAAGTTGTATGAGCGACTTAACCTGCTCGAGCCCGAGAATTTCCATGAGCTCGTGAACAAGGCTATATCCTAAGAGGATGCAATGAAAAAGGCCCACAGAGACAAGAAGAGGCCGTCTGGTTTTGCTCTAGGTAGCGGAAATAACAAGAAGTTTCGCTTTGTGAAAAAGAATGTTCCAAACTCATCCCAACAATCTTCAACTGGACGCTGGATAATGAAGCCACCCCAGGACAAACCTTCAGGGGATTTTCAGTTCTGCAACGCTCCGCAACAGTCTCCGAAGCCTAATGCACCCCCACGTAACATCAGTGATCGCCGTTGTTTCAACTGTGGTCAGCCAGGGCATTTCATCTGTGATTGCTCCAAGCCCAAGCAGAACAAGCCCAACCCACCGAATCAAGGTGCATGGAACAAGCCTGCCACTCCGGCTAAGAAGCCAATGGTTCAAGTCCGCCAAGGCAAAATGAACTTCACCACCATGAGTGACATTCCAGAGGGAGCTTCAGTGCTCAGGGGTACATTCTCTATCAATGACACTCTTGTTAAGCTTTTGATTGATTCTGGGGTTACCCACAGTTTCATAAGTGAAAACCTATTAGGCAAACTAGGTTTAAGGCGATCACATACCAAATCGGCTTGAAAAATTATCATGCCAGGTGGAAACATCTCTTCCCACATAGTAGCTTTTGGAATTCCTTTAAAGCTAGGAAGTAAGAATATTCAATCAAATCTTGTAACCATAAATTTGGAAGGTATGGATGTTATCTTGGGTATGGACTGGATGACCCAGCATAAGGTGGTTCTAGATATATCAGGTAGAATTGTAGAATTCAATTCCCCTACGATCGGGCACACTACCTTGTACCTACCTTTCAAGGACGGTACAGATTCTTGTGCCTATGTGACCACTATCTCCCATCTTGATGAAATTCCAGTAGTTTGTGAGTATCCAGATGTCTTTCCTGATGAATTGCCTGATATGCCACCAAACAGAGATGTCGAGTTTGTAATTGAACTCCAACCGGGTACTGCACCCATTTCTAAACGACCTTATCGTATGCCTCCCAAAGAACTAGCCGAACTGAAAAACCAACTCCAGGAGCTGTTAGATAAGGGTTATATTCGCCCGAGCTATTCTCCTTGGGGTTGTCCCGCTCTCTTTGTCAAAAAGAAGGATGGTAGCTTGAGGCTGTGTCTAGATTACAGGCCGCTCAATGAAGTAACCATCAAGAACAAATATCCTCTTCCCCGAATCAATGTTCTTTTTGATCAATTGGCTGGAGCCAAAATTCTCTCCACAATCGACTTTCATTCTGGTTACCACCAAATCAAAATTCGACCTTGTGACGTTCCTAAAACTGCTTTCTCCACTCGTTATGGTCTTTACGAGTTCTTTGTGATGTGCTTTGGTCTCACAAATGCCCCAGCCTACTTCATGTACCTCAAGAACTCCGTGTTTATGACGGAGCTCGACAAATTCGTAGTGGTCTTTATCGATGATATCCTCATCTACTCCAAAAGTGAGAAGGAGCATGCCAAACACATTCGGATTGTCCTACAACGTTCGTAAGATCATTAGCTTTATGCTAAGTTCTTCAAATGTGAATTTTGGTTGGATACTATGAAATTCTTGGGCCACACTATTTCCAAAGATGGTATCTCCGTAGATCCTAGCAAAGTCCAAGAGGTGATGGATTGGAAACCACCCAAGTCCGTACACCAAATCCGCGGTTTCTTAGGTTTGACGGGTTACTACCATCGATTCATTCCGGATTTCTCCAGGATCGCTAAACCTATGACCGAACTGCTCAAGAAAGGAGTGAAGTTCATGTGGAGTGAAGCATGTGAGAAAGCCTTCCACACCTTGAGGCAACACTTAACTTCAGCCCCAGTGCTAGTGCAACCAGATAATTCCAAACCTTTTGACGTTTTCTTTGACGCGTCAGGCACGGGTCTCGGTTGTGTTCTTATGCAAGAAGGCTGAGTCATTGCCTATGCTTCATGGGCACTTCGACCTCATGAGATCAATTATCCCACCCATGATCTTGAGTTAGCAGTTGTTGTCCACGCTCTCAAGATATGGAGACATTATATGATGGGTAATCGATGTAATATCTTCATTGATCACAAGAGTCTCAAATACATCTTTACTTAGTCAGAGCTAAATATGAGGCAAAGGAGATGGCTTGAGTTGATTAAGGATTATGACCTAGAAGTGCACTATCACCCCGGGAAAGCAAATGTTGTTGCAGATGCTCTTAGCCGCAAAGTTCACTGCAATCATCTAGAGTTGGAGCCAGTTAGTGACCCATTATGTGAAGAGATGAGACTACTCAACTTGGAAGTAGCGGACCAAGGAAATCTTTATGCCTTAGCTGCCGAATCCAATTTGTATGATAGAATTGTCACTACCCAATGCAATAACGAAGACATACAAATCATCAAACGGAAACTAGCAGAGGGAGATCCCAAGTATACCTGTTTCCAGAAGGATCACAAAGATGTGATCTGGTTTGGGAAATGCCTTGTAGTTCCTGTCGACCCAAAAATTTAGAAGACCATCTTTGATGAGGCTCATATGTCCAAGTTCTCTATTCACCCCGGTAGTACTAAGATGTACCAAGATTTGAAGCAAAATTTTGGGTCGTCCAATATGAAGTTGATATAGCCAAGTATGTAGTCGAGTGCGATACTTGCCACTGGATGAAAGCAAGCCATTTGAAATCGGCAGGTGTACTGCAATCGTTGTCGATACCCATGTGGAAGTGGGATGACATTAGTATGGACATCATTGTGGGCTTATCCCTGACAACTAGAAAGAAAGATTCTATCTGGGTTATCATGGACAGACTCACCAAGACCGCCCATTTCATTGCAATGCATACTACTTATTCAGTGCATCAATATGCAGAGATATACATGGATCAAATAGTTCGTTTGCATGGAATTCTGAAGACCATAATCTCTAATAGAGGGACTCAGTTTGTAGCTCGTTTCTGGGAGCAGTTACATGAGTGCTTAGGAACCAAATTGATTCGTAGTTCCAGCTATCACCCGCAGACTGATGGTCAGACCGAAAGGATAAATAAAATTTTGGAAGACATGCTACGAGCAAGCATCTTACACTTTGATAAGAGTTGGGATAAGTGTTTGTCCTTAGCAGAGTTCTTTTATAACAATAGCTATCAATCTCGCTTGAAGATGACCCCATTTGATGCTCTTTACAGACGAAGATGTCACACCCTGTTGAATTGGTCAGAAGCAGAGAAAGGACACTCTTGGTCCGGACATAGTTAAAGATGCCGAAGAAAAGGTGCAAGTGATAAAGGAGAATTTGAAGTTGGCTCAGATGAGGAAAAAGAGTTATCATGATAAGGGAACGGAACCCTGACAGTTTGAAGTGGGAGATTATGTGTACCTAAAAGTTTCCCCTACCAATGATGTGGAAAGGTTCAGTGTTAGAAGTATGTGGGCTAGTGGCTTATCGTATTCAACTGCAAGAATGGTTTTCCGCAATCCACAATGTGTTTCATGTGACCCAATTAAAGAAGGGAATGCCGATGCTGAAAAACGAAGTAATCACAGAAGCTAATGCTTAGATTGAGCCGGATTTCTCGCTCATCGAACATCCACTGAGAGTGTTGGACTGAAAGGAGAGAAAGACCCGAAGGTAAACCGTAAGAATGTACAAGATACAGTGGAGTCATCACACGGAGGAAGAAGCAACTTGGGAGACAGAAGAATACCTCAACACCAAGTACCCAGGCTTCCTGCAATCTTGAAACCGTGAGTCTCTGCTACCTATCTTGTTTTCATAAATCGAATCTCGAGACGAGATTCCATTTAAGGGTGTAGGCTGTGACGCCCCAGGTTTTTATTTAACCCTAATTGGCGGTCAACTCTGCTGACAGTGGTCAAATCACTGTCACACCTGGGTCCTCACCTCGCAAACGTCACCAATCAACCTTAATGACTCTATTGATCAAGTCAACAAACACTAGTAGTCAACCCTCGGTCAAAGTTGGAGTCAAACCCTACCTCAACCCTAGTGACCCTGAATGTCTTCCGAAACTTTTGCCGCGTTCTCCAAAATTCACCTAAACACTTAAAAATCTACCTTTATGAAAGTTGTCCAGCTTGTTGAGGGACACAACTTTCATGTTGATTGGCATTTCAGATTTTGAGGGGAAAAAGGTAAAAAACTAGGTCAACTGACAGTACCTCCTATTCACTGACACCAAGTGGCATTCAAAGTTCGCAAGCCTCTACTGCAAAATCTGTTCAGAAAAACCCCATATGGCCTTTGTGAAAGTGGTAGAGGATAGTTAGATCTACAATTCTCCTATTCATCGTTTGGTACACTTCTATTCAAAAATTTGGAGTTATTTGTGCTCAAACAGGGACTCACCAAAATAAAATCGCGTCGGTCGCGCTCTGCGCCGCGACGTCGCGCCGCGACGCCGAGTCCTCACCCGCACCCCTAGGCGTTCGCACCCGTGCGCCGCCCGAGGCCACCACCGGCCTAGGCCGCACACCACCCGAGCCGCACTCCTTTCTTAGGCTGTCACGCGCCCCGCGATGCTTGGAGTCCGCACCGCGCCACGCGCCGGCGCGTCATCCGCGCCGTACTGGCTGGAAGCACGCCGCTCGGCCCAGCGGTCCATCCGTGGCCTTCCCTCCCTCGTGGGCCTTACTACGACCGGAGCCGCCACACCATCATCGCTGCTGGTAGGGCCACCCCTATTTAAGGCGCCCGCCTTTCTCCTCACGCCTGCACCGCCGTTCCACCTTGCCCACCATGGCTGCCACCTAGCAAGCTCTCGCCCTGCTCGCCCTCTTGGCAACCACACGTGTGAGCACCTCCCCAGTGACCCCTAGCACCTCCCCGGGTCGCGCATTGCCCATCCGTGCGCCCCTGTCGCCGGAACCACGAGCCGCCGCGGCCAGTGCCGAGGACACCGCTGCGCGACATGACTAGGGCAGCCCCGACCCCAATTCTAGAGCCAAACCGACCCTAGGTGATCCACTTGACCTTTCCCACCTTTCCCGCGGCCAAGAGCGCCGCCGGCCTCGCTGGATTCCGGCAAGTCGCGCCGCCCATTTGGTCTAGGGACCAAATTGTCTGTGTTTTAGACCGGCAACTGTTGACGGTTAATAGTTGTCTCAAAGTTCGTTTATGACTTGCAAGCGGACAAGTCTCCCGTCGTAGTCTAGGAACCCTTCTTCCTTCGAGTGGTGAACCCAAGGTATCGAATCCGTGGAACAAATGTGTGACGCAAAAGTTGATCTAGTAAATCCAAGTAACTCCAATCTTCGGTAAAAGAAACCCTAATGCATCTAGGTAGAAGACACGAAACTAATCTAATCTACTAAAGACCGGAGATAACAAAGTAATATTGGGTAGATAAATCGATCTATATAGATCGGGGTAAGCCTTTTGTTGAAGTTCCAAGCAAGAGAAGAACTAGCAAATCGAATCTTATAAGAAGCCTCTTTAAATCGTGGTTTCCTGTCCAAATCCGAAAACATCCGCCTTTCGGAATCCTCGTTCTGTCACAACGTATCCCTACTCATGTGGGGAGCTTAGGGCGAGTCAAAAGACAAGTCGAGATCCGGCGTGTACCTCTAGCCACCGCGGCTACAAGAACACCCTATGTAATCTATCTCGAGAATAGAATTGGAATAAGCAAAGCCGATCGAAAAACGAAATCTTCGAGGAAACACTTGATCGCTAGGAAAAGATTCAACTTGATAATTCAACTATAACAATGATACATACACAAGATCACCACCGGGATCCTTCCTTGATCTTGCTTCTAGCTCCGGGAACTCCGACGTGGTCTTCCGTGCAAGGTTCCCACGTCGGCTAGGGAAACCCTAGTCAACTAGCTCGACCCTCTCCTCTCTGAGATGGTGTCCCTCTCTTCTCTACTCCTCGACGGCCGATGACGAATTAGATCATCTGTGGCTCTCGGTCAGGGGCTATAAATAGCCTGAATGGCGGCTAGGGCAAAGGAGGGGGCAAACGGGCCCTGGACTGGGCTGGGCCGACCGGCCTGGGCCGGCCGAACTGTGTCGGTGTTTTAGACCGGCTACCTACTAAGGGGAGTACCCAAAGTAGATGAATGTGGCCTCGTCGAGATCGGTAACTCGAAGGAAGAGACACGTGGCACACAATTTAGACAGGTTCGGGCCGCGAGGTGCGTAATACCCTACGTCCTGTATGCTGCGTAGCTCTGGATTGATTGGGCACGATTACAAGATGGTGCAATAGTGCACCGTGAGTTGTATATGATCCTAGAGAACAGTCCCTGCCTCGCCTTATATAGTCCGGGTGGCAGGGTTAAAAGTCGGAGTAGGGAGAAAGTACTAGTCGGGTACGTCTAGGAGTCTTCCATACAGTGCAGGACATGTACAGCTTCCTAACCGAGTAATTCTCCTCTGTAGTCCTTGTGCTCCACGCCTTCAGGTGCCGTGTAGTGCAAGCCGGGTAGTCCCAGGGGCCCACCGAGTAGTCGGTCCTGGTACCCACCGAGGTAGTGGGCCCAGGGAGGTCCATACGACAAGCCCCCGAGTACTTTGTAGTCGAGGAGGATAGCTTCAAGTAGTCTTGACGGCCTTAACGAGTAGTCATCAAGCGTCCCCGAGTACTACAAGTCAAAAGTCCTCAAGAGTAGTCGAAGCATCCCGAGGCTGGAATGTACTCCAGCTGATGTTTGAGCAATCTTGAAGTCTTCTCGAGTAGTCCCAAGCGTCATCGAGTGCTGCCTTCGAAGGTCTTCAAAAAACGCCCGTCTTGTCTTGAAGCCAAAGCTGATATGGAAGTGCGATTGCAAAATTGCACTCCATATGGAGTAGCCCCCGAGCCTTAGGTTGAGCCGCAGGCTCTGGCTGAGGGTCCAGCTGAAGTCTTGGCAAGAAAATCCCGAAAAATCCGGAGAGAAAAAACCGAAGGACACGTGGCACGGAGTCCCCGAGCCTTGAGTCGAGTACTTCCTCTCGAAATGAAGGGTCATCTTGAAGAATGCGTCCTGAGATGCTCCTGAGACTAGCCGCTTCCCAGGTAGTCGAGTAGAAGTAGCCGAGCCCCCGAGGTGAGGCGCGTCGACTAGTAGAATGCGAAGGGTCACGCGCAGCCGCTGAGTCAGCCGAGCGAGGACTTATCGATCTGGCCGTTGGAGGGCCGGTTTGACTTATAAATAGAAACCAAAACCCTTAGGGTTTTTCACCCATCTGTGTTGTCATTTCGATTCGATCTGAGGTAGATCCACTTCCAGCGCACGCCGCCGCCGTAGTAGATCCAAGTGCGCCGCCACCCAGAGCTTTCAGAGTAGCCCCTGAGCGGATGCGCGTGAAGACGCCCTGTACTTGGAGAATGAAGCCTTCACCGTCCAAGTCTGCGAAGGTCGCCGGGAAGAAGAGGGGCCGCGAAGAGGCCGTTGCGGCTGCAACTAGAGCAGTGCCGCCGATGTCTCCACCGGGAGCAGATCCAAGCCGCGAGTGGAAGAAATCAAAGGTGAAGACCGAGGATCTGTTGGCCCTTCTGAACAGTGGATTTATCCGAGAGAAGGAGGTGGATATGTGGAGGGCCGCCGCCGGAGATCCGTATCCAACGGAGAAAGCCGAAGATGAGATCCCGATGTTTGCGCGTTTCGTGGAGCGCGGACTTGCGCTTCCGGCTAGTGATTTCTTCAAGGGCCTCATCGGGTACTACGGAGTTGAGTACCTCAATCTGAACCCTAACGGAATTTTCCATACCGCGGTCTTCGTTCATTTTTGTGAAGCATTCCTTGGGATCAAGCCGCACTAGATCCTCTTCCGGAAGTTCTTCCGGGTGAAGCCGCAGCCGAGCACCAGCAATCCAAGAGTAGTCGGAGGGGCCGGCATCCAGATGAGGGAAGACGCCGCCGTGCAGTACCTGGCGTACAGGCTCATTGACTCCAACGCCGATTGGAAGGCGAGGTGGTTCTACATCACGAACCACCATCCCGGCCTGCCGAAGCCGAGTGGGAGGCAGCCCAGGCACCGCGACTAGTGGAACACGAAGCCCACAATGCAGGAGGGGATCCAGCTCCCCGAGCTGCTGGCACGCATCAAGGTGTTCAGAGAAGCTAGACTTAGGGCCGAGCACGTGGCCTTCAGTTTCATGAAGTGTAGGGTGCAGCCACTGATGGTCCGCGACACCTTGGGCTTCGAGTACACCGGCGACGACGACACGTCGCGGATGCCCGGAGGCGAGATGGACGACGATGACATCATCGAGAGGCTGACGCGGATCTTCAAGGATATGCCGCCGTACACGGTGTGCCCCGTCCAGGAGTACTCCGCCGCGAGCCCGCCAAAGGAGGTAAGTAGTCGTACTCCCCTAGTCGAGTAGTCCTTGCTTGGAGCAGACGCCCTGATGTCTTGTGTCTTGCAGGATGACTTGAAAATGTTCGTCTCCGAGCCGCAGCCACCCCCTCAGAGGATCGAGATACTGAAGGATGGGAAAGCCAAAGCCAAGGAGCAGCGAGAAGTCGGTGAAGGCGATGACACCGTCATCGTGGAGGACACCTCCGACGATGACGACGACGAAAAGACGTTGCAGGACCGCTTTCAGGTGCGGTCGAGGTTTAGCCGTCCAGGCTTGCCTCATGTACCTCTTGTGCAAGACCCGCCGGCTAGCCTGGAGGCTAGTCTGGCTGCGCCGCCACGGAAGCCGCGCAACCCCGCCCGCAAGCGGGTGGCGAAGAAGCTGAGGGTCTCAGAGACCACGCCTCAAGAGGTAAGATATCATGACTAGTGTAGTCGAGTACCCATCATGCGAGTACACTTGCTGATGAGTAGTCTTCCTTGTCTCCAGGAGGTGCCGTCAACGGAGCCCGTCGAAGCGGGCGACGAAGGCGAGTGGGACACAGTGGGGGAGCCCGCTGGAAGTCGTAGTCCAGCCCCCACTGTCGAACGGCTCATAGCGTAGTTGGAGCGCCATCCCCCTGCTCGTCAAGAGAGCACGGGACCCGCAGCCCCCACCGTCGAAGAGGTGGTGCCTGCAGGAGTGCAGGAGGGCGCTACACCATCTGCCGTTGCTGCAGAGGAGGCAGCGGCTGCAGAAGCGCAGGAGGAGGCGCCCGCCGAGGGTGGACTGGTAGATATTGCCAGCATCCTCGGTGCCCCGGCCGTGACGATAGTCCGGTCCAGCCTGTAAGTGCTGAGCCTCCCCGAGTAGTACTTGGTGTAGTGGTCGGACTTGAATGACAACTAGCTTTGTGTACTTCTGCAGGAAATCAACAAACTTGTCCTGGGAGGGAGATGAGCCCTCCGCGACGGTGGCGGAGGAAGAAGTCGCGCCGCCCGTCGAGGAGTCAACTCCTGCTCCCCAGGTGGAGTCCGAGGCGCCGGCTGCTGAAGCTGCGTTGCCCGAGGCCAGCGTGGTCGAGGGTAAGTGTTCTGCTGTGGGTTTAATCTTCCCCATAGAGTAGTCATAGTTGCTGATGAACTTGACGTCTTCTTGTCAGGCGTCGAGGCCGAAGGGAGCGACATCCCTGCGGTGGTGCCTATGGAGAAGTCGACACCACAAGCGCCAGAGGCTGCTGAGGGAGCCCCCGAGCCGATGGATGAGGTCGCCGAGGAAGCTGCCGCGGCGACCGGAGGAGTGGAGCCACCGTGCCACCAGAGGTTGCTCTGGAGGTGGCTATCCGCTCCCCGGAGATCCAGGACGCAGAGCCCATCCGCTCTGCGCCGATGACGGAAGCCACCGCGAGTAGTCGTGGCGGGGTGGAACTGCTCGCGGACGATCTGGTGGACCCGGCAACGGTGGCCAGGCACCTGGAGGCAGTCCGCCAGGCCGAGCAGTGGATGAAGGTAAGTAGCCTTAGCTCTTGAGTAGTCAATACTCTGTTGTTGAGTACTCGTTGACGTGTGTTGTCTGTGCAGAACGTCGTGGAGAGGTCCCGCGAGAAGTCCAACATGCTGCAGGGCTTTGGTGACGCGGTGCTCCGGGCTGAGGCACTGGAAGATCAGCTTGTGAAGTCGCGGAAGCACACGGCCGCCATGCAGTCCAAGCTCGACGCCGCCTTTGCCAAGTATCACAATGACATCCAAGAGCTGCAGGTAAAGGGCGATGACTTGGTGCGGA
Source organism: Cenchrus americanus (assembly GCA_947561735.1). Lineage (NCBI taxonomy): Eukaryota > Viridiplantae > Streptophyta > Magnoliopsida > Poales > Poaceae > Cenchrus > Cenchrus americanus. The sequence continues at coordinate 157,075,315 of OX387242.1, read as the reverse complement.
AGAACAAGAGCCTCCGCAAGAAGAACAAAGGTACGCTGCTGGACTTGTCGGGTAGTTGTTGGAGGTCGAGAGGTAGTTTGACCCACTTCGCTTTGTTGTATTTGCAGAGCTTGAGGGCCAAGTGGAGCAGTTGAAGTCCTCGGAGACGAGTATGAAGAACCTCTTCTACCGGGAGCAGGAAGCCCGCCAGGTACTCGAGCTCGACTACAAAGAACTTGCCTTCGAGTGCGAGAAGCACATGGAGCTTCGGATTGCATCGACCGTGATCTCGTCAAGCTTGCTACAAATCATTGCAGAAGTTGAATGAAGATTGCGAGGCGCTGCGGGCCCAACTGAAGGATCTTGAAGAAGCCGCGCTGCCGATCGCAAGACTCTTGGTTCCTCATCCGGGCGGCCCCAAGATCGCTCCTCTCGCGGATCGCCTCAGGGAAGCCCCCAGCAGGCTGGCGGCATATGTGAAGCACATGGCGAGGTCGATCCCGAAGCAGATCTTGGCCTTCATGAAGTCCTACTTCCCGAAGGCCCCGGTGGAGGTAGTCGCTGGCGGGGTTGCCGCCAACTGCACCGATGAGCAGTATGCGGAGCTGCTGGAGCAGATGGCTCCCATCGCGGAGCAAGTAGCTGATAAGCTCAATCTCCAGTAGCCCTGTAATAGTTAGCTAGTAGCCAAAGTTGTACAAAAACAATTGTAATGGAATTGCTTAAGTATTAATGAAGGAAAAATTCCAGCAATGAGTACTCGTAGTCGCGATCTCAGAGTGCGGAGCCCATCGTGGAGTGGATGCGAGTAGTCGTACTCGGCAGTAGTGGTCCCGTTGAAGGGAGTAGACAGTAAAGAAGTTGATGAACGATCAAACTTTATTAGCGAAGAAGTACACACGGATGGTCGGGGCCGTAGTTACGGAGTAGTCGCCCGGACCGGAGGCCGCTTACGGTACCGAGTAGTGCTAGGGCGGGTAGCCGCTTACAGCAGTAGATCCGTAAGTAGCCGTGTAGGCTGGATCTTGGAGTACATGGTCTCTTAGTAGACCGCTGCTAGAGTCCTTGACGCTAGTCGCAGCCCAGGATCCGTAGGTAGCCACGCGGGCTGGATCCTGGAGAGGGGTAGTCCTTAGACTGGAGCCAGGACCCGGAGGCCGCTTACGGCAGAGGGGTGTTGATGTAGTCGTGTAGACTTGAACCCGGAGTAGTCGTGTAGACTAGGCGTAGAATCGACAGAGCTGGTCGACGTTCCACGAGTTGTTGATGTCTTCACCTTCAAGTGTCTGGAGGCGGTAGGAGCCCAGCCCAGTCACCTTTACTACGGTGAAGGGACCTTCCCAAGGGGAGCTGAGCTTGTGTTGTCCTTCCGTGTTCTGGATGTGACGGAGGACGAGATCACCAATGTTGAAGGAGCGTTCCTTGACGTTGCGATCGTGGTAGCGTCGGATACCCTCTAGGTACCTTGCTGATTGGACGAGGCTGTCGATGTCAACTCGTCTGCTGTCTTCTAAGACGCCTTCGTCATAGTACTCCACTGCTGGCGAGTTCCATATGACATCGGCAGGGAGGATTGCTTCGGAGCCGTAGACCAGGAAGTAAGGGGATTGCCCCGTTGGCTTGGATGGCTGAGTCCGTAGCCCCCAGAGTGCGTTGGGTAGTTCCTTGATCCACTTGCCCCCTTTGGAGTTAGCAGCGTCGTGTAGCCGCTTCTTGAGAGCGTCGAGCACCATCCCATTGGCACGCTCGACTTATCCGTTGGCCCGAGGATGGGCAACTGAGACGTATCGGACGTCGATCCCGCTGTTCTCGCAGTACTCCAGAACTGGTGGTTATTGAAGTTGGAGCCCAGATCTGTGATGATGCAGTGGGGTAGTCCGTAGCGATGTACAAGTTCATCCAGGAAGTCGAGTACTCTGTCAGTCTTGGGGCATGTGACCGGCTTGACCTCGATCCACTTGGTGAACTTGTCGATGGCCACCAATACTCTGTTGAAACCACCTGGCGCAGTTGGCAGTGGCCCAATCATGTCGAGCCCCCAGCAGGCAAAGGGCCAGGTTGGCGGTATGGTGACTAGCTTGTAGGCCGGGACGTGTTCTTCGCTTGGCGAAGTACTGGCATCCCTGGCACCTTCTGACGAGTTCTTCGGCATCGCCCAGAGCTGTGGGCCAGTAGAAAGCTCGCCGGAAGGCCTTGCTGACCAGCGTGCGTGAGGACGCGTGGTTTCCGCAGACGCCCTTGTGGATATCCTCCAAGATGTCCTTGCCTTCTTCCCGAGGGACGCACTTCATGAGTACTCCAGAAGATGCGCCCCGCTTGTAAAGCTTGTTTCCGACGAGGACGTAGGACTTGGCACGGCGGACGAGCTGCTCGGCCGAGTTCTATTCGGAGGAAACCTTCTGCTCGCTGAGGTAGTCGATGAAGGGTTGCCTCCAGTCCACGTCGATCATCATGACCTCCTGTCCAGCTTGTGGGTGAGCTGGGACAGTGGTCGGTGGCGCCGGCTCCGTGATGGATGGCGCGTGAAGCTCGTGAACGAAGACACCCGCTGGTACTTGAGCGCGGGTAGATCCGAGTTTCGAGAGGACGTCCGCTGCAACGTTGTTGTCGCGGACGATGTGATGGAACTCGAGACCGTAGAACTTGTTCTCGAGCTTGCGGACTTCTAGGCAGTAGGCGTCCATGTTCTCCTTGTTCGGTCCTAGGACTTGTTGACTTGGTTGATGACCACTGCGGAGTCGCCGTAGACTAGTAGCCGCTTGATGCCTAGTGAGGCCGCGAGGCGGAGCCCGTGTAGGAGAGCTTCGTACTCGGCTTCGTTGTTTGAGACCTTCCAGAGGATCTGCAGGACGTACTTGAGTTGTTCGCCCGTTGGAGAGATCAGGAGTACCCCTGCACCTGTGCCCTCGAGGTTGAGTGAGCCGTCGAAATACATCACCCAATGCTCTGGTAGCACGGTGGGAGTAGGTAGCTTGTTCTCCCGCCACTCCGCCATGAAGTCGACAAGTTCCTGCGACTTGATGGCTGTGCGTGGCTCGAAGTCGATGGTGAGGGCGCCGAGCTCGACTGCCCACTTGGAGATTCTTCCAGTAGCGTCTTGGTTCTGCAGGATGTCGCCGAGCGGGTAGTCGGTGACGACGGAGATCGAGTACTGCTGGAAGTAGTGTCGTAGCTTCCGTGAGGTGATGAGTACTGCGTACAGGAGCTTCTGCACAGGCTGATAGTGTGCCTTGGACTCTGATAGAACCTCGCTGACGAAGTAGACTGGGCGCTGGACTGGGTAGGCGTGGCCGTCTTCTTGCCGCTCGACGACGATGGTAGTACTGACCACGTGGGTAGTCGCAGCGAGGTAGAGCAGTAGCTGCTCGCCCTTGTGAGGAGCCGTGAGGATCGGTGGCTTCGATAGGAAGTCCTTGAGCTGGGCAAGGTCTTGATCCGCCTCTAGAGTCCACACGAACTTCTCTTGATGCTTGAGTAGTTTGAAGAAGGGGAGCCCCCGTTCTCCGAGCCTCGAGATAAATCTGTTCAATGCCGCCATGCACCCGGTCAGCTTCTGGACGTCTTTGATGCTCATGGGAGCTTTCATGCTGGTGATGGCGGAGATCTTCTCGGGGTTGGCTTCGATGCCACATTGGCTAATGATGAAGCCGAGTAGTTTGCCCGAAGGTACGCTGAAGACGCACTTGTTTGGGTTGAGCTTCCAGCGGTACTCGCGCAGTGATGCGAAAGTCTCTTCAAGGTCGTCGATGAGGGTACTGGAGTTTCTGGTCTTGACGACCACGTCATCCACGTAGGCTTCGATGTTCTTGTTGAGTTGCCTCTTGAAGCAGGCCTGGATAGCTCGTTGGTAGGTAGCGCCGGCGTTCTTCAACCCGAAGGACATGGTCGTGTAGCAGTACGCGCCAAACGGGGTGATGAACGCGGTCTTCTCCTGGTCTTCTTCCTTGTTCGCGATCTGGTGGTACCCAGAGTAGCAGTCAAGGAAGTAGAGCAGGTCGTAGCGCGCCGTGGAATCGATGACTTGATCAATCCGCGGCAACCCGAAGGGGTCCTTGGGGCAGTGCTTGTTGAGGTCGGTGTAGTCGACGCACATCCTCCACTCGTTCGAGTTCTTCTTGCGGACGAGGACGGGGTTGGCGGGCCACTCAGGATGGAAGACTTCTCTGATGAAGCCGGTCGCGAGTAGTTTGGCGAGTTCCTTCTTGATGGCGTCCTGTCTATCGTCGGCAAAGCGTCGGAGGTGTTGTCTCTTGGGGGTGGCCTTAGGATCGACGTTGAGGCAGTGCTCAATCAACTCCCTGGGCACTCCTGGCATGTCTGCTGGCTTCCACGCGAAGATGTCACGGTTAGCCCGAAGGAAGCTGATGAGCGCGTCTTCCTATTTGGGGTCGAGGCCAGCCCTGATGGTGGTGGTCTTGCTGGGGTCGCCTGTTCCGAGGTCGATCGTCTTGACGAGTACCTCCTCAGGTGGCTGAGGCTTGTTGGCGCTGTCAGACTTCTCTGGGATGTCCAGTTCACTTGTGGCAAGCTTCTTCGACGCGGCGTAGACCTCCATCATCGCGTTGGGTACTTGATTCGTAGAAGCGATCTCCACGGCTTCTGTGTCGCAGTCGTGAGAGATCTTCGAGTCCCCTTGAAGAGAGAGTACACCAGCTGGGCTTGGCATCTTGAGTACCAAGTAGGTGTAGTGGGGCACCGCCATGAACTTGGCGTGGCCGGTCTGCCGAGGATGGCGTGGTAGGAAGTCTCGAAGTCCGCGACCTCGAACTTGATGTACTCGGTATGGTAGTTGTCCCGAGATTCCCCGAAGGTAACTGGCAGGACCACGGAGCCCAGTGGAATAGCCGCGTTGCCGGGGACGATGCCGTAGAAGGGCGTGTTGCTCTTGGTGAGCATGTGGGTGATGTCGAGCTTCATCTTTTTCAGGGTCTTGGTGAAAAGGACGTTGAGCCCGCTTCCACCGTCGATAAGCACCTTGTTGAGTTTGGAGCCCGCGACCACCGGCTTCAGGACGAGGGGGAACCGTCCTGGTTCAGAGTAGCTGGTCCATTGATTCGCGCGGGAGAAGGTGATGGGTACCTCCGACCACCTGAGAGGGGTCGGGACCGCTGGCTCAATGGACATGACTTCACGACGGGTAGCCTTCTGCTCCCGCCTGCTGGGAAGTCCGCCGAAGAGGACGTTGACGGTCTTGTCAGGCTCCTGGAAGTCGTTGTTGTCGCCATCCTTCTTCTTGCCCTTTTTGTCGTGAGAGTGCGGTGGCTCCGGCGTATCCTTGAGTGCGTGCCTGAGTTGGTAGCATTGCTCGGTGGTGTGGTTGCCGTTTGGGTGCCACGGGCACCTTTCCTTCAGCAGGTCCTTGAAGCTGCCGGAGTTCTTCTTCGAGTTCTCCTTCACAGGGCGCTGGATAGCCGCGACAGTGTTGTCTGGCTTGCGCTTGCGGTTGGGACCCGAGTAGTAGTAGTTGTTGTTGTTGCGACCGCCTTGGTTCGCGTTGTTGCCGCTGCCGCCGCCCTGGTTCTGCTTGCTCTTGCCACGGATGGCGTCGTACTTGGCATTGGCCTTTTCTTCTTCATCCGCCCAGGACGTGATCATGTCCTTGAGGTGGGGGATGGACCTGGGGCGGTGACGACCAAAGTCTTCGAAGGTGCGGCGGTGGTAGAGACCGTCTTGGAAGAGGTCGATGACCTCCTTGTCGGTGACGTCGACGACGGTAGCGCGCTTGTCGAAGAAGCAGCGCATGTACTTGCGGAGGTTCTCGCCTTGTTCCTGCTTGACGATGGCCAGGTCCATGCGAGTACCCGATCGGCCCATGGCGCCCGCGAAGTTGCTGGTGAACTGCTCCTTCAGCTGGTCTCACTTGTCGATTGAGTGCGTGTCCAGCGACTCGAGCCATGTGAGTGGAGCTTGGTCCAGGCAGAAGGGGAAGTAGAGGCACTTGGTGTCGTTGTTGCCGCCAGCGTTCTCGATGGAGAGGGGTAGCACCTGAGCCACTGGATGGGGTCCTGCTTCGCGTCGTACTTGGTGATCCCCAAAGGCTTGAACTTGTCGGGGAGGAGCAAGTTGCGAAGGAGAAGGCGGGGAAGCCGTCGCCGTCGCTTGCGGTGGTCGACTTCTTCCGCCGCAGCTCCTCAATCTTCTGGCGGGCGTCGTAGCCGCCTTGTGAGGCACCAGAGGCGTGGCTGTTCGCGTGGCCTCGGCCGCCGCGAGCGCCGCCGCCGCCGGCCCTCCCGTTGGCTCCATGGTTAGAGCTTCCGCCGTCGGCCGCCGCCGCCGTCGGGGTCGTGGCCGCCGCCGCCGGCCGGAGCGCGGTGGGGGATGACCTTGCGGTTGTTGTTGTCACGCTATGGAGGTCCGCCGGCGTTGGAGCGATGACGGTTCGGCTCGGCTGGGAGCTCAGCTCGAGTACGGTTGGGACCGTTGTTGGTGCTGCGACTTGTGGCTTCATTGTTGCGGTGCCTGGCTGGAGAAGGTTGGTTGACTCTGTTGTCGACCCGCATGAAGTAGGCGTCTTCAGCGAGCTTGGAGATGACCTCTCCAGCGCGTATGCCCTGAGCCTGGCATGCGATCACTGTGATCGACATGAGGCATTGCTCAGGGGTAGTGTGTACTCTGCTCTCGACCGCCTCGAGGGCTTCCGCAAGATTGCGGACGGGGAAGTTGTCACGGAGGCGTCGGCGACGTTCGCTGCGCTTCCGATTACGCTCACGTCGAGCGTCTCTGTCTGCAGGGTTCTCGTTTGGTGCAGCATCAGCAGAAAGCTCGTCGGAGGAGATGTCTTCCAGGTATCTGTCCTGGGCCGTCCCTGAAGGTCCTGGGGCGTCGCCAGCAGCCATGAAGACTTGGCGATCGGGGGTGCCAAGGCTGGACTCAGAAGGCGCCACCTCCGTTGGTGTGCTCGAGTCAGCCCGGGCTAGCGTCGTTCCCTCCTGGAACGGTAGCGAGTCGATGTAGGCGACGTAGCGTGAGTCTCCGCTTATCAGGTCAGTAGGCTTGCGGTCTGGCCAGTAGACGAATCTCTCGGCCGGTGTGGATGTTATAACCAGCCCAGAGGCCGGCCCTGACAAGGGAGGCTCAGTGGAGTTGTCCTCAGACTCGGGCGCCTCAGGATCCGACCCAAAGTCGAACTCGTAATCAGGGTTCGAGTAGAACTCGGAGAGAGGGTTGGAGTCGAAGCATGGCCGGGGGCGGTGTCGGAATCCGAGTTGTACTCGGGTACGGGCTCCTTGCCGGCCCGGCACGAAGAGGGAGCCCCCGCGCGGGCCCGGCTGAGGATGCGGGGGCCTCGCGTGGAGCGCTCACGTGGTGAGGGGACCGCCTGCGATGGCTGAGCAGCCGGCTCGCATGCGATGGCCCATGGAGACGCCGAGTTCAAGTTGGAAGCGGACTCGAGCTCGAAGTCAGTGTGGCGGTTGAAGAGCGAAATTTCGCCGAACTTGCCGGCGAGTTCGCCTGTGACAACTTCGGGAAGCGTCACGAAACCGGTCTTCGGGTTGGGCGGCATGGTTAGGCGGCGCTGGAAGGAGCCCGCGCCGTCAGCAGTGCAGACCCAGGCGCCGAAGACGATGGTGTCGCCGCGGTTGAAGGCGACGGTTGGCTTGAAGTAGACGGGAGCCGTCGAGTTCGCCATGTGATCTCGAGCGAGATCCCCTACCTGGCGCGCCAGCTGTTGGTGTTTTAGACCGGCAACCTACTAAGGGGAGTACCCAAAGTAGATGAATGTGGCCTCGTCGAGATCGGTAACTCGAAGGAAGAGACACGTGGCACACAATTTAGACAGGTTCGGGCCGCGAGGTGTGTAATACCCTACGTCTTGTATGTTGCGTAGCTCTGGATTGATTGGGCACGATTACAAGATGGTGCAATAGTGTGTTGTGAGTTGTATATGATCCTAGAGAACGGTCCCTGCCTCGCCTTATATAGTCCGGGAGGCAGGGTTACAAGTCGGAGTAGGGAGAGAGTACTAGTCGGGTACATCTAGGAGTCTTCCATACAGTGCAGGACATGTACAGCTTCCTAACCGAGTACTTCTCCTCCGTAGTCCTTGTGCTCCACGCCTTCAGGTGCCGTGTAGCGCAAGCCTGGTAGTCCCAGGGGCCCACCGAGTAGTCGGTCCTGGTACCCACCGAGGTAGTGGGCCCATCCAGGCCCAGCCCGAGGCCTCCTTTGCTCTACGTCGGTTCCCTTGCTTCCTGGATGTTTCCCCCTTCTGCATGTAGGTCCATGTCATCAGTTTCCCTCCGAATTGGGCATTACTCCTTGTCTTGCAAGATTCAGCACTTTTTAGGTTAGGTCCTCAGAGTTTGTCGTCTTCTCGGATCGAGTCCCTGACTTCTTGGAGTTAAGTTTGCTTCATTGCATGACTTGTACGGGGCTTCAAGGTCTTGTCATAAGGTGCTTGATGAACTTATCCCGAAAGTCTTGCTTTCAATGCTAAAACCCTGCATAAACACTAAACTCCAAAACCGACATGCACACGTGAACTTGTTGTACCACGGGGGTTAGTACCAATGGATAAGGTATAAAACTTATGCCAACACCGAAGGTAAACTCATGGCTAGGTTGACGGATTTTCACCGTCAACAGCAACCTACTAAGGGGAGTACCCGAAGTAGATGAATGTGGCCTCGCCGAGATCGGTAACTCGAAGGAAGAGACACGTGGCACACAATTTAGACAGGTGAAGGACCGATTAGGCGACCAGAGAGGGGGGGAGTGAATGGGAGCCGATAAAAATTTTTCTCGAGGGAGATTGAAACTCCGACAAGACGAACTAGCTCGGTCGAACCCCCGAAATCACACACTCCGCACTTCTACCTTCCGTTTGCCAAAACCACGTAGCCACTGAAGTGCTATTGGTCCTAGGAACAAACTCTACCAGCAACCTCAACACACACGCAGCAGCAACAGCGGAAACAACTCGAAAGCCGGCTAACCAGAGGGGGGTGGTTAGACCGGGTATAGGGGGCGGTTAGAGCGCCTCCACCTGGTAACCAAGAAATCCTCCAAAACGCCTCTTCCGAGCACCAAAACTCACCACGGTTTCACCAACAAAGATTTCTGGTCAAGGCCATGCTAGCTACTAGAAAATCCTGGCGAAAACCAAAACTCCACCCAGGGGCCTAGGGGCGGTGTTGACGGTGAAAATCCATCAACCTAGCCATGAGTTTACCTTCGGTGTTGGCATGAGTTTTATACCTTATCCATTGGTACTAACCCCCGTGGTATAACAAGTTCACGTGTGCATGTCGGTTTTGGAGTTTAATGTTTATGCAGGGATTTAGTGTTGAATGCAAGACTTTCGGGATAAGTTCATCAAGCACCTCATGACAAGACCTTGAAGCCCCGTACAAGTCATGCAATGAAGCAATCTTAACTCCAAGAAGCCGGGGACTTGATCCGAGAAGACGACAGACTCCAGGGACCTGACCAGAAAAGTGCTGAATCTTGCAAGACAAGGAGTTGAGTCCAATTCGGAGAGAAACCGACGACATGGACCTACATGCGAAGGGGGAAACATCCGAGAAGCAAGGGAACCGACGCGGGGCAAAGGAGCCCACGGGGCCGGGCCTAAATGGGCCCGGGCCGGCCGGCCCGATCCGGTCGGCCGGTGCCCATTTTGGGCCCAAACGTGCTCTCCTTTGCCCTAGCCGCCAATCGGGCTATTTATAGTCCCCTGACCGAGAGCCACGGAGAGGAGATTTCGTCTTCGGACGCCGAGAAGCAGAGAAGAGAGGGACACCATATCGGAGAGGAGAGGGTCGAGCTAGTTGACTAGGGTTTCCCTAGCCGACGTGGGAACCTTGCATGGAAGACCACGTCGGAGTTCCCGGAGCTAGAAGCAAGATCAAGGAAGGATCCCGGTGGTGATCTTGTGTATGTATCATTGTCATAGTTGAATTATCAAGTTGAATCTTTTCTTAGCGATCAAGTGTTTCCTCGAAGATTTCGTTTTTCGATCGGCTTTGCTTATTCCAATTCTATTCGCGCGATAGATTACATAGGGTGTTCTTGTAGCCGCGGTGGCTAGAGGTACACGCCGGATCTTCCGAAAGAATCTCGACTTGTCTTTTGACTCGCCCTAAGCTCCCCGCATGAATAGGGATACGTTGTGACGAACGGGGGTCTCGAAAGGCGGATGTTTTCGGATTTGGACGGGAAACCACGATTTAAAGAGGCTTCTATTAAGATTCGATTTGCTACTTCTTCTCTTGCTTGGAACTTCAACAAAAGGCTTACCCCGATCCCTCTAGATCGGTTTATCTACCCAATCTTACTTTGTTTTCTCGGTTCTTTAGTAGATTAGATTTATCTTTGTTTTGTGTTCTTATCTAGATGCATTAGGGTTTCTCTTTTACCAAAGATTGAAGTTACTTGGCTTTACTAGATCAACTCTTGCGTCACGCATTTGTTCCACGGATTCGATACCTTGGGTTCACCACTCGAGGGAAGAAGGGTCCCTTGACTACGACGGGAGACTTGTCCGCTTGCAAGTCACAAACGAACTTTGATACAATTATTAACTGTCAACAGGCGGTTAGACCGGCTACCAGGGGCGGTCTAACCTCCTGTACCCAGCAACGAACTCCAACCAAGAACACCTAGCAATCAGCACGAGAATGACCCCAAACTTCCCCCAGACACTCCTCTGGTCAAGGCGAAAAAACTCACAGAGGAAAATCTGGCGAAACAAAACTTCGACCTGGAAATACCCAGGGCGGTTAGACCGCCCCCTGCAGGCGGTTAGACCGCCCCTTCTAGAAAACGAACCCGCGGGTCAAACCTCAACTTCCTTGCGCCCGATCTCCCGAAGCACTCCACGGATTGCAGCAAAACTTCGGGAATAGCTGGGTTACCTCCTGGGCAACCTCTACCTTAAAGGAATCGACCCGAGACGCTCACAATCAAGAGGAATCGAAGAAATCGCTTCTCTAGGTCAAGAACTTGCCCAACTCGAGAAACCACCAAATCGAGTCCGATTCAAAGGAGATTTGGGGGCAAAGTCACCAGCCAAAGAGGCACAAGAACCTCATACGTGACACCCACCAAAAACCCCAAGAAATTGTCCTAAAACACTGCCAACAAAGAGCTCCGAAAATCACCACAAAAGAGACGGGAAAACCAGCATGATGAACAACGCTGAACCATCTATACATACCATGAAAGGTTCGTACAAGGTCTAGCTTGCCACCCAAACATCCATCCCTCTCTCTAGATCTCACATGAAGCTCTCAAGTTAATCCTCTAAAAACCTAAGGAAAATGGAGAACGAAAATGGAAAAATAAATGAGCTAGGGTTCCAAGTGTTGGCTGCCATCCACCCATTCAATGAGTATATATGGAGGCACCCAAAAGACTAAACTACCCTTCACTAATAACTAGGGATACATGCCCCTCGAGGGCGGATTTGGAAGTCTTCATGTCTTCACCATCGGACGGATGCCCGGCGACCGCAACCTGCTTAGCCTCAACACAAGCTTTGTGATCCCGATGCGTGTCCTCCGCTTCGAAGCATCTCGGCGCCGGCGGCCAGGGCGGTCAGACCGCCCCCCCTGGGCGGTTAGACCGGCCCGGGAGATCTGACCGGCCCCAGGCGGTCTGACCGCCCCTCCTGGGCGGTTGAACCGGCCTGGGTGGCCGCGCCTCCTCGTCGAGTCTTTGGCCTCAGTTTTGTGGCTCAACCGCGTAACCCAGTGGTTTTCTGGTGAACCACTGCAAACCCCGCGAACTCGGTGTAGCCTCCGCGAATCTCCACTCATGACTAGGCTCCCACGTAGTCCCGGCTCGCCCTTGGTTTCGAGGCTCTACCAAGAAACCGTCCAAGACTTCATCTTGCTGTTCATGCCACCATGCGGCCCGCACTTGACCCCACTGGCCATCGGGTCCCTCGAACGAAGCCTACTTGTCTTCTCCACACCTGGAGGCCTCACCGGCAACGACCTTTCGCGCTTGTTCTTCACTTGCACCAACACGAGTCAAGCCGCAACCTGCATCTGCAATATTTAGCCAAGAATCAGTCCACACAACGTTGTCAAACACTCATCACACAAGGAAGCGACCATCCACCGGTCCTCGAACCACACATGGTCCTCAATCTCCCCCTTGATGAGTGCATTGACAACACTCTCACATGAAGTAACACAAGAGAAAAGGAAAAGAAAAGAAACAAATAAAAAGAAACCTCAACAAGCGATCGAAAGCCAAAGAAAGGCAAAGAACAAGATCAATTGAAGAAGACAAGTCTCGAACCCCTTAGGCAAGGGCAACGGCTCGACACATCCGAGACAAAGCAAAGCTCAAGCAAGGAGCGCAAACCACCAAAGCGAAACTCAAACACCACAAAGAGCTCCCCCTGCACATATGCATGCTCCCCCTGAGCCAAAGCACACTCCCCCTGAACAAATGCAGCAAAGCAAAATGGGAAAGCAACAAAGAGCAAAAACCTGCTCACTCTGCCCAGGGCGGTTAGACCGCCTGTACAGGGCGGTTAGACCGTCTGTGCCTCATCTGACCGCCTGGGGGCGGTTAGACTGCCCCATGTGACCGGCCCTGCACCAAACTGCTCAAAATTTTCCCGAACCAATTGGAACACCTTCCACACACTCCCAGGTGCCCAAAGCATGCACAAACTTCTCCCCCTTGTTGACAATGCATGAATCAAGGCAAAATGCGAAAACTTTCTTCATATAGCTTCTCGAATATACAAAATTCATCACAAGGAGCTACACAAGTCCAAATGAGCAAGTTAGATACTCTACAGGTTCGTAATGACCTTAACTACGTGATCACCAAGTTTCACAACCATTGGACAAGGCTAAAAAGTATTTGAGTAATTTTGCGAAAAGTTACTCTCTCACAAGCAAAAACCTAAACATGAGCAAAACATGTCAAAATGGCAAAGCCACACAAACTTCATGCTAGGACAGCCATTCTAATCATAAGACCATCACAAACACCCACAAGCACCCCATGTCATGTCAAAGCCACCGAGCCATGTGCCTACTTCTATGTATGAGACTTCTCGTCGGTAGGCATCATGCAACGGTTTAGCACCCAAAGCAAATTAAATGCAGCACATATGACATGGGAACATATTTTCCAAGCATTTTTCATTTCATTTTCAGATTTGTAAATGGTACATGAAATGTCTTTGCGACAAAAAGGAACTTATGCCCCTCCATAAGATCAAGCAAGAGGGCTAAACATTCATGATGGCAAATGAGCCTTTGGCCCCATATGATCAATAAACTAGCTATCCAACCACAAATTAAGAATAGCAAAGCCACTAGAACATGTCAAGATCATATAAAGGCGTTTACTCATGAGAGAGCATATATGTGACGTTTTTCAAAAAAATAGCCATCAACCATGGATCATTCAACAAGATCATCAAGAGCTAAGCCAAACTAACCATAGCATACGAACAAGCTCACACAAACATATATAGCATCCCATGGTGAATAATGTATATAGGAGAAGCTTTTTCTATCCAATGCATATGATACAAAATGCATGCAATCTAAGATACAAGGATGCCTACACATCATGTTACATATGCCATGCCAAATGCAAGAAATGCACAAAGGAAAACTATACATATGCTACAAAGGAGCTCCCACACACCCAACTCAAGAAATCAAACACACACCAAGTTCCCCCCCGCAAACGAGTGAAAGTTGCTTGATCTAGGGGTTTGGTGAAAATATCGGCTAGTTGGTCATGTGTGGGTACATGGATCAAAGCTATCTTTCCTTTCTTTACGTGGTCTCTCAGAAAATGATACCTCGCTTCTATGTGCTTGGTTTTGGAATGGAGCACTGGGTTCTTTGTAACGCTTATGGCACTGGTGCTATCACATAGAAGTGGGACATGGGCATACTCCTCACCAAAGTCACTCATGGTGTATGAAATATAAAGGAGCTGAGAGCAACAACTAGCAGCGGCAACATACTCGGCCTCGGTAGTGGATTGAGCGACACTCGATTGTTTGCGGGAAGACCAAGACACCAAAGAAGAACCCAGAAACTGGCAAGTCCCAGAAGTGGACTTCCTATCCAACTGACACCCGGCAAAATCCGCGTCTAAAAAACCATGAAGCGCCAAAGAAGAGGACGCGGAGTACCAAAGGCCGAAGTCGGGAGTGTGGCGCAAGTACCTGAAAATTCGCTTCACCGCTTGCCGATGCGAAGTCCTCGGAGACGCTTGAAAACGAGCGCACAGACATACCGAGCACTGTATGTCCGGCCTCGTCGCCGTCAAGTAGAGGAGTGACCCGATCATGCTTCGGTACTCCTTCTAGTCCACGTGTTCACCTTCCTCATCCGCATCAAGAGCTGTAGTCGTACTCATCGGCGTCGTCATAGCCTTGGAGTCCTCCATCTTGAATTTCCGCACAATGTCCTTGGTGTACTTAGCCTGGTGCACAAATGTTCCTTGCTTTGATTGCTTGATTTGTAGCCCGAGGAAGAACTGCAACTCACCCATCATGCTCATCTCAAATTCTCTGCTCATATCATCTGCAAACTTTGCAACAAGAGAGTTAGACGAGCCACCAAAGACAATATCATCCACGTACACCTGCACAATCAGGATATCTCTGCCCTGCCTCAGCAAAAACAAGGTCTGATCGACCTTCCCCATCTCAAAACCTCTCTCAAACAAGAACCCCCTCAACCTGCCATACTAAGCTCTAGGCGCCTGCTTCAACCCATACAGCGCCTTCCTCAACTTGTACACCCGGTGGGGGTACTTCTCACTCTCAAACCCAGGAGGTTGCCTCACATACACTTCTTCCTCCAACACACCATTCAGGAAAGCACTCTTCACATCCATTTGGTGCAACTTGAACCCTTTAGCCACGGAAGAGGCTAAAAGGATCCTAATCGCCTCCAAACGGGCTACGAGAGCAAAGGTCTCCTCGTAGTCGATCCCCTCCTTCTGACTGAACCCCTGAGCAACAAGCCTCGACTTGTTCCTCACAACTTCACCTTTCTCTCCCTCTTGTTTTTCCACACCCACTTTGTACCAATCGGCTTACACCCTGGAGGAGGGTCAACCAACTCCCACACCTGATTCCTCTCAAAGTTCTCCAACTCCTCATGCATCGAATTAACCCAATTGTGATCAGATAGTGCGTGTCCAATGTCTTTGGGCTCAAAAGTGGCAACAAATGCAGCATGAGCGAAATGGGAGTTGTTCCGAACCCTCGACCGTGTAGTGCGTTCATTCATGTCGCCGATGATCCTCGAAGCTGGGCGATCCACTTGTACTCGCCGGGGAGGTTCTCGCCTTGATGCTACCTCCCCCTCAACATCAGCTTCTCCTCGCTCTTGATTTGTCGTCGTAGGTGTAGTAGAGGGTCCGTCCATCACCGTAGTCGAAGTAGTGGGTACATGTTCAGCCGGGGGCACCGCATCACCATCCTCATCGTCTCCATGTTCATGCTCCTCCTCCTGAAAGATCTCCTCGCTAAGCTCATCATCACCTGCACACTCAAAGACAAGCTGACTACGTGGCTCTGTCTCGTCGAGGGTTACCTCGCAAGTCTCCACGATTTGGTTAGTTTCAAGATTGAGCACACGATATGCTCTAGAATGAGATGCATAACCAAAGAAAATTCCATCGACAGACCTAGCCTCAAACTTATCCAACTTCCTGCCTTTCTTCAGAATGAAACACTTGCAACCAAAAACATGGAAGTGACTCACCTTGGGTGTGCGACCATGCATCAACTCATAGCATGTCTTCTTCTTGTGCACTCTGAGTTATATCCTTTTCGACACATAGCACGCGGTATTCACCGCCTCAGCCCAATACCTCCTCGGAGTCCTATGCTCATCAAGCATCGTCCGAGCCATCTCGCACAAGGTCATGTTCTTCCTTTCCACAACACCATTCTGGGGAGGCGTATGCGGACTCGAAAACTGGTGCTCAAGACCCAAGTCATGGCAAAAGGTTTCAAAACAAGAGTTTTTGAATTCCGAGCCATTATCACTGCGGATAGCTCGTATGGCATCTCCGTGCTTCTCGTTCCTCAACCTCAAGACTAGATCTCAAACAAAACCAAACGTCTCCCCCTTATCCTCAAGAAAGAACACCCACGCATACCGAGAATAGTCGTCCACCACAACAAGGACATACCACTTCCCACCCGCAGATCGCACACGAGCTGGGCCAACAAGGTCCATATGGAGCAGCTCGCATGGACGCTCAGTCATCACATCGGTGAGAGGCGGGTGAGAAGAGGCTACCATCTTGGCATGCCTACACGGCGCACACTAGTACAATACTCAACATCAATGACCAAACGGTTTGGTCACGGTACATGCAAATTTGGTCACGGAACAGTTTTTTATGACAAACTTATGACCAAATTGAATTGGTCACAAAAGCTCTGTCACATTTGGTCTACCATGACCAATCGGTCATTTTGGTCATAGAAGTGGAACTTTTCAAGACCAACACGTTTTTCGTCATAGAAGTGTATTTCTTCCATGACCAAGACAAATGGTCACGAAATTGGTCACGGAAGGGGATGTCACGTGGCATGGCCCATGCTGGCTGCTGACGTGGCAAGGCGCGTGCTGATATGGATATGATGACATGGCTCTTTGACACAACACCACGTGTAGCGCTGCGGTTTGTCCACGTGTCGAGCTCTGAATGGTCCACGTGTCGCACTCAGATTTGTCCACGTGTCGCGCTGCGGTTTGTCCACGTGTCATTTTTGGTTGGACCACCTTTTCATTTTTGGTTGGGCCACGCGTTTGATTCAAGTTGCGACACGTGGTTGCTTCTAAATGCACCACGTGTCTCTTTCCAGTTTCACTGTCAATACACATACAATTTACAGGAGACATGAATTTCTGCATATGTAACATATTCATATGACACAAGGCATATAACAGACGACACAAACATGTTTTGGACTCGCAAGACAACCATGTTCACAGACGACAACCATGTTCACAGACGACACAACCATGTTCACAGAAGACACATACGACTAAGCAGAACAGAAGAAAAGTTCAGATCTGACAGCAGCACAAGTCTTCAAGTTCCAGCAAAACAAAACTTCCAGGAAGAGGTTGATCCTTCAAAGATTCCATGGCAGCCTGCCATCATCAAAGTGTAATGCAACAATTAGCTCAAAGGAAATAGCATTTCTGATTCCAACTAACAGTGCTTATTCATATATGGAAAGGAAACCATTTCAATGATTCAATGTGACAAATATACCACAAAGCTCAAAGGCAATAAAGTTCTTGCCTTCTTGGGCGTTAAGATTTCCAATGTATTGTTCTATTATTGATTGTAAGTATTACTAACTTGGACTGCAGAGCAATGACTATGCTTTATGTTCATGTTCATGCAACAGAATTAAGGTTAACAAAATTGAACTGCAAGAGAGCACAAGCATATTGCAGAAGTGAGACCTGTGCATTTGCTCCACAAAATCATCAATCAGAACAGGCCAAGCACCCGAAAATAGACATGAGCAACGGGATTAAGAAATTATCTAGACTATCATGGAGTTAAGTCTATGAAGATAGCTGCAAGAAACAAAATTGAAAATCAAAGAACTAATCATATAAAAAGAGTTTGTACCTCGTGGGTCATAGCCCTCCGGATCTTCATTTACACACCAATTGAAAGCTAGTAGCGCTTGCCGGGTATCCTCAGATATGTTGTGGCGTTGGTACTTCTAAGAAAGAAATATTATAGCTTTAGCTAAGAACACTTCAAGTCTAACAAGGCTGTTTAATTATAGAAAGGGGTGTACAAGGTAAAGCCTTTCTGGAGAGGAAGGAAAAATATTCAAGAGGTCAAAGAGAAAAGGAATAAATAAGTTACAACATAAGCTCACATCCCAAGTCACCAAAGACAGCCCAAAACTGGAACATCTTTGTAGAGTGTATATCAATAATGGAACTGGAAGATATCAGCCAGATGGTTTACCGGTCTCAAGAAAAATGGTTTATCGAAGATTCAAGATTTTAAGCTGCCGCAAAACGATCGTAGTGGCAACAAAAAAGTTTAACACAAAACTCGCCGAAAAATGCTCGGAAGATTTTAGCTTTTCGCTATTTCTTGGCAACACAAGATTCCAAATGCGAAAAAGAAGAACTATGCATTTTGTAACAAATACTAACTAGAAGCTTGCATTCTTACTACAAAAGTTTTGGTTGTACAAGAACATAATTACTGAGTGACGTAGTTATCTTCATGCAGTACGAATGTATGGTAGGTGATAGCTTGCATTCTTGGTAAGAGATGAGACTGTAGCACATTGATTTCAATTATAAACCTAGCTTTACTAGACTCTAGGATAACCGGACAAGAATGGAGCATATTAACAATATAATAAATAATCATCAAAAATACCAAAACTTTTGCTAATTAAGTGGATTAAAGGGAAATAAGTCAGAGCATACACATTTAGCACTGACCGTGCGATACAGCTAGTGAAATCAAATCAAAGAAAGGAAGGACATGATGAGATAGAGTAGTATATGCACAAACAAAGAAATAAACAATAGCAGAATGAGAGGATTGAGATCCGCAAGAAAATTGAGATCAGCAAGAAAATTATAGAAGTGAGCCTACTCACATCTGCTTCTGGTTGTAGCATAATTTGAGCATACACTTCATCGGAATCAGTTTCAGCTTGCATTCCAGAGATACAATAGTGAGGAAAAAGTATAAGATATCAGTTCCACAAACGGTTATATTGTGGCATTCCAATGAAGTTTGCATGAAGGGAAACTACACAACCAAAAGGAGAGAGGGACTTACTCTGAGTTCTACATTTACCACCTTGCACAGGATCTTGGATGGTAGATTAAACAAAGGCAAGTGCTGGTCAAGTTGCTGATCTGTAGATGCTTCAAGCTATAGAAAGATGTTTGGTCATCAGTTGAATGACAAGATATACAAAAACGAGCTGCATTGCTACAGAACAAACCAAGTCTATTTTATGATGAATTAATTTAACAATAATGACACAGTCCTGTAGCACCATACACACAGACCCCTAATATGTTCCCATTCATAATTTCACATGAACAAGTCTATTTTTGTGAAGAATCAATTGAACAGATAATTACACAATGTTAGTGTAGATCCAAACTCACAGATCCTTCATTTCCCATACTTGTTTCTACATTTTTTTGAGGGCATACTTGTTTCTACATGATACAATCAATAGTTCACCAAACCAAACCAAACCAAACAAAGGAACGCGTTGCAATTACCAATTGGACAAAAATCAGTTTACAGACCCACAATCATAAATCTCCCTCTCCCAAACCCCCAATTCCACAGATCCCGTTTACATGCTTGAAAACAACAGTTGACCAACGTGGATAATTTACTGCAGAATTGCAAAATTATTGGATGAACCAGTCAAAAGCAACAATCCTAACCTGCCTTTGAAAATTTTGCAATGGAAGGCACGGGAAATCAGTTTTCCAGATCCATAATTAAAACAACTATAAATCTTCCCCCATTTCACGGATGCCATTTTGCATGCATAAGTTCGCGGGAGTTGTCAGCTCAGTAATTAACAAGGCAGACAAGCCAAAACGTGAATTCCCTCACGAATCAGTCAAAAAAAATAGCAGCCTCCAAATGTAAACGGCAAAATTAAGAAGAGAAAGCACTATCTCACGCACAAATTGCAAAGCCGCCCCAAATTCTACCGAATTTCGTACTTCCTTATCCTCCCTGAGACGAGAGGGAGTCAAACTTCCCAAGTCCACGTCCCTCTACTCTCAGCAGTTCAGCATCCACCCGCCAGCCCAGTAGTCACCGCGCAAAAAACTAGCCCAAGCAACACAAGCGGAGGAAGTAGAGGGAGAGAGAAACAGGATGAGCCAACGAACCTGAGCCCCCCCCCCCCCGCGCTGGCGTTCACCATCCCTGCGGCCTCTCCGAGACGAGCGTCCCCCTGGAGCAGAATTCAGCTGGAGAGCACCGAGCCGCGCCCCGATCTGGTCACCCCATGCCGAGCTCCGCAGATCTGCGCGCGCAGCGCCACGGGGGCAGCCGTTAGAGCCCCGAACACGCGTAATTCAAAGAGAAGAGGGCGCCCTGCGGCCGGAGCCCCCCGGGGACGCCGACGCGGGGGCGAGGGGCTTTGGGCTTGGGGGAGGCGAGCTTGAGGTGGATCTGCGGGGGAGAGTGGGAGCAGGGGCGGCGGATCTAGGGAGGGGAGAGAGAGGGGAGGAGGGACTGCGGGAGGGGGATGGGGTTAGGGCTAGGGTTGGATGCCGCGTTATATACGAAGGAAATACGATGAGAACCATTGGATTGACGATCGATGGCTTCAAATCGTTGGGCTATTTGGACCGACATGGGCTTCTCTATTATTGTTTTTCTTTTTCTTTTTTCCTTTTTATTGCACCATTGTGAAGTAACACTAAAAAAATAATTATGTTATATATATTTTTTATATATAACAGTATGGATACAAGTTTTCAACTAGGAGTTTCAAGATTTTTCGAGTGGATTTGCTATTTTCTATCATTTAAATGAATTTCTACGTGTTTACCGAAAGTAATTCAAAATTGACCTATATGTGCATCTAATAAGTTAAAAAAAATCAAAAAATTTATATTTATTCGCCTATGGTCCATTCTAGGCCACATCTAGGAGATTGACGAAAAATTCAATTGGCTTGTAGGAAATTTCAAACTTCTACTAGTCACCTTGTTATAAAATAATGATAATAATAAATAAAACTTATCAAAAAAATATGTAAATTGGCATAGGATCATTTTATCAATGTACAAGCTTGACAAAAAAGTTTCATAAGATTTTGTGAAAATTGGAGTATACATTGTTCATAAACTAGCTAGATCATCATATTGTTTCATACAACTCAACTTAAACTTCAAAGTTTGTACACACTCAAATATTTTCTTACTCATGAGCACCTCAAATTTGGATGCAACCTTGTGTTGACTATAACATTAGAGAATATTAAGTTATGTTAGCAATTATTATGAAAAAACATGTTTTTTATATTCTCTTTTTAGTTGGAAAAGATATGTTGTATGAAAAGCAATCAAGAAATAGTAATTAAGATACAAACAAATGGCACTGAGTAAAACATCTAGATTTTAGAAAAAATTAGGAAAAAGAATCAACCGATTTGGAGTTCGTATGAGGAAGAAAAACACTTTACAAGTTCTAATCCGAGGAAAAAAAGAGAAATCGGTCCTTCTTCATGAACACGTGACGAACTGGAATGAACTGATCGATTTTTCTTTTTTTCCTCGGATTAAAACTTGTAACTAGTCATTCTCCCTCATACGAACTCGAAATGAGGCGATTCTTCTTCCCAAAAATTTTTAAAATCATGATTTATCAAGTTATGGCGTTGGATTCAATCATTTCTTCATGCAACAAAACATGAGCAATTCAAATTTTAAAATCCAAGTTTGACTCGGTCAAAACTCAGTCAAACGAAACACGAAATGAACTCGGATGAAAATCTTTTGAACACAAAAGTTTCATAACTTGTCGAGACTAACAAACTTTGTGTAGGTCAAATTTCCATTTGAGGAAGTGGTGATATTATGTAGTTCAAATATAACAAGCCACTCATAGTTTAAGGAACAATGTGAGTGACTTGTTATATTTGGACTACATAGCACTCAACTTTTGAAATGACTTGAGATTTTTTGGTAGTCATTTGTAGCAAAAATACGGTCCCTCACAAGAACTTACATTTCTTGCACAATTATTTTATTTTTTATAATTTTTTTCGTGTTGTGTGAGACAAAATATGGTGAATTATACATTGAAAACTCTATAATTATGCAGCGACCTCCACATGTATTTGTTTCCAAGGACACAAGGGACCTTGTGGCGAAGTTTGGCGCCATTCCTGATCTTTTCGAAGGTGGGCCTAGTTCAACACAGAATTACTGAGCGAAGTCACGTGGAAATTCAATTAATCTGAAAAAAGTACCAAACGAATTCCAAAAAATCTCAAACTTGGTGGTTGCTTCACAAAAGGTATTTGGAGCATGACCAGGCTGGCCTGGTGTAACACCCTAATTTTATTAAAAACTTGGCTTTATTAAAATTTGCTAGCAACCATTTAATTGCTTAAGGAGTATAAGGTTGTTTTATTTAATTTTAGGCAATTAAAACTTTTCTAAAATAAATTTAATGAACCATAGGATTTATGTGTTGCATACATGCTGGAGCATTATTTTGGTTGCTGGAATTCAAATTCAAATTTGAATTCTAAATGTTTGAAAACCCTTTGCCAAAAAAAAATCCCAAAACCTTAACCCCTTCCCCTTTTCCCTTTCGGCCCAGTCTCCTAGCCCAACCCGGCGGCCCGGCCCCGCTAGCCTAGCGGGCCGCGCCTGCCTCGGCCCGCGCACGCCGGCTTCCGCCCAACGGCGCGTCGGCCCGGCAAGCGCGCGGCGGCCCGCCTCCGCGCTCGGCCACCGACCACGCGGGGCCCCCTCGTCGGCCCCGGCCCTCCTCCGCGTCGGCCGATGACGGGCGGGCCCCGCCTCGTCATCCCTTCCGTGGCCGCCTCGGACTGCGCCGCCGCGCGCCGCCGAGTCCGACCCGCGCCCGCGCCGCCTCCGCGTGGCCCGCACGCCAAGGATGCCCCCGCCCGGGCTATTTAAGGCCGCCGCCGCCTCCTTGGACCCCAACCCGAGCCGCCCTAGCCCTTGCTCGCGCCCCGCCGGAACCCTAGCCGCGCCGCCGTGTTGAGCTCGCCACCGCCGCCGCGGAACCCCGCCGCCGTCGCCGCTCCGCCGCCAAGGAGTTGCCCGGGGAGTTGCGCAAGGAGGTGAAGAGCACCCCCGTGCCGCACGCCGTCGACCCCGAGCCCCTCTTCGCTCTAGCGCCGCCGCCGGAGCCCGTGCTCCGCGCCGCCGCATCGCCCGCCCTCTCCGCCGCGCTATCGCCCGAGCCGCCGCCCTAGATCGCTCGCGGTCTCGCGCGCGTCGCGTAGATGCTTCCCGCGCCGTGAATCGTGGCCGGAAACCCCAAAACCGGTCCCCCGCCGGCGATCCCGCCGCCGTCCGCCGCCGCTCGCCGTCGCCGGCCCTCGCGCGCCGCCGCCCCGCCGCTTGCGCTTCACCGTGGCCGTTAGATCTAGATCTAACGCGCCGGATCTAAGCCACCGCACCGCGAGCCACCACCACCATCAGATCTAGATCCAACGGATCTAGATCGGGTCAAAACCCTAGTCAACAGGTCAAACCCGCCAGCCCTGGCAATTTTGCAGAAAAACCCCTGGATTTTCTTTATTTACAAAAATACCCTTCCACCGTATAAGTTTTCTTACAGTTTAGTCCTTTTTTTCTTTATTTTAGCCCAAAACCTTTTTAAATCTTCGCAGATTAGTCCCTAAACCTTCCCGAACCCATAACTTGGTCGTTTTAGCTCCGATTTTAGCGTTCTTTATATCCACACGTTCGTCTCGAAGCGTAGATTAGTTTTATGCTACTGTTTAGATCTGTTTGATCTGTTTGGTGACTGTTTCTTATTTATTTCTATTGTATGCTTGTATGTGATGATTGTGGATCGTAGAGAGCGATTCGTTCGAGGGATTTGAAGATCCGGTCGTGCAAGAGTTTGAGCAGCAAGGCTTTGTTGAAGGCAAGTATTCCTTGATGCATGCCCGCTTGTCCTACATAACATGCATTTAAATTCACTGTTTTTACTTTTTGCTTGCATTAACTTGATGGGAACCTATTAAGGATCATGCCTAGCTTTTGACTACCTTTACCTTGATGCCGGGAATTAAATTAATCTTGAGGTAGTTATTGCTTAGCATGCTCAACTGGGAATTGGTATTAATCTACTTGGTTACTTTTTGTTATTTCATGTTCCGTTTATGATCTTTTACTTTACAAGACCCCTTTAATATGTAATCGGAACATGGAGAACCACCCAGGAAAACAGTACAACCACAAGAACTAATGGGCAATGGTCATGGCTGATTAATTAGGAACTTTAGCATGGGATGGTCTTACCTGTTAAGGACAAGGGATCGGCGGTACTGTGGGGTATGGACTCGCTCTAGCAGGGGGTTGGGTGAGTTATTCTTTTATGGTGGGGTATTGACCTGCTAGGGGACTTTATACCTTGCTAACTGATCCGGACCTTGTGGGTCATAACTTGCTAGGGAACCTTTGTAAAGGCCATGTAGCGTCCCTATGCAATCACACCTCGGAAGTGTGATATGGTGCCTTGCAAACACCGCATGGTTGGGTCCAAAGTTCTTCGGAGCTTTTACGCTGCTTGTGGGTAAAGATGTACAACCTCTGCAGAGTGTTAAACTAATCGATTAGCCGTGCTCACGGTCAAGAGCGGCCTGGACACTCACATGATTAAATTATGGAACTTTAATGTTTAATTTGTGGTTTATTCTTTATTTATGATGCTTATATCTTATTTATTTGGGTTGGTATGAACTTACACCTTTAGTAATCAGGTTGCTAAAAACACTTGACCAACTAAAATGCTAAAGTGCTTGAACCTTAGCCATCCACCATATGGCCTCGCATGTTATGTTGTTTTCCCTTGCTGAGTACGATATGTGCTCACGCTTGTTTATTCTCTTGCATCTACAAAACCCGGATTTGCTGCTCAGACTGGGAGAACTTTGAAGATAATCCAGAAGATTTCCAGGAGTTCTAGGTGTGCGTAGTCTTCGCCATCGGCCCGTGGAGGCATTTTGTCCGCTCGCGAGAACTCGTTTGTTTAAGTTTCGTTTAAGACTATGGTTTGTAATAACTCTTTATTCGTGTGGCACCGATTTTGGTATTCATAATGTCTAAGCGTGTGTGTAACTTGATCCCGGCGCACACGTGATCAATGCATTCGGTTTTGCCTTTAAACCGGGTGTGACAGAGTGGTACCGTAGCCTGTGTTGACTGTAGGAACGCTAGCCTAGATAGAAAATGGTCGAATTAAGGATTTTATACTCATAGAAGCTTTCTTACACATGCTTGCTTTATTCTTACTAACCTTACTCTTGCCTTTTTGCTCACTCTTGAGCGTCCGCATTCTTTATCTTGTGCTTGCCTTAGCTCTCGTCCTTTTTGCCTTACCATCTTTCTCATTCTGCACTACACTACGGATGGTTCGTAGCTTGGAGACTTCTCGGGGCTGGAGCGAGTCCACCGGTATGCTCCACGGGAACGGTACCATGATTTGCATGATGGAGACACAGATGAGGAGATTGAGATGGAGCCAGCACCTGTGGTTTTCCCTAACCTTATCATGGTGCCCGATGATGAGGAAGATCCGGAGGAGGTGATCCCAGAGGAGGATGAGCTAGCTGAACAACCCAACCTAGAGGAGCAAGCGCCAGAAGAAGATGAGGATTCCTCAAATCAAGAGATGGAGGAACAAGAGCAAGAGGAGGAAGAGAGGGAAGCGATCTGGGAAGTGTACCACTACAGAGCTGATGGAGTAGGCATTCCCATGGCAGACCACCTGAGGGCAATGGTACTTCGCCTAGGCTATGATAAGGCCCCTATCTACCATTGTGAGTTGTGGACCCATCCATGGTTCGAGCCCCATTGGGAGGTTGCTGCCATCTTGGAGGAGTACATTCCATGCCGTGGAGTGAAGGAGGTGTCCAAGCATCATGATGTGGCTCACAGGACTACTATGGATGCCTGGGATAGCGAGACTCGGCTCGGAGGGCGCTCTATGTGCTCTCCCACAAGGAGCGTGACGGAGTTGGAGGATACCCACTTTGCCGCTACACACCTTTCGAGCAAGTGGGGAAGCCAAGACTTACATCGCCCCAGAGCACCGGCCCTATGAAGGGACGCTCAACAATGTCCGGGGTCTACTTGCAGCCGTGAACACCGCATTGGATGATGCCAACAACACACTATATGCAGCACGGCAGCAGATTTTCACTCGGGAGACGCAGAGGCGTGCCTTGGAAGCCGCACTTTTGAACGAGGAGCGACCGAAGCTCATGAAGCCACAGAAGGATGTACCTCCCCATCACCCAAGAGGCCACACTACGACTCCCCTGACGCTCGCACAGATGCCATGGCAGAAGATAGTCCTTAGGTTTAAGATTAAGGATAGGATTTCTTTGTAATCGCTAGTAGATCGTTAAAGTGTGTTTAGTTTAGAGGTGTGGTTGAATGTTTGATTTTGTGCTTAATGTGTGAGTTGGATTTTTGGTTGAGTGCAATGTGTCGTGGAGTGATGACCACAACGACATTGGTTTAGTAGTAAGTTTGTGGGGGTTATCTTTCAGTCTCAATCAGTTATCTATCTTAATCTTTTTGTCCTCTTATGTTTTCCCTTAATACAAATTCGAGATCCCAAAAATCTGTTCGCACAGTTTTCTGAGTCAGCAGTACTGTTTTAATTTTATCTCGGGCTACAGAACTCCGATTGCAGTAAAACCAATTGGAAAAGTTCAAGAATTTCGTGACTGATTTTCTGTGAAAAATTCAGAATATTTGGCTGGAAAACCAGAGAGTTATGACTAAAACATTACAGCCTCACGAATCTGCTGAACACTGCCGACCTACCTGACTTGTTTATTTTATAACCAGAGCTACATAACTCCGATTGAGGTGATTCCAGTTGGAGTAGTTTCGTAATTTCATTAACTTTTATCAGTCCAAAACCCATAATTTTTGGTTACTCTTACAGAGAGCTATGCCTGATTGTTTGGAGTCAACAGAATCTGTCTTATCTGAATATCATTGCTATCTTATCTTCCTAAGTTTAAACCTTGGTGCAATCATCTAAAATAATGTCCCTAACACTCAGATGGTGAACACCAGGTCAGGATCAGGTGTTGATCAACCAACAGGAAGAGCACCCCAGCCAGTACAAATGGATCCCGCTATGCAGCAGTTCCTGGAGGCACAGACCCAGCTCCTCCAGAACTTGACCACCACTGTGACAAACTTGCAAGCTCAGGTCAACAATCCGCCGGTGCCGCCACCCGCGCCTCGCAACAAGCACCGGGAGTTCATGAGTCATCACCCTCCTGTGTTTACTCATGCCGCTGATCCACTGGAAGCTGAAGATTGGCTCAAGACAATACTGAAGATGCTCACTACCTGTCAGTGTGACGACAGAGAGAAGGTCCTGTATGCTGCAGGACGACTTCAAGGCTCTGCAGCCGCTTGGTGGGATGCGTACTCTGCCGCTCATGCCGCCACAGACACTATCACTTGGGAGGAGTTTACCACCAACTTCCGGAGCCATCACATACCCTCTGGAGTCATGAAGATTAAGAAGAAGGAGTTCCTTTCTCTGAAGCAGGGAGGAATGTCAGTGGCTGAGTATAGAGACAAGTTCACTGAGCTGTCCCGCTATGCAGCTGAGGAGGTTGCTGAAGATAGGAAGAAGCAGGAGCTATTCCTGGATGGGTTAGCTGGTTCGCTGCAGTACCAGCTGATGTCCTATCCTTTCCCTAACTTTCAGCAGCTAGTTGATGCCGCCATCCGCTTGGAGCACAAACGCAAGGAGCTCGGAGAGCAGAAGAGGAAGGCCGCCAGCTCTGGGCAGTTTGGGAGTGCGTCTCGCCCGCGCTTCAACCCACCACCGAACACCCTGTTCCGCTATGGGGGACCGGGTGGAAACTTTGGGCGACGGCGGTCCCAACGTCCGCTCGGCGGTTCCGGCCGGTCACCGCTCGGCGGTTTCAGCGTCCTGTTCCTCAGACTCCCCGCCCAGCTTCCCAGCAGAGTCAGCAGAGAGCCCCAGTCGGCACACCTGTAAGGACCGTGTCACCGCCCAATCCTGCTACCACTACTTGCTTCAAGTGCGGAGAGCTTGGTCACTATGCCAATGCTCGTCCAAAGAGGAACCCTCCACACACCCCTGTACAGACCCAGCAGCAGACAAGGAGCGGAAGCCAAACCCCGCAGTCTAACAAAGGACAACAGAGCTATGCACGAGGCAAGGCGATGCACGTTGATGCTGAAGTCGCCCAGGAGAACCCCAGAGTAGTGCTCGGTATGTTTCTAGTCAACTCTACTCCTTCCTCCGTTTTGTTTGATTCGGGAGCATCCCATTCTTTCATTACATCCCAGTTCGTAGCTCAACATAATCTACCTATCAGTCCCATGTCTCGCCACATGTTAGTTACCTCACCTGGGGGGAATTGAAAGCTATCTATAAATGTGATAACGTCCATCTCAAGATTGTGGGCAGAGATTTCCGTGCCAATCTTATAATCTTGGATTCAAAGGGGATCGATGTGATATTGGGAATGGGATGGTTGACCGCGTGTGATGCGGTGATTCAGTGTGCTAAGAGGTCAATCCTTCTTACAAGTCCAGCTGGTGAAAGGTTTGAGTTTGCAGCAGATCCCGCACCATCAAATGCCAGTGCTGTGAATAAGCTTGATGGAGAAGCCTTGGAAGACATACGAGTAGTATGCGATTATCCTGATGTGTTTCCCAAGGAGTTGCCAGGTATGCCCCCTGACCGAGATGTTGAGTTCGTTATTGATCTTTTACCTGGTACTGCTCCTATCTCTAAGCGCCCATATAGAATGTCTAGTGATCAGTTACAAGAACTTAAAGCTCAGATTAAAGAACTATTGGGTAAAGGGTTCATTCGTGCTAGTTCATCACCTTGGGGAGCACCCGTTATCTTTGTGGGTAAGAAATATGGCACACAGAGGATGTGTGTTGATTACAGGTCTCTTAATGATGTTACCATCAAGAACAAGTATCCTCTCGCCACGTATTGAAGATTTGTTTGATCGGATGAGAGGAGCAACAGTGTTTTCTAAGATCGATTTGCGATCGGGATATCATCGCCCTAAAGATTAGGCCTTCGGATATTCCTAAGACGGCTTTTACTACCGGTACGGACTTTATGAGTACACGGTTATGTCTTTTGGGTTAACCAATGCACCCGCGTACTTTATGTACTTGATGAATAAGATCTTTATGGAGTATCTGGACAAGTTTGTTGTGGTATTCATTGATGACATTCGATCTACTCCAAGAATGAGGAGGACCATGAGGAGCATTTGAGACTTGTGTTGCGAAAGCCGAGAGAGCATGAGTTATATGCGAAGTTCAGCAAGTGTGAATTCTGGCTCAAGGAAGTGTCTTTTCTAGGTCATATCATCACCAACGGAGGTATTGCAGTGGATCCTAGCAAGGTTAGTGATGTGTTGAAGTGGGAAGCCCCTCGTACAAGTGTCTGAGATTCGGAGTTTCCTTGGACTTGCTGGTTACTATCGTCGGTTTATTGAAGGATTCTCTAAGATTGTGAAGCCTCTCACCACATTGCTAGAGAAGGACAGGGAATTCAAATGGACCAGTGCATGTCGGTCCGCTTTGAAGAGTTAAAGAAGCGGTTAACCACAAGACTCGTACTAGTAATGCCTGATCTACGAAAGAGCTTTGACATATATTGTGATGCATCTCGACAAGGTCTAGGACGTGTGTTGATGCAAGAAGGTCATGTTATAGCCTATGCATCTCGTCAGTTGAGGAAGCATGAGTTGAACTATCCTACGCATGATCTTGAGTTAGCAGCAGTGGTTCATGCATTAAAGATTTGGAGACACTACATTATGGGAACTAAGTGCCAGATCTATACTGATCACAAGACTCTAAAGTATATCTTCACTCAGAAGGATCTCAATCTAAGACAGCGTCGTTGGTTAGAGTTGATCAAGGACTATGATCTAGAGATTCACTATCATCCGGGTAAAGCGAATCTGGTTGCTGATGCTTTGAGTCGAAAGGGCCACACTAATATGGCTATGACCATTCAGTTTCCTGACGAGTTGGTAAAAGAGTTTGAAAGGCTCAACTTGAAAGTGGTTGCACATGCAGAAGGAGTGACTTTGGAAGTACAGTCTACTCTGGAGCAAGAGATACGTAAGTGGCAGTTAGAGGATGCTGGAATACAAAGGATTAAAGAGAGTATGCAACAAGGAGAAGCCCCAGATTTCACCGAAGATGAGCAAGGAACCGTATGGTTTAAGAACCGGTTGTGTGTACCAGAGACAGGAGATCTTAGAGAGAAGATCTTGAGAGAAGCTCACGACTCAGCTTACTCTATCCATCCAGGCAGTACTAAGATGTACCAGGATCTCAAGCAGAGGTATTGGTGGTACGGTATGAAGAGAGATGTGGCCGCTCATGTGGCTTTGTGTGACACTTGCCACCGGGTTAAGGCTGAACATCAGAGACCCGCTGGTTTGCTTCAACCATTGAAGGTGCCTGAGTGGAAGTGGGAAGAGATTGGAATGGACTTCATAGTGGGTTTACCCCGAACCCGAGATGGCTATGATTCGATTTGGGTTATCGTGGATCGTTTGACTAAGGTAGCTCACTTCATCCCGGTAAAGACTACCTATACAGGAGCTAAGTTGGCAGAGCTATACATGTCCAGGATTGTATGTTTGCATGGTGTACCAAAGAAGATCGTGTCCGACAGAGGTACTCAGTTTACTTCTCGTTTTTGGGGGAAGTTGCATGAATCTCTGGATACTAAGCTAAATTTCAGCTCGGCTTATCATCCACAGACAGATGGACAGACAGAGAGAACCAATCAGATCCTAGAAGACATGCTGAGAGCCTGTGCGCTTAAGCATAGTTGTAGTTGGGATAAGAGCTTGCCGTATGCTGAGTTCTCTTATAACAACAGCTACCAAGCTAGTCTCAAAATGTCACCCTTTGAGGCTCTATATGGAAGGAAGTGTAGAACTCCGTTATATTGGAGTGAGACAGGCGAAAGGTAGTTATTTGGGGCAGATATCATCAGAGAAGCGGAGAATCAAGTACAGATCATCAGAGAAAATTTGAGGATTGCTCAGTCTAGACAGAAAAGTTATGCAGACGGCAAACGAAGGGATGTGGTTTTTCAGGAAGGCGATTATGTGTACCTAAAGGTATCACCTATCAGAGGTTTGCGTCGATTCAGAGTTAAAGGAAAGTTGTCACCTCGCTTTATTGGATCTTTCAAGATCACTGAGAGAGTGGGAGAAGTGGCTTACAGATTAGAGTTGCCAGTCCAGCTAGCTGATGTGCATGATGTGTTCCATATCTCTCAGTTGAAGAAGGGTTCTGGTCCTCATGACAAGGAGCTGTTATCCTTGGACGATCTAGACGTTGGAGAGGATCTTACTATTGTTGAACACGCCGTTCGGATATTGGAAACAATGACCAGGATCACCAGGAATAGTGTGATTAAGATGTGCAAAGTACAATGGAGTAATCATGCAGAGGATGAGGCAACATGGGAAAGAGAGGATGAGCTGAAAGCATAATTTCCAGATCTTTTTCCCAATCTGTCCGAATCTCGAGGACGAGATTCTTCTTAAGGGGGGTAGGATTTGTAACACCCTAATTTTATTAAAAACTTGGCTTTATTAAAATTTGCTAGCAACCATTTAATTGCTTAAGGAGTATAAGGTTGTTTTATTTAATTTTAGGCAATTAAAACTTTTCTAAAATAAATTTAATGAACCATAGGATTTATGTGTTGCATACATGCTGGAGCATTATTTTGGTTGCTGGAATTCAAATTCAAATTTGAATTCTAAATGTTTGAAAACCCTTTGCCAAAAAAATCCCAAAACCTTAACCCCTTCCCCTTTTCCCTTTCGGCCCAGTCTCCTAGCCCAACCCGGCCCGGCCCCCCGCTAGCCTAGCGGCCGCAGCCCCTCGGCCCGCGCACACCGGCTTCCCGCCCAACGCGCGCGCCGGCCCGGCAAGCGCGCGGCGGCCCGCCTCCGCGCTCGGCCACCGACCACCGGGGCCCCCTCGTCGGCCCGCGGCCCTCCTCCGCGTCGGCCGATGACGGGCGGGCCCCTCCCCGTCATCCCTTCCGTGGCCGCCTCGGACTCCGCCGCCGCGCGTGGCCGAGTCCGAGCCCGCGCCCGCGCCACCTCCGCGTGGCCCGCACGCCAAGGACGCCCCGCCCGGGCTATTTAAGGCCGCCGCCGCCTCCCCGGACCCCAACCCGAGCCGCCCTAGCCCTTGCTCGCGCCCCGCCGGAACCCTAGCCGCGCCGCCGTGTTGAGCTCGCCGCCGCCGCCGTGGAACCCCGCCGCCGTCGCCGCTCCGCCGCCAAGGAGTCGCCCGGGGAGTTGCGCAAGGAGGTGAGGAGCACCCCCGTGCCGCACGCCGTCGACCCCGAGCCCCTCTTCGCTCTAGCGCCGCCGCCGAGCCCGTGCTCCGCGCCGCCGCGTCGGCCGCCCTTTCGCCGCGCCATCGCCCGAGCCGCCGCCCTAGATTGCTCCGCGGTCTCGCGCGCGTCGCGTAGATGCTTCCCCGCGCCGTGAATCGTGGCCGGAAACCCCAAAACCGGTCCCCGCCGGCGAGCCCGCCGCCGTCCGCCGCCGCTCGCCGTCGCCGGCCGTCGCGCGCCGCCGCCCCGCCGCTTGCGCTTCACCGTGGCCGTTAGATCTAGATCTAACGCGCCGGATCTAAGCCACCGCACCGCGAGCCACCACCACCGTCAGATCTAGATCCAACGAATCTAGATCGGGTCAAAACCCTAGTCAACAGGTCAAACCCGCCAGCCCTGGCAATTTTGCAGAAAAGCCCCTGGATTTTCTTTATTTACAAAAATACCCTTCCACCGTATAAGTTTTCTTACAGTTTAGTCCTTTTTCTTTATTTTAGCCCAAAACCTTTTTAAATCTTCGCAGATT
This sequence comes from Cenchrus americanus, assembly GCA_947561735.1. Lineage (NCBI taxonomy): Eukaryota > Viridiplantae > Streptophyta > Magnoliopsida > Poales > Poaceae > Cenchrus > Cenchrus americanus. The sequence goes on along the minus strand of OX387242.1, from coordinate 157,042,674 downwards.
AGTCCCGAAACCTTCCTGAACCCATAACTTGGTCGTTTTAGCTCCGATTTTAGCGTTCTTTATATCCACGCGTTCGTCTCGAAGCGTAGATTAGTTTTATGCTACTGTTTAGATCTGTTTGATCTGTTTGGTGACTGTTTCTTATTTATTTCTATTGTATGCTTGTATGTGATGATTGTGGATCGTAGAGAGCGATTCGTTCGAGGGATTTGAAGATCCGGTCGTGCAAGAGTTTGAGCAGCAAGGCTTTGTTGAAGGCAAGTATTCCTTGATGCATGCCCGCTTGTCCTACATAACATGCATTTAAATTCACTGTTTTTACTTTTCGCTTGCATTAACTTGATGGGAACCTATTAAGGATCATGCCTAGCTTTTGACTACCTTTACCTTGATGCCGGGAATTAAATTAATCTTGAGGTAGTTATTGCTTAGCATGCTCAACTGGGAATTGGTATTAATCTACTTGCTTACCTTTTGTTATTTCATGTTCCGTTTATGATCTTTTACTTTACAAGACCCCTTTAATATGTAATCGGAACATGGAGAACCACCCAGGAAAACAGTACAACCACAAGAACTAATGGGCAATGGTCTTGGTTGATTAATTAGGAACTTTAGCATGGGATGGTCTTACCTGTTAAGGACAAGGGATCGGCGGTACTGTGGGGTATGGACTCGCTCTAGCAGGGGGTTGGGTGAGTTATTCTTTTATGGTGGGGTATTGACCTGCTATGGGACTTTATACCTTGCTAACTGATCCGGACCTTGTGGGTCATAACTTGCTAGGGAACCTTTGTAAAGGCCATGTAGCGTCCCTATGCAATCACACCTCGGAAGTGTGATACGGTGCCTTGCAAACACCGCATGGTTGGGTCCAAAGTTCTTCGGAGCTTTTACGCTGCTTGTGGGTAAAGATGTACAACCTCTGCAGAGTGTTAAACTAATCGATTAGCTGTGCTCACGGTCAAGAGCGGCCTGGACACTCACATGATTAAATTATGGAACTTCAATGTTTAATTTGTGGTTTATTCTTTATTTATGATGCTTATATCTTATTTAATTGGGTTGGTATGAACTTACACCTTTAGTAATCAGGTTGCTAATAACACTTGACCAACTAAAATGCTAAAGTGCTTGAACCTTAGCCATCCACCATATGGCCTCGCATGTTATGTTGTTTTCCCTTGCTGAGTACGATATGTGCTCACGCTTGTTTATTCTCTTGCATCTACAAAACCCGGATTTGTCGCTCGGATCGGGAGAACTTTGAAGATAATCCGGAAGATTTCCGGGAGTTCTAGGTGTGCGTAGTCTTCGGTCATTTGCACCGCCTGTGGAGGCATTTTGTCCGCCGCGAGAACTCGTTTGTTTAAGTTTCGTTTAAGACTATGGTTTGTAATAACTCTTTATTCGTGTGGCACTGATTTTGGTATTCATAATGTCTAAGCGTGTGTGTAACTTGATCCTGGCGCACACGTGATCAATGCATTCGGTTTTGCCTTTAAAACCAGGTGTGACACCTGGCTTCGGACGGCTGGGCGGCAAAAGTTTTTTGTGTTTAACAAATATAAATTTTTTAGAAAAGTTGGCACGAGAGATTTTAGAAAAAAATAGGAAAAAGTATCGGCCTAAAATTATCATGCTCACCATCGGGTGGTTACCATCCAGCACTTATTAACTTTCTTCCAGATTGTTTGACATTACATAAGCTCCTCAACACACTCTTTATATTCTTCAAAAACTCACATAATAAGCATAACACCTCATAAGATACTCAATCTAACTTTACTTGTAACTGTCCATTTCCTTCCTCAGCTTCATTGGCTCGCCTTTGTAGAATTTTCTTGACGTCTTGATAAAGTGATTTGAATAGAGCTGGATTGACTCCATAATCTTTGCTTAACCTTTAAAATTCTTCTCCATTTGATCCAAATGCTTCTTCGGCATTGGTTTGCTTATTATGTCTCTGCTGAGTCTTCTTTTCATATCGGTCATCACGTTTCTTAGGGCACCTGTTAATGAAATGTCCATGATCTTTGCAGTAGAAACATGCTCCACTTTCTTTAAGGTTTCTACGGTTACGTGGTAGATCTTCATACTCATCTTCAGGATGTTTTGGTGCTTGGGACAAATGGTAAAGGTGGGAACTGTTATCACGTTGCTCTAGAAAATTTCTTGTCCTTTTCTTACTTATGATTTCTTGTAGTTTGCTTTCTAACTCAATAGCTTTGTTGATGACATGTTGCAAACTGGAATAGTCATGTAAACTTGGTATACTTTGAAGATCTTCATTCAGCCCTTTGATGAAATGTTCTCGTTTCTTTTTATCACTTCCAGATGATCTTGGTGCGTACATAGATAGCTGGATAAATTTATCCTTGTACTCAGTCACTGTCATTTGCCCTTTCTTCAAGCTAAGGAACTCCTTCCTTTTGAGCTTCATCACACTTACAGGAATGAAATGTGATATAAAGTTATCCTTAAATTCCTTCCAAGCAATACTCTGTGGTTGATCATGTTCGTATATGTAGGAATTCCACCATTCTAAGGCTTCTCCTAAAAGTAATCCTGATGCATATAGAACCTTTTCTCTATCATTGCATTGTGCCATATCCAATTTCTTCTCGATTGTCGCGATCCATTCTTCAGCTTCTAGGTGCTCCGTAGTGTTAGAGAAACTGGGTGGCTCGGTATTCCAGAACTTTGTATGTGTATCCTCCGGGTTTAGATATAGTGACACACACTGATTGTATCCATGGTGGTAATTGCTTTCATTGCTTTTGTCTTGATTGCCTTTTTCCATCTGGTTAGTGGACAAAGATCAAGATCAGAAGAGAACGAGAATAAATTGAAGAGCATGCAAAATTCTTGATATCATATCCATCATTTCTTGATTGTAGTAATTGTACTCAAATCGTGGTAGAGAGGAGAATAACAGGGGTATCAAAAGAAAATTGATCATCTTTTTCTTCAACTTCTTTCATGTGTTGATGTCTGCATATGCTTGTAGATTTCTGTTATTGATGTTCGTGTTGGTGTTGCTTCTAGATTTTTATCTTCCGACATCCTCCATAGGGTTAAGTAGATAGAAAGAGGGGAACAAGGAGGTGGGAGATACAAAAGAAGAACCCAACTAGGCTACTGATGTCATTGCAGGTAGAAGACCCACAATACACCAACAATCAATACAAAGAACCAACTCAACCAAGGCCATGAAGTCAAGCATCATCAAGCAACCACGAAGCTTCACCAGACGACACATGATCAAGGGAACGATGCTACAGGTTGTTATTATGGTTAGAGGGATCCTCCTAATCTTGGGTGAGATGTTATACTTCAACTTCCTTCGCACATGCTGGCTTCTTTGGTCACTGATGTTGACTTCAAGCGATGTCCTGATAGCTCCATTCTTCGGATTACTTGAGGAAACTTCAGGTAAGACAACAGAGATTTTCTAAACTTTTTGTTTAATCAAGGATGACACTTTTGGATTAAAAGTTCAAGGGAGAGAATCCAAAGTAACAATGCTTGAGAAGTAAGGAGTGGAGTAGGGAGAAAAGATCAGTTGCCAGGAAAGATTGAGAGAAGAAAAAGATCAAAGAATGGGAATATTCATCAGGGATGTCAAGGATGGAGCTAGAGTTGTTTTTGAAGTAAATCAGATCTTCAGGAAGCAACCATTTCTATCTAGTCTTACGTCCTACAGTCGATATAGCTCTGATACCACTCTATCACACCCGATTTTCCGAAGAAAACCAAGTGTTTAACTATATGTATGCCATGATCAAGTTTCATACATATAGTGACATCATAGTGAATAACAGAAACAATATCACGTAAAGAAAGAGATTATCATAGATTTACAGCGGAATCCTGGGGAAGCAAAGGTTCCAAACTTCACAGGCAATCGACTGGGGGTTGCGTACGCCTAGCACCATCTTCTGGACTTCGTGCACCTTCTTCTTTTTCTGAGCAGCGTTTAAGAAAGGTTGAGTACACTTATGGTTGGTACTCAGCAAGGCCACGAAAATAACCGGAAAGCAATTTTAAATCCATCTTTAAGTTCATTAATCATGTGAGGGTCCAAGCCGCTCTTGACCGTGAGCACGACTGTTATAACAGTTTAACACTCTGCAGAGGTTGTACACTTTCACCACAAGTCGCGTAAAAGTTCCGAAGAACTTTGAACCCAACCATGCTGTGCAAAAGTAGGCACAATACCACACTTCCGAGGTGTGGTTGCATAGGGATGCTACGAGGCCTTTACAAAGAGTCCTCCCATGTGTATTAGTCCATAGTAGCACGTCCTAGAGGCTATCTTTCGTACCATCCTTCTACCCTCGGACCGAGTTAGCCTAGAAGAGCACTTCGTTCCAAAACCCGTCCCGAGTAGAAGAGTCATAAAAGCATTCCTCCGTACCCCAAGCTACTAAGGCTAATAGCCACACAAGACTTCCCTAATTAATTGGCCAAGACAGAGCCATATGTCTTGTGGTTGTACTGTTTTCCTGGGTGGTTCTCCATGTTCCAATTAATTCATAGTATTCTTGTTTAAAGCATAGGTAGAATAATGGTTAGGGTCACTTGCCTTTCTCAACAAAAAGCTACACTTGCTCTTCTGCTCTTGCTCTTTTGGAACTCTTGATCTTCAGGACTTTCGGTCAACAGCTCGATCTTCTACTCGAAGCAAACATCAAGCACAACATGCAGAGCAGACAAACAAGAACAACTAAGAACAATACACCAAGCATGAAAAGCTTTAAAAGAGGACAAGGTTTGGTTCTAGGACCGCGAACGCAAAAGACTCGGAACTATCAGAAGATTTGGATTATATCACATAAGGTTATGTGCTTGGTAAATTTTAATTCAAAAAGATGTGCATAGGTTATTTCAGAGAAATACCTTATTTAATAATTAAGCAAGTTATATTTATATAAAAGGAACGGTGTATAACTTATTCCAATTTTATTTATAAATATTCAAGTATTATTTTATGCAAATTAAACATTTTAATTTAAAAGAAGCATGTAAAGCAACTAAACGAATATCTTTACATTTCGAATTATACTAAGCCAATTATAATTTAGAATCATATTTATGTTCATATTAATCAATTTAATATTTAATTATGAAAACTCGGGATAAACCTATATTAATTTTATTTAGAAAGCAAATTGAGTGTATATTAAATTAATTTAAGTTTGATTATGAAAACCGGGATATAATTCTAATTAGATTTTAATTGGAAAGATTATTTAAATAAGCATTAATCAAATTATCTTTCTTATAAAAACACGTGTTGATCTCTAATTAAATTTTAATTAGAAAAGCATGTATATTAGTATTTAATCATATTTTAATATTAAATAAATTATAAAGCAAAGAACAGGGTCAACACTGCCTCTAACGCGTTCTTTGAGTTGTTACGAACCTAACGCAATTTGAAACGCTTGAAACGGAGCTAAAACGTGAAAACTACGCACTAAACAAGGTTACAAGGGCTAAACTGTGAAAAACTAGGGCTCCAGGGGCTTAACTGCAAGAAACTAGGGACCTAGACATAATTACTATAAAAGATCCGAGGGCTAGGGTGTAAAAGAAGTGGCTAAGGACGGCGGGGCAGAAAACTAGAAAGCCTAAGGGTCTAAACGAAGAAAACAAGACTTAGCAGAAAGGATTTTACATGGTGGAAGGGTCTTTTTGTGATACTAGAAACTGTAAGGGTGTTTTTGCAAAGTGGCGGTGGTCAGCTAGGGTTGACCGGTACACGGTCTGATTGAATCGTGGCTGGGTCGATCTGAGCCATTTGATCAAGATCGAACGGCGGCTGGCAACTGGAAACAAATGCAGCGGCGGCGGCGGACTGCGCGCGGCGGCGGCGGCGGCGGGCTCACCGGCCAGCTCGCCGGCGACGGCCAACGGGGCCTCCCGGCCACCAAATGCGACGAGGAAAGCACAGAAATGAAGAGGAGGTCAAGGGGGACTCACCTGGGAGCTCGGAAGGGAGGGAGAGGCGCCGGAGGAGCGGATCGACAACGAGGGGCGGAGCTCCGACGGGTCCCTTCGGGGCGGCGGTGTTGTGCGTGCGAGGAAGGGAGGGGGAGCGGTGCGGGTGGAGCAGGGGGTGGTGCTGCCTTTTTATAGGTCGGAGGGGGAAGGGGGCAGGGCGCGGAGGCGGTGGTGTGGGAGCTCGACCGGCCGGCCATTAATGGCGGCGGCGGGGGGCGGCTCGGTGCGCGGCGGTTTCGGTGGAGGGGAAGGGTTGAGGCGGCGGGGAAGTGCGGCGGCGCCTTGATGGCGTAGTGGAGGAGGCGGACGGGCGCGGGGAGCCGGGGAGGCGGGGACGGCCGGCGGGCGGCGCGGCCGATGGAGGAAGAAGGGGGGCGGCCGGAGGTTGGGGTGACCCCGACAGGTGGGCCCCGCCTGTCGGCGTTCGCTTGAGAGAGAGGGAGGGAAGCGGGCCGCGGGAGTAGATGGGCCGGGCGATAGGCTAGGCCGGTGGCGGAAGGGAAAAAAAGAAAAGGAGAAAGGAGGAAGAGGTGGGCTGGTGTCACACCCTGAAATTTCCAATTTCAGGATGTGAATAGAGAGAATAATTAAATAACAATTTTCTCATAATTTTAAAATTTTTCCAACATTTATTTTCTTTAGAGGAAATATAGTATAGGAAAAATCCTTTGTTTGATTTTCTAAAGTTAAAACAAAGTTGAGTGTTGCATTCATGCCGATGCATCTTGGTGCTTCCTGAGTGCTAAAGGTTTCAAAAATGCGTTTAAGAGCTATCCAAACCCTCTCGAGAATTTTCCGGATTTTTCTGGAATTTATTCTCATTTTTCTTGAGCTATTTCTATTTATTAGAAGGCTCTAAAATCTTTTTCATGAGCACCAAACACTTTATTCGGATTGTTCATGCTCAAATATATATCTGGAAATTTTTATGGAGTTTCTGTGATTTTCGGAGTATTTTTAGTACCTTTAAAAAATTTCTAGGTTTTCCTGGAATTGTTTTCGCACTGAAAATTAAATTCGGAAAATAAATAAACCTTTGTTTCTATTTGGGCCAAGCCCGACCGCGGAAGTCCGCCCGTGCCCCCTTATCTCCTCGCCACCCACCGCAAGAGGGCCGCGGCCCGCATTCACTTGCGGCCCCAATACGGCCGACCGGCCCCCTCCTCTCACGGTCACTGACAGCGGGTCCCACGCTATCATCCCCTACCTCCGGCGTGCCCAACCTGGACTCCACCGCGCCGCCGCCGTCTCCGCCTTGGACACGCCTCCCTAGTCGTGGCCCGCATGCCAAGAGGTGCCCGGTCCTATTTAAGCCGCCGCCCCCACCTCTAGGCCGCAACCGAGCCCTAGCCGCGCCGCCCTTGCACCGCCGCCGAGCCGCGCGCCGCCGCCAATGTCCCCTTCCCCGATTCGTCGAACTCGTCGATTCCCGGAGCAAGGCGAGGCCACCAGGAGCTCCAGGATCTCGAGCCGCACCTTCTTCGCCACCTCGCTTCGCAGGGGGGTCCACAGAAGCGCCGCCGCCCCTTGCAGATCGGGCCGACACCTTGAGCGTCCGCCGCCGGCCTGTGTAGGCCGTTCCCCTTCACCTTCCCCGCCGGTGAGCCGCCCTACTTGGTCCCCTTGATTTCCTCTCCCTTCTCCTCACCTTGGTCGAACCCCGTAGGGCCCCTAACGCCGGCGACCGGGACGGCCAGCTCCTGCCGTCGGCCATGACAGGAGGTAGAAGAAGAGATGGTTGTTTTGCATTTAAACCCTTATGGCACTCTGAAATCTCTAGATCTATTTATGTGTCTTGGCAATCTTCCTTAAAACCCCCTAAAAGGATTCCCCTTTCACTCATAAATCCATCCTGGACCTCTTGCAAGTAAACCCTCGAGTTTATATACATAATTATGTATATGCCCCTGAGTTTTCGCAGAAAAGTCCCTGAAAGTTTCCAATCTTCACATCTAGGTCCTCAGATCTTTAAAGAGCCATATCTTTCACGTTTTAACTCCGATTTCAACCGTTCAAATTGTGTCAGGACCATAATGATGTAAAGCACGTGTTAGCGGAGTGTTTTCATCATGTTTTGTTTTCTGAAAATAAATTTAATATTAATTTTGATTAATGTCTAGTTATACACGCCTTTTATAAATAAAAGCAATATAGATCTATATATCGTTTTTTATAAGAAAATTTAATTTAATTAATGTTTCTATCACATGTTTTTGCACATAAAGGTTAATTAGATCTTTTACTCGATTTTCCATAAGTCAAATATTAATTTGCTTAATGATTAATTAACTTTTATAATTAAAAGTTGATTAGGCTTTTACTGCGGCTTTATAAATAAATGTTAACCTTGATTAATACCAGTTTAATGCTGTTTTTGATAATAATATGATCCACTTGAATTACAAAGTTCCGTTTAGATTATTCATATAGTTTAGTTTTTTAAATTAAATGTTTAATTGGAATAATTCATATATGAATCTTTATAAATAAAACTTGACTAGTTCTTTACACCGGTTTTGCAAATAAAGTTTAATTTACTTTAATTCCAACATGGGGTATTTTACTGATGAAATATCCTTACATATATTTTGTTAATTAAAATAGATCCAGCTCATAGCTTTGTTCTCTTATTTATGGAAACAATTCGTTAGACGTTCGGTATTAGCTTTATCTCTTTTTGATCAAGTTTATCAGAAGCTCTAAACCTTTCTAGTGTTAGCCGAGCTAAACCGTATGCATCTAATCAAGCCTTAGAGTTTCTGCTTAGCTTAGTAGCTTTATCTGTGTGAGTAGTTTTCACTGCTCATTTTCCTATCAAGTAATCTTATCACTCTTGTTTCATGTTTCTAGCTAGTTGATGTCTATCCCATCTCTGTTAGGTTGTCTCTTTATGAATCAGCTATGTTCTTGTACTCAATCTATCGTAGCTACCCTTCTTTAGAGTTTACCCTGTTATCTTCTTCACCTATCAGACCAGTTCACCCTTGGTGAGTGTGTCAGCTGTTCATCCGAGTTCTCTTTGTAGATTAGTTTTCCTAAACCCACCTTAAGGTTTTCTTATGTGCTTGATACTTCGTTGCTACTGCTCTCGTTTGCTTCACCTTAACTTGTACGTTAGCATGTGTATCACCTGTTACTTGTTTTAACACTAAAACTACATGTTAATTTTGACTAATTTTTATTCCAATGCTTTTATACATAAAAAGTGATTAGGTTCTAATCCGGTTTTCTTTAATCATGATGTAATTGGTTAATCCCTATTCATAACTAGTTTTTCTAAATAAAAGATGATAGGGTTAAACATCGGTTTTCATAATAAAGTTAATATGCCTAATGACATCATAAATGCCTTTTCAATATTAAATATGTTTAGTTGACCACGTGACATAAAGTTATTCGCCTAGATGTCTTATACTTGCTTTATCTTTTTAAAAGTAATTGTTAATTTGACATAACTTCTACTCAAATGATAAAATATGATTAGGTCTATCATGATTTCCTTCATTAAATGTAACTTGTTTAATGGTAACATAGAGTATTTCTCTGAAATATTCTTTCACATGATTTCTTAATTAAAATATGCCAAGCGTAGTTTCTTGTGGTTTGATAATAATTTTTCGATAGATTTGAGCTTAGTTCCGTTCACAGTGGTTCCCTCGTTTCCTGCGTAACCATTAGAATCGAGCTCTGTTTCAATGTGATCTTTTCGGTCCTTGCTCAATCTTCCGCAATCATCTCTTCAAAGTTAACCAAGCCTTTCCTTTCCAAGCACTTTGTGTTTTTTAGTGATCCATCTAATCAAGCCTATCTTTTAGTGCGTTCTTTTAAAGCTTTTCTTTTGAGTGGTGTATTGTTCTTAGTTTGTTTGTTTGTCTGTCTACTTTGTGTATGTTTGTGCCCGATGATTGATGCGAGTAGAATGAACGTGGTTCAAGAGCTTGGAAGAATGTGAAGGTGAAGACAATCTGAGCAACTACTCTTTGGTTAAAGGCAAGTGTGTCCTTGTTCTTGTCCTAATAACTTTATTAATCACTATTACATTGCTTTGCATTAATTTTGATGGGTTCCTATTAAGGATGACTGGCCTCATTTGACTGTTATCTTAAACCCGGTTTTAATTAATTCTGATGGTAGATATTGCTTAGTTTGCTCAACTGGGTTGGTAATAATCAACATGGTTGTCATTTTATGCTCTATGTTCCTTTATGATAATTTTAATACAAGATCACTGTGCATTAATCGGAACATGGAGAACCACCCAGGAAAACCGTACAACCACAAGAGCTAATGGGCCATGGTCTTGGCTGAATAATTAGGAACTTTAGCTTGTGGTGATCTTACCTGATAAGGACAAGGGATCGGCGGTACTGCGGGGTATGGACTCGCTCTAGCAGGGGGTTGGGTGAGTTATTCTTTTTATGGTGAGGTATCGACCTGCTAGGGGACTTTATACCTTGCTAACTGATCCGGACCTTGTGGGTCACAACTTGCTAGGGAACCTTTGTAAAGGCCATGTAGCGTCCCTATGCAACCACACCTTGGCCGGCATCGCATGGTTGGGTTCAAAGTTCTTCGGAGCTTTTACGCTGCTTTTGGTGAAAGTGTACAACCTCTGCAGAGTGTAAAACTAATCGATTAGCCGTGCTCACGGTCAAGAGCGGCCTGGACCCTCACATGATAATTGAACTTGAAGATGGACTTGAATTGTGGTTTCTAGTTATCTTAGCCATGTGCTCATGGTGTTTCTCTTATCTTTATGCTTAATGTGGGTTGGTATAAACTTATAGTTTATTAGTAATTAGGTGCTAATAAAATTTGACCAACTAAAATGCTAAATGCTTTGAGCCAGTCCACTATAAAGCCTTTGCATTCATTCTTTCCCCACACTTGCTGAGTACGACAAGTGCTCACCCTTGCTATAAACAATGTTGCTCAGAAGGAGGAAGCTACTCTGAAGTCTTGTGAAGATGTTGTGGAGTTCTAGGCGTACGCAACCCCCAGTCGATTGCTTGTGAAGTTTGGTGCCTCCGTTTCCAGGATTAAGCGTAAATCTCTGATAATCTCCCTTTTTCTTACGTGATATTGTTTCTGTTATTCACTTATGTCAGCTATATGCATGAAACTTGATCCTGGCATGCATATAGGTTTGCACTTGGTTTTCTTTGGAAAAACAGGTGTGACAGCTGGGGATTTGGGCCGGGGGGAAAGATGGTTTTTTTTGTTTTTTTATTTCTTTTTCTTTTTCAACACACACCAGACAAAAGCAAAAGAAACCAAAATAAAGGCAACACTCACGCACATTTATTTAATTTAATTTAGAAAAACAATCAATTGATTTTCCTATACTAAATTTCTCATAAAGAAGATAAATCTTGGGCAAAATTTTAAAATTATGGGAAAATCGATGTTTAATTATTTTCCCTATTAACATCTTGAAATTGGAAAATTTCAGGGTGTTACACCGAAACAACACCTCAAAGCCCTCATCCAACAACTGGGACACAGAAAGAAAATTGTACCCCAGCGATTGAACAAGAGCAACACGCCTCAGAGTGATCTTGTCAGTCACTTTGATCTCACCTTCTGAAAGCACACGCCCACGCCCATTGTCCCCAAAGGTGATGTACCTCTTTGTCACCACCGGGATGAGACTTGAGAACCACCCCCTGTCTCTGGTCATATGCCTTGAGCAACCGGAGTCAATCAACCAAATGTTCTTCAAGTCTCCCACCTCGTCGTCGGACTCAGAGTCTGAGTCGCTCTGTGTGCTCTTCTTGCCGCCGGAGCTCAGCGCCATGGTGCAGAAGCCGTCTCTCGCGAAGCAGCTCAGCCCACTCAGGTTCTTGGATGACTTCTTGTTCTTGCGACGATCACCTTCATCTTCTCTGCTGCTCGAGCTCGAGGTGGAGTACGCGGAACTGGAGTCGACGTCGCTCACTCCCACCATCGCTCGGGCCTTGCCTCGGCTCTCCTTCTTCCTCGATCGTCACTCGTCCTTGTACTTGTTCTTGTGCTTGCTCTTGTGGTCGCGCCTTGACCGGTACTTGCCATCCGTCCTCGACTTGTGCTTGTAGCTGTCCTTGTTCTCGACCTTCTCCGGGCAGTCGGCGACGAAGTGTCCCTGCTTGCCGCACTGGAAGCACGTCCTCGTGTTCCTCCTCATGTTCACCCGGTTCTCGTGCAGCCTCTCGAACCTCCTCGTCAACAACGCCAGCTCGTCCTCTCCAAGGTCATCAAACTCCTCATCTGGCATAGACAGCACAGAGGAAAAAGAGAACATCCTGGTGGATGGGTTAGTGTTAGCCTTTCCCTTTGAACCACTAACGAGGGCAAGACTATGGGAATCAGTCGGACCCTCGAGCTTGGCAGTCATGCCCCTATCCACCTCAGCCGACTTGAGCTTCGAGAACAGCTCGTTCACGGTCAGAGTGTCATACTTCTCCGACTCCACAATGGCCTTGAACTTTCCGCCCCAAATCGTACGATCCAAAGAGTGTAAGAGCTTGACCGCTCTATCATGATCATCATACGGGAGCACGTCCACATTGGCCCTCATGTTGTTCACAACCACCGTGAACCTCTGAAACAAGGCATCGATGGACTCACTGGGGAGATCAGTGAAGTTCTCGTACTCTCTCCGGTAGGTCGCATACGTCCGTGCCTGAACCTGGGCGTTCCCAACATGAGCCTCCTTCAACACCGTCCAAACTCTACAAGCCAAGTGCTTGGTGTGCACCCGATCGAACTCAGGCTGACACAAAGCACGAAACAAGTAGTCGACCGCCTTATTGTTGGTGTCGAATCTGTCCCTCGATCCTGGAGAGAGGAAGTCCATCGACTGGACATAGCCTGTGTCCACCGTGACATCCCAAAGGATCTGACCCTTTCCGTGGAGGAACGCACCCATCCGCTTACTCCACATCTGGTAGTTCTTGCCATCGAAGTGTGGAGGACCCGAACCCCGTTCCTCGTACGCCTTCCTTGGATCTCAGACTGGTTAGAGTCAATAAAGACTCGAACCGGCTCTGATACCACTTGAAGGACCGATTAGGCGACCAGAGAGGGGGGGAGTGAATGGGAGCCGATAAAAATTCTTCTCGAGGGAGATTGAAACTCCGACAAGACGAACTAGCTCGGTCGAACCCCCGAAATCACACACTCCGCACTTCTACCTTCCGTTTGCCAAAACCACGTAGCCACTGGAGTGCTACTGGTCCTAGGAACAAACTCTACCAGCAACCTCAACACACACGCAGCAACAACAGCGGAAATAACTCGAAAGCCGGCTAACCAGAGGGGGGCGGTTAGACCGGGTATAGGGGGCGGTTAGACCGCCTCCACCTGGTAACCAAGAAATCCTCCGAAACGACTCTTCCGAGCACCAAAACTCACCACGGTTTCACCAACAAAGATTTCTGGTCAAGGCCATGTTAGCTACCAGAAAATCTTGGCGAAAACCAAAACTCCACCCAGGGGCCTAGGGACGGTTAGACCGGCTACCAGGGGCGGTCTAACCTCCTGTACCCAGCAACGAACTCCAACCAAGAACACCTAGTAATCAGCACGAGAATGACCCCAAATTTCACCCAGACACTCCTCTGGTCAAGGCGAACAAACTCACAGAGGAAAATCCGACGAAACAAAATTTCGACCTGGAAACACCCAGGGCGGTTAGACCACCCCCTGCGGGCGGTTAGACCGCCCCTTCCAGAAGACGAACCCGCGGGTCAAACCTCAACTTCCTCGCAACCTCTACCTTAAAGGAATCGACCCGAAACGCTCACAATCAAGAGGAATCGAAGAAATCGCTTCTCTAGATCAAGAACTCACCCAACTCGAGAAACCACCAAATCGAGTCCGATTCAAAGGAGATTTGGGGGCAAAGTCACCAGCCAGAGAGGCACAAGAACCTCATACGTTACACCCACCAAAAAGCCCAAGAAATTGTCCTCAAAACACCGCCAATAAAGAGCTCCAAAAATCACCACAAAAGAGACGGGAAAACCAGCATGATGAACAACGCTGAACCATCTATACATACCATGAAAGGTTCGTACAAGGTCTAGCTTGCCACCCAAACATCCATCCCTCTCTCTAGATCTCACATGAAGCTCTCAAGCTAATCCTCTAAAAACCCAAGGAAAATGGAGAACGAAAATGGAAAAACAAATGAGCTAGGGTTCCAAGTGTTGGCTGCCATCCACCCATTCAATGAGTATATATGGAGGCACCCAAAAGACTAAACTACCCTTCACTAATAACTAGGGATACATGCCCCTCGAGGGCGGATTTGGAAGTCTTCATGTCTTCACCATCGGACGGATGCCCGGTGACCGCAACCTGCTTAGCCTCGACGCAAGCCTTGCGATCCCGACGCGTGTCCTCCGCTTCGAAGTATCTTGACGCCGGCGGCCAGGACGGTCAGACCGCCCCCCTGGGCGGTTAGACCGGCCCGGGAGATCTGACCGGCCCAGGCGGTCTAACCTCCCCTCCTGGGCGGTTGAACCGGCCTGGGTGGCCGCGCCTCCTCGTCGAGTCTTCGGCCTCGGTTTTGTGGCTCAACTGAGTAACCCAGTGGTTTTCTGGTGAACCACTGCAAACCCTGCGAACTCGGTGTAGGCTCCGCCAATCTCCACTCATGACTCAGCTCCCACGTAGTCCCGGCTCGCCCTTGGTTTTGAGGCTCTACCAAGAAACCGTCCACGACTTCATCTTGCTGTTCATGCCACCATGCGGCCCGCACTTGACCCCACTGGCCACCGGGTCCCTCGAACGAAGCCTACTTGTCTTCTCCACACCTGGAGGCCTCACCGGCAACGACCTTTCGTGCTTGTTCTTCACCTGCACCAACACGAGTCAAGCCGCAACCTGCACCTGCAATACTTAGCCAAGAATCAGTCCACACAACATTGTCAATCACTCATCACACAAGGAAGCGACCATCCACCGGTCCTCGAACCACACATGGTCCTCAACAGGTTTGGGCCGCGAGGTGCGTAATACCCTATGTCCTGTATGCTGCGTAGCTCTGGGTTGATTGGGTACGATTACAAGATGATGCAATCTTACGCCGTGAGATGAGATGATGAAGAGAGGGGTCCCTGCCTTGCCTTATATAGTCCAGAAGGCAGGGTTACAAGTTAGTTTAGAGTGAGAGTACTAGTCGAGTATGTCTAGGAGTCCTCTATACAGTGCAGGACATGTACAGCTTCCTAACCGAGTACTTCTCCTTTGTAGTCCTTGTGCTTCACGCCATTAGGTACCGTGCCGCGCAAGTCAGGTAGTCCCAGGGGCCCACCGAGTAGTCGGTCCTGGTACCCACCGAGGTAGTGGGCCCAGAGAGGTCCATACGACAAGCCCCCGAGTACTTTGTAGTCGAGAAGGATAGCTTCAAGTAGTCTTGACGGCCTTAACGAGTAGTCCTCAAGCGTCCCCGAGTACTACAAGTTAAAAGTCCTCAAGAGTAGTCGAAGCATCCCGAGGCTGGAATGTACTCCAGCTGATGTTTGAGCAATCCTGAAGTCTTCTTGAGTAGTCCCAAGCGTCCTCGAGTGCTGCCCTTGACGGTCTTGAACAATGCCCGTGTTGTCTTGAAGTCGAAACTGATATGGAAGTGCGATTGCAAAATCGCACTCCATATGGAGTAGCCCCCGAGCCTTAGGTTGAGTTGTAGACTATGGCTGAGGGTCCATCTGAAGTTTTGGCAAGAATATCCCAAAAAATCCGGAGAAAAAACCGAAGGACACGTGGCACGGAGCCCCCGAGCCTTGAGTCGATTACTTCCTCTCGAATTGAAGGGTCAACTTGTAGAATGTGTCCTGAGATGCTCTTGAATCTTGCTGCTTCCCAGGAAGTCGAGTAGAAGTAGCCAAGCCCCCGAGGTGAGGCGCATCGACTAGTAGAATTCGAAAGGTCACGCGCGGCCGCTGAGTCAGCCGAGCGCAGACTTATCCATCGACCGTTGAGGGGTCTCTTTGACTTATAAATAGAAGCCAAAACCCTTAGGGTTTTTCACCCTATGCAGCTGTAGCCATTCCCAGCAGACCTGGCCAGAAATCGCCACTAGTGCGCACCACCTCCACCGAGTAGAGCTTAGATCCAGGTGCGCCGCCGTAGGAAGCCACCACTGCAGCCCCCGAGCGAATGCGCGTGAAGACACCGTGCACTTGGAGGATGAAGCCGTCTCCGTCGAAGACCACGAAGGCCGCCGGCGGAAAGAAGAGGGCCCATGAAGAGGCCGCCGGATCTGCCGCAGGGACATCAATGCCGGTGTCCCCGCCGCGGCCATATCCAAACCGTGAATGGAAGAAGTCCAAGGCGAAGACTGAAGACTTGCTGGCCCTTCTCAATAGTGGATTCCTGCGGGAGAAGGAGGTGGACATGTGGAGGGCCGCCGCCGGGGATCCGTACCCCATGGAGAAGGAGCCAGACGAGATCCCGATGTTCGCGCGGTTCGCGGAGCGCGGACTGTCTCTCCCTGCGAGCGACTTCTTCAAGGGGCTTATGGGGTACTACGGCATCGAGTACCTCAACCTCAACCCCAACGGTATCTTGAACACTGCCGTCTTCGTACATTTTTGCGAAGCCTTTTTCAGGATCAAGCCCGATTGGATCTTGTTCCGGAAGTTCTTCCGGGTGAAGCAGCAACCCAGCGCCAGCAACCCGCGAGTAGTCGGAGGAGCGGGGATCCAGATGAGGGAGGACGCCGCCGAGCAGTACCTCTCCTACAAGTTGATAGACTCCAATCAGGACTGGAAGGCCAAGTGGTTCTACGTCACGAACCACCACCCGGAGCTGCCGAAGCCCAGCGGGAAGCAGCCCAAGCATCGTCCGTGGTGGAACTCGGAGCCGACGATGCAAGAAGGGATCCAACTGCCCGAGTTGTTGGCGCGGATCATGGCGCTGAGGGAAGCCGGGCTGAGGGCCGAGCACGTGGCCTTCAGCTTCATGAAGCGCATGGTGCAGCCGCTGATGGCTCGCGACACCCTGGGGTACGAGTACACCGGCGACGATGACACATCACGGATGCCTGGAGATGAAGTCGACGATGATGACATTGTTGACAGGTGTTGACGGTTAATAGTTGTATCAAAGTTCGTTTGTGACTTGCAAGCGAACAAGTCTCCCGTCGTAGTCAAGGGACCCTTCTTCCCTCGAGTGGTGAACCCAAGGTATCGAATCCGTGGAACAATGTGCAACGCAAGGATTCAATCTAGTAAAGCAAGGTAAAGCTATCTATTGAAGAACAAAGATGCATCTAATCTAAGATAGGATCAAGTAAACGAATCTAATCTAATCTACTAAAGAGGTAACAAGAGAAAGCAAGAGATAACCAATCTAGAGAATCTAGATCATGCTTATGTTGTAGCTCCAAACAAGATAGATGAAGGTAGCAAAGAGAATCTCATTAAAAGCATCTTTAAATCGTGGCCTTCCCATCCGACTCCGAAAACATCCGCCTTTCGAGACCCCCGTTCTGTCACAACGTATCCCTATTCATGCGGGGAGCTTAGGGCGAGTTCGATAGAACAAGTTGAAATCACTTGGCCGGTCCCGGTATGCACCTCTAGCCACCGCGGCTACAAGAGCACCCTATGTAATCTAGCTGCAAACTAGATCGTAGAAGAAGCAAAACCAAGAAGAAAACAAAATCATCGAGAAGGCACTTGATCGCTAGAAATCGGATTCACTTACAAACTTCACCATGAATGATTACATGAACAAGATCACCACCGGGGCCCTCCCTCGATCTTGATCCTCGCTCCGAGCTCCGACGTGGTCTTCCATGCAAGGTTCCCACGTCGGCCGGGGAAACCCTAGACAACTAGCACGACCCTCATCTTCAAGTTGGTGTCCCTCAAGCTTCTCTCGCTCCTCGGCGGCGGAATACGACTTCGGTTCCGCGTGGCTCTCGGTCGGGGGGCTATTTATAGCCCGAGAAGCAATTAGGTCAAAGGAGAGGCCGATTGGGCCCCGAGTGGGCCGGGGCCGGCCGGCCGGCCCGGGCCCACCCGGCCCATCCCGCGGCTCGCTTCGCCCGTGTTGCTTCCCACGACTTCTAGATGTTCTCCCCTTTTGCATGTGGGCCCTTGACGTCGGTTTCTCCCCGAATTGGACTCAACTCCTTGTCTTGCAAGATTCGAAGCACTTTTCCGGTTCGGTCCTCGGAGTTTATCATCTTCTCGGGCTTGGTCCTTGGGCTCTTGGAGTCATGTTCACTTCATTGCTTGACTTGTATCGGGCTTCAAGATCTTGTCATGAGGTGCTTAATGAACTTATCCCGGAAGTCTTGCTTTCAATGTTAAAACCCTGCGTAAACACTTAACTCCAAAACCGACATGCACAAGTGAACTTGTTATACCACGGGGGTTAGTACCAATGAATAAGATACAAAAGTCATGCCAACACCGAAGGTAAACTCATGGCTAGGTTGACGGAATTTCACCGTCAACATCTCCCCCATGCTTAAACCTTGCTCGTCCTCGAGTAAGCCTTCGATGGATATCATCGTTGCCCATCAATGTTTAAACCTTGCACTTGATCATACATGAAAAAAACATAATGCTCTCAAAAGTTTAATTCGTTAAAGTTCCATAATGTACTAGCCTTCACCTCTACGGAGGGTAGATTCTTATTAAGCTTATCCCACAAGTATTAACATGCTCACAAAGTTTAAATAGACCTCAGAATTTTTGAAATAAAGAACGAGATAAAGAAAAGCTAAACCAAGTTCACAAATTTAAATCATCTTGTATATTGCTCATAAACTCTCATCTCACTTGTCTCTCAAGCCTATATATTCTACTCCTTTCCCTCTCATAACATATATGTGTGGTAGGCTTTATATGGAGCTTTGGGAAAGTTTTAGTCCTAACAAGATTTTATAAATGAGGTGTTGTCAAAACAAGACAAGCTTCTCATGGTCTTACCGAGACTCGTCAAAAAGGTCATTGGAAAATAATGTTAAATCAAGGAGGGGAAAGAGAAAAATACACACACTTTAGATAAGTGGACATGTGCAAGTGGCAAAGAGTGATCCCGAGGCACAAAAGAAGTCCTCGTTATCGGATTGCACATGGTTGGAAAATGAGAATGGATCTTTTTAACTTGAAGCCTTGAATGCACTCTTAGAGAACCGGGGAGTTCACTTTACGCACATATATATTTTCTCTTTCTCATATTTCTCATTCTTTTCTTTCTTTCATTCATTCATTTTTTTTTCTTGTCATATATTCAGTCCATGAGTTTCACAACGAAGTTTTGATTTTTTTTATACCTTGAAAGTCATGAATATCACTGGATTTTTTTCTTCTTTCATCATCATTTTTTTTAAAAAAAATATTCCCCTTTGAACTCTAAAACTGCATCGTACCTACCTCCTCCCCCATGCTTAGACGTTGCTCGTCCTCGAGCAAAGAGGCGAAAAATAAGGTAGGTATCGGGGTATTCTTCCTTGGAGAGATACTTGAAATCTTCAATGTTGGCACCGTCTTGCGATCTTCCTTGAATTGATGATCCATTCTCAACGATAGATTGTGGTCAAGGAGGTAATCACAAAAGATGATATTTGGTTTTAAGGGTGGATATCCGGCGAGGTTTGTGAGATCTCCAATGTGGGGATACACAATGCACGGATAAAAGGCTAGCAAAAAGATAGATACGCAAAAACGGAATGACCAGCTTCTTAGTCTCGGGCCAGAGAAATCATGGCCTGCAATAACTCACTCAAAAATAAATCTTGTATACTAAGTTTTTGCACTCAAATATATATAAGGCTCTGGATAGGTTGAGCAACACACAAGTGATATTTGTGACAAGGTTAGCAATATTTTTGAGCATAAAAGACATCTTTAATCTATTCATAACTTGAGAGCACATAAAACACTATGGGTCTTTATTTTAATCATAACCTCCGCTGAAGATTGAGCTAGCATTTAGATAATTTCAGATTTGTATTTTTAAGAGAGCACTAGTTCAAACATGCATAAATCAATTACAAAGATAAACAAAGCGGCAATTATAATCATATATCATCATGGCACAAACTTTGTAACTTTACCAAAGGTAAAAACTTGGTGGCGACATTATTCATGATGAAAATAAACACTAAGATACACACTGAAAATTAAACTAAAAACTGAAAATTAAAGCAAAGCTGAAAATACTACGCAAACATAGGCGCAAACAAGCTGAAAATTAAAGAAAAGGGGGTAAAGGAAAGATAACTAAAGCTTCTCCTCTCTCTAATCTTCCGCCGGTGGTTGATGTTGATAGCCTTGGTTGTTGTACCCTTACTTGTAATAGGAATGCACCACTCCTCCTATGAATTGTCTGACGGTTCTAGGTGAAGGTGTCCAAGCACATAAGCGACGTTTGCATTTCCTTCACCCATTTGGTTTGCATTGGTTTGGATGGCTGCAAAAATTTGCATGATCCTTGCAGCGTATCCTCCAATGGTGGCCACATTTTGTTGTGGTTGAGGAAGCTGTGCATATGGCTCCGCAAAGGCTACGTTGGGCACCGCAAAAATGGTGGGGGTATGGCTGCACCACTCCCCCATGCTTGCATTGGTACACCACCGTAGTAACTCGGCGGCGCCGGGGTTCCTCCCAATGGTGGGACATAATTTTGTTGTGCACCTCCTTCTTGGGCCATAGAAGATCCTTCTCCTATAATTCTTTTCTTTTATTATTTTTTTTCTTCGCCGGCACAAGAAGTCCTTCCTCTAACCGATCTCCTTCCCCTCAAGAAAAGTCTTAAACTTCAATCCGGAAGGGGCAAATTCACCTAGGCCACTTGGAAGCCTCCTCTCTCATCTTCACTCTTATATTTTCCTTTCTTCATATATTCCTAGGGAAGTCCCGGGTAGGAGATGATTTGGGTTCCTTGTAATACCCGGTTTTAAATAGATAGCCAATATGGAGAGGTAACAACCCGAACCAATATCTTCCGAACCGATGTTGCTTAACACCACCGGTTAGGTGAGTAGGGTTGATTGGCTGCGAGTAAATCTAATTCAACTCCGTGTTGGTTATCTTTGTCTCTCTTGTTCTCCCAAAAAATCCACTTGCACAAAAGTGACACACTTGGATAATGGGTTCCGGATAGTTTTTTTTCCGTTGATGGTCTCTTCCCGTGATCATACTCCAAAAACCTTCCCATGTGCCTTCATGCACATCCACTTGTTCTGGAGCTCCCTTTTGAAAATAGGGGACACTCGCCCATGGGTCTACGATACTAGAACATGCAATCGCTTCGAACATGAAAACCAATCTAATCTATCGGGGATTGTGTTGAATGGATCCAAGGAAGCATTGGAGCTCTTACTCCCTTTACGGCATGGTTGCTAGCCTTAAGCATTAAAGTATTTTCAGCACAAGATGATAGATAGATAATCCAACAAAGTGTGATTACATCTCAAGATCGATTGAAACCCATGGATGAAAGGAGATTACCCCATCAAGGTGCTAGAAATAGCATCACTGATCAAGGTTACCCTTCCGACGGTGTCTTCCTTCTTCTCCTCTTGTGGGCTCCCTCCAACGGAATGAGGGACTCAGCACTCCTTCATCAAGGGTATGCGCCATGGTCATGAAAATTTCCTAGGCGAATTCCTTGTGGGTGTTTGCTGACACTCCGCTAGAGAATTGCACCGGTGTCCCGTGTGAAACCCAATATGTAGAGAGCTTGGTCGTCGATGTCGACGTTCGCTACAAGCCTCTACTTAAGGCGAGCGAGCTTCTTCTCCTCCTCCGTCATGATGACACACCCCTCGGAATACCGCGGAGCATATGGAGGTGGAGCGGATGATCGTGTCAAGTGGTGAGGTTGGACGGGCGGCTCCTCCATATGTTATCGAGGTTTGGCAAACCTAATAAACGAGTTTTGTGTGGCCCTTATGCCACCAAGGAGAAGAGTGGTTCCTCCTCAGTGGTGCCGTGTCCTCCCCCATACTCCAAGGAGACTCGGAAACCGAGCGCCTCCTCGAAGAGGTTGTCGGTGATGGCTTAGACGACGATGATCCCTTCTTCTTCGGTGAAAAGGCTTGTAGTTTTCTTCCATGATTGCAGCACTCTCCCTCACTAATAAATATCCGGGGTTTTCACCCGGTAACAAGGTACACAAATATTATTTTGGAGTCTGGACTTTGAGTGGATTAAGGATGTGATTTGTTTGCACGAAACAAACGCGGTGGATGGCTAAGTCTAAGGTGATTCCGGCCTACAAACTAGAGCACACGAACAAAGAGTTGGATGAAAGACTTACCTCTCTCCTCCTCTTGGCTCGGTTCTTCTCTAGTGCATTCATGTTGCTTCGTGATCGCGTACACCTTCCAAACGTTCCCGTCCACTCCTTCGCTTGCACTATTGCTCCTTCCACTTGATGTTTTCGCTTTGACTCACTTCCATACTCCCTTGCCTCACATGCATCCACGATATTCCTACAAAACAAAGCCTTGGCTGCCCCCCATGCTTGTACTTTGCATGTGGTTTAAATATGTTGGAGGGGCATCCCGTGATGTACCATGGTGCATGCATGGTTAGGTTAACTAGATTGCCTCCCTTTAAGGCTAAGCACTCCTCTAATTTCGAAATTTAAAAATATTTTTCAGAGCCATGCAAGAGCTCGAACATAATTTTAGAGAAGTTTTTAAACCATTAAAAACAAATGCAAGTCGAAAATATTTTTTTATTACGTCGATTTCGGTCTCACCGGTATAGTTTGCCTTCATTGGTTGAGAGCAAGCTTTTCCCGGCTTGATCATGGGGGCATAGGTTTAGGTCCTAATTTTGATTAGATGAGAGAGATTTTGAATGAAATAAAATTAAGTGAGGCTTAGAAAAATTCTAATCTTAGAGAAACCAAGGATATGAATTTTTAAACCAACCAAAAATCAAGTTTCTAGGTTCACGCGAGTCCTACCACATGCTGAAATTTAAATAACATCTAGATACAAGTCGTGGCTTTACTCGAGTGTTTTTAGCATGAAAAACAAGTCAACCTCAGCACCATAATGAGGGTGAAAGGTTGATTAAGGTTCTGAAATTTTTTTGGTTTTGGTTGTGGTTTCTCGAAAAGAAGCAAACAATCACAAAGGATGGTTCATGTAAAGGGTTTATGATCAAGCAACATGTTCAACCAAGAATTATGTCTCTAATATTGTTCAACCATTCTAAGTCTAAGGTTTTGCGTAGTAAAATTCAGAACTGAATTAAATTTAAAAAGACTTGAAAAACCTGGAATCGGGTTGTCCTCCCGGTAGCTTATTCTTGACTTGACGAAACGGGTTGCCTCCCGCCTAGCGCTTCGTTTATAGTCCATGGCTAGACTTCTTCAATTGATTACTCCGGATCAACGCTCTTTGTGGGCGTTGCAATCTTGGGTACCTACTTTGGCTTAGTCAATTTTTTTGGTCTTCACAGGCTGGCTTTGTCCTTTGGTCTTGACGGATGCAACATCTTCCTTGTGGCTCGGCATCTCGAACTCCGGTCCTTCGGTCGTGATCTTCATGGTCTCTGTGATCCTTCATCTCTCCCGAATGAGTTTGAGTAGCCTTTCGCCGTCTTGGGACCTTGGAGTTGTCTCGGATATTCTTCTTTGTCACCAATCGGTTGTCCGGCAAGTTGTCCCACTTGCGTCTCTAACATCTTCATCACGATGAACACCCCGCATGTGGATCTTGCCTTGGTAGCCTTTAGGTGTTGAGCTTCTTTCTCCGTCTCCATCTTCTCCATCCTCGTTGATCTTGAACGGCCTTCCGGCGTCTTGACTTGGAGGGGGTGATTCCCTTGGAGATTTTGATGGTCCTTCAAGCTTGTGTTGCACGTCACCTTTGCTCGTAAAGTTTTCCCGGATCATCCACAAAAAAGTTTGGGTTTCTTGGAGAGGTAGCCAACCATCTCCGGTTAGGGTTAGTGATAAAACAAAAATCTAAACATAAGAACTAGGGTTAATCAAAACTAGATTAGATTGAATTTTTTTTTCTTTTTGAGGATGATCAAACATAAGAGATGCAAAAGAAAATCAAAAGAAAAACTGAAAGATAAGCGATACTAGATCGGATCTTGATTGCTTGTTCCCCAGCAACGGCGCCAGAAAAAGGGGCTTGTTGATGGTTAATAGTTGTATCAAAGTTCGTTTGTGACTTGCAAGCGGACAAGTCTCCCGTCGTAGTCAAGGGACCCTTCTTCCCTCGAGTGGTGAACCCAAGGTATCGAATCCGTAAAACAATGTGCAACGCAAGGATTCAATCTAGTAAAGCAAGGTAAAGCTATCTATTGAAGAACAAAGATGCATCTAATCTAAGATAGGATCAAGTAAACGAATCTAATCTAATCTACTAAAGAGGTAACAAGAGAAAGCAAGAGATAACCAATCTAGAGAATCTAGATCATGCTTATGTTGTAGCTCCAAACAAGATAGATGAAGGTAGAAAAGAGAATCTCATTAAAAGCATCTTTAAATCGTGGCCTTCCCATCCGCCTCCGAAAACATCCGCCTTTCGAGACCCCCGTTCTGTCACAACGTATCCCTATTCATGCGGGGAGCTTAGGGCGAGTTTGATAGAACAAGTTGAAATCACTTGGCCGGTCCGGTATGCACCTCTAGCCACCGCGGCTACAAGAGCACCCTATGTAATCTAGCTGCAAACTAGATCGTAGAAGAAGCAAAACCAAGAAGAAAACAAAATCATCGAGAAGGCACTTGATCGCTAGAAATCGGATTCACTTACAAACTTCACCATGAATGATTACATGAACAAGATCACCACCGGGCCCTCCCTCGATCTTGATCCTCGCTCCGAGCTCCGACGTGGTCTTCCATGCAAGGTTCCCACGTCGGCCGGGGAAACCCTAGACAACTAGCACGACCCTCATCTTCAAGTTGGTGTCCCTCAAGCTTCTCTCGCTCCTCGGCGGCGGAATACGACTTCGGTTCCGCGTGGCTCTCGGTCGGGGGGCTATTTATAGCCCGAGAAGCAATTAGGTCAAAGGAGAGGCCGATTGGGCCCCGAATTGGGGGCCGGGCCGGCCGGCTCGGGCCGGCCGGCCCGGGCCCAATTCGGCCCATCCCGCGGCCTCGCTTCGCCGGTGTTGCTTCCCACGACTTCTAGATGTTCTCCCCTTTTGCATGTGGGCCCTTGACGTCGGTTTCTCCCCGAATTGGACTCAACTCCTTGTCTTGCAAGATTCAAGGCACTTTTTTGGTTCGGTCCTCGGAGTTTATCATCTTCTCGGGCTTGGTCCTTGGGCTCTTGGAGTCATGTTCACTTCATTGCTTGACTTGTATCGGGCTTCAAGATCTTGTCATGAGGTGCTTAATGAACTTATCCCGGAAGTCTTGCTTTCAACGTTAAAACCCTGCGTAAACACTTAACTCCAAAACCGACATGCACAAGTGAACTTGTTATACCACGGGGGTTAGTACCAATGAATAAGATACAAAAGTCATGCCAACACCGAAGGTAAACTCATGGCTAGGTTGACGGAATTTCACCGTCAACAATAGGCTAGCCCGGATCTTCAAAGATATGCCGGCGTACACGCCGTGCCCCGTACCAGAGTTCTCCACCGCGCGGCCACCAAAAGAGGTTAGTAGCCGCATCCATAGTCGAGTACTCATTACGTAAGAGTAGTCGCACCGATGAGTTGTTCTTGCAGGATGACTTGAAGAACTTCGTCTCCGAGCCGCCGTCGCCTCCTCAGCTAGTCGAGGTCCCAGAGGAGGGGAAAGCCAAGGCCAAGGAGCGGCGTGAAGTCGGCGAAGGAGACGACACAATTGTCGTCGAAGACATGTCCGATGAGGACGACGATGAGGAGACGTTGCAGGACCACTTCCAGCTGCGGTCGAGGTTTAGCCATCCTGGCTTACCTCACATCCCTCTCGTTCAGGATCAGCCGGCTAGCCTGGAGGCTAGTCTGCCCGCGCCGCCGAGGAAGCCACGCAATGTGGCCCGGAAGCGTGTGTCCAAGAAGTTAAAGGTCACGGAGACCACGTCCCAAGAGGTAAGCCTTCTTGAGTAGTGTAGTCGAGTACTGATGTCTTGAGTTCATGCTGATGATGAAGTTTCCTTGCTTGCAGGAGGTGCCGCCTACCGAGCCCGTTGAGCAGGGCGACGAAGGCGAGTGGGACACGGTGGGGGAGGCGGCTGGTAGTCGCAGCCAAGCTCCCACTGTCGAAGAGCTCTTGGCGCAGATGGAGCGCCAGCCCCCTGCTGCTCAGGGGAGCACGGAACCCGCCGCTGCTGCTACTGAAGAGGCAGTGGCCACAGAGGCGCAGGGGGAGGCGCCTGCCGAGGCGGGACTGGTCGACATCGCCAGCATCCTCGGCGCCCCAACCGTGACGGTAGTCTGGTCGAGCTTGTAAGTGTTGATTCCCCCCGAGTAGTACTTGATGTGGTAGTCGTACCTGATTGACAACCGGCTTGTGTACTCTGCAGGAAATCGACGGATCTGTCCTGGGAGGAGGATGAACCCGCCTCAGCGGTGGCGGAAGAAGAAGTTGCACCGCCCGCTGAGGAGTCCGCTCCCGCCTCTCAGGCGGAGCCCGAAGCGCCGACCGCTGAGGCTACACTGCCTGAGGCCAGCATCGTTGAAGGTAATTACTCTACTGAGGTTGTAGCACCTAGTAGAGTAGTCATAGTCGCCATGTTGACTGATGCACTTGTCTTCTTGTCAACAGGTGCTGAGGCCGAAGGAAGCGATATCCCGTCGGCGGTGCCCGTAGAAGACGTGGCACCGTGAACTCAGGAGGCTGCCATAGAAGCCCCCGAGCCGATGAAGGTGGCCGCCGGAGAAGCTGCCGCGGCGACTGGAGGAGGAGGGGACGATGCGCTGCCAGAACCCGCTCTGAAAGTGGTCGTCCGCTTGCCGGAGATCCAGGACGCGGAGCCAATCCGATCAGCGCCGATGACCAAAGCCACTACGAGTAGTCATGGCGGGATCGAGTTGTTGGCTGATGACATCGTCGACCCGGCGATGATGGCTCGACACCTGGAAGTGGTGCGCCAAGCCGAGTAATGGATGGAGGTGAGTAGTCATAATCCTTGAGTAGTCAATCCTTTAGCATTGAGTACCCAGCTGTCGTGTGTTGTCTGCGCAGGACGTTGCTGAGAGGTCCCGCCTGAAGTCGGAGATGCTTCAGGGGTACGGCAACGCGGTGCTTCAGGCCGAGACATTGGAGGATCAACTCGTGAAGTCCCGGAAGCACGCCGCCGCCATGCTGTCAAAGCTGGACACCGCCTTCGCCAAGTACCATAATGACATCTAAGAGATGCAGGCGAAGAGCGACGACTTGGTGTGGAATAACAAGTCTCTCTGCAACAAGAACAAAGGTACACCATTTGTCTTGTTGAGTACTTGTTGGAGGTCGAGAGGTAGTCTAACCCGCTGTGCCTTGTTGGTTGCAGAGCTTTAGACTCGGGTAGATCAGCTGAAGGCTTCGGAGACTGATCTGAAGAACCTTTTCTACCAGGAGCAGGAGGCCCGCCAGGTATTGGAGTTCGATTATAAGGAGCTTGCTTACGAGTGCGACAAGCACATGGAGCTCCGAATTGCATCAGACCGTGACCTCGTCAACTGCTACAAATCCTTGCAGAAGCTAAACGAGGATTGCGAGAAGCTGCGGGCCCAGCTCAAGGAACTTGAAGAAGCCGCGCTCCCCATCGCGAGGCTACTGGTGTCTCATCCTGGCGGTCCCAAGATAGCGCCGCTGGTGGACCGTTTGAAGTAAGCCCCCAGCCGGCTAGCGACCTACGTGAAGCATTTGGCGAAGTCGATCCCGAACCAAGTGCTGGCCTTCATGAAGTCGTACTTCCCGAAGGCTCCCGTAGATGTAGTCGCCAGCGGACTAGCCGCCAACTGCACTGACGAGCAGTATGCGGAGCTGCTGGAGCAGATGGCGCCTATTGCAGATCAAGTCACCAAGAAACTTAATCTCCAGTAGTCCTGTAATAGTTAGCTCGTAGCAGTAGTTGTACAAAAACAATTGTAATGAAATTGTTTAAGTATGAATGAAGAAAAACTTCCATCCATGAGTACTCGTTATCGCGATCTTGGAGTGCGGTGTCCCATCGTGGAGTTGTCGCGAGTAGTCGTACTCGGCAGTAGTCCCGTTGAGGGATGAAGACAGTAAAGCAGTTGATGAACAATCAAACTTTATTACTGAAGAAGTACACCTGGATGTCTAGGGCCGTAGTTACAGATTAGTCGCCAGGACCCGGAGGCTGCCTACGGCTAAGTAGTGCTAGGGCGTATAGCCGCTTACAGTAGTAGATCTGTAAGTAGCCGTATAGGCTGGATCTAGGAGTACATGGTCTTTCGGTAGAAAGCTGCTAGAGTCCTTTGTCGCTCGTCGCAGCCCAGGATCCGTAGGTAGCCGCATGGGCTGGATTCTAGAGAGGAGTAGTCCGGAGACTGGTGCCTGGACCCGAGGGCCGCTTACAGCGAAGAGGTAGTCCGGAGACTGGTGTCTGGACTCGGAGGCCGCTTACGGCGGAGGGGTCCTCGTGTAGTCGTGTAGACTTGAGCCCCCCAGGGTAGTCGTGTAGACTAGGCGTAGAACCGACAGAGTTGGTCGACATTCCACGAGTTGTTGACGTCTTCGCCTTCAAGTGTCTGGAGGCGGTAGGAGCCCGGCCCGGTCACCTTTGCCACTGTGAAGTTACCTTCCCAGGGGGAGCTAAGCTTGTGTAGTCCTTCCGTGTTCTGGATGCGACAGAGGATGAGATCGCCAACGTTGAAGGAGCGTTCCTTGATGTTGCGATCGTGGTAGCGTCGGATACCCTCTAGGTACCGTGTTGATTGGACAAGGGCGGCGCAGCGAGCTTCTTCGAGCCCGTCGATGTCAACTCGTCTGCTGTCTTCAGAGATGCCTTCGTCGTAGTGCTCCACTGCTGGTGAATCCCATATGACATCAGCAGGGAGGATTGCTTCAGAGCCATAGACCAGGAAGTAAGGGGATTGCCCCGTTGGCTTGGAGGGCTGAGTACGTAGCCCCCAAAGTGCATTGGGTAGTTCCTTGATCCACTTGCCTCCTTTAGAGTTAGCAGCGTCGTGTAGCCGCTTCTTGAGAGTGTCGAGCACCATCCCATTGGCGCGCTCGATTTGTCCGTTGGCCCGAGGATGGGCAACTGAGACGTATCAAACGTCGATCACGCTGTTCTCGTAGTACTCCCAAAACTAGTGGTTGTTGAAGTTGGAGCCCAGGTCTGTGATGATGCGATGGGGTAGTCCGTAGCGATGCACGAGTTCATCCAGGAAGTCGAGTACTCTGTCAGCCTTAGGGCATGTGACCGGCTTGACCTCGATCCACTTGGTGAACTGGTCGATGGCCACCAATACTCTATTGAATCCACCTGGCGCAGTTGGTCGGGGCCCAATCATGTCGAGCCCCCAGCAGGCGAAAGGCCAGATTGGCGGTATGGTGACTAGCTTGTAGGCTGGGACGTGTTGCTGCTTGGCGAAGTACTGGCACCCTTGGCACCTTCTGACGAGTTCTTCGGCATCGCTCAGAGCTGAGGGCCAGTAGAAAGCTCGTCGGAAGGCCTTGCTGACCAGCGTGCGAGAGGACGCGTGGTTGCCGCAGACGCCCTTGTGGATCTCCTCCAAGATGTCCTTGCCTTCTTGTCTGGGGACGCACTTCATGAGCACTCTAGAAGATGTGCCCCGCCTGTAGAGCTTGTCTTCGACGAGGACATAGGACTTGGCGTGGCGGATGAGCTGCTCGGCCAAGTTCTTGTCTGAGGGAACCTTCTTCTTACTGAGGTAATCGATGAAGGGTTGCCTCCAGTCCACGTCGATCATCATGACCTCCTGGCCAGCCGGGGGATGCGCTGGGACAGTGGTCGGTGGCGCCAACTCTGGGATGGATGGCGCGTGAAGCTCGTGGACGAAAACACCCGCTGGTACTTGAGCGCGAGTAGAGCCAAGCTTCGACAGGACGTCCGCTGCAACGTTGTTGTCGCGGACGATGTGGTGGAACTCGAGACCATAGAACTTGTTCTCGAGCTTGCAGACTTCTAGGCAGTAGGCGTCCATGTTCTCCTTGTTGCGGTCCCAGGACTTGTTGACTTGGTTGATGACCATTGCGGAGTCGTCGTAGACTAGCAGCCGCTTGATGCCAAGTGAAGCCGCGAGGCGGAGCCCTTGTAGGAGAGCTTCGTACTCGGCTTCGTTGTTTGAGACCTTCCAGAAGATCTGCAGGACGTACTTGAGTTGTTCACCCGTTGGAGAGATCAAGAGTACTCCTGCACCTGCGCCCTCAAGGTTGAGTGAGCCGTCGAAGTACATCACCAAGTGCTCTGGTCGCTCGGTTGGAGTAGGTAGCTGATTCTCCCACCACTCCACCATGAAGTCGACTAGTGCCTGCGACTTGATGACTGTGCGTGGCTTGAAGTCGATGTTGAGGGCGCCGAGTTTGACTGCCCACTTGGAGATTCTTCCAGTAGCATCTTGATTCTGCAGGATGTCGCCGAGCTTGTAGTCAGTGACGATGGAGATCGAGTACTCCTGGAAGTAGTGTCGTAGCTTCCGCGAGGTAATGAGCACTGCGTACAGAAGCTTCGGTACGGGCTGGTAGAGTGTATTAGATTCTGACAGGACCTCGCTGACGAAGTAGACTGGTCGCAGGACTGGGTAGGCGTGGCCGTCTTCCTGCCGCTCGACGATGATGGCGATGCGACCACGTGAGTAGTCGCGGCGAGGTAGAGCGCAAGAGGCGCTCGCCTTTGCAAGGAGCCGTGAGGACTGGTGGCTTCGATAGGAAGTCCTTGACCTGGGCAAGGGCTTGGTCCGCCTCTGGAGTCCACACGAACTTCTCTTGGTGCTTAAGTAGTTTGAAGAAGGGGAGCCCCCGTTCTCCAAGCTTCGAGATAAATCTATTCAGGGCCGCCATGCACCCGGTCAGCTTCTGGACGTCTTTGATGGACGTGGGAGCTTTCATGCTGGTGAGGGCGGAGATGTTTTCGGGATTGGCTTCGATGCCGCGGTGGCTGATGATGAAGCCGAGTAGTTTGCCCGAAGGTACGCCGAACACGCACTTGTTCGGGTTGAGCTTCCAGCGGTACTCGCGCAGGGATGCGAATGTCTCTTCAAGATCGTGGATGATGGTACTGGAGTTTCTGGTCTTGACGACCACGTCATCCACATAGGCTTCGACGTTCTTGTTGAGTTGCCTTTTGAAGCAGGCCTGGATAGCTCGTTGATATGTGGCGCCAGCTTTCTTCAACCCGAAGGACATGGTCGTGTAGCAGTACGCGCCAAACGGGGTGATAAACGCGGTCTTCTCCTGGTCTTCTTCCTTGATCGCGATCTGGTGGTACCTGGAGTAGCAGTTGAGGAAGCAGAGCAGGTCGCAGCCCGCCGTGGAGTCGATGACTTGGTCAATCCGCGGCAACCCAAAGGGGTCCTTGGGGCACTGCTTGTTGAGGTCGGTGTAGTCGACGCACATCCTCCACTCGTTCAAGTTCTTCTTGCGGACGAGGACGGGGTTGGCGAGCCACTCAGGATGGAAGACTTCTTTGATGAAGCCGGCCGCGAGCAGTTTGGGGAGTTCCTTCTTGATGGCGTCCCGTCTGTCATCGGCGAAGTGGCGGAGGTGTTTTCGCTTCGGGGTAGCTTTAGGATCGACGTTGAGGGAATGCTCGATCAACTCCCTGGGCACCCCTGGCATGTCCGCTGGCTTCCACGCGAAGATGTCGCGGTTAGCCCAGAGGAAGTTGATGAGCGCATCTTCCTATTTGGGGTCGAGACCCGCCCCGATGGTAGTGGTCTTGCTGCTGTCGCCTGTCCCGAGGTCAATTGTTTTGACCAGAACCTCCTCAGCTGGCTGAGGCTTGTTAGCTTTGTCTGACTTCTCTGGGATGTCGAGTTCACTTGGGGCAAGCTTCTTCGACACAGCGTAGACCTCCATCATTGCGTTGGGTACTTGATTTGTGGAGGCGATCTCCACAGCTTCCGTGTCGCAGTCGTGCGAGATCTTCAAGTCCCCTTGTAGTGAGAGTACACCTGCTGGGCTTGGCATCTCGAGTACCAAGTAGGTGTAGTGGGGTACCGCCATGAACTTGGCGATAGCCGGTCTGCCGAGGATGGCATGGTAGGACGTCTCGAAGTCCACGACATCGAACTTGACGTACTCGGTACGGTAGTTGTCCCAAGATTTTCCAAAGGTAACTGGCAGGACCACTGAGCCCAGTGGGATAGCCGTGTTCCCGCGGACGATGCCGTAGAAGGGCGTGGAGCACTTGGTGAGCATGTGCGTGATGTCGAGCTCTATCTTCTTCAAGGTCTTGATGAAAAGGACGTTGACCCCGCTTCCGCCATCGATGAGGACCTTGTTGAGCCTAGAGCCTGCGACCACTGGCTTCAGGACGAGAGGGAAACGCCCTGGTTCGGAGAAGCTGGTCCATTGATCCTCGTGGGAGAAGGTAATGGGTACCTCCGACCACCTGAGAGGCGTCGGAACCGCTGGTTCAATGCTCATGACTTCTCGACGGGTAGCCTTTTGTTCCCGTCTGCTGGGTAGTCCACCGAAGAGGACGTTGACTGTCTTGTCGGGTTCC
Source organism: Cenchrus americanus (assembly GCA_947561735.1). Lineage (NCBI taxonomy): Eukaryota > Viridiplantae > Streptophyta > Magnoliopsida > Poales > Poaceae > Cenchrus > Cenchrus americanus. The sequence goes on along the minus strand of OX387242.1, from coordinate 157,010,105 downwards.
TGGAAGTCGTCATTGCCTCCGTCGTTCTTCTTCTTGCCTTTCTTGTCATGAGGGTGCGGTGGCTCTAGAGTACTCATGAGTGCTCGCCTAAGTTGGTAGCACTGCTCGGTGGTGTGGTTGCCGTCCAGATGCCACGGGCACTTCTCTTTCAGCAAGTCTTTGAAGCCGCCAAAGGTTTTCTTCGAGTTCTCCTTCACAGGGCGCTGGATAGCCGCGACAGTGTTGTCTGGCTTGCGCTTGCGGTTTGGACCCGAGTAGTTGTTATTGTTGCGACCGCCTTGGTTCCCGTTGTTGCCGCTGCCGCCGCCCGTGTTCTGCTTGCTCTTGCCACGGATGACATCGTACTTGGCGTTAGCTTTGTCTTCTTCATTCGCCCAGGACGTGATCATGTCCTTGAGGTGGGGGGTGGACTTGGGGCGGTGGCGACCAAAGTCTTCAATGGTGCGGCGGTGGTAGAGGCCGTCTTGGAAGGGGTCGATGACCTCCTTGTCGGTGACGTTGACTACGGTGGCGCGCTTGTCGAAGAAGCGGCGCATGTACTTGCGGAGGGTTTCGCCTTGTTCCTGCTTCACCATAGCCAGGTCCGTGCGAGTACCCGATCGGCCCATGGCGCCCGCGAAGTTGCTGGTGAACTGCTCCTTCAGCTGGTCCCACTTGTCGATCGAGTGTTTGTCCAGCGACTCGAGCCATGTGAGTGGGGCTTGGTCCAGGCAGAAGGGGAAGTAGAGGCACTTGGTGTCGTTGTTGCCACCAGCGTTCTCGATGGAGAGGGCGTAGCAATTGAGCCACTGGATGGGATCCTGCTTCGCGTCGTACATGGTGATCCCCAGAGGTTTGAACTTGTCCGGGAGGAGCAAGTTGCGAAGCCGAGGAGAGAAGGCGGGGAAGCCGTCGTTGTCGCCTGCGGTGGTGGACTTCTTCCGCCGCAACTCTTCAATCTTTTGGCGGGCGTCGAAGCCGCCCTGTGAGGCTCCAAAGGCGTGGCTGTTCGCGTGGTCTCGACCACCGCGACTGCCCCCGCCGCCGGCCCTCCTGTTGGCCCCGTGGTTGGAGCTTTCGCCGTCGCTGCTGCCGCCACCAGGGTCACGGCCGCCACCGCCTGGGTCGCGGTGAGGCATGATCTCACGATTGTTGTTGCCACCCTGTGAGGGTCCGCCGGCGTTTGCACGAGTACGATTGGGCTGAGCCGGCAGCTCGGCTCGAGTACGGTTGCGGCTGAGGTCTGCGCTACGACTTGTAGCTTCGTTGTCGTGGTTCCTAGCGGGAGGAGGCTGGTTGACCCTGTTGTCGACCCGCATGAAGTAAGCGTCTTATGCGTGCTTGGCGATGACTTCTCCAGCGCGTATCCCCTGAGCTTGGCGTGCGATCGCTGTGATCGACATGAGGCATTGCTCGGGGGTGGTGTGTACCCTGCTCTCCACTTGTTCGAGTGCCTCCGCAAGGTTGCGGATGGGTAAACTGTCTCGGAGACGCCGACGCCGTTCGTTCCGTCTTCGGTTGCGCTCACGTCGAGCGTCTCTATTGGCGTCGGTCTCATCCGCGGGTGCTTCAGCAGATAGTTCGTCTGCGGAGATGTCTTCGAGGTACTTGTCAGGTGTCGTCCCCGAAGTTCCTGGCGTGTCGCCGGCAGCCATGAAGATCTGGCGATCGGGGTTGCCAAGACTGGAGTCAGAGCTCGCCACCTCGGTTGGAGTGTACTCCTCAGCTCGAGCGAGTGGTGTTCCCTCCTGGAACGGGAGCAAGTCGAGGTAGGCGACCTAGCATGAGTCCCCGCTTATCAGGTCGGTGGGCTTGCGGTCTGGCCAGTAGACGAATCTCCCAGCCGGCATGGACGTTATAACCAGCCCGGAAGCCGGCCCTGATAAGGGTTGCTCAGTAGTGTTGTCTTCGGACTCGGGATCCTCAGGGTCCGACCCGAAGTCGAACTCGTACACGGAGTCTGAGTAGAAGCCGGAGAGGGGGTTGGAGTCCGAAGCGCGGCCGGGGGTGGTGTCAGAGTCCGAGTTGTACTCGGGTACGGGCTACTTGCCGGCCCGGCATGCAGAGGGAACCTCTGTGCGGGCCCTGCAGAGGTTGCGGGGACCACGCGTGGAGCGCCCATGGGGTGGGGAGACCACATACGATGGCTGACCGGCTGGCTCGCACACGGTAGCCCACGGGGACGTCGAGTTCGAGTTGGAAGCGGATCCGAGCTTGAAGTCGGCGTGTTGGTTGAAAAGAGAAATTTCACCGAATTTGCGGGCGAGTTCGCCCGTGACTACTTCGGGAAGCGTCACGAAACCGGTCTCCGGGTTGGGCGGCATGGTGAGGCGGCGTTGGAAGGATCCAGCACCGTCAGCAGTGCAGACCCAAGCACCGAAGACGAAGGTGTCGCCGTGGTTGAAGGCGACGGTTGGCTTGATGTAGACAGGAGCCGTCAAGTTCGCCATGTGATCTCGGGCGAGAGCCCCTACCTGGCACGCCAGCTGTCGGTGTTTTAGACCGGCAACCTACTAAGGGGAGTACCCGAAGTAGATGAATGTGGCCTCGCCGAGATCGGTAACTCGAAGGAAGTGACACGTGGCACACAATTTAGACAAGTTCGGGCCGCGAGGTGCGTAATACCCTACGTATTGTATGCTGCGTAGCTCTAGATTGATTGGGTACGATTACAAGATGATGCAATCTTACGCCGTGAGATGAGATGATGAAGAGAGGGGTCCCTGCCTCGCCTTATATAGTCTGGGAGGCAGGGTTACAAGTCGGAGTAGGGAGAGAGTACTAGTCGAGTACGTCTAGGAGTCCTCTATACAGTGCGGGACATGTACAGCTTCCTAACCGAGTACTTCTCCTTTGTAGTCCTTGTGCTCCATGCCATCAGGTACCGTGCAGCGCAAGTCAGGTAGTCCCAGGGCCCCCCCGAGTAGTCGGTCTTGGTACCCACCAAGGTAGTGGGCCCAGGGAGGTCCATACGACACCAATTGCAAGCCCCGAAATATTTTCAGGGTACTTTGTGCAAAGGAAGGGTGTATCTATGAGGTTTGAAAAGTTCTAAGGGTCCTATCGCAAAAGGGTAAATTCAATAGTATAGCACATTTGCTTAATCTTGTAAATTCTCTACAAAATCGTAGAAAAATCAGAAAAATGCAAACTCAATTTTCCTACACACCCGGTGAAGAGTACTGAGGACCATGTGTGGTTCGAGGACCAGTGGATGGTCGCTTCCTTGTGTGATGAGTGATTGACAACATTGTGTGGACTGATTCTTGGCTAAGTATTGCAGGTGTAGGTTGCGACTTGATTGGTGTTGGTGCATGTGAAGAACAAGCACGAAAGGTCGTCGCCGGTGAGGCCTGCAGGTGTGGAGAAGACAAGTAGGCTTTGTTCGAGGGACCCGGTGGCCAGCGGGGTCAAGTGCGGGTTGCATGGTGGTATGAACAACAAGATGAAGTCACGAACGGTTTCTTGGTTGAGTCTCAAAACCAAGGTCGAGTCGGGACTATGTGGGAGCCGAGTCATAAGCGGCGATTGGCGGAGGCTACACCGAGTTTGCGGGATTTCCGGTGGTTCACCTGAAAACCACTGGGTTCCTTGGTTGATCCACAAAGCCAAGACCGAAGAACCGAAGACGGTGCTGCAACAGCTCTAGACTGGTCTGACTGGTGGGTCTGACCGGTCTGACCGGTGGGTTCCGGTCTGACCGGTGAGGAGCACCGGTCTGACCGGTGTGCGACGACGCAGTCCGGAATCTTTTAGGCGCAGGACACGCGTCGGGATTGCAAGGCCTGTGTCGAGGTTAAGCAGGTTGCGGTCGCCGGGCATCCATCCGATGGAGAAAACTTGAAGACTTCCAAAACCGCCCTTGAGGGGCTTGTATCCCTAGTTGTTAGGAAATGATATTTTAGACTTTCGGTTGCCTCCATATAACCCATGATGTGAGAGGATGGCAGCCAATCTCTTGGAACCCTAGTTCATTTGCTTTCCTATTTTCCCTTCCTATTTTCTTAGGATTTTCATAGGACTAGCTTGAGAGCTTCATGGTGACATCTTGTGAGATGGTTGGATGATCGGGCAGCAAGCTAGACCTTGTATGAACCTTTGTGGTAGGTATAGATGATTCGGCGTGGTTTCTCAAGGCCTTGTTGTGTTGTTCCCGGTTGTTCTTGGTGGTGATTTTCTTATCCCTCTCTTGGTGGTTTTCTTGGGTGTTTTCGGGACCTTGCTTTTCAGGATTTGATGGGGAAAATTCATGTGAACCCTTCGTGGTTCTTTTGCCTTTGATCCCCCTCCCAAATCCGTGAGTTAAGGGGCTCGATTTTGGGGTTTTCAGTGTTCTAGGGTTAGAGGAGTTCTTGGCAGGATTTCTTCGATTCCTCTTGATTTGGCAAGTTTTGGTGGACAAAAACTTGGCTATGGAGTCCTCATGAGGTTCTTCTACTATCTCCAAAGTCTTGTACAAGTCCGTGGAGCGATTCGGGGGATCAAGGTTTGGATTTGGGGGAGTTGACCCGCAGGTGCTTTTCATCCCGAGCTGCCTAGGCTTGACCGGTCTGACCGGTGTGCATGACCAGTCTGACCGGTGTAGGATACTTGTGGGATTTGCCTCGGGTGAACCGCTTGACTCGTGTGGCTTTGGGTCGTGGTGCTGCTGGTCAATTCTTGGTCTGTTTGAAGTTGTTTTGCTAGACTTTGTGTAGGTTTTCCTTCCGTGAAGGTTGTGTTTTGCGAGTGTTTTTTGTTCCAGGGCCTAGAGAAGTCACTGAGGCTCTCTGGAACACTTGTTGTGTGGCTACTGTAGCCACCGGCCTGACTGGACCTGTCCACTGGTCTGACAGGCACAGGCGATCGGTCTGACCGGTGCAACACAGGCAGCAAGCCGTGCAAGATTCCACTGTGCGTGTTGGTGTGTTTTGGCTCGGAAGGTTGTTTGTTGGTTCCTAGGTCCAGTAGCACTTCAGTGGCTGCGTGGGCTTGGCCAACTTGGGTAGTGAGTTGGAGACGTGTGTTGAAACCTGTGTACATCTTGTTGGAGTGTTGGAAGCCATGTTCGTCTTGTTGGAGTCATCATCTCCTTCGAGAAGAATTTTTATCATCTCCCATTCACTCCCCCCTTTGATTCGCCGTATCGGTCCCTCAAGTGGTATCAGAGCTGATTACGGGTCTTGATTGACTCTAACCAGTCTAAGATCCAAGGATGGCGTACTAGGAACGGGGATCGGGTCCTCCACACTTCGATGGCAAGAACAGATGTGGAGTAAGCTGATGGCGGCGTTCCTCTGCGGAAAGGGTCAGATTCTTTGGGATGTCACGGTGGACACAGGCTATGTCCAGCCGATGAACTTCCTTGCTCCAGGATCGAGGAACATGTTCGACGCCAACAACAAGGCGGTCGACTACCTATTTCGTGCTTTGTGTTAGCCTGAATTCGATCGGGTGCACACCGAGCACTTGGCTTGTAGAATCTGGTCGGTGTTGTAAGAAGCTCATGTTGGGAATGCCCAGGTTCAGGCTCGGATGTATGCGACTTACCGAAGAGAGTACGAGAACTTCACTCATCTCTCCGACGAGTCCATCGATGCCTTGTTTCAGAGGTTCGGTGGTTGTGAACAACATGAGGGCCAATGTGGGCGTGCTCCCATACGATGATCATGATAGAGCCGTCAAGCTCTTACACTCTTTGGACCGTACGGTTTGGGGCGGAAAGTTTGAGGCCATTGTGGAGTCGGAGAAGTATGACACTCTAACGGTGAATGAGCTATTTTCGAAGCTCAAGTTGGCTTAGGTGGATAGGGGCATGATAGCCAAGATCGAGGGCCCGACTGACTCTCATAGTCTCGCCCTCATTTGTGGTTCAAAAGGTAACACTAACGCTAACCCATCCACTAGGATGTTCTCTTTATCCTCTTTGATGTCTATGCTAGATGAGGAGTTCGATGTGCTTGGAGAGGACGAGCTGGCATTGCTGACGAGGAGGTTCGAGAGGCTGCACGAGAACCGGGTGAACATGAGGAGGAACACGAGGACATGCTTCCAGTGCGGCAAGCCGGGATACTTCACCACCGACTGCCCGGAGAAGGTCGAGAACAAGGATGGCTACAAGCAAAAGTCAAGGACGGATCGCAAGTACCGGTCGAGGTGTGACCACAAGAGCAAGCACAAGAACAAGCACAAGGACGATCGACGATCGAGGAAGAAGGAGAGCCGAGGCAAGGCCCGGGCGATGGTTGGAGTGAGCGACGTCGACTCCAGTTCCGCGTACTCCACCTCGAGCTCACGCAACAGTGAAGATGAAGGTGATCGTCGCAAGAGTAGGAAATCTTCGAAGAACCTGAGCGGGTTGAGCTGCTTCACTAGAGATGGCTTCTGCACCATGGCGCCGAGCTCCGACAACAAGAAGAGCACACAGAGCAACTCGGACTCTGATTCCAACGACGAGGTGCGTGATGAACTTCCCTTCTTGCGTCAGGAGAATGAATGGCTTGGCTTGTTGCTTGATAATCGTTTTGACATGCTTAGAGAGGCCAAAAAGATGAGGAAAGAGCTTAGGGCCTCACTCGAGGATGCTAGGACTGGCTGAGCTAGAAACACAGAATTTGGATGCTAAGCTTGAAATTGATTCTGAAAGCTTCACCTGATGTTTCGGATGAAGTTGAATGTGCTGATTGTCCTATTTTTCTTGTTGATCTTGCCTTGTTTAATGAAAAGAATGCCTCCAAGTGTGAGGAACTAGATGTGCTTAGGGTTAAAGTGGCTGAGCTTAAGTCGAGACCTGCTTTGCTAGGTGCTTGCACTTCTTGCCCTGTCTTGCATGGTAAAATTGATGAGATGCATGCTTACATAGTTTCTCTTGAGGCAAAGTTGAAAGAATCAATTCCTACATCTTGCTCTACCTGTGAATTGCATGGTTTGAAGAATTTGAAACTTGCACATTATGTTGATCGTTTGCAGGATAAGAATGATGAGTTGAGAAAGTTGATGGGTTGGTTGTCTGTTCATGAGCCTCAGTTGAGGATAATGATTGAGACATACAAGAGGCAGGATGGTGAGGGACTTGGGGCAAACAAGGTTGGTGAGGGAAGTGGAGAGAATATCCCAGAGCCACCAAAAACCCACCACAAAAATGATTTCCCTCCTAAACCTAACCATCTCAGGAACCAACTAGACACAACCCCAGCTCCACCCGTGTTTCCTCCACAAACAAATGATTTCCAAAAGCCTATCAAGTTTGTGAGCACTTCAGGGAAAGTGTTCTTTGGGAAAGAGAGTGAGAAGGCTAGTGAGGAGAAACTAGTGGAGAAGCCGAGTGGAGAGAAACCAAGTGAGCAACCCAAATCCAAGCCTAAGCCTAAGGTTGTGAGGTTCCATTGTGGCTATTGTGGGAGACATGGCCATAAGGATGAGTTTTGCTTCAAGAGGAAGAGAGAGGATAGAATGGCGAAGGAGTGGGCTAACGAGGACAAGTACCATCCTTCCAATGGTGTACTTGAGCCTCGTGTGCAGTTGCCCAGGGCCAAGGCAAGTGTGAGTACAGTTCCGGCTTGGGGAGAGTGAAAGGCTGTTTCAGGTGCTACTGGCCGTGCTACACCGGTCAGACCGGTGAGGGGCACCGGTCAGACCGGTGCAGGCCTGGAAAGGCAACAGTTCGGGTTTCGTGCTCGTACAGGTGCGAGGCTTGGTTCTGGAGGTCGTGGTTCTGGTGGTTGGGCTGGAGAGTTTGCAAGAGGTCAGTTTGCTAGGCGTTCTCCCCCTCGTGTTCAATACGGGGATGGGAGGAGTCGTAGCTTTGAGAAGGAGAGGAGGGACGATCCACGGTTCTCCTTTCATGGTTTTGGTCCTCCAGGTAGAGAGGGTTGATTCCCTCATAGTGGTTACCGTGGTTGTGTTCGTGGAGGTAGCTTTGGTAGGAAAGATGGTTTGGATTGTGCTAACCCCACTTTTGAGCAAATGGCTCGGCACTGAGTCGTTTGTTCGCTCACGTGCTCGTTTTTTAATTTCAGGTGGGAGACTTGAAGAACATTTGGTTGATTGACTCCGGTTGCTCGTGGCATATGACCGGAGATAAAGGGTGGTTCTCAAGTCTCGTCCCGGTGGTGACAAAGAGGTACATCACCTTTGGGGACAATGGGCGTGGGCGTGTGCTTTTAGAAGGTCAGATTAAGGTGAGTGACAAGATCACTCTCAGGCGTGTTGCTCTTGTTCAATCGCTTGGGTATAATTTGCTTTCTGTGTCCCAGCTATTGGATGAGGGTTTTGAGGTGTTGTTTTGGCCTGGTGGTTCTCGGATTTTGGACTCTCGAGGGGACCTTGTCTGTATGGTCGTTCCCGAGGGTCAAGTGTTTCGAGCTGATTTTTCCTAGTCTTCTGGTGTTGAGTGTTGTTTCTTGGCTGGTTCTTGGAGTGAGTTGTGGAATTGGCATAGGAAGTTTGGTCACTTGAGCTTTGACCTTTTGTCTCGCTTGAGTAAACTCAATTTGGTCCGAGGATTGCCACGGTTGAGGCTTGAGAAAGAGTTGGTTTGTGCGCCATGTAGGCATGCCAAGATGGTAGCCTCTTCTTACCCACCTCTCACCGATGTGATGACTGAGCGTCCATGCGAGCTGCTCCATATGGACCTTGTTGGCCCAGCTCGTGTGCGATCTACGGGTAGGAAGTGGTACATCCTTGATGTGGTGGACGACTACTCTCGGTATGCGTGGGTGTTCTTTCTCGAGGATAAGGGGGAGATCTTTGGTTTTGTTCGAGATCTTGTCTTGAGGTTGAGGAACGAGAGGCACGGAGATGCCATATGAGCAATCCGCAGTGACAATGGCTCAGAATTCAGAAACTCTCATTTTGAAACTTTTTGACATGACTTGGGTCTTGAACACCAGTTTTCGAGTCCGTATACGCCTCCCCAGAATGGTGTTGTGGAATGGAAAAACAGGACCTTGTGTGAGATGGCTCGGACGATGCTTGATGGGCATAGGACTCCGAGAAGGTTCTGGGCTGAGGCGGTGAATACCGCGTGCTATGTGTCGAACAGGATCTACCTCAGAGTGCATAAGAAGAAAACCTGCTACGAGTTGATGCATGGTCGCACACCCAAGGTGAGTCACTTCCATATTTTTTGTTGCAAGTTCTTTATTTTGAAGAAAGGGAAGAAGTTGGATAAGTTTGAGGCTAGGTCGGTCGATGATATTTTCTTTGGTTATGCATCTCATTCTAGAGCATATCGTGTGCTCAATCTTGAAACTAACCAAATCATGGAGACTCGCGAGGTAACCTTCGACGAGACACAGACACGTGGTCAGCTTGTCTTTGAGTGTGCAGGTGATGATGAGCTTGGCGAGGAGATCTTTCAGGAGGAGGAACATGAACTTGGAGATGATGAAGATGGCGGTGTGGTGCCCCCGGCTGAACATCTACCTACTACTTCGACTACTATGGTGGACGACCCCTCTCCTACACCTACGACGACAAATCAAGATCGAGGAGAAGCTACAGTTGAGGGGGAGGTAGCATCAAGGCGAGAACCTCCCCAGCGAGTACAAGTGGATCACACAGCTTCAAGGATCATCGGCGACATGAATGAACGTACTACACGGTCGAGGGTTCGAAACAATTCTCATTTCGCTCATGTTGCATTTGTTGCTACTTTTGAGCCCAAAGACATTGGACACGCACTATATGATCATAATTGGGTTAATTGGATGCATGAGGAGTTGGAGAACTTTGAGAGGAATCAGGTTTGGGAATTGGTTGACCCTCCTCCAGGCTGTAAGCCGATCGGGACAAAGTGGGTGTGGAAGAACAAAGAGGGAGAGAAAGGTGAAGTGGTGAGGAACAAGTCAAGGCTTGTTGCTCAGGGGTTCAGTCAGAAGGAGGGGATCGACTACGAGGAGACCTTTGCTCCCATAGCCCGTTTGGAGGCGATAAGGATCCTTCTAGCCTTTTTCCGCGGCTAAAGGGTTCAGGTTGCACCAAATGAATATGAAGAGTGCTTTCCAGAATGGTGTGTTGGAGGAAGAAGTGTATGCGAGGCAACCACCGGGGTTTGAGAGTGAGAAGTACCCCCACCGGGTGTACAAGTTGAGGAAGGCGCTGTATGGGTTGAAGCAGGCTCCTAGAGCTTGGTATGGTAGGTTGAGGGGGTTCCTGTTTGAGCGAGGGTTGTGATGGGAAAGGTCGATCAGACCTTATTTTTACTCAGGCAGGGCAGAGATATCCTGATTGTGCAGGTGTACGTGGATGATATTGTCTTCGGTGGCTCGTCTAACTCTCTTGTTGGAAGGTTTGCAGAGAATATGAGCAGGGAATTTGAGATGAGCACGATGGGTGAGTTGCAGATCTTCCTCAAGATACAAATCAAGCAATTAAAGGAAGGAACATTTGTGCACCAAGCTAAGTACACCAAGGACATTGTGAGAAAGTTCAAGATGGAGGATTCCAAGGCAATGGCGACGCCGATGAGTACGACTACAACTCTTGATGCGGATGAGGAAGGTGAACACGTGGACCAGACGGTGCTGCAGCAGCTCCAGACCGGTCCGACCGGTGGGTGTGACCGGTGTGCGACGACGCAGTCCGGAATCTTCGAAGCGGAGGACACGCGTCGGGATCGCATGGCTTGCGTCGAGGCTAAGCAGGGTGCAGTCGCCAGGCATCCGTCCGATGGGGAAAATCTGAATACTTCCAAAACTGCCCTTGAGGGGCTTGTATCCCTAGTTATTAAGTAAGGGTATTTTAGACTTTCGGTTGCCTCCATATAACCCATGAGGTGAGAGGATGGCAGCCATCTCTTGGAACCCTAGTTCATTTGCTTTCCTATTTTCCCTTCCTATTTTCTTAGGATTTCCATAGGACTAGCTTGAGAGCTTCATGGTGAGATCTTGTGAGAGGGTTGGATGATCGGGCGGCAAGCTAGACCTTGTACGAACCTTCTGGTATGTATAGATGATTCGGCGTGGTTCCTCAAGGCTTTGTGGTGTTGTTCCCGGTTGTTCTTGGTGGTGATTTTCGGAGCCCTCTCTTGGTGGTTTTCTCAGTGTGTTTTCGGGACCTTGCTCTTGGGGATTTGATGGGGGAAATTCGTGTGAACCCTTCGTGGTTCTTTTTCCTTTGATTCCCCTCCCAAATCTGTGAGTTAAGGGGCTCGATTTTGGGGTTTTCGGTGTTCTAGGGTTAGAGGAGTTCTTGGCGGGATTTCTTGGATTCTTCTTCATATGGCAAGTTTTGGTGGACAAAAACTTGGCTATGGACTCCTCATGAGGAGCTCCTACTATCCTTAAAGTCTCGCACAAGTCCGTGGAGCGATTCGGGAGATCAAGGTTTGGATTTAGGGGAGTTGACCCATGGGTGTTGTTCATCTGAGCTGCCCAGGCTTGACCGGTCTGACCGGTGTGCGTGACCGGTCTGACCGGTGTAGGCTACTTGTGGGATTTGCCTCGGGTGAACTGCTTGACTCGTGTGGCTTTGGGTCTTGGTGTTGTAGGTCAGTTCTTGGTCTGTTTGAAGTTGTTTTGCTATGCTTTGTGTAGGGTTTTCCTTCCGTGCATATTGTGTTTTGGGAGTGTTTTTGTTCCAAGGCCTAGAGAAGTCACTGAGGCTCTCTGGAAAACTTGTTGTGCGGCTGCTGTAGCCATCGGCCTAACCGGCCCTGTCCACCGGTCTGACCGGTGTCATAGGACAGGCAGCAAGCTGTGCAAGTTTCCGCTGTGCGTGTTGGTGTGTTTTGGTTCGGAAGGTTATTCATTGGTTCCTAGGTCCAGTAGCACTTCAGTGGCTGCGTGGGCTTGGCCAACTTGGGTAGTGAGTCAGAGACGTGTGTTGGAAGCCGTGTTCGTCTTGTTGGAGTCTTGGAAGTCGTGTTTGTCTTGTTGGAATCCTCATCTCCTTCAAGAAGAATTTTTATCGGCTCCCATTCACTCCCCCCTCTCTGGTTCGCCATATCGGTCCTTCAAGTACTACAACTTTCGTTAAATTTGTCTAGGTTGTTTCTAAATATTGTTGGCATGAAAAATAGAAATGTGAAAAACCTAGATCTGTGATATCTCAAAATCCATAAGTCCTCTGTATCTAATTTTTGGATATGTTGTGTGTTATGTTATCACTAGCCCCTTAACCAAAAATTGCACAAAGTTATGATGTCAATCTTTTTATATGAATTGTTTTCATTTTTGCAGATTCTGTCTAAATGATTTTTGTAGCTAAAAATAATTATGTTTTTGTGGCCAACTTCTGCATGTGGTGTTTTTATGTCAATATACAACTCTGGTGAATTAATCCCAATTTTAGAATGATCAGAAGTATTTATTCTTAATATATGCTTGTCTTCATGTGTAATTTAACTTTGCAAGATCAGTGGTAGTTCTAGATGTGTTTGCTGCTTCCTTAAGATAGTTTTGGACCAGAGAACATGTGTGAGGAATTTTGGATCAATTGGGTGCTTAATTATTTTTATATGCTTTTATCTTGTTAATGTGGCTAGCTTTTGTATTTATTGGCATAATTAATTTTCTAGCTTTTCCAAGCATGCATGAGTGTTCAGTGGCTTAGTATAGGTGTGTTGTGTAGCGAACATGGCCACATTTCCCATTTGTTCAAGTTGATTTCGGTGATTCATGCTAACACGAGTAATGGGACTAACCTCATTGTCTAGCATGTCTTTGTAGGCTTTCCTAGGTCCATGGATGTTACCACATGTTAACATACCATGCACAAGTTAACATACCATGCCCAAGCTAACATGTCAAGCCACAAGTTAACACACCATGGACATGTTAGCTTACTTACAGCAAATTTGAGGACTTAGTATATATTTGGAGGCTATAAGTAATGGCATGTTAAGTATGTTAAGTTGAAGCAAAGATCCAAGTTGAACATGCGAAGAAAAAGAAGGAAAAGGACACCGTCGGATGAACCGACGGTATCATTATAACAAGCGTCGGTGCAATCATCGGACGAGTTGGTACACAGGGTCAAAACCTAGGTACCGTCGGATGAACCGACGGTCCATTATTTAGTAGCGTCGGACGAGTTGCAGAGGAAGAGCAAGGAAGACAGTAGCACCGGATGATCCGACGGTCTGAGTGGGGACCCCGTCGATCTATCCGATGCTCAATTTGAATTCATACAGAGACGCGCCAAGACAAAGCCTTCAGCACAGGATGATCCGACGCCTTGGACAAGGAGAAGCGTCGGTCTATCCGACGGTCGAGTGGAAGCCAACAGAGGCGACTTGAGCGCGGAGTCTTCAGCACCGGATGATCCGACGGACCGTCGGTGCATAGCGTCGGAGCAGTTGTGTCAGAGAACCTCAACGACTATGTGATGTGGGAGGGGCACCGAATGAACCGACACCCTGGAAAAGCTTAGCGTCGGATCATCCGACTGTACCTTTTTCAGCAGCTTTTAGCCAACGGCTAGTTTGATGCCTTGGGCTATTTATACCCCGCCCACTCACCCATTTTAGGTGGCTAGAAAGTGTGGAAGTGCAGAGGAGTTCAAGACACATTGAAGATCATATCCAATCCATCCAAGTGCTTAATTGCTCATCCTTAGACTTGTACATGCTTTGTGTATGTGCTTAGTGCTAGGCTTAGCTTAGAGCTGAGTGAGTGCAAGGTTGTGCCAACCTTGTGAGGTGATTCTTGAGTGAATCCAGTTGTACAAGGTTCACCGGAAGCCTTGGGGCCTAAGTGGCTCACCGGCAATCGTCGTCGACCCTCCGGCTTGGTGTGGAGCGGCGAGGACACTTTGTGCGGGGGACGTGGAGACCCCCTTCCTTGGTGGAGAAGCTCCTTAGTGGAGGCGGCATCAAGGTGACCAAGGGAGCTTGACAAGTGCCTAAGTGGCTAGCCTTTGTGGCAAGTCAAATGGTGCTCTTGGGAGAGACTTGGTGACCGGGAAACAATACTCTTGTGTGAGTGCTTCAACAACGTGGACTAGGGGTGGCTTAGTGCCTACCGATACCACGGGATAAATCGCGTGTCAAGAGTTTGCTTCCTCTCATCCCCTTTACGTTACCGCATTTACTCTATTGCAATCTTTGTTTGCCTCTACTTTCCTAGAGTAGTATCATGCTAGGATTGGCTATAGGTTGCAAACCTTCTTTTGGGATGGGAGTTTCCCACTAGAACAACCTAGTTGCACATATAGATAGTATGTTCTAGTTTACCTTTGCGCAAAATTAGTGAAGCCATATGTTAAGGTTTTTAAGTTGCCTAATTCACCCCCTCCCCCCTCTTAGGCTAACGAGCATCCGATTCCTTACAAGTGGTATCAGAGCCGGGACTCACTTCCTTCACAAGGATACACCAATTCGATTGGTAAATTGTGAAAACTGGCTCATTGGAACGGTTAGGCTTCACCGGCTAGTGAGTTTCTCTATAGAGGAATGAAAGGGGTGGATACCTTAGGTTTGGCTCCACATTTCGATGGCACGGGCTATCCTCGGTGGAAGGTTCTCATGGAGGCCTATCTCCAAGCAAGGGACCTTGATATTTAGAGAGTCACCGATGAGGGCATGAAAAATGGTACTAGGAAGGAAAAGCAATTTGATGTAATTGCTAAGAGTATCATTTTGTCCTCACTAGATGTAGGCGTTTTCAATAGAGTTTTTACTTGTGAAAATGCTCATGAGCTATGGAAAACCATCAAGGAGCAAAATGAGGGTTCAAAAGAAGTTGCTAATGAACGCTACGGTTGTCTCCTTGAGGAATTCAATAGCTTTAAGAAACTTGCTAATGAAAATGCCGAATCTATGTACTCACGCCTAAATGTGCTTGTCAATGAGATCAATTCTTTAGGTGTGAAGGACATCTCGGACTTGAACATCAACCGCAAGATCCTTCAAAGTCTCCGGAAGCCCGATTATGACTTGGTGAATGCAATCATCTACGAGAAGAAGCTCAAAAATTTGAAGCCATCGCATATCTTGAGCAAGATCATGGCACATGAGCTTCAACTCATGCCCAAGTCAAAGAAGGCGCCCCAAGAAAAGCCCCAAGAACCATCCTCTCCAACTACAAGCCATGCTCTCCCAAGCTGACAAGTAAAGATGTTGAGTAGGATGGCTACTCATGGAAGCTCAAGCGAGGATGGTGATGATAGTGACGATGGAGATTCCTCAAGTGATGAAGAGGTTGAATCCATGGTGGCCGAGTACGTGAAGAAGATCTTCAAGTATGTGAAGAAAGTCAACATGTACGGCTACAACGTCCACTTGAGAGGAGGGCGTCATCATCAACACATCAAGTTCACCAAGATCAAGCATAAGCCCAAGAAGAAGGTTGTCAAGGAGAGGAGACCAAGGCAAAGCAACAATAGCCATCCGTGGGTGGACAAGTGGTGGATCAAGTTCTTCTAGCCCAAGCGATGAATCAAGAAAGAACTTCACCACCCGCTTCATGCAAGGTCCTTCATCATCACACATGTGCCTTATGGCCAAAGGTATGGAAAGCAATGTAAGTGATGACGAATCCGACACCACCTCCCTCAGTGATCTTGTTGAGCTAGTTCATGAGCAAAAAGGAATGCTTGAAAAACAAGCTAATGAAATTAAAGAACTCAATGCTCTCAATGATCTTAGTGACACCCTTGCTACAAATTACGAACATTTGTTGTGCAAATTCAAATTGCTTAGCAAGGAGTGTGATGAGCTAAAATCTAAGCTTGAGAGCAACGAGACCAAAACAAGCAATTCCTTTGAGCTTGATGAAACATCTATCCCTTGTGCAATTCCTATCTCCAAGGTAGATGCTTCAACTTCTTGCATTGATTTAATTGATGAATCTTGCTCACCATCTTGCCATGAGAATGTTGTTGTAGAAACATGTGATTACCTCATAGGCAAGGAAAATGATGAGCTCAAGCAAGAAGTGAAATGGCTCTGAGAGAGGTTGGCAAACTTTATGGGCAAGGGCAAGAACGATGAAGAACAAGTGGACATCTTTCAAGACATGAAGAGCAAAGTCCAACCTTCTCAAGATAACTATGATCCCATGGTGAAGAAGCTTGAGAAGGGTGCAACCGTGACTTTCTACAAGTGTCATGGAGAAGGACACAAGTTCTACAAATGCCCTCAATTTGTCAAGAAGATGGACAAGGGCGAGAAGAAGAAGTTGAAGCCCACCATCAAGAGCTTCCTCATCTACACCAAGCCCAACCGCAAGAACAAGACCAAGAGCAATACCTACATCATCAAGAAGAAGGCTAATGGCAAGGTGGTTGCACACAAGGTTGGGAAGATGAAGGAAGAGCGGGGTTGGAACCGACCCATTTGGGTGCCCAAGGAAGTCATCATCAACATGAAGGGGACTCAAATGGTTTGGGTTCCAAAGGCCACTTGAAGGCCTTGAGTTTGGGGACTTGGGAGGCTTGGCACAATCAAGATGAGAAGATTCAAGCCTATAAGCCAAGCCTGCAAATTGGACATGTGTTGCCCAAGTTCCCCGGTTGAGGTAATGGAAACTAGAACTTATCTCATGTATCATTGTAGCTCCATTTCCTTGTTTAGGTTGCATTTGTTGCAATATTTACTTATGGTAGGTTGCTTGTGTCATGTACTAACCCATGAGCAATCTACATGGTTTAATTAGTGTGTAGGAAAGCTACACTTGTTCTTTCGTGGTGCATGTATTTATATATATATCTTTGCATAATGAGCAAGCTATAAAGTTAGCTTCCCTTTTTGTTGTCATAAACAATGTGCATACATTTGTTTGGTGATTCAAACACTAAATGCACACATTTAGGGGGGGCTCATCCTATGGTTTGGTTATGGGACTATGAGGACCAGGAGCGTCCCAGTGGTCGATGGAGGGCCTCTCCTCAGTGATGAGTGATTGACAACGGGTGTTGGACTGACTCTTGGCTTTGTGCGCAGGTGTAGGCTGCGGCCTAGTTCGTGTTGTTGCAGGTGAAGAACGGGCGCGAAAGGTATTCAGCCTTGAGGGACCTCCGGGAGATGGAGAGACAAGTAGGCTCGGTTCGAGGGACCCGGTGGACGACGGGACTAGGTGCGGGCCACATGGTGGCGAGACAAGAAAGACGAAGTTATGGACGATCGAGCTGGTGCACGGTGGCAGTCGAGTCAAGTGGTTTGGCGGGAGGCCGGACCGACCACGCGGGGTTTGGTGGTTTGCCCACAAAACCATCGGAGGACGGTTTCTTGGTTTGGGCCTCAAAACCAAGTCCGAGGGCCCAACACGATGGAGACGGGATCCGGGCGTGTCGGGAAGCTTCGAAGCGGAGGACACGCGGCGGGATCGCATAGCTGGCGTCGGGAGGACGCGGGGTGCGGCAAAGGCGTGGCCATCCGATGGCAAGACCCACAAACATTACCTAAATGCCCCTACGTGGGTAGTATCGCCAGTAGTTAAGTTAGGGGTAGTCGAGCCTTTTACCACTCCGGCGGGACCTGATATATAAGCCATGAGTGTGTGTGGATGGCTCCCTCTCTCCGTGATTTAGGGTTTCATTTCCCCCTCCCATTTCTCATTTTCGTAGCTATTTTCTTCTCCATTTTATCTAGGCTAGCATGAGAGCTTCATGAGAGATTTGTTGAGAGGGATGGATGCTAGAGCGGCATGCTAGACCTTGTGAATCTTTCCTGGTTTGTATAGAAGATTCGGAGTTGTGTTTTTCGTGGTCTTTTTCGTGCTTGTTTTTGGTGCCTTTGTTTTCGGTGTGATTCCGCGGATTTGAGTGGGTTTCTCTCCGGATTTCTTTGAGGGGATCATGGGTGAGTGCTTTGTGCCTTATTGTGGATGATCTTGACCCCTCAAACGCCGGATTTGGCCTTCGATTCGTTGACTTTTGGATGAACCCTAGGTCATAGTGTTCTTGGCAAGGATTTGCGATTCCAGGAGTTGTAGGATGTTTGAGGCTGTAATTTTTGGTGCATAACCTCTCCTTGGGGTGTTCACCATCTCACCAAAATTTCGTCTCAAGACTCCTTGTGGTTTGGGAGATCCATCGATTGAAGTTTGAGGTTGTTTCTCGTGTTCCTCGGCTGTGCTGATTCGCACCTGGGGGACCGTCCGCGAGGTCACCGCGGACCGTCCGCGAGGTGCCTGACAGCCCAGCTGTTCTTCGTGTTCTTGCGGGTTCTTGAGCGCCTCTCTTTCGATTCATTTTGTCGGTGGGTTTTTGGTGCATGAAGTTTGCGGACGGTCCGTACTAGAGTGTCGGACGGTCCGTGACGAGGCGGACGGTCCACGGGTCCATCACGGACGGTCCGTTTTTCTCGGTGCAGTACTGGAGGTTCGGGTAGCAATTTCGGACAGTTCGTGCCCTCCTCGCGGACAGTCCGCGCCCTCCTTGCAGACAGTCCGCCCGGACACTGCGGACGGTCCGCCTGGTGCTTTCCAGATTGCCTAAGTCCCTTGCTTTTTGAGTTGTGCTTCCGCGTTGGATTGGTTTGGGACTTGTTCCTTGGGTTGGTAGGTCCTTTGTGACTACGCGACCTTGGCAAGCTCGTGTTGGAATCTTTGTTTGTGGATTTGGGGCATAGGCCGAGTTCATCCTTCGGGAAGAATTTTTATCGACTCCCATTCACTCCCCCCCTCTCTGGTCGCTTAATCGGTCCTTCAATTGGTATCAGAGCTTGGTGCCGGATTCTTTGCGACTTTGACAAGTCTTGAATCCTAAGATGGCGTACGTTGAGTGGGGTGGTCCGCCACACTTCGATGGCAAGGGTTACCACAAGTGGGCGGCTCGTATGATGATCTTTCTTCGTGGCAAGTTGTTGGATTTCATTGTGCTTGACAAGACCTATGCTATTCCGGTCAACATCCATACTCTTATGGTGACCGATGCCGGTGCTAAGGCCAAGTATGAGGCAAATGCAAAAGCCGTTGATCACTTGGTCCGGAGCTTGTGTGATCCTGAGTTTGAGCGTGTTCGCCATTTGAATCTTGCTTGGCAAATTTGGGAAAAGTTGTTGGTTGCTCACGGTGGTGATAACCATGTGAAGGCTCGCCTCTTTGTCTCTTACCGGATGCAATATGAGAACTTCACTCAACTTCCCGGTGAGGACATCGATGCAATGTTTCAGAGGTTCACCGCCATCGTGAACAACATGAAGGCTAATGTTGAGGATTTTCCTTACACCGAGCATGATCAGGCTTTGAAGCTCTTGCATGTCTTGGATCCAAACGTTTGGGGTGCTAAGGTTGAGGCCATCAAGGAGTCTGGGCAGTATTTGACTATTGAGTTGGATGACCTCTTTTCTAAGCTCAAGTCGGCTGAGGTTGACATGAAGTTGCAATCCAAGCATGAGGGCTCGACTGACCATAGTCTTGCTCTTGTGGGCGGATCAAAGGGAAAATCTAACCCTTCCTGTCGACAGTTTTCCTTGTCTTCTCTTATGTCCATTCCAGATGAGGAGTTTGATGTGCTGGGCGAGGAGGAGCTGGCCTTGCTCTCAAGAAGGTTTAATCGACTACATGAGAGTCGGAGGAGTGCAAGGCGGAGCTCAGGGACGTGCTATAAGTGTGGCAAGCGTGGCCACTTCATCGCCGAGTGCCCGGAAGCGGAGGAGAACAAGTACAAGATGAACGAGTACAAGGCTCACCCGAGGCGTGAAGACAAGTACTCCTCCAAGGGCAAGCACTTCAGCAAGTCCAAGAGCAAGGACAATGACAAGCGGCGACCGAGCAAGGGCGGCTACAAGAAGGACAAGGCAAGAGCTATGGTGGCCGGTGCAAGCGACGTCGACTCAAGCTCAAGCGACGCACAGTCAAGCTCAAGCAGTGAAGATGAAGATGCCGGGAGGCGCAAGGTCAAGAAGAGTGCAAGCCGGAACCTCAGCGGATTGAGCTGTGTGGCGCTTGAAGGCTTTTGTGGCATGGCCCATAGCTCGAGCAGCAAGAAGAGCGACAAGGAAGACAGTGACTCCGACTCGGAGGATGAGGTAAATCGTGACCCTGACTCTTTGCTTGCTGAGATCACTAGGTTGAATGGCTTGATTGACAACCGTGATAGTGTGTTGAGAGATGCTAAGAAGATGAGGAAAGATCTTAGGGCTCAACTTGAGAATGCTAGTGAGAAAGTAGGAGAGTTAGAGTCCAAATTGCTTGAATTGAAACTTGAGAATGACTCTTTGAAACTTGCTCCTACTACTCCTGATGATGTTGAATGTCTTGAGTGTGATGCATGGTTGAATGAGATCAAGTTGCTTAATGAGAAGAATGCTTCCACTTTGGCTAAACTAGATGCTCTTAGGACTGAGTATGATGAGCTTAAGGCTAGACCCACTTTCCTTGGTGCTTGTAAATCATGTCTTACTATGCATGCTAAGCTTGTTGATGCTCGTTCTACCATTAGTTCGTTGGAAGCATCTTGGAAATCTCCCGTTGCAAATGCATGCTCTAGCTGTGATGAAGTTACTTTGCGCAATCTTGAACTTACTTCCCGTTTGGATGTCATCTATGAGGAGAATGACTATTTGAGGAAGGTGTTGGGTTGGTTGTCTGGGCAGGAACCTCAGTTGAAAATCATGATTGAGGAGTTCAAGAGAGTGGATGGTCGTGGTTTGGGATTTGAGAAGTTGGGTGAGAAAGTGGGAGAGAACAGTGGGGAGAGTGTGTATGAGAAGTGTGTTGAGTCTAACCCCGAGTTTGAGGTGATTGGAGACATCCAAGTCCCACTTCCAAAGGCACCCAAGAACACTTTCACACCAAAGCCCAACCACCTTTGCAACAAGCTTGACACATCCCAAGATCCACCCAAATTCCCACCTAAGACAAATGACTTCCAGAAACCGGTGAAGTTTGTGAGTGAGAAGGGTGAGAAGCCTAAAGAGAAGCCAGAGCCAAAACCAAAACCCATCCCCTTCAGGTGTGAGTATTGTGGCAAGGAGAGACACCTAGCAGAGTTTTGCTATAAGAGGAAGAGGGATGAGAGGCTTGCTAGGGAGCAAGCAAACCAGGACAGGTATCACCAGTCCCATGGTATTATTGAGCCTAGAGTGCCACTTCCACGGGGTGTGGGAAGTGTGAAGAGTGTTGGTAGAGTTGGAGCTCATGGTGGTAGGTTTGTTAGGAGAGATGATGGTGTGCGTGCTGGTGAGAGGTTTGGTCGGGCTCGTGGTGGTTTTGCTGGACGTCCCCCTACTCGTCCTCAACACGGGTTTAGGGGAGATGATCGCAGCTTTGGGTTCTAGAGGAACTACGGACCACGTTTTCCCCCTCGTGGTGCTCGTACTCCTCCCATGGGACATGGGAAGTTTGGTGGCAAGGGAATGATGTTTGCTAACCCCTCTTTTGAGCAGAAGGCTCGACACTGGTTTAACTTTCTTTGTGCTAACCCCAGTGTCGAGTCGCTAGCTCACTCTCGTTCTTGTTTCTGACTACAGGCAGGAGGCTTGGAGAACATTTGGTTGATTGACTCCGAATGTTCCCGACACATGACCGGAGACAAGAAGTGGTTCTCCAGCCTCACCCGAGTGAAGGAAAAGATGTACATCACATTTGGGGACAATGGACGAGGAAGGGTGATTTCTGAGGGTGTTGTGCATGTGAGTGACAAGGTAACGTTGAAGAGAGTTGCTCTTGTGAAGTCTTTGGGTTT
Source organism: Cenchrus americanus (assembly GCA_947561735.1). Taxonomy (NCBI): domain Eukaryota; kingdom Viridiplantae; phylum Streptophyta; class Magnoliopsida; order Poales; family Poaceae; genus Cenchrus; species Cenchrus americanus. Next base: position 156,988,574 of record OX387242.1, on the reverse strand, counting down.
CAATTTGCTTTCGGTTTCTTAGTTGCTTGATGAGGGTTTTGAGGTGCGTTTCAAGTCCGGCGAGTCTCGTTTCTTCGGATTCTCGAGGTGATCTTGTTCGTATGATCATCCCCGAAGGTCGGATTTTCGTGGCTGATTTCTCTCATTCTTTGGGTCCTGCTCGCTGTTTGATGGCTGGTCCTTCTTCTGATTTGTGGAAATGGCATAGGCGGTTGGGACACTTGAGCTTTGATTTGGTTTCCCGCTTTAGTGGTCTTGACCTTGTCCGAGGATTGCCGAGGTTGAAGCTTGAGAAGGATTTGGTTTGTGCTCCATGTAGGCATGGCAAGATGGTAGCCACTCCCCATCCACCCCTGACTGATGTCATGACTGAGCGTCCAACAGAGTTGTTGCATATGGACCTTGTTGGGCCAGCTCGAGTTCGCTCAGTGGGTGGGAAGTGGTATGTCCTTGTTGTGGTGGACGATTACTCTCGCTATGCCTGGGTGTTTTTCTTGGAAGACAAGAGTGAGACATTTGGTTTTGTTCGAGATCTGATCTTGAGGTTGAGAAACGAGAGGCATGGGAATGCCATCCGAGCTATCCGCAGTGATAATGGCTGAGTTCAAGAACTCTCATTTTGATGCCTTCTGTCGTGATCTAGGCCTTGAACATCAGTATTCGACCCCTTATGTGCCCCCTCAAAATGGAGTTGTGGAAAGGAAAAATCGGACTCTTTGTGAGATGGCTAGGACGATACTCGATAAGCACAGGACTCCTAGGATGTATTAGGCTGAGGCGGTCAATACGGCTTGTCATGTTTCCAACAGGATTTTATTGCGAACTTTCAAGAAGAAGACCTGTTATGAGCTTATGCATGGTCGGGCACCCAAGGTGAGTCATTTCCGAGTTTTTGGCTGCAAGTGCTTTATTCTTAAGAAGGGAAAACTCGACAAGTTTGAGGCTAGGTCTAGTGATGGTATTTTCTTTGGATATGGTAACCACTCTAGGGCCTATAGGGTGCTTAACCTTGAGACTAACAAAATCATGGAGACTTGCGAGGTAACCTTCGACGAGACAATGCCATGTACCTCTCTTGGCTTTGAATGTGTAGGTGATGAGGAGATGGCCGAGGACCTCTTTGAAGAGGAAAAGGATGAAGCTGGAGATGATGATGGAGAGAACCATGCGCCTGAAGCTGAGTGTGTACCCACTACTTCCCCTACGACTACTACGGAGCGTGGACCGTCTACTTCATGGACAACGACGGTGCGACAAGAGGACCAGGCGAGAGAAGCTGAAGTTGAGGGGGAGGTAGTCTCGAGGCGTGAGGCTCCCCGGCGGATTCAAGAAGTGCATCCTCTGTCGAAGATCATTGGGGACATCGACGAACGTACTACACGGTCAAGGTCCAGGAATTCCTCTCATTTTGCTCATGCTGCTTTTGTTGCCACCTTTGAGCCCAAGGACATTGGACACGCTTTATCTGATGCAAACTAGGTCAATTCTATGCATGAGGAGTTGGAAAACTTTGAGAGGAACCATGTGTGGGAGTTAGTTGAACCACCTCCAAATTGCCATCCCATAGGAACCAAGTGGGTTTGGAAGAACAAAGAGGGAGAGAATGGGATGGTTGTGAGGAACAAGTCCAGACTTGTTGCTCAGGGGTTTAGTCAGAAGGAGGGGATCGACTATGAGGAGACCTTTGCTCCTGTGGCCCGTCTTGAGGCAATTCGGATCCTTCTAGCCTTTGCTGTGGCTAAAGGGTTCAAGTTGTTTCAGATGGATGTGAAGAGTGCCTTTCTGAATGGGGTCATAGAGGAGGAGGTGTATGTGAAGCAGCCACCTGGGTTTGAGAGTGAGTTGTACCCCCACAGGGTGTACAGGTTGAAAAGGGCTCTGTATGGTTTGAAACAGGCGCCCCGTGCTTGGTATGGGAGATTGAGACGTTTTCTGTTGAGCGGAGGGTTTGTGATGGGTACCGTGGATAGGACCTTGTTTCTCCTCAAGCATGGAAATGACTTATTGATCGTTCAGATATATGTGGATGATATTGTCTTTGGTGGCTTGTCACATAACCTTGTTGCCAAGTTTGCAGATGAGATGAGCAGGGAGTTCGAGATGAGCATGATGGGCGAGTTGCAGTACTTTCTCGGGTTGCAGATCAAGCAAGTGAAGGACGGAACTTTTGTGCACCAGACCAAGTACACGAAAGACATGCTGAGGAAGTTCCAGATGCAAGATGTGAAGCCGATGTTGACTCCCATGGGGAGTACGACATCTTTGGATGCGGACGAGGACGGAGAACCAGTGGACCAGCGGGAGTACAGGAGCATGATCGGCTCCCTCCTCTACCTGACGGTGACCAGGCCAGACATACAGTTCAGTGTGTGTCTGTGCGCTCGTTTTCAGGCTTCGCCGAGGACATCACATCGACAAAGCCGTCAAGAGGATTTTCGGTGTACCTACGAGCCTGCCCCTTGGTCTTGGCCTTTGGTATTCTTCCTCCTCGACTCTCTCTCTTCATGGTTTTTCCGATGCGGATTTTGCTGGTTGTCGAGTCGAGAGGAAGTCTACTTCTGGTACTTGCCAGTTTCTTGGATCTTCGTTGGTTTCATTGTCTTCCCACAAGCAGTCTCGTGTAGCTCAGTCTACCACCGAGGCGGAGTATGTTGCAGCCGCGAGTTGTAGTTCCCAGCTGTTGTGGATTTCATACACTTTGAGAGACTTTGATGAGGAGTGCACCCAGATCCCACTTCTTTGTGATAGCACCAGTGCCATAAGCGTAGCTAAAAACCCAGTGCTTCACTCCAGAACCAAACACATAGAAGTGAGGTATCATTTCTTGAGGGACAATGTGGAAAAAGGGACCATTGTGTTGAGTCATGTCCCTACCCAAGATCAGCTAGCCGACATCTTTACAAAGCCTCTCGACCAAGCTACATTTGTGCACTTGCGGGGGGAACTTGGGGTTTGTTGCCCTTTCTAGTTGATTCTTGGGGCTTTTTCTTGTACCATATGTATCATACCATGTTTTACTTTGATGTATATACATGTTTTGCTTGATGTACAAACCATGGTAGGATAGCCATCTTGCCATATATCATGTTGCATTTGTATCATATTGCATTTTAGGATGATGAGCTTCTTTCATATGCCTTATTTGAGTCTCTTTGGCTATTTGTGAGATATTGATCATATGTGTGGAGAAATGGTGATGTGAGGCTATGCTCTTGAAATATTTGAGATATAGTGTGGTGAGATAGCCCCTTTTGAAATAAATGCTAATCTTGACTAATTTTTGGTGAAATGTGCTCCACTCATGTGTAGTAGTGTATCCATGTCACATTTTGGTCTAAATGTGCTTTCTATGCTTAGATTGTGCTTGGATGTCTTTTTCTTGCATTTTGGCCAAAGGCCGTATATCATTGTGAATGTTTAGCCTATGTTGCATTCATGGGGGAGCATAAGCTTCTTTTTGCCGCAAAGGCACTTCATGTACCATAAAATGAATTAATCTTGAAAAGAAGTGTGTATGCTTGAAAAATGCTCCATCCATCATGTCTATGCTTAAAATGCCTTATCTTTCACATATGGGTGCAGGACATGTTGCATGATGTTCACCAGTGGAGAAGTCTCCCCGAAGTGGACACATGGCTCATGAGCTTTGACATGACATGCTTTGTTTTATGGGTGTTTGCCATGATCTTTTGCTGAGAATTTGCTATCCTTGTATGATCTTTGAATGGTATGCATGTTTGTGGCTCAAGTGTGACATGGATAGGCTTTTACATGTGAAGCGAGCCTTCGTTTGGTAAAACTGCTTAAATCTGAAAATTTTGCTTTGTCACATGCTTGTATTTTCATATATTACTTGTGGCAATGCTTTGTCTATACTATGATTCATATGTGTGATATTTGTCTCATTTCTAGCCTTTGACACTAGATTTGGCCTATTTGAGAAGCTCATGTAGATGTTTATATGCTTTGTTTTGCATTTCTGCATTTTCACCTTGATTCATACATTGTCAACAAGGGGGAGAAGAGGTGAGCTTAATGAAAATTCAGAAGAGGTGAGCTAAAATTTGGAAGTTTGCATCCACATGTTCAGGGGGAGCTTTCTTGCTGTTTTCAGTGTGGAGTTTGTGCTTTGCTTGGCTTGTGACCTTTCTTTGCCTTTCTTTGGTTTTGGTCATGAGTTGAGCTTCTTTGTTTTTCTTTCTTCTTTCTTTCTTTCTTTCTCTGAATTTCATTTCGCGTTGTGTGTTGTCAATGCACTCATCAAGGCGGAGATTGAGGACCAGGAGCGTCCCAGTGGTCGATGGAGGACCGCTCCTCAGTGATGAGTGATTGACAACGGGTGTTGGGTGACTCTTGGCTTAGTGCGCGAGTGTAGGCCGCGGCCTAGTTCGTGTTGTTGCAGGTGAAGAACGGGCGCGAAAGGTATTCAGCCTTGAGGGGCCTCCGGGAGATGGAGAGACAAGTAGGCTCGGTTCGAGGGACCCGGTGGACGACGGGACTAGGTGCGGGCCACATGGTGGCGAGACGAGCAAGATGAAGTCATGGATGATCGAGCCGGTGCACGGTGGCAGTCGAGTCAAGTGGTTTGGCGGGAGGCCGGACCGACCACGCGGGGTTTGGTGGTTTGCCCACAAAACCATCGGAGGACGGTTTCTTGGTTTGGGCCTCAAAACCAAGTCTGAGGGCCCAACACGATGGAGACGGGACCGGGCGTGTCGGGAAGCTTCGAAGCGGAGGACACGCGGCGGGATCGCATAGCTTGCGTCGGGAGGACGCGGGGTGCGGCAAAGGCATGGCCGTCCGATGGCAAGACCCACAAACATTACCTAAATGCCCCTACGTGGGTAGTATCGCCAGTAGTTAAGTTAGGGGTAGTCGAGTCATTTACCACTCCGGCGGGACCTGATATATAAGCCATGAGTGTGTGTGGATGGCTCCCTCTCTCCGTGATTTAGGGTTTCATTTCACCCCTCCCATTTCTCATTTTCGTAGATATTTTCTTCTCCATTTTCTCTAGGCTAGCATGAGAGCTTCATGAGAGATTTGTTGAGAGGGATGGATGCTAGAGCGGCATGCTAGACCTTGTGAATCTTTCCTGGTTTGTATAGAAGATTCGGAGTTGTGTTTTTCGTGGTCTTTTTCGTGCTTGTTTTTGGTGCCTTTGTTTTCGGTGTGATTCCGCGGATTTGAGTGGGTTTCTCTCCGGATTTCTTTGAGGGGATCATGGGTGAGTGCTTTGTGCCTCTTTGTGGATGATCTTGACCCCTCAAACGCCGGATGGCCTTCGATTCATTGACTTTTGGATGAACCCTAGGTCATAGTATTCTTGGCAAGGATTTGCGATTCCGGGAGTTGTAGGATGTTTGAGGCTATAATGTTTGGTGCATGACCTCTCCTTGGGGTGTTCATCATCTCACCAAAATTTCGTCTCAAGACTCCTTGTGGTTTGGGAGATCCATCTATTGAAGTTTGAGGTTGTTTCTCGTGTTCCTCGGTTGTGCTGATTCACACCTGGTGGACCGTCCGCGAGGTCACCGCGGACCGTCTGCGAGGTGTCTGACAGCCCAGCTGTTCTTCGTGTTCTTGCGGGTTCTTGAGCGCCTCTCTTTCGATTCATTTTGTCGGTGGGTTTTTGGTGCATGAAGTTTGCGGACGGTCCGCGGGTCCATCACGGACGGTCCGTTTTTCTCGGTGCAGTACTGGAGGTTCGGGTAGCAATTTCGGACGGTCCGTGCCCTCCTCGTGGACAGTCCGCGCCCTCCGCGCGGACAGTCCGCCCGGACATTGCGGACGGTCCGCCTGGTGCTTTCCAGATTGCCTAAGTCCCTTGCTTTTTGAGTTGTGCTTCCGCATTGGATTGGTTTGGGACTTGTTCCAAGGGTTGGTAGGTCCTTTGTGACTACGCGACCTTGGCAAGCTCGTGTTGGAATCTTTGTTTGTGGATTTGGGGCATAGGCCGAGTTCATCTTTCGGGAAGAATTTTTATTGGCTCCCATTCACTCCCCCCTCTCTGGTCGCCTAATCGGTCCTTCAGACTAACATTGTTTTAAGCTTATCTTATGTAGTCCCTTAGCGACGCGTTCCGGTGCAGTGTTTCATTCTAAGAGAATGCTATTTCACTCTCAATGTGATCTAACATCTCTGAAAGAGTGAATATAGCAATATGAGCTTTATGCTATTGAGTCATGTCCTTGCGATCCTATGTCTCTATATAAGTTCAAAGGCAATGTACTCATACATTCCTAAACCTTGTGGTACCCCAAGTTTCTTCTATGCAAGCTTCTCTCTAGTGGTGTCACCTAGTGATATCATTTCCAAGTGGCTCATCTCAATGTGGTGCCAACAAGGTAGAGAGGATCATCCCCCGGAGGTATGCAATGATCAAATGACTACAAGTGATATCTACAAGTGGTAATGTAACAAGAACCCATTTGTCTTATCTCTTGTCCTTTAAAGCTACCTCCTTGCATGATATGCTCTAAGCTTCCTTATCTTTCAAGTTTATAGTTGTGCACTTGTTTCTCACTACCCTTGTCTTGCAAGTGGTATCCTCTTTGTGCACATACCTAGGGGGAGCTTAGTTTTGTATCATGCTAGTCTCATGAGCTTGTGATCCACCTTAGTTATTCTCACATGTGGTATCCTCATCGATATCATACATATGGATCATGGTTCATGCGGCTTTCTCCCTTGCATTTAACATCTCTCCTTTGAGCTATGTTTGCTAGGTCTTGCTAGTTTTCTTGGACTCCTTTTGCTTTGGACTTTTTGGAGATTTTATTCCAAAGGGGGAGAATGTGAGACCAAAGCAAGTTAGTGGTTTAAGATTACAAGTGGTTTCAAGGATATGAGACCAAAGGGGGAGAATGTGAACGTAAGATCAAAAAGGGGGAAGTTTGATCTAGGGGGAGTTTGGATGATGGTAAGCATCCAAGCAAGTGAAAGTGGCTCTAATTTTGTCAATTTTTGCTAATTTATGCTTGCCTTGCTTATGTTGTCATAAATCACCAAAAAGGGGGAGATTGTAGCGAACATGGCCCCATTTGCCATTTGTTCGAGTTGATTTTGGTGATTCATGCTAACACAAGTAATGGGACTAACCTCATTGTCTAGCATGTCTTTGTAGGCATTCCTAGGTCCCATGGATGTTACCACATGTTAACATACCATGAACAAATTAACATACCATGCCCAAGCTAACATGTTAAGCCACAAGTTAACACACCATGGACATGTTAGGTTACTTACAACAAATTTGAGGACTTAGTATATATTTGGAGGCTATAAGTAATGGCATGTTAAGTATGTTAAGTATGTTAAGTTGAAGCAAAGATCCAAGTTGAAGACGCGAAGAAGAAGAAGGAATAGGACACCGTCGGATGAACCGACGGTATCAATATAACAAGCGTCGGTGCAATTGTCGGACGAGCTGGTACACAGGGTCAAAACCTAGGTACCGTCGGATGAACCGACGGTCCATTATTTAGTAGCGTCGGACGAGTTGCAGAGGAAGAGCACCGGATGATCCGACGGTCTGAGTGGGGACCCCGTCGGTCTATCCGACGCTCAGTTTGAATTCATACAGAGACGCGCCAAGACAAAGCCTTCAACACCGGATGATCCGACGCCTTGGACAAGGTGAAGCGTCGGTCTATCCGACGGTCGAGTGGAAGCTAACAGAGGCGACTTGAGCGCGGAGTCTTCAGCACCGGATGATCCGACGGACCGTCGGTGCATAGTGTCAGAGCAACTGTGTCAGAGAACCTCAACGGCTATGTGATGTGGGAGGGGCACCGGATGAACCGACGCCCTGGAAAAGCTTAGTGTCGGATCATCCGACGGTACCTTTTTCAGCAGCTTTTAGCCAACGGTTAGTTTGATGCCTTGGGCTATTTATACCCCCTCCACTCACCCATTTGAGGTGGCTAGAATGTGTGGAAGTGCAGAGGAGTTCAAGACACATTGAAGATCATATTCAATCCATCCAAGTGCTTAATTGCTCATCCTTAGACTTGTACATGCTTTGGGTATGTGCTTAGTGCTAGGCTTAGCATAGAGCTGAGTGAGTGCAAGGTTGTGCCAACTTTGTGAGGTGATTCTTGAGTGAATCCAGTTGTACAAGGTTCGCCGGAAGCCTTGGGGCCTAAGTGGCTCACCGGCAATCGTCACCGACCCTCCGGCTTGGTGTGGAGCGGCGAGGACACTTTGTGCGGGGGACGTGGAGACCCCCTTCCTTGGTGGAGAAGCTCCTTAGTGGAGGCGGCATCAAGGTGACCAAGGGAGCTTGACAAGTGCCTAAGTGGCTAGCCTTTGTGGCAAGTCAAGTGGTGCTCTTGGGAGAGACTTGGTGACCGGGAAACAATACTCTTGTGTGAGTGCTTCAACAACGTGGACTAGGGGTGGCTTAGTGCCTACCGATACCACGGGTTAAATCGCGTGTCAAGAGTTTGCTTCCTCTTATCCCCTTTACGTTTCCACATTTACTCTATTGCGATCTTTGTTTGCCTCTACTTTCCTAGAGTAGTATCATGCTAGGATTGGCTATAGGTTGCAAACCTTCTTTTGGGATGGGAGTTTCACACTAGAACAACCTAGTTGCACATATAGATAGTATGTTCTAGTTTGCCTTTGCGCAAAATTAGTGAAGCCATAGGTTAAGGTTTTTAAGTTGCCTAATTCACCCCCTCCCCCTCTTAGGCTAACGAGCATCCGATTCCTTACAAGTGGTATCAAAGCCGGGCCTCACTTCCTTCACAAGGATACACCAATTCGATTGGTAAATTGTGAAAACTGGCTCATTGGAACGGTTAGGCTTCACCGCCAAGTGAGTTGCTATATAGAGGAATGAAAGGGGTGGATACCTTATGTTTGGCTCCACATTTTGATGACACTGGCTATCCTCGGTGGAAGGTTCTCATGGAGGCCTATCTCCAAGCAAGGGACCTTGTTGTTTGGAGAGTCACCGATGAGGGCATGAAAAATGGTACTAGGAAGGAAAAGCAATTTGATGTAATTGCTAAGAGTATCATTTTGTCCTCACTGGATGTAGGTGTTTTCAATAGAGTTTTTACTTGTGAAAATGCTCATGAGCTATGGAAAACCATCAAGGAGCAAAATGAGGGTTCAAAAGAAGTTGCTAATGAACGCTACGGTTGTCTCCTTAAGGAATTCAATAGCTTTAAGCAACTTGCTAATGAAAATGCCGAATCTATGTACTCACGCCTAAATGTGCTTGTCAATGAGATCAATGCTTTAGGTGTGAAGGACATCTCGGACTTGAGCATCAACCGCAAGATCCTTCAAAGTCTCCGGAAGCCCGATTATGACTTGGTGAAGACAATCATCTACGAGAAGAAGCTCAAAGATTTGAAGCCATCGCATATCTTGAGCAAGATCATGGCACATGAGCTTCAACTCATGCCCAAGTCAAAGAAGGCGCCCCAAGAAAAGCCCCAAGAACCATCCTCTCCATCTACAAGCCATGCTCTCTCAAGCCGACAAGAGAAGATGTTGAGTATGATGGCTACTCATGGAAGCTCAAGCGAGGATGGTGATGATGGTGACGATGGAGATTCCTCAAGTGATGAAGTGGTTGAATCCATGGTGGCCGAGTACGTGAAGAAGATCTTCAAGTATGTGAAGAAAGTCAACATGTACGGCTACAACGTCCACTTGAGAGAAGGGCGTCATCATCAACACATCAAGTTCACCAAGATCAAGCATAAGCCCAAGAAGAACGTGGTCAAGGAGAGGAGACCAAGGCAAGAAGCAACAATAGCCGTCCGTGGGTGGACAAGTTTGTAATGAATTTTAATGATTTATTGTTTGAATAAAAACTTGCAGGCCTTTATAGGTTTAATGTTTTGCTAAATAGGAAAAGTACCTGTGTCCTTGTAACTCCTTATAAAATGGTTGCAAAGCTTATTTAAGATCCAAGAATACACCCTTGCTGTTTAAGAAATTAAATGTAATTAATTACAAAATTTGTGCACACTTTCTCTATTGGAAGATGGAATGATAAATCCTCACATGAAATAACAATTATAAAGGGAAAATTTTATTAAGTGTTTATTAAAAGAATAAACACACATCGATAATAACCTTCATGAAAAAGAGTTAATAATTAATTATTTGTTAAGGTGAATGTGGCCAACAAAATTTGGATAAGATAAATAATCCATCACATTACCTGAACCCTGCATTGCATTCCGTGTAGACCTTCCCGACGGTGACTACTCGCTCGTGCCGAAAGCCGAGGAAGGAGGAGCGGAAGCTGCACTGCAGTACGTGGAAGTACTCGAAGACACCGAGGGTACTCACGCTAACACTGCTGATGAAGGCAAGCCCCGGTGTATTTAACCCAGTGTTTTAAAAAAAATTAAGCAACTATCTATGGATGATTGTGCATTTACATTCAGGAGTTGTATGCAACCCTAGATGCATGATCCCTAGGTACCTTGTCCTTTACTAGTATGATAGGTCGATAGCTGCTATGCTATAGGACCGTTACAAGTCGGGTGATATGTCACTCGCGAGAATAGGTTCTTATGTTGGAATCATAAGATCTCCTTAAATGGATCGCTCATGTGGTAAGAGCATGTGATTTGGGCTCTGGTCCAATGGTTGTCGTGGGTTAAGTGTTTGAACGTACTAAGCACTTGTCGGGAATGGGACCGATAAGCCTAGTACCTTAATGAGGCGGTTAGTGATCTTACTATTACTCATCTTGGGATGCGTCTCACGGTTAGCTATCGGTGGTGTTTGGTGAGTCCGGGTGACTCGCGGGGTATACTGGATAGCCTGCACCAAAGACTGTAAGATTCGATCCCGACCCGAAGAGTTTTGGGAAACGCTTGGTGGTTGTCCTCGTGAGGGCATCCCACCGTGTGTTTAGGTCTACCTTGCAAGGTTTGAATCAATCGATTGTCGGCCTCTCACCGTTATCCGAGACTACTTACTCCACTGGCCATGAGATCCCTAATGATGAAAGTTGACGAATTTTATGCTTGATTAATTGTATTGTACAACCCTGTTTGTAATAGACGGCTAACTTAGAAAAGAATAAACCCACTAGAACATGTGCTAAAATCTTGAAAGTAAGGACATACCCTTTGTTACTTTTCAGCAAAAGAAACCCAGTGGCCAAAAAGCCTTTCATGTCTGGAGTTGGTGAAGTAGTTATCACCGACGGGTAAGTCTTGCTGAGTATTAGTATACTCAGCCTTGCTATAATCTGTTGCTCCAGGTAATGCCTTTGGTGATGTATGGCCCGGAGAGATCCCGCCCGACTGGGAGCTGGACTGGGTGGAGGATGACGAATGAAGGCATCATGGCTGGCCTCCCGTGGTGTTCTCGCTTTCCGCTTAGTTTAATTCCGCTGTTTTAAAAACTCTGAACTGCGCTGTCATGTCAAAGACTTCATTTTGTAATAATTCAACCCTTCGGGGTAAATTTCGGATGTTAATTATGTTGTGTCTCTGGACTCGCTTTTGCATGAGTTTTAATGCATATATGTCGATTCTTGTTGCTATATAAGTGATTTACCAGGCGTTAACCCGTCGACTAACGACAGGATGATACTTTATTATTGCTTAATGACCATGAAGGATCGGATGGCGACTAGAGAGGGGGGAGTGAATAGGAGCCGGTAAAAATTCTTTTTAAAGAACCCGGCCTATACCCTAGACAATTCCCGGTCACACACAAGCGATGGATCGAATCACACACCAACCACCAAGACAACAAGGTTATGGATCAACGTCAAGTCTTAAGAACGATTCCTTGAAGCACACGCGGAAGCACGAAAGAAGGAGGAAGGAATCGAATCAAAGAACCAAGCTGTCAGCCTCGGGCGGACTGTCCGGCCAGGCGGGGCGGAAAGTCCGCAAAGGCCGCGCGGACAGTCCGGTTAGGTGCCGCGGACAGTCCGCAAGGGACACGCGGACCGTCCAGCAGGGAGCCATGGACTGTCCGTTAAAGACAACAGAACCACCAGAACCGACCCGAGAAAAACGGACCGTCCGCGAAGACTAGGCGGACCGTCCGCGCGGGTTTCGGACTGTCCGCTACTGAAGCTCGGACCGTCTGCGAACTGGCTGCAACGAAAACCTAAAACCAAATCGATCGAAAGCGAAGCCGAGCAGGAACACGAAGAACATGCGAAGAACACTGTGCGCACGGACCGTCCGCCAGGCCCTCGCGGACCGTCCGCCAGGCACGAACAAAACTGCAGACTGCTCGACCCCGAAAGTCAACACTCCCAATCCATCACCGGATCTCCCAAACGGTAGAAGCTGTTGAGACAAGAGTTTGGGGACATGAAAAGCGTCAACCAAGGATGCTATACCCCAAAAAATTTCGTCTCCTAACTCCCTAAATCATCGGGAATCGCAGATCCTTTGAACACCACCAAAAGCTAGAGCACCGAACGAAAATCCTTGAATCGTAGTGGTTTCCCGGCGTTTGAGGGCACAAGATCAATCACAAAGATGCACTAGACATCCATCCATGTTTCCCTCAAAGAAATTCGGGGAGAAACCTACTCAAATCCGCGGAATCACACCGAGAAAAAAGGCACCAAAAACAAGCACGAAAAAGACCACGCAAATCACAACGCTGAATCTTCTATACAAACCAGGAAAGATTCACAAGGTCTAGCATGCCGCCCTAGCATCCATCCCTCTCAACAAATCTCTCGTGAAGCTCTCATGCTAGCCTAGAGAAAATGGAGAAGAAAATAGTCCCAGAAAATGAGAAAGAGGAGGGGAGAAATGAAACCCTAAGTCGCGGAGAGAGAGAGCCATCCACACACACTCATGGCTTATATATCGGGTCCCGCCGGTGTGGGAAATGACTCGACTACCCCTAACTCAACTACTAGCGATACAACCCACGCAGGTCTTGCCATCGGACGGCCACACCTTCCGCACCCCGCGTCCTCCCGACGCAAGTCATGCGGTCCCACTGCGTGTCCTCCGCTTCGAAGCTTCCCGACACGCCCGAATCCTGTCTCCGTCGTGTTGGGCCCTCGGACTTGGTTTTGAGGCCCAAACCATGAAATCGTCCTCTGATGGTTTTGTGGGCAAACCACCAAACCCCGCGTGCTCGGCCCGGCCTCCCGCCACCGTGCACCGGCTCGATCGTCCATGACTTCGTCTTGCTCGTCTCGCCACCATGTGGCCCGCACCTAGTCCCGCCGTCCACCGGGTCCCTCGAACCGAGCCTACTTGTCTCTCCATCTCCCGGAGGCCTCTCAAGGCTGAAGACCGTTCGCGCCCGTTCTTCACCTGCAACAACACGAACTAGGCCGCAGCCTACACCTGCGCTCTGAGCCAAGAGTCAGTCCAACACCCGTTGTCAATCACTCACCACTGAGGAGTGGTCATCCACCGACCACCGGGACGCTCCTGGTCCTCAATCTCCCCTTTGATGAGTGATTGTCAACACACAACACGAAATGAAATTCAGAGAAAGAAAGTAATAAAAAGAAAAAACAAAGAAGCGCAACTCATGACCAAAACCAAAGAAAGTCGAAGAAAGGTCACAAGCCGAGCAAAACACAAACTGCACACTGAAATCAGCAAGAAAGCTCCCCCTGAACAAATGCAAGCTCCCCCTGAACATGTGGATGCAAACTTCCAAATTTTAGCTCACCTCTTCTGAATTTGCATTAAGCTCACCTCTTCTCCCCCTTGTTGACAATGTATGAATCAAGGTGAAAATGCAGGAATGAAATAATAAAGCATATAAATATAGACATGAGATTTTCAAATAGGCCAAATCTAGTGTCAAAGGCTAGAAATGAGACAAAGAGCACACATATGGATCATAACATAGTCAAAGCATTGCCACAAGTAATATATGGAAATATAGGCATGTGACAAAGCAAATTTTCAGATTTAAGCAATTTTATCAAAAGATGGCTCACTTCAAATGTAAAGGCCTATCCATGTCATATTCGAGCCAAAAACATGCATATCATCCAGAGATCATACAAGGATATCCAATTCTCAACAAAAGATCATTGCAAACACCCATAAAGCAAAGCATGTCATGTTAAAGCTCATGAGCCATGTGTCCACTTCGGGGAGACTTCTCCACTGGTGAACATCATGCAACATGTTTTGCACCCATGTGTGAAAAATAAGACATTTTAAGCTTAAACATGATGGATGGAGCATTTTTCAAGCAGACACACTTCTTTGCAAGATTTATTCATTTCATGGTACATGAAGTGCCTTTGCGGCAAAAAGAAGCTTATGCTCCTCCATGAATGCAACATAGGCTAAACATTCACAATGATATCGGCCTTTGTCCCAAATGCAAGAAAGAAACATCCAGGCACAATCTAAGCATGAAAGCACATTTAGACCAAAACGTGACATGGATACACTACTACACATGAGTGGAGCACATTTCATCAAATTTAGTCAAGATTAGCGTTTGATTCGAAAAGGGCTATCTCACAACATATATATCTCAAATATTCCAAGAGCATAGCCTCACATAGCCATTTCTCCACACATATGACCAATATCTCACAAGTAGCCAAAGAGACTCAAATAAGGCATATAAAAGAAGCTCATCATCCTAAAATACAATATGATACAAATGCAACATGATATATAACAAGATGGCTATCCTACCATGGTTTGTACATCAAGAAAAGCATGTATATACATCAAAGGAAAAACATGGTATGATACATATGGTACAAAAGTAAAACCCCAAGTTCCCCCCGCAAGCGCATTGATGTAGCTTGGTCGAGAGGCTTTGTAAAGATGTCTGCAAGCTGATCTTGGGTAGGGACATGACTCAACACAATGGTCCCTTTCTCCACATTGTCTCTCAAGAAATGGTACCTCACTTCTATGTGTTTGGTTTTGGAATGAAGCACTGGGTTTTTCTCTATGCTTATGGCACTGGTGCTATCACAAAGAAGTGGGATCTGGGTGCATTCCTCACCAAAGTCTCTCAAAGTGTATGAGATCCACAACAGCTGGGAACAACAACTTGCGGCTGCAACATACTCCGCCTCGGTGGTAGACTGAGCGACACTAGACTGCTTGCAGGAAGACCACGAAACCAACGAGGACCCAAGAAACTGTCAAGAACCAGAAGTAGACTTCCTCTCGACTCGACAACCAGCAAAATCCGCATCAGAAAAACCATGAAGAGAAAGAGTCGAGGAGGAAGAATACCAAAGACCAAGACCAGGGGCAGACTGTAGGTACCTGAAGATCCTCTTGATGACCTGTCGATGTGATGTCCTCGGCGAGGCCTGAAAACGAGCGCACAGACACACACTGAACTGTATGTCTGGCCTCGTCGCCGTCAAGTAGAGGAGGGAGCCAATCATGCTCATGTACTCCCGCTGGTCCACTTGTGCTCCGTCCTCGTCCGCATCCAAAGTAGCCGTACTCCCCATGGGTGTCGACATAGGCTTCACATTATTGCATCTGGAACTTCGTCAGCATGTCTTTCGTGTACTTGGTCTGATGTACAAATGTTCCGTCTTTCACTTGCTTGATCTGCAACCCGAGAAAGTACTGCAACTCGCCCATCATGCTCATCTCGAATTCCTTGCTCATCTCATCTGCAAGCTTGGCAACAAGGTTATGTGACGAACCACCAAAGACAATATCATCCACGTATATCTGCACAATCAACAAGTCATTTCCATGCTTGAGGAGAAGCAAGGTCCTATCCACGGTACCCATCACAAACCCTCTGCTCACCGGAAAACCTCTCAATCTCCCATACCAAGCCCGGGGTGCCTATTTCAACCCATATAGAGCCCTTTTCAACCAGTACACCCTGTGTGGATACTTCTCACTCTCAAAACCCGGTGGCTGCTTCACATACACCTCCTCCTCTATGACCCCATTCAGAAAAGCACTCTTTACGTCCATTTGAAACAACTTGAACCCTTTAGCCACGGCAAAGGCTAGAATGATTCGAATTGCCTCAAGACGGGCCACAGGAGCAAAGGTCTCCTCATAGTCGATCCCCTCCTTCTGACTATCTCCCTGAGCAATAAGTCTGGACTTGTTTCTCACAACCATCCCATTCTCTCCCTCTTTGTTCTTCCAAACCCACTTGGTTCCTATAGGATGGCAATTTTGAGGTGGTTCAACTAACTCCCACACCTGGTTCCTCTCAAAGTTTTCCAACTCCTCATGCATAGAATTGACCCAGTTTGCATTAGATAAAGCGTGTCCAATGTCCTTGGGCTCAAAGGTGGCAACAAATGCAGCATGAGCGAAATGAGAGGAATTTCTAGACCTTGACCGTGTCATGCGTTCGTCGATGTCCCCAATGATCCTCGATAGGGGATGCACTTCTTGAATCCGCCGGGGAGCCTCACGCCTCGAGACTACCTCCCCCTCAACTTCAGCTTCTCTCGCCTGGTCCTCTTGTCGCACCGTCGTTGTCCATGAAGTAGACGGTGCACCCTCCGTAGTGGTCGTAGGGGAAGTAGTGGGTACACCTTCAGCTTCAGGCGCATGGTTCTCTCCATCGTCATCTCCAACTTCATCCTTCTCCTCTTCAAAGAGGTCCTCGGCCATCTCCTCATCACCTGCACATTCAAAGCCAAGAGAGGTACATGGCATTGTCTCGTCGAAGGTTACCTCGCAAGTCTCCATGATTTTGTTAGTCTCAAGGTTAAGCACCCTATAGGCTCTAGAATGATTAGCATATCCAAAGAAAATCCCATCACTAGACCTAGCCTCAAACTTGTCGAGTTTTCCCTTCTTAAGAATAAAGCACTTGCAGCCAAAGACTCGGAAATGACTCACCTTGGGTGCCCGACCATGCATAAGCTCATAACAGGCCTTCCTCTTGAAAGCTCGGAATAAAATCCTGTTACAGACATGACAAGCCGTATTGACCGCCTCAGCCCAATACCTCCTAGGAGTCCTGTGCTCATCGAGCATCGTCCTAGCCATCTCACAAAGAGTCCGATTTTTCCTTTCCACAACTCCATTTTGAGGGAGCACATAAGGGGTCGAATACTGATGTTCAAGACCTAGATCACGACAAAAGGCATCAAAACGAGAGTTCTTGAACTCTGAGCCATTATCACTGCGAATAGCTCGAATAGCATTCCCATGCCTCTCGTTTTTCAACCTCACGATCAGATCTCGAACAAAACCAAATGTCTCACTTTTGTCTTCCAAGAAAAACACCCAGGTATAGCGAGAGTAATCATCCACTACAACAAGGACATACCACTTCCCACCCACCGAGCGAACTCGAGCTGGCCCAACAAGGTCCATATGCAACAGCTCTGTCGGACGCTCGGTCATGACATCGGTCAGGAGTGGATGGGGAGTAGCTACCATCTTGCCATGCCTACACGGAGCACAAACCAAATCCTTCTCAAGCTTCAACCTCGGCAATCCTCGGACAAGGTCAAGACCACTCAAGCGGGAAACCAAATCAAAGCTCAAGTGACCCAACCGCCTATGCCATTTCCACAAATCAGAAGAAGGACCGGCCATCAAACAGCGAGCAGGACCCAAAGAACGAGAGAAATCAGCCCTGAAAATCTGACCCTCGGGGATGATCATACAAACAAGATCACCTCGAGAATCCAGCAAACGAGACTCACCAGACTTGAAACGCACCTCAAAACCCTCATCAAGCAACTGAGAAACCGAAAGCAAATTGAAACCCAAAGACTTCACAAGAGCAACCCTCTTCAACGTTACCTTGTCACTCACATGCACCAAACCATCAGAAATCACCCTTCCTCGTCCATTGTCCCCAAATGTGATGTACATCTTTTCCTTCAATGGGGTGAGGCTGGAGAACCACTTCTTATCTCCGGTCATGTGTCGGGAACATCCGGAGTCGATCAACCAAATGTTCTCCAAGCCTCCTGCCTGTAGTTAGAAACAAGAACGAGAATGAGCTAACAACTCGACACTGGGGTTAGCACACAGAAAGTTGAAATAGTGTCGAGCCATCTGCTCAAAAGAGGGGTTAGCAAACATCATTCCCTTGCCACCAAACTTCCCATGTCCCATGGAACGAGAACGAGCACCACGAGGGGGAAAACGTGGTCCGCAGTTCCTCTGGAACCCAAAGCTGCGATCATCTCCCCTAAACCCGTATTGAGGACGACTAGGGGGACGTCCAGCAAAACCACCACAAGCCTGACCAAACCTCTCACCAGCACGCACACCATCATCTCTCCTATCAAACCTCTCACCACCACCTCTCTGTGGGAACCTACCACCCTGAGCTCCAACTCTACCAACACTCCTCACAATTTCCACACCCCGTGGAAGTGGCACTCTAGGCTCAGGGATACCATGAGACTGGCGATACCTGTCCTGGTTTGCTTGCTCCCTAGCAAGCCTCTCATCCCTCTTCCTCTTATAGCAAAACTCTGCTAGGTGTCTCTCCTTGCCACAATACTCACACCTGAAGGGGATGGGTTTTGGTTTTGGCTCTGGCTTCTCTTTAGGTTTCTCACTCACAAACATGACGGGTTTCTGGAAGTCATTTGTTTTGGGTGGGAATTTGGGTGGATCTTGGGTTGTGTCAAGCTTGTTGCAAAGGTGGTTGGGCTTTGGAGTGAAAGAGTTCTTGGGTGCTTTTGGAAGTGGGACTTGGGTGTCTCCGATCACCTCAAACTCGGGGTTAGACTCAACACACTTCTCATACACACTCTCCCCACTGTTCTCTCCCACTTTCTCACCCAACTTCTCAAAACCCAAACCACGACCATCAGCTCTCTTGAACTCCTCAATCATGATTTTCAATTGAGGTTCCCGCCGAACAACCAACCCAACACCTTCCTCAAATAATCATTCTCCTCATAGATGACATCCAAACGGGAAGTAAGTTCAAGATTGCGCAAAGTAACTTCATCACAGCTAGTGCATGCATTGACAACAAGAGATTTCAAAGAAGCTTCCAAAGTGCTAATGGTAGAACGAGCATCAACAAGCTTAACATGCATAGTAGGACATGATTTACAAGCACCAAGCAAAGTGGGTCTAGCCTTAAGCTCATCATACTCAGTCCTAAGAGCATCTAGTTTAGCCAAAGTAAAACCATTCTTCTCATTAAGCAACTTGATCTCATTCAACCATGCATCACACTCCGTGCATTCAACATCATCAGAAATAGTAGGAGCAAGTTTCAAAGAGTCATTCTCAAGTTTCAATTCAAGCAACTTAGACTCTAACTCTCCTACTTTCTCTCTAGCATTCTCAAGTTGAGCCCTAAGACCTTTTCTCATCTTCTTAGCATCTGTCAACGCACTATCACGGTTGTCAATCAAGCCATTCAACCTAGTGATCTCAGCAAGCAAAGAGTCGGGGTCACGATTTACCTCATCCTCTGAGTCGGAGTCGCTGTCTTCCTTCTCGCTCTTCTTGCTGCTTGAGCTATGGGCCATGCCACAAAAGCCTTCAAGCGCCACACAGCTCAATCCACTAAGGTTCCGACTTGCACTCTTCTTGCCCTTGTGCCTCCCGGCGTCTTCATCTTCACTGCTTGAGCTTGACTGCGCGTCGCTTGAGCTTGAGTCGACGTCGCTTGCACCGGCCACCATGGCTCTTGCCTTGTCCTTCTTGTAGCCGCCCTTGCTCGGTCGCCGCTTGTCCTTGTCCTTGCTCTTGGACTTGTTGAAGTGCTTGCCCTTGGAGGATTACTTGTCTTCACGCCTCGGGTGCGCCTTGTCCTCGCTCATCTTGTACTTGTTCTCCTCCGCTTCCGGGCACTCGGTGATGAAGTGTCCATTCTTGCCACACTTGTAGCATGTCCCCGAGCTTGGCCTTGCATTCCTCCGGCTCTCATGTATTCGATCAAACCTCATCGAGAGCAAGGCCAGCTCCTCCTCGCCCAACACATCAAACTCCTCATCTGTAATAGACATAAGAGAAGACAAGGAAAACTATCGACAGGAAGGGTTAGCTTTGCCCTTTGATCCGCCCACAAGAGCAAGACTATGGTCAGTCGAGCCCTCATGCTTGGATTGCAACTTCCTGTCACCCTCAGCTGACTTGAGCTTAGAAAAGAGGTCATCCAACTCAATGGTCAAATATTGCCCGGACTCCTTGATGGCCTCAACCTTAGCACCCAAACATTTGGGTCCAAGATATGCAAGAGCTTCAAAGCCTGATCATGCTCAGTGTAAGGGAAATCCTCAACATTGCCTTCATGTTGTTCACGATGGCGGTGAACCTCTGAAACATCGCATCAATGTCCTCACCGGGAAGTTGAGTGAAGTTCTCATATTGCATCCGGTAAGAGACAAAGAGACGAGCCTTCACATGGTTATCACCACCGTGAGCAACCAACATCTTCTCCCAAATTTGCCAAGCAAGATTCAAATGGAGAACACGCTCAAACTTAGGATCACACAAGCTCCTGACCAAGTGATCAACGGCTTTTGCATTTGCCTCATACTTGGCCTTAGCACCGGCGTCGGTCACCATAAGAGTATGGATGTTGGCCGGAATAGCATAGGTCTTGTCAAGCACAATGAAATCCAACAACTTGCCACGAAGAAAGATCATCATACGAGCCGCCCACTTGTGGTAACCCTTCCCATCGAAGTGCGGCGGACCACCCCGCTCAACGTACGCCATCTTAGGATTCAAGACTTGTCAAAGTCACAAAGAATCCGGCACCAAGCTCTGATACCAATTGAAGGATCGGATAGCGACTAGAGAGGGGGGAGTGAATAGGAGCCGGTAAAAATTCTTCTCAAAGAACCCGGCCTATACCCTAGACAATTCCCGGTCACACACAAGCGATGGATCGAATCACACACCAACCGCCAAGACAACAAGGTTTGGATCAACCTCAAGTCTTAGGAACGATTCCTTGAAGCACACGCGGAAGCACGAATAAAAGAAGAAGGAAGGAATCGAATCAAAGAACCAAGCTGTCAGCCTCGGGCGGACTATCCGGCCAGGCGGGTCGGACTGTCCGCAAAGGCCGCGTGGACAGTCCGGCCAGGTGCCGCGGACAGTCCGCAAGGGACACGCGGACCGTCCGGCAGGGAGCCACAGACCGTCCGTTAAAGACAACAGAACCACCAGAACCGACCCGAGAAAAACGGACCGTCTGCGAAGACTGGGCAGACCGTCCGCGCGGGTTCCGGACCGTCCGCTACTGAAGCTCGGACCGTCTGCGAACTGGCTGCAACGAAAACCTAAAACCAAATCGGATCAAAAGCGAAGCCGAGCAAGAACATGAAGAACACGTGAAGAACACTGTGCACGTGGACCGTCAGCCAGGCCCTCGCGGACCGTCCGCCAGGCACGAACAGAACTGAAGACTGCTCGACCCCGAAAGTCAACACTCCCAATCCATCACCGGATCTCCCAAACGGTAGAAGCTGTTGAGACAAGAGTTTGGGGACATGAAAAGCGTCAACCAAGGATGCTATACCCCAAAAATTTCGTCTCCTAACTCCCTAAATCATCGGGAATCGCAGATCCTTTGAACACCACCAAAAGCTAGAGCACCAAACGAAAATCCTTGAATCGTAGTGGTTTCCCGGCGTTTGAGGGCACAAGATCAATCACAAATATGCACTAGACATCCATCCATGTTTCCCTCAAAGAAATCCGGGGAGAAACCCACTCAAATCCGCGGAATCACACCGAGAACAAAGGCACCAAAAACAAGCACGAAAAAGACCACGCAAATCACAACGCCGAATCTTCTATACAAACCAGGAAAGATTCACAAGGTCTAGCATGCCGCCCTAGCATCCATCCCTCTCAACAAATCTCTCGTGAAGCTCTCATGCCAGCCTAGAGAAAATGGAGAAGAAAATAGTCCCAGAAAATGAGAAAGAGGAGGGGAGAAATGAAACCCTAAGTCGCGGAGAGAGAGGGCCATCCACACACACTCATGGCTTATATATCGGGTCCCGCCGGTGTGGGAAATGACTCGACTACCCCTAACTCAACTACTGGCGATACAACCCACGCAGGGGCATTTATGTAATGTTTGTGGGTCTTGCCATCGGATGGCCACACCTTCGCCGCACCCCGCGTCCTCCCGACGCAAGCCATGCTATCCCGCCGCGTGTCCTCCGCTTCGAAGCTTCCCGACACGCCCGGATCCCGTCTCCATCGTGTTGGGCCCTCGGACTTGGTTTTGAGGCCTAAACCAAGAAACCGTCCTCAGATGGTTTTGTGGGCAAACCACCAAACCCTGCGGGCTCGGCCCGGCCTCCCGCCACCGTGCACCGGCTCGATCGTCCATGACTTCATCTTGCTCGTCCCGCCACCATGTGGCCCGCACCTAGTCCCGCCGTCCACCGGGTCCCTCGAACCAAGCCTACTTGTCTCTCCATCTCCCGGAGGCCCCTCAAGACTGAAGACCTTTCGCGCCCGTTCTTCACCCGCAACAACACGAACTAGGCCACAGCCTACACCTGTGCACTGAGCCAAGAGTCAGTCCAACACCCGTTGTCAATCACTCATCACTGAGGAGTGGTCATCCACCGACCACCAGGACGCTCCTGGTCCTCAGACCAAAGTGGATTGGTTTAGGTGATAGTATGGTATTTTCCTGGGCGGGTTGTCACATATATGAAAGACTGCATTAAATTTTAGATTAAGTCAATAAAGTAAATTGGGTAAAATAGTGTTTGAGAGCATTACATATGTTGCAATGGTGTTTTGAATCATTAAATATGATTTTTGCTTCATTATTCTACAAGGATGTATGCCTCTGTAGGCAATCCAGTGCTAGGTGAGTCACTTGTGGTTTCATACTTTTATTTGAGGTCATCCAATGCCTGTGTGATTTCTGTGATTTTGTTGAATAAATCCACTGATATGTCATTACATACACATGACAAAAAAATTGAATGGAAGTTTAATATTTTGTTTTGAATAGAGCTGAAGGAATGTATGAGTATTGCTCGATAATAAAGTAACAAGCTTGTTCCAGGAGATTTGACATGTAACTCCCAGGTAACAGCTGTTGGAATTACCACGTACTGAATGGGGATTACTAATGGCAAGCATATCTGAAGATTCAGTTGAAGAGACACCTCTTCAGGTTTGATCTTGTTCTGGTGCAGGTTCATTATTTATGCGACTATAGGGTTTGCATTTTTTTGTCTCACCATGTGGAGGTGTAACTATGTCACTATAGTGGTGGTGTCTGTTCCAGAAGGACTACCATTAGCTGTCACATTGACTTAGGGTGGTGGCTCTCACACTTTATAGTAGTCTCAGCCTAGATCCTTTCTTAGGTTCATGTCTTGTTAACGCTAATCATGGTTGGCACATTTCCACGGTTGGGTATGAAATTCAATGAAACAAGATCGAAGTCCTCAATTCTTCATGTATTCCCTTTCAACTCAGAGCCGTAGAGCCACCGTAGAGCCCCCTGAGCCCCAACAGCTGAAGGTAGATACTCTCCCTCAAACCCTTCCCCTTCCTTGCTATGCAGATCTGATGGAATGTGTGTTGGTGAGCAAATGGATGCAAGGTATAGAGTTCTTTTCAAAGATGTTTTTTGCAGGTAGGTACTTACTTTCCTTTGCAGAATTTACTGAAGTCACTATTGGTAGAACTTTGTTAAGTGAATTTCAGAAGCCATCTTAGTTTGTTTATGCAAAACTGCTAGTGCATGTGCTATAGCTGGTGTGCCTAATTAGTTTGTTGAGTGATTTCTGCTGTTATTTATTATGTGTAGGCTGCAGTTTGGGAAAAGAGAAGGCAAGACACCGGAAGGAATATGGGCACAAGTGGCAGCAAACAGGTATATATATGCCTGCACAATGGTACTAAATTCTTGCTGGATGTTTGCTTCATGTTAAGCTTATCAACTGAAATTCACTTGCCAAATCCTTTGAATGATATGTATTGAGTCATGTTTGCTCCTGCAGAGGTTGCATAATGATTACTCAAAAAGGTTTGCATAATGGAAATGGAAGTAATGCCAGAATTGTTCAAAAAGTAATAGTCATAGCAGCTTTATATAGCTTCCTATTTTCATGTTATAGCATTTTTTCTATGCTTCTAGATGAATACTTCCAATGGCAATGTGAACTAATGGTTATGTAGATAAACGTGCATATTGTTCTGAAATTGTTCATTCTAGGTAGGTACTTCTTAACTTTACCTGCACACACTACCTATGATGAAGTGCTATGCTTCCTTTCCTTCTTGTGGTAATGATAAAAGTGCTGCTTTTCCTTCTCTCTCTTTTCTGAACAAATAAAGCATTGTCAGTATGGAGTAGCTGATTCTATGTCTATCTGATGTATGCACACTTCTACACAAAAAAAAACACAATATAAATGCATGCTATATGTTGTTAACTAATTAAGCTCACATGTGAGTTTTCTGACTTGCAAACTTATTTTCTCTCATGCTGCTTCAGGATTCTTTGTAGTCCTGCCCTTGCAGCTGAAATGGATGCTGACACCTTGCTGCTTAGAATTTTCACTCTACTGATGCTGCTGGACGCATATGCTTTAGAATTAGTGGAGTAAGATTCAATTTGTGTGGTTATTAGCTCTATTACATGGCTATTTAGTTTGCAAGGGCATGTGTAAGTGTGGATGTAAATGAGCATATATATGTATAGATGTAACTGAGCATGTGTATGTATACATGTAGAGTAACTGAGCATGTGTATGTATAGATGCAACTGTAAAAGAACATAAAGTTTTTTATTTTTTTGTTTTTTTAGTTCCATTACCTATATATTATTATTGGTAACGGGCCTTATCGTGATGCCTATTACAAGGGATAGTTATTGGTAACAAGCAAAAATCCCGTTACCGATGATTGACTATTTGTAATGCTTGATTGGTAACGGGTGCGATGCCCATTACCAATGATCATCCGCGCCCATTACCAATGACAGTTTTTCACGTAGTGTTTCAAGACAAATCTATTTATATTAATTTCACATAAAGCTAGTCATGATTTATATACTCAATGTTTAACTCAAATCTTGTACAAAATGATTTGTAATACTGAACCGGAGGGAGTACAAATTTTTTCTTTGGGCCTGCTGCCGCCCACATGCTTGACATGGTGGCGTTTCCAGCTTAACAACGATTAGGAGACCTCCTCGCTTTCTCCGTCCAGTAAGAATTGTGCCTAGATGATTTATTTGAACCAAATTAGTGATGTTGCCACTTCATTTTATGTTGCTTCCTTCTTATTGCAAATCATTTAGAACTACCCTCTACGAAGATTATGGATATGGATATCATGTACAGTCTTCTCGCAATTTTGCCAACGTGCAATCTAGGCTAGATGCCTCAAAAACAATATGAGAAGACATATTTTGATGATGCACAAATGGCCGTTTTGTGGTAGTTTAATCAGATAGTGTTTCTTGGTATTGTAATCAGGTTGTTTAATTAATGTTTACCATCAGATGCAGGCAAATGGACATGATTTGTGAGTTGTACCTCAATTATTAAAGAGGGTTTTAGGCGCACAATGCTACCCTATACTACCATTTGAAAAGGACTCGTATCTATCTATATTATAAGGAGCGAAGACAATTGAAAACTTTTCTCACCCAAATCAGGCCCTCCTTACCCTTCACGCCGGACCCAACCGGGTCTTGGCCTTTGGTATTCTTCCTCCTCGACTCTTTCACTTCATGGTTTTTCTGATGCGGATTTTGCTGGTTGCCGAGTCGAGAGGAAGTCTACTTCTGGTTCTTGTCAGTTTCTTGGGTCCTCGTTGGTTTCGTGGTCTTCCCGCAACCAGTCTAGTGTAGCTCAGTCTACCACCGAGGCAGAGTATGTTGCAGCCGCGAGTTGTTGTTCCCAGCTGTAGTGGATCTCATACACCTTGAGAGACTTTGGTGAGGAGTGCACCCAGATCCCACTTGTTTGAGATAGCACTAGTGCCATAAGCGTAGCGAAAAACCCAGTGCTTCACTCTAGAACCAAACACATAGAAGTGAGATACCATTTCTTGAGAGACAATGTGGAGAAAGGGACCATTGTGTTGAGTCATGTTCCTACCCAAGATCAGCTTGCAGACATCTTTACAAAGCCTCTCGACCAAGCTACATTTGTGCGCTTGCAGGGGGAACATGGGGTTTGTTGCCCTTTCTAGTTTATTCTTGGGGGATTTTCTTTTGTACCGTATGTATCATACCATGTTTACTTTGATGTATATAAATGCTTTGCTTGATCTATAAACCATGGTAAGATAGCCATCTTGTTATATATCATGTTGCATTTGTATCATATTGCATTTTAGGATGATGAGCTTCTTTCATATGCCTTATTTAAGTTTCTTTGGCTACTTGTGAGATATTGGTCATGTGTGTGGAGAAATGGCTATGTGAGGCTATGCTCTTGGAATATTTGAGATATATGTGTTGTGAGATAGCCCTTTTTGAATGAAATGCTAATCTTGACTAAGTTTGATGATATGTGCTCCACTCATGTGTAGTAGTGTATCGATGTCATGTTTTGGTCTAAATGTGCCTTTCATGCTTAGATTGTGCTTGGATGTTTCTTTCTTACATTTGGGCCAAAGGACAATATCAGTGTGAATGTTTAGCCTATGTTGCATTCATGGAGGAGCATAAGCTTCTTTTTGCCGCAAAGGCACTTCATGTACCATGAAATGAATTAATCTTGAAAAGAAGTGTGTATGCTTGAAAAATGCTCCATCCATCATGTTTATGCTTAAAATGTTTTATCTTTCACACATGGGTGCAAAACATGTTGCATGAGGTTCACCAGTGGAGAAGTCTCCCCGAAGTGGACACTTGGCTCATGAGCTTTAACATGACATGCTTTGCTTTATGGGTGTTTGCAATGATCTCTTGTTGAGAATTTGATATCCTTGTATGATCTCTGGATGATATGCATGTTTTTGGCTAGAATATGACATGGATAGGCCTTCAAATTTGAAGTGAGCCATCTTTTGATAAAACTGCTCAAATCTGAAAATTTGCTTTGTCACATGCCTATATTTCCATATATTACTTGTGGAAATGCTTTGACTATACTATGATCCATATATGTGCTCTTTGTCTCATTTCTAGCCTTTCACACTAGATTTGGCCTATTTGAGAAGCTCATGTAGATGTTTATATGCTTTGTCGTACATTCCTGCATTTTCACCTTGATTCATACATTGTCAACAAGGGGGAGAAGAGGTGAAGAGGTGAGCTTAATGAAAAATTCAGAAAAATGCATCTAAAATTTGGAAGTTCGCATCCACATGTTC
Source organism: Cenchrus americanus (assembly GCA_947561735.1). Lineage (NCBI taxonomy): Eukaryota > Viridiplantae > Streptophyta > Magnoliopsida > Poales > Poaceae > Cenchrus > Cenchrus americanus. The sequence continues at coordinate 156,961,362 of OX387242.1, read as the reverse complement.
AGGGGGAGCTTGCATTTGTTCAGGGGGAGCTTTCTTGTTATTTTCAGTGTGAAGTTGTGCTTTGCTCGGCTTGTGACATTTCTTTGCCTTTCTTTGGATTTGGTCATGAGTTGAGCTTCTTTGTTTTTCTTTCTTCTTACTTTCTTTCTCTGAATTTCATTTCGCGTTGTGTGTTGTCAATGCACTCATCAAGGGGGAGATTGAGGACCAGGAGCGTCCCGGTGGTCGATGGATGACCACTCCTTAGTGACGAGTGATTGACAACGGGTGTTGGACTGACTCTTGGCTCAGTGCGCAGGTGTAGGCTGCGGCCTAGTTCGTGTTGTTGCAGGTGAAGAAAGGGCGCGAAAGGTCTTCAGCCTTGAGGGGCCTCCGGGAGATGGAGAGACAAGTAGGCTCGGTTCGAGCGACCCGGTGGACGGCGGGACTAGGTGCGGGCCACATGGTGGCGAGACGAGCAAGATGAAGTCGTGGACAATCGAGCCGGTGCACGGTGGCGGTCGAGTCAAGAGGCTTGGCGGGAGGCCGGGCTGAGCACGCGGGGTTTGGTGGTTTGCCCACAAAACCATCGGAGGACGGTTTCTTGGTTTGGGCCTCAAAACCAAGTCCGAAGGCCCAACACGACGGAGACGGGATCCGGGCGTGTCGGGAAGCTTCGAAGCGGAGGACACGCGGCGGGATCACATGGCTTGCGTCGGGAGGACGCGGGGTGCGGCGAAGGCGTGGCCGTTCGATGGCAAGACCCACAAACATTACATAAATTCCCCTGCGTGGGTTGTATCGCCAGTAGTTGAGTTAGGGGTAGTCGAGTCATTTACCACACCAGCGGGACCCGATATATAAGCCATGAGTGTGAGTGGATGGATCTCGCTCTCCGGGACTTAGGGTTTCATTTCCCCCCTTCCATTTCTCTTTTTCCTGGACTATTTTCTTCTCCATTTTCTCTAGGCTAGCATGAGAGCTTCATGAGAGATTTGTTGAGAGGGATGGATGCTAGGGCGGCATGCTAGACCTTGTTAATCATTCCTGGTTTGTATAGAAGATTCGGCGTTGTGAATTTCGTGGTCTTTTTCGAGCTTGTTTTTGGTGCCTTTGTTCTTGGTGTGGTTCCACGGATTTGAGTGGGTTTCTCCCCAGATTTCTTTGAGGGAAACATGGATGCTTGTGCATCTTTGGGATTGATCTTGTGCCCTCAAACGCCGGGAAACCACTTCGATTCAAGGATTTTCGGTCGGAGCTATAGTTTTTTGTGGTGTTCAAAGGTTTCTTGATTCCCAGTGATTTAGGGAGTTCGGAGGCAAAATTTTTGGGGTATAGCATCCTTGTTTGACGCTTATCATGTCCCCAAACTCTTGTCTCTACAGCTTCTACCGTTTGGGAGATCCGACGATGAGTTGGGGGAGTTGACCTTCGAGGTCGGGCTGTTTCTGGGTCTGTTCGTGTAGGGCGGACAGTCCGCGAGGTGGTGGCGGACGGTCCGCACGGGAAGTGTTCGTCGAGTATTCTTCGTGTTCTTGCTCGCCTTTGTTTTTGATCCGTTGTGTTTTCGAGTTTTGGTTGGGTGAGGTTTCGGACGGTCCGCGTGTGCCGGGCAGACAGTCCGCGGGTGCCTGGCGGACAGTCCGCGTGCTCCCTGCGGACGGTCCGTTATTCGGGGTCGCTACTGGAGGTTCTGTTTGCTTTTTCGAACAGTCCGCGGCTCAGGGCCGGACGGTCCGCGGTGCGGGTGCGGATAGTCCGCGGCAACAGGTCGGACAGTCCGCGTGGCCTGTGCGGACAGTCTGCCCCTTCTCGCCGGACGGTCCGCCAGAGCCTGGCAGCTTTGTTCCTTGGTTCGATTCCTCCCTCCTTTCTTTCGTGCTTCCGCGTGTGCTTCAAGGAATCGTTCCTAAGACTTGTGGTTGATCCATAACCTTGTTGTCTTGGTGATTGGTGTGTGATTCGATCCATCGCTCGTGTGTGACCGGGATTTGTCTAGGGTATAGGCCGGGTTCTTTGAGAAGAATTTTTACCGGCTTCTATTCACTCCCCCCTCTCTAGTTGCCATCCGATCCTTCAATGGTAACTCAAAGCAAAGAAGAAGCAGATGCAGCCTCAGAAAAAGCTAAGCCAAAAAGACCACGAGGATGGTCGCGAAAGACTATGGTTGACGATGGAGCCGCAACAGTTACAGGAATTGCTCAAGGAACTTCAGATGGTGCAGGACCTGCATCTAGAAAAAGAGCAAAACCCTTGAGGAGAACAGTTGATAGTGCTCCTCGTACTATCAGGGATGATTTCACTTCGGAAGCTATCTCTACTCGCGTCAGCAAACAGATGGGTTCAAAAGGAAAACTCCTAAAAAGCCCTTATCAGCCTATGTAGGTTCATAATTTGCACACAATTAGTGGCGTCATGACTGCATTGTTTTCTATGTGATGAACTTCTGGCAAACAATCACAACGTGTGCTCACACGACGAGAATGTTGTTTTGTTGAGAGTGATCCAAGTGCTTTTAGTTCAGTCCGAGTGCTTTAATGGAGTATTTTCTGGTTTTGCAGCGCAGCCGAGTGGTTTGGTCCTTGTCTCGCGGTCGGAAGGTGGCAGCCTGCGGTCAGGGAGGAGTTCCCGACGCCAGAGACGACACAGGCGGCCATCTTCGAGTGGGCTTTCCAGCGGGGGCTCGACCTCCCTACTCATCTGTAACACCCTAAATTTCACTTTTGAATTTAATTAAAATTTTTCTTAGCAAACATCGCTCTCGTTTAAGGAATATAAGGAGTTTTGTGCTTTTCTAGGCATTTAATCATTTTTCTTAATTAAATAATGAAGTATAGGAGTTTACTGTTGCATACATGCTGTAGTATTTTTTTGAATGTTTGAATTCAAACTCATGTTTGAATTCATTTGTTTGAATGTTTTTTTAATAGAAAACCATTCTTCCATTACCCATTAGCCTTTTCCCTCAATCCGGCCCACCAGCTTGGTAGGCCGCTAGCACCCTCGCCTTTTGGCCCAGCGCAGCCCAGCCTCCCCCTCACCGCGCTCGGCTGCTGACAGGCGGGACCCGCTTGTCATCCCACCCGCCGCGCCAAGCCGACCGAGCCGGGGTCGAGCTCGGGTCCGACCCCCGACTCGGCGTCCGTGTCGCGCCTTCCCCCGCGGGCCCGCTCGCCAGGACGCGCCTGGCAGCCTATTTAAGGCCGCCGCCCCGCGATGCACCGCCTCCCTTCGCCCAAACACTAGAGCTTCCGCCGCCGCCAATCCTAGACGACCGCCCCACACCGCCGCCTTTAGCTCTCCATGGGGTCGCCTCAGAGCTTCGTCACAAGGTGAGGAGGACACCGGTGCAACGTGTTGCCTTCCTCACGCTCCGAGTCGCCGTGACGGGCTCGTCGTTGTAACAGCCTCGTAGCGTCCCTATGCAGCCACAACTCGATAGTGTGGTATTGTGCCTACTTTTGCAAAGCATGGTTGGGTCTAAAACTCTTTTGGGTTTTTACGTGACTTGTGGGTAAAGATGTACAACCTCTGCAGAGTGTAAAACTGACTAGTTAACCATGCCCACGGTCAAGGGCGGCCTGGACCCTCACATGAGTAATTTATGAAAGATGGAACTTTTAATCTTGTGGATTACATTCTATGTTTAATACTCTCTTTACGCTTTACACTGTGTTTTGGTATTCACTGAGTCGATGCGTGTGTGTAACTTGATCCTGCGCACATGTATTCTTGCATTCGGATTTGCCCTTAAATCCGGGTGTGACAAAGTGGTATCAGAGCCGTGTTGACTGTAGGACGTTAGCCTAGTTAGAACTGGTCGAAAACTAAGGATTTTATAATATTAGAAACCACACATAGCTTAGTTTGCTTTATTCTGTTTATTATATCTAATCTTGGTTTAATCTCATCCTTGATTTGCTTTTGTTATCTAAGCTTGATCTTGTCACATCTAGTAATCTGCACTTGTCTCATCTATCTTAGATGGTTCGCCGACTGAAGACCACTCGTTCAGGTGCTTACCGCTTTCCAAGGTACCTGGAGGACCAGAATTTCTATTGCTACTCCACGGAGAGTGATGAGCACAATGGAGTCTCTGAGGAGGGAAGTGGAGCAAACTCTGCTTCATGGCAAGCTTCAACACCCGCTTCAGTCATTGAGCTGTCAGATGATGAGCCAGAAGAGGAGCCAGCTGAAGGTCAAGAACAAGGAGGTGATCCAGATGACCACTCAGACCTTGAGGACTCAGATCCGGATGATGGAGGTGCTGATGAGCAACCAGCGCCTGAGAAGTGGGAGGTGGTCGTCTGTCACCATGGTGGAGGGCATGCACGCTTTCCGTCCAAGCTGAGGAGGCTATTCCAACGTCTCCACTTGCAAGTGACTATCGACTACGTTGGGCTAGACGGACCCATCCTCGTTATCCAACGCAGTGGGATGTGTTAGTGCGTATCTTGGAGGATAACCCACAGGAGGGCGGACAGTACGAGGTTACTGTTCACCATGCTCTAGCCACCAGGGATACCTTCGCTGCAGGGAAAAATGATGCTGCTAGAAGGGCTCTTTATGCATGGTGAAATGATGGGGCTAACCACCTCAATGGCACTGTGTTGGGTGACTTTCCCCGTTGTTGTGTTGGAGCTGTGGGCAGCGTGATTTTAGTTGCTAATGCAAACTTGGGACCGCGCTATGGAGTTCAAGTGGGACTTGTAGCAGCTCTCAACACCAACCTTGATAACACCATCATGGAGTTGCAAGACCTTCGTAATTAGCAAGAGGAGGATCGGAGGGAAATCAAAAGTCTTAAGGCAGTGATCGCGGGGCAAGATGAGGAAGAGGTGCAGGAAGATGAAGAAAGATACCCTGCAATGTCACCAAGACCCAGGAGGACAAGCTATGGGTCACTTAGGTCCCGCACTCAGATCAGTTGGCCTTAGGTGCTAGGTGTCTTTTATCTTCCGTTATAGAGTTTGTAATCGTTAGAACGACACGTTGGATCGGTGTGCTAGCTAGTGGTGTGTTTGAGTGCTTGATTTGTGAACATTCGTGAGTTGGATCTTTTTGTGATTGCAGTGTGTTTTGGATTAATGCCACAATGACATTGAGTTAGTAATAGAGCTTGGTTAGTGGGTTTAAGTTCTGTTCCAATCATCTTTTATCTTGCAATTTCGTAATTCTTTATCCGTCATATTTTATCTATCATGAGGAATATCTTGTTGCAAAATCTGTTCACGTCACTTCCTGACATAGCAGTAGTGTTTTATTTTTATCTCGAGCTACAGAACTCCGAATTCAGTAAAACCAGTTGGTTTGGTTCACAAATTTTATACATGATTTTCTGTCAATAATTCAGCATTGTTCAGTATGTATTATGGGAGTTATGGACGAAATACTAAGCCAACAGAATGTGTCAAATCCTGCTGACACAACTAACTTCATTATTTTATATCTCAAGTTAAATATCTCCAATTGAGGCAAATCACCAGAAAAATTCGTGATTTTTGGTTACCCGTATAGCGAGATATCTCTATTTCTTTACAGCTATCAGAATCTGTCTTGATCTGGAAGTCTGCATTGTTTATCATTACAGCTTTTCTATCATTGACATAATCTAAATCAATATTTCTAACGCTCAGATGGTAAACACCAGGTCCGGATCAGGAGTTGATCGGCCTCCGGTGACACGCCAAGGACGAGGCAGTAGTTCAGGTAGTGCACCGTAACCAGCACCAATGGATCCCATGCAGTAGTTCTTCCAGAACCAGATGCAGCTACTGGAGAACCTGACCAATACTGTGGCCAACCTGCAGACCCAAGTCAACAACCCACCTCAGCCACCACCACAGCAGCCGGCTCCCATGAACAAGCACAGGGAGTTCATGAGCCACCGTCCACCAGTGTTCACCCATGCTGCCGATCCGCTTGATGCTTACGACTGGTTGAAGACTGTGAGCAAGATGCTCACCACAGCTTAGTGTGATGACAGGGAGAAGGTCCTGTTTGCTGCAGGCTGACTCCAGGGATCCGTAGGAGCATGGTGGGATGCTTATACCACCGCCCATGCTACGCTCGACGCTATTACCTGGCAGGAGTTCACTGAGAGTTTCAGGAGCCACCACATTCCTGCAGGGTTGATGAGGCTGAAGAAGAAGGAGTTCCTCTCTCTCAAACAGGGGGGATGTAAGTGGCAGAGTACCGGGACAGGTTCATCGAGCTGTCTCGCTATGCACCAGAGGAGGTAGAGGACGATCCTAAGAAGCAGGAGCGCTTCATGGAGGGATTGGCTGGACTGCTTCGGTACCAGCTGACGTCCCACACTTTTCGGTCCTTCCAGCACCTGTTAGACAAAGCCTTCACCTTGGAGTCCATGCGCAGAGAGCTGGGGGAGCTGAAGAGGAAGGCCGCCACTCCAGAACCGTCCGAGAGCCACACTCGCCCCCGCTTTACCTCACCGCTGGGAGCCCCGTTCCGTCCAGGAGCCCCGACAGGAGGTTATGTCCAGCAGCAGCAGTATCAGTACCAGCCACAGCAGTACCAGCAGTTTCAGCGCTCTCCTCAGCAGTTTCCGCACCCAGGGCCGCAGACTCCACGCCCTGCGTACCCGCAGCACCGTCCGATGACTTCAGTTGGTACGCCCGTGAGGCCTAGTGCACCTCACACCCCTGCGGGCAACAGTTGCTTTAAATGTGGAGAGGTTGGGCATTATGCTAATGCCTGTCCTAAGAGGCACCCCCCGGGCACCCCTGTGTAGAACCAACAGATGCAGCAGCTGAGGAATGGGAACCAGACCCCGCAGAGCAATAAGGGACTGCAGAGTCAGGGCCGTGGCCGAGTGAACCATGTGAGTGTTGAGACCTCTCAAGAGAATCCACAAGTAGTGCTTGGTATGTTCTTTGTCAACTCCATCCTCGCATCCGTCTTATTTGATTCTCGAGCATCTCATTCTTTTATATCTGCTCAATTTGTGACCAAGCATAGTATACCCATGTGTCCCATGAAACAAACCATGCTAGTTAAATCACCAGGGGGGAATCAAAGCTTTATACATGTGTCCTAATGTTAGTCTAAAGATCATGGGAGCAGACTTTTCGGCAAGGCTGATAGTTTTGGAATCGAAGGATCTCGATGTTATTCTGGGTATGGATTGGTTGGGCATGCATGATGCGAGGCTTCAGTGTGCTAAGAGGACAGTTCTTCTTACTGGTCCCAACAGGGAAAAGATTGAGCTTGTGGCTGATCCACCATCAGATTCAGGAGGTTCTGTGCAGCAGTTGGATGGCAAGACCTTGGAGGATATCAGGGTGGTTTGTGAGTATCTGGATGTGTTCCAGAAGAGTTACCAGGTATGCCACCTGACCGTGATGTTGAGTTCGTTATTGATCTATTGCCTGGTACTGCCCCTATTTCTAAACGTCCATATAGAATGTCTAGTACTAAATTGATAGAACTTAAGAAACAGATTAAAGAATTGTTGGAAAAGGGGTTTATCCATCCTAGTTCATCACCCTGGGGGGCACCAGTTATCTTTGTAGAGAAGAAGGATGGTACTCAAAGGATGTGTGTGAATTATCTTGCTTAATGAGGTTACTATCAAGAATAAGTATCCATTACCTCGCATTGAAGACTTGTTTGATCAGATGAGAGGTGCCAAAGTGTTCTCCAAGATTGATTTGCGCTCTGGTTATCATCAGATGAAGATCAGATGGTCGGATATTCCTAAAACTGCATTCACCACTAGGTATGGGCTTTATGAGTATACTGTTATGTCTTTTGGGTTGACAAATGCACCTGCCTACTTTATGTACCTGATGAACAAGGTGTTTTTGGAGTACTTGGATAAGTTCGTTGTGGTGTTCATTGATGATATTCTAATTTACTCCAAGACTGAGGAGGAACATGAGGAGCATTTGAGACTTGTCTTGCAAAAGTTGAGAGAGCATCAGTTGTATGTCAAGTTCAGTAAGTGTGATTTCTGGTTGAAGGAAGTCTCTTTTCTGCGGCATATTATCACAGATGGAGGTATCTCAGTCGATCCAGCTAAGGTTGAAGATGTGTTGAAGTGGAAACCGCCGAGGACAGTTAAGGAGATCAGGAGTTTCCTTGGACTTGCAGGGTACTATCGACGGTTTATTGAGGGGTTCTCTAAGACTGTGAAGCCTTCACCACCTTACTGGAGAAGGATAGAGATTTCAAGTGGGCGGATGCCTGTCAGGACAGTTTTGAGGAGTTGAAGAGAAGGTTGACTACCGCTACAGTGCTGGTGATGCCAGACTTGCAGAAGGGCTTTGATATTTATTGTGATGCGTCTCGACAAGATTTGGGTTGTGTTCTTATGCAGGAGGGACATGTTATAGCTTATGCATCGAGGCAGTTGAGGAAGCAATACCAGAACTATCCTACACATGATCTGGAACTAGCAGCTGTATTCATGCTTTAAAGATCTGGAGGTATTACATCATGGGAACCAAGTGCCAGATTTACACTGATCACAAGAGCCTAAAATACATCTTCACTCAGAAGGATCTTAATCTGAGGCAACGACGATGGTTGGAGCTGATTAAGGACTATGACCTGGATATACAATATCATCTTGGGAAGGGTAATCTGGTTGCAGATGCTTTGAGTCGGAAGGGACAGGCCAACATGGCTTTGGCGTTCCAGCTGCCGGACAAGCTGATGAAGGAGTTTGAGAAACTCAATCTGGGGATGGCTGCTCACACTGAGGGAGTCACTTTGGAGGTAGAGTCTACTCTGGAGCAGTAGATACGAGATGGGCAGTTGGAGGATGTGGAGATTAGGGAGATCAGGAACACCATGGAGAGGGGCAAGGCCCCGAATTTCACGGAGGATAATCAGGGGAAGATATGGTTCAAGAAGAGGATCAGTGTGCCTGATGTGGGAGACCTCCGGAAGACGATCTTGAGAGAGGCCCATGACTCAGCTTATTCCATTCATCTAGGCAGCACTAAGATGTATCAGGATCTTAAGAAGAGGTATTGGTGGCATGGGATGAAGAGGGATGTGGCTGCTCACATTGCATTGTGTGACACGTGCCATCGAGTTAAGGCAGAGCATCAGAAGCCAGCTGGACTATTGCAGCCGTTTAAGGTGCCTGAATGGAAGTGGGAAGAAATCGGTATGGACTTTATAGTGGGGTTACCACGGACGCCCGCTGGGTATGATTCGATATGGGTCATAGTGGATCGCTTGACTAAGGTAGCTCACTTCATTCCTGTTAAGACTACTCTTTCATGTGCAAGATTAGCAGAGCTGTATATGCCTCGGATTGTGTGTTTGCATGGTGTGCCTAAAAGGATAGTATCTGACAGAGGTACTCAATTCACATTGTGTTTCTGGGAGAAGCTTCAGGACTCCATGGATACGAAGTTGAACTTCAGCTCAGCCTATCAGCCACAGACCGATGGTCAGACTGAGAGGACAAATCAGATTCTGGAGGATATGTTGAGGGCTTGTGCCCTTAAGCATGGTGGTAGCTGGGAAAAGAGCTTGCGGTATGCTGAGTTCTCCTACAACAACAGCTATCAGAAAAGTCTGAAGATGGCACCATTCGAGGCACTGTATGGGAGGAAGTGCAGAACACCATTGTACTGGAGTCAGACGGGTGAGAGTCAGCTGTTTGGGACTGACATTATTAAGGAGGCAAAAAGGAAATTTCAGATCATAAGAGAGAACTTGAGGGTTGCTCAGTCCAGGCAGAAGAGTTATGTAGACGGAAAGAAAAGGATATATCTTTCCAGGAAGGTAACTATGTGTACTTGAAAGTGTCACCCATCAGAGGTTTGCGCAGATTTAAAGTGAAGGAAAAGTTGTCCCCTCGCTTTATTGGACCTTTTCAGATCTTACAACAAGTGGGGGAGGTAGCATACAGACTTGATTTGCCAGAACAGCTCTCAGATGTGCATATTTGTGTTCCATATCTCTCAGTTAAAAAGGGGTCTTAAACCTCATGATAAAGAGGCATTGGCTATGGATGGGTTGGATGTCAAGGAAGATCTCACCATTACTGAACGGTCTATCAGAATCTTGGATACATTGACACAGGTTACAAGAAACCGGGCTATCACAATGTGCAAGGTGCAATGGATTAATCACGCAGAGGATGAGGCAACTTGGGAGAGAGAGGAGGAGTTGAAAGAAGAATATCCACATCTTTTTGATCCATCCGAATCTCGAGGACGAGATTCATCTTAAGGGGGTAGGATTTGTAACACCCCAAATTTCACTTTTGAATTTAATTAAAATTTTGCTTAGCAACCATCACTCTCGTGTAAGGAATATAAGGAGTTTTGTGCTTTTCTAGGCATTTAATCATTTTTCTTAATTAAATAATGAAATATAGGAGTTCACTGTTGCATACATGCTGTAGCATTGTTTTTGAATGTTTGAATTCAAACTCATGTTTGAATTCATTTATTTGAATGTTTTTAAATAGAAAACCATTCTTCCTTTACCCATTAGCCTTTTCCCTCAATCCGGCCCACCAGCTTAGCAGGCCGCCAGCACCCTGGCCTTTCGGCCCAGCACAGCCCAGCCTCCCCCTCACCGCGCTTGGCCACTGACGGGCGGGAACCGCTTGTCATCCCGCCCGCCGCGCCAAGCTGACTGAGCCGGGGTCGAGCTCGGGTCCGACCCCGACTCGGCATCCGTGCCGCGCCTTCCCCGCGGGCCCGCTCGCCGGGACGTGCCTACGCCCCGTGCTGCGCCGCCTCCCTTCGCCCAAACCCTAGAGCTTCCGCTGCCGCCAACCCTAGCCGGCCGCCGCGCACCGCCGCCTTTCGGTCGCCAAGGGGTCGCCTCGGAGCTTCGTCGGAAGGTGAGGAGAACATCGGTGCAGCGTGTAGCCTTCCTCGCGCTCCGAGTCGCCGTGACCGGCTAGCCGTCGTTTCTCCACCGTGAGTCGTCCGCCCCGCCGCTTTGCACGCCACCCTCACCGCGCCGCTGCCGTCCCCGTTGCCCGGGATCGCTTGCGCACGCCGCCCGCTTCGCATTGGTGCCACCCACGCGCGCAACCGAGCACCACGACTCGATTTTAGCCATGCCGCCGAGGTTCGCCGCCGGCGCCGCCGCTCACCGTCGCCCGCGCGCCGCCGCTCTCCTGTGCCCCGCGCGGCCGCCGTTGCCAGCCGTCTGATCTAGATCGGGCGACCTGGATTAGATCGGACCGGGGTTAATACCGGTCAACCCTAGCAGCCCACGCCATTTATATCTTAAAAGCCCCCGAGTTTTTCTGGTTTCACAGAAATATCCTTCCACCATAGAAAGACCCTTACGGTTAGGTCCTAAATCTTGCGGTTTAAACCCTAGGCCCTCTAGTTTTTGCACCCGAGGTCCTAAGCTTCTAGTTTAACATAGTAGCCCCTAAGTTTTTTATGAAATTATGTTTTGGCCCTTAGATTGTCGCAGTTTAGCCCCTGGAAGTTTAGTTTTCCTGCAAAAAAGCCCCTGTACCTTGTTTTAACCATATCTTACACGTTTTAGCTCCGTTTTTAGCGTTCTTTATGTCCACGCGATCGTCTCGACGAGTAGATTAGTTTTCTGTTACTTTTGTTTTTGTTTGAGATGATTGGTGTACTGTTTCTTATTTGTTTCTATTGTATGTCTGTATGTGAAGGTGTGGAGCGTAGAGTACGAGCAGTTCGAGGACTTCGCTGCTGTTGAAGAATTTCAAGACCCTGAGCAGTTTCTGGAGCTGGTAGAAGGCAAGTCCTTGCTGCATTTCTGTTGATCCTATTACAACATGCATTTTAATTACATCGTTACTTATTATTGCTTTGCATTAAATTGAAGGGTCCAATTGCTAAGGTTCGACTAGTTTTGTTTATTCCTTTGCCTTGATAAACCTGGGTTTACTTTATGTTGGGTAGCACACGCTAGAGCTTTATATTGGTTTTGGGAGGTTTAAATGAACACTTATCAATCTGGATTTATTTATGCTATTATTCATGTTATGCAAGAACACCTTATGCCTGTAATCGGAACATGGAGCGACCACCCAGGAAAACAGTACAACCACAAGACATATGGCTCTGTCTTGGCTTAATAATTAGATAACTAGGTGTTAGGTATGCTTTACCTCATAAGGGTTGGGGGCTGATGGTAGATGGCATATAGACCTGCTCTGGCGGGGAGTGGGCTTGGCTAAGACACGGTACTCGCCAGGGAGCTGTATAAGCTGCACTGATCGGGTAACCTAGCAGGCAGCCTGCACCTGGGGACCTTTGTAACGGCCTCGTAGCGTCCCTATGCAGCCATACCTCGATAGTGTGGTATTGTGCCTACTTTTGCACAGCATGGTTGGGTCTAAAACTCTTTTGGGTTTTTACGTGACTTGTGGGTAGATATGTACAACCTCTGCAGAGTGTAAAACTGACTAGTTAGCCGTGCCCACGGTCAAGGGCAGCCTGGACCCTCACATGAGTAATTTATGAAAGATGGAACTTTTAATCTTGTGCATTACATTCTATGGTTCCGATGCATATTCTTAATTGGGTTTGGTATATACTTTCACTTGCTAGTAACAACTGCTAAATAAAACTTGACCAACTAAAATGCTGACTTGCTTTATAACCATCAGCATCCACCATAAAGCCTTGCATGTTGTTATAGAACTTTTCCCTTGTTGAGTATGACATGTGATCATGCTTGTTGTTTCTATATTGCATCTACACTACCCGGCTACTGCTCGGATGGACGCTTTGAGGATTTCCCTAGAGAATTCGATGAGTTCTAGGCATTCGTTCTCCAGTTAGCTGCCTGTGGAGGACTTCTGCGTGTGTTTCTTTTTCTGCTGTTAGCTACTCGAACTGTTGTTAATTGAGACATTCGGTCATGTAATAAATGTTTAATACTCTCTTTACACTTTACACTGTGTTTTGGTATTCACTGAGTCGATGCATGTGTGTAACTTAATCCTGGCGCACATGTATTCTTGCATTCGGATTTGGCTTTAAATTCGGGTTTGACATCATCCTTTCATCCTTGGCATCCTCTACTACTTCGGGTTACATTTATGCAATCTCAACCCTAACTCCTTTATTCACATCACCATCTTCATCAATCTCTATGAGGCGTACCTCAGCAATGCTCCCCATTTCGACCTCTTCCACTACTTCTTCTGCCTGAAGAGTCACCCGAACGACACGACCCCTAAGGTGGTCGGTGGGGGCGGATTTCAGCTCAAGCAGAAACACTCTGCGGAGTACATTTCCGTGCCCCTTAAGTCCTCCAACAAGGGATGGCATCACGAGTGGTTCTACATGGACAACCACGAGCCGGGGGTCCAGTACGACGTCGACTCCCGCCCCGTTCCAGGCAAGCACTAGGATCAAGATCCAGACGAGTAGGCGATGTCATAGGTGCGGGAACTGTTGGCGCTCATCCGCGATCTACGGTTGAGAGGCCTGACCGGCGTGGCGGTGATGATCAACTACGCCAGCTATCGCTTGCAGACGCTGAAGGAAAGCGCGCACTTGGCATATGAGTACGCCGGTCCGGATGTCGAGACGACGTGTGACGTGCCGGAGCCAGCTCAGCCGAGGATATACTGGATCGGATCCGCTCGTGCTTCACGCCCGGGACGCACATTACCTCCCGTGGGGCGCTGCCGCCGTTCAACCTTGCAAACCCGCGGCCAGAGCTGAGTTTCCTTTCAGACTTCCTCGATTCGCACATAGGGGCATCGGACATTATGCCTGCTAGATGTTTGATAAAATGTCTCTTGTTTGAAAGGCCTGTCAGGCGTTCACCTTGGAGGCTCTGTTGCCGCACACCGTCTAGGAGAAGGACTCCAGGACCGGGAGGCTGCGGGAGCTCGCGGAGATGGAGTGTGCACAGGCGACCGAGCGGCAGAGTAGTGATGAAGGAGGCAGCAGCGAGACCACGGTGAAGGGGAAGGAGCCCAAGGCCACCAAGAGGCAGGAGGCGCGACGGGCGCCACCCGGCTCGTGCAAGCCGAGGCTGGTGAAATGGCATAAGGTGGTGTTCCAGGACGACACGGATGAGGAAGACTGGGACCACCTGCCGCGCGCAGATCCTCTTTGGAAGGAGACCGCGGTGCACTCGCCGGTCAAGGAGGAGGCGGCGCCTGAGGAAGTGCTGGGTGAGCCTCTTCTTCATTCCCTGCGACCTTCTCTTCAATCTTCTCCAACTTCACAGACGCCAGTCCGCCAATCTTCGCCCTTTCTGTCATCTGAACGCACTACTTCGCCTACTCTTCCACCGTGAGACGCCGCTATTGCTGGGGCGGCCACCCAGACACCGCCACCGCTGGGGCAATCTGCGGCGAGTCCTGTGAAAACGGCGGCGGACACAGAGAGCGCGGGGAGTGGCGCAGGCAGCAGAAAGTGGCGGGCGCCGCTTGGTGGCTTGTTCCGGCAGAGCATCAAGATTTGCATCTCAACCCATTAAGTAAAACTGCGCGATCCAGCTGCCTTGTTCTTGTGTATATTGTGATGAAATGTTGTGCTCTCTGCGAATCCATTTGCGCAGGGAACCATCTGATGATCCTATTCCTGAGGGGGATGTGTCCAAGCCATCTATCACCCCAGTCTTGCCTCTGCCGAGTGCTTCGGATCCATCCATCTCCCCGGCCATGCCTCAGCCGAGTGCTGAGCAGCACTCGGGGACTTTGCAGATAGAGGACATCCCTCGGGCGGCGAGGCAGCAAGAGCAATCTCCGCTGTGATAAATGCGCATAGCATACATCTATAATGATGTGGCAGAGGAGTTCCTTGACGACGCAGAGACCGACACCAACGAGAGCCAAAAACTGTTGGAGGCATTGTCGGAGGCCTCTTGTATCGCCAAGGTGAGTACCGAAGCTTGATTTTTGGGTCATTTTTGTGGACAGAAAGTGTTTTAGCATGTTGTATGTCGCAGAGTGTGGTTTCCCGTTCCATTCGAAAGAGCGATGTGCTGGACAAGATGGCCTCCAGCTACGAGGTGAACAAAAACCTGCGGGCTCAGGTGCGGCATCTAGAGGAGCAGGCGAGCCAGAAGGGGAAAGCGTCAAGCAAGGAGGTCGAGGAACCGCGCCGG
Organism: Cenchrus americanus; assembly: GCA_947561735.1. NCBI lineage: Eukaryota > Viridiplantae > Streptophyta > Magnoliopsida > Poales > Poaceae > Cenchrus > Cenchrus americanus. The sequence goes on along the minus strand of OX387242.1, from coordinate 156,946,326 downwards.
GACGCCGCTGTGGCCAGGCTAGCTGCTGCCGCGACACGCGAAGAGGCAGAATCCCTCAGGAAAAGTGAGTACCTGATCTGCCAAGTTTTCTCAACCATCCTGAGGCAGAGGCTGCAGCTCGAAAGGAGGAGCGTGCTAAGGCTGCTAAGGAGGCAAAGGCTCTAGTGGACAAGGCCAAGGCACTTGTGGACAAGGTTGAGGAGTACTCTGCTGAGCCTTCCATGGTGAAGAAGATTTTGCTGGTGAGTGCATCGCCATGAGTCGGTCCTTAATTTCCTGATTGTATGTACTGCTGACCTAAAAATAGCATATCGGCACAAAATCCTTGCCCAATTTGCAGATCTTGAGGCGCGCGTGTAGTTCGAGCGAGCTCGAGCTGATGCGCTTGAGGACGCTATTCGGCCACTGGTCGACGAGATAGTGCCGCTGATGGAGCCCGAGCCTCTCCAGTTTGGAGATCCCAGACATTTTGAACATCCCAGCTTGATGGAGCGGCTGCAGCAGGTCCCAGACCGGCTTCATGAGAACATCCGAACGATCAACTTGGCGAGCACCACCCATGTACTGGCCATCTTCAAGTCCCTCTACCCGGCCATGAACCTGAACAAGTTAAAGGGCGGCTACACGCATGGCACTACCACGACGTGCATCAGCGAACTGCACGTGGAGGTCAAGGATGTGGCAACCAAGCTGGCCGACGACGTGATGCCTTCAGACGACGACAACAACGATGATGAGGATGGCGCCCATGCGACTGTTGCTTTGACCATGTGATGAGTGTTTGCTAGGTGATGTGGTGGAAAAACAATTAGTATTTGTCTGCACTTAAGGGTCAGTGGGTCCGAGTACTTTTGTGTTAATCCGCTTTGGAGATGCTTTTGTGTTAACTTTTATTGCTACTTTGCATTTTGCAGCTTACGATTAATTGCGGACAGTGCTAAGTTTGTCACGCGTGGTTTCCGCGCCTGTTTTGCAAACATTCCAAAAATGTTCACCCGTGTTGCCCCCCTGATTTGTTTCCGTGATTAACTGCACCCCTCATCCCCCCCCCCGTTATCTCTGTGTAGTTTCTCACGCGCGTTTTTCGCGCCCCTATCCCCGCACTCGTAACCAAGACGGTTCCTGAACATTATTAAGGTCTCCATCAGTAGCCCTTGACCTAGCCCGTGCACCACCCTAGCCAACGCACTTGGAGGTCGACCTCCAAGCCACCGCCGCCGCCTCCGCCTCTCATCTCCGCTTTGACGGCATTGAGGGCCACGAGACCCGTTCCACCTCATACATTGCGAGGTGAGCAATCTTCCGTATAGTTTACATCTGGGATCTAATTATTTTCAAAGTCTTCATGTTCGAATCTACAAAAGGAGAAATAGTAATGTTACCTGTGATGTTTAACCAATGCAAAAACTATGCTTGGGTTAATTTTTAATCCCGAAAAGTTTGCATTCAGTGGGGTTGCGAGTGGCCTTTCCAATGACTGATTCCCGTGCGTAGTAGAGCAATGTTAGATCACGCTAATGCTTGGATCAAGAACATTATTCAATAAGTACATACTTGTTTTCAAGTAAAATCTTCTATTTAGAAAACACAGTTATGCTGACTTGTTTTAGATTATGGCACTAGGCACTGGATGTGCGTTGTTAGGGTTGTACATGATTTTTTTATTTTTGATTTTTTTTTTCATATAACTAATTCTATGTTGTAAATTGCTAGGTGTCATGGATCAAGTTAAGAGGTCCCTCCAAGAGATTGAGGAGAAGGCAACCACACTCAAGAAGGAATTTGAGGCTGAGTATTTCAAGGTCATGCTTCAACTTACCAGATCGTACGTCCAGAAGATGAAGGAAGAAGAAAAAACTGAGAAAGACATGAGTGATGAGCGTGACAGTTGGAAAAAGAACAAGACAAAGAGCTTTCTGAAGTAGCGAGAAGAATTGAAAAAGAACATGTTGCCCAGTTGAAGAAAGCGCTACATGAACACCGTGCTCTCTTTGACGGATTGAAAGAACGTCAACGTGCTATTGCACATAATGTCTTTCAGAAGACCAGTAAAGGAAAAATGAGATCATACAAAAAAACGAACAAAGTATCGATACCTTCACCTACCAAGCAAAGATGCATTTCAAAGAGTTGGAGAATGACATGTAGATGTTGAAGGGTATGATTGAGAACTTGATCCCCTTGTTTGAACAACAGGAGGTCCCTGGCAATAAAGCAGTCGAGGTACCCACCAGAGTATTTTATTTATAATATTAATGTTATGTATTGTCTAGGTAGCTACTTCAACATTTGCCCTTTCAGGAAGATGAGATCCGCATATCGAAAAGGAACGTGCGTATGTTGATGGACAACGAATGTCGTTCGGTATGTGTAATTTGTTTATAGTATACTAATTTTTACAAACTCCTTTCAGCCAAATGATATTTGTTCATGTAATCTATATACATCTAGGATGTTGTAATGCGATTCAAGGTGCACACAATGATGGAACTTTATGCGGATCTGAACAAGTACTATGACAATAGGGAAGAAGCTGACATTGGCATGTTTAACATTGTATATCTAGCCACTACTATGAGTGGGTCGTGATGTCCGATGCTTTGAGGCCTTTTGGATACAACAGAGCTGCAGAGTTGTACTACATGAATCCCGCCGCAAGAGGGAATGAGCTATCAATTGGGTATGCGTTAATAAAGATTGTAGGTCGACAAGAATAGGTGAATGAAATGGTGCGCGCTCATGCTGGTACCAAGATTTGTCATCTCTACATAGTGGGACCTGAAGAAGTGAGTATTGGTTTCTATTCACAAATATTCCCCTTAATACAACCGATAACATGTCAACAACTTAAAGCAGGACATGACGTACATGGAGTTCTAAGATGATAGAGAAGTGGGGATAGTGGTGACGGCATCTAAGCAGGCTTTCCTTATTAATTTAGTTGTTGGTTACAAACTTGTTAGGTTACATTATCTATTTGTTCGAAATTGGAAAAAGTGTGTTATGCCGTTACTCCAATTTCGATTGAAGTTTGATTGTCTTATATTTATTTAAGATGCATATGTTAGAACAAAGATTTCGTGTTCTTTACCAATCATTCATCTTTATATGTTTGGGTAATCAAGCAATGTGTGAAAGTGGTTGTAATTTCGGCGGTGCGGCGCATTTGATAGGGAATCACCAGCCGGTTGTAACACCAAAAAAACACCAGACGGCTCATCAGCTGAATCACCAGCCGGCAGCCAAGCCCAAAAAATGTCTCCCGAACACTGCTTCCTCGGCTGCCCTACTCGATAGAATACAGCCCAGCCAAAAAAAGCCCTCCTGAACCATTTGGTGTTACAAAGTTGTCAGAGAGGGGTTGTGCATGACCTTCTGCCATAGCCCAGGCCATCTCGGCCTTACTCCCCCATTCACAGCATGGCCAGGCCACCTCCGCCACGCGCGCACTGTCCTGATGATAAGGGCAAAAAGGTAATTGGAGATGGACCCTCAGATGCGCCCGTGCATGCCCTAGATGCAGATATTTATAATCCTCTCTCGTATAATCGGCCCACAAATACTCCTATGTTGCAGTTGAGCGAGGATGCCGCGCAAGCACCAATCCAATGGCAAAACTCTCAGAAGGCTCCCAAATATCCATAACCTCTCCTCGCTGCCGTGATTTCTTCATATGGCAACTCTCACTCATCCCTTCTCTCCACTTCTTCCTTCTGCACCATCGCAACTCACCCGTCTCAACCACCTTCCTCCGTGGCCTGCAGCTTCACCTCCTCCCCGTCCTCCATCATGTCATCGTCTCAATCTTCTTCCACTGCATTGTCGTATCCATGGTGGAACCCGACCTCCAGGCAGTGCTCCCGCATCAGGTCGCCCCTGTGTCGCTACTCCCAGAGCTCCCCCACCTCAGCCTTCCGAACCCCCATGTCCTGCGCACTCCTCCACAGGTTGACCACCATCTCACAGCAGATCTACGCCCTCAGCTCCCCCCCCCCCCCCGAGATCCCCCCTCCTCAGATCCGCGCCATCGATGTTGACCGATAGCCAGGTCAATGAGGAGGAGACGATGGCGGTCGCATCGATGTCGGCCCCCGCATGCAGGGACGCCGACGCCAGCTCCAGCGCGAGGAGCCTCGCCGGGACCTCACTGCTGCTTGACGAGTCTCCTCTGCCGCCGCCGCCGTTGTCGTCGACTTAGCAGTCTCCGCCGCGGCCAGGGATAGATCCCCTACCCCACATCACAGAGGTTACTTTCGGTATTCTCTCTGGGGGATGGAGCACAGCTCAGGCGGTTGAGATATCCGCTCCCTTTCTAAGACCTTGGGTTACGCTGGGCGCAGCATTGAGGTAAAAGATTTTGTCAGGAGTCCTCTCCAGACAGCCTTTGCCATTGCAGTCTCCTCTATCCTGGCGATTAAATGGGAGAGGTATTAGGCGCCCATTCGTCGGCGATGGGTCCGGCGCAACATGGCCCCCGAGCTGCCCATCTCTACTTCCCGGCCGGCACAGTCGCGGCTGAACCGGTGGTTGCGCCAGATCATGATGGTGTTGCTGCTCAACGTAACCTCGACCGGGTTTTTTTGGGTCTTGTTGTACTCCCTCTTGACCCTTTCCCCCAAGCCGACCTTTGTGATCAGAGTGCAGGTGGTGTTCTTCATCAAGACCTGCATGGTGCTGGGGTCCTTGTTGTGGGACTTGATTGATGGACCAGGTTCGGGTCAGGGTCAGGATTAGGCTGGAACTGCCGAGGCGCCTGGAACTGTTTGAGGCTCAGGCGGCACAAGTTCGACACTGAAGCATCTTCCACACCTGTTACTATTTAGGAATTATCAGGTATGCTATCTTCAATCTCAAGGCCAATCAGGAGGACTTTGCTAGTTGTGTACAAATTAAGCAAGTAATGAGCAGTATGGACTAGTCTGTATATATGGTGATCTTCATCACCAATCCACTAATGTAATATTGGGACCATGTGTTGAACTCTGTCACACTTAATCGCTTTATGCATATGTTTTGTACGGGTGATCACAATTCAACCGTGCATGTCAATGAAAAGCTTGATCATTCTTTGCATATTACCCATGGTACTGATCTGAGTATGAGAAAACCCTAAACATAAGCTTTCTGAGTGCTTCTGATCATCTAGTATTTTGTCTGAATTCCTAATGTGTTCCCCCCATCTCATTATATTTGCATGTCTGCTTGAACACCAGAATAACACACAATGTGAAGGGTACTTTTCCTATGTAAAGTAAGTAGGATTATAGGGTGTACCTTCATTGTTATTTCCACAGAATTAGGTATGCTAAGTTTTTGTACTGCTCTACCTGGGCCAGGCTATATGTTTCTCTTTGTAAGCCCCATCCATTCGCAAGGGTATTCATTGGATTTGTCTCCCATTTCTTGCATCTCCAGCTGATCTCTCAAGGATTCTATACACTGTACAAGTAACTAAAACAAAAGGTTCAATCACATACAAGTATAAGTTCCAGTTTCAACTAAGAAATAGTAAATAGTGAGGTTTTATGGTCCAACATTGGAATGGACATCATCGTTATCTAGTCTCCAATAATACACCCAATTCTTCACTGATAATCAATTTGCCAACTGTATCAATGCAGCTAATCCCTCTGATGCACCGGATTGGAGGACCAAACCCTTTTCCCAGTCTATTTTGCCTTGTTAACATGTTCCTCTAGGGTCCAGAACATACCCAGAGCTCAAAACCAGATGGCAGACTCAGTTGCTACAAGTGTTTTCGTTCATTATGCAGTAATCTGAGACATTATCATGTGCGCCCTCTTTTGTGTGCACTCCAGCTCGTAACCTTCAACAGTGTAATGGTTTTAATAGCTTCATCCTATTAGTTATGAATGAAGAGTCAACTTGTGACCACTAACAGTGTCATGACATGTTTTTTTAAACCATGGATAGGCTACTTGGGACATGCTAACATGGTATGTTAACTTGATGTGGTATGGTAACTCGACGGCACGCCGCCTCTCTGTGACATGGCAATCTAAACAATGATATGTTAACTTGCCATGTTAACTTGACGTGGTATGTCGGTAACACGACGGCACGCCGCCTCTCTGTGACATGGCAATCTAAACAATGATATGTTAATTTGCCATGTTAACTTGATGTGTTATGTTGGTAACTCGATGGCATGCCGCCTCTCAGTGACATGGCAATTTACACAATGATTTGTTAACTTACCATGTTATGTTAACCAATGTTTTGGCATGTTAACTTAGATGCTATGTTAACTTGTGGTGCGATAGCTACAACGTGGTGCCTATCAGTGATGTTAACTTAGATGTTATGTTAGGTCATGTTATGATGCGTTAGCTTATCCACACATTACATGTTAATGTAACGACGGTATGTTAACGTTCCTTTGCACTCTCAATCAACATAAAATGCAGCGACCGAAACTAAAACATGATCCACATGTCAAATGATAAATTCCTCATTGCAAACGTTACATAGACTGATTGAGAGAACCGCCTAGTTACAATTTTAGCGTCGTTTGAGTGCTTATAGCTTCATCCGAGTGCTTATAGCTTCATCTGAGTGCTTATAGCTACATCCATTTAGCTTCATCCGGGTGCTTTTAGCTTCATCCGAGTGCTTTTAATGAGTACAATGATGCATCCGAATGCTTTAGTAAGAGTTGGACACATCCTTTGCCGAATCAGTTATCCAACACATCCTCAGGGAGCATTTTATCCTACAAATGAAGAGGGAGATTAGCAAAAACTACATATGTCTCACAAACAATAAATTAAATAGTTTGATCACAATTACTCTTAGCTTACCTCATCTCTCCAGTAGCATGTTCGTCGATTGTGACCCCGATCTTTACATAGGGTACAATGTTTGTCAGATCTATCTGAACTTGACTTCAACTTTTTTTCGGGGCCCTCTGCCAGGCACGCGTATGGGATCTAATACATTGTAGCACTCTGTAGAATCCACATCCAGGGCTTGTGGGAGCACAGGACCAAACGTCTTGCGTCCACCCTCTCCTATATTTACAGGAATTGTAGCAGCTTCCTCTTCAAGAACGCGTTTGAGCCGTTCAAATGCTTCTTGTGATTGAGCTACTACGAAGGCTGCCGTTCGACCGATATTGTGTAGGTCATTGTACCTTTGTACGCTATCAGAGTAGTCATACATTGTGCTCTTCCTTGTAGGAGGAAATCCACGCTTGGCACCCATCGTCCACCTTTCCAATACACAGCAGTCTGGAAGCTTATTTTCTCCGCGATAGCACAACACAAAAAAGATGTGTGAGCATGGGGTCCAAGGGACTCTAACTTTAGACAGGAACATGAAATTTCATTGACCTTATACACATCAACACGTATGTCACAGCTCACATAGTATCGTTTTTCTCCTTTATCAACCCTTCTAACTTCGTGCACAACAGTTTCATAGCTATCCAATTCCTCAATCAAATAGCACTTCTCAGCTGCTTTTTAGACTGTACAACACATCATCATAAAAAACACTTGTTGTGAACCTTTTTGCATCCTCATGCACAAAAAACGAAGCATCTGGTTCCAAGCATGGCGTGTAATTGGATACAAAATCCAGAGTCGCTTCTCTAGTTCGCAGCTTTTCAAGACAGTTGTCAAAGTGTTGAAACAGCTCTACCTGTGTCATTTTCCGATCTAGGTTAAACTGGATCCTAGAGTGTAGGCTCTCGCTACGCTGGTTGCTCCTCAATCCTAAATAGCGCTTACCAGCATGATACGCAGCGCACCAGGATTCCCTCCTCTCATACATCTGATATAGCCACGAGTTCTAATCTGTGACCTCATGCTTCTTCATGAAAACCTTCCATTTCAACTCAATCTCATCTATAGAGCAACGATCATAAAGAAAACACCTAATCCCTTCCTTCACATCATCGTCCTTAACATTACTCACAATGTTATTCTCACAATGCCATCCGCATAGCCGATGTGATGCATTCGGCCACACAATACTGATTGCATTCTGCATAGCAAGGTCTCCGTCGGTGATCATAGATACTAGATGTTTCTGAGACATGGCTTTAGTGAATGTCATAAGCAGCCACACATAGGACTGAGTATCCTCATAAGCAACAATTCCACAAGCGAAAAGAAATGTGCTTTTATGATGATTCACCCCAACAAAAGGAACAAGAGGCAGGTTGTATTTATTGGTTTTGTAAGTGCCATCAAATACGATGACAGCACCAAATGCTCTATAATCCATCTGATATTGGAAATCGCACCAAAGCACTCCCGTCATATGCCCTCCCCCATCTCTCTGGTGGTCGAAATAGAAATCTGGATCTCTATGTTTCTGAGCTATCAAGTAATTCATGATTGTTTGGTCATCACCGGCGGAGAGCATCTGCAACTTATTGCGATGGCAGATATTGTAAAGGTCCCTTGCTGTAAAGCCAACCATAACATAACCACCATGTCGCTTCAGCATACTGTCCATTATCTGGTGTTTGCGGATTCCAGAAACTTGCATATGCACAATCTATGCTTTCTGCTCATTAATTTTTCTGTGAGAACGCAAGAAACAAGATAGGTCTGGTGGAATGATCGGATGGTTGATGTGTTAGTTGATGAATTCCTTCACATACCACTGCTCTGTCCCATAATCCAGTGCAATCACAAATTTAGCACGACAACCAAAGCGAGTGACATTGCGCGACCTCCGCAACTTGTTCTCCCTCCTAAGGTGCTTCTGTGCGTAGAAACCTTCACTGCTGCAAACAAATTTGCAAAGGTTCCTCTCATCCCGGTCCGTGTCCCACTCGCAGTAATCCTTCCTCACACTAAATCCCTTCTCATAAGCGTAGTTGTTATAAAAGTGAAATCCTTCATCCTCACTGTTAAACATCTTCATAACTATTTCATTGTACTCCAACAAAGAATCAATATCGGACATTGCCTGAAAGGAAAAGAATTAAGTGAGCAAGTGTTGCTGCCTGCAACATCTAGTAATTTGGAGTAGGACTTGCACAACTAATTTGTCACCTACATCTACAAGATCCAGAAAACGACTCAAGAACTACTGCATCTATCTAAGGGGGGTGCCTACACTAGATCAATAACTTGTAAATGACTCAAGAAATACTACATCTGCAAGGTTCTTATTTATGATTGAAGAAACCCTAAAAAGCACGGGAGAGATTAGGAGAAAGCCGTGGTTGCTTGACTCACGGCGAGAAGAACAGAGTCCGATGGGGATGGGTGCTTGAGGCATGAAGACTGTGTCAGCCGGCCTTGCCGCCCAGGCTCGACGTCCGGTGAGGCAGGGAGATGTCGACGTCCTGAGGCGGTGGCGCGGCAGGCCACCGGTGCGACGCCTTGCGAGGGCGTCGGCGGGAGCAGGAGGGAGCGAGAGATGAGGGCTGTGTTGGCTACGGAACACTGAGGCGTCAGGGACTGCCGCCGTTCGGATCCTCACCGGAGGAGCCATCGCCGCAGTGCGTCGCCTCTCGTTTCGCGTGATGCGTGCGCGTCGTCTGAGGGGCCTGGACGTGGGTCGGGCAGCGGGGGCGTGCGGGTTAGGCACGACCCACAAACGCGAAATGACCAAATTACCCTTTGCGGGAGGAAAATATTTTGGGTGGAGGAAATGGGAGGAAATTTCAAGCACCATAACATCACTCTATATATAAAGGCTTCATGAAAGCCACAGGCAACATACATTTTTAGAAGAAGACGTTTCCGGGAAACAATTATAGAAATTAGTCATCCAAATTAGATCTAACTAGTTGAGCTAGACCAACTTCATATCTGTGGGTGCAGAGATGATGAATTGATAATGTCCAAATGAATTTTTTCTATCGGAATATAATGGACCCCCTTCATTTCCATTCCACAAAATTTATGTGTGGGCGAAAAAGCCTTCATGTACATTTTTTCCCTCATTGATATCATGCAATAACTGTATTTTTGTGATTGTCCTTGTGTTACCTCTCCAATGCAACGACACACTTTTTTTTTCTTTTTTTTTTTGCTTTTTTAGAGGCTGCAAGAAAGCGCAACATGGATATCACGGAAGAGGACGTCAAGGGCCAACAAGTCGCCAAATGTGATTTCTTTTTTCCCGCTTTTACTGTTGTCTCATCTGGAGACTTCGCCACATCAGATTGTCCTCGTCATAGAGACATTCTTTCACATTTTCCACTGGCAATTTTTTTATGGTCCAGAAAGAACGTAGAGGGAAAAAAATCCACATTGTTTGCCGACACAAACCGCAGTCCACGAGAACAGATGTTCGGCTGCGTGCTCTAGTCTCAACCACGCGGCTGCTCACAGTGCCGGAGACGGCGGTTTCGCCGGCCGCGACGACGGACAAACACACCGGACAGGCGGGACAGCGGCGCAGCGCAGCAGGAACGGTCAAGTCGGCAAGTCTCTGACGTGTCCGAGCATCAACAACAGCTAGCCGAACTTGCTCGCTTCGTTCCAGCTTCCCAAAAAAGATTATCTTTGCCGGCGTCGCTTTCGTGGAAATTCACGGTGACGGTGAGCTGACCGCCAAAATCTAACGATAAGTCGTAAAGGGCCGATGCGGCGGCGACGGCGACGGATGCCACTATCGCCGGTAGAGCTCAACCACCCGGTCCAACTCCGTCTGACGAGTAGTGCCGTAGGACGCCGTCACGCCTCCGGGACAAAAGAGCCGTCGTCAAGGGACTTCGATTGGTCGGATCGGTAGTGCCGGGGATTTCGTGTCTCAAGCGTCTTTGTGTACAGGGGTACGCAGAAGCAGAAAAGCACGCACTTTTATCAGCTTCAGGGCTATTTCGTTTCCACGTGATTTAATCCGGACCGAAATGACAGATACTATAGAAAAAATCAATATAGATAATATAGAGATCCTGATTTATTCTGGTTCGAGAACTAATTTACTCATCATGATAAGCACAACAAGGAACCAAAGAGCCGGATTGATTCCACACCGCTTGACTAGTGGATTAATTCCGAGTCTCTTGATGTCTATATCATGAGTAAATTGGTTTCCAAACCGGAATAAATCCGGATCTCTTATAGTAGCTATCATGATTTTCTTATTATATTTATCAATTCCGACCGGATCCAATCCTGTAGAAACCAACTAGCCCTTACGAAGCTCTTTCGAGTTTTCTTCACCGCGAGGGGATGTGGAACACTTCGCTGGTCATGGAACCGGTATTCAGCACGCTTTGGTCTTTGGTGTGTGTTAATGTTGACGCTTTTTCCGGTCGAACACACGAGTGCACTAGATCGCTCAGTCGTCCGAAATTAACTCGCCGAAAACTCACAGCATGGGCCGATCTAACCGCCTGGGGGCCGGTTTAACCGCCTTGGACAGGAGGAACGCCGAAAACCTAGATTCGCTGCTCCGGGAGGGACCCTGTCGGGAACAGTGCGCCTAGGGTTGTCATGAGATCGGCAGGGCACTCAGAATTCCTTCAACCGTCGTGGAGACGAATGAGGAGAGCAAAGGAGGTTGGAAAAGCTGGGGTTTGGAGAAAATAAGGTAAAAATTGATAATGACGATTGGATCCTAGGTCTCCATCGGCCACGACCCTTTATATTTATAGGGTGGGAGGTCTTGCCCTGCAAATAACACTTCACAACTCGGAATCAAACTAAACTCCTAATTCTACCCGAAATCGAGGTGACCCGGTTAGACCGCCCCCGTGGGGCGGTTAGACCGCCTGGTCCCCTTTGTGCCAGACCGGCTTCAGGACACCCGGACAGATCGCCCCTGGGACCCGGTCTAACCGGCCTACCTGTCGTATGGACCTCCCTGGGCCCACTACATCGGTGGGTACCAGGACCGACTACTCGGTGGGCCCCTGGGACTACCGGCTTGCGCTACACGGCACCTGAAGGCGTGGAGCACAAGGACTACACAGGAGTAGTACTCGGTTAGGGATCTGTACATGTTCCGCATTGTATAGAGGTCTCCTAGACGTACTCGACTAGTACTCTTTCCCTACTCCGACTTGTAACCCTGCCTCCCGGACTATATAAGGCGAGGCAGGGACCGATCTCAGGATCACCTCATACAATCCCCTACAACTCACGGCGCACTATTGCACCATCTTGTAATCGTGCCCTAACAATCCAGAGCTACGCAGCATACAGGACGTAGGGTATTACGCACCTCGCGGCCCGAACCTGTCTAAATTGTGTGCCACGTGTCTCTTCCTTCGAGTTACCGATCTCGGCGAGTCACAATCATCTACTTCGGGTACTCCCCGTAGTAGGTTGCCGGTCTAAAACACCGACACCGGCGCGCCGGTAGGGGCTCTCGCTCGAGATCACATGGCGAACTCGACGGCTTCCGTCCACATCAAGCCAACTGTCGCCTTCAACCGCGGCGACACCTTCGTCTTCGGCGCCCGGGTGCCGCACCGCCGATGGCGCGGGCTCCTTCCAGCGCCGCCTAACCATGCAGCCCAACCCGAGGACAGGCCTCGTGACGCTTCCCGAAGTCGTCACAGGCGAACTCGCCGGCAGGTTCGGCGAAATCTCGCTCTTCGACCACCACGCTGACTTCGAGCTCGAGTCCGTCTCCAACTCGAACACGACGTCGCCATGGGCCATCGCATGCGAGCCGGCTGCTCAGCCATCGCAGACGGCCCCTTCACCACGTCAGCGCTCCGCGCGTGGCCCCCGCGTCCTCAGCCGGGCCCGCACGGGGGCTCCTACTCCACGACGGGCCGGCAAGGAGCCCGTAACCGAGTACAACTCGGACTCCGACGCCGTCCCCGATCACGTCTCGGACTCCAACCCTCTCTCCGAGTTCTACTCGAACCCGGACTACGAGTTCGACTTCGGGTCGGACCCTGAGGAGCCCGAGTCCGAAGACGACTCCACTGAGCTTCCGTTGTCAGGGCCAGCCTCTGGGCTGGTTATAAAATCGACACCGACCGGCAGATACGTCTACTGGCCAGACCGCAAGCCCGCTGACCTGGCAAAAGGAGACTCACGCTACGTCGCCTACATCGACTCGCTACCGTTCCAGGAGGGAACACCACCGGCCTGCGGGGCGACTCCAACACACCAACCGAGGTGGCACCCTCTGAGTCCAGCCTTGGCACCCCTGATCGCCAAGTCTTCATGGCCGCTGGCGACACCCCGGACCCTCGTGCACGGCCGAAGACAAGTACCGGAGGACATCTCCGCGGACGAGCCGTTCGCGGATGCACCTGCAGGCGAGACCGTCGCCAACAGGGACGCTCGGCGCGAACGCAACAGGAAGCGCAGCGAACGACGCCGGTGGCTCAGAGACAACCTCCCCATCCGCAACCTTGCGGAAGCTCTCGAGGCAGTCGAGAGCAGAGTCCACACCACTCCTGGGCAATGCCTCATGTCGATCACAACGATCGCACGCCAGGCTCAGGGCATACGCGCTGGAGAGGTCATCGCCAAGCTCGCTGAAGAAGCCTACTTCATGCGGGTCGACAACAGGGTCAACCAACCTCCTCCAGCTAAACCGCGCGACAACGAAGCTACTAGTCGCAGCGCCAATGCTGGCCCCAACCGTACTCGAGGCGACATACCAGCTGACCCAAACCGTTGCCGCTCCCACGCCGGCGGACCTTCTCAGGACCAAGGCAACCGAGAGGTTGTCCCCCACCGCGCTCCGGCCGGTGGTGGCGGCAATGACCCAGACGGTGGCGGCAGCGACGGCGGCAGCTCCAACCACGGGGCCAACGAAGAGCCGGGAGGCGGCGGCGAGCCGCGGCGGCCGAGGCCATGCGAACAGCCACGCCTCCGGCGCCTCGCACGGCGGGTACGACGCTCGCAAGAAGATCGAGGAGCTGCGGCGGAAGAAGTCGACCACTGCTGCTGAGGGCGACGGCTTCCCCGCCTTCTCACCACGGCTTCGCAACCTACTCCTCCCTGACAAGTTCAAGCCTTTGGGGATCACCAAGTACGATGCGAAGCAGGATCCTATCCAGTGGCTCCGATGCTACGCTCTCTCCATCGAGAACGCTGGCGGCAACAGCGACACCAAATGCCTCTACTTCCCCTTCTGTCTGGACCAAGCTCCACTCACATGGCTCGAGTCGCTGGACAAGCACTCGATCGTCAAGTGGGACCAGCTGAAGGAGCAGTTCACAAGCAACTTCGCAACAACAACAACAACAGCAGCAACTACTCGGGTCCCAACCGCAAGCGCAAGCCAGACAACACTGTCGCGGCTATCCAGCGCCCTGCGAAAGGGAACTCGAAGAAGAACTCAGGCGGGTTCAAAGACCTGCTGAAGGAGAAGTGCCCGTGGCATCCGAACGGCAATCACACTACCGAGCGGTGCTACCGGCTCGGTGCACGCACTCAAGGATACGCCGGAGCCACCGCACCCTCATGACCAAAAGGGCAAGAAGAAGGACAGCGACAACAACGATTTCCAAGAACCCGAGAAGACCGTCAACGTCCTCTTCGGCGGACTGCCCAGCAGGCGGGAGCAGAAGGCTACCCGTCGTGAAGTGATGTCCATCGAGCCAGCGGTTCTGACCCCTCTCAGGTGGTCAGAGGTACCCATCACCTTCTCCCGCGCGGACCAGTGGACTAGCTTCTCTGAACCAGGACGGTTCCCTCTCGTCCTGAAGCCAACGGTGGCGGGCTCCAAGCTCAACAAGGTGCTCATCGACGGTGGAAGCGGGCTCAACGTCCTCTTCACCAAAACCTTGAAGAAGATGAACCTCGACGTCACCCCCATGCTCACCAAGAGCAGCATGCCTTTCTACGGCATCGTCCCAGGCAACGCGGCTATCCCACTGGGCTCAGTGGTACTGCCAGTTACCTTCGGGGCGTCTCGGGACAACTACCGCATCGAGTACATCAAGTTCGAGGTCGCGGACTTCGAGACCTCTTACCACGCCATCCTCGGCAGACCGGCCATCGCCAAGTTCATGGCGGTGCCCCACTACACCTACTTGGTACTCAAGATGCCAAGCCCAGCCGGTGTACTCTCCCTCCAGGGGGACTTGAAGATCTCCCACGACTGCGATACAGAGGCCGTGGTGATCGCTTCAACAAACCAAGTACCCAACGCAATGATGGAGGTCTACGCTGCGTCGAAGAAGCTTGCTACAAGCGAACTCGACATCCCAGAGAAGTCTGACAGCGCCAACAAGCCTCAGCCACCTGAGGAGGTACTCGTCAAGACGGTCGACCTCGGAACAGGCGACCCCAGCAAGACCACCACCATCGGGGCCGGCCTCGACCCCAAATAGGAAGACGCGCTCATCAGCTTCCTTCGGGCTAACCGCGACATCTTCGCGTGGAAGCCGACGGACATGCCGAGGAGTGCCCTGTGGGAGCCGATTGAGCACGCGCCTCAACGTCGATCCAAAGGCCACCCCTAAGCGACAACACCTCCGACGCTTTGCCGACGACGGACGCGACGCCATCAAGAAGGAGCTCGCCAAGCTACTCGCCGCAGTTTCATCGGAGAAGTCTTCCATCCCGAGTGGCTCGCCAACCCCGTCCTCGTCCGCAAGAAGAACTCAAACGAGTGGAGGATGTGCGTCGGACCGCACCGACCTCAACAAGCACGCCCCAAGGACCCCTTCGGGTTGCCGCGGATTGATCAAGTCATCGACTCCACGACGGGCCGCGACCTCGCTCTGCTTCCTCGATCGCTACTCCGGTACCACCGCATCGCAATCAAGGAGGAAGACCGAGAGAAGACCGCGTTCATCACCCCGTTTGGCGCGTCATTGCTACACGACCATGTCATTCGGGTTGAAGAACGCCGGCGCTACCTACCAACGGGCCATCCAGCTCGCTTCAAGCGGCAACTCAACAAGAACGTCGAGGCCTACGTGGATGACGTGGTTGTCAAAACCAGGGACTCCGCACCCTCATCGACGACCTTGAAGAGACCTTCGCATCGCCGCGCGAGTACCGTGGAAGCTCAACCCGAACAAGTGTGTCTTCGGCGTCCCTTCGGGCAAACTACTCGGCTTCATCATCGCCCGGCGCGGCATTGAAGCCAACCCCCGAGAAGATCTCCGCCATCACCGACGCATGAAAGCTCCCACGAGCATCAAGGACGTCCGAAGCCGACGGGGTGCATGGCGGCGTTGAACAGTATTCATCTCGAGGCTAGGAGAACGGGGTCTCCCCTTCTTCAAACTACTCAAGCATCACGAGAAGTTCGTGTGGACTCCAGAGGCGGATCAAGCCCTCGCCCGGCTCAAGGACTTCTGTCGAAGCCGCCAATCCTCACGGCTCCTCACAAGGGCGAGCAGCTACTGCTCTACCTAGTCGCGACTACTCACGTGGTGAGTACTGCCATCGTTGTTGAGCGGCAGGAAGACGGCCACGCCTATCCGGTCCAAAGCCCCGGTTACTTCCGTCGGCAAGGTTCTATCGTAGTCCAAGGCTCGCTACAGGCCCGTGCGAAGCTCCCGTACGCTCTACTCATCACCTCGCGGAAGCTACGACACTACTTCCGGGAGTACTCGGTTTCCGTAGTCACCGACTACCCGCTCGGCGACATCCCGAGGAACCAAGACGCCACGGAAGAATCTCCAAGTGGGTCGTCGAGCTCGGCGCCCTCACCATCGACTTCAAGCCACGCACGGCCATCAAGTCGCAAGCACTAGTCGACTTCATGGCGAGTGGCGGGAGAACCGCCTACCTACTCCCACCGTGCGACCGCAGCATTGGGTGATGTACTTTGATGGCTCACTCAACCTCGAGGGCGCAGCGCAAGGGTACTCCCCGATCTCTCCAACGGGCGAACAACTCAAGTACGTCCCGCGGATCTTCTGGAAGGTCTCAAATAATGAAGCCGAGTACGAAGCTCTCCTACACGGGCTCCGCCTCGCGGCTTCACTTGGCATCAAGCGGCTACTAGTCTACGGCGACTCCGCTGTGGTCATCAACCAAGTCAACAAGTCCTGGGACCGCAACAAGGAGAACATGGACGCCATCGCCTAGAAGTCCGCAAGCTCGAGAACAAGTTCTATGGTCTCGAGTTCCATCACATCGTCCGTGACAACAACGTTGCAGCGGACGTCCTCTCGAAGCTTGGATCCACCCGCGCCCAAGTACCCGCGGGCGTCTTCGTCCATGAGCTTCACGCGCCATCCATCCGGAGCCGGCGCCACCGACCACCGCCCCCGCCCCATCCACCAGCTGGGCAGGAGGTCATGATGATCGACGTGGACTGGAGGCAACCCTTCATCGACTACCTCAGCGAGCAGAAGGTCCCCTCCGACAAGAACGCGGCCGAACAACTCGTCCGCCGCGCCAAGTCCTACGTCCTCGTCGGAGACAAGCTTTACAAGCGGGGCGCATCTTCTGGAGTACTCATGAAGTGCGTCCCTCGTGAAGAAGGCAAGGACATCTTGGAGGAGATCCATAAGGGCGTCTGCGGCAACCACGCGTCTTCGCGCACGCTGGTCAGCAAGGCCTTCCGACGAGCTTTCTACTGGCCCACAGCCCTGGGCGATGCCGAAGAACTCGTTAGAAGGTGCCAAGGATGTCAGTTCTTCGCCAAGCAGCAACACGTCCCAGCCTACAAGCTAGTCACCATACCGCCGACCTTGCCCTTTGCCTGCTGGGGGCTCGACATGATTGGGCCACTGCCAACCGCGCCGGGAGGATTCAACGGGTGCGGTGGCTATCGACAAGTTCACCAAGTGGATCGAGGTCAAGCCGGTCACATGCCCCAAGGCCGACGAGTACTCGACTTCCCGGATGAACTCGTACACCGCTACGGGCTACCCCACCGCATCATCACGGACACGGGGTCCAACTTCCACAACCACCCGGCCCGGGAATATTGCGAAAACGAGCAGGATCGACGTCGATACGTCTCGGCCGCCCATCCACGGGCCAACGGACAAGTCGAGCGCGCCAATGGGATGGTGCTCGACGCCCTCAAGAAGCGGCTACACGACGCCGCTAACTCCAAAGGGGGCAAGTGGATCAAGGAACTACCCAACGCACTCGGGGGCTGCGGACTCAACCATCCAAGCCAACGGGGCAATCCCCCCTACTTCTCGGTCTACGGCTCGAAGCCATCCTCCCCCGCCGACGTCATATGGAACTCGCCGGCGGTGGAGCACTACGACGAAGGGGTCTCGGAAGACGCGGACGAGTCGATATCGACGCCCTCGAAGAAGGTCGCCGCGCCGCCCTCGTCCAATCAAGCAAGGTACCCGGAGGGTATCCGACGCTACCATGATCGCAACGTCAAGGAACGCTCCTTCAACGTTGGAGATCTTGTCCTCCGCCGTATCCCGAACACGGAAGGACTCCACAAGCTCGCCCTCCCCCTGGGAAGGCCCCTTCACCGTGGCTAAGGTGACCGGGCCGGGCTCCTACCGCCTCCAAACACTCAAAGGCGAAGACGTCAACAACTCGTGGAACGTCGACCAACTCTATCGATTCTACGCCTAGTCTACACGACTACTCCGGGGTTCAAGTCTACACGACTGCATCGACACCCCTCACCGCAAGCGACCCCCCGGGTCCTGGCTCCAAGTCTCCGGACTACCCTCCTCCAGGTCCAGCCCGCACGGCTACCTATGGACCCTGGGCTGCGACGAGCGTCAAGGACTCTAGCAGCGGTCTATCAAGAGACCACACTCCAAGATCCAGCCCCGCGCGGCTACCTACGGATCTGCGATCCAGCCTACACGGCTACCTACGGATCACCAGCTGCAAGCGGCTACCCGCTCCGGCCGCCACTTAGTCGTAAGCGGCCTCCGGTCCGGCGACTACCTTGTAACTACGGCCCTGGCCACCCAGGTGTGCTTCTTCAGCAATAAAGCTTGATTGTTCATCAACTTGTTTACTGTCTACTCCCTATGACGGGACTACTAAAGCCGAGTGCTACTACTCGCACCTACTCCACGATGGGCGCTCCGCACTCTGAGATCGCGGTGACGAGTACTCATTGCTGGAAAATTTCATTTCATTGATACATGAATAGTTCATTACAAGTGCTTCCTGTACACTATGGCTACTAGCTACCTATGCAGGACTACTGGAGGTTTAGCTTTTCGGCTACCTGCTCCGCGATGGGAGCCATCTCGCTCCGGCCGAGCTCGCGCATCGCTCATCCGAGCAGTTGGCGGCTACCCCGCCGGCGACCACCTCCACTGGAGCCTTTGGGAAATACGACTTCATGAAGGCCAGGATTTGCTTCGGGATTGACTTGGCCATGTGCTTGACGTAGGCGGCCAGCCGGCTTGGCGCTTCACGAAGACGGTCCGCCAGAGGAGCGATCTTGGGGCCACCCGGGTGCAGCACCAGGAGCCTCGCGATCGGGAGAGCAGCTTCCTCAAGATCCTTCAGCTGGGCCCGGAGCGCCTCGCAATCTTCATTCAACTTCTGCAAAGATTTGTAGCAGTTGACGAGATCTCTGTCAGAGGCAATCCGCAGCTCCATGTGCTTCTCGCACTCGAAGGCGAGCTCCTTCTAGTCGAGCTCAAGTACCTGGCGGGCTTCTTGCTCCCGGTAGAAGAGGTTCTTCATGCTGACCTCCGAGGCCTTCAGCTGCTCCACCTGGCCTTCGAGTTCTGCAACACGGAAACACAACAACGGGTCAGAGGCTTGACGACTTCCAACAAGTACCCGACAAGTCAAAGGACATACCTTTATTCTTGTTGCGGAGGCCTTTGTTCTTCCGCACCAACTCGTCGCCCTTCGCCTGCAACTCCATCACATCGTTGTGGTACTTGGCGAAGGCGGCGTCGAGCTTCGACTGCATGGCGGCCGCGTGCTTCCGCGACTTCACGAGCTGCTCCTCCAGGGCCTCGGCTCGGAGCACGGTGTCGCCGTAACCTTGCAGCAGGTTCGACTTCTCGCGGGATCGCTCCACGACGTCCTGCACAAGACAAGCTCAAGTCAAGAAGAGTACTCAACGCAAAGGATTGACTACTCGGGAGGCTACGGCTACGTACCTTCATCCACTGTTCGGCTCGCCGGATCGCCTCCAGGTGCTGGGCCACCGTTGCCGGCTCGACGAGATCGTCGGCAGAAGTTCAATCCCGCCGCGGCTACTCGACGTAGCCTCCGTCATCGGCGCCGAGCGGATAGGCTCCGCGTCTTGGATCTCAGGGGATCGGATAGCCACCTCCAGGGCAACCCCTGGCGACGTGGTGGCCGCCTCCCCCCCGGCGGACTTCTCGATGCCTTCCCCCACGGGCTCGGGGCTCCTTCTGAAGGACCGATACGGCGAACCAGAGAGGGGGGAGTGAATGGGAGCCGATAAAAATTCTTCTCGAAGGAGATGAAAACTCCAACAAGACGAACGCGGCTTCCAACACACGTCTCCGACTCACTACCAAGGTTCGTCAAGCCCACGTAGCCACTGGAGTGCCACTGGACCTAGGAACCAACACGCAACCTTCCGACCCGAGAAACGCAGCGGGAAAAAACCAAACCTCGAGTCTACGGACCCACACCGGTCGACCGGTGAGCACCACCGGCCGACCGGTCCCCGCAAGTGAACCCGAGCAACATCCACTAAGTGGCTCTACACCGGCCGGGACCGGGTGAGACACACCGGTCCGTACCGATGGCACCGAAAGCCCCCAAGACACCAAACAGAGCCAACCGACCACCAAACGGACCCAAACTCGAAACAAGCAGCACCACGGGACAACAACGAACACACCAAGACGTTCACCCGAGCAAAAACCCACAAGGGCTCGCACCCGGTCGGACCGGTCAAGAGCACCGGTCGACCGGTGTAGCTCGGGCAGCTCGGGATGAACAAGCGGCACCCGCGGTCAACTCCCCCAAATCCAAATCTCGATCTCCCGAATCGCTCCACGGACTTGAACAAGACTTTGGGGATATCAGGAACACCTCATGAGGAGTCCATAGCCAAGTTTAATCCCACCAAATCTCGTCCAAAAAGGAGGAATCGAAGAAATCCCGCCGAAAGCACTTCCAACCCAAGAACTCAAGAAACCCCAAAATCGAGCACTTTTACTCACGGATTTGGGAGGGGAATCACAGCCCAAAGAACCACGAAGGGTTCCCACAAATTTCCCCCATCAAATCCCCAAGAGAAAAGCCCCGAAAACACCCCAAAGAAATCACGAAGAGAGGGCTCCGAAAATCACCACCAAGAACAACCGGGGAAAACACATCCAAACCTTGAGGAACCACGCCGAATCATCTATACATGAAACAAAGGTTCGTACAAGGTCTAGCAAGCCGCCCGATCATCCATCCCTCTCTACAAGATCTCTCCGTGAAGCTCTCTTGCTAGTCCTAAGGAAAACCTAGAGAAAATAGGTGGAAAATAGGAAAACTAATGAGCTAGGGTTCCAAGAGTTGGCTGCCATCCTCTCACCTCTTGGGTTATATCGAGGCAACCGAATGTCTAAAATGCCCTTCTCTAACAACTAGGGATACAAGCCCCTCAAGGGCGGATTTGGAATTCTTGATGTCTTCACCATCGGACGGATGCCGGCGACCGCACCTCGCGTAGCCTCGACGCAAGCCATGCGATCCCGACGCGTGTCCTCCGCTTCGAAGATTCCGGACCGCGTCGTCGCACACCGGCCGACCGGTGCTCCTCACCGGCCGACCGGTCCCCACCGGCCGACCGGTCGGACCCACCGGTCGACCGGTCGTGCCGCCGCACCTCCGTCTTCGGTTCTCCGGTCTTGGCTTTGTGGATCAACCAAGGAACCCGGTGGTTTTCTCGGTGAACCACCGAAAACCCCGCGAACTCGGTGTAGCCTCCGCCAATCTCCACTCATGACTTGGCTCCCACGTAGTCCCGGCTCGACCTTGGTTTTGAGGATCAACCAAGAAACCGTCCATGACTTCATCTTGCTGTTCATGCCACCATGCGGCCCGCACTTGACCCCGTTGGCCACCGGGTCCCTCGAACGAAGCCTACTTGTCTCCTCCACACCTGGAGGCCTCACCGGCGACGACCTTTCGCGCTTGTTCTTCACCTGCACCAACACCAGTCAAGCCGCAACCCCGCACCCGCAATACTTAGCCAAGAATCGGTCCACACAACGTTGTCAATCACTCATCACACAAGGAAGCGACCATCCACCGGTCCTCGAACCACACATGGTCCTCAATCTCCCCCTTGATGAGTGCATTGACAACACCCACACGAAAGTAACAAGAGAGAAAAGAAAAAGAAAAGAAACGAACAAAAAGAAACTCCAACAAGCGATCGAAAGCCAAACAAAGGCAAAGAGCAAGATCACTTGAAGAAGACAAGTCTCGGACCCCTTAGGCAAGGGCAACGGCTCGACACATCCGAGACAAAGCAAAGCTCAAGCAAAGAGCACAAACCACCGAAACAAAGCTCGAACAACCACAAAGAGCTCCCCCTGCACACATGCAAGCTCCCCCTGAACCAATGCATCTCCCCCTGGACGAATGCATGCAAGATACCACTTGAAACAGGACAGCTGCAGCAACTTCAGCTCACACCGGTCAGACCGGTCATCACCACCGGTCAGACCGGTGCCCAACATATGTACAGGACCAGCACTCACACCGGTCAGACCGGTGCTCATCACCGGTCGACCGGTGTACAACAGAACCCATAAATGGCTCGAAACCACCTGAAAACCTTCTAAACGCGTCCAACAAGCCATTTCAAGCTCAAACTTCTCCCCCTTGTTGGCAATGCATGAATCAAGCCAAAAATGCAAAACTTTCAACCTAGAGCTTCTCAAATATACAAAATTCAACAAAGAATGCTACACACATCCAAATGAGCAAGTTAGATACTCTACGGCTTCGTATCGATCTCAACTACATGATCACCAAGTTTCACAACCATTGGACGAAGCTAAGATGGATTTTGGCAATTTTGCGAAAAACTTGCCTCTCATGAGCAAAGTCCTAAACATGATCAAAGCATATCAAAATGGCAAAGCCACACAAACTTCATGCTAGGACAGCCATTCTAACCATAAGACCATCACAAACACCCACAAGCACCTCATGTCATGTCAAAGCCACCGAGCCATGTGCCTACTTCTATTTATGAGACTTCGCATTGGTAGGCATCATGCAACGGTTTAGCACCCAAAGCAAATTAAATTCAGCACGTATGACATGGGAGCATATTTTCCAAGCATTTTTCATTTCATTTTCAGATTTGTAAATGGTACATGAAATGTCTTTGCGACAAAAAGGAACTTATGCTCCTCCACAAGATAAGTCAAGAGGGCTAAACATTCATGATGGCAAAAGAGCCTTTGGCCCCATATGATCAATAAACTAGCTATCCAACCACAAATTAAGTATAGCAAGGCCACACAAACATGTCAAGAGCATGTAAAGGCATTTACACAAGAGAGAGCATACATGTGACATTTTTCAAAAGCATAGCTATCAACCATGGATTATTCATCAAGATCATCAAGAGCTAAGCCAAACTAACCGTAGCATACCAAACAAGCTCACAAAGACATATATCTCATTCCATGGTGAACAATGTATATGAAAGAAGCTTTTCCTAACCAATGCATATGATACAAAATGCATGCAATCTAAGATACAAGGATGCCTATACATCATGTTACATATGCCATGCCAAATGCAAGAAATGCACAAAGGAAAGCTATACATATGCTACAAACCGGCTCCTCGAGGGGAGGCAAAACGGGCTCGACACCACCGGCAAAAGAGAGCTCCCACACACCCAACTCAAGAAATCAAACACACACCAAGTTCCCCCCGCAAACGAGTGAAAGTGGCTTGATCTAGGGGTTTGGTGAAAATATCGGCTAGTTGGTCATGTGTGGGTACATGGATCAAAGCTATATTTCCTTTCTCGACATTGTCTCTCAGAAAATGGTACCTCACTTCTATGTGCTTGGTTTTGGAATGGAGCACTGGATTCTTTGCAACGCTTATGGCACTGGTGCTATCACATTGAAGTGGGACATGGGTATACTCCTCACCAAAGTCACTCATGGTGTAGGTGATCCAAAGGAGCCGAGAGCAACAACTAGCAACGGCAACATACTCGGCCTCGGTCGTGGATTGAGCAACACTCGACCGCTATGCGGGAAGACCAAGACACCAAAGAAGAACCCAAAACTCGGCAAGTCCCGGAAGTGGACTTCCTATCCAACCGACACCCGGCAAAATCCGCGTCCGAAAAACCATGAAGCGCCAAAGAAGAGGACGCGGAGTACCAAAGGCCGAAGTCGGGAGTGTGACGCAAGTACCGAAAATTCGCTTCACCGCTTGCCGATGCGAAGTCCTTGGAGACGCTTGAAAACGAGCGCACGGACACACCGAGAACCGTATGTCCGGCCTCGTCGCCGTCAAGTAGAGGAGTGACCCGATCATGCTCCGTACTCCTTCCGATCCACGTGTTCACCTTCCTCGTCCGCATCAAGAGCCGTAGTCGTACTCATCGGCGTCGTCATAGCCTTGGAGTCCTCCATCTTGAACTTCCTCACAATGTCCTTGGTGTACTTAGCTCGGTGCACAAATGTTCCTTCCTTTGATTGCTTGATTTGTAGCCCGAGGAAGAACCGCAACTCACCCATCATGCTCATCTCGAACTCCTCGCTCATATCATCCGCAAACCTTGCAACAAAAGAGTTAGACGAGCCACCAAAGACAATATCATCCACGTACACCTACACAATCGGGATATCTCCGCCCGCTCTCAGGCAAAAACAAGGTCCGATCGACCTTCCCCATCTCAAAACCTCTCTCAAACAAGAACCCCCTCAACCCGCCATACCAAGCTCTAGGCGCCGCTTCCAACCCATACGGCGCCTTCCTCAACTTGTACACCGGTGGGGGTACTTCTCGCTCTCAAACCCGGAGGCTATCTCACATACACTTCTTCCTCCAACACTCCATTCGAGAAAAGCACTCTTCACATCCATTTGGTGCAACTTGAACCCTTTAGCCACGTAAAAGGCTAGAAGGATCCTAATCGCCTCCAAACGGGCTACGAGGAGCAAAAGTCTCCTCGTAGTCGATCCCCTCCTTCCGACCGAACCCCCCGGGCAACAAGTCTCGACTTGTTCCTCACAACCTCACCCTTCTCTCCCTCTTTGTTTTTCCACACCCACTTGGTACCAATCGGCTTACACCCGGGGGAGGGTCAACCAACTCCCACACCCGATTCCTTTCAAAGTTCTCCAACTCCTCATGCATCGAGTTAACCCAATTGTGATCGATAGTGCGTGTCCAATGTCTTTGGGCTCGAAAGAAGCAACAAATGCAAGATGAGCAAAATGGGAATTGTTTCGAACCCTCGACCGTGTAGTGCGTTCATTCATGTCGCCGATGATCCTCGAAGCCGGGTGATCCACTTGAACTCGCCGGGGAGGTTCTCGCCTCGAAGCTACCTCCCCCTCAACATCGGCTTCTCCTCGTTCTTGATTTGTCGTCGTAGGTGTAGCGAGAGGGTCCATCCATCATCGTAGTCGAAGTAGTGGGTACATGTTCGGCCGGGGGCACCGCACCACCATCCTCATCATCACCATGTTCATGCTCCTCCTCCCGAAAGATCTCCTCGCCAAGCTCATCATCACCCGCACACTCAAAAACAAGCCGACTACGTGGCTCGTCTCGTCGAAGGTTACCTCGCAAGTCTCCACGATTTGGTTAGTTTCAAGATTGAGCACACGATATGCTCTAGAATGAGATGCATAACCAAAGAAAATGCCATCGACAGACCTAGCCTCAAACTTATCCAACTTCCCGCCTTTCTTCGAATGAAACACTTGCAACCAAAGACATGGAAGTGACTCACCTTGGGTGTGCGACCATG
This sequence comes from Cenchrus americanus, assembly GCA_947561735.1. Classification (NCBI taxonomy): domain Eukaryota; kingdom Viridiplantae; phylum Streptophyta; class Magnoliopsida; order Poales; family Poaceae; genus Cenchrus; species Cenchrus americanus. Next base: position 156,920,562 of record OX387242.1, on the reverse strand, counting down.
CATCAACTCATAGCATGTCTTCTTCTTGTGCACTCGAGGTATATCCCCGTTCGACACATAGCATGCGGTATTCACCGCCTCGGCCCAATACCTCCTCGGAGTCCTATGCTCATCAAGCATCGTCCGAGCCATCTCGCACAAGGTCCTGTTCTTCCTTTCCACAACACCATTCTCGGGGAGGCGTATACGGACTCGAAAACTCGGTGCGCAAGACCCAAGTCATGACAAAAGGTTTCAAAACGAGAGTTCCCGAATTCCGAGCCATTATCACGCGGATAGCTCGTATGGCATCTCCGTGCCTCTCGTTCCTCAACCTCAAGACTAGATCTCGAACAAAACCAAACGTCTCCCCCTTATCCTCCGTAAAGAACACCCACGCATACCGAGAATAGTCGTCCACCACAACAAGGACATACCACTTCCCACCCGAGATCGCACACGAACCGGGCCAACAAGGTCCATATGGAGCGACTCGCATGGACGCTCGGTCATCACATCGGTGAGAGGCGGGTGAGAAGAGGCCACCATCTTGGCATGCCTACACGGAGCACAAACCAACTCTTTCTCAAGCCTCGACCGTGGCAATCCTCGGACCAAATTGAGTTTACTCAAGCGTGACAAAAGGTCAAAGCTCAAGTGACCCAACTTCCTATGCCACTTCCACAACTCACTCGAAGAACCGGCCAAGAAACAACGCTCCACACCCGAAGACTGAGAAAAATCAGCACGAAACACCTGACCCTCGGGAACGACCATACAAACAAGGTCCCCTCGAGAGTCCACAATCCGAGAACCACCTGGCCGAAACAACACCTCAAAGCCCTCATCCAACAACTGGGACACAGAAAGCAAATTGTACCCCAGCGATTGAACAAGAGCAACACGCCTCAGAGTGATCTTGTCACTCACTTTTATCTCACCTTCTGAAAGCACACGCCCACGCCCATTGTCCCCAAAGGTGATGTACCTCTTCGTCACCACCGGGACGAGACTTGAGAACCACCCCCTGTCTCCGGTCATATGCCTCGAGCAACCGGAGTCAATCAACCAAATGTTCTTCAAGTCTCCCACCTGAAATTCAAAAATAGGCACGTGAGCGAACAAATGACTCAGCACTGGGGTTAGTACCAAAGGAGGAAAACCAGTGCCGAGCCATTTGCTCGAAAGTGGGGTTAGCACCAACCAAAGCATCTCTCCTACCAAAACTACCTCCACGAACACCACCACGGTAACCACCCTGAGGGAACCACCCCTCTCTGCCTGGAGGAGGACCAAAACCACGCAGGAAAGCCCGTGGAACGTCCTTCCTCTCCAACTCAACGCCACGACTCCTCCAATCCCCGTATTGAGCACGAGGAGGAGAACGCCCGGCAACCGACCACCCGCACCCTTTCCCGGCCCAACCACCGAACCACGACCGCCGAAACAACCCTCGCACCCGTACGAGCTCGAAACCCGAACATCCGTCCGTCCGTGCCCGCATCGGTCCGACCGGTGCCCCACACCGTCCGACCGGTGTGACCGGGCAAGCAACACCACCCGCAGCCTTCTTCTCTCCCCAAGCCCGAACTCGTCCTCACAATCGCCTTGCCCCCGGGCATCCGCATACGAGGCTCAAGTACACCATTGGAAGGGTGGTACTTGTCCTTGTTAGCCCACTCCTTCTCCATTCTCTCCTCTCGCTTCCTCTTGAAGCAAAACTCCTCCTTATGGCCATCTCTCCCACAATAGCCACAATGGAACCTCACAAGCTTAGGCTTTGGCTTGGGATGTGGTCGCTCACTCGGTTTCTCTTCACTCAAACCCTCCACCGGTTTCTCACCACTAGCCTTCTCACTCTCCTTCCCAAAGAACACTTTCCCCGAAGTGCTCACAAACTTGATAGGCTTTTGTAGGTCATTTGTGGGTGTAGGAAACACGGGTGGAGCTGGGGTTGTGTCTAGTCGGTTCCTTAGATGGTTAGGTTTTGGTGGGAAATCATTTTTGTGGTGGGTTTTTGGTGGCTCCGGGATATTCTCTCCACTTCCCTCACCAACCTTGTTTGCCCCAAGCCCCTCACCATCTTGCCTCTTAAAGGCCTCGATCATCATTCTCAACTGAGGCTCGTGACCGGACAGCCCAACCCATCAACTTCCTCAAATCATCATTCTCATCCGCAAACGATCAACATAATGTGCAAGCTCCAAATTTTTCAATGCATGCATTTCACGAGTAGAGCAAGATGTAGGCATGGGTTCCTTCAATTTAGCCTCGAGCGAACTAGTGTAAGCATGCATCTCATCAATCTTAGCATGCAAAACGGGGCAAGAAGTGCAAGCACCTAGCAAAGCAGGTCTAGACTTAAGCTCGCCCACTTCAACCCTAAGCACATCTAGTTCCTCACACTTGGAGGCATGCTTCTCCTTAAACAAAGCAAGATCAAGCAAGGAATATGGAGCAATCAAGACAATCATTCTCATCAGAAACAACAGGGCTAGCCTTAAGCGAATCAATCTCAAGCTTGCTATCAAGCACCCGTGTCTCTAGCTCGGCCCACTCTAGTCCTAGCATCCTCGAGTGAAGCCCTAAGTTCTTTCCTCATTTTCTTGGCCTCTCTAAGCATGTCATCACGGTTATCAAGCAAAGAGCCAAGCCTCTCATTCTCCTGGCGCAAGAAGGGAAGCTCATCACGCACCTCGTCGTCGGACTCGCAGTCCGAGTCGCTCCGTGTGCTCTTCTTGTCGCCGGAGCTCAACGCCATGGTGCGAAGCCATCTCTCGCGGAAGCGCTCGGCCCGCTCAGGTTCTTGGACGACTTCTTGTTCTTGCGGCGATCTCCCTCGTCGTCGCTGCTGCTCGAGCTCGAGGTGGAGTACGCGGAACTTGAGTCGACGTCGCTCGCTCCAACCATCGCTCGGGCCTTGCCTCGGCCCTCCTTCCTCGATCGTCGCTCGTCCTTGTACTTGTTCTTGTGCTTGCTCTTGTGGTCGCACCTCGAACGGTACTTGCCATCGTTCATCCTCGGCTTGTGCTTGTAGCTGTCCTTGTTCTCGGCCTTCTCGGCGGCCGACGACGAAGTGTCCCGGCTTGCCGCACTGAAAGCAAGTCCTCGTGTTCCTCCTCATGTTCACGCGGTTCTCGTGCAGCCTCTCGAACCGCCTCGTCAACGGCGCCGGCTCGTCCTCTCCAAGGTCATCAAACTCCTCATCCGGCATAGACATCGAGAGGAAAACGAGAACATCCCGGTGGATGGGTTAGGAGTTAGTCTTTCCTTTAGAACCACCAACGAGGGCAAGACTATGGGAATCCGTCGGTCCCTCGAGCTTGGCGATCATGCCCCTATCCACCTCAGCCGACTTGAGCTTCGAGAACGCCTCGTTCACCGTCGAGTATCATACCTCTCCGACTCGACTATGGCCTCGAACTTTCCGCCCCATATCGTACGATCCAAAGAGTGTAAGAGCTTGACCGCTCTATCATGATCATCGTACGGGAGCACGTCCACATTGGCCCTCATGTTGTTCACCACCACCGTGAACCTGCGAAAAAAAGGCATCGATGGACTCACCGGGGAGATGAGTGAAGTTCTCGTACTCTCTCCGTAGGTCGCATACAACCGTGCCCTCGAACTCGGGTGTTCCCAACATGAGCCTCCTTCAACACCGCCCAAATCCTACAAGCCAAGTGCTCGGTGTGCACCCGATCGAACTCGAGCCGACACAAAGCACGAAACAAGTAGTCGACCGCCTTATTGTTGGCGTCGAATCCGTCCCTCGACCCCGGAGCAAGGAAATCCATCGGCCGGACATAGCCCTCGTGTCCACCGTGACATCCCAAAGCAGCTGACCCTTTCCGCGGAGGAAGGCACCCATCCGCTTGCTCCACATCTGGTAGTTCTTGCCATTGAAGTGTGGAGGACCCGAACCCCGTTCCTGGTACGCCATCCTTGGATCTTAGACTGGTTAGAGTCAATAAAGACCCGAACCGGCTCTGATACCACTTGAAGGACCAATACGGCGAACCAGAGAGGGGGGGGGGGAGTGAATGGGAGCCGATAAAAATTCTTCTCGAAGGAGATGAAAACTCCAACAAGACGAACGCGGCTTCCAACACACGTCTCCGACTCACTACCAAGGTTGGTCAAGCCCACGTAGCCACTGGAGTGCCACTGGACCTAGGAACCAACACGCAACCTTCCGACCCGAGAAACGCAGCGGGAAAAACCAAACCTCGAGTCTACAGACCCACACCGGTCAGACCGGTGAGCACCACCGGTCAGACCGGTCCCTACAAGTGAACCTGAGCAACTTCCACTAAGTGGCTCTACACCGGTCAGACCGGTGAGACACACCGGTCAGACCGATGGCGACCGAAAGCCCCCAAGACACCAAACGGGCCAACCGACCACCAAACGGACCCAAACTCGAAACGAAGCAGCACCACGGGACAACAACGAACACACCAAGACGTTCACCCGAGCAAAAACCCACAAGGGCTCGCAGTCGGCCGACCGGTCAAGAGCACCGGTCGACCGGTGTAGCCGGGCGGCTCGGGATGAACAAAGACCCGCGGGTCAACTCCCCCAAATCCAAATCTCGATCTCCCGAATCGCTCCACGGACTTGAACAAGACTTTGGGGATATCAGGAACACCTCATGAGGAGTCCATAGCCAAGTTTAATCCCACCAAATCTCGTCCAAAAAGGAGGAATCGAAGAAATCCCGCCGAAAGCACTTCCAACCCAAGAACTCATGAAACCCCAAAATCGAGCACTTTTACTCACGGATTTGGGAGGGGAATCACAGCCCAAAGAACCACGAAGGGTTCCCACAAATTTCCCCCATCAAATCCCCAAGAGAAAAGCCCCGAAAACACCCCAAAGAAATCACGAAGAGAGGGCTCCGAAAATCACCACCAAGAACAACCGGGGAAAACACATCCAAACCTTGAGGAACCACGCCGAATCATCTATACATGAAACAAAGGTTCGTACAAGGTCTAGCAAGCCGCCCGATCATCCATCCCTCTCTACAAGATCTCTCCGTGAAGCTCTCTTGCTAGTCCTAAGGAAAACCTAGAGAAAATAGGTGGAAAATAGGAAAACTAATGAGCTAGGGTTCCAAGAGTTGGTCGTCATCCTCTCACCTCTTGGGTTATATCGAGGCAACCGAATGTCTAAAATGCCCTTCTCTAACAACTAGGGATACAAGCCCCTCAAGGGCGGATTTGGAATTCTTGATGTCTTCACCATCGGACGGATGCCCGGCGACCGCACCCGCGTAGCCTCGACGCAAGCCATGCGATCCCGACGCGTGTCCTCCGCTTCGAAGATTCCGGGACCGCGTCGCCGCACACGGCCGACCGGTGCTCCTCACCGGTCGGACCGGTGCGGTGCCGCCGCACCTCCGTCTTCGGTTCTCCGGTCTTGGCTTTGTGGATCAACCAAGGAACCCAGTGGTTTTCTGGTGAACCACCGGAAACCCCGCGAACTCGGTGTAGCCTCCGCCAATCTCCACTCATGACTTGGCTCCCACGTAGTCCCGGCTCGACCTTGGTTTTGAGGATCAACCAAGAAACCGTCTATGACTTCATCTTGCTGTTCATGCCACCATGCGGCCCGCACTTGACCCTGTTGGCCACCGGGTCCCTCGAACGAAGCCTACTTGTCTTCTCCACACCTGGAGGCCTCACCGGCGACGACCTTTCGCGCTTGTTCTTCACCTGCACCAACACCAGTCAAGCCGCAACCTGCACCTGCAATACTTAGCCAAGAATCAGTCCACACAACGTTGTCAATCACTCATCACACAAGGAAGCGACCTTCCACCGGTCCTCGAACCACACATGGTCCTCACCTTCCGCAGCCTCCGGGGCCTCTGGTGTCAACTCCTGCATGGGCACCCCTGCAGGGATGTCACCTCCCTCAGTGCCTGCCAGCAAACGACACGCGCATCAGTGCCTACGACTACTCGTCCTGGAGTTCTACAGCTTCAGGAAGGGTACTCACCTTCGACTACGACCGCCTCTGGCAGCGGCGCTTCGGTTGCCGGGGCTCGGTCGCGGCTTGGGCCTCGGGAGCGGGATCCTCGACGGGCGGCGCGACTTCTCCTGCCTCTGCTGTCGAGGGCTCTTCCCCGTCCCAGCTCAGATCTGTGGATTTTCTGCAGAAGTATTCACAGAGGGTTGTCAGACACATCGACTACCGCAGCAAGTACTACTCGTGAGGACGGGGTACTTACAAGTTCGACCGGACGATGGTCACGGCCGGAGCACCGAGGATGCTGGCAATGTCAACCAGTCCACCCTCGGCGGGCGTCTCTTCCTCCGCCTCTTCGGCTACTGCCTCCTCCACGGTGGCGGCGGCCGGCGCAGACGTCTCCTGCGCTCCAGAGGTCACCACCCTTTCAACGGTGGCGGCCACGGGTCCTCTGCTCTCTGCTGGAGCAGGGGGCTGGCGCTCCAGCTGCGCCAGGAGATCCTCGACAGTGGGGGCTGGACTTCGGCTTCCAGCCGGTTCCCCCACCGGGTCCCACACACCTTCGTCGCCTTCTTCGACAGGCTCCGTTGGCGGCACCTCCTGCACACAAAGGGAGACTACCCGTCAGCAATGTACTCGAATACCGGGTACTCGACCACTCTGCTCAAGATAACTTACCTCTAGAGGCGTGGTCTCTGAGACCTTCATCTTCTTCGCAACCCGCTTCTTGGTGGGGTTGCGCGGCTTCCGCGGCGGCGCAGCAAGGCTAGCCTCCAGGCTAGCCGGAGGGTCCTGAACAAGTGGAACATGAGGCAAGCCTGGACGGCTAAACCTCGACCGCAGTTGGAAGCGGTCCTGAAGAGTCTCTTCGTCTTCTTCATCGTCATCGGAGGTATCCTCCACGATGACGGTGTCGTCGCCTTCACCGACTTCGCGGCGCTCCTTCACCTTCCCCTCCACCGGGATCTCGATCCCGCTCGGCGCGCCGCGGCTCGAGACGAACCGCTTCGCATCATCCCGCGCAAAGACACAAGGCGTCAGCAACTCTACTACAAGTACTCACTACTCGACGAGGGGGGTACGGCTACTCACCTCGTTGGGCGGGCGCGCGGCGGAGTACTCCTCGACCGGCACGCCGTGTACGGCGGCATGTCCTTGAAGATGCGCGACAACCTCTCGATGATGTCGTTGTCGTCCAACTCGCCCCCGCATCCGCGACGAGTCGTCGTCGCCGGTGTACTCGAAGCCCAGCGTATCCCGCGCCATCGCGCTGGATCCCGCGCTTCATGAAAGCGAAGGCCACGTGCTAGGCCCTCAGTCCAGCTTCTCTGAGCATTCGAATGCGTGCTAGCAGCTCGGGAGCCGGATCCCCTCTTGCATAGTGGGCTCTGTGTTCCACCACTCGCAATGCCTGGGCTGCCGTCCGCTTGGCTTCGGCAGGCCAGGGTGGTGGTTGGTGATGTAGAACCACCTCGTCTTCCGTCCGTGTTGGAGTCCACGAGCTTGTACGCAGTGCGATCGATCCGCGGCGTCTTCCCTCAACTGGATCCCGGCCCCTCCGACTACTCTGGGGTTGGAGGCACTGGGCTGCGGCTTGACGCGGAAGAACTTCCGGAAGAGCACCCAGTGCGGCTTGATTCCAAGGAAGGCCTCGCAGAAGTGGACGAAGACCGACGTGTGGAAGATGCCGTTGGGGTTCAGGTTGAGGTACTCGATGCCGTAGTACCCGAGCAGCCCCTTGAAGAAGTCGCTTCCTGGGAGCGCAAGACCGCGCTCCACGAAGCGCGAGAACATCGGGATCTCGTCTTCCGCCTTCTCCATCGGATAAGGATCTCCTGCGGTGGATCTCCACATGTCGACTTCCTTCTCCCTGATGAACCCACTGTTCAGCAGGGTGTGCAGGTCCTCTGTCTTGACCTTCGATTTTTTCCACTCGCGGCTTGGATCAGCGCGCGGTGGAGACAGGGGCGGCACCGCATCAGTGGCGGCTGCGGCGACCTCTCGCACGGCTCCTCTTCTTCCCCGCCGCCTTGGACGTCTTCGACGGCGACGGCTTCATTCTCCAAGTGCAAGGAGTTTTCACTCGCATCCGCTCGGGGGCTACCCTAAAGGCTTCGGGTGGCGATGCGCTCAGATCTACTACGGCGGCAGCAGGCTGCTGGGAGTGGATTTGCTTCTAGATTCAAATGGAAATGACTGCGGCTCACTTGGGTGAAAAAACCCTAAGGGTTTGGCTTCTATTTATAAGCCAAATCGCCTCCGCAACGGGCGGCTGGATAAGTCCACGCGCGGCTGACTCAGCGGCTGCGCGTGTCTCTTCGTATTCTACTAGTCAACGCGCCTCACCTCGGGGGCTCGGCTTCTTCTACTCGACTACCTGGGAAGCGGCTAGTATCAAGAGCATCTCAGGACACATTCTTCAAGAAGACCCTTCAATTCGAGAGGAAGTACTCGACTCAAGGCTCGGGGGCTCCGTGCCACGTGTCCTTCGGTTTTTTCTCTCCGGATTTATCGGGATTTTCTTGCCAAGACTTCAGATGGACCCTCGGCCAGAGCCCGCGGCTCGAGGCTCGGGGGCTACTCCATGTGGATTGCGGTTCTGCAAATCGCATCTCCATGATGGTTTCGGCTTCAAGACAAGACAGGCATTTCTTGAAGACCTTCGAAGGCAGTTTTCGAGGACGCTTGGGACTACTCGAGAAGACTTCAAGATTGCTCAAACATCAGCTGGAGTACATTCCAGCCTCGGGATTCTTCGACTACTCTTGAGGACTTTTGACTTGTAGTACTCAGGGACGCTTGAGGACTACTCGTTAAGGCCGTCAAGACTACTTGAAGCTATCCTTCTCGACTACAAAGTACTCGGGGGCTTGTCGTATGGACCTCCCTGGGCCCACTACATCGGTGGGTACCAGGACCGACTACTCGGTGGGCCCCTGGGACTACCCGGCTTGCGCTACACGGCACCGAAGGCGTGGAGCACAAGGACTACACAGAGTAGTACTCGGTTAGGGATCTGTACATGTTCCGCACTGTATAGAGGTCTCCTAGACGTACTCGACTAGTACTCTTTCCCTACTCCGACTTGTAACCCCGCCTCCCGACTATATAAGGCGAGGCAGGGACCGATCTCAGGATCACCTCATACAATCCCCTACAACTCACGGCGCACTATTGCACCATCTTGTAATCGTGCCCTATCAATCCGGAGCTACGCAAAGCATACGGGACGTAGGGTATTATGCACCTCGCGGCCCGAACCTGTCTAAATTGTGTGCCACGTGTCTCTTCCTTCGAGTTACCGATCTCGGCGAGTCACAATCATCTACTTCGGGTACTCCCCGTAGTAGGTTGCCGGTCTAAAACACCGACACTACCTGGCCCGAGTCGGTTTTTGCCAATTTTGGGTGTCAACACATGCCCCATGTGTTTTTATAAAGCTTGCGTGCTAAAAAATAATTCTAAGGACGACAAAGCTGTTGTCAGCCGTTTTTACGCTAAGGGTGATTTTTATAGAAATCGGTCATGAATCTTCAAGCATCTTGCCACACACTGGGATAAAACTTCTTCAGATATCTTCCATTGAATGCCCTAGTTATCTGCTGTCCATGCAATGATTCCACCATATAGGAATTTTCAGAGCAAGCTCACACAACCTTGTATGTTCCTTCCCAACTTGGAGACCATTTACCAAACTTGTTGTTCTTAGATCCTATAGGTAAAATAGTTTTCCTAACCAAATCTCCAACTTGAAAAGACTTAGCTTTAACCCTATTATTATAAGCTCTAGCAACTCGCTTTTTATCCTTCTCAATTGCTTACAAAGCTTCCAAACGTTTGTCAGTCACTTCATCAAAGCATGATATGTATCAACACTAAGATCATTTTGCTTTGTAAGTCTATATGCGCCCAGATTCACCTCAACAGGTAAAACGACCTCTTGACCATACACAAGCTCAAAAGGAGTAACTTTAGTAGTCCCATGTCTAGAGATGTGATGAGCCCATAAAGCTTTAGATAACACTTCATGCCATCTTCTAGGATTGTCTTCTATCTTCTTCTTAATAAGCGTAACTAGAGTTTTATTACTAGACTCAGCTTGACCATTAGCTTGAGCATAATATGGAGATGAATTGAGCAACTTAATACCTTAGGAATTGACAAAATCACACACCTCTTTGGCCATAAAGATTTGATTGTAACCAACATTACCATCAAGAAAGCTAAGTACTCTATGTCCAGATGCAGAATTAACAAGAAAGTCGACTATAGGCATAGGGTTTTCATCTTTAGGAGTTGCTTTATTGAGATCTCTAAAATCAATGCAAACACGAAGTTTCTTTGTCACTTTTTTCTCAATAGGCACAATATTAGAGATCCAATCAGCATATCGACAAGGCCTAATAAACTTAGCATCAAGCAACCGATTGATTTCTTCTTTCACTCGGTCTTAAATATCAGGATTAAAATTCCTACGAGGCTGTTTATAAGGCTTGAAACCAGGTTTAATAAGTAATTTGTGTTCTACCAAATCACGACTTAAACCAGGCATCTCATTGTAATTCCAAGCAAAGCAATCCACATACTCTTTAAAAATCTTTATTAATTCAAGCTTAAACATAGGATCAAGATTCTTGTTTACAAATGTCGGCCTAGGTACAGTGCCATCACCAGTATCTACCTCCTCAAGAAGATCAACCGATGTAAACCCTTGTCCTAATTTGCCCAAATCATCAAGATCCTAAATGGCTCCACACGTATCGGTCTTATATGCCCGATAGTCATCAATTCTCTGCTGCAACCACTCTTTTGTTAAACTCATTGAGCCACATGAAGTGATTTAGCCGATTATCAAACGGCTTTATGATAGCAGGAATGAAACCATTGTTGGAACAACTTACAAACTCATAATCAGATAGATCTAAACCAGATAGACACTTTACATCATCATGCACACCTATAGAATGACTATCGGCTACAGCTACACAAGCAGAATTATCACCATGCACTACTTCTACTTCATCATTCACCCATTGTATCAACATTAGGTGCAAAGTAGAAGGAACACATTTATTTGCATGAATCCAATCACGACCAAGGATAAGACTGAAGTTACCTTGTGTCTCAGCGATGAAGAAAGCCGTGGCAAGCGTCTTGCTTCCAATAGTGAGCTCCATGGAGATTACGCCTTTAGCCCCAATTGGCTCACCTCCTCCAACCCTGCTAACGGTCATGTTGGTCTTGATCAGCTCCTCATCTGAACCTCCAAGCTTCTTGAATAGAGAATACGGCATCAAGTTGACAATCACACCTCCATCCACTAACATCCGAGAGACAAGCTTCTCACTGATATGACCCTTCATATATAAAGCCTTCAGATGATTGTCAGTCTCTCTAGGCTTCTGAAATACAGCATCCTTGGGCCCAAAGTCAAGATGAGCCAAGTCCACCTCCGTAGGCACCGAACCATCAACAAATAAATTAACCACATTGATCTCAAGGTTCATCCGCTTTGGAGAAGAACTGTAGTCCACAAGTTGTTCATAGTCCTTTGGGGTATGGATAGATGAAACTTTGTCATCACAAACTATGGGGAATGAAGAAGCGAAACCGGGTGGCGTTTCTGGAGACCCCGGTCTGACCGCCTGGTCACCCGGTCTAACCGCCCCAGGCGGTTGAACCGCCCCCTCATGCGGTTTGACCGCCCCTGTCTGGGTTGCTGTCTTGACTCTCCACTCCTTCACTTGTGGTACCATAGGCCTATAGCTATTGAAATGCTTGTTCCTCTTCTTCTCTAGTTCCTTCTCCCTTTTCTCACGTATCCTCGATTGTTGAAGCTTCCTCCTTTGAGTATGAGCTAGACCGGGAGGGCAACACCTTGGCAAAAAGCACTCCGGACGAGACTTGCTTCCACTGGCCTCGTGATCATTAGCAACATATCCCTTTTGAGTTGGTGTCACAACCTGATTTTTTGGCACAACCGGTCTTTTGCCACTTCCCTCGACGGGAACGTTCATTGTCCCAATCTGAATAATGTTCAGGCCAGTAGTCCACCCTGGGTCAATATCCATCTCCTGAACTTCCTCCTCTCTGATCTTGGGCTTGTACACCTTCTTCGAAGGAAATCGCACTCTTCTGGGCAGGGCATTCTGACCGTCTGTAGGGGGTGGTCTAACCGGGTCAGCCAGATGACCCTGCCCGATTTGTCGTGGAGCCCAGCAATCCCGTGTATGATTCGAGATTCTATCCAGCGCTGATCTCCTTGGTCCTCTCCATCCGGGATGGAAAGATTGCTGATACGGCACCCACATTACTCCATTATCATCATATGATAGGACGAAGTGAAGGAGCCCAATCTGAAGTAAAGTTTTGCCTCTGAGATGATTCACCTTTGAACCTGATGGCTGCCCTGGGAGACGATGCTGGTCTCTCTTGATGTGGAGGTGATGTCATACTTTTTTTACCGACCTATCACTTATAACGGCCTTTTGTTTAGAATATTTGTCAAATAGCATATCAAATGTGACCTTTTGCTTTGAAATGCTTCCCTGATTCTTTGCCACATTAAGCTTCCAGTTTCCATCTCAGGCCGCTTCGGAACAAGCATCTTTGGGCGGCCATGTGCAGGGGCGGCCTGACCGCCCTGTACCCCTGGTCTAATTGCCCTGTCCAGGACAGGCTCAGTTGTGTGTTGACCAAACGGCGTGGACGATCCTTGCCCCCCATGTTCTAAATCTTTGACAATAATCTTGAAAGTTTCTCTGCCATCAGGGGTCTTTTCATATGCCACCTCTCTTGTCAACTCTTTTCCCCTCAAATCGGGCTTAGATTCCCCGACCATCACGTTCTTGCCCTTAGTAGCTTCGGCTTGATGCGGCCGAACCAAGACCTTGGGCTGTTGCAACTCCATAGTGTTGATGGGAAAAGGTTGCTTATCCACTTGCATCTCATGAAGCATCAAACGACCTTCATTAATGGCCGATTGAATCTGACGACGAAACACATTGCAATCGTTAGTGGCATGAGAATAAGAATTATGAAACTTACAATATGCACATCATTTAATTTCATCAAGTGGAGGCATAGTATGTGAAATTTTAATGTTTCCAAGCTTAAGTAATTCATCAAAGATATGATCACATTTACAAACATCAAAAGTAAATTTTAATTCTTCTTGCCGACCTTTAGTAGCCAGCTTAAGAGATGCACAAGAACGAGCTTTAGACTTTGAAGGCCACACAAATTCAGCAACATACACTTCATTCTCGTTGTCTGAACTATCAGAATCATATTCAACAACATGCATATTAGACCGACGAGGTTTAGAGTGTTCTTTTTATTTATTCAGTTTTAATTCTTGTGCCATACCTCTAACAAGTACATTAGCAAGCGTATGAAATTCTACACCTTCTAATCTATCTCTAATAGCAGGTCTTAAACCTCTAGCAGCAAGATCAGAATCAGTAAGAGACAAATTAAAACAACGTTTTTTAACTTCTTTAAAGCGCTTAAGGTAATAAGAAACTGATTCCTCTTTATTTTGTCTAACCAATGTTAAATATGTCAATTTTAGTTGGTAGCTCCCTCTAAAGAAGTGATCATGAAACTTTTGCTGTAGTTGATCCCAAGAATCAATAGAGTTGGGAGCTAACGAAGAGAACCAAGCAAAAGCGGTACCAGTCAAAGACAATGAAAACAAACGAACTTTTAAAGAATTATAGGTACTAGCTTCACCTAGTTGAGCAGTATATTGACTAATATGTTCCCAGGTTGTACTGTTGTTATCACCACTAAATTTAACAAAATCAGGCATACGCCAACCCGGGGGAAAATCCACATAATCAAAATTGGCCCTATATGGTTTTTGATACAATCTAGTATTACCCATATCAACACCGAGTTTATTTTTCATCATGTTAGCTATATCTTCCTTAAATTGAGCCAGTTCATTCCTAGCAGCTAACTGAGATTGCATTGCAACTATTCTTAAGTTACTCAAAGGGGGTTGATTAGGATTTTGTATGCGATGCAAGTCGGTAAACACATCATTAGGCACACCATAAGATGGAGCAACATTAGGGATATGTGGTGATGTGTGAGCTATTGTGCTATACATTGGTGAAACAGTACCATAAGCATTATTTTGACTCTGAACCAATGTACTAGGCACAACCAACAAAGGCAACGGCTGATCCGGAGCCATGACCATTAGGCCAGACGGGGTGGTTAGACCGGCCTGCGGGGCGGTCTAACCGGGGTCGGCTTAGGCAATGGAAATTGCTCCGGATAAAACACTATGTGAAAAATTGGCTTTCGTAACGGGTGTAGATCGCCTTTGGTAATGGGCAATGCGCCCGTTACCGATCAAGTGTTACAAATAAGCCAAGAAAGGTAACGGGCAGATGCCCATTACTGATAAGACATATTCGTAACGGGCATTAAACAACGACCGTTACCAAAACTAGCCACCAGTCACGTGAAATGGTTGTTTTTCTGGGCCCACAGGGAACTTTCGTAACGGGCACCAAAGAAAAGCCCGTTACATAAGCTCAATATCAAAGACCCCTGATGTGTACCTGCGTCTCCACTATCTTGACGAAATGAGACACGTCTATTTCACGCGCGTCTCAGCACAACTAGTATTCGTAACGGGCATCAAACAACGACCGTTGCTGTAACACCCCGTGTTTTTGCTCAGTGACAATTTGTGCTAATGACCCACTTAACCACTCCTCTAACTACCCTTGAGGACACTAGGTCAACCCTTGGTCAAAGCCCTAGCTCAAAACCCCATTATTCCCTTTGACCCCTTGTTGCCATTCTAGAACTTTGGCACGTTCTCCAAAATTTCCCTAAACACTTCAAAACCATCCAAAAGGAAAAATGTGCAGAATGTTGAGGCACACAACTTTGCTGTTGAGTGGCATGGCTGGTTTGGAGTGTAGGAGGGTGAAAATGGCAAAACAAGGCCCTGGTTTACTGTTCATAGGCGCTGGGAAATGGGCCAAGTTGGCATGGCGTTCCCGCTCGATTGCTTGAACCAAACCCCTACCAACCTTTGTGAAAGTTGCAGAGTAATGTCTGATCTTCAACTTTGCTTCAGACCCTAAGATGCACTTTAGTTTGAAAATCTAGAGAAAAGCTATTTTGAAAACTGATCAGTGAAATGCCAACAACACCGGGAACGCTGAGACGCATTCGGGCGTGACGTCGTGCGCGGCCACGTCGGCCACCCGCCGTACGCGCCGTACCCTCTTCGGGCACGCACGCCGAGGCACCGGTGTGACCGCTGGTCACCGCGTAGCGCCGGCGAGCACTCACTCGTGCCGTCCATGGCAAGTGGGCGTGCTCGGTGGCGCCGATCCGCCGGCCGGCGCACCACCCGTGGCGCGCCATTGGCCGCCGAGCGGCGCACGTCGTCGGCCCCCGCGCCCGGCCTTCCCACGCGTGCAAGTGGCACCGGCGTGACCCCACCTGCCCCAACCAACCTCCCACGTGCTTATAAGCCAGCCCCGGCCGTACCTTGCGCTCACGCGCTTCCACCCGAGCCGCCGCCGCCCGCCATTGGAGCCGCCCGGTGTGAACCCCCTTCCAGTCGCCATCCGCACTCACCCAAGCACCTAAGCTCTTCCTTGTGCACCACAAAACCTCCCAAGCCGCTTGTTGAGCAAACCAAGCAGCACGATCGCCGGAACCCGAGTTCCCACGGCCGCCGCCGGACCGCCGCCATCGAGCTCGCCCCTCCGTCGATTCTCCAAGCCCGGTGACCTGCCTAGTGCCTTCCCTGGGTCACATGGAAGCTCCCCGTGCAGCATGTGGTTGATACCAGCACCTTCCCTCAACGCCGTCTGAGTTCCCGCGGGCGCGCCGCCGCTCCGCCGCCGCCGCTCGCCGGTGACCTCCCCGGCCGGTCCACCGCCGCCAATCGATCGCGGGTGAGTCCAATCGACGATCCCCGTCGCTTGTTTGTCTGGCCGCACTCCACCTCGCCACCGGCGAGCTTGCCTCCGCCGTCGGGCCTGAGGGGGGAGGAACCGAGGGTATTTGTGTGAGGATTTTAAAAGTTCTAGGGTCTGCGGTGTAAAAAGATTCTTCCCAGTTTTGTGTTTGGTCCAGCACCTTGTAAAATCGATTAAAATCGTAGAAAAATCCAAAAATAGAAAACCCAATTTTGCTGTGCTCGGTGTTACAAGAACTACAACTTTCTCCAAATGTGTATATACTTTTGAGTTATAGTTTTTGCTTGAAAAATAGGAATGTAGAATACTTAGATTTGTGTTTCTGCAAAATCCACACAAGGTCCTGAGCTAGATTTTGGATATGTTGTGGTCACTAGTATGTCTAGGTTATGTGCCAAAAGTTGCACACAGTTACTGAAGGGATCTTCCTGTATAAATTATTTTGTGATATTGATAAATCTGCCTAGATGATTTTTGTAGCTGGATATATAATTATTTTTTATCCCAACTTCTGGATATAATCATGTTATGCTAAAAATCATCTTTGGTGAATTTACCATGATTTTATCTCTGTTAGAAATATTATTTCCTCATTTATGCTTGTTTTGAATCATAAATATGTGTAGCATGTTTCATAAAGGCTATATGTGTGTTTATTAGTTCTTTGGGCTTGTTTTGGACCAGAGTGTGTGTAGGAGAAAGTTGGGACTCATTTCTGTCATATTTATTTTGATATGCATTATTCCCTTTTGTGCTAGCTAGAAATGCCCATAAATTGGTGTATTAATTCAGTGGTGCAAAAACCTTTCTCTTGCTGTCCAGAGGTATGCCTCCTGGTCAGTAGGACTAGTGGGTGCTGCTGGATCAGTTGGTTATGCTTTACTTATGCAAAAGAGTTCAAACTAGATTAATCTAGTAAAGGGAAAATAGGGAAATCACTCTCACTAGTGCATGACTTAAGGAGAAGTGTTAGGATAAGTAAAATGGTGCTATGAAAGTAATTTCCTTGCTGTTTGTTTTTAAATAAAATATTTCTTTAATAGATGTGCACACAATCACCTTAAAAAGAAGGCTAATTAGGCTTTTGATTATTTCTTTTAAAAGGAAAAATGTTTAAATACTTTTGTTAAGGTGAATATGGCCAACCATATACTCCGTGCAGCTGTTTGCTACTGTTTTTGAATTAATTTAAAATAATTACACTCCTAATCACTGCATTGCATTCCCCGTGTAGAAGTCCCCGACGGTAGCTATGCGCTTGTGCCGTCTAACGAGGACGAGGGAGTAGGAGGAGACGTGCACTACGTGACCGTAGAGCAAGACCCGGGCCAAAGTCCAGAAGTTTGTGTGTCTGCTTGTGCTGACGAAGGCAATCCCCGGTTCATTCATTAACCCCAGTGTTTCTTTAAAACTTCTGAATTTACTTCATGTTATTGTATGTGCATTTACGTTCAGGAGTTGAAATGAAACCCTAGCTGCATGATCCATAAGTACCTATGATCTTTTACTAGCATGTTAGGTCACTAGTTGCTACGCTTAAGGATCCGGTACAAGTCGAGTGATGTTCGTCACTCGCGAGAATAGGATCTTGTTTATGGAATAACCTTATGTTTAAATGGATTGCCCATATGGTAAGAGCATGGGATTTGGGCTCCGATCCAATGGCTTCGTTGGCTAAGTGTTTGAAAGTACTAAACACTTGTTGGAAATGGGTACGGTAAGCCTAGTGCCTAAATGAGGCGGTACGGGGTTTCACTATCACTACTCTTAGGGTTGCGGCCCCGGGCTCGCCACCCGAGTGCATGCGTGAGGCTGGGTGACCTTAGTGGCGTAGCCCAGATAAACCGTGTACTTAAGACTGTGAGCTATTATCCCCAAACCGAGGAATGACGGGAACCGCCTGGTTGGCGTACTCTCGGTGAGAACACCTTCCGTGTGTTTAGGTCCACCTTGCAAGTTTATGAATCAATCGATTGTCGACCTCTCACCATCATCTGAGACTACTTACCCGACTGGCCATGATATCCCTTTATGATGCAACTTTGTGAAGATTATTACTTGATTAATTGTTTGTACAACTTTGGTTGTAATAGTTGCTTATCTAGTAATGATTACTTCAACTATAACATGAGCTAAATATGGAAAGTAAGGATCCACTATTTAGCAACTTATTGGCAAACAAACCCACTAGCCAAAAGCCTTGCATGACTAGAGGTAAAGTCTTTCTTTTAGACGGGTAAGTCTTGCTGAGTATTAGTATACTCAGCCTTGCTTTATAAATGTTGTTCCAGGTAATGCATCCGATGTGTGGCCCGGAGCTGGAATGGGTGGACGATGAAGAGTGATTGCATCGTGGACAGGCCTCCTATGATGTGATCATATCGTTTAGTTATCTTCCGCTGTTTTCAATAAACTCTGAACCAGTTACTTTCATGTCAAAGAACTATGTTTGTAATAATGACCCCTACTCTGGACTCTCCTTCGTGGGAGTTTTAATGCATACGTTCGATCCTCTCTGTGTTTCCAAGTGATTTACCGGGTGTAAACCCGGCAACACTCAATGGGATGATTCTTTATTATCGCTTAATGACCAAATGGAGTGGTTTAGGCGATAGTACGGAATTATCTCGGGTGGGGTTGTCACAGCTACCACAACTAGTCACTGGTCACGTGAAATGGTTGTTTCTCTGGGCCCACATGGAACTTTGGTAACGGGCATGAAACAGAGCCTGTTACTGTTAAATTAACATCAGAGGCATTCTGTGAACCGGCGTCTCTAATGTCTCGAGGAAATGAGATGCATCTGTTTCTACACGTGTCCGCTTTCTCTCTATTAAAGCAGACGCTTTCTGTCAACTTGCGTCTCCTATATCTCGATGAACGGCCAGGTCCGGGGGCCCACCGGTCCGGACTGGTAACGGGATTTTATACTGCCCGTTACATTGTGGGCATTTTTGTAACGGGCTTTCCGAGTGAATCCTGTTACTTACTGATCAGTGTTTGTAACGAGCTTTAATTAACACCCATTACAGATACGGTGGCCATCCCTACGAGTAACTGCCCGAGTTGCGGCGGCATCCTAGAACCCGGACGAGATTTGGCGGCCACCGTGGTCGCGTCCCGGAACCAACAGGATATGGCAGCCACCACAGCAAGGAGACATCACAAACACATTCTCACATCACAGATATTGGCAAAGCAAGATCACAATTATAGACACGCTAGCTAGGATCACATCAAGTTTCAAGTTACTCTCATCAGGGCTTGTTTGTATGGAGTCATAAGAAAATAGGCTGAACTAGGCAGTATCTGATCCCAACCAAGCAAGCCATGCAGGTTTCTCAGGCAACAACACCTGACTAAAGAAGACTGAATGAGTTTTAAGTTTCTGGGCACAATAAACTCACGGTGCACCACTGTAGAACTTGCCATTTCGGTCGATGGTCTCCTTAAGAATGTACTCGCACAGCATCTCCCGGGCACGCTTTACATCTTCTGTGGAAACATCTACACGAGGTTTGAAATCCTGCAATATACAATCATTTATGAGAATACAAGTAGAAATCATTTTCTAAATCAGATGGAGAATATGAGCAGAGACAAGGTTGAGCATTATTATCTACTTACAGCAGCCTTCTTGATGTCGGTATGTCATCGAGTAGTCTTAACATATGGAATGCCACATGGAATCCACACAAAGAGGACCCCCGTGGCTGCATCGAGGTAACAAAATGACAAGTTAATGCAGTACCAAATAGGTAACAAGGGACCATAAAAAAACCTTAGTCTTACAGCGAGATTTGTTTTGTGCTTGAGTGTGGCTTTTGGCTTTTTTTCTTTCCTTTCGTCACTCTATACTGTGCATCACCAAAGGCCCTGTATGATCAGCAATACAAATTAGAAACACTAAGAGATTGATTTTTTGTGAACAAAAGATAATGTACCAAAGGCCCTGCATGGTCAACAATACCAATTAGAAACACTAAGAGATTGAATTTTTCTGAACAAAACCTTCAAGAAACTGACAAGTTCAAAACATTTTGGAGGTCTGGGAACTTTAGCAGGTGATGTTGTTTAGCAGAATCTAGATACCAAACCTCTTTGAACTTCATAATGATGATCACTATTACCCAGTGGCTAGTGCAGTAGGCACCCACCATGTAGTAATTGTTCATCATTGCATTTGAGATTGCTTTGCCAACTTGCTGAAAACGCTGAGAAATATTTGTTGAAGTAAACAAATCTGGATTTAAAAACCCAAAACTGATATGCTTCTCCACTGCCTTATCCATTATTTTCCTACAAAAAATCAAATTGTTAGCATGCATGAACTTTGCGGTCAAAATTAAAGAAATATCTTTTTAGGTTTTAAAGGATATACAATGTCCACAACCTCATGAAGGTAACATCCAGAGAAGCTAGGGTTATAAGGTTAAACACGCTACTGAATTCAATGTTTAACATTAAAGCACCACAACCACCTTTAAAGTAGTCTTGATCCACCTTTGCTGGAAAGGCAAGTTTATCCTTACTGTGTTCCATGACATAAGCATGCAACTTGGCACAATTGGGTCCAGTAGCCTTTACATTTGCTTCTGACAACATAGGTGCACCAGGCTTATATTTTGGTCGGTCTTGTTCTGTCCCATTAACACAGTTAAGAATCTCATCTTTAGATAGAGGTTTCCTGACCTGGTTCCCCTTCTGCAGTGGAGATTGCCTGGGCTCCTCATGTTGCAGAGGCTGCTGTACTTGTTGCATCTGCTGCTTAGGGGGAGATTGCCTGCGCTCGTCCTCCTGCTGGAGAGGCTATTGTTTCGTCTGTTGCTTATCCTCATGTTGCAGCTGCTGCTTAGGCGTAGTTTGCCTGGGCTCCTCCTGCTGTTGTCGATGCTCCTGCTGCTCGAGAGGCTGTTGTTTCGTCTGTTGATTATCCTCAAGTTGCAGCTGCTGCTTAGGCGGAGTTTGCCTGGGCTCCTCCTCCTGTTGTTATCGACGCTTCTGCTGCGTAGTTTTGCTGATCTGCTGCTGCTGCTGCAGCTGTTGAGACTTCTCTTGCTGACACTGAGCTGCAGCACCTCCATTTGATGTTGTACCCTTGCTACCTGCTGCGGCTTCAGGGTTGGGATGTCTTGTCATGGGTGGTATAATGATCCTATCCTTTGGCCATTGGATCCTTTGAACGAGAGCCGCAACTAGGGTTGCTACGTGACCCCCATCAATTGGTACAGGCAGAGGGTATTGACTCATATTGGCCCACACATAAGTAGGTTGCACCACAACATACCCATCCTGCATCGGTACTGAATGGCAAGCCTTTTGAGATGGAAAGACTTTCGCTAGTGCGAGCTCCACGGTGTCATCCAAAAGGCTACACACGGTTGGCTCTGTCAGCTTATCTACTGTGTCCAGCATAGGTAATCGACTATCACTGTACACCCCATTCGCTTCGTCACCGTTGGCATTCCAATGATCTTGCTCTCTGCCATCTTCCCCCTGACATGCGCATGTTCTTCCTCGCTGTCACGCCCATCTTCTTCCTCAATGCCATCCATATCTTCTTCCTCACTGCTACTAACAGAAGCTGGTAGTTGGGAAGGAAGAAGTGCATTTTTGGGTATGTTGATGCCTGATAATCTTAGATCATGGACAATTGATTTAAATGTTTTGTCCGCCATCACATCATGAGCATCAGACCTCTTGTTCCTCTTCCTCCTGTACATTCTAGTGAACTCTTCACCAAACCCTTTACCCCAGCCAAGTGAACTAGACATGCCTCGGACCCGACCTCGATGCTCTGGATTCTCAAGTGTTGCGGTGAGGATGACATCCTCCCTAACCCTAGAGAAAGAACCATCGCTACCCTGAGCTCCAAGTGTTTTCACCCTTTCTGCTACCCCCACCACCGCAGGGTTACTGAATGTTATGCCCCCGCTTCCTTCACTAGTATTCTTCTTCTTCTTCCCCACCCTTTCCCGCAGATAAGGTCTCGAACGTCCAGGAAATTGGTCCCAAGGGTTCTGTTTTCCTTCAGCAGCGAGCTTTGCATCCTCCTCCTCCCACTCTTTCCTTTTACCACGATAACCTTTTCTGCCCGTCTTGTGTGGCTTATTATGCAATGCTCTCTTTTGTTTCATCTCCAGGCTCAATTGCTGAAATGAAGGAGAATTGGTTTCCTGCACAAACATGTCCCAGTCTTGTTGCTGCAAAAAGGCATGCTTCGCAAATGGAGTCTCCTCTTTACTCACATATTTTCTTCTTAAATGGGCCTTGAACCGTCGTTGGAAGGTTCCAATCTGTGATATAGCTGCCTTAACTCCCTTCTTGCAAACAGATTCTTCCAGATTGGTTGGGTAATCTAGCTTTTCCTCTAAAACTGTAAACAGATGGTCCTTTTCAATTGGTGAGAGATCATCAACCACCTTGTTGATTGACACCCTCTCCCGAGCAATGAGACCACAGACCAATACAAATCTATCCCTCGCAGCATCTGGGGTAGACCAAAAATTGGCATCAAGTCCAGTTGCAGTTAATTTGTCTTCTGCCCATTTGGTTTGTGTCCTTGACCCGCGGGATCGAGTACTACTCGCAGCAGCTTGTGCGGAGTGACCCTGTGAAGAAGGTTCACTGACGATGGGCTGTGATGATGCACTAGAGGTAGAGGAGTTTGTTGTTGTGGGAGACTGCATAAATGATATGTCAGGTTTGTCAGTAGAGCAACATAAGCAAGACTGAAAATCTAAACTTAATTCTTATTAGATAAATTGATTTTCTCTGACGGGCAAAATAGCTGATACAGTCGTAAATAAAATCAGCATAGACATACACAGTTCATATTTTACTTAATTAGCATACAGGGATAGGTGCTAACTATTTTGTCAGGGACACAACAATATGCTTATATATCAAAGCAGAGAATAAATTCCTTCAACTGGTTCCTTGTCCAACTTGAGCAGCGATAGATTGTGTGTTCCATATGTACATGCAACAGGAGGATAAATCAGTGGTCATGACATTATATATGACAGCAGTGAAACAACACTCACAACACATCATGACACCAACAATAACAATATATATGACAGTAGTGAAAAAATTAACACTCACAACAAAGCATAAGACAGTCTAGTTATCACTACATTCAAAGCATAGCAGAATTAAAGTATGCTAACATCCTTTATGCTTTTCATGAATTTACAGTGCAAAAATTATAGCAGTAGGAACATGAAAATGAATTTCAACAGTTCATATAACTACATCTGTTAGCAACAATTTATTCACACAGACTTGGGGCAACAAAATCTATCAATCAAAACCACAGTCAATCAATTAAAGATGAACTATCTAGCCATGTCTCCCTAATTAATCCACATTGACATGAATATATAGCAAATCGATTTTGGTGGCCGATGAGAGAGAGGGCATTGGGGGTTCAAGCAGGACTAACCTCAGTCGCGAATGAAGTAGTTGTTCTCGTGATCCACGTCGGCTCGTGGCCTGAGGCGGCCGGCCGGCTCGTCGTCATGGCCAGGGACGACGTCGACGGATCTGCGTCAACCTTCTTTAGGTTGGCTGGACGTACGTCTGCACGCTAGTAACCGCGTCTTCGTCACCGTCGTCACGCAGGGAGCGGTGGGGCTGGAGAAGAGGAGGGCTGCGGCGGGGAGAGAGCAGCGAAGGCGAGTGGGGCGACTGGCGGCGGCGGTGGGGAGAATGCGAGCGTTGTGGATCTGTCTAGCGAGGAGCCGAACATGAACGACGCGCGTAACTGTGTTTAATGAAACTACTGGCATGCCCTTGATGGCTTTGTGTAACAATTAGAATTTCATGGGCACTATAGTAAATATAGGTGGGAAATTTTGAGCAGCACGCGCACGGTTGGCCTGCTAACGCTGACGAGTGGGCCAGTGTCATGGGCGACGATGGTTAGTGAACCCGGATCTCCATTGTTGGGAGTTGGGTCAGCGGTTATCTTTTTTATATTGGCTGCTGACACTGACGCGTGGTCCTGTCACAATTTTTTTTGGAATGAAACTTGCTTCCCTGATTTATTAGAGCCCATAAAATAGCACCTAAAAAATCATAAAAATTCGAACAATTCGTATTTGGACATTTAGTATTTGAATAAAATATCAACATTCACACTTGTGTGCCCAAGATTCTTAGAATCCATTTTTACATCCCATGTTAATGATGTAATAATTCTACTAACATCTAGTGTGCTCTAAAAAATCTACAAATTGACATGCCAACATAATTTGGGTACCTAGACTTGTCTTCAAAATTTCAAATGGTTTAGATGAAGGAATTATATACTTGTGTACAAATGTCTACATCTCTCACATAGTTTCCTAGAATGCTTGCTTGAACATTGAAATTTTCCACACTTTGCAACATGTTCGAACTCATATGCATTTGAAAACGTAACAAAACCTTGTGTTCACCTTAAGCTTACGAAATGTAAAGATCCGTCACTAATGGTTGTGTAAAACAAATATTATTTGTATGTGGTACATACAAAGAACAAAATAAGGCATATAAACATCACTCAACAAACGAATGTACACTAAACAATGAAATTAATGAATAGATGGTGATTTTAGAAAATTTAGAAAAAAAGTATCAAATTTGGACTAATAATGATGAAGAAATATTTGTTACAACATTTGGTTTCAGATTAAAAGGAGAAATGAGAACTATTCTTCATTTGAATAGAACTGGCCCCAAAGTCATTTGAATAGAACAACGGAGGAAGCAGAGGGCATCGCTGACATCCCGACTTCCCGATAAAATCAAATCCCCATTTAGTGATATCCCGTAATTTACATTCAAGATAGATAATGTTCATATTTATGCTTGCGCCTACATCCCGACGTTCATCCTGCTGACGGCGTACTCCACGGCGGGGCGGAAATTACGCGTCCGGAGGTCGAACTCATGATGGATGCGACACTCGGCGCTTCAGTAGTCGATGATCTCTTTGGTATCCGGCCTGTAGCGCCTACATCCCACTTCCCAAATGCAGATGTGGGGATTTTGGATGGGCAGCAACAGAATGTCGTTGTCGTCATCGCCGTCATCATGCCAGTACAACCACGCAATGTTGCCGAGATCCTGCTTGACGAGGTAGCGCAGCCGCCGCAGGTTGTGGTTCTTCCACCGGCCGTCAGGGGGCGACGGGCTGCCGCTAATTTCCTGAAGTAGTTCCATGGCTTCGGGGTCCGCCGGGTTGCAACGATACTTCAGCATCGCTAAAAAGTAATTGGCACCAGAGTCTTCCGCAGCGGCGGCATCTCCGATGAGCTTCAGACCCTTATCGGGGTTCCGCCGCCTCATCAACCTCACCTTCCCCTTGAAGCACAATGCCTCCGGATGATTGGCCTCGCGGAAGTGCCGCTCAAAGAACGACCTAACGTAGAGATTCTTGCATGCCAAACGAAGATCATACAGCGACACGTACAGTATTACCTCATCGGAGTTGCAGATGTGCCAGAAGGTTTAGAAAATGGGAAATGACCACATCCTTGATGGAGTGGATGATGATCTTGGTGAGAATTTCATCTGGCAGCTGCAGCATCAAGCACACCGCAGCGGCCATCAAGGAGAATGGAGCAAATAGCACAGCGACAGGGTTTGGAATATGAATGGCGACGAGGGTTGAAGTTGGCGGCGATGAGGGATGAAGTTGGCAAGGAGGATTGAAGTTGAAGAGGGATGAAGTTGGCGACTAGAAATGAAGTTGAAGGAGGCGACGAGCAGCTCAAGGGTTGAAGGTTGAAGATGGCTCCTCGGCCATGTCGTAATAAAACAATAAATGGAAATTGAAAAGGTGCCGCAGTTTGGCTGCTGCTGTTTACAAGTGGGCCCGACGTCATTACCCCGCCCCTTCTCCTTCCCGCCTAAGTGAAAGGCGACGCATGGCTTCGCGCCTGAGACAGATCCCAATGCGCAATCGAGAGGCACGTACAGGCAGTAATGGAGTAGTGGGTGGGAGCAGAGGCGCCTGACGGTTCCGCGTCTTGTCAATATAACTCCCTCGCCTAGTCGCCCTCCCCTTCTTTCTCCCCTGCTTCTTCCATAAGATTATCATCTTTTTCTTTACTTCTTCATCCTCCTCTTGATTCACCACTACAAATCTTCGGTCACCGAGAGAATGAGGAGATGGCGTCAAGGAGCCTACCGCCGTCGAAGCGGGGACGAAGGGAGGACGACGACGATGAAAGCCGCCGTTGGAAGAAGTTGGAGAAGGGGAAGGAGTCGGCGGCCAAGGACGCCGACGAGGAACCGCTCTTCGACGACAATAAGTTCGCCGCCGAGCTGCTCAGGAGCACCTTCAGAAAGCTTGAAGGTGTTGGCGAGGCCTTCGACATCAAGGTGCATCATGATGCGTACAAGGATCCGACCTTGAAGGGTCTTGCCTTCAGGATCCATGGGTTGGCTGAGAAGCTCGAGAACCTCCCCGTGGTCAAGTGGGCTGCCCGCCGCCACTTCTTCTTCGACGACGGCAGCTCCGATGGTGACGACGGCAGCCACGGCGACGACAGTAGCCAAGGCGGGGACGGCGGGACTCCGACTAATTGATAAACTCCTCTACCAATTAGTAACAATAATGTCTGTGTGCTTTTCTGTCTTCACTCGGTTCTTGGACATGAACTGCTTAGTTTGTCTGTCGATCATGAACTGCTTAGTTAACTAGCTTGGTTGTTAGATTTTGTATGTCATGAACTCGATCTAATATACGCGAGATTAACTGGAGATCTGTTGTGATGAATTAGATCTGCCGACGCTGACGCTGACGCGTGGACCAGTGTCATTGGCAACGATGGTTAGTGAACCTGGATCGCATTTGTTGGCAGTTGGATCCGGGCGGGCAGGCAACGGTTATCTTTTTTTATATTGGCTGCTGACGCTGATGCTTGGGCCTGTCACAGTTTTTTTTGGAATGAAACTTGCCTCCCTGAATTATTAGAGCACACAAAACAGCACCTAAAAATCATAAAAATATGAACAATTCGTATTTGGACACTCAGTATTTGAATAAAATATCACCAGTCAAACTTGTGTGCCCAAAATTCATATATTTCGTTTTTACACCCCATGGTAATTACATAATAATTCTAATAACATCAAATTTGCTCTAAAAAATCTACAAATTGACTTGGCAACATAATTTGGGTACCTAAACTTGTCTTCGAAATTTCAAGTGGTTTAGATGAAGGAATAATATACTTGTGTACAAATGTCTTCATCTCTCACCTACTTTCCTAGAATGTTTGCTTGAACATTGAAGTTTTCCACACTTTGCAACATGTTCGAACTCATATGCATTTGAAAACTTAACAAAACCTTGTGTTCACTTTAAGCTTACGAAATGTAAAGTTCCATCACTAATGGTTGTATAAAACAAATATTATTTGTATGTTGTACTTACAAAGAACAAAATAAGGCATATAAACATCACTTAACAAACGGAATGTACACTAAACAATGAAATTAATGAATAGATAGTGATTTTAGAAAAAATTAGAAAAAAGTATCAAATTTGGACTAATAATGACGAAAAAATACTTGTTACAACATTTGATTGCAGATTAAAATTAGAAATGGAATCTGTTCTTCATTTGAATAGAACTAGGCGCCACAGTCATTAGCGACGCGGGGTTGATAACCCGGGTTGGATTTGCTGGTCTCCCAAAATTTTACACAGATAATTTGAGTATCATACAAAAGCTAAACTACTACTACTGATTTCTTATTCTCTGTGCGAACTTCACCATTTCGCAGCGCAGCCTACAGTCTTCGCTGCAAAACAGAGAAATTCGAAGCCATCCTTTTTCCACGTCGCAGCCGCCGTCGGTGCCTACACTGATCGCCGCGCACCTGTGCTGGAGGCGGCAGTGGTCACCGCAAATGCGCTAAGTCGAGTAGTGGAGCGCATGCGCAGCCTTCTCGCGCAAAGGCAGACACCCCTCGTTGCTCAGCCATCTCGACGACGTCGTACTGCCACCGCCCGCGACCCGCCTCATGTACCCCTTCGCGGTGTCGTCGGTGGTGGCACCACCATTGTCTCTGTAGAGCAAGATGGCGTATAGATAAGCCGCCGCATCGTACCCACCCTCGACGGCGCGCCGGAGATCATTGTATCCCTTGTGTTCGATGAAGAAGGCTTTGATTCCGGAGAGGAAACAAGCCTCCGGATTCCCGAGACCGGTCAGCATAGCAAGGAATGCTTTGTAAGCGGTGGGGTTCCACACCCAAGAAATCTCATCTCGTATCCCCTCTATCGACAAACGCGGGCTGACATCGCCGTGGCCGCACACGCGGTGCATGGTCGAGCAAGTACCGCGTAGGCTGCGGATGTCAGCCAAGGGCCGCTCCGAGGTCGCACCGACGCGTGCCGCAATCTCAATGCGGAGGTCTTGAGGGAGGCCTAGCAGCAGCGATGACGGCTGGTGCCGCGTGATTCTTCCCGTCATGCTATCCATCTCCGGCCGGGAATGGTGATGATGAGGAGTAGGCAGTTGCTGTTTTTCGCAGGTAGAGATGAAGGGGCAGGGGATCTAATTGTTTTGGAAGAAGAAGATACAAGAGATTTGTTTCAAAACATGGTTTAAGTATGCAATGGAGATGACGTTTAGCTAATCCGTGTTATCATTTAATTCTCCATTAGAAACGATGTTTGTCTAATCCACGTAGAGACGATGTTTTGTTACCTCGTGTATCATTTAATTCTACATTGGAATCACTACCTCTGCAGCTCTGCTCTCAGCCATTGACTACCAACAGTTTCGCCATTGACCGTCTTGGGAACCTCTTCCCGTTTCCTGTGCTCTTGATCTTATCCCTTCCTCTCTTTTTTGAAGATGATGACTACATTGGATGTTTGGATGGATGTGTTAGTGTTAGTTTGTAGCAAACTAACACCAAAACTAACACTTTGGAGCCAAATATATGTGTTAATTTGGAGGTGTTGAAAACTACCACTAACAGTAACACTAACATCTACCATCCAAACACGGCCATTGGAGACGATGTTTGCTTATTCCGCGTATCATTTAATTATACATTGGAATCACTATGCCTCTGTAGCTCTTCTCTCAGCCATTGACTAGCAACAGTTTCCCGACCGTCTTGACCGTCTTCAGAACCTTCCCGGTCGTTCTTGTGCTCTTGATCTTATCAATTCCTTATTTTTTATAAAAAGGCATCGACGCCTTTCGGTCCTTCTCACTTCAAGTTGCTTCCTTCTTATCTAGATCTAAATCTAGCTATATGGTTCCGTCTTCTGGTAGGAGTACTATAAAGTGAGTCACTTGCTTCCTTCTTCTCTAGATCTAGATCTAGATAGTATATGGTTCCTTCTTCTGATACAATAAAGTGAGGGACTTGCTTCCTTCTTCTCTAGATCTAGCTATGGCGCAAAAAATAGATCCTGTAGGGTGCAAGCTTTTGCTTTTCTCTCTTCTTCCTCCTCCTCGATCTCTCAGTTGCTAGAAGAATTCTTGTGATAGGGGGTGATTGGGTTGCTTATCCCTCGAACACAGCTGCAAGAAGAATTCTTGTGACATACCCCTTGCTCGTAGCCATGTCCGGGGTAGGTAGCCCAGAACCTCCTGGCATCGGATGAACAATTTCATCCTGTGTCCAATGATCATTGTTTTCAGAATGAACAATCCTTCATCCTTTGTCCAATGATCATTGGAAACAAAAGTGCAGGTTCAGAAAGCATTGTGGTCTTATTACAAGCCTAGCCATCAACAGAGATGGAGCTTATTTGATGACCATGTGCAACAAGATCGACGACCTGCGAGCAAGATCAATGTGTGCGTGTGATTTTGCATATCTTGTCATGAAGATATGACCGCATTGTAACCTTGTTCGGATGTATCAATGATGACTATAATCTGTGTGTGTGTGATTTTGCATATCTCGTCATTAAGATATGGCCGCATTGTAACCTTGTTCTGATGTATCAATGATGATTGTAATTTGTGTGTGTGTGATTTTGCATCTCAAAAGACATGCTTTTGTGATTGTCTCTGCACGACAAGTTTTTGTATGATTTACCTACTCACTTGCAAAGCTTGTGATTATCTTAATAGTTTGGCAAATCAACTTGTTTCTCTCAGGATTCCTGATCTAGATTTGGTTAGTGAAATTATGCCAGATTGTTGGAGGTGAACTCTTTTTTTACTTGGCATATCTTTTTAGAAGTTGGCAAAGCACAAGATTTGCCATGTAAAATTTGGCAAACTCTTGGAGATGCTCTAATCCGTGTCTCTTTTGATGTAATCTGATCGTGATTTCGCATATCTTCTTGCCCATAACAAAAGCGACGATGGTTCATTAGTCCTCGTCTCTTGCCCGTAACAAAGGCGACGCTGGTTCGTGAGTCCTCGTCTCCTGCCCGTAGCAATGGCGATGCGGGTTCGTCAATCCTCATCTCTTGCCCGTTACTGAACTGAAGCAGAATATAAACAGAGTATATATAGTATCTTTGGTAGAATATATTACAAGCAGGATTCAAATTCCACCACATCCCATATATTTCAAAAAGGATTGAAATTCCACCAATACATTGCATCCTTTATATTACAAAACGGATTCCATTTCCACCAATAGACACATCCTCCGGCATTACAAAAAGGATTCATCAGAAATTAGGCTTGCTTTTTCTTCCTTGATTTCTGTATATGGATTTTATCACTATGGTCGCTTCGCAAGTACGGTGTTTTGTTAGTTCCGAATAGTTGGGGCTTGTATGAAGTGTCAAAGGATGGAATTTCGTCAAACTGGTTGTATTCCTCCTCCTCAACAACAACATTTTCAATACCCACAATTCCTCTTCCGTCTCATTTGTTCACTGACGCCGCCCTCCTGCTTCACTGCAGTTGAGTGCTCTCTGACTTCAATTATTGGGCTCTCGAACTAGTAACGGGCGTCAAATGCTCATCGGTAACGGACTTTACAAGCCCGTTACCGATAGGTTTAACATTTGTAATGGGCTCTTTTAACATCTGTTACAAAGAATTTATGTAACGGGCGTTTAAGAAGCCCGTTACCAGAAGTCCACATTGGTAACGGGCGTTGTGGAGGACAACCCCGGGGTCGTCCTGGCGCGCTTATAGGTAACGGGCGCCAAACAACAACCGTTACAAATGTGGGTGGATGTAACAGGCGTTAAGGGCCCGTTACAAATGTTGCGTGACCTATTTGATGTTTTCACGTAGTGAAACCCCATCGGCATAGCATACAGAGGAGCTTCAGGTGAAGCTTCCTGTGCTGCTGATGTGGTCGAATGTAGAACCCCGTGTGAATCTACTTGAGGGATACCATTACTAGATATATTAATAACACGTTTACCCTCTATTTTTTCAAGGCGAGTAACAACACTAGCAACCAAACTACTCTGATCATTAAACGCACATTCAAATCTATCTGTAATAGCAGATAATTGCGTAACTAGATCAGGAGAGGATGCTTGACTTACAGTGGGTATTACCTCAACCTTGTCCTTGTTCAGTTTGATCGTCAGCAACTAAAAAACTTGATTGAGTGTCACCTTGCCTGAACGATCCTTCTTGGCGCCAGAGAGAAATTGCTGCTTCATGCATTCTTGCAGCTCTGTGTAATTCCTCTGGTCTTCTTCGTTGAGTTCTTCGATGTTCACCATGATCACGTTTTTCTTGTCAAGGTCGCACTGTGATCCCATGCAAAAATCGAAAGATCGGTTGTGAAACGAGATCTATTCCCCAACGGAGTCACCAAAAGTGTGTTGACGCTTTTTCCGGTCGAACACACGAGTGCGCTAGATCGCGCGGTCGTCGGAAATTAACTCGCCGAAAACTCCCAGCACGGGCCGATCTAACCGCCTGGGGGGCCGGTTTAACCGCCTTGGACAGGAGGAACACCGAAAACCTAGATTCGCTGCTCTGGGAGGTACCCCGTCGGGAACAGTGCGCCTAGGGTTGTCCTGAGATCGGCAGGCCACTCAGAACTCCCTCAACTGTTGTGGAGACGAAGGAGGAGAGCAAAGGAGGTTGGAAAGGCTGGGGTTTAGAGAAAATAAGGTAAAAATTGATAATGATGATTGGATCCTAGGTCTCAATCGGCCACGACACTTTATGTTTATAGGGTGGGAGGTCTTGCCCTGCAAATAACACTTTACAATACGGAATCAAGCTAAACTCTTAATTCTACCCGAAATCGGGGTGACCCGGTTAGACCGCCCCCGGGGGGCGGTTAGACCGCCTGGTCCCCTATGTGCCAGACCGGCTTCAGGACACCCGGTCAGACCGCCCCTGGGACCCGGTATAACCGGCCTTTCCTGGCCCAAGTCGGCTTTTGGCAATTTTGGGTGTCAACAGTTTTGCTAGAAAGCTACTAGAGAATATATTTTTTTATTTTGGATCTTGAAATCCACTAGTACCTGGTATTTTTCATCTAATACTAATGGGTGCATTAGTGATGCGCCCCCGTGAGGGACCATTACTACCGAGTGGAAGTGACACCCGGTACAAAAGACCCTGTTAAGTACCGGTACATTTGTTCACTCGGTACTAAAAGATCCGACCCCTTTAGTACCGAGTGTTCCTCTAGCCCGATACTAAAGGAGACACATTAGTACCAGTGGCAAAAGAAACTCGGTACTAATTAATTGTCTCATGGCCCCCCTCGAGCCTCCCCTGCTAGGCTCTCGCTCCTCTTTTTATGTCTCCCTCCACCACATCTTTTCTTCCAAGTCTATCTCTTTCTCCTTCACATACCTTATCTATCTCCATCACATATCTCTTTCTTCCTTCCCCAGGACGTCGCGAGGGCGCAAGAGCGAGGCGGGCGGCCCTCTAGGACACGGCAGTTCGCGGGGAGCGTGGCCTCTAGGAGCTGGTTCGCGGCTAGAGGCCTCGATGGTGGGCTCAAGTCTCCATGAGGGCAGGTCTATCAGGAGGCCCTAATAGCAGGCGCAGTAGGAGGTGCTAGAGACAAGGAGGTGGTGCCGCGACTAGAGGGTGGCGCAGTCGATGCGGTTCCCCCTCACCTGCGGTGCGCTGGGTTGTTCTTGTTGTGAATCTGAGATTTGATTTCCCTTGTCTTCTTATGATTAGATTTTTGATCTTGTAAAATCTGAGATGTATTTGTGTTCTTGTATTCTTATGATTTTTCCTATGTAAAATTTGAGATGTATGTGATTTCAAAGTGTATATTATGTGTGTGTGATTTGCATTCTAAATTTTGATTGAGATGTTGATTGAGATGATTGGAAAAGATAAAAGAGAAGAAGATGATTGAGAAAAAGAGAAAAGAAAACACAAAGAGAAAGGATGGGAGAACATAGGACGACGGGGCATACGGGGGTGTTGACGGTTGAAACACGTAACAACCTGCGATCCGCAAGCGTACGGACCTACACCTTTTTCACCACAGGGTGACCCCCAAGGTTCTTGTCAATCCGCGGAGCAAGGCGATTGCTAGCGCTTAACCAAGCACTAATCTAGTTGATAGGAAAGCCTTGAAAGAAAGGATACTCTAAGGTAAAAGCAATCTAACCTAAGTTAATCAAACAAATCTAAGGTTAAACTAGATGGCAAACGGTAGACACAAGAGAGAGATTAAGATAGATAATTGTTCCCTCCATAGGGTTTAGGATCACATGAACATGCATCTAGTACATGAAAAGGGTGTTGCCTAAACTAGCTTCATGGCGGTTATGCGGCCGCTAAGCCTTTTCCCTCCATCGTACTGTCACTACGCAAGGTAATCAAACACTTTCACGTATAACCGCATCTATGCCTAAGCATCCATAGGATTAAGCTAATCACCACGATTACCACAAACCCTACTAGGACCACATGTTGCGCAAACATATGTAAACAAAGCATATGCGAAGACATAGACCATAAAGCATTGATTGGAATAAGGTTCATGTATAGATTACATATCATGCATCCATCTAACCCTAGGGACGAACGGAGACATTACCCCATCGTCTTACACGGATTGAAGCACATAGGGGTGATCATGACTCTAGAGAACATCGTCGATGAAGATGGCGGCGATGAATCTTGGGAACACCCCTAGGCCAGCGGCTTGGAGTCCTCCTCTTTCTTCCTTCCCTCCGCCAGCGTTGATCCTTGTGACGAGCTCATCCAACTCTCTCCCTCATCTTGCGGTGGCAGTTTTCTGTTGAATGGCGTTGGTAGAATGATTTGTTCGATGTGGTGGCTGACGGAGGAAGAGGCAATAATTAGACGAACACCTAGGGCTAAGGGGGCGCCGAACTGGGCCCGGAGTGGGCTGGGCCGGTTGGCCCAGGCCCATTTCGGCCCGGTTCGACCCCGGTTTCCTTCCCGGTTGCTTCTTGCATGATTTCTTATTTGTGTGCACTTGCATGTGGGCCTTTGATGTCTTTCCTTCATGGTTATGGCTTGAATCCTTGCTATGCAAGCTTCGCTGTTTTCTGGTTGAGTCCCTGAATACTTGCACGTTTGAAGGACCGATACGGCGAACCAGAGAGGGGGGGAGTGAATGGGAGCCGATAAAAATTCTTCTCGAAGGAGATGGACACTCCTACAAGATGAACACGGCTTCCAACACACGTCTCCGACTCACTTCTCAAGTTGGCCAAGCCCACGTAGCCACTGGAGTGCCACTGGACCTAGGAACCAACACACACACCCTTCCGACCCGAGAACGCAGCAGAACACCAAACCTCGAGTCTTCAGACCCACATCGGTCAGACCGGTGAGCACCACCGGTCAGACCGGTCCCTGCTAGTGAAACTAAGCAACTTTCACTAAGTGGCTCTACACCGGTCAGACCGGTGAGAAACACCAGTCAGACCGATCGCAGCCTGAAGCCCTGAAAGCCCCCAAGGCACCAAACAGGCCAACCGACCACCAAACTGACCCAAACTCGAAACAGCAGCACCACAGGAAAACAGCGAACACACCAAGACGTTCACCCGAGCAAAATCCCACCGAGGGTTGCACCGGTCAGACCGGTCAAGAGCACCGGTCAGACCGGTGTAGCCTGGGCAGCTCGGGATGAACAGCACCCGCGGGTCAACTCCCCCAAATCCAAACCTTGATCTCCCGAATCGCTCCACGGACTTGAACAAGACTTTGGGGATATTAGGAACACCTCATGAGGAGTCCATAGCCAAGATTAATCCCACCAAAACTCGTCCAAAAAGGAGGAATCAAGAAAATCCCGCCAAGAGCACTTCCAACCCAAGAACTCAAGAACCCCAAAATCGAGCACCTTTACTCACGGATTTGGGAGGGGATCACATCCCAAAGAACCACGAAGGGTTCCCACAAATTTCCCCCATCAAATCCCCAAGAGAAAGGTCCCGAAAACAACCCAAAGAAATCACCAAGAGAGGGCTCCGAAAATCACCACCAAGAACAACCGGAGAAAACACATCCAAAGCTTGAAGAACCATGCCGAATCATCTATACATGAAACAAAGGTTCATACAAGGTCTAGCAAGCCGCCCGATCATCCATCCCACTCAACAAGATCTCACCATGAAGCTCTCTTGCTAGTCCTATGGAAAACCTAAGGAAAATAGGAAGGAAAATGGGAAAACAAATGAGCTAGGGTTCCAAGAGTTGGCTGCCATCCTCTCACCTCTTGGGTTATATGGAGGCAACCGAAAGTCTAAAATGCCCTTTTCTAATAACTAGGGATACAAGCCCCTCAAGGGCAGATTTGGAAGTCTTCATGTCTTCACCATCGGACGGATGCCCGGCGACCGCACCCTGCGTAGCCTCGACGCAAGCCATGCGATCCCGACGCGTGTCCTCCGCTTCGAAGTCTCCGGACTGCGTCGTCGCACACCGGTCAGACCCACCGGTCAGACCGGTCTGGCACTGCTACAGCACCGTCTTCGGTTCTTCGGTCTTGGCTTTGTGGATCAACCAAGGAACCCAGTGGTTTTCTGGTGAACTACCAGAAACCCCGCGAACTCGGTGTAGCCTCTGCCAATCTCCACTTATGACTCGGCTCCCACGTAGTCCCAGCTCGACCTTGGTTTTGAGGCTCAACCAAGAAACCGTCCATGACTTCATCTTGCTGTTCATGCCACCATGCGGCCCGCACTCGACCCCGGTGGCCACCGGGTCCCTCGAACGAAGCCTACTTGTCTTCTCCACACCTGGAGGCCTCACCGGCGATGACCTTTCGCGCTAGTTCTTCACCTGCACCAACACCAGTCAAGCCGCAACCTGCACCTGCAATACTTAGCCAAGAATCAGTCCACACAACGTTGTCAATCACTCATCACACAAGGAAGCGACCATCCACCGGTCCTCGAACCACACATGGTCCTCAATCTCCCCCTTGATGAGTGCATTGACAACACCCACACGAAAGTAACAAGAGACAAAAGAAAAGTAAAAGAAATGAACAAAAAGAAACTCCAACAAGCGATCGAAAGCCAAACAAAGGCAAGGAGCAAGATCACTTGAAGAAGACAAGTCTCGGACCCCTTAGGCAAGGGCAACGGCTCAACACATCCGAGACAAAAACCAAGCTCCAGCAAAGAGCGCAAACCACCGAAACAAAGCTCGAACAACCACAAAGAGCTCCCCCTGCACACATGCAAGCTCCCCCTGAACCAATGCACCTCCCCCTGGACGAATGCATGCAAACCACGGTGAAAAACAAGGGCAGCTGCAGCAACTTCAGCTCACACCGGTCGGACCGGTCATCACCACCGGTCGACCGGTGCCTAAGATGTGCACGGGACCAAGACTCACACCGGTCAGACCGGTGCTCCTCACCGGTTAGACTGGTGTACAACAGAGCCCAGAAATGGCTCGAAACCACCTGAAAACCTTCTAAATGCGTCCAGTAAGCCATTTCAAGCTCAAACTTCTCCCCCTTGTTGGCAATGCATGAATGAAGCCAAAATGCAAAACTTTCAACCTAGAGCTTCTCAAATAGACAAAATTCAATAAAGAATGCTACACATGTCCAAATGAGCAAGTTAGATACTCTACGGCTTCGTATCGATCTCAACTACATGATCACCAAGTTTCACAATCTTTGGACGAAGCTAAGATGGATTTTGGCAATTTTGCGAAAAAACTTGCCTCTCATGAGCAAAGACCTAAACATTGAGGAACCAAGTTGAGAAGCACCTTGGTCAGTGTGTGATGAGTGATTGACCGGATGGTTTGAAGCTTTGTGTGTGTAGTGTTGAGTTGTGTTGTGTGTGTTTTATTTTGTGTATTTACCTTATTGTTTATATGGTGTGTTGTCAATGCACTCGTGAGGAGTGGTTGACAATGTTGTGTGGACTGACTCTTGGCCTAGTATTGCAGGTGTTGGTTGTAGCTTGGTTTGCGTTGGTGCAGGTGAAGAACAGGCGCGAAAGGTCTTAGCCTTGCGGGGCCTCCGAGGAGTGGAGAGACAAGTAGGCTTGGTTCGAGGGACCCGGTGGCCGACGGGATCAAGTGCGAGCCGCATGGTGCAAGAAGAGCAAGACGAAGTCGTGGACATGGAGCCGGTGCATCGGTGGTGGCCAAGTCAAGGAACGAGGCAAGACTGAGTAGACCGTCTGGGTGCCGGAGGTGAAAGGCTTGGCGAGCTCGACGCTTGGCGTGGTGAGGCTGGGCCGTGTACGCGGGGTTTGGTGGTTTGGCCACAAAACCATCGGAGGAGGGTTTCTCGGTTTGGGCCTCAAAACCGAGCCCGAGGGCCTGGCGTGACGGAGACGGTATCCGGGTGTGTCGGGAAGCTTCGAGGCGGGCGACACGCGGCATGATCTAGGTGCTTGCGTCGGGAGGACATAAAGGCCTGATGGATGCGCGGTCGTCCGATGGTGAACTTCATGTGTTGACCAAAACGCCCCTGTGAGGGCTTGTGTTGTACTCCTAGTGTAGGGGCACTTCGGTCTTTTCCGGAGGGCCTATATATAAGAGGAGGGGGCTGAATTTTCAGCCAACTCTTGGGCTAGAGGCTGCTGTACTCTTTCATTTTGGAGTGCTTTGGGAGAGAGGGAGAGAGGGGAGAGTGGCTCTTTGATTGGAGCTTTTTGCCATCTTAGATTTGGTTTCTAGGAGTGGCTTGTAATCGATTGGACAAGATATTCATAGTGATTTCATCCTCTAAATCTTGTGCCAATCTTTCTATTCCCGAATTTCTTTTATTGCTTTTTCGGAGATCTTTTTGTGCTATTTTCGTGCTTGTTTTTGGTGCCTTTGTTCTTGGTGTGATTCCGCGGATTTGAGTGGGTTTCTCCCCGGATTTCTTTGAGGGAAACATGGATGGATGTCTAGTGCATCTTTGTGATTGATCTTGTGCCCTCAAACGCCGGGAAACCACTTCGATTCAAGGATTTTCGTTCGGTGCTCTAGCTTTTGGTGGTGTTCAAAGGATCCGCGATTCCCGATGATTTAGGGAGTTAGGAGACGAAATTTTTGGGGTATAGCATCCTTGGTTGACGCTTTACATGTCCCCAAACTCTTGTCTCAATAGCTACTATCATTAGGGAGATCCGGTGATGGATTGGGAGTGTTAACTTTCGGGGTCGAGCAGTTTTTAGTTCTGTTCGTGCTTGGCGGACGGTCCGCGAGGGCCAGGCGGACGGTCCGCGTGTACAGTGTTCTTCGCGTGTTCTTCATGTTCTTGCTCGGCTTTGCTTTCGATCCGATTTCGTTTTGGTTTTTCGTTGCAGCCGGTTTGCGGACGGTCCGAGCTTCAGTAGCGGACGGTCCGTGGCTCGCGCGGACGGTCCACCCGGTCTTCGCGAACGGTCCGTTTTTCTCGGGTCGGTTCTGGTGGTTCTGTTCGCTTTAACGGACGGTCCGCGGCTCAGGCCGGACAGTCCGCGGCAAGGGTGCGGACGGTCCGCGGTACCCGTGGCCGGACGGTCCGCGCGGCCATCGCGGACGTCCGCCCCCGCCCGGCCGGACGGTCCGCCGAGCCGGGCGTCGCTTTGCTCTTTGGTTTGATTCCTCCCTCTTTCATTCGTGCTTCCGCGTGTGTTTCAAGGACTCGTTGTTTTGGCGATTGGTGTGTGATTCGTTCCAACGCTTGTGTGTGACCGGGTTTTGACTAGGGTATAGGCCGGGTTCTTTGAGAAGAATTTTTATCCGGCTCCTATTCACTCCCCCCCTCTCTAGTCGCCATCCGATCCTTCAATTGGTATCAGAGCCGGTTGTGGATTCTTTTGGCTCTAACAAGTCTTGAATCCATAGGGGGACTAGAGGAAAGAGGTGCTTTTGCTTGCGAGCTTGGTTTGCGCGTTTTGAGTCCGACGATTTGGAGTTGTGCCCTTGGAAAACCATAACTTGAGATACCTTCAGTAAAATGGGCATAACTTTTCGCTCGGTGCTCCGTTTTGGCTCAAATTTTTACAGCGGTTTCGTGACTCCATTTGTAGGTGATCCAAAATATCTAAAGATCATTTTGGGGTCTTCAAAAATTCAGAAAAAAACAAGAAGATAATTGAAAAATCCTCATTTAAGTCTCTTGCGGCTTTGTCTTGTTTCTTCTGGATTTTCTCTAGACTTCATTTCACCTTATTTTGAGCTGAAATTTTTTGTGCCTCTATCTTTGGTGCTCCTTGTTCAGTGGTAAAATTTTGGGAAAAAGATAAGATCCTTTGCTATTGAACTCGTCAGTTGTTGTTAGTGAATTGAGGCTTTTTGAGTGCTTTCTTTGCATCGTTGCTTGTTCCTCGAGTTTGCTTTCAGCTAATCCTAACCAGTACTTTTATTATGGCACCAAGTTCTTCTCCTTGTGGTTCTTTGAGCAGGAGGAGTATGGAGGGTGAGGCGGAAGCCGAAGTGGAGGAGATGATATCTCTCATCGAGGACTATCAAGATGGTGACATCAAGAAAGGCGAGCTCTACCACAAACTAGGAGGCATGAACCAAGGTACACTTGCCAAAGCTATCTTGATCCTATGCAATAGGTTGGATGATTGTGAGTGTGATTGTGGAGACTTGCATAGGAGAAACATAGATTTGTGTGATGCCTTGCGTAGGAAGAATGAGAAGATGAAATGCTCTCTTACTAGGTTGAAATGTGGTATGGCTCATTGGAGGTCTCGTGCTTTGAATTCTTGCACTTCTTGTAACACCATGCATGCTAAAAATGATGCTTCGATTGCTTCCATTGCATGCTTGAAATCTGAAATTAAGGTGTTAAATTTCAAAGCTTCTTTGCCTTGCAAATCTTGCGACGCCTTGTGTGCTGAAAATGAGAAATTAAAAGACGAAGTTAATTGGCGCAAAATGCATGTTGAAGCTTTTAGAAGAGCATGCGACAATCTTGATTTTGAGAATGATGAATTGAGATCATCTCTTGCTAACTTGCAATCTGAAATTGACTTGTTGAAATCCAATGCTTCTATGCCTTGCAACTCTTGTGTTGTTTTGAATGATGAGCTTGATATGGCTAGGAGTAAGATTGCTTTGTTAGAGACAAGTGCTTCTTTACCATGTGTTTCTTGTGAGTCTTTGCATGCTGAAATTAATGAATTAAAATTGACTTACACCACATGTGTAGACAATCTTGAGCATGATAGGGCCGAAATTTGTGATATAAAATCCATGCCTTGTAGCAAGTGCTCTTTGTTTCTTGTAGAGGATGCTTGCCATACTTCTTGTGATAATGATGATGATGATGCTTTGATGGGTGTAAATGATGATACTTGTTCATGTGGTCTCATTTGCACTTCATGCATTGATTTGGAAAGTGAAGTTTTGGCTTTAAAGAAAATGCGCGATGATATGAGCGCCAAGTTAGTTGAGCATGATGAGGTGAGTGCCAACCTTGAGAAAGAAAATGAACTCTTGCGTACCACATATGCTAAATGCATTGAAGAAGAAATCAATAATTTGTGAAATATGACATGTGGTACTTGTGAGCGCCTCAAGTCTCAAAATGAGGTTTTGCGCACAAGGTGCAAGAGTTTTTGTGCCAAGGGTTTGGATTCATGCTTCTCGTGTCACTCCGATGTTGATGCTTCTAAATTTGCTTCTTCTAAACCGGAGTCGACTTCTTCTCTTGAGTGTGAGTCTTTGGATGGTGGTAAGTGTGCTAGTGCTTTGGATAGCTCTCTCATAGCTAGTCCTAAGCTTGTTGCTTCTTCCGGTGTTCCCCAAGGTGATTTGAATGGAAAGGGTGCCTCCCACATATTTGGGACTCATATTCCCAAGCTGAGGTTCCAACGCACCTTTTGCAAGGATGGGCATACCATTGAGTTTTGCTTTCGCCGTGTGAAGCACGAGCGACGTGTGCGTGCTAAAGCTTTTAAGAAGCCACGTAGCCTTTCTCATGGCACGTGTGATTCTAATGTGGGCACCAAGTTGGATGTTGGGGTTGATGCTTCATGCTCTAAGTCCCAAGGGACTTCCCACTTACAAGAGAATGGTGATTCATCCACTCAGACCGTGCCTCTCGATAGGCCTTTGTACCATTGCTCTCACTGTGGGAAGGATGGGCATCAAGAGACTTTTTGCTACCGCCGGGCAAGGAGAATACGGCAAGGAGGTGCCTCTAGGCCTTTGGTTGTTCATAGCCCTTCTCATGGCATGAACACTTGTGAGCCTAAGAAGGCGCGATTTGTGGACGGATTTTATGACACCCTTTCTAGTGAGTTAGGCCATGCTCGTGGACATGCTTCTAGTGTTTCTTGTGTTGGTCCGCGACATGCTTCCCGTGGTGCTTGTGTTGGTTCTTCTCCTACGACCCTGAAGGATCTTTGCCTTTTTGCTTTTGGTAGCACTCGACTTTCTTCGCGAGTGACTTCTTTGAGGCATGGTTCCAAGGGTGTTCGAAAGACTTTTCATTCCAACCGGCATTTGCATCATGCTAACCCACATGATAGGTTGTGTGCACCACTTACCCGTGTGACTAAATCTTGGATTCCCAAGTACGTGCTTGCTAACCCTTTGGGATCCGAGGCTCGGTCTTTCTCGTCTCCTTGTGTGTAGGTATGGAGACGCGGTTGGAGAACATGAGCTCAATGGAGACATGATGGTTCTCCACACCGTTTTAGATGGCTCTTGAAAGCCTTTGTACACATGTATAGTGAGTTTTCTTTTCCCCTTGTCCTCTCTTGTATATACTTGTGTCTTGCTTGTGTGAAAACCATGGTAGGCTAGCCACCTTGTTCATGATAGCTTTGTGATCTTGAATATCTATCTTGCTATCTTTGTATGATTTTATGGTGGATGTTATTTATGAACATCATGTCATGCTTTATGGTTGATTGCTCGGATATGTCATGTTGTTCATTCATATCATGTTTGTCTAGCTCGATGGTACCTTTCTTGTTAGCATGTTTGTCCCCCATGTATATCTTGTCATGCTAGCTTTGTAATATATGTTGGTGGATGATCCATGTGATCTTGTATCATGCCTTTGTTTAGTTCTTGTATATTGTTTGGCATGTTGTTCTTTGGTATCATTTTGGTTTAGTGTTGTACCTTGTTGACATACTTGCTTGCCCATGCTTATTCATATTTGTGCAATCATGTTACAATGCTCTATTTATGTTAATTGATATTATCA
Source organism: Cenchrus americanus (assembly GCA_947561735.1). Classification (NCBI taxonomy): domain Eukaryota; kingdom Viridiplantae; phylum Streptophyta; class Magnoliopsida; order Poales; family Poaceae; genus Cenchrus; species Cenchrus americanus. The sequence continues at coordinate 156,878,116 of OX387242.1, read as the reverse complement.
ATGCATTGTGTAGCATGTTGTGAGCTTTCCTTGGAGTTTTGGGCTTGTCTTGTCTTCCAGTTGTGTTGTTGTTCCTCTTTTCGATTGGTTTTAGAGTTTTTCCTTGCTCTTCCTTTTCCTAGCTTATTCTTTGTTAGTTGCCCTTGGTTGAGGGGGAGCTTGGCTTCTTTTGATAGGGAATTTGATTCCAAGAAGGGTTGTGGCTTTCTGGGTAGTCTTTGTGATCCTTAAATTGATATTCCTTCTATGGTATTCAATTGGGATCTTTGTGGTTTTGCAATTGGTACTTTTTCTATGGTACTCAATTGGGACCTTTGGTGGCTCTTCTCTCGCTTGGAGCGATTCTTGGTTTGTGTGTTCCCTCGTGAGCTTTATTGGTGTTAAGTCAAGTTCCTTGTCTCCCTATGCATTCTGCATTGCATTTGTATCATATTTCATGATGTGTAGACTTTGGTAGGTTTGACATTTGTGTCTCGCATTCTGTCATATATCATGTTCCTTTTGATGTACATATCTTCCTATGTTGCATTTGTATCATATTGCATTTTAGGATGATGAGCTTCTCCCATATGCCTCATTTGAGTTTCTTTGGCTACTTGTGAGATATTGGTCATGTGTGTGGAGAAATGGCTATGTGAGGCTATGCTCTTGGAATATTTGAGATATATGTGTTGTGAGATAGCCTTTTTGAATCAAATGCTAATCTTGACTAAATTTGATGAAATATGCTCCACTCATGTGTAGTAGCATATCCATGTCACTGTTTGGTCTAAATGTGCCTTTCATGCTTAGATTGTGCTTGGATGTCTCTTTCTTGCATTTGGGCCAAAGGCCGATATCATTGTGAATGTTTAGCCTATGTTGCATTCATGGAGGAGCATAAGCTTCTTTTTGCCGCAAAGGCACTTCGTGTACCATGAAATGAATTAATCTTGAAAAGAAGTGTGTATGCTTGAAAAATGCTCCCTCCATCATGTTCATGCTTAAAATGTCTTATCTTTCACACATGGGTGCAAAACATGTTGCATGATGTTCACCAGTGGAGAAGTCTCCCCGAAGTGGACACATGTCTCATGAGCTTTAACATGACATGCTTTGCTTTATGGGTGTTTGCAATGATCTTTTGTTGAGAATTGGATATCCTTGTATGATCTCTGGATGATATGCATGTTTTTGGCTAGAATATGACATGGATAGGCTTTTACATTTGAAGTGAACCATCTTTTGATATAATTATTCAAATCTGAAAATTTGCTTTGTCACATGCCTATATTTCCATATATTACTTGTGGCAATGCTTTGACTATGTTATGATCCATATATGTGCTCTTTGTCTCATTTCTAGCCTTTGTCACTAAATTTGGCCTATTTGAGAAGCTCATGTAGATGTTTATATGCTTTGTTTTGCATTTCTGCATTTTCACCTTGATTCATACATTGTCAACAAGGGGGAGAAGAGGTGAGCTTAATGAAAAATTCAGAAAACTGCATTTAAAATTTGGGAGTTTGCTCCACATGTTCAGGGGGAGCTTGCATTTGTGTAGGGGGAGCTTTGGTGAGTCTCCTTTGTTTGCCTGAGTTGTGCTTTGGTGGTTGCTTTTTGCTTTATCACGTGTGTTTAGGGTGAGCTTTGTATGCTCTTTGTCCCTAGTGCATGTGTTTAGGGGGAGCTTGTGAGCTTGGTGTGCTCTTTTCTCTATCTCATGAGTTTAGGGTGAGTTTTGTATGCTCTTTGGTCCTAGTTCATGTGTTTAGGGGGAGCTTGTGTTTTTTTGTGCTCTTGTGCCGGTGGTGTTGAGCCCCTTTGCCTCTTCTTGAGAAGCCGGCGGTTGACTTATGTTTTCGATTATTCCATGATCGATGTTGAGCCCTTTGTGCCTCTTCTTGAGGGATCATGCATTCTTGTCTCGGTTGTGTCGAGCCGTTGCCCATGTCTTTGGGGACCGAGACATTGAGTTGGCCTTTGTGGTTTCTCTCATGCCAAGTGACCTTGTTCTTTGCTCTTGTGTGGTTTTCTTTCACTTGGATGAGGTGTTCGGTCTTTGCCCTCTCAAACCATTTCTTTGTGCTCACATGTTGTCAATCCGCTCCTCAAGGGGGAGAAATTTGGAAAATCAAGTTAATATGAACCTTGATTTGATGGTGATGAGCGGTTGACAAGTGTTTTGGTAAGAGTTTTATGGCACTTTGGGTTGAGCATTTTGGTTTGATGGCTTTTAGGGATTGCATGTTGGTAGTGTGTCTCTTCAATTGCGCTTAGCCCTTGTGCTTGCTTTGGTTTCGAGAGGAATTTGTCGGAGCATGCTTTTATCCCTACTCACTTCAAGTGGCCTTTTGTTTGCTTTTTATTGGCTTTGTGGCGCTTGAATGAGTTCTTGTTTGCTTTTTGACCTTCTTTTGTCAATGCACTCATCAAGGGGGAGATTGAGGAACCAAGTTGAGAAGCACCTTGGTCCGTGCGTGATGAGTGATTGACCGGATGGTTTGAAGCTTTGTGTGTGTAGTGTTGAGTTGTGTTGTGTGTGTTTTATTTTGTGTATTTACCTTATTGTTTATGTGGTGTGTTGTCAATGCACTCGTGAGGAGTGGTTGACAACGTTGTGTGGACTGACTCTTGGCCTAGTATTGCGGGGTGTTGGTTGCGGCTTGGTTTGCGTTGGTGCAGGTGAAGAACAGGCGCGAAAGGTCTTAGCCTTGCGGGGCCTCCGAGGAGTGGAGAGACAAGTAGGCTTGGTTCGAGGGACCCGGTGGCCGACGGGATCAAGTGCGAGCCGCATGGTGCAAGAAGAGCAAGACGAAGTCGTGGACATGGAGCCGGTGCATCGGTGGTGGACAAGTCAAGGAACGAGGCAAGACTGAGTAGACCGTCCGGGCGCCGGAGGTGAAAGGCTTGGCGAGCTCGACGCTTGGCGTGGTGAGGCTGGGTCGTGTACGCGGGGTTTGGTGGTTTGGCCACAAAACCATCGGAGGAGGGTTTCTCAGTTTGGGCCTCAAAACCGAGCCCGAGGGCCTGGCGTGACGGAGACGGTATCCGGGTGCGTCGGGAAGCTTCGAGGCGGGCGACACGCGGCATGATCTAGGTGCTTGCGTCGGGAGGACATGAAGTCCTGATGGATGCGCGGTCGTCCGATGGTGAACTTCATGTGTTGACCAAAACGCCCCTGTGAGGGCTTGTGTTGTACTCCTAGTGTAGGGGCACTTCGGTCTTTTCCGGAGGGCCTATATATAAGAGGAGGGGGCTGAATTTTCAGCCAACTCTTGGGCTAGAGGCTGCTGTACTCTTTCATTTTGGAGTGCTTTGGGAGAGAGTGAGAGAGGGGAGAGTGGCTCTTTGATTGGAGCTTTTTGCCATCTTAGATTTGGTTTCTAGGAGTGGCTTGTAATCGATTGGACAAGGTATTCATAGTGATTTCATCCTCTAAATCTTGTGCCAATCTTTCTATTCCCGAATTTCTTTTATTGCTTTTTCGGAGATCTTTTTGTGCTATTTTCGTGCTTGTTTTTGGTGCCTTTGTTCTTGGTGTGATTCCGCGGATTTGAGTGGGTTTCTCCCCGGATTTCTTTGAGGGAAACATGGATGGATGTCTAGTGCATCTTTGTGATTGATCTTGTGCCCTCAAACGTCGGGAAACCACTTCGATTCAAGGATTTTCGTTCGGTGCTCTAGCTTTTGGTGGTGTTCAAAGGATCCGCGATTCCCGATGATTTAGGGAGTTAGGAGACGAAATTTTTGGGGTATAGCATCCTTGGTTGACGCTTTACATGTCCCCATACTCTTGTCTCAACAGCTACTATCATTAGGGAGATCCGGTGATGGATTGGGAGTGTTGACTCTCGGGGTCGAGCAGTTTTCAGTTCTGTTCGTGCTTGGCGGACGGTCCGCGAGGGCCAGGCGGACGGTCCGTGTGTACAGTGTTCTTTGCGTGTTCTTCGTGTTCTTGCTTGGCTTTGCTTTCGATCCGATTTGGTTTTGGTTTTTCGTTGCAGCCGGTTTGCGGACGGTCCGAGCTTCAGTAGTGGACGGTCCGTGGCTCGCGCGGACGGTCCGCCCGGTCTTCGCGGACGGTCCGTTTTTCTCGGGTCAGTTCTGGTGGTTCTGTTCGCTTTAATGGACGGTCCGCGGCTCGGGCGGACGATCCCGCGGCAAGGGTGCGGACGGTCCGCGGTACCCCGCCGGACGGTCCGCGCGGCCATCGCGGACGGTCCGCCCCCGCCCGGCCGGACGGTCCGCCGAGCCCGGGGTCGCTTTGCTCTTTGGTTCGATTCCTCCCTCCTTCATTCGTGCTTCCGCGTGTGCTTCAAGGACTCGTTGTTTTGGCGATTGGTGTGTGATTCGTTCCAACGCTTGTGTGTGACCGGGTTTTGACTAGGGTATAGGCCGGGTTCTTTGAGAAGAATTTTTATCCGGCTCCTATTCACTCCCCCCTCTCTAGTCGCCATCCGATCCTTCAAACATGATCAAAGCATATCAAAATGGCAAAGCCACACAAACTTCATGCTAGGACAACCATTCTAACCATAAGACCATCACAAACACCCACAAGCACCTCATGTCATGTCAAAGCCACCGAGCCATGTGCCTACTTCTATGTATGAGACTTCTCATTGGTAGGCATCATGCAACGGTTTAGCACCCAACGCAAATTAAATTCAGCATAAATGACATGGGAGCATATTTTCCAAGCATTTTTCATTTCATTTTCAGATTTGTAAATGGTACATGAAATGTCTTTGCGACAAAAAGGAACTTATGCCCCTCCACAAGATAAAACCAGAGGGCTAAACATTCATGATGGCAAATGAGCCTTTGGCCCCATATGATCAATAAACTAGCTATCCAACCACAAATTAAGCATAACCAAGCCACTAAAACATGTCAAGAGCATGTAATGGCATTTGCACATGAGAGAGCATACATGTGACATTTTCAAAAAGACATAGCTATCAACCACGGAATATTCATCAAGATCATCAAGAGCTAAGCCAAACTAACCATAGCATACCAAACAAGCTCACAAAGGCATATATCTCATTCCATGGTGAACAATGTATATGAGAGAAGCTTTTCCTAACCAATGCATATGATACAAAATGCATGCAATCTAAGATACAAGGATGCATATACATCATGTTACATATGCCGTGCCAAATGCAAGAAATGCACAAAGGAAAGCTGTACATATGCTATAAAGGAGCTCCCACACACCCAACTCAAGAAATCAAACACACACCAAGTTCCCCCCGCAAACGAGTGAAAGTTGCTTGATCTAGGGGTTTGGTAAAAATATCGGCTAGTTGGTCATGTGTGGGTACATGGATCAAAGCTATCTTCCCTTTCTCTACGTTTTCTCTCAGAAAATGGTACCTCACTTCTATGTGCTTGGTTTTGGAGTGGAGCACTGGGTTCTTTGCAACGCTTATGGAACTGGTGCTATCACATTGAAGTGGGACATGGGTATACTCCTCACCAAAGTCACTCATGGTATATGAAATCCAAAGGAGCTGAGAGCAACAACTAGCAGCGGCAACATACTCGGCCTCGGTAGTGGATTGAGCAACACTCGATTGTTTGCGGGAAGACCAAGACACCAAAGAAGAACCCAAAAACTGGCAATCCCAGAAGTGGACTTCCTATTCAACCGACACCCAGCAAAATCCGCGTCTGAAAAACCATGAAGCGCCAAAGAAGAGGACGCGGAGTACCAAAGGCCGAAGTCGGGAGTGTGACGCAAGTACCTAAAAATTCTCTTCACCGCTTGCCGATGCGAAGTCCTCGGAGACACTTGAAAACGAGCGCACAGACACACCGAGAACTGTATGTCCGGCCTCGTCGCCGTCAAATAGAGGAGTGACCCGATCATGCTCCGGTACTCTGAGGACCAGGAGCGTCCCAGTGGTCGATGGATGACCGCTCCTCAGTGATGAGTGATTGACAACGGGTGTTGGACTGACTCTTGGCTTAGTGCGCAGGTGTAGGCTGCGGCCTAGTTCGTGTTGTTGCAGGTGAAGAACGGGCGCGAAAGGTCTTCAGCCTTGAGGGGCCTCCGGGAGATGGAGAGACAAATAGGCTCGGTTCGAGGGACCCGGTGGACAGCGGGACTGGGTGCGGGTCACATGGTGGCGACACAAGCAAGACGAAGTCATGGACAAGTGAGCCGGTGCACGGTGGCGGTCAAGTCAAGTGGTTTGGCGGGAGGCCGGACCGAGCACGCGGGGTTTGGTGGTTTCCCCACAAAACCATCGGCGGACGGTTTCTTGGTTTGGGCCTCAAAACCAAGTCCGAGGGCCCAACACGACGGAGACGGGATCCGGGCGTGTCGGGAAGCTTCGAAGCGGAGGACACGCGGCGGGATCGCATGGCTTGCGTCGGGAGGACGCGGGGTGCGGCGAAGGCGTGGCCGTCCGATGGCAAGACCCACAAACATTACCAAAATGCCCCTACGTGGGTTGTATCGCCAGTAGTGTAGTTAGGGGTAGTCGAGTCATTTACCACTCCGGCGGGACTCGATATATAAGCCTGGAGTGTGTGTTGATGGCTCTCTCTCTCCGCGACTTAGGGTTTCATTTCCCCCCTTCTCTTTCTCATTTTCGTAGCTATTTTCCTTCCTATTTTCTCTAGGCTAGCATGAGAGCTTCATCGAGAGATTTGTTGAGAGGGATGGATGCTAGGGCGGCATGCTAGACCTTGTGAATCTTTCCTGGTTTGTATAGAAGATTCGGGGTTGTTTTTCGTGGCTTTTTGTGCTTATTTTCGTGCCTTTGTTCCCGGTGTGATTCCGCGGATTTGAGTGAGTTTCTTCCCGGATTTCTTTGAGGAAAACATGGATAGATGTCTTGTGCATCTTTGTGCTTGATCTTGCGTCCTCAAACGCCGGAAATCACTTCGATTCGTGAGTTTTCGTTCGGTGCTCTAGTTTTTGGTGGTGCTCAAAGGATTCGCGATTCCCGGTGATTTAGGGAGTTAGGAGGCAAGATTTTTGGGCTATAGCATCCTTGTGTGACGCTTTTCAAGTCCCCAAATCCTTGTCTCCACGGCCTTCAACCGTTTGGGAAATCCGATGATGATTTGGGGGAGTTGACTTTCGAGGTCGGGCATTTTTTCTCGTTGCGTCCGAGCCTCGCGGACGGTCCGCGCCCTCCGGCGGACGGTCCGTGCCGCTCGAGTTCGTCCCGAGTTCTTCGCGTTCTTGCTCGTCCTTTGTTTCGATCCGTCGTGATTTTGGTTTTTGGTTGGACGAAGTTTCGGACAGTCCGCGGTGTCGGGCGGACGGTCCGCGGGTGCTAGGCGGACGGTCCGCGTGCTCCCCGCGGACGGTCCGTGGCACGGGGGGTGTCTTTGGGTCGTTCGTGTGTAAATTAACGGACGGTCCGCGGCTAAGGCCGGACGGTCCGCGGCTCGGGTGCGGACGGTCCGCGATACCCGGCCGGACGGTCCGCGCGGCTCTTGCGGACGGTCCGCCCCTCCTGCGTGGACGGTCCGCCAGAGCCTGTGTGCTTTGCTTCTTGGCTCGATTCCTTCCTCCCCTTTCTAGTGCTTCCGCGTGTGCTTCGAGGAATCGTTCCTAAGGCTAGAGGTTGATCCATAACCTCGTGGTCTTGGCGATTGGTGCGTGATTCGATCCATCACTTGTGTGTGACCGGGATTTGAGTAGGACATAGGCCGGGTTCTTTGGGAAGAATTTTTACCGGCTCCTATTCACTCCCCCCCCCCCTCTCTAGTCGCCATCTGATCCTTCAATTGGTATCAGAGCTTGGTGCCGGATTCTTTGCGACTTTGACAAGTCTCGAATCCTAAGATGGCGTACGTTGAGCGGGGCGGTCCGCCGCACTTTGATGGCAAGGGTTACCACAAGTGGGCGGCTCGTATGATGATCTTTCTTCGAGGAAAGCCGTTGGATTTTATTGTGCTTGACAAGACCTATGCTATTCGGTCAACATCCATACTCTTATGGTGACCGATGCCGATGCCAAGGCCAAGTATGAGGCTAATGCAAAAGCCGTTGATCACTTGTGCCGGAGCTTGTGTGATCCGAGTTTGAGCGTGTTCGCCATTTGAATCTTGCTTGGCAAATTTGGGATAAGTTGGAGGTTGCTCACGGTGGTGATAACCATGTGAAGGCTCGCCTCTTTGTCTCTTACCGGATGCAATATGAGAATTTCACTCCACTTCCCGGTGAGGACATTGATGCGATGTTTCAGAGGTTCACCGCCATCGTGAACAACATGAAGGCAAATGTTGAGGATTTTCCGTATTCCGAGCATGATCAGGCTTTGAAACTCTTGCATGTCTTGGATCCAAATGTTTGGGGTGCTAAGGTTGAGGCCATCAAGGAGTCTGGGAATTATTTGACTATTGAGTTGGATGACCTCTTTTCTAAGCTCAAGTCGGCTGAGGTTGACAGGAAGTTGCTATCCAAGCATGAGGGCTCGACTGACCATAGTCTTGCTCTTGTGGGAGGATCAAAGGGCAAATCCAACCCTTCCGTCGACGAGTTTTCTTTGTCCTCTCTTATGTCCATTCCGGATGAGGAGTTTGATGTGCTCGGGCGAGGAGGAGCCGGCCTTGCTCTCAAGAAGGTTTGAACGACTACACGAGAGTCGGAGGAACGCAAGGCGGAGCTCGGGGACGTGCTACAAGTGTGGCAAGCGTGGCCACTTCATCGCCGAGTGCCGGAAGCGGAGGAGAACAAGTACAAGGTGAACGAGTACAAGGCGCACCCGAGGCGTGAAGACAAGTACTCCTCCAAGGGCAAGCACTTCAACAAGTCCAAGAGCAAGGACAAGGACAAGCGGCGACCGAGCAAGAACACCTACAAGAAGAACAAGGCAAGAGCGATGGTGGCCGGTGCGAGCGACGTTGACTCAAGCTCAAGCGAGGAGCAGTCAAGCTCAAGCAGCGAAGATGAAGACGCCGGGAGGCGGAGTGGCAAGAAGAGTGCAAGCCGGAACCTCAGCGGGGCCGAGCCGTGTGGCGCTCGAGGGCTTTTGTGGCATGGCCCATAGCTCAAGCGGCAAGAAGAGTGTGAAGGAAGACGGCGACTCCGACTCGGAGGATGAGGTAAACCGTGATCCCGACTCTTTGCTTGCCGAGATTGCTAGGTTGAATGGTTTGCTTGATAACCGTGATAGTGTGCTGAGAGATGCCAAAAAGATGAGGAAAGATCTTAGGGCTCAGCTTGAGAATGCTAATGAGAAAGTAGGAGAGTTAGAGTCAAAATTGCTTGAATTGAAACTTGAGAATGACTCTTTGAAACTTGCTCCTACTTCTCCTGATGATGTTGAATGTGTTGAATGTGATGCTTGGTTGAATGAGATTAAACTGCTTAATGAGAAGAATGCTTCCATTTTGGCTCAACTAGATGCTCTTAGGACTGAACATGATGAGCTTAAGGCTAGACCTACTTTGCTTGGTGCTTGCAAATCATGTCCTACTATGCATGCTAAGCTTGTCGATGCTCGTTCTACCATTAGTTCTTTGGAAGCATCTTTGAAATCTCCCGTTGCAAATGCATGTTCTAGCTGTGATGAAGTCACTTTGCGTAATCTTGAACTTACTTCCCGTTTGGATGTCATCTATGAGGAGAATGACTATTTGAGGAAGGTGTTGGGTTGGTTGTCCGGGCGGGAACCTCAATTGAAAATCATGATTGAGGAGTTCAAGAGAGCCGATGGTCGTGGTTTGGGGTTTGAGAAGTTGGGTGAGAAAGTGGGAGAGAACGAGTGGGGAGAGTGTGTACGAGAAGTGTGTTGAGTCAAACCCCGGGTTTGAGGTGATCGGAGAGATCCAAGTCCCACTCCCAAAAGCACGCAAGAACTCTTTCACACCAAAGCCCAACCACCTTTGCAACAAACTTGACACAACCCAAGATCCACCCAAATTCCCACCTAAGACAAATGATTTCCAGAAACCAGTGAAGTTTGTGGGTGAGAAGGGTGAGAAGCCTAGAGAGAAGCCATAGCCAAAACCAAAACCCATCCCCTTCAGGTGTGAGTACTGTGGCAAGGAGAGGCATCTTGCAGAGTTTTGCTACAAGAGGAAGAGGGATGAGAGGCTTGCTAGGGAGCAAGCGAACCAGGACAGGTATCGCCAGTCTCGCGGTATTCCTGAGCCTAGAGTGCCACTTCCACGGGGTGTGGGAAGTGTGAGGAGTGTTGGCAGGTTCCCACAGAGAGGTGGTGGTGAGAGGTTTGTCAGGAGAGATGATGGTGTGCGTGCTGGTGAGAGGTTTGGTCGGGCTCGTGGTGGTTTTGCTGGACGTCCTCCTACTCGTCCTCAGTACGGGTTTAGGGGAGATGATCGCAGCTTTGGGTTCCAGAGGAACTACGGACCACGTTTTCCCCCTCGTGGTGCTCGTACTCCTCCCATGGGACATGGGAAGTTTGGTGGCAAGGGAGTGATGTTTGCTAACCCCTCTTTTGAGCAGATGGCTCGACACCGGTTTAACTTTCTCTCGTGCTAACCCCGGTGTCGAGTCGCTAGCTCATTCTCGTTCTTGTTTCGACCGCGGGCGGGAGGCTTGGAGAACATTTGGTTGATCGACTCCGGGTGTTCTCGACACATGACCGGAGATAAGAAGTGGTTCTCCAGCCTCACCCCAGTGAAGGAGAAGATGTACATCACATTTGGGGACAATGGACGAGGTAGGGTGCTGTCTGAGGGGGTTGTGCATGTGAGTGACAAGGTAACACTGAAGAGAGTGGCTCTTGTGAAGTCTTTGGGTTTCAATTTTCTTTCGGTTTCTCAGTTGCTTGATGAGGGTTTTGAGGTGCGTTTCAAGTCTGGCGAGTCTCGTTTGCTTGATTCTCGAGGTGATCTTGTCTGTATGATCATCCCCGAGGGTCGATTTTCGTGGCCGATTTCTCTCGTTCTTTGGGTCCCGCTCGTCGTTTGATGGCCGGTCCTTCGTCCGATTTGTGGAAATGGCATAGGCGGTTGGGACACTTGAGCTTTGATTTGGTTTCCCGCTTGAGTGGTCTTGACCTTGTCCGAGGATTGCCGAAGTTGAAGTTTGAGAAGGATTTGGTTTGTGCTCCTTGTAGGCATGGTAAGATGGTAGCCACTCCTCATCCACCCCTGACCGATGTCATGACCGAGCGTCCGACGTAGCCGTTGCATATGGACCTTGTTGGGCCGGCTCGAGTTCGCTCGGTGGGTGGGAAGTGGTATGTCCTTGTTGTGGTGGACGATTACTCTCGCTATGCACGGGTGTTCTTCTTGGAGGATAAGAGTGAGACTTTTGGCTTTGTTCGAGATCCGATCGTGAGGTTGAAAAACGAGAGGCATGGGAATGCTATTCGAGCTATCCGTAGTGATAATGGCTGCGAGTTCAAGAACTCTCGTTTTGATGCCTTTTGTCGTGATCTAGGTCTTGAACATCGGTATTCGACCCCTTATGTGCCCCCTCAAAATGGAGTCGTGGAAAGGAAAAATCGGACTCTTTGTGAGATGGCTAGGACGATGCTCGATGAGCACAGGACTCCTAGGAGGTTTTGGGCTGAGGCGGTCAATACAGCTTGTCATGTTTCCAACCGCATTTTATTGAGAGCTTTCAAGAAGAAGACCTGTTATGAGCTTATGCGCTTATGCATGGTCGGGCACCCAAGGTGAGTCACTTCCGAGTTTTTGGCTGCAAGTGCTTCATTTTGAAGAAGGGAAAACTCGACAAGTTTGAGGCTAGGTCTAGTGATGGTATTTTCTTTGGTTATGCTAACCATTCTAGAGCCTATAGGGTGCTTAACCTTGAGACTAACAAAATCATGGAGACTTGCGAGGTGACCTTCGACGAGACAATGCCATGTACCTCTCTTGGCTTTGAATGTGCAGGTGATGAAGAGATGGCCGAGGACCTCTTTGAGGAGGAGAAAGATGAAGATGGAGATGATGATGGGGAGAACCATGCGCCTGAAGCTGAGCATGTACCCACTACTTCCCCTACGACCACTTTGGAGCATGGACCGTCTACTTCATGGACAACGACGGTGCAACAAGAGGACCAGGCGAGAGAAGCTGAAGTTGAGGGGGAGGTAGTCTCGAGGCGTGAGGCTCCCCGGCGGATTCAAGAAGTGCATCCCCCGTCGAAGATCATTGGGAACATCGATGAACGCACTACACGGTCGAGGTCCGGGAATTCCTCTCATTTTGCTCATGCTTCGCTTTTGTTGCTACTTTTGAGCCCAAGGACATTGGACATGCTTTATCCGATGCAAACCGGGTCAATTCTATGCATGAGGAGTTGGAAAACTTTGAGAGGAACCGGGTGTGGGAGTTAGTTGAACCACCTCCAAATTGCCATCCCATAGGAACCAAGTGGGTTTGGAAGAACAAAGAGGGAGAGAATGGGATGGTTGCGAGGAACAAGTCCGGACTTGTTGCTCGGGGGTTTAGTCGAAGGAGGGGATCGACTATGAGGAGACCTTTGCTCCCGTGGCCCGTCTTGAGGCAATTCGGATCCTTCTAGCCTTTGCCGTGGCTAAAGGGTTCAAGTTGTTTCAGATGGACGTGAAGAGTGCTTTTCCGAATGGGGTCATAGAGGAGGAGGTGTATGTGAAGCGGCCACCGGATTTGAGAGCGAGTTGTACCCACACGGGGTATACGGGTTGAAAAGGGCTCGTATGGGTTGAAACAGGGCGCCCGTGCTTGGTATGGGAGATTGAGAGGTTTTCTTTTGAGCGAGAGGGTTTGTGATGGGTACCGTGGATAGAACCTCGTTTCTCCTCAAGCATGGAAATGACTTGTTGATTGTTCGGATATACGTGGATGATATTGTCTTTGGTGGCTCGTCACATAACCTTGTTGCCAAGTTTGCGGATGAGATGAGCGGGGAGTTCGAGATGAGCATGATGGGCGAGTTGCAGTATTTTCTCGGGCTGCAGATCAAGCAAGTGAAGGACGGTACATTTGTGCACCAAACCAAGTACACGAAAGACATGCTGAGGAAGTTCCACATGCAAGATGTGAAGCCGATATCGACTCCCATGGGGAGTACGGCCACTTTGGATGCGGATGAGGATGGAGAACCAGTGGACCAGCGGGAGTACAGGAGCATGATCGGCTCCCTCCTCTACTTGACGGCGACGAGGCCGGACATACGGTTCGGCCGTGTGTCCGTGCGCTCGTTTTCAGGCTTCGCCGAGGACATCACATCGACAGGCCGTCAAGAGGATTTTCGGGTACCTACGTCCGTCCCCTGGTCTTGGCCTTTGGTATTCTTCCTCCTCGACTCTGTCTCTTCATGGTTTTTCCGATGCGGATTTTGCTGGTTGTCGAGTCGAGAGGAAGTCTACTTCTGGTACTTGTCAGTTTCTTGGTTCTTCGTTGGTCTCATGGTCTTCCCGCAAGCAGTCTAGTGTAGCTCAGTCTACCATAGAGGCGGAGTATGTTGCTGCCGCTAGTTGTTGCTCCCAGTTGTTGTGGATTTCATACACTTTGAGAGACTTTGGTGAGGAGTGCACCCAGATCCCACTTCTTTGTGATAGCACCAGTGCCATAAGCGTAGCCAAAAACCCAGTGCTTCACTCCAGAACCAAACACATAGAGGTGAGGTATCATTTCCTGAGGGACAATGTGGAGAAAGGAACCATTGTTTTGAGCCATGTCCCTACCCAAGATCAGCTAGCCGACATCTTTACAAAGCCTCTCGACCAAGCTACATTTGTGCGCTTGCGGGGGGAACTTGGGGTTTGTTGCCCTTTCTAGTTGATTCTTGGGGGATTTCCTTTTTGTATCATATGTATCATACCATGTTTACTTTGATGTATATACATGCTTTGCTTGATGTATAAACCATGGTAGGATAGCCATCTTGTCATATATCATGTTGCATTTGTGTCATATTGCATTTTAGGATGATGAGCTTCTTTCATATGCCATATGTGAGTCTCTTTGGCTACTTGTGAGATTTTGGTCATATGTGTGGAGAAATGGTGATGTGAGGCTATGCTCTTGGAATATTTGAGATATATGTGTGGTGAGATAGCCCCTTTTGAAATAAATGCTAAACTTGACTAATTTTTGATGAATTTTGCTCCACTCGTGTGTAGTAGTGTATCCATGTCACAGTTTGGTCTAAATGTGCTTTTCATGCTTAGATTGTGCTTGGATGCCTGTTCTTGCATTTGGGCCAAAGGCCGGATATCATTGTGAATGTTTAGCCTATGTTGCATTCATGGGGGAACATAAGCTTCTTTTTGCCGCAAAGGCACTTCATGTACCATGAAATGAATTAATCTTGAAAAGAAGTGCATAATGCTTGAAAAATGCTCCATCCATCATGTCTATGCTTAAAATGTCTTATCTTTCACATATGGGTGCAAAACATGTTGCATGATGTTCACCAGTGGAGAAGTCTCCCCGAAGTGGACACATGGCTCATGAGCTTTGACATGACATGCTTTGCTTTATGGGTGTTTGCCATGATCTTTTGCTTTGAGAATTTGATTTCCTTGTATGATCTTTAAATGGTATGCATGTTTGTGGCTCAAGTGTGACATGGATAGGCTTTTACATGTGAAGCGAGCCTTCTTTTGATAAAACCGCTTAAATCTGAAAATTTTGCTTTGTCACATGCTTGTATTTTCATATATTACTTGTGGCAATGCTTTGTCTATGCTATGATTCATATGTGTGATCTTTGTCTCATTTTTAGCCTTTGACACGATTTGGCCTATCCGAGAAGCTCATGTAGATGTTTATATGCTTTGCTTTGCATTTTCGCATTTTCACCTTGATTCATACATTGTCAACAAGGGGGAGAAAAGGTGAGCTTAATGAAAATTCAGAAAAAGGTGAGCTGAAATTTGGAAGAGTGCATCCACATGTTCAGGGGGAGGCATTTGTTCAGGGGGAGCTTTCTTGCTGTTTTCGGTGTGGATTTTGTGCTTTGCTTGGCTTGTGACCTTTCTTTGCCTTTCTTCGGTTTTGGTCATGAGTTGAGCTTCTTCGTTTTTCTTTCTTCTTCTTTTCTCTTTTACTCTGAATTTCATTTCGCGTTGTGTGTTGTCAATGCACTCATCAAGGGGGAGATTGAGGACCAGGAGCGTCCCAGTGGTCGATGGATGACCGCTCCTCAGTGATGAGTGATTGACAACGGGTGTTGGACTGACTCTTGGCTTAGTGCGCAAGTGTAGGCCGCGGCCTAGTTCGTGTTGTTGCGGGTGAAGAACGGGCGCGAAAGGTCTTCGCCTTGAGGGGCCTCCGGGAGATGGAGAGACAAGTAGGCTCGGTTCGAGGGACCCGGTGGACGGCGGGGACCGGGTGCGGGTCACATGGTGGCGACACAAGCAAGACGAAGTCATGGACAAGTGAGCGGTGCACGGTGGCGGTCAAGTCAAGTGGTTTGGCGGGAGGCCGGACCGAGCACGCGGGGTTTGGTGGTTTCCCCACAAAACCATCGGCGGACGGTTTCTTGGTTTGGGCCTCAAAACCATGTCCGAGGGCCCAACACGACGGAGACGGGATCCGGGCGTGTCGGGAAGCTTCGAAGCGGAGGACACGCGGCGGGATCGCATGGCTTGCGTCGGGAGGACGCGGGGTGCGGCGAAGGCGTGGCCGTCCGATGGCAAGACCCACAAACATTACCAAAATGACCCTACGTGGGTTGTATCACCAGTAGTGTAGTTAGGGGTAGTCGAGTCATTTACCACTCCGGCGGGACCTGATATATAAGCCTGGAGTGTGTGTTGATGGCTCTCTCTCTCCGCGACTTAGGGTTTCATTTCCCCCCTTCTCTTTCTCATTTTCGTAGCTATTTTCCTTCCTATTTTCTCTAGGCTAGCATGAGAGCTTCATGAGAGATTTGTTGAGAGGGATGGATGCTAGGGCGGCATGCTAGACCTTGTGAATCTTTCCTAGTTTGTATAGAAGATTCGGGGTTGTTTTTCGTGGCTTTTTGTGCTTATTTTCGTGCCTTTGTTCCCGGTGTGATTCCGCGGATTTGAGTGAGTTTCTTCCCGGATTTATTTGAGGAAAACATGGATAGATGTCTTGTGCATCTTTGTGCTTGATCTTGCGTCCTCAAACACCGGGAAATCACTTCGATTCGTGAGTTTTCGTTCGGTGCTCTAGTTTTTGGTGGTGCTCAAAGGATTCGCGATTCCCGGTGATTTAGGGAGTTAGGAGGCAAGATTTTTGGGCTATAGCATCCTTGTGTGACGCTTTTCAAGTCCCCAAATCCTTGTCTCCACAGCCTTCAACCGTTTGGGAAATCCGATGATGATTTGGGGGAGTTGACTTTCGAGGTCGGGCATTTTTCTCGTTCGTCCGAGCCTCGCGGACGGTCCGCGCCCTCCGGCGGACGGTCCGCGCCGCTCGAGTTCGTCCCGAGTTCTTCGCGTTCTTGCTCGTCCTTTGTTTCGATCCGTCGTGATTTTGGTTTTTGGTTGGACGAAGTTTCGGACAGTCCGCGGTGTCGGGCGGACGGTCCGCGGGTGCTAGGCGGACGGTCCGCGTGCTCCCCGCGGACGGTCCGTGGCACGGGGGTGTCTTTGGGTCGTTCGTGTAAATTAACGGACGGTCCGCGGCTAAGGCCGGACGGTCCGCGGCTCGGGTGCGGACGGTCCCGCGATACCCGGCCGGACGGTCCGCGCGGCTCTTGCGGACGGTCCGCCCCTCTCGCGCGCGGACGGTCCGCCGAGCCCGTGTGCTTTGCTTCTTGGCTCGATTCCTTCCTCCCCTTTCTAGTGCTTCCGCGTGTGCTTCGAGGAATCGTTCCTAAGGCTAGAGGTTGATCCATAACCTCGTGGTCTTGGCGATTGGTGCGTGATTCGATCCATCGCTTGTGTGTGACCGGGATTTGAGTAGGACATAGGCCGGGTTCTTTGGGAAGAATTTTTACCGGCTCCTATTCACTCCCCCCCCCCCTCTCTAGTCGCCATCTGATCCTTCATACTCCTTCTGGTCCACGTGTTCACCTTTCTCGTCTGCATCAAGAGCCTTGGAGTCGTCATAGCCTTGGAGTCCTCCATCTTGAACTTCCGCACAATGTCCTTGGTGTACTTAGCCTGGTGCACAAATGTTCCTTCCTTTGATTTCTTAATTTGTAGCCTGAGGAAGAACTGCAACTCGCCCATCATGCTCATCTTAAATTCCCTGCTCATATCATCTGCAAACCTTGCAACAAGAGAGTTAGACGAGCCACCAAAGACAATATCATCCACGTATACCTGCACAATCAGGATATCTCTGCCCTGCCTCAGCAAAAACAACGTCTGATCGACCTTCCCCATCTCAAAACCTCTCTCAAACAAGAACCCCCTCAACCTGCCATACCAAGCTCTAGGCACCTGCTTCAACCCATACAGCGCCTTCCTCAACTTGTACACCCGGTGGGGGTATTTCTCACTCTCAAACCCCGGAGGCTGCCTCACATACACTTCTTCCTCCAACACACCATTCAGGAAAGCACTCTTCACATCCATTTGGTGCAAATTGAACCCTTTAGCCACAGAGAACGCTAGAAGGATCCTAATCGCCTCCAAATGGGCTACGGGAGCAAAGGTCTCCTCGTAGTCGATCCCCTCCTTCTGACTGAACCCTTGAGCAACAAGTCTCGACTTGTTCCTCACAACCTCACCCTTATCTCCCTCTTTATTCTTCCACACCCACTTTGTACCAATCGGCTTACACCCTGGGGGAGGGTCAACCAACTCCCACACCTGATTCCTCTCAAAGTTCTCCAACTCCTCATGCATCGAATTAACCCAATTGTGATCAGATAGTGCGTGTCCAATGTCTTTGGGCTCAAAAGTAGCAACAAATGCAGCATGAGCGAAATGAGAGTTGTTCCGAACCCTCGATCGTGTAGTGCATTCATTCATGTCGCCGATGATGCTCGAAGCTGGGTGATCCACTTGAACTCGCTGGGGAGGTTATCGCCTCGATGCTACCTCCCCCTCAACATCAGCTTCTCCTCGTTCTTGATTTGTCGTCGTAGGTGTAGTAGAGGGTCCATCCATCATTGTAGTCGAAGTAGTGGGTACATGTTTAGCCGGGGGCACCACACCGCCATCCTCATCATCTCCATGTTCATGCTCCTCCTCCTGAAAGATCTCCTCGCCAAGCTCATCATCACCTGCACACTCAAAGACAAAGCCGACTACGTGGCTCGTCTCGTCGAAGGTTACCTCGCAAGTCTCCACAATTTGGTTAGTTTCAAGATTGAGCACACGATATGCTCTAGAATGAGATGCATTACCAAAGAAAATGCCATCGACGAGACCTAGCCTCAAACTTATCCAACTTCCCCGCCTTTCTTCAGATTGAAACACTTGCAACCAAAGACATGGAAGTGACTCACCTTGGGTGTGCGACCATGCATCAACTCATAGCATGACTTCTTCTTGTGCACTCTGAGGTATATCCTGTTCGACACATAGCACGCGGTATTCACCGCCTCAGCCCAATACCTCCTCGGAGTCCTATGCTCATCAAGCATCGTCCGAGCCATCTCGCACAAGGTCCTGTTCTTCCTTTCCACAACACCATTCTGGGGGCGGCGTATACGGACTCGAAAACTGGTGCTCAAGACCCAAGTCATGGCAAAATGTTTCAAAACGAGAGTTTCTGAATTCCGAGCCATTATCACTGCGGATAGCTCGTATGGCATCTCCGTGCCTCTCGTTCCTCAACCTCAAGACTAGATCTCGAACGAAACCAAACGTCTCCCCCTTATCCTCGAGAAAGAACACCCACGCATACCGAGAATAGTCGTCCACCACAACAAGGACATACCACTTCCCACCCACAGATCGCACACGAGCTGGGCCAACAAGATCCATATGGAGCAGCTCGCATGGACGCTCAGTCATCACATCGGTGAGAGGCGGGTGAGAAGAGGCTACCATCTTGGCATTCCTACACGGCGCACAAACCAACTCTTTCTCAAGCCTCAACCGTGGCAATCCTCGGACCAAATTGAGTTTACTCAAGCGAGACAAAAGGTCAAAGCTCAAGTGACCCAACTTCCTATGCCACTTCCACAACTCACTCGAAGAACCAGCCAAGAAACAACGCTCCACACCCGAAGACTAAGAAAAATCAGCACGAAATACCTGACCCTCGGGAACGACCATACAGACAAGGTCCCCTCAAGAGACCAAAATTCGGGAACCACCTGGCCGAAACAACACCTCAAAGCCCTCATCCAATAACTGGGACACAGAAAGCAAATTGTACCCCAGCGATTGAACAAGAGCAACACGCCTCAGAGTGATCTTGTCACTCACTTTGATCCCACCTTCTGAAAGCACACGCCCACGCCCATTGTCCCCAAAGGTGATGTACCTCTTTGTCACCACCGGGACGAGACTTGAGAACCACCCCGTGTCTCCGGTCATATGCCTCGAGCAACCGGAGTCAATCAACCAAATGTTCTTTAAGTCTCCCACCTGAAATTCAAAAACGAGCACGTGAGTGGACAAACGACTCAGCACTGGGGTTATTACCAAAAGAGTAAAACCAGTGCCGAGCCATTTGCTCGAAAGTGGGGTTAGCACCAACCAAAGCATCTCTCCTCCCAAAGCTACCTCCACGAACACCACCACGGTAAGTTTACCCTGAGGGAACCACCCCTCTCTGCCTGGAGGAGCACTGAAACCACGAAAGGGAACCCGTGGACCGTCCCTTCTCTCCTTCTCAAAACTACGACTCCTCCCATCCCCGTAGTGAACTCGAGGGGGAGAACGCCTAGCAACCTGACCACCTGCAAACTCTCCAACCCAACCACCAGAACCACGACCTCCAGAAACAACCCTCGCACCTGTACGAGCACGAAACCCAAAACGCTGCCTGTCTAGGCCTACACCGGTCTGACCGGTGCCCCACACCGGTCCGACCGGTGTGACCTGGGCAGCAGCGCCTCCAACAGCCTTCCGCTCTCCCCAAGCCCGAACTGTCCTCACCCTCGCCTTGGCCCTGGGCATCTGCACACGAGGCTCAAGTACACCATCGGAAGGGTGGTA
Organism: Cenchrus americanus; assembly: GCA_947561735.1. Classification (NCBI taxonomy): domain Eukaryota; kingdom Viridiplantae; phylum Streptophyta; class Magnoliopsida; order Poales; family Poaceae; genus Cenchrus; species Cenchrus americanus. The sequence goes on along the minus strand of OX387242.1, from coordinate 156,858,160 downwards.
CTTGTCCTTGTTAGCCCACTCCTTCGCCATTCTCTCCTCTCGCTTCCTTTTGAAGCAAAACTCCTCCTTATGGCCATCTCTCCCACAATAGCCACAATGGAACCTCACAAGCTTAGGCTTAGGCTTGGGATGTGGCTGCTCACTTGGTTTCTCTCCACTCAAATCCTCCACCGGTTTCCCCTCACAAGCCTTCTCACTTTGTTATCCAAAGAACACTTTCCCCGAAGTGCTCACAAACTTGATAGGCTTTTGTAGATCATTTGTGGGTGTAGGAAACACGGGTGGAACTGGGGTTGTGTCTAGTCGGTTCCTAAGATAGTTAGGTTTTGGGGGGAAATCATTTTTGTGGTGGGTTTTTGGTGGCTCCGGGATATTCTCTCCACTTCCCTCACCAACCTTGTTTGCCCCAAGTCCCTCACCATCCTGCCTCTTAAACGCCTCGATCATCATCCTCAACTGAGGCTCATGACCAGACAACCAACCCATCAACTTTTTCAAGTTATCATTCTCATCCTGCAAATGATCAACATAATGTGCAAGTTCCAAATTTTTCAAAGCATGCATTTCACAGGTAGAGCATGATGTAGGCATGGGTTCCTTCAATTTAGCCTCAAGAGAACTAGTATGAGCATGCATCTCATCAATCTTAGCATGCAAAACAGGGCAAGAAGTGCAAGCACCTAGCAAAGTAGGTCTAGACTTAAGCTCAGCCACTTCAACCCTAAGCACATCTAGTTCCTCACACTTGAAGGCATGCTTTTCCTTGAACAAAGCAAGATCAGCAAGAAAGATGGAGCAATCAGCACAATCAACCTCATCCGAAACAACAGGGCTAGCCTTAAGGGAATCAATCTCAAGCTTGCTATCAAGCACCTGTGTCTCTAGCTCAGCCACTCTAGTCCTAGCATCCTCGAGTGAAGTCCTAAGCTCTTTTCTCATCTTCTTGGCCTCTCTAAGCATGTCATCACGGTTATCAAGCAAAGAGCCAAGCCTCTCATTCTCCTGGCGCAAGAAGGGAAGTTCATCACGCATCTCGTCGTCGGAATCAGAGTCCGAGTCGCTCTGTGTGCTCTTCTTGCTGCCGGAGCTCAGCGCCATGGTGCAGAAGCCGTCTCTCGCGAAGCAGCTCAGCCTGCTCAGGTTCTTGGACGACTTCTTGTTCTTGCGACGATCACCTTCGTCTTCACTTCTGCTCGAGCTCGAGGTGGAGTACGCGGAACTGGAGTCGACGTCGCTCGCTTCGACCATCGCTCGGGTCTTGCCTCGGCTCTCCTTCTTCCTCGATCGTCGCTCGTCCTTGTACTTGTTCTTGTGCTTGCTCTTGTGGTCGCGCCTCGAACGGTACTTGCCGTCCATCCTCGGCTTGTGCTTGTAGCCATCCTTGTTCCCGGCCTTCTCTGGGCAGTCGGCGACGAAGTGTCCCGTCTTGCCGCACTGGAAGCATGTTCTCGTGTTCCTCCTCATGTTCACACGGTTCTCGTGCAGCCTCTCGAACCACCTCGTCAGGAGTGCCAGCTCGTCCTCTCCAAGCTCGTCAAACTCCTCATCTGGCATAGACATCAAAGAGGAGAAAGACAGCATCCTGGTGGATGGGTTAGAGTTAGCCTTTCCTTTGGAACCACCAACGAGGGCAAGACTATGGGAATCAGTCGGTCCCTCGAGCTTGGCAGTCATGCCCCTATCCACCTCAGCCGACTTGAGCTTCGAGAACAGCTCGTTCACCGTCAGAGTGTCATACTTCTCTGACTCCACAATGGCCTCGAACTTTACGCCCCAAATCGTACGATCCAAAGAGTGTAAGAGCTTGACCGCTCTATCATGATCATCGTACGGGAGCACGTCCACATTGGCCCTCATGTTGTTCACAACCACCGTGAACCTCTGAAACAAGGCATCGATGGACTCACCGGGGAGATGAGTGAAGTTCTCGTACTCTCTCCGGTAGGTCGCATACATCCGTGCTTGAACCTGGGCATTCCCAACATGAGCCTCCTTCAACACCGCCCAAATCCCACAAGCCAAGTGCTCAGTGTGCACCCGATCGAATTCAGGCTGACACAAAGCACGAAACAAGTAGTCGACCGCCTTATTGTTGGCGTCGAATCTGTCCCTCGATCCTGGAGTGAGGAAGTCCATCGGCTGGACATAGCCTGTGTCCACCGTGACATCCCAAAGGATCTGACCCTTTCAGCGGAGGAACGCACCCATCCGCTTGATCCACATCTGGTAGTTCTTGCCATCGAAGTGTGGAGGACCCGAACCCCGTTCCCGGTACGCCATCCTTTGATCTTAGACTAGTTAGAGTCAACAAAGACCCGAACCTACTCTGATACCACTTGAAGGACCGATACAGCGAACCAAGGAGGGGGGGAGTGAATGGGAGCCGATAAAAATTCTTCTCGAAGGAGATGGACACTCCTACAAGATGAACATGGCTTCCAACACACGTCTCCGACTCACTTCCCAAGTTGGCCAAGCCCACGTAGCCACTGGAGTGCCACTGGACCTAGGAACCAACACACACACCCTTCCGACCCGAGAACGCAGCGGAACACCAAACCTCGAGTCTTCAGACCCACACCGGTCAGACCGGTGAGCACCACCGGTCAGATCGGTCCCTGCTGGTGAAACTGAGCAACTTTCACTAAGTGGCTCTACACCGGTCAGACCGGTGAGACACACCGGTCAGACCGATCGCAGCCTGAAAGCCCCCAAGGCACCAAACAGGCCAACCGACCACCAAACTGACCCAAACTCGAAATAGCAGCACCACAGGAAAACAACGAACAAACCAAGATGTTCACCCGAGCAAAATCCCACCGAGGGTTGCACCGGTCAGACCGGTCAAGAGCACCGGTCAGACCGGTCAAGAGCACCGGTCAGACCGGTGTAGCCTGGGCAGCTCGGGATGAACAGCACCCGCAGGTCAACTCCCCCGAATCCAAACCTTGATCTCCCGAATCGCTACACGAACTTGAACAAGACTTTGGGGATATTAGGAACACCTCATGAGGAGTCCATAGCCAAGATTAATCCCACCAAAACTCGTCCAAAAAGGAGGAATCAAGGAAATCCCGCCAAGAGCACTTCCAACCCAAGAACTCAAGAACCCCGAAATCGAGCACCTTTACTCACGGATTTGGGAGGGGATCACATCCCAAAGAACCACGAAGGGTTCCCACAAATTTCCCCCATCAAATCCCCAAGAGAAAGGTCCCGAAAACAACCCAAAGAAATCACCAAGAGAGGGCTCCGAAAATCACCACCAAGAACAACCGGGGAAAACACATCCAAACCTTGAAGAACCACGCCGAATCATCTATACATGAAACAAAGGTTCATACAAGGTCTAGCAAGCTGCCCGATCATCCATCCCTCTCAACAAGATCTCACCATGAAGGAAAATAGGAAGGAAAATGGGAAGACAAATGAGCTAGGGTTCCAAGAGTTGGCTACCATCCTCTCACCTCTTGGGTTATATGGAGGCAACCGAAAGTCTAAAATACCCTTTCCTAATAACTAGGGATACAAGCCCCTCAAGGGCGGATTTGGAAGTCTTCATGTCTTCACCATCGGACGGATGCCCGGCGACCGCACCCTGCGTAGCCTCGACGCAAGCCATGCGATCCCGACGCGTGTCCTCCGCTTCGAAGTCTCTGGACTGCGTCGTCGCACACCGGTCAGACCGGTGCTCCTCACCTGTCAGACCGGTACCCACCGGTCAGACCGGTCAGACCCACCGGTTAGACCGGTCTAGCACTGCTACAACACCGTCTTCGGTTCTTCGGTCTTGGCTTTGTGGATCAACCAAGGAACCCAGCGGTTTTCTGCTGAACCACCAGAAACCCCACGAACTCGGTGTAGCCTCTGCCAATCTCCACTCATGACTCGGCTCCCACGTAGTCCCGGCTCGACCTTGGTTTTGAGGCTCAACCAAGAAACCGTCCATGACTTCATCTTGTTGTTCATGCCACCATGCGACCCGCACTTGACCCCGCTGGCCACCGGGTCCCTCGAACGAAGCCTACTTGTTTTCTCCACACCTGGAGGCCTCACCAGCGATGACCTTTCGCGCTTGTTCTTCACCTGCACCAACACCAGTCAAGCCGCAACCTGCACCTGCAATACTGAGCCAAAAATTAGTACACACAACGTTGTCAATCACTCATCACACAAGGAAGCGACCATCCACCGGTCCTCGAACCACACATGGTCCTCAACATTGACGCTTCGGTCCTCGGGTCATTTGGAGTCATGTTCATCGCGTGTCTTGACTCTTGTCGGGCTTCATGATCTTCTTCCAAAGTGCTTGGTGAACTTATCCCGAAAGTTTCCTCTTTAGCGTAGATTTCCTGCATAAACAATGAACTCCGAAATCGACATGCATGAGTTAACTTTTTATATCATTAGTATGCCTAGTGGCGGGTTAGTTGCAAATCATAATCGAAACCAATGTGTAACAAGTACTCTAGGTTGATGGAAATTCACCGTCAACATCTCCCCCATGCTTAAACCTTGCTCGTCCTCGAGCAAGTAATCCTTGCTTAAAAGGGGAATAAGCGTTGCCTTCCAATGTTGTCCCTGCACTTAGTCATTCATGACAAGACAAATTGCTTTCTCTTCAAAATTTATTTTTAAAGTTCAAGTTGTGACCGGCTTCGTTTTCATTATGGAGGATAGACTAACAATAAAGAACAAGCCACATTTAATAAACACCATGCTCTCAAACTTAAGTGAACTTCAAACCATTACCTTGTTGCATGGAAGAATTTTCAAAAAGATGCATATCCAACATAAGTGAAAATCTCTTGCAAAAGCTAATGGAAACACTCATCTCATCAAGTCACTCAAGCCTATACTATATTATTTTCAACCTAATCTACTCATATGCGATAGTGGAAGGCTTATGTGGATCTTGGAAGGTTAAAAACAATCCTAGCAAAACATACATCCGAAATATTGTCAAATTAAGAGAGAGATCTATTGGAATTACCGAGACTCGTCAAAAAGGCCATGGAAATAAATGTTGGAAAGAGAGAGAGAGATGGAACACACACATTTAGAAAGTTGGCCATGTGCAAGTGACAAATGGATGATCCCGAGGCACGAGTGAAGTCCTCGTTATTGGATTGCACATGGTTGGAAGATTTGAATATGGATTTGTCATCAAGGCACTTGAGAACTTATGAAGCAAAAAGAATCGAGGAGCATCTTTATTATTTTTCTTAATTTTATTTTATTTCCTTCTCATTTTTTTCTCTTTCTTTCTTTCTTTCTTTTTCTTTATTCTTCCTTTTTTCCTTACTTTTCTTTTCTTCTCATCATACTTTTTCATTTTTCTTTTTTTTTCTTTTGCTCCTCAGAACTTTTGCAAAATAATACTTACATAGCATTTGTCATAGATGATATAATGACTCCTCCCCCATGCTTGAACGATGCTCGTCCTCAAGCATAAAAGAGAGGGGAAATGACTGCTAAAGTAAGTATAAATTATATAATCTTGTGAAATATTTGAATCTCCATCGAGAATTTTACTCCATACTCAAATTGGGTTGTGGACAAGGAGGTGGTCACAAAAATATGTTTTTGGTTTAGGGTGGATGCCCAGCGAAGTTTGTGAAATTTTTGATGTGAAAACCCACAATGCATGGAAAAAAAGGCTAGCATGAAAAAGTTACAGAAAGGAATGACCAACTGCTTAGTCTCGAACCATAGAAATCAATCCTAATCCAACTCATCAAAACATATGTTTGCAATCTACGGGTTTTGTTATCATAAAACATATATGTATGCGGCTTTGGTAGGTAGAACTTTGCAAAAGCGTCACAGATATGTAGATAGCATAAAAGTTAAGTTTTTATAAAAACAACAAGTTATCCGGCTATCCATAAACTTAAATTAAAGAGCAAAGGTATGTATGTGGGTCTAGAGCATAGTCATTTCACCTCCACAAATAAAAGAGCCGGTATTTAAATTAATTTCAGGTCATATTATAGAAAGCAATTAGCCAAGACATGTATAACTTCATGTAGGTAAAACAAAGCGGCAACTTTCATCATCTTTCCGTAAGCATAGGCAATATAAAACATCGAGGAGAACACATGGTCATGCCTATCTATTGAAAGTAAGAAGAAACCTAGGTTGTCCTCCTAGTAGCCATGTTATTGTTGGAAAAGAAAAAAAAAGGTTGCACCTAGTTGACGTTGAAGGCATACTTACAAGCATTTGTGTTTGGAAAAGAAAAGGTCTATGGAGGTGTTACCGTCCTTTGTAGTTCTTCGTTGCCTTCTTTCGACATCTCCATGTATCGATGTGGCTTTTGCTTTTGTCTTGATTTATCAATGCTCCTAAACTTCTGAATTTTATCTTGTATGCTTAATGGAGTCATATATAGAAATATAGCTCTATTGAAAAGTTTATGAAATTACCTTTCCAACGTGTAGTCATTCATCGAAAACGGAGTTCAAACAAGGAAGCTATGTCCATTTTACTTCAGCGCTGCGTGCTGTCCAAAACTGATTTCAGGACGTGTTGCACTCGGTGATTCGGGCATAACCCCTTGTAGGAACCTCCAATTGTCTTGATTATTGATTTGTTGGAATCTTAACTTCATGGGGCTTCTAAATGTCCAAAAATATCCAGTGTTTTCCCTTCGAGACCACGCAGAATTTTGATGAGATCAGTGGCTTCTTGCGCATTGATCCGGTGATGTTAGCGATCTTGATCATTCTATCTTCTAGAACGTCATGTTGCACTTCCGTGTTGAAGATTCAGGGTCTCCCCCATGCTTAGCATTTTGCTAGGCATGGAAGTAGAAGACAAAGAATTTTTAACTTGGCCATCCTTCAATTTTCCTTCTAGTGAGAGCCTTTATCTTGCCTGCAAGATGTTTTAAGCGCACGTTCTACCCCCAAGGTGACGGTTGGGAGTAGATAGGATTGCCGATAATCCAACAATGTCTGCTAAGATTCTTAACTTGTGACATAATTAGTCTAATGAGAAATAAAAACCTAATGAGTGTACGTGGTGCAAGGTGTGAATGCACATGAGAGGAGAGCATATAAACAAAGACAATGTTTTCACCTAGTTCTAAATACCATGTTTACAACTAGGTTGCCGAATTTCTCCATAGCCATAAAGGTTTATTTATCAAGGGTTAAAACACCATGTCTATCCCTAATTCAATAACTCTTATAGCACAAGAAAAATTAAGCGCATTGCAGAGCTTATAAACTAACCAATGCAACATGAAAACATATGAAAAGCTAGCAAGGTTTATCGAACTTAATGATGATGGTCCGCAATCATGTTTAAACACCACGTTTACACAAGATCACAAAAGGAAAATGCCCAGCTGGAGCATTAACATGGATATGAAAGCATACATCATTGAGCCTTAAAACAACCAAGCCAACTATATGCAAAACATGTACATGCATGCAAAGAAACATCACGTTGATAACAAAATGCAATGCATGCAAATAAATATATATGAGCATGAACATGATGGTGGTTCTAAAAAGAAAAACTAAACTTAGATTAATAACCAATATTTTATCGTCATAAGATAGTGCCATTCTTTATTCTCTCTAAGAAAGGAACAAAAACAAAAAGAAACAGGTTGCCTCCCGAAAAGCGCTTCATTTAAAGTAATAGAGCTCGACTTTCTCACATACCTTCTTTTCGTCGCATAGCCATGGCCCTTCATGCAAGAAGAAAAGGTACCAATGCAGCTTTAATTTACTTCCCATGTTGTGCTTGATCACTTATAGAAGACTTGCCCAAGGCATCATTTTGTTTCATTGCTATCTCCTTTTATCATCCTTCGGTGCTGCCTTCACTCCATGAATTTTTTCTTTAATGTCCAGAACAGAAAGTATACCCAAGCTCTACTCCGTTGCACAGTGCACAAAATTTCCTTTCCAATGAGTCTTTATTTTCCCAAATCGGACTCCGGACAAGAGAGTTACGTCCGTTTTACTTCGGCGATGAAATCTGTCCTGAAATTTCAGAACGCGCAACGCTCAATGTTTTCTCCATAACTCCTTGCACGGGTCTTCAAACTCGTTGGTTATTGATGTGTTGGAATGGTAACTTGATGGAGCTTTTGGATATCTCATTTTATTCATTTGTACACCTCTGAACAAGCTCTCAAATTGATGAAGACAGCAGCATCCATCGAGGGATTTGGAGAGGTTGATGATTTATCTAGCAGCTCTTTTAGGCATGACTTTAATTATTCGAGCCTTGTCTACATGGTTAGTGAAAATCGGGCTTCTCCCGACATGTACTTTTTTAAGGTCATTAGCTTGATCAAGCGCAAAACATGATCGAAATTTACAAAACTTATTGTAAACATACGCGTCCATAATTAACACCACAAGCAAATTGTAGCAACATATCAAGGTGTAATCAAAAGAAGCATATGTTTCATGCAAAGAACTTAGCTCATCATTAGACAAAAGTTCTTTTGGTGTGAGATTAATTGGTTCAAACATAAATATTTCCTCTTTTTCATTCTCAAGAAAATCTAGCCTATCAACATGATCATTATTGGAACAAAGCATAAAATTTAAACTATCATTCATACTATTGGTTGAGCATGAGTATTTCAATTTATCAACATCAATACCAATAATATCTTGAGATTTCAGCGCGTACCTTGGCCTTAGAGCTTTTCCAACAAGAGTGATATTGTCACACCTAGTTTTAGAAAAACAAACCAAGTGCATACCTATATGTATGCCAAGATCAAGTTTCATACATATAGTAGACAAAAGTGAATAACAACAGCAGTATCACATATAAAACATAAACAAACTTACATATCTATCATAGTTATGCAGCTCAAGTCCTGGGAATGGAGGCGCCAACTCCACAAGCAATCGACTGGGGGCTGCGTACGCCTGGCATCATCATCTTCAGCAGCAGTAAGCAAGGATGAGTACACTTATGGTTGGTACACAGCAAGGCCACAAGAACTAACCAGAAATGATTTAAAGTCCATCTTTAAGTTTATTAATCATGTTAGGGTCCAGGCCGCTCTTGACCATGAGCACGGCTAATCGATTAGTTTTACACTCTGCAGAGGTTGTACATCTTTACCCACAAGTCGCGTAAAAGTCCCGAAGGACTTTAGACCTAACCATGTGATGCGGATCAGGCATCATACCACACTACCTAGGTGTGATTGCATAGGGACGCTACGAGGCCTTTACAAAGATTCCCTAGCACGGCCTGCTCGTTAGGTTACCTGATCAGTGCAGCGCATAAAGCTCCCTAGCGGGTACCGTGTCTTAGCAAAGCCCAACTCCCCGCTAGAGCAGGTCTATACACCATCTCTCGTCAGCCCCCAACCCCTTTCAGGTAAAGCATACCACATACTAAAGTTTCTAATTAATTGGCCAAGACAGAGCCATATGTCTTGTGGTAGTACGGTTGTCCTGGGTGGTTGCTCCATGTTCCGATTAATGCATAGTATAATCTTGTAATAAAGCATAGGTAGAAGGTGGTTAGGGACACTTGCCTTTCTCCAACAAAAAGCTACTCTTACTGCTCTCTCTTCATCTCTTGCTTCCTTGGAACTCTTCATCTTCAAAGCAACGAACATCGATCCTCCTTCTACTCGAAACAAACATCGGGCACAAACATACAAAACAACAAGTATAACTAAGAACAATGCACCAATCAAAAGAAAAGCTTTAAAAGAACGCACTAAAGGATAGGCTCGATTCTGTGTTTACGCAACGACGAAAGAACGTTGAAAACAAAACTAAGGTCGAAGTTATCGAAAGATAATTATTATCAAACAACAAGATACTATGTGCTTCATATGTTTTAATTAGAAAATCATGTGGCAAAAATAATTCAAAGCAGGTTATATTTAATTAAGAAAACACGATAAGCCTAATCATATTTTATTTGCATAATTTTAAGTACAAGTTATATCAGATTAACAATTATCATTAAAAGACAAAGCATGTGAAAGAATCTAATCGAATAACTTTATATTGCGTGTTCAACTAAACATATTAATATTGAAAAGGCATTTAATATCATTAAGCGCATTAACTTTTATTATAAAAACAAATGTACAACACTAAGCATCTTTTATTTAGAAAAGCTAGTTATAAATGGAAATTAACCAATTACACCTTAACTTATGAAAACCGGGATAGAACCTAATCGCTTTTAGTTAGAAATGAATGGAATAAGTATTAGTCAAGATTAACATGCAACTTTGGTGTTAAAACAAAAAGTAATAGGTGATACACATGCTAACGCATAAGTTATGGTGAAACGAACTAGAACGATAGCAACGAACTATCGAGCGCACAAGAAACCTTAAGCGATGGTTAGGAGAACAAGACTACAAAGAGAACTAGGCTGAAGGGAGAACACTAAACAAAGGTAAGCTGAACTGATGTTGATAGAGAAAAGATAACAAGATTGGCTCTAAAGAAAAATAGCAGTGAAAGAGTAGACACAAGAACATAGTTGATTCACCGAAAGAGAACTAGGAAAAGGATTACTAGCTAGGAAACAAAGGTAACTGAGATATAGCTGACAGACAACGTCTAACGGTTATTTGCATTTATGAGCAAACAAGATTATGAGCTAGATTCATTTTAATTAGCAAAACAACGGAAATATCCTGAGTTGAAGTTAAGGCAAACTAAATTTTATTTGCAAAGATCGGGTATATATCCTAGTAAAGTTTTATTTATACATAATTATATGTAAATTACACCAATTAAATATTAATTTAGATAAATAAACAACCAGGTGGAAAGGTCTAAGTGTAGAACTTTATGATTTGTATATAACTAAGCAAGTTGTAATTAGAAACACATTTGTGTTGATATTAATCAAGTTAACACTCCTTTATAAAAGTCGGTGTAAAGCCTACTAAACTTTTAATTAGAAAAGTTCATTAAGTTTTAAGCAGATTAACATTTGATTTATAAAAAAAACTGGAGTGTAGCACTAATTAGATTTTATTTACAAAGCATATTAAATAGTCATTAATCAAATTAAAATTTATTGCAAAGCGGTCTAGAACACTATATAGCTTTTAATTAAAGGAAACATGTTTAACAGACATTAACAAAATTAATACCAAATTAATTTTCAGAAAGCATGTATGATGAAAACACACCACTAACGTGCACTTTATTTTATTATGAACCTAACGCAACTTGAACGGATTAAAACGGAGCTAAAACATGGATTCTATGCATAAAACAAGATTAAAAGGATCTAGTCGTGATTAAATATAGAACTGGAGGGCTAGCAGAAAAGATACTCGAGAACATCAAATAGTGCTCGTGAAAAGGTCAAAAGACAGGGGGCTAGCGGAAAAAGGGGCGAGGTGGGCTTTATGTGCAAAGGTGGAATCTATGTAAAGGGTTATGGACAAAAGTTACAAGACACAAGCTATGTAGTTTTGGTTTGTGGATTTCCGAAGGACCTAAAGGCAAAAGAACCTTATCTATTCAGAGAGGACGACCGGCTGTTTGTGAACAGCCATAGCCGACGGAGCAGGTGGCCTCCGGCCGGCCACAACGGCGGCGCTTCGGGCGAGGAGAGGCATGACTGAGGAGGGGAAAATGTAGGGAAGGTCGAGGGGATCATGTAGGAGTGCTCACCGGCGGCAGGGATGGGCGGAGGCGGCCAGAATCAGGGGCGGCAGCGGCACAGGCGGACTGCACCTCGGTTGACTGCAACAAAACAGAGAGAGGAAGGGAGATAGAGATTCGATGGGGGCGACCTCCAAACGTGCACGGGAACGGCAAAATGGAAAGGAAACGATGAGACGAACGCGATGGTGTGCTCACCTTTGGCCAAAGATGAATGATGGTGACAGAAGGGCTCGCCGGAGTTGGGGAGGAGTCGCCGGAATCGGGGAAGACGACGGAGTCGACGTTGGATTTGCGTGACCGACCCCATCACGGTGTAGAGCTCTGTTAACGGATAAAAGACGTATCCATCCACGATCTGCAAGCGTACGGACCCCACACCTTTTTCACCATGGGATTCCCAAGGTTCTTGTCAATCCGCGGAGCAAGGGGATTACAAGCGTTCGATCTACCTTTACACACTAGCTACTAAAACTCTAACTACGATTAAATTAGAAAACAACTAAACTACACTAGAGAGAATGATCAAGATATCAAGATAAAAGACACTCGCCCATGGGTCTACGATACTAGAGCATGCAATCGCTTAAAGACATGAAATCCAATGTAATCTATTGGGGTTGTGACCACGGTTTCCCCCTTGCCCTCCTCTCGTACTGTCACTACGCGAAGGTATTCATGACTATACCTATGATGGACACGGCGTATTGAATGGATACAAGGAAGCATTGGAGCTCTTACTTCCTTTACCGCATGGTAGCTAACCTTATGCATTAAAAATATTCAACACAAGATGATAGATAGATAATCCAACAAAGTCCGATTAAATCTCAAGATCGATTACAACCATGGACGAATAAGGAGATTACCCCATCAAGGTGCCAGACATAGCACCGTTGATCATGGTTTCCCTTCCGACGGTGTCTTCCTTCTTCTCCACTTGTGGGTGCTTCCTTCGAGGTGGTTGATCTCCCTCCGAAGATCTCGCTCTTCTCTCTCTACCTTGTGGACGGCCTCCTGGTGCGAATGGCTCTCCCCCTGTCGAATGGCGGCGCCTCCAGGGTTTTAGGGTTGAAGATCCTTCGGGTGCAAGGAAAGGGGAGCCGAACCGACCCCCGGAGTGGGCTGGGCCGGCCGGCTTTGGCCGACCGGCCCAGGCCCATCTCGGCCCGGTTCGGTCGCCCCTTCGCTCCCGTGGGTCCTCCGGTGATTATGCACTTTGCCCCCTCCACTTGCATTATTTTGACGATGTAATCCTCGCGTCCAAGATGGAGGTTCTTCGTGCATGAAGTTCGGTCTTTTACGCTTCAATCCCTAGGGGTGTTCCTCGTAGCACTTCGGTCCTTGCCACCATTGGAAGTGATTTCATCAAGCTCATGAACACGAACAAGACTCCGTAAATGCTCCTTTGAACTTGTTGCGAATCCTTCCTTTATGTCCATGTTTTCCTACATAAACACAACACTTCCAAATGCATGCACATAGATGAACGTGTCATATGATTAGTGTGCCTAGTGGCGGGTTAGTTCCATAATCAAATCCAAACCAAAGTGTAATGAACATGCTTGGTGCACCAAAATACACCGTCAACATCTCCCCCACGCTTAGCTCTTGCTCGTCCTCAAGCAAGTACTCGTAAAAGAACTTCGTCCAAAGCGTTGTAATCGTGTACCGCTAATCCTTCTTCACAAGTTAGTCAATCCTTTCATGTTTAACACATAAGCCTAAAGTAATGATCATCAAACATAAACATGGGCATTTAGAATCTTTACCACATCAAGATTTACCCCACAACTCAAACTCTTCACTCGATGTCTTCAATTTCAGCCTGCTTCTTTGCTTCCATCGGAGGGGTTTTATGATTTTTCAAACAAAATTCCTGCAACAAGTATTAGACAAAAACATTTATCCAAGCTCTCTCAAGTCACTCATATGAGGTGTCTATCCTAAACCAATTTTATAAAACTCTCACCTCCCATAAGTCTCTCATACAACATGTAAAGTGGAGCTATAGGTAGGACTAGCGCAATCAACACAAGTATTGTCAAACTAAGAACTTCCTCTAATGGTTGTTTACCTTTCAAAGACAATGATCATGAGAATTAACCATATGTAGGGATATCAAGGATGAGAAGATTTAGAATGGTGGACATGTGCAAGGGCAAAAGAAAATTATGACTACAAGGCACTGATGACGTCCTCGTTGTCGGATTGCACATGGTTGGAAAAAGAATGAAAGTTTCGTCTCTCAACAACGTGACATCCTTCCTTACACTTTATTTTTCTTTTCTTTCACTTGATCCATCCCTGTCATATCTTTATTGCTACCTCCTCTTTTCTCTTTTTTCTTTTTCTTCTTTCTTCTTTCTTTCATTCACATATTTTATCTTTCTTTCTTTCTTTCTTTCTTTTCCATACTCATACTTTTCTCTTTATTTTCCCTCTCTTGACAACTTTTCAAAGCTCTCAACTCCTCTCTTTCTTGCATGCATACAATCATGCTAGAGACGAGATGAAACTTTGAGAATAGGTTGTGTTCAAGAATGCGATGTACAAAAGAGATGTATAGGGTTGGGTATGGAATTCGGCGATGTACGGGACTTCCAATGTGAAAGTCTCGTTACCGAATGTATGACGAGGCTAGCAACAAAAGATAAGCACAAGAACATTCTCATTGCTCGAAATTAAAACTCAAAAGAGAGAAGGATCCTAGCCTAACTCATCGTGCTAATCACACTTATGGTGGAGCAAAAAATAAATTGGCCTTGTATAGGATTTTTTTTCTTATTCTCAACTTGGAAAAAGAGGTTTCGCTAACCTTTATTACAAGGGTTTTAAGATAATTTTCAGAACTGAAATCCACCAACTTTTGGCATTGAACATTGCACAACTAACATGTGAAGCTCAAGATCGAAGTGTGGTATGGGTACTTTAAGTAGTAGCAATTCCACTAAGCACCACGGTAAACGTTTTTCAAACCACACACTTATGTTATATATCAAGAATCAAAGATAAACAAACAAGTGAATAAAGATAAGCATCACACAAGACACAAAAAATATATAAAGACTCTTTTTATTTGATTTTCTTTGACTCAACACTAATTTAAGACACTTTCAAACTTGCAAAAATTTAAAAACACACTCGAAAACTAAGACTCATTAAACTTTAGGACTCTCCTCTCTCGAAGACTAAACCGAACCTGAACTTTGAAACTCAAAAGCTAAGGCTAGCTAGCTTGCTCTCCCCCACGCTAAAAACATACAACATCCTCGTTGTATCTTACAAAATTCCTAAGGGGAAAACTAGACCTAGTGGTACTTTAAGCAAGTACTGCACCACTTGCCTCTCATGTTCCCGACCATGCCAAAATGTTTGCGCACGTTGCGGTTAAGGAACTTGTAGTCGTATTCAACTACGCGCTGCAAATCCTCCAAATCCTGCTTCATCGCTTCCATGGCTTGGAGACATTCGTCGACCGACGCGTAGAGATCCGTAAGGGCATGTAAACGTTGTTTTGTGTTGATCATCCGGGTGAATGGGGATTTGCATGAACCCGAGTACCCATCGAGAAAGCAAAAATTAGCGTGGTTCGCTAATCTCTCGAGCATCTCGTCAATGAACGGTAGGGGGAAGTGATCTTTTTTCGTCGCTTTGTTAAGCTTACGATAATCGATACACATCCGCCACCCAGTCACGGTTCTTTGCGGTACCAACTCGTTCCTCTCATTCTTCACCACGGTTAAACCTCCTTTCTTTGGTACACAATGTACCGGGCTCACCCACTCGCTATGCGGAACCGGGTAGATGATTCCGGCATCAAGTAACTTGATGACCTCTTTCTTTACTACCTCTCGCATGGCATGAGTTAGCCTCCTTTGGTGGTCCACTACGGGCTTACATTGGTCTTCCATTGGTATACGATGAGTGCAAAAGGATGGGCTAATACCTTTGAGATCATTAATCGAATATCCAATCACCTTCCTATGTTTTTTCAATAAAATCAGCAAGTTCTCATTTTCTCCAGGACTCAACTCGTCGCTCACGATGACTGGATAAGTCTTGTCTGGGCCCAAAAATTCATACTTTAATCCTTTGGGCAAAGGTTTAAGTTCTACCTCGGGCACTTGTGGCTCCTCGGGTTTTATTTCTCTTATGTCCTCAAATTTTCCTTCCTCCACACTTCCATCATGTGGTTCTAAGCCTTTTGTTGCTTCTTCTAGTTCTTCATCTTGATGATTACTCATTTGATTTTCCATCGCTCTTTGCAGCGGGTCTCTAAGGGTTTCAACAAAACAAAGACTATCTACCTCCTTTACTTCTTCTTAGGGAGGAAAGGGTGTAGGGTGTTTAGAAACGCGAAGAAAATTATATGTGTACTTTGTTCTATTAAGGTTCATTGTTACTTTGCCTTCTCCGGCATCCAACATGGCATCAACCAACTTAAGGAAGGGCCTTGTCGTATGGACCTCCCTGGGCCCACTACTTCGGTGGGTACCAGGACCGACTACTCGGTGGACCCCTGGGACTACCCGGCTTGCACTACGCGACACCTGAAGGCATGGAGCACAAGGACTACAGAGGAGAAGTACTCGGTTAGGAAGCTGTACATGTCCCGCGTTGTATGGAAGACTCCTAGACGTACTCGACTAGTACTCTCTCCCTACTCCGACTTGTAACCCTGCCTCCCGGACTATATAAGGCGAGGCAGGGACCTTTCTCTAGGATCGAATCCCATCTCATGGCGCACAGTTACACCATCTTGTAATCGTGCCCGATCAATCCAGAGCTACGCAGCATACAGGACGTAGGGTATTACGCACCTCGCGGGCCGAACCTGTCTAAATTGTGTGCCACGTGTCTCTTCCTTCGATTAACCGATCTCGGCGAGGCCACATTCATCTACTTCGGGTACTCCCCTTAGTAGGTTGCCGGTCTAAAACACCAACAGCTGGCGCGCCAGGTAGGGGATCTCGCTCGAGATCACATGGCGAACTCGACGGCTCCTGTCTACTTCAAGCCAACCGTCGCCTTCAACCGCGGCGACACCTTCGTGTTCGGCGCCTGGGTCTGACTGCTGACGGCGCAGGATCTTTCCAGCGCCGCCTCACCATGCCGCCCAACCCGAAGACCGGCTTCGTGACGCTTCCAGAAGTTGTCACAGGCGAACTCGCCGGCAAGTTCGGCGAAATTTCGCTCTTCAACCACCACGCCGACTTCGAGCTCGAGTCCGCTTCCAACTTGAACTTGACGTCTCCATGGGCTATCGCATGCGAGGTGGCGGCTCAGCCATCGCATGTGGTCCCCTCACCCTGTGGGCGCTCCACACGTGGTCCCCGCATCCTCAGCCGGGCCCGCACGGAGGCTCCTTCTTCACGCCGAGCCGGCAAGGAACCCGTACCCGAGTACAATTCGGACTCCGACACCGCCCTCGGCCACGCTTAGGGCTCCAACCCCCTCTTCGGGTTCTACTCAGATTCCGCATATGAGTTCGACTTCGGGTCGGACCTAGAGGATCCCGAGTCCGAGGACAACTCTACTGAGCATCCCTTATCAGGGCCGTCCTATGGGCTGGTGAGGACCATGCGTGGTTCGAGGATCGGTGGATGGTCACTTCCTTGTGTGATGAGTGATTGACAACGTTGTGTGGATTGATTCTTGGCTAAGTATTGCAGGTGCAGGTTGCGGCTTGACTAGTTTTTGGTGTAGGTGAAGAACAAGCGTGAAAGGTCGTCACCGGTGAGGCCTCCAGGTGTGGAGAAGACAAGTAGGTTTCGTTCGAGGGACCTGGTGGCCAGCGGGGTCAAGTGCGGGCCGCATGGTGGCATGAACAGCAAGATGAAGTCATGGACGGTTTCTTGGTTGAGCCTCAAAACCAAGGTCGAGCCGGGACTACGTGGGAGCCGAGTCATGAGTGGAGATTGGCGGAGGCTACACCGAGTTCGCGGGGTTTCCGGTGGTTCACCAGAAAACCACTGGGTTCCTTGGTTGATCCACAAAGCCAAGACCGAAGAACCGAAGACGGTCTTTGCGGCGGTGCGGCGGACCGGTCTGACCGGTGGGTCTGACCAGTGGGTCTGACGGTCTGATCGGTGGGTACCGGTCTGACCGGTGAGGAGCACCGGTCTGACCGGTGTGTGACGACGTAGTCCGGAGACTTCGAAGCGGAAGACACGCGTCGGGATCGCATGGCTTGCGTCGAGGCTACGCAGGGTGCGGTCGCCGGGCATCTGTCCGATGGTGAAGACATGAAGACTTCCAAATCCGCCCTTGAGGGGCTTGTATCCCTAGTTATTAGGAAAGGGCATTTTAGACTTTCGGTTGCCTCCATATAACCCAAGAGGTGAGAGGATGGTAGCCAACTCTTGGAACCCTAGCTCATTTGTTTTCCCATTTTCCTTCCTATTTTCCTTAGGTTTTCCATAGGACTAGCAAGAGAGCATCATGGAGAGATCTTGTTGAGAGGGATGGATGATCGGGCGGCTTGCTAGACCTTGTATGAACCTTTGTTTCATGTATAGATGATTCGGCGTGGTTCCTCAAGGTTTGGATGTGTTTTCCCCGGTTGTTCTTGGTGGTGATTTTCGGAGCCCTCTCTTGGTGTTTTCTTTGGGTTGTTTTCGGGACCTTTCTCTTGGGGATTTGATGGGGGAAATTTGTGGGAACCCTTCGTAGTTCTTTGAGCTGTGATTCCCCTCCCAAATCTGTGAGTAATGGTGCTCGATTTTGGGGTTTCTTGAGTTCTTGGGTTGGAAGTGCTCTTGGCGGGATTTCCTTGATTCCTCCATTTCGGACAAGTTTTGGCGGGATTAAACTTGGCTATGGACTCCTCATGAGGTGTTCCTAATATCCCCAAAGTCTTGTTCAAGTCCGTGAAGCGATTCGGGAGATCGAGGTTTGGATTTGGGGGAGTTGTCCCGCGGGTGCTGTTCATCCCGAGCTGCCCAAGCTACACCGGTCTGACCGGTGCTCTTGAATCGTCTGATCGGTGCAACCCTCGGTGGGATTTTGCTCGGGTGAACGTCTTGGTGTGTTCTCTGTTGTCCTGTGGTGCTGCTGTTTCGAGATTGGGTCAATTTGGTGGTCGGTTGGCCTGTTTGGTGCCTTGGGGGCTTTCAGGTCGTGATCGGTCTGACCGGTGTGTCTCACCGGTCTGACCGGTGTAGAGCCACTTAGTGAAAGTTGCTCAGTTTCACCAGCAGGGACCGGTCTGACCGGTGGTGCTCACCGGTCTGACCGGTGTGGGTCTGTAGACTCGAGGTTTGGTGTTCCGTTGCGTTCTCGGGTCGGAAGGTTGTGTGTTGGTTCCTAGGTCCAGTGGCACTCCAGTGGCTACGTGGGCTTGGCCAACTTGGGTAATGAGTTGGAGACGTGTGTTGGAAGCCTTGTTCATCTTGTTGGAGTTTCTATCTCCTTCGAGAAGAATTTTTATCGGCTCCCATTCACTCCCCCCTCTCTGGTTCGCCGTATCGGTCCTTCAAGTGGTATCAGAGCCGGTTCGGGTCTTTATTGACTCTAACCAGTCTAAGATCCAAGGATGGCGTACCAGGAACGTGGTTCGGGTCCTTCACACTTCGATGGCAAGAACTACCAGATGTGGAGCAAGCGGATGGGTGCGTTTCTCCGCGGAAAGGGTCAGACTCTTTGGGATGTCACGGTGGACACAGGCTATGTCCAGCCGATGGACTTCCTCGCTCCAGGATCGAGGGACAGATTCGACGCCAACAATAAGGCGGTCGACTACTTGTTTGTGCTTTGTGTCAGCCTGAGTTCCATCAGGTGCACACCGAGCACTTGGCTTGTAGAATTTGGTTGGTGCTAAAGGATGCTCATGTTGGGAACGTCCAGGTTCAGGCATGGATGTATGCGACCTACCGGAGAGAGTACGAGAACTTCACTCATCTCCCCGGTGAGTCCATCGATGCCTTGTTTCAGAGGTTCACGGTGGTTGTGAACAACATGAGGGCCAATGTGGACGTGCTCCCGTACGATGATCATGATAGAGTGGTCAAGCTCTTACACTCTTTGGATCATACGATTTGGGGCGGAAAGTTCTAGGCCATTGTAGAGTCAGAGAAGTATGACACTCTGACGGTGAACGAGCTGTTGTCGAAGCTCAAGTTGGCTGAGGTGGATAGGGGCATGACTGCCAAGCTCGAGGGTCCGACTGACTCCCATAGTCTCGCCCTCGTTGGTGGTTCCAAAGGAAAGGCTAACTCTAACCCATCCACCAGGATGTTCTCTTTCTTCTCTTTGATGTCTATGCCAGATGAGGAGTTCGACGAGCTTGGAGAGGACGAGCTGGCGCTCCTGACGAGGCGGTTCGAGAGGCTGCACGAGAACCGCGTGAGCATGAGGAGGAACACGAGAACATGCTTCCAGTGCAGCAAGCCGGGACACTTCGTCGCCGACTGCCTGGAGAAGGCCGAGAACAAGGACGGCTACAAGAACAAGCCGAGGATGGACGGCAAGTACGGTTCGAGGTGCGACCACAAGAGCAAGCACAAGAGCAAGTACAAGGACGAGCGACGATCGAGGAAGAAGGAGAGCCGAGGCAAGGCTCGAGCGATGGTTGGAGCGAGTGACGTCGACTCCAGTTCCGCGTACTCCACCTCGAGCTCGAGCAGCAGTGAAGACGAGGGTGATCGTCGCAAGAACAAGAAGTCGTCCAAGAACACGAGCGGGGGCGAGGCGCCGCGAGAGATGGCTTCGCACCATGGGCGCGAGCTCCGGCAGCAAGAAGAGCACACAAAGCGACTCGGACTCTGAGTCCGACGACGAGGTGCGTGATGAACTTCCCTTCTTGCGCCAGGAGAATGAGAGTCTTGGCTCTTTTCTTGATAATCGTGATGACATGCTTAGAGAGGCCAAGAAAATGAGAAAAGAGCTTAGGGCTTCACTCGAGGATGCTAGGACTAGAGTGGCTGAGCTAGAGACACAGGTGCTTGATAGCAAGCATGAGATTGATTCCCTTAAGGCTAGCCCTGTTGTTTCGGATGAGAATGTTTGTGCTGATTGCTCCATATTTCTTGCTGATCTTGCTTTGTTTAAGGAGAAGCATGCCTCCAAGTGTGAGGAACTAGATGTGCTTAGGGTTGAAGTGGCTGAGCTTAAATCTAGACCTTCTTTGCTAGGTGCTTGCACTTCTTGCCCTGTTTTGCATGCTAAGATTGATGAGATGCATGCATACACTAGTTCTCTTGAGGCTAAATTGAAGGAACCCATGCCTACATCATGCTCTACCTGTGAAATGCATGCTTTGAAAAATTTGGAACTTGCACATTATGTTGATCGTTTGCAGGATGAGAATGATGACTTGAGGAAGTTGATGGGTTGGTTGTCTGATCATGAGCCTCAGTTGAGGATGATGATCGAGGCGTTTAAGAGGCAAGATGGTGAGGGACTTGGGGCAAACAAGGTTGGTGAGGGAAGTGGAGAGAATATCCCAAAGCCACCAAAAACCCACCACAAAAATGATTTCCCCCCAAAACCTAACCATCTTAGAAACCGACTAGACACAACCCCAGCTCCACCCGTGTTTCTTACACCCACAAATGATCTACAAAAGCCTATCAAGTTTGTGAGCACTTCGGGGAAAGTGTTCTTTGGGAAAGAAAGTGAGAAGGCTAGTGAGGGGAAACCGGTGGAGGATTTGAGTGGAGAGAAACCAAGTGAGCAGCCACATCCCAAGCCTAAGCTTGTGAGGTTCCATTGTGGCTATTGTGGGAGAGATGGCCATAAGGAGGAGTTTTGCTTCAGGAGGAAGCGTGAGGAGAGAATGGCAAAGGAGTGGGCTAACAAGAACAAGTACCACCCTTCCGATGGTGTACTTGAGCCTCGTGTGCAGATGCCCAGGGCCAAGGCGAATGTGAGGACAGTTCGAGCTTGGGGAGAGCAGAAGGTTGTTGGAGGCGCTGCTGCCCAGGTCACACCGGTCAGACCGGTGTGGGGCACCGGTCAGACCGGTGCAGGCCTGGACAGGCAGCGTTTTGGGTTTCGTGTTCGTACAGGTGCGAGGGTTGTTTCTAGAGGTCGTGGTTCTGGTGGTTGGGCTGGAGAGTTTGCAGGTGGTCAGGTTGCTAGGCGTTCCCCCCCTCGAGTTCACTACGGGGATGGGAGGAGTTGTAGCTTTGAGAAGGAGAGGAGGGACGGTCCACGGGTTCTCTTTCGTGGTTTTGGTCCTCCTCCAGGCAGAGAGGGGTGGTTCCCTCAGGGTGGTTACCGTGGTGGTGTTCGTGGAGGTAGCTTTGGTAGGAGAGATGCTTTGGTTGGTGCTAACCCCACTTTCGAGCAAATGGCTCGGCCTTTGGTTTTACTCTTTTGGTACTAACCCCGGTCTTTGAGTCGTTTGTTCGCTCACGTGCTCGTTTTTGAATTTCAGGTGGGAGACTTGAAGAACATTTGGTTGATTGACTCCGGTTGCTCGAGGCATATGACCGGAGACAGGGGGTGGTTCTCAAGTCTCGTCCCGGTGGTGACGAAGATGTACATCACCTTTGGGGACAATGGGCGTGGGCGTGTGCTTTCAGAAGGTGAGATCAAAGTGAGTGACAAGATCACTCTGAGGCGTGTTGCCCTTGTTCAATCGCTGGGGTACAATTTGCTTTCTGTGTCCCAGTTGTTGGATGAGGGCTTTAATGTTGTTTTGGCCAGGTGGTTCTCGGATTTTGGACTCCTGAGGGGATCTTGTCTGTATGGTCGTTCCCGAGGGTCAGGTGTTTCGTGCTGATTTTTCTCAGTCTTCGGGTGTGGAGCGTTGTTTCTTGGCTAGTTCTTCGAGTGAGTTGTGGAAGTGGCATAGGAAGTTGGGTCACTTGAGCTTTGATCTTTTGTCTCGCTTGAGTAAACTCAATTTGGTCCGAGGATTGCCAAGGTTGAGGTTTGAGAAAGAGTTGGTTTGTGCTTCGTGTAGGCATGCCAAGATGGTAGCCTCTTCTCACCCGCCTCTCACCGATGTAATGACTGAGCGTCCATGCGCGCTGCTCCATATGGACCTTGTTGGCCTAGCTCGTGTGCGATCTGTGGGTGGGAAGTGGTATGTCCTTGTTGTGGTGGACGGCTATTCTCGGTATGCGTGGGTGTTCTTTCTCGAGGATAAGGGGGAGACGTTTGGTTTTGTTCGAGATCTAGTCTTGAGGTTGAGGAATGAGAGGCACGGAGGTGCCATACGAGCTATCCAAAGTGATAATGGCTCGGAATTCAGAAACTCTCGTTTTGAAACCTTTTGCCATGACTTGGGTCCTGAGCACCAGTTTTCGAGTCCGTATACACCTCCCCAGAATGGTGTTGTGGAAAGGAAGAACAGGACCTTGTGCGAGATGGCTCAGACGATGCTTGATGAGCATAGGACTCCGAGGAGGTATTGGGCTGAGGCGGTGAATACCGCGTGCTATGTGTCGAACGGGGATATACCTCGAGTGCACAAGAAGAAGACGTGCTATGAGTTGATGCATGGTCGCACACCCAAGGTGAGTCACTTCCATGTCTTTGGTTGCAAGTGTTTCATTCGAAGAAAGGCGAGGAAGTTGGATAAGTTTGAGGCTAGGTACGTCGATGGCATTTTCTTTGGTTATGTATCTCATTCTAGAGCATATCGTGTGCTCAATCTTGAAACTAACCAAATCGTGGAGACTTGCGAGGTAACCTTCGACGAGATAGAGCCACGTAGTCAGCTTGTCTTTGAGTGTGCAGGTGATGATGAGCTTGGCGAGGAGATCTTTCAGGAGGAGGAGCATGAACATGGTGATGATGAAAATGGCGGTGTGGTACCCCCGGCTGAACATGTACCCACTACTTCGACTACGGTGATGGATGGACCCTCTACTACACCTACAACGACAAATCAAGAACGAGGAGAAGCTGATGTTGAGGGGGAGGTAGCATCGAAGCGCGAACCTCCCCGGCGAGTTCAAATGGATCACCCAGCTTCGAGGATCATCGGCGACATGAATGAACGCACTACACGGTCGAGGGTTCGAAACAACTCCCATTTCGCTCATGCTGCATTTGTTGCTACTTTTGAGCCCAAAGACGTTGGACACGCACTATCTGATCACAATTGGGTTAATTCGATGCATGAGGAGTTGGAAAACTTTGAGAGGAATCAGGTGTGGAAGTTGGTTGACCCTCCCCCAGGGTGTAAGCCGATTGGTACAAAGTGGGTGTGGAAGAACAAAGAGGGAGAGAAGGGTGAGGTTGTGAGGAACAAGTCGAGACTTGTTGCTCAAGGGTTCAGTCAGAAGGAGGGGATCGACTACGAGGAGACCTTTGCTCCCGTAGCCCGTTTGGAGGCGATTAGGATCCTTCTAGCCTTTTCCGTGGCTAAAGGGTTCAAGTTGCACCAAATAGATGTGAAGAGTGTTTTCCTGAATGGTGTGTTGGAGGAAGAAGTGTATGTGAGGCAACCTCCGGGGTTTGAGAGTGAGAAGTACCCCCACCGGGTGTACAAGTTGAGGAAGGTGCTGTCTGGATTGAAGCAGGCGCCTAGAGCTTGGTATGGCAGGTTGAGGGGGTTATTGTTTGAGAGAGGTTTTGAGATGGGGAAGGTCGATCGGACCTTGTTTTTTTCGAGGCGGGCGCAGAGATATCCCGATTGTGCGGGTGTACGTGGATGATATTGTCTTTGGTGGCTCGTCTAACTCTCTTGTTGCAAGGTTTGCAGATGATATGAGCAGGGAATTTGAGATGAGCATGATGGGCGAGTTGCAGTTCTTCCTCGGGCTACAAATCAAGCAATCAAAGGAAGGACCATTTGTGCACCAGGCTAAGTACACCAAGGACATTATGCAGAAGTTCAAGATGGAGGACTCCAAGGCTATGACGACGCCGATGAGTATGACTACAGCTCTTGATGCGGACGAGAAAGGTGAACACGTGGACCAGAAGGAGTACCGGAGCATGATCGGGTCACTCCTCTACTTGACGGCGACGAGGCCGGACATACAGTTCTCGGTGTGTCTGTGCGCTCGTTTTCAAGCATCTCCGAGGACTTCGCATCGGCAAGCGGTGAAGAGAATTTTCAGGTACTTGCGTCACACTCCCGACTTTGGCCTTTGGTACTCCGCGTCCTCTTCTTTGGTGCTTCATGGCTTTTCAGATGCGGATTTTGCCGGGTGTCGGTTGGATAGGAAGTCCACTTCTGGGACTTGCCAGTTTTTGGGTTCTTCTTTGGTGTCTTGGTCTTCCCGCAAACAATCGAGTGTTGCTCAATCCACTACCGAGGCCGAGTATGTTGCCGCTGCTAGTTGTTGCTCTCAGCTCCTTTGGATTTCATACACCATGAGTGACTTTGGTGAGGAGTATACCCATGTCCCACTTCAATGTGATAGCACCAGTGCCATAAGCGTTGCAAAGAACCCAGTGCTCCATTCCAAAACCAAGCACATAGAAGTGAGGTATCATTTTCTGAGAGACAACGTAGAGAAAGGGAAGATAGCTTTGATCCATGTACCCACACATGACCAACTAGCCGATATTTTCACCAAACCCCTAGATCAAGCAACTTTCACTCGTTTGCGGGAGGAACTTGGTGTGTGTTTGATTTCTTGAGTTGGGTGTGTGGGAGCTCTCTTTGTAGCATTGTATAGCTTTCCTTTGTGCATTTCTTGCATTTTGCATGGCATATGTAACATGATGTATAGGCATTCTTGTATCTTAGTTTGCATGCATTTTGTATCATATGCATTGGATAGGAAAAGCTTCTCCTATATACATCATTCACCATGGAATGCTATTTATGTCTTTGTGAGCTTGTTTGGTATGCTATGGTTAGTTTGGCTTAGCTCTTGATGATCTTGATGAATAATCCATGGTTGATGGCTATGTTTTTGAAAAATGTCACATGTATGCTCTCTCATGTGTAAATGCCTTTATATGATCTTGACATGTTTTAGTGGCTTGGCTATGCTTAATTTGTGGTTGGATAGCTAGTTTATTGATCATATGGGGCCAAAGGCTCATTTGCCATCATGAATGTTTAGCCCTCTTGTTTTATCTTGTGGAGGGGCATAAGTTACTTTTTGTCGCAAGGACATTTCATGTACCATTTACAAATCTGAAAATGAAATGAAAAATGCTTGGAAAATATGCTCCCATGTCATGTGTGCTGAATTTAATTTTGCTTTGGGTGCTAAACCGTTGCATGATGCCTACCAATGAGAAGTCTCATACAGAGAAGTAGGCACATGGCTCGGTGGCTTTGACATGACATGAGGTGCTTGTGGGTGTTTGTGATGGTCTTATGGTTAGAATGGCTGTCCTAGCATGAAGTTTGTGTGGCTTTGCCATTTTGATATGCTTTGGTCATGTTTAGGACTTTGCTCATGAGAGGCAAGTTTTTTTCGCAAAATTGCCAAAATCCATCTTAGCTTCGTCCAATGATTGTGAAACTTGGTGATCATGTAGTTGAGATCGATACGAAGTCGTAGAGTATCTAACTTGCTCATTTGGACATGTGTAGCATTCTTTGTTGAATTTTGTCTATTTGAGAAGCTCTAGGTTGAAAGTTTTGCATTTTTGGCTTGATTCATGCATTGCCAACAAGGGGGAGAAGTTTGAGCTTGAAATGGCTTGTTGGACGCATTTAGAATGTTTTCAGGTGGTTTCGAGCCATTTCTGGGCTCTGTTGTGCACCAGTCTGACCGGTCGAGGTCACCGGTCTGATCGGTCAGAGTGCCAGTTCTGTTCACATGTTGCACACCGGACTGACCGGTGGTGTTGACCGGTCTGACCGGTCAGGGCTGAGTTATTGCAGCTGCCCTGTTTCAAGTGGTGTTTTGCATGCTTTCGTCTAGGGGAAGGTGCATTGGTTCAGGGGGAGCTTGCATGTGTGCAAGGGGAGCTCTTTGTGGTTGTTCGAGTTTTGATTCGGTGGTTTGCGCTCTTTGCTTGAGCTTCGCTTTGTCTCGGATGTGTCGAGCCGTTGCCCTTGCCTAAGGGGTCCGAGACTTATCTTCTTCAAGTGATCTTGCTCTTTGCCTTTGTTTGGCTTTCGATCGCTTGTTGGAGTTTCTTTTTGTTCATTTCTTTTCTTTTCTTTTCTCTCTTGTTACTTTCGTGTGGGTGTTGTCAATGCACTCATCAAGGGGGAGATTGAGGACCATGCGTGGTTCGAGGACCAGTGGATGGTCACTTCCTTGTGTGATGAGTGATTGACAACGTTGTGTGGAGTGATTCTTGGCTAAGTATTGCAGGTGCAGGTTGCGGCTTAACTGGTGTTGGTGCAGATGAAGAACAAGCGCGAAAGGTCGTCGCCGGTGAGGCCTCCAGGTGTGGAGAAGACAAGTAGGTTTCGTTCGAGGGACCCGGTGGGCAGTGGGGTCAAGTGCGGGCCGCATGGTGGCATGAACAGCAAGATGAAGTCATGGACGGTTTCTTGGTTGAGCCTCAAAACCAAGGTCGAGCCGGGACTACGTGGGAGCCGAGTCATGAGTGGAGATTGGCGGAGGCTACACCGAGTTCGCGGGGTTTCCGGTGGTTCACCAGAAAACCACTGGGTTCCTTGGTTGATCCACAAAGCCAAGACTGAAGAACCGAAGACGGTGCTGCAGTAGTGCCAGATCGGTCTGACCGGTGGGTCTGACCGGTGAGGAGTACCGGTCTGACCGGTGTGCGACGACGCAGTCCGGAGACTTCGAGGCGGAGGACACGCGTCGGGATCGCATGGCTTGCGTCGAGGCTACGCTGGGTGCGGTCGCCGGGCATCCGTCTGATGGTGAAGACATGAAGACTTCCAAATCCGCCCTTGAGGGGCTTGTATCCCTAGTTATTAGGAAAGGGCATTTTAGACTTTCGGTTGCCTCCATATAACCGAAGAGGTGAGAGGATGGCAGCCAACTCTTGGAACCCTAGCTCATTTGTTTTCCCATTTTCCTTCCTATTTTCCTTAGGTTTTCCATAGGACTAGCAAGAGAGCTTCATGGAGAGATCGTGTTGAGAGGGATGGATGATCGGCGGCTTGCTAGACCTTGTATGAACCTTTGTTTCATGTATAGATGATTCGGCGTGGTTCCTCAAGGTTTGGATGTGTTTTCCCCGGTTGTTCTTGGTGGTGATTTTCGGAGCCCTCTCTTGGTGTTTTCTTTGGGATGTTTTCGGGACCTTTCTCTTGGGGATTTGATGGGGGAAATTTGTGGGAACCCTTTGTGGTTCTTTGAGCTGTGATTCCCCTCCCAAATCCGTGAGTAAAGGTTCTCGATTTTGGGGTTTCTTGAGTTCTTGGGTTGGAACTGCTCTTGGCGGGATTTCCTTGATTCCTCCTTTTTGGACGAGTTTTGGCGGGATTAAACTTGGCTATGGACTCCTCATGAGGTGTTCCTAATATCCCCAAAGTCTTGTTCAAGTCCGTGGAGCGATTCGGGAGATCGAGGTTTGGATTTGGGGGAGTTGTCCCGCGGGTGCTGTTCATCCCGAGCTGCCCAGGCTACACCGGTCTGAACGGTGCTCTTGACCGGTCTGACCGGTGCAACCCTCGGTGGGATTTTGCTCGGGTGAACGTCTTGGTGTGTTCGCTGTTGTCTGTGGTGCTTCTTGTTTCGAGTTTGGGTCGGTTTGGTGGTCGGTTGGCTTTGTTTGGTGCCTTGGGGGCTTTCAGGCTGTGATCGGTCTGACCGGTGTGTCTCACCGGTCTGACCGGTGTAGAGCCACTTAGTGAAAGTTGCTCAGTTTCACCAGCAGGGACCGGTCTGACCGGTGGTGCTCACCGGTCTGACCGGTGTGGGTCTGTAGACTCGAGGTTTGGTGTTCCGCTGCGTTCTCGGGTCGGAAGGTTGTGTGTTGGTTCCTAGGTCCAGTGGCACTCCAGTGGCTACGTGGGCTTGGCCAACTTGGGTAGTGAGTCGGAGACGTGTGTTGGAAGCCTTGTTCATCTTGTTGGAGTTTCTATCTCCTTCGAGAAGAATTTTTATCGGCTCCCATTCACTCCCCCTCTCTGGTTCGCCGTATCGGTCCTTCAGCTGGTTATAACATCCACACCGGCCGGGAGATTCGTCTACTGGCAAGACCGCAAGCCCGCTGACCTGATAAGCGGAGACTCATGCTACATCGCCTACATCGACTCGCTCCCGTTCCAGGAGTTCCAGGAGGGAACACCACTCGCCCGAGCTGACTCAAACACCCCAACTGAGGTGGCTGCTTCTGAGTCCAGCCTTGGCACCCCCGATCGCCAAGTCTTCATGGCTGCCGGCGACACCCCAGGACCTTCGGGGACGGCTCAAGACAAGTACCTTGAAGACATATCCTCCGACGAGCTGTCTGCCGATGCACCAGCAGACGAGACCCCCGCCAACAGAAATGCTCGACGCGAGCGCAACAGGAAGCGCAGTGAACGGCGCCGGCGTCTCCGGGACAACCTCCCCATCCGCAACCTCGCAGAAGATCTCGAGGCGGTCGAGAGCAGAGTACACACTACCCCTGAGCAATGCCTCATGTCGATCACAGCGATCGCACGCCAGGCCCAAGGAATTCGCGCCGGGGAGGTCATTGCCAAGCTCGCTGAAGACGCCTACTTCATGCGGGTCGACAACAGGGTCAACCAGCCTCCTCCCGCCAGGCACCGCGACAACGAAGCTACAAGTCGCAGCGCCAACCTCGGTCCCAACCGTACTCGAGCTGAGCTTTCGGCTCAACCCAACCGTACTCACTCAAACGCCGGCAGACCTCCACAGGGTGGCAACAGCAACCGCGAGGTCGTCCCTCACCGTGCTCCTGCCGGCGGCGGCGGCCGCGACCCTGACGGCGGAGGCAGCGACGACGGAAGCTTCAACCATGGAGCCAACAGGAGGGCCGGCGGCGGCGGTAGTCGCGGCGGCCATGGCCACGCGAACAGCCACGCCTCTGGTGCCTCACAGGGCGGCTACGACGCCCGCCAGAAGATTGAGGAGCTGCGGCGGAAGAAGTCAACCACTGCAGGCGACAATGACGGCTTCCCCGCCTTCTCACCTCGACTTCGCAACTTGCTCGTCCCCGACAAGTTCAAGTCTTTGGGGATCACCAAGTACGACGCGAAGCAGGACCCCATCTTGTGGCTCAGGTGCTACGCCCTCTCCATCGAGAACGCTGGTGGCAACAACGACACCAAGTGCCTCTACATCCCCTTCTGCCTGGACCAAGCTCCACTCACATGGCTCGAGTCGCTGGACAAGCACTCGATCGACAAGTGGGACCAGCTGAAGGAGCAGTTCACCAGCAACTTCGCGGGCGCCATGGGCCGATCGGGTACTCGCATGGACCTGGCCATGGTCAAGCAGGAACAAGGCGAGACCCTCCGCAAGTACATGCGCCGCTTCTTCGACAAGGGCGCTACCGTAGTCGACGTCACCGACAAGGAGGTCGTCGACCTCTTCCAAGACGGCCTCTACCACCGCCGCACCTTTGAAGACTTCGGTCGTCGCCGCCCCAAGTCCATCCCCCATCTCAAGGACATGATCACGTCCTGGGCAGATGAAGAAGACAAGGCCAACGCCAAGTACGACGCCATCCGTGGCAAGAACAAGCAGAACACGGGCGGCGGCAGCGGCAACAACGGGAACCAAGGCGGTCGCAACAACAACAACTACTCGGGTCCCAACCGCAAGCGCAAGCCAGACAACACTATCGTGGCTATCCAGCACCCTACGAAGGAGAACTCGAAGAAGAACTCTAGCGGATTCAAAGACCTCTTGAAGGAGAAGTGCCCGTGGCATCTGAACGGCAACCACACCACCGAGCAATGCTACCAGCTCAGGCATGCACTCAAGAGTACTCCAGAGCCACCGCACCCTCACGACAAAAAGGGCAAGAAGAAGAACAACGGAGATAACAACAACTTCTAGGAACTCGACAAGACCGTCAACGTCCTCTTCGGCGGACTACCCAGCAGACGGGAACAGAAGGCTACCCGTCGAGAAGTCATGAGCATTGAACCAGCGGTCCCGACCCCACTCAGGTGGTCGGAGGTACCCATTACCTTCGCCCACGCGGATCAATGGACTAGCTTCTCCGAACCAGGACGGTTCCCCCTCGTCTTGAAGTCGGTGGTCGCGGGCTCCAAGCTCAACAAGGTCCTCATCGACAGTGGAAGCGGGCTCAACGTCCTTTTCACCAAGACCTTGAAGAAGATGAAGCTCGATATCACCCACATGCTCACCAAGAGCAACACGCCCTTCTACGGCATCGTCCCCGGCAACGCGGCTATCCCACTGGGCTCAGTGGTCCTGCCAGTTACCTTCGGGGAATCTCGGGACAACTACCGTACCGAGTACATCAAGTTCGAAGTCGTGGACTTCGAGACTTCCTACCATGCCATCCTCGGCAGACCGGCCATCGCCAAATTCATGGCAGTGCCCCACTACACCTACTTGGTACTCAATATGCCAAGCCCAGCGGGTGTACTCTCTCTCCAAGGGGACTTCAAGATCTCCCACGACTGCGACACAGAAGCCGTGGAGATCGCCTCTACAAATCAAGTACCCAACGCTATGATGGAGGTCTACACTGCGTCGAAGAAGCTTGCCACAAGTGAACTCGACATCCCGGAGAAGCCTGACAGTGCCAACAAGCCTCAGCCACCTAAGGAGGTTCTAGTCAAGACGATCGACCTCGGAACAGGCGACCCCAACAAGACCACCACCATCGGGGCCGGCCTCGACCCCAAATAGGAAGACGCGCTCATCAACTTCCTCCGGGCTAACCGCGACATCTTCGCATGGAAGCCAGCGGACATGCCAGGAGTGCCCAGGGAGTTGATTGAGCACTGCCTCAACGTCGATCCTAAAGCCACCCCCAAGCGACAACACCTCCGACGCTTTGCTGATGACAGACGGGATGCCATCAAGAAGGAACTCGCCAAACTACTCGCGGCTGGCTTCATCAGAGAAGTCTTCCATCCTGAGTGGCTCGCCAACCCTGTCCTCGTCCGCAAGAAGAACTCGAACGAGTGGAGGATGTGCGTCGACTACACCGACCTCAACAAGCACTACCCCAAGGACCCCTTCGGGTTGCCGCGGATTCATCAAGTCATCAACTCCACGGCGGGCTGCGACCTGCTCTGCTTCCTCAACTGCTACTCCGGGTACCACCAGATCGCGATCAAGGAAGAAGACCAGGAGAAGACCGCGTTCATCACCCCATTTGGCGCGTACTGCTACACAACCATGTCCTTCGGGTTGAAGAACGCCGGCGCCACATACCAACGAGCTATCCAGGCCTGCTTCAAGAAGCAACTCAACAAGAACGTCGAAGCCTACGTGGATGACGTGGTCGTCAAGACCA
Source organism: Cenchrus americanus (assembly GCA_947561735.1). Classification (NCBI taxonomy): domain Eukaryota; kingdom Viridiplantae; phylum Streptophyta; class Magnoliopsida; order Poales; family Poaceae; genus Cenchrus; species Cenchrus americanus. The sequence continues at coordinate 156,826,274 of OX387242.1, read as the reverse complement.
GAAACTCCAGTACCCTCATCGACGACCTTGAAGAGACTTTCGCATCTCGCGCGAGTACCGCCGGGAAGCTCAACCCGAACAAGTGCGTCTTCGGCGTACCTTCGGGCAAACTACTCGGCTTCATCATCAGCCAACGCGGCATCGAAGCCAACCCCGAGAAGATCTCTGCCATCACCAGTATGAAAGCTCCCACGTGCATTAAAGACGTCTAGAAGCTGACCGGGTGCATGGCGGCACTGAACAGATTCATCTCGAAGCTTGGAGAACGGGGGCTCCCCTTCTTCAAACTACTCAAGCACCAAGAGAAGTTCGTGCGGACTCCAGAGGCGGATCAAGCCCTTGCCCAGCTCAAGGACTTCCTATCAAAGCCACGGGTCCTCACGGCTCCTCGCAAAGGCGAGCAGCTACTGCTCTACCTCGCTGCGACTACTCATGTGGTCAGTACTGCCATCATCGTCGAGCGGCAAGAAGACGGCCATGCCTACCCAGTCCAGCGCCCAGTCTACTTCGTCAGCGAGGTCCTGTCAGAGTCCAAGGCACGCTATCAGCCTGTGCAGAAGCTTCTGTATGCAATACTCATCACCTCGCAGAAGCTACGACACTACTTCCAAGAGTACTCGATCTCTGTTGTCACCGACTATCCGCTCGGCGACATACTGCGGAACCAAGATGCTACTGGAAGAATCTCCAAATGGGCAGTCGAGCTCTGTGCCCTCACCATCGACTTCAAGCCACGCACAGCCATCAAGTCGCGGGCGCTAGTCGACTTCATGGCAGAGTGGCGGGAGAACCAGCTACCCACTCCAACCGTGCGACCAGAGCATTGGGTGATGTACTTCGACGGCTCACTCAACCTCGAGGGCGCAGGTGCAGGGGTGCTGCTGATCTCTCCAATGGATGAACAACTCAAGTACATCCTGCAGATCTTCTGGAAGGTCTCAAACAACGAAGGTGAGTACGAAGCTCTCCTACATGGGCTCGGCCTCGCGGCTTCACTGGGCATCAAGCGGCTACTAGTCTACGGCGACTCCGCAGTGGTCATCAACCAAGTCAACAAGTCCTGGGACCACAACAAGGAGAACATGGACGCCTACTGCCTAGAAGTCCGCAAGCTCGAGAACAAGTTCTACGGTCTCGAGTTCCACCACATCGTTTGTGACAACAACGTTGCAGCGGACGTCATGTCGAAGCTTGGATCTACCCGCGCTCAAGTAACTGCGGGTGTCTTCGTCCACGAGCTTCACGCGCCATCCATTCCAGAGCCGGCGCCACCGACCACTGTCCCAGCCCATCCACCAGCTGGGCAGGAGGTCATTATGATCGACGTGGACTGGAGGCAACCCTTCATCGACTACCTCAGCGAGCAGATGGTCCCCTCCGACAAGAACGCGGCCGAGCAGCTCGTCCGCCGCACCAAGTCCTACGTCCTCGTCGGAGACAAGCTTTACAAGCGGGGCGCATCTTCTAGAGTACTCATGAAGTGCATCCCCAGGCAAGAAGGCAAGGACATCTTGGAGGAGATCCACAAGGGCGTCTGCGGCAACCACGCGTCTTCCCGCACGCTGGTCAGCAAGGCCTTCCGGCGAGCCTTCTGCGGCCCACGGCTACGGGGGCGACGCTGAAGAACTCGTCAGAAGGTGCCAAGGATGCCAATACTTCACCAAGCAGCAACACGTCCCAGCCTACAAGCTAGTCACCATACCGCCAACCTAGCCCTTCGCCTGCTGGGGGATCGACATGATTGGGCCACTGCCAACTGCGCCAGGTGGTTTCAACAGAGTATTGGTGGCCATCGACAAGTTCACCAAGTGGATCGAGGTTAATCCGGTCACGTGCCCCAAGGCTGACAGAGTACTCGACTTCCTGGATGAACTCGTGCATCGCTACGGACTACGCCACCGCATCATCACAGATCTGGGCTCCAACTTCAACAACTACCAGTTCTGGGAGTACTGCGAGAACAGCGGGATCGACGTCCGATACGTCTCAGTTGCCCATCCTCGGGCCAACGAACTAGTCGAGCGCGCCAACAGGATGGTGCTCGACGCTCTCAAGAAGCGGCTACACGACGCTGCTAACTCCAAAGGAGGCAAGTGGATCAAGGAACTACCCAACGCACTCTGGGGGCTACGCACTCAGCCCTCCAAGCCAACGAGGCAATCCCCTTACTTCCTGGTCTACGGCTCCGAAGCAATCCTCCCCGCTGATGTCATATGGAACTCACCAGTGGTGGAGCATTATGACGAAGGCGTCTCTGAAGACAGCAGAAGAGTTGACATCGACGGACTCAAAGAAGCTCGATGCGCTGCCCTCGTCCAGTCAACAAGGTACCTGGAGGGTATCCGACGCTACCATGATCGCAACGTCAAGGAACGATCCTTCAACGTTGGTGATCTCATCCTCCGTCATATCCAGAACACGGAAGGACTACACAAGCTCAGCTCCCCCTGGGAAGCTCCCTTCACCGTGGCAAAGGTGACCGGGCCGGGCTCCTACCGCCTCCAAACACTTGAAGGCGAATACATCAACAACTCGTGGAACGTCGACCAGCTCTATCGGTTCTACGCCTAGTCTACACGACTACTCCGGGGCTCAAGTCTACACGACTACATCAAGACCCCCCTGCTGTAAGCGGCCCTCGGGTCCAGGCACTAGTCTCCGGACTACTCCTCTCCAGGATCCAGCCCGCGCGGCTACCTACGGATCCTGGGCTGCGACAAGCCACAAAGGACTCTAGCAACGGTCTACTGAGAGACCATGTACTTCAAGATCCAGCCTACACGGCTACTTACGGATCTACTGCTGTAAGCGGCTAATCGCCCTAGCACCACTTAGCCGTAGGCGGCCTCCGGGTCTAGGCGACTACTCTGTAACTACGGCCCTGGCCATCCAGGTGTATTTCTTCAGTAATAAAGTTTGATCGATTATCAACTTCTTTACTGTCTATTTCCCTCAACGGGACTACCACCGAGTACGACTACTCACATCAACTCCACGATGGGGCTCCGCACTCTAAGATCGCGACTACGAGTACTCATTGATGGAACTCTTTTTCATTAATACTTGAACAATTACATTACAAAAGTTTTGTACACATACTACTATGAGCTAACCATTACAGGGCTACTGGAGGTTAAGCTTCTCGGCAACTTGCTCTGCAATGGGCGCCATCCGCTCCAGCAGCTCCGCATACTGCTCGTCTGTACAGTTGGCGGCTACCCCGCCAGCGACTACTTCCACGGGCGCCTTCGGGGAGTAGGACTTCATGAAGGCCAGCACCTGGTTCGGGATCGACCCCGCCAGATGCTTCACGTACGCCGCCAGTCGGCTGGGGGCTTCCTTGAGGCGATCCACGAGCGGTGCTATCTTGGGGCCGCCAGGATGAGGCACCAAGAGTCTTGCAATGGGAAGCGCGGCTTCTTCAAGTTCCTTCAGCTGGGCCCGCAGCGCCTCGCAGTCCTCGTTCAACTTCTGCAACGATTTATAGCAGTTGACGAGGTCACGATCGGAAGCAATACGAAGCTCCATGTGCTTGTCGCACTCGAAGGCAAGTTCCTTATAGTCAAGCTCGAGTACCTGGCGGGCCTCCTGCTCCCGGTAGAAGAGGTTCTTCATGTCTGTCTCTGAGGTCCTCAACTGCTCCACCCGGGTCTCAAGCTCTGCAAAACAACAAGGCACAGCGGGTTAGACTACCTCTCGACCTCCAACAACTACTCAACAAGTCAAGCGGTGTACCTTTGTTCTTGTTGCGGAGTGTCTTGTTCTTCCGCACCAAGTCATCGCTCTTTGCCTGCATCTCCTGGATGTCATTGTGATATTTGGCGAAGGCGGCGTCGAGCTTGGATTGCATGGCGGCCGCGTGCTTCCGTGACTTCAAGAGTTGATCTTCCAGCGCTTCAGCCCAGAGCACCGCGTCGCCGAAGCCTTGCAGCATGTTAGACTTCTCGCGGGACCTCTCCACGACGTCCTGCACAGACAACACATGTCAAATGAGTACTCAACAACAGAGGATTGACTACTCAGGAGTTAAGACTACTCACCTTCATCCACTGTTCAGCCTGGCGGACCGCCTCCAGGTGCCAGGCCACCGTCGCCGGGTCGACCAAGTCGTCTGCCAGCAACTCCACCCCGCCACGACTACTCGCGGCGGCCTCAGTCATCGGCGCAGAACGGATGGGCTCCGCATCTTGGATTTCCGGGGAGCGGACAACCACCTCCAGAGCAGCCTCTGGCGGCACGGTGGCCTCCTCTCCTCCGGTCGCCACAGCGGCCTCCTCGGCGGCCTCCTCCATCGGCTCGAGGGCTCCTTCAGCAGCCTCCGGCCCTTGTGGTGTCAAATTCTGCATGGGCACCGCCGCCGGGATGTCACTCCCTTCGGCTTCGGCACCTGTCAAGAAGATGACAAGTGCATTAGCAACTACGACTACTCTATGGGGGGTACTATAGCCTCAGCAGAGTACTCACCTTCTACCACGCGGGCCTCGGGCAATGCAGCTCCAGCAGCCGGCACCTCGGACTCTGCCTGAGGAGCGGGAGCGGACTCGTCGGCGGGCGGCGCGGCTTCTTCCTCCGCCACCGCCGTAGAGGGCTCATCCCCCTCCCAGGACAGATCTGTTGCTTTCTTGCAGAAGTACAAAAATTAGTTGTCAATCAAGCTCGACTACTATATCAAGTACTACTCGGGGAGGCTCAGCACTTACAAGCTTGACCGGACTATCGTCACGGTCGGGGCACCGAGGATACTGGCAATGTCTACCAGTCCAGCCTCGGCGGGCGCCTCCTCCTGCGCCTCTGCGGCTGTCGCCTCTTCTGCAGCAACGGCAGCCGGTGCAGCGCCCTCCTGCGCTCCTGCGGCCACCACTTCTTCAGTAGCAGCGGCTGCGGGCTCCGTGCTCCCTTGAGGAGCAGGGGGCTGGCGCTCCAGCTGCGCCAAGAGCTCTTCAACAGTGGGGGCTGGGCTACGACTCCCAGCGGGTTCCCCCACCGTGTCCCACTCGCCTTCGTCGCCCTGATCAGCGGGCTCCGTAGGCGGCACCTTTTGCAAGCAAGGAAGTCCAGTCGTCAGCAAGTGAACTCAAGAGACTAGTACTCGACTACACTACTCAAGACGTCTTACCTCTTGAGGTGTAGTCTCAGAGACCTTCAACTTCTTCGTCACCCACTTGCGGGCGGGGTTGCGCGGCCTCTGTGGCGGCGCAGCCAGACTAGCCTCCAGGCTAGCCGGCGGATCTTGCACGAGGGGCACGTGAGGTAGGCCGGGACGGCTGAAACTCGACCGCAGCTGGAAGCGGTCCTGCAGCGTCTCCTCGTCGTCGTCCTCGTCGTACGTATCTTCCACGACTACGGTGTCGTCTCCTTCGCCGACTTCCAGCCGCTCCTTGACTTTGGTTTTTCCCTCCTCCGGGATCTCGACTTCCTGAGGGGGCGGCTGCGGCTCGGAGACGAACTTCTTCAAGTCATCCTGCAAGACACAAGACATCAGCGCGACTATGCACAAGGAATGACTACTCAACTGAGGGGTACAGCTACTTACCTCCTTTGGCGGGCACGCGGCGGAGTACTCCGGGACTGGGCACGCCGTGTACGGAGGCATGTCCTTGAAGATGCGCGTCAGCCTATCGACATTGTTGTCGTCGTCGACCTCGCCTCCAGGCATCCGCGACGTGTCGTCGTTGCCGGTGTACTCGAAGCCCAGGGTGTCGCGGGCCATCAGTGGCTGCACCCTGCGCTTCATGAAGCTGAAGGCCACGTGCTCGGCCCTCAGCCCGGCTTCTCTCAGCACCTTGATGCGCGCCAACAGCTCGGGGAGCTGGATCCCCTCCTGCATCGTGGGCTCCGTGTTCCACCAGGCGCGATGTCTGGGCTGCTTCCCGCTCGGCTTCGGCAACCCGGGGTGGTGGTTCGTGATGTAGAACCATTTCGCCTTCCAATCCTGGTTGGAGTCGATGAGCTTGTACGAGAGGTACTGCTCGGCGGCGTCCTCCCGCATCTGGATTCCTGCTCCACCATCTACTCGCAGGTTGCTGGCGCTCGGCTGCGGCTTCACCCGGAAGAACTTCCGGAACAAGATCCAGTGGGGCTTGATCCCCAGGAACGCTTCACAGAAGTGGACGAAGACATCGGTATGGAAAATACTGTTAGGGTTGAGGTTGAGGTACTCGACGCCATAGTACCCCAGGAGGCCTTTGAAGAAGTCGCTTGCCGGCAGTGCAAGTCCGCGCTCCGCGAAGCGCGCGAACATTGGGATCTCGTCTTCGCTCTTCTCCATGGGGTACGGGTCCCCGGCGGCGGCCCTCCAGCTGTCCATCTCCTTCTCACGGATGAATCCGCTGTTGAGGAGGGCCAGTAAATCTTCAGTCTTCGTCTTCGACTTTTTCCACTCGCGGCTCGGATCTGGCAGCGGTGGAGACATCGCCGGTGCTGCCCCCGCGGCAGCCACGGCGGCTTCGTCACGGCCCCTCTTCTTCCCGGCGGTCTTCGCGGTCTTGGACGGCGATGGCTTCATTCTCCAAGTGCACGGCGTCTTCACGCGCATTCGCTCGGGGGCTACTCTGGCAGCTCTGGGTGGGGGCGCACTTAGATCTACAGCGGCGGCGGCGTGCGCTGGAGGAGATTATGGCCAAGATCTATTCGAAATGGCTACAGCAGTGATGGGTGAAAAACCCTAAGGGTTTTCGCTTCTATTTATAAGTCAAAATGGCCCTCCAACGGCCGGGTGGATAAGTCTGCACTCGGCTGACTCAGCGGCCGCGCGTGACTCTTCGTATTCTACTAGTCGACGCGCCTCACCTCGGGGGCTCGGCTACTTCTACTCGACTACCTGGGAAGCGAAAAGACTCAGGAGCATCTCAGGACACATTCTACAAGATGACCCTTCAATTCGAGAGGAAGTACTCGACTCAAGGCTCGGGGGCTCTGTGCCACGTGTCCTTCGGTTTTTTCTCTCCGGATTTTTCGGGATATTCTTGCCAAAACTTCAGATGGACCCTCAGCCAGAGCCTACGACTCAACCTAAGGCTCAGGGGCTACTCCATATGGAGTGCGATTTTGCATATCAGCTTCGGCTTCAAGACAACACAGGCATTTTTGAAGACCTTCGAGGGCAGCACTCGAGGACGCTTGGGACTACTCGAGAAGACTTCAGGATTGCTCAGACTTCAGCTAGAGTACATTCCAGCCTCGGGATGCTTCGACTACTCTTGAGGACTTTTGACTTGTAGTACTCGGGGACGCTTGAGGACTACTCGTTAAGGCCGTCAAGATTACTTGAAGCTATCCTTCTCGACTACAAAGTACTCGGGGGCTTGTCGTATGGACCTCCCTGGGCCCACTACCTCGGTGGGTACCAGGACCGACTACTCGGTGGACCCCTGGGACTACCCGGCTTGCGCTACACGACACCTGATGGCGTGGAGCACAAGGACTACAGAGGAGAAGTACTCGGTTAGGAAGCTGTACATGTCCCGCGCTGTATGGAAGACTCCTAGACGTACTCGACTAGTACTCTCTCCCTACTCCGACTTGTAACCCTGCCTCTCGGACTATATAAGGCGAGGCAGGGGCCTTTCTCTAGGATCGAATCCCATCTCACGGCGCATAGTTACACCATCTTGTAATCGTGCCCGATCAATCCAGAGCTACGCAGCATACAGGACGTAGGGTATTACGCACCTCGCGGTCTGAACCTATATAAATTGTGTGCCACGTGTCTCTTCCTTTGAGTTACCGATCTCAGCGAGGCCACATTCATCTACTTCGGGTACTCCCCTTAGTAGGTTGTCGGTCTAAGACACCGACAGGACTACCTAGTATTATGTGATCATGATTACTATGGTAAGCATCAATAACAAAGAAATCGGTTGGTATACATATTCCAGAGATTTTTACTTTCATGTTGCAAGCAATACCTAGAAGTTTAATAGTTCTACCATCTCCCATAATTAATTTTGTTGATGTTGGAGCTAAGTCTAGGTTGTGGTCTTGAACTTTATCGTAAATTTTAGAAGATAGGACACTTACTTGGGCTCCGATGTCGCATAAAGCTTTGCATTGAACTCCGTTGATCTCGCAACTCAAGTGTGGTGCCATCTTCTCTTCTTCTTTGGATCCTATCGCGTAAACTTCGGCGAGGCGAGCGTATAGTGATGCTTCGGGCTTGATCCCCATGATTCTCTTCACCTCGGCTATGTGTTCCGGATCCACTTCATCATCTCCAAAGAGCTTTTAAAATATCTCACCGGTGGTTTCAAGGTTGTATGAATCTTCCGCTTTCCTTTCCGGTGGGAAATCCACTTCCAATGCTCTTGCCATTCCCTTTTGATTAGGGAACGGTCTTCTCTTGTCGAATACCTCTCCGTAATCGATAGGAAACCAATCCATTGATTCGAAATCCCTTAGTGGCTTCGCGCTTGACATGCTTCTCTTGTTTGTTTCATTCGATGTGGTGAAGTCAACGCTCGGGGTAGTTCTTGACTTGATGTGTTCTTGTTCAAACTTTTCCGGGATTGGCTCCTCTTTTGTGACTTCCGGGGTTGCCTCTTTAGAAAATTCAGCACACTTCTTCTTCCTTGAATTATATTCCGGCTCTTCCGCAAGTCTTGTTTCCCAATCTCTTCGCATGGCAGCCACTTTACTAATTTTATGTAGAAGTTGGGTGCCTTCCGTGAGTGTTTTCTCCATGAGATCCCCACCTACACACATTTGGATGTGTTGTATGCAACTAGGGGTTAGGGAAAAGAAAAATGTATGCAAGAGTACGTCACCGGAGAAGCCGAGTCTTGGTCCTTGTTCGATCAACTCATTAAACCTATCCCAAGCTTGGTCTATCCCTTCCTCTTCTCCTTGCATGAAAGTGATCACTTGCCTCCTTAGATGTTGAACCTTGCTAATTGGAAAGAACTTCTTGCAAAACTTCTTTGTCAACTTGTTCCAATTGCCTTCAACTTCAAAGGACGCAAATGAGTAGCATGTCTTTGCATTGCCGGCAAGTGAGTAGGGAAAGAGATTCCATTTGAACCATTCATCGAGAACTCCTTCTTGACACACCGTGTTGCATAGCGTCGTGAAATGCCTTATGTGTCTATATGGGTTCTCCATAACCATCCCTTCAAATGGGTTTGCCGCCACCATCTCAATGATCTTGGATTTAATTTCATACTTGGTCGCTTCAAGCTTCGAATCCTACTCTTGTACTTTTATGTCTTCACATCGAGGGCTAGCGTAATCCCTTAGTGATTTCTCCAGTTCTTCCACGGGCTGATTGATGAACGCCATCTAGACAACAAGATAAAAACAAAAACAAAAACAATACAAAGTGGTTTTCTAGATAATATGTGTTAGATATAACAAATAAAAGGTAAACTAAATATAAAACTAAGTTAAACGCGAACCAAACGATGTAAACTAGCTTGCTCCCCGGCAACGGCGCCAGAAAAAGGGGCTTGTTGACGGAAAAAAGACGTAACCCTCTACGATCCGCAAGCGTACGGACCCCACACCTTTTTCACCACGGGATTCCCAAGGTTCTTGTCAATCCGCAGAGCAAGGGGATTACAAGCGCTCGATCTACCTTTACACACTAGCTACTAAAACTCTAACTACAATTAAATTAGAAAACAACTAAACTACACTAGAGAGAATGATAGATATCAAGATAAAAGACACTCGCCCATGGGTCTACGATACTATAGCATGCAATCGCTTAAAGACATGAAAACCAATTTAATCTATCGGGCTTGTGACCACGGTTTCGCCCTTTCCCTCCTCTCGTACTATCACTACGCGAAGGTATTCATGACTAGACCTATGATGGACACGGCGTATTGAATGGATCCAAGGAAGCATTGGAGATCTTACTCCCTTTACGGCATGGTAGCTAACCTTAAGCATTAAAGTATATTCAACACAAGATGATAGATAGATAATCCGACAAAGTGCGATTAAATCTCAAGATCGATTACAACCCATGGACGAATAAGGAGATTACCCCATCAAGGTGCCAGACATAGCACCGTTGATCATGGTTTCCCTTCCGACGATGTCTTCCTTCTTCTCCACTTGTGGGTGCTTCCTTCGAGGTGGTTGATCTCCCTCCGGAGATCTCCCTCCTCTCTCTCTAGCTTGTGGATGGCCTCCTGGTGCGAATGGCTCTCCCCAGGTCAAATGGCGGCGCCTCCAGGGTTTTAGGGTTGAAGATCCTTCGGGTGCAAGGAAAGGGGGGCCGAACCGACCCCCGGAGTGGGCTGGGCCGGCCGGCCTGGGCTGACCGGCCCAGGCCCATCTCGGCCCGGTTCGGTCGCCCCTTCGCTCCCGTGGGTCCTCGGGTGATTATGCACTTTGCCCCCTCCACTTGCATGATTTTGACGATGTCATCCTCACGTACAAGATGGAGGTTCTTCGCGCATGAAGTTCGGTCTTTTACGCTTCAATCACTAGGGGTGTTCCTCGTAGCACTTCGGTCCTTGCCACCATTGGAAGTGATTTCATCAAGCTCATGAACACGAACAAGACTCCGTAAATGCTCCTTTGAACTTGTTGCGAATCCTTCCTTTATGTCCATGTTTTCCTACATAAACACAACACTTCCAAATGCATGCACATAGATGAACGTGTCATATGATTAGTGTGCCTAGTGGCGGGTTAGTTCCATAATCAAATCCAAACCAAAGTGTAATGAACATGCTTGGTGCACCAAAATACACCGTCAACAAGCTCGACGAGGGGAACTCCAAGGTGGTGTCCGTTTGCACTGGAAGTGCACAGTTTCGCCGGAAAAGCTCGCCGAAAGTTTGTCAGAGTTTAGTAGATGCAAAAGTTCAGTGAGGGTTTGTGGGAGCTAGGGTTATCGAAATGGAACGAGGTTGGCGGCGTGGGAAAGAGGACGCCGAGGAGATCATCGGGAGCTATTTATTGGCCGAGATTGAGTCTGATTTTATTTTCCCTTTTTCTAATTTCGGAAATTAATTTCGAAATAAAAATAATTCCTAGAAATCCTGAAATCATAATTAAATCACGAAAAATACTCCGAAAGCTAGAAAAGTTCAGGAAAATTACTAGAGATGATTTGGGTCATGATGAATCCAAATAAAGTATTTGGAGCTCATGAAAAAGATTTTAGATCCTTCTAATAAATAGAAATAGCTCAAAGGAAAATGAGAATAAATTCCAGAAAAGTCCGGAAAATTCTCGGAAAGATTTGGACAGCCCCTAATCGCACTTTTGAAACCATTTGCACTCAAGAAGCACCAAGATGCATCAGCATGAATGCAACACTCACATCGAACCAATTTATTTTTATTCAGAAAATCAAACAAGAATTTTTCCTATACTATATTTCCTGTAAAATTAAAAAAAATGGAAAATTTTTAAAATTATGAGAAAACTCTTATTTAATTATTCTTTCTATTCACATCCTGAAATTGGAAGTTTCAGGGTGTGACAGATATTTGGTTCATCTAGCAGTGTTGAAGGCAAAACAATCTCAACGAGTGAAGGTGTATCTTTGTTACCTTTTTGCTCCCCCTCCATCTCATCATGTGGAACGTGTAATCCATCAACTACATTTGTATTTTTCTCTCCCTTGAAGTCTTCATTATCAATAAAATCTTCATCTTCAAAGCCTTGTATGTTGTTTTCTTTATCTCCCGTGTACCACATGTCGTCAAGGTCGCTCTACATTGATTCACTCTTTTCTTCATCCTTGAGTACTTCCATGTTTTGCCTTGCTATTGTGTAGGCTTCAATAGAACATAAGCTATAACCTTCTAGCTTGAGTCCTACCTTCTCCCATTTGTCCCTTTAGTCATTAGGCTCGTCACGGTTGTACTTTTCTCTCTCTTCATCATAAATCATCTTTGAGTTGTCAAATCGGTCGATCCATGCTTCATCATCTTCTTCTCTTTCTTCTTTAAATACCCTTTGGATCGACTCTCCACTCATATCTTGATCAAAAACGTCTTCAACTCTCTTGGCGACGTGTCGGTGTTCCTCCTTCCTTCGGTAGTTGATTGGGGGAGGGCAAAATCAACTTGAATCCAGCCGGATTGATTGAACTCCGCTAATGGTCTAGCATTCCCCATACTTCGGCCTACATTCATGTTAGTTTCAATATTTTTAATATCGGAAATGACTTCTCTTACCTTGGGAAGTGGATCATCAATTTCTTGTATGGTCAGTCTATCTTTCTTGACCTCCGGTTCATCTTTTTCAGAAATTTCAGCAAGCACCTCGGGCTTGCTTTTGTCGTTTTGCTCCTCCCGACAACGTCTTTGCCAATCTCGTTGCGTTCTTTGTCCATTGCTTATCCTTTGTAAAATTTGTGCAGCTTCACTAATTCATTTATTCATTATATCACCACCTGCACACATGCTTACAAAACGAGACGAATTAGGGGTTAGTGAAAAATAAAAGGTATGCAATATCAAGTCACCGGAAAATCCCAAGTTCGGGCCTCGCTCATGTAGTTCATTAAAACAATCCCATGCTTCATCAATTCCTTCATCCTCTCCTTGCTTGAAAGTGAGCACTTGCCTCCTTAAGTCTTGGACCTTGCTTATGGGAAACAACTTCAAAAGAAACTTCTTTACTAGCTCATCCCAATTTCCTTTTACTTCAACGGACGCAAGTGTGTACCATCTTCGCGCTTCATCTTCGAGAGAGAATGGAAAAAAGATTCCACTTGAACCAAGCGGCCTGAACTCCTTCTTGTTGCACCGTGTTGCATATCATCGTAAATTCCTTAATGTGTCTATATGGGTTGTCATCATCCAATCCTCTAAATGGTTTTGTCGCCACTAACTTGATGATTCTATGCTTCACTTCATAGTGGGATGTAGCAAGTGTCAAATCTGATTTTTGCATCTCAATGTCTTCCATTGACGGCATTGCTAGCTCCCTTAGCGACGTCTCGTCGTCTTTCGATGGTGAGGTGAACAAATCCATCTAGTCACAAGAAAAGTAGAAAGAAAAACAAAAAAACTAGAAAATAAGAGTTAGATGTTAGTAATCAACAAAATTAATACTAGATTAAACATAGCAAACTAGCCTGCTCCCCGGCAACGGTGCCAGAAAAAGGGGCTTGTTGACGGTTGAAACACGCAACAGCCTTCGATCCGCAAGCGTACGGACCTACACCTTTTTCACCACGGGGTGAGCCCCAAGGTTCTTTTCAATTAGCGAAGCAAGGGGATTGCTAGCGCTTAACCAAGCACTAATCTAGTTGATTGGAAAGCCTTGAAAGAAAGGATACTCTAAGGTAAAAGCAATCTAACCTAAGTTGATCAAACAAATCTAAGGTTAAAGTAGATGGCAAAGGGTAGACACAAGAGAGAGATTAAGATAGATAAGTGTTCCCTCCCTAGGGTTTAGGATCACATGAACATGCATCTAGTACATGAAAAGGGTGCTCCCTACACTAGCTTCATGGCGGTTATGCGGCCGCTAAGCCTTTTCCCTCCACCGTACTGTCACTACGCAAGGTAATCAAACACTTTCGCATATAACCGCATCTATGCCTAAGCATCCATAGGGTTAAGCTAATCACCACGATTACCACAAACCCTACTAAGACCACATGTTGCACAAACATATGTAAACAAAGCATACGCGAAGACATAGACCATAAAGCATCGATTGGCATAGGGTTCATGTATAGATTACATATCATGCATCCATCTAACACTAGGGACGAACGGAGACATTACCCCATCATCTTACACGGATTGAAGCACATAGGGTGATGAAGACTCCGGAGAACGTCGTCGATGAAGATGGCGGTGATGAAGCTTAGGAACACCCCTAGGCCAGCGGCTTGGAGTCCTCCTCTTGCTTTCTTCCCTCCGCCAGCGTTGATCCTTGCAACGAGCTCATCCAACTCTCTCCCTCATCTTGCGGTAGCGGTTTTCTGGTGAATGGCGTCGGTAGAATGATTTGTTCGATGTGGCGGCAGATGGAGGAAGAGGCAATAAATAGACGAACACCTAGGGCAAAGTGGGCGCCGAACCGGGCCCGGAGTGGGCTGGGCCGGTCGGCCCAGGCCCGTTTCAACCCGGTTCGGCCCCGGTTTCCTCCCCGGTTGCTTCTTGCATGATTCCTTATTTGTGTGCACTTGCATGTGGACCTTTGACGTCGTTTCCTTCACGGTTAAGACTTGAATCCTTGCTACGCAAGCTTCGCTGTTTTCTGGTTGAGTCCCTGAAGACTTGCACATTGATGCTTCAGTCCTCGGGTCATTTGGAGTCATGTTCATCGCGTGTCTTGACTCTTGTCGGGCTTCATGATCTTCTTCCAAAGTGCTTGGTGAACTTATCCCGAAAGTCTCCTCTTTAGCGTAGATTTCCTGCGTAAACAATGAACTCCAAAATCGACATGCAAGAGTGAACTTGGTATATCATTAGTACGCCTAGCGGAGGGTTAGTTGCAAATCATAATCGAAACCAATGTGTAACAAGTACTCTAGGTTGACGGAAATTCACCGTCAACAGGGGGACAACGCACTATAGTTAGAAGATGCCCTCTCCCATTAGCACCGAATGAGGAATACCAGTTCAACTAAAGCTCCTGAAGTCTACTTGGTTAGAGGGGCTGAGGTATGGTTGTAACCAAGAGACCCAGGTGTCGGTGTTTTAGACCGGCAACCTACTAAGGGGAGTACCCGAAGTAGATGAATGTGGCCTCGCTGAGATCGGTAACTCGAAGGAAGAGACACGTGGCACACAATTTAGACAGGTTCGGGCCGCGAGGTGCGTAATACCCTACGTCCTGTATGCTGCGTGGCTCTGGATTGATTGGGCACGATTACAAGATGGTGCAATAGTGCGTCGTGGGTTGTATGAGATGAGATTGGATGCCAGAGATCGGTCCCTGCCTCGCCTTATATAGTCCGGGAGGCAGGGTTACAAGTCGGAGTAGGGAGAGAGTACTAGTCGAGTACGTCTAGGAGTCCTCCATACAGTGCGGAACATGTACAGCTCCCTAACCGAGTACTACTCCTGTGTAGTCCTTGTGCTCCACGCCTTCGGGTGCCGTGTAGCGCAAGCCAGGTAGTCCCAGGGCCCCACCGAGTAGTCGGTCCTGGTACCCACCTAGGTGGTGGGCCCAGGGAGGTCCATACGACAAGCCCCCGAGTACTTTGTAGTCGAGAAGGATAGCTTCAAGTAGTCTTGACGGTCTTAACGAGTAGTCCTCAAGCGTCCCTGAGTGCTACAGGTCAAAAGTCCTCAAGAGTAGTCGAAGCATCCCGAGGCTGGAACGTACTCCAGCTGATGTTTGAGCAATCCTGAAGTCTTCTCGAGTAGTCCCAAGCGTCCTCGAGTACTGCCTTCGAAGGTCTTCAAAGATGCCCTTCTTGTCTTGAAGCCGGAGCTGATATGGAGGTGCGATTTGCAAAATCGCACTCCATATGAAGTAGCCCCCGAGCCTTAGGTTGAGCCGCAGGCTTTGGCTGAGGGTCCATCTGAAGTCTTGGCAAGAAAATCCTGAAAAATCCGGAGAGAAAAAACCGAAGGACACGTGGCACGGAGCCCCCGAGCCTTGAGTCGAGTACTTCCTCTCGAATTGAAGGGTCATCTTGAAGAATGTGTCCTGAGATGCTCTTGAGACTAGCCGCTTCCCAGGTAGTCGAGTAGAAGTAGCCGAGCCCCCGAGGTGAGGCGCGTCGACTAGTAGAATGCGAAGGGTCACGCACAGCCGCTGAGTCAGCCGCGCGTGGACTTATCCAGCCGCCCGTTGCGGAGCCGGTTTGACTTATAAATAGAAGCCGAAACCCTTAGGGTTTTTCACCCATCCGAGCTGCAGTCATTTTGATTCCATCTGAAGTAGATCCACTCCCAGCGCTTGCTGCCGCCGTAGTAGATTCAAGTGCGCCGCCACCCAAAGCTTTTAGGGTAGCCCCCGAGCGGATGCGCGTGAAGACGCCCTGCACTTGGAGGATGAAGCCGTCACCATCCAAGACGTCGAAGGCCGCCGGGAAGAAGAGGGGCCGCGAAGAGGCCGCCGCGGCCGCCACCGGAGTAGCGCCGCCCATGTCTCCACCGCGGGCTGATCCAAGCCGCGAGTGGAAGAAGTCCAAGGTGAAGACGGAAGATCTGTTGACTCTCCTGAACAGTGGGTTCATCCGGGAGAAGGAGGTCGACATGTGGAGGTCCGCTGCTGGAGATCCATATCCGATGGAGAAGGCTGAAGACGAGATCCCCATGTTCGCGCGGTTCGTGGAGCACGGGCTTGCGCTCTCAGCTAGCGATTTCTTCAAAGGGCTGCTGGGGTACTATGGGATCGAGTACCTGAATCTGAACCCCAATGGCATCTTCCACACCGCGGTCTTCGTGCACTTCTGCGAAGCTGTTGACGGTGTATTTTGGTGCACCTAGCATGTTCATTACACTTTGGTTTGAATTTGATTATGGAACTAACCCGCCACTAGGCACACTAATCATATAACAAGTTCATCTTTGTGCATGCATTTGGAAGTGTTATGTTTATGTAGGAAAACATGGACATAAAGGACGGATTCACAATAAGTTCAAAGGAGCATTCATGGAGTCTTGTTCGTGTTCATGAGCTTGCTGAAATTACTTCCAATGGTGGCAAGGACCGAAGTGCTACGAGGAACACCCCCGGGGATTGAAGCGTAAAAGATCAAACTTCATGCAAAGAGAGCCTCCATCTTGATCGCGAGGATAACAGCGTCAAAATCATCCAAGTGGAGGGGGCAAAGTAGATAAGTGCACGAGGACCCACGGAGCAAAAAGGGCGACCGAACCGGGCCGAAACCGGGCACGGGCCGGCCGGCCCGGGCGGGCCGGCCCGGCCCACTTCGGGCACCGGTTCGGTCCCGTCTTCCTTGCCCTCGAAGGATCTTCGACCCTAAAACCCCCGACGCGCCGCCAACACGGAGAAGAGGAGTTATTCGCACCGAAGGCCATCCACAAGCTAGAGAGAGAGGAGGAGGATCTCCGGCCGGAGATCAACCACCTCGAAGGAAGCACCCTCTCGTGGAGGAGGAAGACACCGGCGGAAGGGAAACCATGATCAACGGTGCCATGATCAGCACCTTGATGGGGTAATCTTCTCATTCGTCCATGGGTTGTAATCGATCGTGAGATGTAATCGCACTTTGTCGGATTATCTATCTATCATCTTGTGTTGAACATACTTTAATGCTTAAGGCTTGCAACCATGCCGTAAAGGGAGTAAGGCCTCAATGCTTCCTTGCATCCATTCAATACGCTGTGGCCATCAAAGGTCTAGTCATGAATACCTTCGTGACAGTACGAGAGGAGGGAAAGGGCGAAACCGTGGTCACAACCCCGATAGATTAGATTGGTTTTTCATGTCTTTAAGCGATTGCATGCTCTAGTATCGTAGACCCGTGGGCGAGTGTCTTCTATCTTGATCGTTTACCATTCTCTCTAGTGTAGATTAGTGTTTTCTAGTATAATAGTAGTTAGGGTTTTAGTAGCTAGTGTGTCGTTGTTGATCGAACGCTTGTAATCCCCTTGCTCCGCGGATTGACAAGAACCTTGGGAATCCCGTGGTGAAAAAGGTGTGGGGTCCGTACGCTTGCGGATCGTAGAGGGATACGTCTTTTATCCGTCAACAAGCCCCTTTTTTCCGGCGCCGTTGCCGGGGAGCAAGTTAGTTTACATCGTTTGATTTGCATCTAACTTAGTTTTATATTTTAGTTTATCTTTTTTCGCTATATCTAACATATATTATCAGAAAAACACTTGTTTCTTTTTTGTTTTTGTCTTTATCTTATTGTCTAGATGGAGTTCGTTAATCAACCCGTGGAAGAACCGGAGAAATCATTAAGGGATTAAGCTAGCCCTCGATGTGAAGACATAAAGGTACAAGAGTCGGATTCGAAGCTCGAAGCGACCAAGTATGAAATTAAATCCAAGATCATGAAGATGGTGGCGGAAAACCCATTTGAAGGGATGGTTACGGAGAACCCATATAGACACATAAGGGATTTCACGACAATATGCAACACGGTGCGTCAAGAAGGAGTTCCCGATGAATGGTTCAAATGGAATCTCTTTCCCTACTCACTTGCCGGCAAAGCAAAGACATGGTATTCGGTTGCGTCCTTTGAAGTTGAAGGCAATTGGAACAAGTTGACAAAGAAGTTTTGCGAGAAGTTCTTTCCAATTAGCAAGGTTCAACATCTAAGGAGGCAAGTGATCAATTTCATGCAAGGAGAAGAGGAAGGGATAGACCAAGCACGGGAAAGGTTTAATGAATTAATCGAACAAGGACCAAAACTCGGCTTCACCGGTGACGTACTCTTGCATACATTTTTCTTTTCCCTAACCCCTAGTTGCATGCGACACGTCGAAATGTGTGCGGGTGGGGATCTCATGGAGAAAACACTCACGGAAGCCGCCCGACTTCTACAAAAAGTTAGTAAAGCGGCCGCCATGCGAAGAGATTGGGAAACAAGACTTGCGGAAGAGCCGGAATTCAATTCAAGGAAGAAAAAGCTTGCTGAATTTTCTAAAGAGGCAACCCCGGAAGTCACAAAAGAGGAGCCAATCATGGAAAAGCTTGAACAAGAACACATCAAGTCAAGAACTACACCAAACGTCGACTTCGCCGCGCCAAATGAGACGAACAAGAGAAGCATGTCAAGCGCGAAGCCACTAAGGGAGTTCGAGCCAATGGATTGGGTTCCTATTGATTACGGAGAAGTATTCGACAAGAGAAGACCGTTCCCTAATCAAAAGGGAATGGCAAGAGCATTGGAAGTCGATTTCCCACCGGAGAAGAAAGCTGAAAATTCATACGACCTCGAAACCACCGGTGAGATTTTTGAAAAGCTCTTTGGATATGACGTGGTGGATCCGGAACATATTGCCGAGGTGAAGAGAATCATGGGGATCAAGCCCGAAGCATCACCATACGCTCGCCTTGCTGAAATTTATTCGATCGGATCCGAAGAAGAAGAGAAGATGACGCCGCACTTGAGTTGCGAGATCAACGGAGTTCAATGCAAAGCTTTATGCGACATCGGAGCCCAAGTAAGTGTTCTATCTTCTAAAATTTACGATAAAGTTCAATACCACAACCTAGACTTAGCTCCAACATCAACGAAATTAATTATGGGAGATGGTAGAACTATCAAACCTCTAGATATTGCTTGCAACATGAAAGTAAAAATCTCTAGAAACTACATACCAACCGATTTCTTTGTTATTGATGCTTACCATGGTAATTCCGATCATATAATCTTAGGTAGGCCTTTTCTTAAGTTGGTTGATGCCGTGTTAGATGCCGGAGAAGGCAAAGTAACCATGAACCTTAATGGAACAAAGTACACATATAACTTTCTTCGTGCTTCTAAACACCTTACTCCTTTTCCTCCCGAAGATGAAGAAATAGAAGAGATAGATAGTCTTTGTTTTGTTGAAACCCTTAGAGACCCGCTGCAAAGAGCGATGGAAAATCAAATTAGTAATCAACAAGATGAAGAACTAGAGGAAGCGACAAAAGGCTTAGAGCCGCATGATGGTAGCGTGGAGGAAGAGAAGTTCGAAGACATAGGAGAAATCAAACCCGAGGAGCCACAAGTGCCCGAAGTAGACCTTAAACCTTTGCCCAAGGGATTAAAATATGAATTTTTGGGCCCGGACAAAACCTATCCAGTCATTGTGAGCGACGAGTTGAGCCCCGAAGAAAATGAAGCGTTGCTGATTTTATTAAAAAACATAGGAAGGTGATTGGATATTCAATTAATGATCTCAAAGGTATTAGCCCAGCCTTTTGCACTCATCGTATACCAATGGAAGACCAATGTAAGCCTGTAGTGGACCATCAAAGGAGGCTAACCCATGCCATGCGAGAGGTAGTAAAGAAAGAGGTTATCAAGTTACTTGATGCCGGAATCATCTACCCGGTTCCACATAGCGAATGGGTGAGCCGGTACATTGTGTACCGAAGAAAGGAGGTTTGACCGTGGTGAAGAATGAGAAGAACGAATTGATACCGCAAAGAACCGTGACCGGGTGGCGGATGTGTATTGATTACCGTAAGCTTAACAAAGTGACGAAGAAAGATCACTTCCCCCTACCGTTCATAGACGAGATGCTCGAGAGGTTAGCAAACCACGCTTATTTTTGCTTTCTCGATGGATACTCGGGGTTCATGCAAATTCCCATTCACCTGGAAGATCAACATAAGACAACATTTACGTGTCCTTACCGAACGTTTGCATATAGGAGGATGCCCTTCGGCCTACGCAATGCTCCGGCCTCTTTTCAACGTTGCATGATGGCCGTGTTTTCGGAATTCATCGAGGAAATTGTTGAAGTGTTTATGGATGATTTTTCCGTTTACGGGAAGACGTTCATGGATTGCTTAGCAAACTTAGAAAAGGTCCTTACAAGGTGTGCGGAGGTAGATTTGGTTTTAAATTGGGAAAAATGCCACTTCATGGTTAAGCAAGGCATAGTGCTCGGACATGTTATATCCGAGAGAGGAATTGAAGTGGACAAGGCTAAGGTAGAGACGGTTGAGCAACTCCCACCTCCTACGGATGTTAAGTCCTTAAGGAGCTTTCTAGGCCATGCCGGATTCTATAGAAGATTTATAAAGGACTTCTCGAAGATCACTAAGCCTTTAACACACCTTCTTCAAAAGGATGTGGCTTTCGACTTTGATGAGAAGTGTCTAGCGGCATTCGGACCTTGAAAAATGCGTTGGTGAGTGCTCCCATCATCCAACCTCCGGATTGGAGCCAACCTTTCGAGATCATGTGTGACGCAAGTGACTACGCCGTAGGCGCGGTCTTGGGACAAAGAAAGGAAGGTCGAGTTCACGCCGTTTACTACGCTAGCAAAACTCTTAGTGGGGCACAATTAAATTACGCTACTACGAGAAAAAGAATTGCTAGCGGTGGTATTCGCTTTCGAAAAATTCAGATCTTACATCGTGAACTCGAAAGTCATTGTTTACACCGATCACGCAGCCATAAAGTATCTCTTGGCTAAGAAGGAAGCTAAACCACGTTTGATCCGTTGGATCCTTCTTCTCCAAGAGTTCGATGTTGAAATTCGTGATAAAAAGGGGGTGGAAAATGTTGTGGCCGATCATTTGTCTAGGATGAATCGTGGGCAAGATGATAAAGAGCCCATAGAAGATAAGATGAGAGATGACCACCTCTATAGAGTGCTTGATAAAGATACTTGGATGATCGACATCATTCGAGCAATTCGAAAGATGCCCCTCGATCACCTAGACAAAAACACTCAAAGGAAGATAATTTATAAAAGTAAGAAATATTTTTGGGATGCACCATACCTTTTCAAGCTTGGCAATGATGGAGTGATGAGAAGATGTGTGCCAAGAGAAGAGAGGCTTGAGATTCTAAGGAAGTGCCACTCGGCGGAGTACGGTGGGCACTATAGCCATTTTCGAACCGAAGCCAAAGTATGGTCGAGCGGATTCTATTGGCCGGAGATGCATGAAGATACTAAAAGATATGTTGCGTCATGCCCCGAATGCCAAAGAACCGGAAACATCTCTCAAAGAAATTCTATGCCTTTGAAATACAACTTGCAAATCGACATATTCGATGTATGGGGCATAGACTTCATGGGGCCTTTTAAAAACTCATTTGGATTCGAGTACATACTTGTTATGGTTGATTATGTATCCAAGTGGGTAGAGGCTATACCATGTCGTAAAGCTTCCACGGAGGAGTCCATCACTATGATCAAGAACGTGATTTTTCCCCGTTTCGGTACACCGAGAATCTTGATAAGTGATGGAGGAACTCATTTCACCAAGAAGAACTTCAAAAGGTGCTTGTCCAAGTTGGGAATTGAGCATAGGGTCTCCATGGCCTATCACCCACAAACCAACGGACAAGCGGAGACGTCAAATAGGCAACTAAAAAGCATACTCAACAAAACCATAGAGAAGGGAGGCAAGGATTGGTCAAAGAAATTAGACGGAGCTTTATGGGCTTATCGAACGGCGTTTAAAACACCGATAGGTATGACCCCTTATCAATTCGTCTATGGAAAAGCTTGCCACCTTCCGGTTGAGTTGGAACATAAAGCCTATTGGGCGATTAAAGAGATGAACCTTGATCTCGATGCCGCGGTGGTGAAACGGAGAATTCAAATAAGCGAGCTAGAGGAGTTGAGGTTGAAAGCATATGAAAACGTAAGCATATACAAGGAGAGAATCAAAAGGTGGTATGATAAAAGATTGAAGAAAAAAGAATTTAAAGAAGGAGATAAGGTCCTCCTCTACAATTCGAGGTTTAAAACCTTCGGAAAGGGGAAATTGCAAAGCAAGTGGGACGGACCTTATGTTGTGCATTCGGTGTTCTCCAACGGAGCGGTAACCATTATGGATATAAACGGCGATCAATTTGTGGTGAATGGACAGCGGCTTAAGGTTTACTACGAACCCGATGTCATGCCCATTCATCATGTTGACGTCTTTATCATGGAGGAAGAGCCCGAACGTCCCGCCTAGGACGAAAAACAAGGCACCAACTGCTCGTAAATAATTTTTCTTTTAGCTTTCTCGGAGTTTTTCGCGAAGATTAACCGGGCCAACTTTTTCCCATGGGCCGAGGAAGAAAAAAATAGGGCGTGTGCAAAAAACCGGACCGGCCCGCCCCCGAGGCGGGGGTGGGCCGGCCGGCCCGGTCGTATCGGCCCGGGGGGTGGCCCGACGCCCGATGACCCCGAATTTCGCCCGAGTTGCTCCTTTTTGACTTCCTTGTTTGGTCGGAAAATTTTAAGGGAAGTGTAAAAAAGGAAAATAAGGTTCCCGGGGCTTTTCTCTCGGGACTATATATTTGGCCGAACCGGGAGCTCGAGAATCAAACCTTTCAAGCAATGTGTTGCACCCTTGTAGCGGCCATTGAGCCTCCAAAAAGCTTAGAGTTGAAGGTAGAAGCCAAGAAGCCATCGATGGAGGAGGTGATGCGATGCGAGGTCAAGCTACCCGTCAAGAGGACCGCACGTATCCGTTGCGGAGGACGTGTCCCGACCGGAGCTCTTGCATCTCGCAACCCCGTCGAAGGAGAGAAGGTCCCTACACCCGTTCGAAGGTCGGCACGCCTCCAAGGCATCAAGCGCAAGGATTACAAGGAGGTGTCGCTGGAGCCTAAGGGTTATGGGGATAGCGACTACTCCGACGATCGTAGCCCGAGCTCGTGGGCGGCTGCCGGTAGAGACGATGATGATTGGGGTGAGCAGCCCTATGAAAGGACTCCCGAAGGCCCCAACGGCGACGGCAACGGCGGTGGCGAAGGCAACAACAATGTAGGTGGCGACGACGGTGGTGACAACGGTGGAGATTATGGTGACGACGACCCCTTCGGATTGCATCCGGTGTGCTGTCGAGTTTGCCGTCAATCCATCGCGGATCTCTACACGTCGGCCGACGAATGTCTCCAAGCCATGGAAGTGATGAAGCAGCGTATGGAGGACTTGGAGCGCATAGTTGAAGATGACTACAAGTTCCTTAACCGTAACGTGCGCAAACTTTTCGGCATGGTTGGAAACATGAGAGGCAAGTGGTTCAAAACTTGCTTGAAGTACCACTAGATCTAGTTTTCCCCTTAGGATTTTTTTTTGTAAGATACGACGAGGACGTCGTATGTTTTAAGTGTGGGGGAGAGCTAGCTCGCTAGCCTTAGCTTTTGAACTTCAAGTTTAGGTTCGGTTTAATCTTCGTGTGAGAGTCGTAGTGTTTTAATGAGTCTTTAGTTTTTTGAGTCTGTTTTAAAATTTTTGCAAGTGTCTTCAATTAGTGTTGAGTCATGAAAACCAAATAAAAAGAGTCATTATATATATCTTTGTGTTTTATGTATTGTTTATCTTTATTTACTCGTTTGTTTAATCTTCGATTCTTGATATATGAACACAAGTATGTGGTTTGAAAATCGTTTACCGTGGTGCTTAGTGGAATCGCTACTACTTAAAGTACCCATACCGCACTTCGATCTTGAGCTTCACATGCTAGTTATGCTATTTTCGATGCTAAAAATTGGAGGATTTCAGTTCTGAAAATTATATTAAAACCCTTGTAATAAAGGTTAGCAAAACCTCTTTTTCCAAGTTGAGAGTAAGAAAAAATTCCTATCCAAAGCCAAGTTTATTTTTTTTCGCTCCACCATAAGTGTGATTAGCACGATGAGTTAGGCTAGGACCCTTCTCTCTTGGTGAGTTTTAATTTCGAGCAATGATCATGTCCTTGTGCTTATCTTTTGTTGCTAGCCTCGTCATATATTCAGTCCATGACTTTAACAATGAAAGTCATGAATATCGCTGGATTCCATACCCAACCCTATACATCTCTTTTGTACATCGTATTCCTTGAACACAACCTATTTTCAAAGTTTCGTCTCGTCTCTAGCATGATTTATTTAAAAATTTCAGATTGTATGCATGCGAGGAAAGAGAGAATTGAAAGCTTTGAAAAGTTGTCAAGAGAGAGAAAAATAAAGAGAAAAAGTATGTGTATGGAAAAGAAAGAAAGAAAGAAAGAAAAATCATATGTGAATGAAAGAAGAAAAGAAAAAGAGAAAGATGAGTTAGCAATGAAGATATGAGAGGGATGGATCAAGTGAAAGAAGAAAAAAATAATAAAGTGTAAGGAAGGATGTCACGTTAATTGTGAGACGAAACTTTTACTCTATTTCCAACCATGTGAAATCCGACAACGAGGACATCATTGGTGCCTTGTAGTCACAATTTTCTTTTGCCCTTGCACATGTCCACCATTCTAAATCTTCTCATCCTTGATATCCCTACATATGGTTAATTCTCATGATCATTGGCTTTGAAAGGTAGATAACCATTAGAGGAAGTTCTTAGTTTGACAATACTTGTGTTGATTGCGCTAGCCCTACCTATAGCTCCACTTTTACATGATATATGAGAGATTAATGGGAGGTGAGAGTTTTATAAAATTTGGTTAGGATAGCCACTTCATAAGAGTGACTTGAGAGAGCTTGGAGAAAGGTTTTTGTCTAATACTTGTTGCAGGAATTTTTGTTTTGAAAATCATAAAAACCCTCCGATGGAAGCGAGAGAAGTAAGTATGGCTGAAATTGAAGACTTCAAGTGAAGGGTTTGAGTTGTGGGGTAAATCTTGACGTGGTAAAAATTCTAAACGCCCATGTTTATGTTTGATTATCATTACTTTGTGTTTATGTATTAAAGATGAAGGGATTAACTAACTTGTGAAGAAGGATAGGTGATACACGATTACACACCTTGGACGAAGTTCTTTTACGAGTACTTGCTCGAGGACGAGCAAGAGCTAAGTGTGGGGGAGATGTTGACGGTGTATTTTGGTGCACCTAGCATGTTCATTACACTTTGGTTTGAATTTGATTATGGAACTAACCCGCCACTAGGCACACTAATCATATAACAAGTTCATCTTTGTGCATGCATTTGGAAGTGTTATGTTTATGTAGGAAAACATGGACATAAAGGACGGATTCGCAATAAGTTCAAAGGAGCTTTCATGGAGTCTTGTTCGTGTTCATGAGCTTGCTGAAATTACTTCCAATGGTGGCAAGGACCGAAGTGCTACGAGGAACACCCCCGGGGATTGAAGCGTAAAAGATCAAACTTCATGCAAAGAGAGCCTCCATCTTGATCGCGAGGATAACAGCGTCAAAATCATCCAAGTGGAGGGGGCAAAGTAGATAAGTGCACGAGGACCCACGGAGCAAAAAGGGCGACCGAACCGGCCGAAACCGGGCACGGGCCGGCCGGCCCGGCGGGCCGGCCCGGCCCACTTCGGGCACCGGTTCGGTCCCGTCTTCCTTGCCCTCGAAGGATCTTCGACCCTAAAACCCCCGACGCGCCGCCAACACAGAGAAGAGGAGTTATTCGCACCAGAAGGCCATCCACAAGCTAGAGAGAGAGGAGGAGGATCTCCGGCTGGAGATCAACCACCTCGAAGGAAGCACCCTCTCGTGGAGGAGGAAGACACCGGCGGAAGGGAAACCATGATCAACGGTGCCATGATCAGCACCTTGATTGGGTAATCTTCTCATTCGTCCATGGGTTGTAATCGATCGTGAGATGTAATCGCACTTTGTCGGATTATCTATCTATCATCTTGTGTTGAACATACTTTAATGCTTAAGGCTTGCAACCATGCCGTAAAGGGAGTAAGGCCTCAATGCTTCCTTGGATCCATTCAATACGCCGTGGCCATCAAAGGTCTAGTCATGAATACCTTCGCGTAGTGACAGTACGAGAGGAGGGAAAGGGCGAAACCGTGGTCACAACCCCGATAGATTAGATTGGTTTTTCATGTCTTTAAGCGATTGCATGCTCTAGTATCCTAGACCCGTGGGCGAGTGTCTTCTATCTTGATCGTTTACCATTCTCTCTAGTGTAGTTTAGTGTTTTCTAGTATAATAGTAGTTAGGGTTTTAGTAGCTAGTGTGTCGTTGTTGATCGAACGCTTGTAATCCCCTTGCTCCGCGGATTGACAAGAACCTTGGGAATCCCGTGGTGAAAAAGGTGTGGGGTCCGTACGCTTGCGGATCGTAGAGGGATACGTCTTTTATCCGTCAACAGAAGCCTTCCTTGGGATCAAGCCGCATTGGATACTTTTCCGGAAGTTCTTCCGCGTCAAGCCGCAGCCAAGTGCTACCAACCCAAGGGTAGTCGGAGGGGCCAGCATCCAGTTGAGAGAAGATGCCGCGGAGCAGTACTTGGCGTACAAGCTTGTTGACTCCAACACCGACTGGAAGACGAGGTGGTTCTACATCACGAACCACCACCCCGGCCTGCCGAAGCCGAGCGGACGGCATCCCAGGCACCACGAATGGTGGAACACGGAGCCCACCATGCAAGAGGGGATCCAGCTTCCCGAGCTGCTGGCACGCATCAAGGTGCTCAGGGAGGCGGGACTGAGGGCCGAGCACGTGGCCTTCAGTTTCATGAAGCGGAGGGTGCAGCCGTTGATGGCTCGAGACACCTTAGGCTTCGAGTACACCGGCGACGACGACACGTCGCGGATGCCCGGAGGCGAGCTGGACGATAGCGACATCATCGAGAGGTTGTCGCGGATCTTCAAAGTTATGCCGTCGTACACGGCGTGCCCTGTCCAAGAGTACTCCGCCGCGCGCCCGCCCAAGGAGGTGAGTAGTCGTGCTCCTCTTAGTCGAGTAGTCATTGCTTGGAGTAGTCGTGCCGATGTCTTCATGTCTTGCAGGAGGACTTGAAGAAGTTCATCTCCGAGCCGCAGCCACCTCCGAGCGGAATCGAGATCCCGAGGGAAGGGAAGGCGAAGGAGCGGCGAGAAGTCGGTGAAGGCGATGACACCGTCGTCGTGGAGGATACCACCAACGACGACGACGACGACGAGACGTTGCAAGACCGCTTCCAATTGCGGTCGAGGTTTAGCCGTCCAGGCTTGCCTCATGTGCCTCTAGTGCAAGACCCCCGACTAGCCTAGAGGCTAGCCTGGCTGCGCCGCCACGGAAGCCGCGCAACCCCGCCAGGAAGCGGGTGGCGAAGAAGCTTAAGGTCTCAGTGACCACGCCTTAGGAGGTAAGATGTCTTGACTAGAGTAGTCGAGTACCCATCGCACAAGCACCCTTGCTGATGAGTAGTCTGCCTTGTATGCAGGAGGTGCCGCCGACGGAGCCCATCGAAGAGGGCGACGAAGGCGTGTGGGACACAGTGGGGGAGCCAGCCGGAAGTCGTAGTCCAGCCCCCACTGTTGAGGAGATCTTGGCGCAGCTGGAGCGCTAGCCCCCTGCTCCACAGGGGAGCACGGAACCCGTAGCCACCGCCGTTGAAGAGGTGGTGGCTTCGAGAGCGCGAGAGGGCACCGCGCCGCCGCCGCTGCTGTGGAGGAAGCGGTAGCCGCGGGAGCGTCGGAGGAGGCGCCCGCCGAGGGTGGACTGGTCGACATCACCAGCATCCTCGGTGCTCCGGCCGTGACAATAGTCCGGTCGAACTTGTAAGTACTCCATCTTCCTGAGTAGTACTTGTTGTAGTAGTCGAGGTTGACTGACGACCAATTATGTGTGCTTCTGCAGGAAATCCACGGATCTGTCCTGAGAGGGGGATGAGCCCTCTTCAGTGGTGGCGGGAGAAGTCGCACCGCCCGCCGAGGAGTCCGCTCCCGCTACCCAGGCGGTGCCCGAGCCACCGGCTTCCGAGGCGCCGTTGCCGGAGGCCAGCGTTGTCGAAGGTGAGTACTCTTCTTGAAGCTACAGAGCTCCTTGGGGAGTAGTCGTAGTCGCTGATGCACTCATCTTCTTTTGGCGGTGCGCCGAGGCCGAAGGTAGTGACATCCCCCGCGGGGGTGCCGATGCAGAGGTCGACACCAGAGGCCCCGGAGGCCGCGGGAGGAGCCCCCGAGCCCGTGGAGGAAGTCGTTGAAGTGGCCGCCGTGGCGGCCGGGGGAGATGGGGTCACCACATCGCCAGAGGTCGCTCTGGAGGTGGCCATCCGCTCCCCGGAGATCCAGGACGCAGAGCTCATCCGCTCTGCGCCGATGACGGAGGCCACTTCAAGTAGTCGCGGCGGAATAGAGCTGCTCGCATACGATCTTATCGAGCTGGTGACGGTGGCCAAGCATTTGGAGGCGATCCGTCAGGCCGAGCAGTGGACGAAGGTAAGTAGCCATAGCCTTTGAGTAGCCAATCCTCTGTCGTTGAGTACTCGTGTGACTTGAGTTGTCTGTGCAGGACGTTGCAGAGCGGTCCCACGACAAGTCGAACATGCTGCAGGGCTATGGCGACGCGGTGCTCCGAGCCGAGGCGCTAGAAGAGCAACTTGTGAAGTCGCGGAAGCACGCGGCTGCCATGCAGTCGAAGCTCGACGCCGCCTTTGCCAAGTACCACAACGATGTCCAAGAGTTGCAGGCGAAGGGCGACGACTTGGTGCGGAAGAATAGGGGCCTCCGCAACAAGAACAAAGGTACGCCGCTGAACTTGTCGGGTACTTGTTGGAGGTCGAGAGGTCCCTGACCCGCTGTACTGTTGTCGTGTTGCAGAGCTTGAGGGCCAGGTGGAGCAACTGAAGTCCTCGGAGACGAGCATGAAGAACCTCTTCTACCGGGAGCAAGAAGCCCGCCAGGTACTCGAGCTCGACTACAAAGAATTCGCCCTCGAGTGCGAGAAGCACATGGACCTCCGGATTGCTTCTGACCGCGATCTCGTCAACTGCTACAAATCCTTGCAGAAGTTGAATGAAGACTGCGAGGCATTGCGGGCCCAACTGAAGGAGCTCGAAGAAGCCGCACTGCCGATCGCAAGACTCCTGGTGCCGCACCCGGGCGGCCCCAAGATTGCTCCACTGGTGGATCGCCTCAAGGAAGCTCCGAGCCGGCTGGCGGCCTATGTGAAGCACATGGCGAGGTCGATCCCAAGGTAGATCTTGGCCTTCATGAAGTCGTACTTCCCGAAGGCTCCAGTGGAGGTAGTCGCCGGCGGGGTAGCCGCCAACTGCACCGATGAGCAGTATGCAGAGCTGCTGGAGCAGATGGCTCCCATCGCGGAGCAAGTAGCTGAGAAGCTTAATCTCCAGTAGCCCTATAATAGGTAGCTAGTAGCCAAGGTTGTACAGAAAACAATTGTAATGAATTGCTTAAGTATTAATCAAAGAAAAATTTCCAGCAATGAGTACTCGTAGTCGCGATCTCAGAGTGCGGAGCCCCCATCGTGGAGTGGATGCGAGTAGTCGTACTCGGCTTTAGTGGTCCCGTTGTAGGGAGTAGGCAGTAAAGAAGTTGATGAACGATCAAGCTTTATTACTGAAAAAGTACACCTGGATGGCCAGGGCCGTAGTTACAGAGTAGTCGCTTGGACCCGGAGGCCGCTTACAGCTGAGTAGCGCTGGAGCGGGTAGCCGCTTACAGCAGTTGATCCGTAAGTAGCCGTGTAGGCTGGATCGTAGATCCGTAGGTAGCCGTGCAGGCTGGATCTTGGAGTGTGGTCTCTCGTAGACCGCTGCTAGAGTCCTTGACGCTCGTGGCGGCCCGGGGTCCGTAGGTAGCCGCGCGGGCCGGAGCTCGGAGAAGAGAAGTCCGGAGAGCGGGAGCCGGGACCGGAGGCCGCTTACGGTAGGGGGGGGTGTTGATGTAGTCATGTAGACTTGAACCCCAGAGTAGTCGTGTAGACTAGGCGTAGAATCGACAGAGCTGGTCGACGTTCCACGAGTTGTTGATGTCTTCGCCTTCAAGTGTTTGGAGGCGGTAGGAGCCCAGCCCAGTCACCTTTCCCATGGTGAAGGGACCTTCTCAGGGGGAGCTGAGCTTGTGAAGTCCTTCCGTGTTCTGGATACGGCGAAGGACAAGATCTCCAACGTTGAAGGAGCGTTCCTTGACGTTGCGATCATGGTAGCATCAGATACCCTCTGGGTATCTTGCTGATTGGATGAGGGCGGCGCGGCCGAGCTTCTTCGAGGCCGTCGATGTCAACTCGTCCGTCGTCTTCCGAGACGCCTTCGTCGTAGTGCTCCACTGCTGGCGAGTTCCATATGACGTCAGCGGGGAGGATTGCTTCGGAGCCGTAGACCAGGAAGTAAGGGGATTGCCCCGTTGGCTTGGATGGTTGAGTCCATAGCCCCCAGAGTGCGTTGGGTAGTTCCTTGATCCACTTGCCCCCTTTGGAGTTCGCAGCGTCGTGTAGCCGCTTCTTGAGAGCGTCGAGCACCATCCCGTTGGCGCGCTCGACTTGTCTGTTGGCCCGTGGATGGGCAACTGAGACGTATCGGACGTCGATCCCGCTGTTCTCGCAATACTCCCAAACTCGGTGGTTCTTGAAGTTGGATCCCGTGTCCGTGATGATGCGGTGGGGTAGCCCGTAGCGGTGTACGAGTTCATCCGAGAAGTCGAGTACTCTGTCGCCCTTGGGGCATGTGACCGGCTTGACCTCGATCCACTTGGTGAACTTGTCGATAGCCACCAATACCCTGTTGAATCCTCCTGGCGCAGTTGGCAGTGGCCCAATCATGTCGAGCCCCCAGCAAGCAAAGGGCCAGGTTGGCGGTATGGTGACTAGCTTGTAGGCTGGGACGTGTTGCTGCTTGGCGAAGTACTGGCATCCTTGGCACTTTCTGACGAGTTCTTCGGCGTCGCCCAAAGCCGTGGGCCAGTAGAAAGCTCGCCGGAAGGCCTTGGCCGGCCGCCGTCCGTGAGGACGCGTGGTTGCCGCAGACGCCCTTGTGGATCTCCTCCAAGATGTCCTTGCCTTCTTCACGAGGGACGCACTTCATGAGTACTCCAGAAGTCGCGCCCCGCTTGTAAAGCTTGTCTCCGACGAGGACGTAGGACTTGGCGCGGCGGACGAGTTGCTCAGCCGCGTTCTTATCGGAGGGGACCTTCTGCTCGCTGAAGTAGTCGATGAAGGGTTGCCTCCAGTCCACGTCGATCATCATGACCTCCTGCCCAGCTGGTGGATGGGCTGGGACAGTGGTCGGTGGCACCGGCTCCGGAATGGATGGCGCGTGAAGCTCGTGGACGAAGACACCCGCTGGCATTTGAGCGCGGGTGGATCCAAGCTTCGAGAGGATGTCCGATGCAACGTTGTTGTCGCGGACGATGTGATGGAACTCGAGACCATAGAACTTGTTCTTGAGCTTGCGGACTTCTAGGCAGTAGGCATCCATGTTCTCCTTGTTGCGGTCCCAGGACTTGTTGACTTGGTTGATGACCACTGCGGAGTCGCC
Organism: Cenchrus americanus; assembly: GCA_947561735.1. Taxonomy (NCBI): domain Eukaryota; kingdom Viridiplantae; phylum Streptophyta; class Magnoliopsida; order Poales; family Poaceae; genus Cenchrus; species Cenchrus americanus. Next base: position 156,794,601 of record OX387242.1, on the reverse strand, counting down.
GTAGACTAGTAGCCGCTTGATGCCTAGTGAAGCCGCGAGGCGGAGCCCGTGTAGGAGGGCTTCGTACTCGGCTTCGTTGTTTGAGACCTTCCGGAAGATGCGGGACGTACTTGAGTTGTTCGCCCGTTGGGGAGATCGGGGAGTACCCCCGCACTCGCGCCCTCAAGGTTGAGTGAGCCGTCGAAGTACATCACCCAATGCTCTGGTCGCGCGGTGGGAGTGGGTAGCTGGTTCTCCCGCCACTCCGCCATGAAGTCGACTAGTGCCTGCGACTTGATGGCTATGCGTGGCTTGAAGTCGATAGTGAGGGCGCCGAGCTCGACAGCCCACTTGGAGATTCTTCCAGTAGCATCTTGGTTCCGCAGGTTGTCGCCAAGCGGGTAGTCGGTGACGACGGAGACCGAGTACTCCTGGAAGTAGTGTCGTAGCTTCCGCGAGGTGATGAGTAGTGCGTATAGGAGCTTCTGCACAGGCTGATAGCGGGCCATGGACTCTGATAGAACCTCGCTGACGAAGTAGACTGGGCGCTGGACCGGGTAGGCATGGCCGTCTTCTTGCCACTCGACAACGATGGCAGTACTGACCACGTGAGTAGTCGCAGCGAGGTAGAGCAATAGCTGCTCGCCCTTGTGAGGAGCCGTGAGGATCGGTGGCTTTGATAGGAAGTCCTTGAGCTGGGCAAGGGCTTGATCCGCCTCTGGAGTCCACACGAACTTCTCTTGATACTTGAGTAGTTTGAAGAAGGGGAGGCCCCGTTCTCCTAGCCTCGAGATGAATATGTTCAGCGCCGCCATGCACCCTGTCAGCTTCTGGATGTCTTTGATGCTCGTGGGAGCTTTCATGCTGGTGATGGCGGAGATCTTCTCGGGGTTGGCTTCGATGCCGCGATGGCTGATGATGAAGCCGAGTTGTTTGCCCGAAGGGACGCCGAAGACGCACTTGTTCGGGTTGAGCTTCCAGCGGTACTCGCGTAGTGATGCGAAGGTCTCTTCAAGGTCGTCGATGAGGGTACTGGAGTCCCTGGTCTTGACAACCACGTCGTCCACGTAGGCCTCGACGTTCTTGTTGAGTTGCCTCTTGAAGCGGTGCCCGGATAGCTCGTTGGTAGGTAGCGCCGGCGTTCTTCAACCCGAAGGACATGGTCGTCTAGCGAAGACGCGCCAAACGGGGGTGATGAACGCGGTCTTCTCCTGGTCTTCCTCCTTGATTGCGATCCGGTGGTACCCGGAGTAGCGATCGAGGAAGCGAGAGCAGGTCGCGATCCGCCGTGGAGTCGATGACTTGATCAATCCGCGGCAACCCGAAGGGGTCCTTGGGGCAGTGCTTGTTGAGGTCGGTGTAGTCGACGCACATCCTCCACTCGTTCAAGTTCTTCTTGCGGACGAGGACAGGGTTGGCGAGCCACTCAGGATGGAAGACTTCTCTGATGAAGCCAGCTGTGAGTAGCTTGGCGAGTTCCTTCTTGATGGCGTCCCGCCTGTCGTCGGCAAAGCGTCGGAGGTGTTGTCACTTGGGGGTGGCCTTAGGATCGACGTTGAGGCAGTGCTCAATCAGCTCCCTGGGCACTCCTGGCATGTCCGCTGGCTTCCACGCGAAGATGTCGCGGTTAGCCCGAAGGAAGCTGATGAGCGCGTCTTCCTATTTGGGGTCGAGGCCAGACCCGATGGTGGTGGTCTTGTTGGGGTCGCCTGTTCCGAGGTTGACCGTCTTGACGAGTACCTCCTCAGGTGGCTGAGGCTTGTTGGTGCTGTCAGACTTCTCTGGGATGTCGAGTTCACTTGTAGCAAGCTTCTTCGACGTGGCGTGGACCTCCATCATCGCGTTGGGTACTTGGTTTGTAGAGGCGATCTCCACGGCTTCTGTGTCGCAGTCGTGGGAGATCTTCAAGTCCCCTTGGAGGGGGAGTACACCGGCTGGGCTTGGCATTTTGAGTACCAAGTAGGTGTAGTGGGGCACCGCCATGAACTTGGCGATGGCCGGTCTGCCGAGGATGGCGTGGTAAGAGGTCTTGAAGTCCGCGACCTCGAACTTGATGTACTCGGTACGGTAGTTGTCCCGAGACGCCCCGAAGGTAACTGGCAGGACCACTGAGCCCAGTGGAATAGCCACGTTGCCGGGGACAATGCCGTAGAAGGGCGTGTTGCTCTTGGTGAGCATATGAGTGATGTCGAGCTTCATTTTCTTCAAGGTCTTGGTGAAGAGGACGTTGAGCTCGCTTCCACCGTCGATGAGCACCTTGTTGAGTTTGGAGCCCGCCACCACTGGCTTCAGCACGAGGGGGAACCGTCCTGGTTCAGAAAAGCTGGTCCATTGATCCGCGTGGGAGAAGGTGATGGGTACCTCCGACCACCTGAGAGGGGTCGGGACCGGCGGCTCGATGGACATGACTTCACGACGGGTAGCCTTCGCTCCCGCCTCGCCGGGCAATCCGCCGAAGAGGACGTTGACGGTCTTGTCTGGCTCCTGGAAGTCGTTGTTGTCGCCGTCCTTCTTCTTGCCCTTTTGGTCATGGGGGTGCGGTGGCTCTGGCGTATCCTTGAGTGCATGCCTGAGTTGGTAGCCCTGCTCGGTGGTGTGGTTGCCGTTTGGATGCCACGGGCACTTCTCCTTCAGCAGGTCTTTGAAGCCACCGGAGTTCTTTTTCGAGTTCCCCTTCGCAGGGCGCTGGATAGCCGCGACAGTGTTGTCTGGCTTGCGCTTGCGGTTGGGACCCGAGTAGTAGTTGTTGTTGTTGTTGCGGCCGCCTTGGTTTGCGTTGCTGCTGCCGCCGCCCTGGCTCTGCTTGGTCTTGCCACAGATGGCGTCGTACTTGGCATTGGCCTTGTCTTCTTCATCCGCCCAGGACGTGATCATGTCCTTGAGGTGGGGGATGGACCTGGGGCGGCAACGACCGAAGTCTTCAAAGGTGCGACGGTGATAGAGACCGTCTTGGAAGAGGTCGATGCCCTCCTTGTCGGTGACGTCGACGACGGTAGCGCGCTTGTCGAAGAAACAACGCATGTACTTGCGGAGGGTCTCGCCTTGTTCCTGCTTGATCATGGCCAGGTCCATGCGAGTACCCGATCGGCCCATGGCGCCCGTGAAGTTGCTTGTGAACTGCTCCTTCAGCTGGTCCCACTTGTCGATCGAGTGTTTGTCCAGCGACTCGAGCCATGTGAGTGGTGCTTGGTCCAGGCAGAAGGGGAAGTAGAGGCACTTTGTGTCGCTGTTGTCGCCAGCGTTCTCGATGGAGAGGGCGTAGCATCTGAGCCACTGGATGGATCCTGCTTCGCATCGTACTTGGTGATCCCCAAAGGCTTGAACTTGTCGGGGAGGAGCAAGTTGCGAAGTCGAGGTGAGAAGGTGGGGAAGCCGTCGCCCTCGGCTGCGGTGGTCGACTTCTTCCGCCGCAGCTCCTCAATCTTCTGGCGAGCGTCGTACCCGCCATGTGAGGCACGGAGGCGTGGTCGTTCGCGTGGCCTCGGCCGCCGCGAGCGCCGCCGCCGCCGGCTCCTCCGTTGGCTCCATGGTTGGAGCTTCGCCGCCGCCGCCGCCGCCGTCGGGGTCGTTGCCGCCGCCACCGGCCGGAGCGCGGTGGGGAACAACTTCTCGGTTGCCGTGGTCGTGCGTGTGAAGGTCCGCCGGCGTTGGAGCGACGACGGTTTGGCTCGACTGGGAGGTCAGCTCGAGTACGGTTAGGACCGTTGTTGGCGCTGCGACTTGTGGCTTCGTTGTCGCGGGGTCTGGCTGGAGGAGGTTGGTTGACTCTGTTGTCGACCCGCATGAAGTAGGCGTCTTCAGCGAGCTTGGCGATGACCTCTCCAGCGCGTATGCCCTGAGCCTGGCGTGCGATCGCTGTGATCGACATGAGGCATTGCTCAGGGGTGGTGTGTACTCTGCTCTCGACCGCCTCGAGAGCTTCCGCAAGGTTGCGGACAGGGAAGTTGTCGCGGAGGCGCCGGCGACGTTCGCTGCGCTTCCGATTACGCTCACGTCGAGCGTCTCTGTCTGCAGGGTTCTCGTTCGGTGGAGCATCAGCAGAGAGCTCGTCGGAGGAAATGTCTTCCAGGTACTTGTCTTGAGCCGTGCCTGAAGGCCCTGGGGTGTCACCGGCAGCCATGAAGACTTGGCGATCGGGGGTGCCAAGGCTGGACTCAGAGGGTGCCACCTCAGTTGGTGTGCTTGAGTCAGCCCGGGCTAGTGGTGTTCCCTCCTGGAACGGTAGCGAGTCGATGTAGGCGACGTAGCGTGAGTCTCCCTTTATCGGGGTCGGCGAGTTTGCGGTCCGGCCGCAGACGTATCTTCCGGCCGGCGTGGATGTTATAACCAGCCCGGAGGCTGGCCCTGACAAGGGAAGCTCGGTGGAGTTGTCCTCGGACTCGGGCTCCTCAGGGTCCGATCCGAAGTCGAACTCGTAGTCCGGGTTCGAGTAGAACTCGGAGAGAGGGCTGGAGTCCGAAGCGCGATCGGGAGTGGCGTCGGAGTCCGAGTTGCACTCGGGTACGGGCTCCTTGCCGGCCCGGCGCGGGGGGGGGGAGCCCCCCGTGCGGGCCCGGCCGAGGGGTGCGGGGGCCACGCGCGGAGCGCTCGCGAGGTGAGGGGACCGCTGCGATGGCTGAGCGGCCGGCTCGCATGCGATAGCCCATGGCGACATCGAGTTCGAGTTGGAAACGGTCTCGAGCTCGAAGTCAGCGTGGTGGTTGAAGAGCGAAATTTCGTCGAACTTGCCGGCGAGTTCGCCTGTGACGACTTCAGGAAGCGTCACGAAGCCTGTCTTCGGGTTGGGCTGCATGGTCAGGCGGCGCTGGAAGGAGCCCGCGCCATCAGCAGTGCAGACCCAGGTGCCGAACACGAAGGTGTCGCCGCGGTTGAAGGCGACGGTTGGCTTGAAGTAGACGGAAGCCGCCGAGTTCGCCATGTGATCTCGGGCGAGATCCCCTACCTGGCGCGCCAGCTGTCGGTGTTTTAGACCGGCAACCTACTAAGGGGAGTACCCTAAGTAGATGAATGTGGCCTCGCCGAGATCGGTAACTCGAAGGAAGAGACACGTGGCACACAATTTAGACAGGTTCGGGCCGCGAGGTGCGTAATACCCTACGTCCTGTATGCTGCGTAGCTCTGGATTGATTGGGTACGATTACAAGATGGTGCAATTGTACGCCGTGAGATGAGATGATGAGAGAAGGGTCCCTGCCTCGCCTTATATAGTCTGGGAGGCAGGGTTACAAATCCGGTCGGCCCAGGCCCGTTTCAGCCCGGTTCGGCCCCGGTTTCCTCCCCGGTTGCTTCTTGCATGATTCCTTATTTGTGTGCACTTGCATGTGGACCTTTGACGTCGTTTCCTTCACGGTTAAGACTTGAATCCTTGCTACGCAAGCTTCGCTGTTTTCTGGTTGAGTCCCTGAAGACTTGCACGTTGATGCTTCGGTCCTCGGGTCATTTGGAGTCATGTTCATCGCGTGTCTTGACTCTTGTCGGGCTTCATGATCTTCTTCCAAAGTGCTTGGTGAACTTATCCCGAAAGTCTCCTCTTTAGCGTAGATTTCCTGCGTAAACAATGAACTCCAAAATCGACATGCAAGAGTGAACTTGGTATATCATTAGTATGCCTAGTGGCGGGTTAGTTGCAAATCATAATCGAAACCAATGTGTAACAAGTACTCTAGGTTGGCGGAAATTCACCGTCAACAGGGGGACAACGCACTACAGTTAGAAGATGCCCTCTCCCATTAGCACCGAATGAGGAATACCAGTTCAACTAAAGCTCCTGAAGTCTACTTGGTTAGAGGGGCTGAGGTATGGTTGTAACCAAGAGACCCAGGTGTCGGTGTTTTAGACCGGCAACCTACTAAGGGGAGTACCCGAAGTAGATGAATGCGGCCTCGCCGAGATCGGTAACTCGAAGGAAGAGACACGTGGCACACAATTTAGACAGGTTCGGGCCGCGAGGTGCGTAATACCCTACGTCCTGTATGCTGCGTGGCTCTGGATTGATTGGGCACGATTACAAGATGGTGCAATAGTGCGCCGTGGGTTGTATGAGATGAGATTGGATGCCAGAGATCGGTCCCTGCCTCGCCTTATATAGTCCGGGAGGCAGGGTTACAAGTCGGAGTAGGGAGAGAGTACTAGTTGAGTACGTCTAGGAGTCCTCCATACAGTGCGGAACATGTACAGCTCCCTAACCGAGTACTACTCCTGTGTAGTCCTTGTGCTCCACGCCTTCGGGTGCCGTGTAGCGCAAGCCAGGTAGTCCCAGGGGCCCACCGAGTAGTCGGTCCTGGTACCCACCTAGGTGGTGGGCCCAGGGAGGTCCATACGACACCAGGTTCGATTCCACATTTAAGGGAATTATGGAGTTGGTTTTAAAAAAAAATGCCCTCGCCAGTGAAGCTGGGTTCGGGGGTTTTCTAGGCCCAAAGATGGTTCCTTCTTCTTAATGAAAACCCGGCGGGCGGTCTTACCCAACGGGGCCTAGTTTTGTAAGAATACCATTTCATACACCCGTCGATAACCGATATAGAAAGCTCCGTGGGGCGGTCTTACCCTAACGGGCCTAGTTTTTTTGGAATACCGGTTCATACACCCGGTACTAAACGGGATTGACAACCGGTATAGAAAGTTGGTCAGTAGTGTCATGTTTCCCTATTAGTGTTGGTCAGTAGTGTCATGTTTCTAGTACTCTCTCGTACCAATGCAAGGTTAACACAGTTAATCCCTTGTTCGGAAAAAAAAGTTCTGAGGGATTTAATCTATAGAAAACATCTTCAATCCTCACCAAACCAATGTACAAAAGCAATAAACTCTAATTGCAAGTATGGTAATGCAAGTATTGTAATGACTTGTGCGTGGTTCCATTTTAGTTTTAGTTAGGAAAAATAAATTGACATGGATTGACTAAAAATTCTAACGTTTACATAGATTTGAGTTCATAAGATCAAACTAAAAGTTAAAAAACTAAATCACTTTATAAATGCCAAGAGTTTTTAGTTTTTTAGTATTTTTTCAAGCTTGTCCTACTGGTTCAAGATTCACACTATTAATCTGCATAATCATGATACAGTGGGAATTAGCTTTGCTGAACAGTTGGGAAGTTAATGGAGTATCCTAGTCAAGGGGTTCCATTCGCTGCATTTGAATTTCATATTTTGAATATACTTCTACTCTATTAACATTTTAAATGTTTTCATCAATTTGGAATATAAAATCTAAGGAAAAACACAAGGGAATGCAAGTACGGTAATGATTTGTGCATGGTTCCATTTTAGTTCTAGTTAGGAAAAGAAATTGGCACGGATTGACTAAAAATTCTAATGTTTGACGTAGATCTGAGTTCATAGGATCAAACTGAAGGTTAAAAAACAAAATCACTTCATAAATTCCAATATTTTTTTGTTTTTTTAGTATTGTTTCAAGCTTGTCCTGCTGGTACAAGATTCACACTATTAGCTACGGTGAAAATTAGCTATGCTGAACAGTTGGGAAGTTAGTGGTGTATCCAAGTCACAAGGAGTTCCATTTTCACTGCTGCATTTGAATTTCAAATTTCGAATGTACTACTACTCTAATAACATTTTAAATGTTTTAATCAATTTGGAATCTAAAAGCTCAGGAAAAACAATCACAGAATTATAATGTTTATTATATGTTGTGAATATATTTTGGGAAATGGAAAATTATTATGAGTATGGATGAAATTTTAAAATTTTAAATTAGATGCATATTCAAATAATATAAATCTTTAGCATATGAAAAAGATTTTGATATTATAATTTTCAACATATAATTTGCATGTGGTTATTGTCAGTGTAGGAATGTGACAGCAATTTAAATACAAGATAAGAAAAAAAGAACAATATAGCGGGTCAAAAACCGTTTTATAGTTATATATTTATATCCTTTATCTTTTGTTACAATAGATGAGAACAACCATACTAGCTGCAATCTTTTGGACCTATGATAACCGCGTGAAAAATTCTTGATATGTGGTCTTATATTTCAGTCCGCAAATTAATACTTATTGAAAAAAGAGTTTTTGCCCACTTCCTGGTGCTTATCAGTGGCTAGTATCAATTAACACTTTGCTTGTACCCTAAAGAAGTAGCATGGTCCAAGCAAGCTCCTTCCCTAGATAGCACCCTAAGCAAACTCTTTAATATGTACTGAAAACGTTTACATATCTAGACCCAGTTGTTACTTATTTGCTCAGGTCTGTAATGAGACATTATCAAATGCTACTAAAACATTTCAATTTGTCAAGTGATAATCTAAATAATCCTAAACACACAAATATACTAGTTGGTACAGTTGTGCCTGATCCGCATAGAATCCAACTGACCTCCTGTGTGGCCCAGGGAGGTACTTTCTTTGGTCATCCTATTCAGCTCTTCTCCAAATAGGAGGCTTTTGACCTCTGCTGTCCAGTTAACCTAATCAACATTCCCACTAACACTAGGACTAATACTGGTAGCAGTATACATTAAATATTCGGCTGGCTTAGTTCCAAGGCGCCACATTTTCAGCTCAAAGATTTTTCAGCTTCCTACGCCACTGAACGCAAGCAGGAAAGGTGCAAAAGGTGAAGCCGAAAGAAACACGGCAGAATCGTTGTTGCTCCCCTTTAGGCCTGCGGCTCTCTTTGACGGGAAACCCCTCCGATATCTTAGAAATTGCATGAACAGGTACACAGCCTCTACGAAATTGCATGCTTCACCTGCTAGACGAAAATGTATGAGATTTTCTTTTGCTTCTTCGAGTAGTGGACGGAGGATCGCGCCCCATGCATGGATACTTGTATAGTAGTATGTGTGATTGACAGGCTGCATATGCCCTATCTTGGCTTACACAATGCAGCCCTCCAGTGTTTGGCATCCTGCATAGGCCTTAATGCAGGTTTGGGTTGTGCAAAAAGGGGCCTCCAGGATGCATTGCTGGAAATGCCCGAAAAGAGTGTTCCATGCTATGCAGGTTTGAAATGGCCATCTGCTGGCTTCCCCTCACCTTCGTCCAACGCCACCGCCAAGCCGCCACCACAGCAGAGCTCAACCCCACGGTCGACAACGGTGGACCCGCGCGGTGGAGCTCGCCCCAATCTGGCCAGTGGAGCCCTTGGGAGCGCCAGCACGGGGAGCCAAGCAGGGGAGTAAGGCTGCCGGAGCACGAAAGTGACGAGAAGACGAGGAGGCGGGCCGCTGGATCCATCCGCCACGGGCGGAGCCGGAGCCAGAGGAGCTGGCAGCTGGATCCCGGTGAGAGCCCATGCCGGCGCACGTCAAGCCTCGATGCTCCCTACAACCCACCGCATCAAGGTTGCGGAATCCGCACCATTGCCGTGCGCAGCGGCCGTGGAGGCGATGCTGCGGGGGAGGCGTGCAGACCTCCATTTTCTCCCTCAGGCTGCTGCCGGCCGACGCCAAGCCCCACTACACCTTTGTTTCCCCTGTCTCCGCGCCTTCCGCGCGAGGAGCAACCTCGAGCGTGCCGCTGTTAGAGGCGGATTTGGCCCCCGCCGCGACCTCCCCTGCTTCTCCCGCTCGATTGGCGGCCCTCTGGTGGAACAGCAGCGGCCACCGGCGGTGAAGCTTCGGCGGTACGTGGACGGCGAGCATGGGGCAACGCTGGTGGAGGATAGTGAGGCAGGCATGGTGGCGTTGGTGTTACGGAGGTGAAAGGGGACGGATGGACAGAGGAAAGAAGAGAGGAGATGGGTTGTAACTTCACCTTTAGCCAATACAGGGTTACCTTATCCAATTGTGCAGTCTACCAAACACGAGCACAACAACCCAGACTATCTCTAGTCACCCTGCCAAACACGACTAAAATGCATTGTATTACACAGGCTTGAGCTATCCTCGCTCCAGATTCTAGCCGGACTAGAGTTAGCCACCCTGCCAATCACACCATATGCCAACAGCACGAGACACGAGAGGGTGCTACCCAATGCCGGTACAACACGATCAAGTCCCAGCTCTACTTGTGTCATGTTAACCATACCATTTTTCGTTCGTTCAGCATTATACTGTTTTCATATATTCGATTACAGTATTGCATTCTACTCTAGGGCCTAGGGGACAGGGGCACTTATACAAATATCACCTATCATTTCAATTAATAAAACATAATTTCTTGATGAAAATAGAATTGCATGATTCGCTGTGCATGCACTTTCTCCTTCGCAGATTCTAAAATTCACTCGTAAAACGTTACAGTAGTACATGTTAACCACTGGATCCTCTGTTCTTCCCATAAAAATCTCCAGATCCAAATAGTTGACGTCACATGGAAATACCAATGATCATGAGGTCTATCACGAAAAACTGCCCCGGCTCTCAACTTCGTCCCTCCTCCTCTGCCGACCGACCGACTTCCTCAGAGGAAGCTGCTGCTGCAGAACGGAAGGAGAGCAAGATGGCAACTGACAAATCCAAACAGAAACTGAAAACCCCGAAACAAAACCCATGGGATGGGGGAGGATCCCGACTCCCGAGCCAAAGTCGTTACGCGGACTCCAACTCCGTTCCGATTCAAACCCTTTTCTACTCTCTCCATCGCCTTTAACATTCGTTCCTTGGCCTGTGGGATTTGGTGCGTGCATGCCGGCAGGGAGGTGCAGGACCCCAGGGCCCCATGGCATCGCATCCTACCAGTTCCTCCATGGCCAAGGAAAGCATGGCGCTTTAGAGCCCCCCTTGCTTGCTCCCGTCCATGTCCATGTTATCCATCCCCTGTCGACGATCGCCTCGACGCCTCCTTAATTAATTTGATCATATATAAGCGCGCGCGCACGGCGGCCTTGGAAAGGGAAGCTGTCGTCGCGGGTCGCCTCGTTTGACACGGTGGTATGTAGTATTGTGGTGTGGTGGTCTTAGAGAGAGAAAGAGAGAGGTGGCCTTCTTGGACTTCTAGAGAGGGAGAGGTGGCTGAATTGCATGATGAATGAGTGAGAAAGGATGGCCACGTCTGGGACTTTGGAGTAAATGGTGAGAGGGACTCCGGGAGGACGAAGAAGGTGGTAGCTCGGAGACGGCGCACTCATCTTTGCTGGGCTCCTTGTGGCTACAAGAGCGGCAGCGGCGGCAAGAGGTGGAGCAGAGGAGGAGCTCTGTTTCTGATTTCATGGTGGGAGCAGGCGAGGAGGAGCTCAAATCAGGTGAGCTTTCAGAGATTGCGCTTCTGCAGTTTATTTTTCCGTACTATCCTTCAGACTTTGTATTTGATTTCAATGCATCGTGAACAATCGACATGTTTGAATATCAAATTTGCAGGATCATTTTTCCTTGCCCATCATATTTCCCGCTAGAAATTTAGTTTGCATGATGTCGTTTATGTTGTACGAGCTTCTGCAATGATGATAAGAATTGAATCGCGTGAGATCATGTTGGGGTCCTGCATCTTCTCTCGCTCTGCTTTCATGGCTTCTTGCTTCTAAGGATTGCGTCGTACACTGCGACAAGGATTTCGAGAAATTCAGTGCATGTCGATTGTTCACGATGCACTTTGCTCCAAGTTTATCTAGTTTTCAGATAAAAGCCACAGTAAACATTTGACAATTCGCTGATATCTAAACATGTATGCTGCCATTTCTGAATTTGCATGCCCGTAATAGTCGTATCTCTGAACCTCAGCGTTATCGAGGAACTCCTGTAGTCCTCTTGGTGTCAAACTCCTGTAGCGCCCATCTCACCGTATTCAACGGAGCTACGTTCCGCCCTGACTCTGTTGGCTGACTAGCACCTGTTAAAGTTAGGTGCGGGAGCCTATCTAGTACTAGTCTAAAATGGGATCAGGAAATCGAAGTCATCTTCCACGAAGTCAGTCTGAATGCTGAATAGGTATACGGCACGTTAGAATTCCTGACAAGTTAGGCTGCAGAAAGAATCTGCCAGGAAAAATCACATACGTTTTACACTAAAACAGATAGACGACAATGCAAATTTTAGATGCCCTGGTTGATCTACACACATTTATGTACCAGTATGTCAGTATATGGAATACAGTTTACGTCTTTGCACATGCGGAAAAGTTACTCCCTTGTCGATCTACATCTTCTGGTTTTTCCTTGCAATCTTCACATATCTAATTCACAATCGGAATGTAATTCTTGGAGCTTTTCTGACGGCAGATTGCTAGCATGGAACCGAGGAGGTTGGAGCAGTTAGTGTTCCTGCTCTGCTTCTTTGCTGCAATCACATGCAGGTTACACGCCCAGGCTGAGGCCCAAACCACTCTGGAACACATCAACAGCTCGCCTCATACTGGAGCAGGTGAGTGACCCCTGATGTGTATCCATAGATAAACCTTCTAAAATGTGTCGCCTTTATGGTAACATGCAAATCAGGTTTACTTACAATAGACAATAGTCAAGAGGTAAAGTAGCATAGCATGCCAGAAAAGCTCAGTTATCCTGGATAACTTTTCTAGTTGACATTGATCCTGTCTCTAGTGCATTGTTCCTTTAGCACTTTAGCATGTTCTGTACTGTTCTGCTTGACAATTTTCTTGTCTGCAGTATATTGTTGGCTGTGAATGGTACCTGATCTTTGTTGCTTGTGCTGATCAGTGGGTAGAATTTTGTCGGATGTGGGGAATAGATCAGAGAGTGCTCTGTTCATGACAACAAGGAGAATTGATCCTCTTGATGGACTGAGGAAGTATGAGGGAGGGTACAATATCACTGACAAACATTATTGGAGTGTAAGCTCTCTGCTTCTCTGAACATACTCCCCAGAGTTTTAGGTGGTAATTATTCCTTATTTTTTCTTTTACCAAAAAAATGATGTCACCACGCAACAAATAAATGCTTTTAGAGAATAAATCATGATACGAGTACATGTTTTTCTGCCAGATGAACATAGCACTACCGTACTTATAAAAATTTTGTTCCTAGTATAGTATTCAAAATCGTGCTAAATGTGCAGAATGATAGAGGTTTCATAGGAATCGGTATGAGTGAGGATTAAAACTGATTGCCATTGTGTTTTATTTTTTCAGTCGACCATATTTACAGGTAGATCTGGATATGTGAGTGCAGCCCTGTGGGTAATTGGTGGTATCATTTTTCTGGGAACTATATTAGTCTCCAAGATTTTCTGCAGAAAAAGGAAAGAAAAATACACCGAGTTCGACTATTTCCTAGAGAGATACCAAATTTTGACTGTGATACTCTGCATCATCCTTGCAGGTTTTGTCATGTAAGTTGCTCATACCAAGGATAAACTAACCTTCAGCAGGATTGCAGGAACTATTGTGAATCTGCAAGAATATGCAGCACCGCATTTAGTAATTACTCTAGGATTCTGTTTGCAGAGTTGCATCAGCAGTCGCGCTTCGTGGCACAGCACAATTCCACTCAAGAGCAGAATCTGTGAAAGAGATCATTGGGTCGACTGCACTCCAGGCGACAGCAACCATTTACAACATAACAGGAGCCATCGAGATGATGCAGAACACATCGAAGCTATACAATTATACCAGCCAAGCCTGGGATCATCTCAACTCCACAGTAGAGGCTCTCAACTCCGAAGCAATGGAGATTCAGGTCAAGGCGGAGAAGAACATGTGCCTGGTCAGCAGAGGAATCAACACACTGTAAGAACATTTCACAGCATGGGAAAGAAACATCCACACAGATTACTACTTTTGCTATACTCTTTTGGTCATAATTGGAACTGAGATATTTGATGAATTTTTAGGGAACTTGTAACCATTTTAACAGTTTCCCTGAACCTTGTGGCAGTTCTAGTGTTGTTGGGTAAGTGAATATGATGAAGTTATTCAGAATCTGCAAGATGAATATGTGAAGCATTACAGTTATGGGCTTTACTGCTGAATCTAACTAGTTGCTTTTCTGAATAATGCAGTTGGAAGCCCCCTAAGACTGCAAAAACTGTGCTACTTGTAAGCATATCATACCTTCAAGCTTCACAAACTTGAATTCAAGTGACCTTTCAGCCTTTATGCAACAGGTGCATGGCCTTGTGCTGGATACTGACAGCCCTCTTCTGGATGTACTTCGGCGTGTACTATTTCTTCGACAAGTTCACCGGTGACACGTGTGCCGCCCTGGACGAGTACCAGCTGAACCCTCAGAACAGCACACTGGGCACCATCATCCCCTGCAGCGAGAAGCTCTCTGGCAGCATATTTCTGCATGACGTCGGCGCCGGGATTCACGACATCATAGACCAGGTGAACTCGAACATCTACACCATCAAATCGGAGTACCCTGTGAAGCAGCTGGACTACATCTGCAACCCCTTCTCCGGGCCGCCGGCGTACCAGTACCGGCCCCAGAATTGCCCCTCCGGCGCCGTCACCATCGGTGACATCCCTCAGGTAGACACTTACATATGTCTTTACTCTTGTTCAAATTTCGGAACAATTTAGACGACGGTAATCTTGAGCTCCTTGACATGGCGTTTGTTTTTGTCATGTCCTACAGATTCTGAAGAGGCTGACGTGCTCGGATTTTGGCGGCGGCCCGAGCTGCCGGCCGGCGGACCTCTCGTCGGCGATCGACTACGACAAGGTGCAGTCATACACGAGCTCGATCCAGAACGTGCTGGACATCTTCCCGGGGACGGAGCGGCTGGTGAGCTGCGAGCTCGTGAAGGCCGGATTCGCGGACATCGTCGATGGCCAGTGCGCCCCGCTGCGGCGCGGCGCGCGCGCGGCGTGGGCGGCGCTTGCCGCTCTGTCGGCGGCTATGGTGCTGCTGCTGATGCTCCTCCTGCTCGAGCTCAACGCGGCGCGGCGCCACCCCGGCTCCGGCGAAGACCGGCTGTCGGTGCGGCACCTCACGTCGGCGACCAACTCGGAGATCTCGGAGGCGGAGTTCGTCGAGATGCACGCAAAGAAAGTGCGGATCAGGGTGGCCGGGCCGTGAGCCGGTCGCGCGAGAAGCTGACATGGATGAAATTCGGTTTTTTTGGTTGTGTTCTTTAATCTTTGCCATTTGCAGAGGAGAAACAGAGTTGAGGATACTGCTGCCGGCAGTCGAGACCGATCCAGGAGAGATCGTCCACCGCCGGCGCGCCATTGCTGCGAAAATGTTTGGGTTTCCGTACTGCGGGACGGTCTGGAGAATCCAGCCATTGTTGTGTTGGTGGCATAGGAGAAATTGTTTAGATTCTGTACATGAACATCGATCTGCAAAAGCATTGAAGAATAGCCGGTGCAATTTGTTCCTTACATGAGCAACCGGGCTCGTCTCCCCCGCGTGGGCGACGGGCGGTCCCCTCGAAACCCTAGCCGACGCCACCTCCTCCCACGCCCTCCGCCGCGCCGCCGCCTGAGTGGGCCGCCGGGATCCCGCGCGTCCGCGAGGAAGGCAGCGGCATGGCCTCCTTCCCTCTCGAGCGGACGGCGGGGGCGGGCGCGGCCGTCCGTGCTCGAAGCGGCGGCGAGCCGGCATGGGCCGTCCCCGCGGCGGCGGGTGGTGGAGCCGCCGAATCCGGTGGCGCCTTGGCCAGATCCGGTGGCTGCACAGAGGGGCGCTCCATTTTGGTGGTGGAGGGAGGTCGAGCTCGGGCGGCGACGAAAGCGACTTCGAGTGGTGAGGCAGCGGTGCGGCCGTCGCGGGGAGGTTTGCAGCCTATGGCCGGCGACGCTCCCCGTGGTGATGGTGGCCCGACAGTCGGTGCAGTGGCACCCCGTGTTGGGGCTTTGCGGCTCGCGGGCGCCTCCCCGCAGCGGAGGGGACTGGCGGCTTTCGGCATGCGGCAACCTGCGACTTGGCTACTTGTCGGTGTGGCGGTGTGGTTGCCGGCGGCGGAGCTGGTTACCTACGGCGCCTGGCTGTAACACCCTAAAATTCCATCATTTAAATAATATAGCAACATGGTGTTTTAGTTTTTGTTTTCTAAGGAATAAATAAATTATCAATTAAATTTGGCTCTAAAACATTTAAATATCACTTTTGAATAATTTTAGAGGCAATAAGTGCTTGTGCATCATATTTTGAAATGCATGGCTTATGTTTGCTTGTGTGAAGTTTTAAAGGTTTTTAAAATTAGTTTTAAAAATTTTGAATAGAGTTTGAAGTTTTTAAAGTTTGAAAAGTGTTTAAATTTTGAAAGGGTTTTAAAAGAAAATGTTTTGAAAAAAAGAAAATCCTCCCCAACCCATCTCTCGCTCCTTTCGGCCCGTGCAGCCCAACTAGGCTTCCGACCTGCTCTTCTTTCTGGCCCAAACACCCCGGCAGCTCGCTTCTCTTCCCTCTCCCGTCTCCCCTCTCCTTTCTCATAAGCGCCTGACCGCCCGGGCTCACCTGTCATCTCCTTCTTCCCTTCGTCCCCTCCTTTGCTTCACATGGACCACACTGCCGCAATCACCGCCGACAGTTGCCAGCCCTCCTCTCATCTCCCCTGCTCATCAAAAGACCCACAATCAAATCTGTAGCACACCAGGAGCATTTCTCCCGTTATTCCTCCTTCAGTTTCCCCTAATCAAGCCCTACCCCCTCCCTTGAATGCTTTGAAGCCGCTAGTCGTGGCCATTGATGGTCGGCCACCCACCTCTTCCCCCACTGGAGCCCTTCTGCTCCCATCCTCCCTTTATAAAAGCCGCGGACTAGCCTCTGCCTTCCCCCTTTTCCTGCACCCTTTCCATCTTCGCGTTTGCACGCGCCGCTACCGAAGCTTCTTTGCGCCGTCGTGCCATTGCCGGCCTTCGAAGCTTCTTGTCGACGGTGAAGTGCCTTTGCCTCCCTCTCTTTCTCCTTCGTCGTTTTTGACACTTACTCGTGATCCTCATCGTGCTAGGGCCTCTCCCGTCGCCGGATCGAGCTGCCCGGAGCCGCACCACAAGTCGCCACCCGAGCTTGAACCCGTCGGCGTCGATCTCCCTCACCACCGCTCCATTGACGCTTCTTTCTTCGCCAACAGATTCGCATCAACGTGAGGAGGCACCTCCCTTTGTTTTTCTTTGACCCGAGGCGCATAACTTCGTCGCCGCCGTGTGCCTAGGCTGGTCGGCCGCCGCAGGCAATGGAGCGCCTCCTCCGTTGCCCAAGCCACCTACCCAAGCCCCCTGGACAAGTTCACCGCTTCTCTAGCTTCGCCTAGACGCAAATCTTGTTGAAAACGGAGGTCTATAGCTCGCTTTTGGGTTCTCCGGCGAGCTTCCCACTCTGCGTTGCCGCAAGCCGGCCGTGCACTGCCATCTCTCGCGTGCACGCATCCGCAACCGTCCGATCTATGATGGACGTGCCTGATCGCGTACCCTTCGCCTGTTATAACCGGTTCATCGTGGACAAGTGGACCAAGTCCACAAGCGCGGTCCACCGCCGGTCCACGGCCGCGCCAGCCGTCCATCAAGGGATCAACGAGCAAGATCCGCCCGTGCCGCTGGTCAAAGTTGATCGTAACGGTCAACAAAGTCTTTCCTCTTCCGTTTTGTAGAAACCCCCCTGCAGTTTTGAATATCACAACCGTGCCCTTCCACCTATAGGAATCTTTTCAATCAGGTCTCTGTTTCTTCTATTTAAGCCCATGTCCTTCCTAGTTTTCCCACCCAAGGTCCCAATCTTGTCTTTTTGCGTTATAAACTTCCGATTTATATACGTAATTGTGTTTTAGCCCCTGGTTTCTTGCAGTTAGGTCCCTGGAAGCCTTGTTTCTTCACAGAAAAGCCCATGAACCTTGTTTTGGCTATATCTTTTGTGTTTTTGCTCCGTTTCCACCGTTTCAAGTTGCGGTAGGTTCATATCAACTCAAACTACGTGTTAGGGCCAACGTTGAACATGTTCTTTGTTTTATAATTTATTTAAATATTAAATATGATTAAATCCTTATACACATGCTTTTCTAATTAAAATCCAATTATAGTTTAACACGTGTTTTCATAAGAAAGTTAATATGATTAATACTAGTTAAATATTTCTTATAATTAAAAGTTAATTAGATGTATACATTGGTTTTCATAATCAAACTTAATTTGATTAATGATTATGCAATTTGCTTTCTAATAAAAGACAACATAGGTTATATCTTGAGTTTTCTTAATTAATTGTTATTTTGATTAATGTGAATATAAATGTGTTTTTAAGTTATAATTTGATTAGTAAACCTCGGAATATAAAGATAAACGCCTAGACATTTTTACATGCTTCTTTTAAATTAAATGTTTAATTTGCATAAATCATACTTGAATATTTAGAAATAAAATTTGACTAAGTTTACATCGTCTTTTAATACAAATAATATAACTTGCTTAATTATAAATAGGGTATTTCTTTGAAATAACCAATACACACAATTTTACTTAATTAAAAGATACCTAGCACATTGCTAGCTCTTGTATGTGATCATCCAAATCTCCCGATAGTTCCGAGTATTTTTGAGTTCGCGTTCCTAGAGCCAAACCTTGTTCTCTCTTTAAGCTTTTTATGCTTGGTGTATTGTTTCATTTATTGTATGTTTTATTGTGTGCTCATAGACATCGTGCCAGTTTCAAGTAAGCAACCAATTGAAGTGGACCAAGAGCAAGTGTTTGAAGAAGAAGAACCCCAGTGTTTAAGCAAGGAAGGCAAGTGGACTTCTCCCCCTGCATATTCTATTTTTGTCCCACACAACTTGCATGATAACTAAGTTTTGTATTGCATAACTTTGCTGGGAAATCACCTTTTTTAAGGACATGAGTAGAATTTTATCCCCTTTACCTAGGACAACCTTTTAAATAAATGTTTTGGGTAGAAATGCTTAGTTTCTATACCTTGGGATGGTTCAAATGAATCTTTGCAATATGATGAATATTGATCATGATAACTTTGGTGAAAGATGATGCTTATAGTTAATAACAAGATCATATGTTATAATTGGAACATGGAGAACCACCCAAGAAAACAGTGCAACCACAGTCCATATGGCTCTGGCTTAGCTAATTAATTAAGTGTGTGGAATTATCTGACAGCCTTATCCGAAAGGAGCAGAGGGGGCTAGAGTTGAAGGGGTATAGCCCGGTTCTTTTGGGATAGCAGCATTTGCTAAGGTGCTGACCACTAGGGAGGGTTATGGTCCGCTCCACTGTTGTAACTGTCGCGGGTTGTTAGTCTTCTTCATATCTTTGTAAAGGCTTCGTAGTGGACCCTAGCCACTCACCTCGGAAGTGTTTAAGGGTCTGATCAACCCGGGTAACATGGGGAACATGAGCTGTGGTGAAAGTGTACAACCTCTGCAGAGTTGAAACTGATCGATCAGCCGTGCTCACAGTCAAGAGCGACCTGGACCCTCACATGATTAATAAACTTGAAGATGGAATTAAATTGTGGTTTGTGTATGGGTTTAGATGGAAAGTTTTCTAAAGTCTTTTTAAGTGGTATGGTATAAACTTATATCTAGTAAATAGGTGCTTGCTAATAAAATTTGACAAACATTAAAATGCTAACTGCTGCAAAACTCTTAGCCTATTCTTGATAGCCTTGCATCTTCCCCCACTTGCTGAGCTCCAACCATAAGTGTGCTCACCCTTGCTTACCCGCTATTCAGAGAACACTGGAGAAGAGTACTTCAGCGACTATGATGCGTTCTGAGGCTTGTGTGTCCCCAATCATGTGCCTGTGGAAGCTGAAGACAGAGTTTCTTCGACTAGTTATCATCTGTTCGTTTTTAAGACCTTCGAGTCTAACGTCTGAGTGTAATAAAGAGATAATGTAATGGTTTAACTCTTGTATGTTTTTATTGATGTTTACTGATATTTCACTCATAACATCTATCATATGTGTGTAAACTTGATCCTGGCGCACATATGAGATGCATTTGGTTTTCTTCGGAATAACAGGTGTGACAGAATGGTATCAGAGCGGTAATGACTGTAGGACGTAGCCTTAAGTTAGAAATGTTCAAAAATTAAGGATTCATGTTCTAGAAAGCCTGTCATCCTTCAAAATTGACTTATTTACGTATAAAAACCTAATTTATTCTTTGTTTCTTGTTAAAAAAACATCTTTTTATTTTGATCTATACTAAGTTTGGTTCTTGATCAATCAGCTAGATGTCCAGAACCGGTGTTGCCTAATATAAGTTCTTAGATTACCTATCCCTTATCAACTTCGATAGAATCGTTTCTGTGAGGACGTTCATGGTGCTAATGTTTGTTGTTTGAACACATGGTTGATTTGGATCTTTGCTTGTGTGAGTTGTATTGTGGCGTGATGGCCACAGATGTAATAAGAAATAATTGTTAGGTTAATAAAGATAGTTTGGGTTCATTCTGGGTTATATTTTTCTTTATCTATCATACAAGTTGGTTGGAGTAAAATATCTTTGCACAAATCTTTGACACAACATCACCGTTTTAATCATATCTTGAGCTATCAGAATCTGTCTTAGTTTTGAAATTCATGCTGCTACATGCATCAGTTCAATGTTCTTGTCTGAAATAATTCCTCTAACAGTCAGATGGTACAAACCAGGTCAGGAGAAGGTCAAGACATTCCGCTGGTGATCCGTGCTCATATTGCTAATCGACGAAATCAAGCACCACCATCTCCACCCCCACCGCTTAACCAAATGGATCCCGCATTGCAGCAATTCTTTGTTGCTCAAACCCAGCTACTGCATGTAAGGAATCGGATGCTCGTTAGCCTAAGAGGGGGAGGGGTGAATTAGGAAACTAAAAACCTTAACATATGGCTTCACTATTTTTACACAAAGATAAATGAGAACATACTATCTAGATGTGCAACTAGGGTTGTTCTAGTGTGAAACTCCCATCCCAAAATAAGGTTTGCAACCTATAGTCAATCCGAGCATGATACTACTCTAGAAATGTAAAGGCAAGCAAAGATTGCAATAGAGTAAATGCGGAAACGTAAAGGGGATGAGAGGGAGCAAACTCTTGACACGCGATTTATCCCATGGTATCGGTAGACACTAAGCCACCCCTAGTCCACGTTGTTGAAGCACTCACACAAGAGTATTGCTTCCCGGTCACCAAGTCTCTCCCATGAGCACCATTTGACTCGCCACTTAGGCACTTGCCAAGCTCCCTTGGTCACCTTGATGCCGCCCCCACTAAGGAGCTTCTCCACCAAGGAACGGGGTCTCCACGTCCCCCGCACAAAGTGTCCTCGCCGCTCCACACCAAGCCGGAGGGTCGATGACGATTGCCGGTAAGCCACTTAGGCCACAGGGCTTCCGACGAACCTTGTACAACTTGATTCACTCAAGAATCACCTCACAAGGTTGGCACAACCTTGCACTCACTCAGCTCTAAGCTAAGCCTAGCACTAAGCACATACACAAAGCATATGCAAGTCTAAGGATGAGCAATTAAGCACTTGGATGGATTGGATATGATCTTCAATGTGTCTTGAACTCCTCTGCACTTCCACACAATCCAGCTACCTCAAATGGGTGGGTAGAGGGGGTATAAATAGCCCAAGGCCACTGAAAAAGGTAGCATTGGATGAACCGATGCTAGTTTTTCTAGGGCGTCGGTTCATCCAGTGCCCCTCCTACGTCACATAGCCGTTGAGATTCTCTGACATAACTGCTCTAACGCTATGCACCGACGGTCAGTCGGATCATCCGGTGCTGAAGACACCACAACCAAGTCGTCTCTGTTAGCTTCCACACGACTGTCGGATAGACCGACGCTTCCCCTTTACCAAGGCGTCGGATCATCCGGTGTTGAAGGCTTCGTTTTGGCGCATCTCTGTCTTGATTCAAACTAAGCGTCGGATAGACCGACGGTGTCCCCACTCAGACCGTCGGATCATCCGGTGTTACTGTCTTCGCTGCTCTTCCTCTGCAACTCGTCCGACGCATCTAGAAATTGGACCGTCGGTTCATCCGACGGTGCCTAGGGTTTCAACTAGTGTACCAACTCGTCCGACGATTACACCGAAGCTTGCTATTTGGGTACCGTCGGTTCATCCGACAGTGTCTTTTCTTCTCCTTTCTTCCTCGGTTTTGACCCTTGATTTTCTCATTTTGGCATGTGGTTTTCTTGCATCTTTGGGACTATAAAGACATGCTAAAACAATATGGTTAGTCCCAATGATCATGTTGTCATGAATCACCAAAATCAAACTGGAACTAATGTCATATGAGGCCATGTTTGCTACAATCTCCCCCTTTTTGGTGATTTATGACAACACAACCAAAGAAAGCATAAATTTGCAAAATTGATAGAATTAGAACCACTTACACTTGCTTGGATGCTTACCATCATCCAAACTCCCCCTAGATCAAACTTCCCCCTTTTTTGATCTTCTCTTCCTATGTTCACATTCTCCCCCTTTGGTCTCATATCCTTGGAACCTAGCTTGCTTTGGTCTCACATTCTCCCCCTTTGGAATAAAATCTCCAAAAAGTCCAAAGCAAAATGGCTCATAGAAAACTAGCAAGTCCTAGCAAACATAGCTCAAGGAGAAATGTTAAATACAAGGGAGAAAGCCGCATGAACCATGATCCATATGTATGATATCAATGAAGGTACCACATGTAAGAATGGCTAAGGTGGATCACAAGCTCATGAGACTAGCATGATACAAACTAAGCTCCCCCTAAGTGTGTGCACAAAAAGATATTGTGAAAAACAAGTGCAC
The DNA here is from genome assembly GCA_947561735.1 of Cenchrus americanus. NCBI lineage: Eukaryota > Viridiplantae > Streptophyta > Magnoliopsida > Poales > Poaceae > Cenchrus > Cenchrus americanus. Next base: position 156,772,073 of record OX387242.1, on the reverse strand, counting down.
AACTACAAACTTGTAAGACAAGGAAGCTTAGAGCATATCATGTAAGGAGGTAGCTTAAAGGACAAGAGATAAGACAAATGGGATCTTGTTACATTACCACTTATAGATATCACTTGTAGTCTTTTGATCATTGCATACCTCCGGGGGTTGATCCTCTCTACCTTGTTGGCACCACATTGACATGAGCCACTTGGAAATGATATCACTAGGTGACACCACTTGAAAAAGCTTGCTTAGAAGACACTTGGGGTACCACAGGGATTAGGAATGTATGAGTGCATTGCCTTTGAACTTATATAGAGACATAAGCTCGCAAGGACATGACTCAATAGCATGAAGCTCATATTGCTATATTCACTCTTTTAGAGATGTTAGATTACATTGAGAGTGAAATATCATTCTCTTAGAATGAAGCACCGCACCGGAATGCGTCGCTGTTGATGGTGTATTTTGGTACACCTAGCATGTTCATTACACTTTGGTTTGGATTTGATTATGGAACTAACCCGCCACTAGGCACACTAATCATATAACAAGTTCATCTTTGTGCATGCATTTGGAAGTGTTGTGTTTATGTAGGAAAACATGGACATAAAGGACGGATTCGCAACAAGTTCAAAGGATCATTTACAGAGTCTTGTTCGTGTTCATGAGCTTGATGAAATCACTTCCAATGGTGGCGAGGACCGAAGTGCTACATGGAACACCCCCGAGGATTGAAGCGTAAAAGAACGAACTTCATGCGAAGAGAACCTCCATCTTGGACGCGAGGATAACATCATCAAAATTATGCAAGTGGAGGGGGAAAAGTACATAAATGCATAAGGACCCACGGAGCGAAAGGGGCGACCGAACCGGGCCGAGGTGGGCCCAGGCCGGCCCAGCCCACTTCGGTGGCCGGTTCGGTCCCGTTTTCCTTGCACCCGATGGATCTTGAACCCTAAAAGCCTGGGCGCCGCCATTCGACAGAAGAGAGAGCCATTCGCACCAGGAGGCCATCCATAAGCTAGAGAGAGAGGAGGATCTCTGGAGGGAGATCAACCACCTCGAAGGAAGCACCCTCTCGTGGAGAAGAAGGAAGACACCGTCGGAAGGGAAACCATGATCAACGGTGCCATGATCAGCACCTTGATGGGGTAATCTTCTCATTCGTCCATGGGTTGTAATCGATCTTGAGATGTAATCGCACTTTGTCGGATTATCTATCTATCATCTTGTGTTGAATATACTTTAATGCTTAAGGTTAGCTACCATGCCGTAAAGGGAGTATGAGCTCCAATGCTTCCTTGGATCCATTCAATACGTCGTGTCCATCATAGGTCTAGTCATGAATACCTTCGCGTAGTGACAGTACGAGAGGAGGGAAAGGGCGAAACCGTGGTCACAACCCCGATAGATTAGATTGGTTTTCATGTCTTTAAGCGATTGCATGCTTTAGTTTCGTAGACCCATGGGTGAGTGTCTTCTACCTTGATCGTTTATCGTTCTCTCTAGTGTAATTTAGTTGTTTTCTAGTTTAATAATAGTTAGGGTTTTAGTAGCTAGTGTGTAGAAGTAGATTAAACGCTTGTAATCCCCTTGCTCCGCAGATTGACAAGAACCTTGGGAATCCCGTGGTGAAAAAGGTGTGGGGTCCGTACGCTTGCGGATCGTAGAGGGATACGTCTTTTATCAGTCAACAGTCGCCAAGGGACTACATAAGATAAGCTTGAAACAATGTTAGTCCCATAACCAAACCATAGGATGAGCTCCCCCTAAATGTGTGCATTTAGTGTTTGAATCACCAACCAAATGTTTGCACATTGTTTATGACAACCAAAGGGAAGCTAACGCTGTAGCTTGCTCATAATGCAAAGATATATATATATATATATATATATATATATATATATATATATATATATATATATATATATATATATGAAAACATTCACCATGAAAGAACAAGTGTAGCTTTCCTACACACTAATCAAACCATGTAGGTTGCTCATGGGTTAGCACATGACACAAGCAATCTACCATATGTAAATATTGCAACAAATGCAACCTAAACAAGGCAATGGAGCTACAATGATACATGAGATCGGTTCAAGTAACCATTACCTCAACCGGGGATCTTGGGCAACACATGTACAATTTGCAAGCTTGGCTTATAGGCTTGAATCTTCTCATCTTCATTGTGCCAAGCTTCTCAAGTCCCCGCTCTTATGGCCTTCAAGTGGCCATCGGAACCCAAACCATTTGAGGCCCCTTCATGTTGATGATTACTTCCTTGGTCACCCAAATGGGTTGGTTCCAACCCCGCTCCTCCTTCATCTTCCCAACCTTGTGTGCAACCACCTTGCCATTAGCCTTCTTCTTGATGGCGTAGGTGTTGCCCTTGGTCTTGTTCTTGCGGTTGGGCTTGGTGTAGATGAGGGAGCTCTTGATGGTGGGGTTCAAGTGCCCTTGTCCATTTTCTTGACAAATTGAGGGCATTTGTAGAACTTGTGCCCTTCTCCATGACACTTGTAGCAAGTCACGGTTGCACCCTTCTCAAGCTTCTTCACCATGGAATCACAGTTATCTTGAGAAGGTTGGACTTTGCTCTTCATGTCCCGAGAGATGTCCACTTCTTCCTCATCGTTCTTGCCCTTGCCCATCAAGTTTGCCAACCTCTCTCGGAGCCATTTCACTTCTTGCTTGAGCTCATCATTTTTTTTGTCTATGAGACAATTACATGTTTCTAAAACAACATTCTCATTGCAAGATGGTGAGCAAGATTCATCAATTAAATCAATGCAAGAAGTTGAAGCATCTACCTTGGAGATAGGAATTGCACAAGGGATAGATGATTCATCAAGCTCAAAGGAATTACTTGTTTTAGTCTCATTGCTCTCAAGCTTAGATTTTAGCTCATCACACTCCTTGATAAGAAATTTGAATTTTCACAACAAATGTTCATAATTTGTAGCAAGGGTTGCACTAAGATCATTGAGAGCATTGAGTTCTTTAATTTCATTAGCTTGTTTCTCAAGCATTCCTTTTTGCTCATGGGCTAGCTCAACAAGATCATCAAGAGAGGTGGTGTCGGATTCGTCATCACTTACATTTCTTTCCATACCTTTGGCCCATAAGGCACATGGGTAGTGATGATGAAGGACCTTGCATGAAGCGGGTGGTGAAGTTCTTTCTTGATTCATCACTTGACCTAGAAGAACTTGATTCTCCACCACTTGTCCACTCATGGACGGCGATAGTTGCTTCTTGCCTTGGTCTCCTCTCCTTGACCACCTTCTTCTTGGGCTTGTGCTCGATCTTGGTGAACTTGATGTGTTGATGATGACGCCCTTCTCTCAAGTGGACGTTGTAGCCGTACATGTCGACTTTCTTCACATACTTGAAGATCTTCTTCACGTACTCGGCCACCATGGATTCAACCTCTTCATCACTTGAGGAATCTCCATTATCACCATCATCACCATCATCCTCGCTTGAGCTTCCATGAGTAGCCATCCTACTCAACATCTTCTCTTGTTGGCTTGAGAGAGCATGGCTTGTAGTTGGAGAGGATGGTTCTTGGGGCTTTTCTTGGGGCGCCTTCTTTGACTTGGGCATGAGTTGAAGCTCATGTGCCATGATCTTGCTCAAGATATGAGATGGCTTCAATTCTTTGAGCTTCTTCTCATAGATGATTGCCTTCACCAGGTCATAATCGGGCTTCGGAGACTTTGAAGGATCTTGCGGTTGATGTTCAAGTCTGTGATGTCCTTCATACCTAAAGCATTGATCTCATTGACAAGCACATTTAGGCGTGAGTACATAGATTCGGAATTTTCATTTGCAAGTTGCTTAAAGCTATTGAATTCCTCAAGGAGACAACCGTAGCGTTCATTAACAACTTATTTTGAACCCTCATTTTGCTTTTTGATGGTTTTCCATAGCTTATGAGCATTTGCACAAGTAAAACTCTATTGAAAACGCCCACATCTAGTGAGGACAAAATGATACTCTTAGCAATCACATCAAATTGCTTTTCCTTTTTAGTACCATTTTTCATGCCATCATCGGTGACTCTCCAAACATCAAGGTCCTTTGCTTGGACATAGGCCTCCATGAGAACCTTCTACCGAGGATAGCCCATGCCATCGAAATGTGGAGCCAAACCTAAGGTATCCACCCCTTTCATTCCTCTATAGAGCAACTCACTAGGCAGTGAAGCCTAACCGTTCCAATGAGCCGGTTTTCACAATTTACCAATCAAATTGGTGTTTACTTGTGAAGGAAGTGAGTCCCGGCTCTGATACCACTTGTAAGGAATCGGATGCTCGTTAGCCTAAGAGGGGGAGGGGGTGAATTAGGCAACTAAAAACCTTAACCTATGGCTTCACTATTTTTACACAAAGATAAACTAGAACATACTATCTAGATGTGCAACTAGGGTTGTTCTAGTGTGAAACTCCCATCCCGAAATAAGGTTTGCAACCCATATGCAATCCTAGCATGATACTACTCTAAGAAAGTAAAGGCAAGCAAAGATTGCAATAGAGTAAATGTGGAAACGTAAAGGGGTGAGAGGAAGAAAACTCTTGACACGCGATTTATCCCGTGGTATCAGTAGGCACTAAGCCACCCCTAGTCCACGTTGTCGAAGCACTCACACAAGAGTATTGCTTCCCGGTCTCCAAGTCTCTCCCAAGAGCACCACTTGAATCGCCACAAAGGCTAGCCACTTAGGCACTTGCCAAGCTCCCTTGGTCACCTTTGAAGGACCGATACGGCGAACCAGAGAGGGGGGGAGTGAATGGGAGCCGATAAAAATTCTTCTCGAAGGAGATCGAAACTCCAACAAGATGAACACGGCTTCCAACACGCGTCTCCGACTCACTACCAAGGTTGGTCAAGTCCACGTAGCCACTGGAGTGCCACTAGACCTAGGAACCAACACACCACCTTCCGACCCGAGAAACGCAGCGAAAAAACCAAACCTCGAGTCTACAGACCCACAACGGTCAGACCAGTGAGCACCACCGGTCAGACCGGTCCCCGCCGGTGAAACCGAGCAACTTCCACTAAGTGGCTCTACACGGTCGGACCGGTGAGACACACCGGTCGGACCGATGGCGACCCCGAAAGCCCCCAAAGCACCAAACAGGCCAACCAACCACCAAACGGACCCAAACTCGAAACAGCAGCAACACGGGACAACAACGAACTCACCAAGACGTTCACCCGAGCAAAAACCCACAAGGGCTCGCACTGGTCAGACCGGTCAGGAGCACCGGTCAGACCGGTGTAGCCTGGGCAGCTCGGGATGAACAGCACCCGCGGGTCAACTCCCCCAAATCCAAATCTCGATCTCCCGAATCACTCCACAGACTTGAACAAGACTTTGGGGATATCAGGAACACCTCATGAGGAGTCCATAGCCAAGTTTAATCCCACCAAAACTCGTCCAAAAAGGAGGAATCGAAGAAATCCCGCCGAAAGCACTTCCAACCCAAGAACTCAAGAAACCCCAAAATCGAGCACCTTTACTCACGGATTTGGGAGGGGAAACACAGCCCAAAGAACCACGAAGGGTTCCCACAAATTTCCCCCATCAAATCCCCAAGAGAAAGGCCCCGAAAACAACCCAAAGAAATCACCGAGAGAGGGCTCCGAAAATCACCACCAAGAACAACCGGAGAAAACACATCCAAACCTTGAGGAACCACGCCGAATCATCTATACATGAAACAAAGGTTCGTACAAGGTCTAGCAAGCCGCCCGATCATCCATCCCTCTCAACAAGATCTCTCCGTGAAGCTCTCTTGCTAGTCCTAGAGAAAACCTAAGGAAAATAGGTGGAAAATAGGAAAACTAATGAGATAGGGTTCCAAGAGTTGGCTGCCATCCTCTCACCTCTTGGGTTATATGGAGGCAACCGAATGTCTAAAATGCCCTTCTCTACTAACTAGGGATACAAGACCCTCAAGGGCGGATTTGGAATTCTTGATGTCATCACCATCGGACGGATGCCCGGCGACCGCACCCTGCGTAGCCTCGATGCAAGCCATGCGATCCCGACATGTGTCCTCCGCTTCGAAGATTCCGGACTGCGTCGTCGCACACTGGTCAGACCGGTGCTCCTCACCGGTCAGACCAGTCCCCACCGGTCAGACCGGTCAGACCCACCGGTCAGACCGGTCTGGTGCTGCTGCACCTCCATCTTCGGTTCTCCGGTCTTGGCTTTGTGGATCAACCAAGGAACCCAGTGGTTTTCTGGTGAACCACCGGAAACCCCGCGAACTCGGTGTAGCCTCCGCCAATCTCCACTCATGACTTGGCTCCCACGTAGTCCCGGCTCGACCTTGGTTTTGAGGCTCAACCAAGAAACCGTCCATGACTTCATCTTCTCGTTCATGCCACCATGCGGCCCGCACTTGACCCCGCTAGCCACCGGGTCCCTCGAACGAAGCCTACTTGTCTTCTCCACACCTGGAGGCCTCACCGGCGACGACCTTTCGCGCTTGTTCTTCACCCGCACCAACACGAGTCAAGCCGCAACCCGCACCCGCAATACTTAGCTAAGAATCGGTCCACACAACGTTGTCAATCACTCATCACACAAGGAAGCGACCATCCACCGGTCCTCGAACCACACATGGTCCTCAATCTCCCCCTTGATGAGTGCATTGACAACACCCACACGAAAGTAACAAGAGAGAAAAGAAAAAGAAAAGAAACGAACAAAAAGAAACTCCAACAAGCGATCGAAAGCCAAACAAAGGCAAAGAGCAAGATCACTTGAAGAAGACAGGTCTCGGACCCCTTAGGCAAGGGCAACGGCTCGACACATCCGAGACAAAGCAAAGCTCAAGCAAAGAGCGCAAACCACCGAAACAACGCTCGAACAACCACAAAGAGCTCCCCCTGCACACATGCAAGCTCCCCCTGAACCAATGCACCTCCCCCTGGACGAAAGCATGCAAGACACCACTTGAAACAGGGCAGCTGCAACAAGACAGCCCTGACCGGTCAGACCGGTCAACACCACCGGTCAGACCGGTGTGCAACATGTGTACGAACCGAAGCACTCACATCGGTCCGACCGGTGACCCCGATCGGTCGACCGGTGCACAACGAGCCCGTAAATGGCTCGAAACCACCCGAAAACCTTCTAAACACGTCCGCACAAGCCATTTCAAGCTCAAACTTCTCCCCCTTGTTGGCAATGCATGAATCAAGCTAAAAATGCAAAACTTTCAACCTAGAGCTTCTCAAATAGACAAAATTCAACAAAGAATGCTACACATGTCCAAATGAGCAAGTTAGGTACTCTACGGCTTCGTATCGATCTCAACTACATGATCACCAAGTTTCACAACCATTGGACGAAGCTAAGATGGATTTTGGCAATTTTGCGAAAAACTTGCCTCTCATGAGCAAAGTCCTAAACATGATCAAAGCATATCAAAATGGCAAAGCCACACAAACTTCATGCTAGGACAGCCATTCTAATCATAAGACCATCACAAACACCCACAAGCACCTCATGTCATGTCAAAGCCACCGAGCCATGTGCCTACTTCTATTTATGAGACTTCTCATTGGTAGGCATCATGCAACGGTTTAGCACCCAAAGCAAATTAAATTCAGCACATATGACATGGGAGCATATTTCCAAGCATTTTTCATTTCATTTTCAGATTTTTAAATGGTACATGAAATGTCTTTGCGACAAAAAGGAACTTATGCCCCTCCACAAGATAAAACAAGAGGGCAAAACATTCATGATGGCAAATGAGCCTTTGGCCCCATATGATCAATAAACTAGCTGTCCGAACACAAATTAAGCATAGCAAAGCCACAAAAACATGTCAAGAGCATGTAAAGGCATTTACACATGAGAGAGCATACATGTAACATTTTTCAAAAAGCATAGCCATCAACCATGGATTATTCATCAAGATCATCAAGAGCTAAGCCAAACTAACCATATCATACCAAACAAGCTCACAAAGACATATATCTCATTCCATGGTGAACAATGTATATGAGAGAAGCTTTTTCTAACCAATGCATATGATACAAAATGCATGCAATCTAAGATACAAGGATGCCTATACATCATGTTACATATGCCATGCCAAAATGCAAGAAATGCACAAAGGAAAGCTATACATAAGCTACCACCGGCTCCTCGAGGGGAGGCAAACGGGCTCGACACCACCGGCAAAAGAAAGCTCCCACACACCCAACTCAAGAAATCAAACACACACCGAGTTCCCCCGCAAACGAGTGAAAGTTGCTTGATCTAGGGGTTTGGTGAAAATATCGGCTAGTTGGTCATGTGTGGGTACATGGATCAAAGCTATCTTTCCTTTCTCTACGTTGTCTCTCAGAAAATGGTACCTCACTTCTATGTGCTTGGTTTTGGAATGGAGCACTGGGTTCTTTGCAACGCTTATGGCACTGGTGCTATCACATTGAAGTGGGACATGGGTATACTCTTCACCAAAGTCACTCATGGTGTAGGTGATCCAAAGGAGCTGAGAGCAACAACTAGCAGCGGCAACATACTCGGCTTCGGTCGTGGATTGAGCAACACTCGACCGCTTGCGGGAAGACCAAGACACCAAAGAGGAACCCAAAACTCGGCAAGTCCCGAAGTGGACTTCCTATCCAACCGACACCCGGCAAAATCCGCGTCCGAAAAGCCACGAAGCGCCAAAGAAGAGGACGCGGAGTACCAAAGGCCGAAGTCGGGAGTGTGACGCAAGTACCTGAAAATTCTCTTCACCGCTTGCCGATGCGAAGTCCTCGGAGACGCTTGAAAACGAGCGCACAGACACACCGAGAACTGTATGTCCGGCCTCGTCGCCGTCAAGTAGAGGAGTGACCCGATCATGCTCCGGTACTCCTTCTGGTCCATGTGTTCACCTTCCTCGTTCGCATCAAGAGCCGTAGTCGTACTCATCGGCGTCGTCATAGCCTTGGAGTCCTCCATCTTGAACTTCCTCACAATGTCCTTGGTGTACTTAGCCTGGTGCACAAATGTTCCTTCCTTTGATTGCTTGATTTGTAGCCCGAGGAAGAACTGCAACTCACCCATCATGCTCATCTCAAACTCCCTCGCTCATATCATCGCAAACCTTGCAACAAGAGAGTTAGACGAGCCACCAAAGACAATATCATCCACGTACACCGCACAATCGGGATATCTCCGCCCCGCCCTCGGAAAAAACAAGGTCCGATCGACCTTCCCCATCTCAAAACCTCTCTCAAACAAGAACCCCCTCAACCTGCCATACCAAGCTCTAGGCGCCTGCTTCAACCCATACAACGCCTTCCTCAACTTGTACACCCGGTGGGGGTACTTCTCACTCTCAAACCCCGGAGGCTGTCTCACATACACTTCTTCCTCCAACACACCATTCAGAAAAGCACTCTTCACATCCATTTGGTGCAACTTGAACCCTTTAACCACAGAAGAGGCTAGAAGGATCCTAATCGCCTCCAAACGGGCTACGGGAGCAAATGTCTTCTCGTAGTCGATCCCCTCCTTCTGACTGAACCCCTGCGCAACAAGTCTCGACTTGTTCCTCACAACCTCACCCTTCTCTCCCTCTTTGTTTTTCCACACCCACTTGGTACCAATCGGCTTACACCCTGGGGGAGGGTCAACCAACTCCCACACCTGATTCCTCTCAAAGTTCTCCAACTCCTCATGCATCGTGTTAACCCAATTGTGATCAGATAGTGCGTGTCCAATGTCTTTGGGCTCAAAAGAAGCAACAAATGCAGCATGAGCAAAGTGGGAATTGTTCCGAACCCTCGACCGTGTAGTGCGTTCATTCATGTCGCCGATGATCCTCGAAGCTGGGTGATCCACTTGAACTCGCCGGGGAGGTTCTCGCCTCGAAGCTACCTCCCCCTCAACATCAGCTTCTCCTCGTTCTTGATTTGTCGACGTAGGTGTAGCAGAGGGTCCATCCATCATCGTAGTCGAAGTAGTGGGTACATGTTCAGCCGGGGGCACCGCACCGCCATCTTCATCCTCACCATGTTCATGCTCCTCCTCATGAAAGATCTCCTCGCCAAGCTCATCATCACCTGCACACTCAAAGACAAGCTGACTACGTGGCTCTGTCTCGTCGAAGGTGACCTCGCAAGTCTCCACGATTTGGTTAGTTTCAAGATTGAGCACACGATATGCTCTAGAATGAGATGCATAACCAAAGAAAATGCCATCGACAGACCTAGCCTCAAACTTATCCAACTTCCTGCCTTTCTTCAGAATGAAACACTTGCAACCAAAGACATGGAAGTGACTCACCTTGGGTGTGCGACCATGCATCAACTCATAGCATGTCTTCTTCTTGTGCACTTTGATATATATCCTGTTCGACACATAGCACTCGGTATTCACCGCCTCAGCCCAATACCTTCTCGGAGTCCTATGCTCATCAAGCATCGTCTGAGCCATCTCGCACAAAGTCCTGTTCTTCCTTTCCACAACACCATTCTGGGGAGGCGTATACGGACTCGAAAACTGGTGCTCAAGACCCAAGTCATGGCAGAAGGTTTCAAAATGAGAGTTCCTGAATTTCGAGCCATTATCACACCGGATAGCTCGTATGGCATCTCCGTGCCTCTCGTTCTTCAACCTCAAGACTAGATCTCGAACAAAACCAAACGTCTCCCCCTTCTCCTCGAGAAAGAACACCCACGCATACCGAGAATAGTCGTCCACCACAACAAGGACATACCACTTCCCACCGCGCATCGCACACGAGCCGGGCCAACAAGGTCCATATGGAGCGGCTCGCATGGACGCTCAGTCATCACATCGGTGAGAGGCGGGTGAGAAGAGGCTACCATCTTGGCATGCCTACAAGGCGCACAAACCAACTCTTTCTCAAGCGTCAACCGTGGCAATCCTCGGACCAAATTGAGTTTACTCAAGCGAGACAAAAGGTCAAAGCTCAAGTGACCCAACTTCCTATGCCACTTCCACAACTCACTCGAAGAACTAGCCAAGAAACAACGCTCCACACCCGAAGACTGAGAAAAATCAGCACGAAACACCTGACCCTCGAGAACGACCATACAAACAAGGTCCCCTCGAGAGTCCACAATCCGAGAACCACCAGGCCTAAACAACACCTCAAAGCCTTCATCCAACAGCTGGGACACAGAAAGCAAATTGTACCCCAGCGATTGAACAAGAGCAACACGCCTCAGAGTGATCTTGTCACTCACTTTTATCTCACCTTCTGAAAGCACACGCCCACGCCCATTGTCCCCAAAAGTTATGTACCTCTTCGTCACCACCGGGACGAGACTTGAGAACCACCCCTTGTCTCCGGTCATATGCCTCGAACAACCGGAGTCAATCAAACAAATGTTCTTCAAGTCTCCCACCTGAAATTCAAAAATAGGCACGTGAGCGAACAAACGACTCAGCACGGGGGTTAGTACCAAAGGAGGAAAACCAGTGCCGAGCCATTTGCTCGAAAGTGGGGTTAGCACCAACCAAAGCATCTCTTCTACCAAAGCTACCTCCACGAACACCACCACGGTAACCACCCTGAGGGAACCACCCCTCTCTGCCTGGAGGAGGACCAAAACCACGCAAGAAAGCCCGTGGAATGTCCTTCCTCTCCAACTCAAAGCCACGACTCCTCCAATCCCCGTATTGAGCACGAGGAGGAGAACGCCTAGCAAACTGACCACCTGCACCCTTTCCAGCCCAACCACCAGAACCACGACCACCAGAAACAACCCTCGCACCTGTACGAGCTCGAAACCCGAACAGCTGTCTGTCCAGGCCTGCACCGGTCTGACCGGTGCCCCACACCGGTCTGACCGGTGTGACCTGGGCAGCAGCACCACCTGCAGCCTTCCGCTCTCCCCAAGCCCGAACTGTCCACACACTCGCCTTGCCCCTGGGCATCTGCATACGAGGCTCAAGCACACCATTGAAAGGGTGGTACTTGTCCTTGTTAGCCCACTCCTTTGGCATTCTCTCCTCTCGCTTCCTCTTGAAGCAAAACTCCTCCTTATGGCCATCTCTCCCACAATAGCCACAATGGAACCTCACAAGCTTAGGCTTAGGCTTGGGATGTGGCTGCTCACTTGGTTTCTCTCCACTCAAACCCTCCACCGGTTTCTCACCACTAGCCGTCTCACTCTCCTTCCCAAAGAACACTTTCCCCGAAGTGCTCACAAACTTGATAGGCTTTTGTAGGTCATTTGTGGGTGTAGGAAACACGGGTGGAGCTGGGGTTGTGTCTAGTCGGTTCCTTAGATGGTTAGGTTTTGGAGGGAAATCATTTTTGTGGTGGGTTTTTGGTGGCTCCGGGATATTCTCTCCACTTCCCTCACCAACCTTGTTTGCCCCAAGCCCCTCACCATCTTGCCTCTTAAAGGCCTCGATCATCATTCTCAACTGAGGCTCATGACCGGATAACCAACCCATCAACTTCCTCAAGTCATCATTCTCATCCTGCAAACGATCAACATAATGTGCAAGCTCCAAATTTTTCAATGCATGCATTTCACAGGTAGAGCAAGATGTAGTCATGGGTTTCTTCAATTTAGCCTCGAGCGAACTAGTGTAAGCATGCATCTCATCAATCTTAGCATGCAAAACAGGGAAAGAAGTGCAAGCACCTAGCAAAGCAGGTCTAGACTTAAGCTCAGCCACTTCAACCCTAAGCACATCTAGTTCCTCACACTTGGAGGCATGCTTCTCCTTAAACAAAGCAAGATCAACAAGGAATATGGAGCAATCAGCACAATCATTCTCATCCGAAACAACAGGGCTAGCCTTAAGGGAATCAATCTCAAGCTTGCTATCAAGCACCTGTGTCTCTAGCTCAGCCACTCTAGTCCTAGTATCCTCGAGAGAAGCCCTAAGCTCTTTCCTCATTTTCTTGGCCTCTCTAAGCATGTCATCACGGTTATCTAGCAAAGAGCCAAGCCTCTCATTCTCCTGGCGCAAGAAGGGAAGTTCATCACGCACCTCGTCGTCGGACTCAGAGTCCGAGTCGCTCTGTGTGCTCTTCTTGCCGCCGGAGCTCGGCGCCATGGTGCGGAAGCCATCTCTCGCGAAGCAGCTCAGCCCACTCAGGTTCTTGGACTACTTCTTGTTCTTGCGGCGATCTCCCTCGTCTTCACCGTCGCTCGAGCTCGAGGTGGAGTACGCGGGACCCGGAGTCGACGTCGCTCGCTCCAACCATCGCTCGGGCCTTGCCTCGGCTCTCCTTCTTCCTCGATCGTCGCTCGTCCTTGTACTTGTTCTTGTGCTTGCTCTTGTGGTCGCGCCTCAAACGGTACTTGCCGTCCATCCTCGGCTTGTGCTTGTAGCTGTCCTTGTTCTTGACCTTCTCTGGGCAGTCGGCGACAAAGTGTCCCGGCTTGCCGCACTGGAAGCAAGTCCTCATGTTCCTCCTCATGTTCACGCGGTTCTCGTGCAGCCTCTCGAACCGCCTCGTCAACAGCGCCAGCTCGTCCTCTCCAAGGTCATCAAACTCCTCATCTGGTATAGACATCAAGGAGGAAAAGGAGAACATCCTGGTGGATGGGTTAGAGTTAGTCTTTCCTTTGGAACCACCAACGAGGGCAAGACTATGGGAATCAGTCGGTCCCTCGAGCTTGGCAGTCATGCCCCTATCCACCTCAGCCGACTTGAGCTTCGAGAACAGCTCGTTCACCGTCAGAGTATCATACTTCTCCGACTCAACAATGGCCTCGAACTTTCCACCCCATATCGTACGATCCAAAGAGTGTAAGAGCTTGACCGCTCTATCATCATCATCGTACGGGAGCACGTCCACATTGGCCCTCATGTTGTTCACAACCACCGTGAACCTCTAAAACAAGGCATCGATGGACTCACCGGGGAGATGAGTGAAGTTCTCGTACTCTCTCCGGTAGGTCGCATACATCCGTGCCTGAACCTGGGCGTTCCCAACATGAGCCTCCTTCAACACCGCCCAAATCCTACAAGCCAAGTTCTCGGTGTGCACCCGATCGAACTCAGGCTGACACAAAGCACGAAACAAGTAGTCGACCGCCTTATTGTTGGCGTTGAAGCTGTCCCTCGATCCTGGAGCGAGGAAATCAACCGGCTGGACATAGCCTGTGTCCACCGTGACATCCCAAAGGATCTGACCCTTTCCGCGGAGAAAAGCACCCATCCGCTTGCTCCACATCTGGTAGTTCTTGCCATCGAAGTGTGGAGGACCCGAACCCCCGTTCCGGTACGCCATCCTTGGATCTTAGGCGGTTAGAGTCAACAAAGACCCGAACCGGCTTTGATACCACTTGAAGGACCGATACGGCGAACCAGAGAGGGGGGAGTGAATGGGAGCCGATAAAAATTCTTCTCGAAGGAGATCGAAACTCCAACAAGATGAACACGGCTTCCAACACGCGTCTCCGACTCACTACCAAGGTTGGTCAAGTCCACGTAGCCACTGGAGTGCCACTGGACCTAGGAACCAACACACCACCTTCCGACCCGAGAAACGCAGCGGAAAAACCAAACCTCAAGTCTACAGACCCACACCGGTCAGACCGGTGAGCACCACCGATCAGACCGGTCCCTGCAGGTGAAACTGAGCAACTTCCACTAAGTGGCTCTACACCGGTCAGACCGGTGAGACACACCGGTCAGACCGATGGTAGCCTGAAAGCCCCCAAAGCACCAAACAGGCCAACCGACCACCAAACGGACCCAAACTCGAAACAGCAGCAACACGGGACAACAACGAACTCACCAAGACGTTCACCCGAGCAAAAACCCACAAGGGATTGCACCGGTCAGTGTTGACGGTGTATTTTGGTGCACCTAGCATGTTCATTACACTTTGGTTTGGATTTGATTATTGAACTAACCTGCCACTAGGCATGCTAATCATATAACAAGTTCATCTTTGTGCATGCATTTGGAAGTGTTGTATTTATGTAGGAAATCATGGACATAAAGGACGGATTTGCAATAAGTTCAAAGGAGCATTCATGGAGTCTTGTTCGTGTTCATGAGCTTGCTGAAATTACTTCCAATGGTGGTGAGGACCGAAGTGCTACGAGGAACACCCGGGGATTGAAGCGTAAAAGGTCAAACTTCATGCAAAGAGAGTCTCCATCTTGATCGCGAGGATAATAGCGTCAAAATCATCCAAGTGGAGGGGGCGAAGTAGATAAGTGCACGAGGACCCACGGAGCAAAAAGGGCGACCGAACCGGCCGAACCGGGCTGGGCCGGCCGGCCCGGTCGGATCGGCCCGGCCCACTCCGGGCACCGGTTCGGTCCCGTTTTCCTTGCCCTCGAAGGATCTTCGACCCTAAAACCCCCGACGCGCCGCCAACGGACGAGAGAGGAGTTTATTCGCACCGAAGGCCATCTACAAGCTAGAGAGAGAGGAGGAGGATCTCCGGTGGAGATCAACCACCTCGAAGGAAGCACCCTCTCGTGGAGAAGGAGGAAGACACCGGCGGAAGGGAAACCATGATCAACGGTGCCATGATCGGCACCTTGATGGGGTAATCTTCTCATTCGTCCATGGGTTGTAATCGATCGTGAGATGTAATCGCACTTTGTCGGATTTTCTATCTATCATCTTGTGTTGAATATACTTTAATGCTTAAAGGTTAGCTACCGTGCCGTAGAGGGAGTACGAGCTCCAATGCTTCCTCGGATCAATTCAATACGCCGTGGCCATCAAAGGTCTAGTCATGAATACCTTCGCGTAGTGACAGTACGAGAGGAGGGAAAGGGCGAAACCGTGGTCACATCCCCGATAGATTAGATTGGTTTTTCATGTCTTTAAGCGATTGCATGCTCTAGTATCGTAGACCCGTGGGCGAGTGTCTTCTCTCTTGATCGTTTATCATTCTCTCTAGTGAGTTTAGTTGTTTTTCTAGTATAATAGTAGTTAGGGTTTTAGTAGCTAGTGTGTCGTTGTTGATCGAACGCTTGTAATCCCCTTGCTCCGCGGATTGACAAGAACCTTGGGAATCCCGTGGTGAAAAAGGTGTGGGGTCCGTACGCTTGCGGATCGTAGAGGGATACGTCTTTTATCCGTCAACAAGCCCCTTTTTCTGGCGCCGTTGCCGGGGAGCAAGTTAGTTTACATCGTTTGATTTGCATCTAACTTAGTTTTATATTTTAGTTTATCTTTTATTTGCTATATCTAACATATATTATCGAAAAACACTTGTTTCTTTTTTGTTTTTGTTTTTATCTTATTGTCTAGATGGAGTTCGTTAATCAACCCGTGGAAGAACCGGGAGAAATCATTAAGGGATTACGCTAGCCCTCGATGTGAAGACATAAAGGTACAAGAGTCGGATTCGAAGCTCGAAGCGACCAAGTATGAAATTAAATCCAAGATCATGAAGATGGTGGCGGAAAACCCATTTGAAGGGATGGTTACGGAGAACCCATATAGACACATAAGGGATTTCACGACAATATGCAACACGGTGCGTCAAGAAGGAGTTCCCGATGAATGGTTCAAATGGAATCTCTTTCCCTACTCACTTGCCTTAGGCAAAGCAAAGACATGGTATTCGGTTGCGTCCTTTGAAGTTGAAGGCAATTGGAACAAGTTGACAAAGAAGTTTTGCGAGAAGTTCTTTCCAATGAGCAAGGTTCAACATCTAAGGAGGCAAGTGATCAATTTCATGCAAGGAGAAGAGGAAGGGATAGACCAAGCCTGGGATAGGTTTAATGAATTAATCGAACAAGGACCAAAACTCGGCTTCACCGGTGACGTACTCTTGCATACATTTTTCTTTTCCCTAACCCCTAGTTGCATGCGACACGTCGAAATGTGTGCAGGTGGGGATCTCATGGAGAAAACACTCACGGAAGCCGCCCAACTTCTACAAAAAGTTAGTAAAGCGGCTGCCATGCGAAGAGATTGGGAAACAAGACTTGCGGAAGAGCCGGAATTCAATCCAAGGAAGAAAAAGCTTGCTGATTTTTCTAAAGAGGCAACCCGGAAGTCACAAAAGAGGAGCCGATCATGGAGAAGCTTGAACAAGAACACACCAAGTCAAGAACTACACCAAACGTCGACTTCGCCGCACCAAATGAGACGAACAAGAGAAGCATGTCAAGCGCGAAGCCACTAAGGGAGTTCGAGCCAATGGATTGGGTTCCTATTGATTACGGAGAAGTATTCGACAAGAGAAGACCGTTCCCTAATCAAAAGGGAATGGCAAGAGCATTGGAAGTCGATTTCCCACCGGAGAGGAAGGCTGAAAATTCATACGACCTCGAAACCACCGGTGAGATTTTTGAAAAGCTCTTTGGAGATGATGTGGTGGATCCGGAACATATTGCCGAGGTGAAGAGGATCATGGGGATCAAGCCCGAAGCATCACCATACGCTCGCCTTGCTGAAATTTATTCGATCGGATCCGAAGAAGAAGAGAAGATGACGCCGCACTTGAGTTGCGAGATCAACGGAGTTCAATGCAAAGCCTTATGCGACATCGGAGCCCAAGTAAGTGTTCTATCTTCTAAAATTTACGATAAAGTTCAATACCACAACCTAGACTTAGCTCCAACATCAACGAAATTAATCATGGGAGATGGTAGAACTATCAAACCTCTAGGTATTGCTTGCAACATGAAAGTAAAAATTTCTAGAAACTACATACCAACCGATTTCTTTGTTATTGATGCTTACCATAGTAATTCTGATCATATAATCTTAGGTAGGCCTTTTCTTAAGTTGGTTGATGCCGTGTTAGATGCGGAGAAGGCAAAGTAACAATGAACCTTAATGGAACAAAGTACACATATAACTTTCTTCGTGCTTCTAAACACCTTACTCCTTTTCCTCCCGAAGATGAAGAAATAGAAGAGATAGATAGTCTTTGTTTTGTTGAAACCCTTAGAGACCCGCTGCAAAGAGCGATGGAA
This sequence comes from Cenchrus americanus, assembly GCA_947561735.1. NCBI lineage: Eukaryota > Viridiplantae > Streptophyta > Magnoliopsida > Poales > Poaceae > Cenchrus > Cenchrus americanus. The sequence goes on along the minus strand of OX387242.1, from coordinate 156,754,166 downwards.
AATCAAATTAGTAATCAACAAGATGAAGAACTAGAGGAAGCAACAAAAGGCTTAGAGCCGCATGATGGTAGCGTGGAGGAAGAAAAGTTCGAAGACATAGGAGAAATCAAACCCGAGGAGCCACAAGTGCCCGAAGTAGACCTTAAACCTTTGCCCAAGGGATTAAAATATGAATTTTTGGGCCCGGACAAAACTTATCCGGTCATTGTGAGCGACGAATTGAGTCCCGAAGAAAATGAAGCGTTGCTGATTTTATTAAAAAAACATAGGAAGGTGATTGGATATTCAATTAACGATCTCAAAGGTATTAGCCCGACCTTTTGCACTCATCGTATACCAATGGAAGACCAATGTAAGCCCGTAGTGGACCACCAAAGGAGGCTAACCCATGCCATGCGAGAGGTAGTAAAGAAAGAGGTTATCAAGTTACTTGATGCCGGAATCATCTACCCGGTTCCGCATAGCGAATGGGTGAGCCCGTACATTGTGTACCGAAGAAAGGAGGTTTGACCGTGGTGAAGAATGAGAAGAACGAATTGATACCGCAAAGAACCGTGACCGGGTGGCGGATGTGTATCGATTACCGTAAGCTTAACAAAGCGACGAAGAAAGATCACTTCCCCTTACCGTTCATAGACGAGATGCTCGAGAGGTTAGCAAACCACGCTTATTTTTGCTTTCTCGATGGATACTCGGGGTTCATGCAAATTCCCATTCACCGGAAGATCAACATAAGACAACATTTACGTGTCCTTACGGAACGTTTGCATATAGGAGGATGCCCTTCGGCCTATGCAACGCTCCGGCCTCTTTTCAACGTTGCATGATGGCCGTGTTTTCGGAATTCATCGAAGAAATTGTTGAAGTGTTCATGGATGATTTTTCCGTTTACGGGAAGACGTTCATGGATTGCTTAGCAAACTTAGAAAAGGTCCTTACAAGGTGTGCGGAGGTAGATTTGGTTTTAAATTGGGAAAAGTGCCACTTCATGGTTAAGCAAGGCATAGTGCTCGGACATGTTATATCCGAGAGAGGAATTGAAGTGGACAAGGCTAAGGTAGAGACAAGTTGAGCAACTCCCACCTCCTACGGATGTTAAGTCCTTAAGGAGCTTTCTAGGCCATGCCGGATTCTATAGAAGATTTATAAAGGACTTCTCGAAGATCACTAAGCCTTTAACGCACCTTCTTCAAAAAGATGTGGCTTTCGACTTTGATGAGAAGTGTCTAGCGGCATTCGGACCTTGAAAAATGCGTTGGTAAGTGCTCCCATTATCCAACCTCCGGATTGGAGCCAACCTTTCGAGATCATGTGTGACGCAAGTGACTACGCCGTAGGCGCGGTCTTGGGACAAAGAAAGGAAGGCCGAGTTCACGCCGTTTACTACGCTAGCAAAACTCTTAGTGGGGCTCAATTAAATTACGCTACTACGGAAAAAGAGTTGCTGGCGGTGGTATTTGCTTTCGAAAAATTCAGATCCTACATCGTGAACTCGAAAGTCATTGTTTACACCGATCACGCAGCCATAAAGTATCTCTTGGCTAAGAAGGAAGCTAAACCACGTTTGATTCGTTGGATCCTTCTTCTCCAAGAGTTCGATGTTGAAATTCGTGATAAAAAGGGGGTGGAAAATGTTGTGGCCGATCATTTGTCTAGGATGAATCGTGGGCAAGATGATAAAGAGCCCATAGAAGATAAGATGAGAGATGACCACCTCTATAGAGTGCTTGATAAAGATACTTGGATGATTGACATAATTAGAGCGATTCGAAAGATGCCCCTCGATCATCTAGACAAAAACACTCAAAGGAAGATAATTTCTGAAAGTAAGAAATATTTTTGGGATGCACCATACCTCTTCAAGCTGGGCAATGATGGTGTGATGAGAAGATGTGTGCCAAGGGAAGAGAGGCTTGAGATTCTAAGGAAGTGCCACTCGGCGGAGTACGGTGGGCACTATAGCCATTTTCGAACCGAAGCCAAAGTATGGTCGAGCGGATTCTATTGGCCGGAGATGCATGAAGATACTAAAAGATATGTTGCGTCATGCCCCGAATGCCAAAGAACCGGAAACATCTCTCAAAGAAATTCTATGCCTTTGAAATACAACTTGCAAGTCGACATATTCGATGTATGGGGCATAGACTTCATGGGGCCTTTTAAAAACTCATTTGGATTCGAGTATATACTTGTTATGGTTGATTATGTATCCAAGTGGGTAGAGGCTATACCATGTCGTAAAGCTTCTACGGAGGAGTCCATCACTATGATCAAGAACGTGATCTTTCCCCGTTTCGGTACACCGAGAATCTTGATAAGTGATGGAGGAACTCATTTCACGGGAAGAACTTCAAAAAGTGCTTGTCCAAGTTGGGAATTGAGCATAGGGTCTCCACGGCCTATCACCCACAAACCAACGGACAAGCGGAGACGTCAAATAGGCAATTAAAAAGCATACTCAACAAGACCATAGAGAAGGGAGGCAAGGATTGGTCAAAGAAATTAGACGGTGCTTTATGGGCTTATCGAACGGCGTTTAAAACACCGATAGGTATGACCCCCTATCAATTCGTCTATGGAAAAGCTTGCCGCCTTCCGGTTGAGTTAGAACATAAAGCCTATTGGGCGATTAAAGAGATGAACCTTGATCTCGATGCCGCGGTGGTGAAACGGAGAATTCAAATAAGCGAGCTAGAGGAGTTGAGGTTGAAAGCTTATGAAAACGCAAGCATATACAAAGAGAGAATCAAAAGGTGGTATGATAAAAGATTGAAGAAAAAAGAATTCAAAGAAGGAGATAAGGTCCTCCTCTACAATTCGAGGTTTAAAACATTCGGAAAGGGGAAATTGCAAAGCAAGTGGGACGGACCTTATGTTGTGCATTCGGTGTTCTCCAACGGAGCGGTAACCATTATGGATATAAACGGCGATCAATTTGTGGTGAATGGACAGCGGCTTAAGGTTTACTACGAACCCGATGTCGTGCCCATTCATCATGTTGACGTCTTTACCATGGAGGAAGAGCCCGAACGTCCCGCCTAGGACGAAAAAACAAGGCACCAACTTCTCGTAAATAATTTTTCTTTTAGCTTTCCGGAGTTTTTCGCGAAGATTAAGCGGGCCAACTTTTTCCCACGGGGGCCGAGGACGAAAAAAATAGGGCGGTGTGCAAAAAACCGGACCGGCCGGCCCCCGGGCGGGGTGGGCCGGCCGGCCCGATCGGATCGGCCCAAGGGGGGCCCGACGCCCGATGTCCCCGAATTTCGCCCGAATTGCTCCTTTTTGACTTCCTTGTTTGGTCGGAAAATTTTAAGGGAAGTGTAAAAAAGGAAAATAAGGTTCCCGGGGCTTTTCTCTCGGGACTATATATTTGGCCGAATTGGGAGCTCGAGAATCAATCCTTTCAAGCAATGTGTTGCACCCTTGTAGCAGCCATTGAGCCTCCAAAAAGCTTAGAGTTGAAGGTAGAAGCCAAGAAGCCATCGATGGAGGAGGCGATGCGATGCGAGGTCAAGCTACCCGTCAAGAGGACCGCACGTATCCGTTGCGGAGGACGTGTCCCGACCGGAGCTCTTGCATCTCGCAACCCCGTCAAAGGAGAGAAGGTCCCTACACCCGTTCGAAGGTCGGCACGTCTCCAAGGCATCAAGCGTAAGGATTACAAGGGAGGTGTCGCCGGAGCCTAAGGAATATGGGGATAGCGACTACTCCGACGATCGTAGCCCGAGCTCGTGGGCGGCCGCCGGTAGAGATGATGATGATTGGGGCGAGCGGCCCTACGAAAGGACTCCCGAGGGCCCCAATGGCGACGGCAACGGCGGTGGCGAAGGCGACAACAATGGAGGTGGCGACGACGGTGGTGACAACGGTGGAGATTATGGCGACGACGACCCCTTCGGATTGCATCGGTGTGTTGTCGATTTTGCCGTCAATCCATCGTAGCTCTCTACGCGTCGGCCGACGAATGTCTTCAAACCATGGAAGCGATGAAGCGGCGTATGGAGGACTTGGAGCGCGTAGTTGAAGATGACTACAAGTTCCTTAACCGTAACGTGCGCAAACTTTTCGGCATGGTTGGAAACATGAGAGGCAAGTGGTGCAAAGCTTGCTCGAAGTACCATTAGATCTAGTTTTCCCCTTAGGATTTTTGTAAGATACGACGAGGACGTCGTATGTTTTAAGTGTGGGGGAGAGCTAGCTCGCTAGCCTTAGCTTTTGAACTTCAAGTTTAGGTTCGGTTTAATCTTCGTGTGAGAGTCTTAGCGTTTTAATGAGTCTTTAGTTTTCGAGTCTGTTTTTAAATTTTTTGCAAGTGTCTTACATTAGTGTTGAGTCAAGAAAACCAAATAAAAAGAGTCTTTATATACATCTTTGTGTTTTATGTATTGTTTATCTTTATTTACTTGTTTGTCTAATCTTCGATTCTTGATATATGAATACAAGTATGTGGTTTGAAAGACGTTTACCGTGGTGCTTAGTGGAATCGCTACTACTTAAAGTACCCATACCGCACTTCGATCTTGAGCTTCATATGCTAGTTGTGCTATGTTCGATGCTAAAAATTGGAGGATTTCAGTTCTGAAAATTATGTTAAAACCCTTGTAATAAAGGTTAGCAAAATCTCTTTTTCCAAGTTGAGAGTATAAAAAAATTCCTATCCAAAGCCAAGTTTGTTTTTTTTCGCTCCACTATAAGTGTGATTAGCACGATGAGTTAGGCTAGGACCCTTCTCTCTTGGTGAGTTTTAATTTCAAGCAATGATCATGTCCTTGTGCTTATCTTTTGTTGCTAGCCTCGTCATTCATTCGGTAACATGTCTTTCACAACGGAAGTCATGTACATCGCCGAATTCCATACCCAAACCTATACACCTCTTTTGAACATCGTATTCCTTGAACACAACCTATTTTCAAAGTTTCGTCTCGTCTCTAGCATGATTTATTTAAAAAAAAATTCAGATTGTATGCATGCGAGAAAAGGGAGAATTGAAAGCTTTGAAAAGTCGTCAAGAGAGAGAAAAATAAAGAGAAAAAGTATGTGTATGGAAAAGAAAAAAAAAATCATATGTGAATGAAAAAGAAAAGAGAAAGATGAGTTAGCAATGAAGATATGAGAGGGATGGATCAAGTGAAAGAAAAGAAAAATAATAAAGTGTAAGGAAGGATGTCACGTTGATTGTGAGACGAAACTTTTACTCTATTTCCAACCATGTGCAATCCGACAACGAGGACATCATTGGTGCCTTGAAGTCACAATTTTCTTTTGCCCTTGCACATGTCCACCATTCTAAATCTTCTCATCCTTGATATCCCTACATATGGTTAATTCTCATGATCATTGGCTCTGAAAGGTAGACAACCATTAGAGGAAGTTCTTAGTTTGACAATACTTGTGTTGATTGCGCTAGCCCTACCTATAGCTCCACTTTTACATGATATATGAGAGATTAATGGGAGGTGAGAGTTTTATAAAATTTGGTTAGGATAGACACTTCATATGAGTGACTTGAGAGAGCTTGGAGAAAGGTTTTTGTCTAACACTTGTTGCGGGAATTTTTGTTTTGAAAACCATAAAAACCCTCCGATGGAAGCAAAGAAGTAAGTATGGCTGAAATTGAAGGCTTCGAGTGAAGAGTTTGAGTTGTGGGGTAAATCTTGATGTGGTAAAAATTCTAAACGCCCATGTTTATGTTTGATTATCATTACTTTGTGTTTATGTATTAAAGATGAAGGGATTGACTAACTTGTGAAGAAGGATAAGTGATACTCGATTACACTCCTTGGACGAAGTTCTTTTACGAATACTTGCTCGAGGACGAGCAAGAGCTAAGTGTGGGGGAGATGTTGACGGTGTATTTTGGTGCACCTAGCATGTTCATTACACTTTGGTTTGGATTTGATTATTGAACTAACTGCCACTAGGCATGCTAATCATATAACAAGTTCATCTTTGTGCATGCATTTGGAAGTGTTGTATTTATGTAGGAAATCATGGACATAAAGGACGGATTTGCAATAAGTTCAAAGGAGCATTCATGGAGTCTTGTTCGTGTTCATGAGCTTGCTGAAATTACTTCCAATGGTGGTGAGGACCGAAGTGCTACGAGGAACACCCCGGGGATTGAAGCGTAAAAGGTCAAACTTCATGCAAAGAGAGTCTCCATCTTGATCGCGAGGATAATAGCGTCAAAATCATCCAAGTGGAGGGGGCGAAGTAGATAAGTGCACGAGGACCCACGGAGCAAAAAGGGCGACCGAACCGGGCCGAAACCGGGCCGGGGCCGGCCGGCCCGCTCGGATCGGCCCAGCCCACTTCGGGCACCGGTTCGGTCCCGTTTTCCTTGCCCTCGAAGGATCTTCGACCCTAAAACCCCCGACGCGCCGCCAACGGACAGAGAGGAGTTTATTCGCACCGAGAAGGCCATCTACAAGCTAGAGAGAGAGGAGGAGGATCTCCGGTGGAGATCAACCACCTCGAAGGAAGCACCCTCTCGTGGAGAAGGAGGAAGACACGGCGGAAGGGAAACCATGATCAACGGTGCCATGATCAGCACCTTGATGGGGTAATCTTCTCATTCGTCCATGGGTTGTAATCGATCGTGAGATGTAATCGCACTTTGTCGGATTTTCTATCTATCATCTTGTGTTGAATATACTTTAATGCTTAAAGGTTAGCTACCATGCCGTAAAGGGAGTATGAGCTCCAATGCTTCCTTGGATCCATTCAATACGTCGTGTCCATCATAGGTCTAGTCATGAATACCTTCGCGTAGTGACAGTACGAGAGGAGGGAAAGGGCGAAACCGTGGTCACATCCCCGATAGATTAGATTGGTTTTTCATGTCTTTAAGCGATTGCATGCTCTAGTATCGTAGACCCGTGGGCGAGTGTCTTCTCTCTTGATCGTTTATCATTCTCTCTAGTGAGTTTAGTTGTTTTTCTAGTATAATAGTAGTTAGGGTTTTAGTAGCTAGTGTGTCGTTGTTGATCGAACGCTTGTAATCCCCTTGCTCCGCGGATTGACAAGAACCTTGGGAATCCCGTGGTGAAAAAGGTGTGGGGTCCGTACGCTTGCGGATCGTAGAGGGATACGTCTTTTATCCGTCAACAGTCAGACCGGTCAGGAGCACCGGTCAGACCGGTGTAGCCTGGGCAGCTCGGGATGAACAGCACCCGCGGGTCAACTCCCCCAAATCCAAATCTCGATCTCCCATTCACTCCCCCCCCCCACTCTGGTTCGCCGTATCGGTCCTTCAAGCTTGATGCCGCCTCCACTAAGGAGCTTCTCCACCAAGGAAGGGGGTCTCCACGTCCCCCGCACAAAGTGTCCTCGCCGCTCCACACCAAGCCGGGGGGTCGATGACGATTGTCGGTGAGCCACTTAGGCCCCAAGGCTTCCGGCGAACCTTGTACAACTTGATTCTGAGGACCAGGAGCATCCCAGTGGTCGATGGATGACCGCTCCTCAGTGATTCGTGATTGACAACGGGTGTTGGACTGACTCTTGGCTTAGTGCGCATGTGTAGGCTACGGCCTAGTTCGTGTTGTTGCAGATGAAGAACGGGCACGAAAGGTCTTCAGCCTTGAGGGGCCTCCGGGAGATGGAGAGACAAGTAGGCTCGGTTCGGGGGACCCGGTGGACAGCGGGACTGGGTGCGGGCCACATGGTGGCGACACGAGCAAGACGAAGTCATGGACAATCGAGCCGGTGCACGGTGGCAGTCGAGTCAAGTGGTTTGGCGGGAGGCCGGACCGAGCACGCGGGGTTTGGTGGGTTTCCCACAAAACCATCGACGGACGGTTTCTTGGTTTGGGCCACAAAACCAAGTCCGAGGGCCCAACTCGACGGAGACGGGATCCGGACGTGTCGCGAAGCTTCGAGGCAGAGGACACGCGGCGGGATCGCATGGCTTGCGTCGGGAGGACGCGGGATGCGGCAAAGGCGTGGCCGTCCGATGGCAAGACCCACAAACATTACCTAAATGCCCCTATGTGGGTTGTATCGCCAGTAGTTAAGTTAGGGGTAGTCGAGTCATTTACCACTCCGGCGGGACCTGATATATAAGCCATGAGTGTGTGTGGATGGCTCGCTCTCTCCGTGACTTAGGGTTTCATTTCCTCCCTTCCATTTCCCATTTTCGTAGCTATTTTTCTTCCATTTTCTCTAGGCTAGCATGAGAACTTCATGAGAGATTTGTTGAGAGGGATGGATGCTAGGGCGGCATGCTAGACCTTGTGAATCTTTCCTGGTTTGTACAGAAGATTCGGGGTTGTGTTTCTCGTGGTCTTTTTGTGCTTGTTTTCGTGCCTTTGTTCCCAGTGTGTTTCCGCGGATTTGAGTGGGTTTCTCCCCGGATTTCTTTGAGGGAAACATGGATAGATGTCTCGTGCATCTTAGTGATTGATCTTGTGCCCTCAAACGCCGGGAAACCACTTCGATTTGAGGATTTTCGTTCGGTGCTCTAGCTTTTGGTGGTGCTCAAAGGATTCGCGATTCCCGGTGTTTTAGGGAGTTAGGAGGCAAGATTTTTGGGCTATAGCATCCTTGTGTGACGCTTTTCAAGTCCCCAAACCCTTGTCTCCACAGCTTCAACCGTTTGGGAAATCCGATGATGATTTGGGGGAGTTGACTTTCGAGGTTGGGCGTTTTCTGCTCTGTTCGTGCCTCGTGGACGGTCCGCGCCCTCCTGGCAGACGGTCCGCGCCGCACGTGTTCGTCCCGTGTTCTTCGTGTTCTTGCTCGCCTTTCGTTTCGATCCGTCGCGATTTTGGTTTTCGGTTGGACGGAGTTTCGGACGGTCCGCAGAAGAGGGCGGACGGTCCGCGGGTGCCTGGCGGACAGTCCGCGTGCTCCCCGCGGACGTTCCGTGGTTCGTGGTGTGCTTCTGTTGGTTCTGTGTGATTTAACGGACGGTCCGCGAAGTAGGCCGGACGGTCCGCGGCGTTGGCGTGGACGGTCCGCGGAAGCAGGCCGGACAGTCCGCGAGGCCAGTGCGGACGGTCCGCCCCTCCTGGCCGGACGGTCCGCCAGAGCCTGTGAGCTTTGCTTCTTGGTTCGATTCCTCCCTTCCTTTCTCGTGCTTCCACGTGTGCTTCAAGGAATCGTTCCTAAGGCTGGAGGTTGATCCATAACCTCGTTGTCTTGGCGATTGGTGTGTGATTCGATCCATCGCTTGTGTGTTACCGGGATTTGACTAGGGCATAGGCCAGGTTCTTTGGAAAGAATTTTTACCGGCTCCTATTCACTCCCCCCCCTCTCTAGTCGCCATCTGATCCTTCAATTGGTATCAGAGCTTGGTGCCGGATTCTTTGCAACTTTGACAAGTCTCGAATCCTAAGATGGCGTACGTTGAGTGGGGCGGTCCGCCGCACTTCGATGGCAAGGGTTACCACAAGTGGGCGGCTCGTATGATGATCTTTCTTCGTGGCAAGTTGTTGGATTTCATTGTGCTTGACAATACCTATGCTATTCTGGTCAACATCCATACTCTTATGGTGACCGATGCTGGTGCTAAGGCCAAGTATGAGGCTAATGCAAAAGCCGTTGATCACTTGGTCCGAAGCTTGTGTGATCCAGAGTTTGAGCGTGTTCGCCATTTGAATCTTGCTTGGCAAATTTGGGAGAAGTTGTTGGTTGCTCACGGTGGTGATAACCATGTGAAGGCTCGCCTCTTTGTCTCTTACCGGATGCAATATGAGAATTTCACTCCACTTCCCGGTGAGGACATTGATGCGATGTTTCAGAGGTTCACCGCCATCGTGAACAACATGAAGGCTAATGTTGAGGATTTTCCTTACACCGAGCATGATCAGGCTTTGAAGCTCTTGCATGTCTTGGACCCAAATGTTTGGGGTGCTAAGGTTGAGGCCATCAAGGAGTCTGGGCATTATTTGACTATTGAGTTGGATGACCTCTTTTCTAAGCTCAAGTCGGCTGAGGTTGACGGGAAGTTGCAATCCAAGCATGAGGGCTCGACTGACCATAGTCTTGCTCTTGTGGGCGGATCAAAGGGCAAATCTAACCCTTCCTGTCGACAGTTTTCCTTGTCTTCTCTTATGTCCATTCCAGATGAGGAGTTTGATGTGTTGGGCGAGGAGGAGCTGGCCTTGCTCTCAAGAAGGTTTGATCGACTACACGAGAGTCGGAGGAATGCAAGGCGGAGCTCAGGGACGTGCTACAAGTGTAGCAAGCATGGCCACTTCATCGCCGAGTGCCCGGAAGCGGAGGAGAACAAGTACAAGGTGAACGAGTACAAGACGCACCGAGGCGTGAAGACAAGTACTCCTCCAAGGGCAAGCACTTCAGCAAGTCCAAGAGCAAGGACAAGGACAAGCGGCGACCGAGCAAAAGCGGCTACAAGAAGAAAAAGGCAAGAGCGATGGTGGCCGGTGCGAGCGACGTCGACTCAAGCTCAAGCGACGCGCAATCAAGCTCAAGCAGTGAAGATGAAGACGCCGGGAGGCACAAGGACAAGAAGAGTGCAAGCCGGAACCTCAGCGGGTTGAGCTGTGTGGCGCTTGAGGGCTTTTGTGGCATGGCCCATAGCTCAAGCAGCAAGAAGAGCGACAAGGAAGACAGCGACTCCGACTCGGAGGATGAGGTAAATCGTGACCCCGACTCTTTGCTTGCTGAGATCACTAGGTTGAATGGCTTGATTGACAACCGTGATAGTGTGCTAAGAGATGCCAAAAAGATGAGGAAAGATCTTAGGGCTCAACTTGAGAATGCTAGTGAGAAAGTAGGAGAGTTAGAGTCCAAATTGCTTGAATTAAAACTTGAGAATGACTCTTTGAAACTTGCTCCTACTACTCCTGATGATGTTGAATGTCTTGAGTGTGATGCATGGTTGAATGAGATCAAGCTGCTTAATGAGAAGAATGCTTCTACTTTGGCTAAACTAGATGCTCTTAGGAATGAGTATGATGAGCTTAAGGCTAGACCTACTTTGCTTGGTGCTTGTAAATCTTGTCCTACTATGCATGCTAAGCTTGTTGATGCTCGTTCTACCATTAGTTCTTTGGAAGCATCTTTGAAATCTCTGTTGTCAATGCATGCACTAGCGTGATGAAGTTACTTTGCGCAATCTTGAACTTACTTCCCGTTTGGATGTCATCTATGAGGAGAATGACTATTTGAGGAAGGTGTTGGGTTGGTTGTACGGGGCGGGAACCTCAATTGAAAATCATGATTGAGGAGTTCAAGAGAGCGGATGGTCGTGGTTTGGGGTTTGAGAAGTTGGGTGAGAAAGTGGGGAGAGAACAAGTGGGGAGACTGTGTATGAGAAGTGTGTTGAGTCTAACCCCGAGTTTGAGGTGATCGGAGACATCCAAGTCCCACTTCCAAAAGCACCCAAGAACTCTTTCACACCAAAGCCCAACCACCTTTGCAACTAGCTTGACACAACCCAAGATCCACCCAAATTCCCACCTAAGACAAATGACTTCCAGAAACCGGTGAAGTTTGTGGGTGAGAAGGGTGAGAAGCCTAGAGAGAAGCCAGAGCCAGAGCCAAAACCCATCCCTTTCAGATGTGAGTATTGTGGCAAGGAGAGGCATCTTGCGGAGTTTTGCTACAAGAGGAAGAGGGATGAGAGGCTTGCTAGGGAGCAAGCAAACCAGGACAGGTATCACCAGTCTCATGGTATTCCTGAGCCTAGAGTGCCACTTCCACGGGGTGTGGGAAGTGTGAGGAGTGCTGGCAGGTTCCCACAGAGAGGTGGTGGTGCGAGGTTTGAGAAGAGAGATGATGGTGTGCGTGCTGGTGAGAGATTTGGTTGGGCTCGTGGTGATTTTGCTGGACGTCCTCCTACTCGTCCTCAATACGGGTTTAGGGGAGATGATCGCAGCTCTGGGTTCCAGAGGAACTACGGACCACGTTTTCCCCCTCGTGGTGCTCGTACTCCTTCCATGGGACATGGGAAGTTTGGTGGAAAGGGAATGATGTTTGCTAACCCCTCTTTTGAGCATATGGCTCGACACTGGTTTAACTTTTTTTGTGCTAACCCCAGTGTCGAGTCGCTAGCTCATTCTCGTTCTTGTTTTTGTGGTTGCGGGCGGGGAGGCTTGGAGGACATTTGGTTGATCGACTCCGGGTGTTCTCGACACATGACCGGAGATAACAGGTGGTTCTCCAGCCTCACCCCAGTGAAGGAAAAGATGTACATCACATTTGGGGACAATGGACGAGGAAGGGTGATGTCTGAGGGTGTTGTGCATGTGAGTGACAAGGTAACGTTGAAGAGAGTTGCGCTTGTGAAGTCTTTGGGTTTCAATTTGCTTTCGGTTTCTCAGTTGCTTGATGAGGGTTTTGAGGTGCGCTTCAAGTCTGGCGAGTCACGTTTGCTTGATTCTCAAGGTGATCTTGTCTGTATGATCATCCCCGAGAGTCAGATTTTCAGGGCTGATTTCTCTCGTTCTTTGGGTCCTGCTCGCTGTTTGATGGCTGGTCCTTCTTCTGATTTGTGGAAATGGCATAGGCGGTTGGGACACTTGAGCTTTGATTTGGTTTCCCGCTTGAGTGGTCTTGACCTTGTCCGAGGATTGCCGAGGTTGAAGCTTGAGAAGGATTTGGTTTGTGCTCCTTGTAGGCATGGCAAGATGGTAGCCACTCCCCATCCACCCTTGACCGATGTCATGACCGAGCGTCCGACAGAGCTGTTGCATATGGACCTTGTTGGGCCAGCTCAAGTTCGCTCGATGGGTGGGAAGTGGTATGTCCTTGATGTGGTGGACGATTACTCTCACTATGCCTGGGTGTTTTTCTTGGAAGACAAGAGTGAGACATTTGGCTTTGTTCGAGATCTGATCGTGAGGTTGATGAACGAGAGGCATGGGAATGCTATTCGAGCTATCCGCAGTGATAATGGCTCAGAGTTCAAGAACTCTCGTTTTGATGCCTTTTGTCGTGATCTAGGTCTTGAACATCAGTATTCGACCCCTTATGTGCCCCCTCAAAATGGAGTCGTGGAAAGGAAAAATCGGACTCTTTGTGAGATGGCTAGGACGATGCTCGATGAGCACAGGACTCCTAGGAGGTATTGGGCTGAGGTTTGTCAATACGGCTTGTCATGTTTCCAACGGGATTTTATTGCGAGCTTTCAAGAAGAAGACTGTTATGAGCTTATGCATGGTCGGGCACCCAAGGTGAGTCATTTCCGAGTCTTTGGCTGCAAGTGCTTTATTCTTAAGAAGGGAAAACTCGACAAGTTTGAGGCTAGGTCTAGTGATGGTATTTTCTTTGGATATGCTAACCACTCTAGAGCCTATAGGGTGCTTAATCTTGAGACTAACAAAATCATGGAGACTTGCGAGGTAACCTTCGACGAGACAATGCCATGTACCTTTCTTGGCTTTGAATGTGCAGGTGATGAGGAGATGGCCGAGGACCTCTTTGAAGAGGAGAAGGATGAAGCGGGAGATGATGATGGAGAGAAACATGCGCCTGAAGCTGAGTGTGTAACCACTACTTCCCCTACGACCACTACGGAGCGTGGACCGTCTACTTCATGGACAACGGCGGTGCGACAAGAGGACCAGGCGAGAGAAGCTGAAGTTGAGGGGGAGGTAGTCTCGAGGCGTGAGGCTCCCCGACGGATTCAAGAAGTGCATCCCCTGTCGAAGATCGTTGGGAACATCGATGAATGCACTACATGGTCAAGGTCCAGGAATTCCTCTCATTTTGCTCATGCTACTTTTGTTGCCACCTTTGAGCCCAAGGACACTGGACATGCTTTATCTGATGCAAACTGGGTCAATTCTATGCATGAGGAATTGGAAAACTTTGAGAGGAACCAGGTGTGGGAGTTAGTTGAACCACCTCCAAATTGCCATCCCATAGGAACCAAGTGGGTTTGGAAGAACAAAGAGGGAGAGAATGGGATGGTTGTGAGGAACAAGTCCGGACTTGTTGCTCGGGGGTTTAGTCGAAGGAGGGGATCGACTATGAGGAGACCTTTGCTCCTGTGGCCCCTCTTGAGGCAATTCGGATCCTTCTAGCCTTTGCCGTGGCTAAAGGGTTCAAGTTGTTTCAGATGGACGTGAAGAGTGCTTCTCTGAATGGGGTCATAGAGGAGGAGGTGTATGTGAAGCAGCCACCTGGGTTTGAGAGCGAGCTGTATCCACACAGGGTGTACAGGTTGAAAAGGGCTCTGTATGGGTTGAAACAGGCGCCCCATGCTTGGTATGGGAGATTGAGAGGTTTTCTGTTGAGCGAGAGGGTTTGTGATGGGTACCGTGGATAGGACCTTGTTTCTCCTCAAGCATGGAAATGACTTGTTGATTGTGCAGATATACGTGGATGATATTGTCTTTGGTGGCTCGTCACATAACCTTGTTGCCAAGTTTGCAGATGAGATGAGCAGGGAGTTCGAGATGAGCATGATGGGCGAGTTGCAGTATTTTCTCGGGCTGCAGATCAAGCAAGTGAAGGACGGTACATTTGTGCACCAGACCAAGTACACGAAAGACATGCTGAGGAAGTTCCAGATGCAAGATGTGAAGCCGATGTCGACTCCCATGGGGAGTACGACCACTTTGGATGCGGACGAGGACGGAGAACCAGTGGACCAGCGAGAGTACAGGAGCATGATCGGCTCCCTCCTCTACTTGACGGCGACGAGGCCAGACATACAGTTCAGCGTGTGTCTGTGCGCTCATTTTCAGGCTTCGCCGAGGACCTCACATCGATAGGCCGTCAAGAGGATTTTCAGGTACCTACAGTCTGCCCCTGGTCTTGGCCTTTGGTATTCTTCCTCCTCGACTCTTTCTCTTCATGGTTTTTCCGATGCGGATTTTCTGGTTGTCGAGTCGAGAGGAAGTCTACTTCTGGTACTTGCCAGTTTCTTGGGTCTTCGTTGGTCTCATGGTCTTCCCGCAAGCGATCTAGTGTAGCTCGGTCTACCACCGAGGCGGAGTATGTTCTTTCGCCGCGAGTTGTTGTTCCCGGGGTTGTGGATCTCATACACTTTGAGAGACTTTGGTGAGGAGTGCACCCGGATCCCACTTTTTTGTGATAGCACCGGTGCCATAAGCGTAGCCAAAAACCCGGTGCTTCACTCCGGAACCAAACACATAGAAGTGAGGTATCATTTCTTGAGGGACAATGTGGAGAAAGGAACCATTGTGTTGAGTCATGTCCCTACCCAAGATCAGCTAGCCGACATCTTTACAAAGCCTCTCGACCAAGCTACATTTGTGCGCTTGCGGGGGGAACTTGGGGTTTGTTGCCCTTTCTAGTTGATTCTTGGGGGATTTCCTTTTTGTATCATATGTATCATCCCATGTTTACTTTGATGTATATACTTGCTTTGCTTGATGTATAAACCATAGTAGGATAGCCATCTTGTCATATATCATGTTGCATTTGTATCATATTGCATTTTAGGATGATGAGCTTCTTTCATATGCCATATTTGAGTTTCTTTGGCTATTTGTGAGATATTGGTCATATGTGTGGAGAAATGGTGATGTGAGGCTATGCTCTTGGAATATCTGAGATATATGTGTGGTGAGATAGCCCTTTTTGAAATAAATGCTAATCTTGACTATTTTTTGATGAAATATGCTCCACTCGTGTGTAGTTGTGTATCCATGTCACAGTTTGGTCTAAATGTGCTTTTCATGCTTAGATTGTGCTTGGATGCCTTGTTCTTGCATTTGGGCCAAAGGCCGAATATCATTGTGAATGTTTAGCCTATGTTGCATTCATGGGGGAGCATAAGCTTCTTTTTGCCGCAAAGGCACTTCATGTACCATGAAATGATTTAATCTTGAAAAGAAGTGTATAATGCTTGAAAAATCCTCCATCCATCATGTCTATGCTTAAAAAGTATTATCTTTCACATATGGGTGCAAAACATGTTGCATGATGTTGACCAGTGGAGAAGTATCCCCGAAGTGGACACATGGCTCATGAGCTTTGACATGACATGCTTTGCTTTATGGGTGTTTGCCATTATCTTTTGCTGAGAATTTGATATCCTTGTATGATCTTTGAATGGTATGCATGTTTGTGGCTCAAGTGTGACATGGATAGGCTTTTACATGTGAAGCGAGCCTTCTTTTGATAAAACTGCTTAAATCTGAAAAATTTTGCTTTGTCACATGCTTGTATTTTCATATATTACTTGTGGCAATGCTTTGTCTATGCTATGATTCATATGTGTGATCTTTGTCTCATTTTTTAGCCTTTGACACTAGATTTGGCCTATTTGAGAAGCTCATGTATATGTTTATATGCTTTGCTTTGCATTTCTGCTTTTTCTCCTTGATTCATACATTGTCAACAAGGGGGAGAAGAGGTGAGCTTAATGAAAATTCAGAAGAGGTGAGCTAAAGTTTGGAAGTTTGCATCCACATGTTCAGGGGGAGCTTGCATTTGTTCAGGGGGAGCTTTCTTGCTGATTTCAGTGTGGAGTTTGTGATTTGCTTGGCTTGTGACCTTTCTTTGCCTTTCCTTGGTTTTGGTAATGAGTTGAGCTTCTTTGTTTTTCTTTCTTCTTCCTTTCTCTCTTTCTCTGAATTTCATTTCGCGTTGTGTGTTGTCAATGCACTCATCAAGGGGGAGATTGAGGACCAGGAGCATCCCAGTGGTCGATGGATGACCGCTCCTCAGTGATGAGTGATTGACAATGGGTGTTGGACTGACTCTTGGCTTAGTGCGCAGGTGTAGGCTGCGCCTAGTTCGTGTTGTTGCAGGTGAAGAACAGGCGCGAAAGGTCTTCAGCCTTGAGGGGCCTCGGGAGATGGAGAGACAAGTAGGCTCGGTTCGAGGGACCCGGTGGACGGCGGGGCCCGGGTGCGGGCCACATGGTGGCGACACGAGCAAGACGAAGTCATGGACAATCGAGCCGGTGCACGGTGGCGGTCGAGTCAAGTGGTTTGGCGGGAGGCGGACCGAGCACGCGGGGTTTGGTGGTTTGCCCACAAAACCATCGGCGGACGGTTTCTTGGTTTGGGCCTCAAAACCAAGTCCGAGGGCCCAACACGACGGAGACGGGATCCGGGCGTGTCGGGAAGCTTCGAGGGCGGAGGACACGCGGCGGGATCGCATGGCTTGCGTCGGGAGGACGCGGGGTGCGGCAAAGGCGTGGCCGTCCGATGGCAAGACCCACAAACATTACCTAAATGCCCCTACGTGGGTTGTATCGCCAGTAGTTAAGTTAGGGGTAGTCGAGTCATTTACCACTCCGCCGGGACCTGATATATAAGCCATGAGTGTGTGTGGATGGCTCGCTCTCTCCGCAACTTAGGGTTTCATTTCCTCCCTTCCATTTCCCATTTTCGTAGCTATTTTTCTTCCATTTTCTCTAGGCTAGCATGAGAGCTTCATGAGAGATTTGTTGAGAGGGATGGATGCTAGGGCGGCATGCTAGACCTTGTGAATCTTTCCTGGTTTGTACAGAAGATTCGGGGTTGTGTTTCTCGTGGTCTTTTTGTGCTTGTTTTCGTGCCTTTGTTCCCAGTGTGTTTCCGCGGATTTGAGTGGGTTTCTCCCCGGATTTCTTTGAGGGAAACATGGATAGATGTCTCGTGCATCTTAGTGATTGATCTTGTGCCCTCAAACGCCGGAAACCACTTCGATTTGAGGATTTTCGTTCGGTGCTCTAGCTTTTGGTGGTGCTCAAAGGATTCGCGATTCCCGGTGTTTTAGGGAGTTAGGAGGCAAGATTTTTGGGCTATAGCATCCTTGTGTGACGCTTTTCAAGTCCCCAAACCCTTGTCTCCACAGCTTCAACCGTTTGGGAAATCCGATGATGATTTGGGGGAGTTGACTTTCGAGGTCGGGGCGTTTTCTGCTCTGTCCGAGCCTCGCGGACGGTCCGCGCCCTCCTGGCGGACGGTCCGCGCCGCTCGTGTTCGTCCCGTGTTCTTCGTGTTCTTGCTCGCCTTTCGTTTCGATCCGTCGCGATTTTGGTTTTCGGTTGGACGGAGTTTCGGACGGTCCGCAGAAGAGGGCGGATGGTCCGCGGGTGCCTGGCGGACAGTCCGCGTGCTCCCCGCGGACGGTCCGTGGTTCGTGGTGTGCTTCTGTTGGTTCTGTGTGATTTAACGGACGGTCCGCGGAGTAGGCTGGACGGTCCGCGGCGTTGGCGCGGACGGTCCGCGAAAGCAGGCCAGACATTCCGCGAGGCCAGTGCGGACGGTCCGCCCCTCCTGGCCGGACGGTCCGCCAGAGCCTGTGAGCTTTGCTTCTTGGTTCGATTCCTCCCTTCCTTTCTCGTGCTTCCGCGTGTGCTTCAAGGAATCGTTCCTAAGGCTAGAGGTTGATCCATAACCTCGTTGTCTTGGCGATTGGTGTGTGATTTGATCCATCGCTTGTGTGTGACCGGATTTGACTAGGGCATAGGCCGGGTTCTTTGGAAAGAATTTTTACCGGCTCCTATTCACTCCCCCCCTCTCTAGTCGCCATCTGATCCTTCAGATTCGCTCATGAATCACCTCACAAGGTTGGCACAACCTTGCACTCACTCAGCTCTAAGCTAAGCCTAACACTAAGCACATACACAAAGCATATGCATGTCTAAGGATGAGCAATTAAGCACTTGGATGGATTGGATATGATCTTCAATGTGTCTTGAACTCCTCTTCACTTCCACACAGTCCAGCTACCTCAAATGGGTGAGTGGAGGGGGTATAAATAGCCTAAGGCATGAAACTAGCCGTTGGCTAACGACCACTGAAAAAGGTAGCGTCGGATGAACCGATACTAGTTTTTCTAGGGCGTCGGTTCATCCGGTGCCCCTCCTACGTCACATAGCCGTTGAGATTCTCTGACACAACTGCTCCGACGCTATGCACCGAAGGTCCGTCGGATGATCCGGTGCTGAAGACCCCACAACCAAGTCGTCTCTGTTAGCTTCCACGCGACCGTTGGATAGACCGACGCTTCCCCTTGACCAAGGCGTCGGATCATCCGGTGCTGAAGGCTTCGTCTTGGCGCGTCTCTGTCTTGATTCAAACTAAGCGTCGGATAGACCGACGATGTCCCCACTCAGACCGTTGGATCATCCGGTGCTACTGTCTTTGCTGCTCTTCCTCTGCAACTCGTCCGACACATCTAGAAATTGAACCGTCGGTTCATCCGACAGTGCCTAGGGTTTCAACCAGTGTACCAACTCATCCGACGATTGCACCGACGCTTGCTATTTGGGTACCATCAGTTCATCCGATGGTGTCTTTTCTTCTCCTTTCTTGCTCGGTTTTGACCCTTGATTTTCTCATTTTGGCATGTGGTTTTCTTGCATCCTTGGGACCTAGAAGTGTCTACAAAGACATGCTAAAACAATATGGTTAGTCCCAATGATCATGTTGTCATGAATCACCAAAATCAAACTCAAACTAATGGCATATGAGGCCATGTTCGCTACACTGCAAAACCTTACTGCCACCGTCCAGAACTTACAAGCTCAACAGAACCAACCAGCACCCCATCCTCCACCTCCGCCACAGCCAAGGGATAAGCATAAGGAGTTTATGAGCCACCACCCTCCTACCTACTCCCATTCCTCTGATCTGTTGGATGACGATGACTGGTTGAAGACAGTTACCAAGAGACTTGAGATTGTTCAGTGCACCGGCCGAGAGATGGTCCTTTATGCTGCAGGAAGATTGACAGGGCAAGCTGCTGATTGGTGGGATGCATATTCGACTGCACATCCTAATAGAAACAATATTACTTGGCAAAAATTCAAAGATAACTTCTGTACATATCACATTCCTTCAGGAGTGATAAAGCTAAAGCAGAAGGAGTTTCTTGCACAAAAGCAAGGGAATATGACTGTCACAAAGTATCTCGACAAGTTCACTCATTTGTCTCGTTATGCTCCCGATGAACTGAATACCGATCCCAAGAGACAGGAAAGATTCTTGGATGGATTGATTGGACCGCTCAACTATTAGCTGCAGAGCCATACATTCCCCAACTTTCGGACGTTGCTTTACAAAGCTATAGGTTTGGAGAATAAATGAATGGAACTTGGTGAACAGAAGCGCAAGATCAAGTCTCATGGACAGTCCAGCAACACACACCCCCGCTTCAACTCATCTCAGAATTCTTAGTTTTTTTCTAGTGGATCAAGTGGAAATTATACACAGAATTTATAGTTGCAGCACTCAACTCAACCACCTCAGCACTCAAGCCAGCAGACACCACATGCTCCAAGTCATCATCAAGATCGCTCAGGTGCACCAGTGAGAAGCAACTCCCCGATTTGTCCTAATGGTTTTTTCAATTGTGGAGAATTTGGACATTATGCCAACATCTACCTGAAGCGCAACATGCAGACTCCTCACAAAAGGCAATGGGTCAAAGGTTTGAACAACCGTTATCACAAGCTTGCATCGGGAACTCTACTCCTCGAGGTAACAGAAGCCAATAGAACTACGCACGTGGTAGAGTGAATCATGTGACGGCTGAACAAGCTCAAGACGCTCCAGGTGTTGTCCTATGTACGTTCTCTGTCAACTCTGTACCAGCAACAGTTTTATTTGATTTTGGAGCATCGCATTCATTCATTACTGAAGAATTCGTGTCAAAGCATGATATACCTATGAGTTCTACGAAGACACATTTGCTGATTAGTTCCCCGAATGGTGAAATGAAATCCGCTTATGTATGGCCACTGGTCAATCTTAAAATCGGGGGAATAGATTTTCAAGCTGATCTAGTAGTTCTTACATCTAGTGGAATAGATGTGATACTTGGAATGGATTGGTTAGGCGAATGTGATGGAATAATTCTGTGTGCCAAGAAGTCAGTGCTCTTAACCAGCCCACAAGGAGATAGGATTGAAGTTGTCACTATTGCTCCATCCAAAAAGGAAAGAAAAGTGAATCAAGATAAAGGAAAATAAGAGAAGGAGCTATGACTGCCAGAAGAACTCAACGTGCAAGATGAGCTTATAGAAGATACCCTTAGTTTCCTTTCCAATCTCTCCGAATCTCGGGACGAGATTCTTTTTAAGGGGGGTAGATTTGTAACACCCTAAAATTCCATCATTTAAACAATGTAGCAACATGGTGTTTTAGTTTTTTCTAAGGAATAAATAAATTATCAATTAAAATGGCTCTAAATATTTAAATATAACTTTTGAATAATTTTAGAGGCAATAAGTGCTTGTGCATCATATTTTGAAATACATGGCTTATGCTTGCTTGTGTGAAGTTTTAAAGATTTTTAAAATTAGTTTCAAAATTTTGAATAGAGTTTGAAGTTTTTAAAGTTTGAAAAGTGTTTACATTTTGAAAGGGTTTTAAAAGAAAAGGTTTTGAAAAAAATAAAATCATCCCCAACCCATCTCTCCCTCCTTTCTGCCTGTGTAGCCCAACCAGGTCGTCGGCCTGCTCTTCTTTCCGACCCAAACACCACGGCGACCCGCTTCTCTTCCCTCTCCCCTCTCCTTTCTCATCAGCGCATGACCGCCCGGGCCCACTTGTCATCTCGTTCTTCTTTCCGTCCCCTCCTCTGCTTCACACGGACACACTACCGCAATCACCGCCGGCAGTTGCCAGCCCTCCTCTCATCTCCCCTGCTCATCAAGATCCACAATCAAAGTTGTAGCACACCAAGAGCATTTCTCCCGTTATTCCTCCTTCAGTTTCCCCTAATCAAGCACTACCCCCTCCCTTGAATGCTTTGAAGTCGCTGGCCATGGCCATTGATGGTCGGCCGCCCACCTCTTCCCCCATTGGAGCCCTTCTGCTCCCATCCTCCCTCTATAAAAGCTGCAGACGAGCCTCTGCCTTCCCCTTTTTCCGCACCCTTTCCATCTTCGCGTTTGCACATGCCGCTACTGAAGCTTCCTTGCGTCGTCGTGCCATTACCAGCCGCCGAAGCTTCTTGTCAACGGTGAAATTCCTTTGCCTCCCTCTCTTTCTCCTTTATCGTTTTTGATGCTTACCTGTGATCCTAGTCGTGCCAGAGCCTCTCCCGTCGCCGGATCGAGCTGCCCGAAGCTGCACTGCAAGCCGCCGCCAAGCTTTAACTCGTCAGCGTCGATCTCCGTCACCACCGCTCCACCGACGCTTCTTTCTTTGCCAGTAGCTTCGCATCAACGTGAGGAGCCACCTCCCTTTGTTTTTCTTTGACCCGAGGCGCATAACGCCGCCGCCGCCGTGTGCCTGGGACGGTCGTCCGCCGCCAGCCATGGAGCGCCTCCTCCCCTGCCCAAGCCACGTTCGCAAGCCCTTGGAAAAGTTCACCGCTTCTCTAGCTTCGCATAAACGCAAATCTTGTTGAAAAACGAAGGTATGTAGTGTCACACTTGGATTTAAGGACAAACTCGAATGCAAGAATACATGTGCGCCAGGATCAAGTTACACACATGCATCGACGCAGTGAATACCAAAAACACAGTGTAAAGCGTAAAGAGAGTATTAGACAATTATTACATGACCGAATGTCTCAACTAAACAATCATTCGAGTAGCTAACAGCGGAAAAGAAACACACGCAGAAGTCCTCCACAGGCAGCTGACTGGAGAACGAACGCCTAGAACCCATCGAATTCTTCATTGTAGTCCTCAAAACGTCCATCTGAGCAGCAGCCGGGTAATGTAGATGCATTAAAGGAACAACAAGCATGAGCACATGTCGTACTTAACAAGGGAAAGTTCTATAACAACATGCAAGGTTTTATGGTGGAAGCTGTTGGCTCATAAGCAAGTCAGCATTTTAGTTGGTCAAGTTTTATTAAGCAACTGTTACTAGAAAGTGTAAGTATATACCAAACCCAGATAATAAAATGCAACAGATCCATAAAATGTAATGCATAAGTTTAAAAGTTCCATCTTCCATAGAATTAATCATGTGAGTGTCCAGGCCGCCCTTGACCGTGGGCACGGCTAACTAGTTAGTTTTACACTCTGCAGAGGTTGTACATCTTTACCCACAAGTCGCGTAAAAACCCCAAAGAGTTTTGGACCCAACCATGCGGTGTTTGCAAGGCACCATACCACACTACCGAGGTGTGATTGCATAGGGACGCTACGAGGCCGTTACAAAGATCCCCAGATGAAGGCTGCCCACTAGGTTACCTGGTCAGTGCAACGTATAAAGCTCCCGGACGAGTACCGTGTCTTAGCTAAGCCCACACCTGCGCCCGAGCAGGTCCATACGCCACTACCCGCCAGCCCCCAACCCTTATTAGGTAAAGCATACCTAACACCTAGTTCACTAATTAATAAGCAAAGACAGAGCCATGTCTTGTGGTAGTACTGTTTTCCTGGGTGGTTCTCCATGTTCCGATGAACAAGCATAAAGTGTTCTTGCATTATATGAATGATAGCAGAAATAAATCCATATTAACAAGTGTTCGTTAAACCATCCAATACCACGTAAAGCGCTAGCATGTGCTACCCAACATAAAGTAAACTCAAGTTGATCAAGGCATAGGATAACAAAGCTAGTCGAACCTTAGCAATAGGACCCATCAATTTAATGCATAGAAATAATAAACAACAGTGTAATTAAAATGCATGTTGTAATAGGAATTTAACGGAAATGCAGCAAGGACTTGCCTTCTACCAGCACTGGAAACTGCTCAGGGTCTTGATACTCTTCAACAGCAGCGAAGTCCCCGAATTGCTCGTACGCTACGCTCCACACATCACATACAAGCATACAATGGAAACAAATAATAAACAGTACACAAATCATCTCAAACAGTAATAAAAGCAACAGAAAACTATTCTACTCGTCGAGACGATCGCGTGGACATAAAGAACGCTAAAAACGGAGCTAAAACGACGAAGTTATGGCTAAAACAATTTTTTAGGACTAATCTGTAAAGAATTTTAAGTTTTCGGGCTAAACTGAAGAAAACAGGACGAAACTGTAAAGGTTCTTCTAAGGTGGAAGGACCGGGTTGTAAAACTGGAGAAACTCGGGGTCTCTTAAGCAAAAGCGCGCGGCTAAGGCTTAAGGGCTAAGGCTTAAGCGGCGCAATCTCAATACGGTGCTGGGGTGCACCGTTTGTTGTGGGGTTTGCACCGGGACGTCGAGCACGCGCGTGCGAACTCAACAGAGGCATCCCGTGGCGGCGGCGACGACGCGCAGCGGAACACGGTGGACAGCAGCAGCGGCGGCGGCGCTCCGGCGAAGACGAGCCGGCGGCGTGGGGCACGAACATCCAAACCAACGGCACCGGTGGGATCCTTATAACGCGGTGATTCCACTGAGCAGCACCAAGGCGACCGAACGGCGGGTAGACGGCGGCGAGCGGGCAGAATCCGAGCGACGGCGCTCGACGAGCTAGGGTTAGGAGGCGGCGGCTTGGTGCACGGGATAGGGCGACGCAGGGCCGACGGCGCCTTAAATAGGGCGAGGGGGATCGCCCTGGCATGCGGGCCCACGGCGGGGGGGGGGGCACGGACGCCGAGTCGGGGTCCAAGCCGAGCTCGACCCCGGCTCGGTCGCAAGGCGCGGCGGGGGGCGAGGAAGCGGATGACGGGTGGCCCCCACCCGTCAGCGACAGGAGGCGGCGCTCGCGGGGACGGTGGAAGCGAGGCCGCGGCCGGGCGGGAAGTTTGGCCGGGGGTGGGGGCGTAGGCGGAAGGAAAAGGGTAGGTTGGGCTGCCTGCGCAGGGGAAGGGAGGAAGTTGAGGGGCCACCAACAGACTTCGCCGGATTGGGCTGCTAAAGCGCAACGACGCCGGCGGTCCGCGAGTGGGGCAGAGCTAGAGGAGCAGTGCTGGGCCAAAAAGAAGAGAAAGAGAGTGGGGGGAGGAAGAGAACCTTTTCAAATTTTTAAAACCACTCAAACAAATGAATTCAAACAAAGGTTTGAATTCACACACTCAAAACAATCCACCAGCATGTATGCAATAGTAAACTCCTATATTTTATTAATTAATTAAGGAAAATGATTAAATGCCTATAAGAGCACAACATCCTTATATTCCTTAAGCGAGAACACATTGTTGCTAAGCAAGTTTTAATTAAAATCAAACAGTGGAATTTAGGGTGTTACAAATCCTACCCCCCTTAAGATGAATCTCATCCTCGAGATTCGGATGGATCAAAGAGATGTGGATATTCTGCTTTCAACTCCTCTTCTCTTTCCCAAGTTGCCTCATCCTCTGCATGATTACTCCACTGCACCTTGCACATAGTGAAAGTCCGGTTTCTTGTAACCCGTGTCAACCTATCCAGAATCTTGATAGGTCGTTCAGTAATGGTGAGATCTTCCTTCACATCCAACCCATCCATAGGCAATGGCTCCATATCGTGAGGCTTAAGACCCCTTTTCAACTGAGAGATATGGAACACATCATGCACATCTGAAAGCTGTTCTGGCAACTCAAGTCGGTATGCTACTTCTCCCACTCGTTGCAAGATCTGGAAAGGTCCAATGTAGCGAGGGGACAACTTTCCCTTCACCTTAAACCTGCATAAACCCCTGATAGGTGACACCTTCAGATACACATAGTCGCCCTCCTGGAAAGATACAACTCTTCTCTTCCCATCTGCATAACTTTTCTGTCAGGACTGAGCAACTCTCAACTTCTCTCTGATGATCTGAACCTGCCTCTCTACCTCCTTGATGATGTCTGTCCCAAACAACTGACTCTCACATGTCTGACTCCAGTACAACGGTGTTCTGCACTTTCTTCCATACAGTGCCTCGAAGGGTGCCATCTTCAGACTGGCCTGATAGCTGTTGTTGTAAGAAAACTCAGCATACGGGAAACTCTTGTCCCAGCTCTCACCATGCTTAAGGGAGCCAGCTCTTAGCATGTCCTCCAGAATCTGATTTGTCCTCTCAGTCTGACCATCTGTCTGCGGATGATAGGCTGAGCTGAAGTTCAACTTGGTATCCATGGACTCATGAAGCTTCTCCCAGAAACGAGATGTGAATTGTGTACCTCTGTCAGACACAATCTTCTTAGGCACACCATGCAAGCATACGATCCTGGTCATGTACAACTCAGCTAGCTTTGCCCCCGTATAAGTGGTACGCACTGGTATGAAGTGAGCAACCTTTGTCAAACGATCCACTATAACCCATATCGAATCATATCCATCACGAGTAAGGGGCAATCCAACTATGAAATCCATGCTTATCTCTTCCCACTTCCACTCTGGCACCTTCAATGGCTGAAGCAATCCCGCTGGTCTCTGATGCTCAGCTTTGACCTTGTGGCACGTGTCACACAATGCAACGTGAGCAGCTACATCCCTCTTCATCCCATACCACCAATATCTCTGCTTCAGATCTTGATGCATCTTTGTACTGCCAGGGTGGATAGAATAAGCTAAATCATGGGCCTCCCTCAAGATCGTCTTCTGGAGATCTCCCACATCAGGCACACAGATCCAATTCTTGAACCATATCGTACCCTGATCATCCTCAGTGAAATCCGGGGCCTTGCCCCTCTCCATGGTGTCCCTGATCTCCTTGATCTCCTCATCCTCCAATTGCCCTTCACGAATCTGCTGCTCCAGAGTAGACTCTACCTCCAAAGTGACTCCCTCAATGCGAGCAGCCATCCCCAGATTGAGTCCCTCGAACTCCTTCATCAGCTCGTCAGGCAGCTGGAACGCCAAAGCAGCATTGGCCTGTCCCTTCCGACTCAAAGCATCTGCCACCAGATTAGCCTTCCCAGGATGATACTGTATATCTAGATCATAATCCTTGATTATCTCCAACCATCGGTGTTGTCTCAGATTAAGATCCTTCTGAGTGAAGATGTACTTTAAGCTCTTGTGGTCTGTGTAGATCTGGCACTTGGTTCCCATGATGTAATGTCTCCAAATCTTTAAAGCATGAACCACGGTACGCCGGTTCCGGATCATGTGTAGGATAGTTCGCTCATGCTTCCTCAAGCGCCTTGATGCATAAGCTATGACGTGTCCCTCCCGCATAAGAACACAACCCAAACCTTGTCCGGATGCATCACGGTAGATATCAAAGCCCCTTCTCGCAAGTCCGGCATCACAAGCACCGGAGCGGTTGTCAATCTCTCGCTTCAACTCCTCAAAACTCGCCGACGGGCATCGGTCCACTTGAACTCTCTATCCTTCTCCAGTAAGGTGGTGAGAGGCTTCACAATCTTAGAGAACCCCTCGATGAACCGTCGATAGTACCCTGCAAGTCCAAGGAAACTCCTGATCTCCTTAACTGTCCTCGGTGGTTCCCACTTCAACACATCTTGTACCTTAGCTGGATCGACTAAGATACCTCCACCCGTGATAATATGCCCCAGAAAAGAGACTTCCTTCAGCCAGAAATCACACTTGCTGAACTTGGCATACAACTGCTGTTGTCTCAACTTCTGCAAAACAAGCCTCAAATGCTCCTCATGATCCTCCTCAGTCTTAGAGTAAACCAGAATATCATCAATAAACACCACAACGAACTTATCCAAGTACTCCATAAACACCTTGTTCATCAGATACATAAAGTAGGCAGGTGCATTTGTCAACCCAAAGGACATAACAGTAACTCATACGGCCCATACCCGGTGGTGAATGCGAGTTTTAGGAATATCCGACCATCTGATCTTCATCTGATGATAACCAGAACGCAAATCAATCTTGGAGAACACCTTAGCACCTCTCATCTGATCAAACAAGTCTTCAATGCGAGGCAATGGATACTTATTCTTGATAGTAACCTCATTAAGCAATCGATAATCCACACACATCCTCTGAGTACCATTCTTCTTCTCAACAAAGATAACCGGTGCCCCCCAAGGTGATGAACTAGGACGGATAAACCCCTTTTCCAATAATTCTTTAATCTGTTTCTTAAGTTCTATCAATTGTGTACTAGACATTCTATATGGACGTTTAGAAATAGGCGCAGTACCAGGTAATAGATCAATAACAAACTCAACATCTCAGTCAGGTGGCATACCTGGTAACTCCTCTGGAAAAACGTCTGGGTACTCATTGACCACCCTGATCTCCTCCAAAGCTTTGCCATCCAACTGCTGCACAGAACCTCCTGAACCTGAAGGTGGATCAGCCACAAGCTCAATCTTTACCCCGCTGGGACCAGTGATACCATTTGTAACACCCCGCCCACCAAAGCCGCACCGCCCAGCCCTTCCGTAGGGGCGAGCACGCGTACACATAGCACCCTGCTTACACTTTTGTCCTCGCTTCGTGTAAAAGGGTTAACCCGAGGGTGGTATGGCTGGTGGACAAAGGCTTATAAGTTGGCTCCACCCTTGCTCTACTAGCAATGTGGCACTAAACACGCGCACCTGCGCTCATGGGCCACTCATGGGCCATCCAAATTGGGTCGGGTGTGACATTCACCCCCCCTCAAAGAACCCGACGTCCTCGTCGGTCCAACTCACCCGTCCAGTGCCGACCCATACGCCATGTCGTGTGCCCCATCCCAGGCCCACACGCACATGCACATGTCCGCACACTGACCCAAGCAAATGTCCAAGAACCTTCCCTCTTAGCGCACGACCGTACGTCCAGTGCCGACCCATATGCCATGCCATGTGTCCCATCTCAGGCCCACACGCGCCATGCCCTATGTCCGCACACTGACCCGTACGCGCAACCGCGAGGGTCGGCTCTGATACCACTTTGTCACACTCGGATTTAAGAACAAACCCGAATGCAAGAATACATGTGCGCCAGGATCAAGTTACACACATGCATCGACGCAGTGAATACCACAAACACAGTGTAAAGCGTAAAGAGAGTATTAGACAATTACTACATGACCGAATGTCTCAACTAAACAATCGTTCGAGTAGCTAATAGCGGAAAAGAAACACACGCAGAAGTCCACCACAGGCAGCTGACTGGAGAACGAACGCCTAGAACCCATCGAATTCTTCATTGTAGTCCTCAAAACATCCATCTGAGCGACGGCGGGTAGTGTAGATGCAATAAAGGAACAACAAGCATGAGCACATGTCGTACTCAACAAGGGAAAAGTTCTATGACAACATGCAAGGCTTTATGGTGGAAGCTGTTGGCTCATAAGCAACTCAGCATTTTAGTTGGTCAAGTTTTATTAAGCAACAGTTACTAGCAAGTGTAAGTATATACCAAACCCAGATAATAAAATGCAATAGATCCATAAAATGTAATGCACAAGTTTAAAAGTTCCATCTTCCATAGAATTAATCATGTGAGGGTCCAGGCCGCCCTTGACCGTGGGCACGGCTAAATAGTTAGTTTTACACTCTGCAGAGGTTGTACATCTTTACCCACAAGTCATGTAAAAACCCCGAAGAGTTTTGGACCCTACCATGCGGTGTTTGCAAGGCACCATACCACACTACCGAGGTGTGATTGCATAGGGACGCTACGAGGCCATTACAAAGATCCCCACATGAAGGCTGCCCGCTAGGTTACCTGGTCAGTGCAACGTATAAAGCTCCCAGACGAGTACCGTGTCTTAGCTAAGCCCACACCTGCGCCCGAGCAGGTCCATACGCCACTACCCACCATCCCCCTACCCTTATCAGGTAAAGCATACCTAACACCTAGTTCACTAATTAATAAGCCAAGACAGAGCCATATGTCTTGTGGTAGTACTGTTTTCCTGGGTGGTTCTCCATGTTCCGATTAACAAGCATAAAGTGTTCTTGCATTATATGAATGATAGTAGAAATAAATTCATATTAACAAGTGTTCCTTAAACCATCCAAACCACGTAAAGCGCTAGCATGTTCTACCCAACATAAAGTAAACCCAGGTTGATCAAGGCATAGGATAACAAAGCTAGTCGAACCTTAGCAATAGGACCCATCAATTTAATGCATATCAATAATAAACAACAGTGTAATTAAAATGCATGTTGTAATAGGAATTAAACGGAAATGCAGCAAGGACTTGCCTTCTACCAGCACCGGAAACTGCTCAGGGTCTTGATACTCTTCAACAGCAGCGAAGTCCCCGAATTTCTCGAACGCTACGCTCCACACATCACATACAAGCATACAGTAGAAACAAATAAGAAAGAGTACACCAATCATCTCAAACAGTATAAAAAGCAACAGAAAACTATTCTGCTCGTCGAGACGATCACGTGGACATAAAGAATGCTAAAAACGGAGCTAAAACAACGAAGTTATGGCTAAAACAATTTTTAGGACTAATCTGTAAAGAATTTTAAGTTTTCGGGCTAAACTGAAGAAAACATGACCAAACTGTAAAGGTTCTGTCGGTGTTTTAGACCGGCAACCTACTAAGGGGAGTACCCGAAGTAGATGAATGTGGCCTCGCCGAGATCGGTAACTCGAAGGAAGAGACACGTGGCACACAATTTAGACAGGTTCGGGCCGCGAGGTGCGTAATACCCTACGTCTTGTATGCTGCGTAGCTCTGGATTGATTGGGCACGATTACAAGATGGTGTAATAGTGCGCCGTGGATTAGATAAGATGCTAGAGAAAGGTCCCTACCTCGCCTTATATAGTCCGGGAGGCAAGGTTACAAGTCGGAGTAGGGAGAGAGCACTAGTCGAGTACTTCTAGGAGTCTTCCATACAGTGCAAGACATGTACAGCTTCCTAACCGAGTACTTATCCTCCGTAGTCCTTGTGCTCCACGCCATCAGGTGTCGTGTAGCGCAAGCCGGGTAGTCCTAGGGGCCCACCGAGTAGTCGGTCCTGGTACCCACCGAGGTAGTGGGCCCAGGGAGGTCCATACGACAAGCCCTCGAGTACTTTGTAGTCGAGAAGGATAGCTTCAAGTAGTCTTGACGGCCTTAACGAGTAGTCCTCAAGCGTCCCCGAGTACTACAAGTCAAAAGTCCTCAAGAGTAGTCGAAGCATCCCGAGGCTGGAATGTACTCCAGCTGATGTTTGAGCAATCTTGAAGTCTTCTCGAGTAGTCCCAAGCGTCCTCGAGTGCTTCCCTCGAAGGTCTTCAAAAAATGCCCGTCTTGTCTTGAAGCCGGAGCCGATATGGAAGTGCGATTGCAAAATCGCACTCCATATGGAGTAGCCCCCGAGCCTTAGGTTGAGCCGTAGGCTCTGGCTGAGGGTCCATCTGAAGTCTTAGCAAGAAATCCCGAAAAATCCAGAGAGAAAAAACTAAAGGACACATGGCACGGAGCCCCCGAGCCTTGAGTCGAGTACTTCCTCTCGAATTGAAGGGTCATCTTGAAGAATGTGTCCTGAGATGCTCCTGAGTCTTGTCACTTCCCAAGTAGTCGAGTAGAAGTAGCCGAGCCCCCGAGGTGAGGCGCGTCGACTAGTAGAATGCGAAGAGTCATGCGCGGCCGCTGAGTCAGCCGAGCGCAGACTCACCCGTCCGGCCGTTGGAGGGCCGTTTTGGCTTATAAATAGAAACCAAAACCCTTAGGGTTTTCCACCCATCACTGCTATAGCCATTTCGAATAGATCTGGGCTAGATCCACTTCCAGCGCACGCCGCCGCCGCAGTAGATCCAAGCGCGCCGCCACCCAGAGCTTCCAGAGTAGCCCCGAGCGAATGTGCGTGAAGACGCCGTGTACTTGGAGAATGAAGCCTTCACCATCCAAGTTCGTGAAGACCGCTGGGAAGAAGAGGGGCCGTGATGAGGCCGTCGCCACTGCCACGGGAGCAGCGCCACCGATGTCTCCACCGCGGCCAGATCCAAGCCGCGAGTGGAAAAAGTCAAAGACGAAGACGGAGGATCTGCTGGCCCTTCTCAACAGCGGGTTCATCCGTGAGAAGGAGATGGACAGTTGGAGGGCCGCCGCCGGAGACCCGTACCCCATGGAGAAGAGTGAAGATGAAATTTTGATGTTCGTGCGCTTCGCGGAGCGCAGACTCGCACTGCCTGCAAGTGACTTCTTCAAGGGTCTTCTCGGGTACTACGGCGTCGAATACGTCAATCTCAACCCCAACGGTATATTCCATACCGCCATCTTCATTCACTTTTGCGAAGCGCTCCTGGGGATCAAGCCCCACTGGATCCTGTTCCGGAAGTTTTTCCGGGTGAAGCCACAACCGAGCGCCAGCAGTCCTCGAGTAGTAGGCGGAGCCGGCATCCAGATGCGGGAGGACGCCGCCGAGCAGTACCTCGCATACAAGCTCATCGATTCTAACCAAGATTGGAAGGCGAGATGGTTCTACGTCACGAACCATCACCCCGGCCTGCCGAAGCCGAGCGGAAGGCAGCCCAGGCACCGGGACTGGTGGAACACGGAGCCCACGATGCAGGAGGGGATCCAGCTCCCCGAGCTGCTGGCGCGCATCAAGGTGCTCAGAGAAGCTGGACTGAGGGCCGAGCACGTGGCCTTCAGTTTCATGAAGCGGAGGGTGCAGCCACTGATGGCCCGTGACACCCTGGGCTTCGAGTACGCCGGCGACGACGACACGTCGCGGATGCCCGGAGGCGAGATGGATGACGACGACATCATCGAGAGGCTGACGCGCATCTTCAAGGACATGCCACTGTACACGGCGTGCCCCGTCCAGGAGTACTCCGCCGCGCGCCCGCCAAAGGAGGTAAGTAGTCGTACCCCCTAGTCGAGTAGTCATTGCTTGTGAGTAGTCGCGCTGATGTCTTGTGCCTTGCAGGACGACTTGAAGAGGTTCGTCTCCGAGCCGCAGCCGCCCCCTCAGGGAATCGAGATTCCGGAGGGAGGAAAGACCAAGGCCAAGGAGCGGCGGGAAGTCGGCGAAGGCGATGACACCGTCATCGTAGAAGACACGTCCGAGGAGGACGACGACGAGGAGACGCTGCAAGACCGCTTCCAGCTGCGGTCGAGGTTTAGCCGTCCCGGCTTGCCTCATGTACCCCTCGTGCAAGACCCGCCGGCTGGCCTGGAGGCTAGTCTGGCTGCGCCGCCACGGAAGCCGCGCAACCCCGCCCGCAAGCGGGTGACGAAGAAGCTGAAGTCTCAGAGACCACGCCTCAAGAGGTAGGATGTCTTGACTAGTGTAGTCGAGTACCCGTCATGCGAGTTCACTTGCTGATGACTGATCTTCCTTGTATGCAGGAGGTGCCGCCGACGGAGCCCGTCGAGGAGGGCGACGAGGGCGAGTGGGACACAGTGGGGGAGCCAGTTGGGAGTCGTAGCCCAGCCCCCACTGTTGAAGAACTCATATCGCTGTTGGAGCGCCAGCCCCCTGCTCATCAAGAGAGCACGGAACCCGCAGCCCCTGCCGTCGAAGAGGTGGTGGCCGCAGGAGCGCAGGAGGGCGCTGCACCGGCTACCGTTGCTGCAGAGGAGGTAGCGGCTGCAGAGGCGCAAGAAGAGGCGCCCGCCGAGGGTGGACTGGTAGACATTGCCAGCATCCTCGGTGCCCCGACCGCGACGATAGTCCGGTCAAGCCTATAAGTGCTGAGCCTTCCCGAGTAGTACTTGGTGTAGTAGTCGAGCTTGATTGACAGCCAATTGTGTACTTTTGCAGGAAATCAACAGACCTATCCTGGGAGGGAGATGAGCCCTCCACGATGGTGGCGGAGGAAGAAGTCGCGCCGCCCGCCGAGGAGTCTAACCCAGCCCCTCAGGCAGAGTCAGAAGCGCCGGCTGCTGGGGCTGCATTGCATGAGGCCAGCGTGGTCGAGGGTGAGTACTCTTCTGGGGCTTTAGCCTTCCCCATAGAGTAGTCGTAGTTGCTGATGAACTTGACGTCTTCTTGACAGGCGCCGAGGCCAAAGGGAGCGACATCCCTGCAGCGGTGCCCATGCAGAAGTCGACCCCAGAAGTGCCGGAGGCTGCAGAAGGAGCCCCCGAGCCAATGGAGGAGGCCGCCGAGGAGATCGCCGTGGCCACCGGAAGAGAGGAGGCCGCCGTGCCGCCAGAGGCTGCTCTGGAAGTAGTGGTCCGTACTCCAGAGATCCAGGACACAGAGCCCATCCGCTCTGCACCGACGACGGAAGCTGCCACGAGTAGTCGTGGTGGAGAGGAGCTGCTGGCTGACGACTTGGTGGACCCGGCGACGGTAGCCAGGCATCTGGAGGCGATCCGCCAGGCAGAACAATGGATGAAAGTGAGTAGTCTGAACTCTTGAGTAGTCAATCCTTTGTTGTTGAGTACTCATTGACATGTGTTGTCTGTGCAGGACGTCGCGGAGAGGTCCCGCGAGAAGTCCAGCATGTTGCAAGGCTTCGGCGACGCGGTGCTCCGGGCTGAGGCACTGAAAGATCAGCTTTTGAAGTCGCGGAAGCACGCGGCCGCCATGCAGTCCAAGCTCGACGCCGCTTTTGCCAAGTATCATAATGATGTCCGGGAATTGCAGGCAAAGGGTGACGACTTGGTGCGGAAGAACAAGACACTCTGCAACAAGAACAAAGGTACGCCGCTTGACTTGTTGGGTAGTTGTTGGAGGTCGAGAGGTAGTCTGACCCGCTGCGCCTTGTTGTCTTGCAGAGCTTTTTAGACCTGGGTGGAGCAGTTGAGGACCTCCGAGACAGATATGAAGAACCTCTTCTACCGGGAGCAGGAGGCCCGCCAGGTACTCGAGCTCGACTATAAAGAACTTGCCTTCGAGTGCGAGAAGCACATGGAGCTTCGGATTGCTTCTGACCGCGATCTCGTCAACTGCTACAAATCGTTGCAGAAGTTGAATGAAGATTGCGAGGCACTGCGGGCCCAGCTGAAGGATCCTGAAGAAGCCGCGCTGCCGATCGCAAGGCTCTTGGTGCCTCATCCGGGCGGCCCCAAGATCGCTCCGCTTGTGGATCGCCTCAGGGAAGCCCCCAGCCGGCTGGCGGCTTATGTGAAGCATATGGCGAGGTCGATCCCAAAGCAGGTCTTGGCCTTCATGAAGTCCTACTTCCCGAAGGCACCGGTGGAAGTAGTCGCTGGCGGGGTAGCCGCCAACTGTACAGATGAGCAGTACGCGGAGCTGCTGGAGCAGATGGCACCCATCGCGGAGCAAGTAGCCGATAAGCTTAATCTCTAGTAGCCCTGTAATAGTTAGCTCATGGACAAAGTTGTACAAAAACAATTGTAATGGAATTGCTTAAGTGTTAATGAAAGAAAAGTTCCATCAATGAGTACTCGTAGTCGCGATCTTAGAGTGCGGAGTCCCATCGTGGAGATGATGCGAGTAGTCGTACTCGGCAGTAGTCCCGTTGAGGGAAGTAGACAATAAAGAAGTTGATAATCGATCAAACTTTATTACTGAAGAAGTACACTTGGATGGCCAGGGCCGTAGTTACAGAGTAGTCGCCTGGACCTGGAGGCCTCTTACAGCTAAGTGGTGCTAGGGTGGGTAGCCGCTTACAGCAGTAGATCCGTAAGTAGCCGTGTAGGCTGGATCTTGGAGTACATGGTCTCTTAGTAGACCGCTGCTAGAGTCCTTTGTCGCTCGTCCCCGGCCCGAGATCCGTAGGTAGCCGAGCGGGGGCCGGATCTGGAGAGGAGAAGTCCGGAGGCCCGGAGCCGGGACCCGGAGGCCGCTTACGGCGGAGGGGTGTTGATGCAGTCGTGTAGACTTGGACCCCGGAGTAGTCGTGTAGACTAGGCGTAGAACCGACAGAGCTGGTCGACGTTCCACGAGTTGTTGATGTCTTCGCCTTCAAGTGTCTGGAGGCGGTAGGAGCCCGACCCAATCACCTTTGCCACGGTGATGGGACCTTCCCAGGGAGAGCTGAGCTTGTGTAGTCCTTCCGTGTTCTGGATACGACGGAGGACGAGATCACCAACGTTGAAGGAGCGTTCCTTGACATTGCGATCGTGGTAGCGTCGAATACCCTCCAGGTACCTTGCTGATTGGACGAGGGCAGCGCAGCGAGCTTCTTCGAGGCTGTCGATGTCAACTCGTCTGCTGTCTTCGGAGACGCCTTCGTCGTAATGCTCCACTGCTGGTGAGTTCCATATGACATCGGCAGGGAGGATTGCTTCGGAGCCGTAGACCAGGAAGTAAGGGGATTGCCCCGTTGGCTTGGAGGGCTGAGTGAGTAGCCCCCAGAGTGCGTTGGGTAGTTCCTTGATCCATTTGCCTCCTTTGGAGTTAGCAGCGTCGTGTAGCCGCTTCTTGAGAGCGTCGAGCACCATCCCGTTGGCGCGCTCGACTTGTCCGTTGGCCCGAGGATGGGCAACTGAGACGTATCGGACGTCGATCCCGCTGTTCTCGCAGTACTCCCAGAACTGGTGGTTGTTGAAGTTGGAGCCCAGGTCTGTGATGATGCGGTGGGGTAGTCCGTAGCGATGCACGAGTTCATCCAGGAAGTCGAGTACTCTGTCAGCCTTGGGGCATGTGACCGGCTTGACCTCGATCCACTTGGTGAACTTGTCGATGGCCACCAATACTCTGTTGAAACCACCTGGCGCAGTTGGCAGTGGCCCAATCATGTCGAGCCCCTAGCAGGCGAAGGGCCAGGTTGGCGGTATGGTGATTAGCTTGTAGGCAGGGACGTGTTGCTGCTTGGCGAAGTACTGGCATCCTTGGCACTATCTGACGAGTTCTTCAGCGTTGCCTAGGGCAGTGGGCCAGTAGAAAGCTCGTCGGAAGGCCTTGCTGACCAGTGTGCGGGAGGACGCGTGGTTGCCACAGACGCCCTTGTGGATCTCCTACAAGATGTCCTTGCCTTCTTGCTGAGGGACGCACTTCATGAGTACTCCAGAAGATGCGTCCCGCTTGTAAAGCTTGTCTCCGACGAGGACGTAGGACTTGGTGCGGCGGATGAGCTGCTCAGTCGAGTTCTTGTCCGAGGGAACCTTCTGCTCGCTGAGGTAGTCGATGAAGGGTTGCCTCCAGTCCACGTCGATCATCATGACCTCTTGTCCTGCTGGTGGGTGCGCTGGGACAGTGGTCGGTGGTGCCGGCTCCGGGATGGATGGCGCGTGAAGCTCGTGAACGAAGACACCCGCTGGTACTTGAGCACGGGTAGATCCAAGCTTCGAGAGAACGTCCGCTGCGACGTTGTTGTCGCGGACGATGTGGTGGAGCTCGAGACCGTAGAACTTGTTCTCGAGCTTGCGGACTTCTAGGCAGTAGGCATCCATGTTTTCCTTGTTGCGGTCCCAGGACATGTTGACTTGGTTGATGACCACTGCGGAGTCGCCGTAGACTAGTAGCCGTTTGATGCCTAGTGAAGCCGCGAGGCGGAGCCCATGTAGGAGAGCTTCGTACTCGGCTTCGTTGTTTGAGACCTTCCAGAAGATCTGCAGGACGTACTTGAGTTGTTCGCCCGTTGGAGAGATCAGCAGTACCCCTGCACCTGCGCCCTCGAGGTTGAGTGAGCCGTTGAAGTACATCACCCAATGTTCTGGTCGCATGGTTGGAGTAGGTAACTGGTTCTCGCGCCACTCCGCCATGAAGTCGACTAGCGCCTGCGATTTGATGGCTGTGCGTGGCTTGAAGTCGATGGTGAGGGCGCCGAGCTCGACTTCCCACTTGGAGATTCTTCCAGTAGCATCTTGGTTCCACAGGATGTCGCCGAGCGGGTAGTCGGTGACGACGGAGATCGAGTACTCCTGGAAGTAGTGTCGTAGCTTCCGCGAGGTGATGAGTACGCGCGTACGGGGAGCTTCGCACGGGCGATAGCGTGCCTTGGACTACGATAGGACCTCGCCGACGAAGTAGGCGGGCGGCCCGGGCCCCGGGTAGGCGTGGTCGTCTTCCTGCCGCTCGACGACGATGGCAGTACTGACCACGTGAGTAGTCGCAGCGAGGTAGAGCAGTAGTTGCTCGCCCTTGCGAGGAGCCGTGAGGACCGACGGCTTCGATAGGAAGTCCTTGAGCTAGGCAAGGGCTTGATCCGCCTCTGGAGTCCACACGAACTTCTCTTGATGCTTGAGTAGTTTGAAGAAGGGGAGCCCCCGTTCTCCAAGCTTCGAGATAAATCTGTTCAGTGCCGCCATGCACCCGGTCAGCTTCTGGACGTCTTTGATGCTCGTGGGAGCTTTCATGCTGGTGATGGCGGAGATCTACTCGGGGTTGGCTTCGATGCCGCGCTGGCTGATGATGAAGACGAGTAGTTTGCTCGAAGGTACGCCGAAGACGCACTTGTTCGGGTTGAGCTTCCAGCGGTACTCGCGCAGGGATGCGAAAGTCTCTTCAAGGTCGTCGATGAGGGTACTGGAGTCTCTGGTCTTGA
The DNA here is from genome assembly GCA_947561735.1 of Cenchrus americanus. Lineage (NCBI taxonomy): Eukaryota > Viridiplantae > Streptophyta > Magnoliopsida > Poales > Poaceae > Cenchrus > Cenchrus americanus. The sequence goes on along the minus strand of OX387242.1, from coordinate 156,716,210 downwards.
CGACCACGTCATCCACGTAGGCTTCGACGTTCTTGTTGAGTTGCCTCTTGAAGTAGGCCTGGATAGCTCATTGGTAGGTGGCGCCGACGTTCTTCAACCCGAAGGACATGGTCGTGTAGTAGTACGCGCCAAACGGGGTGATGAACGCGGTCTTCTCCTGGTTTTCTTCCTAGATCGCGATCTGGTGGTACCCGGAGTAGCAGTCGAGGAAGCAGAGCAGGTCGCAGCTCGCCGTGGAGTCGATGACTTGATCAATCCGCGGCAACCCGAAGGGGTCCTTGGGGCAATGCTTGTTGAGGTCGGTGTAGTCGACGCACATCCTCCACTCGTTCGAGTTCTTCTTGCAGACGAGGACAGGGTTGGCGAGCCACTCAGGATGGAAGACTTCTCTGATGAAGCCAGCCGCGAGTAGTTTGGCGAGTTCCTTCTTGATGGCATCCTGTCTGTCTTCGGCAAAGCGTCGGAGGTGTTGTCGCTTGGGGGTGGCCTTAGGATCGACGTTGAGGCTGTGCTCGATCAACTCCCTGGGCACTCCTGGCATGTCCACTGGCTTCCACGCGAAGATGTCGCGGTTAGCCCGAAGGAAGTTGATGAGCGCGTCTTCCTATTTGGGGTCGAGGCTGGCCCCGATGGTGGTGGTCTTGCTGGGGTTGCCTGTTCCGAGGTCGATCGTCTTGACAAGAACCTCCTCAGGTGGCTGAGGCTTGTTGGCATTGTCAGACTTCTCCGGGATGTCGAGTTCACTTGTAGCAAGCTTCTTCGACGCGGCGTGGACCTCCATCATCGCGTTGGGTACTTGATTCGTAGAGGCGATTTCCACGTCTTCTGTGTCACAGTCGTGGGAGATCTTCAAGTCCCCTTGTAGAGAGAGTACACCCGCTGGGCTTGGCATCTTGAGTACCAAGTAGGTGTAGTGGGGCACCGCCATGAACTTGGCGATGGCCGGTCTGCCAAGGATGGCGTGGTAGGAAGTCTCGAAGTCCGCGACTTCGAACTTGATGTACTCGGTACGGTAGTTGTCCCGAGATTCCCCGAAGGTAACTGGCAGGACCACTGAGCCCAGTGGGATAGCCGCGTTACCGGGGACGATGCCGTAGAAGGGCGTGTTGCTCTTGGTGAGCATGTGGGTGATGTCGAGCTTCATCTTCTTCAAGGTATTGGTGAAAAGAACGTTGAGCCCGCTTCCACCGTCGATGAGGACCTTGTTGAGCTTGGACCCGCGACCACTAGCTTCAGGACGAGGGGAACCGTCCTGGTTCGGAGAAGCTGGTTCATTGATCCGCGCGGGAGAAGGTGATGGGTACCTCCGACCACCTGAGAGGGGTCGGAACCGCTGGCTCAATGCTCATGACTTCTCGACGGGTAGCCTTCTGCTCTCGCCTGCTGGGTAGTCCGCCGAAGAGGACGTTGACGGTCGTATCGGGTTCCTGGAAGTTGTCGTTGTCTCCGTCGGTCTTCTTCTTGCCCTTTTTATCATGAGGGTGCAGTGGCTCTGGTGTACCCTTGAGTGCATGCCTGAGCTGGTAGCACCGCTCAGTGGTGTGGTTGTCGTTCAGGTGCCACGGGCACTTCTCCTTCAACAGGTCTTTGAAGCCACCGGAGTTCTTCTTCGAGTTCTCTTTCGCAGGGCGCTGTATAGCCGCGACAGTGTTGTCTGGCTTGCGCTTGCGGTTGGGACCCGAGTAGTAGTAGTTGTTGTTGTTGTTGCGACCGTCTTGGTTCCCGTTGTTGCCGTTGCCGCCACCCGTGTTCTGCTTGCTCTTGCCGTGGATGGCGTCGTACTTGGCGTTGGCCTTGTCTTCTTCATCTGCCCAGGACGTGATCATGTCCTTGAGGTGGGGGATGGACTTGGGGTGGCGACGACCGAAGTCTTCGAAGGTACGGTGGTGGTAGAGGCCGTCTTGGAAGAGGTCGATGACCTCCTTGTCGGTGACGTCGACTACGGTAGCGCGCTTGTCAAAGAAGCGGCGCATGTACTTGCGGAGGAACTCACCTTGTTCCTGCTTGACCATGGCCAGGTCCATGCGAGTACCCGATCAGCCCATGGCGCCCGCGAAGTTGCTGGTGAACTGCTCCTTCAGCTGGTCCCACTTGTCGATCGAGTGCTTGTCCAGCGACTCAAGCCATGTGAGTGGAGCTTGGTCCAGGCAAAAGGGGAAGTAGAGGCACTTGGTGTCGTTGTTGCCGCCAGCATTCTCGATGGAGAGGGCGTAGCACCTGAGCCACTGGATGGGGTCCTGCTTCGCGTCGTACTTGGTGATCCCCAAAGGCATGATCTTGTCGGGGAGGAGCAAGTTGCGAAGTCGAGGTGAGAAGGCGGGGAAGCCGTCGTTGTCGTCTGCGGTGGTCGACTTCTTCCGCCGCAGCTCCTCAATCTTCTGGCGGGCGTCGTAGCCGCCCTGTGAGGCGCCAGAGGCGTGGCTGTTCGCGTGGCCTCGGCCGCCGCGACTACCGCTGCCACCGGCCCTCCTGTTGGCTCCATGGTTGGAGCTTTCGCCGTCGCTGCCGCCGCCGTTGGGTCATGGCCGCCGCCGCCGGCCGGAGCATGGTGAGGGACGACTTCGTGCTGTCTGTTGCCACCCTGTGGGGGTCCGCTGGTGTTGGAGCGAGTGCGGTTGGGCTGAGCGGGGAGCTCAGCTCGAGTACGGTTGGGACCATTGTTGGCGCTGCGACTTGTGGCTTCGTTGTCGTGGTGCCTGGCGGGAGGAGGTTGGTTGACCCTGTTGTCGAGCCGCATGAAGTAGGCGTCTTCAGCGAGCTTGGCGATGACCTCTCCAGCGCGTATGCCCTGAGCCTGGCGTGCGATCGCTGTGATCGACATGAGGCAATGCTCAGGGATAGTGTGTACTCTGCTCTCGACCGCCTCGAGAGCTTCCGTAAGATTGCGGACGGGGAAATTGTCGCGGAGGCGTCGGCGACGTTCGTTGCGCTTCCGGTTACGCTCACGTCGAGCGTCTCTGTCTGCAGGGGTCTCGTTTGCTAGAGCATCAGCAGAGAGCTCGTCGGAGGAGATGTCTTCAAGGTACTTGTCTTGGGCCGTCTCTGAAGGTCCTGGGGTGTCGCCGGCAGCCATGAAGACTTGGCGATCAGGGGTGCCAAGGCTGGACTCAGAAACCGCCACCTCCATTGGGGTGTTCGAGTCAGCTCGGGCAAGTGGTGTTCCCTCATGGAACGGTAGCGAGTCGATGTAGGCGACGTAGCATGAGTCTCCACTTATCAGGTCAGCAGGTTTGCGGTCTGGCCAGTAGACGAATCTCCCGGCCGGTGTGGACGTTATAACCAACCCAGAGGCCGGCCCTGACAAGGGATGCTCAGTGGAGTTGTCCTCGGACTCGGGATCGTAAGGGTCCGACCCGAACTCGAACTCGTATGCGGGGTTCGAGTAGAGCTCGGAGAGGGGGATGGAGTCCGAAGCGTGGCCGGGGGCGGTGTCGGAGTCCGAGTTATACTCGGGTACGGGCTCCTTGCCGGCCCAGTGCGAAGAGGGAGCCCCCGTGCAGGCCCGGCTGAGGATGCGGGGACCATGCGCGGAGCGCTCACGAGGTGAGGGGATCGCCTGTGATGGCTGGGCAGCTGGCTCGCATGGGATGGCCCATGGAGACGTCGAGTTCGAGTTGAAAGCGGACTCGAGCTCAAAGTCAGCGTGGTGGTTGAAGAGCGAAATTTCGCCGAACTTGTCGTCGAGTTCGCCTGTGACAACTTCAAAAAGCGTCACGAAGCCGGTCTTCGGGTTGGGCGTCATGGTTAGGCAGCGCTGGAAGGAGCCCGCGCCGTCTGCAGTGCAGACCCAAGCGCCGAACACAAAGGTGTCGCCGCGGTTGAAGGCGACGGTTGGCTTGAAGTAGACGGGAGCCGTCGAGTTCGCCATGTGATCTCGGGCGAGATCCCCTGCCTGGCGTGCCAGCTGTCGGTGTTTTAGACCGGCAACCTACTAAGGGGAGTACCCGAAGTAGATGAATGTGGCCTCGCTGAGATCGGTAACTCAAAGGAAGAGACACGTGGCACACAAATTAGACAGGTTCGGGCCACGAGGTGCGTAATACCCTACGTCATGTATGCTGTGTAGCTCTGGATTGATTGGGCATGATTACAAGATGGTGTAATAGTGCGCAGTGGATTGGATAAGATGCTAGAGAAAGGTCCCTGCCTCGCCTTATATAGTCCGGGAGGCAAGGTTACAAGTCGGAGTAGGGAGAGAGTACTAGTCGAGTACTTCTAGGAGTCTTCCATACAGTGCAGGACATGTACAGCTTCCTAACCGAGTACTTCTCCTCCGTAGTCCTTGTGCTCCACGCCATCAGGTGCCATGTAGCGCAAGCCGGGTAGTCCCAGGGGCCCACCGAGTGGTCGGTCCTGGTACCCACCGAGGTAGTGGGCCCAGGGAGGTCCATACGACAGGTTCTTCTAAGGTGGAAGGACCGGGTTGTAAAACTGGAGAAACTCGGGGTGTCTTTAGCAAAAGCGCGCGGCTAAGGCTTAAGGGCTGGATCTGATCCATCGGATCAAGATCAGACGGTGGAGCTCTAAACGCTGGGTTGACCGGTAAGGGAGAGTTTTTTGACCGGGGCTTGACGCGATCTGGGCCGTTGATCTGCGATCCGGCGGCCATGAACTCGCGCAAGCGGACAGCGGCGGGCGCGGCGGCGGCGGGCGGCGCGCGGCGGCGCGGCGACGGTGAGCGGCGGCGCAATCTCAATACGGCCGCGGGGTGCACCGTTTGCCGCGGGGTTTGCACGGGACGTCGAGCACGCGCGTGCGAACTCACCGAGAGGCATCCCGTGGCGTCGGCGACGACGCGCGGCGCGCGCACGGCGGACGGCGGCGGCGGCGGCGCTCCGGCGAAGACGGCCGGCGCGCGCGGGGGCACGAACATCCAAACCAACGGCACCGGTGGGCTCCTTACAACGCGGCGATTCCACCGAGCAGCACCAAGGAGACCGACCGGCGGCGAGACGGCGGCGAGCGGGCGGAATCCGAGCGACGGGCGCTCGACGAGCTAGGGTTAGGAGGCGGCGCCTGGTGCACGAGGTAGGGCGACGCGGGGCCGACGGCGCCTTAAATAGGGGAGAGGGGGATCGCCACGGCATGCGGGCCCACGCGGGGGGGGGGGGGGGGGAGGGGCGGCACGGACGCCGAGTCGGGGTCCAACCCGAGCTCGACCCGGCTCGGTCGCAAGGCGCGGCGGGGGCGCGAGGAAGCGGATGACGGGTGGCCCCGCCCGTCAGCGACAGGAGGCGGCGCTCGCGGGGACGGTGGATGCGGGCCGCGCTGGGCCGGGAAGTTTAGCTGGGCTGGGCTGCAGGCGGAAAGAAAAAGGGTAGGTTGGGCTGCCTGCGCAGGGGAAGGGAGGAAGTTGAGGGGCCACCAACAGACTTCGCCGGATTGGGCTGCAAAAGCGCAACGACGCCGGCGGGCCGCGAGCGGGGCAGAGCTAGAGGAGCAGTGCTGGGCCAAAAAGAAGAGAAAGAGAGTGGGGGGAGGAAGAGAACCTTTTCAAATTTTTAAAACCACTCAAACAAATGAATTCAAACAAAGGTTTGAATTCACACACTCAAAACAATGCACCAGCATGTATGCAACAGTCCACCGCCGATCCACGGCTGCGCCAGCCGTCCATCAAGGGATCAACGGCCATGATCCGCCCGCGCCGCTGGTCAAAGTTGACCGTAACGGTCAACAGAGTCTTTCCTCTGTCATTTTGTATAAACCCCCTGTAGTTTTGAATATCACAACTGTGCCCTTCCACCTATAGGAATCTTTTCATGAGGTCCCTATTTCTTCTGTTTAAGCCCCTGTCCTTCCTAGTTTTCCCACCCAAGGTCCCAATCTTGTCTTTTTACGTTATAAACCCCTAATTTATATACGAAATTGTGTTTTATCCCCTGGTTTCTTGCATTTAGGTCCCTGGAAGCCCTGTTTCTTCACAGAAAAGCCTCTAAACCTTGTTTTGGCCGTATCTTTTGCGTTTTAGCTCCGTTTCCACCGTTTCGAGTTGCGGTAGGTTTATATCAACTCAAATTATGTGTTAGAGCCAATGTTGAACATGATGATTTGTTTTATAATTTATTAATTATTAAATATGATTAAATCCGTATACACATGCTTTTCTAATTAAAATCCTATTAGAGTTTAACACGTGTTTTCATAAGAAAGTTAATATGATTAATACTAGTTAAATATTTCTTATAATTAAAATATAATTAGATGTATACCTTGGTTTTCATTGTCAAACATAATTGGATTAATGATTATGCAATTTGCTTTCTAATAAAAGGCAACATAGGTTATATCTCGAGTTTTCTTAATTAATTGTTAATTTGATTAATGTGAATATAAATGTGTTTTTAAGTTATAATTTGATTAGTACAACTCGGAATATAAAGATAACCGCTCAGATGCTTTTACATGCTTCTTTTAAATTAAATATTTAATTTGCATAAATCATACTTGAATATTTATAAATAAAATTGAACTAAGTTTACATTGTATTTTAATACAAATATAACTTGCTTAATTATAAATAGGGTATTTCTCTGAGATAACCTATACACATGATTTTACTTAATTAAAAGATACCTAGCACATAGCTAGCTCTTGTATGTGATCATCCAAATCTCCCGATAGTTCCGAGTGTTTCTGAGATCGCGTTCCTAGAGCCAAACCTTGTTCTCTCTTTAAGCTTTTTATGCTTGGTGTATTGTTTCATTTATTGTATGTTTTCATGTGTGCTCGTGGATATCTTGCCAGATTCAAGTGAGCAACCAATTGAAGTGGATCAAGAGCAAGTGTTTGAAGAAGAAGAACCCCAGTGTTTAAGCAAGGAAAGCATGTGGACTTCTCCCCCTGCATATTCTATTTTTGTCCCATACAACTTGCATGATAACTAAGTTTACATTTAAATGTTGTCTTGCATAAATTTGATGGGAAATCACCTTTTTTCAAGACATGACTAGAATTTTATCCCTTTACCTTGGACAACCCTTTTAAATAAATGTGCTAGGTAGAAATGTTTAGTTGCTTTACCTTGGGATGGTTAAAATGAATCTTTACAATATGATGAATGTTGATCATGATAACTTTGGTCAAAGATGATGCTTATGGTTAATAACAAGATCATATGTTATAATTGGATCATGGAGAACCACCCAGGAAAATAGTGCAACCACAGTCCATATGGCTTTGGCTTAGCCAATTAATTAGGTGTGTGGAATTATCTGACAGCCTTATCCGAAAGGAGCACAGGGGGCCGGAGTTGAAGGCGTATAGCCCGGTTCTTTTGGGGTAGCAGCCTTTGCTAAGGTGCTGACCACTAGGGAGGGTTATGGTCCGCTTCGCTACTGTAACTATCGCGGGCTATTGGTCTTCTACATATCCGTGTAAATGCTTCGTAGTGGAGCCCTAGCCACTCACCTCGGAGGTGTATAAGGGCCTGATCAACCCGGGTAACTTGGGGAACACGAGTTGCGGTGAAGGTGTACAACCTCTGCAGAGTTAAAACTGATCGATTAGCCATGCTCACAGTCAAGAGTGGCCTGGACCCTCACATGATTAATAAACTTGAAGATGGAATTAAATTTTGGTTTGTGTATGGGTTGAGATGGAAAGTTTTCTAAAGTCTTTTTAAGTGGGATGGTATAAACCTATATCTAGTAATAGGTGCTTGCTAATAAAATTTGACAAACATTAAAATGCTAAACGCTGCAAAACTCTTAGCCTATTCTTGATAGCCTTGCATCTTCCCCCACTTGCTGAGCTCCTGTAGCGAACATGGCCTCATATGCCATTTGTTCGGAGTTTGATTTTGGTGATTCATGACAACACGATCAATAGGACTAACCATATTGTTTGAGCATGTCTTTGTAGACATTTCTAGGTCCCAAGGATGCAAGAAAACCCCATGCAAAAATGCCAAAACAAAGGGTCAAAACCGAGCAAGAAAAGGAAAAGAGAAGACACCGTCGGATGAACCGACGGTCCCTCAAATACAAGCGTCGATGCAATCGTCGGACGAGTTGGTGCACAGGGTCAAACCCTAGGTACCGTCGGATGAACCGACGGTCCATTATTTAGTAGCGTCGGACGAGTTGCAGAGGAAGTGCAAGGAAGACAGTAGCACCGGATGATCTGACGGTCTGAGTGAGGACCCCGTCGGTCTATCCGACGCTTAGCTTGAATTCATACAGAGACGCGCCAAGACAGAGCCTTCAGCACCGGATGATCCCACGCCCTGGTCAAGGTGAAGCATCGGTCTATCCGACGGTCAGTTGGAAGCTAACAGTAACGACTTGGACGCGAGGCCTTCAGCACCGGATGATCCGACGTGGCGTCGGAGCATAGCGTCGGAGTAGTTGTGTCAAAGAACCTCAACGGCTACGTGACGTGGGAGGGGCACCGGATGAACCGACGCCCTGGAAAAACATAGCGTCGGATCATACGACGGTACCTTTTTCAGAGCTTTTAGCCAACGGCTAGTTTGATGCCTTGGGCTATTTATACCCCCTCCACTCACCCATTTGAGGTTGCTGGATTGTGTGGAAGTGCAGAGGAGTTCAAGACACATTCAAGATCATATCCAATCCATCCAAGTGCTTAATTGCTCATCCTTAGACTTGCATATGCTTTGTGTATGTGCTTAGTGCTAGGCTTAGCTTAGAGGCGAGTGAGTGCAAGGTTGTGCCAACCTTGTGAGGTGATTCTTGAGTGAATCTCGTTGTACAAGGTTCGCCGGAAGCCTTGGGGCCTAAGTGGCTCATCGGAAATCGTCATCGACCCTCCGGCTTGGTGTGGAGCGGCGAGGACACTTTGTGCGGGGGACGTGGAGACCCCCTTCCTTGGTGGAGAAGCTCCTTAGTGGAGGTGGCATCAAGGTGACCAAGGGAGCTTGACAAGTGCCTAAGTGGCTAGCCTTTGTGGCGAGTCAAGTGGTGCTCTTGGGAGAGACTTGGTGACCGGGAAGCAATACACTTGTGTGAGTGCTTCAACAACGTGGACTAGGGGTGGCTTAGTGCCTACCGATACCACGGGATAAATCGCGTGTCAAGAGTTTGCTTCCTCTCATCCCCTTTACGTTTCCGCATTTACTCTATTGCAATCTTTTCTTGCCTCTACTTTCCTAGAGTAGTATCATGCTAGGATTGGCTATAGGTTGCAAACCTTCTTTTGGGATGGGAGTTTCACACAAGAACAATGTTGGGGAATTCAGGAAAACCCATCACCCTCGAAACGTCAAGTTTGACAAAGTTCATGAGACATGTTTTGCAGGGGCAGGAAACTCACGATTTTTGGAAGCATGGAACCTATAAAGCCTCGAATTCGCGAAAGTGTGAAGCTCGGGGATCTTGATTCGGTGAAGTAATGGGGTCACGAACATGCGAAAGCCCGGAACCTCGAGCTGGCGATGGCGCGAACTTCGGAGGACAGCCGATTCGGGAATTTGTCGAGGGCCCAGTTCAGGAGTCACACGCGAGGACATGCGCGAACCGGCGGAGAAGCAAGGCTGATTCGGGAATCTGTTGAGGACCCAGTTCGGGAGTCACGCGGGAAGACATTCACGAACCGGCGGAGAAGCAAAGTCAAAGTTGTTGTCCCAAAAAGTCTGGGTTTAGAGTGTGAACTAGTGGCAGATTTGTAAATATCTTAGGCGAAAAACACATTCTTCTATGCGTTCACACTAGGAATATTCTCTGAGCTTGAGGGTGTTTTCGGTATGTAAAAGTCCCTTCATCTCCCTATAAAAGGGGGCGCGAGGGCACGTGTAAACGGATTCAGACTTTTTGGAACTTGTGCAATTTGCAGAGGGAATCACAGTCTCTTTGCGCTCTCACTTTGCACTTGAACGTGTTAAGAACTCTCTCTCTCGTGTTAGGGCTGTCATCCGAATTTTTCGGGTAACCCCCCAACATTGGCGCCCACCATGTTCTAGCCGAAGAGAAACTCACGATGCCACCTCAGAAGAAATCCAAGAAGAACGTTCCGGCAGAGGCAAATCAAGGCGATCACCATCCTACCCAAAGGAATGAAACCTCTTTCGTGCCTGAATCTTCTAACACAACAGACCAAGAACGAAGAGCAAAGCTTGAAGCTCTCATGAAAGCAAGAGCAGAAAAAACAGCTCATACCCAAGAACAACCTGCTGAACCGCAAGAGTTTGAGAATGTGGATGATGATGATGACACCATAGACAGGGAGTTACGAATGGTTCAGCAAAAGATACGGCGGAATTCGCGAGAAAGACAAAGAAAAGTTCGCAGCTCAGTTGCAAGCGAAGAGAAAAATCTCTGAAAAGCTAGAGCAGCTGAACAAAGCAAAAGAGCAAATCGAAGCGATACAGAGAGAAATTGACGAAATGAAAGAACAAGAAAACAGTTCCCTGTGGCAGGAGTCACCGCACCAGAACGCTGGGCCGGCAAGAGAACCCCCGAAAGAAAATTTCTTCACGTGAAATGGAGTCTCACACTTCGTGGATCCTGAATCTCCGCTATCGATTGGGCTGCAAACAGCACCTTGGCCACCGAAGTTCGAGCCTGTCTCTCTCCCCAAATACAACGGCTTCGGAAACTCCAGGCAGTTCCTCATGAGATATGAATCAGCTGTGAATTCGGCAGGAGGGGACGATGTCGCATTGGCCAAATCCTTCATCATCGCTTGCGAAGGACCAGTACTGAATTGGTATTCACTGCTGCCTCCACATTCAGTCTACAGCTGGGTAGACCTCAAGACAAAGTTCATGCAAGCATTTCAGATGTTCCACGACACAACAGCGGAAGCATCAGATTTGTATAACTGCAAGCAGAAAGACAGAGAACCACTGCGGAACTTCGTGAGAAGGTTCATGCAACAAAGGTCTCAAATCCCCGAAGCTGATGACAAAACAATGATCAACGCACTGATCAAAGGTCTCACCCGAGGGCCAACAGCTTCGCATCTCACAAGAAAGAAACCCAAGACAGTTGAGGAACTCTTTCACGAATTGGAGGAGTACATTTTGTCAGATGATGACCATCGCAGAAGAGTGGCTGAGCGGAACGAGGCAAGACAAAGCAACAGAGAGATGACATGGAGGGCACCACTCCTGACAAAATCAAGGCTCTAGTGGAAATGCAAGATCCAGTTTCAGTGAAAGATGTGCAGAAACTGACAGGGAGAGTAGCTGCCCTTAACAGATTCATTCCCAGAGCTGCAGAAAGAAGCTTACCGTTCTTCCAAGTCCTCAGAAGTGCTAAGAACTTCCAGTGGTCTGAACCTCAGAAGCAAGCCTTCCAAGAATTGAAGGATTACTTGTCCACCATGACCAAACTCTGTCCTACCGAACCTAAATCGCCACTTCTGCTATATGTGTCTGCATCAAATTCGGCAGTGAGTGCAGTGCTGGTGCAAGAAAAAGAGGAAGAAGGAAAGCTCAGACAAATTCTCGTATACTTTGCTTCTGAAGCATTGTTTGGTTCCAAAATCTTCTATTCCGAGCTGGAAAAAATCGCATACGCGGTCATCATGGCAGCAAGGAAGCTAAGGCATTACTTCGAGGGTCACAGAATAAGAGTCATCACCAACCAGCCGTTGAATGACTTGTTCGCAAATAGAGAGGCATCCACCCGAATCATCAAGTGGGGCGTTGAGCTCTCTGAGTACGTGGTAGACTTCGAGAGAAGAAGTGCAATAAAATCGCAAGTCCTAGCAGATATTGTCGTGGACTGGACTTCACCTACTTAGAACCTCGAGGAAGATGCACCCGAACCTTGGATAGTACAGTGTGACGGGGCCTGGTGTTACAAAGGGGTTGGAATTTCGGCTGTTGTGACGTCCCCGACGGGCGTGGTCATAAGATACGCAGCTCAGCTCGTATTCGCGAACAATGAGCATTCCACGAACAACATAACGGAATACGAAGCTCTTCTGTTGACATTACGGAAAATGAGAGCCTTGGGGCAGCAGACCTTCATAATCAGAACGGATTCAAAAGTGATCCAAGAACATATCGAGAAAGAAAGCGAGGCAAGGAATCCTGTTCTCATGAAATATATGGAAAAAGTCAGAGAAATGGAAAAACACTTCAAAGGGTACTCAGTCCAGCATATCCCAAGGGATGACAACAATGAGGCAGACAAACTAGCGAAAGCGGCAGCTAGAAATCAAGAGCTACCCCCAGATGTGTTCTTTGAAATCATCAGAGAACCGTCCATCAAGGATTCGAGAGCCAAAATCGTGAATATAGTAGAAACCCCTGATTGGAGAGCAGAAATCATGGCTTATCTGAGAGGACACTACGAGCCACAAAACGAGATAAAGGAGAAAAGACTGAAGCAAAGGGTTCGGGGATACACAGTAGTGAATGGAGAACTATACAAGTCAGGAGTCACCGAACCTTGGCTGCGGTGTATCACCTCCAAAAAAGGTCAAGAACTCCTAAAGGAAATCCACAGCGGATTCTGCGGAGCGCATATAGGCACTAGGGCTTTGGCCGGGAAGGCGATAAAGCAGGGATTCTATTGGCCTACCATAAACATTGATGCCAAGGCGTTAGTTCGGCAATGCGAAGCATGCCAGAAAATGGCAAATCAACAGAATCTGCCTTCAATGCCAGTTCACCTGATTCCACCGACTTGGCCTCTGCAAAGGTGGGGAATGGATCTAGTGGGCCCGTTGCCAACGACTCGGGCAAGCTGCCGATTCCTTGTACCGTGGCGATTGATTATTTCACAAAGTGGGTAGAGGCAAAACCACTCGCAAATATCAAAGCAACAACAATTCAGAAATTCTTTTGGCAGAACATAGTATGCAGGTTTGGGGTTCCTAGAGAACTAACGGTTGACAATGGCAAACAGTTCGACTGCTACACCTTCAAAGAATATTGCAAAACCTTGGGCACTCAGGCAAAATTTTCGTCAGTATATCACCCATAGTCTAATGGGGCAGTTGAAAGAGCCAATGGCCTGATTTTTTCGGGAATCAAGAAATGCTTGTTCGGCCAGAAAAAAAGGAAAGTGGGTGGATGAACTTCCGAAGGTGATCTGGTCCCACAACACCACAGTATCAAGAGCAACAGGTTTTACGCCTTTTCGCCTACTTTTCGGGACTGAGGCTATGACGCCGGAGGAAATCAAGAATGAAAGCATGAGAGTCTTGAAAGGAAAAGAGATAGAGGAAATTGATAAGAAGGTAGAAAAGGACATGATCGAGCTGACAATCCTTGAAGCCGCAGAAAACATTGACAAATACCAAAGAGAAACAAGGGCATGGAGAGACAAGAAGGTGGTCCGAAAGGACATCAAAACTGGTGATCTTGTGTTGAAAAGGAAGAAAAATTGGGAGAACCCAGGAAAACTTCATGAGTCATGGGAAGGGCCTTACATCGCCAGGGAAACAGATATGCCAGGGGCTTTTCGCTTGATGGCGCAAACTGGCGAAGAGTTGCCATATTCATGGAATGCTAACAGTCTAAAAAGGTATTATCCATGAAAACCCTAGTTGTAGCTAGATGTAACATATAGTAGTTTTTCGATTTTCGTAAGTTTGTATTCTAGAAAGCTAAAAAATCTGAATCACGTGTCTATAAGTGATTTCGGGAGAAAAAATTAGTTTTACTTTTTCTAGTCGCATTAGAATAAGAAGGACCATACTCTTTTCCTTGCAAAGGGGTCCCTAAATCAAGAGGCAAGGTTTTTAACGAGGCGGATCCTATGTAAATACTCTTCGTGATATATGTATAAAAAGAGTCTTCCCCCAAATCGCGTATTTTCAGAATTCCATCGTGAAAAAAGGAAAGTTCGTGAGAAAGGCTTCGTGATAGCCAGAATTCCATCGTGAAAAAAGAAAAGTTCGTGGGAAAGGCTTCGTGATAGCCAGAATTCCATCGTGAAAAAAGAAAAGTTCATGAGAAAGGCTTCGTGATAGGCAGAATTCCACCATGAAAAAAGAAAGTTCGTGAGAAAGGCTTCGTGATAGCCAGAATTCCATTGTGAAAAAAAGAAAGAAAGTTCGTGAGAAAGGCTTCATGATAGCCAGAATTCCATTGTGGAAAAAGAAAGAAAGTTTGTGAGAAAGGCTTCGTGATAGCCAGAATTCCATTGTGGAAAAAGAAAGAAAGTTCATGAGAAAGGCCTCGTGATAGCCGGAATTCCATCGTGAATAAAGAGGCCCGAGACAACGACAAGTTGTGGCCTAGAAAATCCCATCCACGAAGGGATTCCCACCAAAAAAGGCCGGAGACAACAACAAGTTGTGGCCTCAAATCCCATCCACGAAGGGATTCCCACCGAAAAGGCTCGAGACAGCAGTAAGCTGTGGCCTAGAATCCCATCCACGAGGGGATTTCCACCGAAAAAAGTCGGCAGGATGATTTCGAGAAAGTGAATGCGTAGGGGGTTGCCGCCAGATTTTTTTTAGCGTAAATTGCCGAAAAGTTTTTCGTGATAACATCGTTGTAAGAAAGGGGCAAGGGGCTCGTGCGAAAAATCGTAGAAAGTCTTGGTTGAAGCAACTGAGGGTTGCAGTATCAACCGGGGCAAGTCTGCCAGTTGAAACAAGTCCACAAAATTCGAAAACAAATTTTGTCGACTTGTGCGACGACGGTTCGAATTTTCAAAAATTAACGAAGATTACTCCTAAAGGTGTACTCGATCGAAATACGCGAACTGTAAGCTTCATCAACATGCCCTCAAAGTTTTCATGCAAAACGGCAAGGTGGGGGAGGGTGACGTTTTTTCAAGAAAAAATGTATTCGTTGCCTTATTTGCATAAAAACTTCCGAATAATACATCAACGATTACAGCAGTCAAAGCAAAATTTAGAGTGAAAGCTCTACAACATGTCCTGGTTTACAAACATTGTTTTCGGCCATATCACTAGCATAAGCGAAGTCAGACGTGCCTGCTAAGGGGCTAAGTGGCTCCATCTTCGGAATTTTTGCGGAGCGCGAAGTAGAGGATGCAGAACGTCCCTTCTTACGAAACAAGAAAAATGAAGAGAGATCAAAACAGCCCATAGAAAATTTAAGCGAAGTCTCAAGCCAAAAATCGGAGAAGTCTTGTTCGGGATGAGCCCGCTTGAACAGGCGCCACACTTTGCCACTAACAAACATCCTATCTCGATGAATTCATAGTGGCAACACGTCCTGCGCAGGTCCAGCTTGCAGGACCTGCGCAGGTTAAAGTATACAAAACATTTGTTCAGAAAAAACTAAGTGAATCTACACAAATGTACAGGCAGCCTTAAGGGTGTGCAAGGTTTGGACAAAGCATCTAATTCGTGACATCCACCTTCGGAGAACTATCTTCGTGCTCGGAAGCTTGCCCGTCGTTGCTGCCCTCATCGCTGCTACTGCTGCTACTACTGCTGCTGCTGCCGCCTGAACCCCCTTCGCCTGAGTTGCTCGAATCTTTGCAAGAAGTTGACCCTTCGAGGGACGCAGCGATGTTCTCGCGATTCTCCTCCTCGTTTAGCTGAGAAAGAAAGAAAAGAAATGTGAAGGGAATTCGAGAGACTGAAACATCGATGGCCGGTACAAGTGACGAAATCGAACAAAAAACTACCTCAGCAAGTTTAGAGCGCGCAATGACCTTGACGACCTCCTTCCCACTGGTCAGCCAAAACTCCCTCGCGAACTTGTTCTTGATGGCCTGAACATCAGCATTGGTTTGGATGATAGAAGTGCTTGTGGCGCTAGGAAATTGGGAGATCGCGTCGCGGAACTTCGCCAAATCGGCGCAGTCATAGTCATGAAGAATCTTTAATATACTTTCCATTGAGAAAGCAGCCGTGAAGTCGCTAGCGTCGGAGATTACTTCAGAGAGGGCCTGGAACTCAGTTTCCATCCAATCCATAAATTCGGGAATCTCAATGTTATCTGGAAGAGGAGCTGGACGAACGTCGAACTCGTTCCGTGACTTCTTGTATTCCTCATAAAGTAGTTTCAATTTTTCCAGAATTTCAGAAGTCTTCCTCTTCGAGGCTTCGTTCTGCTCCGCAAGTGCTTTCTCGAGATCCTGGATTTTACGATCTTTTGTGCTCAGAGACTTAGCAAGGCTGGCGTTGTTGGTGCGAAGATCTTCGGCAATTTTCATAGCCCTCTCGTGTTTCCCCCGAAGATTCTCGATTACACTGAGGTCATCTTCGTTTTCCAGTTCCTTCTTGGACTGCTGAAGAGCCGACTCCACGAGCTTCTTTTCATCTTGACTTATCTTCAAAGCCTCCGCCAACTCAGCCACCTTCTTCTCAAGTTCTACGTTCGCGGATTGTGCGAGGGCGAAGCTACGCTTGAGTTCCTTAGATTTCTGGGAAAGTTGCTTGTTCGCCTTCTCTTGTTCAACGAGCCGCTCGACGGCAACTTTCCCGAGCCTAGAATGTTTGAGTGCATAGTCCTCCTGAAAGCGCGCTAGCTTCGAGGGAGAGTAAGAGTGCAAAAGATCCTTGAATTCTGAAAAATTCAAGATTAAAGTCTCAGATCAAAATTCAAGAATCGGAAAAAGCATGAAAAAAAAGTGAGAAGGAACGAACCCTGCTTGCTGAAATGTTGCATGGTGACCTGCTTCGCCGAACCAGAAGAAGCCTTACCCTGAGGCGAAGGGGTGGCTTTGGGAGTAGGATGAGGCCCTTTCTCAGAACCCGAAGCAGCTCCTTCAGGTTGTCCCGAGCTCTCCCCTCTTGATTCATCAACAGTCATAGATGATTTCCACAGTGTTAAAATCTTAGAAGTCTTGCTCCCAACGCCAGTTGTCTCGAAGCCAACACTTAATAACTTGTCGCGATGAGACGTACCAAAACTCTTGTTGAAAGCAGCCAAAGAAGGAGAGGGAGTTTGATCTTCGGGAACAACCTCCCGAACTTCGACCAAGGGAGCATGTTCGGTAGGATTCTCCCCCCTTTGTACGGTGAGCTCAAGTTCCTTGGCGAATTCGGGGGAGGCTTCATCCCGAGAGCGAGCGGGTGGAGAGATATCGGCAGCAGGGGCTTCGGCAGCAGCGGGGGCTTCAGCGGGGACAGTAACTTCAGCTTCGGCAGTGGTCTTAGCAGTAGCAGGTACAGACTCCTTGCGAACTTCAGGAGCAGCATCTGAAAAGGAATCAACATCCACGAATTCATTCTCAGAAACCGACGGACAGTTGTCTCGAAAGTTAAACAGAGGCCAGAAGCAAACACCTTTCCAGCTGTCTGCTTCCACGAAGACGTCGTCGTCGAAGGCGGAGGGAACTCGCCGAACACCGACGGAAGAAACTTTCTTCACCGCCTTCTTCAACTTTTTGCAGCTCATCTGGGCTAGGCCCGAAGCCGCCTGGAGTTCTGCATTCGAAGTTCGTTCAGAAGTCTTGCGCTTGCGCTTCGACGATTCCAGGGATCTCGTCCTTGATGGCTTGACCCTAAAGGAAGTGCCTTCGCTGACAGATGATGAGCCTCGTTTCGAAGACCTTATTCGTGGGGCGTCGATGGGGGCAGCCGAACAACTGGCCACTGCAACTGCGGGAACCTTCATCTTGGGACCCGGACCTCGAGAATTGAAAGACTTGTCACCGCAAGCCTCAGAGAACACGCGATTGATCCTTCTCTTGTGCTTCACGAGAGCCTTGTAAGCCTTGTACTCGTTCATGGTGTATTCGCCGATCATGACGTTCACCCTTTTCTCTATCTCAACCATGAAGGCGTCAGCACTCTGATCTTCACGAAGTTTAATCCCGAACTTCGGGAAAGGCACCTCTTGCGCGGCCCAGTTGACCTTGAGGTATACGATCTCAGTGGGAGCCCAACCACTCGAAATAGGCCAGATCCGGGCGGCCACGAACTCTTCAATGATATCGCGGCCACCAAGTATGGTACTGGCAAGATGAAATGCACTTTCGCAGGTCCTAATCCCTAGGGCCCGCTGATTGAATTCGGCCGTGTTCACCGCTGTCAGGGGCGCAATCGGGCAAGACAAGGGATGAGTCGGGCCGGTGTAGCCGGGAACTTCAGACATGTTGACCTTCAAATAAAACCAATGAGAGTTCCAGTCCTCGGTAAGATTAGACTTGCAGCAGGGAGCAATCTGAATTCGGGTGATTCCCTTTCAGGTGTTCTGGCGACGGGTGTTGAAGGTGCAACACGCATGCTGGGTGTGATAGAACTGCCCATCGCTGCCCTTGATAACTTCGGGGATAATCACCAGTTCATAGAATCTAGCAAAAGCGTAGACGCTGGGGTTGCAGCCGAAGGTCTTCATGATCCAAATGAACTTTGACATCTCAAGAAAAGACGTCGGCGAAATCTGGTGAATCTTCACCGAAAAGGCATCCAGAATAGCCGGCAGAATTGGGTCGCAGGGGAACCTAAGTCCGCAGATGAAAAAATCGCGAAAGACCACAAATTCCCCGTCCCTAGGGGTAGGGATTTGCTCATCAAGCGGGGCTCGCCCAGCGCCCGAGGGAAAGAACCCGGCTCTTTCATACTCCCGAATCATATTTGTTGTGACTTTCGACTCTCCGAAGGCGAGTGAGGGTGGCAGCGGGCCGGTAGTCTTTGCTTTGACCAAATCACTGATGTCGGCATCCACATCCTCGATATCCTCGCCGTCATCAGATTTAACTTCCCCATCTTTACGACTCCTAGAGCCGCTAGGAGAGCAGGCATCTTCGGTTGGTGCGGCACGCTCAGCACCTTCGACAACTGGGTCGACTGGGAGGCCAGCCGCAATAAGTCCTTCGGTAGTCATGGGTCGAGCAGTGCTTTTAACTGGAGCCATCTAATCAACAGAGATAAACATACGAAGCAATAAGAACAACGTTCGAGAATGAAGCTCATAGAACAAAGATAGCACTGCAGCAAAGTATGACAGATAGGAATCGAAAGAGAAAAATAAGGTAATACCTTAGAAAGATGCGAAGAGAACCGGGAGTTCGCGAACTTTGCAGAAGAAGACGAAACTCCGCGAGCAAGAAAGATGCACGAATCGTAAAAAGCAGGAACGCCGTAAAACTTTTTAACAGCGGCAGCCGCCTATTTATAGGGGCAGGGAGGGGTAGTTCCGCGAAACTTGCCTCGATCCGACCGTTCTAGGGTTCCCGGGCGACGTGTGTCCCCTCCGACGTTCCGAGGGTGACGTTTTTTACTAAATTTCCGAAGGGTTCGTGGAATCGGATCGTCGGAGTCAACCCACTTCCCCGAGGGGCTAGTGTTGGGGAATTCAGGAAAACCCAAAAAGTCCGAGTTTAGAGTGTGAACTAGTGGCAGATTTGTAAATATGTTAGGCGAAAAAGACATTCTTGTATGCGTTCACACTAGGCATATTCTCTGAGCTTGAGGGTGTTTTCGGTATGTAAAAGTCCCTTCATCTCCCTATAAAAGGGGGGCGCAAGGGCACTTGTAAACGGATTCAGACTTTTTGGAACTTGTGCAATTTGCAGAGGAAATCACAGTCTCTTTGCGCTCTCACTTTGCACTTGAACGTGTTAAGAACTCTCTCTCTCGTGTTAGGGCTGTCATCCGAATTTTTCGGGTAACCCCCCAACAAACAACCATAGTTGCACATATAGATAGTATGTTCTAGTTTACTTGTGTGTAAAAGTAGTGAAGCCATAGGTTAAGGTTTTTAGTTGCCTAATTCACCCCCTCCCCCTCTTAGGCTAACGGGCATCCGATTCCTTACAAGTGGTATCAGAGCCGGGACTCACTTCCTTCACAAGGATACACCAATTCAATTGGTAAATTGTGAAAACCGGCTCATTGGAATGGTTAGGCTTCACCGCCTAGTGAGTTGCTCTTTAGAGGGATGAAAGGGGTGGATACCTTAGGTTTGGCTCCACATTTCGATGGCACGGGCTATCCTCGGTGGAAGGTTCTCATGGAGGCCTATTTCCAAGCAAGGGATCTTGATGTTTGGAGAGTCACCGATGAGGGCATGAAAAATGGTACTAGAAAGGAAAAGCAATTTGATGTGATTGCTAAGAGTATCATTTTGTCCTCACTAGATGTAGGCGTTTTCAATAGAGTTTTTACTTGTGAAAATGCTCATGAGCTATGGAAAACCATCAAGGAGCAAAATGAAACTTCAAAAGAAGTTGCTAATGAAATATACGGTTGTCTCCTTGAGGAATTCAACAGCTTTAAGCAACTTGCTAATGAAAATGTCGAATCTATGTACTCACGCCTAAATGTGCTTGTCAATGAGATTAATGCCTTAGGTGTGAAGGACATCACGGACTTGAACATCAACCGCAAGATCCTCCAAAGTCTCCGAAAGCCCGACTATGACTTGGTGAAAGCAATCATCTACGAGAAGAAGCTCGAAGATTTGAAGCCATCGCACATCTTGAGCAAGATCATGGCACATGAGCTTCAACTCATGCCCAAGTCAAAGAAGGCGCCCCAAGAAAAGCCCCAAGAACCATCTTCTCCAACCACAAGCCATGCTCTCTCAAGCCGACAAGAGAAGGTGTTGAGTAGAATGGCTACTCATGGAAGCTCAAGTGAGGATGATGGTGACAATGAAGATTCCTCAAGTGATGAAGAGGTTGAATCTATGGTGGCCGAGTACGTGAAGAAGATCTTCAAGTATGTGAATAAAGTCAACATGTACGGCTACAACATCCACTTGAGAGAAGGGCGTCATCATCAACACATCAAGTTCACCAAGATCAAGCACAAGCCCAAGAAGAAGGTGGTCAAGGAGAGAAGACCAAGGCAAGAAGCAACCTTCGCCGTCCGCAAGTGGACGAGTGGTGGATCAAGTTCTTCTAGCTCAAGCGATGAATCAAGAAAGAACTTCACCACCCGCTTCATGCAAGGTCCTTCATCATCACACATGTGCTTTATGGCCAAAGGTATGGAAAGCAATGTAAGTGATGACGAATCCGACACCACCTCTCTCAATGATCTTGTTGAGCTAATCCATGAGCAAAAAGGAATGCTTGAACAACAAGCCAATGAAATCAAAGAACTCAATGCTCTCAATGATCTTAGTGACACCCTTGCTACAAATTATGAACATTTCTTGTGCAAATTCAAATTGCTTAGCAAGGAGTGTGATGAGCTAAAACCTAAGCTTGAGAGCAATGAGACTAAAACAAGTAATTCCTTTGAGCTTGATGAAACATCTATCCCTTGTGCAATTCCTATCTCCAAGGTAGATGCTTCAACTTCTTGCATTGATTAAATTGATGAATCTTGCTCACCATCTTTCCATGAGAATGTTGTTGTAGAAACATGTGATTATCTCATAGGCAAGGAAAATGATGAGCTCAAGCAAGAAGTGAAATGGCTCCGAGAGAGGTTGGGAAACTTGATGGGCAAGGGCAAGAATGATGAAGAACAAGTGGACATCTCTCAAGACATGAAGAGCCAAGTCCAACCTTCTCAAGATAACCATGATCCCATGGTGAAGAAGCTTGAGAAGGGTACAACTGTGACTTGCTACAAGTGTCATGGAGAAGGGCACAAGTTCTACAAATGCCCTCAATTTGTCAAAAAGATGGACAAGGGCGCAAAGAAGAAATTGAAGCCCACCATCAAGAGCTCCCTCATCTACACCAAGCCCAACCGCAAGAACAAGACCAAGAGCAACACCTACGTCATCAAGAAGAAAGCAAATGGCAAGGTGGTTGCACACAAGATTGGGAAGATGAAGGAAGAGCGGGGTAGGAACCAACCCATTGGTGCCCAAGGAAGTCATCACCAACATGAAAGGGCCTCAAATGGTTTGGGTTCCGAAGGCCACTTGAAGGCCATAAGCGGGGACTTGGGAGGCTTGGCACAATCAAGATGAGAAGATTCAAGCCTATAAGCCAAGCTTGCAAATTGGAAATGTGTTGCCCAAGCTCCCCGGTTGAGGTAATGGAAACTAGTACCTATTTCTTGCATCATTGTAGCTCCATTGCCTTGTTTAGGTTGCATTTGTTGCAGTATTTACATATGGTAGGTTGCTTGTGTCATGTGCTAACCCATGAGCAATCTACATGGTTTGATTAGTGTGTAGGAAAGCTGCACTTGTTTTTTTCATGGTGCATGTTTTCATATATATCTCTTTGCATCATAAGCAAGCTATAGGGTAAGCTTCCCTTTTGTTATCATAAACATTGTGCATACATTTGATTGGTGATTCAAACACTAAATGCACACATTTAGGGGGAGCTCATCCTATGGTTTGGTTATGGGACTAACATTGTTTTAAACTTATCTTATGTAGTTCCATAGCAACGCGTTCCGGTGCGGTGTTTCATTCTAAGAGAATGCTATTTCACTCTCAATGTGATCTAACATCTCTAAAAGAGTGAATATAGCAATATGAGCTTCATGCTATTGAGTCATGTCCTTGCGAGCTTATGTCTCTATATAAGTTCAAAGGCAATGTACTCATACATTCCTAATCCTTGTGGTACCCCAAGTGTCTTCTATGCAAGCTTCTTGCAAGTGGTGTCACCTAGTGATATCATTTCCAAGTGGCTCATCTCAATGTGGTGCCAACAAGGTAGAGAGGATCAATCCCCCGGAGGTATGCAATGAAGGACCGATAAGGCGACCAGAGAGGGGGGGAGTGAATGGGAGCCGATAAAAATTCTTCTTGAGGGAGATTAAAACTCCGACAAGACGAACTAGCTCGGTCGAACCCCCGAAATCACACGCTCCGCACTTCTACCTCCCGTTTGCCAAAACCACGTAGCCACCGGAGTGCTACCGGTCCTAGGAACAAACACTACCAAGCAACCACAACACACACGCAAGACCGACACGGCGGAAACTACTCGAAAGCCGGCTAACCGGAGGGGGCGGTTAGGACAGGGTATAGGGGGCGGTTAGACCGCCTCCACCACGGCAACCAAGAAATCCTCCGAACCGCCTCTTCCGAGCATCAAAACACACCACGGTTTCACCAACAGAGATCTCTCGGTCAAGGCCATGCTAGCTACCGAGAAAATCTTGGCGAAAACCAAAACTTCACCCAAGGGCCTAGGGGCGGTTAGACCGGCTACCCGGGGCGGTCTAACCTCCCGTACCCAGCAAAGAACTCCAACCAAGAACACCTAGCAACCGCGCGAGAACGGCTCCAAATTTGACCCGGACACTCCTCCGATCAAGGCGAACAAACTCACGAGAGGAAAATCCGGCGAAACAAAACTTTGACCCGGAAACACCCGGGCGGTTAGACCTCCCCCCCGTAGGCGGTTAGACCGCCCCTTCCGAACACGAACCCGCGGGTCAAGCCTCAACTTCCTCGCGCCCGATCTCCCGAATCACTCCACGGATTGCAGCCAAACTTCGGGGATAGTCGGGTTACCTCCCGGGCAACCTCTACCTCAAAGGAATCGACCCGAAACGCTCACAATCAAGAGGAATCGAAGAAATCGCTTCTCTAGGTCAAGAACTCGCCCAACTCGAGAAACCACCAAATCGAGTCCGATTCAAAGGGGATTTGGGGGCAAAGTCACCGACCAAAGAGGCACAAGAACCTCATACGTGACACCCACCAAAAACCCCAAGAAATCGTTCTCAAAACACCGCCAAAAAGAGCTCCGTAAGTCAACACCAAAGAGACGGGAAAACCACCATGAAGAACAACGCCAAACCTTCTATACATGCCATGAATGGTTCATACAAGGTCTAGCTTGCCACCCAAACATCCATCCCTCTCTCTAGATCTCACATGAAGCTCTCAAGCTAGCCTTCTAAAAACCTAGGGAAAATGGAGAACGAAAATGGAAAAACCAAATGAGCTAGGGTTCCAAGAGTTGGCTCGCCATCCACCCCCTCTAATGAGTATATATGGAGGCACCCAAAAGACTAAAACGCCCTTCACTAATAACTAGGGATACATGCCCCTCAAGGGCGGATTTGGAATTCTTGATGTCTTCACCATCGGACGGATGCCGGCGACCGCACCCGCGTAGCCTCGACGCAAGCCTTGCGATCCCGACGCGTGTCCTCTCGCTTCGAAGCTTCTCGGCGCCGGCGGCCGGGCGGTCGACCGCCCCCCCCCGGGCGGTTAGACCGGCCCGGTGGATCGACCGGCCCCGGGCGGTCCGACCGCCCCTCCCGGGCGGTTGAACCGCCCGGGTGGCCGCACCTCCTCGTCGAGTCTTCGGCCTCGGTTTTGTGGCTCAACCGAGTAACCCGGTGGTTTTACGGTGAACCACCGCAAACCCCGCGAACTCGGTGTAGCCTCCGCCAATCTCCACTCATGACTCGGCTCCCACGTAGTCCCGGCTCGACCTTGGTTTTGAGGCTCTACCAAGAAACCGTCCACGACTTCATCTTGCCGTTCATGCTACCATGCGGCCCGCACTTGACCCCGCCGGCCACCGGTCCCTCGAACGAAGCCTACTTGTCTTCTCCACACACCGGAGGCCTCACCGGCGACGACCTTTCGCGCTTGTTCTTCACCCGCACCAACACGAGTCAAGCCGCAACCCGCACCCGCAATACTTAGCCAAGAATCGGTCCACACAACGTTGTCAATCACTCATCACACAAGGAAGCGACCATCCACCGGTCCTCGAACCACACATGGTCCTCAATCTCCCCCTTGATGAGTGCATTGACAACACACTCACATGAAGTAACACAAGAGAAAAGGAAAAGAAAAGAAACAAAATAAAAAGAAACCCCAACAAGCGATCGAAAGCCAAAGAAAAGCAAAGAGCAAGATCACTTGAAGAAGACAAGTCTCGGACCCCTTAGGCAAGGGCAACGGCTCGACACATCCGAGACAAAACACACTCAAGCAAAGAGCGCAAACCACCACAAGAAAACTCGAACACCACAAAGAGCTCCCCCCGCACAAATGCAAGCTCCCCCCCGAGCCGCAGCACACTCCCCCCCGAACACATGCATCAATGCACCTCGGGAATGCAACAAAGAGCAAAAACCCGCTCACACTACCCGGGCGGTTAGACCGCCGCCCAAGCGGTTAGACCGCCTCTGCCCGAACCGACCGCCGGGGGCGGTTAGACCGCCCAAAGAGACCGGCCCCGCACCAAACTCGCTCAAAAATTGCCCGAAACAATTGGAACACCTTCCAAACACTCCCGAGTGCCCAAAACATGCACAAACTTCTCCCCCTTGTTGACAATGCATGAATCAAGGCAAAATGCGAAAACTTGCAACATATAGCTTCTCGAATATACAAAATTCTTCACAAGGAGCTACACAAGTCCAAATGAGCAAGTTAGATACTCGACGAGTTCGTAAGGACCTTAACTACGTGATCACCAAGTTTCACAACCATTGGACAAGGCTAAAAAGGATTTTAGTAATTTTGCGAAAAGTTACTCTCTCACAAGCAAAAACCTAAACATGAGCAAAACATATCAAAATGGCAAAGCCACTCAAACTTCATGCTAGGACAGCCATTCTAATCATAAGACCATCATAAACACCCAAAAGCACCTCATGTCATGTCAAAGCCACCGAGCCATGTGCCTACTTCTATGTATGAGACTTCTCATTGGTAGGCATCATGCAACGGTTTAGCACCCAAAGCAAATTAATTTCAGCACATATGACATGGGAACATATTTTCCAAGCATTTTTCATTTCATTTTCAGATTTGTAAATGGTACATGAAATGTCTTTGCGACAAAAAGGAACTTATGCCCCTCCACAAGATTAAGCAAGAGGGCTAAACATTCATGATGGCAAGCGAGCCTTTGGCTCCATATGATCAATAAACTAGCTATCCAACCACAAAGTAAGCATAGCAAAGCCACTAAAGCATGTCAAGATCATATATAGGCATTTACGCATGAGAGAGCATGTATATGACATTTTTCAAAGATTAGCCATCAACCATGGATCATTCATCAAGATCATCAAGAGCTAAGCCAAACTAACCGTAGCATATCAAACAAGCTCACCAGAACATATATAGCAACCCATGGTAAACATTGTATATAGGAGAAGCTTTCCCTAAACATGCATATGATACAAAATGCATGCAATCTAAGATACAAGGATGCCTATACATCATGTTGCATATGCAATGCCAAATGCAAGAAATGCACCAACGAAAGCTATACATATGTTACAAACCGGCTCCTCGAGGGGAGGCAAAGTGGGCTTGACACCACCGGCAAAAGACAGCTCCCACACACCCAACTCAAGAAATTAAACACACACCAAGTTCCCCCCGCAAACGAGTGAAAGTTGCTTGATCTAGGGGTTTGGTGAAAATATCGGCTAGTTGGTCATGTGTGGGTACATGGATCAAAGCTATCTTCCCTTTCTCTACATTGTCTCTCAGGAAATGATACCTCACTTCTATGTGTTTGGTTTTGGAATGGAGCACTGGGTTCTTTGCAACGCTTATGGCACTGGTGCTATCACAATGAAGTGGGACATGGGTATACTCCTCACCAAAGTCACTCATGGTGTAGGTGATCCAAAGGAGCCGAGAGCAACAACTAGCGACGGCAACATACTCGGCTTCGGTTGTGGATTGAGCAACACTCGACCGCTTACGAGAAGACCAAGACACCAACGAAGAACCCAAAAACCGGCAAGTCCCGAAGTGGACTTCCTATCCAACCGACACCCGCAAAATCCGCGTCCGAAAAGCCATGAAGCGCCAAAGAAGAGGACGCGGAATACCAAAGGCCGAAGTCGGGAGTGTGACGCAAGTACCACGAAAATTCTCTTCACCGCTTGCCGATGCGAAGTCCTCGGAGACGCTTGAAAACGAGCGCACGGACACACCGAGAACCGTATGTCCGCCTCGTCGCCGTCAAGTAGAGGAGTGACCCGATCATGCTCCGGTACTCCTTCCGGTCCACGTGTTCACCTTCCTCGTCCGCATCAAGAGCCGTAGTCGTACTCATCGGCGTCGTCATAGCCTTGGAGTCCTCCATCTTGAACTTCCTCACAATGTCCTTGGTGTACTTAGCTCCGGTGCACAAATGTTCCTTCCTTTGATTGCTTGATTTGTAGTCCGAGGAAGAAGCGCAACTCGCCCATCATGCTCATCTCAAACTCACTCGCTCATATCATCCGCAAACCTTGCAACAAGAGAGTTAGACGAGCCACCAAAGACAATATCATCCACGTACACACCGCACAATCGGGATATCTCCCGCCCGCCTCAAGCAAAAACAAGGTCCGATCGACCTTCCCCATCTCAAATCCTCTCTCAAACAAGAACCCCCTCAACCTCGCCATACCAAGCTCTAGGCGCCGCTTCAACCCATACAAGCCGCCTTCCTCAACTTGTACACCGGTGGGGGTACTTCTCACTCTCAAACCCCGAGGTCGCCTCACATACACTTCTTCCTCCAAGACACCATTCGGAAAAGCACTCTTCACATCCATTTGGTGCAACTTGAACCCTTTAGCCACGGAAAAGGCTAGAAGGATCCTAATCGCCTCCAAACGGGCTACGGGAGCAAAGGTCTCCTCGTAGTCAATCCCCTCCTCCTTTGACTGAACCCTTGAGCAACAAGTCTCGACTTGTTCCTCACAACCTCACCCTTTTCTCCCTCTTTGTTTTTCCACACCCACTTTGTACCAATCGGCTTACACCCTGGGGGAGGGTCAACCAACTCCCACACCTGATTCCTCTCAAAGTTCTCCAGCTCCTCATGCATCGAGTTAACCCAATTGTGATCAGATAGTGCGTGTCCAATGTCTTTGGGCTCAAAAGAAGCAACAAACGCAGCATGAGCAAAGTGGGAATTGTTTCGAACCCTCGACCGTGTAGTGCGTTCATTCATGTCGCCGATGATCCTCGAAGCCGGGTGATCCACCCGAACTCGCCGGGGAGGTTCTCGCCTCGAAGCTACCTCCCCCTCAACATCGCCTTCTCCTCGTTCTTGATTTGTCGTCGTAGGTGTAGCGAGAGGGTCCATCCATCATCGTAGTCGAAGTAGTGGGTACATGTTCGGCGGGGGCGCCGCACCGCCATCTTCATCATCACCATGTTCATGCTCCTCCTCCCGAAAGATCTCCTCGCCAAGCTCATCATCACCGCACACTCAAAAACAAGCCGACTACGTGGCTCGTCTCGTCGAAGGTTACCTCGCAAGTCTCCACGATTTGGTTAGTTTCAAGATTGAGCACACGATATGCTCTAGAATGAGATGCATAACCAAAGAAAATGCCATCGACAGACCTAGCCTCAAACTTATCCAACTTCCCGCCTTTCTTCGTAACGAAACACTTGCAACCAAAGACATGGAAGTGACTCACCTTGGGTGTGCGACCATGCATCAACTCATAGCATGTCTTCCTCTTGTGCACTCGAGGTATATTCCCGTTCGACACATAGCATGCGGTATTCACCGCCTCGGCCCCAATACCTCCTCGGAGTCCTATGCTCATCAAGCATCGTCCGAGCCATCTCGCACAAGGTCCCGTTCTTCCTTTCTACAACACCATTCGGGGAGGCGTATACGGACTCGAAAACCGGTGCTCAAGACCCAAGTCATGACAAAAGGTTTCAAAACGAGAGTTCCTGAATTCCGAGCCATTATCACTGCGGATAGCTCGTATGGCATCTCCGTGCCTCTCGTTCCTCAACCTCAAGACTAGATCTCGAACAAAACCAAACGTCTCCCCCTTCTCCTCAAGAAAGAACACCCACGCATACCGAGAATAGTCATCCACAACAACAAGGACATACCACTTCCCACCCGCAGATCGCACACGAGCTGGGCCAACAAGGTCCATATGGAGCAGCTCGCATGAACGCTCGCGATCATCACATCGGTGAGAGGCGGGTGAGAAGATGCCACCATCTTGGCATGCCTACACGGAGCACAAACCAACTCTTTCTCAAGCCTCAAACGTGGCAATCCTCGGACCAAATTGAGTTTACTCAAGCGAGACAAAAGGTCAAAGATCAAGTGACCCAACTTCCTATGCCACTTCCACAACTCACTCGAAGAACCAGCCAAGAAACAACGCTCAACACCCGAAGACTGAGAAAAATCAAGACGAAACACCCGACCCTCGGGAACGACCATACAAACAAGGTCCCCTCGAGAGTCCACAATCCGAGAACCACCCGGCCGAAACAACACCTCAAAGCCCTCATCCAACAACCGAGACACGAGAAAGCAAATTGTACCCCGCCGATTGAACAAGAGCAACACGCCTCGCAGTGATCTTGTCACTCACTTTTATCTCACCTTCCGAAAGCACACGCCCACGCCCATTGTCCCCAAAAGTGATGTACCTCTTCGTCACCACGGACGAGACTTGAGAACCACCCCCCGTCTCCGGTCATATGTCTCGAGCAACCGGAGTCAATCAACCAAATGTTCTTCAAGTCTCCCACCTGAAATTCAAAAACAAGCACGTGAGCGAACAAACGACTCAAGATCGGGGTTAGTACCAAAGGAGGAAAACCGGTCTTGCCGAGCCATTTGCTCAAAAGTGGGGTTAGCACACATCAAGCCATCTTTCCTACCATAGCTACCACCACGAACACCACCTCGGTAACCACTCCGAGGGAACCACCCCTCACTGCCTGGAGGAGGACCAAAACCACGGAACACAACCCGTGGAGCGTCCCTCCTCTCCTTCTCAAAGCTACGACTCCTCCCATCCCCGTAGTGACCTCGAGGGGGAGAATGCCTAGCAACCGACCACCCGCCGTCTCTCCGGACCAACCACCAAAGCAACTCCACCTCCGGACACCGAAACCTCTCGACTCACCACCTCGAAAACCACTCCGCCCGAGTGCGGGGGGGCGGTTAAACCGCCTAGCCGGGCCGGTCTAACCGCCCCCCTCGGGCCGGGCCGGTCCGACCGCCTAGCCGGGCCGGCCCGACCGCCCCCTCCCGAACGGCCTCCTCGGCCGCGCGGAACTCGCATCTCCCCATGCGGGAACACTTCTCACCACGGCCCTTACCCCCGGGTAGTGGCATACGAGGCTTAGGTACACCATGGGAAGGGTTGTACCTATCCTTGTTCGCCCACTCCTTTGCCATCCTCTCTTCCCGCTTCCTCTTGAAGCAAAACTCATCCTTGTGACCCTCCTTCCCACAATGGCCACAACGGAACCTCACAAGCTTAGGTTTTGGCTTGGATTGGGGCTGCTCGCTTGGTTTCTCTCCACTCAACTCCTCCACCGATTTCTCCTCACTCGCCTTCTCTCTCACTTTCCCAAAGAACACTTTCCCCCGAAGTGCTCACAAACTTGATGGGCTTTTGGAGATCATTTGTGGGTGTAGGAAATATAGGTGGAGCTGGGGTTGTGTCTAGTCGGTTCCTAAGATGGTTGGGTTTTGGAGGGAAATCATTTTTGTGGTAGGTTTTTGGTGGCTCCGGGATATTCTCTCCACTTCCTTCACCAACCTTGTTTGCCCCAAGCCCCTCACCATCTTGCCTCTTAAAGGCCTCAATCATCATCCTCAACTGAGGCTCATGACCGGACAACCAACCCATCAACTTCCTCAAGTCATCATTCTCATCCTGCAAGCGATCAACATAATGTGCAAGCTCCAAATTTTTCAATGCATGCATTTCACAAGTAGAGCAAGATGTAGGCATGGGTTCCTTCAATTTAGCCTCGAGCGAACTAGTGTAAGCATGCAACTCATCAATCTTAGCATGCAAAACGAGGCAAGAAGTGCAAGCACCTAGCAAAGCAGGTCTAGACTTAAGCTCGGCCACTTCAACCCTAAGCACATCTAGTTCCTCACACTTGGAGGCATGCTTCTCCTTAAACAAAGCAAGATCAGCAAGGAATATGGAGCAATCAAGACAATCATTTTCATCGGCAACAACAACAGGGCTAGCCTTAAGCGAATCAATCTCAAGCTTGCTATCAAGCACCTGTGTCTCTAGCTCAGCCACTCTAGTCCTAGCATCCTCGAGTGAAGCCCTAAGCTCTTTCCTCATTTTCTTGGCCTCTCTAAGCATGTCATCACGATTATCTAGCAAAGAGCAAAGCCTCTCATTCTCCTGGCGCAAGAAGGGAAGTTCATCACGCACCTCGTCGTCGGACTCAGAGTCCGAGTCGCTCTGTGTGCTCTTGTTGCTGCCGGAGCTCAACGCCATGGTGCAGAAGCCATCTCTCGCGAAGCAGCTCAGCCCGCTCAGGTTCTTGGACGACTTCTTGTTCTTGCGGCGATCTCCCTCGTCTTCGCTGCTGCTCGAGCTCGAGGTGGAGTACGCGGAACTAGAGTCGACGTCGCTCGCTCCAACCATCGCTCGGGCCTTGCCTCGGCCCTCCTTCTTCCTCGACCGCCGCTCGTCCTTGTACTTGTTCTTGTGCTTGCTCTTGTGGTCGCGCCTCGAACGGTACTTGCCATCGTTCATCCTCGGCTTGTGCTTGTAGTCGTCCTTGTTCTCGGCCTTCTCGGGCGGTCGGCGACGAAGTGTCCCGCTTGCCGCACCGGAAGGGTGTCCTTGTGTTCCTCCTCATGTTCACGCGGTTCTCGTGCGGCCTCTCAAACCGCCTCGTCAACGGCGCCGCTCGTCCTCTCCAAGGTCATCAAACTCCTCATCCGGCATAGACATCAAAGAGGAAAACGAGAACATCCCGGTGGATGGGTTAGAGTTAGTCTTTCCTTTGGAACCACCAACGAGGGCAAGACTATGGGAGTCGGATCGGTCCCTCGAGCTTGGCGATCATGCCCCTATCCACCTCAGCCGACTTGAGCTTCGAGAACAGCTCGTTCACCGTCAGAGTATCGTACCTCTCCAACTCGACTATGGCCTCGAACTTTCCGCCCCATATCGTACGATCCAAAGAGTGTAAGAGCTTGACCGCTCTATCATGATCATCGTACGGGAGCACATCCACATTGGCCCTCATGTTGTTCACAACCACCGTGAACCTCTGGAACAAGGCATCGATGGACTCACCGGGGAGATGAGTGAAGTTCTCGTACTCTCTCCGGTAGGTCGCATACAACCGTGCCTGAACCTGGGCGTTCCCAACATGAGCCTCCTTCAACACCGCCCAAATCCTACAAGCCAAGTGCTCGGTGTGCACCCGATCGAACTCGGCCGACACAAAGCACGAAACAAGTAGTCGACCGCCTTATTGTTGGCGTCGAATCCGTCCCTCGACCCCGGAGCAAGGAAATCCACTCGCCTGGACATAGCCTCGTGTCCACCGTGACATCCCAAAGCAGCTCGACCCTTTCCGCGGAGGAACGCACCCATCCGCTTGCTCCACATCCGGTAGTTCTTGCCATCGAAGTGTGGAGGACCCGAACCCCGTTCTCGGTACGCCATCCTTGGATCTTAGAGCGGTTAGAGTCAACAAAGACCCGA
Source organism: Cenchrus americanus (assembly GCA_947561735.1). Lineage (NCBI taxonomy): Eukaryota > Viridiplantae > Streptophyta > Magnoliopsida > Poales > Poaceae > Cenchrus > Cenchrus americanus. The sequence continues at coordinate 156,684,038 of OX387242.1, read as the reverse complement.
ACCGGCTCGATACCACTTGAAGGACCGATAAGGCGACCGAGAGAGGGGGGGAGTGAATGGGAGCCGATAAAAATTCTTCTCGAGGGAGATTAAAACTCCGACAAGACGAACTAGCTCGGTCGAACCCCCGAAATCACACGCTCCGCACTTCTACCTCCCGTTTGCCAAAACCACGTAGCCACCGGAGTGCTACCGGTCCTAGGAACAAACACTACCAACAACCACAACACACACGCAAGACCGACAGCGGAAACTACTCGAAAGCCGGCTAACCGAGAGGGGGCGGTTAGACCGGTATAGGGGGCGGTTAGACCGCCTCCACCCGGCAACCAAGAAATCCTCCGAACCGCCTCTTCCGAGCATCAAAACACACCACGGTTTCACCAACAGAGATCTCTCGGTCAAGGCCATGCTAGCTACCGGAAAATCTTGGCGAAAACCAAAACTTCACCCAAGGGCCTAGGGGCGGTTAGACCGGCTACCCGGGGCGGTCTAACCTCCCGTACCCAAAGAAAGAACTCCAACCAAGAACACCTAGCAACCGCGCGAGAACGGCTCCAAATTTCACCCGGACACTCCTCCGATCAAGGCGAACAAACTCACAGAGGAAAATCCGGCGAAACAAAACTTTGACCCGGAAACACCCCGGCGGTTAGACCGCCCCCCGTAGGCGGTTAGACCGCCCCTTCCGAGAACACGAACCCGCGGGTCAAACCTCAACTTCCTCGCGCCCGATCTCCCGAATCACTCCACGGATTGCAGCCAAACTTCGGGGATAGCTGGGTTACCTCCTGGGCAACCTCTACCTCAAAGGAATCGACCCGAAACGCTCACAATCAAGAGGAATCGAAGAAATCGCTTCTATAGGTCAAGAACTCGCCCAACTCGAGAAACCACCAAATCGAGTCCGATTCAAAGGGGATTTGGGGCAAAGTCACCAGCCAAAGAGGCACAAGAACCTCATATGTGACACCCACCAAAAACCCCAAGAAATCGTTCTCAAAACACCGCCAAAAAGAGCTCCGTAAGTCAACACCAAAGAGACGGGAAAACCACCATGAAGAACAACGCCAAACCTTCTATACATGCCATGAATGGTTCATACAAGGTCTAGCTTGCCACCCAAACATCCATCCCTCTCTCTAGATCTCACATGAAGCTCTCAAGCTAGCCTTCTAAAAACCTAGGGAAAATGGAGAACGAAAATGGAAAAACCAAATGAGCTAGGGTTCCAAGAGTTGGCTGCCATCCACCCCTCTAATGAGTATATATGGAGGCACCCAAAAGACTAAAACGCCCTTCACTAATAACTAGGGATACATGCCCCTCAAGGGCGGATTTGGAATTCTTGATGTCTTCACCATCGGACGGATGCCGGCGACCGCACCTCGCGTAGCCTCGACGCAAGCCTTGCGATCCCGACGCGTGTCCTCCGCTTCGAAACTTCTCGGCGCGGCGGCGCGGGCGGTCGGACCGCCCCCCGGGCGGTTAGACCGGCCCCGGTGGATCCGACCGGCCCCGGGCGGTCGACCGCCCTCCTGGGCGGTTGAACCGGCCTGGGTGGCCGCACCTCCTCGTCGAGTCTTCGGCCTCGGTTTTGTGGCTCAACCGAGCAACCCAGTGGTTTTCTGGTGAACCACTGCAAACCCCGCGAACTCGGTGTAGCCTCCGCCAATCTCCACTCATGACTCGGCTCCCACGTAGTCCCGGCTCGACCTTGGTTTTGAGGCTCTACCAAGAAACCGTCCACGACTTCATCTTCTTTGTTCATGCTACCATGCGGCCCGCACTTGACCCCCGCCGGCCACCGGTCCCTCGAACGAAGCCTACTTGTCTTCTCCACACCTGGAGGCCTCACCGGCGACGACCTTTCGCGCTTGTTCTTCACCTGCACCAACACGAGTCAAGCCGCAACCTGCACCTGCAATACTTAGCCAAGAATCAGTCCACACAACGTTGTCAATCACTCATCACACAAGGAAGCGACCATCCACCGGTCCCCGAACCACACATGGTCCTCATGCAATGATCAAAAGACTACAAGTGATATCTACAAGTGGTAATGTAACAAGAACCCATTTGTCTTATCTCTTGTCCTTTAAGCTACCTCTTTGCATGATATGCTCTAATCTTCCTTGTTTTACAAGTTTGTAGTTGTGCACTTGTCTCTCACTGCCCTTGTCTTGCAAGTGGTATATTTTTTTTATGCACACACTTAGGGGGAGCTTAGTTTGTATCATGCTAGTCTCATGAGCATGTGATCCACCTTAGTTATTCTCACATGTGGTATCTTCATCGATATCATACATATGGATCATGGTTCATGCGGCTTTCTCCCTTGCATTTAACATCTCTCCTTTGAGCTATGATTGCTAGGTCTTGCTAGTTTTCTTGGACCCTTTTGCTTTGGGACTTTTTGGAGATTTTATTCCAAAGGGGGAGAATGTGGGACCAAAGCAAGCTTGTGGCTTAAGCTTACAAGTGGGTTCAAGGATGCTTACAAGTGGTTTCAAGGATATGAGACCAAAGGGAGAGAATGTGAACATGAAGATCAAAAAGGGGGAAGTTTTATCTAGGGGGAGTTTGGATGATGGTAAGCATCCAAGCAAGTGTAAGTGGTTCTAATTCTGTCAATTCTAGCAAATTTATGCTTGCTTTGGTTGTGTTGTCATAAATCACCAAAAAGGGGGAGATTGTAGCGAAAATGGCCTCATATGCCATTTGTTCGGAGTTTGATTTTGGTGATTCATGACAACACGATCATTAGGACTAACTGAGGACCATGTGTGGTTCGAGGACCGGTGGATGGTCGCTTCCTTGTGTGATGAGTGATTGACAACGTTGTGTGGACTGATTCTTGGCTAAGTATTGCAGGTGCAGGTTGCGGCTTGACTCGTGGTGGTGCAGGTGAAGAACAAGCGCGAAAGGTCGTCGCCGGTGAGGCCTCCAGGTGTGGAGAAGACAAGTAGGCTTCGTTCGAGGGACCCGGTGGCCGGCGGGGTCAAGTGCGGGCCGCATGGTGGCATGAACAAGAAGATGAAGTCGTGGACGGTTTCTTGGTTGAGCCTCAAAACCAAGGTCGAGCCGGGACTACGTGGGAGCCAAGTCATGAGTGGAGATTGGCGGAGGCTACACCGAGTTCGCGGGGGTTTCCGGTGGTTCACCGTAAAACCACCGGGTTCCTTGGTTGATCCACAAAGCCAAGACCGGAGAACCGAAGACGGAGGTGCAAGAGGCACCGCACCGGCCTCGACCGGTGGGTCCGACCGGCCTCGGCGGTGGGGACCCCGGTCGACCGGTGAGGAGCACCGGTCCGACCGTGTGCGACGACGCGGTCCGAATCTTCGAAGCGGAGGACACGCGTCGGGATCGCATGGCTTGCGTTGAGGCTACGCGAGGGTGCGGTCGCCGGCATCCGTCCGATGGTGAAGACATCAAGAATTCCAAATCCGCCCTTGAGGGGCTTGTATCCCTAGTTAGTAGAGAGGGGCATTTTAGACATTCGGTTGCCGCCTATATAACCCAAGAGGTGAGAGGATGGCAGCCAACTCTTGGAACCCTAGCTCATTAGTTTTCCTATTTTCCACCTATTTTCTCTAGGTTTTCCTTAGGACTAGCAAGAGAGCTTCACGGAGAGATCTTGTAGAGAGGGATGGATGATCGGGCGGCTTGCTAGACCTTGTACGAATCCTTGTTTCATGTATAGATGATTCGGCGTGATTCCTCAAGGTTTGGATGTGTTTTACCGGTTGTTTTTGGTGGTGATTTTCGGAGCCCTCTTCGGTGATTTCTTTGGAGTGTTTTTGGGGCTTTTCTCTTGGTGATTCGGTGGGGGAAATTTGTGGGAACCCTTCGTGGTTCTTTGGGCTGTGATTCCCCTCCCAAATCCGTGAGAAAAGTTGCTCGAATTTTGGGTTTCTTGAGTTCTTGGGTTGGAAGTGCTTTCGGCGGGATTTCTTCGATTCCTCCTTTTTGGACGAGTTTTTGTGGGATTAAACTTGGCTATGAACTCCTCATGAGGTGTTCTTGATATCCCCAAAGTCTTGTTCAAGTCCGTGGAGCGATTCGGGAGATCGAGATTTGGATTTGGGGGGAGTTGACCGGCGGGTGCTTGTTCATCCCGAGTCGCCCGAGCTACACCGGTCTGACCGGTGCTCTTGACCGGTCTGACCGGTGCAAGCCCTTGTGGGTTTTTGCTCGGGTGAGTGTCTTGGTGTGTTCTTTGTTGTCCCGTGGTGCCGCTGTTTCGAGTTTGGGTCCGTTTGGTGGTCGGTTGACCTGTTTGGTGCCTTGGGGGCTTTCAGGCTTCCATCGGTCTGACCGGTGTGTCTCACCGGTCTGACCGGTGTAGAGCCACTTAGTGAAAGTTGCTCAGTTTCACCGGCGAGGGACCGGTCCGACCGGTGGTGCTCACCGGTCCGACCGGTGTGGGTCTGTAGACTCGAGGTTTGGTTTTTCCGCCGCGTTTCTCGGGTCGGAAGGTTGCGTGTTGGTTCCTAGGTCCGGTGGCACTCCGGTGGCTACGTGGGCTTGACCAACCTTGGTAGTGAGTCGGAGACGTGTGTTGGAAGCCACGTTCGTCTTGTTGGAGTTTTCATCTCCTTCGAGAAGAATTTTTATCGGCTCCCATTCACTCCCCCCCTCTGCGGTTCGCCGTATCGGTCCTTCAAGTGGTATCGAGCCGGTTCGGGTCTTTGTTGACTCTAACCGTCTAAGATCCAAGGATGGCGTACCGGGAGAACGGGGTTCGGGTCCTCCACACTTCGATGGCAAGAACTACCGGATGTGGAGCAAGCGGATGGGTGCGTTCCTCCGCGGAAAGGGTCGGATCCTTTGGGATGTCACGGTGGACACAAAGCTATGTCCCGGCCGTTGATTTCCTCGCTCCGAGATCGAGGGACGGCTTCGACGCCAACAATAAGGCGGTCGACTACTTGTTTCGTGCTTTGTGTCGGCCGAGTTCGATCGGGTGCACACCGAGCACTTGGCTTGTAGGATTTGGGCGGTGTTGAAGGAGGCTCATGTTGGGAACGCCCTGTGTTCGGTGCACGGATGTATGCGACCTACCGGAGAGAGTACGAGAACTTCACTCATCTCCCCGGTGAGTCCATCGATGCCTTGTTTCAGAGGTTCACGGTGGTGGTGAACAACATGAGGGCCAATGTGGACGTGCTCCCGTACGATGATCATGATAGAGCGGTCAAGCTCTTACACTCTTTGGATCGTACGATTTGGGGCGGAAAGTTCGAGGCCATTGTCGAGTCGGAGAAGTATGACACTCGACGGTGAACGAGCCGTTCTCGAAGCTCAAGTCGGCCGAGGTGGATAGGGGCATGACGCCCAAGATCGAGGGCCCGACTGACTCTCATAGTCTCGCCCTCATCGGTGGTTCAAATGGAAAGGCTAACACTAATCCATCCACCAGGATGTTCTCTTTGTCCTCTTTGATGTCTATGCCAGATGAGGAGTTCGACGTGCTTGGAGAGGACGAACTGGCGCTCCTGACGAGGCGGTTCGAGAGGCTGCACGAGAACCGGGTGAACAAGAGGAGGAACACGAGGACATGCTTCAAGTGTGGCAAGGCTGGACACTATTTCGCCGAGTGTCCGAAGGTGAACAACCACGACAAGCACAAGTTCATGGACAAAAGGAAGAAGTCCAAGAAGAAGGATCATGAACATGGGAAGAAGGCTCGGTCTCGAGAGAAGATGAAGAGATCGAGTGACATCGAGTCCGATTCCGAGGACACGTCTTCAAGCTCGAGTGATGAAGACGAAGAGGATGAGAAGAAGAGGAGGAAGAAGAAGAACTTTGGCAAGTATCTCAACGGCCTTTGTGTGACGGGCCTAAGCCTCAAGGACGACTTCGCGGCATGGCTCGTAGTTCGAGCAAAGCAAGAGAAGCCAGAGGGACGCCTCGGACTTGGATTCCGAGGATGAGGTATGTGATGAGCTCTCCTCTTTGCGCAAGGAGAATGAGGAGTTGGTTGACTTGCTTGATAATCGCGATCACATGCTTAGAGAGGCTAAGAAGCTTAGGAAGGAGCTTAGATCTTCACTCGAGGATGCTAGGACTAGAGTGGCCGAGCTAGAGACACAGGTGCTTGATAGCAAGCTTGAGATTGATTCCCTTAAGGCTAGCCCCGTTGTTTCGTATGAGAACGATTGTGCCGATTGCTCGTTTTCCGGGCCGACTTGATCGATCTTAGGGAGAAGTATGCCTCCAAGTGTGAGGAACTAGATGTGCTTAGGGTTGAGTTGGGCGAGCTACAATCTAGACCCACTTTGCTTGGTGCTTCCACTTCTTGCCCTAGTTTGCATGAGAAAATTGTTGAGCTCCGCTCTCGCATTGTTTCACTTGAGGCTGATTTGAAAGTGCCTATTCCTACTTCTTGCTCTACTTGTGAGTTGCATGCTATGAAGAATTTGGATCTTGCAAAATGTGTTGGTCGCTTGCAAGATGAGAATGATAAGTTGCGTGAAGCGCTGAGTTGGTTGTCGAGTCAAGAACCTCAGCTTGGTATGATGATTGCTAGCTGTAAGCGCTTTGACGGTTGGGCTTTGGGATTGGATAAGGTTGGTGAGGGCAGTGGTGAGAGAGAAAGGAAATTTGGGAATGTTTCGGTTCCACCACAACCCACACCCAAATACAAGTTTGCATCCAAGCCAAACCAACCAAGAGAAAAACCGAGTGAGAAGGCAAGTGAAAAGCCTAGTGAGAAACCAAGTGAGAAGTCTTGTGAAGAATCTCATCCCAAGCCTAAGCCCAGATCGATCCGTTTCCATTGTGAGTTTTGTGGAAAGGATGGTCACAAGAGAGCGTTTTGCTTCAAGAGAAAGCGTGAGGAGAGAATGGCGAAGGAGTGGGCTAACAAGGACAAGTACCACCCTTCCGATGGTGTACTTGAGCCTCGTGTGCGCTGCCGGGGCCAAGGCGAGTGTGAGGTCGGTTCGGGCTTGGGGAGAGCGGAAGGTCGTTGGAGGTGCGTCGCCGGAGCTACACCTGGCCGGGCGGGTGAGGGGCACCGGTCGGACGGGTGCCGGCTGGACAGCGGCAGCTTGGGTTTCGTGCTCGTACGAGTGCGAGGGTTGTTTACGGGAGGTCGTGGTTCGGTGATTGGTCTAGAAAGTTTGCGGGAGGTCGGTTGCTAGGCGTTCTCCTCCTCGTGCTCAATACGGGGATTGGAGGACTCGTGGCTTTGAGTTGGAGAGGAAGGATGGTCCACGTGCTTTCTTTCGTGGTTTTGGTCCTCCTCCGGGCAGAGGGGCGGGTTCCCTCATGGTGGTTACCGTAGTGGTGTTCGTGGAGGTAGCTTTGGTAGGAAAGATGGTTTGATTTGTGCTAACCCCACTTTCGAGCAAATGGCTAGACACTGGTTTTACACATTTGGAACTAACCCCAGTGTTGAGTCGATTGCTCGCTCTCGCTCTTTGTTTTGAGTTGCAGGTGGATTGCCCGGAGAACATTTGGTTGATATTGGGGGTGGTTCTTCGGCTTCATATCCCGGTGGTGACATGTAGGTGCATCACTTTCGGGGATGGTGGACAAGGATGAGTGAATTGTGAAGAAATGATAAAGGTAAGTGTTTTTGTGACCTTCGAGTGTGTGGCCTTGGTCAAGCCACTTGGTTTCTTTTGCTCTTTGCCTTATCTCATGTGTGTAAGGTGAGCTTTGTATGCTCTTTGGCCTTAATGCATGAGTTTAGGGGGAGCTTGTGAGTTTGGTGCTCCTTTGCTCTTTTTGCCGGTGGTGTCGAGCCCTTTTTGCCTCCCCTCGAGGAGCCGGTGGTTTGTGAGCTTTGTGTGTGGGAGCTCCTTTGTAGCATATGTATAGCTTTCCTTTGTGCATTTCTTGCATTTGGCATGGCATATGTAACATGATGTATAGGCATCCTTGTATCTTAGATTGCATGCATTTTGTATCATATGCATTGGTTAGGAAAAGCTTCTCTCATATACATTGTTCACCATGGATTGAAATATATGTCTTTGTGAGCTTGTTTGGTATGCTATGGTTAGTTTGACTTAGCTCTTGATGATCTTGATGAATAATCCATGGTTGATGGCTATGCTTTTGAAAAATGTCACATGTATGCGCTCTCATGTGTAAATGCCTTTATATGCTCTTGACATGTTTTAGTGGCTTGGCTATGCTTAATTTGTGGTTGGATAACTAGTTTATTGATCATATGGGGCCAAAGGCTCATTTGCCATCATGAATGTTTAGCCCTCTTGACTTATCTTGTGGAGGAGCATAAGTTCCTTTTTGTCGCAAAGACATTTCATGTACCATTTACAAATCTGAAAATGAAATGAAAAATGCTTGGAAAATATGCTCCCATGTCATATGTGCTGAATTTAATTTGCTTTGGGTGCTAAACCGTTGCATGATGCCTACCAATGAGAAGTCTCATAAATAGAAGTAGGCACATGGCTCGGTGGCTTTGACATGACATGAGGTGCTTGTGGGTGTTTGTGATGGTCTTATGATTAGAATGGTCGTCCTAGCATGAAGTTTGTGTGGCTTTGCCATTTTGATATGCTTTGATCATGTTTAGGACTTTGCTCATGAGAGGCACGTTTTTCGCAAAATTGCCAAAATCCATCTTAGCTTCGTCCAATGGTTGTGAAACTTGGTGATCATGTAGTTGAGATCGATACGAAGCCGTAGAGTACCTAACTTGCTCATTTGGACATGTGTAGCATTCTTTGTTGAATTTTGTCTATTTGAGAAGCTCTAGGTTGAAAGTTTTGCACTTTTGGCTTGATTCATGCATTGTCAACAAGGGGGAGAAGTTTGAGCTTGAAATGGCTTACCGGGCGCATTTAGAAGGTTTTCAGGTGGTTTCGAGCCATTTCTGGGCTGTGTTGTACACCGGTCTGACCGGTGAAGAGCACCGTCCGACCGGTGTGAGTGCTGGTCCCGTACACATGTTAGGCACCGGTCCGATCGGTGGTGGTGACCGGTCCGACCGGTGTGAGTCGAAATTGCCGGTACCGCCCCGTTTTCGACCGTTTTTGCACGCATTCGTCCAGGGGGAGTTGCATTGGTTCAGGGGGAGTTTGCATGTGTGCAGGGGGAGCTCTTTGTGAGTTTTCGAGCTTTGTTTCGGTGGTTTGCGCTCTTTGCTTGAGCTTTGCTCTGTCTCGGATGTGTCGAGCCGTTGCCCTTGCCTAAGGGGTCCGAGACTTGTTTCCTTCAAGTGATCTTGCTCTTTGCCTTTGTTCGGCTTTCGATCGCTTGTTGGAGTTTCTTTTTGTTCGTTTCTTTTCTTTTTCTTTTCTCTCTTGTTACTTTCGTGTGGGTGTTGTCAATGCACTCATCAAGGGGGAGATTGAGGACCATGTGTGGTTCGAGGACCGGTGGATGGTCGCTTCCTTGTGTGATGAGTGATTGACAACGTTGTGTGGACTGATTCTTGGCTAAGTATTGCAGGTGCAGGTTGCGGCTTGACTCGTGGTGGTGCAGGTGAAGAACAAGCGCGAAAGGTCGTCGCCGGTGAGGCCTCCAGGTGTGGAGAAGACAAGTAGGCTTCGTTCGAGGGACCCGGTGGCCAGCGGGGTCAAGTGCGGGCCGCATGGTGGCATGAACAGGAAGATGAAGTCGTGGACGGTTTCTTGGTTGAGCCTCAAAACCAAGGTCGAGCCGGGACTACGTGGGAGCCAAGTCATGAGTGGAGATTGGCGGAGGCTACACCGAGTTCGCGGGGGTTTCGGTGGTTCACCGAAAACCACCGGGTTCCTTGGTTGATCCACAAAGCCAAGACCGGAGAACCGAAGACGGAGGTGCAAGAAGCACGCACCGGTCCGACCGGTGGGTCCGACCGTCCGACCGGGGAGGAGCACCGGTCCGACCGGTGTGCGACGACGCGGTCCGAATCTTCGAAGCGGAGGACACGCGTCGGGATCGCATGGCTTGCGTTGAGGCTACGCAGGTGCGGTCGCCGGCATCCGTCCGATGGTGAAGACATCAAGAATTCCAAATCCGCCCTTGAGGGGCTTGTATCCCTAGTTAGTAGAGAGGGGCATTTTAGACATTCGGTTGCCGCCTATATAACCCAAGAGGTGAGAGGATGGCAGCCAACTCTTGGAACCCTAGCTCATTAGTTTTCCTATTTTCCACCTATTTTCTCTAGGTTTTCCTTAGGACTAGCAAGAGAGCTTCACGGAGAGATCTTGTAGAGAGGGATGGATGATCGGGCGGCTTGCTAGACCTTGTACGAATCCTTGTTTCATGTATAGATGATTCGGCGTGATTCCTCAAGGTTTGGATGTGTTTTACCCGGTTGTTTTTGGTGGTGATTTTCGGAGCCCTCTTCCGGTGATTTCTTTGGAGTGTTTTTGGGGCTTTTCTCTTGGTGATTCGGTGGGGGAAATTTGTGGGAACCCTTCGTGGTTCTTTGGGCTGTGATTCCCCTCCCAAATCCGTGAGAAAAGTTGCTCGAATTTGGGGTTTCTTGAGTTCTTGGGTTGGAAGTGCTTTCGGCGGGATTTCTTCGATTCCTCCTTTTTGGACGAGTTTTTGTGGGATTAAACTTGGCTATGAACTCCTCATGAGGTGTTCTTGATATCCCCAAAGTCTTGTTCAAGTCCGTGGAGCGATTCGGGAGATCGAGATTTGGATTTGGGGGAGTTGACCGCGGGAGTCTTGTTCATCCCGAGCCGCCTGTGCTACACCGGTCGACCGGTGCTCTTGACCGGTCTGACCGGTGCAAGCCCTTGTGGGTTTTTGCTCGGGTGAGTGTCTTGGTGTGTTCTTTGTTGTCCCGTGGTGCCGCTGTTTCGAGTTTGGGTCCGTTTGGTGGTCGGTTGACCTGTTTGGTGCCTTGGGGGCTTTCGTGCTTCCATCGGCCTCGACCGGTGTGTCTCACCGGTCTGGCCGGTGTAGAGCCACTTAGTGAAAGTTGCTCAGTTTCACCGCCAGGGACCGGTCCGACCGGTGGTGCTCACCGTCCGACCGGGTGTGGGTCCGTAGACTCGAGGTTTGGTTTTTCCGCCGCGTTTCTCGGGTCGGAAGGTTGCGTGTTGGTTCCTAGGTCCAGTGGCACTCCAGTGGCTACGTGGGCTTGACCAACCTTGGTAGTGAGTCGGAGACGTGTGTTGGAAGCCGCGTTCGTCTTGTTGGAGTTTTCATCTCCTTCGAGAAGAATTTTTATCGGCTCCCATTCACTCCCCCCCTCTCTGGTTCGCCGTATCGGTCCTTCACTAACCATATTGTTTGAGCAAGTCTTTGTAGACATTTCTAGGTCCCAAGGATGCAAGAAAACCCCATGCAAAAATGCCAAAACAAAGGGTCAAAACCGAGCAAGAAAAGGAAAAGAGAAGACACCGTCGGATGAACCGACGGTCCCTCAAATACAAGCGTCGGTGCAATCGTCGGACGAGTTGGTGCACGGTGGTCAAACCCTAGGTACCGGGTCGGATGAACCGACGGTCCATTATTTAGTAGCGTCGGACGAGTTGTAGAGGAAGTGCAAGCAAGACAAGAGCAACCGGGATGATCCGACGGCCCGAGTGAGGACCCCGTCGGTCTATCCGACGCTTAGCTTGAATTCATACAGAGACGCGCCAAGACGGAGCCTTCGGCCACCGGGATGATCCGACGCCCGGTCAAGGTGAAGCATCGGTCTATTCGACGGTCAGTTGGAAGCTAACAGTAACGACTTGGACGCGAGGCCTTCAGCACCGGATGATCCGACGTGGCGTCGGAGCATAGCATCGGAGAAGTTGTGTCAGAGAACCTCAACGGCTACGTGACGTGGGAGGGGCACCGGATGAACCGACGCCCTGGAAAAGCATAGCGTCGGATCATCTGACGGTACCTTTTTAAGAGCTTTTAGCCAACGGCTAGTTTGATGCCTTGGGCTATTTATACCCCCTCCACTCACCTATTTAAGGTTGCTGGATTGTGTGGAAGTGCAGAGGAGTTCAAGACACATTCAAGATCATATCCAATCCATCCAAGTGCTTAATTGCTCATCCTTAGACTTGCATATGCTTTGTGTATGTGCTTAGTGCTAGGCTTAGCTTAGAGCTGAGTGAGTGCAAGGTTGTGCCAACCTTGTGAGGTGATTCTTGAGTGAATCCTGTTGTACAAGGTTCGCCGGAAGCTTGGGGCCTAAGTGGCTCACCGGCAATCGTCATCGACCCTCCGGCTTGGTGTGGAGCGGCGAGGACACTTTGTGCGGGGGACGTGGAGACCCCCTTCCTTGGTGGAGAAGCTCCTTAGTGGAGGCGACATCAAGGTGACCAAGGGAGCTTGACAAGTGCCTAAGTGGCTAGCCTTTGTGGCGAGTCAAGTGGTGCTCTTGGGAGAGACTTGGTGACCAGGAAGCAATACTCTTGTGTGAGTGCTTCAATAACGTGGACTAGGGGTGGCTTAGTGCCTACCGATACCACGGGATAAATCGCGTGTCAAGAGTTTGCTTCCCCTCATCCCCTTTACGTTTCTGCATTTACTCTATTGCAATCTTTGCTTGCCTCTACTTTCCTAGAGTAGTATCATGCTAGGATTGGCTATTGGTTGCAAACCTTCTTTTGGGATGGGAGTTTCACACTAGAACAACCATAGTTGCACATATAGATAGTATGTTCTAGTTTACTTGTGTGTAAAAGTAGTGAAGCCATAGGTTAAGGTTTTTAGTTTCCTAATTCACCCCCTCCCCCTCTTAGGCTAACGGGCATCCGATTCCTTACAGGTCCAACCATAAGTGTGCTCACCTTTGCTTACCTGCTGTTCAGAGGAGAACACTGGAGAAGAGTACTTTAGCGACTACGATAAGTTCTGAGGCTTACGTGCCCCCAGTCATGTGCCTGTGGAAGCTGAAGACAGAGTTGCTTCATCTAGTTATAGTTTGTTCGTTTTTAAGACCTTCGAGTCTAACGTTTGAGTGTAATAAAGAGATAATATAATGGTTTAACTCTTGTACGTTTTTATTGATGTTTATTGATATTTCACTCATGACGTCTATCGTATGTGTGTAAACTTGATCCTGGCACACATATGAGATGCATTTGGTTTTCTTAAGAAAATCAGGTTTGACACTGGCGGGTCTGTTCCATGAGTGGAGATGGCGGTGATCGAGCTTCTTAGATCTATAGGGGGTTGCGGTGGCTCGTTGTTGGGTGTCGGTCCTTGGATGACTACCTTGCTCAGACTAAGTGCTGGGGAAGGATTTGGTCGCCCGAGTCCACTCCTGATGCGAGTTTGGTGGTGGCCTTTGGCAGTTGGCGACCTCGGCTGGCCTGACGTTCAAGTGCAGACCTATCTCGTGGCCTATGTGCAGCGGAGGTTCGCCGGTTGGCGGGGCGGTGTCAGTGGGGGTTGGCGGCTACTGCGAGCGACTTCCATCCTTCGGCGCCCTCTGTTGTGGATCTGGGCTCTTCCTGTCGATGTTGGTGATCCTGTGAGCTGGCAAGGTGTTGCAACTCCTGTGTCTTTGGTCGTTGGTGGATTGAGGGGAGTGTTGGGGAACATGGCCTTCGCAAGCGTTCCCTCACGGCCGGCTGGGATCGCCAACTTTGAACCATCTATACGAAGGGGATTCGGTAGGTGCAATGATGATTTAACGGGAATGCTAACTTTGCTTGAAGCGCATAAGTACTGTTCACAGGTGCTGACTTGCCCGCTGTTGGTTCGGCATTACGGGGCTTCGGCGCCGAAGGTGCGGATCGATCAGGAACCCCGCTCGTTGAGAAGGCTCCGGTGCTGAACGGGGAGGGATCACATGGGAGGCCTCGGAGACCTCCCATGGCTGCAACGGCGCTGTGGGTCGCTTCGTCGCTGAAGGTACGTCGCGTGTGGTGGCCCTGGCCTCGTGAGAGGAGCACGCCACATGTAAGCGCTCCAGACATGTAAAGGGCGTTGTACGAAGGAGAGACAAAAGGCGTCGCGTGTAAAGGAAGCTCGACCATGCGAAGACACGCTGGTGGCCCATACGAAGCGAGGAGTTACTGTTATACCCTGAAAAGTGTGTAAAGCCATTTGTCAGGAATGGAAAAGGTGTAATTGGGGTGATTGAGCATCCCCAGGGCCTCCTATAAATAGAGGTTCCCTTGTAACTGAATAGGCATGCGTTAATGAGAAGAGAGCTCCGAAGGCTCCCGCTTGTTTCCTGTGCTTTCGGTTTGTAAGTTCTGTTTCCTCTTAGTGTAATCAAGTAGAAGTAGCAGTCAGTCTTGTAGTAGAAGTAGAGTATTCTAGTCTAGCAAGGGAGAGACTTTCGAAGCAGTGTTCCGTTCGTCTCCGAAGGGGCCATCAGCCGAGTCCCCTTCGGAGGAGGGCGCTACTCATCAGGGGGCTGTTGTGTCGGAGTCCACCTTCGGGTCCGATTTCCACCAACAGTTTGGCGCCGACCTCATGGAAGAATCCAAGACTGCAAGGCAAGAACGTGATCAGCAGGGGCCGAAGCCACCACGGCCCAGGCAACGACCCAACCTCCAGCACCGGAAGCCGCCAACCCTTAGGTCTCGGCCGCTCAGCCTTCAGCAGGAACCTGTGCCGACGCGAGCGCCCCGGAGGTCAAACACACCGCTTCGGAGGTGTTCGAGGTTAGCATCGAGGGGCTCAAAGCTTCAACACAGGACATAGAAGCGCTACGAAGGACACGGGCCCTCATCACCGGCAAGGCTATTGCAGTCCAACAAGAGCAGGAAGCTCGACCGTCTTCATCCCAAGCACAGCCACCCCAGTAGCAGGGCACGACACCAACGCGTGCAACAGCCGACGACATCGACTTCAACATCAGGCAGGCTGAGCGTTACTTCGCCCTACTGCAGGGGCAAATCGCCAGCGCGTTGCCACAATAGCACATAGCTCCTCCGCCAGCCACCCCAGCACCAGCAGTCGCCGCGCAGGCCGCGCCGGCGTCCCAGCAGCACGTCTAGCACACTCTGCAGGCCATGCAAGCTCAGCTGGACCAATGGATGCAATAGAAAAATGCATCTGAAGGTCAAAGCATCGGACACCGGCAAGAACACCGACAAAGGCCGGAACACTTCGCACCAGACGACGCCTCGTTCTGCAACATTGTCCCGGTGTCCCTGCTCTCGGTCGAGCTTGAGAGCGCACCATGGCCCCGTTACTTCAACACCAACACCCTGCCTCAGTACGACGGGGACTACGACCCCAAAGAGTTCTTCATGAAGTTCGAAGCTGCAGTAGAATCCAATGGTGGTGACGCCACAATGAAGGCAAAAGCACTTGTGATGGCCCTAAAAGGCGAAGTTCAGTACTGGTATGGCAACATACCGTAGGGTCACATAACCTCATGGTTTCAACTCTGTAGCGAACATGGCCCCATTTGTCATTAGTTCGAGTTTGATTTTGGTGATTCATGACAACATGATCAATGGGACTAACCATATTGTTTAGCATATCTTTGTAGACATTTCTAGGTCCCAAGGATGCAAAAATACCACAGCCAAATTGAGAAGATAGTCTGTTTTTCAAGGGTCAAAAACGACAAAGAAAAGAAAAAGAAAGGAACCGTCGGATGAACCGATGGTACATAGATAGCAAGCATCGGTGCAATCGTCGAACGAGTTGATACACTGGGTGAAAACCAAGGCACCGTCAGATGAACCGACGGTCCATTTTTTAGTACCACCGGACGAGTTTTAGAGAAGAAGAAGCGAAGACAGTAGCACCGGATGATCCGACGGTCTCAGAAAGGATACCTCGGTCTATCCGATGCTTAGTTTGAATCAATAAAGAGACGCACCAAGACAAGGCCTTCAGCACCGGATGAACCGATGCCATGATCAGAGGAAGCGTCGGTCTATCCGATGGTTGCGAAGAAACTAACAGAGACGATTATGCCGAGGGGTCTTCAACACCGGCTGAACTGACGGTGCGTCGGTGCATAGCATCGGAGCAGTTCTGTTAGAGAACCTCAACGGCTAAATGACGTGGGAGGGGCACTGGATGAACCGATGCTCCTGAAAAGTAGGCGTCGGTTCATCCGACGGTCCACTTTTCAGAGAGTCGTTAGCCAACGGCTAGCTGAGTGCCATGGGATATTTATACCCCTTCCACTCACCCATTTGAGGTTGCTGGATTGTGTGGAAGTGCAGGAGAGTGCAAGACACCTAGAAGATCATATCCAATCCATCCAAGTGCTAAAGTGCTCATCCTTAGACTTGCATATGCTTAGTGTATGTGCTTAGTGCTAGGCTTAGCTTAGAGGTGAGTGAGTGCAATGTTGTGCAAACCTTGTGAGGTGATTCTTGAGTGGATCAAGTTGTACAAGGTTCGCAGGAAGCCTTGGGGCCTAAGTGGCTCACCAGCAATCGTCATCGACGCTCCGGCTTGGTGTGGAGTGGGGAGGACACTTTGTGCGGGGGACGTGGAGACCCCCTTCCTTGGTGGAGAAGCTCCTTAGTGGAGGCGGCATCAAGGTGACCAAGGGAGCTTGGCAAGTGCCTAAGTGGCTAGCCTTTGTGGCGAGTTAAGTAGTGCTCTTGGGAGAGACTTGGTGACCGGGAAGCAATACTCTTGTGTGAGTGCTTCAACAATGTGGACTAGGGGTGTCTTAGTGCCTACCGATACCACGGGATAAATCGTGTGTCAGCATTTACTCTATTGCAATCTATGCTTGCCTCTACTTTGCTAGAGTAGTATCATGCTAGGATTGGCTATAGGTTGCAAACCTTGTTTTGGGATGGGAGTTTCACACTAGAACAACCCTAGTTGCACATCTAGATAGTATGTTCTAGTTTATCTTTGTGCAAAATAGTGAAGCCATAGGTTAAGATTTTTAGTTTCCTAATTCACCCCCTCCCCCTCTTAGGCTAACAAGCATCTGATTCCTTACAAGTGGTATCAGAGCCGGACTCACTTCCTTCACAAGGAAACACCAATTCAATTGGTAAATTGTGAAAACCAACTCATTGGAACGGTTAGGCTTCACCGCCTCATGAGTTGCTCTATAGAGGAATGAAAGGGGTGGATGCCTTAGGTTTGGCTCCACATTTCGATGGCATGGGCTATCCTCGGTGGAAGGTTCTCATGGAGGCCTATCTCCAAGCAAAGGACCTTGATGTTTGGAGAGTCACCGATGAGGGCATGAAAAATGGTACTAAGAAGGAAAAGCAATTTGATGTGATTGCTAAGAGTATCATTTTGTCCTCACTAGATGTAGGCATTTTCAATAGAGTTTTTAATTGTGAAAATGCTCATGATCTATGGAAAACCATCAAGGAGCAAAATGAGGGTTCAAAAGAAGTTGCGAATGAACGCTACGGTTGTCTCCTTGAGGAATTCAATAGCTTTAAGCAACTTGCACATGAAAATGCTGAATCTATGTACTCACGCCTAAATGTGCTTGTCAATGAGATTAATGCTTTAGGTGTGAAGAACATCACGGACGTGAACATCAACCGCAAGATCCTTCAAAGTCTCCGGAAGCCTGATTATGACTTGGTGAAAGCTATCATCTATGAGAAGAAGCTCGAAGAATTGAAGCCATCTCATATCTTGGGCAAGATCATGGCACATGAGCTTCAAATCATGCCCAAGTCCAAGAAGGCGCCCCAATAAAAGCCCCAAGAATCATCTTCTCCAACTACAAGCCATGCCCTCTCAAGCCAATAAGAGAAGGTGTTGAGTAGGATGGCTACTCATGGAAGCTCAAGCGAGGATGATGGTGATGATGGTGACGATTAAGATTCCTCAAGTGATGAAGAGGTTGAATCCATGGTGGCCAAGTACGTGAAGAAGATCTTTAAGTATGTGAAGAAAGTCAACATGTACGGCTACAACGTCCACTTGAGAGAAGGGCGTCATCACCAACACATCAAGTTCACCAAGATTGAGCACAAGCCCAAGAAGAAGGTGGTCAAGGAGAGGAGACCAAAGCAAGAAGTAACTATCGTTGTCCGTGAGTGGACAAGTTGTGGAGAATCAAGTTCTTTTAGCTCAAGTGATGAATCAAGAAAGAACTTCACCACCCGCTTCATGGAAGGTCCTTCATCATCACTACACATGTGCCTTATGGCCAAAGGTATGGAAAGAGATGTAAGTGATGACGAATCCGACACCAGCTCTCTTGATGATCTTGTTGAGCTAGTCCATGAGCAAAAAGGAATGCTTAATAAACAAGCTAATGAAATTAAAGAACTCAATGCTCTCAATGATCTTAGTGTAACCCTTGCTACAAATTATGAACATTTGTTGTGCGAATTCAAATTTCTTAGCAAGGAGTGTGATGAGCTAAAATCTAAGCTTGAGAGCAAAGAGACTAAAACAAGTAATTCCTTTGAGCTTGATGAATCATCTATCCCTTGTGCAATTCCTATCTCCAAGGTAGATGCTTCAACTTTTGCATTGATTTAATTGATGGATCTTGCTCACTATCTTGTAATGAGAATGTTTTTTGTAGAAACATGTGATTCCCTCATAGGCAAGAAGAATGATGAGCTTAAGCAAGAAGTGAAATGGCTCTGAGAGAGGTTGGCAAGCTTGATGGGCAAAGACAAGAACGATGAGGAACAAGTGGACATCTCTCAAGACATGAAGAGTAAAGTCCAACCTTCTCAAGGTAACCGTGATCCCATGGTGAAGAAGCTTGAAAAGGGTGCAACCGTGACTTGCTACAAGTGACATGGAGAAGGGCACAAGTTCTACAAATGCCCTCAATTTGTCAAGAAGATGGACAAGGGCGCAAAGAATAAGTTGAACCCCACCATCAAGAGCTCTCTCATCTACACCAAGCCCAACCGCAAGAACAAGACCAAGAGCAACACCTACATCATCAAGAAGAAGGCTAATGGCAAGGTAGTTGCACACAAGGTTGGAAAGGTGAAGGAGGAGCGGGGTTGGAACCAACCCATTTGGGTGCCCAAGGAAGTCATAATCAACATGAAGGGGCCTCAAATGGTTTGGGTTCCAAAGGCCACTTGAAGGCCATGAGAGCGGGGACTTGGGAGGCATGGCACAAAGAAGTTGTGAAGATTCAAGCCTAAAAGCCAAGCTTGCAAGTTGGACATGTGTTGCCTAAGTTCCCCGGTTGAGGTAATGGAAACTAGAACCTATCTCATGTATCATTGTAGCTCCTTTTCCTTGTTTAGGTTGCATTTGTTGCAATGTTTACTTATGGTAGGTTGCTTGTGTCATATGCTAACCCACGAGCAACCTACATGGTTTGATTAGTGTGTATGAAAGCTACACTTGTTCTTTCATGGTGCATGTTTTCATATATATCTCTTTGCATCATGAGCAAGCTATAGGGTTAGCTTCCCTTTTTTGTCGTAAACAATGTGCAAACATTTGGTTGGTGATTCAAACACTAAATGCACACATTTTGGGGGTGCTTATCATATGGTTTGTTTATGGGACTAACATTGTTTCAAGCTTATCTTATGTAGTCCCTTGGCGACGCGTTCCGGTGCGGTACTTCATTCTAAGAGAATGCTATTTCACTCTCAATGTGATCTAACATCTCTAAAAGAGTGAATATAGCAATATGAGCTTCATGCTATTGAGTCATGTCCTTGTGAGCTTATGTCTTTATATAAGTTCAAAGGCAATGTACTCATACATTCCTAATCCTTGAGGTACCCCAAGTGTCTTCTATGCAAGCTTCTTTCAAGTGGTGTCACCTAGTGATATCATTTCAAAGTGGTTCATCTCAATGTGGTGCCAACAAGGTAGAGAGGATCAACCCCCGGAGGTATGCAATGATCAAAAGACTACAAGTGATATCTACAAGTGGTAATGTAACAAGAATACATTTGTCTTATCTCTTGTCTTTTATGCTACCTCCTTGCATGATATGCTCTAAGCTTCCTTGTCTTACAAGTTTGTAGTTGCGCACTTGATTTTCACATTATCATTTTGTGCACATACTTAGGGGAGCTTAGTTTGTATCATGCTTGTCTTATGAGCTTGTGATCCACCTTACTTATTCTTACATGTGGTATCTTCATTGATATCATACACATGGATCATGGTTCATGCGGCTTTCTCCCTTGAATTTAACATTTATCTTTGAGCTACGTTTGCTAGGACTTGCTAGTTTCCTTGGACCCCTTTTGTTTTGGACTTTTTGAAGATTTTATTCCAAAGGGGGAGAATGTGAGACCAATGCAAGCTAGTGGTTCCAAAGTGGGAAGAGGCAAGCTATGTGTGAACATAGGAAGAGAAGATCAAAAAGGGGGAAGTTTGATCTAGGGGGAGTTTGGATGATGGTAAGCATCCAAGCAAGTGTAAGTGGTTCTAATTTTGTCAATTTTCGCAAATTTATACTTACTTTGCTTGTGTTGTCATAAATCACCAAAAAGGAGGAGATTGTAGCGAACAGGGCCCCATTTGCCATTAGTTCAAGTTTGATTTTGGTGATTCATTACAACATGATCAATGGGACTAACCATATTGTTTAGCATGTCTCTGTAGACATTTCTAGGTCCCAAGGATGCAAAATACCACATGCCAAAATGAGAAGATAGTCTATTGTTCAAGCATCAAAAACGAGAAAGAAAAGAAAAAGAAAGGACACCATCAGATGAACCAACGGTACATAGATAGCAAGCGTCGGTGCAATCGTCGGACGAGTTGGTACACTAGGTGAAAACCAAGGCACCGTCGGGTGAACCAACGGTCCATTTTTTAGTCACGCCGAACGAGTTGTAGAGAAGAAGAAGCGAAGATAGTAGCACTGGATGATCCGGCGGTCTGAGAAAGGATACTGTCGGTTTATCCGACGCTTAGTTTGAATCAATACAGAGACGCGCCAAGACAAGGCCTTCAGCACCGGATGAACCGACGCCATGACTAGAGGAAGCGTCGGTCTATCCGACGGTTGCGAAGAAACCAATAGGGACGATTTGGCTGCGGGGTCTTCAGCACCGGATGAATCGACAGTGCGTCGGTGCATAGCATCAGAGCAGTTCTGTCAGAGAACCTCAATAGCTAAGTGATGTGGGAGGGGCACCGAATGAACCGATGCTCCTGAAAAGTAGGCGTCGGTTCATCTGATGGTCCACTTTTCAGAGAGCCGTTAGCCAACGGCTAGCTAAGTGCCTTGGGCTATTTATACCCCCTCCACTCACCCATTTGAGGTTGCTAGATTGTGTGGAAGTGCAGGAGAGTGCAAGACACCTAGAAGATCATATCCAATCCATCCAAGTGCTAAATTGCTCATCCTTAGACTTGCATATGCTTAGTGTATGTGCTTAGTGCTAGGCTTAGCTTAGAGCTGAGTGAGTGCAATGTTGTGCAAACCTTGTGAGGTGATTCTTGAGTGGATCAAGTTGTACAAGGTTCGCAGGAAGCCTTGGGGCCTAAGTGGCTCACCAGCAATCGTCATCGACGCTCCGGCTTGGTGTGGAGTGGCGAGGACACTTTGTGCGGGGGACGTGGAGACCCCCTTCCTTGGTGGAGCTCCTTAGTGGAGGCGGCATCAAGGTGACCAAGGGAGCTTGGCAAGTGCCTAAGTGGCTAGCCTTTGTGGCGAGTCAAGTAGTGCTCTTGGGAGAGACTTGGTGACCGGGAAGTAATACTCTTGTGTGAGTGCTTCAACAACGTGGACTAGGGGTGACTTAGTGCCTACCGATGCCACGGGATAAATCGTGTGTCAGGAGTTTGCTTCCTATCATCCCCTTACGTTTCCGCATTTACTCTATTGCAATCTATGCTTGCCTCTACTTTCCTAGAGTTGTATCATGCTAGGATTGGCTATAGGTTGCAAACCTTGTTTTGGGATGGGAGTTTCACACTAGAACAACCCTAGTTGCACATCTAGTTTGTATGTTCTAGTTTATCTTTGTGCAAAAATAATGAAGCCATAGGTTAAGATTTTTAGTTGCCTAATTCACCCCCTCCCGCTCTTAGGCTAACGAGCATCCGATTCCTTACAAACTCCGCAACAAGCTGCTGTCCAGCTTCAAGGGCATGCAGGTCGAAGAGTTGGATTCTAACGACCTTGTCAACATGTGTATCCATGGGGACAAGGAGTCGCTGCAGGAGTATATGCACAGAGTAGTCAAGCTAACGGCGTGGGTGCCTGGAGTGTCCGAAAGCAGCACCATTGATGCCATCGTAGGGGACCTGAGGGTAGGCAACTGCCAGGATGTGCTCGACTGAATCAAACCAAAGTCCCTGCAAGAGCTATTCGAAGTGATGCAAGAATACTGCAAATTTGACAAAGGCCGCTGCCGAAGGCTGGACCGAGCCAATGCAGCCAAGAAGCAAAAGCAACATGGTCAGTGGGATGCACCGAAAGGATGGCAGAACCATCCATCGAAGCAATTATACCGGCAAGTCAATAATGTATCTACACCCTCCGACCCAAACCAAAGCAAAGGCAATGGAGGACACAAAGGAGGGCATAAGAACAGTATAGGACTGAAGCCCCCGCAGCCACCCCCACCACCTCAAGGGGGCGGTGACATGTACTTCTGTTGGCTCCATGGGATCAATGCGTACCACTACACGCACCAGTGCCCTTTGGCGATCAAGAAGAAAATAGAATGGGAGGCCGAAGAGAAGGCAAAGGCGGAAGGGCTGGCCGTAAACCACGTCAAGAAGTACAAGAACTCGGGGCAGTTCAGAGCTTTACCACCGCCATACCACCCACCCCAATCTTTCCAACCTTTGGCGATGATGCAGACGTTCCAACCACCACAGATGTTCGCCCCTTCGGCACCGCAGCTGCCACCACCTCCACCCATGCATACACAGTCACCCTCGGTCTTTGTACCTTCATGGCTGAACCCACCCGCTCACCCCCAAGAGGCATACAACCAGCCACCGCACCAGCCACCGCCACCACCGAAGTAAGAAGCACCTGATTCTAGTGGCCCAGGGCTGATGCGCATGGTCAACATCATCAATGCAATTTCGGGGGGCTCCAATGAACCGGTGCACACGACGAAGCGTCAGAGGCAGGAGTACTACAGAAGTGTCTCGCACATCTGCTCGGGAAAATACTTCACCTGCCATGGTCTCACATACCAATAAACTTCACAGCTGCTAATATCCGGTTGCAACATTACCCCCATAATGACCCCCTCGTCATAAGGGCGAACATTGGAAAGGACACAAAGTATTACTTCGGCAACGACATTGGTCGAGTCTTGGTGGATAATGGTAGCTCAGCGGATATCTTAACTTGGCAGTGCTTCTCCGACATGGGTTTCAAGAAAGAGGACTTGCAGAAAGCAGAGCACCGTTATACGGCTTCGGCAACAAGAGAACTGAGGCACTTGGCAAAATCGATGTGAATGTGATCTTCGGGTAAGATGCCACTATGAGAACCGAAGTCATCACCTTTGATGTCGTTGACTTTGTGTACCCATACAACGCCATCTTCGGGCACAACACAATCAATAAATTTGCAGCAGTCATTCACCAAGGCTACCTGCTAATGAAGATACCAACTGCGGCTGGGTTATTTCGGTGTATGGCAGCTAGGAAGAGGCTCGACGAGTTGAGCGGAACACTTCGATGCATAACAGGTAATTGCACGTCATTGACGAGGTCGGAGGCAATGAAGTCTTGCCAGAGGCCGAGCAGAAGGCCGAAGCGCAGATGAGGCAATCGATGAAACAGGCCGAAACTGAACGCATGAAAGCAGTTGACGACACCAGGAAAGTTCCCTTGTGTGCAGATGTGCCAAGCAGAACCGTTATGATAGGCACTGAAGTCAGCAAGGAGGAGGAAGACAGACTCCTAGAGTTCCTTCGTCACAACCAGGACGTATTTGCATGGTCCAAGTCAGACCTGACAGGGGTCCACCGATCCGTTATATAGCATGCTCTAAACACCGACCCAAAGGTGAAGCTAAAGCTGCAACGGCAAAGGCCAATGTCAGACGATAGGATCAAGTCTACAGAAGCCGAAGTGTAGAAACTGCTTGACGCAAGAATCATAAGGGAGGTGCAGTACCCAATGTGGGTGGCCAATGTTGTAATGGTACCGAAGAAGAATGGAAACATGCGCACGTGCATCGATTTCACAAACCTCAACAAAGAGTGCCCGAAAGACCCCTACCCACTTCCAAGAATCGACATTATTATCGACCAGGCAGCCGGTTGCGAGATGCTAAGCTTGCTAGATTGCTTCTCTGGGTATCACCAGGTGTGGATGCGAAGGGAGGATGAGGCAAAAACAGGGTTCACAACCCCCTTCGGAGTCTTCTGTTTCGTAGGAATGCCAGAGGGTGTTCGTAATGCTGGGCCCACCTTCAACCGTATGATGAAGCTGATCCTCGGCCGCTAGCTGGGTCGCAATGCTTCAGCATACGTGGACGACATAGTCATCATGAGCGAAAAGGAAATGCGTCACATCGCAGACCTGACAAAAACCTTTGACAACATGAGGCGCAATGGGCTCAAGCTAAACCTAGAGAAGTGCATCTTCGGTATCCGCAAGGGACAGCTGTTAGGTTGCATGGTGTCAAAACGGGGCATACAGGCCAACCCTCAGAAAATCGAGGCACTATGCACAATGCAGCCACCAAGCAGCAGAAAAGGACGTGCAAAGACTGACGGGCAGAATCGCATCACTGAACAGATTCATCTCCAGGGCAGCTCGACGAAGCCTTCCCTTCTTCAAAGTGCTTCGTGCGAACACAACTTTTCAGTAGGGTGCAGAACAGTAGAAAGCCTTCGAAGATCTGAGAAACTACTTGGAAGAGGCTGCGGTCATGTCCAAGCCATCCCCAAAGGACGACCTATTGTTGTACATCGCTGCAACCGACACAGTAGTCAACGCCGTCCTGGTAGAGGAACGAATGGAGGCAGACACTTTGAAGCAATTCCCCATCTACTATGTCTTCGAAGCCTTAAGCGGTTCGAAGCTCTTTTACTCAGAAATGGAGAAGATGGCATACACAGTCGTAATGGCCAAAAGGAAGCTTCAACACTATTTTCAGAGCCACAACGTATCAGTACCCACCGCATTCCCCCTTCGAGACTTGTTTGAACACAAAGAATCAATGGGAAGGATAGGCAAATGGGCCACAGAACTAGCTGAGCACGTCATAAACTTTGTCTCCCGCAGTGCAATCAAATCTCAGGTCTTGGCTGACTTTGCTGCTGACTGGACACCTTTGGTCACGAAGGGGGATCCCGTAATCTCGGAGCCGGTATGGGAAGTTCAATGCAACGGAGCATATTGTCATTTGGGTTTGGCAGTAGCGGCAGTTCTCAAGTCGCCCTCTGGCATCAAGCTTCGGTACGCACTGCGACAACTGCACCAACAACATGGCAGAATACGAAGGTCTTCTGCTTGCTCTTCAGAAGGCCAGGGCAGTTGGAGCAAGGAGATTTGTCATCCTGACAGACTCCGAGCTGGTAGCTGGACACATTGGCAAAACCTACAAGGCCAAAAAGCCAGACATGATCAAGTACCTGCAAGCAGTGCGAAGCATGAAAAAATTCTTCCTCAGCATAATGGTCAAGAGTTTCCCTTGGCTCTACAACAAAAAAGATGACGCCATTGCAAAAGCAACAGCCTTGCACGAGCCCCTGCCAACAAATGTCTTTTACGAGACAACGACTGTGAGATTTGCCGCTGATGAAGTGGCACCCCCAAGTTTGTGAACTCCATACACAGTGAATATTGGCGTGCCCCAATAGTAGCGGCAATCAAGGGATACTACGAATCCGAAGATGGCGTGGTTGACAAAAGAGTTGCCATCAGGGCAAGAAATTATCATATCATTGATGACAACATGTACTGAAAGGTACTATGTGCTCCATTTCTCAAGTGCATATCAACAACCGAAGGCAAGCAACTGCTCCACGAGATACACAGCGGCATGTGCTCGCATCACATTGGTACGAGAGCCCTGGTACAGAAGGCTTTCCCTCAGGGGCTCTACTGGCCTTCGGTAGTAGCTGATGCACACGACATCGTGCGCCATTGCCCAGAATGTCAGCGCCATGCTCCATACAGCAAGTTCGCCTCCAACAAGATACAGTTGATACCCCCAGTGTGGCCCTTCGTACGGGGGAATAGACATCGTCGGCCCGCTACCAACAGCGCCAGGCAACTACACCCATGCAGTAGTGGCAGTGGAATACTTCTCCAAGTGGGTAGAGGCAAAACCGTTATTAAGCATCACTTCGGCGACGATACAGAAGTTCTTTTGGCAGAACATCGTATGCCGCTTCGGAGTGCCGCACGAAGTCACCGTGGACAATGGCAAGCAATTTGACAACACCGACTTCAAGGAATTCTGCACTTACTTGGGCACCAGGCTATGTTTTGCTTCGGTCTATCATCCGCAATCCAACGGGGCAGTAGAGCGAGCTAACGGCGTCATTTTTGCCTGTATCAAAAGGAACATCACTGAGCTACCAAAAAGCAAATGGGCCGAAGAGCTACCGAGGGTGATCTGGTCTCACAACACCACAACTTCCAGAACTATGCAATTCTCACCCTTCAAGCTGCTTTATGGTGAGGAAGCCATGCTCCCCGAAGAGTTGTGTCTAGGAACCTAGAGGGATGCCCCTCCTAGTGACGAAGCACTCAAGGCTTCGGTCCAGTACATTGAGGAAGCACGTCTATAGGCCGGAGCCAACTTGCTGACCTACCAATATGAAACCCGAAGATGGAAGAACAAGAAGATTCGACCGAAGCTTATACGGTCAGGAGACCTTGTTCTACGCAAGTTTCCGAAGGGCATGTCGAAGGGAAAATGCACTTCAAGTGGGAAGGCTCGTTCATAGCAACCGCGACGACAAATGAAGCAGCTTTCAAGCTGCGCAAGATGAGTGGAAAAGAAGAGTCCTACACGTGAACGTGGACATGCTCCAGAAGTACTTCATTTGAACCGCGCCGAAGTTATGGCCTTTTGTAGCTTCATCTTAGTTTTATTCATTTCTGTTTTGAAGTTTGTAATATATGAACAACAAGTAGGGGGACATACTCTTTTCCTCACGGGGGAAGGTTCGCGGTTCCTCGCTGGATCCGCGAAGTGTGAGGTTTTTAACGAGGCGGACCTATGTACCTTTTTGATGTGTAACATAAGTAAGTCTTTCTCCCAAGTTCAATGTCTAGTCTTTTTCGAATGAATCTTCGTAGTCTTACCGAAGCTATGCTCCCCCTATACGCTTTGGGGGGCATAATCTTCAGAGTGTGTCAGTCGAGGTAAGTAACGGCGTAGTAACGGATAGCATTAAGCATACTCGAGCTACACCTGTCACTTATTCTCTAGTCTGAAGGTAAAAGTCCGTTTGAAGCGGCACTATGGCCCCGTTATGGCCTAAGTTGGAAGCCCGCTTGAAGCGATGCGTCGGTCTCGTCATGGCCGAAGGTGGAAAGTCCGCTTGAAGCGGCGCGAGGGCCCCGTTATGGCCTAAGTTGGAAGCACACTTGAAGTGGTGTGTCGGTCCCATCATGGCCGAAGGTGGAAAGTCCGCTTGAAGCGGCACGTTGGTCCCATCCTGACCGAAGGTGAGAGCCCGCCTGAGGTTTTGCGCTGGGTTCGTTGTGGCCGGAAATAAAAACCGCTCTAAGTGGCGTGTCGGCCCCGTCACGGCCTAAATTCAAAGACACGCTCGGGATAGAACGATGGTGCGTCGGTCACGACGCAACCTAGCGTGTGAACCACAAGATAACACCACGAGCAGCTCTGTGAACAAACAACGTGAAAACAAAATTCACAATAGTGAAATCACTATCTTTAATTTATTACCATAGAACAAGGTATAACAAATCAATACAAGCTTCATTTTTACACATCAGACGCCATCTCGGGTCGTGTCACTCTAGTCAGCCACGAACACTTCCGGGGGGAGTTCCGAAGCAGGCCTCCCGAAGTCTTCACGGCTTGCATAGATGTGACATGAAGCCATTGCATTTACAAGAAGACATCAGCGGCGAAGGAGTACAAGGTATACACAAAGGGGCTAGTCCTCGTTTAGCACAGCTTCACAAATTTCGTCAATCAACTGAAGTGTCGCCACATCTATTATGTCCAGCGCCATCTAGCGCAACTCCTCTTCCAAAGGCATACGTCTTGCGCCGAAGACAGGATCACAGTTAGGCGCGCGAGCACTCACACCTGCTCAGTCTTTACAACCGCGGCACCTCCTGGCGAAGTATCGGGAATTAAGTACACATATTCAGGAGGCTCGATAATCCCCTCCTCAACAGGCTCCAATGTGGGAACCACCCCTTCGTCTACGAGGGGCTCTACCGAACCACACTTCACCGCCCGACGGGCGACACGCTCCCTAAGAATTGCATCATGACGCTCCGGGTCCTTAGAAAACTCCGCAAAAAAACGTTTAGCGTACTCATTCCGAACCCGATAGCGCTGCGCACAGTATGACAAAAACTCAGAATATGACACGCCAGGATGGCGGATGCTAAATTTCGTCCACACGTTCGATGCAACAAAAAATGAACTCAGTGACAAGGGTGGGTCACTCGCACCTTTGGTTCCCTGCGTAGGCACCACCAAAGGGACCTGCGCAGAGGCATCCTATATTAGTTTTTGAGTACAACCGCAAGGGCAAAAGTACATCAGTACACGACAGGAGTCGCCGAAGGGGGACCATTCTCGACAGGTTCCGCGTCGGCGTGAGTTTCGCGTCCCGGAGAGCTAACGGCAAGGAGTGTTGCCTCAAGCTCGGCCGTGTGCACCTCGTCGTCGGCATCTCCCCCTAATGACCCGCGTGCGGCTTCACCCATTTGCTCGACTGATACATGAGCGGCACCTTCAGCGTTCGAGGCATCGGCTTCAGGTGAGATACCGGCCGCGAGCTCAGCATGCTCAGCCACCGCGACGCGCTCTGCGTCACTTGTAGGATTCTCCTCTGTAGGGATGGTGCACTCCACCCCTTCGTTGTGTGCAGCTTTGGCGCCTTGTTCAGCATCACCACTATGCCCTGCTTCAACACCTCCGCATTCCGCGTCCCCGGCGGCCCCACCTTCGGTGGCAACACCCTCGGCGGTGATCAGTGGGATCTCAGCCATGTCAATCCAGTTGCCCTCCTCCATAAACGAAGGCTGAGGCAACCCCCCCCCCCCCCCCCCCCAACAGGGTGGAGAGACCGAAGGCACGCCGCAACACGTGCCTGGAGGTGAGGCCCTATCTACAAGACAACAAAAGAACACAATCACGTTGTCATAAATCGAAAGTGGGTAGATACGACAACACAAAAGCGCAAGTCGCTTCGTCGCACCTGAGCGCTCAGACGAACAGATTCGTCAAGGGTGAGACGGGACCCACATTTGGTGAAGAAGGTGTTCATGAAATTCTTGGTCAGGTTCTTGGCAAGCACAGGGAGCTTCGACACATCCAACTCCGCATCGCTGGGCCACCCGTAGTCATCCCTCGTCAGACGCCGGATGTCACTCTTTCTGACTGTCTTCTCCGACGAAGGGCGGTCCACGGGAACCAATGAACACATGGAGTACGCCGGTGTGCGAACTCCAACCGCAACCCCAAGCTCACCGAAGATCTTGGTGTTCATTGCAACCAGATCAAAGCAAGCACTCACCACTCATAGAAAGACCCGACGGTGCACTGAGGAAATGAGGTCGGGGGGCTTCAAGGTTGCATTGCGCCAGCAGTTCCAATACCTCATCGCGCAGCACCTCCGCACTTCATATATGCTGAGTCCGGTATCTCTCCAGGACATCGTTCTGGCGGCTTTCCTCTCTCTTTGCACCGGCCAGTTCGGTGTCTTTGTCACGAAGTTGGCCACTTAAGTCTTCTTTTGCACTGGTCAGCCTCTCCACATCGGTACGAAGTGATTCGAGGGCGGCCTGTGACGCTTTCACACCATCCTCCTTCTCTTGTAGGAGCCACCTGCTTCGGTCTTGCTCCGTGGCCAGCAATTTTTCAAGCTCGGTCACCTGGGTTTGCAGGGACGCGACCGTCGCGGCCGACAAGTCTTTCGCTTCTTTCTCCTCTCGCTCCAGTTTTCGGGCAAGACACCGTGGCACGACGAAGCTTTTCAACGCCAGGTCCCCGCAAGTAGTCACCAGGTCCTCAGAGCTGAAGCCGCTGAAATACTCCTCTTCATGAGGGATCGCAAAGCTTTACCCAGCCTCTTGCAAGAACTTGCGCTCGTGACCACCATTCATCAATCCCAAGAAGCGGATTTGCTTCCCACCAATCAGCTTCGCCTTGGAGGGGATCTGGAGTCGAGTAGTAGCAGCTTGAGGCTCCTCCGGCGTGACACGATAGTTGCTGCTTTCAGGCTCCTCTTCCTCCTCGGCCTCAGCAGCAAAGTCATCCTTTTCGGCGCCCGTGGCCGATGGAGAGGAGGACTGGCCGGTATTTTCCATCGATGAACTTGAAGAACCGCTAGACATTGAGCTGGATTTGCCTTCATCGCAAGGGGCTTCGTGACCGAGCGTCGGGGGGCTTTGGTCACAAGGGGCGTCACCAACCTAGGACACCACACGAACATCACTGTCACCATCGCTTTCTTTCTCCTTCGGGCTCAGCGGCACAAGCAATGGGCCGCCAGTCTCTCCACCAACAACTCCCGGAGGTGCAGCAGCGCGCAAAGGCACTGCGGCGATGACGGCTCCCATGACACCAGTGTCAAGATTAATGAAGCGTGTCTTCTTGAATGTCGGAGGTGAGTCCGTCGGCCGGGCGCCCCGTTTCCTCTGGGCTTTTCCTTCGGCCGCAACCATCACTGCAGCAGCGGGAGCAGCCCTCTTTGTGGCCTTCTTCGAAAGCGTGCCACCAGCGTGAGGAGATGTTGCGGTCTCGACAGTGTCAACTTCAGCGGCGGTAAGTGCAGCAGCTTTCCTCTCGGCCGCCTCGTGATGCTTAGCGAAGCTGAGGCACTGAGGCGCAGTGACCTTGAAAAACTCAAACATGCGGTTTGTTCAAGAACCATTCAGCTCTGCCACCGTGTCCTTGTATTCCTTCGGCGACATGGGGCCAAGGATGAAGTCGTTGTGATCCTCCACCTTTCTCTTCTTCAGCACTACGCACCAACAATTAGAAGTGAACGTTAGGTGAACCCAGGCAACATGCAAAGCATGCACTGAATCAGAGGGTTAACGAAGGGCACGAAAACTCATGGGCCGAGGTGAAGCCAAAAACCTTTGTCCAATCAGGGTAGGGGATGCTGCCAATCTCAGCCGCCTAGGCTTCATCGGCCACTGCCCACCCATCCAGCAGCGGGCACACTGAAATGCAACTATACTCCTCCACGATGTCGCGAGTGTTGTACTTACGAGCGAACCGGCGAAGCATCATGATAAACTTGTCCCCTTCGGGACAAGCTGGATTCTTCGTGTATGAATCGTGAAGAGGAGGTAGCACCCTCGTAGCCAGCGGATGCGGCTCCCCCGAGACAAGCGGAGTCACGGTGTAGTACAACTAGTGTTGTTGCCGATCCAAAGGCCACTTGTTGCGGTACACGGTCACGGGGCTGACAACACCAGACTTGTACGAGAAGTTTAGGCAGCCGAACTGGCAGTCCTTCTCCATGGTGTCGTCCCCTTCCTCTTCGAAAACAGTGCGGCGCTGATGATGGACCTGATGTGCCAAAGCGAAACCTTCGGCTGAAGGCTTGATCTTGGTAGTTCAGCATATCCACATATACACTGAAAGGCATAGGATGGCGTTGGGGGTGAGTTGATGCAGATAGATGTCGAAATACCGGCGGATATCGACAACAGCAGGATGAAGGGGAAACCGAAGCCCGACAAACAACAGATCCCGAAAGATAACAACCTCATTCTCTCGAGGCTTTAGCACGGTCTCTCTCCCAGGAGCCCTCGCTGTCCCGATCATCCGGTTCTTCTGAAGGGATGCCATGTCTCCCCCCTCTATCAAGCTCCGTCCGAAGATGTACGTCTTCGGGATTTCCTTCACGACGACATCACGCCTCCGCTTCGAAGCCACGACTACGAACTATTGCGAAACAAAGGAAAGTTGGTAGACGAAGGAAGCCTTACAGTGCTGCCACGAAGGTGTAATTCTCTCGTCGCGGACCGCAGCAGTAGAGTGGGGCAGGCCAAAGGTCAGGCCCCGTTTTATAGTGCGGCACCCCCGATAATCTCGCGGCTAACACACGATTTTACCCTTTTACCCCGAATACGCCAGTCTCTTAACGGTCACTTCCTTAAGGGCAATTCACATCTTTCTTCCGACCAAAAATCAGTGTGGTCCGTCCGTGGGAGTTCCGAAGCCCATATTCACCCTATAAAGAGTGTTCGTAAGTTCGGCCCATCTAAGGAGCGGGACGACCCTCACTGACGAAGGCTTAGTGTTGGGGAACATGGCCTTCAGAAGCGTTCCCTCATGGTCGGCCGGGATTGCCAACTTTGAACCATCTATACAAAGGGGATTCAGTAGGTGCAATGATGATTTAATGGGATCACTAACTTTACTTGAAGCACATGAGTACTGTTCACAGGTGCTAACTTGCCCGCGGTTGCTTCAGCATTACAGGGCTTTGGCGCCGAAGGTGCAGATCGATCAGGAACCCCCGCTCGTTAAGAAGGCTCCGGTGCTGAACGTGGAGGGATCACATGGGAAGCCTCGGAGACCTCCCATGGCTGCTACGGCGCTGTGGGTCGCTTCGTCGCCAA
Organism: Cenchrus americanus; assembly: GCA_947561735.1. Taxonomy (NCBI): domain Eukaryota; kingdom Viridiplantae; phylum Streptophyta; class Magnoliopsida; order Poales; family Poaceae; genus Cenchrus; species Cenchrus americanus. Next base: position 156,651,521 of record OX387242.1, on the reverse strand, counting down.
AGGTATGACGCGTGTGGTCGCCCCAACCTCGTGAGAGGAGCACGCCACACGTAAGCGCTCTGGACATGTAAAGGGCGCTGTACGAAGGAGAGACAAAAGGCGTCGCATGTAAAGGAAGCTCGACCGTGCGAAGACACGTTGGTGGCCCATAAGAAGCGAGGAGTTATTGTTATACCCTTGAAAAGTGTGTAAAGCCATTTGTTAGGAATGGAAAAGGTGTAATTGGGGTGATTGAGCATCCCCAGGGTCACCTATAAATAGAGGTTCCCTTGTAACTGAATAGGCACGCGTTAATGAGAAGAGAGCTCCGAAGGCTCCCGCTTGTCTCATGTGATTTCGGTTTGTAAGTTATGTTTCCTCTTAGTGTAATCAAGTAGAAGTAGCAGTCAGTCTAGTAGTAGAAGTAGAGTATTCTAGTCTAGCAAGGGAGAGACTTTCGGAGCAGCGTTCCGTTAGTCTCCGAAGAGGCCATCGGCCGAGTCCTCTTTGGAGGAGGGCGCTGCTCATCAGGGGGCTGTTGTGTCGAAGTCTACCTTCGGGTCCGATTTCCACCAATAGGGATCCTAAGTGCTAGCACCTTGCGCTTTTGATGGTCGCGGTCGGTGTTGTGATTCATCTTTTCCTTCGTCATCGGGTCGACATTGACGAAGCATCGGGCGAAAGCCTTCCCGGCTATGGTGTCGGTGTCAACATCGGTGGCGTCTTCAGGCGTCATTGCCCTCCTTGGAGGCATTTTTTTGGGATGCTTCCTGCTTGGTCTTTGTCTTCCAGGTGGAAACATTTTCCCAGTTCTTCGGAGGAGCAACGACGGCGGCATCGGCGCCGTTTACTTCTTGAGGGCGTTGCTTTTGAAGTCGTGGGTCTGCTTAGCTAGTGGTGTTTTGGCTGCGTGGGCATTGGAAGATTGGAGGTTTGGTCGAAGAACAAGTTAGAAGCGTCTTCTTTTTCTTTGGCATAGTGGTTGTATTTTCTTGTTTGCTTCTTTCCTCAGTACGAGGTTTAGAGTCTAAGGGCTCTAGTGTAATCGTTGGCAATAACAATTGCATCCTAATCTGATACTCATACACAAACATTTGAGTTTTTACGCGGAATGTATATCTACGCATGAAACATTGGCAAAGTGTGTCTAAAAAAGTCATTCTAGAGATTACTACATAAGAACATTGAGTTCTGAAGGATCGGATGGCGACTAGAGAGGGGGGGGAGTGAATAGGAGCCGGTAAAAATTCTTCTCAAAGAACCCAGCCTATACCCTAGTCAAAACCCGGTCACACACAAGCGATGGAACGGATCACACACCAATCGCCAAAACAACGAGGTTATGGATCAACCTCTAGTCTTAGGAATGATTCCTTGAAGCACAAGCGGAAGCACGAGAAAGGAAGGGAGGAATCGAACCAAGGGACAAAGCACTCAGGATCTGGCGGACCGTCCGGCCTGCTGCCGCGGACTGTCCGCACGCACTCCGCGGACTGTCCGCCCCTGCACCACGGACCGTCCGTTAAAGCGAACAGAACCACCAGAACCAACCCGAGAAAACGGACCGTCCGCGAAGGCCAGGCGGACTGCGCACGGGTCCCGGACCGTCCGCTACTGAAGCTCGGACCGTCCGCAAACCAGCTGCAACGAAAACCTAAAGCAAAACCGGATCGAAACGAAACGAAGCAAGAACACGAAGAACACCGCGACGAACTGGAGCGGCGCGGACTGTCCGCCTGGTCCTCGCGGACCGTCCGCGAGGTGCGGACAGAGCAGAAAACGCACGACCCCGAAAGTCAACTTCCCCAAATCTTCATCGGATTTCCCAAACGGTTGTGTTAACACCAAAATTTGGTAAGGAGTATGACATGTGGGACCGATTCGGAAAGGAGTCCGTCTGGTGGAAGGAAAGGTATTTTCAGAGATTTTCGGCAGAAGGATCCGCGGTCGGCTATCTGCTCCAGTTCGGCAAAGGAACAGTAGAGCCGATTTTGCGGGATTGGACGGTGACGTGGCTCGATCGGGGGAAGCGAATGGATGGACGGTGATCAAGTTTAGTTAGGCAATGAATCCATTCGCAATTGTAATCGCAGGGGTATAAATATGATCCCCGGATGTATGTAAAACGGACGTTCATTCCTCAATACACACCGGCCTTGCGCCAAAACCCTAGAGTCCCTTGTCGTGTCGTCGAGTTCTTCGAGAGGACCAATCGATCCGTCGACCTCCGTGAGTACCGGCAACCTTGTATCATGTCTAGTATCATGCGGTGGATTTAGATCGATGCAAGTAGTCTTGTTACCATGCTTCGTGTCATGCGGTAGATTCAAGCTTGGTTCAAGAGGGTTTCTTGTTAGATCATGAGCCATGCGGTAGGCTAAGGTCTAGCTCGAAGCTAGTTATCGGCTCTATTGGATTTTGGCAAGATCCAATAGATTCATTAAGTTACCCTGTGTTGTCATGAGTTTTTGCTTTATGCTTTAATTCATGTAATACACTTTTGCCCAATCTAGATGGGTTTGGATCGGCTCTTTTCCTTTTGAGATCCGTGCACGAGCGGGTTTCGTGTTCTGACGCGTGGATCTTGTGCACCCCGATAGCCGAAACCGAATCGATCTAGGTTGATACGTGTTGCGGGTTCAAGCTTGCTTTGTTGGTATAAATCTTGAAAGAGCCGGTATCATGCGGTAGATGCGAGTGTTTTTGGGTTGCTTTGGAGCTAGTCATCCGGTGGATTAGATTTCCAGTTCAGCTTGATAGATTTATTCACGTGGTAATGTTTGTTCCTTCTTCATGGACCCCGAATCGGTTGTTTAGCCGCATTCGGTTATATCTTCACGAGTAGATCACGTGCGTTATTTATGTTTTAAAAGACGTATGCTTCTAGCTTTCCATATTTAGGTTGTATCATGCGGTGGATAGATCTATTTGTGGAAAGTGGTGCGTTCTTTCATGCAAGTTGTATCATGCGGTGGATAGATTTGCTGACATCGTGCCCGACGGATCTTAAAGTGATTAGACATGCGGTAGACTAACGCTTTGGATCTATGCATGCTTATTTTAATACATGATCATGTTCGTGCTCTACTTTATTTAATGTTAATCTTCATGAGGATCGGTTATGGTTTTGCACATGCGTCCATGTTTATTCAGGGATCGATCTTTGTCATGCTTACGTCATCCATTCGGCAATGTTCTTTTTTCCTTTGCGGTTACCCGAATGGTTGTGGTTCTTTGACAGGTAGCTTCGCATAGCTACATGTCGTCTTGCTTGGCTTCTTAGCCGTAAATATGGAACCGCTCGGTATCACCCGTAGGTTCCAAGTTTTGGTATTTAACTGTTTTATCTTTTGTTAATTTTCGGGAAAAATTGATCGGCACGTCACTTTCTCTCCCGCGCGTGCGAAGCTAAGCGTTTCGCCCTTGCTTTGTGTGATTGGCGCCGAGTGCACATTTTGCGTCAACACACTTTTTGGCACGCCCAAAGGGGACCTACGGCACGAATTGGTTCGGGATGCCTGAGATCACAGACCTCCTGGATGTCAGCATTGAGGAGCTTTCTCCAGAGCAGCATCAGCAGCTCGTGGACGCCGTGAATCAGTTTCAACAAAAGTGTCTCATGTCATTCAAGAAGAATCGAAGCGGTGTACCATATCTGAAGAATGGCCTGCCCAGAGTGCTGTTGCCAGGAGAAACCGACGCTACGACCCAACAAGAAAAGGAAGAGTGCGCGCGGATCTTCCAAGAGTCAATGGACGACGTGCTCACCAAGCACAATCAAGCTTTCCTTGGGTCGCTCCAACGGATGATGGTGGCCCTCTTTGGTCGGGCGCGGGGCGAGGGCGTTCGGAAAGGCGTACGCCGGAAAGAGCACCGTGGAGCTGGGCGAATCAAGCTCTCAGCCGCCACCACGGGGCCCGGTGCAGCAGCCTCCTCCCCAGAGCTCCGGGAGCCAAACGTTCCAACCTCCTCCATAGGGAGCTGGGGGGCAGCCAGTTCAGCCGTCGTTGCAAGCTTCAGGAAGTCAACCAATCCTGCCGCCACCACAAAGCAAAGCACGGGTCGGCCCCGTGCAACAGCCGAATCCGTACCAGCCCACGTACGGAGACCTAGCGTTCGGCTCATCTGGGGCCCCGCTCGACCCCAGTCGAAGAATAGCTCCGTCCACCAACTGGCTCCAGAGGAATTTATACGGCGGTGGCTATCATGAAGTGGGGAATTACGGAGCGTTCGATGCCTTTCCGCACCCAGGGTACGCGCCGGCTACAGGCGCTCAGGAGGAAGATGCCCTAGCACGCAAGATGGCCGAATTGATGCAGAATCAGTTCGGCCTCAAGCCAAGGATGCAGGGCCCCACCTACAGGCCGCCGTTCCCAGAATGGTACTATAACGTGCTCCCCGCCACCAAGGGTGAAACCGCCGACGGAATTCACAAAGTTCTGCGGGCGGGGACGAGACAAGCACGGTCGAGCATATCGCTCGTTATCTCATGCGGCTTGGGGAGTGTTCGGCCGAAGAGACGTTCGGGGTTCGCTACTTCCCCGCCTCGGCCGACGGGTCCGGCTTTTCGGTGGTTCTCGTCCTTGCCGCCCGAATCCGTGGCCGAGGTGGAAAGATTTGGAGCGTAAATTCCACGCTCATTACTTCGAGCGCGCCGCCGAGAAGAAGTTGATTGATCTCGCCACCCTAAAGCAAAGGCATAGTGAAACACCGCCGGAGTTCCTCGAAGGTTCGGAGAAGTCAAGGGCATGTGCTTCTCATTGAACTTGCCGACGATCGCCTAGGCGATATGGCCGTCGCCGGGATGTTGCCGGCCGTGCGCGAAAAGTTATTTGGGATGGAGTTCGAGAACACGGGCCAGTGTCGCAAAAGTTATCCCCGATGAGCAATCGTGCATATGGCCTCAAGAAAGACCCCAAGTTTGGCAAGCAGCACGACATCGCCGATATCTACAATCAATTCTTGGACAAAGCTGATTTGTTCGAAGATTCTGACGACGAACTGGAAATAGCTGCGGCGGAAATCATGTGGGGTAAAGAGCCTCTCACAATGAATCAGCGTTGGGTCAGACAGACCAAAGGAACTTACGACTTCGACATCACAAAGGCTGACAAGTTGTTCGAGCTCTTGGTGAAAGAAGGCCGAATCAAGTCGCCCGAGGGGCATTCTATGCTTCGGCCCGATGGAGTCAAAGCTAAGCGTTACCGCGGCTTCCATGACGGGGACTCGCACTCCATCAACGATTGCGGGGTCTTCGGGATGAGGATCCGGAAGGCTATCCAGAAGGGCATCTCAAGTTCGACAACAAGATGAAGCCTGGATGGCCACCCCTTCCCGTTAGAACATGCTCGGCTTTTCTATCAATGCGATAACAGCCGAAGAGAAAGGGAAAGTCAAGGTCCTGACCTCGGCTAGGTCCAAGCAAGATGGATCAGTTGACCCGAAGCGCCAGGTGACCATAGAGCAAGTACAGGGCGACGCCCCCGCGTTCTCAAGAGCCACATCGAGATCGGGGAATCGTCCAAGCCCAAACCCAAGGTGACGTCGCGCATCCTCCTTAATAAATGGCAGCGCCAGATGGAGAAGGAACGCTACCAGGAGCGTCGTCACGAGGAGGAGCAACGCAGGGCTGAGGAGGAAGCGCGCGGATGGAATCGGGGAACAAAGACGCGCGCGCGCGGGAGCGCGCCCACCGGGGGTGCGCCTTTTTCGGACACTCGCCGGAATGAGGGCCCGAAACCGCCACACATTAAGGAAGCGTCCCGAATGCGGCGACGGATATGCCGAATACGAGCGAGAAACTGCCAATCGCCGATCCGTCCATGAAAGACTTGGAAGGGTCCACCCGAATGGGGATCGGCGGCAAAAAATTGAAATCATTGATCATCCCAGGAAGCGCCGAGCCGATCTCAGGTGGGCTGACCACGAGGAGGATGAAGATGTCTACGTCTGGCAGAAGGGGCAATGGTGCCCACCTGGTCTGCGCAAGAGCCAGAAGAGGCGGGTCCAACGCTTGAGGAACCGCGAGATGAAGCAAGCCGGGGTCCAGACGAGACAGAAGTGGCGCCCCAAGGACCAGCCGGAAGGATCAAAGCGTCAAGCCCCTGCATGCATGGTATATTTCCTGCCAAACGAGTTCATGGCTCCCGCTAACCAGATGATGCAGGAGGAAGCCTCCTTTGACGACGAGCAGCCCGAGGAGATGATGGCGCAGCTGGTGCTTGCCAAGCAGGCCATCTTCGACAAGCCGGCCAAGAATCGCCACATGAGGCCGCTGTACTTGAGGGGGGTACGTCAATGGCAAGCCATTGACCAAGATGTTCGTCGACGGTGGCGCGGCGATTAACGTGATGCCGTACACCACCTTCAGGAAGCTTGGCATGACCCCGAGCGATTTGACACCAACAAGCATCATCCCGAACGACTTCGCCGGAACCCCTCGGACACCAAAGGATGCGCTCACGTGGACTTGATGATCGGGTCCAAGACGCGCGCTCACCACCTTCTTCGTCATCGAAGGGAAGGGAGCCTACGCTGTGCTCGCTTGGGCGGGACTGGATCCACGCCAACTGCTGCGTCCCATCCACTATGCATCAACAGCTGATCCAGTGGGTGGACGATGAAATTGAGGTCGTACAAGCGGACGACTCCGTAAGCGTGGCTAACATGGAACCAGCCTTCTGGGAATACCAAGGCATCGATTGCTTCTCAGGGAAGGACTGGGGAGAAGGTCCTGTTGAACCTGTCAGCAGTGACCAACAGCCGATTCAAGCAGTCGGCTCTTACAGTAATTTTTAATGGAGAACCCCGTGGATGGCACTGATGGCAAGCTGGGACGAGGATTCATGTCGGCCGATAAGCTGGAGGAAGTTGACATTGGAAACGGTGATAAACCAAGGCCGACGTTCATCAGTGCAGGTTTGCAACCAGACTTCAGGGGGAACTTAATCAAGCTTCTCAAAGAATATAAAGATTGCTTCGCCTGGGATTACTCGGAGATGCCTGGATTGGATCGATCCATCGTCGAGCACCGGTTGCCAATCAAGCCTGGTTTCAAGCCATATAAGCAACCGCCCCGGAAAATCTACAAGGATGAAGTATTGGCCGATGTGAAGAAGGAAATCGAAAGATTACTTGACGCAAACTTCGTTCGGCCTCTGAGATATGCGGAGTGGATTTCCAACATCGTCCCCGTGTATAAGAAAAATGGAAAAATGAGAGTTTGCATAGACTTCAGGGACCTAAACAGAGCTACTCCCATGGACGGATACCCAATGCCTATTGCCGATTTGCTAATTGACGCCGCGGCCGGGACACAAGGTGATTAGCTTCATGGATGGCAACGCGGGATACAATCAAATCTTTATGGCAATAGAAGACATCTCGAAGACGGCCTTTAGGTGTCCTGGTCATATAGGCCTATTTGAATGGATCGTCATGACATTTGGGTTGAAAAATGCCGGTGCAACCTACCAGCGGGCCATGAACTACATTTTTCATGAGTTGATCGGCAAGACCGTGGAAATCTACATTGACGACGTGGTGATCAAGTCCTTAAGCCATGACTCCCATCTGGAAGATGTGAAGAAAACCCTGGAATGCACCCGGAAGCATGGTCTGAAGATGAATCCAAACAAGTGTGCATTTGGGGTGTCAGCTGGAGAGTTCTTGGGGTTTTTGGTCCACGAAGGAGGGATTGAAGTTGGCAAAAAGAGCATGAAAGCCATTGATGAAGTCGTTCCTCCAACCAACCTCAAGGAGTTGCAATCACTGCTCGGCAAGATCAACTTTGTGAGAAGGTTCATCTCAAATTTATCACAGAAGGTGTTGCCGTTCTCTCCGTTGCTGAAGCTAAAGAAGGATCAGAAGTTCACATGGGGTGACGAACAACAAAAGGCTTTCGAGGAAATCAAGCAATACATGAAGGAGCCACCGGTGCTGGTTCCTCCTCAGCTGAACAAGCCTTTCAAGTTGTACGTGGCGGCCGATACCCAAACTATTGGATCGGCCCTTATTCAAGAATTCGAAGGGAAGGAGCGGGTAGTAGCTTATCTTAGCCGAAAACTACTTGATCCTGAAACCAGGTATTCGGCTATAGAAAGATTATGTCTTTGCGTATACTACTCGTGTACAAAGTTTCGGCACTACTTGTTGAATGCCGAATGCACTGTATACTCGAAGTTTGATGTGATAAAACATATGTTATCCATGCCAATTTTGAATGGTCGGGTTGGCAAATGGATTTTAGCTCTATCAGAGTTCGAGTTGAAGTTCGAATCGGCAAAAGCCATCAAAGGTCAGGTCATTGCCGATTTTATAACCGAACACCGTGACCCTTCGATTGATCCCGCTTGAAATTACCCCATGGGCTCTATTCTTTGACGGGTCATCATGTGGCAAAGGTGGAGGAGTAGGGATCCTACTAATTTCTCCCGAGGTGAGATGTTCGAATTCGCCATTCCTATACAACCCACCGTCACAAATAACCAGCCGAGTACGAGGCACCGCTTCGAGGGCTTCAATATTTGAGAGAAGCCGGGGGCCGTTTCGGTTGAAATTTATGGAGATTCGGAGTTGGTCATCAAGCAATTGAACGGCCGTACGAGTGCGAAGCGAGGCGCCGAGGAGTTACTACGAGGAATGCGAGAGAAATCTTGAAGGGCTTTCCACCGGTAACCTTACAAGCACATTCCTAGAGAGCATAACGAGGAAGCAAACGAGGCTAGCTCGGAGCGCCTCGGTTATAAAGAAAATCAAGAAGCATTTGCTGCGAAGTAAGCGCAACGGGGACGGATCTTACGGAAGATGATTGGAGGAAAGAGATCGTTGATTATTTGAGAGATCCATCCCGAAAAGTCTCTAGGAAGCTCGGTACAAGGCAATCAAGTTCGTTCTTCCGGATGACAATTTATTCTATAAGTCATTAGACGGAAGTAACCGCTACGATGCCCGGGTCCGGGGAAGAAGCCAAGAACATGATGAGCGAGGTGCACGATGGGATATGTGGAGCGCACCAATCGGCCTATCGCATGAAATGGGTTATTAGGCGAGGAAGCCGGATGCTTTTGGCCGACGATATTAGAGGACTCGCTTTGAGTATTACAAGGGGTGTCAAGATTGCCAGAGGTTCGGGAATATTCAAAGAGTCCCTGCATCAGCATTAAATCCCATCGTCAAGCCATGGCCATTCAGGGGCTGGGGTATAGACTTGATTGGCCAAATTAATCCACCATCCAGCAAGGGGCATAAGTTCGTGCTCTTGGCTACAGATTACTTCACCAAATGGGTCGAGGCAATCCCACTCAAGAAGGTGACGTCAGAAAACATGATTGAGTTCGTCAGGGAGCACATCATCTATCGATTTGGGATCCCTCAGACGATTACCACTGACCAAGGGGCACAATTCGTGTCATTGGAATTCAGAGATTTTGCCGAAAGCATGGGAATCAAATTATTTAACTCCTCACCATATTACGCCCAAGCTAATGGTCAAGCAGAGGCTTCCAACAAGATCATGATCAAGCTTATACGAAGAAGAAGATCGACCGAAGCCGAGGAGATGGCATTCGGTACTCGGTGAAGCGCCGTGGGCTTACCGAATGGCCCCCCATGGAGCTACAAAGACTTCTCCTTACGAGTTGGTTTACGGGCATCACGCGATCTTGCCCCGGGAAATGCAATCGAATCAAGGAGAGTAGTACCGCAAAACGATTTGAGCTCCAAGGATTACGGTGGCCTAATGATGGATGAGTTAGAAGATTTGCATATGATCCGTCTCGGGGCCCCGGAAAACATCGAGAAAAACAAGCCGCGGGTCGCCAAATACTATAACAAGAAAGTAAAAGTAAAGCAATTCACGAAGGCGATCTAGTTTGGAAAGCGCTACCGCCGATTGGAACTAAATACGGTGAATTCGGCAAATGGTCCCCTAACCGGGAGGGGCCTTTTCGTGTGGTCGGATGCGTTCCTCGGTAATGCATACATATTGAAAACTTTGCTAGGAGAGGAGTTTTCCGCCGCAATAAATGGAAGATATCCGAAGAAGTATTATCCTAGCATTGAAATCGATCGATGATTATACACATCCGGCACGAAACGACGGCGCTCGAGGATGAGGCCGCCTTTAGAACAAAAATCCATGAACAAAAGAAAATGGCCGGTGCGATGCATTGCCCTTAGCTCAATACTACACTACAACCGGTTTCTTGCGAGATTACACATAGCGGCCCCGAAGGTCAAGTCCCCTAAGGGAGGGAAGCGAGAAGGCGTGGAGAAAGAAGCGAAAGTATGATCCAATCTTTTCTTTACTTCTTCGCTGCGTCGCTCCCTCTTCGCTTGTTCCGGGACCACCGTGACGGCGACTTGGAACGCACGAGGATGACCACGATTGGCGGCCTCTACCAAGCTATCCAGGCCGCCTTCAGGTTGCCGTACCTGTCAGAGACATCTGGAGCAAAAGAATCAAGGTTAGGGGCAAGAAATCCAGATGCAAACACGAAGGGGGGCAGAGGCGTTTACCCCCTACTAGCGCTTCCAGCGCCATACGACGCTCGCGTTCGGCTTGACAGCGGACGGACATGTCCCTGAGGTCACGCTCCAGGTGCCGAGCACGGCGGCGCAGCTGATGGATGACCTTTTGCTCAGGCGTGGCGTCCTCCGCCTCAGGAGAAGAATCGGAGGAGATGTACTCAGGAACATCTTCGGTTCCGATGATTTCTTCGAGGAAGCAAATCAAGGCCGAAAGAGGCAGAGGAAAACATGAAGCGCAAGATCGGGCGAGGAAGGACAAGGAGCGGATCAAGAAAGAACTCACTTCCGAATCGTACGCTTCCTTGACGAGCCGCTCCCCCGAGGTTGTTTACCCTTGTCCATGGCGTTGGGGTTTTTTCTTCTAGCGAGCAGAAGAAGAGACGAGAAGTGATGGAGGAGTGTGCGAGTGGATTTGCGAGCACCCCACGGGCTATTTTATTGACCAAGGGGGCGCATTGGGAGTGATGATCCGGCCGCACACACCGTGGGAATACCAAGCGGCGGGGGGTTTCCACCGAGTGCGAAGGGTTTCTTTTGAACAGTATTCGCGGATTGCCGAATTGGGATCCTTTGTGGATCTTGCGCCAAGGGGCAGTTGTTTGCGAGCGTTCGGCTACAGACAGTTCCCAGATGCATTCGAAGAGGACAAGTTCACAGATGCAAATGCGAGGGGAAATATCACGGAACAAATGCAGATTCCAAAAGTTCATCATATATTGCCGACATTTACACATCCCTAGTACAATCTAATCAAAGAGTCCGTTCGGGCACGGACCGGGGATGGGTAATTTCGGCAATGGCGTCGCCGTGGCCGTCGAGGCGCTCCCGAGATGAGCTCGATCTCGTCGATATCCCCGGCGCGCCGCCCGGAAGCCACGCGGCCGGGTGGAATAGTCGACGTCCGTATGCGTCGCCATCGCGGCCGGAGCCCAAGGTGGTGCCCGGACGAACACCATGGACGGCCACCTCGTCAATGCGGCGCTCCACCGCGGCCGGGCGCTCCGCCGGCGTGTCGCCGTGAGCGTTCACCTTCTCCGCCACCGCTCTGCCGCCGCTTTTAATCGGGTTGAGCTCAGCATCACGGGCCGCACAAGACAAACAAGAAGGGGTTAGCACCAAAGGCCGGACCGAATCAAGAATCGAACCATACCATCAATGGCTTCCGGCTACCGTTTCCGCCGGTCCTCCCACTCTAGTTCGGCCACGCCCGCTTTTTTGGAGACGGCCTCCCGGCTCAAGACGAGACGCCTCTAGCTCCTCCTTGAAGCGAATAGCGTCGCTTCCCCCGTACGCACCGGGAGAGTGGCCATCGGACTCGAAGAGTCATCGGGGAGGGGCCGATTGGCCGGCGCGCGGGCGAATTCCACCGAATCAAACCGAAAGGGGGAGATGATTGTCAAGGAAAAGGAAGATCAAAAGGAAGATCGACGGGGAGAAATTGACGATCATTACCGCCGCGCGCATTAGCGCCGCTTCCCTCGGCCTCGTCGGAGGCGCGGCGGCGGTTGAGGGCGGCGCACCATTGCGGTTTGGGGATGTGCCTTGTTTGCAAGAAGGCCGCAGATTGGCAAAGATTCGAGAGCTAGAAGGCCCGGTGGAGAGCTAGGGGCACCTACGGCAACATTTATAGGCCCCGGGCAGGTAATTGTGGCTTCGAATCGTGGCTGTGGATCGTGGCGCACGTCCCAATAAAATCGGAAGGCGGAGAGATTTCCTTGACCAACCCGCCGGTGGGTCGTTTGGAGTTCTAAGCTGAAACGCGTGTGGGTCGATGGTTTCGGCTAAAGGAATTCGAGGTGTCGTTCGGCAGTTAGCGTTTCACTACCGAATGGGTCGTTCGGCATCACATCTCAAAGTACGCCAAGGAAAGGAAGCAAATTGCAAAGGAGATATTACAAGAACGACCAGTCCAGGTATACATCAATAAGAACATTCAAGCGTTAAGGAGTTTTGCAAGTGCGTGACGAACATTGGATACTATCAAGTGGGAGTTATCCAAGATCTCCCGATAGTCCTTTTGGGCATCGATAAGTCGTAAGCTCGCATCGCACCGCTTTACTGCGGTGACGACCGATTCTGCCTCCGCTTCGGTCTTTGCTATTAATCCAGGGAGATCGGCTATTTTCTTCTGGTCAATTTCCATCTCCGCTGACAGGCGTTTCAATTCCGCCTCTAGAGCAGCCTTTCTGGCGACTTTCAGATCGTAAGAAGCTTGCGGGTGTCGCCCAAGGCATCCTTATGGCTTTTTGCTTGAGATTGTATCCCGTTCATGGCCCGTTCGGCATCGCTTTCTCCTTTTCAATGGCCGAACGGGAGCGCAATTTCCTCCAAGTGCGCCTCAAGGGAACATAAAAGGGCTCTAAGTCGTAGACTGGACGACGAAAAGCTCGATGTCATCGGGGAGTTTGCGGCTAATGGGCTCAAACATCTCTTCAAAATGGCGAAGATCATTGAGCTGATCCTGGACGTCTTTTTCTAGCCAGGCCGCAATTTCTTTGAGCTTGAGCAGTACCTCGTCTGGCAACGGCTGGTTTACTTCTTTCATCACAACGGCAGCTGATGGGCCCTCTGACAGCAAGCTCGATGATGACGGGGCGTGATCCTGAAAAACAACACTTCCGAGGTGAGAATGCTAGCATCAAGGTATCAAGATTAAGGGCGGAATCAAGTACCTCATGAATGGTATCTTGAGCGGGAGCAATCGCAGACGGAGGAGGCGTCCCGAGTAGAGCCGAAACGTCCAAGTCGGGAGATGCTGGTGCACCAATCAGCGACTCGTGAGTTTCTGGTTGGGGAAGAATTGGATCTTCCTCTCGTTGGGTTGGCCGTTGTCGCTTGGCCGATGGGCGATGGCATCCGGGAGAACTTGGTGGCTCCGGCCGAGTTGGGGGATTCGCCTCGCGGAGAGCGTATCGCTTCCGCGAGAAGGTGATGAAGATGAAACCTCTACTGGGATGGGCAATTCAACCCTGGAAGGGCTCGCCTGTTGAACCACTGGAACATCTACAAGTGGTTCTCCAACAGTTTCTTCTGCAAATGTCCAATTGAAAGGATAAGTGCCAGTGTTCATCCTTGAGAAAGAATAGCAAAAAGTCATACCAGTGAGTGGAGCATTGGCAGGTGCCGGTTCTGAAGAATGTTGGGCTCTGGTCTGAAACACACAATGATATGATCCATCAAGAACAGAGTGACCCAAGAATCAAGAAGGTAAAGGAGTTTACCTCAACCAAGACTTTCTTGACGGTTCTCCTCCTTTTAGCGCTCGGAGGAGGGATCGGATGTAGACCTTGCCTCCCGTCAAAGCAAGGCTAGAGAGGCCGGGGTCGGTGGTAGCATACCCGTCCATCGGTTGGCGCGAGGTTGTGGATTTAAACCCCAATGCCGAAATTGGGCCTTCGGCATTATAAGTTATTACCCCGGCTCGAGGGGCGGAACCGTGTTCCGTGGACGGAAGATGAAGGTCGGGGCCATGAATAAAAGAGGGGAAAATCGATCAAGGGGCTCAAGTGTGTTACCTCCGAATTCGGCAGAAAATCGAGGCACCCGTTCGCACGTAACACATGAACGGGTTCACCGAAGATGTGGTCGTGGAATTCTTGCCACCATGAGTTGAAGGTAGGGTGAGCTATGGTTGCGAGGCACAAAAGGACATGTGTAGACAAAGTGGGACCGCACACATAGTTGAAAACTCGCTCGCATCGCATTGATTCTTTGATTTCCTCCCCGGGCTTGAGGAATTCATGCGAGAAACGATCTTGGGGGCAGCGGTCGGCCACATCCAAGTTGCCCGGCCATTATGTTAGGCCGGTAGTACTCATAAGTATTGGCATTCTGCCTCCCTCCATTGAACTCGGCCGGTAATATACATGGGCGGATTATGATATTAAAGATTTCCAGGAATCTCCCATCTTGATGGCCGGGTTCAAAGGAGAACTCGACAGAAAGGTCGCAGTGTCATAGCCTATATAAGGAAGCCAAAGAGGATTGGGGAAGCCTTTGAAGAACAACTCAAAGAGTTGGGTGATGTCCCGTCGAACGATAACGAGTTGAAGCCGCTTCTCCATAGCTCGGCATCCTCTCGGTGACTTGAAGCTCTCCTTCGGGGGATTGGACCGGGGGAAGGACCCGGAGTTCAAGTCGACGCCTACAATGGGTGCATGTGAAGCCGCGGCCAAATTTGAACAAACCACCAAGGGCCATTGACGCACGTTATCCTCTCGGGCCGGTATACATTTGGGTAACCGTTCGGTGAAGCATATGGTATACACCGCCCAAGAGGAATTTTCCCGTAGGAAGGCGATTGCCATTGGCCAGATGGATCGCCATTGCGATATGATTCAGAGTGGGTTCATTGGCCTTGCCGCAGAAGACAAATCTACATAACCACATGTTCAGGAAGGCTCTATATTCAACTTCACCAAGGGGATTGTCTCTCATGTGCTTCGAAATATATTGCTTGTAGCCATTCCCCGGCTTTACCCCCGTCCGGCGTGAGGAATTTTTGAAATTCCAAGGCCGAATGGACCCGGTGATGTCAAGGCCGGTGATCATGTACACATCGGCCAAAGTTGGAGACATTGGGCCATGCCCAAAAAGGAAGGCATTGACGCCGTTAGACCAGAAGTGGCACGCGGCTATCAGAAGATCTTCATTCTTGGGCATCTCAGCTACAGATAACTCTAAACATTGAGCAATGCGAAGGGTATCCAGATTGGTCAATCCACTCTTATCCGCGAGAATCCTACGGTACCAAGTCTTCCAGCCTGCGATTGGGGGCAAAGGCCAGTTCTTGAACGCATCTTGCCATTGAGGAGGTGGAGATAAAGCTGCTTTGAAAGGGATTCTCTGAGATTCAGCGGCAATAAAATCTCGAGGGTCGGGATTCCCTTCAGGACCAAGATAATAAGATTGCGAATTGGCCTCAATAGGGATCAGAAGGGCAGTAGACGGTTCCTGGAAGAGAGCGGAAGAAGAAAATCTCAGGTAAAATTGAAAACCTAATGCCGAACAAAGGTTTGGAGGGGTGAATTTACCTGAGCAGCTTGGTTCTGAGTTGCCATTGGAGATTCGAGCTCGGAACGAAGGGGATCTAGGGTTGGATCTGAACGAAGAATCCGGCGGATTGCGAAGAACAGGTGTTGACAGGTTTGGCTCAAGGATTCGTGGCTGGAGTCAATTGTGGAACAAAATTACTTTTATCCCACAATTGAAGGGGCATGTGTTAACACCAAAATTTGGTAAGGAGTATGACATGTGGGACCGATTCGGAAAGGAGTCCGTCTGGTGGAAGGAAAGGTATTTTCAGAGATTTTCGGCAGAAGGATCCGCGGTCGGCTATCTGCTCCAGTTCGGCAAAGGAACAGTAGAGCTGATTTTGCGGGATTGGACGGTGACGTGGCTCGATCAGGGGAAGCGAATGGATGGACAGGTGATCAAGTTTAGTTAGGCAATGAATCCATTCGCAATTGTAATCGGCAGGTATAAATATGATCCCCGGATGTATGTAAAACAGACGTTCATTCCTCAATACACACCGGCCTTGCGCCAAAACCCTAGAGTCCCTTGTCGTGTCGTCGAGTTCTTCGAGAGGACCAATCGATCCGTCGACCTCCGTGAGTACCGCAACCTTGTATCATGTCTAGTATCATGCGGTGGATTTAGATCTGATGCAAGTAGTCTTGTTACCATGCTTCGTGTCATGCGGTAGATTCAAGCTTGGTTCAAGAGGGTTTCTTGTTAGATCATGAGCCATGCGGTAGGCTAAGGTCTAGCTCGAAGCTAGTTATCGGCTCTATTGGATTTTGGCAAGATCCAATAGATTCATTAAGTTACCCTGTGTTGTCATGAGTTTTTGCTTTATGCTTTAATTCATGTAATACACTTTTGCCCAATCTAGATGGGTTTGGATCGGCTCTTTTCCTTTTGAGATCCGTGCACGAGCGGGTTTCGTGTTCTGACGCGTGGATCTTGTGCACCCCGATAGCCGAAACCGAATCGATCTAGGTTGATACGTGTTGCGGGTTCAAGCTTGCTTTGTTGGTATAAATCTTGAAAGAGCCGGGTATCATGCGGTAGATGCAGGTTTTTGGGTTGCTTTGGAGCTAGTCATCCGGTGGATTAGATTTCCAGTTCAGCTTGATAGATTTATTCACGTGGTAATGTTTGTTCCTTCTTCATGGACCCCGAATCGGTTGTTTAGCCGCATTCGGTTATATCTTCACGAGTAGATCACGTGCGTTATTTATGTTTTAAAAGACGTATGCTTCTAGCTTTCCATATTTAGGTTGTATCATGCGGTGGATAGATCTATTTGTGGAAAGTGGTGCGTTCTTTCATGCAAGTTGTATCATGCGGTGGATAGATTTGCTGACATCGTGCCCGACGGATCTTAAAGTGATTAGACATGCGGTAGACTAACGCTTTGGATCTATGCATGCTTATTTTAATACATGATCATGTTCGTGCTCTACTTTATTTAATGTTAATCTTCATGAGGATCGGTTATGGTTTTGCACATGCGTCCATGTTTATTCAGGGATCGATCTTTGTCATGCTTACGTCATCCATTCGGCAATGTTCTTTTTTCCTTTGCGGTTACCCGAATGGTTGTGGTTCTTTGACAGGTAGCTTCGCATAGCTACATGTCGTCTTGCTTGGCTTCTTAGCCGTAAATATGGAACTGCCTGGTATCACCCGGTAGGTTCCAAGTTTTGGTATTTAACTGTTTTATCTTTTGTTAATTTTCAGGAAAAATTGACTGGCACGTCACTTTCTCTCTGCGCGTGCGAAGCTAAGCGTTTCGGCTTGCTGTGTGATTGGCGCTGAGTGCACATTTTGCGTCAACAGGTTGAAGCTGTGGAGACAAGGGTTTGGGGACTTGAAAAGCGTCACAGAAGGATGCTATAGCCCAAAAATCTTGCCTCCTAACTCCCTAAATCACCGGAAATCGCGAATCCTTTGAGCACCACCAAAAGCTAGAGCACCGAACGAAAATCCTCGAATCGAAGTGGTTTCCCGGCGTTTGAGGGCACAAGATCAATCACAAAGATGCACGAGACATCTATCCATGTTTCCCTCAAAGAAATCCGGGGAGAAACCCACTCAAATCCGCGGAATCACACCGAGAGCAAAGGCACGAAAACAAGCACAAAAAGACCACGAAAAACACAACTCCGAATCTTCTATACAAACCAGGAAAGATTCACAAGGTCTAGCATGCCGCCCTAGCATCCATCCCTCTCATCAAATCTCTTGAAGCTCTCGTGCTAGCCTAAAGAAAATAGAGAAGAAAATAGCTACGAAAAATGAGAAATGGGAGGGGAAAATGAAACCCTAAGTCGCGGAGAGAGAGAGCCATCCACACACACTCATGGCTTATATATCAGGTCCCGCCGGAGTGGTAAATGACTCGACTACCCCTAACTCAACTACTGGCGATACAACCCACGTAGGGGCATTTAGGTAATGTTTGTGGGTCTTGCCATCGGACGGCCACGCCTTCGCCGCACCCCGCGTCCTCCCGACGCAAGCCATGCGATCCCGCCTCGTGTCCTCCGCTTCGAAGCTTCCCGACATGCCCGGATCCCGTCTCCGTCGTGTTGGGTCTTCGGACTTGGTTTTGAGGCCCAAACCAAGAGACCGTCCTCCGATGGTTTTGTGGGCAAACCACCAAACCCCGCGTGCTCGGTCCGGCCTCCCGCCAAACCACTTGACTTGACCGCCACCATGCACCCGCTCGACTGTCCATGACTTCGTCTTGCTTGTATCGCCACCATGTGACCCGCACCTAGTCCCGCTGTCCACCGGGTCCCTCGAACCAAGCCTACTTGTCTCTCCATCTCCCGGAGGCCACTCAAGGCTGAAGACCTTTCGCGCCCATTCTTCACCTGCAACAACATGAACTAGGCCGCAGCCTACACCTGCGCACTAAGCCAAGAGTCAGTCCAACACCCGTTGCCAATCACTCATCACTGAGGAGTGGTCATCCATCGACCACCGGGACGCTCCTGGTCCTCAATCTCCCCCTTGATGAGTGCATTGACAACACACAACGTGAAATGAAATTTAGAGAAAGAAAGAATGGAAGAAGAAAGAAAAACAAAGAAGCTCAACTCATGACCAAAACCAAAGAAAGGCAAAGAAAGGTCACAAGCCAAGCAAAGCACAAACTCCACACTGAAAACAGCAAGAAAGCTCCCCCTGAACAAATGCAAGCTCCCCCTGAACATGTGGATGCAAACTTCCAAATTTTAGCTCACCTCTTCTGAATTTGCATTAAGCTCACCTCTTCTCCCCCTTGTTGACAATGTATGAATCAAGGTGAAAATGCAGGAATGTAACACAAAGCATATAAACATCTACATGAGCTTCTCAAATAGGCCAAATCTAGTGTCAAAGGCTAGAAATGAGACAAAGATCACACATATGAATCATAGCATAGTCAAAGCATTGCCACAAGTAATATATGAGAATACAGGCATGTGACAAGGCAAAATTTTCAGATTTAAGCAGTTTTACCAAAAGAAGGCTCGCTTCACATGTAAATGCCTATCCATGTCACACTTGAGCCACAAGCATGCATACCGTTCAGAGATCATACAAGGATATCAAATTCTCAGCAAAAGATCATTGTAAACACCCATAAAGCAAAGCATGTCATGTCAAAGCTCATGAGCCATGTGTCCACTTCGGGGAGACTTCTCCACTGGTGAACATCATGCAACATGTTTAGCACCCATATGTGAAAGATAAGACATTTTAAGCACAGACATGATGGATGGAGCATTTTTCAAGCATTTTACACTTCTTTTCAAGATTAAATCATTTTATGGTACATGAAGTGCCTTTGCGGCAAAAAGAAGCTTATGCTCCCCCATGAATGCAACATAGGCTAAACATTCACAATGATATTCGGCCTTTGGCCCAAATGCAAGAAAAAGGCATCCAAGCACAATCTAAGCATAGAAAGCACATTTAGATCAAAACGTGACATGGATACACTACTACACATGAGTGGAGCACATTTCACCAAAAATTAGTCAAGATTAGCATTTATTTGAAAAGGGGCTATCTCATCACACATATATCTCAAATATTTCAAGAGCATAGCCTCACATCACTATTTCTCCACACATATGACCAATATCTCACAAATAGCCCAAGAAACTCAAATAAGGCATATGAAAGAAGCTCATCATCCTAAAATGCAATATGATACAAATGCAATATGATATATGACAAGATGGCTATCCTACCATGGTTTGTACATCAAGCAAAACATCTATATACATCAAAGTAAAACATGGTATGATACATATGGTACAAGAAAAACCCCCAAGAATCAACTAGAAAGGGCAACAAACCCCAAGTTCCCCCCGCAAGCGCACAAATGTAGCTTGGTCGAGAGGCTTTGTAAAGATGTCGCCTAGCCGATCTTGGGTAGGGACATGACTCAACACAATGGTTCCTTTTTCCACATTGTCCCTCAAGAAATGATACCTCACTTCTATGTGTTTGGTTCTGGAGTGAAGCACTGGGTTTTTAGCTACGCTTATGGCACTGGTGCTATCATAAAGAAGTGGGATCTGGGTGCACTCCTCACCAAAGTCTCTCAAAGTGTATGAAATCCACAACAACTGGGAACAACAACTCGCGGCTGCAACATACTCCGCCTCGGTGGTAGACGGAGCTACACTAGACTGCTTGCGGGAAGACCATGAAACCAACGAAGACCCAAGAAACTGGCAAGTACCAGAAGTAGACTTCCTCTCGACTCGACAACCAGCAAAATCCGCATCGGAAAAACCATGAAGAGAGAGAGTCGAGGAGGAAGAATACCAAAGGCCAAGACCAAGGGAAGACTGTAGGTACATGAAAATCCTCTTGACGGCCTGTCGATGTGATGTCCTCGGCGAAGCCTGAAAACGAGCGCACAGACAGACACTGAACTGTATGTCTGGCCTCGTCGCCGTCAGGTAGAGGAGGGAGCCTATCATGCTCCTGTACTCCCGCTGGTCCACTGGTTCTCCGTCCTCGTCCGCATCCAAAGTGGTCGTACTCCCCATGGGAGTCGACATCGGCTTCACATCTTGCATCTGGAACTTCCTCAGCATGTCTTTCATGTACTTGGTCTGGTGCACAAAAGTTCCGTCCTTCACTTGCTTGATCTGCAGCCCGAGAAAGTACTGCAACTCGCCCATCATGCTCATCTCGAACTCCTTGCTCATCTCATCTGCAAACTTGGCAACAAGGTTATGTGACAAGCCACCAAAGACAATATCATCCACATATATCTGAACAATCAACAAGTCATTTCCATGCTTGAGGAGAAACAAGGTCCTATCCACGGTACCCATCACAAACCCTCTGCTCAACAGAAAACCTCTCAATCTCCCATACCAAGAATAGGGCGCCTGTTTCAAGCCATACAGAGCCCTTTTCAACCTGTACACCCTGTGTGGGTACAACTCACTCTCAAACCCAGGTGGCTGCTTCACTTACACCTCCTCCTCTATGACCCCATTTAGAAAAGCACTCTTCACATCCATCTGAAACAACTTGAACCCTTTAGCCACGGCAAAGGCTAGAAGGATCTGAATTGCCTCAAGACGGGCCACAGGAGCAAAGGTCTCCTCATAGTCGATCCCCTCCTTCTGACTAAACCCCTGAGCAACAAGTCTGGACTTGTTCCTCACAACCATCCCATTCTCACCCTCTTTGTTCTTCCAAACCCACTTGGTTCCTATAGGATGGCAATTTGGAGGTGGTTCAACTAACTCCCACACCTGGTTCCTCTCAAAGTTTCCAACTCCTCATGCATAGAATTGACCCAGTTTGCATCAGATAAAGCATGTCCAATGTCCTTGGGCTCAAAGGTGGCAACAAAAGCAGCATGAGCAAAATGAGGGGAATTCCTGGACCTTGACCGTGTAGTACGTTCGTCGATGTCCCCAATGATTTTCGACAGGGGGTGCACTTCTTGAATTCGCCGGGGAGCCTCACGCCTCGAGACTACCTCCCCCTCACCTTCAGCTTCTCTCGCCTGGTCCTCTTGTCGCACCGTCGTTGTCCATGAAGTAGACGGTCCACGCTCCGTAGTGGTCGTAGGGGAAGTAGTGGGTACACACTCGGCTTCGGAGCGCATGGTTCTCTCCATCATCATCTCCAGCTTCGTCCTTCTCCTCTTCAAAGAGGTCCTCGACCATCTCCTCATCACCTGCACATTCAAAGCCAAGAGAGGTACATGGCATTGTCTCGTCGAAGGTTACCTCGCAAGTCTCCATGATTTTGTTAGTCTCAAGGTTAAGCACCCTATAGGCTCTAGAATGGTTAGCATATCCAAAGAAAATCTCATCACTAGACCTAGCCTCAAACTTGTCGAGTTTTCCATTCTTAAGAATAAAGCATTTGCAACCAAAGACTCGGAAATGACTCACCTTGGGTGCCCGACCATGCATAAGCTCATAACAGGTCTTCTTCTTGAAAGTTCGCAATAAAATCCTGTTGGAAACATGACAAGCCGTATTGACCGCCTCAGCCCAATACCTCCTAGGAGTCCTGTGCTCATCGAGCATCGTCCTAGCCATCTCACAAAGAGTCCGACTTTTCCTTTCCACAACTCCATTTTGAGGGGGCACATAAGGGGTCGAATACTGATGTTCAAGACCTAGATCACGACAAAAGGCATCAAAATGAGAGTTCTTGAACTCTGAGCCGTTATCACTGCGGATAGCTCGAATAGCATTCCCATGCCTCTCGTTTTTCAACCTCACGATCAGATCTCGAACAAAACCAAATGTCTCACTCTTATCTTCCAAGAAAAACACCCAAGCATAGCGAGAGTAATCATCCACCACAACAAGGACATACCACTTCCCACCCACCGAGCGAACTCGAGCTGGCCCAACAAGGTCCATATGCAACAGCTCTGTCGGACACTCGGTCATGACATCGGTCAGGGGTGGATGGGGAGTGGCTACCATCTTGCCATGCCTACACGGAGCACAAACCAAATCCTTCTCAAGCTTCAACCTCGGCAATCCTCGGACAAGGTCAAGACCACTCAAGCGGGAAACCAAATCAAAGCTCAAGTGTCCCAACCGCCTATGCCATTTCCACAAATCAGAACAAGGACCAGCCATCAAACAGCGAGTAGGACCCAAAGAACGAGAGAAATCAACCCTGAAAATCTGACCCTCGGGGATGATCATACAGACAAGATCACCTCGAGAATCTAGCAAACGAGACTCACCAGACTTGAAACGCACCTCAAAACCCTCATCAAGCAACTAAGAAACTGAAAGCAAATTGAAACCCAAAGACTTCACAAGAGCAACCCTCTTTAACGTTACCTTGTCACTCACATGCACAACACCCTCAGAAATCACCCTTCCTCGTCCATTATCCCCAAATGTGATGTACATCTTTTCCTTCACTGGGGTGAGGCTGGAGAACCACTTCTTGTCTCCGGTCATGTGTCGGGAACATCCGGAGTCGATCAACCAAATGTTCTCCAAGCCTCCTGCCTGTAGTCAGAAACAAGAACGAGAGTGAGCTAGCGACTCGACACTGCGGTTAGCACAAAGAAAGTTAAACCAGTGTTGAGCCATCTGCTCAAAAGAGGGGTTAGCAAACACCATTCCCTTGCAACCAAACTTCCCATGTCCCATAGAAGGAGTACGAGCACCACGAGGGGGAAAACGTGGTCCGTAGTTCCTCTGGAACCCAAAGCTGCGATCATCTCCCCTAAACCCGTATTGAGGACGAGTAGGGGGACGTCCAGCAAAACAACCACGAGCCCGACCAAACCTCTCACCAGCACGCACACCATCATCTCTCCTAACAAACCTCTCACCACCACCTCTCTGTGGGAACCTGCCAACACTCCTCACACTTCCCACACCCTGTGGAAGTGGCACTCTAGGCTCAGGAATACCATGAGATTGGTGATGCCTGTCCTGGTTTGCTTGCTCCCTAGCAAGCCTCTCATCCCTCTTCCTCTTGTAGCAAAACTCTGCAAGATGCCTCTCCTTGCCACAATACTCACACCTGAAGGGGATGGGTTCTGGTTTTGGCTCTGGCTTCTCTCTAGGCTTCTCACCCTTCTCACTCACAAACTTCACGGGTTTCTGGAAGTCATTTGTTTTGGGTGGATCTTGGGTTGTGTCAAGCTTGTTGCAAAGGTGGTTGGGCTTTGGTGTGAAAGAGTTCTTGGGTGCTTTTGGAAGTGGGACTTGGATGTCTCCGATCACCTCAAACTCGGGGTTAGACTCAACACACTTCTCATACACACTCTCCCCACTGGTCTCTCCCACTTTCTCACCCAACTTCTCAAAACCCAAACCACGACCATCAGCTCTCTTGAACTCCTCAACATTAGCCTTCATGTTGTTCACGATGGCGGTGAACCTCTGAAACATCGCATCGATGTCCTCACCGGGAAGTTGAGTGAAGTTCTCATATTGCATCCGGTAAGAGACAACGAGGCGAGCCTTCACATGGTTATCACCACCGTGAGCAACCAACAACTTCTCCCAAATTTGCCAAGCAAGATTCAAATGATGAACACGCTCAAACTCAGGATCACACAAGCTCCGGACCAAGTGATCAACGGCTTTTGCATTTTCCTCATACTTGGCCTTAGCACCAGCATCGGTCACCATAAGAGTATGGATGTTGACCGGAATAGCATAGGTCTTGTCAAGCACAATGAAATCCAACAACTTGCCACGAAGAAAGATCATCATATGAGCCGCCCACTTGTGGTAACCCTTGCCATCGAAGTGCGGCGGACCACCCCGCTCAACGTACGCCATCTTAGGATTCAAGAGTTGTCAAAGTCGCAAAGAATCCGGCACCAAGATTTGATACCAATTGAAGGATCAGATGGCGACTAGAGAGGGGGGGAGTGAATAGGAGCCGGTAAAAATTCTTCTCAAAGAACCCGGCCTATACCCTAGTCAAAACCCGGTCACACGCAAGTGATGGAACGAATCACACATCAATCGCCAAAACAACGAGGTTATGGATCAACCTCTAGTCTTAGGAACGATTCCTTGAAGCACACGCGGAAGCACGAGAAAGGAAGGGAGGAATCGAACCAAGGGACAAAGCACTCAGGCTCTGGCGGACCGTCCGGCCAGGAGGGGCGGACCGTCCGCACTGACCTCGCGGACCGTCCGGCCGCGCCGCGGACTGTCCGCACGCACTCCGCGGACTGTCCGCCCCTGCACCGCGGACCGTCCGTTAAAGCGAATAGAACCACCAGAACCAACCTGAGAAAACGGACCATCCACGAAGGCCAGGCGGACCGTCCGCACGGGTCCCGGACCGTCCGCTACTGAAGCTCGGACCGTCCGCAAACCGGCTGCAACAAAAACCTAAAGCAAAACCGGATCGAAACGAAACAAAGCAAGAACACGAAAAACACCACGACGAACTGGAGCGGCGCGGACTGTCCGCCTGGTCCTCGCGGACCGTCCGCGAGGTGCGGACAGAGCAGAAAACGCACGACCCCGAAAGTCAACTTCCCCAAATCTTCATCGGATTTCCCAAACGGTTGAAGCTGTGGAGACAAGGGTTTGAGGACTTGAAAAGCGTCACACAAGGATGCTATAGCCCAAAAATCTTGCGTCCTAACTCCCTAAATCACCGGAAATCGCGAATCCTTTGAGCACCACCAAAAGCTAGAGCACCGAAAGAAAATCCTCGAATCGAAGTGGTTTCCTGGCGTTTGAGGGCACAAGATCAATCACAAAGATGCACGAGACATCTATCCATGTTTCCCTCAAAGAAATCCGGGGAGAAACCCACTCAAATCCGCGGAATCACACCGAGAGCAAAGGCATGAAAACAAGCACAAAAAGACCACGAAAAACACAACTCCGAATCTTCTATACAAACTAGGAAAGATTCACAAGGTCTAGAATGCCGCCCTAGCATCCATCCCTCTCAACAAATCTCTCACGAAGCTCTCATGCTATCCTAGAGAAAATAGAGAAGAAAATAGCTACGAAAAATGAGAAATGGGAGGGGAAAATGAAACCCTAAGTCGTGGAGAGAGAGAGCCATCCACACACACTCATGGCTTATATATCAGGTCCCGCCGGAGTGGTAAATGACTCGACTACCCCTAACTAAACTACTGGCGATACAACCCACGTAGGGGCATTTAGGTAATGTTTGTGGGTCTTGCCATCGGACGGCCACGCCTTCGCCGCACCCCGCGTCCTCCCGACGCAAGCCATGCGATCCCGCCGCGTGTCCTCCGCTTCGAAGCTTCCCGACACGCCCGGATCCCATCTCCGTCGTGTTGGGTCTTCGGACTTGGTTTTGAGGCCCAAACCAAGAGACCGTCCTCCGATGGTTTTGTGGGCAAACCACCAAACCCCGCGTGCTCGGTCCGGCCTCCCGCCAAACCACTTGACTTGACCGCCACCGTGCACCGCCGATCGTCCATGACTTCGTCTTGCTTGTATCGCCACCATGTGGCCCGCACCTAGTCCCGTCGTCCACCGGTCCCTCGAACCAAGCCTACTTGTCTCTCCATCTCCCGGAGGCCACTCAAGGCTGAAGACCTTTCGCGCTCGTTCTTCACCTGCAACAACATGAACTAGGCCGCAGCCTACACCTGCGAACTAAGCCAAGAGTCAGTCCAACACCCGTTGTCAATCACTCATCACTGAGGAGCGGTCATCCATCGACCACCGGGACGCTCCTGGTCCTCAAGTTCAAAAGGCGTTAGGAGCGTGTTTCGCAGAGCTCCAGCTCAGAAAATATAGCTCCAACTCTGTGTAGCTCAACCGTGAAGCAGGTCCATTGTGGATATGAGATCTGAAAAATGTTTATTACAACTCAAGATTTTCCATCATCCCTATGACATTTGTAGCTGAATAGAATAGGAAAAAAACATCTTCCTTCTTTCTTGCCCAGTGCTTTATCTTCCTTCTGCCTAGTCGGGGCTGGGCGGGAGGCCTCGCCTGTACAGGTCAGGTGCGGGGTCGCTGAGTCAGGGCCGGCGCGGGGAGCTCACGCCAACTGCCAACACAGAGGAGAGTCGGGTGGAGAATAGAATAGAACAAACCGTTTTTTCCACTTACCAGTGGTAGTGATGGGTAATTTACCACAACTCCAGAAAAATTGATTTGGTGGAGCACCCTATGAGGTACTCTGCCAAAATCATGGATTGGTGTCTGCTCTACTTTTTTTTTAAGCATGTCTTGGGTGAAGTTGCTGGAGTTAAAACTTTTTGGCTGGAAAAATACGGAGGGCTGCGTGGCCAAGGTTTGAACTTTGGGAATGGTTGGGTTTTTTCATCTTAGAATTTGTTTGTCCAAAATTTAATTCGGGTCGGATGCTGGAACTAGGCCCATCATGCGAATTTGCCAGTTCGGTCCAATTCGAGGAAACAAAATCATCAGTCCAAGCCCAAAACGGCTAGAACACTGAACACCGATGTTGCGAAGAAAATCTCACCGATCTGTCCCGATTGCCCAAGTCCACTCCAAGCCTCGCCGTCTTCCGCCGCGCTCTTCCTCTCCTCGCCATGGCGCCGCCGCGCCGCGCTCTCCTCGCCCTCGCCGCTCTCCTCCTCTTCTCCCTCTACCTCACATCCACTGCCTTCCAGTCCGACGAGCTCGTCCTCAACGACGACGAGGAGTTTGAGGGCGTCGGCGCCCGCCCCTCCGCGCCGTCCCCGCCGGTAGCCCCGGCGGTCTCCTCCTCCCGCCGCCGATCGGCGGACTCGGCGTCACCAGGCGCCGGCGAGCCCAACGCCCTGCAGTTCACGCTCGAGCACAACCTCGGCGGCGGCAAGGGGTTCACACCCGCCGGAATCTTCTCCGCTCGGCTCAAGACCTCAGCCCACGGCACGCAGGTACGGCTTTGCTTTGCTTTGCTTTGGTTGTTTCGCTGATCTGCATGGCCTGCCTTCTCTCTGATCTGTAATCATCTTCTCCGTATCTAGTTATGGATCGTGACTTGGCGCTCTTAGCATTGAATCTGTAGTCTTCCTACTCCAATTAGCTTTGTAGTTAGGCTGTGTGCGTTACCCGCAGAGGCCGGGATGCTAATTCCATTATTTATCTTAAAAAATAGCTTTGTTGTTCTTTATTTAGGAGAGATGGCGAATCTTATCCTTCGAATTTGCATGGGAGGTGTGATATGTGGATTGGATCTGATGATAGTGGATGTTCCCTACATAATTATGACTGGACGTTACGTTCTAGTACTAGTCTTGGTTTAGTTAGATCTATCCCATATGGTTACCATAAGATCAGTTATTTAGTGCTAATGTTCTATTCGTTTCATACTTCTTTGTTTACTCATGGTCATGGGCTCAAATTATGAATTTTGTTCTGCAAGCAGTGAGTATTCTCCTTTTGATATGTAGTTGAATGGTAGCATGATGCTAATGTGGCCATTCAGGTTGCTTTTACAAATATCAAACATACCCATTGTCTGCAGATCAAACAATGTTTCAATGATTGTTACAAAAACAACCAATATTATTTTCTATTTGTCTAAATTAGAAGATGGGAAGTAGATGAAAATTAAGCAGCACTAACATTATATTCCTTCTATCTTCCAATTAAAAATCACAATTGGAGTCTGTGAAGTTCAGTCTCAAGCATGACATGCAAAAAACTTCCTTCGGCCTGGGGTTGAGGTTGTTAGCTTGGAAGTTACTGACTATTGTTTCATTTAGAGTAATATGGGATAAAATTGGTAGTTCTAAGGAGAATATATTAATGTTTGGAAGTATTTCACATTAAAATGGTAAATAAACATGTAAATAAAGGATAAATGGCATGGAAAGCTAACATATGACTTGGTTTTCAATGTTACCTTTGACATAATTAATGATACAAAATGCGATTCTTCTCAATATCCTTGTTTACCTTACTGAATTTTTGGGTGCTAAAATTGAGAAAAGAACTGAAGTCTGCATTTTGTCGGGGACAGCCCTAAGGGTCCACTTTAACAACCGGGGAATCCCCACTTAAAACCTGCAACAAAACCAAACATGCTTTGCCTAACCATGTAGGATACGACCCACGCTGCAAAGGATCTCAACGGCCCACCAAGGCGGCCCTCTTGAAGATCCCCTCGAGCAGGTTTCGCCTCGCTCGGGGGTACACGCCTCCCTCGAGCAGGCTCCGTCCCGTTCGAGGGAGTGCGCTCCCCTCGAGCGGGCTCCGCCCCGCTCGAGGGTCCGCTCCCCCTCGGGCGGAGCTCCGCCTCGCTCGAGGGTCCGCCCCGCCCTCGACCGAGGCCCGCTTCGCTCGAGGGGCGCCCGCTCGCGTGCGCCTGCCCCCGTACACCGGGCATTTAACGCCCGACACCGGCGGGGACGGCGCCATCATGCGCCGGGGCTCGCGCCCCGTGCCGCCGCACCAACTCCCCGAGAGGGAGCCTATCCCCATCCCGTGGGGAGGGACCGTGCGCCGCGGCGGTGTCGGTCCCGTGACGCCGTGCGCCGCTCCGATGCGGCTAACATGCCGAGCCCCTCGAGGGGGGCGGCTTCACCCTCGATTTGCTTTCTTGTGACCCTACGGGGTTAGGTGGAGACGCTAGGCGGAAGGAACGCCATCCCTCCCCCGCCACCGTTACGGCATGGCGGCCGTCCCCGTGCGTGCGGGCGCACGCCGCGGCGCCGTAGCAACAACTCCAGTATGGCGAAGCGCATTGGAACGGGACGCCGTTTTACCTACTCCCCGTACTCCGCACGGCCAACGTCGCCGCCTCCCTCGAGCCCATCGAAGACATCACCGCCATCCGCTGCCCTCCTACCCTCGAACCGCCACTGTTCGGGTATAAGATAGGCCATGATGGCCGGATCGCCACAAGGATCGTCCGGACGGCCGCCCACTCTACAGCATAGCACGCCACGCCCCTTCACGTAGCTAGGTAGCGCGGCGCGCATGTAATTCGCTCCCTCCTTGATCTATAAAAGGGGGACGAACCCCCCTGCCGCATGGGGAGGAGAACGAAGAGAACACAAACACGACACAATCGGAGACAGGCTGCACCACGCACTTGTTCTCCAATTCTCCCACAACATCTTCAGCCATCACACCAGGGACTTGGAAGCCAGGCTTCCTCTCCCGCCTTGCTTGTAGCAGCCCCACTACAGGCACCCCCGGTGCTAAGTAATATAGTGCCTTGAGCACGCCACCGCCGGGACGTACGGCCCCCTCGGCGAACCGGGATAAAAACTCGTGTCACTTGTTACTTAGCATCGACCATTGAGGGATAGACCGCGGCGCTTACTACTGGTTAGTGTCGGGACCACATTCCGCACCGACAGTTGGCGCCCACCGTGGGGCAATCTGAGCGCCTGAGGTCAATCCGTCAACTCCCTCCATGGTGATCCGCACTGAGTACCGTGTTACACGCTACTGCATGGGCAGCTCGGACCCCCTCCCCGCTGGGTTCCAAATCCGGTTCGGGGGCCTGAACTTTTCAGGCCACGGGGAATGGCTACCTCATGCGCCTCACCAACCGTGAGGAGCTCCGCGCGCGGCGCCAGGCCGGGCCCGCTATGGTCCCCGCTGCACGCACCACCACGGCGCGGACGCCGCGGCGCGGATGCCGCGCGCCCGTCGGACGCCACGACGCCGCCGCCGCTGCGGACTACGTTCGCGCCGGGGGCGCGGTCGGAGCGACGACGGGCCGAGCGCGCGCCTCTCGGCACGGGCGCGCCCACCGCCACGACGACCGCCACCACCCCCGGGGCGGGACGGCGCGCGGTCTCGACCGCGCATCCCCATTGGGTTGCGTGGTGCCACGTCGGCCTACAACAACAACGTCAACACCACGATGCGCGAGGGTCCCGCCTCGGCCGTCACGTCTTCGTCGCCGGGGATCCCGGCGCCTCGGTGGGCGACGAGTCGTCGCCGGGCTCCCTCGACGCGTTGCCACCCGCCAACCGCCACGGGTACGCGGAACGGGGACTTCTCCGGCGTGCGGACCCGGTCATGTTCGGGCGTTTCCTTGACGCTACGGACTGCTTGGTTCGGCCGCTCCGACGACTCCGGCACGGGAGCTACGACCCCGCGCGGGAGTGCTACGCCGTCATCACCAACGACCCGGCCAATGCCGGCCGGCGCGGTGGGCGCCGGAGACGGGGAGGTCACGCCCGCCCCCGGGGATCGCCGCGCGCCTAGCCGCGGGGCCAAGCGCTCCCGCCGGGGGCCGACGCCGACGCACGGCCGGCCCAAGCCCGCGAGCTCGAGGCCAAGCCGGCGGGGAGGAGTGGCGGACGGTGCGGGCGCTCCGCGCCTCGATGGCGGGGGGAAGCCTCCGCTCACCGGCGAACGCGTGCGGGAGCCGGGCGGACGGGCCCGCGACCGCATCAACGCCGACAACCCCCGACATGTCGCCTCACGCCCGCGCCGGTGCAACAACGGCTCCGCCGCTTTGACGAGGAGCGGCGACGGGCAATCCGGAGCGGGAGGCTCGCGGAAGCTTCTCGAGGCCGGGTTCATCAAGGAGGTGTTCCACCCGACGTGGCTAGCAAACCCCGTGCTTGTAAAGAAAAGGAATGGGAAATGGCGGATGTGTATAGACTACACCAGTCTTAATAAAGCATGTCCTAAAGTTCCTTTTCCTTTGCCACGTATTGACCAAATCATCGATTCAACGGCCTGGTGCGAATTGCTTTGCTTCCTTGATGCTTACTCCGGATACCATCAAATAAAGATGAAGGAGTCCGACCAGCTCGCGACTTCGTTCATCACGCCGTTCGGGATGTTCTGCTACGTCACGATGCCATTTGGCCTCCGAAACGCGGGTGCAACATACCAGCGCTGCATGTAGCACGTTTTCGGAGACCATATCGGGCGGACGGTCGAGGCGTATGTGAATGACATCGTCGTAAAGACCAGGAAGGCGGACGACCTGGTTGGCGACCTTGGCATCGCGTTCGGTTGCCTACGGGCCAATGGGGTCAAGTTAAACCCCGAAAAGTGTCTTTGGAGTGCCGCGAGGCATGCTCCTGGGATACATTGTCTCCCAACGGGGGATCGAGGCCAACCCCGAAAAGGTTGCGGGCCTCGAACGAATGGGTCCGATCCGGGACCTCAAAGGGGTGCAAAAAGTGCTAGGGTGCCTTGCCGCTTTGAGCCGCTTCATCTCGAGGCTCGGCGAGAAGGGCCTGCCCCTCTATCGCCTCCTCAAGAAACACGAACGCTTCTCCTGGACAGCCGAGGCCCAGGACGCGCTCGACAAGCTAAAGGCGTCCTTAGCGCACGCCCCCATTCTCACGCCGCCGCAGGATGGTGAGCCCTTACAGCTCTACGTTGCCGCGACCACCCAGGTGGTCAGCGCTGTAATCGTCGTGGAGCGCACGGAGGAAGGGCACGCTTTACCTGTGCAGCGGCCTGTCTATTACATCAGCGAGGTCCTGTCAGACACCAAGACGCGCTACCCCCAGGTCCAGAAGTTGCTATACGCGGTAGTCCTTGCGCGGCGCAAGCTTCGACACTATTTCGAGGCCCACCCCGTCACGGTGGTCTCCTCTTTCCCGCTGGGGGAGATCATCCGCAACCCTGACGCCGCAGGCAGGATTGCCAAATGGTCCGTGGAGCTGATGGGCGAGACGCTTGCCTACGCCCCACGCAAGGCCATCAAGTCTCAAATCTTGGCGGATTTCGTCGCTGAGTGGACGGATACACAGCTGCCGCCTCCGCGAGATCCAAGCGAGAGGCCGGACTGCGTTCTTCGACGGCTCGGTGATGAAAACGAGGGGCGGGCGCGGGCCTGCTCTTCGTGTCCCCCCTGGGGAGCACATGCGCTACGCAGTGCGCCTCCACTTCCCCGCGTCCAACAATATGGCTGAATACGAGGCCCTCCTCTGTGGCCTCAAAATCGCCATCGAGTTGGGCGTCAAGCGCCTCGACGTGCGGGGGGACTCACAGCTCGTAATCGATCAAGTCATGAAGAACGCGAGCTGCCATGACGACAAGATGGAGGCCTACTGCAAGGCCGTGCGAGCCCTCGAGGACAAGTTCTACGGCATCGAGCTCAACCATGTGCCCCGCCGGTACGAGGAGGCGGATGAACTGGCCAAGATTGCGTCCGGGCGGATCACCGTTCCCCCGAACGTTTTCGCGCGCGACGTCGCTCAACCCTCGGTCGTCTTCGAGCCCCACCCCTCGAGTCACGATGAACCCTCGGGGGCTCCCTCGAACCCAGCGGGTGCAGAACCCATGGACGAGGACCCCTCGAACGAGGCGTACGTGCTCTCCCTTCTCGAGGGGTATGGCGCCTATGGAGATGACGTGATGGACATCGAGCCAGCTCCCGTCAAAGCGGACTGGCGTGACAAATACATTGCCTGGATGGCTCGAGGGGAACTCCCCGCGGACCGGGCCGCGGCCAGGCGCATCGCCGGGGATGGCCAAGTCTTTTGCCCTCGTTGACGGCGAGCTGTACAAGCGCGCCGCCTCTGGCATCCTGCAGCGGTGCGTGCCCATTCCTGAAGGGCGCGAACTCCTGCGGGACATCCACACCGGGATCTGCGGCCACCATGCAGCGCCTCGTACCCTCGTTGGCAATGCGTTCCGCCAAGGCTTTTACTGGCCTGCCGCGGTTGCGGATGCCAGCGAAATCGTACGCACCTGCGAAGGGTGCCAGTTCTACGCCCGCAAGTCCAACCTACCCGCCCATGCCCTACAGACCATCCCCGTAACATGGCCATTTGCCGTGTGGGGGCTGGACATCGTTGGGCCCCTGCGGAAGGCGCCGGGGGCTTCACCCACTTGCTGGTCGCAATTGACAAGTTCTCCAAGTGGGTAGAGGTGCGCCCCATCACGAATCTAAGGGCGAGCGAGGGCGGTAACATTCTTCACCGACATCGTCTAACGCTTTGGAGTGCCAAACTCCATCATCACTGACAATGGGTCCCAGTTCACGGGCAGGAAGTTTTTGGAGTTTTGCGACAAATTCCACATCCGTGTGGATTGGGCGGGCGTGGCACACCCACGGACCAACGGCCAATAGAGCGTGCCAACGGCATGATCCTACGGGGCCTCAAGCCCGAATTTTCGACCGACTCAACAAATGCGGACGAAAATGGCTCCAAGAGCTACCAGCGGTTGTGTGGAGCCTAAGGACCACCCCGAGCAGAGCCACTGGGTTCACCCCGTTTTTCCTAGTCCATGGCGCGGAGGCCATCCTCCCCACGGACTTAGAATACGGATCGCCCAGGGTTCGAGGCTATGACGAGGATGCCAACCAGCGAGCCCGCGAGGACTCGGATCGATCGGTGGACGAGGCACGCCTCGTGGCCTTAATGCATTCCGCAAGGTATCAACAGTCCCTAAGACACTACCAAGCACGCAAGATACGTCGACGGGACTTGAGTGAAGGGGATTTGGTCCTAAGGCTACGCCAAGACAACCGAGGGCGCCACAAGCTGTCGCCCCCATGGGAGGGACCCTACGTCGTGGTGAAGGTACTCAAGCCCGACACGTACAAGCTGGCCAACGAGGACGGTGAAGAGCTCACCAACGCTTGGAACATCCAACAGCTACGTCGCTTCTACCCTTAGCTAGGACTTCCAAGTACTTTTTATTGTAAAAACCATATGACCAACGCCCCAGTTGGTAACAACTATGTAAATGCTTCAAGTCTAATAAAAAGGGCAACTCGGCTTTCCCCTGAAACCCAAGTTACCCTCGGGGGCTACTGCGGGGGGCACCCCCCCAAAACGGTCCCATTTTCGCGCAAAAACGAAACAACTCACGCGTGCTAAGTTTGTTTTCTACTTCAACCCCGAGCAACGATTCGAACAGGGCGCAGGCAGCCTAGCGGAAGGAGCGCGCGAGCCAGAGATAGCCTACGCCGCGTGGATATGGCCCTTCTCTCTCGCCTCCAACCCAGCAGGCCCCCCGCGAAAATCGAACTCCCCTAACTAGAATCTACTCAGGAAGAAGGAGAAACAAAAAGCGTAGTAAACAAAAGACTTCATCTCAGCAGACGTTTATGTCAAAAAACAACTTGTTCATTTACATAGGCCGCGAGGCCAGAATACTGATACACATAAAAATGGGCCTAGCGCCCAGCTGTCTTCAGGCAGGAGGAGCGGCGGCGTCAACAGCGTCCGGGAAGAGGATCTCTTCGAAGGCTTCGGCGAGCGACCCGGCGGCGTCAGCGGCGAGCGCGTCCACACGCTCCATCGCCACCTCGTCCTCGACACCCTCGGGAACGACGTAGCCCTCCGCCAGCGCCTCGAAGTTGACCTCGTAGTGGCATCGAACCACTCCGAGGGCCTTCTGGACGCCAAGACGCAGCGCTCGGCGCATCCGCTCGGTGACGTGGCCGCTAAGGGCGCGCGGCGGCGGCGGTCGGCGAGCTGCCGGCCTGTGCTTCGCCCTCCTCCACGACTTGGCAGGTCTCGAGGGCCGCACCACGCAGATCCTGCAGCTCCTGCTCGGAGGAGTTATAGGAAGCCTGCAGCGCCTCAGCCCGCTCAGCCGCATGCCCCAAAGCGGTGCGCAAGCCTGGAGTCACCAAGACAAGAAAGAAACAAGAAAAAGGGGTGCGAACGCCCAAATGGAAAACCAACCAAACAAGAGTCAGGCAGCAGCTCACCTTCGACTTGCTTCCTCTCCGCCTCGAGGTCGCGGCGCACGGCCTCGACCGCCAGCTCGAGGCGCTTGACGGTCTCACCTTGCTCCTGGAGGGCCAGCTCATTGTTCGCATTTGTGATGCTGAGCACAATGAGCTCACCCTCTGCCTTGGAGAACGCGGTGTTCCGCTCCTCCAGCGACTTCTGCGCCGCCTCGCGAGCGACGCGCTCCTGCTCCAGCGCCGACCGGGCGTCGACGAGGGCGGCTTGCTCCTGCTGGAGCCGCCCCTCAGCCCCTTAGCGGGCGGTGTGCTCTCTGCCGGGCGCTCCTCGGCGACGGCGAGCGCGCGCAACCTTGGCGTCGAGGGCGGCCTTCAAATCGTCGGCCTCCTTGGCCCGCTCCGGCCGCGCGCCGCTCCTCGGCTCGGCGGCGGCGCGCGCTTGCGCCCCCTCGAGCGACGAACGGAGCCCCCGGTTCTTGCCGCGGACGTTGGCCACCTGCGCCTCCCAGTTGGTTGCCAGCGTCCGCATCTTCTCCGGGTACGGCGCGCACCGCCACAGCGCCTCATCACGGTCGATGAGGGCTGCGCAGACCCGCTCGAGGCTAGAGCGACGCGCCGGGTCCTGCCTCGAGCTCTCGGGGAGTTCGTCGCGCCAGGCCATGGCCCGTACGCCGCCCGGTGTCCCGGGGTCCCGAGGGCGTCGGCAAGCGCGTCGAAAGCGCTGCATCGCTCCCGGAGCTGGTGGAGCTCGGCGTTCACCCGCTCGAAGGCGTCGTACTTGTCGTGGGCGCGGCGCTCGAGCTCCTAGCACCCACAAATCAAAACCCGTAAGCGCCGCGACACAGAGGCAGCACACAAAAATGAGAGAAAGAAGAAAACGGACAACGACGCCCTACCTGGAAGACGCGCCATGCGGGGCCGCCATGGACCCTCAGCGCCTCGTTCAGCGCGCGGTTGAGCGTGGCGCCGTGGCTCCGGAGCTCTCCCCAAAGCTCCTGCTCCCCCCGGGCGTCGGCAAACGCGGGGGGATCGCCACCGGCCCCCTCCACTCGGGCGGAGTGGCCGGCGCGGGGAGGACGAGGCCTCGACGCCGTGTCCTCGATCTCCCGCCACCATGTGACCCTCGCGCCGCCTCACGAGGGCCCCCTCTCGGGGCTCGGGGGAGCGCGTGGGGAAGCTAGCCCACGCGGTCCCACCGGGCGGCGGGGAGTCGTCATCCGGGACCTCCACCACCTCCGCCGGGAAGCCGCCGGCGGGCGCCGGCCCCTTGCGCCGCCTCCGCGGCGCCTCCCCTTGCGCCTCCACGGCCGCGGGCGCCCTGACGGGCGCCGTGGCCGCCACCTCCGGCCGTGCCTCCGCGACCACGGGGGGCCGCCGCGGGTCACACCCGCTCGCCTCCTCTGCGGCCGGCGCCACGGACCGCGCCTCCGTGGCGGCGACCTCGCGCGCGCGCGCGCCTCCGCCCGGCCGGCCGCGCGGCCGCGCCCCCACAATGGCCGGCGCCCGGCCCCTCCTCGGTGACCGCGGGCCGCGCCATGGCGGGCGGTCTCGCCGGCCGAGGCCTCGAAGCCTCGGCGGGCTTTGCGAGCTCTCGCCGCCGTCGTGCTTGCCCCCGCCCGCGACGCCCTCGACGTGCGCCGCCGGGTGGGGATGGATGCGTCCGCCCTCAGCACCTTGGACGGTGCGAGGGGAGGCACAGTTGGCACCACCCTGCGCAAGCACAAACAAAAAGTTAGAATGCCTGATCGTCGCGAAACCAAACCAAGCGAAAAAGCGAGTTCCCTACCTCGAAGAGGAAAAGGCGCGTTTCCTTTTCCTCGTAGCCTCAGCGGATGAGGCCGGCACGGCCGGCACGCCCGCCGCCGCGCCTCCGGACGACGCCACCGCGCGCGCGCCCCCGCCCGCGCGCGCGGCACGCTTGCGCGCGCGTGCGGGCGCGCTTGCCGTGCGCGCCTCCGCGCGCGCGCGCCGGCGCCTCCGCGGCGCGCGCCGCCCTTGTTGTCGATTGCACGGCGGCGGGCGCCGTTGCGCCCGCCCCAGGCGATGCCGCCCTTGCCGCCGGCGCCGGCTCCGGCGACGGGGGCGCAGGCTCCCACCTATCAGAGGGGCCCTCCCCCTCAGCCTCTTCCTCTTCGTCCTCCTCCGAGGACGAGTACTCCTCGGTCCCCGGGGAGGAGAGCCCCA
This sequence comes from Cenchrus americanus, assembly GCA_947561735.1. NCBI lineage: Eukaryota > Viridiplantae > Streptophyta > Magnoliopsida > Poales > Poaceae > Cenchrus > Cenchrus americanus. Next base: position 156,614,255 of record OX387242.1, on the reverse strand, counting down.
GTTCTTCGCGCCGCCGGTACTCGCGTTCGTCGCTCGCGGCGCTCTTGGTGCCGCCTCGCGCGCTCCCTCTTGCGCGCCGCCCGCTCCTCGCTCCCGTTCTTTGCGCCGCCCGACCGAGCGCGCGGGGAGTCGGGGGTGGGCGGAACGGACTTCGCGGCGGTGAAGCTCACCAGCTGCATACAGGAACGACAAAGACGCGTCAGGAGGCAGAGGCAACGCCAAGAACTAAAACGGAATCAAGAATCGAACTCACCAGCGGGTCGGTAGGGAGCATCTCGATGTCCCACGGGGTCCGGTCTGGGTGCGCCAGCATCCGGGTGTCGACGGCGTTCCGCGCCCGGGTGAGCGCGTACGGCCGCCCGAGGTGGGTCGGGAGCATCCGCGACCTCGCCAGAGCGACGGGGTCCGCCTCCTCTGTCATCTGAAAGATGCAGAGCGGCCTCTCCATCAGAGGCACGACCCGCCGGTGATGGAGGAAGGCGAGGACGCTCGCCGCGGTCAGCCCTCGCGCCGTCAGGCTCCTCAGGGCGGCCAGAACCGACTCCTGCCGCCGCCGATGCTGGGGCGTGGACACCCCGTAGCCCCAGGAGCTGGGTTTCTCCTTGAACACCCGACCGGTGTAGGGGGGGAGGCCGGCCTCGGCGTTGCGCAGGTAGAACCATCCCCGCTCCCAGCCGGCGTTGTTCGTCGTCATGGTGCAGGGGATGTAGTCGTCCTTGAACTGCGCCCGCAGGGCGAGTGACATCCCGCCGGCGCGCACCGTGCGGCGGGTCCTCGGCTCCGTCGTGGGCGGCGTGAAGAGCTCCGCGCGGAAGAGGTGCACCCGAGCTCCCGGTTGGGCGGGATCCCCCGGGTACCCCTCGCAGACGCCCACGAACGTGGCCGCCTGCGAGATCGCGTTGGGCGCGAAGTTGTGCAACTCCACGCCGTAGTAGTGGCATAGCGCTCGCATGAAGCGGCTCGCCGGCGTGTTGAAGCCTCGCTCGTGGAAGCGCACGAAGCTCACTACATAGCCTTCCGGCGGGTTGGGTGCGCGGTCACCTGCCGGTGGCACTATCCACTCCGCCGGGGCGGCCATCCTCATTAGCCGCCAGGCGGCGGCGGTGACCGGCTCGCCAAGGGCCAGCCGGGTCACCGTCGACCGCTCCCAGGCGTACGGCTCAAGGATCGTGAGGGGCTGAGGCGGAGCCATGAGGAAGGGCAAAGGATGCGAAGAACGAAGGACAGGAAGAGGAGGAAAAGCTCTAATGGCGAAGCCGCACGGTGACGAAGGCAAAACGGGGAAGAAAGCACGGAGGGCTAAAATGGCGGAGCGCTAAGGTAAAAAACCGCCGTTTCCCCTTCTCCTCAGATTTATAAGCCGCGGGCGAGCTCTCCGGGGCGGATGTCCCGCGCGCGTTAACTGCAGGGAATCTTTTCTTCTCGCTGGCAAGCGGACCCCACCACGACTGCAGCGGCCACATCACCGCAAAACAGGCCATCATCACGGTGAAGACTAGCCGGGGCCGTGGCAGGCGGTCACGTCCGCCTGACCACGCCGCCCACTACGCGCGCGCGCGCGGCCGCGACGCCTAAAAAGGCGCGCCGCGATGCGAAAACCGCGGCCTCTGCGTGGAGCATTTAATGGCCGGTCCCTTGTGAAACAAGGAGAACCCTCGAGCGGCACGGACTCCTGGCTCGGGACAATGTCAACCCTCGAGCAGGTGCAAGCGTGAGAAGGTCGCCCCGAGGCCCGCCTGAAACAAAGTGGGCCTCGCGAGCACCCATGCCACGTAGCACCCTCGAGCGGCGCGAGCCCCTGGCTCTAGACAACGTCAACCCTCGAATGGGTACAAGCGTGAGAAGGTCGCCCCGAGGCCCGCCTGAAACAAAGTGGGCCTCGCGAGCACCCATGCCACGTAGCACCGGCGCGAGCCCCTGGCTCGAGACAATATCAACCTTCTAAAGGGGCACAAGCGTGAGAGGGTCGCCCTGAGGCCCGCCTGAAACAAAGCGGGCATCGCGAGCACCCATGCCACGTAGTGCTACTGACCAACGCCTCGAGGGCCGGCACGCCCAGACCCCTCGACGTCCGCAAACGCAAAGACGGGGCTGCCCAGGCGCCGCCCCGCACGGCCCTATTGATCAGAGGTTCGAAACCTGACCCTCGACGGGTTGGAACAGGCGCCCCAGATCGCAGAGTCAGGGACGACGAAGGCATGCGCGTTCGAGCCGTTCCACGAGCCCATCGGCTCGAGGGTGCCCCACATGTCGTGTTCGAGAGCCAGCGAGGGCAACTAGCCGGGGGATCCCACCGAGGGAGAGCTTCCGCGCCCTCGGTCCCTATCGAACGGGACCGAGCCCCACCTAGCAAACCCATGCAAGCGCTTCAATGGACGTGTCTCTGGACCACGCAGCCTACCCTTATCGAACGGGGCATGGGCGTCCACTCGAACCACCCGCTAGTAGCTCGACGAGGAATCCGCAATTCGCGACCCGCTCGATGGGGGTTGCGGAAACCTCACCCTCCGTCGCGCGGAGGGACGGCGAGGGCGCGTTAAAAAACAAGTCGTAAAGCTCTACCCGATCGCCTCGAACGGGCCCGGGCTCGGGGGCTTGACGCACGGCTACACCTCCTTGAATTACACCCGCCGGAGACAGTGCCAGCAGCGCGTGCGTCACCGAGGCCGGCTGAGATATTGCCGACGCCGGTTGAAACATGTGCCACGCCCTCTGACCAGTTCTCACGGTTAACCCCTGCAAGAGCATCCATGCTCCTGCAGGGCTTCGGGGGCTAGACCCACGGGTCCGCTGACGCGGCCCCACGGAAAGCGTTCGCAAGACAAGGAGGGAAGAACGTCCTATCAGTAGGTTCCAGCATCTGCGGGAGCCTCAATGGCAAACCCACAGATGCTCGGGGGCTGCGTCGGGGGACGCCCCCTAGGGGTCCCCTTTAACAACCGGGGAATCCCCACTTAAAACCTGCAACAAAACCAAACATGCTTTGCCTAACCATGCAGGATACGGCCCACGCTGCAAAGGACCTCAACGGCCCACCAAGGCGGCCCTCTTGAAGATCCCCTCGAGCAGGCTTCGCCTCGCTCGGGGGTACACGCCTCCCTCGAGCAGGCTCCGTCCCGTTCGAGGGAGTGCGCTCCCCTCGAGCGGGCTCCGCCCCGCTCGAGGGTCCGCTCCCCCTCGAGCAGGCTCCGCCTCGCTCGAGGGTCCGCCCGCCCTCGACCGAGGCCCGCTCGCTCGAGGGCGCCCCGCTCGCGTGTGCACCGCCCCCGTACACCGGGCATTTAACGCCCGACACCGGCGGGACGGCGCCATCATGCGCCGGGGGCTCGCGCCCCGTGCCGCCGCACCAACTCCCCGGGGAGGGAGCCCATCCCCATCACCGTGGGGAGGGACTGTGCAGCGCGGCTGGTGTCAGTCCCGTGACACCGTGCGCCTGCTCCAGTACGGCTAACATGCCGAGCCCTCGAAGGGGGGCCGGCTTCACCCTCGATTTGCTTTCTTGTGACCCTACAAGGTTAGGTGGAGACGCTAGGCGGAAGGAACGCCATCCCCTGCCACTGTTACGGCATGGCAGCCGTCCCCGTGCGTGCAGGCGCACGCCTGGCGCTGTAGCAACAACTCCAGTACGGCGGAGCGCATTGGAACGGGGCGCCGTTTTACCTACTCCTGTACTCCGTACGGGCCAACGTCAGCAGCTCCCTCGAGCCCATCAGAAGACATCACCGCCATCCGCTGCCCTCCTACCCTCGAACCGCCACTGTTCGGGTACAAGATAGGCCATGATGGCCGGATCGCCACAAGGATCGTCCGGACGGCCGCCCACTCTACAGCATAGCACGCCACGCCCCTTCACGTAGCTAGGTAGCACGGCGCGCATGTAATTCGCTCCCTCCTTGATCTATAAAAGGGGGACGAACCCCCCTGCCGCAGGGGGAGGAGAACGAAGAGAATACAGACACGACACAATCGGAGACAGGCTGCACCACGCACTTGTTCTCCAATTCTCCCACAACATCTTCAGCCATTACACCAGGGACTTGGAAGCCAGGCTTCCTCTCCCGCCTTGCTTGTAGCAGCCCCACTACAGGCACCCCCGGTGCTAAGTAATATAGTGCCTTGAGCACGCCACTGCTGGACGTACGGCCCCCTCGGCCGGAACCAGGATAAAAACTCTGTGTCACTTGTTACTTAGCATCGACCATTGAGGGATAGACCGCGGCGCTTACTACTGGTTAGTGTCGGGACCACATTCCGCACCGACACATTTTATCCTATAACTCATCATGGCACGACTGGATCTTTCCCCAATCTTGATATCAATAGCACATTAATGCCAACTTTGACCTATGGTTCCTTATATACAGGTAGCAACAATTATTATAAATACAACAGAAGGTCATGCTACATAGATAATTAGTTTTATAAGTCATGAATGATTTCAGAACATCTTTATTCATTACATTGCAACAATGCATACTTTTGTGTGTTTGTAGTAGTATTTTAGAGTGTTAGTTCATGTGATTGCAATCTGAATCTGATTCTCTAAAATCCAATGTTTGAAAAAGCGCCATTAAACATGCGCCTAGGTGCGATTAAGTGCAAATCAGACCCCCAGCGTGTCGTTTAGGCCATAAACGCCCAATTAAACATTGGATGAACAGTCAAACCCATGTATGGTGAAGAAAACAAGAGCAGAGACGAAATTTGGACTGCAAAATGGTCAACTGGGGGTGTGAATGCATTTTGCTACCTCATGGTATTAATGTCGCTCAAGTTTGCCAGTCAGCTCGATTTGCACCTCCAAGTCGTGCCTGCAAGCAGCAGAAGGGAGGAAGGGAGCTTCAGGCGTGTGCAGGCGGAAGGGGCCACAAAGGCAGTGCACTGTGGAAGGCAGGGAGAGGATGAAGCTGGTGCATCAGGAAGAACACATCAGGGGGAAGGCATGAGATGGGAAGGTGAGGAGGCGGCTGGGAGGCTGCTCCAGGATGACGGTCTATGGGAACTGACTTCCTGTTAGGGTATTGACAGGGAGATATGGTGTTTGGAAGGGCCAGTGGACTCAACAGGCAGCACTAATAGTGTGTTGTTGTGGCCTTTTCTGTTTATTCTTTCATATTTATGAAGCACTAATAGTCTACTAATATTATTACAGTAACATAAACGTTTAAGCATGTTTAGTCTATGTTTATGCAGCCTGGGCGCTAACCAGTGGCTTAACGCCTGGCGCGTAGCCTGGAGATTCATAATTACTTTCACATAGTAATGGTTGATACAAACATAATTACATAATGCATCTTCGATCTTCCATTGAAATAAAGGAACATTTGATTTGCAGTTACTTTTGGTTACGCTTGTCAGTGTAGCTTTCTATTGTAAATATAAGTGCGTAGAGCTAAGTATCTTATTTGGCCTATTTTTATAATCTGTTAGATTTCTAGTGTCTCTTCAACTATTAATGCTAAATGTGGGTGACAAAAGCTATTTTCCTAACTTAACTTTTCATACGGATCAGACTCTCACAAAACTTCGCTTCACGAGGAATGAGTTAACTGAGGATGACAAAGATGCATTTAAAGTAACTTCTAGTGCACCATTCCTTTTCCCTTGGTTTGTTTAACATATGGTTTTGTGTACTAATTTGGTGCTTCTGCATTTGTTGTCAATGAAGAAATTGCTTCAGGAAGATGGCTTTTATACAATCAGGTTGCCATCTAATGTGTTGGACCCTACAAGAAAAGACAATGTGGTTTCCTCAATCAAAGCTGTAAGTTGACTAATTAGCTCCCCAGAGTGTTTCTCCTTCATATGATGATGATAAATCCATTTTTGAGTTATTCAAATCAGTGAATCACTGCTCACCAACTAAACCCTGTAAATATGATCTATTCTCACCAGTGGCGGATAGAGGCCTAGGGCCATGGCCCTAGGCTTGGGCCGAAATTCTCCACAGTAGAGCACTGTAGCAAAGAAGCCTAAGACAACAGAGCACAAACTGATCTATGAGCTGGTCCTAGGCCTTGGGCTAAATCCTGTCCGCCCCTGATTCTCTCCCAACTAGCCTAGATAGTATGCACCTTTTTTCAGAACAGTCAATAAATTAAAAGTATCAAAATTAGTATAAGCAATCCAGCAAGTTCTTTTGTGCTTCGAGAATGCTGTTTCAGTTCCTTAACTATCTTGCCTTTCTCTTATGTTTCTTAGAGATGCATTCCACGTGACAGTTTGGATGAACACATTGTTATCCACATGGTAATTTCTCACTCCATTTCTTTTTTATATTCATACATGTGGAGTAAATTATTTTATGGGGAATATTTGGAACAGCCCCAAAACTATATATTTGTCAAATATCATAAATTGATGCATTGAACTATTTTTTTTGTATTTATTATCTATATTGATCATGTGATTTCTTCATCCAAATATCTGATATTGATAGTAGTAAACAAAAGATGCACTGTCCCCTCTCATTTTCTGTAAAACTTGTACATGTAGGGATTATATAGCATGTTATTTGAAGTTTCTAAAGTTTTTTTTGTTTTATCTTTGTAAAAAACTGTTATGTAAATATGTAATGGTATCGTATCATCTGCAAGTTGGTACAGAATGAATTTTTTTCATAATGCAGCCGGCTGTGCACCTACTTTGTAGAAATTGATTACTGGTAGAAGTTCAAATATGATACTACTATATGTTGTCTTATTTGCAGGATGGTGTAAATATTTTGGCAGTTAATTATGGTTCTGTTGGTGGATGCCAATACCCACGACCGATGAAATTTGTAAGTTACCTCTAAGTACTTATATTTATAAGCATTCATTATAATTAATGATAGACATTAGCAGTCTGATAACTTGCAACTTTCTGATAACTGATATGCAAAAAATTCCGATAAAAAAACAGTTACGTAAGTTCACATTATAATCTGTCTTTACAAATTCTTGTTTCCTTGTCTCCATCAAGCAAGTTATGGTGTGTATTTTTTTATACTTGTTATCTGCACTAGTCACATATTTTAAATAGAGGCATCTGCTTTGTTAATCAGTAGCACTAGTAAAAAAGGTTGTTTCAGAATTGCTTTGATAAGACTAAAATAAGTCAATTCTGAATGAATGTTAACTAAATTTTGGTTTGGCTCTGAAATGGCTTGTTAACATAATTGGTTAAATATAAATTGATATTTAATTAACATTAATTGCTTTGATAAGACTAAAATAAGTCAATTCTGAATGAATGTTAACTAAATTTTGGTTTGGCTCTGAAATGGCTTGTTAACATAATTGGTTAAATATAAATTGATATTTAATTAACATTAATTGCTTTGATAAGACTAAAATAAGTCAATTCTGAATGAATGTTAACTAAATTTTGGTTTGGCTCTGAAATGGCTTGTTAACATAATTGTTTAAATATAAATTGATATTTAATTAACATTAGCTAGTTTTGATGAAGTGCATTAAATACTTGATCGATGTTTAACTGTATTAGAAAGTTTACAAAAAATCTCAAATTGAACTGTTGAGAGATGTGTGGCTCAACTTTCACTAAATTATACTAAATAACATAAGAGTGGGGTCCCCTCAAGCACCTTTTCTTATCTTGCATGCCATTTCATTGGTGAGTATGTGACTTGTTGAGGTGCTTTAATTTTGTTTCAGCCATCAAAATGGACATTCAACTCTTATACTATTTTGAAGACTGCTGAACAGGCACCAAGGTAAATTATGATGATACTAATTACTAAATAGAGTCATAAAGTGGGCACTTTGCATTATTTTCAAATATAATTGCGATAAACAACTGCAGGGATCTCTTTGAGGGCATGTTACAAGAATCTTGACCCAATAGGAAAACTATCCTATGTATGCTTAGTTAGTTTAATATTACTGTTTTAGTGCCCATAGTCACTGCTAATCACTGTTGATTAGCTTCCAACCCTTGCACTGAGTTCCGCAGTGGCAAAAAGGAGACATGTCTGCCACGTCCCTGTGTTGTACATGAGCTAAGAGATCTGTATTTACTGGAACAATATCAAAGCATTTATAGCTTAAATGGCAGCTGGATTCAAATTCTTCTATAAAATTTTGTGCTTGCAGAACCCCATCATTTGTGGACCAGGTGTTAGAAGCTGACGATGGACTCGGTGAAGTGATGAAACCACCTGAGAAATCATTCTGGGCTAAATATGTGAGTCACTGCTCTAAATATATTGTCACTGTGTTCAACTTTTTCTTCTATGTATGCATACTTATGTTTTTAACATTCTCCCATGAATGTGACTTGTTTTGCAGTGGATGTACATCATTCCTCTTGGTCTCATTGTCATAAATGCTGTTACGGCAGCAGCGAACATACCAGAGGAGCAAGCTGCAGGCCAGGGTCAACCTGGAGGACAACGAGCACCCGCTGCTGCTGCAAGGAGAAGATGATTGTTTTTTCTATGTTTTTCCGGTGTCAGGTATTGTCATTTGTTCAGCTATATTCATATAGTTTTCTGGATTTTTGGTATTGTGTGAATAATAGCATGACAGCCTGGTCTTTGGTACAGCTACTGCATGATGATGTTGTCTTCTGCTTGTGCGATGAAACACTTCTAAATCCATTTCCAAAAGGAATTGATGTGGATCTTAACACAATTGAGCAACCATTTGTAGTTTGCCACTGGAAATCATATACTGAGCCTTAGAGCCTGCTCTTCACAGTTCAGACTAGCATTTTTATTTGAATACGGAATAATATCCTATTTATTTGTTGACGGATTTATGCTTAATTCATATCTTAGGATTTTTTTTTTGCGGAAATAAATTATTATTATTTTAGCTTCTAAGCAGTGTCTTCTGCCTTCCAGATCAATGATGAATGAACAGGAGACAGCTCATACAGTAGCATGGTGATCGGATCCCATTCCGCATTAGCATAGTGGCCTTTGAAGCTGCAGTTACACTCATTTGTTGGTAGCAACTAGCAACTTTAACCAGTGCGACCTGTATTTGCTGATGTAAAGTGACTTTATTTGTCCATTTTGAATCCTATGTGTTGTTTATGCATTGCTGTATGAAGCTGCGGAAACTGTGGCAAGATGTTTTGTAGCTACCAAATATATTTACACGTATTAAACATGACATTGTGAGAGTTAACAATTTCATATGGATAAAGGAAAATTGCTCTCCAAAACAGACATGGCAAGTTTAGTCCTTGCAATTGGCAGACCTAAATTTTCCTAATAAGGATGGTTATACACAAAATAAATTAGCAATATTACGTATTTAACCCGAAATTATTACAAGAAATCATCGAAGCTGCAACAAGCTTTAGCCTTCCGTCATCGAAATAGCATTTATTGGAGCTGGTCTGAACTCGAACGTATACTGAACCCGGCAAAGCTCGTAAGGACACCTAGGCGGCCAAAGATGCAAAGAAAAATGAGGAAGAATTATTACGGAAATTTCAAGAAGATAGTAAGTGGCAAACTCCAAATCTTTTTACAAAGAGAAGCCCTAGCTTGCTCAACGCCAGTTGTAGATGGATGTAGAATTATGGATGGTACGAGCCACCATTGCCAGGGATCAGCAAATATTCGACTCCAAAGAGGCACATCATCAATTGCTTGCATGGTCGCAACAATCCGCCAACCAGTATTTAAATGAAATTGTGTTTTGTCAACATGCTCATAAATAATTCAAAGTTGACAAAAGTTGTTCAACAACATATTTTTCATTACAGAAACCCATAATTAGCACTAAGATTCAAACAACGGAACAAATTCATGAAAGCTGCTACAAAATGTTGCTTATTCATTTGTAGTCATGTAAAACGATGATAAAACATGGAAGTAAAGCCACTGAGTTATAAAAAACAAAATTTCAAATAATATCTCCTTGTCATAAAGAGACAAATTAACAACGCAACAGTGCAACACGTCTACATGAATAAGGGTATATATAAATATATTTATAGATATGAATGTGACAGTCCTTAATTAAGAAGTAGTGTCCCTCTGAACTGGCACGTAGTTATGAAATTAGGGTCTTTAAACATAGTCTTTTTAATCCCAAGCAAATTAGGGTATGTCAAGGGCCTCTGCGCCCATGACAACAGCTCCCCAGCTACGGAGTTCGTAGCTGGAGCGAGCAGAGCCGGCGGCGCTAGCGCGCTCGCCTGCAATGGTGGAGGGGGGGGGGACTAGAGAGAGTTTGGAGGATAAAGGAGATAGATTAATCTTGCTTAACCTTCCACAAAACCAGAATGAAGTTTATATAAGGGCCCTATTTCCCCTACGCCAAGCACAAATCCTAAACAAACTCAAAACCAACTCCTAAAAATCCTAGCTTTATCTCTTAGCCACTTTGATTCGGTTGTCCGGCGGCTCCCATGTGGCGGTGGCACTGGTACTTGTGGCCCCACATGACATCTCTTCCCTCCTCGATGAGCAGCTCGTCCGCGAGCTGAAATGCTGGATAGCGCTCCCAGAAGACCTCCCGATCCTCCCAGGTCACTGAAGAAACTGGCTCGCCCTGCTAGAGGACGAGAACCTCCTGGACACCACGGGCCAGGCGAACCCGCACCGCCTGCTCCGGCTGAGGAACCATGGCACCGTTGTGGACTGGCGGGAGAACAGGCGGAGCAGCGGGCGGCTCGCCATGGTATGGGCGCCCGGCGGTAGCTCCTGGCGGTAGGTGACGTCGTTGATGATGCCGGCGACGCGAAACGGCCCATAATAGCGTGGCTGTAGCTTGCCACTCGAAGCCACCTGGAGCGAGGCTGGAGCGCGGTAACAGAGGCGGAGCAAAGCCCAATCCCCCACCTCAAACTTGACTTCGCAGTGGCGTTTGTCGTACTGATGCTTGTAGACGGCCTGAGCTTGCTCAAGGCAGACACGGACGTCGGCGAGGAACTCATCACACTCCTCCATGGATCGGGCCACCGCCGCAACGCGCATCTCCCCAGGCTCGTAGGAGCGGATGCTCGGAGGCTCGTGGCCGTAGACCACGCGGAACGGCGTATCACGGAGCGTGGACAGGTAGGCGGTGTTGTAGACGTACTCTGCCCACGGAAGCAAACGGAGCCACTGGCAGGGGCGGTCGCCGGTGAGGTAATGCAGGAACATCACGATGACCTTGTTTGCCACCTCTGCCTGTCCGTCAAACTGGGGATGGAAGGCGGACGTCATGTGTAGCTTCGCGCCCGTGAGACGCCAGAGCTCCCGCCAGAACGCCGAGGTGAACACGGGGACTCGCTCGGAGACCATGGACTGCGGCATGCCGTGTAGACGGACGATCTCGGAGAAGAATGCATGCGTCACTGACTCCGCCGTGTACGGGTGAGCGAGCGGAATGAAATGATAGTACTTACTGAAACAATCCACGACAGTGAGTATGACCGATTTCCCATTGATGCGAGGCAGGGCTTCTACGAAATCCAGGTCAACGTCTGCCCATATCGAAGTCGGCACCGACAGTGGTAGTAGGCGACCCGCCGGATGAAGATACTCGGACTTGTTCCGCTGGCAAACATCACAGGCGCGGACGAAGTCTTGCACGACGACGCACATGTTGGTGGAGTGAAAGTCACGGCGCAGGCGATGTAGCGTGCGTTGGACACCCTCGTGGCCGTCTTCATGGACGACGGCGAGCAGCTCATGGAGCAGGGGCGACACCGGCAGAATGTAGAGGCGGCCTGAGAATGCCACCAGGTTGTCGACGAGGGACCTAGGCATGGGACGCTGGCCGACAGTGAGCTCGTCCCGCAGGGTACGTAGTGCCGGGTCGGTCTCGTGAGCTGCGCGCAGGCGATCAATGAAGTCGAAGCGTGGCCCCGAGATGGCCATGACGACGCCCTCCTAAGTGTCGCGGTGGGAGAGGGCGTCTTCCACGACGTTGGTGTGTCCGACCTTGTACTCAACGCTGAAGTCGAAGCCGAGAAACTTGCCAACACAGTGATGCTGCGAGATCGTGGCGAGGCGTTGGTCCAGCAGGAATTTCAGGTTGTAGTGATCCGTACGTACGACGAATGGCCGCCCCGAGAGATACGGCAGCCAGTGCTAGATTGAGAGCACGAGGCCGATAAGCTCCCGCTCGTATGCCACCAGGGATTGGTGTCGTGGCGCCACGGGCCGGCTGAAGAACGCCACCGGGTGGTGTGCCTGCAAGAGAACAGCCCCAAAACCGTAGGAAGAAGCGTCACACTCCACCACGAAAGGTTGAGCAAAATCCGGGAGGGTGAGAACAGGGGCTGTGGTGACGGTGCATTTGAGAGCGTCGAAGGCCACCGTGGCCTCCTCAGACCATGAAAATCCGTCCTTGCATAGAAATACCGTCAGGGGTGCCTCAATGGTGCCGTAGTCCTTGACAAATTTGCGGTAGTACCCCGAAGTCCCAAAAATCCTCGTACTGCCCAGGCGGAGCACAGCCGCGGCCAGTCAGCAACGGCCTGAACTTTGGCCGGATCCATGGCCACACCGTCTGCGGAGAGGACGTGTCCGAGGTAGGAGATGGACTCCGCCCCAAACGCGCACTTGGAGCGCTTGACAAGGAGCTGGTGTTGGTGCAGAACGTCGAGGATAGTGCGGATATGACCCAAGTGCTCGGCCCACGAGCTGCTGAAGATGAGGATGTTGTCGAAGAAGACGAGGACGAAGGGGCGCAGGATGGGACGGAGCACGTCGTTCATTAGTGCTTGGAACGTTGCTGGCGCGTTGCACAGGCCGAATGGCATGACAAGGAACTCACAGAGGCCGTCATGAGTCCGAAACGCCATTTTGTCGATGTCGGCGTGGAACATCCGAACCTGGTGATAGCCCGAACGGAGGTCCAGTTTGGTGAAGAAGCGGGCGCCCTTGAGCTCGTCGAGGAGCTCGGCAATGATGGGAATGGGGTACGCGTCCTTGACGGTGATGGCGTTAAGTGCATGGTAGTCAACGCAAAATCGCCACGAGCCGTCCGCCTTCTTGACGAGGAGCACTAGGGACGAAAAGGATGACGAGCTGCGGCGGATGGTGCCCTGAAGAAGCATGGCGACACACTGTCGTTCAAGCTCATCCTTGTGCGCCGCCGGGTAGCGGTAAGGCCGCACCGCCACAGGTGCCGTGCCCGGAAGCAGAGTGATGTGGTGGTCGCACGAGCGCGGCGGCGGCAAGCTCATGGGTCAGCGAACACGGCAGCGAATTCGTCGAGGACCGCCTGCATCCAGGTGTCCCCGACCGTCGTTGCGAGCGTGGGGCTGGGCTTGGCAGCCAGTCCCTGCCAGGACACCCGATGGTCCCGGTTCCAGAACGCCATACGTTGGGTGGAGAAATCCCAAAGGATCGGCCCAAGCGTCGCAAGCCACCGTGTGCCCAGCACGACGTCGTAGCTCGCCAGTGGCAGCGCCTAGAAGTCCGTCATGAAGTGTTCGCCGTTGACAGAAAATGGCGTCGCACGGAAGATGCCTGGCGAGTTGACGCGGTCCCCATTAGCGACGGTGACGCGCATGCCCCCCATGCGGGATGAGGACGAGGTTGGTGCGCGAGGTGGCATCCTCGATGATGAAATTGTGACTGGAGCCCGAGTCAAGGAGTACGAGGAACGAGGCGCCACCAATGGTGATGCAGAGCTGCATGGTCTCACTCGTGCGAACGTCGGAGAGAGCGAGCACCGAGATGATCAGCTCGCCGGTGGACTCATCCGTGGTGTCGTCGTCGGCCGCGTCGTCGAAGTTGATGAGGAAGAGGTGTTGGCAAACCCGATTGTGCCCACACCCGAATTTTTCGTTGCAGTTGAAGCAGAGACCGAGGCGACAGCATTCTTCCATCTCCGCCTGGGAGAGGCATTTAATCTACCGTCCCTCAAACTGTGCCGTGGCCGGCGGTGACTATGGTGCCAAAGACTACGCCGGTGCCGGCAGTGGAAGAGGCTTTGACGGTGCTGGGAGGATGCCACACTGGGACGCACGCGAAGGCATCGATGCAGGAGCGGCGCACTGGTCCCACAACTCCAGCTTGCGGGCGAGGCTCATGGTGACGGCGAGCGCCTGGGGGTTGTGGATCTTGACGTCGAGGCTGCGCGGCGGCAAGAGGCTCGCCGTGAAGACCTGCACCTTCTGCGCCTCGGAGAGGTGGCCGGCGCGGGGCAAACGGGCCTCGAAAGGCTCCTGGTAGTCGACAACTGAACTCGTGCGCTTGCAGGCGGCCAACTCACCCAGGGGATTTGCCCGCAGTGGCGGTCCGAAGCGGAGGTGGAGGAGCTCAGTGAACCGCCTCCAGCGGCATGCCCTTGTAGTGCTGCACCTGGATGTACCAGAGCTGCGCCGCGTCCTCGAGGTTCTAGGAGGCCATCCACACCTTCTCTTTCTCCGCGATGCGCTTCTGGTGGAAGAACAACTCACAACGGTTGACGAAGATGAGGGGATCCGTCTTGCCGTCGAACTTGGGGAAGTCCATCTTCCGGAAACGCGGCGGCCGGTCGGTGTGCGCACCGGTGCCCGGTGGCGGTCCTGAATATGCGCTGGAGGAGGCGCCTTGCTGGATCCCCTCCACCTTGATCTGAAGACCGTCAACCTTGGCTTGAATGCCGTCGATCTTGGCGTTCACTTGCACCTGTACGCCATCAATCTTGGCGTTCAGGGAAGTGTCGAGGTTGCGTATAGGATTAGCTAGGTCGGACATGGTGGGTTCTGCCATGGCTGCTGCAGATGGGGATGTGGGCGGCGGCGGCTGTGTGGACGGGCGGCTGGTTGGGTTGGAAGAGGAACGCCTGGATCGTGATACCAGGTTGTTAAGGGCCTCTGCGCCCAAGATAGCAACTCCCCGGCTACGGAGTTCATAGCCGGAGCGGGCAGAGCCGGCGGCGCTGGCGCACTCGCCTGCAATGGTGAAGGGGGGAGACTAGAGAAAGTTTGGAGGATAAAGGAGATAAATTAATCTTGCTTAACCTTCCACAAAACCAGAATCAAGTTTATATAAGGGCCCTATTGCCCCTACGCCAAGCACAAATCCTAAACAAACTCAAAACCAACTCCTAAAAATCCTAGCTTTATCTCTTAGCCACTTTGATTCGGTTGGCCGGCGGCTCCTAAGTGGCAGTAGCGCTGGTACTTGTGGCCCCACATGACAGGGTAGGGTCTGTATTGGTACACATTTTCTTAAAACTTTGTTCAATTTAACTTCTTGAGGACCTGGTTAATCCAGTTTTCTTGAGCTAGAAAAATTAAATAGTACTGAACTCAGGTGATATAATAGTTCAACTCAAGCCCAACATAATTATAACACAAATAAACACCTGATTGCCATAACTGAGAAGTCAAAGTAATAGGTATAAAACTTGAAACCTGGGCACAAATAAATCCATATATTGCTAGTAATTTCTGCCTACTCTATCAAACATTTCAGTTTTGTACATATAAGGAAGGAAAAGTAATCAAATAAATATTGACAAAAATTAGATAGGACCAATGTGTGGGGAACTTACCAAGAATTCGCCACCCATGGTGGAGATGAAAATACTAATTTTTTCCACTCTACGGCCACTGAGAGATATAGAAAGAATGTCATCAGTCAAATCCTAGATCCCTCTGGGAGAATGGTCTCTGACCATGGGGAAAAGAGTGCTCTTTTCTTCCAGGAGTTCAAGAATAGGCTGGGCTTCTCTGTTGATATTATGCTTCAGTTTGATCTCCAGGCTCTTATTATGCCCCATCCCAATTTGGAGCATCTTTGTCTTCCTTTCAGCACAGATGAGATTAATGAAGTTATTTTGGAAATGCCCAATGATAAAGCTCCTGGTCATGATGGATTCAACAATACCTTCTTCAAGAAAGCCTGGCACATTATCAGAAATGATATCTACAATCTTTGTGATGAATTCTATCACCATCATGCAGATCTCAAGTGTATCAACTATTCCTACATCACTCTTGTCCCTAAGAAAGATAACCCAGAATGTGTCAATGATTACAGACCTATCTCTCTGGTTAATTCTGCTCCCAAACTTATCTATAATCTGCTTGCAAATTGGCTTCAGCCAGTTATTTTGGATTTAGTTCATGAGAACCAATATGGATTCATTAAAGGGAAAACCATTCAAGACTGCCTAGGCTGGGCTTTTGAGTATCTGCATCAATTTCACCACTCCAAAAGGGAGAATGTTGTCCTCAAGATCGATTTTGAGAAAGCTTTTGATCATGTTGAACACTCCTTAATTCTTGAACCGAGCTAAAGGTCTTCCAGACAAGTGGCTGAGGTGGATCTCTGATCTTTTTAGCTCGGCCACATCTTCAGTTCTGTTAAATGGAACTGCTGGTAAAGAATTCAAGTGTAAAATAGGAGTGCGTCAGGGAGACCCCCTCTCTCCTCTTTTATTTGCCTTAGCTGCTGATCTTATCCAGTGTGTGATTAACAATGAATATATGCAAGGCAAGCTTCTTGCCCCCTTGCCCTAGGCCAATGACATTCCTTTCCCAGTGGTGCAGTATGCTGATGACACCATTTTGGTGCTAGAAGCTAAAGAAGACCAATTGATACTTCTGAAGGATATACTCCACAAGATTACCCTTTCCAGAGGGCTTAAGGTGAATTTTCATAAATCCTGTATGGTCCCAATAAATATTTCTCAGGAGCAGGCTACCTCTCTTGCTGAGTGCATTGGTTGCTCTGTGGGCACCTTCCCATTCACCTATCTTGGCCTCCCCCTGGGCCTCACTAAACCTCTTGTTAGGGATTTGCTCCCTTAATCTTTCTGATTGAGAGGAGGTTGTCTGTATCTTCTCTCTATCTCTCTCAAGCTGCCAGACTGCAGCTGATCAATTCAGTTATCTCTTCACTACCCACATACTTTATGTGTACCCTCAAACTCCCCCTTACAGTCATCGACATAATTGATAAGCACAGAAAGAATTGCTTATGGAGAGGTAGAGATATCAGAAACAAAGGGTACAATCTTGCTGCTTGGGAGCTTGTTCAAAAGCCCAAAGATAAAGGTGGTCTCGGAGTTATTAACCTCAATGTCCAGAATGATGCATTGCTTCTGAAACACCTGGATAAGTTTTATAGAAAGGCAGACATCCAATGGGTTAAGCTTATTTGGAGAAAATACTATGCCAACATTGTCCCCCACCGAGCTAAAGAGAAAGGTTCCTTCTGGTGGAAGGATATCCTCAGACTCAACATCCTTTATAGAGGTATTGCCTTTTGCTCTCCTTCCAGAGGTGACACCATCAGTTTTTGGGGTGATCTGTTAAATGGGGAAATTCTTTCGTTGGCTTTCCCTTATTTGTTTCAGTTTGCCAAAGACCCCCACATCTCTCTATGGAAAATGAAGCAATCTGTTAATCTTATTAAAAATTTCAGAATTCCAATGTCCAGAACTGCCTTCAATTAGATGACTCAGATCCAAGTCCTATTGAATGAGCTCCCTACTCCTCAGCAAGATGATCTTGATTCCTGGGCTTTCATCTGGGGCAATGCTGTATACTCCTCCCACAGATATTACCATTTCGCTTTCAGGAACATCCAGCCTGAAAATTCTGTCTTTTGGATTTGAAAATCCAAATGTATGCCTAAGATCAAGCTCTTTTCCTGGCTCCTGCTTAATGACAAGCTGAATACGAGGAATATGCTCAGGAGGAGAAGAAAATATCTGGAAGGTGGTTACAATTGTGTGCTTTGTCAGGAGGGAATGGAGGAAACTAGAGAACATTTATTTTTTGACTGCTCTTCCTCAGTCTCCAGATGGTTTTCCCTTGGCCTTGTTTGGGATGAGAATGCAACCATTCACCATAAGATTTACTCGGCCAAGCATGTTTTCTATCAGCCTTTTTTCATGGAGATCTTCGTGATTGGTGCCTGGACGATCTGGAAGGAAAGGAATGATCTCATCTTCAATCACAAGCCACCGAGTTTGGCTCGGTGGAAGAGCACTTTCAAATCTGAAGTCAAGGATCACTTCATCAGAATCAAGAGAGAGTTACACCAGTCTATCAGTCTTTGGCTCGATGCCTTGTAATGTTGTCCCTTGTACTCTCCCTCCCCTCTCCTTTTTTCTCCTTCTATAGGTAGTGTGGCTTTCCCAACCTCTGGTTGGTTCTTTCCTTTAGTAAACTCTGTAGGTGCTTCTTTCTTTACTTTAATATATTGTTGCTGGGGGCTTTGCCCCACAATTTTCGCTCAAAAAAAAGAATTCGCCACTAGTTGGAATAGGCCAATTCAGAATGAACAAACAGATGAATATGTTGGAGAAACATGACAAATATATTTTTTTGGTAGGGGTCAGGACGAATTTATATTTAATTATGAGATGGAGAATAGAAGGACAGATTCATATAACAAGAGGAATTAATAAAGATGTCATTTTTTGATTTAGATAATAAGGAAATCATTTTTCTGATTCAGATAGCAAGGGGAATTAATTATCAAGATCAACAAAGGAAGCTTTTTAATGATAACATAGGATGATTTATTTTTCTTGCATGACAGAGGAAGAATTTTGTGGGAGCCAAGAACTATGTAAGAATTAGAAAAGTGGTACAGTAAAAACCGAATAGGTGAAGTGACATAAGTGTAGTTGGATAGCATTGGATAGAATTGGGGGTGAAAAGGGCTGAAAAGTGGTGTATAAATAGTGTTGGAATAGTGTTTCTTATAAGAAAATATGTGATGGATGTGATGGGATGAATATGAAACTTTGAAGGGAAATGAACTAGGCCTTATGCAAACACACAAAAATATATGCTGACATGGAGCAACAAATGGGAAGAATGTTTGATGAACTTACATAATCGTCAAATCAGTGATGACAGGCAATACATCATGATACAAAATGCAATGCAAATGCAACATGCACAAAAGGAAAGCTATACATATGCTACAAAGGAGCTCCCACACTCAACTCAAGAGCAAACGCACACCAAGTTCCCCCCCCGCAAACGAGTGAAAGTTTCTTGATCTAAGGTCTTGGTGAAAATATCGGCTAGCTGGTCATGTGTGGGTACATGGATCAAAGCGATTTTCCATTTCTCAAAATTATCTCTCAGAAAATGGTACCTCACTTCTATGTGTTTGGTTTTGGAATGGAGCACTGGGTTCTTTGCAACGCTTATGGCACTGGTGCTATCACATAGAAGTGGAACATGAGTATACTCCTCACCAAAGTCACTCATGGTGTATGTGATCCAAAGGAGCTGAGAGCAACAACTAGCAACGGCTACATACTCTACCTCGGTAGTGGATTGAGCAACACTCGATTGTTTGCGGGAAGACCAAGACACCAAAGAAGAACCCAAGAACTAGCAAGTCCCAGAAGTGGACTTCCTATCCAACCGACATCTAGCAAAATCCGCGTCCGAAAATCCATGAAGCGATCGACCTGAAGAAGGGCTATCACACCACGATCGACCTCAGCTGACTCGAGCTTAGAGAACAACTCGTCTATCGTCAGAGTGTCGTACTTCTCAAACTCAAGAATGGCCTCGACATTTCCATCCCAAATTGTACGATCTAGAGAGTGCAAGAGCTTCACATCTCTGTCATGATCATCGTACGAGAGCACAACCACATTGGCCGTCATGTTGTTCACAATCACTATGAACCGCTGGAACATGGTGTCAATTGACTCACTAGGGAGATGAGTGAAGTTCTCGTACTCTCTCCAGTAAGTCGCGTACAATCGAGCCTGAACCTGAGTGTTTTCAGTGTGAGCATTCTTCAAATGCTCCCAAATTTTGCAAGCCAAGTCCTTTGTCTGAACCCGATCAAATTCGGATTGACACAGAGCGCGAAACAAGTAGTAGACCGCCTTGTTGTTGGTGTCGTGCATGTCCCTTGATCCTGGAGCAAGGAAGTTAATCGGATGAACATAAGTTGTGTTCATCGTAACATCCCAAAGGATCTTATCCTTGCTGTGGAGGAAAGTTGCCATCCGCCTCTGCCACATCTGGTAGTTTTTTGCCATCGAAGTGCGGAGGACCCGATCCCTGTTCCTGGTAAGCCATCTTTGGATCTTAGAATGGTTAGAGTTCTGAAAGATCCGTAACCGGCTCTGATACCACTTGAAGGACCGAACTGGCGACCAAAGAGGGGGTAGTGAACGGGAACCGATAAAAATTCTTCTCGAAAGAGATGACTTCTCCAACAAGATGAACTCGGCTGACCAAAGCACGTCTCTGAATCAACTACCTAAGTTGGACAAGACCACGTAGCCACTGGAGTGCTACTGATCCTAGGAGCCAACAACCACCAAAGTGTAACAAACCAGAAAATTAGGTGTGAAAATTTGTGAAAAATTTAAAATTTTTTGTTTGAATTGGAGTGCTACCAATTTTCAACCCAAATTGCTAGCCCTTCCCTAAATTCTCCACCAATTTAACCCATTTATAAAAATATATATTCAAATTATAGTAAAATATGTGAGTTGGATATTTCAGGATTTATTTGGATTTTATTTGGGTGAAGTTTGAATTTGAAAGTAATTCAAATTCAAACTCTAACTTAAATCTAAATTCAAAACTAATTGCAAAGCTTTAGCTACTAACCTGGGCCGAAACCTACTTCTACCTTTAACCCACCGGCCCAGCCTGTGCATCTACCACGGCCCAGCTAGTCCGTCAGGCCGGCCCAACCACGGCAGCCCAACAACCAGATACCCCCTTTGCTTTCTGCTTCTCTCCTCCTCTTTCTTCTTCAACTTTTCCCCATCCCTGTGCCGCACCGCGTCGCGTGCCTGGCCGCGCGCGCGATGGGACGGCCGGTCCGCCGGTTAGCGCGCACGCCGAGCCCAGGCCGCCCGTGTGCTTGCCTCGGATTCCCCAGGGATAGGAAAAGACCTACCTACCCCTCTCTCGCCATGCCTAAAGTGTTGGCACCACCCACTGCCGCGCCGCCACGTCAGGGCCTTCGCTGCGCCAACCAACGGGAGCACGCGCCGCGGCCACACCCTTTTTGCCCCTTGACCGTGGCCTACAACCCCAGGGCCGAGCCCCCTTTCGCAAGCTGGTCCAGTTGGGGGTTTTCCCCTTGCCAGAGCGCGTTGCCGCGGGGGAGTGAGAAGGGGGAAGAACGGGAGGAGAGGAGGCGGGGGGAAGAAGAAGCCCAGCATCGCGTCACCGCCGACGTGCCGCTACCGGGGACCGTTCATGGCCGAAGGGGTGCTGGACGGGTCGCTGCGGTTGAGGAGGACGCTCACGCCGGGAGGGAACGCTGGAGCAGAGGAAGGGACGAGACGCCGCCGCGAACACCCACGTCGCGTCGCCGTCTTCGTCAAGCTGGCAATGACTACACCTCCACCCCGCTGTGAGCACTGTGGCCTTCCCTCATCTGGCGCTATTTCCATACCTTGACACCATGTTTGTGGGCGCGCCTTCGAGCCGCCGAGCGTCGATGCGCCGCCGTTTCCCCAAGAACGGACGACGACACACGCTACTCCAGTTGCGCCGTTGCATCTTTGCCACCCCAGGTTGCGATGCCAGGCGTTCCTGGAAACGCTTCCTCGAGCTTGTGGACCGGTCTTTGTGCCGTGGGTTTTCTGTGCAGTGGAGAAGGTGAGGAGGCTATGGTCGTGCGCACCCCAACACTAGGGTCAGGCCCGCGCCTGTCTACCGCCGCTGGTGCCCACCGGTGGACTCCATCGGTGTTGGTCTGCCGCGGTGTCGAGCGCTGCTCGCCGTGTCGCGCGTGGCTGAGAGCCGGCCTTCGTGCCGAGCAATTTTCTTTTCTGCAGATGCTCGCGTGCGTCGTTACAGCCTAGCCAGGCGCACCTCAGCGCCGAGCCAGAGCGCCGCGCTCTTGCGTGCGCACGCCGGAGCGACGCCGCGCGCGTCGAAACCAACGGAGTGCCTCAACCTACCGTTCGCCGGGCTCCTGTGCTCCGGTATGCGTGTGTGTGCGTGCGAAGGTGGGGAAAGTACCCCACGCTTGTTTGCCTTCCATCTGAGCCAACCCAGGCTTCAGGCCGGCCGCGTTGTCGTATGGACCTCCCAGGGCCCACTACCTCGGTGGGTACCAGGACCGACTACTCGGTGGGCCCCTGGGACTACCTGACTTGCGCTGCACGGTACCAGATGGCGTGAAGCACAAGGACTACAGAGGAGAAGTACTCGGTTAGGAAGCTGTACATGTCCCGCACTGTATGGAAGACTCCTAGACGTACTCGACTAGTACTCTCTCCCTATTCCGACTTGTAACCCTGCCTCCCGGGCTATATAAGGCGAGGCAGGGACCCCTCTCTCATCATCTCATCTCACGTGTAAGATTGCATCATCTTGTAATCGTACCCAATCAATCCAGAGCTACGCAGCATACAGGACGTAGGGTATTACGCACCTCGTGGCCCGAACCTGTCTAAATTGTGTGCCACGTGTCTCTTCCTTCGAGTTACTGATCTCGGCGAGGCCACATTCATCTACTTCGGGTACTCCCCTTAGTAGGTTGCCGGTCTAAAACACCGACAGCTAGCGCGCCAGGTAGGGTGGTGGTTCGTGATGTAGAACCATTTGGCCTTCCAGTCTTGGTTGGAGTCTATCAGCTTGTACGAGAGGTACTGCTCGGAAGCTGTCACACCCTGAAATTTCCAATTTCAGGATGTGAATAGAAATAATAATTAAATAACAATTTTCTCATAATTTTAAAATTTTTCCAACATTTATTTTCTTTACAGGGAATATAGTATAGGAAAAATCATTTGATTGATTTTCTAAATTAAATAAAAGTTGAGAGTGTTGCATTCATGCCGATGCACCTAGTGGTTCTTGAGTGCAAAAAGGTTTCAAAAATGCGTGTAGAAGCTGTCCAAAACCTTCCGAGAATTTTCCGGAATTTTCTGGAATTTATTCTCATTTTCCTTGAGCTATTTCTATTTATTAGAAGGCTCTAAAATCTCTTTCATGAGCACCAAATGCTTTATTTGGATTGTTCATGTCCTAATCTATCTCTATGAATTTTCCTGGAATTTTCGGAATTTTCTGGGTATTTTTTGTGCCACTAAATATTTTCTGGGCATTTCCTGGATTTGTTTTTGCACTGAAAAAAAAATATTTCGAAAAAAAACAGAAAACCAATCCTTTTCTACCTGGGCCGAGCCCGTGGGCTCGACCCGCACCAACCCGCGCCCGCGCCGGCCGGCCGGCCGGGCCCGCCAAGGCCCATCGGCCGAGGCGGCCATGGCCGCCGCCGCCTCTCGGCGCCCGCGCGCGCCCCTATAAAGGGAGCCGTGCCGCGCGCCGCGGTGCCCTAGGCCGCCTCCCCGCGCCGTTCCTAGCGCCGCCGCCTCTCGCGCCCGGCCGCGCCGCCGCCGGGGTGCCCCGGCCGGCCGCAAGCTCGCCGCCGGCCGCCGTGCGATTCGCCGCCGAGAGCACCGACTGGAGCAAGCTGTCCCCGCCGCAAGGTCCAGCACGTCGTGCCGCAGCCCTGCCGCCCCTTCTCGTCGCCGGAAGTTCCCCGGAGCAGCGCTGCCACCTTGAAGTCCGCCAACCGCCGCTGTCCATCTGTTGCCGGCCACCTGCGGCCCGCCTCCAACCCCGGTGAGCACAGCTACAGGTTCCCCACGGTCTCCTCTTTTGTTCCCCCAATTCAATCGAGCTCTTGGGTGCCTGCAACGCCGGCGATTGGAGCCACCATGGCCGCCGGCCTCCCCGTCCTTGCCCTCGCTCGAAGTCGGGGAGGAAGAAGAAGCCGTTTTTCGGACGCGCCCACGAGGAACCCTCTTTTTATCGGATACAAGTATGTGTCATGCCGGTTTTCCGGGAAACCCCCCGGAAAGATTAGATTCCCTAGATCCAATCCATCCCGAAACTTTTGCGGATCTAACCCCCGATTAGATCCATTCGCGAACACTGTTTGATGTGTCTCGGGAATTTTCTTTGCTAACCCCTGAAATCTACGGTTAATCGCGACTAGGTCCTTGTAAATCTTGTTTTGCTCACCAAATCTTCGTTTTAGCTCCGATTTAATCCGTTCAAGTTGCGTTAGGTCCATAATAATGTAAAGCACGCGTTAGTGGTGTGTTTTCACCATGTTTTGTTTTCTGAAAATAAAATTAATATTAATTTTGATTAATGACTAGTTATGCATGCCTTTTATAAATAAAAGCTATATAGATCTATATATCGTTTTTCATAATCAAATTTAATTTGATTAATGATTACTTTACATGCTTTTATGAATAAAATCTAATTAGATCTTTTACTCGGTTTTCCATAAGTCAAATATTAATTTGCTTAACGATTAACTAACTTTTATAATTAAAAGTTGATTAGGCTTTTACTCCGGCGTTATAAATAAATGTTAATCTTGATTAATACCAATTTAATACTGTTTTTGATAATAATATGATGAGCTCGAATTACAAAGCTTCGTTTAGATTGTTCATCTAGTTTAGTTTTTCTAAATTAAATGTTTAATCGGTTTAATTCATATATGAATCTTTATTAATAAAACTTGACTAGTTCTTTACACCGGTTTCATAAATAAAGTTTAATATTGCATTAATGTCAACATAGGGTATTTTATTTCTGAAATATCCTTTATATTTGTTTTGTTAATTAAAATGAACCTAGCTCATAGTCTTGTTCTCTCATAATGCAAATAATTCGTTAGACGTTCGGCGTCGCTTTTATCTTAGTATCTCTTTTGATCAAGTTTATCAGAAGCTCTAAACCTTTCTAATGTCGGCCCAAGCTAAACCGTGTGCATCTAATCAAGCCTTAGAGTTTCTGCTTATCTTAGAAACTTTGTCTATGTGAGTAGTTTGCACCGCTCATTTGCCTATCAAGTAATCTTATCACTCTTGTTTCATGTTTATCTTAGAATCTTGTATATCAGCACCTAGCTAGTTGATGTCTATCCCATCTCTGTTAGGTTGTCTTTTTATAAATCAGCTATGTTCTTATGCCCAATCTTTCGTAGCTAAACCTTTCTTGAGAGCTAATCTTGTTATCAGTTCCTTTACCAAGTAGTTTAGCTTACCTTTTGCTCAGTTTTTGCCCTTCGATCTAGTTCTCTACGTAAGCTAGTTTTCCTAAACCCATCTTAAGGTTCTCTTATGCGTTGATAGTCCGTTTGTGCTGTTCTAGTTCGTTTCACCATAACTTATGCGTTAGCACGTGTATCACCTGCTACTTGTTTTAATATTAAAGATGCATGATAATCTTGACTAATTCCTATTCCAATGCTTTTATGAATAAAAAGTGAATAGGTTCTAATCCGGTTTTCTTTAATCGAGATGTAATTGGTTAATCCCTATTTATAACTAGTTTTTCTAAATAAAAGATGTTAGAGTTAAACATCGGTTTTCATAATAAAGTTAATATGCTTAATGACATCATAAATGCCTTTTCAATATTAAATATGTTTAGTTGAACACGTGACATAAAGTTACTCGTCTAGATATCCTATACTTATCTTTTTAAAGTAATTGTTAATTTGACATAACTTCTACTCGAATGTTGTAAATAAAATATGATTAGGTTTATCGTGATTTCTTTAATTAAATGTAACTTGCTTAATGGTAACATAGAGTATTTCTCTGAAATATTCTTTCACATGATTTCTTAATTAAAATATGCCAAGCGTAGTTTCTTGTGGTTTGATAATAATCTTTCGATAGATTTGAGCTTAGTTCCGTTCTCAGTGGTTCCCTCGTTTCTTGCGTAACCATTAGAATCGAGCTCTATCAATGTGATCTTTCCGGTTCTTGCTCAATCATCCACAACCATCTCCTCAAAGCTAACCAAGCCTTTCCAAGCACCCTTTGTGTTCTTTAGTGATCCATCTAATCGAGCTTATCCGTTAGTGCGTTCTTTTAAAGTTTTCTTTTGATTGGTGCTTTGTTCTTAGTATGTTTGTTTGTTTCCTTTGTGTATGTTTGTGCCGATGATTGATGCGCTTAGAGTGAACGCCGTTCGAGAAGCTTGGAAGAACTTGAAGTTGAAGATTCTGAGCAACGACATTACTTTGGTTAAAGGCAAGTGTGTCCTTGACCTTTTGTCCTAAGAATTATATTTAATCACTCATTGCATTGCTTGCATTAATTTTGATGGGTTCCTATTAAGGTTTATCCTAGTCTTTGGTTGTCATTCCTTGTTAACCTGGGTTTACATTTATGTTGGGTAGTTATGCTTAGTTGCTATACCTTGGGATATGGTGGTTCTAATGAACAACAATGATGAACATGCTTTACTTTGATGCTATATATCTCTGTTTAATACAAGATCACTGTGCATTAATCGGAACATGGAGAACCACCCAGGAAAACAGTACTACCACAAGACATATGGCTCTGTCTTGGCTTATTAATTAGTGAACTAGGTGTTAGGTATGCTTTACCCGATAAGGGTTGGGGGCCGGCGGGTAGTGGCGTATGGACTGCTCGGGCGTAGGTGTGGGCTTAGCTAAGACACGGTACTCGTCGGGAGCTTTATACGTTGCACTGACCAGGTAACCTAGCGGGCAACCTACATCTGGGGATCTTTGTAATGGCCTCGTAGCGTCCCTATGCAATCACACCTCGGTAGTGTGGTATGATGCTTGGCCGGCATCGCATGGTTGGGTCTAAAGTTCTTCGGGACTTTTACGCGACTTGTGGGTAAAGATGTACGACCTCGCAAGTGTAAAACTAATCGATTAGCCGTGCTCACGGTCAAGAGCGGCCTGGACCCTCACATGATAATTGAACTTGAAGATGGACTTAAATCGTTCTCTCTGGTTATGCTTGCCATGTGCTTATGGCGTACCTCTTATCTTATGCTTAATTGTGGGATGGTATATACTTATACTTTATTAGTAATCAGGTGCTAATAAAATTTGACCAACTAAAATTGCTTAAATGCTTATAGCCCAGTCCACTATAAAGCCTTTGCATTCATATCTTTTTCCACACTTGCTGAGTACGACAAGTGCTCACCCTTGCTATAAACAATGTTGCTCAGAAGGAGGAAGTTACATGAAGATGACGCGAAGATGTTGCTGGTGCTAGGCGTACGCAACCCCGCCGATCGATTTCTGTGATGTTTGGAGCCTTCGTTTTCCGAGATTCGGCGTAAATCTCTGATAATCTCCGTTTTTCTTTCGTGATACTGTTTCTGTATTCACTTATATGTCACTATATGCATGAAACTTGATCCTGGCATGCATATAGGTATGCACTTGGTTTTCTTCGGAAAAGCGGGTGTGACAGAGTGGTATCAGAGCTGTATCGACTGTAGGACGTAAGCCTAGCTAGTATTGGTCGTTTCCTAATGCCTCTTTTGTTCTACAATCCCTCCTTACCTTATCCTTGACCTCTCTGATAAATGATCTCACATCTTAACCATCTTCTTATCTTCATACCATGAATTCTTGTATATTTATCTTCACTCTCCTTGAACAACTCTTCGACCTCGCCTATTCATTCCCTCAAGCAATAAACACCCCCTTGATTTATTGGTGGAATTGTTACCCTAAACATTCTATCTGTTCGCGCAGCTCTCCGACACATCAGCGCTGTTTTAATTTTATCTCGAGCTACGGAACTCCGATCGACATGAAACCAGTTGGGTTAGTTCCTAAATTTCATAAGTGAATTTCTATCAAAAATTCAGCCCTATCCTTTATATGGTCCAGAAGCTATGCCCGAAACATTGGAGCTATCAGAATCTGTAAACTCTGCTGACCTAGTTACCTTCAATATTCTATATCTCGGGCTATAGACCTCCGATTGAGGTAAATCCAATTGGAGTAGTTCAGGAATTTCATCAGCTTTGCTCTGTCCAAAATTCAGCAGTATTCGTTTTGTATCCAAGGAGATACCTACGAATTAGTGGAGCATTCAGAATCTGCCAACACTGCTGACATAGCCATCTTGTTTAATTCCTATCTCGAGTTCCGAACCTCCGATTGAGGTGATTCCAGTTGGGTTGAACTCATAATTTCGTACTCCTTGATCTGGGAAAAATCCATTATTTATGGATATCCTTGCTGGGAGATATATCTGATCTACTAGGAGGATACCCCCTGACTTCATTAACAACGTGTAGTGTCGTTCCCCTTTAGCTATGCCTTGATTGGTGGAATTGTGTGTTTGCATGATGATGCTTGGTTTTATGAACTTGATTGATTCGTTTCTTTGAAGTGAGTGTTGGTGTATTGTGGGTCTTACATCCGCAATAACATCGCGTTGCTTAGTTGGGTTCTTCTTTTGTACCTCCCACCTCCTTGTTCTCCCCCATTCGTTTTGCACTACTCTTGTTCCCCTTCGATCATATCTTTACCTACCAACCGGATGGAAAACCAAGAAGGAGGTAACCAAGGAGAAAGCTACGAGAACGGTGATGACTATGGATACAACCAAGATGCGCTATCATTTCCACCCCGGAGGATAAGTATGCGTAGTTCATGAAGGCCGAGCCGCCAATGTTCTCCGAGTACCACATATCCCTTAGAAGTCGAAGACCGGATCAAGACAATTGAAGAGAAGCTAGATGTGGTACAATGCAATGATGGAGAGAAAGCTTTGTATGCATCTTGGCAACTTACGAGGAGCGACTTGCGAATGGTGGAATTCTTACATCAATGGACATCGACAACCCGAGAGTATTGTGTGGAAGGAATTCAAAGACAACTTTATCTTACACCATACTCCCGTGAGTGCGATGAAGCTCAAGAGGAAGGAGTTCCTTAACTTAAAGCAAGGACGGATGACGGTAAGCGAGTACGGGGATAAGTTTATTCGGTTATCTCTATATGCCCCAAGATCGGTGAGAGTGATAAGAAGAAACGAGAGCATTTCATCAAAGGGTTGAATGAAGATCTTCAAAGTATACTAAGCTTACATGATTATTCCGAGTCTACAAGATTTAATCAACAAAGCTATTGGGCTAGAAAGCAAGCTACGGGAGATCATGAGTAAGAAGAGGAAAAGGGAATATCCGGGGGGAAGCCAATAACAATTCTCACCTACATCATATGTCTCAAGCCCAAGGTTTTCCGAAGATCACAATGAAGATGCATATCTAGAATATCCTCATGGTGTCACAATACCAGTGATTTATGAGACACCACAGAATCGTCGGAATATTAGGGAAAGTAAAGCTTGTTTCTATTGCAAAGCTGGTGGACACTTTATCAACAGATGCCCGAAGAAATTTCTTGATCGTCATTTTAAGAGGGAATGGCGACAACGACACAAGCAAGACAAGACCCCGATACCTAAAGATTTTAATATAAGTTAGGCTGTGGAAAGTTTTTCTGTAATATGAAAGGAAGAATATTGTTGAAGGATATGAAAAGAGTTCGGAATAAACCCTTGTCTCTTGCTAGCCTTTTTCGAATCTCGGGACGAGATTCCTTTTAAGGGGGGTAGATTTGTCACACCCTGAAATTTCCAATTTCAGGATGTGAATAGAAATAATAATTAAATAACAATTTTCTCATAATTTTAAAATTTTTCCAACATTTATTTTCTTTACAGGGAATATAGTATAGGAAAAATCATTTGATTGATTTTCTAAATTAAATAAAAGTTGAGAGTGTTGCATTCATGCCGATGCACCTAGTGGTTCTTGAGTGCAAAAAGGTTTCAAAAATGCGTGTAGAAGCTGTCCAAAACCTTCCGAGAATTTTCCGGAATTTTCTGGAATTTATTCTCATTTTCCTTGAGCTATTTCTATTTATTAGAAGGCTCTAAAAATCTCTTTCATGAGCACCAAATGCTTTATTTGGATTGTTCATGTCCTAATCTATCTCTATGAATTTTCCTGGAATTTTCGGAATTTTCTGGGTATTTTTCGTGCCACTAAATATTTTCTGGGCATTTCCTGGATTTGTTTTTGTACTGAAAAAAAAAATATTTCGAAAAAAAAAAAGAAAACCAATCCTTTTCTACCTGGGCCGAGCCCGTGGGCTCGACCCGCACCAACCCGCGCCCGCGCCGCCCGGCCGGCCGGGCCCGCCAAGGCCCATCGGCCGAGGCGGCCATGGCCGCCGCCGCCCTCGGGCGCCCGCGCGCGCCCCTATAAAGGGAGCCGTACCCGCGCGCGCGGTGCCCTAGGCCGCCTCCCCGCGCCGTTCCTAGCGCCGCCGCCTCCTCGCGCCCGGGGCCCCGCGCCGCCGCCGGGTGCCCGCCGGCCGCCAAGCTCGCCGCCGGCCGCCGTGCGATTCGCCGCCGAGAGCACCGACCGGAGCAAGCCGTCCCCCGCCGCAAGGTCCGGCACGTCGTGCCGCGCCCCCGCCGCCCCTTCTCGTCGCCGGAAGTTCCCCGAGCCGGCCGCCGCCACCTTGAAGTCCGCCAACCGCCGCCGTCCATCCGTTGCCGGCCACCGCGGCCCGCCTCCAACCCCCGGTGAGCACGGCTACGGGTTCCCCACGGTCTCCTCTTTTGTTCCCCCAATTCAATCGAGCTCTTGGGTGCCTGCAACGCCGGCGATTGGAGCCACCATGGCCGCCGGCCTCCTGTCCTTGCCCTGCTCGAAGTCAGGAGGAAGAAGAAGCCGTTTTTCAGACAGCCCCCTGAGGAACCCTCTTTTTATTAGATACAAGTATGTGTCATGCCAGTTTTCCAGGAAACCCCCCTGGAAAGATTAGATTCCCTAGATCCAATCCATCCCGAAACTTTTGCAGATCTAACCCCCAGATTAGATCCATTCGCGAACACTGTTTGATGTGTCTCGGGAATTTTCTTTGCTAACCCCTGAAATCTACGGTTAATCGCGACTAGGTCCTTGTAATCTTGTTTTGCTCACCAAATCTTCGTTTTAGCTCCGATTTAATCCGTTCAAGTTGCGTTAGGTCCATAATAATGTAAAGCACGCGTTAGTGGTGTGTTTTCACCATGTTTTGTTTTCTGAAAATAAAATTAATATTAATTTTGATTAATGACTAGTTATGCATGCCTTTTATAAATAAAAGCTATATAGATCTATATATCGTTTTTCATAATCAAATTTAATTTGATTAATGATTACTTTACATGCTTTTATGAATAAAATCTAATTAGATCTTTTACTCGGTTTTCCATAAGTCAAATATTAATTTGCTTAACGATTAACTAACTTTTATAATTAAAAGTTGATTAGGCTTTTACTCCGGCGTTATAAATAAATGTTAATCTTGATTAATACCAATTTAATACTGTTTTTGATAATAATATGATGAGCTCGAATTACAAAGCTTCGTTTAGATTGTTCATCTAGTTTAGTTTTTCTAAATTAAATGTTTAATCGGTTTAATTCATATATGAATCTTTATTAATAAAACTTGACTAGTTCTTTACACCGGTTTCATAAATAAAGTTTAATATTGCATTAATGTCAACATAGGGTATTTTATTTCTGAAATATCCTTTATATTTGTTTTGTTAATTAAAATGAACCTAGCTCATAGTCTTGTTCTCTCATAATGCAAATAATTCGTTAGACGTTCGGCGTCAGCTTTTATCTTAGTATCTCTTTTGATCAAGTTTATCAGAAGCTCTAAACCTTTCTAATGTCGGCCCAAGCTAAACCGTGTGCATCTAATCAAGCCTTAGAGTTTCTGCTTATCTTAGAAACTTTGTCTATGTGAGTAGTTTGCACCGCTCATTTGCCTATCAAGTAATCTTATCACTCTTGTTTCATGTTTATCTTAGAATCTTGTATATCGGCACCTAGCTAGTTGATGTCTATCCCATCTCTCGTTAGGTTGTCTTTTTATAAATCAGCTATGTTCTTATGCCCAATCTTTCGTAGCTAAACCTTTCTTGAGAGCTAATCTTGTTATCGGTTCCTTTACCAAGTAGTTTAGCTTACCTTTTTTGCTCGCTTTTGCCCTTCGATCTAGTTCTCTACGTAAGCTAGTTTTCCTAAACCCATCTTAAGGTTCTCTTATGCGTTGATAGTCCGTTTGTGCTGTTCTAGTTCGTTTCACCATAACTTATGCGTTAGCACGTGTATCACCTGCTACTTGTTTTAATATTAAAGATGCATGATAATCTTGACTAATTCCTATTCCAATGCTTTTATGAATAAAAAGTGAATAGGTTCTAATCCGGTTTTCTTTAATCGAGATGTAATTGGTTAATCCCTATTTATAACTAGTTTTTCTAAATAAAAGATGTTAGAGTTAAACATCGGTTTTCATAATAAAGTTAATATGCTTAATGACATCATAAATGCCTTTTCAATATTAAATATGTTTAGTTGAACACGTGACATAAAGTTACTCGTCTAGATATCCTATACTTATCTTTTTAAAGTAATTGTTAATTTGACATAACTTCTACTCGAATGTTGTAAATAAAATATGATTAGGTTTATCGTGATTTCTTTAATTAAATGTAACTTGCTTAATGGTAACATAGAGTATTTCTCTCGAAATATTCTTTCACATGATTTCTTAATTAAAATATGCCAAGCGTAGTTTCTTGTGGTTTGATAATAATCTTTCGATAGATTTGAGCTTAGTTCCGTTCTCAGTGGTTCCCTCGTTTCTTGCGTAACCATTAGAATCGAGCTCTATCAATGTGATCTTTCCGGTTCTTGCTCAATCATCCACAACCATCTCCTCAAAGCTAACCAAGCCTTTCCAAGCACCCTTTGTGTTCTTTAGTGATCCATCTAATCGAGCTTATCCGTTAGTGCGTTCTTTTAAAGTTTTCTTTTGATTGGTGCTTTGTTCTTAGTATGTTTGTTTGTTTCCTTTGTGTATGTTTGTGCCGATGATTGATGCGCTTAGAGTGAACGCCGTTCGAGAAGCTTGGAAGAACTTGAAGTTGAAGATTCTGAGCAACGACATTACTTTGGTTAAAGGCAAGTGTGTCCTTGACCTTTTGTCCTAAGAATTATATTTAATCACTCATTGCATTGCTTGCATTAATTTTGATGGGTTCCTATTAAGGTTTATCCTAGTCTTTGGTTGTCATTCCTTGTTAACCTGGGTTTACATTTATGTTGGGTAGTTATGCTTAGTTGCTATACCTTGGGATATGGTGGTTCTAATGAACAACAATGATGAACATGCTTTACTTTGATGCTATATATCTCTGTTTAATACAAGATCACTGTGCATTAATCGGAACATGGAGAACCACCCAGGAAAACAGTACTACCACAAGACATATGGCTCGTCTTGGCTTATTAATTAGTGAACTAGGTGTTAGGTATGCTTTACCCGATAAGGGTTGGGGGCCGGCGGGTAGTGGCGTATGGACTGCTCGGGCGTAGGTGTGGGCTTAGCTAAGACACGGTACTCGTCCGGGAGCTTTATACGTTGCACCGACCGGGGTAACCTAGCGGGCAGCCTACATCTGGGGATCTTTGTAACGGCCTCGTAGCGTCCCTATGCAATCACACCTCGGTAGTGTGGTATGATGCTTGGCCGGCATCGCATGGTTGGGTCTAAAGTTCTTCGGGACTTTTACGCGACTTGTGGGTAAAGATGTACGACCTCTGCAGAGTGTAAAACTAATCGATTAGCCGTGCTCACGGTCAAGAGCGGCCTGGACCCTCACATGATAATTGAACTTGAAGATGGACTTAAATCGTTCTCTCTGGTTATGCTTGCCATGTGCTTATGGCGTACCTCTTATCTTATGCTTAATTGTGGGATGGTATATACTTATACTTTATTAGTAATCAGGTGCTAATAAAATTTGACCAACTAAAATTGCTTAAATGCTTATAGCCCAGGTCCACTATAAAGCCTTTGCATTCATATCTTTTTCCACACTTGCCGAGTACGACAAGTGCTCACCCTTGCTATAAACAATGTTGCTCGAAGGAGGAAGTTACATGAAGATGACGCGAAGATGTTGCCGGTGCTAGGCGTACGCAACCCCCGCCGACCGCTCGTGATGTTTGGAGCCTTCGTTTTCCAGGATTCAGCGTAAATCTCTGATAATCTCCGTTTTTCTTTCGTGATACTGTTTCTGTATTCACTTATATGTCACTATATGCATGAAACTTGATCCTGGCATGCATATAGGTATGCACTTGGTTTTCTTCGGAAAAGCGGGTGTGACAGAAGCGTCCTCCCTCATCTGGATCCCTGCTCCACCGACTACTCGCGAGTTGCTGGCGCTGGGTTGCGGCTTCACCCGGAAGAATTTTCGGAACAGAATCCAATGGGGTTTGATCCCCAGAAAGGCTTCACAGAAATGTACGAAGACAACAATGTGGAAGATACCGTTGGGATTAAGGTTGAGGTACTCGATGCCGTAGTACCCCATGAGCCCCTTGAAGAAGTCGCTCGCCGGGAGAGAGAGTCCGCGCTCCACGAACCGCACGAACATCGGGATCTCATCTTGATTCTTCTCCATCAGGTACGGATACCCGACGGCGGCCCTCCACATGTCCACCTCCTTCTCGCGCAGGAATCCACTGTTCAGCAGGGCGAGCAAGTCTTCGGTCTTCGCCTTGGACTTCTTCCACTCGCGGTTTGGATCTGGCTGCGGCGGGGACACTGGCGGTGATGTCCCTGCGGCAGATCCGGCCTCCTCCTCACAGCCCCTCTTCTTCCCACCGGTGGCCTTCGTGGTCTTCGACGGAGACGGCTTCATTCTCCAAGTGCACGGTGTCTTCACGCGCATTCGCTCGGGGGCTACTGTTGTGGCTCTCTACGGTGGCGCACTCCGATCTACGCTTCACTCAGCGGCGGCGGCGTGCACTGGTGGCGATTTCTGGCCAAGATCTGCTGGGAATGGCTAAAGTTGCGTAGGGTGAAAAACCCTAAGGGTTTTGGCTTCTATTTATAAGTCAACGCGGCCCTCCAACGGCCGGATGGATAAGTTCGCGCTCGGCTGACTCAGCGGCCGCGCGCGACCCTTCAACTTCAACTAGTCCATGCGCCCCACCTCAGGGGCTCGGCTACTTCTACTTGACTTCCTGGGAAGCGGCAAGATTCAAGAGCACCTCAGGACACATTCTACAAGATGACCCTTCAATTCGAGAGGAAGTACTCGACTCAAGGCTCGGGGGCTCCGTGCCACGTGTCCTTCGGTTTTTTCTCCAGATTTTTCGGGATTTTCTTGCCAAAACTTCAGATGGACCCTCAGCTAGAGTCTACAACTCAACCTAAGGCTCGGGGGCTACTCCATATGGAGTGCGATTTTGCAATCGCACTTCCATATCAGCTTCGGCTTCAAGACAACACGGGCATTGTTGAAGACCTTCAAGGGCGGCGCTCGAGGACGCTTGGGACCACTCGAGAAGACTTCAAGATTGCTCAAACATCAGCTGAAGTACATTCCAGCCTCGGGATGCTTCGACTACTCTTGAGGACTTTTGACTTGTAGTACTCGAGGACGCTTGAGGACTACTCGTTAAGGCCGTCAAGACTACTAGAAGCTATCCTTCTCGACTACAAAGTACTCGGGGGCTTGTCGTACGGACCTCCCTGGGCCCATTACCTCGGTGGGTACCAGGACCGACTACTCGGTGGGCCCCTACGACTACCTGACTTGCGCTGCACGGAACTAGATGGCGTGAAGCACAAGGACTACAGAGGAGAAGTACTCGGTTAGGAAGCTATACATGTCCCACACTGTTTGGAAGACTCCTGAGGACCAGGAGCGTCCCAGTGGTCGATGGATGACCGCTCCTCAGTGATGGGTGATTGACAACGGGTGTTGGACTGACTCTTGGCTTAGTGCGCAGGTGTAGGCTGCGGCCTAGTTCGTGTTGTTGCAGGTGAAGAACGGGCGCGAAAGGTCTTCAGCCTTGAGGGGCCTCCGGGTGATGGAGAGACAAGTAGGCTCGGTTCGAGGGACCCGGTGGACAGCGGGACTGGGTGCGGGCCACATGGTGGCGACACGAGCAAGACGAAGTCATGGACAGACGAGCCGGTGCACGGTGGCGGTCGAGCCAAGTGGTTTGGCGGGAGGCCGGACCGAGCACGCGGGGTTTGGTAGTTTGCCCACAAAACCATCGGTGGAAGGTTTCTTGGTTTGGGCCTGAAAACCAAGTCCGAGGGCCCAACACGACGGAGACGGGATCCGGGCGTGTCGGGAAGCTTCGAGGCGGAGGACACGCGGCGGGATCGCATGGCTTGCGTCGGGAGGACGCGGGGTGCGGCAAAGGCGTAGCCGTCCGATGGCAAGACCCACAAACATTACCTAAATGCCCCTACGTGGGTTGTATCGCCAGTAATTAAGTTAGGGGTAGTCGAGTCATTTACCACTCCGGCGGGACCTGATATATAAGCCATGAGTGTGTGTGGATGGCTCTCTTTCTCCGTGACTTAGGGTTTCATTTCCTCCCTCCCATTTTCTCATTTTCGTAGCTATTTTTCTTCCATTTTCTCTAGGCTAGGATGAGAGCTTCATGAGAGATTTGTTGAGAGGGATGGATGCTAGGGCGGCATGCTAGACCTTGTGAATCTTTCCTGGTTTGTATAGAAGGTTCAGAGTTGTGTTTTTCGTGGTCTTTTGTGCTTGTTTTCGTGCCTTTGTTCTCGGTTCGATTCCGCGGATTTGAGTGGGTTTCTTCCCGGATTTCTTTGAGGAAAAGATGGATAGATGTATCGTGCATCTTTGTGATTGATCTTGTGCCCTCAAACGCCGGGAAACCACTTGGATTCGTAATTTTTCGTTCGGTGCTCTAGCTTTTGATGGTGCTCAAAGGATTCGCGATTCCCGGTGTTTTAGGGAGTTAGGAGGCAAGATTTTTGGGCTATAGCATCCTTGTGTGACGCTTTTCAAGTCCCCAAACCCTTGTCTCCATAGCTTCAACCGTTTGGGAAATCCGATGATGATTTGGGGGAGTTGACTTTCGGGGTCGGTCGTTTTCTGCTCTGTCCGCACTGCGCGGACGATCCCGCGAGGTGCCGGGCGGACGGTCCGCGCGGCTAGGGTTCGTCCCGTGTTCTTCGTGTTCTTGCTCGTCTTTTGTTTCGATCCGTTGCGATTTTGTGTTTTGGTTGGACGGAGTTTCGAACGGTCCGCAGCAGCGGGCGGACGGTCCGCGGGTGCCTGGCGGACGGTCCGCGTGCTCCCCGCGGACGGTCCGTGGTTCGCGGTGTGCCACCGGTGGTTCCGTTGGCTTTAACGGACGGTCCGCGGCTCGGGGGCCGGACGGTCCGCGGCTCGGGTGCGGACAGTCCTCGGTACCCGGCCGGACGGTCCGCGTGGCCTATCGCGGACGGTCCGCCCTGTCTGGCCGGATGGTCCGCCAGAGGCTGCGCTCTTTGCTTCTTGGTTCGATTCCTCCCTTTCTTCTTTCGTGCTTCCGCGTGTGCTTCAAGGAATCGTTCCTAAGGCTAGAGGTTGATCCATAACCTCGTGGTCTTGGCGATTGGTGTGTGATTCGATCCATCGCTTGTGTGTGACCGGGATTTGACTAGGGCATAGGCCGGGTTCTTTGGAAAGAATTTTACCGACTCCTATTCACTCCCCCTCTCTAGTCGCCATCTGATCCTTCAATTGGTATCAGAGCTTGGTGCCGGATTCTTTGCGACTTTGACAAGTCTTGAATCCTAAGATGGCGTACGTTGAGCGGGGCGGTCCGCCGCACTTCGATGGCAAGGGTTACCACAAGTGGGCGTCTCGTATGATGTTCTTTCTTCGTGGGAAGCTGTTGGATTTCATTGTGCTTGACAAGACCTATGCTATTCCGGTCAACATCCATACTCTTATGGTGACCGATGCCGGTACTAAGGCCAAGTATGAGGCTAATGCAAAAGCCGTTGATCACTTGGTCCGGAGCTTGTGTGATCCTGAGTTTGAGCGTGTTCGCCATTTGAATCTTGCTTGGCAAATTTGGGAGAAGTTGTTGGTTGCTCACGGTGGTGATAACCATGTGAAGGCTCGCCTCTTTGTCTCTTACCGGATGCAAT
Source organism: Cenchrus americanus (assembly GCA_947561735.1). Lineage (NCBI taxonomy): Eukaryota > Viridiplantae > Streptophyta > Magnoliopsida > Poales > Poaceae > Cenchrus > Cenchrus americanus. The sequence continues at coordinate 156,576,517 of OX387242.1, read as the reverse complement.
ATGAGAATTTCACTCCACTTCCCGGTGAGAACATTGATGCGATGTTTCAGAGGTTCACCGCCATCGTGAACAACATGAAGGCTAATGTTGAGGATTTTCCCTACACCGAGCATGATCAGGCTTTGAAGCTCTTGCATGTCTTGGACCCAAATGTTTGGGGTGCTAAGGTTGAGGCCATCAAGGAGTCCGGCGTACTTGACTATTGAGTTGGATGACCTCTTTTCTAAGCTCAAGTCGGCTGAGGTTGACAGGAAGTTGCAATCCAAGCATGAGGGCTCGACTGACCATAGTCTTGCTCTTGTGGGTGGATCAAAGGGCAAATCTAACCCTTCCTGTCGACAGTTTTCCTTGTCTTCTCTTATGTCCATTCCAGATGAGGAGTTTGATGTGCTGGGCGAGGAGGAGCTGGCCTTGCTCTCAAGGAGGTTTGATCGACTACACGAGAGTCGGAGGAACGCAAGGCGGAGCTCAGGGACGTGCTACAAGTGTGGCAAGCGTGGCCACTTCATCGCCGAGTGCCCGGAAGCGGAGGAGAACAAGTACAAGGTGAACGAGTACAAGGCGCACCCGAGGCGTGAAGACAAGTACTCCTCCAAGGGCAAGCACTTCAACAAGTCCAAGAGCAAGGACAAGGACAAGCGGCGACCGAGCAAGAGCGGCTACAAGAAGAACAAGGCAAGAGCGATGGTGGCTGGTGCGAGCGACGTTGACTCAAGCTCAAGCGAGGAGCAGTCAAGCTCAAGCAGCGAAGATGAAGATGCCGAGAGGCGCAAGGGCAAGAAGTGTGCAAGCCGGAACCTCAGCGGGTTGAGCTGTGTGGCGCTCGAGGGCTTTTGTGGCATGGCCCATAGCTCAAGCAGCAAGAAGAGCGAGAAGGAAGACAACGACTCCGACTCGGAGGATGAGGTAAACCGTGACCCCGACTCTTTGCTTGCTGAGATCGCTAGGTTGAATGGCTTGATTGACAATCGTGATAGTGTGCTAAGAGATGCCAAAAAGATGAGGAAAGATCTTAGGGCTCAACTTGAGAATGCTAGTGAGAAAGTAGGAGAGTTAGATTCCAAATTGCTTGAATTGAAACTTGATAATGACTCTTTGAAACTTGCTCCTACTACTCCTGATGATGTTGAATGTCTTGAGTGTGATGCATGGTTGAATGAGATCAAGTTGCTTATTGAGAAGAATGCTTCCACTTTGGCTAAACTAGATGCTCTTAGGACTGAATATGATGAGCTTAAGGCTAGACCTACTTTGCTTGGTGCTTGTAAATCATGTCCTACTATGCATGCTAAGCTTGTTGATGCTCGTTCTACCATTAGTTCTTTGGAAGCATCCTTGAAATCTCTTGTTGTCAATGCATGCACTAGCTGTGATGAAGTTACTTTGCAATCTTGAACTTACTTCGCGTTTGGATGTCATCTATGAGGAGAATGACTATTTGAGGAAGGTGTTGGGTTGGTTGTCTGGGCAGGAACCTCAATTGAAAATCATGATTGAGGAGTTCAAGAGAGCGGATGGTCGTGGTTTGGGTTTTGAGAAGTTGGGTGAGAAAGTGGGAGAGAACAGTGGGGAGAGTGTGTATGAGAAGTGTGTTGAGTCTAACCCCGAGTTTGAGGTGATTGGAGATATCCAAGTCCCACTTCCAAAAGCACCCAAGAACTCTTTCACACCAAAGCCCAACCACCTTTGCAACAAGCTTGACACAACCCTAGATCCACCCAAATTCCCACCTAAGACAAATGACTTCCAGAAACCGGTGAAGTTTGTGGGTGAGAAGGGTGAGAAGCCTAGAGAGAAGCTAGAGCCAAAACCAAAACCCATCCCCTTCAGGTGTGAGTATTATGGCAAGGAGAGGCATCTTGCAGAGTTTTGCTACAAGAGGAAGAGGGATGAGAGGCTTGCTAGGGAGCAAGCAAACCAGGATAGGTATCGCCAGTCTCATGGTATTCCTGAGCCTAGAGTGCCACTTCCACGGGGTGTGGGAAGTGTGAGGAGTGTTGGCAGGTTCCCACAGAAAGGTGGTAGTGAGCGGTTTGCTAGGAGAGATGATGGTGTGCGTGCTGGTGAGAGGTTTGGTCGGGCTCATGGTGGTTTTGCTGGACGTCCCCCTACTCGTCCTCAATACGGGTTCAGTGGAGATGATCGCAGCTTTGGGTTCCAGAGGAACTACGGACCACGTTTTCCCCCTCGTGGTGCTCGTACTCGTCCCATGGGACATGGGAAGTTTGGTGGCAAGGGAGTGATGTTTGCTAACCCCTCTTTTGAGCAGATGGCTCGACACTGGTTTAACTTTCTTTGTGCTAACCCCAGTGTCGAGTCGCTAGCTCACTCTCGTTCTTGTTTCGACTACGGGCGGGGAGGCTTGGAGAACATTTGGTTGATTGACTCCGGATGTTCTCGACACATGACCGGAGATAAGAAGTGGTTCTCCGCCTCACCCCGGTGAAGGAAAAGTTTGTACATCACATTTGGGGACAATGGACGAGGAAGGGTGCTTTCGGAGGGTGTTGTGCATGTGAGTGACAAGGTAACGTTGAAGAGAGTGGCTCTTGTGAAGTCTTTGGGTTTCAATTTGCTTTCGGTTTCTCAGTTGCTTGATGAGGGTTTTGAGGTGCGTTTCAAGTCTGGCGAGTCTCGTTTGCTTGATTCTCGAGGTGATCTTGTCTGTATGATCATCCCCGAGGGTCGGATTTTCGTGGTCGATTTCTCTCGTTCTTTGGGTCCTGCTCGTTGTTTGATGGCCGGTCCTTCTTCTGCTTTGTGGAAATGGCATAGGCGGTTGGGACACTTGAGCTTTGATTTGGTTTCCCGCTTGAGTGGTCTTGACCTCGTCTGAGGATTGCCGAAGTTGAAGCTTGAGAAGGATTTGGTTTGTGCTACGTGTAGGCATGGCAAGATGGTAGCCACTCCCCATCCACCTCTGACCGATGTCATGACCGAGCGTCTGACAAAGCTGTTGCACATGGACCTTGTTGGGCCAGCTCGAGTTCGCTCGGTGGGTGGGAAGTGGTTTGTCCTTGTTGTGGTGGACGATTACTCTCACTATGCCTGGGTGTTTTTCTTGGAAGACAAGAGTGAGACATTTGGTTTTGTTCGAGATCTGATCGTGAGGTTGAAAAACGAGAGGCATGGGAATGCTATTCGAGCTATCCGCAGTGATAATGGCTCAGAGTTCAAGAACTCTCGTTTTGATGCCTTTTGTCATGATCTAGGTCTTGAACATCAGTATTCGACCCCTTATGTGCCCCCTCAAAATGGAGTTGTGGAAAGGAAAAATCGGACTCTTTGTGAGATGGCTAGGACGATGCTCGATGAGCACGGGACTCCTAGGAGGTATTGGGCTGAGGCGGTCAATACGGCTTGTCATGTTTCCAACAGGATTTTATTGCGAGCTTTCAAGAAGAAGACCTGTTATGAGCTTATGCATGGTCGGGCACCCAAGGTGAGTCATTTCCGAGTCTTTGGCTGCAAATGCTTTATTCTGAAGAAGGGAAAACTTGACAAGTTTGAGGCTAGGTCTAGTGATGGTATTTTCTTTGGATATGCTAACCACTCTAGAGCCTATAGGGTGCTTAACCTTGAGACTAACAAAATCATGGAGACTTGTGAGGTAACCTTCGACGAGACAATGCCATGTACCTCTCTTGGCTTTGAATGTGCAAGTGATGAAGAGATGGCCGAGTACCTCTTTGAAGAGGAGAAGGATGAAGCTGGAGATGATGATGGGGAGAACCATGCGCCTGAAGCTGAATGTGTACCCACTACTTCCCCTACGACCACTATGGAGCATGGACCGTCTACTTCATGGACAACGACGGTGCGACAAGAGGACCAGGCAAGAGAAGCTGAAGTTGAGGGGGAGGTAGTCTCGAGGCGTGAGGCTCCCCGGCGGATTCAAGAAGTGCATCCCCTGTCGAAGATCATTGGAAACATCGACGAACGCACTACACGGTCGAGGTCCAAGAATTCCTCTCATTTTGCTCATGCTGCTTTTGTTGCCACTTTTGAGCCCAAGGATATTGGACATGCTTTATTTGATGCAAACTGGGTCAATTTTATGCATGAGGAGTTGGAAAACTTTGAGAGGAACCAGGTGTGGGAGTTAGTTGAACCACCTCAAAATTGCCATCCCATAGGAACCAAGTGGGTTTGGAAGAACAAAGAGGGAGAGAATGGGATGGTTGTGAGGAACAAGTCCAGACTTGTTGCTCAGGGGTTTAGTCAGAAGGAGGGGATCGACTATGAGGAGACCTTTGCTCCTGTGGCTCGTCTTGAGGCAACTCGAATCCTTCTAGCCTTTGCCGTGGCTAAAGGATTCAAGTTGTTTCAGATGGACGTGAAGAGTGCTTTTCTGAATGGGGTCGTAGAGGAGGAGGTGTATGTGAAGCAGCCACCTGGGTTTGAGAGCGAGTTGTACCCACACAGAGTGTACAGGTTGAAAAGGGCTCTGTATGGGTTGAAACAGGCGCCCCGTGATTGGTATGGGAGATTGATAGGTTTTCTGTTGAGCAGAGGGTTTGTGATGGGTACCGTGGATAGGACCTTGTTTCTCCTCAAGCATGGAAATGACTTGTTGATTGTTCAGATATACGTGGATGATATTGTCTTTGGTGGCTCGTCACATAATCTTGTTGCCAAGTTTGCAGATGAGATGAGCAGGGAGTTTGAGATGAGCATGATGGGCGAGTTGCAGTATTTTCTCGGGCTGCAGATCAAGCAAGTGAAGGATGGAACGTTCGTGCACCAGACCAAGTACACGAAGACATGCTGAGGAAGTTCCAGATGCAAGATGTGAAGCCGATGTCGACTCCCATGGGGAGTACGGCCACTTTGGATGCGGATGAGGACGGAGAACTAGTGGACCAGCGGGAGTACAGGAGCATGATCGGCTCCCTCCTCTACTTGACGGCAACGAGGCCAGACATACAGTTCAGCGTGTGTCTGTGCGCTCGTTTTCAGGCTTTGCCGAGGACATCACACCGACAGGCCGTCAAGAGGATTTTCAGGTACCTACGATCGCCCTCGGTCTTGGCCTTTGGTATTCTTCCTCCTCGACTCTTTCTCTTCATGGTTTTTCCGATGCGGATTTTCTTTGGATGTCGAGTCGAGAGGAAGTCTACTTCCGGTACTTGCCGTTTCTTGGTTCTTCATTGGTCTCATGGTCTTCCCGCAAGCGAGTCTAGTGTAGCTCGGCTCTACCACCGAGGCGGAGTATGTTGCTGCCGCGAGTTGTTGTTCCCACTGTTGTGGATTTCGTACACTTTGAGAGACTTTGGTGAGGAGTGCACCCCAGATCCCACTTCTTTGTGATAGCACCGGTGCCATAAGCGTAGCCAAAAACCCAGTGCTTCACTCCAGAACCAAACACATAGAAGTGAGGTATCATTTCTTGAGGGACAATGTGGAAAAAGGAACCATTGTGTTGAGCCATGTCCCTACCCAAGATCAGCTAGCCGACATCTTTACAAAGCCTCTCGACCAAGCTACATTTGTGCGCTTGCGGGGGGAACTTGGGGTTTGTTGCCCTTTCTAGTTGATTCTTGGGGGATTTCCTTGTGTATCATATGTATTCTACCATGTTTACTTTGATGTATATACATGCTTTGCTTGATGTATAAACCATGGTAGGATAGCCATCTTGTCATATATCATGTTGCATTTGTATCATATTGCATTTTAGGATGATGAGCTTCTTTCATATGCCATATTTGAGTCTCTTTGGCTATTTGTGAGATATTGGTCATATGTGTGGAGAAATGGTGATGTGAGGCTATGCTCTTGGAATATTTGAGATATATGTGTGGTGAGATAGCCCTTTTTGAAATAAATGCTAATCTTGACTAATTTTTGATGAAATGTGCTCTACTCGTGTGTAGTCGTGTATCCATGTCACAGTTTGGTCTAAATGTGCTTTTCATGCTTAGATTGTGCTTGGATGCCTTGTTCTTGCATTTGGGCCAAAGGCCGAATATCATTGTGAATGTTTAGCCTATGTTGCATTCATGGGGGAGCATAAGCTTCTTTTTGCCGCAAAGGCACTTCATGTACCATGAAATGAATTAATCTTGAAAAGAAGTGTGTAATGCTTGAAAAATGCTCCATCCATCATGTCTATGCTTAAAATGTCTTATCTTTCACATATGGGTGCAAAACATGTTGCATGATGTTCACCAGTGGAGAAGTCTCCCCGAAGTGGACACATGGCTCATGAGCTTTGACATGACATGCTTTGCTTTATGGGTGTTTGTGTTGACGGTGAATTTCCGTCAACCTAGAGTACTTGTTATACATTGGTTTTGATTATGATTTGCAACTAACCCACCACTAGGCATACTAATGATATAACAAGTTCACACTTGCATGTCGATTTTGGAGTTTGTTGTTTACGTAGGAAATCTACGCTAAAGAGGAGACTTTCGGGATAATTTCATCAAGCACTTCAAGAGAAGATCATGAAGCCCGTCACAAGTCAAGACACGAAGTGAACAAGACTCCAAACAACCCAAGGACTGAAGCATCAACACGCAAAACTCGGGGACTTAGATGTTTACCAACGGGATCAACTCGGCCCGAGAGATATTCTCATGACTCGAGACAGCATGATCTTTCGGTACAGATTCGGAGGCTTAAACGTTCTTAAATGGCAAAAGTTTGACTACCAAAGTTGTGGGCCTCGACGATACCTTCGATTTGGACATGTGGAAGGCCCAATTTGGATAAGGGAGCTAGGAGATATGGCCCCCGAAATCCCTGCTGCGCAGTCAGTCCGAAATCAGAACAGATTATCTTCCAAGGCCGATTTGGTGATCTTATCTTCGTTTTTAAGGAAAGAAATGAATACCAAAGTTGAAGATAATTTCGTGGCACACAACCTGGACACCGAATTTGCATTATTTGGAGTCCATACGTGGGAGATATGGCCCTGGCAAGGAAGGACTGCGAATCAGGAAAATCTGGCTGATTTTATGGAAACCAAGTTTGCTTCTCTCCCAAGGAGGATCTCGTGCAAGGCAAGGTGGAGCACGCCCAAAGGCACCCCAAGGACATAAATACAACCCCCTAGGCGCCCCAAGGTGGTGACCCATCGAACAAATCATCCTACCGACGCCAATCACCAGAAAACCGCCGCCGCAAGATGAGGGAGAGAGTTAGATGAGCTCGTCGCAAGGATCAACGCCGGCGGAGAGAAGGAAGCAAGAGGAGGACTCCAAGCCGTTGGCCTAGGGGTGTTCCCAAGCTCCATCGCCGCCATCATCATCGACGACGTTCTCCGGAGTCTCTATCACCCCTATGTGCTTCAATCCGTGTAAGATGATGGGGTAATGTCTCCGTTCATCCCTAGGATTAGATGGATACATGCTATGTGATCGCTACTTGATTCGTGGTTTCAATCTATTGTTTTCATGTTGATGATGCTTTGATGATTAAGGTTAGCTACCATGTTTTTGGGGCGTATGATATCCGCTACTCCCATAGATTCCATCAACATACCGTGTCCATCATAGGTCTAGTCACGAATACCTTCGCGTAGTGACGATGACGAGAGGAGGGAAAGGGCGAAACCGTGGTCACAACCCCCGGTAGATTGGTTTACCGCTTTCGTGTAGTAGATGCATACCATGTTATCCTAGATCCTAGGGAGGGAACGCTTATCTTTCTTAATCACTCTCTTGTGTTCACCCCTTTACCATCTAGTTTAACCCTAGATTTGTTTGATCAACTTAACTTAGATTAACTTAGGTTAGATTGTCTTTACCTTTAGATTAATACTCTCTTTAAAGGTTTCCTTAGTCAACTAGATTAGTACTTGGTTAAGCGCTAGTAATCCCCTTGCTCCGCGGATTGACAAGAACCTTGGGAATCCCGTGGTGAAAAAGGTGTAGGTCCGTACGCTTGCGGATCGTAGGTGGATACGAGTTTTATCCGTCAACAAGCCCCTTTTTTTCGGCGCCGTTGCCGGGGAGCAAGCCATTTGCTACGTTTAATCTAGTATTAATTTTGTTGATTACTAACACCTAACCCTTATTTTCTAAAAAAAAAGAAAAAAAAATCTTTTCTCGTTTTTCTTTCTACTTTTCTTGTGCCTAGATGGATTTGTTCACCTCACCATTGGAAGACGAAGAGATGTCGCTAAGGGAGCTAGCAATGCCGTCAATGGAAGACATTGAGATGCAAAAATCAGATTTGACGTTTGCTACAACCCACTACGAAGTGAAGCCTGGAATCATCAAGTTAGTGGCGACAAAACCATTTAGAGGATTGGAGGATGACAACCCATATAGACACATTAAGGAATTCACGATGTTATGCAACACGGTGCAACAAAAAGGAGTTCCGGCCGCTTGGTTCAAGTGGAATATTTTTCCATTCTCTCTCGAAGATGAAGCGCGAAGATGGTACACACTTGCGTCCGTTGAAGCAAAAGGAAATTGGGATGAGCTAGTGAAGAAGTTTATTTTGAAGTTCTTTCCCATAAGCAAGGTTCAAGACTTAAGGAGGCAAGTGCTCACTTTCAAGCAAGGAGAGGATGAAGGAATTGATGAAGCATGGGACCGTTTTAATGAACTACTTGAGCGAGGCCCGAACTTGGGATTTTCCGGTGACTTGATGTTGCATACCTTTTATTTTTCACTAACCCCTAACTCATCTCGTTTTGTAAGCATGTGTGCAGGTGGTGATATATTGGATAAAACAATTAGTGAAGCCGCACAAATCTTACAAAGGATAAGCAATGGACAAAGAACAATACGAGATTGGCAAAGATGTTGTCGAGAGGAGCAAAATGACAAAAGCAAGCCCAAGGTGCTTGCTGAAATTTCTGAAAAAGATGAACCGGAGGTCAAGGAAGATGAACCGACCATACAAGAAAGTGAAGATCCACTTCCCAAGGTAAGAGAAGTCATTTCGGATGTTAAAAATATTGAAACTAACATGAATGTAGGCCGAAGTATGTGGAATGCTAGACCATTGGCGGAGTTCAAGCAATCCGGTTGGGTTCAAGTTGATTTCGCCCCACTAATCAACTACCGAAGGAAGGAGGAACGCCGACACGTTGCCAAACTAGTTGAAGATATATTTGATCAAGAGATGAGTGGAGAGTCGATCCAAAAGATGTTTGAAGAAGAAAGAGAAGAAGGAGATGAAGGATGGATCGACCGGTTTGATAACTCAAAGATTTATGATGAAGGGAGAGAAGAGTACAACCGTGATGAGCCTAGTGACTCAAAGGATAAATGGGAGGAGATAGGACTCAAGCTAGATGATAGCTTGTGTGCTATTGAAGCCTACACACTAGCAAATCAAGACATGGAAGTACTCAAGGATGAAGAAAAAAGTGAATCAACAATGAGCGATCTTGGCGACATGTGGTACATGGAAGATAAAGAAAGCAACATACAAGTCTTTGAAGATGAAGATCTGGTTGATAAAGAAGACTTCAAAGAAGAGATGAATGCGTACATAGTTGAAGGATTACATGTTCCACATGATGAGTTGAAGAAATTGCAAGATGGTGATGAAGAGGCAACTACACTTGTTGAGATTGATTCGCCTTCAACACCGCTTGATGAACCAAATATCACTCTTGTTGAAAAATCTCTAAGGCCAAGGTACGCGCTGAAATCTCAAGATATTATTGGTATTGATGTTGATAAATTCAAATACTCATGCTCAACCAATAGTATGAATGATAGTTTAATGTCTATGCCTTGTTCCAATAGTGATCATGTTGATAGGCTAGATTTTCTTGAGAATGAAAAAGAGGAAACATTTAAGTTTGATTCAATTAATCTCACACCTAAAGAACCTTTGCCTAATGATGAGCTAAGTGCTATGCATGAAACATATGCTTCTTTTATTTACACCTTGACTTGTTGCTACAATTCACATGTGGTGTTAATTATGGACGCGTATGTTTACAATAAGTTTTGTAAATCTCGATCATGCTTTGCGCTTGGTCAAGCTAATGACCTTAAAGAATCATATGTCGGGAAAGGCCCGATTTTCACTAACCATGTAGACAAGGCTTGAATAATGAAAAAAGAAGTCATGCCTAAAAGAGTTGCAAGATAAATCATCAACCTCTCCGAATCCCGCGATGGATGCTGCTGTCTTCATCAATTTGAGAGCTTGTTCAGAGGTGTACAAATGAAGAAAATGAGATATCCAGAAGCTCCATCAAGTTACCATTCCAACGCATCAAGAACCAACAAGTTTGAAGACCCGTGCAAGGAGTTATGGAGAAAACATTGAGCGTTGCGCGTTCTGAAATTTCATGACAGATTTCATCGCTGAAGTAAAACGGACGTAACTCTCTTGTCCGGAGTCCGATTTGGGCAAATGAAGACTCGTTGGAAAGGAAATTTTGTGCACTATGCAATGGAGTAGAGCTTGAGTATACTTTCTGTTCTGGACATTAAAAAAAATTCATGGAGTGAAGGCAGCACCGAAGGATGATAAAAAAGGAGATAACGATGAAACAAAAGGATGCTTTGGGCAAGTATTCTATAAGTGATCAAGCACAACATGGGAAGTAAATTAAAGCTGCATTGGTACCTTTTATTCTTGCATGAAGGGCCATGGCTATGCAACGAAAAGAAGGTATGTGAGAAAGTCGAGCTCTATGACTTTAAATGAAGCGCTTTTCGGGCGGCAACCCGTTTCTTTATATTTTTACTACTTTCTTAGAGAAAATAAAGAATGGCACTATCTTATGATGATCAACTTGTGGTTATTAATCTAAGTTCAGTTTTCCTTTTTAGAACCACCATCATGTTCATGATCATATTTATTTATTTGCATGCATTGCATTTTGTTGTCCTCGTGATGTTTCTTTGTGTATACATGTTTTGCACATAGTTGGCTTGGTTGTTTTATATACTTAATGATGTATGCTTCATTTTCCATGTTAATACTTCATAAGGCATTATGAGTATTTTCCTTTTGTGATCTTGTGTAAACGTGGTGTTTAAACATGATTGCGGACGATCATCGTTAAGTTCGATAAACCTAGCTGGCTTTTCATATGTTTTCATGTTGCATTGGTTAGTTTATAAGCATTGCAATGCGCTTAATTTTTCTTGTGCTATAAGAGTTATTGATTTAGGGATAGACATGGTGTTTTAACCCTAGATATATAAACCTTTATGGCTGTGGAAAAATTCGGCAACCTAGTTGTAAACATGGTGTTTAGAACTAGGTGAAAACATTGTCTTTGTTTATATGCTTTCCTATCATGTGCATACACACCTTGCACCACGTACACTCATTAGGTTTTTATTCCTCATTAGACTAATTATGCCACAAGTTAAGAATCTTAGGAGACATTGTTGGATTGTTGGCAATTCTATCTACTCCCAACCGTCACCTTGGGGGTAGAATGTGCGTTTAAAACGTCTTACAGGCAAGATAAAGACTCTCACTACAAGGAAATTGAAGGATGCCTAAGAAGTGTTTTATCTTCTTCTTCCATGACTAGCAAAATGCTAAGCATGGGGGAGACCCTGAATCTTCAACACGGAAGTGCAACATGACACTCTAGAAGATAGAATGATAAAGATCGTTAACATCTCCGGATCAATGCGCAAGAAGTCACCAATCTCATCAAAATTCTGCATGGTCTCGAAGGGAAAACACTAGATATTTTTGGATATTTAGAAGCCCCATGAAGTTACAATTCCAAAAAATCAAGAATCAAAACAATCGGAGGTTTCTACAAGAAGTTATGCCCGAATCACCGAGTGCAACACGTCCTGAAATCAGTTTTGGACAGCACGTAGCGCTGAAGTAAAACGGACATAGCTCCCTTGTTTGAACTCCGTTTTCGATGAATGACCACACGTTGGAAAGGTAATTTCATAAACTTTTTAATAGAGCTATATTTCGATATATTTTCTGTTCTGGACAGAGGGGGAAATCCATGAAAAAGAGACAGCAAGGAGATGATGAGAACAAGAAAGAGGAGATGGTGATGACAACATTGAAGAGAAGGGTGACCAATGACTCCATTAAGCATACAAGATCAAATTCAGAAGTTTAGGAGCATTAATAAATCAAGACAAAAGCAAAAGCCACATCGATACATGGAGATGTTGGAAGAAGGCAACGAAGAATTACAAAGGATGGTAACATCTCCATGGACCTTCTCTTTTCCAAACACAAATGCTTGTAAGTATGCCTTCAACATCAACTAGGTGCAACCTTTTGTTTTTCTCTTCAAACAATAACATGGCTACTAGGAGGACAACCTAGGTTTCTTTTTACTTTCAATAGATAAGCATGACCATGTGTTCACCTCGATGTTCTATATTGCCTATGCTTACGGAAAGATGATGAAAGTTGCCGCTTTGTTTTACCTACATGAAGTTATACATGTCTTGGCTAATTGCTCTCAATAATATGATCTGAAATTAATTTAAATACCGGCTCTTTTATTTGTGGAGGTGAAATGACTATGCTCTAGACCCACATACATATCTTTGCTCTTTGATTTAAGTTTATGGATAGCCGGATAACTTGTTGTTTTTATGAAAACTTAACTTTTATGCTATCTACATATTTGTGATGCTCTTGCAAAGTTCTACCTACCAAAGCCATATACATATATGATTTATGATAACAAAACCCGTAGATTGCAAACATGTGTTTTGATGAGTTGGATTAGGATTGATTTCTATGGTTCGAGACTAAGAAGCTGGTCATTCCTTTGTGTAACTTTTTCATGCTAGCCTTTTTGTCCATGCACTGTGGGTTTTCACATCGAAAATTTCACAAACTTCGCTGGGCATCCACCCTAAACCAAAAACATCTTTTTGTGATCACCTCCTTGTCCACAACCCAATTTGAGTATGGAATAAAATTCTCGATGGAGATTCAAATATTTCGCAATATTATGGAATTTATACTTACTTTAGCAGTCATTTCCCCTCTCTCTTATGCTCGAGGACGAGCATCGTTCAAGCATGGGGGAGGAGTCATTCTCTGACACAAATGCTATGTAAGTATTATGTTGCAAAAGTTTTGAGGAGCAAAAGAAAAAAAGAGAATAAAATAGAAAATGAAAAAAAATATGATAAGAAGAAAAGAAAAGTAAGAAAAATAGGAAGAATAAAGTGAAAAAAAAGAAAGAGAGAAAAATGAGAAGGAAATAAAATAAAGAAAAAATAAAGATGCTCCTCGGTTCTTTTTGCTTCATAAATTCTCAAGTGACTTGATGACACATCCATACTCAAATCTTCCAACCATGTGCAATCCGATAACGAGGACTTCACTCGTGCCTCGGGACCATCCATTTGCCACTTGCACATGTCCACTTATCTAAATGTGTGTGTTTCATCCTTCTCTCTTTCCAACATTTATTTTCCATGGCCTTTTTGACGAGTCTCGGTAATTCCAATAGACCTCTCTCTTAATTTGACAATATGTCGGTTGTATGTTTTGATAGGATTGTTTTTAACCTTCCAAGCTCCACATAAGCCTTCCACTATCACATATGAGTAGAGTAGGTTGAAAATAATCTAGTATAGGCTTGAGTGACTTGATGAGATGAGTGTTCCATGAGCTCTTGCAAGAGATTTTCACTTATGTTGGATATGCATCTTTTTGAAAATCTTCCATGTGACAAGGTAATGGTTTGAAGTTCACTCAAGTTTGAGAGCATTGTGTTACATGTGGCTTGTTCTTTATTGTTAGTCTATCTTCCATAATGAAAAAGAAGCCGGTCACAACTTGAACTTTAAAAATAAATTCTTAAGAGAGAGCAATTTGTCTCGTCATGAATGACTAAGTGCAGGGATAACATTGGAAGGCAACGCTGATTTCCCTTTTAAGAGAGGACCACTTACTCGAGGACGAGCAAGGTTTAAGCATGGGGGAGATGTTGACGGTGAATTTCCGTCAACCTAGAGTACTTGTTATACATTGGTTTTGATTATGATTTGCAACTAACCCACCACTAGGCATACTAATGATATAACAAGTTCACACTTGCATGTCGATTTTGGAGTTTGTTGTTTACGTAGGAAATCTACGCTAAAGAGGAGACTTTCGGGATAATTTCATCAAGCACTTCAAGAGAAGATCATGAAGCCCGTCACAAGTCAAGACACGAAGTGAACAAGACTCCAAACAACCCAAGGACTGAAGCATCAACACGCAAAACTCCGGGGACTTAGATGTTTACCAACGGGATCAACTCAGCCCGAGAGATATTCTCGTGACTCGGGACAGCATGATCTTTCGGTACAGATTCGGAGGCTTAAACGTTCTTAAATGGCAAAAGTTTGACTACCAAAGTTGTGGGCCTCGACGATACCTTCGATTTGGACATGTGGAAGGCCCAATTTGGATAAGGGAGCTAGGAGATATGGCCCCCGAAATCCCTGCTGCGCAGTCAGTCCGAAATCAGAACAGATTATCTTCCAAGGCCGATTTGGTGATCTTATCTTCGTTTTTAAGGAAAGAAATGAATACCAAAGTTGAAGATAATTTCGTGGCACACAACCTGGACACCGAATTTGCATTATTTGGAGTCCATACGTGGGAGATATGGCCCTGGCAAGGAAGGACTGCGAATCAGGAAAATCTGGCTGATTTTATGGAAACCAAGTTTGCTTCTCTCCCAAGGAGGATCTCGTGCAAGGCAAGGTGGAGCACGCCCAAAGGCACCCCAAGGACATAAATACAACCCCCTAGGCGCCCCAAGGTGGTGACCCATCGAACAAATCATCCTACCGACGCCAATCACCGAAAAACCGCCGCCGCAAGATGAGGGAGAGAGTTAGATGAGCTCGTCGCAAGGATCAACGCCGGCGGAGAGAAGGAAGCAAGAGGAGGACTCCAAGCCGTTGGCCTAGGGGTGTTCCCAAGCTCCATCGCCGCCATCATCATCGACGACGTTCTCCGGAGTCTCTATCACCCCTATGTGCTTCAATCCGTGTAAGATGATGGGGTAATGTCTCCGTTCATCCCTAGGATTAGATGGATACATGCTATGTGATCGCTACTTGATTCGTGGTTTCAATCTATTGTTTTCATGTTGATGATGCTTTGATGATTAAGGTTAGCTACCGTGTTTTTGGGGCGTATGATATCCGCTACTCCCATAGATTCCATCAACATACCGTGTCCATCATAGGTCTAGTCACGAATACCTTCGCGTAGTGACAGTACGAGAGGAGGGAAAGGGCGAAACCGTGGTCACAACCCCCGGTAGATTGGTTTACCGCTTTCGTGTAGTAGATGCATACCATGTTATCCTAGATCCTAGGGAGGGAACGCTTATCTTTCTTAATCACTCTCTTGTGTTCACCCCTTTACCATCTAGTTTAACCCTAGATTTGTTTGATCAACTTAACTTAGATTAACTTAGGTTAGATTGTCTTTACCTTTAGATTAATACTCTCTTTAAAGGTTTCCTTAGTCAACTAGATTAGTACTTGGTTAAGCGCTAGTAATCCCCTTGCTCCGCGGATTGACAAGAACCTTGGGAATCCCGTGGTGAAAAAGGTGTAGGTCCGTACGCTTGCGGATCGTAGGTGGATACGAGTTTTATCCGTCAACAGTTTGCCATGATCTTTTGCTGAGAATTTGATATCCTTGTATGATCTTTGAATGGCATGCATGTTTGTGGCTCAAGTGTGACATGGATAGGCTTTTACATGTGAAGCGAGCCTTCTTTTGGTAAAACTGCTTAAATCTGAAAATTTTGCTTTGTCACATGCTTGTATTTTCATATATTACTTGTGGCAATGCTTTTACTATGCTATAATTCATATGGGTGATCTTTGTCTCCTTTTTAGCCCTTGACACTAGATTTGGCCTATTTGAGAAGCTCATGTAGATGTTTATATGCTTTGTTTTGCATTTCTGCATTTTCACCTTGATTCATACATTGTCAACAAGGGGGAGATGAGGTGAGCTTTAATGAAAATTCAGAAGAGGTGAGCTGAAATTTGGAAGTTTGCATCCACATGTTCAGGGGGAGCTTTCTTGCTGTTTTCGATGAGGAGTTTGTGCTTTGCTTGGCTTGTGACCTTTCTTCACCTTTATTTGGTTTTGGTCACGAGTTGAGCTTCTTTGTTTTTCTTTCTTCTTCCTTTCTTTCTTTCTCTGAATTTCATTTCGTGTTGTGTGTTGTCAATGCACTCATCAAGGGGGAGATTGAGGACCAGGAGCGTCCCAGTGGTCGATGGATGACCGCTCCTCAGTGATGAGTGATTGACAATGGGTGTTGGACTGACTCTTGGCTTAGTGCGCAGGTGTAGGCTGCGGCCTAGTTCGTGTTGTTGCAGGTGAAGAACGAGCGCGAAAGGTCTTCATCCTTGAGGGGCCTCCGGGTGATGGAGAGACAAGTAGGCTCGGTTCGAGGGACCCGGTGGACAGCGGGGATCGGGTGCGGGCCACATGGTGGCGACACGAGCAAGACGAAGTCATGGACAGACGAGCCGGTGCACGGTGGCGGTCGAGTCAAGTGGTTTGGCGGGAGGCCGAACCGAGCACGCGGGGTTTGGTGGTTTGCCCACAAAACCATCGGCGGACGGTTTCTTGGTTTGGGCCTGAAAACCAAGTCCGAGGGCCCAACACGACGGAGATGGGATCCGGGCGTGTCGGGAAGCTTCGAGGCGGAGGACACGCGGCGGGATCGCATGGCTTGCGTCGGGAGGACGCGGGGTGCGGCAAAGGCGTGGCCGTCCGAAGGCAAGACCCACAAACATTACCTAAATGCCCCTACGTGGGTTGTATCGCCAGTAGTTAAGTTAGGGGTAGTCGAGTCATTTACCACTCCGGCGGGACCTGATATATAAGCCATGAGTGTGTGTGGATGGCTCTCTCTCTCCGTGACTTAGGGTTTCATTTCCTCCCTCCCATTTTCTCATTTTCGTAGCTATTTTTCTTCCATTTTCTCTAGGCTAGCATGAGAGCTTCATTAGAGATTTGTTGAGAGGGATGGATGCTAGGGCGGCATGCTAGACCTTGTGAATCTTTCCTGGTTTGTATAGAAGGTTCGGAGTTGTGTTTTTCGTGGTCTTTTGTGCTTGTTTTCGTGCCTTTGTTCTCGGTTCGATTCCGCAGATTTGAGTGGGTTTCTCCCTGGATTTCTTTGAGGAAAACATGGATAGATGTCTCGTGCATCTTTGTGATTGATCTTGTGCCCTCAAACGCCGGGAAACCACTTGGATTCGTAATTTTTCGTTCGGTGCTCTAGCTTTTGGTGGTGCTCGAAGGATTCGCGATTCCCGGTGTTTTAGGGAGTTAGGAGGCAAGATTTTTGGGCTATAGCATCCTTGTGTGACGCTTTTCAAATCCCCAAACCCTTGTCTCCATAGCTTCAACCGTTTGGGAAATCCGATGATGATTTGGGGGAGTTGACTTTCGGGGTCGGTCGTTTTCTGCTCTGTCCGCACCTGGCGGACAGTCCACGAGGTGCTGGCGGACGGTCCGCGCGGCTAGGGTTCGTCCCGTGTTCTTCGTGTTCTTGCTCGTCTTTTGTTTCGATCCGTCGCGATTTTGTGTTTTGGTTGGACGGAGTTTCGGACGGTTCGCAGCAGCGGGCGGACGGTCCGCGGGTGCCTGGCGGACAGTCCGCGTGCTCCCCGCGAACGGTCCGTGGTTCGCGGTGTGCCACTGGTGGTTCTGTTGGCTTTAACGGACGGCCCACGGCTCGGGCCGGACGGTCCGCGGCTCGGGTGCGGACGATCCGCGGTACCCGGCCGAACGGTCCGCACGGCCTATCGCGGACAGTCCGCCCTGTCTGGCCGGACGGTCCGCCAGAGGCTGCGCGCTTTGCTTCTTGGTTCGATTCCTCCCTTTCTTCTTTTGTGCTTCCGCGTGTGCTTCAAGGAATCATTCCTAAGGCTAGAGGTTGATCCATAACCTCGTGGTCTTGGCGATTGGTGTGTGATTCGATCCATCGCTTGTGTGTGACCGGGATTTGACTAGGGCATAGGCCGGGTTCTTTGGAAAGAATTTTACCGGCTCCTATTCACTCCCCCCCCTCTCTAGTCGCCATCTGATCCTTCAACTCCTAGACGTACTCGACTAGTACTCTCTCCCTATTCCGACTTGTAACCCTGCCTCCCGGGCTATATAAGGCGAGGCAGGGACCCCTCTCTCATCATCTCATCTCATGGTGTAAGATTGCATCATCTTGTAATCGTACCCAATCAATCCAGAGCTACGCAGCATACAGGACGTAAGGTATTACGCACCTCGCGGCCCGAACCTATCTAAATTGTGTGCCACGTGTCTCTTCCTTCGAGTTACCGATCTCGGCGAGGCCACATTCATCTACTTCGGGTACTCCCCTTAGTAGGTTTCCGGTCTAAAACACCGACAGCTGGCGCGCCAGGTAGGGGCTCTCGCCCGAGATCACATGGCGAACTCGACGGCTCCTGTCTACATCAAGCCAACCGTCGCCTTCAACCGCGGCGACACCTTCGTCTTCGGCGCCTTGGTCTGCACTGTTGATGGCACTGCTCTACCTCGCTGCGACTACTCATGTGGTCAGTACTGCCATCATCATCGAGCTGCAGGAAGACAGCCACGCCTACCCGGTCTAGCGACCAGTCTACTTCGTCAGCGAGGTCCTGTCAGAATCCAACACATGCTACCTCGCGGAAGCTACGACACTACTTCTAGGAGTACTCAATCTCCGTCGTCACCGACTACCCGCTTGGCGACATCCCGCGGAACCAAGATGCTACTGGAAGAATCTCCAAGTGGGCAGTCGATCTCGGCGTCCTCACCATCGACTTCAAGCCACGCACAGCCATCAAGTTGCAAGCACTAGTCGACTTCATGGCGGAGTGGCGGGAGAATCAGCTATCTACTCCAACCGAGCGACCAGAGCACTGGGTGATGTACTTTGATGGCTCACTCAACCTCGAGGGCGCAGGTGTCGGAGTACTTTTGATCTCTCCGACGGGCGAACAACTCAAGTACGTCCTGCAGATCTTCTAGAAGGTCTCGAACAATGAAGCCGAGTACGAAGCTCTCTTACATGGGCTCCGCCTCGCGGCTTCACTGGGCATCAAGCAGCTACTAGTCTACAGCGACTCCGCAGTGGTCATCAACCAAGTCAACAAGTCCTGGGACCGCAACAAGGACAACATGCACGCCTACTACCTAGAAGTCCGCAAGCTCGAGAACAAGTTCTACGGTATCAAGTTCCACCACATCGTCTGCGACAATAACGTTGCAGCGGACGTCCTGTCGAAGCTTGGCTCTACTCGCGCTCAAGTACCAGCGGGTGTCTTTGTCCACGAACTTCACGCGCCATCCATCACGGAGCTGGCGCCACCGACCACTATCCCAGCGCATCCCCCGGCTGGCCAGGAGGTCATGATGATCGACGTGGACTGGAGGCAACCCTTCATCGACTACCTCAGCGAGCAGAAGATTCCTTCGGACAAGAACTTGGCTGAGCAGCTCATCCACCGCGACAAGTCCTATGTCCTCGTCGGAGACAAGCTCTACAGTCGGGGCACATCTTCCGGAGTACTCATGAAGTGCGTCCCCAGACAAGAAGGCAAGGACATCTTGGAGGAGATCCACAAGGGCGTCTGCGGAAACCACGCGTCCTCTCGCACGCTGGTCAGCAAGGCCTTCCGACGAGCTTGCTACTGGCCCACAGCTCTGGGCGACGCTGAAGAACTCGTCAGAAGGTGCCAAGGGTGCCAGTACTTCGCCAAGCAGCAACACGTCCCAGCCTACAAGCTAGTCACCATACCGCCAACCTGGCCTTTTGCCTGTTGGGGGCTCGACATGATTGGGCCACTACCAACTGCGCCAGGTGGATTCAACAGAGTATTGGTGGCCATCGACAAGTTCACCAAGTGGATCAAAGTCAAGCCAGTCACATGCCCCAAGGCTGACAGAGTACTCGACTTCCTAGATGAACTCGTGCATCGCTACGGACTACCCCATCGCATCATCACAGACCTGGGCTCCAACTTCAAAAACCACCAGTTCTGGGAGTACTGCGAGAACAGCGGGATCGACATCCGATACGTCTCAGTTGCCCATCCTTGGGCCAACGGACAAGTCGAGCGTGCCAACGGGATGGTGCTCGACGCTCTCAAGAAGCAGCTACACGACGCTGCTAACTCCAAGGGAGGCAAGTGGATCAAGGAACTACCCAATGCACTCTGGGGGCTACGTACTCAGCCCTCCAAGCCAACGGGGCAATCCCCTTACTTCCTGGCCTACGGCTCCGAAGCAATCCTCCCTATTGATGTCATATGGTATTCACCAGCAGTGGAGCATTACGACAAAGGCGTCTCTGAAGACAGCAGACGAGTTGACATCGATGGACTCGAAGAAGCTCGCTGCGCTGCCCTCGTTCAATCAGCAAGGTACCTGGAGGGTATCCGATGCCACCACGATCGCAACGTCAAGGAACACTCCATCAACGTTGGCGATCTCGTCCTCCGTCGCATCCAGAACACGGAAGGACTACACAAGCTCAGCTCCCCCTGGGAAGGTCCCTTCACCGTGGCAAGGGTGACCGGGCCGGGCTCCTACCGCCTCCAGACACTTGAAGGCGAAGACGTCAACAACTCGTTGAACGTCGACTAGCTCTGTCGGTTCTACACCTAGTCTACACGACTACTCTGGGGGCTCAAGTCTACGCGACTACACCAAGACCCCTCCGCCGTAAGCGGCCTCTGGGTCCAGGCTCCAGTCTCCGGACTACTTCTTCGCTGTAAGCGGCCTCCGTGTCCAGGCACCAGTCTTCGGACTACTCCGCTCCAAAATCCAGCCCATGCGGCTACCTACGGACCCTGGGCTGCGACGAGCGACAAAGGACTGTAGTAGCGGTCTACTGAGAGACCATGTACCTCTAGATCTAGCCTGGCTACTTACGGATCTACTGCTGTAAGCGGCTATACGCCCTAGCACTACTTAGCCCTAGGCGGCCTCCGGGTCGTGGCGACTACTCTGTAACTACGGCCCTGGCCACCTAGGTGTACTTCTTCAGTAATAAAGTTTGATTGTCCATCAACTGTTTTACTGTCTTCTTCCCTCAACGGGACTACTACTGCCGAGTACGACTACTCGCGACAACTCCACGATGAGATTAAGTTTTTCGGCGACTTGATCTGCAATAGGTGCCATCTGCTCCAGTAGCTTCGCATACTGCTCGTCGGTGCAATTGGCGGCTAGTCCGCCAGCGACTACGTCTACGGGTGCCTTCAGGAAGTACGACTTCATGAAGGCCAGCACTTGGTTCGGGATTGACTTCGCCAGATGCTTCACGTAGGCCGCTAGCCGACTGGGGGCTTCCTTCAACCGATCCACCAGCGGCGTTATCTTGGGGCCGCCAGGATGAGGCACCAGCAGCCTCGTGATGGGGAGCGCGGCCTCCTCGAGTTCCTTGAGCTGCGCCCGCAGCTTCTCGCAATCCTCGTTCAGCTTCTGCAATGATTTGTAGCAGTTGACGAGGTCACGGTCTGATGCAATACGGAGCTCCATGTGCTTGTCGCACTCGTAAGCAAGCTCCTTATAATCTAACTCCGCACTCGGCGGGCCTCCCCGCTCCCGGTAGAAGAGATTCTTCGGATCGGTCTCGAAGTCTTCACCGCTCTACCCGAGTCTCAAGCTCTGCAAACAACAAGGCACAGCGGGTTAGACTACCTCTCGACCTCCAACAAGTACTCAACAAGACAAGTGGTGTACCTTTGTTCTTGTTGCGGAGCGACTTGTTCTTCCACGCCAAGTCGTCGCTCTTCGCCTGCATCTGAAGGACCGATACGGCGAACCAGAGAGGGGGGGAGTGAATGGGAGCCGATAAAAATTCTTCTCGAAGGAGATCGAAACTCCAACAAGATGAACACGGCTTCCAACACACGTCTCCGACTCACTACCAAGGTTGGTCAAGCCCACGTAGCCACTGGAGTGCCACTGGACCTAGGAACCAACACACAACCTTCCGACCCGAGAAACGCAGCGGAAAAACCAAAACTCGAGTCTACAGACCCACACCGGTCGACCGGTGAGCACCACCGGCCGACCGGTCCCCGCCGGTGAAACCGAGCAACTTTCACTAAGTGGCTCTACACCGGTCGACCGGTGAGACACACCGGTCGGTACCGATGGCACCGAAAGCCCCCAAGGCACCAAACAGCCAACCGACCACCAAACGGACCCAAACTCGAAACGAGCCAGCAACACGGGACAACAACAAACACACCAAGACGTTCACCCGAGCAAAATCCCACAAGGGCTCGCACCGGTCAGACCGGTCAAGAGCACCGGTCAGACCGGTGTAGCCTGGGCAGCTCGGGATGAACAGCACCCGCGGGTCAACTCCCCCAAATCCAAAACTCGATCTCCCGAATCGCTCCACGGACTTGAACAAGACTTTGGGGATATCAGGAACACCTCATGAGGAGTCCATAGCCAAGTGTAATCCCACCAAATCTCGTCCAAAAAGGAGGAATCGAAGAAATCCCGCCGAAAGCACCTTCAACCCAAGAACTCAAGAAACCCCCAAAATCGAGCACTTTTACTCACGGATTTGGGAGGGGAATCACAGCCCAAAGAACCACGAAGGGTTCCCACAAATTTCCCCCATCAAATCCCCAAGAGAAAAGCCCCGAAAACACCCCAAAGAAATCACGAAGAGAGGGCTCCGAAAATCACCACCAAGAACCACCGGGGAAAACACATCCAAACCTTGAGGAACCACGCCGAATCATCTATACATGAAACAAAGGTTCGTACAAGGTCTAGCAAGCCGCCCGATCATCCATCCCTCTCTACAAGATCTCTCCGTGAAGCTCTCTTGCTAGTCCTAAGGAAAACCTAGAGAAAATAGGTGGAAAATAGGAAAACTAATGAGCTAGGGTTCCAAGAGTTGGCTGCCATCCTCTCACCTCTTGGGTTATATGGAGGCAACCGAATGTCTAAAATGCCCTTCTCTAACAACTAGGGATACAAGCCCCTCAAGGGCGGATTTGGAATTCTTGATGTCTTCACCATCGGACGGATGCCCCCGCCGACCGCACCTCGCGTAGCCTCGACGCAAGCCATGCGATCCCGACGCGTGTCCTCCGCTTCGAAGATTCCGGACCGCGTCGTCGCACACGGCCGACCGGTGCTCCTCACCGGCCGACCGGTCCCCACCGGCCGGGACCGGCCGACCCACCGGCCGACCGGTCCGGTGCCGTTGCACCTCCGTCTTCGGTTCTCCGGTCTTGGCTTTGTGGATCAACCAAGGAACCCGGTGGTTTTCTCGGTGAACCACCGGAAACCCCGCGAACTCGGTGTAGCCTCCGCCAATCTCCACTCATGACTTGGCTCCCACGTAGTCCCGGCTCGACCTTGGTTTTGAGGCTCAACCAAGAAACCGTCCACGACTTCATCTTGCTCGTTCATGCCACCATGCGGTCCGCACTTGACCCCCGCCGGCCACCGGGTCCCTCGAACAAAGCCTACTTGTCTTCTCCACACCCGGAGGCCTCACCGGCGACGACCTTTCGCGCTTGTTCTTCACCCGCACCAACACGAGTCAAGCCGCAACCTCGCACCCGCAATACTTAGCCAAGAATCGGTCCACACAACGTTGTCAATCACTCATCACACAAGGAAGCGACCATCCACCGGTCCTCGAACCACACATGGTCCTCAATCTCCCCCTTGATGAGTGCATTGACAACACCCACACGAAAGTAACAAGAGAGAAAAGAAAAAGAAAAGAAACGAACAAAAAGAAACTCCAACAAGCGATCGAAAGCCAAACAAAGGCAAAGAGCAAGATCACTTGAAGAAGACAAGTCTCGGACCCCTTAGGCAAGGGCAACGGCTCGACACATCCGAGACAAAACAAAGCTCAAGCAAAGAGCGCAAACCACCAAAACAAAGCTCGAACACCACAAAGAGCTCCCCCCCGCACACATGCAAGCTCCCCCGAACCAATGCAACTCCCCCGGATGAATGCATGCAAGAAACCACATGAAACAGGGGCAGCTGCACAGCAACTTCACTCACACCGGTCGGACCGGTCATCACCACCGGTCGGACCGGTGCCCAACATATGTACGGGACCAGCACTCACACCGGTCGGACCGGTGCTCATCACCGGTCGGACCGGTGTACAACGGGAGCCCGAAATGGCTCGAAACCACCTGAAAACCTTCTAAACGCGACCAACAAGCCATTTCAAGCTCAAACTTCTCCCCCTTGTTGGCAATGCATGAATCAAGCCAAAAATGCAAAACTTGCAACCTAGAGCTTCTCAAATAGACAAAATTCAACAAAGAATGCTACACATGTCCAAATGAGCAAGTTAGGTACTCTACGGCTTCGTATCGATCTCAACTACATGATCACCAAGTTTCACAACCATTGGACGAAGCTAAGATGGATTTTGGCAATTTTGCGAAAAACTCGCCTCTCATGAGCAAAGTCCTAAACATGATCAAAGCATATCAAAATGGCAAAGCCACACAAACTTCATGCTAGGACAGCTATTCTAACCATAAGACCATCACAAACACCCACAAGCACCTCATGTCATGTCAAAGCCACCGAGCCATGTGCCTACTTCTATGTATGAGACTTCTCATTGGTAGGCATCATGCAACGGTTTAGCACCCAAAGCAAATTAAATTCAGCACATATGACATGGGAGCACATTTTCCAAGCATTTTTCATTTCATTTTCAGATTTGTAAATGGTACATGAAATGTCTTTGCGACAAAAAGGAACTTATGCTCCTCCACAAGATAAATCAAGAGGGCTAAACATTCATGATGGCAAATGAGCCTTTGGCCCCATATGATCAGTAAACTAGCTATCCAACCACAAATTAAGCATAGCAAGGCCACAAAAACATGTCAAGAGCATGTAAAGGCATTTACACATGAGAGAGCATACATGTGACATTTTTCAAAAGCATAGCTATCAACCATGGATTATTCATCAAGATCATCAAGAGCTAAGCCGAACTAACCGTAGCATACCAAACAAGCTCACAAAGACATATATCTCATTCCATGGTGAACAATTTATATGAGAGAAGCTTTTCCTAACCAATGCATATGATACAAGATGCATGCAATCTAAGATACAAGGATGCCTATACATCATGTTACATATGCCATGCCAAAATGCAAGAAATGCACAAATGAAAGCTGTACATATGCTACAAACCGGCTCCTCAAGGGGAGGCAAAACAGGCTCGACACCACCGGCAAAAGAGAGCTCCCACACACCCAACTCAAAAAATCAAACACACACCAAGTTCCCCCCGCAAACGAGTGAAAGTGGCTTGATCTAGGGGTTTGGTGAAAATATCGGCTAGTTGGTCATGTGTGGGTACATGGATCAAAGCTATCTTTCCTTTCTCGACGTTGTCTCTCAGAAAATGATACCTCACTTCTATGTGCTTGGTTTTGGAATGGAGCACTGGGTTCTTTGCAACGCTTATGGCACTGGTGCTATCACATTGAAGTGGGACATGGGTATACTCCTCACCAAAGTCACTCATGGTGTAGGTGATCCAAAGGAGCTGAGAGCAACAACTAGCAGCCGCAACATACTCGGCCTCGGTCGTGGATTGAGCAACACTTGACTGCTTGCGGGAAGACCAAGACACCAAAGAAGAACCCAAAAGCGGCAAGTCCCGAAGTGGACTTCCTATCCAACCGACACCGGCAAAATCCGCGTCCGAAAAACCATGAAGCGCCAAAGAGGAGGACGCGGAGTACCAAAGGCCGAAGTCGGGAGTGTGACGCAAGTACCCGAAAATTCTCTTCACCGCTTGCCGATGCGAAGTCCTCGGAGACGCTTGAAAACGAGCGCATAGACACACTGAGAACTGTATGTCCGGCCTCGTCGCCGTCAAGTAGAGGAGTGACCCGATCATGCTCGGTACTCCTTCCGGTCCACGTGTTCACCTTCCTCGTCCGCATCAAGAGCCGTAGTCGTACTCATCGGCGTCGTCATAGCCTTGGAGTCCTCCATCTTGAACTTCCTCACAATGTCCTTGGTGTACTTAGCCCGGTGCACAAATGTTCCTTCCTTTGATTGCTTGATTTGTAGCCCGAGGAAGAACCGCAACTCACCCATCATGCTCATCTCGAACTCCCCGCTCATATCATCCGCAAACCTTGCAACAAGAGAGTTAGACGAGCCACCAAAGACAATATCATCCACGTACACCCGCACAATCGGGATATCTCCGCCCCGCCTCAAAGCAAAAACAAGGTCCGATCGACCTTCCCCATCTCAAAGACTCTCTCAAACAAGAACCCCCTCAACCTCGCCATACCAAGCTCTAGGCGCCGCTTCAACCCATACGAGCGCCTTCCTCAACTTGTACACCGGTGGGGGTACTTCTCACTCTCAAACCCCGAGGTCGCCTCACATACACTTCTTCCTCCAAGACACCATTCAGAAAAGCACTCTTCACATCCATTTGGTGCAACTTGAACCCTTTAGCCACAGAAAAGGCTAGAAGGATCCTAATCGCCTCCAAACGGGCTACGGGAGCAAAGGTCTCCTCGTAGTCGATCCCCTCCTTCTGATTGAACCCCTGGACAACAAGTCTCGACTTGTTCCTCACAACCTCACCCTTCTCTCCCTCTTTGTTTTTCCACACCCACTTGGTACCAATCGGCTTACACCCTGGGGGAGGGTCAACCAACTCCCACACCTGATTCCTCTCAAAGTTCTCCAACTCCTCATGCATCGAGTTAACCCAATTGTGATCAGATAGTGCGTGTCCAATGTCTTTGGGCTCGAAAGAAGCAACAAATGCAGCATGAGCAAAATGGGAATTGTTTCGAACCCTCGACCGTGTAGTGCGTTCATTCATGTCGCCGATGATCCTCGAAGCTGGGTGATCCACTTGAACTCGCCGGGGAGATTCTCGCCTCGAAGCTACTTCCCCCTCAACATCAGCTTCTCCTTGTTCTTGATTTGTCGTCGTAGGTGTAGCAGAGGGTCCATCCATCATCGTAGTCGAAGTAGTGGGTACATGTTCGGCGGGGGCACCACACCGCCATCTTCATCATCACCATGTTCATGCTCCTCCTCCCGAAAGATCTCCTCGCCAAGCTCATCATCACCCGCACACTCAAAAACCGGTCGACTACGTGGCTCTGTCTCGTCGAAGGTTACCTCGCAAGTCTCCACGATTTGGTTAGTTTCAAGATTGAGCACACGATATGCTCTAGAATGAGATGCATAACCAAAGAAAATGCCATCGACGGACCTAGCCTCAAACTTATCCAACTTCTCGCCTTTCTTCGGAATGAAACACTTGCAACCAAAGACATGGAAGTGACTCACCTTGGGTGTGCGACCATGCATCAACTCATAGCATGTCTTCTTCTTGTGCACTCGAGGTATATCCCGTTCGACACATAGCATGCGGTATTCACCGCCCTCGGCCCAATACCTCCTCGGAGTCCTATGCTCATCAAGCATCGTCCGAGCCATCTCGCACAAGGTCCTGTTCTTCCTTTCCACAACACCATTTTGGGGAGGCGTATACGGACTCGAAAACTGGTGCTCAAGACCCAAATCATGACAAAAGGTTTCAAAACGAGAGTTCCTGAATTCCGAGCCATTATCACTGCGGATAGCTCGTATGGCATCTCCGTGCCTCTCGTTCCTCAACCTCAAGACTAGATCTCGAACAAAACCAAACGTCTCCCCCTTATCCTCGAGAAAGAACACCCACGCATACCGAGAATAGTCGTCCACCACAACAAGGACATACCACTTCCCACCCGCGGATCGCACACGAGCCGGGCCAACAAGGTCCATATGGAGCAGCTCGCATGGACGCTCGGTCATCACATCGGTGAGAGGCGGGTGAGAAGAGGCCACCATCTTGGCATGCCTACACGGAGCACAAACCAACTCTTTCTCAAGCCTCAACCGTGGCAATCCTCGGACCAAATTGAGTTTACTCAAGCGAGACAAAAGGTCAAAGCTCAAGTGACCCAACTTCCTATGCCACTTCCACAACTCACACGAAGAACCGGCCAAGAAACAACGCTCCACACCCGAAGACCGAGAAAAATCAGCACGAAACACCGACCCTCGGGAACGACCATACGGACAAGGTCCCCTCGAGAGTCCACAATCCGAGAACCACCGAGGCCGAAACAACACCTCAAAGCCCTCATCCAACAAGCGGGACACGAGAAAGCAAATTGTACCCCGGCGATTGAACAAGAGCAACACGCCTCCGAGTGATCTTGTCACTCACTTTTATCTCACCTTCTGAAAGCACACGCCCACGCCCATTGTCCCCAAAAGTGATGTACCTCTTCGTCACCACCGGGACGAGACTTGAGAACCACCCCTGTCTCCGGTCATATGCCTCGAACAACCGGAGTCAATCAACCAAATGTTCTTCAAGTCTCCCACCTGAAATTCAAAAATAGGCACGTGAGCGAACAAACGACTCAAAGATCGGGGTTAGTACCAAAGGAGGAAAACCAGTGCCGAGCCATTTGCTCGAAAGTGGGGTTAGCACCAACCAAAGCATCTCTCCTACCAAAACTACCTCCACGAACACCACCACGGTAACCACCCCGAGGGAACCACCCTCTCTCGCCCGGAGGAGGACCAAAACCACGCAAGAAAGCCCGTGGAACGTCCTTCCTCTCCAACTCAACGCCACGACTCCTCCAATCCCCGTATTGAGCACGAGGAGGAGAACGCCTAGCAAGCCGACCACCGCACCCTTTCCGGCCCAACCACCGAACCACGACCACCGAAACAACCCTCGCACCCGTACGAGCTCGAAACCCGAACATCCCGTCCGTCTGTGCCCGCACCGGTCGACCGGTGCCCCACACCGGCCTCGACCGGTGTGACTCGGGGCAGCAGCCTCCACCTGCAGCCTTCTTCTCTCCCCAAGCCCGAACTGTCCTCACAATCGCCTTGCCCCTGGGCATCTGCATACGAGGCTCAAGTACACCATTGGAAGGGTGGTACTTGTCCTTGTTAGCCCACTCCTTCTCCATTCTCTCCTCTCGCTTCCTCTTGAAGCAAAACTCCTCCTTATGGCCATCTCTCCCACAATAGCCACAATGGAACCTCACAAGCTTAGGCTTTGGCTTGGGATGTGGTCGCTCACTCGGTTTCTCTCCACTCAAACCCTCCACCGGTTTCTCACCACTAGCCTTCTCACTCTCCTTCCCAAAGAACACTTTCCCCGAAGTGCTCACAAACTTGATAGGCTTTTGTAGGTCATTTGTGGGTGTAGGAAACACGGGTGGAGCTGGGGTTGTGTCTACTCGGTTCCTTAGATGGTTAGGTTTTGGTGGGAAATCATTTTTGTGGTGGGTTTTTGGTGGCTCCGGGATATTCTCTCCACTTCCCTCACCAACCTTGTTTGCCCCAAGCCCCTCACCATCTTGCCTCTTAAAGGCCTCGATCATCATCCTCAACTGAGGCTCATGACCGGACAACCAACCCATCAACTTCCTCAAATCATCATTCTCATCCTGCAAACGATCAACATAATGTGCAAGCTCCAAATTTTTCAATGCATGCATTTCACGGGTAGAGCAAGATGTAGGCATGGGTTCCTTCAATTTAGCCTCGAGCGAACTAGTGTAAGCATGCATCTCATCAATCTTAGCATGCAAAACGGGGCAAGAAGTGCAAGCACCTAGCAAAGCGAGGTCTAGACTTAAGCTCGGCCACTTCAACCCTAAGCACATCTAGTTCCTCACACTTGGAGGCATGCTTCTCCTTAAACAAAGCAAGATCAGCAAGGAATATGGAGCAATCAGCACAATCATTCTCATCAGAAACAACAGGGCTAGCCTTAAGCGAATCAATCTCAAGCTTGCTATCTAGCACCTGTGTCTCTAGCTCAGCCACTCTAGTCCTAGCATCCTCGAGTGAAGCTCTAAGCTCTTTCCTCATTTTCTTGGCCTCTCTAAGCATGTGTTGACGGTTAATAGTTGTATCAAAGTTCGTTTGTGACTTGCAAGCGGACAAGTCTCCCGTCGTAGTCAAGGGACCCTTCTTCCCTCGAGTGGTGAACCCAAGGTATCGAATCCGTGGAACAATGTGCAACGCAAGGATTCAATCTAGTAAAGCAAGGTAAAGCTATCTAATGAAGACAAGTTGCATCTAATCTACTAACTCATAAAGAAAACGAATCTAATCTAATCTACTAAAGAGGTAGCAAGAGAAAACAAGAGATAACCGATCTAGAGAATCTAGATCATGCTTATGTTGTAGCTCCAAACAAGATAGATGAAGATAGAAAAGCGAATCTCATTAAAAGCATCTTTAAATCGTGGCCTTCCCATCCGACTCCGAAAACATCCGCCTTTCGAGACCCCCGTTCGTCACAACGTATCCCTATTCATGCGGGGAGCTTAGGGCGAGTTCGATAGAACAAGTTGAAATCACTTGGCCGGTCCGGTATGCACCTCTAGCCACCGCGGCTACAAGAGCACCCTATGTAATCTAGCTATAGACTAGATCGTAGAAGAAGCAAAACCAAGAAGAAATCAAAATCATCGAGAAGGCACTTAATCGCTAGAAATCGGATTCACTTACAAACTTCACCATGAATGATTACATGAACAAGATCACCACCGGGGCCCTCCCTCGATCTTGATCCTCGCTCCGAGCTCCGACGTGGTCTTCCATGCAAGGTTCCCACGTCGGCCGGGGAAACCCTAGACAACTAGCACGACCCTCATCTTCAAGTTGGTGTCCCTCAAGCTTCTCTCGCTCCTCGGCGGCGGAATACGACTTCGGTTCGCGTGGCTCTCGGTCGGGGGAATATAAATAGCCCGATTGGCGGCTAGGGCAAAGGAGGACGGATTTGGGCCCTAAATGGGCTCGGGCCGACCGGACCGGGCCGGCCGGCCCGGGCCCATTTAGGCCCGGCCCCGTGGGCTCCTTTGCCCGAGGTCGGTTCCCTTGCTTCCCGGATGCTTCCCCCTTCGCATGTAGGTCCATGTCGTCGGTTTCTCTCCGAATTGGACTCAACTCCTTGTCTTGCAAGATTCAGGCACTTTTCCGGTCGGGTCCCCGGAGTCCGTCGTCTTCTCGGATCAAGTCCCCGGCTTCTTGGAGTTAATTTTGCTTCATTGCATGACTTGTTCAGGACTTCAAGGTCTTGTCATGAGGTGCTTGATGAACTTATCCCGAAAGTCTTGCATTCAACACTAAATCCCTGCATAATCATTAAACTCCAAAACCGACATGCACACGTGAACTTGTTATACCACGGGGGTTAGTACCAATGGATAAGGTATAAAACTCATGCCAACACCGAAGGTAAACTCATGGCTAGGTTGACGGATTTTCACCGTCAACAGCATGTCATCACGGTTATCAAGCAAAGAGCCAAGCCTCTCATTCTCCTGGCGCAAGAAGGGAAGTTCATCACGCACCTCGTCGTCGGACTCAGAGTCCGAGTCGCTCTGTGTGCTCTTCTTGCCGCCGAGCTCAACGCCATGGTGCGGGAAGCCATCTCTCGCGAAGCGGCTCGGTCCGCTCGGGTTCTTGGACGACTTCTTGTTCTTGCGGCGATCTCCCTCGTCTTCGGCCGCCGCTCGAGCTCGAGGTGGAGTACGCGGAGCTCGGAGTCGACGTCGCTCGCTCCAACCATCGCTCGGGCCTTGCCTCGGCCCTCCTTCTTCCTCGATCGTCGCTCGTCCTTGTACTTGTTCTTGTGCTTGCTCTTGTGGTCGCGCCTCGAACGGTACTTGCCATCGTTCATCCTCGGCTTGTGCTTGTAGTTGTCCTTGTTCTCGGCCTTCTCGGGCGGTCGGCGACGAAGTGTCCCGCTTGCCGCACCGGAAGCAAGTCCTCGTGTTCCTCCTCATGTTCACACGGTTCTCGTGCGGCCTCTCGAACCGCCTCGTCAACAGCGCCAGCTCGTCCTCTCCAAGGTCATCAAACTCCTCATCTGGCATAGACATCAAAGAGGAAAACGAGAACATCCTGGTGGATGGGTTAGAGTTAGTCTTTCCTTTGGAACCACCAACGAGGGCAAGACTATGGGAATCGGTCGGTCCCTCGAGCTTGGCGGTCATGCCCCTATCCACCTCGGCCCGACTTGAGCTTCGAGAATAGCTCGTTCACCGTCGTAGTATCATACCGCTCCGACTCGACTATGGCCTCGAACTTTCCGCCCCATATCGTACGATCCAAAGAGTGTAAGAGCTTGACCGCTCTATCATGATCATCGTACGGGAGCACGTCCACATTGGCCCTCATGTTGTTCACCACCACCGTGAACCTGCGAAACAAGGCATCGATGGACTCACTGGGGAGATGAGTGAAATTCTCGTACTCTCTCCGTAGGTCGCATACAACCGTGCTCGAACACGGGCGTTCCCAACATGAGCCTCCTTCAACACCGCCCAAATCCTACAAGCCAAGTGCTCGGTGTGCACCCGATCGAACTCGGGCCGACACAAAGCACAAAACAAGTAGTCGACCGCCTTATTGTTGGCGTCGAATCCGTCCCTCGACCCCCGGAGCAAGGAAATCCATCGGCTGGACATAGCCCGTGTCCACCGTGACATCCCAAAAGCGGCCGACCCTTTCTCGCGGAGGAACGCACCCATCCGCTTGCTCCACATCCGGTAGTTCTTGCCATCGAAGTGTGGAGGACCCGAACCCCGTTCCCGGTATGCCATCCTTGGATCTTAGACTCGGTTAGAGTCAATAAAGACCCGAACCGGCTCTGATACCACTTGAAGGACCGATACGGCGAACCGAGAGGGGGGGGGAGTGAATGGGAGCCGATAAAAATTCTTCTCGAAGGAGATCGAAACTCCAACAAGATGAACACGGCTTCCAACACACGTCTCCGACTCACTACCAAGGTTGGTCAAGCCCACGTAGCCACTGGAGTGCCACTGGACCAAGGAACCAACACACAACCTTCCGACCCGAGAAACGCAGCGGAAAAACCAAAACTCGAGTCTACAGACCCACACCGGTCAGACCGGTGAGCACCACCGGTCAGACCGGTCCCTGCCGGTGAAACTGAGCAACTTTCACTAAGTGGCTCTACACCGGTCAGACCGGTGAGACACACCGGTCGGACCGATGGCGACACGAAAGCCCCCAAGGCACCAAACAAAGCCAACCGACCACCAAACGGACCCAAACTCGAAACGAAGAAGCAACACGGGACAACAACAAACACACCAAGACGTTCACCCGAGCAAAATCCCACAAGGGCTCGCACCGGTCGGACCGGTTAAGAGCACCGGTCGGACCGGTGTAGCTCGGGCGACTCGGGATGAACAAGACACCCGCGGTCAACTCCCCCAAATCCAAAACTCGATCTCCCGAATCGCTCCACGGACTTGAACAAGACTTTGGGGATATCAGGAACACCTCATGAGGAGTCCATAGCCAAGTGTAATCCCACCAAATCTCGTCCAAAAAGGAGGAATCGAAGAAATCCCGCCGAAAGCACCTTCAACCCAAGAACTCAAGAAACCCCCAAAATCGAGCACTTTTACTCACGGATTTGGGAGGGGAATCACGGCCCAAAGAACCACGAAGGGTTCCCACAAATTTCCCCCATCAAATCCCCAAGAGAAAAGCCCCGAAAACACCCCAAAGAAATCACGAAGAGAGGGCTCCGAAAATCACCACCAAGAACCACGGGGAAAACACATCCAAACCTTGAGGAACCACGCCGAATCATCTATACATGAAACAAAGGTTCGTACAAGGTCTAGCAAGCCGCCCGATCATCCATCCCTCTCTACAAGATCTCTCCGTGAAGCTCTCTTGCTAGTCCTAAGGAAAACCTAGAGAAAATAGGTGGAAAATAGGAAAACTAATGAGCTAGGGTTCCAAGAGTTGGCTGCCATCCTCTCACCTCTTGGGTTATATGGAGGCAACGAGAATGTCTAAAATGCCCTTCTCTAACAACTAGGGATACAAGCCCCTCAAGGGCGGATTTGGAATTCTTGATGTCTTCACCATCGGACGGATGCCCGGCCGACCGCACCTCGCGTAGCCTCGACGCAAGCCATGCGATCCCGACGCATGTCCTCCGCTTCGAAGATTCGGACCGCGTCGTCGCACACCGTCGGACCGGTGCTCCTCACCGGTCGGGGACCGGTCGGACCCACCGGTCGGACCGGTGCGGTGCCGTTGCACCTCCGTCTTCGGTTCTCCGGTCTTGGCTTTGTGGATCAACCAAGGAACCCGGTGGTTTTACGGTGAACCACCGGAAACCCCGCGAACTCGGTGTAGCCTCCGCCAATCTCCACTCATGACTTGGCTCCCACGTAGTCCCGGCTCGACCTTGGTTTTGAGGCTCAACCAAGAAACCGTCCACGACTTCATCTTGCTTCGTTCATGCCACCATGCGGTCCGCACTTGACCCCGCCGGCCACCGGGTCCCTCGAACAAAGCCTACTTGTCTTCTCCACACCTGGAGGCCTCACCGGCGACGACCTTTCGCGCTTGTTCTTCACCTGC
This sequence comes from Cenchrus americanus, assembly GCA_947561735.1. Taxonomy (NCBI): domain Eukaryota; kingdom Viridiplantae; phylum Streptophyta; class Magnoliopsida; order Poales; family Poaceae; genus Cenchrus; species Cenchrus americanus. The sequence continues at coordinate 156,542,068 of OX387242.1, read as the reverse complement.
ACCAACACGAGTCAAGCCGCAACCTGCACCTGCAATACTTAGCCAAGAATCAGTCCACACAACGTTGTCAATCACTCATCACACAAGGAAGCGACCATCCACCGGTCCTCGAACCACACATGGTCCTCAGCATCTCCTGGATGTCATTGTGGTACTTGGCGAAGGCGGTATCCAGCTTGGACTGCATGGCGGCAGCGTGCTTCCGGGACTTCACAAGTTGGTCCTCCAGCGTCTCGGCCCGAAGCACCGCGTCGCCGTACCCCTGAAGCATCTCCCACTTCAGGCGGGACCTCTCAGCGACGTCCTACACAGACAACTCACATCAAATGGGTACTCAACGCTACAGGATTGACTACTCAAGAGTTACAGCTACTCACCTTCATCCACAGCTCGGCCTGGCGGACCGCCTCTAGATGCCGAGCCACCGTTGCCGGATCGACCAAGTCATCCACCAACAACTCGATTCCGCCACGACTACTCGTAGCGGCTTCGGTCATCGGTGCCGAGCGGATTGGCTCGCGTCTTGGATCTCTGGCGAGTGGACGACCACCTCCAGAGCGGGTTCTGGCAGCGTGGCGGCCTCCTCTCCTCCAGTCGTCGCGGCGGCTTCCGTGGCAGCCACCTCCATCGGCTCGGAGGCTTTGTGACAACCCGCCCAGGAAAATACCATACTATCGCCTAAGACCGATCCACTTTGGTCATTAAGCAATAAAAAAGTATCATCTTGTCATTAGTTGCTGGGTCAACGCCCGGTAAATCACTTAAAAAGCAACAAGGATCGAATATATGCATTAAAACTCACTCGAAGGCGAATCCAGAGATACAACAACATTAATATCCAAATTCGTACCCCGAGGGGTTTATTTATTACAAACCATAGTTTTTGCCATGACGAAATAGTTCAGAGTTTTCGAAAGCAGCGGAATTAAACTAACGGAAGCGGCAACACCATGGGAGGCCATCCATGATGCCTTCAGAAGTCGTCCTCCACCCACTCCAGCTCCCAGCTGGGCGGGATCTCCCCGGGCCACACATCACCGAAGGCATTACCTGGATCAACACATTATAGCAAGGCTGAGTATACTAATACTCAGCAAGACTTACCCGTCTGTCGGGGATAGCCTTAGGGGTCCCCTTTAACAACCGGGAAATCCCCACTTAAAACCTGCAACAAAGCCAAACACACTTTGCCTAACCATGCAGGATACAGCCCACGCCACAAGGACATCAAGGGCCCACCAAGGCGGCCCTCTTGAAGATCCCCTCGAGCAGGCTTCGCCTCGCTCGAGGGTGCGCCCCGCCCTCGGGCGGGCTCCGTCCCGTTCGAGGGGGTGCGCTCCCCTCGAGCGGGCTCCGCCTCGCTCGAGGGTCCGCCCCGCCCTCGACCGGGGTCCGCCTCGCTCGAGGGCGCCCCGCTCGCATGCGCCCGCCCCCGTACACGGGCATTTAACGCCCGACACCGGCGGGACGGCGCCATCATGCGCCGGGGGCTCGCGCCCGGTGCCACCGCACCAACTCCCCGGGGAGGGAGCCCATCCCCATCACCGTGGGGAGGGACCGTGCGGCGCGGCGGTGTCGGTCCCGTGACGCCGTGCGCTGCTCCAAGACGGCTAACGCGCCGAGCCCCCGAAGGGGGGCCGGCTACACCCTCGATTTGCTTTCTTGTGACCCTACAGGGTTAGGTGGAGGCACTAGGCCGGAGGAACGCCATCCCTGCCACTGTTACGGCATGGCCGCCGTCCCCGCGCGTGCAGGCGCACGCCTGGTGCTGTAGCAACAACTCCAGTACGGTGAAACGTATTGGAACGGGACGCCGTTTTACCTACTCCTGTACTCCGTACGGGCCAACGTCAGCAGCTCCCTCGAGCCCATCAGCAGACATCACCGCCATCCGCCGCCCTTCTATCCTCGAACCGCCACTGTTCGGGTACAAGATAGGCCATGATGGCCGGATCGCTGCAAGGATCGTCCGGACGGCCGCCCACTCTACAGCATAGCACGCCACGCCCCTTCACGTAGCTAGATAGCGCGGCGCGCATGTGATTCGCTCCCTCCTTGATCTATAAAAGGGGGACGAACCCTCCCTGCCGCGGGGAGAGGACGAAGAGAACACAGACACAACACAACTGGAGACAGGCTGCACCACGCACTTGCTCTCCAATTCTCCCACAACATCTTCCGCCATCACACCAGGGACTTGGAAGCCAGGCTTCCTCTCCCGCCCTGCTTGTAGCAGCCCCACTACAGGCACCCCCGGTGCTAAGTAATATAGTGCCTTGAGCACGCCACTGCTGGACGTACGGCCCCCTCAGTCGGAACTAGGATAAAAACTCTATGTCTCTTATTGCTTAGCATCGACCATTGAGGGATATACCACGACGCTTATTACTGGTTAGTGTCGGGACCACATTCCGCACCGACAGTTGGCGCCCACCGTGGGGCAATCTGAGCGCCTAAGGTCAATCCGTCAACTCCCTACATGGTGATCCGCACTGAGTACCGTGGTACACGCTACTGCATGGGCAGCTCGGACCCCCTCCCCGCCGGGTTCGAAATCCGGTTCGGAGGCCTGAACTTTCAGGCTACGGGAAATGGCTACCTCATGCGCCTCACCAACCGTGAGGAGCTCCGCGCGCGGCGCCAGGCCGGGTCCGCTCCGGTCCCCGCTGAACACACCACCACGGCGCAGACGCCCGCGAGCACGGACGCCGCGGGCCCGTCGATGCCACGACGTCGCCGCCGCTCCGGGCCGCGTTCGCGCCATGCGCGGTCCGAGCGACGGCGGGCCGAGCGCGCCGCCTCTCAGCACGGCGCGCCCCCCGCCACGATCTCCACCATCCCGGCGGAACAGTGCATGGTCTCCGGACCGCGCATCCCCATTGGGTTGCGTGGTGCCACGTCGGCCTACAACGCAAGCGTCAACACCACGATGCATAGGGTCCCGCCTGGTCGTCATGTCTTCGTCGCCAGGGATCCCGGCGCCTCAGTGGCTGACGAGTCGTCCCTGGGCTCCCTCGACACGTTGCCACCCTCCAACCGCCACGGGTACGCAGAATGGGACTTCTCCGGCGTGCCAGACCCAATCATGTTCAGGCGTTTCCTTGACGCCACGGACTACTGGTTCGGCTGCTCCGACGACTCCAGCACCGGAAGCTACGACCCCGCGCGGGAGTGCTACGCCGTCATCACCAACGACCCAGCCAATGCCGCTGGCGCGGTGGGCGGCGGAGACGGGGAGATCACGCCTTCCCAGGGATCGCCACACGCCTAGCCGCAGGGCCAAGTGCTCCTACCGGGGCCGACGCCGACGTGCAGTTGGCCCAAGCCCGCGAGCTCGAGGACAAGCTGAAGGAGGAGTACCGGACGGTGCGGCTGCTCCGCGCCTCGATGGCTGGAGAAGCCTCCGCTCGTGGCGAACGCGTGCGGGAGCTGGGCAGAAAGGCCCGCGACCGCATCAACGCCGACAACCCTGACATGCCGCCGCGGGCAAGTCAGAAGCTCGTTGCCGCCGCAACGCTGCTACGGGCCATGCCGGCACCCTCGACCCCTGAGGCACGAGACACCGCACCGCGAGGTGCAGACTCTCATCGAGCAAGCGGCCGTCCAGCAGGCCGAGAGCTCGGCGTCGCGCATCCGCCAACAAGGGGCCGCACAAGGGGGCGAACCCTCGGTCCACGCAGGAGGAGCGGCGGAGCGTCCCGCCAACTCAGGACGCGCAGCGGCCAAGGAACGGCTCCTTGACACGCGCAGAGCTCTGGACGGTGACGCTCGCAACGTCATCAACGCCCGCCGCACGAGCAAGGCGGACGCGCGAGCAGCGGTGGGCTACCACCCTCGACGGGGCGGACGCTACGACAACGGTGAGGACCGCTCCCCGACGCTGGAGCCCCCGGGGACCCGTGTGTTCAGCCGGGAGATCCGCGCGGCAGCCTTCCCCTAGCGCTTCCGCCAACCCTCGACCATTGTCAAGTACAACGGGGAGACGGAGCCCCGCGTGTGGCTCAATGACTACCGCTTGGCTTGCCAGCTGGGCGGGGCAACCAGCGACGAGGTCATCATCCGCAACTTGCCCCTGCACCTCGGCGATGCGGCCCGGACATGGCTCGAGCACCGCCCGCTCGACCAAATCCACAATTGGGATGATCTGGTCCGCACATTCGTGGGCAACTTCCAGGGCACGTACGTGCGCCCCGGGAATTCCTGGGACCTGCGCTCCTACACGCAGAAGCCCGGCGAGTCGCTGCGGGACTTCATACAACGCTTCTCCAAGCGCTGCATAGAGCTCCCCAGCGTGGCGCAATCCGAGATCGTGCATGCCTTCCTCGAGGGCACCACGTGCAGGGACCTTGTGCGGGAGCTGGGACGCAGCCCGCCCGCGGACTCCAACGAGCTGTTCGACATCGCCACCAGCTTAGCCTCAGGAGAGGAGGCCGTGGGAGCGATCTTCGACGGCAAGAAGGGCAAGCGCTCGGAAGACGCGCCCGCAGAGGGCAGCAAGTCCACGGAGCCCCACCGCAACGACAAGCGGGGCAAGAAGGGAAAGAAGCCGCACCGCGAGGCGCGCGGCGGGGGGCGCGACGGCGGTAATGCCGAGGCCCTCGCTGTTGACCCGGCTCGACGGGGCCCTCGACTGGCCCCTCGAGGCCCGGGGGTGTTTGACGACATGCTGAAGAAGCCATGTCCTTATCACAAGACCCCAGTAGACCACACCCTTGAGCAGTGCGACATGCTCAAGAAGTTCTATGAACGCGCCGCCACAAAGGAGGCAGAGGCCAAGAAAGACGGAGGAGATGGTGACGCCGGCGGCTTCCCCGCCGTGGAGAACATGTTCCTCATCTTCGGGGGACCCACCGTCGACATGTCGACCCGCTAGCGCAAAAAGGAGCGGCACGAGGTCCTCGCCGCGGAGAAGGCGCCTCCCTCCTTCCTCAACTGGTCGGAGGACGCCATCACCTTCAGCCGGGAAGACCATCCGAACCGCATCCCCAACCCGGGCCAGTACCCGCTGGTGGTCGACCCAATCATTGGGAACGCGCGGTTCTCAAAGGTCTTGATGGACGGAGGCAGCAGCCTCAACATCCTCTACGCGCATACGCTGCGCTTTATGGGGATCGGGTTGGACCAGCTGCGGCCCAGCACGAAGCCGTTCCATGGCATCGCGCCCGGCAAGCAGGTCCAGCCCCTCGGGCAGATCGACCTGCCAGTTTGGTTTGGCACCGCGAAGAATTTCCGCAAGGAGATCCTCACCTTAGAGGTGGTAGGGTTCAAGGGAGCCTACCACGCTATACTTGGGCGACCCTGTTACGCCAAATTCATGGCGGTCCCCAACTATACTTACTTGAAGATGAAGATGCCAGGACCGAACGGCGTCATCACCGTCGGCTCGTCCATCGAGCACGCATTCAGTTGCGACGTCGAGTGCGTAGAGCACGCAGAGGCGCTAGCGCTGGACGAAGCGCTGGTGACCACTTTGGAGAAGATGGTCAACGACGACCTCGACTCCGCCGCCAAGCACACCGGCACGTTCGAGGCCGCGGAGCAGACCAAGGAGGTCCCCCTCGATCCTTCTGCCCCCGAGGGCAAGGTGTTGAGGGTCAGCTCCACCCTCGACCCCAAATAGGAAGTGGTGCTCGTCGACTTCCTCCGCGCCAACGCCGACATCTTCGCGTGGAGCACCTCGGATATGCCAGGCATCCCGAGGGAGGTCGCCGAGCACTCCCTTGACATCCTGCCTCACGCCCGCGCCGTGCAACAACGACTCCATCGCTTCGACGAGGAGCGGCGACGGGCAATCGGAGCGGAGCTGCGGAAGCTTCTCGAGGCCGGGTTCATCAAGGAGGTGTTCCACCAAACGTGGCTAGCAAACCCCGTGCTTGTAAAGAAAAAGAATGGGAAATGGCGGATGTGTATAGACTACACCAGTCTTAATAAAGCATGTCCTAAAGTTCCTTTTCCTTTGCCACGTATTGACCAAATCGTCGATTCAACGGATGGGTGTGAATTGCTTTGCTTCCTTGATGCTTACTCCGGGTATCATCAAATAAAGATGAAGGAGTCCGACCAGCTCGCGACTTCGTTCATCACGCCGTTCGGGATGTTCTGCTACGTCACGATGCCATTTGGCCTCCGAAACGCAGGTGCAACGTACCAGCCCTGCATGCAGCACGTTTTCGGAGACCACATCGGGCGGACGGTCGAGGCGTATGTGGATGACATCGTCGTAAAGACCAGGAAGGCGGACGACCTAGTTGGCGACCTTGCCATCGCGTTCGGTTGCCTACGGGCCAATGGGATCAAGTTAAACCCCGAAAAGTGTGTCTTTGGAGTGTCGCGAGGCATACTCCTGGGATACATTGTCTCCCAACGGGGAATCGAGGCCAACCCCGAAAAGGTTGCGGCCCTCGAATGAATGGGTCCAATCCGGGACCTCAAAGGGGTGCAAAAGGTGCTGGGGTGCCTTGCCGCCTTGAGCCGCTTCATCTCGAGGCTCGGCGAGAAGGGCCTCCCCCTCTATCGCCTCCTCAAGAAACACGAACGCTTCTCCTGGACCGCTGAGGCCCTGGACGCGCTCGACAACCTAAAGGCGTCCTTAGCGCACGCCCCTATTCTCACGCCGCCGCAGGACGGCGAGCCCTTACAGCTCTACGTTGCCGCGACCACCCAGGTGGTCAGCGCTGTGATCGTCGTGGAGCGCACAGAGGAAGGGCATGCTTTACCTGTACAGAGGCCTGTCTATTACGTCAGCGAGGTCCTGTCAGACACCAAGACGCGCTACCCCCAGGTCCAGAAGTTGCTGTACGCGGTAGTCCTTGCGCGGCGCAAGCTCCGCCACTACTTCGAGGCCCACCCCGTCATGGTGGTCTCCTCTTTCCCGCTGGGGGAGATCATCCGCAACCCCGACGCCGCGGGCAGGATTGCCAAGTGGTCCGTAGAGCTGATGGGCGAAACGCTTGCCTACGCCCCGCGCAAGGCCATCAAGTCTCAAATCTTGGCGGATTTCGTCGCTGAGTGGACAGATACGCGAGCTACCGCCGCCCCCGCGCATCCAAGCGAGTGCTTGGACTGCGTTCTTCGACGGTTCGGTGATGAAAACAGGGGCGGGCGCGGGCCTGCTCTTCGTGTCACCCCTCGGGGAGCACATGCGCTACGCAGTGCGCCTCCACTTCCCCGCGTCTAACAACATGGTTGAGTACGAGGCCCTCCTCTGTGGCCTCAAAATTGCCATTGAGTTAGGCGTCAAGCGCCTCGACGTGCGAGGGGACTCGCAGCTCGTAATCGATCAAGTCATGAAGAACGCGAGCTGCCATGACGACAAGATGGAAGCCTACTGCAAAGCCGTGCGAGCCCTCGAGGACAAGTTCTACGGCATCGAGCTCAACCATGTGCCCCGCTGGTACAACGAGGAGGCGAATGAGCTGGCTAAAATTGCGTCCGGGCGGATTACCGTCCCCCCCGAACGTTTTCGCGCGCGACATCGCTCAGCCCTCGGTCGTCTTCGAGCCCCACCCCTCGAGTCACGCTGAACCCTCGGGGGCTCCCTCGAACCCAACGGGTGCGGAACCCATGGACGAGGACCCCTCGAACGAGGCGTACGTGCTCTCCCTTCTCGAGGGGTATGGCGCCTACGGAGATGACGTGATGGACATCGAGCCGGCTCCTATCAAAACGGACGGCGTGACAAATACATTGCACGGATGGCTCGAGGGGAACTCCCCGCGGACGGGGCCGCGGCCGGGCGCATCGCCGGGATGGCCAAGTCCTTTGCCCTCGTTGACGGTGAGCCGTACAAGCGCGCCGCCTGCGGCATCCTGCGGCGGTGCGTGCCCATTCCGAAGGGCGCGAACTCTCGCGGGACATCCACGCCGGGATGCCGCGGCCATCATGCGGCGCCTCGTACCCTCGTCGGCAATGCGTTCCGCCAAGGCTTTTGCGGCCTACCGCGGTTGCGGACGCCAGCGAAATCGTACGCACCTGCGAAGGGTGCCAGTTCTACGCCCGCAAGTCCAACCTGCCCGCCCATGCCCTACAGACCATCCCCGTAACGTGGCCATTTGCCGTGTGGGGGCTGGACATCGTTGGGCCCCTGCGGAAGGCGCCCGGGGGCTTCACCCACTTGTTGGTCGCAATCGACAAGTTCTCAAAGTGGGTGGAGGTGCGCCCCATCACGAATCTCAGGGCAGAGCAGGCGGTAACATTCTTCACCGACATCGTCTACCGCTTTGGAGTGCCGAACTCCATCATCACTGACAATGGGTCCCAGTTCACAGGCAGGAAGTTTTTGGAGTTTTGCGACAAATTCCACATCCGTGTGGATTGGGCGGCTGTGGCACACCCACAGACCAACGGCCAAGTAGAGCGTGCCAACGGCATGATCCTACAGGGCCTTAAGCCCAGAATTTTCGACCAGCTCAACAAATCTGGGCGAAAATGGCTCCAAGAGCTACCATCGGTTGTGTGGAGCCTAAGGACCCCCCTCCCGAGCAGGGCCACTGGGTTCACCCCGTTTTTCCTAGTCCATGGTGCGGAGGCCGTCCTCCCCACGGACTTAGAATACGGATCGCCCAGGGTTCGAGGCTATGACGAGGATGCCAACCAGCGAGCCCGCGAGGACTCGCTGGATCAGCTGAACGAGGCACGCCTCGTAGCCTTAATGCATTCCGCAAGGTATCAACAGTCCCTAAGACGCTACCAAGCACGCAAGATACGTCGACGGGACTTCAGTGAAGGGGACTTGGTCCTATGGCTACGCCAAGACAACCGAGGGCGCCACAAGCTATCGCCCCCATGGGAGGGACCCTACGTTGTGGTGAAGGTACTCAAGCCCGGCACGTACAAGCTGGCCAACGAGGACGGTGAAGAGCTCACCAACGCTTGGAACATCCAACAGCTACGTCGCTTCTACCCTTAGCTAGGATTCCCAAGTATTTTTTGTTGTAAAAACCATATGACCAACGCCCCAGTTGGTGACAACTATGTAAACGCTTCAAGTCTAATAAAAAGGGCAACTCGGCTTTCCCCTGAAACCCAAGTTACCCTCAGGGGCTACTGCGGAGGGCACCCCCCCCAAAATGGTCCCATTTTCGCGCAAAAAACAAAAGAAACGCGCGCTAAGTTTGTTTTCTACTTCAACCCCGAGCAACGATTCGAACAGGGCGCAGGCGGCCTAGCGGAAGGAGCGCGCGAGCCAGAGATAGCCTACGCCGCGAGGATATGGCCCTTCTCTCTCGCCTCCAACCCGGCCCCCCCCCCCCCCCCCCCCCCCGCGAAAATCGAACTCCCCTAACTAGAATCTACTCGAGGAAGAAAGAGAAACAAAAAGCGTAGTAAACAAAAGACTTCATTTCGGCGGACGTTTATGTCAAAAACAACTTGTTCATTTACAAAGGCCGCGAAGCGCGAATGCGATACACAAATAAAAACGGGCCTAGCGCCCAGCGTCTTCGGGCGGGAGGAGCGGCGGCGTCGGCGGCGTCGGGAAGAGGAACTCCTCGAAGACTTCAGCAAGCGTCCCGGCGGTGTCGGCGGCAAGCGCGTCCACACGCTCCATCGCTACCTCGTCCTCGACACCCTCGGGAACGACGTAGCCCTCCGCCAGCGCCTCGAAGTTGACCTCGTAGTGGGATCGTACCACTCCGAGGGCCTTCTGGACGCCCGGATGCGGCGCCGGCGCATCCGCTCGGTGACGTGGCCGCCAAGGGCGCGCGAGCGGCGGACGGCCGAGGCGCCGCCCGTGCCTCGCCCTCCTCCACGGCTTGGCGAGGTCTCGAGGGCCGCACCATGCGGCTCCTGCGGCTCTGCTCGGAGGAGTTATAGGAAGTCCGGTGCCTCGGCCCGCTCAGCTGCATGCCCCAGAGCGGTGCGCAAGCCTGGAGTCACCAAGACAAGAAAGAAATCAGAAAAAGGAGTGCGAATGCCCAAACAGAAAACCAACCAAACAAGAGTCAAGCAGCAGCTCACCTTCGACTTGCTTCCTCTCCGCCTCGAGGTCGCGGCGCACGGCCTCGACCGCCAGCTCGAGGCGCTTGACGGTCTCACCTTGCTCCTGGAGGGCCAGCTCCTGGTTTGCATTTGTAATGCTGAGCACAATCAGCTCGCCCTCGGCCTTGGAGAACGCGGTGTTCCGCTCCTCCCGGCGACTCGCGCCGCCTCGCGAGCGACGCGCTCCTGCTCCAGCGCCAACCGGGCGTCGACGAGGGCGGCTTGCTCCTACTGGAGCCGCTCCTCAGCCCCTTGGCGGGCGGTTGTTGACGGTTAATGTTTGTATCAAAGTTCGTTCGTGACTCGCAAGCGTACAAGTCTCCCGTCGTAGTCAAGGGACCCTTCTTCCCTCGAGTGGTGAACCCAAGGTATCGAATCCGTGGAACAAATGTGTGACGCAAGACTTAATCTATTAAAGCCAAATAACTGCAATCTTCAATAAAGAACCAAATACATCTAAGTAAAAGACATGAAACGAATCTAATCTACTAAAAACCGGAGAAAACAAAGTAAGATTGGGTAGATAAACCGATCTAGAGGGATCGGGGTAAGCCTTTTGTTGAAGTTCCAAGCAAAAGAAGAAGTAGCAAATCGAATCTTAATAAAAGCCTCTTTAAATCGTGGTTTCCGTCCAAATCCGAAAACATCCGCCTTTCGAGACCCCCGTTCTGTCACAACGTATCCCTATTCATGCGGGGAGCTTAGGGCGAGTCAAAAGACAAGTCGAGATTCTTTCGGAAGATCCGGCGTGTACCTCTAGCCACCGCGGCTACAAGAACACCCTATGTAATCTATCTCGAGAATAGAATTGAAATAAGCAAAGCCGATCGAAAAACGAAATCTTCGAGGAAACACTTGATCGGCCGAGAAAAGATTCAACTTGATAATTCAACTATAACAATGATACATACGCAAGATCACCACCGGGATCCTTCCTTGATCTTGCTTCTAGCTCCGGAACTCCGACGTGGTCTTCCGTGCAAGGTTCCCACGTCGGCTAGGGGAACCCTAGTCAACTAGCTCGACCCTCTCCTCTCCTAGATGATGTCCCTCTCTTCTCTGCTTCTCGGCGGCCGAAGACGAAATCTTCTGCGTGGCTCTCGGTCGGGGGACTATAAATAGCCCGATCGGCGGCTAGGGCAAAGGACGACGCATTTGGGCCCTAAATGGGCTGGGCCGACCGGGCCCGGGCCGGCCCGCCCGGGCCCATTTAGGCCCGGGCCCGCGGGCTCCTTTGCCCGAGGTCGGTTCCCTTGCTTCCTGGATGCTTCCCCCTTCGCATGTAGGTCCATGTCGTCGGTTTCTCTCCGAATTGGACTCAACTCCTTGTCTTGCAAGCTTCGGCACTTTTACGGTCGGGTCCCCGGAGTTTGTCGTCTTCTCGGCTCGAGTCCCGGCTTCTTGGAGTTAGTTTTGCTTCATTGCATGACTTGTTCGGGGCTTCAAAGTCTTGTCATGAGGTGCTTGATGAACTTACCCCGAAAGTCTTGCATTCAACACTAAATCCCCGCATAAACATTAAACTCCAAAAACGACATGCACACGTGAACTTGTTATACCACGGGGGTTAGTACCAATGGATAAAGTATAAAACTCATGCCAACACCGAAGGTAAACTCATGGCTAGGTTGACGGATTTTCACCGTCAACATCTCCCCCATGCTTAAACCTTGCTCGTCCTCGAGTAAGCCTTCGATGAATATCATCATTGCTAAACAATGTTTAAACTTTGCATTTGATCATACATGAGAAAACATAATGCTCTCAAAATATTAATTCATTAAAGTTCCATAATGTACTAGCCTTCATCTCCACGGAGGGTGGATTCTTATTAAGCTTATCCCACAAGTATTAACATGCTCACAAAGTTTTAAATGGATCTCAGAATTTTTGAAATGAAGATCGAGATAAAGAAAAGCTAAACCAAATTCACAAATTTAAATCATCTCATGTATTGCTCATAAACTCTCATCTCACTTGTCTCTCAAGCCTATATATTCTACTCCTTTCCCTCTCATATATATGTGGAAGGCTTTATATGGAGCTTTGGGAAAGTTTAGTCCTAACAAGAATTTATAAGTGAGGTGTTGTCATAACAAGACAAGCTTCTCATGGTCTTACCGAGACTCGTCAAAAAGGTCATTGGAAAATAATGTTAAATCAAGGAGGGGAAAGAGAAAAATACACACACATTTAGATAGGTGGACATGTGCAAATGGCAGAGAGTGATCCCGAGGCACAAAAGAAGTCCTCGTTATCGGATTGCACATGGTTGGAAAATGAGAATGGATCTTTTTATCTTGAAGCCTTGAATGCACTCTTAGAGAACCGGGGAGTTCATTTTACGCACAAATATATTTTTTTCTTCTCTTTCTTATATTTCTCATTCTTTTCTTTCTTTCTTTCTTATATATATATATTTTTTTCTTTCTTCACCTTGGAAGTCATGTACATCGCCGAATTTTTTTCTTTCATCATTATATATATTTTTTTTAAAATACTCCCTTTTGAACTCTAAGGCAGCACCGTACGTACCTCCTCCCCCATGCTTAGACGTTGCTCGTCCTCGAGCAAAGAGGCGAAAAATAAGGTAGGTACCGGAGATATTTTCCTTGGAGAGATACTTGAAATCTTCAACGTTGGCACCGTCTTGCGATCTTCCTTGAATTGATGATCCATTCTCAATGATAGGTTGTGGTCAAGGAGGTAATCACAAAAAATGATATTTGGTTTAAGGGTGGATATCCGGCGAAGTTTGTGAGACCACCGATGTGGGGTACACAATGCACGGATAAAAGGCTAGCAAAAAGATAGATACGCAAAAACGGAATGACCAGCTTCTTAGTCTCGGGCCAGAGAAATCATGGCCTGCAATAACTCACTCAAAAATAAATCTTGTACACTAAGGTTTATGCACTCAAATATATATAAGGCTTTGGATAGGTAGAGCAACACACGAGTGATATATGTGACAAGGTTAGCGATGTTTTTGAGCATAAAAGACATCTTCAATCTATTCATAACTTGTGAGCACATAAAACACTATGGGTCTTTGTTTTAATCATAACCTCCGCTGAAAATTAAGCTAGTATTTAAATAAATTCAGATCTGTATTTTTAAGAGAGCACTAGCTTAAACATGCATAAATCAACTACAAAGATGAACAAAGCTGCAATTTTAATCATATATCAACATGGCACAAATTTTGTAACTTTTCCAATGATAAAAATCAAGGTGGTGACTTTATTAAAGGTGATATCAAGCTGAAATACACACTGAAAATAAACATAACAAGCTTGCTGAAATTTAAATAAAAACAGAAAAATACTACGCAAACACATAAGAGCAAAAGCTGAAAATTACGAGAGAACGAAGAACGGAAAAGGAGGAAAAGCTCTAATGGCGAAGCCGCATGGTGGCAAAGGCAAAGCGGGGAAGAAAGCACGGAGGGCTAAAATGGCGGAGCGCTAAGGTAAAAAAACCGCCGTTTCCCCTTCTCCTCAGATTTATAAGCCGCGGGCGAGCTCTCCGGGGCGGATGTCCCGCGCGCGTGCTTGCGGGAATCTTCTCTTCTCGGCGGCGAGCGGACCCCCCACCACGACCGCGGCGGCCACATCACCGCGAATGGGCCATCATCACGGTGAAGACCAAGCGGGCGTGGCGGGCGGTCACGTCCGCGCACGCCACCCACTACGCGCGCGCGCGCGGCGCCGCGCGCTTCCAAAGGCGCGTCCCCGCGTGCGAGACGCGGCCTCTCTTGTGGAGCATTTAATGGCCGGTCCCTTGTAAAACAAGGAGAACCCTCGGCGGCGGCACGGACTCTAGCTCGGGATAAATTCAGCCCTCGAGCGGTACAAGCGTGAGAAGGTCGCCCGAGGAGCCCGCACTGAAACAAAGCGGGCATCGCGAGCATATGCCACGTAGCACCCTCGAGCGGCACGAGCTCCACTGGCTGCGGACAGTAATCAGCCTCCCGAATGGGTACAAGCGTGAGAAGGTCGCCACAGAGGCCCGCTGAAACAAGCGGGCATCGCGAGCACCCATGCCACGTAGCACCCTCGGCGGCACGAGCCCACGGCTCTAGACAATGTCAACCCTCGAATGGGTACAAGCGTGAGAAGGTCACCCGGAGCCACTTGAAACAAGCGGGCATCGCGACACCCATGCCACGTAGGACCCTCGGCGGCGCGAGCCACGGCCCCGAGACAATATCAGCCTTTTAAGGGAGCACAAACGAAGGTGTGAGGCCCTTTGAGCAGGGCGGTACCACGAGCACCCATGCCACCTTGTCTTTGTGACCAACGCCTCGAGGGGCGCGCCCGGACCCCTCGACGGCGCAAGCGCAAAGACGGGGCTGCCCGAGGCGCCGCCGCACGGCCCTGCGGTCCCGGAGGTTCGAAGCGACCCTCGACGGGTTCGAACGGGCGCCCGGATCGCGAGTCGAGGCCGACGAAGGCACGCGCATTCGAGCGTTCCACGAGCCCATCGGCTCGAGGGTGCCCCATGTCGTGTTCGAGAGCCGGCGGGCGGCTAGCCCAGGGGATCCCCTTGGGGAGAGCTTCCGCGCCCTCGGTCCCTATCGAACGGGACCGAGGCCCCACCCTAGCAAACCCACGCAAGCGCTGATGGATGTGTCTCTGGACCACGCGACCTACCCTTATCAAACGGGGCCGCGGGCGTCCCGCCGGGCCCTGCCTCGCCGGCTCAACGAGGAATCCGCAATTCGCGACCCGCTCGATGGGAGTTGCGGAAACCTCACCCTCGGTCCGGCGGAGGGACGGCGAGGGCGCGTTAAGAAACAAGTCGTAGCTCTACCGTCGCGCCGAACGGGCCCGAGGGCTCGGGGAGCGACGCACGGCTACACCTCCTTGGTTTGCCGTGGGAACGGTGCCAACGGCGCGTGCGTCACGAAGCCGGGCGGGGACTGTGCCGACGCCGGTTGAAACATGTGCCACGCCCCTGCGACCGGCTCTCGCGGTTGCCCCTACGGGAGCATCCACGCTCTGCGGGGCCGGGGGTTAGACAGCGGGTCCGGCGCGCGGCCCCACGGAAATCGTTCGCGAGACAAGAAGGGAAGAACGTCCTATCGGTAGGTTCCGGCATGCAACGGGAGCCTCAATGGCAAACCCACGGATGCTCGGGGGCTGCGTCGGGGACGGCCTTAGGGGTCCCCTTTAACAACGGAAATCCCCGCAAAACCCGCAACAAAGCCAAACACACTTTGCCTAACCATGCAGGATACGGCCCACGCCGCAAGGACCTCGACGGCCCACCAAGGCGGCCCTCTCGAAGATCCCCTCGAGCAGGCTTCGCCTCGCGCTCGGGTGCGCGCCCTCCCTCGGGCGGGCTCCGTCCCGGTCGAGGGGGTGCGCTCCCCTGCCAGCCCCGTTCGAGGCCCGCTCCCCTCGAAGCGAGGCTCCGCCTCGCTCGAGGAGTCGCCCGCCCTCGGCCGGGGTCCGCCTCGCTCGGGCGCCCTTCGCGTGCGCTGCCCCGCACGGGCATTTAACGCCACGACACCGGCGGGACGGCACCATCATGCGCCGGGGCTCGCGCCCGTGCCGCGCCTGCTCCTGGAGAGGCCCATCCCCCATCCTTTGTGGGGAGGGACGTGCGGCGCGGCCGGTGTCGATCCCGTGACGCGGTGCGCTGCACCGGTACGGCTAACGCGCGAGCCCTCGAAGGGGCCGGCTTCACCCTCGATTTGCTTTCTTGTGACCCTACGGGGGGGTTAGGTGGAGGCGCTAGGCCGGAGAGACGCCATCCACGCCTTTGTTACGGCATGGCGGCCGTCCCCGCGCGTGCGGGCGCACGCCTAGCGTGTTGTAGCAACTAACTCCGGTATGGTGAAACGTGTTGAAATGGACGCCGTTTACCTACTCGTACTCATACGGGCCAACGTCAGCCGACTCCCTCGAGCCCATCGGGAAGACATCACCGCCATCCGTAGCCCTTCTACCCTCGAACCGCCCGCGATCGGGTACAAGATAGGCCATGATGGCCGGATCGCTGCAAGGATCGTCCGGACGACCGCCCACTCTACAGCATAGCACGCCACGCCCCTTCACGTAGCTAAATAGCACGGCGCGCATGTGATTCGCTCCCTCCTTGATCTATAAAAGGGGGACGAACCCCCCCTGCCGTGGGGGGAGGAAGGAGAGCTCGGCCGAAGAGAACACAGGCACAACACAATTGGAGACGAGCTGCACCACGCACTTGCTCTCCAATTCTCCCACAACATCTTCAGCCATCGCACCAGGGACTTGGAAGCCGGGCTTCCTCTCTAGCCTTGCTTGTAACGGCCTACGGGCACCCCCGGTGCTAAGTAATATAGTGCCTTGAGCACGCCAGCAGCTGGACGTACGGCCCCTCGGCGGAACCAGGATAAAACTCTGTGTCACTTGTTGCTTAGCATCGACCATTGAGGGATAGACCACGGCGCTTACCCTCTTGGTTAGTGTCGGGACCACATTCGCCTTGGAACGCAGATTGTACAATGCCGCGGTATGGTGTACAATGCGCGGAGGCGGCGGCCGTCTGGCGAGATCTTGCTTCAATTACGGTGTCGCGGCGTGTCACCGGTAGCGAGCCGGGCGACTTCGAGAGTGGAGGCATAGTGGTTGGCCAGGGGTGCCTCCCGGAGCCGAACTCGAGGGAGCCGTTGACGGTGTCCGTGCGGGGTGCGGTAGCGGGCGTGGCGGCGTCCGTCCCGCGTGATCAACAACGTCGGAGTAGTTGTAGTAGTGCACGTCATGGTGCGCGAGGGGGCGGGGATGGCCGCCGGGGCCCGACGGCGGCCGACGGGGATGGCGCTCTCGCGGGCACACGGCCGTCATGGTTTGACCACGCGGAGTAGTAACGAGGAGGAGGGTTCGAGGTGCGGCAGAGCCCCCCCTTCGAGGGCGCGCGGCACGTTAGTCGTGCTAGAGTGGGCGGCACGGTGTGCGGGCCTAGCACGGCCTCGTCGCACAGTCCCCCATAGTGGCGGGGATGGGCTCCCCCTAGGGAGTTGGCGGAACAGCGCCGGGGTGTGATTCCCGGGCGCGTGATCGCGACTCTCTTTGTGTCGGAGCATTAAATGCTCGTACCCGCGTGCGGAGCGGGTGTGCTCGTGAGGGAGCCTCGAGGCGAGGTGGAGCCCGCTTGAGGGCGCGTGAGCCCTCGAAGCGGGCGGACCTCGCTCGGGCGCTTTGTTGGGCGCTCTGGTGGGCCGCGGGGCCATCGCGGCGTGGGGAACGTGCGTGCGCGTATGTTTTGCGTTAGGTTCATGGTGTGTTTGTGTTTGTGCTTTTTTGCGGGTTTAAGTAGGACCCCCCCCCCGGTTTTTAGGGGACCCTCGTAGCTGTCCCCGACAAATACTATTGTTTCAAAATTTAGCAAAATTAATCTACTCGCATAGCCCATGACGCGGTAAGAACTAAGCACGATGGGCCATGGCGGTTAGGGTCGATCTATTTTCAAAAATAGTAACTTTTTGTATGAACTCGGATGGAGATAGACATTATACGGAAGTTGTAACTTTCGACGAGATCTACAACTTTGTAGTTCAAACTTTTTTCATTAAAATCATCTTAGGGCTAAAAAAAGATATATTGTCGGTTCTCGGTTTTCGGTATCGAGATGCGGACAATACATCGGTATTTGAGCCCAAGATGTTTTCTCAATCAAAAAATTTGAACTAAGTTGTGAATCTCGTGGGGAAACTACCGTATAAAGTTTATCGGTATTGAGATACGGGACGAGTACATCAATTGGTAGACCACAAGATGACTTCAAATGAAAAAATTGAACTACAAAGTTGTGAATCACGTCGAAAGTCGGTGTTTTAGACGGCAACCTACTAAGGGGTACCCGAAGTAGATGAATGTGGCCTCGCCGAGATCGGTAACTCGAAGGGAAGAGACACGTGGCACACAATTTAGACGGAGTTCGGGGACGGCGAGGTGCGTAATACCTACGTCTGTCTTTGCGTAGCTGCGGATTGATTGGGTAGGATTACAAGATGATGCAATCTTACGCGAGTGAGATAAGATGATGGAGAGAGGGGTCCACCTCGCCTTATATAGTCGGGAGGCAGGGTTACAAGTCGGTTCAGGGAGAGAGTACTAGTCGAGTACGTCTAGGAGTCCTCCATATAGTGCGGGACATGTACAACTTCCTAGCAGAATTACTTCTCCTCTGTAGTCCTTGTGCTCCACGCCATCGAGTGCGGGAGCGCAAGTCGGAGGTAGTCCCGGGGCCCACCGAGTAGTCGGTCCTGGTACCCACCCAGAGGTAGTGGGCACGGGGAGGTCCATACGACAAGCCCTCGAGTACTTTGTAGTCGAGAAGGATAGCTTTCGAGTAGTCTCGACGGCCTTAGTGGTCCTCAAGCATCCCCGAGTGCTACAAGAGGTAAAAGTCCCCAAGAGTAGTCGAAGCATCCCGAAGGCTTGGAGATGTACTCGAGTCGATGTTTGAGCAATCTTGAAGTCTTCTCGAGTAGTCCCAAGCGTCCTCGAGTGCGCACCAGAGGTCTTCAACAAAGCCCGTGTTGTCTTGAAACGGCGATATGGAAGTGCGATTGCAAAATCGCACTCCATATGGAGTAGCCCACGAGACGCGGTTGAGTCGCCGGACTCGGTGAGTCCATGCGAGGATTCGAGTGAGAATATCCCGAGAAAATCCGGAGAAAAAACCGAAGGACACGTGGCACGAAGCCCAGGAGCCTTGAGTCGGAGGAGTACTTCCTCTTGAATTGAAGGGTCATCTTGTAGAATGTGTCTGAGTTGCTCTTAGTCTTGTCGCTACCCGGGAAGTCGAGTAGAAGTAGCCGAGCCCGAGGTGAGGCGCGTCGGCAAGTAGGAGTTGAAGGGTCACGCGCGCTGCCGGCGGAGTCGGCCCGGCGGCGGACTTATCCAATCCGGCCGTTGGAGGGGCCGTTGTTGATATAAATAGAATCCAAAACCCTTTAGGGTTTTTCATCCCACGCATTTGCAGCCATTCCTAGCGGATCTAGCCGGGAAACACGCCGATTACTGCCTCCATTGAGAGGATTGTAAATCCGAGCGCCCCACGCGGAAGCCACATTTGCAACCCCGAGCGAATGCGAGTGGAAACGCGCGTGACAACCGCGGAAATGCAGGTACTATCCTTTAAGGCCGTCCCAGCTTTGGTCATTAAGCAATAGTAAGTATCATCCTGGTCGTTAGTTGCGGGGTTAACGCACAGTAAATCACTTAGACATCGAGCAGAGGATCGACACATGCATTAAAACTCATGCGAAGGCGAGTCAGTACAACATGAATTAAACATTTTATCACAAACCATTGTTCATGACATGGAGTAAAGGTTCGAGTTGAAAACGAGCGGAAATAAATTAAGCAGCACGGTAAACATCACGGGGAGGCCATCGGTGATGTCATTACTGTCGTCACCCTTCCTGGTCACAACACTGCAACAACGGTTTTAAAGCAAGGGGCAGGTATACTAATACTCGGCAAGACTTAACCGTCGGGTGATATCTATACCACTCTAAACATGAAAGGCTTTTGGTAGGTGGGTTCCTTTTTGCTAAGCAGTGCTAAGAGTAGATCCTTACTTTCAATCTTTTAGCACAAGTTCTAGTTGATTACCATTTCTAAATGTGCCATCTAATTTCAATCAAGAATTGGACGAGCAATTAATTCATACGACAATATTCTCGAGTTCCATCATTATGGGATATCATGGCTAGTTGATTAAGCCGATCTCGGATAACGGTGAGAAGTAGACAATCGATTGATTTAAACCTTGCAAGAGTAAACCCAAACACACGGTAGGCTGCCCACCAAGGTACAACATCCCGGGCTTCGTCCCCCAAAAATCCCTGGTCGGGATGAAAGACCCACGATCTTTGGTGCGGGCTATATGGCATGTCCCACCCGGTGCGGCAGTCATGTACAGGCTGTGTTGGCGAGTGAGAGCGAATCCCAAGAGTAGTGACGAGTCCATCCTAGCGAGTCTCATTAAGGTACTAGGCTTACCGGTCCCATACTCGACATGTGCTTAGTACATTCAAAAACTTAACCCACATAACCATGGACGAGCCCAATCCCATGCTCTTACCACATGAGCAATCCATTTAAGGATATCTTATGATTCCTATCTAGGAACCTATTCTCGCGAGTGACGAACATCCACTCGACTTCTATCGGGTCCTATAGCATAGCGGCTATCAACCTAGCATACTAGTGATAGAGCATAGGTACCCTAAAGATCATGCATCTAGGGTTTCAAATCAACTCTGAGAAACGTAAATGCTGCAAATCTTAATCATAATTGTATAATTTTAAAAGGCGGGGTTAATGATGCGGGGCTTGCCTCCGATGGCAAGGTTGGCCTTGAGCCCTTACGGACTTGGAGTCCCGGGTCTTGAGCTACGTTCACGCACGACAGCTCCTTGTCGGCACCTTCGTTCCCTCCCTTCGGCACGAACGTCCGTCTACCGTCGGTAGGATCTACACGAAGATGCAATGCGGGATTTATGTGACGATTTTTAATTGAATTAACCACGAACCATAAATGACAATCGAGTGTTTTGTTGGGCACATTCACCTAGATAAGAAATACATTTAGCATACTCTTCCAAAGGAACAATTGCACTTCTTTATTAGATATTCTTTTTGATGGTGACTGTGTACATATATATGTAAATAATTTAATTTTAAATTCACAAACAGTAGTGGGTAGGTGCATTTAGCTTTTTAAATCGATTTACAACCACACACAAGTTAGCAAGGGTGGTTTGGTGATTTCTCCCCTTTAATGACTATTAAGCCTTTATGACCTACATAGCTTTTACTCATGGAATTAATTAGTTAAATTCATTGGATGGGTGCATTACACTCTAAACACCTATAACAAGCCCGCTGGACACACATACGAGCTTTGGACAACTAGAAATTAATTATTTTTGAAAATAACAAAAAGCTATCTAGAAGGA
Organism: Cenchrus americanus; assembly: GCA_947561735.1. Taxonomy (NCBI): domain Eukaryota; kingdom Viridiplantae; phylum Streptophyta; class Magnoliopsida; order Poales; family Poaceae; genus Cenchrus; species Cenchrus americanus. The sequence goes on along the minus strand of OX387242.1, from coordinate 156,521,130 downwards.
CAAGGTAAAAGTACACAAAAATAATTACTCAACAAACTGATCAAACTTTCCCACACATGTTATATGGTCCAAAAATAGCCTAGTGGTGCAGCACATATACCTGGAACTATTGTAAAGCTTGAGTTATGTATTTCTAAAGAAAAACAAGCATAATTCAAGAATAATTATTTTTTGGTAATTATAAAATTGTGATAAATTCACCAGAGGTGTGTTTTGGAATTCAAAGACCGTGTGCAAAAGTTGGTGGCAAAAACTTAGTGCCCAGCTAGAAAAAGCATTTATGCAGATCTGCCAGAAATGGAAAAACATTTTTATAAAAAGATTTACATCATAACTTTATGCAATTTTTGGCATACGATCTAGTCATGACCTCACACACAACATATCCAAAAATTAGCTACGGAAGTTTATAGCATTTGAGATATTGCAGATATAGGTTTTTCACACTTGTATTTTTTGTGCAAAAACTAACGATTAGCTCAGGCAAAAATAACAAAGTTGTAGGATAATTCACAACGGATCCAACAAAATTGGTTTTACATTTTTCTGTTTTTTCTGTGATTTTCTACGCAATTTACAAGAATCAGCAAGGGTTTTACTATTCGAGTTGACCTTTTGCGGGGAGGCCCTCGGGGGAAGAAGTGTGTTTCGCAATGTAGTCCCTGGGGCGGGCGGCCGCGCGGGGGAGCAAAATCCGGCGAGCTCACCGGTGCTCGCGGCGGGAAGGACGTGGGGAGGGTCTATGGACCACAAGGGCTCGGTTTTGGGGGTTATTTGGCCCTTGGAGGCGGCCGAGCGCGGCGGCGCACGCGGCGGCCGGTGGCGGCGGCCGCCGCGGGCGGTGCCGTGGCGCGGCGGGCGCGTCTGCGAGCTTGGCGAGGCACGGTGGGTGTCCTAGGGGTCGGTGACTATGCCGCGTGCATGGCTTGGTGGCGGATGGCTTGGAGGGAGGAGCTCGCCGGAGCGCGTCCATGGAGAACGAAGGCGTGCGACGGACGGCTCGGCCTCAGGCGCGCAGGGAGGAACCGGCCTTATAGGCGACGAGCACGTAGGGGGAGGGTCAGGCCTCGCGGTAAGGCGTCCTCGGCCACGTGAACCCGCGCGTACGACGCCTACGGCGGCGCGCTGTGACGCGGCCCAGACGGACCGCCGGGTCGAGCGCGGTTTGCACCGGGCGGCCGCGGGGCACAAGGCACCTCGGCATGCGCGCGACATGGGAAGGGGTCCACGACCTAGGGAAGGCGGGCCTCGGGAAGCCGGCGGGCCCGAGCCGAGGTGGTAGGACGCGCGCGCGGACGCGGGCGCGCGCCGCGGCGTCGCGTTCGGGTCTGGCACACTCAGCTGCGGTTTACTGGTTTGACAGCAATTATCTCCAAAATTTTCGGCCCCGAAGTGCACAATGTGGTCAATAGGAACGTTGTAGTCTAACTACCCTCTACAATTTTTGTAAAGGCCGTCTAGTGTTTTCTGCGACGGATTTTGCGGGAACGTCGTGCCAACTTTGAATGCCGCCATGTTAAACGTAAACGGGGAGAATCTTGTCGGTCGATCAAGTTTTACGCTAATTTCCACTCAAAATTTGAAATTCCAATCTACATGAAAGTTGTGTCCCTCAACAAGATGGACAACTTTCGTAAGTGGGTACAGGAGTGTTTAGGCAAATTTTGGAGAACGCGGCAAAAGTTCCCGGACGACATTCGCCGACGTCAACGCGGTTAAGCCGGTTTTGACCGTGTCTTTGGCTAAGGGTTGACTACGGGTGTGTGTAGGCTTGGTCAAGGGGTTCATTGGGGTTCTCGTGGCGAGGTTTTCGAGGTGATGACCCGGTTGACCTAGGTTTGACCGGTGTTTGACCGGTTTGTCTCGGCTGATCCGGTCATTAGCGTTAATGACGGTAATTAAAAACCTGGGGCGTCACGGGCGCCTTGTACTGGAGAATGAATTCCTCACCGTCGGAGCCGCTGAGGGCCGCCGGTGGGAAGGGGGCTCGTGAAGGCGCCGAAAGTGCGCGCGGGGACGCCGGGGTGTCTCCTCGCGGCCGGATCGAGATCGAGTGGAAAAAGTTAAAGGCAAGACCGAAGACACAACTGGCCCTTCTCAACGGTGGGTTCCTACGGGAGAAGGAGGTGGACATGTGGAGAACGGCTACACGGGGGATCCGTACCCCATGGAGAAGAACCCGAGACGAGATCCCGATATTCACTAGGTTCGCAAACGCGGAGTTTGTCCCCTCCCCTGCCCGGCGACTTCTTCAAAGGGTTGCGGGTACTACGACATCGAGTACCTCAACCTCAACCCCCCCCCGCGGTATCTTCCACACCTCCGTGTTGTACATTTTTGCGAAACCTTCTTGGGGATCAAACCCCATTGGATCTTGTTACGGAAGTTCTTCGGGTGAAGCCTCAACCCGGCGCCGGCAATCTCGAGTAGTCGGAGGAGCGGGGGATCCGGATGAGGGAGGGACGCCGCGGGCGGTACCTCTCATACAAGCTCATTGATTCCAATCGGGATTGGAAGGCGAAGTGGTTCTATGTGACCAACCACCACCGGAGGCGCGAAATTGGCGGGAAACGGCCAAGCACGGTCGTGGTGGAACTCGAGCCAACGATGCAAGAAGGTCTCCAATTGCACTGAGGCTATTTGGTGATATCAAGGTCTTTGAGAAGGCGGTGAGGGCCGAACATGTGGCCTTCGGCTTCATGGAAACGAAGGGTGCAGCCGGCGATGGCCCGCGACACCCCTAGGGTACGAGTACCGGCGACGACGACACATCGCGGATGCACGGAGATGAAGTCGACGGCGACGACGCTGTTGATAGGGCGGCGAGAATCTTCAAAGATATGCGAACGTACACACGCCGTGCCAGTCTTGGGAGTACTCCACGCGCGCCCACCAAGGTGTCGGTAGCCGCATCCATTGTCGAGTACTCATTACGTAAGAGTAGTCGTAACGTGTCATTTGTGCTTCTTGCGGGATGACTTGGAAGTTCGTCCTGCGGCCCGGCGTTGCCTCTCGAGACGGTCGAGGTCCCCGAGAGGAAGGGAAGGCCAAGGCCAGGAGCGGCGCGAGGTTGGCGAAGAAGACAATACGGTTGTCGTTGAAGACTCATCCGAGGAGGACGATGATGAAACGGCTGAGTGCTTCCGGCTACGGTCAAGGTTTAGCCACCGTTTAGTTGCCGCACATCCCTCTCGTTCGGGATCATAGGCTAGCCTGAGGCTAGTACGCCGTGCGCGAGGAAGCGCGCAATGTGGCCCGCAAGCGCGTGGCCAAGAAGTTGAAGGTCTCGGAGACCACGTCCCGGGAGGTGAGGCTGGTCTTGAATTGGGTGATGAGTACTTATGTCTCGATGTTGTGTGCGGCTTGACGAAGTTTCCTTGCTTGCGGGAGATGCCGCCTTGACCCGTGAAGCGGGGGTGACGAAGGCGATTGGTGATGGGGGAGCCGGCTAGGGGTAGTCGTAGCCCTAGCCCCCCTTTGTAGAAGAGCTCTTGGCGCGGTTGGAGGCGCTGAGGACCGAGGAGCGTCCCGGTGGTCGATGGATGACCGCTCCTCAATGATGAGTGATTGACAACGGGTGTTGAATCGACTCTTGGCTTAGTGTGCGGAGTGTAGGCTGCGGCCTAGTTCGTGTTGTTGCGGGTGAAGAACGGGCGCGAAAGGTCCTTCGGCCTTGAGGGGCCTCGAGAGATGGAGAGACAAGTAGGCTCGGTTCGGGACCGGTGGAGCGGGACGGGTGCGGGCACATGGTGGCGACACGAGCAAGACGAAGTCATGGACAATCGAGCCGGTGCACGGTGGCGGTCGAGTCAAGTGGTTTGGCGGGAGGCCGGGCCCAGGGCACGTGGGGTTTGGTGGTTTGCCCACAAAACCACGGCGGACGGTTTCTTGGTTTGGGCCTCAAAACCAAGTCCGAGGGCCCAACACGACGGAGACGGGATCCGGGCGTGTCGGGAAGCCGAGCGGTGGACACGTGGCGGGATCGCATGGCTTGCGTCGGGAGGACGCGGGGTACGACAAAGGCGTGGCGTCCGTGTGAGACCCACAAACATTACCTAAATGCCCCTACGTGGGTTGTATCGCCGTCGTTAGATTAGGGGTAGTCGAGTCATTTACCACTTTCAGGCGGGACTCGATATATAAGCCATGAAGGTGTGTGTGGATGGCTCTCTTGCTCCGCGACTCGGGGTTTCATTTCCCCTCCCTCCTCTTTCTCATTTTTCGTAGCTATTTTTCTTCCATTTTCTCTAGGCTAGCATGAGAGCTTCATGAGAGATTTGTTGAGAGGGATGGATGCTAGGAAATGAGCATGCTAGACCTTATGAATCTTTCTGGTTTGTATAAGAGATTCGGGGTTGTGTTTTCGTGGCCTTTTTGTGCTTGTTTCGTGCCTTTGTTCCGTTCGATTTCGCGGATTTGGGTGGGTTTCTCCCCAGGTTCTTTGAGGGATACATGGATAGATGTCTCGTGCATCTTTGGTGATCTTGTGCCCTCAAACGCTGAAACCACTTGGATTGTCGAAGTTTTCGTTTGGTGCTCAAAGGATTCGCGGTCCCGGTGATTTAGGAGTTAGGAGGCAAGATTTTTGGGCTATAGCATCCTTGTGTGACGCTTTTCAAGTCCCCAGACCTTGTCCTCCCGGCTTCAACCGTTTGGGAAATCCGATGATGATTTGGGGGAGTTGACCTTCGAGGTCGGGCTTTTTCCTGTTCTGTTCGCAAGGGGCGGACGGTCTTAGCAAACATCACTCCCTTGCCACCAAACTTCCCATGTCCCATGGGAGGAGTACGAGCACCACGAGGGGGAAAACGTGGTCCGTAGTTCCTCCGGAACCCAAAGCCGCGATCATCTCCCCTAAACCCGTACCGAGGACGAGTAGGAGGACGTCCAAAGCAAAACCACCACGAGCCCGACCAAATCTCTCACCAAAGACGCACACCATCATCTCTCCCCGACAAACCTCTCACCACCACCCCTCTCCGTGGGAACCTCGCCAACACTCCTCACACTTCCCACACCCCGTGGAAGTGGCACTCTAGGCTCGGGAATACCGCGAGGCCGGGCGATACCTGTCCCGGTTTGCTTGCTCCCTAGCAAGCCTCTCATCCCTCTTCCTCTTGTAGCAAAAACTCGCAAGATGCCTCTCCTTTCCACAATACTCACACCGAAGGGGATGGGTTTTGGTTTTGGCTCGGGCTTCTCTCTAGGCTTCTCACCCTTCTCACCCACAAACTTCACCGGGTTTACGAAATCATTTGTCTTAGGTGGGAATTTGGGTGGATCTTGGGTTGTGTCAAGCTTGTTGCAAAGGTGGTTGGGCTTTGGTGTGAAAGAGTTCTTGGGTGCTTTTGGGATTGGGACTTGGATCTCTCCGATCACCTCAAACCCGGGGTTAGACTCAACACACTTCTCGTACACACTCTCCCCACTGTTTTCTCCCACTTTCTCACCCAACTTCTCAAAACCCAAACCACGACCATCAGCTCTCTTGAACTCCTCAATCATAATTTTCAATTGAGGTTCCTGCCCAGACAACCAACCCAACACCTTCCTCAAATAATCATTTTCCTCATAAATGACATCCAAACGGGAAGTAAGCTCAAGATTACGCAAAGTGACTTCATCACAGCTAGAGCATGCATTTGCAACGGGGAGATTTCAAAGATGCTTCCAAAGAACTAATAGTAGAGCGAGCATCAACAAGCTTAGCATGCATAGTAGGACATGATTTGCAAGCACCAAGCAAGGTAGGTCTAGCCTTAAGCTCATCATGTTCGATCCTAAGAGCATCTAGTTGAGCCAAAATAGAAGCATTCTTCTCATTAAGCAGTTTGATCTCATTCAACCAAGCATCACATTCAACACATTCAACATCATCAGGAGAAGTAGGAGCAAGTTTCAAAGAGTCATTCTCAAGTTTTAATTCAAGCAATTTTGACTCTAAATCTCCTACTTTCTCACTAGCATTCTCAAGCTGAGCCCTAAGATCTTTCCTCATCTTTTTGGCATCTCTCAAAGACACTATCACGGTTATCAAGCAAACCATTCAACCTAGCAATCTCGGCAAGCAAAGAGTCGGGATCACGGTTTACCTCATCCTCCGAGTCGGAGTCGCCGTCCTCCTTCACACTCTTCTTCTTTCGCTCGAGCTATGGGCCATGCCACAAAAGCCCTCGAGCGCCACACAGCTCGGCCCGCCGAGGTTCCCCGCTTGCACTCTTCTTGCCACCGCGCCTCCCGGCGTCTTCATCTTCGCCGCTGGAGCTTGATCGCTCCTCGCTTGAGCTTGAGTCGACGTCGCTCGCACCGGCCACCATCGCTCTTGCCTTGTTCTTCTTGTAGGCGCTCTTGCTCGGCCGCCGCTTGTCCTTGTCCTTGCTCTTGGACTTGTTGAAGTGCTTGCCCTTGGAGGAGTACTTGTCTTCACGCCTCGGGTGCGCCTTGTACTCGTTCACCTTGTACTTGTTCTCCTCCGCTTCCGGCACTCGGCGATGAAGTGGCCACGCTTGCCACACTTGTAGCACGTCCCCGAGCTCCGCCTTGCGTTCCTCCGACTCTCGTGTAGTCGTTCAAACCTTCTTGAGAGCAAGGCCGCCTCCTCCTCGCCCAAAGACATCAAACTCCTCATCCGGAATGGACATAAGAGAGGACAAAGAAAACGCGTCGACAGAAGGGTTAGATTTGCCCTTTGATCCTCCCACAAGAGCAAGACTATGGTCGGCCGAGCCCTCATGCTTGGATAGCAACTTCCTGTCAACCTCACCGACTTGAGCTTAGAAAAGAGGTCATCCAACTCAATAGTCAAATAATTCCCAGACTCCTTGATGGCCTCAACCTTAGCACCCCAAACATTTGGATCCAAGACATGCAAGAGCTTTAAAGCCTGATCATGCTTGGAATACGGAAAATCCTCAACATTTGCCTTCATGTTGTTCACGATGGCGGTGAACCTCTGAAACATCGCATCAATGTCCTCACCGGGAAGTGGAGTGAAATTCTCATATTGCATCCGGTAAGAGACAAAGAGGCGAGCCTTCACATGGTTATCCCCACCGTGAGCAACCAACAACTTATCCCAAATTTGCCAAGCAAGACTCAAATGGCGAACACGCTCAAACTCTGGATCACACAAGCTCCGCACAAGTGATCAACGGCTTTTGCATTAGCCTCATACTTGGCCTTGGCATCGGCATCGGCCACCATAAGAGTATGGATGTTGACCAGGAATAGCATAGGTCTTGTCAAGCACAATAAAATCCAACGCCTTTCCCTCAAAGGAAAATCATCATACGAGCCGCCCACTTGTGGTAACCCTTGCCATCGAAGTGCGGCGGACCGCCCCGCTCAACGTACGCCATCTTAGGATTCGAGACTTGTCAAAGTCGCAAAGAATCCGGCACCAAGCTCTGATACCAATTGAAGGATCAGATGGCGACTAGAGAGGGGGGGGGAGTGAATAGGAGCCGGTAAAAATTCTTCCCAAAGAACCCGGCCTATGTCCTACTCAAATCCCGGTCACACACAAGCGATGGATCGAATCACTCACCAATCGCCAAGACCACGAGGTTATGGATCAACCTCTAGCCTTAGGAACGATTCCTCAAAGCACACGTGGAAGCACTAGAAAGGGAGGAAGGAATCGAACCAAGAAGCAAAGCACACGGGCTCGGCGGACCGTCCGCGCGGAGGGGCGGACCGTCCGCAAGAGCCGCGCGGACCGTCCGGCCGGTATCGCGGACCGTCCGCACCTGCCACGGACCGTCCGGCCTTCGCCGCGGACCGTCCGTTAATTTACACGGAACGACCCAAAGACACCCGCGTGCCACGGACGCGTCCGCGGGGAGCACGCGGACCGTCCGCCTAGCACCCGCGGACCGTCCGCCCGACACCGCGGACCGTCCGAAACTTCGTCCAACCAAAAACCAAAATCACAACGGATCGAAACAAAGGACGAGCAAGAACACGAAGAACACGGGATGAACCCGGACCCGCGCGGACCGTCCGCCGGAGGCCGCGGACCGTCCGCGAGGCTCGGACGAACGAAAAAAATGCCCGACCTCGAAAGTCAACTCCCCCAAATCATCATCGGATTTCCCAAACGGTTGAAGCCGTGGAGACAAGGGTTTGGGTACTTGAAAAGCGTCACACAAGGATGCTATAGCCCAAAAATCTTGCCTCCTAACTCCCTAAATCACCGGGAATCGCGAATCCTTTGAGCACCACCAAAACCTAGAGCACCGAACGAAAACTCACGAATCGAAGTAGTTTCCCGGCGTTTGAGGGCACAAGATCAAGCACAAAGATGCACAAGACATCTATCCATGTTTTCCTCAAAGAAATCCGGGAAGAAACTCACTCAAATCCACGGAATCACACCAAGAACAAAGGCACGAAAATAGGCACAAAAAGGCACGAAAAACAACCCCGAATCTTCTATACAAACCAGGAAAGATTCACAAGGTCTAGCATGCCGCCCTAGCATCCATCCCTCTCAACAAATCTCTCATGAAGCTCTCATGCTAGCCTAGAGAAAATAGGAAGAAAAATGGCCACGAAAATAAGAAAGAGAAGGGGGGAAATGAAACCCTAAGTCCGCGAGAGAGAGCCATCAACACACACTCCAGGGCTTATATATCGAGTCCCGCCGGAGTGGTAAATGACTCGACTACCCCTAACTACACTACGGCGATACAACCCACGTAGGGGCATTTTGGTAATGTTTGTGGGTCTTGCCATCGGACGGCCACGCCTTCGCCGCACCCCGCGTCCCTCCCGACGCAAGCCATGCGATCCCGCCGTGTGTCCTCCGCTTCGAAGCTTCCCGACACGCCGGATCCCGTCTCCGTCGTGTTGGGCCCTCGACTTGGTTTTGAGGCCCAAACCAAGAAACCGTCCCGCCGGTGGTTTTGTGGGCAAACCACCAAACCCCGCGTGCTCGGCCCCGCCTCCCGCCAAACCACTTGACTTGACCGCCACCGTGCACCGGCTCACTTGTCCATGACTTCGTCTTGCTTGTGTCGCCACCATGTGACCCGCACCCGGCCCCGTCGTCCACCGGGTCCCTCGAACCGAGCCTACTTGTCTCTCCATCTCCGGAGGCCCCTCAAGGGTCGAAGACCTTTCGCGCCCGTTCTTCACCTGCAACAACACGAACTAGGCCGCAGCCTACACCTGCGCACTAAGCCAAGAGTCAGTCCAACACCCGTTGTCAATCACTCATCACTTAAGGAGCGGTCATCCACCGACCACTGGGACGCTCCTGGTCCACAAACACATTGCTTGAAAGGTTTGATTCTCGAGCTCCCAATTCGGCCAAATAAATAGTCCTGAGAGAAAAGCCTTGGGAACCTTATTTTCCTTTTTTACGCTTCCCTTAAAATTTTCCAACCAAACAAGGAAGTCAAAAAGGAGCAATTCGGGCGAAATTCGGCATCATCGGGCGTCGGGCCCCCTGGGCCGGTCCGCCTGGGCCGGCCGGCCCACCCCGCCTCGGGCGGCCCGGTCCGTGTTTTTGCACACCGCCCTATTTTTTTCTTCCTTAGCCCATGGGAAAAAGTTGGCCCAATAAATCTTCGCGAAAAACTCCAGAAAACTAAAAGAAAAATTATTTACAGAAGTTGATGCCTTGTTTTTCGTCCTAGGCGGGACGTTCGGGCTCTTCCTCCATGGTGAAGACGTCAACATGGTGAAGGGGCACGACATCGGGTTCGTAGTAAACCTTAAGCCGTTGTCCATTCACCACAAATTGATCGCCGTTTATATCCATAATGGTTACCGCTCCATTGGAGAACACCGAATGCACAACATAAGGTCCGTCCCATTTGCTTTGCAATTTCCCCTTTCCGAAGGTTTTAAACCTCAAATTGTAGAGAAGGACCTTATCTCCTTCTTTAAATTCTTTTTTCTTCAATCTTTTATCATACCACCTTTTGATTCTCTCCTTGTATATGCTTGCGTTTTCATATGCTTTCAACCTCAACTCCTCTACCTTGCTTATTTGAATTCTTCGTTTCACCACCGCGGCATCGAGATCAAGGTTCATCTCTTTAATCGCCCAATAGGCTTTATGTTCCAACTCAACCGGAAGGTGGCAAGCTTTTCCATAGACGAATTGATAAGGGGTCATACCTATCGGTGTTTTAAACGCCGTTCGATAAGCCCATAAAGCTCCGTCTAATTTCTTTGACCAATCCTTGCCTCCCTTCTCTATGGTTTTGTTGAGTATGCTTTTTAATTGCCTATTTGACGTCTCCGCTTGTCCGTTGGTTTGTGGGTGATAGGCCGTGGAGACCCTATGCTCAATTCCCAACTTGGACAAGCACTTTTTGAAGTTCTTCCCGGTGAAATGAGTTCCTCCATCACTTATCAAGATTCTCGGAGTACCGAAACGGGGAAAAATCACGTTCTTGATCATAGTGATGGACTCCTCCGTGGAAGCTTTACGACATGGTATAGCCTCTACCCACTTGGACACATAATCAACCATAACAAGGATATACTCGAATCCAAATGAGTTTTTAAAAGGCCCCATGAAGTCTATGCCCCATACATCGAATATGTCGATTTGCAAGTTGTATTTCAAAGGCATAGAATTTCTTTGAGAGATGTTTCCGGTTCTTTGGCATTCGGGGCATGACGCAACATATCTTTTAGTATCTTCATGCATCTCCGGCCAATAGAATCCGCTCGACCATACTTTTGCTTCGGTTCGAAAATGGCTATAGTGTCCACCGTACTCCGCCGAGTGGCACTTCCTTAGAATCTCAACCCTCTCTTCTCTTGGCACGCATCTTCTCATTACTCCATCATTGCCAAGTTTGAAGAGGTATGGTGCATCCCAAAAATATTTCTTACTTTCGGAGATTATCTTCCTTTGAGTGTTTTTATCTAGATGATCGAGGGGCATCTTTCGAATTGCTCGAATGATGTCGATCATCCAAGTATCTTTATCAAGCACTCTATAGAGGTGGTCATCTCTCATCTTATCTTCTATGGGCTCTTTATCATCTTGTCCACGATTCATCCTAGACAAATGATCGGCCACAACATTCTCCACCCCCTTTTTATCACGAATTTCAACATCAAACTCTTGGAGAAGAAGGATCCAACGAATCAAACGTGGTTTAGCTTCCTTCTTAGCCAAGAGATACTTGATGGCTGCGTGATCGGTGTAAACAATGACTTTTGAGTTCACGATGTAAGATCTGAATTTTTCGAAGGTGAATACCACCGCTAGCAACTCTTTTTCCGTAGTGGCGTAATTTAATTGTGCCCCACTAAGAGTTTTGCTAGCGTAGTAAACGGCGTGAACTCGGCCTTCCTTTCTTTGTCCCAAGACCGCGCCTACGGCGTAGTCACTTGCGTCACACATGATCTCGAAAGGTTGGCTCCAATCCGGAGGTTGGATGATGGGAGCACTCACCAACGCATTTTCAAGGTCCGGAATGCCGCTAGACACTTCTCATCAAAGTCGAAAGCCACATCCTTTTGAAGAAGGTGTGTTAAAGGCTTAGTGATCTTCGAGAAGTCCTTTATAAATCTTCTATAGAATCCGGCATGGCCTAGAAAGCTCCTTAAGGACTTAACATCCGTAGGAGGTGGGAGTTGCTCAACCGTCTCTACCTTAGCCTTGTCCACTTCAATTCCTCTGTCGGATATAACATGTCCGAGCACTATGCCTTGCTTAACCATGAAGTGGCACTTTTCCCAATTTAAAACCAAATCTACCTCCGCACACCTTGTAAGGACCTTTTCTAAGTTTGCTAAGCAATCCATGAACGTCTTCTCGTAAACGGAAAAATCATCCATAAACACTTCAACAATTTCTTCGAAGAATTCCGAAAACACGGCCATCATGCAACGTTGAAAAGAGGCCGGAGCGTTGCATAGGCCGAAGGGCATCCTCCTATATGCAAACGTTCCGTAAGGACACGTAAACGTTGTCTTAGGTTGATCTTCCGGGTGAATAGGAATTTGCATGAACCCCGAGTATCCGTCGAGAAAGCAAAAATAAGAGTGGTTTGCTAACCTCTCGAGCATCTCGTCTATGAACGATAGGGGGAAGTGATCTTTCTTCGTCGCTTTGTTAAGCTTACGATAATCGATACACATCCGCCACCCGGTCACGGTTCTTTGCGGTATCAACTCGTTCTTCTCATTCTTCACCACGGTCAAACCTCCTTTCTTTGGTACACAATGTACCGGGCTCACCCATTCGCTATGCGGAACCGGGTAGATGATTCCGGCATCAAGTAACTTGATAACCTCTTTCTTTACTACCTCTCGCATGGCATGGGTTAGCCTCCTTTGATGGTCCACTACAGGCTTACATTGGTCTTCCATTGGTATACGATGAGTGCAAAAGGGCCGGGCTAATACCTTTGAGATCATTAATTGAATATCCAATCACCTTCCTATGTTTTTTTAATAAAATCAGCAACGCTTCATTTTCTTCGGGACTCAACTCGTCGCTCACAATGACTGGATAAGTTTTGTCTGGGCCCAAAAATTCATATTTTAATCCCTTGGGCAAAGGTTTAAGGTCTACCTCGGGCACTTGTGGCTCCTCGGGTTTGATTTCTCCTATGTCTTGGAATTTCTCTTCCTCCACACTACCATCATGCGGCTCTAAGCCTTTTGTTGCTTCCTCTAGTTCTTCATCTTGTTGATTACTAATTTGATTTTCCATCGCTCTTTGCAGCGGGTCTCTAAGGGTTTCAACAAAACAAAGACTATCTATCTCTTCTACTTCTTCATCTTCGAGAGGAAAAGGTGTAAGGCGTTTAGAAGCACGAAGAAAGTTATATGTGTACTTTGTTCCATTAAGGTTCATTGTTACTTTGCCTTCTCCGGCATCTAACACGGCATCAACCAACTTAAGAAAAGGCCTACCTAAGATTATATGATCAGAATTACTATGGTAAGCATCAATAACAAAGGAATCGGTTGGTATATAGTTTCTAGAGATTTTTACTTTCATGTTGCAAGCAATACCTAGAGGTTTGATAGTTCTACCATCTCCCATAATTAATTTCGTTGATGTTGGAGCTAAGTCTAGGTTGTGGTATTGAACTTTATCGTAAATTTTAGAAGATAGAACACTTACTTGGGCTCCGATGTCGCATAAAGCTTTGCATTGAACTCCGTTGATCTCGCAACTCAAGTGCGGCGTCATCTTCTCTTCTTCTTCGGATCCTATCGAGTAAATTTCGAGAGGCGAGCGTATGGTGATGCTTCGGGCTTGATCCCCATGATTCTCTTCACCTCGGCAATATGTTCCGGATCCACCACGTCTTCTCCAAAGAGCTTTTCAAAAATCTCACCGGTGGTTTCGAGGTCGTATGAATTTTCAGCTTTCTTCTCCGGTGGGAAATCCACTTCCAATGCTCTTGCCATTCCCTTTTGATTAGGGAACGGTCTTCTCTTGTCGAATACTTCTTCGTAATCAATAGGAACCCAATCCATTGGTTCGAACTCCCTTAGTGGCTTCGCGCTTGACATGCTTCTCTTGTTCGTCTCATTTGGCGCGGCGAAGTCGACGTTTGGTGTAGTTCTTGACTTGATGTGTTCTTGTTCAAGCTTTTCCATGATTGGCTCCTCTTTTGTGACTTCCGGGGTTGCCTCTTTAGAAAAATCAGCAAGCTTTTTCTTCCTTGAATTGAATTCCGGCTCTTCCGCAAGTCTTGTTTCCCAATCTCTTCGCATGGCAGCCGCTTTACTAACTTTTTGTAGAAGTTGGGTGGCTTCCGTGAGTGTTTTCTCCATGAGATCCCCACCTGCACACATCTCGACGTGTCGCATGCAACTAGGGGTTAGGGAAAAGAAAAATGTATGCAAGAGTACGTCACCGGTGAAGCCGAGTTTTGGTCCTTGTTCGATTAATTCATTAAACCTATCCCAGGCTTGGTCTATCCCTTCCTCTTCTCCTTGCATGAAAGTGATCACTTGCCTCCTTAGATATTGAACCTTGCTAATTGGAAAGAACTTCTCGCAAAACTTCTTTGTCAACTTGTTCCAATTGCCTTCAACCTCAAAGGACGCAACCGAATACCATGTCTTTGCTTTGCCGGCAAGTGAGTAGGGAAAGAGATTCCATTTGAACCATTCATCGGGAACTCCTTCTTGACGCACCGTGTTGCATATTGTCGTGAAATCTCTTATGTGTCTATATGGGTTCTCCGTAACCATCCCTTCAAATGGGTTTTCCGCCACCATCTTGATGATCTTGGATTTAATTTCATACTTGGTCGCTTCGAGCTTCGAATCCGACTCTTGTACTTTTATGTCTTCACATCGAGGGCTAGCGTAATCCCTTAATGATTTCTCCGGTTCTTCCACGGGTTGATTAACGAACTCCATCTAGACAATAAGATAAAAACAAAAACAAAAACGAAACAAGTGTTTTTCTAGATAGTATATGTTAGATATAGCAAATAAAAGATAAACTAAAATATAAAACTAAGTTAGATGCAAATCAAACGATGTAAACTAACTTGCTCCCCAAGCAACGGCGCCGAAAAAAGGGGCTTGTTGACGGATAAAAGACGTATCCCTCTACGATCCGCAAGCGTACGGACCCCACACCTTTTTCACCACGGGATTCCCAAGGTTCTTGTCAATCCGCGGAGCAAGGGGATTACAAGCGTTCGATCAACAACGACACACTAGCTACTAAAACCCTAACTACTATTATACTAGAAAACAACTAAACTACACTAGAGAGAATGATAAACGATCAAGATAGAAGACACTCGCCCACGGGTCTACGATACTAGAGCATGCAATCGCTTAAAGACAAGAAAAACCAATCTAATCTATCGGGGTTGTGACCACGGTTTCGCCCTTTCCCTCCTCTCGTACTGTCACTACGCGAAGGTATTCATGACTAGACCTTTGATGGCCACGGCGTATTGAATGGATCCAAGGAAGCATTGAGGCCTATACTCCCTTTACGGCATGGTTGCAAACCATAAGCATTAAAGTATATTCAACACAAGATGATAGATAGATAATCCAACAAAGTGCGATTACATCTCAAGATCGATTACAACCCATGGACGAATGAGAAGATTACCCCATCAAGGTGCTGATCATGGCACCGTTGATCATGGTTTCCCTTCCGCCGGTGTCTTCCTTCTCCTCCACGAGAGGGTGCTTCCTTCGAGGTGGTTGATCTCCCCCCCGGAGATCCTCCTCCTCTCTCTCTAGCTTGTGGATGGCCTTCTGGTGCGAAAATGACTCCTCCCCTCGGTGTTGGCGGCGCCTCGGGGGTTTTAGGGTTGAAGATCCTTCGAGGGCAAGGAAAACGGGACCGAACCGGTGCCGAGTAGGGCCGGGCCGGCCGGGCTCGGGCCGGCCGGCCCGAGACCAATTCGGCCGGTTCGGTCGCCCCTTTTGCTCCGTGGGTCCTCGCGCACTTATGTACTTTGCCCCCTCCACTTGCACGATTTTGATGCTTTCGTTATCCTCGCGTCCAAGATGGAGGCTCTCTTTGCATGAAGTTTGATCTTTTACGCTTCAATCCTCGGGGGTGTTCCTCGTAGCACTTCGGTCCTCGCCACCATTGGAAGTGATTTCAGCAAGCTCATGAACACGAACAAGACTCCATGAATGCTCCTTTGATCTTGTTGCGAATCCGTCCTTTATGTCCATGTTTTCCTACATAAACACAACACTTCCAAATGCATGCACAAAGATGAACTTGTTATATGATTAGTGTGCCTAGTGGCGGGTTAGTTCCATAATCAAATCCAAACCAAAGTGTAATGAACATGCTAGGTGCACCAAAATACACCGTCAACATAGACCTTAAACCTTTGCCCAAAGGATTAAAGTATGAATTTTTGGGCCCAGACAAGACCTATCCAGTCATCACGAGCAACGAGTTGAGTCCCGAAGAAAATGAGGCGTTGCTGATTTTATTGAAAAAACATAGGAAGGTGATTGGATATTCAATTAATGATCTGAAAGGTATTAGCCCAGCCTTTTGCACTCATCGTATACCAATGGAAGACCAATGTAAGCCCGTAGTGGACCACCAAAGGAGGCTAACCCATGCCATGCGAGAGGTAGTAAAGAAAGAGGTCATCAAGTTACTTGATGCCGGAATCATCTACCCGGTTCCGCATAGCGAATGGGTGAGCCCGGTACATTGTGTACCAAAGAAAGGAGATTTGAACATGGTGAAGAATGAGAAGAACGGATTGATACCGTAAAGAACCATGACCGGGTGGCGGATGTGTATTGATTATCATAAGCTTAACAAAGCAACAAACAAATATCACTTCCCTCTACCGTTCATCGACGAGATGCTCGAGAGATTAGCAAACCACGCTTATTTTTGCTTTCTCGATGGGTACTCAGGGTTCATGCAAATTCC
This sequence comes from Cenchrus americanus, assembly GCA_947561735.1. Lineage (NCBI taxonomy): Eukaryota > Viridiplantae > Streptophyta > Magnoliopsida > Poales > Poaceae > Cenchrus > Cenchrus americanus. The sequence goes on along the minus strand of OX387242.1, from coordinate 156,504,752 downwards.
CATTCACCCGGAAGATCAACACAAAACAACGTTTACATGCCCTTACGGAACGTTTGCATATAGAAGGATGCCCTTTGGCTATGCAACGCTCCGACCTCTTTTCAACGTTGCATGATGGCCGTATTTTCGGAATTCATCGAAGAAATTATCGAGGTGTTCGTGGATGATTTTTCCGTCTATGGGAAGACGTTCATGGATTGCTTGGCAAACTTGGAAAAGGTCCTCACGAGGTGTGTGGAGCTAGACTTGGTGTTAAATTGGGAAAAATGCCACTTCATGGTCAAGCAAGGCATAGTGCTCGGACATGTTATATCCGAGAGAGGAATTGAAGTGGACAAGGCTAAGGTAGAAACAGTTGAGAAACTCCCACCTCCGACGGATGTTAAGTCCTTAAGGAGCTTTCTAGGCCATGCCGGATTCTATAAAAGATTTATTAAGGACTTCTCAAAGATCACTAAGCCTTTAACGCATCTTCTTCAAAAGGATGCGGCTTTCAACTTTGATGAGAAGTGCCTAGCGGCATTCCGGACCTTGAAAAGTGCGTTGGTGAGTGCTCCCATTATTCAACCTCCGGATTGGAGCCAACCTTTCGAGATCATGTGTGACACAAGTGACTATGTCGTGGGCGCGGTTTTGGGTCAAAGAAAGGAAGGCCGAGTTCACGCCGTTTACTATGCTAGCAAAACTCTTAGTGGGGCGCAATTAAATTATGCCACTACGGAAAAAGAGTTGCTAGCGGTGGTATTCGCTTTCGAAAAATTAAGGTCTTACATCGTGAACTCGAAGGTCATTGTTTACACCGATCACGTAGCCATCAAGTATCTCTTGGCTAAGAAGGAAGCTAAACCACGTTTGATTCGTTGGATCCTTCTTCTCCAAGAATTTGATGTTGAAATTCGTGATAAAAAGGGGGTGGAAAATGTTGTGCCCGATCATTTGTCTAGGATGAATCGTGGACAAGATGATAAAGAGCCCATAGAAGATAAGATGAGAGATGACCACCTCTATCGAGTGCTTGATAAAGATACTTGGATGATCAATATCATTCGAGCAATTCGAAAGATGCCTCTCGATCATCTAGATAAAAACTCTCAAAAGAAGATAATCTCCGAAAGTAGGAAATACTTTTGGGATGCACCATACCTCTTCAAACTTGGCAATGATGGAGTAATGAGAAGATGTGTGCCTAGAGAAGAAAGGGTAGAGATTTTGAGAAAGTGCCACTCGGCGGAGTACGGTGGACACTATAGCCATTTTCGAACCCAAGCAGAAGTATGGTCAAGCGGATTCTTTTGGCCGGAGATACATGAAGATACTAAAAGATATGTTGCATCATGCCCTGAATGCCAAAGAACCGGAAACATCTCTCAAAGAAATTTTTATGCCTTTGAAATACAACTTACAAATCGACATATTCGATGTATGGGGTATGGACTTCATGGGGCCTTTTTGAAAACTCATTTGGATTTGAGTATATCCTAGTCATGGTTGATTATGTATCCAAGTGGGTAGAGGCTATACCATGTCATAAAGCTTCCACGGAGGAGTCCATTACTATGATCAAGAACGTGATTTTTCCTCGTTTCGGTACACCGAGAATGTTGATAAGTGATGGAGGAACTCACTTCACCGGGAAGAATTTCAAAAAGTGTTTGTCTAAGTTGGGAACTTAACATAGGGTATCTACGGCCTATCACCCACAAACCAACAGACAAGCGGAAACGTCAAATAGGCAATTGAAAAGCATACTCAACAAAACCATAGAGAAGGGAGGCAAAGATTGGTCAAAGAAATTAGATGGAGCTTTATGGGCTTATCGAACGGCGTTCAAAACACCGATAGGTACGACCCCTTACCAATTCGTCTATGGAAAATCTTGCCACCTTCCGGTTGAGTTAGAACATAAAGCCTATTGGGCGATTAAAGAGATGAACCTCGATCTCCATGCCGCGGTGGTGAAACGAAGGATCCAAATAAGTGAGCTAGAGGAGTTGAGGTTGAAAGCATATGAAAATGCAAGCATATGCAAAGAGAGAATCAAAATGTGGTATGATAAAAGATTGAAAAAGAAAGAATTTAAAGAAGGAGATAAGGTCCTCCTCTACAATTCGAGGTTTCAAACCTTCAGAAAGGAGAAATTGCAAAGCAAGTGGGATGGACCTTATGTTGTGCATTCGGTGCTCTCGAACGGAGCGGTAACCATTATGGATATAAAAGGCGATCAATTTATGGTGAATGGTCAACGGCTTAAGGTTTACTACGAACCCGACGTTGTGCCCCTTCACTATGTTGATGTCTTCACCATGGAAGAAGAGCCCGAACGTCCCGCCTAGGACGAAAAACAAGGCATGAATTTCTGTAAATAGTTTTTTTAGTTTTCTGGAGTTTCTCGCGAAGATTTACTGGGCTAACTTTTTCCCATGGGCTAAGGAGGTGAAATAAGGGCAGTATGCGAAAAAATGGACCGGCCCGACCCCCGAGACAGGGTGGGCCGGCCGGCCCAGGCCGACCGGCCTAACTGGGTCCCGGCGGCTGGCATCCCCGATTTTTACCCGAATTGCTTCTTTTCGACTTCCTTCTTTGGTCAGATAATTTTAAGGTAAGTTTAAAAAAGTAAAATGAGGTTCCTAGGGTTTTTCTCTTCGGACTATTTATTTGGCCGAATTGGGAGCTCGGGAATCAACCCCTTCAAGCAATATTTTGCACCCTTGCAGCAGCCATTGTGTCCTTAAGAAGCTTAGAGTTGAAGCTAGAAGCCAAGGAGCTATCGATGGAGGAGGCGATGTGATGGGAGCTCAATCTACCCGTCAAGAGGACCGCCCGCATCCGTTGTGGAGGGCGTGTACCGACCGGAGCTCTTGCATCTCGCAACCCGTCAAAGGAGAGAAGGTCCCTACGCCCGTTCGAAGGTCGGCACACATCCAAGGCATGAAGCGCAAAGACTACAAGGAGGCATCGCCCAAGCCTAAGGATTATGGGGGTAGCGACTACTCCGACGATCGTAGCCCGAGCTCGTGGGCGGCCGCTAGAAGAGATGATAACGACCTCTACATTTGGGATGAGTAGCCCAAAGAGAGGACTCCCGAAGGCCCCAACGAAGGCGGCAACGACAATGGTGGTGGCGACGACGGCGGGGATGATGGTTGTCACACCCTGAAATTTCCAATTTCAGGATGTGAATAGAAAGAATAATTAAATAATGATTTTCTCATGATGTTAAAATTTTTCCAACATTTATTTATTCTTTACAGGAAATATAGTATAGGAAAAATCATTTGTTTGATTTTGTAAATTAAATAAAAAGTTATGTGTGTTGCATTCATGCCGATGCATCTAGTGGTTCTTGAGTGCAAAAAGGTTTCAAAAATGCGTTTAGGAGCTGTCCAAAACCTTCCGAGAATTTTCCAGATTTTTCTGGAATTTATTCTCATTTTCTCCGAGCATTTTCTATTTAATAGAAGGCTCTAAAATCTTTTTCATGAGCACCAAATGCTTTATTTGGGTTGTTCGTGTCTTAATCTATCTCTAGGAATTTTCCTGGAATTTTTGTGATTTTTCGGGTATTTTTCGTGGCTTTATAGATTTATCTAGATAATTCTGGATTTATCTTTGCACGGGAAAAATATTTCAAAAAAAAACTTCCTATCTAACTGGGCCGAGCCCGGAGGCCCGACCCAGCTCGCCTCGGCCCGCCCGCGCCGGCCCAGCCCACCGGCCCGGCGGGGCCCGGCCGGGGCCCTTCGGCCGCAGGCCGAGGCGGCCACGGCCGCGCGCGCGCCGCCGGGGCGGGCGCGGCGGCCGCCCCGCGCCCCCATAAAAGGGAACCCTACCCTTGCGCGATGCCGCCTCGTTCCCCGGCCGCGCGAAGCTCGAGCCGTTGCCGCCCCCGCGCGCGCCGCCGCCGGACCCGCGCCGACCGACCCCGCCGCCGCGCGGCGTTGACCTCGCGATTCCGCCGCCCCTCCACGTCCCCTCGCCGCCGGTGAGCACTTCCTCGAGTTCGCCCTCGCCTTCTCTCTCCGTTCCTCGTCGCAGTCGAGCTCCTAGGTCGCCGGACCGCCGGGGATTGGAGCGGTCAGCGTCGCCGCTGCCCCTGTCCAGAGCTTGAAGAAGCACTCGGCTGGTTTGCAAAAAAACCCCCTGCAATATCCAGTAATGGGAAGATCCAATCTTGTGTCTTGCAAACTTTCCAAATAAAACCCTAGAGACTTTAGATTCTTTCGTTTAGATCCAACCAACACCCTTTTAAAGATCTAACCCTGAGTTTTACCAGTTTCACGAGCACTGTTTACTGTGTCTCGGGAATCTTTTCAGCTACTCCCTGAAATCTACGGTTAATCGCGAACAGGTCCTTTCAATCTTGTTTTTCTCATATCTTTTTCGTTTTAGCTCCGATTTCATCCGTTCAAGTTGCGTTAGGTCCATAATAATGTAAACCACGCGTTAGTGATGAGTTTTCACCATGTTTTGTTTCTGAAAAATAAAATTAATATTAATTTTGATTAATGACTAGCTATGCATGTCTTTTCCAAATAAAAGCTATATAGATCTATATATCGTTTTTCATAATCGAATTTAATTTGATTAATGATTATTTGACATGCTTTTATGAATAAAATCTAATTAGATCTTTTACTCGGTTTTCCATAAGTCAAATATTAATTTGCTTAATGATTAATTAACGTTTATAACTAAAAGTTGATTAGGCTTTTACTCCGGCTTTATAAATAAATGTTAATCTTGATTAATACCAATTCAATACTGTTTTTGATAATAATATGATGAACTCGAATTACAAAGTTTCGTTTAGATTGTTCATATAGTTTAGTTCTTCTAAATTAAATGTTTAATCGGTTAATTCATATATGAATCTTTATTAATAAAACTTGACTAGTTCTTTACACCGGTTTCATAAATAAAGTTTAATATTGCATTAATGTCAACATAGGGTATTTTATTTCTGAAATATCCTTTATAATTGTTTTGTTAAATAAAATGAACCTAGCTCATAGCCTTGCTCTCTCATTTATGCAAAACGTTCGTTAGACGTTCTTTTCTCAGCCCAATCTTAGTGTGACCTTTCCAGTTCATGCTCAATCTTTCATAACTATCTTTTTAAAGTAAACCAAGCCTTTCCCTCCAAGCACCCTTTGTGTTCTTTAGTGATCCATCTAATCGAGTCTATCCTTTAGTGCGTTCTTTTAAAGCTTTCTTTTGATTGGTGCTTTGTTCTCAGTATATGCTTGTTTGTTTGTTGTGTATGTTTGTGCCCGATGATTGATACGCTTAGAGTGAACGCCGTTCGAGAAGTTTGGAAGAGCTTGAAGTTGAAGATATTCTGAGCAACGACATTGCTTTGGTTAAAGGCAAGTGTGTCCTTGATCTTTTGTCCTAAGAATTATACTTAATCACTCATTGCATTGCTTGCATTAATTTTGATGGGTCCCTATTAAGGTTCATCCTAGTCTTTGATTGTCATTCCTTGTTAACCTGGGTTTACATTTATGTTGGGTAGTTATGCTTAGTTGCTATACCTGGGTTATGGTGGTTAATTAACAACAATGATGAACTTGTTTTACCTGTATGCTATATCTTTGGATGCTTAATACAAGACCATATGATTAATCGGAACATGGAGAACCACCCAGGACAACAGTGCAACCACAATGACTATATGGCTCTGGTCTTGGCCGAGTAATTAGGGAAGTCTTTGTGTGGTTATTACTCGCATAGTAGGTTGGGGACGGAGGAATGCTTTTATGGCTACTTCTATTCCGGAGTGGTCTTGGAACGGAAGTACTCTATGGCTGACCGTCCGTAATAGAAGTGTGGTATGAAAGATAGCCTCTATGACATACTAGTATGGACTAATACGCACGGGAGGACTCTTTGTAAAGGCCTCGTAGCGTCCCTATGCAATCACACCTCGGAAGTGTGGTATGATGCATGCGCAGCATCGCATGGTTGGGTTTAAAGTTCTTCGGGACTTTTACGCGACTTGTGGGTAAAGATGTACGACCTCTGCAGAGTGTAAAACTAATCGATTAGCCGTGCTCACGGTCAAGAGCGGCCTGGACCCTCACATGATAATTAAACTTGAAGATGGACTTAAATCGCTCTCTCTCTCTCTGGTTATGCTTGCCATGTGCTTATGGCGTATCTCTTATCTTATGCTTAATGTGGGTTGGTATAAACTTATACTTTATTAGTAATCAGGTGCTAATAAAACTTGACCAACTAAAATTGCTTAAATGCTTATAGCCAGTCCACTATAAAGCCTTTGCATTCATTCTTTTCTCCACACTTGCTGAGTACGACAAGTGCTCACCCTTGCTATAAACAATGTTGCTCAGAAAAAGGATGCTACTCTGAAGTCTTGTGAAGATGTTGCTGGTGCTAGGCGTACGCAACCCCCCCGATCGCCCGTGATGTTTGGAGCCTTCGTTTCCGGGATTAAGCGTAAATCTCGATAATCTTTCTTTTTCATACGTGATACCGTTTCGTATTCACTTTTATGTCACTATATGCATGAAACTTGATCCTGGCATGCATATAGGTATGCACTTGGTTTTCTTCGGAAAGTCGGGTGTGACAGAGTGGTATCAGAGCTGTATCGACTGTAGGACGTAAGCCTAGTTAGCACTGGTCGTTTCTTAATGCCTCTTTTGTCCTACAATCCCTCCTTACCTTATCCTTGACCTCTCTGATGAAGAATCTCACAACTTAACCATCTTTTTATCTCCATGCCATGAATTCTTGTATATTTATCTCACTTTCCTTAAACATCTCTTCGACCTCGCCTATTCATTCGCTCAAGCAATAACACCCACTTGATTGATTGGTGGAACCGTTACCCTTACCATTCCATCTATTCGCGGAGCTCTCTGACACATCAGCGCTGTTTTAATTTTATCTCGAGTTACAGAACTCCGATCGACATGAAACCAGTTGGGTTAGTTCCTAAATTTCATAAGTGAATTTCTATCAAAAATCCAGCCCTATCCTGTACCTGTTCCAGGAGCTATGCCCGAAACATTGGAGCTATCAGAATCTGTAAACTCTGCTGACCTAGTTACCTTCAATATTCTATATCTCGGGCTATAGACCTCCGATTGAGGTAAATCCAATTGGAGTAGTTCAGGAATTTCATCAGCTTCGCTCTGTCCAAAATTCAGCAGTATTCGTTTTGTATCCAAGGAGATACCTACGAATTAGTGGAGCATTCAGAATCTGCCAACACTGCTGACATAGCCATCTTGCCTAATTCATATCTCGAGTTCTGAACCTCCGATTGAGGTGATTCCAGTTGGGATGAACTCGTAATTTTGGTATCCTTGATCTGGGAAAAATCCATTATTTATGGATATCCTTGCTAGGAGATATATCTGATCTATTAGGAGGATACCCCCTGACTTCATTAACAACGTGTAGTGTCGTTCCCCTTTAGCTATGCCTTGATTGGTGGAATTGTGTGTTTGCATGATGATGCTTGGTTTTATGAACTTGATTGATTCGTTTCTTTGAAGTGAGTGTTGGTGTATTGTGGGTCTTACATCCGCAATAACATCAGTTGCTTAGTTGGGTTCTTCTTTTGTACCTCCCACCTCCTTGTTCTTCCTCCACTCGTTTTGCACTACTCTTGTCCCCCTTCTGATCATATCTTTATCTACCAACCAGATGGAAAACCAAGAAGGAGGTAACCAAGGAGAAAGCTACGAGAACGGTGATGACTATGGATACAACCCAAATGCGTTATCATATCCTCCCTCAGATGATAAGTATGCAGAGTTCATGAGGACTGAGCCGCCAATGTTCTCCAGTACCACATATCCCTTAGAAGCTGAAGACTGGATCAAGACAATTGAAGAGAAGCTAGATATGGTACAATGCAATGATGGAGAGAAAGCTTTGTATGCATCTTGGCAACTTATAGGAGCAGCTTCAGAGTGGTGGAATTCTTACATCAATGGGCATGAGCAACCTGAGAGTATTGTGTGGAAGGAATTCAAAGACAACATCATCTTACACCATACTCCTGTAAGTGCGATGAAGCTCAAGAGGAAGGAGTTCCTTAACTTAAAGCAAGGACAGATGACGGTAACTGAGTACGGGGATAAGTTTGTTCAATTATCTCTGTATGCCCCAAGATCAGCTGAAAGTGATAAGAAGAAACGAGAGCATTTCATCAAAGGGTTGAATGAAGATCTTCAAAGTATACTAAGCTTAGACGATTATTCGAGTCTACAAGATTTAATCAACAAAGCCATTGGGCTAGAAAGCAAGCTACAGGAGATCATGAGTAAGAAGAGAAAACGGGAATATCCAGGGGAAGCTAATAACAACTCTCACTTACATCATATGTCTCAAGCCCAAGGTTTTCCTGAAGATCACAATGAAGATGCATATCTAGAATATCCTCATGGTGTCACAATACCAGTGATTTATGAGACACCACAAAATCGTCGGAACATTAGGGAAAGTAAAGCTTGTTTTTATTGCAAAGCTGGTGGACACTTTATCAACAGGTGCCCGAAGAAGTTTCTAGATCGTCATTTTAAGAAGGAATGGCGACAATGACACAAGAAAGACAAGACCCCCGCTATTTAAGGACGTTGGTATAAATATAAGTTAGGCTGTGGAAAGTTTTCTGTAATATGAAAGGAATAATATTGCTGAAGGATATGAAAAGAGTTCGAAATAAACCCTTGTCTCTTGCTAGCCTTTTTCGAATCTCGGGACGAGATTCCTTTTAAGGGGGGTAGATTTGTCACACCCTGAAATTTCCAATTTCAGGATGTGAATAGAAACAATAATTAAATAATGATTTTCTCATGATTTTAAAATTTTTCCAACATTTATTTATTCTTTACAGGAAATATAGTATAGGAAAAATCATTTGTTTGATTTTGTAAATTAAATAAAAAGTTATGTGTGTTGCATTCATGCCGATGCATCTAGTGGTTCTTGAGTGCAAAAAGGTTTCAAAAATGCGTTTAGGAGCTGTCCAAAACCTTCCGAGAATTTTCCCGCATTTTTCTGGAATTTATTCTCATTTTCTCCGAGCATTTTCTATTTAATAGAAGGCTCTAAAATCTTTTTCATGAGCACCAAATGCTTTATTTGGGTTGTTCGTGTCTTAATCTATCTCTAGGAATTTTCCTGGAATTTTTGTGATTTTTCGGGTATTTTTTGTGGCTTTATAGATTTATCTAGATAATTCTGGATTTATCTTTGCACGGAAAAATATTTCAAAAAAAAAACTTCCTATCTAACCGGGCCGAGCCCGAGGCCCGACCCGGCTCGCCTCGGCCCGCCCGCGCCCGCCCCGGCCCGCCGGCCCGGCGGGGGCCCGGCCCGCCCTTCGGCCGAGGCCGAGGCGGCCACGGGCCGGCGCGCGCCGCCGCCGGGGGCGCGCGCCGGCCGCCCCGCGCCCCCATAAAAGGGAACCCTACCCTTGCGCGATGCCGCCTCGTTCCCCGCCCGCGCGAAGCCCGAGCCGTTGCCGCCCCCGCGCGCCGCCGCCGGACCCGCGCCGGACCGACCCCCGCCGCCGCGGCGTTGACCTGCGATTCCGGCCGCCCCTCCACGTCCCTGCCGCCGGTGAGCACTTCCTCGAGTTCGCCCTCGCCTTCTCTCTCCGTTCCTCGTCGCAGTCGAGCTCCTAGGTCGCCGGACCGCCGGGGATTGGAGCGGTCAGCGTCGCCGCTGCCCCTGTCCAGAGCTTGAAGAAGCACTCGGACGGTTTGCAATAAAACCCCTTGCAAGATCCAGTAATGGGAAGATCCAATCTTGTGTCTTGCAAACTTTCCAAATAAAACCCTAGAGACTTTAGATTCTTTCGTTTAGATCCAACCAACACCCTTTTACAGATCTAACCCTGAGTTTTACCAGTTTCACGAGCACTGTTTACTGTGTCTCGGGAATCTTTTCAGCTACTCCCTGAAATCTACGGTTAATCGCGAACAGGTCCTTTCAATCTTGTTTTTCTCATATCTTTTTCGTTTTAGCTCCGATTTCATCCGTTCAAGTTGCGTTAGGTCCATAATAATGTAAACCACGCGTTAGTGATGAGTTTTCACCATGTTTTGTTTCTGAAAATAAAATTAATATTAATTTTGATTAATGACTAGCTATGCATGTCATTTCCAAATAAAAGCTATATAGATCTATATATCGTTTTTCATAATCGAATTTAATTTGATTAATGATTCCTTGACATGCTTTTATGAATAAAATCTAATTAGATTTTTTATTCGGTTTTCCATAAGTCAAATATTAATTTGCTTAATGATTAATTAACTTTTATAATTAAAAGTTGATTAGGCTTTTACTCCGGCTTTATAAATAAATGTTAATCTTGATTAATACCAATTCAATACTGTTTTTGATAATAATATGATGAACTCGAATTACAAAGTTTCGTTTAGACTGTTCATATAGTTTAGTTCTTCTAAATTAAATGTTTAATCGGTTAATTCATATATGAATCTTTATTAATAAAACTTGACTAGTTCTTTACACCGGTTTCATAAATAAAGTTTAATATTGCATTAATGTCAACATAGGGTATTTTACTTCTGAAATATCCTTTATAATTGTTTTGTTAAATAAAATGAACCTAGCTCATAGCCTTGCTCTCTCATTTATGCAAAATGTTCGTTAGACGTTCTTTTCTCAGCCCAATCTTAGTGTGACCTTTCCAGTTCATGCTCAATCTTTCATAACTATCTCTTTAAAGTAAACCAAGCCTTTCCCTCCAAGCACCCTTTGTGTTCTTTAGTGATCCATCTAATCGAGTCTATCCTTTAGTGCGTTCTTTTAAAGCTTTCTTTTGATTGGTGCTTTGTTCTCAGTATATGCTTGTTTGTTTGTTGTGTATGTTTGTGCCCGATGATTGATACGCTTAGAGTGAACGCCGTTCGAGAAGTTTGGAAGAGCTTGAAGTTGAAGATATTCTGAGCAACGACATTGCTTTGGTTAAAGGCAAGTGTGTCCTTGATCTTTTGTCCTAAGAATTATACTTAATCACTCATTGCATTGCTTGCATTAATTTTGATGGGTCCCTATAAAGGTTCATCCTAGTCTTTGATTGTCATTCCTTGTTAACCTGGGTTTACATTTATGTTGGGTAGTTATGCTTAGTTGCTATACCTGGGTTATGGTGGTTAATGAACAACAATGATGAACTTGTTTTACCTTTATGCTATATCTTTGGATGCTTAATACAAGACCATATGATTAATCGGAACATGGAGAACCACCCAGGACAACAGTGCAACCACAAGGACTATATGGCTCTGGTCTTGGCCGAGTAATTAGGGAAGTCGTTGTGTGGTTATTTCTCGCATAGTAGGTTGGGGACGGAGGAATGCTTTTATGGCTACTTCTATTCCGTAGTGGTCTTGGAACGGAAGTACTCTATGGCTGACCGTCCGTAATAGAAGTGTGGTATGAAAGATAGCCTCTATGACATACTACTATGGACTAATACGCACGGGAGGACTCTTTGTAAAGGCCTCGTAGCGTCCCTATGCAATCACACCTCGGAAGTGTGGTATGATGCATGCGCAGCATCGCATGGTTGGGTTTAAAGTTCTTCGGGACTTTTACGCGACTTGTGGGTAAAGATGTACGACCTCTCGCAGTGTAAAACTAATCGATTAGCCGTGCTCACGGTCAAGAGCGGCCTGGACCCTCACATGATAATTGAACTTGAAGATGGACTTAAATCGCTCTCTCTCTCTGGTTATGCTTGCCATGTGCTTGTGGCGTATTTCTTATCTTATGCTTAATGTGGGTTGGTATAAACTTATACTTTATTAGTAATCAGGTGCTAATAAAACTTGACCAACTAAAATTGCTTAAATGCTTATAGCCCAGTCCACTATAAAGCCTTTGCATTCATTCTTTTCTCCACACTTGCTGAGTACGACAAGTGCTCACCCTTGCTATAAACAATGTTGCTCGAAAAAGGATGCTACTCGAAGTCTTATGAAGATGTTGCTGGTGCTAGGCGTACGCAACCCCCGCCGATCGCCCGTGATGTTTGGAGCCTTCGTTTCCAGGATTAAGCGTAAATCTCTGATAATCTTTCTTTTTCATACGTGATACTGTTTCTGTATTCACTTTTATGTCACTATATGCATGAAACTTGATCCTGGCATGCATATAGGTATGCACTTGGTTTTCTTCGGAAAGTCGGGTGTGACAATGGTGGAGATATTGGCGACGACGACCCCTTCGGATTGCATCCGATCTGTTGTCGAGTTTGTCGTCAATCCATCACAGATCTCTACGCGTTGGTCGATGAATGTCTCCAAGCCATGGAAGCAATCAAGCAGCGTTGGCGTATGAATGTCTACAAGTTCCTTAACCGCAACGTGTGCAAACTTTTTGGCATGGTTCGAACATGAGAAGCAAGTGGTGCAATACTTGCTTGAAGTACCACTAGGTCTAGTTTTCCCCTTAGGAATTTTGTAAGATACGACGAGGATGTCGTATGTTTTCAGCGTGGGGGAGAGCTAGCTAGCTAGCCTTAGCTTTTGAGTTTCAAAATTTAGGTTCGGTTTAATCTTCAAGAGAGAGTATTAGAGTTTAATGAGTCTTAGTTTTCGAGTGTGTTTTAAATTTTTGCAAGTTTGAAGTGTCTTAAATTAATGTTGAGTCGAAGAAAATCAAATAAAAAGAGTCTTTTTATATTTTATGTCTTGTGTGATGCTTATCTTTATTCACTTGTTTGTTTATCTTTGATTCTTGATATATGAACATAAGTGTGTGGTTTGAAAAATGTTTACCGTGGTGCTTAGTGGAATTGCTACTACTTAAAGTATCCATACCACACTTCGATCTTGAGCTTCACATGTTAGTTGTGCTATGTTCAATGCTAAAAGTTGGAGGATTTCAGTTCTGAAAATTATCTAAAAACCCTTGTAATAAAGGTTAGCAAAACCTCTTTTTCCAAGTCGAGAGTAAGAAAAAATCCTATACAAAGCCAATTTATTTTTTGCTCCACCATAAGTGTGATTAGCACGATGAGTTGGGCTAGGACCCTTCTCTCTTGTGAGTTTTAATTTCGAGCAATGATCATGTTCTTGTGCTTATCTTTTGTTGCTAGCCTCGTCATACATTCGGTAACGAGACTTTCACATCGGAAGTCCCGTACATCACCGAGTTCCATACCCAACCCTATACATCTCTTTTGTACATCGCATTCCTTGAACACAACCTATTGTCAAAGTTTCGTCTCGTCTCTAGCATGGTTTATCTAAAATTTCAGATTGTATGCATGCAAGAAAGAGGGGAGTTGAGAGCTTTGAAAAGTTGTCAAGAGAGGGAAAAATAAAGAGAAAAGTATGAGTATGGAAAAGAAAGAAAGAAAAAATGTAGAAAAGTAAAGAAAGAAAGAAAGAAAGAAATAATATGTGAATGAAAGAAAGATGAAAAAAGAAAAAGAAAATAGAAAAGAGGAGGTAGCAATAAAGATATGAGAGGGATGGATCAAGTGAAAGAAAAGATAAATTAAGTGAAGGAAGGATGTCACGTTGTTGAGAGACGAAACTTTCATTCTTTTCCAACCATGTGCAATCCGGCAACGAGGACGTCATCGGTGCCTTGTAGTCACAATTTTCTTTTGCCCTTGCACATGTCCACCATTCTAAATCTTCTCGTCCTTGATATCCCTACATATGGTTAATTCTCATGATCATTGGCTTTGAAAGGTAAACAACCATTAGAGGAAGTTCTTAGTTTGACAATACATGTGTTGATTGCTCTAGCCCTACCTATAGCTCCACTTTACATGTTATATGAGAGACTTATGGGAGGTGAGAGTTTTATAAAATTGGTTTAGGATAGCCACCTCATATGAGTGACTTGAGAGAGCTTGGAGAAAGGTTTATGTCTAATACTTGTTGCAAGAATTTTGTTTTTTAAAAAAATAATAAAAACCCTTCGATGGAAGCAAAGAAGTAAGCATGGCTGAAATTGAAGACTTCGAGTGAAGAGTTTGGGTAGTGGGGTAAATCTTGATGTGGTAAAAATTCTAAACGCTCATGTTTATGTTTGATGATCATCACTTTGTGTTTATGTATTAAAGATGAAAGGATTGACTAACTTGTGAAGAAGGATTAGCGATACACGATTACAACACTTTGGACGAAGTTCTTTTACGAGTACTTGCTCGAGGACGAGCAAGAGCTAAGCTTGGGGGAGATGTTGACGGTGTATTTTGGTACACCTAGCATTTTCATTACACTTTGGTTTGGATTTGATTATAGAACTAACCCGCCACTAGGCACACTAATCATATAACAAGTTCATCTATGTGCATGCATTTGGAAGTGTTGTGTTTATGTAGGAAAACATGGACATAAAGGACGGATTCGCAACAAGTTCAAAGGATATTACGGAGTCTTGTTCGTGTTCATGAGCTTGATGAAATCACTTCCAATGGTGGCAAGGACCGAAGTGCTGCGAGGAACACCCCTGGGGATTGAAGCGTAAAAGACCGAACTTCATGCGAAGAGAACCTCCATCTTGGACGCGAGGATGACATCGTCAAAATCATGCAAGTGGAGGGGGCGAAGTGCATAAATGCATGAGGACCCATGGGGGCGAAGGGGCGACCGAACTGGGCCGAGGTGGGCCCAGGCCGGTCGGCCCAAGCCGGCCGGTCCAGCCCACTTCGGTGGCCGGTTCGACCCTGCTTTCCTTGCACCCGAAGGATTTTCAACCCGAAAACCTTGGAGGCGCCACCAATCGACAGGGAGAGAGCCATTTGCTCCAGAGGCCATCCACAAGCTAGAGAGAGAGGAGGAGGATCTCCGGAGGGAGATCAATCACCTCGAAGGAAGCACCCTCTCGTGGAGAAGAAGGAAGACACCGTCGGAAGTGAAACCATGATCAACAGTGCTATGTCCAGCACCTTGATGGGGTAATCTTCTTATTCGTCCATGGGTTGTAATCGATCTTGAGATGTAATCATACTTTGTCGGATTATCTATCTATCATCTTGTGTTGAATATACTTTAATGCTTAAGGTTAGCTACCATGCCGTAAAGGGAGTAAAGGCCTCAATGCTTCCTTGGATCCATTCAATACGGCGTGTCCATCATAGGTCTAGTCATGGATACCTTCGCGTAGTGACAGTACGAGAGGAGGGAAAGGACAAAACCGTGGACACAACCCCGATAGATTAGATTGGTTTTCATGTCTTTAATTGATTGCATGCTCTAGTATCATAGACCCATGGGCGAGTGTTTCCTATCTCGATTGTTTATCGTTCTCTCTAGTGTAGTTTAGTTGTTTTCTAGTATAATAATAGTTAGGGTTTTAGTAGCTAGTGCGTAAAAGTAGATTGAACGCTTGTAATCCTTTTGCTCCGCGGATTGACAAGAACCTTGCGAATCCCGTGGTGAAAAAGGTGTGGGGTTCATACGCTTGCGGATCGTAGAGGGATACATCTTTTATCCGTCAACAATTTGTAAGTTTGCTTGTGTTATTCACTTATGTCTACTATATGTATGAAACTAGATCCTGGCATACATATAGGTATGCACTTGGCTTGTTTTTCTGAAACCACGTGTGACAAGGACCAAGCAATTGAAGGCCGAGACCACCACCGCAAACAGCAGACAGAGCTAAGGTGACTTGCTTCAACTGCCATCAGGTTGGATTGGTTGGCGAAGCACAACGGAATGGTTTCATGCAACCCCAGATTTATACAGCTAGAACACCCTAGTGGAACAAAAGTGCGGATTGAACCACAAAGTCCGAAGACTGCAACAATGTTGTGCAACATGAGTGGGAAAGAAATTGAGGAAATTCCAGTGGTCTGTGAGTTTCCAGACATGTTTCCAGAGGAGCTTATGCAGTTAACCCCTGACCGAGATGTGGAGCTTGTGATTGAGCTGATGCCGGGGGCTGGACTCGTTGCAAAGAGTCCGTACCGGATGTCGTCCGATGAGTTGGACGAGTTGAAGAAACAGCTCAAGAAGTTGCTCGAGCAAGGGTTTGTTCGGCGAGTACCTCACCGTGGGGTTCACTTGTACTCTTCTTGGAGAAGAAAGATGGCACCAAGAGGATGTGCATATACTACCGCACGCTCAACTCGATGATGATTAAGAACAAGTACCCACTACCCAGGATCGAGGACCTGTTGTATAGGCTCAAGAAAGCAAAGTTCTTTTCCAAGATCGATCTGAGGTCATGTTACCACCAGATGAAGATCCGAGAGCAGGATATTCCCAAGATAGCTTTTACCACACGGTACAGTTTGTACGAGTTTGTGGTGGTTTCTTTCGGGCTGACGAACGCACCCGCCTATTTCATGAACATGATGAACAAAGTCTTCATGGAGGAGTTAGACAGGTTTGTGATGGTGTTTATCGACGATATCCTGATCTACTCTAAGACAGCGAAGGAGCACGAGGAGCACCTGAGGATCGTGCTAGAAAGGCTAAGGCAGCAGAAACTCTACGCCAAGTTCAGCAAGTGCGAGTTCTGAATGGAGAAAGTCGCGTTCTTGGGACACGTGTTGTCAGTGGAAGGGATAACAGTGGATCCGTCCAAGGTGGAGTCAGTTACCAAGTGGGAGCAGCCGTTGAATGTGACAAACGTCAGAAGTTTTCTTGGGATGGCAAGATACTACCGAAGGTTCATTGATAACTTCTCCAAGATTGCGAAGCCGGTGACAGAGTTGCTCAAGAACAACACAAAGTTCGAGTGGTCAGAAGTGTGTGAGAAGAGCTTTCAGGAGCTGAAGAAAAGACTCACCATAACCCTAGTGCTTACTTTGCCGGATATTAAGAAGGACTTTGTGGTCTACTGTGATGCTTCAAGGCAAGGACTCGGTTGCGTCCTGATGCAGGAAGGAAAAGTTGTGGCTTATGCTTCCAGGCAGCTGAAGAAACACGAGGAAAACTACCCGACACACGACTTGGAGTTGGCAGCTGTCGTGCACGCACTTAAGATATGGAGACACTACCTGATGGGAAACAAGTGTGAGCTGTTCACCGACCACAAGAGTTTGAAGTACTTCTTCACCCAAACGGAGTTGAACATGAGGCAAAGAAGGTGGTTAGAGCTGATCAAGGACTACGATGTCGAGATCAACTACCATCCGGGCAAAGCTAACGTCGTGGCAGATGCACTGAGCCGGAAGACGTATTGCAACAACCTCATGGTGAAAGAAGAGCAACCTGCCTTACATGAAGAGCTAGAGAAGCTGAGGATCGAAATCGTGGACCATGGACAAGTCAACGAACTACGTGTGACCTGCGATCTGGAAGATCGCATCCGAACAGCTCAGAAGTCGTGTGCAGAGATCAAAGTTCTGCGGGAACTGATGAAGGAGGGTAAAGTAGAGGATTACCGCTTGGATGAGCAAGGCACCGTGTGTCTGAAGGAATGGATTTGTGTACCGCAAGACAAGGCCTTCCTAGAGAAGATCCTGAAAGAAGCTCATGACTCGAGGTACTCGATTCACCCCAGAAGCACAAAGATGTACAAGGATTTGAAGACAAGGTACTGGTGGAAAGACATGAGGAGAGATATAGCTCACTATGTGGCCTATTGCGACACTTGCAGCAGAGTGAAGATCGAGCACCAGAAGCCCGCAGGATTACTTAAGCCATTAGAAATTCCGGTTTGGAAGTGGGAGGACATCTCCATGGACTTCGTAGTGGAACTTCCCCGGACACCAAAGGGGAATGACTCGATTTGGGTCATAGTGGACCGATTGACCAAGGTGGCACACTTCGTGCCGATGAAGGTGACCTTCGGGACCGAGCGCTTAGTAAACCTGTATGTTGAACACATTCTGAGGTTACACGGGGCACAAAGAGTATAGTGTCCGATCGGGGATCACAGTTTGTCGCCAGGTTTTGGCGGAGCTTTCACTAGCTTATGGGAACCACTCTTAAGTACAACACAGCTTTCCACCCACAGACAGACGGGTAGACTGAGAGAATCAACGAGGTTTTGGAGGACATGCTATGAGTGTGTGCGCTCACTTACAGCACCAATTGGGAGAGCAGTTTACCGTTTGCAAAGTTCTCTTACAACAACAGCTTTCAAGCAAGTCTTCGGATGGCATCCTTTGAGGCCCTTTACGGGAGGAAGTGCAGAACACCACTAGCATGGTCAGAGGTTGGAGAACGAACACTCTTTGGGCCAGCAATCATAGAGGAAGCAGAGGAGAAAGTAGAGAAAGTTTGCGAGAACCTGAGAATCGCTCAAAGCTGTCAGAAGAGCTATGCCGACAAAAGAAGGAGAGACTTGAACTTTGCAGTCGGAGACAGTGTGTACCTGAAGGTCTCACCACTTCGAGGAACTAAAAGGTTCTTGGTGAAAGGGAAGCTTGATCCGAGGTACGTGGGGCCGTACCCAATCACCAAAAGGATTGGAAGTCTAGCCTACCAGCTCGCGCTACCCGAGACAATGCAGGAGTGCACCCAGTGTTTCACGTGTCACAGCTAAAGAAGAGTGAAAAGGAAGTGGAAGCCAAGCAAGTGCCCATGGAGTTTTCTTGACCTGCAAGATACGCTTGAGTATGTTGAGTATCCAGAGAAGATCTTGGACCGAGCAGTCAAAGAGACAAGAAGAACAACCATTCCCTTCTGCAAGGTATTGTGGAGTAACCATACTGAGCGAGAAGCAACTTGGGAGAAGGACGCCGATCATAGAAAGGAGTACCCTCACTTGTTCGCGGAGGAAGTTGGAGTCTAAATCTCGAGGACAAGATTCTCGGTGGTGGGGGAGTATGTAACAAACCAGAAAATTAGGTGTGAAAATTTGCGAAAAATTTAAAACTTTTTGTTTGAATTGGAGTGCTACCAATTTTCAACCCAAATTGCTAGCCCTTCCCTAAATTCTCCACCAATTTAACCCATTTATAAAAATATATATTCAAATTATAATAAAACATGTGAGCTTGATTTTTCAGGATTTATTTGGATTTTATTTGGGTGAAGTTTGAATTTGAAAGTAATTCAAACTCTAACTCTAACTTAAATCTAAATTCAAAACTAATTGCAAAGCTTTAGCTACTAACCTGCGCCGAAACCTACTTCTACCTTTAACCTGCCAGCCCAGCCTGTGCTTCAACCGCGGCCCAACTAGTCCGTCAGGCCGGCCCAACCGCGGCAGCCCAACAACCAGATACCCCCTTTGGTTTCTCATTCTCTCACTAACGGCAGGGCCCCAGCTGTCAGTCCCTCCTCTTCTTTCTTCTTCAATTTTCCCCATCCTTGCGCCGCACCGAGCCGCATGCCTGGCCGCGCGTGCGATGGGACGGGCAGTCTGCCGGCTAGAGCGCACGGATGCTTGCCTCGGATTCTCCCCAGGGATAGGAAAAGACCTACCTACCCCTCTCCCACCACGCCTAAAGTGTTGGCACCACCCATTGCCGCACCGCCATGTTGGGGCCTTCGTCACGCCAACAAATGGGAGAACACGCCGCGGCCACGCCCTTTTTGCCCCTTGACCGTGGCCTACAACCCTAGGGCTGAGCTCCCTCTCGCAAGCCGGTCCAGTTGGGGTTTTTCCCCTTGCCAGAGCGCGTCACCGCGGGAGAGTGAGAAGGGGGAAGAACGGGAGGAGAGGAGGCGGGGAAAGAAGAAGCCCAGCGTCACGTCGCCGCTGACGCGCCGCTACCGGGGACCGCCCATGGCCGAAGGGGTGCTGGACAGGTCGCTGCGGTGGAGGAGGATGCTCACGCCGGGAGGGAACGCTGGAGCAGAGGAAGGGACGAGACGCCGCTGCGAACACCCATGCCATGTCGCCATCTTCGTCAAGCCGGCAATGACTACACCTCCGCCCCGCTGTGAGCACCGTGGCCTTCCCTCCTCTTGCGTTGTTGCCATACCTTGACAACATGCCTTTGGGCGCACCTTTGAGCTGCCGAGCGTCGATGCACCGCCATTTCCCCAAGAACAGACGACGACACACGCCACTCCGGTTGCGCTGCCGCATCTTTGCCACCCCAGGCTGCGATGCCAAGCGTTCCTGGAAACGCTTCCTCAAGCTGCTCCTGTGGTTGTGAACCGAGGGCTACCCCGCGCGCGCACCGCCGCGCCGTGCGCCGGCGCGCGCGCCGTGCCTCGGGTACTTGTGAACCGGCCTTTGTGCCATGGGTTTTCTGTGCAGTAGAGAAGGTGAGGAAGCTGTGGCCGTGCGCACCCCAGTGCTAGGGTCAAACCCGCACCTGTCTACAACCGCTGGTGCCCGCCGGTGGACTCCATCGGTGTTGGCCCGACACAGTGTCGAGCGCTGCTCGCCGTGTCGCGCGTGGTTGAGAGCCGGCCTTCGTGCCGAGCGATTTTCTTTCCTGCAGATGCTCGTGTGCGCCATTACGGCCTAGCCAGGCGCACCCTAGTGCCGAGCTAGAGCGCCGCGCTCTTGCGCACGCACGGCGTAGCGACGCCGCGTGCGTCGAAACCAACCGAGCGTGTCAACCTACCGTTCGCCGGGCTCCTGTGCTCCGGTACGCGTGTGTGTGCGTGCGAAGGTGGGGAAAATACCCACGCTTGTTTGCCTCCATCCGAGCCAACCCAGGCTTCAGGCTGGCCGCGTTGCCACCACCGGAAGGCACGCTGGCGCGGGAACATGCCACGCGCCAGGGAGCCAAGCAGCGCCCCGGCGTAGACCCCTAACAACACATCTGAACCTAGCTTTTGGGCCACATGTGGCAACCCGGCCCAGCAGGGTCCAGCTAAGGCCAGCATGCCTGTTGGGTCGAGGAGTCGAATCCAGGGTGGTCCAGTGGACTTTGGGCCACTAGATCAACTAGGCTGAGCCCACTGGGCCGCTTTCGGCCTAGTGACCCATTCCGCCCATTAAGGGCCCATCACCGCTGACTGCTGACATCATGCTGACATCAGCGCCCTTTTTAATAAAAATCCTTTTCTATTTTCAAATGATTTTCAGAAATGATTTATTAATGGTTTTAACCTTTAAAAAATCATAACTAGTTATAGGAAGCTCAGAAAAATACAAAACTAATTTCTATAATTTTGTATTTTCGAAACCTTGCTGTTTGTAGGTAGTTTGCCCTCTTTTGGGTTTTCTAAAAAGAGGTTTCTATTTGGAGTTATTGCATAGATGTGTACCGATATCTTACGTACGCGTCAAATCTTGTGCCACAGACCCGAGCTTCGACCAGGAGGACGCTTAGGACCCCGAGTACACTGCCCCGGACAACGACTGCTCCAACGGCAACAAAGGTGTCATGTCACTCCCAACCATGTAGATCCCATGTTGTTATTTAGATGCTAGTGCTTTACTTTATATGCATTGCTTGGATGAATTGCATAGCCAGTTGATTAGCCTTGCCTTGATCTTTTGTATATCCTGATTCCTTGTTTTACCTACCTCGGGACTAGCTACAGACCCCTAGCTAGTCCCATATGTCAATTACTCATACTTTCGTTGCTTGATTATTGATGGTGTTCTAGGCTTGGGCTGAGATGCGGGAGATCTCAGTGTGTCCTAGCGTGAGTTCTCGGTGCGTCCTCCTTGATGTGTTTTGGCGGGAGCGAGCTGATCGGTTACTGGTGAACGCCTGCCTCGAAAAGATGCGATCTGGCCTCTAACCCGAGCGACGTGTCGTATGAGATGGAGATGGGGAGTGCTCACTCTCGGCCCTTAAGGACCGATCGTCAGACTAACCATGCTTCTTTGGACTCTTACCGTAATAACCGCCCGCCTTGTTATGGGCGGGGGTGCGGGGTGAGACTCGTAGTGGATAGCACCCCTCCTGTAGGCGGATTGGTGTGAATGTGTCGAGAGACGGCTCGTTCCTCCTTAGAAGACTTCGCCCCGGCGAGGCCGGCGAAGGGTTCCACAGCTTCGAGGGACCTCTCGCGGGCAGTATGAGATCTACCGCGAAGGCTGAGCCAGGCTCGGAGATGCAGGAGGGTACTATCCACTTACTTGGCCTTCAGTCGTATGGTAAGGCTTGAAACCGGTGACGGCCGGTTTCGGTCCTATTCGGGCAGGTACAATTGTACAATCTCTGCAGAGTGTTTAAATCTATAGCTATAGTCCGTGTCCACTAGTTATGGACAGTCCTGAGATCTGTTATTCTAGCTAGATATACTTTTCTTGTGCTTCTTCTCTCCCCCCGAGTGTGTGTGCCCAGCTGATGCCATTTAGATGTGGGGATAGGAGCAGGTGGGCCCCACACCGCAGATGAGAGTTGGGAACTGCATCGTGGTTGTGATCTGGTGTTTTGGTGTGGTATCCTTGAGCGGGGTGTGGACTCCAGAGGTGTGGACCTCGGAAGCGTGAGCTTCCCCGAGGTGTTGACCTCACTGCATATCTCTGCTTTCCTTGTATGTTGCTTCACTTCTTTGCTTAAGCCTTCTACAGCCAGAGTAGGAATATATCCTGCATAGTAGAACATACACCGCTTTTGCCTCTTTGTTGGGAAGCTGACATGACCTACCCGCTTATCGGGTAGATCCTGTTGTCTCTGACACAGTGCCGGACTACGACTTCAACAACGACGGATGGGAGGACTAGGTCTCTTTCTACACTCGAGATGCCTGCGGATATGGAGTTCCCCGCGCTTGCATGGAGCCGTTGCTAGACGTTTTCTTTCTATTTGATTCAGTCCTGATGGACTTGTACCCAGCATGTGCCGAAGAGATGTACTCTGATTAATGTAATAAATAAATGTTGTACTCTATCTATTTTATTCTTTCTGTATGGATTTTTGGTATTGCTGAGACAGGGATTGCACGTGGTAGCCCTCCAGGGACTACCACTGAGGTGCAGAGAGTTGGGTTTCCGTCCGCGGAAATCCGGTCCGTTTCACAAAGCCTACTCGAGAATGCAGCGGAACAAGTAACTCGAGAAGGGCTCAGACAACACCGGTCAGACCGGTCCAGGCCGGATCACCCAGACTAGACAACCGGATCACGTGACAACAACCAAAGACACACCTGGTCACCCGAGACCCCAAGCCGAATCACCCGATCAAGACTTGATGATTTCCACAGCAAATCCCCTGCACCGGTCAGGCCGGTACAGCGCACCGGTCAAATCGGTCCTAGGAAGGAAACCCCAAATCTAAGAATCCAAACTCCCAAGCTCCAAACAACGCCAAAATCGAAACAACAGCAAAACTAGAAACTAAGGAGCACACCAGAACATTTACCCAAGCCAAAACCCAATAGGGACTTGCACCGGTCAGACCGGTGGAGGGCACCGGTCAGACCGGTCAGGCTTGGGCGCTCGGGATGAACAGCGAGCCGCGGGTCAACTCCCCCAAATCCACTTCCCGATCTCCTGATTCGCTCCATGGATTCGCACAAAATTTTGGGGATACTAGGAGTACCACATGGCCATCCCATAAATGTGATTTGGTCGACCAAAATTTGTTGTATCAAGAGGAATCGAAGGATTTCCATGAAGAACACCACTTTCCCGAAACCTAAGAAAACTCCAAAATCGAGCACCTTTACTCACGGATTAGGGAGGGGAATCACAAAGAAAAGAACCATGAGGGGTTCCTGAATACATCCCCTACTAAATCCCAAAGAGAAAGGCCTCAAATCCACCACAGGAAAATCGCCAAGAAACGGCTCTGAAAATCACCAAAAAGGGAAAATGGAAGAGACATAATCAAGCCTTGTGGAACCACGTCGAATCATCTATACATACCATGAAGGTTCATACAAGGTCTAACTTGCCTCCTGATCATCCATCCCTCTCTCAAGATCTCACCATGAAGCTCTCAAGCTAGTCCTAAAAATCCTAAGCAAAATCGGAAGGGAAAATAGCAAAGGGAAATGAGCTAGGGTTCCAAGAGATGGCTGCCATCCTCTCACCACTTGGGTTATATGGAGGCAACCGAAAGACGAAACTACCCCTGTTACATTAAACTAACATACACGCCCCCGAAGGGCAATTTGGGAATCTTCGTCGTAGCACCATCAAACGGATGCCCGGCGACCGCAAACTTTCTTAGCCTCGACACAAGCCTTGCGATCCCGACGTGTGTCCTTCTCTTCGAAGTCTCCGGAATGCGTCGTCGCACACCGGTCAGACCAGTGCTCCTCACCAGTCAGACCGGCCTAATGTTGCTGCCTCTGGTCTTCAGCCTTGGCTTTGTGGATCAACCAAGTAACTCACTGGTTTTCTGGTGAACCACTGGAAACCCCGCGAACTCGGTGTAGCCTTCGCCAATCATCACTCATGACTCGGCTCCCATGAAGTTCCGGCTCGACCTTGGTTTTGAGGCTCAACCAAGAAACCGTCCATTACTTCGTCTTGTCGTTCTTCCCACCATGCGACCCGCACTTGACCCCGCTGGCCACTGGGTCCCTCAAACCAAGCCTACTAGTCTGCTCCACACCTGGAGGCCTCACCGGCAACGACCTTTCGCACTTGTTCTTTACCTGCACCAACACCAGTCAAGCCGCAACCTGCACTTGCAATACTTCGGCCAAGAGTTAGTCCACACAATGTTGTCAATCACTCATCATACCAGGAAGCGACGATCCACTAGTCCTCGAACCACACAAGTCCTCATCCTTCTCCACTTGCAGTCGCAGGCCTTGCCATTACCTGCTGGGAGTGGGACAGTGAACCCGAGTTTGCCTTACCGACACTGCCGCCAATGACAACGAAGGAGGGGCAAACCTCACTGTGGCTGCCCTCCAGCTGGCTTGAACTATTGCACCACCTTTCGTGGTCTCCTCGCTGATGGTCCCCAGAGAGGATGTCGACATGTTTCGAAGGAAAACGACTTGTTCAAGTCCATGTAGTGAACATGGCCTCATATGCCATTAGTTCGAGTATGGTTTTGGTGGTTCATGACAACATGATCAATGGGACTAACCAAATTGTCTAGCATGTCTCTGTAGACATTTCTAGGTCCCAAGGATGCAAAAATACCACATGACAAAATAAGGGTCAAAACCGTAGAAGAAAAGAAAAAGAAAAGACACCATGAAATGCACTGATGGTACCTAGAAGTGAGTGTCGATGCAAGTGTCGGTGTAGTTGGTACACCGCGAGAAGCCTCAACTCAACAAGCACTGTCGGAGGATCCGATGGTCTGTATTCTAGTTGCACCAGATGATTGACAAAGACGAAGAAGTGAAGACAGAAGTGTCATATGAACCGATGGTCCATGGTGGGTTCTGTCGGTCTATCCGATTAGTCAAGTTTTCAAGACAGAGACGTTCCGAGCCAACAACTGGTAGCACCGGATGAATCGATGGTCCAGGCAACGGTTCATCAGATGGTCATGAAGATGCTAACAGTACGGTTTTGGCGCGGATCCCTTCAGCACTGGATGAACTGGCAGCGAAGTGAGGAGACCATTGGTGTATGCGTCGGATGATTTGTGTCAGTAGGATTCAACGGTCAAGTTGTAAGGAATCGGATGCTTGTTAGCCTAAGAGGGGGAGAGGGTGAATTAGGCAATATAAAACTTAACCTATGGCTTCACTAAATTCACACAAATATAAACTAGAACATACTATCTAGATGTGCAACTAGGGTTGTTCTAGTGTGGAACTCCCATCCCAAAACAAGGTTTGCAACCTATAGCCCATCCTAGCATGATACTAGTCTAGGAAAGTAAAGGCAAGCAAAGATTGCAATAGAGTAAATGCGGAAACGTAAAGGGGATGAGAGGAAGCAAACTCTTTACACACGATTTATCTCATGGTATCGGTAGGCACTAAGCCACCCCTAGTCCATGTTGTTGAAGCACTCACAAAAGAGTATCGCTTCCCGGTCACCAAGTCTCTCCCAAGAGCACCACTTGACTCGGCCCAAAGGCTAGCCACTTAGGCACTTGCCAAGCTCCCTTGGCCACCTTGATGCCGCTTCCATTAAGGAGCTTCTCCACCAAGGAAGGGGGTCTCCACGTCCCCCGCACAAAGTGTCCTCGCCGCTCCACACCAAGCCGGAGGGTCGATGACCATTGCCGGTGAGCCACATAGGCCCCAAGGCTTCTGGAGAACCTTGTACAACTTGATTCACTCAAGAAGCACCTCACAAGGTTGGCACAACCTTGCACTCACTCAGCTCTAAGCTAAGCCTACCACTAAGCACATACACAAAGCATATGCAAGTCTAAGGATGAGCAATTAAGCACTTAGATGGATTGGATATGATCTTCAATGTGTCTTTAACTCCTCTGCACTTCCATACATTCCAGCAACCTCAAATGGATGAGGGGAGGGGGTACAAATAGCCCAAGGCATCAAACTAGCCATTGGCTAATGGCCACTGAAAAAGTAAGCGTCGGATGAACTGATGCTAGATTTTCTAGGGCGTCGGTTCATCCGGTGCCCCTCCCACATCACATTGCCGTTGATTCTCTGACACAACTGCTCTGACGCTATTCATCGATGGTGCGTCGGTTCATCTAGTGCTGAAGACTACGCGACCAAGTCGTCTCTGTTAGCTTTCACGCGACCGTCGGATAGACCTACGCTTCCCCTTGACCAAGGCGTCGGATCATCCGGTGCTGAAGACTTCGTCTTAGCGTGTCTCTGTCTTGATTCAAACTAAGCGTCGGATAGACTGACGGTGTCCTCACTCAGACCGTCGGATCTTTCGGTGCTACCGTCTTCACTGCTCTTCCTCTGCAACTCGTCTGACGCTACTAGAAAATGAACCGTCGGTTCATCCGACGGTGCCTAGGGTTTCGCCAGGTGAACCAATTTGTCCGACGATTGCACCGACGCTTGCAGTTAAGGTACCGTCGGTTCATCCAACGGTGTGTTTTCTTTTCCTTTCTTGCTCGGTTTTGACCCTTGATTTTCTCATTTTGGCGTGTGTTTTCTTGCATCCTTGGGACCTAGAAGTGTCTACAAAGACATACTAAAACAATATGGTTAGTACCAATGATCATGTTGTCATGAATCACTAAAATCAAACTCGAACTAATGGCATATGAGGCCATGTTCGCTACAATCTCCCCATCTTTGGTGATTTATGACAACACAACCAAAGCAAGCATAAATTTGCAAAAATTGACAGAATTAGAACCACTTACACTTGCTTCGATGCTTACCATCATCCAAACTCCCCCTAGATCAAACTTCCCCCTTTTTGATCTTCTCTTCCAATGTTCACATTCTCCCCCTTTGGTCTCATATCCTTGAAACCACTAGCTTGCTTTGGTCTCACATTCTCCCCCTTTGGAATAAAATCTCCAAAAAGTCCAAAGCAAAAGGGCTCCAAGAAAACTAGCAAGTCCTAGCAAACATAGCTCAAGGAGAAACGTTGAGTACAAGGGAGAAAGCCGCATGAACCATGATCCATATGTATGATATCAATGAAGATACCACATGTAAGAAAAACTAAGTTGGATCACAAGCTCATGAGACTAGAATGATACAAACTAAGCTCCCCCTAAGTGTGTGCACAAAATGATAGTGTGAAAATCAAGTGCACTACTACAAACTTGTAAGGCAAGGAAGGTTAGAGCATATCATGCAAGGAGGTAGCTTAAAGAACAAGAGATAAGACAAATGAGTTTTTGTTACATTACCACTTGTAGATATCACTTGTAGTCTTTTGATCATTGCATACCTCCGGGGGATGATCCTCTCTACCTTGTTGGCACCACATTGAGATGAGCCACTTGGAAATGATATCACTAGGTGACACCACTTGAAAGAAGCTTGCATAGAAGACACTTGGGGTGCCACAAGGATTAGGAATGTATGAGTACATTGACTTTGAACTTATATAGAGACATAAGCTCGCAAGGACATGACTCAATAGCATCAAGCTCATATTGCAATATTCACTCTTTTAGAGATGTTATATCACATTGAGAGTGAAATAGCATTATCTTAGAGTGAAGTACCGCACCGGAAGGCGTCGCCAAGAGACTACATAAGATAAGCTTGAAAAAATGTTAGTCCCATAACCAAACTATAGGATGAGCTCCCTCTAAATGTGTGAATTTAGTGTTTGAATCACCAACCAAATGTATGCACATAGTTATGACAACACAAGGGAAGCTAACCCTATAGCTTGCTCATGATGCAAAAAGATATATATGAAAACATGCACCATGAAAGAACATGTGTAGCTTTCCTACACACTAATCAAACCATGTAGGTTGTTCATGGGTTAGCACATGACACAAGCAACCTACCATATGTAAATATTGCAACAAATGCAATCTAAACAAGTCAATGGAGCTACAATGATACGAGAGATAAGTTCTAGTTTCCATTACCTCAACCGGGGAACTTGGGCAACACATGTCCAACTTGCAAGCTTGGCTTCTAGGCTTGAAACTTCACATCTTCTTAGTGCCAAGCCTCTCAAGTCCCCGCACTCATGGCCTTCAAGTGGCCTTTGGAACCCAAACCATTTGAGGCCCCTTCATGTTAGTGATGACTTCCTTGGGCACCCAAATGGGTTGGTTCCAACCCCGCTCCTCCTTCATCTTCCCAACCTTGTGTGCAACCACCTTGCCATTAGCCTTCTTCTTGATGACGTAGGTGTTGCTCTTGGTCTTGTTCTTGCAGTTGGGCTTGGTGTAGATGAGGGAGCTCTTGATGGTGGACTTCAACTTCTTCTTTGCGCCCTTATCCATCTTCTTGACAAATTCATGGCATTTGTAGAACTTGTGCCCTTCTCCATGACGCTTGTAGCAAGTCACGGTTGCACCCTTCTCAAGCTTCTTCACCATGGGATCACGGTTATATTGAGAAGGTTGGACTTTGCTCTTCATGTCTTGAGAGATGTCCACTTGTTCCTCATCGTTCTTGCCCTTGCCCATCAAGTTAGCCAACCTCTCTCGGATCCATTTCACTTCTTGCTTGAGCTCATCATTTTTTTGCCTGAGACAATCACATGTTTCTACAACAACATTCTCATTGCAAGATGGTGAGCAAGATTCATCAATTAAATCAATGCAAGAAGTTGAAGCATCTACCTTGGAGATAGGAATAGCACAAGGGATAGATGATTCATCAAGCTCAAAGGAATTACTTATTTTAGTCTCATTGCTCTCAAGCTTAGATTTTAGCTCATCACACTCCTTGCTAAGCAATTTGAATTTGCACAACAAATGTTCATAATTTATAGCAAGGGTTGCACTAAGATCATTGAGAGCATTGAGTTCTTTAATTTCATTAGCTTGTTTCTCAAGAATTCCTTTTTTCTCATGGACTAGCTCAACAAGATCATCAAGAGAGGTGGTGTCGGATTCATCATCACTTACATTGCTTTCCATACCTTTGGCCATAAGGCACATGTGTAGTGATGAGGAAGGACCTTGCATGAAGCGGGTGGTGAAGTTCTTTCTTGATTCATCACTTGATCTAGAAGAACTTGATTCTCCACCACTTGTCCACTCACGGACGGCGATAGTTGCTTTTTGCCTTCGTCTCCTTTCCTTGACCACCTTCTTCTTAGGCTTGTGCTCGATCTTGGTGAACTTGATGTGTTGATAATGACGCCCTTCTCTCAAGTGGACGTTGTAGCCGTACATGTTGACTTTCTTCACATACTTGGAGATCTTCTTCACGTACTCGGCCACCATGAATTCAACCTCTTCATCACTTGAGGAGTCTTCATTGTCACCATCATCACCATCATCTTCGCTTGAGCTTCCATGAGTAGCCATCCTACTCAACACCTTCTCTTGTTGGCTTGAGAGGGCATGACTTGTGGTTGGAGAAGATGGTTCTTGGGTCTTTTCTTGGGGCGCCTTCTTGGACTTGGGTATAATTTGAAGCTCATGTGCCATGATCTTGCTCAAGATATGAGATGGCTTCAATTCTTCGAGCTTTTTCTCATAGATGATAGCCTTCACCAAGTCATAATCGGGCTTCCGGAGACTTTGAAGGATCTTGCGGTTGATGTTCAAGTATGTGATGTTCTTCACACCTAAAGCATTTATCTCATTGACAAGCACATTTAGGTGTGAGTACATAGATTCGGCATTTTCATTTGCAAGTTGCTTAAAGCTATTGTCTTCCTCAAGGAGACAACCGTAGCGTTCATAAGAAACTTATTTTGAACCCTCATTTTGCTCCTTGATGGTTTTCCATAGCTCATGAGCATTTTTCACAATTAAAAACTCTATTGAAAACACCTACATCTAGTGAGGACAAAATGAGACTCTTAGCAATCACATCAAATTGTTTTTCCTTCTTAGTACCATTTTCATGCCCTCATCGGTAACTCTCCAAACATCAAGGTCCTTTGCTTGGGGATAGGAGTCCATGAGAACCTTCCACCGGGGATAGCCCGTGCCATCGAAATGTGGAGCCAAACCTAAGGTATCCACCCCTTTCATTCCTCTATAGAGCAACTCACTAGGCGGTGAAGCCTAACCATTCCAATGAGCCGGTTTTCACAATTTCCCAATCGAATTGGCGTTTCCTTTTGAGGGAAGTGAGT
Source organism: Cenchrus americanus (assembly GCA_947561735.1). Lineage (NCBI taxonomy): Eukaryota > Viridiplantae > Streptophyta > Magnoliopsida > Poales > Poaceae > Cenchrus > Cenchrus americanus. Next base: position 156,474,359 of record OX387242.1, on the reverse strand, counting down.
CCCGGCTCTGATACCACTTGTAAGGAAATGGATGCTCATTAGTCTAAGAGGGGGAGGGGGTGAATTAGGCAATCTAAAAACTTAACCTATGGCTTCACTAATTTTACACAAAGATAAACTAGAACATACTATCTAGATGTGCAACTAGGGTTGTTCTAGTGTGAAACTCCCATCCCAAAAGAAGGTTTACAACCTATAGCCAATCTTAGCATGATACTAGTCTAGGAAAGTAAAGGCAAGCAAAGATTGCAATAGAGTAAATGCGGAAACGTAAAGGGGATGAGAGGAAGCAAACTCTTGACACGCGATTTATCCCGTGGTATCGGTAGGCACTAAGCCACCCCTAGTCCACGTTGTTGAAGCACTCACACAAGAGTATCGCTTCCCGGTCACCAAGTCTCCCCAGGAGCACCACTTGACTCGCCACAAAGGCTAGCCACTTAGGCACTTGCCAAGCTCCCTTGGTCACCTTGATGCCGCCTCCACTAAGGAGCTTCTCCAAAAAGGAATGGGTCTCCACATGTTGGAATTATGCCCAAGAGCCAACTGGATTTGATCCACTAGTGGGCTCAGATGGATTTGATCCATTATGGTGTAAAAGTCCTAATGGGCCACAAATGTTGTAAAGCCTATTAGTATTGGAAGGGGTAAACCATCTATTAGTCTCGTATTGCTAATGGGCGATGGTGTGGGGGTTTTCCTCCCAATAAATATGGACCACACCCCTCCTGAAAAGACACAACTTTCTCAAGCAGTAGCCGCGCTGCTAACACTCTCTCCTCGTCGCACTCGCGGACCTAGCAGTCCGACGTGCGTCGCTTCCTTCTCCGTACGTGTGGATACCTTGGAGGTGCTGCATCTGGAGCACTTGGATCGGACGAGCTACACATGCAAGTCAAGAAGGACGTGAGCAACTGCACTGCCGGCTACGTACCCTCGACGCGTTCGTCTACATCGAGACGGTTCCGCAGCATCTGCGCGTCTAGTGGTAATCCCGTGATCTCGACGACGGCGCAGTTCTGTTTTGCGGGGAAAATTTTGTTTTGCGCTAGCGTAGCCACCCCGTATCCCTTCGGTGGTACCGGAGCCGTAGCTGCTAAGTTTTAGATTCGGGATGTGTGCATATGGAGATATGCAGATGTAGATCAAAGTTTTGATCGGCTTCGTGTTCTTGACGTGATGGTCGTGTAACGAATTACTCCTACCGGTCGGAATTCCGCCATCGGAGTTAAGTGATACATGTAAACCCAGTCACAACGAGAAGGAGATCAATTGGATTGGTCGAATCGAAGCTAGGTCAAGTGCCAGGCGCATGGGATGCGTGGCGGTGACAAATTGGATCTCTACGGGCCCGGGAAAAACCAGAAAACATACTGTTCGGTAAAACAGTCATAACTTTTCGTGGTTAACTCGGATGAAGACGTTTTCTATATTAAAATTGATCCACATAAAATTTTACACATGTGATAAACCAAGTTTGTTGGTCTCGGCGAAATTAGTTTTGCCAAATTCGGCTTGCAAGATGGGTTTTCGGGCGTTTTAATTTTGGATGTCGGAATTGCGATAATCTGTTTTGCAGGTTTTGTGATCGGTATGGCCTATATGTGTATGTGATGCATGTGTGTAATTTTTTCGTGACCTGCGTGTCACGCATAAGGCAATACGGCTGGAGCCACATGTGTTGTCAAAATTAATGTAATGGTCTGCGTACCAATTTGTGATGATCTAATACGCGATTGTGTAACTTTCATTACTAGCACGCGTTAGATAGTTCTTGGAGGACTCATCACATGGAGGATGGCACACACAGATCATGGAGATGGAGATCAACATGATGTATAGGTTAATGGAGATGGAGATCACCATGTGACAATAGGCTATACCGTGTTACAACTGTGTGAATGTCGTTCTTACCGTTCTACTTTTACATGCGACAATGTTATTCTCTTGCGTGTGATGTTACGAGTAGAACGATCCCTTTGGAATTTTAAGTTAACATGCCATCCCAACACTTACCACCATCCCACATCTCGTACAATTAGTGGTGGGTCTATGAAATTAGGGTGCCACTAGTTTTCCTTGACTAGACGAGTTTGTATCGGATACTTACACGCATAAGTGTTGGTTTGCTTATCAAAGTCATCTTAACGGTTAGGGACTTTGGGGCATAAAGGTTGGGAGCCTAGACATAGAGATGTCACCCAACAACAGGAGTCATATGTGATATGATTAGCAAAGAGTTGCTTACCGATCTACCTTGTTTACTAGGGGTGACGCAAAAGCTCACTAGTAGACTTGTTAGTTGTGGATTCTGAATCACTAAGTATCAATGTGGGGATATTCATTTTAGTGGGAGTAAATTCTTTTATTTTACTCAGTCATGGATATTTTGTCTTAGTATTTTGCATTTATTATTATGTTGTAGATTAATGGCACCTAGCAACACCACATCGTTTACCATGCATTCGGTCATTGAGAAGGACAAGTTGACTGGAACAAACTTTACGAATTGGATTCGTAATCTGAGAATTATTCTCAGAGCTGGGAAAAGGGACGGAGTTCTAAGCACCCCCTTACCAATAGATGATAACGTTAAGAAAAGCATGGGCAATAGTCATGTGATGGCGATCCAAAACAAGCCGATCTTTAAAAGGAAGGGCAATTCTTGGAAGAAGAAAGGTAAGGCCAAGGATAAGGTCCCAATGCCAAACTAGGTGCCCAAGGCTAGTCCAGCTGCCAAGGCTGAATGTTTTCATTGTAAGGAAATTGGTCACTGGAAAAGAAATTGTAAGTTGTACTTAGTTTCTATGAAAAGCAAGGGAAGTAAGGGTACTTCCACTTTAGGTACACTTAATGTTTATGTTACAGATATTTTCCTTGCTGATTCTTATACTAATTCTTGGGTATTTGATACCGGATCGGTTGCTCATATTTGCAACTCGATGCAAGGAATGATAAGAAGTAGAAGCGTGGAACGAGGAGAAGTTGATTTCCGCGTAGACAATAATGCAAGAGTTCTTTGCATTGAGCGTCGGAACGATGCAACTACACCTCCCATCAGGATTTATATTGGAAATGAATAATTGTTATTTTGTTCCTAGTTTGAGTCGAAACATTTTATCCCCTTCATGTTTGATGAAGGATGGTTATTCATTTGCAAGTGAAAACAATGGTTGTGTGATCTCTAAGGATAATATGTTTGTGACTTGTGCATCCATTGTGAATGGCTTATTTGTTTTAAATCTTGATGATTCACCTATCTGTAACATAAGTGCTAAAAGGTCTCGACCTAATGATTTAAGTCCTACCTACATATGGCATTGTCGTTTGGGTCACAACAGTGAAAAGTGCATGAAGAAGCTCCGTAACAATGGACTTTTAACTTCGTTTGATTTTGAATCCTACGAGACATGTGAAGCTTGTTTGCTAGGCAAGATGACCAAGATGCCTTTCACAGGTTTTCCTTAGAGAGCCTGAGACTTACTGGAACTCATACATACGGATGTGTGTGGACCAATGAGTACGACAGCTAGAGGTGGATACCAATACTTCATAACGGTCACTGACGATTTAAGTAGATATGGTTATGTCTATTTAATGAAGTACAAGTCTGAAACTTTTGAAAAGTTCAAAGAATTTTAGAGTGAAGTAGAAAATCATCGTGGCAAGAAAATCAAGACCTTGCGTTCTGATCGTGGAGGTGAGTATTTGAGCCATGAGTTTAGCAGTCATCTAAAGAGTTGCGGAATTGTTCCACAACTTACGCCACCTGGAACACCTCAAAGAAACGGTGTATCCGAGCGACGTAATCGATCAATGATGAGCCAGTCGGACCTACCATTATCATTTTGGGGTTATGTTCTAGAAACCGCAATTTTCACTTTAAATAGGGTACCTTCTAAGTCCGTAGTTAAGACACCATATGAGATGTGGACTGGTAAGACTCCCAGTTTGTCTTTTTCTGAAAATTTGGGGTTGTGAGGTTTGTGTGAAGAAACTTCAATCAGATAAATTAACACCTAAATCGGACAAGTGCATATGCGTGGGATATCCAAAGGAAACCTTGGGATATTATTTCTACAACCGGTTAGAAGGCAAAGTGTTTGTCACTCGGAACGGCGTTTTCTTAGAGGAAGAGTTTCTTAAAAAAGAAAAATGTAGACAGAAGGTGTATCTTGAAGAAGTTCAAGATGAGCCGCTTAGGCAAGATTTCACAATTGATGCTAATGTAGCTGAATGAGTTGAGATGCCCGTGGCAAGAGAAGCACCACCACAACCACGAAGGTCTGAAAGGGCACGTTGCGCAACTGATAAGCTCAATCTCATGATTGCGGGAGAGCGCGACATATTTTTGTTAGACAATGATGAACCTATGACATATGCGGAAGCAATGATGGACCCAGATTCCGAGAAATGGCAAAAAGCCATGAGATCCGAAATAGATTCCATGGATGACAATCAAGTTTGGAACTTGGTTGACCCGTCAGATGGTGTTCAACCCATAGAGTGCAAATGGATCTATAAGAAGAATAGGGACATGGATGGAAATGTTCACATACATAAAGCTCGACTTGTTGCAAAAGGTTTTCGACAAGTTCAAGGAGTTGACTACGACGAGACATTCTCACCCATAGCGATGCTTAAATCTATTCGGATCATTCTAGCTATAGCTGCATATTTCGATTATGAGATATGGCAGATGGATGTCAAAACAGCTTTCCTAAATGGAAATCTGACTGAGGATGTGTATATGACACAACCCGAGGGATTTGTTCATCCAACCAATGCTGGAAAGGTGTGCAAACTTCAAAAATCCATTTATGGATTGAAGCAAGCATCTCGGAGTTGGAACCTTCGCTTTGATGAAGTGGTCAAAGGTTTTGGCTTCATTCAGAGTGAAGAAGAGCCTTGTGTTTACAAGAAGGCAAGTGAGAGCTCTGTAGTATTTCTAATCTTATATGTGGATGACATATTACTGATTAGAAATAACATTCCTATGCTTGAGGCCGCTAAGACCTCATTAAAAATAGTTTTTCAATGAAGGACTTAGGTGAGGCGGCATACATTTTGGGCATGAAAATCTACAGAGATAGATCAAAATGGCTTATAGGATTAAGCCAAGTCACTTACATTGATAAAGTGTTGAAAAGGTTCAACATGGAAGAGGCGAAGAAAGGGTTCTTGCCTATGTCACATGGCATACATCTTAGCAAGACTCAGTGTCCTTCGACAACTGATGAGCGGGAACGCATGAGTAGAATACCGTATGCTTCGGCCATTGGATCTATTATGTATGCAATGATATGTACACGTCAAGATATTTCGTATGCGCACAGTGTTACAAGCAGATACCAATCTGATCCAGGTGAGGGTCACTGGACAGCGGTTAAAAATGTTTTTAAGTACTTAAGAAGGACTAAAGGCATGTTCCTAGTCTATGGTGGTGAGGAGGAGCTCGTTGTAACGGGTTACACCGATGCTAGTTTCCAAACTGACCAAGACGATTCAAAGTCGCAATCAGGATAGGTATTTACGATAAATGGTGGAGCTGTGAGATGGAAGAGTTCCAAGCAGGAGACAGTGGCTGATTCTACAACAGAAGCCGAGTACATCGCGGCTTCAGAAGCTGCAAAGGAGGGTGTTTGGATAAGGAAGTTCCTTTCTGAACTTGGTGTGTTTCCGAGTGTCTCTAGCCCATTGGATCTTTATTGTGACAACAATGGGGCTATTGCGCAAGCAAAGGAGCCAAGGAACCACCAAAAGAATAAACATGTACTGCGGAAATTTCATCTGATATGAGAGATCGTTAGACGAGGTGATATCAAGATATGCAAAGTACACACGGATTTGAATGTTGCAGATCCTTTGACAAAACCCCTTCCACAGCCTAAGCATGAGGCGCACATGAGAGCTATGGGTATTAGATATATTCTAGATTATCTCAAGTGCAAGTGGAAGAATGTTAGAAATATGTCCCATAAGGAATCATAGAGATGATTATATTTCATTATATCCATGTCACTTGGGTTTTTTATTGAATATCCATGAAAGGAGACTTGTATTTGATTGGCAATTATGTGAATTGTTTGTGAAACTCTTTTACTTGTATGGTTATTCAAAAGTTGTCCCTAGTATGAGTTAATGACTAGCACATGAATTAGTTGATGACTATGTTTCACAAGTCATGAACATGGAGATGTCAAATTAATAATGTGGGCACATGTATGACATGGGGCTGGTCTGACCCAATTTGAGACCTTGTTCTCTGTTTACACAACGTATACGCTATGTCCTTAGACTTGAGATTGTCACATGTACTCAAGATGTGAATTGACCTACTTAGGGGCCATCAACCGCTACTCCGTAACTGGGTAGTCATAAAGATGGCTTTCGGGTTTGTCAGGAAGCATGCTGTGAGGCATGGTCAATCAAGATAGAATTTGCCCCTCTACTTGAGAGAGATATCTCTGGGCCCCTCGAGTGATCAGATCAAAAATGCATGGCCGTGCTGGGTTAAGGGTTAACCCCCTTTTGATGATCCGAATCACAATGTCGAGAAAGAGAGGTCAGCTTGGAGCTAGACCAAATATCATGAGGCAAAGGGAATAGGATGTATGAATTGTTGTGATGGTTTGTCTGATAAGATCTTTACGTATGCATAGGAGTTGACACGTCTTGCTAGAGGCCGCTATCAACTATTGATCGAGTAATGTACTCGGGTCAAGTCTATGTGTACGTGAACCAATAGGGTCACACACTTAAGGGTTGGAAGCCGAATGAGGATGAATATACTTGCATAGTTGACTCTAGTGAAAGTGGGAGACTGTTGGAAATATGCCCTAGAGCCAACTGGATTTGATTCACTAGTGGGCTCAGATGGATTTGATCCATTATGGTGTAAAAGTTCTAATGGGCCACGAATGTTGTAAAGCCCATTAGTATTGGAAAGGGGTACACCATCTATTAGTCCCGTATTGCTAATGGACGATGGTGTGGGGGGTTTCCTACCAATAAATATGGACCACACCCCTCCTGAAAAGACACAACTTTCTCAAGCAGCAGCCGCGCTGCTAATGCTCTCTCCTCGTCGCACTCACGGACCTAGCAGTCCGGCGTGCGTCGCTTCCTTCTCCGTACGTGTGGATACCTTGGAGGTGCTGCATCTGGAGCACTTGGATCGGATGAGCCGCACGTGCAAGTCAAGAAGGACGTGAGCAACTGCACTGCTGGCTACGTACCCTCGACGCGTTCGTCTACATCGAGACGGTTCCGCTGCATCTGCGCGTCTAGTGGTAATCCCGTGATCTCTGACAGCAGCAGTTCCTGTTTTGCGGGGAAATTTTTGTTTTGCGCTAGCGTAGCCACCCCGTATCCCTTCACCACGTCCCCCGCACAAAGTGTCCTTGCCGCTCCACACCAAGCCGGAGGGTCGATGACAATTGCCGGTGAACCACTTAGGACCTAAGGCTTCCGACGAACCTTGTACAACTTGATTCACTCAAGAATCACCTCACAATGTTGGCACAACCTTGCACTCACTCAACTCTAAGATAAGCCTAGCACTAAGCACATACACAAAGCATATGCAAGTCTAAGGATGAGCAATTAAGCACTTGGATGGATTGGATATGATCTTTAATGTGTCTTGAACTCCTCTGCACTTCCACACAATCCAGCAACCTCAAATGGGTGAGTGGAGGGGGTATAAATAGCCTAAGGCATCAAACTAGCCGTTGGCTAACGGCCACTGAAAAAGTAAACGTCGGATGAACCGATGCTAGATTTTCCAGGGCGTCGGTTCATCCGGTGCCCCTCCCACGTCACATAGCCATTAAGACTCTCTGACACAACTGCTCCGACGCTATACACCGACGGTGTGTCGGTTCATCTGGTGCTGAAGACTTCGCGACCAAGTCGTCTTTGTTAGCTTCCACGCGACCGTCGGATAGACCGACGCTTCCCCTTGACCAAGGCGTCAGATCATCCGGTGCTGAAGACTTCGTCTTGGCGCGTCTCTGTCTTGATTCAAACTGAGCGTCGGATAGACTGACGGTGTCCTCACTCAGGCCGTCGGATCATCCGGTGGTACTGTCTTCGCTGCTCTTCCTCTGCAACTCGTCCGACGCTACTAGAAAATGTAGCGTCGGTTCATCCGACGGTGCCTAGGGTTTCACCAGGTGAACCAATTCGTCCGACGATTGCACCGAGGCTTGCAGTTAAGGTACCATCGGTTCATCCGACAGTGTGTTTTCTTTTCCTTTCTTGCTCAGTTTTGACCCTTGATTTTCTCATTTTGGCATGTGGTTTTCTTGCATCCTTGGGCCTAGAAGTGTCTACAAAGACATGCTAAAACAATATGGTTAGTTCAAATGATCATGTTGTCATGAATCACCAAAATCAAACTCGAACTAATGGCATATGAGGCCATGTTCGCTACACAAGTGACGTGGAGGGCACCAGATGAACCAACGGCTAGGAAAAGTGTGGCAGCGGTTCATCCGATGCTATGAGTTTCTACAACTTTTAGGCAATGACTATTTTGATGCCTTGAGCTATTTATACCCAATCCACTCACCCATTTGAGGTTGCTGGATTGTGTGGAAGTGCAGAGGAGTGCAAGACACCTAGAAGATCATATCCAATTCATCCAAGTGCTAAATTGCTCATCCATAGACTTGCACATGCTTTGTGTGTGTGCTTAGTGCTAGGCTTAGTTTACAGTTGAGTGAGTGCAAGGTTGTGCCAACCTTGTGATGTGATTCTTGAGTGAATCAAGTTGTACAAGGTGCGCCAGAAGCCTTGGGGCCTATGTGGCTCACCGGCAATCATCTTCGACCCACCGGCTTGGTGTGGAGTGGTGAGGACACTTTGTGCGGAGGACGTGGAGACCCCCTTCCTAAGTGGATAAGCTCCTTAGTGGAGGCGGCATTAAAATGACCAAAGGAGCTTGGCGAGTGCCTAAGTGGCGAGCCTTTGTGGCGAGTCAAGTGGTGCTCTTAGGAGAGAATTGGTGACCGGGAAGCAATACTCTTGAGGGAGTGCTTCAACAACATGGACTTGGGGTGGCTTAGTGCCTACCGATACGACAGGATAAATCACATATCAAGAGTTTACTTCCTCCCATCCCTCTTTACATTTCCACATTACTCTCTTCCAATCCTTGCTTGTCTTTACTTTCGTAGAGTAGTATCATGCTAGGATTGGCTATAGGTTGCAAAACTTGTTTTTGGATGAGGGTTTCACACTAGATCAACCTCGGATGACACATTTAGATAGATTTGATCTAGTTTACTTTATGCAAAGTAGTGGAAGCCATAGGTTAAGTCTGTAAGAAGCCTAATTCAACCCCTCCCCTCTTAGCATACGAGCATACGATTTCTTACAGTCCAGTAGCTCGAATTTCCTCTGTGATAATAAGTTTGGTTTCGGTTTCCAGTTGCCAGAGAAAATTATGTGCGTTCTTGATGTTATAAGGTTTTAGTAGGAAGGTTAAGTATCCCGTGATTTGGGAAGAATGGTGCTGGTTGTTCAGGGGTAATGATCTGCCGTCAGTATTGAGACAAAAGCAGGGGCAGACCTTGCCCATAATCTGAGGGCACCTGTTACTACTGAATCACTAGTGATACGCCGGTCATCTAGGGAACCGAAGACGAACAGGAAGAGGGCTGGGCCGGAATGGGTAGTTGTGCTTGCACGCACTAATGCGGGCCCAGCCCATGTATGTGAGTGATTCGTGGGAGATATATATGAGACCTGAGAGGAAGAGAGGGATTATCATGTAACACAAACACCAACTTGTTTATCAAGCATTCCTCTTGTTCTTTCTCAATACCTCCTCTTTCCGTCCCTTTCTTTTCGATTCCTCTTTGATCTGGTTGCTTAGTCTGTCAGATTAACCAACTGCGACCGCACCTTATAATCAGAGTATAATGTTGTATTATGTACCGTAAAAAACCTCTTGCGAGGTAGTGCCAATGATGAATACCGTATTCAAATACTGTTAACATTTTTGAGAGCACTCAGTGTGCAGATACTTCAATTATGATACTAGTAATCTTAACCAGTAATCCGGTACATGCATACAACATACAACCAAGCATGGGAGCAAACGAAGAGCATCTTTTATAAGAAATCAAGTCTATAACAATACTTCAGTGCAGCACAAGTATCAGAGGCAACTTGAATTTATTCATAACTCGCAAGTAGAAGCCCAATAGTACATACGACATTGTTGTAGGTTGCTTTAGATTTCAGTGTCCTTGAGAGCTTTCCGGCCCAGGACGAAGGTCACCGTGAAGATCTGTTCCCTGAGATCATGGCACCACGCCCGTTAGTTCGATCAAAGGTGTAATTTGTTGCTCACATGTATGATTTGTTCTACGTGACTAAGAGCTCGGTTATAATTTCGGCTGCAGGCACTCACTTGTGAGTGTAGAGGCCGGAATAACTTTCCGTAAAATCTAAAGAAAAGGAGATTGCAATTTGCTTCCAAGCAAAGATAATATGTACCGGCTGCCAGTCACCAGGCCACGGGCGGCGGTCCGCATGATGCTGAACAGTCTACTCAAGCCTTTGGGTAAAATACGGAGGAACTCCAATGTGCCAACCTACAAAAACTCGGTAAAACAGTAGAGTAAGACCTCGGAATACCAAAACCTTTCAGATTATACAATTTCATAGAAACATGTAGAGTCTTCTAAGATTACAATTGCAGAAGTGAGGAACAGTTCGACACATGAGTTACTGAAGCTGGCCCATGAGAAAACACCGGGATCTATGTCCTGGTACCATGGGCACGCGGAATCCTCAGCAAGATCCTTCGCGACTACAACCTAAAATAATAGAGAAGAACAAGTCATCCTTGGCCAAAAGTCATTCCAATTTTCGGTGAAACCATGGCTTGCTGGTCACCTCGAATCCTGCATCTTTCATAGCTTGGATGCACTGGCGTGTGGTTCGGATGTCTGTGAGGCCACAGCCGAGTTCAATTTCAGCCTTGATATCCCTATGTTTAGCTTTGTTTGGGTCAAATCTATCCGTCAAGCACAGTCCATCAAGTGCAAAATACTGGCCAGGTTTAAGCACTCGGTATATCTCCTTGTAGGCGCCTAGCTGTAATCACCGGAAAGGGAAAAATTCTGCATCACTGGAACACAACTTTTTTCGGAAACATAAATTAAATTTGAAAATTATGATGTGAGTTATACTGCATCAGGTGCATGAATTGTGGCCTCTATCGCATATGCTGCATCAAAGGTGTTATCAGGGAAAGGCATACTCATGAAGTCTCCCTATAAATGTCAATTGAACTATTGAAGTTAAGGCCAATTTGAATAAACAAATGTAACATCGAACCCAAAGAAAACCATCACTACTGATTAATGTCGCAGCTTCACCTTTAACAAGTTGCACTGCTCAGTTAAACCTTTAACAATTTTTTAAATGATACACCACTATGCCCCAAAAGTTCTTTTTTATTGTATTCCAGGATGATGTCATAATGAACAAACCTTGCCCCTTGAAATCTGGTAAGCATTGTTGTTCAGTCCCGTTGTGCTGAAATGATAAATAGCATTGAAACACACACACACACAGATATATATATATATATATTGTTATTGCTATAATGCACCTAGGTGCATTCTGTATACAGAATGCACCCACCTTTATTGTAATTGATTTTCGCTCAGTTGCAATTGGACTTACTCTGGTTGCAATTGGTTCACGTCAGGCTGAAATTGGGTGGTTTAGTTCCAATTCGTTCGTATCTAGTTGCAACGGGCCAGATGTGCTGTAACTAGTTCCGTCGAGTTGCAATTAGCATAATGTCATGGTTGTAATTGATCTAGTCTCACTGTTGCAATTGGTTTACACGCAGTGAGCGCCTAGTTGCAACTAGTTGGATCCAATTGCAATTGGTCCCCATCCCATTGCAATTGGTCCATCTAGTTGCAATTAGTGCAGTCACACATTTTTAATTGTGGGAGTCCCTACATTTGTTGTACAAAATACTTTTCCGTCGAGTTGCAATTGGTATGGTGTTATGGTTGCAATTGCTCTAGTCAATATGTTGCATTTAGTTGAAACTGCAGGGTCTGTGCATTTGTTGTACGGATTGCACCTTGTTGTATTTTAGTCATATATATATGTATATATGTGTGTGTGTGTGTAGACACACACACGAGGTTTAACAGTTGAGAGAAGGAATCGCATTTTGGTTCATTACCTGAATCTAGCGATTTCGGCTAAAGGTCCCCCAATTCCACAACCAACATCCAGAACCTGCAATGCAACAACCATGATATGATGATGAATTCATGATAAATTATAATTGCTACACTACGAAAAATTGCTTCTTTGCTGAGAGCATGGCGTGTGCTGAGAGCCTTTCCTTGGGCACTTGGCAATGAAGGCATTTGCCAAGGGTCCTTAAAAAACTCTTGGCGAACATACAATACACGGAAAATAGGCATTTTGTCGAGTTCTTTTTCAACCATTAGCAAAGTTGTCGTTTGCTGAGTGTTAATTTTTGGCCACCGACAAAGGCATTATTTCACTGAGTGTGTTCTTTTTTTGGTGGCCACTGGCAAATTACCTATTTTGCCACTTAAAATGTTTTCATAACTTTTTCATACTACTTTGGATAAACAAAAATATATATCAAAATTACATATCTCAAAAAGACTAATAACTTTTAGTAAGAACATTTTTATAAAATTTCAATCTAAATATGTGTTTTCATTTTCCGATTGAATATAGAAGGGACAGTTGTGAATTAACTTATAGTTATATTTATCTTCTATGTCCTAATCCTTTTGTACTATCCATATATAATATGTGTTACTCCATGTTAAATTTTGATATGTTTTTGTATCTGTTTTCTTTAAATAATTAATTAATTACATTTTAAGTAATTTTTAAATCATATCAAATTTGAACCGCAAGTCATTCAAATAGTAGAAGAAAAAGAGTGGAAAAATGATATTCATGTTATTCAGCCAAATTTGAGACCTTACCCATGAATGAAAAGATTTTTTTGAGTAAACAAGATCACAGACGTGCATGTGAATGATTTTAAAATTCTAAAAGTCCGAACATGATATTTGTTAATATCGTCATGACATTACACATGGAGCCTTTGGTATAAAATTAAGTGAGTTTGCACATTTTGTCATGTATAATGCTTACAAACTGAAACATTTCCAAAGTTGTTATGTACAATGCTTACAAACTGAAACATCTCCAAATAAGTTTCATTGAGTTGCAAGGCATGTGGTAAGGTTTGTATTCGAAATGATGTTTGAATTGATATTTGATTTTCAAACTTTGTTTATGAGCAATAAAAAATATAGACTTTGATAATTTTTGAAATCCGTTTGGTATTTTTAAAGTATTAAAATAATTATAAAAAATTAAGTTTGTTGAGTGCCCTCTCAGCACACACGGCAAACTGATCCGACACACTACAACACATCATCGGCCCATGTAACAACTCAGACCACCACCCTTCCCCCTCTCTAGTATCTAATGGTGTTCCCTCCCTCCCTCCCCCCCTCTCACCGAACCCTAATCCACCCCCTTCTTCTGTGTCCGTTGCCACCGCCCCTCAATCACCCCTCTCCCTGCTCCGCTTCCCGCAGCCACCGATCGTCCCCGTCCCTCCCCTCATGACTCCTTTCCTCGCCCTCTGCTTGCCCCTCACTGGAATACACTAACTAGTGATGTGGGGTAGCGTGGTGAGGAACGGTGTCGTGGCCAGCAGCTGCTGGGATGCGGCGATGGCCATGCCGGGAAATCTCCTCCTTGTCAGATACGACGGTGAGTGAAGCTCCTCCTATCATCTGATTGGTGGCGTTTCAAGCTCCTTCTCCTCCTCTGCTCTGATATTGTGGCAAGTGGTCCAGGTGACGCTCCTCCTACCCTTTTATCCCGCTACGGGTACTTGGTGACGCTCCTCTCTCTCTATCTTCAGATCCGACGATGGAACAGTGGCAGTGGTGGGTGCAACCTCCTCCCCCTTGGTGGCCAAAGTGAGGAGATCTGGCAGTGGCCGGTGTGAGCAATGGCTAGGAGAGGTGCAGCGACAGTGACGGCTGGTGCAATTACAGTGATATCAGATGACAGATTCAGCAAAGGGGTGGCAGATTTCCTTTTCTCAGCAGTCCACAACCTTCTTCCCCACGCGCGGCGGCCTGGTGGTGGTTGTATCATTGGTGGGGTGGTGGTGGGGTCCTAGTGGTGGCTTGTGGTGGTCAGTGCAGGTATGGGCCGGTTGTAGAGAACCACAATAGGATGCTGATGGAGGCCGTAATGCCTAGCTTGTGGGATTTATCTTCTTTTTTATTCTTTTGCTAAAAGTTTGGTGAGAGCCAAGGAGCACTAACGATAGATGTATGCCGTGTTCCTTGTTCCTGAGGTGCGGCTCACGGCAAGGGACCCCTTTGTTGTGAAATTGTTTGCGGTGAGGCTCGAGAGTTACTCTCGGCAAACCGTTTGCTGATAGTATTCCGGCCTTTGCGAAGCATATCAGACACTTGGCAAACCCTATTTCGGTAGTGCTAAGTCTTTTATAAATTGGTGCAATGACGAAATACAATGTGTTCCCAAATAATATTCACATTGACGGGGCTTATACCAACATAAAATTTTTGGTTATCCAATATTTTACTACAAATTGCAATAGTGTGGCTAAATAGATACTACTTGTTTTTGAAGATCACATGGTTTTCAGGTAAATTATTTATCATGGAAGAATTCTATGTTTGGAGTGAAATTTTGTTTGAATCCAAATTTTAATTTGCACAGATAAGAAACTCAATCATAGTACCACCATCTCAAAAATCCCATGGTTAGAATTTGTAAAAGAATGCTGCAACTTATGTAATGTATCAAGATAAGAAATGTTTTACATATTTAGGTTGCATTAAAACAAAATTTTGGCCGCTCCTAGCTTGGATAATAAAAAACTTTAACATGCTAAATTAATGAACCAATTTTCGTTTATCTACCGACCTTCATCCCCTACTTGAGCCCCAATTGAAGGGCAATAAAATGCTCGAACCGCTTGATGCTTTCACGAAAAGTTTCTCCATGCCATCTACAATATACAAATGTAGTTAACGCAATTCACAGTGCTGAAGTAGAATAATTGTTTACTTATAAATATTCAGCATTTAATTGCTTACTTATAATTGTTTACTTATAAATATGCCATTGAATATTTCTTTTCGAAGAGAGTTGGGGATAAATTGATTGCTTGGTTCAACCTAGTAGCTAAAATAGCCAACCACCAGCTTAATTTTCAGTTGGGACTTACATCGTCATGGACAATTTTCAGTTCGGTCTGTGTATGAGTATCTAATAAACCAAGGTGTGCCATTTAATAACAAATTCATATGGAACCTAATGATTCCTCTAAAGATAAAGATCTTCGTTTGGTAGCTGTAATGAGGTGTCATTTTAACAAATGATAACTTAACTAAGAAGAACTAGGTTGGAAAGTCAAAAGTGTTGTTTCTGTGATTGCAATCAAACATCTCTTTTTTAATTGTCAACATGCTAAAGACATTCGGAGAGTTGTTCAGATACCTATTGGGTTAACCCCACCTAGATCAATAAGACATATGCTTGGAAATTGATTAACAGGCATTGCAAAACAAATATAAAAATTGATCTCTGTGGGGCTGACGACTCTTTTATGGTCTATTTGGTGTACACATAATGATTTGGTGTTTGAGAAGAAGCATTTCAAGTCATTTATTCTGGTCATGTTTAGGGGATCATATTGAGTGCTATTTTGGTCTTTATTGCAACATGAGGACACAAGGGAGACCATCTGTTCCACAAGTAAAGCACTAGAGATTGTCACTTTGGATATATTCGCCAAGAATGGATGAAGAAGTAATAATAGAGTATGATTTTGAATCGTATATGCACATGTGTACTCGTGTCTCTATTATTTGTGTTCAGCTTCTAAGCTAAGAGTGATGTAAAAATTTGGTTGTGTGCAGTTGCAGAGGCCAGAACTCTTTCTTTTTTCTGGAAATAAAGAAATATTCAGCATTTCAACTAACAGAAATTGAAGCTGTTTTTCCATTTTTCTCTAGAATTCCAGGAGTAAGCCCCACCATATAGATGTTCCTTAGTAAGTTGTAACCGGAGTAAAGCTCAAATTTTACCTTGGGGCGAAATGGAATGACTGACCCCAACGATATTCAGTGAAGCTTGTCACAAGATCATAGTACTTGTTTACCTGATTTGTAGTGAGAATTGTGAACATTTAAATACAAAACTTTGAGTACGTACTTAACTTTGGCAGAAATAGAAATAATTGCATCTACCAAGTCACTATAGTTCAACTTCCTGAATTGTTCATCACCGCCATGCAGGTCATGATACTTTGCATATCTGGAGCAAAATGAACATTCATGAAGTACAAGGCACAAAGAGGATGATTTCTAATTTAAACAAAAACATGAAAAAATGGACCCTTGTGACATGGTGCATCTCATGATTTTCAGACATTGTTTGCTTTTTGAAAAAAAATAAAAAACCATCCGACCACACATTCGTGGTCGTGTTTCCTAAATAAGATGTTCAAGTTTTATTTTTATTTCATCCGGAAGGCCTCAAACTGGGTCAAATAACATAAATATTACTTTTCCAATGATTTCATTCTATTATTTGAATCACTTGCAGTTCGAATTTGACGTCATTCAAAACAATTACCTGAATTGCAATTAACTAACTAAATATAGTAAACTAATACAAAAATATACCAAATTTTAACATGGAGTACCACATGTTGCATGCAAAGAGTAAAAAAAAGTTTGAAGACCGAAAGTAGAACTAAAATTATTTCTTTACCGGGTGTAAAAAAACACTCAGCAAACTCATCATCTTCGTTGAGTATGTTTTTTAGGACTCACAAAAAGTTTTGACAGCACGTGGCAAAAAAGCTTCTTTGCCGAGTGCCAGAGGTAATGCACTTGGCAAACATCTGATTTCCGGTAGTGCAGAGGTAGGTGCCTTGGATGGAAGTTGCAATGTGATAGTAGTTGTAATTAAGCTGCCATGGTCTTCAAATGAATAACTAGCAATGGACTAGGTTTAAATTAGATAATATTAGACAGAGAGACAGTACTGTTCAACAGTCGATTCAAATTGATCATTGGCAACGTTTTTCCCTTGCATGCCCGAAGAAAGATGCAACGCCCGAGACTGTGACATTACTTCCCAGTACTGTTCTGCAAACAAATATTTTCAGACTACAATTTTGGTAATTAATACTTAAACAACATAAGTATATACTCTCCATGAGTTCGTTTTTCTACTTGGGAGTCCATGAAATCCCTTAGTTAACTTAAAAAAGGTTGATAACTTAGGAATTCGAAATTATATAGCTTCATGATGAAAAATAACTAATTTTGTTTCTATATGTTTACCTACAGTTATAAAGAGCACCTTAATTTCTTCAGTTATAAAATGTAGTCCGGCGCTATGGAGATCGACGATAAGGGCCTGGGCGCCATGGAGGCAAAGGGTACTGGTGTGGACACCGTGACGATGGATCTGGGTGAAGGTAGTGCGCTTCTAATTAATGGAGGTGTGGTCAACATGTATATTGGCCTGGGCACCCGCAATAGATGTCTTATGCTCTCTACAAGATTCCACAAAGGAAAGGAAAAATAGGACACGCAGGAAAGAGATGGTAGAAGATAGTAGCACGTCGCTGGACCTGTCAAGAGCGCCCCTTCCTCTCTCCCTGCTTGTCTTTCCTCTCTCAGTCTCTCTCTTCGTGACCCGTTGCAGTACCTGGACCTTGCCACCGCGGGGAGGTCGGAGCGTCGGCGAAGCCACTGGTGGGCGGCGGGGGTAGGAGGTCCGAAGAAGCGGACACTATGGGAAAATCGATGTTTTCCGTGCGTTTTGACCTTTGCTGTGCGTACTTTGTCATGCACATTTTTTTGGGTGCACGGCAAAAAAAATGTCCGGTAAAAAAATACTTTGCTGTGCGTTTTTATAATGACGCACGGCAAAAAAATGTCCGGTAAAAAATACTTTGCTGTGCGTTTTTATATTGACGCACGACAAACAAATAGTTTGCGGTGCGTCTTTTCCTTGGCACGCGGCTAACATTTTTTCCACCGAACGTTACACCCGTCAACTTGTTCGTTGCCTTTGCTGTGCGCTAGGACAAGGCGCACGACAAAGACATTCCTTTTGTTGTGCGCAGCAGGAAAACGCACGACAAACAAATATGTTTGTCGTGCGTTTCCACCTGCGTTTTCCTACGGCACACGACAAAGTATTTTTAAAAAATTGATTTTTTTTACTTCTTTTAATTTATCTACTTCAAGAATATTATTTTGTACTTTATATTTCCAATGTATACATATCTCGATAAATTTACTATTTTTAACAATTACGTCAAATTCGAAGTGCAAGGGCATAAATTAATGGAGTAAATTTTGTGAAAAAATGATGTTCATCTAATTGAATAATATTTAAGATCTTATCCACGACATTAGATGGAATTTTGAACATTTTGTTCGCGAATCATGAAAATTCACATGCGGTTGCAATGTTTTAAAATTGTATAAAATGCAAACAAAGTTTAAAAATCATGAGATTTGTCAAGAGCTCATGATTCGCTATGTGAAGCTTGTGATAAATCATATAGAGTGTTTTGATCAAGTCGTCATGGATGGTGTTTAGAAATCGAAGCATCTCACAAGAAGTTTCAGAGTGCTGAGAGCCTCATTAGGTTTGTATCCTTAGTAAAAATCACATTGGATATTGACTTCAATTTTTTTCTCTAGTGAACATACAACATAGAGTGTCTCACCCTAATTTATGGTAATTTTCACATCTATTTGATAATTTTAGTACATTAACTCTAATTATGAGATTTAAATAGACATAAATTAATTTTGAGTTATAACTACATGGAAAAATAGAATAAAGTGTTGTAAAAGATATTCATGTTATTGAGTCCAGTGTATGACTTTATCTGAGAATTAATTAAAATTTAAATATTGTTATCACAAAAATGTGCATTTTAGTGCTATATTGAAAAATAGCTTTGCTGTGTGCAATGGATATCGGCGCACGGCAAACACACTTGTTTGTTGTGTGTCAAGGTCCACGACGCACGACAAAGGCCCACCAGCCAGTCCATCTGTCCACAACCAAAAAAATCCCACCACATATTTAACCCGCTCCCTATCTAGGCACCTTCACTCTCTCCCCCTCCCTACGGCTGCCGCCACCCTCTCCCTCCCGTGCGCCCCCAGATCCCGTCGGCCTCGTGCCTACCTCCTCAGCCGCCTCCCTCCCTCCCTCACTCTCCTGGTGATGGAGGACCACGGCGGGTGTTTCGCATGGTGGCGCGTGGAGCCATGGATGGATCCGCCTGGTTGCCGCCGCCCTCTCCCTCCCGCCGATTCCCTCAACCGCCTACCTCCCTTTCTCCACAGCATCGCGCTCCCCACAGCGGCGCGCCGAGGTGTTGGTCTGAGCTCCTGGATTTGGTGGCGGCAGTCCGAGCTCCAAGGTAGCGCACTACCTACGACGGCGGTAGGTCATGCTCCTTCTTCAAGCGGCGGGCGCGGATTCAGCAGGGAGAAGGCGCAGGATCCTTCCCCCACAGTGCGGCGGGGCGAATGTGCGAGATCCTTCCCTGACGACGAGGCGCCCCCTCTCCCATGGCCTGCTCCACCACCTCCCTCTCCGACAGGATCTCGAGCAGAGGAGGGGTCCGGCTTCAGCGGGCATCCCTCTACCCTCCTCCACCAGCCGT
Organism: Cenchrus americanus; assembly: GCA_947561735.1. Classification (NCBI taxonomy): domain Eukaryota; kingdom Viridiplantae; phylum Streptophyta; class Magnoliopsida; order Poales; family Poaceae; genus Cenchrus; species Cenchrus americanus. The sequence continues at coordinate 156,454,558 of OX387242.1, read as the reverse complement.
GCACGTCGCAGATCCGGTGGGCGCCCCTCCTCTCTCTCCTGTCCTGGCGCGGGAGGACCACGCCCTAACAGTCAGCACCCTCGCCGCAGTGGTCGGTGCGGGCCCAGCGGCACGGTGGAGGCCCGGTGTGGTGGAGGCCTGCTCCGACGCGCTGGAGGCCTGATGACATCCTCAGCTGCGCGTCCCCCGCGCCGTGGTAGCTAGCCGGCAGCGGGCCCTGCCCGGTGTGGATTGTTTTTCTTTTTTAGTTTTGTTTGTCATGCGTCTCATCTACGGCGCACGACAAAGGACGTTCGACGCAGTCTCCAAGGGGGCCGCCATCTGTTGTTTTTTTTGTCGTGTGCCGACCGTGGCGCACGACAAAGATTCTTAACTATGCGTTTTTGAGGAAGGCGCACGATAAAGGGACTTTACCGTGCAAAAATTTGCCATGCGCCTTGATAGAAAACGCGCTGCAAAGGCTTTGTCGTGCATTTTCTGGCCATTGCTGAACTCGGTTTTCCCGTAGCGGGAGTCGGTAGAAGGAGGAGGTTGACCACAAGCCCATGCCTCCTCGAGCTAGGCAACATTCGTCCTTTATCGCGCTGCCGTAGTCGATGCCGTCGTGGGTGAGGCAACGGGTGCCCTTGGCACCACAGTGGTCCAGCAGAGCTTAGTCGGCGGTGTGCAGGTGAGGCCTCAGCAGCGGCCACCTACCGGGAGTAGGGTGCGGTGGCCCCTGTGGAGGTGTGAGGGGCGGCAGTTGACTGTGGCGCGACAATGGGGAGGACGGGTAGGCAACTGGTAGTGGCGGGGGTGGCGGCGCAGTGATGCGAGCGGTGTGTGCGCGAAGGAGGACGACAGGCGAACGTTGGCCAAGATCATGGTGCGGCAGTGTGGTAGCCGTCTTGTCGACCGGCGCGGTGCTGGGGAGGATGGTTAGGGTGCCAGCCAGATCGAGCAGGGGTTGGCAGTACCGACGACATGGCCATGGCCATGGCCATGGAGAGAGGTGGCGTGAGATGAGCTTGGAGTGCGGGACCCGCAAAATTAATGCTATAGCGCAACTATGGCACAGATCTTCTATAAAATTTGTAATATCCTATGTGGATATGTAGAGAGCAGCTGTCAACAACAATTGCGGGTGCTCTAAAAGAATTCCATATACGTCAATTAGGGTGCCTCCAATGATCGAGCTTAGGGCTAGCTCATTCAATTTTTTATCCCACATACATTTTGCCACAGCCTCCTCTCGCCAATCATAAGAAATGATTGAATATAAACGAAAACATGAAATGTCATTTGGTTTGAAAGGTTAAAAACATACTCTCAAACGTACGTTGATGCGCGCGAGTGTGATGAGCAAGTGACAGTAGGACCCTCAAACGTACCTGATCAGCAGGAACCTAGCGCTCAAAAATCTTCTCCAAAATGATCTGCAGGCAATGGTTCCCTATGAAGCGTGTATTTATATCCTTGGTGATGGGCCTGCTCGATGGCTGCAAAATGGCAATTCCGCGAGATTGTCCCTGCAAGACTCCAATTAGTGGCGGAGGACCCGGTATGGCATCTGCCGTACCTACTACCCTCGTCTTCTTCACCTTTTTTTTTACTCCTCGTCTTGTTCACCTGTGATGCTATGAATAGCCAGGCGTCATGGCTGTTGTCATATTGGGCTGCTAGGCTAACCATTATTAGCTCACGAGTCCACAACCCCACTAGCCCAGCTCAGCCCATCGATCCCATCATCCCTGACGCCAAAATGAAATGGATAGGAACAGGAAGAGCAACACTAATGCCAAAATGTAAGTATTTATTATAATTTTCTGTATGGCAATTTGACAGAAAGCCTTTGATGAATTGGTACTTTGGTAGTAGCAGTAGATTTGAAAGATTCTTCGTACCTTAATTTTATTCCGTCCTCCACCACTTAGATAAGAAAAGAAATTGCATCAAATCAGATGTAGGGTAAATCAAAATAGCCGGCTATCTGATGAGGACATCCCTACCATTGATACAACCATGGCTATGCTCGTTAAAGACCAATGACTCGAGCCCGTGCACGACAACTCAGCTATAAGGTGAAGTAGATGAATGTGGCCTCGCCGAGATCGGTAACTCGAAGGAAGAGACACGTGGCACACAATTTAGACAGGTTCGGGCCGTGAGGTGCGTAATTCCCTACGTCCTGTATGCTGCGTAGCTCTGGATTGATTGGGTACGATTACAAGATGATGCAATCTTACACCGTGAGATGAGATGATGAGAGAGGGGTCCCTGCCTCGCCTTATATAGTCCGGGAGGCAGGGTTACAAGTCGGAATAGGGAGAGAGTACTAGTCGAGTACATCTAGGAGTCTTCCATATAGTGTGGAACATGTACAGCTTTCTAACCGAGTACTTCTCCTCTGTAGTACTTGTGCTTCATGCCATCAGGTACCGTGCAGCGCAAGTCAGGTAGTCCCAGGGGCCCACTGAGTAGTCGATCCTGGTACCCACCGAGGTAGTGGGCCCAAGGAGGTCCATACGACAAGCCCCCGAGTACTTTGTAGTCGAGAATGATAGCTTCAAGTAGTCTTGACGGCCTTAACGAGTAGTCCTCAAGCGTCCCCGAGTACTACAAGTCAAAAGTCCTCAAGAGTAGTCGAAGCATCTCGAGGCTGGAATGTACTCCAGCTGATGTTTGAGCAATCTTGGAGTCTTCTCGAGTAGTCCCAAGCGTCCTCGAGCGCCGCCCTTAAAGGTCTTCAACAATGCCCGTGTTGTCTTGAAGCCGAAGCTGATATGGAAGTGCGATTGCAAAATTGCACTCCATATGGAGTAGCCCCCGAGCCTTAGGTTGAGTTGTAGACTCTGGCTGAGGGTACATCTGAAGTTTTGGCAAGAAAATCCCGAAAAATCCGGAGAAAAAACCGAAGGACACGTGGCACGGAGCCCCCGAGCCTTGAGTCGAGTACTTCCTCTCGAATTGAAGGGTCATCTTGTAGAATGTGTCCTGAGGTGCTCTTGAATCTTGCTGCTTCCCAGGAAGTCAAGTAGAAGTAGCCGAGCCCCTGAGGTGAGGCGCGTCGACTAGTTGAAGTTGAAGGGTCGCGCGCGGCCGCTGAATCAGCCGAGCGCAGACTTATCCATCCGACCGTTGGAGGGCCGCGTTGACTTATAAATAGAAGCCAAAACCCTTAGGGTTTTTCACCCTACGCAGCTGTAGCCATTCCCAGCAGATCTTGGCTAGAAATCGCCACCAGTGCACGCCACCGCCGCTAAGTGAAGCGTAGATCTGAGTGCGCCGCCGTAGAGAGCCACCGCAGTAGCCCCCGAGCGAATGCGCGTGAAGACACCGTGCACTTGGAGAATGAAGCCGTCTCCGTCGAAGACCACGAAGGCCGTCGGTGGGAAGAAGAGGGGCCATGAGGAGGCCGCTGGATCTGCCGCAGGGACATCACCGCCGGTGTCCCCGCCGCGGCCAGATCCAAACCGCGAGTGGAAGAAGTCCAAGGCGAAGACCGAAGACTTGCTCACCCTGCTGAACAGTGGATTCCTGCGTGAGAAGGAGGTGGACATGTGGAGGGCCGCCGCCGGGGATCCGTACCCGATGGAGAAGAATCCAGATGAGATCCTGATGTTCGCGTGGTTCGCGGAGCGCGGACTCTCTCTCCCGGCGAGCGACTTCTTCAAGGGGCTCATGGGGTACTACAACATCGAGTACCTCAACCTCAATCCCAACGGTATCTTCCACACTGCTGTCTTCGTACATTTCTGCGAAGCCTTTCTGGGGATCAAACCCCATTGGATTCTGTTCCGAAAATTCTTTCAGGTGAAGCCGCAACCCAGCGCCAGCAACCCGCGAGTAGTCGGTGGAGCAGAGATCCAGATGAGGGAGGACGCTGCCGAGCAGTACCTCTCATACAAGCTGATAGACTCCAACCAAGACTGGAAGGCCAAATGGTTCTATATCACGAACCACCATCCGGAGCTGCCGAAGCCGAGCGGGAAGCAGCCCAAGCATCGCCCTTGGTGGAACTCGGAGCCGACGATGCAGGAAGGGATCCAGCTGCCTGAGTTGTTGGCGCGGATCAAGGTGCTGAGGGAGGCCGGACTGAGGGCCGAGCACGTGGCCTTCAGCTTCATGCAGCGCAGGGTGCAGCCGCTGATGGCTCACGACACCCTGGGGTACGAGTACACTGGCAACGACGATACGCCGCAGATGCCTGGAGACGAAGTCGACGACGACGACATTGTCGACAGGCTGTCCCGGATCTTCAAGGTTATACCGCCGTACACGGCGTGCCCCGTACCGGAGTACTCCGCCGCGCGAGCACCAAAGGAGGTAAGTAGCCGCACCCAAAATCAAGTACCCATTGTATGAGAGTAGTCGCACTGATGCGTTGTTCTTCTTGCAGGATGACTTGAAGAAGTTCGTCTCCGAGCCGCCGTCGCCTCCTCAGCTAGTCGAGGTCCCAGAAGAGGGGAAAGCCAAGGCTAAGGAGCGGCGAGAAGTTGGCGAAGGAGACGACACCGTTGTCGTGGAAGACACGTTCGACGAGGACGACGACGAAGAGACGCTGCAGGACCGCTTTCAGCTGCGGTCGAGGTTTAGCCGTCCCGGCTTACCTCACGTCCCTCTCGTTCAAGATCGACCGACTAGCCTGGAGGCTAGTCTTCCCGCGCCGCCGAGGAGGCCACGCAATGTGGTCCGGAAGCGTGTGACCAAGCGGTTGAAAGTCACAGAGACCACGTCCCAAGAGGTAAGCCGTCTTGAGTAGTGTAGTCGAGTACTGATGTCTCGAGTTCACGTGTTGACGATGAAGCTTCCTTGCTTGCAGGAGTTGCCGCCTACAGAGCCCGTCGAGCAGGGCGACGAAGGCGAATGGGACACGGTGGGGGAGGCCACTGGGAGTCGTAGCCCAGCCCCCACAGTTGAAGAACTCTTGGCGCAGATGGAGCGCCAGCCCCCTGCTGCTCAGGAGAGCACGGAACCTACCGCTGCTGCTGCGGAGGAGGCAACGGTCGTAGAGGTGCAGGAGGAGGCGCCTGCCGAGGCTGGACTGGTCGATATCGCCAGCATCCTCGACGTCCCAACCGTGACAGTATTCCAGTCGAGCCTGTAAGTGTTGAATCTTGCCGAGTAGTACTTGATGTGGTAGTCGTGCTTGATTGACAACCGGCTTGTGTACTCTGCAGGAAATCGATGGATCTGTCCTGGGAGGGGGATGAACCCGCCGCAGCGGTGGCGGAAGAAGGAGCCGCGCCGCACACTGAGGAGTCCACTCCCGCCCCTCAGACGGAGCCCGAAGCGCCGGTCACCGAGGCTACACTACTCGTGGCCAGCATCATTGAAGGTGAGTACTCTGTTGAAGTTGAAGAGCTTTCGTAGAGTAGTCGTAGTCGCATGTTGACTGATACACTTGTCTTTCTGTTGACAGGTGCCCGTAGAGGACGTGACACCGGAGACTCAAGAGGCAGCCGTAGAAGCCTCCGACCGATGGAGGTGGCCGCCACGGAAGCCGCCGCGACGACTGGAGGAGAGGAGGCCGCCACGCTGCCAGAACCCGCTCTGGAGGTGGTCGTCCGCTCGCCAGAGATCCAAGACGCGGAGCCAATCCGCTCGGCACCAATGACCGAAGCCGCTATGAGTAGTCGTGGAGGAATCGAGTTGTTGGCAGACGACTTGGTCGATCCGGCAACGGTGGCTCAGCATCTAGAGGCGGTCCGCCAAGCAGAGCAGTGGATGAAGGTGAGTAGCCGTAACTCTTGAGTTGTTAATCCTGTAGCGTTGAGTACCCATTTGATGTGAGTTGTCTGTGCAGGACGTCGCTGAGAGGTCCCGCCTGAAGTCGGAGATGCTTCAGGGGTACGGCGACGCGGTGCTTCGGGCCGAGACGCTGGAGGACCAACTTGTGAAGTCCCGGAAGCACGCTGCCGCCATGCAGTCCAAGCTGGATACCGCCTTCGCCAAGTACCACAATGACATCCAGGAGATGCAGGCGAAGAGCGACGACTTGGTGCGGAAGAACAAGTCGCTCCGCAACAAGAACAAAGGTACACCACTTGTCTTGTTGAGTACTTGTTGGAGGTCGAGAGGTAGTCTAACCCGCTGTGCCTTGTTGTTTGCGAGCTTGAGACTGCGGTAGAGCGGTGAAGACTTCGGGAGACTGATCTGAAGAATCTCTTCTACCGGGAGCAGGAGGCCCGCCAGGTACTGGAGTTAGATTATAAGGAGCTTGCTTACGAGTGCGACAAGCACATGGAGCTCTGTATTGCATCCGACCTTGACCTCGTCAACTGCTACAAATCATTGCAGAAGCTGAACAAGGATTGCGAGAAGCTGCGGGCCCAGCTCAAGGAACTCGAGGAGGCCGCGCTCCCCATTGCGAGGCTGCTGGTGCCTCATCCTGGCGGCCCCAAGATAGCGCCGCTGGTGGATCGGTTGAAGGAAGCCCCCAGCCGGCTGGCGGCCTACGTGAAGCATCTGGCGAAGTCAATCCCAAACCAGGTGCTGGCCTTCATGAAGTCGTACTTCCCGAAGGCACCCGTAGACGTAGTCGCTGGCGGACTAGCCGCCAACTGCACCGACGAGCAGTATGCGGAGCTGCTGGAGCAGATGGCGCCCATTGCAGATCAAGTCGCCGAAAAGCTTAATCTCCAGTAGTCCTGTAATAGTTAGCTCGTAGCAGTAGATGTACAAAAACAATTGTAATGAAATTGTTTAAGTATTAATGAAGAAAAGTTTCCATCAATGAGTACTCGTTGCCGTGATCTTAGAGTGCGGAGTCCCATCGTGGAGTTGTCGCGAGTAGTCGTACTCGGTAGTAGTAGCCCCGTTGAGGGAAGAAGACAGTAAAACAGTTGATGGACAATCAAACTTTATTACTGAAGAAGTACACCTGGGTGGCCAGGGCCGTAGTTACAGAGTAGTCGCCAGGACCCGGAGGCTGCCTACGGCTAAGTAGTGCTAGGGCGTATAGCCGCTTACAGCAGTAGATCTGTAAGTAGCCGTATAGGCTGGATCTAGAGGTACATGGTCTCTCAATAGACCGCTGCTAGAGTCCTTTTTCGCTCGTCGCAGCCCAGGATCCGTAGGTAGCCGCATGGGCTGGATTCTGGAGAGTAGTCCGAAGACTGGCGCCTGGACCCGGAGGCCGCTTACAGCGAAGAAGTAGTCTGGAGATTGGAGCCTGGACCCAGAGGCCGCTTACGGCGGAGGGGTCTTGGTGTAGTCGCGTAGACTTGAGCCCCCAGAGTAGTCGTGTAGACTAGGCGTAGAATCGACAGAGCTGGTCGACGTTCACGAGTTGTTGACGTCTTCGCCTTCAAGTGTCTGGAGGCGGTAGGAGCCCGGCCCGGTCACCTTTGTCATGGTGAAGGGACCTTCCCAGGGAGAGCTGAGCTTGTGTAGTCCTTCCGTGTTCTGGATGCGACGGAGGACGAGATCGCCGATGTTGAAGGAGCGTTCCTTGACGTTGCGATCATGGTAGCGTCAGATACCCTCCAGGTACCTTGCTGATTGGACGAGGGCAACGCAGCGAGCTTCTTCGAGTCCGTCGATGTCAACTCGTCTGCTGTCTTCAGAGACGCCTTCGTCGTAGTGCTCCACTGCTGGTGAATCCCATATGACATCAGCAGGGAGGATTGCTTCGGAGCCGTAAACCAGAAAGTAAGGGGATTGCCCCGTTGGCTTGGAGGGCTGGGTACACAGCCCCCAGAGTGCATTGGGTAGTTCCTTGATCCACTTGCCTCCTTTGGAGTTAGCAGCGTCGTGTAGCCGTTTCTTGAGAGCGTCGAGCACCATCCCGTTGGTGTACTCGACTTGTCCGTTGGACCGAGGATGGGCAACTGAGACGTATCGGACGTCGATCCCGCTGTTCTCGCAGTACTCCCAGAACTGGTGATTGCTGAAGTTGGAGCCCAGGTCTGTGATGATGCGATGGGGTAGTCCGTAGCGATGCACGAGTTCAACCAAGAAGTCGAGTACTCTGTCAGCCTTGGGGCATATGACCGGCTTGACTTCGATCCACTTGGTGAACTTGTCGATGGCCACCAATACTCTGTTGAATCCACCTGGCGCAGTTGGTAGTGGCTCAATCATGTCGAGCCCCCAGCATGCGAAAGGCCAGGTTGGCGGTATGGTGACTAGCTTGTAGGCTCGGACGTGTTGCTTCTTGGCGAAGTACTGGCACCCTTGGCACCTTCTGACGAGTTCTTCGGCATCGCTCAGAGCTCTGGGCCAGTAGAAAGCTTGTCGGAAAGCCTTGGTGACCAGCGTGCGAGAGGACGTGTGGTTGCCGCAGACGCCCTTGTGGATCTCCTCCAAGATGTCCTTGCCTTCTTGTCTAGTGATGCACTTCATGAGTACTCCCGAAGATGCGCCCCGCCTGTAGAGCTTGTCTCCGACGAAGACGTACGACTTGGCGTGGTGGATGAGCTGCTCGGCCAAGTTCTTGTCCGAAGGAATCTTCTGCTCGCTGAGGTTGTCGATGAAGGGTTGGCTCCAATCCACGTCGATCATCATGACCTCCTGGCCAGCCGGGGGATGCGCTGGAATAGTGGTCGGTGGCGCCAGCTCCGGGATGGATGGCGCGTGAAGCTCGTGGATGAAGACACCCGCTGGTACTTGAGCGCGAGTCGAGCCAAGCTTCGGCAGGACGTCCGCTGCAACGTTGTTGTCGCGGACGATATGGTGGAACTCGAGACCATAGAACTTGTTCTTGAGCTTGTGGACTTCTAGGCATTAGGCGTCCATGTTCTCCTTGTTGCGGTCCCAGGATTTGTTGACTTGGTTGATGACCACTTGATGCCCAGTGAATCCGCGAGGCGGAGCCCATGTAGGAGAGCTTCGTACTCGGCTTCATTGTTTGAGACCTTCCAGAAGATATGTAGGACGTACTTGGGTTGTTCGCCCGTTGGAAAGATCAAGAGTACTCCGGCACCTGCGCCCTCGAGGCTGAGTGAGCCGTCGAAGTACATCACCCAATGCTCTGGTCGCTCGGTTGGAGTAGGTAGCTGATTCTCCCGCCACTCTGCCATGAAGTCGACTAGTGCCTGCGACTTGATGGTTGTGCGTGGCTTGAAGTCGATGGTGAGGGCGCCGAGCTCGACTGCCCACTTGGAGATTCTTCCCGTAGCATCTTGGTTCCGCAGGATGTCGCTGAGCGGGTAGTCGGTGACGACGGAGATCGAGTACTCCTAGAAGTAGTGTCGTAGCTTCCGCGAGGTGATGAGCACTACGTACAAAAGCTTCTGTACGGGCTGGTAGCGTGTCTTGGATTCTGACAAGACCTCGCTGACAAAGTAGACTGGTCGCTGGATCGGGTAGGCATGGCCGTCTTCCTGCCGCACTTGAGCTTTGACCTTTTGTCTCTCTTGAGTAAACTGAATTTGGTCCGAGGATTGCCATGGTTGAGGTTTAAGAAAGAGTTGGTTTGTGCGTCGTGTAGGCATGTCAAGATGGTAGACTCTTCTCACCCGCCTCTCCCCAATATGATGATTGAGCGTCCATGCGAGCTGCTCCATACGGACCTTGTTGGCCAAGCATGTGTGCGATCCGTGGGTGGGAAGTGGTACGTCCTTGTTGTGGTGGACGACTACTCTCGGTATGCGTGGGTGTTCTTTCTTGAGAATGGGGAGACGTTTGGTTTTGTTCGAGATCTTGTCTTGAGGTTGAGGAACGAGAGGCATGGAGATGCTATACGAGCGATCCGCAGTGACAATGGTTCAGAATTCAGAAACTCTCTCTTGAAACCTTTTGCATTGACTTGGGTCTTGAACACCAGTTTTCGAGTTTGTATACGCTTCCCCAGAATGGTGTTGTGGAAAGGAAAAACAGAACCTTGTGTGAGATGGCTCAGACGATGCTCGATGAGCATAGGATTCCGAGAAGGTTCTGGGCTGAGGCAGTCAATACCGCGTGCTATGTTTCAAATAGGATTTACCTCAGAGTGCATAAAAAGGAAACCTGCTATGAGTTGATGCACAGTCGCACACCCAAGGCGAGTCACATCCATGTCTTTGGTTGCAAGTGCTTTATCCTTAAGAAAGAGAAGAAGTTGGACAAGTTCGAGGCTAGGTCGGTCGATGGTATTTTCTTTGGTTACGCATCTCACTCTAGAGCATATCATGTGCTCAATCTTGAAACTAACCAAATCGTGGAGACTTGCAAAGTAACCTTCGACGAGACACAACCACATAATCAGCTTGTTTTTGAGTGTGCAGGTGATGATGAACTTGGCGAGGAGATCTTTCAGGAGGAGGAGCATGAACATGGAGATGATGAAGATGGTGGTGTGGTGCCTGCGGCTGAGCATGTACCTACTGTTGACGCAAAAAGTGCACCTAGCGCCAAACACACAGCAAGCCGAACAAGCTGGCTTCACACGCGCAAAGAGTCACGAGACATGCCAGTCAATTTTTCCTGGAAATTAACAAAAGATAAAGAAGTTAGATACCAAAGTTTGGAACTTGTCGGGTGGTACCAGACAGTTCCATATTTACGGCTAAGAAGCCAGATGGGATGACACATAGCTATGAAGGGAAAAAGTAATATTGCCGAATGGATGACGTAAGCATGACAGCGATTGGTCTTTGTTTGAACAAGGATGCACATGCACGAGGCCATGACCGATCCCCATGAAGATTAGCATTAAATAAATGAATAAACTAAAGCACGGACATGATCATATAATAAACAAGCATGCATAGATCCAAAGCACTAGTCTACCGCATGTCTAGGTACTTTAAAACCCGTCGGGTACGATATCAAACAAATCTATCCACCGCATGATACAACTTGCATGAAAAACCGTACCACTTTACACAAATAGATCTATCCACCGCATGATACAATCTAAATATGGAAAGCTAAAAGCATACATCATTTAAAGCATGAATAACGCACGTGTTCTACTCGTGAAGAAACATAACCGAATACGGTGAACGAACGTACCGATTCGGGTCCATGAAGAAGGTACAAACATTACCAAGTAAATAAATCTATCGATTGATTTGAGATCTAATCCACCGGATGACTAGCTCCAAAGCAACCCAAAACCTCGCATCTACCGCATGATACCCGGCTCTTTCAAGATTTATTCAAACATTAGCAAGCTTGAACCCGCAACACGTAACAATCTAGATCGATTCGGTTTCAGCTATCGGAAAGCACAAGATCCACGTGTTAAAATACAAACTCGACTCGTAAAAGGATCCCGAAAGGATGAAGCCGATCCAAATCTATCTAGATTGGGCAAAAGTGTGTTACATGAATTTAAACATAAAGTAAAAACTCAAAGCAACATGGGGTAACTTAATGAATCTATTAGATCTTGCCAAAATCCAATAGAACCGATAACTAGCTTCAAGCTAGATCTTAGCCTACCGCATGGCTCATGACCTAACAAGAAACCCTCTTGAACCAAGCTTGAATCTACCGCATGACACGAAGCATGGTAACAAGACTACTTGCATCAGATCTAAATCCACCGCATGATACTAGACATGATACAAGGTTGCCGGTACTCACGGAGGTCGACGGATCGATGAACCCTCTCGAAGAACTCGACGACACGACAAAAGGACTCTAGGGTTTGGCGTAAGGCCGGTGTGTATTGAAGAATGATTGTGCGTTACATACATTCAGGGGTCATATTTATACCCTGTCAAGTACAACTTCGAATGGATTCGTTGCCTAACTTATCTCTAAGCTTGATCGCCTATCCATCCATTCGTTCTCCCTGATTGAGCCACGTCACCGTCCAATCCCGCAAAATCAGCTCAACTGTTCCTTTGCCGAACTGGAGCAGATAGCCGACCGCAGATCTCTTTGCCGAATATCTCTGAAAAGATCCTTCCTTCCACCAGACGGACTCTTTATCGAACCGGACCCACAAGTCAGACTCCTTACCAAATTTTGGTGTTAACACATGCCCCTTCAATTGTGGGATAAAAGTAATTTTGTTCCGCAATTGACTCCAGCCACGAATACTTCAAATCAAATCTGTCAACACCTGTTCTTCGCAATCCGCCGGAATCTTCATCTAGATCCAAGCCCTAGATCCCCTCGTTCCGAGCTCAAATCCCCAATGGCAGCTCAAAACCAAGATGCTCAGGTAAATTCCTCTCCCGTAAGCTTCGTTCGGCATTTAGGTTTTCAATTTTACCTGAGATTTCTTCTTCCGCTTTTCTTCAGGAGCCTTCCACTGAGTTTCTGATTCGCACCGGGGCCAATTCGAGATCCTATTTCCTTGGCCCTGTAGGGAACTCTGATCCTCAAGATTTCATCGCGGCTGAATCTCAGAGGATCCCTTTCAAAGCAGCTCTGTCCCCACCTCCTCGGTGGCAAGACGCTTTCAAGAATTGGCCTTTACCGCCAATCGCAGGCTGGAAAACTTGGTACCGGAGGATTCTTGCAGACAAGAGTGGATTGACCAAGAACTGGGATACCCTCCGTATTGGTCAATGCTTGGAGTTATCTGTGGCCGAGACCCCCAAGAATGAAGACCTCCTGATAGCAGCCTGCCACTTTTGGTCAAACGGCGTCAACGCCTTCCTCTTTGGCCATGGCCCAATGTCTCCAACCCTGGCCGATGTGTATATGATCACCGGCCTTGACATCACAGGGTCTGTTCAGCCTTGGAAATTCAAAAATTCTTCTCGGCAAACAGGGGTGAAGCCAGGGAACGGATACAAACAGTATATCCTGAGCCATATGAAAGACAACCCCCTTGGTGATGTCGAGTATAGGGCATTCCTGAATATGTGGCTGTGCAGATTTGTCTTCTGTGGCAAAGCCAATGAACCTACCCTGAATCATATCACAATGGCATCTCATTTGGCCAGTGGCAACCGCCTCCCCCTTGGAAAATTACTCCTAGGCAGTGTATACCATATGCTTCACCAAACTGTCACCCAAATGTATACTAGCCAGAGGATAACATGCGTCAACGGTCCTTGGTGGTTTGTTCAAATGTGGCTGCAGCTCCACATGCATCAGATCATTGGTGTTGATTTGAACACCACTCTTTCCTTTATCCAATCACCCTGAAGGGGAGCCCCAAGCCACCAGAGGATGCCAGAATTATGGAGAAGCGGCTTCAACTGTTCTTGTTCAGCAGGACATCAGCCAGCTTTTTGAACTGTTCTTCAAAGGTTTCCAGAATCCTCTCTGGCTTCCCTATCTGGATAATGACACCTTGACTTTCCCTGTTGAATTCTCCTTTGAATCCGGTCGTCAAGATGGAAGATTCCTAGAGATCTTCAACATCATAATCCGCCCATGTATGCTTTGTCATTTGAATTTAATGGAGGAAGGCTGAATCATAGAACTTATGAGTATTATCAGCCCAATGTAATGGCTCGGCAACTTGGGTGTGGCCAGGTGCCCCCACGGCTATTTCTGCATGAATTCCTTAAGCCCAGGGAGGAAATCAAAGAACTTATGCACAGCAGTAGAGTTTTTAATTATGTGTGCAGTCCCACTGTCTATACCTGGCCTTTTGTGCCTATAACCTTAGCTCATCCCACCTTCAATTCCTGGTGGCAAGAATTCCATGATCATATCTTCAATGAGCCTGTGCACTCGTTCTGTGCAGAGTTGATGCCTGATTTTCAGCCAACTTCAGAGGTAATATAATGAACCTTTGGATCAGACATATCCTCTTTAATCATGATTCTGACCTTCATCTTCTTACTCACGAACACAAGTTGCTCGCCCCTCGAGCTAGGAATATCACTTACAATGCTGTAAGCCCAATCTCAGCACTGGGATTCAAGTCCACAACTCTGGCTCAGATAATGGCCAGGTTTGCTACAACAGACCCCAGCCTCTCTAGCCTTGCTGCTGACAGGAGGCAAGGTTTGTCTCTGGTTGCTCCTCCAAGTGCCAAGAGGAGGAGAACTGTCAAGAAAATTTTTGTTGAGGTAAAATCTTTTGCTTTCTTGATCACGAGGTTACTCTAGTTCTGACAAATCATCTCTTGTGCATTTTCAGACCGCAGCCCAAGACCTTCGGTGCGTAACCTCGCCAATGCCCCATCCACTGGTATGACCTCTACTGTCCTTTCTTAAGGATGAACACTGGCATTTACCCTTTCAATTTGACACTTGCAGAAGAGACAATGGAAGAACAACTTGTGGATGTCCCAGTGGCTCAATGAGCAAGTCCACCCAGGGTTGAATTACCTATCCCAGTGGAGATCTCATCTTCATCACCTTTTGCAGAAGCAATGAATTCTCCAGAGATGAATCTCCCAATCCAGCTGGAGCCATCCAGTCCTCCAAGGGCACAATCACCTGTTGGTCATGCAGAGACAACAATCCTAACAGAGGTGGATCCAACTCCTCTTCAGCCAGAAGCCCATGAGTTACCAGTGACTGCATCAACATCCTCTAACTTGGAAGCTTCAGCTTTACCTGGAACACCTCCTTCACCTGTGATTGCCCCTGCTCAAAGTCTTGCCCCAACTCAAGAAATCAGCCACGAGGTACTCAATTGCACTTAACTCTGCTACCTTTGCATTTAGCACTCCTAATTCGGCAATACTGCTTCTTAGGATCAAGCCCCATTATCATCGAGCCTGCCAACGGGGAATAATCCAGTTGCCGAGGCGATGGAAGAAATGCACCAGCCTCTGTCGGATGAGGTGCTAGCAAAGCTTAGAGAAATCGTTGCCTGGCTGAAAAGAGATGCACAAGATCAGTTCAAGGATCTCGATCACTTCAGGGAGATGCTTGAATCTATCAGCCAAGAACTTCCCGAGGATATCAGTGCTTCCCTGGTATCCATCTGCGGCTTGGACATCCTTTATGCGCCCATAAGGCACGCTTTGAGGAAATTGCGCTCCCGCCCGACTATCGAAAAGAAGAGATCCGACGCTGAACAAGCCATGAACGGGGCGCAATCCCAAACAGAGAGCCACAAGGACACATTGGCCAGTCTGCAAGCTTCTTGTGATCTGAAAATTGCCAAGAAAGCTGCTCTAGAAGCCTGTCAGCTGAAATAGAGGCTGATAAAAAGAAAATAGCCGAGCTTCCTGGATTGATAGAAAAGACCCAAGAGGAGGCAAGATCGGCTATAGCCAAGATGGAACAATGCGATGCAGAACTCACCACCTTGTCCAGCGCCCAAAAAGACTGCCAAGAACTGTTGGACAAATTCCGCCAAGCAACGTCCAATGCTCGTGGTGTGATTGCGAAACACTTGAACATTTGAATGCTCCAACTGATGTATAACCGAATTGGTCGCTTTTGTGATGTTTTTCTTGCAATTTATTTCCTTTTCTTCTGCGCACCTTCAAATATAATGCTGAACGACCCATTCGGCAAAGAAACGCCAACTCCCGAATGGCACTCTGATTCTTCTTAGCCGAGCCGGTCAACTGAATGTGACTCAGCCTAGAACTCCAAGCGACCCGCCGGCGGGCTGGCCAAGGAAACCTTTCCACCTTCCGATTTTCTTGGGATATGCGCCACAATCCGAAGCCACGACTCGAGGCCACAATTAACCTTTCCAGGCCTATAAATGCAACCGTAGGTGCCCCTAGCTCTCCACCAAGCCTTTTAGCTCTCGAATCCTTGCCAATCTCAGTTGCTCCTCTTTCCAAACAGTGCACATCCCAAACCAACATGGTGCCCCGCCTCAACCGCCGCCGCGCCTCCGATGAGGCAGAGGGGAGCAGCGCCAATGCGCTCCGGAGGCAATGATCGTCGATTCCTCTTCTTTGCTTCAACTTTTGATCTTCTTCTTGACGATCATCTTCCTTTCAGATTGATTCAGTGGAATCCGTCTCCTGCGCCGGCCAATCAACCCCTTCCAAACGACTCCTCGGAGTCCGATGGCCACTCCCCCGTGCCGTACGGGGAGCTCGACGCCCTCCGCTTCAAGGAGGAGCTGGAGACGGCCCGGCGCGAGCTAGAGGACGTCTCCAAGAAGGCGAGCATAGCCGAGTTGGAATGGGAGGACCAGCGCAAACAGCTGCTGGAAGCCATCGATGGTACGGCTCTGAAATCAATTCTTGATCCAACCCGGCTTTTTTGATACTAAACTCCTTTCTTCTTGCTCCTTGCAGCCCGCGACGCCGAGCTTATCTAGCTGAAGGCGCTGGTGGAGCAGCTGGCCGATAAGGTGAACGCCCGCGGCGACACGCCGGCGGAGCGTCTTGCCGAGGTGGAGCACCGCGTCGACGAGGTGGCCACCCATGGCGTTCGTTTGGGCACCACCTTGGGCCTGGCTGCCATGGCGACGCACACGGACGTCGACTACTCTACCAGGCCGCGCGGCTTCCGGGGCGGCGTGCCAGAGGACATTGAGGAGATCGAGCTCATCCTGGAGTGCCTCGATGGCCACGGCGACGCCATTGCCAAAATCACTCATCCCCAATCTGTGTTGAACAGGCTTTTCAACTAGATTGTACTAGGGATGTTTGAATATCGACAATAAATAAAGAACTTTTGAATTCTGTGCTTGTTCTGTGATGACTCCCTTTACATTTGCATCCATGAATCTTGTTTTCTCTTTGAACGCATCCGGGACTATCTTGAGCCGAACACGTGAGAACAGACACCCCTTGGCGCAAAATCCACAGAAGATCCCCGTTTCGGCAATCCATAAGCACTGTTCAAGCAAAACCCTTTCGCATTTGGGAAAAAACCCCGCCGTTTGGTATTCCAACAGTGTGTACTGGCCAGTCATCACTCCCAATGCACCCCTTCGGTCAATAAAATAGCCTGCCGGGATGCCCTGCAAATCCACTCGCACACTCATCCATCATTTCTCATCCCCTCCCCTGTCTCTAAAGGAGAAAACCCCAAGGCCATGGACAAGGGCAAGCAACCCCAGGAGAGCAGCTCATCAAAGAAGCGCACGATTCGAGGGTGAGTTCTTCCTTGATCTATTCCTTATTCTCCATATGATCTCGTGCTTCATGTTTTCTTCCTTTCCTCTTCCAGCCTTGATTTGCTCCCTGAAGAAATCATCGGGACCGAAGATGTGCCTGAGTACATCTCCTCCGATTCCTCCCTCGAAGCGAGAGGATGCCACGCCCGAACGAGAGGACCGGCCATCAAGCCGCGCCGCCGCGTTCGGCACCTGGAGCACGGCCTCAGGGACATCACCACCCGTTGCCAAGCCGAGCGCGAGCGTCGCATGGCTCTGGAGGCACTAGTAGGGGGTAAATGCTTCTGACCTCTTCTTGACCTTACGCCTGCATTTGGATTTCTTGCCCCTAACACCGATTCCTCCGTTTTAGATGTCTTGACAGGTACAAAAATCTGAAGACGGCCTGGGACAGCCTGGTGGAGGCCGCAAACCATGGTCACCCCCATGCATTCCAAGTTGCCGTCACGGTGGTCCTGGAACAGCTGAAGAGGGAGCAGCAGAAGAAGCAAAGAAAAGATTGAATCATACTTTCGCTTCTTTCTCCACGCCTTCTGCTTCCCACCTCCTTGAAGATCTGACCACTAGGGTTGTTAGATGTAAACCTGCAAGAAGCAGTTGTAATGTAGTTTTTGTGCTAAGGGCAATGCATCTAGGCACTGGCCATTTCTTCTGTTTATGGATTTTTTGTTCTGAAGGCGGCCTCGTTCTTGAGCACCGGCTATTTCTGTGCTAGATGTGTGTAATCATCGATCGATCTCAATTCTAGGATAATATTTCTTCAGATATCTTTCATTTATTGCAGCGGAAAGTTCTTCTCCTAGCAAAGTTTTCAATATATATGCATTACCAAGGACGCATCTGACCACACGGAAAGGTCCTTCCCAATTAGGAGACCATTTGCCGAATTCATTGTATTTAGTTCCAATCGGCAATAGCGCTTTCCAAACCAAATCGCCTTCTGCAAATTGCCTTACTTTTACCTTCTTGTTGTAGTACTTGGCAACCCGCAGTTTGTTCTTCTCGATGTTTTCCAGGGCTCTAAGACGGATCATATGTAAATCCTCCAGCTCGTCCATCATTAGGCCACTGTAATCCTTGGAGCTCAAATATTTTGTAACACAACCCTCCTTGAATCAGATTGCACTTCCCACGGTAGCACCGCGTGATGCCCGTAAACCAATTCGTAAGGAGAAGTCTTTGTAGATCCGTGAGGGGCCATTCGGTAAGCCCACAGTGCCTCACTGAGTACCGAATGCCACCTCCTTGGCTTCTGGTCGATCCTCTTTTGTATTAATTTGATCATGATCTTATTAGAAGTCTCTGCCTGACCATTAGCTTGGGCATAATACGGAGAAGAATTAAACAATTTGATCCCCATGCTTTCGGCAAACTCTGTGAACTCTAGTGACACGAATTGTGCCCCTTGATCAGTGGTGATCATCTGAGGGATTCCAAACCGATAGATGATGTGTTCCTTGACAAATTCAACCATGTTTTCTGATGTCACCTTCTTCAGTGGGATCGCCTCGACCCATTTGGTAAAATAATCCGTAGCCAAAAGCACGAACTTATGCCCCTTGCTAGATGGTGGATTAATCTGGCCAATCAAGTCTATACCCCAACCCCTGAATGGCCATGACTTGATGATGGGATTCAATGCTGATGCGGGGACCCTTTGAATATTCCCAAACCTTTGGCAATCCTGACATCCCTTGTAATACTCAAAGAAGTCCTCTAATATCGTCGGCCAAAAACATCCAGCTTGTCTAATAACCCACTTCATACGGTAGGCCGATTGGTGTGCTCCACATATCCCATCGTGCACTTCGCTCATCATGTTCTTGGCTTCTTCTGGACCCAGGCATCGTAATAATACCCCATCTAATGATTTATAGAATAAATTATCATCCAGAAGAACGAACTTTATGGCCTTGTACCTGAGCTTCCTAGAGACTTTTTGGGATGGATCCTTCAAATAATCAACGATCTCTTTCCTCCAATCATCTTCTGCAAGATCCGCCCCCAATGCACACACTTCCGCAGCAAACGCTTCTTGACCCTCTTTGTAACCAGAGGCGCTTTGAGCTAGCCTGTTTGCTTCTTCGTTGTGTTCCCTAGGAATATGCTGTAGAGTTACTAACGGGAAGCTCTTCAAGATTTCCCTGCATTCTTCGTAGTAACTCCTCAGCGCTTCACTTTTGCACTCGTATTGGCCGTTTAATTGCTTGATCACCATCTCTGAATCTCCATAAACTTCAACTGAAACGGCCCCAGCTTCTCTCAAATATTGAAGCCCTCGAAGTAATGCCTCGTATTCAGCCTGGTTATTTGTGACAGTGGGCTGTATAGGGATGGCAAATTCAAACATCTCACCCCTAGGCGAAATCAGTAGAATCCCTACTCTCCCACCTTTACCACATGGTGATCCATCAAAAAATAAAGCCCAAGGGGTAATCTCAAGTAAATCAATTGACGGATCGCGATGTTCAGTCATAAAATCGGCAATGATCTGTCCTTTGATGGCCTTTGCCGATTCGAACTTCAACTCGAACTCTGATAAAGCTAAAATCCACTTGCCAATCCTGCCGTTCAAAATTGGCATAGATAACATATGTTTTATCACATCAAACTTGGAATACACGGTGCATTCGGCATTCAAAAGGTAGTGCCGAAACTTTGTACACGAGTAGTACACGCAAAGACACAGCTTCTCTACAGCCGAATACCTGGTTTCAGGATCAAGTAATTTTCGGCTAAGATATGCTACTACCCGCTCCTTCCCTTCAAATTCTTGAATAAGGGCCGATCCAATTGTTTGGGTATCGGCCGCCACGTACAACTTGAAAGGCTTATTTAATTGAGGAGGAACCAACACCGGTGGCTCCTTCATGTACTGCTTGATCTCCTCGAAAGCCCTTTGTTGTTCGTCGCCCCATGTGAACTTCTGATCTTTCTTTAGCTTCAGCAATGGAGAGAATGGCAAAACCTTCTGTGATAAATTTGAAATGAATCTTCTCACGAAATTGATTTTGCCGAGCAGTGATTGCAACTCCTTGAGATTAGTTGGAGGAACAACTTCATCAATGGCCTTCATGCTCTTCTTGCCAACTTCAATTCCTCCTTTGTGGACTAAAAACCCCAAGAATTCTCCAGCTGATACCCCAAAAGCGCACTTGTTTGGGTTCATCTTTAAACCATGTTTCCGGGTGCACTCTAAGGTCCTCTTCACATCTTCCAAGTGTGTGTCATGACTTAGGGACTTGATTACCACGTCATCGATGTAGATTTACACAATTTTGCTGATCAACTCATGAAAAATGTAATTCATGCCCCGCTGATAAGTTGCACCGGCATTCTTCAACCCAAATGTCATGACTATCCATTCAAACAGGCCTATATGACCAGGACATCTAAAGGCCGTCTTTGATATGTCCTCTATTGCCATGAAGATTTGGTTGTAACCCGCATTACCATCAACGAAACTGATTACTTTGTGTCCAGCTGCGGCGTCAATCAACAAATCGGCAATAGGCATTGGGTAACCATCCATCGGAGTAGCTCTATTTAGGTCCCTGAAATCTATGCAAACACTCATTTTTCCATTCTTCTTGTACACAGGGACGATGTTAGAAATCCACTCCGCATATCTGCATGGCCGAACGAAGTTTGCATCAAGTAATCTTTCAACTTCCTTCTTCACATGGGCCAATACCTCATCCTTGTAGATTTTCTGGGGTGGTTGCTTATATGGTTTGAAACCAGGTTTGATTGGCAACCGACGCTCGACGATGGAACGATCCAATCCAGGCATCTCCGAATAATCCCAAGCGAAGCAATCCTTGTATTCTTTGAGAAGCTTAATTAATTCCCCCCTGAAGTCTGGCTGCAAGTTTGCACTGACGAACGTCGGCCTTGGCTTATCACCGCTTGCAATGTCAACCTCTTCTAATTTATCAGCCGACATGAATCCTCGCCCCAACTTGCCATCAGTGCCATCTATGGGGTTCTCCATTAAAAATTGCTATAAGAGCCGACTGCTTGAATCAGCTGTTGATCACTGCTGACAGGTTCAACAGGACCTTCTCCCTAGTCTTTCCTTGAGAAACAATCAATACCTTGGTATTCCCAGAAGGCTGGTTCCATGTTCGCCACGCTCACAGAGTCATCTGCTTGGACGACCTCAATCTCATCGTCCACCCACTAGATAAGCTGTTGATGCATGGTGGATGGGACGCAACAGTTGGCATGAATCCGGGCCCCGCCCAAGCAAACAGCCGTAGGCTCCTTTACCTTCGATGACAAAGAAGGTAGTGAGCAGCGTCTTGGATCCAATCATCAAATCCACGTGAACGCATCCCTTGGTATCTGAAGGATTCCCAGCGAAATCATTAAGTATTATGCTGGTAGGCGTCAGATCGCTCGGGCCCATGCCAAGTTTCCTGAAGGTGGTGTACGGCATTACGTTGACTGCCGCTCCACCGTCGACAAACATCTTGGTCAATGGCTTGCCATTGACGTATCCTTTCAAGTACAGCGGCCTCATATGTCGATTTTTGGCCGGTTTGTCGAAGATTGCCTGCTTGGCTAACACCAGTTGTGCCATCATCCCCTTGGTCTGCTCGTCATCCAAGGAAGCTTCCTCATGCACAATCTGGTTAGCAGGAGCCATGAACTCGTTCGGCAGAAAGTATACCATGCACGGTGGAGCCGAACGCTTTGACCCTTCAGGTTGATCTTTGGGGCGCCACACCTACCTTGTCTGGATCCCAGCTTGCCTCAGCTCACGGTTCCTCAAGCGCTGGACCCGTCTCTTCTGGCTTCTCCTCAGGCCGGGCGGGCACCATTGCCCCTTTTGCCAGACGTAGTCATCTTCATCCTCCTCTTGATCAGCCCACCTGAGGTCAGCTTGCCGCTTCCTAGGATGATCGATGACTTCAATTTTTTGGCGCCGATCCCCATTAGGGTGGATCCTTCCAATTCTCTCGTGGACGGATCGGCGATTGGCAGTCTCCTGCCTGTACTCAACATATCTGTCACTGCATTCGGGACAGTTCCTCAACGTGGGCAGCTTCAAACCCTCATTCCAGCAATGCCTGAAGAAGGCACATCCCCAGTGTGCGCGCTCCTGCTCGCGTGCGTATTGCTCCTGGTCCCTTCTGTGTGCTTCTTCTTCGGCTCTACGCTTCTCCTCCTCGTAGCGTCGCTTCTGGTAGTGCTCTTTCTCCATCTGGCGCTGCCACTTGTTGAGGAGGATGCGTGAGGTCACCCTGGGCTTGGCCCTGGATGACTCCCCGATTTCGATGTGACTCCTGAGAATGCGGGGGACCTCACCATGCACTTGTTCCAGAGTCACTTGGCGCTCTGGGTCCACTGCTCCATCTTGTCTAGCCCTGGCTGAGGTCAAGACCTTGACCTTTCCCTTCTCCTCGGCCGTTATCATGTTAACAGAAAAGCCCACCATGTTCTGAGGGAAGGGGTGGTCATCCAGCTTCATTTTGTTGTCGAACTTGAGGTGTCCCTCCTGGATGGCCTTCTAGATCCTCATCCTGAAGACCCTGCAACCATTGATGGAGTGCGAATCCCTGTCGTGGAAGCCACAATAACGTTTCCCTTTACCTCCATCGGGCCGAAGCATGGAATGCCCCTCAGGCAGCTTGATTCGGCCTTCCTTCACCAAGAGCTCAAACAGTTTGTCAGGCTTCGTGATATCAAAATCGTAGGCGCCCTTGGTCTGTTTGACCCAGCGCTGATTCATCATCAAGGGCTCTTCCCCCCACATGATATCTGCCGCGGCCACATCCAATTCATCATCAGAATCCTCGAGCAGATCAGCCTTGTCTAAGAACTGGTTGTAGATGCCAGCGACATCATGCTGCTTGCCAAACTTAGCATCCTTCTTGAAGCCATACGCTTGGTTGCTCATCAGTGATAGCTTCTGCGATAGCTGGCCCAGGTTCTCAAATTCCATCCCGAACAATTTCTCACGTACGGCCGGCAGCATCCCGGCGACGGCCATATCGGCCAACTGGTCATCTGGCAAGTTAAGCGAGAAGCACATGCCTTTAACCTCCCTGAATCTTCTGAGAAACTCTAACGGCGTCTCGCTGTGCCTCTGCTTCAGGGTGGCCAGGTCGATCAGCTTCTTCTCCGAGCTGCCACTGAAATAATGAGCGTGGAATTTCCGCTCTAGGTCCTTCCATCTGCAAACTGACTCAGGGGGTAGGGACGAGAACCACTGGAATGCTGGACCTGTCAGCGATGCGGGGAAGTAGCGGACCCTGAATGTTTCCTCAGCTGAGCATTCCCCGAGCTGCATGAGGTAACGAGCGATGTGCTCCACCGTGCTCATGTCGTCTTGCCCCAAAAATTTCGTGAACTCTGTCGGCGGCTTCACCCTTGGCGGCAGGAGCACGTTGTAGTACCATTCTGGGAACGGCGGCTTGTAGGCAGGTCCCTGCATTTTTGGCTTGAGGCCGAACTGATTTTGCATCAATTCGGCCATCTTCCGCGCCAGGGCGTCGTCCTCTTGTGCGCCTGCAGCCGGCGCGTATCCTGGATGTGGGAAGGCGTCAAATGCTCCATAGTTTCCCACCTCATGGTAGCCTCCGCCGTACAAGTTCCTCTGCCGCGGCCCGGTTGTTCGCGGGAGCAATCCTGTGGCCGGAAGCAAGTGGGGCTCCAGGCGAGCCGAACGCTAGATCTCCATACGTAGGCCGGTACGGATTCGGGCCGTTGCACGAGTTGACCCGTGCCGCTCGCGGTGGTGGCCGGATTGGCCGCCCTCCCGAAGCCCGGCGGTGGGGGGCCGAACCGACCGACCCCCGGCACCGCGGAGGAGGCCGGAACTCTTGACTTCCGCAGCTGCGAGGAGGAGGGCGATGTGGCCGGCTCCGTAACGGTGGCCGAGAGCTTGACTCGCCCGGCTCCACGGTGCCCCCTTGGACGGGTGCCTTGCCGAACGCTTGTTCCATGCCCGGGCCAAAGACGGCCACCATCATCCGCCGGAGCGCACCGAGGAAGGCTTTGTTGTGCTTGCTCGGCATGTAGTCCGCAGATTCCGGAACACTCGCATGCACTACTCTTTTTCCTGCTGAGCCGTGGTATCGCTTTCCCCTGGCAGCAACACCCTGGGCATCTCGTTCTTCAAGTACGGGACGCCGCTTCTATTTTTCTTGAATGACAGCAGACATTTCTGCTGGAACTGGTCCATGGCGTCCTGGAGTCGCTGCCGCTGCTCGGGAGAGAGGTCTTCAAGGTTGACGTCCATGATGTTCCCAATTTCGGGCATCTTGATCTACTCGGCTGTGGTCCCACCGAGCGTGCCAAAAAGTGTGTTGACGCAAAAAGTGCACCTAGCGCCAAACACACAGCAAGCCGAACAAGCTGGCTTCACACGCGCAAAGAGTCACGAGACGTGCCAGTCAATTTTTCCTGGAAATTAACAAAAGATAAAGAAGTTAGATACCAAAGTTTGGAACTTGTCGGGTGGTACCAGACAGTTCCATATTTACGGCTAAGAAGCCAGATGGGATGACACATAGCTATGAAGAGCTATCTGCCAATAAACTGAAACCATTCGGGAACTTGTAAAGGGAAAAAGTAATATTGCCGAATGGATGACGTAAGCATGACAGCGATTGGTCTTTGTTTGAACAAGGATGCACATGCACGAGGCCATGACCGATCCCCATGAAGATTAGCATTAAATAAATGAATAAACTAAAGCACGGACATGATCATATAATAAACAAGCATGCATAGATCCAAAGCACTAGTCTACCGCATGTCTAGGTACTTTAAAACCCGTCGGGTACGATATCAAACAAATCTATCCACCGCATGATACAACTTGCATGAAAAACCGTACCACTTTCCACAAATAGATCTATCCACCGCATGATACAATCTAAATATGGAAAGCTAAAAGCATACATCATTTAAAGCATGAATAACGCACGTGTTCTACTCGTGAAGAAACATAACCGAATACGGCTGAACAGCCGATTCGGGGTCCATGAAGAAGGTACAAACATTACCAAGTAAATAAATCTATCAGATTGATTTGAGATCTAATCCACCGGATGACTAGCTCCAAAGCAACCCAAAAACCTGCATCTACCGCATGATACCCGGCTCTTTCAAGATTTATTCAAACATTAGCAAGCTTGAACCCGCAACACGTAACAATCTAGATCGATTCGGTTTCAGCTATCGGAAAGCACAAGATCCACGTGTTAAAATACAAACTCGACTCGTAAAAGGATCCCGAAAGGATGAAGCCGATCCAAATCTATCTAGATTGGGCAAAAGTGTGTTACATGAATTTAAACATAAAGTAAAAACTCAAAGCAACATGGGGTAACTTAATGAATCTATTAGATCTTACCAAAATCCAATAGAACCGATAACTAGCTTCAAGCTAGATCTTAGCCTACCGCATGGCTCATGACCTAACAAGAAACCCTCTTGAACCAAGCTTGAATCTACCGCATGACACGAAGCATGGTAACAAGACTACTTGCATCAGATCTAAATCCACCGCATGATACTAGACATGATACAAGGTTGCCGGTACTCACGGAGGTCGACGGATCGATGAACCCTCTCGGAGAACTCGACGACACGACAAAAGGACTCTAGGGTTTGGCGTAAGGTCGGTGTATATTGAAGAATGATTGTGCGTTACATACATTCAGGGGTCATATTTATACCCTGTCAAGTACAACTTCGAATGGATTCGTTGCCTAACTTATCTCTAAGCTTGATCGCCTATGCATCCATTCGTTCTCCCTGATTGAGCCACGTCACCGTCCAATCCCGCAAAATCAGCTCTACTGTTCCTTTGCCGAACTGGAGCAGATAGCCGACCGCAGATCTCTTTGCCGAATATCTCTGAAAAGATCCTTCCTTCCACCAGACGGACTCTTTATCGAACCGGACCCACAAAACCTACTACTTCGACGACGGTCGAGGACGGGTCTTCTCCCACACCTACTATGACAAATCAAGTACAAGGAGAAGCTGCAGTTGAAGGGGAGGTAGCATCAAGGCAAGAACCTCCCCGATGAGTACAAATGAATCACCCAGTTTCTAGGATCATTGATGACATGAATGAACGTACTACACGGTCGAGGGTTTTAAACAATTCTCATTTCACTCATGTTGCCTTTGTTGCCACCTTTGAGCCCAAAGACATTGGACACACACTATCTGATCATAATTGGGTTAATTCAATGCATGAGGAGTTGGAGAACTTTGAGAGAAATCAAGTTTGGGAAATTGTTGATCCTCCCCTAGGGTGTAAGCCGATTGGGACAAAATGGGTGTGGAAGAACAAAGAGGGAGAGAAAGGTGAAGTCGTGAGAAATAAGTCAAGGCTTGTTGCTCAGGGCTACAGTCAGAAAGAGGGGATCGACTACGAGGAGACCTTTGTTCCCATAGCTCGTTTGGAGGCAATTAGGATCCTTCTACCCTTTTCTATGGCTAAAGGGTTCAAGTTATACCAGATGGATGTGAAGAGTGCCTTTTTGAATGGTGTTTTGAAGGAAGAAGTGTTCATGAGGCAGACATCGGGGTTTGAGAGCGAGAAGTACCCCCACCGGCTGTACAAGTTGAGGAAGGCGCTGTATGGGTTGAAGGAGATGCCTAGAGCTAGGTACGGTAGGTTGACGGGGTTCCTGTTTAAGAGAGGGTTTGAGATGGGGAAGGTCGATCAGACCTTGTTTCTCCTCAAGCGTAGATATCTTGATTATGCAGGTGTACGTGGATGATACTGTCTTTGGTGGCTCGTCTAACTCTCTTGTTGCAAGGTTTACAGAGGATATGAGCAGAAAATTTGAGATGAGCATGATAGGTGAGTTGCAGTTCTTCCTTGGGCTACAAATCAAGCATCAAAGGAAGGAACATTTGTGCACCAAGCTAAGTACACCAAGGATATTGTGAGGAAATTCAAGATGGACGATTCCAAGGCCATGGCGACACCTATGAGTACGACTACAGCTCTTGATGCGGACGAGGAAGGTGAACACGTGGACCATAAGGAGTACTGAAGCATGATCGGGTCACTCCTCTACTTGACGGCGACGGTCGGACATCCAGTTCTCGGTATGTCTGTGCACTCGTTTTCAAGCGTCTCCAAGGACTTCGCATCAACAGGGGGTCAAGCGTATATTCAGGTACTTGCGTCACACTCCCGACTTTGGCCTTTGGTACTCCGCGTCTTCCTCGTTGGCACTTCATTGTTTTCAGACACGGATTTTGTTGGGTGTCAATTGGATAGGAAGTCCACTTCTGGGACTTGCAGTTTTTGGGATCTACTTTGGTGCCTTGGTCTTCCCGCAAACAGTCGAGTGTTGCTCAATCCACTACCAAGGCAGAGTATGTTGCCGCAGCTAGTTGTTGCTCTCAGCTCCTTTGGATCACGTACACCATGAGTAATTTTGGTGAGGAGTATACCCATGTCCCACTTCAATGTGATAGCAAAAGTGCCATAAGCGTTGGAAAGAATCTAGTGCTCCATTCCAAAACCAAGCACATAGAAGTGAAGTGTCATTTTCTGAGAGACAATGTAGAGAAAGGGAAGATAGCTTTGATCCATGTAACCACACATGACCAAATAGCCGATATTTTCACCAAACCCCTAGATCAAGCTACTTTCACTCGTTTGCGGGGGGGGGGGGGAGCTTGGTGTTTGTTTGATTTCCTGAGTTGGTGTGTGGGAGCTACTTTGTAACATATGTATAGTTTTCCTTTGTGCATTTCTTGCATGTGGCATGACATATGTACTATGATGTATAGGCATCCTTGTATCTTAGATTGCATGCATTTTGTATCATATGCATTGGTTAAGAAAAGCTTCTCCTATATACACTATTCACCATGGAATGATATGTATGTCTTTGTGAGCTTGTTTGTTAAGCTATGGTATGTTTGGCTTAGCTCTTGATAATCTTGGTTTATATCCATGGTTGATGGCTATGTTTTTTGAAAAATGTTACATATATGCTCTCTTGTGAGTAAATGCCCTTATATGATCTTGACATGTTTTAGTGGCTTGGCTATGCTTAATTTGTGGTTGGATAGCTTATTTTGATCATATGGGGCCAAAGGCTCATTTGCTACCATGAATGTTTAGTCCCATGCTTTATCTTGTGGAGGGGCATTAGTTCTTTTTTGTCGCAAAGACATTTCATGTACCAAATATGAATCTGAAAATGAAATGTAAATTGCTTGGAAAGTGTGCTCCCATGTCATATGTGCTAAATCTAATTTGGTTTGGGTGCTAAATCGTTGCATGATGCCTACCAATGAGAAGTCTCATATATAGAATTAGGCACATGGCTCCATGGCTTTGACATGACATGAGGTGCTTGTGGGTGTTTGTGATGGTCTTATGATTAGAATGGTTATCCTAGCATGAAGTTTGTGTGGCTTTGCCATTTTGATATGTGTTGCTCATGTTTAGGACTTTGCTCATGAGAGAGTAATTGTTTGCAAAATTGCTCAATTCCATCTTAGCTTCGTCCAATGGTTGTGAAACTTGGTGATCATGGAGTTAATGTCAATACGAAGCTATAGAGTATCTAACTTGCTCATTAGGACATGTGTAGCATCCTATGTTGAATTTTGTCTATTTGAGAAGCTCCAGTTTACATTTTTTGCATTTTGGCTTGATTCATGCATTGTCAACAAGGGGGAGAAGTTTGAGCTTATTTTGGGCTACTGAATGCACCTAGAAGGTTTTCAGTTGGTTTCGAGCCATTTCTGGGCTCTGTGTGTTCACCGGTCTGACCGGTCGAGGTCACCGGTCTGACCGGTCAGAGTGCTAGTCCTGTTCACATGTTGAGCACCAGTCTGACCAGTGGTGTCGACCGTTCTGACCGGTCAGAGCTGAGCTGATGCAGCTGCTCTGTCTTTGTCAAGTGGTTTGCATGCATTCGTCTAGGGGGAGTTGCACTGGTTTAGGGGGAGCTTGCATGTGTGCAGGGGGAGCCCTTTGTGGTTTTTCGAGCTTTGGTTTGGTGGTTTGCCCTCTTTGCTTGAGCATAGTTTTTTCTCGGACGTGTCGAGCCACTGCCCTTGCCTAAGGGGTTCGAGACTTGTCTTCTTCAAGTGATATTTCTATTTGTCTTTCTTTGGCTTTCGATCGCTTGTTGGAGTTTCTTTTTATTCATTTCTTTTCTTTTCTTTTCTCTCAGGTTACTACTTGTATGTTGTTAATGCACTCATCAAGGGGGAGATTGAGGACCATGTGTGGTTCGAGGTCCGTTGGATGGTCGCTTCCTGGTGTGATGAGTGATTGACAACGTTGTGTGGACTGATTCTTGGCAAAGTATTGCAAGTGCAGGTTGCGACTTGACTGGTGTTGGTGCAGGTGAAGAACAAGCACGGAAGGTCGTTGCTGGTGAGGCCTCCAGTTATGGAGAAGACAAGTAGGCTTCGTTTGAGGGACCCGGTGGCCAGCGCGGTGAAGTGCGGGCCGCATGGTGGCAAGAACAGCAAGATGAAGTCATGGACGGTTTCTTGGTTGAGCCTCAAAACCAAGGTCGAGCCGGGACTACATGGAAGCCGAGTCATGAGTGGCGATTGGCGGAGGCTACACCGAGTTCGCGGGGTTTCCGGTGGTTCACCAGAAAACCACTGGGTTCCTTGGTTGATCCACAAAGCCAAGACTGAAGAACCAAAGACGGAGGTGCAACAACATCAGACCGATTTGACCGGTGGGTTTGACCGGTCTGACCAGTGGGTACCGGTCTGACCGGTGATGGGCACCAGTCTGACTAGTGTGCGATGACACAGTCTAGAGACTTCGAAGAGGAGGACTCGCGTCGGGATCGCAAGGCTTGCGTCAAGGCTAAGCAAGTTTGCGGTCGTTGGGCATCCGTCCGATGGAGCGATGACAAAGATTTCTAAATTCACCCTCGTGGGGCATGTATCCCTAGTTAGCTAGTAATGGTATTTTAGACTTTTGGTTGCCTGCATATAACCCAAGTGGCGAGAGGTTGGCAGCCATCTCTTGGAACCCTAACTCATTTAGTTTTCCCATTTTTCCCTTTCCATTTTCCTTTGGAATTTCTAGGACTAACTTGAGAGCTTCATGTTGAGATCTTGTGAGAGGGTAGGATGATCAGGCGGAAGCTAGACCTTGTATGAACCTTCATGGTATGTATAGGCGATTTGGCGTGGTTCCTCAAGGCTTGTTTGAGTTTTTCCCGATTTTCCTTTTTGGTGAATTTTGGAGCCTTTTCTTGGCGTTTTTCTTGGAGCAATTTCGAGGCCTTTATCTCTGCGATTTGTTTGGGGATATATGCATGATCCCTTCATGGTTCATTTCCCTTTGATTCCCCTCCCAAATCCATGAGAAAAGGGGCTCGATTTTGGGGTTTTCATTGTTCAAGGGTTTGTGGCGTTCTTGGCGGAAATCCTTCGATTCCTCTTGATTCTATGAGTTTTGGTGGACCATAACTTGTCTATGGAGTGCCCATGAGGTGTTCCTACTATCCCCAAAGTCTTATGCGAATCCGTGGAGTGAATCGAGCGATCGGGAGTTGGATTTGGGGGGAGTTGACCCGCGGGTGCTGTTCATCACGAGCTGCTCAGGCGTGACCGATCTGACCGGTGCTCGTGACCAGTCTGACCGGTGTGATCCACAAAGCCAAGACCGAAGAACCGAAGATGGAGGTGCAGCAGCATCAGACTGGTCTGACCAGTGAGGTGCACCGGTCTAACCGGTGTGCGACGACGCAGTCCAGAGACTTCGAAGCAGAGGACATGCGTTGGGATCGCAAGGCTTGCATCAAGGCTAAGCAAGTTTACGGTCGCTGGGCATCCTTCCGATGGAGCGATGACAAAGATTTCTGATTTTGCCCTCGAGGGGCATGTATCCCTAGTTAGCTAGTAAGGTTATTTTAGACTTTCGGTTGCCTCCATATAACCCAAGTGGTAGCATGGAAGCAATTTCTTGGAACCTAGCTCATTTGTTTTTCCCATTTTTCCCCTTCCATTTTCCTTTGGAATTTCTAGGACTAGCTTGAGAGCTTCATGGTGAGATCTTGTGAGAGGGTAGGATGATCGAGCGGAAGCTTGACCTTGTATGGACCTTCATGGTTTGTATAGATGATTCGGTTTGGTTCCTCAAGGCTTGTTTGAGTTTTTCCCGGTTTTCCTTTTTGGTGAATTTCGGAGCCTTTTCTTGGTGTTTTTCTCGAAGCGATTTCAAGGCCTTTCTCTCTTTGATTTGCTGGGGGATATATGCATGAACCCTTTGTGGTTCTTTTCCCTTTGATTCCCCTCCCAAGTCCGTGAGAAAGGGGCTCGATTTTGGGGTTTTCATTGTTCTAGGGTTTGTGGCATTCTTGGCGGAAATCCTTCGATTCCTCTTGATTCAATGAGTTTAGGTGGACCATAACTTGGCTATGGAGTGCCCATGAGGTGTTCTTACTATCCCCAAAGTCTTGTGTGAATCTGTGAAGTGAATCGAGAGATTGGGAGTTGGATTTGGGGGAGTTGACCAGCGGGTGTTGTTCATCCCGAGCTACCCAGGCGTGACCTGTCTGACCGGTGCTCGTGACCGGTATGAATGATGTGAGCCTTTTGTGGGATTTGCTTCGGGTGAGTTGCTTGATCCGTGTGTCTTTGGCTTGTGTTGTTGCTGGTCAGTTCTTGGCCGCTTTGGTGTTTTCTTGCTAGGCTTTGTGTAGGGTTCTTCTTCCGTGCAGGTTGTGTTTTGGGGGTGTTTCTGTTCCAGGTCCTAGAGAAGCCATTGAAGCTCTATGGAACATTTGTTGTGTGGCTACTGTAGCCACCGGTCAGACCGGCTCTGTCCACCGGTCTGACCGGTGTCACCGGTCTGACGGGCGCAGGCCATCGGTTTGACCGGTGTAGCACCAGGAACATGAAAATGAATTTCAACATTTCATATAACTTCATCCATTGGCAACAATTTCTTCAAAACAGACTTGGAGCAACAAAATCCATCCATCAAATGTACAGTCAATCAATTGGAGATGAACTACTAAGGCATGTCTCCCTAATCCACCTTGACATGAATATATAGCAGATTGGGTGGACTACATTATAAACCATTGCGATGCAATTCCCAATGACATTACATGGCCATCAGAATTAAAATATGCTAACAGGTCCAAAGCATAACTATCGATCCGATCACAGCAGAATTAAAGTATATGCTAAGAGGTCCAAAGCATAAGTGTCGATCTGGTACATTCAAAGCATAGCATAATTAAAGTATGCTAACATCCTCGATGCTTTTCATGAATTTACAGTCCAAAAATTGTAGCACCAGGAATATGAAAATGAATTTCAACAGTTCATATAACAACATCTGTTAGCAACAATTTATTCACTCAGACTTGGGGCAACAAAATTCATCAATCAAAACCACAGTCAATCAACTAAAGATGAACTATTTAGGAATCTGTTGACGGTTAATAGTTGTATCAAAGTTCGTTTAGACTTGCAAGCGGACAAGTCTCTCGTCGTAGTCAATGGACCCTTCTTCCCTCTAGTGGTGAACCCAAGGTATCAAATCAGTGGAACAAACGTGTGACACAAAAGATGATCTAGTAAAGCCAAGTAACTTCAATCTTCGAGAGATAAAACCCTAATGCATCTAATCATAAGAATCAACACAAGAACGAATCTAATCTACTTAAGACCGGAGGTAACAAATATAGAGGGGGTAGATAAACCGATCTAGTGAGATCAGGTTAAGCCTTTTGTTGAAGTTCCAAGCAAAAGAAGAAGTAGCAAATCAAATCTCATTAAAAGCCTCTTTAGACCGTGGTTCCCCGCCCGACTCTGAAAACGCTGCCTTTCAGAGCCCCCGTTCTGTCACAACGTACTCCTATTCATGCAGGTAGTCTAGGGCGAGTCTGAGGACAAGTCGAGTTCTTTCGGAAGATAAGGCGTGCACCTCTAGCCACCGCGGCTACAAGAACACCCTATATAATCTATCTCGAGAATAGATCTAAAATAAGCAAAGCCGATCAAAAATGAAGACTTCAGAGAAACACTTAGTCGCTAAGAATCGGATTCAACTTGATACATCAATTAGTACAATGTTATATGAACAAGATCACCACCGGGATCCTACCTTGATCTTGCTTCCAGCTCCGGGAACTCCGATGTGGTCTTCCTTGCAAGGTTTCCACGTCGGCTAGGGAGACCCTAGTCAACTAGCTCGACCCTCTCCTCTCCGGGATGGTGTCTCTCTCTTTTCTGCTCCTCAACAGCTGATGACGAATTGATCGATGCATGGCTCTCGACCCCGGGGCTATAAATTGCCCGAATGGTGGCTAGGTCAAAGGGGGAGGTAACCGGGCCTTGGAATGGGCTGGGCCGGCCGGCTGGGCTGACTGGCCTGGGCCCATCCCGTCCCAGTTGCCTGTCTCCTTTGCCCTACGTCGGTTGCCAAGTCTTCTAGATCCTTCCCCCTTCTGCATGTGGGCCATTGTCGTCAGTTTCTCTCCGAGTTGGACGTAGCTCCTTGTCCTGCAAGATTTGGCACTTTTCTGGGTAGGTCCTCGGAGTTTGTCATCTTCTCGGGTTTGGTCTTTGGGCTTCTTGGAGTCAAGTTTGCTTCATTGCATGATTTGTACGAGGCTTCAAGGTCTTGTCACAAGGTTCTTGATGAACTTATCCCAGAAGTCTTGCTTTCATCGTCAAAACCCTGCATAAACACTAAACTCCAAAACTGACATGCACGAATGAACTTGTTATATCAAGGGGTTAGTCCCAATGGATAAGGTATAAATGTTATGCCAACACCGAAGGTAAACTCATGGCTAGGTTGACGGAATTTCACCGTCAACATCTCCCCCATGCTTAAACCTTGCTCGTCCTCGAGTAAGCCTTCGATGGATATCATGATTGTCCTTCATTGTTTAAACCTTGCACTTGATCATAGATAAGAAAACATAATGCCCTCAAAAATTTAATTCATTAAAGATTCATAAAGTACTAGCCTTCATCTTTACGGAGGGTAGATTATTAATTAACCTTATCCCACAAGTATTAACATGCTCCCAAAGTTCAAGTAGATCTCAGAAATTTTGAAAGAAAGAAAGAGCTAAACCAAGTTCACAAATTTAAATCACATTGCATATTTCTCATGAACTCTCATCTCACTTTGTCTCTCAAGCCTATTTATTCTACTCCTTTCTCTCTCATAACATATATATGTGGTAGGCTTTATATGGAGCTTTAGGAAAGTTTAGTCCTACCAAGATTTTATAAAGGAGGTGTTGTCAGAACAAGACAAGCTTCTCATGGTCTTGCCGAGACTCATCAAAAAGGTCATCGGAAAATAATGTTAAGTCAAGGAGGGGAAAGAGAAAAATACACACACTTGAGATAGGTGGACATGTGCAAATGGCAAAGAGTGATCCCGAGGCACAAAGGAAGTCCTCGTTATCGGATTGCACATGGTTGGAAAATGAGTATCGATCTTTAATCTTGAAGCCTTGAAATTCCTAATGCACTTTAGAGAACCGGGGAGTTCACTTTATTTTATTTTTACACAACTCATATTTTTCTTTTTTTCTCATATATATATATATATTTCTTTTTCTTTCTTTCTTTTTCTCATTTTTTCTTTTTTCTTTGTCATCAAATTTTTTTATTTGCTCCCCTTTGAACTCTAAAATTGTATTGTACCTACCTCCTCCCCCATGCTTAGACTTTGCTCGTCCTCGGGCAAAGAGGTGATAGGGATAAGGTAGGTACCGGGAATACTTTTCCTTTGGAGAGATACTTGAAATCTTCAATGTTGGCACCGTCTTGCGATCTTCCTTGAATTGATGATCCATCCTCAACGATAGGTTGTGGTCAAGGAGGTAATCACAAAAGATGATATTTGGTTTTAAGGGTGGATATCCGGCGAGGTTTGTGAGATCTCCAATGTGGGGATACACAATGCACGGATAAAAGGCTAGCAATAAGATAGATACGCAAAAACGGAATGACCAGCTTCTTAGTCTCGGGCCAGAGAAATCATGGCCTGCAATAACTCACTCAAAAATAAATCTTGTACACTAAGGTTTATGCACTCAAATATATATAAGGCTCTGGAAAGGTAGATCAACACGCAAGTGATATTCATGACAAGGTTAACATTACTTTTAAGAATAAATCATCTGTAATCTATCTAGAACTTGTGAGCACATAAAACACTATGGGTCTATATTTTAATCATAACCTCTGCTAAAGATTAAGCTAGCATTTAGATAAATTCAGATCTGTATTTTAAGAGAGCACAAGCTTTAACATGCATAGATCAATTACAAAGATAAACAAAGTGGCAATTATAATCATATATCATCATGACAAAAATTTCATAACTTTTCCAAAGGTAAAAACAAGGTGGTGTCTTTAGTAATGATGAAAACTAATTGAAGTACATGCTGAAAATAAACTAACACACTTTCTGAAATTTAAATGAAAACTGAAAACACTACGCAAACATAAGCAGACACAAGCTGAAAATTACAGAAAAAGGGAAAAGAAAACAAAACTAAAGCTCCTCCTTCTTCTCAATCTTCCGCCGGTGGTTGGTATTGGTAATCTTGGTAGTTGTACCCTTGCTCATAGTAGGTTTGGACATCCCCTCAAATGAGTTGATCCGGCAGTACTAGGTGAAGACGCCCAAGCTCATAGGCAATATTTGCATTGCCTTCACCAAGTTGAGCCGCGTTGGATTGGATGGCTGCGACGTTTTGCATGTTTCTCTCAGCATACCCTCCAATTATGGCCATGCTTTGTTGTGGTTGGGGGTATTGTGTGTAGGGCTCTGCAAAGGTTACGTTGGGCACCACATAATTTTGTGGGGGCATGGCTGGACCACTCCCCCATGCTCGCATTATTGGCCCTCCACAATAATTCAGCGGAGTAGGGATTCCTCCGAATGGTGGCACATAGTTTGGTTGTGCACCACCCGCTTGCGCGGAGGAAGATCCCTCGTCTACAATTCTTCCTCTTTTATTCTTCTTTACCGGGACAAGGAGTCCCTCCACCAACCAATCTTCCTTCCCTTGAATGAAAAGCCTAAGTCTTCGATCCAGAAGGGGTAGGTTCACCTTAGCCACATGAAAGCCTCCTCTCTCATATCCACTAATATATTTTCCTTGCTTCAAATACTCAAATCTGAGAGGGGTCGCACGTAAAAGATGTTCGAGGTTCCTTGTAATCCCCAGCCTTAAGGAGATGGCCAACATAGAGAGGTAGCACCCCGAACCAATATTTTCTGATCCCGTTGTTGCCTCGCAACACCAACGGTTGATCATAAGGTATGAGGGGTCTATTGGCTGCTTGGCAATTAAAGCCGAGTAGAGCTAATTCAACTCCATGTCGGTCACCTTCGTTTCCCTCATCCTCCCCATAATCCTCTTGCACATCCAAGAGTGGAATATTTGGATAATGGGGTTGGGGATGGAATTGCGTTGTTAGTGGGCTTCTCCGGAGATTAAATTCCAAATCCATCCAACATGCCTTCCGGCATGTCAACTTTCTTTGGAGCTCCCTTTTGGAACCCAAGTAGCTCCCTAATATACTCGTAGGGAACCACTTGTTGGATTCCCTCCAAACGGAATGATAAACTTTGCACTCCCTCATCAAGGATAGGCGCCATAGTCATCAAGATTTCCAAGGCAAACTCCTTGTGGGTGTTTGCCGACATCCCGTTGGAGAATTGCACCCATCCAAGGTACCCCAGCATATAATATATGTCTGTGCCGAAACCCAATGCGTTGAGAGCTTGATCGTCGAAATCGACGTTTGCCACGAGCCTCTTCTCAAGGCGAGAGAGTTTCTTCTCCTCCTCCCCCGACAATATGTTGAAGCCATATTGAAGGATCGGATGGCGACTAGAGAGGGGGGGTGAATAGGAGCCGGTAAAAATTCTTCTCAAAGAACCCGGCCTATACCCTAGACAATTCTCGATCACACACAAGCGATGGATCGAATCACACACCAACCACCAAGACAACAAGGTTATGGATCAACCTCAAGTCTTAGGAACGATTCCTTGAAGCACACGCGGAAGCACGAAAGAAGGAGGAAGGAATCGAATCAAAGAACCAAGCTGTCAGCCTCGGGCGGACTGTCCGGCCAGGTGGGGCGGACTGTCCGCAAAGGCCGCGTGGACAGTCCGGCCAGGTGCCGCGGACAGTCCGCAAAGGACACGCGGACCGTCCGGCCAGGAGCCACGGACCGTCCGTTAAAGACTACAGAACCATCAGAACCGACCCGAGAAAAACGGACCGTCCGCGAAGACCGGGCGGACCGTCCGCTACTGAAGCTCGGACCGTCCGTGAACTGGCAGAAACGAAAACCTAAAACAAAATCGGATCGAAAGAGAAACCGAGCAAGAACACGAAGAACACGAGACGAACAGCACCCGCGCGGACCGTCCGCCAACACCTCGCGGACTGTCCGCCCTACACGGACAGACCCAGCAACTCCTCCAATCCATCACCGGATCTCCCTAACGGTAGAAGCTGTTGAGACAAGAGTTTGGGGACATGAAAAGCATCAACCAAGGATGCTATACCCCAAAAATTTCGTCTCCTCACTCCCTAAATCATCGGGAATCACGGATCCTTTGAACACCACAAAAAGCTAAAGCTCCGAACGAAAATCCTTGAATCGAAGTGGTTTCCGGCGCTTGAGGGCACAAGATCAATCCCAAAGATGCACAAGACCTCAATGAAATCCGGGGAGAAACCCACTCAAATCCGCTGAACCACACCAAGAACAAGGGCACCAAAAACAAGCACAAAAAAGACCACCAAATTCACAACGCCGAATCTTCTATACAAACCAGGGACGATTCACAAGGTCTAGCATGCCGCCCTAGCATCCATCTCTCTCAACAAATCTCTCATGAAGCTCTCGTGCTAGCCGTGAGAAAATGGAGAAGAAAATAGTCCAGGAAAATGAGAAAGAGATGTGGGGAAATGAAACCCTAAGTCGTGGAGAGAGGGAGCCATCCACACACACTCATGGCTTATATATCAGGTCCCGCCGGTGTGGGAAATGACTCGACTACCCCTAACTCAACTACTGGTGATACAATCCACGCAAGGGCATTTATGTAATGTTTGTGGGTCTTGCCATCAGACAGCCACGCCTTCGCCGCACCCCGCATCCTCCCGACGCAAGCCATGCGATCCTGCCGCGTGTCCTCCGCTTCGAAGCTTCCCGACACGCCCGGATCCCGTCTCCGTCATGTTGGACTTTCGAACTTGGTTTTGAGGCCCAAACCAAGAAACCGTCCTCCGATGGTTTTGTGGGCAAACCACCAAACCCCGTGTGCTCGGCCCGGCCTCCCACCAAGACTCTTGACTCGACCGCCATCGTGCACCTACTCGATCGTCCATGACATCGTCTTGCTCATCTCGCCACCATGTGGCCCGCACCTAGTCCCGTCGTCCACCGGGTCCCTCGAACCGAGCCTACTTGTCTCTCCATCTCCCGGAGGCCCCTCAAGGCTGAA
Organism: Cenchrus americanus; assembly: GCA_947561735.1. Lineage (NCBI taxonomy): Eukaryota > Viridiplantae > Streptophyta > Magnoliopsida > Poales > Poaceae > Cenchrus > Cenchrus americanus. The sequence goes on along the minus strand of OX387242.1, from coordinate 156,416,202 downwards.
GACCTTTCGCGCCTGTTCTTCACCTGCAACAACACGAACTAGGCCCCAGCCTACACCTGCGCACTGAGCCAAGAGTCAGTCCAACACCCGTTGTAAATCACTCATCACTGAGGAGCGGTCATCCATCGACCACCAGGACGCTCCTGGTCCTCAATCTCCCCCTTGATGAGTGCATTGACAACACACAACGCGAAATGAAATTCAGAGAAAGAAAGTAAGAAGAAAGAAAAACAAAGAAGCGCAACTCATGACCAAAGCCAAAGAAAGGCAAAGAAAGGTCACAAGCCGAGCAAAGCACAAATTCCACACTGAAAACAGCAAGAAATCTCCCCCTGAACAAATGCAAGCTCCCCCTGAACAAAATGATGCAAACTTCCAAATTTTAGCTCACCTCTTCTAAATTTGCATTAAGCTCACCTCTTCTCCCCCTTGTTGACAATGTATGAATCAAGGTGAAAATGCAGGAATGTAAAACAAAACATATAAACATCTACGTGAGCTTCTCAAATAGGCCAAATCTAGTGTCCAAGGCTAGAAATGAGACAAAGAGCACTTATATGGATCATAACATAGTCAAAGCATTGCCACAAGTAATATATGAAAATATAGGCATGTGACAAAGCAAATTTTCAGATTTGAGCAGTTGTATCAAAAGATGGCTCACTTCAAATGTAAAAGCCTATCCATGTCATATTCGAGCCAAAAACATGAACATCATCCAGAGATCATACAAGGATATCAAAATCTCAACAAAAGATCATTGCAAACACCCATAAAGCAAAGCATGTCATGTTAAAGCTCATGAGCCATGTGTCCACTTCGGGGAGACTTCTCCACTGGTGAACATCATGCAACAAGTTTTGCACCCATGTGTGAAAGATAAGACATTTTAAGCATAAACATGATGGATGGAGCATTTTTCAAGCATACATACTTCTTTTCAAGATTAATTCATTTCATGGTACATGAAGTGCCTTTGCGGCAAAAAGAAGCTTATGCTCCTCCATGAATGCAACATAGGCTAAACATTCACAATGATATTTGGCCTTTGGCCCAAATGCAAGAAAAAGACATCCAAGCACAATCTAAACATAGAAAGCACATTTAGACCAAAACGTGACATGGATACACTACTACACATGAGTGGAGCACATTTCATCAAATTTAGTCAAGATTAGCATTTGATTCAAAAAGGGCTATCTCACAACATATATATCTCAAATATTCCAAGAGCATAGCCTCACATAGCCATTTCTCCACACATATGACCAATATCTCACAAATAGCCAAAGAGACTCAAATAAGGCATATAAAAGAAGCTCATCATCCTAAAATGCAATATGATACAAATGCAACATGATATATGACAAGATGGCTATCCTACCATGGTTTATACATCAAGCAAAGCATGTATATACATCAAAGAAAAAACATGGTATGATACATATCATACAAAAGAAAATCCCCCAAGAATCAACTAGAAAGGGCAACAAACCCCAAGTTCCCCCTGCAAGCTCACAAATGTAGCTTGGTCGAGAGGCTTTGTGAAAATGTCTGCAAGCTGATCTTGGGTTGCGACATGGCTCAACAAAATGGTCCCTTTCTCCACATTGTCTCTCAATAAATGGTACCTCACTTCTATGTGTTTGGTTCTGGAATGAAGCACTGGGTTTTTTTTTGCTACGCTTATGGCACTGGTGCTATCACAAAGAAGTGGGATCTAGGTGCACTCCTCACCAAAGTCTCTCAAAGTGTATGAGATCCACAACAGCTGAGAACAACAACTCGCGGCTGCAACATACTCCGCCTCGGTGGTAGACTGAGCTACACTAGACTGCTTGCGGGAAGACCACGAAACCAACGAGGACCCAAGAAACTGACAAGAACCAGAAGTAGACTTCCTCTCGACTCGACAACCAGCAAAATCCTCATCAGAAAACCCATGAAGAGAAAGAGTCGAGGAGGAAGAATACCGAAGGCCAAGACCAGGGGCAGACTGTAGGTACCTGAAAATCCTCTTGACGTCCTGTCGATGTGATGTCCTTGGCGAAGCCTGAAAACGAGCGCACAGACACACACTGAACTGTATGTCTGGCCTCGTCGCCGTCAGGTAGAGGAGGGAGCCGATCATGCTCCGGTACTCCCGCTGGTCCACTGGTTCTCCGTCCTCGTCCGCATCCAAAGTAGCCGTACTCCCCATGGGTGTCGACATAGGCTTCACATCTTGCATCTGGAACTTCCTCAGCATGTCTTTTGTGTACTTGGTCTGATGTACAAATGTTCCGTCCTTCACTTACTTGATCTGCAACCCGAGACAGTACTGCAACTCGCCCATCATGCTCATCTCGAATTCCCTGCTCATCTCATCTGCAAACTTGGCAACAAGGTTATGTGACGAGCCACCAAAGACAATATCATCCACGTATATCTGCACAATCAACAAGTCATGCCCATGCTTGAGGAGAAACAAGGTCCTATCTACGGTACCCATCACGAACCCTCTGCTCACCAAAAAACCTCTCAATCGCCCATACCATGCCCGGGGCGCCTGTTTCAACCCATACAGAGCCCTTTCCAACCTGTACACCCTGTGTGGATACTTCTCACTCTCAAACTCCGGTGGCTGCTTCACATACACCTCCTCCTCTATGACCCCATTCAGAAAAGCACTTTTCACATCCATTTGAAACAACTTGAACCCTTTAGCCACGACAAAGGCTAGAAGGATTCGAATTGCCTCAAGACGGGCCACAGGAGCAAAGGTCTCCTCATAGTCGATCCCCTCCTTCTGACTATATCCCACGAGCAAAGGTGTCCGGACTTGTTCCTCACAACCATCCCATTCTCTCCCTCTTTGTTCTTCCAAACCCATTTGGTTCCTATAGGATGGCAATTTGGAGGTGGTTCAACTAACTCCCACACTTGGTTCCTCTCAAAGTTTTTCAACTCCTCATGCATAGAATTAACCCAGTTTGCATCAGACAAAGCGTGTCCAATGTCCTTGGGCTCAAAGGTGGCAACAAATGCAGCATGAGCGAAATGAGAGGAATTCCTAGACCTTGACTGTGTAGTACGTTCATCGATGTCCCCAATGATCCTCGATAGGGGATGCGCTTCTTGAATCCGCCGGGGAGCCTCACGCCTCGAGACTACCTCTTCCTCAACTTCAACTTCTCTCTCCTGGTCCTCTTGTCGCACCATTGTTGTCCATGATGTAGACGGTCCACCCTCCGTAGTGGTCGTAGGGGAAGCAGTGGGTACACACTCAGCTTCAGGCGCATGGTTCTCTCCATCATCATCTCCAGCTTCATCCTTCTCCTCCTCAAAGAGGTCCTCGGCCATCTCTTCATCACCTGCACATTCAAAGCCAAGAGAGGTACATGGCATTGTCTCGTCGAAGGTTACCTCGCAAGTTTCCATGATTTTGTTAGTCTCAAGGTTAAGTACCCTATAGGCTCTAGAATGATTAGCATATCCAAAGAAAATCCCATCACTAGACCTAGCCTCAAACTTGTCGAGTTTTCCTTTCTTAAGAATGAAGCATTTGCAACCAAAAACTCAGAAATGACTCACCTTGGGTGCCCGACCATGCATAAGCTCATAACAGGTCTTCTTCTTGAATGCTCGCAATAAAATCCTGTTGGGAACATGACAAGCCATATTGACCGCCTCAGACCAAAACCTCCTAGGAGTCTTGTGCTCATCGAGCATCATCCTAGCCATCTCACAAAGAGTCCGATTTTTCCTTTCCACAACTCCATTTTGAGGGGGCACATAAGGGGTCCAATATTGATTTTCAAGACCTAGATCACGACAAAAGGCATCAAAACGAGAGTTCTTGAACTCTGAGCCATGATCACTGCGGATAGCTCGAATAGCATTCCCATGCCTCTCGTTTTTCAACCTCACGATCAGATCTCGAACAAAACCAAATTTCTCACTCTTGTCTTCCAAGAAAAACACCCAGGCATAGCGAGTGTAATCGTCCACCACAACAAGGACATACCACTTCCCAACCACCGAGCGAACTCGAGCTGGCCCAACAAGGTCCATATGCAACAGCTCTGTCGGACGCTCGGTCATGACATTGGTCAAGGGTGGATGGGGAGTGGCTACCATCTTGCCATGCCTACACGGAGCACAAACCAAATCCTTCTCAAACTTCAACCTCGGCAATCCTCGGACAAGGTCAAGCCCACTCAAGCGGGAAACCAAATCAAAACTCAAGTGACCCAACCGCCTTTGCCATTTCCACAAATCTGAAGAAGGACCGGCCATCAAACAGCGAGTAGGACCCAAAGAGCGAGAGAAATCAGCCCTGAAAATATGACCCTCGGGGATGATCATACAAACAAGATCACCTCGAGAATCCAGCAAACGAGACTCACCGGACTTGAAATGCACCTCAAAACCCTCATCAAGCAACTGAGAAACCGAAAGCAAATTGAAACCCAAAGACTTCACAAGAGCAACCCTCTTCAACGTTACCTTGTCACTCACATGCACCACACCCTCAAAAATCACCCTTCCTCGTCCATTATCCCCAAATGTGATGTACATCTTTTCCTTCACTGGGGTGAGGCTGGAGAACCACTTATTATCTCCGGTCATGTGTTGGGAACATCCGGAGTCGATCAACCAAATGTTCTCCAAGTCTCCTTCCTGTTGTCAGAAACAAGAACGAGAATGAGCTAGCGACTCGACACTGGGGTTAGCACACAGAAAGTTGAACCAGTGTCGAGCCATCTGCTCAAAAGAGGGGTTAGCAAACATCATTCCCTTGCCACCAAACTTCCCATGTCCCATGGAAGGAGTACGAGCACCACGAGGGGGAACATGGTCCGTAGTTCCTCTGGAACCCAAAGCTGCGATCATCTCCCCTAAACCAGTATTGAGGACGAGTAGGGGGACGTCCAGCAAAACCACAACGAGCCCGACCAAACCTCTCACCAGCACGCACACCATCATCTCTCCTAACAAACCTCTCACCACCACCTCTCTGTGGGAACCTACCACCCTGAGCTCCAACTCTACCAACACTCTTCACACTTCCCACACCCCGTGGAAGTGGCACTCTAGGCTCAGGAATACCATGAGACTGGTGATACCTGTCCTAGTTTGCTTGCTCCCTAGAAAGCCTCTCATCCCTCTTCCTCTTGTAGCAAAACTCTGCAAGATGCCTCTCCTTGCCACAATACTCACACCTGAAGGGGATGGGTTTTGGTTTTGGCTCTGGATTCTCTCTAGGCTTCTCACCCTTCTCACTCACAAACTTCACCGATTTCTGGAAGTCATTTGTCTTAGGTGGGAGTTCGGGTGGATCTTGGGTTGTGTCAAGCTTGTTGCAAAGGTGGTTGGGCTTTGGTGTGAAAGAGTTCTTGGGTGCTTTTGGAAGTGGGACTTGGATGTCTCCGATCACCTCAAACTCGGGGTTAGACTCAACATACTTCTCATACACACTCTCCCCACTGTTCTCTCCCACTTTCTCACCCAACTTCTCAAAACCCAAACCACGACCATCAGCTCTCTTGAACTCCTCAATCATGATTTTCAATTGAGGTTCCCGCCGTACAACCAACCCAACACCTTCCTCAAGTAATCATTCTCCTCATAAATGACATCCAAACGGGAAGTAAGTTCAAGATTGCGCAAAGTAACTTCATCACAGCTAGTGCATGCATTGACAACAGGAGATTTCAAAGAAGCTTCCAAAGTGCTAATAGTAGAACGAGCATCAACAAGCTTAGCATGCATAGTAGGACATGATTTACAAGCGCCAAGCAAAGTGGGTCTAGCCTTAAGCTCATCATACTCAGTTCTAAGAGCATCTAGCTTAGCCAAAGTGGAAGCATTCTTCTCATTAAGCAACTTGATCTCATTCAACCATGCATCACATTCAGGACATTCAACATCTTCAGAAGTAGTAGGAGCAAGTTTCAAAGAGTCATTCTCAAGTTTAAATTCAAGCAATTTAGACTCTAACTCTCCTACTTTCTCACTAGCATTCTCAAGTTGAGCCCTAAGATCTTTCCTCATCTTCTTAGCATCTCTCAACACACTATCACGGTTGTCAATCAAGCCATTCAGCCTAGTGATCTCAGCAAGCAAAGAGTCGGGGTCACGATTTACCTCATCATCCGAGTCGGAGTCATTGTCTTCCTTCTCGCTCTTCTTGCTGCTCGAGCTATGGGCCATGCCACAAAAGCCTTCAAGCGCCACACAGCTCAATCCACTGAGGTTCCGGCTTGCACTCTTCTTGCCCTTGCGCCTCCCGACGTCTTCATCTTCACTGCTTGAGCTTGACTACGCGTCGCTTGAGCTTGAGTCGATGTCGCTTGCACAGGCCACCATGGATCTTGCCTTGTCCTTCTTGTAGCCGCTCTTGCTCGGTCGCCGCTTGTCCTTGTCCTTGATCTTGGACTTGCTGAAGTGCTTGCCCTTGGAGGAGTACTTGTCTTCACGCCTCGGGTGCGCCTTGTACTCGCTCATCTTGTACTTGTTCTCAAGAGCAAGACTATGATCAGTCGAGCCCTCAAGCTTGGATTGCAACTTCCTGTCAACCACAGCCGACTTGAGCTTAGAAAAGAGGTCATCCAACTCAATAGTCAAATATTGCCCAGACTCCTTGATGGCATCAACCTTAGCACCCCAAACATTTGGGTCCAAGACATGCAAGAGCTTCAAAGCTTGATCATGCTCAGTGTAAGAGAAATCCTCAACATTAGCTTTCATGTTGTTCACGATGGCGGTGAACCTCTGAAACATCGCATCAATGTCCTCACCAGGATGTTGAGTGAAGTTCTCATATTGCATCCGGTAAGAGACAAAGAGGCGAGCCTTCACATGTTTATCACCACCGTGAGCAACCAACAACTTCTCCCAAATTTGCCAAGCAAGATTCAAATGGAGAACACGCTCAAACTCAGGATCACACAAGCTGCGGACCAAGTGATCAACGGCTTTTGCATTTGCCTCATATCTGGCCTTAGCACCGACATCGGTCACCATAAGTGTATGGATGTTGACCGGAATAGCATAGGTCTTGTCAAGAACAATGAAATCCAACAACTTGCCACGAAGAAAGATCATCATACGAGCCGCCCACTTGTGGTAACCCTTCCCATCGAAGTGCGGCGGACCGCCCCGCTCAACGTACGCCATCTTAGGATTCAAGACTTGTCATAGTCACAAAGAATCCGGCACCAAGCTCTGATACCAATTGAAGGATCGGATGGCGACTAGAGAGGGGGGGGGAGTGAATAGGAGCCGGTAAAAATTCTTCTCAAGGAACTCGGCCTATACCCTAGACAATTCCCGGTCACACACAAGCCATGGATCGAATCACACACCAACCGCCAAGACAACAAGGTTATGGATCAACCTCAAGTCTTAGGAGCGATTCCTTGAAGCACACGCGGAAGCACGGAAGAAGGAGGAAGGAATCAAATCAAAGAACCAAGCTGTCAGCCTCGGGCGGACTGTCCGGCCAGGCGGGGCGGACTGTCCGCAAAGGCCACGCGGACAGTCCGGCCAGGTGCCGCGGACAGTCCGCAAAGGACACGCGGACCATCCGGCTAGGAGCCACGGACCGTCCGTTAAAGACAACAGAACCACCAGAACCGACCCGAGAAAAATGGGCCGTCCGCGAAGACAGGGCGGACCGTCCGCGCGGGTTCCGGACCGTCCGCGACTGAAGCTCGGACCGTCCGCGAACCGGCAACAACGAAAACCTAAAACCAAATCGGATCAAAAGATAAGCCGAGCAAGAACACGAAGAACATGTGACGAACAGCACCCGCGCGGACCGTCCGCCAACACCTCGCGGACTGTCCGCCCTACACGGACAGACCCAGAAACAGCCCGACCTCGAAGGTCTACTCCTCCAATCCATCACCGGATCTCCCAAACGGTAGAAGCTGTTGAGACAAGAGTTTGGGGACATGAAAAGCGTCAACCAAGGATGCTATACCCAAAAAATTTCGTCTCCTCACTTCCTAAATCATCGGCAATCGCGGATCCTTTGAACACCACCAAAAGCTAGAGCTCTGAACGAAAATCCTTGAATCGAAGTGGTTTCCTGGCGTTTGAGGGCACAAGATCAATCCCAAATATGCACAAGACATCCATCCATGTTTCCCTCAAAGAAATCCGTGGAGAAACCCACTCAAATCCGCTGAACCACACCAAGAACAAGGGCACCAAAAACAAGCACGAAAAAGACCACGAAATTCACAACGCCGAATCTTCTATACAAACCAGGAAAGATTCACAAGGTCTAGCATGCCGCCCTAGCATCCATCCCTCTCAACAAATCTCTCATGAAGCTCTCATGCTAGCCTAGAGAAAATGGAGAAGAAAATAGTCCAGGAAAATGAGAAAGAGAAGGGGGGAAATGAAACCCTAAGTCGTGGAGAGAGGGAGCCATCCACACACACTCATGGCTTATATATCGGGTCCCGCCGGTGTGGGAAATGACTCGACTACCCCTAACTCAACTACTGGCGATACAACCAACGCAGGGGCATTTATGTAATGTTTGTAGGTCTTTCCATTGGACGGCCATGCCGTCGCCGCAGCCCGCGTCCTCCCGACGCAAGCCATGCGATCCCGCCGCGTGTCCTCCGCTTCGAAGCTTCCCGACACGCCCGGATCCCGTCTCCATCGTGTTGGACCTTCGGACTTGGTTTTGAGGCCAAAACCAAGAAACCGTCCTCCGATGGTTTTGTGGGCAAACCACCAAACCCCGCGTGCTCGGCCCGGCCTCCCGCCAAGCCTCTCGATTCGACCGCCACCGTGCACCGGCTCGATCGTCCATGACTTCGTCTTGCTCGTCTCGCCACCATGTGGCCCGCACCTAGTCCCGTCGTCCACCGGGTCCCTCGAACCGAGCTTACTTGTCTCTCCATCTCCCGGAGGACCCTCAAGGCTGATGACATTTCGCGCCCATTCTTCACCTTGAACAACACGAACTAGGCCGCAGCCTACACCTGTGCACTAAGCCAAGAGTCAGTCCAACACCCGTTGTCAATCACTCATCACTGAGGAGCGGTCATCCATCGACCACCGGGACGCTCCTGGTCCTCACATATGTGGAGTACCGCAGAGTGTATGGAGGTGGTGCGGATGAACAGGTCGATCGATGAGGTGGGACGGGCGGCTCCTTCGTACGCCCTTGAGGTTCGGTAAACCTCATGGACGTGGTCCTTGTTGCTCTCATGCCACCGAGGAGGAGAGTGTCGTTCCTCCTTGGCGGTGTCGTGTCCTCCTCCATACTCCTAAGAGACTCGGAAACCGAGTGCCTCCTCGAAGATGTCGTCGAAGATGGCTTGGATGATGATGACCCTTTCTTCTTGGTGAAGAGACTTGTGGTTTTCTTCCACATGATTGCAGCACTCATCTCTCCACTAAAATTCCGGGTTGCAACCGGTAACTAGGCACTTAAAAACTTATCTCAGATGTGGACTTTGAGTGGATTAAGGGTGTGAATTGTTTGAGCTATAAAGCTCGGAAAGGTTGTCTATGTCTATGGTGGTTCTGGGAACAAAAACTTGAGCACACAAATTGAGGAAGGAGAGGGCTACTTGCCTGCAAAAGACGGGAGCCGGGGGGCACCATTTATAGGCCAGGCTGGCCGGCCTGGGTCGACCGTCCTAGGGTGGTTTGGCCCCCCTGGCTCGGCTCTTTCTCCCAGCACGATCATTTCTCCTCCATGACTTTCTTGCCCGCGTAGATACAAGTTGCACCGCCCAAACGCTCTCGTCCACTCCTTTTCTTGCATTATTGGTCCTTCCACTTGATGCTTCATGCTTTGAGTCATGTCCATGCTCCATTGCTCCACTTGCTTCACATGTCACCATGAATTTCATGCAAAGTTATGCTTGCTGCCCACCCATGCTTGTCCTTTGCATGTGGTCTTGATGAAAGTTGTTGAAAGGGCATCCAATGGTGCATGCATGATTAACTTTAACTAGATTGCCTCCCTCTAAGCATGTCTTATGGCTAAGCACTCCACTATTTTCGAAAATTAAAAATATTTTCAGAGCTATGGGAGAGCTCAAGCATAAATTTAGATAAGTTTTTAAACAATTAAAATCAAATGTAAGTCGAGAATATTTTCCGACTACATTGATATCGGTCTCACCGGTATTGTTTGCCTTCATTGGTTGAGAGCAAACATTTCCCGGCTTGATCATAGGGCATAGGTTTAAGTTTTAATTTTGGCTAAATGAGAGAGATGTTGAATGAAGTAAAATTAAATGAGGCTTAGAAAAATTCTAATCCTAGAGAAACCAAGGATATTGATTTTTTTAAACCAACCAAAAGTTTAGTTTCTAGGTTCATGCGAGTCCTACCACGTGCTGAAATTTAATTAACACCTAGGTACAAGTCGTGGCTCTACTCGTGTGTTTTTAGCATGAAAAACAAGTCAACCACTACATCATAATGAGGATGAATGGTTGAGTATGGTTCTAAATTTATTTGGTAGTGGTTTCTCGAAAAAGAAGCAAACAAACACATAGGAGGGTTCATGTAAAGGGTTTATGATCAAGAAAAATATCCAACCAAGAATTAGGTCTCTAATATTGTTCAACCACTTCTAAGTGTAATGTCTTTGCGTAATAAAATTCAAAACTTGAATCAAGAACTCGAAAAACCTGGAATCGGGTTGTCCTTCCGGTAGCTTATTCTTGACTCGACGAAACGGGTTGCCTCCCGCCTAGCGCTTCGTTTATAGTCCACGGCTAGACTTCTTCACTTGATTACTCTGGATCAACGCTCCTTGCAGGTGTTGCAATCTTGGTACCCACTTCTGCACCGTCTTTGGTCTTCACATGCGGCTTTTCTTCCTTTGTCTTGACGGATGCAACATCTTCCTTGATTTTCTTCACGTCCTTCTTCTTCGTCTCTTTCTTCTTCTTCAGCCCTTCCTTCTTCCTTGGTTATTCCTTAACAAAGCGACGATGAGGTGGAACATTTTTAACTTCAATCATACTGCATACCTCGAGGTGTGGTCGAAACTTGAAGGAACTCCTTTCTCCGTTAATGTCGAACATGATCTCCCCCTTGCCAACATCAATAGTAGCTCCCACGGTCTTGAGGAAAGGCCTCCAAGGATGAGCAGCGGCTTCTCCCTCTCTCCCATCTCAAGCGCCATGAAGTCGACAGGGATGAAGTGGTGTCCGACCTTCACAGGCACATCTTCGGCGATGCCCAAGGGATAGCGATGGAGTTATCACCCAACTCCAAGCACATACCTGTAGGCTCCAACGGTAGGCGTAGCTTCTCGAACACATCTCTTCGCATGACGCTCACACTTTCTCCAATGTCGCATAACGCCTTTTCGGTCTTGAATGAACCAACGGAACATGGAATTGGCGGGCATCCGAGGTCCTTTTGCTTCTCTAGCCCATGAGCAATGGCGGCACTACATTCCTCGGACATCTTGACATGATCTACCACGAGTGTTGCTATCTCATATTTATTTGCAAGTATGTCTTTGAAGTAACGAAAATATGTAGGTACTTGAAGGGCATCGAATAACGGCATGTTGATGCTAAGTCTACGCAAAACCTCCACAAACTTCTCAAAGTGGTTATCCAATTTACCTCGGAAGTAGCGTGGCTTGAGTTGTGGTATCTTCGTGTCTTCTCTCGGCATCTCAAACTCGGGCTATTCGGTGACGATCCCTGTAACTTCCTCCTTAGCAAATTCCTCCACCCTGGCGGATGTTTTAGGCTTCCTTGCTCCCACGCGGAACGTTCCGGATCTTCGGTGTCCTTTCCCAAACGTGTTTGAATAGGTTGTCCCGAAAGCTTCCCTTCCTTAGTAGTAAGGCGCCCAGCAAGTTGTCCCACTTGCGTCTCGAGCATCTTCATCATGTTGAGCACTTGATGGTTGGACCTTCCGACCTCCGTCACTTTGCTATCAATGTTCTCCAACACCTTGTCTATGGCCTTGACCTTGGTGACGGTGTCCTTGTTCATCTTAGCTTGCTCATCCATGAAGTCCTTCAATTGTATACGAAGCGGAACCGAATTCGAATGGATGAGCTTGTATTAAATTGAGGACTACCTTGCCCGTAGCGGAAGTTCGGCAATTCTCCCTTCCTCATGTAGTCGAGCACCTTGGCTTCCTCCGGACAATCCTTGTGGACATTGCCATACTCTCCGCATTCTTCGCATGTGGATCTTGCTTCGGCAACCTTCATATCTTGAGCCTCTTTCTTTTATATCTCCATCTTCTCCAACCTCCTCATGAGTGAATCGATCTTGCCTTCAAGAATGTTCTCCTTCTCCACTTGCAAGTCTCCTTTGACGTTCCCCGTGGGTTGAACCGGAAGTAGGCTTCCGGATGACGCCCATGTTGTCGTATCGACCTCCCTGGGCCCACTGCCTTGGTGGGTGCCAGGACCGACTACTCGGTGGGCCCCTAGGACTACTCGGCTTGTGCCACACGACACCTGATGACGTGGGGCGCAAGGTCTATGGTGGAGAAGTACTCGGATAGGAAGCTATACATGTCGTGTACTATGTAGAGAACTCATAGCCGTACCCGACTAGTACTCTCTCCTCAAACCGACTTGTAACCCTGCCTCCCGGGCTATATAAGGCGAGGCAGGGACCCTTCTATCTCATACGCATCATCTTGTAAACACATCTAATCAATCCAGAGCTACGCAGCATACAGGACGTAGGGTATTACGCACCTCGCGGCCCGAACCTGTCTAAATTGTGTGCCACGTGTCTCTTCCTTCGAGTTACCGATCTCGGCGAGGCCACATTCATCTACCTCGGGTACTCCCCTTGGTAGGTTGCCGGTCTAAAACACCGACAGCTGGCGCGCCAGGAAGGGGATCTCGCCGAAGATCTCATGGTGAACTCGACGGCTTCAGTCTTCATCAAGCCAGTCGCTGCTTTCAACCGCGGCAACACCTTTGTCTTCGGGTCTTGGGTGTGCACTGTTGACGGTGCTGGATCCTTCCAACGCCGCCTCACCTGACTCCCAACCCGAGTACTGGGCTCGTGACGCTTCCCGAAGTAGTCACGAGCAAACTCGCCGGAAAATTCGGTGAAATTTCGCTTTACAACCAACACACCGACTTTGAGCTTGGATCCGACTCCAACTCGAATTCGATGTCTCCGTGAGCCATCGCATGAGAACCGGCTATTGAGCCATCGTGTGCGGACTCCCCACTCCATGAGCACTTCCCATACGGCCTCTGCATCGCTAGCAAGGCCCATGCGAAGTCTCTCACTACGCGCCGAGCCGGTAAGGAGATCGTCTCCGACTACACTTCGGACGCCAACCCCGTCTCTAGCTACTACTCGGACTCCTCCTACGAGTTCGACTTCGGATCGGACCTAGACGAGCCCGAGTCCGAAACCTTCACAACCGAGCAACCGCTGTCAGGACTAGCTACTGGCCTTGTTATAACATCTACACCCGCCGGGAGATTCGTCTACTGGCCAGACCGCAAGCTTGCAGACCTGACAGATGGGAACTCACACTGTGTCACCTACCTCGACTCGCTTCCCTTACAGGAGGGAACACCACTAGATTCAGCAGAGGAGCACACTACAACAAAGGTGGCGACTACCGACTCTAGTCTCGGATCTCCCGATCGTCAAGTCTTCATGACTACCAACGAGACGCCGGGACATTCAGGGACACAGCCTGACCGCTTCCTTGAAGATATCTTAGCAGACGAATTGTCTGCCAACACACCCGCAGACGAGACCGACGACGACAAGAACGCCCGACGTGAGCGCAACAAGTGGCGCAACGAACGGCGTCGGCGTCTCAGTGAGAGCCCCCCATACAGAACCTCACAGAGGCGCTCAACCAAGTTGAAAGCCGGGTGCATGCTATCCCTGAACAGTGCCTCATGTCCATCACCACGATAGCACGTCAGGCTCGGGGGATGCGCGCGGGAGAAGTCATCGCCAAGCTCGCGGAGGACGCCTACTTTATGAGAGTCGACAACAGAGTCACTCAAGCGCCTCCCCTTCGAACTCGCGAAGCCGATCATGAATCCACAACCTGCAGCCCGGCCAACAATAGTCACAGCCATACTAGAGGGGAGCTATCGCAAACCCCAACCGCACTAGGGCATCTGCGGAGGACCTTCTCAGGGCGGTCACAGCACTGGTCGCGCTGGTGGAAATCGTGCTGTAGTGGCTCATGACAACGCTGGTGGCAGCGGCAGTGATGGCGGGAGCTCCTCGCACGGGGCTGGAAGGAGAGCCGGTGGTGGAGGCGATCGCGGAGGCCGAGGCCACGCAGACAGCCAGTCACCGATGTCTCATGCGGCGGCTACGATGCCCGTCGTAGAATCGAAAAAATTCGACGCAAGAAATCCTCCATAGCACGCGAGAACGACGGCTTCCCCGCCTTCTCTACTTGAGTTCACAATCTGCTACTCCCAGATAAATTCAAGCCTCTGGGGATCACCAAGTACGACAGGAAGCAAGACCCAGTACGGTGGCTCAGGTGCTACGCCCTCTCCATCGAGAACGCTGGGGGCAACAACGACACGAAGTGCCTCTACTTCCCTTTCTACCTGTGTTGACGGTTAATAGTTGTATCAAAGTTAGTTTAATGACTTGCAAGCGGACAAGTCTCCCGTCGTAGTTAAGGGACCCTTCTTCCCTCGAGTGGTGAACCCAAGGTATCGAATCTGTGGAACAAATGTGTGACACAAGAGTTGATCTAGTAAAGCCAAGTAACTTCAATCTTCGGTAAAACCCTAATGCATCTAGGTAAAAGACACGAAACTAATCTAATCTACTAAAGACCGAAGATAACAAAGTAAGATTGGGTAGATAAATTGATCTAGAGGGATCGGGGTATGCCTGTTGTTGAAGTTCCAAGCAAGAGAAGAAGTAGCAAATCGAATCTTATAAGAAGCCTCTTTAAACCGTGGTTTCCCGTCCAAATCCGAAAACATCCGCCTTTCGGAACCCCCGTTCTGTCACAACGTATCCCTACTCATGCGGGGAGTCTAGGGCAAGTCAAAAGACAAGTCGAGATTCTTTCTGAAGATCCGACGTGTACCTCTAGCCACGGCGGCTACAAGAACACCCTATGTGATATATCGCGCGAATAGATCTAGAATAAGCAACCGATCGAAAAACGAAATCTTCGAGGAAACACTTGATCACTAAGAATAGATTCAACTTGATAATTCAACTATGAGAATGATACATACACAAGATCACCACCGGGATCCTTCCTTGATCTTGCTTCTAGCTTCGGGAACTAGCTCGACCCTAGTCAACTAGCTCGACCCTCCCCTCTCCGAGATGGTGTCCCTCTCTTCTCTGCTCCTCGGCGACCGATGACGAATTAGATTATTCGTGGCTCTCGGTCAGGGGGCTATAAATAGCCCGATTGGCGGCTAGAGCAAAGGAGCACCTCACTGGGCCCTGGACAGGGCTGGGCCGACCGGCCTGGGCCGGCCGGCCTGGACCCATCCAGGCCCAGCCCGAGGCCTCCTTTGCTCTACGTCGGTTCCCTTGCTTCCTGGATGTTTCCCCCTTCTGCATGTAGGTCCATGTCGTCAGTTTCTCTCCGAATTGGGCATAACTCCTTGTCTTGCAAGATTCAGCACTTTTCTTGTCAGGTCCTCAGAGTTTGTCATCTTCTCGGATCAAGTCCCTGGCTTCTTGGAGTTAAGTTTGCTTCATTGCATGACTTGTACGGGGCTTCAAGGTCTTGTCATAAGGTGCTTGATGAACTCATCCCAAAAGTCTTGCTTCCAACGCTAAAACCCTGCATAAACACTAAACTCCAAAACCGACATGTGTCGGGGACAGCCCTAGGGGTCCCCTTTAACAACGGGGAAATCCCCACTTAAAACCCGCAACAAAGCCAAACACACTTCGCCTAACCATGCAGGATACGGCCCATGCCGCAGGGACCTCAACGGCCCACCAAGGCGGCCCTCTTGAAGACCCCCTCGAGCAGGCTTCGCCCCGCTCGAGGATGTGCGCCTCCCTCGGGCGGGCTCCGTCCCGTTCGAGGGGGTGCGCTTCCCTCGAGCGGGCTCCGCCTCGCTCGAGGGGCTCGCCCCCTCGAGCGAGGCTCCGCCTCGCTCGAGGGTCCGCCCCGCCCTCGACCGGGGTCCGCCTCGCTCGAGGGCGCCCGCACGCGTGCGCCCGCCCCCGTACGCGGGCATTTAACGCCCGACACCGGCGGGACGGCGCCATCATGCGCCGGGGCTCGCGCCCGTGCTGCCGCACTAACTCCCCAGGAGGGAGCCCATCCCCATCACTGTGGGGAGGGACTGTGCAGCAGGACCGGTGCCAGTCCCGTGACGCCGTGCGCCTGCTCCAGTATGGCTAACGCGCCGAGCCCTCGAAGGGGAGCCGGCTGCACCCTCGATTTGCTTTCTTGTGACCTTACAGGGTTAGGTGGAGGCGCTAGGCCGGTGGGACGCCATCCCTGCTACTGTTACGGTATGGCGGCCGCCCCCGCGCGTGCGGGCGCATGCCAGGCGCTGTAGCAACGACTCCAGCACTGTGGAACGTTTTGGAACGGGACGCCGTTTTACCTACTCCTGTACTCCGTACGAGCCAACGTCAGCAGCTCCCTCGAGCCTATCAGAAGACATAACCACCATCCGCCGCCCTTCTACCCTCGAACCGCCACTGTTCGGGTACAAGATAGGCCATGATGGCCGGATCGCTGCAAGGATCGTCCGGACGGCCGCCCACTCTACAGCATAGCACGCCACGCCCCTTCACGTAGCTAAATAGCGCGGCGCGCATGTGATTCGCTCCCTCCTTGATCTATAAAAGGGGGACGAACCCTCCCTGCCGCGGGGAGACAGAGACAACACAGCAGGAGACGGGCTGCGCCACGCACTTGCTCTCCAATTCTCCCACAACACCTTCAGCCACCACACCAGGGACTTGGAAGCCAGGCTTCCTCTCCCGCCTTGCTTGTAGCAGCCCCACTACAGGCACCCCCGGTGCTAAGTAATATAGTGCCTTGAGCACGCCACCGCTCGGATGTACGGCCCACCCGGCGCGAACCAGGATAAAACTCTGCGTCTCTTGTTGCTTAGCATCGACCATTGAGGGATAGACCACGGCGCTTATTACTGGTTAGTGTCGGGACCACATTCCGCACCGACAGTTGGCGCCCACCGTGGGGCAATCTGAGCGCCTAAGGTCATTCCGACAACTCCCTCCATGGTGATCCGCACTGAGTACCGTGGCACACGCTACTGCATGGGCAGCTCGGACCCCCTCCCCGCCAGGTTCGAAATCCGGTTCGGGGGCCTGAACTTTCAGGCCACGGGGAACGGCTACCTTATGCGCCTCACCAACCGTGAGGAACTCCGCGCGCGGCGCCAGGCCGGGTCCGCCGGTCCCCGCCGCACGCACCACCACGGCGCGGACGCCCGCAGCACGGATGCCGCGGGCCCGTCGACGCCACGATGTTGCCGCCACTGCGGGGCGCGTTCGCGCCGGGTGCGGTCCGAGCGACGGCAGCCGAGCGCGCCGCCTCTCAGCACGGCGCGCCCGCCACCACGACCGCCACCACCCCAGCGGGACAACGCGCGGTCTCCGGACCGCGCTTTCCCATTGGGCTGCGTGGTGCCACGACGGCCCACAACGCCAACGTCAACACCACGATGCGTAGGGTTTCGCCTGGCCGTCACGTCTTCGTCGCCAGGGATCCCGGCGCCTCAGCGGGTGACGAGTCGTCCCTGGGTTCCCTCGACGCGTTGCCGCCCGCCAACCGCCACGGGTACGCGTAATGGGACTTCTCCGGCGTGCTGGACCCAGTCATGTTCAGGCGTTTCCTTGACGCTACGGACTACTGGTTCGGCTGCTCCGATGACTCCAGCACCGGGAGTTACGATCCCGCGCGGGGAGTGCTTTGCGTCGTCATCGCCAACGACCCGGCAAACGCCACGGAGCGGTGGGCGCCGGCGACGGGGAGGTCACGCCCCCCGCCCTAGGGATCGCTCCGCGCCAGGCCGTGGGGCCAAGCACCCCTGCCCCGGAGCCGACGCCGGCGCGCGGCCGGCCCAAGCCCGCGAGCTCGAGGCTGGGCCGGGGGAGGAGTACCGCACGGTGCGGCTGCTCCGCGCCTTGATGGCCGGAGAAGCCTCCGCTCGCTGCGAGCGCGTGCGGGAGCTGGGCAGGCAGGCCTGCGACCACATCAATGCCGACAACCCTGACGTGCCTCCACGGGCAAGTCAGAACCTCGTCGCCGCCGCAACGCTGCTGCGAGCTATGCCAGCACCCTCGACCCCTGAGGCACGGAACCTGCAGTGCGAGGTGCAGGCTCTCATCGAGCAGGTGGCCGTCCAGCAGGCCGAAAGCTCAGCCTCACGTATACGCCAGCAAGGGGATGCGCGGGGTGACGGGGCCGCACAGGGGGGCGAGCCCTCGGACCATGCAGGCGAAGCCGTGGGGCGCCCCGCCAACTCGGGGCGCGCGCACCGCCAAAGAGCGGCTCATCGACGCACGCGAACGCCGGACGGTGACGCCCGCAACGTCATCAACGCCGGCGCATGAGCAAGGCGGACGCGCGGCGGCGGTGGGCTACCACCCTCGACGGGGCGGACGCTACGACGGCGGCGAGGACCGCTCCCCGACGCCGGAGCCCCCGGGGACTCGTGTGTTCAGCCGGGAGATCCGCGCGGCGGCGTTCCCCCAACGCTTCTGCCAACCCTCGACCATCGTCAAGTACAATGGGGAGACGGATCCCCGCGTTTGGCTCAACGACTACCGCTTGGCTTGCCAGCTGGGCAGGGCCACCAACGACAAGGTCATCATCCGCAACTTGCCCCTGCATCTCGGCGACGCGGCCCGGACATGGCTCGAGCACCTGCCCGCCAGCCAAATCCACAATTGGGATGATCTGGTCCGCACGTTCGTGGGCAACTTCCAGGGCACGTACGTGCGCCCTGGAAATTCATGGGACCTGCGCTCCTGCACTCAGAAGCCTGGCGAGTCGCTGCGGGACTTCATACGGCGCTTCTCCAAGCGCTGCACGGAGCTCCCGAGCGTGGCGCAATCCGAAATTGTGCACGCCTTCCTCGAGGGCACCACGTGCGGGAGCTGGGGCGCAGCCCGCCCGCGGAGAGGTGGCCGTGGGAGCGATCTTCGACGGCAAGAAGGGCAAGCGCTCGGAGGACGCGCCCGCGGAGGGCAGCAAGTCCAAGGAGCCCCATCGCAACGACAAGCGGGGCAAGAAGGGAAAAAAGCCGCGCCGCGAGGCGCGCGAGTAGGGGCGCGACGGCGGTAATGCCGAGGCCCTCGCTGTTGACCCGGCTCGACGGGGCCCTCGACCAGCCCCTCGAGGCCTGGGGGTGTTTGATGACATGCTGAAGAAGCCATGTCCTTACCATAAGACCCCAGTGAACCACACCCTTGAGCAGTGCGACATGCTCAATATGTTCTATGGCCGCGCCACCGCGAAGGAGGCGGAGGCCAAGAAAGACGGAGGAGATGGCGACGCCGGCGGCTTCCCCGCCGTGGAAAATGTGTTCCTCATCTTCGGGGGACCCACCGTCGACATGTCGACCCGCCAGCGCAAGCAGGAGCGGCACGAGGTCCTCGCCGCGGAGAAGGCGCCTCCCTCCTTCCTCAATTGGTCGGAGGACGCCATTACCTTCAGCCGGGAGGACCATCCGAACCGCGTCCCCAACCCGGGCCAGTACCCCCTGGTGGTCGACCCCATCATCGGGAACGCGCGGTTCTCGAAGGTCTTGATGGACGGAGGCAGCAGCCTCAACATCCTCTACGCGCATACGCGCGCGCTTGATGGGGATCGGGTTGGGCCGGGGGCGCGGCCGGCACGAAGCCGTTCCACGGCATCGCGCCCGGCAAGCAGGTCCAGCCCCTCGGGCAGATCGACCTGCCGGTTTGGTTTGGCACCGCGAAGAATTTCCGCAAGGAGATCCTCACCTTCGAGGTGGTGGGGTTCAAAGGAGCCTACCATGCTATACTTGGGCGACCCTGTTACGCCAAATTCATGGCGGTCCCCAATTATACCTACTTGAAGATGAAGATGCCAGGACCGAACGGCGTCATCACCGTGGGCTCGTCCATCGAGCATGCATTCGACTGCGACGTCTAGTGCGTGGAGCACGCAGAGGCACTGGCGCTGGATGAAGCGCTGGTGACCACTTTGGAGAAGATGGTCAA
This sequence comes from Cenchrus americanus, assembly GCA_947561735.1. Lineage (NCBI taxonomy): Eukaryota > Viridiplantae > Streptophyta > Magnoliopsida > Poales > Poaceae > Cenchrus > Cenchrus americanus. Next base: position 156,396,034 of record OX387242.1, on the reverse strand, counting down.
CGACGACCTCGACTCCACCGCCAAGCACACCGGCACCTTCGAGGACGCGGAGCAGACCAAGGAGGTCCCCCTCGATCCTTCTGCCCCCGAGGGCAAGGCGTTGAGGGTCAGCTCCACCCTCGACCCCAAATAGGAAGTGGTGCTCGTCGACTTCCTCCGCGCCAACACCGACATCTTCGCGTGGAGCCCCTCGGATATGCCAGGCATCCCGAGGGGAGGTCGCCGAGCACTCCCTTGACATCCTCGCCTCACGCCGCGCCGTGCAGCAACGGCTCCGCCGCTTCGACGAGGAGCGGCGACGGGCAATCGGAGCGGAGCTGCGGAAGCTCCTCGAGGCCGGGTTCATCAAGGAGGTGTTCCACCCAACGTGGTTAGCCAACCCTGTGCTTGTAAAGAAAAAGAATGGGAAGTGGCGGATGTGTATTGACTACACTAGTCTTAATAAAGCATGTCCTAAAGTTCCTTTTCCTTTGCCACGTATTGATCAAAACGTTGATTCAACGGCTGGGTGTGAATTGCTTTGCTCCCTCGATGCTTACTCCGGGTATCATCAAATAAAGATGAAGGAGTCCGACCAGCTCGCGACTTCGTTTATCACGCCGTTCGGGATGTTCTGCTACGTCACGATGCCGTTTGGCCTCCGAAATGCAGGTGCGACATACCAGCGCTGCATGCAGCACGTTTTCGGAGATCACATCGAACGGACGGTCGAGGCATATGTGGATGACATCGTCGTAAAGACCAGGAAGGCGGACGACCTGGTTGGCGACCTTGGCGTCGCGTTCGGCTGCCTACGGGCCAATGGGTTCAAGTTAAACCCCGAAAAGTGTGTCTTTGGAGTGCCGCGAGGTATGCTCCTGGGATACATTGTCTCCCAACAGGGAATCGAGGCCAACCCTGAAAAGGTTGCGGCCCTCGAACGAATGGGTCCGATCCGGGACCTCAAAGGGGTGCAAAAGGTGCTGGGGTGCCTTGCCGCCTTGAGCCGCTTCATCTCGCGGCTCGGCGAGAAGGGCCTGCCCCTCTATCGCCTCCTCAAGAAGCATGAGCGATTCTCCTAGACCACCGAGGCCCAGGACGCGCTCGACAAGCTGAAGGCATCCTTAGCACACGCCCCGATCCTCACGCCGCCACAGGATGGCGAACCCCTGCAGCTCTACGTGGCCGCAACCACCCAGGTGGTCAGCGCCGTGATCGTCGTGGAGCGCACGGAGGAAGGGCACGCCTTGCCTGTACAGCGGCCGGTCTATTACATCAGCGAGGTCCTGTCAGACACCAAGACGCGCTACCCCCAGGTCCAGAAGTTGCTGTACGCGGTAGTCCTTGCGCGGCGCAAGCTCCGCCACTACTTCTAGGCCCACCCCGTCACGGTGGTCTCCTCCTTCCCGCTGGGGGAGATCATCCGCAATCCCGACGCCGCGGGCAAGATCGCCAAATGGTCCGTGGAGCTGATGGGCGAGACGCTTGCCTACGCCCCGCGCAAGGCCGTCAAATCCCAAATCTTGGCAGATTTCGTCGCTGAATGGACGGATACGCAGCTGCCGCCGCCGCAGATCCAAGCAGAGTGCTGGACTCTGTTCTTCGACGACTCGGTGATGAAAACAGGGGCGGGCGCGGGCCTGCTTTTCGTGTCACCCCTCGGGGAACACATGGGATACGCGGTGCGCCTCCACTTCCCCGCGTCTAACAATATGGCTGAATACGAGGCCCTCCTCTGTGGCCTCAAAATCGCCATTGAGTTAGGCGTCAAGCGCCTCGATGTGCGGGGGGACTCGCAGCTCGTAATCGATCAAGTCATGAAGAATGGGAGCTGCCATGACGACAAGATGGAGGCCTACTGCAAAGCCGTGCGAGCCCTCGAGGATAAGTTCTACGGCATCGAGCTCAACCATGTGCCCCGCCGGTACAATGAGGAGGCGGACGAGCTGGCCAAGATTGCGTCTGGGCGGATCACCGCCCCCCCCCGAACGTTTTCGCGCGCGACGTCGCTCAGCCCTCGGTCGTCTTCGAGCCCCACCCCTCGAGTCACGACGAACCCTCGGGGGCTCCCTCGAGTCCAGCGGGTGCGGAACCCATGGACGAGGACCCCTCGAACGAGGCGTACGTGCTCTCCCTCCTCGAGGGTATGGCTCCCACGAGGCCGACGTGATGGACATCGAGCCGGCTCCTGTCAAAGCGGACTGGCGTGACAAATACACCGCCTGGATGGCTTGAGGGGAACTCCCCGCGGACCGGGCCGCGGCCAGGCGCATTGCCAAGATGTACAACTCCTTTGCCCTCGTTGACGGCGAGCTGTACAAGCGCGCCGCCTCTGGCATCCTGCAGCGGTGCGTGCCCATCCCTGAAGGGCGCGAACTCCTGCGGGACATCCACGCGGGGATCTGTGGTCATCACGCGGCGCCCCGCACCCTCGTCGGCAACGCGTTCTGCCAGGGCTTTTACTGGCCTACCGCGGTCGCGGACGCCAGCGAGATCGTACGCACCTGCGAAGGGTGCCAGTTCTACGCCCGCAGGTCCAACCTGCCCGCTCACGCCTTGCAAACCATCCCCGTAACATGGCCGTTCGCCGTGTGGGGGCTGGACATCGTCGAGCCCTTGCGGAAGGCGCCCGGGGGCTTCACCCACTTGTTGGTTGCGATCGACAAGTTCTCCAAGTGGGTGGAGGTGCGCCCCATCACGAACCTCAGGGTTGAGCAAGCGGTGACGTTCTTTACTGACATCGTCTACCGCTTTGGAGTGCCAAACTCCATCATCACCGACAATGGGTCTCAGTTCACGGGCAGGAAATTCTTGGAGTCCTGCGACAAGTTCCACATCCGTGTGGATTGGGCAGCTGTGGCACACCCACAGACCAACAGCCAAGTAGAGCGTGCCAACGGCATGATCCTACAAGGCCTTAAGCCTAGAATTTTCGACCAGCTAAACAAGTCTGGCCGGAAATGGCTCCAAGAGTTACCAGCAGTCGTGTGGAGCCTAAGGACCACCCCGAGCAGAGCCACTAGGTTCACCCCGTTTTTCCTAGTCCATGGCGCGGAGGCCGTCCTCCCCACGGACTTGGAATACGGATCGCCCAAGGTTTGAGGCTACGACGAGGATGCCAACCAGCGAGCCCGCGAGGACTCGTTGGACCAGCTGGACGAGGCACGCCTTGTGGCCTTGATGCATTCCGCAAGGTATCAGCAGTCCCTTAGGCGCTACCAAGCACGCATGATACGCCGACGGGACTTCAGTGAAGGGGACTTGGTCCTAAGGCTACGCCAAGACAACCGAGGGCGCCACAAGCTATCGCCCCCATGGGAGGGACCCTACGTCGTGGTGATGGTACTCAAGCCCGGCACGTACAAGCTGGCCAACGAGGACGGTGAAGAGCTCACCAACGCTTGGAACATCCAACAGCTACGTCGCTTCTACCCCTAGCTAGGATTTCCAAGTATTTTTTGTTGTAAAAATCATATGACCAACGCCCCAGTTGGTGACAACTATGTAAATGCCTCGAGTCTAATGAAAAGGGCAACTCGACTTTCCTCTGAAACCCAAGTTACCCTCGGGAGCTACTGCGGGGGGCACCCCCCCCCCCCCCCCCCCCCCAAAAATGGTCCCATTTTCGCGCAAATATAAAATAACTCACGCGCGCTATGTTTGTTTTCTACTCCGGCCTCGAGCAACGATTCAAACAGGGCGCAGGCAGCCTAACGGAAGGAGCGCGCGAGTCAGAGATAGCCTACGCCGCGAGGATACGGCCCTTCTCTCTCGCCTCCAACCCAGCAGGCCCCCCGCGAAAACCGAACTCCCCTAACTAGAATCTACTCAGGAAGAAGGAGAAACAAAAAGCGCAGTAAACAAAAGACTTCACTTCGTGTCAACAAATGTTTACGATTAAGATAACTTGTTTGTTTACAAAGGCCGCGTGGACAGAATACTGATACACAAATAAAAACGGACCAAGCGCCCAGCTGTCTTCAGGCAGGAGGAGCGGCGGCGTCAACAGCATTCGGGAAGAGGAACTCCTCGAAGGCTTCAGCGAGCGACCCGACGGCATCAGCGGCGAGCGCGTCCACGCGCTCCATCGCCACCTCGTCCTCGACGCCCTCGGGAACGACGTAGCCCTCCGCCAGCGCCTTGAAGTTGACCTCGTAGTGGGACCGTACCACTCCGAGGGCCTTCTGGACGCCAAGACGTAACGCCCGGCACATCCGTTCGGTGACGTGGCCGCCAAGGGCACGCAGGCGGCTGGCCAGCGAGCTTCCGACCTGCGCTTCACCCTCCTCCACAGCCTGGCAGGTCTCGAGGGCCGCATCTCGCAGCTCCTGCAACTCCTGCTCGGAGGAGTCGTAGGAGGTCTGCAGCGCCTCGGCCCGCTCAACCGCGTGCCCCAGCGCGGCGCGCAAGCCTAGAGTCACCAAGACAAGAAAGAAATCAAAAAAAGGAATGCGAATTCCCAAACAGAAAACCAACCAAACAGGAGTCAAGCAGCAGCTCACCTTCAACTTGCTTCCTCTCCGCCTCGAGGTCACGGCGCTCAGCCTCGACCGCCAGCTCGAGGCCCTTGACGATCTCACCTTGCTCCTGGAGGGCCGGCACGGTTTGTGTTTGTAATGCTGAGCATAATCACCTCGCCCTCGGCCTTGGAGAGCGCGGTGTTCCGCTCCTCCGGCGACTCGCGCCGCCTCGCGAGCGACGCGCTCTCGCTCCCGGCGCCGACCGGGCGTCGGCGAGGGCGGCTTGCTCCTCGCCGGAGCCGCCCCTCGGCCCCTTGGCGGGCGGTGCGCTCTGCGAGGAGCCGCTCCTCGGCCGACGGCGAGCGCCGCGACCTTGGCGTCGAGGGGCGGCCTTCAAGTCGTCGGCGTCCTTGGCCCGCTGCTCCAACCCGCGTGCCCGCTCCTCGGCACCGGCGCCGCCGCGCCCGCCCCCTCGAGCGACGAGCGGAGCCCCGGTTCTCGCCGCGGACGCCGGCCACCTCCGCATCCCGGTTGGTCGCCGGCGTGCGCATCTTCTCCGGGTCCGAGCGCGCCGCCGCGGCGCCTCATCACGGTCGATGAGGGCTGCACAGACCCGCTCGAGGCTAGAGCGGCGCGCCGGGTCCTGCCTCGAGCTCTCGGGGAGTTCGTCGCGCCAGGCCACGGTCCGGTACGCCAAGCAGCCGTCTGGAGTCCTGAGGGCGTCAGCAAGCACGTCGAAAGCGCCGCATCGCTCCCGGAGCTGGTGGAGCTCGGCGTTCACACGATCGAAGGCGTCGTACTTATCGTGGGCGCGGCGCTCGAGCTCCTGGCACCCACAAATCAAAACTTGTAAGTGCCACGACACAGAAGCAGCGCACAAAAACGAGAGAAAGAAGAAAACGAGCAACAACGCCCTACCTGGAAGACGCGCCATGCGGGGCCGCCATGGACCCTCAGCGCCTTGTTCAGCGCGCGGTCGAGCGTGGCGCCGTGGCTCCGAGCTCTCGCCGCAGCTCCCCGCTCCCCCGGCATCGGCGAACACGGGGGGGGATCGGCGGCGGCCCCCCACCCGGGCGGAGTGGCCGCCCGCGCGGGGGACGAGGCCTCGCCGCCGTGTCCTCGGTCCCCCGCCACCATGTGACCCTCGCGCCGCCTCACGAGAGCCCCCCTCCCCGGGGCTCGGGGGGAGCGTGTGGGGGAAGCTCGCCCACCGGTCCCACCCGGCGGCGGGGAGTCGTCGTCCGGGACCTCCACCACCTCCGCCGGGAACCGCCGGCGGGCGCCGCCCTTGCGTCGCCTCCGCCGGCGCCTCCACTTGCGCCTCCACGACCGCGGGCGCTCGGACGCGGCGCCGCGGCCACCGCCTCGGCCGCGCCTCCGCGGCGGCCGGCGCCCGGCCGCCCTCCTCGCGGCCATCGCCTCCGCCGTGCCTCCGCGACCACGGGCGCCACCGCGGGCTGCACCCACTGCGCCTCCTCCGCGGCCGGCGCCGCGAGCCGCGCCTCCGTCGCGGCGGCCTCCACGGGCGCACCTCCCCCACCGCCTGCCGCCGTGGGCTGCGCCCCCACCACGGCCGGCGCCGGCCCTCCTCGGCAACCGCCGGCTGCGCCATGGCGGGGGCCGATCCGCCGGCCGCGCCATGGCGACCGATCCGCCGGCCGAGGCCTCGGGGCCTCGCCCGGGCTTTGCGAGCTCTCGCTCTGCCCGCCGCCGTGCTTGCCCCCGCCCGCGTTGCCCTCGACGAGCGCCGCCGGGTGGGGATAGATGCGTCCGCCCTCAGCACCTTGGCCGGTGTGAGGGGAGGCACAGTTGGCACCACCCTGCGCAAGCACAAACAGAAAGTAAGAATGCCTGATTGTCAAAAAACCGAACCGAGCAGAAGAACGAGCCCCTTACCTCGAAGAGGAAAAGGCGTGCTTCCTTTTCCTCGAAGCCTCAGCGGATGAGGCCGGCGCGGCTGGCGCGCCCGCCGCCGCGCCTCCCCGACGTCGCCACCGCGCGCGCGGGCCCCGCCCGCGCGCACCCGCGCGCGCGCGCGGCACCCCCCGCGGCACGCGCCGCCCCCGTTATTGACCCCCCCCGGCGGCGGAAGCCGCCGCGCCCGCCCCGGGCGATGCCGCCCTTGCCGCCGGAGCCGGCTCCGGCGATGGGGGCGCGGGGCTCCCACCTATCGAGAGGGGCCCCGCCCCTCGGCCCTCTTCCTCTTCGTCCTCCTCCGAGGACGAGTATTCCTCGGTCCCCGGGGAGGAAAGCCCCGCCTCCTCGCGCCGCCGGTACTCGCGCTCCGTCGCTCGCGGCGCTCGCGGTGCCGCCTCGCGCGCTCCCTCTTGCGCGCCGCCCGCTCCTCGCTCCCGTTCGCCGCGCCGCCCGACCGAGCGCGCGGGAGTCGGGGGTGGGCGGAACAGACTTCGCGGCGGTGAAGTTCACCAGCTGAACGTCAAAGACGCGTCAGGGGGCAGAGGCAACACCAAGAACTAAAACGGAATCAAGAATCATACTCACCAGCGGGCCGATGGGGAGCATCTCGAGGTCCCACGGGGTTCGGTCCAGGCGCGCCAGCATCCGGGTGTCGACGACGTTCCGCGCTCGGGTGAGCGCATACGGCCGCCCGAGGGGGGTCGGGAGCATCCGCGACATCGCCAGCGCGACGGGATCCGCATCCTCTGTCATCTCGTAGATGCAGAGTGGCCTCTCCATCAGAGGCACGACCCGCCGGTGATGGAGGAAGGCAAGGACGCCCGCCGCGGTCAGCCCTTGCGCCGTCAGGCTCCTCAGGGCGGCCAGGACCGAGTCCTGCCGCCTCCGATGCTGGGCCGTGGACACCCCGTAGCCCTAGGAGTTGGGCTTCTACTTGAACACCCGACCGGTGTAGGAGGGGGAGGCCGGGCTCGGCGTTGCGCAGGTAAAACCATCCCCGCTCCCAGCCAGCGTTGTTTGTCGTCATGGTGCAGGGGATGTAGTCGTCCTTGAACGCGCCCCGCGGGCGGAGCGACATCCCGCCGGCGCGCACCGCGCGGCGGGTCCTCGGCTCCGTCGTGGGCTGCGTGAAGAGCTCCGCGCAGAAGAGGTGTACCCAGAGCTCCCAGTTGACTGGGATCCCCAGATACCCCTCGCAGACGCCCACAACGTGGCCGCCTGCGAAATCGCGTTGGGCGCGAAGTTGTGCAACTCCACGTCGTAGTAGTGGCACAGCGCTCGCATGAAGCGGCTCGCCGGCGCGTTGAAGCCTCGCTCGTGGAAGCGGACAAAGCTCACCACGTAGCCTTCCGGCGGGTTGGGCGCGCGGTCCCCCGCCGGCGGCACTATCCACTCCGCCGGGCGGCCATCCTCGTTTGCCGCCAACTGTCCTGCGGAGACCAGCTCGCCAAGGACCAGCTGGGTCACCGTCGACCGCTCCCAAGCGTACGGGTCAAGGATCCTGAGGGGTGGAGGCGGCGCCATGAGGAAGGACAAGGGATGCGAAGAACAAAGGACAAGAAGAGGAAGAAGAGCTCTAATGGCGAAGTTGCACGGTGCCGAAAGCAAAGCGGAGAAGAAAGCACAGGGGGCTAAAATGGCGGAGCGCTAAGGTAAAAAACCGCCGCTTCCCCTTCCCCTCAGATTTATAAGCCGCGGGCGAGCTCTCCGGGGCGGATGTCCCGCGCGCATTAACTGCATGGAATCTTCTCTTCTTGTTGGCGAGCGGACCCCACCACGACCACAGCGGCCACATCACCGCAAACGGGCCATCATCACGGTGAAGACTAGTAGGGGCCGTGGCAGGCGGTCACGTCCGCCTGCCCACGCCGCCCACTACGCGCGCGCGCGGCCGCGACGCCTAAAAAAGCGCGCCCGCGATGTGAAACCGTAGCCTCTACTGTGGAGCATTTAATGGCCCGGTCCCTTGCAAAGCAAGGAGAACCCTCGAGCGGCACGGACTCCTGGCTCGGGATAAATTCAACCCTCGAAAGGGTACAGGCGTGAGAAGGTCTCCTCGAGGCCCGTTTAAAACAGAGCGGGCATCGCGAGCACCCATGCCACGTAGGACCCTCGAGCGGTGCGAGCCCCTGGCTCTAGACAATGTCAGCCCTCTGAAGGGTACAGGCGTGAGAAGGTCGCCTCGAGGCCCGTTTGAAACAAAGCCGGCATCGCGAGCACCCATGCCACGTAGGACCCTCGAGCGGCACGAGCCCCTGGCTCGAGACAATATCAACCCTCTAAAGGGGCACAGGCGTGAGAAGGTCGCCCCGGGGCCGCTTGAAGCAAAGCAGGTACCACAAGCACCCATGCCACGCTGTGTTGCTGACCAGCGCCTCGAGGGCTGGCTCGCCCAGACCCCTCGACGGCCGCAAACGCAAAGACGGGGCCGCCCGGTGCGCCGCCCGCACGGCCCTACTGATCAGAGGTTCGAAGCCTGACCCTCGACGGGTTCGAACAGGCGCCCCAGATCGCAGAGTCAGGGACGACGAAGGCACGCGCATTCGAGCCGTTCCTCGAGCCCGTCGGCTCGAGGGTGCCCCATATGTCGTGTTCGAGAGCCAGCGAGGGCAGCTAGCCGGGGGATCCCACCGAGGGAGAGCTTCCGCGCCCTCGGTCCCTATCGAACGGGACCGAGCCCCACCTAGCAAACCCACGCAAGCGCTTCAATGGACGTGTCTCTGGACCACGCAGCCTACCCTTATCGAACGGGGCATGGGCGTCCACTCGAGCCACCACTAGCAGCTCAACAAGGAATCCGCAATTCGCGACCCGACCGATGGGGGTTGCGGAAACCTCACCCTCCGTCCCGCGGAGGGACGGCGAGGGCGCGTTAAGAAACAAGTCGTAAAGCTCTACCCGATCGCCTCGAACGGGCCCAGGCTCGGGGGCTTGACGCACGGCTACACCTCCTTGAATTGCACCCGCCGGAGACAGCGCCAGCAGAGCGTGCGTCACCGAAGCCGGCTGAGATATTGCCGACGCCGGTTGAGACATGTACCACACCCTCTGACCAGCTCTCGCGATTAACCCCTGCAGGAGCATCCACGCTCCTGCAGGGCTTCGGGGGCTAGACCCGCGAGTCCGCTGACGCGGCCCCACGGAAAGCGTTCGCAAGACAAGAAGGGAAGAACGTCCTATCAGTAGGTTCCAGCATCTGCGGGAGCCTCAATGGCAAACCCACAGATGCTCGGGGGCTACTGTCGGGGACAGTCCTAGGGGTCCCCTTTAACAACGGGGAAATCCCCACTTAAAACCCGCAACAAAGCCAAACACACTTCGCCTAACCATGCAGGATACGACCCATGCCGCAGGGACCTCAACGGCCCACCAAGGCGGCCCTCTTGAAGACCCCCTCGAGCAGGCTTCGCCTCGCTCGTGGATGTGCGCCTCCCTCGGGCGGGCTCCGTCCCGTTCGAGGGGGTGTGCTTCCCTCGAGCGGGCTCCGCCTCGCTCGAGGGCCCGCCCCGCCCTCGACCGGGGTCCGCCTCGCTCGAGGGCGCCCCGCACGCGTGCGCCTGCCCCCGTACGTGGGCATTTAACACCCTGACACCGGCGGGACGGCGCCATCATGCGCCCGGGGCTCACGCCCCGGTCTTTGCCGCACCAACTCCCCAAGAGGGAGCCCATCCCCATCACTGTGGGGAGGGGAGCGTGCGGCGGGGACCGGTGCCGGTCCCGTGACGCCGTGCGCCGCTCCAAGATGGCTAACGCGCCGAGCCCTCGAAGGGGGGCCGGCCGCACCCCTCGATTTGCTTTCTTGTGACCTTACGGGGGTTAGGTGGAGGCGCTAGGCCGGTGGGGACGCCATCCCCGCTCTTCGTTACGGTATGGCCGCCGCCCCCGCGCGTGCGGGCGCATGCCGGGCGCCGTAGCAACGACTCCGACGCGTGGAACGTATTGGAACGGGACGCCGTTTTACCTACTCCTGTACTCCGTACGGGCCAACGTCAGCAGCTCCCTCGAGCCTATCAGAAGACATCACCACCATCCGCCGCCCTTCTACCCTCGAACCGCCACTGTTCGGGTACAAGATAGGCCATGATGGCCGGATCGCTGCAAGGATCGTCCGGACGGCCGCCCACTCTACAGCATAGCACGCCACGCCCCTTCACGTAGCTAAATAGCACGGCGCGCATGTGATTCGCTCCCTCCTTGATCTATAAAAGGGGGACGAACCCTCCCTGCCGTGGGAACACAGAGACAACACAGCAGGAGACGGGCTGCGCCACGCACTTGCTCTCCAATTCTCCCACAGCACCTTCAGCCACCACACCAGGGACTTGGAAGCCAGGCTTCCTCTCCCGCCTTACTTGTAGCAGCCCCACTACAGGCACCGCCGGTGCTAAGTAATATAGTGCCTTGAGCACGCCACTGCTGGACGTACGGCCCACCGGCCGGAACCAGGATAAAACTCTGCGTCTCTTGTTGCTTAGCATCGACCATTGAGGGATAGACCACGGCGCTTATTACTGGTTAGTGTCGGGACCACATTCCACACCGACAACATACACACGTGAACTTGTTATACCACGGGGGTTAGTACCAATGGATAAGGTATAAAACATATGCCATCACCGAAGGTAAACTCATGGCTAGGTTGACGGATTTTCACCGTCAACATCTCCCCCATGCTTAAACCTTCCTCGTCCTCGAGTAAGCCTTCGATGGATATCATCGTTGCCAAACAATGTTTAAACCTTGCACTTAATCATACATGATGAAACATAATGCTCTCAAAATTTTAATTCATTAAAGTTCCATAATGTACTAGCCTTCATCTCTACGGAGGGTAGATTCTTATTAAGCTTATCCCACAAGTATTAACATGCTCACAAAGTTTAAATAGATCTTAGAATTTTTGAAATAAAGTAAGAGATAAAGAGAAAAGCTAAACCAAGTTCACAAATTTAAATCATCTTGTATATTGCCCATGAACTCTCATCTCACTTGTCTCTCAAGCCTATATATTCTACTCCTTTCCCTCTCATCACATATATGTGTGGTAGGCTTTATATGGAGCTTTTTGGGAAAATTTAGTCCTAACAAGATTTCATAAATGAGGTGTTGTCAAAACAAGCCAAGCTTCTCATGGTCTTACCGAGACTCGTCAAAAAGGTCATTGGAAAATAATGTCATATCAAGGAGGGGAAAGAGAAAAATACGCACACTTTTAGATGAGTGGACATGTGCAAATGGCAAAGAGTGATCCCGAGGCACAAAGGAAGTCCTCGTTATCGGATTGCACATGGTTGGAAAATGAGAATGGATCTTTTAAACTTGAAGCCTTGAATGCACTTTAGAGAACCGGGGAGTTCACTTTACGCATACTCATATTTTTTTCTTTTTCTCATATTTCTCCTTTTTTTCTTTCTTTCTTTCTTTCTTTCTTTCATTCATTTCATTTTTTTCTCTTGTCATTTGTTCGGTCATTTTTTTGAGACTTCCACCTTGGAAATCACGTACGTCGCCTTTGAATTTTCTTTCATTCATTATTTTTTTTAAATTGCTCCCCTTTGAACTCTAAAACTACACCGTACCTACCTCCTCCCCCATGCTTAGACGTTGCTCGTCCTCGAGCAAAGAGGTCATAAATAAGGTAGGCACCGGAAATATTTTCCTTGGAGAGATACTTGAATTCTTCAATGTTGGCACCGTCTTGCGATCTTCCTTGAATTGATGATCCATTCTCAATGATAGGTTGTGGTCAAGGAGGTAAACACAAAAGATGATATTTGGTTTAAGGGTGGATATCCGGCGAGGTTTGTGAGATCTCCAATGTGGGGATACACAATGCACGGATAAAAGGCTAGCAAAAAGATAGATACGCAAAAACGGAATGACCAGCTTCTTAGTCTCGGGCCAGAGAAATCATGGCCTACAATAACTCACTCAAAAATAAATCTTGTACACTAAGGTTTATGCACTCAAATTTATATTAGGCTTTGGATGGGTTGAGCAATACACAAGTGATATTCATGACAAGGTTAGCGATATTTTTTAGCATAAAAGACATCTTCAATCTATTCATAACTTGAGAGCACATAAAACACTATGGGTCTTTATTTTAATCATAACCTCCACTAAAGATTAAGCTAGCATTTAAATAAATTCAGATTCATATTTTAAGAGAGCACTAGTTTTAACATGCATAAATATATTACAAAGATAAGCAAAGCGGCAATTATAATCATATATCATTATGGCACAAATTTTTGTAACTTCTCCAATGATAAGAACAAGGTGGTATCTCTATTAATGATAAAATCAAGTTGAAATACACGCTGAAAATAAACAAACACACTTGCTGAAATTTAAATAAAAACAGAAAATATTACGCAAACACACACAAACAAAAGCTGGAAATTACAGAGAAAGGGAAAAGAAAAAAACTAAAGTTCCTTAATCTTCCTAGTCCTCCGCCGGTGGTTGGTGTTGATGATCTTGATAGTAATACCCTTGCTCGTAGTACGGTTAGACACTCCCTCCGACGAATTGATTTGGCTCCACTAGGTGAAGGCGTCCAAGCTCATAGGCAATATTTGCATTGCCCTCACCAAGTTGAGCCGCGTTAGCTTGGATGGCTGCGACGTTTTGGGCGTTTGTTGCAACATACCCTCCAATTATGGCCACGCTTTGTTGCGGTTGGGGATATTGTGCGTAGGGCTCCGCAAAGTTTACGTTGGGCACCACATAATTTGGTGGGTGTACCGGTGCACCACCCCCCCATGCTTGCTCTTGTGGCCCTCCGTAATAACTTGGCAGAGGATGGATGACGATGAACCCTTCTTCTTGGAGAAGAGACTTGTGGTTTTCTTCCACATGGTTGCTGCACTCTTCTCTCCACTAAAACTCCGGGTTGCAACCAGTAACTAGGCACTTAAAATCTTAATTCGGGATGTGGACTTTGAGTGGATTAAGGTTGTGTATTTTTTTTGAGCTATCAAGATTGGGAAGGTTGGCTATGTCTACAGAGGTTCTGGGCACACAAACTTGAACACACAAACTAAGGAAGGAGAGGGAAGCTTGCCTGCAGAAAATGGGAGCCGGGGGGCTCCTTAAGTAGGGGAGGCCGGCCGGCCTGGGCCGACCGGCCTGGGTGGCCTCTGGCTCCTCCCCGCCTCGGCTTTCTTCCATCACGATCATTTCTCCTCTGCAACTTTCTTGCCCGCATGCTCCATGAGTTGCACCGCCCAAACGCTCTCGTCCACTCCTTTTCTTGCATTATTGGTCCTTCCACTTTATGCTTCATGCTTTGGGTCATGTCCATGCTCCCTATCTCCACTTACTTCACATGCCACCATGAAATTCCTGCAAAATTGATGCTTGCTGCCCACCATGCTTGTCCTTTGCATGTGGACTTGGTGAAAGTTGATGAAAGGGTATCCAATGGTGCATGCATGATTAATTCAAACTAGATTGCCTCCATTTAGGTATGTTTAAGGTTAAGCACTCCTCTAATTCGAAATTTAAAATATTTTTCAGAGCCATGCAAGAGCTCAATCATAAATTTAGAGAAGTCTTTCAACCATTAAAAACAAATGTAAGTCGAAAATATTTTCCGACTACGTTGATATCGGTCTCACCGGCATAGTTTGCCTTCATTGGTTGAGAGCAAACTTTTCCCGGCTTGATCATGGGGGCATAGGTTTAGGTTCTAATTTTGGCTAAACGAGAAAGATTTTGAATAAAACAAAATTAGATGAGGCTTAGAAAAATTCTAATCTTAGAGAAACCAAGGATATAGATTTTAAAACCAACCAAAAGTTTAGTTTCTAGGTCCACGCGAATCCTACCACGTGCTGAAATTTAATTAACTCCTAGGTATAAGTCGTGCCTCTACTCGTGTGGTTTTAGCATGAAGAATAAGTCAACCACAGCACCATAATGAGGGTGAAAGGTTGAGCTAGGTTCTGAAATTATTTGGTTGTGGTTTCTCGAAAAGGATCAAACAAACACATAGGAGGGTTCATGCAAAGGGTTTATAAAGCAAAATATTCAATCAAGAACTATGTCTCTAATATTGTTCAACCACTTCTAAGTCTAATGTCTTTGTGTAATAAAACTCAAAATTAAATTATTAAAAAGACTCGAAAAACCTGGAATCGGGTTGTCCTCCCGGTAGCTTATTCTTGACTCGACGAAACGGGTTGCCTCCCGCCTAGCGCTTCGTTTATAGTCCATGGCTAGACTTCTTCACTTGATTATTTCGGATCAACACTCTTTGCGAGCGTTGCAATCTTGGGTACCCACTTCCGCACCATCTTGGGCACGGGCTTCTTCTTCGGCTTAGTCAATTTTTTTTGGGTCTTCACAGGCTGGCTTTGTCTTTTGGTCTTGACGGATGCAACTTCCTTCATGTAGTGGCTCGGCATCTCGAACTGCGGTCCTTCGGTTGTGATCTTCATGGTCTCCTTTGTGTGATCCTCCTTCTCTCCCGAATGAGTTTGAGTAGCCTTCGCCGTCTTGGGACCTTGGAGTTGTCTCGGATATTCTTCTTTGTTACCCATCGGACGCCCGGCAAGTTGTCCCACTTGCTTCTCTAGCATCTTCATCATGACGAACACTTCAATCCTCGCATGTGGATCTTGCCTTGGCAGCCTTTAGGTGTTGAGCTTCTTTCTCTATCTCCACCTTCTCCATCCTCCTCTTAAGTAAACCGATTTGCCACTCAAGGAATCTGGCTCGTATGTATTCATTGAAACGCTCCAAATCTCCCGCAATCGTCATGCGGATAGTTGAGACCTTGATCTTGAACGGCCTTCTGGCGTCTTGAAGGTTTATGATAGGTAGATCAACGATGTCGGTTTAGGTTGATCTTTCTTTGGACTTGGAGGTGGTGATTCCCTTGGAGATTCCCGCGGTCCTTCAACTTCGGCTTTTGAATCTAGGGTTTCCAACCCTTTAGCTTGTGTTGCACGTCTCCTTTGCGTGTAAAGTTTTCCTAGATCATCCACGAAAAAGTTTGGGTTTCTTGGAGAGGTAGCCAACCATCTCCGGTTAGGGTTAGCAATAAACAAAGTATGCAAAAACTAGAAAGTAAAAATAAATCTATAAAAACTAGGGTTAGACAAACTAGATTAGATGTATTTTGAGGATGATCAAAGTTTAATAGATGCAAAAAAAAGAAAAACTAAAAGAAAACTGAAAATCACAAAAAGGCAATAAAAAATCAAATCTTGATCACTTGTTCCCCGGCAACGGCGCCAGAAAAAAGGGCTTGTTGACGGTTATTAGTTGTATCAAAGTTCGTTTAATGACTTGCAAGCGGACAAGTCTCCCGTCGTAGTCAAGGGACCCTTCTTCCCTCGAGTGGTGAACCCAAGGTATCGAATCCGTGGAACAAATGTGTGACACAAGAGTTGATCTAGTAAACCCAAGTAACTTCAATCTTTGGTAAAACCCTAATGCATCTAGGTAAAAGACACGAAACTAATCTAATCTACTAAAGACCGGAGAGAACAAAGTAAGATTGGGTAGATAAACCGATCTAGAGGGATCAGGGTAAGCCTTTTGTTTAAGTTCCAAGCAAGAGAAGAAGTAGCAAATCGAATCTTATAAGAAGCCTCTTTAAACTGTGGTTTCCCGTCCAAATCCGAAAACATTCGCCTTTCGGAACCCCCGTTCTGTCACAACGTATCCCTACTCATGCGGGGAGTCTAGGGCGAGTCAAAAGACAAGTCGAGATTCTTTCGGAAGATCCAGCGTGTACCTCTAGCCACCGCGTCTACAAGAACACCCTATGTGATCTATCGCGCGAATAGATCTAGAATAAGCAAACCGATCGAAAAACAAAATCTTCAAGGAAACACTTGATCGCTAAGAATAGACTCAACTTGATAATTCAACTATGACAATGATACATACACAAGATCACCACCGGGATCCTTCGTTGATCTTGCTTCTAGCTCCGGGAACTCCGACGTGGTCTTCCATGCAAGGTTCCCACGTCGGCTAGGGAAACCCTAGTCAACTAGCTCGACCCTCTCCTCTCCGAGATGGTGTCCCTCTCTTCTCTGCTCCTCGGCCGATGACGAATTAGATTATCCGTGGCTCTCGGTCAGGGGGCTATAAATAGCCCGATTGGCGGCTAGGGCAAAGGAGGGCCTCACTGGGCCCTAGACAGGGCTGGGCTGACCGGCCTGGGCCGGCCGGCCTGGGCCCATCCAGGCCCAGCCCAAGGCCTCCTTTGCTCTACGTCGGTTCCCTTGCTTTCTGGATGTTTCCCCCTTCTGCATGTAGGTCCATGTCGTCAGTTTCTCTTCGAATTGGGCATAACTCCTTGTCTTGCAAGATTCGGCACTTTTCTGGTCAGGTCCTCGGAGTTTGTCATCTTCTCGGATCAAGTCCCTGGCTTCTTGGAGTTAAGTTTGCTTCATTGCATGACTTGTACGGGGCTTCAAGGTCTTGTCATAAGGTTCTTGATGAACCCATCCCAAAAGTCTTGCTTTCAATGCTAAAACCCTGCATAAACACTAAACTCCAAAACCGACATGCACACGTGAACTTGTTATACCACGGGGGTTAGTACCAATGGATAAGGTATAAAACTTATGCCAACACCGAAGGTAAACTCATGGCTAGGTTGACGGATTTTCACCATCAACAGCCTGGACCAGGCTCCACTTACATGGATCGAGTCACTCGAGAAGTACTCGATTGACAAGTGGGACCATCTCAAGGAGCAGTTCACCAGCAACTTCGCGGGCGCCATGGGACGCTCGGGTACTCGCATGGACCTGGCCTGGCCATGGTGAAGCAGGAACAGGGCGAAACTCTGCACAAGTACATGTGGCGCTTTTTCGACAAGCGCGCCACTGTAGTCGATGTCACCGACAAGGAAGTCATCGACCTTTTCCAAGATGGTCTTTACCACCGTCGCACCTTTGAAGACTTCAGTCGCCACCGCCCAAGCTCCATTACCAAGCTCAAAGACATGATCACTTCATGGGCCGATGAAGAAGACAAGGCGAATGCCAAGTACGACGCCATTCGCGGCAAGAGCAAGCAAAATGCGGGTGGCAGCAACAATAGCAAACGGGATCAAGGCGGTCGCAACAACAACTACTCGGGTCCTAATCGTAAGCGCAAGCCAGACAACACAGTCGCGGCTATCTAGCGCCCTGCGAAATACAACCCGAAGAAGACCTTTGGCGGCTTCAAAGACTTGCTGAAAGAGAAGTGCCCATGGCACCTGGAGGGCAACCACACTAACGAACAGTGCTACCAACTCCGACGAGCACTCAAGGACACTCCATACCCTCAGCATCCTCAAGACAAGAAAGGCAAGAAAAAAGCCGACGAAGGCAACAGTGACTTCCAAGAACCCGACAAGACGGTGAATGTCCTCTTCGGTGGACTACCCACCAAATGGTCTTAGAAGGCCACTCGACGAGAAGTCTTAAACATTGAACCAGCTGTTCCGACCCCTCTCCGGTGGTCGGAGGTACCCATCACCTTCTCCCGCGCGGATCAATGGACAAGCTTCTCTGAACCAGGGCATTGCCCTCTCGTCTTGAAACCGGTAGTCGCGGGCTCCAGACTCAACAAGGTACTCATCGATGGTGGAAGTGGGCCCAACGTCCTTTTCACCAAAACCTTGAAGAAGATGAAGCTCGACATCACTCACATGCTCACCAAGAGCACATAGCCTTTCTACGGCATCGTCACCGGGAACGCGGCTATTCCACTGGGCTCAGTGGTCCTGCCAGTTACCTTCGGAGAAACAAGAGAAAACTACCGCACCGAGTACATCAAGTTCGAAGTCGCGGACTTCGAGACTTCCTACCATGCCATCCTCGGCAGATCAGCTATCGCCAAATTCATGGCGGTACCCCACTACACGTACTTGGTACCCAAGATGCCAAGCGTGGCCGGTGTACTCACGCTACAAGGGGACTTGAAGATATCCTTCGACTGCGAAACAGAAGCTGTGGAACTCGCAGCCACCAACCAAGTACCCAACGCCATGATGGAGATCTACGCTGCGTCAAAGAAGCTTGCCCCAAGTGAGCTCGACATCCCAGAGAAGTCAGACAAAGGCAACAAACCTCAGCCATCCGAGGAAGTGCAAGTCAAAGCAATCGACCTTGGGATAGGCGACAACAGCAAGACCACCATGATCGGGGCGGGCCTCGACCCGAAATAGAAAGACGCGCTCGTCAGCTTCCTTCGGGCTCACCAAGACATCTTCGCTTGGAAACTAGAGGACATGCCAGGGGTGCCCAGGAATCTGATTGAGCACTCACTCAACGTCGACCCTAAAGCTACCCCGAAACGACAACACCTCCGTCGTTTCGCCGACGACCGACAGGATGCCATGAAGAAGGAACTCGCCAAACTTGTCGCGGCCTACTTCATTAGAGAAGTCTTCCATCCTGAGTGGCTAACCAACCCCGTCCTTCTCCGCAAGAAGAACTCTAACGAGTGAAGGATGTGCATCGACTACACCGACCTCAACAAACACTACCCCAAGGACCCCTTCGGGTTGCCGTGGATAGATCAAGTCATCGACTCCACGGCGGGCTGTGACCTGCTCTACTTCCACGACTGCTACTCCGGGTAACACCAGATCGCTATCAAGGAAGAAGACTAGGAGAAGACCGCGTTCATCACCCTGTTCGGCGCCTACTGCTACACGACAATGTCGTTCGGGTTGAAGAACGCCGACGCCACTTACCAGCAAGCTATCCAGGCCTGTTTCAAGAGACAGCTCAACAAGAACGTTGAAACCTACGTGGATGACGTGGTCGTCAAGACCAGAAATTCAGAAACGCTCATCGCCGATCTTGAAGAGACTTTCGCATCCTTGCGCTAGTACCGCTGGAAGGTCAACCCGAACAAGTGCGTCTTTCGCGTATCGTCGGGAAAACTACTCAGCTTCATCATCAGCCATCGCAGCATCGAAGCCAAACCTGAGATGGTCTCTGCCATCACCAACATGAGAGCTCCCATTTGCATCAAGGATGTCCAGAAGCTTACTGGGTGCATGGCGGCCTTGAACAGATTTGTGTCGAAGCTTGGAGAATGGGGGCTACCCTTCTTCAAACTACTCAAGCATCAAGAGAAGTTCGTGTGGACTCCAGAGGAGGACCAAGCCCTTGCCCAGCTCAAGGACTTCCTATCGAAGCCACCAGTCCTCACGGCTCCTCGCAAAGGCGAGCAGCTACTGCTCCACCTCGCCGTGACTACCCATGTGGTCAGTACTGCAATCGTCGTCGAGCGGCAGGAAGACGGCCACACTTATCCAGTCCAGCGCCCAGTCTACTTCATCAGCGAGGTCCTGTCAGAGTCCAAGGCACGCTACCAGCCTGTACAGAAGCTTCTAGCTCTAGCTCAGCTCAAGGATTTCCTATCCAAACCGCCAGTCCTCATGGCTCCTCGCAAAAAGAAGCAGCTACTGCTCTACCTCGCTGCGACTACTCACGTGGTCAGCTCTGCCATCATTTTCGAGCGGCAGGAAGATGGCCACGCCTACCCAGTCTAGCGACCAGCCTACTTCATTAGAGAGGTCCTGTCGGAATCTAAAGCACGCTATCAACCAGTACAGAAGCTATTGTATGCAGTGCTCATTACCTCGCGGAAGCTACGACATTACTTCCAGGAGTACTCGGTCTCCGTCATCACCTACTACCCGCTCGGCGACATCCTGCGGAACCAAGATGCTACTAGAAGAATCTCCAAGTGGGCAGTCAAGCTCGGCGCCCTCAACATCGACTTCAAGCCACGTACAGCCATCAAATCACAAGCACTAGTCGACTTCATGGCAGAATGGCGGGAGAATCAGCTGCCAACTCCAACCGAGCGACCAGAGCATTGGGTGATGTACTTCGACGGCTCGCTCAAGCTCGAAGGCGCCGGTGCAGGGGTGCTCCTGATCTCTCCAACGGGCGAACAACTCAAGTACATCCTACATATCTTTTGGAAGGTCTCAAACAACGAAGCCAAGTACGAAGCTCTACTACACGGGCTCGGCCTCGTAGCTTCTCTCGGCATCAAGCGACTACTAGTCTACGGCGACTATACAGTGGTCATCAACCAAGTCAACAAGTCTTGGGACCGCAACAAGGAGAACATGGACGCCTACTGCCTAGAAGTCCGCAAGCTCGAGAACAAGTTCTATGGTCTCAAGTTCCATCACGTCGTCCGCGACAACAACGTTGCAGCGGACGTCCTATCGAAGCTTGGTTCTACTCGCGCTCAAGTACCAGCGGGTGTCTTCGTCCACGAGCATCACGTGCCATCCATCCCGGAGTTGACGCCTACGACCACTGATCCAGTGCATCCGCCAGCTGGCCAGAAGGTCATGATGATTGACGTGGACTAGCGACAACCCTTCATCAACTACATTTGCGAGCAGAAGGTCCCGTCAGACAAAAACTTGGCCGAGTAGCTCATCTGCCCAGCCAAGTCCTACGTCCTAGTCAGGGACAAGCTATACAGGCGAGGTGCCACTTCTGGAGTACTCATGAAGTGCGTTCCCCAGGAAGAAGGCAAGGACATCCTGGAGGAGATACACAAAGGCGTTTGCGGCAACCACGCATCTTCACATACGTTGGTCAGCAAGGCCTTTCGACGAGCTTTCTACTGGGCCACAGTGCTGGGCGATGCCGAGGAACTCGTCAGAAGGTGCCAAGGGTGCCAGTACTTCGCCAAGCAACAACACGTCCCGGCCTACAAGCTAGTCACCATACCACCAACCTGGCCTTTTGCTTGCTGGGGGCTCGACATGATTGGGCCTCTTCCTACTGTGCCAGGAGGATTCAATAGAGTTCTGGTGGCCATCGACAAGTTCACCACGTGGATCGAAGTCAATCCGGTCACCAGTCCCAAGGCCGACAGGGTACTCGACTTCTTGGATGAACTCGTGCATCGCTACGGACTACCCCATCGCATCATCATAGACCTGGGCTCCAACTTCAACAATCACCAGTTTTGGGTGTACTGCGAGAACAACGAGATCGACGTCCGGTATGTCTCAGTTGCCCATCCAAGGGCCAATGGGCAAGTCGAGCATGCCAACGGGATGGTACTCGATGCTCTCAATAAGCGACTGCACGACGCTGCTAACACAAAAGGAGGAAAGTGGATCAAGGAACTGCCCAATGCACTCTGGGGGCTGCGTACTCAACCCACCAAGCCAACGGGACAGTCACCCTATTTCCTGGTCTACGGCTCCAAAGCTATCCTAGCCGCCGATGTCATGTGGGAATCGCCGGCAGTAGAACAGTACGACGAAGGGATATGCGAAGGTAGCAGACGAGTTGACATCGATGGACTCTAAGAAGCTCGCTGCGCTGGCCTCGTTCAGTCAGCAAGCTACCTAGAAGGTATCAAATGCTACCACGATCGCAACGTCAAGGAACGCTCCTTCAACATTGGCGATCTCGTCTTCCGCCGCATTTAGAACACGGAAGGACTACACAAGCTCAGCTCACCATGGGAAGGTCCCTTCACAATTGCAAAGGTGCCCGAACGAGGCTCGTATCGCCTCCAGACACTTGAAGGCGAAGACATCAGCAACTCATGGAACGTCGACCAGCTCTGTCGGTTCTATGCGTAGTCTCTCGACTACTCTGGGGCTCAAGTCTACGCGACTACTGCCGAATCCTCTGCTGTAAGCGGCCTACGGGTCCAGGCACTAGTCTCCGAACTACTCCACTCTGAGATCCAGTGTTAACGGCTACTAACGGAACTCGGGCTGCTTAGAGCGTCAAGGACTCTAGCAGCGGTCTATCAAGAGACCATGTACTTCAAGATCCAGCTTATACGGCTACTAACGGATCATTAGCTATAAGCGGCCATGCGCCCCAGCACTACTCAGCCGTAGGCAACCTCTGGGTCCTAGCGACTACACTTGTAAAAGGCCCTGGCCATCCAGGTGTTTTCTTTCAGTAATAAAGTTTGATTATCAATCAACTCATTTACTGTGTCCCCCTCAACGGGTCTACTGCCGAGTACTATTACTCGCACACAACTCCCCAACATGGGCACTCCGCATACATACATTGCGACAACGAGTACTAATTTCATGGGAGTTTTTTCATTACACATCTAAAACAAGTTCATTACAACTTTGTTTATATAGAACTGCTGCTACAAGCTAACCCTACAGGCTAACTACTGGAGGTTCAGCTTCTCCGCGACTTGCTCGACGATTGGCGCCATCTGCTCTAGAAGCTCCATGTACTGCTCATCAGTGGAGTTGGAGGCTAGTCTACCCGCGACTACATCAACCTGGGCCTTTGGGAAGTATGACTTCATGAACGCCAAAACCTAGTTGGGGATGGACTTCGCCAGGTGCTTGACATACATCACCAGGCGTCCGGGGGCTTCTTTCAGCCGGTCGACCAACGGAGCAATCGTTGGTCCGCCCGGGTGAGGTACTAGTAGCCTCGCGATCGGGAGCGCGACTTCCTCGAGTTCCTTGAGTTGACCTCGCAGCTTCTCGCAATCTTCACCAAGCTTCTGTAGAGATTTATAGCAGTTGACAAGGTCACGATCCAAGGCGATTCGAAGCTCCATGTGCATATTACAATCATGGGCCAGCTGCTTATAATCGTACTCAAGTACCTCACGGGCATCTTTCTCTCGGTAGAAGAGATTCTTCATATCGACTTCTGATGCCTTCAGCTGCTCCACACGGGCCTAAAGATCTACAAACAACTCAAAGGGAGATGTCAGACTACTACATGGTACCTACAATAAGTACTCGACAAGATGGAATCGGCATACATTTGTACTTCTGGCGCAGCGACTTGTTTTTTCGGATCAGCTCATCGCTCTTCGCCTGCATATCTTGTACTTCATTGTGGTTGTTGACGGTTAATAATTGTATCAAAGTTCGTTTAGACTTGCAAGCGGACAAGTCTCCCGTCGTAGTCAAGGGACCCTTCTTCCCTCGAGTTGTGAAACCAAGGTATCGAATCCGTGGAACAATGTGCAATGCAAGGATTCAATCTAGTAAAGCAAGGTAAGCTATCTTTTGAAGACAAGTTGCATCTAATCTACTAACTCATAAAGGAAACACATCTAATCTAATCTACTAAAGAGGTAGCAAGAGAAAGCAAGAGATAACCGATCTAGAGAGTCTAGATCATGCTTATGTTGTAGCTCCAAACAAGATAGGTGAAGATAGAAAAGCGAATCTCATTAAAAGCATCTTTAAATCATGGCCTCCCATCCGACTCCGAAAACGCCCGCCTTTTGGAACCCCCATTCTGTCGCAACATATCCCTACTCATGCGGGTAGTCTAGGGCGAGTTCGATAAGAACAAGTTGAAATCACTTGACCGGTCCGGTATGCACCTCTAGCCACCGCGGCTACAAGAGCACCCTAAGTAATCTAGCTATAGACTAGATCGTAGAAGAAGCAAAACCAAGAAGAAAACAAAATCATCGAGAAGGCACTTGATCGCTAGAAATTGAATTCACTTAAATACTTCACCATGAATGATTACATGAACAAGATCACCACCGGGATCCTACCTCGATCTTGATCCTTTCTCTGAAGCTCCGACGTGGTCTTCCATGCAAGGTTCCCACGTTGGATAGGGAGACCCTAGACAACTAGCACGACCCTCATCTCCGAGATGGTGACCCTCAAGCTTCTCTTCTCCTCGGCGGCGGATGACGAATTAATTGATCTGTGGCTCTCGGTCAGAGGGCTATAAATCACCTGAGATGCAACTAGGTCAAAGGGGGGCCGACTGGGCCCCAGAACAGGCTGGGCCGACCGTCCTGGGCCGACCGGCCTGGGCCCATCCCGACCCAGTCCGTCGCCTCCTTCGTCTGGTATTGCTTCCCGAGTCTTCTAGATCCTCTCCCCTTTTGCATGTGGGCCTTTGTCGTCGGTTTCTCTCCGAATTGGACGAAGCTCCTTATCTTGCAAGATTCAGCACCTTTCTGGCTAGGTCCTCGAAGTTTGTCATCTTCTCAGGCTTGGTCCTTGGGCTCTTGGAGTCATGTTCACTTCATTGCTTGACTTGTACCGGGCTTCAAGGTCTTGTCATGAGGTGCTTAATGAACTTATCCCGGAACCTTGCATTCAACGTTAAGACCCTGCATAAATACTAAACTCCAAAACCGACATGCACAAGTGAACTTGTTATACCACGGGGGTTAGTACCAATGGATAAGATATAAAATTCATGCCAACACCGAAGGTAAACTCATGGCTAGGTTGACGGAATTTCACCGTCAACAGCTCCCCCATGCTTAAACCTTGCTCATCCTCGAGTAAGCCTTCGATGGATATCATCGTTGCCCTTCATTGTTTAAACCTTGCACTTGATCATACATGAGAAAACATAATGCTCTCAAAAGTTTAATTCGTTAAAGTTCCATAATGTACTAGCCTTCATCCCTACGGAGGGTAGATATTTAATTAAGCTTATCCCACAAGTATTAACATGCTCCCAAAATTCAAATGGATCTCAGAAATTTTGAAATAAAGAACAAAATGAAAAAAGAGCTATACCAAGTTCATAAATTTAAACCACCTTGCATCTTGCTCATGAATTCTCATCTCATCTTGTCTCTCAGGCCTATTTATTCTACTCCTTTCCCTCTCATAACACATATATATGTGGTAGGCTTTATACGGAGCTTTTTGGGAAAGTTTAGTCCTACCAAGATATTATAAATGAGATGTTGTCAAAACAAGACATGCTTCTCATGGTCTTACCGAGACTCGTCAAAAAGGTCATTGGAAAATAATGTTAAATCAAGGAGGGGGAAAGAGAAAAATACACACACTTGAGATGAATGGACATGTGCAAATGGCAAAGAATGATCCCGAGGCACAAAGGAAGTCCTTGTTATCGGATTGCACATGGTTGGAAAATGAGTATGGATCTTTTAATCTTGAAGCCTTGAAATTCCTAATGCACTTTAGAGAACCGAGGAGTTCACTTTATTTTTATTTTTACAGATACTCATATTTTTTTCTTTTCTTTTTTTCCTCATACATATACTTTTTCTTCTTTATTTCTTTTTCTTTCTTTCTCTTTCTCATTTTTTTTATTTCTTATCAAAACTTTTTTTATTTGCTCCCCTTTGAACTCTAAAATTGCATTGTACCTACCTCCTCCCCCATTCTTAGATGTTTGCTCGTCCTCAGGCAAAGAGGTGATAAAGATAAGGTAGGTACCGGTAATACTTTTCCTTTAGAGAGATACTTGAAGTCTTCAGTTTTGGCACCATCGATCTTCCTTGCATTGATGATCCATTCTCACGATAGGTTGTGGTCAAGGCACAAAAGATGATATTTTGTTTTAAGGGTGGATATCCGGCGAGGTTTGTGAGATCTCCGATGTGGGGATACACAATGCACGGATAGAAAGGCTAGCAAAAAGATAGATACGCAAAAACAGAATGACCAGCTTCTTAGTCTCAGGCCAGAGAAATCAAGGCCTGAAATAACTCACCCAAAAATAAACCTTGTATACTTAGTTTTTGCACTCAAATATTTATATGGCTCTGGATAGGTAGAGCAACATAATTTTGTTGTGCACCTCCTTCTTGGGCCATAGAAGATCCTTCTCCTATAATCCTTCTCTTTTATTTTTCTTCGCTGGCACGAGAAGTCCTTCCTCTAACCAATATTTTTTCCCCTCAAGAAAAAGTCTCAATCTTCCATCCGATAGGGGCAAATTTACTTTGGCCACTTTGAAGCCTCCTCTCTCATCTCCACTACGGTGGTGTACCAATGCATTGGTACACCACCGTAGTAACTTGGCGGCGCCGGAATTCCTCCAAATGGTGGCACATAATTTTGTTGTGCACCTCCTTCTTGGGCCATAGAAGATCCTTCTCCTATAATCCTTCTCTTTTATTTTTCTTCGCTGGCACGAAAAGTCCTTCCTATACCCAATCTTTTTCCCCTCAAGAAAAAGTCTTAATCTTCCATCCGATAGGGGCAAATTTACTTTGGCCACTTTGAAGCCTCCTCTCTCATCTCCACTTATGTATTTGCCTTTCTTCATATATTCAAATCCTAGGGAAGTCCCGGGTAGAAGATGCTTCCGGTTCCTTATAATACCCGGTCTCAAATAGATAACCAACATGGAGAGGTAACATCCCGAGTATTTCTCAAACCCGATGTTGCTTAACACCACCGGTTGATCATAGGTGAGTGGGGTCGATTGGCTACATGGCAATCAAGGCCGAGTAAATCCAACTCAACTCCGTGTCGGTTACCTTTGTTTCTCTCATTCTCCCCAAAATCCTTTTGCATGAGTGAAACTCTTGGATGATGGGGTTCCGGATAGTATTTCTTCATTGATGGTCTTCTCCCGCGATCATACTCCAGGAACCTTCCATGTGCCTTCATGCACATCCACTTGTTCTGGGGCTCCCTTTTGAATCAAGATAGGAGACACTCTCCCATGGGTCTACGATACTAGAACATGCAATCGTTTCGAATATGAAAACCAATCTAATCTATCGGGGGTTGTGACCACGGTTTCGCCCTTTCCCTCCTCTCGTACTCTCACTACGCGAAGGTATTCATGACTAGACCTATGATGGACACGATGTATTGAATGGATCCATTCGACACAAGATGATAGATAAATAATCCGACAAAGAATGATTACTTCTCAAGATCGATTGCAACCCAGGGATGAAAGGAGATTACCCCATCAAGGTGCTACATATAGCACTGTTGATCAAGGTTACCCTTCCGACGGTGTCTTCCTTCTTCTCCACTTGTGGGCTCCCTCCAAACAGAATGAGAGACTCGGCACTCCTTCATCAAGGATATGCGCCATGGTCATGAGAATTTCCTAGGCGAATTCCTTGTGGGTGTTTGCCGACACTCCGTTAGAGAATTGCATCGGTGTCCTGTATGAAAACCCAATATGTGGAGAGCTTAGTCGTCGAAGTCGACGTTCGCTACAAGCCTCTACTTCAGGCGAGCGAGCTTCTTCTCCTCCTCCTCCATCATGATGACATACCCCTCGGAATACTGCGGAGCGTATGGAGGTGGAGCAGATGATCGTGTCGAGTGGCGAGGTCGGACTGGCGGCTCCTCCAAATGTCCTTGAGGTTTGGTGAACCTCATAAACGAGTTTCGTGTGGCCCTCATGCCACCGAGGAGAAGAGTGTGGTTCCTCCTCGGCGGTGTCGTGTCCTCCTCAATACTCCGAGGATACTCGGAAACCGAGGGCCTCCTCGAAGAGGTTGTCGATGATGGCTTAGACGACGATGATCCCTTTCTCTTGGTGAAAAAGGCTTGTAGTTTTCTTCCATGATTGCAGCACTCTCCCTCACAAATATATATCCGGGGTTTTCAACCGGTAACAAGGTACACAAATATTATTTTGGAGTCTGGACTTTGAGTGGATTAAGGATGTGATTTGTTGCACGAAAAAAGCGAGGTGGATGGCTAAGTCTAAGGTGGTTCCGGCCTACAAACTAGAGCACACGAACAAAGAGCTGGATGGGAGACTTACCTCTTTCCTCCTCTTGGCTCGGTTCTTCTCTACTGCATTCATGCTTGCTTCGTGACCGCATGCACCTTCCAAACGTTCCTGTCCACTCCTTCGCTTGCATTATTATTCCTTGCACTTGATGTATTCTCTTTGACTCACTTCCATACTCCCTTGCCTCACATGTCTTTATGATATTCTTACAAAACAAAGCCTTGGCTGCCCCCCATGCTTGTACTTTGCATGTGGTTTGATAAAATATGTTGGAGGGGCATCCCGTGATGTATCATGGCGCATGTATGGTTAGGTTAACTAGACTGCCTCCCTCTAAGCATGTTTTAATGCTAAGCACCCCTCTAATTTCGAAAATAAAAAATAAAATCAGAGATATAAATGAGTTAAAATATAAATTTAGAGAAGTTTTTAAAGCATTAAAAACAAATGTTAGTCCAAAATATTTTCCGACTACTTTTATATTGGTCTCACCGGTATTGTTTGCCTTCATTAGTTGAGAGCAAGCTTTTCCCGTCTTGATCATGGGGGCATAGGTTTAGATTCTAATTTTGATTAGATGAGAGAGATTTTGAATGAAATAAAATCAAGTGAGGCTTAGAAAAATTCTAACTCTAGAGAAACCAAGGATATGGATTTTTAAATCAACCAAAAGTCAAGTTTCTATGTTCACGCGAGTCCTACCACGTGCTGAAATTTAAATAACATCTAGATACAAGTCGTGGATCTACTCGTGTGTTTTTAGCATGTAAAACAAGTCAACCACAACATCATAAAGAGGATGAATGGTTGAGATAAGTTCTGAATTTTTTTTGGTTTTGGTTTCTCGAAAAAGAAGCAAACAACATAGGATGGTTCATATAAAGGGTTTATGATCAAGCAAAATATTCAACCAAGAATTATGTCTCTAATATTGTTCAACCATTCTAAGTCTAATGTTTTGAGTAGTAAAATTCAAAAACTAAATTATTAAAAAGACTCGAAAAAACTGGAATCGGGTTGTCCTCCCGGTAGCTTATTCTTGACTCGACGAAATGGGTTGCCTCCCGCCTAGCGCTTCGTTTATAGTCCATGGCTAGACTTCTTCACTTGATTACTTCGGATCAACGCTCTTTACGGGCGTTGCAATCTTGGGTACCCACTTCTCCACCATCTTGGGCACGGGCTTATTCTTCAGCTTAGTCATTTTTTTTGGTCTTCATAGGCTGGCTTTTTCCTTTGGTCTTGACGGATGCAACAACTTCCTTCATGTAGTGGCTCGGCATCTCGAACTCCGGTCCTTCGGTCGTGATCTTCTTGGTCTCCTTAGTGTGATCCTCCATCGCTCCAGAATGTGTTTGAGTAGCCTCGCCGTCTTGGGACCTTGAGGTTGTCTCGGAAATTCTTCTTTGTTACCCACCGGGTGCCTGGCAAGTTGTCCCACTTGCGTCTCTAGCATCTTCATCATGATGAACACTTCACGTATAGAGCTTCCAACCTCCGTCACCTTGCCATCTAAATTCTTCAATATTTTCTTCATAGCCTCGAACTTAGTGACGACGTCCTTGGACATGGCCGTACTCCTCACACTCCTTGCATGTGGATCTTGCTTCGGCAGCCTTTAGGTGTTGAGCTTCTTTCTCTGTCCCCATCTTCTCTATCCTCCTCTTAATCTTGAACGGCCTTCCGGCGTCTTGAAGGCTTATGATAGGTAAATCAATGATGTCCGGGGTTCATAGCTCGATCTCACACTCCGGTTGTTGCGGTTGATCTTCCTTTGGACTTGGAGGTGGTGATTCCCTTGGAGATTTTGACGGTCCTTCGACTTTGGCTTTTGGATCTAGGGTTTCCAACCCTTTAGCTTGTGTTGCACGTCTCCTTTGCCTGTAAAGTTTTCCTGGATCATCCACAAAAAAGTTTGGGTTTCTTGGAGAGGTAGCCAACCATCTCAGGTTAGGGTTAGCAATAAAACAAAAATCTAAAAAGAAAAATTAGGATTAATCAAAACTAGATTAGATTAATTAATTTTTTTTCTTTTTGGGGATGATCAAACATAAGAGATGCAAAAGAAAATCAAAAGAAAAACTGAAAAATAAGCGATACTAGATCGGATCTTGATTGCTTGTTCCCCGGCAACGGCGCCAGAAAAAGGGGCTTGTTGACGGTTAATAATTGTGTCAAAGTTCGTTTAGACTTGCAAGCGGACAAGTCTCCCATCGTAGTCAAGGGACCCTTCTTCCCTCGAGTGGTGAACCCAAGGTATCGAATCTGTGGAACAATGTGCAATGCTAGGATTCAATCTAGTAAAGCAAGGTAAGCTATCTTTTGAAGACAAGTTGCATCTAATCTACTAACTCATAAAGGAAACACATCTAATCTAATCTACTAAAGAGGTAGCAAGAGAAAGCAAGAGATAACCGATCTAGAGAGTATAGATCATGCTTATGTTGTAACTCCAAACAAGATAGATGAAGATAGAAAAGCGAATCTCATTAAAAACATCTTTAAATCGTGGCCTCCCATCCGACTCAGAAAACGCCTGCCTTTCGGAACCCCCTTTCTGTCACAACGTATCCCTACTCATGCGGGTAGTCTAGGGCAAGTTCGATAAGAACAAGTTGAAATCACTTGGCCGGTCCGGTATGCACCTCTAGCCACCGCGGCTACAAGAGCACCCTAACTAATCTAGCTATAGACTAGATCGTAGAAGAAGGAAAACCAAGAAGAAAACAAAATCATCGAGAAGGCACTTGATCGCTAGAAATTAAATTCACTTAAAGACTTCACCATGAATGATTACATGAACAAGATCACCACCGGGATCCTACCTCGATCTCGATCCTTGCTCTGCAGATCCGATGTGGTCTTCCATGCAAGGTTCCCACGTCGGCTAGGGAGACCCTAGACAACTAGCACGACCCTCATCTCCGAGATGGTGTCCCTCAAGCTTCTCTGCTCCTCGGCGGCGGATGACGAATTAATTGATCTGTGGCTCTCGGTCAGGGGGCTATAAATCGCCTGAGATGCAACTAGGTCAAAGGGGGGCCGACTGGGCCCCGGAACAGGCTGGGCCGGCCGACCTAGGCCGACTGACCTGGGCCCATCCCGGCCCAGTCCGTCGCCTCCTCCGTCTGGTTTTGCTTCCCGAGTCTTCTAGATCCTCTC
The DNA here is from genome assembly GCA_947561735.1 of Cenchrus americanus. Taxonomy (NCBI): domain Eukaryota; kingdom Viridiplantae; phylum Streptophyta; class Magnoliopsida; order Poales; family Poaceae; genus Cenchrus; species Cenchrus americanus. The sequence goes on along the minus strand of OX387242.1, from coordinate 156,365,052 downwards.
CCCTTTTGCATGTGGGCCCTTGTCGTCGGTTTCTCTCCGAACTGGACGAAGCTCCTTGTCTTGCAAGATTCAGCACTTTTCTGGCTAGGTCCTCGGAGTTTGTCATCTTCTCGGGCTTGGTCCTTGGGCTATTGGAGTCATGTTCACTTCATTGCTTGACTTGTACCGGGCTTCAAGGTCTTGTCATGAGGTGCTTAATGAACTTATCCCGGAAGCCTTGCTTTCAACTTTAAAACCCTGCGTAAATACTAAACTTCAAAACCGACATGCACAAGTGAACTTGTTATACCACGGGGGTTAGTACCAATGGATAAGATATAAAACTCATCCCAACACCGAAGGTAAACTCATGGCTAGGTTGATGGAATTTCACCATCAACAGTGGTACTGGGCGAAGGCGCCATCGAGCTTGGACTGGAGCATGGTGGAGTGCTTCCTAGCCTTGGCGAGTTGTTTCTCCAATGTCTCCGCCCGGAGCACCGTGTCGCCGAACCCCTGGAGCATGTCGGACTTCTGTCGGGATCTTTCCACGACGTCCTGTAAAAGGCAACAACTCTTACTTGGGTACTCGTTCTGCTGGAACTCGACTACTCAAGGGCACATTCACGTACCTTCATCCATTGCTCGGCACGCCGCATCGACTCCAAGTTGCGAGCTACCGCTGCCGAGCTGATGAGATCATCCGCCAGAAGCTCGAGTCCATCCCGACTAGTCGTGGTGGCCTCGGACATCGGCGTCGAACAGATCGGCTCCGCGTCTTGGATTTCTAGTGAACGGACAACTACCTCCAAGTTAACCTCCACCAGGGCATCGCCATGCCCTCTTCGGTCACCCCGGGGTCTGCTACCCCCGTCGGTTCAGTTGCTGCTTCGGTGGCCACCTCGGCTTCTGGCACAATGCCTTCAACCGGCACAGCCTAAGGGATAGTGAAGGACCGATTAGGCGACCAGAGAGGGGGGGGAGTAAATGGGAGCCGATAAAAATTCTTCTCGAAGGAGATTGAAACTCCGACAAGATGAACTCGCTCGGTCGGACCCCCAGAATCACACGCTCCGCACTTCTACCTTCCGTTTGCCAAAACCACATAGCCACTGGAGTGCTACTAGTCCTAGGAACAAATACTACCAGCAACCCCAGCACACACGCACCCACGACAGCGGAAACAACTCGAAAGCCGGCTATCCAGAGGGGAGGGGTTAGACCGGGTATAGGGGGCGGTTAGACCGTCTCCACCAGACAACCAAGAAATCCTCCGAAACACCTCTTCCGAGCACCAAAACGCACCACGGTTTCACCAACAGAGATCTCTGGTCAGTGCCATGCTAGCTACCAGAAAATCTTGGCGAAAACCAAAACTCTACCCAGGGGCCTAGGGGCGGTTAGACCAGCTACCAGGGGCGGTCTAACCTCCTGTACCCAGCAACGAACTCCAACCAAGAACACCTAGCAAATGGCACGAGAACGACCCGAAATTTCACCCAAACGCTCCTCTGATCAAGGCAAACAAACTCACAGAGGAAAATCCGGCGAAACAAAACTTTGACCTGGAAAGCCCAGGGCGGTTAGACCGCCCCCCAGGCGGTTAGACCGCCCCTTCCAGAAAACGAACCCGCGGGTCAAACCTCAACTTCCTCGCGCCCGATCTCCCGAATCACTCCACGGATTGCAGCAAAACTTCGGGAATAGCTGGGTTACCTCCTGGGCAGCCTCTACCTAAAGGAATCGACCCGAAACGTTCACAATCAAGAGGAATCGAAGAAATTGCTTCTCTAGGTCAAGAACTCGCCCAACTCGAAAAACCACCAAATCGAGTCCGATTCAAGAGAGATTTGGGGGCAAAGTCACCAGCCAAAGAGGCACAAGATCCTCATACGTGACACCCACCAAATACCCCAAGAAATAGTCCTCAAAACACCGCCAACAAAGAGCTCTGAAAATCAACACAAAGAAGGACGGCAAAACCACCTTGAGGAACAATGCCGAACCATCTATACATACCATGAAGGTTCGTACAAGGTCTAGCTTGCCACCCAAACATCCATCCCTCTCTCTAGATCTCACATGAAGCTCTCAAGATAGTCCTAGGAAAAACTAGGGAAAAAGGAGAACAAAAAAGGAAAAACAAATGAGCGAGGGTTCCAAGAGTTGGCTGCCATCCATCCACTCAATGAGTATATATGGAGGCACCCAAAAGACTAAACTACCCTCACCTAATTACTAGGGATACAAGCCCCTCAAAGGTGGATTTGGAAGTCTTTGGAATTTCTTCATCGGATGGATGCCCGGCGACCGCAACCTGCTTAGCATCGATGCAAGCTTTGCGATCCCGACGTGTGTCCTCCGCTTCGAAGCATCTCAGCGCTAGCGATAAGGGCGGTCAGACCGCCCCCCTGGGAGGTTAGACTGGCCCGAGCAATCTGACCGCCCATCCTGGGCGGTTGAACCGGCCTGGGTGGCCGCACTTCCTCGTCGAGTCTTCGGCCTGTGGTTTTCTGGTGAACCACTGCAAACCCCGCGAACTCGGTGTAGCCTCCGCCAATCTCCACTCATGACTTGGCTCCCACGGAGTCCCGGCTCGACCTTGGTTTTGAGGCTCTACCAAGAAACCGTCCACGACCTCATCTTGCTATTCATGCCACCATGCGGCCCGCACTTGACCCCGCTGGCCACCGGGTCCCTCGAACGAAGCCTACTTGTCTTCTCCACACCTGGAGGCCTCATCGGCAACGACCTTTCGTGCTTGTTCTTCACCTGCACCAACATGAGTCAAGCCGCAACCTGCACCTGCAATACTTAGCCAAGAATCAGTCCACACAACGTTGTCAATCACTCATCACACAAGGAAGCGAGCATCCACCGGTCCTCAAACCACACATGGTCCTCAATCTCCCCCTTGATAAGTGCATTGACAACACCCACATGAAGTAACACAAGAGAAAAGAAAAAAAAGAAACAAATAAAAAGAAACCTCAACAAGTGATCGAAAGCCAAACAAAGGCAAAGAGCAAGATCACTTGAAAAAGACAAGTCTCAGACCCCTTAGGCAAGGGCAACGGCTCGACACATCTGAGACAAAAACCATGCTCAAACAAAGAGCGCAAACCACCGAACCAAAGCTCGAACACCACAAAGAACTCCCCCTGCACATATGCAAGCTCCCCCTGAGCCAAAGCACACTCCCCCCTGAACAAATGCAGCAATGCAACAAGGAGCAAAAACTGCTCACTCTGCCCAGGGCGGTTAGACTGCCTGCACCAGGTGGTTAGACCGCCTACCACACATCTGACCGCCTGGTGGCGGTTAGACCGCCCCAAGAGACCGGCCCTGCACCAAACTGCTCAAAATTTGCCCGAACCAATTGGAACACCTTCCAAACACTCCCAGGTGCCCAAAGCATGCACAAACTTCTCCCTCTTGTTGACAATGCATGAATCAAGGCAAAATACGAAAAGTTTCAACATATAGCTTCTCAAATATACAAAGTTCATCACAAGGAGCTACACAAGTCCAGATGAGCAAGTTAGATACTCTACAGGTTCGTAGTGACCTTAACTACGTGATCACCAAGTTTCACAACCATTGGACAAGGCTAAAAAGGATTTGAGTAATTTTGCGGAAAGTTACTCTCTCATAAGCAAAAACCAAAACATGAGCAAAAAATGTCGAAAAGGCAAAGTCATAAAAACTTCATGCTAGGATAGCCATTCTAATCATAAGACTTGAGGACCAGGACCGTCCCAGTGGTCGATGGATGACCGCTCCTCAGTGATGAGTGATTGACAACGGGTGTTGGACTGACTCTTGGCTTAGTGCGCAGGTGTAGGCTGCGGCCTAGTTCGTGTTGTTGCAGGTGAAGAACGGGCGCGAAAGGTCTTCAGCCTTGACGGGCCTCCGGGAGATGGAGAGACAAGTAGGCTCGGTTCGAGGGACCCGGTGGACGGTGGGACTGGGTGCGGGCCACATGGTGGCGACATGAGCAAGACGAAGTCATGGACAATCGAGCCGGTGCACGGTGGTGGTCGAGTCAAGTGGTTTGGCGGGAGGCCGGACCGAGCACGCGGGGTTTGGTGGTTTGCCCACAAAACCATCGGAGGACGGTTTCTTGGTTTGGGCCTGAAAACCAAGTCTGAGGGCCCAACACGACTGAAACGGGATCCGGGCGTGTCGGGAAGCTTCGAGGCGGAGGACACGCGGCGGGATCGCATGGCTTGCGTCGGGAGGACGCGGGGTGCGGCAAAGGTGTGGCCGTCTGATGGCAAGACTCACAAACATTACCTAAATGCCCCTACGTGGGTTGTATCGCCAGTAGTTAAGTTAGGGGTAGTCGAGTCATTTACCACTCTGGCGGGACCTGATATATAAGACATGAATGTGTGTGGATGGCTCTCTCTCTCTCCGCGACTTAGGGTTTCATTTCCTCCCTCCCATTTTCTCATTTTCGTAGCTATTTTTCTTCCATTTTCTCTAGACTAGCATGAGAGCTTCATGAGAGATTTGTTGAGAGGGATGGATGCTAGGGCAGCATGCTAGACCTTGTGAATCTCTCCTGGTTTGTATAGAAGATTCAGAGTTGTGTTTTTCGTGGTCTTTTTGTGCTTGTTTTCGTGCCTTTGTTCCCGGTGCGATTCCGCGGATTTGAGTGGGTTTCTCCCCGGATTTCTTTGAGGAAAACATGGATAGATGTCTCGCGCATCTTTGTGATAGATCTTGTGCCCTCAAACGCCGGGAAACCACTTCGATTCGAGTGTTTTCGTTCGGTGCTCAAGCTTTTGGTGGTGCTCAAAGGATTCGCGATTCCCGGTGATTTAGGGAGTCAGGGGGAGTTGACTTTCGGTGCTCAAACGATTGGGGGAGTTGACTTTCGGGGTCGGGTGTTTTCTGCTCTATCCGCACCTGGCGGACGGTCCGTGAGGACCAGGCGGACGGTCCGCGCCGCTCCAATTCGTCCCGTGTTCTTCGTGTTCTTGCTCGCCTTTCGTTTCGATCCGTCGCGATTTTGAGTTTCGGTTGGACGGAGTTTCGGACGGTCCGCAGCAGAGCGCGGACGGTCCGTGGGTGCCTGGCGGACAGTCCGCGTGCTCCCCGCAGACGGTCCGTGGTTCGTGGTGTGCTTCTGTTGGTTCTGTGTGATTTAACGGACGGTCCGCGGAGTAGGCCAGACGGTCCGCGGTGTTGGCGCGGACGGTCCGCGGTAGCAGGCCGGACAGTCCGCTAGGCCAGTGCGGACGGTCCGCCCCTCCTGGCCGGACGGTCTGCCAGAGCCTGTGAGCTTTGCTTCTTGGTTCGATTCCTCCCTTCCTTTCTCGTGCTTCCGCGTGTGCTTCAAGGAATCGTTCCTAAGGCTAGAGGTTGATCCATAACCTCATTGTCTTGGCGATTGGTGTGTGATTCGATCCATTGCTTGTGTGTGACCGGGATTTGACTAGGGCATAGGCCGGTTCTTTGGGAAGAATTTTTACCGGCTCCTATTCACTCCCCCCTCTCTAGTCGCCATCTGGTCCTTCAATTGGTGTCAGAGATTGGTGCCGGATTCTTTGCGACTTTGACAAGTCTCGAATCCTAAGATGGCGTACGTTGAGCGGGGCGGTCCGCCGCACTTCGATGGCAAGGGTTACCACAAGTGGGCGGCTCGTATGATGATCTTTCTTCGTGGAAAGTTGTTGGATTTCATTGTGCTTGACAAGACCTATGCTATTCCGGTCAACATCCATACTCTTATGGTGACCGATGCCGGTGCTAAGGCCAAGTATGAGGCTAATGCAAAAGCCGTTGATCACTTGGTCCGAAGCTTGTGTGATCCTGAGTTTGAGCGTGTTCGCCATTTGAATCTTGCTTGGCAAATTTGGGAAAAGTTGTTGGTTGCTCACGGTGGTGATAACCATGTGAAGGCTCGCCTCTTTGTCTCTTACCGAATGCAATATGAGAACTTCACTCCACTTCCCGGTGAGGACATTGATGAGATGTTTCAGAGGTTCACCGCCATCGTGAACAACATGAAAGCTAATGTTGAGGATTTCCCTTACACCGAGCATGATAAGGCTTTGAAGCTCTTGCATGTCTTGGACCCAAATGTTTGGGGTGCTAAGGTTGAGGCCATCAAGGAGTCTGGGCAATATTTGACTATTGAGTTGGATGACCTCTTCTCTAAGCTCAAGTCGGCTGAGGTTGACAGGAAGTTGCAATCCAAGCATGAGGGCTTGACTGCCATAGTCTTGCTCTTGTGGGCAGATCAAAGGGCAAATCTAACCCTTCCTGTCGACAGTTTTCCTTGTCTTCGCTTATGTCTATTCCAGATGAGGAGTTTGATGTGCTGGGCGAGGAGGAGCTGGCCTTGCTCTCAAGGAGGTTTGATCGACTACACGAGAGTCGGAGGAATGCAAGGCGGAGCTCAGGGACGTGCTACAAGTGTAGCAAGCGTGGCCAGTTCATCGCCGAGTGCCCGGAAGCGGAGGAGAACAAGTACAAGGTGAACGAGTACAAGGCGCACCCGAGGCGTGAAGACAAGTACTCCTCCAAGGGCAAGCACTTCAACAAGTCCAAGAGCAAGGACAAGGACAAGCGGCGACCGAGCAAGAGCGGCTACAAGAAGAACAAGGCAAGAGCGATGGTGGCCGGTGCGAGCGACGTCGACTCAAGCTCAAGCGACGAGCAGTCAAGCTCAAGCAGCGAAGATGAAGACGCCGGGAGGCGCAAGGGCAAGAAGAGTGCAAGCCGGAACCTCAGCGGGTTGAGCTGTGTGGCGCTTGAGGGCTTTTGTGGCATGGCCCATAGCTCAAGCAGCAAGAAGAGCGAGAAGGAAGACAGCGACTCCGACTCGGAGGATGAGGTAAATCGTGACCCCGACTCTTTGCTTGCTGAGATCGCTAGGTTGAATGGCTTGATTGACAACCGTGATAGTGTGCTAAGACATGCCAAAAAGATGACGAAAGATCTTAGGGCTCAACTTGAGAATGCTAGTGAGAAAGTAGAAGAGTTAGAGTGAAAATTGCTTGAATTGAAACTTGAGAATGACTCTTTGAAACTTGCACCTACTACTCCTGATGATGTTGAATGTCTTGAGTGTGATGCATGGTTGAATGAGATCAAGTTGCTTAATGAGAAGAATGCTTCTACTTTGGCTAAACTAGATGCTTTTAGGACTGAGTATGATGAGCTTAAGGCTAGACCTACTTTGCTTGGTGCTTGTAAATCATGTCCTACTATGCATGCTAAGCTTGTTGATGCTCGTTCTACCATTAGTTCTTTGGAAGCATCTTTGAAATCTCGTATTGCAAGTGCATGCTCTAGCTGTGATGAAGTTACTTTGCGCAATCTTGAACTTACTTCCCGTTTGGATGTCATCTATGAGGAGAATGACTATTTGAGGAAGGTGTTGGGTTGGTTGTCTGGACAGGAACCTCAATTGAAAATAATGATTGAGGAGTTCAAGAGAGCGGATGGTCGTGTTTTGGGTTTTGAGAAGTTGGGTGAGAAAGTGGGAGAGAACAGTGGGGAGAGTGTGTATGAGAAGTGTGTTGAGTCTAACCTCGAGTTTGAGGTGATCGGAGACATCCAAGTCCCACTTCCAAAAGCACCCAAGAACTCTTTCACACCAAAGCCCAACCACCTTTATAACAAGCTTGACACAACCCAGGATCCACCCAAATTCCCACCTAAGACAAATGACTTCAAGAAACTGGTGAGGTTTGTGAGTGAAAAGGGTGAGAAGCCTAGAGAGAAGCCAGAGCCAAAACCAAAACCCATCCCCTTCAGGTGTGAGTATTGTGGCAAGGAGAGGCATCTTGCGGAGTTTTGCTACAAGAGGAAGAGGGATGAGAGGCTTGCTAGGGAGCAAGCAAACCAGGACAGGTATCGCCAGTCTCATGGTATTCCTGAGCCTAGAGTGCCACTTCCACGGCGTGTGGGAAGTGTGAAGAGTGTTGGTAAAGTTGGAGCTCAGGGTGGTAGGTTTGTGAGGAGAGATGATGGTGTGCGTGCTGGTGAGAGGTTTGGTCGGGCTCGTGGTGGTTTTGCTGGACGTCCTCCTACTCGTCCTCAATACAGGTTTAGGGGAGATGATCGCAGCTTTGGGTTCCAGAGGAACTACGGACCACGTTTTCCCCCTCGTGGTGCTCGTACTCCTCCCATGGAACATGGGAAATTTGGTGGCAAGGGAATGATGTTTGCTAACCCCTCTTTTGAGCAGATGGCTTGACACTGGTTTAACTTTCTTTGTGCTAACCCCAGTGTCGAGTCGCTAGCTCATTCTCGTTCTTGTTTCTGACTGCAGGCAGGAGGCTTGGAGGACATTTGGTTGATCGACTATGGATGTTCTCGACACATGACTGGAGATAAGAAGTGGTTCTCCAGCCTCACCCCAGTGAAGGAAAAGATGTACATCACATTCGGGGACAATGGACGAGGAAGGGTGATGTCTGAGGGTGTTGTGCATGTGAGTGACAAGGTAACGTTGAAGAGAGTGGCTCTTGTGAAGTCTTTGGGTTTCAATTTGCTTTCGGTTTCTCAGTTGCTTGATGAGGATTTTGAGGTGCGTTTCAAGTCTGGCGAGTCTTGTTTGCTTGATTATCGAGGTGATCTTGTCTGTATGATCATCCCCGAGGGTCAGATTTTCAGGGCTGATTTCTCTCGTTCTTTGGGTCCTGCTTGCTGTTTCATGGCTGTTCCTTCTTCTGATTTGTGGAAATAGCATAGGCGGTTGGGACACTTGAGCTTAGATTTAATTTTCCGCTTGAGTGGTCTTGACCTTGTCCGAGGATTGCCGAGGTTGAAGTTTGAGAATGATTTGGTTTGTGCTCCATGTAGGCATGGCAAGATGGTAGCCACTCCCCATCCACCCCTGACCGATGTCATGACCGAGTGTCCGACAGAGCTGTTGCACATGGACCTTGTTGGGCCAGCTCGAGTTCACTCGGTGGGTGGGAAGTGGTACGTCCTTGTTGTGGTGGACGATTACTCTCGCTATGCTTGGGTGTTTTTCTTGGAAGACAAGAGTGAGACATTTGGTTTTGTTAGAGATCTGATCGCGAGGTTGAAAAACGAGAGGCATGGGAATGCTATTCTAGCTATTCGTAGTGATAATGGCTCAGAGTTTAAGAACTCTTGTTTTGATGCCTTTTGTCGTGATCTAGGTCTTGAACATCAGTATTCAACCCCTTATGTGCCCCCTCAAAATGGAGTCGTGGAAAGGAAAAATCGGACTCTTTGTGAGATGGCTAGGATGATGCTCGATGAGCACAGGACTCCTAGGAGGTATTGGGCTGAGGCGGTCAATACGGCTTGTCATGTTTCCAACAGGATTTTATTGCGAGCTTTCAAGAAGAAGACCTGTTATGAGCTTATGCATGGTCGGGCACCCATGGTGAGTGACTTCCGAGTTTTTGGCTGCAAGTGCTTTATTCTTAAGAAGGAAAAACTCGACAAGTTTGAGGCTAGGTCTAGTGATGGTATTTTCTTTAGATATGCTAACCACTCTAGAGCCTATAGGGTGCTTAACCTTGAGACTAACAAAATCATGGAGACTTGCGAGGTAACCTTCGACGAGACAATGCCATGTACCTCTCTTGGCTTTGAATGTGCAGGTGATGAAGAGATGGCCGAGGACCTCTTTGAAGAGGAGAAGGATGAAGCTGGAGATGATGATGGAGAGAACCATGCGCCTGAAGCTGAGTGTGTACCCACTACTTCCCCTACGACCACTACGGAGCGTGGACCGTCTACTTCATGGACAACGACGGTGCGACAAGAGGACCAGGCGAGAGAAGCTGAAGTTGAGGGGGAGGTAGTCTCGAGGCGTGAGGCTCCCCGGCGGATTCAAGAAGTGCATCCCCTGTCGAAGATCATTGGAAACATCGATGAACGCACTACACGGTCATGGTCCAGGAATTCCTCTCATTTTGCTCATGCTGCTTTTGTTGCCACTTTTGAGCCCAAGGACATTGGACATGCTTTATCTGATGCAAACTGGGTCAATTCTATGCATGAGGAGTTGGAAAACATTGAGAGGAACCAGGTGTGGGAGTTAGTTGAACCACCTCCAAATTGCCATTCTATAGGAACCAAGTGGGTTTGGAAGAACAAAGAGGGAGAGAATGGGATGGTTGTGAGGAACAAGTCCAGACTTGTTGCTCAGGGGTTTAGTCAGAAGGAGGGGATCGACTATGAGGAGACCTTTGCTCCTGTGGCCCGTCTTGAGGCAATTCGGATCCTTCTAGCCTTTGCCGTGGCTAAAGGGTTCAAGTTGTTTCGGATGGATGTGAAGAGTGCCTTTCGAATGGGGTCATAGAGGAGGAGGTGTATGTGAAGCGACCACCCGGGTTTGAGAGCGAGCCGTACCCACATAGGGTGTACAAAGTTGAAAAGGGCTCTGTATGGGTTGAAACAGGCGCCCCGTGCTTGTTATGGGAGATTGAGAGGTTTTCTGTTGAGGAGAGGGTTTGTGATGGGTACCGTGGATAGGACTTTGTTTCTCCTCAAGCATGGAAATGACTTGTTGATTGTTCAGATATACGTGCATGATATTGTCTTTGGTGGCTCGTCACATAACCTTGTTGCCAAGTTTGCAGATGAGATGAGCAGGGAGTTCGAGATGAGCATGATGGGCGAGTTGCAGTATTTTCTCGGGCTGCAGATCAAGTAAGTGAAGGATGGAACATTCGTGCACCAGACCAAGTACACAAAAGACATGATGAAGAAGTTCCAGATGCAAGATGTGAAGCCGATGTCGACTCCCATGGGGAGTATGGCCACTTTGGATGCGGATGAGGACGGAGAACCAGTGGACCAGCAGGAGTACAGGAGCATCATCGGCTCCCTCCTCTACTTGACGGCGACGAGGCCAGACATACAGTTCAGCATGTGTCTGTGCACTCGTTTTCAGGCTTCGCCGAGACATCACATCGACAGGCCGTCAAGAGAATCTTCAGGTACCTACAGTCTGCCCCTGGTCTTGGCCTTTGGTATTCGTCCTCCTCGACTCTTTCTCTTCATGGTTTTTCCGATGCGGATTTTGCTGGTTGTCAAGTCGAGAGGAAGTCTACTTCTGGTACTTGCCAGTTTCTTGGTTCTTCGTTGGTTTCATGGTCTTCCTGCAAGCAGTCTAGTGTAGCTTAGTCTACCACCGAGGCGGAGTATGTTGCAGCCGCGAGTTGTTGTTCCCAGCTGTTGTGGATTTCAGACACTTTGAGAGACTTTGGTGAGGAGTGCACCCAGATCCCACTTCTTTGTGATAGCACCAGTGCCATAAGCATAGCCAAAAACCCAGTGCTTCACTCCAGAACCAAACACATAGAAGTGAGGTATCATTTCTTGAGGGACAATGTGGAAAAAGGAACCATTGTGTTGAGCCATGTCCCTACCCAAGATCAGCTTGCAGACATTTTCACAAAGCCTCTCGACCAAGCTACATTTGTGCGCTTGCGGGGGGAACTTGGGGTTTGTTGCCCTTTCTAGTTGATTCTTGGGGGATTTCCTTTTTGTATCATATGTATCATACCATGTCTTACTTTGATGTATATACATGCTTTGCTTGATGTATAAACCATGGTAGGATAGCCATCTTGTCATATATCATGTTGCATTTGTATCATATTGCATTTTAGGACGATGAGCTTCTTTCATATGCCATATTTGAGTTTCTTTGGATATTTGTGAGATATTGGTCATATGTGTGGAGAAATGGTGATGTGAGGCTATGCTCTTGGAATATTTGAGATATATGTGTGGTGAGATAGCCCTTTTTGAAATAAATGCTAATCTTGACTAATTTTTTGGTGAAATGTGCTCCACTCATGTGTAGTAGTGTATCCATGTCACGTTTTGGTCTAAATGTGCTTTCCATGCTTAGATTGTGCTTGGATGCCTTTTTCTTGCATTTGGGCCAAAGGCCGAATATCATTGTGAATGTTTAGCCTATGTTGCATTCATGGGGGAGCATAAGCTTTTTTTTGCCGCAAAGGCACTTCATGTACCATGAAATGATTTAATCTTGAAAAGAAGTGTATAATGCTTGAAAAATGCTCCATCCATCATGTCTATGCTTAAAATGTCTTATCTTTCACAAATGGGTGCAAAACATGTTGCATGATGTTCACCAGTGGAGAAGTCTCCCCGAAGTGGACACATGGCTCATGAGCTTTGACATGACATGCTTTGCTTTATGGGTGTTTGCCATGATCTTTTGCTGAGAATTTGATATCCTTGTATGATCTTTGAATGGTACGCATGTTTGTGGCTCAAGTGTGACATGGATAGGCTTTTACATGTGAAGCGAGCCTTCTTTTGGTAAAACTGCTTAAATCTGGAAATTTTGCTTTGTCACATGCTTGTATTTCCTATATTACTTGTGGCAATGCTTTGACTATGCTATGATTCCTATGTGTGATCTTTGTCTCATTTTTAGCCTTTGACACTAGATTTGGCCTATTTGAGAAGCTCATGTAGATGTTTATATGCTTTGTTTTGCATTTCTGCATCTTCACCTTGATTCATACATTGTCAACAATTGGGAGAAGAGGTGAGATTAATGCAAATTCAGAAGGGGTGAGCTAAAATTTTGGAAGATTGCATCCACATGTTCAGGGGGAGCTTGCATTTGTTTAGGGGTAGCTTTCTTGCTGTTTTTAGTGTGGAGTTTGTGCTTTGCTTGGCTTGTGACCTTTCTTTGCCTTTCTTTGGTTTTGGTTATGAGTTGAGCTTCTTTGTTTTTCCTTTCTTCTTCCTTTCTTTCTTTCTCTGAATTTCATTTCGCGTTGTGTGTTGTCAATGCACTCATCAAGGGGGGGATTGAGGACTAGGAGCATCCCAGTGGTCGATGGATGACCGCTCCTCAGTGATGAGTGATTGACAACGGGTGTTGGACTGACTCTTGGCTTAGTGCGCAGGTGTAGGCTGCGGTCTTGTTCGTGTTATTGCAGGTGAAGAACGGGCGCGAAAGGTCTTCAGCCTTGAGGGGCCTCCGGGAGATGGAGAGACAAGTAGGCTCGGTTCGAGGGACCTGGTGGACAGCGAGACTGGGTGCGGGCCACATGGTGGCGACACGAGCAAGACGAAGTCATGGACAATCGAACCGGTGCACGGTGGCAGTCGAGTTAAGTGGTTTGGCGGGAGGCCGGACCGAGCACGCGGGGTTTGGTGGTTTGCCCACAAAACCATCGGAGGACGGTTTCTTGGTTTGGTCCTGAAAACCAAGTCCGAGGGCCCAACACGACGGAGACGGGATCCGGGCGTGTCGGGAAGCTTCGAGGCGGAGGACACGCGGCGGGATCACATGGCTTGCGTCGGGAGGACGCGGGGTGCGGCAAAGGCGTGGCCGTCCGATGGCAAGACCCACAAACATTACCTAAATGCCCCTACGTGGGTTGTATCGCCAGTTGTTGACGGATAAAAGACGTATCCCTCTACGATCCGCAAGCGTACGGACCCCACACCTTTTTCACCACGGGATTCCCAAGGTTCTTGTCAATCCGCGGAGCAATGGGATTACAAGCGTTCGATCAACAACGACACACTAGCTACTAAAACTCTAACTACTATTATACTAGAAAACAACTAAACTACACTTGAGAGAATGATAAACGATCAAGATAGAAGACACTCGCCCACGGGTCTACGATACTAGAGCATGCAATCGCTTAAAGACATGAAAAACCAATCTAATCTATCGGGGTTGTGACCACGGTTTCGCCCTTTCCCTCCTCTCGTACTGTCACTACGCGAAGGTATTCATGACTAGACCTTTGATGGCCACGGCGTATTGAATGGATCCAAGGAAGCATTGAGGCCTTACTCCCTTTACGGCATGGTTGCAAACCTAGCATTAAAGTATATTCAACACAAGATGATAGATAGATAATCCGACAAAGTGCGATTACATCTCAAGATCGATTACAACCCATGGACGAATGAGAAGATTACCCCATCAAGGTGTCGATCATGGCACCGTTGATCATGGTTTCCCTTCCGCCGTGTCTTCCTTCTTCTCCACGAGAGGGTGCTTCCTTCGAGGTGGTTGATCTCCCGCCGGGAGATCCTCCTCCTCTCTCTCTTAGCTTGTGGATGGCCTTCGCGGTGCGAATGACTCCTCCTCCCGGTATTGGCGGCGCCTCGGGGGTTTTAGGGTTGAAGATCCTTCGAGGGCAAGGAAAACGGGACCGAACCGTGCGGAAGTGGGCCGGGCCGGCCGGCCTGGGCCGGCCGGCCCAGGCCCAATTCGGCCCAGTTCGGTCCCCCTTTTGCTCCGTGGGTCCTCGTGCACTTATGTACTTCGCCCCCTCCACTTGCATGATTTTGATGCTGTTATCCTCGCGTCCAAGATGGAGGCTCTCTTTGCATGAAGTTTGATCTTTTACGCTTCAATCCCCGGGGGTGTTCCTCGTAGCACTTCGGTCCTCGCCACCATTGGAAGTGATTTCAGCAAGCTCATGAACACGAACAAGACTCCATGAATGCTCCTTTGAACTTGTTGCGAATCCGTCCTTTATGTCCATGTTTTCCTACATAAACACAACACTTCCAAATGCATGCACAAAGATGAACTTGTTATATGGTTAGTGTGCCTAGTGGCGGGTTAGTTTCATAATCAAATCCAAACCAAAGTGTAATGAACATGCTACATGCTAGGTGCACCAAAATACACCGTCAACATCTCCCCCACACTTAGCTCTTGCTCGTCCTCGAGCAAGTACTCATAAAAGAATTTTGTCCAACGTGTGTAATCGTGTATCATTAATCCTCCTTCACAAGTTAGTCAATATTTTCATCTTTAATACATAAACACAAAGTAATGATAATCAAACATAAACATGGGCGTTTAGAATTTTTACCACGTCAAGATTTACCCCACAACTCAAACCCTTCACTTGAAGTCTTCAATTTCAGCCATGCTTACTCCTTTGCTTCCATCGGAGGGTTTTTATGGTTTTCAAAACAAAAATTCCTGCAACAAGTATTAGACAAAAATCCTTATGAAGTGGCTATCCTAACCAAGTTTTATAAAACTCTCACCTCCCATTAATCTCTCATATATCATGTAAACTGGAGCTATAGGTAGGGCTAGCGCAATCAACACAAGTATTGTCAAACTAAGAACTTCCTCTAATGGTCGTTTACCTTTCAAAGCCAATGATCATGAGAATTAACCATATGTAAGCATATCAAGGATGAGAAGATTTAGAATGGTGGACATGTGCAAGGGCAAAAGAAAATTGTGACTACAAGGCACCAATGATGTCCTCGTTGTCGGATTGCACATGGTTGGAAATAGAGTAAAAGTTTCATCTCACAATCAGCGTGACACCCTTCATTACACTTTATTTTTTTTCTTTTCTTTCACTTGATCCATCCCTCTCATATCTTCATTGCTACCTCATCTTTTCCTCTTTTTCTTTTTTCATTCACATATGATTTTTTTTCTTTCTTTCTTTCTTTCTTTCTTTCTTTTCCATACACATACTTTTTCTCTTTATTTTTCTCTCTCTTGACAACTTTTCAAAGCTTTCAATTCTCTCTTTCCTCGCATGCATACGATCTGAAATTTTAAATAAATCATGCTAGAGACGAGACGAAACTTTGAAAATAGGTTGTGTTCAAGGAATATGATGTACAAAAGAGATGTATAGGGTTGGGTATGGAATTCAGCGATATACGTGACTTCCGTTGTGAAAGTCACGTTACCGAATATATGACGAGGCTAGCAACAAAAGATAAGCACAAGGACATGATCATTGCTCGAAATTAAAACTCACCAAGAGAGAAGGGTCCTAGCCTAACTCATCGTGCTAATCACACTTATGGTGGAGCGAAAAAAATAAACTTAGCTTTGGATAGGAATTTTTTTCTTACTCTCAACTTGGAAAAAGAGGTTTTGCTAACCTTTATTACAAGGGTTTTAAAATAATTTTCAGAACTGAAATCCTCCAATCTTTAGCATCGAAGTGCGGTATGGGTACTTTAAGTAGTAGCGATTCCACTAAGCACCACGGTAAACGTTTTTCAAACCACATACTTGTGTTCATATATCAAGAATCGAAGATTAAAGAAACAAGTAAATAAAGATAAACAATACATAAAACACAAAGATATATATAAAGACTCTTTTTATTTGATTTTCTTGACTCAACACTAATTTAAGACACTTGCAAAAATTTTAAAATAGACTCAAAAACTAAAGACTCATTAAAACACTAAGACTCTCACACGAAGATTAAACCGAACCTAAACTTGAAGTTCAAAAGCTAAGGCTAGCGAGCTAGCTCTCCCCCACACTTAAAACATACGACGTCCTCGTCGTATCTTACAAAAATCCTAAGGGGAAAACTAGATCTAGTGGTACTTCAAGCAAGTTTTGCACCACTTGCCTCTCATGTTTCCAACCATGCCGAAAAGTTTGCGCACGTTACGGTTAAGGAACTTGTAGTCATCTTCAACTACGCGCTCCAAGTCCTCCATACGCCGCTTCATCGCTTCCATGGCTTGGAGACATTCGTCGGCCGACGTGTAGAGATCCGCGATGGATTGACGGCAAACTCGACAGCACACCGGATGCAATCCGAAGGGGTCGTCGTCGCCATAATCTCCACCGTTGTCACCACCGTCGTCGCCACCTCCATTGTCGTTGCCTTCGCCACCGTCGTTGCCGTCGCCTTGGGGCCTTCGGGAGTCCTTTCATTGGGACGCTCATCCCAATCATCATCATCTCTCCCACGCCCGCCCACGAGCTCGGGCTACGATCGTCGGAGTAGTCGCTATCCCCATAATCCTTAGGCTCTGGCGACACCTCCTTGTAATCTTTGCGCTTGATGCCTTGGAGGCATGCCGACCTTCGGACGGGTGTAGGGACCTCCTCTCCTTCGACGGGATTGCGAGATGCAAGAGCTCCGGTCGGAACACGTCCTCCGCAACGGATGCGTGCGGTCCTCTTGACGGGTAGCTTGAGCTCGCATCGCATCGCCTCCTCCATCGATGGCTTCTTGGCTTCTAGCTTCAACTCTAAGCTTCTTGGAGGCACAATGGCTGCTACAAGGGTGCAACACATTGCTTGAAAGGTTTGATTCTCGAGCTCCCAATTCGGCCAAATAAATAGTCCCGAGAGAAAAGCCCTGGGAACCTTATTTTCCTTTTTTACACTTCCCTTAAAATTTTCCGACCAAACAAGGAAGTCAAAAAGGAGCAATTCGGGCGAAATTCGGCATCATCGGGCGTCGGGCCCCTCCGGGCCGGGCCCGCACGGGCCGGCGGCCCACCCCCCTCGGGGGCCGGGCGGTCCGGGTTTTTGCATACCGCCCTATTTTTTTCTTCCTTAGCCCATGGGAAAAAGTTGGCCCGGAAATCTTCGCGAAAAACTCCGTAAAAACTAAAAGAAAAATTATTTACAGAAGTTGATGCCTTGTTTTTCGTCCTAAGCGGGACGTTCGGGCTCTTCCTCCATGGTGAAGACGTCAACATGGTGAAGGGGCACGACATCGGGTTCGTAGTAAACCTTAAGCCGCTGTCCATTCACCACAAATTGATCGCCGTTTATATCCATAATGGTTACCGCTCCGTTGGAGAACACCGAATGCACAACATAAGGTCCATCCCACTTGCTTTGCAATTTCCCCTTTCCGAAGGTTTTAAACCTCGAATTGTAGAGGAGGACCTTCTCTCCTTCTTTAAATTCTTTTTTCTTCAATCTTTTATCATACCACCTTTTGATTCTCTCCTTGTATATGCTTGCGTTTTCATATGCTTTCAACCTCAACTCCTCTAGCTCGCTTATTTGAATTCTTCGTTTCACCACCGCGGCATCGAGATCAAGGTTCATCTCTTTTATCGCCCAATAGGCTTTATGTTCCAACTCAACCGGAAGGTGGCAAGCTTTTCCATAGACGAATTGATAAGGGGTCATACCTATCGGTGTTTTAAATGCCGTTCGATAAGCCCATAAAGCTCCGTCTAATTTCTTTGACCAATCCTTGCCTCCCTTCTCTATGGTTTTGTTGAGTATGCTTTTTAATTGCCTATTTGACGTCTCCGCTTGTCCGTTGGTTTGTGGGTGATAGGCCGTGGAGACCCTATGCTCAATTCCCAACTTGGACAAGCACTTTTTGAAGTTCTTCCCAGTGAAATGAGTTCCTCCATCACTTATCAAGATCCTCGATGTACCGAAACGGGGAAAAATCACGTTCTTGATCATAGTGATGGACTCCTCCGTGGAAGCTTTACGACATGGTATAGCCTCTACCCACTTGGATACATAATCAACCATAACAAGTATATACTCGAATCCAAATGAGTTTTTAAAAGGCCCCATGAAGTCTATGCCCCATACATCGAATATGTCGATTTGTAAGTTGTATTTCAAAGGCATAGAATTTCTTTGAGAGATGTTTCCGGTTCTTTGGCATTCGGGGCATGACACAACATATCTTTTAGTATCTTCATGCATCTCTGGCCAATAGAATCCGCTCGACCATACTTTTGCTTCGGTTCGAAAATGGCTATAGTGTCCACCGTACTACGCGGAGTGGCACTTCCTTAGAATCTCAACCCTCTCTTCTCTTGGCACACATCTTCTCATCACTCCATCATTGCCAAGCTTGAAGAGGTATGGTGCATCCCAAAAATATTTCTTACTTTCGGAGATTATCTTCCTTTGAGTGTTCTTATCTAAATGATCGAGGGGCATCTTTCGAATTGCTCGAATGATGTCGATCATCCAAGTATCTTTATCAAGCACTCTATAGAGGTGGTCATCTCTCATCTTATCTTCTATGGGCTCTTTATCATCTTGTCCACGATTCATCCTAGACAAATGATCGGCCACAACATTCTCCACCCCCTTTTTATCACGAATTTCAACATCAAACTCTTGGAGAAGAAGGATCCAACGAATCAAATGTGGTTTAGCTTCCTTCTTAGCCAAGAGATACTTGATGGCTGCGTGATCGGTGTAAACAATGACTTTCGAGTTCACGATGTAAGATCTGAATTTTTCGAAAGCGAATACCACCGCTAGCAACTATTTTTCCGTAGTGGCGTAATTTAATTGTGCCCCACTAAGAGTTTTGCTAGCGTAGTAAACGGCGTGAACTCGGCCTTCCTTTCTTTGACCCAAGACCGCGCCTACGGCGTAGTCACTTGCGTCACACATGATCTCGAAAGGTTGGCTCCAATCCGGAGGTTGGATGATGGGAGCACTCACCAACGCATTTTTCAAGGTCCGGAATGCCGCTAGACACTTCTCATCAAAGTCGAAAGCCACATCCTTTTGAAGAAGGTGCGTTAAAGGCTTAGTGATTTTCGAGAAGTCCTTTATAAATCTTCTATAGAATCCGGCATGGCCTAGAAAGCTCCTTAAGGACTTAACATCCGTAGGAGGTGGGAGTTGCTCAACCGTCTCTACCTTAGCCTTGTCCACTTCAATTCCTCTCTCGGATATAACATGTCCGAGCACTATGCCTTGCTTAACCATGAAGTGGCACTTTTCCCAATTTAAAACCAAATCTACCTCCGCACACCTTGTAAGGACCTTTTCTAAGTTTGCTAAGCAATCCATGAACGTCTTCCCGTAAACGGAAAATTCATCCATAAACACTTCAACAATTTCTTCGATGAATTCCGAAAACACGGCCATCATGCAATGTTGAAAAGAGGCCGGAGCGTTGCATAGGCCGAAGGGCATCCTTCTATATGCGAACGTTCCGTAAGGACACGTAAACGTTGTCTTATGTTGATCTTCCGGGTGAATGGGAATTTGCATGAACCCCGAGTATCCATCGAGAAAGCAAAAATAAGCGTGGTTTTCTAACCTCTCGAGCATCTCGTCTATGAACGGTAGGGGAAGTGATCTTTCTTTGTCGCTTTGTTAAGCCTACGGTAATCGATACACATCCGCCACCCGGTCACGGTTCTTTGCGGTATCTACTCGTTCTTTTCATTCTTCACCACGGTCAAACCTCCCTTCTTCGGTACACAATGTACCGGGCTCACCCATTCGCTATGCGGAGCGGGTAGATGATTCCGGCATCAAGTAACTTGATAACCTCTTTCTTTACTACCTCTCGCATGGCATGGGTTAGCCTCCTTTGATGGTCCACTACAGGCTTACATTGGTCTTCCATTGGTATACGATGAGTGCAAAAGGCCGGGCTAATACCTTTGAGATCATTAATTGAATATCCAATCACCTTCCTATGTTTTTTTAATAAAATCAGCAACGCTTCATTTTCTTCGGGACTCAACTCGTCGCTCACAATGACTGGATAAGTTTTGTCTGGGCCCAAAAATTCATATTTTAATCCCTTGGCAAAGGTTTAAGGTCTACCTCAGGCACTTGTGGCTCCTCGGTTTGATTTCTCCTATGTCTTCGAATTTCTCTTCCTCCATACTACCATCATGCGGCTCTAAGCCTTTTGTTGCTTCCTCTAGTTCTTCATCTTGTTGATTACTAATTTGATTTTCCATCGCTCTTTGCAGCGGGTCTCTAAGGGTTTCAACAAAACAAATACTATCTATCACTTCTACTTCTTCATCTTCGGGAGGAAAAGGTGTAAGGTGTTTAGAAGCACGAAGAAAATTATATGTGTACTTTGTTCCATTAAGGTTCAATGTTACTTTGCCTTCTCCGGCATCTAACACGGCATCAACCAACTTAAGAAAAGGCCTACCTAAGATTATATGATCAGAATTACTATGGTAAGCATCAATAACAAAGAAATCGGTTGGTATGCAGTTTCTAGAGATTTTTACTTTCATGTTGCAAGCAATACCTAGAGGTTTGATAGTTCTACCATCTCCCATAATTAATTTCGTTAATGTTGGAGCTAAGTCTAGGTTGTGGTATTGAACTTTATCGTAAATTTTAGAAGATAGAACACTTACTTGGGCTCCGATGTCGCATAAAGCTTTGCATTGAACTCCGTTGATCTCGCAACTCAAGTGCGGCGTCATCTTCTCTTCTTCTTCGGATCCTATCGAGTAAATTTCAGCGAGGCGAGCGTATGGTGATGCTTCGGGCTTGATCCCCATGATTCTCTTGACCTCGGCAATATGTTCCGGATCCACCACGTCATCTCCAAAGATCTTTTCAAAAATCTCACCGGTGGTTTCGAGGTCGTATGAATTTTTAGCTTTCTTCTCCGGTGGGAAATCCACTTCCAATGCTCTTGCCATCCCCTTTTGATTAGGGAACGGTCTTCTCTTGTCGAATACTTCTCCGTAATCAATAGGAACCCAATCCATTGGTTCAAACTCCCTTAGTGGCTTCGCGCTTGACATGCTTCTCTTGTTCGTCTCCTTTGGTGCGGCGAAGTTGACGTTTGGTGTAGTTCTTGACTTGATGTGTTCTTGTTCAAGCTTTTCCATGATCGGTTCCTCTTTTGTGACTTCCGGGGTTGCCTCTTTAGAAAAATCAGCAAGCTTCTTCTTCCTTGAATTGAATTCCGGCTCTTCCGCAAGTCTTGTTTCCCAATCTCTTCGCATGGCAGCCGCTTTACTAACATTTTGTAGAAGTTGGGCGGCTTCCGTGAGTGTTTTCTCCATGAGATCCCCACCTGCACACATTTCGACGTGTCGCATGCAACTAGGGGTTAGGGAAAAGAAAAATGTATGCAAGAGTACGTCACCGGTGAAGCCGAGTTTTGGTCCTTGTTCGATTAATTCATTAAACCTATCCCCGGGCTTGGTCTATCCCTTCCTCTTCTCCTTGCATGAAGGTGATCACTTGCCTCCTTAGATGTTGAACCTTGCTAATTGGAATGAACTTCTCGCAAAACTTCTTTGTCAACTTGTTCCAATTGCCTTCAACTTCAAAGGACGCAACCGAATACCATGTCTTTGCTTTGCCGGCAAGTGAGTAGGGAAAGAGATTCCATTTGAACCATTCATCGGGAACTCCTTCTTGACGCACCGTGTTGCATATTGTCGTGAAATCCCTTATGTGTCTATATGGGTTCTCCGTAACCATCCCTTCAAATGGGATTTTCCGCCACCATCTTGATGATCTTGGATTTAATTTCATACTTGGTCGCTTCGAGCTTCGAATCTGACTCTTGTACTTTTATGTGTTCACATCGAGGGCTAGCGTAATCCCTTAATGATTTCTCCGGTTCTTCCACGGGTTGATTAACGAACTCCATCTAGACAATAAGATAAAAACAAAAACAAAAAAGAAACAAGTGTTTTTCTGGATAATATATGTTAGATATAGCAAATAAAAGATAAACTAAAATATAAAACTAAGTTAGATGCAAATCAAACGATGTAAACTAACTTGCTCCCCGGCAACGGCGCCAGAAAAAGGGGCTTGTTTACGGATAAAAGACGTATCCCTCTACGATCCGCAAGCGTACGGACCCCGCACCTTTTTCGCCACGGGATTCCCAAGGTTCTTGTCAATCCGCTCAGTAAGGGGATTACAAGCGGTCGATCAACAACGACACACTAGCTACTAAAACTCTAACTACTATTATACTAGAAAACAACTAAACTACACTAGAGAGAATGATAAACGATCAAGATAGAAGACACTTGCATGATTTTGATGCTGTTATCCTCACGTCCAAGATGGAGGCTCTCTTTGCATGAAGTTTGATCTTTTACGCTTCAATCCCCGGGGGTGTTCCTCGTAGCACTTCGGTCCTCGCCACCATTGGAAGTGATTTCAGCAAGCTCATGAACATGAACAAGTGTTGACGGTGAAAATCCGTCAACCTAGCCATGAGTTTACCTTCGGTGTTGGCATGACTTTTGTATCTTATTCATTGGTACTAACCCCCGTGGTATAACAAGTTCACTTGTGCATGTCGGTTTTGGAGTTGTGTGTTTACGCAGGGTTTTAACGTTGAAAGCAAGACTTCCGGGATAAGTTCATTAAGCACCTCATGACAAGACCTTGAAGCCCGATACAAGTCGAGCAATGAAGTGAACATGACTCCAAGAGCCCAAGGACCAAGCCCGAGAAGATGATAAACTCCGAGGACCGAACCGAAAAGTGCCGAATCTTGCAAGACAAGGAGTTGAGTCCAATTCGGAGAGAAACCGACGTCAAGGGCCCACATGCAAAAGGGGAGAACATCTAGAAGACGTGGGAAGCAACACGGCGAAGCAGCCGCGGGATGGGCCGAGTTGGGCCCGAGCCGGCCGGCCCGGCCCAATTCGGGGCCCAATCGGCCTCTCCTTTGACCTAATTGCTTCTCGGGCTATAAATAGCCCCCCCGACCGAGAGCCACGCAGAACGGAAGTCGTATTCCGCCGCCGAGGAGCAGAGAAGCTTGAGGGACACCAACTTGGAGATGAGGGTCGTGCTAGTTGCCTAGGGTTTCCCTAGCCGACGTGGGAACCTTGCATGGAAGACCACGTCGGAGCTCCGGAGCGAGGATCAAGATCGAGGGAGGGCCCCGGTGGTGATCTTGTTCATGTAATCATTCATGGTGAAGTTTGTAAGTGAATCCGATTTCTAGCGATTAAGTGCCTTCTCGATGATTTTGATTTCTTCTTGGTTTTGCTTCTTCTACGATCTAGTCTATAGCTAGATTACATAGGGTGCTCTTGTAGCCGCGGTGGCTAGAGGTGCATACCGGACCGGCCAAGTGATTTCAACTTGTTCTATCGAACTCGCCCTAAGCTCCCCGCATGAATAGGGATACGTTGTGACGAACGGGGGTCTCGAAAGGCGGATGTTTTCGGAGTCGGATGGGAAGGCCACGATTTAAAGATGCTTTTAATGAGATTCGCTTTACTATCTTCATCTATCTTGTTTGGAGCTACAACATAAGCATGATCTAGATTTTCTAGATTGGTTATCTCTTGCTTTCTCTTGCTACCTCTTTAGTAGATTAGATTAGATTCGTTTTCTTTATGAGTTAGTAGATTAGATGCAACTTACCTTCATAAGATAGCTTACCTTGCTTTACTAGATTGAATCCTTGCGTTGCACATTGTTCCACGGATTCGATACCTTGGGTTCACCACTCGAGGGAAGAAGGGTCCCTTGACTACGACGGGAGACTTGTCCGCTTGCAAGTCACAAACGAACTTTGATACAAATATTAACCGTCAACAAGCCCCTTTTTCTGGCGCCGTTGCCGGGGAACAAGCAATCAAGATCCGATCTAGTATCGCTTACCTTTCAGTTTTTCTTTTTGATTTTCTTTTGCATCTCTTATGTTTGATCATCCTTGAAAAGAAAAAAAGAGTCAATCTAATCTAGTTTTGATTAATCCCAATTTTTCTTTTGTTAGATTTTTGTTTTATCACTAACCCTAACCGGAGATGGTTGGCTACCTCTCCAAGAAACCCAAAACTTTTTTGTGGATGATCCAGGAAAACTTTACAGGCAAAGGTGACGTGCAACACAAGCTCGAAGGACCATCAAAATCTCCAAGGGAATCACCACCTCCAAGTCAAGACGCCGGAAGGCCGTTCAAGATCAAGACGAGGATGGAGAAGATGGAGACGGAGAAAGAAGCTCAACACCTAAAGGCTACCAAGGCAAGATCCACATGCGGGGTGTTCATCGTGATGAAGATGTTAGAGACGCAAGTGGGACAACTTGCCGGACAACCGATTGGTGACAAAGAAGAATATCCGAGACAACTCCAAGGTCCCAAGACGGCGAAAGGCTACTCAAACTCATTCGGGAGAGATGAAGGATCACACTAGGGACCATGAAGATCACGACCGAAGGACCGGAGTTCGAGATGCCGAGCCACAAGGAAGATGTTGCATCCGTCAAGACCAAAGGACAAAGCCAGCCTGTGAAGACCAAAAAAAATTGACTAAGCCAAGTGGGTACCCAAGATTGCAACGCCCACAAAGAGCGTTGATCCGGAGTAATCAAGTGAAGAAGTCTAGCCATGGACTATAAACGAAGCGCTAGGCGGGAGGCAACCCGTTTCGTCAAGTCAAGAATAAGCTACCGGGAGGACAACCCGATTCCAGGTTTTTCAAGTCTTTTTAAATTTAATTCAGTTTTGAATCTTACTATGCAAAACCTTAGACTTAGAATGGTTGATCAATAATAGAGACATAATTCTTGGTTGAATATTTTGCTTGATCATAAACCCTTTACATGAACCATCCTATGTGATTGTTTGCTTCTTTTTCGAGAAACCACAACCAAAACCAAAAAAATTTCAGAACCTAACTCAACCCTTCACCCTCATTATGGTGCTGTGGTTGACTTGTTTTTCATGCTAAAAACACACGAGTAGAGCCACGACTTGTATCTAGATGTTATTTAAATTTCAGCATGTGGTAGGACTCGCGTGAACCTAGAAACTTGATTTTTGGTTGGTTAAAAAATCCATATCCTTGGTTTCTCTAATATTAGAATTTTTCTAAGCCTCACTTAATTTTATTTCATTCAAAATCTCTCTCATCTAATCAAAATTAGGACCTAAACCTATGCCCCCATGATCAAGCCGGGAAAAGCTTGCTCTCAACTAATGAAGGCAGACTATACCGGTGAGACCGAAATCGACGTAATAAAAAAATATTTTCGACTCACATTTGTTTTTAATGGTTTAAAAACTTCTCTAAAATTATGTTCGAGCTCTTGCATGACTCTGAAAAATATTTTTAAATTTCGAAATTAGAGGAGTGCTTAGCCTTAAAGGGAGGCAATCTAGTTAACCTAACCATGCATGCACCATGATACATCACGGGATGCCCCTCCAACATATTTAAACCACATGCAAAGTACAAGCATGGGGGGCAGCCAAGGCTTTGTTTTGTAGGAATATCATGGATGCATGTGAGGCAAGGGAGTATGGAAGTGAGTCAAAGCGAAAACATCAAGTGGAAGGAGCAATAATGCAAGCGAAAAAGTGGACGGGAACGTTTGGAAGGTGTACGCGATCACGAAGCAACATGAATGCACTAGAGAAGAACCGAGCCAAGAGGAGGAGAGAGGTAAGTCTTTCATCCAACTCTTTGATCGTGTGTTCTAGTTTCTAGGCCGGAATCACCTTAGACTTAGCCATCCACCGCGTTTGTTTCGTGCAACAAATCATATCCTTAATCCACTCAAAGTCCAGACTCCAAAATAATATTTGTGTACCTTGTTACCGGGTGAAAACCCCGGATATTTATTTGTGAGGGAGAGTGCTGCAATCATGGAAGAAAACTACAAGCCTTTTCACCAAAGAAGAAGGGATCATCGTCGTCTAAGCCATCATCGACAACCTCTTCGAGGAGGCACTCGGTTTCCGAGTTTCCTCGGAGTATGGAGGAGGACACGGCACCGCCGAGGAAGAACCACACTCTTCTCCTTGGTGGCATGAGGGCCACACAAAACTCGTTTATTAGGTTTACCAAACTTCAATAACATATGGAGGAGCCGCCTGTCCAACCTCGCCACTTGACACGATCATCCGCTCCACCTCCATACGCTCCGCGGTATTCCGAGGGGTATGTCATCATGACGGAGGAGTAGGAGAAGAAGCTCGCTCGCCTTAAGTAGAGGCTTGTAGCGAACGTCGACATCGACGACCAAGCTCTCCACATATTGGGTTTCACACGGGACACCGGTGCAATTCTCTAACGGAGTGTCGGCAAACACCCACAAGGAATTCGCCTAGGAAATTTTCGTGACCATGGCGCATACCCTTGATGAAGGAGTGCTGAGTCTCTCATTCCGTTGGAGGGAGCCCACAAGTGGAGAAGAAGGAAGACACCGTCGGAAGGGTAACCTTGATCAGTGATGTTATTTCTAGCACCTTGATGGGGTAATCTCCTTTCATCCATGGGTTGCAATCGGTCTTGAGATGTAATCGAACTTTGTTGGATTATCTATCTATCATCTTGTGTTGAAAATACTTTAATGCTTAAGGCTAGCAACCATGCCGTAAAGGGAGTAGAGCTCCAATGCTTCCTTGGATCCATTCGACACAATCCCCGATAGATCAGATTGGTTTTCATGTTCGAAACGATTGCATGTCTAGTATCGTAGACCCATGGGCGAGTGTCTCCTATTTTCAAAAGGGAGCTCCGGAACAAGTATGTGCATGAAGGCACATGGGAAAGTTTTTGGAGTATGATCACGGGAAGAGACCATCAACGAAGAAATACTATCCGGAACCCCATCATCCAAGTGTGTCACTTTTGTGCAAGTGGATTTTTGGGAGAACAAGAGAGACAAAGATAACCAACACGGAGTTGAATTGGATTTACTCGCAGCCAATCAACCCCACTCACCTATGATCAACCGGTGGTGTTGTTAAGCAACATCGAGTTCGGAAGATATTGGTTCGGGGTGTTGCCTCTCCATATTGGCTATCTCTTTAAAACCGGGTATTACAAGGAACCCGAATCATCTCCTACCCAGGACTTCCCTAGGAATATATGAAGAAAGGAAAATATAAGAGTGAAGATGAGAGAGGAGGCTTCCGAGTGGCCTAGGTGAATTTGCCCCTTCCGGATTGAAGATTAAGACTTTTCTTGAGGGGAAGAAGATCGGTTAGAGGAAGGACTTCTTGTGCCGGCGAAGAAAAAAATAATAAAAGAAAAGAATTATAGGAGAAGGATCTTCTATGGCCCAAGAAGGAGGTGCACAACAAAATTATGTCCCACCATTCGGAGAAATTCCGGCATCGTCAAATTACTACGGTGGTGTACCAATGCAAGCATGGGGGAGTGGTGCAGCCATACCCCCACGATTTTTGCGGTGCCCAACGTAGCCTTTGCGGAGCCATATGCACACCTTCCTCAACCACAACAAAATGTGGCCACCATTGGAGGATACGCTGCAAGGAACGTGCAAATTATTGCAGCCATCCTAACCAATGCAAATCAAATGGGTGAAGGAAATGCAAACGTCGCTTATATGCTTGAACACCTTCACCTAGCACCGTCGGACAATTCATAGGAGGAGTGGTGCATTCCTATTGCAAGTAAGGGTACAACAACCAAGACTATCAATATCAACCATCGGCGGAAGATTAGAGAGAGGAGGAGCTTTAGTTATCTTTCCTTTACCCCCTTTTCTTTAATTTTCAGCTTGTTTGCGCCTATGTTTGCGTAGTATTTTCAGCTTTGCTTTAATTTTCAGTTTTTAGTTTAATTTTCAGCATGTATCTTAGTGTCTATTTTCATCATGAATAATGTCACCACCAAGTTTTTACCTTTGGTAAAGTTACAAAGTTTGTGCCATGATGATATATGATTATAATTGCCGCTTTGTTTATCTTTGTAATTGATTTATGCATGTTTGAACTAGTGCTCTCTTAAAAATACAAATCTGAAATTATCTAAATGCTAGCTTAATCTTCAGCGGAGGTTATGATTAAAATAAAGACCCATAGTGTTTTATGTGCTCTCAAGTTATGAATAGATTAAAGATGTCTTTTATGCTTAAAAATATTGCTAACCTTGTCATAAATATCACTTGTGTGTTGCTCAACCTATCCAAAGCCTTATATATATTTGAGTGCATAAACCTTAGTGTACAAGATTTATTTTTGAGTGAGTTATTGCAGGCCATGACTTCTCTGGCCCGAGACTAAGAAGCTGGTCATTCCGTTTTTGCGTATCTATTTTTTTTGCTAGCCTTTTATCCGTGCATTGTGTATCCCCACATCGGTGATCTCACAAACTTCGCCGGACATCCACCCTTAAACCAAATATCATCTTTTGTGATTACCTCCTTGACCACAACCTATTGTTGAGAATGGATCATCAATTCAAGGAAGATCGCAAGACGGTGCCAACATTGAAGATTTCAAGTATCTCTCCAAGGAAGAATACTCCGGTACCTACCTTATTTTTCGCCTCTTTGCTCGAGGACGAGCAACGTCTAAGCATGGGGGAGGAGGTAGGTACGGTGCAGTTTTAGAGTTAAAAGGGGCATATTTTAAAAAAAATGATGATGAAAGAAAAAAAAATCCAGCGATATTCATGACTTTCAAGGTAAAGAAAAAATATATATATAATGAATGAAAGAAAGAAAGAAAGAAAGAAAGGAATGAGAAATATGAGAAAGAGAAAAAAAAAAGTATGAGCATAAAGTAAACTCCCCGGTTCTCTAAGAGTGCAATCAAGGCTTCAAGTTTAAAAGATCCATTCTCATTTTCCAACCATGTGCAATCCGATAACGAGGACTTCCTTTGTGCCTCGGGATCACTTTTTGCCATTTGCACATGTCCACTCATCTAAAAGCGTGTGTATTTTTCTCTTTCCCCTCCTTGACTTAACATTATTTTCCAATGACCTTTTTGACGAGTCTCGGTAAGACCATGAGAAGCTTGTCTTGTTTTGACAACACCTCATTTATAAAATCTTGTTAGGACTAAACTTTCCCAAAGCTCCATATAAAGCCTACCACATATATATGTTATGAGAGGGAAAGGAGTAGAATATATAGGCTTGAGAGACAAGTGAGATGAGAGTTCATGAGCAATATACAAGATGATTTAAATTTGTGAACTTGGTTTAGCTCTTTTCTTTATCTTGTTCTTTATTTCAAAAATTCTGAGATCTATTTAAACTTTGTGAGCATGTTAATACTTGTGGGATAAGCTTAATAAGAATCTACCCTCCGTAGAGGTGAAGGCTAGTACATTATGGAACTTAAACGAATTAAACTTTTGAGAGCATTATGTTTTTTTTCATGTATGATCAAGTGCAAGGTTTAAACATTGTTTGGCAACGATGATATCCATCGAAGGCTTACTCGAGGACGAGCAAGGTTTAAGCATGGGGGAGATGTTGACGGTGAAAATCCGTCAACCTAGCCATGAGTTTACCTTCGGTGTTGGCATGACTTTTGTATCTTATTCATTGGTACTAACCCCCGTGGTATAACAAGTTCACTTGTGCATGTCGGTTTTGGAGTTGTGTGTTTACGCAGGGTTTTAACGTTGAAAGCAAGACTTCCGGGATAAGTTCATTAAGCACCTCATGACAAGACCTTGAAGCCCGATACAAGTCGAGCAATGAAGTGAACATGACTCCAAGAGCCCAAGGACCAAGCCCGAGAAGATGATAAACTCCGAGGACTGAACCAGAAAAGTGCTGAATCTTGCAAGACAAGGAGTTGAGTCCAATTCGGAGAGAAACCGATGTCAAGGGCCCACATGCAAAAGGGGAGAACATCTAGAAGACGTGGGAAGCAACACCGGGCGAAGCAGGCGCGGGATGGGCCGACTGGGCCCGGCCGCCGGCCGGCCCGGCCCAATTCGGGGCCCAATCGGCCTCTCCTTTGACCTAATTGCTTCTCAGGCTATAAATAGCCCCATGACCGAGAGCCACGCAGAACGGAAGTCGTATTCCGCCGCCGAGGAGCAGAGAAGCTTGAGGGACACCAACTTGGAGATGAGGGTCGTGCTAGTTGCCTATGGTTTCCCTAGCCGACGTGGGAACCTTGCATGGAAGACCACGTCGGAGCTCCGGAGCGAGGATCAAGATCGAGGGAGGGCCCCGGTGGTGATCTTGTTCATGTAATCATTCATGGTGAAGTTTGTAAGTGAATCCGATTTCTAGCGATTAAGTGCCTTCTCGATGATTTTGATTTCTTCTTGGTTTTGCTTCTTCTACGATCTAGTCTATAGCTAGATTACATAGGGTGCTCTTGTAGCCGCGGTGGCTAGAGGTGCATACCGGACCGGCCAAGTGATTTCAACTTGTTCTATCGAACTCGCCCTAAGCTCCCCGCATGAATAGGGATACGTTGTGACAGAACGGGGGTCTCGAAAGGCGGATGTTTTCGGAGTCGGATGGGGAGGCCACGATTTAAAGATGCTTTTAATGAGATTCGCTTTACTATCTCCATCTATCTTGTTTGGAGCTACAACATAAGCATGATCTAGATTTTCTAGATTGGTTATCTCTTGCTTTCTCTTGCTACCTCTTTAGTAGATTAGATTAGATTCGTTTTCTTTATGAGTTAGTAGATTAGATGCAACTTACCTTCATAAGATAGCTTACCTTGCTTTACTAGATTGAATCCTTGTGTTGCACATTGTTCCACGGATTCGATACCTTGGGTTCACCACTCGAGGGAAGAAGGGTCCCTTGACTACGACGGGAGACTTGTCCGCTTGCAAGTCACAAACGAACTTTGATACAAATATTAACCGTCAACAACAAGACTCCATGAATGCTCCTTTGAACTTGTTGCGAATCCGTCCTTTATGTCCATGTTTTCCTACATAAACACAACACTTCCAAATGCATGCACAAAGATGAACTTGTTATATGATTAGTGTGCCTAGTGGCGGGTTAGTTTCATAATCAAATCCAAACCAAAGTGTAATGAACATGCTAGGTGCACCAAAATACACCGTCAACACCAGTAGTTAAGTTAGGGGTAGTCGAGTCATTTACCACTCCGGCGGGACCTGATATATAAGCCATGAATGTGTGTGGATGGCTCTCTCTCTCTCCGCGACTTAGGGTTTCATTTCCTCCCTCCCATTTTCTCATTTTCATAGCTATTTTTCTTCCATTTTCTCTAGGCTAGCATGAGAGCTTCATGAGAGATTTGTTGAGAGGGATGGATGCTAGGGAGGCATGCTAGACCTTGTGAATCTTTTCTGGTTTGTATAGAAGATTCGGAGTTGTGTTTTTCGTGGTCTTTTTGTGCTTGTTTTCGTGCCTTTGTTCCCGGTGCGATTCCGCGGATTTGATTGGGTTTCACCCCGGATTTCTTTGAGGAAAACATGGATACATGTCTCGCGCATCTTTGTGATTGATCTTGTGCCCTCAAACGCCGGGAAACCACTTCGATTCGAGTGTTTTCGTTCGGTGCTCAAGCTTTTGGTGGTGCTCAAAGGATTTGCGATTCCCGGTGATTTAGGGAGTTAGGAGGCAAGATTTTTGGGCTATAGCATCCTTGTGTGACGCTTTTCAAGTCCCCAAACCCTTGTCTCCACAGCTTCAACCGTTTGGGAAATCCGATGATGATTTGGGGGAGTTGACTTTCGGGGTCGGGTGTTTTCTGCTCTGTCCGCACCTGGCGGACGGTCCGCGAGGACCAGGCGGACGGTCCACGCCGCTCCAGTTCGTCCCGTGTTCTTTGTGTTCTTGCTCGCCTTTCGTTTCGATCTGTCGCGATTTTGAGTTTCGGTTGGACGGAGTTTCGGACGGTCCGCAGCAGAGGGCGGACGGTCCGCGGGTGCCTGGCGGACAGTCCGCGTGCTCCCCGCAGACGGTCCGTGGTTCGTGGTGTGCTTCTGTTGGTTCTGTGTGATTTAACAGACGGTCCGCGGAGTAGGCCAGACGGTCCATGGTGTTGGCGCGGACGGTCCGCGGTAGCGAGGTGCGGACACATCCGCGAGGCCGCGCGGACGGTCCGCCCCTCCCGGCCGGGACGGTCCGCCGCAGCCCGTGAGCTTTGCTTCTTGGTTCGATTCCTCCCTTCCTTTCTCGTGCTTCCGCGTGTGCTTCAAGGAATCGTTCCTAAGGCTAGAGGTTGATCCATAACCTCGTTGTCTTGGCGATTGATGTGTGATTCGATCCATTGCTTGTGTGTGACCGGGATTTGACTAGGGCATAGGCCGGGTTCTTTGGGAAGAATTTTTACCGGCTCCTATTCACTCCTCCCCTCTCTAGTCGCCATCTGATCCTTCAAGACCATCACAAACACCCATAAGCACCTCATGTCATGTCAAAGCCACCGAGCCATGTGCCTACTTCTATGTATGAGACGTCTCATTGGTAGGCATCATGCAATGGTTTAGCACCCAAAGCAAATTAATTTCAGCACATATGACATGGGAGCATATTTTCCAAGCATTTTACATTTCATTTTCAGATTCATAATTGGTACATGAAATGTCTTTGCGACAAAAAGGAACTTATGCCCCTCCACAAGATAAAGCAAGAGGGCTAAACATTAATGATGGCAAATGAGCCTTTGGCCTCATATGATCAATAAACTAGCCATCCAACCATAAATTAAGCATAGCAAAGCCACTAAAACATGTCAAGATCATATAAAGGCATTTACACACGAGAGAGCATATATGTGACATTTTTCAAAAACATAGCCATCAACCATGGATTATTCATCAAGATCATCAAGAGCTAAGCCAAACCAACCATAGAATACCAAACAAGCTCACAAAGACATATAGAAACCCATGGTGAACAATGTACATAGGAGAAGCTTTTCCTATCCAATGCATATGATACAAAATGCATGTCATCTAAGATACAATGATGCCTATACATCATGTTACATATGCCATGCCAAATGCAAAAAATGCACAAAGGAAACTATACATATGCTACAAAGGAGCTCCCCCACACCCAACTCAAGAAATCAAACACACACCAAGTTCCCTCCGCAAACGAGTGAAAGTTGCTTGATCTAGGGGTTTGGTGAAAATATCGGCTAGTTGGTCATGTGTGGGTACATGGATCAAAGCTATCTTTCCTTTATCTACGTTGTCTCTCAGAAAATGGTACCTCACTTCTATGTGCTTGGTTTTCGAATGGAGCACTGGCTTCTTTGCAATGCTTATGGCACTGGTGCTATCACATTGAAGTGGGACATGGGTATACTCCCCACCAAAGTCACTCATGGTGTATGAAATCCAAAGGAGCTGAGAGCAACAACTAGCAGCAGCAACATACTCTGCCTCGGTAGTGGATGGTGCAACACTCAACTGTTTGCGAGAAGACCAAGACACCAAAGAAGAACCCAAAAACTGGCAAGTCCTAGAAGTGGACTTCCTATCCAACCGACACCTGGCAAAATCCGCGTCTGAAAAACCATGAAGCGCCAAAGAAGAGGACGTGGAGTACCAAAGGCAGAAGTCGGGAGTGTGACGCAAGTACCTGAAAATTCGCTTCGCCGCTTGCTGATGCGAAGTCCTCGGAGACGCTTGAAAACGAGCGCACAGACATACCGAGAACTGGATGTCTGGCCTCGTTGCCGTCAAGTAGAGGAGTGACCCGATCATGCTTCGGTACTCCTTCTGGTCCACATGTTCACCTTCCTCGTCCGCATCAAGAGCCGTAGTCATACTCATCGGCATCGTCATAGCCTTGGAATCCTCCATCTTGAACTTCCGCACAATGTCCTTGGTGTACTTAGCCTGGTGCACAAATGTTCCTTCCTTTGATTGTTTGATTTGTAGACCGAGGAAGAACTGCAACTCGCCCATCATGCTCATCTCAAATTCCCTGCTCATATCCTCTGCAAACCTTGCAACAAGGGAGTTAGACGAGCCACCAAAGACAATATCATCCACGTACACCTGCACAATCAGGATATCTCTGCCCTGCCTCAGCGAAAACAAGGTCTGGTCGACCTTCCCCATCTCAAAACCTCTCTCAAACAAGAACCCCCTCAACCTACCATACCAAGCTCTAGGCGCATGCTTCAACCCATACAACGCCTTCCTCAACTTGTACACCCGGTGGGGGTACTTCTCTCTCTCAAACCCCAGAGGTTGCCTCACATACACTTCTTCCTCCAACACACCATTCAGAAAAGCACTCTTCACATCCATTTGGTGCAACTTGAACCCTTTAGCCACGGAAAAGGCTAGAAGGATCCTAATCGCCTCCGAACGGGCTACGGGAGCAAAGGTCTCCTCGTAGTCAATCTGATAGAGGGGGAGTGCCCGATCTTTAGGTGAGTGGAGATAAATCCGATTTGGTGGTAGTTGACCCTCACGATCCGACTACGACAAGCAAGCCTCGAAGCGCCAATGCAATCGCTGAACCAACTCCCAATGGTTACTAACCTTGCCGGCGCAAGATCAGCCTGATCACGAGGATCAATTCTTGTATGCAATCGAAGAACGAACAAGAATCTGAGGCGAGCAATCTTAATATCACTCGAAGGTGGAGTCTGAATTACACGACGGCGGCATGATGGCGGCTGTTCGGTTGTAGCTAAGGCTAACAAATAAATAAAACCCAAGTCTGAAAATAAACGAGGGGTCTATCTAAATAGGGGATGCAGCCCCTGGCGGCCACGAGGGGCGGCGCTACAGTACCCCATACTGTTCACGCGTGTGAACAGTACCCTAGGCCCACATGGGCCTCCTGTTGGGCCAACAGCCCAAAAGGTATTGGTGCAGCGCCCTGGCAGATTCTGGACGTCAACTTGTTTCGCATATTCCCGTTGACTCAGGACGAATTTAGGCATGAGACCAGTGCCATTGGAAGCTCTATGAAATTGTTCTTCCAACCATATATAGAACGTCCAAAACCGACTCCGTATGCGACCTGGGCGTCTGTTTTATTCCGCACTGCTCGCGGACTCCGAACTGGACCCGAACTTAAATTGTTTTTGGCCTCCACCTCGGGGACTCGAACCGGATCAACCTTGGACCTCCTTCTTGACTTGGAAAACCTTGCTTGACTCCATCTTCTCCAATCCATGCACCACGCATGGACATAAGTATGGTTGTCATGTCCTCATCACAATCCCCTCCTTCTGACTGAACCCTTGAGCAACAAGCCTCGACTTGTTCCTCACAACCTCACCTTTCTCTCCCTCTTTGTTCTTCGACACCCACTTTGTACCAATCGGCTTACACCCTGGGGGAGGGTCAACCAACTCCCAAACATGATTCCTCTCAAAGTTCTCCAACTCCTCATGCATCGAATTAACCCAATTGTGATCAGATAGTGCATGTCCAATGTCTTTGGGCTCAAAAGTAGCGACAAATGCAGCATGAGCGAAATGAGAGTTGTTCCGAAACCTCGACCGTGTAGTATGTTCATTCATGTCGTCGATGATCCTCGAAGCTGGGTGATCCACTTGTACTCGCCGGGGAGGTTCTCTCCTCGATGCTACCTCCCCCTCAACATCAGCTTCTCCTTGTTCTTGATTTGTCGTCGTAGGTGTAGTAGAGGGTCCGTCCATCATCGTAGTTGAAGTAGTGGGTACATGTTCAGCCGGGGGCACCGCACCGCCATCTTCATCGTCTCTATGTTCATGCTCCTCCTCCTGAAAGATCTCCTCGCCAAGCTCATCATCACCTGCACACTCAAAGACAAGCTGACTACATGGCTCTGTCTCGTCGAAGGTTACCTCACAAGTCTCCACGATTTGGTTAGTTTCAAGATTGAGCACACGATATGCTCTAGAATGAGATGCATAACCAAAGAAAATACCATCGACAGACCTAGCCTCAAACTGATCCAACTTCCTGCCTTTCTTCAGAATGAAAAACTTGCAACCAAAGACATGAAAGTGACTCACCTTGGGTGTGCGACCATGCATCAACTCATAGCATGTTTTCTTCTTGTGCACTCTGAGGTAGATCCTGTTTGACACATAGCACGCGGTATTCACCGCCTCAGACCAATACCTCATCGGAGTCCTATGCTCATCAAGCATCGTCCGAGCCATCTCGCACAAGGTCCTGTTTTTCCTTTCCACAACACCATTTTGGGGAGGCGTATACGGACTCGAAAACTGGTGCTCAAGACCCAAGTCATGGCAAAAGGTTTCAAAACGAGAGTTTCTGAATTCCGAGCCATTATTACTGTGGATAGCTCGTATGGCATCTCCGTGCCTCTCGGTCCTCAACCTCAAGACTAGATCTCGAACAAAACCAAACGTCTCCCTCTTATCCTCGAGAAAGAACACCCACGCATACCGAGAATAGTCGTCCACCACTACAAGGACATACCACTTCCCACCCGCAGATCGCACACGAGCTGGGCCAACAAGGTCATTATGGAGCAGCTCGCATGGACGCTCAGTCATCACATCGGTAAGAGGCGGGTGAGAAGAGGCCACCATTTTGGCATGCCTACACAGCGCACAAACCAACTCTTTCTCAGGCCTCAACCGTGGCAATCCTCGGACCAAATTGAGTTTACTCAAGCTAAGGACAAGGAGCGTCCCGGTGGTTGATGGATGACCGCTCCTCAGTGATGAGTGATTGACAACGAGTGTTGGACTGACTCTTGGCTTAGTGCGCAGGTGTAGGCTGCGGCATAGTTCTTGTTGTTGCAGGTGAAGAACGGGCGCGAAAGGTCTTCAGCCTTGAGGGGCCTCCGGGAGATGGAGAGACAAGTAGGCTCGGTTCGAGGGACCCGGTGGATGATGGGACTAGGTGCGGGCCACATGGTGGCGAGACGAGCAAGACGAAGTCATGGACGATCGAGCCGGTGCACGGTGGCGGTCAAGTCAAGTGGTTTGGCGGGAGGCCGGACCGAGCACGCGGGGTTTAGTGGTTTGCCCACAAAACCATCGGAGGACAGTTTCTTGGTTTGGGCCTCAAAACCAAGTCCGAGGGCCCAACACGACGGAGACGGGATCTGGGCGTGTCGGGAAGCTTCAAGGCGGAGGACACGCGGCGGGATCGCATGTCTTGCGTCGGGAGGACGCGGGGTGCGGCAAAGGCGTGGCCGTCCGATGGCAAGACCCACAAACATTAACTAAATGCCTCTACGTGGGTTGTATTACCAGTAGTTAAGTTAGGGGTAGTCGAGTCATTTACCACTCCGGCGGGACCTGATATATAGCCACGAGTGTGTGTGGATGGCTCTCTCTCTCCGCCAATTAGGGTTTCATTTCCCCTCTCCCATTTCTCATTTTTCATAGCTATTTTCTTCTCCATTTTCTCTAGGCTAGCATGAGAGCTTCATGAGAGATTTGTTGAGAGGGATGGATGCTAGGGCGGCATGCTAGACCTTGTGAATCTTTCCTGGTTTGTATAGAAGATTCGGAGTTGTGTTTTTCATGGTCTTTTTGTGCTTGTTTTCGTGCCTTTGTTCTCGGTGTGATTCCACGGATTTGAGTGGGTTTCTCCCCGGATTTCTTTGAGGGAAACATGGATAGATGTCTCGTGCATCTTTGTGATTGATCTTATGCCCTCAAACGCCGGGAAACCACTTCGATTCAAGGATTTTCGTTCGGTGCTCTAGCTTTTGGTGGTGCTCAAAGGATTCGCGATTCCCGGTGATTTAAGGAGTTAGGAGGCAAGATTTCTGGTCTATAGCATCCTTGTGTGACGCTTTTCAAGCCCCAAACCCTTGTCTCTATAGCTTCTACCGTTTGGGAAATCCGATGATGATTTGGGGGAGTTGACTTTCGGGGTCGGGCTGTTTTCAGTTCTGTCCGTACCTGGCGGACAGTCCGCGAGGGTCTGGCGAACAGTCCGCGTGAACAGTATTCTTCGCGTGTTCTTCGTGTTCATGCTCAGCTTCGCTTTCGATCTGTTGTGGTTTTGAGTTTTGGTTGGAAGTGGTTTCGGACAGTCCGCAGCAGCGGGCGGACGGTCCGCGGGTGCCTGGCGGACAGTACGCGTGCTCCCCGCGGACAGTCCGTTTTCGAGGTTCGCTACTGGAGGTTCTGTTCGCTTTAACGGTCCGCGGCTTAGGCTGGGTAGTCCGCAGCAAGGGTGCGGACAGTCCGCGGGACTTTGCCAGACGGTCCGCGCGGCCCATCACGGACGGTCTGCCCTGCCTGGCCGGACGGTCCGCCAGAGGCCGAGTGATTTGCTTCTTGGTTCGATTCCTCCCTTTCTTTCTCGTGCTTCTGCGTGTGCTTCAAGGAATCGTTCCTAAGACTGGAGGTTGATCCATAACCTCATTGTCTTGGTGATTGGTGTGTGATTCGATCCATCGCTTGTGTGTGACCAGGATTTGACTATGGTGTAGGCCGGGTTCTTTGAGAAGAATTTTTACCGGCTCCTATGCACTGCCCCCCTCTCTAGTGGCCATCGTATCCTTCAATTGGTATCAGAGCTTGGTGCCGGATTCTTTGCGACTCTGAAAAGTCTCGAATCCTAAGATGGCGTACGTTGAGCGGGGTGGTCCGCCGCACTTCGATGGCAAGGGTTACCACAAGTGGGCGGCTCGTATGATGATCTTTCTTCGTGGCAAGTTGTTGGATTTCATTGTGCTTGACAAGACCTATGCTATTCCGGTCAACATCCATACTCTTATGGTCACCGATGCTGGTGCTAAGGCCAAGTATGAGGCAAATGCAAAAGCCGTTGATCACTTGGTCCGGAGCTTGTGTGATCCTGAGTTTGAGCGTGTTCGCCATTTGAATCTTGCTTTGCAAATTTGGGAGAAGTTGTTGGTTGCTCACGGTGGTGATAACCATGTGAAGGCTCGCCTCTTTGTCTCTTACCGGATGCAATATGAGAACTTCACTCAACTTCCCGGTGAGGACATTAATGCGATGTTTGAGAGGTTGACCGCCATCGTGAACAACATGAAGGATAATGTTGAGGATTTTCCTTACACCGAGCATGATCAGGCTTTGAAGCTCTTGCATGTCGTGGACCCAAATGTTTGGGGTGCTAAGGTTGAGGCCATCAAGGAGTCTGGGCAATATTTGACTATTGAGTTGGATGACCTCTTTTCTAAGCTCAAGTCGGCTGAGGTTGACAGGAAGTTGCAATCCAAGCATGAGGGCTCGACTGACCATAGTCTTGCTCTTGTGGGCGGATCAAAGAGCAAATCTAACCCTTCCCGTCGACAGTTTTCCTTGTCTTCTCTTATGTCTATTCCAGATGAGGAGTTTGATGTGGCCGGGCGAGGAGGAGCTGGCCTTGCTCTCAAGGAGGTTTGATCGACTACATGAGAGCCGGAGAAATGCAAGGCGGAGCTCGGGGACATGCTACAAGTGTGGCAAGCGTGGACACTTCATCGCCGAGTGCCCGGAAGCGGAGGATAACAAGTACAAGATGAACGAGTACAAGGCGCACCCGAGGCGTGAGGACAAGTACTCCTCCAAGGGCAAGCACTTCAGCAAGTCCAAGAGCAAGGACAAGGACAAGCGGCGACCGAGCAAGGGCGGCTACAAGAAGGACAAGGCAAGAGCCATGGTGGCCGGTGCAAGCGACGTCGACTCAAGGTCAAGCGACGCGCAGTCAAGCTCAAGCAGTGAAGATGAAGATGTCGGGAGGTGCAAGGGCAAGAAGAGTGCAAGTCGGAACCTCAGCGGATTGAGCTGTGTGGCGCTTGAAGGCTTTTGTGGCATGGCCCATAGCTCGAGCAGCAAGAAGAGCGACAAGGAAGACAGCGACTCCGACTCGGAGGATGAGGTAAATCGTGACCCTGACTCTTTGCTTGCTGAGATCACTAGGTTGAATGGCTTGATTGACAACTGTGATAGTGTGTTGAGAGATGCTAAGAAGATTAGGAAAGATCTTAGGGCTCAACTTGAGAATGCTAGTGAGAAAGTATGAGAGTTAGAGTCCAAATTGCTTGAATTAAAACTTGAGAATGACTCTTTGAAACTTGCTCCTACTACTCCTGATGATGTTGAATGTCTTGAGTGTGATGCATGGTTGAATGAGATCATGTTGCTTAATGAGAAGAATGCTTCCACTTTGGCTAAACTAGATGCTCTTAGGACTGAGTATGATGAGCTTAAGGCTAGACCCACTTTGCTTGGTGCTTGTAAATCATGTCCTACTATGCATGCTAAGCTTGTTGACGCTCGTTCTACCATTAGTTCTTTGGAAGCATCTTTGAAATCTCCTGTTGCAAATGCATGCTCTAGCTGTGATGAAGTTACTTTGCGCAATCTTGAACTTACTTCCCGTTTGGATGTCATCTATGAGGAGAATGACTATTTGAGGAAGGTGTTGGGTTGGTTGTCTGGGCAGGAACCTCAGTTCAAAATCATGATTGAGGAGTTCAAGAGAGCGGATGGTCGTGGTTTGGGATTTGAGAAGTTGGGTGAGAAAGTGGGAGAGAACAGTGGGGAGAGTGTGTATGAGAAGTGTGTTGAGTCTAACCCCGAGTTTGAGGTGATTGGAGACATCCAAGTCCCACTTCCAAAGGCACCCAAGAACACTTTCACACCAAAGCCCAACCACCTTTGCAACAAGCTTGACACAACCCAAGATCCACCCAAATTCCCACCTAAGACAAATGACTTCAAGAAACCGGTGAAGTTTGTGAGTGAGAAGGGTGAGAAGCCTAAAGGGAAGCCAGAGCCAAAACCAAAACCCATCCCCTTCAAGTGTGAGTATTATGGCAAGGAGAGACACCTAGCAGAGTTTTGCTATAAGAGGAAGAGGGATGAGAGGCTTGCTAGGGAGCAAGCAAACCAAGACAGGTATCGCCAGTCCCATGGTATTCCTGAGCCTAGAGTGCCACTTCCACGGGGTGTGGGAAGTGTGAAGAGCGTTGGTAGAGTTGGAGCTCAGGGTGGTAGGTTTGTGAGGAGAGATGATGGTGTGCGTGCTGGTGAGAGGTTTGGTCGGGCTCGTGGTGGTTTTGCTGGACGTCCCCCTACTCGTCCTCAATACGGGTTTAGGGGAGATGATCGCAGCTTTGGGTTCCAGAGGAACTACGGACCACATTTTCCCCCTCGTGGTGCTCGTACTCCTCCCATGGGACATGGGAAGTTTGGTGGCAAGGGAATGATGTTTGCTAACCCCTCTTTTGAGCAGATGGCTCGACACTGGTTTAACTTTCTTTGTGCTAACCCCAGTGTCGAGTCGTTAGCTCACTCTCGTTCTTGTTTCGACTACGGGCGGGGAGGCTTGGAGAACATTTGGTTGATCGACTCCGGATGTTCCCGACACATGACCGGAGATAAGAAGTGGTTCTCCAGCCTCACCCCAGTGAAGGAAAAGATGTACATCACATTTGGGGACAATGGACGAGGAAGGGTTATTTCTGAGGGTGTTGTGCATGTGATGAGGAGATGGCCGAGGACCTCTTTGAAGAGGAGAATGATGAAGCTGGAGATGATGATGGAGAGAACAATG
This sequence comes from Cenchrus americanus, assembly GCA_947561735.1. Classification (NCBI taxonomy): domain Eukaryota; kingdom Viridiplantae; phylum Streptophyta; class Magnoliopsida; order Poales; family Poaceae; genus Cenchrus; species Cenchrus americanus. The sequence continues at coordinate 156,323,428 of OX387242.1, read as the reverse complement.
CGCCTGAAGTTGAGTGTGTACCCACTACTTCCCCTACGACCACTATGGAGCGTGGACCGTCTACTTCATGGACAACAACGGTGCAACAAGAGGACCAGGCGAGAGAAGCTGAAGGTGAGGGGGAGGTAGTCTCGAGGCGTGAGGCTCCCCGGCGGATTCAAGAAGTGCATCCCCTGTCGAAGATCATTGGGGACATCGACGAACGTACTACACGGTCACGATCCAGGAATTCCTCTCATTTTGCTCATGCTGCTTTTTTGTTGCCACCTTTGAGACCAAGGACATTGGACACACTTTATCTGATGCAAACTGGGTCAATTCTATGCATGAGGAGTTGGAAAACTTTGAGAGGAACCAGTTGTGGGAGTTAGTTGAACCACCTCCAAATTGCCATCCCATAGGAACCAAATGGGTTTGGACGAACAAAGAGGGAGAGAATGGGATGGTTGTGAGGAACAAGTCCAGACTTGTTGCTCGGGAGTTTAGTCAGAAGGAGGGGATCGACTATGAGGAGACCTTTGCTCCTGTGGCCCGTCTCGAGGCAATTCGGATCCTTCTAGCCTTTGCCGTGGCTAAAGGGTTCAAGTTGTTTCAGATGGATGTGAAGAGTGCCTTTCTGAATGGGGTCATAGAGGAGGAGGTGTATGTGAAGCAGCCACCTGGGTTTGAGAGTGAGTTGTACCCACACAGGGTGTACAGGTTGAAAAGGGCTCTGTATGGGTTGAAACAGGCGCCCCGTGCTTGGTATGAGAGATTGAGAGGTTTTCTGTTGAGCAGAGGGTTTGTGATGGGTACCGTGGATAGGACCTTGTTTCTCCTCAAGCATGGAAATGAGTTGTTGATTGTTCAGATATACGTGGATGATATTGTCTTTGGTGGCTCGTCACATAACCTTGTTGCCAAGTTTGCAGATGAGATGAGCAGGGAGTTCGAGATGAGCATGATGGTCGAGTTGCAGTACTTTCTCGGGCTACAGATCAAGCAAGTGAAGGACGGTACATTCGTGCACCAGACCAAGTACACGAAAGACATGCTGAGGAAGTTCCAGATGCAAGATGTGAAGCCGATGTCGACTCCCATGGGGAGTACAACCACTTTGGATGCGAACGAGGACGGAGAACTAGTGGACCAGCGGGAGTACAGGAGCATGATCGGCTCCCTCCTCTACTTGACGGTGACGAGGCCAGACATACAGTTCAGTGTGTGTCTGTGCGCCCGTTTTCAGGCTTCGCCGAGGACATCACATCGACAGGCCGTCAAGCGGATTTTCAGGTACCTACTGTCTGCCCCTGGTCTTGGCCTTTGGTATTCTTCCTCCTCAACTCTTTCTCTTCATGGTTTTTCCGATGCGGATTTTGCTGGTTGTCGAGTCGAGAGGAAGTCTACTTCTGGTACTTGCCAGTTTCTTGGGTCTTCTTTGGTTTCTTGGTCTTCGCGCAAGCAGTCTAGTGTAGCTCAGTCTACCACCGAGGTGGAGTATGTTGCAGCCGCGAGTTTTTGTTTCCAGCTGTTGTGGATTTCATACACTTTGAGAGACTTTGGTGAGGAGTGCACCCAGATCCCACTTCTTTGTGATAGCACCAATGCCATAAGCGTAGCCAAAAACCCAGTGCTTCACTCCAGAACCAAACACATAGAAGTGAGGTATCACTTCTTGAGGGACAATGTGGAAAAAGGAACCATTGTGTTGAGTCATGTCCCTACCCAAGATCAGCTAGCCGACATCTTTACAAAGCCTCTCGACCAAGCTACATTTGTGCGCTTGCGGGGGGAACTTGGGGTTTGTTGCCCTTTCTAGTTGATTCTTGGGGGATTTTCTTTTGTATCATATGTATCATACCATGTTTTTACTTTGATGTATATACATGTTTTGCTTGATGTACAAACCATGGTAGGATAGCCATCTTGTCATATATCATGTTGCATTTGTATCATATTGCATTTTAGGTTAATGAGCTTCTTTCATATGCCTTATTTGAGTCTCTTTGGCTATTTATGAGATATTGGTTATATGTGTGGAGAAATGGTGATGTGAGGCTATGCTCATGGAATATTTGAGATATATGTGTGGTGAGATAGCCCTTTTTGAAATAAATGCTAATCCTGACTAATTTTTGGTGAATTGTGCTCCACTCATGTGTAGTAGTGTATCCATGTCACGTTTTGGTCTAAATGTGTTTTCTATGCTTAGATTATGCTTGGATGTCTTTTTCTTGCATTTGGGCCAAAGGCCGTATATCATTGTGAATGTTTAGCCTATGTTGCATTCATGGGGGAGCATAAGCTTCTTTTTGCCGCAAAGGCACTTCATGTACCATAAAATGAATTAATCTTGAAAAGAAGTGTGTATGCTTGAAAATGCTCCATCCATCATGTCTATGCTTAAAACGTCTTATCTTTCACATATGGGTGCAAAACATGTTGCATGATGTTCACCAGTGGAGAAGTCTCCCCGAAGTGGACACATGGCTGAGGACCAGGAGCGTCCCAGTGGTCGATGGATGACCGCTCCTCAGTGATGAGTGATTGACAACGGGTGTTGGACTGACTCTTGGCTTAGTGCGCAGGTGTAGGCTGCGGCCTAGTTCGTGTTGTTGCAGGTGAAGAACGGGCGCGAAAGGTCTTCAGCCTTGAGGGGCCTCCGGGAGATGGAGAGACAAGTAGGCTCGGTTCGAGGGACCCGGTGGACGGCGGGGCCGGGTGCGGGCCACATGGTGGCGACACGAGCAAGACGAAGTCATGGACGGACGAGCCGGTGCACGGTGGCGGTCGAGTCAAGTGGTTTGGCGGGAGGCCGGACCGGCACGCGGGGTTTGGTGGTTTGCCCACAAAACCATCGGCGGACGGTTTCTTTGTTTGGGCCTCAAAACCAAGTCCGAGGGCCCAACACGACGGAGACGGGATCCGGGCGTGTCGGGAAGCTTCGAGGCGGAGGACACGCGGCGGGATCGCACGGCTTGCGTCGGGAGGACGTGGGGTGCGGCAAAGGCATGGCCGTCCGATGGCAAGACCCACAAACATTACCTAAATGCCCCTACGTGGGTTGTATCGCCAGTAGTTAAGTTAGGGGTAGTCGAGTCATTTACCACTCCGGCGGGGCCTGATATATAAGCCATGAGTGTGTGTGGATGGTGCTCTCTCTCCGCGACTTAGGGTTTCATTTCCTCCCTCCTCTTTCTCATTTTCGTAGCGATTTTTCTTCCATTTTTCTCTAGGCTAGCATGAGAGCTTCATGAGAGATTTGTTGAGAGGGATGGATGCTAGGGCGGCATGCTAGACCTTGTGAATCTTTCCTGGTTTGTATAGAAGATTCGGGGTTGTTTTTCGTGGCTTTTCGTGCTTGTTTTCGTGCCTTTGTTCCCGGTGTGATTCCGCGGATTTGAGTGGGTTTCTTCCCGGATTTCTTTGAGGGAAACATGGATAGATGTCTTCTGCATCCTTGTGCTTGATCTTGTGCCCTCAAACGCCGGGAAACCACTTCGATTCGTGAGTTTTCGTTCGGTGCTCTAGCTTTTGGTGGTGCTCAAAGGATTCGCGATTCCCGGTGTTTTAGGGAGTTAGGAGGCAAGATTTTTGGGCAATAGCATCCTTGTGTGACGCTTTTCAAGTCCCCAAACCCTTGTCTCCATAGCTTCAACCGTTTGGGAAATCCGATGATGATTTGGGGGAGTTGACTTTCGGGATTGGGCTGTTTCTGCTCTGTCCGCGCGGCGCGGACGGTCCGCGGGGGGGGGGGGGGGGGGGGGGTTGCGGACGGTCCGCGGTGGCCGCTTCGTCGCGTGTTCGTCGTGTTCTTGCGCGTCCTTGCTTTCGATCCGGTTTGGCTTTTGGTTTTGGTTGCAGCCAGTTTGCGGACGGTCCGAGCTCGAGTAGCGGACGGTCCGCGGGTGGCGCGGATGGTCCGCCCGGCCTCGGCGGACGGTCCAATTTTCTCAGGTCGCTTCTGGTGTTCTGTGTGCTTGAACGGACGGTCCGCGGTGCTGGGCCGGACGGTCCGCGGTGCAGTTGCGGACGGTCCGCGGCCCCGGGTCGGACGATCCGCGAGGCTGCGCGGACGGTCCGCCCCTCCCCGCGCGACGGTCCGCCGCAGCTCCGTGTGCCTTGCTTCTTGGTTCGATTCCTCCCTCCCTTTCTAGTGCTTCCGCGTGTGCTTCTAGGAATCGTTCCTAAGGCTAGAGGTTGATCCATAACCTCGTGGTCTTGGCGATTGGTGCGTGATTCGATCCATCGCTTGTGTGTGACCGGGGTTTGTCTAGGGTATAGGCCGGATTCTTTTGAGAAAGAATTTTTACCGGCTCCTATTCACTCCCCCCACTCTAGTCACCATCTGATCCTTCAATTGGTATCAGAGCTTGGTGTCGGATTCTTTGCGACTTTGACAAGTCCCGAATCCTAAGATGGCGTACGTTGAGCGGGGCGGTCCGCCGCACTTCGATGGCAAGGGTTACCACAAGTGGGCGGCTCGTATGATGATCTTTCTTCGTGGGAAGCTGTTGGATTTCATTGTGCTTGACAAGACCTATGCTATTCCGGTCAACATCCATACTCTTATGGTGACCGATGCCGGTGCTAAGGCCAAGTATGAGGCTAATGCAAAAGCCTTTGATCACTTGGTCCGGAGCTTGTGTGATCCAGAGTTTGAGCGTGTTCGCCATTTGAATCTTGCTTGGCAAATTTGGGAAAAGTTGTTGGTTGCTCACGGTGGTGATAACCATGTGAAGGCTCGCCTCTTTGTCTCTTACCGGATGCAATATGAGAATTTCACTCCTCTTCCCGGTGAGGACATAGATGCGATTTTTCAGAGGTTCACCGCCATCGTGAACAACACGAAGGCTAATGTTGAGGATTTTCCGTACACCGAGCATGATCAGGCTTTGAAGCTCTTGCATGTCTTGGACCCTAATGTTTGGGGTGCTAAGGTTGAGGCCATCAAGGAGTCTGGACCTCTTTTCTAAGCTCAAGTCGGCTGAGGTTGACAGGAAGTTACAATCCAAGCATGAGGGCTCGACTGACCATAGTCTTGCTCTTGTGGGCGGATCAAAGGGCAAATCTAACCCTTCCTGTCGACAGTTTTCCTTGTCTTCTCTCATGTCCATTCCAGATGAGGAGTTTGATGTGCTGGGCAAGGAGGAGCTGGCCTTGCTCTCAAGAAGGTTTGAACGACTACACGAGAGTCGGAGGAACGCAAGGCGGAGCTCAGGGACGTGCTACAAGTGTGGCAAGCGTGGCCACTTCATCGCCGAGTGCCCGGAAGCGGAGGAGAACAAGTACAAGGTTAACGAGTACAAGGCGCACCCGAGGCGTGAAGACAAGTACTCCTCCAAGGGCAAGCACTTCAACAAGTCCAAGAGCAAGGACAAGGACAAGCGGCGACCGAGCAAGAGCAGCTACAATTAGAACAAGGCAAGAGCGATGGTGGCCGTTGCGAGCGACGTTGACTCAAGCTCAAGCGAGGACCAGTCAAGTTCAAGCAGCGAAGATGAAGACGCCGGGAGGCGCAATGGCAAGAAGAGTGCAAGCCGGAACCTCAGCGGGCTGAGCTGTGTGGCGCTTGAGGGCTTTTGCGGCATGGCCCATAGCTCAAGCAGCAAGAAGAGTGAGAAGGAAGACGGCGACTCCGACTCGGAGGATGAGGTAAACCGTGACCCCGACTCTTTGCTTGCTGAGATTGCTAGGTTGAATGGCTTGCTTGATAACCGTGATAGTGTGCTTAGAGATGCCAAAAAGATGAGGAAAGATCTTAGGGCACAACTTGAGAATGCTAGTGAGAAAGTATGAAACGACCCGGATTTCCGCGAACGGAACCCCGAATCTTAGCACCTCGGTGGTAGACCCAGGAGGCTACCACGTGCAATCCCTGTCTCAGCGATTCCAAAATCCATACGGAAAAGTAAAAACAAGGAATAGAGTACAACATTTATTTTATTACATTAATCAGAGTACATCTCTTCGGCACATGCCGGGTACAAGTCCATCAGGACTGAATCAAACAGAAACAAATCGTCTAGCAGCGGCTCCATGAAAGCGCGGGAAACTCCATATCCGCGGGCGGCTCAAGTGTAGGAAGAGCTCGGTCCACCCGGCCGTCGTTGTCGAAGTCGTAGTCTGGCTCTGCGTCAGAGTCACCAAGGTCTACCCGATAAGCGGGTAGGTCATGTCAGCTTCCCAACAAAGAGGCAAAAGCGGTGTATATTCTACTATGCATGAGGTAACCCTAATCTGGCTGTAGAAGGCTTAAGCAAAGCAGCAGTGCAACATTCAAGGTAAGCAGAGTAGCAAGGAGGTCCACGCCTCGGGGAAGCTTCCGCTTCCGAGGTCCACACCTCAGGGGTCCACACCCCGCTCAAGGAACACCACACCAAAGCACCAGATCTCAACCACGATCCAGAACCCAACTCTCATCTGCGATGTGGGGCCACCGGCTCCTATCCCCACATCTCAACGGCCGAAGCCGGGCTCACACACTCGGGGGAGAGAAGAAGCACAAGAGAAGTGTAACTAGTCAGGTGAGAGATCGAAAGACTGTCCATAACCAGTGGACACGGACTATAGCTATAGGTTTATCACTCTGCAGAGGTTGTACAACTGTACCCGCCCGGGTAGGTCCGGAACCGGCCGTCACCGGTGTCCGACCCTACCATACGGCTGAAGCCCAAGTAAGTGGATAGTACCCTTCTGCATCTCCGAGCACGGCCCGGCCTCCGCGGCGAGCTCATACTACCCGCGAGAGGTCCCTCGAAGCTGTGGAACCCTTCCCTGGCCTCGCCAGGGCAAAGTCTACTAAGGAGGGAAAGACCACTCCCGACACGATCTCACCGATCCTCCTACAGGAGGAGTGCTATCCACTACAAGTCTCACCCCGCACCCCCGCCCAATACAAGGCGGGCGGTCTGTACGAAAGTAGTCATTCGAAACAAGGTCAACTGACGATCGGTCCTTAAGGGGCCGAGAGCGAGCACTCAACATCTCCATCCCACACGACACGACCCTCGGGTAAGAGGCCAGATCGCATCTCCCCTCGGCAGCCGTTCACAAGTAACCAGCGGCTCGCTCCCGCCAAAACACAGCAAGGGGTACACAACCCAGAACACACGCTAGAATCACACCGAGATACCCACATCTCAGCTCAAACCCAGAGCACCATCCATAATCAAACAACAAAAGTATGGATAGTTGAAGTATGGGACTAGCTAGGGGTCTGTAGCTAGTCCCGCAGGTAGTAGATCAAGGAACGGATATAATAAACATCAAGGCATGGCTAGTAAACGAGGTTATGCAATTCATCGAACAATGCATTAAAGTAAAGCACTAGCGACTAAAAATCAACATGGGATCTATATGGTTGGGAGTGACATGACACCTTCTCGTGCCGTTGAAGCGATCGTCGTCCGTCGTGCGGTGTACTCGGGGTCCTCCGCGTCCTCCCGGTCGAAGCTCGGGTGCCGGCACGAGATTCGACGCGAAAATAAGATATCGGTGCACATCTAAGCAATAACTCCAAATAAAATCCAACTTAGAAAACCCAAAAGAGCCCGAACTACCTACAATCAGCAAGGTTTTGCAAATACGGATTTATAGAAATTAGTTTTGTATTTTTCGGAGCTCCCTAGAATTTATTACCAATTTTTAAAGGTCCAAAACATTTTCTGGAAATTAAAACAGAAAAGAAAAGGGGTTTTCCTGTTCCATGGGCCGAAGATGGGCTGGCAGTTATCTGGGCTGAAAACAGCCCCTTGGGCTCAGTCCAACGGGCCCAGGCGGAAGAAGTCTAGAGAACCCCCCCCTGGTTTTCTGGCTGCGGTCTAACTCTACTAGGTGGGCTTCTTTTAAATATAAACTGGTCTCCTAATGCGGCCCGACGGCCTGACGGCTCAGCTGGCCCAGCTAGCGCGGATGGCCCATCGGCCCAGCGGCCTTTCCTTCTTCCGCAGCCCAGGAGCACAGGGTCACGTCCCCCTCTTCCTCCGCGGTCGCCGTGCCTGGCGGCGCCCTCGCCGCGCGCGCATCGGCGGCGGCTCGTCGGGTTGGAAACCCGGTCTCGGCGGCGGGGTGCGCCTTGGCCTCACCACTCTCTTCGGTGCTCACGCACGCCCGCGCGGCTCGAAGGCCGGCTAGCGGACTACTCGCCACGGCGCGCGGCGCGGCGTCGTCGCCGGCGCGCGCGTTCCCCCCGTACACGGTGAAACCCCGTGCGCGCCGAGGTGCGGCTCGTAGGATTCCCCGGTGCACGCCCGCCCGCAAGACCCACTCCCACACACGGAACTAAGCGTGGACGCCCACACACGGTGTTCCACGGGCGGCGGGGCCACGGCCACGCGCGCGCGGCGGGGTGCGGCCGGCCGGCGCCCCGCGCCCACCTTCTCCCCGCAACAACAACATCCTACGGCTCAAAGGCCGGATTCACGGCGGTTCAAGACACGGCGCAAAGGACACACTTGACCCCCCGGCCGGCGGTGCGTCACGCGCTCGGCGGCGCGCACGACGACGCGCGGCGCACGGCCGACGCGGCGCGGCACGGGGTGATTCCCCCGAAACACACCCGCAATCGCGCCAAGAGCACCACGGAAACGGCGACGGCTACGGGTCATCACGGCTTGGGGTAGCCTTGACCCCCGGCCGCCGCCGCACGCCGCAACGCGGCGCGACGCGGCGTCACCCATGGGGAGGCGGCGCGCGCGCGCGCACGACCGAGGCGGCTCGAAGGCACGCATACGGCGGCACGGCTAAAGCGACCGGCGCAAGGAGGAGAGAAAGGGGACCACGGTGCTCACCGTGGGTCGACGGTGAAGGCGTAGCAGTCGTGGCGCGGGTGGTGACGCGACGTCGGTGTACACGGCGAGCTCCGGTCCGGCTCCCTCTCGACCACGGACGGCGCCTCCCCCTTGAACACGAACGGCGCCTCGCGAACACGTCCCGTCTCCGCACCGACGCGCGCGGCGGCGGCGCGCGTCGCACTTCCCCCCTTCCCCGGCTCCTCTTCCCCTCTCCGGCCTCCTTCTTCCCCCCCTCCGATGGCTGCTCTGAGTTGGGGCAAAAACCCCAATGCGGGTGGTTGCGAGGCCAACTGCTCCCTGCCCTCCTTTTGAACTAGCGCCGCGGAATCCCGAGGGGGAAAGCCCCGGTTGCCCCCCTCGGTTCGCCGCCGTCCCGGCCGGATGGCGCCGCGCGCACGCGCCGCCCGCCTCGGGTGCTTGGGGAAAAGGGCGGCGAGGTCTTTCACCTTTTCCGCGGTCACGCGCCCGGGTCCGCGGCGCGCGCGCGGTCTTGGCGTGCGTGCCGGCCGGTCGGACCGGACGCGCGCGCCACCCCCGCGCGGGCCGGCGCGGTTGGACCGGCGGCGCGGCCGCCGGCTCGGCCGTGGCGCGGCGGGTCAAGAGGATAAGGGGAAAAGGTTGGGGATGAAGGATAGGGTGTCTGTCGAGCGGGGCCCACGTGGCAGGGGTTGAAGGGGATCGGTTGGGCCGCGCAGCGCAGATGGGCCGATAGCAGCCGCGGGTTGGGCTGACCGCACGGCCTACCGAAGGGAAATCGGCCCACCACTCCTACTCCACTTTGGTTTTAAAAGCTAAAGGTTTAAATAAGGGTTTGATTAGGAGTTTGAATTTGAATCCCAAACAAATTCAAACTTCACACAAAAGAACTCCAAATAAAACGAGAGAAAATCCAACTCACTTGTTATACCATACTTTAAATATAATTTTTATAAATAGGATAAATTAGTGGAGAATTGGGTGAGAGGCTAGCAATTTGGTTTAAAAATTTGTTAGCACTCAAATGCAAGCAAAAAGTTTTAAATTTTCGCAAAATTCACACACCTAGATTCCCGGGTTGTTACATTCTCCCCCACCACCGAGAATCTCGTCCTCGAGATTTAGTCCTCGACCTCCTCCGTGAACAAGTGAGGGTACTCCTTCCTGAGATCGGCTTCCTTCTCCCATGTCGCCTCTCGTTCGGTATGGTTGCTCCACAACACTTTACAGAAGGGAATGGTAGTTCTCCTTGTTTCCTTGACGGCTCTGTCCAAGATTTTCTCAGGATATTCTGTATACTCTAGGTTGTCTTGCAAGTCAAGCAACTCCATGGGCACTTGTTTTGCCTCCACTGCCTTCTCACTCTTCTTCAGCTGTGACACGTGAAACACTGGGTGTACTCCTGCCATTGCCTCGGGTAGTGCAAGCTGGTAGGCCAAACTTCCAATCCTTCGGGTGATAGGGTACGGTCCCACGTACCTCGGTGCAAGCTTTCCTTTCACCAAGAACCTCTTAGTTCCTCGGAGCGGTGAGACTTTCAAGTACACTCTGTCGCCAACTGCAAAGGTCAACTCTCTCCTTCTCTTGTCGGCATAGCTCTTCTGACGACTTTGAGCGATTCTCAGGTTCTCCCGAACTTTCTCAACCTTCTCCTCTGCTTCCTCAATGATTGCTGGTCCGAACAGAGCTCGCTCTCCAACCTCTGACCAAGCTAGCGGGGTCCTGCACTTCCGACCGTAAAGTGCCTCAAAGGGTGCCATCCGGAGACTTGCTTGAAAGCTGTTGTTGTACGAGAACTCTGCAAACGGCAACCGCTCTCTCCCAATCAGTACCATAGGTGAGTGCACACGCTCGCAGCATGTCCTCCAGGACCTGGTTGACTCTCTCTGTCTGCCCGTCGGTCTGTGGGTGAAAAGCTGTGCTGTAGCTGAGAGTGGTGCCCATAAGCTTGTGGAAACTCGCCAAAACTTGGAGACAAGCGTGGCCCTCGATCGGACACGATACTCCCGGGTGCCCCGTGTAGCTCGAGTATGTGTTCTACGAACGACTCCGCCAACTTCTCGGTTGCATACCGGTCTTCACCGGCACAAAGTGAGCCACTTTAGTCGGCTTTGTCCACTATGACCCAAACCGAGTCGTTTCCTTTTGGTGTTCTAGGGAGTCCTACCACAAAGTCCATGGAGATGTCCTCCCACTTCCACACTTTGGGATATCCAACGGCTTCGACAAACCGGCGGGTTTCGATGTTCAATCTTTACTCTCGCTGCGGTGTGTCGCAACGGCCACGTAGTGTGCTATGTCCTTCTTCATATCCTTCCACCGGTGCACGACCTTCGGATCTCTCGTACATCTTGGTGCTTCGCTGGGTGAATCGAGTACCTCGAGTCGTGAGCTTCTCTCATGATCGATCTCGGAGCGTCTTGTCTTGTGGTACACGGATCCGTTCTTTCAACCACACGGTCCTCGTTCATCAACCCGATAGTCCTCTCGCTTTGCCCTCGCTTCATTAGTTCTCGCGGCACTTTGATTTCTCGCACACTCTTTACGGGCCGTACGGATTCGCTCCTCCGGGTCATAGGTCACTTGCATCACGTTGACTTGGCCTTGATCCACAATCTCGATTCTCGGCTTCTCTAGCTCTTCATGCAAAGCGAGTTGCTCTTCCTTTATTATGAGGTTGTTGCGGTATGTTTTCCGGCTCGGTGCATCCGCCACGACGTTAGCTTTGCCCCGGGTGGTAGTTGATCTCGACGTCGTAGTCCTTGATCGGCTCTAACCACCGTCTCTGCGCCTCATGTTCGGCTCGGTCCGTGTAAAGAAGTACTTCGGGCTCTTGTGGTCGGAAAACGGCTCACACTTGTTCCCTATCGGGTAGTGTCTCCAGTTTTTAAGCGCATGCACAACAGCTGCCAACTCCAAGTCGTGTGTCGGGTAGTTTTCCTCATGTTTCTTCAGCTGTCTGGAAGCATAAGCCACAACTTTCTGTTGACGGTTAATAGTTGTATCAAAGTTCGTTTGTGACTTGCAAGCGGACAAGTCTCCCGTCGTAGTCAAGGGACCCTTCTTCCCTCGAGTGGTGAACCCAAGGTATCGAATCCGTGGAACAATGTGCAACGCAAGGATTCAATCTAGTAAAGCAAGGTAAAGCTATCTATTGAAGATAAGTTGCATCTAATCTACTAACTCATAAAGAAAACGAATCTAATCTAATCTACTAAAGAGGTAGCAAGAGAAAGCAAAAGATAACCAATCTAGAGAATCTAGATCATGCTTATGTTGTAGCTCCAAACAAGATAGATGAAGATAGCAAAGCGAATCTCATTAAAAGCATCTTTAAATCGTGGCCTTCCCATCCGACTCCGAAAACATCCGCCTTTCGAGACCCCCGTTCTGTCACAACGTATCCCTATTCATGCGGGGAGCTTAGGGCGAGTTCGATAGAACAAGTTGAAATCACTTGGCCGGTCCGGTATGCACCTCTAGCCACCGCGGCTACAAGAGCACCCTATGTAATCTAGCTGCAAACTAGATCGCCGAAGAAGCAAAACCAAGAAGAAAACAAAATCATCGAGAAGGCACTTGATCGCTAGAAATCGAATTCACTTACAAACTTCACCATGAATGATTACATGAACAAGATCACCACCGGGGCCCTCCCTCGATCTTGATCCTCGCTCCGGAGCTCCGACGTGGTCTTCCATGCAAGGTTCCCACGTCGGCCAGGGAAACCCTAGACAACTAGCACGACCCTCATCTTCAAGTTGGTGTCCCTCAAGCTTCTCTGCTCCTCGGCGGCGGAATACGACTTCGGTTCTGCGTGGCTCTCGGTCAGGGGGCTATTTATAGCCTGAGAAGCAATTAGGTCAAAGGAGAGCCCGATTGGGCCCCGAATTGGGCTGGGCCGACCGGCCTGGGCCGGCCTGGGCCCAATTCGGCCCATCTCGCGGCCTGCTTCGCCCGGTGTTGCTTCCCACGTCTTCTAGATGTTCTCCCCTTTTGCATGTGGGCCCTTGACGTCGGTTTCTCTCCGAATTGGACTCAACTCCTTGTCTTGCAAGATTCGAGACTTTTCTCGGTTCGGTCCTCGGAGTTTATCATCTTCTCGGGCTTGGTCCTTGGGCTCTTGGAGTCATGTTCACTTCATTGCTTGACTTGTATCGGGCTTCAAGATCTTGTCATGAGGTGCTTAATGAACTTATCCCGGAAGTCTTGCTTTCAACGTTAAAACCCCTACGTAAACACATAACTCCAAAACCGACATGCACAAGTGAACTTGTTATACCACGGGGGTTAGTACCAATGAATAAGATACAAAAGTTATGCCAACATAGAAGGTAAACTCATGGCTAGGTTGACGGATTTTCACCGTCAACATCTCCCCCATGCTTAAACCTTGCTCGTCCTCGAGTAAGCCTTCGATGGATATCATCATTGCCAAACAATGTTTAAACCTTGCACTTGATCATACATGAAAAAAAACATAATGCTCTCAAAAGTTTAATTCGTTAAAGTTCCATAATGTACTAGCCTTCACCTCTACGGAGGGTAGATTCTTATTAAGCTTACCCCACAAGTATTAACATGCTCACAAAGTTTTAAATAGATCTCAGAATTTTTGAAATAAAGAACGAGATAAAGAAAAGCTAAACCAAGTTCACAAATTTAAATCACCTTGCATATTGCTCATGAACTCTCATCTCACTTGTCTCTCAAGCCTATATATTCTACTCCTTTCCCTCTCATAACATATATGTGTGGTAGGCTTTATATGGAGCTTTGGGAAAGTTTAGTCCTATCAAGATTTTATAAATGAGGTGTTGTCAAAACAAGACAAGCTTCTCATGGTCTTACCGAGACTCGTCAAAAAGGTCATTGGAAAATAATGTTAATCAAGGAGGGGAAAGAGAAAAATACACACACTTTTAGATGAGTGGACATGTGCAAATGGCAAAGAGTGATCCCGAGGCACAAAAGAAGTCCTCGTTATCGGATTGCACATGGTTGGAAAATGAGAATGGATCTTTTTAACTTGAAGCCTTGAATGCACTCTTAGAGAACCGGGGAGTTCACTTTACGCACATATATATTTTTTTCTGTTTCTCATATTTCTCATTCTTTTCTTTCTTTCTTTCTTTCTTTCTTTCTTTCTTATATATATATATATTTTTTTTCTTTCTTCACCTTGGAAGTCACGTACATCGCCGAATTTTTTTTCTTTCATCATTATATATATATTTTTTAAAATACTCCCTTTTGAACTCTAAAACTAAACTGCACCGTACCTACCTCCTCCCCCATGCTTAGACGTTGCTCGTCCTCGAGCAAAGAGGCGAAAAATAAGGTAGGTACCGGAATATTTTTCCTTGGAGAGATACTTGAAATCTTCAACGTTGGCACCGTCTTGCGATCTTCCTTGAATTGATGATCCATTCTCAACGATAGGTTGTGGTCAAGGAGGTAATCACAAAAAGATGATATTTGGTTTAAAGGTGGATATCCGGCGAAGTTTGTGAGATCTCCGATGCGGGGATACACAATGCACGGATAAGAGGCTAGCAAAAAGATAGATACGCAAAAACGAAATGACCAGCTTCTTAGTCTCGGGCCAGAGAAATCATGGCCTGCAATAACTCACTCAAAAATAAATCTTGTACACTAAGGTTTATGCACTCAAATATATATAAGGCTTTGGATAGGTTGAGCAACACACAAGTGATATTTATGACAAGGTTAGCAATATTTTTGAGCATAAAAGACATCTTTAATCTATTCATAACTTGAGAGCACATAAAACACTATGGGTCTTTATTTTAATCATAACCTCCGCTGAAGATTGAGCTAGCATTTAGATAATTTCAGATTTGTATTTTTAAGAGAGCACTAGTTCAAACATGCATAAATCAATTACAAAGATAAACAAAGCGGCAATTATAATCATATATCATCATGGCACAAACTTTGTAACTTTACCAAAGGTAAAAACTTGGTGGTGACATTATTCATGATGAAAATAAAAACTAAGATACATGCTGAAAAAAAATTAAACTAACACACTTTCTGAAATTTAAATAAAAAACTGAAAACACTACGCATACATAGGCGCAAACAAGTTGAAAATTAAAGAAAAGGGGGTAAAGGAAAGATAACTAAAGCTCCTCCTCTCTCTAATCTTCCGCCGGTGGTTGATATTGATAGTCTTGGTTGTTGTACCCTTACTTGTAATAGGAATGCACCACTACTCCTATGAATTGTCTGACGGTGCTAGGTGAAGGTGTCCAAGCACATAAGCGACGTTTGCATTTCCTTCACCCATTTGGTTTGCATTGGTTTGGATGGCTGCAATAATTTGCATGTTCCTTGCAGTGTATCCTCCAATGGTGGCCACATTTTGTTGTGGTTGAGGAAGGTGTGCATAGGGCTCCGCAAAGGCTACGTTGGGCACCGCAAAAAAATGGTGGGGGTATGGCTGCACCACTCCCCCGTGCTTGCATTGGTACACCTCCGTTGTAACTTGGCGACGCCGGGGTTCCTCCCAATGGTGGGACATAATTTTGTTGTGCACCTTATTCTTGGGCCATAGAAGATCTTTCTCCTATAATCCTTCTCTTTTATTATTCTTTTTTTTTCGCCGGCACAAGAAGTCCTTCCTCTAACCGATCTTCTTCCCCTCAAGAAAAGTCTTAATCTTCAAATCCGGAAGGGGCAAATTCGCCTAGGCCACTCGGAAGCCTCCTCTCTCATCTTCACTTATAAAATTTCTTTTCTTCATATATTCCTAGGGAAGTCCCGGGTAGGAGATGATTTGGGTTCCTTGTAATACCCGGTTTTAAAGAGATAGTCAACATGGAGAGGTAACAACCCGATCTCCCGAATCCGATGTTGCCACAACACCACCGGTTGATCATAGGTGAGTAGGGTTGATTGGCTGCGAGTAAATCCAATTCAACTCCGTGTTGGTTATCTATGTCTCTCTTATTCTCCCCAAAAATCCACTTGCACAAAAGTGACACACTTGGATGATGGGGTTCCGGATAGTATTTCTTCGTTGATGGTCTCTTCCCGTGATCATACTCCAAAAGCCTTCCCATGTGCCTTCATGCACATACTTGTTCCGGAGCTCCCTTTTGAAAATAGGAGACACTCGCCCATGGGTCTACGATACTAGAACATGCAATCATTTCGAGTCATGAAAACCAATCTAATCTATCGGGGATTGTGTTGAATGGATCCAAGGAAGCATTGGAGCCCTTACTCCCTTTACGGCATGGTTGCTAGCCTTAAGCATTAAAGTATTTTCAGCACAAGATGATAGATAGATAATCCAACAAAGTATGATTACATTTCAAGATCGATTGCAACCTATGGATGAAAGGAGATTACCCCATCAAAGTGCTAGAAATAGCATCGTTGATCAAGGTTACCCTTCCGACGGTGTCTTCCTTCTTCTCCTCTTGTGGGCTCCCTCCAACGGAATGAGAGACTCGGCACTCCTTCATCAAGGGTATGCGCCATGGTCATGAAAATTTCCTAGGCGAATTCCTTGTGGGTGTTTGCCGACACTCCGCTAGAGAATTGCACCGGTGTCCCGTGTGAAACCCAATATGTGGAGAGCTTGGTCGTCGATGTCGACGTTCGCTACAAGCCTCTACTTAAGGCGAGCGAGCTTCTTCTCCTCCTCCGTCATGATGACATACCCCTCGGAATACCGCGGAGCATATGGAGGTGGAGCGGATGATCGTGTCAAGTGGTGAGGTTGGACGGGCGGCTCCTCCATATGTTATTGAAGTTTGGTAAACCTAATAAACGAGTTTTGTGTGGCCCTCATGCCACCAAGGAGAAGAGTGTGGTTCCTCCTCGGCGGTGCCGTGTCCTCCCCCATACTCCAAGGAGACTCGGAAACCGAGTGCCTCCTTGAAGAGGTTGATGGCTTAAACGACGATGATCCCTTCTTCTTCGGTGAAAAGACTTGTAGTTTTCTTCCTTGATTGCAGCACTCTCCCTCACAAATATATATCCGGGGTTTTCACCCGGCAACAAGGTACACAAATATTATTTTGGAGTCTGGACTTTGAGTGGATTAAGGATGTGGATTTTTTTTTTCTTGAGCTATCAAGCTTGGGAAGGTTGGCTATGTCTACGGAGGTTTTGAGCACACAAACTTGAACACACAAACAAAGGAAGGAGAGGGAAGCTTGCCTGCAGAAAACGGGAGCCGGGGGGGCTCCTTATGTAGGTGAGGCCGGCCTCGGTGCTCCTCCCCGCCTCGTCTTTCTTCCGGCACGATCATTTCACCTCTGCAACTTTCCTGCCCGCGTGCTCCACGAGTTGCACCGCCCAAACGCTCTCGTCCACTCCTTGGTCCTTCCACTTGATGCTTCATGTTTTGGGTCATGTCCATGCTCCCTAGCCTCACATGCATCCATGATATTCCTACAAAACAAAGCCTTGGCTGCCCCCCATGCTTGTACTTTGCATGTGGTTTAAATGTGTTGGAGGGGCATCCCGTGATGTATCATGGTGCATGCATGGATAGGTTAACTAGATTGCCTCCCTTTAAGGCTAAGCACTCCTCTAGTTTCGAAATTTTAAAAAAAATTCAGAGCCATGCAAGAGCTCGAACATAATTTTAGAGAAGTTTTTAAACCATTAAAAACAAATGCAAGTCGAAAATATTTTTTTATTACGTCGATTTCGGTCTCACCGGTATAGTTTGCCTTCATTGGTTGAGAGCAAGCTTTTCCCGGCTTGATCATGGGGGCATAGGTTTAGGTCCTAATTTCGATTAGATGAGAGAGATTTTGAATGAAATAAAATTAAGTGAGGCTTAGAAAAATTCTAATCTTAGAGAAACCAAGGATATGGATTTTTAAACCAACCAAAAATCAAGTTTCTAGGTTCACGCGAGTCCTACCACATGCTGAAATTTAAATAACATCTAGATACAAGTCGTGGCTCTACTCGTGTGTTTTTAGCATGAAAAACAAGTCAACCACAGCACCATAATGAGGGTGAAGGGTTGAGTTAGGTTCTGAAATTTTTTTCTTTTTGGTTGTGGTTTCTCGAAAAAGAAGCAAACAATCACATAGGATGGTTCATGTAAAGGGGTTTATGATCAAGCAACATGTTCAACCAAGAATTATGTCTCTAATATTGTTCAACCATTCTAAGTCTAAGGTTTTGCGTAGTAAAATTCAGAACTGAATTAAAAGGACTCGAAAAACCTGGAATCGGGTTGTCCTCCCGGTAGCTTATTCTTGACTTGACGAAACGGGTTGCCTCCCGCCTAGCGCTTCGTTTATAGTCCATGGCTAGACTTCTTCACTTGATTACTCCGGATCAACGCTCTTTGTGGGCGTTGCAATCTTGGGTACCCACTTTGGCTTAGTCATTTTTTTTGGTCTTCACAGGCTGGCTTTGTCCTTTGGTCTTGACGGATGCAACAACTTCCTTGTGGCTCGGCATCTCGAACTCCGGTCTTCGGTTGTGATCTTCATGGTCTCTAGTGTGATCCTTCATCTCTCCCGAATGAGTTTGAGTAGCCTTCGCCGTCTTGGGACCTTGGAGTTGTCTCGGATATTCTTCTTTGTCACCAATCGGTTGTCCGGCAAGTTGTCCCACTTGCGTCTCTAACATCTTCATCACGATGAACACCCCGCATGTGGATCTTGCCTTGGTAGCCTTTAGGTGTTGAGCTTCTTTCTCCGTCTCCGTATTCTCCATCCTCGTTGATCTTGAACGGTCTTCCGGCGTCTTGACTTGGAGGGGGTGATTCCCTTGGAGATTTTGATGGTCCTTCGAGCTTGTGTTGCACGTCACCTTTGCCTGTAAAGTTTTCCTGGATCATCCACAAAAAAGTTTTGGGTTTCTTGGAGAGGTAGCCAACCATCTCCGGTTAGGGTTAGTGATAAAGCAAAAATCTAACAAAAGAAAAATTAGGGTTCATCAAAACTAGATTAGATTGACTCTTTTTTTTCTTTTCAGGGATGATCAAACATAAGAGATGCAAAAGAAAATCAAAAGAAAAACTGAAAGATAAGCGATACTAGATCGGATCTTGATTGCTTGTTCCCCGGCAACGGCGCCAGAAAAAGGGGCTTGTTGACGGTTAATAGTTGTATCAAAGTTCGTTTGTGACTTGCAAGCGGACAAGTCTCCCGTCGTAGTCAAGGGACCCTTCTTCCCTCGAGTGGTGAACCCAAGGTATCGAATCCGTGGAACAATGTGCAACGCAAGGATTCAATCTAGTAAAGCAAGGTAAAGCTATCTATTGAAGATAAGTTGCATCTAATCTACTAACTCATAAAGAAAACGAATCTAATCTAATCTACTAAAGAGGTAGCAAGAGAAAGCAAAAGATAACCAATCTAGAGAATCTAGATCATGCTTATGTTGTAGCTCCAAACAAGATAGATGAAGATAGCAAAGCGAATCTCATTAAAAGCATCTTTAAATCGTGGCCTTCCCATCCGACTCCGAAAACATCCGCCTTTCGAGACCCCCGATTCTGTCACAACGTATCCCTATTCATGCGGGGAGCTTAGGGCGAGTTCGATAGAACAAGTTGAAATCACTTGGCCGGTCCGGTATGCACCTCTAGCCACCGCGGCTACAAGAGCACCCTATGTAATCTAGCTGCAAACTAGATCGCAGAAGAAGCAAAACCAAGAAGAAAACAAAATCATCGAGAAGGCACTTGATCGCTAGAAATCGAATTCACTTACAAACTTCACCATGAATGATTACATGAACAAGATCACCACCGGGGCCCTCCCTCGATCTTGATCCTCGCTCCGAGCTCCGACGTGGTCTTCCATGCAAGGTTCCCACGTCGGCCGGGGAAACCCTAGACAACTAGCACGACCCTCATCTTCAAGTTGGTGTCCCTCAAGCTTCTCTCGCTCCTCGGCGGCGGAATACGACTTCGGTTCCGCGTGGCTCTCGGTCGGGGGGCTATTTATAGCCCGAGAAGCAATTAGGTCAAAGGAGAGCCCGATTGGGCCCCGAATGGGCCGGGCCGACCGGCTCGGGCCGGCCGGCCCGGGCCCAACTCGGCCCATCTCGCGGCTCGCTTCGCCCGTGTTGCTTCCCACGTCTTCTAGATGTTCTCCCCTTTTGCATGTGGGCCCTTGACGTCGGTTTCTCTCCGAATTGGACTCAACTCCTTGTCTTGCAAGATTCGAAGCACTTTTCGGTTCGGTCCTCGGAGTTTATCATCTTCTCGGGCTTGGTCCTTGGGCTCTTGGAGTCATGTTCACTTCATTGCTTGACTTGTATCGGGCTTCAAGATCTTGTCATGAGGTGCTTAATGAACTTATCCCGGAAGTCTTGCTTTCAACGTTAAAACCCTGCGTAAACACATAACTCCAAAACCGACATGCACAAGTGAACTTGTTATACCACGGGGGTTAGTACCAATGAATAAGATACAAAAGTTATGCCAACATAGAAGGTAAACTCATGGCTAGGTTGACGGATTTTCACCGTCAACACTTTCCCTTCCTGCATCAGCACACAACCAAGTCCTTGCTTCGAAGCGTCACAGTAGACCACAAAGTCTTTCTTGATGTCTGGCAAGGTAAGCACGGGGGTGGTGGTGATTCTCTTTTTCGGCTCTTGAAGGCCCTTCTAACACGTTCTGACCACTCGAACTTTGTGTTGTTCTTGAGCAATTTCGTCATTGGTTTTGCGATCTTGGAAAAGTTCTCAATGAACCTCCGGTAGTAACCTGCCAACCCAAGGAAGCTTCTGACATCTGTCACGTTCAAAGGTTGCTCCCACTTGGTCACCGACTCAACCTTGGACGGATCCACGGCTATCCCCTCTGCTGACAACACGTGTCCCAAGAACGCGACCTTCTCCATCCAGAACTCGCACTTGCTGAACTTGGCGTACAGTTTCTGCTGCCTCAGCCTCTCTAGCACAACTCTCAGGTGCTCCTCGTGCTCCTCAGTGGTCTCAGAGTAGATCAAGATATCATCGATAAACACCACTACAAATCTGTCCAACTCTTCCATGAAGACCTTGTTCATCAAGTTCATGAAGTAAGCAGGGGCGTTGGTCAGCCCAAAAGAAACCACCACGAACTCGTACAAACCGTAGCGTGTAGTGAAGGTCGTCTTGGGTATGTTACTGCTCCCGGATCTTCATCCGGTGGTAGCCCCGACCTCAAGTCGATCTTGGAGAAGAACCTTGCCTTTTTGAGTCTATCCAGCAAATCCTCGATTCTGGGCAGTGGGTACTTGTTCTTGATTGTCATCGAGTTGAGCGTGCGGTAGTCAATGCACATCCTCTTTGTACCGTCTTTCTTCTCTACGAAGAGCACTGGTGAACCCCACGGTGAGGCACTCGGCCGAACAAACCCTTGCTCGAGCAACTTCTTGAGCTGTTTCTTCAACTCGTCCAGCTCGTCGGACGACATCCTGTACGGACTCTTCGCAACGGGCCCCGCCCCTGGCATCAGCTCAATCACGAACTCCACGTCTCGGTCTGGGGGTAACTCCGTAAGCTCCTCTGGGAACACGTCCGGAAACTCACGGACCACTGGGATCTCTTCAATTTGTTTCCCACTCATGTTGCACATCATCGTAGCAACCTTCGGACTCTGCGGCTCGATCCGTACTGTAGTCCCGCTGGGGTGTTCAAGCTGTATCACTCTGGGGTTGCAAGAAACTATCCCGTTGTGCTTTGCCAACCAATCCATCCCTAAGATCACATCTATCCCGAAGACTCCAAAGCTTGTCAAGTCTGCCGTGAACGGTAGCCCCTCAAACACCATCCTCACTCCCCTGCACTCTAACGTACTCCTCTTCTCTCCTAGCGGAGAGCTAGTCAAGATAGGCCTTGGTCGAGGCTTAGTTGGTAAAGACCTTTCTTTAACAAACTTGGTAGAAATATACGAAAACTGAGCTCCAGTATCAAACAAAACAGTGGCCAAAACTGAGTCAACAAGGAACTCACCAAGTGTGACGTCGGGTGCGGTGCTTTGCGTCCTCGGCGGTGAGGTGGTTCGAGACAGACCTCGAGTAGGCGGCGGCCCGAGCGGACCTCTCGCCGTGTACGAGGTGGCTGTCCTCCCGGTGCCTGGTGGCTTCGCCGGGGTCCGGAACCGAGTGCCTTGCGGCTCGACTCCCCGGTGGTACTTGCGGGGGCACTCAAACGACTTATGCCCAACCCGACGGCGGTTGAAGCATGTCACCTTGGATCTCGTCCGTCGCCCGCGGTGGTGGCCTCGGCTTCCGGCTGTTCGACCTCCACTCCCACCCGGGTGGGTCTCGCTCTGTGTGGCCGAGACCGAGAGGTGTGGTGCCTCTGCCGAGTCCGGTGGCCCCGTGTGTAGCTTCGTCCTCTCGCCTGCGGGGTGGACCCGAGCGTCTGCCCGGTCGGTGCGCTTGGACTTGCTCCCTCGTACCTCCATGTACTCCGGCCGGACCTCTCCACTATCAGAGCCTTGTCGATTATAGAGCGAAGTGTCGGGCAGTCGTGCGCGGACAAGTGGTGTGCCATCCCCTTGTGCAGCCCCTTCCTGAACCAGTACACCTTCTTCTTTTACCGTGTCGGTGTCGTCGGGCGCGTACCTCATCGGCTCCTGGTAACGGTTGGCGTACTCCTGTACTGACATGTTTCCCATCTTGAGGTGCCTGAACTCGTCAGCCTTCTCGTCCATCACCTGCGTCGGGATGTGGTGGCTCGGAAGGCCTCCACGAACTCGTCCCACCCGATGTGTAACGGGTCCCGGTGCGAGTCACAGTAGCTGTCCCACCACGCACTGGCCGTGCCAACCAGCTGGTGCGCGGCCACAGTCACACACTCCTCCTCTGTAAGCTCAGTCAGCTCCAGCTTCTTCTCGATCTCACGCAACCAGTTATCCGCATCCATCGGGTCCGCTGAGTGGTCAAAGGTAGGCGGGCGCAGCTTGTTGAAGTTTTCAACCTTCTTCGAAAGCCCTCTGGTGCGTTGCGGTTCTGGCCCCTAGGGTTGTTGTGGTTGTTGTTCGGGGCTAGCATCTGAGTGATCGTCTGCATCAGCTGTGTTTGCACTGCCATCACGTCGGCCAAGTTCGGGGGAGGTGGCGGTGGTGGCACCTCGTGTCCCCGAGCCCGGCCTCGCTCCTCCCTCGGGGCCGGGGTACTGCTCGTGCTCGGGCTCCTCGCTCCCCGAGCTCCCTCGTCGTCGCGCGCGGCTCCTCGACCGCCGACTCGGCCTACTCGGCCTCCGCGGAGCCCGCCTCGTGGCGCGTGACCTCCACGACGTCCGCGGCCTCTCGCTCCTGCTGGGTTAGGGGCATCCTCCCCTCCGTCGTCCCCAGCGACCTCCTCGAAACGGGCCAGGAGTCGCCCGGACCTCCTTGCTCCCGACATCTGTTCCAGTTGCAATAGTTAGTAGTGGTAGGGAGAAAGTATTTAATCAGGTTATAAACTATAATGGAGTAATCCTGCTAACAATCACAAAATTTCAGTCAGACATTAAGAAGCATGAAATCCGAAAGAATCCATGAAGATCCAAGTCACTCAATCAATGCCACCATACAAAAGGGGGTGCACCTCGAGGTTTACTCCTACGACCTTCGAGGGTACACGGCAACACATCCTGCTAACGCATGGTACATCATGGGGTAGCTACTACAGGCATGTCACATGAACGGTAGCATTACATCTATCTCATTACATCTACTCTGAATCTGCTACAAGATCTCTACTCCCATCACTGAATACCCTGAGGTGTCTCGGAGCCGGTGTCCTGTGGAACTGAGTAGAACGGTGGTGAGTGGACTCCTGGGTAACCCGGCACCCTGATAGCCGGTCCCCCGTAGTAGTCACAAGTGTCCTGTAGAGCACGATCCATCTCCGCTGTGTCCTGCGAACCACTCGGGTACGGCCGCACTCGTGGTAGGAGTGTCGGGGGAAGCTCGAAAGTCTCCATCCTCAGTCCCGGGCCTCTTCTTAGGTGGTAGGCCGTGCGGAAAGCGCCTCCCGGCTCGGCCGGCCTCTGCCGGTCGAAACGCTCCCCGGGCCGCGCGGGTCTCGTCGCTCGGTCCCTCTCCTCGTAGACCCGGTCCTCCCCGGGTAACACATGTGGTGGTAGTTGTGTCGGCTCGCCTCCTGTAGGTCCCACACCTTGACCTGGTAGTCGACCGCTGCGGCTCCGATCGACTCCACCTGGTCTCGAGCCTCTGCCAGCCTCACTCGATCCTCTCGCGCGGCCTCCACCGAAGCCCGGTGAGCCTCCCGCTCTGCCCTCAACCGTGCCTCCAAAGTGGCAATCCTCCAGGAGTCTCTCTCTGTGCTGGCTGCGGCCGCTGCTAGCCCAAGCTGCACTAGCTCTCCGTTCCTCACGTGCGCCGCCTCCCGGCTCGTCCGCAAGTCCTCTCTGTCCTCCTCCAAGTCCCGAACCTGCCGCGCGGGCAACGTCACACCTCCACCGAAGGTACAGTGTCTCTCCGTCCGCCCAGAACAGTGCCTGGTCCTGGGCCAGGATGCACCGCCTGGCCACGAGCATCGCCTGGTCCTCCCCGTCCACTGGAGTCACCTCCTGGTACCGCGCTCGGTCACTCGAGTCCCAGCGACCGTGGTCGAAGATCTCTGCCGGAAGTACCCTGAACGGTGTGTCCTTCAGCCTCTCTCTGAGCAGGTCACAAGCCTTCTTGAGAGCCCTGCGTGCACCGGTCTGGTGCGCCTCCGTGACCGAGCTCTCGAAGCAGTACACCACTACCTCCTCAAACTCTGGCACCCGCGGGTCTGCCGGGTACCGTGACGGTCAGGTACGTGGGGGTCTGCTCCAGGTGCCCCATGGCCCTCCCCCCCGTAGCCGACACCGTCGGCCTCCACTCCCCGCCGCCTCCGAGCACTCCCTCGGCGGGTGGCGAAGCCTCCGTAGCTCTTGCCGTCCGACTCCAAGGTAACCCACGTCGTTTCCGCCATCTGCACAACGTTGTTAGAGCGTAGTTAGTAAGGCGAGTTAGTAAAAGTTAATCAAGGTAATGCATATATATAAGTATAGTTATATACATACGGAAGCCAAGGAGTTTATATAAAGTTTCAAGGTTCAGAAACAGCTTCCTATGCTATCGACCATTCCTGGGGCTCGTCCTACAGTCAAGCATGGCTCTGGTACCAACTGAAACGACCCGGATTTCCGCGAACGGAACCCCGAATCTTAGCACCTCGGTGGTAGACCCAGGAGGCTACCACGTGCAATCCCTGTCTCAGCGATTCCAAAATCCATACGGAAAAGTAAAAACAAGGAATAGAGTACAACATTTATTTTATTACATTAATCAGAGTACATCTCTTCGGCACATGCCGGGTACAAGTCCATCAGGACTGAATCAAACAGAAACAAATCGTCTAGCAGCGGCTCCATGAAAGCGCGGGAAACTCCATATCCGCAGGCAGCTCAAGTGTAGGAAGAGCTCAGTCCACCCAGCCGTCGTTGTCGAAGTCGTAGTCTGGCTCTGCGTCAGAGTCACCAAGGTCTACCCGATAAGCGGGTAGGTCATGTCGACTTCCCAACAAAGAGGCAAAAGCGGTGTATATTCTACTATGCATGAGGTAACCCTAATGCGGGCCGTAGAAGGCTTAAGCAAAGCGAAGATAGCAACATTCAAGGTAAGCGAGTAGCAAGGAGGTCCACGCCTCGGGGGAAGCTTCCGCTTCCGAGGTCCACACCTCGGGGGTCCACACCCCGCTCAAGGAACACCACACCAAAGCACCGCGATCTCAACCACGATCCGAAACCCAACTCTCATCCGCGATGTGGGGCCACCGGCTCCTATCCCCACATCTCAACGGCCGAAGCCGGCTCACACACTCGGGGGAGAGAAGAAGCACAAGAGAAGTGTAACTAGTCAGGTGAGAGATCGAAAGACTGTCCATAACCAGTGGACACGGACTATAGCTATAGGTTTATCACTCTGCAGAGGTTGTACAACTGTACCCGCCCGGGTAGGTCCGGAACCGGCCGTCACCGGTGTCCGACCCTACCATACGGCTGAAGCCCAAGTAAGTGGATAGTACCCTTCTGCATCTCCGAGCCTGGCCCAGCCTCCGCGGCAGAGCTCATACTACCCGCGAGAGGTCCCTCGAAGCTGTGGAACCCTTCCCTGGCCTCGCTAGGGCAAAGTCTACTAAGGAGGGAAAGACCACTCCCGACACGATCTCACCGATCCTCCTACAGGAGGAGTGCTATCCACTACAAGTCTCACCCCGCACCCCCGCCCAATACAAGGCGGGCGGTCTGTACGAAAGTAGTCATTCGAAACAAGGTCAACTGACGATCGGTCCTTAAGGGGCCGAGAGCGAGCACTCAACATCTCCATCCCACACGACACGACCCTCGGGTAAGAGGCCGGATCGCATCTCCCCTCGGCGGCCGTTCACAAGTAACCGGCGGCTCGCTCCCGCCAAAACACGGCAAGGGGTACACAACCCGAAACACACGCTAGAATCACACCGAGATACCCACATCTCGGCTCAAACCCGCAGCACCATCCATAATCAAACAACAAAAGTATGGATAGTTGAAGTATGGGACTAGCTAGGGGTCCGTAGCTAGTCCCGCGGGTAGTAGATCAAGGAACGGGATATAATAAACATCAAGGCATGGCTAGTAAACAAAGTTATGCAATTCATCGAACAATGCATTAAAGTAAAGCACTAGCAGCTAAAAATCAACATGGGATCTATATGGTTGGGAGTGACATGACACCTTCTGTGCCGTTGAAGCAGTCGCTGTCCGGTGCAGTGTACTCGGGGTCCTCCGCGTCCTCCTGGTCGAAGCTCGGGTCTGCGGCACGAGATTCGACGCGAAAATAAGATATCGGTGCACATCTAAGCAATAACTCCAAATAAAATCCAACTTAGAAAATCCAAAAGAGCCCGAACTACCTACAATCAGCAAGGTTTTGCAAATACGGATTTATAGAAATTAGTTTTGTATTTTTCGGAGCTCCCTAGAATTTATTACCAATTTTTAAAGGTCCAAAACATTTTCTGGAAATTAAAACAGAAAAGAAAAGGGGTTTTCCTGTTCCATGGGCCGAAGATGGGGTGCGCGGTTATCCGGGGCCGAAAACGGCCCCTTGGGCTCAGTCCAACGGGCCCAGGCGGAAGAAGTCTAGAGAACCCCCCCCTGGTTTTCTGGCTGCGGTCTAACTCTACTAGGTGGGCTTCTTTTAAATATAAACTGGTCTCCTAATGCGGCCCGACGGCCTGACGGCTCAGGCCGGCCCGGCCTAGCGCGGATGGCCCATCGGCCCAGCGGCCTTTCCTTCTTCCGCGGCCCCGGGGAGCACGGGGTCACGTCCCCCTCTTCCTCCGCGGTCGCCGTGCACGGCGGCGCCCTCGCCGGCGCGCGCATCGGCGGCGGCTCGTCGGGTTGGAAACCCCGGTCTCGGCGGGGGGTGCGCCTTGGCCTCACCACTCTCTTCCGGTGCTCACGCACGCCCGCGCGGCTCGAAGGCCGGCTAGCGGACTACTCGCCACGGCGCGCGCGCGCGGCGTCGTCGCCGCCGCGCGCGCGCGTTCCCCCCCCGTGCGGTGAAACCCCGTGCGCGCCGAGGTGCGGCCCGTAGGATTCCCGGTGCACGCCCGCCGCGCAAGACCCACTCCCACACACGGAACTAAGCGTGGACGCCCACACACGGTGTTCCACGGGCGGCGGGGCCACGGCCACGCGCGCGCGCGGGGTGCGGCCGGCCGGCGCCCGCGCCCACCTTCTCCTGCAACAGAACAACCTACGGCTCAAAGGCCGGATTCACAGCGACTCAAGACACGGCGCAAAGGACACACTTGACCCCCGGGCTGGCGGTGCGTCACGCGCTCGGCGCTGCGCACGACGGCGCAGCGCACGGCCGGCGCGGCGCGGCACGGGGTGATTCCCCCGAAGCACACACCGCAATCGCGCCAAGAGCACCACGAAACGGCGACGGCTACGGGTCATCACGGCTTGGGGTAGCCTTGACCCCGGCCGCCGCCGCACGGCCGCAACGCGGCGCGACGCGGCGTCACCCATGGGGAGGCGGCGGCGCGCGCGCACGAACGAGGCGGCTCGAAGGCACGCATACGGCGGCACGGCTAAAGCGACCGGCGCAAGGAGGAGAGAAAGGGGACCACGGTGCTCACCGTGGGTCGACGGTGAAGGCGTAGCGATCGTGGCGCGGGTGGTGACGCGACGTCGGTGTACACGGCGAGCTCCGGTCCGGCTCCCCTCTCGACCACGGACGGCGCCTCCCCCTTGAACACGAACGGCGCCTCGCGAACACGTCCCGTCTCCGCGGCCGACGCGCGGCGGCGGCGCGCGTCGCACTTCCCCCTTCCCCGGCTCCTCTTCCCCTCTCCCGGCCTCCTTCTTCCCCCCCCCCCTCCGATGGCTGCTCCGAGTTGGGGCAAAAACCCCAATGCGGGTGGTTGCGAGGCCAACGCTCCCCCGCCCTCCTTTTGAACTAGCGCCGCGGAATCCCGAGGGGGAAAGCCCCGGTTGCCCCCCGGTTCGCCGCCGTCCGGGCCGGATGGCGCCCGCGGCACGCGCCGCCCGCCTCGGGTGCTTGGGGGAAAAGGGCGGCGAGGTCTTTCACCTTTTCCGCGGTCACGCGCCCGGGTCCGCGGCGCGCGCGCGGTCTTGGCGTGCGTGCCGGCCGGTCGGACCGGCGCGCGCGCGCCACCCCCGCGCGGGGGCGCGCGGTTGGACCGGCGGCGCGGCCGCCCGGCTCGGCCGTGGCGCGGCGGGTCAAGAGGATAAGGGGAAAAGGTTGGGGATGAAGGATAGGGTGTCTGACGAGCGGGGCCCACGTGGCAGGGGTTGAAGGGGATCGGTTGGGCCGCGCGGCGCGGATGGGCCGATAGCGCCGCGGGTTGGGCCGACCGCACGGCCTACCGAAGGGAAATCGGCCCACCACTCCTACTCCACTTTGGTTTTAAAAGCTAAAGGTTTAAATAAGGGTTTGATTAGGAGTTTGAATTTGAATCCCAAACAAATTCAAACTTCACACAAAAGAACTCCAAATAAAACAGAGAAAATCCAACTCACTTGTTATACCATACTTTAAATATAATCTTTATAAATAGGATAAATTAGTGGAGAATTGGGTGAGAGGCTAGCAATTTGGTTTAAAAATTTGTTAGCACTCAAATGCAAGCAAAAAGTTTTAAATTTTCGCAAAATTCACACACCTAGATTCCTGGGTTGTTACAAAGTAGGAGAGTTAGAGTCCAAATTGCTTGAATTGAAACTTGAGAATGACTCTTTGAAACTTGCTCCTACTACTCCTGATGATGTTGAATGTGTTGAGTGTGATGCATGGTTGAATGAGATCAAACTGCTTAATGAGAAGAATGCTTCTACTTTGGCTAAACTAGATGCTCTTAGGATATGATGAGCTTAAGGCTAGACCTACTTTGCTTGGTGCTTGCAAATCATGTCCTACTATGCATGCTAAGCTTGTTGATGCTCGTTCTACCATTAGTTCTTTGGAAGCATCTTTGAAATCTCCTGCTGTCAATGCATGCACTAGCTGTGATGAAGTCACTTTGCGCAATCTTGAACTTACTTCCCATTTGGATGTCATCTATGAGGAGAATGACTATTTGAGGAAGGTGTTGGGTTGGTTGTCTGGGCAGGAACCTCAATTGAAAATCATGATTGAGGAATTCAAGAGAGCTGATGGTCGTGGTTTGGGGTATGAGAAGTTGGGTGAGAAAGTGGGAGAGAACAGTGGGGAGAGTGTGTATGAGAAGTGTGTTGAGTCTAACCCCGAGTTTGAGGTGATCGGAGAGATCCAAGTCTCACTTCCAAAAGCACCCAAGAACTCTTTCACACCAAAGCCCAACCACCTTCGCAACAAGCTTGACACGACCCAAGATCCACCCAAATTCCCACCTAAGACAAATGACTTGCAGAAACCGGTAAAGTTTGCGGGTGAGAAGGGTGAGAAGCCTAGAGAGAAGCCAGAGCCAAAACCAAAACCCATCCCCTTCAGGTGTGAGTATTGTGGCAAGGAGAGGCATCTTGCAGAGTTTTGCTACAAGAGGAAGAGGGATGAGAGGCTTGCTAGGGAGCAAGCAAACCGGGACGGTATCACCGGTCTCACGGTATTCACGAGCCTAGAGTGCCACTTCCACGGGGTGTGGGAAGTGTGAGGAGTGTTAGCGGGTTCCCACGGAGAGGTGGTGGTGAGAGGTTTGCTAGGAGAGATGATGGTGTGCGTCTTTGGTGAGAGGTTTGGTCGGGCTCGTGGTGGCTTTGCTGGACGTCCCCCTACTCGTCCTCAGTACGGGTTTAGGGGAGATGATCGCAGCTTTGGGTTCCAGAGGAACTACGGACCACGCTTTCCCCCTTGTGGTGCTCATACTCCTCCCATGGGACATGGGAAGTTTGGTGGCAAGGGAATGATGTTTGCTAACCCCTCTTTTGAGCAGATGGCTCGACACTGGTTTAACTTTCTTTGTGCTAACCCCAGTGTCGAGTCGCTAGCTCACTCTCGTTCTTGTTTCGACTACGGGCGGGGAGGCTTGGAGAACATTTGGTTGATCGACTCCGGGTGTTCTCGACACATGACCGGAGATAAGAAGTGGTTCTCCAGCCTCACCCCAGTGAAGGAAAGCAGTACATCACATTTGGGGACAATGGACGAGGAAGGGTGTTGTCAGAGGGTGTTGTGCATGTGAGTGACAAGGTAATGTTGAAGAGAGTGGCTCTTGTGAAGTCTTTGGGTTTCAATTTGCTTTCGGTTTCTCAGTTGCTTGATGAGGGTTTTGAGGTGCGTTTCAAGTCTGGCGAGTCTCGTTTGCTTGATTCTCGAGGTGATCTTGTCTGTATGATCATCCCCGAGGGTCAGATTTTCAGGGCTGATTTCTCTCGTTCTTTGGGTCCTGCTCGCTATTTGATGGCCGGTCCTTCTTCGGATTTGTGGAAATGGCATAGGCGGTTGGGACACTTGAGCTTTGATTTGGTTTCCCGCTTGAGTGGTCTTGACCTTGTCCGAGGATTGCCGAAGTTGAAGCTTGAGAAGGATTTGGTTTGTGCTCCGTGTAGGCATGGTAAGATGGTAGCCACTCCCCATCCACCCCTGACCGATGTCATGACCGAGCGTCCGACAGAGCTGTTGCATATGGACCTTGTTGGGCCAGCTCGAGTTCGCTCGGTGGGTGGGAAGTGGTATGTCCTTGTTGTGGTGGACGATTACTCTCGCTATGCCTAGGTGTTCTTCTTGGAGGATAAGAGTGAGACATTTGGTTTTGTTCGAGATCTGATCATGAGGTTGAAAAACGAGAGGCATGGGAATGCTATTCGAGCTATCCGGAGTGATAATGGCTCAGAGTTCAAGAACTCTCGTTTTGATGCCTTTTGTCGTGATCTAGGTCTTGAACATCAGTATTCGATCCCTTATGTGCCCCCTCAAAATGGAGTCGTGGAAAGGAAAAATCGGACTCTTTGTGAGATGGCTAGGACGTTGCTCGATGAGCACAGGACTCCTAGGAGGTATTGGGCTGAGGCGGTCAATACGGCTTGTCATGTTTCCAACAGGATTTTGTTGCGAGCTTTCAAGAAGAAGACCTGTTATGAGCTGATGCATGGTCGGGCACCCAAGGTGAGTCATTTCCAAGTTTTTGGCTGCAAATGCTTTATTCTGAAGAAGGGAAAACTCGACAAGTTTGAGGCTAGGTCTAGTGATGGTATTTTCTTTGGATATGCTAACTACTCTAGAGCCTATAGGGTGCTTAACCTTGAGACTAACAAAATCATGGAGACTTGCGAGGTGACCTTCGACGAGATAATGCCATGTACCTCTCTTGGCTTTGAATGTGCAGGTGATGAAGAGATGGCCGAGGACCTCTTTGAAGAGGAGAAGGACGAAGCTGGAGATGATGATGGGGAGAACCATGCGCACCGAAGCCGAGTGTGTACCCACTACTTCCCCTACGACCACTATGGAGCATGGACCGTCTACTTCATGGACAACGACGGTGCAACAAGAGGACCAGGCGAGAGAAGCTGAAGTTGAGGGGGGGGGGGGTAGTCTCGAGGCGTGAGGCTCCCCGGCGGATTCAAGAAGTACATCCCCTGTCGAAGATCATTGGAAACATCGACGAACGCACTACACGGTCGAGGTCTAGGAATTCCTCTCAGTTTGCTCATGCTGCTTTTGTTGCCACCTTTGAGCCCAAGGACATTGGACATGCTTTATCTGATGCAAACTGGGTCAATTCTATGCATGAGGAGTTGGAAAAAATTGAGAGGAACCAGGTGTGGGAGTTAGTTGAACCACCTCCAAATTGCCATCCCATAGGAACCAAGTGGGTTTGGAAGAACAAAGAGGGAGAGAATGGGATGGTTGTGAGGAACAAGTCCAGACTTGTTGCTCAGGGGTTTAGTCAGAAGGAGGGGATCGACTATGAGGAGACCTTTGCTCATGTGGCCCGTCTTGAGGCAATTCGGATCCTTCTAGCCTTTGCCGTGGCTAAAGGGTTCAAGTTGTTTCAGATGGACGTGAAGAGTGCTTTTCTGAATGGGGTCATAGAGGAGGAGGTGTATGTGAAGTAGCCACCTGGGTTTGAGAGCGAGTTGTACCCACACAGTGTATACAGGTTGAAAAAGGCTGCGTATGGGTTGAAACGGGCGCCCCGTGCTTGGTATGGGAGATTGAGAGGTTTTCTGTTGAGCAGAGGGTTTGTGATGGGTACCGTGGATAGGACCTTGTTTCTCCTCAAGCTTGGAAATGACTTGTTGATTGTTCAGATATGCGTGGATGATATTGTCTTTGGTGGCTCGTCACATAACCTTGTTGCCAGGTTTGCAGATGAGATGAGCAGGGAGTTCGAGATGAGCATGATGGGCGAGTTGCAGTATTTTCTCGGTGCCGCGATCAAGCAAGTGAAGGACGGTACATTTGTGCACCGGACCAAGTACACAAAAGACATGCGAGGAAGTTCCAGATGCAAGATGTGAAGCCGATGTCGACTCCCATGGGGAGTACGGCCACTTTGGATGCAGATGAGGACGGAGAACCAGTGGACCAGCGGGAGTACAGGAGCATGATCGGCTCCCTCCTCTACTTGACGGCGACGAGCCCAGACATACAGTTCAGCGTGTGTCTGTGCGCTCGTTTTCAGGCTTCGTCGAGGACATCACATCGACAAGCCGTCAAGAGGATTTTCAGATACCTACAGTCTGCCCCTGGTCTTGGCCTTTGGTATTCTTCCACCTCGACTCTTTCTCTTCATGGTTTTTCCGATGCGGATTTTGCTGGTTGTCGAGTCGAGAGGAACTCTAGTTCTGGTACTTGCCAGTTTCTTGGGTCTTCGTTGGTCTCATGGTCTTCCCGCAAGCAGTCTAGTGTAGCTCAGTCTACCACAGAGGCAGAGTATGTTGCTGCCGCGAGTTGTTGCTCCCAGTTGTTGTGGATTTCATACACTTTGAGAGACTTTGGTGAGGAGTGCACCCAGATCCCACTTCTTTGTGATAGCACCAGTGCCATAAGCGTAGCCAAAAACCCAGTGCTTCACTCCAGAACCAAACATATAGAAGTGAGGTATCATTTCTTGAGGGACAATGTGGAGAAAGGAACCATTGTTTTGAGCCATGTCCCTACCCAAGATCAGCTAGCCGACATTTTCACAAAGCCTCTCGACCAAGCTACATTTGTGCGCTTGCGGGGAGAACTTGGGGTTTGTTGCCCTTTCTAGTTGATTCTTGGGGGATTTCCTTTTGTATCATATGTATCATACCATGTTTACTTTGATGTATATACATGCTTTGCTTGATGTACAAACCATGGTAGGATAGCCATCTTGTCATATATCATGTTGCATTTGTCATATATTGCATTTTAGGATGATGAGCTTCTTTCATATGCCATATTTGAGTCTCTTTGGCTATTTGTGAGATATTGGTTATATGTGTGGAGAAATGGTGATGTGAGGCTATGCTCTTGGAATATTTGAGATATATGCGTGGTGAGATAGCCCTCTATGAAATAAATGCTAAACTTGACTAAATTTTGATGAAATTTGCTCCACTCGTGTGTAGTTGTGTATCCATGTCACAGTTTGGTCTAAATGTGCTTTTCATGCTTAGATTGTGCTTGGATGCCTTGTTCTTGCATTTGGGCCAAAGGCCGAATATCATTGTGAATGTTTAGCCTATGTTGCATTCATGGGGGAGCATAAGCTTCTTTTTGCCGCAAAGGCACTTCATGTACCATAAAATGATTTAATCTTGAAAAGAAGTGTAAAATGCTTGAAAAATGCTCCATCCATCATGTCTGTGCTTAAAATGTCTTATCTTTCACATATGGGTGCTAAACATGTTGCATGATGTTCACCAGTGGAGAAGTCTCCCCGAAGTGGACACATGGCTCATGAGCTTTGACATGACATGCTTTGCTTTATGGGTGTTTGCCATGATCTTTTGCTGAGAACTTGATATCCCTGTATGATCTTTGAATGGTATGCATGTTTGTGGCTCAAGTGTGACATGGATAGGCTTTTACATGTGAAGCGAGCCTTCTTTTGGTAAAACTGCTTAAATCTGAAAATTTTGCTTTGTCACATGCTTGTATTTTCATATATTACTTGTGGCAATGCTTTGACTATGCTATGATTCATGTGTGTGATCTCTGTCTCATTTTTAGCCTTTGACACTAGATTTGGCCTATTTGAGAAGCTCATGTAGATGCTTATATGCTTTGCTTTGCATTTCTGCATTTTCACCTTGATTCATACATTGTCAACAAGGGGGAGATGAGGTGAGCTTAATGAAAATTCAGAAGAGGTGAGCTGAAATTTGGAAGATTGCATCCACATGTTCAGGGGGAGCTTGCATTTGTTCAGGGGGAGCTTTCTTGCTGTTGTCGGTGTGGAGTTTGTGCTTTTCTTGGCTTGTGACCTTTCTTCGCCTTTCTTTGGTTTTGTTCATGAGTTGAGCTTCCTTGTTTTTCTTTCTTCTTCTTTTCTCTTTTTCTCTGAATTTCATTTCGCGTTGTGTGTTGTCAATGCACTCATCAAGGGGGAGATTGAGGACCGGGGAGCGTCCCGGTGGTCGATGGATGACCGCTCCTCGGTGATGAGTGATTGACAACGGGTGTTGGAGTGACTCTTGGCTTAGTGCGCGGTGTAGGCTAGGGCCTAGTTCGTGTTGTTGCGGGTGAAGAACGGGCGCGAAAGGTCTTCGGCCTTGAGGGGCCTCCGGGAGATGGAGAGACAAGTAGGCTCGGATCGAGGGACCGGTGGACGGCGGGGCCGGGTGCGGGCCACATGGTGGCGACACGAGCAAGACGAAGTCATGGACAGACGAGCCGGTGCACGGTGGCGGTCGAGTCAAGTGGTTTGGCGGGAGGCCGGACCGGGCACGCGGGGTTTGGTGGTTTGCCCACAAAACCATCGGCGGACGGTTTCTTGGTTTGGGCCTCAAAACCAAGTCCGGGGGCCCAACACGATGGAGACGGGATCCGGGCGTGTCGGGAAGCTTCGAGGCGGAGGACACGCGGCGGGATCGCACGGCTTGCGTCGGGAGGACGCGGGGTGCGGCAAAGGCGTGGCCGTCCGATGGCAAGACCCACAAACATTACCTAAATGCCCCTACGTGGGTTGTATCGCCAGTAGTTAAGTTAGGGGTAGTCGAGTCATTTACCACTCCGGCGGGACCTGATATATAAGCCATGAGTGTGTGTGGATGGTGCTCTCTCTCCGCGACTTAGGGTTTCATTTCCTCCCTCCTCTTTCTCATTTTCGTAGTTATTTTTCTTCCATTTTTCTCTAGGCTAGCATGAGAGCTTCATGAGAGATTTGTTGAGAGGGATGGATGCTAGGGCGGCATGCTAGACCTTGTGAATCTTTCCTGGTTTGTATAGAAGATTCGGGGTTGTTTTTCGTGGCTTTTCGTGCTTGTTTTCGTGCCTTTGTTCCCGGTGTGATTCCGCGGATTTGAGTGGGTTTCTCCCCGGATTTCTTTGAGGGAAACATGGATAGATGTCTTGTGCATCCTTGTGCTTGATCTTGTGCCCTCAAACGCCGGGAAACCACTTCGATTCGTGAGTTTTCGTTCGGTGCTCTAGCTTTTGGAGGTGCTCAAAGGATTCACGATTCCCGGTGTTTTAGGGAGTTAGGAGGCAAGATTTTTGGGCTATAGCATCCTTGTGTGACTCTTTTCAAGTCCCCAAACCCTTGTCTCCATAGCTTCAACCGTTTGGGAAATCCGATGATGATTTGGGGGAGTTGACTTTCGGGGGTCGGGGTTTGTTCGCACTCGTCCGCGCGGCGCGGACGGTCCGAGGGGGGGTCGCGGACGGTCCGCGGGTGGCCAGTTCGTCGCGTGTTTGTCGTGTTCTTTCGCGTCCTTGCTTTCGATCCGGTTTGGCTTTTGGTTTTGGTTGCAGCCAGTTTGCGGCCGGTCCGAGCTCGAGTAGCGGACGGTCCGCGGGTGGCGCGGACGGTCCGCCGGCCTCGGCGAACGGTCCGTTTTTCTCGGGTCGCTTCGGTGTTCTCGTGTGCTTTAACGGACGGTCCGCGGTCTTTGGGCGGACGGTCCGCGGTGCGGTTGCGGACGGTCCCCGGCCTCGGGTCGGACGGTCCGCGACGCCTGCGCGGACGGTCTGCCCCTCCTGCGCGGATGGTCCGCCAGAGCCTGTGTGCCTTGCTTCTTGGTTCGATTCCTCCCTCCCTTTCTAGTGCTTCCGCGTGTGCTTCTAGGAATCGTTCCTAAGGCTAGAGGTTGATCCATAACCTCATGGTCTTGGCGATTGGTGCGTGATTCGATCCATCACTTGTGTGTGACCGGGGTTTGTCTAGGGTATAGGCCGGATTCTTTTGAGAAAGAATTTTTACCGGCTCCTATTCACTCCCCCCTCTCTAGTCGCCATCTGATCCTTCAATGGCTCATGAGCTTTGACATGACATGCTTTGCTTTATGGGTTTTTGCCATGATCTTTTGCTGAGAATATGATATCCTTGTATGATCTCTGAGTGGTATGCATGTTTGTGGCTCAAGTGTGACATGGATAGGCTTTTACATGTGAAGCGAGCCTTCTTTTGGTAAAACTGCTTAAATCTGAAAATTTTGCTTTGTCACATGCTTGTATTTTCATATATTACTTGTGGCAATGCTTTGTCTACGCTATGATTCATATGTGTGATTTTTGTCTCATTTCTAGCCTTTGACACTAGATTTGGCCTATTTAAGAAGCTCATGTAGATGCTTATATGCTTTGTTTTACATTCCTGCATTTTCACCTTGATTCATACATTGTCAACAAGGGGGAGAAGAGGTGAGCTTAATGCAAATTCAGAAGAGGTGAGCTAAAACTTGGAAGTTTGCATCCACATGTTCAGAGGGAGCTTGCATTTGTTTAGGGGGAGCTTTCTTGCTGATTTCAATGTGGAGTTTGTGCTTTGCTTGGCTTGTGACCTTTCTTTGCCTTTCTTTGGTTTTGGTCATGAGTTGAGCTTCTTTGTTTTTCTTTCTTCTTTCTTTCTTTCTTTCTCTGAATTTCATTTCGCGTTCTGTGTTGTCAATGCACTCATCAAGGGGGAGATTGAGACCAGGAGCATCCCGGTGGTCGATGGATGACCGCTCCTCAGTGATGAGTGATTGACAACGGGTGTTGGACTGACTCTTGGCTTAGTGCGCAGGTGTAGGCTGCGGCCTAGTTCGTGTTGTTGCGGGTGAAGAACGGGCGCGAAAGGTCTTCAGCCTTGAGGGGCGTCCGGGATATTGAGAGACAAGTAGGCTCGGTTCGAGGGACCCGGTGGACGACGGGACTAGGTGCGAGCCACATGGTGGCGAGACGAGCAAGACGAAGTCATGGACGATCGAGCCGGTGCACGGTGGCGGTCAAGTCAAGTGGTTTGGCGGGAGGCCGGACCGAGCACGCGGGGTTTGGTGGTTTGCCCACAAAACCATCAGAGGACGGTTTCTTGGTTTGGGCCTCAAAACCAAGTCCGAGGGCCCAACACGACGGAGATGGGATCCGGGCGTGTCGGGAAGCTTCGAGGCGGAGGACACGCGGCGGGATCGCACGGCTTGCGTCGGCAGGACGCGGGGTGCGGCAAAGGCGTGGCCGTCCGATGGCAAGACCCACAAACATTACCTAAATGCCCCTACGTGGGTTGTATCGCCAGTAGTTAAGTTAGGGGTAGTCGAGTCATTTACCACTTCGGCGGGACCTGATATATAAGCCATGAGTGTGTGTGGATGGCTCTCTCTCTCTCCGCGACTTAGGGATTCATTTCCCCTCTCCCATTTCTCATTTTTCGTAGCTATTTTCTTCTCCATTTTCTCTAGTCTAGCATGAGAGCTTCATGAGAGATTTGTTGAGAGGGATGGATGCTAGGGCGGCATGCTAGACCTTGTGAATCTTTCCTGGTTTGTATAGAAGATTCGGAGTTGTGTTTTTCGTGGTCTTTTTGTGCTTGTTTTCGTGCCTTTGTTCTCAGTGTGATTCCGCGGATTTGACTGGGTTTCTCCCCGGATTTCTTTGAGGGAAACATGGATAGATGTCTCGTGCGTCTTTGTGATTGATCTTGTGCCCTCAAACGCCGGGAAACCACTTCGATTCAAGGATTTTCGTTCGGTTCTCTAGCTTTTGGTGGTGCTCAAAGGATTCGCAATTCCCGGTGATTTAAAGAGTTAGGAGGCAAGATTTCTGGGCTATAGCATCCTTGTGTGATGCTTTTCAAGTCCCCAAACCCTTGTCTCTACAGCTTCTACCATTTGAGAAATCCGATGATGATTTGGGGGAGTTGACTTTCGGGGTCGGGCTGTTTTCAGTTCTGTCCGTGCTTGGCGGACGGTCCGCGAGGGTCTGGCAGACGGTCCGCGTGAACAGTGTTCTTCGCGTGTTCTTCGTGTTCATGCTCGGCTACGCTTTCGATCCGTTTTGGTTTTGAGTTTTGGTTGGAAGTGGTTTCGGACAGTCCGCAGCAGCGGGCGGACGGTCCGCGGGTGCCTGGCGGACAGTACGCGTGCTCCCCGCGGACAGTCCGTTTTCGAGGTTCGCTACTGGAGGTTCTGTTCGCTTTAACGGTCCGCGGCTTAGGCTGGATAGTCCGCAGCAAGGGTGCGGACAGTCCGCGGGACTTTGCCAGACGGTCGCGCGGCCCATCACGGACGGTCCGCCCTGCCTGGCCGGACGGTCCGCCAGAGGCCGAGTGATTTGCTTCTTGGTTCGATTCCTCCCTTTCTTTCTCGTGCTTCTGCG
This sequence comes from Cenchrus americanus, assembly GCA_947561735.1. Lineage (NCBI taxonomy): Eukaryota > Viridiplantae > Streptophyta > Magnoliopsida > Poales > Poaceae > Cenchrus > Cenchrus americanus. The sequence goes on along the minus strand of OX387242.1, from coordinate 156,284,491 downwards.
TGTGCTTCAAGGAATCGTTCCTAAGACTGGAGGTTGATCCATAACCTCGTTGTCTTGGTGATTGGTGTGTGATTCGATCCATCGCTTGTGTGTGACCAGGATTTGACTATGGTGTAGGCCGGGTTCTTTGAGAAGAATTTTAACCGGCTCCTATTCACTGCCCCCCTCTCTAGTCGCCATCTGATCCTTCACAAGCGCGACAAAAGGTCAAAGCTCAAGTGACCCAACTTCCTATGCCACTTCCACAACTCACTCGAAGAACCAACCAAGAAACAACGCTCCACACCCGAAGATTGAGAAAAATCAGCACGAAACACCTGACCCTCAGGAACGACCATACAAACAAGGTCCCCTCGACAGTCCAAAATCTGAGAACCACCAGGCTAAAACAACACCTCAAAACCCTCATCCAACAACTGGTACACAGAAAGCAAATTGTACCCTAGCGATTGAACAAGAGCAACACGCCTTAGAGTGATCTTGTTAGTCACCTTAATCTCACCTTCTGAAAGCACACGCCCACGCCCATTGTCCCCAAAAGTGATGTACCTCTTCGTCACCACCGTGACAAGACTTGAGAACCACCCCCTGTCTCCGGTCATATGCCTCGAGCAACCGGAGTCAATCAACCAAATGTTCTTCAAATCTCCCACCTGAAATTCAAAAATGAGCACGTGAGTGAACAAACGACTGAGCACTGGGGTTAGTACCAAAAGAGTAAAACCAGTGCCGAGCCATTTCCTCGAAAGTGGGGTTAGCACACACAAGACCATCTTTCCTACCAAAACTACCACCACGAACACCACCTCGGTAAACACTCCGAGGAAACCAACCTTGGCTGCCTGGAGGAGGACCAAAACCACGAAAGAAGGCTCGTGGACCGTCCCTCCTCTCCTTCTCAAAGCTACGACTCCTCCCATCCCCGTAGTGAACTCGAGGGGGAGAACGCCTAGCAAACTGACCACATGCTGACTCTCCAGACCAACCACCAGCAACACCACCTACAGAACTGAAACCTCTCGACTCACCACCTCGAAAACCACTCCGCCCAGAATTCTGGGGGGTGGTTGAACCGCCTAGCTAGGCCGGTCTAACCGCCCCCCTCTGGGCAGGGCCGGTCTGACCGCCTAGCCAGGCCGGTCTGACCGCCCTCTCCAGAACTGTTCCTCGGCTGCGGGAACTCACATCTCCCCATGCCGGAACACTTCTCACCACAGCTTTACCCCTTGGCAGTGGCATACGAGGCTTAGGTACACCATGGGAAGGGTTGTACCTATCCTTGTTCGCCCACTCCTTTGCCATCCTCTCTTCCCGCTTCCTCTTGAAGCAAAACTCATCCTTGTGACCCTCTTTCCCACAATAGCCACAATGGAACCTCACAAGTTTAGGTTTAGGCTTGGATTGGGGCTTCTCACTTGGTTTCTCTCCACTCAATTTCTCCACCGGTTTCTCCTCACTAGCCTTCTCACTCTCTTTCCCAAAGAACACTTTCACGGAAGTGCTCACAAACTTGATAGGCTTTTGGAGAACATTTGTGGGTGTAGGAAACACGGGTGGAGCTGGGGTTGTGTCTAGTCGGTTCCTAAGATGGTTAGGTTTTGCAGAGAAATCATTCTTGTGCTGGGTTTTTGGTGGCTCTGGGATATTCTCTCCACTTCCCTCACCAACCTTGTTTGCCCCAAGTCCCTCACCATCCTGCCTCTTAAATGCCTCGATCATCATCCTCAACTGAGGCTCATGACCAGACAACCAACCCATCAACTTTCTCAGCTCATCATTCTCATCCTGCAAACGATCAACATAATGTGCAAGTTCCAAATTTTTCAAAGCATGCATTTCACAGGTAGAGCATGATGTAGGCATGGGTTCCTTCAATTTAGCCTCAAGAGAACTAGTGTAAGCATGCATCTCATCAATTTTAGCATGCAAAACAGGGCAAGAAGTGCAAGCACCTAGCAAAGCAGATCTAGATTTAAGATCAGCCACTTCAACCCTAAGCACATCTAGTTCCTCACACTTGGAGGCATGATTTTACTTGAACAAAGAAAGATCAGCAAGAAAGATGGAGCAATCAGCATAATCAACCTCATCCGAAACAACAGTACTAGCCTTAACGGAATCAATTTCAAGCTTCCTATCAAGAACCTGTGTTTCAAGCGCAGACACTCTAGTCCTAGCATCCTCGACTGAAGCCCTAAGCTCTTTTCTCATTTTCTTTGCCTCTCTAAGCATGTCATCACGATTATCAAGCAAAGTACCAAGCCATTCATTCTCCTGGCGCAATAAGGGAAGCTTATCAGGCACCTCGTCGTCGGACTCAGAGTCCGAGTCGCTCTGTGTGCTCTTCTTGCTGTCGGAGCTCAACGCCATGGTACAGAAGCCGTCTCTAGCGAAGCAGCTTAGCCCGCTCAGGTTCTTGGACGCCTTCTTTCCCTTGCGACGATCACCTTCATCTTCACTGCTACATGAGCTCAAGGTGGAGTACACGGAACTGGAGTCGACATCGCTCACACCAACCATCGCTCGGGCCTTGCCTCGGCTCTCCTTCTTCCTCGATCGTCGCTCGTCCTTGTGCTTGTTCTTGTACTTCCTCTTGTGGTCGCGCCTCGACCGGTACTTGCCATCATTCCTCGGCTTGTGCTTGTAGCCATCCTTGTTCTCGACCTTCTCCGGGTAGTCGGCGACGAAGTGTCCTGGCTTGCCGCACTGGAAGCATGTCCTCGTGTTCCTCCTCATGTTCACTTATTTCTCGTGCAGCCTCTCGAACCGCCTCGTCAGAAGCGCCAGCTCATCCTCTCCAAGCACATCGAACTCCTCATCTGGCATAGACATCAAAGAGGACAAGGAGAACATCCTGGTGGATAGGTTAGTGTTAGCCTTTCCTTTCGAACCACCAACGTGGGCAAGACTATGAGAATCAGTCGGACCCTCGAGCTTGGCAGTCATGCCCCTATCCACCTCAGCTGACTTGAACTTCGAGAACAACTCGTTCACCGTCAGAGTGTCATACTTCTCCGACTCCACAATGGCCTCGAACTTTCCGCCCCATATTGTACGGTCCAAAGAGTGTAAGAGCTTGACCGCTCTATCATGATCATCGTACGGGAGCACGTCCACATTGGCCCTCATGTTGTTCACAACCACCGCGAACCTCTGAAACAAGGCATCGATGGACTCACCGGGGAGATGAGTGAAGTTCTCGTACTCTCTCCGGTAGGTCGCATACATCCATGCCTGAACCTGGGCATTCCGAACATGAGCCTCCTTCAGCACCGTCTAAATTCTACAAGCCAAGTGCTCGTTGTGCAACCGATTGAACTCAGGCTGACACAGAGCACGAAACAAGTAGTCGAGCGCCTTGTTGTTGGCGTCGAACCTATCCCTCGATCCTGGAGCGAGGAAGTCCATCGGCTGGACATAGCCTGTGTCCACCGTGACATCCCAAAGGATCTGACCCTTTCTGCGGAGGAATGCACCCATCCGCTTACTCCACATTTTGTAGTTCTTGCCATCGAAGTGTGGAGGACCCGAACCCCGTTCCTGGTACGCCATCCTTGGATCTTAGACTGGTTAGAGTCAACAAAGACCCGAACCGGCTTTGATACCACTTGAAGGACCGATTAGGCGACCAGAGAGGGGGGAGTGAATGGAAGCCGATAAAAATTCTTCTCAAAGGAGATTGAAAATCCGACAAGATGAACTCGCTCCGTCGAACCCCCAAAATCACACGCTCCGCTCTTCTACCTTCTGTTTGCCAAAACCATGTAGCCACTGGAGTGCTACTGGTCCTAGGAACAAACACTACCAGCAACCTCAACACACACGCATCCACGACAGCGGAAACAGCATGAAAGTCGGCTGTCCAGAGGGGGCGGTTAGACCAGGTATAGGGGGCGGTTAGACAGCCTCCACCAGGCAACCAAGAAATCCTCCGAAACACCTCTTCCGAGCACCAAAATGCATCACAGTTTCACCAACAGAGATCTCTGGTCAGGGCCATGCTAGCTACCAGAAAATCTTGGTGAAAGCCAAAACTCCACCCAGGGGCCTAGGGGCGGTTAGACCAGCTACCAGGGGCGGTCTAACCTCCTGTACCCAGCAACGAACTCCAACCAAGAACACCTAGGAAACGACACGAGAACGACCCGAAATTTCACCCAGACGCTCCTCTGATCAAGGCAAACAAACTCACAGAAGAAAATTCGGCGAAACAAAACTTTGACCTGGAAAGCCCAGGGCGGTTAGACCGCCCCCAGGCGGTTAGACCGCCCCTTCCAGAAAACGAACCCGCGGGTCAAACCTCAACTTCCTCACGCCCGATCTCCCGAATCACTCCACGGATTGCAGCAAAACTTCGGGAATAGCTGGGTTACCTCCTGGGCAACCTCTACCTCAAAGGAATCGAGCCGAAACGCTCACAATCAAGAGGAATCGAAGAAATTGCTTCTCTAGGTCAAGAACTCGCCCAACTCGAAAAACCACCAAATCGAGTCCGATTCAAGAGAGATTTGGGGGCAAAGTCACCTGCCAAAGAGGCACAAGATCCTCATACGTGACACCCACCAAAGACCCCAAGAAATCGTCCTCAAAACACCGCCAACAAAGAGCTCCGAAAATCAACACAAAGAAGGACGACAAAACCACCTTGAGGAACAACGCCGGACCATCTATACATACCATGAAGGTTCGTACAAGGTCTAGCTTGCCACCCAAACATCCATCCCTCTCTCTAGATCTTACATGAAGCTCTCAAGCTAGTCCTAGGAAAAACTAGGGAAAAAGGAGAACGAAAAAGGAAAAACAAATGAGCTAGGATTCCAAGAGTTGGCTGCCATCCATCCACTCAATGAGTATATATGGAGGCACCCAAAAGACTAAACTACCCTCACCTAATAACTAGGGATAAAAGCCCCTCAAGGGCGGATTTGGAAGTCTTCGGAATTTCTTCATTGGACGGATGCCCGGCGACTGCAACCTGCTTAGCCTCGACACAAGCCTTGCGATCCTGACGCGTGTCCTCCGCTTCGAAGCATCTCGGCGCCAGCGACCAGGGCGGTCCGACCGCCCCCGTGGGCGGTTAGACCGGCTCGGGCAATCGGCCGGCCCGGGCGGTCTGACCGCCCCTCCTGGGCGGTTGAACCGGCCTGGGTGGCAGCACATCCTCGTCGAGTCTTCGGCCTCAGTTTTGTGGCTCAACCGAGTAACCCAATGGTTTTCTGGTGAATCACTGCAAACCCCGCAATCTCGGTGTAGCCTCCGCCAATCTTCACTCATGACTTGGCTCCCACGTAGTCCCGGCTCGACCTTGGTTTTGAGGCTCTACCAAGAAACCGTCCACGACCTCATCTTGCTGTTCATGCCACCATGCGGCCCGCACTTGACCCTGCTGGCCACCGGTTCCCTCGAACGAAGCCTACTTGTCTTCTCCACACCTGGAGGCCTCACCAGCAACGACCTTTCGCGCTCGTGGTTCACCTGCACCAACATGAGTCAAGCCGCAACCTGCACCTGCAATACTTAGCCAAGAATCAGTCCACACAACGTTGTCAATCACTCATCACACAAGGAAGCGACCATCCACAGGTCCTCAAACCACACATGGTCCTCAAATAGCGCTACCCTCGACTTCTGCCCCTGTCAACACAAGACATATGGGATCAGTTCCCTGGGGCTTCGACTACTACTCAAGGAAGCTCGCATTACTGCAGTGTACTCACCTTCTACCACGCTGGCTTCTGGCAGCATAGTCTCCGCGATCGGTGCCATGGTCTCGGCCTGGGGGAGGGGAGCGGACTCCTCGGCGGCAGGCGCAAAAACTTCTTCAGCCGCCGCCGTGGTGGGTTCATCTTCGTCCCAGGACAAGTCAGTTGATTTGCTGCATAGTACAAGATCAGTGGTCAACCAAGTAAGACTACCAAGCTACAAGTACTACTCGAGAAAGGTCTTCTCTTACAAGCTAGACCGGACGACAGTCACGGTCGGAGCACCAAGGATGCTGGCAATATCTACAAGCCCGGCTTCGGCGGGCGCCTCCTCCTCAGCTTGGGCCACTAACGGTTCATCAGCACCAATAGCCGTGCTCGGCTCCAGCCTGCTCTCCTTGGCCGGCGCCTGCGGCTCGACAACACTAGTCGACCGCTGTGTCATCTGCGACACAAGTTCTTCGACGGTGGGGGCTGAACTGCGGCTTCTTTCAGTCGGCCTTCCCACCGTGTCCCAGTCCTCTCCTTCCCCTTCATCAAGAAAGTCGGATGAGGGAATCTCTTGTGACAACTCAGAAGTCAATCGTCAGCATACAGAATACTTCAAACCAAGTACTCGACTACTCTACTCGAGGAGCTCACCTCTTGAGACGTAGTCTCGGTCACCTTCAATTTCTTGGCAACGTGCTTGCGTGCCACATTGCGCGACCTCCTCTGCGGCGTAGGGAGACTAGCCTCCAGGCTAGTCGGAGGATCTTCGACAAGAGGGATGTGGGGCAATCTAGGCCGATTAAACCTGGACCGCAGCTAGAACCGCTCCTGAAGCATCTCCCCGTCCTCCTCGTCGGACGTGTCCTCTGTGGTGACGGTGTCGTCACCCTCGCCGACTACATGGCGCTCCTTCCCCTTGCTCTTGCCCTCCTCTGGAATATCCACAAGTTGAGGAGGGGAAGTTGGGTTGGAGACAAACTTCGTCAGATCATCCTGCATCAAAGAGTTTGGGTGAACTCGACTTCTACAATGCAATGAGTACTCAAAGACATAAGGTCGGCTCCCAACCTTGTTTGGCGGACGAGCCGCCGAGTACTCCGGGACTGGGCAGGGTGTGTATTGTGGCATATCCTTGAAGATCCACCCCAGTCTCTCGATGATGTCGTCATCATCGACTTCAGTGTCGGGCATCCTCGATGTGTCGTCGTCACCCGTATACTGGTACCCGAGGGTATCACGCGCCATCAGCGGCTGTACTCTTCTCTTCATGAAGCTAAAGGCCACATGTTCGGCACTCAGCCCAGCTTCTCTCAAAGCCTTGACCTTCTGAAGCAGCTCGGGTAGTTGAATACCCTCCTGCATGGTCAGCTCCGTGTTCCACCAGGGCTGATGCTTGGACTGCTTCTCGCTCGGCTTCGGCAGCTCCGGGTGGTGGTTGGTGATGTAGAACCATTTTGACTTCCAATTTTGGTTGGAGTCAATGAGCTTGTACGACAGGTACTGCTCGGCGGCGTCTTCGCGCATCTGGATGTCGACCCCTCCGACTAGTCTTAGGTAGTTGGCGCTCGGTTGTGGCTTCACGCGGAAGAACTTTCGAAACAGCACCCAGTGGGGCTTGATCCCCACGAAAGCCTCGCAGAAGTGGACGAAGATGGAGACGTGAAATATTGTTGTAGGACTTGAGGAGACCCTTGAAGAAGTCGCTCACCGGGAGAGCCAGCCCACGCTCCACGAACCGCGCGAACATTGGGATCTCGTCAGGGTTTTTCTCCATTGGGTATGGATCTCCCGCGGCGGCGCGCCACATGTCCATCTCCTTCTCACGGAGGAAACTGCTATTCACCAGCGCTAGCAGGTCTTCGGTCTTCGCCTTCGATTTTTTCCATTCCTTGTTTGGATTCGGGCGCGGAGGAGAGGTCGGCGGTGTTGACCCTTCGGCGGATCCAGTCGCCTTGTCACAGGATCCCTTCTTCCCGACGCCGGTCTTTAAGCTCTTTGACTGGGAAGATTTAATCCTCCAAGTGCAACGGGTTTTCACTCGCATCCGCTCGGGGGCTTCTCTGGAGGCAAGCAGCGGCAGCGCGTGTGGATCTACAGCCTAGGCACAGTGACAATGTGCTCGGGTGGCTACCTCTTGGCTAGATCTATTTCAAATGGCTACGAATGTGGAGGATGGAAAACCCTAAGGGTTTCGACTTCTATTTATAAGCCAACCGGCGGCGCTGCAACGGCCAGATGGATAAGTATCGACAGCTGACTCAGCGGTAGCCGCATGACTCTTCAACTTCCAGTAGTCGATGCGCTTCATCTCGGGGGCTCGACTACGACTATTCAATTCCTGGGGTGATGACTAGACTCCAGAGCAACTCAGGACACATTCTACAATCAAGATGACCCTTCAATTTGAGAGGAAGTTCTCGACTCAAGGCTCGGGGGCTCCGTGCCACGTGTCCTTCAGTTTTTTCTCCGGATTTTGTGGGATAATCTTGGAAGAATTTTAGATTGACCCTCAGCTTGAATCTACGATTCGACCTAAGGCTCTGGGACTACATTACATATGGAATGTGATCCTCCGAATCACATTTTCCATATGGTTTCTTCTTCAAGACAAAGCGAGTATTATTGAATACCTTCAAGAGGAGAACTCAAGGACGCTTGGGAACTACTCGAGAAGACTTCAAGACTACTCAAGGATCAGCTGGAGTACCTTCCAGCCTCGGGATGCTTCAAGTACTCTTGAGGACTTTTGGCTTGTAGTACTCGGGGATGCTTGGGGACTACTCGTCAAGGCCGTCAAGACTACTTGAAACTATCCTACTCGACTACAAAGTACTCGGGGGCTTATCGTATGGACCTCCCTGGGCCCACTGCCTCGGTAGGTGCCATGACCGACTACGTGGTGGGCCCCTGGGACTACTCGGCTTGTACCACACGACACCTGATGACGTGGGGAGCAAGGACTACGGTGGATAAGTACTCGTATAGGAAGCTATACATGTCCTGTACTATGTAGAGAACTCCTAGCCGTACCTGACTAGTACTCTCTCCTCAAACCGACTTGTAACCCTGCCTCCCGAGCTATATAAGGCGAGGCAGGGACCCTTCTCTCTCATACGCATCATCATGTAAACACATCCAATCAATCCAGAGCTACGCAGCATACATGACGTAGGATATTACGCACCTCGCGGCCCGAACCTTTCTAAATTGTGTGCCATGTGTCTCTTCCTTCGAGTTACGGATCTCGGCGAGGCCACATTCATCTACCTCAGGTACTCCCCTTGGTAGGTTGCCGGTCCAAAACTCCGACACATGTGTCATTATCCTCGAACTTCTTAAATAAAGTGAAAGATTCAGTTGGTGTAAGCTCGATGATAGATCCTCCCGCCGATGCATCGATGATCGTCCTTGATGCCATGGTGAGTCCTTGATAGAACTTTTGCATGAGGTCTTCCTTCGGGAACTTGTGATGTGGAACCGCCCGAGTGTACTCATTGAAGCGCTCGAATGCCTCCGAGATAGTCTCCGTAGGATATTGAGCAAAAGTGGCAATCTTATTCCGCAACCTTTGAGTTTTACCCGGCGAGTAGTATTCCTTCATGAAGGCCTTCATCAACGCGTTCCAATTTTGCACCGTCTCCGCTGGTTGAGAGTGGAACCATTGCAAAGCCTTCCCGAGTAGCGAGAACGGAAAAAAGGCTTGCCCTCATTTGGTCTTGAGTCACCCCATCCATGTTGAAAGTCTGACATAGTTGAATGAATGCTTGGAGGTGAAGGTTCGGATCCTCTTTACCGGTGAAGGGAGAATGTTGCACCTTGCGGATTGTTGAGGTCTTTATCTCGAACGGCCTTCCGATCTCCACGAGGTTCAAGATTGGTAGGTCGATGATGTCCGGGGTGCATAGCTTCCCGATCTTGCATTCTTGCGGCGGTTGTTCACCCATAGGTGGAAGTCGATTGTCCCGAGGACTTTGAGGTGGTGAATGCTTCAGAGATTCCTTCGATCCTTCATCAACTTTGAAACTACAGAATTCAGCTTTTTAGCTTGATGTGCTTCGCGTCTCCTTAGCCTGTAAAGTTTTACTGGATCATCCACAAAATTATTGGGTTTGTTGGAGAGGTAGCCATCCATCTCATGTTAGGGTTAGCGATAAACAAAATATGCAAAAACAAAAAGTAAAAACAAATCTAAGAAAACTAGGGTTAAACAAACTAGATTAGATTTATTTTGAGGATGAACAAAGTTTAGTAGATGCAAAAAGAAAACTAAAAGAAAATTGAAAATCACAAAAAAAGCAATAAAAGATCAAATCTTGATCACTTGTTCCCCGGCAAAGGCGCCAAAAAATGAGGCTTGTTGATGGTTAATAGTTGTATTAAAGTTCGTTTAGACTTGCAAGCGGACAAGTCTCCCGTCATAGTCAAGGAACCCTTCTTCCCTCGAGTGGTGAACCCATGGTATTGAATCCGTGGAACAAATGTGTGATGCAAAAGATGATCTAGTAAAGCCATGTAACTTCAATCTTCGAGAGATAAAACCCTAACACATCTAATCATAAGAATCAACACAAGAACGAATCTAATCTACTAAAGACTGGAGGTAACAAAAATAGAGGGGGTAGATAAACCGATCTAGAGAGATCGGGTACGGTTAAGCCTGTTGTTGAAGTTCCAAGCAAAAGAAGAAGTAGCAAATCAAATCTCATTAGAAGCCTCTTTAAACCGTGGTTTCCCATCCGACTCCGAAAACCCCCACCTTTCAGAGCCATCGTTCTGTCACAACGTACTCCTATTCATGCTGGTAGTCTAAGGCGAGTCCGAGGACAAGTCGAGTTCTTTCGGAAGATCAGACGTGCACCTCTAGCCACCTAGGCTAGGGAGACCCTAGTCAACTAGCTCGACCCTCTCCTCTCTGGGATGGCATCCCTCTCTTCTCTGCTCCTCGGTGGCCGATGACGAATTGATTGATGCGTGGCTCTCGACCCGGGGGCTAGAAATAGCCCGAATGGCGGCTAGGTCAAAGGGGGAGGTAACCGGGCCCTGGAATGGGCTGGACGGCCGGCCTGGGCCGACCGGCCTGGGCCGACCGGCCTGGGCCCACCCTGACCCAGTTGCCTGCCTCCTTTGCCCTACGTCGGTTCCTGAGTCTTCTAGATCCTTCCCCCTCTGCATGTGGGCCCTTGTTGTCAGTTTCACTCTGAGTTGGACGTAGCTCCTTGTCCCGCAAGATTCGGGACTTTTCTGGGTAGGTCCTCGGAGTTTGTCATCTTCTCGGTTTTGTTCCATGGGCTTCTTGGAGTCAAGTTTGCTTTGTTGCATGACTTGTACGGGGCTTCAAGGTTTTGTCACAAGGTGCTTGATGAACTTATCCCGGAAGTCTTCCTTTCAACGTCAAAACCCTGCATAAGCACTAAACTCCAAAACTGACGTGCACGAATGAACTTGTTATGTCAAGGGGGTTAGTACCAATGGATAAGGTATAAAAGTTATGCCAACACCGAAGGTAAACTTATGGCTAGGTTGACGGAATTTCACTGTCAACAGCATGTCTCCCTAATCCACCTTGACATGAATATATAGCAGTTTGGGTGGACTACATTATAAACCACCGTGATGCAATTCCCAACGACATTATGTGGCCATCAGAATTAATATATGCTAAAAGTTCCAAAGCATAACTATCGATCTGAGCATAGCATAATTAAAGTATATGCTAAAAGGTCCAGAGCATAACTGTAGATCTGGTACATTCAAAGCATAGCAGAATTAAAGTATGCTAACATCCTCGATGCTTTTCATGAAGTTACAGTGCAAACATTGTAGCACCAGGAACATGAAAATGAATTTCAACAGTTGTCACACCCTGAAATTTCCAATTTCAGGATGTGAATACAAAGAATAATTAAATAACGATTTTCTCATAATTTTAAAATTTTTCCAACATTTATTTTTCTTTACGGGAAATATAGTATAGGAAAAACCTTTGTTTGATTTTTTTGAATTAAATAAATGGTTATATGTGTTGCATTCATGCCATTGCATCCTAATGTTTTTGAGTGCAAAATGCTTTAAAATGCGTTTAGATCAAGTTTAGGTTCTTCCGAGAACTTCCGGATTTTCCTAAAAATTTGTTGTCACCCTTTTAGAGCTTAATCTATTTTATCAGAAGGCTCTATAATCTTTTCAGATGCTTCAAGTATTTTATCCGAACTCCTCCATCCATCTTTGTTTTCTACTAGGTCCTCTTAGCATATTTTCTACCTTATCAAAAGCCCATACGACAATATCTATAGTTATTTAACTCTCCTTGCACCATCTGGTGTTGTTCCCTTCCAATTTCTTTTACTCTATTTTTTTCCCTTTATTTCAATCCATGTGAGACGTCGAGGGCTGCAATCAGCTTGCCGCCTCCAACTCGACAAAAGCTCCAACTCGAGGTTGACCTGGACTCTGACACCACCAACAACTTAATTTGAATTGGAGCTAAGCACGTTCAGACCGTGCCCAATACGGCGCAATGTCCATCCACATTACGGTCTCCTTAAAATCAGTTTTGCACCGGCAACCCTTTTCCCTACATCTTGTTGGCAAGCCACCACCGGGGTCATCAATCTCTCCTCCATGCCCTAGCGCTATGCACCACCGTTGCCTGCTTGAAGCCGTCGCTGCTCGATCATGCCCTAGTGCGTGCTGCGGTGCACCGTCCAGGCTAGCAGTAACATCGCCGCCGCCTTTGTCCAAGGCCTTGCGTTGCGGCACCGTTGACCACCATGGCTCCGTTCCGCTGCACCATGCATGTGCGAGTTGGTCGTCGAGCTGTCGCCGCCAGGACCATCGATGTTGCCGCGGCACCAGGAAGCTATCTGTATGACGTCGATCCATCGACACAGCAGCCAGCAGTCCGCCGTCCATGAGACCTTGATTCCATGTGTGCATGCTGGACGGTCGCCGGGGAAGACTTCACCATGAGGAGGCCAGCGAGTTGATCGAGAAGCCAAGGTCGTTGTTCCAGTGACAGAGCTACTGCAGAAGCTAAGGAGGATAGCAGAAGTATGCGTGTCCTGCAATAAGGCCAAAGCATAGATGTCATCGTCGTCAAGTTCTATCTCTGTCCGTGTCATTGAGTTCTATCTCTGCTAGTCGCCGATCAGATCATAATGAACGTCTCCATCTGTGCTAGCTGTTCGATACTTCGATCGGCAACTGCTGGCATACTGTTGCTGTCCGCACGTCGAGCATGCAGTTTCCCCTCCGCTATCTTGCCAGACACATCATCGACTTCCTTGCAAAACAATCCACCACCAGCCATGCAAGCGTACGCTTTACTCGTCGTCGTCCGTCTCAGCATCGTGGCCGAACCCGCCAGGGTCACACCTGGTGAGAACCCCCCTGCATGCACGTTTCCTTCAATACCTCTCCCAACTAATCAGTACAAGCCTTGATGCACGTATGTACCAACAGCTACATGTTTGTTAGTTTTTATGCATGCATGTCCGCCCAGTCTCTAATTCCTGCCGTCTCGGGGATGAAGCCAAACTACCTGTCTCTTTGCAGCCGTTGTTAGCTATCTGGTACAAAGCACACTCATGGAATCTAAGACGTACGGTAGCCATGGAAAGAAAGCTAATAAGTCATGTATATGCACAGAAGCAACGAAACCGGCTATCTACCATGCATGCAAGGATGACATTCATGGTGAGATCATTCGTATGCAGTGATCATTAGAATTTTGTTTCTAGCAAAATAATTAGGATGCTTGTTTGCTTCATAAATCTTGTGCCCTCGAAACTCCATAAATCTTTTAGCCTTTACATTGCCTATCTTTGGTCTATAGAATAATCTTTTATTTATCCATAAATTCCTTTGCCACTTTGTTTATTAAACACCTTGGTGATGTCATGCTTACATCATGTTTAAGCAATAATGTTCTTTTTTATCCCAGTTCATGCACGTAATATGCACCACTAGCATGCAATGTGATCCTTTAGCTAGTTATTCCGTCTGTGTGCAACCATGCAATACACATGTCTACTCACCATCATGTTCTATAGCTATCCTTTTCATCTGAAAATCTATATCTTATTCAGTTCAATTTCTATCTTTAGTGCGCTCTTTCAAATATTTTCTTTTGATTGGTGCATTGTTCTTAGTATGCTTGTTTGTTTGCTTTGTATGCTTGTGCCCGATGATTGATGCGAGTAGAAAGAATGTGGTTCGAGAGCTTGGAAGAGTGTGAAGGTGAAGATTCTGAGCAACATCACCACTTTGGTTAAAGGCAAGTGTGTCCTTGATCTTGTGTCCCAATAATATTATTAATCACTGTTGCATTGCTTTGCATTAATTTTGATGGGTTCCTATTAAAGATGACTAGCCTCTTTTGACCATTATCTTGAACCTGGTTCTTAATTAATATTGATGGTAGATGTTGCTTAGTGTGCTCAACTGGGTTGGTAATAATCAACATGGTTATCATTTTATGCTCTATGTCCTTTATGATAATTTTAATACAAGATCACTGTGTATTAATCGGAACATGGAGAACCACCCAGGAAAACACTACAACCACAAGAACTAACGGGCAATGGTCTTGGCTGAATAATTAGGAACTTTAGCTTGGGGTGATCTTACCTGATAAGGACAAGAGATCGGCGGTACTGCGGGGTATAGACTCGCTCTAGCAAGGGGTTGGGTGAGTTATTTTTCTATGGTGGGGTATTAACCTGCTAGGGGACTTTATAGCTAACTGATCCGGACCTTGTGGGTCACAACTTGTTGGAGAACCTTTGTAAAGGCCTCGTAGCGTCCCTATGCAACCACACCTCGGTAGTGTGGTATGGTGCTTGGCCGGCATCGCATGGTTGGGTTCAAAGTTCTTCGGAGCTTTTACGTTGCTTGTGGTGAAAGTGTACAACCTCTGCAGAGTGTAAAACTAATCGATTAGCCGTGCTCGCGGTCAAGAGCGGCCTGGAACCTCACATGATAATTGAACTTGAAGATGGACTTAAATTGTGTTCTCTGGTTATGCTTGCCATATGCTTATGGCGTATCTCTTATCTTTATGCTTAATTGTGGGTTGGTATAAACTTATACTTTTATTAGTAATCAGGTGCTAATAAAACTTGTTCAACTAAAATGCTAAATGCTTATAGCCCAGTCCACTATAAAGCCTTTGCATTCATTCTTCCTCCACACTTGCTGAGTACGACAATTGCTCACCCTTGATATTAACAATGTTGCTCAGAAGGAGGAAGCTACTCTGAAGTCTTGTGAAGATGTTGCTGGTTCTAGGCGTACGCAACCCCCCAGTCGACTTCTTGTGGAGTTTGGTGCCTTCGTTTCCAGGATATAGCGTAATACTCTGATAATCTGCCTTTTTCTTGCGTGATATTGTTTCTGTTATTCACTTACGTCAACTATATGCATGAAAATTCATCCTGGCATGCATATAGGTTTGCACTTGGTTTTCTTTGGAAAAACAGGTGTGACAACAGTTCATATAACTACATCTGTTAGCAACAATTTACTCACACGGACTTAAATGGGGAAACAAAATCCGTTAATCAAAACCACAGTCAATCAATTAAAGATGTACTATCTAGGCATGTCTCCCTAATTAATCCACATTGACATGAATATATAGTAGATCGATTTTGGTGGACAATTAGAGGGAGGGCGTTGGGGCTTCAAGCAGGACTAACCTCTATTGCAAATGAAGTAGTTATTCCCGTGATGGTCGGAGGGGCCGGATCCACGACAGCTCGTGGCCTGAGCCGGCCGGCTCATCGTTGTGGCCGAGATCGACGTCAACGGATCCGCGTCAACCGTCTTTAGGTTGGCCAGACGTACGTCCGCACGCCAGTAACCGCGTCCTCTTCACCGTCGTCATGCAGGGAGCGGTGGGGCTGAAAAGAGTAGGGCTGCGGCGGGGAGAGAGCGGCGCAGGCGAGCGGGGCGAGTGGCGACGGCGGTGGGAAGAATGCAGGCATTGTGGATCTATCTAGCGAGGAGCCGAATATGAACGACACGCGTAACTATGTTTAATGAAACTACTGGTGTGCCCTTGACGGCTCTGTGCAGCAGTTGGAATTTCATGGGCACTATAGTCAATTTCTGGCCTACAGTCTTCACTGCAAAATAGAGAAATTCGAAGCCATCCTTTTTCCACATCGCAGCCGCCGCCAGTGCCTGCACACGACAGATCTAATTGTTTTGGAAGGAGAAGATACAAGAGATTTGTTTCTAAACACGGTTTAAGTATGCAATGGAGACGACGTTGCGTTACCCCGCGTATCATTTAATTCTACATTGGAATCAATACCTCTGCAGCTCTGCACTCAGCCATTGAATGGCAACTGTTTCGCCATTGACAGTCTTGGGACGGAACCTCTTCCCGTTTCCTGTGCTCTTGATCTTATCCCTTCCTCTCTTTTTTTGGAGATGATGACTACATTGGATGTTTGGATGGAGGTGTTAGTGTTAGTTTGTAGCAAACTAACACCAAAACTAACACTTTGGAGCCAAACACATGTGTTAATTTGGAGGTGTTAAAAACTACCACTAACAATAACACTAACATATACCATCCAAACACGGCCAAGATTAAGTAGTAGAGAAGTAGTGCCAAGAGTATTATGTGCCATCTGGTGGAGACGATGTTTGGTGCACTCCGCGTATCATTTAATTGTAGGAGTACATTGGAATCACTACCCCTACAGCTCTGCTCTCAACCATTGACTAGCAACAGTTTCGCCATTGACCGTCTTGGGAACCTTCCCGGCCGTTCCTGTGCTCTTGATCTTATCCCTTCCTTTTTTTTCTATAAAAAGGCACCGACGCCTATCGGTCCTCCTCACTTCATGTTGCTTCCTTCTTCTCTAGATCTAGATCTAGCTAGTATATGGTTCCTTCTTCTGATACAATAAAGCGAGTCACTTGCTTCCTTATTCTCTAGATCTAGATCTAGATATGGCGCAAAGAATAGATCTTGTAGGGTGCAAGCTTTTGCTTTTCTCTCTTCTTCCTCCTCATCGATCTCCCAGTTGCTAGAAGAATTCTAGTGATAGGGGGTGATTGGGTTGCTCATCCATCGAACATAGCTGCCAGAAGAATCCTTGTGACGTACCCCTTTCTCGCAGCCGTTTCCGGTAAAGGTAGCCCATAACCTCCTGGCATCAGGATGTACAAGCCGACGGAAAGCTTGTTGCAGCTTTTCCGTCACACTTTTCCTTCCTTTTGCTTTTCCCTTCTCCTCCAGGAGGAGGGATTTTTTAAGGGATATGTTTCCACCCTCTTTGTATCTTTCTCTTGTGTTAACTTGTTTGATGAGGAAGCAGCCAGAATCTGGATGGAGCATATATCATTATTTTTCTTTATAAGATGAGCATAATTAAGGATAGCTTCTGTCTAGCAAACCAAAATTAGGGTTGCAAGACAGAAGCTCTCTTTAATTAGACATTGCAAGACAAAAACTTTTTTAATTAGTCATGTCATGAAGATATGGCCGCATTGTAACCTTGTTCTGTTGTATCAATGATGACTGTAATCTCTATGTGTGTGATTTTGCATATCTCGCCATGAAGATATGGCCACATTGCAACCTTGTTCTGATGTATCAATGATGACTGTAATCTGTGTGTGTGTGATTTTGCATCTCAAGAGGCATGCTTTTGTAATTATCTTGGTGCAGTACAATTTTTTGTATGATTTACCTACTCACTTGCAAAGCTTGTTATTATCTCAGTAGTTTGGCAAATCAACTTGTTTCTCTCAGGATTCCTGATATGGATTTGGCAAGTGAAACTATGCCAGATTGTTGGAGATGAACTCTTTTTTTACTTGGATATCTTTTTAGAAGTTTGCAAAGCACAAGATTTTCCAAGTAAAATTTGGCAAACTCTTGGAGATGCTCTAATCAGTGTCTCTTTTGATGTAATCTGTTTGTGATTTCGCATATCTTCTTGTCCATAACAAAAGCGACGTTGGTTCGTTAATCCTCGTCTGTTGCCCGTAACAAAGGCGACGTTGGTTCGTTAGTCCTCGTCTCTTGCCCGTAGCAATGGCGACGCGGGTTCGTTAATCCTCGTCTCTTGCCCGTTACTGAACTGAAGCAGAATATAAAAAGAGTATATATAGTATCTTTGGCAGAATATATTACAAGCAGGATTCAAATTCAACCACATCCCATCTATTACGAAAAGGATTGAAATTCGACCAATACATCGCATCCTTTATATTACAAAACGGATTCCATTTCCACCAATAGACACATCCTCCGGCATTACAAAAAGGATTCAGCAGAAATCAGGCTTGCTTTTTCTTCCTTGATTTCTATATATGGATTTTTTCACTATGGTCACTTCGCAAGTACGGTGTTTTGTTAGTTCCGAAGAGTTAGGGCTTGTATGAAGTGTCAAAGGATGGAATTTCGTCAAACTGGTTGTATTCCTCCTCCTCAACCACATTTTCAATCCCCACAATCCTTTTTTTCCAGGCATAACCACAGACAAGTTCTTCTTTGCAAGGTCAGGTACATAGAACACTTGCTCAACATCGTTGGCGAAGACAAACGGTTTGTTTTTGTAACCAAAGACCTGGAGATCAACACTAACATAACCATATTTGTCCTTGCTCATAGCTCTCTTCCCATTGGTGACCCATCTACACCGAAACAAGGCTACCTTCAATCCTACATAATCAAGCTCCCATATCTCCTCTATTTGACCATAATATGTGTCTGTCTTCGTGTCATCATCATCGTCATGACTGTCGTCAACGATGACCCGTACACGCACACCACTATTTTGATAGACGCTCTTTTTATCCTGGGTCATGGTGTAGAACATGTATCCATTGATATCCATTCCTTCGTATCTTGTAACAGTGAACAATGGCCCCACTGCTAGATTCCTTATCTCGTCGGTAATTACAACATTATTGCTGCATGTCTCGACATAATCTCGGAGCCAAAAGCTGAAACCTTGCATGTGCATCTTTGCAAGCCAAGCCCTACCACGGTTAGGGTTATCTTCACGTAGTTGTCCTTTGTGATCATTGGCAAATGGTGTAATTATGTGCAGTTGTTGTATCACGGTGAAATGAGCCTTTTCGAAGGCATCTACATCCGGAGTGACTAACCTTTTCCCCAAGGACCCAACACTTGAAAGCCTACCTTCATGCCGTGAGCGAGGCACACCAACGGGGTTTTGTGGGTCCATATAACCCATGGCCCACTCCACTGCTTCGATGGTCTCGTAGCCACGAACAATGGCTCCCTCCGGAAATAACCGGTTATGTACCAATGATTTCAGGAATCCATAGAACCTCTCATATGGAAACATCTGATGAAGGTAAGATGGGCCAAGGAACCAGATTTTCCTCGCGAGGTGTGCTGTTAGATGCAGCATGAGATCAAAGAATGACGGTGGGAAGGTAGCTTCAAGCAGGCATAGGGTCTCAAAATGCCTCCTCTCCAAGTTCAATAGTTTTTCCTCATCAATCACCTTCTGTTCTATTGCATTGAAGAATAAACACAAGCTCGTAACTGCATCGCGAACTAGTTCTGTCTTGATACCTCTAAGTGCAACAGGAAAAAGAGTTGTCATCAACACATGGCAATCATGAGATTTCATCAAGTTGAAATTCATTTTCATGTCTTTCACTGACACTAGCCTCTTGAAGTTTGATGTGTAGCCTGAAGGTACATTCAAATCATGCAAAAACTGACAGAATTCTTTTCTCTCTGCCTTTGACAAGGAGGTTGCACTGAGCTAGGTTGTCGTTGATGGTGGTAAACAACATGCCAAGCATTGTAAACTCCTCACGCTTGTACTCATCCCAAACCTCCGACACACCGGGCTTCCACAATATCTTCAAGTCATCAACAAGTGGCCTCAAGTAGACATCAATACGGTCGCCAGGTTGCTTTGGCCCGGAGACCAATATTGTCAGCATCATATATTTCTGTTTCGTGCATAGCCAGGGTGGAAGGTTGTACAATGACAGCACGACAGGCCAGGAGCTATGTGTTGAGCTCTGGTTACCGAATGGGTTCACGCCATCTGTGCTCATAGCAAACCGTATGCTCCTTGCGTCGTCAAACCACGGGAAGTGGGTATTAATGTTACCCCATTGCGCTGCATCTGCGGGGTGCCTAAACTTACCATCTTTCTTATAATTAAGATCCTTTTGGCCTTCGTCATGCCAATGCAAGAGTTGGGCCTCCTTTCGTGTTGCGAAACATCTTCTCAGCCGAGGAATGATGCAAAAATGCCAAGCCACACTCACAGGAGCCCATCTGTTAGCCTTCTTCTTCTTGCCTCTGATCTCGCCAGGCTTGTTCTCGTCATCAGCATTATTATCATCACCACCATCCTTTTTCCTCTTGTACCGATCATAGCCACACTTGGGCCACTTTTCAAGGTCTGCATAATCTCCACAGAACAATACACAACTGTTCTTGCATGCATGGATTTTTTCAACCTCTATTCCCAGAGGACAGATTATCTTCTTCGCCTCATAGACAAACTCTGCTATTTGGTTTCTTTCAGGTAGCATGTCTCTGTTGGAAAAAGTGTATGGCCAACAACAAACGTAGAGGGGTTTGCTGCAGCACCTCTGCGTAGGCACCGGTCAAACCGGTGTGTGTCACCGTTCAGACCTTTGCACACCGGTCAGACCGGTGTGTGTCACCGGTCAGACCTTCGCACACCGGTCAGACCGGTGAAGGTCACCGGTCAGACCTTTGACGGGGTGAACCGGTGGAAGACCTCCGAACGTCGCCCGGGCAGGATCCCGTCTGGGCGGCGCACGTAGGGTTGCCCTAGGGTCGGCAAGGTCACCTAGAATGCCCTGAATCGACTGATTTGATCGATTGCATCCCTCAATCGGCCGTGGCCCTTTATATTTATAGGGTGGGGAGGTCTTGCCCCGCAAGGAAACCCTTTTACAAGTCTAAATCTATCTGGACTCCTCTTTTTGGTTCGGACACAGGGGCACTGGTCAGACCGGTGCACTCGACGTGCAGATCTTGTATAAGTCATATCTCCCTCATCCGGACTCCGATTTAGACGTTCCACATTTGAATCTTGATCTACTCGACAGCACCTATCGAATGGTGAAGTCCAAATTCTATTTCGTGGTCTTTGACCACACCGGTCTGACCGGTGGGACCCACAGGTCTGACCGGTCAAACAAGACGTTCCAATTTTGGGTGCGAACGGTCTCTAAGCACATCCAATAGATGTTTGAAACTTTTGTTGCTCCAACCATGATCTGCCTTAAGCTGCAGAAGTTTTAGACTACCAGAAAGGCTAGAGTACTTCTGGCAATCACGATAGAAGGGTTTCATTGAACTTCAATGAACTGCTTTAGTCTCGCTAATTCAGAAGGTGTGTACACTTGTTGAAACTCAATATCCCGCAACATTGGATCAACATTGTGCACACGTTGCAACACCTCACCATCATCAAAGCCCCTAACTTCTTGAACAGTGATATCCACAGGCCTCAATACATTTGGTGGGAATAATGGTTCATTTCCCTCAAAAAGTCCACTGTCATCAAGGTCTTCATCATGGTTAGCATGGTGTCGCACTTCACCTTCATTTAGGCAGCCTGCTTCAAGTTCATTAAGGCCTTCCTCACCATGTTTATTCCAACACGTGTAATGTTTTGTGAAACCACGTGTGACCAAATGATGAAAAATGATTTCCTGTTGTGTGAATTTCTTTTGGTTGAGACAATCAATGCAAGGGCAAAGCATTGCCTGAACACCGCGGTTTCTCATATCCGCCTCTGCTTTATTTGGAAAACCATTGACTCTGCTTAAGTAATTCTCCCAATCTTCTTGGGGCTGTCTGTACATCCAAGCCCGAGCAGCAGACGCCATCTGCATTCCATACACCAAATGAGCATAATTCATCACACAAAAAGACAGCTGAAGAATTTCAATAAAATGGGCCAATTAATTTCCACCTTGACGAGGACTTTCTATTAGGCGAGCGCGGCCGAGGAGGAGGATCGGAGGCAGCGTCGCGACCGTGGAAACAACACGGAGGACGACGCGGTCGACATCTGATCTGGCCCCTTTCACCGTCGCGCAATCCTCAGAGCGCGCGCAGCTGGCGGCGGCGAATGGGACAGGCCGGCGGGGACATCTGAGCACACAGATCGAGCGAGTGACCTTTTGAGGAGAGAGAGAGAGATTGAGTGTTGTTGTCGGAACAGGAGTGGCCTAGCTTCTGCGGAGAGAGAGGGAGTGGTGTCGAAAGGATAAGACACAGACACACAGACGAGATAACAACATGCGTCTCTGATGTGAGAAAAAAGGCGACCCTGGGTGCTAAACAAAGGAGACACATCCTACAAGCATGCGTCTCCAGTACGAACTTATCGGTAACGGACTTTATAGCCCGTAACCAATACGGCAACGACCAGTAACGGACTTAAGCAGCCCATTACCGATAGGTTTGACATTTGTAACGGGCTCTTTTAACATCCGTTACAAAGAATTTATGTAACGTGCGTTTAAGAAGCTCGTTCAGAAGTCCACATTGGCAACAGGCGTTGTGGAGGCCAACCCCGGGATCGTCCTGGCGCGCTTATAGGTAACAGGCGCCAAACAACAACCGTTACAAATGTGGGTGGATGTAACGGGCGTTAAGGGCCCGTTACAAATGCTGCGTGACCTATTTGAGGTTTTTACGTAGTGATGGTGGGACCAAGTTTTGTATCCTTTCACAAAACCACGCTTTATCAAATGCATCTTGATGGAATTAATATCTTCCCACACAATTTTGTTGCAACAATCACAACATGGACAACATATTTGCTTTGTCCTAGAAATTTGGGTATGCTTCTGCGCAACCTCAAGAAAGTTTGTTAACTCTATCAAGAATGTAGATGAATTTCTCCATATGCCATACATCCATGCTCTATGTTCCATCTTAAATAACCTATAAAAGATAATTCTATTATAAACTCACGTATAATCAAAATTGAGTTCTACAATTTCAAACTCAATTGTAACTTGCTTCATTTAATATGTAAAAACGAAAATAAAACTAAATTCTATAATTTTAATTAATGAAGCTAATAATTTTAATGACAAACTAATAACTTATATAATTTAATATGTAAAGTTACTTCTATAATTGCAATAATTATATTATGAATAAATATTTTGCATTGACAAACTAATAATTTAAATCTAAAGCTATTTAAAAAATAAATCTCTAAATCAATATCTCTCTTCACTCCCCTCTCTCTCCTAGATAACCCTAGATCTAGATCTCTATTTACAGAGAAATCATGAATAACAGAAGAAAACTAAGGTTAAAATAGCATAAACTCACCTTATATAGCCACATCTTCCAAGCAAAAAAGAGCAAAACCTTCCCCCCTAGATTTGGTGTTTTTGGAGCTTTTCCCGAGCTCCTCTCGGGCACAGCCCCATTGGAAGGTTGCTGGGAAGAAGGGGCTGTTCTATATTTATAGAAGGCACAGTGCTGGTGGGTGGCATAAGACAACCACCAGCAGTAATCCTGTGCTGGCGGTGCCATATGTTGACCGCCAGCATTGTGTACATTTATGCTGGCGTTCAACTTAAGCCACCCGCCAGCACTAATATCTCTCCTGGCGGGCTCTTAAGCCAACCGCTAGCACACTTGTCGGAATAACTCCGGTCGGAACGGTTTGACTCAACCACTCATTCACACACTTGCTGCTTCACTCCTAACCCTAGTTGCCGCCGCAAGCAGCCGCAAGCCCCACCGCAGCCGCAACCGCCCTTGCCCCGCCACTACCGCTCGTGAGCTTCGCCCGTGCGCGGCCCGTGTCCCGCCACCGCCGCTCGTGGGCTTCACCCACGCGCCGTCGTCGCAAGCCGTCACCTCAGCCCTGCCAACTTGTGCTCCAGTAGCACCCGTGCGTCGCGGCCGCCGTCGCAGCTTGCGGCGGAGGAGGAGCTCAAAGGTAGCTGTCGACCCAGTCTTCTACCTCCAGTTCCTCGGCCGACGTCGAGTAGCATCACCGCCGCATGGCGAGCAGCTCCGTGCCGAACCTTAGCCAATTAGCGCCTCTCCCCCTGCTGAACTGCAAGAAGTATCAGACCCGGTTTGATTGGTTGAAGACCAGGGCAAATAACATCATCTGCAAGTGCCCGAATAACCACGCGCTTTGATTTTCATCTCCCGCCCTTATTCATTTGATTAGTATTGATTCGGTTGATATAATATTAGTGATTATTAGTTGATTATTAGTTGATATAATATAAGTAGGTTTGTTGATTATTAGTGATTCCTTTGGTATAATATTAGTAGGATTTGTTGATTATTAGTGATTCAGTTGATATAATATTAGTGATTCGATTGATATAATTTTAGTGATTCTGTTAATTTTATGTCTATAGAATTACCCAATTTATTGAAGGAAGCCACATTTGTTTATTGTTCTTGTAGATAATGTTAAACCGAAATCAATCTTGCCATATATGGATATTTATCAACTATTTGCATTTGTTACTGCCCTTTTATCAACTATGTTGCATTTGTTACTACCCTAATAACATAGTTGCATTTGTTGATTATTCTTGTAGTAGGACCCTAGTTCATGTCAAGAAGATTTTTGGGAAAATCAATACCTCCACCATTTGAAGACATATCGTCCTCATTTGGTGCCGCCAAACTATCAGATGTTCAGCAGTGTCGTTGTTGCACTACCACAAGTGGCACCACAACCGACACCACAACCGTCTAGTGTTGTGTATCCGCCGGGGCAGGTGCAGGTGCACAACCGGAACCACAACCAATTTCTGAAATTATGGATCAATGGAATCAGATGAAGTGTGTCATTTCTGATATGAAGGTGGGGATTAGTGATTTGAAGATGTCAAATAATAAGTGAGGCACGAACTTGCAAAACATAGAGGGCAACTTAATGAACTTATGGCGAAGAATGGCTATCGGAAGAAGCCCAAGAAAAATCAAGGATTACGCATGCAGGGCACCATCCTCGCTGTTGTGGTCTTGATAATAGGTGCAGTGCTTGATAGTTATCCCACAGCCGGACTGTCTGAGAACTGAGTGAGGAAAGTTGTGTTGACTTGTGAGTGAGGCCCCTATTGTAGTGTACTTTAATTTGTGTTGGTTTTAAGTGTGCTTTGAAACATTTGTGATCATGCATGTTGTTTGTGTGAAATAAACCTTTCTAAGGTGATGTTTGTGTTGATATTTCAGTTTGAATTTGAGTTGTTGGTGAATCAATTTGACTTGTTTATGCTGTCCATGTTGATCTACTAGTGATAGAAATAACAAGCTCTATTTGCAACTTCTTACAGATTCACTGTGCTAGCGGGCGCTTATGGCAGCCGCCAGTAGTAATCATCAATACTGGCAGGAGACATAAGCCAACCATCAGCATAAATGGGATCATTTGTGCTGGCGAGTGGCTTTTGTCGACCGCTAGCACTAAGACTTCAATGTTGATGGTTGTTGGCTCGGCGCCCCTGCGCACCACTGTGCTGGCGGGTGCCAATTACACCCACCAGCACGCTAATTTGCTTGTGCCAGGACAAATCGTTTCTGACCTAGTGTATGGTGATGAATGTATTATTCTTAGAACATAGGACATGAAGAAGAGGGGAGAACCAACCACAACAACCCAGAACGTTGCCAAGCTCCCCGTTTGATGATGAGGGGCACTCCTAGCGGACAGACGGATAGCACCAGATTGTTTCAGCCATATCTCTTAGCTCCGGAGGTTGTTTGGGGCATATGGGTACTTGTTAGAAAGATCTTGAAGTATACTTTTAAATGATTCCAGGAAGACACTCCGGTTATGATGGAGTCACCCAGAATTTAAAGAAAGACGTTCGGACCTCCCAGCTGGAGGCTGACAACTTTGTATCAAGTTAAACCCATTAGGGGCCCATTTTATTTTAGGGTTTGCACCCTTCCACGCCCCCTTGCTGACTTCCATTTATAAATACATGCTCTAGTCACCATGGGAAGGCGGGGTTTTTGTTTAGATGCAAGTTAGCTGCTGCTACTTCCTGGTCAACGCGTGTGTCAATCTGACCACCCGATTTGCTTAATCAAAGAACCCAACTCATGTTCCAGATTCATATTATTTTCAATCCATGAATTATTTTCTTGTTATCTTGTTCTTGCTTGTTCTCAATTTCTAGCAGGAGCATTGGTGTTCTTGGCACGACAAGAACACCTCAATTGGAGATGGTGTACCTGTTGCTAAGGCGCAGCCCTATGGGTGTTGTAGTCGGACAGCCAACGTCGAATCCACCCCCAAATTGAGTTTACCCCAAACTCTCATCGAAGGTAAGGAATAAACCCTAGCAGGGTGCTATCATGTGGTAATCAAAGCAAGGTTTTTGGTGAGAGCTTCTACCCATATTTTATATTACCTACAATCCACAAAAACCAAAAACAGGATAGATCTGAAATTCCCAAAACAAACTTTGAGCCCTGTTGTTCCACCTAGGTCTTTGCTTGTTGAATTTACAGTTGCTGTGATGTATAGAATTGCTGGTTGTAGTGTTTAACCCTTTAGAGTTTCGAGTTCTTCCACATTTTTGTCACCACAAGTTCAACAATCACCAAATCCATTTCGCTGCCATTTTTCCCCCATCACAAATCCATTTCTGTTTCAGGAAGAGAAGTACCTTATCTCTCTTTTTCCTGGTCGGATTCAAGTGTTCTGATACAATCTAGAAAGCTTACTTTGTGTTCTTTCCAACGGAGCTGACCTCACCCAAAAATTCATTGAGAACTTTTCAATCGACCAAGAGATTTCCGTCAACCTGTTGTGTGATCAAGCAAATCTGATTATAGAGGGGTTGTGTAAAGCAATTGTGTTGTTTGGTTTGTCTGGATACCAAACACAATTTTTTAGGCCCCTGCAGGAACAAAAGAAAAAAATAAGAAAGAAAGAAAGAAAGAAAGAAGGCATGTTTTCATGATTTTGTTGTCCTAGTTGGTCTCTTGTGCGACTACCTTTGTGCTCAGGCTCGCGTCTCAAGTAGGGGTTAACCTAGGACCAACACTTGCCACCTTTGAGCGCTTATTCAACTCGCTTTAACAAACTTGGTTCTAGATCTCCTTGTTGTCTTGCAGCCACCTATAGCTCCACAAATCATCTACTACTGCACAGGGCTGTGCT
Organism: Cenchrus americanus; assembly: GCA_947561735.1. Taxonomy (NCBI): domain Eukaryota; kingdom Viridiplantae; phylum Streptophyta; class Magnoliopsida; order Poales; family Poaceae; genus Cenchrus; species Cenchrus americanus. The sequence continues at coordinate 156,257,628 of OX387242.1, read as the reverse complement.
TGTACCACCGTTTCTGTTGATCTTGCTGCTGCCAACACTAAGTGCTTTAAGTGGTGAGAACATGTAAAAGCTTGTATACCAGGTTGAGAGTTAGAGAACACTACACAACAATTGCATCCAGTAGTGTAGGGAATTATTTTACTTCACTTGTTCCCTATTTGCACTTGCATCTTTACCATGGCAGGTTCAGGAAATGAAGACGAGGATGAGGGGGATGGTATGGAAAATTCAGGTGCTGATTATGGAGCTGACACCGAAGTTGAGGATCGAGATCAGCGACGTCCATGCCATAACCGTAGAGGTACGGGTGGACATCGCCCACGTGAGGTACATAACAATGACAATGTTTTCAGTAAGATAAAATTTAAGATACCCTCTTTTGATGGTAAATATGATCCTGATGCTTATCTTACCTGGGAGATGGCTGTTCAGCAAAAGTTTACTTGTCATGATTTTCCTGAAAATGCTTGTGTTGGGGCTGCAACTAGTGAGTTCACTGATTTTGCTTCTGTTTGGTGGATAGAACATGGCAAGAAAAATCCTAATAACATACCACAAACTTGGGATGCTTTGAAGCGGGTCATGAGGGCTAGATTTGTTCCATGTTACTATGCACATGATCTATTAGACCAGCTGCAGCAATTAAAACAGGGTAATAAAAGTGTAGAGGAATACTATCAAGAGCTACAAATGGGTATGCTACACTGTAATTTAGAGGAGGATGTGGAACCCGCAATGGCTAGATTTTTTGGAGGGTTAAATCGAGAAATTCAGGACATCCTTACTTATAAAGAATACACTAACATAACCTGTTTGTTCCATCTTGCTTGTAAAGCTGAAAGGGAAGTGCAGGGGCGACGTGCTTGTACCAAGAATAACATTTTTGCAGCGACGAATCTGTCCACACAGCCCCGCTCGAGTTTTTCCTCGGCTGGACGTGCTGCTGCATCGTATTCATCATCATCTCGAACAGCAGCCCCATCTTCCAGAGACAAGCATCGTGATAGCCCCACAAATTCAGCAGCAAGAACCACACAAAATCCTGCTGTAACCACTTCATTGGTGGCATCCACGGGCAGAACAAGAGACATTCAGTGCCACCGCTGCAAGGGATTTGGACATACGTGACTGCCCAAGCAAGCGTGTTTTGGTGGTCAAAAACAATGGTGAGTACTCATCTGCTAGCGATTGTGATGGAGGAATGCATGCTTTGCTTGCTGCTAACAATGCAGGTGGAGGAGATGATTTCTAACAAGAGGAGGAGCACATTGGGGCTGAAGCAGTCGACCACTATGAAAGCCTTATGGTGCAGCGAGTGCTAAGTGCACAAATGGAAAGGGCTGAACCAAATCAGCGCCACACTTTGTTTCAAACCAAGTGTGTGGTCAAGGAACGTGCTTGCCGAGTGATCATAGATGGAGGGAACTGCAACAACTTGGCAAGTGCTGAAATGCTGGAGAAGCTTTCATTGAACACAACACCACACCCGCAGCCATACCACATTCAGTGGCTGAATAGTAGTGGTAAGGTGAAGGTAAGACGGTTGGTAAGAGTTCAATTTGCCATTGGTTCTTACCATGATTCCATTGATTGTGATGTTGTACCTATGCAAGCATGCTCTTATTATTTGGTACACCATGGCATTTTGATAAAGATTCATTACACTTTGGTAAAATAAATCAGTACTCTTTTATGCATAATGACAAGAAGATTGTGTTGCACCCAATGACTCCTGAAGCTATTCTTAAAGATGAACTTGCTAGGGCTTGCAAACATAAAAAGCAGAACAACGTTGCTAGCAAAAATCAGCCTGTTGCTAAAGAAATTGAGAAACATAACAAACCTAGCAAATCTGTCCAGAATAATAAAAATGAAATCAGTGAAAGGTTCTTGCTACCTTGCCACCAAATCTGATTTGGACGAGATTGATGTTAATACTGTTGTTTGCTATGCTTTGGTTATATTGAATTTGCTTATAATCGCTCGCAACACTCTACCACTAAGAGGTGCCCTTTTGAAATTGTTTATGGTTTTGTGCCACATGCTCCAATTGGTTTGCTACAACTTCCAACCTCAGAACGAGTGAACCTTGATGCAACATAGCGTGCAGAACTGATCCTAAAATTGCATGAAACTACTAAAGAAAACATAGAATGCATGAATGCTAAGTACAAACTTGCTGCTGACAAGGTAAAGAAACATGTCACCTTTGAACCTGGTGATCTAGTTTGGTTACACTTGAGAAAGGATAAGTTCCCTAGTTTAAGAAAGTCCAAATTGCTGCCTAGAGCTGATGGCCCTTTTAAAGTGTTAGAAAGGGTTAATGATAATGCTTACAAACTTGAACTGCCTGTGATTTTGGTGTTAGTCCTACATTTAACATTGCAGATTTAAAGCCTTATTTGGGAGAGGAGGACGAGCTTGAGTCGAGGACGACTCAAATGCAAGCAGTGGAGAATGATGAGGACATCCCTACCATTGATACAACCATGCCTAGTGCTCAGCAAGGACCAATGACTCGAGCCCGTGCACAACAACTCAACTATCAGGTGAAGTCATTCCTCGCTGTTCATACAAACCCATCTCAGAATTGGATGCTGCTTAACTATGGTGATGAATGTATTATTCTTAGGAACATAGGACATCAAGAAGAGGGGAGAACTAACCACAACAACCTAGAACGTTGCTAAGCTCCCCGTTTGAAGATGAGGGGCACTCCCACACAAATGTCGTGAATAACTCCGTTTTGAGTTGAGCGGACAGAAGGATAGCAATAGATTGTTTCAGCTAGATTTCTTATCTCCGGAGGTTATTTGCGACATATGGGTACTTGTTAGAAAGATCTTGAAGTATTCAATCAAATGAGTCCTAGGAAGACACTCGGGTTTGTAGGAAAACGGGTAGGCTACGCTAGCTAACCTACCGCGTACACCGAAGATACATGCAAGTAGGAGAACATAGATCGTTACCACTAGACGCGCAGCGCAGCGGAAGGAGTCGCGCGTCGGTGTAGAGGAAGTAGTTGATCACGTCCCACGAACCGAGCTCCTCGTCCTTGATCCTAACAGCCGATCAGCACAACATTAGTAGCAGCGCCTCTACGGAGTCCACACGTATGGGGATGGAACGCCGGGCGTCGGTGTGCTAGCACCGCACGTTCGGCTAGGGCGGCGGCAAGAGGAGAGCGGCGGCAAAGGGGTGGCGCGGCTTACTGGTCAGGGCGCCCCCCTTTGCCCCTGCTACGTATATATAGGGCGTACTAATGGGCTTCTATCTCATAGGCCCATTAGTAACCATAATCCCTCTTGGATCAATATCATCTTGCGCCTTTAAACCGTATTATGATTATGGGCTCTTGGGCATATCACCACCAATCTCCCACTTGCACTAGAGACAATCATCTATGCCAGATTTTAAACATTTCAGAACCCCTTAAGTGTGTGACCCGTTAGGTTCATGTGTAGATGGTCATGAGTGGAAACCATTTCCGAATCACTAGTCAAAAGTGGCACCTAGCAGGGCATAGAGACTCACAAATACACATAAAGATCATATCGGCCGAACCTTAGATATACTCGTACACTGATCCCTTTGCCACAAGATACTAGTCAAGCTCATGGTGAGATGCGTGCCACCCTTGTGATAGCTTGACCATTCTCTCGATCTAATAGCGGATTCTATTTGTGACTAACCTTTAGTCATTTTGATTAACTGCTTAATCACTTTGGCATGACCATGCACTTTCTAATCCAACTATCTCGAGGGGCCCAGAGATATCTCTCCTGTTATCTAGGAGGGGCGAATTCCATCTTGATTCGCACACATCCCATTCCATGTTTCATGATACACCTGTAAGCTACTTTTATAACTACCCATTTACTTAGTAGCGTTTGGCAGCCCCAAGATGCACCACTACACACAGTAAGAAACAATGGCTATCTCAGGTCTAAGGATCCAGTAGGTATAACACTCAAGAACAACTGATGGCACATTTAAAATAACAATCCCAACATTGTCTTGGAGTGGGTCAATCCAACACCATGTTCACTAACATGTGTCCACATCATTAATCTGATATCTCCATATCTATGATCCGTGAAACATGATCATCAATTAATGCATGTGCTAGTCTCTCCGTCATTATTGTCCCACATAACGACCCAAACTAGGGATAATTTGGAATAACATCATTATAAACAAAGAGTTTCACGATCAAGTCACATACTCGATAATCAATATAAATGATAATCATCCATGGAACAAATAACAATTATTCATTATTACATAAACATACTCATGACACAAAACTCTCCCACGCACACTAGAATCACTGATGTAAGTATCTAATACCCATAGACCTCATGTGTGCCTCATGCTTTAGTTGTGGGAGAGGCTTTGTCAATGGATCAGCAACGTTTGAATCTGTGTGCACCTTGCAAACCTTCACATCACCTCTCTCAATAAAGTGACGGATGAGGTGATACTTCTGTAGTATATGTCTGGACTTCTTGTGTGGTCTAGGCTCCTTTGCAAGCACAATGGCACCACTATTATCACCATAGAGGTCCACTAGAATGGACGCACTAGGAAGAACACCCAACTCAGAAATAAATTTTCTGATCCAAACAGCTTCTTTTGCAGCTTCGGAAGCTGCAATATACTCGGCCTCTGTCGTCGAATCAGCCACCGTATCTTGCTTGGAACTCTTCCAGCTCACTGCCCCACCATTGAGGCAGAAAACAAATCCGGATTGCGATGCGGAGTCATCTTTATCTGTTTGAAAACTAGCATCGGTGTAACCCTTTACAACGAGCTCATCTTCGCCTCCAAATATTAGGAACATATCCTTGGTTCTTCTCAAGTATTAAGGATACCCTTTACAACTGTCCAGTGATCTTCACCAAAGTCTGATTGGTACCTACTCGTAACACTTAGAGCAAAGGAGACATCTGGGCACGTACAAAACATAGCATACATGATGGATCCTATGACTGAAGCATAAGGAATCGCACTCATCATCTTTTGCTCATCAGGTGGCGTAGCACACTGACTCTTGCTTAGAGTAATACCATGTGACATTGGCAGGAAACCTTTCTTGGAATCTTGCATATTGAACCAATTCAATATCTTGTCAATGTAAGTATCTTGGCTTAATCCAATTAGCCTCTTTGATCTATCTCTATAGATCTTTATCCCGAGAACATAAGCCGCCTCTCCTAAATCCTTCATCCAAAGACTCCTTTTCAATGAGGTTTTAACGACTTCAAGTATTGGAATATCATTTCCGATCAGCAATATGTCATCCACATATAGGACCAGAAACACAAGTGCACTCCCACTAGCCTTTTTGTAAACACAAGTCTCTTCTTCATTCTTGATGAAGCCAAACCCTTTGACTACTTCATCAAAATGAATATTCCAACTCCGAGATGTTTGCTTCAATCCATAAATGGACCTCTGAAGCTTACATATTTTCCCAGCATTTTGAGGGTAGACAAAACTTTGAGGCTGTGTCATGTACACATCTTCACTAAGATGTCCATTGAGGAAAGCGGTTTTGACATCCATTTGCCATATCTCATAGTCATAATATGCAGCAATTGCTAGGAGAATCCGAACAGACTTTAGCATTGCGACAGGTGAAAATGTTTCCTTATAATCAACACCTTGAATTTGTCGGAAACCTTTTGCCACCAAACGTGCCTTATAGATGTGAACATTTCCATCCATGTCTAACTTTTTCTTAAAAATCCACATACAATCAATAGGTCTAACACCTTCAATTGGATCAACCAAGTTCCAAACTTGATTGTCATGCATGTAATTTAACTCGGATTCCATTGCCTCAAGCCATTTGTCGGAGTCGGGTCCCTTTATTGCTTCCGTGTAGGTCATGGGCTCATCATTTTCCATCAATAATATGTGGCGCTCCTCCGTAATAAGGAGGTTGAGCTTGTCAGTTGCGCGACGTGCCCGTATAGACCTTCGTGGGGCTGGTGCCTCAACTATGGTTTGTCCAACATCTTGCACATCCCGTGGATCTTCAGTGGGTGCTGAAACAGTTTCAAGTGTTTCCTGAATTTCTTTAAGTTGCACTTTGCTCCCACATAATCCTTTTGATAGAAACTCCTTTTCTAAGAAAACACCATTGCGATTGACAAACACTTTGCCTTCCGCTTTATTATAAAAAAATATCCTTTGGTATCCCTAGGATACCCCACAAAAAAGCATTTGTCTGACTTTGGAGTGAGCTTATCTGACATCAAACTTTTGACATAATCCTCATATCCCCAAACTTTGATAAAAGATAATCCGGGACGTTTCCCTGTCCATATCTCATATGGTGTCTTCTCAACAGACTTACTTGGAACCCTATTCAGTGTGAACGCAGCAGTTTCAAAAGCATAACCCCAAAAATTAGAATGGAAGATCGGCTTGGCTCATCATCGACCGAACCATGTCCAACAAGGTTCAGTTCCTCCGTCCGAATACCCCATTCCATTGAGGCGTTCCTGGCGGAGTTAGCTGCGGAACTATTCCACATTTCTTCAAATGATCACCAAATTCAAGGCTCAAATATTCTCCTCCATGATCAGATCGCAGATACTTAATTGTCTTGCTTAATTGATTTTGTTCTTCATTCTGAAATTCTTTGAAGTTTTCAAATGATCCAGACTTGTGCCTCATCAAGTAGATATAGCCATACCTACTAAAGTCATCAGTAAAAGTAATGAAGTACTGAAAACCACCTCTGGCTATTGAGCTTATTGGTCCACATACATCGGTATGTACAAGTCCCAACAAGTCACTCGCCCTCTCACTATGACCAGTGAAAGGCGCTTTAATTATCTTCCCAAGTAAACAAGACTCGCACGTTTCAAATGATTCAAAATCAAATGAACTTATCAAACCATCTTTATGGAGTTGTTCGATGCGCTTCTCATTTATATGACCTAAGCGACAATGCCAAATAAAAGTGGGATTCAAATCATTTGGTCTAAGCCTCTTAGCATTAATGTTACAGACAGATTTATCCTCAAGATCAAGAACATATAATCCATTCACCAATGGACATTGAGCATAAAAAATTCCATTGCAAAAAATAAAACAACGTTTGTTCTCTATTACAATCTAAAAACCATCAACTTGTTCCAAACATGAAGAGGAAATAATGTTTTTGCTCAAAGCAGGAATGCAATAACAATTATTCAATTCCAAAACTAATCCAGAGGGTAGAGACTAGTGGTAGGTGCCGACCGCCAACACCGCAACCTTTGCGCCATTACCGACACGAACGTCCAACTCGCCTCTTGCAAATCTTCTAGTCTCACTTTGATCCTGCAACGATTTGCAAGTGTGAATCATCGACCCAGTATCAAATACCCATGATTCACTAGAAGATAATGCAATATTAATTTCTATAACATTATACCTGAAGTGGAAGTCTCACTTCCCTTCTTCTTCTTCTTTTCTTCCAAGTACTTCTTGCAATTCCTAGACCAATGTCCCTTCTCATGAAAGTGGAAGCATTCATCCTCAGAAGTTGGGCCAGATTTGGCCCTAGGTGCTGGCTTCGGCTTAGAGCTCGAGGACTCACCGTTGGAACCCTTTTCCTTGCCTTCGCCTTTGGGATTAGGAGGCGTCCAACGCTTCCTCTTTTTGTTCCCCTTCTGGATCATCATCACATGATTGGGATTTTTCTTAATGCTCTCCTCTGCTGTCTTTAGCATCCCATGCAACTCACTCAATGTTTTATCCAAGCCATTCATCTGAAAGTTCAAAATAAAAGGCTCATAGCTCGCCGGGAGCGACTGGAGAATAACATCAGTAGCCAAGTCAGGGTGAAGTTCAGAACCAAGTCTGTCCAAAGTCTCAATGTAACCAATCATTTTGATCACATGAGGACTAACCGGGCTACCTTCTGCCAGCTTGCACGCAAACAAGGACTTTGAGATATTGTACCACTCAGTCCTAGTTGGTTCTGAAACATCCCACGCAGCCCCTCGATCATGGTGTAAGCATCCACATGCTCATACTGCTTCTACAGATCAGGGGACATGGTGGCGAGCATTAGACAACTGACGTCAAGTGAGTCATTGCAGTGCTTCTCATAAGCTCTGCGTTCAGTAGCATTTGCATTGTCAGGGAGATCATCAGGATAGGCCTGCTCAAGAACATACTCCTTTTTCTCTTGTATGAGAACAATTCTCAGGTTGCGGTACCAATCAATAAAGTTTGTTCCATTCAACTTTTCTTTCTCAAGAACAGATCGCAAATTAAAAACGGAATTGTTATTGGCAGACATGATCTACAACATTAAAGTATAGCAAGATTTCAGCACTAAGTTTATGTAAACACTTTCATTAATTGATTTAACAAAAGACAACCTACTATATGAAAATTCATCTTCCCTCTAATGACATATAGTAGTTCAAGATCCATAGTCACTAAAATCCTAGTGAGCTTTAGAATCATGGCTGGAAAAGTAGTGACACAGGTAAGCAACAATTTTTGCTAATCATATCTCTATATGACTCTTGTTTGTTGGGTAGCATCCAATGCCGCGGCCCCAACCCTATGCCTTAAAGCCCAAAACCATTTTGATAGCTTTGCTGAGTTAACCAATACTATACTTGTGACTGTCCGACATCCACTCTATACAAAAATGATAGCTAAGGGTACTCTACTTTGGTAAACCTACCACACAACGATCAAATTTTATAGTTGTAGCTATTGGTAAAAGGCATCAAAATCTCAACTTTTCTGAGGGGAGCTACTCTATCATGACCAAAACATGCACCATATGTAAAGCATGAAAGAATAGTATGACAGGAAAATAAACATCACAGGCATATAATCATATTATTTGTGAATAGTATGGCCTCATGCATCACAATTGGCTCCATCGCCATGGCTCCAATGTGACCTCCATTGCCATCCCTCCTGTCTTGTGGTGATCATCATCGCCATCATGCTTGAAGCCTCCATGGATAGATACTAAGCTACTACATCTAATAGCTAGTGAAAAGATTACATGAGGATTCAAACATCACAAGTCGACACGCAGGTCGTTATATAATAATGGTGCAACCTCAACCCGATTGTGTTAACTTGCGACACACAGGCCGCACAAATTATCACATACATAATCACATGATATTGAGGCCATACCATTCACATCACACCCTGCAAAAACAAGGTAGGCGTACGACGTGTTCTAACAAAGGCGCGCTTAGGAAGCCGCTATAGAAGGAAGCAAATGCGGTCCCGCTATAGAAGGTAACTGGTAGGCAAACGAAGTTGTGAATAGAACCTTGTCAACCATGGTTAGGGATGTCTTGAAAAGAACATCAAAATGTGGGAAGAATGTTTACCTCATATTGAATTTGCTTATAATCGCTCGCAACACTCTACCACTAAGAGGTGCCCTTTTGAAATTGTTTATGGTTTTGTGCCACATGCTCCAATTGATTTGCTACCACTTCCAACCTTTGAACGAGTGAACCTTGATGCAACATAGCGTGCAGAACTGATCCTAAAATTGCATGAAACTACTAAAGAAAACATAGAATGCATGAATGCTAAGTACAAACTTGTTGCTGACAAGGGAAAGAAACATGTCACCTTTGAACCTGGTGATCTAGTTTGGTTACACTTGAGAAAGGATAGGTTCCCTAATTTAAGAAAGTCCAAATTGCTGCCTAGAGCTGATGGCCCTTTTAAAGTGTTAGAAAGGGTTAATGACAATGCTTACAAACTTGAACTGCCTGTGATTTTGGTGTTAGTCGTACATTTAACATTGAAGATATAAATCCTTATTTGGGAGAGGACGAGCTTGAGTCGAGGAGGACTCAAATGCAAGCAGTGGAGGATGATGAGGACATCCCTACCATTGATACAACCATGCCTAGTGCTCAGCAAGGACCAATGACTCGATACCCGTGCACGACAACTCAACTATCAGGTGAAGTCATTCCTCGCTGTTCATACAAACCCATCTCAGAATTGGATGCTGCTTAACTATGGTGATGAATGTATTATTCTTAGGAACATAGGGTATGAAGAAGATGGGAGAACTATCCACAACAACCCAGAACGTTGCTAAGATCCTCGTTTGAAGATGAGGGGCACTCCCACACAAATGTCGTGAATCACTCCGTTTTGAGTCGAGCGGACAAACGAATAGCAATAGATTGTTTCAGCCAGATCTCTTAGCTCTGGAGGTTATTTGGGACATATGGGTACTTGTTAGAAAGATCTTGAAGTATTCAATCAAATGAGTCCAAGGAAGACACTCCGGTTTGTAGGAAAATGGGTAGGCTACGCCAGCTAATGTACCGCGTACACCCAAGATACTTGCGAGTAGGAGATCATAGATCGTTACCACTAGACGCGCAGCGCAGCGGAAGGAGTCGCGTGTTGGTGTAGAGGAAGTAGTCGATCATGTAACAACCCGGGTTTTCGGCGAGGAAAACCCGACTCCCTATACCATTGTGATAGTCCCTGGATCGGTAAGCTATCACGTACAGAACTCATTACAGAATAATATCATTTCCATACAACGAAATCAGAGTACGAATCACAATATTTACATCCGAAAGAACTCGGTATACGAATTTAGTACAAGCCCCTTGGGCTGAGCGACAAGTAGAAATCCTGCGTAGCGGTAGCTAGGGCTTCAAGTCTTCATCTTCATTCTTTGCCACATGCATCCTTGAGCGAAGCAACGCAACCCTTCCTTCATGGAGTCCCCGAACCCGGACTCTCAAGCCAAGTCCAATCCTGCACACTCACAGAACTATCCCCAGGAACGGGATAGGTTCACGTCACCGACTGTATGCAGCTTTAGGTGGCCTATCTCTAAAGGGTAAGAAAAGTGACAAGGTAGAAGATCAGGTTTCCTATGCAGCAACAGCAAAGCATAAACAGAAACCATCTCCATATCAGTCCCAAACCATACTCTCATACACAGCACGGAACCACCTGGTACCCCAAGGCCCCGTCTCCACATCCTATCTCCATCTAGGGTCGATGCGAGAACTTCCTCTCCTCGCACCTCAATGATTGCAATAGGATCGACGAGGTAGAGGGAGCCACTCTCCTCTAACCGACTGCAACCACGGCTCACCACACTCTCATCTACAGGGGAGATAGAAATCTCAAAACATGAGGAACTAACATGTCTACAAGGTTTGTCCATGACCGAGGACGCGGCTATACGTATAGATCGAACAACTCTGCAGAGCGTGTACACCTGTACCCAACTCGGAATGGAACCCGGCCAGTGGCCGACTGACCGAGCTCATCCTACCGTGCGAACTCTCGGAAGTTACAGTCCCATCCTCCATCCGGCCCTCAAAACGAATCCCCCCTCAGAAGGAATCGCACCGGAACTGTGAAATGCCCCCGTGTGGCCACACGGGAGTCGCTCTGAGAGGGTGGTCTCACCTCCAACGCTCCCCCACTGATACCCCGCTATCCATCCTAAGTAGGTATGGTTCCGCACTTGCCGAGCTCAACTCGGCCCTAACCCCACTCTCGGCGAGGTGGTGTGTACGAAAGTCCCATCGACAAGGTGATCCACTCGCTTTCAGACCGGGGCAAGCTCATGTCCTCCATCCGCAAGTAAAACCCCAACACCTAGGCTCCGAAAATCATCAAAGTAGGGATACACTGAGGAGTGCACCCCTATCCCCGATCCCAGATCGGTTGTTTCGAGCTCACCCCCGCCAAAGTACCCAAAACGCCTTCTCCTGCCGGTTTTACCCCACTCACGCCAAGAACCACTATTCCCATCCCAAACACATGCATCGCGAAGCTCAGCGCATATACATGCTTATATAGACATATAAAGTGGTAGGACAATCAAGGACAGGATAATTAAAGAAGGCAGTGCAAGGTTCATCATCATGCATATAAAGTAAAGCGCTAGCAATTCTACTTAGCAATGCCTAATAGGTATTTCAGAATCAGTCGGGCGTGAACACCTGTGTGCAAGTAGTCGTCGGAGTTTTCGTAGTTGTACCCGATCTTCTGGCTCGACTCCTCAGCTCCGGGAATTCCTAGATTCGCAAATATAAGTATACACGTTGTCTAGATGCAAATAACTCCAAAGAGAAGCAATAAAGAACCAAATAACTCCAAACGCTAGTCCAACGGGTGCTTCATGATTTTAGAAGAATACAGAAACAGATTTCACATTTTTCTAAGGTAGAAACAATTTATTATTGATTTTCAAGTAGAGAAATATTTTATGAATTTAATTATTCGTGATAAAGCACAGAAAACATAAATCAGCAAGTGAGTGATCCAAAAGCTGGGTTCTGGGTAGGTTTGCATGGTTCGTTGACTGGTCAACGATCTTTGTTGACCAAGTCAAAAAGGAGGGTCAAAGGTCAACTGGACCCCACAAGTCATCCTGTGGGTACCGTATGTTAGATGGAACCAAGTTGGACAGTTCGAGGTCTCACACGTTAGTGGGACCTAACGGAAATTCCATATGCCCCTTTGGTAAGATTAGGGAGAGGTTGAACAGGATGGTTTCGCTATAAGCGATGTGGTGCGGCAAAGGTACTTGGCTCAGGCTGAACCTGACCAAGGTGTGATATGGTCATTCGCTTAGTTAGCACACGCGCTGTGCACGACGAAGTTGTGACACGGCCGCGGCGATGGGTATGGCCGGGACCTGAAGGGTATAGAACAGGCACCGGGTTCACATATTAAGGTTTGGTGGAAAAAGGGCAAAGGATGTTGCTAGCAAGCAACCCATGAGATGGATTAGCATGTACATATACTCCCAGCATATATACAGTTGCTACACTTGCTTGCTTTTGCTCAGCACCCCCGCTAGCAGCATAGCATGGGACTGAGACTTGTGCTCTCGAACAGAATAGAGCAAGGCAAGGGCTCAAGCTTAGACTGATGGCATAAGCAGGAGTTCTATGTCTAGTTGGGATTGCAGCTTCATCCTCTGAAAGAGTTCCGACGCAGGTTAGGGATAAAAGGAGAGAGCTTGCAGCGGCTTGGTCAAAAGCGATGCACAGAATCCTTTAGCATTAGGTCGCCAAGTGAATTTCTGTCACTTGCGGCCGGCAGCAGCAGGGCACGACCGGCTACGGCCAGGCATGGTCCGTTGCTACTTGTTGTGGTTATTCGACCATAGCTACGGCTGTTTGGAGTTCATGGGCAAGTTTTTTCTGGGAGGATGCCTAGCTGGAACAAGGTGTGCATTAGCGTAGCTAGATGGGCGAGCATCCACGCAGCAATGCTGGCTTGCTTTGTGCACCCATTCATAAGCTGAAGCTAAAACATCAAGATGTGACCAAGCTGACTTACGTTCAAGGCATTTAAACCCATCACGTAATGGTTGTTGTAGTTCCACCTTTCAAGATTGTACAGGGCACTAAACAACTAGCACAGAAGAAAGCTTCAAGGATGACGAGAACGGGTCGCGGGCGAGGTGGACAAAGGAAACAACTTGGTGTAGGCGAGAAGATCAGCAACCTCAGTGTCACCAAGGTCGCCATGATCATGGTTCCCCTTGTGGTCGTCCTCCTCCTTTCCTTGCGATACAACCATGTGGTGAACGGCGACTCACCCATGGCTCGATCGATGGCACGGCGTGGCAGCAGGACGGAGAGGATGTGCCGATTCTGGGCCGTGCCGGCTCGGTGCAGAACGAGGCTCGCGGTTCCCCGGGACCAAGAGCGGCGCGCCCACCATCTTGTGGTCGTCGGTGACTTCGTCCACGGCAGCAGCGTCTCCGCTCCCATCCGGTGAACACGTTCGTCGTCGACATGCTCGGGCTTGGGGCGGACAGCAGCATGGTTCCGAGAGCGAAGCGGCGTGCCCAGGACGCTGGCCGTTCTGGTGGATGATAGCAGCAAGCCCGATGCTTGATGTTTGCCTTGACAATTGAGAACAATTGTAGCAGCTGGGATCAAGGGCGTAGATGGCAGCAGGGTTGGTGGTGCATGCTGACTGATTGCTTTAGTTGGAGAAAAACAGAGAGAGGTGCTCTGCTTGCTTGTTGCCTTGGAGAGGAAAAAAGGAAAGGGGCTACTGGCGGATTGACTTGTTTGGGAAAAAGGAAAGAAATTACTGCAGCTTGCTTATTGCTGCTCGATGGTAGAAAAGAGGAGGCCCAAAATTATGTGGGTGGCTTGCTCGTGCAGATCATGGCCGGGAAAAGGCTGCTGGTTGTGGGAGAGGAGCAAAAAAAGAAAACAGTTGGTTGCTGCAGCTTGCTTGATCAGAGAGAGAAGCACTAGTGGGATCTTGTGATTCGAAAGGAAAGAAAAATGCAAGGATGGAGCTGCGGATTGGATTTGGTGCCCTCGCTTGCTAGCAGGGAGCAGCAAAGGTACGAGCTCCTGCTTGGTGGCTGCGGTGCAGCCGTGCAGGTAAGAGGAAAAATGGGAAGGCAACTTGATTTGGTGGGGTGAAGGGAAAAGAAGAGCCCGACTGCTCTGGCTGTTCGGATTAGAGGGGAGAGGAACATGGGAGGATGGCGTGTGGGATTGGTACAGGAAACAGCAGCAAAGAAAATTACAGCGTTGGTTGCTCGACTCGATTCTTGAGAGAAATTGAGCAGGAGTGGAGTGGGAGGTTGCAGCTGCTAGCGATTCAGAGCTTGGGCTGTCAATTCAACCGGCCAAAGCAATAAATTGGAGACCATGCGCTAGGAGTAGAAGAAAAAGAGATGAGGAGGATTTGCTGCTCACGGCTTGGATCTAAGATCCCACTGCTAGCTCTTGCAAAAAGCGTAGGAGCCAAAGAGGACTGCAGCTTGCATTGGAGAGGCCTACAGAAGATTTCTGCTCTGACTGGCTTGCTCGATTGAAGAGAAAAAGAGAGGACTATGGCCGGTGTTCAGTGTAGAGAGGATTCAATTGTAGGTGCCAGCTTCTTGCCAGACAAGAAAGAACAATGGGGACTGGGGAAAGAGAGCAAAGGCAAAGTGAGGTTGGCGGCAGCGGATCGAGCTTCACGGCGTCGGGATGCTCCGGTGGCAGGTCAACAGATGACCCGACGAGGTTTAGGAAGGACTAGGGTTTACCCTAGGTTGGTCCAAGGCTCAAGCTTGCCGGTCTGGGATACGGCTCGCCAGCAACGAGAGTACTAGGGCGGCGGTGACTAAGAACGTCGGCGGCGCGCCTGTCCTCGAGCATGGGTGTGTGCGCGAGCTTACGCTGAGGAACAAAGCCTAAAAGGAAGGCCTTGACTTTCCTAGCTGAAGACATGCACGTGCTG
Organism: Cenchrus americanus; assembly: GCA_947561735.1. Lineage (NCBI taxonomy): Eukaryota > Viridiplantae > Streptophyta > Magnoliopsida > Poales > Poaceae > Cenchrus > Cenchrus americanus. The sequence goes on along the minus strand of OX387242.1, from coordinate 156,242,376 downwards.
ACCGGGACATGGGCCAAGGCGGCACCTTGCCCGACGTGCGCACGGTGGCGGAACGGAAGAAGGATGGTGACTTTGGTTCGGCTTGTGCACGCAGGCGAGCGCACGGTGAACGGTGCTCTCGACACGGCCGGGAACAGCCGGTGCTCACAACATAACGCGGCGAGCGCATAACAACTGGGACAAACAGAGGTGGTCGAGCGGGGTGCGCGCGCGGTCGATGGCAGCGGCACCTGCAGGCGTAAGGCTCGACTCGATGGTCGGCACACAAGCGACGGCGTCTGCGCGGCGGCGCGAAGCAAGCAGCCACAAGTCCATCTAGATCTCTCGGGCTTGGCCCGTTTCTCCTCCACGGCACGGCCGGCACACAGAGTAGGAGAAAGAACACGGCATGCTCACCTAGGGGTTCAGGTTGCGGTGGTGGGCGGTAGTGAAGACGCGGAGCAGAGACGGCAGCGCTGGAAGCAGATCGGTGTTGCTGGTTCAGGAAGTTTGACGAACATGTCGAGGGCGATGTGGAAGACAGCGGCTTGGTTGGCCCAAACCATCGAGCACCTTGTGCGCGTGCTCTTGGTCAAGACTAGGAGGTCGCAGCTTGGTGACGGCCAGGCCACTGGCTCGAATCCTGCAGGCATCGAACTCGGCACGAATGCCGGTTTCAGAAAAAGAGCAAGGTGGTGGCTTGATCCACCGTTTCCCCGTGCATAAGATAGGAGGGACTGAGGAGGGAAGTGCTCACCATGGCAAGCGTGAAGGCGCGGTCGACTGGTCCGAAGTCCGGCGCTTCAGGTACTTGGCATCTTCCTCAGCACGGCGTCGGTGCGGCGAAGCTTCGGCTGGCTGGGCTGCAGCACGAGGTGGGCGGCAGCTCGACACCCGAGTGGTGGACGCGCTGGGTCACCTTCCTCGTCTCCTCCACCAAGCGATGACAGGGGTGGATGGCGACATCGCCCACAGCCTAGCACGACTACAGCTCCCCTGCGGTTCTGGGAGAGATTCCGCAGCGCCGGCGGCAAAAGGGTGCTCGGCGCCTAGGGTGGCGGCGCTGGTCCCCCCCTTCTTTCTCTCCCTCTTCTTCTCCTCCTCTTCTCTAGTTCATGGTGGTGGCGGCGGATTAGGATGGGGATCAGGGAGACCGGCTGGGGATTGGTATTTGTAGGGCGGCCGGCCTAGGTTTGGAGCTCCAGAGGGATGGCGGGGATCCTCGGCGTCCGTGCCTGCGGCCACGCGGCACGCATCCAAGTGCGCCAGCACGGTGGGGGCAGCAGCCATGGGGGCGGCGCGGCGCCCTGCCCCACGACGCGTCACGGGAGATGCCGAGGGGAAGAAAAGAGGTGGGGGGAGATGTGCTGGCCGGCGGGACCCGCATGTAAGTGGCACATGTGGTGGTATGTGATAGTTGGGCCACGGTGGGCTTAAAGGCCAGGCAGGCAGGCTGGTTGCGCAGGCCGAACGAGAAAGGTGGGCGTGGTCCGGCAAACTTTAGTAGAGTGGGTTAAGGCCCAGAACTGATTTTAGGTTTCCCCTATTATCTAAACACCATAACTCCTATTTAACATTAGATTCGAATATGAATTTAAGATTCAAATTTGAATCACACTCAAGTAAAACCAAAATAGGAACCAATAAACTCCAAAGTTTTCACACTAGCATTTTATATTTCCTAAATTTTATTATTTTGCTCAAATTAAATCTAGGTATTCAGGGAAGGATCAAAGAAAGCGGCCTTATAATTTAGGTAAGCACTCAAATTCAAACAAAAATTTTTGAAATTCACATTTTTGCATTCGTTATCATTCCGGAAAAATCCAGAATGTTACAGAACTCCCCCCCCCCTCAAAAGAATCTCGTCCTCGAGATTGAAGCGTCACTGGGCACAATGGAGTTCCGAACATCTTCAAGTTGTTTGCGAGCTTCGAGCATCTTCAGCTTCATTGTAGTTGCTTTCTGGTCACTGCCATTAGTGTACTCTCAACCAAAGAAAATCTCCAGGAGCTAGGAATTGTTCCAAGGTAAGGTTGATCTGGATCTCCTTCTCTTGAGCTTGATGTCTTCGCTTGAGTATACTTGGGGTTCTTTCGTCGTGAATTTGTTACTCCTTGCATGTTTCCTCATATTCAAGCAATTTCGAGGTAGTGGGTGGCTCCAACGCGAGTTCTCTCTAATCCAAGGTAGTAACTTGATTCTAAATAGGAGGTGGCTTATCCATAATCTAGACCTAATATGGCATTGTTTTCCTTTTCGACTTCTGTTGAGGAGAAGTAACTCTGATGCTCCTTATACTTGGCTTATAGAGATGTCTTGTCCTCCTTTGGGTTATTTCAGGTTCCTTAGGCCAAGAACCTCCAATTCATTGCATTGTGGTGGTCTTTTCCTATGTAGGGGTAGCACTCGGGTTACCTATTCTTGGAGTCCAGTACAAGCACGAAAATATTCGCTATTTTATAATCCTACACTCAATAGTAAGAACCACACGATCCAATAAGATCCATAAAGAACCAAGCACACAAATATTCAAACACTATGTATAGTGCTATCTCAAGGCTGACTCATAACCGTTGAGATCTCGCACACTAATCCGTCTATTTACTTCGAGGCAAGTCAAACAAGGTAGACTCTACTCTTAGTGGTTCAAGGTATTCTCATGTCATCCACACTATCTTCGGTCTCATCCTATCTAGTCCACGTAAGAAATTGCATCAACGGAGGAAAGATAGAGTTTTTCAAAGTAGGGAAGGTATATTTCAAATAATCCAAGGGGTATATATAAAATAGAGCGTGTAGAATGTTCCTAATCTATCGACAAAACTAAGGTTGTGTGCTACGGTCAAGTACGACTCTGATACCACCTGTAACAACCTGGGTTTTAGGTGAGGAAAACCCGACTCCCTATACCATTATGATAGTCCCTGGATCGGTAAGCTATCACGTACAGAACTCATTACAGAATAATATCATTTCCATACAACGAAATCAGAGTACGAATCATAATATTTACATCCGAAAGAACTCGGTATATGAATTTAGTACAAGCCCCTTGGGCTGAGCGACAAGTAGAAATCCTGCGTAGCGGTAGCTAGGGCTTCAAGTCTTCATCTTCATTCTTTGCCACATGCATCCTTGAGCGAAGCAATGCAATCCTTCCTTCATGGAGTCCCCGAACCCGGACTCTCAAGCCAAGTCCAATCCTGCACACTCACAGAACTATCCCCAAGGAACAGGATAGGTTGACGTCACCGACTGTATGCAGCTTTAGGTGGCCTATCTCTAAAGGGTAAGAAAAGTGACAAGGTAGAAGCTCAGGTTTCCTATGCAGCAGCAGCAAAGCATAAACAGAAAACATCTCCATATCAGTCCCAAACCATACTCTCATACACAGCACAGAACCACCTGGTACCCCAGGGCCCCGTCTCCACATCCTATCTCCATCTAGGGTCGATGCGAGAACTTCCTCTCCTCGCACCTCAATGATTGCAATCGGATCGATGAGGTAGAGGGAGCCACTCTCCTCTAACCGACTGCAACCACGGCTCACCACACTCTCATATACGGGGGGAGGTAGAAATCCCAAAACATGAGGAACTAACATGTCTTCAAGGTTTGTCCATGACCGAGGACGCGGCTATACGTATAGATTGAACAACTCTGCAGAGCGTGTACACCTGTACCCAACTCGGAATGGAACCCGGCCGGTGGCCAACCGACCGAGCCCATCCTACCATTGGAACTCTCGGTAGTTACGGTCCCATCCTGCATCCGACCCTCAAAACGAATCCCCCCTCAGAAGGAATCGCACCGGAACTGTGAAATGCCCCCGTGTGGCCACACGGGAGTCGCTATGAGAGGGTGGTCTCACCTACACCGATCCCCCACTGATACCCCGCTATCCATCTTAAGCTGGTATGGTTCCGCACTTGCCGAGCTCAATTCGGCCCTAACCCCACTCTCGGCGAGGTGGTGTGTACGAAAGTCCCATCGACAAGTTGATCCACTCGCTTTCAGATCAGGGCAAGCTCATGTCCTCCATCCGCAAGTAAAACCCCAACACCTAGGATCCGAAAATCGTCAAAGTAGGGATACACTGAGGAGTGCACCCCTATCCCCGATCCTAGATCGGTTGTTTTGAGCTCACCCCCGCCAAAGTACCCAAAACGCCTTCTCCTGCCGGTTTTACCCCACTCACACCAAGAACCACTATTCCCATCCCAAACACATGCATCGCGAAGCTCAGCGCATATACATGCTTATATAAACATATAAAGTGGTAGGACAATCAAGGACAGGATAATTAAAGAAGGCAGTGCAAGATTCATCATCATGCATATAAAGTAAAGCGCTAGCAATTCTACTTAGCAATGCCTAATAGGTATTTCAGAATCAGTCGGGCGTGAACACCTGTGTGCAAGTAGTCGTTGGAGTTTTCGTAGTTGTACCCGATCTTCTAGCTCGACTCCTCAGCTTCGGGAATTCCTAGATTCGCAAATATAAGTGAACACATTGTCTAGATGCAAACAACTCCAAAGAGAAGCAATAAAGAACCAAATAACTCCAAACGCTAGTCTAATGGGTGCTTCATGATTTTAGAAGAATACAGAAACAGATTTCACATTTTTCTAAGGTAGAAACAATTTATTATTTATTTTCAAGTAAAGAAATATTTTATGAATTTAATAAATCGTGATAAAGCACAGAAAACATAAATCAGCAAGTTAGTGATCAAAAAGCTGGGTTCTGGGTAGGTTTGCATGGTTCGTTGACTGGTCAACGATCTTTGTTGACCAAGTCAAAAAGGAGGGTCAAAGGTCAACTGGACCCCACAAGTCATCCTGTGGGTCCCGTAGGTTTGATGGTACCAAGTTGGACAGTTCGAGGTCTCACACGTTAGTGGGACCTAATGGTAATTCCATATGCCCCTTTGGTAAGATTAGGGAGAGGTTGAACAGGATGGTTTCGCTATAAGCGATGTGGTGCGGCAAAGGTACTTGGCTCAGGCTGAACCTGACCAAGGTGTGACATGGTCATCCGCTTGGTTAGCACACGCGTCGTGCACGACGAAGTTGTTACACGGCCGCAACGATGGGTATGGCCGGGACCTGAAGGGTATAGAACAGGCACCGGGTTCACATATTAAGGTTTGGTGGAAAAGGGGAAAAGGATGTTGCTAGCAAGAAACCCATGAGATGGATTAGCATGTACATATACTCCCGGCATCTATACAGTTGCTACACTTGCTTGCTTTTGCTCAGCACCCCCGCTAGCAGCATAGCATGGGACTGAGACTTGTGCTCTCGAACAGAATAGAGCAAGGCAAGGGCTCAAGCTTAGACTGATGGCATAAGCAGGAGTTCTATGTCTAGTTGGGATTGCAGCTTCATGCTCTGAAAGAGTTCCGACGCAGGTTAGGGATAAAAGGAGAGAGCTTGCAGCGACTTGGTCAAAAGCGATGCACAGAAACCTTTAGCATTAGGTCGCCAAGTGAATTTCTGTCACTTGTGGCCGGCAGCAGCAGGGCACGACGGGCTACGGCCAGGCATGGTCCGTTGCTGCTTGTTGTGGTTATTCGACCATAGCTACGGCTGTCTGGAGTTCATGGGCAAGGTTTTTCTGGAAGGATGCCTAGCTGGAACAAGGTGTGCATTAGCGTAGCTAGATGGGCGAGCATCCACGCAGCAATGCTTGCTTGCTTTGTGCACCCAGTCATAAGCTGAAGCTAAAACATCAAGATGTGACCAAGTTGACTTACATTCAAGGCATTTAAACCCATCACGTAATGGTTGTTGTAGTTCCACCTTTCAAGATTGTACAGGGCACTAAACAACTAGCACAGAACAAAGCTTCAAGGATGGCGAGAACGGGTCGCGGGCGAGGTGGACAAAGGAAACAACTTGGTCTAGGCGAGAAGATCAGCAACCTCAGTGTCACTGAGGTCACCATGATCACGGTTCCCCTTGTGGTCGTCCTCCTCCTTTGCTTGCGATACAACCATGTGGTGAACGGCGACTCACCCATGGCTCGATCGACGGCATGGCGTGGCAGCAGGACGGAGAGGATGTGCCGAGTCTGGGCCGTGCCGGCTCGGTGTAGAACGAGGCTCGCGGTTCCTCGGGACCAAGAGCGGCGCGCCCTCCATCTTGTGGTCGTCGGCGACTTCGTCCACGGTAGCAGGGTCTCCGCTCCCATCCGGTAAACACGTTCGTCGTCGATATGGTCGGGCTTGGGGCGGACAGCAGCATGGTGCCGGGAGCGAAGCGGCGTGCCCAGGACGCTGGCCGTTCTGGTGGATGATAGCAGCAAGCCCGATGCTTGATGTTTGCCTTGACAATTGAGAACAATTGTAGCAGCCGGGATCAATGGCATAGATGGCAGCAGGGTTGGTGGTGCATGCTGGCTGATTTCTGTAGTTGGAGAAAAACAGAGAGAGGTGCTCTGCCTTCTTGTTGCCTTGGAGAGGGAAAAAGGAAAGGGGCTACCGGCGGATTGACTTGTTTGGGAAAAAGGAAAGAAATTACTGCAGCTTGCTTATTGCTGCTCGATGGAGAAAAGAGGAGGCCCAAAATTATGTGGGTGGCTTGCTCGTGCAGATCATGGCCGGGAAAAGGCTGCTGGTTGTGGGAGAGGAGCAAAAGAAGAAAACAGTTGGTTGCTGCAACTTGCTTGATCAGAGAGAGAAGCACTAGTGGGATCTTGTGATTCGAAAGGAAAGAAAAATGCAAGGATGGAGCTGCGGATTGGATTTGGTGCCCTCGCTTGCTAGCAGGGAGCAGCAAAGGTACGAGCTCCTGCTTGGTGGCTGCGGTGCAGCCGTGCAGGTAAGAGGAAAAATGGGACGACAACTTGATTTGGTGGGGTAAAGGGAAAAGAAGAGCCCGACTGCTCTGGCTGTTCGGATTAGACGGGAGAGGAACATGGGAGGATGGCGTGTGGGATTGGTACAGGAAACAGCAGCAAAGAAAATTACAGCGTTGGTTGCTCGACTCGATTCTTGAGAGAAATTGAGCAGGAGTGGAGTGGGAGGTTGCAGCTGCTAGCGATTCAGAGCTTGGGCTGTCGTTTCAACCGGCCAAAGCAATAAATTGGAGACCATGCACTAGGAGTAGTAGAAAAAGAGATGAGGAGGATTTGCTGCTCACAGCTTGGATCTAAGCTCCCACTGCTAGCTCTTGCAAAAAATCGCAGGAGCCAAAGAGGACTGCAGCTTGCACTGGACAGGCCTACAGAAGATTTCTGCTCTGACTGGCTTGCTCGATTCAAGAGAAAAAGAGAAGACTATGGCCGGTGTTCAGTGTAGAGAGGATTCAATTGCAGGTGCCAGCTTCTTGCCAGACAAGAAAGAACAATGGGGACTGGGGAAAGAGAGCAAAGGCAAAGAGAGGTTGGCAGCAGCGGATCGAGCTTCACGGCGTCGGGATGCTCCGGTGGCAGGTCAACAGATGACCCGACGAGGTTTAGGAAGGACTAGGGTTTCCCCTAGGGTGGTTTAAGGCTCAAGCTTGCCGGTCTGGGATACGGCTCACCGGCAACGAGAGTACTAGGGCGGCGGTGACTAAGAACGTCGTCGGCGCGCCTGTCCTCGAGCATGGGTGTGTGCGCGAGCTTACGCTGAGGAACAAAGCCTAAACGGAAGGCCTTGACTTTCCTAGCTGAAGACATGCATGTGCTGACCGGGACATGGGCAAGGCGGCACCTTGCCCGGCGTGCGCACGGTGGCGGAACGGAAGAAGGATGGTGACTTTGGTTTGGCTTGTGCACGCAGGCGAGCGCACGGTGGACGGTGCTCTCGACACGGCCGGGAACGGCCAGTGCTCACGACATAACGCGGCGAGCGCACAACAACTGGGACAAATAGAGGTGGTCGAGCGGGGTGCGCGCGCGGTCGACGGCAGCGGCACCTGCAGGCGTAAGGCTCGACTCGATGGTCGGCACACAAGCGACGGCGTCTGCGCGGCGGCGTGAAGCAAGCAGCCACAAGTCCATCTCGATCTCTCAGGCTTGGCCCGTTTCTCCTCCACGGCACGACGGTCGGCACACAGAGTAGGAGAAAGAACACGGCATGCTCACCTAGGGGTTCAGGTTGCGGTGGTGGGCGGTAGTGAAGACGCGGAGCAGAGACGGCGGTGCTGGAAGCAGATCGGTGTCACTAGTTTAGGCAGTTTGACGAACACGTCGAGGGCGATGTGGAAGACAGCGGCTTGGTTGGCCCAAACCATCGAGCACCTTGTGCGCGTGCTCTTGGTCAAGACTAGGAGGTCGCAGCTTGGTGACGGCCAGGCCACTGGCTCGAATCCTGCAAGCATCGAACTCGGCACGAATGCCGGTTTCAGAAAAAGAGCAAGGTGGTGGCTTGATCCACCGTTTCCCCGTGCATAAGATAGGAGCGACTAAGGAGGGAAGTGCTCACCATGGCGAGCGTGAAGGCGCGGTCAACTGGTCCGAAGTCCGGCGCTCCAGGTACTTGGCATCCTCCTCAGCACGGCGTCGGTGCGGCGAAGCTTCGGCTGGCAGGGCTGCAGCACGAGGTGGGCGGCAACTCAACAACCGAGTGGTGGACGCGCTGGGTCACCTTCCCCGTCTCCTCCACCAAGCGACGGCAGGGGTGGATGGCGACATCGCCCACAGCCTGGCACGACTATAGCTCCCCTGTGGTTCTGGGAGGGATTCCGCAGTGCCGGCGGAAAAAGGGTGCTCGGCGCCTAGGGTGGCGGCGCTGGTCTCCCCCCTTCTTTCTCTCCCTCTTCTTCTCCTCCTCTTCTCTGGTTCATGGTGGTGGCGGCGGATTAGGATGGGGATCAGGGAGACCGGTTGGGGATTGGTATTTGTAGGGCGGCCGGCCTAGGGTTTGGAGCTCCAGAGGGACGGCGGGGATCCTCGGTGTCCGTGCCTGCGGCCACGCGGCACGCATCCAAGTGCGCCAGCACGGTGGGGGCGGCAGCCATGGGGGCTGCGCGGCGCCCTGCCCCACGGCGCGTCACGGCAGATGCCGAGGGGAAGAAAAGAGGTGGGGGAAGATGTGCTGGCCGGCGGGACCCGCATGTAAGTGGCACATGTGGTGGTATGTGATAGTTGGGCCACGATGGGCTTAAAGGCCAGGCAGGCCGGCTGGTTGCGCAGGCCGAACGAGAAAGGTGGGGGTCGTCCGGCAAACTTTAGTAGAGTGGGTTAAGGCCCAGAACTGATTTTAGGTTTTCCCTATTATCTAAACACCGTAACTCCTATTTAACATTAGATTCGAATTTGAATTTAAGATTCAAATTTGAATCACACTCAAGTAAAACCAAAATAGGAACCAATAAACTCCAATGTTTTCACACTAGCATTTTATATTTCCTAAATTTTATTATTTTTCTCAAATTAAATCTAGGTATTCAGGGAAGGATTAAAGAAAGCGACCATATAATTTAGGTAAGCACTCAAATTCAAACAAAAATTTTTGAAATTCACATTTTTGCATTCGTTATCATTCCGGAAAAATCCAGGATGTTACAGATCACGTCCCAGGAACCGAGCTCCTCGTCCTTGATCCCAACAGCCGATCAGCGCAGCAGGAGTAGCAGTGCCTCTATGGAGTCAACACGTACGGGGATGGAACGCCGGACATCGGTGTGCTAGCACCGCACATTCGGCTAGGGCGGCGGCAAGAGGAGGGCGGCAGCAAAGGGGAGGCGCGGCTCATTGGTCAGGGCGCCCCCTTTGCCCCTGCTACGTATATATAGGGCGTACTAATGGGCTTTGATCTCATAGGCCCATTAGTAACCCTAATCCCTTTTGGATCAATATCCTCTTGGGCCTTTAAACCGTATTGTGATGATGGGCTCTTGGGCATATCACCAACACGGGTATGATGGAGTCGCCCAGAATTTACAGAAAGACGTTTGGACCTCTCAATTGGAGGCTGACAACCTTGTATCAAGTTAAGCCCGTTAGGGGCCCAGTTTATTATAGGGTTTGCACCCTCCCACTCCCCCTTGCTGCCTTCCATGTATAAATACATGCTCCAGCCGCCGAGGGAAGGTGCGGTTTTTGTTTAGATGCAAGTTAGTTGCTACTACTTCTTGGTGAACACGTGTGTCAATCTGACCACCTGATTTACTTTATTAAAGACCCCAACTCTTGTTCCAGATTCATATTATTTTCAATCCATGAATTATTTGCTTGGTATCTTGTGTCTTGCTTGTTCTCGATTTCAAGCAGGAGCATTGGTGTTCTTGGCACGACAATAACGGCTCAATCGGAGATGGTGTGCGTGTTGCTAAGGCGTAGCCCCTGTTTGGTGTTGTAGTCGGACAACCAACGTCGAATCCACCCCCAAATCGAGTTTACCCCAAACTCTCATCGAAGTTCGGGAACAAACCCTAGCAGGGTCCTCACTATCCACCAAGATATATTTAATGGTAATATCCACAACCATATGAACGTCATGCATTAATGAGTAAACAATATTATCACTGGTGAAGTCTGAGGCTTTTGTACGCCCCTTTAGTCTCGGTTCAACTTTGGAGTCGGAACTAAAGGCTTTTGTCGATGTGGTCCGAAATGGGTGCTGGTGGCGCCATAAATACTAGTCTTATGATGGCCAGGTGTGTGTAAGTGGCAATTTATCATACGTTTATTAATAGATTTATTATGTCCGCCAATCTAATCTACCGTTAACATTTGTCTTTCATTTTTTGTAGCCCGCAACTTACTGAGATGCAAAAGAAGTGATACGAATCTTACCATTTGATGACCCTTTTGGTTAGATGGACAATATCCATATCACTTTCATCCCCAATAGTATAGATCGAGATGTTGGGTTTAGTCCAACATTATAAAATGATGGTGGGGGGGGCACAACATATAGGTGGGGCAGTCTGCATCCATGAGGCTAGTCTTTTGGATTGAGTTAGGACCAAGGTCTTGTTATTGTGGGCTTCGGTGAACCTAGACCTGGTGGGGCGTTGGCTCGTGGGTATAGTGGGTCGGGGCCGAAATCCCTTGCGAACTCTAACACGAGGTTTGTGTAGCGAACATGGCCATTTATCCATTTGTTCAAGTATGATTTTGGTGATTCATGACAACATGATCAATGGGACTAACCTTATTGTTGATAATGCCTTCGAAGACATTTCTAGATCCCATGGATGTAACAACAATCAAAGTTAACATACCATGAGTTAGACATAACAACTAAAAATCCAGAGTTACCACATATTTTTGAGGCTATAAGTGATGGTATGTTAAGTCCAAGTTATAGCAAGTTGACAGAGAAGAAAAGAGAAGAAGAAAACACCATCAGATGAATTGATTGTACCTGGGAAGAAGCACTAGTGCAAGTGTCAAATGACATGGTACACTTTGCAAAGGATCAAATCAACAGGCACCGTCAGATGAATCGCTAGTCCAATTTCTAGATCCATCAGATAAATTCCAGTGGGAAAGAGTTTGAAAACAGAGGCATTGGATGAACCGACAATTCATTGGAAGGGACCGTCACTCTATCCGATGAACTATTTAGTCCAAGATAGAGAGGTTCTGACATGGGATTCTTCAGCACTGGATGAACCAATGGTGCATCCGTAAATGCATCAGATAAATGACATCAAACAAGATTCTGTGGTGGAAGGCAATGGCTAGTAGCATAGGATGTACCGATGCCCCCAAAATGTATAATGTTAGATCATCCAACGGTACGCAGAAAAGTACTAGCCATTGGAGCAACGACTCTATGGAAGCATTGGGCTATTTATACCCTTCAACCCGTCGTTTGTGGTTGTAGGAGTGAGCTGAAGTCCAGAGGAGTGCAAGACACATGATCATCACATCCATACCATACTAGTGCTTAACTGAACATCCAAAGGCTTTGCACATACTAAGAGTGTGCGTAGTGCTAACATAGGCTTACTATTGAGTGAGATGCAATGTGTTCCTACCGTGTGAGGTGATTCTCGTGTGGATCAAGTTATACAAGGTGTGCTGGAAGCCTTGAGGCCTAAGTGGCTCTCTGGCAAAAGTCTTCAACCCTCTGACTTGGTGTGGTGCGACGAACACACTTTGTGCGGGGGACGTGGATACCCCCTCCCTTCGTGAAGAAGCTCCTTAGTGGTGACGACATTGAGGTTGTCAATCGAGCTTGGTGAGTGTCTTTGTGGCAAGTCAAGTGATGCTTTGTTAAGAGACTTGGTGCCCAGGAAGCAATACTCCTGTGTGGAGTTCTTCAACAACGTGGACTAGTGGTGGCTTTGTGCCTACCAATATCACGGGCTAAATTACTTGTTAAAAGTTTACTTCCTCACATCCTCTTTACGTTTCCACTTTACATTCTTGCATCTTTGCTTGCCTTTACTTTCTTGAGTAGTATCTTGTTAGGAATGGCTATAGGTTTCAAAACTTGTTCTGGGATGAGGGTTTCACACTAGATCAACCATAGACTGCACATCCAGATAGAAATGATCTAGTTTACTTTATGCAAAGTAGTGGAATCCATAAGTTAAGATTTTAAGTTGACTAATTTACCTCGTTCCCCTTCTTAGGCTACCACTGGTAGGGATGGGGGCTTTAGTCCCGGTTGGAGAGGGGTTTAGATCTCTGAAGTCCAACCGGGACTAAAGTTCGGAGACAAAAGGCCCCCCTTTAGTCCCGGTTGAACCAATCGGGACTAAAGGATCCTTTAGTCTCGGTTGGTTTTACGAACCGAGACTAAAGGGGGGGGCACGCCAGCACCTGCGCCCACCCCCTTTAGTCTCGGTTGGTATTACCAACCGAGACTAAGGGTCCCGTTTCTCTTTTTTTTGTTTTTCGATTTGTGATTATATTCTAACTGGTGTCTAACCCGTATATGCATGTATACGTATTTGAACATGTATATAGGTATATACCAGTATATATATACCATATACGCAGTTAGATTAGACTTATATAAAAATTAAACCCTATATATCTACATATATAAACTTATAATGTATATACACATAATATTTTATACACATGAAAATAAATAGTATTTTCTTAAACTAGTATATATACATCAAAACCCCATATAGTATATTCAAAATATCATTCACTTCAAATTTCTTGCCTCATTTAGCTTTCCTCAGAGGTGAGTCGATCAATTGGATGGCTGTCATAATGATGTTTTCCTTGTGGATTAACCACCCCGTCCATGAGGAATCCCACGAGAGCTTCTTGAATTGCCAAGAGACGATCCTTCTCGATGAGTGCGTCTCTTTTTATAATCCTCTGTAATTTGCAAATAGGTTGATATAATATAGCAAGCAATTAAATATACAAAAAGGATAAAAATGACGTATTATTAATAGGTTTATTTTACCTACACTATCATCATCCTTGTTGCCACTGTGATGGTGTATGAACTCACAAACGTAGTACCCACATAAATTATTTCCTTGCTCTTGTCTTAAACACTAAATTGGAGAGGAGAACAGAATATGAAATTGTAGTGTTGTACATTTTAAATATTCCCAATCTGAAGTTGTTATTTGTATACGTACCCGAAAATCATACATCCATCTAATTTTGGGTTGAAATGCTCCTTGGTGCTTTGCAATGAACATGGTCCAAGCTCTGAGGCAAAATAATAAAAGATAAAATATGTTAGTATAAAAGCTAAATATATATATTGCATTAAAGAAAATGTCATAGATAGAATTATTACTCATGGAATACATATTCAAGGTCTTGGTATTCTGAGCGGTCTTTTCTCAATGAGTCATACACATTGATATTGCTATTGTGGATGCTGATTATGAGTAGAACCCAGTGGAATCTGTATGCATCCTCATGGAGATTAGAATTGACTAAATAGAATTAGCAATGATAATTAGATGTCTATCATACTTACTTGAAGTTGTAAGGCAGTAGTATAAGGTTCTTGTAATGAAACTCATCTAAGTGCCTAAAAATGGCCTTGACTGTTGTTTTCTGTTGGTTTTTAATCTCATCTACGTTAACTTTTGATGGGTCCATAAAAGCAATTCTTGAATAACCCTTCCTTCCCATCTCAATAAGTTGCAGGATACACAAGAAGAGTCAAATGTTATTTAATAGATCGACAAATGTAATAAAGTTATTTATGAACATATGAAAATATGTCACTTACAGACACCAGGCCATCATAAGATCGGTATTTAGCGCGTACAGATGGTAAATTTCATAGATATCAGCGAATCGGAGCCAGGCCACCTTCTCGTTTTGAAGGGAAAAATCTCCAGGTCTCATGAGCATACCAAACATCTCCAGGCCCTTGTTGACGGTTAATATTTGTATCAAAGTTCGTTCGTGACTTGCAAGCGGACAAGTCTCCCGTCGTAGTCATGGGACCCTTCTTCCCTCGAGTGGTGAACCCAAGGTATCGAATCCGTGGAACAATGTGCAACGCAAGGATTCAATCTAGTAAAGCAAGGTAAAGCTATCTAATGAAGACAAATTGCATCTAATCTACTAACTCATAAAGAAAACGAATCTAATCTAATCTACTAAAGAGGTAACAAGAGAAAGCAAGAGATAACCAATCTAGAGAATCTAGATCATGCTTATGTTGTAGCTCCAAACAAGATAGATGAAGATAGCAAAGAGAATCTCATTAAAAGCATCTTTAAAACGTGACCTTCCCATCCGACACCGAAAACATCCGCCTTTCGAGACCCCCGTTCTGTCACAACGTATCCCTATTCATGCGGGGAGCTTAGGGCGAGTTCGATAGAACAAGTTGAAATCACTTGGCCGGTCCGGTATGCACCTCTAGCCACCGCGGCTACAAGAGCACCCTATGTAATCTAGCTGCAAACTAGATCGTAGAAGAAGCAAAACCAAGAAGAAATCAAAATCATCGAGAAGGCACTTGATCGCTAGAAATCGGATTCACTTACAAACTTCACCATGAATGATTACATGAACAAGATCACCACCGGGGCCCTCCCTCGATCTTGATCCTCGCTCCGGAGCTCCGACGTGGTCTTCCATGCAAGGTTCCCACGTCGGCCAGGGAAACCCTAGACAACTAGCACGACCCTCATCTTCAAGTTGGTGTCCCTCAAGCTTCTCTCGCTCCTCGGCGGCGGAATACGACTTTCGTTCGCGTGGCTCTCGGTCGGGGGGCTATTTATAGCCCGAGAAGCAATTAGGTCAAAGGAGAGCCCGATTGGGCCCCGAATTGGGGCTGGGCCGGCCGGCCCGGGCCGGCCGGCCCGGTCCCACTCGGCCCATCCCGCGGCTGCTTCGCCGGTGTTGCTTCCCACGACTTCTAGATGTTCTCCCCTTTTGCATGTGGGCCCTTGACGTCGGTTTCTCTCCGAATTGGACTCAACTCCTTGTCTTGCAAGATTCAGCACTTTTCTGGTTCAGTCCTCGGAGTTTATCGTCTTCTCGGGCTTGGTCCTTGGGCTCTTGGAGTCATGTTCACTTCATTGCTTGACTTGTATCGGGCTTCAAGGTCTTGTCATGAGGTGCTTAATGAACTTATCCCGGAAGTCTTGCTTTCATCGTTAAAACCCTGCGTAAACACACAACTCCAAAACCGACATGCACAAGTGAACTTGTTATACCACGGGGGTTAGTACCAATGAATAAGATACAAAAGTCATGCCAACACCGAAGGTAAACTCATGGCTAGGTTGACGGATTTTCACCGTCAACATCTCCCCCATGCTTAAACCTTGCTCGTCCTCGAGTAAGCCTTCGATGGATATCATCATTGCCAAACAATGTTTAAACCTTGCACTTGATCATACATGAAAAAAAACATAATGCTCTCAAAAGTTTAATTCGTTAAAGTTCCATAAGGTACTAGCCTTCACCTCTACGGAGGGTAGATTCTTATTAAGCTTATCCCACAAGTATTAACATGCTCACAAAGTTTAAATAGATCTCAGAATTTTTGAAATAAAGAACGAGATAAGGAAAAGCTAAACCAAATTCACAAATTTAAATCATCTCATGCATTGCTCATGAACTCTCATCTCGCTTGTCTCTCAAGCCTATATATTCTACTCCTTTCCCTCTCATATATATGTGGTAGGCTTTATATGGAGCTTTGGGAAAGTTTAGTCCTAACAAGATTTTATAAATGAGGTGTTGTCAAAACAAGACAAGCTTCTCATGGTCTTACCGAGACTCGTCAAAAAGGTCATTGGAAAATAATGTTAAATCAAGGAGGGGAAAGAGAAAAATACACACACTTTTAGATAAGTGGACATGTGCAAATGGCAAAGAATGATCCCGAGGCACAAAGGAAGTCCTCGTTATCGGATTGCACATGGTTGGAAAATGAGAATGGATCTTTTTAACTTGAAGCCTTGAATGCACTCTTAGAGAACCGGGGAGTTTACTTTACGCACATATATTTTTTCTCTTTCATATTTCTCATTCTTTTCTTTCTTTCATTCATTCATTTTTTTTTCTCGTCATATATTCAGTCCATGACTTTCACAACGAAGTTTTGATTTTTTATACCTTGAAAGTCATGAATATCACTGGATTTTTTTTTCTTTCATCATTTTTTAAAAATATTCCCCTTTGAACTCTAAAACTGCACCGTACCTACCTCCTCCCCCATGCTTAGACGTTGCTCGTCCTCGAGCAAAGAGGCGAAAAATAAGGTAGGTACCGGAGTATTTTTCCTTGGAGAGATACTTGAAATCTTCAACGTTGGCACCGTCTTGCGATCTTCCTTGAATTGATGATCCATTCTCAACGATAGGTTGTGGTCAAGGAGGTAATCACAAAAGATGATATTTGGTTTAAAGGTGGATATCCGGCGAAGTTTGTGAGATCACCGATGCGGGGATACACAATGCACGGATAAAAGGCTAGCAAAAAGATAGATACGCAAAAACGGAATGACCAGCTTCTTAGTCTCGGGCCAGAGAAATCATGGCCTGCAATAACTCACTCAAAAATAAATCTTGTACACTAAGGTTTATGCACTCAAATATATATAAGGCTCTGGATAGGTTGAGCAACACACAAGTGATATTTATGACAAGGTTAGCAAGATTTTTAACATAAAAGACATCTTTAATCTATTCATAACTTGAGAGCACATAAAACACTATGGGTCTTTATTTTAATCATAACCTCCGCTGAAGATTGAGCTAGCATTTAGATAATTTCAGATTTGTATTTTTAAGAGAGCACTAGTTCAAACATGCATAAGTCAATTACAAAGATAAACAAAGCAGCAATTATAATCATATATCATCATGGCACAATCTTTGTAACTTTACCAAAGGTAAAAACTTGGTGGCGACATTATTCATGATGAAAATAAACACTAAGATACACGCTGAAAATTAAACTAAAAAACTGAAAATTAAAGCAAAGCTGAAAATACTACGCAAACATAGGCGCAAACAAGCTGAAAATTAAAGAAAAGGGGGTAAAGGAAAGATAACTAAAGTTTCTCCTCTCTCTAATCTTCTGCCGGTGGTTGATGTCGATAGCCTTGGTTGTTGTACCCTTACTTGTAATAGGAATGCACCACTCCTCCTATGAATTGTCTGACGGTTCTAGGTGAAGGTGTCCAAGCACATAAGCGACGTTTGCATTTCCTTCACCCATTTGGTTTGCATTGGTTTGGATGGCTGCAATAATTTGCATGATCCTTGCAGCGTATCCTCCAATGGTGGCCACGTTTTGTTGTGGTTGAGGAAGGTGTGCATATGGTTCCGCAAAGGCTACGTTGGGCACCGCAAAAATGGTGGGGGTATGGCTGCACCACTCCCCCATGCTTGCATTGGTACACCACCGTAGTAACTCGGCGGCGCCGGGGTTCCTCCCAATGGTGGGACATAATTTTTGTTGTGCACCTCCTTCTTGGGTCGTGGAAAAACCTTCTACTAATTCTCTCTTTTTTTTTCTCTTCGCCGGCACAAGAAGTCCTTCCTCTAACCGATCTTCTTCCCCTCAAAAAAAAGTCTTAATCTTCAATCCGGAAGGGGCAAATTCACTTTGGCCACTTTGAAGCCTCCTCTCTCATCTTCACTTAAATATTTTCCTTTCTTCCTATATTCCTAGGGAAGTCTCGGGTAGGAGATGATTTGGGTTCCTTGTAATACCCGGTTTTAAAGAGATAGTCAACATGGAGAGGTAACACCCCGAACCAATATCTTCCGAACTCGATGTTGCTTAACAACACCACCGGTTGATCATAGGTGAGTGGGGTCTATTGGCCACTTGGCAATCAAAGCCTAGTAAAGCCAATTCAACTCCGTGTTGGTTATCTTTGTCTCTCTTGTTCTCCCAAAAATCCTCTTGCACAAAAGTGACACACTTGGATAATGGGTTCCGGATAGTATTTCTTCGTTGATGGTCTCTTCCCGTGATCATACTCCAAAAACCTTCCCATGTGGCTTCATGCACATACTTGTTCCGGAGCTCCCTTTTGAAAATAGGAGACACTCGCCCATGGGTCTACGATACTAGACATGCAATTGTTTCGAACATGAAAACCAATCTGATCTATCGGGGATTGTGTTGAATGGATCCAAGGAAGCATTGAGGCCTATACTCCCTTTACGGCATGGTTGCTAGCCTTAAGCATTAAAGTATTTTCAACACAAGATGATAGATAGATAATCCAACAAAGTTCGATTACATCTCAAGATCGATTGCAACCCATGGATGAAAGGAGATTACCCCATCAAGGTGCTAGAAATAGCATCGTTGATCAAGGTTACCCTTCCGACGGTGTCTTCCTTCTTCTCCTCTTGTGGGCTCCCTCCAACGGAATGAGAGACTCAGCACTCCTTCATCAAGGTTATGCGCCATGGTCATGAAAATTTCCTAGGCGAATTTCTTGTGGGTGTTTGCCGACACTCCGCTAGAGAATTGCACCGGTGTCCCGTGTGAAACCCAATATGTGGAGAGCTTGGTCGTCGATGTCGGCGTTCGCTACAAGCCTCTACTTAAGGCGAGCGAGCTTCTTCTCCTCCTCCGTCATGATGACATACCCCTCGGAATACCGCGGAGCATATGGAGGTGGAGCGGATGATCGTGTCAAGTGGTGAGGTTGGACGGGCGGCTCCTCCATATGTTATTGAAGTTTGGTAAACCTAATAAACGAGTTTTGTGTGGCCCTCATGCCACCAAGGAGAAGAGTGGTTCCTCCTCAGTGGTGCCGTGTCCTCCTCCATACTCCAAGGAGACTCGGAAACCGAGCGCCTCCTCGAAGAGGTTGTCGATGATGGCTTAGACGACGATGATCCCTTCTTCTTCGGTGAAAAGGCTTGTAGTTTTCTTCCATGATTGCAGCACTCTCCCTCACAAATAAATATCCGGGGTTTTCACCCGGTAACAAGGTACACAAATATTATTTTGGAGTCCGGACTTTGAGTGGATTAAGGATGTGATTTGTTGCATGAAACAAACGCGGTGGATGGCTAAGTCTAAGGTGATTCCGGCCTACAAACTAGAGCACACGAACAAAGAGTTGGATGAAAGACTACCTCTCTCCTCCTCTTGGCTCGGTTCTTCTCTAGTGCATGTTGCTTCGTGATCGCGTACACCTTCCAAACGTTTCCGTCCACTCCTTCGCTTGCATTATTGCTCCTCCACTTGATGTTTTTGCTTTGACTCACTTCCATACTCCCTTGCCTCACATGCATCCATGATATTCCTACAAAACAAAGCCTTGGCTGCCCCCCCATGCTTTTACTTTGCATGTGGTTTAAATATGTTGGAGGGGCATCCCGTGATGTATCATGGTGCATGCATGGTTAGGTTAACTAGATTGCCTCCCTTTAAGGCTAAGCACTCCTCTAATTTCGAAATTTAAAAATATTTTTCAGAGCCATGCAAGTGCTCGAACATAGTTTTAGAGAAGTTTTTAAACCATTAAAAACAAATGCAAGTCGAAAATATTTTTTTATTACGTCGATTTCGGTCTCACCGGTATAGTTTGCCTTCATTGGTTGAGAGCAAGCTTTTCCCGGCTTGATCATGGGGGCATAGGTTTAGGTCCTATTTTTGATTAGATGAGAGAGATTTTGAATGAAATAAAATTAAGTGAGGATTAGAAAAATTCTAATCTTAGAGAAACCAAGGATATGGATTTTTAAACCAACCAAAAATCAAGTTTCTAGGTTCACGCGAGTCCTACCACATGCTGAAATTTAAATAACATCTAGATACAAGTCGTGGCTCCACTCGAGAGTTTTTAGCATGAAAAACAAGTCAACCACAACATCATAAAGAGGATGAAAGGTTGAGTTAGGTTCTGAAATTTTTTTGGTTTTGGTTGTGGTTTCTCGAAAAGAAGCAAACAAACACATAGGATGGTTCATGTAAAGGGTTTATGATCAAGCAAGATATTCAACCAAGAATTATGTCTCTAATATTGTTCAACCATTCTAAGTCTAATGTTTTGCGTAGTAAAATTCAGAACTGAATTAAATTTAAAAAGACTTGAAAAACCTGGAATCGGGTTGTCCTCCCGGTAGCTTATTCTTGACTTGACGAAACGGGTTGCCTCCCGCCTAGCGCTTCGTTTATAGTCCATGGCTAGACTTCTTCACTTGATTACTCCGGATCAACGCTCTTTGCGGGCGTTGCAATCTTGGGTACCCACTTTGGCTTAGTCAATTTTTTTGGTCTTCACAGGCTGGCTTTGTCCTTTGGTCTTGACGGATGCAACATCTTCCTTGTGGCTCGGCATCTCGAACTCCGGTCCTTCGGTTGTGATCTTCATGGTCTCTAGTGTGATCCTTCATCTCTCCCGAATGAGTTTGAGTAGCCTTCGCCGTCTTGGGACCTTGGAGTTGTCTCGGATATTCTTTTTTGTCACCAATCGGTTGTCCGGCAAGTTGTCCCACTTGCGTCTCTAACATCTTCATCACGATGAACCCTTCGCATGTGGACCTTGCCTTGGCAACCTTTAGGTGTTGAGCTTCCTTCTCCATCTCCATCTTCTCCATCCTCCTCTTGATCTTGAACGGCCTTCCGGCGTCTTGACTTGGAGGTGGTGATTCCCTTGGAGATTTCGACGGTCCTTCGACTTCAACTTTTGAATCTAGGGTTTCCACCCCTTTAGCTTGTGTTGCACGTCACCTTTGCCTGTAAAGTTTTCCTGGATCATCCACAAAAAAGTTTGGGTTTCTTGGAGAGGTAGCCAACCATCTCCGGTTAGGGTTAGTAATAAAAGAAAAATTTAAACATAAAAACTAGAGTTAATCAAAACTAGATTAGATTGATTTTTTTTTTCTATTGAGGATGATCAAACATAAGAGATGCAAAAGAAAATCAAAAGAAAAACTGAAAGATAAGCGATACTAGATCGGATCTTGATTGCTTGTTCCCCGGCAACGGCGCCAGAAAAAGGGGCTTGTTGATGGTTAATATTTGTATCAAAGTTCGTTCGTGACTTGCAAGCGGACAAGTCTCCCGTCGTAGTCAAGGGACCCTTCTTCCCTAGAGTGGTGAACCCAAGGTATCGAATCCGTGGAACAATGTGCAACGCAAGGATTCAATCTAGTAAAGCAAGGTAAAGCTATCTAATGAAGACAAATTGCATCTAATCTACTAACTCATAAAGAAAACGAATCTAATCTAATCTACTAAAGAGGTAACAAGAGAAAGCAAGAGATAACCAATCTAGAGAATCTAGATCATGCTTATGTTGTAGCTCCAAACAAGATAGATGAAGATAGCAAAGCGAATCTCATTAAAAGCATCTTTAAAACGTGGCCTTCCCATCCGACTCCGAAAACATCCGCCTTTCGAGACCCCGTTCTGTCACAACGTATCCCTATTCATGCGGGGAGCTTAGGGCGAGTTCGATAGAACAAGTTGAAATCACTTGGCCGGTCCGGTATGCACCTCTAGCCACCGCGGCTACAAGAGCACCCTATGTAATCTAGCTGCAAACTAGATCGTAGAAGAAGCAAAACCAAGAAGAAATCAAAATAATCGAGAAGGCACTTGATCGCTAGAAATCGGATTCACTTACAAACTTCACCATGAATGATTACATGAACAAGATCACCACCGGGGCCCTCCCTCGATCTTGATCCTCGCTCCGGAGCTCCGACGTGGTCTTCCATGCAAGGTTCCCACGTCGGCCGGGGAAACCCTAGACAACTAGCACGACCCTCATCTTCAAGTTGGTGTCCCTCAAGCTTCTCTCGCTCCTCGGCGGCGGAATACGACTTTCGTTCGCGTGGCTCTCGGTCGGGGGGCTATTTATAGCCCGAGAAGCAATTAGGTCAAAGGAGAGCCCGATTGGGCCCCGAATTGGGCCGGGCCGGCCGGTCGGGCCGGCCGGCGGCCGGGCCCACTCGGCCCATCCCGCGGCCTCGCTTCGCCGGTGTTGCTTCCCACGACTTCTAGATGTTCTCCCCTTTTGCATGTGGGCCCTTGACGTCGGTTTCTCTCCGAATTGGACTCAACTCCTTGTCTTGCAAGATTCGGCACTTTTCCGGTTCGGTCCTCGAGTTTATCGTCTTCTCGGGCTTGGTCCTTGGGCTCTTGGAGTCATGTTCACTTCATTGCTTGACTTGTATCGGGCTTCAAGGTCTTGTCATGAGGTGCTTAATGAACTTATCCCGGAAGTCTTGCTTTCATCGTTAAAACCCTGCGTAAACACACAACTCCAAAACCGACATGCACAAGTGAACTTGTTATACCACGGGGGTTAGTACCAATGAATAAGATACAAAAGTCATGCCAACACCGAAGGTAAACTCATGGCTAGGTTGACGGATTTTCACCGTCAACAGCCCTCAACTGACTTCTTCAAGTACCAGTCATGAAATCTGCGCATCTTAGTTGGGAGCTTGTTGACCAATTTTGGCTTCACTAGAGGTTTTCCTAGCTCAAATCGCTATCTAAATTTTTTATTTTTATCTGCTGGTAGGTCTTCAAGGCCGATAATACCACAAATAGGCAGTTTTGTTTGTTCAAAAAGCTAATGACCTGAGTCAGTTGCTCTTCACCCATGGCGTCAATAGCGTTTTGCACTTCTGGAGTGATGCCGCAAACAAGTCAGTCTGATGGGTCGTGGATGTAGGTATTTACTCGATGTTTCTGGCGGTCCCCAACGTCGACGCAGGAATCCCCTCATTCTTGTCTGTGGCAGCGGTCCCCGACGTCAACGCAGGAATCTCCTTGTTCTTGTCTGTGGTGGCGGTCCCTGACGTCGATGCAGGTATTTGCTTGATGTAACTATTCGGCGACCCTCGCTGTTTTTTCTTAGCATAAGATTTGTCCACTAAACGCTCATAGTCCGTTTTCAACGGCGGTTTCCTTCTCCTTTTTGTTTCCTTATCGTGTATGAAAGCCTTAGGTCTCTCTGTACGACCTTCATTTTGTTTGGCCTCCAGTTCTTCCTGTTTTCTTATTTCTTTCGCCTTTTGAAAGAAGTCCTTGACTTCTTTCCGTACAGACCCTTCTGTTTCTTCATCTGTCTTTGTCTCTGCCTTTTTCTTTGCTGATCGTTTTCATTTCTTCTTTGGTGGTTGCATCGACCTGAAAGATTGCGCTCGAGAGCTTCTGGCGAATGGTTGCTGAGGTGAATTGGGAGGGATGTCATCATCGTGATTGTATGGTTGTTGCGGAGAAGGTGAGCGAGCAGGTACTGCCGACGACGGTCCCGGAGATGATGGCTGCCCCGGCTCCAGCTGGTCTTTCGGAGATCCATCATTCTCGAGGATTATGATGATGTAACGTTTTGGCCATAATATGATACAATGTAGCGCATCCTCAAGTGTCTTTTCCCCATCACCTCGTTGGATATCTATCTCTAGCTCCTCAAAATAATGTTGGCATATTCTCTCTACGCTAACTGAGGCGTAGCCAGGTGGAACAGGCATGCCGTGGCTCGTCTGTCCAGGAAACTGTGCAAAAGCACTTCCGTCCGCCACCTGAGAATAAATTTTTAATTAGTTATTATTAGCATTGTGAATGCAAGTCCACAAAAATCAAAGTAACATATGTGATCAATTATTGAGGTAATAAAAGCATGAATTAGACATACCTTCATTTTGATGTTGCCGAACGGCTTGTGAAGCTCACATCTGGTGCGCCGACAGATGTCATCCACAGGGTACCGTTGGCTGTCCACTTGAACTCCTTCTATTTCCCTTTGCTCTTCGGGAACCGCCGC
Source organism: Cenchrus americanus (assembly GCA_947561735.1). NCBI lineage: Eukaryota > Viridiplantae > Streptophyta > Magnoliopsida > Poales > Poaceae > Cenchrus > Cenchrus americanus. The sequence goes on along the minus strand of OX387242.1, from coordinate 156,218,291 downwards.
GGAAGCACAACTGGAAAAGTGAGTAGAAGGAACTTATAGTAGAGGCAGTCCTTGTGCTTGGGCCATCTCATTTACAACGGCGGCCACTCGCCGTTCAATATCTGTAGTCAGCTTTTCTTCGTGTTCTTTAAGTCTTTTTTTTAACTCTTGCCTCCGTTCCTCCTCTTTGCGCTCTCTTCTTCTTTTGCGGCTTCGATAGGTGTCAATGTCTCCCCTGAAGCCAAATTTCCATGGTACCACCCCGAAGCCCCTGCACCGTCCTGGGTATTCTGGATTCTTGGGCGCCATAGTGAGTCATCGATCTCTGTCAACCTTCACTTTGTCCGCTCTGACATCCTCAAGTATTTTTAATATTTCAAGTGCAGTCTCTCGTAACGAGGGTGGGTAATCAAGGGTACCATCTTTGGAGTTAATTGTGCCTCCATGAGCATAATACCAATTCTTCACCCGCTCAGGCCAATCAACGACCACTGGTATGGTACCTTGTGCGAGAAGGTCCTCCACTTGGAAACTGCAAATGCATATCCACCTCGACCAAGATGATGGTCGTGCTCCTTCTTAGCACGACTTTGCTTCGCTCATGCACTCGCCTTGGAGAAATCTTCACTTGTCTTGTATTCCACCAAGGATGTCCAGTGTTCTTTTAACTTGGGATATTCAATCCAATTTGGAGTTCGATTCTTCTAGATATAAACTTTATCGAGTTGCTGTTTGAACTTCTGAAATTGTGTTGCCATCCTCGTGAGAGTCCAACGCTTCACATTGGCTGGCTCAACACCTTCAGGAAGTGTGAAGTGTTTTAGGATTTCATCCCACAATAAATTTTTCACTGATTCTGGAACCACGTGTGGATTATCTGCTTTTCCCTTCCATTCTCTGTAGCTGATGGGCACGTTGTCCCTTACAATGGCGCCACACTGTGACACATACTTGTCCTAGATTCTTTTTGAGCACATGGTTGGCCATTATCTTATATTTCTGTGATTTGATACATGACATGGCCAGTGAGTACTTGTGTAGGCCCTCCTTTTGTCTTTTGATGTGGATGCTAAATCCTACATGTTGCAGATTCGTTATTTAATTAGTTAGTACCTAAGAATTGAGGTTAGAAAAATAAGAACTATGAAGTTAATGCATGAGATACATATATATATATATATACCTCGTTGGAACATTCAATACTTTCATTCACAACATTTTTCTCATTATTTCTAGAATTGTCCTCAATATTAGCTGTTGTGTCCATGACAAGGGCAACAGTGTCCTCATTCGGAGGTATGTTCAAGTACATGTCCTCCTGACTACACTCCTCCTCGGTGAAGGTTGCAATTGTACAACTAGCTATAATGTCGTCCATAAAGTTGTCATGGTTGTCATCCATCTGGAATAAACAAAAATTTTCTATGAATTTCTAGAATAAGCAACAAGTTTTTCTATGATTTCCTAGAATAAACAACAAGTTTTTATACGATTTTCTAGAATAAACAAGCATTTTTTAAGAATTTCTATAATGAACAAGAACATTCTATGATATTATGTAATTTTCAACAATTTCTAAATCTTTTTAGATTAAATAAGTATTTACTAAGAATTTTCTTTGAATTTGTAGAATAAGCAACAAGTTTGTATATGAATTTCTAGAATGAACAAGTATTTACTACGAATTTTCTTGAATAAACAAAGTCACAATATTTCTACTAACTTGTGGGCGGACGATGCTTGTTGATGACGGTGCCATGTGAGAGAATGACAGAGGTGACGGGAATTCACTTGTTCGAGACGACGCGGCAGTCATCGACTTCAGAAGTAACAAACTAATGAAATTGTATATTAGAAATCAAATACAAAATTAAGAACTCAAGATTACATATATATTAGAAAACAATTAAGAACTCAAAATTACATATATATATATATATATATATTAGAAAACAATTAAGAACTCAAATACTCAATTAAGAACTCAAAATTACATATATATTAGAAAACAATTAATAACTCAAATACTCAAAACTATGAAATTGTATACTACAAAACAATTAGATTTTGGTACACAAATATACACACAAAAATATGATACAAGCCAATTGCTAGATCTTTCTCATAAAAGACAAAGGGTATTTTGGTCATTTTACACCTCACATTGGTTTGTGTGCTCGGTCCTAAAATTGCAATTATTTTGGGACGGAGGGAGTACAAGTTTCTAATTAATTTTCTTTCTATTCCTATAATAAAATTTCATATTAAAAATTTACACATAATTATAATTTCTAATTAATATCAAAACATAAACTACATCAAATAAAATTATAAATGCTTGCTGATGCCAGCATTTCACGGGTTGTCGTCAGCAAGGCGAACCCCCCGCGCCCCGGCCGGCCATCGGGCACACGCACGCCCGGCCCGGCGGCCGCATAGGGGGCCCGACAAGCGGAGGCGTCGGCGGCGGTGGCGGCGCGGCATACCGGCTGCAGGAGGCCGCCGCCGAGGAGGAGGGCCGGCGCGCGGTCGCCGCCGAGGAGAGGAGGGCCGGCGCGCGGTCGCCGCCGAGGAGAGGAGGGATGGCGGGGGCGGCGTGTCGGGGGAGGGGGCGCCGCGTCGGGGACGGAGATGCGCGGGGAGGGCGGACGTCGGCGAGGCCGAGCTCGCCGGCGTCGGGAGACGGCGCGCCGCGCGCGTGTCGGGGAGGAGCGGAGCGGCGCATCGGGGAAGGAGCGGTGCGGCGCGTCGGAGAGGAGCGGCGCGACGTGGCGAGGAGAGGCGGCGGCGAGGACGGGCACGTCGAGGAAGAAGGGCGCGATTTGGGGGAAAACGATTAAGTGCCCTGGGGGTTTATACAGAACCCATACCTTTTGTCACAGTTCGGATTAGCAACCGTGACAAAATGCCCTTTAGTCCCGGGTCGTCTTACGAACCGAGACTAAAGGTCACCCTCTTGTCACAGTTGGTAATACGAACCGTGACAAAAGGGGCATTCGCGCAGGATGCCCTGAAGGCGAATTTTTGCCCTTTTGTCACGGTTGGAGTTACAACCCGAGACAAAAGGGGGTCCTTTAGTCTCGGGTGGTAACACTACTCGGGACTAAAGGGTAATTTTGCGCGGGAAATTAATGTCTCTCTTTTCCTTGCTCATTTATGTCATTCTTTTGCTTTGAACATTAAAAAAATCATTAGTCAAAATATTTGTGCCATGCAAAATTATATTATGTTAAAACAAAAAATACCTACTTTTCGATGCACATATTATTTCAAGAGTTGAAACAAATATTTCTATTTTTTGTTTACAATTTGAAGGGGAAAATAAATTAAATTGGAAATATTAGTAAACCTACTCAGAAAAATCTCTGGTTTAAATAAATTTATGAATTCTAATTAATTGTCTTGGAATGATCAACATGCTCTTTTCCTTGCTCATTTATCTCATTCATCTCATTCGCAGACTTTTTCTCTTTTCTTTGCTCATTTATGTCATTCCATTTTGCTTTCAACATTAAAAAAAATTCATTAGACAAAATATTTGTGCCATTCAAAATTATATTATGTTAAAACAAAAAATACCTACTTTTTTATGCACATATTATTACAAAAGTTGAAACAAATATTACTATTTTTTGTTTGCAATTTGAATTGGAAAATAAATTAAATTGAAAATATTAGTAAACCTACTCAGAAAAATCTCTGTTTCAAAAATATTAGTTGAAACATTTATTACTATTTTTTATTTACAAATTTATTAATTCATGTATTGTCTTTTTGATATAATGATCCATATAACTATAATGGCTTACGTATACGTACAGTGGTTATTACAAGGCACGACATTAATTAATACCTGATGGTCCCAAGCTCAAGCTGGTCAGCTTCTAACTTTTGAACTTCTGCTTCAAACATTTATGAATTCGCGTATGAATTCAAACACATGAATTCATAATAAAGTATGTAATTAACAATAATTGATAATAAGTTCATAAAGGTTCACATAGCTAGCTAATAATTAATACAAGTTCACATAATAGCGTACGGTACAAAGCCTGATCCCTCAATCACAGTTATGGAACATGGTTAATTTTTGCAATCGTCCAGCCTAGAACTCCCTCAAAATAAACAAAAGCGCGTACTAGTGCACTCTCCTCCGCTCGGGGAAGAGTGTAACAAACACCACTGCAGACATCAAACAATGGAGCCTCGGGTTCTTTTGGCTTGTAGAAACTTAGAATTGCTTGACACTTCCAATTGTTGGTGAAAAACGGCCCCCCACCATAGTAATAAACCCAACTCTTTCCACAACTTGATTCAGAATCACACGGAAGCTAATTGAAGCATAGGTAGAACCAGAGTGATCCGGCACACAATCAGATAATGATGATATATATGTACAAAAACAAATTAATTAATAATGAATAGAAATTGATTTATATATAAATGTATATTACCACATGTTGATGAGCCCTGCAAAGCCTCTCCGTAGTCTCAATCACAGTTCCTTCACCCATCTCGAGTTGCCTTAATTTAAAATAGGAAAGGTCTGGCATGAAGCCTCTCCGTAGTCTACATATCGAGCGAGTACGGTGAAAGAGATATACACTCTTGCCATGTACTCATCAATGTGCTCAGTTTGCACTATAGGAGGAGTACCATTCATATCCCCGATAATGTCTCTGAGCCATCTGATATTGTTGACAACCTACAAAAATTATATATGTAACTAAAATTACAGATTTTCCATGTGAAATGGAAAAAAATTCTATGTAAAGCAAATTAATTTCAATTCCTATATTACCAAGTTAGCTACACGTCCTGGATCACACATTGGCAAGGTAATCTCGCGGTGAAAGTGCAATCCTGGACGTACAGGCAATGGGTCCTCCAAACCACCTCCACGGCCACCGAGACCTGCACGGCCAATGCCACGGCCTCCACGCCCTCCACGACCACGGACTATGCCATGACCACGGACACCATTTCCAACACCACGTGGTGACGACATTGTTAGGTCAAACTACATCCAAATCAAAATAACACACATTATTCACAATAAATAGAATTAGTTTGCATATATACATTGGATTCAATATATGCATAAATAGAAAAACAAAAGGGAACTATTACTGTACATAACCTTTATGAACCAGCGACTCAGAAGACCTAGATGCTCCGGGTACTACAACAATCTCACATCACCGTCATATACACCTGACTCTCCCACTTACAGTACTACACATGCGCTACACCTCCTATCTAGCTACAGTCCAACATCACGGAGCTGTACGCAGTCCCCACGTAGCCCACGATGTTAAATTGTAGCTAATTAGGTTGTGGGGCTCTATATCAAAAACAAGAAAAACATGCTTACATTTGTTGTCTATAAAACTAAAAAAACTTAATAAAAGAATTTAATCTTCTATTTCCTCCTATAGCCTAGAAATAAAAGGGGCCATAGAATTCAACACTATATATTATAAACTCTATGTACACATATACCTATATATATATAGATTGGATTCAATATATGCATAAATAAAAAACAAAAGGGGATAGAATTCAACACTATTATTACTGTACATAGCTCAGAAGACTAGATGCTTCGGGAACTACAACAATCTCACCTCACCGTTATATACACCTGACTCTCCCACTTACAGTACTACACATGCGCTACACCTCCTATCTAGCTACAGTCCAACGTCACGGAGCTGCAGGCAGTCCCCACGTAGCCCGTGATGTTAAACTGCAGCTAATTAGGACGTGGTGCTCTGTATCAAAAACAAGAAAAAAAGAAAATACTTAAATTTAATGTCTATAAAAGTAAAAATACTTAATAAATAAAATAAATTTATCTTCTATTTCCTCCTATAGCTACCTAGAAATAAAAGGGGCCATAGAATTCAACACTATATATATTAAACTATATGTACACATACCTACATATATATAGATTGGATTCAATATTTGCATAAATAAAAAACAAAAAGGGATAGAATTCAACACTATTATTGCTGTACATAGCTCAAAACACTAGATGCTCAGCGAACTGTACAACAGTCTCACCTCACCGTCATATACTCTCACTCACCCACTTACAGTATCACACATGCGCTACACCTCCTATCTAGCTACAATCCCACCTCGCGGAGCTGCAGGTAGTCCCCACGTAGTCCGTGAGGTGAAATTGTAGCTAATTAGGACGTGGGCTCTGTATGGAAAGCAAGAAAAAAGCAAATACTTACATTTATTGTATATAAAACTAAAAAAATACTTAATAAAAGAATTTAATCTTCTATAGCCACCTAGAAATAAAAGCATTTCTAACTAATGAAAGAATGGAAATAAACTATATGTACAAAATAAACTATAACTACATTTTCTCTATGTCTATTTTTTCTTTATGAGCATATATTTTATATACTATATGTACAAGTAAAATTCAAAATTATGAAAACAAGAAAATAAGAGAATGCTTACATTTATTCTATATATAAATTAAAAACATACTTAACAAAATAATTAATCTTCTATTTCCTCCTATGGCTACCTAGAATAAAATCATTTCTAAACAATGAAACAATGGAAATACCTAGTACATTTTCGGTATGTCTTCTTTTATGAGCATATATTTTATAAACTGTATATATATACAAGAAAAATTCAATGTTATGAAAAACAAGATTTTAATGAAAGAAGGAACAATGCAAGTACCATCCTAACTACATCTTCACGTGTATATACAAAATCTCATCTCTCTAATTAACATTTCTATTTTCTCCATCTCTAAACCATAAAATAAAATTTAATCACCACAAATGAAGGAAGGATGAAGATTCTAACCTTTACAACACCTTGTAGGAGAGAAATCTTCACAAACTAATGAAGAAAAAAATCATAGCACTACCCTAGGCTTGAGTCTCTATGGGGGGACGAGCTTGAATGGCTCGGGTGAATGGATCGGGGGCAAGAGGAAGAAGAAGGTACAGACGTTATATTGCCCCCGGGGGCAATTATTGTCGGATGGAGCCGTTGGGAGCCTCCCTTTAGTCACGGTTCGTAATACGAACCGGGACTAAAGGGGGGCCGGCTACAGTGACCATTTCGGGCCACGTCGATGAAAGGCCTTTAGTCCCGGCTCCAAAGTTGAACCGGGACTAAAGGCCATAACAAAAGCCTCGCTCTCCACCAGTGTACAAGCATCTGATTCCTTGCCGTTTGTGCTAATAATCTTTCGTGACCTCGTGTCTTCTCGAGGGTTTTATCCATTGTGTCTTTGGGGTAGTTCACGGGGCATACACGTGGTTCTTTGAGGAATATTTTCTAATAGAGGCATCTGTTCACACCTCTCTAGTCGCTAAGACGCTAACTCAGTGTCTTTGGGATAGCTTACCGGTATACACATGATTCTTTTTGAAGAATATTTTCTAAAGGCTTCCATTGACACTCCTCTAGTCGCTAGTTCGATCCATGAGAAAGAGACAGGGCGATGCGTTATGCTTTGTCAATTATGCAAGGCACTGCTTGCTAGAGTAATTTACACAATAAACTTGTAGGCATTCATAAGTATTTGTTCCAAACACAGAAGAAAACCGAAGCACATATATGACTGATGTGCGCAGCTCGAGTCTTCTCGTGCGATGCAAGAGGCCGGTCACTGATGTGCAGTCCACTAGCTTCTGCCGCTCGAGTGGCGCAGGCAGAGTCCACGGCAAGCCCGCAAGATTGTTTTACATGGGCGCGCTGCAGCACCAATCGTTGTGGTTTTTGGATGGTTATAAGGTAGGACAAACAGAAAAATATGAATTGCCAACCAGTCTATATCGGGCATAATGCCCCAAATGTTGTTGCCATGTGATGCAAGGCAACCTGCAGTATAAGGAATAGAAAGCACCACAGGGTCTCGATCGTTGGGTCTGTCTTTTGTATGCTTGGAGGCAGCAGAAATTATGGTACCGTGCATTTTGCTCGTGACCAGTTACATGAAATTCTTATTAGCATTCTTGAATTTCGTTGGGATCTTTTTCGACAAGTACATTTGGAACTTGTTTAACTATTATTGTTAGAGGAGCAGCTTTCCAATATAATTCTTGGTGCCTGTTATGGAACATTTACACACTTGTAGGGAGATGGGCTTTAGTCCTGGTTGGTAAGGGGATTAGGTCTCTCAAGTCCAACCGGGACTAATGATGAGAGACAAAAGCCCCCCTTTAGTCATGTGTGGTATTACGAACCATGACTGAAAGGGGGCACGTCAGCACCTCTGCCCAGCCCCTTTAGTCTCGGTTGGTAATACCAACCGAGACTAAAAGGTCTCGTTTCTCTGCTTTTTCTGTTTTCGATTTGAGCGTATATTCTCATTATTGTCTAACTCGCATATGCACGTATGCGTATTTGAAATTGTATATATGTATATACCTGTCTATATATATACCATATACGCAGTTAAACATATATATAAACTTACATAAACTTAGAAATATACACATCAAAATATTGTTCACTTCAAATTTCTAGTCTATATTGGATTTTTTAGATGCATCATAATGATGTTTTCCTGTTGGCATAACCATCTCCTCATGGATGAATCCCAAGAGACTTTCTTGAATCGCCGAAAGACGATCCTTCTGAATGACCTCGTCCTTAACCATATCCATCTGTATAATGTGCAAATATGTTGATATATTACACCCAACAATTAAATATAGAAGCGGTTAGAAAATGATCTATTATTAATGGGTTTATTTAATTAACTTACATCATAATTTCTCGGGACTTTGCACTTGCCAAACATCGTATGTGCTCACAGACATAGTATCCACATAAATTATTTCCTTGTTCCTGTCTCAAACACTAAAGTGGATAGGAGAAAATGTTATGAAATATAAGTGTGATAAAATTTATATTTTCTCAAATCTGAAGTTGTTATTTGGATTATGTATCGGATAATCAGTATAGAATGTAATTGTTGGTTTAAATTCACCTTCTTTTTTGCAATGAATTTTTCCCAAGCTCTAAGTAAAATTAATGAGAGATAATGTGTTAGTAAAAGCAATCTATTATATACATAAATATTGCATTTAAAAGAACGTCTTAGATGAATTATTACACTTGAAACATATCTTGAAGGTTTTGGTAACTTGCGGGGTTTTTTCTCAACAAATCCCACACCATGACGTTGCTATTGTCGACTTGAATGATCATAAGAATCCAGTGGAAACTGTACATACATGGTCATAATAGTCAGACAAATTAGAATTAAATAGAATTAGCAAAGACAATTAGATCGCAATCGCACATACTCGCAGCTGTAAGGTAGTAGTATGAGATCCTTGTCATGAAACTTAGACAAGGTTCTATAGATTGTCGTGATTGTTGTATCTGGTTGATGCTTGACCTCAAACTTGTTGATTTTTCATGGGTCTGGCAATATTCTTTTTTTGCATCTCGTATTTTTGCAGGCTACCAAAAATGAAATACAAAGTTAATTGGTAAATCCAAATACGTAATAAATTAATTTATAAACATAAAAAAGATGCCACTTACAAGCACCAAGCGACGATAAGATCGGTATTCATGGCGTCTAGATGGTAAACTTCATAAATATCTTTGAATCCAGCCAGACCACCTTGTTGCCTTCACTGACAAAATCTTCGGGTGCAGCAAGCATACCTATGCTATGTATGCCTTTCAGTGATTGCCATATGCACCACTCATGAAATTTGTACATCTTAGGTGAAAACTTAAGTAATAGTTCTGACATGTAAGAGGTTTTCCTAGCTGAAAGGGCCATCTATACTCGAAACTTGGATCCCGGGGTGGTTCTTCATGGCCGAGTGCAACACCTAAGGCATCCTTGTTTGTTCCATGAAATCAAGGAGCTGCACTACTTCTTGTGTAGGCATTTCTGCTAGAGCTTGTTCATGTGCATTGAGGCCGGAGGCAACATAAGTCTATTTGCTGATTGACGCATCTTCTTTAGACAACGTCAGCACCAGTATGGGCATCAATTTCTTGTTGTTTTCACTCATTAGTTTGAAAAACCCATGTTTGGCAGGATCTACTTGTTTGGTCTTCTCTAGCTCCCTCCGTTGATGTTTTGTATTTAGATTGTTGAAAAATTCATGCACATGTTGGGCACCGATCATTGTTTTTCCTTCTTCTGTCGTCTCCCATGCTAGCTTCCTTTTGTTGATGGGCTCAACCATTTTTTTATCGTTGGTGGTTTTTTCAACTTTGGTGGTTGTACTGGGTTGGAAGACTGTGTTCCGACGGTTTTTTCGGTTGTGCTTTCGTGGCTAGGTGGTTTCTTCTGCAGTAGTTTCGTGATATTTTCTGATGTGCTTTGGTGGCTGGGCGGTTTTTTCTGCGGTGCTTTGGTGTTTTTTCTACTTTTGATGGCGCTTGCTTTGCCGCCATTGGTTTTTCTACTTTTTTGGAGGTGATTCGGGATTGATGTCAATATCATGGCTGGATCCCACACCTCCGGAATTGAATAATGGTTCTTGTGTAGACGATGAGTGAGGTGATATTGAAGGACGTGAGGACGACCTAGGAGATGACGATGGTCGCAGCTGCGGGGGATTTGTAGGAGGGATCGATCTCTCCGTCCGGGGGATTATACTGTAACGTTTGGGCCACAATATGATACTGTGAACCGCATCCTTGATTGTCCTTTCCTTGTCACCTCCTAGGATGTCTAGCTCTAGATCTTCAAATTGTGGCTGACAAATCTCCTCCACAGAAACCGAGGCATAGCTAGGTGGAATCAACATGTTGTGGCTAGTCTGTCCAGGAAAATGCGCAAAAGCACTTTCGTATACCACCTGCATTGTGATGTTGCCGAATGGCTTGTGCAGCTCACAAGGGGTGCATCTACAGCGAAAGTCTACCGGGTATTGTTGGTTGACATCCACTGGAACTACTTCGATTGCCCTTAGCTCTTCAGTGCCTTCTATGCAAGCACCAAGTGCGACCTCTATGCAAGCACCTAGTGCAACCTCGGTTGGTAATTCCCGCCGTTGCTAAAAGCCCACGTCAATCATTGCTGGAAAATGACGTTGGGAGTCAGCCGTTTTTTTCACGGTTGGTTATTCCAACCAGGACTAAAGGGGTGTCTCCAACCAGCATTTCGGGCCACGTCGATGAAAGGCCTTTAGTCCCGGCTCCAAAGTTGAACCGGGACTAAAGGCCCGAACCAAAACCTCCCTCTCCACCAGTGACATGAACTGTGGTTTCTATACAAGGGAAATTCTAGCGTGTTGTAATTAACATGTCATTCGTCTGATGAAATCTAACATTTATAGTAAAAGGTACATCGTACCAACAGAGTAGTAAGGTAGTACCAATTTGGTGGATCCGATGCTAGCTAAACTACATGATACAACCTAATTAAATTAGCTGGGTGGGAAAATATCATTATAAGATCCTTCCTCATACTACTACTATCCAATCACTGAAATATATAATTTAAATTTGTTGGATCAATTAAATATATTCTTGTTAGTGTTTTTAACTTCACAAGTACCTACAAGGGAACAGTATCCAACCCACCAGGCTCCCTCCTATCACAAAAAAGAACTTTTCATAGCCATGTGAATATGTTATTTCAAATATGATAAGATATATATGCAATTGATTTTCGTGATGAATCAAGTAATATCATCATAATGGGCCATTATTTTGAAACATTTTAATGTGCGTAGATTTTTACAATGCAGCTCGATCTAGACCTTGCCCATGCACAATCGGAAAATCACACTTTGTCGTGCGCCCAAGACTTTGTCATGCGCTTTTTATCAGGAGCACGACAAATAGCTTCTTTATCATCTGCTTTTTACAATGTGCACGACAAAAAACACACATCAAATTAGTTGTTTGCCATGTGTTTTATTACGATGCACGACAAACACAAAGGTTTGAGGAGGGGCAGGTGCTTATTTTTGCCTTTTGTCGTGCTAAAAAACACACGACAAAGAGATGCATACCTTGCATTTTTAGTTTGGCATCGGGCAATTTTTTTCCATATATACTCCTCTGGAGTCCAAAATCCAATTGCCTCTCAAAACAAATTTTCATCACTTTGAAATTTTTTCTCATACGTACATACAACATGTGATACTTAGTGGTAAAATTTGGTAGATTTTTGTATTTATTTGCTATATTTAAATAATTAATTACATTTTAAGAAATTTTTTTGAGGAAGTCAATTTGAACTACAAGTGGTTCAAATAATAGAATAATGAGTGAAAAATGATATTCATGTTATTTAGCCCAATTTCAGACCTTTTCCATGAAATCAAAATAAATTTCAAACAACTAGACCAAGAAACATGACCATGATCATGTGTCGAAATGATTAAAAATTCTAAAAAATGCAAATGTTGTTTGAAAATTATGAGATTTGTCTATATATCATGATATCTTGTGTGAAGGTTGTGCTAGAAAATTGAATGAGTTTTGAATATTTTGTCATGTACGATACTTACAAATTGAAACATCTCCAATGAAGTTCCATAGAATTAAGAAGTATATGGTTAGAGTTGGATTAAAAGTGATGATAAAATTTGAATTGAATTCAAAATTTTTCTATAGGTAATGGATAACACAAGTTGTTCTATGTAAAATTTTGGTGTATTCGAAGACATCTAATAATTTTGGTGTTTTCTTTGTAAAATTGGATTTTATTAAAAAAGCCTTTGTCGTGCCTTTTTAGTTTGGTGCACAATAAAGCTTTTTTCATGTATATGTCCTCCTAAGTCCCAAATCTAATTGCCTCTCAAAACAAATTCTCCTCACTTTGAAATTTTTTCTACTCCATACATGCAACATGTGATACTTCATGGTTAAATTTAGTAGATGTTTGTATTCATTTGCTATATTTAACTAACTAATTGCATTTGAAGCAATTTTTTGAAAAAAGTCAAATTTGAACAAGTGACGGTCAAATTCGAGTTTAACTTTGAAAGATTTTCTACTCTTCATATACAACATATTGCACCCCATGTCAAAATTTAGTGTGTTTTTATGTTTGTTTGCTATACTTAACTAATCAAATGCATTTGAAGATATTTGTAAAAAAATTGTCGTGGGCCCAAACTTAAGCGCACGACAAAGCTTGTCGTTTGGGCCAGCCGGCCCATCAGTCTATACAGCCTGCCGCCCCTCCCGAAACTAACCACTACAAGAAAAATGCCAACTAGTGACACAAAAAGGCCGTTTCTCATCATAAACCGCGATTAATGACCCTGATTGGTATGAAAATGCTCCGTCATTAATCGACTATCACAAACCGTGATTAATGACGAGACCTTATTTCGCGGCGTCATAAATTTAATGACACGTGGAAAATCGTCTATACAATGTGTCATAAGTTCGGTCCTGCAGCATTGCCACATTGCACAGAATCTAATGTGGCGTCCGATGTGGCATGCCAATTGTGACAAATCGTATGCGTCATCAAACGAATTTGGCCCGTTTATAGCTGGGTTGAGCCCAAAACTATCCATGTAGACTGGCATTGTTCGTATAGCCCGAAAAAGATTTTGTTGGGCCCAATTGTAGCTTTTTTAGATGAAATTTGATTAGGGTGGGCCCGTTTTGGTAAGGTCGAGTCCAACAGGTGCGCACATTATTGTGGCCTTCTATGTCACGTTAATTTGAAAAAAATGACTTCTGGCCCAATTAAAATTGGGCTAAGCCCACTGAAGGACAATACAAATTAACTAATCATGCATCACTATTAATGGATTTCATTTCAATTCTGATCCTTTTTTGAATAATTCTGATCTGGTTGGCAAAATAGTACTCAACACATATTTCTTTATACAATAAAAATTGTGTTTACTATCAAGCACGACCATATTGTTCATCAAATATCACAAATTATTACAAGATAATAGTATCACAAGGAACATTAATTAACAAAGCTAAATCCAGTGCATAATCACAAGAGAAATGGAGATTTGATCAAATGATCATAACCTCTTTTTGACCATGAATTTCCGTCAACCTAGACGTGAGTTTACCTTCAATGTTGGTATTGATTTAATATCCAAACTAACGATCGTAACCCTCATGATATGTCATGTTCGCACTCGCATGTGGTTTTTGGAGTTTACTGTTTATGTAGGATTTTAACGCCAAAAGGGAGACTTCCCAGTAAAGTTCATCGAGCACTTTGCCAGAAGGTAATAAAGCCCGGTACAAGTCAAGATACAAGGTGAACATGACTCCAAGAGGCCCATGGACCAATACGTGAAGGTAAAAAACTCTGAGGACCTGGATGGAAAGTGCTGAAGCTTGCACGCCAAGGAGCCCTATCCAAACCGTGGAGAAACTGATGTCAAGGGCCCACATGCAGTTGGGAGAAAGTTCTAGAAGACACGAGAAGCTCGCCCGCGAAGAACGGGCCGAACCGGGCCAAAAAGGCCCTGGGCTGACCGGCTTGGGCCGTTTTCAGCCCGGTTCGGGCTCCCCTTTGACCTAGCCCCTCTTCGGTCTATTTAAAGCCACAGTGCAAAGAGCCACTGATCAATTCATTCATCATCCACCGCTGAGGAGCAGAGAAGAGAGCGATGAGGACCATGTGTGGTTCGAGGACTAGTGGATGGTCGCTTCCTTGTGTGATGAGTGATTGACAACGTTGTGTGGACTGATTCTTGGCTAAGTATTGCAGGTGCAGGTTGCGGCTTGACTCGTGTTGGTGCAGGTGAAGAACAAGCGCGAAAGGTCGTTGCCAGTGAGGCCTCGAGGTGTGGAGAAGACAAGTAGGCTTCGTTCGAGGGACCCGGTGGCCAGCGGGGTCGAGTGCGGGCCGCATGGTGGCAAGAACAGCAAGATGAAGTCGGTGGACGGTTTCTTGGTTGAGCCACAAAACCAAGGTCAAGCCGGGACTTCGTGGGAGCCAAGTCATGAGTGGTGATTGGCGGAGGCTACATCAAGTTCGCGGGGTTTGCGGTGGTTCACCGTAAAATCACCGGGTTACTCGGGCCGAGCCACAAAGCCGAGGCCGAAGACCGGCGTGGTCGTCGGCCAAAACCGGCCTGACCGGTTTGGAGAACCGGTCTGACCGGTTTGGGGTCGCAGGGCGCCGGAAGCTTCGAGGCGGAGGACATGCGTCGGGATCGCAAGGCTTGCGTTGAGGCTACGCAGGGTGCGGTCGCTGGGCATCCGTCCGATGGTGAAGACATCAAGAATTCCAAATCCGCCCTTGAGGGGCTTGTATCCCTAGTTAGTAGAGAAGGGCGTTTTAGACATTCGGTTGCCTCCATATAACCCAAGAGGTGAGAGGATGGCAGCCAACTCTTGGAACCCTAGCTCATTTGTTTTCCCATTTTTCTTCCTATTTTCCTTAGGTTTTCCATAGGAATAGCAAGAGAGCTTCATGGTGAGATCTTGTTGAGAGGGATGGATGATCGGGCGGCTTGCTAGACCTTGTATGAACCTTGGTTTCATGTATAGATGATTCGGCGTGGTTCCTCAAGCTTTGGATGTGTTTTTCCCGGTTGTTCTTGGTGGTGATTTTTGGAGCCGTCTATTGGTGATTTCTTTGGGTTGTTTTCGGGACCTTTCTCTT
This sequence comes from Cenchrus americanus, assembly GCA_947561735.1. Taxonomy (NCBI): domain Eukaryota; kingdom Viridiplantae; phylum Streptophyta; class Magnoliopsida; order Poales; family Poaceae; genus Cenchrus; species Cenchrus americanus. The sequence goes on along the minus strand of OX387242.1, from coordinate 156,202,732 downwards.
GGGGATTTGATGGGGGAAATTTGTGGGAACCCTTCGTGGTTCTTTGGGCTGTGATTCCCCTGCCAAATTCGTGAGTAAAGGTGCTCGATTTTGGGGTTTCTTGAGTTCTTGGGTTGGAAGTGCTCTTGGCAGGATTTCCTTGATTCCTCCTATTTGGATGAGTTTTGGTAGGATTAAACTTGGCTATGGACTCCTCATGAGGTGTTCCTAATATCCCCAAAGTCTTGTTCAAGTCCGTGGAGCGATTCGGGAGATTGAGATTTGGTTTTGGGGGAGTTGACCCGCGGGCTGTGTTCTTCCCGACTGTCCAGGCTAAAACCGACCTGACCGGTTTCCCAAACCGGTCTGACCGGTTTCGCCCTGTGGGCTGTCGAGAAAGATCTTTGAGCAAGGAAGTCTTTGCTGCTCCATGGCTGTCACACCCGATTTTCCGTAGAAAACCGAATGCATCTCATATGTGTGCCAGGTTCACAATTTCACACATATGATAGACTCATGAGTGTAATATCACAAGACATTGCTCAAAATGTACAGAAAAGGTTTATTAACTTTTATTACACTCACGAAGGTAGACACAAATGTCTTTACACGAACATCGATAACTATGAAGACGCGACTCCATCTTCATCTTCCACAGGCATCTGACTGGTTGATCGCATCCTCAGAACTCCTCGTAGTCGGTGAAGTACTCCACTCCAGGGTTCTTCTCTGAACAGCGTAAGCAAGGATGAGTACACTTATGGTTGGTACTCAGCAAGGCCACAGAAATAACCGGAAAGCAATATTAATCCGTCTTTAGGTTCAATTAATCATGTGAGGGTCCAGGCCGCTCTTGACCGTGAGCACGGCTGATCGATCAGTTTTCACTCTGCAGAGGTTGTACACTTTACCCACAGTTCGTGTTCCCCATCTTGCCCGGGTTTGCAAAGCCCTTAAACACTTCCGAGGTGAGTGGCAAGGGGTTCACTACGAAGCCTTTACAAAGGTATACAAAAGACTAACGACCCGCATAGTTACAGATCAGGGCGGACCATAACCCTCCCTAGTGGTCAGCACCTTAGCAAAGGCTGCTACCCCAAAAGGACCGGGCTATACCCCTGCAACCCGATCCCCCTCTCGCTCCTTTCGGAAAAGGGCCATCGGATCAATCGCACACCTAATTAATTGGCTAAGCCGCAGCCATATGGACCGTGGTTGCACCGTTTTCCCCGGGTGGTTCTCCATGTTCCGATTAATTTATAATGTTCTTGATTAAAGCATAGGTAGAAGGGTGGTTAGGGTCACTTGCCTTTCTCCAACGATAAGCTACTTTCCTTATCTGCAAAGCTCTGCACTTGAACTTCCTCGAACGGCGTGTTGGCTACGATCATGCAAGAAAACATACAATAAATAAAACAATACATCAAACATTACCAAAAGGTTAAAACAAGCTTTTAGAAATGATGGGCTCAGAGAGACGATCGCGTGGACACCAAGAACGCGTAAAACGGAGCTAGGATGAAAAAGTTATGGCTGAAACAAGGTTCGGGGGCTAAATTGTGAATATCTGAAAGTTTTAGGGGTTTTCTGGAAGATTTCAGGGACCTAAACATAAATATGGGTGAAACTAGAAGGTCTAACATGTAAAAGGTTAAGGATAGGCTATCAAACATGAAAACTATGGAGATCAGGGGCCTAGATGTAAAAATCAGGACCTAGTTGTAAGGCTTTTATATAGGTGGAAGGATATTTTTGTAATATTAAAAACCGCAGGGTCCTTTTTGCAAAAGTGCCTGGGCGGCCGGCGGGTGGGCTGTGCTGGCGACGCGTGGCGGCTTGTGGTTGGCTGGCTGACGCAAGCGATGACGTAAGCATGACGTCAGCGGTGACGCAGGGCTGTGGACCGGCGCCCGTGGACCCGCGTCCACCGGTCCACGCGTGGACCACCGAAGGGGTATGCGATCCCTTTTAATGCGGACCGTCCGCCGCGATCGGACGGCCCGGATGCCACACGAGCGGCGGCGGCGGCGGGAGGCGGCCGGCGGCGGCGCGCGCGGCGGCGGCGGCGGCGGCGGCTCGCCGAGCAACGCCGGGAAAGAGCTCCGTGCGCCATTTTCGACGGCGAGGGCATGGAGAGGAAGAGGAGAAGGAGAGGAATCTCACCGGTGTCTTGGAGAGGAGGGAGGGAGGCCGTAGGAGGAGATCGGCGGCGAGGGGCGGCGGTGGCGGCGGCGCTCGCGGCGGCGGCGCGCGTGGGAGAGCGAGGAGGGAAGGGAAGGGGCGCCGGGTGATGAGGAGATGGTGCCTCGTCCCTTTTATAGCTCCGGAAAGGGGAGGGAGAAAGGCGCGGAGGCGGTAGATTGGGAGCTCGCCGGCCGGCCATTAATGGCGGCGGCGGCTCGGCTCGGTGCGGCAGTTACGGGGAGTGGAAGGGCCGGGGATGGCGGTGGGTGAGTGCGGTGTGAGTGCGGCGGGGAGGCGGAGCGGCGCGGGGGAGCCGGGGGAGGCGGGACGGCGCGGGTAGCGGCGGCGCGGGGACGGGCGGCGCGGCCAGGCGGGGAAGAAGAGGCGCGGCTGAGGTAGAGGAAGAGCCCGACAGGTGGGCCCCACCTGTCGGCGAGAGGGAGAGAGAGGAGAGGGGAGGCGCTGGCGGGCCGGCTTGGGCCGGAAGTAGATGGGCCGCGGGTTTGGCTCGGTGGATAGGTTAGTTTTGTTTTTTTTTTCTTTTTCCTTTTCTTTTCCAATCCTTTTCAAACCAAATTCAAATTCAAATCTTTTCAACTTTTCAAATTGAAATTTTAACACAAATTTATTCAAATATTTTAAGACTTTTAGAAAACTTTTTCAAACTTTTTTAAATTCAAACTTTCAACCTCTTTTCATTTTTTTTAATTCAAATTTTTATTCCAATTTTCACAGTTATTTTTAAGGACTTTTCACAATAATTTTTAAGACTTTTCACAAGTGTTTTTTTTAAGACCTTTTTAAAACCACACCACAACCAAAACTCATGCATTTCAACATGATGCACAATCACTTGTTTGATTCTAATTATTTAATGTTGTTTAATTTAATTAAAGGAAAATTTATTTATTCAAATTTATTAAATCCTTAGAAAATAAAACTAAACCTTGTTTCTAGCAATATTATATTGTGATGGAATTTTCGGGTGTTACAAATCCTACCCCCTTAAAAAGAATCTCGTCCCGAGATTCGGAGGGATCGGGAAACAAGAGGAGATACAAGATGTCTTGAAAGATGACGGTTTACTATCACGGAAGCCGGTTCACTTGTCCTTCTTCTTCGGGCTTGTAGCGGCAAACTCAATCCTATCTCCTTGCGGGGTAGTTAAGAGCACCGACTTCTTGGCACACAAAATGATTCCATCATGCTTGCTTAACCAATCCATACCAAGGATCACATCTATTCCACTGGATGTTAGAATCACTAAGTCTGCTTCAAAATTTATCTCTCCGATCTTAAGATTGACCTGTGGGCATACATAGGTGGACTTCATTTCACCGTTTGGGGAACTAATTAGCAAATGTGTCTTCATGGAGCTCTTGGGTACATCATGCTTTGTCACGAATCGTTCCGTAATAAATGAATGCGATGCCCCAGAATCAAATAAAATCACAGTTGCGGGTACGAGTTGATAAGAAACGTACCAAGCACAACATCTTTGTCTCCTTGAGCTTCTTCAGCTGTCACATGGTTCACCCTACCATGCATATTGTTCTGTTGTCCTCTGTTATCTCTCTGGGTTGTCTGCATATTGCGCTGAGGGCAAATATTGGCATAGTGTCCCAATTCTCCGCAGTTGAAGCATCCACTGGGGTGAACTGGAGTAGTGTTCCTTACAGGTGCACTTGAACGATTCTGATGAGGATTTGGAGCCTGAGGTGTCATTGGGTTGGATTCTTCGGGTTCATCAAACGAACGGTACTGTTGACTTTGTCCATGGCCTCTACCTGGTGTGCTAGAACGAAACTGAGAGTCTTGCGATGAGTTGTAACGAGGGCGGGTGTTACTGCTAGATTGACCTTGAGATTGAAACTTGCGCTTCTGTTCACGAAGTTCCTTGCGTTTATTCTCCAAACCTATAGCCTTATTGAGTAACATCTGAAAGTTAAGAAATGTGTGGCTCTGCAACTGATAGTTAAGTGGCCCTATCAATCCATCGAGAAAGCGTTCTTGTCTCTTGGCATCCGTGTTGACTTCATCTGGTGCATAGCGGGACAAATGAGTAAACCGATCCGGATACTCACTAACGGTCATGTTACCTTGCTTTAGAGCTAGAAATTCCTTCTTCTTCACTTCTTCACACCGAACCGGGATGTGATGTGTACGAAAACTCTCCCGGAACTCTTGCCAAGTAATGGTGTCGGCGAAGCATGTGCGACGGTGTAAGCATCCCACCAATCGCGGCCGCACCTTCCAAACGTCCCGAGGCATACAAGACCTTCTCACGATCATTGCATTGGGTGATATTCGCATCTTGTTGATGGTCTTGAGCCAATCATCGGCATCGAGGGGATCCACGAATGAGAGTAAGTGGGCGGGTTGTGGCTCATGAATTCTCTATGCTTGTTCACTGGTGGTGGAGGTGGTGGGGGTCCTTGTGGTGGTGGCTGGTTCTGCTGTGCTTGTAGATTCTGAACAGTGGCGGTGAGGTTCTGAATTAATTGCATCTGTTCCGTAAAGAATTGCTGCATCGCGGGATCCATCGCTAACTCTTGTAAAGGAGGGAACTTGATTCAACTGATTGACGATGAACGGAATATCCTGTCCAGCTCCTGACCTGATGTTTACCATTTGATTGTTAGAGAGAAAAGTTTTCTGATAGGAAGTTGAATTGATAAAGGTGAATCAGAGAAAAGGGGCTAAGATTCAAATTTTAACTTTAATTATTTTATTGATGTATTTGTGGCCATCACTCCACAAAAACATTTCAATCAAGTCAAAGATCCAAATCATGCATGTTTACAATCAACAAGCATTAACATCGCACGTCCTCACAAGAACGGCTCTATCGAAACGAAACTGGTAGAAAGGGTAGGCAACCTAAGAATGTATCCTATAAAACACGTGTGGTAGTTCAAGGTGGGAGAACAAGAATCAGACTCAGTGTAGAAGAAAACAAAAGATTTGATTTTGTTTAGAGAATAAAGAATAAAATATTATTTTTTTTAAGCGTAAATAAGATATTTTGAATGTTAGAAGGGCTTCCTAGAAAGAGAGTCCTTAATATCGACCATTTCTATCTGAGGCTGCGTCCTACAGTCAGCAACGCTCTGATACCACTCTGTCACACCCGATTTTCCGTAGAAAACCGAATGCATCTCATATGTGTGCCAGGTTCACAATTTCACACATATGATAGACTCATGAGTGTAATATCACAAGACATTGCTCAAAATGTACAGAAAAGGTTTATTAACTTTTATTACACTCACGAAGGTAGACACAAATGTCTTTACACGAACATCGATAACTATGAAGACGCGACTCCATCTTCATCTTCCACAGGCATCTGACTGGTTGATCGCATCCTCAGAACTCCTCGTAGTCGGTGAAGTACTCCACTCCAGGGTTCTTCTCTGAACAGCGTAAGCAAGGATGAGTACACTTATGGTTGGTACTCAGCAAGGCCACGAAATAACCGAAAGCAATATTAATCCGTCTTTAGGTTCAATTAATCATGTGAGGGTCCGGAGCCGCTCTTGACCGTGAGCACGGCTGATCGATCGTTTTCACTCTGCAGAGGTTGTACACTTTACCCACAGTTCGTGTTCCCCATCTTGCCCGGGTTTGCAAAGCCCTTAAACACTTCCGAGGTGAGTGGCAAGGGGTTCACTACGAAGCCTTTACAAAGGTATACAAAAGACTAACGACCCGCATAGTTACAGATCAGGGCGGACCATAACCCTCCCTAGTGGTCAGCACCTTAGCAAAGGCTGCTACCCCAAAAGGACCGGGCTATACCCCTGCAACCCGGATCCCCCTCTCGCTCCTTTCGGAAAAGGGCCATCAGATCAATCGCACACCTAATTAATTGGCTAAGCCAGAGCCATATGGACTGTGGTTGCACTGTTTTCCTGGGTGGTTCTCCATGTTCCGATTAATTTATAATGTTCTTGATTAAAGCATAGGTAGAAGGGTGGTTAGGGTCACTTGCCTTTCTCCAACGATAAGCTACTTTCCTTATCTGCAAAGCTCTGCACTTGAACTTCCTCGAACGGCGTGTTGGCTACGATCATGCAAGAAAACATACAATAAATAAAACAATACATCAAACATTACCAAAAGGTTAAAACAAGCTTTTAGAAATGATGGGCTCGGAGAGACGATCGCGTGGACACCAAGAACGCGTAAAACGGAGCTAGGATGAAAAAGTTATGGCTGAAACAAGGTTCGGGGGCTAAATTGTGAATATCTGAAAGTTTTAGGGGTTTTCTGGAAGATTTCAGGGACCTAAACATAAATATGGGTGAAACTAGAAGGTCTAACATGTAAAAGGTTAAGGATAGGCTATCAAACATGAAAACTATGGAGATCAGGGGCCTAGATGTAAAAATCAGGACCTAGTTGTAAGGCTTTTATATAGGTGGAAGGATATTTTTGTAATATTAAAAACCGCAGGGTCCTTTTTGCAAAAGTGCCTGGGCGGCCGGCGGGTGGGCTGTGCTGGCGACGCGTGGCGGCTTGTGGTTGGCTGGCTGACGCAAGCGATGACGTAAGCATGACGTCAGCGGTGACGCAGGGCTGTGGACCGGCGCCCGTGGACCCGGTCCACCGGTCCACGGTGGACCACTGAAGGGGTATGCGATCCCTTTTAATCTGGACCGTCCGCCGCGATCGGACGGCCCAGATGCCACACAGGCGGCAGCGGCGGCGGGAGGCGGCCGGCGGCGGCGCGCGCGGCGGCGGCGGCCGGCGGCGGCTCGCCGAGCAACGCCGGGAAAGAGCTCCGGTGCGCCATTTTCGACGGCGAGGGCATGGAGAGGAAGAGGAGAAGGAGAGGAATCTCACCGGTGTCTTGGAGAGGAGGGAGGGAGGCCGTAGGAGGAGATCGGCGGCGAGGGCGGCGGTGGCGGCGGCGCTCCGCGGCGCGCGCGCGCGTGGAGAGCGAGGAGGGAAGGGAAGGGGCGCTGGGTGATGAGGAGATGGTGCTGTCCCTTTTATAGCTCGGAAAGGGGAGGGAGAAAGGCGCGGAGGCGGTAGATTGGGAGCTCGCCGGCCGGCCATTAATGGCGGCGGCGGCTCGGCTCGGTGCGGCAGTTACGGGGAGTGGAAGGGCCGGGGATGGCGGTGGGTGAGTGCGGTGTGAGTGCGGCGGGGAGGCGGAGCGGCGCGGGGAAGCCGGGGGAGGCGGACGGCGCGGGTAGCGGCGGCGCCGGGGACGGGCGGCGCGGCCGGGCGGGGGAAGAAGAGGCGCGGCTGAGGTAGAGGAAGAGCCCGACAGGTGGGCCCCACCTGTCGGCGAGAGGGAGAGAGAGGAGAGGGGAGGCGGCGGGGGCCGGCTTGGGCCGGAAGTAGATGGGCCGCGGGTTTGGCTCGGTGGATAGGTTAGTTTTGTTTTTTTTTTTTCTTTTTCCTTTTCTTTTCCAATCCTTTTCAAACCAAATTCAAATTCAAATCTTTTCAACTTTTCAAATTGAAATTTTAACACAAATTTATTCAAATATTTTAAGACTTTTAGAAAACTTTTTCAAACATTTTTAAATTCAAACTTTCAACCTCTTTTCATTTTTTTTAATTCAAATTTTTATTCCAATTTTCACAGTTATTTTTAAGGACTTTTCACAATAATTTTTAAGACTTTTCACAAGTGTTTTTTAAGACCTTTTTAAAACCACACCACAACCAAAACTCATGCATTTCAACATGATGCACAATCACTTGTTTGATTCTAATTATTTAATGTTGTTTAATTTAATTAAAGGAAAATTTATTTATTCAAATTTATTAAATCCTTAGAAAATAAAACTAAACCTTGTTTCTAGCAATATTATATTGTGATGGAATTTTCGGGTGTTACAATGGCGTCGTTTGTTCAGATGTGGAAAGGCTTTTGAGGTGTTTGGGGTCTTAGGGGAGTTTCTGGACAGAATCGGTCTGACCGGTTTGCCTAACCGCTCTGACCGGTTTCCCCTACCTGCGTGAGGCTAAGTCCAATAGAAGCGGTCTGACCGGTTTCAGAAACCAGCCTGACCGGTTTGGTCTGCCAGCAGCCGTGTCGTGTGTGGTTCCGCTGCGTGTGTGGGTTGAGGCTGTTGGTTGGGTCTTGCTCCTAGGTTCAGTAGCACTCCAGTGGCTACGTGAACTTGGCAAGAGAAGCTTGCGGAGGTGCACGAGTGAATTTGGCTTCATAGGCTGAATTCTTGAATAGAATTTTTATCGGCTCCCATTCACTCCCCCCTCTCTCTGGTTCGCCGTTTCGGTCATTCAAGTGGTATCAGAGCCAGGTTCGGGTCTTTATTGACTCTAACCAGTCTAAGATCCATGGATGGCGTACCAGGAACGGGGTTCAGGTCCTCCACACTTCGATGGAAAGAACTACCAGATGTGGAGTAAGCGGATGGGTGCGTTCCTCCGTGGAAAGGGTCAGATCCTTTGGGATGTCACGGTGGACACAGGCTATGTCCAACCGATGGACTTCCTCGCTCCAGGATCAAGGGACAGTTTCGATGCCAACAATAAGGCGGTCGACTACTTGTTTCGTGCTTTGTGTTAGCTTGAGTTCGATCGGGTGCACACCGAGCACTTGGCTTGTAGGATTTGGGCGGTATTGAAGGAGGCTCATGTTGGGACGCCCAGGTTCAGGCACGGATGTATGCGACCTACCGAAGAGAGTACGAGAACTTCACTCATCTCCCGGTGAGTCCATCGATGCCTTGTTTCAGAGGTTCACGGTGGTTGTGAACAACATGAGGGCCAATGTGGACGTGCTCCCGTACGATGATCATGATAGAGCGGTCAAGCTCTTACACTCTTTGGATCGTACGATTTGGGGCGGAAAGTTCGAGGCCATTGTGGAGTCGGAGAAGTATGACACTCTGACGGTGAACGAGCTGTTCTCGAAGCTCAAGTCGGCTGAGGTGGATAGGGGCATGACTGCCAAGCTCGAGGGACCGACTGATTCCCATAGTCTTGCCCTCGTTGGTGGTTTCAAAGGAAAGGCTAACTCTAACCCATCCATCAGGATGTTCTCTTTTTCCTCTTTGATGTCTATGCCAGATGAGGAGTTTGATGACCTTGGAGAGGATGAGCTGGCGCTGTTGACGAGGAGGTTCGAGAGGCTGCACGAGAACCGGGTGAACATGAGGAGGAACACGAGGACATGCTTCCAGTGTGGCAAGCCGGGACACTTCGTCGCCGACTGCCCGGAGAAGGTCGAGAACAAGGACGGCTACAAGCACAAGCCGAGGAACGATGGCAAGTACCGGTCGAGGTGCGACCACAAGAGCAAGCACAAGAACAAGTAGAAGGACGAGCGATGATCGAGGAAGAAGGAGAGCCGAGGCTAGGCCCGAGCGATGGTTGGAGCGAGCGACGTCGACTCCAGTTCCGCGTACTCCACCTCGAGCTCGAGCAGCAGTGAAGATGAAGGTGATCGTCGCAAGAACAAGAAGTCGTCCAAGAACCTGAGCGGGCTGAGCTGCTTCACGAGAGATGGCTTCTGCACCATGGCGCTGAGCTCCGGCAGCAAGAAGAGCACACAGAGCGACTCGGACTCTGAGTCCGACGACGAGGTGCGTGATGAACTTCCCTTCTTGCGCCGGAGAATGAGAGGCTTGGCTCTTTGCTTGATAACCGTGATGACATGCTTAGAGAGGCCAAGAAAATGAGAAAAGAGCTTAGGGCTTCACTCGAGGATGCTAGGACTAGAGTGGCTGAGCTAGAGACATAGGTGCTTGATAGCAAGCTTGAGATTGATTCCCTTAAGGCTAGCCCTGTTGTTTCGGATGAGAATGATTGTGCTGATTGCTCCATATGTCTTGCTGACCTTGCTTTGTTTAAAGAGAAGCATGCCTCCAAGTGTGAGGAACTAGATGTGCTTAGGGTTGAAGTGGCTGAGCTTAAGTCTAGACCTGCTTTGCTAGGTGCTTGCACTTCTTGCCCTGTTTTGTATGCTAAGATTGATGAGATGCATGCTTACACTAGTTCTCTTGAGGCTAAATTGAAGGAACCCATGCCTACATCTTGCTCTACCTATGAAATGCATGCATTGAAAAATTTGGAACTTGCACATTATGTTGATCGTTTGCAGGATGAGAATGATGACTTGAGGAAGTTGATGGGTTGGTTGTCCGGTCATGAGCCTCAGTTGAGGATGATGATCGAGGCTTTTAAGAGGCAAGATGGTGAGGGACTTGGGGCAAGCAAGGTTGGTGAGGGAAGTGGAGAGAATATCCCAGAGCCACCAAAAACCCACCGCAAAAATGATTTCCCTCCAAAACCCAACCATCTTAGGAACTGACTAGACACAACCCCAGCTCCACCCATATTTCCTACACCCACAAATGATCTCCAAAAGCCCATCAAGTTCGTGAGCACTACCGGGAAAGTGTTCTTTGGGAAAGTAAGTGAGAAGGCTAGTGGGGAGAAATCGGTGGAGGAGTTGAGTGGAGAGAAACCATGTGAGCAGCCCCAATCCAAGCCCAAAACTAAGCTTGTGAGGTTCCATTGTGGCTATTGTGGAAGGGATGGCCATAAAGATGAGTTTTGCTTCAAGAGGAAGCGAGAGGAGCGAATGGCGAAGGAGTGAGCTAACGGGGACAAGTATCACCTCTCCAGTGGTGCACTTAAGTCTCGTGTGCAGATGCCCAGGGCCAAGGCGAGTGTGAGGATAGTTCCGGCTTGGGGTGAGCGAAAGAGTGCAGGAGGTGCTGCTGGAGGAGTGAAACCGGTCAGACCGGTTTTGGAACCGGTCAGACCGGTTTGGGGTCTGCAGAATGACCAGTTTGGTTTCCGTGCTCGTACAGGTGCGAGGGTTGTTTCTGGAGGTCGTGGTTCTGGTGGTTGGGCTGGAGAGTTTGCAGGTGGTCAGGTTGCTAGGCGTTCTCCCCCTCGAGTTCACTACGGGGATGGGAGGAGTCGTAGCTTTGAGAAGGAGAGGAGGGACGGTCCACGGGTTCTCTTTCGTGGTTTTGGTCCTCCTCCAGGCAGAGAGGGGTGGTTCCCTCGGGGTGGTTATCGTGGTGGTGTTCGTGGAGGTAGTTTTGGTAGGAGAGATGCTTTGGTTGGTGCTAACCCCACTTTCGAGCAAATGGCTCGGCACTCGGTTTTACTCTTTTGGTACTAACCCCGGTCTTCGAGTCGTTTGTTCGCTCACGTGCTCGTTTTTGAATTTCAGGTGGGAGACTTGAAGAACATTTGGTTGATTGACTCCGGTTGCTCGAGGCACATGACCGGAGACAGGGGGTGGTTCTCAAGTCTCGTCCCGGTGGTGACAAAGAGGTACATCACCTTTGGGGACAATGGGCGTGGGCCTGTGCTTTCAGAAGGTGAGATCAAAGTGAGTGACAAGATCACTCTGAGGCGTGTTGCTCTTGTTCAATCGCTAAGGTACAATTTGCTTTCTGTGTCCCAGTTGTTGGATGAGGGCTTTGAGGTGTTGTTTCGGCCAGGTGGTTCTCGGATTTTGGACTCTCGAGGGGACCTTGTATGTATGGTCGTTCCCGAGGGTCAAGTGTTTCGTGCTGATTTTTCTCAGTCTTCGGGTGTGGAGCGTTATTTCTTGGCTGGTTCTTCGAGTTAGTTGTGGAAGTGGCATAGGAAGTTGGGTCACTTGAGCTTTGACCTTTTGTCTCGCTTGAGTAAACTCAATTTGGTCCGAGGATTGCCACGGTTGAGGCTTGAGAAAGAGTTGGTTTGTGCGCCTTGTAGGCATGCTAAGATGGTGGCCTCTTCTCACCCGCCTCTCACCGATGTGATGACTGAGCGTCCATGCGAGCTGCTCCATATGGACCTTGTTAGCCCAGCTCGTGTGCGATCTGCGGGTGGGAAGTGGTATGTCCTTGTTGTGGTGGACGACTATTCTCGGTATGCGTGGGTGTTCTTTCTGGAGGATAAGGGGGAGACGTTTGGTTTTGTTTGAGATCTAGTCTTGAGGTTGAGGAAGGAGAGGCACGGAGATGCCATACGAGCTATCCGCAGTGATAATGGCTCGGAATTCAGAAACTCTCGTTTTGAAACCTTTTGCCATGACTTGGGTCTTGAGCACCAGTTTTCGAGTCCGTATACGCCTCCCTAGAACGGTGTTGTGGAAAGGAAGAACAGGACCTTGTGCGAGATGGCTCGGACGATGCTTGATGAGCATAGGACTCCGATGAGGTATTGGGCTGAGGCGGTGAATACCGCGTGCTATGTGTCGAACAGGATATACCTCAGAGTGCACAAGAAGAAGACATGCTATGAGTTGATGCATGGTCGCACACCCAAGGTGAGTCACTTCCATGTCTTTGGTTGCAAGTGTTTCATTCTGAAGAAAGGTAGGAAGTTGGATAAGTTTGAGGCTAGGTCTGTCGATGGCATTTTCTTCGGTTATGCATCTCATTCTAGAGCATATTGTGTGCTCAATCTTGAAACTAACCAAATCGTGGAGACTTGTGAGGTAACCTTCGACGAGACAGAGCCACGTAGTCAGCTTGTTTTTGAGTGTGCAGGTGATGATGAGCTTGGCAAGGAGATCTTTCAGGAGGAGGAGCACGAACATGGTGATGATGAAGATGGAGGTGTGGTGCCCCCGGCTGAACATGTACCCACTACTTCGACTACGGTGATGGACGGACCCTCTACTACACCTACGATGACAAATCAAGAACGAGGAGAAGCTGATGTTGAGGGGGAGGTAGAATCGAGGCGAGAACCTCCCCGGCGAGTACAAGTGGATCACCCAGCTTCAAGGATCATCGGCGACATGAATGAACGCACTACACGGTCGAGGGTTCGGAACAATTCTCACTTTGCTCATGCTGCGTTTGTTGCTACTTTTAAGCCCAAAGACATTGGACACGCACTATCTGATCACAATTGGGTTAATTCGATGCATGAGGAGTTTGAGAACTTTGAGAGGAATCAGGTGTGGGAGTTGGTTGACCCTTCCCCAGGGTGTAAGCCGATTGGTACAAAGTGGGTGTGGAAGAACAAAGAGGGAGAGAAGGGTGAGGTTGTGAGGAACAAGTCGAGGCTTGTTGCTCAGGGGTTCAGTCAGAAGGAGGGGATCGACTACGAGGAGACCTTTGCTCCCGTAGCCCGTTTGGAGGCGATTAGGATCCTTCTAGCCTTTTCCGTGGCTAAAGGGTTCAAGTTGCACCAAATGGATGTGAAGAGTGCTTTCCTGAATGGTGTGTTGGAGGAAGAAGTGTATGTGAGGCAGCCTCCGGGGTTTGAGAGTGAGAGGTACCCCTACCGGGTGTACAAGTTGAGGAAGGCGCTGTATGGGCTGAAGCAGGCGCCTAGAGCTTGGTATGGCAGGTTGAGGGGGTTCTTGTTTGAGAGGTTTTGAGATGGGGAAGGTCGATCGGACCTTGTTTTTGCCGAGGCGGGCGAGAGATATCCCGATTGTGCGGGTGTACGTGGATGATATTGTCTTTGGTGGCTCGTCTAACTCTCTTGTTGCAAGGTTTGCAGATGATATGAGAAGGGAATTTGAGATGAGCATGATGGGCGAGTTGCAGTTCTTCCTCGGGCTACAAATCAAGCAATCAAAGGAAGGAACATTTGTGCACCAGGCTAAGTACACCAAGGACATTGTGAGGAAGTTCAAGATGGAGGATTCCAAGGCTATGACGACGCCGATGAGTACGACTACAGCTCTTGATGCGGATGAGAAAGGTGAACACGTGGACTAGAAGGAGTACCGGAGCATGATCGGGTCACTCCTCTACTTGACGGCGACGAGGCCGGACATACAGTTCTCGGTGTGTCTGTGCGCTCGTTTTCAAGCGTCTCTGAGGACTTCGCATCGGCAAGTGGTGAAGCGAATTTTCAGGTACTTGCGTCATACTCCCGACTTCGGCCTTTGGTATTCCGCGTCCTCTTCTTTGGCGCTTCATGGTTTTTCAGACGCGGATTTTGCCGGGTGTCGGTTGGATAGGAAGTCCACTTCTGGGACTTGCCAGTTTTTGGGTTCTTCTTTGGTGTCTTGGTCTTCCCGCAAGCAATCGAGTGTTGCTCAATCCACTACCGAGGCCGAATATGTTGCCGCTGCTAGTTGTTGCTCTCAGCTCCTTTGGATCACCTACACCATGAGTGACTTTGGTGAGGAGTATACCCATGTCCCACTTCAACGTGATAGCACCAGTGCCATAAGTGTTGCAAAGAACCCAGTGCTCCATTCCAAAACCAAACACATAGAAGTGAGGTATCATTTCCTGAGAGACAACGTAGAGAAAGGGAAGATAGCTTTGATCCATGTACCCACACATGACCAACTAGCCGATATTTTCACCAAACCCCTAGATCAAGCAACTTTCACTCGTTTGCAGGGGGAACTTGGTGTGTGTTTGATTTCTTGAGTTGGGTGTGTGGGTGCTCCTTTGTAGCATATGTATAGTTTCCTTTGTGCATTTCTTGCATGGCATATGTAACATGATGTATAGGCATCCTTGTATCTTAGATTGCATGCATTTTGTATCATATGCATTGGTTAGGAAAAGCTTCTCTCATATACATTTTCACCATGGAATGAGATATATGTCTTTGTGAGCTTGTTTGGTATGCTATGGTTAGTTTGACTTAGCTCTTGATGATCTTGATGAATAATCCATGCTTGATGGCTATGTTTTGAAAAATTGTCACATGTATGCTCTCTCGTGTGTAAATGCCTTTATATGATCTTGACATGTTTTAGTGGCTTGGCTATGCTTAATTTGTGGTTGGATAGCTAGTTTATTGATCATATAGGGCCAAAGGCTCATTTGCCATCATGAATGTTTAGCCCTCTTGCCTTATCTTGTGCAGGGGCATAAGTTCCTTTTTGTCGCAAAGACATTTCATGTAACAAATTTGAATATGAAAATGAAATGTAAAATGCTTGGAAAATGTGCTCCCATGTCATATGTGCTGAATTTAATTTGCTTTGGGTGCTAAACTGTTGCATGATGCCTACCAATGAGAAGTCTCATACATAGAAGTAGGCACATGGCTCGGTGGCTTTGACATGACATGAGGTGCTTGTGGGTGTTTATGATGGTCTTTTGATTAGAATGGTTGTCCTAGCATGAAGTTTGTGTGGCTTTGCCATTTTGGCATGTTTTGCTCATGTTTAGGTTTTTGCTTGTGAGAGGTAACTTTTCGCAAAATTACTCAAATCCTTGTTAGCCTTGTCCAATGGTTGTGAAACTTGGTGATCATGTAGTTGAGGTCCATACGAACCTGTAAAGTATCTAACTTGCTCATTTCGACATGTGTAGCATCTTGTGATGAATTTTGTATACTTGAGAAGCTCTAGTTTGCATTTGTGCCTTGATTCATGCATTGGCAACAAGGGGGAGAAAGGAAGGTGGAGAAAAGTTGCTTTGTACCCCTGGAACCCATCCCAAGTGTCAAGGGGGAGGTTGTGCAATTCTTTTGCATTTTTGGCTTTTTGGGTGTGGTCTGCTGTGTGAAATCGGTCTGACCGGCTTTGGAAACCGGCCTGACCGGTTTTGGTGGAACCGGCCTGACCGGGTATGGGAACCGGACTGACCGGTTTGTGCCCAGAGTTGGCACTTGATCAGGGGGAGCATGCATATGTGCAGGGGGAGCTCTTGCGTGCTTTGGTGGTTTGCGCTCTTTGCTTGAGCTTTGTTTTGTCTCGGATGTGTCGAGCCGTTGCCCTTGCCTAAGGGGTCCGAGACTTGTCTTCTTCAAGTGATCTTGCTCTTTGTCTTTGTTTGGCTTTCGATCACTTGTTGAAGTTTTTCTTTTTGTTTCTTTTCTGTTTTCCTTTTCTCTTTATTTACCAAATGTGTGTGTTGTCAATGCACTCATCAAGGGGGAGATTGAGGACCATGTGTGGTTCGAGGACCGGTGGATGGTCGCTTCCTTGTGTGATGAGTGGTTGACAACGTTGTGTGGACTGATTCTTAGCTAAGTATTGCAGGTGCAGGTTGCGGCTTGACTCGTGTTGGTGCAGGTGAAGAACAAGCGCGAAAGGTCGTTGCCGGTGAGGCCTCTAGGTGTGGAGAAGACAAGTAGGCTTCGTTCGAGGGACCCGGTCGCCAGCGGGGTCGAGTGCGGGCCGCATGGTGGCAAGAACAGCAAGATGAAGTCGGTGGACGGTTTCTTGGTTGAGCCACAAAACCAAGATCGAGCCGGGACTTCGTGGGAGCCAAGTCATGAGTGGTGATTGGCGGAGGCTACATCAAGTTCGCGGGGTTTGCGGTGGTTCACCAGAAAATCACCGGGTTACTCGGCTGAGCCACAAAGCCGAGGCCGAAGACCGGGCGTGGCTGTCTAGCCAAAACCGGCCTGACCGGTTTGGAGAACCGGTCTGACCGGTTTGGGGTCGCAGGGCGCCGGAAGCTTCGAGGCGGAGGACACACGTCGGGATCGCAAGGCTTGCGTTGAGGCTACGTAGGGTGCGGTCGCTGGGCATCCGTCCGATGGTGAAGACATCAAGAATTCCAAATCCGCCCTTGAGGGGCTTGTATCCCTAGTTAGTAGAGAAGGGCGTTTTAGACATTCGGTTGCCTCCATATAACCCAAGAGGTGAGAGGATGGCAGCCAACTCTTGGAACCCTAGCTCATTTGTTTTCCCATTTTCCTTCCTATTTTCCTTAGGTTTTCCGTAGGAATAGCAAGAGAGCTTCATGGTGAGATCTTGTTGAGAGGGATGGATGATCCGGCGGCTTGCTAGACCTTGTATGATCCTTGGTTCATGTATAGATGATTCGGCGTGGTTCCTCAAGCTTTGGATGTGTTTTTCCCGGTTGTTCTTGGTGATGATTTTCGGAGCCCTCTCTTGGTGATTTCTTTGGGTTGTTTTCAGGACCTTTCTCTTGGCGATTTGATGGGGGAAATTTGTGGGAACCCTTCGTGGTTCTTTGGGCTGTGATTCCCCTGCCAAATTCGTGAGTAAAGGTGCTCGATTTCGGGGTTTCTTGAGTTCTTGGGTTGGAAGTGCTCTTGGCGGGATTTCCTTGATTCCTCCTTTTTCGACGAGTTTTGGTGGGATTAAACTTGGCTATGGACTCCTCATGAGGTGTTCCTAATATCCCCAAAGTCTTGTTCAAGTCCGTGGAGCGATTCGGGAGATTGAGATTTGGTTTTGGGGGATTTGACCCGCGGGCTGTGTTCTTCCTGACTGTCCAGGCTAAAACCGACCTGACCGGTTTCCCAAACCGGTCTGACCGGTTTCGCCCTGTGGGCTGTCGAGAAAGATCTTTGAGCAAGGAAGTCTTTGCTGCTCCATGGCTTCGTTTGTTCAGATGTGGAAAGGCTTTTGAGGTGTTTGGGGTCTTAGGGGAGTTTCTGGACAGAATCGGTCTGACCGGTTTGCCTAACCGGTCTGACCGGTTTCCCCCCGCTCGCGTGAGGCTAAGTCCAACAGAAGCGGTCTGACCGGTTTCAGAAACCGGCCTGACCGGTTTGGTCTGCCAGCAGCCGTGTCGTGTGTGGTTCCGCTGCGTGTGTGGGTTGAGGCTGTTGGTTGGGTCTTGCTCCTAGGTTCAGTAGCACTCCAGTGGCTATGTGAACTTGGCAACAGAAGCTTGCGAAGGTGCACGAGTGAATTTGGGTTCATAGGCTGAATTCTTTAATAGAATTTTTATCGGCTCCCATTCACTCCCCCCCTCTCTGGTTCGCTGTTTCGGTCCTTCAAGCGACACCATTCCGGAGAGGAGAGGTTCGAGATGGTTGACTAGGGTTTCCCTAGCTGATGTAGGAACCTTGCATGGAACCCCACGTCGGAGTTTCCGGAGGTAGGATCAAGATCAAGGTAGGATCCCAGTGGTGATCTTGTCCATGTAATATGCTTATCCTACCACAATACAAGTGTTTGAGGTAAGCAACAACCCACAATTTCCTACTATTCCAGAGCCCGTCGATAGTTTCATCCTCTCTTATACGATTCTCATCCACCAGTGCATTCCATGCAGCCTCGGACTCTACAGGTGTCAGCAGGTGATTGATTACTGTCATCAGCTTTATCTTCAGACCATCATGTAGCTTGTACAATTTTTTCAGCTATGCTTTATACTTCTTCAGCATGTGCCAACGACACAATCTGTGCTGGGTTTTCTTGAACACCATCTTGATCGCTGCCGCCATTGCATTGTCCTGATATGTAAAATGATACAAGTGACAGTTACCAAAAAAATCTACATCCTGTACCACTCAAAAAAATTCTTGTAGTAACAAATCTTACCTGTAAGTATGCACCTTGGGTCACAACTACCAGACATACAGTTTTGGAACGTCTCAAACAACCACTCGAATGTGTTAGCTTGCTCATCCTGCAATAGTGCTTGACCGAACACAACATTCTGCAGTTGATGGTTTGACCCGACAAACATAGCTAAAGGCATGCTATACATGTTGGTTTTGTACGTGGTATCGAATGTAACCACATCTCGAAAATCTCTATATTTTGCACGTTGGCTTGCATGACTCCAAAACACATTCTTGATCACATTATTACTATCCACCTGCACTTCGTGGTAGAAGTATTCATTGTGAGCCTTCATCTCTTTGAAGAACTGAAGTAGCTTGGGTATATCATTTTCCTTCTCCTCCCTGACAGCGGCAGCCTTCCTAAAATTGAGAAAAACAACACCTTAATTTACTATAATTTCCATTTATGATAACCTAATTAATTAGCATATATTTCATTCTGTAGGCAATACCTATTTATCAAGTCCATTTCAGTGAATGTAAAGTTCTGACGACCACCATATAATTTTGGCAACACGTTTATTGTAGTGTTGTGACAAGCATCCCACCAATGCATCTGATCAACAATTCCCATGACAACAGGGTCCTTGCTATTCTGTGTCCTCAGGAATTGAGTATATGTCGGTGATGGGTTCAATGGGTGAGTGTGCTCCAACTTTATCCGCTCAAAGAATCAATAACCTTTCTTCTCATTTTTTTAATCTTAACAAAAGCTTTGCATTTACACCTCATTGACATTTTCTCAGGTACCTTCTCCTCACCAGGCTTGTAGTAATCCCAGTGCCCTTGTCTATTGCACGACAGCTCTAGTACTATCTTTCTATGCTTGGTTATGCGCACTGAAAATCCCGCCTTGCCCGCGTAGTGATAGTAAAACTCTTTCGCCTCATCCTGCTCGCAAAATGACGTTCCTCATCAGGGACAATTGTGGCAGGAAGTAAGGGGTCCTGAAGCAACATACAATAAATCACAATCTATGTCCATAATTCCGGAAGTAAAAAGGGAAATTGATAAAAAAAGACACTTGAAACTGCAATTAGTTCTCACTGACTTGCGTATCCCAACATAAAATTTTCACCACGTTGTGAGGAATCGGATGCCCGTTAGCCTAAGAGGGGGAGGGGGTGAATTAGGCAACTAAAAACCTTAACCTATGGCTTCACTAATTTTGCGCGAAGGTAAACTAGAACATACTATCTATATGTGCAACTATGGTTGTTCTAGTGTGAAACTCCCATCCCAAAAGAAGGTTTGCAACCTATAGCCAATCCTAGCATGATACTACTCTAGGAAAGTAGAGGCAAGCAAAGATTGCAATAGAGTAAATGCGGAAACGTAAAGGGGATGAGAGGAAGCAAACTCTTGACACGCGATTTATCCCGTGGTATCGGTAGGCACTAAGCCACCCCTAGTCCACGTTGTTGAAGCACTCACACAAGAGTATTGCTTCCCGGTCACCAAGTCTCTCCCAAGAGCACCAACTTGACTTGCCACAAAGGCACTTGTCAAGCTCCCTTGGTCACCTTGATGCTGCCTCCACTAAGGAGCTTCTCCACCAAGGAAGGGGGTCTCCACGTCCCCCGCACAAAAGTGTCCTCGCCGCTCCACACCAAGCCGGAGGGTCGATGACGATTGCCGGTGAGCCACTTAGGCCCCAAGGCTTCCGGCGAACCTTGTACAACTGGATTCACTCAAGAATCACCTCACAAGGTTGGCACAAACTTGCACTCACTCAGCTCTAAGCTAAGCCTAGCACTAAGCACATACACAAAGCATGCACTAAGGATGAGCAATTAAGCACTTGGATGGATTGGATATGATCTTCAATGTGTCTTGAACTCCTCTGCACTTCCACACAATCTAGCAACCTCAAATGAGTGAGTGGAGGGGGTATAAATAGCCCAAGGCATCAAACTAGCCGTTGGCTAACGTCCACTGAAAAAGGTACCGTCGGATGATCCGACGCTATGCTTTTCCAGGGCGTCGGTTCATCCGGTGCCCCTCCCACGTCACGTAGCCGTTGAGGTTTTCTGACACAACTGCTCCGACGCTATGCTCCGACGCCACGTCGGATCATCCGGTGCTGAAGGCCTCGCGTCCAAGTCGGTACTGTTAGCTTCCAACAGACCGTCGGATAGACCGACGCTATGCCTTGACCAAGGCGTCGGATCATCCGGCCTGAAGGCTTCGTCTTGGCGCGTCTCTGTATGAATTCAAACTGAGCGTCAGATAGACCGACGGGGTCCCCACTCAGACCGTCGGATCATCCGGTGCTACTGCCTTCCTTGCTCTTCCTCTGCAACTCGTCCGACGCATGTAGAAATTGGACCGTCGGTTCATCCGACGGTACCTAGGGTTTCACCCTGTGTACCAACTCGTCCGACGATTGCACCGACGCTTGTATTTAAGGGACCGTCGGTTCATCCGACGGTGTCTTCTCATTTCCTTTTCTTGCTCGGTTTTGACCCTTTGGTTTGGCATTTTTGCATGGGGTTTTCTTGCATCCTTGGGACCTAGAAATTCTACAAAGACATGCTCAAACAATATGGTTAGTCCCAATGATCATGCTGTCATGAATCACCAAAATCAAACTCCGAACAAATGGCATATGAGGCCATGTTCGCTACAATCTCCCCCTTTTTGGTGATTTATGACAACACAACCAAAGCAAGCATAAATTTGCTAGAATTGACAGAACTAGAACCACTTACAGTTGCTTGGATGCTTACCATCATCCAAACTCCCCCTAGATCAAACTTCCCCCTTTTTGATCTTATGTTCACATTCTCCCCCTTTGATCTCAAATCCTTGAAATCACTTGTAAGCATCCTTGAGCCCACTTGTAAGCTTAAGCCACACTCTTGCTTTGGTCTCACATTCTCCCCCTTTGGAATAAAATCTCCAAAAAGTCCAAAGCAAACGGGTCCAAGGAAACTAGCAAGATCTAGCAACCATAGCTCAAAAGAGAGATGTAAAATGCAAGGGAGAAAGCCACATGAACCATGATCCATATGTATGATATCGATGAAGATACCATATGTGAGAATAACTAAGGTGGATCACATGCTCATGAGACTAGCATGATACAAACTAAGCTCCCCCTAAGTGTGTGCATAAAAAGAATACCACTTGTAAGACAAGGGTAGTGAGAAACAAGTGCACAACTACAAACTTGTAAAACAAGGAAGCTTAGAGCATATCATGCAAAGAGGTAGCTTAAGGAACAAGAGATAAGACAAATGGGTTCTTGTTACATTACCACTTGTAGATATCACTTGTAGTCTTTTGATCATTGCATACCTCCGGGGGATGATCTTCTCTACCTTGTTGGCACCACATTGAGATGAGCCACTTGGAAATGATATCACTAGGTGACACCACTTGAAAGAAGCTTGTATAGAAGACACTTGGGGTACCACAAGGATTAGGAATGTATGAGTACATTGCCTTTGAACTTTTACAGAGACATAAGCTCGCAAGGACATGACTCAATAGCATGAAGCTCATATTGCTATATTCACTCTTTTAGAGATGTTAGATCACATTGAGAGTGAAATAGCATTCTCTTAGAATGAAACACCGCACCGGAACGCGTCGCTAAGGGACTACATAAGATAAGCTTGAAACAATGTTAGTCCCATAACCAAACCATAGGATGAGCTCCCCCTAAATGTGTGCATTTAGTGTTTGAATCACCAACCAAATGTATGCACATTGTTTATGAAAACAAAGGGGAAGCTTACCCTATAGCTTGCTCATGATGCAAGGAGATATATATGAAAACATGCACCATGAAAGAACAAGTGTAGCTTTCCTACACACTAATCAAACCATGTAGATTGCTCATGGGTTAGCACATGACACAAGCAACCTACCATATGTAAACATTGCAACAAATGCAACCTAAACAAGGCAATGGAGCTACAATGATACAAGAGATGGGTTCTAGTTTCCATTACCTCAATCGGGGAACTTGGGCAACACATGTCCAATTCGCAAGCTTGGCTTATAGGCTTGAATCTTCTCATCTTGATTGTGCCAAGCCTCCCAAGTCCCCGCTCTTTAAGGCCTTCAAGTAGCCTTTGGAACCCAAACCATTTGAGGCCCCTTCATGTTGGTGATGACTTCCTTGGGCACCCAAATAGGTTGGTTCCAACCCCGCTCTTCCTTCATCTTCCCAACCTTGTGTGCAACCACCTTGCCATTAGCCTTCTTCTTGATGACGTAGGTGTTGCTCTTGGTCTTGTTCTTGCGGTTGGGCTTGGTGTAGATGAGGGAGCTCTTGATGGTGGGCTTCAATTTCTTCTTTACGCCCTTGTCCATCTTCTTGACAAATTGGGGGCATTTGTAGAACTTGTGCCCTTCCTCATGACACTTGTAGCAAGTCACGGTTGCACCCTTCTCAAGCTTCTTCACCATGTGATCACGGTTATCTTGAGAAGGTTGGACTTGGCTCTTCATGTCTTGAGAGATGTCCACTTGTTCTTCATCGTTCTTGCCCTTGCCCATCAAGTTTGCCAACCTCTCTCGGAGCCATTTCACTTCTTGCTTGAGCTCATCATTTTCCTTGCCTATGAGATAATCACATGATTCTACAACAACATTCTCATGGCAAGATGGTGAGCAAGATTCATCAATTAAATCAATGCAAGAAGTTGAAGCATCTACCTTGGAGATAGGAATTGCACAAGGGATAGATGTTTCATCAAGCTCAAAGGAATTACTTGTTTTAGTCTCATTGCTCTCAAGCTTAGATTTTAGCTCATCACACTCCTTGCTAAGCAATTTGAATTTGCACAACAAATGTTCATAATTTGTAGCAATGGTGTCACTAAGATCATTGAGAGCATTGAGTTCTTTAATTTCATTAGCTTGTTGTTCAAGCATTCCTTTTTGCTCATGGATTAGCTCAACAAGATCATTGAGAGAGGTGGTGTCGGATTCGTCATCACTTACATTGCTTTCCATACCTTTGGCCATAAGGCACATGTGTGATGATGAAGGACCTTGCATGAAGCGGGTGGTGAAGTTCTTTCTTGATTCATCGCTTGAGCTAGAAGAACTTGATGCACCACTTGTCCACTCGCGGACGGCGAAGGTTGCTTCTTGCCTTGGTCTTCTCTCCTTGACCACCTTCTTCTTGGGCTTGTGCTTGATCTTGGTGAACTTGATGTGTTGATGATGACGGCCTTCTCTCAAGTGGATGTTGTAGCCGTACATGTTGACTTTCTTCACATACTTGAAGATCTTCTTCACGTACTCGGCCACCATAGATTCAACCTCTTCATCACTTGAGGAATCTTCATTGTCACCATCATCCTCACTTGAGCTTCCATGAGTAGCCATTCTACTCAACACCTTCTCTTGTCGGCTTGAGAGAGGATAGCTTGTAGTTGGAGAAGATGGTTCTTGGGGCTTTTCTTGGGGCGCCTTCTTTGACTTGGGCATTAGTTGAAGCTCATGTGTCATGATCTTGCTCAAGATATGCGATGGCTTCAAATCTTCGAGCTTCTTCTCGTAGATGATTGCTTTCACCAAGTCATAGTCGGGCTTTCGGAGACTTTGAAGGATCTTGCGGTTGATGTTCAAGTCCGTGATGTCCTTCACACCTAAGGCATTAATCTCATTGACAAGCACATTTAGGCATGAGTACATAGATTCGGCATTTTCATTAGCAAGTTGCTTAAAGCTATTGAATTCCTCAAGGAGACAACCGTAGCGTTCATTAGCAACTTCTTTTGAACCCTCATTTTGCTCCTTGATTTTTTTCCATAGCTCATGAGCATTTTCACAAGTAAAAACTCTATTGAAAACGCCTACATCTAGTGAGGACAAAATGATACTCTTAGCAATCACATCAAATTGCTTTTCCTTTCTAGTACCATTTTTCATGCCCTCATCGGTGACTCTCCAAACATCAAGGTCCCTTGCTTGGAGATAGGCCTCCATGAGAACCTTCCACCGAGGATAGCCCGTGCCATCGAAATGTGGAGCCAAACCTAAGGTATCCACCCCTTTCATTCCTCTATAGAGCAACTCACTAGGCGGTGAAGCCTAACCGTTCCAATGAGCCGGTTTTCACAACTTACCAATCGAATTGGCGTATCCTTGTGAAGGAAGTGAGTCCCGGCTCTGATACCACTTGTGAGGAATCGGATGCTCGTTAGCCTAAGAGGGGGAGGGGGTGAATTAGGCAACTAAAAACCTTAACCTATGACTTCACTAATTTTGCGCAAAGGTAAACTAGAACATACTATCTATATGTGCAACTATGGTTGCTCTAGTGTGAAACTCCCATCCCAAAAGAAGGTTTGCAACCTATAGCCAATCCTAGCATGATACTACTCTAGGAAAGTAGAGGCAAGCAAAGATTGCAATAGAGTAAATGCGGAAACATAAAGGGGATGAGAGGAAGCAAACTCTTGACACGCGATTTATCCCGTGGTATCGGTAGGCACTAAGCCACCCCTAGTCCACGTTGTTGAAGCACTCACACAAGAGTATTGCTTCCCGGTCACCAAGTCTCTCCCAAGAGCACCAACTTGACTTGCCACAAAGGCACTTGTCAAGCTCCCTTGGTCACCTTGATGCTGCCTCCACTAAGGAGCTTCTCCACCAAGGAAGGGGGTCTCCACGTCCCCCGCACAAAAGTGTCCTCGCCGCTCCACACCAAGCCGGAGGGTCGATGACGATTGCCGGTGAGCCACTTAGGCCCCAAGGCTCCCGGCGAACCTTGTACAACTGGATTCACTCAAGAATCACCTCACAAGGTTGGCACAACCTTGCACTCACTCAGCTCTAAGCTAAGCCTAGCACTAAGCACATACACAAAGCATGCACTAAGGATGAGCAATTAAGCACTTGGATGGATTGGATATGATCTTCAATGTGTCTTGAACTCCTCTGCACTTCCACACAATCCAGCAACCTCAAATGAGTGAGTGGAGGGGGTATAAATAGCCCAAGGCATCAAACTAGCCGTTGGCTAACGTCCACTGAAAAAGGTACCGTCGGATGATCCGACGCTATGCTTTTCCGGGCGTCGGTTCATCCGCCGCCCCTCCCACGTCACGTAGCCGTTGAGGTTTTCTCGACACAACGCTCCGACGCTATGCTCCGACGCCACGTCGGATCATCCGTGCCGAAGGCCTCGCGTCCAAGTCGGTGCATCGTTAGCTTCCAACGGACCATCGGATAGACCGACGCTATGCCTTGACCAAGGCGTCGGATCATCCGGTGCTGAAGGCTTCATCTTGGCGCGTCTCTGTATGAATTCAAACTGAGCGTCGGATAGACCGACGGGGTCCCCACTCAGACCGTCGGATCATCCGGTGCTACTGCCTTCCTTGCTCTTCCTCTGCAACTCGTCCGACGCATGTAGAAATTTCACCCTGTGTACCAACTCGTCCGACGATTGCACCGACGCATGTATTTGAGGGACCGTCGGTTCATCCGACGGTGTCTTCTTTTTTCCTTTTCTTGCTCGGTTTTGACCCTTTGTTTTGACATTTTTGCATGGGGTTTTCTTGCATCTTTGGGACCTAGAAATGTCTACAAAGACATGCTCAAACAATATGGTTAGTCCCAATGATCATGCTGTCATGAATCACCAAAATCAAACTCCGAACAAATGGCATATGAGGCCATGTTCGCTACACACGTCCCCCACCATGTCCAGCAAATGACGTCTCACAGGAAACCAGTAAACTGATTACCAGACATGTACGCAGTCCATTTTGCAAGCTTAGAACACTCACATGCATGTACGTCCACTCCGCTTCAAAAGTCACCATGCTCCCAGGTGAAACGGATTGGAGTGGAGTCACTGCGGCCAGCCGCACGGGATTTAATTGCTGCTGGTGTTGCCGACAGCAATGGCGAAGTGAAAGATGATCATGCATGAGTACGTTGCAACGTCGATGTTGCAGCCGGCGGAGTCGGACATCCTTTCTCCATCGACTCCGGCAGCAGTGCAGTTGGGGCAGGGAGTTAAACCAAACTGGAAGGCTTAGTCGCTGAAAATGACGTCGCCCCTGCAGCGACTGGAGTTAGAGCAACTTCAGCAGCTTCCCTATCCCCTCCCCAATAGCAAAAAATAGTCATATAGGGGATGAAATTTTCTCCAGCAGATCCCCTATATCCCTCCTTTTTTCTCCATGGACTAAAAACCCCTCTCCATGCCCTCTACAGAGGGAACCTCTCCTCCACCCCTATCCGTGGGACCCACTCGAAAATACTGTAGCACCGCATCCAAGAAGCCAAACGCTCTGCGATCCCGTGCGGTGGAATCCCCGATCCGGCCATGGAGGGCACGGCGGACGCGGACACGGACCCGGCGGCCGTCACCGTGTTCTTCGGTGCCGGTGGGGAGGGGGGCCTCGGGCGCGGGGTTCGTGGAGGTGGAGACGGAGGTGTCCGGTGGGCGCGGACGGCGGCCGCGGTGGGGGCGGGCGGCCGCGGCCGGCGGAGACGGCGAAGGCGAAGGAGGCGGCGGTGAGGATGAGGCAGGTCGCCGCCGGCCGGCCCTCCGCTCCGGTCTGCTCCTCCCCTGTCCCATCCGGTGGTAGTTAAAGGAATTGACCTACATGTCGGTACCGGCGGCTCCTCCAGCAGGCCTGCTCTCCGCGCCGACCTCGCCGGCGGTTGCCTTGTTCGCGCACAAGGCGGCAGCGAGCTCCCTGCGGCGCTTGGTGAGGCTGCGTCGTACTTGTGGGCGTTCTGGTGGTCGCCTAGCGCCTGCGAGCTGCAGAACTTGCGGGAACCACATATCAGACCCGGGAGCAGAGCAGAGCAGCGATTGGAATTGCTCCCGGAACAGCGGCACGGCAATGTTAGAACTCCACACACATAACGCAGGTGCCGAGGAGAGGTGATGGTTGAGCACGAGCGGAGCGATTTGTCAGGGTTCGGCATCATCAGCAGTCGAGCACAAGTGGAGAGATAGCAAGAAATGCAAGGAGAGCAGGAGCAAATTAATGGTGTCTGTCGAAGTCGAACGCAACCATGAGAGATGGGGGGTACGGTACCTACCTCAGGGAGTGAAGAAGCAAGCAACAGCAGCTGACCGTCTTCCATGGGGCTACTTAGTTTCTTTTAATAATTAGTGCTAGTTGGTTATAGCCATGGTCTGATGAATGTGGCACCATGATCTTGCTCTGTTCAAGCTGTTATAATCTAGCTGTTAAATTGATCAGTGGAACTCACTATTTTGTTTATTTGTTTACTCAAAAGTGTATTTCAAGTCATCCTGTTCTTTCTATTTTTTATAAAGCTACAACTATCATCAGTTGTAATTCTGACAGATTCAGCATATCTGTTGAGACTCATAATGTCCATTCTGTACATTGTGGTAATGGTATTGTTGTTAGTGGCAGTCTGCATCTAACTGTATATCGCTAAACGTGTCACCAGAAATGCAAATTATCTGTGTATGTATTTTCACGCTTGCTAAATTGGCATACATCTGGACATGTGTGGCTACATGATAATAACTAATAAGCCATCGCTTCCAGGGAGTAGACAGTTGTCTGAACCTTGCTAGGTGTGGTATGATGCCCAGAACAGGTTCCATATCATGGCATTGTTTCACAATTTCCATATAACCAAGCTCTTGCTGCCTGTGTAACTGCAAAAGGATTTCACAGTTTGATCGAAGCTATTTAGTGCCTGTGTAACTGCAACAGGAGTTCCTATGTGTATGTGTGGAGGTCTATCTTCTACAAAGAACATCTCATGATTAGTATTTAGTATTTATTTGTACCAAGCAAAACTACATGTTACTGATCTGAAACTGATCTTTCAAGCTTGTTTATCAAAATGTACTACCCTTGGGCAGAACCACATATCGGAGATATTAAAGACCCAGCCCCTTTCTCGGCTCGAGAGCAATTGAGGCATCGGTGGCCCTTTGCCTGCTCGCCACGTCGCTCTCGGCAGAGGCCGCACTCGCCTCCATCGCGCAAGAGCCTGGCAGTTGAGGTGCTCCACCACACTGCGTGAGCTTGGTTCATGGTAGATCAGGCTGCCTAGATGATTCCGTGACTGCTTCTGCCCTGGACCGAGTGCACAGGACACCCCCTCCCACCACCCCAACCAGCCAACCCCCATCCGCACCTAGCCCGAAACCCTAGGTTTCCACTCACATCTCCCCGCCGCCCACTCTCTCCCTCTTTTCTCCTCCCTGCCGCTGCCCTCCCTCTCCCTGGTCTCTTGCTCTCCGCCTCCCCTTCCCCTTCCCCTTCTCCCTCTCCTCATGCCTCCACCGCTCTCCCCGCCACCACCTCTCCCTTCTATCTGCCGCCGCTCGCTCCCACGGGATCCGGATCCAGCGGGGGGGGGGGGGGGGGGGGCAGAGGTGCCCCCTTCCCTCTGTCTGGCTCTGCCTCGGAGCTCAACCGCGCTGCCCCCTCCTCCAGCACAGACCGTTGCGTCCTGGAGCGACGGGCATGTAAGGCCAAGGAGGTGCGTCGCGGTGGCTGGTGGCGAGAAGGCGAGTGCGGCCACATCTTCCCTCACCCGCTACTTCGACGAGGAGGTCATCACCGGCTACGACGAGACCGCCAGCTACAAGATCTGGCTCTGGGTAAGTGCTCGTGGCGCGGCTCCGCTCTTCCTTCCCTAAGCCTGCGCTACGGGATCTGGCTTTGGGTAATGCACTCTGAATCTGTGTCAACTCTGCTCGGTATCGTTTTCCCTTCGCTGGTGATCCGCGGAATGTGCTATTATATCCGTGTGTTGTGTGTGACAGTGTGTGCACATAGTGGGTTGGGCGCAGGCGAACGCGATGCAGAGCCCGCAGGAGAGAAGAACACAGGGTTGGAGAACATGACCTGGAGGATCTTGAACCTCGCCAGGAAGGAGGTGTGCCTTTTCGTACTTGTTTGTTTCTTCTATATTCTCGTGTTGCTTGTTATGTTTCTGATGCGGTGCAGAGGTATGTTTTGATACTCATCAGCATGTCGAGCTGCGGAAAGAGGAGTTTGTGCATTTTAGAGAGCACCAGGATTTGTTTGATAGAATGCATCAGTCAGAGTCCTCATCGAGCTATGGTCTTTATAACTATGAGTGGTTCCTAAGAGTGATTATCCACGTTTGTATTGGCTATCCACTCTGCAGTGTATAGAAAATAGTTTTCAAATCTTCCTGATCTTAACTTGTCGAAGTTGCAAAGTGCAGACTGTTGTGCTCTTTTTCTTTCATCATTTAAGCTTTACAGTGTATCCACTGGATGCTTCACGTGTGCTAACTGTGTTTTTCCACTGCCCCCTCATCCATGTGGTTGTGCTGGTTTTGCAAATATTTATACTGTGTTGTTGACTGTTGTTTATCTGTGATTATTTTATCTCAATGGCTTATATCTGGCGTACCCACAAAAGAAATTCCTGAGGGATCATGTATATCTTTTCTTAGTGTTCAGGTGCGTGATGAGCTTAGAAAGGAGACATTGCAATTTGCAATTGAGTTATAACATTCAGTTTATATAATAATGGTATTTCAATTGGCTCCATAGATGGGCTATGGTATTGGAAGACAGTGAAGGGGATTCATTATACAATTTTCTGAAAGTTTCAGTGTAGGATTTATTATACAACTACCTTTGTATTGTGTTTGTGTCAGCATAGCGGCGCAAGAGCAACAGCAAGACGGGGACTCGGCCGAGGCGGAGTCACTCCGGCAGCAGTTCAAGACACAGTGGCGCAAGGTGAAGCACCTCAAGGAGGAGTCCCTATGGAACCATGACTTCCCAATTTACTTCTACCTTGCTATCTGAAGCACGGTGGGTTCTCGGTTTGCTTCTGCTTCTCTCCACCAAAATGCTGTGTTTGGTCACTGCCCTTCCTCATGTTGGTGTGGGATTGGAGTTGGTGTGGGATTGGAGCACCAGCGCGCCTGAAGCTTTTTGCGATAGTGGATGGCAAGAAAGGGCATGTT
Source organism: Cenchrus americanus (assembly GCA_947561735.1). Lineage (NCBI taxonomy): Eukaryota > Viridiplantae > Streptophyta > Magnoliopsida > Poales > Poaceae > Cenchrus > Cenchrus americanus. Next base: position 156,172,438 of record OX387242.1, on the reverse strand, counting down.
TGTTTGTTTCAGCTGAGTGTTTCAGAAATTTTATAAAATGTATAGAAGAACACAATGCTCTGTGAATTGTCAAAATGTTTGCTAAAGAATTTCCGGTGGATGATTTATTATTGCACTCACCTCGCCTCTTTACTTATACTCGACCCATGTTTCTTAAGTTGACTTGTGCTCTGATATTTTTTGCAGTACATCAAGAGCACCATATATGGGGAAGAGTTTTCTAAGTGGCTGTGGCTGAGACATATAGAACCACCTGTAATACTACGGCAGAAGTTTTTTTGTCTATGTAAGCAACAAATAACTGATCCGCTTTCGTTTGAATGTGTTTAGTTTTCACTGTCCACCAGAACTAATAGATCCTTGGTGGTATATTTGTTGTAGAGGTCCTGGAGTACCCTGCATCATTTTTCAAACATTCTATAGATAAAATGTACAAAATAATTATGTTTGGCTTAGTCCTTTTTGGAAATTCTTGCCTTAGTTAAGAAACAGTTTGGCTTGGTTTAAACAAATGATATAGGATACATAATGATGAATATGGAAAAGCCAAAGGAGATGCTTGCCTTAGTCCAGTTCAGTTTGTGATGTACACTGATGAATATGGAAAAGTCAAAGGAGATGCATTTGTCCAGTTCTAATTTTAATGCAGCTATTCTGCTCATGTTCCAGATTATGACATGAGAGGCTATAAAATCGTGTTGTGATGACTGAGAAATCAGCGCCAAGAGAACCCTCTTAAGGCCTTTGGTAAGTATTTTTCATATTTTAGCTGCTAAATGTGAATCAAGTAGTATGATATATTGGAATTATGTTACATGGTCTAAGGACAGTCGTTTGTAAAACACTTTTTTAGTAACTAAGGATTGTTGTGTCCAGAAACAAAAACAATAATGCAGTCCATTTGATCTGGCTTTTGAATCAACTTTAGTTGTGGAATACTAGATGTTTCAGCTTTAGGTTGTGATGTCGTAAATAATACCCCGACAGTTAATTAGAAACACAATAAAGTGTAGATATCTCAACTTGTGCTTGCACTTCAGGTTGCAAACAATGGATGGTTTAATTGTTATTTGTTTTAATTGTTTTTAGAATTTGCAGGTTGTGAAGGTTGGATGGTGATGTTGATGCTGTGGGGGAGTAGCTAGAGCAGACCTTATAATGTGCTAAAATGATGGCTTGAGTTAGTGTGTAGGTCCTCTTTTTATCTGTTGCCCTTTCTAAGTTGATATTTGTTTTATCTTTTCTCTTTTGATTTCCTACATGTCTTTTAATGATTAACAATGCTAAGTTCTTATCTACTATTCGAATAAATGAGTGTGCTTGTGATTGTATATAAATTTTTGTTGCCATTGCACACGCGTGACATGGTTCAGCTGTTGTTTAATCAATCAAATTAGTTGCTCATGCATTTGTAATTTGATACTTGAGAAATTGAGGACAAATTCCATCATTTTAATTGATGCATGCAAACTTATTTCTACGCCATGCACATTCATTTTATTGTTACATTGTGATATGGCACGCATCGCGCGCCTGATTGTTCTAGTCAGATTCAAGGGGACAGTTTGCTTTCAGGGACTTACAGGGAAATTCAGGGGACACATTCATAATTTGATATGTACTGCAAATGCAAGCAGTGTACAAATGCTCAAAGGATATTTGATTCCCTGCCACAAAAGAACATTGTGTGCTGGAACTCTCTTATTTCTGGTTATAGTTGGAATGGAAAAATGGTGGAGGCAGATGAGCTCTTCAAGAAGAAGCCTGAAAGGAACGTGGCTTCATGGAAAACAATGATTTCAGGTTATGAAGAAAATCGACGTTTTGTTGATGTACTAACATCTTTCAGTGTAATTTTGGCTTCAGGGCAGATCCCCCACCGCGACATGGCTCTACAACCTGCCCTCCACCCCGACCACCATGGGCAGCGGGTTCATGTCCAACCTGGAGTGGCTCGACGTCTCCTTCGGCGGCAGCGAGGACGAGTCCGTACGGGCCAGCTCGCTGGCTTGTAGATGGCCAGCCTGTGCGGATGGCGCTGCCGCTCCCGGGCTTGTAGATGGCCTCCAGCTCCCTGAACAGCTTGCAGCGGACAGAGAGCGAGAGGAGCGACCGGTGGTGACATTGTGCCGGCTTCAAAGATCCCAGATTTGGGGGGAGGGGAAGAAAGGTTGAGTTGGCATGGTGGGACCCACGAGTAGGGAATGAGAATAGGGAAACTACTCGAGCAAATTGTGTTTTGGAGATGAGAATATTTTTACTCCACCCCCAATAACTTGATATAGGGGATGAAATTTACTCCATCTGCTGGAGTGGCTCTTACAACATCCATGGAGGCTTGATCGAAATTACCGGAGACGGAGAAGGGAGGAGAAGCGTGAGCTAACTTGGTGTTACGAAACTGATGGACGAGAATTGCATTAGCGGTGAAACTACACGCCTTATTGTCGTAATTATGACCTCCCTTGGCCGGACATCCTAGCAACACGCCCTCTGATTAACTAACGACGGTAATGCCGCACAAGCCGCGCTCAGCTTATTTACTTCCTGACGCGCCTCGGCTCACATGGATGCACTGGTGGAAAAACAGTGTTGACGCTTTTTCGGTCGAACACACGAATGCGCTAGATCGTGCGATCGTCAGAAATCCACTCGCCGAAACTCCCAGCATGGGCCGGTCTAACCGCCTGGGGGGCGGTCTAACCGCCTTGGATAGAAGAGATGTCGAAAACCAATTCACTGCTCCGGGAGGGACCCCGTCGGGAACAGTGCGCCTAGGGTTGTCCTGAGATCGGTAGGCCACTCAGAACTCCCTCAACCGCCGTGAAGACGAAGGAGGAGAGCAATGGAGGTTGGAAAAGCTAGGGTTTGGAGAAAATAAGATAAAATTGATAATGACGATTGGATGATAGGTCTCAATCGTCCATGACCCTTTATATTTATAGGGTGGGAGGTCTTGCCATGCAAATAGCAAGTTACAACTCGGAATCAAGCTAAACTCCTAATTCTACCCGAAATCGGGGTACCCTGGTTAGACCGCCCGCGGGGGGCGGTTAGACCGCCTGGTCCGTTTGCACACTAAACCCTAAACCCTAAACCCTAAACCCTAAACCCTAAACCCTAAACCCTAAACCCTAAACCCTAAACCCTAAACCCTAAACCCTAAACCCTAAAACCCTAAACCCTAAACCCTAAACCCGGTCAGACCGCCCCTGGAACCCGGTCTAACCGGCCTGCACAGCCTGAGTTGGTTTTTGCCAATTTTGGGTGTCAACACATGCCCCCCTGTTTTTTAGTAAAGCTTGCGTACTAAAAAAATAAGCTAAATTTTTATGCTAAGGGCGATTCTCATAGAAACCGGCCACAAACCTTCAAGCATCTTGCCACACACTCGGATAAAACTTCTTCACATACCCTCCATTGAGTGCCCTAGGTAGCTGCTGTCCTTGCAATGATTCCACCATATAGGAATTTCTAGAGCAAACTCTCACAACCTTGTATGGACCTTCCCAACATGGAGACCATTTGCCAAATTTGTTGCTCTTAGATCCTATATGCAAAATAGTTTTCCAAACCAAATCTCCTACTTGAAAAGACTTAGCTTTAACCCTCTTATTATAAGCTCTAGCCACTGGCCTTTTATCCTTCTCAATTGCTTCCAAGGCCTCCAAACGTTTGTCGGTCACTTCATCAATGTTATCCATCATCAAAGCATAATAAGTATCAGCACTAAGATCATTTTGCTTTGCAAGTCTATAAGCACCCAAATTCACCTCAACAGGTAAAACGGCCTCTTGACCATATACAAGCTCAAAAGGAGTACCTTTGGTAGCCCCATGTCTAGAGATGCGATGAGCCCATAAAGCTTCAGATAATACTTCATGCCGTCTTTTAGGATTATCTTCTGTCTTCTTCTTAATGAGCTTAACTAGAGTTTTATTACTAGACTCGGCTTGACCATTAGCTTGAGCATAATATGGAGATGAATTGAGAAATCTAATACCATTGGAATTAACAAAATCACGCACCTCTTTAGCCACAAATGAAGTACCTTCATCCGTAGTTAAAGTTTGTGGAATGCCAAATCTATGTATAATATGCTCTATAATAAACCCAATTACCTCCTCATGTGTCATGTTCTTGAGAGGAATTGCCACAATCACAAAGCAATGTCCTTTAGTCGACGGAGGATGTATCTTGCCAATAAAATCCAATCCCCAACCTCTGAATGGCCAAGGTTTGATAATCGGATGCAATAATGCAGCAGGCACCAACTGAACATCTCCGTGCCTTTGACAATCTTCACATCTTCTGAGACAAAACAGACATCATAAGAGAGATAACTTGTCCACAACGATGAAGATAACTTGTCCACAGGATTAAAGATAATTATTACAAAAGGTTAACTTGTCCATATAACAGGCTAGGACTTAACTAGTCCATCACATTATTTACTATGGTCGTGCTATCTTACCATACACATCAACAAAGGCATGCCCCTTGAACATCCACAAAAATATGGCTACTCACCCTGCACATCAACAAGCTTGAACTAGATCATGCCCCATCAGGATTATTGGCTCTTTTTGCAGCCTCTTCGTAAGCAACCAAAGATTCTTGAAGCCCTTCTAGCGCACCTTCAATGGGCTTGAGATTTTGTTTAGTAGTATAATTGTACTTCCTTATGTGCTTAGCCTTTTTGATTAGGATGTTCACTTCTTTTGTGATTTTTTCAAACTCAGATTTCACATAATCCCAGACATTAAGGTTAAGAAGTAACTCAAGCTCTTCTCGTGACTCAAAGAGTTTAGCGTGAAATTAACAAGGTTAAACATGGTATAAGAAAAACATAGTTAATTCAGACCATGGAGTAGGGTGTGACAAGTAAAAGCAGAACTAAGTTCAGAACTGATTTACCTCAGAACTTGGTATAATTAAGATCATGACAAGCATGGAAGACATCATCTTAGGCACTAATTAACTTTATGAAGCTCAAGCTACCTTAAGCTCCATCTATAGAACAAGTAAAAAGGCAGTGAGATTCAGAGAAACTTGCCTCGCCGTCGTCGTAGTCGTTGCCAGAGTCAGAGATGAGGTCCTCTACACCTTCTTCGCCGCTCCCTCGACACCTCTTCGTAGTTGCCAGACCCTTGTGCTCGCAAACGTGAGGCAGGCCCCTCGCCTACTTCGCTGCCCCCTCACCGGCACGCTCCTCCTTGCCGCTGCTTGGCCCCTCGTCAGAATCCGTGAGGATCCAGTCGAGGACCCTCGTCTCCGGCATTGGTTTACTCCACCACCGCTTGGCCCCTCTCCAGCACTCATTGTCATCTCCCTCTTCGCTGCCATCTCACCGGCACGTGCGCGGATCCAGTTGCGGCACCGCTTCGTGTTCTGGTACTCCTCCATCCTGGGTGTGCGGGGTCGTCCGCTGCTTGGCCCCTCGCCAGCGCTCATCGTCGTCTCTATCGCCACGCCTCATCTGCGCTTTTTTTCAAGGAAAGTGCTGCGCTTATCCATTGGGACGGAGGGGGTAGTAGTCAATGCTAACGCGGGTTAGAAAACCCGGGTCGCTTTGTTGGATGGTGCGCGAGCAATGATTACCTTCATTAATGCTTTTTTGAAATGACACTTAATTGCTTCCCTCAAAAGTTAGGGCCCATAAAGCAGCACCTAAAAACTAGGTAATTCCCCGCGCGTGTTGCTGTGGGATATGAGAAAATTTTTTGATAATTTATGAACCAATTTGCTACCACAATGTTGACGGTTCAAAACCGTGCTCAAGTTCACCGCAAGCCTACGGGTGACTTGGTGCCTTTTTCACCAAGGAGGGTTCTCCCTAGATTTGTCAATCCAAGGATCGGAAGCAAACTCCTAGGATTCTCCATCTAACATATTGATCTAGCCTAACATAAAGCATTGATTGCATAAGAACATAAACCTTAAAGATGTATGAATTATAGCATAAGGTTGATTGCATACATGAACGTAGACAAGGTAAAGAGTAAGCAAGGGAGACTATGGCCTATCATCTTCTAGTCGTAGTTCCAGCCAAAAGAGCAAGCGCGACATGCATCTCATCCAAAGCCATCTTTAAACTACTATCCTCCGGTCCGATTCCGAAAACGCCTGCCTTTCGGAACCCCCGTTCTGTCACAACGTATTCCTATTCATGCGGGTAGTCTAGGGTGAGTTCGATAGAACAAGTTGAAATCACTTGGTCGGTCCGGTATGCACCTCTAGCCACCGCGGCTACAAGAGCACCCTATGTAATCTAGCTATAGACTAGATTGGGGAAGAAGCATAACCAAGAAGAAAACAAAATCATCGAGGGAGGAATCGAGTCGCTAAAAGATCAGATGACATGAAGTACTTAACTCACATAATAAATGTGTTTAGATCATCTCCACCGAGTACATACCATTGATGACCTCAACTACCTTCGGCCATGGCGGCTAGGGTAGGCCTAGGCCATCTCCTAGACGACTTCGAGTACTCGTGGTGGCCGTCATCGCTCTCTCCTAGGTTTCGCCGAGTTCCTGTGGATGGATGGATGTGGCGGCCGTCGGAGGCAGAGACAATTTATAGACAAGCACCTAGGGTACAAAGGGGGCGCAAACCGGGCCTGAAGTGGGCTGGGTCAGTCGGCCCAGGCCGGCCGACCCAGGCCCATTTCGGCCCGGCTCGGCCCCGGTTTGCTCCCTGGTTGCTTCTCGCGTGATCCCTTATTTGTGTGCACTTGCATGTGGGCCTTTGACGTCGTTTCCTTCACGGTTTAGGCTTGAATCCTTGCCATGCAAGCTTCGCTGTTTTCTGGTTGAGTCCCTGAAGACTTGCACGTTGACGCTTCGGTCCTCGGTTCATTTGGAGTCATGTTCATCACGTGTCTTGACTTGTGACGGGATTCATGATCTTCTCTTGAAGTGCTTGGTGAACGTATCCCGAAAGTCACCTCTTTAACGTTAATTTCCTGCGTAAACAACAAACTCCAAAATCGACATGCAAGTGTGAACTTGTTACATCATTAGTATGCCTAGTGGCGGGTTAGTTGCAAATCATAATCGAAACAAATGTATAACAAGTACTCTAGGTTGACGGAAATTCACCGTCAACATCTCCCCCATGCTTAAACCTTGCTCGTCCTCGAGTAAGTTTTCAATGGATATCAACATTGCCTTTCATTGTTCATACCCTGCACTTGATCACACATGAGAAAGCATAATGCTCTCCAAGTTTGTATTTGTTAAAATTTCATAATGTAACTAGCTTTGATCTCTATGGAGGGTAGATATAATTTAAGCTCTTTCCACAAGTAATCAATCATGCTCCACAAAAATTCGAATTGGTCTTAGAAACTTTTGAAGTGAAGAATGAGGTGAATAAAAGAGCTAAACCAAGTACAAAAATTTAAACCTTCTTGCATCTTGCTCATGAACTCTCTCATCTCACAACACTCTCAAGCCTACATGATCTATATCCTTTCCCTCTCATGTTTCTAGGTGGAAGGGTTTTATTTGGAGCTCATAGGAAAGTTTTTATCCTACCAAGATGCTAAAGTTGAGACTATTATTAAAACAAGGCAAGCTTCTCATGGACTTATCATGACTCGTCAAAAAGGTCATTGCAAAAATAATGTTCACAAGAAGGGGGAAGAGAAAGAACTCACACTTTTAGATAGGTGGACATGTGCAAATGGCAAAGAATGATCCCGAGGCCCCAACGAAGTCCTCGTTATCGGATTGCACATGGTTGGAAAAATGAGTATGGGTCTTGATCTTGAAGTCCTTGGAAAATCCATAAGCAACTAGGGAACCGGGGGATATTATTATTACTCTATTTTTTCCATTTTCTTTTTCTTATTTTCCTCCTTTTTTCCTTCTGACATGTGAGGTACTTTGAATTTTTTTGTTTCGTCCTCTTATCTTATTCATTTTTTTAATTTCTTTTGTTGCTAGCCTCGTCATGCATATCTCCATCTTTCATCTTTTATCTCCCTAAAACTCTAATTTGCATAGTACCTACCTCCTCCCCCATGCTTAGACGTTTGCTCGTCCCCGAGCAAAGAGGAAGTGGTGTTAAGGTAGGTACCAAATGTTTGATGAGAGGGAACTTGAATCTTCCCTTTGAAGCACCTTCTTGTGACGTGTCGTCTCCATACCCAGGTGATAGGTAGGTAGGTCAAGGAGGTTACACAAAAGATGATGTTGGTTTAAAGGGTGGATATCCGGCGAGATTTGCAAAGCTTCCGATGTGGGACTTCACAATGCACGGATAGAATAGGCTAGCAAAAGATAAGTTACACAAAACACGGATTGACCAGCTTCTTAGTCACGATCCAAAGAATCGATCCTTGAATATTCACCCAACAATAACTCTTTTAATCTATGGTTGCACTCAATATAAGGCTTTGTATAGGTAGAGCAAAATGCAAGAGGTATTAATGACAAGGTTAGCATGACTTTTAAAAGCAAAAAGTAATATGTTCTTCAACCCATCCAAAGTTGAGAGCATAAAAGAAACCATGGGTTTTTATTTTTATCATGACCTCCACAAAAGATTAAGCTAGCATTTAATTAATTTCAGATGGGTATTAGAGAGCAATAGCTTAATCATGCATAAATAAGCACAAAGTTTAAACAAAGTGGCAACGGTCATCATATATCAACGAGCAAGATCAAGCCAAAATTATTTCATCATGGTGATCACAAGGTGATGACAATAAATAAAAACTAAAACTAGGTTGTACTCCTAGAAGCCATGTTATTTAACGAGAGAGAGATACAAAAGTTGCATCTAAGGTTGTTGAAGGTATATACATATATACAAGCATTTAGAAAGACAAGGACAAAGAGAGGGTTGAGGAATTGTTACCGTCCTTTGATGCTTGTGATGTAGCGCGCCCTCCCCCATGCTTAAGCATCGTGCCTAGCATGGAAGAAGGAAGATCAGCATCCGTAGCAACCATGATCCTTGAACTCCATGCGGTCTTCTTTCGTCCACCAAGTCTTCCCCCATGCTTAGCATGTTGCTAGGCATGGAAGATGATGAACCATCTTAAAATTCTTGAAGTCCCACTGCCATGCGTGGAGATCATCATCACATTGTTGACTTTGTTCGTCCTTCAATGTCCATCCTTTGCCACGAGCCTTGCTCCCAAATGTTCTCATCTCATCTTCTCCTCCTTCCATGTTGTCCCTTACCGGTGGTTCATCTTCCACGAGTTTTTCTTCTACTTCCAGAACTGAGTATGCACTGAATAATAGATCCATTGCAAAGTGCTTGAAATTATCTTTCCAATGAGTAGTCATTCATCCCGATCGGACTCCGAACAAGAGAGTTACGCCCTTTTTACTTTGGTGGTGCAAGCTGTCCCAGGCTGATTTCAGAATGTGTGACGCCTAAAGATTTGGTTGTAACTTCTTGCACAGGTCTCCTAAAATGTTGATTCTTGATGCATTCGAAAGTAGACTTAATGGAACACTTGAATATCCATTTTTTCCCTTTTGTACATCTCTGAACATGTGCTTAATCTTGTTCAAAACAACAGTGCTCCTTTCGGGATTTTGGAGGTGTTGATGATCTTGATTTCAGCTTTTATCACGAACTCATGGGAGTGATTCACCATGCCTGCAAAATAACTATGATGCACAAAGTACCCCCGAGGTGACGGTCGGGAATACTCACCCTATGCCAACACACCATGACATCCCTACGATCTTCACTTGTGGCATAGTTAATCTAGCGAAAATACTAATGGGTGTACGTGAGTGCAAGTGTGTATGCAAATGAAAGGATGGTATAAAAACAGAACAATGTTTACACCAAATTCTAAGCTCCATGCTTACAAAGTGGTTGCCAAACTTTCTATTCCCATAGAGATTTGTTAACCAAGGTCAAAACACCATGTTCATCCCAAGATCAATAATTCTTTATAGTGCAAGAAAAGTATGGCACATTGCTAAGTTTATAAACCAACTAATGCATCATGATAGCTCAGGATATAAGACTAAATGACAGTGATCTCCAATCATGTCTAAACACCATGTTTACACAAGATTGCAAAAAGTAGTAATGCATGCCGGCAAGCATTAACATGGATATGAAAGCATTCATCATAAAGTTTCACAAAAGGTCCCAAGCTAACATAAAGTGGATGATGACAAAGAGATGGATGTAAAATACAAATGCAGAAAGTTAGCTCAAACAAACATTAGCAAGGTTTGAAAACACTTTCGATGAGGTCTATAATAAGCAAAGGACATAGCTTGATTTCACACTTCATACAAAGTAAGCATTGTCAACAAGAAAGTCACCCATCGAAAAGAATCAATCAACCAAACTAACAGGGTTTAAGGGTAGGTTATAGGTATCCTATATTTTTGGCTCAACAAGGATTTTGAAGAGAGGAAGTGAAGTGTAGAAATTCTAACTAAGGTGGTCCTAGAGTCTTTCTACAAACCTATGGTTTTAGGATGTCTATAGGTAGGGGAAGTTTTCCTAAGGATTTTATGGGGAGGCTAGTCAAAGTTTTTAATCAATAAAGAGGAAAGGGATAGACTTGTTCAACCACGAGGGTGAGAGCCCTCGGTCATCTCAAAAAATCCTACCTCTATAGGCTATGGTATTTGGTGGGGGTTATAGGAAGGCTTATGTTGGTTGGACAAAAAGTTAGATTAACACAACATGCAATGCAATATAACATGGATGAACAAAACAACATGATATGGAGGTTGTCTAAAGCAAAAGTTAGCCTAAATTAACTAGCCATAAGTTTAGAATCAAAGGATGGTGCCAACTTCATATATCTCTCTAAAAAGACACAAAAGAAAAGGACTCTAAACTCTAATAGGAACACAAAAATGTCTACAAGGTTTTTGAGATCAAATAACAAAGCGCTCCCTCAATAGCAACTAAAACATACAACATGGTGTTGTGGTTTTTATTAGAGCAATGGTACAATGTTACTCGATGGTTCGATTAAAGAGCACAATGTAGACGGTCATGTATATATATAAACCGGGTTGCCTCCCGCAAAGCGCTTCATTTAAAGTCATAGAGCTTGACTTTCTCACATACCTTCTTATTGTTGCGGAGCCATGATCTTTCATGCAAGATTTGAAGGTGTTCATGCAGCCTTGATCCACTCTCCATGCTTGACACAATCACTTATGCTCGATGAGAAGCTTGGCCAATCGTCTCCTTGCATCATCATCATCACCTTCTCCATCACACTTTATCGCTGCCTCTTCTTTCACGAATTTTCCTCTCTGTCCAGGTCAGACCATGTAAAGAACAATAGCTTCCATGCGTGGTGCATGAAATTGTCTTTTCATCAAGTATTTATTCACCCCCCAACGGACTCCGATCGAGTGAGTTATGCCCGATCTACTCCGGCGCAGCAATCTGTCCAAAGCTAATTTCAGACTGCACATCACTCAATGTTTTTGTCATATCTCCTTGTACGGGTCTTCAAATTCATCGGTCTTGGATGCGTTGGAACCGGCACTTGATGGAGCTTCTGATTTTCAACTTTTTCTTCCTTGAACAGGTCTGACCAGGTCCTCAAAATTGATGAAAACAGCGACATCCGTTTTTGAGGTTCGGTGACGGTGATGCACGGGTTTGCAATTTCTTTGGGTATGATTCTCTCCTCTGAATTTATATTTAATGCCCTGCATGGTTAGTGAAACTTGTGATTTCTCCCACAATTTGCTCTTTTAAGGTCACTAGCTTGACCGAGCACAAAGCAAGTCCAAGATTTACAAATCATATTGCAAACAAACGCATCCATAACCACAATTTATGACAAAGTAAGTTGTGATTAATTATAGCATAAGTTTTCTTGCTCAGCACTAAGCTCTCATTAACAAAAGGTTTATTAGGCATGTAACAAATTTTAAGCACAACAAAGCCTCCTTATCACTCTCAAGAAATTCTAGCCTATCATGATTATCATAAGAACAAGGCATAGAATTGAATCAACCTCACTAATGGATATGAATCATAGATATACCAAAGAAATATTATCAGCTCCAAAAGTGTCTTGAGAGGTTAATTTGTACCTTGGCCTTTGAGCTTTTCATCGTGAGTGATCTCTCGGAGTTGAAAGCAAACAATCTTCAATGATCGGTGGCTTGTATCGTCTTTTCGCAATTTCTTCGTTCGTGCCATACATCATCAAGGTTGCCTTGTGTGGACTCACTCTTCTCATTGATTTGTGGGACTTCACACATGTCTCAAATATCTTCATGTAACTCCATGATCTTTCGTGTGAGAGCCCAGATATCCGCGCCATTGGATGCTATCATTTGTGTGTAATCCATGGTGATTTGCTTCTAACATCTTCTAGCGTCGGATGTTGCCAACTTGTGCATTCTTTTGCCAATGCTCTTGGAGTCTTTGTTTTGTTCCAACCTTTTGAATTTCATCTCGTGTGGTCCAATGGAAGCGTTGCCCAAGCTTCTCTTTGTTGTCGTCGTCCTCATCTCCACTATCTTTTCTCATCATGTTGCTGCTGCCTCTTTTTCGTGGCTTTTCCTTTGTGTACATAACAGAACATATACCAAAATATTATTCTGCAGAAAACTTTATAAAATTACCTTTCCAACGGGTACTCATTCATCTTAATCGGAGCCCAAACGAGGGAGTTATGGCCGTTTTGTTTCCGCTCTTGCATGCTGTCCAGAAAATTTCAGAACGCGCAACCTTCGGTAATTTGGCCATATCCGCTTGTAGGAACCTCCGATTGACTTGATTCTTGATTTGTTGGAAGCGTAACTTCATGGGGCTTATAAATATCCAAAGATATCCTATTGTTCTCCCTTGAGGTTGTGCAGAAATTGATGGGAACAGAAACTTCTTGTGAATTGATCTGATGTTGACGATCTTGATCTTGTGGTCTTCAGGGCGTTACATCGCGTCTCTCTTGGCTTTAAGTCGTCACCATTGCTGGACCAGCGAGTAGCGTGATGGCAATGGTGTGTATTCTTGATTTTGCTTTAGCCAAAGTGACGGGTGCTTCTCTCACAACGTGATTGCTTCCAACACCTATTGCTTGGACAAACAAACCTCCACAAAACATTAGTCTTAAAACTTTAATTGACACATTGACATACCTTGTTCAACATCACTCGTGTAGGGTGTGCACTCAATAGCGGATGATAGGATACTAACAAAATTTAGCACCTACCACTAAAGAGTGAATCTTGATGTAGTCATCATCTTGTCGGAGTGGATGTGAACTTCTCGAACGTCTTGTGTCTAGCTTTTCACCTACTCTCAAGGACACAAACAAGAAAGCAAGCATATATGCAATAATAAAAATTAGGGTTAGTCAAAGAGATAGATAGATCGCCCTAGGGTTCGAGTTGCCGATCCCTGGCAACGGCGCCAGAAAAAGGGGCTTGTTGACGGTTCAAAACCGTGCTCAAGTTCACCGCAAGCCTACGGGTGACTTGGTGCCTTTTTCACCAAGGAGGTTTCTCCCTAGATTTGTCAATCCAAGGATCAGAAGCAAACTCCTAGGATTCTCCATCTAACCTATTGATCTAGCCTAACATGAAGCATTGATTGCATAAGAAGATAAACCTTAAAGATGTATGAATTATAGCATAAGGTTGATCGCATCCATGAACATAGACAAGGTAAAGAGTAAGCAAGGGAGACTAAGGCCTATCATCTTCTAGTCGTAGTTCCAGCCAAAAGAGCAAGCGTGACATGCATCTCATCCAAAGCCATCTTTAAACTACTATCCTCCGGTCCGATTCTGAAAACACCCGCCTTTCGGAACCCCCGTTCTGTCACAACGTATTCCTATTCATGCGGGTAGTCTAGGGCGAGTTCGATAGAATAAGTTGAAATCACTTGGTCGGTCCGGTATGCACCTCTAGCCACCGTGGCTAAAAGAGCACCCTATGTAATCTAGCTATAGACTAGATTGGGGAAGAAGCATAACCAAGAAGAAAACAAAATCATCGAGGGAGGAATCGAGTCGCTAAAAGAACGGATGACATGAAGTACTTAACCCACATAATAAATGCGTTTAGATCATCTCCACCGAGTACATACCATTGATGACCTCAACTAGCTTCGGAAATCCGCCATGGCTCAACCGTGCAAGGCGGCCATGGCGGCTAGGGTAGGCCTAGGCTATCTCCTAGACGACTTCGAGGATTCGCGGAGGCCGTCATCGCTCTCTCCTAGGTTTCGCCGAGTTCCTGTGGATGGATGGATGCGGCGGCCGTCGGAGGCAGAGCCAATTTATAGACAAGCACCTAGGGTAAAAAGGGGGCACGAACCAGGCCCGGAGTGGGCTGGGCCGGTCGGCCCAGGCCGACCGGCCCAGTCCCATTTCGGCCCGGTTCGGCCCCGGTTTGCTCCCCGGTTGCTTCTCGCGTGATGCCTTATTTGTGTGCACTTGCATGTGGGCCTTTGACGTCGTTTCCTTCACGGTTTAGGCTTGAATCCTTGCCATGCAAGCTTCGCTGTTTTCTGGTTGAGTCCCTGAAGACTTGCACGTTGACGCTTCGGTCCTCGGGTCATTTGGAGTCATGTTCATCGCGTGTCTTGACTTGTGACGGGCTTCATGATCTTCTCTTGAAGTGTTTGGTGAACTTATCCCGAAAGTGACCTCTTTAATGTTAATTTCTTGCGTACACAACAAACTCCAAAATCAACATGCAAGTGTGAACTTGTTACATCATCAGTATGCCTAGTGGCGGGTTAGTTGCAAATCATAATCGAAACCAATGTATAACAAGTACTTTAGGTTGACGGAAATTCACCGTCAACACACAACCAGTTTATGCAATAACCCTTAGTTGGTGGAAGATGATGTGGGTATAGTTTGTATGAAGAAAGAATTGGTGTGATGAAGGGAAAAAGAGATAGAGTTAATAACCCTTAGTTTGATGGGAGATGATGTGGGTAGCTTGCATGAAGAGAGAAATGAAGTTATTGATAGTTAGGGGGTACCAATTATATAAGTTATATAGATTAATAAAAATACGAACAATTCATAGTTTTTTAAGAATCGAACAACTCATAGGAGTAGTTGGGCATTTGGTATTTTGAATAAAATATGAACAGTCACACGTCTCCTTGTGGCCACATGATTTTTGTGGCGAAGAGCTCTTCTGAGCGGACACGGGTTCTGAGGCGCATGACCGACCGCCTGACAATTCGTCATCTTGTCAATATAAATCCTGATCGGCCAAGAACTTCGTCAACCGCGGCACCAAGAAAACCCCAGCACCACCGTCTCCGGTCACCAAGAAGTGAATCCAAGAGCTTCTCCTTCCTCAAGCATGGCGTCAAGCGAGCCATCAAGGAAGCGGGGGAGGGAGGAGGTGTCACCGTCCCCACCCGCCGAGCCCAAGGAGGAGCCGCCGACCCCGCCCGCCGAGCCGAGGAGGTGCCGCCGCCACCGCCCGCCGAGCCCGAGGAGGTGCCACCGCCCCCGCCCGAGGAGGTGAAGCGGTTGGAGCCGCCCCGGCGCGAGGTGGCACGGCCCTTCCTTCGTGCTCCAAAACTAGAATATTCAGATGCCTGTTTTTCAGTGAAGATGCTCTACGAGGCTTGGCAGAGTCTTGGAAAGCTGGCCGTTCATCTCGGGGTCCAAATACCCCCTGGTCTGAAGGAGATGACCGTGATGGATTAAGCCTTCAAGGTCAATGTCTTGGCTGGGAACCTGGAGAGAAAAGTGGTCCGCCCCCCTGTCTACTACTACGACGACGACGATGGTGGCTGTGACAACCCCACCCGAGACAATTCCGTAATATCGCCTAAACCACTCCATTTCGTCATTAAGCGATAATAAAGAAGCATCCCGTTGAGTGTTACCAGGTTTACACCCGGTAAATCACTTGGAAACGCAGAGAGGATCGAACGAATGCATTAAAACTCCCACGAAAAAGAGTCCAGAGTGCCTTACAAATTAACCATCACATCCCCGTAGGGGTCATTATTACAAACATAGTTCTTTGACATGAAAGTAACTGGTTCAGAGTTTATTGAAAACAATGGAAGATAACTAAACGGTACGATCACAACATAGGAGGCCTATCCATGATGCAATCATTCTTCGTCATCCACCCATTCCAGCTCCCAGCCGGGTGGAAGTTCTCCGGGCCACACATCAGATGCATTACCTGGAACAACATTTATAAAGCAAGACTGAGTATACTAATACTCAGCAAGACTTACCCGTCTAAAAGAAAGACTTTACCTCTAGTCATGCAAGGCTTTTGGCTTGTGGGTTTGTTTGCCAAAAAGTTGCTAAGTAGTGAATCCTTACTTTCCATATTTTAGCTCATGTTCTAGTAGCATAATCATTACTAGATAAGCAACTATTACAGCCAAAGTTGTACAAACAATTAATCAAGGTAATAATCTTCACAAAGTTCCATCATAAAGGGATATCATGGCCAGTCGGGTAAGTAGTCTCAGATAACGGTGAGAGGCTGACAATCGATTGATTCAAAACCTTGCAAGGTGGAACCAAGGGGCGGCGCGGCCGGGGTGATTCCGGCGAGGCCGGCGGCGGCCTGGCCGGGGAAGTGGCCGGAAAGGAGGTGGGGTACATCTCGGCTTGGTTGGTGGCCGGAATTTGGGTGGAAAGGTCGCCAGGGAGCTTCTGCAGCGTGGCCGGGCGGCGGTGGCCGCGGGCGGCGCCAATGCGGCGATGCCCGGGCGGAGGAGGGCGGTTAGGGTCCAGCGAGGTTCACGGGATACCAAGGGAGGCATGGAGGTGGTTGTGCGGTAGTGGAGTCACGCGGGAGGGGGAGCTCCGCGTGCGCCCATCAATGGCGGGGCGGCGGACGCTCTGATGGTCGCGCGGGAGCGAGGTGCTGGCGATTTTATATGGGGCCGAGCAAGGCGGTTCACGCAGCGTCATTTCCCCGACACGACCACGGCATGGTCACGGAATGGCGGCGCGCGTGCGCGGAGTACGGCGACGGCGCCCTTGGACGGGCGGTGCACGGGTGACTCGGCTCCGCCAAGGCGCGCACGGCGCGTGGCGCGAGCGGGATGGCGAGGAGGGGCGGCGGACGCGCCGCGTCCAATCGCCCCGCGCAAGCCGCGTGGAGCCCATGGGGCCTCGGCGTCCGTGCCGGGCCCACGGTGGGGATAGGGGCGGCGGCGGCGCACGGCCGGGCGCTCGACGTCGCGCGGCGGTCTGGAACGCCGGGTGCCCGAAATTTTTCCAAGTGGCCCTGTTTGACCGAGCAAATCTCCAAAAAGTTGAATAGAAGTGGTCCAAGCAGTGAATAGCAAAGTTGTAGATCTCCTGACCCTCTACAACTTTCACAAAGGGCGTATGGACTTTTTCTCAACCAATTGTGCACAATTTGGATGCCAAGATGGCTGATTTCTAGGCGCCAGTGAACAATATCGAGGAGCTTTGACCAAGCTTTTTCACGCATTTCCACTCCAAATCTCAAATGCCACTCAACATGAAAGTTGTGTTCTATGAAAAACTACACAACTTTCGTATTGGGAGAATTTGAAGTATTTAGGGAAAATTTGGAGAACGCGGCAAAAGTTCCGGGCGACATAGGAGGGTCAAAGGGTTTTTAAGGGGTTTGACTAGGGTTTTGACCAAGGGTTGACTATAGTTGACCAATAAAGGTCATTAGGGGTCATTGGTGATGTTTTCCAGGTGACGGCCCAGGTTGACCGTCGTTTGACCAAAGTCAACTCCGTTGACCGGATCAGTAGGGTTAATTAACCCGGCCGAAAACCTGGGGCGTCACAGCCTACCCCCCTTAAAAAGAATCTCGTCCTGAGATTCGACAACAAGATTGGAGTAACACCTTCTATCGGAATAAGGGTTACAAAGACGGAAGATATACTCGCTTATATTTCTAGACAGCGAGAATTCATATAGGGCAAAAGATACATGGTGCTCTCCTCACTGCCTCATCGCAGTTCATGAGGAAGCCGACGATGGATGTGTACATGGAAAACTAAAAGAAGACAAACTCCGCCGACGATGCAGAGGTACATCGCTGCAAGCGTCCAATGGAGAGACACGAATATCTCCACGAACTGAGGCATGGTCGGCGATGTAGCTGGGGTTCCTCTTCGGTCTTCTCCCAACTTCCTCTGTAGGTCGTTGATGAAGATGGCAACACAACTTGCTCGGCGAGTGAGCAAAGCAACAACGGGGATGGGCTAGTGGCGGGATTGCCAAAAACTAGCCAGAAGGGGAAAACAAGAGTGGCGGCAGCGTCGATCTCGAAAGCAGGTGAGACTTGGCAATGGCAGCACCACTAAGGGGTTTTCCCTTTTTATAACTCGACGGAAAGCAACGGTCATCCCAACCGACTGGGGTAGAGACTAGCGGAGCGATCTGGCGGTTGCCACACGGGGCTCAATACCGGTCGGCCCGTGAGGTCTCGACGACGTGATCGTGGTCGTGGGAAAAGAGATGGCAGGGCGATGCTACGGCGTCGTACCATCGTGGCACTGAAAAGAATGGGGTCCAACGGTCGGAAGAATTGACCGTGACGGTGAGATTGTAACAAGGAGAATTTTAGCAAAAGACTTTATTAATCCTTCACTTGCTTGTCCTCTTGATTCCGAGGATTTGGAGGATATGATCAACGGATCACGGATTGACAAGTGATGAAGGACTCTCATGCCTTGACTTTTTGAGAACCTGGATTGCTCCCTAAAAACTTTTCTCCAACTTCCTCAACTTAGCCGATTGACTTGATCACATGCTATGAGAGCTTTGAGATTAGGCGGACAGAAATCAAATTGACAAGGGTGAGTACAAAAAGAGATTTCTATGAAGAAAGGGAAGGCTAGTAAACAAATATGTTTACTAAGATTTCTGAATTTATTTTTGAAAGGCAACAAAGGTGTAAGGATGGATCAAGGTTCCACCCTTAGGAGTCCAAGGTTAGTTGTCCATAGCAACAACAAAGGATGGTAAGATCATACGGAGCAATTGCACGAAGTTGTTTACGGATAGCAATGAGAATGACTTGAAGGGAAGGGTTGATATAACAATGTTAAAGATACTTGCTCACATACTATTTAGTGGGTGAGTTTTACTGACAACATTCCTTACATTCCCGGTGCAACAATGGAGTGGTACACATTTTAATGCTCATGTTGTGGTGCATAGAGTGTGAGGCACATGCAGATGAGCACATGATGCTTATGCATATGAGCATATGATGCACTTGCCATGATGCATAGTGAAGAATGCACATGTTCATGGGGTATGATGCTCGTGATGCTTGTTAGCATGACTTGTTTACCCATGCAGTTAGCTGGCAACAAGGGGATAACATAGAGTGAAGAATATGGATTTGTGGTGAGTTGCATGCTCCCAACCAAGATACCTAGCGCGCCCCTAGTGGTAATCACATGGCTGCCGCACACAAGATGCACTAGGTTCCGTCGCGGCACCTTTGGTCATGGAACAACAATCTCATCAACCATAAGGAAGATAGAGGAGGAAGGTTGAAAGCTTTAATGTGTATGCATGTTAGTTCATCCGAGGTTTCCAATGCGCATGCTATGCAATGCATTTCCATGCCCATGAATTTATTAAATTATGGGTGCAACCCATGCATGACATGATGATGCTCAAGACATGCCAACAGGATTTAACTCTCTCTACTCGTGTTTTATGTGTTCATAATGTCTTGAGCAAGATCAATATGAAGACGTTCAAGATTGCAAGGTCAAACATGATCGAGATAAGGATGTCGCTAGCAAGGTTAGCTTAGGGCATAAAGGGCATAAACATTACCATCAAAAGTCCACGGGGAAAGGTTCACAACCAACAATTGACAACAAATCAAGGAGATAGATGTTCTCAACTAGAAACACTACCCATGAAATTACACTGATCTTGCTTTCCTTGCATATTTGACTTCTTGTTCTGATTACTCTTACTTGCTTTGGAACCATGCCTTTGTGAACGGGGCTTGTTCAACCTAGGGTTTGGGCATGTATTGGCGTAATGCCCCGGTTGTCTGCATTTGTAGCAAATGCGGGGCGAAAGTTCCTTAGGCTTGGAAGCTCGTTGACATGGCTTCTTGCCGTTGTTATCATTCTGTTTGCCCCTGCGAGGACAAAATTCCTTGAAGGTAATTTCCCACTCACTCAAATCCATTTCGGGAAATGCTTGCTTGCGGTTCTGGCTTTTCCCTTCTTCCTTGGTAAGGTCCTTTGGTAGCTTTGATGGTGGTAGTAGAGAATCAGAGGTGTGGAATTGACTCTTTTTCGTATGATCCACCAACAAATTGCATAAGCGGGCCTGCTCAACCACGGACGTAAATAACGCCTGGGAGAGGCCGTCAGTTAAACTAGTTTGAGATAACTCTTGACAATGATCTTGGAGGATATTGTCCACGATATGACTTAACACTGAATTGTGTTCTACCAACATCTCGATTGCACCAGCAATGGTGTCTATATTGCCCTGAGTAGGTACTCGGGGTGAGCAGAACTCAAAGGGTTTAGGTTTCGCTGGATCTTTTTCGGTGGAGTTCATGGTCTGAGTGACCAAATTTGGCCTAGCTGGATTGGCACCAAGGGTAGGTTGCTGTTGCAGCATCTGGACGAGCTGCTGCTGCGTCTGAAGGATTTGGCACAACATTCCCTTTTGAGCGGCCATGAATGCCTCTACCATCATCCTGGGTGGTAGTGGTGGTACGTCGCTACCACTACTCGACACACCAAAACCTTCCAGGGAGCTGCATGTCGGATCCACTATCTGAAAGAATTGGGCTTTCATTAAATACACATTCATGAGCTTGTTCCCACAAGCAGAACATGTATGACGAAAACTCAATTAGAACAAGGTTCGACTCGGTTAACGCAAGATTCTAGGACTAAGAATTTCATATGCTCAGCTCAAGACTACGAGGATTCATGACTCAAGTCTGCAAACCAATGCAGGGGTTTGGAGCAATTTGATACTCAACTTGGAATCAAAGGCTAAGGTTATCACGTGCGGAGAATTTGGTTAGGGGGGTCATATTTTGGCGGTGGGGAACCAAAATTCCCACTCACACACCAGAGTCTCAAAATTTCCCAAATTTCACCAGTAACTCAGTGGCATAATTATGCACACTTTTGGTATTCAAGGGTAAATCTAGATTGGATTGGAATATGCTCGAAAAATCTCGTTTGCAGAGGGGTGCTGCTCTGAAAAACAGCAGAACAGAGGCTCACTAAACTGAGCATAACTTTCTGCAGAAAATTCCTAAAATTCTGAAAAATTCGCAGTGGATGCTCAACCTGATAAGGAACAACTTTTCTAAAGGACGTCTAGTCAGATTCCTTATAGATTTGGCTACCAAAATTGAGAAATGACAGAGACAGAATTTGCCAGAATTTTTCTAAATTCAATAGAGAGGAAAACCTTACTTAAGATCAAGCAATTCACCCTAGCAAAATTATTCAAGCACTTAAGGGTAAATTTTAGGTTCATCAAGATTTTAATTATGCATGCACACGCCTTAAACGACCTTACACAACTAGATCCAAAAGACGTAGTTAGTGCCGGTGGCAAGCTTATAATCGGCTCTCCTTATAATAACTAGTCGGAGCTATTTGATTTGCACTTAACGACTTACGAGCGTGGTTAGTGTACCTGCAGAAAACGAACCTTTCGTGCCAGCACGTCACGAAAGCGTCCACATACAGTACCGTTCACTTATAGAAACGGTATCCATGCGTCAAGCCGCTGCATGGACAGCGTCCAACCTCAGAAACCCTCCGTTTGAATGGAGTGTATCCTTGCCTCGCATGATCGACATGCGGAATGCACACGTATGAGACACGTGGCGACACCACAACTCATATCTAGACGCGAAGATGGGATCCATGGAAGGGATCACTCCATCAACCCTCGCAATTCCCATGATGCGGAACAGCGCACGTATGAAACACGTGGCTCATCTAGTTTGGTTGTGCAATAAAGTAAGTCTGACATAAAGTAAAGTGCTGGAGGTTAGCAAAATAAACCATAGATTCTTATGCCACCTTAAAGAACCCAAAATTCCCTCGAGGGCCTCTCGATCTAGATCATTCCTTAACGATCCAACGGATTTTCGAAATCCAAACAATCTGGGCAAGTTTTATTGTAAAACATGTGATTAGTATCACCCTAATCACTCTGGTGCATTCGATCGCTCTGATACCAGCTGTGACAACCCCACCCGAGATAATTCCGTACTATCGGCTAAACCACTCCATTTGGTCATTAAGCGGTAATAAAGAAGCATCCCGTTGAGTGTTGCCGGGTTTACACCCGGTAAATCACTTGGAAACACAGAGAGGATCGAACGAATGCATTAAAACTCCCACGAAGAAGAGTCCAGAGTGCCTTACAAATTAACCATCACATCCCCGTAGGGGTCATTATTACAAACATAGTCCTTCGACATGAAAGTAACTGGTTCAGAGTTTATTGAAAACAGCGGAAGATAACTAAACGGTACGATCACATCATAGGAGGCCTATCCATGATGCAATCATTCTTCGTCATCCACCCATTCCAGCTCCCAGCCGGGTGGAAGTTCTCCGGGCCACACATCAGATGCATTACCTGGAACAACATTTATAAAGCAAGGCTGAGTATACTAATACTCAGCAAGACTTACCCGTCTAAAAGAAAGACTTTACCTCTAGTCATGCAAGGCTTTTGGCTTGTGGGTTTGTTTGCCAAAAAGCTGCTAAGTAGTGAATCCTTACTTTCCATATTTTAGCTCATGTTCTAGTTGCGTAATCATTACTAGATAAGCAACTATTACAGACAAAGTTGTACAAACAATTAATCAAGGTAATAATCTTCACAAAGTTCCACCATAAAGGGATATCATGGCCAGTCGGGTAAGTAGTCTCAAATAACGGTGAGAGGCCGACAATCGATTGATTCAAAACCTTGCAAGGTGGACCTAAACACACGGGAGGTTCCCTCACTGAGAGTTCACCAACCAGGCAGTTCCCGTCATTCCTCGGTTTGGGGATAATAGCTCACAGTCTTAAGTACAAGGTTTATCTGGGCTATGCCACTGAGGTCACCCAGCCTCACGCATGCACTCGGGGAGCAAACCCGGGGCCGCAACCCTAAGAGTAGTGATAGTAAAACCCCGTACCGCCTCATTTAGGTACTAGGCTTACCGTACCCATTTCCGACAAGTGTTTAGTACTTTCAAACACTTAGCCAACGAAGCCACTGGACCGGAGCCCAAATCCCATGCTCTTACCACATAAGCAATCCATTTAATCAATATGGTGATTCCATAAAGGAGATCCTACTCTCGCGAGTGACGAACATCCCTCGACTTGTACCGGATCCTTAAGCATAGCAACTAGCGACCTAACGTGCTAGTAAAAGATCATAGGTACTTATGGATCATGCAACTAGGGGTTCATTTCAACTCCTGAACGTAAATGCACATACAATAACAAGAAGTAAACTCAGAAGTTTTAAAGAAACACAGGGGTTAACGAATAAACCGGGGCTTTCCTTTGTTGGCACAAGTAGTTAGACACACTTCCGGACTTTGGCCCGGGTCTTGCTCTATGGCAACGTAATGCACGTCTCCTCCAGCTCCCTTGTTCACGTCCGCTGGCACGAGCGTGTAGCTACCGTCGGGAACTTCTACATGAAGGATGCAATGCAAGACTTAAGTGACCATTTGAATTTAATTAATTTCCAACAACTTATGTTAACCAAGAGGTGCATGTTTGAACACATTCACCTAGATAATAAGACATTCAGCATACTCTTCCTATAAAGGAACAATATGTGTTGCTTTATTATCTAGACTTTTACGGTGACTGTGTACATATATATAAATAAATTAATTTAATTCACATCAACAAAACAGTAGCAACAGCTTCAAGTTGGATAGGGTTGGTCATATTCACCTTAAGAAATGCATTTAAACATTTCTCCCTTTTAAAGATAATTAAAAGCCTTTTTCTCCTTTTATTAAATGTGATTGTGTGCACATCTATTAAAGATTATCTTATTTAAATACAAACAGCAAGGAATTTACTTTTGCACCACTATTTTACTTTTCTAACTCATTTATTTCACTTATGCACAAAAGGGGGCATTTTTCCAATTTTCCTTTACTAGATTAATCTAGTTTGCAACCCTTTAATCAACGAAAAACATCACAACTCATCCAACAGTACCTACTGGTCCTAATGACCAGGAGGCACACCTCTGGACATCAAGCATGTGATTTTTGTACCACTGAAATTAATACACAAATTCAAATGCATTACTAGTTAGCATATAAGGGAATAATTCATATTAAAAAAATAATACATAATTGAATCCCAACTTTCTTCTACACATGCTTTGGTCCAAAACAAGCCCAAAGAACCAAGAAACACACCTATAGCCTTTATGAAACATGCTACACATATTTATAATTAAAAACAAGCATAAATGAGGAAATAATATTTCTAACAGAGATAAAATCATGGTAAATTCACAAAAGGTGCTTTTTAACATAACAAGACTATAGCCAGAAGTTGGACTCAAAAATAGTTATTATTGAAGCTACAAAAATAATCTAGGAAGATTTGTCAATTTCACAACATGATTTTTATAAAACGATTTATGCAGTAACTTTGTGCAATTTTGGGTGTGGTGAGCAGCCATGGCATGGTGTACAACATATCCAAAACATAGCTCAAGAACTTGTGTAGATTTTGCAGAAACATAGATCTAGGTATTTTACTTTTTTATTTTTGAAGCAAAAACTGTAGCTCAAAAGTATAAACATCTTTGGAGAACGTTGTAGCTCTAGTTATGCTGAGCACAACAAAATTGGGTTTGCAATTTTTGGATTTTTCTGTGATTTTATACGGATTTTACAAGATTCAGCTAAAATACAAAAGGGAGGAAGAAGCCTTTTTGCAACGAGGCCCCTGAAAGATGTAAAAGTCCGCAACCCTACCCTCAGTTTTGCACGAAACCCCTGGAAATCTTCTGTGGCTTTGCAATGTCGCCCCTGGGGCCAAGGGGCGGCGCGGCCGGGGTGATTCCGGCGGGCCGGCGGCGGCCCGGCCGGGGAAGTGGCCGGAAAGGAGGTGGGGTTCATCTCGGCTTGGTTGGTGGCCGGAATTTGGGTGGAAAGGTCGCCGCGAGCTTCGCGGCGGGGCCGGGCGGCGGTGGCCGCGGGCGGCGCCAATGCGGCGATGCCCGGGCGGAGGAGGGCGGTTAGGGGGCCGGCGAGGTTCACGGGATACCAAGGGAGGCGTGGAGGTGGTTGTGCGGTAGTGGAGTCACGCGGGAGGGGGAGCTCTGCGTGCGCCCAACAATGGCAGGGCGGCGGATGCTCTGATGGTCGCGCGGGAGTGAGGTGCTGGCGATTTTATATGGGGCCGAGCAAGGCGGTTCGCGCAGCGTCATTTCCCCGACACGACCGCGGCATGGGCACGGCATGGCGGCGCGTGTGCGCGAAGTACGGCGACGACGCCGTTGGACGGGCGGCACATGGGCGGCACGGCCCGCCAAGGCGCGCACGGCGCGTGGCGCGAGCGGGATGGAGAGGAGGGGCGGCGGACGCGCCGTCCAATCGCCCTACGCAAGCCGCGTGGAGCTCGTGGGGCCTCGGCGTCCGTGCCGGGCCCACGGTGGAGACAACGGCGGCGGCGGCACACGGCCGGGCGCTCGACGTCGCGCGGTGGTCTGGAACGCCGGGTGCCCGAAATTTTTCCAAGTGGCCCTGTTTGACCGAGCAAATCTCCAAAAAGTTGAATAGAAGTGGTCCAAGCAGTGAATAGCAAAGTTGTAGATCTCCTGACCCTCTACAACATTCACAAAGGGCGTATGGACTTTTTCTCAACCAATTGTGCACAATTTGGATGCCAAGATGGCTGTTTTCTGGGCGCCAGTGAACAGTATCGAGGAGCTTTTACCAAGCTTTTTCATGCATTTCCACTCCAAATCTCAAATGCCACTCAACATGAAAGTTGTGTTCTATGAAAAACTACACAACTTTCGTATTGGGCGATTATGAAGTGTTTAGGGAAAATTTAAAGAACGCGGTAAAAGTTCCGGGCGACATAGGAGGGTCAAAGGGTTTTTCAGGGGTTTGACTAGGGTTTTGACCAAGGGTGGACTATAGTTGACCAATAAGGGTCATTAGGGGTCATTGGTGATGTTTCCCAGGTGACGGCCCAGGTTGACTGTCGTTTGACCAAAGTCAACTCCGTTGACCAGATCAGTAGGGTTAATTAACCCGGCCGAAAACCTGGGGCGTCACAGCGGCCTCGACGTCTCCAGCTCTGGCTCTGACTCTGACTCCGACTCCGACGGTGGGGCTCCTCCGACAGCGACTACCTCTTCTTAATTAATTTGTTCCTCTGTTAATGTGTTCTTCCAGTGTGCTTGTTGAACTTGTGATGGACCAGCTAGAAGATCTGTGTATGTTGAACTTGTGATCCAAGAGACACGGTAGATCAATCTGTGTCTCCTATTTTGGAAGGCATTAAAATGTCTATGGTAGCAGCTTACAATGAATTGCAATGTGCATGCTAGAAGTTTGATACTCTGTTTGTGTCATTATATGGCAGCAGTTCACAATGAATTGCAATGTGTATATATGCCAGAGTTATGTCAGAAGTTTGTTACTCTTAATAATCCACATTTCATTTGCCTCGTGCTGCAATGAAATGTCAGCACAGATGAATTGATGAATTTTGTGATGTGTGACACATTAAGATTTGTGACCCAATTGTCATTCCATTCATTCTTCATTCGTACATTTAAGTTTGTCATATGTGACAAATTTTTCATTCTTCAAAAGCACAGATGAAGCAAAAGCACCACTTTTAACATCAGAATTACTTCTTTGCAGCATATATCCCTAGTAAACATCCAAATACTACACAAACAATAGCCAAGTTCATCTTCCAGATCACATTGTCCATCTTTTCCTCCAGTGCTTTCTTCCTCTGCTTGTCCTCTAGTGCTTGCCTCTGCTCGCCGCTCCCAACCTGACATTCCACTGAATCAACTACTTCATCGACCGCGCCTGCCCAGTTCGACGGTTGAAAAACAATGACGCCAACATCCTTCAGCATTTGGAGAAACTCCTTGTGGAAACAATAAAATCCACAATACTTGGGGTACTGCAGAATCAAAAGCACATAAGAACCCTAACTCAGATTTGGGAGACACAGCAGACCACTCACCGAGTCCTTGCACACTTGAAATAAAGACGACCATGGTTTTCACCTTCCTTCTGCGTCTGCCCCTCCACCACCCAAGCCATACCAAAGTCTGGGCAAGGGACTAGTGGAAAGCCGCTTAGCTCACCGACTGAATCCGAGCCCATGGAGTGATTGCGTTTATGGGGTATAATATTTGAGGGAAGCAAGTTCCAATTCAGAAAAAATAGTGCCGGGCCCACGCGTCAAGGTCAGAAGACTATAAAAAAAGATAACCGTAGCTTTCCCGACCGACAAAGGCGATCCGGGTAGACTAACCATCGTCGCCAACAAGTGCTACATTGTCAGAAATGCCCATTGTCGAATGAATATGCATCCGCCCCATCGCCCTGACCCCTGCCCCCTTCTTCTTCCCCGATCTGAGCTCCACCTCCGCCGCCCGCCCATCCTTCCCCGTCGTCGCACACATGTCGCACTACGCCAATTTGTCTGGAGGTGCACGTGCGAGGAGTAGGGTCCAAGGTTGTCGGAGCAGCCGCAACCAAAAAATTCGTAAAAAATACGAATGTTTCATAGTTGGTAATCTAGTATTTGAATAAAATATCAACAGCCACACTTGTGTAACCAAATTTCTTAAAATTAGTATTTTTATCTCTTGTTTACGATATAATAATTATAATAACGTCTTAGTGTGTTCTAAAAATTATACAAACTGACTTGGCAACATAATTTAAGTCCCTGAGCTTGTCTACAAAAATTCAAATGGTTTCGAAAACGGAAGATTATACTTGTGTACAAATGTCTACATCTCTCACCTAGTTTATTAGAATGTTACTTCAACATTGAAGTTTTCCACACTTTAAAACATGTTCGAACTCATGTGCATTTGAAATTTTAACATAACCTTATGTTCACAATAAGATTACGAAATGCAAAGTTTAATTAGTAATGGTTGTGTAAAAAATATTATTTATATGTTGTACTTATAAGGAACAATATAAGGTGTATAAGCAACATCCAAGAAATGGAACTACGTACGAAAAAATGTCATAAATGAACAGATGTTGATTTTAGAAAAATTCAGAAACAAATGTCATCAAATTTGGATTAATAGGTGGGAAATTTTGAGCAGCCTGCGCACGGTTTGCATGCTGACGCTGATGAGTGGGTCAATGTCATAGGCGACGATGGTTAGTGAACCCGCATCGCCTTTGTTGGGAGTTGGGTCCGGCGGGCGGGTAGCAGTTATCTTTTTATTTTGGCTGCTGACGCTAACTCGTGGGCCAGCCACTATTTTCTTTCGAATGAAATGTGCTTAACTAAAATATTAGAGCACCTAAAAATCATAAAAATACAAACAATTCGTATTTGGACATTTAGTATTTGAATAAAATATCAATAGTCACACTTGTGTGCCCAAGGTTCTTAGAATCTGTTTTTACATCGCATGTTAATGATGTAATAATTCTACTAACATCTAGTGTGCTCTAAAAACCGACAAATTGACTAGCCAACATAATTTGGGTACCGAGACTTGTCTTCAAATTTTCAAATGGTTTCGATGAAGGAATTATATACTGGTGTACAAATATCTACATCTCTCACAAAGTTTCCTAGAATATTCCCACCACCGTCGAAGCGGGGACGAAGGGAGGACGACGATGACAAAAGCCGCCGTCAGAAGAAGTTGGAGAAGGGGAAGGACCAGGCCAAGGACGCCGACGAGGAACCGCTCTTCGACGACACTAAGTTCACTGTAGAGATGCTCAGGAGCGCCTTCAGAAAGCTTGAAGGTGTTGGTGAGGCCTGAAGGACCGATACGGCAAACCAGAGAGGGGGGGAGTGAATGGGAGCCGATAAAAATTCTTCTCGAAGGAGATTGAAACTCCAACAAGATGAACACGGCTTCCAACACAAGTATCCGACTCACTAGCAAGGTTGGTCAAGCCCACGTAGCCACTGGAGTGCCACTGGACCCAGGAACCAACACACAACCTCCGGACCCGAGAAACGCAGCGGAAAAACCAAACCTCAAGTCTACAGACCCACACCGGTCAGACCGGTGAGCACCACCGGTCAGACCGGTCCCTGCTGGTGAAACTGAGCAACTTCCACTAAGTGGCTCTACACCGGTCAGACCGGTGAGACACACCAGTCAGACCGATGGAAACCTGAAAGCCCCCAAGGCACCAAACAGGCCAACCGACCACCGAACTGACCCAATCTCGAAACAGCAGCAACACGGGACAACAACGAACACACAAAGACGTTCACCCGAGCAAAAACCCTCAAGGGCTCGCACCGGTCAGACCGGTCAAGAGCACCGGTCAGACCGGTGTAGCTCCGGCGACTCGGGATGAACAAGACCCGCGGTCAACTCCCCCAAATCCAAATCTCGATCTCCCGAATCACTCCATGGAATTGAACAAGACTTTGGGGATATCAGGAACACCTCATGAGGAGTCCATAGCCAAGTTTAATCCCACCAAAACTCGTCCAAAAAGGAGGAATCGAAGAAATCCCGCCGAAAGCACTTCCAACCCAAGAACTCAAGAAACCCCAAAATCGAGCACTTTTACTCACGGATTTGGGAGGGGAATCACAGCCCAAAGAACCACGAAGGATTCCCACAAATTTCCCCCATCAAATCCCCAAGAGAAAAGTCCCGAAAACAACCCAAAGAAATCACCGAGAGAGGGCTCCGAAAATCACCACCAAGAACAACCGGGGAAAACACATCCAAACCTTTAGGAACCACGCCGAATCATCTATACAAGAAACAAAGGTTCGTACAAGGTCTAGCAAGCCGCCCGATCATCCATCCCTCTCAACAAGATCTCTCCATGAAGCTCTCTTGCTAGTCCTAAAGAAAACCTAAGGAAAATAGGTGGAAAATAGGAAAACTAATGAGCTAGGGTTCCAAGAGTTGGCTGCCATCCTCTCACCTCTTGGGTTATATGGAGGCAACCGAATGTCTAAAACGCCCTTCTCTACTAACTAGGGATACAAGCCCCTCAAGGAAGGATTTGGAATTCTTGATGTCTTCACCATCGGACGGATGCCCGGCGACCGCACCCTGCGTAGCCTCGACGCAAGCCATGCGATCCCGACGCGTGTCCTCTGCTTCGAAGATTCTGGACTGCGTCGTCGCACACCGGTCAGACCGGTCCCCACCGGTCAGACCGGTCAGACCCACCGGTCAGACCGGTCTGGCGCTGCTGCACCTCCGTCTTCGGTTCTCCAGTCTTGGCTTTGTGGATCAACCAAGGAACCCAGTGGTTTTCTGGCGAACCACCGGAAATCCCGCGAACTCGGTGTAGCCTCCGCCAATCTCCACTCATGACTTGGCTCCCACGTAGTCCCGGCTCGACCTTGGTTTTGAGGCTCAACCAAGAAACCGTCCATGACTTCATCTTGCTGTTGATGCCACCATGCGGCCCGCACTTGACCCCGCTGGCCACCGGGTCCCTCGAACAAAGCCTACTTGTCTTCTCCACACCTGGAGGCCTCACCGGCGACGACCTCTCGCGCTTGTTCTTCACCTGCACCAATACCAGTCAAGCCGCAACCTGCACCTGCAATACTTAGCCAAGAATCAGTCCACACAACGTTGTCAATCACTCATCACACAAGGAAGCGACCATCCACCGGTCCTCGAACCACACATGGTCCTCAAGGCCTTCGACATCAAGGTGCATCATTATGTGTACAAGGACCCAAGCGCGAAAGGTCTCGCCTTTAGGATCCACGGGTTGGCTGAGAAGCTCGAGAACCTCCCCGTGGTCAAGCAGGCTACCCGCTGCCACTTTGTCTTCGACGGCGGCGGCTCCGATGGCGACGACGGCAGCCACGCGGCGACGACGGTGGGACTCCGACTAATTGATAGACTCCTCTACCAATTAGTAACAATGTGTGTGTGCTTTTGTATCTTTGTCGGGTTCTTGAACATGAACTGCATAGTTAATTAGTTTGGTTGTTAGATTTTGTATGTCATGAACTCGATCTAATAGATGCGAGTAGGTCCAACCGCCCAAAATTCATATATTTCGTTATACACCCCAAGGTAACTATATAATAATTCTAATAACATCAAATTTGCTCTAAAAATCTACAAATTGACTTGGCAACATAATTTGGGTACCTAAACTTGTCTTCGAAATTTCAAATGGTATCGATGAAGGAATAATATACTTGTGTACAAATGTCTACATCTCTCACATAATTTCCTAGAATGTTTGCTTGAATATTGAAGTTTTCCACACTTTGCAACATGTTTGAACTCATATTCATTTGAAAACTTAACATAACCTTGTGTTCACCTTAAGCTTACGAAATGTAAAGTTTCATCACTAATGGTTGTGTAAAACAAATATTATTTGTATGTTGTACTTACAAAGAACAAAATAAGGCATACAAACATTGAAATTAATGAAATTAACGAATACTAAATAATGAAATTAATGAACAGATGGTGATTTCAGAAAAAATTAGGAAAAAAATCAAATTTGGACTAATAACGATGAAGAAATACTTGGTACAACATTTGATTGCAGATTAAAATGAGAAATGGGAACTGTTCTTCATTTGAATAGAACTGGGCCCCACAGTCATTAGCAATGCGGTACTGATAACCTGCGTCGGATTTGCTACTCTCCCAAAATTTTACACAGATAATTTGAGCATCATACAAAAGCTAATATACTACTGATTTCCTATTCCAATACTCTATGCGAACTTCACCATTTTGCAGCGGAACCTACAGACTTCGCTACAAAACAGAGAAATTCGAAGCCATCCTTTTTCCACGTTGTCAGGGACAGCCCTAGGGGTCCCCTTTAACAACCGGGGAATCCCCACTTAAAACCTGCAACAAAACAAAACATGCCTTGCCTAACCGTGCAGGATACGGCCCACGCTGCAAAGGACCTCAACGGCCCATCAAGGTGGCCCTCTCGAAGATCCCCTCGAGCAGGCTTCGCCTCGCTCGAGGGTGCACGCCTCCCTCGAGCAGGCTCCGTCCCGTTCGAGGGGGTGCGCTCCCCTCGAGCGGGCTCCGCCCCGCTCGAGGGTCCGCTCCCCCTCGAGCAGACTCCGCCTCGCTCGAGGGTCCGCCTCGCCCTCGACCGGGGTCCGCTTCGCTCGAGGGCGCCCCGCTCGCGTGCGCCTGCCCCCGTACACTGGGCATTTAACGCCCTGACACCGGCGGGACAGTGCCATCATGCGCCCGGGGCTCGCGCCCCGGTGCCGCCGCACCAACTCCCCAGGAGGGAGCCCATCCCCATCACTGTGGGAAGGGACTGTCCAGCGCGGCCGCTGTCAGTCCCGTGACGCCGTGCGCCTGCTCCAGTATGGCTAACATGCCGAGCCCTCGAAGGGGGGCCGGCTTCACCCTCGATTTGCTTTCTTGTGACCCTACAGGGTTAGGTGAAGGCGCTAGGCGGGAGGAACGCCATCCCTGCCACTGTTACGGCATGGCAGCCGTCCCCGTGCGTGCAGGCGCACGCTCGGCGCTGTAGCAACAACTCCGGTACGGTGAAGCGTATAGGAACAAGACGTCGTTTTACCTACCCCTGTACTCCGTACGGGCCAACGTCAGCAGCTCCCTCGAGCCCATTAGAAGACATCACCGCCATCCACTGCCCTCCTACCCTCGAACCGCCACTGTTCGGGTACAAGATAGGCCATGATGGCCGAATCGCTGCAAGGATCGTCCGGACGGCTGCCCACTCTACAGCATAGCACGTCACGCCCCTTCACGTAGCTAGGTAGCGCGGCGTGCATGTAATTCGCTCCCCCTTGATCTATAAAAGGGGGACGAACCTCCCTGCCGCAGGAGAGACAGAGGACAACAACGAAAGGAACACAGACACGACACAATTGGAGATAGGCTGCACCACGCACTTGCTCTCCAATTCTCCCACAACATCTTCAGCTGTCACACCAGGGACTTGGAAGCCAGGCTTCCTCTCCCGCCTTGCTTGTAGCGACCCCACTACGAGCACCCCGGTGCTAAGTAATATAGTGCCTCGAGCACGCCGCCGTCGGGACGTACGGCCCCCTCGGCGGAACCAGGATAAAAACTCTATGTCACTTGTTACTTAGCATCGACCATTGAGGGATAGACCACGGCGCTTACTACTGGTTAGTGTCGGGACCACATTCCGCACCGACAGTTGGCGCCCACCGTGGGGCAATCTGAGCGCCTAAGGTCGATCCGTCAACTCCCTCCATGGTGATCCGCACTGAGTACCGCGGTACACGCTACTGCATGGGCAGCTCGGACCCCCTCCCCGCCGGGTTCGAAATCCGGTTCGGGGGTCTGAACTTTCAGGCCACGGGGAATGGCTACCTCATGCGCCTCACCAACCGTGAGGAGCTCCGCGCGCGGCGCCAGGCCGGGCCCGCTCCGGTCCCCGCTGCACGCACCACCACGGCGCAGACGCCCGCGGGCGCGGATGCCGCGAGCCCGTCGGCGCCACGACGCCGCCGCCGCTGCGGGCTACGTTCGCGCCGGGCGCGGTCGGAGCGACGGCGGGCCGCGCGCGCCGCCTCTCAACACGGCGCGCCCACCGCCACGACGACCGCCACCGCCCCAGTGGGACAGCGCGCGGTCTCCGGACCGCGCATCCCCATTGGGTTGCGTGGTGCCACGTCGGCCTACAACAACAACGTTAACACCACGATGCGCAGGGTCCCGCCTGGCCGCCACGTCCTCGTCGCCAGGGATCCCGACGCCTCAGTGGCTGACGAGTCGTCTCTGGGCTCCCTCGACGCGTTGCCGCCTGCCAACCGCCACGGCTATGCAGAATGGGACTTCTCCCGGCGTGCGGGACCCGCTCATATTCGGGCGTTTCCTTGACGCTACGGACTGCGGTTCCGTCGCTCCGACGACTCCAGCACCGGGAGCTACGACCCCGCGCGGGAGTGCTACGCCGTCATCACCAACGACCCAGCCAACGCTGCTGGCGCGGTGGGCGCCGGAGACGGGGTGGTCACGCCTGCCCCAGGGATCGCCGCGCGCCTAGCCGCGGGGCCAAGCGCGCTCGCCGGGGCCGACGCCGACGTACGGGCGGCCCAAGCCCGCGAGCTCGAGGCCAAGGCGGCGGAGGAATGCGGACGGTGCGGGCGCTCCGCGCCTCGATGGCCGGAGAAGCCTCCGCTCGCGGCGAATGCGTGCGGGGAGGCGGGGCGGACAGGGATCGCGACCGCATCAACGCCGACAACCCCCGACATGCCGCCGCGGGGCAAGTCGAAGCTCGTTGCCGCCGCAACGCCGCTACGGGCCATGCCGGCGCCCTCGACTCTCGAGGCACGAGATCCGCACCGCGAGGTGCGGAGCTCTCATCGAGCAAGCGGCCGGTCCGGCGGGCCGAGAGCTCGGCCTCGCGCATCCGCCAACAAGGGGGATGCGCGGGGCGACGGGGCCGCACAAGGGGGCGAACCCTCGGTCCACGCAGGAGGGGCGGCGGAGCGTCCCGCCAACTCAGGACGCGCACCGGCCAAGGAACGGCTCCTTGACACGCGCAGAGCTCTGGACGGTGACGCTCGCAACGTCATCAACGCCCGCCGCACGAGCAAGGCGGACGAGCGAGCAGCGGTGGGCTACCACCCTCGACGGGGCGGGCGCTACGACAGTGGTGAGGACCGCTCCCCGACGCCGGAACCCCCGGGGACCCGTGTGTTCAGCCGGGAGATCCGCAAGGCAGCCTTCCCCCAACGCTTCCGCCAACCCTCGACCATTGTCAAATACAACGGGGAGACGGATCCCCGCGTGTGGCTCAACGACTACCGCTTGGCTTGCCAGCTGGGCGGGGCGACCAGCGACGAAGTCATCATCCGCAACTTGCCCCTGCACCTCGGCGATGCGGCCCGGACATGGCTCGAGCACCTACCCACCAGCCAAATCCACAATTGGGACGATCTGGTCCGCACGTTCGTGGGCAACTTCTAGGGCACGTATGTGCGCCCTGGGAATTCCTGGGACCTGCGCTTCTGCACGCAGAAGCCCGGCGAGTCGCTGCGGGACTTCATACGACGCTTCTCCAAGCGTTGCACGGAGCTCCCCAGTGTGGCGCAGTCCGAGATCGTGCACGCCTTCCTCGAGGGCACCACGTGCCGGGACCTCGTGCGGGAGCTGGGACGCAGCCCGCCCGCGGACTCCAACGAGTTGTTCGACATCGCCACCAGCTTCGCCTCAGGAGAGGAGGCCGTGGGGGCGATCTTCGACGGCAAGAAGGGCAAGCGCCCGGAGGACGCGCCCGCGGAGGGCAGCAAGTCCAGGGAGCCCCACCGCAACGACAAGCGGGGCAAGAAGGGGGAAAGAAGCCGCGCGCGCGGCGCGCGAGCGGGGCGCGGCGGCGGTAATGCCGAGTCCCTCGCTGTTGACCCGGCTCGACGGGGCCCTCGACCGGCCCCTCGAGGTCCGGGGCTATTCGACGACATGCTGAAAAAGCCATGTCCTTATCACAAGACCCCAGTAAACCACACCCTTGAGCAGTGCGACATGCTCAAGAAGTTCTATGGCCGCGCCGCCGCGAAGGAGGCAGAGGCCAAGAAAGACGGAGGAGATGGCGACGCCGGCGGCTTCCCCGCCGTAGAGAACGTGTTCCTCATCTTCGGGGGACCCACCGTCGACATGTCGACCCGCCAGCGCAAGAAGGAGAATGTGTTCCTCATCTTCGCCGCAGAGAAGGCGCCTCCCTCCTTCCTCAATTGGTCGAAGGACGCCATCACCTTCAGCCGGGAGGACCATCCGAACCGCGTCCCCAACCGGGCCGGTGCCGGCGGTGGTCGACCCCATCATCGGGAACGCGCGGTTCTCGAAGGTCTTGATGGACGGGGGCAGGCGACCTCAACATCCTCTACGCGCACACGCTGCGCCCGATGGGGATCGGGTTGGACCGAGTTGCGGCCCGGCCACGAAGCCGTTCCACGGCATCGCGCCGGCAAGCGGTGTCCATCCCCTCGGGCAGATCGACCTGCCGGTTTGGTTTGGCACCGCGAAGAATTTCCGCAAGGAGATTCTCACCTTCGAGGTAGTGGGGTTCAAGGGAGCCTACCACGCCATACTTGGGCGACCCTGTTACGCCAAATTCATGGCGGTCCCCAACTATACCTACCTGAAGATGAAGATGCCAGGACCGAACGGCGTCATCACCGTCGGCTCGTCCATCGAGCACGCATTCGACTGCGACGTCGAGTGCGTAAAACACGCAGAGGCGCTAGCGCTGGACGAAGCGCTGGTGACCACTTTGGAGAAGATGGTCAACGACGACCTCGACTCCGCCGCCAAGCACACCGGCACGTTCGAGGCCGCGGAGCAGACCAAGGAGGTCCCCCTCGATCCATCTGCCCCCGAGGGCAAGGCGTTGAGGGTCAACTCCACCCTCGACCCCAAATAGGAAGTGGTGCTCGTCGACTTCCTCCGCGCCAACGCCGACATCTTCGCGTGGAGCCCCTCGGATATGCCAGGCATCCCGAGGGAGGTCGCCGAGCACTCCCTTGACATCCTGCCTCACGCCCGCGCTGTGCAACAACGGCTCCGCCGCTTCGATGAGGAACGGCGACGGGCAATCGGAGCGGAGCTGTGGAAGCTTCTCGAGGCCGGGTTCAACAAGGAGGTGTTCCACCCGACGTGGCTAGCAAACCCCGTGCTTGTAAAGAAAAAGAATGGGAAATGGCGGATGTGTATAGACTACACCAGTCTTAATAAAGCATGTCCTAAAGTTCCTTTTCCTTTGCCACGCATTGATCAAATCGTCGATTCAACGGCTGGGTGTGAATTGCTTTGCTTCCTTGATGCTTACTCCGGATACCATCAAATAAAAATGAAGGAGTCCGACCAGCTCGCGACTTCGTTCATCACGCCGTTCGGGATGTTCTGCTACGTCACGATGCCATTTGGCCTCCGAAACGCGGGTGCAACATACCAGCGCTGCATGCAGCACGTTTTCGGAGACCATATCTGGCGGACGGTCGAGGCGTATGTGGATGACATCATCGTAAAGACCAGGAAGGCGGACGACCTGGTTAGCGACCTTGGCATCGCGTTCAGCTGCCTACGGGGCAATGGGGTCAAGTTAAACCCCGAAAAATGTGTCTTTGGAGTGCCGCGAGGCATGCTCCTGGGATACATTGTCTCCCAACGGGGGATCGAGGCCAACCCCGAAAAGGTTGTGTCCCTCGAACGAATGGGTCCAATCCGGGACCTCAAAGGGGTGCAAAAAGTGCTAGGGTGCCTTGCCGCCTTGAGCCGCTTCATCTCGAGGCTCGGCGAGAAGGGTCTTCCCCTTTATCGCCTCCTCAAGAAACACGAACGCTTCTCCTAGACCGCCGAAGCCCAGGACGCGCTCGACAAGCTAAAGGCGTCCTTAGCGCACGCCCCCATTCTCACGCCGCCGCAGGACGGCGAGCCCTTACAGCTCTACGTCGCCGCAACCACCCAGGTGGTCAGCGCCGTGATCGTCGTGGAGCGCACGGAGGAAGGGCATGCTTTACCTGTGCAGCGGCCCGTCTATTACGTCAGCGAGGTCCTGTCAGACACCAAGACGCGCTACCCCCAGGTCCAGAAGTTGCTGTACGCGGTAGTCCTTGCGCGGCGCAAGCTCCGCCACTACTTCGAGGCCCACCCCGTCATGGTGGTCTCCTCTTT
Organism: Cenchrus americanus; assembly: GCA_947561735.1. Lineage (NCBI taxonomy): Eukaryota > Viridiplantae > Streptophyta > Magnoliopsida > Poales > Poaceae > Cenchrus > Cenchrus americanus. The sequence goes on along the minus strand of OX387242.1, from coordinate 156,134,622 downwards.
CCCGCTGGGGGAGATCATCCGCAACCCCGACGCCGCGAGCGGGGAGTGCCAAATGGTCCGTGGAGCTGATGGGCGAGACGCTTGCCTACGCCCCGCGCAAGGCCATCAAGTCGCAAATCTTGGCGGATTTCGTCGCTGAGTGGACGGATACGCAGCTACCGCCCCCGCAGATCCAAGCAGCTACGGCTCGGTGATGAAAACAGGGGCGGGCGCGGGCCTGCTCTTCGTGTCACCCCTTGGGGAGCACATGCGCTATGCAGTGCGCCTCCACTTCCCCGCGTCTAACAATATGGCCGAATACGAGGCCCTCCTCTGTGGCCTCAAAATCGCCATTGAGTTAGGCGTCAAGCGCCTCGAAGTTCGGGGGGACTCACAGCTCGTAATCGATCAAGTCATGAAGAACGCGAGCTGCCATGACGACAAGATAGAGGCCTACTGCAAAGCCGTGCGAGCCCTCGAGGACAAGTTCTACGGCATCGAGCTCAACCATGTGCCCCGCCGGTACAACGAGGAGGCGGATGAACTGGCCAAGATTGCGTCCGGGTGGATCACCGTTCCCCCGAACGTTTTCGCGCGCGACGTCGCCCAACCCTCGGTCGTCTTCGAGCCCCACCCCTCGAGTCACGTTGAACCCTCGGGGGCTCCCTCGAACCCAACGGGTGCGAAATCCATGGACGAGGACCCCTCGAACGAGGCGTACGTGCTCTCCCTCCTCGAGGGGTATGGCGCTTACGGGGCTGACGTGATGGACATCGAGCCAGCTCCTATCAAAACGGACTGGCGTGACAAATACATTGCCTGGATGGCTCGAGGGGAACTCCCCGCGGACCGGGCCGCGGCCAGGCGCATTGCCAGGATGGCCAAGTCTTTTGCCCTCGTTGACGGCGAGTTGTACAAGCGCGCCACCTCTGGCATCCTACAGCGGTGCGTGCCCATTCCTGAAGGGCGCGAACTCCTGCGGGACATCCACGCCGGGATCTGCGGCCATCACGCAGCGCCTCGTACCCTCGTCGGCAATGCATTCCGCCAAGGCTTTTACTGGCCTACCACGGTTGCGGACGCCAGCGAAACCGTACGCACCTGCGAAGGGTGCCAGTTCTACGCCCGCAAGTCCAACCTACCCTCCCATGCCCTGCAGACCATCCCCGTAACATGGCCATTTCCCGTGTGGGGGCTGGACATCGTTGGGCCCCTGCGGAAGGCGCCCGGGGGCTTCACCCACTTGTTGGTCGCAATCGACAAGTTCTCCAAGTGGGTCGAGGTGCGCCCCATCACGAATCTAAGGGCAGAGCAGGCGGTAACATTCTTCACCGACATCGTCTACCGCTTTGGAGTGCCAAACTCCATCATCACCGACAATGGGTCCCGGTTCACGGGCGGGGAAGTTTTTGGAGTTTTGCGACAAATTCCACATCCGTGTGGACCGGGCGGGCCGTGGCACACCCACGGACCAACGGCCAAGTAGAGCGTGCCAACGGCATGATCCTACGGGGCCTCAAGCCCGAATTTTCGACCAGCTCAACAACTACGGGACGAAAATGGCTCCAAGAGCTACCAGCGGTTGTGTGGAGCCTAAGGACCACCCCGAGCAGAGCCACTGGGTTCACCCCGTTTTTCCTAGTCCATGGCGCGGAGGCCATCCTCACCACGGACTTAGAATACGGATCGCCCAGGGTTCGAGGCTATGACGAGGATGCCAACCAGGCAGCCCGCGAGGACTCGCTGGATCAGCTGGACAAGGTACGCCTCGTGGCCTTAATGCATTTCGCAAGGTATCAACAGTCCCTAAGACGCTACCAAGCACGCAAGATACGTCGACGGGACTTCAGTGAAAGGGATTTGGTCCTAAGGCTACGCCAAGACAACCGAGGGCGCCACAAGCTGTCGCCCCCATGGGAGGGACCCTACGTCGTGGTGAAGGTACTCAAGCCCGGCACGTACAAGCTGGCCAACGAGGACGGTGAAGAGCTCACCAACGCTTGGAACATCCAACAGCTACGTTGCTTCTACCCCTAGCTAGGATTTCCAAGTACCTTTCATTGTAAAAACCATATGACCAACGCCCCAGTTGGCAACAACTATGTAAATACTTCAAGTCTAATAAAAAGGGCAACTCGGCTTTCCCCTAAAACCCAAGTTACCCTCGGGGGCTACTGCGGGGGGGCACCCCCCCCCCCCCCCAAAATGGTCCCGTTTTTCGCGCAAAAAGAAACAACTCATGCGCGCTAAGTTAGTTTCTACTTCAACCCCGAGCAATGATTCGAACAGGGCGCAGGCAGCCTAGCGGAAGGAGCGCGCGAGCCAGAGATAGCCTACGCCGCGTGGATATGGCCCTTCTCTCTCGCCTCCAAACCAGCAGGCCCCCTGCGAAAATCGAACTCCCCTAACTAGAATCTACTCAGGAAGAAGGAGAAACAAAAAGCGTGATAAACAAAAGACTTCATTTCAGCAAATGTTTATGTCGAAAAACAACTTGTTCATTTACAAAAGGCCACGAGGCCAGAATACTGATACACATAAAAATGGGCCAAGTGCCCAGCTGTCTTCAGGCAGGAGGAGCGGCAGCGTCAACAGCGTCCGGGAAGAGGAATTCTTCGAAGGCTTCAGCGAGCGACCCGGCGGCGTCAGCGGCGAGCGCGTCCACACACTCCATCGCCACCTCGTCCTCAACACCCTCGGGGACGACGTAGCCCTCTGCCAGCGCCTCGAAGTTGACCTCGTAGTGGGATCGTACCACTTCGAGGGCCTTCTGGACGCCCAGACGCAGTGCTCGGCGCATCCGCTCGGTGACGTGGCCGCCAAGGGCGCGCAGGCGGCCGGCCGGCCGAGCTGCCGGCCTGCGCTTCGCCCTCGCCCACATCTTGGCAGGTCTCGAGAGCCGCACCACGCAGCTCCTGCTCGGAGGAGTTATAGGAAGCCTGCAGCGCCTCGGCCCGCTCAGCTGCGTGCCCTAGAGCGGTGCGCAAGCCTGGAGTCACCAAGACAAGAGAGAAATCAGAAAAGGGAGCGCGAATTCCCAAACGGAAAACCAACCAAACAAAAGTCAAGCAGCAGCTCACCTTCGACTTGCTTCCTCTCCGCCTCGAAGTCGCAGCGCACGGCCTCGACCGCCAGCTCGAGGCGCTTGACGGTCTCACCTTGCTCCTGGAGGGCCAGCTCATTGTTTGCATTTGTGATGCTGAGCACAATGAGCTCGCCCTCGGCCTTGGAGAACGCGGTGTTCCGCTCCTCCAGCGACTTCTGCGCCGCCTCACGCGCGACGCGCTCCTGCTCCAGCGCCGACCGGGCGTCGACGAGGGCGGCTTGCTCCTGCTGGAGCCGCCCCTCAGCCCCTTGGCGGGCGGTGTGCTCTCGCCGAAGCCGCTCCTCGGCGACGGCGAGCGCCGCAACCTTGGCGTCGAGGGCGGCCTTCAAATCGTCGGCCTCCTTGGCCGGCTGCTCCCGGCCCGCGCGCCCGCTCCTCGGCTCGGCGGCTCGCCGCGCTTGCGCCCCCTCGAGCGACGAGCGGAGCCCCCGGTTCTCGCCGCGGACGTTGGCCACCTCCGCCTCCCAATTGGTGGCCAGTGTCCGCATCTTCTCCAAGTCTGAGCGCGCCTGCCACAGCGCCTCATCACGATCGATGAGGGCTGCGCAGACCCGCTCGAGGCTCGAGCAGCGGGCTGGGTCCTGCCTCGAGCTCTCGGGGAGTTCGTCGCGCCACGCCATGGCCCGGTACGCCAGCCAGCTGTCCGGGGTCCTGAGGGCGTCAGCAAGCGCGTCGAAAGCGCTGCACCGCTCCCGGAGCTGGTGGACCTCGGCGTTCACCCGGTCGAAGGCGTCGTACTTATCGTGGGCGCGGCGCTCGAGCTCCTGGCACCCACAAATCAAAACCCGTAAGCGCTACGACACGGAGGCAGCACACAAAAACGAGAGATAGAAGAAAACGAGCAACCACGCCCTACCTGGAAGACGCGCCATGCAGGGCCACCATGTACCCGCAGTGCCTCGTTCAGCGTGCGGTTAAGCGTGGCGCCGTGGCTCCGGAGCTCTCCCCAGAGCTCCTGCTCCCCCCGGGCGTCAGCAAACGCAGGGGGATCGCCAACGACCCCCTCCACCTGGGCGGAGTGGCTGGCGCGGGAGGACGAGGCCTCGGCGCCGCGTCCTCGGTCCCCCGCCACCATGTGACCCTCGTGCCGCCTCACGAGGGCCCCCCCACCCGGGGCTCGGGGGGGAGCGTGTGGGGAAGCTAGCCCACCGATCCCACCCGGGCGGCGGGGGGGGTCGTCATCCGGGACCTCCACCACCTCCGCCGGAACCGCCGGCGGGCGGCCGGCCCTTGCGCCGCCTCCACTTGCGCCTCCGGTGGCCGCGGCGCGCCGACGCGACGCCGAGGCCACCACCTCCGGCCGTGCCGCCGCGACCACGGGCGCCGCCGCGGGTTGCACCCGCTCCGCCTCCTCTGCCGGCCGGCGCCACGGACCGCGCCTCCGTAGCGGCGACCTCCGCGGGCCGCGCCTCCACCACGGCGGGCCGCCGCGGCTGCGTCCCCACAATGGCCGGCGACGGCCGCTCCTCGGCGACCTCGGCCGCGCCGCGGCGGGTCGATCTGCCGGCCGAGGCCTCGAAGCCTCGGCGGGCTTTGCGAGCTCTCGCCCGCCGCCGTGCTGGCCCCCGCCTGCGACGCCCTCGACGAGTGCCGCCGGTTGGGGATGGATGCGTCCGCCCTCAGCACCTTGGCCGGTGCGAGGGGAGGCACAGTTGGCACCACCCTGCGTAAGTGCAAAGCAAAGAGTTAGAATGCCTGGTCGACACAAAACCAAGCCAAGCGAAAAGCGAGCCCCTTACCTCGAAGAGGAAAAGGCACGTTTCCTTTTCCTCGAAGCCTCGGCCGGATGAGGCCGCGCGGCGGCGCGCGCGCCGGCCTCCGCGCCCTCCCCCGGCGACGCCACCGCGCGCGCGCGCGCGCCGCGCCGCGCGCGCGCGCGCACTCGCGTGCGCGCCTCCGCGGCACGCGCCGGCGCCTCCGCGCGCGCGCGCCGCCCTCGTTGTCGATTGCCGGCGGCGGGCGCCGTTGCGCCCGCCCCCAAGCGATGCCGCCCTTGCCGCCGGCGCCGGCTCCGGCGACGGGGGCGCGAGCTCCCACCTATCGAGGGGCCCTCCCCCTCGCGCATCTTCGTCCTCCTCCGAGGACGAGTACTCCCTCCGTCCCCGGGGAGGAGAGCCCCGCTTCCTCGCGCCGCCGGTGCTCCGCATTCGGCCGGTCGCGGCGCTCTTGGTGCCGCCTCGCGCGCTCCCTCTCGCACGCCGCCCGCTCCTCGCTCCCGATGCCGCGCCGCCCGACCAAGCGCGCGGGAGTCCGGGGGTGGGCGGAACGGACCCCGCGGCGGTGAAGCTCACCGCCCCGCATACAGAAACGACGAAGACGCGTCGGGGAGGCGAGGCGACACCAAGAACTAAAACGGAATCAAGAATCGAACTCACCGGCGGGCCGGTGGGGAGCATCTCGATGTCCCACGGGGTCCGGCCCGGTCCGCCGGCATCCGGTTGTCGACGGCGCTCCGCGCCCGGTGAGCGCGTATGGCCGCCCAAGGGGGGTCGGGAGCATCCGCGACCTCGCCAGCGCGACGGGGTCCGCCTCCTCTGTCATCTCAAAGATGCAGAGCGGCCTCTCCATCAGAGGCACGACTCGCCGGCGGTGGAGGAAGGCGAGGACGCTCGCCGCGGTCAGCCCTCGCGCCGCCCGAGCTCCTCGGGCGGCCGAAGCCGACCGCCGCCGCCGATGCTGGGCCGTGGACACCCCGTAGCCCCAGGAGCTGGGCATCCATTTAACACCCGACCGGTGTAGGGGGGGAGGCCGGGCTCGGCGTTGCGCAGGTAGAACCATCCCCGCTCCCAGCCGGCGTTGTTCGTCGTCATGGTGCAGGGGATGTAGACGTCCTTGAACTGCGCCCGCAGGGCGAGTGACATCCCGCCGGCGCGCACCGCGCGGCGGGTCCTCGGCTCCGACGTGGGCTGCGTGAAGAGCTCCGCGCGGAAGAGGTGCACCCGCAGCTCCCGCCTTGATCGGGATCCCCGAGGTACCCCTCGCGTACGCCCACGAACGTGGCCGCTCGCGAGATCGCGTTGGGCGCGAAGTTGTGCAACTCCACGCCGTAGTAGTGGCACAGCGCTCGCATGAAGCGGCTCGCCGGCGCATTGAAGCCTCGCTCGTGGAAGCGCACGAAGCTCACTACATAGCCTTCCGGCGGGTTGGGTGCGCGGTCCCCCGCCGGTGGCACTATCCACTCCGCCGGGCGGCCATCCTCATTGGCCGCCAACTGGCCGGCGGTGACCAGCTCGCCAAGGGCCAGCTGGGTCACCGTCGACCGCTCCCAGGCGTACGGCTCAAGGATCGTGAGAGGCTGAGGCGGCGCCATGGGGAAGGGCTAAGGATGCGGAGAACGAAGGACAGGAAGAGGAGGAAAAGCTCTAATGGCGAAGCCGCACGGAGGCAAAGGCAAAGCGGGGAAGAAAGCACGGAGGGCTAAAATGGCGGAGCGCTAAGGTAACCGTTTCCCCTTCTCCTCAGATTTATAAGCCGCGGGCGAGCTCTCCGGAGCGAATGTCCCGCGCGCGTTAACTGCAGGGAATCTTTTTCTTCTCGCTGGCAAGCGGACCCCACCACGACCGCGGCGGCCACGTCACCACAAACGGGCCATCATCATGGTGAAGACTGGCCGGGGCCATGGCAGGCGGTCACGTCCGCCTGCCCACGCCGCCCACTACGCGCGCGCGCGCGGCCGCAACGCCTAAAAAGGCGCGCCCGCGATGCGAAAACCGCAGCCTCTACTGTGGAGCATTTAATGCCCCGGTCCCTTGTGAAACAAGGAGAACCCTCGAGCGGCACGGACTCCTGGCTCGGGATAAATTCAGCCCTCGAGCAGGTGCAAGCGTGAGAAGGTCGCCCCGAGGCCCGCCTGAAACAAAGTGAGCCTCGCGAGCACCCATGCCATGTAGCACCCTCGAGCGGCACGAGCCCCTGGCTCTAGACAACGTCAACCCTCTAAGGGACATTGGCGTGAGAAGGTCGCCACGGGGCCCGCTTGAAACAAGGCGGGCACCGCGAGCACCCATGCCACGCAAAACCCTCGAGCGGTGCGAGCCCCTGGCTCCAGACGATATCAATCCTCTAAAGGGGCACAAGCGTGAGAAGGTCGCCCCGAGGCCCACCTGGAACAAGGCAGGCACCACGAGCACCCATGCCACGCTGTGCTGCTGACCAACGCCTCGAGGGCCGGCACGCCCAGACCCCTCGACGGCCGCAACGGAAAGACGGGGCTGCCCAGGCGCCGCCTCGCACGGCCCTACTGATCAGAGGTTCGAAGCCTGACCCTCGACGGGTTCGAACAGGCGCCCCAGATCGCAGAGTCAGAGACGACAAGGGCACGCGCGTTCGAGCCGTTCCACGAGCCCATCGGCTCGAGGGTGCCCCACATGTCGTGTTCGAGAGCCAGCGAGGGCAGCTAGCCGGGGGATCCCACCGAGGGAGAGCTTCCGCGCCCTCAGTCCCTATCGAACGGGACCGAGCCCCACCTATCAAACCCACGCAAGCGCTTCAATGGACGTGTCTCCGGACCACGCAGCCTACCCTTATCGAACGGGGCATGGGCGTCCACTTGAACCACCCGCTAGCAGCTCGATGAGGAATCCGCAATTCGCGACCCGCTCGATGGGGGTTGCGGAAACCTCACCCTCCGTCCCGCGGAGGGACGGCGAGGGCGCGTTAAGAAACAAGTCGTAAAAGCTCTACCCGATCGCCTCGAACGGGCCCAGGCTCGGGGGCTTGACGCACGGCTGCACCTCCTTGAATTGCACCCGCCGGAGACAGTGCCAGCAGCGCGTGCGTCACCGAAGCCGGCTGAGATACCGCCGATGCCGGTTGAAACATGTGCTTCGGGGGCTAGACCCGCGGGTCCGCTGGCGCAGCCCCACGGAAAGCGTTCACAAGACAAGGAGGGAAGAACGTCCTATCAGTAGGTTCCAGCATCTGCGGGAGCCTCAATGGCAAACCCACAGATGCTCGGGGGCTGCGTCGGGGACGAGCCCCTAGGGGTCCCCTTTAACAATCGGGGGAATCCCCACTTAAAACCTGCAACAAAACAAAACATGCCTTGCCTAACCGTGCAGGATACGGCCCACGCTGCAAAGGACCTCAACGGCCCATCAAGATGGCCCTCTCGAAGATCCCCTCGAGCAGGCTTCGCCTCGCTCGAGGGTGCACGCCTCCCTCGAGCAGGCTCTGTCCCGTTCAAGGGGGTGCGCTCCCCTCGAGCGGGCTCCGCCCCGCTCGAGGGTCCGCTCCCCCTCGAGCAGACTCCGCCTCGCTCGAGGGTCCGCCTCACCCTCGACCGGGGTCCGCTTCGCTCGAGGGCGCCCCGCTCGCGTGCGCCTGCCCCCGTACACTGGGCATTTAACTCCCTGACACCGGCGGGACAGTGCCATCATGCGACCGGGGCTCGCGCCCCGGTGCCACCGCACCAACTCCCCAGGAGGGAGCCCATCCCCATCACTGTGGGAAGGGACTGTGCAGCGCGGCCGGTGTCAGTCCCGTGACGCCGTGCGCCTGCTCCAGTACGGCTAACGTGCCGAGCCCTCGAAGGGGGGCCGGCTTCACCCTCGATTTGCTTTCTTGTGACCCTACAGGGTTAGGTGAAGGCGCTAGGCGGGAGGAACGCCATCCCTGCCACTGTTACGGCATGGCAGCCGTCCCCGTGCGTGCAGGCGCATGCCCGGCACTGTAGCAACAACTCCGGTACGGTGAAGCTTATAGGAACGGGACGCCGTTTTACCTACCCCTGTACTCCATACGGGCCAACGTCAGCAGCTCCCTCGAGCCCATCAGAAGACATCACCGCCATCCGCTGCCCTCTTACCCTCGAACCGCCACTGTTCGGGTACAAGATAGGCCATGATGGCCGAATCGCTGCAAGGATCGTCCGGACGGCCGCCCACTCTACAGCATAGCACGTCACGCCCCTTCACGTAGCTAGGTAGCGCGGCGTGCATGTAATTCGCTCCCCCCTTGATCTATAAAAGGGGGACGAACCTCCCTGCTGCAGGAGAGACAGAGGACAACAACGAAAGGAACACAGACACGACACAATTGGAGACAGGCTGCACCACGCACTTGCTCTCCAATTCTCCCACAACATCTTCAGCTGTCACACCAGGGACTTGGAAGCCAGGCTTCCTCTCCCGCCTTGCTTGTAGCAGCCCCACTACAGGCACCCCCGGTGCTAAGTAATATAGTGCCTCGAGCACGCCACTGCTGGACGTACGGCCCCCTCGGCCGGAACCAGGATAAAAACTCTGTGTCACTTGTTACTTAGCATCGACCATTGAGGGATAGACCGCGGCGCTTACTACTGGTTAGTGTCGGGACCACATTCCGCACCGAAACACGTCGTAGCCGCCGCCATTGCCTGCGCACGGCTGATCGCCATGCACCTGTGCCGGAGGCGGCAGCGGTTCACCCCAAATGCGCCAAGTCGAGGAGTGGAGCGCACACGCGGCCTTCTCGCGCAAAGGCAGACACCTCTCGTTGCTCTGCCATCTCGAGGTCGTACTACCGCCGCCCGCGACCCGCCTCATGTACCACTTGGCGGTGTCGTCTGCGGCAGCACCACCATTGTCTCTGTAGAGCTAGATGGCGTATAGATAGGCCACTGCATCGTGCCCGTCCTCAGCGGCACGCCAGAGATCATTGTATCCCCTGTGTTCGATGAAGAAGGCTTTGATCCCGGAGAGGAAGCAAGCCTCCTGATGCCCGAGATCGGTCAACATAGCAAGGAATGCTTTGTAAGGGGTGGGGTTCCACACCCAAGAAATCTCATCTCGTATCCCCTTTATTGACAAACATCGGACGACATCGTTGTGGCCGCACACGCGGTGCATGGTCGAGGAAGTACCGCGTGGGCTACAGAGGTCAGCCAAGGGCTGCTCCGAGGTCACACCGACGCGCGCTGTAATCTCAATGCGGAGGTCTTGAGGGAGGCCTAGCAGCGACGATGGCTGGTGCCGCCTGCTTCTTCCCGGCATGCTATCCATCTCCGGCCGGGAATGGTGACGATGAGGAGTAGGTAGTTGCTATTTTTCGCGGGTAGAGATGAAGGGGCAGGGGTTCTAATTGTTTTGGAAGGAGAAGATATAGGAGATTCGTTTCCAAACACGGTTTAAGTATGCAATGGAGATGACGTTTTCCTAATCCGTGTTATCATTTAATTCTCCTTTGGAAACGACGTTTGGCTAATCCGCGTAGAGATGATGTTTTGTTACTCTGTGTATCATTTAATTCTACATTGGAATCACTACCTCTGCAGGTCTGCTCTCAGCCATTGACTGGTAACAGTTTCGCCATTGACCGTCTTGGGAACCTCTTCCCGTTTTCCGTGCTCTTGATCTTATCCCTTCCTCTCTTTTTTCGGAGATGATGACTACATTGGATGTTTTGATGGAGGTGTTAGTGTTAGTTTGTAGCAAGCTAACACCAAAACTAACACTTTGGAGCCAAACACATGTGTTAATTTGGAGGTGTTAAAAGCTACCACTAAAAGTAACACTAACATCTACCATTCAAACACAGCCATTGGAGACGATGTTTGGTTACTCCGCGTATCATTTAACTCTACATTGGAATCACTACCTCTGTAGCTTTGCTCTCAGCCATTGACTGGCAACAGTTTCGCCATTGACCGTCTTGGGAACCTTCCTGTGCTCTTGATCTTATCCCTTCATTGTTTTTTCTATAAAAAGGCACCGATGCCTATCGGTCCTCCTCACTTCAAGTTGCTTCCTTCTTCTCTAGATCTAGATCTAGCTATATGGTTCCTTCTTCTGATACAATAAAGCGAGTCACTTGCTTCCTTCTTCTTTAGATCTAGATCTAGCTACGGTGCAAAGAATAGATCTTGTAGGGCGCAAGCTTTTGCTTTTCTCTCTTCTTCCTCCTCCTCGATCTCTAAGTTGCTAGAAAAAATCTTGTAATATGGGTGATTGGGTTGCTCATCCCTGTAACACAGCTGCCAGAAGAATTCTTGTGACATACTTCTTTCTCACATCCGTGTCCGGGGAAGGTAGCACAAAACCTCCTGGCATCAGGATGAACAATTTCATCCTGTGTCCAATGATCATTATTTTCAGGACGAACAATCCGACAGAATTCATCCTTTGTCCAATGATCATTATTTTTCCTATGTTTTCTCCCTGCACTTGCGAATGCTCTTGCAAACCAAAAGTGTAGGTTAATGATGCTTTGTGGTCTCATTGCAATCCAGGAATCAATTCTCTAAGCCATCAATAAAAATGGAGTTTGTTCGATGACCACGTGCGGCAAGATCGACGACCTGCGAGCAAGATCGACCTGCAAGCAAGATCGATGTGTATGTATGATTTTGCATATCTCATCATGAAGATATGTCCACATTGTAACCTTGTTATGATGTATCAATGATGACTGTAATCTCTATATGTGTGATTTTGCATATCGCGTCATGAAGATATGGCCGCATTGTAACCTTGTTTTGATGTATCAATGATGATTGTAATCTGTGTGTGTGTGATTTTGCATCACAAGAGACATGCTTTTGTGATTATCTCTATGCAGTACAATTTTTTGTATGATTTACCTACTCACTTGCAAAGCTTGAAGAACAAGCCGACGGGGGCTGGCTAAGAGCAACTCCAACAGTTTGGCAAATGAACTTGTTTCTCTCAGGATTCCTGATATAAGTTAGATCTGGATTTAGCAAGTGAAATTATGCCAGATTGTTGGATATGAACTCTTATTTTACTTGGCATATATTTTTAGAAGTTGGCAAAGCACAAGATTTGCCAAGTAAAATTTGGCAAACTCTTGGAGATGCTCTAATCCGTGTCTCTTTTGATGTAATTTGTTCGTGATTTCTCAAATCTTGCAAATAACAAAGGCGATGCTGGTTTGTTAGTCCTCGTCTCTTACCTGTGACAAAGGCAAAGCTGGTTCGTTGGTCCTTGTCTCTTGCCCGTAACAAAGGCGACACGGGTTCGTTAAGCCTCGTCTCTTTCCCATTACTGAACTGAAGCAGAATATTAATTGAATATATATAGTATCTTTGGAAGAATATATTACACGCAAGATTCAAATTCCACCACATCCCATATATTACAAAACGGACTCCATTTCCACCAATAGACACATCCTCCGGCATTACAAAAAGGATTCAGCAGAAATCAGGTTTTCTTTTTCTTCCTTGATTTCTGTATATGGATTTTTTCACTACGGTCACTTCGCAAGTACGGTGTTTTGTTAGTTCCCAAGAGTTGGGGCTTGTATGAAGTGTCAAAGGATGGAATTTCGTCAAACTGGTTGTATTCCTCCTCCTCAACAACATTTTCAATCCCCACAATTCTTTTTTTCCAGGCATAACCACAAACCAGTTCCTCTTTGCAAGGTCAGGTACACAGAACACTTGCTCAACATCGTTGGCAAAGACAAACGGTTCGTTTTTGTAACCAAAGACCCGGAGATCAACACTAACATAACTATATTTGTCCTTGCTCACAGCTCTCTTCGCATTGATGACCCATCTACACCGAAACAAGGCTACCTTCAATCCTACATAATCAATCTCCCATATCTCCTCTATTTGACCATAATATGTGTCTGTCTCCGTGTCACATCATCGTCATGATTGTCGTCAACGACGGCCCGTACACGCACACACTATTTTGATAGACACTCTTTTTATCCTGGGTCATGGTGTAGAATGTGTATCCATTGATATCCATTCCTTCGTATCTTGTTACAGTGAACAATGGCCCCGCTGAAAGATTCCTTATCTCGTCGGTAATTACAACATTATTGCTGCATGTCTCGACATAATCTCAAAGCCACCTGCTGAAACCTTGCATGTGCATCTTTGCAAGCCAAGCCCTACAACGGTTAGGGTTGTCTTCACGTATTTGTCTTTTGTGCTTATTGCCGAACGGTGTAATTAGGTGCAGCTGTTGTATCATGGTGAAATGAGCCTTTTGGAAGGCATCTGCATCTGGAGTGACTGACCTTTTCCCCATGGTCCCAACACCTGAAAGCCTACCTTCATGCCATGAGCGAGGCACACCAATGGGGCTTTGTGGGTCCATATAACCCATGGCCCACTCCACTGCTTCGATGGTCTCGTAGCTACGAACAATGGCTCCCTCTAGAAATAATTGGTTATGTACCAATGATTTCACGAATCCATAGAACCTCTCATATGGAAACATCTGATGAAGGTAAGATGGGCCAAGGAACCAGATTTCCCTCGCGATGTGTGCTGTTAGATGCAGTATGAGATCAAAGAATGATGGTGGGAAGGTAGCTTCAAGTAGGCATAGGATCTCGAAATGCCTCCTCTCCAAGTCCAATAGTTTTTCCTCATCAATCACCTTCTGTTCTATTGCATTGAAGAATAAACACAAGCTTGTGACCGCGTCGCGAACCAGTTCTATCATGATACCTCTAAGTGCAACAGGAAGAAGAGTTGTCATCAACACCTGGCAGTCATGAGATTTCATCAAGTTGAAATTCATTTTCATGTCCTTCACTGACACTAGCCTCTTGAAGTTTGATGAGTAGCCTGAAGGTACTTTCAAATCATTCAAAAACTAACAGAATTCTTTTCTCTCTGCCTTTGACAAGGTGGTTGCAGCAACGGGAAGGTTCGTCACCGTCTCTGTTTCCTCTACATAGAGCTCCGCCCTAATGCCCAGCTCTTTAAGATCCTCCCTTGCATTTTTATTATCTTTTCCTTTGAACTTTTGTTGTAGCAATTTTCCACAAGTAGCTTCACACAGGTTCTTCTTGACGTGCATGTTGTCAATCGAATGACGCACATCCAACATCGGCCAATACTCTAGCACCCATAGAATTGATTTCTTGTTCCACATTCCTTCTTCTTCTTCACCATCTCGTTTCTTTCTTTAGCCAAGGGTTTTTTCAGTCAGTTTGGGTAACTCCTTGATAGTTTTGATGTCCTTGACTTTCAAGTGGACTAGATCTCCATTTCCCCATTAAATTGACAATCCATGGCCCGGTATGGATGTTTCTTGTCGAGGAAACGACGGTGCCTCATAAATATGTATTTCTTTGAATGTCTTAGCCATATTGCGCAAGTATCTTCCAAGTAGTGTGGGCAAGCTGCACCTTTCCTTTTACTCTGGACAGAGAGGTTGCAATGAGCCGGGTTGTCGTTGATGGTGGTCAACAACATGCCATGCATTGTGAACTCCTCACACTTGTACTCATCCCAAACCTCCGACACACCAGGCTTCCACAATATATTTAAGTCATCAACTAGTGGCCTCAAGTAGACATCAATACGATAGCTAGGTTGCTTTGGCCCGAAGACCAATATTGTCAGCATCATATATTTCTGTTTCGTGCATAGCCAGGGTAGGTTGTACAATGACAGCACGACAGGCCAGGAGCTATGTGTTGAGCTCTAGTTACCGAATGGGTTCACGCCATTTGTTCTCATAGCAAACCGTATGCTCCTTGCGTCGTCAAACCATGGGAAGTGGGTATTAATGTTACCCCATCGCGCTGCATCTGCGGGGTGCCTAGACTTGTCATCTTTCTTATAATTAAGCTCCTTTCGGCCTTCGTCATGCCAATGCAAGAGTTGAGCCTCCTTTCGTGTTGGGAACCATCTTCTCAACCGAGGAATGATGCAAAAATACCATGCCACCCTCACAGGAGCCCCTCTGTTAGCCTTCTTCTTCTTGCCTCTGATCTCGCCAGGATCGTTCTCGTCATCAACATTATTATCATCTCCACCATCCTTTTTCCTCTTGTACCAATCATAGCCACACTTGAGGCACTTGTCAAGGTCTGCATAATCTCCACGGAACAACACACAACTGTTCTTGCATGCATGGATTTTTTCAACCTCTATTCCCAAAGGATAGATTATCTTCTTTGCCTCATAGACAGACTCTACTATTTGGTTTCCTTTAGGTAGCATGTCTCTTAGCATATCCAATATATGTTTGAAACTTTTGTTGCTCCAACTATGATCTGCCTTAAGTTGCAGAAGGTTTAGATCACCAGAAAGGCGAGAGTACTTCTGGCAATCAGGATTGAGGGGTTTCTTTGAATCTTCAATGAGCTGCTTCAGCCTCGCTAATTTAGAAGGTGTGCACACTCGTTGAAACTCAACATCCCGCAACATTTGATCAACATTGTGAACACGTTGCAACACCTCACCATCATCGAAGCCCATAACTTCTTGATCAGTGATATCCTTAGGCCTTAACACATTTGGTGGGAATAATGGTTCATTTCCCTCAAAAAGTCCACTGTCATCAAGGTCTTCATCATGGTCGGTAGCATGGTGTCGCACTTCACCTTCATTTAGGCAGCCTGCTTCGAGTTCATTAAGGCCTTCCTCACCATGTTTATTCCAACACGTGTAATTTTTTGTGAAACCACGTGTGACCAAATGATGAAAAATAATTTCTCATTGTGCGAATTTCTTTTGGTTGAGACAATCAATAAAGGGGCAAAGCATTGCCTGAACACCACGGTTTCTCATATCTGCCTCTGCTTGATTTAGAAAACCATTGACCCCGCTTAAGAAATTCTCTCAATCTTCTTGGGATTTTCTGTACATCCAAGCCCGAGCAGCAGACGCCATCTGCATTCCATACACCAAATGAGCATAATTCATCACACAAAAAAACCAATAACACACAAGAGGATTAGCACAGCTAAAGAATTTCAACAACAGGGGCCAATTAATTTTCACCTTGACGAGGACTTTCTACGAGGCGAGCCCGGCCGAGGAGGAGGATCGGAGGCGGTGTCGCGGCCGCGGCGACTGCACCGAGGATAGCACGGTCGATGTCCACTCTGGCCCCTTTTGCCATCACGCACACGGCCGACCGACCTGCTGCAGCGCCGGCTTTCTGAGGAGAGAAATTAAGCACAATCCTTAGAGCGCGTGCAGCTGGCGGCGGCGAACGGGATAGGCCGACGGGGACATCAGAGAACACAGATCGACACTACAAGGTTTTCCCCCTATTGCAACAAATCCCTTAGGCAACACCACTATTTAGGTTGCAATAGGGGGGTACTATTGCACCGAAATGGTGATTTGGTTGCAATTTGTGTGTCTATTGCAACACAAAATTTGAGTTGCATTATTTATTTGTTCGGTTGCAACATGTTGACGCTAATGCACCCTTTTTTAGGATTTTCGTTGCATTTGGTTGGAAATAATGCCACCCCAATTTTGTGTTGCATTAGCATTCCTTACGTTGCAACAGAAAGTTGCTATAGCCACCATACTAGGGATGGTTGCGTTTGAACAAGTATGTCGCAACGTAGAATTTTGGTTGCAAATATATCTTTGCGATGTTGCAACAAGTTGGCGCTAATGCACCCATTATTCAGAATTGTGTTGCATTTGGTAGGAAATATTGCTACCCTATTTCTGCGTTGCACTAGAAATTCGGGTGTTGCAATATAAACTTGCTATGGCTACCATACTAGGGTTGGTTGCGTTTGAACGGCCTTACGCAACGTCTTATTTGGGTTGCAAATATCTCTTTGCGTTGTTGCAATACAAGGAAGGCTACTACTTCATTTCTAGCCTCAAGGAGGAATATTGTGTACGTATTGCCACAAAATTTGTTTTGATGAAAAAAATCTGCTATGGGGTTGTAGCGAAATTTAAAATGCGATTTAATAAATAAATTTTATTATGAAAATTCTGAATTTTAACAATATGGTATAGACTATATGTACCATGAAAAAAAGAGAGGATTTGTTTAGATGAAAAAATTGTGTGCTATGGGGATGTGGGCTAAGCCAGACCACAATAGGCTCAACTGGCGTGCGTAAAGCCCAGCGAGCGGGAGCCCGAGTGGACCGGCCAGCCCATTAAGCCCCATAGCGCAAGTAGCAAGCATTAGTTGATGATGGTGATACGGAGTTCGAAAGCGCAGGCACGCCTCTCCTTTTAATCTGGGATACCCCCTTCTCAGTTTATGGGGTGGCACTAAAGGTACTGGAGACTAGGATGTGAAAATGTCAAATGGGCCGATGAGAGTAATAAAAACAAAGATATGCTGGCCCAAATCGTCTATAACTTTCAGCTCCCCCACCCCCAATACACTTTTGCTCCCAACCATCCCCCTCGTCGGCTCTGACCGTCGCGTCCACATCGAGATGCCCCGCATCGCGGTTTCCCCTGCGGCAAGCGGCGACAGCGGCCGGAGTGGCTGCATCGAGCCTTCCCAGACCAGTGGCGGGCGCGAACGAAGGGGCCGCGGTGGCCGCAACACGGCCGAGCGCCCGCCACGGCGGCGGGGCCGCATCAAGGGGATCCCGGAGAGCGGCGGCAGCGGACGGGCGGGGCCGCACCGAGGGTTTTCGGGCGAACGGCGGCGGCGTACGGAGGTGCCACTACTCCACCACGCGAAGCGCGATGCACGCGGGCGGTTCAACCGTTCCACACCACCTACCTCGTCGTCCTCCCGTATGGTCGGCGGCACCCCAACCCCCGTCGTCCTTCGGTACGGACGACACCGCCACCTCGTCGTCGTCGTCGTCTGACGGCCCGCATCGCCAAGTCGATCCATCTGGTAAGGGTAAGCAGGCCCTAGTCGGATGCAAGCGTTCCAGAAGAGAAGTGAGGTACACTGCCATACCCTCTTTGATTTTCCAGGAATCGTGTGACTCCTTTTGCAATTAGAAAGATGATAGTAGTTCATAGTAATCAAAATTTCATACTAGATAATGATAATTGTGTTTTTGTGTGGATCCATCTCACGCCATACTAGATAATGATAATGATAATTGGCTTGATTTCTTGCCATCTTTTGCTGTGAATCTGACCTGTGTACATTTGATCACAATCCTGAAAACAAAGCCAGCCAAATGAACGCAGACTGTCCCATTTAGTAGGTTAGGCCTTTTCTGGTAGGTAGTCGGGGGATCACGGGTAAATTGGTATACATTATGAGTCAAGAGATTGAATTGGCTGTTTTAAACTAAAAAACAGCAAATTGTTTTGTTTGGTCAGGCTAGTGAACACTGCTAATCAGGTGAGGATCATCATTCCAGACTCGGATGATGAGCAGGACAATAGCAAGAAACCGTCTCCATCGAAAGCTTCGGGATCATCGAAAAGAAAGGTGCATTTTTTGACTATTTTGCTGCATTGGCCACAACTGTTGTAACACATTTCATGTTAGTAACTTGTGTTTGTTGTCTGCCATAGCAAATGCCCTTGCGCCAAATGGTTCAACAGCTGAAGGAGCGCTATGATGATTTGCGGGAGCAGATTGAGAACCTAAGCGTCGACATTTCGGGAACGCAGGAAGACATGGAGATGACCCCGAAGGAATTCATGGAGACCGTTGTCGACAAGTTAGAAGTGATGGCGAAGAAGATCCGCAAGCTTCGGGATAAAGTCAATCGCAAGTAGTAGTAATCTAGCTTAGTACGTAACATAACCAGGTCCTAGGTGAATGTTATGCGTATGTCGGTGAATGGTCTAAGAATGGATGTGTATGTGGCAACATCTAAGTATGCCAACATCTAAGTAATAACTTTGAACCTTTATATATGCATCTTCGTATGTCTATGTGTTTGGATCTAGATGAGCCCTTGCAAAATATTTGAACTTATGAGTGACACAAATTGAAATCTGTTGGGTCCTGTCATGCATATTTGGACTAACCATCTGTCTGTTTTTAGAATTGCGACATGCTATTGTTTATGCTATTCATGTGTATATTCACAAAGCATTGTGATCAACAATTTGGAGACTCTTCACTAGAACTCCTAAATTTTCTGTATTATTGTTAGCCTCTATAGTAGCCGATCAGAAAAGAAAAATAATGAATTACGCATATGTTGAAAACCCTGAGAAAGGTCATACTACGTACAACCTCAAAAATATTGAAACGAGGTATTCCTTGGTTGTACTAAAATTTTGTCTATCGTGTATGTATTGCCACGACCAGATAGGGGCTCTTCTGATCTGGACCATTCCAAAATTCCGTCTTCGACAACCTGGTTCTTGTTGCGGAGATCTCCACGAGGGCCTCTAGGGGATCGATCTCCATGGCGATCTCCACGTGATTCTTGTTGCGGAGATCTGAGCGGCGCTACGGCCACGGCCGGTACGTACCGATGTCTTGATCTCGTATATATATTCAATCGTTCGCTGCATATATATGCATATTGGTATATATATCATGATCAAGGTCGATTGAAACATGAACAATGCAGATTAACTAATGGCATCAGACGAAGATCGAAGTTGGATGCGCTTGCCTCGACACTCAGCGGATTGGCAGAACAATTTTCGATTTTTTTTGCAAAAATTTACGGCCTCATCAGCGCGAGGTGGATCTATTGCGTGTCCATGTAATTTGTGTCAATGCATGATCAGACATTCCACTGTGCTTCCCATTCAAATTCATTTACTCATTAGAGGGTTTGCTAATTGTTTCATCGATGCTGGTAACATTCAAGACCAAACTAATACTTCATCTCAAGGTTCTGTGAATCAAGATGTTACTGCTGATCTCAATAATCATGATGCAGTACCTACAGCTGATGATACAACAAATTTATTTGTAGAAGACGATGAAGAAGATGGTTTGGATGATAACCCTTCTTCCGCCAATACTCTGATTAGAAACATTATCAGTGGCACTATACATCATGGACAAACCAGAGATGAGGAAGAGGCAGATAAGCAGGCAGAGATCTTTTTGAAACTATTAGAGCAGGCAAAGAAGGAATTGTATCCAGGATGCAAAAATGCAACGAAGGTCTCTTTTATTGTGGAGCTTTTTCACATAAAGTGCATGTATGGCTTAAGTAACGCGTCATTGGAGGCCATACTTAAGCTCTTTGGAAAGGTTCTCCCTGACCGGCATTGTATTCCTGACTCCTTGGATAAAGTGCAAAGGGTGATTCGAGACCTGGGCTTGGACTATGTCAAGATACACGCATGCCAAAATGATTGTGTGTTATTTTTTGATAAATACGCAAATCTGGAAACATGTCCCATTTGTAAGGAGTCAAGGTGGAAAGTTGTAGATAAAACCTCTGATAATAATTGCAGTGCAGTGGGTGCTACTTCTGTTAAGAAGCGGTTACCAATTAAGATCCTACGCTACTTTCCTCTTATTCCTCGGCTGCAAAGAATGTATATGTCAAAGCAAATGTCAAAGGATATGCAGTGGCACAAGAATGAATTGGTGAATGATGGGAAAATGCGTCACCCTGCTGACTCAAAGGCATGGAAGCACGTGGATTCAGTGTTTAAATGGTTTTCAGAAGGAGGAGGTTGTAACGTTAGGCTGGGTCTTGCTTCTGATGGGTTCAATCCCTTTGGCATGCAAAGTCTTACGTATTCCATTTTGGCTTGTCATCCTAGTTCCTTACAATTTGCCTCCATGGATGTGTTAGAAACAATCTAACTGGATTTTGTCAATGTTGATTCCTGGTCCAAAATCTCCTGGAATGGATATTGATGTATATTTGAGGCCCCTGATATTGGAGATCAAGGAGCTTTGGAATAATGGTGTTAAAACAAGAGAAGCAGGGACTAAGAAGAATTTTAGATTGCGTGCTATACTTCTTTGGACAATTAATGACTTCCCAGCCTATACTATGCTGTCTGGTTGGAGCACTAAAGGAAAGTTTGCATGTCCATACTGCCACAAACATACTGAGTATTTTTGATTTGACGAAGTGGTCCTACACATTGTTCGTTAATCCTAGGTTCACTCTCATTGTTTAAGAAACTTGGTTGGAGACATGTCATTTTTGTTCTACATGATCGTACCCCTTCTTCAAATGAGAATCCAACCAATAAAAAGATTGTTCATCTCGACGAGCTATGAAACTTTGGTATTCATCTCATTTCAAATTGACGTCGTCTACTGATTGAAAATCTTGAATCTAGTTATGAAATGTTCTATTTTTAAATTATGATTTCTCAGACGCTGTGACACGGTATGCAGTGGACACCATGATCTAGATTATGTTGTCATAAGAATGTAGGAAAAAAATTTCCTGATTTGGATGTCATTTGACAAATATAAACAACTTTGAAGTTATGATTAAACGATACAAATGATCAAGTTCATCATGAACATGAACAACTCAAGAACACATCCCAATCCGGGCGCCGACAGTGGGGCCCACAACTCGTCCAATGGGGGAAATCTCTCGCGGGTTCGGGCCGACGGTTTGGCGCAACAATCCTACAGGTGGGACCCGCAACTCCGTCCACGGATGGGGTCACCCGTAGTCAAATTTCCGTAAAGACTGATTTGTGGGCCAACAAGTGGTTGGGTACACCCGTCATTGACCCTGTGATTTCGTGTCCTCCCTATGAAAGCGCAGTTTCCTTAAAACCCAATGAACCCTGCGACCCCCCAAATTCAATCTACAACATGATCTTGAGGCGGCGGTTCTTTTCCATCTCCCCTCATCCTCGCCGGGGATAACAGCGTCGCACATCCAATTACCCACCGCGTGTGACGAACTGCAACCACTCCATGGAAAAGATCTCCGTGGCTCGCTACGAGGCGTCGTCGAGGCTGCTGGAACTGCCGACGGAGCTGACGATTGACATCGTCTCCCGTGTCGCTGCGCAGTCAGAGGATGCCATTGTGGATCTTCGCAACCTGCGTGCAACATGCAAGGCAATGTGCGGGTCGCGGGTGTGGCGACCACGCAGGATGGCATGCTTGGTACTCGTGGCGTAGGTTCTGCAGCGAGGAGTGTAGGATCCGAAACGAGTGTGATTGGTTCTTCTACACACTCAAGGAAGCGTTAATGATCTGAAAGAAGGTATAAAAGTTGTGATTGCTGATATTTCTTGATAAATTTGTTCCACACATGATGCACCCTAAAAGACATTCTTGATTTCAGTTTACATGTTTGCGTTCTTTCTTGTGTTTTACAAGTTCAGATGATTGCTAACATTGTTTCAAAGGCACGTGATTTCGGTTATCATTTGTTCCGACGCTTCGTTTAATGCTTTCTTCATTTTCAGGAAATTTATCTGCCACTGACGAGGGACCTTGCAGAGAGGCTCTGGCGTCATTTCAGTCACATCTTTGAAGAAATCCAACTAATAAACACAAAGCATGTCTCTCAAGTTGTGTCTTTCGACTATGTATGTGTCTTTACAATGGTGTCCTTGTAGAGCATGTTTTTGATGATCCTTAGTTGTTGTGGTGTCAACGTGACTCGGGTAGCTAGCCTGTGTAAACTCAGTTGTCATAAATCTTACCCATTGCTACCCGATCTTTATGTTTGTTACACATATTTGTGTGATGCATTTTACTCTGGTACAAATTTGATAAAGGGTTTATGGTAGTCTGCTAAAGTTTATACAAATATGACATTCGTAAATTTACTCTGACCACATCAAAAAATGTGTAACCAATATATAATAACTTTGTGGTAAACAAGAAGTAAACTTTGTGGGACCCACCCGTCAGCAGGCCACACCAAAACGCATCCCTCAAATACGCCAACCGTTCAGAAAAAATGGTAGCCAGCGATTTGGAATGTGGCGCCAGTTTTTTCCCATCCGAATTATTTAACTTTCGCCCGAACTACCGCGCAACCATGACTAGGGCCACCACGCCGGTTTACAAGAGTAAAAAGTCGCGTGTCTTTACTTTCCCTCCTGAATCCCCTCGCAAAACAAATCTACTTCTCGGTCAGTTAGGGGCCGGGTAGATGATATGACTACCGCCGCCGCCGCCAAGCTGCTTCTCGCCGTACACGAGGATGCCGTCGTCGAGGGAGCCGGCAAGGGTGACCCCTACGTCCTCTGAAGCGCAGCGCACACCGTCGTCTGCCATGCTACCTAGAATGTTCACAAGAACCCCTGGTGTGGCGATTGGTGAACCTACCACCACCATGGCCCCCGGGCCTAGGGCAACGGGGGCGCTCTTTGGGTCATCATCACCTTCGGGCGACGATGAAGCACGCGTCGACGTGGACATAGATGCAGACCCTGATGTTTTACCTTCATCTCAAGACGAGACGACCGAGGCCAGGTACGCTGTATCGTGGTTCGATCTTTCCCCTCGTTCGTACTGCTTCCAACATCTCATGCATCTGTGCACGCACTGGTACCCTAGATTTCATGCATTTGATCACGCGATTTGCACACCAAATTTCTTCACATGTTATTGATATGACATCGAAATGAATGCGCAGATCATTAGATGATCAGTCTTGGACCGTATATATGATTGAGAAGGGTATAGATGGGGAGCCAGATACAACACATACTTGTCACCCTCGTGCTTCAGAAATCACCCTACAAACCATAAACAACCTGAAACAAAAACTGGGGTATAGGATGAGGGACATTGTTTACTACAAGACTAGAATTCCTGACTCTACTGCGGAAGCAACACTTATTGAGATCGACTACGATGTCGACGTAGAAAGAATGAAACAGATTCACGAGGAGGAGATGGTGATCAGATTAGTTATCTCCAGAGAGCCAATACCTATAAACCATACCATGGCCATAACACCTTTGAAATCCAAAAGTGCTTACATACATGCTGATGATGAAGAAGAAGTAGAAGAACGTGACTGTGATGCCCCAGGTTTTTAATTACCGTCATTAACGCTAATGACCGGATCAGCCGAGTCAAACCGGTCAAACCCTGGTCAAACCTAGGTCAACCTGGGTCATCACCCGAAAACCTCGCCAATGAACCCCGATGAACCCCTTGACCAAGCCTACGCATACCCGTAGTCAACCCTTGGTCAAAGACACGGCCAAACCCCGCTTGACCGTTGACGCGCCGAATGTCGTCCGAACTTTTGCCGCGTTCCCCAAAATTCACCTAAACACTTCAAAATCTACCTTTATGAAAGTTGTCCATCTTGTTGAGGGACACAACTTTCATGTAGATTGGCATTTCAAATTTTGGGTGGAAAATTGTGAAAAACCCCTTGCAAGACAGATTCTCCTGTTTTCCAGAACAGGCTGACATTCAAAGTTGCCACGACGTTCCTGCAAAATCCGTTGAGAAAAACACTATACGGCTTTTTTGAAAGTTGTAGAGGGTAGTTAGATCTACAACTTTCCTATTCATTGCCTGGTGCACTTTTATTCAAATTTTGGGAGAAAATGGTGGTTGAACAGGGCCACTCTGCAGGTTTTCGGCCGGCCGGCCGCGCGCGCCGGGCGCGACGTTTTCGGCCGGCCGACGCCGCGCCGGGCGCGACGTCGCGCGCCGTGCGCGCGCGGGCACTCCGCCGCCGCGCCGCCCCGCGTCCGCCCCTCCGCCGCCGTACCTCGGTCCGTGCGCCGCTCCGCTCCTTCCCCGCGCGCGCGCGCACCGAGGCGCGAGGGAATCCCCCCTCCTCGCGCGCGCGCGCCGGCCGGGACGGCAACCATAGGACCGCCGGACACGCCGTACCGCACGGCCGCGCCTCCTACCGAGGCCGGCGCCCGCCCCTAGGTACGTCGCGGTCGCTTCGGCGTCACCGCTGCGTGTGCGCGTGCCTTCTTAAGGCCGGGGATGCCGCCTCCCCCCCCCCTCGACACACCGAGCCGTGCACGGCCGCCGCCCGCCGCGCGCGGGCCACGCCGCCGCGGTGAGCTTCCTCGCTCCGGCCCGGCCGCTTGCAATTCCAGCACCTCCTCCACTTTCCCCCGCCCTAGCCGTAGCTCACCGGCCGGCCCAACCGAGCCGAGCGCGCCCAGCACGCCGGGAATGGCAGCCGCGGCGGCCGCTTCCTCGGCCGCGGCGCGCCGCTCACCGGAAAGCGGCCCACCGCCCGGTCAAGCTCCCAAACCGACCCCCCCTAGTCCCCTAACTATCCTCCGCCCCTTCCCCGGCCAAGAGCGCCGCCGGCCTCGCCGGAATTGGCGAGCCCGCGCCGGCCGGCCGCCATAAGGGTCGAATTGCAAGCATTCAATTCTTTCCAGGGTCCAAATTGCAAGAAGGTAACTCAAATAGTTGAATTGAATTGCTGATTCTCGTAAATTCTGTAGAAAATCACAGAAAATTCAGAAAATTGTGAAACTAATTTTGTTGGATCCATGGTGATTTATACTACAACTTTTGTTATTTCGGCCTGAGCTAATTCCTTTTAATTTTTGCATGAAAAATACAAATGTGAAAACCCTTGATCTGCAATAACTCAAAAACTATAGGACCTCTGTAGCTAATTTGTGGATATGTTGTGTGTTAGATCATGAGTAGCTCCTATGCCAAAAATTGCGCAAAGTTATCATGTAAATATTTTTATAAAAATGTTTTTCTATCTCTCGCAGAACTGCATAAATGATTTTTCATGTTAAATATATTTATGTTTTTGACCCCAACTTGTGCACACTGTCTTGTAATACCAACATGCACATCCTGTGAATTAATCATGAATTTTGGATTAACAGAAATAGTTATTCTTGATTTATGCATGTTTTCCTTTGTAAACTAATAAACCAAGTTCAGTAGAGATTCCATGTGAACATGTTGGTTTTCTAAGCTTGTTTAGGACCAGAGAGCATGCACAAGAAAGTTTAGGTCATTTGGATGCTTAATTATTTTTATATGCATTTAAATTGAATCACTAGGTAACCTTTGTTATTTTCCACAATAATTAATTTCCTAGCCTCCAACACTTACATGTGGGTCCAATGGACCAGTATAGATGCTAGTAGGCTTAAGAAACACCCCATTAATTTTTGGTAATTTAATTGTTTAATAAAAGGCTTAAAAGCCCTTTTTCTATTAAAGGGAAATTAAATAAAGAAAAGCCCTTATTTAATTCTTTTCCTTTTTGAATATATTATCTAATTCAATTAAAAGATAATTAATTCTAGATGCTGATAAGAAATTAAATCAAGGATGAAAATATTATTTATATCTTTACTTGTGAAAGGAAAATGATTAAAAGCTTTCACATGAAATGACAAGTATAAAGAAACCTTTATTAAATTGTGCAATAAAGAGAAATCACCCAACCACCCATGTAACTTGAGTGTGGTTGCAAATCATGTGAAAAAGGTTAAATGTACCCACCCACTACTGTTGATGGAATTAAATTAAATTATTTACATATATATGTACACGGTCACCATAAAAAAAGAATAATTAATAAAGAGTTGCATATTGTTCCTTTACGGAAGAGTATGCTGAATGTGTTCTTATCTAGGTGAATGTGCCCAACAAATACAACCCTTGATTGTCCAATTGGCTTGTGAGTGATTAAAGTATAAACCGTCGAATAAATCTTGCATTTGCATCTTCGTGTAGATCTTTCCGCCAGTAGACATACGCTCGTGCCGGAAGGAGGAGACGAAGGTGCCGACCAAGAGCTGCTGAGCGTGAACGTAGCTCAAGACCTGGACCCAAGTCCAGAAGGGCCCAAAGCCAACCTTGCCAGCGAAGGCAAGCCCCGGATCATTAACCCCGCCTTTAAAAATTATGCAATTATGTTTGTTATGATTGTGCATTTACGTTTCAGGAATTGATTTGAAACCCTAGATGCAAGATCCCTAGGTACTTATGCTCTATCACTAGTATGCTAGGTCGATAGCTGCCATGCTATAGGACCGATAGAAGTCGAGTGATGTTCGTCACTCGCGAGAATAGGTTCCTAGATAGGAATCATAAGATATCCTTAAATGGAACACTCATGTGGTAAGAGCATGGGATTTGGGCTCCGGTCCAGTGGGCATGTGGGCTAAGCTTTTGAACGTACTAAGCACATGCCGGTTATGGGGCCGGTAAGCCTAGTACCTTAATGAGGCGGCACGGGATCTTACTATTACTACTCTTGAGAAATCTCCTTACCGGCTAGCTACCGAAAGGGTGGTGTATGGTGACTCCGGGTATCTCGCGGGGTATGCGGATAGCCCGCACCGTGGACCGTAAGATTCGATCCCAACCCGAAGATTTATGGGGACGGCCTGGGGAGTTGTCCTCGCGGGGACAGCCGACCGTGTGTTTGGGTCTACCTTGCAAGGTTTAAATCAATCGATTGTCGGCCTCTCACCGTTATCCGAGACTGCTTATTCTACTGGCCATGATATCCCATAATGATGGAACCCGAGAAATATGGTTGTATGAAATTAATTGCTTGTCCAATTCTTGTTTGGATTAGATGGCACAATTAGAAATGGTAATCAACTAGAACCTGTGCTAAAAGATTGAAAGTAAGGATCCACTCTTAGTGGCTTTCCAAAGAAAAGAAACTCCACCGGCCAAAAGCCTTTCATGTCTAGAGTTTGGTGATGTAGTTATCACCTGACGGTTAAGTCTTGCTGAGTATTAGTATACTCAGCCTTGCTTTAAAATTGTTGATTGCAGGTGTTGTTGATCGGATGGGTGACGACAAGTGATGACATAACGGATGGCCTCCTGTGATGTCTACCGTTGCGCTAGTTTATTTTATTCCGCCGTATTTTCGAACTCTGAATCTTTATCTTATGCCATGAACAATGGTTTGTAATTAAATGTTTAATCCATGTTGTACTGTGGACTCGCCTTCGCGTGAGTTTTAATGCATGTATCGATCCTCTGTTCGATGTTCAAGTGATTTACCGGGCGTTAACCCGGCAACCAACGACAGGATGATACTTTACTATTGCTTAGCGACCAAAGTGGATCGGTCTTAGGCGATAGTACGGTATTTTCCCAGGCTGGTTGTCACAGTGACTTAGATGAATACAAACTTTGGCTAGCTGATTTGCATCAAGAGAAGAAGGCCTTGGGTAAGATATGCTTCAGCCAAATATTTGTGTACTTATACTCCTGAATTTGCATGTTCAGTCACATGAATGAAATTAATTATGGGTTATATTTCAAAATTAAAAGACATTTTCAGGGATGACACAATCGATACATACAGAGAATACCTGAATGTTGCAGGACTACTTGAAGACATCAGTAATATCCCTCTCCTAATTTGCAAGCAAATTACCATTTTTTCTCAGACTACAAAATATGATCGGTCATCATATGCCATTAAATTCTCTGCAGAACGGTACGTGGACCCCACCTTCATTTTGCAACACAGGAATGAAATGAACCCAACACCTGCAGTGCAGCCTCCATCTCATGATCGGTGTTGGAAACAACAGGAGCAAGGATCTGGTAACATGTGTTACATAGAAATTACCTGTCTATGCATACAATTATTTTTTGGGTATTATCACATGCATGTTGTTCGCATGGAATAGGCTCACAAAAAGTTAAGAAAAGAGGACGCGGTCCTGTAAGAGCATTGACGGTAATCGCCAAGAGAATCAAGGCGGGCAAGCAGCAGTTGGACATTCAATTATCTAAATATGGAGGACCGGTAGGTGATAACTACCGCTCATTCGTTGATGAAGTGGTCATGTATACAAGGAAAAGGGCTCCTATCATTGGAGTGAAATCATGGAAAAATGTTAGGGAAGAAGTCAGAAACGCAATAGCAACTGATGTATTGGTAATAATAGACTTTGCTTTTCAGTACAATTCAAATAAAAACTAACATATCAACTCACATAATATTTGAATGTTATTGTGATTATATAACAGGCAAAGTGGGACATGGAGGATAATGCTGAATCAAGGGAAAAGATATGGGCCATTGCTAGGGAGTGTTACAAAGGATGGGGTTCAACTTTCAGTGCTACAGCCAAGACATACAACAGCTACCACCAGAGAATGTTACATAGGCCTACAGAATTAGATATTGTTGAGTGGCACTATCTGTTGAAGTATTTCAGTACTGCTAAATTCAAGGTTTGTTCCACATTGTTAATTACGATTTCTGACCACTACATTTTTCATTCAAATGGTGATGTCTGAGTCTTTAAGATTTTTGTTCATAACTTTACATTGTATAGGAAAGGAGCACACAAAATTCTGCGATTCGATGCCAACAAATGACAAGACATTTGTCAGGCGCTAAGCCTTATTCTCGCGCGCAGCTATGAGAAGGTAATAACCGGAGAAGCACATCTCCAATCGTCTTGCAGGATGAAGAACATTAATTTGTTATTTTCTTGGCATAACAGAGAGACCCAGAAACTGGTGAAGAGCCCGATGATATGGAACTTTGGTGGATAACTCACACTAACCAGGGGTCTTGGACAGACGAACAATCTAAAAATGTCTATGTGAGTTCTCAATGAATTAGTACATACATTACTATACATAGGCTTATGCAACTATAGAATGCAACCAATCTCTTGTTCAACTAACTCCTCCACCTGTGCCTTGCAAATGTGAGGACACCACAAGCAGCGTTATTGCTGAGGCAGAATCAAATGCAGACAACAACTTTGTTTCTCAAAAGGAAAAAAACGAGATGTTCCAAAAAGCCTACAAAGAAGTCACGAAGTGCAAATCAACCAAGTTGCATCAAAATGGGTACCTGGCAAAAAACCCAACTAGAAGGCAGCTGCTCAATGCAGAGCGCGAGGAAAAATTCGTAGGGAAGAGCTACAGCATGAGGAACACGTCGAGCTCATGGACCCATTTAGGCAGATACAAGAAAAAATGTCAGGATGGGAAGAAGAAAGGGAAGCAGAAAGGAGAAAAATGCACGCCAACTTGAAGAAAGTGAAAAGAGAAGGTAGGCAGATCTACAACAGCTTAGGCAAGAGTTCCTATCAATGCTGCAAGCATCAAATGGACAGTCACAAGTTCCACAGGTACTGGTCAAGCTATTTGCATGAATGGGTTTCTTTCCTTGGGTTCTATATATAAATGTTTGTATCCTTTCGTAGGTTGACCAGCCAATATCTATGCAACCAAGCCCAAGCAACAATGTCACTGAATCTGCCGACGTGGCGGCGGTTGCATCAATCACCCAGCAAAACAACCTTGTTGCTGAATCCGCAGACAACGTGGCGGTGGAACCATCAATTCCTACATCTGGGAATGTACAGCCAGACTCCAGGAATGTGCTCTTGTGTACTCAGGTTGTTCTCAAATTCACAACTTTTTACTAGTACATATCATCAGTTACTGATGAAATTACGCCTAATCTTGTCCTTCCAAATGATTGGTTCATAGGAGAAGGAATCTGAAGAAGTTCGAAAACAAGTATTTCGCAAAACCAGAAGCACTAAAGCTGGTGTTAACAATCCTGAAACACAATCCACCGTTAGACAAATTTCTTCTCAACAGCTACAGGTACAAGTTGCACAAAGGAGACGACAAAGCACCAAAAAGACATGAGGTGAAGCTTTTTTCAACAACTCTTACTACTGTGAATGTAATTCATGTTTCAGCTGTCAAAGTGTGTCTATGGTTGTGGTAATTATTTGATGTCATTAAGCTATTTTTATGAATCACAATCAATCTTTGGTTTGCTATATGTTGTTGTTTCACAAATTCCAATATTAGAGATTAATTGATGCTAGCTTAAAAATTTTGTTGATTCTTTACAGGTGATGCGACCTCCTTGCATTGAATCCCCCTTTGCTGATCAAGTGTTGGGATCATCTCCAAGTCACAATTGGCAGACCAAGTTCTTCATGGAATAGCAAATTTGTCTACTATGTGTTGAAACAATGTCATGTGCCAAACTTTTCAGTATTTAAGTACTTCATGCGTCATGTAATTAACTCAGTGGATGGTTCACTGTTGGTTAATTAACTATAGATGCAAAGTTATATTAATCTGCTGATGTTAATTAATGTTGCAATTAGTGCTGCTACATAAATGAGCGTGGCAGAATACACCATATGTTGCAAATGATAAATCACGATATCACAACCAGTGTTTTTCGTTGCCAAAAAGTAGCGTGGCAATAGTAAGGTGCACTTGTAGCACCCCTAATACGAACGTGGTAATAAGAAATTCAACTTGTAGCGACACAAAAGGAACGTGGCAATAGTATGGTGTACTTGTAGCAACCCTTAATAGGAACGTGGTAATAAGAAGTTCAACTTGTAGCACACAAAAGGGAACGTGGCCATAGATAGTGCACTTGTAGCAACCCTAATAGAAACGTTGTAATAAAGACTTTAACTTATGGCAACCAACAAAATTTCGAAGCAATAATAGAGGACCACATATTACAACCAATCAAATTACGTGGCAATAGAGGATACCACTTATAGCAACGTAACTAATATCGTGGCATCAGACAATACTACCTATCGCATCGAAATCAACTTTTGTGGCAATAGAGGAGACCACCTATAGCAACTAACCAATTTCGTGGCACCAGACAATACTACATATTGCAACCAAATTACTTTTGTGGTAATAGACGAGGTTCAACCAGTAGCAACCAAAGTCAGTGCGTAGCAATACTATAACTTGCAACGAAACAGAAACGTTGCAATTGCACCTTTGGCAACACCACAGATGTGTCGCAATAGTACACTTTGCAACCAGAACAAGCGTTGTAAAAAAACCTAATTTCAACGTTGCGTTACGTTGCAACAAAAAAACTTTGGCAACCACTAGATGGACAACGTCGTAATAACCTAATGCAACGCGGCTTTTCGCAGCCCACGGTCCACGGAACAGTTTGGTTGCAATTGTGTATATTGCAACAAAATATGGCATATTGCAACACATTTTGTGCGTTGCTTTAGGGGGAAAATCTAGTAGTGCGAGTGAGTGACCTTCTGAGGGGAGAGAGAGAGAGAGAGCGAGTGTTGTTGTCGGGAAAGGAGTGGACTTGTGCGGAGAGAGAGTGAGTGGTGTTAGAAGGAGAAGACATAGATGAGCAATAACAACGTGCGTCTCCGATGTGAGAAAAAAGGCGATCCTGGGTGGCAATCAAAGGAGACGAGTCCTAAAACACGAGACACATCCAATTTGGTCGCCAACAAAGGAGACGCATCCTACAAGCATGCGTCTCCAGTACGAAATTATCGGTTACCAATACGACAGCTATCAGTAACGGACATAAGCAGCCCGTTCCTGATAGGGCATTGATTCGTAATGGACTTTACGAGCCCATTACCGTAGGTTTAACATTTGTAACGGGCTCTGTTTAACATCTGTTACAAAGAATTTATGTAACAGACGTTTAAGAAGCCTGTTACCAGGAGTCCACATTGGTAACGGGCGTTGTGGAGGCCAACCCCGGGGTCGTCTTGGCGCGCTTATAGGTAACATGCGCCAAACAACAACCGTTACAGTTGTGGGTGGATGTAACGGGTGTTATGGGCCCGTTACAAATGTTGCGTGACCTTTCACGTAGTGTAAGGTTCAGATAAAAATGTTGTATGTGGTGGCTTTAACTGATATTTCAAAGAACAAGTGCCTGGTAGTAGTCATGTACACATAGGTCTCATTTTGCTACTTGCTACTGCCTATTGAACTGTGTAGTTACCTATTATACTGCCCGCATGCTAATTTGCTACTTCCTAAAACTGAAACTCTGATATGTTCTTGTAGTGACAAAATGCATTAGGGATGGTACAAAGCTCAAACATGTCACTGTCTTCATAGACTCATAAATGTAGTTTTCATGTTTCCTTCACAGGTCGTCATACACTAGTGAATATGCCTCTTGCTACTGTTAGGAATTAGCTGTTTGCTTGACTATAATAATCTGTTTGCCTGCTACTGTTTCCAGCAGAGTAAGGCACTATACCTACTATAATAAGTTGCTTGCCTGCTCCAGTGCTTTTCGATCCTGAATTGATGCCTTTTCATGGTTGATTTAGCTACTGGTAACACATAATTTCATTACATTAATTGCTATTTGGCTTCTGTATGATGCACAAAGATCTTCGAGTTGATTTAACTTTCCTCTATATTTGCAGAATTTGATCCTTTGACAGGAAGCGAGTTAGCTTCAATTGACCTTTGCACCTGAGTTGTTCGTATGGCATAGCCCTACTGCTAGTCATGTTGTTATTGCTGTTCTTGATGTCTGCTTTAATGCTTCAATTTCTGTCTTCTTTTTGCTTCCTTCCTTGAGATTAATATACTGTCCAAGTGGTATATTTCTTAATGAAACCTGAAATTGCAGATTTCTCTCTATGAAGAACTATCACTGATCATAGGAAGTTGCCTCTACTGACTCAACCAACTTAGCATCTGTACCACATTAGAAATTAGAAGCACAAATTGAACCTTCATATATATGCATTTCAGTTTTAATTTGAAGTCAGTTGCACAATTTCTTTCATGTTAAGTCTTGACTAACTATATTCACTCCTTGTTGTAATACGCTTTTTTTTATGGTCACCGGGGGGGGGGGGGGGTCCCACCTGAATTTTCATTGGCCTTTTGTAGCCAAAACAGGGTTTACATTTTCAGAGTTTTACATTTGAGACTTGGGGGTTACATTGGAGAAAAGGAAGCACACCAGGCGTCGGCAACAAGCCGTTCATGCGCCGGCCAGCGGCAGCTCCAGAGACGGGGGTCCTGCTTGCAGGCTGTCCAGAAACGGGCGTGGGGTGGAGCTTCACGCTCAAACACCACACTATTACGGTGCTTCCAAAGATGCCAGGAGACCAGCAAAAGGAAGCTGTCGAAGTGCCTGGGGGGAATCCGAGATGGACGGGGGGCGTCCCAGATATGAGAGACATCGATGCTCACCATATCGATACTCAGTGTTGTCCACACTTGCAACGCGAAGGGGCACCGGAGGATGATGTGGTCGCTGTCCTCCGCAGCGCCCCAGCAGAGTTCACAGCTTGAATCATCAACGATGTTCTTCACCAACAAGTTTGCCCGGCATTGCACCCGGCCCTGGACGAGCAACCAGGCGAAGAATTGCACGCGCGGAGGTGCACGGTTCTTCCAAACAAAATCCGCGTAGGTGCAGGGGGCGTTTCTAGTGGCTGCCAGTAGAGCTTTGTAAAACAGAGCAGCCCCTAGTGCTTCACCATGCAGGGAGAGTCGGGAAGACCGGTGATCATCATCAGCCGTCAGGGAGACCACGGCGAGGAGGTCGTCCATCTTGAGCAATTCTTCTGAAGCGGCATGGCTCAGCCGGGGTAACAATATACGTCTGACACCCCGTTCCATAGCCCTCGCAACAGAGGCCTCCAGGCATGTTGTGTGACTGAACAAAAGAGGGAAGAGATCGCTGAGCCTGCCCGCGGAGAGCCATCGATCCTTCCAAAAGTTGGTAGAGCACTCGTTGCGGACTTCAGAGACAGTGACAGCCCTGTACAGAGGGAGGAGCCCCCCAAAATCTTGCCAGTGTGCACCCGCGACATCGCCCGCCATAGTGGCAAGATCAATTTTCCCTCTGACCCAGGCAGTCCAAGCGGATTCACCAAGATGGTACATACGGTGAAGCATTTTTAGAAGCAGGCATTTACTTTGAGCAGGGAGGTTTTTGATTCCTAGGCCGCCTTGCTCTTTTGGCTGACAGACATTTTCCCAGGCCACCAGGCATTGTGCACCATGAGCACGATCCTCCCCGGTCCACAGGAAGGAACGACGCCTGCGATCAATGGCATCAATGGTGCCTTGAGGGAGGAGAAGAACTGACATTGTGTAAATCAGTTGGCTGTCCAAGACCGTGTAAACAAGCACCGCTCGCCCATGGGGTTGAGAAGTGACGCTTGCCAGCCACTCAAGTATTTGTCAGTTTTAGCAATCAACCGCGAGAAGGCTGAGAGCTTGAGTTTCTCGTTTGACAGGGGCAGCCCCAAGTATGTTTGGGGGAAGGAACCAACCTGGCACTCCAGAATGCTTTGCAAGTCGTCCACAGTCGCCGCGGGGGTGTGCATAGGCTCAATGGTGCTTTTGTTGAAGTTGATCTCCAGTCCAGTAAGAGAGGAGAGCAAGTCAAGGACCTCTTTGAGAGCATGAACGTCGGCGACATCAGCTTTGATAAGCAGCAAGGTGTCGTCAGCATATTGTAAGACGGGGCATGGCAGGCCATCAGCAGCCGGGTGTCTGATATTGCCATTCTGTTTGACCATTTGCTGCAGCATGTCGGCCACAATGAGGAATAGATAGGGTGACAAGGGGTCTCCTTGTCACAACCCTCGCTCACAGCCGAACCAAGGACCTGGCGAGCCATTCACCAGCACTGCCATTTTGGAGGAGGCAAGCATCCGTGTGATCCACCGGCAGCATAGGTCAGGGAAACCTCCTGCACTCATGACGGCGTTCAGGCTAGACCAGTTAACTGAGTCAAAAGCCTTGGCGAAATCCAGCTTGAGCACAAGCGTAGGGAGTTTGCGGCGGTGGCAGCATTGCACCAGTTCCATGGCATAGACGAAGTTCTCGGAGATCGACCGACCTTTGATGAATCCAGTCCGGTCGATGTCAATGATCTTGGGGATTTCTCGCTGCAACCTTGTTGTCAACATTTTCTAGAAAATCTTCATGGGGAAGTTCTGCAAGCAGATGGGGCGAAAGTCACTGGGGCGAGCAGCCGTCTGATGTTTGGGCAGCATGACAACAAACGAGCGATTGGTGCGCTCCAGATCTGCTCTCTCATCGTAGACACTACGGGAACAAGAGGGATTGCTGTGCGTCCGCGGCGCACGGAAAAGGCGATAAAACGCACGGCAAAGGTTTTGCCGTGCGTTTTTCTCCAAAACGCACGGCAAAGAGCACACGACAGCAAATTGCACGGTAAACGCACTTTGCCGTGCGCTTTTTATCGTCACGCACGGCAAAGCTTTGCCGTGCGTCAATTTCGGCGCACGGCAAAGAATTTCGAAATCCATTAAAAAATTACCGTGCGTCGAAATTGACGCACGGCAAACATTACAGAAAAAAATAAAAAAAGGCAAGAGCCTCCCCGATGGCTGCTCCGGCCATCCGATCGTTACAGAAAAAATAAAAAAACAAAGGCTAGAGGCCTCCCCGTTGTCGCCACCACCAACTGCGCCGGCCATCCACCGAGGAAAGGAATGGGCCGGCCGCGCAGTGCCGCCGCGCTCGGCCTGCTGCCGAGCTCCATAGCTCCTCGCCCGGATCCGCCACCACCTGTACACGAAGATGAAGATCAGAAAAGAAAACCTAGATATGGGCGCCGAGGGAGGAGAGGAAACGACGAACCTTGGCTGCATCCTTGAGAGGGAGGGACGGGGAATAAGATGTGGCACCTAATCCACCGCCGCGGTGAGGAGGAGCTGGGGCCGCCGGCCGCCGCGACCTCCACCGCGCGCCCCGGGGCCGGGGCCGCCGGCCACGCCCTCCCCCCTCCGCCGACGCGCCTAGGGCCGGGGCCTCCCGCCGCCGCGGCCTCCTCCACCGGTGCGCCCGGGGGCCGGGGCCGCCGACCGGCGCGGCCTCCTCCACCGCCGACCGGCGTGGCCTCCTCGGCCGCGGGCGCGCGGCCGGGGAAAGACGGGAGGCGCGGCCGCGGCGGCGGGGAGGGGAGGGACGGGATGCGCAAGCGGCGTCGGATGGGGAGGTCCGGCCGCCGGCCATGCAAGACCTAGGAGGGGGCGGCGGGGGCGGAGGGAGAGATCGAGGGGCCGCCGGGTCTGGGATGCGGGAGAGGCATGGAGGGTGGGTGAGGGTCTAGGGTTTTCACTCTTATATATGGCGAACGGAGCGCCCCAGGCCGTCGGATGCCACGGACGGTGGAGACCAAGGCGGGGAGGTGAAGGGGAGTGGGGCGCTGCGGGTGGGGCCGGCGGGGCCGCGGCTGGTGGGAGGCCTTTGCCGTGCGTCGACCCCACAGGCGCACGGCAAACAATATTCTTTGCCGTGCGTTTGAGTAAAGACGCACGGCAAAGAGATATTTGTCGTGCGTTTTTTGATAGAGCGCACCGCAAATATTTTTTTCAACAATTTTATAAAAATCATAAAAAATATCAAATAAATTTGAAAAAATTAGAAAATTGACACAAATTATGTTATGTTGTCCTATTGCTTATAGCAACAAATTTTGAAGTCAAAACGTAATTTAAAGTGCGCGTCGCTTATAAATCTAACCATACCTTTCGTAACTTTATGAAACTTCATCGGAGATGTCTCAATTTATTCACTCAATTTTTCACTCAATTTATTCTAAGTAACTTTATGAAACTTTATGAAATTGGACTAAGTAACATGCATTTTTCCACTCAATTTATTCTATTATTTGCATCACTTGTAGTTCAAATTTGACTTCTTTCAAAAAAAATTGCTTGATATATAATTAATTAGTTAAACATAGCAAACAGCTACAAGAATCTACCGAATTTTAACATGATGTATAACATGTTGTATGCATAGAGTTGAAAATGATTTAAAGGTGAGGAAAATTTTTTAGAAGCAATTGGATGGACTTAGGGAAAATAAAAAAAATATTTTGCCGTGCGTATGAAAGAAAGCGCACGGCAAACTCGTGTGTTTGCCGTGCGCCTCGAAAAAAACGCACGGCAAAGTTTTTTTAAAAACCGACATTTCATTTATTTGAAATGTGGAAGAGGGGAAAACGTACTTTGCCGTGCGTCATGGAGAAAACGCACGGCAAACAAAATCTTTGCCGTGCGTTTTTTTCGAGCGCACGGCAAAGAGCTTATTTCTTTTGTCGTGCGTTTTTTCTTTGCCGTGCGCTCTATAAAAAATGCACGGCAAATAAGCTCTTTGCCGTGCGCCCGAAAAAAACGCACGGCAAAGATTTTGGCGCACGGCAAACACGAGTTTTCTGTAGTGAGAACGCGTGCACAAAGCGCATCACCGTCGGAGCCACTGTCTCCGAGGATGCTTTGTAGAAGCTTGGACCAAAACCGTCAGGACCAGGAGAGCTATTGCGGTTCATGGCTTTCACGGCGGCGAATTCTTCATCTTTTGTGAAAGGGGCTGTGAGCATCTCCGGATCCACCACCATACTGCCACTGTAGAGCATAGCTGGGAGGTCACTGGCAGGGAGTAGCGGAGCAGGTTCCCTCAGCAGCTCTCCTCTTTCAGATGGGCAGTTAGCGCGGCCGTCTTATCAGTGTGAGAGGCAACAGTCACGCCGTCCACTTCCAGCACCCTGATCTGGTTCTGACGCAGCCGCTGGTTTGCTCGAGCATGAAAATACCGAGTGTTGCTGTCATCCTCACGGACGGCTCTGAATTTCCCGCGCTGTTTCCAGTAGGCAGCGCGCTCGCGGAGCGAGAGCGCCAACTGTTCTCTGCATTGCGCCCGGAGTAGCTGCTCTCCTGCGGACAACAGCGGCCTTCCTCAAGCAGATCAAAAAGATAAATGACAAATTTGCAGTTTGAGTGTAGGGACGGTGGAGTGCGCTTACCTCGTGCCCAGGTCTTCGACGCGCTGCGGACCATTTTCAGCGAGCGCACAAGCGAAGCAGCGACGCACCCTTGAGCATTGTCGTTCCAGGCCGGCAAGATAGCAGGGAGGAAACCGGGATCTCGCAGCCAGCAATTTTCAAAGCGAAAGAAATTGGGTTTTGGGATGGAGGTGGACAGGGTGAGTTGTATCGGCGTGTGGTCTGAATTCGTTTTCGGTAGGGATGTGAGAGTGGAGTTTGGGAAGGTGAGGCTCATGGGAACATTGAGAAAGACACGGTCTAACCTCGCCATGGTGGGGTTCACCCGGTGGTTCGACCAGGTGAACAGCCGATCAAGGAGAGGGAGGTCAAGGAGCTCCAACTTGTGAATTGTATCATTTAACGCTACAGGTAAAGAGGAGTTAACTGTGCCGTTACTATTCTCACTCTCATCTCGAGTTAGATTGAAATCGTCCGCTAGAACCCAATTCCCGGTAACCTGCACTGCCACTTCCTCAACGTCCTCGAGGAAGGCAACGGAATCTCTGTGATCAGCAGGAGCATAAACGTTGGTGACAGCGAACGTGTAATCAGACGCGGTAGAGGAGAATAAAGTAGTTAGAGTGCGGCGCCTAGCGATGAAGGAGGTAAGAGAGAAGGAGCGCGAGTTCCAGCATGTGGCGAGGCCACCACTAGAGCCAACAGCATCAACACAGGAGAAATCAGCGAGATGAGCAGGGAGGAAAGAGCGCGCTTTGATTTTGTCAGTAGCACGCAGCTTTGTTTCTTGTAAGCAAGCAACATCACAGCAAGCGGCACCGAGGGTATCACGCACAGTTGTACACTTGTCAGCCAAGCCCAAGCCACGAACGTTCCAGGAGACCAAAGAGTAAGAAACGGAACCCCTAATCATAACAGAAATGAAACACCGGACCAAGTCTGCGAACACAACGGGAGGAGAACACGCACACACCCGTCTCGGCACCAGCGAGAGGCGCTGGGACAGAAGCGAGATACACTAAACCTGAAACGACAACAAGAGTCTTAGCTGGAAGTAAACTGACATTACAACAAAGAACTGAACTAAAGACGACAGCTACGATAAGGACGACCGCCGCGCAGTGGCAAACAGCAGGCCGCGCGAGATAAGGATCGGCACCCATCATGCAGAGTTGATCAACACCGCATCCAGCTTGGCCGCAGTCTCTTCCCCCAGTGCGACAACGCGATCCAGGGCCTGGGAGGCCGCGGCGCCGAGGCTAATGGCGCTCGACAGCTTGGAAAGATCAGCAGCAGAGACAGGCTTCTTGGTTTTCTTGACGATCTTCTTCTTCGCGACAAGAGTCTGAACAGCAATGGAGCACTGAGCCAGGCTGTTTTGCAAGGTCTTCAGCTTCGTGGCATTGGCGGTTGCGTCCATGAACATGCCAGATTCTTTTGCCGCCAGGCGCGCACTGTTCCGGGAGCCCACGGCCGCCGCCCGCACCCGGGAAGTGTGCATGCGGGGAGCCGGCGCCGGAGCCAGAGGCGGCAGCGAGAGCTGGGGCCCCGGCGGTGTAGGAGGTGACAGCACCGGCGGAGCCGTGCTTTGCCAGGTCAGGAGGAGCACTGGCGTCACGCTGCAGGTGTGTGGCGTCATAGCTTGCTCCGTCGGGACCTGGAGGATCAGAGGCAGAGCAGGCAGTAGGAGCGGGAACGCGTTGATGAAGCCGAAGCACAAGATGGACGCTCCCAGGAACGCCGCGGGGTGGAGACTCTGCTGAGGCAGAGCTGGAGGTGTCGGAGCCGTAGGAGGCGGCGCCGGGCCGAAGAACGGCGTGTGCTGGGACGGAGGCGGTGCGCCCAGGACCTGTGGCAGGTTGCCGAAGAAGTAGGGGGGTGGAACGCAGCTGGAGGCGGAGGAGGAGGCGGCGACCCGTAGAACGGGATCCAAGCCCCGTTCTCGTCGTACTGCTGCTCCCGCGGCCAGAACGCCGTGGCATTCAGACGCAGTTCCAGCCCACGCCCGCTGAGCGGGTGCACCCCCACACTTTTGGGAACGCGGGGGAGCAGGAGCTCGATGACGAAGCAGAGGCAAGAGCGGTCGTTAGTCGTTACCAGGGACACACTCGGGATCAATCTCCTTGACGTTGCCAATGCAGACGAACAACTCCTCAATTCGCTGTGCATCGCAGTGCTCCTCCGGGTAGTTCCACACTACCAGTTGGGCGACCCACTTTGGCTCCCTGACGAAGCGGTCAGGCGTGTCCTCGACACGTTTCAGCGTGATGACGCAGCCGGTGTGGGAGATGGGCTGCACCGCCATGGCCATCTCACGCTCGGTGGCTGAGCGAAAGGCCATGAGGGCGACGCCACGAGACGACGGGAGAAGCTGGAAACGGAGGTCCGGCGCCTCACTGAGGAAGGCCGCGCGGATCAACGGGGCGGGATTCAGCGCCGCCGTCTCCGGCAACAGAGAGACGAAGGAGAAACGAGCAGCACTCTCCCAGTCACCCTCCCGCACCCAGACGTCTACGTGCGTCGGGCTGTCGTCGAGGTCGTCGCTCTCCACCTCCTCCTCCTCCTCGTCTTCCCCCACACTCCCGTCGACCTCGCTCTCGGAGGGAGAGACCTCCTCCGAGGCCGCTGTCAGCGGCGGGGCGACCCCCTGCTGTCACGAGAGGAGAGGGGGAACATGAGACAGAGGCGAGCGAGGAGAGCGCACTTAGTGGCTTTCCTCGTTGGCCGCAGATGGCGGAGAGGCGCGCCACACCATCCGGATGTCCCGGGCCTTCGGGATCTTGGCGGTGTCGGCCCGCACACTTCCCTCCATGACACTTTTCCCTTTATCCTCGGCATCCCTAAACAGATCCCCGAGGAAAACAGTATTCTAATTGGAGTTCTGAGTTTTCTTCAAATTATAATGGCTTGTTCAGAGTTGTCTTTAAATTAGATGCTATTAGCACAATTAACAATTCCATTGCTTTGCATTTCTGTCACTGAGGTCCATAGTGGTTTCACATTCCAACAACCAGTTGTGTGGTCATGGTTGGGATGTGATCTCATTCTTATAGAGCTAAGGAATTTAATGTTTTGTAACGTTTTGACTGATTGACAACAAACTGCATAACCTCTGTTACTCGAAGTAGGGCATATCATTCAATCTGCAGGTCACTTGCTAGAATAGCATGTTTCCTTTTTCTTCATAGACA
This sequence comes from Cenchrus americanus, assembly GCA_947561735.1. Classification (NCBI taxonomy): domain Eukaryota; kingdom Viridiplantae; phylum Streptophyta; class Magnoliopsida; order Poales; family Poaceae; genus Cenchrus; species Cenchrus americanus. The sequence continues at coordinate 156,093,288 of OX387242.1, read as the reverse complement.
ATATGATGTGCCTGTTTTTTCTGTAGCAAGAATTAAGGTGATCGGAGAAGCTAGCAGCAAATAATTGAAAGAAGGCTTCACTTGCAAAAGTACCTATCTAGTTATCTTGATGTTCCCTCTACTTTTTATCTCCTATATTCAAATGAGCATGTTGTTCTGTCATGTCTTAAAAACTGATGTTTCTAGTTTTATAAGTTGCCAATCTTACTTTGTATTCTAGTACATTATTTCTTATTACTGAACCAACAAATGGATGATTGTTAATGCAACTGCAGGAACTTGAACTTACAAAAGGATAAGGGACCAAGAGGAGATGAGGTAACATGCAGAGTTTGAGGTAAATTGTAGCTTCTGCCATGGTGGCTTCTGATGCTAGATGAAAACATGGATGTGCCGTGGTACCTATATGTTGTGCCTGTTGTTGTGTGATGTTGAATGTGCCATTGTTGATCCGTTGTGAGCATGTATGTGATCTGGTTTTTGTAATTTGCTGAAATTATATGTATCATTGGTTGTAATAAGTGGTTTTAAATTTGGCAAATTTTGGTGGGCTGAATTTTTAGTATAGCTGAATGAGCTGAACTAAAAAAAAAGTGAATTAGTGAAACAAATGACCCAATTAAGGCCCACTCTGAATTGTGTACGTGGGTTATGACGTCATCATTGCCACGTTATCGTCCATGTAGACAGCCATGTCATTGTCCACGTTTGTAGCCACGTCATCGTTCATGTAAGCAGCCGCGTCATCGTCCACGTAGGCAGCCACGTCATCATCCACGTAGGCGGCCACATCATCGTCCATGTAGGCAGCCACATCATCATCCACGTAGGTGTTACATCATCATCCATGTCAGCAGCAATCCGCGACGGTTTTATTTTGTCACGGATAGTGGGCTAGGGTTGGCTGTATGGGCCTCAGGCTACTCCGTGACAATCCAAAGACGTCACAGATTGTGACATTTATTAAGAAACGTCGACCGATTTAATCAATGACGCTCATTCCACCACGAAAATTTAAATCGTTGCGGATGCTGATTTGCGACGAATTTCCAACGATCCGCGACAGAATGATTGCATCACGGATTAAATAGTTTCTTTTTTCGTGAACGTGCCACGCACGTATTTTATTAAGAGAAGGGGACGCGACCCGAAACAACAATAACGATTACAAAAGTTTGGAAATGCGACCCTGCCGCCTAAAACAAAACAAAGAAAAGAGGAAAACGCCCGAGCCAGACCTACGAACGAAGCAAAAACAGATGTTACACATTCATAACGTCTGGATGGCCAAACCACCAACATCCAGCTGTGCTAGCCATTGGGCAGGCGTGCGACCAAACCCGCCCTGCTCCATTGGTGAAACTCTTCTGTAACTGAATGCGCTAGGGTGTGCGGCAGTGCTGAAGTTGCTCTGAAAATCCTAGTATTCTTTTCATTCCAGATCGACCAACAGATGAGAGCAAAGAGGGAGTCAAATCGTGCTCTTCCAGATTTCGCCACTGCTTATCTTGCCGACAGCCACCAATCGACAGGAGTGGAAAGGATGCCTGGCGTTAGCGATTGCCACCCATTGTCTCTGAGTACTCTGAACCACACTTCCTGGCTATAGACACAACGGGTCAGAAGATGATCAATCATCTCCGGTTCTTTAGCCCGTGCTTTTGCAGATGCGCAGACGTCCAGCATAGGAAGAAACAACACTTGCTGGGGGCCATAATTTTCCAAAGCTACTTCGCACCCTGCTGATCAGTGAGCCCCAAGAAGAATGCCTGGTAGGTTGACGATGTTGTGTACTGTCCGGAGCTAGTCCATTTCCACCTGAAGCAGTCCGGTTGCTCCCCTAACTGAATTCCTGACAATTTATCCCAAAGATTGAGATACTCAAGAAGCACTTGAACCGAGAGGCCGGCCCTGATGTCTCTAACCCATTTCCTTCCCTCCAAGGCTTCTCTGACCGTCCTGCAGCTCCTGGTGCGCTTAGTGACAGTGGAAGGTTCAGAGCGATCTGCTCAATGGATTCCCCCTCGAGCCATCTGTCCTTCCAGAACAGCGCAGTGCGACCATCATTGACCTCGACCGAGATCGATGCCTCAAACAGTGCCTAGATGCACCTAATATCTTTGTTGTTGCCTTGAAACTGAAGTGTAGCCCCAGGTCCGCATGGGTCGGTTTTGTTTAGCCATAGCCACCTCATTTGTAGTGCTAGCCCCATGTAATGGAGATCGATGATACCCAGACCGCCAAACCGCTCAGGTCTACAAGCGGTCTTCCAAGTCACGAGACATTGGCCCCCGACATCACATCCACTACGTGAAAATCTGGCTTTGGTAACAGGCGTAGATCGCCTTTGGTAACGGGCAATGCGCCCGTTACCGATCAAGTGTTACAAATAAGCCAAGAAAGGTAATGGGTAGATGCCCGTTACTAATAAAACATATTCGTAACGGATATTAAACAACGACCGTTACCACAACTAGCCACCGGTCACGTGAAAATTACTGTTTCTATGGGCTCACAGGGAACTTTGGTAACGAGCACCAAAACAAAGTCCGTTACTGTGAAATCAATATCAGAGACGCATGTGGTGACCCTGCGTCTCCGATGTCTCAACGAACGGGCCACATATTGGTAACGGGCTTTTACGGTGCCCGTTACTTTGTTGGCAAGTTTGTAACGGGTGCTCCAATTGAAGCCCGTTACTCAGTGGTCAGCGTTTGTAACGAGCTTTAATTAACACCCGTTACAGATACGTAGGCCACCCCTACAGTAACCTGCTACCTGCTTTACGACTGCATCCTGATCCAGCCAGGATTTGGCAGCCATCAGGGGCTGCATCCTGGAACCAGCCAGGATATGACTAAATTCACATAAATTAGATCCAGCATCCAAATTCACAGAAATCCACAATTCACATGCATCATATGACAAAATTCAGTATCATCATCTCATACAAGGAGGAAATGCATCTCCCAAGGTGGAATGCAACAATATCACAAAAATTCATGGACAATGAGGAATGCAAAAATTCATGGACAACGAGCAATGCAAAAATTTCCTAGTCACCAAACACAATATTAGCCCACACAGTTTCATCAGCATGAAATTTTCCTCCGGCTGTGATCACTTGTTCCATGAGGAATGTGGCAATTCTTTCAGGAACATCTGCTAGCAAAGATTTGTCGAGAGGATGCTCATCTTCCCTAATCTCTGGATATAATAATGTCACCAGTCAGCACACATATATAGGTGGTTACCAAACATGTGTAGTGCTAATAAGCAAGAACTGTGCTCAGTTGCAGGTTTTACAAATGAAGATCCCAAGAGAGTACCTTCATATGTGTACCGCTATATTTTAATTGAAGCATGTGATAAGCACAATAGAAGCCGCAGAGTCTGGATCCAGTAGGTTGTTGGTGGCACTGCAATAAACGTACAAAGAAAAATAGTGGTGATCGAGAAGAAATAAACTCAAGCACTGCAATAAACTCAAGAAATACTGGCCCTTTACTAGCTTCCACAGGAAGGAGATAAGTGGTATGTACCTTAACATCTTTGACGTGTTTCAAGGGGCCACGACGCAAGAACTTTATGCGGCAGTAACGTTCCCAAGCCCTACAACGAAAATATCAAAAATGGTTAGGACACTATTAATTAATATACTCTGTACAGTTTGTTGAGGAACGTCCGCAGGTTAAGAAAGAAATAAGTTACTCATTAATGATTAGCTCTAAAGGGAGAGTAGTAGTATTAATTGTCTTCAACGAATCAAGATAGTAGACCTTCCGCTACTTCAGAACGATCGCCATTGCAATCCAGTGGTTCGTACTGAGATAAGCGGTAAGCATTAAATCCTTTGTAGCATATTGTTCGAAGGCTCTGAGCATATAGTCGACAGAGAAAGAAATAGCGTTATCCGTGCTGTTCAACGTTGTCGAGCAAAGGCATTCAGGATCAAGGTAGCCAACTGCAGGGCCCTTATTGTGAACTTCTACAGTCATATTCCTATTAGTTAGAAAAAACAAAGTATAAGGAGGCAAAATACATGGTAATAAAGATGATGTGAGGCAAAAAGCACAGTTTGATAGAGGATGTGATTAGTGAGAAGCAGATTAAATTTTCAAGCAACTTACAGGATGAAGCAGCGGAGAAGTGTCATATCCAAAGCATCCAAGTTGAAGAGATCGTACAAATCACTGAGTTGCACAGGCATCTGCTGGAGTGCATTTGACGATTCATCTCTCTTCAGCCATGCATTGGTCCCGGGCCGAAGTGCGACCATAATGTCAGAAGCATCATCTGACTCACCACGTTGCATGTAGAATGTGTGGAGCTTTCTAGTAAAAGGAGCAGCCTTATTGAGATCACCATCACTGAGAATGTTCTTTCCGAATTTGTAATTTGGGTTAGCCATAGCCCAAGGATTCTTCTCAGTGTCACTCTCAGATTGCTTTGGGTTAGTCATATACCGACGATTCTACTTGGTGTTTCTTTTAGATCGCTTTCTAGTAGGCCTCTTAGAGATTTTATTTACAACAATTTCCTTTTTCTGCTGCTTTCAGATGGGTGAAGAAGGTTTCTTAAGGGCTTGCTTGCCTGCAGTAGGTGTTGTAGAGCTGTTATTTTCGGCAAGTTTCTCTTCTTGCAGCTTTGAAATGGCTGAAGGTTTCTCAAGGACTTTCTTGCCTAGTGGTGTCTCACCAGGACCTATTACAGAGATATTAGGCCCAGATGTACCTACTTTGGCATGATTATTTTGAGCACTTCCGTTTGGGGTGTAGGCTTTGTTGTTTCATGAGCAGGAGAAGGAGGAGGTGGTGGTGGGCTTGGTGGTGGGGATGGAATATTTGGTGTCTCTTGCAGATGTGGGGATGCAAGTTTTTCTGTTTTTTTAGACTAGGAGTAGGTGGGGATGGAATATTTTGTGTACCTTCCGGATGTGGGGATGGAACGTGTGGGAATTGAGGAGGAGGAGGAGGAGGAGGAGGAGGAGGGGAACCATCTGAGGAAGAAACCTGTACCGTACTGTGTGAACTACAAGGAATCTGTACAATAGCCTGTAAACGAGATATACATGTTGGTGTTCCTTTGATGTCAATCCGACACCTTCTCCACTTTAACCTCTGTCCTTGAGCTTGTCCGAGTTTCATCACCTCGTCATTATGAGGGTATTCCAACAGTTCATCTGCAAAGATAGTATATACAGTGATCACTTCAACCACAACACAGTCTTCATGAATCGGGACTGTTTGTAGCGTAGTCTCCTCTGGATGAACAAGACCAAGTGTAGCCTCACATTGAATCGCCCTCCACATGATCCATAGGCATACCATAAACTCAAATCCTAGATTCGCCACTGACCTTTGCACTGCCGGAGTAGAGGGATCTCTACTCCTCGTCGCTGCCTGCTCGCCGCCACGTCCTTGTCCTCGCGTCGACCTCGTTGCTAGATCCCTCCTCCTCCTAGTCATCGTCGTCGTCGTCACCGCCGCCGCAGCCGAGTCCCTCCTCCTCTAGATCTCGCTGTCAAAGGTGTGGGACGCGTCGCGCTGAGCATGGTGTGGCATGCGTCTCAGCAAAGGGGTGTAGAGTGGGTCGCGGCGTGGGGGAGGTGAGGGGGCGAAGGCGAGGGGGAGAAAGTGGCGGCGGCGGAGCGAGGGGAGAGTGGGAGGAGACTACGTGAGGAAGGCGTCCTTCCCTACTAAGTAACTAACCAAGCACGAGTGGGCTTATGGGGGCCTTAAAACGAGTAATGTAGGTCACATCACCAAGCAAACCAACTCATACTTCCTCCGTCCCGACAAGACCGTTTGTTTAGAAAATTTAGGACATGCTAGTAGTTGTGACAAATGACCTTGTTACCCCTAATTAATATGCATTGGAACTGGAAAAGAGACGTCAAGCATTTCATTGGCTCCATGTCAATGTCATGTGCAACAACTTCCTACAACAAATGGAAATTGATGCAAACTCTTCTACCCAGGCCTTTTAATCTGCAATCAAATTTTGTATCACATTTTTCTCCGTCAACCGTAATCCAAATTTGATGATATTTGTTTCTGAATTTTTCTAAAATCAAGATCTATTCATTTATGACATTTTTTCGTATGTAATTTCATTTCTTAGATGTTGTTTATACACCTTATATTGTTCCTTATAAGTACAACATATAAATAATATTTTTTACACAACCATTACTAATTAAACTTTGCATTTCGTAATCTTATGGTGAACATAAGGTTATGTTAAAATTTCAAATGCATATGAGTTCAAACATGTTTTAAAGTGTGGAAAACTTCAATGTTGAAGTAAAATTCTAATAAACTAGGTGAGAAATGTAGACATTTGTACACAAGTATAATCCTCCCGTTTCGAAACCATTTGAATTTATGTAGACAAGCTTAGGGACTTAAATTATGTTGCCAAGTCAATTTGTAAATTTTTTTGAACACACTAAGACATTATTATAATTACTATATCATATGCAAGAGATTAAATACTAATTTTACGAAATTTGGTTAGACAAGTGTGGTTGTTGATATTATATTCAAATACTAAATTACCAACTATGAATTATTCGTATTTTTTACGAATTTTTTGGCGCTGTTTATGGGGTATAATATTTGGGGGAAGCAAGTTTCAATGCAGAAAAAATAGTGTCGGGCCCACGCGTTAGCGTCAGAATCCTATACAACAACTTGTCCGGTAGGTGCCGATTAGTCCAACAAGTTGTAAAATGCTCAATTTACTACAATAACTTGTCACGTGGGTGTGAATTAGTCCGACAAGTTGTAAAATACTCAATTTAGTACAATAACTTGTCAGGTTGGTGCATATTGGTTCCAAACCATGTACAATAATCAAATTAGTACAACAATTTACAGGTATGTGCATATTGATCCAAGAACTTGTGTAAAATACTCGGTTCAATGTAATAACTTGGCAAATCGGGGCACCTATAGTCCAATTTTACAAATGATAATGTATTAGACAAATAAGGTAGCATTTAAATTTTCGTCCAACTAATAGTTTTTTCAATTAAAGTTGCTAATTTTGAATCAAATGTATATACATTACTCTTATTTTTACTAGTTAAACTGAATCAAGTTTTTGAACTACGCCATCAGATTACCGAGAGACTAAAGTTCATATGACACCATATGACCTTTTGTTTCTTCCTCACCTTTACTTGTGAGCATGCTCGTTTTGGCTATTTTAGTTCATTTTGTCTTTCAACTTGTACATGAGACTTTAAAAATATTTATGTCAAACTTCTAAAAGGTATTAATTGTTAGTACGAGTTACCATATTCTATTACTAGCTCAATAAAAATAATCTAATCCAGTTTGAAATTAATATTGAACATGAGATTAAAAATATTTCTAATCAAAATTTAATATTTTTATAAAAATTGATAACAAAGACATAACACCAAAGGTTCTAGTCCTTACTAAATATTTTTACCATCACAACACGAATATCAATTGTCAAATAATGCACAATAAATTGTTTTGACACAAGTATACATTAGTCTGGTATTACAAAATATATTATTTGTGATAACATTTAGACTGCAGATACATCAAGTGTGCAATAGGTTAAGCATTTTACAAGTTCTTGTACCAGTTTGCACCCAACTATCAAGTTATTGTATGAGATCGATCATTTTATAAGTTGTTGGACTAATCCGCACCCACCTGACAAGTTATTGTACTAGGTTGAGCATATTACAAGTTATTAGACTAATTTGCACCCACCTTACAAGTTGTTGTGCGGTGAACGCAATTTACTCTAAAAAAAGATAACCGTAGCCCGACAGACCGACAAAGGCGATCCGGGTAGATTAACCACCGTCGCCAATGAAGGGGCAGGGCCAGGTCTATTCGAATGAAGAACAATTTGCTTTTCCCCTTTTAATCTGCAATCAATTTTTGTATCACATTTTTCTCCGTCAACCGTAATCCAAATTTGATGATATTTGTTTCTGAATTTTTCTAAAATCAACAACTATTCATTTATGACATTTTTTCGTATGTAATTTCATTTCTTGGATGTTGTTTATACACCTTATATTGTTCCTTATAAGTACAACATATAAATAATATTTTTTTTACACAACCATTACTAATTAAACATTGCATTTCGTAATCTTATGGTGAACATAAGGTTATGTTAAAATTATAAATGCATATGAGTTCAAACATGTTTTAAAGTGTGGAAAACTTCAATGTTGAAGTAACATTCTAATAAACTAGGTGAGAGATGTAGACATTTGTACACAAGTATAATCCTCCGTTTTCGAAACCATTTGAATTTCCTTAGACAAGCTTAAAATTATTTTGCCAAGTCAATTTGTAAATTTTTTTGAACACACTATGACAGTATTATAATTACTATATCATATACAAGAGATAAAATACTAATTTTAAGAAATTTGGTTAGACAAGTGTGGTTGTTGATATTATATTCAAATAGTAAATTACCAACTATGAATTATTCGTATTTGTTACGAATTTTTTGGTGCTGTTTATGGGGTATAATATTTGGGGGGAGCAAGTTTCAATTCAGAAAAAATAGTGTCGGGCCCACGCGTCAGCGCCATAATCCTATATAAAAAAGATAACCGTAGCCTCACGGACCGACAAAGACGATCCGGGTAGATTAACCATCGTCGCCAATGAAAGGGCAGGGCCAGGTCTATTCGAATGAAGAACAATTTGCTTTTCCCCTTTTAATCTACAATCAAATTTTGTATCACGTTTTTCTCCGTCAACTGTAATCCAAATTTGATGATATTTGTTTCTGAATTTTTCTAAAATCAACATCTATTCATTTATGACATTTTTCTTATGTAATTCAATTTCTTGGATGTTGTTTATACACCTTATATTGTTCCTTATAAGTACAACATATAAATAATATTTTTTTTACACAACCATTACTAATTAAACATTGCATTTCGTAATCTTATGGTGAACATAATGTTATGTTAAAATTTCAAATGCATATAAGTTCGAACATGTTTGAAAGTGTGGAAAACTTCAATGTTGAAGTAACATTCTAATAAACTAGTTGAGAGATGTAGACATTTCTACATAAGTATAATCTTCCATTTTCGAAACCATTTGAATTTTCTAGACAAGCTTAGGGACTTAAATTATGTTGCCAAGTCAATTTGTAGAATTTTTTGAACACACTAAGACGTTATTATAATTATTATATCGTAAACAAGAGATAAAAATACAAATATTATGAAACTTGGTTAGACAAGTGTGGTTGTTGATATTATATTCAAATACTAAATTACCAACTATGAATTATTCGTATTTTTTACGAATTTTTTGGTGCTGTTTATGGGGTGTAATATTTGAGGGAAGCAAGTTTCAATTCAGAAAAAATAGTGTCGGGCCCACGCGTCAGAGTCAGAAGCCTATATAAAAAAGATAACCGTAGCCTGCCCGACCGACAAAGGCGATCAGGGTAGACTAACCATCGTCGCTAATGAAGGGGCGAGGCCAGGTCTGTTCGAATGAAGAACAATTTGCTTTTCCCCTTTTAATCTGCAATCAAATTTTGTATCACGTTTTTCTCCATCAACCGTAATCCAAATTTGATGATATTTGTTTCTGAATTTTTCTAAAATCAACATCTATTCATTTATGACATTTTTTCGTATGTAATTCCATTTCTTGGATGTTGTTTATACACCTTATATTTTTCCTTATAAGTACAATATATAAATAATATTTTTTACACAACCATTACTAATTAAACATTGCATTTCGTAGTGTTATGGTGAACATAAGGTTATGTTAAAATTTCAAATGCATATGAGTTCGAACATGTTTTAAAGTGTGGAAAACTTCAATGTTGAAGTAACATTCTAATAAACTGGGTGAGAGATGTAGACATTTGTACACAAGTATAATCCTCCGTTTTCGAAACCATTTGAATTTCTGTAGACAAGCTTAGGGACTTAAATTATGTTGCCAAGTCAATTTGTAAAATTTTTTGAACACACTAAGACGTTATTATAATTACTATATCATATACAAGAGCTAAAATACTAATTTTAAGAAATTTGGTTAGACAAGTGTAGTTGTTGATATTATATTAAAATACTAAATTACCAACTATGAATTATTTGTATCTTTTACCAATTTTTTGGTGCTGTTTATATGGGGTATAATATTTGGGGGAAGCAAGTTTCAATTCAGAAAAAATAGTGTCGGGCCCATGTGTCAGCGTCAGAATCCTATATAAAAAAGATAACCGTAGCCTGACAGACCGACAAAGGCGATCCGGGTAGATTAACTATCGTTTCCAATGAAGGGGCAGGGCCAGGTCTATTCGAATGAAGAACAATTTGCTTTTCCCCTTTTAATCTGCAATCAATTTTGTATCACGTTTTTCTCCGTCCACCGTAATCCAAATTTGATTATATTTGTTTCTGAATTTTTCTAAAATCAACATCTATTCATTTATGACATTTTTTCGTATGTAAGTCAATTTCTTGGATGTTGTTTATACACCTTATATTGTTCCTTATAAGTACAATATATAAATATTATTTTTTTACACAACCATTACTAATTAAACTTTGAATTTCGTAATCTTATGGTGAACATAAGGTTATGTTAAAATTTACAATGCATATGAGTTCGAACATGTTTTAAAGTGTGGAAAACTTCAATGTTGAAGTAACAATCTAATAAACTAGGTGAGATATGTAGACATTTGTACACAAGTATAATCTTCCGTTTTTGAAACCATTTGAATTTTTGTAGACAAACTTAGGGACTTAAATTATGTGGCCAAGTCAATTTGTAGGATTTTTAGAACACACTAAGACGTTTCTATAATTATTATATCGTAAACAAGAGATTAAGATTCTAATTTTAAGAAATTTGGTTAGACAATTGTGGTTGTTGATATTTTATTCAAATACTAAATTAACAACTATGAATTATTCGTATTTTTTATGAATTTTTTGGTGCTGTTCATGGGGTATAATATTTGAGGGAAGCAAGTTTCAATTCAGAAATATAGTGTCGGGCCCACGCGTCAGCATCAGAAGCATATATAAAAAAAGATAATCGTAGCCTGCCCGACCGACAAAGGCGATCAGGGGAGACTTACCATCGTCGCCAATGAAGGGCGAGGCCAGGTCTGTTCGAATGAAGAACAATTTGCTTTTCCCCTTTTAATCTGCAATCAAATTTTGTATCACGTTTTTATTCGTCAACCGTAATCCAAATTTGATGATATTTGTTTCCGAATTTTTCTAAAATCAACATCTATTCATTTATGACATTTTTCGAATGTAATTCCATTTCATGGATGTTGTTTATACACCTTAGATTGTTCCTGATAAGTATAACATATAAATAATATTTTTACACAACCATTACTAATTAAACATTGCATTTCGTAATCTTATGGTGAACATAAGGTTATGTTAAAATTTCAAATGCATATAAGTTCGAACATGTTTTAAAGTGTGGAAAACTTCAATGTTGAAGTAACATTCTAATAGACTAGTTCAGAGATGTTGACATTTGTACATAAGTATAATCTTCCATTTTCGAAACCATTTGAATTTCTTAGACAAGCTTAGGGACTTAAATTATGTTGCCAAATCAATTTGTAGAATTTTTAGAACACACTAAGACGTTATTATAATTATTATATCATAAACAAGAGATAAAAATACAAATATTAAGAAAGTTGGTTAGACAAGTGTGGTTGTTGCTATTATATTCAAATACTAAATTACCAATTATGAATTATTTGTATTTTTTACAAATTTTTTGGTGCTATTTATGGGGTATAATATTTGAGGGAAGCAAGTTTCAATTAAGAAATATAGTGTCGGGCCCACGCGTCAGCGTCAGAAGCATATATAAAAAAAGATAACCGTAGCCTGCCCGACCGACAAAGGCGATCAGGGGAGACTTACCATCGTCGCTAATGAAGGGGCGAGGCCAGGTCTGTTCGTATGAAGAACAATTTGCTTTTCCCCTTTTAATCTACAATCAAATTTTGTATCACGTTTTTATCCGTCAACCGTAATCCAAATTTGATGTTATTTGTTTCTGAATTTTTCTAAAATCAACATCTATTCATTTATGACATTTTTCGTATGTAATTCCATTTCTTGGATGTTGTTTATACACCTTAGATTGTTCCTGATAAGTATAACATATAAATAATATTTTTTACACCATTACTAATTAAACATTGCATTTCGTAATCGTATGGTGAACATAAGGTTATGTTAAAATTTCAAATGCATATAAGTTCGAACATGTTTTAAAGTGTGGAAAACTTCAATGTTGAAGTAACATTCTAATAAACTAGTTGAGAGATGTAGACATTTGTACATAAGTATAATCTTCCATTTTCGAAACCATTTAAATTTTTTAGACAAGCTTAGGGACTTAAATTATGTTGCCAAGTCAATTTGTAGAATTTTTAGAACACACTAAGACGTTATTATAATTATTATATCGTAAACAAGAGATAAAAATACAAATATTAAGAAACTTGGTTAGACAAGTGTGGTTGTTGATATTATATTCAAATACTAAATTACCAATTATGAATTATTTGTATTTTTACGAATTTTTTGGTGCTATTTATGGGGTATAATATTTGAGGGAAGCAAGTTTCAATTCAGAAATATAGTGTTGGGCCCACGCGTCAGCGTCAGAAGCATATATAAAAAAAAGATAACCGTAGCCTGCCCGACCGACAAAGGCGATCAGGGTAGACTTACCATCGTCGCCAATGAAGGGGCGAGGCCAAGTCTGTTCGAATGAAGAACAATTTGCTTTTCCCCTTTTAATCTGCAATCAAATTTTGTATCACGTTTTTATCCGTCAACCGTAATCCAAATTTGATGATATCTATTTCTGAATTTTTCTAAAATCAACATCTATTCATTTATGACATTTTTTCGTATGTAATTCTATTTCTTGCATGTTGTTTATACACCTTATTTTGTTCCTTATAAGTACAATATGTAAATAATATTTTTTACACAACTATTACTAATTAAACTTTGCATTTTGTAATCTTATGGTGAACATAAGGTTATGTTAAAATTTCAAATGCATATGAGTTCGAACATTTTTTAAAGTTTGGAAAACTTCAATGTTGAAGTAACATTCTAATAAACTAGTTGAGAGATGTAGACATTTGTACATAAGTATAATCTTCTATTTTCGAAACCATTTGAATTTTTTAGACAAGCTTAGGGACTTAAATTATGTTGCCAAGTCAATTTGTAGAATTTTTAGAACACACTAAGACGTTATTATAATTATTATATCGTAAACAAGAGATAAAAATACAAATATTAAGAAACTTGGTTAGACAAGTGTGGTTGTTGATATTATATTCAAATACTAAATTACCAATTATGAATTATTCGTATTGTTTATGAATTTTTTGGTGCTGTTTATGGGGTATAATATTTGAGGGAAGCAAGTTTCAATTCAGAAATATAGTGTCGGGCCCACGCGTCAGCGTCAGAAGCATATATAAAAAAAGATAACCGTAGCCTGCCCGACCGACAAAGGCGATCAGGGTAGACTTACCATCGTCGCCAATGAAGGGGCGAGGCCAGGTTTGTTCGAATGAAGAACAATTTGCTTTTCCCCTTTTAATCTGCAATCAAATTTTGTATCACGTTTTTATCCGTCAACCGTAATCCAAATTTGATGATATTTGTTTCTGAATTTTTCTAAAATCAACATCTATTCATTTATGACATTTTTTCGTATGTAATTCCATTTCTTGGATGTTGTTTATACACCTTATATTGTTCCTTATAAGTACAATATATAAATAATATTTTTTAACACAACCATTACTAATTAAACTTTGCATTTCGTAATCTTATGGTGATCATAAGGTTATGTTAAAATTTCAAATGCATATGAGTTCGAACATGTTTTAAAGTGTGGAAAACTTCAATGTTGAAGTAACATTCTAATAAACTAGGTGAGAGATGTAGACATTTGTACATAAGTATAATCTTTCGTTTTCGAAACCATTTGAATTTTTTACACAAGCATAGGGACTTAAATTATGTTGCCAAGTCAATTTGTAGAATTTTTAGAACACACTAAGACGTTATTACAATTATTATATCGTAAACAAGAGATAAAAATTCTAATTTTAAGAAATTTGGTTAGACAAGTGTGGCTGTTGATATTTTATTCAAATACTAAATTACCAACTATGAATTATTCGTATTTTTTACTAATTGGTTGGTGCTGTTTATGGGGTATAATATTTGAGGGAAGCAAGTTTTCAATTCAGAAAAAGTAGTGTCGGGCCCACGTGTCACCGTCAGAAGCCTATATAAAAAAGATAACCGTAGCCCGCCCGACCGACAAAGGCGATCCAGGTAGACTCAACATCATCGCCAATGAAGGGGCGGGGTGAGGTCTGTTCGAATGAAGAACTGTTTGCTTTTCCCCTTTTAATCTGCAATCAAATTTTTTATCACGTTTTTCTCCGTCAACCGTAATCCAAATTTGATGATATTTGTTTCCGAATTTTTCTAAAATCAACGTCTATTCATTTATGACATTTTTTCGTATGTAATTCCATTTCTTGGATGTTGTTTATACACCTTATATTGTTCCTTATAAGTACAACATATAAATAATATTTTTTTAAACAACCATTACTAATTAAACTTTGCATTTCATAATCTTATGGTGAACATAAGGTTATGTTAAAATTTCAAATGCATATGAATTCGAACATGTTTGAAAGTATGGAAAACATCAATGTTGAAGTAACATTCTAATAAACTAGGTGAGAGATGTAGACATTTGTACATAAGTATAATCTTCTGTTTTCGAAACCATTTGAATTTTTTAGACAAGCTTAGGGACTTAAATTATGTTGCCAAGTCAATTTGTAGAATTTTTTGAACACACTAAGACGTTATTATAATTATTATATCGTAAACAAGAGATAAAAATACTAATTTTAAGAAACTTGGTTAGACAAGTGTGGCTGTTGATATTATATACAAATACTAAATTACCAACTATGAATTATTCGTATTTTTTACGAATTTTTTGGTGCTGTTTACGGGGTATAATATTTGAGGGAAGCAAGTTTCAATTCAGAAATATAGGGTCGGGCCCACATGTCAGCGTCAGAAGCATATATAAAAAAATATAACCGTAGCCTGCCCGACCGACAAAGGCGATCCGGCTAGACTCACCATCATCGCCAATGAAAGGGCGGGGCCAGGTTTGTTCGAATGAAGAACAGTTTGCTTTTACCCTTTTAATCTGCAATCGAATTTTGTATCACGTTTTTCTCCGTCAACCGTAATCCAATTTTGATGATATTTGTTTCCGTTTTTTCTAAAATCAACATCTATTCATTTATGAAATTTTTTCGTATGTAATTCCATTTCTTGGATGTTGTTTATACACCTTATATTGTTCCTTCTAAGTACAACATATAAATAATATTTTTTTACACAACCATTACTAATTAAACTTTGAATTTCGTAATCTTATGGTGAACATAAGGTTATGTTAAAATTTCAAATGCATATGAGTTGGAACATGTTTTAAAGTGTGGAAAACTTCAATATTGAAGTAACATTCTAATAAACTAGGTGAGATATCTAGACATTTGTACACAAGTATAATCTTCCGTTTTTGAAACCATTTGAATTTTTGTAGACAAACTTAGGGACTTAAATTATGTGGCCAAGTCAATTTGTAGACTTTTTAGAACACACTAAGACATTATTATAATTATTATATCGTAAACAAGAGATAAAAATTCTAATTTTAAGAAATTTGGTTAGACAAGTGTGGTTGTTGATATTTTATTCAAATACTAAATTACCAACTATGAATTATTCGTATTTTTTACGAATTTTTTGGTGCTGTTTATGGGGTATACTATTTGAGGGAAGCAAGTTTTAATTCAGAAAAAATAGTGTCGGGCCCACGCGTCAGCGTCAGAAGCCTATATAAAAAAAGATAATCGTAGCCTGCCCGACCGCCAAAGGCGATCCGGGTAGACTAACCATCGTCGCCAACAAGTGCTCCATTGTCAGAAATGCCCCTTGACTAATGAATATGCATCTGCCCCGGCGCCTCGACCCCTGCCCCCTTCTTCTTCCCCGATCTGAGCTCCACCACCGCCGTTCGCCCGTCCTTCCCCGCCATCGCACACATGTCGCACTACGCCGTTTCGTCTGGAGGTGCACGTGCGAGGAGCAGGGTCCAAGTTTGCCAGAGCAACCGCAATCACTCCATCGGCTTGGATCCAGTCAGTGAGCTAAGCGGCTTTCCACTGGTCCCTTGCCCGGACTGTGGTATGGCTTGGGTGGTGGAGGGGCGGATGCAGAAGGATGGTGAAAACCACGGTCGTCTTTATTTCAAGTGTGCAAGGAACTCGGTGAGTAGTCTGCTGTGTCTCCCAAATCTGAGTTAGGGTTCTTATGTGCTTTTAATTCTGCAGTACCCCAAGTACTATGGACTTTATCGTTTCCACAAGGAGTATCTCCAGATGCTGAAGGATGCTGGCGTCATTGTTTTTTAGTGGAATGTCAGATTAGGAGCGGCGAGCAGAGGCAAGCACTGGAGGACAAGCAGAGGAAGAAAGCACTGGAGCAGAAGATGGACAATGTGATCTAGAAGATGAACTTGATTATTGTGGCTGTTGTTTGTGTAGTATTTGGATGTTTACTAGGGATGTATGCTGCAAAGAAGTAATTCTGATGTTAAAAGTGGTGCTTTTGCTTCATCTATGTGGATGAAGAATGAAAAATTTGTCACATATGACAAACTTAAATGTATGAATGAAGAATGAATGGAATGGCAATTGGGTCACAAATCTTAATGTGTCACACATCACAAAATTCATCAACTCAACTGTGCTGACATTTCATTGCAGCATGAGGCAAAGGAAATGCGGATTATTGAGACAAACAGAGTAACAAACTTCTGGCATAACTCTGGGATATATACACATTGCAATTCATTGTGAACTGCTGCCATATAATGACACGGAGTATCAAACTTCTGGCATAGACATTGCAATTCATTGTAAGCTGCTACCAAAGACATGGCAATGCCTTCCAAAATAGGAGACATGGATTGATCTACCGCGTCTCTTAGATCTACTAGTTCATCACAAGTTCAACATACACAGATCTACTAGCTAGTCCATCACAAATTCAACAAGCACATTGGAAGAACACGTTAACAGAAGAACAATTTAATTAAGCAGAGGTAGTCGCCGCCGGAGGAGCCCCACCGTCGGAGTCAGAGTCAGAGTCAGAGCCGGAGCTGGAGACGTCGAGGCCGCCATCGTCATCGTCGGGGGAGGGGACCACTTCTCTTTCCAGATGCCCAGCCAAGACATTGACCTTGAAGGCATAATCCATCACGGTCGTCTGCAGCGGCTCAGGAGGCCGTTGGACCCCGAGATGAACAACCATCTTTTTAAGACTCTGCCAAGCTTGGTAGAGCATCTTCACTAAAAAACAGGCATCCTCAACATTTACGGACGGAGCACGCATGGGCCGCGGCACCCTGCGCCGGGGCGGCTTCAGCCGCTTCACCTCCTCGGGCGGGGGCGGCGGCACCTCCTCGGGCTCGGCGGGCGGGGGCGGCAGCACCTCCTCCCTCCCCAGCTTCCTTGATGGATCGCTTGATGCCATGCACTTGCCTGAGGAAGGAGAAGCTCTTGCATTCACTTCTTGGTGACTGGAGACGGTGGTGCTGGGGTTTTTTTGGTGCTGCAGTTGACGAAGTTCTTGGCCTGCCAGGATTTATATTGACAAGACAGCGAACCGTCAGGCGGTCGGTCACGCGCCTCGGAACCCGTGTCCTCTCAGGAGAGCTCTTGCCTCTTGGCCACAAAAATCATGTGGTCACAAGGAGATGTGTGACTGTTCATATTTTATTCGAAATACCTAATGCCCAACTACTCCTATGAGTTGTTTGATTGTTAAAAAAACTATGAATTGTTCGTATTTTTATTAATCTATATCTATATAACTTATATAATTGGTATCCACTAACTATCATTTACTTCATTTCTCTCTTCATGCAAGCTACCCACATCATCTCTCATCAAACTAAGGGTTATTAACTATATCTCCTTTTCTCTTCATTACACCAATTCTTTCTTCATACAAACTACAAAGCGACCCGGGTTTGCTAACCCGCGTTGGCATTGACTGCTACCCCCTCCATCCCAAATATTGCCACTTTAATTTCTTCTTTCCGAATGGATAAGTGCAGCAGTTTCCTTGAAAAAAAGTGCAGAGGAGGTGTGGAGACAGAGATGACGATGAGCGCCGGCGAGGGGCCAAGCAGCATACGACCCCTCGCACCCGGGATCGAGAAGAACCAGAACACGAAGCAGTGTCGCAACTGGATCCGCACGTGTGCCGGCGAGATGGCAGCGAAGAGGGAGACGACGATGAGCGCCGGAGAGGGGCCAAGCCGCGGTGGAGTGAACCCAATGCCAGAGACAAGGGTCCTCGACTGGATCCTCTCTGATTCCAACGAGGGGCCAAGCAGCGGCAAGGAGGAGCGTGCCGGCGAGGGGGCAGCGAAGTGGGCGAGTGGCCTGCCTCATGTTTGCGAGCACAAGTGTCTGGCAACTACGAAGAGGTGTCGAGGGGGCGGCAAAGAAGGTGTAGAGGACCTCATCTCTGACTCTGGCAACGACTACGAAGACGGTGAGGCAAGTTTCTCTGAATCTCACTGCCTTTTTACTTGTTTTATATATAGAGCTTAAGGTAGCTTGAGATTGAGCTTCATAAAGTTAATTAGGGCCTATGATGATGTCTTCCATGCTTGTCATGATCTTAATTATACCAAGTTCTGAGGTAAATCAATTCTGAACTAAGTTCTGCTTTTACTTGTCACACCCTGCTCCAAGGTCTGAGGCAAATTAGTTCTGAATTAACTATGTTGTTCTTATACCATGTTTAACCCTGTTTTAGGCAAAACTCTTTGAGTCGCGAGCAGAGCTTGAGTTACTTCTTAACCTTAATGTCTGGGATTATGTGAAACCTGAGTTTGAAAAAATCAAAAAAGAAGTGAACATCCTCATCAGAAAGGCTAAGCACATAAGGAGGTACAATTATACTACTGAACAAAATCTCGAGACCATTGAAGGTGTGCTAGAAGGGCTTCAAGAATCCTTGGTTGCTTACGAAGAGGCTGTAAAAAGAGCCAATAATCCTGATGGGGCATGATCTAGTTCAAGCTTGTTGATGTGCAGGGTGAGTAGCCATACTTTTGTGGATGTTCAAGGGGCATGCCTTTGTTGATGTGTATGGTCAGATAGCACGACCATAGTGTAAATAATGTGATGGACTAGTTAAGTCCTAGCCTATTATATGGACAAGTTAACCTTTTGTGATAATTATCTTTATTCCTGTGGACAAGTTATCTTCATCTTTATGGACAAGTTATCTCTCTTATGATGTCTATTTTGTCTCAGAAGATATGTGTGTTGATTGTGCCTGTATGTCGAAATGGAAGCAATGAGAGATAGATCGAGTTGACCTGTCAATGAGGACAGACTCAAAGGAAACGATGATTAACAAACCTCTGTCTCACTTGCTCACTGACACGGCACTCCCGCTTCATTGCAGTTGAGTGCTCTCAGACTTCAATATATTATTGGGCTCTCAAACTAGTAACGGGCGTCAAATGCCCATCGGCAACGGACTTTATAGCACATTACCAATACGGCAACGATCAGTAACGGACTTAAGCAGCCTGTTACTGATACGGCATTGATCGGTAACGGACTTTACAAGCCCGTTACCGATAGGTTTAACATTTGTAACGGGCTCTTTTAACATCCGTTACAAAGAATTTATGTAATAGGCGTTTAAGAAGCCCGTTACCAGAAGTCCACATTGGTAACGGGCGTTGTGGAGGCCAACCCCGTGGTCGTTCTGGCGCGCTTGTAGGTAACGGGCGCCAAACAACAACCGTTACAAATGTGGGTAGATGTAACAGGTGTTAAGGGCCCGTTACAAATGTTGTGTGACCTATTTGAGGTTTTCACGTAGTGATCTGAACCATTCCAGAGAAAAGCCCGACGCAATTTTTCAATGGCACCAATTGCCCAAGGAGAAAGTTGGAGGGCCATAGCGGGGTAGATCACGAGAGATGTTAGGGTAACCTTAGTGAGTACCAGCCGGCCAGTTATGGAGAGCAAACGACCCATCCACGATGGTAGTCTGTCGGCCACTTTGTTGACGATCTGTTGTTCTTCTGCTTTAGACAGTTTTCTGATGGACAAGGGGATGCCCAAATATTTGCACGGGAACTTGGAAATCTTGCAGGGAAAGCAGTCAGTTGCTTCTTGCATCTGCTCATCGATGCATATGATCGGGGTCAGGGAACATTTAGCTAGATTGGTAGTGAGCCCAGTAGCACCTTCGAAACAATTCAACGCTGTTTTTGCCACCGTCATGTCCCTAGTGCACGACTGCAAGAATAGCACCACATCATCTGCATACAAAGACACTTTATACTTGATAGACCTCAGGTCCAGCGGCCTTAGCAACCCATGCTCGTCAGCCCTGATGAACATGGCGTTCAAAGCTTCCATGGTGAGGACAAACTGTAGTGGGGAAAGGGGATCCCTTGCCGTAGCCCTCTTGCATGACAAATGCGCTGGCCATGATCACCATTCAACACAATCCTGCTGCTGGCTGTGGAGAGCAAAACCACGATCCAGTTCGTCCACCGAAGAGGGAAACCCATATGTTGAAGCAACTCGATGAGGAAAGGCCAAGACACTGAGTCGAAAGCTTTAGTAATATCTACCTTGAGCAGCACCGAGGGTCTTTCGCGAACGTGTAATAGTTTTGCTACCCCTCGCACAAGACTGAAATTGTCTTGAATATTCCTTGACTTGATGAAGGCACTTTGATTTGGCTTGACTAGCAGATCCATCCGCGGAGAGGTGGGTGGCCAGTGCCTTGGAAAAGAGCTTGCCGAGACAGTGTATCAGACTGATGGTCTGAACTCCATGATGGTGCGAGCCTCTTTTGTCTTTGGCAACAAGATCATGAGGGTGTCGTTTATCATGGTGAAAACTTCTGGTGTCCATCACTGAGAAAGCATCAAAAGCACGCATCACGTCGGCCTTGATAACCGGCCAAGCGACCTTCAAGAAAAGACCCGTGAAACCATCCGAACCTGGCGCCCTGTCCAAAGGGATGTCCTTGATGATCTTCTCCACTTCTTCTTCGGTGAACGGTTCAGCCAGTTCTTGCAGATCCACTTAGAGAATGTTCAAGTACCGTAAGTCCAGCCCTTGGGAATGACTAGCTATGGCTCCGATGATGGAGTTGAATGAGTGCGCCATGGCAGCCTTCTCTTGTTCAGCATGAACGGTTGAGACCCCATTAGATAGAGAAGGGATGAACATTTGTTGCAATGATGCGATGCATGAGAGTGAAAAAATTTTTTGTTAGCATCCCCGACCGCCATGTGGAGAAGGCGCGATCTCTGCCTGACAATTGTTCTTCGTAGTGAGGCAAGGGCCAACGCTTTAAGCTTGAGCTTTTTGCGCAGCGCTTGCTCCACCATTGAAAGAGCTCTTCTATCCTATGCCATTTCCAGCCGGTGAACGACCTCCTTGGCAATGGCAAGCTGGAGCCTCACGATGCCTACGAAACAGCCTCTCCAGTGCTGGAGGGCCTGGGCCGTGTTTCTCAGCATGTAGTCTAGGCGGCGGAAAGGGTCAGCCTCCACGAGAGGACAATGCCAGGCCTCAAGGATGACTTTGAGAAAACCAGTGTAGCACACACAAATGGATTCAAAATGAAACCTCTTTCTGGAGCGCAGGAATGCGTTGAGTTGGAGCAGCAGCGGCGCGTGGTAGGAGCATGCGGAGTAGAGTGAATGCAGATAGGAGTTGGGGTAGGCATCTTCCCACTCCACCGAGACAAAAACCCAATCGATGTGTTCAAGAGTACGGTGCAACCTTTCATTACTCCACGTAAAGAGGCGACCATGTAGATGTAGCTCTTTGAGCTCGAGATCATTCAGAAGGCATCGAAATTGCCCCATCTGCCTGCGGTGGATCCTCGAGTTGTTCTTGTCCTCGGCCCAAATGATCATGTTGAAATCCCCATTGATCATCCAAGGACCACTCACCAACGCATGGGCCTCCCTCAGCTCTTCCAGGAAATCCTCTTTTTCTGACTGGTGCGTTGGTCCGTAGACCGACGTTAGCCACCAGGGAGTAGAGGTGGAAAGTTCCACGACCTGAGTATCTGCAGATGTTAAAGTTTGAGGCCAACCAAACATCATTCCGCCAGGCAATAAGAATGCCCATGCGCACACCCAAAGTAGGCAGATACACATAATCGAAACCAGATCCTAAGATAGCAAGCACATTGTTCAGACGTCTTCGTCTCCTAGATGCACACCAGAGGTACACGTTCAGACGTGACCAACTCCCTAAGAATGTTACGATGGCCCTTGTTGTTGAGACCACGTACGTTCCAAACCAACAAGTTTTCTGCTAAGGTTAGCGAACGATTGGCGACCGCACTAGGGAGCAAGAATCAAGCCCACTCGCCTGGCTCGACCTCTTCCTCATCATCCTCCGGGTAACAATCTGGGTAAAGCTCATCGATCGCCTCCACGTTACTGTCCGAGAGGCCAATGGTGCACAACTGACCATACTGATGGACCGCTTCGGCATCTGGCTCGGAGGTCTTGTTTAGCAGGCCCAACTTGTGCATGAGCATGTTTTGTGCCGCCACGACCACCGAGGAATTGTAACATCCCTGATGTTTACTTGTGCTAATGACATTAATTACATGAATTAATCAAGGTTAATTACCTTCTAAGCATGTTGGACATGATTGGGCACACTTTTGCACAAAAGACCTCGGTCAAAATCCCTAATCACGGTCAAACCCTAGATCTACTTTAAAGGCTGAAATGGTTTTCTTGCGCGTTCTCCAAATTTCACTATAGAAGTTCAAAATCTGCCAATACGAAAGTTGTTCGTTATTTCCGGGAACACATTTTTCGTAATTGCCGGACATTCCAATTTTGAGCGCAAATTGGCCAAAAATCGAGTTTACTGCGCTATGAATAGTAAACTGAGCCGTGGAAAATCTGCAACTTCGGTTGGCGTTCCTGGGCAAACCATTGATCAAAACATATGTCGCCCTTCGGGAAAGTTGTAGATCTACAGCTCCTCTACAACTTTGCTTTTGGGAGATTTTTCACTTAGTTGATGATTTTTGGAGTTATGCAATTTCGAATCTGTGCAAGTGAAATGAAAAGCAGCACCCTGAGAGCTCCCTGCCATGGACGCCGGGGCTGAGCGCGCCACGCGTCACCCGCCGGTCCCTCCGGTGTACGGACCTGGGAAGCTCCGTGGTGGACCGCGTGCGACCTTGGTACCGTCGACGACACGTGGGGCCATGCGCCAAGTCCTGGAACGCGCCGCAGACCGGTCGCGGGCCCCCTGTGCCACGCGCCGCCGCGCGCGCCGCGCCGCGCGCTCCTAGCGCATGCGGCCGCGGCCCGCCATCGCCCCCCCCGGCGCCTTAGGCGTGCCACCACCTCGGCCTCGTCGCGTGGGTCGCCCCAAACGTCTCGCGAGCCGCCCCCAACCCACCGCCGCCCTCTCGTCCTCCGCCGCCGGCCGGTAGGGCGCCGCCGCGCGCGTTCCGCCGTGAGCCCCGCCTCCCGCACGGGACCGGCGCCGCCGACCCTCCCTCCTCCCTTCCTAGGCGGCCCCGACGCCTAAGCCGTCGCCGCCGCCCCGCCTTACGGCCGCCACCGCCGGGACGGCGGGCGCCGGCGGGAGCTCGCTCCGCCCCCGCCGCGGGCCACCGGCGGTGTCCGTGCCGGTCCCGCCCCGCCTCCTCTTGACCCCAGGTAGGCCCTAGAGCCCTCCCGTGCTGCTCCCCGGCGAAGACCGGCCGGCAATCGCCGCCGGCGAGCTCGCCCGGCCGGTGGAGGACCACATTGCGAGAGAGAAGTTAATCGCAAGGAGATTTTTGTAAAATTCCAGGGACCCGTTTGTAAAGGTGAAAGTTAGGGTTACAGCAGTACCTTCGAAAAATCATTAAAAATCGTAGAAAAATCAGAAAAATGCAAAACCAATTTTGTTGGGTTCGTGGTGAAGAAATCTACCTTTTCTAGAAAGCATGTATAGGGTTTTTCTGTACAGTTTTTGAATTAAAAATTCAAACTCAGTTTGGAGTATTTTTAGTGTGATTTAAAATCTACACATGCTATGAACTTGAATTTCGGATATGTTGTTCTTTATATCATGTCTAGATCTGTGACAAACATTTACATGCTTTTGATGTATATATTTTCAGTTATGATTTTTGTAAGCTTTATGCTAGAATAAGTTTGATGCTTTTTATAGCACCTTTAATGAGCTTTTCTTTGAGCACCAGTGCACCCTAGGGCTTTTACTTGATGATTAGTACCCCTGGTGTGATGGATGTGATTTTAGGGAATTGTTTACTTGGTGTTTTGGATTTAATCTTGTGTAGGAGCTTAAATTCAAAATCTGAAAAATAAATTGAATTTGCAACCGTGCCTTGGTCAGAAATTCATTTTGGCATGCTTGACCTGTAGGAGAAAGTTGAGATCAAAAAATTTATTAAATCTTTTTATATGAATTAATGTTGATTTACTAGGCTGCGATTTGTCTTTTTCATATAAATTAATTTATAAATGATCTTAGGCCAAATTTTGGTGTGAAAGCTTAAACTAAGCATATGTTGCTGTGTGAAAAAGATTAGGTTCATTGGAAGTGTTTTTGATTTAATTTGGATTTATGGTAGAAAGGCTTGTTTTAGATAATTAAAGAAAGCAATGGAAATTAAATGTGCTAAATGCTAAAATCATGTTTGGTTCTGTTTTTAATATTTAAACTCAACACCCTTGCTGTTTAGTGAAGTTAAGTAACTTAAATTACTTAGATGTGCACACAATCACCATCAAGATTAACTAATCTACTGCCTGTGCATGTAAACGTGTAGATCTCCCCCGACGGTACGTACACACTCGCCCAGGAGGGAGACGGGACTGTTGATGGTGAGCTGAACCAGATTGGTGTGCAGCAAGACCTGGACCAAAGTCCAGAAGAGCCAAAGGCTAGTTTAGGGACTGAGTCTGAGGAAGGCAAGCACCGGTTTCATCTAACCCATGTTTTAAATTAAACTCATGTCCTTTACTTTTCAGCACCTTATGCTTTGCTTTGTGCATTTAAGTTTCAGGAGTTGCTTTGAAACCTAGATGCATGATCCTTAGGACTCATATGCTCTTTTACTAGTATGTTAGGAACGCTAGTGCCATGCTCTAGGATCACGGTAGAAGTCGAGTAATGACTCATTGCTCGCGAGATATAGGATGCTTATGTTGGAATCATAAGTTGGTTAAATCGACTTGCTCATGTGGTAAGAGCAATGGGTTCGGTCTCGACCGAGTAGCATGGTGCTGGTCCTAAGCTATTGAACGTACCAAGTACTTGCCGGGAATGGGACCGGTAAGCCTAGTACATTCTGAACCGGGGCGGGATCTTTCTAGCTACCCGCTTGGGATGTGTCTCCGGGCTAGCTACCCGTGGTATAGTGTGTGAGTCCCGACCGGTCGGGTTAGACTCTCCGGATAACCGTGTACCGAGTTTGTAGCGTCGATCCCAAACCGTGGGATGTTGGGAACCGCCCCGGTCGGGGTAGACCCCGCATTTGCTTTTATTTGAATTCTTGGGGTCTACTTCCTCCGTGTATCTTGGGTTTACCTTGCAAGGATATAAATCGATCGATCGTCGGTCACTCGCCGTTATCTGAGTCGGCTTGACCACTGGCTACCCCATGTATATTTATGGAACATTTTGGATTAATATTGTTACCTGTTAATATTGTTTGAACAACATGCTTGTTTAGTGCAGGTGCTCACATAGAATGGTTAACATACTAGAACTTGAGCTAAAAATCTGAAAATAAGGATCAACTCTTAGTCGCTTTTGGCAAAACAAACCCACAAGCCAAAAAGCCTTGCATGTCTAGTTTTGCTTTATTTTTTGTCGGGTAAGTCTTGCTGAGTATTAGTACTCAGCCTTGCTTAATTTGTTGTTTTCAGGTAATCCCATCTGGCCTGGTTCTATTCCAGATGGTTGGGAGCTTGAATGGGAGAACGATGATGATGAGTGATATGCATGGATGGCCTCCTATGTGTATCACACGTTAGATTACTTTCCGCTGTTTAAACTCTGAATAACTTTTACTTTTATGTACCAAAAACCTGGTTTGTAATAATGTTAAACTTGTGAACCTTTTATGTAATGTAATGTTGTACTCTGGTCCCGCCTTCGTGTGGGCTTAGCGCATATCAGCGATCCTGTTGTATGTGATTTACCGGGCTTCACCCGGCGGAAGCGACAGAATAGTTCTTTATTATTGCTTAATGGCCATGTGGACAGGCTTAGGCGATAATACGGAACTATTTTGGGCGGTTCTATCACAGCTGGTACCTGAGCGATGATATGCACCAGAGTAATTAAAATACCTTAACAAACTTGTTTTTGGAATAAAATTTGCCAAGATTAATAATCTTGCTAAAAGAATAGGACGTTAAGGTCTAATCTAGTCCGAGAGGCCCTAGAGGGAATTTTTGGGTTCTTTCAGGTGGCTAGTATTCTATGGTGTATTTAGTCGACTTCCGGACATTTATTCCCGTCAAAACTTACTTTCATGCACAACCATACTAGTTCATCACGTTTTGCCATACGTGGTGGTACCACGAGGAAGTCCCGTGAGGGACTAGTGGGACCTATTCCAATGGGTGCCACGTCGCGTTTGAGTCTCGTCACGTTTTGCCATACGTGATGGTACCACGGGAAAGTCCGTGAGGGATGAGTGAGGCCTATTCCAATGGGCACTCACGTCGCGTCGAGTCTTAAATAGGACGCTGTCCATGCAGCGGGCGTACGCATGGATACCGTTTCTATAAGTGAACGGTAATGAATGTGGACGCTTTTGTGAGTCTTTGGCACAAAAGGTCTTGAATATTTGTGATTTTCTGCAGGTACACTAACCACGGTTGTTAGGTACGGTAATTAAGAAACGAATAGCTTCCGACTAGTTATTATAGGGAGAGACGTTTATATATGCACTGCCACCGGCACTAACTTCGTTTTTAAGTTTAAAAGCTTTGTGAGGAAGTTTAGGACGTTTTCTGCATCATGTAAAAGCTATTGAACCAAAAATGAACTTAAAACATGTGTCCTTTGGTCTTTAAATAGATTGTGTTTCTTAAGGACCAATCATGCTAGTTGATGCTTTGATGTGTGATTAAGCAAAATTTAACTAGCTGCTGTCCAAATCTTCCTAAGGATTATCTAGAAGATTTCTGGCTAGGTGTTCTTCAGGGAAATTGCTCATCACCTAGTTAAGTTTGCTCCCTGAATTTCTCATGATTTTAGGAGGTTTAAAACTGAAGTTAGGATAAAAATGGCTAGCCTAGGTCTTGCTGAAATGCTGTCAAAATTCTGAGTTAGGCTGAAAACTCGAATCTTTACCTATAGTTCCAAACAGAATTTGACCTGAGAATCTACAACAAAAATGTTCATTATCTAGCATAGATCATTCTGTAAAAATTTCATGGTAATTGGGTACTCATGTATTGAGTTATGGTCTTTTTAGTGAAGCTCTGCCCTGCTGAAATTCTGGGCAACAGCACTCTGAAAATGAACATTTTCACCCTTTTCCAATCTGAATTAGTTCGACCTTTGAATACCAAAAATGTGAGTTATAACATTGTCGAGTTGCTCACAAAAATTTGGAATTTTTGGGTACTGGTTTTGCAGTTATGAATTTTTTTTCAGAACTGCCAGTTTTGCCATATTGCATGTTAAACTCATATTTTTGGGTTCTAACATGTGTTTGTAATTATTTTACAGATGGCTGCCCCTGGGTTTGTTGCGGTGGACGCTGATGGCACGTTTGCCACCACTGGCTTGCAGTGGGAGGGCTTCACACGCATTGCGTGGAGAGCCTTGAGTGCTGTCGGCTACACCACCCCTCCCTTCTACGAGGGGGTGGAGTATGAGGAGTGGGGCGTACCGAGCTGCAGAGTTCGAGTGACTGTGCTCGCCCACCCGGGCCACCCCGAGTGGGCAGACTTGAGCATGGAGCTCCTCTGTTTCCGCGCTGTCGAGGCAGTGGAGTCGGCAGCCTTGATGGTGCTCCACGCTCTTTCCACCCACCGACCGCAGGAGATGCTTCAGACACCGTTGGGGTTGGCTCTAGCCTTGGACCCCAACGATCCGTTGTGGCTAGCCAGGATGGCTAATATAGCCACACTTCTCGAGACTGTGCCACCCTACGACACAGTAGAGACTCTGGGCACGTGCTTGAGGGCTTTGTACGCTCTACAGGACTTTCGCCGGGTTATCGCAGATGACTTGGCTAGTCGTCTCACTGGAGCTACTTGGTATATCTCCTGGGTTGTCGGCCTTTACACCGAGCAAGATGTTAAGTACACCCGGGCCGTGCGGATTATTGCCGACCTTCGGGATCGGATACGGCGGTTCCGGGAGCGAGGCACACCGGTTTACGTTTGAGCGAGGTGACCACTGCGGCAGATTCCGGACTTCCGGGCCGGGCAGCGAGGCTCGCGAGTTCAGCTGGTTGACAGGGATGCTGAGAGGTTTGTGCACCTTGAGCACATTCAGGATTTGCAGGAGCAGGTTGGGGATCTCGAGCTCGATGTACAGGCTTTGGAGGGTGTTGTGCTTATGCTCCAGCAGTTGCACCACCCACCGGCTATTGGGGATGATGAGCAGATGGAGATGCAGTTGGACCCAGAGGAGGTTCAGGACGTTCCCGGACTCGATTAGAGGAGCTTGGTGCTCTATTCTTCCATGTCGCGGGGAAAACTCTCCATAGTTTGTACATAGGGCCTAGATCTTAGTTGTTGTAGTAGGAAAACTTGACATGTACTCTTGATAGCCCTTTTGGTTGGATTTTGGTGCTAGGCTGACTTAGAGTATTCTTTTGTGTAGCTAGAAGCTACATAGTGACCCCCATGTAATGGTGATCCACCAAATTTTGTAATCTGTAATTATGGTGGAAAAACACCTTCCCGGCAGCAATCTGCCTAAGAAATGAAATGGAGAAAGTTATGGTCATTTCTGGATTTTGCAATGACTACCAAAGTTGTTTGAAATTTTATAATGGTCATGCCCACAAAAATTCAGCATTTTTGCATGTGTAGTTTAAGAAATAACGAATTTTTAGTAAGTCGCTGGCTGCTGTCCAAACTGCTAGACAGAACCTTGAAAACTGAATTTTTCGACCCCTTTAAAAGATGATTCTGATCTGGAGTTGAATACCAAAGTTGAAGCTTATAAAATTATACACATGCTGACCAAATTTTATGAATTTTGGACTTCTGTACAGAGAGTTATGAATTATTTACTCAGAACTGTGATGCTGTCTGAATTCTGAAATTTTCTACAAGTCTGAATTTTTGTATGCATATTCTTCTTGTATTCTGTTAAGCAAGCTTTGAATATGTGTCTAATGAAAGTTCAACTTTTCAGATGTCGGATAACACACAGAATAACTCTCGGGGTGCGGGAGGCAGTGGGGATGCTACTCTTCCCCCACCTCCACCCATGACACCCGCAGAGGCTTTCATCGGCTAGCGCGCGACGAAGTATTGCGCCAAATTTTGCGGACTCAGCAGGAAATTGCACGGAGGTTGCAGCAGCCTGTGCACAATCAAGGCCATGTTCGGGAGGGGCCTAATGCGGTCATGTCCTTTGAAAAATTCAGGGCAATGAGGCCACCCCTCTTCACCAAGGCGAGAGGAGCCCCTAGAGGCCGATGCTTTCATCGGGGCCCTAGAGGCCATGTTTTCCATCTTCACACTTGCCTTGCTCGAAGAACTTAAGGCGAGGCTTCGCTGCTCAAAGAATCGAGGGGTGAAGCATTAATCCGGTGGGAGCATTTCAAGTCCATGCAGCCACGGGGTCACCGGATTACTTGGGCGAGAATTCAAGAAAGCATTTAAAGAGCATCATATTCCCAAGGGTCTTGTTGATAGGAAGATGAGAGAGTTAATGAATCTCAAACAAGGCTCTGACTCAGTCTATCAGTATGCTCAGAAGTTTAATAGTCTCTGTCAGTATGGGGACTATCATGTTGATACTGATAAGAAAAAGATGGAGCGATTCCGTGAAGGGCTTGATGGGGAGCTCTATGAGAGGTTGAACTTAATCAAAACTGATAGCTATCCTGAGCTAGTGAACTTGGCCATCTCTCAGGGAGGACGCCATGAAGAGGGCTCAACGGGATAGAAAGAGGAAGTTCAATCAAGCTTCGAGCGGTGGCCAAGGCAAGAAATTTAAATTTGTGAAGAAGAATGTGCGGGGGTGCCCCCCGGCCATCTTCGGTGGACGCCGGGTGATGAGGCAATCTCGCTCTAAGCCGTCCGGCGGCTTTGGCTATCGCAACACTCGGCGAGACCGCTCCTAGGCCTAGTGCACCCCCACCCGCCCGCATCAATGATGATCGCCGTTGCTATAATCGGCTGGGACAGGCAGGGCACTATGCTAACAAGTGCACGCGCCCTCGACAGCAACATCAGCAAAGTCAGGGGCAAGGCTCTAAGGCTAGAAATCAAGGAAAGAAACAAACTGTGCAAGTGAAGCAAGGCCGTTTAAACTTCACCACAGTGGTTGATCTGCCAGAGGGAGCACCAGTCTTGACGGGTACATTTTCTATCTGTGGTCGTCCAGTTATTATATTATTTGATTCTGGTGCTACTCATAGCTATACTAATGTGAAAACCGTGAGAAATTTGGACTTGAAGTGGTGTCATACTAAGCAGGGCTATATGATTGCCACACCGGGTGGAAAGGTTGCTTCAAATCAAGTAGCCTTAAGCGTACCACTTGAGATAGGTAGCAAAACTTTTCTAGCTAATCTGGTCACAATGTACCTAGAAGGGGTAGATGTTATCTTAGGCATGAATTGGATGACTCAGCACAAAGTTGTCCTGGATATTTACGAAAGAATGCTAGAAATCAACTCACCTTTGGTCGGGAATTCAATTCTTTACCTTCCCCCAACGAGCCATAAAGGCTCATGTGTGTATGCGGCCATAACTACTCAACTCGAGGATATTCCGGTAGTATGTGAGTACATGGATGTCTTTCACGATGAATTGCCCGGCTTTCCACCGGACGAGAGATGTTGAGTTTCTCATTGAGTCGCAACCTTTGCACACTCTCCTATTTCTAAGCGATCCTATAGAATGCCACCCAAAGAACTTGCTGAATTAAAGAAACAACTTCAAGAGTTGCTTGATAAGGGCTACATCCGCCCCAGCTCTTCTCCTTGGGGCCGTCCCCGCCCTCTTTGTGAAAAAGAAAGATGGTAGCACGAGGTTGTGTGTGGACTACCACCTCTCAATGCGGTGACTATCAAAAACAAATATCCGTTGCCCCGCATTGACGTGCTATTTGACCAGTTGGCTGGAGCTAAGGTCTTCTCAAAGATCGATCTTCGGTCTGGTTATCACCAAATTAAAATT
Organism: Cenchrus americanus; assembly: GCA_947561735.1. Classification (NCBI taxonomy): domain Eukaryota; kingdom Viridiplantae; phylum Streptophyta; class Magnoliopsida; order Poales; family Poaceae; genus Cenchrus; species Cenchrus americanus. Next base: position 156,061,666 of record OX387242.1, on the reverse strand, counting down.
CGGCGTAGTGATATTCCCAAGACAGCTTTCTCTACTCGCTATGGCCTATATGAATTCTTGGTTATGTCTTTTGGTCTTACCAATGCACCAGCCTACTTCATGTATCTTATGAATTCCGTGTTTATGACGGAGTTGGATAAATTCGTTGTGGTATTCATTGACGATATCCTTATTTATTCCAAGAATGCGGAAGAACATGCGGAACATCTTCGCATTGTCCTACAACGCTTGCGAGAACATAAACTCTATGCTAAATTCTCCAAGTGTGAGTTTTGGCTGGATAGTGTTAAGTTTCTGGGGCACACTATTTCCAGCGAAGGCATATCTGTCGATCCAAGCAAAGTGCAAGAGGTTATGGATTGGCAACCTCCTAAATCAGCTCATCAAATCCGCAGTTTCCTAGGCTTGGCTGGTTATTATCGCCGTTTTATTCCGGATTTCTCTAGAATTGCTAAGCCTATGACTGAGTTGCTAAAGAAAGGAGTGAAATTTGTGTGGAGTGAGGCTTGTGATAAAGCTTTCCAAAAATTAAGGGAACATTTAACTTCAGCACCAGTGCTAGCGCAGCCGGACAATTCAAAGCCATATGAAGTTTATTGTGATGCTTCAGGCACGGGTCTTGGCTGTGTTCTTATGCAAGAAAATCGGGTTATTGCCTATGCCTCACGAGCGCTTCGCCCTCATGAAAAGAACTATCGCACACATGACTTAGAGCTAGCAGCGGTTGTTCATGCATTGAAAATATGGAGGCATTACCTTATGGGGACCCACTGCAATATCTTTACTGACCACAAAAGCCTCAAATATATTTTCACTCAATCTGATTTAAATATGACGCAAAGAAGATGGTTAGAATTAATTAAAGATTATGATCTTGAGGTCCATTACCATCCTGTAAAGGCGAACGTAGTTGCAGATGCTCTTAGCCGCAAGGCTCACTGCAATTGCCTATCAATGGAACCTTACAGTGACACTCTGTGTGAGGATTTGAGAAGGCTAAACTTGGAAATTGTTGAACAAGGAAGTCTAAATGCTCTTTCTGCAGAGTCTGACTTGTTTGATAGAATTGTTAAGGCTCAACTTCAAGATGAGGGTATTCTCTTAATTAAACAAAAATTGCTAGAAAAGGATCCTAAACATAATTGCTTCCGAAAGGATGAGAAAGATATAATCTGGTTTGGGCAACGCCTTGTTGTCCCAGATAATTGGGAGTTGAAAAAGGAAATCTTTGATGAGGGACATCTCTCTAAATTCTCTATCCATCCGGGGAGTAGTAAAATGTATCAAGATTTAAAGGAAAATTTTTGGTGGTCCAATATGAAGGTGGACATTGCTAAATACGTGTCCGAATGCGATACTTGTCAAAGAATTAAAGCAAGTCACTTGAAACCTTCGGTACTCTTCAACCCCTACCCATACCTTCATGGAAGTGGGATGACATAAGTATGGACTTTGTGTCCGGATTGCCACTCACATCTAGGAAACATGATTCCATCCGGGTTATCGTTGACGATTGACAAAAACGACTCACTTTATTCCGATCCCGCACTACATATGATGCCAAAGATTATGCAAGTCTTTATATTGAGCACATTGTTCACTTGCATGGTGTTCCTAAAATCATCATTTCTGATAGGGGATCTCTCTTTGTGGCACGTTTTTGGGAACAATTACATAAGTCACTTGGCACGAAAATCATACGCAGTTCAGCTTATCGTCCTCAGACTGATGGTCAAACCGAAAGGGTAAACCGATTCTAGAGGACATGTTGCGAGCCTGCGTGATTCATTTTGATAAGAGTTGGGACAAGTGTCTCACCCTGGCTGAATTTTCTTACAATAACAGTTATCAAGCCAGCTTGAAAATGGCACCTTTTGAGGCTCTTTATGGACGGAGATGTCGTACTCCCTTGAACTGGTCACAGACCGGGGAGAGGAAATTCTTTGGTCCAGCCTTAGTTGAGGATGCCGAAGAAAAAGTGAGGGTAATCAAGGAAAACTTGAGGATTGCGCAAGAAAGACAAAAGAGTCACTATGACAAGGGAAAGGCACCTAGAGAATACAAAGTTGGTGACTTTGTCTACTTAAAAGTTTCGCCAACCAAGGGTGTTCAAAGATTTAGTGTGAAAGGGAAGCTAGCTCCTCGCTACATTGGCCCTTATGAGATCATTCAAGTCTGTGGGCCAGTGGCATACCGTATTCGGCTACCCGAACGATTCTCTGCGCCGTGCACAATGTGTTTCATGTATCACAATTGAGGAAATGTGCACGTGAACCGGCTAGAGAAGTTATTGAAGAAGCTAATGCTTGGATTGAACCGGATCTCTCTCGTTGTGGAACATCCTTTGAGAATTCTTGATGTAAAAGAAAGAAAAACTCGAAGGCAATCTGTAAAGATGTATAAAATCCAATGGAGTCATCATACCGTAGAAGAAGCTACATGGGAAACTGAACATTATCTCAATGAGAATTATCCGGGTTTTCTTGAATCAAGGCAAAGTAAGTTCTTCCCCCTACTTCCATCTTTTAAATCCTAAATCTCGGGACGAGATTTCTTTTAAGGGGGGTAGGCTGTAACATCCCTGATGTTTAATTGTGCTAATGACATTAATTACATGAATTAATCAAGGTTAATTAACTTCTAAGCATGTTTGACATGATTGGGCACACTTTTGCACAAAAGACCTCGGTCAAAATCCCTAATCACGGTCAAACCCTAGATCTACTCTAAAGGCTGAAATGGTTTTCTTGCGCGTTCTCCAAATTTCACTATAGAAGTTCAAAATCTGCCAACACGAAAGTTGTTCGTTATTTCCGGGAACACATTTTTCGTAATTGGCGGACATTCCAATTTTGAGCGCAAATTGGCCAAAAATCGAGTTTCTTGCGCTATGAACGAAGAACCGAGCAATGGAAAATCTGCAACTTCGGTTGGCGTTCTCGGGCAAACCATTGATCAAAACATATGTCGCCCTTCGGGAAAGTTGTAGATCTACAGCTCCTCTACAACTTTGCTTTTGGGAGATTTTTCACTTAGTTGACGATTTTTGGAGTTATGCAATTTCGAATCCGTGCAAGTGAAATGAAAAGCGACACCCGAGAGCTCCCTGCCATGGACGCCGGGCCGAGCGCGCCACGCGTCACCCGCCGGTCCCTCCGGTGTACGGACCTCGGAAGCTCCGTGGTGGACCGCGTGCGACCTTGGTACCGTTGACGACACGTGGGGCCATGCGCCAAGTCTGGAACGCGCGCGGCTGGCGGTCGCGGGCCCCCCCCTGTGCCACGCGCGCGTCGCGCGCCCGCGCCACGTGCTCTCGGCGCATGCGGCCGCGGCCGGCTCACTGCCCGGTGGCGCCTTAGGCGTGCCACCACCTCGGCCTCGTCGCGTGGGTCGCCCCAAACGTCTCGCGAGCCGCCCCCAACCCACCGTCGCCCCTCCGTCCGCCGCCGCCGTGTAGGGGCGCCGCCGCGCGCGTTCCGCCGTGAGCCCCGCCTCCCGCACGGGACCGGCGCCGGCCGACCCTCCCTCCTCCCCTTCCTAGGTAGCCCCGACGCCTAAGCCGTCGCCGCCGCCACCCCCGGGACAGCGGGCGCGCGGCGGGAGCTCGCTCCGCCCCCGCCGCGGGCCACCGGCGGTGTCCGTGCCGGTCCCGCCCCGCCTCCTCTCGACCCCAGGTAGGCCCTAGAGCCCTCCCGTGCTGCTCCCTGGCGAAGACCGGCCGGCAATCGCCGCCGGCGAGCTCGCCCGGCCGGTGGAGGGCCACATTGCGAGAGAGAAGATAATCGCAAGGAGATTTTTGTAAAATTCTAGGGACCCGTTTGTAAAGGTGAAAGTTAGGGTTGCAGCAGTACCTTCAAAAAATCATTAAAAATCGTAGAAAAATCAGAAAAATGCAAAACCAATTTTGTTCGGTTCGTGGTGAAGAAATCTACCTTTTCTAGAAAGCATGTATAGGGTTTTTCTGTACAGTTTTTGAATTAAAAATTCAAACTCAGTTTGGAGTATTTTTAGTGTGATTTAAAATCTACACATGCTATGAACTTGAATTTCGGATATGTTGTTCTTTATATCATGTCTAGATCTGTGACAAACATTTGCATGCTTTTGATGTATATATTTTCAGTTATGATTTTTGTAAGCTTTATGCTAGAATAAGTTTGATGCTTTTTATAGCACCTTTAATGAGCTTTTCTTTGAGCACCAGTGCACCCTAGGGCTTTTACTTGATGATTAGTACCCCTGGTGTGATGGATGTGATTTTATGGAATTGTTTACTTGGTGTTTTGGATTTAATCTTGTGTAGGAGCTTAAATTCAAAATCTGAAAAATAAATTGAATTTGCAACCGTGCCTTGGTCAGAAATTCATTTTGGCATGCTTGACCTGTAGGAGAAAGTTGAGATCAAAAAGTTTATTAAATCTTTTTATATGAATTAATGTTGATTTACTAGGCTGCGATTTGTCTTTTTCATATAAATTAATTTATAAATGATCTTAGGCCAAATTTTGGTGTGAAAGCTTAAACTAAGCATATGTTGCTGTGTGCAAAAGATTAGGTTCATTGGAAGTGTTTTTGATTTAATTTGGATTTATGGTAGAAAGGCTTGTTTTAGATAATTAAAGAAAGCAATGGAAATTAAATGTGCTAAATGGTAAAATCATGTTTGGTTCTGTTTTTAATATTTAAACTCAACACCCTTGCTGTTTAGTGAAGTTAAGTAACTTAAATTACTTAGATGTGCACACAATCACCATCAAGATTAACTAATCTACTGCATGTGCATGTAAACGTGTAGATCTCCCCGACGGTACGTACACACTCGCCCAGGAGGGAGACGGGACTGTTGATGGTGAGCTGAACCAGATTGGTGTGCAGCAAGACCTGGACCAAAGTCCAGAAGAGCCAAAGTTTGAGGAAGGCAAGCACCGGTTTCATCTAACCCATGTTTTAAATTAAACTCATGTCCTTTACTTTTCAGCACCTTATGCTTTGCTTTGTGCATTTAAGTTTCAGGAGTTGCTTTGAAACCTAGATGCATGATCCTTAGGACTCCTATGCTCTTTTACTAGTATGTTAGGAACGCTAGTGCCATGCTCTAGGATCACGGTAGAAGTCGAGTAATGACTCATTGCTCGCGAGATATAGGATGCTTATGTTGGAATCATAAGTTGGTTAAATCGACTTGCTCATGTGGTAAGAGCAATGGGTTCGGTCTCGACCGAGTAGCATGGTGCTAGTCCTAAGCTATTGAACGTACCAAGTACTTGCCGGGAATGGGACCGGTAAGCCTAGTACCTTCTGAACTGGGGCGGGATCTTTCTAGCTACCCGCTTGGGATGTGTCTCCGGGCTAGCTACCCGTGGTATAGTGTGTGAGTCCGACCGACGGTCGGTTTAGACCCTCCGATAACCGTGTACCGAGTTTGTAGCGTACGATCCCAAACTGTGGGATGTTGGGAACCGCCTGGTCGGGGTAGACCCTGCATTTGCTTTTATTTGGATTATTGGGGTCTACTTCCTCCGTGTATCTTGGGTTTACCTTGCAAGGATATAAATCGATCGATCGTCGGTCACTCGCCGTTATCTGAGTCGGCTTGACCACTGGCTACCCCATGTTTATTTATGGAACATTTTGGATTAATATTGTTACCTGTTAATATTGTTTGAACAACATGCTTGTTTAGTGCAGGTGCTCACATAGAATGGTTAACATACTAGAACTTGAGCTAAAAATCTGAAAATAAGGATCAACTCTTAGTCGCTTTTGGCAAAACAAACCCACAAGCCAAAAAGCCTTGCATGTCTAGTTTTGCTTTATTTTTTGTCGGGTAAGTCTTGCTGAGTATTAGTACTCAGCCTTGCTTAATTTGTTGTTTTCAGGTAATCCCATCCGGCTCGGTTCTATTCCGGATGGTTGGGAGCTTGAATGGGAGAACGATGATGATGAGTGATATGCATGGATGGCCTCCTATGTGTATCACACGTTAGATTACTTTCCGCCGTTTAAACTGCGAATAACTTTTACTTTTATGTACCAAAAACCTGGTTTGTAATAATGTTAAACTTGTGAACCTTTTATGTAATGTAATGTTGTACTCTGGTCCCGCCTTCGTGTGGGCTTAGCGCATATCAGCGATCCTGTTGTATGTGATTTACCGGGCTTCACCCGGCGGAAGCGACAGAATAGTTCTTTATTATTGCTTAATGGCCATGTGGACAGGCTTAGGCGATAATACGGAACTATTTTGGGCGGTTTTGTCACAGGAATGACCTCTAGATTTCTTGGTGGGACGTTCACTACGGCGAGGGAGAAGAGATCTATCCATCTGCTTTGGGATCCTATGAGGTGGCGAGAAGAGGAGGACTGGCGCTAGCAGTGGACGTTTGCACAGTACCTCAAACTCTTGTAGGGCGTCCGCCGATGACCGATCACGAGGGGGGAGCCACGCGTTGTTGTCACATTCTGCAGCGAGGCGGTGGTCGAAAGCGGCGGGGTAGCCTGAGGCACGACTGCGGCGACGTGGGCTCCAGCGTAGGATGGACCATGGGCGGTGGTGAAGGCGCTTGAGTCACGATCGGCGACGATGAAAGATGGGGCCTCGACAGGGGAGACACGTCGCCCGCCTCCACGGCCGTCAACCTCAACATGTCAAAGGCCTCTGGGAAAGTCACAATCTCCAGAGCTGGGTCGAAACTTGCCCGCGGAATCAGGGATGCCCGAATGCGAGGCCTGATCCACGAAGATTGTGGATGCCAGAATAGGAGGCCCACAACCAGGGCCAACCTTGAAGGATCCCCACTGAGGCCCAGCAGGAGAAACCTGTCCGGAGCCTGCCTCCCCGTCGAACCTTCTGGAAGCCTCCTCCTGCATCAGATCCCACAGCGAGGGGGATCCACGGCGACCGTAGTGGCAACACAGAGAAAATAGTCATCGGGATGTGAGAGCACACCGGTACAAGGGGGAGCGACCTGTGACCGCTAGCCTGCGACCTCGTCATCAAGGCTTGGCACGACGCGGCATGCTTGCTGATCTGCCAAAGCATCCGCCGACGTAGGCGGCACAGCTGATCCTGACGCCCAGTGCTCTGTTGCTTTTCCAGGTTTCACGGACGACGTTTTGCGCCGCCAGACAGCTTTGGGCAAAGCAACCATTGGTTTCTACGCTGGCGATCCACCATGCCCTTTGACCACCGTCGTACGTCGGCGAGGAGCACGAACGACCAAGCGCGTGCGGCGGCGCTCAGACGCCGCGCCCCGGGATGGCACGACCGCCCTCGCCGCCAGAGGCCCAACCCTATGACCCCACCAACCAATCTCCGAGTCACCACCTTTGGCCGTCGGCCACCCGGAATGGTCATCCCGACCTTGCTCATCCGGGAACCTGTGTCGTCGAGGAAGATGGCGGTTGGAACCGCCGCCGAGATTCCACTACAAGGTTTTGTATCAAATTCAACGCCTCTGTATTGCAACGCTGAAAATTTGGTTGGTATAGATGGTTGTTTTGCAACCATTCTTAAAATCTGTAGCTATACATGTTTTTAATACAACGGTTTTGCAAGCGTTGCAAAGCTTTGTTGCATTTGGTTGTCGATATTGCAATGGTGCCAAATGGTTGCACTAGAAATGAATGTGGTTGCAATTGTGTTGTAGTACTGCAACCACATTTGTGTTAGTTGCATTTAGATGTGAATATTGCTACGCTTGTGTGGTGTTGCATACATTTTCCGAAGCGTTGCAAATTATTGATGGTTAATGCAACGAGAAATCTTGGAGGCGAAGCAAAAGTGAGATTCAAATGCAACCTATGTTTATAGTTGCAATTAAAATCCTTGTTGTTGCAAATGCTAAACTTTGTTGCAACAAGATGTTTGGTCCCGAAGCGAAAATTGTGTTCAAGTGCAACGCCTAATTATGGTGGCAATATGTACTTGGAGTGTTGCAACAACTAAGCCGAGTCTGATTTGGATTGGGCCTTATCACCAGGCAGGGGGCGATCAAGGGTATTTTGACGCCGCGCACGGGAGGAGAGCGACGACGGGGCGCCGCCCGACGAAGCTCCCACACGACGCCGGTTGCTGCGCAAGGCGGTCAGGGCGGCGTACTGCCGCCGCTGCTCGGCATCTCGACTCTTCGAGGCCTTGGACGTCAGCTTGCTGCGCACGCTCCGCTGCTCGGCATCTGCCCTCCTCCGACGGGTTGCTGCACAAGGGGGTGATTTCTGCCCTAATTGCTGGCTGCGGCACGCCCTCCATCATGCACGTCGATTGATCGATCAGACTAGACATCCTCGAGTCGCGTCGAAATTAAAGGTACGAGCGAGATCATCATGCGAAGCACATATATTTGAATTATATGTATGTAAATACGCCGTTTTAAATTGGGGATCGTTCATGTTCGTCACGCAGATGTCAGGCGATGATAGGAGTTGGATGCGCTTGCCTCGTTGTTCATCCGAGTGGAAGAAGAAATTCCCGGAGTTTATGGACGGGACATTCGGTGGCACATCGAGTGGTGGAACTGCCGCATGTCCGTGCACTAGATGTCCGTGCAATGCACACAAAACTCGGGCTTTGCTTCAGAGTCATGTCCTTTTAAGAGGGTTTGCTGGATCTTTTATCATGGAAGGGGGAGGTTCGGGTGATGTGGTATTTCACAATGATGATGCGGGACCTAGTGATGTTCAAGTACACAACGACGACGACCCAGAAATGTGGATGTAGAAGTACGAACGATGATGAAGGTGCACCACATGATTCCGGAGTAGTCGGTGAAGAAGGCGACGCACCGAGTGAAGATGATGGGGCCAGTCATTTGATTAAAGCGCTAATCAGAGGTGAAATACGAGGAGAGATCAGTGATGAAGATGAGACAACGAACGACCAAGCCAAGGTCTTCTTCAAGTTACTACAGGAGGCTAAAAAGGAATTATATCCAGGTTGCGAAGATGGTACAAAGATATCTTTTATCGTGGAACTTTTCCAGCTGAAGTGCATGTATGAGATAAGTAACAAAGCATTGGACGGGGTACTGTTTCTGATATCAAAGTTTCTCCCTAAAGGTCATTGTGTGCCAAACACAATGGAGAAAGTGCAAAGGGTGGTTCGTGATCTGGGCTTGGACTATATCAAGATAGATGCATGCGAGAATCATTGTGTGTTATTTTGGAAGGAATACGAGAAGCTGGATATATGCCCCAAATGTAAAGCCTCTAGGTGGAAAACAGATGATCAGGATAAGAACCATGGTGGTGGCCATTTGGAGGATGGTCAGGATAAGGATCGTCGTCGTGTTCCTGCCAAAATCCTTCGGTATTTCCCTCTCACACCTCGGCTGCGCAGATTGTACATGTCAGAGAGGACATCTTCAGAAATGCGTTGGCATGAGGAGGGAAGAATAAAAGATGGGAAACTACGTCATCCTGCGGACTCCAGTGCATGGAAGCATGTGGACAATACTTTTCCAGAATTTAAACAAATACGTAACGTTCGGCTGGGTCTTGCTTCTGATGGCTTCAACCCATTCGGTATGCAAAATGTTACTTACAGTTGTTGGCCTATTATCCTAATACCTTATAATTTGCCGCCTTGGTTGTATGAGAAACAATCTTATTGGATCATGTCGATGTTGATACCTGGCAAGAAAAGTCCTGGAATGAATATTGATGTTTTCCTGAGGCCCCTCATTGAAGAGTTGAAGGAGTTGTGGAATACTGGGGTTGATTGTAGGGATGTAAAGGAGAAAGAAAATTTTACACTACGTGCTATGCTGCTTTGGACGATCAATGACTTCCCTGCATATGCGATGCTGTCTGGTTGGAGCACAAAAGGAAAATTTGCATGTCCTTATTGTCACAAGGATACAGATTATTTATGGTTGAAACATGGGAAGAAGTACTGCTACATGGGACATCGTCGGTTTTTGCCCTTAGACCATCCATGGCGAATGAACAAGATGAGTTTCAACAATGAGGAGGAAACCAGGGAGGCTCCAGTTCCACTGTCTGGTCAAGCTGTATTAGACCATTATGCAACTTTTGATCAAGCGAAATTTGGAAAGAACATATCGAAAAAGAGGAAGCGTGATGAAGATGCAAGATGGCACAATTGGAGGAAGAAGAGTATTTTTTTTGAGCTCCCCTACAGGTCTTCTTTGCTCATAAGGCATAATTTGGACATGATGCATATTGAGAAAAACATATGCGAGAGCATATTAGGGACTTTGCTTCAAATTGAAGGGAAATGTAAGGACAGCGAGAATGCACGCCTTGACATGGAACATCTTGGGATCAGGGAAGATCAACATCCTGTGATTGAAGATGACGAGTACACCTTGCCAGCAGCGTTGTACTCTTTAGACCCGGATGACAAGAGGATTTTATGCCAATTTCTTCAAGGCGTGAAGATGCCTGATGGGTTCTGCTCCAATTTGAAGAGATGTGTGGATGATAAAACATGTAAGGTGTCTGGACTCAAAACTCATGACTACCATATTATTCTACAAAAATTGTTGCCCTTGGTCATTAGAAGGATTTTGCCACAAGATGTTGTCAGGCCATTGATTGAGCTCAGTAGGTTCTTCAGTGCACTTTGTTCAAATGAGTTGGTGCCATCCGATCTTGACAAACTAAGCAGTTCAATTAAAGAGACTATTTGTCGGCTTGAGATGGTTTTTCCACCTGCATTTTTTGATATAATGATTCATTTGCCAGTCCACCTAGCTGAAGAGGCTAAACTAGGAGGGCCCGTGTGTTACAGATGGATGTATCCAGTAGAGAGGTATCTACGTACTGTTAAAGGATATGTCCGAAACAAGGCACAACCAGAAGGGTCAATAGCCGAGGCTTACATAGCTGAGGAGTGTCTTATATTTTGCTCTCGATTCTTCGACATTGACACCAAGCTGAGTCGAGCTGATCGTCAATGAAAATACAGTTGTGAACGAGCCTCCAAATGGGCTAAGCATGTTTAGTGAAATTGATTACAAGAGGAGAGGAAATAAGATTAAGAATTTGGAGAATCCTGAACTTCATAATATGAGGCACTACATAATTACTAATTGCGATGAAGCCAACAAATGGGTAGAGTAAGTCGCAATTTGTACGACTAAATTTATCTATTATGTCCTTTATTGTGGTCGCAACTACTAATTAATTTGGTTGACTATCATGCAGGGAGCACAAGGAAGAACTAAAAAGGGTTAGTCAAGTTAACCTTAAAAAACGACACAAGGATCATTTGGTCAGATGGTTTGAAATCGAGGTATGGAGTAATATTTCATTTTTTAATATTCCACTTTATGATCGACCGAGATGTAGTAATTAATTACACAGTAGTTGTCTAAGTATATTACAAAATTGCAGGTAGCAAAACTATACGAGAAAGGGGAAGTATGCAAACTGATGCATGGGCTTTCTCAAGGACCGGACCCTCGAGCTTGTGTGTTGAATAGAGTGCACATCAATAATTGGCTATTTCGGACATCTGCCACAGAGAAAAGTCTCGTCACACAAAACTCTGGTGTGCTTGTGAAGTCTGAGAATAGCGACATGACCTGGTATGGAGTCATTAGAAATATAATATCACTGGAATTCCCACATGAAAAAGAAGTTATACTGTTTCAGTGCGATTGGTATGATGCGCCGACTACCGGTACCGGCGAAGCAAAGGGTACTCTAGGGATAAATATGGTATTATTGACATTGCTACTTCCATGTTCAGATATTCAGATGAACCTTACATTCTTGCTTCAAACGCCGAACCGGTGTTTTATGCCCCTATCGTGGACAAGCCGGGATGGTCTACTGTTGTTTCGGTCAGACCAAGAAATTTGTTTTCCATGCCAGAAACTGGAAACGACGCGGATGCACTCGATGTGGGAATCCAACAAATGATTGAATCAGGGCGAGGTCAGGAATTATCAAGCTGGTCCAGACATGATAGGGCTGGCACAAACCGGTTCGGCCGCCATTATTAATCAAGTGCGTAGCGAAGCAATTCCCGAACCCGCCGATGACTACATTGGTCATGACGATTGTGACGACGAGGACACCTACATTGACGATGGGGTTATTGCACCGGTCATGGAAGAAAATATAGAAGATGATTTCTTTGTTTGAAGACAACTCGTTTTTGTTGCACCAATCTTAATTATTTCATTCTTATGGTTAGCACTTTTAGTAGCTAATAATGGGTCCTAATTTGATGATAAGTGGATTAGCATTACGGATAACATAAAGTAGTTAACAAGCAACTTTAATTAACATCCATGACCACATAACATGAAGTACTAAACAGCACGGTTTGTTTAACATCCAAAGAAGTACTTAACATAAAGTAGCCATAGTTCACACACGAGGTACTAATTAACATAGTTCGACTATTGAAGTTCGACTAGAGTCATTACTTAGATCTTGCCACTAATTACAAGTAGCCACACTTAGTCCATGGCAAAAGACACCACCATACTTAACCTAGGTATCGGTTACGCAAAGTAGTAAGCATTTAGTACTACTTGCGACCGACTTTGGCGTACGACCTTGGAGATCTTCTTATCCATGGCTTCTAACTTGCTAGCGACACCGTCCATGAACTCCTCCAGGTTCATTTCCATGGCTTCCTCGGCTCCATCAACTTGCGGGGCTAGGCTCTCAATCCGCTCACGCATATCGTCGTAGCGATCCTTCGCCCGCTCCACTCGCCGGCGCAAGGTCACCTTCTGCAGGCGGTCAACAAGATTAAGTTATTAACATGAAATGACTCAGATAAACAGTGTACAAGGTTAATTTATTTATAGTACTCACCTTTGTTTTCGATGATCCCGCATCTGTCTGTTTGGGTAAGGGCGACGGAATGTTGCTGTTGGGTTCTTCATCATCCGAGTCAGGAATGATGATTTGCACCTTACTCACAGATTTGCCGACCACTTTGTCCTGGTTCCAATCGCAGCTAGTACATACAAATGTAGAAAGCACTTTCACATAATGGAAGCGAGAAACGAAAACGAGAAATGGAAAAGTTATCTTAATCACGGATGAGGCTCAACAAATAACACACACAACTGTGAAGGTCATAAATCGATGTATGCTTTGTAAGAAAAAAATCAACATGTGAAAAATGAGAGTTCATGATATATATACACACAACCAGCATCTGATACAATTTGGGATCTGATGTGCACCAATTCTATGTCGAAGATTGTACTGGTACAAATTGGCATCTGATGCATTGAACCCTACCTCTTAAGTTATATTATATACTAGCATGATTAATATAAGTGCATCCATTTTTAATGAGTGTCACGATCCACTGGTCTACTTATGCAAATTCTATAACCTAAAATGGTCAATTGCATAACCTACAATTAAGGACCAAATTAAGGAGATCAATTCCATAACCTACAATGGTTTACTCCACTAAAACATCCTACATCAGTCTTGGTATGCTACAAATTCTAAATTCACGACTAGCAAAGTACTGGTACGACTAGTACCCAACATTCCACAAGCAACCAGAAATTAGCACCCAAATTATTGGTACCCTGCATTCCACAAGCAATCACACGGAAACAAGAAACCAAATTCAGCAGCTCAAGTGGAGAAAAATGAAAAACCGGAGATGCCAGTTTACCTAACTTCACGACGCGTGCGCTTGCACCCCACTATGACCTCCTTCCCCTTACCCGACGGTGCAACCTCGCGATGCGGCCCGTCGGACGACGAGGAGGAGGTCCCGGAGTTGTATGAACCGGAGATCGACGAGGTAGGGTTCCGGCCGTAGCCACCGGAGGAAGACGAGGTTGGGGAGCGCGTCGGTGTAGGAGCCTTGAATCGCCCGCGTGCATCGCGCAACTGCGTCGCGACATTGTGGCCCCTCCTCCCGTCGCCGCTGCATCCCTCGATGCGGCCCCTCCTCCCGTCGCCGCTGCATCCCTCAATCCGACCACTCACGCCGCCGCGACTACATCCCTCGATGCGGCCCCTCCTCCCTGCTCCGCCGCTCGATCCCGCGATGGCGCCCCGCCTTCCTCTCCGCGCCGCTCACTCGCGAGGCCCGCTCCGGCCCCTCCCGGCCGCTCGCCATGGCGAAGGAGAACCGTCGGAGCCACCGAGGGGACGTGGGGGAACGGAGGGGAGGTGGGGAACCGATGGGGTCAACGGGGGGGGGGGGGTCGGGGAACCGTGAGAGGGTGCCGGTGCTACCTATGTATACATGACGGGCCGGCCCATTTAGATATCCAACTATCGCCCCGATTACAACAAGTGTGCGGCGGCCGCCTTCGCACCCTTTAGTACCACATCGGAGAACAAGAAGGGCGCGACCCTGCTTAAAAGTGAAGGCGTGCGCACCATCCCGAACTCCTAATTACTAAACATCCTGCACTGCTTGCTCGCTACATCTGCTAAGGGGCTTAGTGGGCCCGCTGGGCCCAATCGGCTCCCGCTCGCCGGTTGAGCCTGGTTGTGGTCTGGCTTGGCCCTAGAGCCCCTTAGCAATTTTTTTTGTTTTTTAAATTCATTTTTTCTTATTAACATTTAACCAATTAAATATCATTTTTTTGTTTTTTAAAATCAATTTTTCTTATTAACATTTAACCAATTAAATATCATTCAGAAATTCGATTCATATTTTTGAATCCTCCTTCGCGTGTCTAGATAGGTACCGGTGCATGTAGCTAGGCACCTGTGCCCGGGCAACGGTGTCAACCTAGGCTAGTAACACCATATGTGTGCGTGCGTACCTTGATTTGCCTGTCCACACACGCTTTTTGGCTCCGTACCTGAGCCACCTTACTAAACAGGCAAAGCTCGCATTATCAACACCTCATATACATGATGCATCCTCCTTCGCGTGTCTAGATAGGTACCGGTGCATGTAGCTAGGCACCTGTGCCCGGCAACGGTGTCAACCTAGGCTAGTAACACCATATGTGTGCGTGTGTACCTTGATTTGCCCGTCCACACACGCTTTTTGGCTCCGTACCCGAGCCACCTTACTAAACGAGCAAAGCTCTCGTTATCAACACCTCATATACATGATGCATCCTCCTTCGCGTGTCTAGATAGGTACCGGTGCATGTAGCTAGGCACCTGTGCCCGGGCAACGGTGTCAACCTAGGCTAGTAACACCATATGTGTGTGTGTGTACCTTGATTTGCCTGTCCACACACGCTTTTTGGCTCCCTCGCCCGAGCCACCTTACTAAACGAGCAAAGCTCTCGTTATCAACACCTCATATACATGATGCATCCTCCTTCGCGTGTCTAGATAGGTACCGGTGCATGTAGCTAGGCACCTGTGCCCGGGCAACGGTGTCAACCTAGGCTAGTAACTCGCTACATCTCTCGGGGATCTATAGGGGCATGTGTGCCGGCTCATATGACTTTGTGAAGATGTGCTTGACCGATTTCTCCGAATTACTTCAACTTTTTTTGGGAACACTTATGCATCCAAAGGATGCGTCCCTCCCTGTTTTTATGGTATTTTTTGGCACTTTAGGATTTTTTAACATTTAGCTTTAATATTATTATAAATAAAAAACAATAATAGGTAAACTTGGTCAGAAATTTGCATAAATGCACTCAAATTTATAGTTTGGGTCTTTAAACATCCTAGTGGAGTTTGGATTGGTTTTGACGAATTGGTACTATACGCGTCTCGCACGAGGATGAACATCTCTCGGGGATTTTTTTGGGAACAATTATGCATCCAAAGGATGCGTCCCTCCTTGTTTTTATGGTATTTTTTGGCACTTTAGGATTTTTTAACATAGATGAGTAAAAAATGGTACAAACCCTCATCAAACCGAGCACCAGTCGATCACAAAAAAATGGTACAAAAACCTATTCAATCTACACGCGCGCCCACCCCTCCCCCCACGCCGCCAAAAAAGTTTCCAAAAAATTTCAACGCCAGAGAAAACGCCGTGCCAACAAATTGATCACGCGCCCACCCCCGTTTCCTCCCCCCACGTCGCCCTTTTTCTTGTAGCTTTCTCATCTACACGCGCTTCTGAACTAGCCCACGCCGCCGGCTCCTGTCTCCAAGAATTAGGGTTTCTCGGTTTGCACCTTGGAGAACTAGACCATGGCGACTTCTTCTCCAACGAGTGGAACACCACTCACGCCGTCTATGCGCACACCTTCAGGAACTGGGACGCCAACAACTCCGGCAGCGGCGGCGCCGGCAACTTCATCGAGACCCAACATCACCATGTCTCTTTTTGGGGCAACACGCTCCGGGTCGACAGGACTGGGGACGCCATCAACTCCGGCGGCGGCGGCATCCACACCGGCAAGTTCATCCAGGCCCATCTCGACCATGTCCGGGCGACGGGGAGTTGCTTCGTCGCTCGACAACAAAGCTCAATCGACGACACTACTGAGCGGTAACAGTTCTTGGCTTCGTATCTTTGCCTTCATCATCTCGGCTTTAGGGTTCTAGTAAAGATGATTGCTTTGTATTTTTTTATTCATCAAATCAGTGCGCCATGGGACAAATGATACGTATGCTACCTATATTATTAGATTCATCACACCATCTCAGGTTTAGGGTTCTAGCAAAAATGATATGCTGTGTGAATTTCTCTACTCTAACGAGCGGACCAACCGTTTTAATTAGTTCTTTAGCCGATTAGTGTAGTAATAATCGTAAAGATCTACTCCAAATATTTAGTGACAATGGGATGGTGTGTGCGGTTTTCGAAAATTCAATCTATCTTTTGCATAGTGAGACAATTGGTCCCGAAATTATGCACACTATTGTAGTAATAATCGAAGAAAGGAAAAATATTTGCTGCTTTACCTTAAATTCGGGGTTTACGTATAGGGGAGTTAAAATAAGTGGCACTAAGTTTTAATTACTTTCACTATCCGTACACAACTATATGTACACTCTTTTCCTTTTAACTAAATTGATTTATCATCACTAGTGCTTAAGTTTGATACTATTGTAATATTTGACGGCGAGGATGATACGTGGACTCTCTACTTCACTTGCGAGGGGGCGTCGGGGGGGATGCAAGAATCTTCCACCATTAGAATCGGTAGGTCCGAGCTCACCATGAGTAACTTGATTGCAATGAAGTTACAAATGGGGTATAGGGTAAGGGACTATTTGTACTACAAGAGGAGATGCGGTAATGCAGCAACACTACAAGAACTCGAAGAAGAAGACCATGTACATGCTATGATAGCGTGTAACGAGGTGGAGAAAGAGGTAAGACTATTGCTGTCCAAGGACCAAAAAATAGACCAAAATGTTAGCATAACACCCTTGAAAGTACATAGAAGCAGACCCATTAGGGATATGAATTTAGATGAAGATGAGGAGCCAATTGATGCTTACAAGGACCGGCTGGCCAACATGCATAGGCAAAACCGATTCACTGGTAAGTGTTATGTTGTAATATTTTCTATATATTCGAGAAGCCTTTGTACTAATATTTGCTTGATTAACCCGCATTTGAAAGATATCGAGAGGGATGACACCACCAAAACTTACAAAGAATGGTTAAGGGTGGAACGAATACTTTGGATGATATTAGTAATTCAACATCTCTCCCTATTTGTCTATTACTTAGTCATCCTTCACAATCATATTATATCCGACACAAGTGATTTATATTTTCTGCAAGGGCATATGCAAATAGTACTCGGCCTACGGAAGTTGAACTTTCAAGTCAAGATAGCACCCCCACACCACCAATAAGGCACCATCCCATGCGCGGCGTTTCATTCCACAGGGAGAGGGAACTAGTAGTAAGTACCGAATATTTTCTCGTTTTTTAGTGAGATTCAAGTAATTTTGTACTACGTGACCACTTTCTTAATTCTATTGTTCCGTATATATTTCTTTTTCATGGACAAGACTCCAACAAGAGGAAGCCAAGAGGTAACTTGAAAGGATGGACAAGAACAAAGAAGAGAACCAGGGAGGCATCTCGGAAGCTTAGCATCCGAGTTCTCCGTGGCTTGGAGGACTCCGTAGGTGCAAACAAACGAACATTTATTGATGAAATAACACTGTTCACAAGGAAAAGAGCACCTCTCATTGGAGTAAGAACGTGGAGAGATATCCATGTGGACGTCAAAATTGCAATAGCAAATGATGTGCTGGTAAGCTTATGTTGTCCATGTGTTTTTCAAATTTGAACTATTAAAAAAATGTATAAGAAGTAATTTATTTGTGATTTAATTTGAGCAGGCTAAGTGGGACCTTGAGGATAATGAGGCTAACAGAATCAAGATTTGGACCGTGGCTAATGACCGTTACAAAGGATGGCGATCTACATTGAGTGCTACCTACAAGGCGTACACCACCTATGATGAGAGAATGAGACATAGGCCAGAAGAATTAGACATTGTTGAGTGGCACTATATGGTGTTGTATTTTGGCACTGAAGAATTCCAGGTTGGTTGCCAATTTTTAAAAATACTTGCCAAATCCACTTGCATCAATGTTTATGTATAGTGCACTGCTGATTTTGTAAAAATAATATCTTTGCTGATTGTGTGCAGAAAATTAGCAATAAAAATTCTCAGAATCGGCTGAATCGAAAGATGCACCATAATACCGGATCAAAGGGTTTTTCTCAAGTGAGCTATGAGAAGGTAACAAATTATGCAACAAGGTTTACGTTCAGGCAAATTTTATGGTTTGTTCTTCTGCCCCCCAATGACTATGACATGATATGGTTGCAACCTCTATATGCTTTGTATTTGATAGACATATATAATTTGCCCAACGCCCACTAAAGCAATATAGATTTTCCATGCTTCTAAAAAGATAGTTGAAAACTACCTAAACTAATTAAGTGTTCAAAAAATAAAACATTGGATTCCTTTAGTTATTCAATAGCAATAAATATTTCTGTTTACCTTTTCTTTTCCTGGTGAATATCTTTCTCATATTTACAGTGAACAAAAACTTGTACATTACCCTACATTATGAAATATGGCTAATTTGTTTACATTCTTGCCTAATTAGAGGGACCAACTAACTGGTGAAGAGCCAAATGATATGGAGCTTTTTATGATCACCCACCAACAAAATGGAGAATGGACAAGCGAGGAATCTAAGGAAATCTATGTGAGTATTTCTTTTGTACAACCCTTATTAAGTGATGCAACTGTCCTCGCTTAGAATTACATATATAATTAACTAAATGTATGTACTTTGTTAGGAAAATACAAACAGGAAGATTATGGAGTTGGAGTCAAGGCCCGACGCAAATGTCGTATCGGACTTGGAGCGGAACCGCATTTTCCAATCGACCTACAAGGAAACGAGGAAATCCAAGTCAAACAAGATGTATGCCAATGGATACCTAGCAAGGTACCCAACTAGGAAGGAGCTACCGTCCGAGGACTACCGGCGCAGTCCAACAGGAGGAGGCACTCATTGAATCGTTTAGACAAATGCAAGATAGACTAGATGCTCAAGATGATGAAAGGGAAGCAGAGAGGCAAGAACATAAGCGTCGGCCTTGAACGGATCAACAAGGAAAGGGAGGCCGATAGAGAAGCACTTAGGCAAGCAACGTTGCCTTGTTGCAAGCAGCCCAAAAACAAGCTTCGGTACAAACGGTAATATTAACAACATCTATTTTTTAATAGTTCATTTGCTGAAAATCATGATCTTCAACCCAATTCAAAAATGCGAGCTCTGCTAGCCGCTCGCTGCGGTAGTTGTGGAATCACCCGGAAATGTTGCTTCGCTGCCGCAACAATTGAGGGGTCACAAAATCCGACTACGAGAGGGTGAACAAATGATGCATAATGAGCGGTAGTGCCATGATAATTAAAGGATGTTTAATTTTAACATACATGTCATATTCTTATCAACGTGTGTAATTTTATCCACCAACCCTTTTTTCCAGGTTAACCAAGACGTAAGCCTACCGTAACAGCAACCCACTAATCCTGCAGTGAAGAACGTCCTACGGGGTGCACGACTAGAAGTAATTCAAAGCATCCCAAAACAAAGGAGCGAATTCGGGTCTTGTTTACACTACAACAAAGCAATTGAAGGAAGCTGCAGCTAGGAAAAGATCAATGTCCAAAAAGAATGCACGGGTACTATGTCAAACCTTTTATCTCTCATTGCATTGAAATGGAACATGTAGTCCTTTTGGAGAAGGTTCATATTTGCCTTTTGCATATAACTGATTTTTATTTCTTCAAATTTTGTTTAACTAATGCATGTCAATGATTTTTTTTCAGGATGATTCTTGAGCTTAAGAAGGAGCATGCGAATGGTGGGAAGATGGCCAACATATATATCAATGGAACCGTCGTCGCTACAACATTAGTCTTTTTCTTACAATATGTTCAAACAATTCCGTGTGGTGGACGCATTATTATGTGTTAAGCTATGGACTTGTGTTCTCATTTATCTTGACACTCGATGTCTTTGGTTTGATTATGTATGAACGAATGATATTTCGGTTTAATGGATGTTGATGCCTCATTCATTATGTTTTTGTGGTTTTGTGATTAATTTTTCAATAGAACAAACAAAGCAACGTATTTTATTCTTAATATATATGAATCGTGGGTTGCAATATAATATGGACATCAAACCATATTGGGTTGCAATAGACTCACATATAACAACCACATTAAGCTGTGGAAATAGGTACAATTATCGTGGCAATAAACATACATTCTCTTGCAACAAAAACAATGCGACGGTTGCAATAGAGAACCCACTTATAGCAACCATTAAATATCATGGCAATAGATAACCTACCTGTCGCAACTAACCTAATGACTGTGGCAATAGCATATGTCTCCTATAGCAACCATTCGCAAATGTGGTAATAGAGGACCTCTCTGTAGCAACCAACCACCCATAACGTTGCAATATCCTAAGACAACTATAGCAACCATTTAGGTGATGTGGTAATAGAGAACCTCTATTGCTATGATTTCTATGCGTAGCAAAAATACCTATTGCAACACCTATGTTCGGTTGCGATCGCATTTTCTTGCTACACAACCAACGTGTCGCAAAATGTGTCACTAGCAACGCCTAGTTCGTTGCAATTGGTTCCATTGCAACACCCATAGTGGTTGCAATGTCTTATGTTACAACGCTCCCAACATGTTGCAAAAGCGTCAAAACTGTTGCAATAGATGGGTTCTGTATCGCTACTAAAACGTAAACTATTGCATTACGCTATTGCTACGGTTACAAGTGCAACGACTTTTAACCAAAAAAAAAGGTAGCAAAAGTACTATTACTACCATTTTTGGGTCTATTGCAACACTTTTTCGGTGTTGATTTTGATACAAAACCTTGTAGTGTTCGGAAAGTCGTCGGACCCCGAGTCATCGTTACAGCCATCCCCGCGACCTCGAAAACCGTCCTCATCGCTCGAGGAGCTCACCGGCGGGTGCCAATCTTGGGTCTCGCGGATGTCAACCTGAACTCTGTAGTGCAGCATGCTCTTGGAGGAGTGGATGAGCTCCTCCGGCCTGAGGAAGAGGCCTTCCTCGACGTACGACGCCTCATTCTATGAAACAACCAACACAACCTGCTCAACAATGAGGTCAGGATCGATACACCAAGCCACGACCGTGAACGTCTTCATGTTGCACATGGAGATCGAGGCCGGAGCTGCTTGAATGATCAGTGGCGAAGACTTAACAATGCGCTGGGCAATGTCAATATCCCAGAGATGCGCAGGTATACCCCTGAGGTCCATGAGCACCTTGAACAACAGTGGAGCTTGCGCTGCCTGAGCTTCACGACACTAGCGCATGTACGAGAGTTAGATAGGTGCGCCCTCCGCAAGCGAGCCGTGGAGAACCCTATCCGCGTCAATACGATGCTGGAAGACGAGAGGAAGTCATCTGGTGGAAACCGGCTTATCTTAATGTTGTCCACCCTGAGCTGATAGAACTCCAACAAGTGAGACGCCACCTGCTCCACACGGTCAGCACCGGCCTGGTGCCTGCCACCATTACCACAAGCGCGGAGCCTATCGCCGCCTCCCCAGCGTCAATCACTGCCGTCCTTGGGATGACAAAAATCTCCACTGCTGGTCGACGGTGTGCGCACCATGAATGCATGGAGAGGGAGGGGGCGGGGCGGCGATGCCCGCGGAGGCGACGGTGGCGGGCTAGGTGTCGGTGTCGAGGATGACGAAGGGGGGGTGCGACGACGATGAGCGTCCCTCAGACAGATCATTAGAGTGTGGCGTGGAGGCCGCTAAGGAACCCGGCGGGGTGTAACTGTCGGCCGGGGCAGGGGCCGGCGCCTGAGACGCACCCGTGCCTCGGACCATTTGGTCGCGACGAGGCAAGATGATAGGCAGTGGCGGCGGAGGCATCGGGAGTGGAGCCAGCAGAGCTCCGACATGCCCCCATGTAGCGCCGCGCGGACTGCCCGGGTAGCTCCCCCAAAGGGCTCGGAAGGCGACCTTGGTCTCTTGCAGTTCCGGGCACGATGTCCCTCATGCCTGCACCACAAGCACCGAGGCGGGTTCTTGCACGCCACCGTGAATATGGTCCATCCCCAGGCAGTTGAAGCTCAAGCCCACGAGATCTGACGGGACCGGTCGCGCCGACCGACGCCCAGCCGGGGGCGACACCGTCGATCTGAGCCCGCGACATGTAAGCACCTTCTGGAAACCGTCGACATCCAGGACCGGCGCGCGACGAGACGGCCGGGCCGTCGCCCATGGAGGCGGCGGGAGTGGGGTACATCAAGGAGGCGGTGGGGGAGCGACACTAGCACGACGCGCGTCCACCATGAAACTCGAGTGCTAATGCCGAGCGACCGGCAGCGGTGGAGCGTGCACCCTTTGAACCTCCAGAGGCGCTTTTCCCTGAACCACGTCCAGGTAAGAACCCGGGGAGACGCGCTCCGGCGAAGGGGGGCAGCAGAGACGACGCAACCGACCTGGACGACGAACTGGAAGCTGCCGAGGAGGAAGCAGCGCCGAACCTGAGCCACTCCAGGGTTTCTTTACCTGAAGGCCTGGCGGAACCCTCACCCGCCATGGAGAATGAGATGTCGTTTGGGTTGAGACGCGACACGGCTGCTGGGGTTACCGCCGGTGGAGAGGTAGGATGGGGAGAGGGCACCGAGGATGGGGCAGACCTCGGAGCGGAACCGGCTGCGAGGGGCTCACCAGCGGGCTGGGGCTTGGTGGCTGGGTGCGGAGGGGAGGGGCGCCGCGGGGGGCGAGGGAAGCGTGGAGGCGACATTCAGTCTGGTTTTATTAAATAGTTTCTTGTAGTGTTATACTCTCATATACTTGTCTTTTGGAATGTGGCTTATGGCTTGGTATATATTGCATAATAAGACATCAAGTCCCGGATGTTGTACTGTCTCTTAGTGCTCCTACGAGGTGCTTTGTGTGGTAGTACAACACTAGCCACATGCATTGTTGAGATCATTAATCCCAACCACAACCGAAGACATGGTTTCAAGAAGAGAGTACAAGTTATTTATCCTCCACAGGGTTTGGGTGATATGGGAGGGATCCACTCAATCTCTGCTTGGGTGAAATCCTCGTGCCGTCTAGCGTGGGGATAAAACCATGTCAAGCGAACACAACCATAGATGCGTTATACCTCTCAGGTGCACAATTTGGAAAATTAAGATCCCGCTCAAAATCAAGATCTTTCTTTGGTACCTCCTTAGGGGGTCACACTCACAAAGGATAATCTGGCAAAGAGAAGATGGCATGGACCTCTTACATGCTGCTTCTGTAGGATTACCGAGAGTATTCAACATCTTTTCTTTAATTGTCATTTGTCGCACTTAGCTTGGAACTCATTGTTTTGGACCTTTGGTATACAACCTCCAACATCTGTTAATGACTTGTTCAATGCTTGGCTTTCTCAATTTGACACCAAGCTTTTGAATCTAGTACTTGTAGGTGTTTCGGCTCTTTTGTGGAGTTTATGGTTGTGTAGAAATGATATGGTTTTTAATAAAACCAATTCTATCTCTATCTTGGAGGTTGTTTTCCGGTCGACGTACTGGGCAAGAACTTGGTCCATGCTGCTTAAAGATAAAGAATCTCAGGAAGCGCTGAAGCTTGGGTGCCGAAGGTGGGAGATGATTGCAAGGGAGATTCTTACAAAGTTTTGGTTGGCGTTATGCCAGCAGGATTGAGGCTTAGTACCTTTATCTTTAAACTTTTGTGTTCATCCGGGATGCTTCCCGAGGTTGTTCTTTTCCTTTGCATATCTCTCTCTTGCGTGTTAGAGATATGAAAGGGGAGATTTGTAGTGGGAGTCTAAGTACTCGAATGTTTCAAACCGTGACGTGTGTAGAGGCAGGAATTTCAATTCCTTTATTAAAAAAATGCCCCACGCGGCAATGTGTGCAGCCAACGGAACATATAGAGAAGAATGCAACACGTACGTACGTGCCACGTGTACTAACGACAGGGCCTTGCTCGATCTGCACACGGATGTAGTGTACCGTTCGTGGTTGGTCTGCTCGAACTCGGAGAAGCCGCCAAATGAGCACCCTGCCCCGTTTGATGGATCAAACATTCAAATGGTCCGAAGATTCATACGCGGTGCCCTGGACGTACAGCATATCACGGATTTAATTAAAAAAATCTCCATACGACGACGTACGTGAACAGGGAAACGTAACCGTGGTCGAAGGTTCCACGTATACGTACCGGAAGTCGTTCTGCAGGCTGCTGCTGCGCCGTCGATACGTGGGAGACGGTATCGATAGATACGGCGCCACACGGCCGCTGAATGTGTTAGCTGCGTTAGGCCACCAAGACGACATCGTTCAGGTATATTCCCATCCATCCGCAGGCTAACCGGCCGTATCTCGATCACGGGCACGCGCTATGGTAGGCAGCCCTCCCTGGAATTTCTGGCTCCCTGCTGCTTTTATTTGCCTTGGGTACGTCAAACAGGAAAAAGTAACAGTCGTGTCAGATAATTCTTCCTTTAAATTCGTTTCGTCTAGTCAGAAGGGAACGGTGTTGATGTCCATATTGTATCCGGGATCGAGGCATGGGCATGCATCAGAACCTCTCCAATCCACTCTTACTTCACTAGCTACTACTCCATCAACTGGTGCAAACAAGATGTTTGAATGTTCAATTGCGCACAAAAAATGTTTAAAATGTTCACAACGTGCATGTATGTGTGTTGAGTTCGGCCACGACAACTGGTACGTAGGTAGAGCCGGTGACCTCGACCGGTCGTATTCAAATCGATCTTTGCACATGCATGGCTTTGTTACCTGGACAAGTCACGAGTCAGGACATACGCTTTCTTCGCAACCGTGGCATGTCTTTCTATATATATATTTATATATATTTAGGGAGTGTCTATAGCTCCCCACGCAATTCTAGACCTCTCCTCACACGAATTTTTGCAATTATTTACATCTCGAGCCTACTATTTTTCCTCTCTCCCTCACTTTCTTACCTTCTTCCTCCACCCGACCTCCCCTGTCTCCCGCGCCCGCTTCCACCGCCGCCGCCCCGCCCGCGCCCCCACCCCGCCGACGCGGCCGGGCTAGGGTCCGGCGGACCTCCGCGCCGGCCACCGCCGGCGCGGAGCTCCGCCGGACCCTAGCCCGGCCGCGCCGGCCTCGCCTACGCCCCACCACCGCCGCCCCTCCCACCTCCGCCGCCGCTGCCCGACCCCGCCGTCTCCGCCGTCGCCGTGCTCCCCCGCCCGACCCCGGCCCCAACCGCCGGCCTCCTCCGCCCCGCCGACGGCGCCCTCGCCGCCCGGCCTCGCCGCCCCGCTCACCGCCGGCCCTCCCTCTAGGTCCGGCGGGGACATCAGCCCCACCCCAGAAACCCCGAACCATAACCCCGGAACCCTAACCCGAACCCTAAACTCGCCGGAGTAGCTCGCCGGAGTTGGGGAAGAAGGTGAGTTTGGGAAGAAAAAATTCGTGTGAGGAGTTGGTCCAAATCACACCAGCAACAGATAGATTTACCTCATATTTATTATTTCTCTCGCCATACATTCAGCACCGGATGAGCCAAGTATTCTCTCCTATTGGCGCCCCAACCCCCCAACGGCGCGCGACTAGTCCAACTCCCACACACTCCTCTCTGGCTAGCGCTTCCTATAAGTAGCACGTCCTGTATCCCCTCCAAGCAAAACCAAAACTACAATCGAATCGCTTCACGTACAAGCCATGGTGAAGAAGCCTTTGGCCCTCCCCAGGTCCTTCCTGTCCTTCCGCCGCCTCCTCCGGCGAAGTATCTCAGGGCGCCGCCGCTCAACGACGACAGCGAGGGTGGCGGCTCTGGCCGTCCCAGCAAAGGACGATCTGAGAGACCGGACGGTGCTGGTCGACGTGGAGGGATGGCTCCTTCGGTCGTCTTCGTCGCCGCTCATCTGCACCTTTCCTTACTTCATGCTCGTCGCTGTTGAGGCCAGCGGCTTCCTCCGCGGCCTCCTCCTCCTGCTGATGTACCCTGTCCTGCGCCTCATGGCCCTCCTCGGCCTCGACCAGCTGCGTCTCAATAAGGCCGTGGCCATGGTGTCCCTCCTCGGGTTGAGGGAGAAGGAGGTGGCCAGGATCTCCAAGGCCGTGCTGCCGAAGTACTTCCTGGAAGATGTGACCAAGGAAGGGCTGGAGGCTTTTCATGGGAAGGCCGGGGCCGGCACGGTGGTCGCGGTGACAGCGTCATTTCCTAGGGTTATGGTGGAGGGCTTCCTCAAGGAGTACCTCGGAGTCCATGCCGTCGTGGGGCGGGAGGTCGCGGTGGCAGCCGGTCGGTACGTTGGGCTTCTGGAGGAGGAGCACGCGGGCATGGAGAGGGTCGGAGCCTTGCTTGAGGAAATGGAGGAGATGAGCAGCAAAGGTGATGGACCGCCTGTGGGGCTTGTTGGGGCAGCCAGCAGGGTGCAGCACGTGGCTTCTCGCTATTGCAAGGTGAGCTTGTCTTTATTACTCATATACATTTGTATATAGTATACTACTATTTTTGAACCGTGAATATATACTTAAAATGATGGTATATATCATGTAGCTAGTGAATATTGCAAACTATTTGTATATATGATGTATCTGAAAATGTTATAGTTTGCAATATTGACTTACTCTAGCTACATGCTAAAGGATTTGACTTAATCTTGCATATATATTTTTTTCGGGTGCTTGAGCTAATTTATTGTTATAGAGGGTTTATACAAATGGTATCTAATAATAATATTTATTAATGTATGTTAGTTTAATTTTACCTGCAAAAAGATTATGACAACAGGATTATTTTTATATGGGACTTATAAATACAGAAAAAAGATTAAATATATCTTTATCGATGAAAATAATCATTAAACCAGGAACTTTTGAGCATAGACACATAGAAGCAGGTAGAGATATATTATGCTGTGAACGACAACAATTGATTGTCACTTGGACTTGGACCATAGTCCCTCCGGTTCACTATTAGTTTTGGACAAGGTTTGAGTCAAACATTAGGAATATAAATCATTAATAACTTTTAAGTTGTAGATTTTGAAAATGTGAAAATCATATAAATAGATTTGTCTTGAAAATTACTTTTATAAGAATATACGGATATAATTTTCCAATAAATATTTTTATAGAAATGAGAAGTTATAGTTGTGCTTTGGTGACCGTATCGCTGTCCTAAACGACTTCTAATATGGAACCATATATATACATATGTTAATTATTTGGTTGCTGCTTTATTTTACACGTGCCAATATAATGCAACCCTCTTTGCAGTAATGCAGTCATAGTCAGGGTACTTGCCTTGCCCCAATTCCGGATGGTGCACGTATGCTAGTGTATTTTCAATTCCAAAATGTATCTTTTAGCATGAGAAGCAAAGCATGGCAACGTAAAGTATATGCGCTATGTATCTGTAAGTCGTAGTTAGGAGAACAACTACATTTCAGTCCAGGTAGCTAGGGTAAACAGGACTTTGGAGATGGCTTGTCCAAAGGAATAATGAGTAGGCGATGTTTGGTTTCAACTTACAACACAGAGAATCCGAGATGACGCATGATTCCACGCTTCAGATGTGAGACGTGGATGAGCTTTTTTGTTGAAGTTAGGTGGCAACGATTACCAACCTAATTAAACTCACCTATCGCGTGTGGAGTTAATCTAAGTTAGGTTTTCAAGCAAATTAAAGGATACTTGTCATACTAGTTCGTCTCAATAAAAAAAAGTTAGCATATACTATTATTATTCTCGAAACTTAACGATGCATTAATAACTCTATAATAATCTGACTACAGGAGTCCTACGTACTAAGCGAAGCCGACCGGAAGGCGTGGCAGCCATTGCCGAGGGACAAGTACCCTACCAAGTTGGTCTTCCACGACGGCCGCCTCGCCTTCCGACCAACCTTCTTCGCCGCTCTCGCCATGTACACCTACCTCCCCTGGGGAATCTTCCTCTCCATCTTCCGCTGCCTCGCGTTCGCCGTGCTTCCCTACCGCGTCTCCGTCCCGCTCGCCGCGGCCACCGGCATGCGCTCCCGCCTCATCGCCGGCCCGCCGCCGGTGGAGAAGAACCGCTTGGCGGCGGCGGGCCGCCTCTACGTCTGCAACCACCGCACCCTCCTCGACCCGATCACCGTCGCCGCTGGGCTCAACAAGCCCGTGACCGCCGTGACGTACAGCGTGAGCCCCGTCTCGGAGCTGATCGCGCCCATCCGCACGGCGCGGCTGACGAGGAACCGGGACAAGGACCGGCGGCGCATGGCAGCGCTGCTAGCGCGCGGCGACCTCGTGGTGTGCCCGGAAGGGACGACGTGCCGCGAGCCCTACCTGCTCCGGTTCAGCCCCCTGTTCGCCGAGCTCAGCGGTGAGGTGACCCCCGTCGCGCTTGAGACCCGCGTCGACATGTTCTACGGGACGTCAACCAAGCCCGGGGCCAAGTGGCTCGATCCCTTCTACTTCATGATGAACTCGCGGCCCGAGTACCGCATCGAGTTCCTGGAGCGCGTGGCCACCGCTCCGCCGCCGGCGGTAGGCGAGGAGGCCAGCAAGCAAGCTAGCCACAGCATCGAGGCGGCGAACCGGGTGCAGCGCGTGCTTGGAGAGGCGCTCGGATTCGAGCTCACCGAGCTCACGAGGAAGCACAAGTACGAGATGCTGGCAGAGGTTGATGGTGTCGCGGCCGATGGCGCGAAGAAGTAGGTGTCAGCCTGCATGTTTCATTGTGCACGCAACTATTAATGTGTATTATTGTAAGTGTTGCCGTGTTGGATTCTTTATTTTTTTCTGCCTAAAACATAAGCCAGTGTCATGTGGATGCATACGCACTTTCTTTTATTTCCATGTGTGAAAATTCCAGTACATAATGAAAATAAAAAAAGGAAAAAGATTGTAAATATATAATGTGGATCCAGCGAGCAAAATATAAAGATGTGGATGATCGTATATACAATATACTAGTGGGAGTGCACGTAATAAAAATACAAAAATAGTAAATAAATCATCTCGGCCTCCCACCACCAATTGATCGGCTGCAGAGGACCGTGAAGGATTTGGCCTTCAAAATTAATTTGTTGGATAGGGACCTTGAGAGAATCGTGGTCGGCCCCGACGACGACGGCGGCGGTGACGATGGCGGCTGCGACGGCAGCGACGATGGTAGCCTCGACGGCTTCGGCTCTGACTCCGACTCTGACTCCGACGGCGGGTCTCCTCCGACGGCGACTACCTTTGCTTAACTAATTTGTTCCTCCTCTGTTTGTCATTCTCTGCTTGTTTGACATGTACATGTTCCTCTGTAAATGTGTTCCTCCTGTGTGTTTGTTGAACTTGTGATGAACTAGTAGATCTAAGTGACATGGGTAGATCAATCCGTGTCTCCTACAATGCATTGCAATGTCTATGGTAGCAGTTTACGATGAATTGCAATGTGTATGCCAGAAGTTTGTTACTTTGTTTGTTTCTGTATAGGGCAGCAATTTAGATTGAATTGCAATGTGTATGCTAGAGTTGTGCCAGAAGTTTGTTACTCTGTTTGTGTTAATCTGCATCTCCTTTGCCTCGTGCTGCAATGAAATGTCAGCACAGATGAATTTTGTGACATGTGACGCATTAAGATATGTGACCCAGTTGTCATTCCATCCATTCTTCATTTATACAGTTAAGTCATCAGTGACAATTTTTTCATTCTTCATCCACATAGATGAAGCAAAAGCACCACTTTTAACATCAGAATTACTTCTTTGCAGTATACATCCCTAGTAAACATCCAAATAAACACAAACAACAGCCACAATAATCAAGTTCATCTTCCGGATCACATTGTCCATCTTCTCCTCTAGTGCTTCACTACTAGAAACCCCCCTTTAGATATGCCATATTTAGAGTTAGACACGTTTTGTTTTATCTCTATGTCATTGTAGGCATGCTTTCATAAAGCGTGTTAGAAGCGTCTTCGTACGTACCGCGCCAAATCTTGTAGAGACGAACTCTTTAAACGTAAAGAAACATTTTGTAGACACATTATATGCATATCTAATAAAAACATTACAATCTTGTAGAAACGTGTACAAAACGTCTCTAGTGGTCTAATTACAAATTATAGTAACGCTTTATTATGTGTTAATAAGTGTAGAGACAAACTTGTAGTACATTTATAAAACATGTCTTCTGTTGTTAAAAATCTAAAAATACTTCAGATTTAAGGACACCTATACATGATTTATCATGTGAAATATGTGCGTCGTACAGGATCGAACCCAAGATCTCTCATCTCACACATAGCTTGCTTACCATCTCACCTACACAACAAACTTGACTTACTACATAACATATAGTTTCCTCTTAAGTTTTTCATGAAGGACCATTTAGTACGCTTATTTGGTACGCTTTATGATGTTTCTACTTGCTAGTTATGATTCAAAGCATGTTTAAAAGTGTAACATCTTGAAACATTTTTACAATCATGTAAAAAAAGCATCTTTACAAGATTATAGGCATTATCTGCTATGCTTTTTAACGTACCTAGACAATAATGACGCTTTAAAATGTGGCTAGCTTCGTCTCTTTTTTAAGATGATTTCAATAAAGTCATAAAAGTGTCTTTATAGGGCTACCAACACTGAAAGTGTGTCAAATATCGTGACAGTTTGACATGTTCTCAAAACCATGTCAAAAAGCATCTTTAGGCACTAACATAGAAAGACTTCTAGTGTGCATTACTACTATAACGTAGCTAAGGGGGGGATTTTCTAGTAGTTCTTCCTTCCTCCGCTTGTCCTCCAATGCTTGCCTTTGCTCGCCGCTCCCAATTTGACAATCCACTGAATCAACTACTTCATCGACCACGTCAGCCTAGTTTGACGGTTGAAAAACAATGAAGCCAACATCCTTCTGCATCTGGAGATACTCCTTGGGGAAATGATAATATCCAAAATTCCTTGTGTACTGCAAATCAAAATCACATAAGAAACCTAACCCAGATTTGAGAAACGCAGCACAGACTACCCACCGAGTTCCTTGCACACTTGAAATAAAGATGACCATGGTTTTCACTTTCCTTCTGTGTTCGTCCTTCCACTACCCGAGGCATACCACAGTCCGGGCAAGGGACTAGTGGAAAGCCACTTAGCTCACATACTAGATCCAAGCCGATGGAGTGAATGTGGCTGCTTCAACCACCTTGAACCCTGCTCCTGGAACGTGCACCTCCAGACGAATTGGCGTAGTGCGACATGTGCACGACAATAGGGAAGGACAAGCGGGCGGTGGCGGCAGGCGGGGGCTAGGGCCAAGGCCGGGGCGGATGGATATTCATTCGGTTAGGGGCATTTCAGACAATAGAGCACTTATTGGCGACACAGGTTAGTGTACCAGTGTCACCGAGGCGGATGCACTATGTGAAAACCTCAAATAGGTCACGCAACATTTGTAACGGGCCCTTAACACCTGTTACATGTACTCACATCTGTAATGGTTGTTACTTGGCGCCTGTTACAGATAAGCGCGGCAGGCCGACCCCGGGGCTGGCCTCCGCAACGCTCGTTACCAATGTGGACTTTTGGTAACGGTTTTCTTAAACGCCCCTTACATGAATTCTTTGTAACAAACGTTAAATAGAGCCTGGTACACAAGTTAAATTTATCGGTAACGAGCTAGTAAAGTCCATTACTGATCAACGCCCTATCGGTAATGGGCTATTTAAGTCCGTTACTGATCACTCTGTATTGGTAACATGCTATAAAGTCCGTAACCGATGAGCATTTGACACCCGTTACTAGTTTGATAGCCCAATAATTAAAGTCTCAGAGCACTCAACTACCGTGAAGCGGGAGCGCAGCGTCAGTGAACATATGAGACGGAGGTTTATTAATCATCGTTTCCTTTGAGTCTGTCCTCATTGTCAGGTCAACTCGATCCATCTCTCATTGCTTGCATTTCAACATATAGGCACAATCAATGCAGATATCTTCAGAGACAAAACAGACATCATAAGAGAGATAACTTGTCCACAAAGATGAAGATAACTTGTCCACAGGAATAAAGATAATTATTACAAAAGGTTAACTTGTCTATATATCAAGGTAGGACTTAACTTGTCCATCACATTATTTACTATGGTTGTGCTATCTGACCATACACATCAACAAAGGCATGCCCCTTGAACATCCACAAAAGAATGGCTACTGACCCTGCACATCAACAAGCTTGAACTAGATCATGCCCCATCAGAATTATTGGCTCTTTTTGCAGCCTCTTCGTAAGCAACTATTGACGGTATATATTCGTGTTAAACTTCAAGTGGACTTGCAAGCGGACAAATCCTACATCGTAGTCAAGGGACCCTTCTTCCCTTCATTGATGAACCCAAGGTATCGAATCCGGGCCCAGTTCGGTGCCCCCTTTGCCCTAGGTGTTCGTCTATTTATTGCCTCTTCCTCCGTCCGCCGCCACATCGAACAAATCATTCTACCGACGCCATTCACCAGAAAACCGCTGCCGTAAGATGAGGGAGAGAGTTGGATGAGCTCGTCGCAAGGATCAACGCTGGCGGAGGGAGGAAGCAAGAGGAGGACTCCAAGCCGCTAGCCTAGGGGTGTTCCCAAGCTTCATCGCCGCCATCTTCATCGACGACGTTCTCCGGAGTCTCCATCACCCCTATGTGTTTCAATCCTTGTAAGATGTTGGGGTAATGTCTCTGTTCATGTCGGGCATACACCCCGGGTACCGCAAGGAAGGAAGCAGATAGATTCCTAGTAGAATTCCCCTGTACTCCTACTAGGACTCGCTCTATGTAATCCTACTAGGACTCCTGCCTTGTAACCGACTAGGAACCCGCCCCCTAGACTATATAAAGGAGGGTCGGGTACCTAGCCGAGCATCCACAATCCCTCCGGGGAACAACACCCAAGCGCAGGGCGCAATACTACTCCAAACAGAACGTAGGGTAGCTACTTTGGCTACCCGAACCTGTATAAATCTTGTGTCTTGTGTCCTCGCGCGTACCTTCGGGTTCCAGATCATGGCGATCCCCATATTCTACCTTGCTGCGGGTACCTCCCATGGAGGTCGAGAGGTTTAAACACCGATAGTTCATTCCTAGGGTAAGATGGATACATGTTATATGATCACTACATGAACACTATGCCTTTCGATGCTTAATGGTCTATGTCTATGCAAGTGCTTTATTCACATATGTATGTACAACATGTGTTCTTAGTAGGGTCTGTGGTAATCATGGTGATTAGCTTAACCCTATGGATGCTTAGGTATAGATGCGGTTATACTTGAAAGTGTTTGATTACCTTGCGTAGTGACAGTACGGTGGAGGGAAAAGGCTTAGCAGCCGCATAACCACCATGATGCTAGTGTAGGCAACACCCTTTTCATGTAGTAGATGCATGTTCATGTGATCCTAAACCATAGGGAGGAAACTCTTATCTATCTTAATCTCTCTCTTGTGTCCACCCTTTGCCATCTACTTTAACCTTAAATTTCTTAGATTAACATAGGTTAGATTGTCTTTACCTTTAGATTAATACCACTCTCAAAGGTTTTCCATCAACTAGATTAGTACTTGGTTAAGCGCTAGCAAGTCCCTTGCTCCGCAGATTGACAAGAACCTTGGGGGTCACCCCGTGGTGAAAAAGGTGCAGGTCCGTACGCTTGCGGATCGAAGGTTGTCACGTGTTTCAACCGTTAACAAGCCCCTTTTTCTGGCACCATTGCCGGGGAGCAAGCTAGTTTGCTACGTTTATTCTAGTATTAATTTTGTTGATTACTAACATCTAACCCTCATTTTCTAGAAAAAAAACCATTTGTGTTTTCTTTTTTTATTTTTAGTGCCTAGATGGATTTGTTCACCTCACCTTTGGAGGACGAAGAGATATCGCTAAGGGAGCTAGCAATGCCGTCAGTGGAAGACATTGAGATGCAAAAATCAGATTTGACGCTTGCTACAACCCATTATGAAGTGAAGCTTAGAATTATCAAGTTAGTGGCGACAAAACTGAAGGATCAGATGGCGACTAGAGAGGAGGGGAGTGAATAGGAGCCGGTAAAAATTCTTCTCAAAGAACCCGGCCTATACCCTAGTCAAATCCCGGTCACACACAAGTGATGAATCGAATCACACACCAATCGCCAAGACAACGAGGTTATGGATCAACCTCTAGTCTTAGGAACGATTCCTTGAAGCACACGCGGAAGCACGAAAGAAGGAAGGGAGGAATCGAACCAAGGAACAAAGCACTCAGGCTCTGGCGGACCGTCCGGCCAGGTGGGGCGGACCGTCCGCACGGGCCACGCGGACCGTCCGCCCGCCGCCGCGGGCCCGTCCGCACACACACCGCGGACCGTCCGGCCCTGCGCCGCGGACCGTCCGAAAATGCAAACAGAACCTCCAGAGACGACCTCGAATAACGGACCGTCCGTGGGGAGCACGCGGACTGTCCGCCAGGCACCCACGGACCGTCCGCCTGGTACACGCGGACCGTCCGAAACTTCGCCCAACGAAAACTCAGAGCCACTACGAATCGAAAGCGAAGCCGAGCGAGAACACGAAGAACACGGGAAGAACTCGCTCCTCGCAGACCGTCCGCCGGTCCCTCGCGGACTGTCCGCGCCTCACGGACAGACCTGAAAACAACCCGACCTCGAAGGTCAACTCCCCCAAATCATCATCGGATTTCCCAAACGGTAGAAGCTGTGGAGACAAGGGTTTGGGTACTTGAAAAGCGTCACACAAGGATGCTATAGCCCAAAAATCTTGCCTCCTAACTCCCTAAATCACCGGGAATCGCGAATCCTTGAGCACCACCAAAAGCTTGAGCTCTGACCGAAAATTCTTCAATCGAAGTGGTTTCCCGGCGTTTGAGGGCACAAGATCAATCACAGAGGTGCACAAGGCATCCATACATCTTTCCCTCAAAGAAATCCGGGGAGAAACCCACTCAAATCCGCGGAACCACACCAAGAACAAGAGCACCAAAAACAAGCACACAAAAGACCACGAAAAACACAACGCCGAATCTTCTATACAAACCAGGAAAGATTCACAAGGTCTAGCATGGCGCCCTAGCATCCATCCCTCTCAACAAATCTCACATGAAGCTCTCATGCTAGCCTAGAGAAAAATGGAGAAGAAAAATAGTCCAGGAAAAAGAGAAATGGGAAGGGGGAAATGAAACCCTAAGTCGCGGAGAGAGAGGGCCATCCACACACACTCATGGCTTATATATCGGGTCCCGCCGGTGTGGGAAATGACTCGACTACCCCTAACTCAACTACTGGCGATACAACCCACGCAGGGGCATTTATGTAATGTTTGTGGGTCTTGCCATCGAACGGCCACACCTTCGCCGCACCCCGCGTCCTCCCGACGCAAGCCATGCGATCCCACCGCGTGTCCTCCGCTTCGAAGCTTCCCGACACGCCCGGATCCCGTCTCCGTCGTGTTGGGTCTTCGGACTTGGTTTTGAGGCCCAAACCAAGAAAACGTCCTCCGATGGTTTTGTGGGCAAACCACCAAACCCTACGTGCTCGGCCCGGCCTCCCGCCAAGCCTCTTGACTCGACCGCCACCGTGCACCGGCTCAGTCGTCCATGACTTCGTCTTGCTCGTCTCGCCACCATGTGGCCCGCCCCTAGTCCTGTCGTCCACCGGGTCCCTCGAACCGAGCCTACTTGTCTCTCCATCTCCCGGAGGCCCCTCAAGGCTGAAGACCTTTCGCGCCCGTTCTTCACCTGCAACAACACGAACTAGGACGCGGCCTACACCACGCGCACCGAGCCAAGAGTCGGTCCAACACCCATTGTCAATCACTCATCACTGAGGAGCGGTCATCCATCGACCACCGGGACGCTCCTGGTCCTCAATCTCCCCCTTGATGAGTGCATTGACAACACACAACGCGAAATGAAATTCAGAGAAAGAAAGAAAGAAGAAAGAAAAAAACAAAGAAGCTCAACTCATGACCAAAACCAAAGAAAGGTAAAGAAAGGTCACAAGCCGAGCAAACCACAAACTCCACACTGAAAACGGCAAGAAAGCTCCTCTCGAACAAATGCAAGCTCCCCCTGAACATGTGGATGCAAACTTCCAAATTTTAGCTCACCTCTTCTGAATTTTCATTAAGCTCACCTCTTCTCCCCCTTGTTGACAATGTATGAATCAAGGTGAAAATGCAGAAATGCAAAACAAAGCATATAAACAGCTACATGAGCTTCTCAAATAGGCCAAATTTAGTGTCAAAGGCTAGAAATGATACAAAGAGCCTATATATGAATCATAGCATAGTCAAAGCATTGCCACAAGTAATATATGGAAATATAGGCATGTGACGAAACAAATTTTCAGATTTGAATAATTATATCAAAAGATGGCTCACTTCAAATGTAAAAGACTATCCATGTCATATTCGAGCCAAAAACATGCATATCATCCAGAGATCATACAAGGATATCCAATTCTCAACAAAAGATCATTGCAAACACCCATAAAGCAAAGCATGTCATGTTAAAGCTCATGAGCCATGTGTCCACTTCGGGGAGACTTCTCCACTGGTGAACATCATGCAACATGTTTTGCACCCATGTGTGAAAGATAAGACATTTTAAGCATAAACATGATGGATGGAGCATTTTTCGAGGATACACACTTCTTTTCAAGATTAAATCATTTCATGGTACATGAAGTGCCTTTGTGGCAAAAAGAAGCTTATGCTCCTCCATGTATGCAACGTAGGCTAAACATTCACAATGATATTCGGCCTTTGGCCCAAAAGCAAGACAAAGATATCCAAGCACAATCTAAGCATAGAAAGCACATTTAGACCAAAACATGACATGGATACACTACTACACATGAGTGAAGCACATTTCATCAAATTTAGTTAAGATTAGCATTTGATTCAAAAAGAGGCTATCTCACAACACATATTTCTCAAATATTCCAAGAGCATAGCCTCACATAGCCATTTCTCCACACATACGACCAATATCTCACAAATAGCCAAAGAGACCCGAATAAGGCATATAAAAGAAGCTTATCATCCTACAATGCAATATGATACAAATGCAACATGATATATGACAAGATGGCTATCTTACCATGGTTTATACATCAAGCAAAGCATGTATATACATCAAAGTAAACAAGGTATGATACATATGGTACAAAAAGAAAAACCCCCAAGAATCAACTAGAAAGGGCAACAAACCCCAAGTTCCCCCCGCAAGCGCACAAATGTAGCTTGGTCGAGAGGCTTTGTGAAAATGTCTGCAAGATGATCTTGGGTAGGGACATGGCTCAACACAATGGTCCCTTTCTCCACATTGTCTCTCAAGAAATGGTACCTCACCTCTATATGTTTGGTTCCGGAGTGAAGCACAAGGTTTTTCGCTACGCTTATGGCACTAGTGCTATCACAAAGAAGTGGGATCTAGGTGCACTCCTCACCAAAGTCTCTCAAAGTGTATGAAATCCACAACAGCTGGGAACAACAACTCGTGGCTGCAACATACTCTGCCTCGGTGGTAGACTGAGCTACACTAGACTGCTTGCGGGAAGACCACGAAACCAACGAGGACCCAAGAAACTGACAGGAACCAGAAGTAGACTTCCACT
This sequence comes from Cenchrus americanus, assembly GCA_947561735.1. Classification (NCBI taxonomy): domain Eukaryota; kingdom Viridiplantae; phylum Streptophyta; class Magnoliopsida; order Poales; family Poaceae; genus Cenchrus; species Cenchrus americanus. The sequence continues at coordinate 156,023,615 of OX387242.1, read as the reverse complement.
CGACTCGACAACCAGCAAAATCCGCATCAGAAAAACCATGAAGAGAAAGAGTCGAAGAGGAAGAATACCAAAGACCAAGACCAGGGGCAGACTGTAGGTACCTGAAAATCCTCTTGACGGCCTGTCGATGTGATGTCCTCAGCGAAGCCTGAAAACGAGCGCACAGACACACACTGAACTGTATGTCTGGCCTCGTCGCCGTCAAGTAGAGAACGGAGCCGATCATGCTCCTGTACTCCCGCTGGTCCACTGGTTCTCCGTTCTCATCCGCATCCAAAGTGGCCGTACTCCCCATGGGTGTCGACATAGGCTTCACATCTTGCATCTCAAACTTCCTCAGCATGTCCTTCGTGTACTTGGTCTGATGTACAAATGTTCCGTCCTTCACTTGCTTGATCTGCAACCCGAGAAAGTATTGCAACTCGCCCATCATGCTCATCTCGAATTCCCTGCTCATCTCATCTGCAAACTTGGCAATAAGGTTATGTGACGAGCCACCAAAGACAATATCATCCACGTATATCTGCACAATCAACAAGTCATTTCCATGCTTGAGGAGAAAAAAGGTCCTATCCACGGTACCCATCAGAAACCCTCTGCTCACCAGAAAACCTCTCAATCTCCCATACCAAGCACGGGGCGCCTGTTTCAAGCCATACAAAGCCCTTTTCAACTTGTACACCCTGTGGGGGTACAACTCGCTCTCAAACCCAGGTGGCTGCTTCACATACACCTCCTCCTCTATGACCCCATTCAGAAAAGCACTTTTCCCATCCATTTGAAACAACTTGAACCCTTTAGCCACGAAAAAGGCTAGAAGGATTCGAATTGCCTCAAGACGGGCCACAGGAGCAAAGGTCTCCTCATAGTCGATCCCGTCCTTCTGACTATATCCCTGAGTAACAAGTCTGGACTTGTTCCTCACAACTATCCCATTCTCTCCCTCTTTGTTCTTCCAAACCCACTTGGTTCCTATAGGATGGCAATTTGGAGGTGGTTCAACTAACTCCCACACCTGGTTCCTCTCAAAGTTTTCCATCTCCTCATGCATAGAATTAACCCAGTTTGCATCAGATAAAGCATGTCCAATGTCCTTGGGCTCAAAGGTGGCAACAAATGCAGCATGAGCGAAATGAGAGGAATTTCTAGACCTTGACCGCGTAGTACGTTCATCGATGTCCCCAATGATCCTCGATAGGGGATGCACTTCTTGAATCTGCCGGGGAGCCTCACGCCTCGAGACTCCTCCCCCTCAACTTCATCTTCTCTCACCTGGTCCTCTTGTCGCACCGTCGTTGGCCATGATGTAGACGGTCCACCCTCCGTAGTGGTCGTAGGGGAAGTAGTGGGTACACACTCAGCATCAGGCACATGGTTCTCTCCATCATCATCTCCAGCGTCATCCTTCTCCTCTTCAAAGAGGTCCTCGGCCATCTCCTCATCACCTGCACATTCAAAACCAAGAGAGGTACATGGCATTGTCTCGTCGAAGGTTACCTCGCAAGTCTCCATGATTTTGTTAGTCTCAAGGTTAAGCACCCTATAGGCTCTAAAATGGTTAGCATATCCAAAGAAAATCCTATCACTAGACCTAGCCTCAAACTTGTCGAGTTTTCCCTTCTTAAGAATAAAGCATTTGCAACCAAAAACTCGGAAATGACTCACCTTGGGTGCCCGACCATGCATAAGCTCATAATAGGTCTTCTTCTTGAAAGCTCGCAATAAAATCCTGTTGGAAACATGACAAGCCGTATTGACCGCCTCAGCCCAAAACCTCCTAGGAGTCCTGTGCTCATCGAGCATCGTCCTAGCCGTCTCACAAAGAGTCCGATTTTTCCTTTCCACAACTCCATTTTGAGGGGGCACATAAGGGGTCGAATACTGATGTTCAAGACCCAGATCACGATAGAAGGCATCAAAACGAGAGTTCTTGAACTCTGAGCCATTATCACTGCGGATAGCTCGAATAGCATTCCCATGCCTCTCGTTTTTCAACCTCACGATCAGATCTCAAACAAAACCAAATGTCTCCCTCTTGTCTTCCAAGAAAAACACCCAAGCATAGCGAGAGTAATCGTCCACCACAACAAGGACATACCACTTCCCACCCACCGAGCGAACTCGAGCTGGCCCAACAAGGTCCATATGCAACAGCTCTGTCGGACGCTCGGTCATGACATCGGTCAAGGGTGGATGGGGATTGCTAGCATCTTGCCATGCCTACACGGAGCACAAACCAAATCCTTCTCAAGCTTCAACCTCGGCAATCCTCGGACAAGGTCAAGACCACTTAAGCGGGAAACCAAATCAAAGCTCAAGTGACCCAACCGCTTATGTTATTTCCACAAAACAGAAGAAAGACCAGCCATCAAACAGCGAGCAGGACCCAAAGAACCAGAGAAATCAGCCCTGAAAATCTGACCCTCGGGGATGATCATACAGACAAGATCACCTCGAGAATCCAGCAAACGAGACTCACCAGACTTGAAACGCACCTCAAAACCTTCATCAAGCAACTGAGAAACCGAAAGCAAATTGAAACCCAAAGACTTCACAAGAGAAACCCTCTTCAACGTTACCTTGTCACTCACATGCACAACACTCTCAGAAATCACCCTTCCTCGTCCATTGTCCCCAAATGTGATGTACATCTTTTCCTTCACTTGGGTGAGGCTGGAGAACCACTTCTTATCTCCGGTCATGTGTCGGGAACATCTGGAGTCGATCAACCAAATGTTCTCCGAGGCTCCTGCCTGTAGTCAGAAACAAGAACGAGAATGAGCTAACGACTCGACACTGGGGTTAGCACACAGAAAGTTGAACCACTGTTGAGCCATCTGCTCAAAAGAGGGGTTAGCAAACATCATTCCCTTGCCACCAAACTTCCCATGTCCCATGGAAGGAGTACGAGCACCACGAGGGGGAAAACGTGGTCGGTAGTTCCTCTAGAACCCAAAGCTGCGATCATCTCCCCTAAACCCGTATTGAGGACGAGTAGGGGGACGTCCAGCAAAACCACCACGAGCCCGACCAAACCTCTCACCAGCACGCACACCATCATCTCTCCTAACAAACCTCTCACCACCACCTCTCTGTGGGAACCTACCACCCTGAGCTCCAACTCTACCAACACTCCTCACACTTCCCACACCCCGTGGAAGTGGCACTCTAGGCTCAGGAATACCATGAGACTGGCGATACCTGTCCTGGTTTGCTTGCTCCCTAGCAAGCCTCTCATCCCTCTTCCTCTTGTAGCAAAACTCTGCTAGATGCTTCTCTTTGCCACAATACTCACACCTTAAGGGGATGGGTTTTGGTTTTGGCTCTGGCTTCTCTCTAGGCTTCTCACCCTTCTCACTCACAAACTTCACCGGTTTCTGGAAGTCATTTGTCTTATGTGGGAATTTGGGTGGATCTTGGGTTGTGTCAAGCTTGTTGCAAAGGTGGTTGGGCTTTGGTGTGAAAGAGTTCTTGGGTGCTTTTGGAAGTGGGACTTGGATGTCTCCGATCACCTCAAACTCGGGGTTAGACTCAACACACTTCTCATACACACTCTCCCCACTGTTTTCTCCCACTTTCTCACCCAACTTCTCAAAACCCAAACCACGACCATCCGCTCTCTTGAACTCCTCAATCATGATTTTCAATTGAGGTTCCTGCCCAGACAACCAACCCAACACCTTCCTCAATAAGTCACTCTCCTCGTAGATGACATCCAAACGGGAAGTAAGTTCAAGATTGCGCAATGTAACTTCATCACAGCTAGTGCATGCATTGCCAAAAGGAGATTTCAAAGAAGCTTCCAAAGTTCTAATAGTAGAACAAGCATCAACAAGCTTAGCATGCATAGTAGGACATGATTTACAAGCACCAAGCAAAGTGGGTCTAGCTTTAAGCTCATCATACTCAGTCCTAAGAGCATCTAGTTTAGCCAAAGTGGAAGCATTCTTCTCATTAAGCAACTTGATCTCATTCAACCATGCATCACACTCAAGACACTCAACATCATCAGGAGTAGTAGGAGCAAGTTTCAAAGGGTCTGTGGACCAGGAGCGTCCCAGTGGTCGATGGATGACCGCTCCTTAGTGATGAGTGATTGACAACGGGTGTTGGACTGACTCTTGGCTTAGTGCGCAGGTGTAGGCTGCGGCCTAGTTCGTGTTGTTGCAGGTGAAGAACGGGCGCGAAAGGTCTTCAGCCTTGAGGGGCCTCCGGGAGATGGAGAGACAAGTAGGCTCGGTTCGAGGGACCCGGTGGACAGCGGGACTGGGTGCGGGCCACATGGTGGCGACACAAGCAAGACGAAGTCATGGACAAGTGAGCCGGTGCACGGTGGCGGTCAAGTCAAGTGGTTTGGCGGGAGGCCGGACCGGGCACGCGGGGTTTGGTGGTTTGCCCACAAAACCATCGGCGGACGGTTTCTTGGTTTGGGCCTCAAAACCAAGTCCGAGGGCCCAACACGACGGAGACGGGATCCGGGCGTGTCGGGAAGCTTCGAAGCGGAGGACACGCGGCGGGATCGCATGGCTTGCGTCGGGAGGACGCGGGGTGCGGCAAAGGCGTGGCCGTCCGATGGCAAGACCCACATACATTACCAAAATGCCCCTACGTGGGTTGTATCGCCAGTAGTGTAGTTAGGGGTAGTCGAGTCATTTACCACTCCGGCGGGACCTGATATATAAGCCTGGAGTGTGTGTTGATGGCTCTCTCTCTCCGGGACTTAGGGTTTCATTTCCCCCCTTCTCTTTCTCATTTTCGTAGTTTTTTTCTTCCTATTTTCTCTAGGCTAGCATGAGAGCTTCATGAGAGATTTGTTGAGAGGGATGGATGCTAGGGCGGCATGCTAGACCTTGTGAATCTTTCCTGGTTTGTATAGAAGATTCGGGGTTGTTTTTCGTGCCTTTTTGTGCCTATTTTCGTGCCTTTGTTCTCGGTGCGATTCCGCGGATTTGAGTGAGTTTCTTCCCGGATTTCTTTGAGGGAAACATGGATAGATGTCTTGTGCATCTTTGTGCTTGATCTTGTGCCCTCAAACGCCGGAAACTACTTCGATTCGTGAGTTTTCGTTCGGTGCTCTAGGTTTTGGTGGTGCTCAAAGGATTCGCGATTCCCGGTGATTTAGGGAGTTAGGAGGCAAGATTTTTGGGCTATAGCATCCTTGTGTGACGCTTTTCAAGTACCCAAACCCTTGTCTCCACGGCTTCAACCGTTTGGGAAATCCGATGATGATTTGGGGGAGTTGACTTTCGAGGTCGGGCATTTTTCGTTCGTCCGAGCCTCGCGGACGGTCCGCGGCCTCCGGCGGACGGTCCGCGCGGGTCAAGTTCGTCCCGTGTTCTTCGTGTTCTTGCTCGTCCTTTGTTTCGATCCGTTGTGATTTTGGTTTTTGGTTGGACGAAGTTTCGGACGGTCCGCGGTGTCGGGCGGACGGTCCGCGGGTGCTTGGCGGACGGTCCGCGTGCTCCCCGCGGACGGTCCGTGGCACCGGGTGTCTTTGGGTCGTTCGTGTAAATTAACGGACGGTCCGCGGCTAAGGCCGGACGGTCCGCGGTCCGGGGTGCGGACGGTCCGCGATACCCCGGCCGGACGGTCCGCGCGGCTCTTGCGGACGGTCCGCCCCCCCTTGCGCGGACGGTCCGCCGAGCTCGTGTGCTTTGCTTCTTGGTTCGATTCCTTCCTCCCTTTCTAGTGCTTCCGCGTGTGCTTTGAGGAATCGTTCCTAAGGCTAGAGGTTGATCCATAACCTCGTGGTCTTGGCGATTGGTGCGTGATTCGATCCATCGCTTGTGTGTGGCCGGGGTTTGAGTAGGACATAGGCCGGGTTCTTTGGGAAGAATTTTTACCGGCTCCTATTCACTCCCCCCCTCTCTAGTCGCCATCTGATCCTTCAATTGGTATCGAGCTTGGTGCGGATTCTTTGCGACTTTGACAAGTCTCGAATCCTAAGATGGCGTACGTTGAGCGGGGCGGTCCGCCGCACTTCGATGGCAAGGGTTACCACAAGTGGGCGGCTCGTATGATGATCTTTCTTCGAGGAAAGTTTGTTGGATTTTATTGTGCTTGACAAGACATATGCTATTCGGTCAACATCCATACTCTTATGGTGACCGATGCCGATGCCAAGGCCAAGTATGAGGCTAATGCAAAAGCCGTTGATCACTTGTGCCGGAGTTTGTGTGATCCGCAGTTTGAGCGTGTTCGCCATTTGAATCTTGCTTGGCAAATTTGGGAAAAGTTGTTGGTTGCTCACGGTGGTGATAACCATGTGAAGGCTCGCCTCTTTGTCTCTTACCGGATGCAATATGAGAATTTCACTCCACTTCCCGGTGAGGACATTGATGCGATGTTTCGAGAGGTTCACCGCCATCGTGAACAACATGAAGGCAAATGTTGAGGATTTTCCGTATTCCGAGCATGATCGGGCTTTGAAGCTCTTGCATGTCTTGGATCCAAATGTTTGGGGTGCTAAGGTTGAGGCCATCAAGGAGTCCGGGAATTATTTGACTATTGAGTTGGATGACCTCTTTTCTAAGCTCAAGTCGGCCGAGGTTGACGGGGAAGCCGCCTGTCCAAGCACGAGGGCTCGACCGACCATAGTCTTGCTCTTGTGGGAGGATCAAAGGGCAAATCTAACCCTTCCTCGTCGACGAGTTTTCTTTGTCCTCTCTTATGTCCATTCCGGATGAGGAGTTTGATGTCTTGGGCGAGGAGGAGCGGCTTTGCTCTCAAGAAGATTTGAACGACTACACGAGAGTCGGAGGAACGCAAGGCGGAGCTCGGGGACGTGCTACAAGTGTGGCAAGCGTGGCCACTTCATCGCCGAGTGCCGGAAGCGGAGGAGAACAAGTACAAGGTGAACGAGTACAAGGCGCACCCGAGGCGTGAAGACAAGTACTCCTCCAAGGGCAAGCACTTCAACAAGTCCAAGAGCAAGGACAAGGACAAGCGGCGACCGAGCAAGAGCACCTACAAGAAGAACAAGGCAAGAGCGATGGTGGCCGGTGCGAGCGACGTCGACTCAAGCTCAAGCGAGGAGCGATCAAGCTCGAGCGGCGAAGATGAAGACGCCGGGAGGCGCGGTGGCAAGAAGAGTGCAAGCCGGAACCTCGGCGGGCCGAGCCGTGTGGCGCTCGAGGGCTTTTGTGGCATGGCCCATAGCTCGAGCAGCAAGAAGAGTGTGAAGGAAGACGGCGACTCCGACTCGGAGGATGAGGTAAACCGTGATCCCGACTCTTTGCTTGCCGAGATTGCTAGGTTGAATGGTTTGCTTGATAACCGTGATAGTGTGCTTGAGAGATGCCAAAAAGATGAGGAAAGATCTTAGGGCTCGGCTTGAGAATGCTAGTGAGAAAGTAGGAGAGTTAGAGTCAAAATTGCTTGAATTGAAACTTGAGAATGACTCTTTGAAACTTGCTCCTACTTCTCCTGATGATGTTGAATGTGTTGAATGTGATGCTTGGTTGAATGAGATTAAACTGCTTAATGAGAAGAATCCTTCTATTTTGGCTCAACTAGATGCTCTTAGGACTGAACACGATGAGCTTAAGGCTAGACCTACTTTGCTTGGTGCTTGCAAGTCATGTCCTACTATGCATGCTAAGCTTGTCGATGCTCGTTCTACTATTAGCTCTTTAGAAGCATCTTTGAAATCTCCTGTTGCAAATGCATGTTCTAGTTGTGATGAAGTCACTTTGCGTAATCTTGAACTTACTTCCCGTTTGGATGTCATTTATGAGGAAAATGATTATTTGAGGAAAGTGTTGGGTTGGTTGTCTGGGCAGGAACCTCAGTTGAAAATCATGATTGAGGAGTTCAAGAGGGCTGATGGTCGTGGTTTGGGGTTTGAGAAGTTGGGTGAGAAAGTGGGAGAGAACGGCGGGGAGAGTGTGTACGAGAAGTGTGTTGAGTCTAACCCCGAGTTTGAGGTGATCGGAGAGATCCAAGTCCCACTCCCAAAAGCACCCAAGAACTCTTTCACACCAAAACCCAACCACCTTTGCAACAAGCTTGACACAACCCAAGATCCACCCAAATTCCCACCTAAGACAAATGATTTCCGAAACCGAGTGAAGTTTGTGGGTGAGAAGGGTGAGAAGCCTAGAGAGAAGCCGAGCCAAAACCAAAACCCATCCCCTTCAGGTGTGAGTATTGTGGCAAGGAGAGGCATCTTGCGGAGTTTTGCTACAAGAGGAAGAGGGATGAGAGGCTTGCTAGGGAGCAAGCAAACCAGGACAGGTATCGCCAGTCTCGCGGTATTCCTGAGCCTAGAGTGCCACTTCCACGGGGTGTGGGAAGTGTGAGGAGTGTCGGCAGGTTCCCACAGAGAGGTGGTGGGGGTGAGAGGTTTGTCAGGAGAGATGATGGTGTGCATGCTGGTGAGAGGTTTGGTCGGGCTCGTGGTGGTTTTGCTGGACGTCCTCCTACTCGTCCTCGCTACGGGTTCGGGGGAGATGATCGCAGCTTTGGGTTCCGGAGGAACTACGGACCACGTTTTCCCCCTCGTGGTGCTCGTACTCCTCCCATGGGACATGGGAAGTTTGGTGGCAAGGGAGTGATGTTTGCTAACCCCTCTTTTGAGCGAGATGGCTCGACACCGGTTTAACTTTCTCTGTGCTAACCCCGGTGTCGAGTCGCTAGCTCATTCTCGTTCTTGTTTTTGACTGCGGGCGGGGAGGCTTGGAGAACATTTGGTTGATCGACTCCGGGTGTTCTCGACACATGACCGGAGATAAGAAGTGGTTCTCCGCTCTCACCCCGGTGAAGGAAAAGATGTACATTACATTTGGGGACAATGGACGAGGTAGGGTGCTTTCGAGAGGGTGTTGTGCATGTGAGTGACAAGGTAACGTTGAAGAGAGTGGCTCTTGTGAAGTCTTTGGGTTTTAATTTGCTTTCGGTTTCTCGGTTGCTTGATGAGGGTTTTGAGGTGCGTTTCAAGTCCGGCGAGTCTCGTTTGTTTGATTCTCGAGGTGATCTTGTCCGTATGATCATCCCCGAGGGTCGATTTTCGTGGCTGATTTTTCTCGTTCTTTGGGTCCTCGCTTTCGCCGTTTGATGGCCGGTCCGTCTTCTGATTTGTGGAAATGGCATAGGCGGTTGGGACACTTGAGCTTTGATTTGGTTTCCCGCTTGAGTGGTCTTGACCTTGTCCGAGGATTGCCGAAGTTGAAGTTTGAGAAGGATTTGGTTTGTGCTCCTTGTAGGCATGGTAAGATGGTAGCCACTCCCCATCCACCCCTGACCGATGTCATGACCGAGCGTCCTACAGAGCTGTTGCATATGGACCTTGTTGGGCCAGCTCGAGTTCGCTCGGTGGGTGGGAAGTGGTATGTCCTTGTTGTGGTGGACGATTACTCTCGCTATGCCTGGGTGTTCTTCTTGGAGGATAAGAGTGAGACTTTTGGGTTTGTTCGAGATCTGATCGTGAGGTTGAAAAACGAGAGGCATGGGAATGCTATTCGAGCTATCCGCAGTGATAATGGCTCTGAGTTCAAGAACTCTCGTTTTGATGCCTTTTGTCGTGATCTAGGTCTTGAACATCGGTATTCGACCCCTTATGTGCCCCCTCAAAATGGAGTCGTGGAAAGGAAAAATCGGACTCTTTGTGAGATGGCTAGGACGATGCTCGATGAGCACGGGACTCCTAGGAGGTTTTGGGCCGAGGCGGTCAATACAGCTTGTCATGTTTCCAATCGGATTTTATTGAGAGCTTTCAAGAAGAAGACCTGTTACGAGCTTATGCATGGTCGGGCACCCAAGGTGAGTCACTTCCGAGTTTTTGGCTGCAAGTGTTTTATTTTGAAGAAGGGAAAACTCGACAAGTTTGAGGCTAGGTCTAGTGATGGTATTTTCTTTGGATATGCTAACCACTCTAGAGCCTATAGGGTGCTTAACCTTGAGACTAACAAAATCATGGAGACTTGCGAGGTAACCTTCGACGAGACAATGCCATGTACCTCTCTTGGCTTTGAATGTGCAGGTGATGAAGAGATGGCCGAGGACCTCTTTGAAGAGGAGAAAGATGAAGCTGGAGATGATGATGGGGAGAACCATGCGCCTGAAGCTGAGCATGTACCCACTACTTCCCCTACGACCACTTTGGAGCATGGACCGTCTACTTCATGGACAACGACGGTACAACAAGAGGACCAGGCGAGAGAAGCTGACATTGAGGGGGAGGTAGTCTCGAGGCGTGAGGCTCCCCGGCGGATTCAAGAAGTGCATCCCCTGTCGAAGATCATTGGAGACATCAATGAACGCACTACACGGTCGAGGTCCAGGAATTCCTCTCATTTTGCTCATGCTTGCTTTTGTTGCTACTTTTGAGCCCAAGGACATTGGACATGCTTTATCCGATGCAAACCGGGTCAATTCTATGCATGAGGAGTTGGAAAACTTTGAGAGGAACCGGTGTGTGTGGGAGTTAGTTGAACCACCTCCAAATTGCCATCCCATAGGAACCAAGTGGGTTTGGAAGAACAAAGAGGGAGAGAATGGGATGGTTGTGAGGAACAAGTCCGGACTTGTTGCTCGGGGGTTTAGTCGAAGGAGGGGATCGACTACGAGGAGACCTTTGCTCCCGTGGCCCGTCTTGAGGCAATTCGGATCCTTCTAGCCTTTGCCGTGGCTAAAGGGTTCAAGTTGTTTCGGATGGACGTGAAGAGTGCTTTTCGAATGGGGTCATAGAGGAGGAGGTGTATGTGAAGCGACCACCCGGGTTTGAGAGCGAATTGTACCCACACGGGGTATACAGGTTGAAAAGGGCTCGTATGGGTTGAAACAGGCGCCCCGTGCTTGGTATGGGAGATTGAGAGGTTTTCTTTTGAGCGAGAGGGTTTGTGATGGGTACCGTGGATAGAACCTTGTTTCTCCTCAAGCATAGGAATGACTTGCGATTGTTCGGATATACGTGGATGATATTGTCTTTGGTGGCTCGTCACATAACCTTGTTGCCAAGTTTGCGGATGAGATGAGCAGGGGAGTTCGAGATGAGCATGATGGGCGAGTTGCGGTATTTTCTCGGGATGCGGATCAAGCAAGTGAAGGACGGTACATTTGTGCACCGGACCAAGTACACGAAAGACATGCGAGGAAGTTCCGGATGCAAGATGTGAAGCCGATGTCGACTCCCATGGGGAGTACGGCCACTTTGGATGCGGATGAGGATGGAGAACCGGTGGACCGGCGGGAGTACAGGAGCATGATCGGCTCCCTCCTCTACTTGACGGCGACGAGGCCGGACATACGGTTCGGCCGTGTGTCCGTGCGCTCGTTTTCGAGCTTCGCCGAGGACATCACATCGACGGCCGTCAAGAGGATTTTCGGTACCTACGACCGCCCTCGGTCTTGGCCTTTGGTATTCTTCCTCCTCGACTCGTCTCTTCATGGTTTTTCCGATGCGGATTTTGTCGGTTGTCGAGTCGAGAGGAAGTCTACTTCGGCACTTGTCGGTTTCTTGGTTCTTCGTTGGTCTCATGGTCTTCCCGCAAGCGCCTAGTGTAGCTCGGTCTACCACGGAGGCGGAGTATGTTGCTTGCCGCTAGTTGTTGCTCCCGCTTGTTGTGGATTTCATACACTTTGAGAGACTTTGGTGAGGAGTGCACCCGCATCCCACTTCTTTGTGATAGCACCAGTGCCATAAGCGTAGCCAAAAATCCAGTGCTTCACTCCAGAACCAAACATATAGAAGTGAGGTATCATTTCTTGAGGGACAATGTGGAGAAAGGAACCATTGTTTTGAGCCATGTCCCTACCCAAGATCAGCTAGCCGACATCTTTACAAAGCCTCTCGACCAAGCTACTTTTGTGCGCTTGCGGGGGGAACTTGGGGTTTGTTGCCCTTTCTAGTTGATTCTTGGGAGATTTCCTTTTTGTACCATATGTATCATACCATGTTTATTTTGATGTATATACATGATTTGCTTGATGTATAAACCATGGTAGGATAGCCATCTTGTCATATATCTTGTTGCATTTGTGTCATATTGCATTTTAGGATGATGAGCTTCTTTTTATATGCCATATTTGAGTCTCTTTGGCTATTTGTGAGATATTGGTTATATGTGTGGAGAAATGGTGTTATGAGGCTATGCTCTTGGAATATTTGAGATATATGTGTGGTGAGATAGCTTCTTTTGAAATAAATGCTAAATTGACTAATTTTTGATGAAATTTGCTCCACTCGTGTGTAGTTGTGTATCCATGTCACAGTTTGGTCTAAATGTGCTTTTCATGCTTAGATTGTGCTTGGATGCCTGTTCTTGCATTTGGGCCAAAGGCCGAATATCATTGTGAATGTTTAGCCTATGTTGCATTCATGGGGGAGCATAAGCTTCTTTTTGCCGCAAAGGCACTTCATGTACCATGAAATGACTTAATCTTGAAAAGAAGTGTAAAATGCCTGAAAAATGCTCCATCCATCATGTCTATGCTTAAAATGTCTTATCTTTCACATATGGGTGCAAAACATGTTGCATGATGTTCACCAGAGGAGAAGTCTCCCCGAAGTGGACACATGGCTCATGAGCTTTGACATGACATGCTTTGCTTTATGGGTGTTTGCCATGATCTTTTGCTGAGAATTTGTCATCCTTGTATGATCTTTAAATGGTATGCATGTTTGTGGCTCAAGTGTGACATGGATAGGCCTTTACATGTGAAGCGAGTCTTCTTTTGGTAAAACCTTGCTTAAATCCGAAAATTTTGCTTTGTCACATGCTTGTATTTTCATATATTACTTGTGGCAATGCTTTGACTATGCTATGATTCATGTGTGTGATCTTTGTCTCATTTTTAGCCTTTGACACTAGATTTGGCCTATTTGAGAAGCTCATGTAGATGTTTATATGCTTTGCTTTGCATTTCGCATTTTCACCTTGATTCATACATTGTCAACAAGGGGGAGAAAAGGTGAGCTTAATGAAAATTCGTAAAAAAGGTGCTGAAATTTGGAAGTGTGCATCCACATGTTCGGGGGAGGCATTTGTTCGGGGGGAGCTTTCTTGCTGTTTTCGGTGTGGATTTTGTGCTTTGCTTAGCTTGTGACCTTTCTTCGCCTTTCTTCGGTTTTGGTCATAAGTTGAGCTTCTTTGTTTTTCTTTCTTCTTTCTTTTCTCTTTTACTCTGAATTTCATTTCGCGTTGTGTGTTGTCAATGCACTCATCAAGGGGGAGATTGTGGACCAGGAGCGTCCCAGTGGTCGATGGATGACCGCTCCTTAGTGATGAGTGATTGACAACGGGTGTTGGACTGACTCTTGGCTTAGTGCGCAGGTGTAGGCTGCGGCCTAGTTCGTGTTGTTGCGGGTGAAGAACGGGCGCGAAAGGTCTTCGACCTTGAGGGGCCTCCGGGAGATGGAGAGACAAGTAGGCTCGGTTCGAGGGACCGGTGGACGGCGGGACTAGGTGCGGGCCACATGGTGGCGACACAAGCAAGACGAAGTCATGGACAAGTGAGCCGGTGCACGGTGGCGGTCAAGTCAAGTGGTTTGGCGGGAGGCCGGACCGGGCACGCGGGGTTTGGTGGTTTGCCCACAAAACCATCGGCGGACGGTTTCTTGGTTTGGGCCTCAAAACCAAGTCCGAGGGCCCAACACGACGGAGACGGGATCCGGGCGTGTCGGGAAGCTTCGAAGCGGAGGACACGCGGCGGGATCGCATGGCTTGCGTCGGGAGGACGCGGGGTGCGGCAAAGGCATGGCCGTCCGATGGCAAGACCCACATACATTACCAAAATGCCCCTACGTGGGTTGTATCGCCAGTAGTGTAGTTAGGGGTAGTCGAGTCATTTACCACTCCGGCGGGACCTGATATATAAGCCCGGAGTGTGTGTTGATGGCTCTCTCTCTCCGGACTTAGGGTTTCATTTCCCCCCTTCTCTTTCTCATTTTCGTAGTTTTTTTCTTCCTATTTTCTCTAGGCTAGCATGAGAGCTTCATGAGAGATTTGTTGAGAGGGATGGATGCTAGGGCGGCATGCTAGACCTTGTGAATCTTTCCTCGGTTTGTATAGAAGATTCGGGGTTGTTTTTCGTGCCTTTTTGTGCCTATTTTCGTGCCTTTGTTCTCGGTGCGATTCCGCGGATTTGAGTGAGTTTCTTCCCGGATTTCTTTGAGGGAAACATGGATAGATGTCTTGTGCATCTTTGTGCTTGATCTTGTGCCCTCAAACGCCGGAAACTACTTCGATTCGTGAGTTTTCGTTCGGTGCTCTAGGTTTTGGTGGTGCTCAAAGGATTCGCGATTCCCGGTGATTTAGGGAGTTAGGAGGCAAGATTTTTGGGCTATAGCATCCTTGTGTGACGCTTTTCAAGTACCCAAACCCTTGTCTCCACGGCTTCAACCGTTTGGGAAATCCGATGATGATTTGGGGGAGTTGACTTTCGAGGTCGGGCATTTTTCTGTTCTGTCCGAGCCTCGCGGACGGTCCGCGGCCTCCTGGCGGACGGTCCGCGCGGGTCAAGTTCGTCCCGTGTTCTTCGTGTTCTTGCTCGTCCTTTGTTTCGATCCGTTGTGATTTTGGTTTTTGGTTGGACGAAGTTTCGGACAGTCCGCGGTGTCGGGCGGACGGTCCGCGGGTGCTTGGCGGACGGTCCGCGTGCTCCCCGCGGACGGTCCGTGGCACCGGGTGTCTTTGGGTCGTTCGTGTAAATTAACGGACGGTCCGCGGCTAAGGCCGGACGGTCCGCGGTCCCGGTGCGGACGGTCCGCGATACCCGGCCGGACGGTCCGCGCGGCTCTTGCGGACGGTCCGCCCCCCCTTGCGCGGACGGTCCGCCGCAGCCCGTGTGCTTTGCTTCTTGGTTCGATTCCTTCCTCCCTTTCTAGTGCTTCCGCGTGTGCTTTGAGGAATCGTTCCTAAGGCTAGAGGTTGATCCATAACCTCGTGGTCTTGGCGATTGGTGCGTGATTCGATCCATCGCTTGTGTGTGACCGGGGTTTGAGTAGGACATAGGCCGGGTTCTTTGGGAAGAATTTTTACCGGCTCCTATTCACTCCCCCCCTCTCTAGTCGCCATCTGATCCTTCAGGGTCATGCTCAAGTTTCAATTCAAGCAATTTGGACTCTAACTCTCCTACTTTCTCACTAGCATTCTCAAGTTGAGCCCTAAGATCTTTCCTCATCTTCTTAGCATCTCTCAACACACTATCACGGTTGTCAATCAAGCCATTCAACCTAGTGATTTCAGCAAGCAAAGAGTCGGGGTCACGATTTACCTCATCCTCCGAGTCGGAGTCCCTGTCTTCCTTGTCGCTCTTCTTGCTGCTCGAGCTATGGGCCATGCCACAAAAGCCTTCAAGCGCCACACAGCTCAATCCACTGAGGTTCCGGCTTGCACTCTTCTTGCCCTTGCGCCTCTCGGCATTTTCATTTTCGCTGCTTGAGCTTGAATGCGCGTCGCTTGAGCTTGAGTCGACGTCACTTGCACCGGCCACCATGGCTCTTGCCTTGTCCTTCTTGTAGCCGCCCTTGCTCGGTCGCCACTTGTCCTTGTCCTTGCTCTTGGACTTGCTGAAGTGCTTGCCCTTGGAGGAGTACTTGTCTTCACGCCTCGGGTGCGCCTTGTACTCGCTCATCTTGTACTTGTTCTCCTCCGCTTCCAGGCACTCGGCGATGAAGTGTCCACGCTTGCCACACTTGTAGCATGTCCCCGAGCTCCGCCTTGCGTTCCTCCGACTCTCATGTAGTCGATCAAACCTCCTTGAGAGCAAGGCCAACTCCTCCTCGCCCAACACATCAAACTCCTCATCTGGAATAGACATAAGAGAAGACAAGGAAAACTGTCAACAGAAAGGGTTAGATTTGCTCTTTGATCCGCCCACAAGAGCAGGACTATGGTCAGTCGAGCCCTCATGCTTGGATTGCAACTTCCTGTCAACCTTAGCCGACTTGAGCTTAGAAAAGAGGTCATCCAACTCAATAGTCAAATATTGCCCAGACTCCTTGATGGCCTCAACCTTAGCACCCCAAACATTTGGGTCCAAGACATGCAAGAGCTTCAAAGCTTGATCATGCTTAGTGTAAGGGAAATCCTCAACAGTAGCCTTCATGTTGTTCACGATGGCGGTGAACCTATGAAACATCGCATCAATGTCCTCACCGGGAAGTTGAGTGAAGTTCTCATATTGCATCCGGTAAGAGACAAAGAGGCAAGCCTTCACATGGTTATCACCACCTTGAGCAACCAACAACTTCTCCCAAATTTGCCAAGCAAGATTCAAATGGCGAACACGCTCAAACTCAGGATCACACAAGCTTCTGACCAAGTGATCAACGGCTTTTGCATTTGCCTCATACTTGGCCTTAGCACCGACATCGGTCACCATAAGAGTATGGATGTTGACCGGAATAGCATAGGTCTTGTCAAGCACAATGAAATCCAACAACTTGCCACGAAGAAAGATCATCATACGAGCCGCCCACTTGTGGTAACCCTTGCCATCGAAGTGCGGCGGACCGCCCCGCTCAACGTACGCCATCTTAGGATTCAAGACTTGTCAAAGTCACAAAGAATCCGGCACCAAGCTCTGATACCAATTGAAGGATCAGATGGCGACTAGAGAGGGGGGGAGTGAATAGGAGCCGGTAAAAATTCTTCTCAAAGAACCCGGCCTATACCCTAGTCAAATCCCGGTCACACACAAGCGATGGATCGAATCACACACCAATCGCCAAGACAACGAGGTTATGGATCAACCTCTAGTCTTAGGAACGATTCCTTGAAGCACACGCGGAAGCACAAAAGAAGGAAGGGAGGAATCGAACCAAGGAACAAAGCACTCAGGCTCGGCGACCGTCCGGCCGTGGGGGGCGGACCGTCCGCACGGCCACGCGGACCGTCCCGCCCGCTGCCACGGACTGTCCGCACACACACCGCGGACCGTCCGGCCCTGCACCGCGGACCGTCCGAAAATGCAAACAGAACCCCCAGAGACGACCCCGAATAACGGACCGTCCGCGGGGAGCACGCGGACTGTCCGCCAGGCACCCGCGGACTGTCTGCCTGGTACACGCGGACCGTCCGAAACTTCGCCCAACGAAAACTCAGAGCCACGACGGATCGAAAGCGAAGCCGATCAAGAACACGAAGAACACGGGAAGAACTCGCACCTCGCGGACCATCCGCCGGTCCCTCGCGGACTGTCCGCGCCTCACCGACAGACCTGAAAACAGCCCGACCTCGGAGGTCAACTCCCCCAAGTCATCATCAGATTTCCCAAACGGTAGAAGCTGTGGAGACAAGGGTTTGGGTACTTGAAAAGCATCACACAAGGATGCTATAGCCCAAAAATCTTGCCTCCTAACTCCCTAAATCACCGGGAATCGCGAATCCTTTGAGCACCACCAAAACCTAGAGCTCCGACCCAAAATCCTTGAATCGAAGTGGTTTCCCGGCGTTTGAGGGCACAAGATCAATCACAAAGGTGCACAAGGCAACCATACATCTTTCCCTCAAAGAAATCCGGGGAGAAACCCACTCAAATCCGCGGAACCACACCAAGAACAAGAGCACCAAAAACAAGCACGCAAAAGACCACGAAAAACACAACGCCGAATCTTCTATACAAACCAGGAAAGATTCACAAGGTCTAGCATGCCGCCCTAGCATCCATCCCTCTCAACAAATCTCACATGAAGCTCTCATGCTAGCCTAGAGAAAAAAGGAGAAGAAAAATAGTCCAGGAAAAAGAGAAATGGGAAGGGGGAATTGAAACCCTAAGTCGCGGAGAGAGAGGGCCATCCACACACACTCATGGCTTATATATCGGGTCCCGCCGGTGTGGGAAATGACTCGACTACCCCTAACTCAACTACTGGCGATACAACCCACGCATGGGCATTTATGTAATGTTTGTGGGTCTTGCCATCGGACGGCCACGCCTTCGCCGCACCCCGCGTCCTCCCGACGCAAGCCATGCGATACCGCCGCGTGTCCTCCGCTTCGAAGCTTCCCGACACACCCGTATCCCGTCTCCGTCGTGTTGGGTCTTCGGACTTGGTTTTGAGGCCCAAACCAAGAAACCGTCCTCCGATGGTTTTGTGGGCAAACCACCAAACCCCGCGTGCTCGGCCCGGCCTCCATCCAAGCCTCTTGACTCGACCACCACCGTGCACCGGCCCGATCGTCCATGACTTTGTCTTGCTCGTCTCGCCACCATGTGGCCCGCACCTAGTCCCGTTGTCCACCGGGTCCCTCGAACCGAGCCTACTTGTCTCTCCATCTCCCGGAGGCCCCTCAAGGCTGAAGACCTTTCGCGCCCATTCTTCACCTGCAACACGAACTAGGCCACAGCCTACACCTGCGCACTGAGCCAAGAGTCAGTCCAACACCCGTTGTCAGTCACTCATCACTAAGGAGCGGTCATCCATCGACCACCGGGACGCTCCTGGTCCTCAAAAACCCTTTAGAGGAGTGGAGGATGACAACCCATATAGACACATTAAGGAATTCACGATGATATGCAACACGGTGCAACAAGGAGTTCCGGCCGCTTGGTTCAAGTGGAATCTTTTTCCGTTCTCTCTCGAAGATGAAGCGCAAAGATGGTACACACTTGCGTCTGTTGAAGCAAAAGGAAATTGGTATGAGCTAGTGAAGAAGTTTCTTTTGATGTTCTTTCCCATAAGCAAGGTCCAAGTCTAAAGGAGGCAAGTGCTCACTTTCAAGCAAGGAGAGGATGAAGGAATTGATGAAGCATGGGACCGTTTTAATGAATTACTTGAGCGAGGCCCGAACTTGGGATTTTCCGATGACTTGATGTTGCATACCTTTTATTTTTCACTAACCCCTAACTCATCTCATTTTGTAAGCATGTGTGCAGGCAGGGATATAATAGATAAAACAATTAGTGAAGTCGCACAAATCTTACAAAGGATAAGTAATGGACAAAGAACACAACGAGATTGGCAAAGACGTTGTCGAGAGGAGCAAAACGACAAAAGCAAGCCCAAGGTGCTTGTCGAATTTTCTGAAAAAGATGAACCGGAGGCCAAGGAAGATGAACTGATCATACAAGAGATTGAAGATCCACTTCCCAAGGTAAGATAAGTCATTTCGGATGTTAAAAATGTTGAAACTAACATGAATGTAGGCCGAAGTATGTGGAATGCTAGACCATTGGCGGAGTTCAATCAATCCGGTTGGATTCAAGTTGATTTTGCCCCACTAATCAACTACCGAAGGAAGGAGGAACGCCGACACGTTGCCAAACTAGTTGAAGATATATTTGATCAAGAAATGAGTGGAGAGTCGATCCAAAAGATATTTGAAGAAGAAAGAGAAGAAGAATATGAAGGATGGATCAACCGGTTTGACAACTCAAGGATTTATGATGAAGAAAGAGAAGAGTACAACAGTAACGAGCATAGTGACTCGAAGGATAAATGGGAGAAGATAGGACTCAAGCTAGAAGATGAATGGGAAGGAGTTGACATAGAGCAAGTACTCCAAGAAGGCCCCTCCCCGCAAGGTGATATCTTGTGTGCTATTGAAGCCTACACACTAGCAAATCAAGACATGGAAGCACTCAAGGATGAAGAAAAGAGTGAATCAACGACATGTGGTACACGGGAGATAAAGAAAGCAACATACAAGACTTTGAAGATGAAGATTTGGTTGATAATGAAGACTTCAAAGAAGAGATGAATGTGTACATAATTGATGGATTACATGTTCCACATGATGAGATGGAGGGGGTGCAAAAAGGTAACAAAGAGACACATTCATTCGTTGAGATTGATTCGCCTTCAACACCGCTAGATGAACCAAATATCACTCTTGTTGAAAAAGCTTTAAGGCCAAGGTACGTGCTGAAATCTCAAGTATTATTGGTATTGATGTTAATAAATTCAAATACTCATGCTCAACCAATAGTATGAATAATAGTTTAAATTATATGCCTTGTTCCAATAATGATCATGTTGATAGGCTAGATTTTCTTGAGAATGAAAAAGAGGAAACATTTATGTTTGAACCAATTAATCTCACACCTAAAGAACCTTTACCTAATGATGATCTAAGTTCTTTGCATGAAACATATGCTTCTTTTAATTACACCTTGATATGTTGCTACAATTTGCTTGTGGTGTTAATTATGGATGTGTATGTTTACAATAAGTTTGGTAAATCTCGGTCATGCTTTGCGCTTGGTTAAGCTAATGACCTTGAATAAGAACATGTCAGGAAAGGCCCGATTTTCACTAACCATGTAGACAAGGCTCGAATAATTAAAAAAGAAGTCATGCCTAAAAGAGTTGCAAGATAAATCATCAACGTCTCCAATTCCCGCAATGGATGCTACTGTCTTCATCAATTTGAGAGCTTGTTCAGAGGTGTACAAGTGATGAAAATGAGATATCCAGAAGCTCCATAATGTTGACTTTCCAACGCATCAAGAATCAACGAATTTGAAGACCCGTGCAAGGAGTTATGAAGAAAACATTGAGCGTTGCGCGTTCTGAAATTTCAGGACAGATTTCATCACCGAAGTAAAACGGACGTAACTCTCTTGTCCGGAGTCTGATTTGGGCAAATAAAGACTCGTATGAAATGAAATTTTATGAACTATGCAATGGAGTAGATCTTAGGTATACTTTATGTTGTGGACATTAAAGAAAAATTCATGGAGTGAAGACAGCACGGAAGGGTGATAAAGAAGGAGATTACGATGAAGCAAAAGGATGCCTTGGGCAAGTCTTCCATAAGTGATCAAGCATAATATGGGAAGTAAATTAAATAGGCTTTGGTACCTTTTCATCTTGCATGAAGGGCCATGGCTATGCGACGAAAAGAAGGTATGTGAGAAAGTCGAGCTCTATGACTTTAAATGAAGCGCTTTTCGGGAGGCAACCCGTTTCTTTATGTTTTTACTTCTTTCTTAGATAAAATAATGAATGACACCATCCTATGATGATCAAATTGTGGTTATTAATCTATGTTTAGTTTTCCTTTTTGGAACCACCATCATGTTCATGATTATATTTATTTATTTGCATGCATTGCATTTTGTTATCAACGTGATGTTTCTTTGTGTATACATATTTTGTACATAGTTGGCTTGGTTGTTTTATATACTTAATGATGTATGCTTCATTTTCCATGTTAATGATTCATAAGGCCTTATGAGTATTTTCCTTTTGTGATCTTGTGTAAACGTGGTGTTTAAACATGATTGAGGACCATCATCATTATCGATAAACCTTGCTAGCTTTTCATATGTTTTCATGTTGCATTGGTTAGTTTATAAGCTTTGCAATGCGCTTAATTTTTCTTGTGCTATAAGAGTTATTGATCTAGGGATAGACATGGTGTTTTAACGCTAGATTTATCAACCTTTATGTCTACGGAGAAATTCGGCAACCTAGTTGTAAACATAGTGTTTAGAACTAGGTGAAAACATTGTCTTTGTTTATATGCTTTCCTATCATGTGTCTACACACCTTGCACCACGTACACTCATTAAGTTCTTATTTCTCATTAGACTAATTATGCCACAAGTTATGAATCTTAGGAGACATTTTTGGATTGTTGGCAATTCTCTCTACTCTCAACCGTCACCTTGGGGGTAGAATGAGCGCTTAAAATGTCTTGCAGGCAAGATAAAAACTCTCACTACAAGGAAATTGAAGGATGACGAAGTTAAAAAGCTTTGTCTTCTTCTTCCATGCCTAGCAAAATGCTAAGCATGGGGGAGACTCTGAATCTTCAACACGGAAGTGCGACATGACGCTCTAGATGATAAAGATGACCAAGATCATCAACGTCTCCGGATCAATGCGCAAGAAGCCACCGATCTCCTTCGTCCGCCACCACATCGAAAAAATCATTCTACCGACGCCATTTACCAGGAAACCACCGCCGCAAGATGAGGGAGAGAGTTGGATGAGCTCGTCGCAAGGATCAATGCCGGCAGAGGGAAGGAAGCAAGAGGAGGACTCCAAGCCGCTGGCCTAGGGGTGTTCCCAAGCTTCATTGCTACCATCTTCATCGACGACGTTCTCCGGAGTCTCCATCACCCCTATGTGCTTCAATCCTTGTAAGATGATGGGGTCATGTCTCCGTCCATCCCTAGGGTTTGATGGATACATGTTATATGATTGCTACATGAACACTATGCCTTTCGATGCTTAATGGTCTATGTCTATGTGAGTGCTTTATTCACATATGTATGTGTTCTTAGTAGGGTTTGTGGTAATCATGGTGATTATCTTAACCCTATGGATGCTTAGGTATAGATGCGGTCATACGTGAAAGTGTTTGATTACCTTGCGTAGTGACAGTATGGTGGAGGGAAAAGGCTTAGCGGCCGCATAACTGCCATGAAGCTAGTGTAGGCAACACCCTTTTCATGTCGTAGATGCATGTTCATGTGATCCTAAACCTTAGGGAGGAAACACTTATCTATCTTAATCTCTCTCTCTTGTGTCCACCCTTTGCCATCTAGTTTAACCTTACATTTCTTAGATTAACATAGGTTAGATTGTCTTTACCTTTAGATTAATACCACTCTCAAAGGTTTTCCATCAACTAGATTAGTACTTGGTTAAGTGCTAGCAATCCCCTTGCTCCGCGGATTGACAAGAACCTTGGGGATCACCCCGTGGTGAAAAAGGTTTAGGTCCGTACGCTTGCGGATCGAAGGTTGTTACGTGTTTCAACCGTCAACAATCTTGCTTCTAGCTCTGGGAACTCCGAAGTGGTCTTCCTTGCAAGGTTCTGTGACAACCCCACCCGAGATAAATCCGTACTATCGCCTAAACCACTCCCTTTCGGTCATTAAGCGATAATAAAGAAGTATCCCGTTGAGTGTTGCCGGGTTAACGCCCGGCAAATCACTTGACAACACAGAGAGGATTGAACATATGCATTAAAACTCCCACGAAGGAGTGTCCAGAGTGCCTTACAAATTAACATCAAATCCCCATAGGGTCCATTATTACAAACATAGTTCTTTGACATGAAATTAAATAGTTCAGAGTTTATTAAAAACAGCGGAAGATAACTAAACATACGATCACATCATAGGAGGCCTGTCCATGATGCAATCACTCCACGTCATCCACCCATTCCAGCTCCCAGCCGGGTGGAAGTTCTCTGGGCCACACATCACATGCATTACCTGGAACAACATTTATAAAGCAAGGCTGAGTATATTAATACTCAGCAAGACTTACCCATCTAAAAGAAAGACTTTACCTCTCATCATGCAAGGCTTTTGGCTAGTGGGTTTGTTTTCCAAAAAGCTACTAAGTAGTGAATCATTACTTTCAATATTTTAGCTCATGGTCTAGTAGAAGTAATCATTACTAGATAAGCAACTATTGCAATCAAGGTGGTGCAACCAATTATTCAAAGTAATAATCTTCACAAAGTTCCATCATAAAGGGATATCATGGCCTGTCGGGTAAGTAGTCTCAAATGACGGTGAGAGGCCGACAATCGATAGATTCATAATCTTGCAAGGTGGTCCTAAGCACACGGGAGGTGCCCTCACCAAGAGTTCACCAACCAGGCGATTCCCGTCAATCCTCGGATTTGGACGCAAGTACTCGGGTGGCAAGCCCGGGGCCGCAACCCTAAGTTTAGTAGCGCAAAGTTCCCGCCCCGCCTCAATTAGGTACTAGGCTTATCGTACCCATTTCCGACAAGTGCTTAGTACGTTCAAACACTTAACCAACGAAGCCATTGCACCGGAGCCCAATCCCATGCTCTTACCACATGAGCAATCCACTTAATCCATAATATGATTCCATAAAGGAGATCCTATTCTCGCGAGTGACGAACATCACTCGGCTTGTACCGGATCCTTAAAGCATAGCAACTAGCGACCTAACATGTTAGTAAAAGATCATAGGTACTTAAGGATCATGCAACTAGGGTTTCAATCAACTCCTGAATGTAAATGCACATAAGATAGCAATAATAATTTCAGAACTTGAAAGTAAACACATGGGTTAAATGATTAAACCGGGGCTTGCCTTCGTCAGCAAAAGCAGACACACCAACTTCCAGACTTTGGTCCGGGTCTTGCTCTACGGTCACGTAGTGCACGTCTCCTCCTGCTCCCTCGTCCTCGTCAACCGGCACGAGTGTGTAGCTACCGTCGGGAACTTCTACACGGGGAATGCAATGCAGTGATTAGGAGGGTGATTAATTTAATTTAATTTAATTCAAAAACAGTACTAAACAGCCACGAGGAGTACATGGCTGGCCATATTCACCTTAACAAATGTATTTAACATTTTACCTTTTAAAAGATAATCTACGAACTTGTCCAATTCATTCATGAAGACTAAGTTCATAAGGTACATGAAATAGGCAGGTGCTTTCGTGAGACCAAAAGACATCACCAGGATTTCATAAAGGCCATATCTGGTGGAAAAGGCTGTCTTTGGAACGCCACTTGCTCGAATCTTGATTTGATGATAGCCCGATTGAAGATCGATCTTGGAAAAGACTTTGGCACAAGCCAATTGATCAAAGAGCACATCAATGCGGGGCAACAGATATTTATTCTTGATTGTCACCGCATTGAGTGTACGATAGTCAACACACATCCGTAAGCTACCATCTTTCTTTTTCACAAAAAGAGCGGGACTCCCCCAAGGAGAAGAACTTGGGTGGATATACCCTTTATCAAGCAATTCTTGCAATTGAATTTTCAACTCGGCTAGCTCTTTGGGCGTCATGCGCTAGGGTCTCTTAGAAATGGTGGCAGTGCCCGGCTGCAGCTGTATGACAAATTCGACGTCTCTGTCTGGTGGCATACCAGGCAAGTCATCGGGAAAGACATCTGGGTACTCGCACACTACTGGGATGCTTTCTAGTTGGACGGTTGCGGCAGCATAGGAACAAGGATTCATGCCTTCTGCCTTGGGCAAGTACAAGATGGTTCGGCCACTGGTAGGGGAATGGATTTCTACCATTCTTGAGGCAATATCCAAGACAACCTGATGTTAGGTTAACCAATCCATACCTAGGATCCCATCGATACCCTCTAAACTTAAAGCCAAAAGGTTTGCAGGAGCAATCTTGCTACCTAACTCAAGTGGCACTCTCATGAGTAATTTGCCAGTGGTAACTCGCCCACCCAGTGTGGTTATCAAGAAAGAGCGGTTCATATGGCAACTCTTTAATCCCAGCTTATTCAAAATCTTCTCATTTATGAAACTATGAGTTGCACCCGAATCGAATAAGACTTTAACGGAAAAGCCTCGGATAAAGAATATACCCGTGAGCACCGCTGCTCCTTCCGGTGTATTCACCATAGATGTGTACTTCAATTTGTCCTGTTTGACTTGCACCATGGGTTTCTTGCCTTGGTTCCCATGACGGAATCCTGAGCCTTCACTCTGCTTGTTCTGCCTGGGCTTGGGGCACTCATTGATGTAATGCCCGGGCTGCCCACAATTATAACAACGGCGATCCTTGGTAGCACTATCGTTATTGTGGTTGGCTGGGGGTGCACTAGGCTTGTATGGCTGCTGCTGTGCCTTATGGAACTGGAAATTCCCAGACGGCTTGTTCAGAGACGGGGTCACCCTCTAGTGTCCAGTTGAAGATGACTGGAGAGGACCCTGAGTACCCTTCTTGACAAAGCGGAATTTCTTGCCCGACCCACCAGTAGCGGTGAATCCAGCCTGCCTCTTCCTATCCTTCTGGGCTTTTGACATGGCATCCTCTTGGAAAATGGCCTTGTTCACAAGGTCCTGATAACTGTTAGGCTCATAAAGATTAAGCCTCTCATAGAGATCCCCATGTAGTCCATCACGGAAACGCTCTATCTTCTTGGCGTCGTTGTCAATGTGATGCCCACCACACTGACACAAGGCATTGAACTTCTTAGCATACTCATACACCGTGTCAGAACTTTGCTTTAGAGCAAGCAACTCCTTCGTCTTTCTATCCATGAGACTTTTAGGAATGTGATGTTCCTTGAAGGCCTTCTTGAATTCAGCCCACGTGATTTGATGTCCCACGGGAATCATGGTCTTGAAGTTCTCCCACCATATCAACGCTGCACCACAGAGTTGGAGGGCAGCGAAGCTGGCCTTGCGCTCTTCTGAGCAGGGCAAGGTGAACACAGAGAACTTGGCCTCAATGGCCCTGATCCACGCATCGGTAGCCAGTGGCTCCTTGGCCTCTTCGAAAGTCGGGGGCTTCATGGCATAGAAATGCTCATATTTGGTGACTCGAGGCTGACTGTCGATGTTTTCCCCACGGGGATTGTTCTGCAGCTGCTGAGCAAGCTGCTGCTACGTTTGAAAGAGCTGCCGCATCACCTCAGTTTGGGTGACCATAAATTGCTCTTGAATGGTCATGTTGGGAGGAGGAGGCGGAGCGTCACTCCCACATGCACCAAAGCCATTGGGAGAAGTACGGGTTTGTCCCACCATCTGAAATCCATGAGGTTTCCATTAGTCACATATTCACAAGCTTGTTTCCAACATCCACAAGAAGAATATGCAAAACGAAAACTCATAGTACCAATTTGGTGAAACCGGACAGCAGAGCGGAGTTGTTAGAAAATTCATAACTCCCTGCCCTTAATAGGAAAAACTCCCGTTTTTGGTCAGCAAGTGCAAAATTTAATGAGCTCCAACATTGATATTCCACCCGAGGTCCAATTCCAAAGCTAACATGCCCGACAAATTCCAACACCGAGGTTCTGCCTAGCTGTTTTTGCTGGAGGCCGAACTGCACAATTTCCGCTATAATTCTCGGTACACTTATGCAATGGTGGTGAATTTTGGTGAGCATAATCTCCACAACATAACACACAAGGTTGGTATTCAACACAAGGCGAAACTTTGATCATAACAACCCTAAAGCATTCATTAAGAAATGACACATAAAGTGTTCATCGAAGCATTACATGATGCATAGTCTTTGGATCGACTACACACTTATGTACAGCAAAAGGTCATCATCCGTACTATCCGTACTCTCCGAACAACCTCTAACCTTACACAAAAGCTAGCTGAGGAGGCTAAACTAAGAGTACATGATTGTCTTCCAAAAGACAAATGTTAAACCACTAATAACCCGCAGCGGAGCCAGCGCTAGTATCCGGAGAATCGGGTGGTGGACCACCCACACCGTCCTCGCTCAAGCCGAAAACTCCCTGTAGCTCGTTCGGAGCGGCAGGCGCAGCTGGTGGTGCAATCGGCGGCTGCTGCCCCTGGTGGGCCATCGCCTGCCACACCTCCACCTCTATCTCCATCTCAGCTACCTGGTTCTGCATCTCAACCACGTTTTGCACCAAGGCAAAGCGTTGGGCCTCAGTGTGAGCTAGCTGCACCTGAGTCATCTCGAGAGCGTGGTCTCAGGCGAACAGCTGCTCTGTGAGCTCGGCGCGCTCCTGGTGCCACTGGATACGCTCGTCCTGAAGTGCAACAATCTCCTGTTGGAGGTGAGCAAAGGTCTGTCGCTCGAACTGAAGGTCGAGGTAAGGATATCCCTCATTGCTGTGGAGTCCACCAACACAAGTGAGAGCATACCCTGAGTGGAAAGACGAAACACATGCATGTTGTACACTGCCTCCAACAACCTCAGAAGATGGCATACAACAACCTCTGGAGGGTCCGTCGTGAGAAACACGTCGGTGAGTGAGATACGCTCATGCCAGGCCGGGTCGAGTGGGTCCATGGCCGGGAACAACCCCAGCGTAGTGAGCATCACCTCGTCCGGGTGCTGCTCGCAGAAGGTGTGAAGGATCCGCCTGGCCGCGGACTCAACCGACTCGACACCGCGGTGAACAAAGAACATCATGCTCAAGTCCGCCCACTCTGGGTGCTCGGGGTGGGGGAGCACGGTAGCGGTCGTGTGGGCGTAGGGAACACCGTGGTCCCAAAAGGAGACCACCTCGTACAGCGGCGGCGTAGCGTAGCCCACCTCACTGAGGGTCTCCAACAAAATGCGGGGAAAAGCCTCCCAGTGAAGGGCATCGGTACGAATCGTACCGTCCGCGTCAATCTCGTAGATCCGTGGCTGCGCCATCTGTACAAAAATTAGGGTCTACACGTTAGACATCAAATGACATCAATACGAGTAAAGGGTAAAATCTGGTAGGTATGAACAAAAATTCATAACATAAAAACAAGGACCCCAAAAATTCCCAAATTTTTGCAGCAACTTGATGACATAATTATGCACCCTTTGGGTATTCAAGGGTGGATCTATATTGGATTGGAACATGCTCGAAAGATTTCATTTGCAGAGGGGTGCTGCTCTGAAAAACAGCAGATCAGAGACTCACTAAACTGAGCATAGCTCTCTATAAAAAATTCCTAAAATCCTAAGAAAATCACAGTAGATGCTTAATTTGATAAGAAAAAACTTTCCTAAATGATGTCTAGTCAGATTCCATTCAGATTTGGCTCTAAAAATTGAGAAATGACAGAGACAGAGTCTGTGAGAAATTTCCTAAGATCAAAAGAGAGGAAAAACTTATCTAAGATCAACCAATTTTCCTAGAAAAATCATCCAAGCAAACAGGGACCAATCTTAGGTTCAACAAGATTTTAATTATGCATGCACACGTCTTAAATGACCTCACACACATGGATCCAAAAGATGTAGTCAGTGCCGGTGGCAAGCTTATAATCGGCTCTCCTTATAATAACTAGTCGGAGCTACTCGATTCACACTTAACGACTTACGAACGTTGTTAGTGTATCTGCAGAAAACGAACCTTTTGTGCCAGAACGTCACGAAAGCGTCCACATACATCACCGTTCAATATAGAAACGGTATCCATGCGTCAAACCGCTGCATGGACAGCGTCCAACCTCGGACACCCTCCGTTTGAATGGAGTGTATCCTTGCCTCGCATGATCGACATGCAGAATGCAAACGTATGATAAACGTGGCAACACCACAACTCATATCTAGACGCGAAGATGGGATCCGTGGAATCGATCACTCCATCAACCCTTGCAATTCCCGTGATGCGGAACAGCACACGTATAAAACACGTGGCTCATCTAGTTTGGTTGTGCAAGAAAGTAAGTCTGACATAAAATAAAGTGCTGGTAGTTAGCAAAATAAACCATAGATTCTTAAACCACCTTAAAGAACCCAAAATTCCCTCTAGGGCCTCTCGATCTAGATCATTCCTTAACGATCCAACGTATTTTCGTAATCTAATCAATCTTGGCAAGTTTTATTGTAAATCATGTGATTAGTATTAATCTAATCACTCTGGTGCATACGGATGCTCTGGTACCAACTGTGACAACCCCAGCTGAGATAATTTTGTACTATCTCCTAAACCACTCCCTTTTGGTCATTAAGCGATAATAAAGAAGTATCCCGTTGAGTGTTGTCGGGTTAACGCCCGGTAAACCACTTGACAACACAGAGAGGATCGAAAGTATGCATTAAAACTCCCACGAAGGAGAGTCAGAGTGCCTTACAAATTAACATCAAATCCCCGTAGGGTCCATTATTACAAATATAGTTGTTTGACATGAAATTAAATAGTTCAGAGTTTATTGAAAACAGCGGAAGATAACTAAATGATACGATCAGATCATAGGAGGCCTGTCCATGATGCAATCACTCCTCGTCATCCACCCATTCCAGCTCCCAGCTGGGTGGAAGTTCTCCGGGCCACACGTCACATGCATTACTTGGAACAACATTTATAAAGCAAGGCTGAGTATACTAATACTCTGTAAGACTTACCCGTCTAAAAGAAAGACTTTACCTCTCATCATGCAAGGCTTTTGGCTAGTGGGTTTATTTGCCAAATAGCTACTAAGTAGTGAATCCTTACTTTCAATATTTTAGCTCCTGTTCTAGTAGAAGTAATCATTACTAGATAAGAAAATATTGCAATCAAGGTAGTGCAACCAATTATTCAAAGTAATAATCTTCACAAAGTTCCATCATAAAGGGATATCATGGCCAGTCGGGTAAGTAGTCTCACATGATGGTGAGAGGCCGACAATCGATTGATTCATAACCTTGCAAGGTGGACCTAAGCACACGGGAGGTGCCCTCACCAAGAGTTGACTAACCAGGCGGTTCCCGTCAATCCTCAGACTGGGATCAGATGCTACAGTCTCAAGTACGAGGTTTACTGGGCTACACCACCAAGGTCACTCAGCCTCACGCAAGTACTCGGGTGGCGAGCTCGGGGCCGCAACCCTGAGCTTAGTAGCGCAAAGTTCCCGCTCTGTCTAAATTAGGTACTAGGCTTATCGTACCCATTTCCCACAAGTGCTTAGTACGTTCAAACACTTAATCAGTGAAGCCATTGGACCGGAGCCCAATCCCATGCTCCTACCACATGAGCAATCCACTTAATCCATAATGTGATTCCATAAAGGAGATCCTATTCTCGCGAGTGACGAACATCACTTGGCATGTACCGGATCCTTAAAGCATAGCAACTAGCGACCTAACATGGTAGTAAAAGATCATAGGTACTTAAGGATCATGCAACTAGGGTTTCAATCAACTCCTGAATGTAAATGCACATAAGATAGCAATAATAATTTCAGAACTTGAAAGTAAACACATGGGTTAAATGATTAAACCGGGCCTTGCCTTCGTCAGCAAAAGAAGACACACCAACTTTGGTCCGGGTCTTGCTCTACGGTCACGTAGTGCACGTCTCCTCCTGCTCCCTCGTCCTCGTCAGCCGGCACGAGTGTGTAGCTACCATCGGGAACTTCTACATGGGGAATGCAATGCAGTGATTAGGAGGGTGATTAATTTAATTTAATTCAAAAACAGTACTAAACAGCCACAAGGAGTACATGGCTGGCCATATTCACCTTAACAAAGGTATTTAACATTTTACCTTTTAAAAGATAATCAAAAGCTTATTTAAAAGACAAAGGTGATTGTGTGCACATCTATAAAAGAATATTTAATTTAAATACAAACAGCAAGGAAAAGTTACTTTTGTGCCACAAATTACCTCCCTAACTCATTTACTTAACTCATGCATGAACGGATTTGTTTTTCCTATTTTTCCTTTACTAGATTAATCTAGTTTGCACTCTTTTAATCAACCAAGCACACTTCAAACCTGCCCCACAGTGCCCACTGGTCCTAATGACCAGGAAACACTCCTCTGGACAGCAAGCAACTAGTTTGCACCATTGGATTTAATGCACATAAATAAAAGCTTTTCTAGATAGTATTTGAAGGATTAATGCATATAAAAAATAAATATAACAGAAATGTAGTCAAACTTCCCCTATACATGCTCTGGCCTAAAACAAGCCTAAAGAACCAACAAACACACCTATAGCTATTGTGGATCTTGCTATACACATTTATGATTGAAGACAAGCATGAATTAGGAAATAACATTTCTAACAGAGATAAAATCATGGTAAATTCACCAAAGGTGTATTTTAGCATAACATGAAAATATCCAGAAGTTGAGCTCAAAAATAAATATATTTTAAGCTACAAAAATTATCTATGAAGATTTGTCAATATCACTAGATAATTTATATAAAAAGATTCCTTCAGTAACTTTGTGCAATTTTTGGCACAGAACCTAAACATGCTAGTTCCCACAACATATCCGAAATCCAGCTCAAGATCAT
This sequence comes from Cenchrus americanus, assembly GCA_947561735.1. Lineage (NCBI taxonomy): Eukaryota > Viridiplantae > Streptophyta > Magnoliopsida > Poales > Poaceae > Cenchrus > Cenchrus americanus. The sequence goes on along the minus strand of OX387242.1, from coordinate 155,992,048 downwards.
GTATGAATTTTGCAGAAACATAGATCTAGGGATTTCACATTTTAATTTTTCAAGCAAAAACTAAACCTCAAAAGTATATACATGCTTTGGGAAAGTTGTAGTACTAATTACACAGAGCGCAACAAATTTGGGTTTGCAATATTTGGATTTTTTTGTGATTTTATCTCGATTTTACAAGATACTGCTCAAACACTTAAGAAATGAAGAATCCTTTTGCACGCAGACCCCTGCCAACTTTTGAATGTTCACCAAAGTGCCCTCGGCCCTCCACACCATATCCCGATGGCGTTGGCGCGCTCACCGGGGCGAGGTGAGGCTCGGGGAGGCAAACAAGAGAGCAAGAGGTGCGATTGGACTCACTAGTGATCAGTTGGCGGTGGAGGTTCGGCCGGAGATGTCACCGGCGAGCGGCGGCGGGGGAGCAGTGGCGGCGCGGCCGCGGAAGCTCGGATTCCTGTGAGATGATGGGTAGAGCTTAACAATGTGCGGCACGGATAGCTTCCATGTGGCCAAGGGAAGGTGCTAGGTGGGTCCCTGGGCTGGGAGAACCGGCGGAGGAGCGAGTCCGGCGATGACTGCCCGGCGGCCGCGGGAACTCGGGTTCCGGCGAGCAAGCCGTTCGGTCATTCCGACATGCGCGCATGTAAGCTCGATGTGTACAAGTAGAAGGTTTAGGCATGCTCAGCTGGCCATGGAAGCGGGCGGAGCAATGAGCTCACCAAGGGGGTGCCAATGGCGGGCGGCGGAGCTCGGCGGTGGTTAGGTGTGCGCGCGAGGCAGAGGCCGGGGAGGTCTACTTATAGTCGGGGAAGGACGATTGTGAGTGGGTGAGGTCACACCGGTGACACAAGCATGCGTGGAATGGCCACGGCATGGCCGGCGACGTACGTCGCCCCGGCGGCCACCGGCGCGCCGCGGTGGTGCGCCGGTCGGTGGATTGGCGCCACACAGGCGGGCACACTTGCCACGAACGTCACGGGGGAGCTCGCGTCGTCGCAACGCAACGACCGGTGGTCACTCTAGTGCCTCGGCGTGCGCGCCCGACACGGGTACGGCACGTACGGCGGCGCGCCTACGTGGCCGCGCGCGGCGTCGCGGCGAGCACGCCCCGGTGTTCGCGAGGAAAAACAGTTTGTTGATTCGGTTTTCAAAATTGATTTTCTCCACTTTTTGAAACTAAAGTGTACCTTGCACAAAATAGCAAATATGTAGATCAAGTATCCCTCTCCAAGATTTGCAAAGGCCGATAGGTGTTTTACTCAAAGGATTTGGTAGAATCTTCATGCCAACATGGCTCTTTTCTCGGCGCCGATGAACAGGAACCGAGCGCGGTCAAAAGCATTTTCACAAGAATTACTTCGAATTTCAAATGCCAATCAACAACATGGTTGTGTGCCTTGACATTCTACACATTTTTCCCTTTGGGAGATTTTGAAGTGTTCAAGGAAATTTTGGAGAACGTGCCCAAGTCCTAGATTGACACAAGGAGCTCAAAGGGGACACTAGGGTTTTGGGCTAGGGTTTGGACCCAAAGTTGACCTAGGTTTCTCAAGGGTAATTAGAGGAGTAGTTATGAGTGTCATTAGCACAAATCACCACTGAGCAAAAACACGGGGTGTTACAGGTTCCCACGCCGGCTAGGAAGATCCTAGTCAACTAGCTCGACCTTCTCCTCTCCGAGATGGTGTCCCTCTCTTCTATGCTCCTCGGTGGCCGATGACGAATAATTTCCAACGTGCCTCTTGGCCTCGGGGCTATAAATAGTCCGAATGGCAGCTAGGTCAAAGGGGGGTCGACTCGGCCTTGAAATGGGCTAGGCCGGCCGTCTTGGGCCACTTCGGCCCACCCGACGGACTACTTTGCCTGGTGTTTCTTCCCGAGTCTTCTAAAGCATTCCCCCTTCTACATGTGGGCCCTTGTCATCAGTTTCCCTTCGGATTGAATGACGCTCCTTGTCCCGCAAGATTCGACATTTTTTTGACTGGGTCCTCAGAGTTTTTCATCTTCTCGGGTTTGGTCCCTAAGCTTCTTGGAGTCATTTTTGCTTCATTGCTTGACTTGTACCGGGCTTCAAGGTCTTGTCACAAGGTGCTTGATGAACATATCCCAGAAGTCTTGCTTTCAACACTAAAACCTTGTATAAACACTAAACTCCAAAACCGACATGCACGAACGAACTTATTATACCAAGGGGGTTCTTACAAATGGATAAGATAGAAAAGTCATGCCAACACTGAAGGTAAACTCATGGCTAGGTTGACGGAATTTCACGGTTAACATCTCCCCCATACTTAAACCTTGCTCGTCCTCGAGTAAGCCTTTGATGGATATCATCATTGCCCTTCATTGTTTAAACGTTACACTTGATTATACACAAGAAAACATAATGCTCTCAAAAATTTAATTCGTTAAAGTTTCATAATGTACTAGCCTTTATCCCTACGGAGGGTAGATTATCAATTAAGCTTATCCCACAAGTATTAAGATGCTCCCAAAATTTAAATAGATCTCAGAAATTTTGAAATAAAGAACGAGATGAAAAAGAACCAAACCAAGTTCACAAATTTAAATCATCTTGCATCTTGCTCATGAACTCTCATCTCGTCTTGTCTCTCAAGCCTATTTATTCTACTCCTTTCGCTCTCATAACATATATATATATATGTCGTAGGCTTTATATGGAGCTTTTTTGGGAAAGTTTAGTTACCAATATTTTATAAATGAGGTGTTTTCAAAACAAGACAAGCTTCTCATGGTCTTACCGAGACTTGTCAAAAAGGTTAGTGGAAAATAATGTTATATCAAGGTGGGGGAGAGAAAAATACACACACTTGAGATAGGTGGACATGTGTAAATGGCAAAGAGTGATCCCGTGGCACAAAGGAGGTCCTCGTTATCGAATTGCACATGGTAAGAAAATGAGTTTGGATCTTTTAATCTTGAAACCTTGAAATTCCTAATGCACTTTAGAGAACAGGGGAGTTCACTTTATTTTATTTTTACACATACTCATATTTTTTCTCTTTTTCTCATACATATAGTTTTTTTCATTTTTCTTTATACTCATTTTTTTCTTTTTTTTGCTCCCCTTTGAACTCCAAAATTGCATTGTACCTACCTCCTCCCCCATACTTAGACGTTTGCTCGTCCTCGGGCAAAGAGATGATAGAGATAAGGTAGGTACCGGAAATATTTTTCCTTTGGAGAGATACTTGAAATCTTCAATCTTGGCACCATCTTGCAATCTTCCTTGAATTCATGATCCATTCTCAACGATTGGTTGTGGTCAAGGAGGTAATAAAAAAAGATGATATTTGGTTTTAAGGGTGGATATCCGGCAAGGTTTGTGAGATCTCCGATGTGGGGATACACAATGCACGGATAAGAGGCTAGCAATATGATAGATATGTAAAAACGGAATGACCAGCTTCTTAGTCTCGGGCCAGAGAAATCATGGCCTAAAATAACTCACCCTAAAATAAATATTGTACACTAAGGTTTGTTCACTCAAATATTTATAAGGCTCTGGATAGGTAGAGCAACACACAACTGACATTTATGACAAGGTTAGCATTACTTTTAGGAATAAAAATCATCTTTAATCCATCTAAAACTTGAGAGCACATAAAACACTATGGGTATTTATTTTTATCATAACCTCCGCTAAAGATTAAGCTAGAAATTAGATAATTTCAGATTTGCATTTTAAGAGAGTATTAGCTTAATCATGCATAAAACAAATGCAAAGATAAACAAAACGGCAATTATAATCATTTATCATCATGACATAAATTTTGTAACTTTACCAAAGGTGAAAACAAGGTGGTGACTTTATTTATGATGAAAACAAACTAACACACCTGCTGGAATTTAAATAAAAACTGAAAATACTACGCATACATAAGCAAACACAAGCTACAAATTAAAGAAAAAGGGAAAAGAAAATAAAACTAAAGCTCCTCCTTCTTCTAATCTTCCGCCGGTGGTTGGTATTGATAATCTTGGTAGTTGTACCCTTGATCATAATAGGATTGGACATCCCCTCCAACGAATTGATCCGGCGATACTAGGTGAAGGCGCCCAAACTCATAGGCAATATTTGCATTGCCTTCACCTAATTGAGCCGCGTTGGATTTGATGGCTGCGATGTTTTGCATGTTTCTTGCCGCATATCCTCCAATTATGGTCACACTTTGTTGTGGTTGTAGAAATTGTGCATAGGGGCTCCGCAAAGGTTACGTTGGGCACCACATAATTTGGTGGGGGCATGGCTGCACCACTCCCCCATGCTTGCATTGGTGGCCCTCCGTAGTAACTTGGTGGTGTAGGAATTCCTCCATACGGTGGCACATTGTTTTGTTGTGCACCTCCCTCTTGTGCCGAGGAGGATCCTTCTTCTATAATTCTTCCTCTTTTATTCTTCCTTGCCGGCACAAGGAGTCCTTCCGCCAACCAATCTTCCTTCCCTTGAATGAAGAGTCTTAGTCTTGGATCCGGAAGGGGTAAATTCACTTTGGCCACTTTAAAGCCTCCTCTCTCATCTCCACTTATATATTTTCCTTTCTTCATGTATTCAATTCCGAGAGAGATCCCGGGTAGAAGATGTTCGGGATTTCTTGGAATTCCTGGTCTTAAGGAGATGGACAACATGGAGAGGTAGTACCCCGAACCAATATCCCCCGATCCCGATGTTGCTTCACAACACCATCAGTTGATCATGAGGTAGGTGCCATGGTCATTAGAATTTTCTAGGCAAATTCCTTGTGGGTATTTGCTGACACCCCATTGGAATATTGCACCCATCCAAGGTGCCCCAACATATAATAAATGTCTGTACCAAAACCCAATGAGTTGAGAGCTTGATCGTCGAAATCGACGTTCGCCACAAGCCTCCTCTCAAGGCGAGAGAGTTTCTTCTCCTCCTCCTCCGACATGATGATGAATCCATATGTGGAGTATCGCAGAGTGTACGGAGGTGGAGCAGATGATCGGGTTGATTGACGAGGTGGGACGGGCGCTCCTCCGTACGCCCTTGAGGCTCGGTAAACCTCGTGGATGAGCTCCTTGTGGACCTTATGCCACCGAGGAGGAGAGTGTTGTTCCTCCTCGGTGGTGCCGTGTTCTCCTCCATGCTCCGAGGAGACTCAGAAACCGAGTGCCACCTCGAAGACGCCATCGAAGATGGCTTGGACAACGACATCAACCCCTTCTTCTTGGTGACGAAACCTGTGGTTTTCTTACACATGATTGCAACACTCTTATCTCTAATATAATCCCGGTGTTTTAACCGGTAACAAAGCACTCAAGAATTATTTCAGAGTATGGACGTTGAGTGGATTAAGGATGTGATTTGTTGAGCAAAACAAAATTGGCAAGGATGGCTAAGTCTAAGGTGGTTCTGGACTAAAACTCCGAGCACACAAACAAAGAGTAGAATGAGCTACTTGCCTGCTGAAGACGAGCACCACGGGTGCTTTTGTAGGGGAGGCCGGCCGGCCTGGCTGACCAGCCTGGGTGGCCTCGTGCCTCCCTTGGCTCGGTTTTCCTCCAGCATGATGATCTTCCCTTTGTGACTTTCGTGCCCGGGTGCTCCACAAGTTGCATCGCCCAAACTCTCTCATCCACTTCTTTGCTTGCATTATTGGTCCTTCCACTTTATGCCTTTTCTTTGATTCATGTCCATGCTCCTTTGCTTCACATGCCACCATGAATTTCCTACGAAACAGTGCTTGCTGCCCACCCATGCTTGTCCTTTGCATGTGGTCTTGATGAAAGTTGTTGGAAGGGCATCCCGTGATGCATCATGGTGCATGCATGATTTGCTTAACTAGATTGCCCCCCTTTAAGCATGTCTTATGGCTAAGCAATCCTCTAATTTCGAAAATTAAAAATAAATTCAGAGCTATGGGAGAGCTCAAGCATAAATTTAGAGACATTTTTAAAGCATTAAAAACAAGATGTAAGTCGAAAATATTTTCCGACTACATTTATATCGGTTTCACCGGTATTGTTTGCCTTCATTAGTTGAGAGCAAACCTTTCCCGGCTTGATCACGGGGCATAGGTTTAGGTTCTAATTTTGGCCAAATGAGAGAGATTTTGATGAAATAAAATAAAATGAGGCTTAGAAAAATTCTAACCTTAGAGAAACCAAGGATATGGATTTTTAAACCAACCAAAAGTTAACTTTCTAGGTTCACGCAAGTCCTACCACGTGCTGAAATTTAAATAACATCTAGATAAAAGTTGTGGCTCTACTCGTGTGTTTTTAGCATGTAAAACAAGTCAACCACAACTTGATAAAGAGGAGGAATGGTTGAGTTAGGTTCTGAATTTATTTGGTTTTGGTTTCTCGAAAAGAAGCTAACAACACATAGGATGGTTCATGTCAAGGGTTTATGATCCATACAAAATATTCAACCAAGAATTATGTCTCTAATATTGTTCAACCACTCTAAGTCTATTGTCTTGCGTAGTAAATTTCAAAACTAACTTACATGAAAAGACTTGAAAAATCTTGAATCGGGTTGTCCTCCCGGTAGCTTATTCTTGACTCGACGAAACGGGTTGCCTCCCGCCTAGCGCTTCGTTTATAGTCCATGGCTAGACTTCTTCACTTGATTACTTCAGATCAACGCTCTTTGCGGGCGTTGCAATCTTGGATACCAACTTCCACACCATCTTGGGCATGGGTTTATTCTCTGGCTTAGTCATCTTTTTGGTCTTCACAGGCGGCTTTTGTTCCGTTGCCTTGATGGATGCAACAACTTCTTTGATTTTCTTCACGTCCTCCTTCTTCGGCTCTTCCTTCTTCTTCAGCTCTTCCTTCTTCCTTGGTTCTTCCTTAACAAGGCGACAATGAGGTGGAACATATTTAACTTCAATCATATTGCATACATCAAGGCGTGGTCGAAACATGAAGGAACTCCTCTCCCCGTTAATTTCGAACTTGATCTCCCCCTAGCCAACATCAATGGTAGCTCCCACGGTCTTGAGGAAAGGCCTCCCAAGGATGAGTGGTGGCTTCTCCCTCTCTCCCATCTCGAGTACCACGAAGTCGATGGGGATGAAGTCGTGTCCGACCTTCACGGGCACATCTTCGGCGATGCCCAAGGGATAGCGAATGGAGTTATCACCCAACTCCAAGGACATACCAATAGGCTCCAATGGTAGGTGTAGCTTCTCGAACAGATCTTTTGGCATGATGCTCACACTTGCTCCAAGGTCGCATAATGCCTTCTCGAACTTGAATGAACCAATGGAACATGGAATTGTCGGGCATCTGGGGTCTTTTTGCTTCTCTAGTCCATTTGCAATAGCGGCACTATATTGCTCGGACATCTTGACATGATCTACATCGAGTGTTGCTATCTCATATTTATTTGCAAGGATATCTTTGAAGTAACGAGAATATGTAGGAACTTAAAGGGCATCTAATAACGGCATGTTGATGCTAAGTCTACGGACAACTTCCACAAACTTCTCAAAGTGATTATCAAGTTTACCTCGAATGTAGCGTGGCTTGAGTTGCGGTATCTTCGTGTCTTCTCCCGGCATCTCAAACTCGGGCTCTTCGGTGACGATCTCTGTAACTTCGTACTTAGTAAATTCCTCCGTATCGGCAGATGGTTAGGCTTCCTTGCTCCCGCGGAACGTTCTGGATTTTTGGTATCCTTCCCCAAACGAGTTTGAATAGCCTTCACCGTTTCGAGACCTTTAGGTTGTCCCAGAAGCTTGCCTTCATTAGCAGATGGGTGCCCGACAAGTTGTCCCACTTGCGTCTCGAGCATCTTCATCATGTTGAGCACTTGGTGGTTGGAGCTTTCGACCTCCGTCACCTTGCTATCAATGTTCTCCAACACCTTGTCTATGGCTTGGAACTTGGTGACGGTGTCCTTGTTGATCTTAGCTTGCTCGTTCATGAAGTCCTTGAATTGTATATGAAGCGGAACTGAATTAGGAATGGATGAGGTTGCATTAAATTGAGGTCTACCTTGCCCGTAACAGAAGTTTGGCAAATCTCCCTTCCTCATGTAGTCGAGCACCTTGGCTTCCTCCGGACAATCCTTGCGGACATGGCCATATTCTCCGCACTCTTCACATGTGGATCTTGCTTCAGCAGCCTTTAAGTCTTGAGCCTCTTTCTTTTCTATCTCCATCTTCTCCAACCTCCGCATAAGCGAATCGATCTTGCCCTCGAGTATGTCTTCCTTCTCCACTTGCAAGACTCCTTTGATGTTCCCCGTGGGTTGAACCGAAAGTAAGTGTTCGGACGACGCCCACGTGTCATTGTCTGCGACCTTCTTGAATAGAGTGAAAGTTTCAGTCGGTGTAAGCTCGATGATAGATCCTCCCGCAGATGCATCGATGACCGTCCTTGATGCCACGGTGAGTCCTTGGTAAAACTTTTGAACAAGGTCCTCCTTCGGGAACTTGTGATGTGGAACCGCCCGAGTGTACTCATTGAAGCGCTCGAATGCCTCTGAGATAGTCTCCATAGAATATTGAGCAAAAGTAGCAATCTTATTATGCAAGCTTTGAGTTTTACCCGATGAGTAGTATTCCTTCATGAAGGACCTCATCAATGCATTCCAATCTTGCACCGTCTCCGCTGGTTGAGAGTAGAACCATTGCAAAGCCTTCCCGAGTAGCGAGAATGGGAAGAGCCTCACCCTCATTTGATCTTGAGTCACTCTGTCCATGTTGAATGTTTGACATAGTTGAACGAACGCTTAGAGGTGAAGGTTCAGATCTTCTTTACCGGTGAAGGGTGAATGTTGCACCTTGCAGATTGTTGAGGTCTTGATCTCGAACGGCCTTCCGATCTCCACGAGGTTCAAGATTGGTAGGTCGATGATGTCCGAGGTGCATAGATCCCCGATCTTGCGTTCTTGCGGTTGTTCTCACATTGGTGGAAGTCGATTCTTCCGAGGACCTTGAGGTGGTGAATTATTAAGAGATTCAAATGATCCTTCATCTTCTGACTTTGAGTTTACAAAATCCAGCTTCTTATCTTGTTGTGCTTCACGTCTCCTTAGCCTGTAAAGTTTTTCTGGATCATCCACAAAATTATCGGTTTTGTTGGAGAGGTAGCCCTCGATCTCCTATTAGGGTTAGCGATAAACAAAATATACATGAAACGAAAAATAAAAACAAATCTAAGAAAACTAGGGTTAGACAAACTAGATTAGATTGATTTTGAGGATGATCAAAAGTTAGTAGATGCAAAAATAAAAACCAAAAGAAAACTGAAAATTACACAAAAAGCAATAAAAGATTGAATCTTGATCACTTGTTCCCCGACAACTTCTCCAGAAAAAGGGACTTGCAAGCAGACAAATCCTCCGTCATAGTCAAGGGACCCTTCTTCCCTCGAGTGATGAACCCAAGGTATCGAATCCGTGGAACAAATGTGTGATGCAAGAGTATATCTAATAAAGCCGAGAACTTTGATCTTCAAGAGGTGAAACCTATGCATCTAATCTAAAAGAACATCACAAAAACGAATCTAATCTATGAAAGCCGGAGGTAGCAAGAGATATAGGGGGATAGATAAACCAATCTAGAGAGATTGGATGAAGCCTTTGTTGAAGTTCCGAACAAAGAAGTAAACAAGTTCAATCTCATAAAAAGCTCCTTTAAACCATGGTTTCCTGTCCAACTCCGAAAACGCCGAGCCACCGTTCTGTCACAACGCACCCCTATTCGTGTAGGTTAGTCTAGGGCGAGTCCAAAGACAAGTTGAAATCTTTTGGAAGGTCAGGCATGCACCTCTAGCCACCACGACTACAAGAACATCCTCGGTGATCTATCTCGAGAATAGATCTTAAGATATGAAAAGCCGATCAAAATGAAAGACATAGGAGAAACACTTGATCGCTACAAATCGCATTGCAACTTGATAATTCAACATTACATTATACATGAATTAAGATCACCACCGAGATCCTACCTTGATCTTGCTTCTAGCTCTGGGAACTCCGACGTGTCTTCCTTGCAAGGTTCCCACACCGGCTAGGAAGATCCTAGTCAACTAGCTTGACCCTCTCCTCTCCAAGATGGTGTCCCTCTCTTCTCTGCTACTCGGCGGCCGATGACAAATGAGTCCTCCGTGGCTCTTGGCCTCGGGGCTATAAATAGTCCGAATGGCAGCTAGGTAAAAGGGGGGTCGACTGGGCCCTGAAATGGGTTGGGCCGGCCAGCCTGGGCCCACTTCGGCCCAGCCGATGGCCTGCTTTGCCTGGTGTTGCTTGCCAAGTCTTCTAGAGCCTTCCCCCTTCTGCATGTGGGCGCTTGTCGTCAGTTTCTCTTCGGATTGGATGAAGCTCATTGTCACGCAAGATTCGACACTTTTCTGACTGGGTCCTCAGAGTTTTTCATCTTCTCGTGTTTGGTCCTTGGGCTTCTTGGATTCAGGTTTGCTTCATTGCTTGACTTGTACCGGGCTTCAAGGTCTTGTCACAAGGTGCTTGATGATCTTATCCCGGAAGTCTTGCTTTCAAAACTAAAACCCTGCATAAGCATTAAACTCCAAAACCGACATGCACGAACGAACTTATTATACCAAGGGGGTTAGTACAAATGGATAAAATATAAAAGTCCTGCCAACACTGAAGGTAAACTCATGGCTAGGTTGACGGAATTTCACCGTCAACAACAACCAAGGATTCTTGAAGCCCTTCTACCGCACCTTCAATGGGCTCGAGATTTTGTTCAGTAGTATAATTGTACATCCTTATGTGCTTATCCTTTTTGATGAGGATGTTCACGTCTTTTGTGATTTTTCAAACTCAGCTTTCACATAATCCCAGACATTAGGGTTAAGAAGTAACTCAAGCTCTACTCGCGACTGAAAGAGTTTTACTTGAAACAGGGTTAAACATGGTATAAGAACAACATAGTTAATTCAGAACTAATTTGCCTTAGAACTTGGAGCAGTATAGGAACAGTGTGAGACATGGCTACCCATGGGTCCCCACCGACTAGGCTCACGGCCGTCCCCGACAAGTGGGTCCGGCCTACTAGAAGACCCGTTGACCTGTCAGTGGGCCCAACCGACCTCATTGGCAGCCCACACGACCTCCTGAAGACCTTCTAGAAGATCCCTAGTCGATCTAATCCATCATGACCTCGAGACTTGGCGTACAAGACAAAGACCTCAGTGGATTTCGCCTGAAGCAGATCGATGGGATATGGCAAGATGTGTAACGTAGACTTAGGTCTCCTGGTCGTAATCGACCAGGTGTTAGGGAACCGACCTCATCCGCTGGCCAATATAAGGCGGACGAGGCGACCCCTTGTAACATCACGCAATCCCCAAGCAATCTACACCGACAATTGGACGTAGGGTATTACTCTCCGGAGGCCCGAACCAGTATAAACTCACTGTGTTCTCTGCGTTCCGCGTACTCGTGTGCGACCTTCGAGTTCTTAGCCTTAGACTCCTCCCCATCGAAGAAATAAACCACATGGATTAACACCCCCGTGGGCTGTCCAGATCTCACCATCTGACAGTTGGCGCGCCAGGTAGGGGTCGAGTCAAGGTTCTTCATGTGACTCGATGGCTTCGACCAAAGGCGTCGTCTTCCCAGAGAGCATGGCGGACTTCCTCGCCAACCCCGCCGACATCCGCTTCGGCTTGATGCCGACGGCATCCACCGCTTCGGCGCCTACCTCATCATCGAAGGCAACGCAATCACCACCCACCAACAGATCGAAACAAATCTATCAAAGAAGGGTTGAAATTTATACAAGAACTTGAAAATTATCCTAGGCTTCATAGGAGGGTGTGACAAATACATGAAAAACTTAGTTCAGAACTGATTTACCTCGGAACTTGGTATAATTAAGATCATGACAAGCATGGAAGACATCATCATAGGCACTAATTAACATTACGAAGCTAAAGCTCAAGCTACATTAAGATCCATCTAGAGAACAAGTAAAAAGGCTATGAGATTCAGAGAAACTTGCCTCGCCGTCGTCGTGGTCGTTGCCAGAGTTAGAGATGAAGTCCTCTACACCTTCTTCGCTACTCCCTCGACACCTCTTCGTAGTTGCTAGACACTTGTGGTCGCAAACGTGAGGCAGGCCCCTCGCCCACTTCACTGCCCCCTCGCCGGCACGCTGCTCCTTGCCGCTGCTTGGCCCCTTGTCGGAATCCGAGAGGATCGAGTCGACGACCCTCGTCTCCGGCATTTGGTTCACTCCACCGCCGCTTGGCCCCTCTCCAGCGCTCATCGTCATCTCCCTCTTCGCTGCCATCTCGCCGACACGCGCGCAGATCCAGTTGCGGCACTGCTTCGCGTTCCTGTTCTCCTCGATCTCGGGTGCGCGGGGTTGAAGGACCGAAACGGCGAACCAGAGGGGGGGGGAGTGAATGGAAGCCGATAAAAATTCTTCTCGAAGGAGATAACTACAACAAGAAGAACATGGCTTCCAACACACGTCTCCGTCTCACTACCAAAGTTGGCCAAGTCCACACAGCCACTGAAGTGCTATTGGATCTAGGAACCAAGAAACAACCTTCCGAGCCAAAACACACCAACACGCACAGCGGAAACTTGCATGGCTTGCTGCCTGTGCTGCACCAGTCAGACCGATGGCCTGCGCCGGTCAGATCGGTGACACCGGTCAGACCGGTGGACACCGCCGGTTAGGTCGGTGGCTACAGCAGCCGCACAACAAACGTTCCCGAAAGCCTCAGTGACTTCTTTAGGCCCTGGAACAAAAACACCCCCAAAACACAACCTGCAAGGAAGGAAAACACTACACAAAACCTAACAAAAACAACTCCAAACGGACCAAGAACTGACCAGCAGCACCAAGACCCAAAGACACATGAGTCAAGCAGTTCACCCGAGGCAACTCCCACAAGTGACTCGCACCGGTTAGACCAGTCAAGAGCACCGGTCAGACCGGTGTAGCCTGGACAGCTCGAGATGAACAGCGCTAGCGGGTCAACTCCTCCAAATCCAAAATTCGATCTCCTGAATAGCTCCACGGACTTGAACAAGACCTTGGGGATAATAAGAACACCCCGTGAGGAGTCCATAGCCATGATTTTGTCCACCAAAACTTGCCAAATCAAGAGGAATCGAAGAAAACCCGCCAAGAACTCCTCTAACCCTAGAACACCGAAACCCCCAAAATCGAGCCCCTTAACCCACGGATTTGGAGGGGAATCACATGACAAAGAACCATGAAGGGTTCCCACAAATTTCCCCACCAAATCCCCAAGAGCAAGGTCCCGAAAACACCCCAAGAAAACCACCAATAGAGGGCTCCGAAAATCACCACCAAGAACAACCGGGAACAACACAACAAGGCCTTGAGGAACCATGCTGAATCATCTATACATACCAAGAAGGTTCATACAAGGTCTAGCTTGCCGCCCGATCATCCAATCCTCTCACAAGATCTCACCATGAAGCTCTCAAGCTAGTCCTATGGAAATCCTAAGAAAATAGGAAGGGAAAATAGGAAATCAAATGAACTAGGGTTCCAAGAGATGGCTGCCATCCTCTCACCTCATGGGTTATATGGAGGCAACCGAAAGTCTAAAATACCCTTACTTAATAACTAGGGATACAAGCCCCTCAAGGGCGGTTTTGAAAGTCTTCATGTTTTCTCCATCGGACGGATGCCCGGCGACCGCAACCTGCTTAGCCTCGACGCAAGCCTTGCGATCCCGACGCGTGTCCTCCGCTTCGAAGATTCCGGACTGCGTCGTCGCACACCGGTCAGACCGGTGCTCCTCACCGGTCAGACCGGTACCCACCGGTCAGACCCACCGGTCAGACCGGTCTGGCACTGCTGCAGCACCGTCTTCGGTTCTTCGGTCTTGGCTTTGTGGATCGACCAAGGAACCCTGTGGTTTTCTGGTGAACCACTAGAAACCCCGCGGACTCGGTGTAGCCTCCTCCAATCGCCACTCATGATTCGGCTCCCACGTAGTCCCGGCTCGACCTTGGTTTTGAGGCACTACCAAGAAACCGTCCATGACTTCATCTTGTTGTTCATGTCATCATGCGGCCTGCACTTGACCCCGCTGGCCACCTGTGAGGCCCCAGGTTTTAAATTAGCGTCATTAACGCTAATGACCGAATCAAGCGAGCCAAACTGCCTGAGACTGGTCAAACCTAGGTCAACCTGGTTCATCACCTCGAAAACCTCACCAATGAACCCTATTGAACCCCTTGACCAAGTCTACACACACCCATGGTCAACCCTTGGTCAAAGAAACGGTCAAACCCCGCTTAAACACTAATGTCGGCGAATGTTTTCCGGAACTTTTGCCGCGTTCGCCAAATTTCACCTAAACACTTTAAAATCTCCCAATACGAAAGTTGTCCAGTTTGTCGAGGGACACCACTTTCATATAGATTGGCATTTCAAATTTTGACAGGAAATTGACGAGAAATGTGGTCAACCGACAGCAGCTCCTGTTCACCGGAATGTGGTGGCATTCAAAGTTTGGCAGTAATTTGTGCAAAATCCATTGGGAAAAACACCATACGGCCTTTGTGAAAGTGGTAGAGGGTAGTGAGATCTACAACTTTCCTATTCACCACTTGGAGCACCTATATGCAATTGTTTTTAGTTTGACGCGTTCAAAGCAGGGCACATCGACACAGTTGGGGGCTGGCCGACACCGCGCCGCGCCGTGCACGCCGACGCCACGCCGGCGCGTGCCGGTGCCCCGCCCCTCGACGTTCGGGCCCATGGACCGCCTCCCCAGGCCGCTCCTTCCCCATGCCGCGCGCACATCGAGACGTCTCGTGCCCCGTGCTGACCCATACGCGCGCACTATGGACTGTTGGTCCGTCCGCCTTCCGTCCGACCGCTCGCCCCCCGAGGCGCCGCCGTCGGTCCATCGGTCACGAGCAGGCACGCACGTCGTCGCCTATTAAGAGGCCGCTACCCCTTGCCTCGACGCGTAGGGCCTCCCAACCTCTGCACCGAGCCCGCCGCCATCGACCATGTCCGCCACCGCTGTGGAACACATGTTTCCGGTCGCTCTCACCACCGGCCGACGTACTCAAGACCTCCCCTAGTACCCACTCGAACTACCACCCCCTCTAGCCGCACCACCTCGCCGCACCCCACGCCGGAGCTTGGACCGCAACGGCTACCACCGCTGGGCGCCGCCGCGCGCTCCGCAACTGGCCATCTCCACCCCTAACTCCGACCCAAATCGGTCCCTAGCAACCCTTAGTCCCTCCCCGCACGATTCCCGATCGGCCCCACCGCCGGAGCTCACCGGAATTTTGGCCGGACCGCCGCCGGCCGCCCGGGGGACCCAATTGCGAGCTCCAAGTTAATTCTAGGGGCTTATCTGCGATTTAAGGGTATGCTTGTGAATCCAAAAATTTTCCAGGGACCTGAGCGAAGGTTGGTTCTCAAATAGTACTTGTGTTTTGCTGATTTTTGTAAATTGCGTAGAAAATCGTAGAAAAATCAGAAAAATGCAAACCCAATTTTGTTGGATTCGTTGTGAAAAATTCTACAACTTTTGTTATTCTTTTCTGAGCTAGTTCCTAATAGTTTTTGCATGAAAAATAGAATTGTGAAAACCCTAGATCTACTATATCTCAAAATCTATAAATCCTCTATGGCTAATTTTTGGATATGTTGTGTGTTATGTCTTGACTAGTTCCTGTAAATCGTTTTATTAAAATTGTTTTCCATCTCTGCAGAATCTGCCTAGGTGATTTTTGTAGCCAAAAATAATTATGTTTTTGTGCCCAATTTCTGCATGTTGCCTTGTTAATGCCAAAATACACCTCTGGTGAATTAATCACCATTTTATAATTACCATAAATATTTATTCTTGAAATATGCTTGTGTTTCTTGTAATTGCATAAGTCAAGTTTCATAATAGTTCTAGGTGTATATGCTGCATCCCTAGGTTAGTTTTGGACCATATAACATGTGCGAGAAAGTTTGGATCATTTTGATGAGTATTTATTTTTGTGTGTATTTACCTTGTCCTTTTAGCTAGCTTTTGTCATTAACAAAAATAATTAATTTCTAGCTATCCAAAGCATTCATGTGTGTCCAGTGGCTTGTTATAGGTGTTTAGTGTTTAACACACGCTTCCACTAAATTTTATTACTTAATTTTTTGAATAAAAGCTATAGAAGCAATCGAAGGCTTAATAGTCATTTAAATGGGAAAAATCACCAACCCACCTTTAATAACCCCGTGTGTGGATGTAAATTGATTTAAATGGCTAAATGTACCCACCCACTGCTGTTTGTGAAGTTAAATTAAATTTCTTACATATATATGTACACAGTCACTATCAAAAAGAATGTTTATCAAAGAGCTGCATATTGTTCCTTTTTGGAAGAGTATGCTGAATGTATTTCTTATCTAGGTGAATGTGTCCAACCAATGCACCCCATGGTTGTCATTTGTTGTTTGTAGTTAATTAAATTAAAAATCAACAAATAAACCCTGCATTTGCATCTTCGTGTAGATCCTTCTGACGGTAGATGTACGTTCGTGCCGGAAGGAGGAGACAAAGGTGCTGACGAAGAGCTGCAGTACGCAGACGTAGCTCAAGACCTAGACCCAAGTCCAGAAGGGCCCAAGGTCAAACTTGCCAGCGAAGGCAAGCCTCGGTGCATATAACCCAGCTTTTCAAATTTGATATACAATTATCTATGGATGCTTGTGCATTTAAGTTCAGGAGTTATATGGAACCCTAGATGCATGATCCCTAGGTACCTAGGCTCTATCACTAGTATGCTAGGTTGATAGCTGCTATGCTATAGGGCCGGTACAAGTCGAGTGATGCTCGTCACTCGCGAGATTAGGTTCTTATGTTGGAATCATAAGGCCTTTATAAATGGATTGCTCATGTAGTAAGAGCATGTGATTTGGGCTCCGGTCCAGTGGCTTTCGTGGGCTAAGCTTTTGAACGTACTAAGCACTCGCCGGGAAGGGGACCGGTAAGCCTAGTACCTTAATGAGACGGCACGGGAACTTTTCCCTACTACTCCTGAATGTTCACCTAACCGGCTAGCTACCAGGAATGGTGGTGCATGTGTGAGACTCGGTGCCTCGCGAGGTATGCCAGCTAACCTTGTACCCAGGACAGTAGGATCTGTTCCCAACCCGAGGACTTTTGGGAACTGCCTGGCTGGTTGTCCTCGCGGGGGCATCCTACCATGTGTTTAGGTTTACCATGCAAGGTTTAAATCAATCGATTGTCGGCCTCTCACCATTATCCGAGACTGCTTAATCAACTGGCCATAATATCCCGAAATGATGGAATTTGGTGAATTTTGTTGTATGAATTAATTGCTTGTACAATTCTTGATTGCATTAGTTGGCACACTTAGAAATGGTAATCAACTAGAACCGGTGCTAAAATACTGAAAGTAAGGACCTACTCTTCGTGGTGGTTCAGCAAAGAAACTCCACTGGCCAAAAGCGTTTAATGTCTAGAGTTTGGTGTGTAGTTATCACCCGACGGTTAAGTCTTGCTGAGTATTAGTATACTCAGCCTTGCTTTAAAACTGTTGTGCAGGTGCTTTTGACAAGGTGGATGATGACAGGTGGTGACATCATGGATGGCCTCCTGTGATGGTTACCATTGCGCTAGTTTAATTTATTTCCGCTGTTCAAAACTCTGAACCTTTGCTTCCTGTCATGAACAATGGTTTGTAATAAATTATTTTTAAGTCGTGTTGTACTCTGGACTCGCTTTCGCGTGAGTTTCTATGCATATGTCGATCCTCTGTATGAACTCCAAGTGATTTACTGGGCGTTAACCCGGCAACTAAGACAGGATGATACTTTACTATTGCTTAATGACCAAAGTGGATTGGTTTTAGGTGATAGTGCGGTATTTTCCTGGGCGGGGTCTCAAACCACCGGGTCCCTCGAACGAAGCCTACTTATCTTCTCCACACCTGGAGGCCTCACCGCCGATGACCTTTCGTGCTTGTTCTTCACCTGCACAAACACCAGTCAAGCCGCAACCTGCACCTGCAATACTTAGCCAAGAATCAGTCCACACAATGTTGTCAATCACTCATCACACAAGGAAGCGACCATCCACCGGTCCTCGAACCACACATGGTCCTCAATCTCCCCCTTGATGAGTGCATTGACAACACCCACATAAAGTAACCAGAGAGAAAAGAAAAAGAAAAGAAACGAACAAAAAGAAACTCCAACAAGCGATCGAAAGCCAAACAAAGGCAAAGAGCAAGATCACTTGAAGAAGACAAGTCTCGGACCCCTTAGGCAAGGGCCACGGGTCGACACATCCGAGACAGAACAAAGCTCAAGCAAATAGCGCAAACCACCAAACCAAAACTCGAAAAAAACACAAAGAGCTCCCCCTGCACACATGCAAGCTCCCCCTGAACCAATGCACCTCCCCCTGGACGAATGCATGCAAACCACTTGAAAACAGGGCAGCTGCAACAATTTCAGCTCTCACCGGTCAGACCGGTCACCACCACCGGTCAGACCGGTGCCCAACATGTGAAAAGGGCCAGCACTCTGACCGGTCAGACCGGTGACCTTGACTGGTCAGACCGGTGCACACCAGAGCCTAGAAATGGCTCGAAACCACCTGAAAACCATCTAAATGCATTCAACAAGTCATTTCAAGCTCAAACTTCTCCCCCTTGTTGGCAATGCATGTATCAAGCCAAAAATGCAAAACTCTCAACCTAGAGCTTCTCAAATAGACAAAATTCAACATAGGATGCTACACATGTCCAAATGAGCAAGTTAGATACTCTATAGCTTCGTATTGACATCAACTACAAGATCACCAAGTTCACAACCATTTGACGACACTAAGATGGATTTGGGCAATTTTACGAAAAATTTACCTCTCATGAGCAAAGTCCTAAAAATGATCAAAACATGTCAAAATGGCAAAGCCACACAAACTTCATGCTAGGACAGCCATTCTAATCATAAGACCATCACAAACACCCAGAAGCACCTCATGTCATGTCAAAGCCACCGAGCCATGTGGCTACTTCTATTTATGAAACTTCTCATTGGTAGGCATCATGCAACGGTTTAGGACCCAAAGAAAATTAAAATCAGCACATAGACATGGGAGCACATTTTCCAAGCATTTTACATTTCATTTTCAGATTCATAATTGGTACATGAAATGTCTTTGCGACAAAAAGGAACTTATGCCCCTCCACAAGATGAAGCAAGAGGGCTAAACATTCATGATGGCAAATGAGCCTTTGGCCCCATATGATCAATAAACTAGCTATCCAACCAAAAATTGAGCATAACCAAGCCACTAAAACATGTCAAGATCATATAAAGGCATTTGCACATGGAGAGCATATATGTGACATTTTTCAAAAACATAGCCGTCAACCATGGATATATATCAAGATCATCAAGAGCTAAGCCATACAAACCATAGCATACCTAACAAGCTCACAAAGACATAAATAGCATTCCATGGTGAGCAATGTATATAGGAGAAGCTTTTCCTATCCAATGCATATGATACAAAATGCATGCAATCTAAGATACAAGGATGCTAATACATCATGTTACATATGCCATGCTAAATGCAAGAAATGCACAAAAGAAACTATACATATGCTACAAAGGAGCTCCCACACACCCAACTCAAGAAATCAAACACACACCAAGCTCCCCCAGCAAACGAGTGAAAGTTGCTTGATCTACGGGTTTGGTGAAAATATCGGCTAGTTGGTCATGTGTGGGTACATGGATCAAAGCTATCTTCCCTTTCTCAACATTGTCTCTCAGAAAATGATACCTCACTTCTATGTGCTTAGTTTTGGAATGGAGCACTGGGTTCTTTGCAACGCTTATGGCACTGGTGTTGTCACATTGAGGTGGGACATGGGTATACTCCTCACCAATGTCACTCATGGTGTATGTAATCCAAAGGAGCTGAAAGCAACAACTAGCAGCGGCAATGTACTCTGCCTCGGTAGTGGATTGAGCAACACACGACTGTTTGCGGGAAGACCAAGACACCAATAAAGATCCCAAAAACTGGCAAGTCCCAGAAGTGGACTTCCTATCCAACCGACACCCGGCAAAATCCGCATTAGAAAAACCATGAAGTGCCAAAGAAGAGGACGCGGAGTACCAAAGGACAAAGTCGGGAGTGTGACGCAAGTACCTGAAAATTCGCTTCACTGCTTGCCAGTGCGAAGTCCTCAGAGACGCTTGAAAACGAGCGCACAGACATACCGAGAACTGGATGTCCGGCCTCGTCGCCGTCAAGTAGAGGAGTGACCTGATCATGCTTCAGTACTCCTTCTGGTCCACGTGTTCACCTTCCTCATCCGCATCAAGAGCTGTAGTCATATTCATCGACGTCGTCATAGCCTTGGAGTCCTCCATCTTGAACTTCCGCACAATGTCCTTGGTATACTTAGCTTGATGCAGAAATGTTCCTTTGATTGCTTGATTTGTAGCCCGACGAAGAACTGCAACTCGCCCATCATGCTCATCTCAAATTCCTTACTCATATCCTCTGCAAACCGTGCAACAAGAGAGTTAGACAAGCCACCAAAGACAATATCATCCACGTACACCTGCACAATCAGGATAGCTCTGCCCTGCCTAAGTAAAAACAAGGTCTGATCGACCTTCCCCATCTCAAAACCTCTCTTGAACAAGAACCCCCTCAACCTACGATACCAAGCTCTAGGAGCCTGCTTCAACCCGTAAAGCGCCTTCCTCAACTTGTACACCCAGTAGGGGTACTTCTCACTCTCAAACCTAGGTGGTTGCCTCACATACACTTCTTCCTCCAACACACCATCTAGAAAAGCACTCTTCACATCCATTTGGTGCAACTTGAACCCTTTAGCCACGGAAAGGCTATAAGGATCCTAATTGCCTCCAAACGGGCTACAAGAGCAAAGGTCTCCTCGTAGTCGATCCCCTCCTTCTGACTAAACCCCTGAGCAACAAGCCTCGACTTGTTTCTTACCACTTCACCTTTCTCTCCCTCTTTGTTATTCCACACCCACTTTGTACCAATCGGCTTACACCCTGGGGGAGGGTCAACCAATTCCCAAACTTGATTCCTCTCAAAGTTCTCCGACTCTTCATGCATCATATTAACCCAATTATGATTAGATAGTGCGTGTCCAATGTCTTTGGGCTAGCAACAAATGCAGCATGAGCGAAATGAGAATTGTTTCGAACCCTCGATCTTGTAGTGCGTTCATTCAAGTCGCCGATGATCCTCGAAGCTGGGTGATCCACTTGTACTCGCCGGGGAGGTTCTCGCCTTGATGCTACCTCCCCCTCAACTGTAGCTTCTCCTTGATCTTGATTTGTCGTCGTAGGTGTAGGAGAGGGTCCGTCTACCACCGTAGTCGAAGTAGTATGTACATGTTCAGCCGGGGGCACCACACCGCCATCTTCACTGTCCCCATATTCATGCTCCTCCTCCTGAAAGATCTCCTCGCCAAGCTCATCATCACCTGCACACTCAAAGACAAGCTGGCTACGTGGCTGTGTCTCGTCGAATGTTACCTCGCAAGTCTCCACGATTTGGTTAGTTTCAAGATTGAGCACACGATATGCTCAAGAATGAGATGCATAACCAAAGAAAATACCATCGACAGACCTAGCCTCAAACTTATCCAGCTTCTTCCCTTTCTTAAAGATAAAACACTTGCATCCAAAGACATGGAAGTGACTCACCTTGGGTGTGCGACCGTGCATCCACTCGTAGCATGTTTTCTTCTTATGCACCTTGAGGTAGATCTTGTTCGACACAAAGCACGCGATGTTCACTGCCTCAGCCCAGAACCTTCGTGGAGTCCTATGCTCATCAAGCATCGTCCGAGCCATCTCACACAAGGTCCTGTTCTTCCTTTCCACAACACCATTCTGGGGAGGCGTATATGGACTCGAAAACTGGTGTTCAATTCCCAAGTCATGGCAAAAGGTTTCAAAACGAGAGTTTCTGAATTCTGAGCCATTGTCACTGCGGATTGCTCATATGGCATCTCTGTGCCTCTCGTTCCTCAACCTCAAGACAAGATCTCGAACAAAACGAAACGTCTCCCCCTTATCCTCAAGAAAGAACACCCACGCATACCGAGAGTAGTCGTCCACCACAACAAGGACATACCACTTCCCACCCACAGATCGCACACGAGATGGGCCAACAAGGTCCATATGGAGCAGCTCGCATGGATGCTCAGTTATCACATTGGTGAGAGGCGGGTGAGAAGAGGCTACCATCTTGGCATGCCTACACGGCGCACAAACCAACTCTTTCTCAAGCCTCAACCATGGAAATCCTCGGACCAAATTGGGTTTACTCAAGCGAGACAAAAGGTCAAAGCTCAAGTGTCCCAAATTCCTATGCCACTTCCACAACTCACTCGAAGAACCAGCCATGAAACAACGCTCCACACCAGAAGACAGAAAAATCAGCTCGAAACACCTGACCCTCGGGAATGACCATACAGACAAGGTCCCCTCGAGAATCCAAAATCCGAGAACCACTAGGCCGAAACAACACCTCAAAACCCTCATTCAACAGCTGGGACACATAAAGCAAATTGTATCCAAGCGATTGAGCAAGAGCAACACGCCTGATAGTGATCTTGTCACTCACCTTAATCTCACCTTCTGAAAGCACACGCCCACGCCCATTGTCCCCAAAAGTGATGTACCTCCTTGTTACCACCGGTATGAGACTTAAGAACCACCCCTTGTCTCTGGTCATATGCCTCGAGCAACCAGAGTCAATCAAACAAATGTTCTTCAAGTCTCCCACCTGAAATTCAAAAATGAGCACGTGAGCATAAAAACGTCTCAGCACTAGGGTTAGTACCAAAAGAGTAAAACCAGTGCCGAGCCATTTGCTCGAAAGTGGGGTTAGCACGAACCAAACCATCTTTCCTACCAAAGCTACCTCCACGAACACCACCACGGTAACCACCATGAGGGAACCAACCCTCTCTACCTGGAGGAGGACCAAAACCACGAAAGAAAACCCGTGCACTGTCCCCCTCTCCATTTCAAAGCTATGGATCCTCCCACCCCCGTATTGAGCTCGAGGGGGAGAACGCCTAGCAAACTGTGCTCCTGCAAACTCTCCAGCCCAACCACCAGAACTACGACCTCCAGAACCAAACCTCACACCTGTACGAGCACAAAACACGAATCGCTGCCTGTCTAGGCCTGCACCGGTCTGACCGGTGCCGCTCACCGGTCTGACCGGTGTAGCCCGGTCAGCACCTTCAACAACCTTTCGCTCTCCCCTAGCCGGAACTGTCCTCACACTCGCCTTGGCCCTGGGCATCTGCACACGAGGCTCACGTACACCATCGGAAGGGTGGTACATGTCCTTGTTAGCCCACTCCTTCACCATTCTCTCCTCTCGCTTCGTCTTGAAGCAAAACTCATCCATATGGCCATCTCTCCCATAATAGCCACAATGAAACCTCACAAGCTCAGGTTCAGGCTTGGGTTGAGGCTGCTCACTTGATTTCTCCCCACTTGATTTCTCCACGGGTTTCTCCTCACTAGCCTTGTCACTCTCTTTCTCAGAGAACACTTTTCCCGAAGTGCTCACAAACTTGATAGGCTTTTGGAAATCTTTTGTTTGTGGGGAAACACGGGTGGAGCTGGGGTTGTGTCTAGTCGTTTCCTAAGATGGTTAGGTTTGGGAGGGAAATCATTTTTGTGGTGGGTTTTCGGTGGCTCTGGAATATTCTCTCCATTTCCCTCACCAACCTTGTTTGCCCCAAGTCCCTCACTATCCTACCTCTTGAATGTATCGATCATTATCCTCAAAGGAGGCTCATGACCAGACAACCAACCCATCAACTATCTCAGCTCATCATTCTCATCCTGCAAACGATCAACATAGTGTGCAAGTTCCAAATTCTTCAAAGCATGCATTTCACGGGTAGAGCAAGATGTAGGAATTTGTTCTTTCAGCTTAGCCTCAAGGGAAGCAGTGTAAACATGCATCTCATCAATTTTAGCATGGAAGACAGGGCAAGAAGTGCAAGCACCCAGCAAAGCAGATCTATATTTAAGCTCAACCACTTCAACCCTAAGCACATCTAGGTCCTCACACTTGGAGGCATGCTTTTCCTTAAACAAAGCAAGATCAACAAGGAAAATAGAGCAATCAGCACAATCAACCTCATTAGAAACAACAGGGCTAGCCTTAAGCGAATTAATTTCAAGCTTGCTATCAAGATCTTGTGTTTCTAGCTCAGCCACTCTAGTCCTAGCATCCTCGAGTGAAGCCCTAAGCTCTTTTCTCATTTTCATGGCCTCTCTAAGCATGTCATCACGATTATCAAGCAACGAGCCAAGCCGTTCATTCTCATGACGCAAGAAGGGAAGCTCATCATGCACCTCGTCGTCGGAGTCAGAGTCCTTGTCGCTCTGTGTGCTCTTCTTGCTGCCGGAGCTCAGCGCCATGGTGCAGAAGCCGTCTCTAGCGAAGCAGCTCAGCCCGCTCAGGTTCTTGGACGACTTCCTACTCTTGCGACAATCACCTTCGTCTTCGCTGCTGCTTGAGCTCGAGGTGGAGTACACGGAACTGGAGTCGACGTCTCTCACTCCAACCATCGCTCGGCCCTTGCCTCGACTATCCTTCTTCCTCGATCGTCGCTCGTCCTTGTGCCTGTTCTTGTGCTTGCTCTTGTGGTCACGCCTCGACCGGTACTTGCCATCCGTCCTTGACTTGTGCTTGTAGCCATCCTTGTTCTCGACCTTCTCCGGGGAGTCGGCGATGAAGTGTCCCGGCTTGCCGCACTGGAAGCATGTCCTCACGTTCCTCCTCATGTTCACCCGGTTCTCGTGCAGCCTCTCGAACCTCCTCGTCAGCAACGCCAGCTCGTCCTCTCCAAGCACATCGAACTCCTCATCTGGCATGGACATCAAAGAGGACAAAGAGAACATCTTGGTGGAGGGGTTAGTGTTAGCCTTTCCTTTCGAACCACCAATGATGGCAAGACTATGAGATTCAGTCTGGCCCTCGAGCTTCGCTGTCATGCCCCTATCCACCTCAGCCGACTTGAGCTTCGAGAACAGCTCGTTCGTCGTCAGAGTGTCATACTTCTCCGACTCGACAATGGCCTCGAACTTTCTGCCCCAAATCGTACGGTCCAAAGAGTGTAAGTGCTTGACAGCTCTATCATGATCAACGTACGGGAGCACGTCCACATTGGCCCTCATGTTGTTCACAACCACTGTGAACCTCTGAAACAAGGCATCGATGGACTTATTAGGGAGATGAGTGAAGTTCTCGTACTCTCTCCGGTAGGTGGCATACATTTGAGCCTGAACCTGGGCATTCCCAACATGAGCCTCCTTCAACACCAACCAGATTCTACAAGCCAAGTGCTCGGTGTGCACCCGATCGAACTCAGGCTGACACAAAGCACGAAACAAGTAGTCGACCGCCTTATTGTTGGCGTCGAACATGTCCCTCGATCCTGGACCAAGGAAGTTCATCGGCTGGACATAGCCTGTGTCCACCGTGACATCCCAAAGGATCTGACCGTTTCCGCGGAGAAACGCAGCCATCCGCTTACTCCACTGAAGGACCGATACGGCGAACCAGAGAGGGGGGGAGTGAATAGGAGCCGATAAAAATTTTTCTCGAAGGAGATGGAAACTCCAACAAGATGAACACGGCTTCCAACACACGTCTCCGACTCACTACCAAGGTTGGTCAAGCCCACGTAGCCACTAGAGTGCCACTGGACCTAGGAACCAACACACCACCTTGCGACCCGAGAAACGCAGCGGAAAAACCAAACCTCGAGTCTACAGACCCACACCGGTCAGACCGGTGAGCACCACCGGTCAGACCGGTCCCTGCTGGTGAAACAGAGCAACTTCCACTAAGTGGCTCTACACCGGTCAGACCGGTGAGACACACCGGTGAGACCGATGGCAGCCTGAAAGCCCCCAAGGCACTAAACAGGCCAACCGACCACCAAACGGACCCAAACTCGAAACAGCAGCAACACGGGACAACAACGAACACACCAACACGTTCACCCGAGCAATAACCCACAAGGGCTCGCACCGGTCAGACCGGTCAAGAGCACCGGTCAGACCGGTGTAGCCTGGGCAGCTCGGGATGAACAGCACCCGCGGGTCAACTCCCCCAAAACCAAATCTCGATCCCTCGAATCACTCCACGGACTTGAACAAGACTTTGGGGATATCAGGAACACCTCATGAGGAGTCCATAGCCAAGTTTAATCCCAAAAAAACTCGTCCAAAAAGGAGGAATCGAAGAAATCCCGCCGAAAGCACTTCCAACCCAAGAACTCAAGAAACCCCAAAATCGAGCACTTTTACTCACGGATTTGGGAGGGGAATCACAGCCCAAAGAACCACGAAGGGTTCCCACAAATTCCCCCCATCAAATCCCCAAGAGAAAAGTCCCGAAAACAACCCAAAGAAATCACCGAGAGAGGGCTCCGAAAATCACCACCAAGAACAACCGGGGAAACACATCCAAACCTTGAGGAACCACGCCGAATCATCTATACATGAAATAAAGGTTCGTACAAGGTCTTCACCATCGGACGGATGCCCGGCGACAGCACCCTGCGTAGCCTCGACGCAAGCCATGCGATCCCAACGCGTGTCCTCCGCTTCGAAGATTCCGGACTGCGTCATCGCACACTGGTCAGACCGGTGCTCCTCACCGGTCAGACCGGTCCCCACCGGTCAGACCGGTCTGGTGCTGCTGCACCTCCGTCTTCGGTTCTCCGGTATTGGCTTTGTGGATCAACCAAGGAACCCAGTGGTTTTCTGGTGAACCACCGGAAACCCCGCGAACTCGGTGTAGCCTCCGCCAATCTCCACTCATGACTCGGCTCCCACGTAGTCCCGGCTCGACCTTGGTTTTGAGGCTCTACCAAGAAACTGTCCACGACTTCATCTTGCTGTTCATGCCACCATGCGGCCCGCACTTGACCCCGCTGGCCACCGGGTCCCTCGAACGAAGCCTACTTGTCTTCTCCACACCTGGAGGCCTCACCGGCGACGACCTTTCGCGCTTGTTCTTCACCTGCACCAACACGAGTCAAGCCGCAACCTGCACCTGCAATACTTAGCCAAGAATCAGTCCACACAACGTTGTCAATCACTCATCACACAAGGGAGCGACCATCCACCGGTCCTCGAACCACACAAGGTCCTCAATCTCCCCCTTGATGAGTGCATTGACAACACCCATAAGAAAGTAACAGGAGAGAAAAGAAAAATAAAAGAAACGATCAAAAAGAAACTCCAACAAGCGATCGAAAGCCAAACAAAGGCAAAGAGCAAGATCACTTGAAGAAGACAAGTCTCGGACCCCTTAGGCAAGGGCAACGGCTCGACACATCCGAGACAAAGCAAAGCTCAAGCAAAGAGCGCAAACCACCGAATCAAAGCTCGAACAACCACAAAGAGCTCCCCCTGCACACATGCAAGCTCCCCCTGAACCAATGCACCTCCCCCTGGACGAATGCATGAAAGACACCACTTGAAACAGGGCAGCTGCAACAAAACAGCCCTGACTGGTCAGATCGGCCAACACCACCGGTCAGACCGGTGTGCAACATGTGTACGAACCGAAGACTCACACCGGTCGGACGGTGACCCCGACCGGCCGGACCGGTGCACAACGGAGAGCCCGAAATTGGCTCAAAACCACTCGAAAACCTTCTAAACACGTCCGAAGCCATTTCAAGCTCAAACTTCTCCCCCTTGTTGGCAATGCATGAATCAAGCCAAAAATGCAAAACTTTCAACCTAGAGCTTCTCAAATAGACAAAATTCAACAAAGAATGCTACACATGTCCAAATGAGCAAGTTAGATA
Organism: Cenchrus americanus; assembly: GCA_947561735.1. NCBI lineage: Eukaryota > Viridiplantae > Streptophyta > Magnoliopsida > Poales > Poaceae > Cenchrus > Cenchrus americanus. The sequence continues at coordinate 155,964,186 of OX387242.1, read as the reverse complement.
CTCTACAGCTTCGTATCGATCTCAACTACATGATCACCAAGTTTCACAACCATTGGACGAAGCTAATATGGATTTTGGCAATTTTGCGAAAAACTTGCCTCTCATGAGCAAAGTCCTAAACATGATCAAAGCATATCAAAATGGCAAAGCCACACAAACTTCATGATAGGACAGCCATTCTAATCATAAGACCATCACAAACACCCACAAGCACCTCATGTCATGTCAAAGCCACCGAGCCATGTGCCTACTTCTATGTATGAGACTTCTCATTGGTAGGCATCATGCAACGGTTTAGCACCCAAAGTAAATTAAATTCAGCACATATGACATGGGAGCACATTTCCAAGCATTTTTCATTTCATTTTCAGATTTGTAAATGGTACATGAAATGTCTTTGCGACAAAAAGGAACTTATGCTCCTCCACAAGATAAGTCAAGAGGGCTAAACATTCATGACGGCAAATGAGCCTTTGGCCCCATATGATCAATAAACTAGCTATCCAACCACAAATTAAGCGTAGCAACGCCACTAAAACATGTCAAGATCATGTAAAGGCATTTACACATGAGAGAGCATACATGTGACATTTTTCAAAAGCATAGCTATCAACCATGGATTATTCATCAAGATCATCAAGAGCTAAGTCAAACTAACCATAGCATACCAAACAAGCTCACAAAGACATATATCTCATTCCATGGTGAACGATGTGTATGAGAGAAGCTTTTGCTAACCAATGCATATGATACAAAATGCATGCAATCTAAGATACAAGGATGCCTATACATCATATTACATATGCCATGCAAAATGCAAGAAATGCACAAAGGAAAGCTATACATATGCTACAAAAGAAGCTCTCACACGAAACTCACAAACCACCGGCTCCTCGAGGGGAGGCAAAACGGGCTCGACACCACCGGCAAAAGAGAGCTCCCACACACCCAACTCAGGAAATCAAACACACACCAAGTTCCCCCCGCAAACGAGTGAAAGTTGCGTGATCTAGGGGTTTGGTGAAAATATCGGCTAGTTGGTCATGTGTGGGTACATGGATCAAAGCTATCTTTCCTTTCTCTACGTTGTCTCTCAGAAAGTGGTACCTCACTTCTATGTACTCCTCACCAAAGTCACTCATGGTGCAGGTGATCCAAAGGAGCTGAGAGCAATAACTAGCAGCGGCAACATACTCGGGCTCGGTCGTGGATTGAGCAACACTCGACTGCTTGCGGGAAGACCAAGACACCAAAGAAGAACCCAAAAACTGGCAAGTCCCAGAAGTTGACTTCCTATCCAACCGACACCCGGCAAAATCCGCGTCTGAAAAACCATGAAGCGCCAAAGAAGAGGACGCGGAGTACCAAAGGCCGAAGTCGGGAGTGTGACGCAAGTACCTGAAAATTCGCTTCACTACTTGCCGATGCGAAGTCCTCGGAGACGCTTGAAAACGAGCGCACAGACACACTGAGAACTGTATGTCCGGCCTCGTCGCCATCAAGTAGAGGAGTGACCCGATCATGCTCCAGTAGTCCTTCTGGTCCACGTGTTCACCTTCCTCGTCTGCATCAATAGCTGTAGTCGTACTCATCGGCGTCGTCATAGCCTTGGAGTCCTCCATCTTGAACTTCCTCACAATGTCCTTGGTGTACTTAGCCTGGTGCACAAATGTTCCTTCCCTTGATTGCTTGATTTGTAGCCCGAGGAAGAACTGCAACTCGCCCATCATGCTGATCTCAAACTCCCTGCTCATATCATCTGCAAACCTTGCAACAAGAGAGTTAGACGAGCCACCAAAGACAATATCATCCACGTACACCTGCACAATCAGGATATCTCTGCCCTGCTCAGCAAAAACAAGGTCTGATCGACCTTCCCCATCTCAAAACCTCTCTCAAACAAGAACCCCCTCAACCTGCCATACCAAGCTCTAGGCGCCAGCTTCAACCCATACAACGCCTTCCTCAACTTGTACACCCGGTGGGGGTACTTCTCACTCTCAAACCCCGGAGGCTGCCTCACATACACTTCTTCCTCCAACACACCATTCAGGAAAGCACTCTTCACATCCATTTGGTGCAACTTGAACCCTTTATCCACGGAAAAGGCTAGAAGGATCCTAATCGCCTCCAAACGGGCTACAGGAGCAAAGGTCTCCTCGTAGACGATCCCCTCCTTCTGACTGAACCCCTGGGCAACAAGTCTCGACTTGTTCCTCACAACCTCACCTTTCTCGCCCTCTTTGTTTTTCCACACCCACTTTGTACCAATCGGCTTACACCCTGGGGGAGGGTCAACCAACTCCCACACCTGATTCCTCTCAAAGTTCTCCAACTCCTCATGCATCGAATTAACCCAATTGTGGTCAAATAGTGCGTGTCCAATGTCTTTCGGCTCAAAAGAAGCAACAAACGCAGCATGAGCGAAATGGGAATTGTTTCGAACCCTCGACCGTGTAGTGCGTTCATTCATGTCACCGATGATCCTCGAAGCTGGGTGATCCACTTGAACTCGCCGGGGAGGTTCTCGCCTCGAAGCTACCTCCCCCTCAACATCAGCTTCTTCTCGTTCTTGATTTGTCGTCGTAGGTGTAGCAGAGGGTCCATTCATCATCGTAGTCGAAGTAGTGGGTACATGTTCAGCCGGGGGCACCGCACCGCCATCTTCATCATCACCATTTTCATGCTCCTCCTCCTGAAAGATCTCCTCGCCAAGCTCATCATCACCTGCACACTCAAAGACAAGCTAACTACGTGGCTCTGTCTCGTCGAAGGTTACCTCCCAAGTCTCCACGATTTGGTTAGTTTCAAGATTGAGCACACGATATGCTCTAGAATGAGATGCATAACCAAAGAAAATCCCATCGACAGACCTAGCCTCAAACTTATCCAACTTCCTGCCTTTCTTCGAGAATGAAACACTTGCAACCAAAGACATGGAAGTGACTCACCTTGGGTGTGCGACCATGCATCAACTCATAGCATGTCTTCTTCTTGTGCACTCTGAGGTATATCCTGTTCGACACATAGCATGCGGTATTCACCGCCTCAGCCCAATACCTCCTCGGAGTCCTATGCTCATCAAGCATCGTCCGAGCCATCTCGCACAAGGTCCGGTTCTTCCTTTCCACAACGCCATTCTAGGGAGGTGTATACGGACTCGAAAACTGGTGCTCAAGACCCAAGTCATGGCAAAAGGTTTCAAAACAAGAGTTCCTGAATTCCGAGCCATTATCACTGCGGATAGCTCGTATGGTGTAACACCCGAAAATTCCATCACAATAAAATATTGCTAGAAACAAGGTTTAGTTTTATTTTCTAAGGATTTAACGAATTTGAATAAATAAATTTGCCTTTAATTAAATTAAACAACAATTAATAATTAGAATCAAACAAGTGTTTGTGCATCATGTTGAAATGCATGAGTTTTGATTGTGGTGTGGTTTTAAAAGTCTTAAAAAAAATTTAAAAAAAAAAATTTGAGAGAAAGTCCTTAAAAATAATTGTGAAAAAGTTTGTAAAATTGGTGTGAAAGTTTGAATTAAAAATGATGAAAGTTTGAATTCAAAAATGTTTGAAAACTTGTTAAAAGGTTTTTCTAAAAGTCTTAAAATAGTTGGTGAATTTGTGTTAAAATTTGATTTGAAAAAGATTTGAATTTGGATTTGAAAAAAAAAAGAAAAAAAAAACAAAACAAAACCTAACCTACAGACCCGCGCCCATCTTTTTTCGGCCCAGCCGGCCCGCTCCGCCGCCTCTCTCTCTCCTCTCTCCCTCTCCCTCTCTCACCCGCTGACGTGTGGGGCCCACACGTCAGGGGCTTCTTCTTCCCCCCGGCCGCGCCCCCCTTTCTTCCCCGAGCCGGTCGGCCGGTCTCCGTCCCCGCGCCGCCTCCCTGGTCCCCGTCCCCGCGCCGTCAGTCTCCTCCCCTTTAGTGCGCCGCCGCATTCACGCCACCCCCCCACCTCCACCGCCCGGCCCCTCCCCTTCCCCTTCCGAAACCGCCGCCGCCATTAATGCCGCCGCCACCGAGCTCCGCCACCGCCTCACCGCGCCGTCTCCTCTTCCTCCTCCGGGCTATAAAAGGTGCCCCAAGGCCCCCTCTACACCCCCGCGCCACTCCTCCTCCCTCCTCCACTCCTCCACCGTGCCGCCGCCCGAGCTCACCGCCCGCCCGCCGGAGCGCCGCCCCGATCCGCTTCGCCGCGCCCCTAGCTCCCTTCCAAGGCCTCCGGTGAGTTCCCCGCCTCCTCCTCTTTCTCCCGGGTACTTTCCCCGCCGCGAATGGTGCCGGGAGCCCTAGTTGGCCGTCGCCGGCGAGCCGGCCGGCGAGACCGCCGCCGCCCGTACGGCGCCGCCGCCGCCCCTTGGCCGCGGTCAACCGTGGCCATCCGATTTGAATCTACGGTCCCGCATTAAAAGGATTCATACCCCTTGTGTCCGGTCCACCGTGGACCATGGACCGAGTCCACCGGCGCGGTCCACGGCTTGCGTCACGCCGACGTCATGACCGCGTCGGCACGGCCGCAGCAAGCCGCCACGTGTCGCTCCCATGGTCCACCCGCCGGCCGCCCGGGCACTTTTGCAAAAAGGACCCTGCGGTTTTTAATATTACAAAAATATCCTTCCACCTATATAAAAGCCTTACAACTAGGTCCTGATTTTCACATCTAGGCCCCTGATCTCCATAGTTTTCATGTTTGATAGCCTATCCTTAACCTTTTACATATTAGATCTCCTAGTTTCACACATATTTATGTTTAGGTCCCTGAAATCTTCCAGAAAACCCCCTAAACTTCCAGTACTCTTACAATTTAGCCCCTGAACCTTGTTTCAGCCATAACTTTTTCATCCTAGCTCCGTTTTACGCGTTCTTGATGTCCACGCGATCGTCTCCCCGAGCCCGTCATTTCTAAAAGCTTGTTTTAGCCTTTTGGTAATGTTTGATGTATTGTTTTATTTATTGTATGTTTTCTTGCATGATCGTAGCCAACACGCCGTTCGAGGAAGTTCAAGTGCAGAGCTTTGCTGATAAGGAAAGTAGCTTATCGTTGGAGAAAGGCAAGTGACCCTAACCACCCTTCTACCTATGCTTTAATCAAGATTACTATAAGTTAATCGGAACATGGAGAACCACCCGGAAAACAAGGTGCAACCACGGTCCATATGGCTCGGCTTAGCCAATTAATTAGGTGTGTGATTGTGTTGACGACCCTATCCGAAAGGAACACGGGGGCTCCGGGTTGCGGGGGTATAGCCCGGCTTCTTTTGGGATAGCGGCCTTTGCTAAGGTGCCGACCACTAGGGAGGGTTATGGTCCGCCCCGAGTCAGAATCGTCGTGGGTTGTTGATGCTTTTGCATATCTTTGTAAAGGCTTCGTAGCGTCCCTATGCAATCACACCTCGGAAGTGTGGTATTGTGCTCGATCGCACATGCGTGGTTGGGTTCAAAGTTCTTTGGAACTTTTACGCGAACCGTGGGAAAAGTGTGCAACCTCTCGCAGTGTAAAACCGATCGATCGGCCGTGCTCACGGTCAAGAGCGGCCTGGACCCTCACATGATTAATTGAACTTAAAGATGGATTAATATTGCTTTCCGGTTATTTCCGTGGCCTTGCCGAGTACCAACCATAAGTGTACTCATCCTTGCTTACGCCGTTCGCAGAAGAATCCCGGAGTGGAGTACTTCACCGACTACGAGGAGTTCTGAGGATGCGATCAACCAGTCAGAAGCCTGTGGAAGATGAAGATGAAGTCGCGTCTTCATAGTTATCGATGTTCGTGTAAAGACATTTGTGTCTACCTTCGTGAGTGTAATAAAATATAATAACCCTTTTCTGTACGTTTTGAGCAATGTTTTGTGATATTACACTCATGAGTCTATCATATGTGTGAAATTTTGATCCTGGCACACATATGAGATGCATTCGGTTTTCTACGGAAAATCGGGTGTGACAGAGTGGTATCAGAGCATTGCGTCGATCGTAGGACGCACCTCAGATAGAAATGGTCGATATTAAGGACTCTTTATCTAGAAAGCCTTTCCAGACTTCAAAATATCTTATTTACGCTTAAAAAATATTTTATTCTTTATTCTCTAAACAAAATCAAATCTTTTGTTTTCTTCTACACTGAATCTGATTCTTGTTCTTCCACCTTGAACTACCACACGTGTTTTATAGGATACATTCTTAGGTTGCCTACCCCTTCTATCAGTTTCGTTTCGATAGAACCGTTCTTGTGAGGACGTGCGATGTTAATGCTTGTTGATTGTAAACATGCATGATTTGGATCTTTGACTTGATTGAAATGTTTTTGTGGAGTGATGGCCACAAATACATCAAAAAAATAATTAAAGTTAAAATTTGAATCTTAACCCCTTTCTCTTCATCCTTATCAATTCAAAATCTTATCAGACGTACCCTTTTCCCTAACAATCAAATGGTAAACATCAGGTCAGGAGCTGGACAGGATATTCCGTTCGTCATCAATCAGCTGAATCAAGTTCCCTCCTTCACAAGAATTAGCAATGGATCCCGCGATGCAGCAGTTCTTTACGGAACAGATGCAGTTGATTCAGAACCTCACCGCCACCGTCCCGTAATCTACAAGCACGAGCGAACCAGCCACCACCACAAGGACCTCCACCACCTCCACCACCAGTGAACAAGCATAGAGAATTCATGAGCCACAACCCGCCCACTTACTCTCATTCTGTAGATCCCCTCGATGCCGATGATTGGCTCAAGACCATCAACAAGATGCTGAATATCACCCAATGCAATGATCGTGAGAAGGTTTTGTATGCCTCAGGACGTCTGGAAGGTGCAGCCGCTGATTGGTGGGATGCTTACACCGTCGCACATGCTGCTGCCGACACCATTACCTGGCAGGAGTTCCAGGGAGAGTTTTCGTACACATCACATCCCGAGCCAGGTGTGAAGAAGTCGAAGAAGAAGGAATTTCTAGCTCTAAAGCAAGGCAACATGACGCTTAGTGAGTATCCGGATCGGTTTACTCATTTGTCCCGCTATGCACCAGATGAAGTCAACACGGATGCCAAGAGACAAGAACGCTTTCTTGATGGTTTGATAGGTCCACTTAACTATCAGTTGCAGAGCCACACATTTCTTAACTTTCAGATGTTGCTCAATAAGGCTATAGGCTTGGAGAATAAACGCAAGGAACTTCGTGAACAGAAGCGCAAGTTTCAATCTCAGGGACAGTCTAGCAGTAACACCCGCCCTCGTTACAACTCATCGCAAGACTCTCAGTTTCGTTCTAGCACACCGGCGAGAGGCCATGGACGAGTCGGCGGTATCATTCGTTTGATGAACCCGAAGAATCCAACCCAATGACACCTCAGGCTCCAAATCCTCATCAGAATCGCTCAGGTGCACCAAGAAGGAACACTACTCCGGTTCACCCCAAAGGATGCTTCAACTGCGGAGAATTAGGACACTATGCCGTATTTGCCCTCGCATAATATGCGGACACCCCGCAGAGATAATAGAGGACAACGAGAACAATATGCATGGTAGGGTGAACCATGTGACAGTTCGAAGAAGCTCAAGGAGACAAAGATGTTGTGCTTGGTACGTTTCTTATCAACTCGTACCGCAACAGCTTTATTTGATTCCGGGCATCGCATTCATTTATTACCGAACGATTCGTGACGAAGCATGATGTACCCAAGAGTTCCATGAAGACACATTTGCTAATTAGTTCCCCAAACGGTGAAAAGAAATCCACCTATGTATGCCCACGGAGTCAATCTTAAGATCGGAGAGATAGATTTTGAAGCGGACTTAGTGATCCTAACATCCAGTGGAATAGATGTGATCCTTGGTATGGATTGGTTAAGCAAGCATGATGGAATCATTTTGTGTGCCAAGAAGTCGGTGCTCTTAACTACCCCGCAAGGAGATAGGATTGAGTTTGCCGCTACAAGCCCGAAGAAGAAGGAGAAGTGAACAAGCTCTGTGATAGTAAACCGTCATCTTTCAAGACATCTTGTATCTCCTCTTGTTTCCCGATCCCTCCGAATCTCGGGACGAGATTCTTTTTAAGGGGGTAGGATTTGTAACACCCGAAAATTCCATCACAATAAAATATTGCTAGAAACAAGGTTTAGTTTTATTTTCTAAGGATTTAACGAATTTGAATAAATAAATTTGCCTTTAATTAAATTAAACAACAATTAATAATTAGAATCAAACAAGTGTTTGTGCATCATGTTGAAATGCATGAGTTTTGATTGTGGTGTGGTTTTAAAAGTCTTAAAAAAAATTTAAAAAAAAAATTTTGAGAGAAAGTCCTTAAAAATAATTGTGAAAAAGTTTGTAAAATTGGTGTGAAAGTTTGAATTAAAAATGATGAAAGTTTGAATTCAAAAATGTTTGAAAACTTGTTAAAAGGTTTTTCTAAAAGTCTTAAAATAGTTGGTGAATTTGTGTTAAAATTTGATTTGAAAAAGATTTGAATTTGGATTTGAAAAAAAAAAGAAAAAAAAAAACAAAACAAAACCTAACCTACAGCACCCGCGGCCCATCTTTTTCAGCCCAGCCGGCCCGCTCCGCCGCCTCTCTCTCTCCTCTCTCCCTCTCCCTCTCTCACCCGCTGACGTGTGGGGCCCACACGTCAGGGGCTTCTTCTTCCCCTGGCCGCGCCCCCTTTCTTCCCCGAGCCGGTCGCTGGTCTCCCGTCCCCGGCGCCGCCTCCCTGGTCCCCGTCCCCGCGCCGTCAGTCTCCTCCCCTTTAGTGCGCCGCCGCATTCACGCCACCCCCCCCCACCTCCACCGCCCGCCCCTCCCCCTTCCCCTTCCGAAACCGCCGCCGCCATTAATGCCGCCGCCACCGAGCTCCGCCACCGCCTCACCGCGCCGTCTCCTCTTCCTCCTCCGGGCTATAAAAGGTGCCCCAAGGCCCCCTCTACACCCCCGCGCCACTCCTCCTCCCTCCTCCACTCCTCCACCGTGCCGCCGCCCGAGCTCACCGCCCGCCCGCCGAGCGCCGCCCCGATCCGCTTCGCCGGCGCCCCTAGCTCCCTTCCAAGGCCTCCGGTGAGTTCCCCGCCTCCTCCTCTTTCTCCTCGGTACTTTCCCCGCCGCGAATGGTGCCCGGGAGCCCTAGTTGGCCGTCGGCCGGCGAGCCGGCCGGCGAGACCGCCGCCGCCTGTACAGCGCCGCCGCCGCCCCTTGGCCGCAGTCAACCGTGGCCATCCGATTTGAATCTACGGTCCAGATTAAAAGGATTCATACCCCTTGGGTCCGGTCCACCGTGGACCATGGACCAGGTCCACCGGGCGCGGTCCACGGCTTGCGTCACGCCGACGTCATGACTGCGTCAGCACGGCAAGTAGCAAGCCGCCACGTGTCGCTCCCATGGTCCACCCGCCGGCTGCCCAGGCACTTTTGCAAAAAGGACCCTGCGGTTTTTAATATTACAAAAATATCCTTTGTTGACGGTGAAAATCCGTCAACCTAGCCATGAGTTTACCTTCGGTGTTGGCATGAATTTTATACCTTATCCTTTGGTACTAACCCCCGTGGTATAACAAGTTCACATGTGCATGTCGTTTTTGGAGTTTAATGTTTATGCAGGGATTTATTGTTGAATGCAAGACTTTTGGGACAAGTTTATCAAGCACCTCATGACAAGACCTTGAAGTCCTGAACAAGTCATGCAATGAAGTGATATTAACTCCAAGAAGCCGGGGACTCGATCCGAGAAGACAACAAACTCCAGGGACCTGACCAGAAAAGTGCTTGAAGCTTGCAAGACAAGGAGTTGAGTCCAATTCGGAGAGAAACCGACGACATGGACCTACATGCAGAAGGGGGAAGCATCCAGGAAGCAAGGGAACCGACCTCGGGCAAAGGAGCCCGCGGGCTGGGCCTAAATGGGCCCAGGCCGGCCGGCCCAGTCCGGTCGGCCCAGGCCCATTTAGGGCCCAATTACGGCGCCCTTTGCCCTAGCCGCCAATCTGTTGACGGTTAATAGTTGTATCAAAGTTCGTTTGTGACTTGCAAGCGGACAAGTCTCCCGTCGTAGTCAAGGGACCCTTCTTCCCTCGAGTGGTGAACCCAAGGTATCGAATCCGTGGAACAATGTGCAACGCAAGGATTCAATCTAGTAAAGCAAGGTAAGCTATCTTATGAAGGTAAGTTGCATCTAATCTACTAACTCATAAAGAAAACGAATCTAATCTAATCTACTAAAGAGGTAACAAGAGAAAGCAAGAGATAACCAATCTAGAGAGTCTAGATCATGCTTATGTTGTAGCTCCAAACAAGATAGATGAAGATAGCAAAGAGAATCTCATTAAAAGCATCTTTAAATCGTGGCCTTCCCATCCGACTCCGAAAACATCCGCCTTTCGAGACCCCCGTTCGTCACAACGTATCCCTATTCATGCGGGGAGCTCGGGGCGAGTTCGATAGAACAAGTTGAAATCACTTGGCCGGTCCGGTATGCACCTCTAGCCACCGCGGCTACAAGAGCACCCTATGTAATCTAGCTATAGACTAGATCGTAGAAGAAGCAAAACCAAGAAGAAATCAAAATCATCGAGAAGGCACTTAATCGCTAGAAATCGGATTCACTTACAAACTTCACCATGAATGATTACATGAACAAGATCACCACCGGGCCCTCCTCGATCTTGATCCTCGCTCCGAGCTCCGACGTGGTCTTCCATGCAAGGTTCCCACGTCGGCCGGGGAAACCCTAGACAACTAGCACGACCCTCATCTTCAAGTTGGTGTCCCTCAAGCTTCTCTCGCTCCTCGGCGGCGGAATACGACTTCCGTTCTGCGTGGCTTTCGGTCGGGGGGCTATTTATAGCCCGAGAAGCAATTAGGTCAAAGGAGAGGCCGATTGGGCCCCGAATGGGCTGGGCCGACCGGCCCGGGCCGACCGGCCCGGGCCCACTTCGGCCCATCTCGCGGCCTCGCTTCGCCCGTGTTGCTTCCCACGTCTTCTAGATGTTCTCCCCTTTTGCATGTGGGCCCTTGACGTCGGTTTCTCTCCGAATTGGACTCAACTCCTTGTCTTGCAAGATTCAGCACTTTTCTCGGTTCGGTCCTCGGAGTTTATCATCTTCTCGGGCTTGGTCCTTGGGCTCTTGGAGTCATGTTCACTTCATTGCTTGACTTGTATCGGGCTTCAAGGTCTTGTCATGAGGTGCTTAATGAACTTATCCCGGAAGTCTTGCTTTCAACGTTAAAACCCCGCGTAAACACATAACTCCAAAACCGACATGCACAAGTGAACTTGTTATACCACGGGGGTTAGTACCAATGAATAAGATACAAAAGTTATGCCAACACCGAAGGTAAACTCATGGCTAGGTTGACGGATTTTCACCGTCAACATCTCCCCCATGCTTAAACCTTGCTCGTCCTCGAGTAAGCCTTCGATGGATATCATCATTGCCAAACAATGTTTAAACCTTGCACTTGATCATACATGAAAAAAAACATAATGCTCTCAAAAGTTTTAATTCGTTAAAGTTCCATAATGTACTAGCCTTCGTCTCTACGGAGGGTAGATTCTTTTTAAGCTTATCCCACAAGTATTAACATGCTCACAAAGTTTAAATAGATCTCAGAATTTTTTGAAATGAAGATCGAGATAAAGAACAGAGCTAAACCAAGTTCACAAATTTAAATCACCTTGTATGTTGCTCATGAACTCTCATCTCACTTGTCTCTCAAGCCTATATAATCTACTCCTTTCCCTCTCATATATATGTGGTAGGCTTTATATGGAGCTTTGGGAAAGTTTAGTCCTAACAAGATTTTATAAATGAGGTGTTGTCAAAACAAGACAAGTTTCTCATGGTCTTACCGAGACTCGTCAAAAAGGTCATTGGAAAATAATGTTAAATCAAGGAGGGGAAAGAGAAAAATACACACACTTTTAGATGAGTGGACATGTGCAAATGGCAAAGAGTGATCCCGAGGCACAAAGGAAGTCCTCGTTATCGGATTGCACATGGTTGGAAAAAATGAGAATGGATCTTTTTAACTTGAAGCCTTGAATGCACTTTTAGAGAACCGGGGAGTTCACTTTACGCACATATATTTTTTTCTCTTTCTCATATTTCTCATTCTTTTCTTTCTTTCATTCATTCATTTTTTTTTTCTTGTCATTTATTCGGTAACATGACTTTCACAACGGAGTTTTGATTTTTTTTTATTTGCTTGCTCCTCTTTTGAACTTCTTTTTTTTTAAATTGCTCCCCTTTGAACTCTAAAAATTGCATCGTACCTACCTCCTCCCCCATGCTTAGACGTTGCTCGTCCTCGAGCAAAGAGGCGAAAAATAAGGTAGGTACCGGAATATTTTTCCTTGGAGAGATACTTGAAATCTTCAACGTTGGCACCGTCTTGCGATCTTCCTTGAATTGATGATCCATTCTCAACGATAGGTTGTGGTCAAGGAGGTAATCACAAAAAAAATGATATTTGGTTTAAGGGTGGATATCCGGCGAAGTTTGTGAGATCACCGATGTGGGGATACACAATGCACGGATAAAAGGCTAGCAAAAAGATAGATACGCAAAAACGGAATGACCAGCTTCTTAGTCTCGGGCCAGAGAAATCATGGCCTGCAATAACTCACTCAAAAATAAATCTTGTACACTAAGGTTCATGCACTCAAATATATATAAGGCTTTGGATAGGTTGAGCAACACACAAGTGATATTTATGACAAGGTTAGCAATATTTTTTTGAGCATAAAAGACATCTTTAATCTATTCATAACTTGAGAGCACATTAAACACTATGGGTCTTTATTTTAATCATAACCTCCGCTGAAAATTAAGCTAGCATTTAGATAATTTCAGATTTGTATTTTTAAGAGAGCACTAGGTCAAACATGCATAAATCAATTACAAAGATAAACAAAGCGGCAATTATAATCATATATCATCATGGCACAAACTTTGTAACTTTACCAAAGGTAAAAACTTGGTGGCGACATTATTCATGATGAAAATAAACACTAAGATACACACTGAAAATTAAACTAAAAACTGAAAATTAAAGCAAAGCTGAAAATACTACGCAAACATAGGCGCAAACAAGCTGAAAATTAAAGAAAAGGGGGTAAAGGAAAGATAACTAAAGCTCCTCCTCTCTCTAATCTTCCGCCGGTGGTTGATATTGATAGTCTTGGTTGTTGTACCCTTACTTGCAATAGGAATGCACCACTACTCCTATGAATTGTCCGACGGTATTAGGTGAAGGTGTCAAAGCTCATAAGCGACGTTTGCATTTCCTTCACCCAATTGGTTTGCATTGGTTAGGATGGCTGCAATAATTTGCATGTTCCTTGCAGCGTATCCTCCAATGGTGGCCACATTTTGTTGTGGTTGAGGAAGGTGTGCAATTGGCTCCGCAAAGGCTACGTTGGGCACCGCAAAAATGGTGGGGGTATGGCTGCACCACTCCCCCATGCTTGCATTGGTACACCACCGTAGTAATTTGGCGATGCCGGAATTTCTCCGAATGGTGGAACATAATTTTGTTGTGCACCTCCTTCTTGGGCCATAGAAGATCCTTCTCCTATAACTCTTTTCTTTTATTATTATTTTTTTTCGGCACAAGAAGTCCTTCCTCTAACCGATCTTCTTCCCCTCAAGAAAAGTCTTAATCTTCAAATCCGGAAGGGGCAAATTCACCTAGGCCACTTCGAAGCCTCCTCTCTCATCTTCACTCTTATATTTTCCTTTCTTCGTATATTCTTAGGGAAGTCTTGGGTTGGAGATGATTCGGGTTCCTTGTAATGCCCGGTTTTAAAGAGATAGTCAACATGGAGAGGTAACAACCCGATCTCCCGAATCCGATGTTGCCACAACACCACCGGTTGATCATAGGTGAGTAGGGTTGATTGGCTGCGAGTAAATCCAATTCAACTCCGTGTTGGTTATCTATGTCTCTCTTATTCTCCCCAAAAATCCACTTGCACAAAAGTGACACACATGGATGATGGGGTTCCGGATAGCATTTCTTCGTTGATGGTCTCTTCCCGTGATCATACTCCAAAAGCCTTCCCATGTGCCTTCATGCACATACTTGTTTCGGAGCTCCCTTTTGAAAGTAGGAGACACTCGCCCATGGGTCTACGATACTAGACATGCAATCGTTTCGAACATGAAAACCAATCTGATCTATCGGGGATTGTGTTGAATGGATCCAAGGAAGCAAAGGGAGCCCTTACTCCCTTTACGGCATGGTTGCTAGCCTTAAGCATTAAAGTATTTTCAGCACAAGATGATAGATAGATAATCCAACAAAGTGTGATTACATCTCAAGATCGATTGCAACCCATGGATGAAAGGAGATTACCCCATCAAGGTGCTAGAAATAGCATCATTGATCAAGGTTACCCTTCCGACGGTGTCTTCCTTCTTCTCCTCTTGTGGGCTCCCTCCAACGGAATGAGAGACTCGGCACTCCTTCATCAAGGGTATGCGCCATGGTCATGAAAATTTCCTAGGCGAATTCCTTGTGGGTGTTTGCCGACACTCCGCTAGAGAATTGCACCGGTGTCCCGTGTGAAACCCAATATGTGGAGAGCTTGGTCGTCGATGTCGACGTTCGCTACAAGCCTCTACTTAAGGCGAGCGAGCTTCTTCTCCTCCTCCGTCATGATGACATACCCCTCGGAATACCGCGGAGCATATGGAGGTGGAGCGGATGATCGTGTCAAGTGGCGAGGTTGGACGAGCGGCTCCTCCATATGTTATTGAAGTTTGGTAAACCTCATAAACGAGTTTCGTGTGGCCCTCATGCCACCAAGGAGAAGAGTGTGGTTCCTCCTCGGCGGTGCCGTGTCCTCCTCCATACTCCAAGGAAACTCGGAAACGAGCGCCTCCTCGAAGAGGTTGTCGATGATGGCTTAGACGACGATGATCCCTTCTTCTTCGGTGAAAAGACTTGTAGTTTCTTCCTTGATTGCAGCGCTCTCCCTCACAAATAAATATCCGGGGTTTTCACCCGGTAACAAGGTACACAAATATTATTTTGGAGTCTGGACTTTGAGTGGATTAAGGATGTGGATTTTTTTTTGAGCTATCAAGCTTGGGAAGGTTGGCTATGTCTACGGAGGTTTTGAGCACACAAACTTGAACACACAAACAAAGGAAGGAGAGGGAAGCTTGCTCGCGGAAAACGGGAGCCGGGGGGCTCCTTATGTAGGTGAGGCCGGCCTCGGTGCTCCTCCCCGTCGCGTCTTTCTTCCAGCATGATCATTTCACCTCTGCAACTTTCCCGCCTGCGTGCTCTACGAGTTGCACCGCCCAAACGCTCTCGTCCACTCCTTGGTCCTTCCACTTGATGCTTTCGCTTTGACTCACTTCCATACTCCCTTGCCTCACATGCATCCATGATATTCCTACAAAACAAAGCCTTGGCTGCCCCCCATGCTTGTACTTTGCATGTGGTTTAAGTATGTTGGAGGGGCATCCCGTGATGTGTCATGGTGCATGCATGGTTAGGTTGACTAGGTTGCCTCCCTTTAGGTGTGTTTAAGGCTAAGCACTCCTCTAATTTCGAAATTTAAAAATATTTTTCAGAGCCATGCAAGAGCTCGAACATAATTTTAGAGAAGTTTTTAAACCATTAAAAACAAATGCAAGTCGAAAATATATTATTTTTACGTCGATTTTGGTCTTACCGGTATAGTTTGCCTTCATTGGTTGAGAGCAAACATTTCCCGGCTTGATCATGGGGGCATAGGTTTAGGTTCTAATTTTGGCTAGATAAGAAAGATTTTGAATAAAACAAAATTAGAAAAGGCTTAGAAAAATTCTAATCCTAGAGAAACCAAGGATAAAGATTTTTAAAACCAACCAAAAGCTTTGATTTCTAGGTTCACGCGAGTCCTACCACGTGCTGAATTTTTATAACACTTGAATATAAATCGTGGCTCTACTCGTGTGGTTTTAGCATGAAAAAAACAAGTCAACCTTAGCACCATAATGAGGGTGAAAGGTTGAGTTAGGTTCTGAAATTTTTTTGGTTGAGGGTTTCTCGAAAAGAAAAGAATCAAACAAACACATAGGAGGGTTCATGCAAAGGGTTTATGATCAAGCAAAATATTCAACCAAGAATTATGTTTCTAATATTATTCAACCATTCTAAGTCTAATGTTTTGCGTAGTAAAATTCAGAACTGAATTATATTTAAAAAGACTTGAAAAACCTGGAATCGGGTTGTCCTCCCGGTAGCTTATTCTTGACTCGACGAAACGGGTTGCCTCCCGCCTAGCGCTTCGTTTATAGTCCATGGCTAGACTTCTTCACTTGATTACTCCGGATCAACGCTCTTTGCGGGCGTTGCAATCTTGGGTACCCACTTTGGCTTAGTCAATTTTTTTGGTCTTCACAGGCTGGCTTTGTCCTTTGGTCTTGACGGATGCAACATCATCCTTGTGGCTCGGCATCTCGAACTCCGGTCCTTCGGTCGTGATCTTCATGGTCTCTAGTGTGATCCTTC
Source organism: Cenchrus americanus (assembly GCA_947561735.1). Lineage (NCBI taxonomy): Eukaryota > Viridiplantae > Streptophyta > Magnoliopsida > Poales > Poaceae > Cenchrus > Cenchrus americanus. The sequence goes on along the minus strand of OX387242.1, from coordinate 155,947,678 downwards.
ATCTCTCCCGAATGAGTTTGAGTAGCCTTCGCCGTCTTGGGACCTTGGAGTTGTTTCGGATATTCTTCTTTGTTACCCATCGGGCGCCCGGCAAGTTGTCCCACTTGCGTCTAGCATCTTCATCATGATGAACACTTCTCCTCGCACGTGGATCTTGCCTTGGCAGCCTTTAGGTGTTGAGCTTCTTTCTCCATCTCCATCTTCTCCATCCTCGTTGATCTTGAACGGCCTTCCGGCGTCTTGACTTGGAGGTGGTGATTCCCTTGGAGATTTTGATGGTCCTTCGAGCTTGTGTTGCACGTCACCTTTGCCTGTAAAGTTTTCCTGGATCATCCACAAAAAAGTTTGGGTTTCTTGGAGAGGTAGCCAACCATCTCCGGTTAGGGTTAGTGATAAAACAAAAATCTAAACATAAGAACTAGGGTTAATCAAAACTAGATTAGATTGAAATTTTTTTTTTTCTTTTGAGGATGATCAAACATAAGAGATGCAAAAGAAAATCAAAAGAAAGAATGAAAGATAAGCGATACTAGATCGGATCTTGATTGCTTGTTCCCCGGCAACGGCGCCAGAAAAAGGGGCTTGTTGACGGTTAATAGTTGTATCAAAGTTCGTTTGTGACTTGCAAGCGGACAAGTCTCCCGTCGTAGTCAAGGGACCCTTCTTCCCTCGAGTGGTGAACCCAAGGTATCGAATCCGTGGAACAATGTGCAACGCAAGGATTCAATCTAGTAAAGCAAGGTAAGCTATCTTATGAAGGTAAGTTGCATCTAATCTACTAACTCATAAAGAAAACGAATCTAATCTAATCTACTAAAGAGGTAACAAGAGAAAGCAAGAGATAACCAATCTAGAGAGTCTAGATCATGCTTATGTTGTAGCTCCAAACAAGATAGATGAAGATAGCAAAGAGAATCTCATTAAAAGCATCTTTAAATCGTGGCCTTCCCATCCGACTCCGAAAACATCCGCCTTTCGAGACCCCCGTTCTGTCACAACGTATCCCTATTCATGCGGGGAGCTCAGGGCGAGTTCGATAGAACAAGTTGAAATCACTTGGCCGGTCCGGTATGCACCTCTAGCCACCGCGGCTACAAGAGCACCCTATGTAATCTAGCTATAGACTAGATCGTAGAAGAAGCAAAACCAAGAAGAAATCAAAATCATCGAGAAGGCACTTAATCGCTAGAAATCGGATTCACTTACAAACTTCACCATGAATGATTACATGAACAAGATCACCACCGGGGCCCTCCCTCGATCTTGATCCTCGCTCCGAGCTCCGACGTGGTCTTCCATGCAAGGTTCCCACGTCGGCCGGGGAAACCCTAGACAACTAGCACGACCCTCATCTTCAAGTTGGTGTCCCTCAAGCTTCTCTCGCTCCTCGGCGGCGGAATACGACTTCCGTTCTCCGCGTGGCTTTCGGTCGGGGGGCTATTTATAGCCCGAGAAGCAATTAGGTCAAAGGAGAGGCCGATTGGGCCCCGAATTGGGCTGGGCCGACCGGCCCGGGCCGACCGGCCCCGGGCCCACTTCGGCCCATCTCGCGGCTGCTTCGCCGGTGTTGCTTCCCACGTCTTCTAGATGTTCTCCCCTTTTGCATGTGGGCCCTTGACGTCGGTTTCTCTCCGAATTGGACTCAACTCCTTGTCTTGCAAGATTCGACGCACTTTTCCGGTTCGGTCCTCGGAGTTTATCATCTTCTCGGGCTTGGTCCTTGGGCTCTTGGAGTCATGTTCACTTCATTGCTTGACTTGTATCGGGCTTCAAGGTCTTGTCATGAGGTGCTTAATGAACTTATCCCGAAGTCTTGCTTTCAACGTTAAAACCCTGCGTAAACACATAACTCCAAAACCGACATGCACAAGTGAACTTGTTATACCACGGGGGTTAGTACCAATGAATAAGATACAAAAGTTATGCCAACACCGAAGGTAAACTCATGGCTAGGTTGACGGATTTTCACCGTCAACACAATCGGGCTATTTATAGTCCCCTGACCGAGAGCCACGCAGAGAAGATATCGTCTTCGGCCGCCGAGAAGCAGAGAGGAGGGGGACATCATCTAGGAGAGGAGAGGGTCGAGCTAGTTGACTAGGGTTTCCCTAGCCGACGTGGGAACCTTGCACGGAAGACCACGTCGGAGTTCCGGAGCTAGAAGCAAGGTCAAGGAAGGATCCCGGTGGTGATCTTGCGTATGTATCATTGTTATAGTTGAATTATCAAGTTGAATCTTTTCTCAGCGATCAAGTGTTTCCTCGAAGATTTCGTTTTTCGATCGGCTTTGCTTATTTCAATTCTATTCTCGAGATAGATTACATAGGGTGTTCTTGTAGCCGCGGTGGCTAGAGGTACACGCCGGATCCTCCGAAAGAATCTCGACTTGTCTTTTGACTCGCCCTAAGCTCCCCGCATGAATAGGGATACGTTGTGACGAACGGGGGTCTCGAAAGGCGGATGTTTTCGGATTTGGACGGGAAACCACGATTTAAAGAGGCTTTTATTAAGATTCGATTTGCTACTTCTTCTCTTGCTTGGAACTTCAACAAAAGGCTTACCCCGATCCCTCTAGATCGGTTTATCTACCCAATCTTACTTTGTTTTCTCCGGTTTTTAGTAGATTAGATCTGTTTTGTGTCTTTTACTTAGATGCATTAGGTCTTTTATCGATTATTGAAGATTACTTGGCTTTAATAGATTAATTCTTGCGTCACACATTTGTTCCACGGATTCGATACCTTGGGTTCACCACTTGAGGGAAGAAGGGTCCCTTGACTACGACGGGAGACTTGTACGCTTGCGAGTCACGAACGAACTTTGATACAAACATTAACCGTCAACAAGCCCCTTTTTCTGGCGCCGTTGCCGGGGAACAAGTGATCAAGATTTGATTTTTTATTGCTTTTTTTTGTAATTTTCAGTACTGATTTTGTTTTATTTTTGCATCTAATAAATTTCGATCATCCCCGAAATACATCTAATCTAGTTTGTCTAACCCTAGTCTTTATAGATTTGTTTTGTTTTCTAGTTTTTTTTCTGCATACTTTGTTTATTGCTAACCCTAACAGGAGATGGACGGCTACCTCTCCAACAAACCCAATAATTTTGTGGATGATCCGAAAAAAACTTTACGAGCTAAGGAGACGCGAAGCACATCAAGCTAAAAAGCTGGATTTTGTAGATTCGGAGTCGGAAGACGAAGGATCACGGGAATCTCCGGAAAGTTCACCACCTCAAAGTCCGCGGGAGAACCGACGTCCACCAATGGGTGACCAACCACCGGAAGAACGCAAGATTGGGGAGCTATGCACCCCGTACATCATCGACCTACCAATCTTGAACCTCGAGGAGATCGGAAGACCGTTCGAGATCAAGACCTCAACAATCCGCATGGTGCAACATTCACCCTTCACCGGCAAAGAGGACCCGAACCTTCACCTCCAAGCATTCATTCAGTTATGTCAGACTTTCAACATGGATGGGGTGACTCAAGATCAAATGAGGGCAAGGCTTTTTCCGTTTTCACTACTCGGGAAGGCATTGCAATGGTTCCACTCTCAACCGGCGGAGACGGTGCAAAATTGGAACACGTTGATGAAGGCTTTCATGAAGGAATACTACTCACCGGGTAAAACTCAAAGCTTGCGTAATAAGATTGCCACCTTTGTTCAATATCCTACGAAAACTATCTCGGAGGCATACGAGCGCTTCAACGAGTACACCGGGCGGTTCCACATCACAAGTTCCCGAAAGAAGACCTCGTGCAAAAGTTCTATCAAGGACTCACCATGGCGTCAAGGACGATCATCGATGCATCAGCGGGAGGATCTATCATCGAGCTTACACCGACGGAAGCTCTCACGTTATTCAAGAAGGTCGCGGATAATGATACGTGGGCGTCGTCTGGGCGCCTACACCCGGCTCAACCAATGGGAAACGTCAAAGGAGTCTTGCAAGTGGAGAAAGAAGACATACTTGAAGGCAAGATCGACTCGCTCATGAGGAGGTTGGAAAAGATGGAGATAGAAAAGAAAGAGGCTCAAGACTTGAAGGCCGCCGAAGCAAGGTCCACATGCGAAGAATGTGGAGAGTATGGCCATGTCCGTAAAGATTGTCCGGAGGAAGCCAAAGTGCTCGACTACATGAGGAAGGGAGAATTGCCGAACTTCCGCTACGGGCAAGGTAGGCCTCAATTTAATGCAAGCTCATCTATTCCTAACGCGGTTCCACTTCGGATACAATTGAAGGAGTTCATGGATGAGCAAGCTAAGATCAACAAGGACACCGTCACCAAGTTCAAGACCATAGACAAGGTGTTGGAGAACATCGATAGCAAAGTGACGGAGGTCGGAAGTTCCAATCATCAAGTGCTCAACATGATGAAGATGCTCGAGACGCAAGTTGGACAACTTGCGGGCGCCTCACTAATGATGAAGGGAAGCTTCCGGGACAACCCAAATGTCCCGAATCGGCGAAGGCCATTCAAACACGTTCGGGGAAGGAGACCGAAGATCCGGAACGTACCGCGGGAGCAAGGAAGCTTAAACCATCCACCGAGGTGGAAGGAGTTGCTAAAGAGAAGGTTACGGGGATCGTCACCGAGGAACCCGAGTTCGAGATGCCGGAGGATGACACGAGGATACCGCAACTCAAGCCACGCTACTTCCGAGGTAAACTTGACAACCACTTTGAGAAGTTTGTGGAAGTTGTGCGTAGACTTAGCATCAACATGCCATTACTAGATGCCCTACAAGTACCTACATATTCTCGTTACTTTAAAGATATTCTTGCAAATAAATATGAGATAGCAACACTCGGGGTAGATCATGTCAAGATGTCCGAGGAGTGTAGTGCGGCTATTGCTTATGGGCCGGAGAAGCAAAAAGACCCCGGTGCCCTACCATTCCATGTTCGGTTGGTTCTTTCAACTTCGAGAAGGCGTTATGCGACCTTGGAGCTAGTGTGAGTGTCATGCCGAGGGATGTGTTCGAGAAGTTACGCCTACCAATGGAGCCTACGGGAATATGTTTGGAGTTGGGTGACAACTCTATTCGCTATCCCTTGGGCATTCTTCGAAGATGTACCCGTGAAGATTGGACACCACTTCATCCCCCGTCGACTTCGTTGTGCTCGAGATGGGAGAGAGGGAGAAGCCGCCGCTCATCCTAGGGAGGCCGTTCCTCAAGACCGTGGGAGCTACTATTGATGTTGGCAAGGGGGAGATCATGTTCGATATCAACGGAGAAAGGAGTTCCTTCAAGTTCCGTCCAAGGATTGAGGCATGCAACATGATTGGAGTAAAGATAGAACCAAAACAAACGAAGGGGCTGAAAAAGAAGAAGGAGCCGGAAAAAATGAACGTAACGAAAATTCAAGAAGGTGTTGCATCCGTCAAGAAAGAGAAGCCGCCCGTGAAGACCAAAAAAATGACTAAGACGGCCAAGCCAAAAGACAAGCCCGCGCCCAAGATGGTGCGGAAGTGGGTACCCAAGATTGCAACGCCCGCAAAGAGCGTTGATCCGGAGTAATCAAGTGAAGAAGTCTAGCTATAGACTATAAACGAAGCGCTAGGCGGGGAGGCAACCCGTTTCGTCAAGTCAAGTCAAGAATAAGCTACGGGAGGACAACCCGATTCCGGGTTTTTCGAGTATTTTTAATAATTTAGTTTTTGAGTTTTATTACGCAAAGACATTAGACTTAGAAGTGGTTGAACAATATTAGAGACATAATTCTTGATTGAGTGTTTGCTTTATTATAAACCCTTTGCATGAACCCTCCTATGTGCTTGTTTGATTCTTTTCTTTTCGAGAAACCCCTCAACCAAATAATTTCAGAACCTTAGCTCAACCTTTCACCCTCATTATGGTGCTGAGGTTGGCTTATTTTTCATGCTAAAACCACACGAGTAGAGCCACGATTTATATTCAAGTGTTATAAAAATTCAGCACGTGGTAGGACTCGCGTGAACCTAGAAATCAAAGCTTTTGGTTGGTTTCAAAAATCTTTATCCTTGGTTTCTCTAGGATTAGAATTTTTCTAAGCCTATTCTAATTTTGTTTCATTCAAAATCTTTCTTATTTAGCCAAAATTAGAACCTAAACCTATGCCCCCATGATCAAACCGGAAAACGTTCGCTCTCAACCGATGAAAGCAAACTATACCGGTGAGACGAAAATCGACGTAGTCGAAAAATATTTTCGACTTACATTTGTTTTTAATGGTTTAAAAACTTCTCTAAAATTATGTTCAAGCTCTTGCATGGCTCTGAAAAATATTTTAAAATTCGAATTAGAGGAGTGCTTAACCTTAAACACACCTAAATGGAGGCAATCAAGTTTGAATTAATCATGCATGCACCATTGGATTCTCTTTTATCAACTTTCACCCACTCCACATGCAAAGGACAAGCATGGTGGGCAGCAAGCATCAACTTTGCAGGATTTCAAAGGTGGCATGTGAAGCAAGTGGAGCTAGGGAGCATGGACATGACCCAAAGCATGGAGCATCAAGTGGGAGGACCAATAATTCAAGAAAAGGAGTGGACGAGAGCGTTTGGGGCGGTGCAACCGGTGGAGCACGCGGGCGGGGAAAGTTGCGAGAGGCGAAATGATCAAGCCGGGAGAAAGACGCGCCGAGGAGCACGCGGAGGACCCCGGGCCGGCCGGCCTAGGCCGGCCGGCTCGCCCTATAAATTGCACCCCCCGGTGCCCGTCTTCTCAGGCAAGCTTCCCTCTCCTTCCCTTGTTAGTGTGTTCAAGTTTGTGTGCTCGTAACCTCCGTAGACTTAGCCAACCACCCAAGCTTGAGAGCTCAAGAAAAAATCCACCTCCCTAATCCACTCAAAGTCCACACCCGAAGCAAAGAGTTTAAGTGCCTAGTTTACCGGTTGCAACCCGGATTTATAGTTGAAGAAGGAGTGCAGCAACCATGTGGAAGAAGACCACAAGTCTCTTCTCCAAGAAGAAGAGTTCGTCGTCGTCCAAGCCGTCATCAACCACGTCTTCGAGGAGGCACTCGGTTTCCGAGTCTCCCGGAGCATGGAGACGGACACGGCACCACCGAGGAGGAGCGACGCTCTCCTCCTTGGTGGTATGAGGGCTACGAGAAGCACTTCCATGAGGTTCACCGAACCTCGTGGGCACACGGAGGAGCAGCCCGCGCCACCACGACGATCGACCCGCTCAACCGCACCACCTCCTTACACCCCGACACAATCTTCGTACGGCTTCATCATCATGTCGGCGGAGGAGGAGGATAGGCTCGCCAATCTTGAGAAGAGGCTTGTGCCCAACGTCGAGCTCGACGACCAAGCACTCCACACCTTGGGTTTTCGCACCGACATATACTACATGTTGGGGCACCTCGGGTGGGTTCAATTCTCCAACGGAATATCGGTGGACACCCACTTGGGTTACGCCTTGGAAATTTTAATGACTATTGCACCCATCGTTGATGATGATGGGGTGCAAAGCTTGTCATTCCGGTTGGAGGGAATCGAGCAAGTGGTTCCCTACGAGCATGTTAGGGAGCTGCTTGGATTCCACAAGGGAGCTCCGGAGAAAGTTGACGTGCCTCCCGGCATGTTGGCGGAATTTTGGGGCATGATCTCCGGAGATGCCCATCAACGACGCAAATGCATCCGCAACCCCATTATCCGAATATTCCACTCTTGGATGTGCAAGAGGGTATTGGGGAGGATGAGGGAAACAAAGGTGACCGACACGGAGTTGAATTGGCTATACTCGGCTTTGATTGCCAGGCAGCCAATTGACCCCTCGTACCTCATGATCAACCGGTGGTGTTGTGAAGCAACATCGGGGGCTAGTGATATAGGTTCGGGGTGTTACCTCTCTATGTTGGCCTTTTCCTTGCGACCGGGAATCGCAAGAAACCCGGCTCACCTTTTGCGAGGAACCTCTCTCGGTTTTGAGTACTTGCGGCAAGGCAAGTACATTAGTGGAGATGAGAGAAGAGGGTTCCGATTGGCCATTGTGAACCTCCCTCTTCCGGATGAGAGGCTTAGGCTTTTCACCGAAGGGAGGGAAGATTGGTTGGAAGAGGGACTACTTGTCCCCGCTAGAAAGAACAAACGAGGAAGAATTGTAGAGGAGGGAACATCCTCCGCACAAGCGAGTGGAGCACAACCCAATGTGCAACCATTCGGCGGAGTTCCTCCTCCGCCAAGTTATTACGGAGGGTCTCAACAACAAGCATGGGGGGGGTGGTGCACCGGTACCCCCTCAAAATTATGTTGTGCCCAACGCTAACTTCGCGGAGGCCTACGCTCATCATCCCCAACCACAACAAAGCATGGCTATTATTGGAGGATACGCTGCAAGAAATGCTCAAAATATCGCAGCCATCCAATCCAACGCAGCTCAACTCGGTGAAGGCAACGCAAATATTGCCTTTGAACTCGGACGCCTTCACCTTGTAGAGCCAAATCAATTCGACGGAGGAAGCGTTCATTCATATTATGAGCAAGGCTATTATTATCAAGACTATCAACATCAACCACCGGCGGAGGATTAGAAGGCTTAGGAGCTTTAGTTTTCTTTTCCTTTCTTTTTCTCTCGTAATTTTCAGCTTTTGCTCTTATGTATTTGCGTAGTATTTTTCTGTTTTTATTTAATTTTCAGCAAGTATGTTTCTTTATTTTCAGTGTGTATTTCAGCTTGATATCACCTCTAATAAAGTCACCACCTTGATTTTATCATTGGAAAAGTTACAAAATTTGTGCCATGATGATATATGATTAAAATTGCAGCTTTGTTCATCTTTGTAATTGATTTATGCATGTTTAAGCTAGTGCTCTCTTAAAAATACAGATCTGAATTTATTTAAATACTAGCTTAATTTTCAGCGGAGGTTATGATTAAAATAAAGACCCATAGTGTTTTATGTGCTCTCAAGTTATGAATGGATTGAAGATGTCTTTTATGCTCAAAAATATTGCTAACCTTGTCACAAATATCACTTGTGTGTTGCTCTACCTATCCAAAGCCTTATATATATTTGAGTGCATAAACCTTAGTGTACAAGATTTATTTTTGAGTGAGTTATTGCAGGCCATGATTTCTCTGGCCCGAGACTAAGAAGCTGGTCATTCCGTTTTTGCGTATCTATCTTTTTGCTAGCCTTTTATCCGTGCATTGTGTACCCCCACATCGGTGGTCTCACAAACTTCGCCGGATATCCACCCTTAAACCAAATATCATCTTTTTGTGATTACCTCCTTGACCACAACCTATCGTTGAGAATGGATCATCAATTCAAGGAAGATCGCAAGACGGTGCCAACGTTGAAGATTTCAAGTATCTCTCCAAGGAAAATATCTCCGGTACCTACCTTATTTTTCGCCTCTTTGCTCGAGGACGAGCAACGTCTAAGCATGGGGGAGGAGGTAGGTACGGTGCTGCCATAGAGTTCAAAAGGGAGTATTTTAAAAAATATATATACAATGATGAAAGAAAAAAAATTTCGGCGATGTACATGACTTCCAAGGCAAAGAAAGAAAAAATATATATATAAGGAAGAAAGAAAGAAAGAAAAGAATGAGAATATAAGAGAAAAAAAAAATATATTTGTGCGTAAAATGAACTCCCCGGTTCTCTAAGTGTGCATTCAAGGCTTCAAGATAAAAAGATCCATTCTCATTTTCCAACCATGTGCAATCCGATAACGAGGACTTCCTTTGTGCCTCGGGATCACTCTTTGCCATTTGCACATGTCCACTCATCTAAAGTGTGTGTATTTTTCTCTTTCCCCTCCTTGAATTAACATTATTTTCCAATGACCTTTTTGACGAGTCTCGGTAAGACCATGAGAAGCTTGTCTTGTTTTGACAACACCTCATTTATAAATTCTTGTTAGGACTAAACTTTCCCAAAGCTCCATATAAAGCCTACCACATATATATGAGAGGGAAAGGAGTAGAATATATAGGCTTGAGAGACAAGTGAGATGAGAGTTTATGAGCAATACACGAGATGATTTAAATTTGTGAATTCGGTTTAGCTTTTCTTTATCTCGATCTTCATTTCAAAAATTCTCGAGATCTATTTAAAACTTTGTGAGCATGTTAATACTTGTGGGATAAGCTTAAATAAGAATCTACCCTCCGTAGAAATGAAGGCTAGTGCATTATGGAACTTTAATGAATTAAATTTTGAGAGCATTATGTTTACTCATGTATAATCAAGTGCAAGGTTTAAACATTGTTTAGCAATGATGATATCCATCGAAGGCTTACTCGAGGACGAGCAAGGTTTAAGCATGGGGGAGATGTTGACGGTGAAAATCCGTCAACCTAGCCATGAGTTTACCTTCGGTGTTGGCATGAATTTTATACCTTATCCTTTGGTACTAACCCCCGTGGTATAACAAGTTCACATGTGCATGTCGTTTTTGGAGTTTAATGTTTATGCGAGGATTTATTGTTGAATGCAAGACTTTTGGGACAAGTTTATCAAGCACCTCATGACAAGACCTTGAAGTCCCGAACAAGTCATGCAATGAAGTGATATTAACTCCAAGAAGCGGGGGACTCGATCCGAGAAGACAACAAACTCCGGGGACCCGACCGAAGAAAAGTCTTGAAGCTTGCAAGACAAGGAGTTGAGTCCAATTCGGAGAGAAACCGACGACATGGACCTACATGCGAAGGGGGAAGCATCCGGGAAGCAAGGGAACCGACCTCGGGCAAAGGAGCCCGCGGGCCGGGCCTAAATGGGCCCGGGCCGGCCGGCCCCCGGCCCGGTCGGCCCGTGCCCATTTAGGGCCCAATTACGACGCCCTTTGCCCTAGCCGCCAATCGGGCTATTTATAGTCCCCTGACCGAGAGCCACGCAGAGAAGATATCGTCTTCGGCCGCCGAGAAGCAGAGAGGAGGGGGACATCATCTAGGAGAGGAGAGGGTCGAGCTAGTTGACTAGGGTTTCCCTAGCCGACGTGGGAACCTTGCACGGAAGACCACGTCGGAGTTCCGGAGCTAGAAGCAAGGTCAAGGAAGGATCCCGGTGGTGATCTTGCGTATGTATCATTGTTATAGTTGAATTATCAAGTTGAATCTTTTCTCAGCGATCAAGTGTTTCCTCGAAGATTTCGTTTTTCGATCGGCTTTGCTTATTTCAATTCTATTCTCGAGATAGATTACATAGGGTGTTCTTGTAGCCGCGGTGGCTAGAGGTACACGCCGGATCCTCCGAAAGAATCTCGACTTGTCTTTTGACTCGCCCTAAGCTCCCCGCATGAATAGGGATACGTTGTGACGAACGGGGTCTCGAAAGGCGGATGTTTTCGGATTTGGACGGGAAACCACGATTTAAAGAGGCTTTTATTAAGATTCGATTTGCTACTTCTTCTCTTGCTTGGAACTTCAACAAAAGGCTTACCCCGATCCCTCTAGATCGGTTTATCTACCCAATCTTACTTTGTTTTCTCCGGTTTTTAGTAGATTAGATCTGTTTTGTGTCTTTTACTTAGATGCATTAGGTCTTTTATCGATTATTGAAGATTACTTGGCTTTAATAGATTAATTCTTGCGTCACACATTTGTTCCACGGATTCGATACCTTGGGTTCACCACTTGAGGGAAGAAGGGTCCCTTGACTACGACGGGAGACTTGTACGCTTGCGAGTCACGAACGAACTTTGATACAAACATTAACCGTCAACATCCTTCCACCTATATAAAAGCCTTACAACTAGGTCCTGATTTTCACATCTAGGCCCCTGATCTCCATAGTTTTCATGTTTGATAGCCTATCCTTAACCTTTTACATATTAGATCTCCTAGTTTCACACATATTTATGTTTAGGTCCCTGAAATCTTCCAGAAAACCCCCTAAACTTCCAGTACTCTTACAATTTCGCCCCTGAACCTTGTTTCAGCCATAACTTTTTCATCCTAGCTCCGTTTTACGCGTTCTTGATGTCCACGCGATCGTCTCCCCGAGCCCGTCATTTCTAAAAGCTTGTTTTAGCCTTTTGGTAATGTTTGATGTATTGTTTTATTTATTGTATGTTTTCTTGCATGATCGTAGCCAACACGCCGTTCGAGGAAGTTCAAGTGCGAGCTTTGCGATAAGGAAAGTAGCTTATCGTTGGAGAAAGGCAAGTGACCCTAACCACCCTTCTACCTATGCTTTAATCAAGATTACTATAAGTTAATCGGAACATGGAGAACCACCCAGGAAAACAGTGCAACCACAGTCCATATGGCTCTGGCTTAGCCAATTAATTAGGTGTGTGATTGTGTTGACGACCCTATCCGAAAGGAACACAGGGGGCTCCGGGTTGCAGGGGTATAGCCCAGTTCTTTTGGGATAGCAGCCTTTGCTAAGGTGCTGACCACTAGGGAGGGTTATGGTCCGCCCTGGGTCAGAATCGTCGTGGGTTGTTGATGCTTTTGCATATCTTTGTAAAGGCTTCGTAGCGTCCCTATGCAATCACACCTCGGAAGTGTGGTATTGTGCACGATCGGCACATGCGTGGTTGGGTTCAAAGTTCTTTGGAACTTTTACGCGAACCGTGGGAAAAGTGTGCAACCTCTGCGAGTGTAAAACCGATCGATCGGCCGTGCTCACGGTCAAGAGCGGCTGGACCCTCACATGATTAATTGAACTTAAAGATGGATTAATATTGCTTTCCGGTTATTTCGTGGCCTTGCCGAGTACCAACCATAAGTGTACTCATCCTTGCTTACGCTGTTCAGAGAAGAATCCCGGAGTGGAGTACTTCACCGACTACGAGGAGTTCTGAGGATGCGATCAACCAGTCAGAAGCCTGTGGAAGATGAAGATGAAGTCGCGTCTTCATAGTTATCGATGTTCGTGTAAAGACATTTGTGTCTACCTTCGTGAGTGTAATAAAATATAATAACCCTTTTCTGTACGTTTTGAGCAATGTTTTGTGATATTACACTCATGAGTCTATCATATGTGTGAAATTTTGATCCTGGCACACATATGAGATGCATTCGGTTTTCTACGGAAAATCGGGTGTGACATATGGCATCTCCGTGCCTCTCGTTCCTCAACCTCAAGACTAGATCTCGAACAAAACCAAACGTCTCCCCCTTATCCTCAAGAAAGAATACCCATGCATACCGAGAATAGTCGTCCACCACAACAAGGACATACCACTTCCCACCCGCAGATCGCACACGAGCTGGGCCAACAAGGTCCATATGGAGCAGCTCGCATGGATGCTCAGTCATCACATCGGTGAGAGGCGGGTGAGAAGAGGCCACCATCTTGGCATGCCTACACGGAGCACAAACCAACTCTTTCTCAAGCCTCAACCGTGGGAATCCTCGGACCAAATTGAGTTTACTCAAGCGTGACAAAAGGTCAAAGCTCAAGTGACCCAACTTTCTATGCCACTTCCACAACTCACTCGAAGAACCAGCCAAGAAACAACGCTCCACACCCGAAGACTAAGAAAAATCAGCACGAAACACCTGACCCTCGGAAACGACCATACAAACAAGGTCCCCTCGAGAGTCCACAATCCGAGAACCACTAGGCCGAAACAACACCTCAAAGCCCTCATCCAACAACTGGGACACAGAAAGCAAATTGTACCCCAGCGATTGAACAAGAGCAACACGCCTCAGAGTGATCTTGTCACTCACTTTGATCTGACCTTCTGAAAGCACACGCCCACGCCCATTGTCCCCAAAGGTGATGTACCTCTTCGTCACCACCGGGACGAGACTTGAGAACCACCCCCTGTCTCCGGTCATATGCCTCGAGCAACCGGAGTCAATCAACCAAATGTTCTTCAAGTCTCCCACCTGAAATTCAAAAATAAGCACGTGAGCGAACAAACGACTCAGCACTGGGGTTAGTACCAAAGGAGGAAAACCAATGCCGAGCCATTTGCTCGAAAGTGGGGTTAACACCAACCAAAGCATCTCTCCTACCAAAACTACCTCCACGAACACCACCACAGTAACCACCCTGAGGGAACCACCCCTCTCTGCCTGGAGGAGGACCAAATCCACGCAAGAAAGCCCGTGGAACGTCCTTCCTCTCCAACTCAAAGCTACGACTCCTCGCATCCCCGTAGTGAACTCGAGGGGGAGAACGCCTAGCAAACTGACCACCTCACCCTTTCCAGCCCAACCACCAGAACCACGACCACCAGAAACAACCCTCGCACCTGTACGAGCTCGAAACCCAAACGACCGTTTGTCTGTGCCCGCACCGGTCCGACCGGTGCCCCACACCGGTCTGACCGGTGTGACCTGGACAGCAGCGCCTCCAACAGCCTTCCGCTCTCCCCAAGCCCGAACTGTGCTCACACTTGCCTTGGCCCTGGGCATCTGCGTACGAGGCTCAAGTACAACATCAGAAGGGTGGTACTTGTCTTTGTTAGCCCACTCCTTTGCCATTCTCTCCTCACGCTTCCTCTTGAAGTAAAACTCCTCCTTATGGCCATCTCTCCCACAATAGCCACAATGGAACCTCACAAGCTTAGGCTTAGGCTTGGGATGTGGCTACTCACTTGGTTTCTCTCCACTCAAACCCTCCATCGGTTTCTCACCACTAGCCTTCTCACTCTCCTTTCTAAAGAACACTTTCCCCAAAGTGCTCACAAACTTGATAGGCTTTTGTAGGTCATTTGTGGGTATAGGAAACACGGGTGGAGCTGGGGTTGTGTCTAGTCGGTTCCTAAGATGGTTAGGTTTTGGAGGGAAATCATTTTTGTGGTGGGTTTTTGGTGGCTCCGGGATATTCTCTCCACTTCCCTCACCAACCTTGTTTGCCCCAAGCCCCTCACCATCTTGCCTCTTAAAGGCCTCGATCATCATCCTCAACTGAGGCTCATGACCGGACAACCAACCCATCAACTTCCTCAAGTCATCATTCTCATCCTGCAAACGATCAACATAATGTGCAAGCTCCAAATTTTTCAATGCATGCATTTCACAGGTAGAGCAAGATGTAGGCATGGGTTCCTTCAATTTAGCCTCGAGCGAACTAGTGTAAGCATGCATCTCATCAATCTTAGCATGCAAGACAGGGCAAGAAGTGCAAGCACCTAGCAAAGCAAATTTGTGTGCTCTTCTTGCTGCCGGAGCTCAGTGCCATGGTGCAGAAGCCGTCTCTAGCGAAGCAGCTCAGCCCGCTCAGGTTCTTGGACGACTTCCTACTCTTGCGACAATCACCTTCGTCTTCACTGCTGCTTGAGCTCGAGGTGGAGTACACGGAACTGGAGTCGACGTCGCTCACTCCAACCATTGCTCGGGCCTTGCCTCGACTATCCTTCTTCCCCGATCGTCGCTCGTCCTTGTGCCTGTTCTTGTGCTTGCTCTTGTGGTCACGCCTCGACCGGTACTTGCCATCCGTCCTTGACTTGTGCTTGTAGCCATCCTTGTTCTCGACCTTCTCCGGGCAGTCAGCGATGAAGTGTCCCGGCTTGCCGCACTGGAAGCATGTCCTCGTGTTCCTCCTCATGTGCACACGGTTCTCGTGCAGCCTCTCGAACCGCCTCGTCAACAGCGCCAGCTCGTCCTCTCCAAGGTCATGAAACTCCTCATCTGGCATAGACATCAAAGAGGAAAAGGAGAACATCCTGGTGGATGGGTTAGAGTTAGCCTTTCCTTTGGAACCACCAACGAGGGCAAGACTATGGGAATCAGTCGGTCCCTCGAGCTTGGCAGTCATGCCCCTATCCACCTCAGCTGACTTGAGCTTCGAGAACAGCTCGTTCACCGTCAGAGTGTCATGCTTCTTCGACTCCACAATGGCCTTGAACTTTCCGCCCAAAATCGTACGATGCAAAGAGTGTAAGAGCTTGATCGCTCTATCATGATCATCGTACGGGAGCACGTCCACATTGGCCCTCATGTTGTTCACCACCACCGTGAACCTTTGAAACAAGGCATCGATGGACTCACCGGGGAGATGAGTGAAGTTCTCGTACTCTCTCTGGTAGGTCGCATACATCCATGTCTGAACCTGGGCGTTCCCAACATGAGCCTCCTTCAACACCGCCCAAATCCTACAAGCCAAGTGCTCGGTGTGCACCCGATCGAACTCAGGCTGACACAAAGCACGAAACAAGTAGTCGACCGCCTTATTGTTGGCGTCGAATCTGTCCCTCGACCCTGGAGCGAGGAAGTCCATCGGCTGGACATAGCTCGTGTCCACCGTGACATCCCACGAGTCCGACCCTTTCCGCGGAGAAAAGCACCCATCCGCTTGCTCCACATCTGGTAGTTCTTGCCATCGAAGTGTGGAGGACCCGAACCCCGTTCCTGGTACGCCATCCTTGGATCTTAGACTAGTTAGAGTCAATAAAGACCCGAACCGGCTCTGATACCACTTGAAGGACCGATACGGCGAACCAGAGAGGGGGGGGGAGTGAATGGGAGCCGATAAAAATTCTTCTCGAAGGAGATGGAAACTCCAACAAGATGAACACAGCTTCCAACACACGTCTCCGACTCACTACCAAGGTTGGTCAAGCCCACGTAGCCACTGGAGTGCCACTGGGCCTAGGAACCAACACACCACCTTGCGACCCGAGAAACGCAGCGGAAAAACCAAACCTCGAGTCTACAGACCCACACGGCCGGACCGGTGAGCACCACCGGTCAGACCGGTCCCTCGCCGGTGAAACCGAGCAACTTCCACTAAGTGGCTCTACACCGGTCAGACCGGTGAGACACACCGGTCAGACCGATGGTAGCCTGAAAGCCCCCAAGGCACCAAACAGGCCAACCGACCACCAAACGGACCCAAACTCGAAACAGCAGCAACACGGGACAACAACGAACACACCAACACATTCACCCGAGCAAAAACCCACAAGGGCTCGCACCGGTCAGACCGGTCAAGAGCACCGGTCAGACCGGTGTAGCCTGGGCAGCTCGGGATGAACAACACCCGCGGGTCAACTCCCCCAAAACCAAATCTCGATCTCCCGAATCACTCCATGGACTTGAACAAGACTTTGGGGATATCAGGAACACCTCATGAGGAGTCCATAGCCAAGTTTAATCCCACAAAAACTCGTCCAAAAAGGAGGAATCGAAGAAATTCCGCCGAAAGCACTTCCAACCCAAGAACTCAAGAAACCCCAAAATCGAGCACTTTTACTCACGGATTTGGGAGGGGAATCACAGCCCAAAGAACCACGAAGGGTTCCCACAAATTCCCCCCATCAAATCCCCAAGAGAAAAGTCCCGAAAACAACCCAAAGAAATCACCGAGAGAGGGCTCTGAAAATCACCACCAAGAACAACCGGGGAAAACACATCCAAACCTTGAGGAACCACGCCGAATCATCTATACATGAAACAAAGGTTCGTACAAGGTCTAGCAAGCCGCCCGATCATCCATCCCTCTCAACAAGATCTCTCCGTGAAGCTCTCTTGCTAGTCCTAAAGAAAACCTAAGGAAAATAGGTGGAAAATAGGAAAACTAATGAGCTAGGGTTCCAGGAGTTGGTTGCCATCCTCTCACCTCTTGGGTTATATGGAGGCAACCGAATATCTAAAATGCCCTTCTCTACTAACTAGGGATACAAGACCCTCAGGGGAGGATTTGGAATTCTTGATGTCTTCACCATCGGACGGATGCCCGGCGACCGCACCCTGCGTAGCCTCGACGCAAGCAATGCGATCCCGACGCGTGTCCTCCGCTTCGAAGATTCCGGACTGCGTCATCGCACACCGGTCAGACCGGTGCTCCTCACCGGTCAGACCGGTCCCCACCGGTTAGACCGGTCAGACCCACCGGTCAGACCGGTCTGGTGCTGCTGCACCTCCGTCTTCGGTTATCCGGTCTTGGCTTTGTGGATCAACAAAGGAACCCAGTGGTATTCTAGTGAACCACCGGAAACCCCGCGAACTCGGTGTAGCCTCCGCCAATCTCGACTCATGACTCGGCTCCCACGTAATCCCGGCTCGACCTTGGTTTTGAGGCTCTACCAAGAAACCGTCCACGACTTCATCTTGCTGTTCATGCCACCATGCAGCCCGCACTTGACCCCCGCCGGTCACCGGGTCCCTCGAACGAAGCCTACTTGTCTTCTCCACACCCGGAGGCCTCACCCGCGACGACCTTTCGCGCTTGTTCTTCACCCGCACCAACACCGCTCAAGCCGCAACCCGCACCCTGCAATACTTAGCCAAGAATCAGTCCACACAACGTTGTCAATCACTCATCACACAAGGAAGCGACCATCCACCGGTCCTCGAACCACACATGGTCCTCATCCACATCTGGTAGTTCTTGCCATCGAAGTGTGGAGGACCTGAACCCCGTTCCTGGTATGCCATCCTTGGATCTTAGACTGGTTAGAGTCAGTAAAGACTCGAACCGGCTCTGATACCACTTGAAGGACCGAAACGGTGAACCAGAGAGGGGGGGAGTGAATGGGAGCCGATAAAAATTCTTCTCGAAGGAGATGGAAACTCCAACAAGACGAACACGACTTCCAACACACGTCTCTGACTCACTACCCAAGTTGGCCAAGGCCAAAAAACCACTGAAGTGCTACTGGACCTAGGAACCAACAAACAACCTTCCAAGACAAAGCACACGCCATCACGCATAGTGGAAACTTGCACGGCTTGCTGCCTGTGCTGCACCGGTCAGACCGATGGCCAGCGCCGGTCAGACTGGTGACACCGGTCAGACCGGTTGACAGCGCCGGTCAGGCCGGTGGCTACAGCAGCCGCACAACAAATGTTCCAGAAAGCCTAAGTGACTTCTCTAGGCCCTGGAACAAAAACACCCCCAAAACACAACATGTAAGGAAGGAAAACCCTACACAAAACCTAACAAAAACAACTCCAAATGGACCAAGAACTGATCAGCGGCACCAAGACCCAAAGACACACGAGTCAAGCAGTTCACCCGAGGCAACTCCCACGAGTGACTTGCACCGGTCAGACCGGTCAAGAGCACCGGTCAGACCTGTGTAGCCTGGGCAGCTCGGGATGAACAGCACCCATGGGTCAACTCCTCCAAATCCAAACTTCAATCTCCTGAATCGTTCCACGGACTTGAACAAGACATCGGGGATAACAAGAACACCTCACGAGGAGTCAATAGCCATGATTTTGTCCACCAAAACTTGCCAAATCAAGAGGAATCGAAGAAAACCCACCAAGAACTCCTCTAACCCTAGAACACCGAAAACCCCAAAATCGAGCCCCATAACTCACGGATTTGGGAGGGGAATCACAGGCCAAATAACCACAAAGGGTTCCCACAAATTTCCCCCACCATATCCCCAAAAGCAAGGTCTCGAAAACACCCCAAGAAAACCACCAATAGAGGGCTCCAAAAATCACCACCAAGAACAACCGGGAACAACACAACAAGGCCTTGAGGAACCACGCCGAATCATCTATACATACCAAGAAGGTTCATGCAAGGTCTAGCTTGTTGCCCTATCATCCAACCCTCTCACAAGATCTCACCATGAAGCTCTCAAGCTAGTCCTATGGAAATCCTAAGAAAATAGGAAGGGAAAATTGGAAAGCAAATGAACTAGGGTTCCAAGAGATGGCTGTCATCCTCTCACCTCATGGGTTATATGGACGCAACCGAAAGTCTAAAATGCCCTTACTTAATAACTAGGGATACAAGCCCCTCAAGGGCTGTTTTGGAAGTCTTCATGTTTTCTCTGTTAGATGGATGCCCCGCGACCGCAACTTGCTTAGCCTCGACGCAAGCCTTGCGATCCCGACACGTGTCCTCCGCTTTGAAGATTCCGGACTACGTCGTCACACACCGGTCAGACCAGTGCTCCTCACCAGTCCGACCGGTACCCACCGGTCAGACCGGTCTGGCACTGCTGCAGCACCGTCTTCGGTTCTTCGGTCTTGGCTTTGTGGAGCAACCAAGGAAGCCAGTGGTTTTTCTGGTGAACCACTAGAAACCCCGCGAACTCGGTGTAGCCTCCGCTAATCACCACTCATGACTTGGCTCCCACGTAGTCCTGGCTCGACCTTGGTTTTGAGGCTCTACCAAGAAACCGTCCATGACTTCATCTTGCTGTTCATGCCACCATGCGGCCCGCACCTTGTCCCTCGAACGAAGCCTACTTGTCTTCTCCACACCTGGAGGCCTCACCGGCGACGACCTTTCGCGCTTGTTCTTCACCTGCACCAACACGGGTCAAGACGCAACCTACACCTGCAATACTTAGCCAAGAATCAGTCCACACAATGTTGTCAATCACTCATCACACAAGGAAGCGACCATCCACCAGTCCTCGAACCACACATGGTCCTCAGGGGTCGTCCGCTGCTTGGCCCTCGCCGGCGCTCATCGTCGTCTCTGTCTCCACGCCTCCTCTGCACCTTTTTTCAAGGAAAGTGCGCTTATCCATTCCGAAAGAAGAAATGGGTGGTTGAATATTCATTTTGCACCTTTTGACTTTTACAAATCACATTTGACCATTCGTCTTATTCAAAAAATTTGTGAAAATGTAGAAATAATTATGATATACTTAAAATATATATTATGATAAAACATGTCATAGTAAAATAAATAATACTTTCAAAATTTTTTCAAATAAGACGAATGGTCAAATGTGAAGCACCGAAGTCAACAAGTGTAAATATTTGGGATGGAGGGAGTAGTCAATGCCGACGCGGGTTAGCAAACCCGCGTCGCTTTGTTGGTTGGTGCGTGGGCAATGGTTACCTTCTTTATACTAGGCTGCTTACGCTTTTTTTGAAATGACACTTAATTGCTTCCCTAAAAATTAGGTCCCATAAAGCAACACCTAAAAATTAATAAAAATACGAACAATTCATAGTTTTTTTTAAGAATCGAACAACTCATAGGGGTAGTTGGGCATTTGGTATTTTGAATAAAATATGAACAGTCACGCGTCTCCTTGTGATCACATGATATTTGTGGCCAAGAGCTCTCCTAAGCGGACATGGGTTCCGAGGCGTGTGACCGACCGCTTGACGGTTCGCCGTCATGTCAATATAAATCCCGGCCGACCAAGAACTTCCTCAACCGCGGCACCAAGAAAACCCCAACACCACCATCTTCGGTCACCAATATGTGAATCCAAGAGCTTCTTCTTCCTCAAGCGCGCGCATGGTGTCAAGCGAGCCATCCAGGAAGTGGGGGAGGGAGGAGGTTCTGCCGCCCTGCCCTACGAGACCAAGAAGGTGCTGCCGCCCCCGCCCGCTGAGCCCGAGCAGGTGCCGCTGCCCACGCCCTGCCCGGTGAAGCCGCCCCCGCCCGAGGAGGTGAAGCCGCCCCCGCCCAAGGTGGTGAAGCCGCCCCGACACAAGGTGGCACGGCAGCCCGTGGCGGCCGTGCGTGCTCCTGCACTAAGTGCTCAAGATGCCTCTTGGTCAGCGAAGTTGTTGCACGAGGCTTTCGTGAAGCTTGGAAAGGTGGCCGTTCATCTCGGGGTCCAACCACCTAGTCATCTGTTGTAGACGACCGTGATGGATTACGCCTTCAAGATCAATGTCTTTGTTAGGGACCTGGAGAGAGGATTGCTCCCCCATCTATGGAGACGACGACGATGATGGCGGCCTCGACGTCTCTGGCTCCGGCTCCAGCTCCGGCTCCGGCTCCGACTCCGACGATGGGGCTCCTCCGGCGGTGACTACCTCTGCTTAATTAATTTGTTCCTCTGTTATTGTGTTCTTCCAATGTGCTTGTTGAACTTGTGATGGACTAGCTAGTAGATCCTCTGTTAATATATTCCGCCTGTGTGTATGTTGAACTTGTGATGAACTAGTAGATCTAAGAGAGACAGTAGATCAATCCATGTCTCCTGTTTTGGAAGGCATTGCAATGTCTATGGTAGCAGCTTACAATGAATTGCAATGTGTATGCTAGAAGTTTGTTATTCTATTTGTGTCATTATATGGCAGCAGTTCACAATGAATTGCAATGTGTATATATGCCAGAGTTATGCCAGAAGTTTGTTACTCTATTTGTGTTAGTAATCCGCATTTCCTTTGCCTCGTGCTGCAATGAAATGAGAGCACAGATGAATTGATGAATTTTGTGATGTGTGACACATTAAGTTTTGTGACCGAAATGTCATTTTATCCATTATTCATTCATACATTTAAGTTTGTCATATGTGACAAATTTTTCCTTCTTCATCCACATAGATGAAGCAAAAGCACCACTTTTAACATCAGAATTACTTCTTTGTAGCATACATTCCTAGTAAACATCCAAATACTACACAAACAGCAGCCACAATAATCAAGTTCATCGTCCAGATCACATTATCCATCTTATCCTCTAGTGCTTTCTTCCTCTTCTGGTCCTCCAGTGCTTGCCTTTGCTCGCCGCTCCCAAACTGACATTCCACTGAATCAACTACTTCATCGACCTCGTCTGCCCAGTTCGACAGTCAAAAAACAACGACGCAAGCATCCTTCAGCATCTGGAGATACTCCTTGTGGAAACGATAAAATCCACAATTCTAGGCGTACTACAGAATCAAAAGCACATAAGAACCCTAACTCAGATTTGGGAGACGCAGCAGACTACTCACCGAGTTCCTTGCACACTTGAAATAAAGATGACCGTGGTTTTCACCTTCCTTCTGCGTCCGCCCCTCCACGACCCGAGCCATACCACAGTCCGGGCAAGGGACCAGTGGAAAGCCGCTTAGCTCACCGACTGGATCCAAGCCGATGGAGTGATTGCGGCGCCTCCGGCAACCTTGAACCCTGCTCCTCGCACGTGCACCTCCAGACAAATCGGCATAGTGCGACATGTGCGCGACGGCGGGGAAGGATGGGCGAGCGGCAGCGGTGGAGCGCAGATTGGGGAAGAAGAAGGGGCAGGGGTCGGGGCGCCGGGGCGGATGCATATTCATTTGGCAACGGGCATTTCAGACAATGGAGCATTTGTTGGTGACGATGGTTAGTGTACCACCGTCATCGGGGCGGATGCCGGCCATGGACATAATGGAGCACTTGTTGGCGACGATGGGTAGTCTACCCGCATCGCCTTTGTCGGTCGGGCAGGCTACGGTTATCTTTATTATGTAGGCTTCTGACGCTGAGGCGTGTCCCGACACTATTTTTTCTAAATTGAAACTTGCTTCCCTCAAATATTATACCCCATAAATAGCACCAAAAATTTGTAAAAAATACAAACAATTCATAGTTGGTAATTTAGTATTTGAATAAAATATCAACAACCACACTTGTCTAACCAAATTTCTTAAAATTAGAATTTTTATCTCTTGTTTATGATATAATAATTATAATAATGTCTTAGTGTGTTCTAAAAATTCTATAAATTGACTTGGCAACATAATTTTAGTCCCTAAGCTTGTCTACAAAAATTCAAATGGTTTCGAAAACGGAAGATTATACTTGTGTACAAATGTCTACATCTCTCACATAGTTTCTTAGAATGTTACTTCAACATTGAAGTTTTCCACACTTTAAAACATGTTCGAACTCATGTGCATTTGAAATTTTAACATAACCTTATGTTCACCATAAGATTACGAAATGCAAAGTTTAATTAGTAATGGTAGTCTAAAACAAATATTATTCATATGTTGTACTTATAAGGAACAATATAAGGAGTATAAACAACATCCAAGGAATGGAATTACATATGAAAAAATATCATAAATGAATAGATGTTGATTTTAGAAAAATTCAGAAACAAATATCATCAAATTTGGATTACGGTTGACAGAGAAAAACGTGATACAAAATTTGATTGTAGATTAAAAGGGGAAAAGCAAACTGTTCTTCATTCGAATAGACCTAGCCCCGCCCCTTCATTGGCGACGGGTGTTTGTTAATCATCGTATCATTTGCGCATCCGAACATTTTTAATAAACACTCTACCCTGCCTTCCGCCTTCTATCCCCTTCTCCAGCTTCCGCCTACCTCGTCTTCGTCGCAGCCTCGTCTCCGTCGTAGGTATGGCCCACGACTCTAGGGGGAGGTTCTACAAGGAGGAGGCCCTACGGCCATGTCCCCTTCCGTCTTCCTCGGTGCTGTACCACGGCCCCCGCTAAGAGAGTGAAGTTCCGCGGTGACGAAGAGGAGCCGTCCCAGCACGCCACCCCCGTGCGTCTTCCTCGGTGCTCCATGGAAGAGATCGGTTCTTCGTCGGCCCGAGGGAGGAAGCTGTACATGCGCGCAAGGGCCAAGTTGGCGGACTCCAGCGACGCCCGCCATGGAGAGGTAGTGTTTTTTCCTCAACGCGAAGGAAGAAGCGGTCCACATGCATTGAGGTGAGCGCGGACTCCTCCAATGACGACCCAAGCAGAAGAGTGGTGCTGGTAGGCCTCATCTCCTCTAGCAACGACTCCGACAACAACTCCAGCGACGACTCCGGCAATAACTCCGGCGACGATCTAAAGACCATGAGGCCAGTTCTGAAACCATCACGCATGAGATTTGTCCTTGGACCTTCACATGTTCACTGATCAATTGTCCTAATGCATCAATTTCCATTTGTTGTAGGAAGTTGTTGCACATGACATTGACAAGATTTGGACTGAAATCAACAAGCTCAAGGAATCGACTGAAGAGAAGCAAGCAAGTTTTGAAACCAGTTAGAGCTAAAACAACTCTCTTGCAAATTACAACTGTTATGAAGCTTGCATCAATATAATTTTTCCTTTTTTAGGACCGTGTTGTTACTCGTGATGACATTGACTACATCTGGAAAGGAATCGACAAGCAGGAAGAGCAGCTTAAAGCCGCACAAAAGAGGCAGGAGATTGAAATTCTAAAGAAGAATGCTAAGCTGGCAGAAAGAGTTGCAAAACAGGAGACAAGGCTAGCTGAACTTGAGGCAGCAACACAAAAGAAGCCATCTAGCTAACTAATTAGTTCCTTTGCAGCAACAATCTAGTTTGGTGATGCGCCCAGCTGATGCAGTCTTATTTTGGTGATGTGCCCTGCTGATGCATGTCAAATGTGAATGTGTTTGTAATGACTTATGAGTTAGTTTGCTTGGTGATGTGAACTACATTACTCGTTTTAAGGCCCAAACAAGCCCACTCGCGCTAGGTTAGTATGGAAGGACGCCTCCCTCAAGCAATCTCCTCCCACTCTCCCCTCGCGTCGCCGCCGCCACTTTGTCCCCCTCGCCTTCGTCCCCCTCGCCTCCCCCACGCCGCAACCCATGCTACAACCCTTCGCTGAGACGTGCGCAACACCACGCTAAGTGCAACGTGCACCACACCTCTGATAGCGAGATCTAGAGGAGGAGGGACCCAGCTGCGGCAGCGGCGACGACGACAACGACTAGAGGAGGAATCCAGCGACGACGACGACGACTAGGCGGAGGAGGGATCCAGCCAAGAGATCGACGCGAGGACGAGGATGTGGTGGCGAGCAGGCAACGACGAGGAGTAAAGATCCCTCCGCTCCGGCAGTGCGAAGGTCCGTGGCGAATCTAGGATTTGAGTTTATGGTATGCCACTCTAAAAATGTCTTATAGAATTCGGTAAATGCATTCTACCAACTCGATAATAATTGTAAAATTAACAACAATTCAGTAATAACGTAATTTTGTATATTTGCTCGAGTTTATGGAATTAGGCCAAGGGCGCTTTTGCAGCACACATGTGTTTAGGTAATTAAGTATACAACATATGCGTGCGTATAGTTTTCTTTTTATATAAATGCATATAAATATACTTGTACTTGTGGAAATTGCAGGGTATGTCGTGGTTCCTTTGTATAAGTACACATACTTAGCTGTCGATCATATACATACTTAGCATTTCCCTTTAAATTGACTCTTACATTTGGTTTTGCTCTTGTTCCTATGCACATCTACACATTCTCAACCGAGGCAGCCTGCATCTTGCTCCTTAAAATGGTATGGTCGCTTTGCCTGCACTAACTTTTTGGTTACTTAATTTTCCATTTATGTTAATGGTTTACCAAGAACCAATTATATTATAGTGGGCTAAAGAAGTTACTGTAATTCCCTTGACTATTAATTCACAAGATAATTCCGACGAGGACTATAGACTTGGGCCACAAGATGAAGAAGAGGGTTATGGTACTGCTAGTGCACAACAAGACCAGATGGGTGGGGCTCAGCGCCGAGGCAGAGCGCCAAGGACATCCACAAAGTGTCCAAGTGACACAATGATAGTCGCTGAGGTCGACATAGTGGGGATGCCAGTACCATTGACTCAAGGTTGGGTGCGCTTGTGGGGCTTGTTTCTAGACAAAAGATATCTTTGAACTTACCAGAAATCAAAGAACTAAGCAATGATGAAAAGTGGGACTTGTTTGATAAGCATGTGCACAAACACTTGAAGTTCTAGGAAGATGCAAAACCGTAGGCATTCAAGCTTTTTTAGAAGACGGTAGCCAAGGCATGGAGACAATTCAGATTTCAGCTTAGGCAAAATTTTATCAGAAAAGGACTTGAGCCATTTGCAAGGCACCCGTTTATTATCCCAGAACAGTGGCAGGAGTTCATGAAACAGGCAGAAACTGAGCAAGCCTCATCTGCTAGTGTCAAGTTCAAAGACCTCCGAAGCTGGAACACAAGCGAGCACAACATGGGTCCAGCTGGTTATACTGTGAAACTAGAACAATGGGAGGAAGAGGATAGACAATTAGCTGCAGCTGGTATCCCCAACCCATATGACGCCTACCCAGACGATCGTTCCAAGAATTGGCTACGAGCAAGCAGTAAGCTAGTGAGTAAAGACCATGTTGTCGTGATAGTGTTGAACAACAAAGAGGCAGAAAAATTGGCTGCGGAATCAAGGAGAAGATTGCATGTGCAGAATCTTCAGGAATGGCAGGGCAGAGGGAGTATGATGTTCTAAGTCAGTGCTTGGCCACCCTGAACAACCAGGTCGTGTGCGTGGTGTCTCCAGCTACTAGGGCTAGAATTATGGATGGCCTCAGCACATCGAGATGTACAGGAAGAGGAAGAGGACGAAGACCGACACATCAGTTGATAGGAAAAAGATAAAGGAACAAATCAAGCAAGAACTGGTGTGTAGGATCTAGTCACATAGAAGGGGGGGTTGAATATGGGACTTGTTTTCAAGCTCTAAAGGAAAAACGAAAACCTTAACCTATCAACTAGTGTTGCCCATACTAAAAAGGTTCTTCTCTACTTCTAGAGCACGCTAACACAAGTTTCCTTAGCAAATAACACACTAGGAGGCAATATGACAACCTAGGCAAGATATGAAGCACACAAGCGGAACAAGCTAGAACAAAGACAAAGAAACTTGAGAGCGGAATTGAAATGCTGAAAGTAAGTGCTAGAAGTAAATAAGATGGACAAGAGGCGATCGGATTTTTTCCCGTGGTATCGAGAAGTTGACGCTTCCGCCTAGTCCACGTTGGAGCACTCACTTAGAGTATCGCTCCCCCTTGAGTCACTAAGACACAAGTGCTCACTAAGAGTACCCGTTCTCCATCTCCGGAACGGTGGGTCTCGAACCGTGTACACCAAGCTTGTCTTGAGGCTCCCACAATCTCCAAGAGCTCACCAAGAACCCCCAAGTCACCTAGACCGTCTAGGAGCCGTCAAACTCCAAGAGTAACAAGCCCGCAAACCTTCACTTGACTTGAGCACTCAGCTAAGCCATGGATGCACCTTGAAACCCTTGCTCACTAAGAAAGAACACCTCAATGAAGAGGAAGAGAAATCCCAATAAGCAAGAACACACTCTCCTTCTCTCCTAGGCTGCAGTAGATCTTCAGAGTGGCAAAGGCAGCTCTAGAGATGCAGGGGGGCTTATATATAGGCCTAGCAAAGATGGCTAACCGTTGGAAAAGTCCCCTGAAAAAGTTGTACCGTCGGATGAACCGACGGTGCCCCCTGCTAAGCGTCGGATCATCCGGTCACTCACAACGCCCAATATAGCCGTTGAACCTTGAAACCCAGACAATACACCAACGCTATACACCGACGCCCCGTCGGATCATCCGGTGCTGAAGGCACCCCACTCCGGGCGGTACTATATGATTTCAAACAAACCGTCGGATGAACCGCTGTGAACACCATCCAAGCGTCGGATCATCCGGTGCTGAAGCAGAAGTCTTGGCACGTCTTTGTTGAATTTAAATGCAACCGTCGGATGAACCGATGATCAAGGCGTCGGATCGTCCGATGCTTGAGCCCAGACCCTTGACCGGAACTGTAGCCAAACCCTAAGGCGTCGGATGAACCGATGCCTGTACCGTCGGTTCATCCGACCGTCCGTTTTGAACCAGTTGGCTGCAGAACTCATCCGAAGCGTGTTAAATGTTGGGCGTCGGATCATCCGACGCTATGAAGTTGATTTCAACTCATCCAATTCAGTGCCTTTGAGTTTTCCGTCTATTCTTTTGCTTCAACCTTGCTTCCATGAACTCTCTGAGCTAGATAGGATCCAAGGAACATGAGTGTGCATAAATTATGGCTTTCGAGTGCATGGTCAAGCTACTAGTGTGCGAACCCCTCTTAATAGTACGGTCGAAACTACAAACTAGTAATTCAAGTGTCCTTCATCTCCTTTGCGACACTTGAAACTAACAAAGTCCTTAGCCTTGCAGTCTTCGACCAAATTGAGCCCATAAATCAAATTGCGGGGTCTCATTCCATTCAATACTCGTGACAATAAACCAATTAGAAATCCGCTTCAAAACAAAGGTTAGTCACAAGCATATGGTTGTCATTTATCACCGAAACACACCCTTACCAAAGGTGTGAAAGGGCCTAGATCGCTACATGGTGGCTGAGATGCGGATGTAGAACATGCAGATGCAGAGGTTGTGTTGTCACCAGATGGTGTTGTCACCAATGTCCAATCGCACAAGACCTTCACCTACCACACTGAAGAGTAGCTGTGCGTCGACAGATGTAGGTTTGATTGCTGGCACTATAGAGTTGGCGACGGAGGTGCGCTGTGACGATCGTACACACCAAGACCTTATAGGCATGTTTACTGAACCCACACACTGTGACGCCCCAGGTTTTCAGTCGGGTTCTTTAACCCTAATGAACCGGCCAACCGAGTTGACTTTGTTCAAACGACGGTCAACCTGGGCCATCACCTCAAAAACATCACCAATGACCCCTAATGACCCCTTTTGGTTAACCTTGGTCAACCCTTGGTCAAATCCTACTCAAAACCCCCTTGAACACCCCTTTGCCCTCCCATGTCAGCCAGAACTTTTGCCGCATTCTCCAAATTTCACCTAAACACTTCAAAATCTCCCAATGTAAAAGTTGTGTGTTTTGTCGAGGGACACAACTTTGATGTTGAGTGGCATTTGAGATTTGAAGTTTAAATTGGTAAAAAACTCAAGTCAACACCCAGGATTACTATTCACCGGCGCCTAGAAATCAGTGATCTTGGCATAGCTTTTGTGCACAACTGGTTGAGAAAAAGACCCTAGAGCTTTTGGGAAAGTTGTAGAGGGTAGTGTGGTGTACAACTTTGGTATTCAAACCTTGGACCACTTTAGCTGGAAAAATAGGAAAAATTTCATTTGAACAGGGCCACTTGAATTTTGAACCGCGACGGCTCGCGCCCGCGCACGATGTCGCGCGGCCGGGCCGCATCGGTCGCACCGCCGACGACCGGGCACGAACGCCGGTATCCCACTGTGACCGCCAGTCCCAAGGCCTTGCGCCGATGTTCGTGCCCAATCCAACGTTGCCACGTGCCACACCCTCACGGGCTGCGCGAAACCGACTTGCGCCGACCGACCAACGGCGTCGCCGCCGTAGCCCAGCCGCACGCACGCACGTCTCCGCCGTACCACACCCATGCTGCGACCTGGTCGTCGTGGTGAACTCGTGAACAGCCTCTCCAGCTCGCGCCCGTCTATAAAGGGACGTCGCCGTTCCTTCTCGCGCAGTACAGAGCCGTCATGTCCACCATCACCGCCGCCGGCGAGCTTGATCTTCCGTGTGCGTTCCGTGCCAACCAACTGCCCCAGCACCTCCACTCAGACCCCCTGTAGCTCCTCAAGCCGCTTGCTGTCGTGGCCGGACCGCTGGTTCGCCGGAGCACGCGCTCCCGCGGCTGCCACCGCAATACTGCGCCGCCGAGCCCCTACGACGGCGTGGTCTCCCACCCAACCCAAGGTTCAAACCGGTGCCCACAGGGTTGTGGAGCGCCCCACCGCCACTTCTTGCCATGGCCGACGTGCCAGCTCGCCGGAGAAAGCGTATCCGCGGCCATCGCCGGACGCCGCCGTCGAACTCGCTCGCCGGTACTGCCTCCGCCGCAACTCCGGTCGCCAATGTATCCATAGTGAGTCCCTAGCCGATATCCCCCACCTCCCCGACCTGCTCCGCCGCCGGTCTTGCCGGATTCCGGCGAGGAGCACCGCCAGCCAGAGCCAGGGACCCAATTGCTTGGGAGTTTTTCTTTCCAAGGTTGTAACTGTGAACCAAGGGCATGACTGTGATCTTTAATATGTTTCAAGGGTCTGTGCGCAAAAGGTTTCTTACCTCTCTTATGTGTTCTAGCAGTAACTTTGAAAAATCGTATAAAATCCCAGAAAACTCCAAAAATTGCAAACCCAATTTGTCGTGCTCCTGGTAACTAGAGCTACAACTTTCTCAAAGCATGTATATACTTTTGAGCTACAGTGTTTGCTTGAAAATTTGAAATGCAAATTACCTAGATCTGTGATTCTGCAAAATCCATACATGATCTTGAGCTGGATTTTGGATATGTTGTGAGCACTAGCATGTGTAGATCCTGTGCCAAAAATTGCACAAAGTTATTGAGGAAATCTTTTTATATAAATTACCTTGTGTTATTGTCAAATCTGCCTAGATTATTTTTGTAGTTTGAAATATAATTATTTTTAAGCCCTACTTCTGGCTATCATCTTGTAATTTTCAAATGCACCTCTGGTGAATTTACCATGATTTTATCTCTGTTAGAAATATTGTTTCCTGATTTATGCTTGTTTTTAATCATAATTGTATAGATCAAGATCTATAAAGGCTATATATGTGTTTGTTGGTTTCCTAGTCTTTTTTTTGGACCATAGAAACTGTGAGAGAAAGTTTGGGTTCAGAAGTGCTTTAATTATTTTTATATGCATTTATCTTGTTTGTGGTAAATAGAAATGCTATAATTGATATATTTATTTTTATGGCTTAAGCAAGAGCGCATGTGTGATCAGTGGTTTGTCTTAGACTCAATGAGATCAGGGGACACCACTCTTGGTGTTTTATGATTTATTTTTGTGCATTATGTGAAGGAGTCTTTGTAGGTTAATAATGAAGTTAATTGGAAAATCACAACTCTTAGTTGAGTACTTTGTGTTTGTGTTGAGAAACTTTCTAACAAGTTTATAACCAACCCCTTGCTATTTTTGTGAGAATTAAATTAAATTACTTGTATATATATGTACACAGTCACTATTAAAAGGTCTAGATAATAAAGCAACGCATATTGTTGCTTTATAGGAAGAGTATGCTGAATGTATTATTATCTAGGTGAATGTGGTCAACCATGCACCCCATGGTTGTCATGTGTTGCTTGTGATTAGTTAAACCAATTGGTCAATTAAGTCTTGCGTTGCATCCTCCGTGTAGAAGTCCCCGACGGTAGCTACACGCTTGTGCCAGCTGACGTGAACGAGGGAGTTGGAGGAGACGTGCACTACGTCACCGTAGAGCAAGACCCGGGCCAAAGTCCGGAAGTTTGTCTAGCTGCTTGTGCCAACGAAGGCAAGCCCCGATTTATCATTAACCCATGTTTTATTTAAATTTATGCAACTATCTTTGTTGTTCTATGTGCATTTACATTCAGGAATTGAATGAAACCCAAGTTGCATGATCCCTAGGTGCCTATGTTCTTTTACTAGTACGCTAGGTCGTTAGATGCTATGCTCTAAGGACCCGGTAAAAGTCGAGTGACGTTCGTCACTCGCGAGAATAGGATTTCCTTTTGGAATCACCTCTTTTATAAATGGATTGCTCATGTGGTAACAGCATGGGATTTGGGCTCCGGTCTAGTGGCTTCGTGGGCTAAGCTTTTGAACATACTAAGCACTTGTCGGGAATGGTACCGGTAAGCCTAGTACCATAATGAGACGACACGGGATTTTACTAGTACTACTCTCGATTCGTCTCCTGCCCGGCTTGCAACCGGGAGGAGGGTACTTGCGTGAGACTGGGTGTACTAGGTGGGGCATGCCAGATAGCCTTGTACCCGGGACTGTAAGCTATTATCACAACTCGAGGATTTTTGGGAACCGCTTCGTCAGTTCGGCTCTGTTGGGGCACCGCTCCGTGTGTTTAGGTTTACCTAGCAAGGTTAATGAATCAATTGATTGTCAGCCTCTCACCATTATCCGAGACTGCTTAATCAACTGAGGACCATGTGTGGTTCGAGGACCAGTGGATGGTCGCTTCCTTGTGTGATGAGTGATTGACAATGTTGTGTGGACTGGTTCTTGGCTAAGTATTGCAGGTGCAGGTTGCGGCTTGACCGATGTTAGTGCAGGTGAGGAACAAGAGCGAAAGGGCATTGTCAGTGAGGCCTCCAGGTGTGGAGAAGACAAGTAGGCTTTGTTCGAGGGACCCGGTGGCCAGCTGTTGACGGTGAAAATCCGTCAACCTAGCCATGCGTTTACCTTCGGTGTTGGCATGACTTTTGTATCTTATTCATTGGTACTAACCCCCGTGGTATAACAAGTTCACTTGTGCATGTCGGTTTTGGAGTTAAGTGTTTACGCAGGGTTTTAATGTTGAAAGCAAGACTTCCGGGATAAGATCATTAAGCACCTCACGACAAGACCTTGAAGCCCGATACAAGTCAAGCAATGAAGTGAACATGACTCCAAGAGCCCAAGGACCAAGCCCGAGAAGATGATAAACTCTGAGGACCGAACCAGAAAAGTGCTGAATCTTGCAAGACAAGGAGTTGAGTCCAATTTGGAGAGAAACCGACGTCAAGGGCCCACATGCAAAGGGGAGAACATCTAGAAGACGCGGGAAGCAACACCGGGCGAAGCAGGCAGCAAATTGGGCCGAAAAGGGCCCAGGCCGGTCGGCCCAGGCCGGCCGGCCCAGCCCTTTTCGGGGCCCAATCGGCCTCCCCTTTGACCTAATTGCTTCTCAGGCTATAAATAGCCCCCTGACCGAGAGCCACGCATCATCCAAGTCGTAATCCGCCGCCGAGGAGCAGAGAAGCTTGAGGGACACCATCTCGGAGATGAGGGTCGTGCTAGTTGTCTAGGGTCTCCCTAGCCGACGTGGGAACCTTGCATGGAAGACCACGTCGGAGCTCCGGAGCAAGGATCAAGATCGAGGGAGGGCCCCGGTGGTGATCTTGTTCATGTAATCATTCATGGTGAAGTTTGTATGTGAATTCGATTTCTAGCGATCAAGTGCCTTCTCGATGATTTTGTTTTCTTCTTGGTTTTGCTTCTTCTACGATCTATTCTTAAGATAGATTACATAGGGTGCTCTTGTAGCCGCGGTGGCTAGAGGTGCATACCGGACCGGCCAAGTGATTTCAACTTGTTCTTATCGAACTCGCCCTAGACTACCCGCATGAGTAGGGATACGTTGTGACAGAACGGGGGTTCCAAAAGGCGGGCGTTTTCGGAGTCGGATGGAAGGCCACGATTTAAAGATGCTTTTAATGAGATTCGCTTTTCTATCTTCATCTATCTTGTTTGGAGCTACAACATAAACATGATCTAGATTCTCTAGATTGGTTATCTCTTGCTTTCTCTTGTTACCTCTTTAGTAGATTAGATTAGATGTGTTTTTCCTTATGATATCTTTTATTAGATGCAATTTGATTCTTCAATAGATAGCTTTACCTTGCTTTACTAGATTGAATCCTTGCGTTGCACATTGTTCCACGGATTCGATACCTTGGGTTCACCACTCGAGGGAAGAAGGGTCCCTTGACTACGACGGGAGACTTGTCCGCTTGCAAGTCTAAACGAACTTTGATACGACTATTAACCGTCAACAAGCCCCTTTTTCTAGCGCCGTTGCCGGGGAACAAGCAATCAAGATCCGATCTAGTATCGCTTATTTTTCAGTATTTCTTTTGCTTTTCTTTTGCATCTCTTAAGTTTGATCATCCCCAAAAGAAAAAAAATTAATCTAATCTAGTTTTGATTAACCCTAATTTTTCTCTTTTCAGATTTTTGTTTTATTGCTAACCCTAACCGGAGATGGTTGGCTACCTCTCCAAGAAACCCAAACTTTTTTGTGGATGATCCAGGAAAACTTTACAGGCAAAGGTGACGTGCAACACAAGCTAAAGGGTTGGAAACCCTAGATTCAAAAGTCAAACTTGAAGGACCATCAAAATCTCCAAGGGAATCACCACCTCCAAGTCAAGACGCCGGAAGGCCTTCAAATCAAGAGGAGGATGGAGAAGATGGAGATGGAGAAAGAAGCTCAACACCTAAAGGCTGCCAAGGCAAGATCCACATGCGAAGTGTTTATCATGATGAAGATGCTAGAGACGCAAGTGGGACAACTTGCCGGGCACCGGATGGGTAACAAAGAAGAATATCCGAGACAACTCCAAGGTCCCAAGACGGCGAAGGCTACTCAAGCTCATTCGGGAGAGATGAAGGATCACACTAGAGACCATGAAGATCATGACCGAAGGACTGGAGTTCGAGATTCCGAGCCACAAGGAAGATGTTGCATCCGTCAAGACCAAAGAACAAAGCCAGCCTGTGAAAACCAAAAAAATGACTAAGTTGAAGTGGGTACCCAAGATTGCAACGCCCGTAAAGAGCATTGATCCGGAGTAATCAAATGAAGAAGTCTAGCCATGGACTATAAACGAAGCGCTAGGCGGGAGGCAACCCGTTTCGTCGAGTCAAGAATAAGCTACCGGGAGGACAACCCGATTCCTGGTTTTTCAAGTCTTTTTAAATATAATTCAGTTTTGAATTCTTCTACGCAAAACTTTAGACTTAGAATGGTTGAATAATATTAGAGACATAGTTCTTGGTTGAATATTTTGCTTGATCATAAACCCTTTACATGAACCATCCTATGTGATTGTTGCTTCTTTTTCGAGAAACCAAAACCAAAAAAAATTCAGAACCTAACTCAACCATTCATCCCCTTTATGATGTTGTGGTTGACTTGTTTTTCATGCTAAAAACACACAAGTAGAGCCACGACTTATACCTAGGTGTTAATTAAATTTCAGCACGTGGTAGGACTCGCGTGAACGTAGAAACTAAAACTTTTGGTTGGTTTAAAAATCCTTATCATTGGTTTCTCTAAGTTTAGAATTTTTCTAAGCCTCACTTCATTTTATTTCATTCAAAATCTCCCTCATCTAATCAAAATTAGGACCTAAACCTGTGCCCCCATGATCAAGCCGGGAAAAGCTTGCTCTCAACTAATGAATGCAAACAATGCCGG
Organism: Cenchrus americanus; assembly: GCA_947561735.1. Lineage (NCBI taxonomy): Eukaryota > Viridiplantae > Streptophyta > Magnoliopsida > Poales > Poaceae > Cenchrus > Cenchrus americanus. The sequence continues at coordinate 155,912,318 of OX387242.1, read as the reverse complement.
CGAGACAGATATCAACGTAGTCGGAAAATATTTTCGACTTACATTTGTTTTTAATGGTTTAAAAACTTCTCTAAATTTATGCTTGAGCTCTTGCATGGCTCTGAAAAATATTTTTTAATTTCGAAATTAGAGGGGTGCTCAACCTTAAAACATGCTTAGAGGGAGGCAATCTAGTTAACCTAACCATACATGCACCATGATACATCACGGGATGCCCCTCCAACATCTTTTATCAAACCACATGCAAAGTACAAGCATGGGGGGGCAGCCAAGGCCTTGTTTTGTAGGAATACCATGGATGCATGTGAGGCAAGGGAGTATGGAAGTGAAACAAAGCGAAAACATCAAGTGGAAGGAGCAATAATGCAAGCGAAGGAGTGGATGGGAACGTTTGGAAGGTGTACGCGGTCACGAAGCAACATGAATTCACTAGAGAAGAACCGAGCCAAGAGGAGGAGTCTCCCATCCAGCTCTTTGTTCATGTGCTCTAGTTTGTAGGCCGGAACCACCTTAGACTTAGCCATCCACCGCGTTTGTTTCGTGCAACAAATCACATCCTTAATCCACTCAAAGTCCAGACTCCAAAATAATAGTTGTGTACCTCGTTACCGGGAGAAAACCCCGGATATATATTTGTGAGGGAGAGTTCTGCAATCATGGAGGAAAACTACAAGCCTTTTCACCGAAGAAGAAGGGATCATCGTCGTCTAAGCCATCAACCTCTTCGAGGAGGCACTCGGTTTCCGAGTTTCCTCGGAGTATGGAGGAGGACACGACACCACCGAGGAGGAACCACTCTTCTCCTTGGTGGCATAAGGGCCACACGAAACTCGTTTATGAGGTTTACCAAACTTCAATAACATATGGAGGAGCTGCCCGTCCAACCTCGCCACTTGACACGATCATCCGCTCCACCTCCATACGCTCCGCGGTATTCCGAGGGGTATGTCATCATGACGGAGGAGGAGGAGAAGAAGCTCGCTCGCCTTAAGTAGAGGCTTGTAGTGAACGTCGACATCGATGACCAAGCTCTCCACATATTGGGTTTCACATGGGACACCGGTGCAATTCACTAACGGAGTGTCGGCAAACACCCACAAGGAATTCGCCTAGGAAATTTTCATGACCATGGTGCATACCCTTGATGAAGGAGTGCTGAGTCTCTCATTCCGTTGGAGGGAGCCCACAAGTGGAGAAGAAGGAAGACACTGTCGGAAGGGTAACCTTGATCAATGATGCTATTTCTAGCACCTTGATGGGGTAATCTCCTTTCATCCATGGGTTGCAATCGATCTGGAGATGTAATCACACTTTGTTGGATTATCTATCTATCATCTTGTGTTGGAAATACTTTAATGCTTAAGGTTAGCTACCATGCCGTAAAGGGAGTAAAGGGCTCAATGCTTCCTTGGATCCATTCAACACAATCCCCGATAGATTAGATTGGTTTTCATGTTCGAAACGATTGCATGTTCTAGTATCGTAGACCCATGGGCGAGTATCTCCTATTTTCAAAAGGGAGCTCCGAAACAAGTGGATGTGCATGAAGGCACATGGGAAGGTTTTTGGAGTATGATCGCGGGAGGAGACCACCAACAAAGAAATACTACCCGGAACCCCATCATCCAAGTGTGTCACTTTTGTGCAATTGGATTTTTGGGGAGAATAAGAGAGACATAGATAACCAACACAGAGTTGAATTGGCTTTACTCGCAGCCAATCAACCCTACTCATCTATGATCAACCGGTGGTGTTGTGAGCAACATCGGATTCGGGAGATCGGGTTGTTACCTCTCCATGTTGACTATCTCATTAAAACAAGGTATTACAAGGAACCCGAATCATCTCCTACCCGGACCTCCCTAGGAATATATGAAGAAAGGAAAGTATATAAGTGAATATGAGAGAGGAGGCTTCAAAGTGGCCTAGGTGAACTTGCCCCTTTTGGAAGTAACGTTAAGACTTTTTCTTGAGGGGAAGAAGATTGGTTAGAGGAAGGACTTCTTGTGCCGGCAAAGAAAAAAATAAAGGAGAAGGATTATAGGAGAAGGATCTTCCATGGCCCAAGAAGAAGGCGCACAACAAAATTATGTTCCACCATTTGGAGAAATTCCGGCGCCGCCAAATTACTACGGTGGTGTACCAATGCAAGCATGGGGGAGTGGTGCAGCCATACCCCACCATTTTTGCGGTGCCCAACGTAGCCTTTGCGGAGCCTTATGCACACCTTCCTCAACCACAACAAAATGTGGCCACCATTGGAGGATACGCTGCAAGGAACATGCAAATTATTGCAGCCATCCAAACCAATGCAAACCAAATGGGTGAAGGAAATGCAAACGTCGCTTATGTGCTTAGAGAAGCTAAGAAGCTTAGTAAGGAGCTTAGATCTTTGCTCGGGGATGCTAGGACTAGAGTGGCTGAGCTAGAAACACAGGTTCTTGATAGCAACCTTGAAATTGATTCTCTTAAGGCTAGCCTTGTTGTTTCTGATGAGATTGATTGCGTTGATTGTTCTGCTTTCCTAGCTGACTTGACTGATCTTAGGGAAAAGTATGCCTCCAAGTGTGAGGAACTAGATGTGCTTAGGGTTGAGTTGGCTGAGCTACAATCTAGACCCACTTTGCTTAGTGCTTGTACTTCCTGTCCTATCTTGCATGAGAAAATTATTGAGCTTCATTCTCTCATTGTTTCGCTTGAGGCTGATTTGAAAGTGACTATTCCTACTTCTTGCTCTACATGTGAGTTGCATGCTATGAAGAGTCTGTAACTTGCACAATGTGTTAACATTTTACAGGATGAGAACAATAAGTTGTGTGAAGTGCTGAGTTGGTTATCTAGTCAGGAACCTCAGCTTGGTATGATGATTGCGAGTTATAAGCACTTTGATGGTTGGGCTTTGGGATTCGATAAGGTTGGTGAGGGCCGTGGTGAGAGAGAAGGAAAATTCGGGAATGTTTTAGCTCCACCTCAACCCACACCCAAGGACAAGTTTGTACCCAAGCCAAACCAGTCGCTTAAACCGAGAGAAAAACGGAGCGAGAAGGAAAGTGAGAAGCCTAGTGAGAAGCCTTGTGAAGAGCCTCATCCCAAGTCTAAGCCTAGACCAATTCAGTTCCATTGTGACTTTTGTGGAAAGGATGGTCACAAGAGAGAGTTTTGCTTCAAGAGGAAGTGAGAGGAGAGATTGCGAAGGAGTGGGCTAACAAGGACAAGTACCACCCATCCAATGGTGTACTCGAGCCTCGTGTGCAGTTGCCCAGGGCCAAGGCGAGTGTGAGGACAGTTCCGGCTTGGGGAGAGCGAAATGCTGTTGGAGGTGCTGCTGGCCGGGCTACACCGGTCAGACCGGTGAGGGGCACCGGTCAAACCGGTGCAGGCCTGGACAGGCAGCATTTCAAATTTCGTGCTCGTACAGATGCTAAGTTTGGTTCAGGAGGTCGTGGTTCTGGTGGTTGGTCTGGAGAGTTTGCGGATGGTCAGTTTGCTAGGCGCTCTCCCCCTCGTGCTCAATACGGGGATGGGAGGGGTCGTAGCTTGGAGTTGGAAAGGAGGGATGGTCCACGATTTTCTTTCCGTGGTTTTGGTCCTCCTCTGGTTAGTGAGGGGTGGTTCCCTCATAAGGGTTACCATGGTGGTGTTGTGTTTGCTGGACGTTCTCCACCTTGTGATCAATACGAGGTTGGGAGAGGTCGCAGTTTTGAGTCTCAGGAGGGCTACGTACCACGCTTTCCCTTTTGTGGTAGTCGTACCCCTCCAATGGGACAGGAGTGGTCCTCCCATGGTGGTTCTAGGTTTGACAGGATGGATCGCTGTTTTGATAGGCATGGTAGGATGAATGTTGCTAACCCTACTTTCGTGGAAATGGCCTGACACTGGTTTGCCACTTTTGGAACTAACCCCAGTGTTGAGTCGTTTGCTCGCTCTCGCTCTTGGTTTTGAGTTGTAGGTGGATGGCCCGGAGAACATTTGGTTGATATCGGGGGTGGTTCTCTGGCCTTATACCGCGGTGGTGACATGGAGGTACATCACTTTCGGGGATGGTGGACGAGGATGAGTGACTTCTGAAGAAATGATAAAGGTAAGTGAATTTGTGACCTTCAAGTGTGTGGCCTTGGTCAAGCCACTTGGTTCTTTTTGCTCTTTGCCCTATCTCATGAGTGTAAGGTGACCTTTGTATGCTCTTTTGCCTTAATGCATGAGTTTAGGGGGAGCTTGTGAGTTTTGTGCTCCCTTGCTCTTTTGCCAGTGGTGTCGAGCCCTTTTCACCTCCCCTCGAGGAGCCGATGGTTAGTGAGTTTTGTGTGGGAGCTCTTTTGTAGCATATGTATAGTTTCCTTTGTGCATTTCTTGCATTTGGCATGGCATATGTAACATGATGTATATGCATCCTTGTATCTTAGATTGCATGCATTTTGTCTCATATGCATTGGTTAGGAAAAGCTTCTCTCATATACATTGTTCACCACAGAATGAGATATATGTCTTTGTGAGCTTGCTTGGTATGCTATGGTTAGTTTGGCTTAGCTCTTGATAATCTTGGTTTATAATCCATGGTTGATGGCTATGTTTTTGAAACATGCAAGACATATGCTCTCTCATGTGTAAATGCCTTTATATGATCTTGAGATGTTTTAGTGGCTTGGCTATGCTTAATTTGTGGTTGGATAGCTAGTTTATTGATCATATGGGGCCAAAGGCTCATTTGCATCATGAATGTTTAGCCCTCTTGCTTTATCTTATGGAGGGGCATAAGTTTCTTTTTGTCACAAGGACATTTCATGTACCAAATATGAATCTGAAAATGAAATGTAAAATGCTTGGAAAATGTGCTCCCTTGTCATATGTGCTGAATTTAATTTGCTTTGGGTGCTAAACCGTTGCATGATGCATACCAATGAGAAGTCTCATACATAGAAGTAGGCACATGGCTCGGTGGCTTTGACATGACAAGAGGTGCTTGTGAGTGTTTGTGATGGTCTTATGATTAGAATGGCTGTCCTAGCATGAAGTTTGTGTGGCTTTGCCATTTTGATATGTTTTGATCATGTTTAGGACTTTGCTCATGAGAGGCAAATTTTTCGCAAAATTTCCCAAATCCATTTTAGCTTCGTTCAATGGTTCTGAAACTTGGTGATCATGTAGTTGAGATCGATACGAAGCCATAGAGTATCTAACTTGCTCATTTGGACATGTTGAAGGACCGATACGGCGAACCAGAGAGGGGGGAGTGAATGGGAGCCGATAAAAATTCTTCTCGAAGGAGATCGAAACTCCAACAAGATGAACACGGCTTCCGACACACGTCTCCGACTCACTACCAAGGTTGGTCAAGCCCACGTAGCCACTAGAGTGCCACTGGACCTAGGAACCAACACACCACCTTCCGACCCGAGAAACGCAGCGGAAAAACCAAACCTCGAGCCTACAGAACCACACCGGTCAGACCGGTGAGCACCACCGGTCGAGCCGGTCCCTGGCCGGTGAAACCGAGCAACTTTCACTAAGTGGCTCTACACCGGTCAGACCGGTGAGACACACCGGTCAGACCGATGGCAGCCTGAAAGCCCCCAAGGCACCAAACAGGCCAACCGACCACCAAACAGACCCAAACTCAAAACAGCAGCACCACGGGACAACAACGAACACACCAAGACGTCCACCCGAGCAAAAACCCACAAGGGCTCGCACCGGTCAGACCGGTCAAGAGCACCGGTCAGACCGGTGTAGCCTGGGCAGCTCGGGATGAACAACACCCGCGGGTCAACTCCCCCAAATCCAAATCTTGATCTCCCGAATCACTCCACGGACTTGAACAAGACTTTGGGGATATCAGGAACACCTCATGAGGAGTCCATAGCCAAGTTTAATCCCACCAAATCTCGTCCAAAAAGGAGGAATCGAAGAAATCCCGCCGAAAGCACTTCCAACCCAAGAACTCAAGAAACCCCAAAATCGAGCACCTTTACTCACGGATTTGGGAGGGGAATCACAGCCCAAAGAACCACGAAGGGTTCCCACAAATTTCCCCCATCAAATCCCCAAGAGAAAGGTCTAAAAACAACCCAAAGAAATCACCGAGAAAGGGCTCCGAAAATCACCACCAAGAACAACCGGGGAAAACACATCCAAACCTTGAGGAACCACGCCGAATCATCTATACATGAAACAAAGGTTCGTACAAGGTCTAGCAAGCCGCCCGATCATCCATCCCTCTCTACAAGATCTCTCCGTGAAGCTCTCTTGCTAGTACTAGAGAAAACCTAAGGAAAATAGGTGGAAAATAGGAAAACTAATGAGCTAGGGTTCCAAGAGTTGGCTGCCATCCTCTCACATCTTGGGTTATATGGAGGCAACCGAAAGTCTAAAATGCCCTTCTCTACTAACTAGGGATACAAGCCCCTCAATGGCGGATTTGGAATTCTTGATGTCTTCACAATCGGACGGATGCCCGGCGACCGCATCCCGCGTAGCCTCGACGCAAGCCATGCGATCCCGACGCGTGTCCTCCGCTTTGAAGATTCCGGACTGCGTCGTTGCACACCAGTCAGACCGGTCCCCACCGGTCAGACTGGTCTGGTGCTGCTGCACCTCCGTCTTCGGTTCTCCGGTCTTGGCTTTGTGGATCAACCAAGGAACCCAGTGGTTTTCTGGTGAACCACCGGAAACCCCGCGAACTCGGTGTAGCCTCTGCCAATCTCCACTCATGACTTGGCTCCCACGTAGTCCCGGCTCGACCTTGGTTTTGAGGCTCAACCAAGAAACCGTCCACGACTTCATCTTGCTGTTCATGCCCCCATGCGGCACGCACTTGACCCCGCTGGCCACTGGGTCCCTCGAATGAAGCCTACTTGTCTTCTCCACACCTGGAGGCCTCACCGGCGACGACCTTTCACGCTTTTTCTTCACCTGCACCAACACCAGTCAAGCCGCAACCTGCACCTGCAATACTTAGCCAAGAATCAGTCCACACAACGTTGTCAATCACTCATCACACAATGAAGCGACCATCCACCGGTCCTCGAACCACACATGGTCCTCAATCTCCCCCTTGATGAGTGCATTGACAACACCCACACGAAAGTAACAAGAGAGAAAAGAAAAGAAAAAGAAACGAACAAAAAGAAACTCCAACAAGCGATCGAAAGCCAAACAAAGGCAAAGAGCAAGATCACTTGAAGGAAACAAGTCTCGGACCCCTTAGGCAAGGGCAACGGCTCGACACATCCGAGACAAAACAATGCTCAAGCAAAGAGCGCAAACCACCAAAACAAAGCTCGAACACCACAAAGAGCTCCCCCTGCACACATGCAAGCTCCCCCTGAACCAATGCACCTCCCCCTGGACGAATGCATGAAAGACACCACTTGAAACAGGGCAACTGCAACAAAACAGCTCTGACCGGTCAGACCGGTCCACACCACTGGTCAGACCGGTGTGCAACATGTGTACAGAACTAGCACTCACACCGGTCAGACCGGTGACCCTGACCGGTCAGACCGGTGCACAACAGAGCCCAGAAATGGCTCGAAATCACCTGAAAACCTTCTAAACACGTCCAACAAGCCATTTCAATCTCAAACTTCTCCCCTTTGTTGGCAATGCATGAATCAAGCCAAAAATGCAAAACTTTCAACCTAGAGCTTCTCAAATAGACAAAATTCAACAAAGAATGCTACACATGTCCAAATGAGCAAGTTAGATACTCTACGGCTTCGTATCGATCTCAACTACATGATCACCAAGTTTCACAACCATTGGACGAAGCTAAGATGGATTTTGGCAATTTTGCGAAAAACTTGTCTCTCATGAGCAAAGTCCTAAACATGATCAAAGCATATCGAAATGGCAAAGCCACACAAACTTCATGCTAGGACAGCCATTCTAATCATAAGACCATTACAAACACCCACAAGCACCTCATGTCATGTCAAAGCCACCGAGCCATGTGCCTACTTCTATTTATGAGACTTCTCATTGGTAGGCATCATGCAACGGTTTAGCACCCAAAGCAAATTAAATTCAGCACATATGACATGGGAGCATATTTTCCAAGCATTTTTCATTTCATTTTCAGATTTGTAAATGGTACATGAAATGTCTTTGCGACAAAAAGGAACTTATGCTCCTCCACAAGATAAATCAAGAGGGCTAAACATTCATGATGGCAAATGAGCCTTTGGCCCCATATGATCAATAAACTAGCCATCCAACCACAAATTAAGCATAGCAAGGCCACAAAAGCATGTCAAGAGCATGTAAAGGCATTTACACATGAGAGAGCATACATGTGACATTTTTCAAAAGCATAGCTATCAACCATGGATTATTCATCAAGATCATCAAGAGCTAAGCCAAACTAACCGTAGCATACCAAACAAGCTCACAAAGACCTATATCTCATTCCATGGTGAACAATGTATATGAGAGAAGCTTTTCCTAACCAATGCATATGATACAAAATGCATGCAATCTAAGATACAAGGATGCCTATACATCATGCTACATATGCCATGCCAAATGCAAGAAGTGCACAAAGAAAAGCTATACATATGCTACAAACCGGCTCCTCGAGGGGAGGCAAAACGGGCTCGACACCACCGGCAAAAGAGAGCTCCCACACACCCAACTCAAGAAATCAAACACACACCAAGTTCCACCCCGCAAACAAGTGAAAGTTGCTTGATCTAGGGGTTTGGTGAAAATATCGGCTAGTTGGTCATGTGTGGGTACATGGATCAAAGCTATCTTTCCTTTCTCAACGTTGTCTCTCAGAAAATGATACCTCACTTCTATGTGTTTAGTTTTGGAATGGAGCACTGGGTTCTTTGCAACGCTTATGGCACTGGTGCTATCACATTGAAGTGGGACATGGGTATACTCCTCACCAAAGTCACTCATGGTGTAGGTGATCCAAAGGAGCTGAGAGCAACAACTAGCAGCGGCAACATACTCGGCCTCGGTCGTGGATTGAGCAACACTCGACTGCTTGCGGGAAGACCAAGACACCAAAGAAGAACCCAAAAACTAGCAAGTCCCAGAGGTGGACTTCCTATCCAACCGACACCGGCAAAATCCGCGTCTGAAAAACCATGAAGCGCCAAAGAAGAGGACGCGGAGTACCAAAGGCCGAAGTCGGGAGTGTGACGCAAGTACCTGAAAATTCTCTTCACCGCTTGCCGATACGAAGTCCTCAGAGACGCTTGAAAACGAGCGCACAGACACACCGAGAACTGTATGTCCGGCCTCGTCGCCGTCAAGTAGAGGAGTGACCCGATCATGCTCCGGTACTCCTTCTGGTCCACGTGTTCACCTTCCTCGTCCGCATCAAGAGCTGTAGTCGTACTCATCGGCGTCGTCATAGCCTTGGACTCCTCCATCTTGAACTTCCTCACAATGTCCTTGGTGTACTTAGCCTGGTGCACAAATGTTCCTTCCTTTGATTTCTTGATTTGTAGCCCGAGGAAGAACTGCAACTCGCCCATCATGCTCGTCTCAAACTCCCTGCTCATATCATCTGCAAACCTTGCAACAAGAGAGTTAGACGAGCCACCAAAGACAATATCATCCACGTACACCCGCACAATCGGGATATCTCCGCCCGCCTCGGCAAAAACAAGGTCTGATCGACCTTCCCCATCTCAAAACCTCTCTCAAACAAGAACCCCCTCAACCTGCCATACCAAGCTCTAGGCGCCTGCTTCAACCCATACAGCGCCTTCCTCAACTTGTACACCCGGTGGGGGTACTTCTCACTCTCAAACCCCGGAGGCTGCCTCACATACACTTCTTCCTCCAGCACACCATTCAGAAAAGCACTCTTCACATCCATTTGGTGCAACTTGAACCCTTTAGCCACAGAAAAGGCTAGAAGGATCCTAATCGCCTCCAAACGGGCTACGGGAGCAAAGGTCTCCTCGTAGTCGATCCCCTCCTTACGACGCGAACCCCCGAGCAACAAGTCTCGACTTGTTCCTCACAACCTCACCCTTCTCTCCCTCTTTATTTTTCCACACCCACTTTGTACCAATCGGCTTACACCCTAGGGGAGGGTCAACCAACTCCCACACCTGATTCCTCTCAAAGTTCTCCAACTCCTCATGCATCGAGTTAACCCAATTGTGATCAGATAGTGCGTGTCCAATGTCTTTGGGTTCGAAAGAAGCAACAAATGCAGCATGAGCGAAATGAGAGTTGTTCCGAACCCTCGACCGTGTAGTGCGTTCATTCATGTCGCCGATGATCCTCGAAGCTGGGTGATCCACTTGAACTCGCCGGGGAGGTTCTCGCCTCGAAGCTACCTCCCCCTCAACATCAGCTTCTCCTCGTTCTTGATTTGTCGTTGTAGGTGTAGCAGAGGGTCCATCCATCATTGTAGTCGAAGTAGTGGGTACATGTTCAGCCGGGGGCACCGCACCACCATCCTCATCATCTCCATGTTCATGCTCCTCCTCCTGAAAAATCTCCTCGCCAAGCTCATCATCACGTGCACACTCAAAGACAAGCTGACTACGTGGCTCTGTCTCGTCGAAGGTTACCTCGCAAGTCTCCACGATTTGGTTAGTTTCAAGATTGAGCACACGATATGCTCTAGAATGAGATGCATAACCAAAGAAAATGCCATCGACAGACCTAGCCTCAAACTTATCCAACTTCCCCGCCTCTCTTCGGAATGAAACACTTGCAACCAAAGACATGGAAGTGACTCACCTTGGGTGTGCGCCCATGCATCAACTCATAGCATGTCTTCTTCTTGTGCACTTTGAGGTATATCTCGTTCGACACATAGCACGCGGTATTCACCACCTCGGCCCCAATACCTCCTCGGAGTCCTATGCTCATCAAGCATCGTCCGAGCCATCTCGCACAAGGTCCTGTTCTTCCTTTCCACAACACTATTCTGGGGAGGCGTATACGGACTCGAAAACTGGCGCTCAAGACCCAAGTCATGGCAAAAGGTTTCAAAACGAGAGTTCCTGAATTCCGAGCCATTATCACTGCCGATAGCTCGTATGGCATCTCCGTGCCTCTCGTTCCTCAACCTCAAGACTAGATCTCGAACAAAACCAAACGTCTCCGCCTTATCCTCCAGAAAGAACACCCACACATACCGAGAATAGTCGTCCACCACAACAAGGACATACCACTTCCCACCCGCAGATCGCACACGAGCTGGGCCAACAAGGTCCATATGGAGCAGCTCGCATGGACGCTCAGTCATCACATCGGTGAGAGGCGGGTGAGAATAGGCTACCATCTTGGCATGCCTACACGGAGCACAAACCAACTCTTTCTCAAGCCTCAACCGTGGCAATCCTCGGACCAAATTGAGTTTACTCAAGCGAGACAAAAGGTCAAAGCTCAAGTGACCCAACTTCCTATGCCACTTCCACAACTCACTCGAAGAACCGGCTAAGAAACAACGCTCCACACCCGAAGACCGAGAAAAATCAGCACGAAACACCCGACCCTCGGGAACGACCATACGGACAAGGTCCCCTCGAGAGTCCACAATCCGAGAACCACCCGGCCGAAACAACACCTCAAAGCCCTCATCCAACAACCGGGACACAAAAAGCAAATTGTACCCCAGCGATTGAACAAGAGCAACACGCCTCAGAGTGATCTTGTCACTCACTTTGATCTGACCTTCTGAAAGCACACGCCCACGCCCATTGTCCCCAAAGGTGATGTACCTCTTCGTCACCACCGGGACGAGACTTGAGAACCACCCCCTGTCTCCGGTCATATGCCTCGAACAACCGGAGTCAATCAGCCAAATGTTCTTCAAGTCTCCCACCTGAAATTCAAAAATATGCACGTGAGCGAACAAACGACTCAACACTAGGGTTAGTACCAAAGGAGGAAAACCAGTGCCGAGCCATTTGCTCGAAAGTGGGGTTAGCACCAACGAAAGCATCTCTCCTACCAAAGCTACCTCCACGAACACCACCACGGTAACCACCCTGAGGGAACCACCCCTCTCTGCCTGGAGGAGGACCAAATCCACGCAAGAAAGCCCGTGGAACGTCCTTCCTCTCCAACTCAAAACCACGACTCCTCCAATCCCCGTATTGAGCACGAGGAGGAGAACGTCTAGCAAACTGACCACCTGCACCCTTTCCGGCCCAACCACCAGAACCACGACCCCCAGAAACAACCCTCGCATCTGTACGAGCTCGAAACCCGAACAGTGTCCCGTCCGTGTCCGCACCGGTCGGCCGGTGCCCCACACCGGTCGGGCCCAGGTGTGACACAGCAGCGGCACCACCTGCAGCCTTCTTCTCTCCCCAAGCCCGAACTGTCCTCACACTCGCCTTGCCCCTGGGCATCTGCATACGAGGCTCAAGTACACCATCGGAAGGGTGGTACTTGTCCTTGTTAGCCCACTCCTTTGCCATTCTCTCCTCTCTCTTCCTCTTGAAGCAAAACTCCTCCTTATGGCCATCTCTCCCACAATAGCCACAATGGAACCTCACAAGCTTAGGCTTAGGCTTGGGATGTGGTCGCTCACTCGGTTTCTCTCCACTCAAACCCTCCACCGGTTTCTCACCACTTGCCTTCTCACTCTCCTTCCCAAAGAACACTTTCCCCGAAGTGCTCACAAACTTGATAGGCTTTTGTAGGTCATTTGTGGGTGTAGGAAACACGGGTGGAGGCGGGGTTGTGTCTAGTCGGTTTCTTAGATGGTTAGGTTTTGGAGGGAAATCATTTTTGTGGTGGGTTTTTGGTGGCTCCGGGATATTCTCTCCACTTCCCTCACCAACCTTGTTTGCTCCAAGCCCCTCACCATCTTGCCTCTTAAAGGCCTCGATCATCATCCTCAACTGAGGCTCATGACCGGACAACCAACCCATCAACTTCCTCAAATCATCATTCTCATCCTGCAAACGATCAACATAATGTGCAAGCTCCAAATTTTTCAATGCATGCATTTCACAGGTAGAGCAAGATGTAGGCATGGGTTCCTTCAATTTAGCCTCGAGCGAACTAGTATAAGCATGCATCTCATCAATCTTAGCATGCAAAACAGGGCAAGAAGTGCAAGCACCTAGCAAAGCAGGTCTAGACTTAAGCTCCGCCACATCAACCCTAAGCACATCTAGTTCCTCACACTTGGAGGCATGCTTCTCCTTAAACAAAGCAAGATCAGCAAGGAATATGGAGCAATCAGCACAATCATTCTCATCCGAGACAACAGGGCTAGCCTTAAGCGAATCAATCTCAAGCTTGCTATCAAGCACCTGTGTCTCTAGCTCAGCCACTCTAGTCCTAGCATCCTCGAGTGAAGCCCTAAGCTCTTTCCTCATTTTCTTGGCCTCTCTAAGCATGTCATCACGATTATCAAGCAAAGAGCCAAGCCTCTCATTCTCCTGGCGCAAGAAGGGAAGTTCATCACACACCTCGTCGTCAGACTCAGAGTCCGAGTCGCTCTGTGTGCTCTTCTTGCTACCGGAGCTCAGCGCCATGGTGCAGAAGCCATCTCTCGCGAAGCAGCTCAGCCCGCTCAGGTTCTTGGACGACTTCTTGTTCTTGCGACGATCACCCTCATCTTCACTGCTACTCGAGCTCGAGGTGGAGTACGCGGAACTGGAGTCGACGTCGCTCGCTCCAACCATCGCTCGGGCCTTGCCTCGGCTCTCCTTCTTCCTCGATCGTCGCTCGTCCTTGTACTTGTTCTTGTGCTTGCTCTTGTGGTCGCGCCTCGAACGGTACTTGCCATCGTTCATCCTCGGCTTGTGCTTGTAGCTGTCCTTGTTCTCGGCCTTCTCCGGGCAGTCGGCGACGAAGTCTCCCAGCTTGCCGCACTGGAAGCAAGTCCTCGTGTTCCTCCTCATGTTCACGCGGTTCTCGTGCAGCCTCTTGAACCGCCTCGTCAACAGCGCCAGCTCGTCCTCTCTGAGGTCATCAAACTCCTCATCTGGCATAGACATCAAAGAGGAAAACGAGAACATCCTGGTGGATGGGTTAGAGTTAGTGTTTCCTTTGGAACCACCAACGAGGGCAAGACTATGGGAATCAGTCGGTCCCTCGAGCTTGGCAGTCATGCCCCTATCCACGTCAGCAGACTTGAGCTTCGAGAACAGCTCATTCACCGTCAGAGTATCATACCTCTCGACTCGACTATGGCCTCGAACTTTCCGCCCCATATCGTACGATCCAAAGAGTGTAAGAGCTTGACCGCTCTATCATGATCATCATACGGGAGCACGTCCACATTGGCCCTCATGTTGTTCACCACCAGCGTAAAGCTCTGAAACAAGGCATCGATGGACTCACCAGGGAGATGAGTGAAGTTCTCGTACTCTCTCCGGTAGGTCGTATACATCCGTGCCTGAACCTGCGCGTTCCCAACATGAGCCTCCTTTAACACTGCCCAAATCCTACAAGCCAAGTGCTCGGTGTGCACCCGATCGAACTCAGGCTGACACAAAGCACGAAACAAGTAGTCGACCACCTTATTGTTGGCGTCGAATCTGTCCCTCGACCCTGGAGCAAGGAAATCCATCGGCTGGACATATCCTGTGTCCACCGTGACATCCCAAAGAAGCTGACCCTTTCCGCGGAGGAACGCACCCATACGCTTGCTCCACATCTGGTAGTTCTTGCCATCGAAGTGTGGAGGACCCGAACCGCGTTCCTGGTACGCCATCCTTGGATCTTAGACAGGTTAGAGTCAACAAAGACCCGAACCGGCTCTGATACCACTTGAAGGACCGATACGGCGAACCAAAGAGGGGGGAGTGAATGGGAGCCGATAAAAATTCTTCTCGAAGGAGATCGAAACTCCAACAAGATGAACACGGCTTCCAACACACGTCTTCGACTCACTACCAAGGTTGGTCAAGCCCACGTAGCCACTGGAGTGCCACTGGACCTAGGAACCAACACACCACCTTCCGACCCGAGAAACGCAGCGGAAAAACCAAACCTCGAGCCTAGAGAACCACACCGGTCAGACCGGTGAGCACCACCGGTCAGACCGGTCCCTGCTGGTGAAACTGAGCAACTTTCACTAAGTGGCTCTACACCGATCAGACCAGTGAGAAACACCGGTCAGACCGATGGCAGCCTGAAAGCCCCCAAGGCACCAAACAGGCCAACCGATCACCAAACAGACCCAAACTCAAAACAGCAGCACCACGGGACAACAACGAACACACCAAGACGTTCACCCGAGCAAAAACCCACAAGGGCTCGCACCGGTCAGACCGGTCAAGAGCACCGGTCAGACCGGTGTAGCCTGGGCAGCTCGGGATGAACAGCACCCGCGGGTCAACTCCCCCAAATCCAAATCTCGATCTCCCGAATCACTCCACGGACTTGAACAAAACTTTGGAGATATCAGGAACACCTCTTGAGGAGTCCATAGCCAAGTTTAATCCCACCAGTGCCAGACCGGTCTGACTGGTGGGTACCGGTCTGACCGGTGAGGAGCACCAGTCTGACTGGTGTGCGACGACGCAGTCTGAAATCTTCGAAGTAGAGGACACGCGTCAGGATAGCAAGGCTTGCGTCGAGGCTAAGCAGGTTGCGGTCGCCGGGCATCCGTCCGATGGAGAAAACTTGAAGACTTCCAAAACTACCCTAGAGGGGCTTGTATCCCTAGTTGCTAGAAAAGGGTATTTTAGAATTTTGGTTGCCTCCATATAACCCATGAGGTGAGAGGATGGCAACCAATCTGTCAGAACCCTAGTTCATTTGCTTTCCTATTTTCCCTTCCTATTTTCTTAGGATTTCCATAAGACTAGTTTGAGAGCTTCATGGTGAGATCTTGTTGAGAGGGTTGGATGATTGGGCGGCAAGCTAGACCTTTATGAACCTTTGTGGCATGTATAGATGATTCGGCGTGGTTCCTCAAGGTTTGGATGTGTTGTTCCTGGCTGTTCTTGGTGGTGATTTTCGGAGCCCTCTCTTGGTGATTTTCTTAGGGTGTTTTCGGGACCTTGCTCTTGGGAATTTTATGGGGGAAATTTGTGGGAACCCTTCGTGGTTCTTTGGGTTGTGATTCCCCTCCCAAATCCGTGAGTTAAGGGGCTCGATTTTGGGGGTTTTGGTGTTCTAGGGTTAGAGGAGGTCTTGGCGGGATTTCTTTGATTCCTCTTGTTTGGACAAGTTTTGGTGGGATTAAACTTGGATATTGACTCCTCATGAGGTGTTCCTATTGTCCCCAAAGTCATGATCAAGCCTGTGGAGCGATTCGGGAGATAAAGGCTTGGATTTGGAGGTGTTGACCCGCGGGTGCTGTTCATCCCGAGAAGCCTAGGTCACACCGGTCCGACCGGTGCCCCTCACCAGTCTGATCGGTGCAACCCCTTTTGTGTTTTTTGCTCGGGTGAATGTCTGGCTGTGTTCGCTGTTCTCCTGTGTTGCAGCTGTTTCGAGTTTGGGTCGATTTGGGGCTCGGTTGATCTGTTTGGTGTTTTGGGGCTTTCTGGCTGAGACCGGTCTGACCGGTGTGTTGCATTGGTCTAACCAGTGTGGAGCCTTTCTGTGGAAGTCGCCAAGTTTCACCAGCAGGGACCGGTCTGACCGGTTGTGCTCGCCGGTCTGACTGGTGTTGGTCAGTGGAGTCGAGGTTTGGTGTTTCGCTGTGTTCTCGGATCGGAAGGTTGTGTGTTAGTTCCTAGGTCCAGTGGCACTCTAGTGGTTACGTGGGCTTGGCCAACTTAGGTAGTGAGTCGGAGACGTGTGTTGGAAGCCGTGTTCACCTTGTTGGAGTTTCCATCTCCTTCGAGAAGAATTTTTATCGGCTCCCATTCACTCTCCCCCTCTCTGGTTCGTCGTATCGGTCCTTCATCAACTGGCCATGATATCCCTTAATGATGGAACTATGTGAATTCTTCTGCGTGAATTAATTGTATTGTACAATTCTTTATTGCATTAGTTGCTCATTGTAGTAATGGTAATCTCACTAGAACCTGAGCTAAAATATTGAAAGTAAGGATCCATGATCCTAGTTGCTTTTTGGCAAAACAAACCCACTAGCCAAAGGCCCTACATGTCTAGAGGTAACCTTTGTCGGGTAAGTCTTGCTGAGTATTAGTATACTCAGCCTTGCTATAATTGTTACTTTCAGGTGAAGTTGTTTGGCCTGGTGAGATTCCACCCGGCTGGGAGCTGGAATGGGTGGCTGACGACGCCAAGTAATGGCATCACGGATGGCCTCCTTTGATGTCGTATCGTATCGCTAATAGTACTTCTGCTGTTTTCAATAAACTCTGAACCATTTACTTTATGTCATGAAATGTGATTTGTAATAATGGACCCTACGGGGATATTGGCATTAAGGTGTAAGGCACTCTGGACTCTCCTTCGTGGGAGTTTTATGCATACATTCGATCCTCTCTGTGTTCCCAAGCGATTTACCGGGTGTAAACCCGGCAACACTGAATGGGATGATTATTTATTACTGCTTAATGACAAAATGCAGTGGTTTGGGCAATAGTACGGAATTATCTCGGGTGGGGTTGTCACACACACTGTAGCCTACGGATCACGTGGAGGGGGCTTCAATGTGAAACTGCACTTGGTCTTGTTCATCCAGAGCAGACTACGCTACAAACATTTTCGATTCATGAAGACTATATTGCGGTTGAAGTGATCACTGTATATACTATCATTGCAGATGAACTGTTGGAATACGCGCCTAATGACGAAGTGATGAAACTCAGACAAGCTAAAGGACAGAGGTTACAATGGAGAAGGTGTCGGATTGACATCAAGGAGCACCAACATGTAAATCTCATTCACAGGCTACGGTACAGATTCCGTGTAGTTCACACAGTACAGTACATGTTCATTCCTCAGAAGGTTCCCCTCCCCCTCCCCCCCTCCTCCTCCTCCTACTCCTCCTCCTCAATCCCCACATCCACAAGACGTTCCATCCCACATCCGGAAGGTACACAAAATATTCCATCCCCACCTACTCCTAGTCCTGAAAAAATAGAAAAGCTTGCATCCCCACATCCGCAAGAGACACCAAATATTCTATCCCCACCACCAGGCCCACCACCACCTCCTCCTCCTTCTCCTCCTCATGAAACAACAAAACCTACACCCCCAAACGGAAGTGCTCAAACAAAGTGAGTTTTTCATGTAGTGATGGATATTCATTCGGCCAGGGGTATTTCGGACAACGGAGCACTTGTTGGCGACGCTGGTTAGTGTAGCCGCATCACCTTTGTCGGTCGGACAGGCAACAATTATCTTTTTTATATAGGCTTCTGACGCTGATGCGTGGGCCCAACACTTTTTTTCTGAATTGAAACTTGCTTCCCTCAAATATTAGAACTCATAAACATCACCTCAAAATTCATAAAAAATACTAACAATTCATAGTTAGTAATTTAGTATTCGAATAAAATATGAACAATGCATTTGTTTAACCAAAATTCCTATAATTAGTTTTTTCTCATGTTTATGATATAATAATTATAATAATGTCTTAGTGTGTTCTAAAAATTCTAAAAATTGACTTGACAACATATTTTCGGTCCCTAAACTAGTCGACAAAAATTCAAATGGTTTCGATCAAGGAAGATTATACTTGTGTACATATGTCTACATCACTCACGAAGTTTACTACAATGTTACTTCAACATTGAAGTTTTCCACACATAACAAAATGTACGAACTCATAAGCATTTGAAATTTTAACATAACCTTGTGTTCACCATAACATTACGAAATACAAAGTTTCATTAGTAATGGTTGTGGAAAACAAATATTATTTCTATGTTGTAGTTATAAGGAATAAGATAAAGCATATAAACAACATCCAAGAAATGGAATTACATACGAAAAAATGACATAAATGAATAGATGTTGATTTTAGAAAAATTCAGAAACACATATCATCAAATTTGGATTACGAATGACAGAAATACGTGATACAAAATTTTATTGTAGATGAATAGAGGAAAAGCAAACTATTCTTCATTCGAATAGGTCTGGCCTCTGCCCCTTCATTGGCAACACGTGGTTGTAATCCACGTATCATTTGCACCTCCCAACCTTTTTAATAAGCGCTCCACCCTGCCTTCCGCCTTCTATCCCCTTCTCGGGCTTCCTCCTTCCTTGTCACCGTTGCAGCCTCATCTCTGTGGTATGGATGGCCTGCGACTCTAGGGTGGGTTATGCAGGGAGGAGGCCTTGCGGCCATGTTCCTGTTCATCTTCCTCGGTGTTGTCCGCCGCCCCCACCAAGAGAGTGAGTTTCTGCGGTGACGAAAAGGAGCCATCCCCTCGCGTCACCCCAGTGCATCTTCCTCGGCGCTCCATGGAAGAGGTCAGTTCTTCGTCGGCCTGGCGGAAGAAGCCGTACACGCGTGCAAGGGCCAAGTTGGCGGACTCCTAGGACGCCCGCCATGGAGAGGCAGGGTTTTTCTCCTCGACGCAATGGAAGAAATAGTCCACGCACATTGAGGTGAGTGCAGACTCCTTTGGCGATGACCCGGGAAAAAGAGTGGTGGTAGACCTCATCTCCTCCGGTGACGACTCCCGCAACAACTCCGACAATGACTCCGGCAACAACTCTGATGACGATTCTGAAGACCATGAGGCAAGTTCTGAAACCATCACGCACGATTTGTCCTTGTACCTTCACACTTTCTCAGATCAATTGTTATAATACATAAAGTTCCATTTCTGTAGGAAGTTGCTGCACATGATATTGACAGGACTGGATTGAAATCAACAAGCTCATGGAATCAGCTGAAGAGAAGCAGACAAGTTTTGAAACCAGTTAGAGCTAAACAGCTCTCTTGTAAGAAGATACAACTGTTATGAAACTTGCATCAGTATAATTTGACTTTGTTTTAGGAACGTGTTGTTACTCGGTATGACATTAACTACATATTGAAAGGAATCGACAAGTAGGATTAGCAGCTTAAAGCCGCACAAAAGTGGCAGAAGATTGAACTTCTAAAGAAGAATGCTTACTCGGGATGGCGCGTGGGGGCAGTCGAGGGTGACCCGGACACTAGGGGGCGCACCACCGGAGAGTGATGATCCTCCAACATCCGAGAGGACAAGGCAACCCCCGGGCGAGGTGGGACCACAGGGGCGGCGCGTGGGGCAGTGGCGGCAAACCCGAAGGTGGTGGAGGAGAAGGTTCCGCCACAAGCGGGGAGGCTGAGGGTTGCCGGGGCGAGGACGACCACGTGGCGTGGTGCCGGCCTACACGGGGAGGCCTTGGGCAGGGGAGCAACCCCACATAGGAGGGAGCGAGGAGGCGGAGGGAGATGCGATGTACGGAAACGGCTCCAACGCGAGGACTCACCAGTGCGTTTGATGGAGGGAACTAGGCGGGTGAGCCAGCAGATTCCGATGGTGACCGCCATGTCCGGAGCAGCCGGGGCGGCGGGCTGTGGGGGCGCCGCCGCTGGGTCGCCCATGCAGGCGGCAGCGAGGGCTTCACTTATGTTCCATCTGCAGAGGAACTGATAATCAAGAAACTATATGTAGCACGATAACATTACTGGGAATAATCATCCTTTTGTTTGATGTTTTCTCAAAAGACGCAAGAGAACTTTGATTTGATGTTTTCAGTGAATGTATTAAAAAGAAATAATTAACATGCAAATCATAAGTTTATCATTCCTTCAATATACTGCTCAATGTGGGCATGACTAGTTTTTTTGGTAGGGTTGGCATTGACAATAATCCAAACATCCCCGTTGAAACCAAAATAGCAAGCTTTATTACTTTGGAAAAGTGCTTGCTATTTAAGGATCTAATAAACCTCGCCAATGATTAGAGTTTCCAAACATAAATGCTTGCTCACAAATTAATAATAGGAAAGCTACACAAACAGATTGTTGAGAAAAATTACTTGTTATTAGCGAAGGTGGTACTTGCAGTTCATACAAAATGTCTGAGTTAGCAAAGATAATGGTTATTTTGCTAACCTATATCTAAAGCGCGTGCTAGTACAACTTAAATGCATCACCGAAGTACATTCCAATGATTGAATGATGTTAATCACTAGAAGGTTTTAGACTTGCATGTATCTCTCTTAAGAACCCCTCTCTAGTGCTTGAAACAGTTGCAATCAGTGACAAATTTAAAACAGATTTGTATCTGTTAATGAAGAGAAAATAAATAGATCATATATTATTTGGGGGGAGGGGGTGAGAGAGAGCGCAACATGACGGAATGCGTTAGAAACAAACCTGTGAGTTATAGGACACAGCTCTGGCCACCGATTCATCGTGGGAATTTATTTGTGGCACCGATTCATCATGAGAATTTATTGAGTACCTTGCCCTAAGATCTAAATTTCCACTTTGTCTGAAAAAAGTCATCTGAAAAATACGACAAAAAAATACCTTTACCCATCAATATTATAACTCAACACGTAACCACTTTATGAAATAAAAAAGATATGCAAGTGCCACAAATAGCCTACTTCGTGAGGTCAATCATGACAACAAAATCTCTAACCCAATCACCAGCCAAAATCGACCAATGCACCAATCATTGGGCCCCAATTTCCTCCCGACTAGAAAACCCTGCATCACAATGGATCCCGGGCAGTTGCTACCGCAGTACTCGAGGTTAAGAGTCAGCTTACTCGAGGTATTGTCTTTGAAGAGGTCCTCCTCCTTGTCAACAGTCAGTCAGGAGTGCACATCTTGAAGGATGCAAAGCCATTCTGGAGGACCCCGAGTCCCCGAAGCCCACCCATATCATACCCATGGTTGGACAGTTCTGCCTACATCATTTGACTATCACCTATTCAATACGAACACAATTGAACGCGGTAGACATATATATTTAGGTACCCAAAGTGTTCTGCACTTCTGATCTTTGAGCATTAGTATTGCGTTTCAAGTAAAAGAAAATCAACTTGCTCCATCCGTCCCAAAAAGCATGTCCTTTTAGGATTCAAAAATTGTCGCAAAACTCATGTCATTTTACTTAATTTGGTGTCTGTGCATGCGCATGCGAACATGCAACAATCAATTATCACTAAATAGAGCAATTAAATAACGACAATCGAGGTCATTAGAACCACAAGATTTTTTGGGAGAGAGTACATTGTTTTGGTCAAGTTCCAAAATTATCTCTTCTAGGAAAGAGTCCTTCATGTTTTGGTCTACACAAGCTCATTGAATCTTGTCAACTGTGATATAACCACTTCCATCTTTCTCGAAGTAAAAGTGGCATCAAGTGCTTTTCAAGCTCTATTCTGTTAAGTGGCACAATTGAAGCAATAAATTCTTCATAATTGATTGACACATTATTGTCTTTATCAGCCTTCCAAAAATACTAAGGAACTTTAGCCAAAGCACATACAAGATCCGAGGAGAGTTTGCTACGATTTTTTTATATTTTTCTTCCAATTTGCAAATTTATCAAAACTATACAACCACCACTGTGGGCCACGGCGGCTAGGGCCAACTGCAGTGGGCCATGGTGGCAGAACGTCCAACCGCCGTGGTCCACAACGTTAAGGCTACCGCCAACGGTCGGCTCCCGGGTGTGGGCCCATGGCAACTTACCACCGTGCGCCACGGCGGTAGCATTTCCTACCGACGTGGGCCACAGCAGGAGGTCCTAACCGCTGTGGCGGATGGCGGCTGTCACCCTTATATAAAGGGCGACGACGGCCGCCGTCCAACCCCCTGCCGCCGCCCCCTCTTCCCTATCGCCCTCCTCTTCCTCAGGTAAGGTTTTTCTATTTAATTAATTTATTTAATTAGTTTAATTAGTTTATAATAATGTAATTAGTGTGGAAAATTAGTTTGTAGATTAGAAAATTTAGAAATTAATTTATTTCGTTTGTTTTGTTTTAGAAAATTAGTTTTTTATATAGAGATTTAGAAATAGTTTCCATGTTCTAGAAATTATAGAAAAATAATTTATCTTGTTTAGAATGTCTAGAAAAATAGTTTACTTTGAAGGAACGAAGCGGCGAACCAGAGAGGGGGATGAATGGGAGCCGATAAAAATTCTATTCAAGAATTCGGCCTATGAACCCGATTTCACTTGTGCACCTCCACAACCTTCTCTTGCCAAGCCGACGCAGCTACTGAAGTGCTACTGGAGTTTGGAGCAACACACAACCAACAACCACACGACACACGCAGCGGAAACACACACGACACGGCTGCTGACACCTAAAACCGGTCAGGCCGGTTTCTGAAACCGGTCAGACCATTGTAGCGATCTAGGCCCTTTCGCACCTTTGGTAAGGGTGTGTTCTGGTGATAAATGACAACCTTATGCTTGTGACTAACCTTTGTTTTGAAGCGGATTTCTAATTGGGTTATTGTCATGAGTATTGAATGGAATGATACCCCTCAATTTCAATTAATGGACTCAATATGGTTTGGATACTACAAGGCTAAGGACTTTATTAGTTCCAAGTGTCACAAAGGAGATGAAGGATACTTGGATTGCTAGTTTGTAGTTTCGACCGTACTATTAAGAGGGGTTCATACACTAGTAGCTTGACCATGCACTCCCAAAGCCATAAAATATGCACACTCAAGTTCCTTGGATGCTATCTAGCTCAGAGAGTTCATGGGAGCAAGGTTGAAGCAAAAGAATCAATGGAAAACTCAAAGACGCTGAATTGGATGAGTTGAAATAAACAACATAGCGTCGGATGAACCGACGCCCTATTATTAACATGCGTCGGATGAGTTCTACAGCCAACATGTTGAAAATGGACCGTCGGATGAACCGACGGTTGAGGCATCAGTTCATCCGACGCCTTAGGGTTTGGCTACAGTATAGGTCAAGGCTCCGAGCTTCAGCACTAGATGATACGACGCCTTGACCATCGGTTCATTCGACGGTAGCATTCAAATTCAATAGAGACGCGCCAAGAGTTCTGCTTCAGCACCGGATGAACTGACGCTTGGATGGAAGGTACCATCGGTTCATCAGACGCCTTGATTCAAATTAGACAGAACCGCCCCAAGTGTGGTGCCTTCAGCACCAGATGATCCGACGGGGCATTGGTGTATAGCGTCGGTGTATTGTCTGGGTTTCAAGGTTCAACGGCTATATTGGCTTCTATTAGTTACCGGATGATCTGATGCTCGACAGGGGCGAATCATCGATTCATCCTACGGTACTACTTTTCAAGGGAATTTTTCCAACGGCTAGCCACCAATGCTAGGCCCATAAATAAGCCCCCCTACCTCTCTAGAGCTGCCTTTGCCACTCTGAAGATCCATTGCAGCCAAGGAGAGAAGGAGAGTGTGTTCTTGCCATTTGGGATTCTCTTCCTCTTCATTGAGTTGTTCTTTCTTAGTGAGCAAGAGTTTCAAGGTGCATACATGGCTTAGTTGAGTGCTCATGTCAAGTGAAATTGTGCGGGCTTGTTACTCTTGGTGTTTGACGGCTCCTAGACGGTCTAGGTGACTTGGGGGTTCTTGGTGAGCTCTTGGAGATTGTGGGAGCCTCAAGACAAGCTTGGTGTACACGGTTCGAGACCCACCATTCCGGGATGGAGAACGGGTACTCTTAGTGAGCACTTGTGTCTTTGTGACTCAAGGGGGAGCAATACTCTAACTGAGTGCTCCAACGTGGACTAGGGGGGAAGCATCAACTTCTCGATACCACAGGAAAAAATCCGGTCGCCTCTTGTCCCTCTTATTTACTTCTAGCACTTACTTTCAACACTTTATTTCCTCTCTCAAGCTTCTTTGTCTTTGTTCTAGCTTGTTTCGCTTGTGTGCTTCATATCTTGTCTAGGTTGTCATATTGCCTCCTAGTGTGATATTTGCTAAGGAAACTTGTGATAGTGTGCTCTAGTAGTAGGGAAGAACTTTTTCAGTATGGGCAACACTAGTTGATAGGTTAAGGTTTTCGTTTTTCAATAGAGCTTGCAAAAGAAGTCCCATATTCAACCCCCCTTCTATGTGACTAGATCCTACAAGTGGTATCAGAGCTAGGCTCCCTTTTGCTTGACTTAACCGCCTAGGGAGATGGGGAAGGGAAGCGGCAATGACCCTCCTAAGTTGGCGGGGAAGCGCTTCACCTTTTGGACTCATAGAATGGCTAGCTACCTTCAAGCTCAACACCATGATGCGTGGCGCACTACCATGTATCCGTTGCCTACGGTTCCTACCGAGAGTGAATCCAAGTGGAATGTGCGTTCTAGCAACCATATTTTTGAGGCGCTGGATGAGGAATTGTTTGATCGGGTCTTTGCTTTGCCAACTGCCAATGAAGTGTGGATGGAACTCAAGGAGATCCACGTGGGTAGCAAAAAG
This sequence comes from Cenchrus americanus, assembly GCA_947561735.1. Lineage (NCBI taxonomy): Eukaryota > Viridiplantae > Streptophyta > Magnoliopsida > Poales > Poaceae > Cenchrus > Cenchrus americanus. The sequence continues at coordinate 155,887,084 of OX387242.1, read as the reverse complement.
ATCCGTGATGAAAAATATGAGTTGCTCAAGTTGGAAATCAATGAGTTCAAAATGAAGGATGATAAGGGGGTAGAGCAAATGTATTCTAGGATGGGGGTGCTTGTTCAAAGTATCAATGCTCTCGATGTTGCTAACCTTTCCGAGCAGGAAATCATCCGGAAAATCCTTCAAACGCTCCCCAAGCCAAGATACAACATCGTCAAGGCACTTCTCTTTGAGAAGGATTTCACTACCCTCACCATCACCGAGGTTGTGAGCAAGATCCACTCCCACGAGATGTTCATGATGGAAGACTTGGAACATCTACCTTACACTCAAGGGCCAAGAAAGATTTTGCACTCAAGGCAAGTGAAAAGGGCAAGTCCAAGAAGATCAAGGAAAAATCTCCTTCGTCCTCAAGTGAAAGTGAAGATCCAAGTGACTCAAGTGAAGCGGAGAGCGATGATGCTAAGCTTGCTCTTCTCATGAGAAAGACAACAAGAATGCTCTCCAAGATTGGCAAGAAGGGCTACAACTATGATCCTAAGAAGCAAAAGTTCCGGTCATCAAGAAGTGGTGAGGGAAGCAATCGGAAGTGCTACAATTGTGGTAGCTATGATCATCTCTCATATGATTGCCCCAAGCCCGACAAGCGAGTGTCAAACTCAAGCAAGAAGAATGATGATGATGACAAGGATGCCAAGTACTACAAGAAGAACTTATCCAAAAAAAGTCATCAAACAAGCCCTACCACAAGAAGAAGGGTGAACATCGTTCTCTCTTGGTCAATAAATGGGTGACCGGGGGTGAGACATCAAGTGAATCTAGTGAGAGTGAAGAGGACAAGAACAAGAAGATCGCCGGTATTTCTATCATGGATGATGAGCCTCCACTTCCACCTTCACCTATGTGCTTCATGGCAAAGCACTCCAAGGTGAGCGATAGCGATAATAGTGGATCTTCTAGTAGTGATGATGAACTCTCACCGCTTGCTCTTAAAGATTTTCTTGATGAATATACCTCCATGACTAATAAACAAAAGAGTAAGCTCAAAGCACTTGATGAGACTCATGAGAAACTTAAGCTATCATATGATGAGTTGCTTGTGAAGCACAATGACCTTAGCAAAGAACATGATGCTTTGGTAGTGTCCAACAAGTCACTTAGAGATGACCACAACAAGTTACTTGATAAGCACAATGAGCTAATCGTCAAGCATGACGACATAACTGTGCTTAAAAATTCTCTTGAGTCAAATCATATGAAACTTAAGAAAGAACATGTGCTCTTAGAGATGAAATATCAAGAACTTGAGCTTACTAGTGAGGACATTGGTTCTAGTGGGCATGCAAATACTAGAGAACTCACTGAAGTCAATGCCTCCACCTCATGTGATGATCTAATTGAAAAACCTTAAGTCTTGCTTAATGTTGAAAATATTGCATCTTCCTCCAAGACTAACAATGATAGGGTGAAAGCTCTTGAAGATGAAGTGAGAAGCTTAAGGTCTTGTGTAAAGACTTTGGCCAAGGGTGAGGAGTTGCACAAGGAGATCCTCTACTACAATTCAAGAGACTATGGGACAAAGGGGCTTGGTGCTTTCCCTAATCCCTTCAAGGAAACTCCTAGGTCAAAGGAGCTATATGGGTGTTTCATCAATGAAGTTGGATCTTATTGTCAACATTGCAAGGTTATCGGTCATCACACAAGGGAGTGCCCAACACCTACTCGCCCCTTGCCCACCTTGGCTAACAATTACAAGTCCATGTACAATGATAACCATTTCTTGTTGATGAAGAAGAACAATGGCAAAGTGGCAATCAAGTTCATTGGGGCCAAACCAAAAGTCAAGCCACCTAGAAGCTTGTGGATTCCTAAAGCTCTTGTCACTCACATCAAAGGGCCCAAACTAGCTTGGGTTCCTAAATCTCAATGCTATTTTCTTGTGTGTAGGTGAATTCAAGGCCGGAGGGAGTCATTGGATACTTGATAGTGGTTGTGCTCAACATATGACCGGCCAAGAAAAAATGTTCACCTCACTAGTGGATGATGCAGGAGATCATGAACAAGTTGCATTTGGTGATAACTCTAAAGGAAGGATCTCCGGATTGGGTGAAATCTCTCTAACAAATGATTTATCCCTTTCCAATGTTCTCTTTGTGGATTCTTGTAGTTATTACTTGCTTTCCATTGCACAATTTTGTGACCTTGGTCTTTCATGCACATTTGATGATGAAGGGGTCACAATCACTAACAAGAAATCTAATGAAGTTGTTTTCAAGGTATTCGGCTATGGCAATCTTTATCTTGTGATTTTACATCCCGTGAAGCAAACTTGACTACTGGCCTCATCTCCACTACATCCAAGGGTTGGCTATGGCATCGTCACATTGCACACATAGGCATGAGCCAACTCAAGAAAGCTTTCAAGAAAGGCATGATCCTTGGTGTGGACGATGTTACATTTGAGAAGACAAGTTGTCTAGTGCATGTCAAGCCGGCAAGCAAGTTGCAAGTCATCATCCTATGAAGGCTTATGTATCTACCACAAGACCATTGGAGCTCATTCACATGGACCTCTTCGGACCAACTATATACAAGAGTCTTGGTGGTAATCTCTATTGTCTTGTCATTGTTGATGATTTCTCACGCTATACTTGGACTTTCTTTTTCGAGGACAAGGGCAAGACATTTGACATCTTCAAGACGTTCGCTACTAGAGCCCAAAATGAATTTGGGTCATCCATGGTGAAGATTAGGAGTGACAATGGTTCGGAATTCTGCAACACAAAGGTGGAAGAGTATTGTGATGGCGAAGGTATCAAGCATGAATTCTCCTCAACCTATACACCCCAACAAAATGGTGTGGTTGAGAAGAAGAACAAGACACTCATCACTCTTGCTAGAGCTATGTTGGATGACTATGGAGTCTCGCAAGGTTTTGGGCGGAAGCTATCAACACGGCATGTCATGCTTCAAATAGAGTGTATCTTCACCGACTCATGATGAAGATACCGTATGAGCTACTCATTGGGAGAAAGCCCAACATCTCTTACTTCCAGGTGTTTGGTTGCAGGTGTTTCATATTCAAGAAGAGGAAGCATCTAGGGAAGTTTGAGAGTAGAGTAGATGAGGGCATATTTGTTGGTTATGCATCTAACTCCAAAACATATAGAGTATTCAATAACTCTACACGAGTGATTGAAGAAACATGTGATGTGGAGTTTGATGAATCTAATGGCTCCCAAGGAGATGTTTTTTGTTGTGATGATGTAGGAAAAGAACCTCTCCGAGAAGCAATGAAGAAGATGGCCATTGGTGACATCAAGCCAAGGGGGGATGATGACACTCACTCCATTTACGAAGACTCATCCTCCGATGATGATAATAATGATGATCCACCAAGGCGTCCACCTACATCTCCCACAAGACAAGATAGTCCATCTTCCGCACAAGAACCACCTCTTATATCACAAGACACTCAAGATCAAGTAGAGGACATGGTCGAAGTTCAATCTCAAGATGATCCCACCTCTACAATATTTGGAAGATGCGCAAGGACATCAACAAATCATCCAATTGATCTTGTGTCGGGTGATCCTTGAGGGGGTAGAAGGACACGCCGCAAGCAATATGCCTCATTTTGCAAACATCATGCTTTTGTCTCTTTTGTAGAACCCACAACTATAGATGAAGCTCTTGGGGAAGCGGATTGGATCTTGGCTATGCAAGATGAGCTCAACAACTTCACAAGCAATCAAGTGTGGGAGTTGGTAGAGTGCCCCAAGAACAAGAATGTGATTGGCACCAAGTGGGTCTACCGGAACAAGCAATGGTGAAGAACAAGGCAAGACTTGTCGCCAAAGGGTACTCTCAAGTAGAAGGCTTGGAATATGGAGAGACCTTCGCTCCGGTGGCACGTCTTGAAGCTATCTGTATCTTCCTTGCATATGCATCTAGTCATAAAATGAAATTATTTCAAATGGATGTAAAGAGTGCTTTCTTGAATGGCTTCATCAATGAAGAAGTCTATGTGGAGCAACCTCCCAATTTTGAGGATTCTACATTTCCTAACCATGTCTATAGGTTGCACAAGGCATTGCATGGACTCAAGCAAGCTCCTAGGGCACAGTATGAGAGGCTCCGGGATTTTCTTATTGAAGTGGGATTCAAGATTGGTAGAGTGGACAACACTCTCTTCACAAAGATAATCAACAAAGAACTCTTCATTTGTCAAATTTATGGTGATTATATTATCTTTGGCTCTACTAATCTCAAAGTGTGCAAGGATTTTAGTGAACTCATGACTAGGGAATTCGAGATGTCAATGATCGGAGAGCTCAACTTCTTCCTTGGGTTTCAAATCAAGCAATTGAAGGAAGGGACTTTCATTCATCAAGAGAAGTACACTAATGATATTGTCAAGAAGTTCAAGATGGATGATTGTAAGCCGATCAAGACTCCAATGCCTACTAATGGACATCTCTACCTAGATGAGGGAGGTAAATCGGTTGACCAAAAGCTTTACCGTTCTATGATCGGTTCTCTTCTTTATCTTACCGCATCTAGGCCTGATATCATGTTTAGTGTTTGTATGTGTGCTCGGTTTCAAGCCAACCCTAAAGAATCTCACCCAAGTGCTTTGAAAAGGATCCTTAGATATTTAAAATACACACCAAGCATTGGCTTGTGGTACCCCCATGGTACTTGTTTTGAGCTCTTGGGTTATTCGGATTCGGACTTTACTAGATGTCGAGTAGACCGTAAGAGTGCTTCGGGTGGGTGCCATTTGCTAGGTCGCTCTTTGGTTGCTTGGTCCTCGAAGAAGCAAAACTCCGTGGCCTTATCAACCGCGGAGGCGGAATACATTTCCGCGGGGGCTTGTTGTGCTCAAATCCTCTATATGAAGCAAAGCCTCTTGGATTATGGTGTGGTTCTAGATAGGGTTCCCCTCCTTTGTGACAATGAGAGAGCCGTAAAAATTTCTAACAACCCGGTTCAACACTCTCGCACCAAGAACATTGATATCCGTCATCACTTCTTGCGAGACCACGTTGCAAAAGTGGACATTGTCCATTGTGGTGTTCGCTCCGAGGAGCAATTGGCGGATATATTCACCAAGCCTCTTGATGAAAACACCTTTTGTAGGCTTCGGAGTGAATTAAAAGTGCTTAATGCGTCCAACATCATGTAATGCTTGTCATATAGTTTGCATTTGCATATGTACATGATTAGGGACTTGTCTAACCTTGATGAGATAGTGATGAGTATGGGTCTTGCTTGAGCCGGTGGTTCTCTTGTTTCGCTCAAGGCATGAAGAATGGCTGATCATGAACAAGCTCATCAAGGGTTCAAACTTGGCAAGATAGTTTACCTTCTCGCTTTGCATTTATGCTTGTCATGTAGATGCACTCATGTTTATTTTCATGCATTTGTCCTTCCATAGCATTGCGTGAGAGAAGTCACAAAGGAAACTCACATTATGAGAAAGTTGCTTAGCGTTCAATGCAAATCAATAACTCTTAAGGTGTGATGAGACAAATGATAGTTCTGAATGCCTATTGAGTTAAGTCCTAACGAGCTTATGGTGTCAATCTCTAAGTTCAAACGCAATTAACTCATACATTCCCTTTCTAGAGCTCCCTCCCTCCTTTGGTTCTTAATTTGCCTATTTTTATCTATGGTTTATCCCTTTTTAGGGAGCTAATTGTGTATTATAAGTATTTTATAAAGGAGTGCTTGAGGGGTGAGGTTGTCACTCAGGATTAATCCAAGGATGTGCTTGTGTTGACTTGTGTGTGACATTCGACGGATAAAAATGAGGAATAGTTCAACCAAACTCGAATTGTCACCGTTGAATGAACCGACGCCCTGTAGGTTCTAGCGTCGGATCATCCGGTGAAGGGGTCTGGGCACTCAGTTGCTCTCTGTTAGCAAATTTCACACCGTCGGATGAACCGATGCCTTCGCGTTTTACACCATCGGTTCATCCGGTGCTGAAGAAATTTTCCTTTCTTCTCAGACCCGCGCGCAACTACTCTGACGCGTTTTAAAATCAGGCCGTCGGACCATCCGATGTCCTATTTCACCCCAGAGATTAGCTGCACCAACGGTTCGACCGACGCCTGTATTTTTCTACCGTCGGTAAATCCGACACTATACAAAAGCGTGGGTCCTTCCCGTCATAACGGTTCGGCGCCATCTCTCACTCCTAACCCTAACCTACAGTCCGCCGCCGGCCGAACCCGTCACGCCCTTACTCCGTCGTCCCTGCTCCGCCACCGGCAATTCTCCTTGCGTACCCGCACCCGCGCCTCCTCCGCTGGCCTACCCGTGCTTGCCGCCGGCCGCCGAGCCGCTCCCCCGCACAAAAACTCGCGAGCGCGCAGGGTCTAACCTCTCCTAGGGTTACAGCCGCTACCACCTTTCCCGGCCGTCCGCCACCGCAGGACCTCGTCGGCGACCCCAAGGAGGAGCGCAAGGCTCAATCCCTCTCCCACGGCCGCATCTCCTCGACACCTTCAACCTGTGATGGTAGGTGATAAGCGGAAGGGTAAAGCGGTTGCCGAGCCGAAGAAGAAGAAGAGCAGATAGTAGAAGGAGTGGGCCAGAGTGCTAGCAGTGCCAGATACACAGGGACAACCTCAGAGGGGCATCAGGATTTCGGAGGGCACTCAGAGTCAGGGGGAGCAGCCCTAGAGTGAGCAGACAGAACAGCAGACTCAGCAGCAGCAGTAGCCATGACGGTCAGGTAGAGGGCACCAGTCAACAGAGCAGACAGAGTCACCCCCTCACTGGCCAGGTCCGGACCTCGGACACGAGGAGGTCACACTCAGTCGCAGCCGACACCATGTCAGAGGAGAGCTACAGCAGAGGAGCTCACAGAGAGAGAGAGTAGCAGGCTCACGACCCCCAGCTCCCAGAGGTCCACAAGCAGAGGCTTTCGGAGTCTATCTCCGTGACCTCTGTCACTTGCCAGGGCCGAAGATTTGGCAGTTGAGGAGTGTGCCCGAGGACCAGTGGTTTCCGCGTGGTACAGTGGATTGTGACCCTAGGTTCTGGACGATCCTACAGGAGATCTTCTATGCCTCCTACACTCAGAGAGGTTCTCAGCCCAGCCAGAACCGTATTCTTCAGTTCACCGCTCTCAGGGCAGCTTCAGCTGGTGCGCCGATCCTCCCGTTCTTCAAATACCATAGGGGACTAGCGGATTTAGTGACTCGGAGGTCACGATACGTCCCCGACTGGGTCAGAGTGTTCTACGCCACTGTGTACGTCGATGCTGACCGGGTCGCTACCAGGTTCATGTTCATGGGTCAGCAACAGAGGCTCACTCGAGAGGGGATCGCAGAGCTACTCCAGGTTGATCTTCACGATGATTCGATCCACTACCTGGCGTACCCCGACGTCGAGCCTCCTCGTCGTGCACACTCACCTATCCTACCTTAGGAGATAAGCTTCCTGTTCCAGCAGCCGTTCCTCCCCGGCACACCCAGGACACCAGACTGACTTATTCGTGAGGCTTACGTTGTCCACTACGCCCTCAGGCGGTCTGTGCTTTACCGGATGGGGAATGCCGAGTCCTTGACAGGGGTGTAGCAGTGGCTTCTGATGTACATAATGGCGAAGCTCCCTTTTGACCTCGTGGATATCATGCTAACAGAGATCGAGGACGCCATTATGGATGGCATAGGGATGACGCGACATCATCCCTTCGCTCACTGAATCAGTTCGCTGTTGTCCCGCCTTGAGGCCCATAGGTACGTCAGGATGCTAGAGTCGTCGAAGTTTGTGTTCCCAACCTACCGTCCTCCGATGCCAGGTGACAGGAGGAGAGGCCCAAGAGGCTTGAGGAGAGTCGAGGAGACACTACAGGCTCGGGCAGCAGCAGAGGCAGTTATGGATGAGGCAGCCCGACAGGTTGCTACTCTCGCTGCAGCAGAGGCACCTCTTCCTCAGTACTTCGCCATAGACGACGAGTCCTCCAGTGACGACGAGGATTTAGTGCCTGCTCCAGAGCTAGTCTTTAGAGTCCGTCGGTCACACGACGATGAGGCAGGAGGCTCCACCTTGCCAGGCCAGAGAGAGGCTGAGTCACCGGTTCCCACGATCATAGCTACTCAGGTGACCCAGTCAGACCAGCTTACCTCATTGATATAGGCTATGGCTGCTCAGTCTCAAGCGACCCTCCAGGTACAGCAGCAGATGCAGGCACAGTTCTAGCAGTACTAGGAGTCGCAGCAGGTGATCCTAGAGGGGATCCGTCAGCAGCAGAAGGCTCAGAGGCAGCAGATGCTACAACACCAGATGTTGACTTCATAGATGTTCACCTTCATGTCTGGTTGCCTTGGTCAGCTCTTCCACCAGTCAGGACTTCAGCTACCTCAGCCACCTACCATTGCCGAGCTACAGGCTGACCCGACAGCGCCTCTTCCTCTAGCGGGCGGGTTCGTGAACGTTCCCCTGGCGACTTTCCCACAGTTACTACTTTTTCAGACAGGGGCGTTCGTGGTACCTCAGACGACGACACCACAGGCAGTGTCACTTCTTCCTTCCTGACTCAGCTTCAGATGACCACTCCTACGTCATCACAGCTGGTGTCTCCACTTACCACAGGAGCACTCGTCTTCGAGACACCAGCTCGCACCACTCTGCCTAGTCCACCGGTGTCTTCACCGCTTCCGACGTTCACTACACCGAGGGCAGAGGGGTTTCGAAAGGAGGACTACTACCTTCGAGCGATCATGGAGTAGATCTCATCAGCTCTTGCCTCTGACACTGTTCCTCCTGCTCCCGAGGCTACTACAGCTCCCGGCACATCGACTGTCACACCTCCTCCACCTCTGGGTTCCTCGTCACTAGCTTGGGACATCATCGGCGATGACACCGACGACGACGATGCCTCCGGCTTCTAAGTGCTACCTTCGAGGGTTGTCTCTACTTCGCCGCCGGATCCTTACTCTCCGCTTCAGGCTTAGTCTCCTTTTTGGTGCTCGTTGCCAAAGGGGGAGATAGATAGGGGGAGTAGAGATAGGGGGAGCTAGGGGAGAGTGCAAGTTTTGGAGCCTTTTTGTAGTCTCTCTTGCTTTTGTTGAGTTTCGTGATAAGACATGTATTTGGATCTTGTGGTTGTTGATGGTTTACATGTCTACTCCTGCTTGTGTGTTTACTTAATGCATGTGTGTTTACTGCTTATTCCTTTTCATGCATTAGAAGCAGAGTTTATATGTTTTTAAATTCAAATCTTCGTATATCTCTACTCGTGTTGTCATCTATCACCAAAAAGGGGGAGATTGTAGCGATCTAGGCACTTTCGCACAATTGGTAAGGGTGTGTTTCAGTGATAAATCACAACCTTATGCTAGTGACTAACCTTTGTTTTGAAGCGGATTTCTAATTGGGTTATTGTCACGAGTATTGAATGGAATGAGACCCCTCAATTTGAATTAATGGACTCAATATGGTTGGATACTACAAGGCTAAGGACTTTGTTAGTTCCGAGTGTCACAAAGGAGATGAAGGACACTTGGATTGCTAGTTTGTAGTTTCAACCGTACTATTAAGAGGGGTTCGTACACTAGTAGCTTGACCATGCACTCCCAAAGCCATAAAATATGCACACTCAAGTTCCTTAAATGCTATCTAGCTCAGAGAGATCATGGGAGCAAGGTTGATGCAAAAGAATCAACGGAAAACTCAAAAGAGCTGAATTGGATGAGTTGAAATAAAAAACATAGTGTCGGATGAACCGACGCCCTATTATTAACACGCGTCGGGTGAGTTCTGCAGCCAACATGTTCAAAATGGACCGTTGGATGAACCGACTGTTGAGGCATCGGTTCATCCGACGCCTTAGGGTTTTGCTACAGTATGGGTCAAAGCTCCGAGCTTCAGCACTGGATGATCCGACGCCTTGATCATCGGTTCATCCGACGGTAGCATTCAAATTAAACAGAGACGCGCCAAGACTTCTGCTTCAGCACCGGATGAACCGACGCTTGGATGGAAGGTAGCATCGCTTCATCCGACACCTTGATACAAATTAGACAGAACCGCCCCAAGTGTGGTGCCTTTAGCACCAGATGATACGACGGGGCGTCGGTGTATACCGTCGGTGTATTGTCAGGGTTTCAAGGTTCAGCGGCTATATTGGCTTCTATTAGTGACCGGATGATCCGATGCTCAGCAGGGGGGAACCATCGGTTCATCTGATGATACTACTTTTTAGGGGACTTTTTCCAACGGCTAGCCTCCAATGCTAGGCCTATAAATAAGCCCACCCTACCTCTCTAGAGCTGCCTTTGCCACTCTGAAGATCCATTGCAACCAAGGAGAGGAGAGTGTGTTCTTGCCATTTGGGATTCTCTTCCTCTTCATTGAGGTGTTATTTCTTTTTTTTTGAAAACAACTGTGGGGCAAAACCCCCCAGCAACAAATATATTAATCAAAAGGGAGAGCCAGAAACTTACAAAAAGCCTCAAAGAGGCAGAGAAGGGGAAGAAGGCGCCTAACCAGCAGTTAGGCTTAGGAGCAGTTTACCAAGCGAAGACAATACAAAGGAGAAGAAATAAGAAACTGGAAGACTCAACACTATATGGACTCAAGCCAATCTAAAATGCACTGATGCAGAGAGATTTTGATTCTGATCATGTGCTGAAGAACTTCCTCCTTGAAAGACAACTTCCAAGTGGTGATCCCAGGGGGCTTATTACTAAAGATGAGCGTGTTTCTTTCATTCCAGATGCACTAGGCAGCTATCATAAGGACCTCCATAAAGAAAGGGTGGGGGAAAACATGCTTAGCCATGCAAATTCTCTGATGGGTATTGCCAGAATCACTCCAAGAAATCCCCAACGCAAACCATCGACAAGCAGCTGTGGAACACTCAAAGAAGAGATGCTTAGAAGACTCTTCGGTCTCCTCATGGCAAAGAGCGCAATTATATCCTTCCTCCAGAAATTTCTTTCTTCTTCTCAGGATGTTTCTTGTGTTTAACCTATCATTCAGCAGAAGCCAGGTAAAGAATTTTATCGTGGGAATGCACTTTGATTTCCAAACCCAGATTATCACCCTGCTAGGCGTCAGGTTTTTGAATTGGTACTGATAATATTTACTAGAGGAATAGGCCTGATGTCCCCAAATGAACCTCCAGGAGTCATTTTCACATGTATCAGGGGCAGGAAGTGAGTCAATGTACTGCTGCAGGAGAAGAAATTCATTGTACGCAGCTCGGGACATGGGAATATTGAAACAATTAATGATGTTGCCTTCATTTCTAAGCTTCCACAGGGAAGCCTTAGGATCCTTTGCATAACCAGCAAGATTTGGGAAGATGTCAGAGTTCAGATTTCCATCGATAACATCCTCCCAGAAGGCAACAGTGTCTCCCCTCGAGGGCAAGCAGACTGCAACACCTCTGTAAAGAACATGAAGTCTGAGAATGTCCTTCCACCAAAAAGAGCCTTTTTCTCTGGCCAGATGAGGAATTTCATTCTGATAGTACTTATGCCATATGAGACTCACCCATTGCACATCAGCTTTCGTATAGAATTTATCAAGCTGCTTTAGAAGAAGAGCATTGTTCTGAACAGCAAGATTAATCACACCAAGACCCCCCTTGCTCTTTGGCCTTCTAACTAGGTCCCATGCAGCGAGGTTGTATTTCTTTTGGTTGAATTCTTTCCCCCTCCACAGACAGTTTTTCCTGTATGTATCTATGACCTCAATCACAGTCACGGGGGGTTTGAGGGAGAACATGTAGTAGGTTGGCAAAGAAGAGAGCATAGAGTTGATCAACTGAAGTCTTCCAGCATACGAGAGAAACTGAGAAGAAGCAGCCAGCCTCCTTTCCTCTCTGCAGATGAGGGGGGCAAAGTCTCTGACCAAAGGCTTAGTAAGCCCCAAAGGCAAGCCTAGGTACGTAAAGGGGAAAGAACCCACCATACATCCAAAAGAAGCAGCCGGTGAATCTGTTTTCTCGGCATTAATGTTAATAGGCACAAGGCAAGACTTGTGGTAGTTCACCTTCAGCCCGCTGGATAGCTCAATTTTGTGAAAAATGTCCTTTAAAATGAGCAACTGCTGCTCATCTCCCTGCATAACAATGATGGTGTCGTCTGCATATTGAACCATAGGGAAGGGAAGATCAGCATTCAGGGGAAAAGGAGGGGCCAAAATCCCCTGCTGGAACTCATGATTAATAGCATACTGGATTAAGTCAGCTGCAATGGCAAATAATATAGGGGATAGAGGATCCCCCTGTCGAACACCTCTTTTGCACAGAAACTCTTTTCCAGCAGTGCCATTAAGTAAGACAGAAGTGGTGGCAGAGTTCAGTAGAGATTCGACCCACAGAATCCATTTGTCAGGGAAGCCTTTGGCTCTAAGCATATCCAGAACTATAGCAAATTCCACAAGGTCAAACGCCTTTTCAAAATCAAGCTTCAAAATAACAATTTCTCTTTTAGATTGGTGGCATTGGTGAAGGAATTCAAAGGCCCAACCAAGACAGTCCTGAATGGTTTTACCCTTAACAAACCCATATTGATTCTTATGTACAACCTGAGTGGCCACCTTTTGTACTCTATTTGCCAGAATCTTTGCCACCAGCTTGGGAACAGAGTTAATGAGAGAGATGGGCCTGAAATCAGATACCTTTTTCGGATTATCAATCTTTGGGACTAAAGTGATGTAAGAGTGGTTAACACTTTTAAGGTCAACATAATGGTTGAAGAAATTTGTGCACAGCATAAAGAGATCTTCCCTAATAATATGCCAAGCTTTTTTAAAGAACAGGTTATTGAAACCATCAGGCCCTGGAGCTTTGTCAGAAGGCAAATCAAGAATAATATTTTCAATTTCCTCTTGATCAAAAGGCTGACAGAGGTGATCTAGATTGCCACAACAGGGAACTATGTTGTTAAGTTGATACTGCATACTGGTGGGAATATAGCACCCCATTCTACTTTTAAATTCTTGATAGAAAAGTGCACTTTTCTCTGTGTGATCAACAATCATTCGTCCAGAGGAATCCACAATTTGGCTGATCACATTCTTTCTGTATCTCTCAGAAGCCATAGCATGGAAAAAATTTGTATTCTCATCCCCAAACTGAACCAACCTCTGTGTAAATCTTTGTCTCCACTAAATATTCTGCATGGCAGTGAGGTTATGAATTTGTCTTTTGATGATCCCTCTGAACTTAAATTCATGATGGGAAAGAGGCCTGAGCTCCTCAAGTTTATCAAAAATGCAATGGTCATGTTACAGTTAGCTATCAGAATGGAGAGATTGGAAATTTTTCTAGCCCATATCCTGAGCATTCTTCTCAGCAGTTTGAATTTTGCACTGATGGTTCTTGCACTATCCAGATTTCCAATAGAGGGGGTCAACTCAAAACAAGTAGTATGACTAAGCCAGTAGTTTTCAAATCTGAAGATATTGGCCTTGGGGATATTGGTACCAATCTGAATTTTACAGGGTAAGTGATCAGAAGTTGTCTTCGCTAAGGGAATCACCACTGTCATTAGGAACTGAGAAGTCCAGGAAGGGGAGGTGAACACCCAGTCAAGTTGCTCCAACCACGGGCTTGATTGCATATTGCTCCAGGTGAAGCTCCGACCCTTGATTGGGATCTCAACTAGGCCTAGGTGGCTTATGATGTTGTTAAAAACCAATGAATCATTAAAGTTTCCACCCGATCTATTTCTATTTTCAGCATACGTGTAGAAGTTGAAATCTCCCATAAACAACCACAGATCCTCCTCATCTATATCTAGATTATAAAGCCAATTGACAAATTCATCTCGACCTGGCTGTCTATAGGGCCCATAAACAACCACTAGGTTCCATGAAATGGAATTGACAACAGAAGTGAACGTAAGCCAGATAGCAAAGGGGTGCTTTTCATGGACAGTCACAGAGAAGAAACGGGAAACCCAAGCCACCAGAATGCCACCCGAAGCACCAGAGGAGGGACAAAACTCAAGTTTATCAAATCTCTTGGGAGCAAAGTTCTTCAAAAAACGAATATCAATGTGGTCTTATTTCTTAGTGAGCAAGAGTTTCAAGGTGCATACATGGCTTAGCTGAGTGCTCCTAGGTGGTGTGCGGGCTTGTTACTCTTGGAGTTTGACGACTCCTAGATGGTCTAGGTGACTTGGGGGTCCTTGGTGAGCTCTTGGAGATTGTGGGAGACTCAAAACAAGCTTGGTGTACACGGTTCGAGACCCACCGTTCCGGAGATGGAGAACAGGTACTCTTAGTGAGCACTTGTGTCTTTGTGACTCAAGGGGGAGAAATACTCTAAGTGAGTGCTTGTGAAAACCCGCCCAGGAAAATACTGTACTATCGCCTAAGACCGGTCCACTTTGGCCATTAAGCAAAAGTAAAGTATCATCTTGTCGTTAGTTGCCGCGTTAACGCCCGGTAAATCACTTGGAATTCAAATAGAGGATCGACATATGCATTAAAACCCACGCGAAGGCGAGTCTAGAGTACAACGCGAGTTAACATAATTTATTACAAATCATTGTTCATGACATGGAGTAAAGGTTCAGAGTTTGAAAACAGCGGAAATAAAATAAACTAGTGCAACGGTAAACATCACAGGAGGCCATCCGTGATGTCATCACTTGTCATCACCCTTCCGGTCAACAACACCTGCAACCACAGTTTTAAAGCAAGGCTGAGTATACTAATACTCAGCAAGACTTAACCGTCGGGTGATAACTACATCACCAAACTCTAGACATGAAAGGCTTTTGGCCGGTGGAGTTTCTTTTGCTGAACAGCTACCAATAGTAGATCCTTACTTGCAATCTTTTAGCACAAGTTCTAGTTGATTACCATTTCTAAATGTGCCATCTAATTCAATCAAGAATTGGACAAGCAATTAATTCATACAACAATATTCCTCAAGTTCCATCATTATGGGATATCATGGCCAGTTGATTAAGCAGTCTCGGATAACGGTGAGAGGCCGACAATCGATTGATTTAAACCTTGCAAGGTACACCCAAACACACGGTGGGCTGCCCCCGGAAGGACAACTTTCCCAGGCCGTTTCCGTCGATCTTCAGCTCGGGAGCGGAACCTACATTCCTTGGTACAAGGATTACTGGATCGCTCCCACACAAATGTCTAGACTCACGCAGGTACAACACTGTTGCAAGCAGGGGGACACAAGTGCCCCAGGTTTAGTAGGGAAAGGTTCCCTTACCGCGTCAATCGGGTACTAGGCTTACCAGTCCCATTCCCGGCATATGTTTAGTACGTTCAAAAGCTTAGCCCACGAAAGCCACTAGACCGGAGCCCAAATCCCATGCTCTTACCACATGAGCAATCCATTTATAAAGATCTTATGATTCCAGCATAAGAACCTATTCTCGCGAGTGACGAACATCACTCGACTTCTACCGGGTCCTATAGCATAGCAGCTATCGACCTAGCATACTAGTAAAAGGACATAGGTACCTAGGGATCATGCATCTAGGGTTTCAAATCAACTCCTGAAACATAAATGCGCAATCATAGCAACGATAATTACATAAATTTCAAAATCAGGGTTAATGATCCGGGGCTTTCCTTCGATGGCAAGGTTGGCCTTGGGCCCTTCTGGACTTGGGTCTAGGTCTTGAGCTACGTCCACGCACGGCAGCTCTTTGTCGGCACCTTCGTTCCCTCCTTCCGGCACGAACGTCCGTCTACCGTCGGAATGATCTACACGAAGATGCAATGCAGGATTTATTTGATGATTTTTAATTTAATTAACCACAAACCATAAATGACAATCAGGGGTGTATTTGTTGGACACATTCACCTAGATAAGAATACATTTAGCATACTCTTCCAAAAAGGAACAAATTGCAATTCTTTATTAGATATTGTTTTTGATGCTGACTGTGTACATATATATGTAAATAATTTAATTTAAATTCACAAACAGCAGTGGGTGGGTATATTTAACCTTTTAAAATGATTTGCAACCACACCCAAGATTGGTAGGGATGGTTTGGTGATTTTCCCATTTAATGACTATTAAGCCTTTAATCGCTTCCATAGCTTTTATTCATGAAATTAATTAAGAAAATTCATTGGATGGGTGTGTTACACTCTACACACCTATAACAAGCCACTGGACACACATGCGTGCTTTGGATAGCTAGAAACTAATTATTTTTGAAAAAGACAAAAGCTAGCTAGATGGACAAGGTAAAAGCACACAAAAATAAATACTCAACAAAATGATCCAAACTTTCTCACACATATTATATGGTTCAAAACTAGCCTAGGAGTGCAGCACATACACCTAGAACTATTAGGAAACTTGAGTTATTCATTTTCAAAGCAAATCAAGTGTAAATCAAGAATAAATATTTATGTTAATTATAAAATTGTGCTTAATTCACTAGAGATGTGTTTTGGAATAGAAAGACAGTGTGTAAAAGTTGGTTGCAAAAACCTAAATATTTTAAGCTAAAACAAATTTATGCAGATCTGGCAGAAATGGAAAAACATTTTTATAAAAAGATTTACATCATAATTTTGTGCAAGTTTTGGCTTAGGAGCTAGTCATGACCCAACACACGACATATCCAAAAATTGGACACAGAGAATTTATAGTTTTTGAGATATTACAGATCTAGGTTTTTCACATTTGTATTTTTCATGCAAAAATTGTCAGGAATTAGCTCAAGCAAGAATAACAAAAGTTGTAGGATAATTCACAACGGATCCAACAAAATTGGTTTTGTATTTTCGGGTTTTTCTATGATTTTCTACGCCATTTACAAGATACAGCCAAGGCACTTTTACTATTTAGGTTACAATTGCAGGGAGGCCCTCGAAAAGAACTCCAGTTTCGCAATGTGGTCCCTGGGCGGGCCAGCCGGTGCGGCTCGCCAGAATTGAGCCACTCCGGTGGGGGTTTCGGCCGGGGGGTGGGTGGAGAGGGTTGAGGGGCTCACCAACGACCGGTTTGTGGCCGCAGATGGGTGGGAAATCGCTTGTGCAAGGCCGGCCGGCGGCGCCCGGACGGCCGGCCGCGGTGCGGCTCGGTCCGGCGATGCTCCGGCCTGGGAGACGGGTGCGGTGGTGCTGGGGAGGTTGGGGAGCCGTGAGGGACTGCTAGGGGGCACTGGACCGTGGCCAAAAGCACTAGAGGAGGGGTGGTGCTCGGGAACGGCAGTACGACGGCGTGCCGAGGCCTGGCACGGCTGGTCGGTGCGTGGCCTTTATAGGCGGGCGCGGCAGCTGGAGCACACGGCTTCGGAAGCGGTGCGGTGTGGGCCGGCTGCCTCGGAGTGCGTGCGCAGACCTTGGCACACGCGCCTGGCAGGGGGAGCGGACGACGGACCGCCGGGCAATGCACAGCTCGTCGTACGACGCAGTAAAGATGGCTCGCGTTCCAAGGACGGCAGGCGCGAAGGGGACCATGGCCCTGACCTCGAGGCGGTGGAGAACGAGCCGCACGCATGCCGAGGCGGGTGCGACCGCCGGAGCACGGCGCGCGGTGCGGACCTCGGCCGGGGGGTGCCGGCGCGCCGGCGGCGCTCTAGAGCGCGGCCACGCTGGTTTTCAGCCGGTCAACGCGACTTTGACTGCGTTTTTCTCCAAAAAGTCGAATAGAAGCGCACAAAGTGACGAATAGGAAAGTTGTAGATCTAACTACTCTCTACAACTTTTGTAAAGGCCGTCTCTTGTTTTTTTTCAACGGATTTTGCAGGAACGTCGTGCCAACTTCGAATGCCGGCCTGTTCTGGGAAACAGGAGGTACTGGTGGTTGACCAAGTTTTTCACCCTTTTCTGCTCAAAATTTGAAATGCCAATCTACACAAAAGTTGTGTCCCGCAACAAGATGGACAACTCTCATAAAGGTAGATTTTGAAGTGTTTAGGTGAAATTTGGAGAACGCGGCAAAAGTTCCGGACGACATTCGCCGACGTCAATAGTTAAGCGGGGTTTGACCGTGCCTTTGACCACGGGTTGACCACTGGTGTGTGTGGGCTTGGTCAAGGGGTTCAATAGGGTTCAATGGTGAGGTTTTTCGTGGTGATGACCCAGGTTGACCTAGGTTTGACCGGTGTTTGACTCGGCTGATCCGGTCATTAGCGTTAATGACGGTAATTAAAAACCTGGGCGTCACAGCCTACCCCCCTTAAGAAGAATCTCGTCCCGAGATTCGAAATTCCAAGGATAAGATAGAGAAATAGAGAAGTGGTCCTCTCGGATTCTCTGGAATTACTCTGAGGGAGCAATACGATGGGATTATCAGGCAATAAGAATAACCACCCTCGGTTCAAGATTAGCTCGTAAGAGTAGTCAAAGACAGCAGGTAATAGATAGCTTTGCACTGAGTTTACTTGTGGATGCAAGCGGAAAGTATGGAGAGATAAATTGGTTTAGGATCTTTCGAACGATCTTGCTCACACGTTATTTAGTTTGCAACCTTAGGTGGCATTACCGTGCCACTGCGGTGCAATGCTTTTCAAAAAGTGGTGTGATGCACATGTTTATGAAGACACGATGCATATGCTCAGGTAGTATGGTGCTTATGATGCACGTTAGCATGACTCGGTTACCCACAAAACGAGTTAGTGATTGAGAAGACAATCACCGGTTGAGAAGGGGTGTGCATGGCGAGTCGCATTCTCACAACCAAGATACCTAGTGCGCCCCTAGTGGCAATCATGTGGCTACAGCGCACATGACGCCCTAGGTTCCGTCACGGCACCTTTAGTTATGGGCTGACAACTTCACCAAACACAAAGGATAGAGTGGGAGATATTGAAAACACTCAAAGCGTATGCATGTTAGTTCACCCAAGGTTCCCAATGCACATGCTATGCAAATGCATGCTCAAGAAGAGACATAATTATTTATTTATTTTGCAAAAGGTTGTGAGCAAGACCACGGGGAAAATATCTCATGATTGCATGCTCGAAGTAACCAGGACAAGGATATCAATACTAAGAATATCCTAGTGTTTCAACACATTTAAGGACAACAGGGTTGGGGAAGAAATATAAATCAACGGAGATGACATGTTGATAGGAGGATCACCATTGAGATTGAATTCTAAGATCAAGACATTCCCACTTACATAGTAGAACAACATGAGTTCTTTTCTCTGGCTGAGCATTGCTGGGTAGTCATGTGCACAAAAGCACAGTTGTATGTTAGAACTCGAAGCGAGCTCACATACATAATGACATAAGTTCTAGCAGTTATGAACAAAATTCATAACTTAAAACCAGAGCTCAAAAGATTCCCAACTTTTGGAAGGTAACCCATCAAGGTTAGAGATACATTTTTGGTACTCAAAGGCTGAGCTAGAAGGCTAGGAAGGTTGCTCAATTAGGCAAGGTTGGGATTGAGTTCTGTAAAAGCAGCAAAATAGGGGTTCCCAAATCTGATCATAACTTGAGATAGAATGAAGCTATGACCATGACTTGCTGTGAGCAGGAACTAGATTAGGTTCGGAGCAATTTTTGTTTGCACACCTATTTTAGTTACTACTAGAACATGGTGCAAGACAAGGCGAACAAACTTTTACAACTCTGGCAGCATAACAGCTAAGCACGAGGTACTCTAGTTTATAAAAAGCACACACTAGCAAAATCTTCCTTAGAGAGCATATGGAAATTTATTTTTCGGGTCCATTTAGTTGTTTCGATTTTTAACATGCACGCAAGACGTCCTATCCGACCTCACATGGAAATCAAGCCAAAAATCGAAGTTAGTGCCGGTGGCAAGGCAACAATTACGTCTCTCCCTATAATAACTAGTCGAGACTATCGGTACTCGCTTAGCGACTTACGAACATGGTTAGTGTACCTGCAGAAGATCACAGAACACAACGAACCTTTCATGCCAACACTCATGAAAGCGTCCACATACATTACCGTTCACTATAGAAACGGCATCCATGCGTTAAGCCGCTGCATGGACAGCGTCCAACCTCGGACACCCTCCGTTTGAATGGAGTGTATCCTTGCCTCGCATACTCGATATGCGGAATGCACACATATAAAACACGTGGCGACAACACAACTCATGACCAGACGCGAAGATGGGATTCGTGGAATGGATCACTCCATCAACCCTCGCAATTCCCGTGATGCGGTACAGAATACGTATAAAACACGTGGCTCATCTAGTTTGGTTGGGCAAGAATGTAAGTCTGACATAAAGTAAAATGTGCTGGAAGTTAGCAAAATAAACCATAGATTAATAAGGCACCTGAAAGAATCCAAAAATTCCCTCTAGGGCCTCTCGGTCTAGTTCCATCCTTAACGATCCAACGCATTTTGCAAATACAACCAATCTTGGTATGTTTTATTCAAAAACTAGTGATTAAGGTTGTTAATTAAGCTCTGGTGCATGCAATCGCTCTGATACCAGCTGTGACAACCCGCCCAGGAAAATACCGTACTATCGCCTAAGACCGGTCCACTTTGGCCATTAAGCAATAGTAAAGTATCATCCTGTCGTTAGTTGCCGGGTTATCGCCCGGTAAATCACTTGGAATTCAAACAGAGGATCGACATATGCATTAAAACTCAAGCGAAGGAGAGTCCAGAGTACAACGCGAGTTAACATAATTTATTACAAACCATTGTTCATGACATGGTGTAAAGGTTCAGAGTTTGAAAACAGCGGAAATAAAATAAACTAGCACAATGGTAAACATCACAGGAGGCCATCCGTGATGTCATCACTTGTCGTCACTGAGGACCAGGAGCGTCCCAGTGGTCGATGGATGACCGCTCCTCAGTGATGAGTGATTGACAACGGGTGTTGGACTGACTCTTGGCTTAGTGCGCAGGTGTAGGCTGCGGCCTAGTTCGTGTTGTTGCAGGTAAAGAACGGGCGCGAAAGGTCTTCAGCCTTGAGGGGCCTCCGGGAGATGGAGAGACAAGTAGGCTCGGTTCGAGGGACCCGGTGGACGACGGATCGGGTGCGGGCCACATGGTGGCGACACAAGCAAGACGAAGTCATGGACGGACGAGCCGGTGCACGGTGGCGGTCGAGTCAAGTGGTTTGGCGGGAGGCCGGACCGGCACGCGGGGTTTGGTGGTTTGCCCACAAAACCATCGGCGAACGGTTTCTTGGTTTGGGCCTCAAAACCAAGTCCGAGGGCCCAACACGACGGAGACGGGATCCGGGCGTGTCGGGAAGCTTCGAGGCGGAGGACACGCGGCGGGATCGCATGGCTTGCGTCGGGAGGACGCGGGGTGCGGCAAAGGCGTGGTCGTCCAATGGCAAGACCCACAAACATTACCAAATTGCCCCTACGTGGGTTGTATCGCCAGTAGTGTAGTTAGGGGTAGTCGAGTCATTTACCACTCCGGCGGGACCTGATATATAAGCCATGAGTGTGTGTTGATGGCTCTCTCTCTCCGTGACTTAGGGTTTCAATTGCTCCCTCCTCTTTCTCATTTTTCGTAGCTATTTTCCTTCCTATTTTCTCTAGGCTAGCATGAGAGCTTCATGAGAGATTTGTTGAGAGGGATGGATGCTAGGGTGGCATGCTAGACCTTGTGAATCTTTCTTGGTTTGTATAGAAGATTCGGGGTTGTTTTTCGTGGCTTTTTGTGCTTGCGTGCCTTTGTTCCCGGTGTGATTCCGCGGATTTGAGTGGGTTTCTCTCCGGATTTCTTTGAGGGAAACATGGATAAATGTCTTGTGCATCTTTGTGCTTGATCTTGTGCCCTCAAACGTCGGGAAACTACTTCGATTCGTGAGTTTTCGTTCGGTGCTCTAGCTTTTGGTGGTGCTCAAAGGATTCGCGATTCCCGGTGATTTAGGGAGTTAGGAGGCAAGATTTTTGGGCTATAGCATCCTTGTGTGACGCTTTTCAAGTCCCCAAACCCTTGTCTCCATAGCTTCAACCGTTTGGGAAATCCGATGATGATTTGGGGGAGTTGACTTTCGGGGTCGGGGCCGTTTCTTCCTCCGTCCGCACCGCGGACGGACGCTCCGCGGGGAGGTCGCGGACGGTCCGCGTGGGTCGTGTTCGTCCCGTGTTATTCGTGTTCTTGCTCGTCCTTCGTTTCGATCCGTCGCGATTTTGGTTTTTGGTTGGACGGAGTTTCGGACGGTCCGCGGTGTTGGGCGGACGGTCCGCGGGTGCTTGGCGGACGGTCCGCGTGCTCCCCGCGGACGGTCCGTGGCTCGTGGGTGGCTTTGGTCCGTTCTGTGTGATTTAACGGACAGTCCGCGGCTTAGGCCGGACGATCCGCGGCTCGGGTGCGGACGGTCCGCGGTACCCGGCCGGACGGTCCGCGCGGCCCCCGTGCGGACGGTCCGCCCCTCTGCGCGGACGGTCCGCCGCAGCCCGTGTGCTTTGCTTCTTGGTTCGATTCCTCCCTCCCTTTCTAGTGCTTCCGCGTGTGCTTCAAGGAATCGTTCCTAAGGCTAGAGGTTGATCCATAACCTCGTGGTCTTGGCGATTGGTGCGTGATTCGATCCATCGCTTGTGTGTGACCGGGATTTGAGTAGGGCATAGGCCGGTTTCCTTGGGAAGAATTTTTACCGGCTCCTATTCAATCCCCCCCCTCTCTAGTCGCCATCTGATCCTTCAATTGGTATCAGAGCTTGGTGCCGGATTCTTTGCGACTTTGACAAGTCTCGAATCCTAAGATGGCGTACGTTGAGCGGGGCGGTCCGCCGCACTTCGATGGCAAGGGTTACCACAAGTGGGTGTAACACCCGAAAATTCCATCACAATAAAATATTGTTAGCAACATGGTTTAGTTTTATTTTCTAAGGATTTAATAAATTTGAATAAATAAATTTGCCTTTAATTAAATTAAACATCATTTAATAATTAGAATCAAACAAGTGTCTGTGCATCATGTTGAAATGCATGAGTTTTGTTTGTGGTGTGATTTTAAAAGTCTTTAAAAAAAATTGTGAAAATTGGAATAAAAGTTTGAATTAAAAAAAAATGAATGGAAAGAGGTTGAAAGTTTGAATTTAAAAATGTTTGAAAAAGTTTTCCAAAAGTCTTAAAATATTTGAATAAATTTGTGTTAAAATTTCAATTTGAAAAGATGAAAAAGATTTGAATTTAAAAGATTTGAAATAGGTTTGAAAATGGATTTGAAAAGAAAAAAAAACAACAAAACTAATCTAACCTACAACCCAGCCCAACCCCCGCGGCCCAACAGCTTTCGGCCCACGCGGCCCGCTCCGCCTCCCTCCCCTCCCACGCGGTCACCGACAGGTGGGGCCCACCTGTCGGCACCTCCTTCTACCTCCAGCCGGCCGCCCCCCCCCCTTCTTGCCCGCGCGCCGCCGGTGTCCCAATCCCCGTGCCCGTCCGTCTCCTCCCCCTTTAGTGCGCCGCCGCATTCACGCCGCCCCCCCACCGCCACTACCCCTTCCCCTTCCCCTACCCGCCGCCCGCACCGAGCCGCCATTAATGGCGCCGGCGCCACCGACCTCGCCGCCCACCGCCTCAACCGCGCCTCCTCCCCTTCCCCCTCCGCCCTATAAAGGGGCAGCAGAACCCCCTCTCCACCCCGCGCCCCTCCCTTCCTCTCCTCCACTCCTCCACCGCGCCACCGCCGGAGCACCGCCGCCACCGCCGCCCCTCGCCGCCGATCTCCTCCTACGGCCTCCCTCCCTCCTCTGCAAGCCGCCGGTAAGCTTCCCCACCTTCTTCTCCTCCTCCCGGTGCCCTTCCCATAGAATTTGGTGCACCGGAGCTCCTTTTCCGGCCGCCGCCGCACGCCGCCGCCCGGCGCCGCCGCGCCGCCGCCGCCGGCCGTCCGCCACCGCCGCCCGTCGCCCACATGCCACCGCAGCCCGCCCGATCCGGCGGACGGCCCAGATTAAAAGGCCGCGTAACCCTTGGATCAGGTCCACGGTGGACCGGTGGACCGGGTGCACCGCGCCGGTTCACCGCTGACGTCAGCAGCCGCGTCACGATGACGTCATCGCTTCCGTCAGTGCCAGCCTACCACAAGCCGCCACGTGTCGCCACCATAACTCACCCGCCGGCCGCCCAGGCATTTTTGCAAAAAGGACCCTGCGGTTTTTAATATTACAAAAATACCCTTCCACCTATATAAAAGCCTTACAACTAGGTCCTGATTTTTATATCTAGGCCCCTGATCTCTTAGATTTTCTGTTTAAAAGCCTACCCTTTGACCTTTTTCATATTAGACCTCCTAAGTTTCACACATATTTATGTTTAGGTCCCTGAAATCTTGCAGAAAACCCCCTAAACTTCCAGTTCTTTTACAATTTAGTCCCTGAACCTTGTTTCAGCCATAACTTTTTCATCCTAGCTCCGTTTTACGCGTTCTTGATGTCCACGCGATCGTCTCTCCGAGCCCGTCATTTCTAAAAGCTTGTTTTAACCTTTTGGTAATGTTTGATGTATTGTTTTATTTATTGTATGTTTTTCTTGCATGATCGTAGCCAACACGCCGTTCGAGGAAGTTCAAGAGCAGAGCTTTTCAGTTAAGGAAAGTAGCTTATCGTTGAAGAAAGGCAAGTGACCCTAACCACCCTTCTACCTATGCTTTAATCAAGATTACTATAAATTAATCAGAACATGGAGAACCACCTAGAAAAACAGTGCAACCACAGTCCATATGGCTCTGGCTTAGCCAATTAATTAGGTGTGTGATTGTGTTGACGACCCTATCCGAAAGGAACACAGGGGGCTCCGGTTGCGGGGTATAGCCCGGTTCTTTTGGGGTAGCGACCTTTGCTAAGGTGCCGACCACTAGGGAGGGTTATGGTCTGCGCCCCGAGTCAGAATCGTCGTGGGTTGTTGATGCTTTTGCATATCTTTGTAAAGGCTTCGTAGCGTCCCTATGCAATCACACCTCGGAAGTGTGGTATTGTTCTCGATCGAGACATGCGTGGTTGGGTTCAAAGTTCTTTGGAACTTTTACGCGAACCGTGGGAAAAGTGTGCAACCTCTCGCAGTGTAAAGGCGATCGATCGGCCGTGCTCACGGTCAAGAGCGGCCCGGCCCTCACATGATTAATTGAACTTAAAGATGGATTAATATTGCTTTCCGGTTATTCCCCGTGGCCTTGCCGAGTACCAACCATAAGTGTACTCATCCTTGCTTACGCTGTTCGCAGAAGAACCCCCGGAGTGGAGCACTTCACCGATTACGAGGAGTTCGAGGATGCGATCAACCGCTCGAAGCTTCGTGGAAGATGAAGATGGAGTCGCGTCTTCATAGTTATCGATTGTTCGTGTAAAGACCTTCGTGTCTACCATCGTGAGTGTAATAAAAGTTAATAAATCTTTTCTGTACGTTTTGAGCAATGTCTTGTGATATTACACTCATGAGTCTATCATATGTGTGAAATTGTGATCCTGGCACACATATGAGATGCATTCGGTTTTCTACGGAAAATCGGGTGTGACAGAGTGGTATCAGAGCATTGCTGACTGTAGGACGCAGCCTCAGATAGAAATGGTCGATATTAAGGACTCTCTTTCTAGGAAGCCCTTCTAACATTCAAAATATCTTATTTACGCATAAAAAAATATTTTATTCTTTATCCTTTATCAAAATCAAATCTTTTGTTTTCTTCTATACTGAATCTGATTCTTGTTCTTCCACCTTGAACTACCACACGTGCTTTATAGGATAGATTCTTAGGTTGCCTACCCTTCTATCAGTTTCGTTTCGATAGAGCCGTTCTTGTGAGGACGTGCGATGTTAATGCTTGTTGATTGTAAACATGCATGATTTGGATCTTTGACATGATTGAAATGTTTTTGTGGAGTGATGGCCACAAATACATCAATAAAATAATTAAAGTTAAAATTTGAATCTTAGCCCCTTTTTCTCTGAATCACCTTTATCAATTCAACTTCCTATCGGAAAACTTCTCTCTCTAACAATCAAATGGTAAACGTCAGGTCAGGAGCTGGACAGGATATTCCGTTCGTCATCAATCAGCTGAATCAAGTTCCCTCCTTCACAAGAATTAGCAATGGATCCCGCGATGCAGCAGTTCTTTACGGAACGGATGCGCTTGATTCGAAATCTCACCGCCACTGTCCAGAATCTACAGGCACAGCAGAACCAGCCACCACCTCAAGGACCCCCACTACCTCCACCACCAGTGAACAAACATAGAGAATTCATGAGCCACAACCCGCCCACTTACTCTCATTCAGTGGATCCCCTCGATGCCGATGATTGGCTGAAGACCATCAACAAGATGCTAAATATCACCCAATGTAATGATCGTGAGAAGGTTTTGTATGCCTCGGACGTCCGGAAGGTGCGCCGCCGATTGGTGGGATGCTTACACCGTCGCGCATGCTTTCGCCGCCGACTCCATTACCCGCGGCAGGAGTTCCGGGAGAGTTTTCGTACACATCACATCCCGGCTCGGTGTGAAGAAGCTGAAGAAGAAGGAATTTCTCGCTCTAAAGCAAGGCAACATGACCATTAGTGAGTATCTGGATCAGTTTACTCATTTGTCCCGCTATGCACCAGACGAAGTCAACACGGATGCTAAGAGACAAGAACGCTTTCTCGATGGATTGATAGGACCACTTAACTATCAGTTGCAAAGCCACACATTTCTTAACTTTCAGATGTTACTCAATAAGGCTATAGGCTTGGAGAATAAACGCAAGGAACTTCGTGAACAGAAGCGCAAGTTTCAACCTCAAGGTCAATCTAGCAGTAACACCCGCCCTCGTTACAACTCATCGCAAGACTCTCGGTTTCGTTCTAGCACACAAGGCGAAGCCATGGACGAATCAACCGTTCTATCGTTCGTTTGATGAACCCGAAGAATCCAACCCAATGACACCTCCGGCTCCAAATCCTCATCGAATCGCTCGGTGCACCGATGAAGGAACACTACTCCGCTTCACCCCAAAGGATGCTTCAACTCGCGGAGAATTAGGACACTATGCTAGTATTTGCCCTCGGCGTAATATGCGTACACCCCGCAGAGATAACGAGAGGTCAACGAACAATATGCATGGTAGGGTGAACCATGTGACGATACCGAAGAAGCTCAAGGAGACAAAGATGTTGTGCTTGGTACGTTTCTTATCAACTCGTACCGCAACAGCTTTATTTGATTCCGGGCATCGCATTCATTTATTACTAAACGATTCGTGACAAAGCATGATGTACCCAAGAGTTCCATGAAGACACATTTGTTAATCAGTTCTCCAAACGGTGAAATGAAATCCACCTATGTATGCCCACAGGTCAATCTTAAGATCGGAGAGATAGATTTTGAAGCAGACTTAGTGATTCTAACATCCAAAGGAATAGATGTGATCCTTGGTATGGATTGGTTAAGCAAGCATGATGGAATCATTTTGTGTGCCAAGAAGTCGGTGCTCTTAACTACCCCGCAAGGAGATAGGATTGAGTTTGCCGCTACAAGCCCGTAGAAGAAGGAGAAGTGAACAAGCTCTGTGATAGTAAACCATCATCTATCAAGAACATCTTGTATCTCCTCTTGTTTCCCGATCCCTCCGAATCTCGGGACGAGATTCTTTTTAAGGGGGTAGGATTTGTAACACCCGAAAATTCCATCACAATAAAATATTGTTAGCAACATGGTTTAGTTTTATTTTCTAAGGATTTAATAAATTTGAATAAATAAATTTGCCTTTAATTAAATTAAACATCATTTAATAATTAGAATCAAACAAGTGTCTGTGCATCATGTTGAAATGCATGAGTTTTGTTTGTGGTGTGATTTTAAAAGTCTTTAAAAAAATTGTGAAAATTGGAATAAAAGTTTGAATTAAAAAAAAATGAATGGAAAGAGGTTGAAAGTTTGAATTTAAAAATGTTTGAAAAAGTTTTCCAAAAGTCTTAAAATATTTGAATAAATTTGTGTTAAAATTTCAATTTGAAAAGATGAAAAAGATTTGAATTTAAAAGATTTGAAATAGGTTTGAAAATGGATTTGAAAAGAAAAAAAAACAACAAAACTAATCTAACCTACAACCCAGCCCAACCCCCGCGGCCCAACAGCTTTCGGCCCACGCGGCCCGCTCCGCCTCCCTCCCCTCCCACGCGGTCACCGACAGGTGGGGCCCACCTGTCGCACACCTCCTTCTACCTCCGGCCGCCGCCCCCCCCCCTTCTTGCCCGCGCCGCCGCCGGTGTCCCCATCCCCGGCGCCGCCTTCCCCGTCCCCGCGCCCGTCCGTCTCCTCCCCCCTTTAGTGCGCCGCCGCATTCACGCCGCCCCCCCACCGCCACTACCCCTTCCCCTTCCCCTACCCGCCGCCCGCACCGAGCCGCCATTAATGGCGCCGGCGCCACCGACCTCGCCGCCCACCGCCTCAACCGCGCCTCCTCCCCTTCCCCCCCTCCGCCCTATAAAGGGCGGCGCAGAACCCCCCCTCTC
The DNA here is from genome assembly GCA_947561735.1 of Cenchrus americanus. Lineage (NCBI taxonomy): Eukaryota > Viridiplantae > Streptophyta > Magnoliopsida > Poales > Poaceae > Cenchrus > Cenchrus americanus. Next base: position 155,858,727 of record OX387242.1, on the reverse strand, counting down.
CACCCCGCGCCCCTCCCTTCCTCTCCTCCACTCCTCCACCGCGCCACCGCCGAGCACCGCCGCCACCGCCGCCCCCGCGCCGCCGATCTCCTCCTACGGCCTCCCTCCCTCCTCTCGCAAGCCGCCGCAAGCTTCCCCACCTTCTTCTCCTCCTCCCGTGCCCTTCCCATAGAATTTGGTGCACCGGAGCTCCTTTTCCGGCCGCCGCCGCACGCCGCCGCGCCCGCCGCCGCCGCGCGCCGCCGCCGCCCGTCCGCCCGCCGCCGCCCGTCGCCCACATGCCACCGCGGCCGCCCGATCCGGCGGACGGCCCGCATTAAAAGGCCGCGTAACCCTTGGATCGTGTCCACGGTGGACCGGTGGGACCGGTGCACCGCGCCGGCTCACCGCCGACGTCGCCACTCGCGCGTCACGATGACGTCATCGCTTCCGTCAGTGCCAGCCTACCACAAGCCGCCACGTGTCGCCACCATAACTCACCCGCCGGCCGCCCAGGCATTTTTGCAAAAAGGACCCTGCGGTTTTTAATATTACAAAAATACCCTTCCACCTATATAAAAGCCTTACAACTAGGTCCTGATTTTTATTTCTAGGCCCCTGATCTCTTAGATTTTCTGTTTAAAAGCCTACCCTTTGACCTTTTTCATATTAGACCTCCTAAGTTTCACACATATTTATGTTTAGGTCCCTGAAATCTTGCAGAAAACCCCCTAAACTTCCAGTTCTTTTACAATTTAGTCCCTGAACCTTGTTTCAGCCATAACTTTTTCATCCTAGCTCCGGTTTACGCGTTCTTGATGTCCACGCGATCGTCTCTCCGAGCCCGTCATTTCTAAAAGCTTGTTTTAACCTTTTGGTAATGTTTGATGTATTGTTTTATTTATTGTATGTTTTTCTTGCATGATCGTAGCCAACACGCCGTTCGAGGAAGTTCAAGAGCAGAGCTTTTCAGTTAAGGAAAGTAGCTTATCGTTGGAGAATGGCAAGTGACCCTAACCACCCTTCTACCTATGCTTTAATCAAGATTACTATAAATTAATCGGAACATGGAGAACCACCCAGGAAAACAGTGCAACCACAGTCCATATGGCTCTGGCTTAGCCAATTAATTAGGTGTGTGATTGTGTTGACGACCCTATCCGAAAGGAACACGGGGGGCTCCGGTTGCGGGGTATAGCCCGGTTCTTTTGGGGTAGCACCTTTGCTAAGGTGCCGACCACTAGGGAGGGTTATGGTCTGCCCCGAGTCAGAATCGTCGTGGGTTGTTGATGCTTTTGCATATCTTTGTAAAGGCTTCGTAGCGTCCCTATGCAATCACACCTCGGAAGTGTGGTATTGTGCCCCGATCAGCACATGCGTGGTTGGGTTCAAAGTTCTTTGGAACTTTTACGCGAACCGTGGGAAAAGTGTGCAACCTCTCGCAGTGTAAACCGATCGATCGGCCGTGCTCACGGTCAAGAGCGGCCCGGACCCTCACATGATTAATTGAACTTAAAGATGGATTAATATTGCTTTCCGGTTATTCCCGTGGCCTTGCCGAGTACCAACCATAAGTGTACTCATCCTTGCTTACGCCGTTCGCAGAGAAGAACCCTGGAGTGGAGCACTTCACCGATTACGAGGAGTTCTGAGGATGCGATCAACCAGTCAGAAGCCTGTGGAAGATGAAGATGGAGTCGCGTCTTCATAGTTATCGATTGTTCGTGTAAAGACCTTCGTGTCTACCATCATGAGTGTAATAAAAGTTAATAAATCTTTTCTGTACGTTTTGAGCAATGTCTTGTGATATTACACTCATGAGTCTATCATATGTGTGAAATTGTGATCCTGGCACACATATGAGATGCATTCGGTTTTCTACGGAAAATCGGGTGTGACAGTGGGCGGCTCGTATGATGATCTTTCTTCGAGGGAAGCTGTTGGATTTCATTGTGCTTGACAAGACCTATGTTATTCCGGTCAACATCCATACTCTTATGGTGACCGATGCCGATGCCAAGGCCAAGTATGAGGCTAATGCAAAAGCCGTTGATCACTTGTGCCGAGCTTGTGTGATCCGCAGTTTGAGCGTGTTCGCCATTTGAATCTTGCTTGGCAAATTTGGGAAAAGTTGTTGGTTGCTCACGGTGGTGATAACCATGTGAAGGCTCGCCTCTTTGTCTCTTACCGGATGCAATATGAGAATTTCACTCCACTTCCCGGTGAGGACATTGATGCGATGTTTCGCAGGTTCACCGCCATCGTGAACAACATGAAGGCTAATGTTGAGGATTTTCCGTACTCCGAGCATGATCGGGCTTTGAAGCTCTTGCATGTCTTGGACCCGAATGTTTGGGGTGCTAAGGTTGAGGCCATCAAGGAGTCCGGACATTATTTGACTATTGAGTTGGATGACCTCTTTTCTAAGCTCAAGTCGGCCGAGGTTGACAGGAAGTTGCTATCCAAGCATGAGGGCTCGACCGACCATAGTCTTGCTCTTGTGGGAGGATCAAAGGGCAAATCTAACCCTTCCCCGTCGACGGTTTTCTTTGTCCTCTCTTATGTCCATTCCGGATGAGGAGTTTGATGTGCCGGGCGAGGAGGAGCCGGCCTTGCTCTCAAGAAGGTTTGAACGACTACACGAGAGTCGGAGGAATGCAAGGCGGAGCTCGTGGACGTGCTACAAGTGTGGCAAGCGTGGCCACTTCATCGCCGAGTGCCCGAAGCGGAGGAGAACAAGTACAAGGTGAACGAGTACAAGGCGCACCCGAGGCATGAAGACAAGTACTCCTCCAAGGGCAAGCACTTCAACAAGTCCAAGAGCAAGGACAAGGACAAGCGGCGACCGAGCAAGAGCAACTACAAGAAGAACAAGGCAAGAGCGATGGTGGCCGGTGCGAGCGACGTCGACTCAAGCTCAAGCGAGGAGCAATCAAGCTCAAGCGGCGAAGATGAAGACGCCGGGAGGCGCAATGGCAAGAAGAGTGCAAGCCGGAACCTCGCCGGGCCGAGCCGTGTGGCGCTTGAGGGCTTTTGTGGCATGGCCCATAGCTCGAGCAAAGCAAGAAGAGTGTGAAGGAAGACGGCGACTCCGACTCGAGGATGAGGTAAACCGTGACCCCGACTCTTTTCTTGCCGAGATTGCTAGGTTGAATGGTTTGCTTGATAACCGTGATAGTGTGCTGAGAGATGCCAAAAAGATGAGGAAAGATCTTAGGGCTCAGCTTGAGAATGCTAGCGAGAAAGTAGGAGAGTTAGAGTCAAAATTGCTTGAATTAAAACTTGAGAATGACTCTTTGAAACTTGCTCCTACTTCTCCTGATGATGTTGAATGTGTTGAATGTGATGCTTGGTTGAATGAGATCAAAATGCTTAATGAGAAGAATGCTTCTATTTTGGCTCAACTAGATGCTCTTAGGATCGAACATGATGAGCTTAAGGCTAGACCCACTTTGCTTGGTGCTTGCAAATCATGTCCTACTATGCATGCTAAGCTTGTCAATGCTCGTTCTACCATTAGTTCTTTGGAAGCATCTTTGAAATCTCCCCGTTGCAAATGCATGTTCTAGCCGTGATGAAGTCACTTTGCGTAATCTTGAACTTACTTCCCGTTTGGATGTCATCTATGAGGAGAATGACTATTTGAGGAAGGTGTTGGGTTGGTTGTACGGGCGGGAACCTCAATTGAAAATCATGATTGAGGAGTTCAAGAGAGCTGATGGTCGTGGTTTGGGGTTTGAGAAGTTGGGTGAGAAAGTGGGAGAGAACAGTGGGGAGAGTGTGTACGAGAAGTGTGTTGAGTCTAACCCCGGGTTTGACGTGATCGGAGAGATCCAAGTCCCACTCCCAAAAGCACCCAAAAACTCTTTCACACCAAAGCCCAACCACCTTTGCAACAAGCTTGACACAACCCAAGATCCACCCAAATTTCCACCTAAGACAAATGATTTCCAGAAACCGGTGAAGTTTGTGGGTGAGAAGGGTGAGAAACCTAGAGAGAATCCAGAGCCAAAACCAAAACCCATCCCCTTCAGGTGTGAGTATTGTGGCAAGGAGAGGCATCTTGCAGAGTTTTGCTACAAGAGGAAGAGGGATGAGAGGCTTTCTAGGGAGCAAGCGAACCAGGACAGGTATCGCCAGCCTCATGGTATTCCTGAGCCTAGAGTGCCACTTCCACGGGGTGTAGGAAGTGTGAGGAGTGTTGGCAGGTTCCCACAGAGAGGTGGTGGTGAGAGGTTTTTCAGGAGAGATGATGGTGTGCGTGCAGGTGAGAGGTTTGGTCGGGCTCGTGGTGGTTTTGCTGGACGTCCTCCTACTCGTTCTCAGTACGGGTTTAGGGGAGATGATCACAGCTTTGGGTTCCAGAGGAACTACGGACCACGTTTTCCCCCTCGTGGTGCTCGTACTCCTCCCATGGGACATGGGAAGTTTGGTGGCAAGGGAGTGATGTTTGCTAACCCCTCTTTTGAGCAGATGGCTCGACACCGGTTTAACTTTCTTTGTGCTAACCCCGGTGTCGAGTCGCTAGCTCATTCTTGTTCTTGTTTCGACTCGGAGCGGGAGGCTTGGAGAACATTTGGTTGATCGACTCCGGTGTTCTCGACACATGACCGGAGATAAGAAGTGGTTCTCCGACCTCACCCCGGTGAAGGAAAAGCGAGACATCACATTTGGAGACAATGGACGAGGTAGGGTGCTTTCGAGAGGGTGTTGTGCATGTGAGTGACAAGGTAACGTTGAAGAGAGTGGCTCTTGTGAAGTCTTTGGGTTTCAATTTGCTTTCGGTTTCTCGGTTGCTTGATGAAGGTTTTGAGGTGCGTTTCAAGTCCGGCGAGTCTCGTTTGCTTGATTCTCGAGGTGATCTTGTCGTATGATCATCCCCGAGGGTCGATTTTCGTGGCTGATTTCTCTCGTTCTTTGGGTCCTGCTCGCTGTTTGATTGCTGGTCCTTCTTCTGATTTGTGGAAATGGCATAGGCGGTTGGGACACTTGAGCTTTGATTTGGTTTCCCGGTTGAGTGGTCTTGACCTTGTCCGAGGATTGCCGAAGTTGAAGCTTGAAAAGGATTTGGTTTGTGCTCCTTGTAGGCATGGTAAGATGGTAGCCACTCCTCATCCACCCCTGACCGATGTCATGACCGAGCGTCCGACAGAGCTGTTGCATATGGACCTTGTTGGGCCAACTCGAGTTCGCTCGGTGGGTGGGAAGTGGTATGTCCTTGTTGTGGTGGACGATTACTCTCGCTATGCCTGGGTGTTCTTCTTGGAGGATAAGAGTGAGACATTTGGTTTTGTTCGAGATCTGATCGTGAGGTTGAGAAACGAGAGGCATGGGAATGCTATTTGAGCTATCCGCAGTGATAATGGCTCTGAGTTCAAGAACTCTCGTTTTGATGCCTTTTGTCGTGATTTAGGTCTTGAACATCAGTATTCGACCCCTTATGTGCCCCCTCAAAATGGAGTCGTGGAAAGGAAAAATCGGACTCTTTGTGAGATGGCTAGGACGATGCTCGATGAGCACAGGACTCCTAGGAGGTATTGGGGTCGAGGCGGTCAATACGGCTTGTCATGTTTCCAACCGCATTTTATTGAGAGCTTTCAAGAAGAAGACTCGTTATGAGCTTATGCATGGTCGGGCACCCAAGGTGAGTCACTTCCGAGTTTTTGGCCGCAAGTGTTTTATTCTCGAAGAAGGGAAAACTCGACAAGTTTGAGGCTAGGTCTAGTGATGGTATTTTCTTTGGATATGCTAACCATTCTAGAGCCTATAGGGTGCTTAACCTTGAGACTAACAAAATCATGGAGACTTGCGAGGTGACCTTCGACGAGACAATGCCATGTACCTCTCTTGGCTTTGAATGTGCGGGTGATGAAGAGATGGCCGAGGACCTCTTTGAAGAGGAGAAAGATGAAGCCGGAGATGATGATGGGGAGAACCATGCGCCCGAAGCCGAGCATGTACCCACTACTTCCCCTACGACCACTTTGGAGCATGGACCGTCTACTTCATGGACAACGACGGTGCAACAAGAGGACCGAGGCGAGAGAAGCCGAAGTTGAGGGGGAGGTAGTCTCGAGGCGTGAGGCTCCCCGGCGGATTCAAGAAGTGCATCCCCCGTCGAAGATCATTGGAGACATCAATGAACACACTACATGGTCGAGGTCCGGGAATTCCTCTCATTTTGCTCATGCTCGCTTTTGTTGCTACTTTTGAGCCCAAGGACATTGGACATGCTTTATCCGATGCAAACCGGGTCAATTCTATGCATGAGGAGTTGGAAAACTTTGAGAGGAACCGGGTGTGGGAGTTAGTTGAACCACCTCCAAATTGCCATCCCATAGGAACCAAGTGGGTTTGGAAGAACAAAGAGGGAGAGAATGGGATGGTTGTGAGGAACAAGTCCGGACTTGTTGCTCGGGGGTTTAGTCGAAGGAGGGGATCGACTATGAGGAGACCTTTGCTCCTGTGGCCCGTCTTGAGGCAATTCGGATCCTTCTAGCCTTTGCCGTGGCTAAAGGGTTCAAGTTGTTTCGGATGGACGTGAAGAGTGCTTTTCCGAATGGGGTCATAGAGGAGGAGGTGTATGTGAAGCGGCCACACGGGTTTGAGAGCGAGTTGTACCCACACGGGGTATACGGGTTGAAAAGGGCTCTATATGGGTTGAAACGGGCGCCCCGTGCTTGGTATGGGAGATTGAGAGGTTTTCTTTTGAGCGAGAGGGTTTGTGATGGGTACCGTGGATAGAACCCCTGTTTCTCCTCAAGCATGGAAATGATTTGCCGATTGTTCGGATATACGTGGATGACATTGTCTTTGGTGGCTCGTCACATAACCTTGTTGCCAAGTTTGCAGATGAGATGAGCAGGGAGTTCGAGATGAGCATGATGGGCGAGTTGCAGTATTTTCTCGGGCTGCAGATTAAGCAAGTTAAGGACGGTACATTTGTGCACCAAACCAAGTACACGAAAGACATGCTGAGGAAGTTCCAGATGCAAGATGTGAAGCCGATGTCGACTCCCATGGGGAGTACGGCCACTTTGGATGCGGATGAGGACGGGGAACCAGTGGACCAGCGGGAGTACAGGAGCATGATTGGCTCCCTCCTCTACTTGACGGCGACGAGGCCAGACATACAGTTCAGCGTGTGTCTATGCGCTCGTTTTCAGGCTTCGCCGAGGACATCACATCGACAGGCCGTCAAGAGGATTTTCAGGTACCTACAGTCTACCCCTGGTCTTGGCCTTTGGTATTCTTCCTCCTCGACTCTTTCTCTACATGGTTTTTCTGATGCGGATTTTGCTGGTTGTCGAGTCGAGAGGAAGTCTACTTCTGGCACTTGTCAGTTTCTTGGTTCTTCGTTGGTCTCATGGTCTTCCCGCAAGCAGTCTAGTGTAGCTCAGTCTACCACAGAGGCGGAGTATGTTGCTGCCGCGAGTTGTTGTTCCCAGCTGCTGTGGATTTCGTACACTTTGAGAGACTTTGGTGAGGAGTGCACCCAGATCCCACTTCTTTGTGATAGCACTAGTGCCATAAGCGTAGCCAAAAACCCAGTGCTTCACCCCAAAACCAAACATATAGAAGTGAGGTATCATTTCTTGAGGGACAATGTGGAGAAAGGAACCATTGTTTTGAGCCATGTCCCTACCCAAGATCAGCTAGCCGACATCTTTACAAAGCCTCTCGACCAAGCTACATCTGTGCGCTTGCGGGGGGAACTTGGGGTTTGTTGCCCTTTCTAGTTGATTCTTGGGGGATTTCCTTTTGTACCATATGTATCATACCATGTTTTACTTTGATGTATATACATGCTTTGCTTGATGTATAAACCATGGTAGGATAGCCATCTTGTCATATATCATGTTGCATTTGTATCATATTACATTTTAGGATGATGAGCTTCTTTCATATGCCATATTTGAGTCTCTTTGGCTATTTGTGAGATTTTGGTCATATGTGTGGAGAAATGGTGATGTGAGGCTATGCTCTTGGAATATTTGAGATATATGTGTGGTGAGATAGCTCTTTTTGAAATAAATGCTAAACTTGACTAAATTTTGATGAAATTTTCTCCACTCGTGCGTAGTTGTGTATCCATGTCACAGTTTGGTCTAAATGTGCTTTTCATGCTTAGATTGTGCTAGGATGCCTTGTTCTTGCATTTGGGCCAAAGGCCGAATATCATTGTGAATGTTTAGCCTATGTTGCATTCATGGGGGAGCATAAGCTTCTTTTTGCCGCAAAGGCACTTCATGTACCATAAAATGAATTAATCTTGAAAAGAAGTGTGAATGCTTGAAAAATGCTCCATCCATCATGTCTATGCTTAAAATGTATTATCTTTCACATATGGGTGCAAAACATGTTGCATGATGTTCACCAGTGGAGAAGTCTCCCCGAAGTGGACACATGGCTCATGAGCTTTGACATGACATGCTTTGCTTTATGGGTGTTTGCCATGATCTTTTGCTGAGAATTTGATATCCTTGTATGATCTTTGAATGCTATGCATGTTTGTGGCTCAAGTGTGACATGGATAGGCTTTTACATGTGAAGCGAGCCTTCTTTTGATAAAACTGCTTAAATCTGAAAATTTTGCTTTGTCACATGCTTGTATTTTCATATATTACTTGTGGCAATGCTTTGACTATGCTATGATTCATGTGTGTGATCTTTGTCTCATTTTTAGCCTTTGACACTAGATTTGGCCTATTTGAGAAGCTCATGTAGTTGTTTATATGCTTTGGTTTGCATTTTTGCATTTTCACCTTGATTCATACATTGTCAACAAGGGGGAGAAAAGGTGAGCTTAATGAAAATTCAGAAGAGGTGAGCTGAAATTTGGAAGTGTGCATCCACATGTTCAGGGGGAGCTTGCATTTGTTCAGGGGGAGCTTTCTTGCTGTTTTCGGTGTGGATTTTGTGCTTTGCTTGGCTTGTGACCTTTCTTCGCCTTTCTTCGGTTTTGGTCATGAGTTGAGCTTATTTGTTTTTCTTTCTTCTTATTTTCTCTTTTCTCTGAATTTCATTTCGCGTTGTGTGTTGTCAATGCACTCATCAAGGGGGAGATTGAGGACCAGGAGCGTCCCAGTGGTCGATGGATGACCTCTCCTCAGTGATGAGTGATTGACAACGGGTGTTGGACTGACTCTTGGCTTAGTGCGCAGGTGTAGGCTGCGGCCTAGTTCGTGTTGTTGCGAGGAAGAACGGGCGTGAAAGGTCTTCGACCTTGAGGGGCCTCCGGGAGATGGAGAGACAAGTAGGCTCGGTTCGAGGGACCCGGTGGACGGCGGATCGGGTGCGGGCCACACATGGTGGCGACACGAGCAAGACGAAGTCATGGACAGACGAGCCGGTGCACGGTGGCGGTCAAGTCAAGTGGTTTGGCGGGAGGCCGGACCGGGCACGCGGGGTTTGGTGGTTTGCCCACAAAACCATCGGCGGACGGTTTCTTGGTTTGGGCCTCAAAACCAAGTCCGAGGGCCCAACACAACGGAGACGGGATCCGGGCGTGTCGGGAAGCTTCGAGGCGGAGGACACGCGGCGGGGATCGCATGGCTTGCGTCGGGAGGACGCGGGGGTGCGGCAAAGGCGTGGCCGTCCGATGGCAAGACCCACAAACATTACCAAATTGCCCCTACGTGGGTTGTATCGCCAGTAGTGTAGTTAGGGGTAGTCGAGTCATTTACCACTCCGGCGGGACCTGATATATAAGCCATGAGTGTGTGTTGATGGCTCTCTCTCTCCGTGACTTAGGGTTTCATTTGCTCCCTCCTCTTTCTCATTTTTCATAGCTATTTTCCTTCCTATTTTCTCTAGGCTAGCATGAGAGCTTCATGAGAGATTTGTTGAGAGGGATGGATGCTAGGGCGGCATGCTAGACCTTGTGAATCTTTCCTGGTTTGTATAGAAGATTCGGGGTTGTTTTTCGTGGCTTTTTGTGCTTGTTTTCGTGCCTTTGTTCCCGGTGTGATTCCGCGGATTTGAGTGGGTTTCTCCCCGGATTTCTTTGAGGGAAACATGGATAGATGTCTTGTGCATCTTTGTGCTTGATCTTGTGCCCTCAAACGTCGGGAAACTACTTCGATTCGTGAGTTTTCGTTCGGTGCTCTAGCTTTTGGTGGTGCTCAAAGGATTCGCGATTCCCGGTGATTTAGGGAGTTAGGAGGCAAGATTTTTGGGCTATAGCATCCTTGTGTGATGCTTTTCAAGTCCCTAAACCCTTGTCTCCATAGCTTCAACCGTTTGGGAAATCCGATGATGATTTGGGGGAGTTGACTTTCGGGGTCGGGCTGTTTCGGCTCTGTCCGCACCTGGCGGACAGTCCGCGGGGAGGTCGCGGACGGTCCGCGTGGGTCGTGTTCGTCCCGTGTTCTTCGTGTTCTTGCTCGTCCTTCGTTTTGATCCATCGCGATTTTGGTTTTTGGTTGGACGGAGTTTCGGACGGTCCGCGGTGTTGGGCGGACGGTCCGCGGGTGCTTGGCGGACGGTCCGCGTGCTCCCCGCGGACGGTCCGTGGCTCGTGGGTGGCTTTGGTCCGTTCGTGTGATTTAACGGACGGTCCGCGGCTCGGGCGGGACGGTCCACGGCTCGGGTGCGGACGGTCCGCGGTACCGGCCGGACGGTCCGCGCGCGGCCCCGTGCGGACGGTCCGCCCCTCTGCGCGGACGGTCGCCGCCGAGCTCGTGTGCTTTGCTTCTTGGTTCGATTCCTCCCTCCCTTTCTAGTGCTTCCGCGTGTGCTTCAAGGAATCGTTCCTAAGGCTAGAGGTTGATCCATAACCTCGTGGTCTTGGCGATTGGTGCGTGATTCGATCCATCGCTTGTGTGTGACCGGGATTTGAGTAGGGCATAGGCCGGGTTCTTTGGGAAGAATTTTTACTGGCTCCTATTCACTCCCCCACCCTCTCTAGTCGCCATCTGATCCTTCAGTCACCCTTCCGGTCAACAACACCTGCAACCACAATTTTAAAGCAAGGCTGAGTATACTAATACTCAGCAAGACTTAACCGTCGGGTGATAACTACATCACCAAACTCTAGGCATGAAAGGCTTTTGGCCGGTGGAGTTTCTTTTGCTGAACAACTGCCAAAAGTAGATCCTTACTTTCAATCTTTTAGCATAAGTTCTAGTTGAAAATGTGCCATCTAATTCAATCAATAATTGGACAAGCAATTAATTCATACAACAATATTCCTCGAGTTCCATCATTATGGGATATCATGGCCAGTTGATTAAGCAGTCTCGTATAACGGTGAGAGGCCGACAATCGATTGAATTAAACCTTGCAAGGTAGACCCAAACACACGGTGGGCTGCCCCCGGAAGGACAACTTTCCCAGGTCGTTTCCATCGATCTTCAGCTCGGGAGCGGAACCTACATTCCTTGGTACAAGGATTACTGGATCGCTCCCACACGAATGTCCAGACTCACGCAGGTACCACACTGTTGCAAGCAGGGGGACACAAGTGCCCCAGGTTTAGTAGGGAAAGGTTCCCTTACCGCGTCAATCAGGTACTAAGCTTACCGGTCCCATTCCTGGCATATGTTTAGTACGTTCAAAAGCTCAGCCCATGAAAGCCACTGGACCGGAGCCCAAATCTGATGCTCTTACCACATGAGCAATCCATTTATAAAGATCTTATGATTCGAACATAAGAACCTATTCTCGTGAGTGACGAACATCACTCGACTTCTACCGGGTCCTATAGCATAGCAGCTATCGACCTAGCATACTAGTAAAAGGACATAGGTACATAGGGATCATGCATCTAGGGTTTCAAATCAACTCCTGAAACGTAAATGCGCAATCATAGCAACGATAATTACATAAATTTCAAAATCAGGGTTAATGATCCGGGGCTTGCCTTCGATGGCAAGGTTGGCCTTGGGCCCTTCTGGACTTGGGTCCAGGTCTTGAGCTACGTCCACACACGGCAGCACTTTGTCGGCACCTTCGTTCCCTCCTTCAGGCACAAACGTCCGTCTACCGTCGGAATGATCTACACGAAGATGCAATGCAGGATTTATTTGATGATTTTTAATTTAATTAACCACAAACCATAAATGACAATCAGGGGTGTATTTGTTGGACACATTCACCTAGATAAGAATACATTTAGCATACTCTTCCAAAAAGGAACAAATTGCAATTCTTTATTAGATATTCTTTTTGATGGTGACTGTGTACATATATATGTAAATAATTTAATTTAAATTCACAAACAGCAGTGGGTGGGTATATTTAACCTTTTAAAATGATTTGCAACAACACCCAAGATTGGTAGGGATGGTTTGGTGATTTTCCCATTTAATGACTATTAAGCCTTTAATCGCTTCCATAGCCTTTATTCATGAAATTAATTAAGAAAATTCATTGGATGGGTGTGTTACACTCTACACACCTATAACAAGCCACTGGATACACATGCGTGCTTTGGATAGCTAGAAACTAATTATTTTTGAAAAAGACAAAAGCTAGCTAGATGGACAAGGTAAAAGCACACAAAAATAAATACTCAACAAAATGATCCAAACTTTCTCACACATATTGTATGGTCCAAAACTAGCCTAGGATTGCAGCATATACATCTAGAACTATTAGGAAACTTGAGTTATGCATTTTCAAAGAAAATCAAGCATAAATCGAGAATAGATATTTATGGTAATTATGTTTAGCTAATTATGTTGCCAAAACCTAATTATGTTTAGCTAGAAAAATCATTTATGCAGGTCTGGCAGAAATGGAAAAACATTTTTATAAAAAGATTTACATCATAATTTTGTGCAAGTTTTGGCTTAGGAGCTAGTCATGACCTAACACACGACATATCCAAAAATTGGACACAGAGAATTTATAGTTTTTGAGATATTACAGATCTAGGTTTTTCACATTTGTATTTTTCATGCAAAAATTGTCAGGAATTAGCTCAAGCAAGAATAACAAAAGTTGTAGGATAATTCACAACGGATCCAACAAAATTGGTTTTGTATTTTCGGATTTTTCTATGATTTTCTACGCCATTTACAAGATACAGCCAAGGCACTTTTACTATTTAGGTTACAATTGCAGGGAGGCCCTCGAAAAGAACTCCAGTTTCGCAATGTGGTCCCTGGGCGGGCCGGTCGGCGCGGCTCGCCGGAATTGAGCCACTCCGGTGGGGGTTTTGGCCGGGGGGGTGGAGAAGGTTGAGGGGCTAACCAACGACCGGTTTGTGGCCGCAGATGGGTGGGAAATCGCCTGTGCAAGGCCGGCCGGCGGCGCCCAGGCGGCCCGGCCGCGGTGCGGCTCGGTCCGGCGATGCTCCAGCTTGGGAGACGGGTGCGGTGGTGCTGGGGAGGTTGGGGAGCCGTGAGGGACTACTAGGGGGCACTGGATCGCGGCCAAAAGCACTAGAGGAGGGGTGGTGCTCGGGAACGGCAGGACGACAGCGTGCCGAGGCCTCGCACGGGCGGTCGGTGCGTGGCCTTTATAGGCGGGCGCGGCAGCTAGAGCGCACGGCTTCGGGAGCACTGCAGTGTGGGCTGGCTACCTCGGAATGCACGCGCAGACCTTGGCAGGCGCGCGCCGCGCGGGGGGGAGCGGACGATGGACCGCCGGGCAATGCACAGCTCGTCGTACGGCGTGGTAAAGACGGCACGTGTTCCAAGGACGGCAGGCGCGAAGGGGACCATGGCCCTGATCTCGAGGCGGTGGGGAACGAGCCGCACGCATGCCGAGGCGGGCGCGACTGCCGGAGCATGGTGCGCGGCGCGGACCTCGCCGGCGGGGGGGTGCCGGCGCGCGCGCGGCGCTCTAGAGCGCGGCCGCGCTGGTTTTCAGCCTGTCAACGCGACTTTGACTGCGTTTTTCTCCCAAAAGTCGAATAGAAGTGCATAAAGTGATGAATAGGAAAGTTGTAGATCTAACTACCCTCTACAACTTTTGTAAAGGTCGTCTAGTGTTTTTTTCAACGGATTTTGCAGGAATGTCGTGCCAACTTCGAATGCGGCTACGGTTCGGGAAACGGGGAGGTACGGCGGTTGACCAAGTTTTTCACCCTTTTCTGCTCAAAATTTGAAATGCCAATCTACATGAAAGTTGTGTCCCGCAACAATATGGACAACTTTCATAAAGGTAGATTTTGAAGTGTTTAGGTGAAATTTGGAGAAGGCGGCAAAAGTTCCGGACGACATTCGCCGACGTCAACGGTTAAGCGGGGTTTGACCGTGCCTCTGACCACGGGTTGACCACGGGTGTGTGTGGGCTTGGTCAAGGGGTTCAATAGGGTTCAATGGTGAGGCTTTTCGAGGTGATTACCCAGGTTGACCTAGGTTTGACCGGTGTTTGACTCGGCTGATCCGGTCATTAGCGTTAATGACGGTAATTAAAAACCTGGGGCGTCACAGCGCTCCAACGTGGACTAGGGGGAAGCGTTAACTTCTCGATACCATGGGAAAAAATCCGGTCGCCTCTTGTCCCTCTTATTTACTTTTAGCACTTACTTCCAGCACTTTATTTCCGCTGTCAAGTTTCTTTGTCTTTGTTTTAGCTTGTTTCGCTTGTGTGCTTCATATCTTGTCTAGGTTGCCATATTGCCTCCTAGTGTGATATTTGCTAAGGAAACTTGTGATAGTGTGCTCTAGTAGTAGGGAAGAACCCTTTTAGTATAGGCAACACTAGTTGATAGGTTAAGGTTTTAACTTTTCAATAGAGCTTGCAAAAAAAGTCCCATATTCACCCCCCTTCTATGTGACTAGATCCTACAACTGCACTTATTGGACTTAGCCTCACACAGGCAGGGGAAACCAGTCAGATCGGTGTGGCAAACTGGTCAGGCCGGTTTTGTCCAGAAACTCCCCAAAAACTCCCTGAGACCCAAAACACCTCAAGAGCCTTTCCACCTTTGAACAAAAGAAGCCATATCACGACAGAGACTCCCTTGCTCAAAAACCCTTCTCGACAGCCCAGAGGGCTAAATCGGTCAGACCGGTTTGGGAAACCAGTCAGGCCGGTTTTGCCTGGACAGTCAGGAAGAACACAGCCCGCGGGAAAAAACTCAAAACTCCAAGCGATCGATCTCCCAATTCGTTCCACGGATCAAAGTGAGACTTTGGGGGTAGTTGGGGCACCTCGTACATTCCTAATCCTTGTGGTACCCCACGTGTCTTTTATGCAAGCTTCTTTCAATTCGTGTCACCTAGTGATATCATTTCCAAGTGCCTCATCTCAATGTGGTGCTAACCAGGTGAAGAGGATCAACCCCCAAAGGTATGCAAAGATCAAAAGCCTACAAGTGATATCTACAAGCTTCCATTGTCTTACTAGTTTGTAGTTGTGCACTTGTTTTCACACTATCATATTGTGCACACACTTAGGGGAAGCTTAGTTTCTATCATGCTAGTCTCATGAGCATGTGATCCACCGTGGTCATTCTTACATGTGGTATCTTCATTGATATCATACATATGGATCATGGTTCATGTGGCTTTCTCCCTTGTATTTAACATTTCTCTTTGAGCTATGTTTGCTAGGACTTGCTAGTTTCCTTGGAGCCCTTTCGTTTTGGACTTTTTGGAGATTTTATTCCGAAGGGGGAGAATGTGAGACCAAAGCAAGCTAGTGGTTTCAAGGATATGATACCAAAGGGGGAGAATGTGAACATAGGAAGAGAAGATCAAAAAGGGGGAAGGTTGATCTAGGGGAGTTTGGATGATGGTAAGCATCCAAGCAAGTGTAAGTGGCTCTAATTTTGTCAATTTTTCCAACTTTATGCTTCCTTTGCTTGTGTTGTCATAAATCACCAAAAGGGGGATATTGTAGTGAACATGGCCCCATTTTCCATTTGTTCAAGTTGATTTTGGTGATTCATGCTAACACAAGTAATGGGACTAACCACATTGTCTAGCATGACTTTGTAGGCATTCCTAGGTCCCATGGATTTTACCACATGTTAACATACCATGCATAAGTTAACATACCATGCCCAAGCTAACCTGTCATACCACAAGTTAACATACCATGGACATGTTAGGTTACTTATAGCAAATTTGAATACTTAGTATATATTTTGATGCTATAAGTAATGCCATGTTAAGCATGTTAAGTTGAAGCAAAGATCCATGTTGAAGACGCGAAGAAAAAGAAGGAAAAAGACACCATCGGATGAACCGACGGTACCAATATAGCCAACGTCAGTGCAATGGTCGGACAAGTTGGTACACTGGTTGAAACCCTAGGCACCGTCGGATGAACCGACGGTCCAATTTGTAGATGTGTCGGACAAGTTGCAGAGGAAGAGCAGCGAAGACAGTATCACCGGATGATCCGACGGTCTGAGTAAGGACAACGTCAGTCTACCCGACGCTCAGTTTGAATCAAGACAGAGACGCGCCAAGACGAAGTCTTCAGCACCGGATGATCCGATGCCTTGGTCAAGGGGAAGCGTCGGTCTATCCGACGGTCGCGTGGGAGCTAATAGAGATGACTAGGTTACGGGGTCTTCAACACCGAATGATCCGACGGACCGTCGGTGTATAGCGTCAGAGCAATTGTGTTAGAGAATCTCAACGGCTATGTGATGTGGGAGGGGCACCGAATGAACCGACGCCCTGGAAAATTTAGCATCGGTTCATCCGACACTACCTTTTTCAGTGGTCGTTAGCCAACGGCTAGTTTGATGCCTTGGGCTATTTATACTCCCTCCACTCACCCATTTGATGTTGCTGGATTGTGTGGAAGTGCAGAGGTGTTCAAGACACATTGAATATCATATCCAATCCATCCAAATGCTTAATTGCTGATCCTGAGACTTGCATATGCTTTGTGTATGTGCTTAGTGCTAGGCTTAGCTTAGAGCTGAGTGAGTGCAAGGTTGTGCCAACCTTGTGTGGTGGTTCTTGAGTGAATCAAGTTGTACAAGGTTTGCTGGAAGCCTTGGGGCCTAAGTGGCTCACCGGCAATCGTCAACGACCCTCCGGCTTGGTGTGGAGCAGCGAGGACACATTGTGCGGGGGACGTGGAGACCCCCTTCCTTGGTGGAGAAGCTCCTTACTGGAGGCGGCATCAAGGTGACCAGGGGAGCTTGGCAAGTGCCTAAGTGGTTGGCCTTTATGGCGAGTCAAGTGGTGCTCTTGGGAGAGACTTGGTGACCGGGAAGCGATACTCTTGTGTGAGTGCTTCAGCAACGTGGACTAGCAGCGGCTTAGTGCCTACCGATACCACGGGATAAATCGCGTGTCAAGAGTTTGCTTCCTCTCATCCCCTTTACATTTCCGCTTTTACTCTATTGCAATCTTTGTTTGCCTCTACCTTCCTAGAGTACTATCATGCTAGGATTGTCTATAGGTTGCAAACCTTCTTTTGGGATGGGAGTTTCACACTAGAACAACCCTTATTGCACATCTAGATAGTATGTTCTAGTTTACCTTTGTGCAAAAATAGTGAAGCCATAGGTTAAGGTTTTAAGTTGCCTAATTCACCCCCTCCCCCTCTTAGGCTAACGAGCATCCGATTCCTTGCAAGTGGTATCAGAGCCGGGACTCACTTCCTTCACAAGGAAACGCCAATTCAATTGGTAAATTTGTGAAAACCGGCTCATTGGAACGGTTAGGCTTCACCGCCTAGTGAGTTGCTCTATAGAGGAATGAAAGGGGCGGGTACCTTAGGTTTGTCTCCACATTTCGATGGCACGGGCTATCCTCGGTGGAAGGTTCTCATGGAGGCCTATCTCCAAGCAAAGGACCTTGATGTTTGGAGAGTCACCGATGAGGGCATGAAAAATGGTACTAAAAAGGAAAAGCAATTTGATGTGATTGCTAAGAGTATCATTTTGTCCTCACTAGATGTAGGCGTTTTCAATAGAGTTTTTAATTGTAAAAATGCTCATGAGCTATGGAAAACCATCAAGGAGCAAAATGAGGGTTCCAAAGAAGTTGCTAATGAACGCTACGGTTGTCTCTAAAGGATCGGATGGCGACTAGAGAGGGGGGGAGTGAATTGGAGCCGGTAAAAATTCTTCTCAAAGAACCCGGCCTATACCCTAGACAAATCCCAGTCACACACAAGCGATGGATCGAATCACACACCAACCGCCAAGACAA
This sequence comes from Cenchrus americanus, assembly GCA_947561735.1. Taxonomy (NCBI): domain Eukaryota; kingdom Viridiplantae; phylum Streptophyta; class Magnoliopsida; order Poales; family Poaceae; genus Cenchrus; species Cenchrus americanus. The sequence continues at coordinate 155,840,671 of OX387242.1, read as the reverse complement.
CAAGGTTATGGATCAACCTCAAGTCTTAGGAACGATTCCTTGAAGAACACGCGGAAGCACGAAAGGAGGGAGGAATCGAACCAAGGAACAAAGCTGCCGCCGAGCACCGCGGAAGGATCCCGGCCGGTGGGGGCGGACTGTCCGCAATGGCCGCACGGACAGTCCGGCCAGGTGCCACAGACAGTCCGCAAGGGACACGCGGACCGTCCGGCTAGGAGCCACGGACTGTCCGTTAAAAGCAACAGAACCACCAGAACCAACCCGAGAAAAACGGACCGTCCGCGAAGGCCAGGCGGACCGTCCGCGCGGGTTCCGGACTGTCCGCTACTGAAGCTCGGACCGTCCGCAAACCGGCTGCAACGAAAACCAAAAACAAAACCGGATCAAACGGAAACAAACCAAGAACACGAAGGACATCACGACGAACTGCCAGGCCGCGGATCGTCCGTCAAACCACCGCGGACCGTCCGCGCCTTGCGGACAGAGCAGAAAACTGCTCGACCTCGAAGGTCAACACCTCCAATCCATCACCGGATCTCCCAAACGGTAGAAGCTGTTGAGACAAGAGTTTGGGGACATGAAAAGCGTCAACCAATGATGCTATACCCCAAAAATTTCTCCTCCTAACTTCCTAAAACCCCGGGAATCGCGGATCCTTTGAACACCACCAAAAGCTAGAGCTCCGAACGAAAATCCTTGAATCAAAGTGGTTTCCTGGCGTTTGAGGGCACAAGATCAATCCCAAAGATGCACAAGACATCCATCCATGTTTCCCTCAAAGAAATCCGGGGAGAAACCCACTCAAATCCGCGGATCCACACCAAGAACAAAGGCACCAAAAACAAGCACGAAAAGGACCACGAAAATCACAACGCTGAATCTTCTATACAAACCAGGAAAGATTCACAAGGTCTAGCATGCCGCCCTAGCATCCATCCCTCTCAACAAATCTCTCATGAAGCTATCATGCTAGCCTAGAGGAAATGGAGAAGAAAAAATAGTCCAGGAAAATGAGAAAGAGGAGGAGGGAAATGAAACCCTAAGTCGCGGAGCAAGAGAGCCATCCACACACACTCATGGCTTATATATCGGGTCCCGCCGGTGTGAGAAATGACTCGACTACCCCTAACTCAACTACTGGCGATACAACCCACACAGGGGCATTTATGTAATGTTTGTGGGTCTTGCCATCGGACGGCCACGCCTTCGCCGCACCCCACGTCCTCCCGACGCAAGCCATGCGATCCTGCCACGTGTCCTCCACTTCGAAGCTTCCCGACACGCCCGGATCCTGTCTCCATCGTGTTGGGCCTTCGGACTTGGTTTTGAGGCCCAAACCAAGAAACCGTTCTCCGATGGTTTTGTGGGCAAACCACCAAACCCCACATGCTCGGCCCGGCCTCCCGCCAAGCCTCTTGACTCGACCGCCACCATGCACCGGCTCGATCGTCCACAACTTCGTCTTTCTCGTCTCGCCACCATGTGGCCCGCACCTAGTCCCGCCGTCCACCGGGTCCCTCGAACCGAGCCTACTTGTCTCTCCATCTCCCGGAGGCCCTCAAGGCTGAAGACCTTTCGCGCCCGTTCTTCACCTGCAACAACACGAACTAGGCCGCAGCCTACACCTGCGCGCTGAGCCAAGAGTCAGTCCAACACCCGTTGTCAATCACTCATCACTGAGGAACAGTCATCCAACGACCACCGGGACGCTCCTAGTCCTCAATCTCCCCCTTGTTGAGTGCATTGACAACACACAACGCGAAATGAAATTCAGAGAAAGAAAGAAAGAAGAAAGAAAAAACAAAGAAGCGCAACTCATGACCAAAACCAAAGAAAGGCAAAGAAAGGTCACAAGCCGAGCAAAGCACAAACTCCACACTGAAAACAGCAAGAAAGCTCCCCCTGAACAAATACAAGCTCCCCCTGAACATGTGGATGCAAACTTCCAAATTTTAGCTCACCTCTTCTGAATTTGCATTAAGCTCACCTCTTCTCCCCGTTGTTGACAATGTATGAATCAAAGTGAAAATGCATGAATGTAAAACAAAGCATATAAACATTTACATGGGCTTCTCAAATAAGCCAAATTTAGTATCAAAGGCTAGAAATGAGACAAAGAGCACATATATTGATCATAACATAGTCAAAGCATTGCCACAAGTAATATATGGAAATATAGGCATGTGACAAAGAAAATTTTCAGATTTAGCAGTTTTATCAAAAGATGGCTCACTTCAAATGTAAAGGCCTATCCATGTCATATTCGAGCCAAAAACATGCATATCATCCAGAGATCATACAAGGATATCCAATTCTCAACAAAAGATCATTGCAAACACCCATAAAGCAAAGCATGTCATGTTAAAGCTCATGAGCCATGTGTCCACTTCGGGGAGACTTCTCCACTGGTGAACATCATGCAACATGTTTTGCACCCATGTGTGAAAGATAAGACATTTTAAGCATAAACATGATGGATGGAGCATTTTTCAAGCATACACACTTCTTTTCAAGATTAATTCATTTCATGGTATTTGAAGTGCCTTTGCGGCAAAAAGAAGCTTATGGTCCCCCATGAATGCAACATAGGCTAAACATTCACAATGATAACGGCCTTTGGCCCAAATGCAAGAAAAAGACATCCAAGCACAATCTAAGCCTAGAAAGCACATTTAGACCAAAACGTGACATGGATACACTACTACACACGAGTGGAGCACATTTCATCAATTTTAGTCAAGATTAGCATTTGATTCAAAAAGGGCTGTCTCACAACACATATATCTCAAATATTCCAAGAGCATAGCCTCACATAGCCATTTCTCCACACACATGACCAATATCTCACAAATAGCCAAAGAAACTCAAATAAGGCATATGAAAGAAGCTCATCATCCCAAAATGCAATATGATACAATTGCAACATGATATATAACAAGATGGCTATCCTACCATGGTTTATACGTCAAGCAAAACATGTATATACATCAAAGTAAACATGGTATGATACAAATGATACAAAAGTAAATCCCCCAAGAATCAACTAGAAAGGGCAACAAACCCCAAGTCCCCCCCGCAACGCACAAATGTAGCTTGGTCAAGAGGCTTTGTAAAGATGTCTGCAAGCTGATCTTGGGTAGGGACATGGCTCAACACAATGGTCCCTTTCTCCACATTGTCTGTCAAGAAATGGTACCTCACTTCTATGTGTTTGGTTCTGGAATGAAGCACTGGGTTTTTCGCTACGCTTATGGAACTGGTGCTATCACAAAGAAGTGGGATCTGGGTGCACTCCTCACCAAAGTCTCTCAAAGTGTATGAAATCCACAACAGCTGGGAACAACAACTCGTGGCTGCAACATACTCTGCCTCTGTGGTAGACTGAGTTACACTAGACTGCTTGCGGGAAGACCACGAAACCAACGAGGACCCCAGAAACTGACAAGAACCAGAAGTAGACTTCCTCTCGACTCGACAACAAGCAAAATCCGCATCAGAAAAACCATGAAGTGAAAGAGTCGAGGAGGAAGAATACCAAAGGCCAAGACCAGGGGCAGACTGTAGGTACCTGAAGATCCTCTTGACGGCTTGTCGATGTGATGTCCTCGGCAAAGCCTGAAAACGAGCGCACAGATGCACACTGAACTGTATGTCTGGCCTCGTCGCCAAGTAGAGGAGGGAGCCGATCATGCTCCGGTACTCCCGCTGGTCCACTGGTTCTCCGTCCTCGTCCGCATCCAAAGTAGCCGTACTCCCCATGGGTGTCGACATAGGCTTCACATCTTGCATCTGGAACTTCCTCAGCATGTCTTTTGTGTACTTGGTCTGATGTACAAATGTTCCGTCCTTCACTTGCTTGATCTGCAACCTGAGAAAGTACTGCAACTCACCCATCATGCTCATATCGAATTCCCTGCTCATCTCGAATTCCCTGCTCATCTCATCTGCAAACTTGGCAACAAGGTCATGTGACGAGCCACCAAAGACAATATCATCCACGTATATCTGCACAACCAACAAGTCATTTCCATGCTTGAGGAGAAACAAGGTCCTATCCATAGTACCCATCATGAACCCTCTGCTCAAAAGAAAACCTCTCAATCTCCCATACCAAGTCCGTGGCGCCTGTTTCAACCCATACAGAGCCCTTTTCAACCTGTACACCTTGTGTGGATACTTCTCACTCTCGAACCCCGGTGGCTACTTCACATACACCTCTTCCTCTATGACCCCATTAAAAAAAGCACTCTTCACGTCCATTTGAAACAACTTGAACCCTTTAGCCACGACAAAAGCTAGAAGGATTCGAATTGCCTCAAGATGGGCCAGAGGAGCAAAGGTCTCCTCATCGTCGATCCCCTCCTTCTGACTATATCCCTGAGCAACAAGTCTGGACTTGTTCCTCACAACCATCCCATTCTCTCCCTCTTTGTTCTTCCAAACCCATTTGGTTCCAATAGGATGGCAATTTGGAGGTGGTTCAACTAACTCCCACACCTGGTTCCTCTCAAAGTTTTCCAACTTCTCATGCATAGAATTGACCCAGTTTGCATCAGATAAAGCATGTCCAATGTCCTTGGGCTCAAAGGTGGCAACAAATGCAGCATGAGCGAAATGAGAGGAATTTCTAGACCTTGACCGCGTGGTACGTTCGTCGATGTCCCCAATGATCCTCGATAGAGGATGCACTTCTTGAATCCGCCGGGGAGCCTCACGCCTCGAGACTACCTCCCCCTCAACTGTAGCTTCTCTCGCCTGGTCCTCTTGTCGCACCGTCGTTGTCCATGAAGTAGACGGTCCACCCTCCGTAGTGGTCGTAGGGGAAGTAGTGGGTACACACTCAGCTTCAGGCGCATGGTTCTCTCCATCATCATCTCCAGCTTCATCCTTTTCCTCTTCAAAGAGTTCCTCGACCATCTCTTCATCACCTTGTCACTCACATGCACAATACCCTCCGAAATCACCCTTCCTCGTCCATTGTCCCCAAATGTGATGTACATCTTTTCCTTCACTGGGGTGAGGCTGGAGAACCACTTCTTATCTCCGGTCATGTGTCGGGAACATCCGGAGTCGATCAACCAAATGTTCTCCAAGCCTACTGCCTGTAGTCAGAAACAAGAACGAGAATGAGCCAACGACTCGACACTTGGGTTAGCACAAAGAAAGTTAAACCGGTGTCGAGCCATCTGCTCAAAAGAGGGGTTAGAAAACATCATTCCCTTGCCACCAATCTTCCCATGTCCCATGGAAGGAGTACGAGCACCACGAGGGGGAAAACGTGGTCCATAGTTCCTCTGGAACCCAAAGCTGCGATCATCTCCCCTAAACCCGTATTGAGGACGAGTAGGGGGACGTCCAGCAAAACCACCACGAGCCCGACCAAACCTCTCACTGGCACACACACCATCATCTCTCCGATCAAACCTCTCACCACCACCTCTCTGTGGGAACCTACCACCCTGAGCTCCAACTCTACCAACACTCCTCACACTTCCCACACCCCGTGGGAGTGGCACTCTAGGCTCAAGAATACCATGAGACTGGCGATACCTGTCCTGGTTTGCTTGCTCCCTAGCAAGCCTCTCACCCCTCTTCCTCTTGTAGCAAAACTCTGCTAGATGCCTCTCCTTGGCACAATACTCACACCTGAAGGGGTGGTTTTGGCTCTGGCTTCTCTCTAGGCTTCTCACCCTTCTCACTCACAAACTTCACCGGTTTCTGGAAGTCATTTGTCTTAGGTGGGAATTTGGGTGGATCTTGGGTTGTGTCAAGCTTGTTGCAAAGGTGGTTGGGCTTTGGTGTGAAAGAGTTCTTGGGTTCTTTTGGGAGTGGGACATGGATAACTCCGATTACCTCAAACTCGGGGTTAGACTCAACACACTTCTCATACACACACTCCCCACTGTTTTCTCCCACTTTCTCACCCAACTTCTCAAAACCCAAACCACGACCATCCGCTCTCTTGAGCTCCTCAATCATGATTTTCAATTGAGGTTCCTGCCCAGACAACCAACCTAACACCTTCCTCAAATAGTCATTCTCCTCATAGATGACATCCAAACGGGAAGTAAGTTCAAGATTGCGTAAAGTAACTTCATCACAGCTAGAGCATGCATTGACAATAGGAGATTTCAAAGATGCTTCCAAAGTACTAATGGTAGAACGAGCATCAACAAGCTTAGCATGCATAGTAGGACATGATTTACAAGCACCAAGCAAAGTGGGTCTAGCCTTAAGCTCATCATACTAAGTCCTAAGAGCATCTAGTTTAGCCAAAGTAGAAGCATTCTTCTCATTAAGCAACTTGATCTCATTCAACCATGCATCACACTTAGAGCACTCAACATCATCAGAAATAGTAGGAGCAAGTTTCAAAGAGTCATTCTCAAGTTTCAATTCAAGCAACTTAGACTCTAACTATCCTACTTTCTCACTAGAATTCTCAAGTTTAGCCCTAAGATCTTTCCTCATCTTCTTAGCATCTCTCAACACACTATCATAGTTGTCAATCAAGCCATTCAATCTAGTGATCTCAGCAAGCAAAGAGTCGGGGTCACGATTTACCTCATCCTCCGAGTCGGAGTCGCTGTCTTCCTTCTCACTCTTCTTGCTGCTTGAGCTATGGGCCATGCCACAAAAGCCTTCAAGCGCCATACAGCTCAATCCACTGAGGTTCCGGCTTGCACTCTTCTTGCCCTTGCGCCTCCCGGCGTCTTCATCTTCACTACTTGAGCTTGACTGCGCGTCGCTTGAGCTTGAATCGACATCGCTTGCACCGGCCACCATGGCTCTTGCCTTGTCCTTCTTGTAGCCGCCCTTGCTCGGTCGCCACTTGTCCATGTCCTTGCTCTTGGACTTGCTGAAGTGCTTGCCCTTGGAGGAGTACTTGTCTTCACGCCTTGGGTGCACCTTGTACTCGCTCATCTTGTACTTGTTCTCCTCCGCTTCCGGGCACTCGGCGATGAAGTGTCCACGCTTGCCACACTTGTAGCATGTCCCCGAGCTCCACCTTGCATTCCTCCGGCTCTCATGTAGTCGATGAAACCTCCTTGAGAGCAAGGCTAGCTTCTCCTCGCCCAACACATCAAACTCCTCATCTGGAATAAACATAAGTGAAGACAAGGAAAACTGTCGACAGGAAGGGTTAGCTTTGCCCTTTGATCCGCCCACAAGAGCAAGACTATGGTCAGTCGAGCCCTCATGCTTGGATTGCAACTGCCTGTCAACCTCAGCCGACTTGAGCTTAGAAAAGAGGTCATCCAACTCAATGGTCAAATATTGCCCAGACTCCTTGATGGCCTCAACCTTAGCACCCCAAACATTTGGGTCCAAGATATGCAAGAGCTTCAAAGCTTGATCATGCTCAGTGTAAGCAAAATTCTCAACATTGGCCTTCATGTTGTTCACGATGGCGGTGAACCTCTGAAACATCGCATCAATGTCCTCACCGGGAAGTTGAGTGAAGTTCTCATATTGCATCCGGTAAGAGACAAAGAGGCGAGCCTTCACATGGTTATCACCACCATGAGAAACCAACAACTTCTCCCAAATTTGCCAAGCAAGATTCAAGTGGCGAACACGCACAAACTCAGGATCACACAAGCTCCGGACCAAGTGATCAACGGCTTTTTGCATTTGCCTCATACTTGGCCTTAGCGCCGGCATCAGTCACCATAAGAGTATGGATGTTGGCCGGAATAGCATAGGTCTTGTCAAGCACAATGAAATCCAACAACTTGCCACGAAGAAAGATCATCATACGAGCCGCCCACTTGTGGTAACCTTTCCCATCGAAGTGCGGCGGACCGCCCTGCTCAACGTACGCCATCTTGGGATTCAAGACTTGTCAAAGTCACAAAGAATCCGGCACCGAGCTCTGATACCAATTGAAGAATCGGATGGCGACTAGAGAGGGGGGAAGTGAATAGGAGCCGGTAAAAATTCTTCTCAAAGAACCCGGCCTATACCCTAGACAAATCCCGGTCACACACAAGCGATGGATCGAATCACACACCAACCGCCAAGACAACAAGGTTATGGATCAACCTCAAGTCTTAGGAACGATTCCTTGAAGCACACGCGGAAGCACGAAAGAAGGAGGGAGGAATTGAACCAAGGAACAAAGGCGCCGAGCACCGGCGACCGTCCGGGCCGGGTGGGGCGGACTGTCCACAAAGGCCGCGTGGACAGTCCGGCCAGGTGTCGTGGACAGTCCGCAAGGGACACGCGGACCGTCCGGCTAGGAGCCACGGACCGTCCGTTAAAAGCAATAGAACCACCAGAACCGACCCGAGAAAAACGGACTGTCCGCGAAGGCCAGACGGACCGTCCGCGCGGGTTCCGGACCGTCCGCTACTGAAGCTCGGACCGTCTGCAAACCAGCTGCAATGAAAACCTAAAACAAAACCGGATCAAATGGAAACAAACCAAGAACACGAAGAACACCATGACGAGCTGCCAGGCCGCGGACCGTCTGTCACACCCCCGTGGACCGTCCGCGCCTTGCGGACAGAGCAGAAAACTGCTCGACCTCGAAGGTCAACACCTCCAATCCATCACCGGATCTCCCAAAGGGTAGAAGCTGTTGAGACAAGAGTTTTGGGACATGAAAAGCGTCAACCAAGGATGCTATACCCCAAAAATTTCACCTCCTAACTTCCTAAAACCCCTGAAATCGCGGATCCTTTGAACACCACCAAAAGCTAGAGCTCCGAACGAAAATCATTGAATCGAAGTGGTTTCCCGGTGTTTGAGGTCACAAGATCAATCCCAAAGATGCACAAGGCATCCATCCATGTTTCCCTCAAAGAAATCCGGGGAGAAACCCACTCAAATCCGCAGATCCACACCAAGAACAAAGGCACCAAAACAAGCACGAAAAGGACCACGAAAGTCACAACACCGAATCTTCTATACAAACCAGGAAAGATTCACAAGGTCTAGCATGCCGCCCTAGCATCCATCCCTCTCAACAAATCTCTAATGAAGCTCTCATGCTAGCCTAGAGGAAATGGAGAAGAAAAAATAGTCTAGGAAAATGAGAAAGAGGAGGAGGGAAATGATACCCTAAGTCGCGGAGCAAGAGAGCCATCCACACACACTCATGGCTTATATATCGGGTCCCGCCGGTGTGGGAAATGACTCGACTACCCCAAACTCAACTACTGGCGATACAACCCACGCAGGGGCATTATGTAATGTTTGTGGGTATTGCCATCGGACGGCCACGCCTTCGCCGCACCCCGCGTCCTCCCGCCGCAAGCAATGCGATCCTGCCACGTGTCCTCCGCTTCGAAGCTTCCCGACACGCCCGGATCCCGTCTCTGTCGTGTTGGGCCTTCGGACTTGGTTTTGAGGCCCAAACCAAGAAACCGTCCTCCGATGGTTTTGTGGGCAAACCACCAAACCCCGCGTTCTCGGCCCGGCCTCCCGCTAAGCCTCTTGACTCAACCGCCACCGTGCACTGGCTCGATCGTCCACAACTTCGTCTTGCTCGTCTCGCCACCATGTGGCCCGCACCTAGTCTCACCACCCACCGGGTCCCTCGAACCGAGCCTACTTGTCTCTCCATCTCCCGAAGGCCCCTCAAGGCTGAAGACCTTTCGCGCCCGTTCTTCACCTGCAACAACACGAACTAGGCCGCAGCCTACACATGCGCATTGAGCCAAGAGTCAGTCCAACACCCGTTGTCAATCACTCATCACTGAGGAGCGGTCATCCACCGACCACCGTGATGCTCCTGGTCCTCAGTCTCCTTGAGGAATTCAATAGCTTTAAGCAACTTGCAAATGAAAATTCCAAATCTATGTACTCTCGCCTAAATGTGCTTCTCAATGAGATTAATGCTTTAGGTGTGAAGGACATCACGGACTTGAACTTCAACTGCACGATCCTTCAAAGTCTTCGGAAGCCCGATTATGACTTAGTGAAAGCCATCATCTATGAAAAGAAGCTCGAAGAATTGAAGCCATCTCATATATTGAGCAAGATCATGGCACATGAGCTTGAAATCATGCCCAAGTCCAAGAAGGCACCCCAAGAAAAGCCCTGAGAACCATCTTCTCCAACTACAAGCCATGCCCTCTCAAGCCAACAAGAGAAGGTGTTGAGTAGGATGGCTACTCATGGAAGCTCAAGCGAGGATGATGGTGACGATGAGGATTCCTCAAATGATGAAGAGGTTGAATCCATGGTAGCCGAGTACGTGAAGAAGATCTTCAAGTATGTGAAGAAAGTCAACATATACGGCTACAACGTCCACTTGATAGAAGGGCGTCATCATCAACACATCAAGTTCGCCAAGATTGAGCACAAGCCCAAGAAGGAGGTGGTCAAGGAGAGGAGACCAAGGCAGGAAGCAACTATCGCCGTTCGTGAGTGGACAAGTGGTGGAGAATCAAGTTCTTCTAGCTCAAGTGATGAATCAAGAAAGAACTTCACCACCCGCTTCATGCAAGGTCCTTCATCATCACTACACATGTGCCTTCTGGCTAAAGGTATGGAAAGCAATGTAAGTGATGACGAATCTGACACCACCTCCCTCGATGACCTTGTTGAGCTAGTCCATGAGAAAAAAGGAATGCTTAATAAACAAGCTAATGAAATTAAAGAACTCAATACTCTCAATGATCTTAGTGCAACCTTTGCTACAAATTATGGACATTTGTTGTGCAAATTCAAATTGCTTAGCAAGGAGTGTGATGAGCTAAAATCTAAGCTTGAAAGCAATGAGACTAAAACAAGTAATTCCTTTGAGCTTGATGAATCATCCATCCCTTGTGCTATTCCTATCTCCATGGTAGATGCTTCAACTTCTTGCATTGATTTGATTGATGAATCTTGCTCACCATCTTGCAATGGAAATGTTGTTGTAGAAACATATGATTGTCTCATAGGCAAAAAAAAATGATGAGCTCAAGCAAGAAGTGAAATGACTCTGAGAGAGGTTGGCAAACTTGATGGGCAAGGGCAAGAACGATGAGGAACAAGTGGACATCTCTCAAGACATGAAGAGCAAAGTCCAACCTTCTCAAGATAACCGTGATTCCATGGTGAAGAAGCTTGAGAAGGGTGCAACCGTGACTGGCTACAAGTGTCATGGAGAAGGGCACAAGTTTAAAAAATGCCCTCAATTTGTCAAGAAGATGGACAAGGGCGCAAAGAAGAAATTGAACCCACCATAAAGAGCTCCCTCATCTACACCAAGCCCAACTGCAAGAACAAGACCAAGAGCAACACCTACGTTATCAAGAAGAAGGCTAACGGCAAGGTGGTTGCACACAAGGTTGGGAAGATGAAGGAGGAGCGGGGTTGGAACCAACCCATTTGAGTGCCCAAGAAAGTCATCATCAACATGAAGGGGCCTCAAATGGTTTGGGTTCCGAAGGTCACTTGAAGGCCTTGAGATCGGGGACTTGGGAGGCTTGGCACAATCAAGATGAGAAGAATCAAGCCTATAAGCCAAGCTTGCAAATTGGACATGTGTTGCCCAAGATCCCCAGTTGAGGTAATGGTTACTTGAACCGATCTCATGTATCATTGTAGCTCCATTGCCTTGTTTAGGTTGCATTTGTTGCAATATTTACATATGGTAGGTTGCTTGTGTCATGTGCTAACCCATGAGCAACCTACATGGTTTAATTAGTGTGTAGGAAAGCTACACCTGTTCTTTCATGGTGCATGTTTTCATATATATCTTTTTGCATCATGAGCAAGCTATAGGGTTAGCTTCCCTTTTGTTGTCATAAACAATGTGCATACATTTGGTTGGTGATTCAAACACTAAATGCACACATTTAGGGGGAGCTCATCCTATGGTTTGGTTATGGGACTAATATTGTTTCAAGCTTATCTTATGTAGTCCCTTGGCGACGCGTTCCGGTGCGGTATTTCATTCTAAGAGAATGCTATTTCACTCTCAATGTGATCTAACATCTCTAAAAGAGTGAACATAGCAATATGAGCTTCATGCTATTGAGTAATGTCCTTGCGAGCTTATGTCTCTATATAAGTTCAAAGGCAATGCACTCATACATTCCTAATCCTTGTGGTACCCCAAGTGTCTTCTATGCAAGCTTCACTCAAGTGGTGTCACCTAGTGATATCATTTCCAAGTGGCTCATCTCAATGTGGTGCTAACAAGGTGAAGAGGATCAACCCCCAGAGGTATGCAAAGATCAAAAGCCTACAAGTGATATCTACAAGAGGTAATGTAACAAGAACCCATTTGTCTTATCTTTTGTCCTTTAAGCTACCTCCTTGCATCATACGCTCTAAGCTTCCATTGTCTTACTAGTTTGTAGTTGTGCACTTGTTTTCACACTATCATATTCTGCACACACTTAGGGGGAGCTTAGTTGGTATCATGCTAGTCTCATGAGCATGTGATCCACCATAGTCATTCTTACATGTGGTATCTTCATTGATATCATACATATGGATCATGGTTCATGTGGCTTTCTCCCTTGTATTTAACATTTCTCTTTGAGCTATGTTTGCTAGGACTTGCTAGTTTCCTTGGAGCCCTTTTGTTTTGGACTTTTTTGGAAATTTTATTCCAAAGGGGGAGAATGTGAGACCAAAGCAAGCTAGTGGTTTCAAGGATATGATACCAAAGGGGGAGAATGTGAACATAGGAAGAGAAGATCAAAAAGGAGGAAGGTTGATCTAGGGGAGTTTGGATGATAGTAAGCATCCAAGCAAGTGTAAGTGGCTCTAATTTTGTCAATTTTTCCAACTTTATGCTTCCTTTGCTTGTTTTGTCATAAATCACCAAAAAGGAGGAGATTGTAGCGAACATGGCCCCATTTGCCATTTGTTCGAGTTGATTTTGGTGATTCTTGCTAACACAAGTAATGGGACTAACCACATTGTCTAGCATGTCTTTGTAGGCATTCCTAGGTCCCATGGATGTTACCACATGTTAACATACCATGCACAAGTTAACATACCATGCCCAAGCTAACTTGTCATACGACAAGTTAACATACCATTGACATGTTAGGTTACTTATAGCAAATTTGAGGACTTAGTATATATTTTGAGGCTATAAGTAATGGCATGTTATGTATGTTAAGTATGTTAAGTTGAAGCAAAGATCCAAGTTGAAGACGCGAAGAAAAAGAAGGAAAAAGACACCGTCGGATGAACTGACGGTACCAATATAGCAAGCGTCGGTGCAATCGTCGGATGAGTTGGTACACTAGTTGAAACCCTGGGCAACGTCAAATGAACCGACTGTCCAATTTCTAGATGCATCAGACCAGTTGCAGAGGAAGAGCAACGAAGACAGTAGCCCAGATGATCCGACGGTCTAAGTGAGGACACCGTCGGTCTATCTGACGCTCAGTTTGAATCAGATAGAGACGCGCCAAGACGAAGTCTTCAGCACCGGATGATCTGACGGACCGTCGGTGTGTACCGTCGGAGCAGTTGTGTTAGATAATCTCAACGGCTATGTGACGTGGAAGAGGCACTGGATGAACTGACGCCCTGGAAAATTTAGCATCGGTTCATCCGACGCTACCTTTTTTCGGTGGCCGTTAGCCAACGGCTAGTTTGATGCCTTGGGCTATTTATACCCCCTCCACTCACCCATTTGAGGTTGCTGGATTGTGTGGAAGTGCAGAGGAGTTCAAGACACGTTGAAGATCATATCCAATCCATCCAAGTGCTTAATTGCTCATCCTTAGACTTGCATATGCTTTGTGTATGTGCTTAGTGCCAGGCTTAGCTTAGAGCTGAGTGAGTGCAAGGTTGTGCCAACCTTGTAAGGTGATTCTTGAGTGAATCAAGTTGTACAATGTTTGCCGGAAGCCTTGGGGCCTAAGTGGCTCACCGGCAATCGTCATCGACCCTCCGGCTTGGTGTGGAGCGGCGAGGACACATTGTGCGGGGGACGTGCAGACCGCCTTCCTTGGTGGAGAAGCTCCTTAGTGGAGGCGGCATCAAGGTGACCAACGGAGCTTGGCAAGTGCCTAAGTGGCTAGCCTTTGTGGCGAGTCAAGTGGTGCTCTTGGGAGACACTTGGTGACTGGGAAATGATACTCTTGTGTGAGTGCTTCAACAACGTGGACTAGGGGCGGCTTAGTGCTTACTGATACCACGGGATAACTCGCGTGTCAAGAGTTTGCTTCCTCTCATCCCCTTTACGTTTCCGCATTTACTCTATTGCAATCTTTGTTTTCCTCTACCTTCCTAGAATAGTATCATGCTAGGATTGGCTATAGGTTACAAACCTTCTTTTGAAATGGGAGTTTCACACTAGAACAACCCTAGTATGTTCTCGTTTACCTTTGTGCAAAAATAGTGAAGCCATAGGTTAAGGTTTTAAGTTGCCTAATTCACCCCTCCCCCTCTTAGGCTAACGAGCATCCGATTCCTTACAAGCTCCCACAATGTCCCGGCTCGACCTTGGTTTTGTGGCTCGACCAAGAAACCATCCACCGACTTCATCATGCTGTTCTTGCCACCATGCGGCTCGCACTTGACCTTGCTAGCCACCGGGTCCCTCGAACGTAGCCTACTCGTCTTCTCCACACCTGGAGGCCTCATCGTCAACGACCTTTCATGCTTGTTCTTCGCCTGCACCAACACGAGTCAAGCCGCAACCTGCACCTGCAATACTTAGCCAAGAAATAGTCCAAACAACATTGTCAATCACTCATCACACCAGGAAGCGACCATCCACCGGTCCTCTAACCACACATGGTCCTCAATCTCCCCCTTGATGAGTGCATTGAAAACACACACATTTAGGAATTAGAGAGAAAAGGAATAAGAAAAGAAATGAATAAAAAGAAACTCCAACAAGCGATCAAAAGCCAAAGAAAGGCAAAGAGCAAGATCACTTGAGGAAGACAAGTCTCAGACCCCTTAGGCAAGGGCAATGGCTCGACACATCCGAGACAAAACCATGCTCAAACAAAGAGAACAAACCACCAAAACATACAAGAGCTCCCCCTGCACATATGCATGCTCCCTCTGAACAAGTGCCAGCCATGGCCACAAACCGGTCAGGCCGGTTCCCAAAACCGATCCGGCCGGTTCCACCAAAACCAGTCAGGCCGGTTACCAAAATCGGTCAGACCGATTTGGTACAACAGACTACACCCCCCAAAAGCCAAAAATGCAAAAGAAATGCACAAACTCCCCCTTGACTATTGTGATAGGTTCCAGGGATGCAATGCAACTTTTCTCCACCTTTCTTTCTCCCCCTTTTTGCCAATGCATGAGTCAAGGCTCAAATTTGAAATTATGCAACCTAGAGATTCTCAAGTATACAAAATGCATCACAAGATGCTACACATATCCAAATGAGCAAATTTGATACTCTACAGCTTCGTAATGACATTAACTTCATGATTACCAAGTTTCACAACCATTGGACTAAGCTAAGATAAAATTTAGCAATTTTACGAAAATGTACCTTCTCATGAGCAATGTCCTAAACATGAGTAAAACATGTCAAAATGGAAAAGCCACACAAACTTCATTCTAGGACAACCATTCTAATGATAATACCAACACAAACACCCACAAGCACCTCATGTCATGTCAAAGCCACCGAGCCATGTGCCTACTTGTATATATGAGACTTCTCATTGGTAGGCATCATGCAATGGTTTAGCACCCAAAGCAATTTAAATTTAGCACATATGACATGTGAGCACATTTTCCAAGCAATTTACATTTCATTTTCAGATTCATATTTGCTACAGGAAATGCCTTTGCGACAAAAAGGAACTTATGCCCCTCCAAAAGATAAAACATGAGGGCTAAATATTCATGATGGCAAATGAGCCTTTGGCCCCATATGATCAAAATAAGCTATCCAACCACAAATTAAGCATAGCCAAGCCACTAGAACATGTTAAGATCATATAAAGGCATTTTCTCACAAGACAGCATACATGTGACATTTTTCAAAAACATAGCTATCAACCATGGATATAAATCAAGATCATCAAGAGCTAAGCCAAACTAACCATAGCATACCAAGCTAGCTCACAAGATCAAATATAGCACATCATGGTGAACAATGTATATGAGAGAAGCTTTTCCTACAAAATGCATATGATACAAAATGCATGCAATCTAAGATGCAAGGATGCCTATACATCATGTTACATATGCCATGCCAAATGCAAGAAATGCATAAAGGAAAGCTATACGTATGCTACAAAGGAGCTCCAACACATCAACTCAAGACATCAAACAAACACCAAGCTCCCCCCGCAAACGAGTGAAAGTTGCTTGATCTAGGGGTTTGGTGAAAATATCGGCTAGTTGGTCATGTGTGGGTACATGGATCAAAGCTATCTTCCCTTTCTCTAGATTGTCTCTCAGAAAATGATACCTCACTTCTATGTGCTTGGTTTTGGAATGGAGCAATGGGTTCTTTGCAATGCTTATGGCACTGGTGCTGTCACATTGAAGTGGGACATGGGTATACTCCTCACCAAAATCACTCATGGTGTATGTGATCCAAAGGAGCTGAGAGAAACAACTAGCAGGAGCAATGTCCTCTCCCTCGATAGTGGATTGAGCAACACTCGACTGTTTGCGGGAAGACTAAGACACCAAAGAAGATCCCAAGAACTGGCAAGTCCAAGATGTGGACTTCCTATCCAACCGACACCCGGCAAAATCCGCGTCTCAAAAACCATGAAGCACCAAAGAAGAGGACGCGGAGTACCAAAGACCAAAGTTGGGAGTGTGATGCAAGTACCTGAATATGTGCTTGACCGCTTGCCGATGCGAAGTCCTTTGAGATGCTTGAAAATGAGCACACAGACATACAGAGAACTGGATGTCCGGCCTCATCGCCGTCAAGTAGAGGAGTGACCCGATCATGCTCCGGTACTCCTTTTGGTCCATGTGTTCACCTTCCTCATCCGCATCAAGACCTGTAGTCGTACTCATAGGTGTTGTCATGGCCTTGGAGTCCTCCATCCTGAACTTCCTCACAATGTCCTTGGTGTACTTAGCTTGGTGCACAAACGTTCCTTCCTTTGATTGCTTGATTTGTAGCCCGAGGTAGAACTGCAACTCACCCATCATGCTCATCTCAAATTCCCTGCTCATATCCTCTGCAAACCTCGCAACAAGAGAGTTAGACGAGCCACCAAAGACAATATCATCCACGTACACTTGCACAATCAGGATATCTCTGCCCTGCCTGAGAAGAAATAAGGTCTGATCGACCTTCCCCATCTCGAACCCTCTCTCAAACAGGACCCCCCTCAACCTACCATACCAAGCTCTAGGCGTCGGCTTCAACCCATACAATGCCTTCCTCGACTTGTACACCCGGTGGGGGTACTTCTCACTCTCAAACCCCGGTGGTTGCCTCACATACACTTCTTCCTCCAACACACCATTCAAGAAGGCACTCTTCACATCCATTTGGTGAAACTTGAACCCTTTAGCCACGTAAAAGGCTAGAAGGATCCTAATCGCCTCCAAACGGGCTACGGGAGCAAAGGTCTCCTCGTAGTCGATCCCCTCCTTTTGACTGAACCCCTGAGCAACAAGCCTTCACTTGTCTCTTACCACTTCACCTTTTTCTCCCTCTTTATTCTTCCAACTTTTCATGCATTGAATATACCCAATTATGATCAACAAAAGGTGGCAACAAAAGCAGCATGAGCGAAATGAGAATTGTTCCAAACCCTCGACCGTGTAGTACGTTCATTCATGTCACCGATGATCCTTGAAGCTGGGTCATCCACTTGTACTCGCCTGGGAGGTTCTCGCCTTGATGCTACCTCCCCCCCCCCTCAACAGTTGCTTCTCCTTGATCTTGGTTTGTCGTAGTAAGTGTGGGAGAGGGGTCGTCCATAACCGTAGTTGAAGTAGTAGGTACATGCTCATCCGCGGGCACCACATCGCCATCTTCATCATCTCCATCTTCATGCTCCTCCACCTGAAAGATCTCCTCGCCAAGTTCATCATCACCTGCACACTCAAAGACAAGCTGACTACGTGACTGTGTCTCATCGAAGGTTACCTCGCAAGTCTCCACGATTTGGTTAGTTTCAAGATTGAGCACACGATATCCTCTAGAGTGAGATGCATATCCTAAGAAAATACTATCGACCGACCTAGCCTCAAACTTATCCAACTTCTTCCCTTTCTTAAGGATAAAGCACTTGCAACCAAAGACATGGAAGTGACTCACGTTGGATGTGCGACTGTGCATCAACTCGTAGCAAGTTTTCTTCTTATGCACTCTGAGGTAGATCCTGTTCGAAACATAGCACGCGGTATTCACCGCCTCAGCCCAGAACCTTCTCGGAGTCCTATGCTTATCAAGCATCATCCGAGCCATCTAACACAAGGTTCTGTTTTTCCTTTCCACAACACCATTATGGGGAGGTGTATACGGACTCGAAAACTGGTGTTCAAGACCCAGGTCATGGCAAAAGGTTTCAAAACGAGAGTTTCTGAATTCTGAGCCATTGTCACTGCGGATTGCTCGTATGGCATCTCCGTTCCTCTCGTTCCTCAACCTCAAGACAAGATCTCGAACAAAACCAAACATCTCCCCTTTCTCCTCGAGGAAGAACACCCACGCATACCGAGAGTAATCGTCCACCACATCAAGGACGTACCACTTCCCACCCGCAGATCGCACATGAGCTGGGCCAACAAGGTCTAAATGGAGCAACTCGCATGAACGCTCAGTCATCACATCGGTGAGAGGCGGGTGAGAAGAGGCTACCATCTTTGCATGCCTACACGGCGCACAAACCAACTTTTTTTTCAAGCCTCAACCGTGGCAATCCTCGGACCAAATTGAGTTTACTCAAGCGATACAAAAGGTCAAAGCTCAAGTGACCCAACTTCCTATGCCACTTCCACAACTCACTCGAAGAACCAGCCAAGAAACAACGCTCAACACCAGAAGACTGAGAAAAACCTGCTCAAAACACCTAACCCTCGGGAACGACCATACAGACAAGGTCCCCTCGAGAATCCAAAATCCGAGAACCACTAGGCAGAAACAACACCTCAAAACCCTCATTCAACAGTTGGGACACGGAAAGCAAATTGTATCCAAGTGATTGAATAAGAGCAACACGCCTCAGAGAGATTTTGTCACTCACCTTAATCTCACCTTCTGACAACACACGCCCTCGCCCATTGTCCCCAAAGGTGATGTACCTTTTTGTCACCATCGGGACGAGACTTGAGAACCACCCCTTATCTCCGGTCATATGCCTCGAGCAACTGGAGTCAATCAACCAAATGTTCTTCAAGTCTCCCACCTAAAATTCAAAAACGAGCACGTGAATGAACAAACGACTCAGCACTAGGGTTAGTACCAAAAGAGTAAAACCAGTGTCGAGCTATTTGCTCAAAAGTGGGGTTAGCACGATCCAAAACATCTCTCATACCAAAGCTACCACCACGAACACCACCATGGTAACCACTATGAGGGAACCATCCCTCTCTAACTGGAGGAGGACCAAAACCACAAAAGGAAGACCATGGACCATCCCTCCTCTCCGACTCAAAGCTATGACTCCTCACATCCCTTTATTGAGCACGAGGTGGAGAACGGCTAGCAAACTGAGCACCTGCAAACTCTTCAGACCAACCACCAGAACCACGACCTCCTGAAACAAACCGAGACTCCTCACGAGCTCGAAAACCAAACTTGCCCCCTGCTGACTCCAAACCGGTCTGACCGGTTTCACTCCTCCAGCAACACCTCCTGCAGCCTTTACATTTGCTTCTGACCACATAGGTGTACCAGGCTTGTATTTTGGTCGGTCCTATTCTGTCCCATTAACACAGTTAAGAATCTCATCTTTACACAGAGGATTCCTGGCCTGGTTCCCCTTTTGCAGTGGAGATTTCTTGGGCTCCTCATGTTGCAGAGGCTGCTGTACTTGTTGCATCTGCTGCTTAGGGGGAGATTGCTTGCGCTCCTCCTCTTCCTGCTGGAGAGGTTGTTGTTTCATCAGTTGCTTATTCTCATGTTGCAGCTGCTGCTTAGGCGTAGTTTGCCTGGACTCCTCCTGCTGTTGTCGATGCTCCTACTGTTGGAGAGGCTGCTATTTCGTCTATTGATTATCCTTAAGTTGCAGCTGCTGCTTAGGCGGAGTTTGTCTGGGCTCCTCCACCGGTTGTTGTCGACGCTCCTGCTGTGTAGTTTTGCTGATCTGCTGCTGCTGCTGCTACTACTATTGAGCCTTCTCTTGCTGACACTGAGCTGCAGCACCTCCATTTGATGTTGTACCCCTGCTACCTATTGCGGCTTCAGGGTTGGGATGTCTCGTCATGGGTGGTATAATGATCCTATCCTTTGGCCATTGGATCCTTTGAACGAGAGCTTCAACTAGGGTTGCTACGTCACCCCCATCAATTGGTACAGGCAGAGGGTATTGACTCACATTGACCCACACATAAGTAGGTTGCACCACAACATACCCATTTTGCACTGGTACTGAATGGAAAGCCTTTTGAGATGGAAAGACTTTCGCTAGTGCGAGCTCCACGGTGCCATCCAAAAGGCTGCACACGGTTGGCTCTATCAGCTTATCTATTGTGTCCAGCATAGGTGATCGACTATCACTATGCACTTCATTCGCTTCGTCACCGCTGACATTCCAATGATCATGCTATCTTCCATATTCCTCCCTGACATGCGCATGTTCTTCCTCGTCGTCATGCCCATCTTCTCCCTCAATGCCATCCATATCTTCTTCCTCGTTGCTACTAACAGGCACTGGTAATTGGGAAGGAAGAAGTGCATTTTTCGGTATGTTGATGCCTGATAGTCTTAGAGCATGGACAATTGATTTAAATGTTTTGTCCGCCATCACATCATGAGCATCAAACCTCTTGTTCCTCTTCTTCCTGTACATTCCAGCGAACTCTTCACCAAACCCTTTACCCCAGCCAAGTGAACTGGACACGCCTCGGACCCGACCTCGATGCTTTGGAGTCTCAAGTGCTGCGGTGAGGATATCATCCTCCCTAACCCCAGAGAAAGAACCATCACTACCCTGAGCTGCAAGTGTTTTCACCATATCTGCTACCCCTACCACCGTAGGGTTACTTAATGTTATGCCCCCGCTTCCTTCACTAGTATTCTTCTTCTTCTTCCCTACCCTTGCCCGCAGATGAGGTCTCGAACGTCAAGGAAATTTGTCCCAAGGGTTCTGTTTTCCTTCGACAGCGAGCATTGCATCCTCCTCCTCCCACTAATTCCTTTTACCACGATAACCTTTTCTTCCTGTCTTGTGTGGCTTATTATGCAATGCTCTCTTTTGTTTCATCTCCTGGCTCAATTGTTGAAATGAAGGAGAATTGGTTGCTGCACAAACATGTCCCAGTCTTGTTGCTACAAAAAAGCATGCTTTAGAAAGGGAGTCTCCTCTTCACTCACACATTTTTTTTCTTAAATGGGCCTTGAACCGCCGTTGCAAGATTCCAAACTGTGATATAGCTGCCTTAACTTCCTTCTTGCGAACAGATTCTTCCAGATTGGTTGGGTAATCTAGCTTTTCCTCTAAAACTATGAACAGATGGTCATTCTCAATTGGTGAGAGATCATCAACCGCCTTGTTGATTGACACCCTCGCCCAAGCAATGAGACCACAGACCAATACAAATCTATCCCTCGCAGCATCTGGGGTAGGCCAAAAATTGGCATGAAGTCCAGTTGCAGTCAACTTGTCTTCTGGCCATTTGGTTTGTGTCCTTGACCAGCGGAATTGAGTACTACTCGTAGCAGTCTGTGTTGAGTGACCCTGTGAAGAAGGTTCACCGATGATGGGCTGTGATGATGCACTGAAGGTAGAGGAGTTTGTTGTTGTTGGAGACTACATAGATGATATGCCAAGTTTGTCAGTAGAGCAACATATGCAAGACTGAAAATCTAAACAAAATACTTATTAGATAAATTCGTTTTCTCTGACAGGCAAAGCAACTGATACAGTTGTAAATACAATCCGCATAGACATACAAAGTTCACATTTTACTTAATTAGCATACAAGGATAGGTGCTAACCATTTTGACAGGGACACAACAATATGCTTATATATCAAAGTAGAGAATAAATTCTTTCAACTGCTTCCTTGTCCAACTTGAGCAGCGATGGATTGTGTGTTCCATATGTCCATGCAACAAGAGGATAAAGTAATGGTCATGACATTATATATGACAGTAGTGAAACTACACTCACAACACATCAATGACACCAACAATAACAATATATATGACAGTAGTGAAACAATTAACACTCACAACAAAGCATAAGACAGTCTAGTTATCACTACATTACAAACCACTGCGATGCAATTCCCACTGACATTATGTGGCCATCAGAATTAAAGTATGCTAACGGGTCCAAAGCATAACTGTCGATCTGGTACATTCAAAGCATAGCAGAATTAAAGTATGCTAACATCCTTTATGCTTTTCATGAATTTGTAGTGCAAAAATTATAGCACCAGGAACATGAAAATGAATTTCAACATTTTATATAACTTTATCTGTTAGCAACAATTTATTCAAAATAGACTTGGAACAACAAAATCCATCTGTCAAATCCACAGTCAATCAATTGAAGATGAACTATTAAGGCATGTCTCCCTAATCCACCTTGACATGAATATATAGCAGATTGGGTGGACTACATTAAAAACCACTGCAATGCAATTCCCAGTTTCCTTATGTGGCCATTAGAACTAAAAGATGCTAATAGGTCCAAAGCATAACTGTCGATCTGGTACATTCAAAGCATAACATAATTAAAGTATATGCTAACAGGTCCAAAGCATAACTATCGATCTGGTACATTCAAAGCATAGCAAAATTAAAGTATGCTAACATCCTCGATGCTTTTTATGAATTTACAGTGCAAAAATTGTAGCACTAGGAACATGAAAATCAATTTCAACAATTCATGTAACTACATTTGTTAGCAACAATTTATTCACACAGACTTGGGGCATCAAAATCCATCCTTCAAATCCACAGTCAATCAATTAAAGATGAACTATCAAGCAATGTCTCCCTAACTATCGCAAATGAAGTAGTTGTTCTCGTGATGGTCGGAGGGGCCGGATCCACGGCAACTCGTGGGCTAAGGCGGCCGGCTCGTCGTGGGCTAAGATGGATCCACGACGTCGCCGCTCTCTCCCCGCCGTAGCTGTGCTCTTTAGGTTGGCCGGACATACGTCCGCATGCCAGTAACCGCATCCTCATCACCGTCATCACGCATGGAGCGGTGGGGCTGGAGAAGAGCAGGGCTGCGGCGGGGAGAGAACAGCGAAGGCGAGCGGGGCGAGTGGCAGTGGTAGTGGGGAGAACGTGGGTGTTGTGGATCTGTCTAGCGAGGAGCCGAATATGAACGGCGCGCGTAACTGTGTTTAATGAAACTACTGGCGTGCCCTTGACGGCTCTGTGCAACAATTGGAATTTCATGGGCACTATAGTAAATATAGGTGGTAAATTTTGAGCAGCCCGCGCACGGTTTGCCTGCTAACGCTGACGAGTGGGCCAGTGTCATGGGAGATGATGGTTAGTGAACCTGGATCACCTTTGTTGGGAGTTGGGTCAGCGGTTATCTTTTTATTTTGGCCGTTGACACTGACGCGTGGGCCAGCCACTATTTTCTTTCGAATGAAACGTGCTTCCCTAAGCTATTAGAGCCCATAAAACAGCACCTATAAAATCATAAAAATAAGAACAATTCATATTTGGACATTTAGTATTTGAATAAAATATCAACAGTCATACATGTGTGCCCAAGATTCTTAGAATCCGTTTTTACATCCCATGTTAATGATGTAATAATTCTACTAACATCTAGTGTGCTCTAAAAAATCTAAAAATTGACTTGCCAACATAATTTGGGTATCTAGATTTGTCTTCAAAATTTCAAATGGTTTCGATGAAGGAATTATATACTTGTGTACAAATATCCACATCTCTCACATAGTTTCCCAAAATGTTCCTTGAACATATATTGATGTCTTCCACACTTTGCAACATGTTCGAACTCATATGCATTTGAAAACTTAACAAAACCTTGTGTTCACCTTAAGCTTACGTAATGTAAAGTTCCATCACTAATGGTTGTGTAAAACAAGTATTATTTGTATGTTGTACTTACAAAGAACAAAATAAGGTATATAAACATCACTCAACAAACAGAATGTACACTAAACAATGAAATTAATGAATAGATGGTGATTTTAGAAAAAATTAGAAAAAAATCAAATTTGGACTAATAACGACAAAGAAATACTTGTTACAGCATTTGATTGCAGATTAAAAGGAGAAATGGGAACTGTTCTTCATTTGAATAGAACTGGCCCCCACAGTCATTTGAATAGAAAGAGGAGGAAGCAGAGGCCGTCGCCGCCGCCATGCCCGCTTTGGTGGTTTTGACACCCAAGAGGGTATCCTAGGCTTCGTCGGCGGCAAATGAGACCACCGTAACCTTCGATTTGACTCCCAAACGTGAAGAATCAAATATTATCTATCAAAAAACTGATTAAAAACTGACATCCCGATAAAATCAAATCCGCGTTTAGTAATATCTAATAATTTACATTCAAGATAGATAATGTTAATTGATGCTTGCGCCTACTCCACGGCGGGGCGGAAGCTACACGTCCAGAGGTCGAACTCATGACGGATGCGACGGCGCTGCAGTCGTGGATGATGTCTTTGGTATCCGACCTGTAGGGGATTCTGGACAGGCAGCAACGGAATGTCATTGTCGTCACTGTCATCAAGCTAGTACCACCACGTAATGTTGTCGAGATCCTGCTTGACGAGGTAGCGCAGCCGCCGCAGGTTGAGGTTCTTCCACCGGCCGCCAGGGGGCGACGGGCCGCCGCTGATTTCTTGGAGCAGTGCCATGACTTCAGCATCGCTAATAAGTACGTGGCACAGGAGTCCTCAGCAGTAGCATCACCGATGAGCTTCAGACCCTTATCGGGATTCCGCTGCCTCATCAACCTCTCCGTCCCCTCGAAGCACAATGCCTCCGGATGATTGGCCTCGCGGAAGCACCGCTCAAAGCACGACCTGACGTAGTGATTCTTGCATGCATCACGAAGATCACACAGCGATACATGCAGTAGTACCTCATCGGAGTTGCAGATGCGCCTGAAGGTGCTGCATATTTTATTGCGAAGGTTCAGAAAATGGAAAACGAGCTCATCCTTGATGGAGTTGATGATGATCTTGGTGAGAAGTTCACTTGGCAGCAGTAGCATCAAGCACACCGCGGGCATCATCAAGGAGAAGGGGAGGAAATAGCACAGCAACGGGGTTTGGAATTTGAATGGCGACGAGGGTTGAAGTTGGCGATGCGTGGCTTGAACAGATATTGATGTTTTCCACACTTTGCAACATGTTCGAACACATATGCATTTGAAAACTTAACAAAACCTTGTGTTCACCTTAAGCTTAAGAAATGTAAAGTTCCATCACTAATGGTTGTGTAAAACAAATATTATTTGTATGTTGTACTTACAAAGAACAAAAGAAGGCATATAAACATCACTCAACAGCCGGAATGTACACTAAACAATGAAATTAATGAATAGATGGTGATTTTAGAAAAAAATAGAAAAAAAGTATCTAATTTGGACTAATAACGACGAAGAAATACTTGTTACAACATTTGATTGCAGATTAGAAAGGAGAAATGGGAACTGTTCTTCATTTGAACAGAACTGGGCCCATAGTCATTAGCGACGCGGGGCTGATAACCCGCGTCAGATTTGCTGCTCTCCCAAAAGTTTACACAAATAATTCGAGCATCATACAAAAGCTAATGTACTGCAGATTTCCTATTCCAACACTCTGTGCAAACTTCACCATTTCACTGCGCAGCCGACAGTCTTCACTACAAAACAAGGAAATTTGAAGCCATCCTTTTTCTACGTCGTAGCCGTTGCCGGTGCCTGAGCATGGCTGATCGCCGCGCACTTGTGCCGGAGGTGGCAGCGGTTCACCCCAAATGCGCCAATTCGAGTAGTGGAGCGCACGTGCGGTCTTCTCGCGCAAAGGCAGACACCCCTCGTTGCTCAGCCATCTCGACGTCGTACTACCGCCGCCTGTGACCCACCTCATGTACCTCGTCGTGGTGTCATCGGCGGCGGCACCGCTATTGTCTCTGTAGAGCAAGATGGCATATATATAGGCTGCCGCATCGTGCCCACCCTTGGTGGCACGCCGGAGATCATTGTATCCCATGTGTTCGACGAATAAGGCTTTGATTCCGGAGAGGAAACAAGCCTCCAGATTCCCGAGACCGCTCAGCATAGCTAGGAATGCTTTGTAAGTAGTGGGGTTCCACACCCAAGAAATCTCATCTCGTATCCCCTCTATCGACAAACGTCGGCCGACGTCGCCGTGGCTGCACACACGGCGCATGGTCGAGCAAGTACCACGTAGGCTACGGAGGTCAGCCAAGGGCCGCTCTAAGGTCGCACCGACGCGCGCCGCAATCTCAATGCAGAGGTCTTGAGGGAGGCCCAGCAGCAGCGATGACGGCTGATGCCGCGTGCTTCTTCCCGGCATGCTATCCATCTCCGACAGGGAATGGTGACGATGAGGAATAGGCAATTGCTATTTTTCGCGGGTCGAGATGAAGAGGCAGGGGATCTAATTGTTTTGGAAGGAGAAGATACAGGAGATTTGTTTCCAAACACGGTTTAAGTATGCAATGGAGACGACGTTTCGTTACTCCACGTATCATTTAATTCTATATTGGAATCACTACCTCTGCAGCGGTGCTCTCAGCCATTGACCTTATTGGGAACCTCTTCTCGTTTCCTGTGCTCTTGATCTTATCCCTTCCTCTCCTTTGTTTTGGAGCAAACTAACACCAAAACTAACACTTTGGAGCCAAAACCTCCAAAAAACTAACACCTCTGAGAGGTGGTAATTGGTGTTAGTTTGGTGGACCCCACCCCTTTCTCTCTCTCTCCCTCTCCTTTTTCAAATGTTTGGAAAAGTTAATTCAAATGCAAAGTAACACCTCCATCCAAACATCCAAGATGTTAGTTTTTTATGTGTTAATTTGGAGGTGTTAAAAACTACCACTAACAGTAACACTAACATCTTACATCCAAACACGGCCAAGATTATGTAGAGCAGTAGTGCCAAGAGTATTCACCATCTAGTGGAGACGATGTTTGGTTGACTCCACGTATCATTTAATTCTACATTGGAATCACTACCTCTGCAGCTCTGCTCTCAGCCATTGACATGCAACAGTTTCGCCATTGACCTTCTTGGGAACCTTCCCGGCCGTTCCTGTGCTCTTGATCTTATCCCTTCCTTGTTTTTTCTATAAAAAGGAACCGATGCCTGTCGGTCCTCCTCACTTCAAGTTGCTTCCTTCTTCTCTTGTAGTTCTAGATCTAGCTAGTATATGGTTCCTTCTTCTCATACAATAAAGCGAGTCACTTGCTTCCTTGTTCTCTAGATCTAGATCTAGCTATGGCGCAAAGAATAGATCTTGTAGGGCGCATGCTTTTGCTTTTATCTCTTCTTCCTCCGCCTCGATCTCTCAGTTGCTAGAAGAATTCTTGTGACAGGGGTGATTGGGTTGCCCATCCCTCGAACATAGCTGCCAGAAGAATCCTTGTGACATACCCCTTGCTCGCAGCCGTGTCCGGGGAAGGTAGCCCAGAACCTCCTGGCATCAGGATGAACAATTTCATCCTGTATCTAATGATCATTGTTTTCAGGATGAACAATCCTTCATCCTGTGTCCAATGATCATTATTTTTCCTATGCTTTCTCCCTCCACTCACAGAATGCTCTTGCAAACCAAAAGTCCAGGTTCAGAAATCTTTGTGGTCTCATTGCAAGCCAGGAATCAATTCTCTAAGCCATCAACAGAGATGGAGTTTATTCAATGACCATGTGCATCAAGATCGACGACCTACAAGCAAGATCGATGACCTACGAGCAAGATCGATGTGTGTGTGTGATTTTGCATATCTCATCATGAAGATAGAGACGCATTGTAACCTAGTTCCGATGTATCAATGATGACTATAATTTGTGTGTGTGTGATTTTGCATATCGCGTCATGAAGATATGGCCGCATTATAACCTTTTTCTGATGTATCAATGATGACTGTAATATGTGTGTGTGATTTTGCATATCAAAAGACATGCTTTTGTGATTATCTCGGTGCAGTATAATTTTTTGTATGATTTACCTACTCACTTGCAAAGCTTGAAGAACAAGCCGACGGGGGCTGGCTAAGAGCAACTCCAACAGTTTGGCAAATCAACTTGTTTCTCTCAGGATTTCTGATGTAAGTTAGATCTGGATTTGGCAAGTGAAATTATGCCAGATTGTTGGAGATGAACTCTTTTTTTACTTGGCACATCTTTTTAGAAGTTGCAAAGCACAAGATTTGCCAAGTAAAATTTGGCAAACACTTGGATGTAATTTGTTCGTGATTTTGCATATCTTGCCCATAACAAAGGCTACGCTGGTTCGTTAGTCCTCGTCTCTTGCCCGTAACAATGGCGATGCAGGTTCGTTAATCCTCGTCTCTTGCCCGTTACTGAACTGAAGCAAAATATATAAAAACAGAATATATATAGTATCTTTGGCATAATATATTACAAGCAGGATTCAAATTCCACCACATCCCATATATTACAAAAAGGATTGAAATTCCACCAATACATTGCATCCTTTATATTACAAAATCGATTCCATTTCCACCAATAGACACATCCTCCGACATTACAAAAAGGATTCAGTAGAAATCAGGCTTGCTTCTTCTTCCTTGATTTCTGTATATGGATTTTTTACTATGGTCGCTTCGCAAGTACGGTGTTTATTTAGTTCCCAAGAGTTGGGGCTTGTATGAAGTGTCAAAGGATGGAATTTTGTCAAACTAGTTGTATTCCTCCTCCTCAACAACATTTTCAATCCCCACAATCCTATTTTTTCCAGGCATAACCACAGACCACTTATTCTTTGCAAGGTCAGGTACATAGAACACTTGCTCAACATGTGTCTCCAGTACGAAGTTATCAGTAACGGACTTTATAGCCCGTTACCAATACGGTAGCGATCAGTAACAGACTTAAGCAGCCCGTTACTAATAGGGCATTGATCGGTAACGGGCTTTAGGTTCAACATTTGTAACGGGCTCTTTTAACATTCGTTACAAAGAATTTGTGTAACGGCCGTTTAAGAAGCCCATTACTAGAAGTCCACATTGGTAACGGGCATTGTGGATGCCAACCCCAGGGTCGTCCTGGCGCGCTTATAGGTAACGGGCGCCAAACAACAACCGTTACAGATGTGGGTGGATGTAATGGGCGTTAAGGGCCCGTTACAAATGCCACTTGACCAATTTGAGGTTTTCACGTAGTGCCAGGCTCTAGGCGCCTGCTTCAACCCATACAACGCCTTCCTCAGCTTGTACACCCGGTGGGAGTACTTCTCACTCTCGAACCCCGGTGGCTGCCTCACATACACTTCTTCCTCCAACACACCGTTCAAGAAGGCACTCTTCACATCCATTTCGGGCAACTTGAACCGTTTAGCCACGAAAAAGTCTAGAAGAATCCTAATTGCCTCTAAACGAGCTACAGGAGCAAAGGTCTCCTCGTAGTCGATCCCCTCTTCCTGACTATACCCCTGAGCAACAAGCCTTGACTTATTTCTCACCACTTCACCTTTCTCTTCCTCTTTTTTCTTCCACACCCATTTTGTCCCAATTGGTTTACACCCTGGGGGAGGGTCAACGAATTCCCAAACTTGATTCCTTTCAAAGTTCTCCAACTCCTCATCCTTGTGCGTGTCCAATGTCTCTGGCTCAAAGGTGGAAACAAAAGCAGCATGAGCAAAATGATTGTTTCGAACCCTCGACCGTGTAGTATGTTCGTTCAAGACACAGATGATCCTTGAAGCTGGGTGATCCACTTGTATGTGTCGGGGAAGTTCTCGCCTTGATGCAACCTACCCTTCAACAGCAGCCTCTCCTTGAACTTGAGTTGTCATCGTAGGTGTGGGAGAGGGACCGTCCACCACCGTGGTCAAATTAGTATGTACAAGCTCAGTCGCGGGCACCACACTGCCATCTTCATCGTCTCCATGTTCATTCTCCTCATCTTGAAAGATCTCAACAAGTTCATCCTCACCTGCACACTCAAAGACAAGCTGACTACGTGGCTGTGTCTTGTCGAAAGTTACCTCGCAAGTCTCCACGATTTGGTTAGTTTCAAGATTGAGCACTCGATATGCTCTAGAGTGAGATGCATAACCAAAGAAAATACCATCGACCGACCTAGCCTCGAACTTATCCAACTTCTTCCCTTTCTTAAGGATATAGCATTTGCAACCCAATACATGGAAGTGACTCACCTTGGGTGTGCGACCGTGCATTAACTCGTAACAGGTTTTCTTCTTGTAGACTCTAAGGTAGATCCTGTTCGAAACATAGCACGTGGTATTCACCACCTCAGCCCAGAACCTTCTCGGAGTCCTATGCTCATCGAGCATCGTTTGAGCCATCTCACACAAGGTTCTATTTTTCCTTTCCACAACACCATTTTGGGGAGGCGTATACGGACTCGAAAACTGGTGTTCAAGACCCAAGTCATGACAAAAGGTTTCGAAGCGAGAGTTTGTGAATTCCGAGCCATTGTCACTGAGGATCGCTCGTATGGCATCTTCGTGCCTCTTGTTCCTCAACCTCAAGACAAGATCTCGAACAAAACCAAGGACGTATATCGAGAGTAGTCGTCCACCACAACAAGAACGTACCACTTCCCACCCGTAGATCTCACATGAGCTGGGCCAACAAGGTCCATATGTAGCAGATCGCATGGACGCTCAGTCATCACATCGGTGAGAGGCGGGACAGAAGAGGCTACAATCTTGGCATTCCTACACGACGCACAAACCAACTCTTTCTCAAACCTCAACCGTGGCAATCCTCGGACCAAATTGAGTTTACTCAAGCGAGACAAAAGATCAAAGCTCAAGTGACCCAACTTCCTACGCCACTTCCACAACTCACTCGAAGAATCGGCCAAGAAACAACACTCAACACCAGAAGACTGAGAAAAATCAGCTCGAAACACCTGACCCTCGGAAACGACCATACGAATAAGGTCCCCTCGAGAGTCCAAAATCCGAGAACCACTAGGCCAATACAACACCTCAAAACCCTCATCCAAAAGTGGGGACACAAAAAGCAAATTGTATCCAAGCGATTGAACAAGAGCAACACGCTTGAGAGTGATCTTGTCACTCACCTTAATCTCACCTTCTGACAGCACACGCCCTCCCCTGTTGTCCCCAAAAGTGATGTACCTTTTTGTCACCACCGAGACAGGACTTGAGAACCACCCCTTGTCTCCGGTCATATGCCTCCAGCAACCGGAGTCAATCAACCAAATGTTCTTCAAGTCTCCTATCTGAATTCAAAAGTGAGCATGCAAGTGAGCAAACGACTCAGCACTGGGGTTAGTACCAAAAGAGTGAAACCAATGCTGGGCCATTTGCTCCAAAGTGGGGTTAGCACAATCCAAAAACTCTCCTATCAAACCTACCTCCATGAACACCATCACGGTAACCACTACGAGGGAACCAGCCCTCTCTAGCTGGAGGAGGACGAAACCACGAAAGGAAGACCGTGGACCATTCCTCCTCTCCATCTCAAAGCTACGACTCCTCCCATCCCTTTATTGAGCACGATGGGGAGAACGTCTAGTGTGACAACCCGCCCAGGAAAATATCGTACTATCACCTAAACCAATCCACTTTGGTCATTAAGAAATAATAAAGTATCATCCAGTCGTTAGTTGTCGGGTTAACGCCCGGTAAATCTCTTACATAGCAACAAGGATCGACATATATGCATTAAAACTCATGCGAAGACAAGTACAGAGACAATACCTGATTAACATCCAAATTTACCCCAAAGGGTTAATTATTACAAATAGAAGTCTTTGACAAGCAGTAAAGGTTTAGAGTTTTTAAAACAACGGAAATGAACTAAGCAGCAAGTGGAAACACCACAGGAGGCCAGCCATGATGCCTTCATTCATCGTCCTCCACCCACTCCAGCTCCCAGCCGGGCGGGATCGCTCTGGGCCACACATCAACAAAGGCATTACCTGGAACAACAGATTATAGAAAGGCTGAGTATACTAATACTCAGCAAGACTTGCCCGTCGGTGATAACTACTTCACCAACTCTAGACATGATAGCCTTTTTGGCCACTGGGTTTCTTTTGCTGAAAAGCAACAAAGAATATGTCCTTACTTTCAAGATTTTAGCACAGGTTCTAGTTGGTTGTTCTTTTCTACGTTTGCCATCTATTGCAAGCAAAATTGTGCAATGCAATTAATCAAGCATATTATTCATCAACTTCCATCAGTAGGGATCTCATTGCCAGTGGAGTAAGTAGTCTTAGATAACGGTGAGAGGCCGACAACCAGTTGATTTAAAACCTTGCAAGGTGGTCCTAAACACACGGTGGGATGTCCCCGCGAGGACATCCCCCAAACGGTTACCAAAACTCTTCGGATCAGGATGGAATCTTACAGTCCTTCGTGCAGGCTATCTGGCATACCCCGCGAGGCACCCAAACTCACCATGCACCACCGGTAGCTAGCCGTGTGACGCATCCCAAGATGAGTAATAGTAAGATCCCTCACCGCGTCATTAAGGTACTAGGCTTACCGGTCCCATTCCCGACAAGTGCTTAGTACATTCAAACACTTAACCCACAAAGCCATTGGACCGGAGCACACATTTCATGCTCGTACCACATGAGCAATCCATTTAAGGAGATCTTATGATTCCAAAATAAGAACCTATTCTCGCGAGTGTCAAGCATCACTCGATTTGTAACGGTCCTATAGTATAGCAGCTATCGACCTATCCTACTATTAAAGGAAAAAGGTACCTAGGGTTCATGCATCTAGGGTTTCATATCGACTCCTGAACGTAAATGCACAATCATCCATAGATAGTTGCATAACAATTTTTAACACTAGGTTAATTGCACCGGGGCTTGCCTTCATCAGTAGTGTTAGCTTGAGTGCCCTCGGTGTCTTTGATCACCTCCACGTACTGCAGCTCCGCTTCAGCTCCTCCTTCCTCGGCTTCCGGCATGAGCGCGTAGTTACCGTCAGGGAGTTCTACACAGAATGCAATGCAGGGTTCAAGTGGTGTGATAGATTAATTATTTTACCCAACTCTTGTTGGCCATATTCACCTTAATAAATAATTAATTATTAATTGTTTTTCATAAGGTTATGGTAGGCAAGAGTTTATCTCTTTACTAACAATTATGTATTGTTTACTTTTATTTTGGTGCTTTCATGTGAGGATTTATTAGTCAATCTTTTAATAGCAAAAGAGGTGCACAAAAAGGTAAATACTTCCATTTAAATTCTTAAAACAACAAGGGGTGTATTTATAGATCCTTAACACATGCATGCTTAGGATAGCTAGGAAATTAATTATATAGAAAATAACAAAAGCTAGCTACTAAAGCAAGATAAATGGATACCAAAATAAATAAGCATCCAAATGATTCAAACTTTCCCACACAAGGTCTATGGTCCAAAACGAACCTAGGAATGCAACATATACACCTAGAACTACCATAGATCTTCTGTTATTCATTTACAAAGAAAATTAAGCATATTTCAAGAATAAATACTTCTGATAAATAAAATTGTGATTAATTCACCAGGGGTATATTTTGGCATAGAGAGACAACATGCTGAAGTTAGGCACAAAAATATAATTATTTTTCGCTACAAAAAGCATCTTGACAGATTCTGCATAAATATAAAACAATTCATATAAAAACATTTACAACATACTTTGTGCAATTTTTGGTACAACTACTAGTCATAACATAACACACAACATATCCAAATATTAGATACAAAGGACTCCTAGATTTTGAGATACAACAGATCTAGGTTTTCCACATTTCTATTTTCCATGCAAAAATTATCAAGAAAAAGCATAGACAAGTTTTACAAAAGTTCTAGTGTTGTTCACCAGGAGTCTGACAAAATTGGATTTGCATTTTTAGATTTTTCTATGATTTTCTATGAATTTTCTAAGTCTCAGCAAAAGGGTTTTATTATTTGAGATGCAAACTTCTAAACAGGCCCTAGGAAGTTTCTGAGCCTTCACAGATAAGCCCCTAGTTTGCAACAAAGTCCCGCCATGGAGAGGCGGTTGCTCGCCGGAATTCCGATGGCTCCGGTGGCGGTTCCGGCCAGGTAAGAGCGCGGGGAGGTGTGCGAGCTCACCCTAGGTCGGTTTGTGTCCGAAGTTGGGGCGAAACGATAGGCCGGCGGGTGGCTCGTCGGTGCCAGGCAGCGGCGGGCGTGGGAGCCTCAGCTCTGGCGAGGTGAAGGTGCTGTAGGGGCTAAAGGCGGCCGGGGAAGCTACGGTAGGTGCTCATAGTTATGTAGATGTGCCAAAGCAGTGGCGACTGCGAGTGGGAGGTGGAGCTCCATAGCGGCAGTGGCTATGGCGGGGCGGCAACGGCATGGCCGCGCGCGAGGGGGAGGGCGGCCATTTAAATAGGTAGCCTCGCTTGTTTTGTGATGAAAGGATGACGAAGATTCCGGCCATGGTACGGCAGCGACCTCGCTAGGTGCGCGCAGAGGGGGGAAGAGCAGCGGACGTAACGACGGGCGGCGCGGTGCGCGGCCAGTCGGTCGGCACGAACGGCGGCACGGCACGTGGCGTGCGGGGACCTCAAGGTGCTTCGGTGCACGGGGTGCCCCGGGGAAGGCGCGGGCGGCCCGGACGACGAGGACGGCTCGGCGCGGGCGCGGCGCCCGTGGGCGCGCGGAGCGCGCGACGTCGCGCTCTGGTGTCGAAATTGTTTCAATGTGCCCCTGTTTGAAAGCGAAAAACTCCAAAATTTTGAATAGAACCCCACCGAGCATTGAATACAAAAGTTGTAGAGCACTTTCAGGAGAGTATTTTTCGTAAAGGTCGACCTATGTTTTTCTCAACGGTTTTTGCATAAATTGCAGCCAAACTTTGAATGCCATTCTGTGCTACTGAACAGGAGCGGCTGACAGTTGACCAAGTTTTCCACCCTTTTCCACCCAAAATTGGAAATGCCATCCAACATGAAAGTTGTGTCCCTTCAAAAACTAGACAACTTTTATATTGGGAGATATTGGAGTGTTTAGGTGAAATTTGGAGAACGCGACAAAAGTTTCAGAGGACACTCAAAGACTTTAGGGTTTAGGTAGGGTTTGACCGTGCCTTTGACCAAAGTTTGACCACAAGTGTGTGTTGACTTGGTCAACATGGTCATTAGGTATTGTTGGCGAGGTTTTCAAGGTGATGACCTAGGTTGACCATGATTTGACCCCGACCAACAGGTTTGACCGACCATTAGGGATGATTAAAAACCTAGGGCGTCACAACCTACCCCCCTTAAACGGAATCTCGTCTCGAGATTCGATTAAAGAAAAACAAAGTAGGTAGCAGAAACTCACGGTTTCGGGATTGCAGAAAGCCCGGGTATTTGGTGTTGAGGTACTCTTCCGTCTCTTAAGTCGCTTCTTCTTCCGTGTGATGCCTCCACTGTATCTTGTACATTCTTACAGTCTGTATTTGGGTCTTTCTCTGCTTTCAGTCAACACCCTCATGGGATGCTTGATGAGCGAGAAATCCAGCTCAATCCAAGTATTTTCTTCCGTGATCACCTCGTTTTCAGGCACTGGCATACCTTTCTTTAGTTGAGTCACATGAAATACATTGTGAACTACGGAGAACCGTTCCGGCAGTTGAATGTGATAAGCCATTGGCCCACATACTTCTATGTCTTCATAAGGTCCGATATAGCACGGAGCTAACTTCCCTTTAACACCGAACCTTTGCACACCTTCAGTGGGGGAAACCTTTAGGTACACATAATCTCCCACCTCAGATTGTTAGGGTGTCGTTCCCATATCGTGATAACTCTTTTGCCTCATTTGAGCTAGCTTCAAGTTCTCCCTTATCATTTGCACCTTTTCTTCAGCATCTTTAACTATGTCCAGACCAAAGAGTGTCCTTTCCCCGGCTTCTGACTAGTTTAACGAGGTGCGACATCTACGTCCGTAAAGAGCATCGAATGGTGCCATCTTCAAACTAGCTTGATAACTATTGTTATAAGAGAACTCAGCCAAGGACAAACACTTGTCCCAACTCTTATCAAAGTGCAAAATGCTTGCTCGTAACCTGTCTTCCAAAATTTGATTTACTCTTTCGGTCTGACCATCGGTCTGCGGGTGATAGCTGGAAATACGAATCAACTTGGTTCCTAAGCACTCATGTAACTGCTCCCAGAAACGAGCCACAAACTGAGTTCCTCTATCAGAGATTATGGTCTTCAGAATTACATGCAAATGAACTATTTGATCCATGTATAACTCTGCATATTGCTGCACTGAATAAGTAGTATGAGTCTATCCACAATCACCCAGACAGAATCTATCTTTCTAGTGGTCAGGTTAAACCCACAATGAAGTCCATACTAATGTCATCCCACTTCCACATAGGTATCGACAAGGGTTGGAGTACACCTGCCGAATTCAAATCGCTTGCTTTCATTCGGTGGCAAGTATCGCACTCGGCTACATACATGGCTATATCAACTTTCATATTGGACCACCAGAATTTTTGCTTCAAGTCTTCATACATCTTAGTACTGTCCGGGTGAATGGAGAACTTGGACATATGAGCCTCTTCAAATATTGTCTTCCTAATTTCTGGTTTAACAGGAACCACAAGACGTCTTCCAAACCAGATCACATCCTTTGGATCCCTCTGGAAACAGGTATATTTGGGATATCCCTCTTCTAGTTTCTGTTTGATTTCCTTTATGCCCTCGTCAATGCATTGAGCAGTGACAATTCTATCATAAAGATTAAATTCGGCAGCTAGGGCATAAAGATTTCTTTGCTCTACCACTTCCAAGTTAAGCTTTCTCATATCTTCACATAATGGGCCACTAACTCGCTCCACCTCTAGATGGTTGCAGTGGACTTTGCGGCTAAGAGCATCTGCAACAACATTTGCTTTCCTGAGGTGATACTGCACTTCCAGGTCGTAATCGTTAATCAACTCAAGACATCTCCTTTGCCTCATGTTTAGATCCGACTGAGTGAAGATATATTTGAGACTCTTGTGATCATTGAAGACATTGCAACGATTGCCCATCAGATAATGTCTCCATATCTTGAGAGTGTGGACAACTGCTGCTAACTCTAGATCATGGGTGGGATAGTTGATCTCATGGGGTCGAAGTGCCCTTGAAGCATAGGCAATGACTCTGCCTTCTTACATAAGAACACAACCGAGACCCGTGCTTGACGCGTCATAAAAAACTTCAAAAGGTTTGGAATTATCTGGTTGCACTAGCACTTAGGCTAAAGTTAAGTGCTGCCTCAATGTATGGAAGGCTTTCTCACATGCTTCACTCCACAAAAATTTCACTCTTTTATTGAGCAGTTCGGTCATAGGTTTACCGATTCCGGAGAAATCCAGAATGAATCGACGGTAATAACCCGCCAAACCTAAGAAACTGCGGATTTGGTGTACGGACTTGGGTGGTTTCCACTCCATCACCTCTTGTACTTTGCTAGGATCTAAGGAGATGCCGTCTTTGGAAATAGTGTGCCCCAAAAATTTCACACTATCTTACCAGAATTCACATTTGGAGAACTTAGCATAAAGCTTATGATCTCGCAAACGCTACAGGACAATTCGAAGGTGCTTGGCATGCTCCTTCTCATTTTTGGAGTAGA
This sequence comes from Cenchrus americanus, assembly GCA_947561735.1. NCBI lineage: Eukaryota > Viridiplantae > Streptophyta > Magnoliopsida > Poales > Poaceae > Cenchrus > Cenchrus americanus. The sequence goes on along the minus strand of OX387242.1, from coordinate 155,802,854 downwards.
TGAGGATATCATCGATAAAGACCACTACGAATTTGTCGAGCTCCGTCATAAACACGGAGTTCATGAGGTACATGAAGTAGGCTGGGGCATTCGTGAGACCGAAGGACATTACCATAAACTCGTAGAGACCATAACGAGTGGAGAAAGCAGTTTTAGGAATGTCACAAGGTCGAATTTTGATTTGGTGGTAACCATAATGAAGATCGATCTTGGAGAAAACTTTGGCTCTAGCCAACTGATCGAAAAGGACATCGATTTGGGGAAGAGGATATTTGTTCTTGATGGTTACTGCATTGAGCGGTCTGTAGTCAACACATAGCCTCAAGCTACCATCTTTCTTTTTGAAAAGAGAGAGCAGGACAACCCCGAGGAGAAGAACTCGGGCCAATATAGCCCTTATCTAACAGCTCCTGGAGTTGGTATTTCAGTTCATCTAGTTCTTTGGGAGGCATACGATAAGGTCGTTTAGAACGGGTGTAGTACCCGGTTGGAGTTCAATTACAAACTCGACATCTCGGTCTGGTGGCATACCAGGCAATTCGTCAGAAAAGACATTTGGATACTCACAAACTACTGGAATTTTATCAACATGGGAGATAATGGTCACATAGGCACAAGAGTCTGCATCATCCTTAAAAGGTAGGTACAAGGTAGTCTGCCCGACCGCAGGCGAATTGATCGCTACAACTCTATCTGAGATATCTAGAACCACCTTATGTCGGGTCATCCAATCCATACCCAAGATAACATCCATATCGTCCAAATTTATGGTTATAAGATTTGATTGAATAGTCTTACTTCCCAATTTTAAAGGAACTCCCAAAGATAAGGTGTGAAAAGAGATATTTCCACCTGGCGTGATAATTTTATAAGCCGATTTGGTATGAGAACCCATCAAACCCAATTTACCCAATAGGTTTTCACTTATGAAACTGCGGGCAGCTCCAGAATCAAACAAATTCTTAATAGGAGTGTCATTGATAGAGAATGTACCCATGAGCACTGAAGCTCCTTCTGGGATGTCACTCATGGTGTTGCAGTTCAGCTTGTCTTGGAGGACTTGTACCATTGGCTTCTTAGCCGGATTGGCCAGCTTGTTTTCCACACCTTGATTCTACTGTTTAGGCTTGTTCTGCTTGGGTTTGGGGCAATCACTCATATAGTGCCCTGGCTGGCCACAATTGAAACAACGGCGATCCCCGGTGTTACGTGGGGGTGCATTAGACTTGGGAGTCTGCTGTTGAGCGTTGCGGAACTGGAAGTTCCCTAAAGGTTTGCCCTGTGATGGCTTCATCGTCCAGCGTCCGGTTGAAGATTGCTGGGATGGGTTAGGAACATTCTTTTTCACAAAACGAAACTTCTTGTTAGTTCCGCTACCCGAAGCAAAACCAGCCTGCTTCTTTTTGTCCCTATAAGCCCTTTACATAGCATCCTCTTCAGATATAGCCTTGTTCATGAGCTCATGGAAATTGTCTGGCTCAAGCAAGTTTAGCCGGTCATACAACTTGCCATCCAGGCCATCACGGAACCTTTCTATCTTCTTTGCATCGGTATCCATGTGATGTCCGCCATATTGACAAAGGCTATTAAAATTCTGTGCATACTGATACACAGTGTCAGATCCCTGGTTGAGAGCCAGTAACTCCCTCATCTTCCTATCCATTAATCCCTTAGGAATCTGATGGCTCTTGAAAGCTTGCTTGAATTAATTCCAAGTCACAGCATGCCCCTGCTGCATAGTCTTGAAATGATCCCACCACATTAAGGCTTCTCCTCGCAGTTGCAAAGCTGCGAAGTTGGCATTGTTTTCCTCAGAGCATGGCATTACAAAGGCAGCGAACTTGGCCTCGATTGCCTCGATCCATGCCTTAGCTTCCAGGGGGTCTTCCGCCTTGGAAAAGTTCAGGGGCTTCATCCCAATGAACTAAGCATACGTGGTGACCTGATTATACCCCTCATGATTGGCCCCATGTGGTCGCCCTCGGTTCTTCTGCTAGGCTATCTGCTGCTGCGTCTGCAGGATCTGGCGCAGCACCTCGGTTTGAGTGGCCATAAAAGCCTCCGCGGCGTCATGGGCGACGATGGCGGCAGCTCACTTCTACCGGTCGCTCCAAACCCGTTGGGAGAGCTGCACGTGGGTCCCACCATCTGAAATGTGAGCCTTTATTAGACACATAGCCATAATCTTACTAAGAAAGAGATGACAAGTGTAAACATGCATGACAAAAGCTCATTTGTGCATTCACATGACAAAGGCAGCAACACAGTCATAGAATATCTCGTATCCAACAGCATATTCATCGAATTATTCTTCAACATGGTTAGTAGATGCAATATCTCATACGCCTCAAAGTTGGTTATTGTAACGATCTGCACAACTTTGGTATTCAATGCGTAACAAGATTCCAACTTTTATGTGCTAAAAAATCTCCATTCCTAAGCTTTAAAGATTGTGTAACTCTTTAAGAGAAAGTACACGATTAATGAAAACCTTTAGCGCGCGAGCCTCACAAGATTCGAAACAAGTTGGTTAAACAACATCGAACTCATTTAGGATCACAACGTGCTTAAGCATCCCTTATTACAACATGATGGATAAAGGTGTCCATAGATCACTACAAGATTCAAGGTCTGAAAACACCACATTACAACAGGGGTTACATTGCAGTCACACTGCACAAAAGAATACTCATAAGCTACCTACCACAAACCATCCTAAAGGTTACACCTAGGAACACAATTCTTCTTATTGCATTACCCTGGCAACCTAGTTCCCGACTGAAGCACCACTACCAGCAGGTGAAGCTGGTGGGGTCGGTAACGGTGGTCCAGCCTGACTCGTCTGGTCAAGACCAGACTGTCCCTACTGCTCCTCTGGAGGTGCCTCCACTGGAGGTAGCAGCTGTAAAGCCACTATGGCCTGCAGAGCTGCTACCTACACCTCGGGCTCCTCAACCTGCTGCTGCATCTCGGCGATGTTCTGTAATAGTGTCAACCTCTCGATATCGTGAGCATCAGCGTCCTCCTGGAGGGTAGTAACCTCCACCTCAAGGTCCACAATCCTTTAACGTGGTCACCTCTCTTTAACTCCAACTGAAACCTCCTGGCACGTAGCCGGTCATTCTTCTACTGAATCTGAGTGAGAGTGAAGTTCAGCTGCTTGTAAGCTGCCGAAAGTTGCTGCCAGTCCAACCTAGCTGTCTCCAAATGCTAACCGATCACCGAAGCGGTGGTGTAACACAGCCCCTGGAGTGTGAACAATACGTTGAGGCAATGTGTCAGCGTTCGTGTGACATCTAGCGGTTCAGCTAGCGAAAGCAGCTGCTGAAGGTGGTCCATACGATCTAGCCAGGCCGGGTCATGGGGGCTCACAGCTAGAAACAACCCGAACAGAGAGAGAGACACCACTGTAGGGTTGTGGTCGCAAAAGTCCAACAACACCCGAAGGGCGGCTAACTCGACAGACTCGTGCCCACAAAAACCCCAGTATACGAAGCTTAAGTCAAACCAGTCGGCGTGGTCCGGGTGCGGTAGCACAGTGACAATCACCCTGCAACGTGGAATGCCTAAGCGCTTAAACTCGGACACCTCGTAGGTCGGTGGGGTGGTGTAGCCAGCGGCGCTGAGTGCTTACCACGCAAGGCGTGGAAAACCCTCCTAGTGCAACCTGTTGGTGCGGATCGTACCGTCAGCGTCGTACTCATGGAATATGGGAAAAGCCAACTGTACACAAGATGTAACACATGTCAGGTCTGGAAGAGAGCAACATGTCAAATGGTGCAATTCTGGCAGCTGTGAACAAAAATTCATAACTAAAAATCAAGAAACCCATTATTTCCCAAATTTTACAGGCTACTCTGCATTTTAGAACAATGGTTGGGAGATGCAAAATGTTAGGTTGCTGGTTTTTGAAAACAACAACACCTATATTCGCTAAAAAGGGTACAATTCAAGATTTAATGAAGCTATGACCAAGAATTTTTGTGAGCAAAATCTAGATTAGATATGGAGCAACTTTGGTTTAGATCACCTAGGCGGTGCAACAACAAGGCAAACAAACTTTACAAGTGTCAGTGCTGAGACCTGGCAGATCCGCAAGGGGGCTACCCAAGCGGTTGTAGGTTAACTAATGGGGGGATCAGGACCTAAGAGCTTAGGCGGTAGTTCTTGGATGAACTCGGAACTCAGCGAGAATGGCAAGGACACAGTGGTTTTAGACTGGTCCAGGCAATCGGAGAGTAAAACCCTACGTCAAGTGTGGTGGGATTATGTGGAAAGGTGATCTCCCCTTGAATGGAGCTCTAGGCCGCCTTATATGGCCGGTGGGCTAGGGTTTCCATTCGAGGTCGGTGGACCCTCATCGGGGTCGGTTACATATTAGGAAGGTCATCTTCCGTGATTACAGAGAGGATCCCGCGATCCTCGGGACTACTGGCGGCGCCGCCATCGTGATCTAAGAGAGGACTTGCCCCCGCAAGCCTAGCAGGTCGCCCGCGATTTGGATAAGGTCATCCAAGGTCTTCCGAGGTCACCAGAACTGTGGATAAGGTCTTCGGACCCACTTGCAGGTCGACTGGGCTTCTGGCAGGTCGTGTCCACTTGACAGGGACCTGTAGGACCCTGGTCTGTGGGGACCCATGGGTACCCATGTCTCACAAGCCCCCGATCGACGTGTAGGCGAAGAGGCAGAAACGAAGTCATGTTGAAGCGGAGAGAAGACGTGCCGGTGATGAAGTCGCGTAGGGTGCACGGGGATCCAAAGAAGAAAATCCTCCTGGGCACAGACGAAGATGAACACGAGTCTCTGGAGAGTAGATCAAGGGGGCTTGAAGTGAAGACATGGCGCCATGACTGCCAGAAGAATCCTCAACCTGAACAGGACCAGGCGAAGCCACCACACCCTCAAGGAAGGTCGAAACAGTAACTAACAAGAGGTCAAGCGGAGACATACCAGAAGTGTGCTTCCAGTAGGTTGAGGCGACGTGAAAGAAAGAGGGCGTCACACAGACACACTCGTAGGGTAGCCCCCGAGCAGTAAGGTGACCTGAAAGGTCGGGTTGATGCTCGAAGAAAGAATCCCCGACCTACGGCCTTCTGTTGAGGAAACAAATGCCCTTCTCTTGGAAACCAACAAAACAACAAGAATCTCCACACAGAAACACCAGGTAACTCGGGTTGTTGTCGCCTACCGACCAACGGGCGCACTGTGTAGGTGCAGAGCCTGTCCCTGTATGGAGATTCCACCGCCGCCACTAGAAGACAAGGTCTGAAAAGGTGTAATTAGGACTGCTGCAGACGTGCCAGAGCTGCTGGTAGCAGACAAAGACCTCGCGATCCACGTGCCAACAGTATCCTGATAAGGCCGCCACGCCATCAATGCAATGGATGGCCACCAGTGCTGAGCTCTTCTGCTATAAATAGGTTCCCAAGGCCCTTCGGCTGGCTGAAGGACCGATACGACGAACCAGAGAGGGGGAGTGAATGGGAGCTGATAAAAATTCTTCTCGAAGGAGATGAAAACTCCAACAAGACGAACACGGCTTCCAACACACGTCTCCGACTCACTACCCAAGTTGGCCAAGCCCACGTAGCCACTGGAGTGCCACTGGACCTAGGAACCAACACACACAGCCTTCCGACTCGAGAACGCAGCGGAACAACAATCCCCGAGTCTACAGACCCACACCGGTCGGACGGTGAGCACCACCGGTCGAGGCCCGGTCCCCTGCCGGTGAAACCGAGCAACTTTCACTAAGTGGCTCTACACCGGTCGGACCGGTGAGACACACCGGTCGGACCGATGGCACCGAAAGCCCCCAAGGCACCAAACGGGGCAACCGAGCCACCAAACGGACCCAAACTCAAAACAGCAGCAACACGGGACAACAACGAACACACCAAGACGTTCACCCGAGCAAAAACCCACAAGGGCTCGCACCGGTCAGACCGGTCAAGAGCACCGGTCAGACCGGTGTAGCCTGGGGAGCTTGGGATGAACAGCACCCGCAGGTCAACTCCCCCAAATCCAAATCTCGATCTCCCGAATCGCTCCACGGACTTGAACAAGACTTTGGGGATATCAAGAACACCTCATGAAGAGTCCATAGCCAAGTTTAATCCCACAAAAACTCGTCCAAAAAGGAGGAATCGAAGAAATCCCGCCGAGAGCACTTCCAACCCAAGAACTCAAGAAACCCCAAAATCGAGCACCTTTACTCACGGATTTGGGAGGGGAATCACAGCCCAAAGAACCACGAAGGGTTCCCACAAATTTCCCCCATCAAATCCCCAAGAGAAAGGTCCCGAAATCAACCCAAAGAAATCACCGAGAGAGGGCTCCGAAAATCACCACCAAGAACAACCGGGGAAAACACATCCAAACCTTGAGGAACCACGCCGAATCATCTATACATGAAACAAAGGTTCGTACAAGGTCTAGCAAGCCGCCCGATCATCCATCCCTCTCTACAAGATCTCTCCGTGAAGCTCTCTTGCTAGTCCTAGAGAAAACCTAAGGAGAATAGGTGGAAAATAGGAAAACTAATGAGCTAGGGTTCCAAGAGTTGGCTGCCATCCTCTCACCTCTTGGGTTATATGGAGGCAACCGAATGTCTAAAATGCCCTTTTCTACTAACTAGGGATACAAGCCCATCAAGGGCGGATTTGGAATTCTTGATGTCTTCACCATCGGACGGATGCCCGGCGACCGCACCCTGCGTAGCCTCGACGCAAGCCATGCGATCCCGACGCGTGTCCTCCGCTTCGAAGATTCGGACTGCGTCGTCGCACACGGTCGGACCGGTGCTCCTCACCGGTCGGACCGGTCCCCACCCGGTCGGACGGTCGGACCCACCGGTCGGACCGGTGCGGTGCTTCTTTGCACCTCCGTCTTCGGTTCTCCGGTCTTGGCTTTGTGGATCAACCAAGGAACCCGGTGGTTTTACGGTGAACCACGGAAACCCCGCGAACTCGGTGTAGCCTCCGCTAATCTCCACTCATGACTTGGCTCCCACGTAGTCTCGGCTCGACCTTGGTTTTGAGGCTCAACCAAGAAACCGTCCACGACTTCATCTTCTTGTTCATGCCATCATGCGGCCCGCACTTGACCCCGCCGGCCACCGGTCCCTCGAACGAAGCCTACTTGTCTTCTCCACACCTGGAGGCCTCACCGGCGACGACCTTTCGCGATTGTTCTTCACCTGCACCAACACCAGTCAAGCCGCAACCTGCACCTGCAATACTTAGCCAAGAATCAGTCCACACAACGTTGTCAATCACTCATCACACAAGAAAGCGACCATCCACCGGTCCTCGAACCACACATGGTCCTCAATCTCCCCCTTGATGAGTGCATTGACAACACCCACACGAAAGTAACAAGAGAGAAAAGAAAAAAGAAAGGAAACGAACAAAAAGAAACTCCAACAAGCGAACGAAAGCCAAACAAAGGCAAAGAGTGAGATCACTTGAAGATGACAAGTCTCGGACCCCTTAGGCAAGGGCAACGGCTCGACACATCCGAGACAAAGAAAAGCTCAAGCAAAGAGCGCAAACCACCGAAACAAATCTCGAACACCACAAAGAGCTCCCCTTGCACACATGCAAGCTCCTCCTGAACCAATGCACCTACCCCTGGACAAATGCATGCAAACCAGCTGAAAACAGGGCAGCTGCAGCAACTTCAGCTCACACCGGTCAGACCGGTCATCACCACCGGTCAGACCGGTGCCTAACATGTGTACAGGACCGGCCTCACACCGGTCGGACGGTGCTCTTCACCGGTCGGACCGGTGTACAACGAAACCCGAAAATGGCTCGAAACCACCTGAAAACCTTCTAAATGCGTCCGGTAAGTCATTTCAAGCTCAAACTTCTCCCCCTTGTTGGCAATGCATGAATCAAGCAAAAAATGCAAAACTTTCAACCTAGAGCTTCTCAAATAGACAAAATTCAACAAAGAATGCTACACATGTCCAAATGAGCAAGTTAGATACTCTACGGCTTCGTATCGATCTCAACTACGTGATCACCAAGTTTCACAACCATTGGACGAAGCTAAGATGGATTTTGGCAATTTTGCGAAAAACTTGCCTCTCATGAGCAAAGTCCTAAACATGATCAAAGCATATCAAAATGGCTAAGCCACACAAACTTCATGCTAGGACAGCCATTCTAATCATAAGACCATCACAAACACCCACAAGCACCTCATGTCATGTCAAAGCCACCGAGCCATGTGCCTATTTCTATTTATGAGACTTCTCATTGGTAGGCATCATGCAACGGTTTAGCACCCAAAGCAAATTAAATTCAGCACATATGACATGGGAGCATATTTTCCAAGCATTTTTCATTTCATTTTCAGATTTGTAAATGGTACATGAAATGTCTTTGCGACAAAAAGGAACTTATGCTCCTCCACAAGATAAATCAAGAGGGCTAAACATTCATGATGGCAAATGAGCCTTTGGCCCCATATGATCAATAAACTAGCCATCCAACCATAAATTAAGCATAGCAAGGCCACAAAAACATGTCAAGAGCATGTAAAGGCATTTACACATGAGAGAGCATACATGTGACATTTTTCAAAAGCATAGCTATCAACCATGGATTATTCATCAAGATCATCAAGAGCTAAGCCAAACTAACCGTAGCATACCAAACAAGCTCACAAAGACATATATCTCATTCTATGGTGAACAATGTATATGAGAGAAGCTTTTCCTAACCAATGCATATTATACAAAATGCATGCAATCTAAGATACAAGGATGCATTTACATCATGTTACATATGCCATGCCAAATGCAAGAAATGCACAAAAGAAAGCTATACATATGCTACAAAGGAGCTCCCACACACAAAGCTGACAAACCACCGGCTCCTCGAGGGGAGGCAAAAAGGGCTCGACACAACCGGCAAAAGAGCAAAGGAGCACCAAACTCACAAGCTCCCCCTAAACTCATGCATTAAGGCCAAAGAGCATACAAAGCTCACCTTACACACATGAGATAAGGCAAAGAGCAAAAGAAACCAAGTGGCTTGACCAAGGCCACACACTCGAAGGTCACAAAAACACTTACCTTTATCATTTCTTCACTTCACTCATCCTTGTCCACCATCCCCGAAAGTGATGCACCTACATGTCACCACCGGGATATGAAGCCGAAGAACCACCCCAAATATCAACCAAATGTTCTCCGGGCTATCCGCCTGCAACTCAAAAGCAAGAGCGAGAGCGAGCAAACGACTCAACACTGGGGTTAGTTCCAAATGTGTAAAACCAATGCCTAGCCATTTGCTCGAAAGTGGGGTTAGCACAAACCAAACCATCTTTCCTACCAAAGCTACCTCCACGAACACCACCACGGTAACCACCATGAGGGAACCAACCCTCTCTGCCTGGAGGAGGACCAAAACCACGAAAGAAAGCCAGTGGATCATCCCTCCTCTCCTTCTCAAAGCCATGACTCCCCCATCCCCGTAGTGACCTCGAGGGGGAGAATGCCTAGCAAACTGGCCTCCAGCAAACTTTCCAGACCAACCACCAGAACCACGAACTCCAGAACCAACCCTCGCACCTGTACGAGCACGAAACCCAAGCTGCCACTGTCCGAGGCCGCACCGCACGTCCGACCGGTGCCTCTCCCGGTCCGACGGCGGTGTAGCACAGGCGACGAGCACCTCCAACGACCTTCGGCTCTCCCCAAGCCCGAACCGACCTCACACTCGCCTTGGCCCCGGGCAGCGCACACGAGGCTCAAGTACACCATCGAAGGGTGGTACTTGTCCTTGTTAGCCCACTCCTGCGCCATTCTCTCCTCACGCTTCCTCTTGAAGCAAAACGCTCTCTTGTGACCATCCTTTCCACAAAACTCACAATGGAAACGGATTGATCTGGGTTTAGGCTTGAGATGAGGCTCTACACAAGGCTTCTCACTTGGTTTCTCACTAGGCTTTTCACTTGCCTTCTCACTCGGTTTTTCTCTTGGTTGGTTTGGCTTGGATGCAAACTTGTCTTTGGGTGTGGGTTGTGGTGGAACTGAAACATTACCAAATTTCCTTCCTCTCTCACCACTGCCCTCACCAACCTGATCCAATCCCAAAGCCCAACCGTCAAAGCGCTTACAGCTAGCAATCATCATAGCAAGCTGAGGTTCTTGACACGACAACCAACTCAGCGCTTCACGCAACTTATCATTCTCATCTTGCAAGCGACCAACACATTTTGCAAGATCCAAATTCTTCATAGCGTGCAACTCACATGTAGAGCAAGAAGTAGGAATAGGCACTTTCAAATCAGCCTCAAGCGAAACAATGCGAGAACGGAGCTCAACAATTTTCTCATGCAAACTAGGGCAAGAAGTGCAAGCACCAAGCAAAGTGGGTCTAGATTGTAGCTCAGCCAACTCAACCCTAAGCACATCTAGTTCCTCACACTTGGAGGCATACTTCTCCCTAAGATCGAGTCAAGTCGGCCCGGAAAACGGAAAGCGGTCATCACAATCGTTCTCATCCGAAACAACGGGGCTAGCCTTAAGGGAATCAATCTCAAGCTTGCTATCAAGCACCCGTGTCTCTAGCTCAGCCACTCTAGTCCTAGCATCCTCGAGTGAAGATCTAAGCTCCTTCCTAAGCTTCTTAGCCTCTCTAAGCATGTGATCGCGATTATCAAGCAAGTCAACCAACTCCTCATTCTCCTTGCGCAAAGAGGAGAGCTCATCACATACCTCATCCTCGGAATCCAAGTCCGAGGCGTCCTTCTGGCTTCTCTTGCTGCTCGAACTGCGAGCCATGCCGCAGAAGTCGTCCTTGAGGCTTAGGCCCGTCACACAAAGGCCGTTGAGATACTTGCCGATGTTCTTCTTCTTCCTCTTCTTGTCATCCTCTTCGTCTTCATCACTCGAGCTTGAAGACGTGTCCTCGGAATCAGACTCGATGTCGCTCGATCTCTTCATCTTCTCTCGAGACCGCGTCTTCTTCTCATGTCCATGATCCTTCTTCCTGGACTTCTTCTTCTTGACCTTGGACTTGTGCTTGTCGTGGCTGTTCACCTTTGGACACTCAGCGAAATAGTGTCCAGTCTTACCGCACTTGAAGCATGTCCTCGTGTTCCTCCTCATGTTCACGCGGTTCTCGTGCAACCTCTCGAACCGCCTCGTCAGGAGCGCCAGCTCGTCTTCTCCAAGCTCGTCGAACTCCTCATCTGGCATAGACATCAAAGAGGAGAAAGAAAACATCTCGGTGGATGGGTTAGAGTTAGCCTTTCCTTTGGAACCACCAACGAGGGCGAGACTATGGGAGTCGGTCGGTCCCTCGAGCTTGCGATCATGCCCCCTGTCCACCTCGGTCGACTTGAGCTTCGAGAACGACTCGTTCACCGTCGAGTGTCATACTTCTCCGACTCCACAATGGCCTCGAACTTTCCGCCCCAAATCGTACGATCCAAAGAGTGTAAGAGCTTGACCGCTCTATCATGATCATCGTACGGGAGCACGTCCACATTGGCCCTCATGTTGTTCACCACCACCGTGAACCTCTGAAACAAGGCATCGATGGACTCACCGGGGAGATGAGTGAAGTTCTCATACTCTCTCCGGTAGGTCGCATACATCCGTGCCTGAACCTGGGCGTTCCCAACATGGGCCTCCTTCAACACCGCCCAAATCCTACAAGACAAGTGCTCAGTGTGCACCCGATCGAACTCAGGCTGACACAAAGCACGAAACAAGTAGTCGACCGCCTTATTGTTGGCGTCGAATCTGTCTCTCGACCCTAGGGCAAGGAAATCCATCGGCTGGACATAGCCTGTTCCACCGTGACATCCCAAAGAAGCTGACCCTTTCCGCGGAGGAACGCACCCATCCGCTTGCTCCACATCTGGTAGTTCTTGCCATCGAAGTGTGGAGGACCCGAACCCCGTTCCTGGTACGCCATCCTTGGATCTTAGACTGGTTAGAGTCAACAAAGACCCGAACCGGCTCGATACCACTTGAAGGACCGATACGGCGAACCAGAGAGGGGGGAGTGAATGGGAGCCGATAAAAATTCTTCTCGAAGGAGATGAAAACTCCAACAAGATGAACACGACTTCCAACACACGTCTCCGACTCACTACCCAAGTTGGCCAAGCCCACGTAACCACTGGAGTGCCACTGGACCTAGGAACCAACACACACAGCCTTCCGACTCGAGAACGCAGCGGAACAACAAACCCCGAGTCTACGGACCCACACGGTCGGACCGGTGAGCACCACCGGTCGGACCGGTCCCTGGCGGTGAACCGAGCAACTTTCACTAAGTGGCTCTACACCGGTCGGTACCGGTGAGACACACCGGTCGGACCGATGGCGGCTCCGAAAGCCCCCAAGGCACCAAACGGGCCAACCGACCACCAAACGGACCCAAACTCGAAACGGCGGCAACACGGAACAACAACGAACACACCAAGACGTTCACCCGAGCAAAAACCCATAAGGGCTCGCACCGGTCAGACCGGTCAAGAGCACGGTCGGACCGGTGTGGCACAGGCGACTCGGGATGAACAACACCCGCGGTCAACTCCCCAAATCCAAATCTCGATCTCCCGAATCGCTCCACGGACTTGAACAAGACTTTGGGGATATCAAGAACACCTCATGAGGAGTCCATAGCCAAGTTTAATCCCACAAAAACTCGTCCAAAAAGGAGGAATCGAAGAAATCCCGCCGAGAGCACTTCCAACCCAAGAACTCAAGAAACCCCAAAATCGAGCACCTTTACTCACGGATTCGGGAGGGGAATCACAGCCCAAAGAACCACGAAGGGTTCCCACAAATTTCCCCCATCAAATCCCCAAGAGAAAGGCCCCGAAATCAACCCAAAGAAATCACCGAGAGAGGGCTCCGAAAATCACCACCAAGAACAACGGGAAAACACATCCAAACCTTGAGGAACCACGCCGAATCATCTATACATGAAACAAAGGTTCGTACAAGGTCTAGCAAGCCGCCCGATCATCCATCCCTCTCTACAAGATCTCTCCGTGAAGCTCTCTTGCTAGTCCTAGAGAAAACCTAAGGAAAATAGGTGGAAAATAGGAAAACTAATGAGCTAGGGTTCCAAGAGTTGGCTGCCATCCTCTCACCTCTTGGTTTATATGGAGGCAACCGAATGTCTAAAATGCCCTTCTCTACTAACTAGGGATACAAGCCCCTCAAGGGCGGATTTGGAATTCTTGATGTCTTCACCATCGGACGGATGCCGGCGACCGCACCTGCGTAGCCTCGACGCAAGCCATGCGATCCCGACGCGTGTCCTCCACTTCGAAGATTCGGACCGCGTCGTCGCACACGGTCGGACCGGGTGCTCCTCACCGGTCGACCGGTCCCCACCGGTCGGGCCGGTCGGACCCACCGGTCGAGGCCGGTGCGGTGCCGCACGCACCTCCGTCTTCGGTTCTCCGGTCTTGGCTTTGTGGATCAACCAAGGAACCCGGTGGTTTTCGGTGAACCACCGGAAACCCCGCGAACTCGGTGTAGCCTCCGCCAATCTCCACTCATGACTTGGCTCCCACGTAGACCCGGCTCGACCTTGGTTTTGAGGCTCAACCAAGAAACCGTCCACGACTTCATCTTCTTGTTCATGCCACCATGCGGCCCGCACTTGACCCCGCCGGCCACCGGGTCCCTCGAACGAAGCCTACTTGTCTTCTCCACACCTGGAGGCCTCACCGGCGACGACCTTTCGCGCTTGTTCTTCACCTGCACCAACACCAGTCAAGCCGCAACCTGCACCTGCAATACTTAGCCAAGAATCAGTCCACACAACGTTGTCAATCACTCATCACACAAGGAAGCGACCATCCACCGGTCCTCGAACCACACATGGTCCTCACTGGCCAAATCCGGAGAAGGCACCATGGCAACTTTAGTTGATAATATAGTCTCGCTCTGGCTTTGTGTCCGTCCACCCGAGTGTAGAGCTGAGGTATCATCACATGAAGCTAGATGAGTGCTTGCAAAGTTAGGAGAACTCCACCAACTTGTACGCATGTGCCCGGCAAAGAATCCAAGTGCAGCTTGGGGCAGTACATGCCATGACGGGCCTTGCAAGGAGAGGCCTAATATGGTGTTGGAGGTCGCTGTGCTGCATCGGGGGAGGTCGAAGGTGGAGCTGGTTCCATTTGGGATTTTGTGAGACACCCTAGCAAAAGGTGGCTCTCCATAGGAAACCTATTGGGGCGAGAATAGAGGTGGCTGTGTGGCAGCCACAGAAGGACCGATTAGGTGACTAGAGAGGGGGGGAGTGAATGGGAGCCGATAAAAATTCTTCTCGAAGGAGATTGAAACTCCGACAAGGTGAACTCGCTCGGTCGGACCCCCAAAATCACACGCTCCGCACTTCTACCTTCCGTTTGCCAAAACCACGTAGCCACTGGAGTGCTACTGGACTGGTCCTAGGAACAAACACTACCAGCAACCTCAACACACACGCACCCACGACAGTGGAAACAAGTCGAAAGCCGGCTGTCCAGAAGGGGGCGGTTAGACCGGGTATGGGGGCGGTTAGACCGCCTCCACCAGGCAACCGAGAAACCCTCTGAAACACCTCTTCCGACCACCAAAACACACCACGGTTTCACCAATAGAGATCTCTGGTCAGGGCCATGCTAGCTATCAGAAAATCTTGGCGAAAACCAAAAATTCACCCAAGGGCCTAGGGGCGGTTAGACCGGCTACCAGGGGCAGTCTAACCTCCTGTACCCAGCAACGAACTCCGAACAAGAACTCCTAGCAAACCACACTAAAACGAGCCAAGATTTCACCAGAATGCTCCTCTGATCAAGGCGATCAAACTCACAGAGAAAGATCCAGCAAAATCAAAGTTTCTTCGGAAAGGCCTATGGCGGTTAGACCTGGTGCCAGGGGCAGTTAGACCTCCCTCCCCTGAGCACAAAGATCCGAGTGAAAACCCAAGCAAACAGACTCGAAATGCTCCAAGATTTCAACCATACAATCCCCTGGTCAAGGCCAACATGCTACCAGAAGATCTCGGCCAAAATCAAAACTTTCTCCGGACGAGCCCGGGGCGGTTAGACCGCCCCCCTATGCGGTTAGACCGCCCTCCCAGACAGAACGGGAAAAAGGGGAACCGCGGGTCAACCCTCAACTTTGCATCACCCGATCTCCCGATTCACCCAACGGATTGCAGCGAAATTTGGGGATGCCTGGGTCACCTCATGGACGACCTCTTCCTCAAAGGAATTGCACCGAAACGCTCTCAATCATGGGGAATCGCAAATCTCGTGACCAAACATCAAGAACTCGAGTTCCAACGAAAACCACCAAATCGGAGAGCTTTCCACGGGTTTGGAGGGGCAAGATCACCAAGAAAAGAGGCACAAAGTCCTCATGTGTGACTCCCACACCAAATCCCGCAAAGAAACGCCTCCAAAACTCCGCCACGAAAATCCCAAGAAAAGGCTCCGAAAATCACCAAAAAGGGAAAACGGGAAAGACAACAAAAGCCTTGAGGAACCACGCCGAATCATCTATAAATACCATATAGGTTCATACAAGGTCTAGCTTGCCTCCCAATCATCCTACCCTCTCTCAAGATCTCACCATGAAGCTCTCAAGCTAGTCCTCTAAAAACCTAAGGAAAATAGGAAGGAAAATAGCAAAGCAAATGAACTAGGGTTCCAAGAGTTGGCTGCCATCCATCCACTCAAGAGTATATATGGAGGCACCCAAAAGACAAAACTACCCTTACCTAATAACTAGGAATACAAGCGCCTGGAGGGCGGATTTGGAAGTCTTCGGAATTTCTTCATCGGACTGATGCCCGGCGACCGCATCCTTCTTAGCCTCGACGCAAGCCTTGCGATCCCGACGCGTGTCCTCCGCTTTGAAGCATCTCGGCGCTGGCGGCCAGGGCGGTCAGACCGCTCCCCCTGGGCGGTTAGACCGGCCCAGGAGATCTGACCGGCCCCAGGCGGTCTGACCGCCCCTCTTGGGCGGTTGAACCGGCCTGGGTGACCGCACCTCCTCTTCGAGTCTTCGGCCTCGGTTTTGTGGCTCAACCGAGTAACCCAGTGGTTTTCTGGTGAACCACTATAAACCCCGCGAACTCGGTGTAGCCTCCGCCAATCTCCACTCATGACTCGGCTCCCACGTAGTCCTGGCTCGACCTTGGTTTTGAGGCTCTACCAAGAAACCGTCCACAACTTCATCTAGCTGTTCATTCCACCAAGCCGCAACTTGCACCTCCAATACTTAGCCAAGAATCAGTCCACACAACGTTGTCAATCACTCATCACACAAGGAAGCGACCATCCACTGGTCCTCGAACCACACATGGTCCTCAGCCACGACCTTGCCGTCGGTGGAGGGCTCCAAAAAGGTCATGATGCTAGAAGAAAGCTTGAAATGCGGTCCATCAGTCTAGGTTGTACTGCTTGCACCATGTAAGGTAGATCAGAACCTTTAACATGTTTGTATCTTGTAACATGGCCTTGAGCCAAGGTCTTTTGTAGCTTTGTAGCTGTTGTATATCAGTACTGAATAGCCGCTCATCTCTGTCAATAACTGTGATTGGAACACCCGAGATAGCAATGGCGTGGCTGAGGTCTCGGTGCTATTGTAGCGCTACGGCGACCTTAGGAAGGTCATAACACGCGACGTGAGTGCCTGTGACGACCTGGGTCGCCACGGCTGCTTGCGTAGTGACGCAACGCAGGGTCGTCAACCCTGAGGTGTAGAGGTCGAGATCGACCTGACAGGCACCAAGGCCACAGCGAAGCGTTGTAATAGGACCACAGAGATCGTCAACGAGCAGTAGAGCCATTAAGCACGGGGCTGTTGATATGGGGGCCACTATATGTCGTAGAGACCTAGAAGGCGTGTAGGCAACGGGGCCTAAGGGGTGTGAAGTAAACCCTTGTATGAAGAGGTCGAAGCGACCTTGGGACTGCTGGAGTCTGAGCGACCTAGAGCAGGTCGACTGCAGGTCGCTGGCAACCTTGAATGCAAAGTTGGATTTCTGATGTTAGGGGGCTTAAAGTAGGGCATAATGAGTCCACGTCAGCCAAAACCTCACGAGAAGGCTGGCGAACGCATATTCCCGCACGGGACTAGTCGTTACTGCCAAGTAGCCGTTAGGCTGAAGAGAGCCGTTGGACGAAACATCAGTTGAGGGTGCCAGACTATTGGGTCGCCGAAAATTGCACTGGATAGACCTCAAGGCCTAGCTGCCCGTTGCAGCACTGGGTCCTGATTATATAAGGCCACCTCGCGGCCCAGGGGCCTCCACTTGCTTCCATTTCCGCTCAGAGCTAGGGATGCTGCCGCCGTACCGTGCTTAGAAAAGCAAGAGCACCGCCGAGCTTAGATCTGCCACCACTGCACCCTCGCATGTGAGTGAAGTCGCTAGTGACCGTTAGATCCAAGAGCATCAGGTTCGAAGAAGGCAAGACGGAGAAGCCGGCGATCACTGATCCAAGCACCATCTGGGAGACATCGACGGTGACTGAAGATTAGATTCAGTCACTGGTCGACCGCGGGCTGCTGCGACCAAAGTCGCAGGTCGGGTGGAGACCGGCAGCGGGAGATGCTTTCCCGACTGAGGGCACCGGCGAGACAGTCATGTTCATCGTGCACATCGAGCGTGGATTCGGCGTCCCCGCAGGCGACTTCCTGCGTGAGCTAGTGCAGTTCTACCGAATCGAGTTGGTGCATCTGGCGCCCAACTCGATCATGATCATCGCGACCTTCATCCACCTCTGCGAGGCCTTCCTCGGCATCACTCCTCTCTTCCACCTCTGGCACCACTTCTTCGAGCTGAAGAAGACGGGCAAGGGGGTGGTCGTCCGCATTGTCAGCTTCTTGTTATGTCGGAACATGAAGTCGAAGTACATCGACCTGGCACTCCCCGACAACACCACCGGCTGGAAGCAGGGGTGGTTCTATCTCGACAATCCTGCACCGGCGTTGAAGTCAAGGACGAGCAGAATTCCGGTCGTGGCCCCGGAATGGACCAACGAGCTGGCGATGCTGAACACCCAAGAGTTGAAGCCCTTGCTGGATGACCTGGAGCAGCTCAAGGCGGAGGGGCTGACCGGCGCCGTGGTGGCCATCAACTTCTGCCGCTATCTCATCCAGCCTCTCCAGGCCCGGGCCCATCTGTCCTTCGAATATTGGGGGCAATCCGACCCGACCCGAGTCGCACAGAGCAAGGTCTCCAAGGCAGAGATGATAGCCCACGCGAAGAACATCTTCGGCGGGTGGATCCGCAACAACACTACAAGAAACTATTTAATCTGTGACGCATTCTACGCAACGTTTTCAGAAAACATCACGAATGTGAATGCAGCCCAGAGCACTATGATGATTTGTTAAATTCGTCACGATTCTATGACGTATTCCTGTTTTTCGTCACTGATGTGCATTGAAGCCCAAAACACTGCGACGATTTTTTTAATTTGTCGCAATTCTACGACGTATTCCTATTTTTCGTCATGGATGTGCATCGATGGATATTGAAGCCCAAACCATCGCGACGATTTGTTAAATTCGTCGCAATACGGCCCACAACACCACGAAGTTTGAGTAGATTCGTCGCGATCCGTAAAAAAACAGCCACCTCACAAGCACCTAGGACCCACCACACTGCCACGCAGATGCCACCTCACTCAGGCGCCACGTCACCACCACGTGAGCGCCCAGGGTCCACCACACTACACACAGGCGCCACCTCACCCAGGCGCCACATCACCACCACGCGAGCGATAAGGGCCCACCACACTGCCATGCAGGCGCCACCTCACTGCCACACAAGCATCTAGGGACCACCTCACTGCCATGCAAGTGTCACCTAACCCAGGCACCACGTCACCACCACGCGAGCGTTAAGGACCCACCACACTGCCATGCAGGCGCCACCTAACCCAGACGCCACCTCACTGCCACACAAGCATCTAGGGCCCACCTAAAAAAAATGAAAACCTGCAGCCCAGGGGACTCGAACCCCAAACCTCACACTTCAACCCGAGCGGTCCTACCACTAGGCTACCAATGTGTTTGTGACCATATCTAAGATTTAAATGCCTTTGAACCTATCTACCTAGAGGCTGCAGTCTGGGCCGTTTGTGTGCCACATTGGCCCAGCACTGGCCCAGTGCACACCACATTAATATGGGCCGCAAGCGCCATTTTGGCCCAGCTGTAGCTGACCTTTATAATTAACCCAAATGCAAAAAATGTCCAAATGCAAAAAATGTGGTGTTGGTGGGATTCGAACACAGGTTGTGGAGATAAGATTGCAGCACCTTACCACTATGCTATGCTGATGTTGACGATATAGAGTGGCAATAAACATTTCATATATCGACCGCTGGAGCTTTAGGACCACGTGCAGCACTGGATTGGTCGAGTTGCTTTGCAGGGACCACGTGGCGCACCGTGAGCTCGTTTCCTTCATCGTTTTTTTCTTTTTAATGTATAATTAAAATTTGAAACTAGTGTTTCTCGGTCATAGTAACTCCAAATTCATTGATTCACGATATTTCATCCAATATCGTTCTTTTGCATATAAATAGCTATTTCATTTATTTTTTATACAATTTCTTTTCTTGTACTGAAAGAGAATAAATAAAAGATATTTTTTCATAACAAATGGTAACATAAGTTCATATTTTCTATTGTTATGATACACATAAGGTTGTAGCCAAGTTTGAGATTCATATGACCCGAAAATGTAAACACCACTCAAATCTCAAAGTTTGTGTTGAGTTATTAGAAACTATGTCAGAGATCTATCTATTTGCGAGTAGTGTGTGTCATCACTTCGTTGAAACCACTTAAACTTTTTATGGCAAGATTGTGGACCAAAAACATGTTGTTATGCAAATTTGTAGAATTTTTTGACCAAATTCAAATATTATGTGATTATTCTGTTCTACTTTTGACATTAAAGTTTGAAAGTTCCTTATAACTCAAATTGAATTTCTCATCAGTCTCCTAGATGTGGCTAAATGGACCTTAGGCACCTAAATATAGTTTTTCTGAATTTTTTTAATCTTATTAGAGGTGCATATAAGTCAATTTGGAATTACTTCCGGTAAACATGTAGAAATTCATTTAAATGATAGAAATAAGCAAATCTTCTTGAAAATTCTTGAAACTCCTTAGTGACAACTTACATGTTGTATTTTACATATGAAAAATGTTTTGAGGGTATGTAAGATAATAGTTTTTTCAAGTTACTTCACAAGGGTGTCTTAATTAGGTATTTAAAAAATAGAAAAATAACAATGTGAGGGATGTATCTATTTATGAACAACAATAGTCTCATACAAAGACAAAATAAGATTTTGACCAAAGTGGAGCTGGATACGACTTCAACAATGTTATGAGGTGTTCAAACTTCAAAGATTTGTGTATAGTTATAAGAAACTATGTGAGAGATGTTCCTGTTTGTGAACACCCATAATAACACTTTATTAGAATCATCTGATTTCTTTACAACAGGATTATATGCTTAAAATATCATTCTATGTCAATTTGTGGAATGTTTTGAACAAATTTAAGTACCATTATCATTATTTTACAACAAGGTTACTAGTAGAAGTTCGAGTTTTTCCTACAAGTCAATTGAAGTTTTCGTCAATCTCCTAGATGTGGCCTAGAATGGACCATAGAAGCCTAATTATGATTTTTGTGAAATTTTTCCAATCCTATTGGAAGTACACATAGTTCAAATTGAAACTATTGTCTTATTTCAAATAAATGAAAAAAGAAAAAGAAAAAAATTAAGCAAGGGAGAAATGTAACATGCCCGTTTAAGCCCAAAACAGCCCAATCATTTTAGACCGTTCATCTGCGAACAGACGGCTAAAATTGCATTTGCTTCGTATAAAAGGATCCCCAAACCCTATTCCACTGCCTCCCCCTCCCCTCATCCTCCTCCTGCCACCCGTTCCATCTTCTTCTCCTGGCCTCTCCCTCTCCCTGCTCAGATCCACCGCGCATGGAGCAGAGGAGCTGAGTCGGAGTTCCAGCATCACCCCTCCCAGGCTGCAGCCTCTTCCCGTCGACCCCGTCGCTACCTCTCCTAGTCTCCTCGCTACTCCCATCCTAGGCCGCCGCCGCCGACTCATCCCACCCCCACCTCACCGCGCCGCCACCGCACTCCCTCCCTTCCACCCCGTGCTCCTCCAAGATCCGGGCACGGCGGGCCTAGGTCTAGCTGCCGCGAACCCAGATCCGGCCATGCGGGTGCTCCCCCTCGCGCTCGCCGTGGCTCTCTTCTTCGGGGTCACCGCCATCCTCATCTACCTCTCCGGCCTCTCCTCATGTAATGCCGCCCAGCCCGTGGATTCATGTGATGAAGTACCAGCATAGCAAGGGGAAGCTCGTGCTCAAGGTCACCGACGACCGCGAGGTACCGTGCGTGACTTGTTCACTAAGATCTCCCTTTTGCGTTGTTGCCTGTTGGTTCGGGACATGGATGGACGCCCGGCTGCTAGATGGTGTGTTCGCTAGGGCAGCTGTGCAATTGCGCAGATTGCAACGGAACTGTGCTGATCAAGTGTTACATATTATTCGCTCTATCAAACTTGGCTTCCGTTGGAGCAATCATCTTGTTGTTTTTCTCGAGGTCTATTGGGTTTTTTGATTGGGTGATGTGAAAGCTAGATATGATGCAGTATCCAGTATGTGTGTAAAATATGCTTATGGATTGCAGGTTTCTTTGTGTATTATATGCTTAATTGCCTCTGCATTTGTGTAGTTTACTTACAAATTGCTTTAGTATTCCTCTGGATTGTGTATAATGTGCCCATTTACCTGCTATTGTTAGTGATTAGTTGCTTCCCTGGGTATAATCATGAACTTGAACATGTAGGATGTCGACACAGGAGAATGGAACTAATCATCCCAATCTGATAACAGTAGGGAATTTGTTGAGGAGAAATTCAGATGCATACTTCAGTCCAATTTTGTGTTTCTGTTTAAGTAAAGAACTACTCTGAAAAATAATTTCTGAAATATTCAGCAATATGCTCCACCCTAGGATATCTAGCATTGCTATTGTTAAACATTTAGTGTTTGTTTATATTTGTCCTGAACATTTAGGGCTAGGTGAACTTAGGATTGTAAGAATAAGTTGTGCATCTCTATTTCACTGGTGAATAGTTTATTTATGGAATACAACAAGTTGTGATGGCTGTATGCTAAAATTTTGAAAGTGAACTCTTGTATGGAATAGAACAGTTGGCCATCAAATTTATCATACAGCCATCACAACGTAGTGTATTGCTGAGACTAGTGTTTGGCTGTCACGGAGATAGTTGACATACTGAAATTGTAGTTTCTTGGCAAGTGCAGCAAGTAGCATGTCTTGTGCCTCTAGCATGAGTGATCCAGGCAGTTAGAGCATTGTAACTGTTGTGCTCAGGAAGTCAAAGATAATGATCTATCCCTCTAGTGCTATCTCAACAAATCTTACTACTTTTTAATACCTCAAGGCTCAAGGCTGAACTACTTTTTACTTTGAATTGACTGATCTATTTGATTTTTAGTGATTCTTAATTTTAGTTTTTTTCCTCTGGTATAGCTGATCCTTGGTTTGTGTGGATGTGTTTCTGTGATCTGTGAAACTGAATTGAGTGACTGCAACAATCGATCTGCATTGTTAATTAGTATTGTATGATGCATATGGTACTTTTGCTTTCTCTGAGTTACAATTTCCAATTAGCTTCCTAGCTTTTCATGTTGTCTATAGTAGTTCATTGCACGGTTTTGAAGTCCATTGGATGGCAGGGATCATGTGTTAGTTCAACCCACAAAATCACCGTACGAGTTATGCCTTTTATTAAGCCTTAGTGCTGAATTGCTGGATCTATCCCATTGCTAGTGATGTTTGAGTAACACTAGTGTTAGCATTTGTTTGAGTATCCCAGCTCAATTCAGGTACAGCAAGGGCACCTGCAAATGTAAATCAACCTCTGCATATTATATTAAGAATATCTCAAATTGTGTGTGCTTGACCTTAACCGCATTAACTATTATGGAGAACAAAAACAATAATAAAACTGTTAAGATGCTTTCTTTGTACTTTGCTTGGCTGGTAACTTCAATAATATGTTCACTTTGAACTGCTTTGGTCAATAGTTTTCTTTTCCAGCCTTGTACAGAAAAAATGTGTTGTTGTTACAAGGCTCTATTTGTCCCTCTCTATTTCTCATTATTGTTTATACCTTACTGCTTATGTTGTAGAGATGGAGCTATTGATTGTTGAGACTGCAGAACAGGTGGCTATTGAGCACGGTTAACCGTTAAGGTTTGTTCAAAGGCAATTGCTTGCTAATTGGCCTGATCAGAGCTTGTGTCAAACAACTAGATGTACTGCATACTGTGTAATCAACAAAAAATAGAGGCTATGTGTATGTGGTCAAAAATGTTAGTTCTCTTGTTAGATTTACTTGCTGGCATGCTTGAAACTATTCACCTTTTTTTCAAGGCAGGTATTTCTGCGCATTTGTGACCTGTCCATTATTTGAGATGCCCAAACAGACATGGTTATGACGTTAATTTCTACTTACATGACCGATAAGGACTGCTGGAATGTATGTGCTTGCTTATTATTTCAAATTTACTAAGCACTGAATAAAGCTTACTTATATATCCATGGTTTTGAGTTTCTCATATCTCAACACTTTACCTTTGCTATATCCCTAAACTGTTGTGCCATTTGTACACATAGATGTTTTGTGATCCAACCCACAATGCAGTATACTCTGTTGCATGGTTTGTTAGCTTGTTGAAGGCAATGACAAGTGTTTGTCAATGTGCTCTTTTAGGTCGAGGATTAGATGCATCAGGTAGCAAGCCATTAGAAGTGATTGGATCAGCAAGCAGGAGCAGTCAAACTGATTTGTAAGAATCTGATCTGTTTTATTTTTATGGCTTCTAAGTATATAAAAGATCTACTGAATGCTTCGTAGTGCATAAAAAAATAGGTTGTGCATGCTAAATGAGAATGTTTTCTAGTGGTTTGGTTTATTAGTTCCGGCGGTTAACTTTTTTTGCTCATTATCCGTGGTTTTTGCAAAGTTTTATGCCCCTGGACATATGTAAATTGGCTGGGATAGTTTGGAATAATTTCACTCTGATTTTCTACAATATGTGTTTGTGTTTGGTCATTCACCATGTTCTATTAATTGTGTGTAAAATCATCGTTGTCAGTATGTAACTACTGCATATTAAGATAATCGAGTGGGTATTCTATTAATTGTCCATAAAATCATCACTGTCAGTATGTGACTGCTGCACATTAAAATAATCGAGTGTTACCCATTCCCTACTTTGTGAACAAACCATTTAATTTCACCTCGTTGTTTTGTCATTAATTTCACCTGTTATGCAATATTAATTTAACCTCTTATGCAATTTAAGTAGTCCATTGGATTTACAATTCTTTTTATTGCAAATATTGCCATTCCCAAAGTATTTCACATTTTGACAATGTGCTCTTTTCAGGATTAGGATCATATGGAAGGAACAAAGATGATATTTTATCTCCATATTTTCTATGCTTCTAAGTTTAGCATGTGATACTAGATGTGGTGTAATTTGTTGGATTTGATTGCCTGTGTGTTCTGTTTATAAGACATGTACACAATTATGATGTCATTATTGTTTACTATTTTTGTGCTGGAAATATAATTTGAAATGTGCTTCATGGGTTGTAATCGTAATATGAAATGTGATTGTATTTGGGCTGAAATGGCTGTTGTATTTATTTTATTGGTTAAAATGTGATGGGTATTTTTGGTGGGCTAAAATGGTTACGATGGGCTGAATTTTGGGTCACAATGTGGCCCACTTCTCAAATGGGCCCATTAGCTTAGGAGTTTCAAAATTCCACGTCACCAAGAGATGTCATTGGCCACGTCATCTCTGTGATCCAGTTAGCAGCCACGTGGCATGCCACGCTAGCACCCACGTCAGCAGCCATGTGGTACGCCTCGTCAGCTTCCAGGTGGCATCCACGTCAGCAGTGAGGTGGCGCCACGTTAGCAGCCAGGTGGCATCCACGTAAGCTTCCAAGTCAGCAGCCATGTCACATCAGTCAACAGCAATCCGTGACGATTTTATTTTGTCATGGATAGTGAGCTATGGGTTGAGCTGCTTGGGCCTCGGGCCACTCCGTGACGATCTAGATACATCACGGATCACGACGTTTATTAAGGGAATGTCGAGAGATTTAATCAATGACGCTCATTCCACCACGAAAATGTAAATCGTCACGAATGCTGATTTGCGATGAATTTTATTTAATCCGCGACAGAATGATTACGTCACAGATTAAATAGTTTCTTGTAGTGCAAGGAGTGCCCCAAGGCGCTAGGGATATGCAGCTCTGCCGACCCGGTGAGTCTTCGACCTTAGTCTTTTCTTCGATCTGAAGTTCTTTGAGTATACGCCTTTGCTCTGACGCGATGTTTGTATGTCTTTTCGTGCAGCACCATGTAGGCACCACTGCGTGACGAAGACCAGTGCAGCTACAAGGTCCACAGCGTAGCGGACGTGCAGGCGGCGCCACCTCCCACCGCCACCGCCCGGCGCTTGGGGCACAAGGGCTTTCCACATCAAGAACCGGCCCAGCGGACGATGCATGGTCGAACAAGAGGTTGAAGAAGGCCCCGCCCAAGCCTTGCAAGCCAAATCTTAGGCTGGCAACCAAGTAAGTCGGATGTCCTGCTCACGACGTGGCTTTCTTTTTCCACTGTCTATTGTCCTTTGCTTAGGTCGTCTTGTCATGAGCAGGGTCCTTCTGGCTACATCAAGGAGCGGAAAGAATGCCTCGGGCCAGGAGGCATTTGGGAGCAAGGTCCCAGAGACGCCGCTGATGGAATCACTGGCATCTTCAGCAGCCGACGTGATGAGCACGACCGCTGGGGCTAGAGCGAGGGTGAGGGCGGTGATCGCGGCACCTCTGACCCGCAGAAGGTGCCACCTCCATAGGGCATCATCGACGAGGGCATGGAGGCGGTGAATGACGAAGACCGGTGTCTCTACGCCGGCACTCCGTGGGAGGCGGAGGTCGTTACTAACCGCGAAAACCTGGAGATGTTAAAGGAGGTGGCGCGCACGATCGGGACCGTGCTGCTGGTGAGGACCCTTGCTGAGCTCCTTTGGTTCTTGCTTGAGTTACTTGAATACCGTGAGGTTTTACGTCCTCTATTGTGTCATGTGCAGTCTCTTGCTGAGCGGGCACAAGCACGGATAGGTCTGCTGCAGGAGGCGGCGAACGCACACGCAGAGACCACCGCGGCTCGTGAGGCGAAGCTGAAGGCCGAGGTTGCAGCCGCACGCGAGATCTAGCACATTAATGAAGCCATGGAGCGCCAGGCGCGCAAGGATGTGGACGACCTGAAGCAGAAGCTGGAGGACATCGAGTGGAAGGCGAAGGACGCGACCTCCGACCTGCAGGCTATTGTAGAGGGTACGCTCTCTTCATTGCTCTGGGCCAACTCCATGTTCTTTGGTAAGGTCTTGGTCACGACTCTTTGACCTTGAACCGCTGCTGGTGCTCGACAGATCGAGGAGGCCCTCAAGAAAGAGCTGGCCACGCTCAAGAGCCAGCTCACGGCCATTAAGGAAAAGTCCACGGAGACCTGGCGAGGTTAGCATCCTGCTTGTTGTCTGAGAGTTGGCCGACGTGTCGCGGTTAGTCACGATTCTAATTCCGCTTTCTTGAAATGCAGGTCTTGAGAAGGAGCTGGGCGAGCTCAAGGACACTGCTCAATACGTTATAGACCTTTACGTCCCCCAAGAGGAAGGAGCCAAACCCAAGCCGCTGATCGACCGGCTGGCCGAGGCCGAAGGTCGCATCAAGGGCCTGCTCCTGGACACCGCCAACCTTGCGGCGGCCCCGACGTTGTCAACCGTCAAGCACCATGACCCGTCGTTCGTCCTGTAGAAGGTCTCAGAAGACGTGGACCTGTCAGGCCTCATCAGGCGCGAAGACATTGTGGTAGCTGCGGGCGAGGTCGTCAAGAAGTTTGACTTCAGCACTGATTGAGGCGGTGCTGAAAGGAGCTTTTTAGACGTGGGTTAGGTCGATAAGTGGTGTAAATAAAATTGCATTATGAAAAAGCTTCTGCCCATTAAGAGATGCATGCATGTTTTAACAAGATGCTTTCATTATACACGTCGAAAGTAACTAGGTCGCAAGATAAACCCTCCGCTCACCAAACTCAGTGCAGGAACGACTTACCGATCGTGCGGCCCAATGTGGGGACTTAGACACGACCGATGCGCGGAGGGGGTCGTGGACCCTAGGCCTTTTGAACCAGAGATTTAGGAATGTTTATACCGGAAGCAGATGCTAACTGAATAGTAAGGACTTGAAAGCTTAAAACACGAGCAGAAATCCCTTCAGGTCGTGAGACCCTTAGGTTGGCAAAGCCAAGCCCCCGAGCGTTTCGTGACCTGACCTAGACCAAGTCCCCGAGCGCTTCGAGGGGGAAGGGAAAGGATCTTAAACTAAAAAAAAAGAAATTAAAACATAGGTCGGCAGAGGGGTTGCCGAACAGGGGTTCTCTTTCTTTATTATATTGAAATTATAAGTGAGGAGAGTACATAGCTTTATTTTGGTACAGATCATCTAAGGATAGAAGTGACGTAAATGCTCAATGTTCCAGACGTTAGGAACGCCTTGGACGTCGGCCCACTCGAGGCGGTAGGTCGATGGGCTGACGACTTCCATCACAATGAAGGGGCCTTCCCAAGGGGCAGATAGCTTGTGCATCCCCTTGGTGCTCTGGATACGACGTAGGACTAGGTCTCCCATGTTGAAGGATTGCTTTCGCACCTTACGGTTGTGATAACACCGCAGTTGCTGCTCATACCGCGTGTGCGCATCAGTGCGGCTACGCGATGTTCTTCAATGCTGTCGAGGTCGACCTAGCGTGTTTCCTCAGCCGCCCCTTCCTCGTAATGTTGGATGCGCGGGGCACCGAAGGCTACGTCAGTTGGGAGGACCGCCTCTGATCTGTACACTGGGAAGAACGGTGATTATTCCATGACCGAGCTGACCTGGGTTCGGAGACCCCAGATGACGTGAGGCAGCTAGGCGCGACACCTGGTCGCGTACTGTGAAGCATAGTAAAAGATGCGGTCTTTGACGGCTTGAAGCACCATGCCATTAGCTCGCTCGACCTGGCTGTTGCACCGTGGGTGAGCCACTGAGGAGTAGTAGACGTCGATGAGGCTATCCTGGCAAAAATCACAGAAGTCTGACCTTGTAAAGACCTTGCCCTGGTCGGTGATGATCCTATTAGGTACTCTGAACTGATGGGTGATGTCCTCGATGAACTTCGCAACCTCTTTCGATGTGACCATAGCGACGGCGCGGACCTCGATCCACTTGGTGAATTTGTCCACTGCCACCAGGATGTGCTTGTAGCCGCCAGGGGCCGTCTTGAATGGTCCCACCGAGTCAAGGCCCCAAATGGCAAAGGGCCGGATGGTGGAATTGTCCTCATAA
The DNA here is from genome assembly GCA_947561735.1 of Cenchrus americanus. Classification (NCBI taxonomy): domain Eukaryota; kingdom Viridiplantae; phylum Streptophyta; class Magnoliopsida; order Poales; family Poaceae; genus Cenchrus; species Cenchrus americanus. Next base: position 155,774,318 of record OX387242.1, on the reverse strand, counting down.
CTTGACACAACCCAAGATCCACCCAAATTCCCACCTAAGACAAATGACTTCCAGAAACCGGTGAGGTTTGTGAGTGAGAAGGGTGAGAAGCCTAGAGAGAAGCCAGAGCCAAAACCACCCCTTCAGGTGTGAGTATTGTGGCAAGGAGAGGCATCTTGCAGAGTTTTGCTACAAGAGGAAGAGGGATGAGAGGCTTGCTAGGGAGCAAGCAAACCAGGACAGGTATCGCCAGTCTCATGGTATTCCTGAGCCTAGAGTGCCACTTCCACGGGGTGTGGGAAGTGTGAGGAGTGTTGGCAGGTTCCCACAGAGAGGTGGTGGTGCAAGGTTTGAGAGGAGAGATGATGGTGTGCGTGCTGGTGAGAGGTTTGGTCGGGCTCGTGGTGGCTTTGCTGGACGTCCCCCTACTCGTCCTCAATACGGGTTTAGGGGAGATGATCGCAGCTTTGGGTTCCAGAGGAACTACGGACCATGTTTTCCCCCTCGTGGTGCTCGTACTCCTCCCATGGGACATGGGAAGTTTGGTGGCAAGGGAATGATGTTTGCTAACCCCTCTTTTGAGCAGATGGCTCGACACTGGTTTAACTTTCTTTATGCTAACCCCAGTGTCGAGTCGCTAGCTCACTCTCATTCTTGTTTCTGACTGCAGGCAGGAGGCTTGGAGAAGATTTGGTTGATCGACACCGGATGTTCTCGACACATGACCGGAGATAAGAAGTGGTTCTCCAGCCCCACCCTAGTGAAGGAAAAGATGTACATCACATTTGGGGACAATGGACGAGGAAGGGTGATTTCTGAGGGTGTTGTGCATGTGAGTGACAAGGTAACGTTGAAGAGAGTGGCTCTTGTGAAGTCTTTGGGTTTCAATTTGCTTTCGGTTTCTCAGTTGCTTGATGAGGGTTTTGAGGTGCATTTCAAGTCTGGTGAGTCTCGTTTGCTGGATTCTCGAGGTGATCTTGTCTGTATGATCATCCCCAAGGGTCGCATTTTCGTGGCTGATTTCTCTCGTTCTTTGGGTCCTCGCTCGCCGTTTGATGGCTGGTCCTTCTTCTGATTTGTGGAAATGGCATAGGCGGTTGGGACACTTGAGCTTTGATTTGGTTTCCCGCTTGAGTGGTCTTGACCTTGTCTGAGGATTGCCGAGGTTGAAGCTTGAAAAGGATTTGGTTTGTGCTGCGTGTAGGCATGGCAAGATGGTAGCCACTCCCCATCCACCCCTGACCGATGTCATGACCGAGCGTCCGACAGAGCTGTTGCATATGGACCTTGTTGGGCCAGCTCGAGTTCGCTCGGTGGGTGGGAAGTGGTATGTCCTTGTTGTGGTGGACGATTACTCTCGCTATGCTTGGGTGTTTTTCTTGGACGACAAGAGTGAGGCATTTGGTTTTGTTCGAGATCTGATCGTGAGGTTGAAAAACGAGAGGCATGGGAATGCTATTCGAGGTATCCGCAGTGATAATGGCTCAGAGTTCAAGAACTCTCGTTTTGATGCCTTCTGTCGTGATCTAGGTCTTGAACATCAGTATTCGACCCCTTATGTGCCCCCGCAAAATGGAGTTGTGGAAAGGAAAAATCGAACTTTTTGTGAGATGGCTAGGACGATGCTCGATGAGCACAGGACTCCTAGGAGATTTTGGGCTGAGGCGGTCAATACGACTTGTCATGTCTCTAACAGGATTTTATTGCGAGCTTTCAAGAAGAAGACCTGTTATGAGCTGATGCATGGTCGGGCACCCAAGGTGAGTCATTTTCGAGTCTTTGGCTGCAAGTGCTTTATTCTTAAGAAGGGTAAACTTGACAAGTTTGAGGCTAGGTCTAGTGATGGTATTTTTTGGATATGATAACCACTCTAGCGCCTATAGGGTGCTTAACCTTGAGACTAACAATATCATGGAGACTTGCGAGGTAACCTTCGACGAGACAATGCCATGTACCTCTCTTGGGTTTGAATGTGCAGGTGATGAGGAGATGGCCGAGGACCTCTTTGAAGAGGAGAAGGATGAAGCTGGAGATGATGATGGGGAGAACCATGCGCCTGAAGCTGAGTGTGTACCCACTACTTCCCCTACGACCACTACGGAGCGTGGACCGTCTACTTCATGGACAACGACGGTGCGACAAGAGGACCAGGCAAGAGAAGTTGAAGTTGAGGGGGAGGTAGTCTCGAGGCGTGAGGCTCCCCGGCGGATTCATGAAGTGCATCCACTGTCAAAGATCATTGAGGACATCGACGAACGTACCACACGGTCAAGGTCCAGAAATTCCTCTCATTTCGCTCATGCTGCATTTGTTGCCACCTTTGATCCCAAGGACATTGGACACGCTTTACCTGATACAAACGGGGTCAATTCTATGCATGAGGAGTTGGAAAACTTTGAGAGGAACCAGGTGTGGGAGTTTGTTGAACCACTTCCAAATTGGCATCCTATAGGAACCAAGTGGGTTTGGAAGAACAAAGAGGGTGAGAATGGGATGGTTGTAAGGAACAAGTCCAGACTTGTTGCTCAGGGGTTTAGTCAGAAGGAGGGGATCGACTATGAGGAGACCTTTGCTCCTGTGGCCCGTCTTGAGGCAATTCGGATCCTTCTAGCCTTTGCCGTGGCTAAAGGGTTCAAGTTGTTTCAGATGGACGTGAAGAGTGCTTTTCTGAATGGGGTCATACAGGAGGAGGTGTATGTGAAGCAGCCACCTGGGTTTGAGAGCGACTTGTACCCACACAGGGTGTACAGGTTGAAAAGGGCTCTGTATGGCTTCAAACAGGCGCCCCGTGCTTGGTATGGGAGATGGAGAGGTTTTCTGGTGAGCAGAGGGTTTGTGATGGGTTCTGTGGACAGGACCTTGTTTCTCCTCAAGCATGGAAACGACTTGTTGATTGTTCAGATATACGTGGATGATATTGTCTTTGGTGGCTCGTCACATAACCTTGTTGCCAAGTTTGCAGATGAGATGAGCAGGGAATTCGAGATGAGCATGATGGGCGAGTTGCAGTACTTTCTCGGGTTGCAGATCAAGGAAGTGAAGGACGAAACATTTGTACATCAGACCAAGTACACGGAAGACATGCTGAGGAAGTTCCAGATGCAAGATGTGAAGCCTATGTCGACACCCATGGGAAGTACGGCTACTTTGGATGCGGACGAGGACGGAGAACCAGTGGACCACTCAAGACGGGCCACAAGAGCAAAGGTCTCCTCATATTCGATCCCCTCCTTCTGATTAAACCCCTGAGCAACAAGTCTGGACTTGTTCTTGACAACCATCCCATTCTCACCCTCTTTGTTCTTCCAAACCCACTTGGTTCCTATAGGATGGCAATTTGGAGGTGGTTCAACAAACTCCCACACCTGGTTCCTCTCAAAGTTTTCCAACTCCTCATGCATAGAATTGACCCAGTTTGTATCAGGTAAAGCGTGTCTAATGTCCTTGGGCTCAAAGGTGGCAACAAATGCAGCATGAGCGAAATGAGAGGAATTTCTGGACCATGACCGTGTGGTACGTTCGTCGATGTCCCCAATGATCTTTGACAATGGATGCACTTCATGAATCCGCCGGGGAGCCTCACGCCTCGAGACTACCTCCCCCTCAACTTCAACTTCTCTTGCCTGGTCCTCTTGTCGCACCGTCGTTGTCCATGAAGTAGACGGTCCACACTCCGTAGTGGTCGTAGGGGAAGTAGTGGGTACACACTCAGCTTCAGGCGCCTGGTTCTCCCCATCATCATCTCCAGCTTCATCCTTCTCTTCTCAAAGAGGTCCTCAGCCATCTCCTCATCACCTGCACATTCAAACCCAAGAGAGGTACATGGCATTGTCTCGTCGAAGGTTACCTCGCAAGTCTCCATGATATTGTTAGTCGCAAGGTTAAGCACCCTATAGGCTCTAGAGTGGTTAGCATATCCAAAAAATACCATCACTAGACCTAGCCTCAAACTTGTCAAGTCTCCCCTTCTTAAGAATAAAGCACTTGCAGCCAAAGACTTGGAAATGACTCACCTTGGGTGCCCGACCATGCATCAGCTCATAACAGGTCTTCTTCTTGAAAGCTCGCAATAAAATCCTGTTAGAGACATGACAAGCCGTATTGACCGCCTCAGCCCAAAACCTCCTAGGAGTCCTGTGCTCATCGAGCATCGTCCTAGGCATCTCAAAAAAAGTCCTATTTTTCCTTTCCACAACTCCATTTTGAGGGGGCACATAAGGTGTCGAATACTGATGTTCAAGACCTAAATCACGACAGAAAGCATCAAAATGAGAGTTGTTGAACTCTGAGCCATTATCACTGCGGATACCTCGAATAGCATTCCCATGCCTCTCGTTTTTTAACCTCACGATCAGATCTCGAACAAAACCAAATGCCTCACTCTTGTCGTCCAAGAAAAACACCCAGGCATAGCGAGAGTAATCGTCCACCACAAAAAGGACATACCACTTCCCACCCACCGAGCGAACTCGAGCTGGCCCAACAAGGTCCATATGCAACAGCTCTGTCGGACGCTCGGTCATGACATCGGTCAGGGGTGGATGGGGAGTGGCTACCATCTTGCCATGCCTACACGGAGCACAAACCAAATCCTTTTCAAGCTTCAACCTCGGCAATCCTCGGACAAGGTCAAGACCACTCAAGCGGGAAACCAAATCAAAGCTCAAGTGTCCCAACCGCCTATGCCATTTCCACAAATCAGAAGAAGGACTAGCCATCAAACAGCGAGCAGGACCCAAAGAACGAGAGAAATCAGCCCTGAAAATCTGACCCTCGGGGATGATCATACAGACAAGATCACCTCGAGAATCCTGCAAACGAGATTCACCAGACTTGAAACGGACCTCAAAACCTTCATCAAGCAACTGAGAAACCGAAAGCAAATTGAAACCCAAAGACTTCACAAGAGCAACTCTCTTCAACGTTACCTTGTCACTCACATGCACAACACCCTCAGAAATCACCCTTCCTCGTCCATTGTCCCCAAATGTGATGTACATCTTTTCCTTCACTGGGGTGAGGCTAGAGAACCACTTCTTATCTCCAGTCATGTGTCGGGAACATCCGGAGTCAATCAACCAAATGTTCTCCAAGCCTCCTGCCTGTAGTCAGAAACAAGAACGAGAATGAGCTAGCGACTCGACACTGGGGGTTAGCACAAAGAAAGTTAAACCAGTGTCGAGCCATCTGCTCAAAAGAGGGGTTAGCAAACATCATTCCCTTGCCACCAAACTTCCCATGTCCCATGGAAGGAGTACGAGCACCACGAGGGGGAAAGCGTGGTCCGTAGTTCCTCTGGAACCCAAAGCTGCGATCATTTACCCTAAACCCGTATTGAGGATGAGTAGGGTGACGTCGAGCAAAACCACCACGAGCCCGACCAAACCTCTCACCAGCACTCACACCATCATCTCTCCTATCAAACCTCTCACCACCACCTCTCTGTGGGAACCTACCACCCTGAGCTCCAACTCTACCAACACTCTTCACACTTCCCACACCCCGTGGAAGTGGCACTCTAGGCTTAGGGATACCATAAGACTGGCGATACCTGTCCTGGTTTGCTTGCTCCCTAGCAAGCCTCTCATCCCTCTTCCTCTTGTAGCAAAACTCTGCTAGGTGCCTCTCCTTGCCACAATACTCACACCTGAAGGGGATGGGTTTTGGTTTTGGCTCTAGCTTCTCTCTAGGCTTCTCACCCTTCTCACTCACAAACTTCACCAGTTTATGGAAGTCATTTGTCTTAGGTGGGAATTTGGGTGGATCTTGGGTTGTGTCAAGTTTGTTGCAAAGGTTGTTGGGCTTTGGTGTGAAAGAGTTCTTGGGTGCTTTTGGAAGTGGGACTTGGATGTCTCCAATCACCTCAAACTCAGGGTTAGACTCAACACACTTCTCATACACACTCTCCCCACTGTTCTCTCCCTCTTTCTCACCCAACTTCTCAAAACCCAGACCACGACCATCAGCTCTCTTGAACTCCTCAATCATGATTTTCAATTGAGGTTCTCGCCCAGACAACCAACCAAACACCTTCCTCAAATAATCATTCTCCTCATAGATGACATCCAAATGGGAAGTAAGTTCAAGATTGCGCAAAGTAACTTCATCACAGCTAGTGCATGCATTGACAACAGGAGATTTCAAAGAAGCTTCCAAAGTGCTAATAGTAGAACGAGCATCAACAAGCTTAGCATGCATAGTAGGACATGATTTACAAGCACCAAGCAAAGTGGGTCTAGCCTTAAGCTCATCATACTCAGTCCTAAGAGCATCTAGTTTAGCCAAAGTGGAAGCATTCTTCTCATTAAGCAACTTGATCTCATTCAACCATGCATCACACTCAAGACACTCAACATCATCAGGAGTAGTGGGAGCAAGTTTCAAAGAGTCATTCTCAAGTTTCAATTCAAACAATTTGGACTCTAACTCTCCTACTTTCTCACTAGCATTCTCAAGTTGAGCCCTAAGATCTTTCCTCATCTTCTTAGCATCTCTCAACACACTATCACGATTGTCAATCAAGTCATTCAACCTAGTGATCTCAGCAAGCAAAGAGTCGGGGTCACGATTTACCTCATCCTCCGAGTTGGAGTCGCTGTCTTCCTTCTCGCTCTTCTTGTTGCTTGAGCTATGGGCCATGCCACAAAAGCCTCCAAGCGCCACACAGCTTAATCCACTGAGGTTCCGACTTGCACTCTTCTTGCCCTTGCGCCTCCCGGCGTCTTCATCTTCACTGCTTGAGCTTGACAGCGCGTCACTTGTGCTTGAGTCGACGTCGCTTGCACCGGCCACCATGGCTCTTGCCTTGTCCTTCTTGTAGCTGCCCTTGCTCGGTCGCCGCTTGTCCTTGTCCTTGCTCTTGGACTTGCTGAAGTGCTTGCCCTTGGAGGAGTACTTGTCTTCACGCCTCGGGTGCCCCTTGTACTCGCTCATCTTGTACTCTTTCTCCTCCGCTTCCGAGCACTCGGCGATGAAGTGTCCACGCTTGCCACACTTGTAGCATGTCCCCGAGCTCCGCCTTGCATTCCTCCGACTCTCATGTAGTCGATCAAACCTCCTTGAGAGCAAGGCCAGCTCCTCCTCGCCCAGCACATCAAACTCCTCATCTGGAATAGACATAAGAGACGACAAGGAAAACTGTCTATACGAAGGGTTAGATTTGCCCTTTGATCCGCCCACAAGAGCAAGACTATGGTCAGTCGAGCCCTCATGCTTGGATTGCAACTTCCTGTCAACCTCAGCCGACTTGAGCTTAGAAAAGAGGTCATCCAACTCGATGGTCAAATATTGCCCAGATTCCTTGATGGCCTCAGCCTTAGCACCCCAAGCATTAGGATCCAAGACATGCAAGAGCTTCAAAGCTTGATCTTGCTCAGTGTAAGGAAAATCCTCAACATTAGCCTTCATGCTGTTCACGATGGCGCTGAACCTCTGAAACATCGCATAAATGTCCTCACCGGGAAGTTGAGTGAAGTTCTCATATTGCATCCGGTAAGAGACAAAGAGGTGAGCCTTCACATGGTTATCACCACCGTGAGCAACCAACAACTTCTCCCAAATTTGCCAAGCAAGATTCAAATGGCGAACATGCTCAAACTCAGGATCACACATGCTCCGGACCAAGTGATCAACGGCTTTTGCATTTGCCTCATACTTGGCCTTAGCACCGGCATCAGTCACCATAAGAGTATGGATGTTGATCGGAATAGCATAGGTCTTGTCAAGCACAATGAAATCCAACAACTTGCCACGAAGAAAGATCATCATACAAGCCGCCCACTTGTGGTAACCCTTGCCATCGAAGTGCGGCGGACTGCCCCGCTCAAAGTACGCCATCTTAGGATTCAAGACTTGTCAAAGTCACAAAGAATCCGGCACAAAGCTCTGATACCAATTGAAGGATCAGATGGCAACTAGAGAGGAGGGGAGTGAATAGGAGTCGGTAAAAATTCTTCTCAAAGAACCCGACCTATGCCCTAGTCAAATCCCGGTCACACACAAGTGATGGATCGAATCACACACCAATCGCCAAGACAATGAGGTTATGGATCAACCTCTAGTCTTAGGAACGATTCCTTGAAGCACACGCAGAAGCACAAGAAAGGGAGGGAGGAATCGAACCAAGAAGAAAAGCTAGCAGCCTCTGGCGGACCGTCCGGCCAGGCAAGGCGGACTGTCCGTGATGGCCGCGCGAACCGTCTGGCAGGGTACCGCGGACTGTCCGCACCCTTGGCGCGGACTGTCTAGCCTGAGTCGTGGACCGTCCGTTAAAGCGAACAGAACCTCCAGAACCGACCCAAGAAAAACGGACCATCTGCGAAGATCGGGCGGACCGTCCGCGCGGGCCACGGACCGTCCGCTACTGAAGCTCGGACCGTCCGCAAATCGGCTGCAACGAAAACCTAAAGCAAAACCGGATCAAACCTAAACGAAGCAAGAACACGAAGAACACCGCGACGAACTGTGACGGCGCGGACTGTCCGCCTGGTCCTCGCGAACCGTCCGCGAGGAGCAGACAGCAGAAAACACACGACCCCGAAAGTCAACTCCCCAAATCATCATCGGATTTCCCAAATGGTAGAAGCTATAGAGACAAGGGTTTGGGGACTTGAAAAGCATCAAACAAGGATGCTATAGCCCAAAAATCTTGCCTCCTAACTCCTTAAATCACCGGGAATCGCGAGTCCTTTGAGCACCACCAAAAGCTAGAGCACCGAACGAATATCCTTGAATCGAAGTGGTTTCCCGGCGTTTGAAGGCACAAGATCAATCACAAAGATGCACTAGACATCCATCCATGTTTCCCTCAAAGAAATCTGGGGAGAAACCCACTCAAATCCGCGGAATCACACCGAGAACAAAGGCACCAAAAACAAGCACGAAAAAGACCACGGAAAACACAACGCCGAATCTTCTATACAAACCAGGAAAGATTCACAAGGTCTAGCATGCCGCCCTAGCATCCATCCCTCCAAACAAATCTCTCATGAAGCTCTCATGCTAGCCTAGAGAAAATGGAGAAGAAAATAGTCCTAGAAAATGAGAAAATGGGAGGGGGAAATCAAACCCTAAGTCGCGGAGCCAGGAAGCCATCCACACACACTCATGGCTTATATATCGGGTCCCGCCGGTGTGGGAAATGACTCGACTACCCCTAACTCAACTACTGGCGATACAACCCAGGCAGGGGCATTTATGTAATGTTAGTGGGTCTTGCCGTCGGACGGCCACGCCTTCGCCGCACCACGCGTCCTCCCGACACAAGCCATTCGATCCCGCCGCGTATCCTCCGCTTCCAAGCTTCCCGACACGCCCGGATCCCACTCCATCGTGTTGGGTCTTCGGACTTGGTTTTGTGGCCCAAACCAAGAAACCGTCCTCTGATGGTTTTGTGGGCAAACCACCAAACCCCGCGTGCTCGGCCCGGCCTCCTGCCAAGCCCCTTGACTCGACCGCCACCGTGCACCGGCTCGATCGTCCATGACTTCGTCTTTCTCGTCTTGCCACCATGTGGACCGCACCTAGTCCCGCCGTCCACTGGGTCCCTCGAACCGAGCCTACTTGTCTCTCCATCTCCCGGAGGCCCCTCAAGGCTGAAGACCTTTCGCGCCTGTTCTTCACCTGCAACAACACGAACTAGGCCGCAGCCTGCACCTGCGCACTGAGCCAAGAGTCAGTTCAACACCCGTTGTCAATCACTCATCACTGAGGAGCAGTCATCCATCGACCACCGGGACGCTCCTGGTCCTCATTTGGTCATTAAGCAATAATAAAGTATCATCCTGTCGTTAGTTGCCGGGTTAACGCCCGGTAAATAACTTGAAAAGCAACAAGGATCGAATATATGCATTAACACACACTCGAAGTTGAGTCCAGAGATACAACACATTAATATCCAAATTTGTACCCCGAAGGGTTCAATTATTACAAACCATAGTTTTTGCCACGATGAAATAGTTCAGAGTTTTCGAAAGCAGCGGAAATAAACTAACGGAAACAAAGACACAACGGGAGGCCGTCCATGATGCTTTCAGAAGTCGTCCTCCACCCACTCCAGCTCCCAACCGGGCGGGATCTCTCCGGGCCACACAACACTGAAGGCATTACCTGGATCAACACATTATAGCAAGGTTGAGTATACTAATACTCAGCAAGTCTTACCCGTTGGTGATAACTACTTCACCAAATCTAGACCATGAAAGGCGTTTCGGCTACTGGGTTGCTTTTGCTAAAAAGTAACAAAGAGTAGATCCTTACTTTCAAGATTTTAGCACAAGTTCTAGTAGGTTTAATCTTTACTACATTAGCCAACTAGTACAAACAAAGTTGTAAAATACAATTAATCAAGCATAATATTCATCAACTTCCATCATTAGGGATCTCAAGACTAGTGGAGTAAGCAGTCTCGGGTAACGGTGAGAGGCCGACAATCGATTGATTTAAACCTTGCAAGGTAGACCCAAACACACGGTAGGCTGCCCACAAAGGTACAGCTGTCCCAGGCCGTTTCCAAAAATCCTCGGGTCGGGATCGAATCTTACAGTCTTTGGTGCAGGCTATCCGGCATACCCCGCGAGATACCCGGAGTCACCATACACCACCGGTAGCGAGCCGTGAGAGCGAATCCCAAGAGTAGTAACGGTAGGATCCCTTGCCGCCTCATTAAGGTACTAGGCTTACCGGTCCCATACCCGACATGTGCTTAGTACGTTCAAAAGCTTAACCCACATAACCACTAGACCGGAGCCCAGATCGCATGCTCTTACCACGTGAGCAGTCCATTTAATGATATATTGTGAGTCCTATCTAGGAACCTATTCTCGCGAATGAGGTCATCACTCGACTTGTAACGGTCCTATAGCTTAGCAGCTATCGACCTATCATACTAGTAAGGACAAAGATACCTAGGGATCATGCATCTAGGGTTTCATTCAACTCCTGAACGTAAATGCACAATCATCCATACATAATTGAATAAGGAATTTGAAAATTGGGTTAGAGACACTGGAGCTTGCCTTCGTCAGCTAGGTTAGCCTGGGCACCCTCGGTGTCGAGAACTTCCATGTACTGTAGTGAAGCTTCCGCTCCCCCTTCCTCGGTTTCCGGGACAAGGGAGTAATCTCCGTCCGGAAGATCTACACGGAATGCAATGCAAGTTTAGGTGATGTGATAGTCTGTTGTCTTATCCAACTCTGGCTGATCATATTCACCTTAACAAGCATCTAGATAGTGTTTCTCTTTTAGGAAGGTTATTGGGTGTACATGGGTTATTCTTTTATTGTACATTTGAATAAAGGTTTTTATTGTACTTGTCATTTCATGTGAAAGCTTTAATCATTTTCCTCTCGCAAGCAAAGGTATAAATAATATTTTTATCCATGAATTAATTTCTTATCAGCAATGATAATTAATTATCTTTTAATCACATTAAATAATACTTTCAAAAAGGAAAAAGAATTAAATAAGGGCTTTTCTTTATTTAATTTCTCTTTAATATTAAAAAGGGCTTTTAAGCTTTTTATTAAGCAATTAAATTACCAAAAATTAAAGAAATGTTTCTTAACCATATTAGCACCTATCCTGGTCCATTGGACCCACATGTAAGTGTTGGATGCTAGAAAATTAAATATTATTGAAATAACAAAGGGCTAGCTAGTGATTCAATTTAAATGCATACAAAAATAAATAAGCAGCAAAATGATCCAAGCTTTCTTATGCATGCTCTCTCGTCCTAAACAAGCTTAAAGAACCAGCATGTTCACCTAGGAACTCCAGTGATCTTATCCTATTAATTTACAAAGGAATTCATGCATAAATTGAGAATAATTATTTATGGTAAGCCAAAAATCATGATTAATTCACAAGATGTGTATTTTGACATTACAAGACAATGTGCACAAGTTGAGCTCAGAAACATAAATATATTTAGCAAGAAAAATCATCTAGGCAGTTCCTGCAGGAATGGAGAACAATTTATTTAACAAGATCTACTGCATAACTTTGTGCCATTATTGGCACAGCATCTAGTCATGACCTAACACACAACATATCCAAAATTGGCATACAGAGGATGTATATATTTTGAGATATTGTAGATCTAAGTTTTTCACATTTGTATTGTTCATGCTAAAACTATTTAGAATCCATCCATGTGCAAATAACAAAAGTGGTGGTATTTCTCTTCCTGAACCCAACAAAATTGGTTTGGTATTTTTCTGATTTTTCTACGGATTTCTAGGAATTTTCTAAGGCACTGGACTGAACTGCAAGAAAAACTAGATAGGGATCTTCACAACCAGGCCCTGGACTTTTACGCGAAACACCCTAGAATTATTGCAATCAAAGCAATCCGACCCTTGGCCGGGCGGCGCGAGCACGGCTAGCGCCGGCGAGCCGGCGGCGGCGCCGGCCGTGCAAATGGCCGGGTTGGACCACATGCTCACCTAGGAGCGGTAGGGGGCAGGAGTGGAGGCGGAGAGGTGGCCGGTGACGAGGTTCAGTGGTGGCCGGCGGCTGTGGCCGCGGCGGCTTGGGGAATTCAGGCGAGGGGGCGAAATGGGTGACAACAAGCGAACTCGTGAGCTTCACTAGAGCCTAGGGGAGCGAGCACGGGCGGCGAGCTCTAGCACCGGGCGGCGGCGGCAATGGCGACGGGCGGCTCGGCCGGCGCGCGGAGGGGGCGGCCGGGGCTTTTATATGCGGCTCGGTGCGTCCTTGGGTGATGAGGGGGTGACGGCGGAGATACCCGCCGTACCACGGCGGCTCGGGCGACGCGTGTACGGCGACGCGGCTCGAGGCGCCTCGGGGCGGGGGGTGTTGGGGCGCGGGCGACCTCGGGCGGGGGCGAGCCTCGGACGGCGCGGGCGCGGACGCCGGCGCGCGGCGGCGGCGGCCGGCGACGGGCGGCGCGTGGGCGCGCGACGTCGCGGCGCGCCGGTGTTCTTGCCAGTTTTTGTTTTGCTGGGACTGTTTTGGAAATTGCAAAACTCAAAATTTTTGTACAGAAGTCGACCAAGTGATGAATACCAAAGTTGTAGATCTAGTTACCCTTAACATTTTCTACAAAGGCCATTTAGGGTTTTTCTGCACAAATTCGAAGTTATTTGAATGCCAAAAGTGAATGTCAGCCTGTCTTTGACAAACAGTGAAAACTGCCTTGCAACTCATTTTCCAAGCTTTTTCCCTCAAAATTTGAAATGCCAACCTACATGAAAGTTGTGTCCCTCATCAAGATGGACAACTTTCATAAAGGTAAGTGTTTAGGTGAATTTTGGGGAACGCGGCAAAAGTTCCGGCAGACACATGTGGACACTAGGATGGCAAGGGGTTTGACCAAACCTTTGACCATGGGTTGGCCCCACAAGTGTGTTTACTAGTCAAATAGGGTCACTAGGGTGGGTTAGCGAGTTTTTCGAGTTGAGGGCCCAGGTTGACCGTGGTTTGACCACTGATGACCCTTTGACCAGCTATTATGGCTAATTAAAAACCTCGGGCGTCACACCCTAGGGTACGAGTACACCGGCGACGACGACATGTCGCGGATGCCTGGAGATGAAGTTGACGACGACAACATTGTTGATAGGCTGGCCAGGATCTTCAAAGATATGCTGGCGTACACATCGTGCACAGTACCAGAGTACTCCGCCGCGCGCCCACCAAAAGAGGTCAGTAGCCGCATCCGTTGTCGAGTACTCATTACATAAGAGTAGTCGTACTGATGTGTTGTGCTTCTTGCAGGATGACTTGGCGAAGTTCGTCTCCGAGCCGGCATCGCCTCCTCAGCTTGTCGAGGTCCCAGAGGAAGGGAAGGCCAAAACCAAGGAGCAGCGCGAGGTTGGCGAAGGAGACGACACAGTTGTTGTCGAGGATACGTCCGAGGAGGACGACGATGAGGACACGCTCTAAGAGCGCTTCCGCTGCGGTCGCGGTTCAGTCGCCCTGGATTGCCGAACATACCTCTCGTTCAGGATCAGCCAGCTAGTCTGGAGGCTAGCTTGCCCACGCCGCCAAGGAAGCCGTGCAATGTGGCCCGCAAGCGCGTGGCCAAGAAGTTGAAGGTCGCAGAGACCACATCCCGAGAGGTAAGCCATCCCGAGAGTATGATCATCCCCGAGGGTCAGATTTTCAGGGCTAATTTCTCTCGTTCTTTGGGTCCTGCTCGCTGTTTGATGGCTGGTCCTTCTTCTGATTTGTGGAAATGGCATAGGCGGTTGGGACACTTGAGCTTTGATTTGGTTTCCCGCTTGAGTGGTCTTGATCTTGTCCGAGGATTGCCGAGGTTGAAGCTTGAGAAGGATTTGGTTTGTGCTCCTTGTAGGCATGGCAAGATGGTAGCCACTCCCCATCCACCCCTGATCGATGTCATGACCGAGCGTCCGACAGAGCTGTTGCATATGGACCTTGTTGGGCCAGCTCGAGTTCGCTCGGTGGGTGGGAAGTGGTATGTCCTTGTTGTGGTGGACGATTACTCTCGCTATGCTTGGGTGTTCTTCTTGGAGGATAAGAGTGAGACTTTTGGTTTTGTTCGAGATCTGATCGTGAGGTTGAAAAACGAGAGGCATGGGAATGCTATTCGAGCTATCCGCAGTGATAATGGCTCTGAGTTCAAGAACTCTCGTTTTGATGCCTTTTGTCGTGATCTAGGTCTTGAACATCAGTATTCAACCCCTTATGTGCCCCCTCAAAATGGAGTCGTGGAAAGGAAAAATCGGACTCTTTGTGAGATGGCTAGGACGATGCTCGATGAGCACAGGACTCCTAGGAGGTATTGGGCTGAGGCGGTCAATACAGCTTGTCATGTTTCCAACAGGATTTTATTGCGAGCTTTCAAGAAGAAGACCTGTTATGAGCTTATGCATGGTCGGGCACCCAAGGTGAGTCATTTCCGAGTCTTTGGCTGCAAATGCTTTATTCTAAGAAGGGAAAACTCGACAAGTCTGAGGCTAGGTCTAGTGATGGTATTTTCTTTGGATATGCTAACCACTCTAGAGCCTATAGGGTGCTTAACCTTGAGACTAACAAAATCATGGAGACTTGCGAGGTGACCTTCGACGAGACAATGCCATGTACCTCTCTTGGCTTTGAATGTGCAGGTGATGAAGAGATGGCCGAGGACCTCTTTGAGGAGGAGAAAGATGAAGCTGGAGATGATGATGGGGAGAACCATGCGCCTGAAGCTGAGCATGTACCCACTACTTCCCCTACGACCACTTTGGAGCATGGACCGTCTACTTCATGGACAACGACGGTGCAACAAGAGGACCAGGCGAGAGAAGCTAAAGTTGAGGGGGAGGTAATCTCGAGGCGTGAGGCTCCCCGGCGGATTCAAGAAGTGCATCCCCTGTCGAAGATCATTGGGAACATTGATGAACGCACTACAGGGTCGAGGTCCAGGAATTCCTCTCATTTTGCTCATGCTGCTTTTGTTGCCACCTTTGAGCCCAAGGACATTGGACATGCTTTATCTGATGCAAACTGGGTCAATTCTATGCATGAGGAGTTGGAAAACTTTGAGAGGAACCAGGTGTGGGAGTTAGTTGAACCACCTCCAAATTGCCATCCCATAGGAACCAAGTGGGTTTGGAAGAACAAAGAGGGAGAGAATGGGATGGTTGTGAGGAACAAGTCCAGACTTGTTGCTCAGGGGTTTAGTCAGAAGGAGGGGATCGACTATGAGGAGACCTTTGCTCCCGTGGCCCGTCTTGAGGCAATTCGAATCCTTCTAGCCTTTGCCGTGGCTAAAGGGTTCAAGTTGTTTCAGATGGACGTGAAGAGTGCTTTTCTGAATGGGGTCATAGAGGAGGAGGTGTATGTGAAGCACCACCGGGGTTTGAGAGCGAGCTATACCCACACGGGGTATACGGGTTGAAAAGGGCTCGTATGGGTTGAAACGGGCGCCCGTGCTTGGTATGGGAGATTGAGAGGTTTTCTGTTGAGCAGAGGGTTTGTGATGGGTACCGTAGATAGAACCTTGTTTCTTCTCAAGCATGGAAATGACTTGCTGATTGTTCAGATATACGTGGATGATATTGTCTTTGGTGGCTCGTCACATAACCTTGTTGCCAAGTTTGCAGATGAGATGAGCAGGGAGTTCGAGATGAGCATGATGGGCGAGCTGCAGTATTTTCTCGGGCTGCAGATCAAGCAAGTGAAGGACGGTACATTTGTGCACCAGACCAAGTACACGAAAGACATGCTGAGGAAGTTCCAGATGCAAGATGTGAAGCCGATGTCGACTCCCATGGGGAGTACGGCCACTTTGGATGCGGATGAGGACGGAGAACCAGTGGACCAGCGGGAGTACAGGAGCATGATCGGCTCCCTCCTCTACTTGACGGCGACGAGACCAGACATATAGTTCAGCGTGTGTCTGTGCGCTCGTTTTCAGGCTTCGCCGAGGACATCACATCGACAGGCCGTCAAGAGGATTTTCAGGTACCTACAGTCTGCCCATGGTCTTGGCCTTTGGTATTCTTCCTCCTCGACTCTTTCTCTTCATGGTTTTTCCGATGCGGATTTTGCTGGTTGTCGAGTCGAGAGGAAGTCTACTTCTGGCACTTGTCAGTTTCTTGGTTCTTCGTTGGTCTCATGGTCTTCCCGCAAGCAGTCTAGTGTAGCTCAGTCTACCACAGAGGCAGAGTATGTTGCTGCCGCGAGTTGTTGCTCCCAGTTGTTGTGGATTTCATACACTTTGAGAGACTTTGGTGAGGAGTGCACCCAGATCCCACTTCTTTGTGATAGCACCAGTGCCATAAGCGTAGCCAAAAACCCAGTGCTTCACTCCAGAACCAAACACATAGAAGTGAGGTATCATTTCTTGAGGGACAATGTGGAGAAAGGAACCATTGTGTTGAGTCATGTCCCTACCCAAGATCAGCTAGCCGACATCTTTACAAAGCCTCTCGACCAAGCTACATTTGTGCGCTTGCGGGGGGAACTTGGGGTTTGTTGCCCTTTCTAGTTGATTCTTGGGGGATTTCCTTTTTGTATCATATGTATCATACCATGTTTTACTTTGATGTATATACATGCTTTGCTTGATGTATAAACCATGGTAGGATAGCCATCTTGTCATATATCATGTTGCATTTGTATCATATTGCATTTTAGGATGATGAGCTTCTTTCATATGCCATATTTGAGTCTCTTTGGCTATTTGTGAGATATTGGTTATATGTGTGGAGAAATGGTGATGTGAGGCTATGCTCTTGGAATATTTGAGATATATGTGTGGTGAGGTAGCCCCTTTTGAAATAAATGCTAAACTTGACTAATTTTTGATGAAATATGCTCCACTCGTGTGTAGTTGTGCATCCATGTCACAGTTTGGTCTAAATGTGCTTTTCATGCTTAGATTGTGCTTGGATGCCTTGTTCTTACATTTGGGCCAAAGGCCGTATATCATGGTGAATGTTTAGCCTATGTTGCATTCATGGGGGAGCATAAGCTTCTTTTTGCCGCAAAGGCACTTCATGTACCATAAAATGTATTAATCTTGAAAAGAAGTGTGAATGCTTGAAAATGCTCCATCCATCATGTCTATGCTTAAAATGTATTATCTTTCACATATGGGTGCAAAACATGTTGCATGATGTTCACCGATGGAGAAGTCTCCCCGAAGTGGACACATGGCTCATGAGCTTTGACATGACATGCTTTGCTTTATGGGTGTTTGCCATGATCTTTTGCTGAGAATTTGATATCCTTGTATGATCTTTGAGTAATATGCATGTTTGTGGCTCAAGTGTGACATGGATAGGCTTTTACATGTGAAGCGAGCCTTCTTTTGGTAAAATTGCTTAAATCTGAAAATTTTGCTTTGTCACATGCTTGTATTTTCATATATTACTTGTGGCAATGCTTTGACTATGCTATGATTCATGTGTGTGATCTTTGTCTCATTTTAGCCTTTGACACTACATTTGGCCTATTTGAGAAGCTCATGTAGTTGTTTATATGCTTTGCTTTGCATTTCTGCATTTTCACCTTGATTCATACATTGTCAACATGGGGGAGAAAAGGTGAGCTTAATGAAAATTCAGAAGAGGTGAGCTGAAATTTGGAAGTTTGCATCCACATGTTCAGGGGGAGCTTGCATTTGTTCAGGGGGAGCTTTCTTGCTGCTTTCGGTGTGGATTTTGTGCTTTGCTTGGCTTGTGACCTTTCTTTGCCTTTCTTCGGTTTTGGTCATGAGTTGAGCTTCTTGGTTTTTCTTTCTTCTTCTTTTCTCTTTTTCTCTGAATTTCATTTCGCGTTGTGTGTTGTCAATGCACTCATCAAGGGGGAGATTGAGGACCAGGAGCGTCCCAGTGGTCGATGGATGACCGCTCCTCAGTGATGAGTGATTGACAACGGGTGTTGGACTGACTCTTGGCTTAGTGCGCAGGTGTAGGCTGCGGCCTAGTTCGTGTTGTTGCGAGGTGAAGAACGGGCGCGAAAGGTCTTCAGCCTTGAGGGGCCTCCGGGAGATGGAGAGACAAGTAGGCTCGGTTCGAGGGACCCGGTGGACAGCGGGACTGGGTGCGGGCCACATGGTGGCGACACAAGCAAGACGAAGTCATGGACAGACGAGCCGGTGCACGGTGGCGGTCGAGTCAAGTGGTTTGGCGGGAGGCCGGACCGGGCACGCGGGGTTTGGTGGTTTGCCCACAAAACCATCGGCGGACGGTTTCTTGGTTTGGGCCTTAAAACCAAGTCCGAGGGCCCAACACGACGGAGACGGGATCCGGGCGTGTCGGGAAGCTTCGAGGCGGAGGACACGCGGCGGGATCGCATGGCTTGCGTCGGGAGGACGCGGGGTGCGGCAAAGGCGTGGCCGTCCGATGGCAAGACCCACAAACATTACCTAAATGCCCCTACGTGGGTTGTATCGCCAGTAGTTTAGTTAGGGGTAGTCGAGTCATTTACCACTCCGGCGGGACCTGACATATAAGCCATGAGTGTGTATGGATGGCTCCCTCTCTCCGCGACTTAGGGTTTCATTTGCTCCCTCCTCTTTCTCATTTTCGTAGCAATTTTCCTTCCTATTTTCTCTAGGCTAGCATGAGAGCTTCATGAGAGATTTGTTGAGAGGAATGGATGCTAGGGCGGCATGCTAGACCTTGTGAATCTTTCCTGGTTTGTATAGAAGATTCGGGGTTGTTTTTCGTGGCTTTTTGTGCTTGTTTTCGTGCCTTTGTTCCCGGTGTGATTCCGCGGATTTGAGTGGGTTTCTCCCCGGATTTCTTTGAGGGAAACATGGATAGATGTCTTGTGCATCTTTGTGCTTGATCTTGTGCCCTCAAACGCCGGGAAACTACTTCGATTCGTGAGTTTTCGTTCGGTGCTCTAGCTTTTGGTGGTGCTCAAAGGATTCGCGATTCCCGGTGATTTAGGGAGTTAGGAGGCAAGATTTTTGGGCTATAGCATCCTTGTGTGACGCTTTTCAAGTACCCAAAACCTTGTCTCTACAGCTTCAACCGTTTGGGAAATCCGATGATGATTTGGGGGAGTTGACTTTCGGGGTCGGGCGTTTTCAGCTCTGTCCGCACCTGGCGGACGGTCCGCGAGGACCAGGCGGACGGTCCGCGCGGCTAGGGTTCGTCCCGTGTTCTTCGTGTTCTTGCTCGTCTTTCGTTTCGATCCGTCGCGATTTTGGTTTTTGGTTGGACGGAGTTTCGGACGGTCCGCGGGCGCTTGGCGGACGGTCCGTGGTTCGTGGGTGGCTTTGGTTCGTTCTGTGTGATTTAACGGACGGTCCGCGGGAAGGGCCGGACGGTCCGCGACGTCGGCGCGGACGGTCCGTGGTAGCAGGTCGGACAGTCCGCGCGGTTCATCGCGGACGGTCCGCACTGCCAGGCCGGACAGTCCGCCAGGAGCTGTGTGCTGTGCTGTTTGTTTCGATTCCTTCCTTCCCTTTCTAGTGCTTCCGCGTGTGCTTCTAGGAATCGTTCCTAAGGCTAGAGGTTGATCCATAACCTCGTGGTCTTGGCGATTGGTGCGTGATTCGATCCATCGCTTGTGTGTGACCGGGATTTGAGTAGGGCATAGGCCGGGTTCTTTGGGAGGAATTTTTACCGGCTCCTATTCACTCCCCCCCTCTCTAGTCGCCATCTGATCCTTCAGGAACTCGAGACCGTAGAACTTGTTCTCGAGCTTGCGGACTTCTAGGCAGTAGGCGTCCATGTTCTCCTTGTTGCGGTCCCAGGACTTGATGACTTGGTTGATGACCACCGCGGAGTCGCTGTAGACTAGTAGCCGCTTGATGCCCAGTGAAGCCGCGAGGCGGAGCCCATGTAGCAGAGCTTCGTACTCGGCTTCGTTGTTTGAGACCTTCCAGAAGATCTGCAGGACGTACTTGAGTTGTTCGCCTATTGGAGAGATCAAGAGTACTCCCGCACTTGCGACCTCGAGGTTGAGTGAGCCGTCGAAGTACATCACCTAGTGCTCTCGGCGCTCGGTTGGAGTAGGTAGCTGATTCTCCCGCCACTCCGCCATGAAGTCGACTAGTGCCGGTGACTTGATGGCTGTGCGTGGCTTGAAGTCGATGTTGAGGGCGCCGAGTTCGACTGCCCACTTGGAGATTCTTCCAGTAACATCTTGGTTCCGCAGGATGTCGCCGAGCGGGTAGTCGGTGACGACGGAGATCGAGTACTCCTGGAAGTAGAGTCGTAGCTTCCGCGAGGTGATGAGCACTGCGTACAGAAGCTTCTGTACAGGCTGGTAGCGTGCCTTGGAATCTAACAAGACCTCGCTGACGAAGTAGACTGGTCGCTGGACTGGGTAGGCGTGGCCGTCTTCCTGCCGCTCGACGATGATGGCAGTACTGACCACGTGAACAGTCGCAGCGAGGTAGAGCAGTAGCTGCTCGCCTTTGCGAGGAGCCGTGAGGACTGGTGGCTTTGATAGGAAGTCCTTGAGCTGGGCAAGGGCTTGGTCCACCTCTGGAGTCCACACGAACTTCTCTTGGTGCTTGAGTAGTTTGAAGAAGGGGAGCCCCCGTTCTCCAAGCCTCGAGATAAATCTGTTCAAGGCCGCCATGCAACCGGTCAGCTTCTGGACGTCTTTGATGCACGTGGGAGCTTTCATGCTGGTAATGGCGGAGATCTTCTCGGGATTGTCTTCGATGCCGCGATGGCCGATGATGAAGCCGAGTAATTTGCCTGAAGCTACGCCAAAGACGCACTTGTTCGGGTTGAGCTTCTAGCGGTACTTGCGCAGGGATGCGAAAGGCTCTTCAAGATCGTCGATGAGGGTGCTGGAGTTTCTGGTCTTGACGACCACGTCATCCACGTAGGCTTCGACGTTCTCGTTGAGTTTCCTCTTGAAGCAGGCCTGGATAGCTCGTTGGTATGTAGCGCCGACGTTCTTCAACCCGAAGAACATGGTCGTGTAGCAGTACGCGCCAAACGGGGAAACGGGGTGATGAACGCGGTCTTCTCCTAGTCTTCTTCCTTGATCACGATCTGGTGGTACCCGGAGTAGCAGTCGAGGAAGCAGAGCAGGTCGCAGCCCGCCGTGGAGTCGATGACTTAGTCAATCCGCGGCACCCGAAAGAGTCCTTGGGGCAGTGCTTCTTGAGTTCGGTGTAGTCGACGCACATCCTCCAATCGTTCGAGTTCTTCTTGCGGACGAGGACGGGGTTGGCGAGCCACTCAGGATGGAAGACTTCTTTGATGAAGCCAGCCGCGAGTAGTTTGGCGAGTTCCTTCTTGATGGTGTCCCGTCTGTCGTCGGCGAAGCGGAGGAGGTGTTGTCGCTTCGGGGTAGCTTTAGGATAGACGTTGAGGGAATGCTCGATCAACTCCTTAGGCACCCCTGGCATGTCCGCTGGCTTCCACGCGAAGATGTCGCGGTTAGCCCGGAGGAAGTTGATGAGCGTGTCTTCCTATTTGGGGTTGATACCCGCCCCGATGGTGGTGGTCTTGCTGCTGTCGCCTATCCCGAGGTCAATTGTTTTGACCAGAACCTCCTCAGCTGGCTGAGGCTTGTTAGCTTTGTCCGACTTCTAAAAGGATGTTGAGTTCACTTGGGGCAAGCTTCTTAGATGCAGCGTAGATCTCCATCATTGCATTGGGTACTTGATTTGTGGAGGCAATCTCCACAGCTTCCGTGTCGCAGTCGTGCGAGATCTTCAAGTCCTCTTGCAGTGAGAGTACACCTGCTGGACTTGGCATCTTGAGTACCAAGTAGGTGTAGTGGGGTACCTCCATGAACTTGGCGATAGCCGGTCTGCCGAGGATGGCATGGTAGGACGTCTCGATGTCCGCGACTTCGAACTTGATGTACTCGGTACGATAGTTGTCCCGAGATTCCCCAAAGGTAACTGGCAGGACCACTGAGCCCAGTGGGATAGCCGCATTCCCGGGGACGATGCCGTAGAAGGGCGAGGTGCTCTTGGTGAGCATGTGGGTGATGTCGAGCTTCATCTTCTTCAAGGTCTTGCTGAAAAGGACGTTGAGCCCGCTTCCACCGTGGATGAGGACCTTGTTGAGCTTGGAGCCCGCGACCACCGGCTTCAGGACGAGAGTGAACCGACCTGGTTCGGAGAAGCTAGTCCACTGATCCGCGCGAGAGAAGGTAATGGGTACCTCCGACCACCTGAGAGGGGTCGGAACCGCTGGTTCAATGCTCATGACTTCTCGGTGGGTAGCCTTTTGTTCCCGTCTGCTGGGTAGTCCACCGAAGAGGACGTTGACCGTCTTGTCAGGTTCCTCGAAGTCGCCATTGTCATCGTCATTCTTCTTCTTGCCTTTCTTGTCATGAGGGTGCGGTGGCTCTGGAGTACCCTTGAGTGCTCGCCTGAGTTGGTAGCACTGCTCGGTGGTGTGGTTGCCGTCCAGATGCCACGGGCACTTCTCTTTCAGCAAGTCTTTGAAGCCGCCAGAGGTCTTCTTCGATTTCTCCTTCGCAGGGCACTGGATAGCCGCGATAGTGTTGTCTGGTTTGCGCTTGCGCTTGGGACTCGAGTAGTTGTTGTTGTTGCGACCGCCTTGGTTCCCGTTGTTGCTGCTGCCACCGCCCGTGTTCTATTTGCTCTTGCCACGGATGGCATCGTACTTGGCGTTGGCTTTGTCTTCTTCGTCGGCCCAGGACGTGATCATATCCTTGAGATGTGGGATGGACCTGGGGTAGTGTCGACCGAAGTCTTCAAAGGTGCGACGATGGTAGATACCATCTTGGAAGAGGTCGATGACCTCCTTGTCGGTGACGTCGACTACGGTGGAGCGCTTGTTGAAGAAGCACCGCATGTACTTGCGGAGGGTCTCGCCTTGTTCCTGCTTCACCATAGCTAGGTCCATGCGAGTACCCGAGCGGCCCATAGCGCCCGCGAAGTTGCTGGTGAACTGCTCCTTCAGTTGGTCCAACTTATCGATCGAGTGCTTGTCCAGCGACTCGAGCCATGTGAGCGGGGCTTGGTCCAGGCAGAAGGGGAAGTAGAGGCACTTGGTGTCGTTGTTGCCGCCAGCGTTCTCGATGGAGAGGGGGTAGCACCTGAGCCACTGGATGGGGTCTTGCTTCGCGTCGTACTTGGTGATTCCCAGAGGTTTGAACTTGTCCGGGAGGAGTAAGTTGCGAAGCCGAGGAGAGAAGGCGGGGAAGCCGTCATTGTCGCCTACTGTGGTGGACTTCTTCCGCCGCAGTTCTTCAATCTTCTGGCGGGCGTCGAAGCCCCCCTGTGAGGCTCCGAAGGCGTGGCTGTTCACGTGGCCTCGGCCGCCGCGATCGCCTCTGCCACCGGCCCTGCTGTTGGCCCCATGGTTGGAGCTTCCGCCGTCACTGCCTCCGCTACCAGGGTCGCAGTGGGGGATGATCTCATGATTGCCGCCAGCAGCTGCAGCACTTTTGCCAGCTTGAGAGGGTCCGCTGGCGTTTGCACGAGTACGGTTGGGCTGGGCCGGCAGCTCGCCTCGAGTACGGTTACGGCCGAGGTCCGCGCTGCGACTGGTGGCTTCGTTGTCGCGGTTCCTGGCGGGAAGCGGCTGAGCGACCCTGTTATCGTCTCGCATGAAGTAAGCATCTTCCGCGAGCTTGGCGATGACTTGTCCCGCGCGCATCCCTTGGGCCTGATGTGCTATCGTGGTGATAGACATGAGGCATTGCTCTGGGGTGGTGTGTACCCGGCTCTCGACTTGGTCGAGTGCTTCCGCAAGGTTGCGGATGGGGATGGAGTCTTGAAGACGCCGGCATCATTCGCTGCGCTTTCTGTTACGCTCGCGTCGAGCGTCTCTGTTGGCGTCAGTCTCATCCGTGGGTGCTTCAGCAGACAGCTCGTCTGTGGAGATGTCCTCAAGGTATCGGTCGTCTGCCGTCCCTGAGGGTCCTGGTGTGTCGCCTGCAGCCATGAAGACTTGGCGGTCGGGGTTGCCAAGACTGGAGTCGGAGCTCGCCACCTCAGTTGGAGTGTACTCCTCAACCCGAGCGAGTGGTGTTCCCTCCTAGATGGGAAGCAAGTCGAGGTAGGCGATGTAGCGTGAGTCCCCGCTTATCAGGTGGCGGGCTTGCGATCTGGCCAGTAGACGAATCTCCCCGCGGGTGTGGACGTTATAACTAGCCCGGAAGCCGGCCCTGATAAGGGCTACTCAGTAGAGTTGTCCTCGGACTCGGGATCCTCAGGGTCCGACCTGAAGTCGAACTCGTACGCGGAGTCCGAGTATAAGCCGGAGAGGGGGTTGGAGTCCGAGGCGTGGCCGAAGGCGGTGTCGGAGTCCGAGTTGTACTCGGGTACGGGCACCTTGCCAGCCCGGCGTGAAGGGGGAGCCTCCGTGCGGGCCCTGCTGAGGTTGCGGGGGCCACGCGTGAAGCGCTCGTGGGGCGGGGAGACCGCATGCGATGGCTGAGTAGCCAGCTCGCATACGATAGCCCACAGGGACGTCGAGTTTGAGTTGGAGGCGGATCCGAGCTCGAAGTCGGCGTGCTGGTCGAATAGCGAAATTTCGCCGAACTTGTCGGCGAGTTCGCCCATGACTACTTCGGGAAGCGTCACGAGGCCGGTCTCTGGGTTGGGCGGCATGGTGAGGCGGCGTTGGAAAGATCTAGCCCCGTCAGCAGTGCAGACCCAGGTGCCGAAGACGAAGGTGTCGCCGTAGTTGAAGGCGACGGTTGGCTTGATGTAGACGGGAGCCGTCGAGTTCGCCATGTTATCTCGGGCGAGATCCCCTACCTGGCGCGCCAGCTGTCGGTGTTTTAGACTGGCAACCTACTAAGGGGAGTACCCGAAGTAGATGAGTGTGGCCCCGCCGAGATCGGTAACTCGAAGGAAGAGACACGTGGCACACAATTTAGACAGGTTCGGGCCGCGAGGTGCGTAATACCCTACGTCCTATATGCTACGTAGCTCTGGATTGATTGGGTACGATTACAAGATGATGCAATCGTACGCCGTGAGATGAGATGATGGAGACAGGGGTCCCTGCCTCGCCTTATATAGTCCGGGAAGCAGGGTAACAAGTCAGTTCAGGGAGAGAGTACTAGTCGAGTGCGTCTAGGAGTCCTCCATACAGTGCGGGACATGTACAGCTTCCTAACCGAGTACTTCTCCTCTGTAGTCCTTGTGCTTCACACCATCAGGTGCCATGCAGCGCAAGTCGAGTAGTCCCAGGGGCCCAACGAGTAGTCGGTCCTGGTACCTACCGAGGTAGTGGGCCCAGGGAGGTCCATACGACAGGTACAAGCACCGGGTTGGTGAGCCAAACCGGGTTTTTACATTCACGGATGAATCCGGTAACTCAGAGCTTCGAAACCTCTACCCTAATGACCTCCTTGTGATCCTTCGCAAAGCGGCGCAGCTTCTGCTTGACAGGCTTGGCCGTCTTGCTTACATCCAAGGAGTGCTCAGCCAGCTCCCTAGAAACACCTGGCATATCCGATGGGGTCCATGCCAATATGTCAGTATTGTCCGACAGGAAATTGGTGAAAGTGAGTTCCTATATCTCCCCGAGGTCGTCACCGATGACCACCGTCTTGGCTAGGTCAGCAAGCCGAGGCAGACCTTCTTCGTCAATGGCATGGCGTTGAGGGCGGTCTCGGTGCGCTTCTACTCCGGGACGGTTAGGTCGGACTGGTCGACCTTCTTGGCTTCAGCCACCATGACAGTGGAGGCACTGAAGCAGGCGTTCGTCGTGGCGATCCCCAGGGCCGCGTTGTCGCACTTGAACAGGATGAGCAGGTCGCCGTAGACTTTAAGGACTCCACTGGGAGTTGGAATCTTCAGCACTAGGTAGGTGTAGTGCGGGACGGCCATGAACCTGGCCAGCATGGGACAACCTAGGATGGCGTGGTAGGACGACTTGAAGTTAGCAACCTCGAAGCTGAGGTACTCCGTTTGGAAGTCCTCCTCTGTGCCGAACGTGACCGGGAGGGAGACCCGACCCATGGGGTAGGCCGCCATGCCAGGCACGATGCCGAAGAAAGGCTCGTCGCACTCCGTCAGCCTCTTGATGTCGAAGTCTATCTTCTGTAGGGTGTCGGCGAAGATGACGTTAAAACCACTCCCACCGTCGATGAGGGTTTGAGCGAGCATGGCGCCCTCGATGTTGGGCTCGACGACCAGCGGGTACGACCCAGGATCCGGGATGTGGACCCAGTGATCAGCTCTGGAGAAGGTGATGGGCTGCTCCGACCAATGCAGAGGCTGCGATGGTTTGGTGTGGATGAGCTGGACCTCACAGTTGTCCTTCCGCTACCTCCTCCTGCTCGTGCTGCTCTTCAGGCTGCTGACGTTCATGTTAATCGACCTCTTGGTGTGCTGGAACGGACCGTTAGGGTTGCCTGTCTCCGGTGGGGGAGGCAGGTCGCGCTCCTCGCGGCGATCCTCCGGCGGGTTGTTGTCACGTTGTCGGCCGTCGCGTCGCTTGTTGTCTTGGCGGCCACATCGGTCATCGCGGTGGTTGTTTCTGTAGCAACATCAGGATGACCTATCTCCGTCACTCCTAGGTCGCTAGGGGTCCTCGGGCGCGTGGACCGTGTGATTACCCCATTCATGGAATGTGCAGGGGCCATCCAACACCGCGTTGAACTGCTCGACGTTAAACGTCGAAGGCCAGCGCCCGTCCACTGCGAGGACCTCTGAAGATTGCTTGCAGAACTTTGATCCGCTATCACCAACAGCGCTAGAGGTGCCAGCGTCCTGCTTGCCATCGTGGTCAAATTGGTTGACCAAGGCCTCATTTGTGTCGATCAGCTTGTTGACGACCTCCATGAGCAGCGTGATCGTCGCGGCACCGGACTCATAAATCTTCTCGAAGACCTTGCGGTCCCTAAGACATTTCTTGTAGCTATCGAGGACCTGGTCATCCCGGACGCCGACACAGATGTTGTGGTTCTTGAAGAACTGGTTGGTGTAGTCCCGCAGCCGCTCGCCAGGCTTCATGGTCACCCTCCCGAGGTTGAAGGCGTTCCAGGGCGATTATACGTCGCTTGGAAGTTCGATGTGAAGGCCTGGGACACGTCGGCCCACGATGTGATGCTGCCCGCCGGGAGGTTGTTGAGCCAGAGCGATGGTGCGTTGCCCATCACCGTGGGAAGTAAGCCGCCATGTGGTCGAAGTTGCCACCGGCCGCCTTGACCGTGATGTAGTAGGTCTACAGCCAGATGTTGGGGTCGGAGCGGCCGTCGTACTTTTGGATGTTGGGATTGAAGTTGTCAGGTAGGCGACCGACCGAAGACGTGGCGCCAACGCATGGAAGGCGGTGATTGCCATGTCGTCGCCACTGTCGCCGACTTGAGCCACGTCGTCGCCCCGTGCCGAGGTCACAATCTGGGATCTCGGTCGTTGGTCTGGGTTGGGTACCGGACCCTCGGGGTGGCCATAGTCTTTCTCGTACTGGGCACGTTGCCGGTTCTCGACATCGTGGTGGTCACGCTCCTCGCGCTCCATGATCCGGTGGACGCCGCTCGGAGGACCGTACTTACAGTCGTAGTCAAGGCAACGTCGAAGTTCCTGTTCCTCGCACCCGCGGTGACGTTGGTCGATGTAGCCGTGGGCATCGCGATCGCGCCGGTTTTTGTCGAGGTTGGCGCGTAGGTCGACGGCTGGCGCGGCTTTCGCTCCGGGCTGGTTGACCTCCTCCTGGATCGTGGGGAGCCTGCTATGCGCAGGCCGATTAGATCGGCTGTGTCAGTGCCAGCTCGACGTAGATGCAACCGACTTGGACGCCGCGCTCTTCTTCTCCACTAGAGCGGTGGAAACCCGGATGTAGGCCATGGCTACCTCGGCCTCGGGCAAAGGTCAGCTTGCTAGAGACATGCTAACGCCGCATCCAAGTTGGCCTAGGGGCTGTTGAACGTCGAGAGCCCCGCCTCTTCGAACTCAAGGCGTAGGTCGCGGGCACACGGGGGTACCGCTTGGCGCTGCTCCTCTGCCCGCCTCTGGGCGCGGTTCGCGTTGGCTTGGATCCGACGTGCCTCCTCGGAATCCGTCGCGCCGACCCGTGGAGGTTCGTTCGCTGAGACCACCAAGACGCGCCACCGGGTAGATCTCTGGTTGTCGGGGGAGATGCGGATCCAGGCCTTCTGGAACTCACCACCGTCCGGAGACGTGGGAGCTTGCGTAGCGCGCACGACGTCGCGCTCCTAATCGATCTTCCTCCGTAGTAGGCAGCCATGGAGCGTGTGTCGTGCACCCTTGTGGTAGATTCACGGTACGTCGAGAGGGTCACGACATGCGCGAGGTTCGACCTTGAGGTCGTCAGATGGTTCCTGTTGCCCAGATTAGTTCTGGATCGACTTTGCCACTTGTCGTGCGTGCACGTCGCTGGCAGATCACATGCCGAATGGGAAGGCCTGCGGTGTGATGTGTCCTGCGTTGAACGCTGAGCCCTTCCGCTGATATTGAGGGTTTCCTCCATCATGTCGATGACGCGCTCCTTCCCCTGGACGAGATCATAGGGTTTGGGCGGGTGGGTCTTCGACTTTTTTCTAGAGCTGGGGGCGGCATCCAAGGTCGCCGGGGCCTCCACGGAGGCCACTGGTGAGGTAGCCGCCACTAGCGCAGTCGAGGTCGCCGTTGTCGGGGACCGCCCTAGGGGTCCCCTCAAACGATGGGGGAACCCTCACTTAAATTCCTGCATCAAATGAACTAGGCCTAACCATGCAGGGAACTAACCATGCAGGACGTGGCCCATGCAGCAGGACTTCGGAGGCCCCGCCAAGATAGCTCGCCCACGAGACCCCTCGAGCAGCTCCGCCGCCCGAGGGTACACTCCTCCTCGAACGGACTCCGCCCCGCTCGAGGGGCAACCCCCCCTCCTCGAACGGGCTCCGCCCCGTTCGAGGGGCGACCCTTCCCTCGAGCGGTCCCGCCCCCGCTCGAGGGCTCGCTCCCCCCCTCGAGCGGGCCTCGCCCTCGCTCGAGGGTTCGCTCCCACCCTCGGCCGGGGCCCGCCACGCTCACGGGCGCCCGCACGCGTGCGCCGGCCCCGTACTTGGGCATTTAACGCCCGACGCCGCGGGGACGGCGCCATCATGCGCCCGGGCTCACGCCCGGTGCCGCCGCACCAACTCCCCGGGGAGGAGCCCATCCCCGCCACCGTGGGGTGGACCGTGCGGTACGGCCGGCGTCGCTCCCATGACACCGCGCGCACGCCACCGTACGGCTAACGCGCTCGACCCTCGAAAGGGGGCCGGCGCACCCTCGACTCCACTTTCCCCGTGACCCCGCAGTTAGGTGAGGGACGCTAGGCCGGTGGGTGGCCATCCCGCCACCGTAACGGCGCGGCCGCCGTACCCACGCGCGCGGGCACACGCCTGACTCCGTAGGCGCACGCCCGAGCACTGCAGCAACCACTCCACCACCGCAGAGCTCATTGGGAAGGAACGCCGTTCTGCACGCTCCTGTGCCCCGTACCAGCCATCATCAGCACCTCCCTCGAAGTCTATCAGGGGACGCCATCGCCATCTGCCGCCTCCTACCCTCGAACCGCCACTGTTCGGGTACAAGGTAGGCCATCATGGCCGGATCGTAGCGAAGATCGACCGGACGGTCGCCCGCTCTACACCGTAGCACGACGTGCTCCCACACGCAGCTAGGTAGCGCGGCGTGCATGTAACCCGCCGCTCCCTTGGCCTATAAAAGGGAAGGCGAGCCCCCAGCCGCGGGGAGAGGGATCGGGAGGAACACAGCGCACTGTGCACTCACTCTCTTATTCTCCCACAACATCTTCAGCTACTCGCCAGGGACTTGGGAGCCACGCTTCCTCTCCCGCCTTGCTTGTACTTGCCCCACTACAAGCACCCCCGGTGCTGAGCAATATAGTGCCACGAGCACACCACTGCTGGACGTACGGCCCCCTCGGCCGGAACCAGGATAAATCCTTGTGTCATTTGTTGCTTAGCATCGACCATTGAGGGATAGACCTAGGCGTTATCTACTGGTTAGTGTCGGGACCATATTCCGCACCGACGCTGGCGCCCACCGTGGGGCAAACGAGCGCCTAAGGTCATTTCGCTAACTCCTCCATGGTGATTCGCACCGAGTACCGTAGCACCCGCTACAACATGGGTAGCTCGTACCCCCCTCCCGGCCGGGTTCGACATCCGCTTCGGGGACTTGAACTTCCGGGCCACGGGGAACGGCTATCTCATGCGCCTCACCAACCGTGAGGGAGCTACGCGCGCGGGGCGGGAGACCGTGTCCGCTCCGGTCTCCGCCGCACGCACGACACCGGCGCGGCACCTCGCAGCATGGATGCCGCAGCCCGTCGACGCCGCGACGCCGTCGCCGCTCCGGGCTACGCTCGCGTCGGGGCACGGTCCGAGCGGCGGCGGCCGAGCGCGCCGCCGCCCGGCACGGTGCACCCACCGTCGCGACAACCGCC
Source organism: Cenchrus americanus (assembly GCA_947561735.1). Lineage (NCBI taxonomy): Eukaryota > Viridiplantae > Streptophyta > Magnoliopsida > Poales > Poaceae > Cenchrus > Cenchrus americanus. Next base: position 155,743,545 of record OX387242.1, on the reverse strand, counting down.
ACCGCCCCAGCGGGACCGCGTGCGGTCTCAGGACCGCGCATCCCCATCGGGCTGCGTGGCGCCACTACGGCCTACAACGCCAACGTCAACATGACAATGCGCAGGGTTCCGCCTGGTCGGCACGTCTTCGTCGCCAGGGATCCCGGCACTTCAGCAGCGGACGAGTCGTCCCTGGGCTCCGTCGACACGATGCCACCCGCTAGCCGCCATGGGTACGCGGAGTGGGACTTCTCTGGTGTGCCGGACCCAGTCGCGTTCAGGCGCTTCCTCGACGCCACGGACCTGCGGTTCGGCTGCTCCGACGACTCCAAGACCGGGAGCTACGACCCCACGCGGGAATGCTGCGCCGTCATCACCAACGACCGGCCAACGCCGCCGGCGGCGGCGCCGAGAGGGGGGAAGTCACGCCGGCCCCTGGGGTTGCCACGCGCCCGGCCGCGGGGCCAAGCGCTCCCGCCGGGGCCGACGTCGACGCGCGGTGGCCCAAGCTCGCGAGCTCGAGGCCAAGCGGCGCGGAGGAGTACGGACCGTGCGGGCGCTCCCGCGCCTCGATGGCAGGGGAGGCCTCCGCGCGCGGCGAACGCGCGCGGGAGGCCGGGCCGACAGTCCGAGACCGCCTCAACCCCCGTCCCCAACGTCGACAACGCGGATACTCCGCCGCGGGCGAGCCAAAAGCTCATCGCCGCCGCAACACCGCCGCGCGCCATGCCGGCACCCTCGACCCCCGAGGCTCGAGACATGCACCGCGAGGTGCGGACCCTCCTTGAGCAAGCGGCCGTCCGGCAAGCCGAAAGCTCGGCCTCACGCATCCGCCAACGGGGGACGCGCGGGGGTGATGATCCGGCACCGGGGGCGAACCCTCGGTGCATGCGGGTCGACCTCGCCGACCCGAGGACGCACGCCGGCCAAGGAACGGCTCCTCGATACACGCGGGCGCCGGATGGTGACGCCCGCAACGTCATCAACGCCGTGCGCACCCCGCAAGGCGGACGCGCGAGCGGCCGGGGGGCTACCACCCTCGAAGGGGTGGACGCTACGACGGCGGTGAGGATCGCTCCCCAACGCCGGAGCCCCCGGCACCCGCGTGTTCGGCGGGGAGATCCGCACGGCGCCGTTCCCCCGCCGCTTCCGTCGCCCCTCGACGATCATCAAATACAACGGGGAGACGGACCCTCGTGTTTGGCTCAACGATTACCGCCGGCCTGTCGGTGGGCGGGGCCACCAACGACGAAGTGATCATCCGCAACTTGCCCCCGCATCCGGGCGACGCGGCCCGACATGGCTCGAGCACTTGCCCGCCGGCCCGCATCCATAACCGGGACGATCTAGTCCACACCTTCGTGGGCAACTTCCGGGGCACGTACGTGCGCCCGGAACTCCTGGGATGCGCTCTCCGCACGCGAAGCCGGGCGAATCGCCGCGGGACTTCATACGGCGCTTCTCCAAGCGCCGCACGCAGCTCCCCGGCGTGGCACAGTCAGAGATCGTGCACGCGTTCCTCGAGGGCACCACGTGCGGGGACCTTGTGCGCGAGCCGGGACGCAGCCCGCCCACGGACTCGAACGAGCCGTTCGACATTGCCACCCGGCTCGCCTCGGAGAGGAGGCCGTGGGGGCAATCTTCGATGGCAAGAAGGGCAAGCGCTCCGAGGACACGCCCGCGGAGGGCAGCGGGTCCAAGGAGCCGCGCCGCAATGACAAGCGGGGCAAGAAGGGGAAGAAGCCGCGCCGCGAGGCGCGCGAGCGGGGCGCAACGGCGGCAACGCCGAAACCCTCGCCCGTTGACCCGGCCCGACGGGGCCCTCGACCGGCTCCTCGAGGCCCGGGGGTGTTCGATGACATGATGAAGAAGCCATGCCCCTACCACAAGACCCCCGTGAATCACACTCTTGAGCAAGTGCGACATGCTCAAGAAGTTCTATGGCCGTGCCGCCGCGAAGGAGGCGAGAGGCCAAGAAGGATGGGGGCGACGGCGACGCGGTGGCTTCCCCGCTGTCGAAAATGTGTTCCTCATTTTTGGGGGACCTACCGTCGACATGTCAACCCGCAGCGTGCGCAAGCGGAGCGGCACGAAGTCCTCGCCGCGAGAGAGGGCACCTCCGGCCTTTCTCAATCGGGTCGAAGGATGCCATCACCTTTAGCCGGGATGATCACCCAAACCGCATCCCGAACCCGGCCCAGTTCCCCGGTGGTCGATCCCATCATTGGGAACGCCCGGTTTCGAAGGTCCTTATGGACGGAGGCGTAGCCTCAATATCCTCTTCGCGCATACATTGCGCCTAATGGGGATTGGGCCGGACCGCCGTGCCCGGCCGACGAAGCCGTTTCACGGCATCGCGCCCGAAAGCGAGTTCAACCCCTCGGGCGGATCGATCCGCCCGTCCGGTTCGGGACCCCCAAGAATTTCCGCAAGGAAACCCTCACCTTCGAGGTGGTGGGATTCAAAGGGGCCTACCATGCCATCCTTGGGTGACCATGCTATGCCAAGTTCATGGCGGTCCCCAACTACACGTACTCGAAGATGAAGATGCCGGTCCAAACGGCGTCATCACGGCCGGGTCATCGATCGAGCATGCATTCGACCGCGATGTCGAGTGCGTGGAACATGCGGAGGCGCTAGCGCTGGATGAAGCGCCGGTAAACACGGCGGGAGAAGATGGTCAACGACGACCTCGGCCTCCGCCACCAAGCACGTCGGCACGTTCGAGGCCGCCGAGCAAACCAAAGGGGTCCCCCTCGACCCATCGGCCCCCGAGGGCAAAGCATTGAGGGTCAGCACGACCCTCGATCCTAAATAGGAAGCAGTGCTCGTCGACTTCCTCCGCGCCAACGCCGACGTTTTCGCGTGGAGCCCCTCGGACATGCCAGGCATCCCGAGGGAGGTCGCCGAGCACTCCCTTGATATCTGCCTAACGCTCGCGGCGTTCGGCAGCCGGCCGCGCCGCTTCGACGAGGAACGGCGACGGGCGATCGGAGGGAGCCGCGGAAGCTCCTCGAGGCCGGATTCATCAAGGAAGTGTTCCACCCGACATGGTTAGCTAATCCCGTGCTTGTAAAAAAGAAAAATGGGAAGTGGAGGATGTGTATTGACTACACCCGGTCTCAATAAAGCATGTCCAAAAGTTCCTTTTCCTTTGCCGCGCATAGATCGGATCGTTGATTCCACCGGCGGGTGTGAACTACTCTGTTTCCTTGATGCCTATTCGGGATATCATCAAATAAAAATGAAGGAGTCCGACCAGCTCGCGACTTCGTTCATCACACCGTTCGGGGACGTTCTGTTACGTCACGATGCCTTTTGGCCTCGAAACGCGGGCGCAACATATCGGCGGCCCCGCATGCGGCACGTTTTTGGGGACCATATCGGGCGGACGGTCGAGGCTTACGTAGACGACATCGTCGTCAAAACCCGGAAGGCGGACGACCCGGTCGGCGATCTTGGCATCGCATTCGGTGCCGCCTCGCGGGCCAACGGGGTCAAGCTCAACCCCGAAAAATGTGTCTTTGGAGTGCGCGGGGCATGCTCCTAGGATACATCGTCTCCCGACGGGGAATCGAGGCCAACCCCGAAAAGGTCGCGGCCCTCGAGCGAATGGGTCCGGATTCGGGACCTCAAAGGGGTGCGAAGGTGTTGGGGTGCCTTGCCGCCCGAGCCGCTTCGTCTCGAGCTCGGTGAGAAGGGCTCGCCCCTCTACCGGTTGCTCTAGAAGCACGAGCGCTTCTCTTGGACCGCCGAGGCCCGGAAGCGCTCGACAAGCGAAGGCCTCTCTCCGACGCACGCCCCAATCCTTACGCCGCCGCGAGACGGCGAACCCCTCCAGCTCTACGTGGCCGCAACCACCCAGGTGGTCAGCGCCGTGATCGTTGTGGAGCGCACGGAGGAAGGACATGCCTTGCCCGTGCAGAGGCCGGTCTACTACATCAGCGAAGTCCTATCGGACACGAAGACGCGCTACCCCCAGGTCCAGAAGCTGTTGTATGCGGTAGTCCTCGCGCGGCGCAAGCTCCCGCCACTACTTCGAGGCCCACCCGATTCTGATGGTCTCTTCCTTCCCGTTAGGAGAGTCATTCGCAACCCCCGACGCGGCGAGCGGGGTGCCAAGTGGTCCGTGGAGTTGATGGGCGAGACGCTCGCCTACGCCCCGCGCAAGGCCATCAAATCGCAAATCCTAGCCGATTTCGTCGGCCGAGTGGACGGACACGCGACCGCCGCCCCCTCAGATTCAAGCAGAGTGCTGGACTGCGCTTCTTCGACGGCTCGGTGATGAAGACGGGGAGCGGGCGCGGGCCCTGCTCCGTGTCACCCCTCGGGGAGCACATGCGCTACGCAGTGCGTCTCCACTTCCCCGCGTCTAACAATATGGCGGAATACGAGGCCCTCCTCTGCGGCCTCAAAATCGCCATTGAGTTGGGCATCAAGCGCCTCGATGTGCGAGGGGATTCGCAGCTTGTGATCGACCAAGTCATGAAGAACGCGAGCTGCCACGACGACAAGATGGAGGCCTACTGTAAAGCCGTGCGAGCCCTCGAGGACAAATTTTACGGCATCGAGCTTAATCATGTACCCCGCCGGTACAACGAGGAAGCGACGAGGCGGCAAAGATAGCGTCGGGCGGATCACCGTTCCCCCCGAACGTTTCGCGCGCGACATCGCGCGGCCCTCGGTAACCTTCGAGCCCCTACCCCTCGAGCGACGGCGGACCCTCGGGGGCTCCCTCGAATCCGGCGGGTGCGGACCCCATGGAAGAGGACCCCTCGAACGAGGCGTACGTACTCTCCCTTCTCGAGGGGTACGGCTCCCACGAGGCCGTCGCAATGGACATCGAGCCGGCTCCCGTCCGGGCGGACTGGCGGGGAGAAGTACATCGCCCGGATTGCTCGAGGGGAGCTCCCGCGAGGCCGGGCCACGGCCGGGCGCATCGCCGGGGATGGCCAAGTCATTCACCCTCGTCGACGGCGAGCCGGCACAAGCGCGCCGCGTCGGGCATCCTCCGGCGGTGTATACCCATTCCCCGAGGGGCGCGAGCTCCTACGAGACATCCACGCGGGGATGCGTGGCCATCACGCCGCCGCGCACCCTCGTCGGCAACGCGTTCCGCCAAGGCTTCTATTGGCCCCCCGCGGTCGCGGCGCGCCAACGAAATCGTGCGCACTTGCGAAGGGTGCCGGTTCTACGCCCGCAAGACCAACTTGCCGGCTCAAGCTGCGCAAACGATCCCCCGTAACATGGCCGTTCGCCGTGTGGGGATTAGACATCGGCCGGCCCCGCGGAAGGCGCCCGGGGCTTCACCCACCTGCTCGTCGCGATCGACAAGTTCTCCAAGTGGGTGGAGGTGCGCCCCATTACGAATTTGAGAGCCGAGCGGCAACACGTTCTTCACCGACATCGTCTACCGCTTTGGAGTGCCAAACTCCATCATCACAGACAACGGGTCCCGCTTCACGGGCGGAAGTTCTTGGAGTTCTGCGACAAGTTCCACATCCGAGTGGATTGGGCAGCTGTGGCGCACCCACAGACTAACGGCCAAGTGGAACGTGCCAACGGCATGATCCTACAGGGCCTCAAACCCAGAATTTTCGACCAGCTCAACAAATACGGCCGAAAATGGCTCCAAGAAGCTGCCCGGCCGGTCGTGTGGAGCCTAAGGACTACCCCAAGCGAGCCACGGGTTCACCCCGTTTTTCCTAGTCCATGGCGCGGAGGCCATCCTCCCCACGGATGCGGGAGTACGGGTCTCCCAAGGTTCGGGGCTACAACGAGGATGCTAACCGGCGAGCCCGCGAGGGACTCACTTGGACCGGCTAGACGAAGTACGCCTTGTGGCGTTGATGCACTCCGCAAGGTATCAACGGTCCCCTACGACGCTACCAAGCGCGCAAGATACGTCGCGGGGATTTCAGCGAGGGGGATTTGGTCCTAAGGCTACGCCAAGACAACCGAGGGCGCCACAAGGCGTCGCCCCCATGGGAGGGACCCTACGTCGTGGTGAAGGTGCTCAAGCCGGGCACGTACAAGCTTGCCAACGAGGACGGCGAAGAACTCACCAACGCTTGGAACATCCAACAGCTACGTCGCTTCTACCCTTAGCTAGGATTTCCAAGTATTTTCTGTTGTAAAAACGCACGGCCAACGCCCCAGTTGGTGTCACCTATGTAAATACTCCGAATCTAGTAAAAAGGGCAACTCGGCTTTCCCCTGAAACCCAAGTTACCCTCGGGGGCTACTGCGGGGGGGCACCCCCCCCAAATGGTCCCATTTTTTCGCGCAAAAAACGTAATAACACGCGCTAAGTTTGTTTCCTACTTCAACCACGAGCCACGATTCGAATAGGGCGTAGGCGGCACAGTGGAAGGAGCGCGCGAGCCAGAGACAGCCTACGCCGCGTGGCTATGGCCCGTCTCTCTCGCCTCCAACCCAGCGGGCCCCTGCGAAAGGCGAACTCCCCTAACTAGAATCTACTCAGGAAGAAGAAGAAGCAAAAAGCGCAATAAGCAAGCGATTTCATTTACAAACTGACCATGTTCACGAAACTACTTGTTTATTTACAAGAGGCCACGAGGCCAGAGTTCTGATACACATAAACAAAAAACGGGCCTAGCGCCCAGGTGCTTTCAGGCGGGTGGAGCGGCAGCATCAGCGGCGTCGGGAAGAGGGATTCTTCGAAGGCCTCGGCGAGCGACTCGGCGGCGTCGGCGGCAAGCGCGTCCGCACGCTCCATGGCCACCTCGTCCTCGACGCCCTCGGGCACGATGTAGCCTTCCGCTACCGCCTCGAGGTTGACCTCGTAGTGGGATCGCACCACTCCGGGGGCGCCTCACGCACGCCCGGGTGCAACGCCCGACGCACCCGCCCGTGACGTGGCCGAGGGGCGCGTAGGCGGCCGGCCGGCGGAGCGCGGCCCGGGCATCGCCTTCCTCGACGACGTGACAGGTCTCGAGGGCCGCGTCCCGCAGCTCCTGCAGCTCCTGCTCAGAGGAGTTGTAGGAGGCTTGCAGGGCCTCGGCCCGCCCAACAGCGTGCCCCAAAGCTGTGCGCAGGCCTGGAAGCGACAAGACGACAAGAAATAAGAAAGGGGGAAACGAACCCTCTAAAGCAAGAACTAACAAGCAGGGTCAGACAGTAGCTTACCCTCGACTTGCCTCTTCTCCAGATCGAGGTCGCGGCGCGCGGACTCGAGCGCCGACTCGAGACGGCGGACGGTCTCGCCTTGCTCGACGAGGGCCATCTCTTGGGCGGCATTGCCGATGCGGCGCCGGCGCCTCATCCTCAACTTCGGAGAATGCGGCGTTCCGCTCCTCCGGCGACCTCTCCGCCGTCTCGCGCGCGACGCGCTCCGCTCCGGCGCCGTCCGGGCGTCGCCAAGGGCGGCTCCGCTCTCGCGGGAGCCGCCCCTCGGCCCCCCGGCGGGCGACGCGCTCTGCTCGGAGCCGCCCCTCGGCGGCGACGAGAGCCGCAACCTTGACGTCGAGGGCGGCCTTCGTGTCCTCGGCCTCCTTGGCGCGCCGGCCCCCCTCCGGCCCGCGCGCCCGCTCACCGCCCCGGCCCCCGCGCCCTCGCGCTCCCTCGAGCGACGTGCGGAGCTCCGGGCCTCGGCGCGAGCGGTGGCCACCTCCGCCTCCCGGGTGGCGGCCAACGTCCGCGTCTTGTCCGGGTCCTCGCGCGCGTTCCACGGTGCCTCGTCGCGATCGACGAGGGGCCGCGCGGATCCGCTCGAGGCTCGCGTGACGTGCGGGTGCCCTGTCCCGAGCTCTCGGGGAGCACGTCGCACCACGCCATCGCCGGTGACCGACCCGGTGTCCCGGCGTCCTAAGAGCTTCCGCAAGCGCGTCGAAAGCGCCGCATCGCTCCCCGGAGGTGGCGGGCCTCGGCGTTCACTCGGTCGAACGCGTGTACTTCTCGCGGGCGCGGCGCTCGAGCTCCCCGGCATCCACACATCGAGGCCTCGTAAGCGCCAAGTCTTGAATACGGCACGCGAAAGCGAAAAAGAAAAGAAGAAGAGCAACCGTGGCTCACCCGGAAGACGATCCAGGCCGGGCCGCCGTGGACCGCGGCGCCTCGTTCAACGCGCGGTTGAGCGTGGCGCCGTGGCTCCGAGCTCGCCCCGCAGCTCCTGCTCCCTGCGGGGCGTCGGCAAACGCCGGGGGTCCTCCACGGCCCCCCCACCGGGCGGGGCGACCGGCGTGGGAGGACGAGGCCTCGGCGTCGTGCCCTCGGCCCCCCGTTATCACGTGACCCTCGTGCCGCCTCACGAGGGCCCCCTCCCCGGGGCTCGGGGGAGTTCACGGGCCGGGCCGGCCTATGGTTCCACCCGGGCGGCGGGGAGTCATCCGAGAGCTCCACCACCCTCCGCCGGGGACCGCCGGCGGGCGGAGCCGCTCGCTCCGCCTCCGGCCCCGGCGCCCCCCCCCTCGCCTCCCGGCCGCGGCGCCCGCGTGTGGCGCCGTTGCCGCCACCTCTGTCCGGTGCCGCCACATCGCGGGGCGCTCCGCGGGGTCGCACCCGCTCCGCCTCCTCCCCGATGGCCGCCACCGCGGGCGGCACCTCCCGCCGTGGCCGCCGGCGCCGCCGCGCCTCCGTGGCGACCGGCGCCGGCCGCCCCCGGCGACCTGCGGCGCACCGCGGCGGGGGTCGATCCACCGGCCGGGGCCTCGAAGCCCCGGCCCGGGCCTTGCGCGCTCATGCCCCGCCGCCGCGCCCCTAGGCGCGACCCCCCCTCGACGAAGCCGCCGGGTGGGGATCGACGCGTCCGTCCTCGGCACCTTGGCCGGTGCAAGAGGAGGGACGGTTGGCACCGCCTGCGCAAGCACGAACGGAGGATTAGAGCGTCTAATAACCAGCAAACTAAGGCCAAGCAAAGGAAGAACGGGTTCCTTACCTCGCGGAGAAAAGGCCGCTTCCTTTCCTCGGGAGCCCCAGACGAGGCCGGCGCGGGGCCGCGCGCCGCGGCACCTCTGGCGGCGCCGCCGCGCGCGCGGGCACGCCGCCTCACGCGTGGGCGCGCCCAACGCCGCCACCACGCACGGGGGCACGCTGGCCGCGCGCGGGGCGCGCCCGCCGCGCGCCCCTCGACGGGGACGCCGCGCGCGGGCCGCGCTCCCGCCACGCGCGAGGCACGCTTGACGCGCGCGCGGGCACGTGCGCCGCGCGCGCCTCCGGGCGCGCGCCGGCACCTCCGCGGCGCGCGCCGCCCCGGCGATGAGCGCGGCGGCGGACGCCGGCTGCGCCCGCCCCGGGCAAAGCCACCCCCGCCGCCGACGCGAGATCCGGCGACGGGGGCGCGGGCCGCCACCTGTGCGAGGGGCCCTCCCCCTCGGACTCTTCCTCCTCGTCCTGGTCCGAGGGACGAGGGCTCCTCGATGTCGGGGGAGGAGAGCCCCGGCTCCTCCCGCCGCCGGTACTCCGCGGACCGTGCGTCGCCCGGCGCGCTTGGCGTCGCCTTGCGTGCTCCCTCCGCGCTGCCCGCTCCGCTGCTCCCGCCGCGCCGGCCGGGCGCACGGGAGTCGGGGGGGTGGGTGGAACCCGGACTTGGCGGCGTTGAACCGCACCGGTACCGCGCGCGAGAACAACGGTGGCACATCGGGAAACGGAATCAAGAACAAGGAGCCGAAACAGAATCAAAAAACCACACTCACCAACGGGCCGATGGGGCGCATCTCGATGTCCCACGGGGTGGAGCCCGCGAGGGTGGCGGCGTCACGGGGTGTCGCGCGCTCCGCGCCGGGTGAGCGCGTACGGCGCTCCGGCGGCGTCGGGAGCGCTCCGCGGCCTCGCCGGTCGACGGGGTTGGCCGCCTCCGTCATCTCGAAGATGCGGAGCGGCCTCTCCATCAACGGCACGGTTCGGCGGTGATGAAGGAAGCGAGGACGCCCATCGCGTTGAGCCCCTCCTTCGCCGGCCGGCTGCGGGGCGGCAAGGACGGACCCCTGGCGCGCCGGTGGTTGGCCGTGAGGCAGCGGCAGCCCCGGGAGTCCGGCCTCTTCTTGAGCACCGGCCGGTGTAGGGAGGAGGCCGGGCTCGGCATTGCGCGGATAAAACCATCCCCGCTCCCAGGCGGCGTTGTTCGTCGTCATGGTGCGAGGGGATGTAGAACTCCTTGAGCTGCCCCGCGCGGGCCGGGGCGACATCCGCCGCGCGCGCACCGCGCGCGGGTCCTCGGCTCCGACGTGGGCCGTGTGATGAGCTCCCGCGGAAGAGGTGTACAGCTCCCGATTGGCCCGGGATCCCCGAGGTGCCCTTCGCGGGACGCCCACGGCCGTGGCCGCTCGCGAGATCGCATTGGGGGCAAAGTTGTGCGGCTCCACCCCATAGTGGTAGCACAATGCCCGCATGAAGGTGCTCGCCGGCGCGTTGAAGCCGCGCTCGTGGTAGCGGAGGAAGCTCACCACGTAACCCTCCGACGGATTGGGCTCAAGGTGCGACGATGGCGGCACGATCCTCCGCCGAGGGGCGCCCTTCTTCGTTGGCGGGGGGTTGGCCGGCGGCGACCGGCTCGCCCGGGCGAGCCGGGTCCTCGGTCGACCTCTCCCATGCGTACGGCTCCGGGACCCTAATCGGAAGGCGGGGCGGCGCCATGGAGGGCGGGGCGAGTGCGAGGGTGGAGGACAAGGAGACAAGGAAGAAGCTCTAAACGGCGAGCCGCGCGACGGCAAGAGCGAGGCGAGGCGAAGGGACGGAGGGCTGAAAACGGTGAGGAGCCAAGGTGAAAACCGCCGCCCCTTCCTCACCGCGGTTTATAGGCGACGGGCGAGTTCTCCGGAGCGCACGCCCCGCCAACGAATGGCTGCGGGAATCTTTCCATCGCGTCGACGGGCGGGCCCCACCACGAGCGCGGCTCTAACACTGCGGGGGCGGGTCATCATTACGGCAAGACCGGCGGCGCCGAGGCGAAACCGTCCGTCCGCCGGCCGGGACGCCCACTACGCGCGCGCGCGGCGCGGCGGCCTAAAGGCGCGCCGTGGCTGCCAAAACCCGCGGCCACGCCGCAAGGCAATTAAATGCCGGGCCCTTGCCAAGCAAGGAGAGCCCTCGAGCGAGGCGAATCCTCGGCTCGGGACAAGGGTGACCCTCGATGGGATGACGGCGTGAGAAGGTCGCCGGGACTTGCTCGGTGTAGAGCGAGGCGGCCGCGGGCACCCATGCCACGTAGGACCCTCGGCGGCATCGCTGACCCCCAACTCGAAACAAGGCGACCCTCGATGGGATATCGGCGTGAGAAGGTCACCGGGACCTGCTCGATGTAGAGCAGGCCGCCGCGGGCACCCATGCCACGTAGGACCCTCGAGCGGCATGACCCCCAACTCGGGACGATGTCAACCCCCTAAAGAAGGCACGCGCGTAAGAGGATCGCCCAGGTCACGCTTGAAATAGAGCGACACCGAAAGCACTCATACCGCGCCATGCCACCAACCAGCACCTCGAGGGTCGGCACGCCCAAACCCCTCGACGGCCGCAAACGCGAAGAAGACGGGGCTGGCCAAGGCACGGCCCCGCACGGCCTTGCGATCGGGGGTTCGACGCGACCCTCGACGGGTTCGAACGGGCGCCCCGATCACGAGTTAGGGACGACGGGGGCACGCGCATTCGAGCCGTTCCTCGAGCCGTCGGCTCGAGGTGCCCCACATGTCGTGTTCGAGAGCCGGTGAGGGCGGCTAGCCGGGGGATCCCACCTCGGGAGAGCTCCCGCGCCCTCGGTCCCTAGCGAACGGGGCCGAGCCCCACCCTAGCAAGCCCACGCAAGCGCTTCCGCGGACGTGTCTCGGGACGCGCGGCCTACCCATATCGAACGGGGCATGGACGTCCACGCCGAACCACCCGCTAGCGGCTCGAAGAGGAATCCGCGATTCGCGACCCGCTCGATGGGAGTCGTGGAGACCTCACCTCCCAGGCCCGCGGAGGGACGGCGAGGGCGTGATAGAAAACAAGTCGTCGGGCTCGACCGATCGCCTCGAACGGGCCAAGGCTCGGGGCTTGACGCACGGCTACACCTCCTTGGAATTGCACCCGCCAGAGACGATGACGGGGAGCGTGCCCCCGTGCGGTGAAATACCGCCGATGCCGGTTGGCATATGTGCCACGCCTTTTACGACCGAATTGCTCGCGGTTAACCCTGCCCGGGGAGAGCCCACACTCTGCGGGGCTTCGAACTGAGCCGCCGGGTCGCTAGCACGGCCCCACGAGGAAGCGTTCGCAAACAAGGAGGGAAGAACGTCCTATCGGTAGGGTTCCGGCATGCTGCCCCGGAGCCTCGATAGCAAGCCCCCGAATGCTCGGGGGGCTGCGTGGGGGACCGCCCTAGGGGTCCCCTCAAACGATGGGGGAACCCTCACTTAAATTCTTGCATCAAATAAACTAGGCCTAACCATGCGAGGGAATAACCATACGGGACGTGGCCCATGCGAAGCGGGACTTCGGAGGCCCCCGCCAAGATGGCTCGCCCACGAGCCCCTCGGCGAGGCTCCCGCCCGCCCGAGGGTGCCTCCTCCTCGAACGGACTCGCGCCCCGCTCGAGGGGCGACCCCCTCCTCGAACGGGCTCCGCCCCGTTCGAGATCGACCCCTTCCCTCGAGCGGTCCGCGCCCCGCTCGAGCTCGCTCCCCCCTCGAAGCGGGCCTCGCCTCGCTCGAGGGTTCGCTCCACCCTCGGGCGGGCCCGCCACGCTCACGGGCGCCCCCGCAGCGTGCGCCGGCCCGTACTTGGGCATTGAACGCCCGACGCCGCGGGGGACGGCGCCATCATGCGCCCGGGGCTCACGCCCGTGCCGCCGCACCAACTCCCCGGGGGAGGAGCCCATCCCCGCCCTGTGGGGTGGGCGCGCGGTACGGCCGGCGTCCGTCTCCCATGACACCGCGCGCACGCCCGCGCTGCGGCTAACGCGCTCGACCCTCGAAAGGGGGGGGGCGCCCCTCGGCTCCACTTTCCTGTGACCTGCCGGCGGGGTTGGTGAGGGACGCTAGGCGGTGGGTGGCCATCCAGAAGCCACCGCAGCAGCCGCGGCCGCCGTACCCACGCGCGGGCACACGCTAGACTCCGCGGGCGCACGCCCGAGCGCTCTGCTTCAACCACTCCACCACCGCGAGCTCATTGGGAAGGAACGCGTGCACGCACCTGCGTGCCCCGTACCGGCCATCATCGGCACCTCCCCTCGAAGTCTCCTCGGGGGGCGCCATCGCCATCGCCGCCTCCTACCCTCGAACAGCCCTTGTTCGGGTGCGGTAGGCCATCATGGCTGGATCGTCGCGAAGATCGGCCCAGGACGGTCGCCGCTCTACACCGTAGCACGATGTGCTCCCACACGCGGCTAGGTAGCGCGGCGTGCATGTAACCCGCCGCTCCCTTGGCCTATAAAAGGAAGGCGAGCCCCCCGGCCGCGGGGAGAGGGATCGGGAGGAACACGGCGCAGCGTGCACTCACTCTCTTATTCTCCCACAACATCTTCGACTACTCGCCGAGGCTTGGGAGCCCACGCTTCCTCTCCCGCCTTGCTTGTACTTGCCCCACTACAAGCACCCCCGGTCTGAGCAATATAGTGCCACGAGCACACCCGCGCTGGCTGGCGTACGGCCCCCTCGGCCGGAACAGGGACAAATCCTTGTGTCATTTGTTGTAGCATCGACCATTGGCGGAGGAGGTACGGACGGTGCGGGCGCGCCCGCGCCTCGATGGCGGGGGAGGCCTCGCGCGCGGCGAATGCGCACGGGGCGGGCCGACGGTCGTCGACGCATCAACACCGTCCCCAACGCGGACAACGCGGACGTCCGCGCGAGCAAGCCGGTCGTCGCCGCCGCGGCGCACGCCTGTACGAACTGTGCCGGCACCATCGACCGAGGGCTCGAGATATGCCGCAGCGAGGTGCAAGCTCTCATCGAGCAGCGGCGTCCGGCGGGCGAAAGCTCGGCCTCACGCATCGCCAACGAGGATGCGCGGGCGACTCGAAGCGCACCGAGGGGCGAACCCTCGGTGCACGGGGGGGACCGGCGGGGGCCGTCCCACCGACCAGACGCACGCCGGCCAAGGAACGACTCTCGACGCGCGCGAGGGCGCTGGATGGCGATGCCCACAACGTCATCAACGCAAGGCGCACGAGAGCAGAAGCCGGACGCACGAGCGACCGAGGGGGCTACCACCCTCGAAGGGGTGGACGACACGACGGCGGTGAGGATGGCTCCCCGACGCCGGAGCTTCGAGGGCACCCGTGTGTTCCGGCGGGAGATCCGCCACGGCCGACGTTCCCCCGGCGCTTAGTCGGCCCTCGACAATCGTCAGAAGTCAACGGGAGACGGACCCCCGCGTACGCTCCCGCGACTGCCGCCTAGCATCGGTGGGCGGGGCCACTAACGGCAAAGTGATCATCCGCAACGCACACGCCCGGGGCGTGCGGCGCGGACATGGCCCGAGCCGCATAGCCGGCCGGATCCATAGCGGGACGATCCTGGTCCACACATTCGTGGGCAACTTCCGGGGCACATACGTGCGCCACGAGACTCGTGGGATGCGCTCCACGCGAGAAGCCGGCGAATCGTTGCGGGACTTCATACGGCGCTTCTCCAAGCGGCCCCGCACTGCAGGCTCCCCAACGTGGCACGGTCCGAGATCGTGCACGCGTTCCTCGAGGGCACTACATGCGGGGGACCTCGTGCGCGAGTGGAGCGCGGCAGCGCGGACTCGAACGAGGCTTGTTCGACATCGCCACCCGGCTTCGCCTCGGAGAGGAGGCCGTGGGGGCAATCTTCGACGGCAAGAAGGGCAAGCGTTCGAGGACACGCCGGCGAGGGCGGCGGGTCAAGGAGCGCACGCAACGACAGAGTGGGGCAAGAAGGGGAAGAAGCCGCGCGCGGCGCGCGAGCGAGGCGCAACGGCGGCAACGCCGAGGCCCTGTTGTTGACCGGCCCGACGGGGCCCTCGGCGGCTCCTCGAGGCCGGGGTGTTCGATGACATCTTGAAGAAGCCATGTCCCTACCCTGAGGCCAGTGACCCACACTCTTGAGCGATGTTGTTGACGGTGAAAATCCGTCAACCTAGCCATGAGTTTACCTTCGGTGTTGGCATGAGTTTTATACTTTATCCATTGGTACTAACCCCCGTGGTATAACAAGTTCACGTGTGCATGTCGTTTTTGGAGTTTAATGTTTATGCGGGGATTTAGTGTTGAATGCAGAGACTTTCGGGATAAGTTCATCAAGCACCTCATGACAAGACCTTGAAGCCATTGAACAAGTCATGACAGAGTGATATTAACTCCAAGAAGCGGGGACTCGATCCGAGAAGACAACAAACTCCGGGGACTCCGACCGAGAAAAGTCTTTGAAGCTTGCAAGACAAGGAGTTGAGTCCAATTCGGAGAGAAACCGACGACATGGACCTACATGCGAAGGGGAAGCATCCGGGAAGCAAGGGAACCGACCTCGGGCAAAAGGAGCCCGCGGGGCGGGTCTAAATGGGCCCGGGCCGGCCGGCCCGATCCGGTCGGCCCGGGCCCATTTAGGGCCCAAATGCGACGCCCTTTGCCCTAGGCTGCCGATCGGGCTATTTATAGTCCCCCCGACCGAGAGCCACGCGAGAGAAGATTTCGTCTTCGGCCGCCGAGAAGCGAGAGAAGAGAGGGACACCATCTAGGAGAGGAGAGGGTCGAGCTAGTTGACTAGGGTTGCCCTAGCCGACGTGGGAACCTTGCAAGGAAGACCACGTCGGAGTTCCGGAGCTAGAAGCAAGATCAAGGAAGGATCCCGGTGGTGATCTTGTGTATGTATCATTGTTATAGTTGAATTATCAAGTTGAATCTTTTCTCAGCGATCAAGTGTTTCCTCGAAGATTTCGTTTTTCGATCGGATTTGCTTATTCCAATTCTATTCTCGAGATAGATTACATAGGGTGTTCTTGTAGCCGCGGTGGCTAGAGGTACACGCCGGATCCTCCGAAAGAATCTCGACTTGTCTTTTGACTCGCCCTAAGCTCCCCGCATGAATAGGGATACGTTGTGACGAACGGGGGTCTCGAAAGGCGGATGTTTTCGGATTTGGACGGGAAACCACGATTTAAAGAGGCTTTTATTAAGATTCGATTTGCTACTTCTTCTTTTGCTTGGAACTTCAACAAAAGGCTTACCCCGATCCCTCTAGATCGGTTTATCTACCCAATCTTACTTTGTTTTCTCTCGGTTTTTAGTAGATTAGATTCGTTTCATGTCTTTTACTTAGATGTATTAGGTTCTTTATTGAAGATTGCAGTTATTTGGCTTTAATAGATTAAGTCTTGCGTCACACATTTGTTCCACGGATTCGATACCTTGGGTTCACCACTCGAGGGAAGAAGGGTCCCTTGACTACGACGGGAGACTTGTACGCTTGCGAGTCACGAACGAACTTTGATACAAACATTAACCGTCAACAAGCCCCTTTTTAAGGCGCGGTTGCCGGGGAACAAGTGATCAAGATTTGATTTTTTATTGCTTTTTTTGTAATTTTCAGTACTGATTTTGTTTTATTTTTGCATCTAATAAGCTTCAATCATCCTCAAAATACATCTAATCTAGTTTGTCTAACTCTAGTCTTTATAGATTTGTTTTGTTTTCTAGTTTCTTTTGCATATTTTGTTTATTGCTAACACTAACAGGAGATGGACGGCTACCTCTCCAACAAACCCAATAATTTTGTGGATGATCCGAGAAAAACTTTACGGGGCTAAGGAGACGCGAAGCACATCAAGCTAAAAAGTTTGGATTTTGTAGATTCGGAGTCGGAAGACAAAGGATCGCGGGAATCTCCGGAAAATTCACCACCTCAAAATCCGCGGGAGAACCGACGTCCACCAATGGGTGACCAACCACGGAAGAACGCAAGATTGGGGAGCTATGCACCCCGGACATCATCGACCTACCAATCTTGAACCTCGAGGAGATCGGAAGACCGTTCGAGATCAAGACCTCAACAATCCGCATGGTGCAACATTCACCCTTCACCGGCAAAGAGGATCCGAACCTTCACCTCCAAGCATTCATTCAACTATGTCAGACTTTCAACATGGATGGGGTGACTCAAGATCAAATGAGGGCAAGGCTTTTTCCGTTTTCACTACTCGGGAAGGCGTTGCAATGGTTCCACTCTCAACCGGCGGAGACGGTGCAAAATTGGAACACGTTGATGAAGGCTTTCATGAAGGAATACTACTCACGGGTAAAACTCAAAGCTTGCGTAATAAGATTGCCACCTTTGTTCAATATCCTACGAAACTATCTCGGAGGCATTCGAGCGCTTCAACGAGTACACCGGGCGGTTCCACATCACAAGTTCCCGAAAGAAGACCTCGTGCAAAAGTTCTATCAAGGACTCACCATGGCGTCAAGGACGATCATCGATGCATCGGCGGGAGGATCTATCATCGAGCTTACACCGACGGAAGCTTTCACGTTATTCAAGAAGGTCGCAGAGATAATGACACGTGGGCGTCATCCGGGCGCCTACACCGGCTCAACCTATGGGAAACGTCAAAGGAGTCTTGCAAGTGGAGAAGGAAGACATACTTGAAGGCAAGATCGACTCGCTCATGAGGAGGTTGGAGAAGATGGAGATAGAAAAGAAGGAGGCTCAAGACTTGAAGGCCGCCGAAGCAAGGTCCACATGCGAAGAATGTGGAGAGTATGGCCATGTCCGCAAAGATTGTCGGAGGAAGCCAAAGTGCTCGACTACATGAGGAAGGGAGAATTGCCGAACTTCCGCTACGGGCAAGGTAGGCCTCAATTTAATGCAAGCTCATCTATTCCTAACGCGGTTCCACTTCGGATACAATTGAAGGAGTTCATGGATGAGCAAGCTAAGATCAACAAGGACACCGTCACCAAGTTCAAGACCATAGACAAGGTGTTGGAGAACATCGATAGCAAAGTGACGGAGGTCGGAAGTTCCAATCATCAAGTGCTCAACATGATGAAGATGCTCGAGACGCAAGTTGGACAACTTGCGGGGCGCCTCACTAATGATGAAGGGGAAGCTTCGGGACAACCCAAATGTCCCGAAACGGCGAAGGCCATTCAAACACGTTCGGGGAAGGAGACCGAACATCCGGAACGTGCCGCGGGAGCAAGAAAGCCGAAACCGTCCACCGAGGTGGAAGGAGGCGCTAAAGAGAAGGTTACGGGGATCGTCACCGAGGAACCCGAATTTGAGATGCGGGAAGATGACACGAGGATACCGCAACTCAAGCCACGCTACTTCCGAGGTAAACTTGACAACCACTTTGAGAAGTTTGTGGAAGTTGTGCGCGGACTTAGCATCAACATGCCGTTACTAGATGCCCTACAAGTACCTACATATTCTCGTTACTTTAAAGACATTCTTGCAAATAAATATGAGATAGCAACACTCGGGGTAGATCATGTCAAGATGTCCGAGGAGTGTAGTGCGGCTATTGCTTATGGGTGGAGAAGCAAAAAGACCCGGGTGCCCTACAATTCCATGTTCGATTGGTTCTTTCAACTTCGAGAAGGCGTTATGCGACCTTGGAGCTAGTGTGAGTGTCATGCCGAGGGATGTGTTCGAGAAGTTACGCCTACCGATGGAGCCTACGGGGAATATGTTTGGAGGCGGGTGACAACTCCATTCGCTATCCCTTGGGCATTCTTTGAAGATGTACCCGTGAAGATTGGACACCACTTCATCCCCGTCGACTTCGTTGTGCTCGAGATGGGAGAGAGGGAGAAGCCGCCGCTCATCCTAGGAAGGCCGTTCCTCAAGACCGTGGGAGCAACTATTGATGTTGGCAAGGGGGAGATCATGTTCGATATCAACGGAGAAAGGAGTTCCTTCAAGTTCCGTCCGAGGATTGAGGCATGCAACATGATTGGAGTGAAGATAGAACCAAAACAAACGGAGGGGCTGAAAAAGAAGAAGGAGCCGAAAAAAGTGAACGTAACGAAAATTAAAGAAGGTGTTGCATCCGTCAAGACAAAGGAAGAGAAGCCGCCTGTGAAGACCAAAAAAATGACTAAGACGACCAAGCCAAAAGACAAGCCCGCGCCCAAGATGGTGCGGAAGTGGGTACCCAAGATTGCAACGCCGCAAAGAGCGTTGATCCGGAGTAATCAAGTGAAGAAGTCTAGCTATAGACTATAAACGAAGCGCTAGGCGGGAGGCAACCCGTTTCGTCAAGTCAAGTCAAGAATAAGCTACCGGGAGGACAACCCGATTCCAGGTTTTTCGAGTATTTTTAATAATTTAGTTTTTGAGTTTTATTACGCAAAGACATTAGACTTAGAAGTGGTTGAACAATATAGAGACATAATTCTTGATTGAATGTTTGCTTTATCATAAACCCTTTGCATGAACCCTCCTATGTGCTAGTTTAATTCTTTTCTTTTCGAGAAACCCCTCAACCAAATAATTTCAGAACCTTAGCTCAACCTTTCACCCTCATTATGGTGCTGAGGTTGGCTTATTTTTCATGCTAAAACCACACGAGTAGAGCCACGATTTATATTCAAGTGTTATAAAAATTCAGCACGTGGTAGGACTCGCGTGAACCTAGAAATCAAAGCTTTTGGTTGATCTTAAAAATCTTTATCCTTGGTTTCTCTAGGATTAGAATTTTTCTAAGCCTATTCTAATTTTGTTTCATTCAAAATCTTTCTTATTTAGCCAAAATTAGAACCTAAACCTATGCCCCCATGATCAAACCGGGAAAACGTTCGCTCTCAACCGATGAAAGCAAACTATACCGGTGAGACGAAAATCGACGTAGTCGAAAAATATTTTCGACTTACATTTGTTTTTAATGGTTTAAAAACTTCTCTAAAATTATGTTCAAGCTCTTGCATGGCTCTGAAAAATATTTTAAAATTCGAATTAGAGGAGTGCTTAACCTTAAACACACCTAAATGGAGGCAATCAAGTTTGAATTAATCATGCATGTGCCATTGGATTCTCTTTTATCAACTTTCACCCACTCCACATGCAAAGGACAAGCATGGTGGGCAGCAAGCATCAACTTTGCAGGATTTCAATGGTGACGTGTGAAGCAAGTGGAGCTAGGGAGCATGGACATGACCCAAAGCATGGAGCATCAAGTGGGAGGACCAATAATTCAAGAAAAGGAGTGGACGAGAGCGTTTGGGCGGTGCAACTCGTGGAGCACGCGGGCAGGAAAGTTGCGAGAGGCGAAATGATCGTGCTTGGGGAGAAAGACGCACCGAGGAGGAGCCGTTGGAGCCCCGGGCCGGCCGGCCTAGGCCGGCCGGCCCGCCTCCTATAAATGGTGCCCCCGCGCCCGTCTTCGCGAGCAAGCTTCCCTCTCCTTCCCTTGTTTGTGTGTTCAAGTTTGTGTGCTCAGAACCTCCGTAGACTTAGCCAACCACCCAAGCTTGAGAGCTCAAGAAAAAAAATCCACCTCCCTAATCCACTCAAAGTCCACATCCGAAGCAAAGAGTTTAAGTGCCTAGTTTACCGGTTGCAACCCGGATTTTTAGTTGAAGAGAGAGTGCAGCAAGCATGTGGAAGAAGACCACAAGTCTCTTCTCTAAGAAGAAGAGTTCGTCGTCGTCCAAGCCGTCATCAACCACGTCTTCGAGGAGGCACTCGGTTTCCGAGTCTCCCCGGAGCATGGAGACGGACACGGCACCACCGAGGAGGAACGACGCTCTCCTCCTTGGTGGGATGAGGGCTGCGAGAAGCACTTCCATGAGGTTCACCGAACCTCGTGGGCACACGGAGGAGCAACCCGCGCCACCACGACGATCGACTCGCTCAACCGCACCACCTCCTTACACCCCGACACAATCTTCGTACGGCTTCATCATCATGTCGGCGGAGGAGGAGGATAGGCTCGCCAATCTTGAGAAGAGGCTTGTGCCAAACGTCGAGATCGACGACCAAGCACTCCACACCTTGGGTTTTCGCACCGACATAAACTACATGTTGGGGCACCTCGGGTGGATTCGGTTCTCCAACGGAATCTCGGTGGACACCCACTTGGGTTACACCTTGGAAATTTTAATGACTATGGCACCCATCGTTGATGATGATGGGGTGCAATGCTTGTCATTCCGTTTGGAGGGAATCCAACAAGTGGTTCCCTACGAGCACGTAAGGGAGCTGCTTGGATTCCACAAGGGCGCTCGGAGAAAGTCGACGTGCCTCCCGGCATGTTGGCGGAATTTTGGGGCATGATCTCCGGAGATGCCCATCAACAACGCAAAAGCATCCGCAACCCCATTATCCGGATATTTCACTCTTGGATGTGCAAGAGGGTATTGGGGAGGATGAGGGAAACAAAGGTGACCGACACGGAGTTAAATTGGCTATATTCGGCTTTGATTGCCAGGCAGCCAATCGACCCCTCTTACCTCATGATCAACCGTTGGTGTTGTGAAGCAACATCGGGGGCTAGTGATATTGGTTCGGGGTGTTACCTCTCCATGTTGGCCTTTTCCTTGCGACCGGGGATCGCAAGAAACCCCGCTCACCTTTTGCGCGGTACCTCTCTCGGTTTTGAGTACTTGCGGCAAGGCAAGTACATTAGTGGAGATGAGAGAAGAGGTTACCGATTGGCCATTGTGAACCTCCCTCTTCCGGATGAGAGGCTTAGGCTTTTCACCGAAGGAAGGGAGGATTGGTTGGAAGAGGGAATACTTGTCCCTGCAAGGAAAAACAAAAGAGGAAGGATCGTAGAAGAGGGAACATCCTCCGCACAAGAGGGTGGAGCACAACCCAATGTGCAACCATCCGGCGGGGTTCCTCCTCCGCCTAGTTATTACGGAGGGTCTCAACAACAAGCATGGGGGGGTGGTGCACCGGTACCCCCTCAAAATTATGTTGTGCCCAACGTTAACTTCGCGGAGGCCTACGCTCATCATCCCCAACCACAACAAAGCATGGCTATTATTGGAGGATACGCTGCAAGAAATGCTCAAAATATCGCAGCCATCCAATCCAACGCAGCTCAACTCGGTGAAGGCAACGCAAATATTGCCTTTGAACTTGGTCGCCTTCACCTTGTAGAGCCAAATCAATTCGACGGAGGAAGCGTTCATTCATATTATGAGCAAGGCTATTATTATCAAGACTATCAACATCAACCACCGGCGGAGGATTAGAAGACTTAAGGAACTTTAGTTTTCTCTTCTTTTCTTTTTCTCTGTAATTTTCAGCTTTTGCTTATGTGTGTTTGCGTAGTATTTTTCTGTTTTTATTTAATTTTCAGCAAGTATGTTTCTTTATTTTCAGTGTGTATTTCAACTTGATATCACCATTAATAAAGTCACCACCTTGATTATATCATTGGAAAAGTTACAAAATTCGTGCCATGATGATATATGATTAAAATTGCAGCTTTGTTCATCTTTGTAGTTGATTTATGCATGTTTAAGCTAGTGCTCTCTTAAAAATACAGATCTGAATTTATTTAAATACTAGCTTAATTTTCAGCGGAGGTTATGATTAAAATAAAGACCCATAGTGTTTTATGTGCTCTCAAGTTATGAATAGATTGAAGATGTCTTTTATGCTCAAAAATATTGCTAACCTTGTCACAAATATCACTTGTGTGTTGCTCTACCTATCCAAAGCCTTATATATATTTGAGTGCATAAACCTTAGTGTACAAGATTTATTTTTGAGTGAGTTATTGCAGGCCATGATTTCTGCGGCCCGAGACTAAGAAGCTGGTCATTCCGTTTTTGCGTATCTATCTTTTTGCTAGCCTTTTATCCGTGCATTGTGTACCCCCACATCGGTGGTCTCACAAACTTCGCCGGATATCCACCCTTAAACCAAATATCATTTTTTTGTGATTACCTCCTTGACCACAACCTATCATTGAGAATGGATCATCAATTCAAGGAAGATCGCAAGACGGTGCCAACGTTGAAGATTTCAAGTATCTCTCCAAGGAAAATATCTCCGGTACCTACCTTATTTTTCGCCTCTTTGCTCGAGGACGAGCAACGTCTAAGCATGGGGGAGGAGGTAGGTACGGTGCTGCCTTAGAGTTCAAAAGGGAGTATTTTAAAAAAATATATATATAATGATGAAAGAAAAAAAAATTTCGGCGATGTACATGACTTCCAAGGTGAAGAAAGAAAAAAATATATATATACAAGAAAGAAAGAAAAGAATGAGAAATATAAGAAAGAGAAGAAAAAAATATATTTGTGCGTAAAATGAACTCCCCGGTTCTCTAAGAGTGCATTCAAGGCTTCAAGATAAAAAGATCCATTCTCATTTTCCAACCATGTGCAATCCGATAACGAGGACTTCTTTTGTGCCTCGGGATCACTCTCGCCATTTGCACATGTCCACCTATCTAAAAGTGTGTGTATTTTCCTCTTTCCCCTCCTTGATTTAACATTATTTTCCAATGACCTTTTTGACGAGTCTCGGTAAGACCATGAGAAGCTTGTCTTGTTATGACAACACCTCACTTATAAATTCTTGTTAGGACTAAACTTTCCCAAAGCTCCATATAAAGCCTTCCACATATATATGAGAGGGAAAGGAGTAGAATATATAGGCTTGAGAGACAAGTGAGATGAGAGTTTATGAGCAATACATGAGATGATTTAAATTTGTGAATTTGGTTTAGCCTTTCTTTATCTCGATCTTCATTTCAAAAATTCTGAGATCTATTTAAAACTTTGTGAGCATGTTAATACTTGTGGGATAAGCTTAATAAGAATCCACCCTCCGTGGAGATGAAGGCTAGTACATTATGGAACTTTAATGAATTAATATTTTGAGAGCATTATGTTTTCTCATGTATGATCAAATGCAAAGTTTAAACATTGTTTAGCAATGATGATATTCATCGAAGGCTTACTAGAGGACGAGCAAGGTTTAAGCATGGGGGAGATGTTGACGGTGAAAATCCGTCAACCTAGCCATGAGTTTACCTTCGGTGTTGGCATGAATTTTATACCTTATCCTTTGGTACTAACCCCCGTGGTATAACAAGTTCACATGTGCATGTCGTTTTTGGAGTTTAATGTTTATGCAGGGATTTAGTGTTGAATGCAAGACTTTTGGGATAAGTTCATCAAGCACCTCATGACAAGACCTTGAAGTCCCGAACAAGTCATGCAATGAAGTGATATTAACTCCAAGAAGCGGGGACTCGATCCGAGAAGACAACAAACTCCGGGGACACGACCGGAAAAGTCTTTGAAGCTTGCAAGACAAGGAGTTGAGTCCAATTCGGAGAGAAACCGACGACATGGACCTACATGCGAAGGGGGAAGCATCCGGGAAGCAAGGGGAACCGACCTCGGGCAAAGGAGCCCGCGGGGCCGGGCCTAAATGGGCCCGGGCCGGCCGGCCCCGATCCGGTCGGCCCCGAGCCCATTTAGGGCCCAAATGCGACGCCCTTTGCCCTAGGCGCCGATCGGGCTATTTATAGTCCCCCGACCGAGAGCCACGCGAGAGAAGATTTCGTCTTCGGCCGCCGAGAAGCGAGAGAAGAGAGGGACACCATCTAGGAGAGGAGAGGGTCGAGCTAGTTGACTAGGGTTGCCCTAGCCGACGTGGGAACCTTGCAAGGAAGACCACGTCGGAGTTCCCGAGCTAGAAGCAAGATCAAGGAAGGATCCCGGTGGTGATCTTGTGTATGTATCATTGTTATAGTTGAATTATCAAGTTGAATCTTTTCTCAGCGATCAAGTGTTTCCTCGAAGATTTCGTTTTTCGATCGGATTTGCTTATTCCAATTCTATTCTCGAGATAGATTACATAGGGTGTTCTTGTAGCCGCGGTGGCTAGAGGTACACGCCGGATCCTCCGAAAGAATCTCGACTTGTCTTTTGACTCGCCCTAAGCTCCCCGCATGAATAGGGATACGTTGTGACGAACGGGGGTCTCGAAAGGCGGATGTTTTCGGATTTGGACGGGAAACCACGATTTAAAGAGGCTTTTATTAAGATTCGATTTGCTACTTCTTCTTTTGCTTGGAACTTCAACAAAAGGCTTACCCCGATCCCTCTAGATCGGTTTATCTACCCAATCTTACTTTGTTTTCTCCGGTTTTTAGTAGATTAGATTCGTTTCATGTCTTTTACTTAGATGTATTAGGTTCTTTATTGAAGATTGCAGTTATTTGGCTTTAATAGATTAAGTCTTGCGTCACACATTTGTTCCACGGATTCGATACCTTGGGTTCACCACTCGAGGGAAGAAGGGTCCCTTGACTACGACGGGAGACTTGTACGCTTGCGAGTCACGAACGAACTTTGATACAAACATTAACCGTCAACAGGTCCCTCCCATGGGGGCGATAGCTTGTGGCGCCCTCGGTTGTCTTGGCGTAGCCTTAGGACCAAGTCCCCTTCACTGAAGTCCCGTCGACGTATCTTGCGTGCTTGGTAGCGTATTAGGGACTGTTGATACCTTGCGGAATGCATTAAGGCCACGAGGCGTGCCTCGTCCAGCTGATCCAGCGAGTCCTCGCGGGCTCGCTGGTTGGCATCCTCGTCATAGCCTCGAACCCTGAGCGATCCGTATTCTAGGTCCATGGGGAGGACGGCCTCCGCACCATGGACTAGGAAAAACGGGGTGAACCCAGTGGCTCTGCTCGGGATGGTCCTTAGGCTCCACACAACCGTTGGTAGCTCTTGGAGCCATTTTCGCCCAGATTTGTTGAGCTGGTCGAAAATTCTGGGCTCAAGGCCCTGTAGGATCATGCCGTTGGCACGCTCTACTTGGCCGTTGGTCTGTGGGTGTGCCACAGCCGCCCAATCCACACGGATGTGGAATTTGTCGCAAAACTCCAAAAACTTCCTGCCCGTGAACTAGGACCCATTGTCGGTGATGATGGAGTTCGGCACTCCAAAGCGGTAGACGATGTCGGTGAAGAATGTTACCGCCCGCTTTGCTCGCCCTCGGATTCGTGATGGGGCGCACCTCCACCCACTTGGAGAACTTGTCGATTGCGACCGGCAAGTGGGTGAAGCCCCCGGCGCCTTCCGCGAGGCCCAACGATGTCCGGCCCCCACACGGCAAATGGCCATGTTACGGGGATGGTCTGTAGGGCATGGGCGGGTAGGTTGGACTTGCGGGCGTAGAACTGGCACCCTTCGCAGGTGCGTACGATTTCGCTGGCGTCCGCAACCGCGATAGGCCAGTAAAAGCCTTGGCGGAACGCATTGCCGACGAGGGTACGAGGCGCTGCATGATGGCTGCAGATCCCGGCGTGGATGTCCTGCAGGAGTTTGCGCCCTTCAGGAACGGGCACGCACCGCTGCAGGATGCCAGAGGCGGCGCGCTTGTACATCTCGCCGTCAACAAGGGCAAAAGACTTGGCCATCCTGGCGATGCGCCTGGCCGCGGTCCGGTCCGCGGGGAGTTCCCCTCGAGCCATCCAGGCAATGTATTTGTCACGCCAGTCCGTTTTGACGAGAGGCGGCTCGATGTCCATCACGTCATCTCCGTAGGCACCATACCCCTCGAGAAGGGAGAGCACGTACGCCTCGTTCGAGGGGTCCTCGTCCATGGGTTCCACACCCGTTGGGTTCGAGGGAGCCCCCGAGGGTTCAGCGTGACTCGAGGGGTGGGGCTCGAAGACGACCGAGGGTTGAGCGACGTCGCGCGCGAAACGTTCGGGGGGAACGGTGATCCGCCCGGACGCAATCTTGGCCAGTTCATCCGCCTCCTCGTTGTACCGGCGGGGCACATGGTTGAGCTCGATGCCGTAGAACTTGTCCTCGAGGGCTCGCACGGCTTTGCAGTAGGCCTCCATCTTGTCGTCATGGCGGCTCGCGTTCTTCATGACTTGATCGATTACAAGTCGCGAGTCCCCCCGCACGTCGAGGCGCTTGATGCCTAACTCAATGGCGATTTTGAGGCCACAGAGGAGGGCCTCGTATTCAGCCATATTGTTAGACGCGGGGAAGTGGAGGCGCACTTGCGTAGCGCATGTGCTCCCCAAGGGGTGACACGAAGAGCGAGCCCGCGCCCGCCCCCTCGTTTTCATCACCGAGCCGTCGAAGAACGAGAGTCCGGCACTCGCTTGGATGCGCGGGGGCGGCAGCTGCGTATCCGTCCACTCAGCGACGAAATCCGCCAGGATTTGAGACTTGATGGCCTTGCGCGGGGCATAGGCAAGTGTCTCGCCCATCAGCTCTACAGACCATTTGGCAATCCTGCCCGCGGCGTCGGGGTTGCGGATGATCTCCCCCAGTGGGAAAGAGGAGACCACCGTGACGGGGTGGGCCTCGAAGTAGTGGCGGAGCTTGCGCCGCGCAAGGACTACCGCGTACAGTAACTTCTGGACCTGGGGATAGCGCGTCTTGGTGTCTGACAGGACCTCGCTGATGTAATAGACAGGCCGCTGTACAGGTAAAGCATGCCCTTCCTCCGTGCGCTCCACGACGATCACAGCGCTGACCACCTGGGTGGTCGCGGCAACGTAGAGCTGTAAGGGCTCGCCGTCCTGCGGCGGCGTGAGAATAGGGGCGTGCGCTAAGGACGCCTTTAGCTTGTCGAGCGCGTCCTGGGCCTCGGCGGTCCAGGAGAAGCGTTCGTGTTTCTTGAGGAGGCGATAGAGGGGCAGGCCCTTCTCGCCGAGCCTCGAGATGAAGCGGCTCAAGGCGGCAAGGCACCCCAGCACCTTTTGCACCCCTTTGAGGTCCCGGATTAGACCCATTCGTTCGAGGGCCGCAACCTTTTCGGGGTTGGCCTCGATTCCCCGTTGGGAGACAATGTATCCCAGGAGCATGCCTCGCGGCACTCCAAAGACACATTTTTCGGGGTTTAACTTGACCCCATTTGCCCGTAGGCAACCGAACGCGATGCTAAGGTCGCCAGCCAGGTCGTCCGCCTTCCTGGTCTTTACGACGATGTCATCCACATACGCCTCGACCGTTCGCCCGATATGGTCTCCGAAAACGTGCTGCATGCAGCGCTGGTACGTTGCTCCTGCGTTTCGGAGGCCAAATGGCATCGTGACGTAGCAGAACATCCCGAACGGCGTGATGAACGAAGTCGCGAGCTGGTCGGACTCCTTCATCTTTATTTGATGGTATCCGGAGTAAGCATCAAGGAAGCAAAGCAATTCACACACAGCCATTGAATCAACGATTTGATCAATGCGTGGCAAAGGAAAAGGAACTTTAGGACATGCTTTATTAACACTGGTGTAGTCTATACACATCCGCCATTTCCCATTTTTTTCTTTACAAGCACGGGGTTTGCTAGCCACGTTGGGTGGAACACCTCCTTGATGAACCCGGCCTCGAGAAGCTTCCGCAGCTCCGCTCCGATTGCCCGTCGCCGCTCCTCGTCGAAGCGGCAGAGTCGTTGTTGCACGGCGTGGGGCGTGAGGCAGGATGTCAAGGGAGTGCTCGGCGACCTCCCTCGGGATGCCTGGCATATCCGAGGGGCCCCACGCGAAGATGTCGGCGTTGGCGCGGAGGAAGTCGACGAGCACCACTTCCTATTTGGGGTCGAGGGTGGAGCTGACCCTCAACGCCTTGCCCTCGGGGGCAGAAGGATCGAGGGGGACCTCCATGGTCTGCTCCGCGGCCTCGAACGTGCCGGTGTGCTTGGCGGCGGAGTCGAGGTCGTCGTTGACCATCTTCTCCAAAGTGGTCACCAGTGCTTCGTCCAGCGCTAGCGCCTCTGCGTGCTCTACGCACTCGACGTCACAGTCGAATGCGTGCTCGATGGACGAGCCGACGGTGATGACGCCGTTCGGTCCTGGCATCTTCATCTTCAAGTAAGTATAGTTGGGGGCCGCCATGAATTTGGCGTAACAGGGTCGCCCAAGTATGGCGTGGTAGGCTCCCTTGAACCCTACCACCTCGAAGGTGAGGATCTCCTTGCAGAAATTCTTCGCGGTGCCAATCCAAACCGGCGAGTCGATGCGCCCGAGGGGGCCGGACACCGCTTGCCGGCGCGATGCCGTGGAACGGCTTCGTGCTTCGGGCCGCAACTGGTCCAACCCGATCCCCATCAAGCGCAGCGTATGCGCGTAGAGGATGTTGAGGCTGCTGCCCCCGTCCATCAAGACCTTCGAGAACCGCGCGTTCCCGATGATGGGGTCGACCACCAGCGGGTACTGGCCCGGGTTGGGGATACGGTTCGGGTGGTCCTCCCGGCTGAAGGTGATGGCGTCCTCCGACCAATTGAGGAAGGAGGGAGGCGCCTTCTCCGCGGCGAGGACCTCGTGCCGCTCCTTCTTGCGCTGGCGGGTCGACATGTCGACGGTGGGTCCCCCGAAGATGAGGAACACGTTCTCCACGGCGGGGAAGCCGCCAGCGTCACCATCTCTTGCGTCTTTCTTGTCCTCTGCCTCCTTTGCGGCGGCGCGGCCATAGAACTTCTTGAGCATGTCGCATTGCTCAAGAGTGTGATTTACTGGGGTCTTGTGATAAGGACATGGCTTTTTCAGCATGTCGTCAAACACCCCCGGGCCTCGAGGGGCCGGTCGAGGGCCCCGTCGAGCCGGGTCAACAGCGAGGGCCTCGGCATTACCGCCGTCGCGCCCCTGCTCGCACGCCTCGCGGCGCGGCTTCTTTCCCTTCTTGCCCCGCTTGTCGTTGCGGTGGGGCTCCCTGGACTTGCTGCCCTCCGCGGGCGCGTCCTCCGAGCGCTTGCCCTTCTTGCCGTCGAAGATCGCTCCCACGGCCTCCTCTCCTGAGGCGAAGCTGGTGGCGATGTCGAACAGCTCGTTGGAGTCCGCGGGCGGGCTGCGTCCCAGCTCCTGCACAAGGTCCCTGCATGTGGTGCCCTCGAGGAAGGCATGCACGATCTCGGATTGTGCCACGCTGGGGAGCTCCGTGCAGCGCTTGGAGAAGCGCCGTATGAAGTCCCGCAGCGACTCGCCGGGCTGCACGCGTCCGAGAGCGCGAGGTCCCGGGGAATTCCCAGGGCGCACGTACGTGCCCTGGAAGTTGCCCACGAACGTGCGGACCAGATCGTCCCAATTGTGGATTTGGCCGGCGGGCGGGGTGCTCGAGCCATGTCCGGCCGCATCGCCGAGGTGCGGGGGCAAGTTGCGGATGATGACCTCGTCGGCTGGTTGCCCCGCCCAGCTGGCAAGACAAGCGGTAGTCCTTGAGCCACACGCGGGGATCCGTCTCCCCGTTGTACTTGACAATGGTCGAGGGGGGCCGGCGGAAGCGCCGGGGGGAAGGCTGCCGCGCGGATCTCCCGGCTGAACACACGGGTCCCCGGGGGTTCCGGCGTCGGGAAGCGGTCCTCACCGCTGTCGTAGCGTCCGCCCCGTCGAGGGTGGTAGCCCACTGCCGCCGCGCGTCCGCCTTGCTCGTGCGGCGGGCGTTGATGACGTTGCGAGCGTCACCGTTCAGAGCTCTGCGCGTGTCAAGGAGCCGTTCCCTGGTCGGTGCGCGTCCTGAGTTGGCGGGACGCTCCGCCGCTCCTCCTGCGTGGACCGAGGGTTCGCCCCCTTGTGCGGCCCCGTCACCCCGCGCATCCCCTTGTTGGCGGATGCGCGACACCGAGCTCTCGGCCTGCTGGACGGTCGCTTGCTCGATGAGAGTCTGCACCTCGCGGTGCAGGTCTCGTGCCTCAGGAGTCGAGGTTGCCGGCATGGCCCGTAGCAGAGTTGCGGCGGCAACGAGCTTCTGACTTACCCGCTGCGGCATGTCAGGGTTGTCAGCGTTGATGCGGTCGCGGGCCTGTCTGCCCAGCTCCCGCACGCGTTCGCCGCGAGCGGAGGCTTCCCCAGCCATCGAGGCGCGGAGCGGCGCCCGCACCGTCCGTACTCCTCCGCCGGCTTGGCCTCGAGCTCGCGGGCTTGGGCCAGCTGCGCGTCGGCGTCGGCCCCGGCAGGAGCGCTTGGCCCTGCGGCTAGGCGTGTGGCGATCCCTGGGGCAGGCGTGATCTCCCCATCTCCGGCGCCCACCGCGCCAGCGGCATTGGCTGGGTCGTTGGTGATGACGGCGTAGCACTCCCGCGCGGGGTCGTAGCTCCCGGTGCTAGAGTCGTCGGAGCAGCCGAACCAGTAGTCCATAGCGTCAAGGAAACGCCTGAACATGACTGGGTCCGGCACGCCGGAGAAGTCCCATTCTGCGTACCCGTGGCGGTTGGCGGGCGGCAACGCGTCGAGGGAGCCCAGGGACGACTCGTCAGCCACTGAGGCACCGGGATCCCTGGCGACGAAGACGTGACGGCCAGGCGGGCCCCTGTGCATCATGGTGTTGACGTTGTTGTTGTAGGCCGACGTGGCACCACGCAACCCAATGGGGATGCGCGGTCCGAGACCGCGCGCCGTCCGCCGGGGGTGGTGGCGGTCGTCGTGGCGGTGGGCGCGCCGTGTTGAGAGGCGCGCGCGCTCGGCTGCCGTCGCTCCCGACCGCGCCCGGCGCAAACGCAACCCGCAGCGGCGGCGGCGTCGTGGCGTCGACGGGCTCGCGGCGTCCGCGCTCGCGGGCGTGCTCGCGCCGTGGTGGTGCGTGCGGCGGGGACCGGAGCGGGCCCGGCCTGGCGCCGCGCGCGGAGCTCCTCACGGTTGGTGAGGCGCATGAGGTAGCCATTCCCCGTGGCCTGAAAGTTCAGGCCCCCAACCGGATTTCGAACCCGGCGGGGAGGGGGTCCGAGCTGCCCATGCAGTAGCGTGTACACGGTACTCAGTGCGGATCACCATGGAGGGAGTAGACGGATTGACCTTAGGCGCTCAGATTGCCCCACGGTGGGCGCCAACTGTCAGTGCGGAATGTGGTCCCGACACTAACCAGTAGTAAGCGCCGTGGTCTATCCCTCAATGGTCGATGCTAAGTAACAAGTGACACAGAGTTTTTATCCTGGTTCCGGCCGAGGGGGCCGTACGTCCCGGCGCGTGGCGTGCTCAAGGCACTATATTACTTAGCACCGGGGGTGCCTGTAGTGGGGCTGCTACAAGCAAGGCGGGAGAGGAAGCCTGGCTTCCAAGTCCCTGGCGCGATGGCTGAAGATGTTGTGGGAGAATTGGAGAGCAAGTGCGTGGCGCAGCTCGTCTCCAGTTGTGTTGTGTCTGTGTTCCCTTCGTCCTCCCCCTGCGGCAGGGGGGGTTCGTCCCCCTTTTATAGATCAAGGAGGGAGCGAATCACATGCGCGCCGCGCTATCTAGCTACGTGAAGGGGCATGGCGTGCTATGCTGTAGAGTGGGCGGCCGTCCGGACGATCCTTGCAGTGATCCGGCCATCATGGCCTATCTTGTACCCGAATAGTGGCGGTTCGAGGGCAGAAGGGCGGCGGATGGCGGTGATGTCTTCTGATGGGCTCGAGGGAGCTGCTGACGTTGGCCCGTACGGAGTACAGGGGTAGGTAAAACGGCGTCCCGTTCCAATACGCTTCACCGTACTGGAGTTGTTGCTACAGCGCCAGGCGTGCGCCTGCACGCGCGGGGACGGCTGTCATGCCGTAACAGTGGCAGGGATGGCGTTCCTCCGGCCTAGCACCGCCACCTAACCCTGTAGGGTCACAAGAAAGTGAATCGAGGGTGAAGCCGGCCCCCCTTCGAGGGCTCGGCGCGTTAGCCGTACTGGAGCAGGCGCACGACGTCACGGGACTGACACCGGCCGCGCTGCACAGTCCCTCCCCACAGTGATGGGGATGGGCTCCCTCCTGGGGAGTTGGTGCGGCGGCACCGGGGGCGCGAGCCCCGGCGCATGATGGCGCTCGTCCCGCCGGTGTCGTGGCGTTAAATGCCCGTGTACGGGGGTAGGCGCACGCGGCGGGCGCCCTCGAGCGAGGCGGACCCCGGTCGAGGGCGGGCGGACCCTCGAGCGAGGCGGAGCCTGCTCGAGGGGGAGCGGGCCCTCGAGCGGGGGCGGAGCCCGCTCGAGGGGAGCGCACCCCCTCGAACGGGACGGAGCCTGCTCGAGGGAGGCGCGCACCCTCGAGCGAGGCGAAGCCTGCTCGAGGGGATCTTCAAGAGGGCCGCCTTGGTGGGCCGTTGAGGTCCTTGCAGCGTGGGCCGTATCCTGCATGGTTAGACAAAGTGTGTTTGGCTTTGTTGCAGGTTTTAAGTGGGGATTTCCCGGTTGTTAAAGGGGACCCCTAGGGCTGTCCCCGACAGGTAACTCGAAGGAAGAGACACGTGACACACAATTTAGACAGGTTCAGGCCGCGAGGTGCGTAATACCCTATGTTCTGTATGCTGCATAGCTCTGGATTGATTGGATGAATTTACAAGATGATGCGTATATGAGAGAGTTAGGGGTCCCTGCCTCGCCTTATATAGCCCGGGAGGCAGGGTTTCAAGTCGGTTTGAGGAGAGAGTACTAGTCGGGCACGACTAGGAGTTCTCTACATAGTATAGGACATGTATAGCTTCCTATCCGTGTGCTTCTCCACTGTAGTCCTTGCGCCCCACGTCATCAGTTGTTGTGCATCACAAACCGAGTAGTTCCAGGGGCCCACCGAGTAGTCGGTCCTGGTACCCACTGAGGCAGTGGGCCCAGGGAGGTCCATCCGACAAGCCCCCGAGTACTTTGTAGTCGAGTATGATAGTTTCAAGTAGTCTTGACGGCCTTGACGAGTAGTCCTCAAGCGTCCCTGAGTACTACAAGCTGGAAGTCCTCAAGAGTACTTGAAGCATCCTGAGGCTGGAAGGTACTCCAGCTGATCCTTAAGTAGTCTTGAAGAAGAAACCATATGGAAAATACAATTCGAAGAATCGCATTCCATATGGAATGTAGCCCCCGAGCCTTAGGTCGAACCATAGATTCAAGCTGAGGGTCAATCTGAAATACTGCCAAGATTATCCCGCAAAATCCGGAGAAAAAACCGAAGGACACGTGGCACGGAGCCCCCGAGCCTTGAGTCGAGTACTTCCTCTCGAATTGAAGGGTTAACTTGATTGTAGAATGTGTCCTGAGTTGCTCTGGAGTCTTGTCATCACCCAGGGAATTGAGTAAACGTAGCGAGCCCCGGAGATGAAGCGCGTCGACTACTGGAAGTTGAAGAGTCAGGTGGCTACCGCCGAGTCAGCCGCCGATACTTATCCATCTGGCCGTTACCGATCCGCCGGTTGCCTTATAAATAGAAGTCGAAACTCTTAGGGTTTTCCATCCTCCGCATTCGCACTCGGTTGAAATAGATCTGGCCAGGACTTAGCCATCTGAGCACACTGCCGCCACGCCCTAGGCCATAGATCCAGGCGTGCCGCCGCTGCTTGCCTGCAGAGTAGCCCCCAAGCGAATGCGAGTGAAAACCCAGTGCACTTGGAGGATGATGGCTTCTCCATCGAAGAGCATGAAGACCGGCGCCGGGAAGAAGAGATCCCGTGACGAGGCAACTGGACCCGCCCAAGGGTCAACACCGCTGACCACTCCTCCGCGCCTAAATCCGAACATGGAGTGGAAAAAATCCAAGGCGAAGACCGAAGACCTGCTGGCACTGGTGAACAGCGGTTTCCTACGCGAGAAGGAAATGACATGTGGCGCGCCGCCGCGGGAGATCCATATCCAATGGAGAAAAATCCCGACGAGATCCCATTGTTCACGCGGTTCGTGGAGTGCGGACTGGCTCTCCCTGCCAGCGACTTTTTCAAAGGCCTCCTCAAGTACTACGGTATTGAGTACTTGAACCTTAACCCCAATGGAATCTTCCATGTCTCTATCTTTGTCCACTTTGCGAAGCCTTCGTGGGGATGAAGCCCCACTGGGTGCTGTTTCGAATGTTTTTCTGCGTGAAGCCCCAGCCGAGCACCAACGACCCCAGAGTAGTCAGAGGAGTCGGCATCCAGATGCGCGAAGACGCCGCCGAGCATTACCTTTCGTACAATCTCATCGACTCCAACCAGGATTGGAAGTCGAAATGGTTCTACATCACCAACCACCACCCGGAGCTACCGATGCGGAGCGAGAAGCAGCCAAAACGCCAGCCCTGGTGGAACATGGAGCCGACCATGCAGGAGGGTATCCAGCTACCCGAGCTGATGCAGAAGATCAAGGCTTTGAGAGAAGCCGGGCTGAGGGCCGAACACGTGGCCTTTAGCTTCATGAAGAGGAGGGTACAACCGCTGATGGCGCGTGATACCCTCGGGTACCAGTACACGGGCGACGACGACATGTCGAGGATGCCCGGCACTGAAGTCGATGATGACGACATCGTCGAGAGACTAGGGTGGATATTCAAGGATATGCCACAATACACACCCTGCCTAGTCTCGGAGTACTCGGCGGCTCGTCCGCCAAACAAAGTTGGTAGCCGAACTTATGTTTTTGAGTACTCGTTTCATTATAGAAGTCGAGCTCACCCGCTCTGTTTGATGCAGAATGATTTGACGAAGTTTGTCTCCGAGCCCACTCCCCCTCCTCGACTTGTGGAGTTTCCAAAGGAGGGCAAGGGCAAGGGCAAGGGCAAGGAGCACCGCGAAGTCGGCGAGGGTGACGACACCGTCACCATAGAAGACACCTCCGACGAGGACGGGGATACGCTTCAGGAGCGGTTCCAGTTGCGATCCAGGTTCAGCAGGCCTGGGTTGCCCCACATCCCTCTTGTCGAAGACCCTCCGACTATCCTGGAGGCTAGTCTCCCTGCGCCGCCGAGGAGGCCGCGCAATGTGGCACGCAAGCGCGTCGTCGAGAAGTTGAAAGTGACCGAGACTACATCTCAAGAGGTGAGCTCCTCGAGTAGAGTAGTCGAGTACTTGACTTGAAGTATTTTGTATGCTGACAATTGTCTTCTGACTTGCCACAGGAGATCCCCTCATCCGACCCTGTTGATCAAGGGGAAGGAGAGGATTGGAACATGGTGGGCGGGCCGACTGAGAGGAGCCGAAGTCTAGCCCCCACCGTCAAAGAACTCGTGGCGTGGATGACACAGCGGTCGACTAGTGCTGTCGAGCCGCAGGCACCGGCCATGGGGAACCAGTCGGTGCCGAGCGCGACTGCTAATACTGAAGAGTCGGCAGTGGCTCAAGCTGAAGAGGAGGCGTCCGCCGAAGCCGTGCTTGTGGATATCTCCAGCATCCTTGGCGCTCCGACCATGACTGTCGTTCGGTCTAGCTTGTAAGTGAAAACCTTTCCCGAATAGTACTTGTAGCTTGGGAGTCTTACTTGGTTGACCACCAATATTGTACCATGCAGGAAATCAACTGACTTGTCCTGGGACAGAGATGAACCCAGCACGGCGGCGGCTGAAGAAGTGTTCGTGCCTACCGTCGAGGAGTCCGCTCCCCTCCCTCAGGCCAAGACCGTGACGCCGGTCGTGACGACTACGCTGCTAGAGGCCAGCGTGGTAGAAGGTTAGTACACTGCAGTAGTGCAAGCTGCCTCGAGTAGTAATCAAAGCCCCCAGGCTAATGATCCCATGTGTCTTGTGTTTACAGGGGCAGAAGTCGAGGATAGCGCCATCCCTGAAGCTGTACCGGTTGAAGGCGTTGTGCTGGAAGCCGAGGTGGCCACCAAAGCAGCAACTGAGCCGGCGGAGATGGCAGCCCCCGGGGTGACCGAAGAGGGGCACGGCGATGCCCTGCCGGAGGTGAACTTGGAAGTTGTCGTCCATTCACCAGAATTCCAAGACGCGGAGCCGATCCGTTCGGCGCCGATGTCTGAGGCCACCACGACTAGTCGGGGTGGACTCGAGCTTCTGGCGGATGATCTCATCAGCCCGGCAGCGATGGCTCGCAACAAGGAGTCGATGCGGCGTGCCGAGCAATGGATGAAGGTACGTGTCTGTACCCTTGGGTAGTCGGGTTCCAGCAAAACGAATACTCAAGTAATTTTTGACTTTCTGCAGGATATCGTGGAGAGGTCCCGACAGAAGTCCGAGATGCTCCAGGGGTTCGGCGACACAGTGCTCCGGGCCGAGACATTGGAGAAGGAACTCGCCAAGGCCAGGAAGCACTCCGCCATGCTCCAGTCCAAACTCGATGGCGCCTTGGCCCAGTACCATAATGAAGTGCAAGATATGCAGGCGAAGAGTGATGAGCTGGTCCGGAATAATAAGTCGTTGCGCCAGAAAGACAAAGGTATGCTGATGCCAACTTGCCGAGTACTTATTATGGGTACCCTGTAGTAGTCTGACATCTCACTTTGAGTTGTTTGCAGGTCTTGAAGCCCGGGTAGAGTAGCTCAAAGCATCAGAAGACGACATGAAGAATCTCTTCTACTGGGAGAAGGATGCCCGCGAGGTACTTGAGTATGATTATAAGCAGCTGGCTCATGAGTGCAATATGCATATGGAGCTTCGCATCGCCTCGGATCGTGACCTTGTCAACTGCTATAAATCTCTGCAGAAGCTTGGCGAAGATTGCGAGAAGTTGCGAGGTCAACTCAAGGAACTCGAGGAAGCCGCGCTTCCCATCGCTAGACTGCTAGTACCTCACACGGGCGGACCAAATATTGCTCCCTTGGTCGATCGGCTGAAAGAAGCCCCCAGACACTTGGCGACATATGTGAAGCATCTGGCGAAGTCCATCCCCAACCAGGTCTTAGCGTTTATGAAGTCATACTTCCCCAAGGCCCCTGTTGATGTAGTCGCGGGTGGACTAGCTGCCAACTGCACGGATGAGCAGTATGCGGAGCTTATGGAGCAGATGGCGCCGATCGCCGAGCAAGTCGCGGAGAAGTTGAACCTCCAGTAGGTACCCTGTAGGGTTAGCTTGTAGCAGCAGTTGTATATAAACAAAGCTGTGATGAACTTGTTTAAGTGTGTAATGAAAAAACTTCCATGAAATCAGTACTCGTTGTTGCAATGTATGTATGCGAAATGCCCATGTTGAGGAGTTGTCGCGGGTAATAGTACTCGGTAGTAGACCCGTTGAGGGAGGCACAGTAAATGAGTTGATTAATAATCAAACTTTATTATTGAAAGAGTACACTTGGGTGGCCAGGGCCATTTACAAGTGAAGTCGCCATGACCGGGAGGCCGCCTACGGCTACAGTGGTGCTAGGGCGTATAGCTGCTTACAGCAGTAGATCCGTTAGTAGCCGTATAGACTGGATCTTAAAGTACATGGTGAAGGACCGATACGGCGAACCAGAGAGGGGGGGAGTGAATGGGAGCCGATAAAAATTTTTCTCGAAGGAGATGAGAACTCCAACAAGATGAACGCGGCTTCCAACACACGTCTCCGACTTACTACCAAGGTTGACCAAGCCCACGTAGCCACTAGAGTGCCACTGGACCTAGGAACCAACACGCAACCTTCCGACCCGAGAAACGCAGCGGAAAAACCAAACCTCGAGTCTACAGACCCACACCGGTCAGACCGGTGAGCAGCACCGGTCAGACCGGTCCCCGCAGTGAACCTCGAGCAACTTCCACTAAGTGGCTCTACACCGGTCGACCGGTGAGACACACCGGTCGGACCGATGGCACCGAAAGCCCCCAAGACACCAAACGAGCCAACCGACCACCAAACGGACCCAAACTCGAAACAGCAGCACCACGGGACAACAACGAACTCACCAAGACGTTCACCCGAGCAAAATCCCACAAGGGCTTGCACCGGTCAGACCGGTCAAGAGCACCGGTCAGACCGGTGTGGCCTGGGCAGCTCGGGATGAACAGCACCCGCGGGTCAACTCCCCCAAATCGTAATCTCGATCTCCCGAATCACTCCACGGACTTGAACAAGACTTTGGGGATATCAGGAACACCTCATGAGGAGTCCATAACCAAGTTTAATCCCACCAAATCTCGTCCAAAAAGGAGGAATCGAAGAAATCCCGCCGAAAGCACTTCCAACCCAAGAACTCAAGAAACCCTAAAATCGAGCACCTTTTCTTACGGATTTGGGAGGGGAATAACAACCCAAAGAACCACGAAGGGTTCCCACAAATTTCCCCCATCAAATCCCCAAGAGAAAAGCCCCGAAAACACCCCAAAGAAATCATGAAGAGAGGGCTCCGAAAATCACCACCAAGAACAACCGGGGAAAACACATCCAAACCTTGAGGAACCACGCCGAATCATCTATACATGAAACAAAGGTTCGTACAAGGTCTAGCAAGCCGCCCGATCATCCATCCCTCTCTACAAGATCTCTCCGTGAAGCTCTCTTGCTAGTCCTAAGGAAAACCTAGAGAAAATAGGTGGAAAATAGGAAAACTAATGAGCTAGGGTTCCAAGAGTTTGCTGCCATCCTCTCACCTCTTGGGTTATATAGGCGGCAACCGAATGTCTAAAAAGCCTCTCTCTACTAACTAGGGATACAAGCCCCTCAAGGGCGGATTTGGAATTCTTGATGTCTTCACCATCGGACGGATGCCCGGCAACCGCACCCTGCGTAGCCTCGACGCAAGCCATGCGATCCCGACGCGTGTCCTCCGCTTCGAAGATTCCGGACTGCGTCGTCGCACACCGGTCGACCGGTGCTCCTCACCGGTCGACCGGTCCCCACCGGCCGACCGGTCGGACCCACCGGTCAGACCGGTCAGACCCA
Organism: Cenchrus americanus; assembly: GCA_947561735.1. NCBI lineage: Eukaryota > Viridiplantae > Streptophyta > Magnoliopsida > Poales > Poaceae > Cenchrus > Cenchrus americanus. The sequence goes on along the minus strand of OX387242.1, from coordinate 155,704,239 downwards.
CCGGTCAGACCGGTCCGGTGCCGCCGCACCTCCGTCTTCGGTTCTCCGTCTTGGCTTTGTGGATCAACCAAGGAACCCGGTGGTTTTCTCGGTGAACCACCGGAAACCCCGCGAACTCGGTGTAGCCTCCGCCAATCTCCACTCATGACTTGGCTCCCACGTAGTCCCGGCTCGACCTTGGTTTTGAGGCTCAACCAAGAAACCGTCCACGACTTCATCTTGCTGTTCATGCCACCATGCGGCCCGCACTTGACCCCGCTGGCCACCGGGTCCCTCGAACGAAGCCTACTTGTCTTCTCCACACCTGGAGGCCTCACCGGCGACGACCTTTCGCTCTTGTTCTTCACCTGCACCACCACGAGTCAAGACACAACCTGCACCTGCAATACTTAGCCAAGAATCAGTCCACACAACGTTGTCAATCACTCATCACACAAGGAAGCGACCATCCACCGGTCCTCGAACCACACATGGTCCTCAATCTCCCTCTTGATGAGTGCATTGACAACACCCACACGAAAGTAACAAGAGAGAAAAGAAAAAGAAAAGAAACGAACAAAAAGAAACTCCGACAAGCGATCGAAAGCCAAACAAAGGCAAAGAGCAAGATCACTTGAAGAAGACAAGTCTCGGACCCCTTAGGCAAGGGCAACGGCTCGACACATCCGAGACAAAACAAAGCTCAAGCAAAGAGCACAAACCACCGAAACAAAGCTCGAAAAATCTCAAAGAGCTCCCCCTGCACACATGCAAACTCCCCCTGAACCAATGCAACTCCCCCTGGACGAAAGCATGCAAGAAACCACATGAAACAGACAGGTACGAAGACTTTCGACTCACACCGGTCGGACCGGTCATCACCACCGGTCGACCGGTGCCTAACATATGTACGAGACCAGCACTCACACCGGTCGGACCGGTGCTCATCACCGGTCGGACCGGTGTACAACGGAGCCCGTAAAATGGCTCGAAACCACCTGAAAACCTTCTAAACGCGCCCAACAAGCCATTTCAAGCTCAAACTTCTCCCCCTTGTTGGCAATGCATGAATCAAGCCAAAAATGCAAAACTTTCAACCTAGAGCTTCTCAAATATACAAAATTCAACAAAGAATGCTACACATGTCCAAATGAGCAAGTTAGATACTCTACGGCTTCGTATCGATCTCAACTACATGATCACCAAGTTTCACAACCATTGGACGAAGCTAAGATGGATTTTGGCAATTTTGCGAGAAACTTGCCTCTCATGAGCAAAGTCCTAAACATGATCAAAGCATATCAAAATGGCAAAGCCACACAAACTTCATGCTAGGACAGCCATTCTAATCATAAGGCCATCACAAACACCCACAAGCACCTCATGTCATGTCAAAGCCACCGAGCCATGTGCCTACTTCTATTTATGAGACTTCTCATTGGTAGGCATCATGCAACGGTTTAGCACCCAAAGCAAAATAAATTCAGCACATATGACATGGGAGCACATTTCCAAGCATTTTCCATTTCATTTTCAGATTTGTAAAAGGTACATGAAATGTCTTTGCGACAAAAAGGAACTTATGCTCCTCCACAAGATAAGTCAAGAGGGCTAAACATTCATGATGGCAAATGAGCCTTTGGCCCCATATGATCAATAAACTAGCCATCCAACCACAAATTAAGCATAACAAGGCCACACAAACATGTCAAGAGCATGTAAAGGCATTTACACATGAGAGAGCATACATGTGACATTTTTCAAAAGCATAGCTATCAACCATGGATTATTCATCAAGATCATCAAGAGCTAAGCCAAAACTAACCGTAGCATACCAAACAAGCTCACAAAGACATATGTCTCATTCCATGGTGAACAATGTATATGAGAGAAGCTTTTCCTAACCAATGCATATGATACAAAATGCATGCAATCTAAGATACAAGGATGCCTATACATCATGTTACATATGCCATGCCAAATGCAAGAAATGCACAAAGGAAAGCTATACATATGCTACAAACCGGCTCCTCGAGGGGAGGCAAAACGGGCTCGACACCACCGGCAAAAGAAAGCTCTCACACACCCAACTCAAGAAATCAAACACACACCAAGTTCCCCCCGCAAACGAGTGAAAGTTGCTTGATCTAAGGGTTTGGTGAAAATATCGGCTAGTTGGTCATGTGTGGGTACATGGATCAAAGCTATCTTTCCTTTCTCAACATTGTCTCTCAGAAAATGATACCTCACTTCTATGTGCTTGGTTTTGGAATGGAGCACCGGGTTCTTTGCAACGCTTATGGCACCGGTGCTATCACATTGAAGTGGGACATGGGTATACTCCTCACCAAAGTCACTCATGGTGTAGGTGATCCAAAGGAGCCGAGAGCAACAACTAGCAGGCGGCAACATACTCGGCCTCGGTCGTGGATTGAGCAACACTCGACCGCTTACGGGAAGACCAAGACACCAAAGAAGAACCCAAAATCGGCAAGTCCCGAAGTGGACTTCCTATCCAACCGACACCCGGCAAAATCCGCGTCCGAAAAACCATGAAGCGCCAAAGAAGAGGACGCGGAGTACCAAAGGCCGAAGTCGGGAGTGTGACGCAAGTACCGAAAATTCTCTTCACCGCTTGCCGATGCGAAGTCCTCGGAGACGCTTGAAAACGAGCGCACGTACACACCGAGAACCGTATGTCCGGCCTCGTCGCCGTCAAGTAGAGGAGTGACCCGATCATGCTCCGTACTCCTTCTGGTCCACGTGTTCACCTTCCTCGTCCGCATCAAGAGCTGTAGTCGTACTCATCGGCGTCGTCATAGCCTTGGAGTCCTCCATCTTGAACTTCCTCACAATGTCCTTGGTGTACTTAGCCTGGTGCACAAATGTTCCTTCCTTTGATTGCTTGATTTGTAGCCCGAGGAAGAACCGCAACTCACCCATCATGCTCATCTCGAACTCCCTCGCTCATATCATCCGCAAACCTTGCAACCGGAGAGAGTTAGACGAGCCACCAAAGACAATATCATCCACGTACACCTCGCACAATCGGGATATCTCTCGCCCGCCTCGGCAAAAACAAGGTCGATCGACCTTCCCCATCTCAAAGCCTCTCTCAAACAAGAACCCCCTCAACCTCGCCATACCAAGCTCTAGGCGCCCGTTTCAACCCATACGGCGCCTTCCTCAACTTGTACACCCGGTGGGGGTACTTCTCACTCTCAAACCCCGGAGGTCGCCTCACATACACTTCTTCCTCCAACACTCCATTCGAAAAGCACTCTTCACATCCATTTGGTGCAACTTGAACCCTTTAACCACGGAAAAGGCTAGAAGGATCCCGATCGCCTCCAAACGGGCTACGGGAGCAAAGGTCTCCTCGTAGTCGATCCCCTCCTTCGACCGAACCCCCCCGGGCAACAAGTCTCGACTTGTTCCTCACAACCTCACCCTTCTCTCCCTCTTTGTTTTTCCACACCCACTTGGTACCAATCGGCTTACACCCCGGGGGAGGGTCAACCAACTCCCACACTCGATTCCTCTCAAAGTTCTCCAACTCCTCATGCATCGAGTTAACCCAATTGTGATCAGATAGTGCGTGTCCAATGTCTTTGGGCTCAAAAGAAGCAACAAATGCAGCATGAGCAAAATGGGAATTGTTTCGAACCCTCGACCGTGTAGTGCGTTCATTCATGTCGCCGATGATCCTCGAAGCTGGGTGATCCACTTGAACTCGCCGGGGAGGTTCTCGCCTCGAAGCTACCTCCCCCTCAACATCAGCTTCTCCTCGTTCTTGATTTGTCGTCGTAGGTGTAGCGAGAGGGTCCATCCATCATCGTAGTCGAAGTAGTGGGTACATGTTCGGCCGGGGGCACCACACCGCCATCTTCATCATCACCATGTTCATGCTCCTCCTCCCGAAAGATCTCCTCGCCAAGCTCATCATCACCCGCACACTCAAAGACAAGCCGACTACGTGGCTCGTCTCGTCGAAGGTTACCTCGCAAGTCTCCACGATTTGGTTAGTTTCAAGATTGAGCACACGATATGCTCTAGAATGAGATGCATAACCAAAGAAAATGCCATCGACAGACCTAGCCTCAAATTTATCCAACTTCCTGCCTTTCTTCAGAATGAAACACTTGCAACCAAAGACATGGAAGTGACTCACCTTGGGTGTGCGACCATGCATCAACTCATAGCATGTCTTCTTCTTGTGTACTCTGAGGTATATCCTGTTCGACACATAGCATGCGGTATTCACCGCCTCAGCCCAATACCTCCTCGGAGTCCTATGCTCATCAAGCATCGTCCGAGCCATCTCGCACAAGGTCCTGTTCTTCCTTTCCACAACACCATTACGGGGAGGCGTATACGGACTCGAAAAGCGGTGCTCAAGACCCAAGTCATGGCAAAAGGTTTCAAAACGAGAGTTCCCGAATTCCGAGCCATTATCACCGCGGATAGCTCGTATGGCATCTCCGTGCCTCTCGTTCCTCAACCTCAAGACTAGATCTCGAACAAAACCAAACGTCTCCCCCTTCTCCTCGAGAAAGAACACCCACGCATACCGAGAATAGTCGTCCACCACAACAAGGACATACCACTTCCCACCCGCGAGATCGCACACGAGCCGGGCCAACAAGGTCCATATGGAGCGACTCGCATGGACGCTCGGTCATCACATCGGTGAGAGGCGGGTGAGAAGAGGCCACCATCTTGGCATGCCTACACGGCGCACAAACCAACTCTTTCTCAAGCCTCAACCGTGGCAATCCTCGGACCAAATTGAGTTTACTCAAGCGAGACAAAAGGTCAAAGCTCAAGTGACCCAACTTCCTATGCCACTTCCACAACTCACTCGAAGAACCGGCCAAGAAACAACGCTCCACACCCGAAGACCGAGAAAAATCAGCACGAAACACCCGACCCTCGGGAACGACCATACGGTACAAGGTCCCCTCGAGAGTCCACAATCCGAGAACCACCGGCCGAAACAACACCTCAAAGCCCTCATCCAACAACCGGGACACGAGAAAGCAAATTGTACCCCGGTGATTGAACAAGAGCAACACGCCTCGCAGTGATCTTGTCACTCACTTTTATCTCACCTTCGAAAGCACACGCCCACGCCCATTGTCCCCAAAGGTGATGTACCTCTTCGTCACCACCGGGACGAGACTTGAGAACCACCCCCTGTCTCCGGTCATATGCCTCGAGCAACCGGAGTCAATCAACCAAATGTTCTTCAAGTCTCCCACCCGAAATTCAAAAATAGGCACGTGAGCGAACAAACGACTCGGCGATCGGGGTTAGTACCAAAGGAGGAAAACCAAAGTGCCGAGCCATTTGCTCGAAAGTGGGGTTAGCACCAACCAAAGCATCTCTCCTACCAAAGCTACCTCCACGACCACCACCACGGTAACCACCCCCGAGGGAACCACCCCTCTCGCCCGGAGGAGGACCAAAACCACGCAAGAAAGCCCGTGGAACGTCCTTCCTCTCCAACTCACCGCCACGTCTCCTCCAATCCCCGTATTGAGCACGAGGTGGAGAACGCCTAGCAACCGACCACCCGCACCCTTTCCGGCCCAACCACCGAACCACGACCACCGAAACAACCCTCGCACCTGTACGAGCACGAAACCCGAACAATCGTCCGTCCAGGCTCGCACCGGTCGACCGGTGCTCCACACCGGTCCGACCGGTGTGACCCGGGCGCAACACCGCCCGCAACCTTCTTCTCTCCCCAAGCCCGAACCGTCCTCACGGCCGCCTTGCCCCTGGGCATCTGCATACGAGGCTCAAGTACACCATCGGAAGGGTGGTACTTGTCCTTGTTAGCCCACTCCTTCTCCATTCTCTCCTCTCGCTTCCTCTTGAAGCAAAACTCCTCTTTATGGCCATCTCTCCCACAATAGCCACAATGGAACCTCACAAGCTTAGGCTTTGGCTTGGGATGTGGCTGCTCTCTCGGTTTCTCTCCACTCAAACCCTCCACCGGTTTCTCACCACTAGCCTTCTCACTCTCCTTCCCAAAGAACACTTTCCCCGAAGTGCTCACAAACTTGATAGGCTTTTGTAGATCATTTGTGGGTGTAGGAAACACGGGTGGAGCTGGGGTTGTGTCTAGTCGGTTCCTTAGAAGGTTAGGTTTTGGTGGGAAATCATTTTTGTGGTGGGTTTTTGGTGGCTCCGGGATATTCTCTCCACTTCCCTCACCAACCTTGTTTGCCCCAAGCCCCTCACCATCTTGCCTCTTAAAGGCCTCGATCATCATCCTCAACTGAGGCTCGTGACCGGACAACCACCCCATCAACTTCCTCAAATCATCATTCTCATCCTGCAAACGGTCAACATAATGTGCAAGCTCCAAATTTTTCAATGCATGCATTTCACGGGTAGAGCAAGATGTAGGCATGGGTTCCTTCAATTTAGCCTCGAGCGAACTAGTGTAAGCATGCATCTCATCAATCTTAGCATGCAAAACGGGGCAAGAAGTGCAAGCACCTAGCAAAGCGAGGTCTAGACTTAAGCTCGCCCAATTCAACCCTAAGCACATCTAGTTCCTCACACTTGGAGGCATGCTTCTCCTTAAACAAAGCAAGATCGGCAAGGAATATGGAGCAATCAAAGACAATCATTCTCATCGAAACTACGGGGCTAGCCTTAAGCGAATCAATCTCAAGCTTGCTATCAAGCACCTGTGTCTCTAGCTCAGCCACTCTAGTCCTAGCATCCTCGAGTGAAGCCCTAAGCTCTTTCCTCATTTTCTTGGCCTCTCTAAGCATGTCATCACGGTTATCAAGCAAAGAGCCAAGCCTCTCATTCTCTTGGCGCAAGAAGGGAAGCTCATCACGCACCTCGTCGTCGGACTCGAGTCCGAGTCGCTCCGTGTGCTCTTCTTCTTGCCGCCGGAGCTCAACGCCATGGTGCGAAGCCGTCTCTCGCGGAGCGCTCGGCCCGCTCGGGTTCTTGGACGACTTCTTGTTCTTGCGGCGATCTCCCTCGTCGTCGCGCCGCTCGAGCTCGAGGTGGAGTACGCGGAACTGGAGTCGACGTCGCTCGCCCCAACCATCGCTCGGGCCTTGCCTCGGCCCTCCTTCTTCCTCGATCGTCGCTCGTCCTTGTACTTGTTCTTGTGCTTGCTCTTGTGGTCGCGCCTCGAACGGTACTTGTCATCGTTCTTCCTCGGCTTGTGCTTGTAGCTGTCCTTGTTCTCGGCCTTCTCCGGGCAGTCGGCGACGAAGTGTCCCGGCTTGCCGCACTGGAAGCAAATCCTCGTGTTCCTCCTCATGTTCATGCGGTTCTCGTGCAGCCTCTCGAACCGCCTCGTCAACAGCGCCAGCTCGTCCTCTCCAAGGTCATCAAACTCCTCATCTGGCATAGACATCAAAGAGGAAAACGAGAACATCCTGGTGGATGGGTTAGAGTTAGTCTTTCCTTTGGAACCACCAACGAGGGCAAGACTATGGGAATCAGTCGGTCCCTCGAGCTTGGCAGTCATGCCCCTATCCACCTCAGCCGACTTGAGCTTCGAGAACAGCTCGTTCACCATCAGAGTATCATACCTCTCCGACTCGACTATGGCCTCGAACTTTCCGCCTCATATCGTACGATCCAAAGAGTGTAAGAGCTTGACCGCTCTATCATGATCATCGTACGGGAGCACGTCCACATTGGCCCTCATGTTGTTCACCACCACCGTGAACCTCTGAAACAAGGCATCGATGGACTCACCGGGGAGATGAGTGAAGTTCTCGTACTCTCTCCGTAGGTCGCATACAACCGTGCCCGAACACGGGCGTTCCCAACATGAGCCTCCTTCAACACCGCCCAAATCCTACAAGCCAAGTGCTCGGTGTGCACCCGATCGAACTCGGGCCGACACAAAGCACGAAACAAGTAGTTGACCGCCTTATTGTTGGCGTCGAATCGTCCCTCGACCCCGGAGCAAGGAAATCCATCGGCCTGGACATAGCCTTGTGTCCACCGTGACATCCCAAAGCGGTCGACCCTTTCCGCGGAGGAACGCACCCATCCGCTTGCTCCACATCTGGTAGTTCTTGCCATCGAAGTGTGGAGGACCCGAACCCCGTTCCTGGTACGCCATCCTTGGATCTTAGATTGGTTAGAGTCAACAAAGACCCGAACCGGCTCTGATACCACTTGAAGGACCGATACGGCGAACCAGAGAGGGGGGGAGTGAATGGGAGCCGATAAAAATTTTTCTCGAAGGAGATGAGAACTCCAACAAGATGAACGCGGCTTCCAACACACGTCTCCGACTTACTACCAAGGTTGACCAAGCCCACGTAGCCACTGGAGTGCCACTGGACCTAGGAACCAACACGCAACCTTCCGACCCGAGAAACGCAGCGGAAAAACCAAACCTCGAGTCTACGAGACCCACACCGGTCGGACGGGTGAGCAAAGACCGGTCGGACCGGTCCCCTGCAGTGAACCCGAGCAACTTCCACTAAGTGGCTCTACACCGGTCGGACCGGTGAGACACACCGGTCGGACCGATGGCGGACCGAAAGCCCCCAAGACACCAAACAGACAACCGACCACCAAACGGACCCAAACTCGAAACAAGCGGCACCACGGGACAACAACGAACTCACCAAGACGTTCACCCGAGCAAAAAGGTGTGGCACGGGTCAAGACGTTCACCCAAACTCGAGTCAAGAGCACCGGTCGGACCGGTGTGGCACGGGCGACTCGGGATGAAAGCACCGCGGGTCAACTCCCCCAAATCCAAATCTCGATCTCCCGAATCACTCCACGGACTTGAACAAGACTTTGGGGATATCAGGAACACCTCATGAGGAGTCCATAACCAAGTTTAATCCCACCAAATCTCGTCCAAAAAGGATGAATCGAAGAAATCCCGCCGAAAGCACTTCCAACCCAAGAACTCAAGAAACCCCAAAATCGAGCACCTTTTCTTACGGATTTGGGAGGGGAATCACAACCCAATGAACCACGAAGGGTTCCCACAAATTTCCCCCATCAAATCCCCAAGAGAAAAGCCCCGAAAACACCCCAAACAAATCACGAAGAGAGGGCTCCGAAAATCACCACCAAGAACAACCGGGGAAAACACATCCAAACCTTGAGGAACCACGCCGAATCATCTATACATGAAACAAAGGTTCGTACAAGGTCTAGCAAGCCGCCCGATCATCCATCCCTCTCTACAAGATCTCTCCATGAAGCTCTCTTGCTAGTCCTAAGGAAAACCTAGAGAAAATAGGTGGAAAATAGGAAAACTAATGAGCTAGGGTTCCAAGAGTTGGCTGCCATCCTCTCACCTCTTGGGTTATATAGGCGGCAACCGAATGTCTAAAAAGCCCCTCTCTACTAACTAGGGATACAAGCCCCTCAAGGGCGGATTTGGAATTCTTGATGTCTTCACCATCGGACGGATGCCCGGCAACCGCACCCTGCGTAGCCTCGACGCAAGCCATGCGATCCCGACGCGTGTCCTCCGCTTCGAAGATTCCGGACTGCGTCGTCGCACACCGGTCAGACCGGTGCTCCTCACCGGTCAGACCGGTCCCCACCGGTCAGATCGGTCAGACCCACCGGTCAGACCGGTCTGGTGCTGCTGCACCTCCGTCTTCGGTTCTCCGGTCTTGGCTTTGTGGATCAACCAAGGAACCCAGTGGTTTTACGGTGAACCACCGGAAACCCCGCGAACTCGGTGTAGCCTCCGCCAATCTCCACTCATGACTTGGCTCCCACGTAGTCCCGGCTCGACCTTGGTTTTGAGGCTCAACCAAGAAACCGTCCACGACTTCATCTTGCTGTTCATGCCACCATGCGGCCCGCACTTGACCCCGCTGGCCACCGGGTCCCTCGAACGAAGCCTACTTGTCTTCTCCACACCTGGAGGCCTCACCGGCGACGACCTTTCGCGCTTGTTCTTCACCTGCACCAACACGAGTCAAGACGCAACCTGCACCTGCAATACTTAGCCAAGAATCAGTCCACACAACGTTGTCAATCACTCATCACACAAGGAAGCGACCATCCACCGGTCCTCGAACCACACATGGTCCTCACATGGCCTCTCGGTGGACCGTTGCTAGAGTCCTTGACCCTCTAAGCAACCTGAGTTCCGTTAGTAGCCGTTAACGTTGGATCTCGGAGTAGAGTAGTCCAGAGACTAGTGCCTGGACCCGGAGGCCGCTTACAGTGAAGTATTCGGGAGTAGTCGTGTAGACGTGAGCCCCCTGAGTAGTCGAGAGACTACGCGTAGAACCAACAGAGCTGATCGACGTTCCACGAGTTTGTTGACGGTGTATTTTGGTACACCTAGCATGTTCGTTACACTTTGGTTTGGATTTGATTATGGAACTAACCCGCCACTAGGCACACTAATCATATAACAAGTTCATCTCTGTGCATGTATTTGGAAGTGTTGTGTTTATGTAGGAAAACATGGACATAAAGGACGGATTCGCAACATGTTCAAAAGAGTATTTATGGAGTCTTGTTCGTGTTCATGAGCTTGATGAAATCACTTCCAATGGTGGCAAGGACCGAAGTGCTACAAGGAACACCCCCGGGGATTGAAGCGTAAAAGATCGAACTTCATGCGAAGAGAACCTCCATCTTGGACGCGAGGATAACATCATCAAAATCATGCAAGTGGAGGGGGCAAAGTACATAAATGCATAAGGACCCACGGAGCGAAAGGGCGACCGAACCGGGCCGAGGTGGGCACAGGCCGGTCGGCCCAGGCTGGCTGGCCCAGCCCACTCTGGTTGCCGGTTCGGTCCCGTTTTCCTTGCACCCGAAGGATCTTTAACCCTAAAAGCCTGGGCGCCGCCATTCGACAGAAAAGAGAGTCATTCGTACCAGAAGGCCATCCACAAGCTAGAGAGAGGAGGAGGATCTCTAGAGGGAGATCAACCACCTCGAAGGAAGCACCCTCACGTGGAGAAGAAGGAAGACACCATCAGAAGGGAAACCATGATCAACGGTGCCATGATCAGCACCATGATGGGGTAATCTTCTCATTCGTCCATGGGTTGTAATCGATCTTGAGATGTAATCATACTTTGTCAGATTATCTATCTATCATCTTGTGTTGAATATACTTTAATGCTTAAGGTTAGCTACCATGCCGTAAAGGCAGTAGAGCTCCAATGCTTCCTTGGATCCATTCAATACGCCGTGTCCATCATAGGTCTAGTCATGAATACCTTCGCGTAGTGACAGTACGAGAGGAGGGAAAGGGCGAAACCGTGGTCACAACCCCCGATGGATTAGATTGGTTTTCATGTCTTTAAGCGATTGCATGTTCTAGTTTCGTAGACCCGTGGGCGAGTGTCTTTTATCTTGATATCTTAATCATTCTCTCTAGTGTAGTTTAGTTGTTTTCTAGTATAATAATAGTTAGGGTTTTAGTAGTTAGTGTGTCGTTGTAGATCGAACGCTTGTAATCCCCTTGCTCCGCGGATTGACAAGAACCTTAGGAATCCCGTGGTGAAAAAGGTGTGGGGTCCGTACGCTTGCGGATCGTAGAGGGATACGTCTTTTATCCATCAACAAGCCCCTTTTTCTGGCGCCGTTGCCGGGGAGCAAGTTAGTTTACATCGTTTGATTTGCATCTAACTTAGTTTTATATTTTAGTTTATCTTTTATTTGCTTTATCTAACATATATTATCTAGAAAAACACTTGTTTCGTTTTTGTTTTGTTTTTATCTTATTGTCTAGATGGCGTTCGTTAATCAACCCGTGGAAGAACCGTAGAAATCATTAAGGGATTACGCTAGCCCTCGATGTGAAGACATAAAAGTACAAGAGTCGGATTCGAAGCTCGAAGCGACCAAGTATGAGATTAAATCCAAGATCATCGAGATGGTGGCGGCAAACCCATTCGAAGGGATGGTTACGGAGAATCCATATAGATACATAAGGGATTTCACGACGATATGCAACACGGTGCGTCAAGAAGGAGTTCCCGATGAATGGTTCAAATGGAATCTCATTCCCTACTCACTTGCCGGCAATGTAAAGACATGGTATTCGTTTGCGTCCTTTGAAGTTGAAGGCAATTGGAACAAGTTGACAAAAAAGTTTTGCGAGAAGTTCTTTCCAATTAGCAAGGTTCAACATCTAAGGAGGCAAGTGATCAATTTCATGCAAGGAGAAGAGGAAGGGATAGACCAAGCCTGGGATAGGTTTAATGGGTTAATCGAACAAGGACCAAAACTCGGCTTCACCGGTGACGTACTCTTGCATACATTTTTCTTTTCCCTAACCCCTAGTTGCATGCAACACGTCAAAATGTGTGCAGGTGGGGATCTCATGGAGAAAACACTCACGGAAGCCGCCCAACTTCTACAAAAAATTAGTAAGGCGGCTGCCATGCGAAGAGATTGGGAAACAAAACTTGCGGAAGAGCCGGAATATAATTCGAGGAAGAAGTGTGCTGATGTTTATAAAGAGGCAACCCCGGAAGTCACAAAAGAGGAACCAATCATGGAAAAGCTTGAACAAGAACACATCAAGTCAAGAACTACACCGAGCGTTGACTTCGTCGTACCAAATGAGACGAATAAGAGAAGCATGTCAAGCGCAAAGCCACTAAGGGAGTTCGAACCAATGGATTGGGTTCCTATTGATTACGGAGAAGTATTCGACAAGAGAAGACCGTTCCCTAATCAAAAGGGAATGGCGAGAGCATTGGAAGTAGATTTCCCACCAGAGAAGAAAGCGCATAATTTGTACGACCTTGAAACCACCGGTGAGATTTTTCGAAAGCTCTTTGGAGATGATGTAGTGGATCCGAAACACATGGCTGAGGTGAAGAGAATCATGGGGATCAAGCCTGAAGCATCACCATACGCTCGCCTCGCTGAAATTTACATGATAGGATCCGAAGAAGAAGAGAAGATGACACCACACTTGAGTTGCGAGATCAATGGAGTTCAATGCAAGGCTTTATGTGACATCGGATCCCAAGTAAGTGTCCTATCTTCTAAAATTTACGATAAAGTTCAAGACCACAACCTAGACTTAGCTCCAACATCAACAAAATTAATTATGGGAGATGGTAGAACTATCAAACCTCTAGGTATTTCTTGCAACATGAAAGTAAAAATCTCTAGAAACTATATACCAACCGATTTCTTTGTTATTGATGCTTACCATAGTAATCATGATCACATAATCTTAGGTAGGCCCTTTCTTAAGTTGGTTGATGCCGTGTTAGATGCCTGAGAAGGCAAAGTAACAATGAACCTTAATGGAACAAAGTACACATATAACTTTCTTCGTGCTTCTAAACACCATACACCCTTTCCTCCCGAAGACGAAGAAATAGAAGAGATACATAGCCTTTGTTTTGTTGAAACTCTTAGAGACCCGCTGCAAAGAGCGATGGAAAATCAAATTAGTGATAAACAAGATGAAGAACTAGAAGAAGCAACAAAAGGCTTAGAGCCACATGATGGAAGCGTGGAGGAAGGAAAATTCAAGGACGTAGGAGAAATAAAACCCGAGGAGCCACAAGTGCCCGAGGTAGACCTTAAACCTTTGCCCAAAGGATTAAAGTATGAATTTTTGGGCCCAGACAAGACCTATCCAGTCATCGTGAGCGACGAGTTGAGTGCCGAAGGAAATGAGGCGTTGCTGATTTTATTGAAAAAACATAGGAAGGTGATTGGATATTCGATTAATGATCTCAAAGGTATTAGCCCGGCCTTTTGCACTCATCGTATACCAATGGAAGACCAATGTAAGCCCGTAGTGGACCACCAAAGGAGGCTAACCCATGCCATGCGAGAGGTAGTAAAGAAAGAGGTTATCAAGTTACTTGATGCCAGAATCATCTACCCGGTTCCGCATAGCGAGTGGGTGAGCCCGGTACATTGTGTACCGAAGAAAGGAGGTTTAACCGTGGTGAAGAATGAGAAGAATGAGTTGATACCGCAAAGAACCGTCGCCGGGTGGCGGATGTGTACCGAATATCGTAAGCTTAACAAAGCGACGAAGATAGATCACTTCCCCCTACCGTTCATTGGCGAGATGCTCGAGAGGTTAGCAAACCACACTTATTTTTGCTTTCTCGATGGATACTCGGGGTTCATGCAAATTCCCATTCACCCGGAAGATCAACATAAGACAACGTTTACATGCCCTTACGTAACGTTTGCATATAGGAGGATGCCCTTCGGCCTATGCAACGCTCCGGCCTCTTTTCAACGTTGCATGATGGCCGTGTTTTCGGAATTCATCGAAGAAATTGTTGAAGTGTTCATGGATGATTTTTCCGTTTACGGGAAGACGTTCATGGATTACTTAGCAAACTTAGAAAAGGTCCTTACGAGGTGTGCGGAGGTAGATTTGGTGTTAAATTGGGAAAAGTGCCACTTCATGGTTAAACAAGGTATAGTGCTCGGACATGTTATATCCGAGAGAGGAATTGAAGTGGACAAGGCTATTGTAGAGACGGTTGAGCAACTCCCACCTCCTAAGGATGTTAAGTCCTTAAGGAGCTTTCTAGGCCATGCCGGATTCTATAGAAGATTTATTAAGGACTTCTCAAAGATCACTAAGCCTTTAACGCATCTTCTTCAAAAGGATGTGGCTTTCGACTTTGATGAGAAGTGCCTAGCGGCATTCCGGACCTTGAAAAGTGCGTTGGTGAGTGCTCCCATCATCCAACCTCCGGATTGGAGCCAACCTTTCGAGATCATGTGTGACGCGAGTGACTACGCCGTAGGCGCGGTCTTGGGTCAAAGAAAGGAAGGCCGAGTTCACGCCGTTTACTATGCTAGCAAAACTCTTAGTGGGGCGCAATTGAATTATGCCACTACGGAAAAAGAGTTGCTAGCGGTGGTATTCGCTTTCGAAAAAATCAGATCTTACATCGTGAACTTGAAGGTCATTGTTTACACCGATCACGCAGCCATCAAGTATCTCTTGGCTAAGAAGGAAGCTAAACCACGTTTGATTCATTGGATCCGTCTTCTCCAAGAATTTGATGTTGAAATTCGTGATAAAAAGGGGGTGGAAAATGTTGTGGCCGATCATTTGTCTAGGATGAATCGTGGACAAGATGATAAAGAGCCCATCGAAGATAAGATGAGAGATGACCACCTCTATCGAGTGCTTGATAAGGATACTTGGATGATCGGTATCATTCGAGCAATTCGAAAGATGCCTCTCGATCATCTAGACAAAAACTCTCAAAAGAAGATAATCTCCGAAAGTAGGAAATACTTTTGGGATGCACCATACCTCTTCAAACTTGGCAATGATGGAGTAATGAGAAGATGTGTGCCAAGAGAAGAAAGGGTAGAGATTTTGAGGAAGTGTCACTCGACGGAGTATGGTGGACACTATAGACATTTTCGAACCCAAGCAAAGGTATGGTCGAGCGGATTCTTTTGGCCGGAGATGCATGAAGATACTAAAAGATATGTTGCATCATGCCCCGAATGCCAAAAAACCGAAAACATCTCTCAAAGAAATTCTATGCCTTTGAAATACAACCTACAAATCGACACATTCGATGTATGGAGTATAGACTTCATGGGGCCTTTTAAAAACTCATTTGGATTTGAGTATATCCTAGTCATGGTTGATTATGTATCCAAGTGGGTAGAGGCTATACCATGTCGTAAAGCTTCCACGGAGGAGTCCATTACTATGATTAAGAACGTGATTTTCCTCGTTTCGGTACACCGAGAATCTTGATAAGTGATGGAGGAACTCACTTCACCGGGAAGAATTTCAAAAAGTGCTTGTCCAAGTTGGGAATTGAGCATAGGGTCTCTACGGCCTATCACCCACAAACCAACGGACAAGCGGAGACGTCAAATAGGCAATTAAAAAGCATCCTCAACAAGACCATTGAGAAGGGAGGCAAAGATTGGTCAAAGAAATTAGATGGAGCTTTATGGGCCTACCGAACGGCGTTCAAGACACCGATAGGTATGACCCCTTATCAATTCGTCTATGGAAAAGCTTGCCACCTTCCGATTGAGTTGGAACATAAAGCCTATTGGGTGATTAAAGAGATGAACCTCGATCTCGATGCCGCGGTGGTGAAACGAAGGATCCAAATAAGCGAGCTAGAGGAGTTGAGGTTGAAAGCATATGAAAATGCAAGCATATACAAGGAGAGAATCAAAAGGTGGTATGATAAAAGATTGCAAAAGAAAGAATTTAAAGAAGGAGATAAGGTCCTCCTCTACAATTCGAGGTTTAAAACCTTCGGAAAGGGGAAATTGCAAAGCAAGTGGGACAGACCTTATGTTGTGCATTCGATGTTCTCCAATGGAGCAGTAACCATTATGGATATAAACGGCGATCAATTTGTGGTGAATGGTCAGTGGCTTAAGGTTTACTACGAACCCGACGTTGTGCCCCTTCACCATGTTGATGTCTTGACCATGGAGGAAGAGCCTGAACGTCCCGCCTAGGACGAAAAACAAGGCATGAATTTCTGTAAATAGTTTTTCTTTTAGTTTTCTGGAGTTTCTCGTGAAGATTTACTGGGCCAACATTTTCCCATGGGCTAAGGAGGTGAAAAAAGGGCGGTATGCAAAAAACTGGACCGACCCGGCCCCCGAGACAGGGTGGGCCGGCCGGCCCAGGCCGACCGACCCAGGTGGGTCCCGGCGGCAGTCATCTCCGATTTTTGCCCGAATTGCTCCTTTTCGACTTCCTTCTTTGGTCAGAAAATTTTAAGGGAAGTTTAAAAAGAAAAATGAGGTTCTCAGGGTTTTTCTCTTCGGACTATTTATTTGGCCGAATTGGGAGCTCGGGAATCAACCCCTCCAAGCAATATTTTGCACCCTTGCAGCAGCCATTGTGCCCCCAAGAAGTTAGAGTTGAAGCTAGAAGCCAAGAAGCCATCGATGGAGGAGGCGATGCGATGCGAGCTCAAGCTACCCGTCAAGAGGACCGCACGCATCCGTTGCGGAGGGCGTGTCCCGACCGGTGCTCTTGCATCTCGCAACCCCGTCGAAGGAGAGAAGGTCCCTACGCCTGTTCGAAGGTCGGCACGCATCCAAGGTATGAAGCGCAAATGCTACAAGGAGGTGTCGCCCGAGCCTAAGGATTATGGGGGTAGCGACTACTCCGACGATCGTAGCCCGAGCTCGTGGGCGGCCGCCGGAAGAGATGACAACGACCTCTACATTTGGGATGAGGAGCCCGAAGAGAGGACTCCCGAAGGCCCCAACGGCGACGGTAACGATGGCAACGAGAGCGGCAACGACAATGGATGTGGCGACGACAGCGGTGACGACAATGGAGACAATAGCGATGCAGACCCCTTCGGATTGCATCCAATGTGTTGTCGGACTTGCCGTCAATCCATCGGAGATCTCTACACGTCGGTCGATGAATGTCTCCAAGCCATGGAAGCGATGAAGCAGCGTATGGAGAATTTGGAGCACGTCGTTGGTGACAACTACAAGTTCCTTAACCGTAACGTGCGCAAACTTTTTGGCATGGTTGGAAACATGAGAGGCAAGTGGTGCAATACTTGCTTGAAGTACCACTAGGTCTAGTTTTCCCCTTAGGATTTTTGTAAGGTACGACGAGGAAGTCGTATGTTTTTAGCGTGGGGGAGAGCTAGCTAGCTATCCTTAGCTTTTGAGTTTCAAATTTTAGGTTTGGTTTAATCTTCGAGCGAGAGTCTTAGAGTTTAATGAGTCTTAGTTTTCGAGTGTGTTTTTAAATCTTTGCAAGTTTGAAAGTGTCTTAAATTAGTGTTGAGTCAAAGAAAACCAAATAAAAAGAGTCTTTATATATTTTTGTGTGTTGCTTATCTTTACTCACTTGTTTGTTTATCTTTGATTCTTGATACATGAACACAAGTGTGTGGTTTGAAAAATGTTTACCGTGGTGCTTAGTGGAATTGCTACTACTTAAAGTATCGATACCACACTTCGATCTTGAGCTTCACATGTTAGATGTGCTATGTTCAATGCTAAAAGTTGGAGGATTTCAGTTCTGAAAATTATCTTAAAACCCTTGTAATAAAGGTTAGCAAAACCTCTTTTTCCAAGTTGAGAGTAAGAAAAAATTCCTATCCAAAGCCAAGTTTATTTTTTCGCTCCACCATAAGTGTGATTAGCACGATGAGTTAGGCTAGGACCCTTCTCTCTTGGTGAGTTTTAATTTCGAGCAATGATCATGTTCTTGTGCTTATCTTTTGTTGCTAGCCTTGTCATATATTCGGTAACGTGACCTTCACAACGGAAGTCACATACATCGTCGAATTCCATACCCAACCCTATACATCTCTTTTGTACATCGTATTCCTTGAACACAACCTATTTTCAAAGTTTCGTCTCGTCTCTAGCATGATTTATTTAAAATTTCAGTTTGTATGCATGCGAGGAAAGAGAGAATTGAAAGCTTTGAAAAGTTGTCAAGAGAGAGAAAAATAAAGAGAAAAAGTATGAGTATGGAAAAGAAAGAAAGAAAGAAAGATGAAAAAAATATATGTGAATGAAAGAAAAAAAGGAATAGAGAAAGATGAGGTAGCAATAAAGATATGAGAGGGATGAATCAAGTAAAAGAAAAGAGAAAAATAAAGTGTAAGGAAGGATATCACGTTGTTGAGAGACGAAACTTTCATTCTTTTTCCAAGCATGTGCAATCCGACCACGAGGACGTCATCGGTGCCTCGTAGTCACAATTTTATTTTGCCCTTGCACATGTCCACCATTCTAAATCTTCTCATCCTTGATATCCCTACATATGGTTAATTCTCATGATCATTGGCTTTGAAAGGTAGACAACCATTAGAGGAAGTTCTTAGTTTGACAACATTTGTGTTGATTGCACTAGCCCTACCTATAGCTCCACTTTACATGATATATGAGAGATTAATGGTAGGTGAGAGTTTTATAAAATTGGTTTAGGATAGCCACCTCATATGAGTGACTTGAGAGAGCTTGGAGAAAGGTTTTTGTCTAATACTTGTTGCAGGAATTTTGTTTTTAAAATCATAAAAACCCTCCGATGGAAGCAAAGAAGTAAGTATGGCTGAAATTGAAGACTTCGAGTGAAGAGTTTGAGTTGTGGGGTAAATCTTGACGTGGTAAAAATTCTAAACGCCCATGTTTATGTTTGATGATCATTACTTTGTGTTTATGTATTAAAGATGAAAGGATTGACTAACTTGTGAAAAAGGATTAGCAATTCATGATTACAACGCTTTGGACGAAGTTCTTTTACGAGTTCTTGCTCGAGGACGAGCAAGAGCTAAGCTTGGGGGAGATGTTGACGGTGTATTTTGGTACACCTAGCATGTTCATTACACTTTGGTTTGGATTTGATTATGGAACTAACCCGTCACTAGGCACACTAATCATATAACAAGTTCATCTTTGTGCATGCATTTGGAAGTGTTGTGTTTATGTAGGAAAACATGGACATAAAGGACGGATTCGCAACAAGTTCAAAGGAGCATTTACGGAGTCTTGTTCGTGTTCATGAGCTTGATGAAATCACTTCCAATGGTGGCAAGGACCGAAGTGCTACGAGGAACACCCCCGGGGATTGAAGCGTAAAAGATCAAACTTCATGCGAAGAGAACCTCCATCTTGGACGCGAGGATAACATCATCAAAATCATGCAAGTGGAGGGGGCAAAGTACATAAATGCATAAGGACCAACGGAGCGAAAGGGGTGACCGAACCGGGCCGAGGTGGGCCCAGGCCGGTCGGCCCGGAGCCGGCCGGCCCGGCCCCACTCCGGTGGCCGGTTCGGTCCCGTTTTCCTTGCACCCGAAGGATCTTTAACCCTAAAAGCCTGGGCGCCGCCATTCGACAGAAAAGAGAGTCATTCGTACCAGAAGGCCATCCACAAGCTAGAGAGAGAGGAGGAGGATCTCTATAGGGAGATCAACCACCTCGAAGGAAGCACCCTCACGTGGAGAAGAAGGAAGACACCGTCAGAAGGGAAACCATGATCAACGGTGCCATGATCAGCACCTTGATGGGGTAATCTTCTCATTCGTCCATGGGTTGTAATCGATCTTGAGATGTAATCGTACTTTGTCGGATTATCTATCTATCATCTTGTGTTGAATATACTTTAATGCTATAGGTTGGTTACCATGCTGTAAAGGGAGTAGAGCTCCAATGCTTCCTTGGATCCATTCATTACGCCGTGTTTATCATAGGTCTTGTCATGAATACCTTCGCGTAGTGACAGTACGAGAGGAGGGAAAGGGCGAAACCGTGGTCACAAGCCCCGATAGATTAGATTGGTTTTCATGTCTTTAAGCGATTGCATGTTCTAGTATCGTAGACCCGTGGGCGAGTGTCTTTTATCTTGATATCTTAATCATTCTCTCTAGTGTAGTTTAGTTGTTTTCTAGTATAATAATAGTTAGGGTTCTAGTAGTTAGTGTGTCGTTGTAGGTCGAACGCTTGTAATCCCCTTGCTCCGCGGATTGACAAGAACCTTGGGAATCCCGTGGTGAAAAAGTTGTGGGGTCCGTACGCTTGCGGATCATAGAGGGATACGTCTTTTATCCGTCAACAGAGTTGCTGATGGCTTCGCCTTCAAGTGTCTGGAGGCGCTAGGAGCTTAGTCCGATCACCTTTGCAATTGTGAAGGGACCTTCCCATGGCGAGCTGAGCTTGTGTAGTCCTTCCGTGTTCTGGATACGGCGAAGGACGAGATCGCCAACGTTGAAGGAGCGTTCCATGACGTTGCGATCGTGGTAGCGCCAGATACCTTCTTGGTACCTTGCTGACTGGACGAGAGCAGCGCAGCGAGCTTCTTCAAGTCTGTCAATGTCAACTCATCTGCTATCCTCAGATATGCCTTCGTCGTGTTGCTCTACTGCCGGTGATTCAAACATGACGTCGGCAGGTAGAATAGCTTCGGAGCCGTAGACCAGAAAATAGGGTGACTGTCCCGTCGGCTTGGTGGGTTGAGTACGCAGCCCCCAGAGAGCATTGCGCAGTTCCTTGATCCACTTTCCTCCTTTCGTGTTAGCAGCATCGTGCAGTCACTTCTTGAGATCGTCGAGTACCATTCTGCTGGCACGCTCGACTTGTCCATTGGCCCGTGGATGGGCGACTGAGACATATTGGACATCGATCCCACTGTTCTCGCAGTACTCCCAGAACTGGTGATTATTGAAGTTGGAGCCTAGGTCTGTGATGATGCAATGGGGTAGTCCGTAGCGATGCACGAGTTCATCCAAGAAATCGAGTACCCTGTCGGCCTTTGGACAGGTAACCGGCATGACTTCTATCCACTTGGTGAACTTGTCGATGGCCACCAGAACTCTGTTGAATCCTCCTGGCGCAGTTGGAAGAGGCCCAATCATATCGAGCCCCCAGCAGGCAAAAGGCCATGTTGGTGGTATGGTGACTAGCTTGTAGGCCGGGACGTGTTGTTGCTTGGTGAAGTACTGGCACCCTTGGCACCTTCTGACGAGTTCCTCAGCATCGCCCAGAGCTATGGGCCAGTAGAAAGCTCGTTGGAAGGCCTTGCTGACCAGCGTTCGTGAGGATGCATGGTTGCCACAGACACCCTTGTGTATCTCCTACAAGATGTCCTTGCCTTCTTCTCGGGGAACACACTTCATGAGTACTCCAAAAGTAGCGCCCCACCGGTATAGTTTGTCCCCGACTAGGACATAGGACTTGGCCCGGCGGATGAGCTGCTCAGCCGAGCTTTTGTCCGATAGAACCTTTTGCTCGCGGATGTAGTCGATGAAGGTTGTCGCCAGTCCATGTTGATCATCATGACCTCCTGGCCAGCTGGCGGATGCGCTGGGTCAGTGGTCGTAGGCGCTGGCTCCGGGATGGATGGCGCGTGAAGCTCGTGGATGAAGACACCCGCTGGTACTTGAGCGCGAGTAGAACCAAGCTTCGGTAGGACATCTACTACAATGTTGTTGTCGCGGACGACGTGGTGGAACTCGAGACCATAAAACATGTTCTCGAGTTTGTGGACTTCTAGGCAGTAGGCGTCCATGTTCTCCTTGTTGCGGTCCCAAGACTTGTTGACTTGGTTGATGACCACTGCAAAGTCGTCGTAGACTAGTAGTCACTTGATGCCCAGGGAAGCTGCGAGGCGGAGCCCGTGTAGTAGAGATTCGTACTCAGCTTCATAGTTTGAGACCTTCCAGAAGATCTGCAGGACGCACTTGAGTTGTTCGCCCGTTGGAGAGATCAGGAGCACCCCTGCACCGGCAACTTCGAGCTTGAGCGAGCCGTCGAAGTACATCACCCAATGCTCAGGTCGCTCGGTTGGAGTTGCCAGCTGATTCTCCCGCCACTCTGCCATGAAGTCGACTAGATCCTACAACTTGATGGCTGTACGTGGCTTGAAGTCGATGTTGAGGGCACCGAGCTCGACTGCCCATTTGGAGATTCTTCCAGTAGCATCTTGGTTCCGCAGGATGTCGCCGAGCGGGTAGTCGGTGATGACAGAGACCGAGTACTCCTGAACGTAGGGTCGTAACATCCGCGAGGTAACGAGCACTCCATACAGTAGCTTCTATACTGGTTGATAGCGTTCTTTAGATTCCGACAGGACCTCGCTGATGAAGTACACTGGTTGCTGGACTGGGTAGGCGTGGCCGTCTTCCTGCCGCTCGACAACGATGGCAGAGCTGACCACGTGAGTAGTCGCAGAGAAGTAGAGCAGTAGTTGCTCCTTTTTGTGAGGAGCCGTGACGACCGGCGGCTTGGATAAGAAATCCTTGAGTTGAGCAAGAGCTTGATCTGCCTCTGGAGTCCACACGAACTTCTCTTGATGCTTGAGTAGATTGAAGAAGGGTAGCCCCCGTTCTCCAAGCTTCGAGATAAATCTGTTCAGGACCGCCATGCACCTGGTGAGCTTCTGGACATCCTTTATGCAATTGGGAGCTCTTATGTTGGTGATGGCGGAGATCTTCTCGGGGTTGGCTTCGATGCCGCTATGGCTGATGATGAAGCTGAGGACCAGGAGCGTCCCAGTGGTCGATGGATGACCGCTCCTCAGTGATGAGTGATTGACAACGGGTGTTGGACTGACTCTTGGCTCAGTGCGCAGGTGTAGGCTGCGGCCTAGTTCGTGTTGTTGCAGGTGAAGAACGGGCGCGAAAGGTCTTCAACCTTGAGGGGCCTCAGGGAGATGGATAGACAAGTAGGCTCGGTTTGAGGGACCCGGTGGACGGCGGGACTAGGTGCGGGCCACATGGTGGCGAGACGAGCAAGACGAGGTCGTGGACAATCGAGCCAGTGCACGGTGGCGGTCGAGTCAAGAGGC
Organism: Cenchrus americanus; assembly: GCA_947561735.1. Lineage (NCBI taxonomy): Eukaryota > Viridiplantae > Streptophyta > Magnoliopsida > Poales > Poaceae > Cenchrus > Cenchrus americanus. Next base: position 155,680,997 of record OX387242.1, on the reverse strand, counting down.
TTGGCGGGAGGCCGGGCCGAGCACGCGGGGTTTGGTGGTTTGCCCACAAAACCATCGGAGGACGGTTTCTTGGTTTGGGCCTCAAAACCAAGTCTGAAGACCCAACACGACGGAGATGGGATCCGAGCGTGTCGGGAAGCTTCAAAGTGGAGGACACGCGGCAGGATCACATGGCTTGTGTCGGGAGGACGCGGGGTGCGGCGAAGGCGTGGCCGTCCGATGGCAAGACCCACAAACATTACATAAATGCACCTGCGTGGGTTGTATCGCCAGTAGTTGAGTTAGGGGTAGTCGAGTCATTTACCACACCGGCGGGACCCGATATATAAGCCATGAGTGTGTGTGGATGTCTTCCTGGCTCCGCGACTTAGGGTTTGATTTCCCCCTCCCATTTTCTCATTTTCTAGGACTATTTTCTTCTCCATTTTCTCTAGGCTAGCATGAGAGCTTCATGAAAGATTTGTTGAGAGGGATGGATGCTAGGGCGGCATGCTAGACCTTGTGAATCTTTCCTGGTTTGTATAGAAGATTCGGCGTTGTGTTTTCCGTGGTCTTTTTCGTGCTTGTTTTTGGTGCCTTTGTTCTCGGTGTGATTCCGCGGATTTGAGTAGGTTTCTCCCCGGATTTCTTTGAGGGAAACATGGATGGATGTCTAGTGCATCTTTGTGATTGATCTTGTGCCTTCAAACGCCGGGAAACCACTTCGATTCAAGGATTTTCGTTCGGTGCTCTAGCTTTTGGTGGTGCTCAAAGGATTCGCGATTCCCGGTGATTTAGGGAGTTAGGAGGCAAGATTTTTGGGCAATAGCATCCTTGTGTGACGCTTTTCAAGTCCCCAAACTCTTTTCTCTATAGCTTCTACCATTTGGGAAATCCGATGATGATTTGGGGGAGTTGACTTTCGGGGTCGTGCGTTTTCTGCTCTGTCTACTTCTCGCGGACGGTCTACGAGGACCAGGCGGACAGTCCGCGTCGTCCCAGTTCGTCGCGGTGTTCTTCGTGTTCTTGCTTCGTTTTGGTTTGATCCGGTTTTGCTTTAGGTTTTCGTTGCAGCCGGTTTGCGGACGGTCCGTGGCCCGCACGGACGGTCCGCCCGGCCTTCGCGGACGGTCCGTTTTTCTTGGGTCTGTTCTGGAGGTTCTGTTCGCTTTAACGGACGGTCCGCGGCTCTGGCCGGACAGTCCACGGCAAGGGTGCGGACAGTCCGCGGTACCTGCCGGACGGTCCGCGCGGCCATCGCGGACAGTCCGCCCTGCCTGGCCGGACGGTCCGCCAGAGGCAGCCAGCTTTGCTTCTTGGTTCGATTCCTCCCTCCCTTTCTTGTGCTTCCGTGTGTGCTTCAAGGAATCGTTCCTAAAACTAGAGGTTGATCCATAACCTCGTTGTCTTGGCGATTGGTGTGTGATTCGATCCATCGCTTGTGTGTGACTGGGATTTGACTAGGGCATAGGCCGGGTTCTTTGAGAAGAATTTTTACCGGCTCCTATTCACTCCCCCCTCTCTAGTCACCATCCGATCCTTCAATTGTTATCAGAGCTTGGTGCCGGATTCTTTGTGACTTTGACAAGTCTCGAATCCTAAGATGGCGTACATTGAGCGGGGCGGTCCGCCGCACTTCGATGGGAAGGGTTACCACAAGTGGGCGGCTCGTATGATGATCTTTCTTCGTGGCAAATTGTTGGATTTCATTGTTCTTGACAAGACCTATGCTATTCCGGTCAACATCCATACTCTTATGGTGACCGATGCCGGTGCTAAGGCCAAGTATGAGGCAAATGCAAAAGCCGTTGATCACTTGGTCCGGAGCTTGTGTGATCCTGAGTTTGAGCGTGTTCGCCATTTGAATCTTGCTTGGAAAATTTGGGAGAAGTTGTTGGTTGCTCACGGTGGTGATAACCATGTGAACGCTCGACTCTTTGTCTCTTACCGGATGCAATATGAGAACTTCACTCAACTTCCCGGTGAGGACATTGATGCGATGTTTCAGAGGTTCACCGCCATCGTGAACAATATGAAGGCTAATGTTGAGGATTTCCCTTACACTGAGCATGATCAAGCTTTGAAGCTCTTGCATGTATTGGACCCTAATGTTTGGGGTGCTAAGGTTGAGGCCATCAAGGAGTCTGGGCAATATTTGACTATTGAGTTGGATGACCTCTTTTCTAAGCTCAAGTCGGCTGAGGTTGATAGGAAGTTGCAATCCAAGCATGAAGGCTCGACTGACCATAGTCTTGCTCTTGTGGGCGGATCAAAGGGCAAATCTAACTCTTCCTGTCGACAGTTTTCCTTGTCTTCTCTTATGTCTATTCCAGATGAGGAGTTTGATGTGCTGGGCGAGGAGGAGCTGGCCTTGCTCTCAAGGAGGTTTGATCGACTACATGAGAGCCGGAGGAATGCAAGGTGGAGCTCGGGGACATGCTACAAGTGTGGCAAGCGTGGACACTTCATCGCTGAGTGCCCGGAAGCGGAGGAGAACAAGTACAAGATGAGAGGGTACAAGGCGCACCTGAGGCGTGAAGACAAGTACTCCTCCAAGGGCAAGCACTTCAGCAAGTCCAAGAGCAAGGACAAGGACAAGCGGCGACCGAGCAAGGGCAGCTACAAGAAGGATAAGGAAAGAGCCATGGTGGCCGGTGCAAGCGACGTCGACTCAAGCTCAAGCGATGCGCAGTCAAGCTCAAGCAGTGAAGATGAAGACGCCAGGAGGCGCAAGGGCAAGAAGAGTGCAAGCCGGAACCTCAATTGATTGAGTAGTGTGGCGCTTGAAGGCTTTTGTGGCATGACTCATAGCTCGAGCGGCAAGAAGAGCGACAAGGAAGACAGCGACTTCGACTCGGAGGATGAGGTAAATCGTGACCCCGACTCTTTGCTTGCTGAGATCACTAGGTTGATTGGCTTGATTGAAAACCGTGATAGTGTGTTGAGAGATGCTAAGAAGATGAGGAAAGATCTTAGGGCTCAACTTGAGAATGTAGTGAGAAAGTAGGAGAGTTAGAGTCCAAATTGCTTGAATTGAAACTTGAGAATGACTCTTTGAAACTTGCTCCTACTACTCCTGATGATGTTGAGTGTCTTGAGTGTGATGCATGGTTGAATGAGATCAAGTTGCTTAATGAGAAGAATGCTTCCACTTTGGCTAAACTAGATGCTCTTAGGAATGAGTATGATGAGCTTAAGGCTAGACCCACTTTGCTTGGTGCTTGTAAATCATGTCCTACTATGCATGCTAAGCTTGTTGATGCTCGTTCTACTATTAGCACTTTGGAAGCTTCTTTGAAATCTCCTGTTGTCAATGCATGCTCTAGCTGTGATGAAGTTACATTGAGCAATCATGAACTTACTTCTCGTTTGGATGTCATTTATGAGGAGAATGATTACTTGAGGAAGGTGTTGGGTTGGTTGTCTGGTCAGGAACCTCAATTGAAAATCATGATTGAGGAGTTCAAGAGAGCTGATGGTCGTGGTTTGGGTTTTGAGAAGTTGGGTGAGAAAGTGGGAGAGAACAGTGGGGAGAGTGTGTATGAGAAGTGTGTTGAGTCTAACCCCGAGTTTGAGGTGATCGGAGACATCCAAGTCCCACTTCCAAAAGCACCCAAGAACTCTTTCACACCAAAGCCCAACCACCTTTGCAACAAACTTGACACAACCCAAGATCCACCCAACTTCCCACCTAAGACAAATGACTTCCAGAAACCGGTGAAGTTTGTGAGTGAGAAGGGTGAGAAACCTAGAGAGAAGCCAGAACCAAAATCAAAACCCATCCACTTCAGATGTGAGTATTGTGGCAAGGAGAGACACCTAGAAGAGTTTTGCTACAAGAGGAAGAGGGATGAGAGGCTTGCTAGGCAGCAAGCAAACCAGGACAGGTATCGCTAGTCTCATGGTATTCCTGAGCCTAGAGTTCCACTTCCACGGGGCGTGGGAAGTGTAAAGAGTGTTGGTAGAGTTGGAGCTCAGGGTGGTAGGTTCCCACAGAGAGGTGGTGGTGAGAGGTTTGTTAGGAGAGATGATGGTGTGCGTGCTGGTGAGAGGTTTGGTTGGGCTCGTGGTGGTTTTGCTGGACGCCCCCCTACTCGTCCTCAATACGGGTTTAGGGGAGATGATCGCAGCTTTGGGTTCCAGAGGAACTACGGACCACGTTTTCCCCCTCGTGGTGCTCGTACTCCTTCCATGGGACATGGGAAGTTTGGTGGTAAGGGAATGATGTTTGCTAACCCCTCTTTTGAGCAGATGGCTCGACACTGGTTTAACTTTCTTTGTGCTAACCCCAGTGTCGAGTCGCTAGCTCATTCTCGTTCTTGTTTCTAACTACAGGCAGGAGGCTTGGAGAACATTTGGTTGTTCGACTCCGGATGTTCCCGACACATGACCGGAGATGAGAAGTGGTTCTCCGGCCTCACCCCAGTGAAGGAAAAGATGTACATCACATTTGGGGACAATGGACGTGGAAGGGTGAATTCTGAGGGTGTTGTGCATGTGAGTGAAAAGGTAACGTTGAAGAGGGTTGCTCTTGTGAAGTCTTTGGGTTTCAATTTGCTTTCGGTTTCTCAGTTGCTTGATGAAGGCTTTGAGGTGCGTTTCAAGTCTGGTGAGTCTTGTTTGTTGGATTCTCGAGGTGATCTTGTTTGTATGATCATCCCCGAGAATCAGATTTTCAGGGCTGATTTCTCTCATTCTTTGGGTCCTGCTCGTTGTTTGATGGCTGGTCCTTCTTCTGATTTGTGGAAATGGCATAGGCGGTTGGGGCACTTGAGCTTTGATTTGGTTTCCCGCTTGAGTGGTCTTGACCTTTTCCGAGGATTGCCGAGGTTGAAGCTTGAGAAGGATTTGGTTTGTGCTCCGTGTAGGCATGGCAAGATGGTAGCCACTCCCCATCCACCCCTGACCCATGTCATGACCGAGCGTCCGACAGAGGTGTTGCATATGGACCTTGTTGGGGCAGCTCGAGTTCGCTCGGTGGGTGGGAAGTGGTATGTCCTTGTTGTGGTGGACGATTACTCTCGCTATGCCTAGGTGTTTTTCTTGGAAGACAAGAGTGTGAGGAACCAAGTTGAGAAGCACCTTGGTCCGTGTGTGATGAGTGATTGACCGGATGGTTTGAAGCTTTGTGTGTGTAGTGTTGAGTTGTGTTGTGTGTGTTTTATTTTGTGTATTTACCTTATTGTTTATGTGGTGTGTTGTCAATGCACTCGTGAGGAGTGGTTGACAACGTTGCGTGGACTGACTCTTGGCCTAGTATTGCAGGTGTTGGTTGCGGCTTAGTTAGCGTTGGTGCAGGTGAAGAACAGGCGCGAAAGGTCTTAGCCTTGCGGGGCCTCCGAGGAGTGGAGAGACAAGTAGGCTTGGTTCGAGGGACCCGGTGGCCGACGGGATCAAGTGCGAGCCGCATGGTGCAAGAAGAGCAAGACGAAGTCGTGGACATGGAGCCGGTGCATCGGTGGTGGCCAAGTCAAGGAACGAGGCAAGACCGAGTAGACCGTCCGGGCGCCGGAGGTGAAAGGCTTGGCGAGCTCGACGCTTGGCGTGGTGAGGCTGGGCCGTGTACGTGGGGTTTGGTGGTTTGGCCACAAAACCATCGGAGGAGGGTTTCTCGGTTTGGGCCTCAAAACCGAGCCCGAGGGCCTGGCGTGACGGTGACGGTATCCGGGTGCGTCGGGAAGCTTCAAGGCGGGCGACACTCGGCATGATCTAGGTGCTTGCGTCGGGAGGACGTGAAGGCCTGATGGATGCGCGGCCGTCCGATGGTGAACTTCATGTGTTGACCAAAACGCCCTTGTGAGGGCTTGTGTTGTACTCCTAGTGTAGGGGCACTTCGGTCTTTTCCGGAGGGCCTATATATAGGAGGAGGGGGCTGAATTTTCAGCCAACTCTTGGGCTAGAGGTTGCTGTACTCTTTCATTTTGGAGTGCTTTGGGAGAGAGGGAGAGAGGGGAGAGTGGCTCTTTGATTGGAGCTTTTTGCCATCTTAGATTTGGTTTCTAGGAGTGGCTTGTAATCGATTAGACAAGATATTCATAGTGATTTCATCCTCTAAATCTTGTGTCAATCTTTCTATTCCCGAATTTCTTTTATTGCTTTTTCGGAGCTCTTTTTGTGCTATTTTCGTGCTTGTTTTTGGTGCCTTTGTTCTTGGTGTGATTCCGCGGATTTGAGTGGGTTTCTCCTCGGATTTCTTTGAGGGAAACATGGATGGATGTCTAGTGCATCTTTGTGATTGATCTTATGCCCTCAAACGCCGGGAAACCACTTCGATTCAAGGGATTCCCGATGATTTAGGGAGTTAGGAGACGAAATTTTTGGGGTATAGCATCCTTGGTTGACGCTTTACATGTCCCCAAACTCTTGTCTCAACAGCTTCTATCGTTACGGAGATCCGGTGATGGATTGGGAGTGTTGACTTTCGGGGTCGAGCAGCTTTCGGTTCTGTTCGTGCCTGGCGGACGGTCCGCGAGGGCCAGGCGGACGGTCCGCGTGTACAGTGTTCTTCGCGTGTTCTTCGTGTTCTTGCTCGGCTTTGCTTTCGATCCGATTTTGTTTTGGTTTTTCGTTGCAGCGGTTTGCGGACGGTCCGAGCTTCGGTAGCGGACGGTCCGTGGCCCGCGCGGACGGTCCGCCGGTCTTCGCGGACGGTCCGTTTTTCTCGGGTCGGTTACGGTGGTTCTGTTCGCTTTAACGGACGGTCCGCGGGCTCGGCCGGACGGTCCGCGGCAAGGGTGCGGACGGTCCGCGGTACCTGCCGGACGGTCCGCGCGGCCATCGCGGACGGTCCGCCCGGCCGGCCGGACGGTCCGCCGTAGCCGGGCGCTTTGCTCTTTGGTTCGATTCCTCCCTTCTTCATTCGTGCTTCCGCGTGTGTTTCAAGGACTCGTTGTTTTGGCGATTGGTGTGTGATTCGTTCCAACGCTTGTGTGTGACCGGGTTTTGACTAGGGTATAGGCCGGGTTCTTTAAGAAGAATTTTTATCCGGCTCCTATTCACTCCCCCCTCTCTAGTCGCCATCCGATCCTTCAATTGGTATCAGAGCTTGGTGCCGGATTCTTTGCGACTCTAACAAGTCTTGAATCCATAGGGTGACTAGAGGAAAGAGGTGCTTTTGCTTGCGACCTTGGTTTGCACGTTTTGAGTCCGACGATTTGGAGTTGTGCCCTTGGAAAACCATAACTTGAGATACCTTCAGTAAAACGGGCATAACGTTTCGCTCGGTGCTCCGTTTTGGCTCAAATTTTTACAGCGGTTTCGTAACTCCATTTGTAGGTGACCCAAAATAATCTAAAGATCATTTTGGGGCCTTCAGAAATTCATAAAAAATCAAGAAGATAATTGAAAAATCCTCATTTAAGTCTCTTGCGGCTTTGTCTTGTTTCTTCTGGATTTTCTCTAGACTTCATTTCTCCTTATTTTGAGCTGAAATTTTTTGTGCCTCTATCGTTGGTGCTCCTTGTTCAGTGGTAAATTTTTGGGAAAAGATAAGATCCTTTGCTATTGAACTCGTGAGTGCTTGTTAGAGAATTGAGGCATTTTGAGTGCTTTCTTTGCATCGTTGCTTGTTCCTCGAGTTTGCTTTCGGCTAATCCTAACCGGTACCTTGATTATGGCACCAAGTTCTTCTCCTTGTGGTTCTTTGAGCCGGAGGGGTATGGCGGTTGAGGCGGAAGCCGGAGTGGAGGAGATGATATCTCTCATCGAGGACTATCGAGATGGTGACATCAAGAAAGGCGAGCTCTACCACAAGCTACGAGGCATGAACCAAGGTACACTTGCCAAAGCTATCTTGATCCTATGCAATTGGTTGGATGTTTGTGAGCGTGATTGTGGAGACTTGCATAGGAGAAACATAGATTTGTGTGATGCCTTGCGTAGGAAGAATGAGAAGATGAAATGCTCCCTTACTAGGTTGAAATGTGGTATGGCTCATTGGAGGTCTCGTGCTTTGAATTCTTGCACTTCTTGTAACACCATACATGCTAAAAATGATGCTTTGATTGCTTCCATTGCATGCTTGAAATCTGAAATTAAGGTGTTAAATTTCAAAGCTTCTTTGCCTTGCAAATCTTGCGATTCCTTGTGTGCTGAAAATGAGAAATTAAAAGATGAAGTTAATTGGCGCAAAATGCATGTTGAAGCTTTTAGAAGAGCATGCGACAATCTTGACTTAGAGAATGATGAATTGAGATCATCTCTTGCTAACTTGCAATCTGAAATTGACTTGTTGAAATCCAATGCTTCTATGCCTTGCAACTCTTATGTTGTTTTGAATGATGAGCTTGATATGGCTAGGAGTAAGATTGCTTTGTTAGAGACAAGTGCTTCTTTACCATGTGTTTCTTGTGAGTCTTTGCATGCTGAAATTAATGAATTAAAATTGACTCACACCACATGTGTAGATGATCTTGAGCATGCTAGGGCTGAAATTTGTGATATAAAATCCATGCCTTGTAGCAAGTGCTCTTTGTTTCTTGTAGAGGATGCTTGCCATACTTATTGTTATAATGATGATGATGATGCTTTGATGGGTGTAAATGATGATACTTGTTCATGTGGTCTCATTTGCACTTCATGCATTGATTTGGAAAGTGAAGTTTTGGCTTTAAAGAAAATGCGCGATGATATGAGCGCCAAGTTGGTTGAGCATGAGGAGATGAGTGCCAACCTTGAGAAAGAAAATGAACTCTTGTGTACCACATATGCTAAATGCATTGAAGAAGAAATCAATAATTTGAGAAATATGACATGTGGTACTTGTGAGCGCCTCAAGTCTCAAAATGAGGTTTTGCGCACAAGGTGCAAGAGTCTTTGTGCCAAGGGTTTGGATTCATGCTTCTCGTGTCACTCCGATGTTGATGCTTCTAAATTTGCTTCTTCTAAACCGGAGTCGACTTCTTCTCTTGAGTGTGAGTCTTTGGATGGTGGTAATTGTGCTAGTGTTTTGGATAGCTCACTCATAGCTACTCCTAAGCTTGTTGCTTCTTCCGGTGTTGCCCAAGGTGATCTGAATGGAAAGGGTGCCTCCCACATATTTGGAACTCATATTCTCAAGCCGAGGTTCCAATGCACCTTTTGCAAGAAGGATGGGCATACCGTTGAGTTTTGCTTTCGCCGTGTCAAGCACGAGCGACGTGTGCGTGCTAAAGCTTTTAAGAAGCCATGTAGCCTTTCTCATGGCACGTGTGATTCTAATGTGGGCACCAAGTTGGATGTTGGGGTTGATGCTTCATGCTCTAAGTCCCAAGGGACTTCCCACTTACAAGAGAATGGTGATTCATCCACTCAGACCGTGCCTCTCGATAGGTCTTTGTACCATTGCTCTCACTGTGGGAAGGATGGGCATCAAGAGAGTTTTTGCTACCTCCGGCCAAGGAGAATACGGCGAGGAGGTGCCTCCAGGCCTTCGGTTGTTCATAGCCCTTCTCATGGCATGAACACTTGTGAGCCTAAGAAGGCGCGATTTGTGGACGGGTTTTATGACACTCTTTCTAGTGAGTTAGGCCATGCTCGTGGACATGCTTCTAGTGTTTCTTGTGTTGGTCCGCGACATGCTTCCCGTGGTGCTTGTGTTGGTTCTTCTCCTACGACCCCGAAGGATCTTTGCCTTTTTGCTTGTGGTAGCACTCGACTTTCTTCGCGAGTGACTTCTTTGAGGCATGGTTCCAAGGGTGTTCGAAAGACTTTTCATTCCAACCGGCATTTGCATCATGCTAACCCACATGATAGGTTGTGTGCACCATTTACCCGTGTGACCAAATCTTGGATTCCCAAGTACGTGCTTGCTAACCCTTTGGGATCCAAGGCTCGGTCTTTCTCGTTTCCTTGTGTGTAAGTATGGAGACGCGGTTGGAGAACATGAGCTCAATGGAGACATGATGGTTCTCCACACCGTTTTGGATGGCTCTTGAAAGCCTTTGTACACATGTATAGTGAGTTTTCTTTTCCCCTTGTCCTCTCTTGTATATACTTGTGTCTTGCTTGTGTGAAAACCATGGTAGGCTAGCCACCTTGTTCATGATAGCTTTGTGATCTTGAATATCTATCTTGCTATCTTTGTATGATTTTATGGTGGATGTTATTTATGAACATCATGTCATGCTTTATGGTTGATTGCTCGGATATGTCATGTTGTTCATTCATATCATGTTTGTCTAGCTCGATGGTACCTTTCTTGTTAGCATGTTTGTCCCCCATGTATCTCTTGTCATGCTAGCTTTGTAATATATGTTGGTGGATGATCCATGTGATTTTGTATCATGCCTTTGTTTAGTTCTTGTATATTGTTTGGCATGTTGTTCTTTGGTATCATGTTGGTTTAGTGTTGTACCTTGTTGACATACTTGCTTGCCCATGCTTATTAATATTTGTGAAATCATGTTACAATGCTCTATTTATGTTAATTGATATTATCAATGCATTGTGTAGCATGTTGTGAGCTTTCCTTGGAGTTTTGGGCTTGTCTTGTCTTCGAGTTGTGTTGTTGTTCCTCTTTTCGGTTGGTTTTAGAGTTTTTTCCTTGCTCTTCCTTTTCCTAGCTTTTGCTTTGTTAGTTGCCCTTGGTTGAGGGGGAGCTTGACTTCTTTTGATAGGGAATTTGATTCCAAGAAGGGTTGTGGCTTTTTGGGCAGTCTTTGTGATCCTTCAATTGGTATTCCTCCAATGGTATTCAATTGGGATCTTTGAGGTTTTGCAATTGGTACTTTTTCTATGGTACTCAATTGGGACCTTTGGTGGCTCTTCTCTTCCTTGGAGCGATTCTTGGTTGGTGTGTTCCCTTGTGAGCTTTATTGGTGTTAAGTCAAGTTCCTTGTCTCCCTATGCATTCTGCATTGCATTTGTATCATATATCATGATGTATAGGCTTTGGTAGGTTTGACATTTGTGTCTCGCATTCTGTCATATATCATGTTCCTTTTGATGTACATATCTACCTATGTTGCATTTGTATCATATTGCATTTTAGGATGATGAGCTTCTTCCATATGCCTCATTTGAGTTTCTTAGGCTACTTGTGAGATATTGGGCATGTGTGTGGAGAAATGGCTATGTGAGGCTATGCTCTTGGAATATTTGAGATATATGTGTTGTGAGATAGCCTTTTTGAATCAAATGCTAATCTTGACTAAATTTGATGAAATGTGCTCCACTCATGTGTAGTAGTATATCCATGTCACTTTTTGGTCTAAATGTGCCTTTCATGCTTAGATTGTGCTTGGATGTCTCTTTCTTGCATTTGGGCCAAAGGCCGATATCATTGTGAATGTTTAGCCTATGTTGCATTCATGGAGGAGCATAAGCTTCTTTTTGCCGCAAAGGCACTTCATGTACCATGAAATGAATTAATCTTGAAAAGAAGTGTGTATGCTTGAAAAATGCTCCCTCCATCATGTTTATGCTTAAAATGTCTTATCTTTCACACATGGGTGCAAAACATGTTGCATGATGTTCACCAGTGGAGAAGTCTCCCCGAAGTGGACACATGGCTCATGAGCTTTAACATGACATGCTTTGCTTTATGGGTGTTTGCAATGATCTTTTGTTGAGAATTGGATATCCTTGTATGATCTCTGGATGATATGCATGTTTTGGCTAGAATATGACATGGATAGGTCTTTACATTTGAAGTGAGCCATCTTTTGATAAAATTGCTCAAATCTGAAAATTTGCTTTGTCACATGCCTATATTTCCATATATTACTTGTGGCAATGCTTTGACTATGCTATGACCCATATGTGTGCTCTTTGTCTCACTTCTAGCCTTTGACACTAGATTTGGCCTATTTGAGAAGCTCATGTAGATGTTTATATGCTTTGTCTTACATTCACGCATTTTCATCTTGATTCATACATTGTCAACAAGGGGGGAGAAGAGGTGAGCTTAATGAAAAATTCAAAAAACTGCATCCAAATTTGAAGTATGCATCCACATGTTCAGGGGGAGCTTGCATTTGTGTAGGGGGAGCTTTGGTGAGTTTCCTCTGTTTTCCTGAGTTGTGCTTTGGTGGTTGCTTTTTGCTCTATCACGTGTGTTTAGGGTGAGCTTTGTATGCTCTTTGTCCCTAGTGCATGTGTTTAGGGGGAGCTTGTGATCTTGGTGTGCTCTTTTGTTTATCTCATGAGTTTAGGGTGAGCTTTGTATGCTCTTTGGTCCTAGCTCATGTGTTTAGGGGGAGCTTGTGAGTTTTGTGCTCTTGTGCCGGTGGTGTTGAGCCCCTTTGCCTCTTCTTGAGGAGCCGGCGGTTAACTTATGTTTTCGATTATTCCGTGATCGGTGTTGAGCCCTTTGTTCCTGTTCTTGAGGGATCATGCATTCTTGTCTCGGTTGTGTCAAGCCGTTGCCCATGTCTTTGGGGACCGAGACATTGAGTTGGCCTTTGTGGTTTCTCTCGTGCCAAGTGACCTTGTTCTTTGCTCTTGTGTGGTTTTCTTTCACTTGGATGAGGTGTTCGGTCTTTGCCCTATCAAACCATTTCTTTGTGCTCACTTGTTGTCAATCCGCTCCTCAAGGGGGAGAAATTTGGAAAATCAAGTTGATATGAACCTTGATTTGATGGTGATGAGCGGTTGACAAGTGTTTTGGTAAGAGTTTTATGGCACTTTGTGTTGAGCATTTTGGTTTGATGGCTTTTAGGGATTGCATGTTGGTAGTGTGTCTCTTCGTTTGCGCTTAGCCTTTGTGCTTGCTTTGGTTTCGAGAGGAATTTGTCGGAGCATGCTTTTATCCCTTCTCACTTCAAGTGGCCTTTTATTTGCTTTTTATTGGCTTTGTGGCGCTTGAATGAGTTCTTGTTTGCTTTTTGACCTTCTTTTGTCAATGCACTCATCAAGGGGGAGATTGAGGAACCAAGTTGAGAAGCACCTTGGTCCGTGTGTGATGAGTGATTGACCGGATGGTTTGAAGCTTTGTGTGTGTAGTGTTGAGTTGTGTTGTATGTGTTTTATTTTGTGTATTTACCTTATTGTTTGTGTGGTGTGTTGTCAATGCACTCGTGAGGAGTGGTTGACAACGTTGTGTGGACTGACTCTTGGCCTAGTATTGCAGGTGTTGGTTGCGGCTTGGTTAGCGTTGGTGCAGGTGAAGAACAGGCGCGAAAGGTCTTAGCCTTGCGGGGCCTCCGAGAGTGGAGAGACAAGTAGGCTTGGTTCGAGGGACCCGGTGGCCGACGGGATCAAGTGCGAGCCGCATGGTGCAAGAAGAGCAAGACGAAGTCGTGGACATGGAGCCGGTGCATCGGTGGTGGCCAAGTCAAGGAACGTGGCAAGACTGAGTAGACCGTCCGGGCGCCGGAGGTGAAAGGCTTGGCGAGCTCGACGCTTGGCGTGGTGAGGCTGGGCCGTGTACGCGGGGTTTGGTGGTTTGGCCACAATCGGAGGAGGGTTTCTCGGTTTGGGCCTCAAAACCGAGCCCGAGGGCCTGGCGTGACGGAGACGGTATCCGGGTGCGTCGGGAAGCTTCGAGGCGTGCGACACGCGGCATGATCTAGGTGCTTGCGTCGGGAGGACGTGAAGGCCTGATGGATGCGCGGCCGTCCGATGGTGAACTTCATGTGTTGACCAAAACGCCCCTGTGAGGGCTTGTGTTGTACTCCTAGTGTAGGGGCACTTCGGTCTTTTCCGGAGGGCCTATATATAGGAGGAGGGGACTGAATTTTCAGCCAACTCTTGGGCTAGAGGTTGCTGTACTCTTTCATTTTGGAGTGCTTTGGGAGAGAGGGAGAGAGGGGAGAGTGGCTCTTTGATTAGAGCTTTTTGCCATCATAGATTTGGTTTCTAGGAGTGGCTTGTAATCGATTGGACAAGATATTCATTGTGATTTCATCCTCTAAATCTTGTGTCAATCTTTCTATTCCCGAATTTCTTTTATTGCTTTTTCGGAGCTCTTTTTGTGCTATTTACGTGCTTGTTTTTGGTGCCTTTGTTCTTGGTGTGATTCCGCGGATTTGAGTGGGTTTCTCCCCGGATTTCTTTGAGGGAAACATGGATGGATGTCTAGTGCATCTTTGTGATTGATCTTGTGCCCTCAAACGCCGGGAAACCACTTCGATTCAAGGGATTCCGGATGATTTAGGGAGTTAGGAGACGAAATTTTTGGGGTATAGCATCCTTGGTTGACGCTTTACATGTCCCCAAACTCTTGTCTCAACAGCTTCTATCGTTAGGGAGATCCGGTGATGGATTGGGAGTGTTGACTTTCGGGGTCGAGCAGCTTTCAGTTCTGTTCGTGCCTGGCGGACGGTCCGCGAGGCCAAGCGGACGGTCCGCGTGTACAGTGTTCTTCGCGTGTTCTTCGTGTTCTTGCTCGGCTTTGCTTTCGATCCGATTTTGTTTTGGTTTTTCATTGCAGCCGGTTTGCGGACGGTCCGAGCTTCAGTAGCGGACGGTCCGTGGCCCGCGCGGACGGTCCGTCCGGTCTTCGCGGACGGTCCGTTTTTCTCGGGTCGGTTCTGGTGGTTCTGTTCGCTTTAACGGACGGTCCGCGGCTCGGGCGGACGATCCGCGGCAAGGGTGCGGACGGTCCCGCGGTACCTGCCGGACGGTCCGCGCGGCCATCGCGGACAGTCCGCCCAACCCGGCCGGACGGTCCACCAGAGCCTGGCTGCTTTGCTCTTTGGTTCGATTCCTCCCTTCTTCATTCGTGCTTCCGCGTGTGTTTCAAGGACTCATTGTTTTGGTGATTGGTGTGTGATTCGTTCCAACGCTTGTGTGTGACCGGGTTTTGACTAGGGTATAGGCCGGGTTCATTAAGAAGAATTTTTATCCGGCTCCTATTCACTCCCCCCCTCTCTAGTCGCCATCCGATCCTTCAGAGTGAGACATTTGGCTTTGTTCGAGATCTGATCGTGAGGTTGAAAAACGAGAGGCATGGGAATGTTATTCGAGCTATCCGCAGTGATAATGGCTCAGAGTTCAAGAACTCTCGTTTTGATGCCTTTTGTCGTGATCTAGGTCTTGAACATAAGTATTCGACCCCTTATGTGCCCCCTCAAAATGGAGTTGTGGAAAGAAAAAATCGGACTCTTTGTGAGATGGCTAGGACGATCCTCGATGAGCACAGGACTCCTAGGAGGTATTGGGCTGAGGCGGTCAATACGGCTTGTCATGTCTCTAACAGGATTTTACTGCGAGCTTTGAAGAAGAAGACCTGTTATGTGCTGATGCATGGTCGGGCACCCAAGGTGAGTCATTTCTGAGTTTTTGGCTGCAAGTGCTTTATTCTTAAGAAGGGAAAACTCGACAAGTTTGAGGCTAGGTGTAGTGATGGTATTTTCTTTGGATATGCTAACCACTCTAGAGCCTATAGGGTGCTTAACCTTGAGACTAACAAAATCATGGAGACTTGCGAGGTAACCTTCGACGAGACAATGCCATGTACTTCTCTTGGCTTTGAATGTGCAAGTGATGAGGAGATAGCCGAGGACCTCTTTGAGGAGGAGAAGGATGAAGCTGGAGATGATGATGGGGAGAACCATGCGCCTGAAGCTGAGTGTGTACCCACTACTTCCCCTACGACCACTACGGAGCGTGGACCGTCTACTTCATGGACAACGACGGTGCGACAAGAGGACCAGGCGAGAGAAGCTGAAGTTGAGGGGGAGGTAGTCTCGAGGCGTGAGGCTCCCCGGCGGATTCAAGAAGTGCATCCCCTGTCGAAGATCATTGGGGACATCGACGAACGTAATACACGGTCAAGGTCCAAGAATTCCTCTCATTTTGCTCATGCTGCTTTTGTTGCCAGCTTTGAGCCCAAGGACATTGGACACGCTTTATCTGATTCAAACTGGGTCAATTCCATGCATGAGGAGTTGGAAAACTTTGAGAGGAACCAGGTGTGGGAGTTAGTTGAACCACCTCCAAATTGCCATCCTATAGGAACCAAGTGGGTCTGGAAGAACAAAGAGGGAGAGAATGGGATGGTTGTGAGGAACAAGTCCAGACTTGTTGCTCAGGGGTTTAGTCAGAAGGAGGGGATCGACTATGAGGAGACCTTTGCTCTTGTGGCCCGTCTTGAGGCAATTCGGATCCTTCTAGCCTTTGCCGTGGCTAAAGGGTTCAAGTTGTTTCAAATGGACGTGAAGAGTGCTTTTCTGAATGGGGTCATAGAGGAGGAGGTGTATGTGAAGCAGCCACCGGGGTTTGAGAGTGAGAAGTATCCACACAGGGTGTACAGGTTGAAAAGGGCTCTGTATGGGTTGAAACAGCACCCGGGCTTGGTATGGCGGATTGAGAGGTTTTTACGGTGAGCGAGAGGGTTTGTGATGGGTACCGTGGATAGGACCTTGTTTCTCCTCAAGCATGGGAATGACTTGTTGATTGTGCAGATATACGTGGATGATATTGTCTTTGGTGGCTCGTCACATAACCTTGTTGCCAAGTTTGCAGATGAGATGAGCAGGGAATTCGAGATGAGCATGATGGGCGAGTTGCAGTACTTTCTCGGGTTGCAGATCAAGCAAGTGAAGGATGGGACATTTGTACATCAGACCAAGTACACGAAAGACATGATGAGGAAGTTCCAGATGCAAGATGTAAAGCCTATGTTGACACCCATGGGGTGTACGGCTACTTTGGATGCGGACGAGGACGGAGAACCGGTGGACCAGCGGGAGTACAGGAGCACGATCGGCTCCCTCCTCTACTTGACGGCGACGAGGCCAGACATACAGTTCAGTGTGTGTCTGTGCGCTCGTTTTCAGGCTTCGCCGAGGACATCACATCGACAGGCCGTCAAGAGGATCTTCAGGTACCTACAGTCTGCCCCTGGTCTTGGCCTTTGGTATTCTTCCTCCTCAACTCTTTCTCTTCATGGTTTTTCTGATGCGGATTTTTCTGGTTGTCGAGTCAAGAGGAAGTCTACTTCTGGTTCTTGTCAGTTTCTTGGGTCCTCGTTGGTTTCGTGGTCTTCCCGCAAGCAGTCTAGTGTGGCTCAGTCTACCACCGAGGCAGAGTATGTTGCAGCCACGAGTTGTTGTTCCCAGCTGTTGTGGATTTCATACACTTTGAGAGACTTTGGTGAGGAGTCACCCAGATCCCACTTCTTTGTGATAGCACTAGTGCCTTAAGCGTAGCGAAAAACCCTGTGCTTCACTCCAGAACCAAACATATAGAGGTGAGGTACCATTTCTTGAGAGACAATGTGGAGAAAGGGACCATTGTGTTGAGCCATTTCACTACCCAAGATCAGCTTGCAGACATTTTCACAAAGCCTCTCGACCAAGCTACATTTGTGCGCTTGCGGGGGGAACTTGGGGTTTGTTGCCCTTTCTAGTTGATTCTTGGGGGATTTCCTTTTTGTACCATTTGTATCATACCATGTTTACTTTGATGTATATACATGCTTTGCTTGATGTATAACCATGGTAGGATAGCCATCTTGTCATATATCATGTTGCATTTGTATCATATTGCATTTTAGGATGATGAGCTTCTTTCATATGCCTTATTTGAGTCTCTTTTGCTATTTGTGAGATATTGGTCATATGTGTGGAGAAATGGTGATGTGAGGCTATGCTCTTGGAATATTTGAGATATATGTGTGGTGAGATAGCCCTTTTTGAAATAAATGCTAATCTTGACTAATTTTTGGTGAAATGTTCTCCACTCATGTGTAGTAGTGTATCCATGTCACATTTTGGACTAAATGTGCTTTTCATGCTTAGATTGTGCTTGGATGTCTTTTTCTTGCATTTGGGCCAAAGGCCGAATATCATTGTGAATGTTTAGCCTATGTTGCATTCTTGGACGAGCATAAGCTTCTTTTTGCCGCAAAGGCACTTCATGTACCATGAAATGAATTAATCTTGGAAAGAAGTGTGTATACCTGAAAAATGCTCCATCCATCATGTTTATGCTTAAAATGTCTTATCTTTCACATATGGGTCCAAAACATGTTGCATGATGTTCACCAGTGGAGAAGTCTCCCCGAAGTGGACACATGGCTCATGAGCTTTGACATGACATG
This sequence comes from Cenchrus americanus, assembly GCA_947561735.1. NCBI lineage: Eukaryota > Viridiplantae > Streptophyta > Magnoliopsida > Poales > Poaceae > Cenchrus > Cenchrus americanus. Next base: position 155,663,053 of record OX387242.1, on the reverse strand, counting down.
CTTTGCTTTATAGGTGTTTATAATGATCTTTTGCTGAGAATTTGATATCCTTGTATGATTTCTAAATGGTATGCATGTTTGTGGCTCACGTGTGACATGGATAGGCTTTTACATGTGAAGCGATCCTTCTTTTGGTAAAACTGCTTAAATCTGAAAATTTTTCTTTGTGACATGCTTGTATTTTCATATATTACTTGTGGTAATGCTTTGACTATGCTATGATTCATATGTGTAATCTTTGTCCCATTTTTAGCTTTTGACACTAGATTTGGCCTATTTGAGAAGCTCATGTAGATGTTTATATGCTTTGTTTTGCATTTCTGCATTTTCACCTTGATTCATACATTGTCAACAAGGGGGAGAAGAGGTGAGTTTAATGAAAATTCAGAAGAGGTGAGCTAAAATTTGGAAGTTTGCATCCACATATTCAGGGGGAGCTTTCTTGATGTTTTCGATGTGGAGTTTGTGCTTTGCTCGGCTTGTGACCTTTCTTTGCCTTTCTTTGGTTTTCGTCATGAGTTGTGCTTCTTTGTTTTTCTTTCTTTCTTCTTACTTTCTTTCTCTAAATTTCATTTTGCGTTGTGTGTTGTCAATGCACTCATCAAGGGGGAGATTGAGGACCAGCAGCGTCCCAGTGGTCAATGGATGACTGCTCCTCAGTGATGAGTGATTGACAACGGGTGTTGGACTGACTCTTGGCTCAGTGCGCAGGTGTAGGCTGCGGATTAGCTCGTGTTGTTGCAGGTGAAGAACGAGTGCGAAAGGTCTTCAGCCTTGAGGGGCCTCCGGGAGATGGAGAGACAAGTAGGCTCGGTTCGAGGGACCCGGTGGACAGCGGGACTAGGTGCGGGCCACATGGTGGCGAGACGAGCAAGACGAGGTCGTGGACGATCGAGCCGGTGCACGGTGGCGGTCGAGTCAAGAGGCTTGGCGGGAGGCCGGGCCGAGCACGCGGGGTTTGGTGGTTTGCCCACAGAACCATCGGAGGACGGTTTCTTGGTTTGGGCCTCAAAACCAAGTCCGAAGACCCAACACGACGGAGACGGGATCCGGGCGTGTCGGGAAGCTTCGAAGCGGAGGACACGCGGCGGGATCGCATGGCTTGCGTCGGGAGGACGCGGGGTGCGGCGAAGGCGTGGCCGTCCGATGGCAAGACCCACAAACATTACATAAATGCCCCTGCGTGGGTTGTATCGCCAGTAGTTGAGTTAGGGGTAGTCGAGTCATTTTCCACACCGGCGGGATCCGATATATAAGCCATGAGTGTGTGTGGATGGCGCTCCCTCTCCGCGACTTAGGGTTTCATTTCCCCCTCTTTCTCATTTTCCTGGACTATATTTCTTCTCCATTTTCTCTAGGCTAGCATGAGAGCTTCATGAGAGATTTGTTGAGAGGGATGGATGCTCGGGCGGCATGCTAGACCTTGTGAATCTTTCCTGGTTTGTATAGAAGATTCGGCGTTGTGTTTTCCGTGGCCTTGTTCGAGCTTGTTTTTGGTGCCTTTGTTCTCGGTGTGATTCCGCGGATTTGAGTGGGTTTCTCCCCGGATTTCTTTGAGGGAAACATGGATGGATGTCTAGTGCATCTTTGTGATTGATCTTGTGCCCTCAAACGCCGGGAAACCACTTCGATTCAAGGATTTTCCATCGGTGCTCTAGCTTTTGGTGGTGCTCAAAGGATTCGCAATTCCCGGTGATTTAGGAAGTTAGGAGGCAAGATTTTTGGGCTATAGCATCCTTGTGTGACGCTTTTCAAGTCCCCAAACTCTTGTCTCTATAGCTTCTACCGTTTGGGAAATCCGATGATGATTTGGGGGAGTTGACTTCCGGGGTCGTGCGTTTTCTGCTCTGTCTGCTCCTCGCGAACGGTCCGCGAGGACCAGGCAGACAATCCGCGTCGTCCCAGTTCGTCGCGGTGTTCTTCGTGTTCTTGCTTCGTTTTGTTTTGATCCGGTTTTGCTTTAGGTTTTCGTTGCAGCCGGTTTGCGGACGGTCCGAGCTTCAGTAGCGGACGGTCCGTGGCCCGCGCGGACGGTCCGCCCGGTCTTCGCGGACGGTCCGTTTTTCTTGGGTCGGTTCTGGAGGTTCTGTTCGCTTTAACGGACGGTCAACGGCTCAGGCCGGATAGTCCGCGGCAAGGGTGCGGACAGTCCGCGGTACCCTCGTTGTCTTGGCGATTGGTGTGTGATTCGATCCATCGCTTGTGTGTGACTGGGATTTGACTAGGGCATAGGCCGGGTTCTTTGAGAAGAATTTTTACCAGCTCCTATTCATTCCCCCCTCTCAAGTCGCCATCCGATCCTTCAGAAGCCGAGTAGTTTACCTGACGGTACACCAAAGATGCACTTGTTCGGGTTGAGGTTCCAGCGGTACTCTCGCAAGGATGCGAAAGTCTCTTTAAGATCGGTGATGAGCGTTTCGGAATTTCTGGTCTTGACGACCACGTCATCCACGTAGGCTTCGACGTTCTTGTTGAGCTGTCTCTTGAAACAGGCCTGGATAGCTCGCTGGTAAGTGGCACCGGCGTTCTACAACCCGAACGACATGGTCGCGTAGCAGTAGGTGCCTAACGGGGTGATGAACGCGGTCTTCTCTTGGTCTTCTTCCTTGATAGCGATCTGGTGGTACCCGGAGTAGCAGTCGAGGAAGCAGAGCAGGTCGCAGCCCGCCGTGGAGTCGATGACTTGATCTATCCGCGGCAACCCGAAGGGGTCCTTGGGGCAGTGCTTGTTGAGGTTGGTGTAGTTGACGCACATCCTCCACTCGTTAGAGTTCTTCTTGCGGACGAGGAAGGGGTTGGCGAGCCACTCAGGATGGAAGACTTCTCTGATGAAGCCAGCCGCGAGTAGTTTGGCGAGTCCCTTCTTGATGGCATCCCGTCAGTCGTCGGCGAAACGGCAGAGGTGTTGTCGTTTCGGGGTAGCTTTAGGGTCGATGTTGAGTGAGTGCTCGAGCAGATTCCTGGGCACCGTTAGCATGTCCACTGGTTTCCAAGAGAAGATGTCTCGGTTAGCCCGGAGGAAGCTGACGAGCGCGTCTTCCTATTTCGGGTCGTGGCCCGCCCCGATCATGGTGCTCTTGCTGTTGTCGCCTGTCCCAAGGTCGATTGCTTTGACTTGCACTTCCTTGGATGGCTGAGGTTTGTTGCCCTTGTCTGACTTCTCTGGAATGTCGAGCTCACTTGGGGCAAGCTTCTTTGACGCAGCATAGATCTCCATCATGGTGTTGGGTACTTGGTTGGTGGCTGCGAGTTCGACAGCTTCTGTGTCGCAGTCGAAGGATATCTTCAAGTCCCCTTGTAGCGAGAGTACACCGGTTGGACTTGGCATCTTGAGTACCAAGTATGTGTAGTGAGGTGCCGCCATGAACTTGGCGATAGCTGGTCTGCCGAGGATGGCATGGTAGGAAGTCTCGAAGTCCGTGACTTCGAACTTGATGTACTCGGTGTGGTAGTTTTCTCTGGTTTCCCCGAAGGTAACTGGCAGGACCACTGAACCCAATGGAATAGCCGCGTTCCCGGGGACGATGCCGTAGAAGGGCGATGTGCTCTTGGTGAGCATGTTGGTGATGTCGAGCTTCATCTTCTTCAAGGTCTTGGTGAAAAGGACGTTAAGCCCGCTTCCACCGTCGATGAGTACCTTGTTGAGTCTGGAGCCCGCGACTACCGGGTTCAGAACAAGAGGAAAACGCCCTGGTTCAGAGAATCTTGTCCATTGATCCGCGCGGGAGAAGGAGATGGGTACCTCCGACTACCGGAGAGGGGTCGGAACCGCTAGTTCAATGTTTAAGACTTCTCGTCGAGTGGCTTTCTGAGACCGTTTGGTGGGTAGTCCGCCGAAGAGGACATTCACCGTCTTGTCGGGTTCTTGGAAGTCGTCGTTGCCTTCGTCGGCTTTTTTCTTTCCTTCCTCGTCGTGAGGATGTCGTGGTTCTGGAGTGTCCTTGAGTGCTCGCCGAAGTTGGTAGCACTGTTCGGTAGTGTGGTTGCCCTCCAGGTGCCACGGGCACTTCTCTTTCAGCAAGTCTTTGAAGCCGCCGGACGTCTTTTTCGAGTTGTCTTTCGCAGGGCGCTGGATAGCTGCGACTGTGTTGTCTAGCTTGCGCTTGAGATTAGGACCCGAGTAGTTGTTGTCGTGACTGCCTTGATCCCGGTTGTTGTTGTTGCTGTCGCCCGCATTCTGCTTGCTCTTGCCGCGAATGGCGTCGTACTTGGCGTTTGCCTTGTCTTCTTCGTCGACCCATGAAGTGATCATTTCTTTGAGCTTCGTAATGGAGCTCGGGCAGCGGCGACCGAAGTATTCAAAGGTGCGATGGTGGTAGAGGCCGTCTTGGAAAAGGTCGATGAATTCCTTGTCGGTGACATCGACTACAGTGGCGCGCTTGTCGAAAAAGCGCCGCATGTACTTGCGTAGAGTTTCGCCCTGTTCCTGCTTCACCATGGCTAGGTCCATGCGAGTATCCGAGCGTCCCATGGCGCCCACGAAGTTGCTGGTGAACTGCTCCTTAAGTTGGTCCCACCTGTCGAATGAGTACTTCTCGAGTGACTCGAGCCATGTAAGTGGAGCTTGGTCCAGGCAGAAGGGGAAGTAGAGACACTTCATGTCGTTGTTGCCACCAGCGTTCTCGATGGAGAGGGCATAGCACCTAAGCCACTGTATTGGGTCTTGGTTTGCGTCGTACTTGGTGATCCCAGAGGCTTGAATTTCTCTGGGAGCAGCAGATTGCGAAGTCGAGCAGAGAAGGCGGGGAAGCCGTCGTTCTCGCCTTCGGATTTGTTATGTTGGATTTCCTCAATTCTGTGACACGCATCGTAGCCGCCGCATGAGACACTAGTGACGTGGCTGTCTGCGTGGCCTCGGCCTCCGTGATCACCTCCGCCACCGGCTCTCCTTCCAGCCCTGTGTGAGGAGCTCCCGCCGTCGCTGCCTCCACCGCCGGCGTCGCCACGAGCCACCACAACACGACTTCCGCCAGCACGACCAGTGCTGTGGCCGCCCTGAGAAGGTCCTCTCGCAAATGCCCTAGTGCGCTTGGGGTTCTGCGGTAGCTCTCCTCGAGTATGGTTACGCCCGTTGTCGGCCGGGCTGCGGCTTGTGGCTTCGTGTTCGGCTTCGCGAGTTCGAAGGGGAGGCACTTGAGTGACTATGTTGTCGACTCTCATGAAGTAGGAGTTCTCCACGAGCTTGGCGATGACTTCTCCCGCACGCATCCCCTGAGCCTGACGTGCTATCATAGTGATAGACATGACGCACTATTCGGGCGTAGTATGCACCCAGCTTTCAACTTGATTGAGCGCCTATGTGAGGTTCCATATGGGGAGGCTCTCACGGAGACGCCGATGCCATTCGTTGCGCCTCCTTTTACGCTCGCGTCGGGCGTTCTTGTCGTAGTTGGTCTCGTCTGCGGGTGCGTTGGCAGACAACTCGTCTGCTGATATGTCTTCAAGGAAGCGATCAGGTTATGTCCCTGAAGGCCCCGGCGTCTCGTTGGTAGTCATGAAGACTTGGCGATCGGGAGAGCCGAGACTGGAGTCAGTAGTCGCCACCTCTGTTGGGGTGTGCTCCTCTGTTGGAGCTAGTGGTGTTCCCCCCTGGAAGGGAAGCAAGTCCAGGTAGGCGACGCAGCGTGAGTTCCCGTCCATCAGGTCTGCAGGCTGTGGTCTGGCCAGTAGACGAATCTCTTGGCGGGTGTAGATGTTATAACCAAGCCAGTAGCTGGTCCTGACAGCGGTTGCTCGATGGTGAAGGTTTCGTACTCGGGCTCATCTGGGTCCGATCCGAAGTCGAACTCGTAGGAGGAGTCCGAGTAGTAGCCGGAGGCAGGGTTGGAGTCCGAATTGTTGGATGGCTTCATGACGTCTTTCTTGTTGGATGGCTTGGCCATCTTGCGTATAGCGTCAATCTTCGCTGGGTTGGCCTCGATGCCTCGGTGCCCGACTATGAAACCCAGGAGCAATCCAGAAGGGACACCAAAGACACATTTTGTTGGATTGAGCTTCCATTGGAACTCTCGTAGATTGGCAAAGGTTTCTGTTAGGTCGGCGATGAGCTTGTCTTCCTCTGTAGTCTTGAAGACCACATCGTCCACATAGGCTTCGACGTTCTTCCCAATTTGTGTATTCAAGCACTTTTGAATTTCCTTTTGGTAGGTTGCTCCGGCATTTTTCAGGCCAAAGGTCATGACCTTATAGCAGTAGATGTCGTGGGGCGTTATGAACGCTGTCTTGTCATCGTCGTCGGGATGTGGGGCTATCTGATGATACCCTGAGTAGCAGTCAAGGAAGCAGAGTAGGACACTGCCGGCCGTGGAGTCCACGACCTGATCGATACGAGGGAGAGGGAACGGATCCTTTGGGCAGTGCTTGTTAAGATTGGTGTAATCGATACACATTCTTAATCCACCAATTTTCTTTGGTACAAGAACCAGGTTTGCAAGCCAAACCGGGTGTTGACATTCTCTAATAAAACCTGTAGCTAAGAGCTTACAGACTTCTACTTCTATAGCTTGTTTTCTATCTTTTGCAAATCTCCAGAGCTTTTGCTTGATAGGTCGAGCGGTCTTGTTGACTTCGAGTCTGTGCTCAGCCAGCTCCCTGCGGACTCCAGGCACATCGGACGGACTCCATGCGAAGATGTCGTCGTTGTCCCTAAGGAAGTTGGTGAGCGCGAGTTCCTATTTGGGGTCGAGGTCGGCCCCGATGATGACTTCCTTGGATGCATCTGGCAGGCCGAGGCAAACTTTCTTGACGGCTGGACTTGGGTCCAAAGCTGTGCTTGTACGTTTCTACTCTGGTACTTGAAGAGTAGTTTGGTCGATCTTGGCTGCCTGAGTGACCATGACCGTTGCTGCAGCTTTGATTGCTGAATCTTTGGAGAGCTCGACGGTAGCGCTTTCGCAATTGTAGACCATGATGTCCTCGAGGACGGAAAGGATTTCATTTGGCGTCGACATCTTCATGATGAGGTAAGTGTGATGTGGTATAGCCATGAACTTGGCGAGCATAGGTCGTCCGAAGCTGGCGTGGTATGAAGAGCAGAAGTTCACGACTTCGAACGTCAGGTACTTCGTTCTGAAATTCTCCTCCGTGCCGAAGGTGACCGGCAGGCACACGCGACCTATGGGGTATGTATCCTTGCCGGGCACGACCCCGTAGAAGGGTTCATCACAAGCGGTCATTTTGGAGAAGTCAAACTCCATCTTGCGTAGTGTCTCTGTGAAAATAATGGTTGGGCTGCTGCCTCGTCGATGAGGGTCTTAGGCAACCAGGTCCCATTACCTATGGGGTTGACGACCAGCGGATAGGTTCCGGGGTCGGGAATGTGAACCCAATGATCCTTCCTAGAGAAAGGGATTGGGAATTCAAACTACCGTAGAGGTTGTGGATTTTCAGGGTTGACGTGCCCGATCTCTCTGGCGTTCGATCGAGTTTGCCGGTTGGTTTTGACTGCTTGGCGAGAACCGACGATGAAGTTGATATCGCGGTTGGCCTTCTGGAATGAACCATTGGGGTTGCCCCCTTTGGGTGGTGGCGGAGGTGTCCGTTCCTTGTGGTTGTTGTCTTGGCGGTTGTGGTCGTCCTGGCGACGTTGATCGTCGCCCCGGTCGTTGTGACGATCGTCGTGGCGATCATCACGACGAACACTTCTATCGCACTTATCAGTGCTGTCGTCACGACGGTAGTCGTCGCGTCTGTCATCGCGGCGATAATCACATCGATCCCTATCATCATTGCGAGGATAGGGTCTGCGATCACGGTAATCTCGTCGATCATTGCGGTTCTCGAAGCGTTGACCACCATTGTGGTCGTCATTGCTGCTGCTCCTGGTCTTCTTGGAGGTAGATGGTACCCCAAGGGCGCGCTTTACCTGCTCGCACTCTCTCATGGTATGCTTGGAGTCGCAGTGGAACTGGCACTGGTTGTCCATGACCATATTGAAGTCACCTTCAAGGAAGGTGGAAGGTCTTGGTGGATCTGTTACGTAGGCTTCACCGGATCACTTGTGCGACCTGGTGCCTCCGTCATCGTGATCTTCTCCATTGAAGTCATGCATTACCGCGTCTTGAGTGTCAACCAGTTTGTTGACGTAGGCCATGAGGTCACCAATGATTTTGGCATCAGCTTCGTGGATCTTCTCAAACAACTTGATATTAGTAATTCACTTTTTGTAGTATGCAATGACGTCGTCATCGTTGACACCTGGACCAGAGGAGGCTGAGATCCTGCATTGCGTCTTGGATTTCGTGGAGGGTTTCCCTGGATGTTAGCAACATTGGGTGCATTGTTGGCGGCATAGCCAGCAGCATTAGCTGGGGCGTTTGGTGGAGCATTAGCCATTGGGTTGGCTGGAGCATTGGCTGCAGCGTTAGTAGCAGGGTTACCCAGCTGCATTACTTCGTTTTCACCTCTTCCTTCTTCAGCCACCGGGTCGAGGGGACCCTGGCCACGCGTCGCTGGCGAGGACGCTCCGATCTACTTTTGGAATAGGAACTTGCCGCAGATCTACTGTATCCAGGGCCTCTTTCCTCAATCTGAGCAGCTGCAACACGAACATTGGCTTGGAGGCGCCGGATCGCTGGAGAATCTTCAATGTGGTTTAGGACAGTGAGAGCAGCTCCTAAATTGGTCTGTGCTGAATTGTAGACTTCAAGTCCGTCACGCTCGAAATCCCTAAGGAGATCTCGCGCGCGTAGTCTGCTGGCACGAGGTGGATCATCTTGGCGTCGTTGCTGTGGGGCCGCTGGTGCCACATGTGATTGTTGCGTGGCATTGACCTGTCCGACATTGACCAGTTGGAGGTCTACACCTGGAGTAGCGATCTTTTGTTGTCGTTAGACAGCTCGGGCGGCGTTGGCGTTTTCACACTCTTGACGCTGCGCGTCTGTTTCTCCATCTTGCGGTGGTACACCTGCAGAGACGACCAAGATCTAGCGATCTAGGGTTTCAGACTCTTCTCTCAGATAGTTCGGGGAGATCGTTGTGTGGGCGACCTGGAACGCAAGGCGGTCCGAAGACGACTCTTGGTTCAACCGGCGGGGGTGAGCCGCAGTAAGAGGTCGGTGAAGCTTTTTGAGGACACGGCACTGGCGTGCGGTGTGCTTGGAATTTTCATGGATAGGGCAGGGCGCATCAAGGTAGTTGCCACGGCTTCCACGATCTTGATGGTAGAGTCCAGATTCGATCTGGATCTTGCGCTTCATGTAGCATGATGCCACACGAGAGGCGTTGCGAGGGCGTTTGACGTGCTCACAAATTTTGATTGTGTCAGAGGGCATGTCCTCGACACGATTGATTCTAGCAATCGGGTTGCTAGAAGTGGGTGGGTGGGTCTACTCTGACAGATCCATCTCGATCTGTCGGTCGGAGGTGACCGCGTTGCCTTCGATGACGAGGAAGGTGGCTGGGGCGATGGATGTCACCGGCATCGAGCCGAAGCAGATGTCGACGAGGTTGGCGAGGAAGTCCGCCATGCTCTCCGGGAAGATGACGCCGTTGATCGAAGCCATCGAGTTGCACAAAGAACCTTGACTTTTCCCTACCTAGCGCGCCAACTGTCAGATGGTGAGATCTAGACAGCCCACGGGGGTGTTAATCCCTGTGGTTTATTTGTTCGGTGGGGAGGAGTCTAAGGCTAAGAACTCGAAGGTCGCACACGAGTACGCGGAACACAGGGAACACGGCGAGTTTATACTGTTTCGGGCCTACGGAGAGTAATACCCTACGTCCAGTTGTCGGTGTAGATTGATTGGGAATTGGTCGAGGTTAAATTACAAGGGAGATCGCCTCGTCCGCCTTATATTGGCCAGCGGATGAGGTTGGTTCCCAGACTCCTGGTCGGTTATGACCAGGAGACCTAAGTCTACATTACACATCATGCCATATCCCGTCAATCTGCTTTAGGTGAAGTCCACCGAGGTCTTGTCTTGTACACCAAGTCTTGAGGTCGTGTTGGATTAGGTCGTCTGGGAGAATCTTCTTGAAGGTCTTAAGGAGGCCTTGTGGGCTGCCAACTACGTCGGTTGGGCCCATTAACAGGTCGGTGGATCTTCTAGTAGGACGGACCCACTTGTCGGGGACGGCCGTTAGGCTGGTCGGTGGGGACCCTTGGGTACCCATGTCTCACAATGTCCGATATTGCCGCACTTGAAGCACGTCCTTGAGTTCCTCCTTGATCTCATCCGGTTCCCGTACATCCCCTCAAATCTTCTCGGCAACAGTGCTAGGTCATTGTCGGATGGTGAGATCTAGACAGCCCACGAGGGTGCTAATCCCAGTGGTTTAGTTGTTCGGTGGGGTGGAATCTAAGTCTAAGAACTCGAAGGTCGCACACGGCGGAACACATAGAACACAACAAGTTTATACTGGTTCGGGCCTCCGGAGAGTAAAACCCTACGTCCAGTTCTTCGGTTTGTATTAATTGGGGATTGTGTGATTGTACAAGGGGTCACCTCGCCCGCCTTATAATTGCCAGCGGATGAGGTCGGTTCCCAGACTCCTGGTCGGTTACGACCAGATGACCTATGTCTATGTTACACATCTTGCCATATCCCGTCGATCTGCTTTGGTCGAAATCCACTGAGGTATTGTCTTGTACGCCAAGTCTTGAGGTAGTGATGAATTAGGTCATTTGGGAATCTTTTGGAAGGTCTTCAAGAGGTCGTGTGGGCTGCCAACTAGGTCGGTTGGGCCCACTGACAGGTCGGCAGGTCTTCTAGTAGGCCAGACCCACTTGTCGGTGACGACCGTGAGTCTGGTCGGTGGGACCCAGGGGTACCCATGTCTCACAAGCCCCCGAGTGAGGTGTAGGCACAGCGACCTTAGAAGGTCATGACAAAGTTGTAGAGCTATCGACAGGTCGAATAGCACACACGTTGGGAAACCCATGTCTCACAAGTCAACTTTGCAACCAACCTGTTTGTAGTCTTGTCGAATGAAGAGAGCTCGAGTGACGACCTATAGGAAGTAGGCTTTCAATAGATCGAAACGACGTTGAAAAAATTGGGAGGGCGTCAAGGACGCACTCATAGAGTAGTATCCAAGCATCATGGCGGACAGGATGGCCGGTATGATGATCCAAAAAAAGAAGAGAAAGTAGGTCGAGTAACGACGTGATGAGAAATTGGTTTCCCAACAGGTCGGTATGACGAGGAAAACAAGAGGGCGTCGAAGACACACTCGTAGAGTAGTCCCCGAGCATTGAAGCAGGCGCATGGCTGGTTTGATGCTCAAAAAGAGAAGAAAACTGAGTCATGGTCTTGATCGAATGAAGTGTAGAGACACCCAGATCTCCCAGCATGGCTGCAAGGAGTCTGGCAGAGCCGACCTCAGGGAGGCTTTGTAGGCGTGCCGATCTTGAAGAGGCCTTAAATCAAAGATGTCCAGTATCCGAGGATAGCCAGCAGGATCTTGAAATGTGCATCGCATGAAGAGGTTGTCAACCATGAAGCTTGGCAAAGTGATGTTAATCTTGAACATATGGAGTATAGAGACACCTAGATATCCTGCATAGCCGCAAAGAGTCTGGCAGAGCCACTCGAGGCATGCCGACCTCAGGAAGGTCTCAAATTGGAAGCGCCCAAGTATCCAGAAGTACTTGGCAGGGCCATTAGGCGCACACCCCACAGGGAGGACTTCATTCCTGATGTAAAATCCTGGGTGCCCAGCATAGGCTGGCAGGGCTACAAGAGCACACCGACCTCGGAAGGTCATGCATCCAGGGCGCCCAACTAGTTTGGCAGGGCCAAATTCATACCGAGATATTGCAAAACCTAGGTATTAAGGCACGCCAACCTCGAGGAGGTCGTTTTGGTGTCCAGATGACTAGCATAGCTGCTTTGCCACCCAGCGGAGCTGTGATGCTAAGGTATTGACGACCTCAGCAATAGGCACACCGAACACGGGGGCTCGACGAAAATTGTGGATCTCCATGATGCTTCTAATCTCCAAGCTCCCAGACGGGTCTGGCAGAGCAATGAGGCATGCCTACCCCAGAAGGTCTTCAATCGAACCTACGACCATTCTTCTCAGGGAACAAAAATATAGGCTGATTGGAATATGTCTGTTTACGTGCAGAGCCATAGCGGGTGCACCAGGACGCAAAGCCTAGCGGGTGCAAATAAATGTCATAAGGTCGTAGAGGAAGGTCATGGAGTTGTCATCGAAAGGAGGCTAAATTAGGCGCTGAGCCATCTGACGCAGGGTCAGGTTTTGTCGTGTAGCGTAGACTGCAGGGTCACGGGTCAACAGTGGTCGAAGATTCTCTTGCCACCCGAAAAACGACAAACTGCCCACTAATCGAGGGAGTTACTATAGCCATGTGACTCCGTGGCGGGGCTCAGGCATCATTGATGCACTAGCAACAAATATGTCATGAGACAGGGTAAATTGTCGCCTTTAATCATGCACATGTCTACAAGCTCTCTTGACCACGTGGTGACAGTGTCGGAGCTCATCTGGCCATAACCAGGTCTTGGCTCTCACTATAAATAGCACCATAAGATTGAAGGAGGCAAGCGCCAAGCATTGTTGAGTTATGAAGCTGCAGAGTAGTGTTCCCACCATGCCATGGGCGTGTGTTCGTCCACCAGATTGTAGGGTCTTGTGCTTGTAGAAACTTGGAGCTAGGAGAACTCTCGCGAAATGTAGGCAACACCTCCACCCTCTATGCCCTACCTCTGCGGGGTATCAGGTAGAGTTTGGAGGTGATGCTATTCGAGCTGGGGCTATAGCAAGACGTCGCTGGTGAGCATCGGGTGCCCGCTAGGGGTTGGAATCCCACGCCGAAGAGCAAGCTGGTGACTGCATTCCAATAGTTTGGTCCGATCATGCATTAGGTTGCGCGCCGTCCTGCAGCTGTTCCCCGTAAGGCCGCCATCAAGGTCCTGGTGCTAGGAGAAGTCTCGCGACGTGCTTTGCTTCGATAAAGTAGGTCGCCATGTTTGCCCCGGGTGGCCCAGGCCTTGTAGTATGTTTATCATGGGTGTCAGGTTCTGGATCCAATGAGGTCACAGGAGACTTGTGTACCTTTGGGCGGTCCATGTAATGTTCGCTCTCTTCTGTCATGTACTTGGTCGATTTGACAAAATGATTTGTCAAGGACCTAAATTAATGTGACGTGGGGGCTTGTCGAATCTGTTTTGCCATCAGGATGACCTAATGATATCTTGTTACCAGCTGACGACCTAAACACATAGTTTAGGTCGTGGCTTTATTTGGTCAGTGACGAATCCGCCGTAATCTTCTCGCGAACTTCTCGGAATAGAGCCGTTGCAGTATGTTGTACGACGGAAGGAACCACAACGGGCAGATTCCGTGGACCCCCTATAAATACGGCGGCCCGGTTTGGGGTTGACCCCATTCGCCTTTCTTCTTCCTCCCGTCAGTCTCACTTCCGTCGCCGTGGCCTTCCTGCGATCTTGCGACCGCCTCGCTCCCGCGCGCGTGCTCTCATCCAATCTCCAGCTCCGGCCGGCCATGCGCATCAAGACTCTCTACACTATTAGATCCAGTGCAAACTCTAGCGGCGAAATGGCGGTGGTGATGGCTTCCATCCTGGACCCGCAGGTGGTGTGGGACCGGTCGATGATGACTGAGGCCAAGATCCAGGATTTAGTGAACTGCGGGCTGCTCCGACCCAAAGTAGAGGTGGAGTGGAGGGCCGCAGCTGGGGAGCAGTTCCCGACTGAAGATGTCAAGGAGCAAGTCGTCTTCGCGTCCTTCTTCGAGGGCATCTTCAACCACCCCGTGGGGGATTTCTTCCGCGGCTTGTGTACTACTACAAGCTGGAGCTGGTACATCTTGTTCCCAACTCCATTACTATAGTTTTGACCTTTATTCACTTATGTGAGGCATATCTGGGGATATCACCTCACTTCTTGTTGTGGAGGTACTTGTTTTGTGTGAAGAGAACTGGCAAAAGATCGGCCAAGGGGGGTTGTGATGTTTTCCTTGAGGTCGGGCCTCAAGGTAGAATGGATAGATACTGATCTCCCCGACAACACCGCTGGGTGGAGGTCGGAGTGGTTTTATATCGTAGATCAACTTCCTGGGCTTTCGTGTTACACTGGCCATAAGCCAGTGAAGGTAAACGAGTGGGATTTAGGGCTGTCATCTTGTGACCTTGAAGACCTTAACGTAGTCCTGGAGCTCGTTAGTGACATGAACAAACGAGGGGTGATAGGAGTTGCGGTCGCCAGGTCATTTTTCTGGCGGTTGATTCAGCCGATTAAGGAGTTATCACTTTGGGATGTCTGTTGACGGTTAATAGTTGTATCAAAGTTCGTTTAGACTTGCAAGCGGACAAGTCTCCCGTCGTAGTCTAGGTACCCTTCTTCCCTCGAGTGGTGAACCCAAGGTATCGAATCCGTGGAACAATGTGCAAGGCAAGGATTCAATCTAGTAAAGCAAGGAAAGCTATCTAATGAAGAAGCAAGTTGCATCTAATCTACTAACTCATAAAGAAAACGAATCTAATCTAATCTACTAAAGAGGTAGCAAGAGAAAGCAGGAGATAACCGATCTAGAGAGTCTAGATCATGCTTATGTTGTAGCTCCAAACAAGATAGGTGAAGATAGAAATGCAAATCTCATTAAAAGTATCTTTGAATCGTGGCCTCCCATCCGACTCCGAAAACGCCCGCCTTTCGGAACCCCCGTTCTGTCACAACGTATCCCTACTCATGCGGGTAGTCTAGGGCGAGTTCGATAAGAACAATTTGAAATCACTTGGCCGGTCCGGTATGCACCTCTAGCCACCGCGGCTACAAGAGCACCATATGCAATCTAGCTATAGACTAGATTGGGGAATAAGCAAAACCAAGAAGAAAACAAAATCATCAAGAAGGAACTTGATCGCAAGAAGTCGGATTCACTTAAAGACTTCACCATGAATGATTACATGAACAAGATCACCACCGGGATCCTACCTCGATCTTGATCCTTGCTCCGGAGCTCCGACGTGGTCTTCCATGCAAGGTTCCCACGTCGGCCAGGGAAACCCTAGACAACTAGCACGACCCTCATCTCCGAGATTGTATCCCTCAAGCTTCTCTGCTCCTCGGCGGCGGATGACGAATTGATTGATGCGTGGCTCTCGGTCAGGGGGCTATAAATACTCCGAGAGGCATCTAGGTCAAAGGGGGGGCTGACTGGGCCTCGGAACAGGCTGGGCCGGCCGGCCTGGGCTGACCGGCCTGGGCCCATCCCGGCCCAGTCCGTGTCCTCCTTCATCTGGTATTGCTTCCCGAGTCTTCTAGATCCTCTCCCCTTTTGAACGCGGGGCCTTGTCGTCGGTTTCTCTCCGAATTGGACGAAGCTCCTTGTCTTGCAAGATTCAGCACTTTTCTGGCTAGGTCCTCGGAGTTTGTCATCTTCTCGGGCTTGATCCTTGGGCTCTTGGAGTCATGTTCACTTCGTTGCTTGACTTGTACCGGGCTTCAAGGTCTTGTCATGAGGTGCTTAATGAACTTATCCCGAAAGTCTTGCTTTCAACGTTAAAACCCTGTGTAAACACTTAACTCCAAAACCAACATGCACAAGTGAACTTGTTATACCACGGGGGTTAGTACCAATGGAGAAGATACAAAAGTCATGCCAACACCGAAGGTAAACTCATGGCTAGGTTGACGGATTTTCACTGTCAACAGCTCCCCCATGCTTAAACCTTGCTCGTCCTCGAGTAAGCCTTCGATGGATATAATCGTTGCCCTTCATTGTTTAAACCTTGCACTTGATCATACATGAGAAAACATAATGCTCTCAAAAGTTTAGTTCGTTAAAGTTCCATAATGTACTAGCCTTCATCCCTACGGAGGGTAGATATTTAATTAAGCTTATCCCACAAGTATTAACATGCCCCCAAAATTCAAATGGATCTCAGAAATTTTGAAATAAAGAACAAGATGAAAAAAGAGCTAAACCAAGTTCACAAATTTAAACCGCCTTTCATCTTGCTCATGAACTCTCATCTCATCTTGTCTCTCAGGCCTATTTTTCTACTCCTTTCCCTCTCATAACATATATGTGTGGTAGGCTTTTATATGGAGCTCTTGGGAAAGTTTAGTCCTACCAAGATATTATAAATGAGATGTTGTCAAAGTAAGACAAGCTTCTCATGGTCTTACCGAGACTCGTCAAAAAGGTCATTGGAAAATGATGTTATATCTAGGAGGGGAAAGAGAAAAATACACACACTTGAGATAGGTGGGCATGTGCAAATGGCAAAGAGTAATCCCGAGGCACAAAGGAAGTCTTCGTTATCGGATTGCACATGGTTGGAAAATGAGTATGGACCTTTTAATCTTGAAGCCTTGAAATTCCTAATGCACTTTAGAGAACCGGGGAGTTCACTTTATTTTTATTTTTACACATACTCATATATTTTCTTTTCTTTTTTTCCCTCATACATATACTTTTTCTTCTTTATTTCTTTTTCTTTCTTTCTCTTTCTCATTTTTTTCTTTCAATTTTTTTATTCGCTCCCCTTGAACTCTAAATTTGCATTGTACCTACCTCCTCCCCCATGCTTAGACGTTTGCTCGTCCTCGAGCAAAGAGGTGATAGAGATAAGGTAGGTACCGGAAATACTTTTCCTTTTGAGAGATACTTGAAATCTTTAATCTTGGCATCATCGATCTTCCTTGAATTGATGATCCATTCTCAACGATAGGTTGTGGTCAAGGAGGTTTTAAGGATGGATATCCGGCGAGGTTTGTGAGATCTCCGATGTGGGGATACACAATGCACGGATAAGAGGCTAGCAATAAGATAGATACGCAAAAAAACAGAATGACCAGCTTCTTAGTCTCGGGCCAGAGAAATCAAGGCCTGAAATAACTTACACAAAAATAAACCTTGTATACTAAGTTTTTGCACTCAAATATTTATATGGCTCTGGATAGGTAGAGCAACACGCAAGTGGTATTTATGACAAGGTTAACTTTACATTTAAGAACAAAAATAAATCATCTTTAATCCATATAAAACTTGTGAGCACATAAAACACTATGGGTCTTTATTTTTATCATAACCTCCGCTAAAGATTAAGCTAGCATTTAGATAATTTCAGATTTGTATTTTAAGGGAGCATTAGCTTAATCATGCATAAAACAATTACAAAGATAAACAAAGCGGCAATTATAATCATATATCATCATGGCACAAACTTTGTAACTTTACCAAAGGTAAAAACTTAGTGGTGAATTTATTCATGATGAAAATAAAACTAACACACATGCTGAAAATAAACTAACACATATGCTGAAATTTAAATAAGAACTGAAAACACTACGCATACATAGGCGCATACAAGCTAAAAATTAAAGAAAAGGGGGTAAAGGAAAGATAACTAGAGCTCCTCCTCTCTCTAATCTTCCGCCGGTGGTTGATATTGATAGTCTTGGTTGTTGTACCCTTACTCATAATAAGATTGCGCCTGTCTTCCTATGAATTGTCCGACGGTGCTAGGTGAAGGTGTCCAAGCACACAAGCGACGTTTGCATTTCCTTCACCCATTAGGTTTGCATTGGTTAGGATGGCTGCAATATTTTGCATGTTTCTTGCAGCGGTTCCTCCAATGGTGGCCACTTTGTTGTGGTTGAGGAAGGTGTGCATATGGCTCCGCAAAGGCTACATTGGGCACCGCAAAATTGGTGGGGGTATGGCTGCACCACTCCCCCATGCTTGCATTGGTACACCACCGTAGTAATTTGGCGGAGCCGAAATTCCTACAAATGGTGGCACATAATTGTTGTGCACCTCCTTCTTGGGCCATAGAAGATCCTTCTCCTATAATCCTCCCTCTTTGATTTTTTTCTTCGTCAGCACAAGAAGTCCTTCCACTAACCAATCTTATTTCCCTTCAAGAAAAAGTCTTAATCTTCAATCCGGAAGGGGTAAGTTTACTTTGGCCACTTTTGAGGACCATGTGTGGTTCGAGGACCGGTGGATGGTTGCTTCCTTGTGTGATGAGTGATTGACAACGTTGTGTGGACTGATTCTTGGCTAAGTATTGCAGGTGCAGGTTGCGGCTTGACTCGTGTTGGTGCAGGTGAAGAACAAGCGCGAAAGGTCGTTGCTGGTGAGGCCTCCAGGTGTGGAGAAGACAAGTAGGCTTCGTTCGAGGGACCCGGTGGCCAGTGGGGTCAAGTGCGGGCCGCATGGTGGCATGAACAGCAAGATGAAGTCGTGGACGGTTTCTTGGTAGAAACTCAAAACCAAGGGCGAGCCGGGACTACGTGGGAGCCGATTCATGAGTGGAGATTAGCGGAGGCTACACCGAGTTCGCGGGGTTTGCAGTGGTTCACCAGAAAACCACTGGGTTACTCGGTTGAGCCACAAAACCGAGGCCGAAGACTCGACGAGGGGTTGCGGCCACCCAGGCTGGTTCAACCGCCCAGGAGGGGCGGTCAGACCGCCTGGGGCCGGTCACATCTCCCAGGCCGGTCTAACCGCCCAGGGGGCGGTCTGACCGCCCTGGCCACCGGCGCCGAGATGCTTCGAAGCGGAGGATACACGTCGGGATTGCAAGGCTTGTGTCGAGGCTAAGCAGGTTGCGGTCGCCGGGCATCCATCCGATGGTGAAGACATGAAGACTTCCAAATCCGCCCTCGAGGGGCATGTATTCCTAGTTATTAGTGAAGGGTAGTTTAGTCTTTTGGGTGCCTCCATATATACTCACTGAGTGGGTGGATGGCAGCCAACTATTGGAACCCTAGCTCATTTGGTTTTTCCATTTTCGTTCTCCATTTTCCTTAGGTTTTTAAAGGACTAGCTTGAGAGCTTCATGTGAGATCTAGAGAGAGGGATGGATGTTTGGGTGGCAAGCTAGACCTTGTACGAACCTTTCATGGTATGTATAGATGGTTCGACGTTGTTCATCATGGTGGTTTTCCCGTCTCTTTTGTGGTGATTTTCGGAGCTCTTTGTTGGCGGTGTTTTGAGGACGATTTCTTGGGGTTTTTGGTGGGTGTCACGTATGAGGTTCTTGTGCCTCTTTGGCTGGAGACTTTGCCCCCAAATCTCCTTTGAATCGGACTCGATTTGGTGGTTTCTCGAGTTGGGCGAGTTCTTGTCCTAGAGAGGCGATTTCTTCGATTCCTCTTGATTGTGAGCGTTTCGGGTCGATTCCTTTGAGGTAGAGGTTGCCCAGGAGGTAACCCAGCTATTCCCGAAGTTTTGCGGCAATCCGTGGAGTGATTCGGGAGATCGGGCGCGAGGAAGTTGAGGTTTGACCCGCGGGTTCGCTTTCTGGAAGGGGCGGTCTAACCGCCCTGGGTGTTTCCAGGTCGAAGTTTTGTTTTGCCGGATTTTCCTCTGTGAGTTTGTTCGCCTTGATCAGAGGAGTGTCTGGGTGAAATTTGGGGTCGTTCTCGTGTTGTTTGCTAGGTGTTCTTGGTTGGAGTTCGTTGCTGGGTACAGGAGGTTAGACCGCCCCTGGTAGTCGATTTAACCGCCCCTAGGCCCCTGGGCGGAGTTTTGGTTTTTGCCAAGATTTTCTGCTAGCTAGCATGGCCTTGACTAGAGATCTTTGTTGGTGAAACCGTGGTGAGTTTTGGTGCTCGGAAGAGGCGTTTCGGAGGATTTCTTGGTTACCAGGTGGATGCGGTCTAACTGCCACCTATACCTGGTCTAACCGCCTCCCTCTGGTTAGCCGGATTTCGAGTTGTTTCCACTGTCGTTGGTGCGTGTGTGTTGTGGTTGCTGGTAGAGTTTGTTCCTAGGACTAGTAGCACTCCAGGGGCTACGTGGTTTTGGCAAACGGAAGGTAGAAGTGCGGAGCATGTGATTTCGGTGGTACGACCGAGCTAGTTCGTCTTGTCGGAGTTTCAATCTCCCTCTAGAAGAATTTTTATCGGCTCCCACTCACTCCCCCCCTCTCTGCTCGCCTAATCGGTCCTTCAAGTGGTATCAGAGCCGGTTCGGGTCTTTGTTGACTCTAATCAGTCTAAGATCCAAGGATGGCATACCAGGAACGGGGTTCGGGTCCTCCACACTTCGATGGCAAGAACTACCAGATGTGGAGTAAGCGGATGGGTGCGTTCCTCCGCGGAAAGGGTCAGATCCTTTGGGATGTCACGGTGGACACAGGCTTTGTCCAGCCGATGGACTTCCTCGCTCCAGGATCGAGGGATAGATTCGACGCCAACAATAAGGCGGTCGACTACTTGTTTCGTGCTTTGTGTCAGCCTGAGTTCGATCGGGTGCAGACCGAGCACTTGTCTTGTAGAATTTGAACGGTGTTGAAGGAGGCTCATGTTGGGAATGCCCAGGTTCAGGCACGGATGTATGCGACCTACCGGAGAGAGTACGAGAACTTCACTCATCTCCCCGGTGAGTCCATCGATGCCTTGTTTCAGAGGTTCACGGTGGTTGTGAACAACATGAGGGCCAATGTGGACGTGCTCCCGTATGATGATCATGATAGAGCGGTCAAGCTCGTACACTCTTTGGATTGTACGATATGGGGCGGAAAGTTCGAGGCCATTGTGGAGTCGGAGAAGTATGACACTCTGACCGTGAACGAGCTGTTCTCGAAGCTCAAGTCGGCTGAGGTGGATAGGGGCATGACTGCAAAGCTCGAGGGTCCGACTGATCCCCATAGTCTTGCCCTCGTTGGTGGTTCGAAGGGAAAGGCTAACACTAACCCATCCACCAGGATGTTCTCTTTTCCCTTCTCGGTATGCGTGGGTGTTCTTTCTTGAGGATAAGGGGGAGACGTTTGGTTTTGTTCGAGATCTAGTCTTGAGGTTGAGGAACGAGAGGCACAGAGATGCCATACGAGCTATCCGCAGTGATAATGGCTCGGAATTCAGAAACTCTCGTTTTGAAACCTTTTGCCACGACTTGGGTCTTGAGCACCAGTTTTCGAGTCCGTATACGCCTCCCCAGAATGGTGAATACCGCGTGCTTTGTGTCGAACAGGATATACCTCAGAGTGCACAAGAAGAAGACATGCTATGAGTTGATGCATGGTCGCACACCCAAGGTGAGTCACTTCCATGTCTTTGGTTGCAAGTGTTTCATTCTGAAGAAAGGCAGGAAGTTGGGTAAGTTTGAAGCTAGGTTTGTCGATGGTATTTTCTTTGGTTATGCATCTCATTCTAGAGCATATGGTATGCTCAATCTTGAAACTAACCAAATCGTGGAAACCTGCGAGGTAACCTTCGACGAGACAGAGCCATGTAGTCAGCTTGTCTTTGAGTGTGCAGGTGATGATGAGCTTGGTGAGGAGATCTTTTAGGAGGAGGAGCCTGAACATGGAGACGATGAGGATGGTGGTGCAGTCCCCCGGCTGAACATGTACCCACTACTTCGACTATGATGATGGATGGACCCTCTACTACACCTACGACGACAAATCAAGAACGAGGAGAAGCTGATGTTGAGGGGGAGGTAGCATCGAGGCGAGAACCTCCCCGCCGAGTACAAGTGGATCACCCAGCTTCGAGGATCATCGGTGACACGAATGAACGCACTACACGGTCGAGAACCTCCCCGCTGAGTACAAGTGGATCACCCAGTTGGAGAATTTTGAGAGGAATCAGGTGTGGGAATTGGTTGACCCTCCCCCAGGGTGTAAGCCGATTGGTACAAAGTGGGAGAGAAAGGTGAAGTTGTGAGGAACAAGTCGAGGCTTGTTGCTCAGGGGTTCAGTCAGAAGGAGGGGATCGACTACGAGGAGACCTTTTCTCCCCTAGCCCGTTTGGAGGCGATTAGGATCCTTCTAGCCTTCTCCGTGGCTAAAGGGTTCAAGTTGCACCAAATGGATGTGAAGAGTGCTTTTCTGAATGGTGTGTTCGAGGAAGAAGTGTATGTGAGGCAACCTCCGGGGTTTGAGAGCGAGAAGTACCCCCACCGGGTGTACAAGTTGAGGAAGGCGCTGTATGGTTTGAAGCAGGCGCCTAGAGCTTGGTATGGTAGGTTGAGGGGGTTCTTGTTTGAGAGAGGTTTTGAGATGGGTAAGGTCGATCAGACCTTGTTTTTGCTGAGGCAGGGCAGAGATATCCTGATTGTGCAGGTGTACGTGGATGATATTGTCTTTGGTGGCTCGTCTAACTCTCTTGTTGCAAGGTTTGCAGATGATATGAGCAGGGAATTTGAGATGAGCATGACGGGCGAGTTGCAGTTCTTCCTCGGGCTACAAATCAAACAATCAAAGTGTTGACGGTGAGTTTCCGTCAACCTAGAGTACTTGTTATACATTGGTTTCGATTATGATTTGCAACTAACCCGCCACTAGGCATACTAATGATATAACAAGTTCACACTTGCATGTCGATTTTGGAGTTTGTTGTTTACGCAGGAAATCTACGCTAATGAGGAGACTTTCGGGATAAGTTCACCAAGCACTTTGGAAGAAGATCATGAAGCCCGACGAGAGTCAAGACATGCGATGAACATGACTCCAAATGACCCGAGGACCGAAGCGTCAACGTGCAAATCTTCAGGGACTCAACCAGAAAACAGCGAAGCTTGCATAGCAAGGATTCAAGCCTTAACCGTGAAGGAAACGACGTCAAAGGCCCACATGCAAGTGCACACGAATAAGGGATCACGCGAGAAGCAACGCGGGGGAGAAAACCGGGGCCGAACCGGGCCGAAGTGGGCTCGGGCATGGGCACGGGCCGGCCGGCCCGGCCCACTCCGGGGTCGGTTCGGTCCCCCCTTTGCCCTAGGTGTTCGTCTATTTATTGCCTCCGCCGCCGTCGACCGACACATCGAACAAATCATCCTACCGACGCCAATCACCAGAAAACTTCCGCCGCAAGATGAGGGAGAGAGTTAGATGAGTTCGTCGCAAGGATCAACGCCGGCGGAGAGAAGGAAGCAAGAGGAGGACTCCAAGCCGTTGGCCTAGGGGTGTTCCCAAGCTCCATCACTGCCATCTTCATCGACGACGTTCTCCGGAGTCTCCATCACCCCTATGTGCTTCAATCCGTGTAAGATGATGGGGTAATGTCTCCGTTCATCCTTAGGATTAGATGGATACATGCTATGTGATCGCTACTCGATTTGTGGTTTCAATCTATTGTTTCATGTTGATGATGCTTTGATGATTAAGGTTAGCTACCATGTTTTTCGGGCGTATGATATCCGCTACTCCCATAGATTCCATCAACATACCGTGTCCATCATAGGTCTAGTCACGAATACCTTCGCGTAGTGACAGTACGAGAGGAGGGAAAGGGCGAAACCGTGGTCACAACCCCCGGTAGATTGGTTTACCACTCTCGTGTAGTAGATGCATACCATGTTATTCTAGATCCTAGGGAGGGAACGCTTATCTTTCTTAATCACTCTCTTGTGTTCACCCCTTTACCATCTAGTTTAACCCTAGATTTGTTTGATCAACTTAACTTAGATTAACTTAGGTTAGATTGTCTTTACTTTTAGATTAATACTCTCTTTAAAGGTTTCCTTAGTCAAGTAGATTAGTACTTGGTTAAGCGCTAGTAATCCCCTTGCTCCGCGGATTGACAAGAACCTTGGGAAACCCGTGGTGAAAAGGGTGTAGGTCCGTACGCTTGCGGATCATAGGTGGATACGAGTTTTATCCGTCACCAAGCCCCTTTTTCTGGCGCCGTTGCCGGGGAGCAAGCCAGTTTGTTACGATTAATCTAGTATTAATTTTGTTGATTACTAACACCTAACCCTTGTTTTCTAAAAAAAAGAAAAAAATATTTTTTGTTTTTCTTTCTACTTTTCTTGTGCCTAGATGGATTTGTTCACCTCACCATTGGAAGACGAAGAGATGTCACTAAGGGAGCTAGCAATGCCGTCAATGGAAGACATTGAGATACAAAAGTCAGATTTGATGCTTGATACAACCCACTATGAAGTGAAGCCTGGAATCATCAAGTTAGTGGCGACAAAACCATTTAGAGGATTGGAGGATGACAACCCATATAGACACATTAAGGAGTTCACGATGTTATGCAACACGGTGCAACAAAAAGGAGTTCCGGCCGCTTGGTTCAAGTGGAATCTTTTTCCATTCTCTCTCGAAAATGAAGCGCGAAGATGGTACACACTTGCGTCCGTTGAAGCAAAAGGAAATTGGGATGAGCTAGTGAAGAAGCTTCTTTTGAAGTTCTTTCCCATAAGCAAGGTCCAAGACTTAAGGAGGCAAGTGCTCACTTTCAAGCAAGGAGAGGATGAAGGAATTGATGAAGCATGGAACCGATTTAATGAACTACTTGAGCGAGGCCCGAACTTGGGATTTTCCGGTGACTTGATGTTGCATATCTTTTATTTTTCACTAACCCCTAACTCGTCTCGTTTTTAAGCATGTGTGCAGGCGGTGATATAATGGATAAAACAATTGGTGAAGCCGCACAAATCTTACAAAGGATAAGCAATGGACAAAGAATGCTACGAGATTGGCAAAGATGTTGTCGAGAGGAGCAAAACGACGAAAGCAAGCCCAAGGTGCTTGCTGAAATTTCTGAAAAAGATGAACCGACCATACAAGAAAGTGAAGATCCACTTCCCAAGGTAAGAGAAGTCATTTCGGATGTTAAAAATGTTGAAACTAACATGAATGTAGGCCGAAGTATGTGGAATGCTAGACCATTGGTGGAGTTCATTCAATCCGGTTGGGTTCAAGTTGATTTCGCCCCACTAATTAACTACCGAAGGAAGGAGGAACACCGACACTTTGCCAAACTAATTGAAGATATATTTGATCAAGAGATGAGTGGAGAGTCGATCCAAAAGATGTTTGAAGAAGAAAGAGAAGAAGGAGATGAAGGATGGATCGACCGGTTTGACAACTCAAAGATTTATGATGAAGGAAGAGAAGAGTACAACCATGATGAGCCTAGTGACTCAAAGGATAAATGGGAGGAGATAGGACTCAAGCTAGATGATAGCTTGTGTGCTATTGAAGCCTACACACTAGCAAATCAAGACATGGAAGTACTCAAGGATGAAGGAAAGAGTGAATCAACAATGAGCAATCTTGACGACATGTGGTACATGGAAGATAAAGAAAGCAACATACAAGTCTTTGAAGATGAAGATCTGGTTGATAAAGAAGACTTCAAAGAAGAGATGAATGCGTACATAGTTGAAGGATTACATGTTCCACATGATGAGTTGAAGAAATTGCAAGATTGTGATGAAGAGGCAACTACACTTGTTGAGATCGATTCGCCTTCAACACCGCTTGTTGAACCAAATATCACTCTTGTTGAAAAATCTCTAAGGCCAAGGTACGTGCTGAAATCTCAAGATATTATTGGTATTGGTGTTGATAAATTTAAATACTCATGCTCAACCAATAGTATGAATGATAGTTTGATGTCTATGCCTTGTTCCAATAGTGATCATGTTGATAGGCTAGATTTTCTTGAGAATGAAAAAGAGGAAACATTTATTTTTGATCCAATTAATCTCACACCTAAACAACCTTTTCCTAATTATGAGCTAAGTGCTATGCATGAAACATATGCTTCTTTTATTTACACCTTGACTTGTTTCTACAATTCACATGTGGTGTTAATTATGGACGCGTATGTTTACAATAAGTTTTGTAAATCTCGATCATGCTTTGCGCTTGGTCAAGCTAATGACCTTAAAGAATCATATGTCGGGAAAGGCCTGATTTTCACTAACCATGTAGACAAGGTTTGAATAATGAAAAAAAAGTCATGCCTAAAAGAGTTGCAAGATAAATCATCAACCTCTCCGAATCCCGCGATGGATGTTGTTGTCTTCATCAATTTGAGAGCTTGTTCAGAGGTGTACAAATGAAGAAAATGAGATATTCAGAAGCTCCATCAAATTATCATTCCAACGCATCAAGAACCAACAAGTCTGAAGACTCGTGCAAGGAGTTATGGAGAAAACATTGAGCGTTGCACGTTCTGAAATTTCAGGACAGATTTCATCACCGAAGTAAAACGGACGTAACTCTCTTGTCCGGAGTCCGATTTGAGCAAATGAAGACTCGTTGGAAAGGAAATTTTGTACACTGTGCAATGGAGTAGAGCTTGGTTATAATTTCTGTTCTGGACATTAGAAAAAATTCATGGAGTGAAGGAAGCACCGAAGGATGATAAAGAAGGAGATAACGATGAAACAAAAGGATGCTTTGGGCAAGTCTTCTATAAGTGATCAAGCACAACATGGGAAGTAAATTAAAGCTGCATTGGTACCTTTTATTCTTGCATGAAGGGTCATGGCTATGCAACGAAAATAGGTATGTGAGAAAGTCGAGCTCTATGACTTTAAATGAAGCGCTTTTCGGGAGGCAACCCGTTTCTTTATGTTTTTATTCCTTTCTTAGAGAGAATAAAGCATGGCACTATCTTATGATGATCAACTTGTGGTTATTAATCTAAGTTTAGTTTTCTTTTTAGAACCACCATCATGTTCATGCTCATATTTATTATTTGCATGCATTGCATTTTATTATCAATGTGATGTTTCTTTGCATGTACATGTTTTGCATATAGTTGGCTTGGTTGTTTTAAGGCTCAATGATGTATGCTTTCATATCCATGTTGATGCTCCAGCTGGGCATTTTCCTTTTGTGATCTTGTGTAAACGTGGTGTTTAAACATGATTTCGGACCATCATCATTAAGTTCGATAAACCTTGCTAGCTTTTCATATGTTTTCATGTTGCATTGGTTAGTTTATAAGCTCTGCAATGCGCTTAATTTTCCTTGTGCTATAAGGGTTATTGATTTAGGGATAGACATGGTGTTTTAACCCTTGATAAATAAACCTTTATGGCTATGGAAAAATTCGGCAACCTAGTTGTAAACATGGTGTTTAGAACTAGGTGAAAACATTGTCTTTGTTTATATGCTTTCCTATCACGTGCATACACACCTTGCACCACGTACACTCATTAGGTTTTTATTCCTTATTAAACTAATTATGCCACAAGTTAAGAATCTTAGGAGACATTGTTTGATTGTTGGCAATTCTATCTACTCCCAACCGTCGCCTTGGGGGTAGAATGTGCGTTTAAAACGTCTTACAGACAAGATAAAGACTCTCACTACAAGGAAATTGAAGGATGGCTAGGAAGTGCTTTGTCTTCTTCTTCCATGACTAGCAAAATGCTAAGCATGAGGGAGACCCTGAATCTTCAACAAGGAAGTACAACATGACACTCTAAAGATCGTTAACATCTCCGGATCAATGCGCAAGAAGCCACCAATCTCATCAAAACTCTGCATGGTCTCGAAGGGAAAACACTGGATATTTTTAGATATTTAGAAGCCCCATGAAGTTACGATTCCAACAAATCAAGAATCAAGACAATCGGAGGTTCCTACAAGCGGTTATGCCCGAATCACCGAGTGCAACACGTCCTGAAATAAGTTTTGGACAGCACGCAGCGCTGAAGTAAAACGGACATAGCTCCCTTGTTTGAACTCCGTTTTCAATGAATGACCACACGTTGGAAAGATAATTTCATAAACTTTTCAATAGAGCTATATTTCGATAAATGTTCTGTTCTGGACCGAGGGGGAAATCCATGAAAAAGAGACAGCAAGGAGATGATGAGAACAAGAAAGAGGAGATGGTGATGACAACATTGAAGAGAAGGGTGACCAATGACTCCATTAAGCATACAAGATCAAATTCAGAAGTTTAGGAGCATTAATAAATCAAGACAAAAGCAAAAGCCACATCGATACATGGAGATGCCGGAAGAAGGCAACGAAGGATTACAAAAGATGGTAACATCTCCATGGACCTTCTCTTTTCCAAACACAAATGCTTGTAAGTATGCCTTCAACATCAACTAGGTGCAACCTTTTGTTTTTCTCTTCAAACAATAACATGGCTACTAGGAGGACAACCTAGGTTTCTTTTTACTTTCAATAGATAAGCATGACCATGTGTTCACCTCGATGTTCTATATTGCCTATGCTTACGGAAAGATGATGAAAGTTGTCGCTTTGTTTTACCTACATGAAGTTATACATGTCTTGGCTAATTACTCTCTATAATATGATCTGAAATTAATTTAAATACCGTTTTTATTTGTGGAGGTGAAATTACTATGCTCTAGACCCACATACATATCTTTGCTCTTTGATTTAAGTTTATGGATAGCCGGATAAACTTGTTGTTTTTATGAAAATTTTATGCTATCTACATATTTGTGATGCTCTTGCAAAGTTCTACCTACCAACGCCATATACATATATGTTTTATGATAACAAAACCCGTAGATTGCAAACATATGTTTTGATGAGTTGGATTAGGATTGATTTCTATGGTTCGAGACTAAGAAGCTGGTCATTCCTTTGTGTAACTTTTTCATGCTAGCCTTTTTGTCCATGCATTGTGGGTTTTCACATCGAAAATTTCACAAACTTCGCTAAGCATCTACACTAAACCAAAAACATCTTTTTGTGATCACCTCCTTGTCCACAACCCAATTTGAGTATGGAGTAAAATTCTCGATGGAGATTCAAATATTCCGCAAGATTATGGAATTTATACTTACTTTAGCAGTCATTTCCCCTCTCTTTTATGCTCGAGGACGAGCATCGTTCAAGCATGGGGGAGGAGTCATTCTCTGACACAATGCTATGTAAGTATTATGTTGCAAAAAGTTTTGAGGAGCAAAAGAAAAAAAAGAGAATGAAAATGAAAAATGAAAAACAATATGATGAGAAGAAAAGAAAAGTAAGAAGAATAGGAAGAATAAAGTGAAAAAAAAGAAAGAGAGAAAAATGAGAAGGAACTAGAATAAAAGTAAAAATAAATAAATAATAAAGATGCTCCTCGGATCTTTTTGTTTCATAAGTTCTCAAGTGCCTTGATGACAAATCCACACTCAAATTTTCCAACCATGTGCAATCCGATAACGAGGACTTCACTCGTGCCTCGGGATCATCCATTTGCCACTTGCACATGTCCACTTATCTAAATGTGTGTGTTTCGTCCCTCTCTCTTTCCAACATATATTTTCCATGGCCTTTTTGACGAGTCTCGGTAATTCCAATAGACCTCTCTCTTAATTTGACAATATTTCGGATATATGTTTTGCTAGGATTGTTTTTAACCTTCCAAGCTCCACATAAGCCTTCCACTATCACATATGAGTAGAGTAGATTGAAAATAATCTAGTATAGGCTTGAGTGACTTGATGAGATGAGTGTTCCATGAGCTTTTGCAAGAGATTTTCACTTATGTTGGATATGCATCTTTTTGAAAATCTTCCATGTGACAAGGTAATGGTTTGAAGTTCACTTAAGTTTGAGAGCATCGTGTTAAATGTGGCTTGTTCTTTATTGTTAGTTTATCTTCCATAATGAAAAAGAAGCCGGACACAACTTGAACTTTAAAAATAAATTCTTAAGAAAGAGCAATTTGCCTCGTCATGAATGACTAAGTGCAGGGACAAGATTGGAAGGCAACACTGATTTCCCTTTTAAGCAAGGATTACTTACTCGAGGACGAGCAAGATTTAAGCATGGGGGAGATGTTGACGGTGAATTTCCGTCAACCTAGAGTACTTGTCATACATTGGTTTCGATTATGATTTGCAACTAACCCCCCACTAGGCATACTAATGATATAACAAGTTCACACTTGCATGTCGATTTTGGAGTTTGTTGTTTACGCAGGAAATCTACGCTAATGAGGAGACTTTCGGGATAAGTTCACCAAGCACTTTGGAAGAAGATCATGAAGCCCGACGAGAGTCAAGACACGCGATGAACATGACTCCAAATGACCCGAGGACCGAAGCGTCAACGTGCAAATCTTCAGGGACTCAACCAGAAAACAGTCGAAGCTTGCATAGCAAGGATTCAAGCCTTAACCGTGAAGGAAACGACGTCAAAGGCCCACATGCAAGTGCACACGAATAAGGGATCACGCGAGAAGCAACCGGGGAGGAAACCGGGGCCGAACCGGGCCGAAGTGGGTCTGGGCCGGCCGGCCTGGGCCGGACCGGCCCGGCCCACTCCGGGGTCGGTTCGGTCCCCCCTTTGCCCTAGGTGTTCGTCTATTTATTGCCTCCGCCGCCGTCGACCGACACATCGAACAAATCATCCTACCGACGCCAATCACCAGAAAACCGCCGCCGCAAGATGAGGGAGAGAGTTAGATGAGTTCGTCGCAAGGATCAACGCCGGCAGAGAGAAGGAAGCAAGAGGAGGACTCCAAGCTGTTGGCCTAGGGGTGTTCCCAAGCTCCATCACTTCCATCTTCATCGACGACGTTCTCCGGAGTCTCCATCACCCCTATGTGCTTCAATCCGTGTAAGATGATGGGGTAATGTCTCCGTTCATCCCTAGGATTAGATGGATACATGCTATGTGATCGCTACTCGATTTGTGGTTTCAATCTATTGTTTTCATGTTGATGATGCTTTGACGATTAAGGTTAGCTACCATGTTTTTCGGGCGTATGATATCCGCTACTCCCATAGATTCCATCAACATACCATGTCCATCATAGGTCTAGTCACGAATACCTTCGTGTAGTGACAGTACGAGAGGAGGGAAAGGGCGAAACCGTGGTCACAAACCCCGGTAGATTGGTTTACCACTCTCGTGTAGTAGATGCATACCATGTTATCCTAGATCCTAGGAGGGAACGCTTATCTTTCTTAATCACTCTCTTGTGTTCACCCCTTTACCATCTAGTTTAACCCTAGATTTGTTTGATCAACTTAAATTAGATTAACGTAGGTTAGATTGTCTTTACTTTTATATTAATACTCTCTTTAAAGGTTTCCTTAGTCAACTAGATTAGTACTTGGTTAAGCGCTAGTAATCCCATTGCTCCACGGATTGACAAGAACCTTGGGAATCCCGTGGCGAAAAAGGTGTAGGTCCGTACGCTTGCGGATCGTAGGTGGATACGAGTTTTATCCGTCAACACAAAGGAAGGAACATTTGTGCACCAGGCTAAGTACACCAAGGACATTGTGCGGAAGTTCAAGATGGAGGATTCCAAGGCTATGACGACGCCGATGAGTACGACTACATCTCTTGATGCGGATGAGGAAGGTGAACACGTGGACCAGAAGGATTACCGGAGCATGATCGGTGACGAGGCGGACATACAGTTCTCGGTGTGTCTGTGCGCTCATTTTCAAGCGTCACCGAGGACTTTGCATCGGCAAGCGGTGAAGCGAATTTTCAGGTACCTGCGTCACACTCCCGACTTCGGCCTTTGGTACTCCGCGTCTTCTTCTTTGGCGCTTCATGGTTTTTCAGACGCGGATTTTGCCGGGTGTCGGTTAGATAGGAAGTCCACTTCTGGGACTTGCCAGTTTTTGGGTTCTTCTTTGGTGTCTTGGTCTTCTCGCAAACAGTCGAGTGTTGCTCAATCCACTACCGAGGCCGAGTATGTTGCTGCTGCTAGTTGTTGCTCTCAGCTCCTTTGGATTTCATACACCATGAGTGACTTTGGTGAGGAGTATACCCATGTCCCACTTCATTGTGATAGCACCAGTGCCATAAGCATTGCAAAGAACCCAGTGCTCCATTCCAAAACCAAGCACAGAGAAGTGAGGTATCATTTTCTGAGAGACAACATAGAGAAAGGAAAGATAGCTTTGATCCATGTACCCACACATGACCAACTAACCGATATTTTCACCAAACCCCTAGATCAAGCAACTTTCACTCGTTTGCGGGGGGAACTTGGTGTGTGTTTGGTTTCCTGAGTTGGGTGTGTGGGAGCTTCTTTGTAGCATATGTATAGTTTCCTTTGTGCATTTCTTGCATTTGGCATGGCATATGTAACATGATGTATAGGCATCCTTGTATCTTAGATTGCATGCATTTTGTATCATATGCATTGGATAGGAAAAGCTTCTCCTATATACATTGTTCACCATGGGATGCTATATATGTATTTGTGAGCTTGTTTGGTATGCTATGGTTAGTTTGGCTTAAGATCTTGATGATCTTGTTGAATGATCCATGGTTGATGGCTATAATTTTGAAAAATGTCACATATATGCTCTCTCATGTGTAAACGCCTTTATATGATCTTGACATGTTTTAGTGGCTTTGCTATGCTTAACTTGTGGTTGGATAGCTAGTTTATTGATCATATGGGGCCAAAGGCTCATTTGCCATCATGAATGTTTAGCCCTCTTGCTTTATCTTATGGAGGGGCGTAAGTTCCTTTTTGTCGCAAAGACATTTCATGTACCATCTATAAATCTAAAAATGAAATGAAAAATGCTTGGAAAATATGTTCCCATGTCATATGTGCTTTGGGTGCTAAACCGTTGCATGATGCCTACCAATGAGAAGTCTCATACATAGAAGTAGGCACATGGCTCGGTGGCTTTGACATGACATGAGGTGCTTGTGGGTGTTTGTGATGGTCTTATGATTAGAATGGCCGTCCTAGCATGAAGTTTGTGTGGCTTTGCCATTTTGACATGTTTTGCTCATGTTAGGTTTTTGCTTGTGCGAGAGTAACTTTTCGCAAAATTACTCAAATCCTTTTTAGCCTTGTCCAATGGTTGTGAAACTTGGTGATCACGTAGTTAAGGTCATTACGAACCTGTAGAATATCGAACTTGCTCATTTGGACTTGTATAGCTCCTTGTGATGAATTTTGTATATTCGAGAAGCTATATGTTGAAAGTTTTCGTATTTTTCCTTGATTCATGCATTGTCAACAAGGGGGAGAAGTTTGTGCATGCTTTGGGCACCTGGGAGTGTTTGGAAGGTGTTCTAATTGGTTCGGGCAAATTTTGAGCAGTTTGGTGCCGGGCCGGTCACTTGGGGCGGTCTAACCGCCCCAAGGCGGTCAGATAGGGTGCAGGCGGTCTAACCGCCCTGTACAGGCGGTCTAACCGCCCTGGGCAGAGTGAGCAGGTTTTTGCTCTTTGTTCCTTTCCCATGTTGCATTGCTGCATTTGTTCAGGGGGAGTGTGCTTTGGCTCAGGGGGAGCTTGCATATGTGCAGGGGGAGCTCTTTGTGGTCTTCGAGTTTCGCTTTGGTGGTTTGCGCTCGTTTCTTGAGCTTTGGTTTTGTCTCAGATGTGTCGAGCCGTTGCCCTTGCCTAAGGGGTAAGAGACTTGTCTTCTTCAAGTGATCTTGCTCTTTGCCTTTCTTTGGCTTTCGATCACTTGTTGAGGCTTCTTTTTATTTGTTTTTTTTCTTTTTCCTTTTCTCTTGTGTTACTTCATGTGAGTGTGTTGTCAATGCACTCATCAAGGGGGAGATTGAGGACCATGTGTGGTTCGAGGACCGGTGGATGGTCGCTTCCTTGTTTGATGAGTGATTGACAACGTTGTGTGGACTGATTCTTGGCTAAGTATTGCAGGTGCAGGTTGCGGCTTGACTCTGTTGGTGCAGGTGAAGAACAAGCGCGAAAGGTCATTGCCGGTGAGGCCTCCAGGTGTGGAGAAGACAAGTAGGCTTCGTTCGAGGGACCCGGTGGCTAGTGGGGTCAAGTGCGGGCCGCATGGTGGCATGAGGAACAAGATGAAGTCGTGGACGGTTTCTTGGTAGAGCGTCAAAACCAAGGGCGAGCCGGGACTACGTGGGAGCCGAGTCATGAGTGGAGATTGGCAGAGGCTACACCGAGTTCGCGGGGTTTGCAGTGGTTCACCAGAAAACCACTGGGTTACTCGGTTGAGCCACAAAACCGAGGCCGAAGACTCGACGAGGGGGTGCGGCCACCCAGGCCGGTTCAACCGCCCAGGAGGGGCGGTCAGACCGCCTGGGGCCGGTCAGATCTGTAACATCCCCGATGTTTATTTTTGCTTATGACATCACCTGGCCTTAATAATCAAGATTGAGTAGCCTCTAATCATGTGTAACATAGGGAGTCACACTTTTGCACAAAGAACCTTGGTCAACACCCTAATCTGTTGTCAAAGCCCAAGTGCTTCTTAAGGCTGAATTGGTTTTCCTGCGCGTTCTCAAAATTTTCCTATAGAACTTCAAAATCGACCAACAGCAAAGTTTCTTAGTTTTTCCAGGAACACATTTCATTCCATTGATGGCATTTCAAATTCTGAGGTTTAAATGCTCAAAAACTCAGTCAAAGCCCTGCTGCACAGTTCGACCAATGCATACAAATCTGTAAACTTGGAGGGGATTATGTCCCAATCCGTTGAGAAATGGACCAGTCGGTCTCAACGAAAGTTGGAGAGGGTTAACTGTTCTACAACTTTCGTATTTGGCGATTTTGAACTTTAGTTCAAAATTTTTGAGTTTGAATCGGTCAAAGTGGGGTACACTGAAACGGTTGTGGGCTGGAACGCCAGAGCGCGCACCCCGCGCGACGTCGCCCGTCGGCGCCGCGCCGGCCGCATTGCGCCGGGCCCACACCCTCCCCCGCCGTCGGACGCCGTCACGGCGAGGGACACGCGTAGGCCATCGTGGCCGGGCCCACGCCCCCGCGCCCGCACGCCCGCGCGATCGCGCGCGCGCGCGCGCGCCGTCGGCCGAGCCGCGCCGTGTGCGCCGTCGCCGTCGCCGCGGCCACGCGCCGTGCCCCGCGCGCCGGGCCCGGCCCGGCCATGCCGGCCGGCCGCATGCACGCCCTTAGGCACCCCGACGCCCCACGCAATTCCCCCGCGCTCGAGGTGCTCGGGCGCCGCACCGCGCCACTCCCCGCGTCCGCCGCCGCCACCGCGCCGAGCTCGCCGGTGCGCCCCGCCATCCACCGCCTCCACTCGAGCCCAAGCTCCACCCTAGCCTCCACACACACCCTTGGAACGCTCCCGTGCACGCGCATTGGTCGGCCGACCCGCCAACTCGTCGGCATTGCGGTCGCCGCGGCCGTCCGCCGCACCCCTCGCCACCGACCATCGCCGGAGCCGTCTTCCGCCAAACCAACCCGACAATCGACTGAGGGTGAGTCCAAACCCCACCCTAGCTGCTTGCTCGCTGGAGTCCGGCCGCCCCTCACCGCCGGCCAGCCTTGCGCCGCCGCCAGGGACCCGATTGTAATCTTAGTTTTCGATCGGAGGGCCTGTCTGCAAAAAGACATCTATAGATTTAGGGTTAACAAGCTGAACATTGTAAAATCGATACAAAATCACAGGAAAATCGTAAAAATGTAAACTCAACTGTTCTGGAATCCTTGTGAAGAAACCTAACGTTTCTAGAAAGGAAGTTTTAAATTTCAGAGTAGTTTTTAAATGAACTTGAATTGATCAGTTTGTGTAAATTTGAAATAACTTGAAATGTTTAAATGATCTGCATGTGAATCTTGGATATGTTGTCAATAATAGCATTCCTAACCTTGTGTAGAAAGGTGGCACTGAAATCATGTGTGAAACTTCAGTTATGAATTTATATTCATTTCAGCCTGTTCTCCATTTATGAATTGTTTAGAATTATCTGTTAGTCAAATGCCTTTCAACTTGCTCCTGTAGCTCTGCAATGCTTAGTAGTGTGTTTCATAAATCAGAGATGAATTTTAGGCTTGTGTAAAATGCCCTGCTAATTTATGGTTGCTATTTTGAGTTAAATTCAAATCCATATTTCTGCTGCAGCTATGAGTGTAATTTTTGGTGTGTGAGCTAAATTTGTCCCTATCATGCTGTGTGCCAAGTTATAGCTTCAGATTCTGAGTATCTTGTGCTTTATGATTTATTCATGCTTCTACTAGCTTAAGTTTGTTATTTTTGTCATAATTGTTTGGTAATGTTGTTTTGCCTAATTTTGGTCAGAAATATATGTCTTGCTAATATGTGCATGCTGGTGAAAATTTATGTTCAATTTGGGTATATGTTTCTGCCAAAATTAATTTCCTAAGTCAACAAGCTTAACATGGGTCAGATAAAGGGAAAACAAACTTGTCTCCACATGCAATTTAAATTCCAAACTTGAAACGTGTGAAACCATGTTTGAACAACCCAAAACACTTTAATGAAGTTCACTTAGCTAACGGGCTTAGATGTGCACATGAGGACCAGGAGCGTCCCAGTGGTCGATGGATGACCGCTCCTCAGTGATGAGTGATTGACAACGGGTGTTGGACTGACTCTTGGCTTAGTGCGCAGGTGTAGGCTGCGGCCTAGTTCGTGTTGTTGCAGGTGAAGAACGGGCGCGAAAGGTCTTCAGCCTTGAGGGGCCTCCGGGAGATGGAGAGACAAGTAGGCTCGGTTCGAGGGACCCGATGGACAGCGGGACTGGGTGCGGGCCACATGGTGGCGACACGAGCAAGACGAAGTCATGGACAATCGAGCCGGTGCACGGTGGCGGTCGAGTCAAGTGGTTTGGCGGGAGGCCGGACCGAGCACGCGGGGTTTGGTGGTTTGCCCACAAAACCATCGGCGGACGGTTTCTTGGGTTGGGCCTGAAAACCAAGTCCGAGGGCCCAACATGACGGAGACGGGATCCGGGCATGTCGGGAAGCTTCGAGGCGGAGGACACGTGGCAGGATCGCATGGCTTGCGTCGGGAGGACGCGGGGTGCGGCAAAGGCGTGGCTGTCCGATGGCAAGACCCACAAACATTACCTAAATGCCCCTACATGGGTTGTATCGCCAGTAGTTAAGTTAGGGGTAGTCGAGTCATTTACCACTCCGGCGGGACCTGATATATAAGCCATGAGTGTGTGTGGATGGCTCCCTCTCTCCGCGACTTAGGGTTTCATTTCCTCCCTCCTCTTTCTCATTTTCGTAGCTATTTTTTTCTTCCATTTTCTCTAGGCTAGCATGAGAGCTTCATGAGAGATTTGTTGAGAGGGATGGATGCTAGGGCGGCATGCTAGACCTTGTGAATCTTTCCTGGTTTGTATAGAAGATTCGGGGTTGTGTTTTTCGTGGCCTTTTTGTGCTTGTTTTCGTGCCTTTGTTCCCAGTTCGATTCCGAGGATTTGAGTGGGTTTCTTCCCGGATTTCTTTGAGGGATACATGGATAGATGTCTCGTGCATCTTTGTGATTGATCCGATGATGATTTGGGGGAGTTGACTTTCGGGGTCGGGCGTTTTCTGCTCTGTCCGCTTTGGCGGACGATCCGCGGCGGGTGCCGGGCGGACGGTCCGCGCGGCTAGGGTTCGTCGCGTGTTCGTCGTGTTCTTGCGCGTCCTTGCTTTCGATCCGGTTTGGCTTTTGGTTTTTGTTGCAGCCGGTTTGCGGACGGTCCGCGCTCGAGTAGCGGACGGTCCGTGGGTGGCGCGGACGATCCGCCGGCCTCGGCGGACGGTCCGTTTTTCTCGGGTCGCTTCGGTGGTTCCGTGTGCTTTAACGGACGGTCGCGGCGGCGCGGCCGGACGGTCCGCGGTGTTGGCGCGGACGGTCGCGCGAGGGCGGCGGCCGGACGGTCCGCCCCTCCTGGCCAGACGGTCCGCCAGAGCCTATGTGCTTTGCTTCTTGGTTCGATTCCTCCCTCCCCTTCTAGTGCTTCCGCGTGTGCTTCTAGGAATCGTTCCTAAGGCTAGAGGTTGATCCATAACCTCGTGGTCTTGGCGATTGGTGCATGATTCGATCCATCGCTTGTGTGTGACCGGGATTTGAGTAGGGCATAGGCCGGGTTCTTTGGGAAGAATTTTTACCGGCTCCTATTCACTCCCCCCTCTCTAGTCGCCATCTGATCCTTCAATTGGTATCAGAGCTTGGTGCCGGATTCTTTGCAACTTTGACAAGTCTCGAATCCTAAGATGGCGTACGTTGAGCGGGGGCGGTCCGCCGCACTTCGATGGCAAGGGTTACCACAAGTGGGCGGCTCGTATGATGATCTTTCTTCGTGGGAAGTCGTTGGATTTCATTGTGCTTGACAAGACCTATGCTATTCCGGTCAACATGCATACTCTTATGGTGACCGATGCCGGTGCTAAGGCCAAGTATGAGGCTAATGCAAAAGCCGTTGATCACTTGGTCCGAAGCTTGTGTGATCCAGAGTTTGAGCGTGTTCGCCATTTGAATCTTGCTTGGCAAATTTGGGAGAAGTTGTTGGTTGCTCACGGTGGTGATAACCATGTGAAGGCTCGCCTCTTTGTCTCTTACCGGATGCAATATGAGAATTTCACTCCACTTCCCGATGAGGACATTGATACGATGTTTCAAAGGTTCACCGCCATCGTGAACAACATGAAAGCTAATGTTGAGGATTTTCCCTACACCGAGCATGATCAGGCTTTGAAGCTCTTGCATGTCTTGGACCCAAATGTTTGGGGTGCTAAGGTTGAGGCCATCAAGGAGTCCGGGCAGTACTTGACTATTGAGTTGGATGACCTCTTTTCTAAGCTCAAGTCGGCTGAGGTTGACAGGAAGTTGCAATCCAAGCATGAGGGCTCGACTGACCATAGTCTTGCTCTTGTGGGTGGATCAAAGGGCAAATCTAACTCTTCCTGTCGACAGTTTTCCTTGTCTTCTCTCATGTCCATTTCAGATGAGGAGTTTGATGTGTTGGGCGAGGAGGAGCTGGCCTTGCTCTCAAGAAGGTTTGAATGACTACATGAGAGTCGGAGGAATGCAAGGCGGAGCTCGGGGACGTGCTAAAAGTGTGGCAAGCGTGGCCACTTCATCGTCGACTGCCCGGAAGTGGAGGAGAACAAGTACAAGGTGAACGAGTACAAGGCACACCCGAGGCGTGAAGAGAAGTACTCCTCCAAGGGCAAGCACTTCAACAAGTCCAAGAGCAAGGACAAGGACAAGCGGCGACCGAGCAAGAGCGGCTACAAGAAGAACAAGGGAAGAGCGATGGTGGCCGGTGCGAGCGACGTTGACTCAAGCTCAAGCAAGGAGCAGTCAAGCTCAAGCAGCGAAGATGAAGACGCCGAGAGGCGCAAGGGCAAGAAGAGTGCAAGCCGGAACCTCAGCGGGTTGAGCTGTGTGGCGCTTGAGGGCTTTTGTGGCATGGCCCATAGCTCAAGCAGCAAGAAGAGCGAGAAGGAAGACAGCGACTCGGACTCGGAGGATGAGGTAAACCGTGCACCGACTCTTTGCTTGCTGAGATTGCTAGGTTGAATGGCTTGCTTGACAACCGAGATAGTGTGCTTAGAGATGCCAAAAAGATGAGGAAAGATCTTAGGGCACAACTTGAGAATGCTAGCAAGAAAGTAGGAGAGCTAGAGTCAAAATTGCTTGAATTGAAACTTGAGAATGACTCTTTGAAACTTGCTCCTACTACTCCTGATGATGTTGAATGTGTTGAGTGTGATGCATGGCTAAATGAGATTAAACTGCTTAATGAGAAGAATGCTTCCACTTTGGCTAAACTAGATGCTCTTAGGACTGAATATGATGAGCTTAAGGCTAGACCTACTTTGCTTGGTGCTTGTAAATCATGTCCTACTATGCATGCTAAGCTTGTTGATGCTCGTTCTACCATTAGTTCTTTGGAAGCATCTTTGAAATCTCCTGTTGTCAATGCATGCACTAGTTGTGATGAAGTTACTTTGCGCAATCTTGAACTTACTTCCCGTTTGGATGTCATCTATGAGGAGAATGACTATTTGAGGAAGGTGTTGGGTTGGTTGTCTGGGCAGGAACCTCAATTGAAAATCATGATTGAGGAGTTCAAGAGAGCTGATGGTCGTGGTTTGGGTTTTGAGAAGTTGGGTGAGAAAGTGGGATAGAACAGTGGGGAGAGTGTGTATGAGAAGTGTGTTGAGTCTAACCCCGAGTTTGAGGTGATCGGAGAGATTCAAGTCCCACTTCCGAAAGCACCCAAGAACTCTTTCACACCAAAGCCCAACCACCTTTGCAACAAGCTTGACACAACCCAAGATCCACCCAAATTCCCACCTAAGACAAATGATTTCCAGAAACCGCTGAAGTTTGTGGGTGAGAAGGGTGAGAAACCTAAAGAGAAGCTAGAGTCAAAACCAAAACCCATCCCCTTCAGGTGTGAGTATTGTGGCAAGGAGAGGCATCTTGCAGAGTTTTGCTAGAAGAGGAAGAGGGATGAGAGGCTTGCTAGGGAGCAAGCGAACCAGGACAGGTATCGCCAGTCTCATGGTATTCCTGAGCCTAGAGTGCCACTTCCACGGGGTGTGGGAAGTGTGAGGAGTGTTGGCAGGTTCCCACAGAGAGGTGGTGGTGAGAGGTTTGTCAGGAGAGATGATGGTGTGCATCTTTGGTGAGAGGTTTGGTCGGGCTCGTGGTGTCTTTGCTTTGGACGTCCTCCTACTCGTCCTCAATACGGGTTCGGGGGAGATGATCGCGGCTTTGGGTTCCGGAGGAACTACGGACCACGTTTTCCCCCTCGTGGTGCTCGTACTCCTCCCATGGGACATGGGAAGTTTGGTGGCAAGGGAATGATGTTTGCTAACCCCTCTTTTGAGCAGATGGCTCGACACTGGTTTAACTTTCTTTGTGCTAACCCTAGTGTCGAGTCGCTAGCTCACTCTCGTTCTTGTTTCTGACTACAGGCAGGGAGGCTTGGAGAACATTTGGTTGATTGACTCCGGATGTTCCCGACACATGACCGGAGATAAGAAGTGGTTCTCCAGCCTCACCCCAGTGAAGGAAAAGTTGTACATCACGTTTGGGGACAATGGACGAGGAAGGGTGCTTTCGGAGGGTGTTGTGCATGTGAGTGACAAGGTAACGTTGAAGAGAGTGGCTCTTGTGAAGTCTTTGGGTTTCAATTTGCTTTCGGTTTCTCAGTTGCTTGATGCGGGTTTTGAGCTGCGTTTCAAGTCTGGCGAGTCTCGTTTGCTTGATTCTCGAGGTGATCTTGTCTGTATGATCATCCCCGAGGGTCAGATTTTCAGGGCCGATTTCTCTCGTTCTTTGGGCCCTGCTCACTGTTTGATGGTCGGTCCTTCTTCTGATTTGTGGAAATGGCATAGGCGGTTGGGACACTTGAGCTTTGATTTGGTCTCCCGCTTGAGTGGTCTTGACCTTGTCCGAGGATTGCCGAGGTTGAAGCTTGAGAAGGATTTGGTTTGTGCTCCTTGTAGGCATGGCAAGATGGTAGCCACTCCCCATCCACCCCTGACCGATGTCATGACCGAGCGTCCGACAGAGCTGTTGCATATGGACCTTGTTGGGCCAGCTTGAGTTCGCTCGGTGGGTGGGAAGTGGTATGTCCTTGTTGTGGTGGACGATTATTCTCGCTATGCCTGGGTGTTTTTCTTGGACGATAAGAGTGAGACATTTGGTTTTGTTCGAGATCTGATCGTGAGGTTGAAAAACGAGAGGCATGGGAATGCTATTCGAGCTATCTGCAGTGATAACGGCTCTGAGGTTAAGAACTCTCGTTTTGATGCCTTTTGTCGTGATCTCGGTCTTGAACATCAGTATTCGACCCCTTATGTGCCCCCTCAAAATGGAGTCGTGGAAAGGAAAAATCGGACTCTTTGTGAGATGGCTAGGACGATGCTCGATGAGCACAGGACTCCTAGGAGGTATTGGGCTGAGGCGGTCAATATGGCTTGTCATGTTTCCAACAGGATTTTATTGCGAGCTTTCAACAAGAAGACCTGTTATGAGCTGATGCATGGTCGGGCACCCAGGGTGAGTCATTTCCGAGTCTTTGGCTGCAAATGCTTTATTCTTAAGAAGATAAAACTCGACATATTTGAGGCTAGGTCTAGTGATGGTATTTTCTCTGGATATGCTAACCACTCTAGAGCCTATAGGGTGCTTAACCTTGAGACTAACAAAATCATGGAGATGTGCGAGGTAACCTTCGACGAGACAATGCCATGTACCTCTCTTGGTTTTGAATGTGCAGGTGATGAAGAGATGACCGAGGACCTCTTTGAAGAGGAGAAGGACGAAGCCGGAGATGATGATGGGGAGAACCATGCGCCTGAAGCTGAGTGTGTACCCACTACTTCCCCTACGACCACTATGGAGCGTGGACCGTCTACTTCATGGACAACGACGGTGCAACAAGAGGACCAGGCAAGAGAAGCTGAAGTTGAAGGGGAGGTAGTCTCGAGGCGTGAGGCTCCCCGACGGATTCAAGAAGTACATCCCCTGTCGAAGATCATTGGGAACATCGATGAATGCACTACACGGTCAAGGTCCAGGAATTCCTCTCATTTTGCTCATGCTGCTTTTGTTGCTACTTTTGAGCCCAAGGACATTGGACATGCTTTATCTCATGCAAACTGGGTCAATTCTATGCATGAGGAGTTGGAAAACTTTGAGAGGAACCAGGTGTGGGA
Organism: Cenchrus americanus; assembly: GCA_947561735.1. Lineage (NCBI taxonomy): Eukaryota > Viridiplantae > Streptophyta > Magnoliopsida > Poales > Poaceae > Cenchrus > Cenchrus americanus. The sequence goes on along the minus strand of OX387242.1, from coordinate 155,621,020 downwards.
GTAAGTTGAACCACCTCCAAATTTCCATCCCATAGGAACCAAGTGGGTTTGGAAGAACAAAGAGGGAGAGAATGGGATGGTTGTGAGGAACAAGTCCAGACTTGTTGCTCAGGGGTTTAGTCAGAAGGAGGGGATCGACTATGAGGAGACCTTTGCTCCTGTGGCCCGTCTTGAGGTAATTCGGATCCTTCTAGCCTTTGCCGTGGCTAAAGGGTTCAAGTTGTTTCAGATGGACGTGAAGAGTGCTTTTCTGAATGGGGTCATTGAGGAGGAGGTGTATGTGAAGCAGCCCCCTGGGTTTGAGAGCGAGTTGTACCCACACAGGGTATACAGGTTAAAAAGGGTTCTGTATGGGTTGAAACAGGCGCCCCGTGCTTGGTATGGGAGATTGAGAGGTTTTCTGTTGAGCAGAGGGTTTGTGATGGGTACCGTGGATAGGACTTTGTTTCTCCTCAAGCATGGAAATGACTTGTCGATTGTTCGGATATACGTGGATGATATTGTCTTTGGTGGCTCGTCACATAACCTTGTTACCAAGTTTGCGGATGAGATGAGCGGGGGAGTTCGAGATGAGCATGATGGGCGAGTTGCGGTATTTTACGGGACTGCAGATCAAGCAAGTGAAGGACGGTACATTTGTGCACCGGGACCAAGTACACGAAAGACATGCGAGGAAGTTCCGGATGCAAGATGTGAAGCCGATGTCGACTCCCATGGGGAGTACGGCCACTTTGGATGCGGATGAGGACGGAGAACCGGTGGACCGGCGAGAGTACGGGAGCATGATCGGCTCCCTCCTCTACTTGACGGCGACGAGGCCGGACATACGGTTCGGCGTGTGTCCGTGCGCTCGTTTTCGAGCTTCGCCGAGGACATCACATCAACGAGCCGTCAAGAGGATTTTCGGTACCTACGATCGCCTCGGTCTTGGCCTTCGGTATTCTTCCTCCTCGACTCTTTCTCTTCATGGTTTTTCCGATGCGGATTTCTGTCGGATGTCGAGTCGAGAGGAAGTCTACTTACGGTACTTGCCGGTTTCTTGGGTCTTCGTTGGTCTCATGGTCTTCCCGCAAGCGATCTAGTGTAGCTCGGTCTATCACGGAGGCGAGTATGTTGCTGCCGCGAGTTGTTGCTCCCAGTTGTTGTGGATTTCATACACTTTGAGAGACTTTGGTGAGGAGTGCACCCAGATCCCACTTCTTTGTGATAGCACCAGTGCCATAAGTGTAGCCAAAAACCCAGTGCTTCACTCTGGAACCAAACATATAGAAGTGAGGTATCATTTCTTGAGGGACAATGTGGAGAAAGGAACCATTGTGTTGAGCCATGTCCCTACCCAAGATCAGCTAGCCGACATTTTCACAAAGCCTCTCGACCAAGCTACACTTGTGCGCTTGCGGGGGGAACTAGGGGTTTGTTGCCCTTTCTAGTTGATTCTTGGGGGATTTCCTTTTGTATCTTATGTATCATACCATGTTTACTTTGATGTATATACATGCTTTGCTTGATGTATAAACCATGGTAGGATAGCCATCTTGTCATATATCATGTTGCATTTGTATCATATTGCATTTTAGGATGATGAGCTTCTTTCATATGCCATATTTGAGTTTCTTTGGCTATTTGTGAGATATTGGTTATATGTGTGGAGAAATGGTGATGTGAGGCTATGCTCTTGGAATATTTGAGATATATGTGTGGTGAGATAGCCCCTTTCGAAATAAATGCTAATCTTGACTAATTTTTGATGAAATATGCTCCACTCGTGTGTAGTTGTGTATCCATGTCACAGTTTGGTCTAAATGTGCTTTTCATGCTTAGATTGTGCTTGGATACCTTGTTCTTGCATTTGGGCCAAAGGTCGGACATCATGGTGAATGTTTAGCCTATGTTGCATTCATGGGGGAGCATAAGCTTCTTTTTGCCGCAAAGGCACTTCATGTACCATGAAATGATTTAATTTTGAAAAGAAGTGTAAAATGCATGAAAAATGCTCCATCCATCATGTCTATGCTTAAAATGTCTTATCTTTCACATATGGGTGCAAAACATGTTGCATGATGTTCACCAGTGGAGAAGTCTCCCCGAAGTGGACACATGGCTCATGAGCTTTGACATGACATGCTTTGCTTTATGGGTGTTTGCCATGATCTTTTGCTGAGAATTTGATATCCTTGTATGATCTTTGAATGGTATGCATGTTTGTGGCTCAAGTGTGACATGGATAGGCTTTTACATGTGAAGCGAGCTTTCTTTTGGTAACACTGCATAAATCTGAAAATTCTGCTTTGTCACATGCTTGTATTTTCATATATTACTTGTGGCGATGCTTTTACTAAGCTATGATTCATATGTGTGATCTTTGTCTCATTTTTAGCCTTTGACACTAGATTTGGCCTATTTGAGAACCTCATGTAGATGTTTATATGCTTTGTTTTGCATTTCTGCATTTTCACCTTGATTCATACATTGTCAACAAGGGGGAGATGAGGTGAGCTTAATGAAAATTCAGAAGAGGTGAGCTGAAATTTGGAAGTTTGCATCCACATGTTCAGGGGGAGCTTTCTTGCTGTTTTCGATGTGGAGTTTGTGCTTTGCTTGGCTTGTGACCTTTCTTCGCCTTTCTTTGGTTTTGGTCATGAGTTGAGCTTCTTTGTTTTTCTTTCTTCTTCCTTCTTTCTTTCTCTGAATTTCATTTCGCGTTGTGTATTGTCAATGCACTCATCAAGGGGGGGATTGAGGACCAGGAGCGTCCCAGTGGTCGATGGATGACCGCTCCTCAGTGATGAGTGATTGACAACGGGTGTTGGACTGACTCTTGGCTTAGCGCGCAGGTGTAGGCTGCGGCCTAGTTCATGTTGTTGCAGGTGAAGAACGGGCGCGAAAGGTCTTCAGCCTTGAGGGGCCTCCGGGAGATGGAGAGACAAGTAGGCTCGGTTCGAGGGACCGGTGGACGGCGGGGCCCGGGTGCGGGCCACATGGTGGCGACACGAGCAAGACGAAGTCATGGACAATGGAGCCGGTGCACGGTGGCGGTCGAGTCAAGTGGTTTGGCGGGAGGCCGGACCGAGCACGCGGGGTTTGGTGGTTTGCCCACAAAACCATCGGCGGACGGTTTCTTGGTTTGGGCCTGAAAACCAAGTCCGAGTGCCCAACATGACGGAGACGGGATCCGGGCGTGTCGGGAAGCTTCGAGGCGGAGGACACGCGGCAGGATCGCATGGCTTGCGTCGGGAGGACGCGGGGTGCAGCAAAGGTGTGGCCGTCCGATGGCAAGACCCACAAACATTACCTAAATGCCCCTAAGTGGGTTGTATCACCAGTAGTTAAGTTAGGGGTAGTCGAGTCATTTACCACTCCGGCGGGACCTGATATATAAGCCATGAGTGTGTGTGGATGGCTCCCTCTCTCCGCGACTTAGGGTTTCATTTCCTCCCTCCTCTTTCTCATTTTCGTGGCTATTTTTTCTTCCATTTTCTCTAGGCTAGCATGAGAGCTTCATGAGAGATTTGTTGAGAGGGATGGATGCTAGGGCGGCATGCTAGACCTTGTGAATCTTTCCTGGTTTGTATAGAAGATTCGGGGTTGTGTTTTTCGTGGCCTATTTGTGCTTGTTTTCGTGCCTTTGTTCCCGGTTCGATTCCGCGGATTTGAGTGGGTTTCTCCCCGGATTTCTTTGAGGGATACATGGATAGATGTCTCGTGCATCTTTGTGATTGATCTTGTGCCCTCAAACGCCGGGAAACCACTTGGATTCGAAGTTTTTCGTTCGGTGCTCTAGCTTTTGGTGGTGCTCAAAGGATTCGCGATTCCCGGTGTTTTAGGGAGTTAGGAGGCAAGATTTTTGGGGTATAGCATCCTTGTGTGACGCTTTTCAAGTGCCCAAACCATTGTCTCCATAGCTTCAACCGTTTGGGAAATCCGATGATGATTTGGGGGAGTTGACTTTCGGGGTCGGGCGTTTTCTGCTCTGTCGCGCTCTGGCGGACAGTCCGCGGGGTGCTGGCGGACGGTCCACGCGGCTAGGGTTCGTCGCGTGTTTGTCGTGTTCTTGCGCGTCCTTGCTTTCGATCCGGTTTGGCTTTTGGTTTTTGTTGCAGCCGGTTTGCGGACGGTCCGCGCTCGAGTAGCAGACGGTCCGTGGGTGGCGCGGACGGTCCGCCCGGCCTCAGCGGACGGTCCGTTTTTCTCGGGTCGCTTCTCGTGGTTCTGTGTGCTTTAACGGACAGTCCGCGACGCAGAGCCGGACGGTCCGCGGTGTTGGTGCGGACGGTCCGCGAGGGCAGGCCGGACGGTCCGCGAGGCCTGCGCGGACGGTCCACCCCTCCTGGCCGGATGGTCCGCCAGAGCCTGTGTGCTTTGCTTCTTGGTTTGATTCCTCCCTCCCCTTCTAGTGCTTCCGCGTGTGCTTCTAGGAATCGTTCCTAAGGCTAGAGGTTGATCCATAACCTCGTGGTCTTGGCGATTGGTGCGTGATTCGATCCATCGCTTGTGTGTGACCGGGATTTGAGTAGGGCATAGGCCGGGTTCTTTGGGAAGAATTTTTACCGGCTCCTATTCACTCCCCCCCTCTCTAGTCGCCATCTGATCCTTCAGCACACAATCACCATCAAACAAGAATGAACTTTCACACCCATCCATTGTTCTAGTGAAAAACAGTTAATTGAAAACTTGTTAAGGTGAATATGACCAACAAGAACCCCTGTGTTTAACTCTAAATTCAGAACTGAATTTACCTACTTAAGTTGTATACTTGAATCTTGATGCATCTGCATGTCGTATAGAACTTCCTGACAGGAACTACGAGCTGGTGCCTGAGTCTGAGGGAGAACCAGCCGAGGGAGACGTGAACGTGGTGGAAGTGCATCAAGACCCGAACCAAAGTTCGAAGGATCTCGCTTCTGACTTTGCCAGCGAAGGCAAGCCTCGGAGCATAACCTACTTTTGTTAAACTCCTGCAACTATTCTTTTTATGCAATGTTTGTGCATTTACGTTCAGGAGTTGACTTGAAACCTTAGATGCATGATTTTAGGTTCCTATGTTTTATACTAGCCTCGTTAGGTCGCTAGTTGCCATGCTTAGGACCACGGTAGAAGTCGAGTGATGACTATCACTCGCGAGCTATATGTCTCTTATGTTGGAATCATAAGATTGTTGAACTTATCTCGCTCATGTGGTAAGAGCATGGGACCGACTCCGCGGCGGTCGGATGGATGTACGTGGTTAAGCTTTTGAACGTACTAAGCATTTGTCGGGAATGGGACCGGTAAGCCTAGTACTTTCCTGATCTAGCAAGGGAACTCTCTACCACTACACCCGGGAGAGATCCCCAGATACTAGGCAGTGGTGCGTCGGTGGATCTGGACGGTCAGATACCGTGGCTGGATAACCTTGTACCAGGGACTGTGGACTTAATCCCGAACTGAGGACGGTTGGGTACCGCCTGGTTGGTGTATACCCCACCCCTTTGGTTTTATTTGGCATTCTTGGGGTATGCATTCCCCCGTATGTTTAGGTCCACCTTGCAAGGTTACTAACCGATCGATCGTCGGCCTCTCACCGTTATCTGAGACTGCTTAACCATTCACTCTATGTCCCTTAATGATGGAATTGAGAAGGAACTTGTATACTTGTTAACTTGTATTGTACAACTTTTGCTTGAATTAGTTGGCTAACCTAGTAATGGTTAAAAGAATAGAATGTGAGCCAAAACTTGAATGTAAGGACATATTCTCTGTTACTTTTCAGCAAAACAAACCACCAGCCATAAAGCCTTGCATGTCTAGAGGGTTGGTGATTTTTCCTAATCACCCGGCGGGTAAGTCTTGCTGAGTATTAGCATACTCATCCTTGCTTTTGTTGCTGATTTTCAGGTGATGATCTGTGTGATGAGGGCTCTTCGTGGCCTGGTTCTCTCCCACCCGGTTGGGAATACGAGTGGGAGGATGACAGTGCTTAGTGGCATCACAGATGGCCTCATGTGATGTTACTTATGTTGTGTAGTGTTTAATTCCGCTGTGTTTCGAACTCTGAACTGTTTACTGTTATGCAAAAGACTTGGTTTGAAATAATGAACCTTTGAAGGATGTTATGAAATAACTCGTGACTGGTTTGCCTCTGGACTCACCTTCGTGTGAGTTTGTTGAACAAATGTCGATCTTATGATGTAAGTGATTTACCAGGTACGACCCGGCAGAGACGACAGGTTACTTCTGTATTATTGCTTAATGACCAAGAGGAGGGGTTTAGGCAATAATGTGGAAGTAATTTGAGCGGTTCTGACACATCTGGCATCAGAGCTTGATTTGTACACCAGAGGTCTTAATACGCCCTTAACAACATGTTTTGGAATAAAACTTGCAAGAGTAAGGTGTGTTTTCCAAAGTACGTTAGGGACGCTAAGGATGGTTTAGTCCGAGAGGCCCTAGTGGTTTTTGGGTTTTTTTGGTGGCTAGTAACTATGGTTTATCTAGACTAACTTCCTGCACATTACTTTCAGTCAAGATTTACTTTCTTACACAACCATACTAGTTCATCACGTGTCTTATACGTGATGGTACCACAGGGAAGTCCTGTGAGGGACTAGTGGGACATATTCCAATGGGTGCCACGTCGCGTCTGAGTCTCGTCACGTGTCTTATACGTGATGGTACCACGGAAAGTCCGTGAGGGATGAGTGAGGCCTATTCCAAGGGGCACTCACGTCGCGTTAGAGTCTTAAATAGGATGTTGTCCATGCAGCAGCTTTATGCATGGATGCCGTTTTGTAAGGAATTGGATGCCCGTTAGCCTAAGAGGGGGAGGGGGTGAATTAGGCAACTTAAAACCTTAACCTAAGGCTCACTAACTTTTACACAAAGGTAAACTAGAACATACTATCTATATGTGCCACTACGGTTGTTCTAGTGTGAAACTCCCATCCCAAAAGAAGGTTTGCAACCTATAGCCAATCCTAGCATGATACTACCCTAGGAAAGTAGAGGCAAACAAAGATTGCAATAGAGTAAATGTGGAAACGTAAAGGGGATGAGAGGAAGCAAACTCTTGACACGTGATTTATCCCGTGGTATCGGTAGGCACTAAGCCACCCCTAGTCCACGTTGTTGAAGCACTCACACAAGAGTATTGCTTCCCGGTCACCAAGTCTCTCCCAAGAGCACCAACTTGACTTGCCACAAAGGCTAGCCACTTAGGCACTTGTCAAGCTCCCTTGGTCACCTTGATGCCGCCTCCACTAAGGAGCTTCTCCACCAAGGAAGGGGGTCTCCACGTCCCCCGCACAAAGTGTCCTCGCCGCTCCACACCAAGCCGGAGGGTCGATGACGATTGCCGGTGAGCCACTTAGGCCCCAAGGCTTCCGGCGAACCTTGTACAACTGGATTCACTCAAGAATCACCTCACAAGGTTGGCACAACCTTGCACTCACTCAGCTCTAAGCTAAGCCTAGCACTAAGCACATACACAAAGCATGCACTAGTCTAAGGATGAGCAATTAAGCACTTGGATGGATTGGATATGATCTTCAATGTGTCTTGAACTCCTCTGCACTTTCACACAATCCAGCAACCTCAAATGGGTGAGTGAAGGGGATATAAATAGCCCAAGGCATCAAACTAGCCGTTGGCTAACGTCCGCTGAAAAAGGTACCGTCGGATGATCCGACGCTATGCTTTTCCAGGGCGTCGGTTCATCCAGTGCCCCTCTCACGTCACGTAGCCGTTGAGGTTCTCTGACACAACTGCTCCGACGCTATGCTCCGACGCCACGTCGGATCATCCGGTGCTGAAGGCCTCGCGTCCAGGTCGGTACTGTTAGCTCCCAACAGACCGTCGGATAGACCGACGCTATGCCTTGACCATGGCGTCGGATCATCCGGTCTTTGAAGGCTTCGTCTTGGCGCGCCTCTGCATGAATTCAAACTAGGCGTCGGATAGACCGACGGGGTCCTCACTCAGACCGTCGGATCATCCGATGCTACTGTCTTCCTTGCTCTTCCTCTGCAACTCGTCCGACGCATGTAGAAAATGGACCGTAGGTTCATCCGACGGTACCTAGGGTTTCACCCTGTGTACCAACTCGTCCGACGATTGCACCGACGCTTGTAAATGAGGGACCATCGGTTCATCCGATGGTGTCTTCTCTTTTCCTTTTCTTGCTCGGTTTTGACCCTTTGTTTTGGCATTTTTGCATGGGGTTTTCTTGCATCCTTGGGACCTAGAAATGTCTACAAAGACATGCTCAAACAATATGGTTAGTCCCAATGATCATGTTGTCATGAATCACCAAAATCAAACTCCGAACAAATGGCATATGAGGCCATGTTCGCTACAATCTCCCCCTTTTTGGTGATTTATGACAACACAACCAAAGCAAGCATAAATTTGCTAGAATTGACAGAATTAGAACCACTTACACTTGCTTGGATGCTTACCATCATCCAAACTCCCCCTAGATCAAACTTCCCCCTTTTTGCTCTTATGTTCACATTCTCCCCCTTTGGTCTCAAATCCTTGAAATCACTTGTAAGCATCCTTGAGCCCACTTGTAAGCTTACGCCACACGCTTGCTTTGGTCTCACATTCTCCCCCTTTGGAATAAAATCTCCAAAAAGTCCAAAGCAAACGGGTCCAAGGAAACTAGCAAGATCTAGCAACCATAGCTCAAAGGAGAGATGTTAAATGCAAGGGAGAAAGCCGCATGAACCATGATCCATAAGTATGATATCAATGAAGATACCACATGTGTGAATAACTAAGGTGGATCACAAGCTCATGAGACTAACATGATACAAACTAAGCTCCCCCTAAGTGTGTGCATAAAAAGAATACCACTTGCAATACAAGGGTAGTGAGAAACAAGTGCACAACTACAAACTTGAAAGACAAGGAAGCTTAGAGCATATCATGCAAGGAGGTAGCTTAAGGGACAAGAGATAAGACAAATGGGTTCTTGTTACATTACCACTTGTAGATATCACTTGTAGTCTTTTGATCATTGCATACCTCCGGGGGATTGATCCTCTCTACCTTGTTGGCACCACATTGAGATGAGCCACTTGGAAATGATATCACTAGGTGACACCACTTGAAAGAAGCTTGTATAGAAGACACTTAGGGTACCACAAGGCTTAGGAATGTATGAGTATAGTGCCTTTGAACTTATATAGAGACATAAGCTCGCAAGGACATGACCCAATAGCATGAAGCTCATATTGCTATATTCACTCTTTTAGAGATGTTAGATCACATTGAGAGTGAAATAGCATTCTCTTAGAATGAAACACCGCACCGGAACGCGTCGCTAAGGGACTACATAAGAAAAGCTTGAAACAATGTTAGTCCCATAACCAAACCATAGGATGAGCTCCCCCTAAATGTGTGCATTTAGTGTTTTGAATCACCAACCAAATGTATGCACATTGTTTATGAAAACAATAGGGAAGCTAAACCTATAGCTTGCTCATGATGCAAAGAAATATATATGAAAACATGCACCATGAAAGAACAAGTGTAGCTTTCCTACACACTAATCAAACCATGTAGATTGCTCATGGGTTAGCACATGACACAAGCAACCTACCATATGTAAATATTGCAACAAATGCAACCTAAACAAGGCAATGGAGCTACAATGATGCAAGAGATAGGTACTAGTTTCCATTACCTCAATCGGGGAACTTGGGCAACACATGTCCAATTTGCAAGCTTGGCTTATAGGCTTGAATCTTCTCATCTTGATTGTACCAAGCCTCCCAAGTCCCCGCTCTTAAGGCCTTCAAGTGGCCTTTGGAACCCAAACCATTTGAGGCCCCTTCATGTTGGTGATGACTTCCTTGGGCACCCAAATAGGTTGGTTCCAACCTCGCTCTTCCTTCATCTTCCCAACCTTGTGTGCAACCACCTTGCCATTTGCCTTCTTCTTGATGACGTAGGTGTTGCTCTTGGTCTTGTTCTTGCGGTTGGGCTTGGTGTAGATGAGGGAGCTCTTGATGGTGGGCTTCAATTTCTTCTTTGCGCCCTTGTCCATCTTCTTGACAAATTGAGGGCATTTGTAGAACTTGTGCCCTTCTCCATGACACTTGTAGCAAGTCACGGTTGCACCCTTCTCAAGCTTCTTCACCATGGGATCACGGTTATCTTGAGAAGGTTGGACTTGGCTCTTCATGTCTTGAGAGATGTCCACTTGTTCTTCATCGTTCTTGCCCTTGCCCATCAAGTTTGCCAACCTCTCTCGGAGCCATTTCACTTCTTGCTTGAGCTCATCATTTTCCTTGCCTATGAGATAATCACATGATTCTACAACAACATTCTCATGGCAAGATGGTGAGCAAGATTCATCAATTAAATCAATGCAAGAAGTTGAAGCATCTACCTTGGAGATAGGAATTGCACAAGGGATAGATGTTTCATCAAGCTCAAAGGAATTACTTGTTTTAGTCTCATTGCTCTCAAGCTAAGATTTTAGCTCATCACACTCCTTGCTAAGCAATTTGAATTTGCACAACAAATGTTCATAATTTGTAGCAAGGGTGTCACTAAGATCATTGAGAACATTGAGTTCTTTGATTTCATTAGCTTGGTGTTCAAGCATTCCTTTTTGCTCATGGATTAGCTCAACAAGATCATTGAGAGAGGTGGTGTCGGATTCGTCATCACTTACATTGCTTTCCATACCTTTGGCCATAAGGCACATGTGTGATGATGAAGGACCTTGCATGAAGCGGGTAGTGAAGTTCTTTCTTGATTCATCGCTTGAGCTAGAAGAACTTGATCCACCACTTGTCCACTCGCGAACGGCGAAAGTTGCTTCTTGCCTTGGTCTTCTCTCCTTGACCACCTTCTTTTTGGGCTTGTGCTCAATCTTGGTGAACTTGATGTGTTGATGATGGCGCCCTTCTCTCAAGTGGATGTTGTAGCCGTACATGTTGACTTTCTTCACATACTTGAAGATCTTCTTCACGTACTCGGCCACCATAGATTCAACCTCTTCATCACTTGAGGAATATTCATTATCACCATCATCACCATCATCTTCGCTTGAGCTTCCACGAGTAGCCATCCTACTCAACATTTTCTCTTGTCGGCTTGAGAGAGCATGGCTTGTGGTTGGAGAAGATGGTTCTTGGGGCTTTTCTTGGGGCGCCTTCTTTGACTTGGGCATTAGTTGAAGCTCATGTGCCATGATCTTGCTCAAGATATGCGATGGCTTCAAATCTTCGAGCTTCTTCTCGTAGATGATTGCTTTCACCAAGTCATAGTCGGGCTTTCGGAGACTTTGAAGGATCTTGCGGTTGATGTTCAAGTCCGTGATGTCCTTCACACCTAAGGCATTAATCTCATTGACAAGCACATTTAGGCGTGAGTACATAGATTCGGCATTTTCATTAGCAAGTTGCTTAAAGCTATTGAATTCCTCAAGGAGACAACCGTAGCGTTCATTAGCAACTTCTTTTGAACCCTCATTTTGCTCCTTGATGGTTTTCCATAGCTCATGAGCATTTTCACAAGTAAAAACTCTATTGAAAACGCCTACATCTAGTGAGGACAAAATGATACTCTTAGCAATCACATCAAATTTCTTTTCCTTTCTAGTACCATTTTTCATGCCCTCATCGGTGACTCTCCAAACATCGAGGTCCCTTGCTTGGAGATAGGCCTCCATGAGAACCTTCCACCGAGGATAGCCCGTGCCATCGAAATGTGGAGCCAAACCTAAGGTATCCACCCCTTTCATTCCTCTATAGAGCAACTCACTAGGCGGTGAAGCCTAACTCGTTCCAATGAGCCGGTTTTCACAATTTACCAATCGAATTGGTGTATCCTTGTGAAGGAAGTGAGTCCCGGCTCTGATACCACTTGTAAGGAATCGGATGCCCGTTAGCCTAAGAGGGGGAGGGGGTGAATTAGGCAACTTAAAACCTTAACCTAAGGCTCACTAACTTTTACACAAAGGTAAACTAGAACATACTATCTATATGTGCCACTACGGTTGTTCTAGTGTGAAACTCCCATCCCAAAAGAAGGTTTGCAACCTATAGCCAATCCTAGCATGATACTACTCTAGGAAAGTAGAGGCAAACAAAGATTGCAATAGAGTAAATGTGGAAACGTAAAGGGGATGAGAGGAAGCAAACTCTTGACACGCGATTTATCACGTGGTATCGGTAGGCACTAAGCCACCCCTAGTCCACGTTGTTGAAGCACTCACACAAGAGTATTGCTTACCGGTCACCAAGTATCTCCCAAGAGCACCAACTTGACTTGCCACAAAGGCTAGCCACTTAGGCACTTGTCAAGCTCCCTTGGTCACCTTGATGCCGCCTCCACTAAGGAGCTTCTCCACCAAGGAAGGGGGTCTCCACGTCCCCCGCACAAAGTGTCCTCGCCGCTCCACACCAAGCCGGATGGTCGATGACGATTGCCGGTGAGCCACTTAGGCCCCAAGGCTTCCGGCGAACCTTGTACAAGCGGATTCACTCAAGAATCACCTCACAAGGTTGGCACAACCTTGCACTCACTCAGCTCTAAGCTAAGCCTAGCACTAAGCACATACACAAAGCATGCACTAGTCTAAGGATGAGCAATTAAGCACTTGGATGGATTGGATATGATCTTCAATGTGTCTTGAACTCCTCTGCACTTTCACACAATCCAGCAACCTCAAATGGGTGAGTGAAGGGGATATAAATAGCCCAAGGCATCAAACTAGCCATTGGCTAACGTCCGCTGAAAAAGGTACCGTCGGATGATCCGACGCTATGCTTTTCCAGGGCGTCGGTTCATCCGATGCCCCTCTCACGTCACGTAGCCTTTGAGCTTCTCTGACACAACTGCTCCGAATCTATGCTCCGACGCCACGTCGGATCATCCGGTGCTGAAGGCCTCGCGTCCAGGTCGGTACTGTTAGCTCCCAACAGACCGTTGGATAGACCGACGCTATGCCTTGACCATGGCGTCGGATCATCCGGTGCTGAAGGCTTCATCTTGGCGCGTCTCTGCATGAATTCAAACTAGGCGTCGGATAGACCGACGGGGTCCTCACTCAGACCGTCGGATCATCCGATGCTACTGTCTTCCTTGCTCTTCCTCTGCAACTCGTCCGACGCATGTAGAAAATGGACTGTCGGTTCATCCGACGGTACCTAGGGTTTCACCCTGTGTACCAACTCGTCCGACGATTGCACCGACGCTTGTAAATGAGGGACCGTCAGTTCATCCGACGGTGTCTTCTCTTTTCCTTTTCTTGCTCGGTTTTAACCCTTTGTTTTGGCATTTTTGCATGGGGTTTTCTTGCATCCTTGGGACCTAGAAATGTCTACAAAGACATTCTCAAACAATATGGTTAGTCCCAATGATCATGTTGTCATGAATCACCAAAATCAAACTCCGAACAAATGGCATATGAGGCCATGTTCGCTACACGTTTCTACAGTGATCGGTAATGTATGGGGACGCTTTCATGAGTGCTGGCATGAAAGGTTCGGGATGTTCTGTGATTTTCTGCAGGTACGCTAACCACGAATCGTTAGATCCGGTAACTCCTTGGTTTAGCTCTCGACTAGCTATTATAGGGACAGATTATTTGCCGTGCCACCGCACTAACTTCATGTTGACAAGAAATTGTATGTGAGAACGCTTAGGTGTGCTTGCATCATGTTAAAAATCACAAGTGAGCAGCAACCCTACAATTAAAACTTGAAGTCAAGACTTGACCAACAATCTGTCAAAAAGCATGTAGGATCCAACTAGATAACTTGTGAATAAGCTGCTGGTATGGAATTATTTTCTCGATCAATATAACAAGTTTTTCTTCAGAAATCATCTAAGAAAAAGGTTCTAAATCTTCCAAAGAGTATACCGTAAAAATTTCATAAAACTTGGTTTAACCAAACTCAGGTTAGGATTTCTTCCTAAGGTTGTTCTAGCTGTCTTTTAGCAGCAGTTCGGTTCTGAAAATTTTAGGCCCCCAAATTCTAGTTTCCAGCAAAAGTGCTAGATACAAAAGTTGCTCTAAATCTTGTTGTGGATCTGCTGTGAAAAATTCAAGAAGTCTGGGTAAAGGGAATTGAAGTTATGCTCTGTTTAGTGCAGTGCTGTTGGCTGGAATTTCTGGGTGACAGCAATCTGAATTTGTAGCTTTTTGGCCTTTTTCCTTTCGTTTTTGGCTCGACTTTTGAATACCAAACTTGTGTCGTAGTATCTCAGCAAGAATCTGGTGAAATTTGGGAATTTTTGGCTCAATAGTTTTTGAGTTACATGCATTTTTGTGCACTGTACAGAATCTGTCATTTCTCAACTCACGCTAACCAGTGGGAGTTTTGTGATGCAGATGGCTGGACGGCTTTCCTGGGAGGTTCGTCCGGACGGTTCAGTCCCTACTGACGGGTTGCACCTTGAGGGTTTTGCCCGCATCTTGTGGGATGCCCTCCGCTCGTCTGGGTACCCGACGCCTCCGACGTACGAGGCGAAGGAGACCGTGCAGCTGGGAGTGCCCCGCTGCCGTGTTCGGGTGTCTGTGCCGCTCCACCCTGACATCCTGGAGTGGGCCGACCTAAGCACGGACGTGGTGAGCGTCCGATTCTTTGGAGACGGCGGGGGAGGTGGCTGCTTTGGGAGTGCTTAACTCATTCGCGCCCGGCACCACGATGAGGTGTCCACCTCCGCGGGTGGGGCCCGCTACCGGCGGTGGACCATGAGGACCCCGCGTGGAGGCACGGTATGGGGCACATGGCCGACCTTCTGGCCGGCATGCGCCCACTCGACGTGCTGCAGGAGATGGTGCGGCGCGAGGGTGCGCTGTACCGTCTTCAGGCTCTTCGCAGCGCTGCGTCCACCGCGGTGACTGCTATCGCTCTCGACTCCGCCGGAAAGCTGGGAGTGCGCACCCACCACCTGCGCTCTCTCTCTTTTGGCTACATGGGCCTTGAGAGGGACCTCGCCAAGGCTCGACGGAGGGTTGGGCAGCTGGAGGCCCGCGAGGCCAACTGGGTGGCACGAGACGCTCAGTGGGTCAACATCCTCACTGACCGTCTCCACGCCATCGTGGGATCGGGCGGGAGCAGCGGGAGCAGCGGAGAGAGAGGAGATGGAGCAGCGAGAGAGAGCAGATGGAGCAGCTGAAGGATGAGAGGTTTGTGCACCTCCAGGCACTGATAGATATGGATGGGCAGCTTGAGGCCATGGACCAGGATATGGAGGCGGCCAACGAGCTGATCCAGATGTTGCAGCAGCCGGCTCCGCCGCCAGCCCCGGGAGCTATGGAGGGTGACCAGGACGACGCTCAGTCCATGGTGGACGACACTGAGGCTCCACCGCTGGACCTGATGGTCGAGGGTTCACCTGCTGCTAGTGCCGCCTCGGGCGGTGATGATACTTACTAGATGTTGATAGGCTAGTGTCCGTACTCATACGGGTGGCCTGATTTTGGTCCGTGAATGGGATAGGCTGACGTAGGATGAGTATTCTTTTGGGTATCCTGATTCTACCATTGACCCCTATGTAATCTAGGGTGAAGACTTGTTGAAAGTTAGGCTAAGGTGTTGTAATTAAGTCTGCTAGTGAATGCTGCGGTCTGAATGCAGCAGTATGTAATGGCCGTTTGAACCTCTTTATGGCATGATCTGGGCTGTGAAATGAATACCAAAGTTGTTGAAAATTACTTTGTGTGCATGCTCGTAAAATTTCAGTCTCGTTGCTTCGACGGTTTTGGAATTATGAATTTTTCTGTAACTGACTGCAGTCTGAAATTCAGACTGGGCAGACAAGTGGGATTTTAATTTTTCGGGCACGTTGACGTCGAAATTCAGAGTTCGGTTGAATACCAAAGTTGTAGCAAATGAAATTTTACTGCTACTGACCAAAATTTAGCATCGTTCAATAACCGAGCAGCAAGATATGAATTTTATACGGCAGAGTACTTGGGTGTCTTGTTTCTGAAATTTGTGCATGGAGGAAATGCTTTACACATGTTCTTCTTGTTTGCTCATATTGGCAAGATTATGGATATGTGGCTAACCTCCATTACCAAATTTTTTCAGATGGTGGGAGCAACACACGGAAATCCCCATGGGTTTGGTGAGGCTAGTGGTTGCAATCTGCCACCACCACCTCCCCCACCGAACATGACGCCTATGGAGACCTTCCTCCTTGCTCAAGCTGATATGATGCGCCAGATACTGCAAAATCAACAGCAGATGAATCAGCGGCGCAATGACAAGTTAGAAGAAGATCGTCGAGTGGCAACCTATGCTCAGTTCTCTGCGCTGAAACCGCTGCTTTTTCACAAAGCGGAGGAACCATTGGAAGCTGATGCTTGGCTGCGTGCTATTGAAGCCAAGCTGGATGTTCTCACCTCGCCATGCTCCGAGGAGAGAAAGGTTAAGTTTGCAGCAATGTATCTCCGTGGTCCGGCACTGCTTTGGTGGGATCACTTCAAGATGATGCAGCCAAATGGCCATGAGATCACATGGGCTGAATTCAAAACTGCATTCAAGAATCCCCACATTCCTAAGGGGATGGTGGAGAGGAAGTTAAATGAGCTCTTGAACTTGAGGCAGGGTTCTGACCCTGTAAGAATGAATTTAAGATTGCAACCCTGGGAGGGAAAGTATCCTCCAACACACTAGTCAAGAGTGTCCTGTTGCAGCTAGGTAGCAAGATCTTCCAGACCAATCTCTTAACCTTGGGGTTAGATGGAATAGATGTCATTTTGGGAATGGATTGGATGTCACATAATGAAGTACTCTTGGATATTGCTGAACGAAGGATAGAAATCGCTTCGCCTGCTATAGGTGTCTCAACTCTCTACTTACCTTTGAGGGGATCTGCTGACCCCAGTGCCTACGTCTCGATAGCCACAAGCTTAGAAGAAATCCCAGTGGTATGTGACTACCCGGATGTCTTTCCTGATGATCTACCGGGCATGCCACCGGATCGGGACATTGAGTTCGTGATTGAGCTACAACCTGGTACGGAACCTATATCGAAAAGAGCTTACCGTATGCCTCCCAAGGAGCTGGCAGAGCTGAAGACCCAACTTCAGGAGTTATTGGACAAGGGTTTTATCTGCCCGAGTTCTTCTCCTTGCGGATGTCCAGCTCTCTTTGTCAAGAAGAAAGACAGTATCTTGAGACTGTGCGTAGACTACCGCCCTCTCAATGCGGTCACCATCAAAAATAAGTACCCCCTTCCCCGCATTGACGTGCAGTTTGATCAACTGGCTGGAGCCAGAGTCTTCTCCAAAATTGATCTTAGGTCGGGTTATCATCAGATAAAAATTTGGCCTTGTGATATTCCTAAGACTGCCTTCTCCACATGTTATGGACTGTATTTATATCTGGTTATGTCCTTCGGTCTCACTAATACACCTGCCTACTTCATGTACCTCATGAACTCAGTATTCATGACTGAACTGGATAAATTCGTGGTGGTTTTCATCGATGATACTTGGTCTATTCCAAGAACGAAGAGGAGCATGCGGAACATCTTCGCATTGTTCTTCAACGTTTGAGAGATCATAAACTTTATGACAAATTCTCCAAATGCGAATTCTGGTTGGATAGTGTCAAGTTCTTAGGGCACACCATATCTAATGAAGGTATATCCGTGGATCCAAGTAAAGTGCAAGAAGTGATGGAGTGGAGACCGCCAAAGTCCGTCCATCCAATTAGAAGTTTTCTTGGATTGGCTGGGTATTACCGTCGTTTTGTCCCGGATTTTTCTAGAATTGCCAAACCTATGACTGAATTATTGAAGAAAGGAGTCAAATTCATGTGGGACGAGAAATGTGAGAATGCTTTCCAAACTCTAAAAAACGGTACCTAACTTCGCCGGTGTTAGCTCAACTTTGATAACTCCAAGCCATATGAAGTTTCTTGTGATGACTCGGGCACAGTGTCCGGGCCGTGTCCTTATGCAAGAAAACCGAGTAATCGCCTATGCTTCCCGAGCACTCCGCCCTCACGAGAAGAATTACCCAACTCACGATCTCGAGTTAGCAGCGGTTGTTCATGCCTTGAAAATCTGGAGGCATTATTTAATGGGAACCCGTTGCAATATCTACACCGATCACAAAAGTCTCAAGTACATCTTTACCCAGGCTGATTTAAATATGCGTCAAAGGAGGTGGTTGGAACTTATTAAGGATTACGATCTTGAAGTGCACTACCACCCCGGCAAGGCAAATGTAGTCGCGGATGCTCTCAGTCGTAAGAGTCACCACTACTGCTTGTCCACCGAATCTTATAGGGATACCTTGTGCAGCGAGCTAAGTAAATTACACCTGGAAATTGTTCCTCAGGGCATGTTGAATACCATCTCGGTAGAATCTGTCTTGTGGGATAAGTTAGTAATGTCTCAAGCCAGGGACGAGGGAATCAAAACCATTAAACAGAGGTTGTCTCAAAATGATCCGAAATACACGTGTTTTCGACAAGACACCAATGGTACAGTATGGTTCGGGCAGCGTCTAGTTGTCCCGGAAGATCCTACCCTCCGGAAGGAAATTTTGGATGAGGCTCATCTCTCCAAATTCTCAATCCACCCCGGGAGTAGTAAAATGTACCAAGATTTGAAAGGGAATTTCTGGTGGTCCAACATGAAGGTCGACATAGCAAAGTATGTTTCTGAATGTGACACATGTTCTAGAATCAAGGCAAGCCATTTAAAAACAGCGGGTACTCTCCAACCTTTGCCCATACCATCTTGGAAGTGGGATGACATCAGCATGGATTTTATTGTGGGATTGCCGCTCACATCCAGAAATCACGATTCTATCTGGGTCGTGGTGGATAGGTTAACCAAAACTGCACACTTCATTGCCGTTAACAGCACCTACTCAGCCAAAGACTATGCAGAAATATATATTGACCGCGTCGTGCGACTACACGGGATTCCTAAGATTATCATTTCTGATCGAGGTCCTCAATTTATATCTCGTTTTTGGGAACAATTACATGAAAGCTTGGGAACCAAGCTAATCCGTAGCTCAGCCTATCATCCTCAAACGGATGGACAGATGGAAAGAGTCAACCAAATTGTGGAAGACATGCTCCGGGCATGTATCATTCACTTCGACAAGAGCTGGGACAAATGCTTAGCACTGGCAGAATTTTCTTACAACAACAGCTATCAGGCTAGCTTGAAGATGGCACCTTTTGAGGCTCTTTATGGGCGAAGATGCCGCACCCCTTTAAACTTGTCGCAAGTAGGAGAGCGAAAGTTCTTTGGACCCAATTTAGTTGAAGAAGCCGAGGAGAGAGTCGAAGTAATAAAAGAAAACTTAAAAGCCGCACAAATGAGACAAAAGAGTTACCATTACAAGGGAAAACTGTAAGGGAATACCAAGTTGGCGAAAAAGTGTATTTGAGAGTTTCACCAACAAAAGGAGTACAAAGATTTGGAGTCAAGGGGAAGTTAGCTCCAAGATACATTGGCCCTTATGAAATTACTGAGGTTTGTGGACCCGTTGCTTATCGCATTCGCCTACCCGAGCGGTTTGCTGCTATACACAACGTGTTCCACGTGTCTCAATTGAGAAAGTGCGCCGATGAACCTGAACTGAGAGTTATCAATGAAGCCAACGCATGGATACAACCAGATCTTTCACTAGTGGAACATCCGATGCGGATTCTTGACACAAAGGAGAGGAAGACGAGGAGGAAGTCGGTGACCATGTACAAAGTCTTGTGGAGTCATCATATAGAGGAGGAAGCCACACGGGAAACTGAACACTATCTTAACACTCATTATCCAGGATTTCTACAAGTCCAGAACCGTAAGTGACCTTGCCCCCTAACCCTTGCTTTTAAATTTCGATCTCGGGACGAGATCCTTGTTAAGGGGGGTAGGCTGTAACATCCCTGATGTTTATTTTTTCTTATGACATCACCTAGCCTTAATAATCAAGATTGAGTAGCCTCTAATCATGTGTAACATAGGGAGTCACACTTTTGCACAAAGAACCTTGGTCAACACCCTAATCTGTTGTCAAAGCCCAAGTGCTTTTTAAGGCTAAATTGGTTTTCCTGCGCGTTCTCAAAATTTTCCTATAGAACTTCAAAATCGACCAACAGCAAAGTTTCTTAGTTTTTTCCGGGAACACATTTCATTCCATTGATGGCATTTCAAATTTTTGAACTTTCCGACGGCGAGGGACACGCGTAGGCCATCGTGGCCGGGCCCACGCCCCTACGCCCGCACGCTGCGCGCGATCGCGCGCGCGCGCGCGCGTCGGCGAGCCGTGCCGTGTGCGCCGTCGCCGTTGCCGTGGCCACGCGCCGTGCCCCGCACGCCGGGGCCCGGCCCGCCCACGCCGACCGGCTCGCATGCACGCCCTTAGGCACCCCCGATGCCCCACGCAACTCCCCCCGCGCTCGCATTGCTCGGGCGCCGAACCGCGCCGCTCCCCGCGTCCGCCGCCGCCACCGCGCCGAGCTCGCCGGTGCGCCCCGCCATCCACCGCATCCACTCGAGCCCAAGCTCCACGCTAGCCTTCACACAGACCCCTGGAATGCTCCCGTGCACGCGCATTGGTCGGCCGACCCGCCAACTCGCCGGCATTGTGGTCGCCACGGCCGTCCGCCGCACCCCTCACCGCCGACCATCGCCGGAGTCGTCTTCCGCCAAACCAACCCCGCCAATCGATTGAGGGTGAGTCCAAACCCCACCATAGCCGCTTTCTCGCCGGAGTCCAGCCGCCCCTCGCCGCCGGCCAGCCTTGTGCCACCGCCAGGGACCCGATTGTAATCTTAGTTTTGGATCGGAGGGCCTGTCTGCAAAAAGACATCTATAGATTTAGGGTTAACAAGCTGAACCTTGTAAAATCGATATAAAATCACAGGAAAATCGTAAAAATGAACACTCAACTGTTCTGGAATCCTTGTGAAGAAACCTAACTTTTCTAGAAAGGAAGTTTTTAAATTTCAGAGTAGTTTTTAAATGAACTTGAATTGATTAGTTTGAGTAAATTTGAAATAACTTGAAATGTTTAAATGATCTGCATGTGAATTTTGGATATGTTGTCAATAATAGCATTCCTGACCTTGTGTAGAAAGATGGCACTGAAATCATTTGTGAAACTTCAGTTATGAATTTATATTGATTTCAGCATGTTCTCCATTTATGAATTGTTTAGAATTATCTGTTAGTCAAATGCCTTTCAACTTGCTCCTGTAGCTCTGCAATGCATAGTAGTGTGTTTCATAAATCAGAGATGAATTTTAGGCTTGTGTAAAATGCCCTGCTAATTTATGGTTGCTATTTTGTGTTAAATTCAAATCCATATTTCTGCTGCAGCTATGAGTGTAATTTTTGGTGTGTGAGCTAAATATGTCCCTATCATGCTGTGTGCCAAGTTATAGCTTCAGATTCTGAGCATCTTGTGCTTTATGATTTATTCATGCTTCTACTACCTTAAGTTTGTTATTTTTGTCATAATTGTTTGGTAATGTTGTTTTGCCTAATTTTGGTCAGAAATATATGTCTTGCTGATATGTGCATGCTGGTGAAAATTTATGTTCAATTTGGGTATATGTTTTTGCCAAAATTAATTTCCTAAGTCAACAAGCTTAACATGGGTCAGATAAAGGGAAAACAAACTTGTCTCCACATGCAATTTAAATTCCAAACTTGAAACGTGTGAAACCATGTCTAAACAACCCAAAACACTTTAATGAAGTTCACTTAGCTAACGGGCTTAGATGTGCACACAATCACCATCAAACAAGAATGAACTTTCACACCCATCCATTGTTCTAGTGAAAAACAGTTAATTGAAAACTTGTTAAGGTGAATATGACCAACAAGAACCCCTGTGTTTATCTCTAAATTCAGAACTGAATTTACCTACTTAAGTTGTATACTTGAATCTTGATGCATCTGCATGTCGTATAGCACTTCCTGACGGGAACTACGAGCTGGTGCCTGAGTCTGAGGGAGAACCAGCCGAGGGAGACGTGAACGTGGTGGAAGTGCATCAAGACCCGAACCAAAGTTCGAAGGATCTCGCTTCTGACTTTGCCAGCGAAGGCAAGCCCCGGAGCATAACCTACTTTTGTTAAACTCCTGCAACTATTCTTTTTATGCAATGTTTGTGCATTTACGTTCAGGAGTTGACTTGAAACCTTAGATGCATGATTTTAGGTTCCTATGTTTTATACTAGCCTGTTAGGTCGCTAGTTGCCATGCTTAGGACCACGGTAGAAGTCGAGTGATGACTATCACTCGCGAGCTATATGTCTCTTATGTTGGAATCATAAGATTGTTGAACTTATCTGCTCATGTGGTAAGAGCATGGGACTGACTCCGGTCAGTGGATGTCTGTGGTTAAGCTTTTGAACGTACTAAGCATTTGTCGGGAATGGGACCGGTAAGCCTAGTACTTTCCTGATCTAGCAAGGGAACTCTCTACCACTACACCCGGGAGAGATCCCCAGATACTAGGCAGTGGTGCGTCGGTGGATCTGGACGGTCAGATACCGTGGCTGGATAACCTCGTACCAGGGACTTTGGACTTGATCCCGAACTGAGGACGGTTGGGAACCGCCTGGTTGGTGTATACCCCACCCCTTTGGTTTTATTTGGCTTTCTTGGGGTATGCATTCTCCCGTATGTTTAGGTCCACCTTGCAAGGTTACTAACCGATCGATCGTCGGCCTCTCACCGTTATCTGAGACTGCTTAACCATTCACTCTATGTCCCTTAATGTTGGAATTGAGAAGGAACTTGTATACTTGTTAACTTGTATTGTACAACTTTTGCTTGAATTAGTTGGCTAACCTAGTAATGGTTAAAAGAATAGAATGTGAGCCAAAACTTGAATGTAAGGACATATTCTTTGTTACTTTTCAGCAAAACAAACCACCAGCCATAAAGCATTGCATGTCTAGAGGGTTGGTGATTTTTCCTAATCACCCGGCGGGTAAGTCTTGCTAAGTATTAGCATACTCAGCCTTGCTTTTGTTGCTGATTTTCAGGTGATGATTTGTGTGATGATGGCTCTCCGTGGCCTGGTTCTCTCCCACCCGGTTGGGAATACGAGTGGGAGGATGACAGTGCTTAGTGGCATCACAGATGGCCTCATGTGATGTTACTTATGTCGTGTAGTGTTTAATTCTGCTGTGTTTCGAACTCTGAACTGTTTACTGTTATGCAAAAGACTTGGTTTGTAATAATGAACCTTTGAAGGATGTTATGTAATAACTCGTGACTGGTTTGCCTCTGGACTCGCCTTCGTGTGAGTTTGTTGTACAAATGTCAATCCTGTGACGTAAGTGATTTACCGGGTACAACCCGGCAGAGACGACGGGTTACTTCTGTATTATTGCTTAATGACCCAGAGGAGGGGTTT
The DNA here is from genome assembly GCA_947561735.1 of Cenchrus americanus. Lineage (NCBI taxonomy): Eukaryota > Viridiplantae > Streptophyta > Magnoliopsida > Poales > Poaceae > Cenchrus > Cenchrus americanus. The sequence goes on along the minus strand of OX387242.1, from coordinate 155,597,673 downwards.
AGGAGATAATGTGGAAGTAATTTGAGCGGTTTTGTCACAAGATCTCCCGGGTCAGTCTAACCGCCCAGGGGGCGGTCTGACCGCCTTGGCCGCCGGCGCCGAGATGCTTCGAAGCGGAGGACACGCGTCGGGATCGCAAGGCTTGCGTCGAGGCTAAGCAGGTTGCGGTCGCTGGGCATCCGTCCGATGGTGAAGACATGAAGACTTCCAAATCCGCCCTCAAGGGGCATGTATTCCTAGTTATTAGTGAAGGGTAGTATAGTCTTTTGGGTGCCTCCATATATACTCATTGAGTGGGTGGATGGCAGCCAACTCTTGGAACCCTAGCTCATTTGGTTTTTCCATTTTCGTTCTCCATTTTCCTTAGGTTTTTAGAGGACTAGCTTGAGAGCTTCATGTGAGATCTAGAGAGAGGGATGGATGTTTGGGTGGCAAACTAGACCTTGTACGAACCTTTCATGGTATGTATAGATGGTTCGGCGTTGTTCATCATGGTGGTTTTCCCGTCTCTTTTGTGGTGATTTTCGGAGCTATTTGTTGGCGGTGTTTTGAGGACGATTTCTTGGGGTTTTTGGTGGGTGTCACGTATGATGTTCTTGTGCCTCATTGGCTGGTGACTTTGCCCCCAAATCTCCTTTGAATCGGACTCGATTTGGTGGTTTCTCGAGTTGGGCGAGTTCTTGTCCTAGAGAGGCAACTTCTTCGATTCCTCTTGATTGTGAGCGTTTCGAGTTGATTCCTTTGAGGTAGAGGTTGCCCAGGAGGTAACCCAGCTATTCCCGAAGTTTTGCTGCAATCCGTGGAGTGATTTGGGAGATCGGGCGCGAGGAAGTTGAGGTTTGACCCGCGGGTTCTCTTTCTGGAAGGGGCGGTCTAACCGCCTTGCAGGGGCGGTCTAACCGCCCGGGTGTTTCCGGGGTCGAAGTTTTGTTTCGCCGGATTTTCCTCTGTGAGTTTGTTCGCCTTGATCAGAGGAGTGTCTGGGTGAAATTTGGGGTCGTTCTCGTGTTGTTTGCTAGGTGTTCTTGGTTGGAGTTCGTTGCTGGGTACAGGAGGTTAGACCGCCCCTGGTAGTCGGTTTAACCACCCCTAGGCCCCTGGGTGGAGTTTTGGTTTTCGCCAAGATTTTCTGGTATCAAGCATGGCCTTGACCAGAGATCTTTGTTGGTGAAACTGTGGTGAGTTTTGGTGCTCGGAAGAGGCGTTTCGGAGGATTTCTTGGTTACCAGGTGGAGGCGGTCTAACCGCCTCCTATACCCAGTCTAACCGCCTCCCTCTGGTTAGCCAGATTTCGAGTTATTTTCACTGTCGTTGGTGCGTGTGTGTTGTGGTTGCTGGTTCCTAGGACTAGTAGCACTCCAGGGGCTACGTGGTTTTGGCAAACGTAAGGTAGAAGTACGACCGAGCTAGTTCGTCTTGTCGGAGTTTCAATCTCCCTCGAGAAGAATTTTTATCGGCTCCCATTCACTCCCCCCTCTCTGGTCGCCTAATCGGTCCTTCAACTTTGAAGCCCCCTCTCTCATCTTCACTTATATATTTTCCTTTCTTCATATATACCTAGGGAAGTCCCGGGTAGGAGATGATCCAGGTTCCTTGTAATATCCGGTCTCAAAGAGATAGCCAACATGGAGAGGTAACACCCCGAACCAATATATCCCGAAGTCGATGTTGCTTCACAACACCACCGGTTGATCATGAGGTGAGTGGGGTCGATTGGCTGCCTGACAAAGCCGAGTAAAGCCAATTCAACTCCGTGTTGGTTATCTTTGTTTCTCGCATTCTCCCAAAAATCCACTTGCACAAAAGTGACACACTTGGATGATGGGGTTCCAGATAGTATTTCTTCGTTGATGGTCTCCTCCCGTGATCATACTCCAAAAACATTCCCATGTGCCTTCATGCACATCCACTTGTTCCGGAGCTCCCTTTTGAAAATAGGAGACACTCGCCCATGGGTCTACGATACTAGAACATGCAATCGTTTTGATCATGAAAACCAATCTAATCTATCAGGGGTTGTGACCACGGTTTCGCCCTTTCCCTCCTCTCATACTCTCACTACGCGAAGGTATTCATGACTAGACCTATGATGGTCACGGTGTAAGATGATAGATAGATAATCCAACAAAGTGTGATTACATCTCAAGATCGATTGCAACCCATGGATGAAAGGAGATTACCCCATCAAGGTGCTAGAAATAGCATCGTTGATCAAGGTTACCCTTCCGACGGTGTCTTCCTTCTTCTCCACGTGTGGGCTCCCTCCAAACGGAATGAGAGACTCAGCACTCCTTCATTAAGGGTAAGCGCCATGGTCATGAGAATTTCCTAGGCGAATTCCTTGTGGGTGTTTGCCGACACTCCGTTAGAGAATTGCACCGGTGTCCCGTATGAAAACCCAATATGTGGAGAGCTTGGTTGTCGAAGTCAACGTTCGCTACAAGCCTCTACTCAAGGCGAGCGAGCTTCTTCTCCTCCTCTTCCGTCATGATGACATACCCCTCGGAATACCGTGGAGCGTATGGAGGTGGAGTGGATGATCGTGTCGAGTGGAGAGCTCGGACGAGCGGCTCCTCTATATGTCCTCGAGGTTTGGTGAACCTCATGAACGAGTTTCGTGTAGCCCTCATGCCACCGAGGCGAAGAGTGTGGTTCCTCCTCGGCGGTGCCGTGTCCTGCTCCATACTCCGAGGAAACTTGGAAACCGAGTGCCTCCTCGAAGAGGTTGATGGCTTAGACGACGATGATCCCTTCTTCTTCGGTGAAAAGGCTTGTAGTTTTCTTCCATGATTGCAGCACTCTCCCTCACAATTAAATATCCGGGGTTTTCAACTGGTAACAAGGTACACAAATATTATTTTCGAGTCTGGACTTTAAGTGGATTAAGGATGTGATTTGTTGCACGAAACAAGCGAGGTGGATGGCTAAGTCTAAGGTGGTTCCGGACTACAAACTAGAGCACACGAAAAAGATGGATGGGAGACTTACCTCTCTCCTAGCTCGGTTCTTCTCCAGCGCACTCATGCTTGCTTTATTGCTTTGTGACCGTGTGCACCTTCCAAATGTTCTCGTACACTCCTTTGCTTGTATTATTGCTCCTTCCACTTGATGTTTTCGCTTGACTCACTTCCATACTCCCTTGCCTCACATGCGTCCATGATATTCCTACAAAACGAGGCCTTGGCTGCCCCCCCATGCTTGTACTTTGCATGTGGTTTGATAAAATATGTTGGAGGGGCATCCCGTGATGTATCATGGTACATGTATGGTTAGGTTAACTAGATTGCCACCCTCTAAGCACGTTTTAATGCTAAGCACCCCTCTAATTTCGAAAATAAAAATAAAATCAGATATATTAATGAGTTAAAATATAAATTTATAGAATTTTTTAAAGCATTAAAACAAATGTAAGTCGAAAAATATTTCCGACTACTTTTATATCGGTCTCACCGGTATAGTTTGCTTCCATTAGTTGAGAGCAAGCTTTTCCTGGCCTGATCATGGGGGCATAGGTTTAGGTTCTAATTTTGATTAGATAAGAGAGATTTTGAATGAAATAAAATTTAATGAGGCTTAGAAAAATTCTAATCTTAGAGAAACCAAGGATATGGATTTTTAAACCAACAAAAAAAATCAAGTTTCTAGGTCCACGCGAGTCCTACCACGTGCTGAAATTTAAATAACATCTAGATACAAGTCGTGGCTCTACTCGTGTGTTTTTAGCATGAAAACAAGTCAACCACAACATCATAAAGAGGATGAAAGGGTGAGTTAGGTTCTGAATTACTTTGGTTTTGGTTTCTCGAAAAGAAGCAAACAACATAGGATGGTTCATGTAAAGGGTTTATGATCAAGCAAAATATTCAACCAAGAATTATGTCTCTAACATTGTTCAACCATTCCAAGTCTAATGTTTTGCGTAGTAAAATTCAAAACTAAATTATTAAAAAGACTCGAAAAACCTGGAATCGGGTTGTCCTCCCGGTAGCTTATTCTTGACTCGACGAAACGGGTTGCCTCCCGCCTAGCGCTTCGTTCATAGTCCATGGCTAGACTTCTTCACTTGATTACTCTGGATCAACGCTCTTTGTGGACGTTGCAATCTTGGGTACCCACTTCCGCACCATCTTGGGCACAGGCTTATTCTTCGGCTTAGTCATATTTTTGGTCTTCACAGGCTGGCATTGTCCTTTGGTCTTGACGGATGCAACAACTTCCTTCATGTAGTGGCTCGGCATCTCAAACTCCGGTCCTTCGGTCGTGATCTTCATGGTCTCCTTAGTGTGATCCTTTATCTCTCCCGAATGAGTTTGAGTAGCCTTCGCCGTCTTGGGACCTTGGGGTTGTCTCGGATATTCTCCTTTGTCACCCATCGGTTGTCCGGCAAGTTGTCCCACTTGCGTCTCTAGCATCTTCATCACGATGAACTCTTCACGTATAGAGCTTCCAAACTTCGTCACCTTGCCATCTAAATTCTTCAATATTTTCTCCATAACCTTGAACTTAGTGACGGCGTCCTCTTGGACATGGTCGTGCTCCTCACAATCCTCGCATGTGGATCTTGCCTTGGCAGCCTTTAGGTGTTGAGCTTCTTTCTCTATCTCCATCTTCTCCATCCTCCTCTTGATCTTGAACGGCCTTCCGGTGTCTTGAAGGTTTATGATAGGTAGATCAACGATGTCCGGGGTGCATAGCTTTATCTCGCGCTCAGGTTGTTGAGGTTGATCTTCCTTTGGACTTGGAGGTGGTGATTCCCGTGGAGATTTTGACGGTCCTTCGACTTTGGCTTTTGGATCTAGGGTTTCCAACCCTTTAGCTTGTGTTGCACGTCCCCTTTGCCTGTAAAGTTTTCCTGGATCATCGACAAAAAAAAGTTTAGGTTTCTTGGAGAGGCAGCCAACCATCTCCGGTTAGGGTTAGCTATAAAACAAAAATCTAAAAAGAAAAATTAGGGTTAATCAAAACTAGATTAGATTGATTTTTTTTCTTTTTGAGGATGATCAAACTTAAAAGATGCAAAAGAAAATCAAAATAAAAACTGAAAAATAAGCGATACTAGATTGGATCTTGATTGCTTGTTCCCCGGCAACGGCGCCAGAAAAAGGGGCTTGTTGACGGTTAATGGTTGTATAAAAGTTCGTTTAGACTTGCAAGCAGACAAGTCTCCCGTCGTAGTCAAGGGACCCTTCTTCCCTCGACTGGTGAACCCAAGGTATCGAATCCGTGGAACAATGTGCAACGCAAGGATTCAATCTAGTAAAGCAAGGAAAGCTATCTAATGAAGAAGCAAGTTGCATCTAATCTACTAACTCATAAAGAAAATGAATCTAATCTAATCTACTAAAGAGGTAGCAAGAGAATGCAAGAGATAACCGATCTAGACAGTCTAGATCATGCTTATGTTGTAGCTCCAAACAAGATAGGTGAAGATATAAAAGCAAATCTCATCAAAAGCATGTTTAAATCGTGGCCTCCCATCCGACTCCGAAAACGCCCGCCTTTCGGAACCCCCGTTCTGTCACAACGTATCCCTACTCATGCGGGTAGTCTAGGGCGAGTTCGATAAGAACAAGTTGAAATCACTTGGCCAGTCCAGTATGCACCTCTAGCCACCACGGCTACAAGAGCACCCTATGCAATCTAGCTATAGAATAGATTGGGGAATAAGCAAAACCAAGAAGAAAACAAAATCATCAGGAAGGCACTTGATCGCTAGAAATTGGATTCACTTAAAGACTTCACCATGAATGATTACATGAACAAGATCACCACCGGGATCCTACCTCGATCTTGATCCTTGCTCTGGAGCTCTGACGTGGTCTTCCATGCAAGGTTCCCACATCGGCTAGGGAAACCCTAGACAACTAGCACGACCCTCATCTCCGAGATGGTGTCCCTCAAGCTTCTCTTCTCCTCGGCGGCGGATGACGAATTGATTGATGCGTGGCTCTCGGTCAGGGGGCTATAAATAGCCCGAGAGGCATCTAGGTCAAAGGGGGGCCGACTGGGCCTCGGAACAGGCTGGGCCGACTGGCCTGGGCCCATCCCGGCCCAGTCTGTGACCTTCTTCGTCTGGTATTGCTTCCCGAGACTTCTAGATCCTCTCCCCTTTTGAATGTGGGCCCTTGTCGTCGGTTTCTCTCCGAATTGGACGAAGCTCCTTGTCTTGCAAGATTCAGCACTTTTCTGGCTAGGTCCTCGGAGTTTCTCATCTTCTCGGGCTTGATCCTTGGGCTCTTGGAGTCATGTTCACTTCATTGCTTGACTTGTACCGAGCTTCAAGGTCTTGTCATGAGGTGCTTAATGAACTTATCCCGGAAGTCTTGCTTTCAACGTTAAAACCCTGCATAAACACTTAACTCCAAAACCAACATGCACAAGTGAGGACCATGTGTGGTTCGAGTACCGGTGGATGGTCGCTTCCTTGTGTGATGAGTGATTGACAACGTTGTGTGGACTGATTCTTGGCTAAAGTATTGCAGGTGCAGGTTGCGGCTTGACTCGTGTTGGTGCAAGTGAAGAACAAGAGCGAAAGGTCGTCGCTGGTGAGGCCTCCAGGTGTGGAGAAGACAAGTAGGCTTCGTTCGTGGGACCCGGTGGCCAGTGGGGTCAAGTGCGGGTGGCATGAACAACAAGATGAAGTCGTGAACGGCTTCTTGGTAGAGCCTCAAAACCAAGGGCGAGCCGGGACAACGTGGGAGCCGAGTCATGAGTGGAGATTGGCGGAGGCTACACCGAGTTCGCGGGGTTTGCAGTGGTTCACCAGAAAACCACTGGGTTACTCGGTTGAGCCACAAAACCAAGGCCGAAGACTCGACGAGGACGTGCGGCCACCCAGGCCGGTTCAACTGCCTGGGAGGGGCGGTCAGACCGCCTGGGGCCAGTCAGATCTCCCGGACCGGTCTAACCGCCCAGGGGGGCGGTCGGCCGCCACGGGGCCGCCGGCGCCGAGATGCTTCGAAGCGGAGGACACGCGTCGGGATCGCAAGGCTTGCGTCGAGGCTAAGCAGGTTGCGGTCGCCGGGCATTCGTCCAATGGTGAAGACATGAAGACTTCCAAATCCGCCCTCGAGGGGCATGTATCCCTAGTTATTAGTGAAGGGTAGTTTAGTCTTTTGGGTGCCTCCATATATACTCATTGAGTGGGTGGATGGCAGCCAACTCTTGGATCCCTAGCTCATTTGTTTTTCCATTTTCGTTCTCTATTTTCCTTAGGTTTTTAAAGGACTAGCTTGAGAGCTTCATGTGAGATCTAGAGAGAGGGATGGATGTATGGGTGGCAAGCTAGACCTTGTACGAACCTTTCATGGCATGTATAGATGGTTCAGCGTTGTTCATCGTGGTGGTTTTCCCGTCTCTTTTGTGGTGATTTTCGGAGCTCTTTGTTGGCGGTGTTTTGAGGAAGACTTCTTGGGGGGTTTTTGGTGGGTGTCACGTATGAGGTTCTTGTGCCTCTTTGGCTGGTGACTTTGCCCCCAAATCTTCTTTGAATCGGACTCGATTTGGTGGTTTGTCGAGTTGGGCGAGTTCTTGACCTAGAGAAGCGATTTCTTCGATTCCTCTTGATTGTGAGTGTTTTGGGTCGATTCCTTTGAGGTAGAGGTTGCCCAGGATGAACCCAGCTATTCCCGAAGTTTTGTTGCAATCCGTGGAGTGATTCGGGAGATCGGGCGCGAGGAAGTTGAGGTTTGACCCGCGGGTTCATTTTCGGGAAGGGAAGGTCTAACCGCCTGCAGGGGGCGGTCTAACCGCCCTGGGTGTTTCCAGGTCGAAGTTTTGTTTCACCGGATTTTCCTATGTGAAATTTGGGGTCGTTCTCGTGCTGTTTGCCAGGTGTTCTTGGTCGGAGTTTGTTGCTGGCTATAGGAGGTTAGACCGCCCCTGGTAGCCGGTCTAACCACCCCTAGGCCCCTTGGTGGAGTTTTGGTTTTCGCCAAGATTTTCTGGTAGCTAGCATGGCCTTGACCAGAGATCTTTGTTGGTGAAACCGTGGTGAGTTTTGGTGCTCGGAAGAGGCGTTTCGGAGGATTTCTTGGTTACCAGGTGGAGGCGGTCTAACCGCCCCCTATACCAGGTCTAACCGCCCCCCTCTGGTTAGCCGGATTTAGAGTTGTTTCCGCTGTCGTTTGTGCGTGTGTGTTGTGGTTGCTGGTAGAGTTTCTTCCTAGGACCAGTAGCACTCCAGTGGCTAAGTGGTTTTGGCAAACAGAAGGTAGAAGTGCGGAGCGTGTGATTTCAGGGGTACGACCGAGCTAGTTCGTCTTGTCGGAGTTTCATTCTCCCTCGAGAAGAATCTTTTTATCGGCTCCCATTCACTCCCCCCCCTCTCTGGTCGCCTAATAGGTCCTTCAAGTGGTATCAGAGCCGGTTCGGGTCTTTGTTGACTCTGACCAGTCTAAGATCCAAGGATGGCGTACCAGGAACGGGGTTCGGGTCCTCCACATTTCGATGGCAAGAACTACCAGATGTGGAGTAAGCGGATGGGTGCGTTCCTCCGCGGAAAGGGTCAGATCCTTTGGGATGTCACGGTGGACACAGGCTATGTCCAGCCGATGGACTTCCTCGCTCCAGGATCGAGGGACAGATTCGACGCCAACAATAAGGCGGTCGACTACTTGTTTCGTGCTTTGTGTCAGCCTGAGTTCGATCGGGTGCACACCGAGCACTTGGCTTGTAGAATTTGGACGGTGTTGAAGGAGGCTCATGTTGGGAATACCCAGGTTTAGGCACGGATGTATGCGACCTACCGGAGATAGTACGAGAACTTCACTCATCTCCCCGGTGAGTCAATCGATGCCTTGTTTCAGAGGTTCACGGTGGTTGTGAACAACATGAGGGCCAATGTGGACGTGCTCCCGTACGATGATCATGATAGAGTGGTCAAGCTCTTACACTCTTTGGATCGTACGATATGGGGCGGAAAGTTCGAGGCCATTGTGGAGTCGGAGAAGTATGACACTCTGACCGTGAACGAGCTGTTCTCGAAGCTCAAGTCGGCTGAGGTCGATAGGGGCATGACTGCCAAGCTTGAGGGTCCGACTGATTCCCATAGTCTTGCCCTCGTTGGTGGTTCGAAGGGAAAGGATAACACTAACCCATCCACCAGGATGTTCTCTTTTTCCTCTTTGATGTCTATGCCCGAGGAGGAGTTTGATGACTTTGGAGAGGACGAGTTGGCACTGTTGATGAGGAGGTTTGAGAGGCTGCACGAGAACCGGGTGAACATGAGGAGGAACACGAGGACGTGCTTCCAGTGCGGCAAGCCGGGACACTTCGTCGCCGACTGCCCGGAGAAGATCGAGAGCAAGGACGGCTACAAGCACAAGCAGAGGAACGATGGCAAGTACCGGTCGAGGCGCGACCACAAGAGCAAGCACAAGAACAAGTACAAGGACGAGCGACGATCGAGGAAGAAGGAGAGCTGAGGCAAGGCCCGAGCGATGGTTGGAGCAAGCTCGAGCAGCAGTGAGGATGAAGGTGATCGTCGCAAGAACAAGAAGTCGTCCAAGAACCTGAGCGGGCTGAGCTGCTTCGCGAGAGACGGCTTCTGCACCATGGCGTTGAGCTCCGGCAGCAAGAAGAGTACACAGAGTGACTCGGACTCTGAGTCCGACGATGAGGTGCGTGATGAACTTCCCTTCTTGCGCCAGGAGAATGAAAGGCTTGGCACTTTGCTCGATAACCATGATGACATGCTTAGAGAGGCCAAGAAAATGAGAAAAGAGCCTAGGGCTTCACTCGTGGATGCTAGGACTAGAGTGGCTGAGCTAGAGACACAGGTGCTTGATAGCAAGCTTGAGATTGATTCCCTTAAGGCTAGCCCTGTTGTTTCGGATGAGAATGATTGTGTTGATTGCTCCATATTTCTTGCTGATCTTGCTTTGTTTAAGGAGAAGCATGCCTCCAAGTGTGAGGAACTAGATGTGCATAGGGTTGAAGTGGGCGAGCTTAAGTCTAGACTGCTTTGCTAGGTGCTTGCACTTCTTGCCCTGTTTTGCATGCTAAGATTGATGAGATGCATGCATACACTAGTTCTCTTGAGGCTAAATTGAAGGAACCCATGCCTACATCATGCTCTACCTGTGAAATGCATGCTTTGAAAAATTTGGAACTTGCACATTATGTTGATCGTTTGCAGGATGAGAATGGTGACTTGAGGAAGTTGATGGGTTGGTTGTCTGGTCATGAGCCTCAGTTGAGGATGATGATCGAGGCATTTAAGAGCGGGGATGGTGAGGGACTTGGGGCAAACAAGGTTGGTGAGGGAAGTGGAGAGAATATCCCGAGCCACCAAAAACCCACCACAAAAATGATTTCCCTCCAAAACCCAACCATCTTAGGAACCGACTAGACACAACCCCAGCTCCACCCATATTTCCTACACCCACAAATGATCTCCGAAGGCCTATCAAGTTTGTGAGCACTCCCGGGAAAGTGTTCTTTGGGAAAGTGAGTGAGAAAGCTAGTGAGGAGAAATCGGTGGAGGAATTGAGAGGAGAGAAACCAAGTGAGCAGCCCCAATCCAAGCCTAAGCCGAAGCTTGTGAGGTTCCATTGTGGCTATTGTGGGAAAGAAGGCCACAAGGATGAGTTTTGCTTCAAGAGGAAGCGAGATGAGAGGATGGCTAAGGAGTGGGTGAACAAGGATAGGTACAACCCTTCCCATGGTGTACCTAAGCCTCGTATGCCACTGCCCAGGGGTAAAGCTGTGGTGAGAAGTGTTCCGGCATGGGGAGATGCGAGTTCCCGCAGCCGAGGAGCAGTCCTAGAGGGGGCGGTCAGACCGGCCTGGCTAGGCGGTCGGACCGGCCCAGCCCAGAGGGGAGCGGTTAGACCGGCCTGGCTAGGCGGTTTAACCGCCCCCCCCCCTGCGGGCGGAGTGGTTACCGAGGTGGTGTTCGTGGTGGTAGTTATGATAGGAAAGATGGCTTGATGTGTGCTAACCCCACTTTCGAGCAAATGGCTCGGCACTGGTTTTACTCTTTTGGTACTAACCCCAGTGCTGAGTCGTTTGTTCGCTCACGTGCTCATTTTTGAATTTTAGGTGGGAGACTTGAAGAACGTTTGGTTGATTGACTCCGGTTGCTCGAGGCATATGACCGGAGACAGGGGTGGTTCTCAAGTCTCGTCCCGGTGGTGACGAAGAGGTACATCACTTTTGGGGACAATGGGCGTGGGCGTGTGCTTTCAGAAGGTGAGATAAAAGTGAGTGACAAGATCACTCTGAGGCGTGTTGCTCTAATTCAATCACTGGGGTACAATCTGCTTTCTGTGTCCCAGTTGTTGGATGAGGGCTTTGAGGTGTTGTTTCGACCAGGTGGTTCTCGGATTTTGGACTCTCGAGGAGACCTTGTCTGTATGGTCGTTCCCGAGGGTCAGGTGTTTCGTGCTGATTTTTCTCAGTCTTCGGGTGTAGAGCGTTGTTTCTTGGCTGGTTCTTCGAGTGAGTTGTGGAAGTGGCGTAGGAAGTTGGGTCACTTGAGCTTTGACCTTTTGTCTCGCTTGAGTAAACTCAATTTGGTCCGAGGATTGCCATGGTTGAGGCTTGAGAAAGAGTTAGTTTGTGCGCCGTGTAGGCATGCCAAGATGGTAGCCTCTTCTCACCCGCCTCTCACCGATGTGATGACTGAGCGTCCATGCGAGCTGCTCCATATGGACCTTGTTGGCCCAGCTCGTGTGCGATCTGCGGGTGGGAAGTGGTATGTCCTTGTTGTGGTGGATGACTATTCTCGGTATGCGTGGGTGTTCTTTCTTGAGGATAAGGGGGAGACGTTTGGTTTTGTTCGAGATCTAGTCTTGAGGTTGAGGAACGAGTGGAACAGAGATGCCATACGAGCTATCAGCAGTGATAATGGCTCGGAATTCAGAAACTCTCATTTTGAAACCTTTTGCCATGACTTGGGTCTTGAGCACCAGTTTTCGAGTCCTTATATGCCTCCCCAGAATGGTGTTGTGGAAAGGAAGAACATGACCTTGTGCGAGATGGCTCGGATGATGCTTGATGAGCTTAGGACTCCGAGGAGGTATTGGGCTGAGGCGGTGAATACCGCGTGCTATGTGTCGAACAGGATATACCTCATAGTGCACAAGAAGAAGACATGCTATGAGTTGATGCATGGTCGCACACCCAAAGTGAGTCACTTCCATGTCTTTGGTTGCAAGTGTTTCATTCTGAAGAAATGCAGGAAGTTGGATAAGTTTGAGGCTAGGTATGTCGATGGCATTTTCTTTGGTTATGCATCTCATTCTAGAGCATATCGTGTGCTCAATCTTGAAACTAACCAAATCGTGGAGACTTGAGAGGTAACCTTCGACGAGACAGAGCCACGTAGTCAGCTTGTCTTTGAGTGTGCAGGTGATGATAAGCTTGGCGAGTAGATCTTTCAGGAGGAGGAGCATGAACATGGAGACGATGAGGATGGCGGTGCGGTGCCCCGGGCTGAACATGTACCCACTACTTCGACTACGGTGATGGATGGACCCTCTACTACACCTACGACGACAAATCAAGAATGAGGAGAAGCTGATGTTGAGGGGGAGGTAGCATCGAGGCGAGAACCTCCCCGGCGGGTACAAGTGGATCATCCAGCTTCGAGGATCATCGGCGACATGAATGAACGCACTACACGATCGAGTGTTCGAAACAATTCCCATTTTGTTCATGCTGCATTTGTTGCTACTTTTGAGCCCAAAGACATTGGACATGCACTATCTGATCACAATTGGGTTAATTCGATGTATGAGGAGTTGGAGAACTTTGAGAGGAATCAGGTGTAGGAGTTGGTTGACCCTCCCCCAGGGTGTAAGCCGATTGGTAGAAAGTGGGTGTGGAAAAACAAAGAGGGAGAGAAAGGTGAAGTTGTGAGGAGCAAGTCGAGGCTTGTTGCTCAGGGGTTCAGCCAGAAGGAGAGGATCGACTACGAGGAGACCTTTGCTCCCGTAGCCCGTTTGGAGGCTATTAGGATCCTTCTAGCCTTCTCCGTGGCCAAAGGGTTCAAGTTGCACCAAATGGATGTGAAGAGTGCTTTTCTAAATGGTGTGTTGGAGGAAGAAGTGTATGTGAGGCAACCTCTGGGGTTTGAGAGTGAGAAGTACCCCCACCGGGTGTACAAGTTGAGGAAGGCGTTGTATGGGTTGAAGCAGGCGCCTAGAGCTTGGTATGGTAGGTTGAGGGGATTCTTGTTTGAGAGAGGTTTTGAGATGGGGAAGGTCGATCAGACCATGTTTTTGCTTGAGGCGAGGGCGAGAGATATCCGATTGTGCGGGTGTACGTGGATGATATTGTCTTTGGTGGCTCGTCTAACTCTCTTGTTGCAAGGTTTGCGGATGATATGAGCGGGGAATTTGAGATGAGCATGATGGGTGAGTTGCAGTTCTTCCTCGGGCTACAAATCAAGCAATCAAAGGAAGGAACATTTGTGCACCAGGCTAAGTACACCAAGGACATTGTGAGGAAGTTCAAGATGGAGGACTCCAAGGCTATGACGACGCCGATGAGTACGACTACAGCTCTTGATGCGCATGAGGAAGGTGAACACGTGGACCATAAGGAGTACCGAAGCATGATTGGGTCACTCCTCTACTTGACGGCGACGAGGCCGGACATACAGTTCTCGGTGTGTCTATGCGCTCGTTTTCAAGCGTCTCCGAGGACTTCGCATCGGCAAGCGGTGAAGCGAATTTTCAGGTACTTGCGTCACACTCCCGACTTAGGCCTTTGGTACTCCGTGTCCTCTTCTTTGGCGCTTCATGGTTTTTCAGACGCGGATTTTGCCTGGTGTCGGTTGGATAGGAAGTCCACTTCTGGGACATGCCAGTTTTTGGGTTCTTCTTTGGTGTCTTGGTCTTCCCGCAAACAATCGAGTATTGCTCAATCCACTACCGAGGCCAAGTATGTTGCCGCTGCTAGTTGTTGCTCTCAGCTCCTTTGGATTTCATACACCATGAGTGACTTTGGTGAGGAGTATACCCATGTCCCACTTCAATGTGATAGCACTAGTGCCATAAGCGTTGCAAAGAACCCAGCGCTCCATTCCAAAACCAAGAACATAGAAGTGAGGTATCATTTTCTGAGAGACAACATAGAGAAAGGGAAGATAGCGTTGATCCATGTACCCATACATGACCAACTAGCCGATATTTTCACCAAACCCCTAGATCAAGCAACTTTCACTCGTTTGCAGGGGGAACTTGGTGTGTGTTTGATTTCTTGAGTTGGGTGTGTGGGAGCTCTTTTGTAGCATATGTATAGTTCCATTTGTGCATTTCTTGCATTTGGCATGGCATATGTAACATGATGTATAGGCATCCTTGTATCTTAGATTGCATGCATTTTGTATCATATGCATTGGATAGGAAAAGCTTCTCCTATATACATTGTTCACCATGGTATGTTATATACGTTTTTGTGAGCTTGTTTGGTATGCTATGGTTAGTTTGGCTTAGCTCTTGATGATCTTGTTGAATGATCCATGGTTGATGGCTATATTTTTTGAAAAATGTCACATGTATGCTCTCTCATGTGTAAATGCCTTTATATGATCTTGACATGTTTTAGTGGCTTGGCTATACTTAATTTGTGGTTGGATAGCTACTTTATTGATCATATGGGGCCAAAGGCTCATTTGCCATCATGAATGTTTAGCCCTTTTGCTTTACCTTATGGAGGGGCATAAGTTCCTTTTTGTCGCAAAGACATTTCATGTACCATTTATAAATCTGAAAATGAAATGAAAAATGCTTGGAAAATATGTTCCCATGTCATATGTGCTGAATTTAATTTGCTTTGGGTGCTAAACCGTTGCATGATGCCTACCAATGAGAAGTCTCATACATAGAAGTAGGCACTTGGCTCGGTGGCTTTGACATGACATGAGGTGCTTGTGGGTGTTTGTGATGGTCTTATGATTAGAATGGTTGTCCTAGCATGAATTTTGCGTGGCTTTGCCATTTTGACATGTGTTGCTCATGTTTAGGTTTTTGCTTGTGAGAGAGTAACTTTTCGCAAAATTACTCAAATCCTTTTTAGCCTTGTCCAATGGGTGTGAAACTTGGTGATCACGTAGTTAAGGTCATTACGAACCTGTAGAGTATCTAACTTGCTCATTTGGACTTGTGTAGCTCCGTGTGATGAATTTTGTATATTCGAGAAGCTATATGTTGAAAGTTTTCGCATTTTGCCTTGATTCATGCATTGTCAACAAGGGGGAGAAGTTTGTGCATGCTTTGGGCACCTGGGAGTGTTTGGAAGGTGTTCCAATTGGTTGGGGCAAATTTTGGTCTAACCGCCCCTAGGCGGTCAGATGAGTGGTAGGCGGTCTAACCGCCTGGGGTAGGCGGTCTAACCGCCCTGGGCAGAGTGAGCAGGTTTTTGCTCTTTGTTGCATTCCCGTGTTGCATTGTTGCATTTGTGCAGGGGGAGCTCTTTGAGGTGTTCGAGTTTTGCTTTGGTGGTTTGCGCTCGTTGCTTGAGCTTTTGTTTTGTCTCGGATGTGTCGAGCCGTTGCCCTTGCCTAAGGGGTCTGAGACTTGTCTTCTTCAAGTGATCTTGCTCTTTGCCTTTCTTTGGCTTTCGATCGCTTGTTGAGGATTCTTTTTATTTGTTTCTTTTCTTTTTTTTCTCTTGTGTTACTTCATGTGAGTGTATTGTCAATGCACTCATGAAGGGGGAGATTGAGGACCATGTGTGGTTCGAGGACCGGTGGATGGTCGCTTCCTTGTGTGATGAGTGATTGACAACGTTGTGTGGACTGATTCTTGGCTAAAGTATTGCAGGTGCAGGTTGCGGCTTGACTCGTGTTGGAGCAGGTGCAGAACAAGTGCGAAAGGTCGTCGACGGTGAGGCCTCCAGGTGTGGAGAAGACAAGTAGGCTTCGTTCGAGGGACCCGGTGGCCGGTGGGGTCAAGTGCGGGCCGCACGGTGGCATGAACAACAAGATGAAGTCGTGGACGGTTTCTAGGTAGAGCCTCAAAACCAAGGGCAAGCCGGGACTACGTGGGAGCCGAGTCATGAGTGGAGATTGGTGGAGGCTACACCGAGTTCGCGGGGTTTGCAGTGGTTCACCAGAAAACCACTAGGTTACTCGGTTGAGCCACAAAACCGAGGCCGAAGACTCGACGAGGAGGTGTGGCCACCCAGGCTGGTTCAACCGCCCAGGAGGGGCGGTCCGACCGCCTAGGGCCGGTCAGATCTCCCGGGCCGGTCTAACCGCCCAGGGGGGCGGTCTGACCGCCCTGGCCGCTGGCGCCGAGATGCTTCGAAGCGGAGGACACGCGTCGGGATTGCAAGTCTTGCGTTGAGGCTAAGAAGGTTGCGGTCGCCGGGCATTCGTCCAATGGCGAAGACATGAAGACTTCCAAATCCACCTTCGAGGGGCATGTATCCCTAGTTATTCGTGAAAGGTAGTTTAGTCTTTTGGGTGCCTCCATATATACTCATTGAGTGGGTGGATGGCAGCCAACTCTTGGAACCCTAGCTCATTTGTTTTTCCATTTTCGTTTTCTATTTTCCTTAGGTTTTTAGAGGACTAGATTGAGAGCTTCATGTGAGATCTAAAGAGAGGGATGGATGTTTGGGTGGCAAGCTAGACCTTGTATGAACCTTTCATGGCATGTATAGATGGTTCGGCGTTGTTCATCATGGTGGTTTTCCCGTCTCTTTTGTGGTGATTTTCGGAGCTCTTTGTTGGCGGTGTTTTGAGGACGATTTCTTAGGGTTTTTGGTGGGTGTCACGTATGAGGTTCTTGTGCCTCTTTGGCTGGTGACTTTGCCCCCAAATCTCCTTTGAATCGGACTCGATTTGGTGGTTTGTCGAGTTGGGCGAGTTCTTGACCTAGAGAAGTGATTTCTTCGATTCCTCTTGATTGTGAGCATTTCGGGTCGATTCCTTTAGGGTAGAGGTTGCCCAGGAGGTAACCCAGCTATTCCCGAAGTTTTGCTACAATCCGTGGAGTGATTCGGGAGATCGGGCGCGAGGAAGTTGAGGTTTGACCCGCGGGTTCGCTTTCTGGAAGGGGCAGTCTAACCGCCTGCAGGGGGCGGTCTAACCGCCCTGGGTGTTTCCAGGTCGAAGTTTTGTTTCGCCGGATTTTACTCTATGAGTTTGTTCGCCTTAATCAGAGGAGTGTCTGTGTGAAATTTGGGGACGTTCTCGTGCTGTTTGCTACGTGTTCTTGGTTGGAGTTCGTTGCTGGGTCCAGGAGGTTAGACCGCCCCTGGTAGCCGGTCTAACCGCCCCTAGGCCCCTGGGTGGAGTTTTGGTTTTCGCCAAGATTTTCTGGTAGCTAGCATGGCCTTGACCAGAGATCTTTGTTGGTGAAACCGTGGTGAGTTTTGGTGCTCGAAAAGTGCGTTTCGGAGGATTTCTTGGTTACCAAGTGGAGGCAGTCTAACCGCCCCCTATACCCGGTCTAACCGCCCCCCTCTGGTTAGCCGGATTTCGAGTTGTTTCCACTGTCGTTTGTGCGTGTGTTGTGGTTGCTGGTAGAGTTTGTCCCTAGGACCAGTAGCACTCCAGTGGCTACGTGGTTTTGGCAAACAGAAGGTAGAAGTGCGGAGCGTGTGATTTCGGGGGTACGACCGAGCTAGTTCGTCTTGTCGGAGTTTCAATCTCCCTCGAGAAGAATTTTTTTATCGTCTCCCATTCACTCCCCCCCTCTCTGGTCGCCTAATCGGTCCTTCAACAAGTGAACTTGTTATACCATGGGGGTTAGTACCAGTGGATAAGATACAAAAGTCATGCCAACACCGAAGGTAAACTCATGGCTAGGTTGACGAATTTTCACCGTCAACAATGTCGAGGCCGGGGGCCAGGAACTCAAACGAGTGATGAAATAAGCTACAGACAGTGACTACGCCATATCTCAAAAAGCTGGCTTATGAGACAGGAGCTTGTCGGGGTTATGAAGCCGAATTAAAGGTTGTTTTGAAGTCATTGCAGAGTGACCAAATCACTATTGCAGCGTATGAGGTGGAGCTGAACGACCTGAAGGGTGCTGCCAACTATGCAATGGATTGCATAGCTGTTCCGGTTGAAGGGGAGGAGCCGCAGTCTGTTGTGGATCACCTCATAGACACTCCCAACAGGCTCTAACGTTGCTGAGGGCGACGAGCTTGGCGGCAGCCACCGATGCATTGGTGAGAGTTAGGTCTCACTTCCCTGACATCGACATGGCCAAGGTCAAGGGAGGTGCTGACACGACGAAGGATCTCAAAGCCTAGAGCTTGAAGTTTAAGATGCCGCCATGGAGGTGATGGACAATATTGACTATGAAGGCGATCATGGCGATGGGCTAGGAGTTGTACCTCCCCCTCCTCTCATGGTTGTAAACCGTGCTTCATAAATACTTTATTAAGCCTTAATAAAGTACTTGCATTGTGTCTGTGCGAGCTTGGTTTATCTTGTAGATGACGATGTCTTGTGTTCTTTACTCGCTAACCACTACTCACGAAGAGGCTGGCTTACCGACCTCCACAGCTCAGCGTGGAGGCTTATGTGAGGTCCGCGCGCGAGGGAGGAGCCTAGGGCTCAGGTCTGGCGACCTTCTCGACCAAGCATGCTCGCAGTGACAAGAGGCTTCGTACTCATTAGGGATGATGTCCTCAGGTCGTACGACCCTTAGATTGTCTTTGAGCCAAGCCCCTGAGTGTGCCGAGGGGGGGGGGCACAGGAAAAACTTGGGACCCCCAGGTTTTGCAACCCGTGTGTTGGCTTTAGCCTAGCCCCCGAGCATGTCGAGGGGGGGGGGGGGGTTTATGACATGAGGGAGGAGAAGGTAGTGCTCAACACATAGCAGATGACTGCTTGAAGTAATATTTATTTAATCTGAAAAAAGTACAAGGAAAGGAAATACATAGCCAAAATTTAAAACTATTCTACGGATAGAATCGTTGTAGATGCTCCACGTTCCAAGGGTTGGGCACTCCTTGCCCGTCACCCCTCTGGAGGAGATACGTTGACGGGCTGATGACTTCAGTGACGATGAAGGGTCCCTCCCAAGGGATAGAAAGCTTGTGCATGCCATCGGTCTTCTGGATGCACCTAAGGACGAGGTTGCCAACGTTGAAGGAAGTTTCCTAACACTGCAATCGTGGTAGCGTCGGAGTTGTTGGTCATGACGGGCTTGTCTCATGATGGCAGCAAGTCTCTGTTCTTTGAGGTTGTTAAGGTCAACGCGGCGTGTTTGCTCGGCCTCTCCTTCCTTGTATAACTAGATGCGTGGAGCTCCAAAGGCGACGTCGGTGGGTAGTACGGCTTCTGATCCATAGACTAGAAAGAAGGGCGAAAAGCCCATGGCGGAGGTGACTGGAGTCCTTAGGCCCCAAAACACATGTGGTAGCTCGGCTAACCACTGTGTGGCGTAGTTGGAGGCGTCGTCGTATATACGATCTTTGAGAGCTTGAAGCATGATGCCGTTGGCTCGTTCGACCTGGCTGTTGCACCGGGGGTAGACGTCAATGGTGTCTTCTTGGCAGAAATCCCGGAAGATGGAGCAGGTGAAGGCTTTGCCTAGGTAGGTGATGATCCTGTTAGGCACGCCAAAGCGGTGTGTGATGTCTCTGATGAATTTTACTACTTCAATCCACACATGGTGAAAGTCGACAGCCACCAGTATATGTTTGTAGCCTCCTGGGGTGGTACGAAATGGTCCTATAACGTCGAGACCCCACATGGTGAAAGTCGACGACAGAGGGATGGTGCGCAGGGCTTGAGCCGACAGGTGCTACTGCTTGGCAAAGAATTGGTATCCTTTGCATCTCTTGATGAGGTCTTCAGCGTCAGTAATGGTTGTGGGCCAGTAGAATCCAGATCGGTATGCTTTGCCTACCAAGTTAGTGGATGCAGCATGGCAGCCACATTCGCCGATGTGAATCTCGACTAAGAGCTGGAGACCTTCTGATCGTAGGATGCACTTCATCAAGACGCCAGTAGAGGCGGCTTTTCTGTATAGGTCGGTACCAATCACGACGTAGTTTGCACTTCGTCGTGTGATACGCTCTCGCTCTGTTTTGTCGTCAGTGACGAGCTGGTCGAGTATAAAGTCTATGAATGGCTTGCGCCAATCATCTTTTCTTTATGATATCAGCACATCGCGGGGAGGTGCTGAGTTTCGATTGTGTGGAGGTAGTTCAGGGTTATCTGGGTCCAGAAGCTTGATTGAAGGCTTGCGTAGGTCTTGGACGAGCACGCTCGCTGGGACTAGAGCTCATCGAGAGCATAGTTTGGAAAGTACGTCAGCGGCCACGTTATTGTTTCGTGGAACATGCGGAAACTCAATTCCCTCGAAGTGGCCTTCAAGTTTGCGAATCTCAGTGTAGTAAGCATCCATCGTGTCCTTGACGCGGTCCCACTCCTTGTTGACTTGCTTGATGACGACCTTGGAATCACTAAAAGCCAGTAGTCGCTTGATGCCAAGGGACACTGCTATGCGGAACCCGTGGATCAGGGCTTCGTACTCTGCACTGTTGTTGGAGGCCTTGTAGTGGATTTGTAGGACGTACTTGAGCTACTATCCCTGAGGAGAGATGAGTAGTACGCCTGCACACGCTCCTTCGAGGTTGAGGGCGCTGTCGAAGTACATTATCCAGTGTTCAGGCCGCTCCTTAGGAGGTGCATCTGGATCTCTGTCCACTCAGACACAAAGTCTGCGAGGATCTGTGACTTGATCGCTTGCCTAGGGCAAAACTCGATTTCAAACTCTCCAAGCTCGACTGACCACTTGACGATGTGGCCGCTGGCATCGCGGTTGCAGATGATTTCTCCTAGTGGGAATGATAATGGGACCACAATCTTGTGAGCTTAGAAGTAATGGCGAAGCTTTCTTGACGTGATCAGGAGTGCATAGAGCAGCTTCTAAGGTTATGTATAACGTGTCTTAGCGTCGGCTAGGATCTCGCTTACGTAATACACAGGTCGTTGAACAGGATATGCCTACCCTTCTTCTTCTCGCTCAGCGACGAGGAATGTGCTAACCACATTAGTGGTGGTAGAGATGTAGAGTAGGAGCATTTCCTTTGAGATTGGAGGTGTCATGATTGGTGGTGTCGTCAAGGACACTTTGAGAGCCTCGAATTCTTTCTGGGCTTCGTCGTCTCACACGAACTTGTCCGCCTTCTTCAATAGCCTGAAGAAGGGTAAGCCTTTCTCGCCGAGCTTGCTGATGAAACGACCTAGAGCCGCCATCATTCCTGTGAGCTTCATGACATCTTTTTTGTTGGATGGCTTGGCCATCTTGCATATAGCGTTGACCTTCGCAGGATTGGCTTCAATGCCTTGGTGCCCGACCATGAAGCCCAGGAGCAACCCGAAAGGCACATCGAAGACATACTTGGTTGGGTTGAGCATCTACTTGAATTCTCGTAGATTGGCAAAGGTTTCAGTGAGGTCAGCGATGAGCTGATCCTCTACGGTGGTCTTGACAACTACATCATCTACGTAGGCTTCGACGTTCTTCCCGATCTCCGATGCTAGGCACTTCTGAATTGCCTTTTGATATGTAGCTCCAGCGTTTTTCAGGCCAAAGGTCATGACCTTGTAGCAGTAGATGCCGTGAGGTGTTATGAACACCGTTTTGTCTTCGTCGTCAGGATGCAGGGCTATCTGGTGATACCCTGAGTAGAAATCGAGGAAGCAGAGTAGAACACTACCAGCCATAGGGTCCACGACCTGGTCGATGCGAGGAATAGGGAAGGGATCCTTCGGGCAGTGCTTGTTGAGGTCGATGTAATCGATACACATCCTTAATCTGCCAATTTTCTTTGGTACAAGGACCAGGTTTGCGAGCCAAATTGGGTGTTTACATTCTCTGATCAATCCTGCAGCTAAGAGCTTACAGACTTCTACTTCTATGGCTTGTTTTCTATCTTTTGCAAATCGTTGGAGCTTTTGCTTGATAGGTCGTGCAGTCTTGTTGACTTCTAGTGTGTGCTCAGCCAGCTCCCTGGGGACACCGGGCATGTCGGATGGGCTCCATGCAAAGATGTCAGCGTTGTCCCTGAGGAAACTGGTGAGCGCGAGTTCCTATTTGGGGTCGAGGTTGGACTTCTTTGGATGTGTCGGACAGGCCGAGGCAAACCTTCTTGACAACTGGATTTGGGTCCAGGGCTGTGCTTGTGCGCTTCTGCTCTCTGGTACCTCCAGAGTGGTTTGGTCGATCTTACCTGCCTGGGCGACCATGACCGTTGCTGCGGCTTTGATCGCGGAGTCTTTGGAGAGCTCGACAGTAGCACTTTCGCGGTTGTAGGAGGCCATGATGTCCCTGAGGACGGAGAGAATCCCATTTGGTGCTGGCATCTTCATGATGAGGTAGGTGTGATGAGGTATGACCATGAACTTGGCGAGCATTGGTCGCCCGAGGATGTCGTGGTATGATGAGCGGAAGTCCACGACCTCGAACGTCAAGTACTCTGTGCGGAAGTTTTCCTTTGTGTCGAAGGTGACCGGTAGGCATACACGACCTATGGGGTATGCAGCCGTGCCGGGCACGACCCCGTAGAAGGGTTCATCACAGGCGGTCATCTTGTTGAAGTTGAAATCCGTCTTGCGTAGCGTCTCTGTGAAGATGATGTTCAAGCTGTTACCCCCGTCGATAAGGGTCTTAGGCAGGAAGACCCCATCGACTATGGGGTTAATGACCAACGGGTATGTCCCGGGGTCGAGGATGTGGACCCAATGATCTTTCCTGGAGAAAGTGATTGGGAACTCAGACCAACGCAGAGGCTACGGCGTTTCGGTGTTGACATGCCCGATCTCCCTTGTGTTTGATCGGATCTATCTATTGCTTTTGGTCGCTCAGCGACCGCCGATGATGAGGTTGACCTCTCGGTTGGCCGACTGGAATGCACCATTGGGGTTGCCGCCTTTAGGCAGTGGTGGTAGAGACCACTCTTTGCAATTGTCGTCGTGGCGATTATGGTCATCTTGGCGACATCGATCATCACGTCAATCGTCTCGCCGGTCGTTACGCTGGTCGTCGTGGCGACCATTCCTGCGGTTGTCACGCCTGCCGTTATGGTCATTGCGATGGTAATCGTCGCGTCTGTTATCGCGGCGATAGTCGCGGCGATAATAAAGTCGATCCCTGTCATCGTTGCGATAATAGGGTCTGTGATCACGATAATCACATCGATGAGGTCGACGGTCGTGCGCTGGCCATCGTTCCGGTCGTCGTTGTTGTTGCTCTTGGTCTTCTTGGAGTCAGACGGTACTCCAAGGGCACGTTTCAGCTGCTCACACTCCCTCATGGTGTGCTTGGCATCACGGTGGAACTGGCACTAGTCGTGCATGACCATATTGAAGTCACCTTCAAGGAAGGTGGAAGGTCTTGGTGGATCTGTCATGTAGGCTTCACCAGATCGCTTGCGTGACCTGTTTCCGCCGTCGTTGTGGTCTTCTCCATTGAAGTCGTGCATGACTGCGTCCTTAGTGTCGACTAGCTTGTCGACGTAGGCCATGAGGTCGGCGATGGTATGTGCGTCAGCTTCATGAATCTTCTCAAATAGCTTGATGTTGGTGATCCCCTTCTTGTAATAGGCGATGACGTCCTCGTCTTTGACACCCGCAAGAGTGTTGCATTTTTTGAAGTAACGATTGGTGTACTCAATCAGAGTTTCATCACATCTCATCCGCACTCTGGTAGGTGGTGAGTGTTGCCAGGACGATTATAGGTCACCTGGCAGTTGGTCGTGAAAAGGTGAAACAGAGTTGCCCAGGAGGTGATGCACTCTACTAGGAGGTTATCAAGCCACAAGAATGGTGCCTTGCCCATCACAAGGGGGAAGTACCCCGCCATGTGGTCTTCATTGCCCCTAGAGGTGCGTGCTGCAATGTTGTGCATCTTGAGCCATATACATGGGTTAGAGCGATGTACTTCTCAATGGCCGGCTTGAAAATGCTGGGAAGTTATTGACCGCTCCCGGGCTTGCTGACGGAGCGAAAGCTACCGGGATGATGTAGAGGTCATCGGAGGGCCATTGTTTTGGTCGTACTGGGCGCGTCGCAGGAGTTCCTGGCCGTGCATGTTCCGGAGGTCGGCAGCTTGAACGAGGTTGTTGGCGTCGAGGGCGTCGGGGACCCCGTGTTCGCGATCATAGTTAGCACATTCGTGCTATCTCCACTTCATCTCATATGCATTGACGCTGGCTTCCTTCTACGTGATTGGCCTATATTAGAGGAGGTTGAGCTCCTGCATTATGCCTGGGGTTTGGGGCAGCGTTTCCCTGGATGTTGGCAGCATTAGCTGCGTTGTTGGCGACGTTGCCAGCGGCGTTGGCTGGAGCGTTTTCCGGAGCATTAGCTATAGGGTTGGCTGGAGCATTAGCTACAGCGTTGGCAGCGGGCTTGACCAGCTGCACTACTTCATTTTCACCTCGTCCCTCTTCAGCCACCGGCTCAAGGGGACCCTGGCTGCGACGTCGTTGGCGAGGACGTTCCGATCTGCTCCTGGAGTAGGAACTTGCTATAGATATGTTGTATCCAGGCCCTCTTTCTTTGATTTGAGCGGCGACGACGCAGACGTTTGCTGAAGACGTCGTACCACTGGAGAATCTTCGAGGTGGTTCTGGGCAGCAAGAGCGGCTCCTATGTTGGTTTGTGGAGAGTTGTAGAGTTTGAGGCCATCACGTTCAAAGTCTCTGAGGAGGTCTCTTGCATGTATTCTATTAGCACGAGGTTGATCATCATAGCGTCGCTACTGAGGAGCAGCTGGTGCTGCAGGTGCTTGTTGACCGGCTTTGTCATTGGCTTGTCCGGCGTTAAGCGGTTGTTGAACTGGTTGTTGACCTGCACCTGGGGCAGGAGAAGCGAGCTCTTGTTGTCGCCGATAAGCTCTGGTAGCGTTGGCGTTCTCGCGCTCTTGGCGTTGTTCATCTGTCTCTCCCTCTTGCGGTGGTACATCTGCGGAAACGACCAAGATCTTGCGATCTAGAGTCTCGAGCTCTTCTCTTGGATAATTTGGAGAGATGGTTGTGTGGGCGATCTGGAACGCGAGGCGATCCGGGGATGTCTCTCGGTTCAGTTGGCGCCGATGAGGACATGGCACTGGCGCGCCATGTGTTTAGAATTCTCGTGGATAGGGCAGGGTTCGTCGCGGTGATTCCTGCAGCTTCCACGATCATGGGTCTTGGGTCAAGATTCGATCTAGATCTTGTGCTTCATGTAGTGTGATGCTATGTGAGCTGCGTTGCGCAAGCCAAGAGGCATGCTGGAGGGCGACGAGGTCGTGCGAGGGTGTTTGACATGTTCGCAGACTTTGATTGTGTCGGAGAGCATGCCCTCGACACGATCGATCCCAGCGATCAGGTCGCTAGGATTGGGTGGGTGGGTTTCTGTCAATAGATCCGGTCCGATCTGTTGGTCAGCGGTGACCACATTGCCCTCGATGACGAGGCATGCAGCTGGAGGGGTGGATTTCGCCGGCATCGAGCCAAAGCAGATGTCAACGGGGTTGGCGAGGATGTCCTCCATGCTCTCCGTGAAGATGACACCGTTGGTCGAAGCCATCGAGTTGCACGAAGAACCTTGATTCCCCCAACCTGGCGCACCAACTGTCAGATGGTGAGATCTAGACAGCCCGCAGGGGTGCTAATCCCAGTGGTTTAGTTGTTCGGTGGGGTGGAATCTAAGGCTAAGAACACGAAGGTCTCACATGAATACACAGAACACAGAGAACACAGCGATTTTATACTGGTTCGGGCCTCCGGAGAGTAAAACCCTACATCCGGTTCTTCGGTTTGTATTGATTAGGGATTGCGTGATTGTACAAGGGGTCGCCTCGCCCGCCTTATATTGGCCAGCAGATGAGGTCGGTTCCCAGACTCCTGGTTGGTTACGACCAGGAGACCAAAGTCTACGTTACACATGTTGCCATATCCTTTCGATCTGCTTTGGTCGAAATCCATCGAGGTCTTGTCTTGTATGCCAAGTCTTTAGGTCATGATGAATTAGGTCGTCAAGGCAATCTTCTGGAAGGTCTTCAGGAGGTCGTGTGGGCCGCCAACTAGGTCGGTTGGGCCCACTGACAGGTTGGTAGGTCTTCTAGTAGGCCGGACCCACTTGTCGGGGACGGCCGTGAGCCTGGTTGGTGGGCACCCAGGGGTACCCATGTCTCGCAGTCGTCCTCACACAAAACGTCAAAATCCTCATCTGGCAAGGACACAAGAGAAGACAAGGAGTACAACCTGGAGGATGGGTTAGCATTAGTCCTTGAACCGGAAATGAGAGCCAGACTACGAGGGTCAATTGAATTCTCGATCCTTGCTCACACCCCACGGTCCACCTCGGACGACTTGAGCGCTGCTCCCAAATCCTGCACGGCAAGCCTGAACCCGTTCGTGTTCGGATCGACACAGAGCACGGTACAGGTAGTTGACCGCCTTGTTGTTGGCGTTGAACATGTCCCTCGATCCTGGAGCGAGGAAGTTCATAGGATGAACATAAGTTGTGTTCACCGTGACATCCCATAGGATCTGACCCTGGCCGTGGAGGAAAGAAGCCATCCGCCTTTGCCACATCTGGTAGATAGTACCATCAAAGTGTGGAGGACCCGAACCCCATTCCTGGTACGCCATCTTTGGATCTTAGACTGGTTAGACTCACGAAGATCCGTAACCGACTCTAATACCAATTGAAGGACCGATTAGGTGACCAGAGAGGGGGGAGTGAATAGGAGCCGATAAAAATTCTTCCCGAAGGATGAACTCGGCCTATGCCCCAAATCCACAACCAAGGATTCCCATACGAGCTTGCCAAGGTCGCGTAGTCACAACGGACCTACCAACCCTAGGAACAAGTCCCAAACCAATCCAACGCGGAAGCACAACTCAAAAAGCAAGGGACTTAGGCAATCTGGAAAGCACCAAGTGGACAGTCTGCAGTGTCCGCGTGGACTGTCTATGAGGAGGGCGCGGACTGTCCGCGAAGTGGGAACGGACCATCTGAAGTTGCTACCCGAACCTCTAGTAGTGCGCCGAGAGAAACGGACCGTCTGTGATGGACTTGCGGACCGTCCGCCTTGTTACAAACAGTCCGGCACTCTAGTACGGACCGTCTGCAAACTTCATGCACCAAAAATCCACTGACAAAAAGGATCGAAAGAAATGCGCTCAAGAACTCGCATGAACACGACGAACAGCCGAGCTGTCAAGCACCTTGTGGACGGTCCACGAGGTCACCTCGGGGAAGGTCCGCGGCTACCTCGCGAACAGTCCGCGGTGACCTCGCGGACGGTCCACCATGTGCGAATCAGCACAGCCGAGAAACCCAGAAACAACCTCCAACTTGCGATCGATGGATCTCCCAAACCACATGGAGTCTTCAGACAAAATTTTGGGGAGATGTGAGCTCCTAAGGTGAAGACATACCCGAAAAATTATGGCCTCTAGCTCCCTACAACTCTCGGAATCACAAATCTCATCCCTCTACCTCAAGAACATGAAGAACTCGAAAACCACCAAAATCAAAGACCTTCCTACGGGATTACAGGGGCAAGATCACCAAGAAAAGAGGCACACTGACCTAATGTGTGATTCCCAAAACAAATCCCGCAAAGAAACACCTCCAAATCTTTCCCACGAGAATCCCAAGAAAAGGCTCTGAAAATCATCGAAAAAGACAAACAGGAAGGACACATCCAAGCCTTGAGGTACCACACCATATCATCTATACATACCAAAGAAGTTCATACAAGGTCTAGCTTGCCACCCGATCATCCTTCCCCCTCACAAGATCTCACCATGAAGCTCTCAAGCTAGTCCTATGGAAATCCTAAGAAAAATAGCAAGGAAAAATAGGAAAACCAAATGAGTTAGGGTTCTGTCAGATGGTGAGATCTGGATAGACCATGGGGGTGTTAATCCCAATGGTTTAGTTGTTCAGTGGGGTGGAATCTAAGGCTAAAAACTCGAAGGTTGCGCATGAGCACACGGAACACAGAGAACACGGCGAGTTTATACTGGTTCGGGCCTCCGGAGAGTAAAACCCTATGTCCAGTTGTTGGTGTAGATTGCTTGAGGATTGTGTATGAATACAAGGGTCGCCTCGCCCGCCTTATATTGGCCAACGGTTGAGGTCAGTTCCCAGACTCCTGGTCGGTTACAAATAGGAGACCTAAGTCTACGTTACATATCATGCCATATCCCATCGATCTGCTTTGGTCAAAATCCAGCAAGGTCTTTTATTGTACGCCAAGTCTTGAGGTCGTGAGGGATTGGGTCGTCTGGGGAATCTTCTGGAATGTCATCATGAGGTTGTGTGGGCCGCCAACTAGGTCGGTTGGGCTCACTGACAGGTCGGCGGGTCTTCTGCTAGGCCGGACCGACTTGTCGGGGACGGCCGTGAGCCTAGTCGGTGGGGACCCAGGGGTACCCATGTCTCACAAACCCCCGAGCGAGGTGTAGGAGCAGCGACCTTAGAAAGGTCATGACAAAGTCGTAGAGCTATCGATCGGTCGAATAGCATGCACGTCAGTCCAAAAAAGAAAGAGAAACAAATCAGCTTAGCAGCCAACCTATTTGTAGTTTTGCCGAATGCATTGAGGTCGATTGACGACCTATAAGAAGCAGACTTCCAACAGATTTAAACGACGATGAAAAAATTCAGAGGGAATCAATGATGCACTCATAAAGTAGTATCCGAGCATCGTGGCGGGCAAGATGGCCGGTATGATGATCCAAAAAAGAAGAAGAAGAAGAAAAAGTAGGTCGAGTAACAATGTGATGAGAAACAGGCTTCCCAACAGGTCGGTACGACGAGGAAAACAAGATGGCGTCGGATATGCACTCGTAGAGTAGTCCCCATGCATTGAAGTAGTCAGCATGCCTGGTTTGATGCTCAAAAAATAGAAGAAAACTGAGTCATGGTCTTAATCAAACGAAATGTAGAGACTCCTAGATCTCCAAGCATGGCTGCAAGGAGTCTGGCAGGGCCGACCTCGAGGAGGCCTCAAGTCATCAATGTTGCCCAGTATCCGAGGATACCTAGTAGAATCTTGAAAAGTGCATCATATGAAGAGGTTGTTGATAATATGGTAGCTGTATTTGCGATGTCGGGGGGTTGGTCGACGATGAAGCCAAAAATTTGTTGATCCTAAATGTATGGAGTGCAGGGACACCCAGATATCCTGCATAGCCGCAAGGAGTCAGGCGGAGCCACTCGAGGCATGTCGACCTCAGGAAGGTCTCAAATTGGAAGCGCCCAAGTATTCACGGATACCTGGCAGGGCCATTAGGCGCGCACCCCACAGAGAGGCCTTCATTCCCGACGTAAAATCTTTGGGTGTCTAGTGCAGGATGGCAGGACTACAAGAGCACACCGACCTCGGAAGGTCACACATCCAAGGTGCCCAACAAGGTTGGCAGGGCCGTAAATATATCGAGGTATTGCAAGACCTAGGTACTAAGGCACGCCAACCTAAAGAAGGTTGTTTTGGTGCCCAAATGACCAACATAGTTGTTGGCCATCCAGCGGAGCCATTATAATAAGGTATTGGCGACCTCAGCAGCAAACACGCCGACCATGGGGGCCCAACGAAATCGTAGAAGTGAAGTTTCTAATCTCCATGGTGCTTGTAAATCTCCAGGCATAGCAGTGAGGCACGCCTACCCCGGAAGGTCTTCGATCGAACCTACGACAATTCTGCTTAGGGAACAGAAATATAGGCTGATTGGAATAGGTCCATTTATGTTCAGAGCCATAGCAGGTGCACTAGGACACAGATCCTAGAGGGTGCAAAGAAAAAGTTACCAGGTCGCAAAGGAAGGTTGTGGAATCATCCTCCTATATGGATATATCTAGGCACTGGACCCTCTAACACAGGGTTAAGTTTTGTCTTGTTCCATAGACTGCAGGGTCACGGGTCAACAGTGGTCGGAGATTCCCTTTCCACCTAGAAGACGACAAGCTGCCCACTGATTGAGGGGATTACTGTAGCCATGTGACTCTGCGGCAGGGCTCAGGCGCTATAGACGCACTAGTGACAAGGAAGTCGCGAGACAGAGAAGTAATGTCGTCGCCTTGAATCGTGCACATGTCTATAGGCCCCGGGATCACGTGGTGATAGTATCATTACTTCGCCAACTAGCCAAGGCTTGGTTGCGGCTATAAATAGCACCGTGAAGCTGAAGAGGTCAAACACCGAGCATTGTTGAGCCATGAATCCGCAAAGTTGTGCTCCCACTATGCCATGGGCATGTGTTCGTCCACCAGATTGTAGAGTCTTGTTCTTGTAGAATCTTGGAGCTAGGAGAAATCTCGCGAAATGTAGGCAACACCCCCATTCTCTACGCCCTGCCTCTGCGGGGTATCAGGTAGAGCTTGGAGGTGATGCTGTTCGAGCTGGGGCTATAGCAGGACGTCGCTAGTGAGCATCGGGTGCTCACTAGGGCTTGGAATCCCATGCCGAAGAGCAAGCTCGTACCTACATTCTAATAGTTTGGTCCGAGCATGCCTTAGGTTGCGCGCCATCTTGCAGTTGTCCCCCGCAAGGCCACCATTAAGGTCCTGGTGCTAGGAGAAATCTCGCGACGTGCTCTGCTTCGGTAAAGTAGGTCATGACGATTGCTCTGGGTGGCCCAGGCCTTGTAGTATGTTTATCTCTTGTGTCAGGTTCTAGATCCAATGAGGTCGCAGACGACTTGCGTACCTTCGAATAGTCCATGTAATGTTCGGTCTCTTCTGTGATGTACTTGGTTGTTTTGACAAAATGATTGTCATAAACCTAAATTAATGTGATGTGGGGGCTTGTAGAACTTGTTTTCTATCAGGGTGACCTGATGATAATTTTTGTGACAGCTGATGACCTAAACTCAGAGTTCAGGTCGTGGCTTACTCTAATGGTGATGAATCCGCCGCAATCTTCTCGCGAGTTTTTTGGAATAGAGTCGTTAGAGCGTGTTGTACGGTGGAAGGAACCGCAACGTGCAAATCCAGTGGACCCCCCATAAATAGAGCGGCCTGGGTTGTGGTTGACCTCATTCTCCTTTCTTCTTCCTCCCGTCGCTCTCATTTTTGCCGTCATAGCTTTCCCGCAATCTTGCGACCTCTTCGCTCCCGCGCGCGTATCTCCATTCAATCTCTAGTTCCGGCCGTCCGCGCGTTAGCACCACCACTCCACACCGCGCTCCTCCGCGCATGTGCATTAAAGCTCTGTGCACCATTAGATCCAAACCAAACCCTAGCAGCGAAATGGCGGTGGAGGCGGCTTCTATCCCGGAACCGCACACGGCGTGGGTCCGGTCGACGATGATGGAGGCCAAGATCCAGGCCTTGGTGGACCGCGGGCTGCTGCGGCCGAAGGCGGAGGTGGAATGGAAGGCTGCGGCTGGGGAGGAAATCCCGGCTGAAGACGTGAAGGAGCAGGTCGTCTTCAGGTCCTTCTTTGAGCGCGGCTTCAACCTCCCCGTGTGGGATTTCTTCCGCGGCCTGCTGTACTACTATAAGTTGGAGCTGGTATACCTTGTCCCCAACTCCATCACTGTAGTTTCGACCTTCATTCACTTTTGTGAGGTGTATCTGGGGATATCGCCTCACTTCTTGTTGTGGAGGTTTTTATTTTGTGTGAAGAGCACTGGCAAGAGGTCGGGGCCAGTGGGGGGTGTGATGTTCTCCTTATGGTCGGGCCTCAAGGCAGAGTGGATAGATACCGATCTCCCCGACAACAACGCTGGGTGGAGGTCAGAGTGGTTTTACATTGTAGATCATCTTCCTGGGCTTCCACATCATACTGGCCATAAGCAAGTGAAGATATCTGAGTGGGACTTAAGGCTGTCGTCCCGTGACATCAAGGACCTCAAGCTGGTCCTGGAGCTTGTCAATGACATGAAGAAACGGGGGGTGATGGAGCTACAGTCGCCAGGTTGTTTTGCTGACGGTTAATTCAGCCGATCAAAGATCGGGTTCACCCCGCGTACTAGTATTGGGGGCAGTCGGACCCCACGTGTGAGGTTAATTGCAAGGTCTCCAAGGAGGAGATGGTGGCCAGAGTGTCACAGATGTACTCTAGAAAGGTGAAGGTGAAGAAGTGCCCTAAGGCACACTCGTTGAAGAGGCCGGCTGACCCGGTAAGGTCCTGTGACGTATCTTTAGGTCGTTTATTTCTTTTGTCATTGTTTTAGTTGTGTAACTTCCCTTGGTCGTTTGTTGCTTGCAGGAGTGTGAGCATCAGCTATGGTGTCCCGTACCTCTTCGTGAGGGCGAGCTGCACCGGCGCAAACTTAGGTCGGACAAATATCAGCCTGCAGCAGGTCGTCTGCTAGAGTTTTATGAATCTGATTCGTCGATGGAGGCCGATGAAGACACCGACGTCGAGGTCGGGGGTGATGCCGGAATAGGTCCGCATGCTGGTGACGCCGCGAAGCCCCAGTGCAGGACCAGGTCGGTGGTGGTGAAGTAGTCAGCTTCGTCTACTGCTACTACGGTTTCCGCGGTGAAGGCCGCGGAGAAGAAGAAAAGGAGGAAAAGGAAGGCTACTTCGCCACCGATGATTTTGACTCCAGCAATTTTGACGCCTCGCTCGAGGGAGGTCGAGTCGGAAGAAGGGGAGGAGGAAAAAGCCATCGAAGAGTCACCGGTCGTGGGAGACCGACCGGTGAGGAGGCAGGAAAGTCCCGCTGCCAAGAGGCAGTGGGAATTGGTAGAGAAGACGTCGGAGGATGCCCTCCGTCGGGGTTTGGAGGCACAGTGGACTGCTGCTGCAGTGCAGGCAAGGATGCCTGTAACGATTAGGCCTTGGTTCTTTAAGCCGAAGCCTCGTGTCTCGGTCGCTATGAGGTAGAGTCTTGAACACTCGAGCTGTTTTACTTGCTGTTGCCGTGTTGTGAATGTCTTGTCTTGACGTAGTGTTTGGTATGCAGGTCGGTAGTGGAGCCGCAACACGATATGGGCGCTTAGGCTTCTCCCTCTCGTACAAGGTCGCCCGACCCTAAGGTCGTGGCGGAGGCATTGACCAATGATGCGCGGACGGCCACCCTGCCGCGGGGAGCAACTGAGAGTACGGCATGTTCACCGCCGGTGGTGGATGCAAGGGTGGCGAGTCCCCGTGCACTGTTGCGGTGGGAGAGGGAGGTGCTGTTGGGGACGTCAGAGTGCCGGCCTCCCCAAAAATTATTGACGTGGACCCCATCAGCTGCAAACCTGGTGGGGCTGACGACCTGGTCAAGGACCAGCCGCAAATTGAATAGGCGCCAAGAGGTCCGGGGACATCTGGCGCACAAGTACCCGAATCTTCCTCTTCGAGCCCAAGATTACCGCGGAGGGAAATTGACCGGAATAACACCCCTTGGCAGGATGATATCTTCGAAGACAACGAGGATATGCAGGCCTTGCGGACCAGTACTGTGAGCATCAACAACACGTTGACGGTAAGTTTTCTTACG
Organism: Cenchrus americanus; assembly: GCA_947561735.1. NCBI lineage: Eukaryota > Viridiplantae > Streptophyta > Magnoliopsida > Poales > Poaceae > Cenchrus > Cenchrus americanus. Next base: position 155,564,307 of record OX387242.1, on the reverse strand, counting down.
ATGCACTTTTCGTGATGATGTTTTTGTTGAAGTGCTGTTGTCAAGCTTGTTGTGCTATGGCAGTCCACAGCGCAATGTGCCAAAAGCCTGGTCGACCTACAAAAGAACGCGATGGAGAGGGAACAACGGATCTCTGACCTTGAGCAGGTGCTCAAGCAGATCCGTGAAGCGGCAGCTGCCGAAAAGAAGAGGCTCGAGGATGAGCTTGCCGAGGTGAAGCGCAAGGACATAGAGGCTACTGCGCAATTCAATACTGTGTCCATTGGTAGGTCGAATCTTCGTGTTGATGATCTTGTTGAGCAGCAAGAGGTCTTTTTGTGGTATGCTAACTGTGACATCTTGTAGGCTTCTGCAACCGTGAAGAGGAGCTTAACACCGCCCTGAAGAAGACCAAGGAGAAGGTTCGAAATTTGGAGTTGTTGCTTCGGGAGGTCGAGGCAGGGGGCCAGGAGCTCAAGCGGGCAATGAAGGAAGGCTGGCGACGGTGAGTATCTTCGTATCTCAAAAGGCGGCTTACGAGAAAGGAGCTCGTCAGAACCTTGAGGTCGAGTTTGAGGTTTTTTTGAAGTCGTTGCGGAATGACCAAATGACCATTGCAGGGTATGAGGTGGAGCTGAACGACCTGAAGGGTGCTGCCAACTATGCAATGGATTGCATAGCAGTGCCAGCTGAAGGGGAGGAGGCAAAATCCGTTGTAGGTCGCCTCATAGACACCCCTAACAAGCTCCTGACGCTGCTGAAGGCGACGAGCTTGGTCACGGCTACAGATGCGTTGGTGAGAGTGAATTCTCACTACCCTGACGTCGACATGGCCATGGTCAAGGCTGGTGCTGATGTTGAGAAGGACCTCACAACCCTGGTCCCCTAGAGATGGAGGTTCAAGATGCCGCCATCGAGGTGATGGACAATCTGGACTATGAGGGCGACTATGGTGAAGTGTAGTCTTGGTCGTAGGAGTAGTACCTTCCAATCCTCTCAGTCTTGTAATCATGTCGTTGGGAATGGAATGCCTTTGCTGAACCTAAATGAATGACTTGCCTTTTGCCTATGCGAGCTTGGTAGTCTTTGTACATGACGACGTCTTATTTCTTGTCTCGCTAACCATTACTCACGGAGAGGCTGGCTTACCGACCTCCACAACTCAGTGTGGAGGCTTACGTGAGGTCAGCGCGCGAGGGAGGAGCCTAGGGCTCAGGTCTAGTGACCTTTGTGACCAAGCATGCTCGCGGCGACAGGAGGCTTCATACTCATTAGGGGCTATCCTATGGACCTCCCTGGGTCCACTATCTTAGTGGGTACCAGGACCGACTACTCGGTGGGCCCCTGGGACTACTCGGCTCGTGCCATACGACACCTCATGGCGTGGGGCGCATGGATTACGGTGGAGAAGTACTCGGATAGGAAGCTATACATGTCCTGTACTATGTAGAGAACTCCTAGCCGTACCCAACTAGTACTCTCTCCTCGAACTGACTTGTAACCCTGCCTCCCGGGCTATATAAGGCGAGGCAGGGACCCCTATCTCTATCATACGCATCATCTTGTAAACACATCTAATCAATCCAGAGCTACACAGCATACAAGACGTAGGGTATTACGCACCTCGCAGTCCGAACCTGTCTAAATTGTGTGCCACGTGTCTCTTCCTTCGAGTTACCGATCTCGGCGAGGCCACATTCATCTACCTCGGGTACTCCCCTTGGTAGGTTGCCAGTCTAAAACACCGACAGCTGGCACGCCAGGTAGGGGCTCTTGCCGAAGATCTCATGGCGAACTCGGCGGTTTCAGTCTTCACCAAGCCAGTCGCTGCTTTCAACCGCGGCGACACCTTCGTCTTCGAGTCTTGGGTGTGCATTGCTGACAGCGCCGGATCCTTCCAACTGTTAACACCAAAAATTGGTGTGAGGAAGAGACTGATCTTTGGGCCGAGTTTGGTAGGAGAACACCATTCAGCAAGAGGTTTTCCTCAAAGCATTCAGTAAAAGCGTTCATGCGTGGAGGAGGAAGCATTCAGGAAGGCGTGATGACGTGGCTTGAGCATAAAGAAGGGACGAATTGATGACGGGTGCGAGACGGACATTGGTGTCGGGGCATTAATTTAGGCAATAAATGTGGTAATCAAGGTCAACTAGGAGTCGTGTTAGAACAAGGGTAAAAATATGAACCCTTAGTGTTTGTAATAGGTATCGAACAATTTCACAACAAACCGGCCCAATGCCAACTTTCGAGTCCTTTAGTCGTGTCGGGGACAGCCATAAGGGTCCCCTAAATAACCAGGGGGAAACCTGCTTAAAACCTACAAAAAATGCAAAACGCAAATCAACTTGCACACCTAAAACACATACACAGCACAACCACGACCCTGGTGGCCCCCGCGGCCCGCCAGGGCAAAACAGCAGACGCCCCTTGAGTGAGGTCCGCCTCGCTCGAGGGATAGATGCTCCCTCGGGCGAGGACCGCCTCGCTCGAAGCCTTTATGCCCCCTCGGGCGGGGTCCACCTCGCTCGAGGCTTCAATCTGCCCCTCGAGCGAGGTCCGCCTCGCTCGAGGGCTAAGTACCCCCTCGGGCGGGGTCCGCCTCGCTCGACGGCACCCACGCGCGCATTTCCTGCGCTCCCGCGCGCACCTGTTCCCGCACGCGCGTACGAGCATTTAATGCTCTGACGCCACGGGGCCGCGCCCCTACTCTGACACGCCTGGGAATCACGCCCCGGCGCTGTTCCGCCAACTCCCGGGGGGAGGCCATCCCCGCTGCTGTGCAACACTGTGCGTCAAGGCTGGTGTCAGCTCCGTGACACTGTGCCGCCTACCCCCGTACGGCTAACACGCCGCGCCCTCGAAGGGGGGCCGGCGGCACCCTCAAATATCTTCTACGTGCTTACACAGGGCCACGCTCTGACGTCAGGCCGGCGGGATCGGTCATCCACGTCGTTGTCAACCCTGTGCGGCCATCCCCGCCACTGCCACACTACGCCGGACACTGTGGCAACATCCCAGTGCTGTTGGGACGTACGGGGATGAGACATCGCCACAACGGCCACTGTGCCACGTACAGGCCCACGTCAACAGCGGCCGGTCAACCAACTGCTACACTACCACCCTCGAAGCCGTTCCTGTACGAGCACAGGACGCACCACGGCGCCTCAACAGGAGCGGGATGTGCCAGGACGGCCGTCAGCTCCACGACACTGTTTGCCATACCTCCACACGTAGAGAAATAGTGTAGCATGCATGTCAACTGCTCCCTCCTTGGCCTATAAAGGGAGGGGCAGCCCCCAGCCTCGGGGACACGGGACGACGGATAGCGATCACTCACACGCTCTCCGCCTTCTCCACGATATTGGCACTTGCCTCAATCAACACCTCTGGGACTTGGAGGCCACGCCTTCTCTCCCGCCTCGCTTGTAGCCACCCCTCTACGAGCACCACGGTGCAAGCAATACAATCCCCCGAGCACACCACTACTGGACATACGGCCCCTGCCGGAACCAGGATAAACCAAGTGTCCTTAGTTGCTTAGCACCGGCCATCGAGAGGCAGATCGCAGCGCTCATTACTAGTTAGTGTCGGGACTACTTTCCGCACCAACAGTTGGCGCGCCAGGTAGGGGCATCGCGTTGCAGATCGGCTCGTCACCAGCCCTCTCGATGGTGATTCGCACCGAGTATCGCGGCCAGAGGTATTCCATGGGCAGCTCGGACCCCCTCCCGGCTGGATTCGAAATCCGGTTCGGGAGCCTGAACATCCAGGCTACGGGGAACGACTACCTCATGCGCCTCACCAACCGTGAGGAACTCTATGCGCAGCGCTAAGCCGGGTCAGTCTCGGTCGCCGCCGCACGTGTCGCCGCGACACCAGCGCCGCCGGCGCTCACGACGGGCGTGGGCGGAGCGCCGACATGCAGCGCGCGTCACCTCGCAACGCGATGCGCCCTCCAGCGAGACGACAGCCGCTCCGGCGGGGGAGCGCTCAGTCTGAGGACCACGCTTCCCCATCGGTCTGCGCGGTGCTACGACAGCGTACGTAGCATCCGCCAGTGCCAACGCGGCAACGCGCGGGCTTCGCCCCACGGCCGCCATGTCCCGGTCGCCAGGGATCCCAGCGCCTCCGCCGGCGACGAGTCATCCCACGGCTCCGCCGGCGAGCTACCACCCGCCACTTCACACGGGTATGCAGAGTGGGATTTCTCCGGTGTACCCGACCCAGTGATGTTTCGGTGGTTCCTGCCACCCACCACTTCGCACGGGTATACGGAGTGGGATTTCTCTGGGTACCGGCCAAGCTCGCGGAGGAGTACCACGCGGTGCGGCTGCTTCGAGCCTCCATCGCCGGGAAGCCTCCGCGCGCAGCAAACGCGCGCGCGAGTTGGGCTGACAGGCCCGCGATCGCATCAACGCCGACTTCAACGTCGACGATCCGAGCACGCCCCCGAGAGCGAGTCAGAAGCTCATCGCCGCTGCAACGCTGTTACGGGCCATTCCCTCCCCCTCGACGCCCGAGGTGTGGAACTTGCACCACGAGGCGCAGGCGCTTATCGAGCAAGCGGCCGTCCAACAGGCCGAAAGCTCGGCGTCCCGCATCCGCCAGTAGGGGAGCGCGCGGGACGACGGGGGTGCGCAAGGTCCCGAGCCCTCGGTGCACACGGGTGGCGCAGCGGAGCGTCTCGCCAACCCGGGCGCACGCCGGCCAAGGAGCGGCTCCTCGACACACACGGGCAAGCCCAAGATGGCGACGCCCGCAACGTCATCAACGCCCGGCGGACGGGCAACACGGAGACGCGGGCAACAGCGGGTTACCACCCTCGACGGGGTGGGCGCTACGACAGCCGGGAGGACCGCTCACCAACGCCGGAGCCACCAGGAACCCACGTGTTCAGCCAGGAAATCTGCACGGCGAACTTCCCCCAGCGCTTCCGCCAGCCCACGTCGATTGACAAGTACATCAGGGAGACGGACCCCCGAGTATGGCTCAACGTCTACCGCCTGGCGTGTCAGCTGGGCGGGCCCACCACAGACGAGGTTATCATCCGTAACCTCCCCCTGCACTTCGCTGACTCGGCGCGGACGTGGCTCGAGCACTGCCCGGCCGGCCCGGATCCACAACTGGGATGATCTGGTCCGCACCTTCGTGGGGAACTTCCAGCGCATGTACGTATGCCCTGGAAACTTTAGGATCTGCGCGCATGCACCCAGAAGCCCGGCGAGTCGCTCCAGGACTTCATACGACGCTTCTCCAAGCACTGCACGGAGCTCCCGAGCGTGGCCCAGTCCGAAATCGTGCATGCCTTCCTCGAGGGCACCACGTGCCAGGACCTTGTGCGCGAACTCGGGCGCAGCCCACCGGCCGATTCAAACGAGCTGTTCGACATCGCTACCAGCTTTGACTCAGGCGAAGAGGCAGTGGGGGTGATCTTCGACGGCTAGAAGCGCAAGCGCTTGGACGACGCGCCCGCGGAGAGCAGCAAGTCCAAGGAGCCCCACCAGAAGAACAAGCGGGGCAAGAAAGGAAAGAAGCCGCGCCGTGAGGCGTGCGAGCAGGGGCGCGACGATGACGGCGACGAAGCTCTTGCTGTTGACCCAGCTCGACGGGGCCCTCGGTCGGCCCCTCGAGGCCCTGGGGTGTTCGACGACATGCTGAAATAGCCATGTCCCTACTACAAGACGCCGTTCAACCACACCCTCGAGCTGTGCGACATGCTCAAGCGGTTCTAGGGCCGTGCCGTGGCGAAGGACGACGAGGCCAAGAAGGATGGGGGTGACGGCGACGCCGGTGGCTTCCCCGCTATGGAAAACGTCTTCCTCATCTTTGGGGGGCCGACCGTCGACATGTCCAGCCGCCAACGCAAGTGGGAGCGACACAAGGTCCTCGCCGCCGAGAAGGTGGCTCCCTCCTTCCTCGACTAGTCGGAGGACGCCATCACGTTCAGCCGTGAGGATCACCCGAACTGCATCCCCAACCCGGGTCAGTACCCGCTGGTGGTGGACACGGTCATCGGGAACGTGCGGTTCTCGAAGGTGCTGATGGACGGAGGCAGCAGCCTCAACATCCTCTACGTGCACACTCTGCGCCTGTTGGGGGATCAGGTTAGATCAGCTGCGGCCCAGCACGATGCAGTTCCATGGCGTCGCGCCGGGCAAGCGCGTCCAGCCCCTCGGGCAGATGGCCTGCTAGTCTAGTTTGGCACACCAGACAATTTCTGCAAGGAAACACTCACCTCCGAGGAGGTGGGATTCCGGGGCGCGTACCACGCCATCCTTGGGCGGCCTTGCTACGCCAAGTTCATGGTGGTCCCCAATTACACCTACCTCAAGATGAAGATGTCGGGGCCAAACGGTGTCATCACCGTCGGCTCATCGATCGAGCACGCATTTCACTGCGTCGTCGAGTGCGTGGAGCACGCGGAGGCTCTAGCGCTGGACGAAGCGCTCGTGGCGAACTTGGAGAAGCTGGTCAACGAGGACCTTGACTCCGCCGCCAAGCACACCGGCAGCTTCGAGGCTGCCGAGTAGACCAAAGAGGTGCCCCTCGACCCTCCTGCCCCCGAGGGCAAGGCGTTGAGGGGCAGTTCCACCCTTGACCCGAAATAGGTAGTGGTGCTCGTCGACTTTCTCCGCGCCAACGCCGACATCTTCGCGTGGAGCCCCTCGGATATGCCAGGCATTCCGAGGGAGGTCGCCAAGCACTCACTTGACATCCTACCTCACTCTCGCGCCATGAAGCAATGGCTGCGCCGCTTCGACGAGGAGCGGCGCCGGGCGATCGGAGTAGAGCTGCGAAAGCTCCTCGAGGTCGGATTCATCAAGGAAGTGTTCACCCTACGTGGCTAGCTAACCCTGTCTTAGTTAAGAAAAAGAATGGGAAGTGGCAGATGTGTGTAGACTATACCAGTTTGAATAGAGCATGTCTTAAAGTTCCTTTTCCTTTGCCACGGATCGATCAAATCGTTGATTCGACCACCGGGTGTGAACTTTTGTGTTTCCTTGACGCCTATTCTGGGTACCACCAAATAAAAATGAAGGAGTCCGACCAGCTCGCGACTTCATTCATCACGCTGTTCGGGATGTATTGCTACGTAACAATGCCGTTCGGTCTTCCAAACGCGGGCGCTATGTACTAGCGATGTATGCAGCACATTTTCGGAGATCACATCGAGCGAACCGTTGAGGCATACGCAGACGATATAGTAGTGAAAACCAGGAAGGCGGACGACCTGGTTAGCGACCTTCGCATCGCGTTCGGATGCCTACGGGCCAACCGGGTAAAATAAAACCCCGAAAACCGTGTCTTCGGCATGCCACGGGGCATGCTGCTAGGATACATCGTCTCCCAGCGTGGCATCGAGGCCAACCCCGAAAAGGTTGCATCCCTCGAATGAATGGGTCCGATTCGAGACCTCAAGGGGTCCAAAAGGTGTTGGGGTGCCTTGCCGCCTTGAGCCGCTTCATCTCGCGGGTCGGCGAGAAAGGCCTGCCCCTTTACCAGCTCTTGAAGAAACACGAGCGGTTCTCCTGCATCGTCGAGGCCCAGGAGGTGCTTGACAAGCTGAAGGAGACCCTCGCCCACGCTCCAATACTTACACCGCCTCAGGACAGTGAACCTCTGTACCTCTACGTAGCCGCGACCACCCAGGTAGTTAGCGCCATCATCATAGTAGAGCGCATGGAGGAGGGGCACGCCCTGCCGGTCCAGCGGCCGGTGTACTACATCAGCAAAGTCTTGTCCGAGACCAAGGCGCGCTACCCACAAGTCCAAAAGCTGCTTTACACAGTGGTCCTCGCGCGGCGCAAACTCCGCCACTACTTCCAGGCTGACCCGGTCACGGTGGTTTCCTCCTTTCCGTTAGGGGAAATCATTCGGAACCCGGATGCAGCAGGCAGGATTGCCAAGTGGTCAGTGGAGCTGATGGGCGAAACGCTCGCCTACGCGCCGCGCAAGGCTATTAAGTCCCAAATCTTGGCAGATTTTGTTGCCGAGTGGACGGACACGCAGTTGCCACCACCACAGATCCAAGCTGAGTGCTGGACTCTATACTTCGACGGTTCGGTGATGAAAACAGGCATGGGCGCGGGTCTGCTTTTCGTCTCGCCCCTCGGAGTGCACATGAGATACACCGTGCGTCTCCACTTTCCTGCGTCAAACAACATGGCCGAATACGAGGCCCTCCTTTGCGGCCTGAAAATCGCCATTGAGACAGGCATCAAGCGCCTCGACGTGAGGGGAGACTCACAACTCGTGATCGACCAGGTCACGAAGAATGCGAGCTGTCACGACGACAAGATGGAGGCGTACTGCAAGGCTGTGCGAGCCCTCGAGGACAAGTTCTATGGCATAGAACTTAACCACGTGCCTCACCGGTACAACGAGAAGGCAGATGAGCTCGCCAAAATCGCGTCGAGGCGAATCACTATTCCCCCGAACGTTTTTGCGCGAAACATCGCTCAGCCATCCGTCAACCTCGATCCATGCCCCTCGAGCCGCGAAGAACCCTCGGGGGCTCCCTCAAGTCCAACAGGCGCGGAGCCCATGGATGAGGACCCCTCGAACGAGGCATACGTGCTCTCCCTGCTCAAGGGGTACGGCGGAGATGAGGCCGAGGCCATGGAGATAGAGCCAGCCCCCAGTGAGGGGGACTAGCGCGACAAGTACATCGCCTGGATAGATCGAGGGGAACTCCCCCCGGACCGATTCGAGGCTAGGCGCATCGCCAGGATAGCCAAGTCGTTCGCTCTCGTCGACGGCGAGTTGTACAAGCGCGCCGCGTCTGGCGTCCTGCAGCGATGCGTACCCATCCCTCAGGGGCGTGAGCTCCTCCGGGATATACATGCGGGCGCGTGCGGTCATCACGCAGCACCACACACCCTCGTGGGCAATGCGTTCCGCCAGAGCTTCTACTGGCCCACCGCAGTCTCCGACGCCAGCGAGATCGTGCGCACCTGCGAGGGGTGCCAGTTCTACGCCCGCAAGTCCAATCTCCCTGCGCACGTCCTGCAGACCATCCCCGTCACATGGCCTTTCACTGTGTGGGGACTGGACATCGTCGGCCCTTGCGAAAGGCGCCCGGGGGCTACACCCACCTTTTGGTCGCTATCGACAAGTTCTCCAAGTGGATGGAGGTGCGCCCCATCACAAATCTCAGGGCGGAGCAGGCGGTGACGTTCTTCACCGACATCGTCTACCGCTTCGGAGTGCCCAATTCCATCATCACCAACAACGGGTCCCAAGTCACAGGTAGGAAATTCCTAGAGTTCTGCGACAAGTTCCACATCCGCGTGGACTGGGCAGCCGTGGCACATCCACAGGCCAATGGCCAAGTGGAGCGCGCCAACGGCATGATCCTACAAGGCCTCAAGCCCAGGATTTTGGTCCGACTGAACAAGTCTGGTCGAAAATGTCTTCAAGAGCTGCCGGTGGTTGTGTGGAGCCTCAGGACCACCCCAAGTCGGGCCACCGGGTTCACCCCGTTCTTCCTGGTCTACAGCGCGGAGGCTATCCTCCCTACAGATTTGGAATACGGGTCGCTGTTGACGGTGAAAATCCGTCAACCTAGCCATGAGTTTACCTTCGGTGTTGGCATTACTTTTGTATCTTATTCATTGGTACTAACCCCCGTGGTATAACAAGTTCACATGTGCATGTCGGTTTTGGAGTTATGTGTTTACGCAGGGTTTTAACGTTGAAAGCAAGACTTCCGGGATAAGTTCATTAAGCACCTCATGACAAGACCTTGAAGCCCGATACAAGTCAAGCAATGAAGTGAACATGACTCCAAGAGCCCAAGGACCAAGCCCGAGAAGATGATAAACTCCGAGGACCGAACCGGAAAAGTCTTGAATCTTGCAAGACAAGGAGTTGAGTCCAATTCGGAGAGAAACCGACGTCAAGGGCCCACATGCAAAAGGGGAGAACATCTAGAAGACGTGGGAAGCAACACCGGCGAAGCGAGGCCGCGAGATGGGCCGAAGTGGGCCCGAGCCGGTCGGCCCGGGCCGGTCGGCCCGGCCCAATTCGGGGCCCAATCGACCTCTCCTTTGACCTAATTGCTCCTCGGGCTATAAATAGCCCCCCGACCGAGAGCCACGCGAGAGAAGATTTCGTATTCCGCCGCCGAGGAGCGAGAGAAGCTTGAGGGACACCAACTTGAAGATGAGGGTCGTGCTAGTTGTCTAGGGTTTCCCCGGCCGACGTGGGAACCTTGCATGGAAGACCACGTCGGAGCTCGGAGCGAGGATCAAGATCGAGGGAGGGCCCCGGTGGTGATCTTGTTCATGTAATCATTCATGGTGAAGTTTGTAAGTGAATCCGATTTCTAGCGATTAAGTGCCTTCTCGATGATTTTGATTTCTTCTTGGTTTTGCTTCTTCTACGATCTAGTCTATAGCTAGATTACATAGGGTGCTCTTGTAGCCGCGGTGGCTAGAGGTGCATACCGGACCGGCCAAGTGATTTCAACTTGTTCTATCGAACTCGCCCTAGACTACCCGCATGAATAGGGATACGTTGTGACGAACGGGGGTCTCGAAAGGCGGATGTTTTCGGAGTCGGATGGGAAGGCCACGATTTAAAGATGCTTTTAATGAGATTCGCTTTGCTATCTTCATCTATCTTGTTTGGAGCTACAACATAAGCATGATCTAGATTCTCTAGATTGGTTATCTCTTGTTTTCTTTTGTTACCTCTTTAGTAGATTAGATTAGATTCGTTTTCTTTATGAGTTCTTAGATTAGATGCAATTTGATTCTTCAATAGATAGCTTTAACTTGCTTTACTAGATTGAATCCTTGCGTTGCACATTGTTCCACGGATTCGATACCTTGGGTTCACCACTCGAGGGAAGAAGGGTCCCTTGACTACGACGGGAGACTTGTCCGCTTGCAAGTCACAAACGAACTTTGATACAACTTTTAACCGTCAACAAGCCCCTTTTTCTGGCGCCGTTGCCGGGGAACAAGCAATCAAGATCCGATCTAGTATCGCTTATCTTTCGCTTTTTCTTTTGATTTTCTTTTGCATCTCTTATGTTTGATCATCCTCAAAAGAAAAAAAAAATCAATCTAATCTAGTTTTGATTAACCCTAATTTTTCTTTTCTTTTTAGATTTTTGTTTTATTACTAACCCTAACCGGAGATGGTTGGCTACCTCTCCAAGAAACCCAAACTTTTTTGTGGATGATCCAGGAAAACTTTACAGGCAAAGGTGACGTGCAACACAAGCTCGAAGGACCATCAAAATCTCCAAGGGAATCACCACCTCCAAGTCAAGACGCCGGAAGGCCATTCAAATCAAGAGGAGGATGGAGAAGATGGAGATGGAGAAAGAAGCTCAACACCTAAAGGTCGCCAAGGCAAGATCCACATGCGGGGTGTTCATCGTGATGAAGATGTTAGAGACGCAAGTGGGACAACTTGCTTGGGACAACCGATTGGTGACAAAGAAGAATATCCGAGACAACTCCAAGGTCCCAAGACGGCGAAAGGCTACTCAAACTCATTCGGGAGAGATGAAGGATCACACTAGAGACCATGAAGATCACGACCGAAGGACCGGAGTTCGAGATGCCGAGCCACAAGGAAGATGTTGCATCCGTCAAGACCAAAGGACAAAGCCGACTCGTGAAGACCAAAAAAATTGACTAAGCCAAAGTGGGTACCCAAGATTGCAACGCCCGCAAAGAGCGTTGATCCGGAGTAATCAAGTGAAGAAGTCTAGCCATGGACTATAAACGAAGCGCTAGGCGGGAGGCAACCCGTTTCGTCGAGTCAAGAATAAGCTACCGGGAGGACAACCCGATTCCAGGTTTTTCAAGTCCTTTTAAATATAATTCAGTTCTGAATTTTACTACGCAAAACCTTAGACTTAGAATGGTTGAACAATATTAGAGACATAATTCCTGGTTGAATATTTTGCTTGATCATAAACCCTTTACATGAACCATCCTATGTGTTTGTTTGCTTCTTTTTCGAGAAACCGCAACCAAAAAGAAAAATTTCAGAACCAAACTCAACCCTTCACCCTTATTATGGTGCTGTGGTTGACTTGTTTTTCATGCTAAAAACACTCGAGTAGAGCCACGACTTATATCTAGATGTTATTGAAATTTCAGCATGTGGTAGGACTCGCGTGAACCTAGAAATTTGACTTTTGGTTGATTCAAAAATCCATATCCTTGGTTTCTCTAAGATTAGAATTTTTCTAAGCCTCACTTAATTTTATTTCATTCAAAATCTCTCTCATCTAATCAAAATTAGAACCTAAACCTATGCCCCCATGATCAAGCCGGGAAATGTTTGCTCTCAACCAATGAAGGCAAACTATACCGGTGAGACCGAAATCGACGTAAAAATAAAATATTTTCGACTTGCATTTGTTTTTAATGGTTTAAAAACTTCTCTAAAATTATGTTCGAGCTCTTGCATGGCTCTGAAAAATATTTTTAAATTTCGAAATTAGAGGAGTGCTTAACCTTAAACACACCGTAATGGAGGCAATCTAGTAATCATGCATGCACCATTGGATTCCCTTTCATCAACTTTCACCAATTCCACATGCAAAGGACAAGCATGGTGGGCAGCAAGCATCAACTTTGCAGGAATTTCATGGTGGCATGTGAAGCAAGTGGAGCTAAGGAGTATGGACATAACCCAAAACATGAAGCATCAAGTGGAAGGACCAATAAAAGGAGTGGACGAGAGCGTTTGGGCGGTGCAACTCGTGGAGCACGCGGGCGGGGAAAGTTGCGAGAGGTGAAATGATCGTGCTCGGAAGAAAGACGAGACGGGGAGGAGCACCGAGGCCGGCCTCACCTACATAAGGAGCCCCCCCGGCTCCCGTTTTCTGCGAGCAAGCTTCCCTCTCCTTCCTTTGTTTGTGTGTTCAAGTTTGTGTGCTCAAAACCTCCGTAGACATAGCCAACCTTCCCAAGCTTGATAGCTCAAAAAAAAAAAATCCACATCCTTAATCCACTCAAAGTCCGGACTCCAAAATAATATTTGTGTACCTTGTTACGGGTGAAAACCCCGGATATTTATTTGTGAGGGAGAGTGCTGCAATCAAGGAAGAAAACTACAAGTCTTTTCACCGAAGAAGAAGGGATCATCGTCGTCTAAGCCATCATCGACAACCTCTTCGAGGAGGCACTCGGTTTCCGAGTTTCCTTGGAGTATGGAGGAGGACACGGCACCGCCGAGGAGGAACCACACTCTTCTCCTTGGTGGCATGAGGGCCACACAAAACTCGTTTATTAGGTTTACCAAACTTCAATAACATATGGAGGAGCCGCCTGTCCAACCTCGCCACTTGACACGATCATCCGCTCCACCTCCATATGCTCCACGGTATTCCGAGGGGTATGTCATCATGACGGAGGAGGAGAAGAAGCTCGCTCGCCTTAAGTAGAGGCTTGTAGCGAACGTCGACATCGACGACCAAGCTCTCCACATATTGGGTTTCACACGGGACACCGGTGCAATTCTCTAGCGGAGTGTCGGCAAACACCCACAAGAAATTCGCCTAGGAAATTTTCATGACCATGGCGCATAACCTTGATGAAGGAGTGCCGAGTCTCTCATTCCGTTGGAGGGAGCCCACAAGTGGAGAAGAAGGAAGACACCGTCGGAAGGGTAACCTTGATCAACGATGCTATTTCTAGCACCTTGATGGGGTAATCTCCTTTCATTCATGGGTTGCATTCGGTCTTGAGATGTAATCGAACTTTGTTGGATTATCTATCTATCATCTTGTGCTGAAAATACTTTAATGCTTAAGGCTAGCAACCATGCCGTAAAGGGAGTAAGGGCTCCACTGCTCCCTTGGATCCATTCAACACAATCCCCGATAGATCAGATTGGTTTTCATGTTCGAAACGATTGCATGTCTAGTATCGTAGACCCATGGGCGAGTGTCTCCTACTTTCAAAAGGGAGCTCCGGAACAAGTATGTGCATGAAGGCACATGGGAAGGCTTTTGGAGTATGATCACGGGAAGAGACCATCAACGAAGAAATACTATCGGAACCCATCATCCAAGTGTGTCACTTTTGTGCAAGTGGATTTTTGGGGAGAATAAGAGAGACATAGATAACCAACACGGAGTTGAATTGGATTTACTCGCAGCCAATCAACCCTACTCACCTATGATCAACCGGTGGTGTTGTGGCAACATCGGATTCGGGAGATCGGGTTGTTACCTCTCCATGTTGACTATCTCTTTAAAACCGGTTATTACAAGGAACCCGAATCATCTCCTACCCGGGACTTCCCTAGGAATATATGAAGAAAGGAAAATATAAGAGTGAAGATGAGAGAGGAGGCTTCGAAGTGGCCTAGGTGAATTTGCCCCTTCCGGATTGAAGATTAAGACTTTTTCTTGAGGGGAAGAAGATCGGTTTGAGGAAGGATTTCTTGTGCCGGCGAGAAAAAAAAAATATAATAATAGAGAATTAGGAGAAGGTTTTTCCACGACCCAAGAAGGAGGTGCACAACAAAATTATGTCCCACCATTGGGAGGAACCCCGGCGCCGCCGAGTTACTACGGTGGTGTACCAATGCAAGCATGGGGGAGTGGTGCAGCCATACCCCCACCATTTTTGCGGTACCCAACGTAGCCTTTGCGGAGCCATTTGCACACCTTCCTCAACCACAACAAAATGTGGCCACCATTGGAGGATACGCTGCAAGGAACATGCAAATTATTGCAGCCATCCTAACCAATGCAAACCAAATGGGTGAAGGAAATGCAAACGTCGCTTATGAGCTTTGACACCTTCACCTAATACCATTGGACGATTCATAGGAGGAGAGGCGCATTCCTATTGCAAGTAAGGGTACAACAACCAAGACTTTCAATATCAACCACCGGCGGAAGATTAGAGAGAGGAGGAGCTTTAGTTATCTTTCCTTTACCCCCTTTTCTTTAATTTTCAGCTTGTATGCACCTATGTTTGCGTAGTATTTTCAGCTTTGCTTTAATTTTCAGTTTTTAGTTTAATTTTCAGTGTGTATCTTAGTGTTTATTTTCATCATGAATAATGTCGCCACCAAGTTTTTACCTTTGGTAAAGTTACAAAGTTTGTGCCATGATGATATATGATTATAATTGCTGCTTTGTTTATCTTTGTAATTGACTTATGCATGTTTGAACTAGTGCTCTCTTAAAAATACAAATCTGAATTTATTTAAATACTAGCTTAATTTTCAGCGGAGGTTATGATTAAAATAAAGACCCATAGTGTTTTATGTGCTCTCAAGTTATGAATAGATTGAAGATGTCTTTTATGCTCAAAAATATTGCTAACCTTGTCACAAATATCACTTGTGTGTTGCTCAACCTATCCAAAGCCTTATATATATTTAAGTGCATAAACCTTAGTGTACAAGATTTATTTTTGAGTGCGTTATTGCAGGCCATGATTTCTCTGGCCCGAGACTAAGAAGCTGGTCATTCCGTTTTTGCGTATCTATCTTTTTGCTAGCCTTTTATCCGTGCATTGTGTATCCCCGCATCGGTGATCTCACAAACTTCGCCGGATATCCACCCTTAAACCAAATATCATCTTTTTGTGACTACCTCCTTGACCACAACCTATCATTGAGGATGGATCATCAATTCAAGGAAGATCGCAAGACGGTGCCAACGTTGAAGATTTCAAGTATCTCTCCAAGGAAAAATATCTCCGGTACCTACCTTATTTTTCGCCTCTTTGCTCGAGGACGAGCAACGTCTAAGCATGGGGGAGGAGTTAGGTACGGTGCAGTTTTAGAGTTCAAAAGGGAGTATTTAAAAAAAAATATATATATATATAATGATGAAAAAAAAAACCAGTGATATGCATGACTTTCAAGGTATCAAAAAATCAAAACATCATTGTGAAAGTCATGGACTGAATATATGACGAGGCAAGAAAAAAATGAATGAATGAAAGAAAGAAAAGAATGAGAAAGAAAAATATATATATTTGTGCGTAAAGTGAACTCCCCGGTTCTCTAAGAGTGCATTCAAGGCTTCAAGATAAAAAGATCCATTCTCAATTTTCCAACCATGTGCAATCCGATAACGAGGACTTCCTTTGTGCCTCGGGATCACTCTTTGCCATTTGCACATGTCCACTTATCTAAAAGTGTGTGTATTTTTCTCTTTCCCCTCCTTGATTTAACATTATTTTCCAATGACCTTTTTGACGAGTCTCGGTAAGACCATGAGAAGCTTGTCTTGTTTTGACAACACCTCATTTATAAAATCTTGTTAGGACTAAACTTTCCCAAAGCTCCATATAAAGCCTACCACACATATATATGAGAGGGAAAGGAGTAGAATATATAGGCTTGAGAGACAAGTGAGATGAGAGTTTATGAGCAATATACAAGATGATTTAAATTTGTGAACTTGGTTTAGCTTTTCTTTATCTCGTTCTTTATTTCAAAAATTCGAGGTCTATTTAAACTTTGTGAGCATGTTAATACTTGTGGGATAAGCTTAATAAGAATCTACCCTCCGTAGAGGTGAAGGCTAGTACATTATGGAACTTTAACGAATTAAACTTTTGAGAGCATTATGTTTTTTTTCATGTATGATCAAGTGCAAGGTTTAAACATTGTTTGGCAATGATGATATCCATCGAAGGCTTACTCGAGGACGAGCAAGGTTTAAGCATGGGGGAGATGTTGACGGTGAAAATCCGTCAACCTAGCCATGAGTTTACCTTCGGTGTTGGCATTACTTTTGTATCTTATTCATTGGTACTAACCCCCGTGGTATAACAAGTTCACATGTGCATGTCGGTTTTGGAGTTATGTGTTTACGCGGGGTTTTAACGTTGAAAGCAAGACTTCCGGGATAAGTTCATTAAGCACCTCATGACAAGACCTTGAAGCCCGATACAAGTCAAGCAATGAAGTGAACATGACTCCAAGAGCCCAAGGACCAAGCCCGAGAAGATGATAAACTCCGAGGACCGAACCGGAAAAGTGCTCGAATCTTGCAAGACAAGGAGTTGAGTCCAATTCGGAGAGAAACCGACGTCAAGGGCCCACATGCAAAAGGGGAGAACATCTAGAAGACGTGGGAAGCAACACGGGCGAAGCGAGGCCGCGAGATGGGCCGAATTGGGCCCGGGCCGGTCGGCCCGGGGCCGGTCGGCCCGGCCCAATTCGGGGCCCAATCGACCTCTCCTTTGACCTAATTGCTCCTCGGGCTATAAATAGCCCCCCGACCGAGAGCCACGCGAGAGAAGATTTCGTATTCCGCCGCCGAGGAGCGAGAGAAGCTTGAGGGACACCAACTTGAAGATGAGGGTCGTGCTAGTTGTCTAGGGTTTCCCTGGCCGACGTGGGAACCTTGCATGGAAGACCACGTCGGAGCTCCGGAGCGAGGATCAAGATCGAGGGAGGTCCCCGGTGGTGATCTTGTTCATGTAATCATTCATGGTGAAGTTTGTAAGTGAATCCGATTTCTAGCGATTAAGTGCCTTCTCGATGATTTTGATTTCTTCTTGGTTTTGCTTCTTCTACGATCTAGTCTATAGCTAGATTACATAGGGTGCTCTTGTAGCCGCGGTGGCTAGAGGTGCATACCGGACCGGCCAAGTGATTTCAACTTGTTCTATCGAACTCGCCCTAGACTACCCGCATGAATAGGGATACGTTGTGACGAACGGGGGTCTCGAAAGGCGGATGTTTTCGGAGTCGGATGGGAAGGCCACGATTTAAAGATGCTTTTAATGAGATTCGCTTTGCTATCTTCATCTATCTTGTTTGGAGCTACAACATAAGCATGATCTAGATTCTCTAGATTGGTTATCTCTTGTTTTCTTTTGTTACCTCTTTAGTAGATTAGATTAGATTCGTTTTCTTTATGAGTTCTTAGATTAGATGCAATTTGATTCTTCAATAGATAGCTTTAACTTGCTTTACTAGATTGAATCCTTGCGTTGCACATTGTTCCACGGATTCGATACCTTGGGTTCACCACTCGAGGGAAGAAGGGTCCCTTGACTACGACGGGAGACTTGTCCGCTTGCAAGTCACAAACGAACTTTGATACAACTTTTAACCGTCAACAGTCGCCCAGAGTGCGAGGCTACAATGAGGGCGCCAACCAGCGAGCCCGCGAGGACTCGTTGGACCAACTGGACGAGGCCTGAATCGTGGCCCTGATGCACTCTGCACGATATCAGCAGGCTCTGAGGCGCTACCAAGCCCGGAAGGTGCGGCGACGAGACTTCAGCGAGGGGGACCTGGTCCTAAGGCTACGCCAAGACAATCGATGCCACCACAAGCTGCCGACCCCGTGGGAGGGACCCTACATCGTGGTGAAGGTGCTCAAACCCGGCACGTACAAGCTGGCCAACAAGGATTGCGAGGAACTCACCAACGCTTGGAACATCCAGCAGCTACGTCGCTTCTACCCTTAGCGAGGATTTCCAAGTTTTTTGATTGTAAATCACATTCCCAACACCCCAATTGGCAGCCTAGATGTAATAACCAACAAGTCAATAAAGTTAAAGGGCAACTCGGCTTTCCCCAGAAAACCAAGTCACCCTCGAGGGCTACTGCGGGGGGCATCCCCCGCAAAAAAATGGTCCCATTTTTTCGCAAAAGTTCGCAAGCGCGCTAAGTACGACTCGACCTTAGCCTCGAGCGAGTTCAGGCGGGGCGCGGGTGGCCAAGTGGAAAAGACGCGCGAGCCAAAGATAGCCTACGCCTCCGCGAGGATATGGCCCTTCTCTCTCGCCTCTGGCCCAGCGGGCTACTCGTGAAATCGAACCTCCCCAACCCGAATATACCCATGCAGATGAAAAGAGGAACAGCGCGACAAGCAAAATAAAAAACGTCACTTACATTTACAAGTGTTTAAACATCTCAAAAGAATACTTGTTCATTTACATGGCCGCACGGCTCGGATTCTAACACCCAAACAAAAAAGGGCTCGGCGCCTAGTGGTCTTTAGGCTTGGGGCTCGCCGGCGTCAGGAGCGTCGGGGAACAAGAAGTCCACGAAGTCTTCAGCAAGCGTCTCGGCGGCGGCGGCCAGCAAGCGCGTCTCGCGCGCTCCATCACCACTTTGTCTTCAACGCGGACGGGGACGACGTAACCCGACGCCACGGCCTCGAAGTCCACCTGGTAGTGGGACCCCACCACGCCGAGGGCCTTCTGGACGCCCAGGTAAAGGGCGCGGCGCATGCGCCTCGAGACATGCCCGACGAGGGCACGCAGGCGACTCGCCAGCGAGCTCTCGGCTTGCGCTTCGCCTTCCTCGAACGCCTGGCAGGTCGCGAGAGCGGCGGCCCGCAGCTCCCCCAACTCCTGTTCCGCGCAGTTGCAGGTCGCGCTCACGGTCTCGACCTGGGTGGTCGCGTGCCCCAGGGCGGTCCGCAGGCCTGGAAACCACGAAAAAGGAAGATCAAGATGGGAGCGAATCCCCGAAGGGAAGATCAACAAAATAGAGAACGAATCAACAAACGAAATCCGGACGAAGGCAAACTTACCTTCAACCTGCTTCTTCTCCACCTCGAGGGACTGGCGCATCTCCTCAGCCTCGCGCTGCAGCTTGAGGTACGAGGCCTCCTTCTCCTCGAGGGACTGGCACTGGTCCTTGTGCGAGATGCTGATCTGCACCAGCTCCCCGTTGAGGCGCGACACCTCCTCCTCCTGCTTCTTGAGCGTGGCCCGCGCCTCCTCGAGCACGGCACGCTACTGCTGGAGTTGGCCCAGCGCTTCCTCGTGCGCCTTGCGCCCCTGCTCGAGTGCGGCTCGAGCCTCGACGTGAGCGGCCAGCTCACACTAAAGTTGGTCGTCAGCCTCTTGGTGGGCGGCTCACTCCTGCCGAAGCTGTTTCTCCGCCGAGGTGAGCGCGACAGCCTTGTCCTCCAGGGTCTCTTCAGCCCCTCAGACTCCTCGAGCGCCACGTGGCCCCGTTGGAGCTGGGCGCAGGCGGCGACGACCTCCGCCTCCCATGTCGACGCGAGGGAGTGCACCCCCTGCAGGTCCTCGCAAGCCGGCGCGGCGCGTCGTCCCGCTCCAGCAACGCCATCCACACCCTCACGACCGCGTAGGCGCCATCCGCGGCCTGGGCGCCCAGCTCCGGGGGCAGGTCCAGCAGGGCCTCAGCCCTATACGCCGGCCCGCGGTCGGGGCGACCTCAGGGCCTCGACGAGGGCGTCCAGGGCCCCATACTGCCCCCGGTACCATTGAAGGTCGTCGTCGAGGTGGTCGAGGGCGTCGTATCGCTCACGAGCCCGGCACTCCAGTTCCTGCCACTAGCAAGCGAGGCGAGAAGAGCGAGCGTCAGAAAAAACACAAACGCGGGAAAAGCAAGAGAAGGAATCTCGAAACCCCACGAAACCAGCTAACCTGGAAGACGCGCCACGCCGGACCGCTGTGGATCCGCAACGCCTCGTTCAGCGCCCGGTTGAGCAAGGCACCGTGGTCGCGAAGCTCCTGCCAGAGCCCTTGCTCCACCTGAGCCTTGATGAAGTGAGCCAGCGGGGCGTCGACGTGCTCCCGCTCCTCCTCCAGGCGCGCCGCTGGACCAGCGCGCGAAGATGAGGCCCTGGCGCCGTTCGGCCGGGCGCCACCGCGCCGAGCCAACGTCACCCCGGGCCACGAGCGCCCCCGCCGAGGCCTCGGGGGGCTGATGCAAGCGCGCTCGCCCACCGGTCCCGGCCGGCGGCGGGACGTCGTTGTCATGAGGGATCTCCACCACCACCGCTCCTGGGCCGCCGGCTACGGTGGGCACCGGCGAAGTTGGCGGCGCGGCGACCACCACGGCATTGGTCGCCGCCGTCATCGACGCCGCCTGGCGCGCGGCTCCGCAACCGTCCGCCGCTACGCCTCCGCGGCCACCGGCGGCGGCTCCATAGTCGTCGCCGCCGGCCGCGGCTCCGTGGCCTTAGCCGCGCGTGCGAGCCGCCGCCCGCCGCCGGCCGTCGTGCTCGCGCCCCCCCCGCGACGCCCTCGACGAGCGCCACCTGGTGGGTACGACCGCGTCCGTTCTCAGCACCTTGGCATGTGCAAGAGGAGGCACGGTGGGCGCCACCCTGCGAACACGAAGACAATAGACTTAGGCCATAACCGACTAAAACACACGATTAAGGGGAAGTAATCGCCTACCTCAGGGTGGAAAACCCTCGATTCCTTTTTCTGGGGGCTCAGCGGATGTTGTCTCCGCCACCGGTATGGCTGCCACTGCACGCCCAGCCGTCTCCGTGGCGCGCGCCGGCCCCAGGCGCCGTCTCCTCCGCCGCCTCCGGGGCTCTGGGCGAGGGGAGTGACGGCTCCCACCTCTCGGGGGGAGCCCGGCCCCCATCGCTTCCCTCCTCCTCCTCCTCACCTGACGACGAGTATTCCTCAGTCCCAGGTGAGGAGAGCGTCTGCCGCTCGCTCCTACTCTCGGCGCTCCCGTCGCCGGACGCTCCGCTCCCTCTTGCGCGCCGCCCGCTCCTGCTCTCGGCGCTGCGCCGGCGCACGCGTGCTCGGGCTCGAGGCGTGGGCGGGTCGGACCGCGTGGCGTTCACGGCCCTTATCTGCAAGGAACAAGCAAAACTTCAAGATACGCCAACGTCCTGCGAATCAGTAGAACAAGGGGAGGCGGAAGTCCACTCACCAACAGGCCGACGGGGAACATGGTGAACGCCCAAAGGGCCGCGTCGTCGTTCCGGCCGGTCCTGAGGTTGATGGCGCGCCGCACCCGTGTGGCTGTGTACTCCCGAGGGAAGAGGCCTGTCATCAACCGTGACTGCGCCAGCATGACGGGGTCCGCGTCCTCGTGCATCTTGAAGATGCGGAGCGGCCTCTCCATTAGGGGAACGATCCGCCGGTGATGGAGGTTCGCGAGGACGCACCTCGCGGTCAAGCCGTCGTCCGCCATGGCCTTCAACGTGGCCAGGAGCGAATCCAGTCACATCTGGTGTGAAGGCGGGGACACCCCATGGTGCCAGGAGTCGTCCTTCTCCATCATCACCTTGCCGGAGTAGGGGGGAAGGCCGGCACCGTCGTTGCGGAGCTAGAACCACCCCCGCTCCCACTCTGCGTTTTTGGAAGTCATCGTGCAGGGGATGTAGAGGTCCCTGCGCGTGTTCCACAACGCGATCGTCATGCCGCCGGCGCGCACCGCACGGCGGATCTTGGGCTCCGGTGTAGTCAGCGTGTGCAGCTCCGTGCGGTCGCCTCGCCCGCCTTATATTGGCCAGCAGATGAGGTCAGTTCCCAGACTCCTGGTTGGTTACGACCAGGAGACCAAAGTCTACGTTACACATGTTGTCATATCCTGTCGATCTGCTTTGGTCGAAATCCATCGAGGTCTTGTCTTGTACGCCAAGTCTTTAGGTCATGATGAATTAGGTCGTCAAGGCAATCTTCTAGAAGGTCTTCAGGAGGTCGTGTGGGCCGCCAACTAGGTCGGTTGGGCCCACTGACTGTTTGGTAGGTCTTCTAGTAGGCCGGACCCACTTGTCGGGGACGGCCGTGAGCCTGGTTGGTGGGCACCCAGGGGTACCCATGTCTCACAGTCGTCCTCACACAAAACGTCAAAATCCTCATCTGGCAAGGACACAAGAGAAGACAAGGAGTACAACCTGGAGGATGGGTTAGCATTAGTCCTTGAACCGGAAATGAGAGCCAGACTATGAGGGTCAATTGAATTCTCGATCCTTGCTCACACCCCACGGTCCACCTCGGACGACTTGAGCGCTGCTCCCAAATCCTGCACGCCAAGCCTGAACCCGTTCGAGTTCGGATCGACACAGAGCATGGGACAGGTAGTTGACCGCCTTGTTGTTAGCGTTGAACATGTCCCTCGATCTTGGAGCGAGGAAGTTCATAGGATGAACATAAGTTGTGTTCACCGTGACATCCCATAGGATCTGACCCTGGCCGTGGAGGAAAGAAGCCATCCGCCTTTGCCACATCTGGTAGATAGTACCATCAAAGTGTGGAGGACCCGAACCCCATTCCTGGTACGCCATCTTTGGATCTTAGACTGGTTAGACTCACGAAGATCTGTAACCGACTCTAATACCAATTGAAGGACCGATTAGGTGACCAGAGAGGGGGGAGTGAATAGGAGCCGATAAAAATTCTTCCCGAAGGATGAACTCGGCCTATGCCCCAAATCCACAACCAAGGATTCCCACACGAGCTTGCCAAGGTCGCGTAGTCACAACGGACCTACCAACCCTAGGAACAAGTCCCAAACCAATCCACCGCGGAAGCACAACTCAAAAAGCAAGGGACTTAGGCAATCTGGAAAGCACCAAGTGGACAGTCTGCAGTGTCCGCGTGGACTGTCTATGAGGAGGGCACGGACTGTCCGCGAAGTGGGAACGGAACGTCCGAAGTTGCTACCCGAACCTCTAGTAGTGCGCCGAGAGAAACGGACCGTCCGTGATGGACTTGCGGACCGTCCGCCTTGTTACGAACAGTCCGGCACTCTAGTACGGACCGTCTGCAAACTTCATGCACCAAAAATCCACTGACAAAAAGGATCGAAAGAAATGCGCTCAAGAACTCGCATGAACACGACGAACGGCCGAGTCCAAGCACCTTGTGGACGGTCCACGAGGTCACCTCGGGGAAGGTCCGCGGCTACCTCGCGAACAGTCCGCGGTGACCTCGCGGATGGTCCACCATGTGCGAATCAGCACAGCCGAGAAACCCAGAAACAACCTCCAACTTGCGATCGATGGATCTCCCAAACCACATGGAGTCTTCAGACAAAATTTTGGGGAGATGTGGGCTCCTAAGGTGAAGACATACCCGAAAAATTATGGCCTCTAGCTCCCTACAACTCTCGGAATCACAAATCTCATCCCTCTACCTCAAGAACTTGAAGAACTCGAAAACCACCAAAATCAAAGACCTTCCTACGGGATTAGAGGGGCAAGATCACCAAGAAAAGAGGCACACTGACCTAATGTGTGATTCCCAAAACAAATCCCGCAAAGAAACACCTCCAAATCTTTCCCACGAGAATCCCAAGAAAAGGCTCTGAAAATCATCGAAAAAGACAAACGGGAAGGACACATCAAAGCCTTGAGGTACCACACCGAATCATCTATACATACCAAAGAAGTTCATACAAGGTCTAGCTTGCCACCCGATCATCCTTCCCCCTCACAAGATCTCACCATGAAGCTCTCAAGCTAGTCCTATGGAAATCCTAAGGAAAATAGCAAGGAAAAATATGAAAACCAAATGAGTTAGGGTTCTGTCAGATGGTGAGATCTGGATAGACCATGGGGGTGTTAATCCCAATGGTTTAGTTGTTTAGTGGGGTGGAATCTAAGGCTAAAAACTCGAAGGTTGCGCATGAGCACACGGAACACAGAGAACACGGCGAGTTTATACTGGTTCGGGCCTTCGGAGAGTAAAACCCTATGTCCAGTTGTTGGTGTAGATTGCTTGAGGATTGTGTATGAATACAAGGGTCGCCTCGCCCGCCTTATATTGGCCAACGGTTGAGGTCAGTTCCCAGACTCCTGGTCGGTTACAAATAGGAGACCTAAGTCTACGTTACATATCATGCCATATCACATCGATCTGCTTTGGTCAAAATCCACCAAGGTCTTTTATTGTACGCCAAGTCTTGAGGTCGTGAGGGATTGGGTCGTCTGGGGAATCTTCTGGAATGTCATCATGAGGTTGTGTGGGCCGCCAACTAGATCGGTTGGGCTCACTGACAGGTCGGCGGGTCTTCTGCTAGGCCGGTCCGACTTGTCGGGGACGGCCGTGAGCCTAGTCGGTGGGGACCCAGGGGTACCCATGTCTCACAAACCCCCGAGCGAGGTGTAGGAGCAGCGACCTTAGAAAGGTCATGACAAAGTCGTAGAGCTATCGATCGGTCGAATAGCATGCACGTCAGTCCAAAAAAGAAAGAGAAACAAATCAGCTTAGCAGCCAACCTGTTTGTAGTTTTGCCGAATGCATTGAGGTCGAGTGACGACCTATAAGAAGCAGACTTCCAACAGATTTAAACGACGATGAAAAAATTCAGAGGGAATCAATGATGCACTCATAAAGTAGTATCCGAGCATCGTGGCGGGCAAGATGGCCGGTATGATGATCCAAAAAAGAAGAAGAAGAAGAAGAAAAAGTAGGTCGAGTAACAATGTGATGAGAAACAGGTTTCCCAACAGGTCGGTACGACGAGGAAAACAAGATGGCGTCGGATATGCACTCGTAGAGTAGTCCCCAGGCATTGAAGTAGTTAGCATGCCTGGTTTGATGCTCAAAAAATAGAAGAAAACTGAGTCATGGTCTTAATCAAACGAAATGTAGAGACTCCTAGATCTCCAAGCATGGTTGCAAGGAGTCTGGCAGGGCCGACCTCGAGGAGGCCTCAAGTCATCAATGTTGCCCAGTATCCGAGGATACCTAGTAGAATTTTGAAAAGTGCATCATATGAAGAGGTTGTTGATAATATGGTAGCTGTATTTGCGATGTCGGGGGGTTGGTCGACGATGAAGCCAAAAATTTGTTGATCCTAAATGTATGGAGTGCAGGGACACCCGGATATCCCGCATAGCCGCAAGGAGTCGGGGCGGAGCCACTCGAGGCATGTCGACCTCAGGAAGGTCTCAAATTGGAAGCGCCCAAGTATTCAGGGATACCTGGCAGGGCCATTAGGCGCGCACCCCACAGAGAGGCCTTCATTCCCGACGTAAAATCCTTGGGTGTCTAGTGCAGGATGGCAGGACTACAAGAGCACACCGACCTCGGAAGGTCACACATCCAGGGTGCCCAACAAGGTTGGCAGGGCCGTAAATATATCGAGGTATTGCAAGACCTAGGTACTAAGGCACGCCGACCTAAAGAAGGTTGTTTTGATGCCCAAATGACCAACATAGTTGTTGGCCATCCAGCGGAGCCATTATAATAAGGTATTGGCGACCTCAGCAGCAGGCACGCCGACCATGGGGGCCAAACGAAATCGTAGAAGTGAAGTTTCTGATCTCCATGGTGCTTGTAAATCTCCAGGCATAGCAGTGAGGCACGCCTACCCCGGAAGGTCTTCGATCGAACCTACGACCATTCTGCTTAGGGAACAGAAATATAGGCTGATTGGAATAGGTCCATTTATGTTCAGAGCCATAGCAGGTGCACTAGGACACAGACCCTAGAGGGTGCAAAGAAAAAGTTACCAGGTCGCAAAGGAAGGTTGTGGAATCATCGTCGTATATGGATATATCTAGGCGCTGGACCCTCTAACACAGGGTTAAGTTTTGTCTTGTTCCATAGACTGTAGGGTCACGGGTCAACAGTGGTCGGAGATTCCCTTTCCACCTAGAAGACGACAAGCTGCCCACTGATTGAGGGGATTACTGTAGCCATGTGACTCTGCGGCAGGGCTCAGGCGCTATAGACGCACTAGTGACAAGGAAGTCGCGAGACAGAGAAGTAATGTCGTCGCCTTGAATCGTGCACATGTCTATAGGCCCCGGGATCACGTGGTGATAGTATCATTACTTCGCCAACTAGCCAAGGCTTGGTTGCGGCTATAAATAGCACCGTGAAGCTGAAGAGGGCAAACACCGAGCATTGTTGAGCCATGAATCCGCAGAATTGTGCTCCCACTATGCCATGGGCATGTGTTCGTCCACCAGATTGTAGAGTCTTGTTCTTGTAGAATCTTGGAGCTAGGAGAAATCTCGCGAAA
Organism: Cenchrus americanus; assembly: GCA_947561735.1. Classification (NCBI taxonomy): domain Eukaryota; kingdom Viridiplantae; phylum Streptophyta; class Magnoliopsida; order Poales; family Poaceae; genus Cenchrus; species Cenchrus americanus. The sequence continues at coordinate 155,537,664 of OX387242.1, read as the reverse complement.
TGTGGGCAACACCCCCATTCTCTACGCCCTGCCTCTGCGGGGTATCAGGTAGAGCTTGGAGGTGATGCTGTTCGAGCTGGGGCTATAGCAGGACGTCACTAGTGAGCATCGGGTGCTCACCAGGGCTTGGAATCCCATGCCGAAGAGCAAGCTCGTACCTACATTCTAATAGTTTGGTCCGAGCATGCCTTAGGTTGCGTGCCATCTTGCAGTTGTCCCCCGCAAGGCCACCATTAAGGTCCTGGTGCTAGGAGAAATCTCGCGACGTGCTCTGCTTCGGTAAAGTAGGTCGTGACGATTGCTCTGGGTGGCCCAGGCCTTGTAGTATGTTTATCTCTTGTGTCAGGTTCTAGATCCAATGAGGTCGCAAACGACTTGCGTACCTTCGAATAGTCCATGTAATGTTCGGTCTCTTCTGTGATGTACTTGGTTGTTTTGACAAAATGATTGTCATAAACCTAAATTAATGTGACGTGGGGGCTTGTAGAACTTGTTTGCTATCAGGGTGACCTGATGATAATTTTTGTAACAGCTGATGACCTAAACTCAGAGTTTAGGTCGTGGCTTACTCTAATGGTGATGAATCCGCCGCAATCTTCTCGCGAGTTTTTTGGAATAGAGTCGTTAGAGCGTGTTGTACGGTGGAAGGAACCGCAACGTGCAAATCCAGTGGACCCCCCATAAATAGAGCGGCCTGGGTTGTGGTTGACCTCATTCTCCTTTCTTCTTCCTCCCGTCGCTCTCATTTTTGCCGTTGTAGCTTTCCCGCAATCTTGCGACCTCTTCGCTCCCGCGCGCGCATCTCCATTCAATCTCTAGTTCCGGCCGTCCGGCGTTAGCACCACCACTCCACACCGCGCTCCTCCGCGCATGTGCATTAAAGCTCTGTGCACCATTAGATCCAAACCAAACCCTAGCAGCGAAATGGCGGCGGAGGCGGCTTCTATCCCAGAACCGCACACGGCGTGGGTCCGGTCGACGATGATGGAGGCCAAGATCCAGGCCTTGGTGGACCGCGGGCTGCTGCGGCCGAAGGCGGAGGTGGAATGGAAGGATGCGGCTGGGGAGGAATTCCCGACTAAAGACGTGAAGGAGCAGGTCGTCTTCACGTCCTTCTTCGAGCGCGGCTTCAACCTCCCCGTGTGGGATTTCTTCCGCGGCCTGCTGTATTACTATAAGTTGGAGCTGGTATACCTTGTCCCCAACTCCATCACTGTAGTTTCGACCTTCATTCACTTTTGTGAGGTGTATCTGGGGATATCGCCTCACTTCTTGTTGTGGAGGTTTTTATTTTGTGTGAAGAGCACTGGCAAGAGGTCGGGGCCAGTGGGGGTGTGATGTTCTCCTTATGGTCGGGCCTCAAGGCAGAGTGGATAGATACCGATCTCCCCGACAACAACGCTGGGTGGAGGTCAGAGTGGTTTTACATTGTAGATCATCTTCCTGGGCTTCCACATCATACTGGCCATAAGCAAGTGAAGATATCTGAGTGGGACTTAAGGCTGTCGTCCCGTGACATCAAGGACCTCAAGCTGGTCCTGGAGCTTGTCAATGACATGAAGAAACGGGGGGTGACGGGAGCTACAGTCGCCAGGTTGTTTTGCTGACGGTTAATTCAGCCGATCAAAGATCGGGTTCACCCCGCGTACTAGTACTGGGGGCAGTCGGACCCCACGTGTGAGGTTAATTGCAAGGTCTCCAAGGAGGAGATGCTTGCCAGAGTGTCACAGATGTACTCTAGAAAGGTGAAGGTGAAGAAGTGCCCTAAGGCACACTCGTTGAAGAGGCCGGCTGACCCGGTAAGGTCCTGTGACGTATCTTTAGGTCGTTTATTGCTTTTGTCTTTGTTTTAGTTGTGTAACTTCCCTTGGTCGTTTGTTGCTTGCATGAGTGTGAGCATCAGCTATGGTGTCCCGTACCTCTTCGTGAGGGTGAGCTGCACCGGCGCAAACTTAGGTCGGACAAATATCAGCCAGGTCGTCTGCTAGAGTTTTATGAATCTGATTCGTCGATGGAGGCCGATGAAGACACCGACGTCGAGGTCGGGGGTGATGCCGGAATAGGTCCGGATGCTGGTGACGCCGCGAAGCCCCAGTGCAGGACCAAGTCGGTGGTGGTGAAGTAGTCAGCTTCGTCTACTGCTACTACGGTTTCCGCGGTGAAGGTCGCGGAGAAGAAGAAGAGGAGGAAAAGGAAGGCTACTTCCCCACCGATGATTCTGACTCCAGCAATTCTAACGCCTCGCTCGAGGGAGGTCGAGTCAGAAGAAGGGGAGGAGGAAAAGGCCATCGAAGAGTCACCGGTCGTGGGACACCGACCGGTGAGGAGGCAGGAAAGTCCCGCTGCCAAGAGGCAGTGGGAATTGGTAGAGAAGACGTCGGAGGATGCCCTCCGTCGGGGTTTGGAGGCGCAGTGGACTGCTGCCGTAGCGCAGGCAAGGATGCCTGTAGCGATTAGGCCTTGGTTCTTTAAGCCGAAGCCTCGTGTCTCGGTCGCTATGAGGTAGAGTCTTGAACACTCGAGCTGTTTTACTTGCTGTTGCCGTGTTGTGAATGTCTTGTCTTGACGTAGTGTTTGGTATGCAGGTCGGTAGTGGAGCCGCAACACGATATGGCCGCTTAGGCTTCTCCCTCTCGTAGAAGGTCGCCCGACCCTAAGGTCGTGGCGGAGGCATTGACCAATGATGCGCGGACGGCCACCCTGCCGCGGGGAGCAACTGAGAGTACGGCATGTTCACCGCCGGTGGTGGATGCAAGGGTGGCGAGTCCCCCGTGCACTGTTGCGGTGGGAGAGGGAGGTGCTGTTGGGGACGTCAGAGTGCCGGCCTCCCCAAAAATTATTGACGTGGACCCCATCAGCTGCAAACCTGGTGGGGCTGACGACCTGGTCAAGGACCAGCCGCAAATTGAATAGGCGCCAAGAGGTCCGGGGACATCTGGCGCACAAGTACCCGAATCTTCCTCTTCGAGCCCAGGATTACCCTGGAGGGAAATTGACTGGAATAACACCCCTTGGCAGGATGATATCTTCGAAGACAACGAGGATATGCAGGCCTTGCGGACCAGTACAGTGAGCATCAACAACACGTTGACGGTAAGTTTTCTTACGATGCACTTTTCTTGATGATGTTTTTTTGAAGTGCTGCTGTCAAGCTTGTTGTGCTATGGCAGTCCATAGCGCAACGTGCCAAAAGCCTGGTCGACCTGCACAAGAACGCGATGGAGAGGGAACAACGGATCTCTGACCTTGAGCAGGTGCTCAAGCAGATCCGTGAAGCGGCGGCTGCCGAAAAGAAGAGGCTCGAGGATGAGCTTGCCGAGGTGAAGCGCAAGGACATAGAGGCTACTGCGCAATTCAATACTGTGTCCATTGGTAGGTCGAATCTTCGTGTTGATGATCTTGTTGAGCAGCAAGAGGTCTTTTTGTGGTATGCTAACTGTGACATCTTGTAGGCTTCTGCAACCGTGAAGAGGAGCTTAACACCGCCCTGAAGAAGACCAAGGAGAAGGTTCGAAATTTGGAGTTGTTGCTTCGGGAGGTCGAGGCAGGGGGCCAGGAGCTCAAGCGGGCAATGAAGGAAGCTGCTGACAGTGAGTATGCTGTATCTCAAAAGCTGGCTTACGAGAAAGGAGCTCGTCAGAACCTTGAGGTCGAGTTTGAGGTTGTTTTGAAGTCATTGCAGAATGACCAAATGACCATTGCGTGGTATGAGGTGGAGCTGAATGACTTGAAGGGTGCTGCCAACTATGCAATGGATTGCATAGCAGTGCCAGCTGAAAGAGAGGAGGCGAAGTCTGTTGTAGATCGCCTCATAGACACCCCTAACAAGCTCCTGACGCTGCTGAAGGTGACGAGCTTGTCCGCGGCAACAGATGCGTTGGTGAGAGTGAAATCTCACTACCCTGACGTCGACATGGCTAAGGTCAAGGCTGGTCCTGATATTGAGAAGGACCTCGCAGCCCTGGAGTTGGAGGTTCAAGAAGCCACCATCGAGGTGATGGACAATCTGGACTATGAGGGCGACTATGGTGAAGTGTAGTCTTGGTCGTAGGAGTAGTACCTTCCAATCCTCTCAGTCTTGTAATCATGTCGTTGGGAATGGAATGCCTTTGCTGAACCTAAATGAATGACTTGCCTTTTGCCTATGCGAGCTTGGTAGTCTTTGTACATGACGACGTCTTATTTCTTGTCTCGCTAACCATTACTCACGGAGAGGCTGGCTTACCGACCTCCACAACTCAGCGTGGAGGCTTACGTGAGGTCAGCGCGCGAGGGAGGAGCCTAGGGCTCGGGTCTAGTGACCTTTGTGACCAAGCATGCTCGCTGCGACAGGAGGCTTCATACTCATTAGGGGCTATCCTATGGACCTCCCTGGGTCCACTATCTCGGTGGGTACCAGGACCGACTACTCGGTGGGCCCCTGGGACTACTCGGCTCGTGCCATACGACACCTCATGGCGTGGGGCGCATGGATTACGGTGGAGAAGTACTCGGATAGGAAGCTATACATGTCCTGTACTATGTAGAGAACTCCTAGCCGTACCCAACTAGTACTCTCTCCTCGAACTGACTTGTAACCCTGCCTCCCGGGCTATATAAGGCGAGGCAGGGACCCCTATCTCTATCATACGCATCATCTTGTAAACACATCTAATCAATTCAGAGCTACACAGCATACAAGACGTAGGGTATTACGCACCTCGCGGTCCGAACCTGTCTAAATTGTGTGCCACGTGTCTCTTCCTTCGAGTTACCGATCTCGGCGAGGCCACATTCATCTACCTCGGGTACTCCCCTTGGTAGGTTGCCAGTCTAAAACACCGACAGCTGGCACGCCAGGTAGGGGCTCTTGCCGAAGATCTCATGGCGAACTCGGCGGTTTCAGTCTTCACCAAGCCAGTCGCTGCTTTCAACCGCGGCGACACCTTCGTCTTCGAGTCTTGGGTGTGCATTGCTGACGGCGCCGGATCCTTCCAACTGTTAACACCAAAAATTGGTGTGAGGAAGAGACTGATCTTTGGGCCGAGTTTGGTACGAGAACACCATTCAGCAAGAGGTTTTCCTCAAAGCATTCAGTAAAAGCGTTCATGTGTGGAGGAGGAAGCATTCGGGAAGGCGTGATGACGTGGCTTGAGCATAAAGAAGGGACGAATTGATGACGGGTGCGAGACGGACATTGGTGTCGGGGCATTAATTTAGGCAATAAATTTGGTAATCAAGGTCAACTAGGAGTCGTGTTAGAACAAGGGTATAAATATGAACCCTTAGTGTTTGTAATAGGTATCGAACAATTTCACAACAAACCGGCCCCATGCCAACTTTCGAGTCCTTTAGTCGTGTCGGGGACAGCCATAAGGGTCCCCTAAATAACCAGGGGGAAACCTGCTTAAAACCTACAAAAAATGCAAAACGCAAATCAACTCGCACACCTAAAACACATACACAGCACAACCACGACCCTGGTGGCCCCCGCGGCCCGCCAGGGCAAAACAGCAGACGCCCCTTGAGTGAGGTCCGCCTCGCTCGAGGGATAGATGCTCCCTCGGGCGAGGACCGCCTCGCTCGAAGCCTTTATGCCCCCTCGGGCGGGGTCCACCTCGCTCGAGGCTTCAATTCTCCCCTCGAGCGAGGTCCGCCTCGCTCGAGGGTTAAGTACCCCCTCGGACGGGGTCCGCCTCGCTCGACGGCACCCACGCGCGCATTTCTTGCGCTCCCGCGCGCACCTGTTCCCGCACGCGCGTACGAGCATTTAATGCTCTGACGCCACGGGGCCGCGCCCCTACTCTGACACGCCTGGGAATCACGCCCCGGCGCTGTTCCGCCAACTCCCGGGGAGAGGCCATCCCCGCTGTTGTGCAGCACTGTGCGTCAAGGCCGGTGTCGGCTCCGTGACACTGTGCCGCCTACCCCCGTACGGCTAACACGCCGCGCCCTCGAAGGGGGGCCGGCGGCACCCTCAAATATCTTCTACGTGCTTACACAAGGCCACGCTCTGACGTCAGGCCGGCGGGATCGGTCATCCCCGTCGTTGTCAACCCTGTGCGGCCATCCCCGCCACTACCACACTACGCCGGACACTGTGGCAACATCCCAGCACTGTTGGGACGTACGGGGATGAGACATCGCCACAACGGCCACTGTGCCACGTACAGGCCCACGTCAACAGAGGCCGGTCAACCAACTGCTACACTACCACCCTCGAAGCCGTTCCTGTACGAGCACAGGACGCACCACGGCGCCTCAACAGGAGCGGGATGTGCCAGGACGGCCGTCAGCTCCACGGCACTGTTTGCCATACCTCCACACGTAGAGAAATAGTGCAGCATGCATGTCAACTGCTCCCTCCTTGGCCTATAAAGGGAGGGGCAGCCCCCAGGCTCGGGGACACGGGACGACGGATAGCGATCACTCACACGCTCTCCGCCTTCTCCACGATATTGGCACTTGCCTCAATCAACACCTCTGGGACATGGAGGCCACGCCTTCTCTCCCGCCTCGCTTGTAGCCACCCCTCTACGAGCACCACGGTGCAAGCAATACAATCCCCCGAGCACACCACTACTGGACATACGGCCCCGGCCGGAACCAGGATAAACCAAGTGTCCTTAGTTGCTTAGCACCGGCCATCGAGAGGCAGATCTCAGCGCTCATTACTAGTTAGTGTCGGGACTACTTTCCGCATCAACAGTTGGCGCGCCAGGTAGGGGCATCGCGTTGCAGATCGGCTCGTCACCAGCCCTCTCGATGGTGATTCGCACCGAGTATCGCGGCCAGAGGTATTCCATGGGTAGCTCGGACCCCCTCCCGGCTGGATTCGAAATCCGGTTCGGGAGCCTGAACATCCAGGCTAAGGGGAACGGCTACCTCATGCGCCTCACCAACCGTGAAGAACTCTATGCGCAGCGCCAAGCCGGGTCAGTCTCGGTCGCCGCCGCACGTGTCGCCGCGACACCGGCGCCCGCCGGCGCTCGCGACGGAGAGTGGGCGGAGCGCCGACATGCAGCGCGCGTCACCTCGCAACGCGACGCGCCCTCCATCGAGACGACAGCCGCTCCGGCGGGGGAGCGCTCAGTCTCAGGACCACGCTTCCCCATCGGTCTGCGCGGTGCTACGACGGCGTACGTAGCATCCGCCAGTGCCAACGCGGCAACGCGCAGGCTTCGCCCTGGCCGCCATGTCCCGGTCGCCAGGGATCCCAGCGCCTCCGCCGGCGATGAGTCATCCCAAGGCTCCGCCGGCGAGCTACCACCCGCCACTTCACACGGGTATGCAGAGTGGGATTTCTCCAGTGTACCCGACCCAGTGATGTTTCAGTGGTTCCTGCCACCCACCACTTCGCACGGGTATACGGAGTGGGATTTCTCTGGTGTACCCGACCCAGTGATGTTCTGGTGGTTCCTTGACGCCACGGACTACTGGTTCGGCTACTCCGACGACTCCAGCTCCGGGAGCTACGACCCCGCGTGGGAGTGTTGTGTCGTGGTCACCAATGATCAGGTGAACGCCGCTAATGCGGCAGAAGCTGGCGACGGAGAGGTTCCCCCCGGGCCAGGAACTGGACCACGCCTAGCTGCGGGGCCAAGTGCCCCTCCCTCCTTACCACCGAGGGCGGCCGACGTCAACGCCCAGTTGGCTCAAGCACGTGAGCTCGAGGCCAAGCTCGCGGAGGAGTACCACGCGGTGCAGCTGCTTCGAGCCTCCATCGCCGGGGAAGCCTCCGCGCGAGGCAAATGCGCGCGCGAGTTGGGCCGACAGGCCCGCGATTGCATCAACGCCGACTTCAACGTCGACGATCCGAGCACGCCCCCGAGAGCGAGCCAGAAGCTCATCGCCGCTGCAACGCTGTTACGGGCCATTCCCTCCCCCTCGACGCCCGAGTTGCGGAACTTGCACCGCGAGGCGCAGGCGCTTATCGAGCAAGCGGCCGTCCAACAGGCCGAAAGCTCGGCGTCCCGCATCCGCCAGCAGGGGAGCGCGCGGGACGACGGGGGTGCGCAAGGTCCCGAGCCCTCGGTGCACACGGGTGGCGCAGCGGAGCGTCTCGCCAACCCGGGGCGCACGCCGGCCAAGGAGCGGCTCCTCGACACACACGGGCAAGCCCAAGATGGCGACGCCCGCAACGTCATCAACGCCCGGCGGACGGGCAACACGGAGACGCGGGCAACAGCGGGTTACCACCCTCGACGGGGTGGGCGCTACGACAGCTGGGAGGACCGCTCACCAACGCCGGAGCCACCAGGAACCCGCGTGTTCAGCCAGGAAATCTGCACGGCGAACTTCCCCCAGCGCTTCCGCCAGCCCACGTCGATTGACAAGTACATCAGGGAGACGGACCCCCGAGTATGGCTCAACGTCTACCGCCTGGCGTGTCAGCTGGGCGGGCCCACCACAGACGAGGTTATCATCCGTAACCTCCCCCTGCACTTCGCTGACTCGGCACGGACGTGGCTCGAGCACCTGCCAGCCAGCCGATCCACAACTGGGATGATCTGGTCCGCACCTTCGTGGGGAACTTCCAGCGCATGTACGTATGCCCTGGAAACTTTAGGATCTGCGCGCATGCACCCAGAAGCCCGGCGAGTCGCTCCAGGACTTCATACGACGCTTCTCCAAGCGCTGCACGGAGCTCCCGAGCGTGGCCCAGTCCGAAATCGTGCATGCCTTCCTCGAGGGCACCACGTGCCGGGACCTTGTGCGCGAACTCGGGCGCAGCCCACCGGCCGATTCAAACGAGCTGTTCGACATCGCTACCAGCTTTGACTCAGGCGAAGAGGCAGTGGGGGTGATCTTCGACGACTAGAAGCGCAAGTGCTTGGAGGAAGCGCTCGCGGAGGGCAGCAAGTCCAAGGAGCCCCACCAGAAGAACAAGCGGGGCAAGAAAGGAAAGAAGCCGCGCCGTGAGGCGTGCGAGCAGGGGCGCGACGATGACGGCGACGAAGCTCTTGCTGTTGACCCGGCTCGACGGGGCCCTCGGTCGGCCCCTCGAGGCTCTGGGGTGTTCGACGACATGCTGAAATAGCCATGTCCCTACTACAAGACGCCGTTCAACCACACCCTCGAGCAGTGCGACATGCTCAAGCGGTTCTACGGCCGTGCCGCGGCGAAGGACGACGAGGCCAAGAAGGATGGGGGTGACGGCGACGCCGGTGGCTTCCCCGCTATGGAAAACGTCTTCCTCATCTTTGGGGGCCGACCGTCGACATGTCCAGCCGCCAACGCAAGTGGGAGCGACACAAGGTCCTCGCCGCGGAGAAGGTGGCTCCCTCCTTCCTCGACTAGTCGGAGGACGCCATCACGTTCAGCCGTGAGGATCACCCGAACTGCATCCCCAACCCGGGTCAGTACCCGCTGGTGGTCGACACGGTCATCGGGAACGTGCGGTTCTCGAAGGTGCTGATGGACGGAGGCAGCAGCCTCAACATCCTGTACGTGCACACTCTGCGCCTGTTGGGGATCAGGTTAGATCAGCTGCGGCCCAGCACGATGCAGTTCCATGGCGTCGCGCCGGGCAAGCGCGTCCAGCCCCTCGGGCAGATGGCCTGCTAGTCTAGTTTGGCACACCAGACAATTTCCGCAAGGAAACACTCAACTCCGAGGAGGTGGGATTCCGGGGCGCGTACCACGCCATCCTTGGGCGGCCTTGCTAAGCCAAGTTCATGGTGGTCCCCAATTATACCTACCTCAAGATGAAGATGCCGGGGCCAAACGGTGTCATCACCGTCGGCTCATCGATCGAGCACGCATTTGACTGCGTCGTCGAGTGCGTGGAGCACGCGGAGGCTCTAGCGCTGGACGAAGCGCTCGTGGCGAACTTGGAGAAGCTGGTCAACGAGGACCTCGACTCCGCCGCCAAGCACACCGGCAGCTTCGAGGCTGCCGAGCAGACCAAAGAGGTGCCCCTCGACCCTCCTGCCCCCGAGGGCAAGGCGTTGAGGGGCAGTTCCACCCTTGACCCAAAATAGGTAGTGGTGCTCGTCGACTTTCTCCGCGCCAACACCGACATCTTCGCGTGGAGCCCCTCGGATATGCCAGGCATTCCGAGGGAGGTCGCCAAGCACTCACTTGACATCCTACTTCACTCTCGCGCCATGAAGCAACGGCTACGCCGCTTCGACGAGGAGCGGCGCCGGGCGATCGGAGTAGAGCTGCGAAAGCTCCTCGAGGTCGGATTCATCAAGGAAGTGTTCCACCCTACGTGGCTAGCTAACCCTGTCTTAGTTAAGAAAAAGAATGGGAAGTGGCAGATGTGTGTAGACTATACCAGTTTGAATAGAGCATGTCTTAAAGTTCCTTTTCCTTTGCCACGGATCGATCAAATCGTTGATTCGACCGCCGGGTGTGAACTTTTGTGTTTCCTTGACGCCTATTCCGGGTACCACCATATAAAAATGAAGGAGTCCGACCAGCTCGCGACTTCATTCATCACGCTGTTCGGGATGTATTGCTACGTAACAATGTCATTCGGTCTTCGAAACGCAGGCGCTATGTACTAGCGATGTATGCAGCACATTTTCGGAGATCACATCGAGCGAACCGTTGAGGCATACGCAGACGATATAGTAGTGAAAACCAGGAAGGCGGACGACCTGGTTAGCGACCTTCGCATCGCGTTCGGATGCCTACGGGCCAACGGGGTAAAATAAAACCCCGAAAACTGTGTCTTCGGCATGCCACGGGGCATGCTGCTAGGATACATCGTCTCCCAGCGTGGCATCGAGGCCAACCCCGAAAAAGGTTGCATCCCTCGAATGAATGGGTCCGATTCGAGACCTCAAGGGGTCCAAAAGGTGTTGGGGTGCCTTGCCGCCTTGAGCCGCTTCATCTCGCGGGTCGGCGAGAAAGGCCTGCCCCTTTACCAGCTCTTGAAGAAACACGAGCGGTTCTCCTGCACCGTCGAGGCCCAGGAGGTGCTTGACAAGCTGAAGGAGACCCTCGCCCACGCTCCAATACTTACACCGCCTCAGGACAGCGAACCTCTGTACCTCTACGTAGCCGCGACCACCCAGGTGGTTAGCGCCATCATCATAGTAGAGCGCACGGAGGAGGGGCACGCCCTGCTGGTCCAGCGGCCGGTGTACTACATCAGCAAAGTCTTGTCCGAGACCAAGGCGCGCTACCCACAAGTCCAAAAGCTGCTTTACGCAGTGGTCCTCGCGCGGCGCAAACTCCGCCACTACTTCCAGGCTGACCCGGTCACGGTGGTTTCCTCCTTTCCGTTAGGGGAAATCATCAGGAACCCGGATGCAGCAGGCAGGATTGCCAAGTGGTCAGTGGAGCTGATGGGCGAAACGCTCGCCTACGCGCCGCGCAAGGCTATTAAGTCCCAAATCTTGGCAGATTTTGTTGCCGAGCGGACGGACACGCAGTTGCCACCACCACAGATCCAAGCTGAGTGCTGGACTCTAGACTTCGACGGTTCGGTGATGAAAACAGGCATGGGCGCGGGTCTGCTTTTCGTCTCGCCCCTCGGAGAGCACATGAGATACGCCGTGCGTCTCCACTTTCCTGCGTCAAACAACATGGCCGAATACGAGGCCCTCCTTTGCGGCCTGAAGATCGCCATTGAGACAGGCATCAAGCGCCTCGACATGAGGGGAGACTCACAACTCGTGATCGACCAGGTCATGAAGAATGCGAGCTGTCACGACGACAAGATGGAGGCGTACTGCAAGGCTGTGCGAGCCCTCGAGGACAAGTTCTATGGCATAGAACTTAACCACGTGCCTCACCGGTACAACGAGAAGGCAGATGAGCTCGCCAAAATCGCGTCGAGGCGAATCACTATTCCCCCGAACGTTTTTGCGCGAAACATCGCTCAGCCATCCGTCAACCTCGATCCATGCCCCTCGAGCCGCGAAGAACCCTCAGGGGCTCCCTCAAGTCCAACAGGCGCGGAGCCCATGGACGAGGACCCCTCGAACGAGGCATACGTGCTCTCCCTGCTCAAGGGGTACGGCGGCGACGAGGCCGAGGCCATGGAGATAGAGCCAGCCCCAGTGAGGGGGACTAGCGCGACAAGTACATCGCCTGGATAGATCGAGGGGAACTCCCCCCGGACCGATCCGAGGCTAGGCGCATCGCCAGGATGGCCAAGTCGTTCGCTCTCGTCGACGGCGAGTTGTACAAGCGCGCCGCATCTGGCGTCCTGCAGCGATGCGTACCCATCCCTCAGGGGCGCGAGCTCCTCCGGGATATACATGCGGGCACGTGCGGTCATCATGCAGCACCACACACCCTCGTGGGCAATGCGTTCCGCCAGAGCTTCTACTGGCCCACCGCAGTCTCCGACGCCAGCGAGATCGTGCGCACCTGCGAGGGGTGCCAGTTCTACGCCCGCAAGTCCAATCTCCCTGCGCACGTCCTGCAGACCATCCCTGTCACATGGCCTTTCACTGTGTGGGGACTGGACATCGTCGGGCCCATGCGAAAGGCGCCCGGGGGCTACACCCACCTTTTGGTCGCTATCGACAAGTTCTCCAAGTGGATGGAGGTGCGCCCCATCACAAATCTCAGGGCGGAGCAGGCGGTGACGTTCTTCACCGACATCGTCTACCGCTTCGGAGTGCCCAATTCCATCATCACCAACAACGGGTCCCAAGTCACAGGTAGGAAATTCCTCGAGTTCTGCGACAAGTTCCACATCCGCGTGGACTGGGCAGCCGTGGCACATCCACAGGCCAATGGCCAAGTGGAGCGCGCCAACAGCATGATCCTACAAGGCCTCAAGCTCAGGATTTTTGTCCGACTGAACAAGTCTGGTCGAAAATGGCTTCAAGAGCTGCCGGTGGTTGTGTGGAGCCTCAGGACCACCCCATGTCGGGCCACCGGGTTCACCCCGTTCTTCCTGGTCTACGGCGCGGAGGCTATCCTCCCTACAGATTTGGAATACGGGTCGCCCAGAGTGCGAGGCTACGATGAGGGCGCCAACCAGCGAGCCCGCGAGGACTCGCTGGACCAACTGGACGAGGCCTGAATCGTGGCCCTGATGCACTCTGCACGATATCAGCAGGCTCTGAGGCGCTACCAAGCCCGGAAGGTGCGGCGACGAGACTTCAGCGAGGGGGACCTGGTCCTAAGGCTACGCCAAGACAATCGATGCCACCACAAGCTGCCGACCCCGTGGGAGGGACCCTACATCGTGGTGAAGGTGCTCAAACCCGGCACGTACAAGCTGGCCAACAAGGATTGCGAGGAACTCACCAACGCTTGGAACATCCAGCAGCTACGTCGCTTCTACCCTTAGCGAGGATTTCCAAGTTTTTTTATTGTAAATCACATTCCCAACACCCCAATTGGCAGCCTAGATGTAAAAACCAACAAGTCAATAAAGTTAAAGGGCAACTCGGCTTTCCCCAGAAAACCAAGTCACCCTCGGGGGCTACTGCGGGGGGCATCCCCCCCCCCAAAAATGGTCCCATTTTTTCGCAAAAGTTCGCAAGCACCCTAAGTACGACTCGACCTTAGCCTCGAGCGAGTTCAGGCGGGGCGCGGGTGGCCAAGTGGAAAAGACGCGCGAGCCAAAGATAGCCTACGCCTCCGCGAGGATATGGCCCTTCTCTCTCGCCTCTGGCCCAGCGGGCTACTCGTGAAATCGAACCTCCCCAACCCGAATATACCCAGGCAGATGAAAAGAGGAACAGCGCGACAAGCAAAATAAAAAACGTCACTTACATTTACAAGTGTTTAAACATCTCAAAAGAATACTTGTTCATTTACATGGCCGCACGGCCCGGATTCTAACACCCAAACAAAAAAGGGCTCGGCGCCTAGTGGTCTTTAGGCTTGGGGCTCGCCGGCGTCAGGAGCGTCGGGGAACAAGAAGTCCACGAAGTCTGCAGCAAGCGTCTCGGCGGCAGCGGCGGCAAGCGCGTCTGCGCGCTCCATCACCACTTTGTCTTCAACGCTGACGGGGACGACGTAACCCGACGCCACGGCCTCGAAGTCCACCTGGTAGTGGGACCCCACCACGCCGAGGGCCTTCTAGACGCCCAGGTAAAGGGCGCGGCGCATGCGCCTCGAGACATGCCCGACGAGGGCACGCAGGCGACTCGCCAGCGAGATCTTGGCTTGCGCTTCGCCTTCCTCGACCGCCTGGCAGGTCGCGAGAGCAGCGGCCCGCAGCTCCCCCAACTCCTGTTCCGCGCAGTTGCAGGTCGCGCTCACGGTCTCGACCTGGGTGGTCGCGTGCCCCAGGGCGGTCCGCAGGCCTCGAAACCACAAAAAAGGAAGATCAAGATGGGAGCGAATCCCCGAAGGGAAGATCAACAAAATAGAGAACGAATCAACAAACGAAATCCGGACGAAGGCAAACTTACCTTCAACCTGCTTCTTCTCCATCTCGAGGGACTGGCGCATCTCCTCAGCCTCGCGCTGCAGCATGAGGTACGAGGCCTCCTTCTCCTCGAGGGACTGGCACTGGTCCTTGTGCGAGATGCTGATCTGCACCAGCTCCCCGTTGAGGCGCGACACCTCCTCCTCCTGCTTCTTGAGCGTGGTCCGCGCCTCCTCGAGCATGGCACGCTACTGCTGGAGTTGTGAAGGACCGATACAGCGAACCAGAGAGGGGGGAGTGAATGGGAGCCGATAAAAATTCTTCTCGAAGGAGATGAAAACTCCAACAAGACGAACGCAGCTTGCAACACACGTCTCCGACTCACTACCAAGGTTGGTCAAGCCCACGTAGCCACTGGAGTGCCACTGGACCTAGGAACCAACACGCAACCTTCCGACCCGAGAAACGCTACGGAAAAACCAAACCTCGAGTCTACAGACCCACACCGGCCGACCGGGTGAGCACCACCGGTCGACCGGTCCCTGCCGGTGAAACTGAGCAACTTCCACTAAGTGGCTCTACACCGGTCGGACCGGTGAGACACACCGGTCGACCGATGGCACCGAAAGCCCCCAAGACACCAAACAAAGCCAACCGACCACCAAACGGACCCAAACTCGAAACAGCAGCACCACGGGACCACAAAGAACACACCACGACGTTCACCCGAGCAAAAACCCACAAGGGCTTGCACCGGCCGGACCGGCCAAGAGCACCGGTCGACCGTGTGGCACAGGCGCTCGGGATGAACAAAGACCCGCGGGTCAACTCCCCCAAAACCAAAACTCTATCTCCCGAATCACTCCACGGACTTGAACAAGACTTTGGGGATATCAAGAACACCTCATGAGGAGTTCATAGCCAAGTTTAATCCCTCCAAATCTCGTCCAAAAAGGAGGAATCGAAGAAATCCCGCCGAAAGCACTTCCAACCCAAGAACTCAAGAAACCCCAAAATCGAGCACTTTTTCTCATGGATTTGGGAGGGGAATCACAGCCCAAAGAACCACGAAGGGTTCCCACAAATTTCCCCCATCAAATCCCCAAGAGAAAAGCCCCGAAAACACCCCAAAGAAATCACGACGAGAGGGCTCCGAAAATCACCACCAAGAACAACCGGGGAAAACACATCCAAACCTTGAGGAACCACGCCGAATCATCTATACATGAAACAAAGGTTCGTACAAGGTCTAGCAAGCCGCCCGATCATCCATCCCTCTCTACAAGATCTCTCCGTGAAGCTCTCTTGCTAGTCCTAAGGAAAACCTAGAGAAAATAGGTGGAAAATAGGAAAACTAATGAGCTAGGGTTCCAAGAGTTGGCTGCCATCCTCTCACCTCTTGGGTTATATGGAGGCAACCGAATGTCTAAAACGCCCTTCTCTACTAACTAGGGATACAAGCCCCTCAAGGGCGGATTTGGAATTCTTGATGTCTTCACCATCGGACGGATGCCCGGCGACCGCACCTTGCGTAGCCTCGACGCAAGCCATGCGATCCCGACGCGTGTCCTCCGCTTCGAAGATTCCGGACCGCGTCGCCGCACACCGGCCGACCGGTGCTCCTCACCGGCCGACCGATCCCCACCGGTCGACCGGCCGACCCACCGGCCGACCGGTCCGCGCCGCCGCAGCCTCCGTCTTCGGTTCTCCGGTCTTGGCTTTGTGGATCAACCAAGGAACCCAGTGGTTTTCTGGTGAACCACCGGAAACCCCGCGAACTCGGTGTAGCCTCCGCCAATCTCCACTCATGACTTGACTCCCACGTAGTCCCGGCTCAACCTTGGTTTTGAGGCTCAACCAAGAAACCGTCCACGACTTCATCTTGCCGTTCATGCCACCATGCGGCCCGCACTTGACCCCCGCTGGCCACCGGGTCCCTCGAACGAAGCCTACTTGTCTTCTCCACACCCGGAGGCCTCACCGGCGATGACCTTTCGCGCTTGTTCTTCACCCGCACCAACATGAGTCAAGCCGCAACCCGCACCTCGCAATACTTAGCCAAGAATCAGTCCACACAACGTTGTCAATCACTCATCACACAAGGAAGCGACCATCCACCGGTCCTCGAACCACACATGGTCCTCAATCTTCCCCTTGATGAGTGCATTGACAACACCCACACGAAAGTAACAAGAGAGAAAAGAAAAAGAGAAGAAACGAACAAAAAGAAACTCCAACAAGCGATCGAAAGCCAAACAAAGGCAAAGAGCAAGATCACTTGAAGGAAACAAGTCTCGGACCCCTTAGGCAAGGGCAACGGCTCGACACATCCGAGACAAAGCAAAGCTCAAGCAAAGAGCACAAACCACCGAAACACAGCTCGAAAACTCTCAAGGAGCTCCCCCTACACACATGCAAACTCCCACTGAACCAATGCAACTCCCCCTGGACGAATGCATGCAACAAACCACATGAAACAGAGCACCAAAGCACTTTCGGCTCACACCGGTCAGACCGGTCATCACCACCGGTCAGACCGGTGCCTAACATATGTACAGGGCCAGCACTCACACCGGTCAGACCGGTGACCCTGACCGGTCAGACCGGTGCACAACAGAGCCCAGAAATGGCTCGAAACCACCTAAAAACCTTCTAAACACGTCCAGCAAGCCATTTCAAGCTCAAACTTCTCCCCCTTGTTGGCAATGCATAAATCAAGCCAAAAATGCAAAACTTTCAACCTAGAGCTTCTCAAATATACAAAATTCAACAAAGAATGCTACACATGTCCAAATGAGCAAGTTAGGTACTCTACAGCTTCGTATCGATCTCAACTACATGATCACCAAGTTTCACAACCATTGGACGAAGCTAAGATGGATTTTGGCAATTTTGCGAAAACTTGCCTCTCATGAGCAAAGTCCTAAACATGATCAAAGCATATCAAAATGGCAAAGCCACACAAACTTCATGCTAGGACAGCCATTCTAATCATAAGACCATCACAAACACCCACAAGCACCTCATGTCATGTCAAAGCCACCGAGCCATGTGCCTACTTCTATTTATGAGACTTCTCATTAGTAGGCATCATGCAACGGTTTAGCACCCAAAGCAAATTAAATTCAGCACATATGACATGGGAGCATATTTTCCAAGCATTTTTCATTTCATTTTCAGATTTGTAAATGGTACATGAAATGTCTTTGCGACAAAAAGGAACTTATGCTCCTCCACAAGATAAGTCAAGAGGGCTAAACATTCATGATGGCAAATGAGCCTTTGGCCCCATATGATCAATAAACTAGCTATCCAACCACAAATTAAGCATAGCAAGGCCACACAAACATGTCAAGATCATGTAAAGGCATTTACACATGAGAGAGCATACATGTGACATTTTTCAAAAGCATAGCTATCAACCATGGATTATTCATCAAGATCATCGAGAGCTAAGCCAAACTAACCGTAGCATACCAAACAAGCTCACAAAGACATATATCTCATTCCATGGTGAACAATGTATATGAGAGAAGCTTTTCCTAACCAATGCATATGATACAAAATGCATGCAATCTAAGATACAAGGATGCCTATACATCATGTTACATATGCCATGCCAAATGCAAGAAATGCACAAAGGAAAGCTATACATATGCTACAAACCGGCTCCTCGAGGGGAGGCAAAACGGGCTCGACACCACCTGCAAAAAAGAGCTCCCACACACCCAACTCAAGAAATCAAACACACACCAAGTTCCCCCCGCAAACGAGTGAAAGTTGCTTGATCTAGGGGTTTGGTGAAAATATCGGCTAGTTGGTCATGTGTGGGTACATGGATCAAAGCAATCTTTCCTTTCTCAACATTGTCTCTCAGAAAATGATACCTCACTTCTATGTGCTTGGTTTTGGAATGGAGCACTGGGTTCTTTGCAACGCTTTTGGCACTAGTGCTATCACATTGAAGTGGGACATGGGTATACTCCTCACCAAAGTCGCTCATGGTGTAGGTGATCCAAAGGAGCTGAGAGCAACAACTAGCAGCGGCAACATACTCGGCCTCGGTCGTGGATTGAGCAACACTCGACTGCTTACGGGAAGACCAAGACACCAACGAAGAACCCAAAACTCGGCAAGTCCCGAAGTGGACTTCCTATCCAACCGACACCCGGCAAAATCCGCGTCTGAAAAACCATGAAGCGCCAAAGAAGAGGACGCGGAGTACCAAAGGCCGAAGTCGGGAGTGTGACGCAAGTACCGAAAATTCTCTTCACCGCTTGCCGATGCGAAGTCCTCGTAGACGCTTGAAAACGAGGGCACGGACACACCGAGAATCGTATGTCCGGCATCGTCGCCGTCAAGTAGAGGAGTGACCCGATCATGCTCCGGTACTCCTTCTGGTCCACGTGTTCACCTTCCTCGTCCGCATCAAGAGCTGTAGTCGTACTCATCGGCGTCGTCATAGCCTTGGAGTCCTCCATCTTGAACTTCCTCACAATGTCCTTGGTGTACTTAGCCTGGTGCACAGATGTTCCTTCCTTCGATTACTTGATTTGTAGCCCGAGGAAGAACTGCAACTCACCCATCATGCTCATCTCGAACTCCCTGCTCATATCATCTGCAAACCTCGCAACAAGAGAGTTAGACGAGCCACCAAAGACAATATCATCCACGTACACCTGCACAATCAGGATATCTCTGCCCTTCCTCAACAAAAACAAGGTCTGATCGACCTTCCCCATCTCAAAACCTCTCTCAAACAAGAACCCCCTCAATCTGCCATACCAAGCTCTAGGCGCCTGCTTCAACCCATACGGCCGCCTTCCTCAACTTGTACACCCGGTGGGGGTACTTCTCACTCTCAAACCCCGGAGGCCGCCTCACATACACTTCTTCCTCCAACACTCCATTCGTAAAAGCACTCTTCACATCCATTTGGTGCAACTTGAACCCTTTAGCCACGAAAAGGCTAGAAGGATCCTAATCGCCTCCAAACGGGCTACGGGAGCAAAGGTCTCCTCGTAGTCGATCCCCTCCTTCGATCGAACTCCCCGAGCAACAAGTCTCGACTTGTTCCTCACAACCTCACCCTTCTCTCCCTCTTTGTTTTTCCACACCCACTTGGTACCAATCGGCTTACACCCCGGGGTAGGGTCAACCAACTCCCACACCGATTCCTCTCAAAGTTCTCCAACTCCTCATGCATCGAGTTAACCCAATTGTGATCGATAGTGCGTGTCCAATGTCTTTGGGCTCAAGAGAAGCAACAAACGCAAAGATGAGCGAAATGGGAATTGTTTCGAACCCTCGACCGTGTAGTGCGTTCATTCATGTCGCCGATGATCCTCGAAGCTGGGTGATCCACTTGAACTCGCCAGGGAGGTTCTCGCCTCGAAGCTACCTCCCCCTCAACATCGCTTCTCCTCGTTCTTGATTTATCGTCGTAGGTGTAGCAAGAGGGTCCATCCATCATCGTAGTCGAAGTAGTGGGTACATGTTCGGCGGGGGCACCACACCACCATCTTCATCATCACCATGTTCATGCTCCTCCTCCCCGAAAGATCTCCTCGCCAAGCTCATCATCACCGCACACTCAAAGACAAGCCGACTACGTGGCTCGTCTCGTCGAAGGTTACCTCGCAAGTCTCCACGATTTGGTTAGTTTCAAGATTGAGCACACGATATGCTCTAGAATGAGATGCATAACCAAAGAAAATGCCATCGACGGACATAGCCTCAAACTTATCCAACTTCCCCGCCTTTCTTCGAATGAAACACTTGCAACCGAAGACATGGAAGTGACTCACCTTGGGTGTGCGGCCATGCATCAACTCATAGCATGTCTTCTTCTTGTGCACTCGTGGTATATCCTGTTCGACACATAGCATGCGGTATTCACCGCCTCAGCCCAATACCTCCTCGGAGTCCTATGCTCATCAAGCATTGTCCGAGCCATCTCGCACAAGGTCCTGTTCTTCCTTTCCACAACACCATTCTGGGGAGGCGTATACGGACTCGAAAACTGGTGATCAAGACCCAAGTCATGGCAACAGGTTTCAAAACGAGAGTTCTTGAATTCTGAGCCATTATCACTGCGGATAGCTCGTATGGCATCTCCGTGCCTCTCGTTCCTCAACCTCAAGACTAGATCTCGAACAAAACCAAACGTCTCCCCCTTATCCTCCAGAAAGAACACCCACGCATACCGAGAATAGTCGTCCACCACAACAAGGACATACCACTTCCCACCCGCAGATCGCACACGAGCCGGGCCAACAAGGTCCATATGGAGCAGCTCGCATGGACGCTCAGTCATCACATCGGTGAGAGGCGGGTGAGAAGAGGCCACCATCTTGGCATGCCTACACGGAGCACAAACCAACTCTTTCTCAAGCCTCAACCGTGGCAATCCTCGGACCAAATTGAGTTTACTCAAGCGAGACAAAAGGTCAAAGCTCAAGTGACCCAACTTCCTATGCCACTTCCACAACTCACTCGAAGAACCAAACCAAGAAACAACGCTCCACACCCGAAGACTGAGAAAAATCAGCACGAAACACCTGACCCTCGGGAACGACCATACAGACAAGGTCCCCTCGAGAGTCCACAATCCGAGAACCACCAGGCCGAAACAACACCTCAAAGCCCTCATCCAACAACTGGGACACAGAAAGCAAATTGTACCCTAGCGATTGAACAGGAGCAACACGCCTCAGAGTGATCTTGTCACTCACTTTTATCTCACCTTCCGAAAGCACACGCCCACGCCCATTGTCCCCAAAGGTGATGTACCTCTTCGTCACCACCGGGACGAGACTTGAGAACCACCCCCTGTCTCGAGCAACCGCAGTCAATCAACCAAATGTTCTTCAAGTCTCCCATCTGAAATTCAAAAATAGGCACGTGAGCGAACAAACGACTCAGCACTGGGGTTAGTACCAAAGGAGGAAAACCAGTGCCGAGCCATTTGCTCGAAAGTGGGGTTAGCACCAACCAAAGCATCTCTCCTACCAAAGCTACCTCCACGAACACCACCACGGCAACCACCCTGAGGGAACCACCCCTCTCTGCCTGGAGGAGGACCAAAACCACGTAAGAAAGCCCGTGGAACGTCCTTCCTCTCCAACTCAAAGCCACGACTCCTCCAATCTCCGTATTGAGCACGAGGAGGAGAACGCCTAGCAAACTGACCACCTGCACCCTTTCCAGCCCAACCACCAGAACCACGACCACCAGAAACAACCGTCGCACCTGTACGACCTCGAAACCCGAACAGCTGTCTGTCCAGGACTGCAACGGTCTGACCGGTGCTCCACACCGGTCTGACCGGTGTGACCTGGGCAGCAACACCACCTGCAGCCTTCTTCTCTCCCCAAGCCCGAACTGTCCACACAATCGCCTTGCCCCTGGGCATCTGCATACGAGGCTCAAGTACACCATTGGAAGGGTGGTACTTGTCCTTGTTAGCCCACTCCTTCTCCATTCTCTCCTCTCGCTTCCTCTTGAAGCAAAACTCCTCCTTATGGCCATCTCTCCCACAATAGCCACAATGGAACCTCACAAGCTTGGGCTTAGGCTTGGGATGTGGCTGCTCACTTGGTTTCTCCCCACTCAAATCCTCCACCGGTTTCTCACCACTAGCCTTCTCACTCTCCTTCCCAAAAAAACACTTTCCCCGAAGTGCTCACAAACTTGATAGGCTTTTGTAGGTCATTTGTGGGTGTAGGAAACACGGGTGGAGCTGGGGTTGTGTCTAGTCGGCTCCTTAGATGGTTAGGTTTTGGTGGGAAATCATTCTTGTGGTGGGTTTTTGGTGGCTCCGGGATATTCTCTCCACTTCCCTCACCAACCTTGTTTGCTCCAAGCCCCTCACCGTCTTGCCTCTTGAAGGCCTCGATCATCATCCTCAACTGAGGCTCATGACCGGACAACCAACCCATCAACTTCCTCAAATCATCATTCTCATCCTGCAAACGATCAACATAATGTGCAAGCTCCAAATTTTTCAATGCATGCATTTCACAGGTAGAGCAAGATGTAGGCATGGGTTCCTTCAATTTAGCCTCGAGCGAACTAGTGTAAGCATGCATCTCATCAATCTTAGCATGCAAAACGGGGCAAGAAGTGCAAGCACCTAGCAAAGCAGTCTAGACTTAAGCTCGGCCACTTCAACCCTAAGCACATCTAGTTCCTCACACTTGGAGGCATGCTTCTCCTTAAACAGAGCAAGATCGGCAAGTAATATGGAGCAATCAAGACAATCATTCTCATCGAAACAACAGGGCTAGCCTTAAGCGAATCAATCTCAAGCTTGCTATCAAGCACCCGTGTCTCTAGCTCGACCCACTCTAGTCCTAGCATCCTCGAGTGAAGCCCTAAGCTCTTTTCTCATTTTCTTGGCCTCTCTAATCATGTCATCACGGTTATCAAGCAAAGCGCCAAGCCTCTCATTCTCCGGCGCAAGAAGGGAAGTTCATCACGCACCTCGTCGTCGGACTCGCAGTCCGAGTCGCTCCGTGTGCTCTTCTTGCCGCCGGAACTCGGCGCCATGGTGCGAAGCCATCTCTCGCGAGGCGGCTCGGCCCCGCTCGTGTTCTTGGACGACTTCTTGTTCTTGCGGCGATCTCCCTCGTCTTCGCTTTTGCTCGAGCTCGAGGTGGAGTACGCGGAACTGGAGTCGACGTCGCTCGCTCCAACCATCGCTCGGGCCTTGCCTCGG
Source organism: Cenchrus americanus (assembly GCA_947561735.1). NCBI lineage: Eukaryota > Viridiplantae > Streptophyta > Magnoliopsida > Poales > Poaceae > Cenchrus > Cenchrus americanus. Next base: position 155,514,673 of record OX387242.1, on the reverse strand, counting down.
CCCTCCTTCTTCCTCGATCGTCGCTCGTCCTTGTACTTGTTCTTGTGCTTGCTCTTGTGGTCGCGCCTCGAACGGTACTTGCCATCGTTCATCCACGGCTTGTGCTTGTAGTTGTCCTTGTTCTCGGCCTTCTCCGGGCAGTCGGCGGCGAAGTGTCCCGGCTTGCCGCACTGGAAGCAAGTCCTCGTGTTCCTCCTCATGTTCACGCGGTTCTCGTGCAGCCTCTCGAACCGCCTTGTCAACAGCGCCAGCTCGTCCTCTCCAAGGTCATCAAACTCCTCATCTGGCATAGACATCAAAGAGGAAAACGAGAACATCCTGGTGGATGGGTTAGAGTTAGTCTTTCCTTTGGAACCACCAACGAGGGCAAGACTATGGGAATCAGTCGGTCCCTCGAGCTTGGCAGTCATGCCCCTATCCACCTCAGCCGACTTGAGCTTCGAGAACAGCTCGTTCACCGTCAGAGAATCATACCTCTCCGACTTGACTATGGCCTCGAACTTTCCACCCCATATCGTACGATCCAAAGAGTGTAAGAGCTTGACCGCTCTATCATGATCATCGTACGGGAGCACGTCCACATTGGCCCTCATGTTGTTCACCACCACCTTGAACCTCTGAAACAAGGCATCGATGGACTCACCGGGGAGATGAGTGAAGTTCTCGTACTCTCTCCGGTAGGTCGCATACAATCGTGCCTGAACCTGGGCGTTTCCAACATGAGCCTCCTTCAGCACAGCCCAAATCCTACAAGCCAAGTGCTCAGTGTGCACCTGATCGAACTCAGGATGACACAAAGCACGAAACAAGTAGTCGACCGCCTTATTGTTGGCGTCGAATCTGTCCCTCGACCCTGGAGCAAGGAAATCCATCGGCTGGACATAGCCTGTGTCCACCGTGACATCCCAAAGCAGCTGACCCTTTCCGCGGAGGAACGCACCCATCCGCTTGCTCCACATCTGGTAGTTCTTGCCATCGAAGTGTGGAGGACCCGAACCCCGTTCTTGGTACGCCATCCTTGGATCTTAGACTGGTTAGAGTCAACAAAGACCCGAACCGGCTCTGATACCACTTGAAGGACCGATACGGCGAACCAGAGAGGGGGGGAGTGAATGGGAGCCGATAAAAATTATTCTCGAAGGAGATGAAAACTCCAACAAGACGAACGCGGCTTCCAACACATGTCTCCGACTCACTACCAAGGTTGGTCAAGCCCACGTAGCCACTGGAGTGCCACTGGACCTAGGAACCAACACGCAACCTTCCGACCCGAGAAACGCAGCGGAAAAACCAAACCTCGAGTCTACAGACCCACACGGCCGACCGGGTGAGCACCACCGGCCGACCGGTCCCCGCCGTGAAACCGAGCAACTTCCACTAAGTGGCTCTACACCGGCCGACCGGTGAGACACACGGTCGGACCGATGGCACCGAAAGCCCCCAAGACACCAAACGGAGCCAACCGACCACTAAACGGACCCAAACTCGAAACAATAGCACCACGGGACCACAAAGAACACACCAAGACGTTCACCCGAGCAAAAACCCACAAGGGCTTCCACCGGTCAGACCGGTCAAGAGCACCGGTCAGACCGGTGTGGCCTGGGCAGCTCGGGATGAACAGCACCCGCGGGTCAACTCCCCCAAAACCAAAACTCGATCTCCCGAATCACTCCACGGACTTGAACAAGACTTTGGGGATATCAAGAACACCTCATGAGGAGTTCATAGCCAAGTTTAATCCCTCCAAATCTCGTTCAAAAAGGAGGAATCGAAGAAATCCCGCCGAAAGCACTTCCAACCCAAGAACTCAAGAAACCCCAAAATCGAGCACTTTTTCTCACGGATTTGGGAGGGGAATCACAGCCCAAAGAACCACGAAGGGTTCCCACAAATTTCCCCCCATCAAATCCCCAAGCGAAAAGCCCCGAAAACACCCTAAAGAAATCACGAAGAGAGGGCTCGAAAATCACCACCAAGAACAACCGGGGAAAACACATCCAAACCTTGAGGAACCACGCCGAATCATCTATACATGAAACAAAGGTTCGTACAAGGTCTAGCAAGCCGCCCGATCATCCATCCCTCTCTACAAGATCTCTCCGTGAAGCTCTCTTGCTAGTCCTAAGGAAAACCTAGAGAAAATAGGTGGAAAATAGGAAAACTAATGAGCTAGGGTTCCAAGAGTTGGCTGCCATCCTCTCACCTCTTGGGTTATATGGAGGCAACCGAATGTCTAAAACGCCCTTCTCTACTAACTAGGGATACAAGCCCCTCAAGGGCGGATTTGGAATTCTTGATGTCTTCACCATCGGACGGATGCCCGGCGACCGCACCCTGCGTAGCCTCGACGCAAGCCATGCGATCCCGACGCGTGTCCTCCGCTTCGAAGATTCCGGACTGCGTCGTCGCACACCGGTCAGACCGGTGCTCCTCACCGGTCAGACCGGTCCCCACCGGTCAGACCGGTCAGACCCACCGGTCAGACCTATGGCAGCCTGAAAGCCCCCAAGACACCAAACAGGCCAACCGACCACCAAACGGACCCAAACTCGAAACAATAGCACCACGGGACCACAAAGAACACACCAAGACGTTCACCCGAGCAAAAACCCACAAGGGCTTCCACCGGTCAGACCGGTCAAGAGCACCGGTCAGACCGGTGTGGCCTGGGCAGCTCGGGATGAACAGCACCCGCGGGTCAACTCCCCCAAAACAAAAACTCGATCTCCCGAATCACTCCACGGACTTGAACAAGACTTTGGGGATATCAAGAACACCTCATGAGGAGTTCATAGCCAAGTTTAATCCCTCCAAATCTCGTTCAAAAAGGAGGAATCGAAGAAATCCCGCCGAAAGCACTTCCAACCCAAGAACTCAAGAAACCCCAAAATCGAGCACTTTTTCTCACGGATTTAGGAGGGGAATCACAGCCCAAAGAACCACGAAGGGTTCCCACAAATTTCCCCCATCAAATCCCCAAGCGAAAAGCCCCGAAAACACCCTAAAGAAATCACGAAGAGAGGGCTCCGAAAATCACCACCAAGAACAACCGGGGAAAACACATCCAAACCTTGAGGAACCACGCCGAATCATCTATACATGAAACAAAGGTTCGTACAAGGTCTAGCAAGCCGCCCGATCATCCATCCCTCTCTACAAGATCTCTCCGTGAAGCTCTCTTGCTAGTCCTAAGGAAAACCTAGAGAAAATAGGTGGAAAATAGGAAAACTAATGAGCTAGGGTTCCAAGAGTTGGCTGCCATCCTCTCACCTCTTGGGTTATATGGAGGCAACCGAATGTCTAAAACGCCCTTCTCTACTAACTAGGGATACAAGCCCCTCAATGGCGGATTTGAAATTCTTGATGTCTTCACCATCGGACGGATGCCCGGCGACCGCACCCTGCGTAGCCTCGACGCAAGCCATGCGATCCCGACGCGTGTCCTCCGCTTCGAAGATTCGGACCGCGTCGTCGCACACGGCCGACCGGTGCTCCTCACCGGCCGACCGGTCCCCCACCGGTCGACCGGTCGACCCACCGGTCGTACCTATGGCGGCACCGAAAGCCCCCAAGACACCAAACAAAGCCAACCGACCACCAAACGGACCCAAACTCGAAACAATAGCACCACGGGACCACAAAGAACACACCAAGACGTTCACCCGAGCAAAAACCCACAAGGGCTTCCACCGGTCAGACCGGTCAAGAGCACCGGTCAGACCGGTGTGGCCTGGGCGACTCGGGATGAACAAAGACCCGCGGGTCAACTCCCCCAAAACAAAAACTCGATCTCCCGAATCACTCCACGGACTTGAACAAGACTTTGGGGATATCAAGAACACCTCATGAGGAGTTCATAGCCAAGTTTAATCCCTCCAAATCTCGTTCAAAAAGGAGGAATCGAAGAAATCCCGCCGAAAGCACTTCCAACCCAAGAACTCAAGAAACCCCAAAATCGAGCACTTTTTCTCACGGATTTAGGAGGGGAATCACAGCCCAAAGAACCACGAAGGGTTCCCACAAATTTCCCCCATCAAATCCCCAAGCGAAAAGCCCCGAAAACACCCTAAAGAAATCACGAAGAGAGGGCTCCGAAAATCACCACCAAGAACAACCGGGGAAAACACATCCAAACCTTGAGGAACCACGCCGAATCATCTATACATGAAACAAAGGTTCGTACAAGGTCTAGCAAGCCGCCCGATCATCCATCCCTCTCTACAAGATCTCTCCGTGAAGCTCTCTTGCTAGTCCTAAGGAAAACCTAGAGAAAATAGGTGGAAAATAGGAAAACTAATGAGATAGGGTTCCAAGAGTTGGCTGCCATCCTCTCACCTCTTGGGTTATATGGAGGCAACCGAATGTCTAAAACGCCCTTCTCTACTAACTAGGGATACAAGCCCCTCAAGGGTGGATTTGGAATTCTTGATGTCTTCACCATCGGACGGATGCCCGGCGACCGCACCCTGCGTAGCCTCGACACAAGCCATGCGATCCCGACGCGTGTCCTCCGCTTCGAAGATTCCGGACTGCGTCGTCGCACACCGGTCAGACCGGTCCCCACCGGTCAGACCGGTCAGACCCACCGGTCGACCGGGTCCGCGCCGCCGCAGCCTCCGTCTTCGGTTCTCCGGTCTTGGCTTTGTGGATCAACCAAGGAACCCAGTGGTTTTCTGGTGAACCACCGGAAACCCCATGAACTCGGTGTAGCCTCCGCCAATCTCCACTCATGACTTGGCTCCCACGTAGTCCCGGCTCGACCTTGGTTTTGAGGCACAACCAAGAAACCGTCCACGACTTCATCTTGCTGTTCATGCCACCATGCGGCCCGCACTTGACCCCGCTGGCCACCGGGTCCCTCGAACGAAGCCTACTTGTCTTCTCCACACCTGGAGGCCCCACCGGCGACGACCTTTCGCGAAATTCTTCACCTACACCAACACGAGTCAAGCCGCAACCTACACCTGTAATACTTAGCCAAGAATCAGTCCACACAACGTTGTCAATCACTCATCACACAAGGAAGTGACCATCCACCGGTCCTCGAACCACACATGGTCCTCAAGTTGGCCCAGCGCTTCCTCGTGCGCCTTGCGCCCCTGCTCGAGTGCGGCCCGAGCCTCGATGAGAGCGGCCAGCTCACGCTAAAGTTGGTCGTCAGCCTCTTGGCGGGCGGCTCGCTCCTGCCGAAGCTGTTTCTCCACCGCGGTGAGCGCGACAGCCTTGTCCTCCAGGGTCTCTTCAGCCCCTCAGACTCCTCGAGCGCCACGTGGCCCCGTTGGAGCTGGGCGCAGGCGGCGACGACCTCCGCCTCCCATGTCGACGCGAGGGAGTGCACCCCCTGCAGGTCCTCGCAAGCCCGGCGTAGCGCGTCGTCTCGCTCCAGCAACGCCATCCACACCCTCACGACCGCGTAGGCGCCTTCCGCGGCCTGGGCACCCTGCTCCGGGGGCAGGTTCAGCAGGGCCTCAGCCCTATACGCCAGCCACTGGTCAGGCGACCTCAGGGCCTCGACGAGGGCGTCCAGGGCCCCATACTGCCCCCCGGTACCATTGAAGGTCGGCGTCGAGGTGGTCGAGGGCGTCGTATCGCTCGCGAGCCCGGCACTCCAGTTCCTGCCACTAGCAAGCGAGGCGAGAAGAGCGAGCGTCAGAAAAAACACGAACGCAGGAAAAGCAAGAGAAGGAATCTCGAAACCCCAAGAAACCTGCTAACCTGGAAGACGCGCCACGCCGGACCGCTGTGGATCCGCAACGCCTCGTTCAGCACCCGGTTGAGCGAGGCACCGTGGTCGCGAAGCTCCTGCCAGAGCCCTTGCTCCGCCTGAGCCTTGATGAAGTGAGCCGGCGGGGCGTCGACGTGCTCCCGCTCCTCCTCCAGGCGCGCCGCCGGGACCGCCGCGCGAAGATGAGGCCCCGGCGCCGTTCGGCCGGGCGCCACCGCGCCGCGCCAACGTCACCCCGGCCACGAGCGCCCCCGCCGAGGCCTCGGGGCCGATGCAAGCGCGCTCGCCCACCGGTCCCGGCCGGCGGCGGGACGTCGTTGTCATGAGGGATCTCCACCACCACCGCTCCCGGGCCGCCGGCCGCGGTGGGCACCGGCGAAGTTGGCGGTGCGGCGACCACCACGGCATTGGTCGCCGCCGTCATCGACGCCGCCCGCCGCGGCTCCGCAACCGTCACCGCCCGCTACGCTCCGCGGCCACCGGCGGCGGCCCGTAGTCGCCGCCGCCGGCCGCGGCTCCGTGGCCTTAGCCGCACCGTGCGAGCCGCCGCCCCGCCGCCGCCGGCCGTGCTCGCGCCCACCTGCGACGCCCTCGACGAGCGCCACTTGGTGGGTACGACCGCGTCCGTTCTCAGCACCTTGGCATGTGCAAGAGGGGGCACGGTGGGCGCCACCCTACGAACACGAAGACAATAGACTTAGGCCATAACCGACTAAAACACGCGATTAAGGGGAAGTAATCGCCTACCTCAGGGTGGAAAACCCTTGATTCCTTTTTCTGGGGGCTCAGCGGACGTTGTCTCCGCCACCGGTATGGCTGCCACCGCACGCCCCGGCCGTCCCGCGCGCGCGCGCGCGCCTCCGCGGCGTGCGTCGCCTCTCTCGTAGGTTGCCCGGTGGCGGGTGCTCCCGCGCCCGCCCCGGCGCCGTCTCCTCCGCCGCCTCGGGGCTGCGGGGCGAGGGGGAGTGACGGCTCCCACCTCTCGGGGGAGCCCGGCCCCCATCGCTTCCCTCCTCCTCCTCCTCCCCCCGACGACGAGTATTCCTCGGTCCCGGGGGTGAGGAGAGCGTCTCGCCGCCGCTCCTACTCTCGGCGCTCCCGTCGCCGGACGCTCCGCTCCCTCTTGCGCGCCGCCCGCTCCTGCTCTCGGCGCCGCGCCGGCGCACGCGTGCTCGGGCTCGAGGCGTGGGCGGGTCAGACCGCGTGGCGTTCACGGCCCTTATCTGCAAGGAACAAGCAAAACTTCAAGATACGCCAACGTCCTGCGAACCGATAGAACAAGGGGAGGCGGAAGTCCACTCACCAACGGGCCGACGGGGAACATGGTGAACGCCCAAAGGGCCGCGTCATCGTTCCGGCCGGTCTTGAGGTCGATGGCGTGCCGCACCCGTGTGGCTGCGTACTCCCGAGGGAAGAGGCCTGTCATCAACTGTGACTGCGCCAGCGTGACGGGGTCCGCGTCCTCGTGCATCTCGAAGATTCGGAGCGGCCTCTCCATTAGGGGAACGATCCGCCGGTGATGAAGGTTCGCGAGGACGCACCCCGCGGTCAAGCCGTCGTCCGCCATGGCCTTCAACGTGGCCAGGAGCGAATCCAGTCACGTCTGGTGCGAAGGCGGGGACACCCCATGGTGCCAGGAGTCGTCCTTCTCCATCAGCACCTTGCCGGAGTAGGGGGAAGGCCGGCGCCGTCGTTGCAGAGCTAGAACCACCCGCGCTCCCACTCCGCGTTTTTGGAAGTCATCGTGCAGGGGATGTAGAGCTCTCTGCGCGTGTTCCACAACGCGATCGTCATGCCGCCGGCGCGCACCGCACGACGGATCTTGGGCTCCGGTGTAGTCAGCGTGTGCAGCTCCGTGCGGAAGAGATGAACCCAGAGATCCCAGTTCACCGGATCCCAAGGAAGCCCTCGCACACGGCGAAGAACGTCGCCGCTTGCGAAATCACGTTCAGAGTGAAGTTGTGCAACTCCACGCCGTAGTGGTAGCACAACGTGTGCATGAAGCGACTCGCCGACGCCGCAAAGCCGCGCTCGTGGAAACGGATGAAACTGACGACGTAGCCGTACAGCGGGTTGGGCTCCCGCTCGCTCGGTTGCGGCACGATCCACGCCGCGGGACGCCCATCTTCGTTCGCCACGAGCTGGCCAGCGGTCACCAGTTCGCTCAGGGAAAGCCTCGTCGCCGTCGAGCGCGGCCATGGCAATGGGTCGATGATGGTGATGTGCTGAGGAGGAGCCATGCGGATTGGCGACGGAACGCGGAGCGTGGAGCGAGAGCTATGCAATGGCGAGAGAGCAAGTGCGGCTCTGGGGTGGGAGCGCAAGGGGTGAGGATGGCAAACGCTAAGTGTGGAGGTAAAGATTCGCCTCGCCTCCCTCCTCTGGATTTATAGATCCACAGAGCTGTGCTCCCCGAAATGCAAGCCCCACGTGCATTAACTGGAGGTGAAAACCTCGGTCACTGACGGGCGGGACCCACCACGACCGAGGTGGCCACGTGCACGCACACGCGCTATCATTACGGCGCAGCAACCGAAGAGCCGCGGGAGGCCGTCACGTCCGCCTGCCCACGTCGCCCACTACGCGTGCGGACGTGGCACCTGAAAAGGCACGGGCATTAAATGGCTCGGTCCCTTACCAAGTAACGATGACCCTCAAGCGGCCCGAGCCCCGGGCTCGAGAAACCTGACTCTCGAAGAGTGCGATTACCGACCAGTGGCCTCGAAGCCCGCTCAACGTGAACGAGCGCCACAGGTGCCCTCGATCTACAAAAAATTACCGATCAGCGGTTCGAGGGCCGGCCTGGCTGAGAACCCTCGAAACCCGTAAATGCGAGAAGACAGGGGCACTCAGTTGCCACTCCGCAACGGCCCTACTGATCAGGGGTTCGAAACCTGACCCTCGAAGGGTTGGAACAGGTGCCCCAGATCAGAGTCAGGGACAACGAGGGCGCGCGCATTCGAGCCTTTCCTCGGGCCCACCGGCTCGAGGGCGCCCCACACGTCGTTTTCGAGAGCCAGCGAGGGCAGCTAGTCGGGGGGATCCCATCGAGGGAGAGCTTACGAGCCCTCGGTCTCTAGCGAACGGGACCAAGCTGTCGTATGGACCGCCCTGGGCCCACCACCTCGGTGGGTACCAGGACCGACTACTCGGTGGGCCCCTGGGACTACCTGGCTTGCGCTACACGGCACTCGAAGCCGTGGAGCACAAGGACTACACAGGAGTAGTACTCAGTTAGGGAGCTGTACATGTTCTGCACTGTATGGAGGACTCCTAGACGTACTCGACTAGTACTCTCTCCCTACTCCGACTTGTAACCCCCTCGCGCTCCCGACTATATAAGGCGAGGCAGGGACCAATCTCTAGCATCGAATCTCATCTCATACAACCCACGGCGCACTATTGCACCACCTTGTAATCGTGCCCAATCAATCCAGAGCTACGCAGCATACAGGACGTAGGGTATTACGCACCTCGCGGCCCGAACCTGTCTAAATTGTGTGCCACGTGTCTCTTCCTTCGAGTTACCGATCTCGGCGAGGCCACATTCATCTACTTCGGGTACTCCCCTTAGTAGGTTGCCGGTCTAAAACACCGACAGCTGGCGCGCCAGGTAGGGGCTCTCGCCCGAGATCACATGGCGAACTCGACGGCTTCCGTCTACTTCAAGCCAACCGTCGCCTTCAACCGCGGTGACACCTTCGTGTTCGGCGCCTGGGTCTGCACCGCTGATGGCGCGGGCTCCTTCCAGCGCCGCCTGACCATGCAGCCCAACCCGAGGACAGGCTTCGTGATGCTTCCTGAAGTCATCACAGGCGAACTCGCCGGCAAGTTCGACGAAATTTCGCTCTCCAACCACCACGCTGACTTCGAGCTCGAGACCGTTTCCAACTCGAACTCGATGTCTCCATGGGCTATCACATGCGAGCCGGCCGCTCAGCCATCGCAGGCGGTCCCCTCTCCTCGCGAGCGCTCCACGCATGGCCCCCGCACCCTCAGCCGGGCTCGCACGGGGGCTCCCACTTCGCGCCGGGCCGGCAAGGAGCCCTTACCCGAGTGCAACTCGGACTCCGACGCCACTCCCGATCGCGCTTCGGACTCCAGCCCTCTCTCCGAGTTCTACTCGAACCCGAACTACGAGTTCGACTTCGGATCGGACCCTGGGGAGCCCGAGTCCGAGGACAACTCCACCGAGCTTCCCTTGTCAGGGCCAGCCTCCGGGCTAGTTATAACATCCACGCCGGCCGGAAGATACGTCTACTGGCCAGACCGCAAACCTGCCGACCTGATAAAGGGAGACTCACGCTACGTCGCCTACATCGACTCGCTACCGTTCCAGGAGGGAACACCGCTAGCCTGGGCTGACTCAAGCACACCAACTGAGGTGGCACCCTCTAAGTCCAGCCTTGGTACCCCCGATCGCCAAGTCTTCATGGCTGCCGGCGACACCCCAGGGCCTTCAGGCACGGCTCAGGACAAGTACCCGGAAGACATTTCCTCCGACGAGCTCTTTGCTGATGCTCCACCGAACGAGAACCCTGCAGACAAAGACGCTCGACGTGAGCGTAACCGGAAGCGCAGCGAACGTCGTTGGCGCCTCCGCGACAACTTCCCCGTCCGCAACCTTGCAGAAGCTCTCGAGGCGGTCGAGAGAAGAGTACACACCACCCCTAAGCAATGCCTCATGTCGATCACAGCGATCACACGCCAGGCTCAGGGCATACGCGCTGGAGAGGTCATCGCCAAGCTCGCTGAAGACTCCTACTTCATGCGGGTCGACAACAGAGTCAACCAACCTCCTCCAGCCAGACCCTGCGACAACGAAGGCACAAGTCGCAGAGCCAACAACGGTCCTAACCGTACTCGAGCCGACCTCCCGGCCGAGCCAAACCGTCGTCGCTCCAACGCCGGCGGACCTTCACAACACGACCACGGCAACCGAGAAGTTGTTCCCCACCGCGCTCCGGCCGGTGGCGGCGGCAACGACCCAGACGGTGGCGGCAGCGACGGCGGAAGCTCCGACCATGGAGCCAACAGGAGAGCTGGCGGCGGTGGCGGCCGCGGCGGCCGAGGCCACGCGAACAGCCACGCCTCCGGTGCCTCACATGGCGGGTACAACGCTCGCTAGAAGATTGAGGAGCTGCGGCGGAAGAAGTCGACCACCGCAGCCGAGGGCGACGGCTTCCCCGCCTTCTCACCTCGACTTCGCAACTTGCTCCCTCCCCCGACAAGTTCAAGCCTTTGGGGATCACCAAGTACGATGCGAAGCGGGATCCCATCCGGTGGCTCGTATGCTACGCCCTCTCCATCGAGAACGCGCGGCGGCAACGGCGACACCAAGTGCCTCTACTTCCCCTTCTTCCTGGACCAAGCACCACTCACATGGCTCGAGTCGCTGGACAAACACTCGATCGACAAGTGGGACCAGCTGAAGGAGCAGTTCACAAGCAACTTCGCGGGCGCCATGGGCCGATCGGGTACTCGCATGGACCTGGCCATGATCAAGCAGGAACAAGGCGAGACCCTCCGCAAGTACATGCGCCGTTTCTTCGACAAGCGCGCTACCGTCGTCGACGTCACCGACAAGGAGGTCATCGACCTCTTCCAAGACGGTCTCTATCACCGTCGCACCTTTGAAGACTTCGATCGTCGCCGCCCCAGGTCCATCCCCCACCTCAAGGACATGATCACGTCCTGGGCGGATGAAGAAGACAAGGCCAATGCCAAGTACGACGCCATCCGTGGCAAGACCAAGCAGAGCCAGGGCGGTGGCAGCAGCTACGCAAACCAAGGCGGCCGCAACAACAACAACAACTACTACTACTACTCGGGTCCCAACCGCAAGCGCAAGCCAGATAACACTGTCGCGGCTATCTAGCGCCCTGCGAAGGGGAACTCGAAGAAGAACTCCGGCGGCTTCAAAGACCTGCTGAAGGAGAAGTGCCCGTGGCATCCAAACGGAAACCACACCACCGAGCAGTGCTACCAACTCAGGCATGCACTCAAGGATACGCCAGAGCCACCGCACCCCCATGACCAAAAGGGCAAGAAGAAGGACGGCGACAACAACGACTTCCAGGAGCCAGACAAGACCGTCAACGTCCTCTTCGGCGGATTGCCCGGCGGGCGGGGAGCGAAGGCTACCCGTCGTGAAGTCATGTCCATCGAGCCAGCGGTCCCGACCCCTCTCAGGTGGTCGGAGGTACCCATCACCTTCTCCCGCGCAGAGCAATGGACCAGCATTTCGAACCGGGGACGGTTCCCCCCTCGTGCTGAAGCCAGTGGTGGCGGGCTCCAAACTCAACAAGGTGCTCATCGACGGTGGAAGCGGGCTCAACGTCCTCTTCACCAAGACCTTGAAGAAAATGAAGCTCGACATCACTCAAATGCTCACCAAGAGCAACACGCCCTTCTACGGCATCGTCCCCGGCAACGCGGCTATTCCACTGGGCTCAGTGGTCCTGCCAGTTACCTTTGGGGCGTCTCGGGACAACTACCGTACCGAGTACATCAAGTTCGAGGTCGCGGACTTCGAGACCTCTTACCACGCCATCCTCGGCAGACCGGCCATCGCCAAGTTCATGGCGGTGCCCCACTACACCTACTTGGTACTCAAAATGCCAAGCCCAGCCGGTGTACTCTCCCTCCAAGGGGACTTGAAGATCTCCCACGACTGCGACACAGAAGCCGTGGAGATCGCCTCTACAAACCAAGTACCCAACGCGATGATGGAGGTCTACGTCGCATCGAAGAAGCTTGCTACAAGTGAACTCGACATCCCAGAGAAGTCTGACAGCACCAACAAGCCTCAGCCACCTGAGGAGGTACTCGTCAAGACGGTCGACCTCGGAACAGGCGACCCCAGCAAGACCACCACCATCGGGTCTGGCCTCGACCCCAAATAGGAAGACGCGCTCATCAGCTTCCTTTGGGCTAACCACGACATCTTCGCGTGGAAGCCAGCGGACATGCCAGGAGTGCCCAGGGAGCTGATTGAGCACTACCTCAACGTCGATCCTAAGGCCACCCCCAAGCGACTACACCTCCGACGCTTTCCGATGACAGGCGGGACGCCATCAAGAAGGAACTCGCCAAGCTACTCGCAGCTGGCTTCATCAGAGAAGTCTTCCATCCTGAGTGGCTCGCCAACCCTGTCCTCATCCGCAAGAAGAACTCAAACGAGTGGAGGATGTGCGTCGACTACACCGACCTCAACAAGCACTGCCCCAAGGACCCCTTCGGGTTGCCGCGGATTGATCAAGTCATCGACTCCACGGCGGGGTCGCGACCTACTGCGCTTCCTCGATCGCTACTCCGGGTACCACCAGATCACAATCAAGGAGGAAGACCAGGAGAAGACCGTGTTCATCACCCCGTTTGGCGCGTACTGCTACACGACCATGTCCTTCGGGTTGAAGAACGCCGGCGCTACCTACCAACGAGCTATCCAGGCCTGCTTCAAGAGGCAACTCAACAAGAACGTCGAGGCCTACGTGGACGACGTGGTTGTCATGACCAGGGACTCCAGTACCCTCAACGACGACCTTGAAGAGACCTTCGCATCACTACGCGAGTACCGCTGGAAGCTCAACCCGAACAAGTGCATCTTCGGCGTCCCTTCGGGCAAACTACTCAGCTTCATCATCAGCCAGCGTGGCATCGAAGCCAACCCCGAGAAGATCTCCGCCATCACCAGCATGAAAGCTCCCACGAGCATCAAAGACGTTCGAAGCCGACGGGGGTGCATGGCGGCGCCGAACTGCATTCATCTCGAGGCTAGGAGAACGGGGCCTCCCCTTCTTCAAACTACTCAAGCATCAAGAGAAGTTCGTGTGGACTCCAGAGGCGGATCAAGCCCTTGCCCAGCTCAAGGACTTCCTATCAAAGCCACCGATCCTCACGGCTCCTCACAAGAGCGAGCAGCTATTGCTCTACCTCACTGCGACTACTCACGTGGTCAGTACTGCCATCGTCGTCGAGCGGCAAGAAGACGGCCACGCCTACCCGGTCCAGCGCCCAGTCTACTTCGTCAGCGAGGTTCTATCAGAGTCCAAGGCCCGCTATCAGCCTGTCAGAAGCTCTTGTACGCACTACTCATCACCTCGCGGAAGCTACGACACTACTTCCAGGAGTACTCGGTCTCCGTCGTCACCGACTACCCGCTTGGCGACATCCTGCGGAACCAAGATGCTACTGGAAGAATCTCCAAGTGGGCTGTCGAGCTCAGTGCCCTCACTATCGACTTCAAGCCACGCATAGCCATCAAGTCGCAGGCACTAGTCGACTTCATGGCGGAGTGGCGGGAGAACCAGCTACCCACTCCCACCGCGCGACCAGAGCATTGGGTGATGTACTTCGACGGCTCACTCAACCTCGAGGGCGCAGGTGCAGGGGTACTCCTGATCTCCCCAACGGGCGAACAACTCAAGTACGTCTTGCAGATCTTCTGGAAGGTCTCAAACAACGAAGCCGAGTACGAAGCCCTCCTACACGGGCTCCGCCTCGCGGCTTCACTAGGCATGAAGCGGCTACTAGTCTACGACGACTCCGCAGTGGTCATCAACCAAGTCAACAAGTCCTGGGACCGCAACAAGGAGAACATGGACGCCTACTGCCTAGAAGTCCGCAAGCTCGAGAACAAGTTTTATGGTCTCGAGTTCCATCACATCGTCCGCGACAACAACGTTGCAGCGGACGTCCTCTCGAAGCTTGGATCCACCCGCGCTCAAGTACCAGCGGGTGTCTTCGTCCACGAGCTTCACGCGCCATCCATCCTGGAGCCGGCGTCACCGACCACTGTCCCAGCCCATCCACCAGTTGGGCAGGAGGTCATGATGATCGACGTGGACTGGTGGCAACCCTTCATCAACTACCTCAGCGAGCAGAAGGTCCCCTCCGACAAGAACGCGGCCGAGCAACTCGTCCACCGCGCCAAGTCCTACGTCCTCGTCGGAGACAAGCTTTACAAGCGGGGCGCGTCTTCTGGAGTACTCATGAAGTGCGTCCCTCGTGAAGAAGGCAAGGACATCTTGGATGAGATCCACAAGGGCGTCTGCGGCAACCACGCGTCCTCACAGACGCTGGTCAGCAAGGCCTTCCGGCGAAGCTTTCTACTGGCCCATGGCTTTGGGCGACGCCGAAGAACTCGTCAGAAAGTGCCAAGTATGCTAGTACTTCGCCAAGCAGCAACACGTCCCAGCCTACAAGCTAGTCACCATACCGCCAACCTGGCCCTTTGCTTGCTGGGGGCTCGACATCATTGGGCCCGCGCCAAGCCGCGCCGGGGCATTCAACGGGGTATTGGTGGCTATCGACAAGTTCACCAAGTGGATCGAGGTCAAGCCGGTCACATGCCCCAAGGCCGACGAGTACTCGACTTCTGGATGAACTCGTACACCGCTACGGGCTACCCCACCGCATCATCACAGACCTGGGATCCAACTTCAACAACCACCAGTTCTGGGAGTATTGCGAGAACAGCGGGATCGACGTCCGATACGTCTCAGTTGCCCATCCACGGGCCAACGGACAAGTCGAGCGCGCCAACGGGATGGTGCTCGACACTCTCAAGAAGCGGCTACACGACGCTGCGAACTCCAAAGGGGGCAAGTGGATCAAGGAACTACCCAATGCACTCTGGGGGCTACGGACTCAACCATCCAAGCCAACGGGGCAATCCCCTTACTTCCTGGTCTACGGCTCCGAAGCAATCCTCCCCGCCAACGTCATATGGAACTCGCCAGCAGTGGAGCACTACGACGAAGGCGTCTCAGAAGACAGCAGACGAGTTGACATCGACAGCCTCGAAGAAGCTCGCTGCGCCGCCCTCGTCCAATCAGCAAGGTACTTGGAGGGTATCCGACGCTACCATGATCGCAACGTCAAGGAACGCTCCTTCAACGTTGGAGATCTTGTCCTCCGCCGTATCCAGAACACGGAAGGACTTCACAAGCTCATCTCCCCCTGGGAAGGTCCCTTCACCGTGGCAAAGGTGACTGGGCCGGGCTCCTACCGCCTCCAAACACTTGAAGCCGAAGCCATCAACAACTCGTGGAACGTCGACCAGCTCTGTCGATTCTACCCCTAGTCTACACGACTACTCCGGGGTTCAAGTCTACACGACTACATCAACACCCCCTGCTGTAAGCGGCCTCCGGGTCCTGGCTCCAGTCTCCGGACTTCTCTTCTCCAGGATCCAGCCCGCGCGGCTACCTACGGATCTACGATCCAGCCTACACGGCTACTTACGGATCAACTGCTGTAAGCGGCTACCCGCTCTAGCGCTACTCAGCTGTAGGCGGCCTCCGGGTCCAAGCGACTACTCTGTAACTACAGTCCTGGCCATCCAGGTGTACTTTTTCAGTAATAAAGCTTGATCGTTCATCAACTTCTTTACTGCCTACTCCCTACAACGGGACCACTAATGCCGAGTACGACTACTCGCATCCACTCCACGATGGGGGCTCCGCACTCTGAGATCGCGACTACAAGTACTCATTGCTGGAAATTTTTCTTTGATTAATACTTAAGCAATTCAATACAATTATTTTCTGTACAACCCTGGCTACTAGCTTTCTATTACAGGGCTACTGGAGATTAAGCTTCTCAGCTACTTGCTCCGCGATGGGAGCCATCTGCTCCAGCAGCTCTGCATACTGCTCATCAGTGCAGTTGGCGGCTACCCCACCGGCGACTACCCCCACTGGAGCCTTCGGGAAGTACGACTTCATGAAGGCCAAGATCTGCCTTGGGATCGACCTCACCATGTGCTTCACATAGGCCGCTAGCCGGCTCGGAGCTTCCTTGAGGTGATCCACCAGTGGAGCAATCTTGGGGCCGCCCGGGTGCGGCACCAGGAGTCTTGCGATCGGCAGTGCGGCTTCTTCGAGCTCCTTCAGTTGGGCCCGCAATGCCTCGCAGTCTTCATTCAACACGCAAAGATTTGTAGCGAGTTGACGAGATCGCGGTCGAAGCTAATCCAGGAGCTCCATGTGCTTCTCGCACTCGAAGGCGAGTTCTTTGTAGTCGAGCTCGAGTACCTGGCGGGCTTCTTGCTCCCGGTAGAAGAGGTTCTTCATGCTCGTCTCCGAGGACTTCAGCTGCTCCACCTGGCCCTCAAGCTCTGCAACACGACAATAGTACAGCGGGTCAGGGACCCTTCGACCTCCAACAAGTACCCGACAAGTTCAGCGACGTACCTTTGTTCTTGTTGCGGAGGCCCTTATTCTTCCGCACCAAGTCGTCGCCCTTCGCCTGCAACTCTTGGACATCGTTGTGGTACTTGGCGAAGGCGGCGTCGAGCTTCGACTGCATGGCAGCCGCGTGCTTCCGCGACTTCACAAGTTGCTCTTCTAGTGCCTCGGCTCGGAGCACCGCGTCGCCATAGCCCTGCAGCATGTTCGACTTGTCGCGGGACCGCTCCACAACGTCCTGCACAGACAACTCAAGTCACACGAGTACTCAACGATAGAGGATTGGCTACTCAGAGGCTACGGCTACTTACCTTCATCCACTGCTTGGCCTGACGGATCGCCTCCAAATGCTTGGCCACCGTCACTGGCTCGATAAGATCATTTGCGAGCAGCTCTATTCTGTCGCGACTACTCGCGGTGGCCTCCGTCATCGGCGCAGAGCGGATGGGCTCTGCGTCCTGGATCTCTAGGGAGCGGATGGCCACCTCCAGAGCGACCTCTGGCGGCGTGGTGACCCCATCTCCCCCGGCCGCCATGGCGGCCACTTCAACGACTTCCTCCACGGGCTCGGGGGCTCCTCCCGCGGCCTCCGGGGCCTCTGGTGTCGACCTCTGCATCGGCACCCCCGCAGGGATGTCACTACCTTCAGCCTCAGCGCCTGCCAAAAGAAGATGAGTGCATCAGCGACTACGACTACTCCCCAAGGAGCTGCGCAGCTTCAAGAAGAGTACTCACCTTCGACAACGGTGGCCTCCGGCAACGGCGCCTCGGCAGCCGGTGGCTCGAGCACCGCCTGGGTAGCGGGAGCGGACTCCTCGGCGGGCGGCGCGACTTCTCCCGCCCGCGGTGAAGAGGGCTCATCCCCCTCCCAGGACAGATCCGTGGATTTCCTGCAGAAGCACACATAATTGGTCGTCAGTCAACCTCGACTACTACAACAAGTACTACTCAGGAAGATGGAGTACTTACAAGTTCAACCGGACTATTGTCACGGCCGGAGCACCGAGGATGCTGGCGATGTCGACCAGTCCACCCTCGGCGGGCGCCTCCTCCGACGCACCCGCGGCTACCGCTTCCTCCACAGCAGCGGCGGCCGGCGCAGTGCTCTCCTGCGCTCCTGAAGCCACCACCTCTTCAACGGGGGTGGCTACGGGTTCTGTGCTCCCCTGTGGAGCAGGGGGCTGGCGCTCCAGCTGTGCCAAGATCTCCTCAACAGTGGGGGCTGGACTACGACTTCCGGCCGGCTCCCCCACTGTGTCCCACACGCCTTCGTCGCCTTCTTCGACGGGCTCCGTCGGTGGCACCTCCTGCATACAAGGCAGACTACTCATCAGCAAGGGTGCATGTGCGATGGGTACTCGACTAATCTAGTCAAGACATCTTACCACCTGAGGCGTGGTCTCTGAGACCTTAAGCTTCTTCGCCACCCGCTTCCTGGCAGGGTTGCGCGGCTTCCGTGGCGGCGCAGCCAGGCTAGCCTCCAGGCTAGTCGGGGGGTCTTGCACTAGAGGCACATGAGGCAAGCCTGGACGGCTAAACCTCAACCGCAATTGGAAGCAGTCTTGCAACGTCTCGTCGTCATCGTCGTCGTCGTCGGTGGTATCCTCCACGACGACGGTGTCACCGCCTTCACCGACTTCTCACCGCTCCTTCGTCTTCCCTTCCCTCGGGATCTCGATTCCGCTCGGAGGTGGCTGCGGCTCGGAGATGAACTTCTTCAAGTCCTCCTGCAAGACACGAAGACATCAGCACGACTACTCCAAGCAATGACTACTCGACTGAGAGGAGCACGACTACTCACCTCCTTGGGCGGGCGCGCGGCGGAGTACTCTTGGACAGGGCACGCCGTGTACGGCGGCATATCTTTGAAGATCTGCGACAACCTCTCGACGACGTCGCTGTCGTCCAGCTCGCCTCTGGGCATCGGCGACGTGTCGTCGTCGCCGGTGTACTCGAAGCCTAAGGTGTCTCGAGCCATCAACGGCTGCACCCTCCGCTTCATGAAACTGAAGGCCACGTGCTCGGCCCTCAGTTCCGCCTCCCTGAGCACCTTGATGTGTGCCAGCAGCTCGGGAAGCTGGATCCCCTCTTGCATGGTGGGCTCTGTGTTCCACCATTCGCGGTGCCTAGGCTGCCGTCCGCTCGGCTTCGGCAGGCCGGGGTGGTGGTTCGTGATGTAGAACCACCTCATCTTCCAGTCGGTGTTGGAGTCAACAAGATTGTACGCCAAGTACTGCTCCACGGTGTCTTCTCTCAACTGGATGCGGGCCCCTCCGACTACCCTTGGGTTGGTAGCACTTGGCTGCGGCTTGACGCGGAAGAACTTCCGGAAAAGGATCCAATGCGGCTTGATCCCAAGGAAGGCTTCGCAGAAGTGCACGAAGACCGCGGTGTGGAAGATGCCGTTGGGGTTCAGATTCAGGTACTCGATCCCATAGTACCCGAGCAGCTCTTTGAAGAAATCGCTGGCCGGGAGCGCAAGCCCGCGCTCCACGAACTGCGCGAACATGGGGATCTTGTCTTCAGCCTTCTCCATCGGATATGGATCTCCAGCAGCGGACCTCCACATGTCGACCTCCTTCTCCCGGATGAACCCACTGTTCAGGAGAGTCAACAGATCTTCCGTCTTCACCTTGGACTTCTTCCACTCGCGGCTTGGATCAGCCCGCGGTGGAGACATGGGCGGCGCTACTCCGGTGGCGGCCGCGGCGGCCTCTTCGCGGCCCCTCTTCTTCCCGGCGGCCTTCGACGTCTTGGATGGTGATGGCTTCATCCTCCAAGTGCATGGCGTCTTCACGCGCATCCGCTCGGGGGCTACCCTAAAAGCTTTTGGTGGCGGCGCACTTGAATCTACTACGGCGGCAGCAAGTGCTGGGAGTGGATCTACTTCAGATGGAATCAAAATGACTGTAGCTCGGATGGGTGAAAAACCCTAAGGGTTTCGGCTTCTATTTATAAGTCAAACCGGCTCCGCAACAGGTGGCTGGATAAGTCCACGCGCGGCTGACTCAGCGGCTGTGCGTGACCCTTCGTATTCTACTAGTCGACGCGCCTCACCTCGGGGGCTCGGCTACTTCTACTCAACTACTTGGGAAGCGGCTTGTCGGTGCGGAATATGGTCCCGACACTAACCAGTAGATAGCACCGTGGTCTATCCCTCAATGGTCGATGCTAAGTAACAAGTGACACAGAGATTTTATCCTGGTTCTGGCCGAGGGGGCCGTACGTCCAGCAGAGGCGTGCTCGAGGCACTATATTACTTAGCACCAGGGGTGCCTGTAGTGGGGTGGCTACAAGCAAGGTGGGAGAGGAAGCCTGGCTTCCAAGTCCCTGGAGGAGTGACTGAAGATATTGTGGGAGAATGAGTACGTGGTGTATGAAGCGCTCCTGTGCTGCTGAGTCTCCCCGCGGCTGGGAGTTCGCCCCCCCTTTTATAGATCAAGGGGGCGGCGGGTTACATGCGCGCCGCGCTATCTAGCTACGTGGGGGAGCACGTCGTGCTACACTGTAGAGTGGGCGGCCATCCGGACGATCTTCGCAGCGATCTGGCCATGATGGCCTACCTCGTACCCGAACAGTGGCGGTTCGAGGGTAGAAGGGCGGCAGATGGTGGCGACGTCCTCTGATAGGCTTCGAGGGAGGTGCTGACGTTGGCTTGTACGGGGCACAGGAGTAGGTAAAACGGCGTCCCTTCCCAACGCGCTTCACAGTGTTGGAGTGGTTGCTACAGCGCCTGGCGTGCGCCTGCACGCGCGGAGACGGCGGCCATGCTGTTACAATGGCCGAGATGGCGATCCACCGGCCTAGCGCCTCCGCCTAACCCTGTAGGGTCACAAGAAAGTGAATCGAGGGTGCGCCCGGCCCCCCTTCGAGGGTCTGGCGCGTTAGCCGTCTTTGGAGCGGGGCGCGCGGTGTCACGGGACTGACACCGGCCGCACTGCACAGTCCCTCCCCACAGTGGTGGGGATGGGCTCCTCCCTGGGGAGTTGGTGCGGCGGCACGGGCGCGAGCCCGGGCGCATGATGGCGTCGTCCCACCGGTGTCAGGGCGTTAAATGCCCGTGTACGGGGGCCGGCGCACGCATGAGGGGCGCCCTCGAGCGTGGCGAACCCCGGCCGAGGGGCGGGACGTACCCTCGAGCGGGGCGGAACCCGCTCGAGGGAAGTGCTGCCCCTCGAACGGGGCGGAGCCCGCCCGAGGGGGCGCGCATCCTCGAGCGAGGCGGAGCCTGCTCGAGGGGATCTCTAAGATGGCCGCCTTGATGGGCCGTCGGGGTCCCTGCGGCGTGGGCCGTGTCCTGCATGGTTAGGCACCTGCATGGTTAGGCTTAGCGTGTCTCGGTTTCGTTGCGGGTTTTAAGTGAGGGTTTCCCTGTTGTTTAAGGGGACCCCTTGGGCTGTCCCTGACAGTAGCCCCCGAGCATCTGTGGGTTTGCCATTGAGGCTCCCGCAGATGCTGGAACCTACTGATAGGACGTTCTTCCCTCCTTGTTTTGCAAACGCTTTCCGTGGGGCCGCGTCAGCGGACCCGCGGGTCTAGCCCCCGAAGCCCTGCAAGAGTGTGGATGCTCCTGCAGAGGTTAATCCGCGAGAGCTGGTCAGAGGGCGTGGCACATGTTCCAACCGGCATCGGCGGTGTCTCAGCCGGCTTCGGTGGCGCACGCGCTGCTGGCACTGTCTCCGGCGGGTGCAATTTGAGGTGTAGCCGTGCGTCAAGCCCCCGAGCCTTGGCCCGTTCGAGGCGATCGGGTCGAGCTTCACGACTTGTTTTCTCACGCGCCCTCGCCATCCTTCCGCGGGACGGAGGGTGAGGTCTCCGCAACCCCCATCGAGCGGGTCGTGAATTGCGGATTCCTCGTCGAGCTGCTAGCGGGTGGTTCATGTGGACGTCCATGCCCCGTTCGACAAGGGTAGGCTGCGTGGTCCGGAGACACGTCCATGGAAGCGCTTGCATGGGTTTGCTAGGTGGGGCTCGGTCCCGTTCGATAGGGACCGAGGGCGCGGAAGCTCTCCCTCGGTGGGATCCCCGGCTAGGCGCCCTCGGCGGCTCTCGAACACGACATGTGGGGCACCCTCGAGCCGACGGGCTCGAGGAACGGCTCGAATGCGCGTGCCCTCGTCGTCCCTGACTCTGCGATCTGAGGCGCCTGTTCGAACCCGTCGAGGGTCAGGCTTCATACCTCTGATCAGTAGGGCCGTGCGGGGCCGCGCCTGCACGGCCCCATCTTTCACGTTTGCGGCCGTTGAGGGGTCTGGGCGAGCCAGCCCTCAAGGCGCTGGGTTGGTTGCACAGCGCGGCATGGGTGCCCGCGGTGCCTGCTTTACATCAAGCAGGCCCCGGGCAACCCCCTCACGCGCGTGCCCTCTTTAGAGAGTTGGTATTGTTTCGAGCCAGGGGCTCGTGCCGCTCGAGGGTTTTACGCGGCATGGGTGCCCGCGGTGCCTGCTTTACATCAAGCAGGTCCCGGGCGGCCTTCTCACGTCGATGTCCCTTCGAGGGTTACTTTCGTCTTGAGCCAAGGGCTCGTGCCGCTCGAGGGTTTTGCATGGCATGGGTGCCCGCGGTGCCTGCTTTACATCAAGCAGGTCCTGGGCGGCCTTCTCACGCCGATATCCCATCGAGGGTTGTCTTTGTCTCGAGCCAGGGGTCCGCCCCGCTCGAGGGTTCTCCTTGCTTGGCAAGGGACCCGATCATTAAATGCCTCGCAGTCGAGGCTGCGGTTTTGCAACGTGGGCGCGTCTTTTTAGGCGGCGCGCCGCGCGCGCGCGCGTAGTGGGTGGCGTGGCGAGGGCGGACGTGACGGCTCGCCTCGGTCCCTGCGGGTCTTCGCCGTGATGATGGCCCGCCTGCGGTGATGTGGCCGTTGCAGTCGTGGTGGGGCCCGCTCGTCGGCGTGAAGGGAAGATTCCCTGCAGTTAATGCGCGCGGGGCATCTGCCCTAGAGAACTCGCCCACGGCTTATAAATCTAAGGGGAGGAGGAGACGGCGGTTTTTTACCTTAGCGCCTCACCATTTCAGTTCCTTGCCCCTTCGTCTTCGCCTCGCCTTTGCCACCGTGCGGTGTCACCATTAGAGCTTTACGTCCTCCGCTCTCGCTTTCCTTTGCCTTCTTCTCATGGCGCCGCCTCAGCCTCCCCTCACGATCTTGGACCCGTACGCTTGGGAGAGGTCGTCAGTGACCCGGCTAGCCCTTGGCGAGCTGGTCGCCGCCGGCCAGCTGGCGGCGAATGAAGATGGACGCCCGGCGGAGTGGATAGTGCCGCCGGCGGGGGACCACGCGCCCAACCCGCCGGAGGGCTACGTGGTGAGCTTCATCCGCTACCACGAGCGGGGCTTCAACGCGCCGGCAAGCCGCTTCATGCGGGCGATGTGCCACCACTACGGAGTGGAGCTGCACAACTTCGCCCCCAACGCGATTTCGCAGGCGGCCACGTTCGTGGGCGTCTGTGAAGGGTACACGGGGATCCCCAATCAGCGGGAGCTGCGGGTTCACCTTTTCCGCGCGGAGCTCTTCACGCAGCCCACGACGGAGCGAGGGACCCGCCGCGCGGTGCGCGCCCGGCGGGATGTCGCTTGCCTGCGGGGGCAATTCAAAAACGTTTACATCCCCCGCACCATGACGACGAACAACGCCGGCGGGGAGTGGGGATGGTTCTACTTGCGCAACGCCGAGCCCGGCCTCCCCCCTACACCGGCGGGTGTTCAAGGAGAGGCCCGACTCCGGGGCTACGGGGTGTCCACGCCCCGGCATCGGAGGGCGGCGAGGAGTCGGTCCTGGCCGCCTGCCGGCGCACGGCGGGGGCGGGGCCGAACGCGATGGGCGTCCTCGCCTTCCTCCATCACCGGCGGGTCGTGCCCCGATGGAGAGGCCGCTCTGCATCTTCGAGATGACGAGAGGCGGCTAACCCCGTCGATGCGGCGAGGTCGCGGATGCTCCCGACACCCCTCGAGCGGCCATATGCGCTCACCCGGGCGCGGAGCGCCGTCGACACCCGGGCGCCGATGCCTGCGGGCCGGACCCCATGGGACCTTGAGATGCTCCCCACCGGCCCGCTGGTGAGTTTGGTTCTCGATTTCGTTTTGGTTCTTGGTGTTGCTTCTGCCTCCTGACGCGTCCTTGATGCTCCTGTGCGCAGCTGGTGAGCTTCACCTGTTGACGCAAAAAATGCACTCAGCGCCAATCACACAGCAAGCCGAAAAGCTGGCTTCGCACGCGCAGAGAGCAGATGACGTGCCAGTCAATTTTTCCTGAAAATTAACAAAAGATAAAACAGTTAAATACCAAAGCTTGGAACTTGCCGGGTAGTACCAGACAGTTCCATATTTACGGCTAACAAAGCCAAGCAAGATAACACATAGCTATGTAAAGCTATCTGTCAAAGAACCACGACCATTCGGGTAACCGCAAAGGGAAAAAGAACATTGCCGAATGGATGACTTAAGCATGACAACGATCGGTCTTTGGATAAACATAGATGCATGTACAAAGTTATGACCGATCTTCATGAAAATTAACATTAAACAAATAAAGTAAAGCACGGACATGATCATGTATTAAATAAGCACGCATAGATCCAAACCACTAGTCTACCGCATGTCTAGTTACTTTAAGATCCGTCAGGTACGATGCCAAACAAATCTATCCACCACATGATACGACTTGCATGAAAAACGTACCACTTTCCACAAATAGATCTATCCACCGCATGATATAATCTAAATATGGAAAGCTAAAACATACGTCATTTAAAACATAAATAATGCACGTGATCTACTCGTGAAGATATAACCGAATACGGCTGAACAGCCGATCCAGGGTCCATGAAGAAGGAACAAACATTACCACGTGAATAAATCTATCAGACTGAATTGGAAATCTAATCCACCGGATGACTAGCTCCAAAGCAACCCAAAAACCTGCATCTACCGCATGACACCCGGTTCTTTCAAGATTTATACGAACAAAGCAAGCTTGAACCCGCAACACGTAACAACCTAGATCGATTCGGTTTCGGCTATCGGAGAGCATAAGATCCACGCGTCAAAACACGAAACCTACTCGCACAAGGACCTTAAAAGAGATATAGCCGATCCAAACCCATCTAGATTGGGCAAGGGTGTGTTACATGAATTAAAACATAAAGTAAAACTCACGATAACACGGGATAACTTAATGAATCTATTGGATTTTGCCAAAATCCAATAGAGCCGATAACTAGCTTCGAGCCAGATCTTAGCCTACCGCATGGCTCATGATCTAACAAGAAACCCTCTTGAACCAAGCTTGAATCTACCGCATGACACGAAGCATGGTAACAAGACTACTTGCATCAGATCTAAATCCACCGCATGATACTAGACATGATACAAGGTTGCCGGTACTCACGGAGGTCGACGGATCGATTGGCCCTCTCGAAGAACTCGACGACTCGACAAGGACTCTAGGGTTTGGCGTAAGGCCGATGTGTATTGAGGAATGAATGTGTTTGTTACATACATCCAGGGATCGTATTTATACCCTGTCGATTACAATTGCGAATGGATTCATTGCCTAACTAAACTCGATCGTCTGTCCATCCATTCGTCTCTCCTGATTCGAGCCACGTCACCGTCCAATCCCGCAAAATCGGCTTTTCTTGTTCCTTTGCCGAATCGGAGCAGATAGCCGACCGCAGATCTCTTTGCCGAAAATCTCTGAAAATATCCTTCCTTCCACCAGACGGACTCTCTTTCGACCCGGACCCACAGGTCAGACTCCTTACCAAATTTTGGTGTTAACACATGCCCCTTCAATTGTGGGATAAAAGTAATTTTGTTCCACAATTGACTCCAGCCACGAATCCTTGAGTCAAATCTGTCAACACCTGTTCTTCGCAATCCGCCGGAATCTTCGTCCAGATCCAACCCTAGATCCCCTTCGTTCCGAGCTCGAACCTCCAATGGCAACTCAGAACCAAATTTGCTCGGGTAAATTCATCCTCCGCAAACCTTGTTCGGCATTAGGTTTTCAATTTTACCTGAGATTTTCCTTTTCCGCCTTTTTCCAGGAACCTTCTACTGCTCTTCTGATTCCTATCGAGGCCAATTCGCAGTCTTATTACCTTGGTCGTGTGGGGAATCCTGACCCTCGAGATCTTATTGCTGCTGAATCTCAGAGAATCCCCTTCAAAGCAGCTTTGTCTCCACCTCCCCAATGGCAAGATGCGTTCAAGAACTGGCCTTTACCTCCGATTGCATGTTGGAAAACTTGGTACCGGAGGATCCTTGCAGATAAAAGTGGATTAACCAACCTGGATGCTCTCCGCATCGCTCAATGTCTGGAGTTATCCGTGGCTGAGACCCCCAAGAATGAAGACCTCCTGATAGCCGCATGCCACTTCTGGTCAAATGGGGTCAACGCCTTCCTTTTTGGGCATGGCCCAATGTCTCCCACTTTGGCCGATGTATATATGATCACCGGCCTTGACATTGCAGGGTCTGTTCAGCCTTGGAATTTCAAAAATTCTTCACGCCAGACAGGGGTAAAGCCAGGGAATGGATACAAGCAATACATTGTGAAACACATGAAGGATAATCCCCTGGGTGAAATTGAATACCGAGCCTTTTTGAATATGTGGCTGTGCAGATTCGTCTTCTGTGGCAAGGCCAACGAGCCCACCTTGAACCATATCGCAATGGCGATTCATCTGGCTAGTGGCAACCGCCTCCCTCTTGGAAAGTTCTTCCTCGGCAGTGTATATCATATGCTTCATCAGACTGTTACCCAAATGTACACCAGCCAGAGGATAACATGCGTCAATGGCCCTTGGTGGTTTGTTCAAATGTGGCTGCAGCTCCACATGCATCAGATTGTCGGCGTCGATTTGAACTCTAGGTTCTTCCCTTTGTCCAATCATCTCGAAGGAGAGCCTCAAGCCACCAGAGGATGCCAAAACTACGGAGAAGCGGCTTCAACTGTTCTCATCCAACAGGACATCAGCCAGCTCTTTGAGCTGTTCTTCAGAGGTTTCCCCAATCCTCTTTGGCTTCCTTACCTAGGCAACGACACCTTGACCTTTCCTGTTGAATTTTCCTTTGAGCCCGGCCATCAGGATTGAAATTTCTTGGAGATCTTTAATATCATAATCCGCCCCTGCATATTGCCGGCCGAGTTCAATGGAGGGAGACAGAATGTCAGCACTTATGAATATTACCAGCCTAATGCAATGGCCAGACAACTTGGATGCGGCCAGATGCCCCCAAGATTGTTCCTGCATGAATTCCTCAAACCCAGGGAGGAAATCAAAGAACTGATGCAGGGCAGCAGAGTTTTCAACTATGTGTGCAGTCCCACGGTCTACACATGTCCTTTTGTGCCCACAACCATAGCTCACCCCACCTTCAACTCCTGGTGGCAAGAATTTCACGACCATATCTTCAGTGAGCCTGTTCATGTATTCTGTGCAGAGCTGGTACCTGACTTCCTGCCGACTTCAGAGGTGATACAATGAGCCTTTGGACCAGACGCTTCCTCTTTATTCATAGTTCTGACCTTCATCTTCCTGTTCACAGAATACAGTGCCTGCCCCTCGAGTCAGGGCGATTGCTTATAATGCCGAAGGCCCAATTTCAGCACTGGGGTTTAAATCCACAACCCTGCATCAACTAATGGCCAGGTATGCTACTACAGATCCCAGCCTTTCTAGCCTTGCTGTAGACAGGAGGCAAGGTTTGCATCTGATTGCCCCTCCAAGTGCTAAAAGGAGAACTGTCAAGAAAGTGCTCATTGATGTAAACCCCTTTACCTTCTTGATTACTGGGTCACTCTGTTCTTGATGGATCATATCATTGTGCATTTTCAGACCAGAGCCTAGCAGCCTTCAGAGCCAGTACCTGCCGATGCTCCATCCACTGGTATGACCTTTACGGTTCTTTCTCGAAAATGAGCACTGGCACTTATCCCTTCAATTTGGACATTTGAAGAAGAAGCCATGGAAGAACAGCTTGTAGATGTTCCAGTGGTTCAACAAGCGAGCCCATCCAGGATTGAATTACCCATCCCAGTGGAGATCTCATCTTCATCACCTTCTGCAGAAGCAATAAACTCTCCCGAGATGAATCTCCCAACTCAACTGGAGCCAACAAGTTCTCCTAGGGTGCCATCACCTATTGTTCAAGTAGAGATAACCAACCCAAAAGAGACGGCAGACCCGACTCCTCTTCAGCCAGAAACCCACGAGTTGCCAGTGGCCGCATCGGCGCCTCCTAGCTCGGAAGTTTCGGCTGCGCTTGGGCGTCTTCTTCACCGGTGATTGCCCCTACTCAAGGAACCAGCCATGAGGTAACCATTCGCACTTAATTTTGGTACCTCGATGTTCAGCATCCCTAATTCGGCAATGTTTTTCATCAGGGTCAGGTTCCACCATTACCAAGCCTGCCATCAGAGAGCAATTCAGCTGCCGAGGTGATGGAAGGAGTAGCCCAGTTCTTTGCCCGGATGAAGTGTTGTCCAAGCTCAGAGAAATTGCTGCCTGGCTAGAAAAGGATGCTCGGGACCGGTTCAATGATCTCCATCACTTCGAAGAGATGTTTGAATCCATTAGTCAAGAACTCCACGAAGACATCGAGCCTCTCTATCATCCGTCTATGACTTAGAGCCCCTTTATGTACCCTTGAAGCGCGCTTGGAGGAAATTGCGCTCCCGTCCGGCCATTGAAAAGAGGAAAATCGATCTTGAACAAGCCATGAACGGGGCACAATCCCAAGCAGAGAACCATAAGGATGCATTGGCTAACCTGCAAGCTTCTTATGATCTGAAAGCTGCTAGGAAGGCTGCTCTAGAAGCCGAACTAAGAAGCCTGTCAGCGGAGATGGAGATTGACAAACAGAAAATAGCCGAACTTCCTGGATTGATAGCAAAGACCCAAGCGGAAGTAAAATCGGCTATCACCAAAATGGAGCAATGCAATGCGGAACTCACTGATTTATCCGGTGCTCAAAAGGAATCGCCGGGGAGATCTTTGGACAACTCCCATTTGATAACATCCAATGTTCGTCGTGTACTCGCAAAACTCCCGAACGCTTGAATGTCCTTATTGATGTGTACACGAACCGGTCGTTCTTGTAATATCTCCTTTGTGATTCGTTTCCTTTCTTTTGCGCATTTTTAGATGTAATCTTTGAACGACCCATTCGGTAGTGAAATGCCAACTCACGAACGACACTTTGATTTCCTTTAGCCGAACCGATCGATCTGCACGCGGCTCGGTTTAGAACTCCAAACGACCCGCTGGCGGGCTGGCCAAGGAAACCTTTCCACCTTCCGATTTTCTTGGGATATGCGCCACGATCTTCAGCCACGACTTGAAGCCACGATTCATCCTGCCAGGCCTATAAATGTTAACATAGGTGCCCCTAGCTCTCCACCAGGCCTTGTAGCTCTCGAATCTTTGCCCATCTTTGGCCTTCTTGCAAACAGTGCACATCCCCAAACCACAATGGTGCGCCGCCTCAACCGCCGCCGCGCCTCCGACGAGGCCGAGGGGAGCAGCACTAATGCGCGCATGCGGTGATGATCATCAATTTCTCCTCTTTGATTCTTTTCTTGATCTTCTTTTGCCTTGACGATCATCCCCCTTTTCCAGGTTGATTCAGTGGAATCCGCCTCGCGCGCCGGCCAATCAGCCCCTCCCGGATGACTCCTCGGAGTCCGATGGCCACTCCCCGGTACCGTACGGGGAAGCAGACGCCATTCGCTTCAAGGAGGAGCTAGAAGCGTCTCGCCGCGAGCTGGAGGACGTCTCCAAGAAAGCGGGCGTGGCCGAGTTGGAATGGGAGGACCAGCGCAAACAGCTGCTGGAGGCCATCGACGGTATGGCCCTGAGATTGATTCTTGATCCAGCTCGGCCTTTGATGCTAATCCTTTCTGTTTGTATTTTGCGGCCGCGATGCGGGAGCTCAACCGGCTAAAGGCGGCGGTAGAGCAATTGGCCGAGAAGGTGAACGCCCACGGCGACATGCGGCGGAGCGCCCGGCCGCGGTGGAGCGCCGCGTCGACGAGGTGGCCGTCCATGGCGTTCGCTTGGGCACCACCTTGGGCACGGGCTGCGATGGCGACGCATACGGACGTCGACTATTCCACCAGGCCGCGTGGCTTTCAGGGCGGCGCGCCGGAGGACATCGACGAGATCGAGCTCATCCTGGAGCGCCTCGACGGCCACGGCGACGCCATTGCCGAAATTACCCATCCCCAATCTGTGTTGAATAGGCTCTTTGACTAGATTGTACTAGGGATGTGTAAATGTCGGCAATATAAGAGGAACTTTTGAATTCTGCACTTGTTCCGCGATGACTCCCTTTTGTGTTTTGCATCTGCAAATTTTCCTTTGAACGCATCCGGGAACTATCTTTAGCCGAACGCGTGAGAACAACTGCCCCTTGGCGTAAAATCCACAGAGGATCCCAATTCGGCAATCCGTAAATACTGTTCAAGAGAAAACCCTTCGCACCTGGTGGAAAACCCTGCCGCTTGGTATTCCAACGGTGTGTCTTGGCGAATCATCACTCCCAATGCGCCTCCTCGGTCAATAAAATAGCCCGTGGGGTGCTCTGCAAATCCACTCGCGCACTCCTCCATCATTTCTCGTCTCTTCCCTTGCTGCCAGAGGAAAAAACCCCAACGCCATGGACAAGGGTAGACAACCTCAGGGGAGCGGCTCATCAAGGAAGCGTACGATTCGGAAGTGAGTTCTTTCTTGATCTGCTCCTTGTTCTCCCGCTTGATCTTGCGCTTCATGTTTTCCTTTTGCCCTTTTCAGCCTTGATTTGCTTCCCGAAGAGGTCATCGGGACCGAAGATGTTCCTGAGTACATCTCCTCCGATTCCTCTCCCGAAGCAGAGGATGCCACGCCTGAGCAGAGGACCAACCATCAGCTGCGCCGCCGTGTCCGGCACCTGGAGCATGGCCTCAGGGATATGTCCGCCCGTTGCCAGGCCGAGCGCGAGCGTCGCATGGCTCTGGAAGCACTAGTAGGGGGTAATGCTCCTGACTCCTTCATGCTTGCCTCTGGATTTCTTGCCTCTAACCCTGATTCTTCTGCTTCAGATGTCTCTGACAGGTACAGCAACCTGAAGGCGGCCTGGGATAGCTTGGTAGAGGCCGCCAATCATGGTCATCCTCGTGCGTTCCAAGTTGCCGTCACGGTGGTCCTGGAACAGGCGAAGAGGGCAGCAGCCGAAGAAGTAAAGAAAAGATTGTATCATACTTTCGCTTCTTCCGCCACGCCTTCTGCTTCCCACCTCCTTGGGGACTCGACCATCAGGGTTGTTAGATGTGATCCTGCAAGAAGCAGTTGTAACGTAGTATTGAGCTAAGGGCAATGCATCTAGGCACTGGCCATTTTCTCTTGTTCATGGATTTTGTTCTAAAGGCGGCCTCATCCTTGAGCGCTGGCTATTTTTGTGTCAGATGTGTGTAATCATCGATCGATTTCAATGCTAGGATAATACTTCTTCAGATATCTTCCATTTATTGCGGCGGAAAATTCCTCTCCTAGCAAAGTTTTCAATATGTATGCATTACCGGGAACGCATGCGACCACACGAAAAGGCCCCTCCCGGTTAGGGGACCATTTGCCGAATTCATCGTATTTAGTTCCAATCGGCAATAGTGCTTTCCACACCGGGTCGCCTTCTGCAAATTGCCTTACTTTTACTTTCCTGTTATAGTACTTGGCGACCCGCAGCTTGTTTTTCTCGATGTTCTCCAGGGCCCTGAGACGGATCATATGCAAATCTTCTAATTCATCCATCATTAGGCCACTGTAATCCTTGGAGCTCAACTCGTTTTGCAGCACAACTCTCCTTGGCTCTGACTGTATTTCCCAAGGTAGGATTGCATGGTGCCCGTAAACCAATTCGTAAGGAGAGGTCTTTGTAGCTCCATGGGGGGCCATTCGGTAAGCCCACGGCGCTTCCTCGAGTACCGAATGCCACCTCCTTGGCTTCGATCGATCTTCTTACGTATCAGCTTGATCATGATCTTGTTAGAAGCCTCTGCTTGACCATTAGCTTGGGCATAATATGGAGAGGAATTAAACAATTTGATTCCCATGCTTTCGGCAAAATCTCTGAATTCCAATGACACGAATTGTGCCCCTTGGTCAGTGGTAATCGTCTGAGGGATCCCAAATCGATAGATGATGTGTTCCTTGACGAATTCGATTATGTTTTCTGACGTCACCTTCTTCAGTGGGATTGCCTCGACCCATTTGGTGAAGTAATCTGTAGCCAAAAGCACGAACTTATGCCCCTTGCTAGAGGGCGGATTAATTTGGCCAATCAAGTCTATACCCCAGCCCCTGAATGGCCATGGCTTGATGATGGGATTCAATGCTGATGCAGGGACTCTTTGAATATTCCCAAACCTCTGGCAATCTTGGCATCCCTTGTAATACTCAAAGCAATCCTCTAGTATCGTCGGCCAGAAGCATCCAGCTTGTCTAATAACCCATTTCATCCGATAGGCCGATTGGTGCGCTCCACATATCCCATCGTGCACCTCGCTCATCATGTTCTTGGCTTCTTCTGGACCCAGGCATCGCAACAATACTCCATCTAATGATTTGTAGAATAAATTATCATCCAGAAGAACGAACTTAATTGCCTTGTACCTGAGCTTCCTAGAGACTTTTCGGGATGGATCTTTCAAGTAATCAACGATCTCTTTCCTCCGATCGTCTTCTGCAAGATCCGCCCTCAGTGCACACACTTCTGCAGCAAACGCCTCTTGACTCTCCTTGTAACCAGAGGTGCTCTGAGCTAGCCTGTTTGCTTCTTCGTTATGCTCCCTAGGAATGTGCTGTAGGATTACTAATGGGAAGCTCTTCAAGATCTCCCTGCACTCCTCGTAGTAACTCCTCAGTGCTTCGCTCCTGCACTCGTATTGGCCGTTCAATTGCTTGATTACCAGTTCTGAATCTCCATAGACCTCAACTGAGACGGCCCCAGCTTCTCTCAAATATTGAAGCCCTCGAAGTAGTGCCTCGTACTCAGCCTGGTTATTTGTGACAGTGGGTTGTATGGGAATAGAGAATTCAAACATCTCACCTCTGGGCGAAATTAGCAGGATCCCCACTCCCCCACCTTTTCCACACGATGACCCATCAAAAAATAAAGCCCAAGGGGTAATTTCAAGCAGATCAATTGACGGGTCACGATGTTCAGTTATAAAATCGGCAATAACCTGACCTTTGATGGCCTTTGCCGATTCGAATTTCAACTCGAATTCTGATAAAGCTAAAATCCATTTGCCAATCCGACCATTCAAAATCGGCATAAATAACATATGTTTTATCACATCAAACTTCGAGTATACAGTGCATTCGGCATTCAACAAGTAGTGCCGAAACTTTGTGCATGAGTAGTATACGCAAAGGCACAGTTTCTCTATAGCCGAATACCTGGTTTCAGGATCAAGTAGTTTTCGGCTAAAATAAGCTACTACCCGCTCCTTGCCTTCGAATTCTTGAATAAGGGCCGATCCAATAGTTTGGGTATCGGCCGCCACGTACAACTTGAAAGGCTTGTTTAGGCGGGGAGGAACCGGCAACCGGCGGCTCCTTCATGTACTGCTTGATCTCATCAAAAGCCTTTTGTTGTTCGTCGCCCCATGTGAATTTCTGATCTTTCTTTAGCTTCAGCAGTGGAGAGAATGGCAACACCTTCTGTGATAAATTTGAGATGAATCTTCTCACGAAGTTGATCTTGCCGAGCAGTGATTGCAATTCCTTGAGGTTGGTTGGAGGAACGACTTCATCAATGGCTTTCATGCTCTTTTTGCCAACTTCGATTCCCCCTTCGTGGACCAAAAACCCCAAGAACTCTCCAGCTGATACCCCAAATGCACACTTGTTTGGATTCATCTTTAGACCATGCTTCCGGGTGCATTCCAAGGTCTTCTTCACATCTTCTAGATGGGTGTCATGACTTAAGGACTTGATCACCACGTCATCGATGTAGATTTCCACAGTTTTGCCGATCAACTCATGAAAAATGTAGTTCATGGCCCGTTGATAGGTTGCACCGGCATTTTTCAACCCAAATGTCATGACTATCCATTCAAATAGGCCTATATGTCCAGGACATCTAAAGGCCGTCTTTGATATGTCTTCTATTGCCATGAAGATCTGATTGTATCCCGCGTTGCCATCCATGAAGCTAATCACCTTGTGTCCAACAGCGGCGTCAATTAACAAATCGGCAATAGGTATCGGGTATCCGTCCATGGGAGTAGCTCTGTTCAGGTCCCTGAAGTCTATGCAAACTCTCATTTTCCCATTCTTCTTATACACAGGGACGATGTTAGAAATCCACTCCGCGTATCTGCATGGCCGAACGAAGTTTGCGTCAAGTAATCTTTCGATTTCCTTCTTCACATCGGCCAATACCTCATCCTTGTAGATTTTTCGGGGCGGTTGCTTATATGGTTTGAAACCAGACTTGATTGGCAACCGGTGCTCGACGATGGAACGATCCAATCCAGGCATCTCCGAGTAATCCCAGGCGAAGCAATCCTTATATTCTCTGAGAAGTTCAATTAGGTTCCCCCTGAAATCTGGTTGCAAATTTGCACTGATGAACGTCGGCCTTGGCTTATCACCGCTTCCAATGTCAACTTCTTCTAGCTTATCGGCCGACATGAATCCTCGCCCTAGTTTGCCATCAGTGCCATCCACGGGGTTCTCCATTAAAAATTACTATAAGAGCCGGCATTTCGCTTGAATCGGTGTTGGTCACTTCGCGATAGGTTCAACGGGACCTTCTCCCCGTCCTTCCCACGAGAAGCAATCGATGCCTTGATACTCCCCGGAAGGCTGGTTCCATGTTGGCCACGCTCACGGAGTCATCTGCCCGGACGACCTCGATCTCATCATCCACCCTTTGGATAAGGCTGTTGATGCATGGTGGATGGGACGCGGCGGTTGGCGTGAATCCGGTCCCGCCCAAGCGGCGGCGAGTCGTAGGCTCCCTTGCCTTCGATGACAAAGAAGGTGGTGAGCGGCGTCTTGGACCCGATCATCAAGTCCACGTGAGCGCATCCTTTGGTGTACGAGGGGTTCCCGGCGAAGTCGTTCGGGATGATGCTTGTAGGTGTCAGATCGCTTGGGCCCATGCCAAGCTTCCTGAAGGTGGTGTACGGCATCACGTTGACTGCCGCCCCGCCGTCGACGAACATCTTGGTCAATGGCTTGCCATTGACGTACCCCCTCAAGTACAGTGGCCTCATATGGCGATTCTTGGCCGGCTTGTCGAAGACGGCCTGCTTGGCAAGCACCAGTTGTGGCATCATCTCCTCGGGCTGCTCGTCATCAAAGGAAACTTCCTCCTGCATAACCTGGTTAGCAGGAGCCATGAACTCGTTCGGCAGGAAGTATACCATGCATGCAGGGGCCGAACGCTTCGATCCTTTCGTGGTCCTTGGGGCGCCACTACGCCTCGTTTGGATCCCGGCTTGTTTCATCTCGCGGTTCCTCAAGCGGCGGGACCCGCCTTTTACGGCTCTTGCGTAGACCGGGCGGGCACCACTTGCCCCTTACGCCAGACGTAGACATCCTCGTCCTCTTCCTGATCAGCCCACCTGAGATCGGCTTGGCGCTTCACGGGGTGATCTATGACTTCAATTTTTTGACGCCGATCCCCATTCGGGTGAATCCTTCCAAGTCTTTCGTGGACGGATCGGCGATTGGCAGTTTCCTGCCTGTACTCAACATATCTGTCGCTGCATTCAGGACAGTTCTTCAATGTGGGCAGCTTTAGGCCCTCATTCCAGCAGTGCCTGAAGAAGGCGCACCCCCAGTGGGCGCGCTCTGCTCGCGCGTGTCCTGTTCTCGGTCCCTTCTGCGCGCTTCCTCTTCAGGCCTGCGCTGCTCCTCCTCGTGACGACGCTTCTGGTAGCGCTCCTTCTCCATGCGGCGCCGCCATTTGTTGAGGAGAATGCGTGACGTCACCTTGGGTTTAGGCACGGACGATTCCCCAATCTCGATGTGGCTCTTGAGAACGCGGGGGCGTCGCCCCGCACTTGCTCTAGGGTCACACGGCGCTCCGGGTCCACCGATCCACCTTGCTTGGACACTGGGCGAGGTCGGGACCTTGACCTTCCCCCTTCTCTTCAGCTGTTATCGCATTGACAGAAAAGCCGAGCATGTTCTGAGGAAAGGGGTGGCCATCCAGCTTCATCTTGTTATCGAACTTGAGGTGTCCCTCCTGGATAGCCTTCTGGATCCTCATCCTGAAGACCCTGCAATCATTGATGGAGTGCGAGTCCTTGTCATGGAAGCCGCAGTAACGCTTCGCTTTAACTCCATCAGGCCGAAGCATAGAATGCCCTTCAGGCAGCTTAATTCGGCCTTCTTTCACCAAGAGCTCGAACAACTTATCAGCCTTCGTGATGTCAAAGTCGTAGGTCCCTTTGGTGCGCCCGACCCAACGGCCGATTCATTGTCAAGGGCTCTTTACCCCACATGATTTCCGCTGCGGCTACCTCCAATTCATCGTCGGAATCCTCGAACGGATCGGCTTTGTCCGAGGACCGGTTGTAGATGTCGGCGACGTCGTCTTGCTTGCCAAACTTGGGGTCTTTCTTGAGGCCATATGCACGATTGCTCATCGAGAGATAACTTTTGCGAAAGGCTGGCCCGGGTTCTCAAACTCCATCCCAAATAGCTTCTCGCGCACGGCGGTAGCATCCGGCGACGGCCATATCGGCCCGGTCGATCGTCCGGCAAGTTCGGCGAGAAGCACATGCCTTTGACTTCCCGAATCTTCTAAGAAACTCCAACGGTGTTTCGCCGTGCCTTTGCTTCGGGGTGGCTAGATCAATCAACTTTTTCTCGAAGCGCCGGCGAAGTAATGAGCGTGGAATTTACGCTCCAAATCCTTCCATCATCGGCCCGCGATTCGGGCGGCGGGGACGAGAACCCACCGAAAAGCCCGGACCCGTCGGGCCGAGGCGGGGAAGTAGCGAACTGCGAACGCCTCCTCGGCGAGCATTCCCCAAGGCCGCATGAGGTAACGGGCGATGTGCTCGGCCGTGCTTGTCTCGTCTGCCCGAGAGAACTTTGTGAATTCCGTCGGCGGCTTCACCCTCGGCGGCGGGGAGCACGTTATAGTACCACTGCGGGAATGGCGGCCTATAGGTGGGGCCCCGCATCTTTGGCTTGAGGCCGGGTGATTCTGCATCAATTCGGCCATCTTGCGCGCTAGGGCGTCATCTTCTTGCGCGCTGCGGTGGCGCGTACCACGGGTGCGGGAAGGCATCGAACGCCCGTAATTTCCCACTTCATGATAGCCACCGCCGTACAGATTCTTCTGGAGCCAGTTGGTCGACGGAGCTATTCTTCGGCCCCGGGGTCAAGTGGGGCCCCAGATGAGCCGAACGCTAGGTCTCCGTACGTAGGCCGGTACGGATCGGCGTTGCACGGGCCGACCCGTGCTGCTCTGTGGTGGCGGCAGGATTGGTTGACTTCCTGAAGCTTGCAACGGAGGGCCGGGCGGCCGCCCCCCCGGCGCCTGCGGAGGAGGTTGGAATGCTTGGCTTCCGGAGCTTTGAGGAGGAGGCTGCTGCACCTGGCTCCGTAGCGGCGGCTGAGAGCTTGATTCACCCAGCTCCACGGTGCTCTTTCCGGCGTGCGCCTTCCCGAACGCTTGCCCCGCGCTCGGGCCAAAGAGGGCCACCATCATCTGCTGGAGCGATCCGAGGAAAGCCTGGTTGTGCTTGGTGAGCATGTTGTCTACCGACTCTTGGAAGATCTGCGTGCATTCCTCCTTTTCTTGTTGGGTTGTGGCGTCGCTCTCTCCCGGCAGCAGCACTCTGGGCAGGCCATTCTTCAGATACGGTACACCACTTCGATTCTTCTTAAACGACATGAGACACTTTTGCTGAAACTGGTTCACGGCGTCTAGGAGCTGCGTCGATTGCTGCGGAGAAAGCTCTTCGATGTTGACATCCAGGAGGTCTGAGATTTCAGGCATCTTGAACCAATTCGGCTGTGGTCCCACCGGGCGTGCCAAAAAGTGTGTTGACGCAAAAAACGCACTCAGCGCCAATCACACAGCAAGCCGAAAAGCTGGCTTCGCACGCGCAGAGAGCAGATGACGTGCCAGTCAATTTTTCCTGAAAATAAACAAAAGATAAAACAGTTAAATACCAAAGCTTGGAACTTGCAGGGTAGTACCAGACAGTTCCATATTTACGGCTAACAAAGCCAAGCAAGATAACACATAGCTATGTAAAGCTATCTGTCAAAGAACCACGACCATTCGGGTAACCGCAAAGGGAAAAAGAACATTGCCGAATGGATGACGTAAGCATGACAACGATCGGTCTTTGGATAAACATAGATGCATGTACAAAGTTATGACCGATCTTCATGAAAATTAACATTAAACAAATAAAGTAAAGCACGGACATGATCATGTATTAAATAAGCACGCATAGATCCAAAGCACTAGTCTACCGCATGTCTAGTTACTTTAAGATCCGTCGGGTACGATGCCAAACAAATCTATCCACCACATGATACGACTTGCATGAAAAACGTACCACTTTCCACAAATAGATCTATCCACCGCATGATATAATCTAAATATGGAAAGCTAAAAGCATACGTCATTTAAAACATAAATAATGCACGTGATCTACTCGTGAAGATATAACCGAATACGGCTGAACAGCCGATCCAGGGTCCATGAAGAAGGAACAAACATTACCACGTGAATAAATCTATCAGACTGAATTGGAAATCTAATCCACCGGATGACTAGCTCCAAAGCAACCTAAAAACCTGCATCTACCGCATGACACCCGGTTCTTTCAAGATTTATACGAACAAAGCAAGCTTGAACCCGCAACACGTAACAACCTAGATCGATTCGGTTTCGGCTATCGGAGAGCATAAGATCCACGCGTCAAAACACGAAACCTACTCGCACAAGGACCTTAAAAGAGATATAGCCGATCCAAACCCATCTAGATTGGGCAAGGGTGTGTTACATGAATTAAAACATAAAGTAAAACTCACGATAACACGGGATAACTTAATGAATCTATTGGATTTTGCCAAAATCCAATAGAGCCGATAACTAGCTTCGAGCGAGATCTTAGCCTACCGCATGGCTCATGATCTAACAAGAAACCCTCTTGAACCAAGCTTGAATCTACCGCATGACACGAAGCATGGTAACAAGACTACTTGCATCAGATCTAAATCCACCGCATGATACTAGACATGATACAAGGTTGCCGGTACTCACGGAGGTCGACGGATCGATTGGCCCTCTCGAAGAACTCGACGACTCGACAAGGACTCTAGGGTTTGGCGTAAGGCCGGTGTGTATTGAGGAATGAATGTGTTTGTTACATACATCCAGGGATCGTATTTATACCCTGTCGATTACAATTGCGAATGGATTCATTGCCTAACTAAACTCGATCGTCTGTCCATCCATTCGTCTCTCCTGATTCGAGCCACGTCACCGTCCAATCCCGCAAAATCAGCTTTACTGTTCCTTTGCCGAATCGGAGCAGATAGCCGACCGCAGATCTCTTTGCCGAAAATCTCTGAAAATATCCTTCCTTCCACCAGACGGACTCTCTTTCGACCCGGACCCACAGGTCAAACTCCTTACCAAATTTTGGTGTTAACATCACCATCTCGAAGTCCGTTCCGCCCACCCCCGACTCCCGCGCGCTTGGCCGGGCGGCGCAGCAGCGGGAGCAGGGAGCGGGCGGCGCGCGGGGAGGGAGCGCACGAGGCGACATCAAGCACGCCGCGGCCGGCGGAGCGCGGAGTGCCGGCGGCGCGAAGAGTTGGGGCTCTCCTCCCCGGGGACCGAGGAGTACTCATCCTCGGAGGATGACGAAGAGGAAGAGGGCCGAGGGGGAGGGCCCCTCGATGGGTGGCGACTGCGCCCCCGTCGCGGGGCCGGCGCCGGCGACAAGGGCAGACATCGTGCGGGGCGGGCGCAACGGCGCCCGCCGCCGGGCAATCGACATCGGGGGCGGCGCGCACCGCGGGGTGCCGGCGCGCGCCACGGATGCGCACGCGGCGAGCGTGCCCGTGCGCGCATCAAGCGTGCCGCGCGCGGAGCGAGCGCGCCGCGGCGGGGGCGAGCGTGCCGCGCGCGCGGCGGGCGTCGTCGGGGAGGCGCCACGGCAAGCGTGCCCGCACGCGGGGCGAGTGTGCCCGCGGGCGCGGCGGCGCCTTCGGGAGGCGCGGCGTCGGGCGTGCCCGCGCGCAAGGGCGGGCGCGCGCGCGCGCGCGGCGGCACCGTCGGGGGGCGCGGCGGCGTTCGTGCCGGCCCGCGCCGGCCTCGTCCGGCGAGGCCTCGAGGAAAAGGAAGCGCGCCTTTTCCTCTTCGAGGTAAGGGGCTCGATCCTTTGCTTGGTTCGATTTGCCGATGACCAGGCGTTCTAATCCTCTGTTTGTGCCTGCGCAGGGTGGTGCCAACCGTGCCTCCTCTGGCACCAGCCAAGGTGCTGAGGACGGACGCGTCCATCCCCACCCGGCGGCGCTCGTCGAGGTCGTCGCGGTCGGGGACAAGCACGGCGGCGGGCGAGAGCTCGCAAAGCCCGGCGCGGGGCCTCAAGGCCCCGGCCGGCGGATCGGCCGCCGCGGCGCGGTGGAGGCCGCCGAGGGGGCGGCCGGCGCCGGCCGTCGTGGGGACGGAGGCCGCGGCGGCGGCCGTGGTGGAGGTGCAACCCGCGGAGGGCTGCCGGCTGCGGAGGCGCGGCCGCGGCGCCGGGCTGCGAGAGGAGGTGGAGCGGGCACGGCCCGGAGAGGTGGTGGCCGCGGCCGCGGAGGCGCAAGTGGAGGCGCCGGTGGAGGCGGCACAAGCGGCGGCGTTCGCGGCGATGCACGGGGAGGAGGTGGTGGAGGTCTCGGACGACTCCCCCGCCGCCGGGTGGGACCGGTGGGCCGGCTTCCCCACGCGTTCCCCCGAGCCCCGGGGAGGGGGCCCTCGTGAGGCGGCACGAGGGTCACATTGTGGCGGGGGGGTCGAGGACGCGACGCCGAGGCCTCGTCCTCCCGCGCCGGCCGCTCCGCCCAGGTAGAGGAGGTTGCGGACGATCCCCCTGCGTTTGCTGACACCCGGGGGGAGCAGGAGCTCCGAGGCGAGCTCCGGAGCCATGGCGCCATGCTCAACCGCGCGCTGAACGAGGCGCTGCGGGTCCACGGTGGCCCTGCATGGCTCGTCTTCCAGGTAGGGCATGGTTGCCTGTTTTTCTTTCATCTCTCGTTGTTGCGTGCTGCCTTCGTGTCTCGGCGCTTATGAGTTTTGATTCTGTGGGTGCTAGGAGCTCGAGCGTCGCGCCCATGACAAGTACGACGCCTTCGACCGGGTGAACGCCGAGGTCCGCCAGCTCCGGGAGCGGTGCAGCGCTTTCGACGCGCTTGCTGACGCCCTCAGGACGCCAGACGGCTGGCTGGCGTACCGGGCCATGGCGTGGCGCGACGAGCTCCCGGAGAGCTCGAGGCAGGACCCAGCGCGCCACTCGAGCCTCGAGCGGGTCTGCGCAGCCCTCATTGATCGTGATTAGGCGCTGTGGCAGGCGCGCTCGGACTTGGAGAAGACGCGGACGGCCGCCAGGCGGGAAGCGGAGGTGGCCAACGTCGCGTGGCGAAAGCCGGGAGCTCCGCTCGTCGCTCGAGGGGGCGCAAGCGCGGCGGCCGCGCCGGGCCGAGGAGCGGGCGCGCGAGGGCGGAGCGGCGGGCCAAGGAGGCCGACGACTTGAAGGGTCGCCCTCGACGCTAAGGGCTGCGGCGCTCGCCATCGCCGAGGAGCGGCTTCGGCGAGGAGCGCACCGCCCGCCAAGGAGCCGAGGGACGGCTCCGGCGAGGAGCGAGCCGCCCTCGTCGACGCCGGGGACGGCGGCCGGAGCGGAGGAGCGCGTCGCATGTGAGGGCGGCGCGAAGTCGGCCGGAGGAGCGGAACACCGCGTTCTCCAAGGTCGAGGACGAGGCGCTCATGCTCAGCATCACCAACGCCAACCGGGGGGGCGGCCCTCGGGAGCAAGGCGAGAGCGTCGAGCGCCTCGAGGGGCGGCGGTCGAGGCCGTGCGCCGCGACTTCGAGGGGAGAGAGGAAGCAAGTCGAAGGTGAGCTGCTGCTTGACTTCTTATTTGGTTGGTTTTTCGTTAGAGGGCTCGCTTCCCCCTTTCTGATTTCTTCTCTTGTCTTGTCGGTTCCAGGCTTGCGCACCGCTCTGGGGCACGCAGCTGAACGGGCCGAGGCGCTGCAGGCTTCCTACAACTCCTCCGAGCGGGAGCTGAAGGAGCTGCGTGATGCGGCCCTCGAGACTTGCCGTGCCGTGGAGGAGGGCGAGGCTCGGGCGGCGGCTCGGCGGCCGGCCGCTTGCGCGCCCTTGGCGGCCATGTCACGGAGCGGATGCGCCGGGCGCTGCATCTGGGCGTCCAGAAGGCCCTCGGAGTGGTGCGGTCCCACTACGAAGTCAACTTCGAGGCGCTGGCGGAGGGCTACATCGTTCCCGAGGGCGTCGAGGACGAGGTGGCGATGGAGCGTGTGGATGCGCTCGCCGCCGACGCCGCCGGGTCGCTCGCCGTGGCCTTCGAGGAGTTCCTCTTCTCGGACGTCGCTGTCGCTGCTGCTCCTCCCGCCTGAAACAGCTGGGCGCTAGGCCCATTTTTTGTTCGTGCATTAGTGTTCTGGCCATGGGGCCTTTGTAAATAAGCACATTATCCTAATCGTAAACATTTGATGATGCGAAATGAAGTTTTTGCTTATTGCGCCTTTTTGTTTCTCCTTCTTCCCGAGTAGATTTTACTTAGGGGAGTTCGATTTTCACTGGGGGTCCGCTGGGTTGGAGGCGAGAGAGAAGGGCCATATCCACGCGGCGTAGGCTATCTCTGGCTCGCACGCTCCTCCCGCTGGGTTTCGGGGGAAAGCCGAGTTGCCCTTTTATTAGACTTGAAGCATTTACATAGTCGTCACCAACTGGGGCGTTGTCCATGTGATTTTACAACAAAAAGTACTTGGAAAATCCTAGCTAAGGGTAGAAGCGACGTAGCTGTTGGATGTTCCAAGCGTTGGTGAGCTCTTCACCGTCCTCGTTGGCTAACTTGTACGTGCCCGGCTTGAGTACCTTCACCACGACGTAGGGTCCCTCCCATGGGGGCGATAGCTTGTGGCGCCCTCGGTTGTCTTGGCGCAGTCTTAGGACCAAATCCCCTTCACTGAAGTCCCGTCGACGTATCTTGCGTGCTTGGTAGCGTCTTAGGGACTGTTGATACCTCGCGGAATGCATTAAGGCTACGAGGCGTGCCTCGTCCAGCTGGTCCAGCGAGTCCTCGCGGGCTTGCTGGTTAGCCTCCTCGTCATAGCCTCGAACCTTGGGCGACCCGTATTCTAAGTCCGTGGGGAGGACGGCCTCCGCGCCATGGACTAGGAAAAACGGGGTGAACCCGGTGGCTCTGCTCGGGGTGGTCCTTAGGCTCCACACAACCGCTGGTAGTTCTTGGAGCCATTTTCGCCCAGATTTGTTGAGCTGGTCGAAAATTCTGGGCTTGAGGCCCTGTAGGATCATGCCGTTGGCACGCTCCACTTGGACGTTGGTCTGTGGATGTGCCACAGCCGCCCAATCCACGCGGATGTGGAACTTGTCACAGAACTCCAAGAACTTCCGGCCCATGAACTGGGACCCATTGTCTGTGATGATGGAGTTTGGCACTCCAAAGCGGTAGACGATGTCGGTGAAGAATGTTACCGCCTGCTCTGCCCTTAGATTCGTGATGGGGCGCACCTCCACCCACTTGGAGAACTTGTCGATCGCGACCAGTAGGTGGGTGAAGCCCCCGGGCGCCTTCCGCAGGGGCCCGACGATGTCCAGCCCCCACACGGCGAATGGCCATGTTACGGGGATGGTTTGCAGGGCATGGGCGGGCAAGTTGGACTTGCGGGCGTAGAACTGGCACCCCTCACAGGTGCGCACGATCTCGCTGGCGTCGGTGACCGCGGTAGGCCAGTAAAAGCCCTGGCGGAACGCGTTGCCGACGAGGGTGCGGGGCGCGGCGTGGTGGCCACAGATCCCCGCGTGAATGTCCCGCAATAGCTCGCGCCCCTCGGGGATGGGCACGCACCGCTGTAGGATGCCGGAGGCGGCGCGCTTGTACAGCTCGCCGTCGACGAGGGCAAAAGACTTGGCCATCCTGGCGATGCGCCTGGCCGCGGCCCGGTCCACGGGGAGCTCCCCTCGAGCGATCCAGGCGATGTATTTCTCGCGCCAGTCCTCTTGAGCAGGAGCCGGCTCGATGTCCATCGCGTCGGCCTCGTGGGAGCCGTACCCCTCGAGGAGGGAGAGCACGTACGCCTCGTTTGAGGGGTCCTCGTCCATGGGTTCCGCACCCGCTGGATTCGAGGGAGCCCCCGAGGGTCCGTCGTGGCTCGAGGGGTAGGGCTCGAATACGACCGAGGGTTGCGCGATGTCGCGCGCGAAAACGTTCGGGGGAACGGTGATCCGCCCGGACGCGATCTTGGCCAGTTCGTCTGCCTCCTCGTTGTACCGGCGGGGTACATGGTTGAGCTCGATGCCGTAGAACTTGTCCTCGAGGGTTCGCACGGCTTTGCAGTAGGCCTCCATCTTGTCGTCGTGACAGCTTGCG
This sequence comes from Cenchrus americanus, assembly GCA_947561735.1. Classification (NCBI taxonomy): domain Eukaryota; kingdom Viridiplantae; phylum Streptophyta; class Magnoliopsida; order Poales; family Poaceae; genus Cenchrus; species Cenchrus americanus. The sequence continues at coordinate 155,470,098 of OX387242.1, read as the reverse complement.
TTCTTCATGACCTGATCGATCACGAGCTGTGAGTCCCCCCGCACGTCGAGGCGCTTGACGCCCAACTCAATGGCGATTTTGAGGCCACAGAGCAGGGCCTCGTATTCAGCCATGTTGTTGGACGCGGGGAAGTGGAGGCGCACTGCGTAGCGCATGTGTTCCCCGAGGGGTGACACGAAGAGCAGGCCCGCGCCTGCTCCCGTTTTCATCACTGAGCCGTCAAAGAACAGAGTCCAGCACTCCGCCTGGATTTGTGGGGGCGGCAGCTGCATGTCCGTCCACTCAGCGACGAAATCCGCCAGGATTTGCGATTTGATGGCCTTGCGCGGGGCGTAGGCGAGTGTCTCGCTCATCTGCTCCACGGACCACTTGGCAATCCTGCCTGCGACGTCAGGGTTGCGGATGATTTCTCCTAGCGGAAAGGAGGAAACCACCGTGACCGGGTGGGCCTCGAAGTAGTGGCGGAGCTTGCGCCGCGCAAGGACTACCGCGTATAGCAACTTCTGGACCTGGGGGTAGCGCGTCTTCGTGTCTGACAGGACCTCACTGATGTAGTAGACCGGCCGCTGTACAGGCAAGGCGTGCCCTTCCTCCGTGCGCTCCACGACGATCACGGCGCTGACCACCTGGGTGGTTGCGGCCACGTAGAGCTGTAGGGGTTCGCCATCTTGCGGCGGCGTGAGGATCGGGGCGTGCGTTAGAGACGCCTTCAGCTTGTCGAGCGCGTCCTGGGCCTCGGTGGTCCAAGAGAAGCGCTCGTGCTTCTTAAGCAGGCGGTAGAGGGGCAGGCCCTTCTCACCGAGCCGCGAGATGAAGCGGCTCAAGGCGGCGAGGGACCCCAGCACCTTCTGCACCCCTTTGAGGTCCCGGATCGGACCCATTCGTTCGAGGGCCGCAACATTTTCAGGGTTGGCCTCGATTCCCCGTTGGGAGACAATGTATCCCAGGAGCATGCCCCACGGCACTCCAAAGACGCATTTTTCAGGGTTTAGCTTGACCCCGTTGGCCCGTAGGCAGTTGAACGCGACGCCAAGGTCGCCAACCAGGTCGTCCGCCTTCCTAGTCTTTACGACGATGTCGTCCACGTATGCTTCGACCGTTCGCCCGATGTGGTCCCCAAAAACATGCCGCATGCAACGCTGATATGTTGCACCCGCATTTCTGAGGCCAAACGGCATCGTGATGTAGCAGAACGTCCCGAACGGCGTGATGAATGAAGTCGCGAGCTGGTCGGACTCCTTCATTTTTATTTGGTGGTACCCGGAGTAAGCATCAAGGAAGCAAAGCAATTCACACCCAGCCGTTGAATCAACGATCTGATCAATGCGCGGCAAAGGAAAAGGAACTTTACGACATGCTTTATTAAGACTAGTGTAGTCTATACACATCCGCCACTTCCCATTCTTTTTCTTTACAAGCACGGGGTTTGCTAGCCACGTAGGGTGAAACACCTCCTTGATGAATCCGGCCTCGAGAAGCTTCCGCAGCTCCGCTCCGATTGCCCGTCGCCGCTTCTCATCGAAGCGGCGCGCCCATTGCCGCACGGCCGGCGTTTGGCAGGATGTCAAGGGAGTGCTCGGCGACTTCCCTCGGGATGCCTGGCATATCCGAGGGGCTCCACGCGAAGATGTCGGTGTTGGCGCGGAGGAAGTCGACGAGCACCACTTCCTATTTGGGGTTGAGGGTGGAGCTGACCCTCAACGCCTTGCCCTCCGGGGCTGACGGGTCGAGGGGGACCCCCTTGGTCTGCTCCGCAGCCTCGAAGGTGCCGGCATGCTTGGTGGCGGGGTCGAGGTCTTCGTTGACCATCTTCTCCAGCGTGTTCACCAGCGCTTCGTCCAGCGCCAGTGCCTCTGCGTGCTCCACGCACTCGACGTCGCAGTCGAACGCGTGCTCGATGGATGACCCGATGGTGATGACGTCGTTCGGTCCCGGCATCTTCATCTTCAGGTAAGTATAATTGGGGACCGCCATGAATTTGGTGTAACAGGGTCGCCCAAGTATAGCGTGGTAGGCCCCCTTGAACCCCACCACCTCGAAGGTGAGGATCTCCTTGCAGAAATTCTTCGGGGTGCTAAACCAAACTGGCAGGTCGATCTGCCCAAGGGGCTGGACCTGCTTGCCAGGCCGATGCCATGGAACGGCTTCGTGCTGGGCCTCAGCTGGTCCAACCCGATCCCCATGAGGCGCAACGTATGCGCGTAGAGGATGTTGAGGCTGCTGCCTCCGTCCATGAGGACCTTCGAGAACCGGGCGTTCCCGATGATGGGGTCAACCACCAGCGGGTACTGGCCCGGGTTGGGGACGCGGTTCGGGTGGTCCTCCCGGCTGAAGGTGATGGCATCCTCCGACCAATTGAGGAAGGACGGGGGCGCCCTCTCCGCGGCGAGGACCTCGTGCCGCTCCTTCTTGCGCTGGCGGGTCGACATGTCGACGGTTGGCCCCCCAAAGATGAGGAACACATTTTCAATGGCGGGAAAGCCGCCTGCGTCGCCATCGCCCCCTTCTTTCTTGGCCTCTGCCTCCTTCGCGGTGGCACGGCCATAAAATTTCTTGAGCATATCGCACTGCTCAAGGGTGTGGTTCACCGGAGTCTTGTGGTAAGGACATGGCTTTTTCAGCATGTCGTCGAACACCCCCGGGCCTCGAGGGGCTGGTCGAGGGCCCCGTCGAGCCGGGTCAACAGCAAGGGCCTCGGCATTGCCGCCTTCGCGCCCCTGCTCGCGCGCCTCGCGGCGCGGCTTCTTCCCCTTCTTGCCCCGCTTGTCGTTGCGGTGCGGCTCCTTGGACTTGCTGCCTTCCGCGGGCGCGTCCTCCGAGCGCTTGCCCTTTTTGCCGTCGAAGATCGCCCCCACGGCCTCCTCTCCGGAGGCGAAGCTGGTGGCGATGTCGAACAGCTCGTTGGAGTCCGCGGGCGGGCTGCGTCCCAGCTCCCGCACGAGATCCCGGCACGTGGTGCCCTCGAGGAAGGCATGCACGATCTCGGACTGCGCCACGCTGGGGAGCTCCGTGCAGCGCTTGGAGAAGCGCCGTATGAAGTCCCGCAGCGACTCGCCGGGCTTCTGTGTGCAGGAGCGCAGGTCCCAGGAATTCCCAGGGCGCACGTACGTGCCCTGGAAGTTGCCCACGAACGTGTGGACCAGGTCGTCCCAGTTGTGGATTTGGCTAGCGGGCAAGTGCTCGAGCCATGTCCGGGCCGCGTCGCCGAGATGCAGGGGCAAGTTGCGGATGATGACCTCGTCGCTGGTGGCCCCGCCCAGCTGGCAAGCCAAGCGGTAGTCGTTAAGCCACACGCGGGGGTCCGTCTCCCCGTTGTACTTGACGATGGTCGAGGGTTGGCGGAAGCGCTGGGGGAACGCCACCGCGCGGATCTCCCGGCTGAACACACGGGTGCCTGGGGGCTCCGGCGTCGGGGAGCGGTCCTCGCCACTGTCGTAGCGCCCACCCCGTCGAGGGTGGTAGCCCCTTGCTGCTCGTGCGTCCGCCCTGCTTGTGCGCCTGGCGTTAATGACGTTGCGGGCGTCGCCATCCAGCGTCCTGCGTGCGTCAAGAAGCCGCTCCTTGGCCGGCGTGCGCCCTTGGTCGGCGGGTTGCCCCGCCGGTCCCCCTGCGTGCACCGAGGGTTCGCCTCCCGGTGCGGCTTCGTCGCCCCGCGCGTCCCCCTGTTGGCGGATGCGCGAGGCCGAGCTCTCGGCCTGCTGGACGGCCGCTTGCTCGATGTGAATTTGCACCTCGCGGTGCGGGCCTCGAGCCTCGGGGGTCGAGGGTGCCGGCATGGCGCGTAGCAACGTCGCGGCGGCGATGAGCTTTTGGCTCGCCCGTGGGGGGCGTGTTCGCGTTGTCGACGTTGGGGACGGTGTTGATGCGGTCGCGGACCTGTCGGCCCGGCTCCGCGCGCGTTCGCCGCGCGCGGAGGCTTCCCCCGCCATTGAGGCGCGGAGCGGCCACACCGTCCGGTATTATTCCGCCGGCTTTGCCTCGAGCTCGCGGGCTTGGGCCGGGCTGCGCGTCGGCGTCGGCCCCGGCGGGAGCGCTTGGCCCCCGCTGCCATGCACGCGGCGATCCCTGGGGCAGGGGTGACCTCCCCATCTCCGGCGCCCTGCGCGCCAGCGGCGTTGGCCGGGTCGTTGGTGATGACGGCGTAACACTCCCGCGCAGGGTCGTAGCTCCCGGTGCTGGAGTCGTCGGAGCAGACAAACCAGTAGTCCGTAGCGTCGAGGAAACGCCTGAACATGACTAGATCTGTGTTGACGGTTAATAATTGTATCAAAGTTTGTTTGTGACTTGCAAGCGGACAAGTCTCCCGTCGTAGTCAAGGGACCCTTCTTCCCTCAAGTGGTGAACCCAAGGTATCGAATCCGTGGAACAAATGTGTGACGCAAGAGTTGATCTAGTAAAGCCAAATAACTTCAATCTATGGTAAAAGAGAAACCCTAATGCATCTAGATAAGAACACAAAACAAAGATAAATCTAATCTACTAAAGACCGGAGAAAACAAAGTAAGATTGGGTAGATAAACCGATCTAGAGGGATCGGGGTAAGCCTTTTGTTGAAGTTCCAAGCAAGAGAAGAAGTAGCAAATCGAATCTTAATAGAAGCCTCTTTAAATCGTGGTTTCCCGTCCAAATCCGAAAACATCCGCCTTTCGAGACCCCCGTTCTGTCACAACGTATCCCTATTCATGCGGGGAGCTTAGGGCGAGTCAAAAGACAAGTCGAGATTCTTTCGGAAGATCCGGTGTGTACCTCTAGCCAACGCGGCTACAAGAACACCCTATGTAATCTATCGCGCGAATAGAATTGGAATAAGCAAAGCCGATCGAAAAACGAAATCTTCGAGGAAACACTTGATCGCTAAGAAAAGATTCAACTTGATAATTCAACTATGACAATGATACATACACAAGATCACCACCGGGATCCTTCCTTGATCTTGCTTCTAGCTCCGGGAACTCCGACGTGGTCTTCCATGCAAGGTTCCCACGTCGGCTAGGGAAACCCTAGTCAACTAGCTCGACCCTCTCCTCTCCGAGATGGTGTCCCTCTCTTCTCTGCTCCTCGGCGGCCGATGACAAAATCTTCTCCCCGTGGCTCTCGGTCAGGGGACTATAAATAGCCCGATTGGCGGCTAGGGCAAAGGAGAGCGTGTTTGGGCCCAAAATGGGCCTGGGCCGACCGGACTGGGCCGGCCGGCCTGGGCCCATTTAGGCCCAGCCCGTGGGCTCCTTTGCCCCACGTCGGTTCCCTTGCTTCCTGGATGTTTCCCCCTTCTGCATGTAGGTCCATGTCGTCGGTTTCTCTCCGAATTTTGGCTTTCGATCGACTGTTGGAGTTTCTTTTTGTTCGTTTCTTTTCTTTTTCTTTTCTCTCTTGTTACTTTCGTGTGGGCGTTGTCAATGCACTCATAAAGGGGGAGATTGAGGACCATGTGTGGTTCGAGGACCGGTGGATGGTCGCTTCCTTGTGTGATGAGTGATTGACAACGTTGTGTGGACTGATTCTTGGCTAAGTATTGCAGGTGCAGGTTGCGGCTTGACTGGTGTTGGTGCAAGTGAAGAACAAGCGCGAAAGGTCGTTGCCGGTGAGGCCTCCAGGTGTGGAGAAGACAAGTAGGCTTTATTCGAGGGACCCGGTGGCCAGCGGGTCAAGTGCGGGACGCATGGTGGCATGAACAGCAAGATGAAGTCGTGGACGGTTTCTTGGTTGAGCCTCAAAACCAAGGTCGAGCCAGGACTACGTGGGAGCCGAGTCATGAGTGGAGATTGGCGGAGGCTACATCAAGTTCGCGGGGTTTCCGGTGGTTCACCAGAAAACCACTGGGTTCCTTGGTTGATCCACAAAGCCAAGACCGAAGAACCGAAGACGGTGCTGCAACAGCGCCAGACCGGTCTGACCGGTGGGTCTGACCGGTCTGACCGGTGAGGAGCACCGGTCTGACCGGTGTGCGACGACGCAGTCCGGAGACTTCGAAGCGGAGGACATGCGTCGGGATCGCATGGCTTGCGTCGAGGCTACGCAGGGTGCGGTCGCCGGGCATCCGTCCGATGGTGAAGACATGAAGACTTCCAAATCCGCCCTTTAGGGGCTTGTATCCCTATTTATTAGGAAAGGGCATTTTAGACTTTCGGTTGCCTCCATATAACCCAAGAGGTGAGAGGATGGCAGCCAACTCTTGGAACCCTAGCTCATTTGTTTTCCTATTTTCCTTCCTTTTTTCCTTAGGTTTTCCATAGGACTAGCAAGAGAGCTTCATGTAGAGATCTTGTTGAGAGGGATGGATGATCGGGCAGCTTGCTAGACCTTGTATGAACCTTTGTTTCATGTATAGATGATTCGGCGTGGTTCCTCAAGGTTTGGATGTGTTTCCCCGGTTGTTCTTGGTGGTGATTTTCGGAGCCCTCTCTTGGTGATTTCTTTGGGTTGTTTTCGGGACTTTTCTCTTGGGGATTTGATGGGGGGGGATTTGTGGGAACCCTTCGTGGTTCTTGGGCTGTGATTCCCCTCCCAAATCCGTGAACAAAGGTGCTCGATTTTGGGGTTTCTTGAGTTCGTGGGTTGGAAGTGCTCTTGGCGGGATTTCTTCGATTCCTCCTTTTTGGACGAGTTTTGGTGGGATTAAACTTGGCTATGGACTCCTCATGAGGTGTTCCTAATGTCGGGGACAGCCCCAGGGGTCCCCTTTAACAACGGGGAAATCCTCACTTAAAACCCGCAACAAAGCTAAACACGCATAGCCTAACCATGCAGGATACGGCCCACGCCGCGGGGACCCCGACGGCCCATCAAGGCGGCCCTCTTAGAGATCCCCTCGAGCAGGCTCCGCCTCGCTCGAGGACGCGCACCCCCTCGGGCGGGCTCCGCCCCGCTCGAGGGCTCGCTCCCCCTCGAGCGGGTTCCGCCTCGCTCGAGGGTATGTCCCGCCCTCGGCGGGGTCCGTCACGCTCGAGGGCGCCCCTCACGCGTGCGCCGGCCCCCGTACACGGGCATTTAACGCCCTGACACCGGCGGGACGGCGCCATCATGCGCCGGGGCTCGCGCCCCGATGCCGCCGCACCAACTCCCCGGGGAGGAGCCCATCCCCATCACTGTGGGGGGGGCTGTGCAGCGCGGCCGGTGTCAGTCCCGTGACACCGCGCGCCTGCTCCAGTACGGCTAACACGCCGAGCCCTCAAAGGGGGGCCGGTTGCACCCTCGATTCACTTTCTTGTGACCCTACAGGGTTAGATGGAGGCGCTAGGCCGGTGGATCGCCATCCCTGCCACTGTAACAGCATGGCCGCCGCCCCCGCGCGTGCAGGCGCACGCCAGGCGCTGTAGCAACAACCCCAGCGCTGTGAAGTGCGTTGGGAAGGGACGTCGTTTTACCTACTCCTGTGCCCCGTACAGGCCAACGTCAGCTCCTCCCCCGAGCCTATCAGAGGACGTCGCCACTAGCTGCCGCCCTTCTACCCTCGAACCGCCACTGTTCGGGTACAAGGTAGGCCATCATGGCCGGATCACTGCGAGGATCGTCCGGACGGCCGCCCACTCTACAGCATAGCACGTCGTGCTTCCCCACGTAGCTAGATAGCGCGGCGCACATGTAATCCGCCTCCCCCTTGATCTATAAAAGGGGGGGCGAACCCCCAGCCGCGGGGAGAGACCCAACAGCATACGAGGCAAGAACACATCACACACCACGCACTCATTCTCCAATTCTCCCACAATATCTTCAGCCACTCCTCCAGGGACTTGGAAGCCACGCTTCCTCTCCCGCCTTGCTTGTAGCCGCCCCACTACAGGCACCCCCCGGTGCTAAGTAATATAGTGCCTCGAGCACGCCTCTGCTGGACGTACGGCCCCCTCGGCCGGAACCAGGATAAAATCTCTGTGTCACTTGTTACTTAGCATCGACCATTGAGGGATAGACCTCGGCGCTTTCTACTGGTTAGTGTCGGGACCATATTCCGCACCGACAGTTGGCGCCCACCGTGGGGCAAGCAAGCACCTAAGGTCATTCCGTCAATTTCCTCCATGGTGATCCGCACCGAGTACCGTGGTACACGCTACTGCATGGGTAGCTCGGACCCCCTCCCAGCCGGGTTCGAAATTCGCTTCGGGGACCTGAACTTTCAGGCCACGGGGAACGGCTATCTCATGCGCCTCACCAACCGTGAGGAGCTCCGCGCGCGGCGCCGGAGCCGAGTCCGCTCGGCCCCCGCCGCACGCGCGCGCTACGGCACGGACGCCCGCAGGCACGGATGCCGCGGACCCGTCGACGCCGCGCCGCCGCCGCCGCTGCGGGCTACGTTCGCGCCGGGCGCGGTCGGAGTGACGGCGGTGGCCGCGCGCGCCGCCTCTCAACACGGCGCGCCCACCGTCACGACGACCGCCACCGCCCCAGCGGAACAGCGCGCGGTCTCCGGACCACGCATCCCCATCGGGCTACGTGGCGCTACGTCGGCCTACAACGCCAACGTCAACACCACGATGCGCAGAGTCCCGCCTGGCCGCCACGTCTTCGTTGCCAGGGACCCCGGTGCCTCAGCGGCCGACGAGTCGTCCCTGGGCTCCATCGACGCGTTGCCACCCGCCAACCGCCACGGGTACGCGGAGTGGGACTTCTCCGGCGTGCCGGACCCAGTCATGTTCAGGCGTTTCCTCGACGCTACGGACTGCGGTTTGGCTGCTCCGACGACTCCGGACCGGGAGTTACGACCCCGCGCGGGAGTGCTACGCCGTCATCACCAACGACCCGGCCAATGCCGGCCGGCGCGGTGGGCGCGGGAGACGGGGAGATCACCCCCGCCCCGGGGGATCGCCGCGCGCATGGCCGCGGGGCCAAGCGCTCTCGCCAAGGCCGACGCCGACGCGCGGTGGCCCAAGCCCGCGAGCTCGAGGCCAAGGCGGCGGAGGAATACGGACGGTGCGGCCGCTCCGCGCCTCAATGGCGGGGGGGAAGCCTCCGCGCGCGGCGAACGCGCGCGGGAGCCGGGCCGTCGGGTCCGCGACCGCATCAACACCGTCCCCAACATCGACAACGCGGACGCGCCCCCGCGGGCGAGCCAAAAGCTCATCGCCGCCGCGACGCTGCTGCGGGCCATGCCGGCACCCTCGACCCCCCGAGGCTCGGGACCCGCACCGCGAAGTGCAAACTCTCATCGAGCAAGCGGCCGTCCGGCGGGCCGAGAGCTCGGCCTCGCGCATCCGCCAACAGGGAGATGCGCGGGGCGACGAAGCTGCACCGGGAGGCGAACCCTCGGTGCACGCAGGGGGACCGGCGGGGGCGACCCACCGATCGGGGGCGCACGCCGGCCAAGGAGCGACTCCTTGACGCACGCAGGGCGCTGGATGGCGACGCCCGCAACGTCATCAACGCCAGGCGCACGAGCAGGGCGGACGCACGAGCAGCAAGGGGCTACCACCCTCGACGGGGTGGACGCTACGACAGCAACGAGGACCGCTCCCCGACGCCGGAGCCCCCAGGCACCCGTGTGTTCAGCTGGGAGATCCGCGCAGCGGCGTTCCCCAGCGCTTTCGCCAACCCTCGACCATCGTCAAGTACAACGGGGAGACGGACCCCCGCGTGTGGCTTAACGACTACCGCCTGGCTTGTCAGCTGGGCGGGGCCACCAGCGACGAGGTCATCATCCGCAAATTGCCCCTGCATCTCGGCGACGCGGCCCGGACATGGCTCGAGCACTTGCCCGCTAGCCAAATCCACAAGCCCGGGACGACCCGGTCCGCACGTTTGTGGGCAATTTCCGGGGCACGTACGTGCGCCCGGGTCGTGGGACCCGCGCTCCCGCACACGAAGCCCGGCGAGTCGCCGCGGGACTTCATACGGCGCTTCTCCAAGCGCGCACGGAGCTCCCCGGCGTGGCGCGTCCGAGATCGTGCATGCCTTCCTCGAGGGCACCACGTGCGGGACCTCGTGCGGGAGGCCGGGACGCGCGCCCGCCCGCGGACTCCAACGAGCTGTTCGACATCGCCACCAGCTTCGCCTCCGGAGAAGGGCAAGCGCTCGGAGGACGCGCCCGCGGAGGGCAGCAAGTCCAAGGAGCCGCACCGCAAAGACAAGCGGGGCAAGAAGGGGGAAGAAGCCGCGCCGTGAGGCGCGCGAGCAGGGGCGCGACGGCGGCAACGCCGAGGCCTTTGCTGTTGACCCGGCTCGACGGGGCCCTCGACCGGCCCCTCGAGGCCCGGGGGTGTTCGACGACATGCGGAAGAAGCCATGTCCGTATCACAAGACCCCCGTGAACCACACCCTTGAGCAGTGCGATATGCTCAAGAAATTCTATGGCCGTGCCGCCGCGAAGGAGGCAGAGGCCAAGAAAGACGGAGGCGATGGCGACGCAGGCGGCTTCCCCGCCGTTGAAAATGTGTTCCTCATCTTCGGGGGGCCAACCGTCGACATGTCGACCCGCCAGCGCAAGAAGGAGCGGCACGAGGTCCTCGCCGCGGAGAGGGCGCCTCCGTCCTTCCTCAATTGGTCGGAGGACGCCATCACCTTCAGCCGGGAGGACCACCCGAACCGTGTCCCCAACCCGGGCCAGTACCCGCTGGTGGTCGATCCCATCATCGGGAACGCCCGGTTCTCGAAGGTCCTCATGGACGGAGGCAGCAGCCTCAACATCCTCTACGCGCATACGTTGCGCCTCATGGGGATCGGGTTGGACCAGCTGCGGCCCAGCACGAAGCCGTTTCACGGCATCGCGCCCGGCAAGCAGGTCCAGCCCCTTGGGCAGATCGACCTGCCGGTTTGGTTTGGCACCCCGAAGAATTTCCGCAAGGAGATCCTCACCTTCGAGGTGGTGGGGTTCAAGGGGGCCTACCACGCTATACTTGGGCGACCCTGTTACGCCAAATTCATGGCGTTCCCCAATTATACTTACTTGAAGATGAAGATGCCGGGACCGAACGGCGTCATCACCGTCGGCTCATCCATCGAGCACGCGTTCGACTGCGACGTCGAGTGCGTGGAGCACGCAGAGGCACTGGCGCTGGATGAAGCGCTGGTGAACACGTTGGAGAAGATGGTCAACGAAGACCTCGAGCCCGCCACCAAGCACGCCGGCACCTTCGAGGCTGCGGAGCAGACCAAGGGGGTCCCCCTCGACCCGTCAGCCCCCGAGGGCAAGGCGTTGAGGGTCAGCTCCACCCTCGACGACGTGAAGGGCCACCTCATCGATGCGGTCTTCCACCGCGCCAAGGCGAGCCTCCGGTGTGTCTCCGGGAGCATTCACCTTGTCTACCAGCTTCTCAACCAGTGCCTTCAGCCGATTGAGCTCGGCGTCGCGATCTACAGAAATCACAGAGCAATGGTGGTTAGTTCAAGATTAAGTTGAGATTAAGCAGGTTACAGGATTCACCGTAAATAGCCTCCAGCAGCTGCTTGCGTTGATGCTCCCACTCGAGCTCAGCGATCCCGGCCTCTTTGGAGATGATCTCCAACTCGTGCCGGGTTGCATAGGGTTCTTCCTTGAGCCTGCGGGCGTCGCGTTCATTGTAGCGTGAGCTGGAAGAGTGGGAGCGGCCAGACGATCCCGAGGAATCACCCGCCATGGCCGGGGTTGTGGCTAGAGCAGGAGCAGGATTCCATCGGATGAGCCTGAAAACATGAAGAAGACTGTCAGGGATGAAAAGGGATCTAAAAAAAGGGCTGTGAAGAAGCCAACGGTCACCACCTTCGGCGAGCGCCGGCGCGGCTCCCTTCAGCCTCGTCGTCGGCCCGACCCCTGTTGCTGCTGTTTGCCATGGAACTGTTGACGGTTAATAATTGTATCAAAGTTCGTTCGTGACTCGCAAGCGTACAAGTCTCCCGTCGTAGTCAAGGGACCCTTCTTCCCTCGAGTGGTGAACCCAAGGTATCGAATCCGTGGAACAAATGTGTGACGCAAGAGTTGATCTAGTAAAGCCAAATAACTTCAATCTTTGGTAAAAGAGAAACCCTAATGCATCTAGATAAGAGCACAAAACAAAGATAAATCTAATCTACTAAAGACCGGAGAAAACAAAGTAAGATTGGGTAGATAAACCGATCTAGAGGGATCGGGGTAAGCCTTTTGTTGAAGTTCCAAGCAAGAGAAGAAGTAGCAAATCGAATCTTAATAGAAGCCTCTTTAAATCGTGGTTTCCCGTCCAAATCCGAAAACATCCGCCTTTCGAGACCCCCGTTCGTCACAACGTATCCCTATTCATGCGGGGAGCTTAGGGCGAGTCAAAAGACAAGTCGAGATTCTTTCGGAAGATCCGGCGTGTACCTCTAGCCACCGCGGCTACAAGAACACCCTATGTAATCTATCGTGCGAATAGAATTGGAATAAGCAAAGCCGATCGAAAAACGAAATCTTCGAGGAAACACTTGATCGCTAAGAAAAGATTCAACTTGATAGTTCAACTATGACAATGATACATACACAAGATCAAGCACGGGATCCTTCCTTGATCTTGCTTCTAGCTCAAGGGAACTCCGACGTGGTCTTCCATGCAAGGTTCCCACGTCGGCTAGGGAAACCCTAGTCAACTAGCTCGACCCTCTCCTCTCCGAGATGGTGTCCCTCTCTTCTCTGCTCCTCGGCGGCCGAAGACGAAATCTTCTCTACGTGGCTCTCGGTCAGGGGACTATAAATAGCCCGATTGGCGGCTAGGGCAAAGGAGGACGGATTTGGGCCCTAAATGGGCACCGGGCCGACCGGATCGGGCCGGCCGGGCCGGGCCCATTTAGGCCCGGCCCGTGGGCGCCTTTGCCCGAGGTCGGTTCCCTTGCTTCCCGGATGCTTCCCCCTTCGCATGTAGGTCCATGTCGTCGGTTTCTCTCCGATTGGACTCAACTCCTTGTCTTGCAAGATTCAAGCACTTTTCCGGTCGGGTCCCCGGAGTCCGTCGTCTTCTCGGATCAAGTCCCCGCTTCTTGGAGTTAAGTTTGCTTCATTGCATGACTTGTTCGGGGGCTTCAAGGTCTTGCCATGAGGTGCTTGATGAACTTATCCCGAAAGTCTTGCATTCAACACTAAATCCCTGCATAAACATTAAACTCCAAAACCGACATGCACACGTGAACTTGTTATACCACGGGGGTTAGTACCAATGGATAAGGTATAAAACTAATGCCAACACCGAAGGTAAACTCATGGCTAGGTTGACGGATTTTCACCGTCAACATCTCCCCCATGCTTAAACCTTGCTCGTCCTCGAGTAAGCCTTCGATGGATATCATCATTGCTAAACAATGTTTAAACTTTGCACTTGATTACACATGAGAAAACATAATGCTCTCAAAATTTTAATTCATTAAGGTTCCATAATGTACTAGCCTTCATCTCCACGGAGGGTAGATTCTTTTTAAGCTTATCCCACAAGTATTAACATGCTCACTAAGTTTTAAATAGATCTCAGAATTTTTTGAAATGAAGATCGAGATAAAGAAAAACTAAACCAAATTCACAAATTTAAATCATCTCGTGTATTGCTCATAAACTCTCATCTCACTTGTCTCTCAAGCCTATATATTCTACTCCTTTCCCTCTCATATATATGTGGTAGGCTTTATATGGAGCTTTGGGAAAGTTTAGTCCTAACAAGATTTTATAAATGAGGTGTTGTCAAAACAAGACAAGCTTCTCATGGTCTTACCGAGACTCGTCAAAAAGGTCATTAGAAAATAATGTTAAATCAAGGAGGGGAAAGAGAAAAATACACACACTTTAGATGAGTGGACATGTGCAAATGGCAAAGAGTGATCCCGAGGCACAAAGGAAGTCCTCGTTATCAGATTGCACATGGTTGGAAAATGAGAATGGATCTTTTTATCTTGAAACCTTGAATGCACTTTTAGAGAGCTAGGGAATTTACTTTACGCACATTTTCTTTTCTTTCTCATATTTCTCATTCTTTTCTTTCTTTCATTCATTCATTTTTTTTCTCGTCGTATATTCAGTTCATGACTTTCACAACGAAGTTTTGATTTTTATACCTTGAAAGTCATGAATATCACTGGATTTTTTTTCTTTCATCATTTTTTTAAAATATTCCCCTTTGAACTCTAAAACTGCACCGTACCTACCTCCTCCCCCATGCTTAGACGTTGCTCGTCCTCGAGCAAAGAGGCGAAAAATAAGGTAGGTACCGGAATATTTTTCCTTGGAGAGATACTTGAAATCTTCAACGTTGGCACCGTCTTGCGATCTTCCTTGAATTGATGATCCATTCTCAACGATAGGTTGTGGTCAAGGAGGTGATCACGAAAAGATGATATTTGGTTTAAGGGTGGATATCCGGCGAAGTTTGTGAGATCACCGATGCGGGGATACACAATGCACGGATAAAAGGCTAGCAAAAAGATAGATACGCAAAAATGGAATGACCAGCTTCTTAGTCTCGGGCCAGAGAAATCATGGCCTGCAATAACGCACTCAAAAATAAATCTTGTACACTAAGGTTTATGCACTCAAATATATATAAGGCTTTGGATAGGTTGAGCAACACACAAGTGATATTTGTGACAAGGTTAGCAATATTTTTGAGCATAAAAGACATCTTTAATCTATTCATAACTTGAGAGCACATAAAACACTATGGGTCTTTATTTTAATCATAACCTCCGCTGAAAATTAAGCTAGCATTTAAATAAATTCAGATTTGTATTTTTAAGAGAGCACTAGCTTAAACATGCATAAATCAATTACAAAGATGAACAAAGCTGCAATTATAATCATATATCATCATGGCACGAATTTTGTAACTTTTCCAATGATATAATCAAGGTGGTGTCTTTATTAATGATGACATCAAGTTGAAATACAAACTGAAAATAAACAAACATGCTTGCTGAAATTTAAATAAAAACATAAAATATTACGCAAACACACATAAGCAAAAGCTGAAAATTACAGAGGAAAAGAAAAGAAAAGAAAACTAAAGTTCCTAAATCTTCTAGTCCTCCGCCGGTGGTTGATGTTGATGATCTTGATAATAATCCCCTTGCTCATAATACGATTGGACATTTCCTCCGACGAATTGATTTGGCTCCACAAGGTGAAGGCGTCCAAGTTCAAAGGCGATATTTGCGTTGCCTTCACCAAGTTGAGTTGCGTTAGCTTGGATGGCTGCGATGTTTTGAGCGTTTCTTGCAGCATACCCTCCAATAATGGCCATGCTTTGTTGTGGTTGGGGATGATGAGCGTAGGACTCCGTGAAGTTAGCGTTGGGCACAACATAATTTTGTGGGGGTACCGTTGCACCACCCCCCCATGCTTGCTCTTGTAGCCCTCCGTAATAACTTGGCGGAGGAGGGACCCCACCGAATGGTTGCACATTGGGTTGTGCTCCACTCGCTTGTGCGGAGGATATTCCCTCCTCTACGGTTCTTCCTCTTTTGTTCTTCCTTGCAGGGACAAGTAGTCCCTCTTCCAACCAATCTTCTCTCCCTTCATTGAAAAGCCTAAGCCTCTCGTTGGGAAGGGGTAGGTTCACTATGGCCAACCGATAACCTCCTCTCTCATCTCCACTAATGTATTTGCCTTTCCGCAAATATTCAATGCCGAGAGAGGTACCACGCAAAAGGTGGTCGGGGTTTCTTGCGATCCCCGGCCGCAAGGAAAAGGCCAACATGGAGAGGTAACACCCCGAACCAATATTACCCGCCCCCGATGTTGCTCACAACACCAACGGTTGATCATGAGGTAAGAGGGGTCTATTGGCTGCCTGGCAATTAAAGCCGAGTATAGCCAATTCAACTCCGTGTCGGTCACCTTTGTTTCCTTCATCCTCCCCAATATCCTCTGGCACATCCAAGAGTGAAATATCCGGATATGGGGTTGCGGATGCAATTGCGTTGTTGATGGGCTTCTCCGGAGATCATATTCCAAAATCCCGCTAACATGCCGGGTGGCACGTCAACTTTCTCCGGAGCTCCCTTGTGGAATCCAAGTAGCTCCCTAACGTGCTCGTAGGGAACCACTTGTTGGACTCCCTCCAAACGGAATGACAAGCTTTGCACCCCATCATCATCAACGATAGGTGCAATAGTCATCAAAATTTCCAAGGCGAACCCCAAATGGGTGTCCACCGGTACTCCGTTGGAGAACTGCACCCATCCAAGGTGCCCCAACATATAGTATATGTCGGTGCCAAAACCCAAGGTGTAGAGTGCTTGGTCGTCGAACTCGACGTTCGGCACAAGCCTCTTCTCAAGATTGGCGAGCCTCTCCTCCTCCTCCGCCGACAAGATGATGAAGCCGTACGAAGAGTGTGTCGGGGTGTAAGAAGGTGGCGCGGTTGAGCGAGTCGATCGTCGTGGTGGCGCGGGCTGCTCCTCCGTGTGCCCACGAGGTTCGGTGAACCTCATGGAAGTGCTTCTTGCAGCCCTCATACCACCAAGGAGGAGAGCATCGTTCCTCCTCGGTGGTGCCGTATCCGTCTCCATGCTCCGGGGAGACTCGGAAACCGAGTGCCTCCTCGAAGACGTGGTTGATGACGGCTTGGACGACGACGAACTCTTCTTCTTGGAGAAGAGACTTGTGGTCTTCTTCCACATGGTTGCTGCACTCTTTTTTTTCAACTAAAATTCCGGGTTGCAACCGGTAACTAGGCACTTAAACTTTTTGCTTCGGATGTGGACTTTGAGTGGATTAAGGATGTGGATTTTTTTTGAGCTATCAAGCTTGGGAAGGTTGGCTATGTCTACGGAGGTTTTGAGCACACAAACTTGAACACACAAACAAAGGAAGGAGAGGGAAGCTTGCCTGCAGAAAACGGGAGCCGGGGGGGGCTCCTTATGTAGGTGAGGCCGGCCTCGGTGCTCCTCCCCGCCTCGTCTTTCTTCCAGTACGATCATTTCACCTCTGCAACTTTCCTGCCCGCGTGCTCCACGAGTTGCACCGCCCAAACGCTCTCGTCGACTCCTTTGGTCCTTCCACTTGATGCTTCATGTTTTGGGTCATGTCCATGCTCCCTAGCTCCACTTGCTTCACATGCCACCATGAAATTCCTACAAAGTTGATGCTTGCTGCCCACCATGCTTGTCCTTTGCATGTGGAATTGGTGAAAGTTGATGAAAGGGAATCCTATGGTGCATGCATGATTACTAGATTGCCTCCATTAAGGTGTGTTTAAGGTTAAGCATCCCTCTAATTCGAAATTTAAAATATTTTTCAGAGCCATGCAAGAGCTCGAACATAATCTTAGAGAAGTTTTTAAACCATTAAAAACAAATGCAAGTCGAAAATATTTTCTTTTTACGTCGATTTCTGTCTCACCGGTATAGTTTGCCTTCATTGGTTGAGAGCAGACATTTTCCCGGCTTGATCATGGGGGCATAGGTTTCGGTTCTAATTTTGGCTAAATAAGAAAGATTTTGAATAAAACAAAATTAGAATAGGCTTAGAAAAATTCTAATCCTAGAGAAACCAAGGATATAGATTTTTAAAACCAACCAAAAGCTTTGATTTCTAGGTTCACGCGAGTCCTACCACGTGCTGAATTTTATTAACACTTAAATATAAATCATGGCTCTACTCATGTGATTTTAGCATGAAAAATAAGTCAACCTCAGCACCATAATGAGGGTGAAAGGTTGAGTTAAGGTTCTGAAATTATTTGGTTGAGGTTTCTCGAAAAGAAAAGAATCAAACAAGCACATAGGAGGGTTCATGCAAAGGGTTTATGATAAAGCAAACATTCAATCAAGAATTATGTCTCTAATATTGTTCAACCACTTCTAAGTCTAATGTCTTTGCGTAATAAAACTCAAAAACTAAATTATTAAAAAGACTCGAAAAACCCGGAATCGGGTTGTCCTCCCGTAGCTTATTCTTGACTCGACGAAACGGGTTGCCTCCCGCCTAGCGCTTCGTTTATAGTCCATGGCTAGACTTCTTCACTTGATTAGCTCGGATCAACGCTCTTTGCGGGCGTTGCAATCTTGGGTACCCACTTTGTCTTAGTCAATTTTTTTTTGGTCTTCACAGGCTGGCTTTGTCCTTTGGTCTTGACGAATGCAACAACTTCCTTGTGGCTCGGCATCTCGAACTCCGGTCTTCGGTTGTGATCTTCATGGTGATCCTTCATCTCTCCCGAGTGAGCTTGAGTAGCCTTCGCCGTCTTGGGACCTTGGAGTTGTCTCGGATATTCTTCTTTGTCACCATCGGGCGTCCGGCAAGTTGTCCCACTTGCGTCTCTAGCATCTTCATCACGATGAACACTTCACACTCCTTGCATCTTCATCTTGCTTCGGCGGCCTTTAGGTGTTGAGCTTCTTTCTCCATCTCCATCTTCTCCATCCTCCTCTTAAGTGAACCGATATGCCACTCAAGGAATCCGGCTCGTATGCATTCAGCTCTCGCAATCGTCATGCGGATAGTTGAGACTTTGATCTTGAACGGCCTCCCGGCGTCTTGAAGGTTTATGATAGGTAGATCAACGATGTCCGGGTGCGCGGCCGCTCCGGTGGTTGAGGTTGATCTTCCTTTGGACTTGGAGGTGGTGATTCCCTTGGAGATTTCGACGGTCCTTCGACTTCAACTTTTGAATCTAGGGTTTCCACCCCTTTAGCTTGTGTTGCATGTCACCTTTGCCCGTAAAGTTTTCCCGGATCATCCACAAAAAAGTTTGGGTTTCTTGGAGAGGTAGCCAACCATCTCCGGTTAGGGTTAGCAATAAGCAAAGTATGCAAAAACTAGAAAGGAAAAATAAATCTATGAAAACTAGGGTTAGACAAACTAGATTAGATGTATTTTGAGGATGATCAAAGTTTAGTAGATGCAAAAATAAAACAAAATCAGTACTGAAAATTACAAAAAAAAGCAATAAAAAATCAAATCTTGATCACTTGTTCCCCGGCAACGGCGCCAGAAAAAGGGGCTTGTTGACGGTTAATAATTGTATCAAAGTTCGTTCGCGACTCGCAAGCGTACAAGTCTCCCGTCGTAGTCAAGGGACCCTTCTTCCCTCGAGTGGTGAACCCAAGGTATCGAATCCGTGGAACAAATGTGTGACACAAGAGTTGATCTAGTAAAGCCAAATAACTTCAATCTTTGGTAAAAGAGAAACCCTAATGCATCTAGATAAGAGCACAAAACAAACATAAATCTAATCTACTAAAGACCGGAGAAAACAAAGTAAGATTGGGTAGATAAACCGATCTAGAGGGATCGGGGTAAGCCTTTTGTTGAAGTTCCAAGCAAGAGAAGAAGTAGCAAATCGAATCTTAATAGAAGCCTCTTTAAATCGTGGTTTCCCGTCCAAATCCGAAAACATCCGCCTTTCGAGACCCCCGTTCGTCACAACGTATCCCTATTCATGCGGGGAGCTTAGGGGCGAGTCAAAAGACAAGTCGAGATTCTTTCGGAAGATCCGGCGTGTACCTCTAGCCACCGCGGCTACAAGAACGCCCTATGTAATCTATCGCGCGAATAGAATTGGAATAAGCAAAGCCGATCAAAAAACGAAATCTTCGAGGAAACACTTGATCGCTAAGAAAAGATTCAACTTGATAGTTCAACTATGACAATGATACATACACAAGATCACCACCGGGATCCTTCCTTGATCTTGCTTCTAGCTCCGGGAACTCCGACGTGGTCTTCCATGCAAGGTTCCCACGTCGGCTAGGGAAACCCTAGTCAACTAGCTCGACCCTCTCCTCTCCGAGATGGTGTCCCTCTCTTCTCTGCTCCTCGGCGGCCGAAGACGAAATCTTCTCTGCGTGGCTCTCGGTCAGGGGACTATAAATAGCCCGATTGGCGGCTAGGGCAAAGGAGGACGGATTTGGGCCCTAAATGGGCCTGGGCCAACCGGACTGGGCCGGCCGGCCTGGGCCCATTTAGGCCCAGCCCGTGGGCTCCTTTGCCCGAGGTCGGTTCCCTTGCTTCCTGGATGCTTCCCCTTCGCATGTAGGTCCATGTCGTCGGTTTCTCTCCGAATTGGACTCAACTCCTTGTCTTGCAAGATTCAGCACTTTTCTGGTCAGGTCCCTGGAGTCTGTCGTCTTCTCGGATCAAGTCCCCGGCTTCTTGGAGTTAAGTTTGCTTCATTGCATGACTTGTTCAGGGCTTCAAGATCTTGCCATGAGGTGCTTGATGAACTTATCCCGAAAGTCTTGCATTCAACACTAAATCCCTGCATAAACATTAAACTCCAAAACCGACATGCACACGTGAACTTGTTATACCACGGGGGTTAGTACCAATGGATAAGGTATAAAACTCATGCCAACACCGAAGGTAAACTCATGGCTAGGTTGACGGATTTTCACCGTCAACAGGAACTCTTGGGAGTACTAGTACTGGAGAGAAAAGCTTGGGTTGGCAAAAGCTTGGAAGATAGAGAACTTGGTGAAAGCCTAGGGGCACCCGAGGTTCTTATTTATGGAACTGGCGGAGAGGATCGTGGCCGGAGATCGTGGCACGTATCCCAAGAAATTTGGGACGTGGAGAGACTCTCTCAACCGAACCGTCGCCGGGTCGTTTGGGATTCAAGCTGAGTCATATTCGGTTTGACTGGTTGAATGCTGGCTGTGTTTCAGTTGGGTTATTTTTCGGGTCTGACACTGTTTGATCAGAGTTGCTGAATGAATCATCCAGAAATTGCTCATCAAAATAAGGCAAGACAAATATGGAAAATAAAGACTGAAGAGGAGCACAAATTAGAAAGCTGATAAAACATTCGGCTACAAACTGTTTGTTACAATTATACATTCATGTATTTTGAGATTATACTGGAGGCATCTAATATCATCTTATTGATATTCTCCAGCAATCATTGATCAGCTTCTTGGGTTTTAGACAAAGTCGAGAGCTTTGTCTTGAGCTGCTTTCCTGCAATCATGGCTACTGTAGCTTTTTTCATATTTTCTCCATTGATTCAGGAAGTTCAGCCATCTTCTTTTCATCATCCTCGATCTCAGCTATCAGGGTTCTCAGCTCAGCCTCTAATTCAGCTTTTCTGGCTTTCTTCAGCTCAAGTGCAGGCTGCAAATTAGTTAGCAATTCCTTATGATTTTGCATTTGGATATGCAAATCTTTCATTGATTACTTGTTTGCAGCTTGTTTTGTTCCAGAGCTGGTTGGGAGGATACTGCTACAAAGTGATCATCCAACTTGGAAACAGGTTCTAGGGAAGCCTTAATGTCAGCCGGGAGATCTTGATCGATGAGTTCAAGTGCTTCTCTTAGAAGATCAGCATCCCTGACATGGTCTTGAACATCCCTTTGCAGCAGGGAAAAGATTTCCTTCAATTTTGCCTGATTTTCCTCTGATAAAGCATGGCTAGAAGATGCTTCATTTCGTTTTTCGGCAATCAAGTCATCCATAGCAAAGGAGTAAATTGGTGATGATACAGCTTCCTCCTGAAAAGATATTCTTGCCGAATTAGTGGTGATCTATTGAGTAAACAAATAGAAAGATGGGTGTTCATGCTTACATCATTTCTGGCTTCCTGAGTTGGGGAAGGAAGTTTTTCAGGCTCGAGGAAGGGCTCTTGGATGTTTGGTTGAGAAGAAGCTTGAGGAGTGCCTGGTAAAGCTGAAGCTTCTGGCTGAGCAGGAGCTGGATGTATCCTTGGTGAGGCTAAAGCTTCTGGTTGAGGAGAGGATGGTTGGATCCATGGTGAGGTTTGATTTGAATCATGCTGAGGAGAAGAACTCCTCATAGTTTGGCTCACCAAAGTTTCCTCTGCGACTGATAAGTAGAGGATAAGTGCCAATGAAGAGAAAATGATTAGAAAAAATAAAATGGTGAAAAATTTTACCAGTAGATGAATCATTGGCAGGATCTGTAATGACCAATGGTTGCTGAGTTCTGGTCTGAAATCACACAAGATAAAGATGATCAGGATGAAGAATGGTTTTATGTTCAAGAAGGAAAGGGTTCTAACCTGAATGAGAAGTTTTTTGGTTGTTCTTTTCCTCTTGGCAGCTGAAGGAGCAATCAGAGATGGAGCTTTCCTTTTGTCAGAACCTGAACTGATGAGAGTTGGATCTAGTGTGGCATATCTAGACATCAGTTGAGCCAGAGTAGGAGATTGATATCCCAAGGCAAAGATTGGGCCTTCGATATTATAAGAGATTGTCCTGGCAAGAGGGGCAGGTGCTATATCCTACAGAAAAAGACAAAAACCTGATCAGTAAAGAGGGGCATGATTGAAAAAAGAGGAGGGAATGTGTCACACCCGGTTTTAAAGGCAAAACCGAATGCATGGATCACGTGTGCGCCAGGATCAAGTTACACACACGCTTAGACATTATGAATACCAAAAATCAGTGCCACACGAATAAAGAGTTATTACAAACCATAGTCTTAAACGAAACTTAATCAAACGAGTTCTCGCAGCGGACAAAATGCCTCCACAGGACCGATGCGAAGACTACGCACACCTAGAACTCCCGGAAATCTTCGGATTATCTTCAAAGTTCTCCCGCCCGAAGAGCAAATCCGGTATTGTAGATGCAAGAGAATAAACAAGCGTGAGCACATATCGTACTCAGCAAGGGGAAACAACATAACATGCAAGGCCATATGGTGGATGGCTAAGGTTCGAGCACTTTAGCATTTTAGTTGGTCAAGTTTTATTAGCAACCTGATTACTAAGGTGTAAGTTCATACCAACCCAATTACATAAGATATAAGCATCATAAATAGAGAAACAAACCACTATTTAAACATTAAAGTTCCATAACTTAATCATGTGAGTGTCCAGGCCGCTCTTGACCATGAGCACGGCTAATCGATTAGTTTAACACTCTGCAGAGGTTGTACATCTTTACCCACAAGCAGCGTAAAAGCTCCGAAGAACTTTGGACCCAACCATGCGGTGTTTGCAAGACACCATATCACACTTTCGAGGTGTGATTGCATAGGGACGCTACATGGCCTTTACAAAGGTTCCCTAGCAAGTTATGACCCACAAGGTCCGGATCAGTTAGCAAGGTATAAAGTCCCCTAGCAGGTCGATACCCCACCATAAAAAGAATAACTCACCCAATCCCCTGCTAGAGCGAGTCCATACCCCACAGTACCGCCGATCCCTTGTCCTTATCAGGTAAGACCATCCCAAGCTAAAGTTCCTAATTATTCGGCCAAGACCATTGCCCATTAGTTCTTGTGGTTGTACTGTTTTCCTGGGTGGTTCTCCATGTTCCGATTACATATTAAAGTGGTCTTGCAAAGTAAAAGATCATAAACGGAACATAGAATAACAAAGAAGATAACCAAGTAGATTAATACCAATTCCCAGTTGAGCATGCTAAGCAATAACTACCACAAGATTAATTTAACTCCCGGTATCAAGGTAAAGGTAGTAAAAAGCTAGGCATGATCCCTAATAGGTTCCCATCAAATTAATGCAAGCGAAAAGATAAAAACAGTGAATTTAGATGCATGTTATGTAGGACAAGCGGACATGCATCAAGGAATACTTGCCTTCAACAAAGCCTTGCTGCTCAAACTCTTGCACGACCGGATCTTCAAATCCCTCGAACGAATCACTCTCTACGATCCACAATCATCACATACAAGCATACAATAGAAATAAATAAAAAACAGTCACCAAACAGATCAAACAGATCTAAACAGTAGCATAAAACTAATCTACGCTTCGAGACGAACGCGTGGACATAAAGAACGCTAAAATCGGAGCTAAAACGACCAAGTTATGGCTTCGGGAAGGTTTAGGGACTAATCTGCGAAGATTTGAAAAGGTTTCGGGCTAAAATAAAGAAAAAGGACTAAACTCGTAAGAAAACTTATACGGTGGAGGGGTATTTTTGTAAATAAAGAAAATCCGGGGGTTTTTTCGCAAAATTGCCGGGGCCGGGCGGCGGTTTGACCCGCTTGACTCGGGTTGACTAGATCCGGGACCGTTGGATCCGATCTAGCGGCCGCGGTGGCTCGCGGGGCGAAGCGGTGCGGCCGGATAGGGTCGGGGGCGTTGGATCTCCATCCAACCGGCCGAGGTCCGACGCAAGCGGCCGAAGCGGCGGCGGCCGGCCGGGGACGGCGGCGCGCGGCGGCGGCGGCGGCGGCGGCGGCGGAGTCGCGGCGGAAACCCAATCTAGGGTTTCCGGCCCCGGTTCGAGGCGCGGGTTGCACCTATGCGACGCGCGCGAGTTGGTGAGCCTAACTAAGGCCACGGTTCGGGCGGAGAAGCGGCGGCGCGGGCGGCCGACGCGGCGGCGCGGAAGTGGAGCTCCGGCGACGGGCCTAGGGCGGCGGGGTGCACGGGGATGTCAACAAGCGGCGCCGGCGGGTGGCTCACCTCCTTGCGCGGCCTCCGGATGCGTTCCACGGCGGCGAGCGGGCACCGAGGCGGCGGCGGCTAGGGGTTTTGGCGGCGGCGGCGCACCGGGCTCGAGCGGCTAGGGCACGGCGGCTCGGGTTGGGGGTCCAAGGAGGCGGCGGCGCGCTATAAATAGCCCGGGCGGGGTGTCCTTGGCGTGCGGGCCACGCACGGGGAGGCGTGCCCCCGTCGGACTCGGGTGGCGGCGCGGCCGTGGCCGAGGCCCGGTCGGGCACGGCGCGGCCGGCGGGGATGACGGGTGAGGCCCCCCGTCGGCGGGCGGGCGCGGCGGAGGCGGGGTGACGGGCCGGCGCGGCGGGCCGGGCGCGGCCCCGCCGGGCCGGAAGGCCGCACGCGGTTGGGCCGAAACGCGCTGGCGTGCGCGGCTGAGGCCGCTGCGGCCTGCTAGGCTAGCGGGCTGGCTGCTGTAGCTGCTGGGCTGGGCTAGATGGGGAAGGGAAAAAGGAGAAAAGGTTTGGGGTTTTAGGGATTTAGGAAAAGGCACCAAACAAAATGGAAATTCAAATTTGAATTTGAATTCCAGCAACCAAAATAATGCTCCAGCATGTATGCCACAAATAAATCCTATATTTCATTAAATTTATTTTAGAAAAGTGTTAAATGCCTAAAATTAAATAAAACAACCTTATACTCCTTAAGCAATTAAATGGTTGCTATCAAATTTTAATAAAGCCAAGTTTTTAATAGAATCAGGGTGTTACAAATCCTACCCCCTTAAGAAGAATCTCGTCCTCGAGATTCGGACGCAGTGGGAAAAAGATGCGGAAACTCGCTTTCAGCTCATCCTCTCTTTCCCATGTTGCCTCATCCTCTGCATGATTACTCCATTGTACTTTGCACATCTTAATCACACTATTCCTGGTGACCCTTGTCATTGTCTCCAATATCCGAATGGGGTGTTCAACAATAGTGAGGTCCTCTCTAATGCTTAGATCGTCCAAGGGTAACGGCTCTTTGTCATGAGGACCGAAACCCTTCTTCAGCTGGGAGATATGGAACACATCATGCACATCAGCTAGTTGGACTGGCAACTCTAATCTGTAAGCCACTTCTCCCACTCTCTCAAGGATCTTGAAAGGTCCAATAAAGCGAGGTGACAACTTTCCTTTAACTCTGAATCGACGCAAACCTCTGATAGGTGATACTTTTAGGTACACATAATCGCCTTCCTGAAAGACCACATCCCTTCGTTTGCCATCTGCATAGCTTTCTGTCTAGACTGAGCAATCCTCAAATTTTCTCTGATAATCTGAACTTGTTTCTCCGCTTCTCTGATGATATCTGCCCCAAATAACTGCCTTTCGCCTGTCTCACTCCAAAATAACGGAGTCCTACACTTCCTTCCGTATAGAGCCTCAAAGGGTGACATTTTGAGACTAGCTTGGTAGCTGTTGTTATAAGAGAACTCAGCATACGGCAAGCTCTTATCCCAACTACAACCATGCTTAAGCGCACATGCTCTCAGCATGTCTTCTAGGATCTGATTGGTTCTCTCTGTTTGTCCATCCGTCTGCGGATGATAAGCTGAGCTGAAATTTAGCTTAGTATCCAGAGATTCATGCAACTTCCCCCGAAGCGAGAAGTAAACCGAGTACCTCTCGTCGGACACGATCTTCTTTGGTACACCATGCAAACATACAATCCCGGACATGTATAGTTCGCCAACTTAGCTCCTGTATAGGTAGTCTTTACCGGAATGAAGTGAGCTACCTTAGTCAAACGATCCACGATAACCCAAATCGAATCATAACCATCTCGGGTTCGGGGTAAACCCACTATGAAATCCATTCCGATCTCTTCCCACTTCCACTCAGGCACCTTCAAAGGTTGAAGCAAACCAGCGGGTCTCTGATGTTCAGCCTTAACCCGGTGACAAGTGTCGCACAAAGCCACATGGGCGGCCACGTCTCTCTTCATACCGTACCACCAATACCTCTGCTTGAGATCCTGGTACATCTTAGTACTGCCTGGATGGATAGAGTAAGCTGAGTCGTGAGCTTCTCTCAAGATCTTCTCTCTAAGATCTCCTGTCTCTGGTACACACAACCGGTTCTTAAACCACACGGTTCCTTGCTCATCTTCTCGTGAAATGCGGGGCTTCTCCTTGTTGCATACTCTCTTTAATCTTTTGTATTCCAAAGATCCTCTAACCGGCCACTTGCGTATCTCTTGCTCCGCAGTAGATTGTACTTCCAAAGTCACTCCTTCGCATGTGCAACCACTTTCAAGTTGAGCCTTTCAAACTCTTTTACCAACTCGTCGAAACCGAATGGTCATTGCCATGTTAGTGTGGCCCTTCCGGCTCAAAGCATCAAGAACCGCATTCGCTTTACCGGATGATAGTGAATCTCTAGATCATAGTCCTTGATCGGCTCTAACCAACGACGTTGTCTTAGATTAAGATCCTTCGAGTGAAGATATACTTTAGACTCTTGTGATCGGTATAGATCCGGCACTTAGTTCCCATGATATAGTGTCTCCAAATCTTTAATGCATGAACCACCGTCGCTAACTCAAGATCATGCGTAGGATAGTTCAACTCATGCTTCCTCAACCGACGAGATGCATAGGCTATAACATGACCTTCTTGCATCAACACACATCCTAGACCTTGTCGAGATGCATCACAATATATGTCAAAGCTCTTTCGTAGATCGGCATTACTAGAACAGGTGCTGTGGTTAACCGCTTCTTTAACTCTTCAAAACTGGACTGACATGCACTGGTCCATTTGAATTCCCTGTCCTTCTCTAGCAATGTGGTGAGAGGCTTCACAATCTTAGAGAATCCTTCAATAAACCGACGATAATAACCAGCAAGTCCAAGGAAACTCCGAATCTCAGACACTGTACGAGGGGCTTCCCACTTCAACACATCACTAACCTTGCTAGGATCTACTGCAATACCTCCGTTGGTGATGATATGACCTAGGAAAGACACTTCCTTGAGCCAGAACTCACACTTGCTGAACTTCGCATATAACTCATGCCCTCTCAGCTTCTGCAACATAAGCCTCAAATGCTCCTCATGGTCCTCCTCATTCTTGGAGTAGATCAGAATGTCATTAATGAATACCACAACGAACTTGTCCAAATACTCCATAAAGATCTTGTTCATTAAGTACATAAAGTACGCGGGTGCATTGGTTAACCCAAAAGACATAACTGTGTACTCATAAAGTCCGTACCTGGTAGTAAAAGCTAGCTTAGGAATATCTGAAGGCCTAATCTTTAACTGATGATAACCTGATCGCAGATCGATCTTAGAAAACACTGTTGCTCCTCTCATCTGATCAAACAAATCTTCAATACGTGGCAGAGGATACTTGTTCTTGATAGTAACATCATTAAGAGACCTGTAATCAACACACATCCTCTGTGTGCCATCTTTCTTACCCACAAAGATTACGGGTGCTCCCCAGGGTGAGGAACTAGCACGAATGAACCCTTTACCCAATAGTTCTTTAATCTGATCTTTAAGTTCTTGTAACTGATCACTAGACATTCTATATGGGCGCTTAGAGATAGGAGCAGTACCAGGTAAAAGATCAATAACGAACTCAACATCTCGGTCGGGGGCATACCTGGCAACTCCTCGGGAAACACATCAGGATAATCGCACACTACTCGTATGTCTTCCAAGGCCGCTCCGTCAAGCTTATTCACGGCACCGGCATTTGATGGTGCGGGATCTCGCCGCAAACTCAAACCTTTCACCAAATTTGGACTTGTAAGAAGGATTGACCTCTTAGCACACTGAATCACCGCATCACACGCGGTCAACCATCCCATTCCCAATATCACATCGATCCCCTTTGAATCCAAGATTATAAGATTGGCACGGAAATCTCTGCCCACAATCTTGAGATGGACATTATCACATTTATAGATAGCTTTCAATTCCCCCCAGGTGAGGTAACTAACATGTGGCGAGACATGGGACTGATAGGTAGGTTATGTTGAGCTACGAACTGGGATGTAATGAAAGAATGGGATGCTCCAGAATCAAACAAAACTGAGGCAGGGGTAGAGTTGACTAGAAACATACCGAGCACTACTCTGGGGTTCTCCCCGGGCGACTTCGCATCAACGTGCATTGCCTTGCCTCGTGCGTAGCTCGTTGTCCTTTGTTAGACCGCGGGGTTTGGCTTCCGCTCCTTGTCCGCTCGCCGGGTCCGCACGGGGGTGTGTGGAGGGTTCCTCTTTGGGCAAGCATTGGCATAGTGACCAAGCTCTCCGCACTTGAAGCAAGTAGTGGTGGCGGGGATTGGGCGGTGCCACGGTCCTTACGGGTGTGCCAACCGGGGCTCTCTCGCCGACTCCGCCGGGAAGCCGGGCGGGGGAGTCCGAGGAACGGGACGCCGAAACCGCCGAGCGAGCCGCCGGAACTCGCCGAGCGCACGCCGGGACCGCTCGCCGCCCAAAGTTTCCACCCGGTCCCCCATAGCGGAACGGGGTGTTCGGCGGTGGGTTGAAGCGCGGGCGAGACGCACTCCCAAACCGCCCGTAGCCGGCGGCTCTTCCTCTTCTCGCTCTCCGAGCTCCTTGCGCTTGTGCTCCAAGCGGATAGC
The DNA here is from genome assembly GCA_947561735.1 of Cenchrus americanus. Lineage (NCBI taxonomy): Eukaryota > Viridiplantae > Streptophyta > Magnoliopsida > Poales > Poaceae > Cenchrus > Cenchrus americanus. The sequence goes on along the minus strand of OX387242.1, from coordinate 155,441,256 downwards.
GGCATCAACTAGCCGCCGAAAGTTAGGAAAAGGATATGACATCACCGGTACCGCAGCGAACCAACCAACCCATCCGAGAACAAGTACGCTTGCTTCTTCCTATCTTCAGCAACCTCCTCACCGCATAGCGAGATAGCTCGTTGAACTTGTCTCTATACTCACCACCGACATTCCTCCTCGCTTCGGAGAAAGGAACTCCTTCTTCTTGATCTTCATGACTCCAGAGGGTATGTGATGGCTCCCGAAGTTGGTGGTAAACTCCTCCCAAGTGATAGTGTCCGGGGCGGCATGAGCGCAGTACGCATCCCACCAAGCGGCCGCGAGCCTTGAAGTCGTCCCGCAAGCATACAGACCCTCTCCGTCGTCACACCGACAGGTAGTGAGCATCTTCGCATTGTCTTGAGCCAATCTTCAGCTTCCGGTGGATCAGCGGCGTGGGTAAACACGGGAGGGTGATGACTCATGAACTCTCGGTGCTTGTTGCGAGGCGCGGGTGGCGGCACCGGCGGGTTGTTGACCGAGCTTGCGGGTTTGTCACGGTGGTGGTCAAGTTCTCCGTAGGAGCCGGGTCCGTGCCTCCAAGAACTGCTGCATAGCGGGATCCATTTGTACCGGGCTGGGGTGCTCTTCCGCTGGTTGATCAACACCTGATCCTGACCTGGTGTTCACCATCTGAGTGTTAGGGACATTATTTTAGATGATTGCACCAAGGTTTAAACTTAGGAAGATAAGATAGCAATGATATTCAGATAAGACAGATTCTGTTGACTCCAAACAATCAGGCATAGCTCTCTGTACGAGTAACCAAAAAGTATGGGTTTTGTACTGATAAAAGGTAATGAAATTACGAAACTACTCCAACTGGAATCACCTCAATCGGAGTTGTGTAGCTCTGGTTATAAAATAAACAAGTAAGATAGGTCGGCAGTGTTTAACAGATTCGTGAGGCTGTAATGTTTTAGTCAATACTCTCTGGTTTTCCATCCAAATATTCTGAATTTTTCACAGAAAATCAGTCACGAAATTCTTGAACTTTTCCAATTGGTTTTACTGCAATCGGAGTTCTGTAGCCCGAGATAAAATTAAAACAGTACTGCTGACTCAGAAAACTGTGCGAACAGATTTTTGGGATCTCGAATTTGTATTAAGAGAAAACTTAAGGGGACAAAAAGATTAAGATAGATAACTGATTGAGACTGAAAGATAACCCCCACAAACTTACTACTAAACCAATGTCGTTGTGGTCATCACTCCACAACACATTTCACTCAACCAAAGATCCAACTCATACATTAAGCACAAAATCAAGCATTCAACCACACCTCTAAACTAAACACACTTTACCGATCGTCTACTAACGATTACAAAGAAATCCTATCCTTAATCTTAAACCTAAGGACTATCTTCAGCCATAGCATCTGTGCGAGCGTCAGGGGAGTCGTAGTGTGGCCTCTTGGGGAGGTACATCCTTTTGTGGCTTCATGGGCTTCCGGCTGCTCCCTGTTCAAAAGTGCAGCTTCCAAGGCACGCCTCTGCGTCTCCAGAGTGAAGATTTGCTGCTGTGCTGCATATAGTGTGTTGTTGGCATCATCCAATGCGGTGTTCCCGACCGCAAGTAGACCCCGGACATTGTTGAGCGTCCCTTCATAGGCTGGTGCTGGGGCGATGTAAGTCTTGGCTTCTCCACTTGCCCTGAATGGTGTGTAGCGGCAGTGGGTATCCTCCAACCTGTCACGCTCCTTGTGAGAGAGCACATAAAGCGCCCTCCGAGCTGACTCTGCTATCCCAGCATCCATAGTGGTCCTGTGAGCCACATCATGATGCTTGGACACCTCCTTCACTCCACGGCATGGAATGTACTCCTCCAAGATGGCAGCAACCTCCCAATGGGGCTCGAACCACGGATGGGTCCACAGCTCACAATGGTAGACAGGGGCCTTATCATAGCCTAGGCGAAGTACCATTGCCCTCAGGTGGTCTGCCATGGGAATGCCTACTCCTTCAGCTCTGTAATGGTACACTTCCCAGATCGCTTCCCTCTCTTCCTCCTCTTGCTCTTGTTCCTCCATCTCTTGATATGAGGAATCCTCATCTTCCTCTGGCGCTTGCTCCTCTAGGTTGGGTTGTTCAGCTGGCTCATCCTCCTCTGGGATCATCTCCTCCGGATCTTCCTCGTCATCGGGCACCATGATAAGATTAGGGAAAACCACAGGAGTGGGCTCCATCTCAATCTCCTCATCTGTATCTCCATCATGCAAATCATGGTACTGTTCCTGTGGAGCATACTGGTGGACTGCTCCAGCCTGAGAAGTCTCCAAGGTACGAACCATCTGTAGTGTAGTGCAGAATGAGAAAGATGGTAAGGCAAAAAGGACGAGAGCTAAAGCAAGCACAAGATAAAGAATGCGGACAGCTCAAGAGTTAAGCAAAAAGGCAAGAGTAAGGTTAGTAAGAAATAAGCAAGCATGTGTAAGAAAGCTTCTATGAGTATAAAATCCTTAATTCGACCATTTTCTATCTAGGCTAGCGTTCCTACGACCAACACGGGAACGGTACCACTCTGTCACACCCGGTTTTAAAGGCAAAACCGAATGCAATGATCACGTGTGCTCCAGGATCAAGTTACACACACGCTTAGACATTATGAATACCAAAAATCAGTGCCACACGAATAAAGAGTTATTACAAACCATAGTCTTAAACGAAACTTAATCAAACGAGTTCTCGCAGCGGACAAAATGCCTCCACAGGCAGCTGACTGAAGACTACGCACACCTAGAACTCCTGGAAATCTTCTGGATTATCTTCAAAGTTCTCCCAGTCTGAGCAGCAAATCCGGGTATTGTAGATGCAAGAGAATAAACAAGCGTGAGCACATATCGTACTCAGCAAGGGGAAACAACATAACATGCAAGGCCATATGGTGGATGGCTAAGGTTCGAGCACTTTAGCATTTTAGTTGGTCAAGTTTTATTAGCAACCTGATTACTAAGGTGTAAGTTCATACCAACCCAATTACATAAGATATAAGCATCATAAATAAAGAAACAAACCACTATTTAAACATTAAAGTTCCATAACTTAATCATGTGAGTGTCCAGGCCGCTCTTGACCGTGAGCACGGCTAATCGATTAGTTTAACACTCGCGAGAGGTTGTACATCTTTACCCACAAGCAACGTAAAAGCTCCGAAGAACTTTGGACCCAACCATGCGGTGTTTGCAAGACACCATATCACACTTCCGAGGTGTGATTGCATAGGGACGCTACATGGCCTTTACAAAGGTTCCCTAGCAAGTTATGACCCACAAGGTCCGGATCAGTTAGCAAGGTATAAAGTCCCCTAGCAGGTCGATACCCCACCATAAAGAGAATAACTCACCCAACCCCCTGCTAGAGAGAGTCCATACCCCACAGTACCGCCGATCCCTTGTCTTTATCAGGTAAGACCATCCCAAGCTAATGTTCCTAATTATTCGGCCAATACCATTGCCCATTAGTTCTTGTGGTTGTACTGTTTTCCTGGGTGGTTCTCCATGTTCCGATTACATATTAAAGTGGTCTTGCAAAGTAAAAGATCATAAACGGAACATAGAATAACAAAGAAGATAACCAAGTAGATTAATACCAATTCCCAGTTGAGCATGCTAAGCAATAACTACCACAAGATTAATTTAACTCCCGGTATCAAGGTAAAGGTAGTAAAAAGCTAGGCATGATCCCTAATAGGTTCCCATCAAATTAATGCAAGCGAAAAGATAAAAACAGTGAATTTAGATGCATGTTATGTAGGACAAGCGGACATGCATCAAGGAATACTTGCCTTCAACAAAGCCTTGCCGCTCAAACTCTTGCACGACCGGATCTTCAAATCCCTCGAACGAATCGCTCTCTACGATCCACAATCATCACATACAAGCATACAATAGAAATAAATAAGAAACAGTCACCAAACAGATCAAACAGATCTAAACAGTAGCATAAAACTAATCTACGCTTCGAGACGAACGCGTGGACATAAAGAACGCTAAAATCGGAGCTAAAACGACCAAGTTATGGCTTCGGGAAGGTTTAGGGACTAATCTGCGAAGATTTGAAAAGGTTTCGGGCTAAAATAAAGAAAAAGGACTAAACTGTAAGAAAACATATACGGTGGAGGGGTATTTTTGTAAATAAAGAAAATCCAGGGGTTTTTCTGCAAAATTGCCAGGGCTGGCGGTGGTTTGACCGGCTTGACTCGGGTTGACTAGATCTGGGACCGTTGGATCCGGATCTAGCGAGCCGCGGTGGCTCGCGGGCGAAGCGGTGCGGGCCGGATAGGGTCGGGGGCGTTGGATCTCCATCCAACGGCCGAGGTCCCGCGCAAGCGGCCGGGCGGCGGCGGCCGGCCGGGGACGGCGACGCGCGGCGGCGGCGGCGGCGGGAGTCGCCGGTGGAAACCCAATCTAGGGTTTCCGGCCCCGTTCGAGGCGCGGGTTGCACCTATGCGACGCGCGCGAGTTGGTGAGCCTAACTAAGGCCACGGTTCGGGCGGAGAAGCGGCGGCGCGGCGGGCGGCGGCGCGGCGGCGCGCGGCGGTGGAGCTCCGACGACGGGCCTAGGGGCGGCGGGGTGCACGGGGGATGTCAACAAGCGGCGCCGGCGGGTGGCTCACCTCCTTGCGCGGCTCCGGATGCGTTCCACGGCGGCGAGCGGGGCACGCGGCGGCGGCTAGGGTTTTGGCGGCGGCGGCGCACGGGCTCGAGCGGCTAGGGCACCGGCGGCTCGGGTTGGGGGTCCAAGGAGGCGGCGGCGCGCTATAAATAGCCCGGGCGGGGGTGTCCTTGGCGTGCGGGCCACGCACGGGGAGGCGTGCCCCCGTCGGACTCGGGTGGCGGCACCCCGCCGGCCTGGGGTCCGTCGGGCAGCCCAGGCCCATTTAGGGCCCAAATCCGACGCCCTTTGCCCTAGCCGCCAATCGGGCTATTTATAGTCCCCCGACCGAGAGCCACGCAGAAGATTTCGTCTTCTCGCCGCCGAGAAGCAGAGAAGAGAGGGACACCATCTAGGAGAGGAGAGGGTCGAGCTAGTTGACTAGGGTTGCTCTAGCCGACGTGGGAACCTTGCAAGGAAGACCACGGAGTTCCCGAGCTAGAAGCAAGATCAAGGAAGGATCCCTATGGTGATCTTGTGTATGTATCATTGTTATAGTTGAATTATCAAGTTGAATCTTTTCCTGCCGATCAAGTGTTTCCTCGAAGATTTCGTTTTTCGATCGGCTTTGCTTATTCCAATTCTATTCTCGAGATAGATTACATAGGGTGTTCTTGTAGCCGCGGTGGCCAGATGTACACGCCGGATCTTCCGAAAGAATCTCGACTTGTCTTTTGACTCGCCCTAAGCTCCCCGCATGAATAGGGATACTTGCATTTAACGGGGGTCTCGAAAGGCGGATGTTTTCGGATTTGGACGGAAACCACGATTTAAAGAGGCTTTTATTAAGATTCGATTTGCTACTTCTTCTTTTGCTTGGAACTTCAAATAAAGGCTTACTCCCGATCCCTCTAGATCGGTTTATCTACCCAATCTTACTTTGTTTTCTCCGTTTTTAGTAGATTAGATTCGTTTTGTGTCTTTAACTTAGATGCATTAGGTCTTTTATCGAAGATTGCGTAATTCGGCTTTAATAGACAAGTCTTGCGTCACACATTTGTTCCACGGATTCGATACCTTGGGTTCACCACTCGAGGGAAGAAGGGTCCTTGACTACGACGGGAGACTCTGTACGCTGCGAGTCACGAACGAACTTTGATACAAACACAACTGCCAGGTCAGCGCGGACCCTCGCCGGCTGGACCCAATCTAGGGTTTCCGGCCACCGATGGGGGACGCTGAGGGCACCAACGAACGCGCGCGCACGGGCGGACCGGTCTAGGCGACGGGGCTAGCGGCGCGCGGCGGAGCGGGCGGCCGACGGCGGCGCGGCGTGCGGGCTCCGGCGGGCGCGCTGTGGCCAAGAAGGGCCCTGGGGACCCGCGACGTGCGCACGAGGGGGCTCCTCACACCTCCTTGCGCAACTCCCGGGCGACTTCTTGGCGGCGGAGCGGCGACGGCGGCGGGATTCCACTCGCCGGCGGCGGCGAGCTCCACACGGCGGCGCGGCTAGGGTTCCGGCGGGCACGTGCGAGGGCTTGCGGCTCCCGTGGGAGGTCCAAGGGAGGCGGCGGCGCGCTTTAAATAGCCCTAGGAGGGTGCCCGCGTGCGGGCCTCGCACGGACGCGTCGTGGCCGAGCCGACTCGGGGCGTGGCGCGCGGCGGCGAGTCCGTGGCGGGGACGACGGGCGAAGGGGATGACAGTGGGGCCCCCAGTCGGGGCCGGCACAGCGCGGCGGCCGCGACGGGGCGCGGCTTGAGCCCGATCCGACGGCACGGCCGAGAGCGCGCGGCGGCGCGGGCCGCGGGTGGCGTTAGGCCGGCGGTGCCGGGCCGAGATGGGCCGAGGCGCGCGGCGCGGGAAAACCAGCCGGGAAGATGGAGGGGCGCGGCGGACTTCACTCTTACCGGGCCGCACGCGAAGCCGGCCGAATAGGGGAAGGGTTAAGGAAGAAAAAGAAAATGGCTTAGCTTTTTGGCAAAGGGGTTTCAAACAATATAATTCAAATTTGAATTTGAATTCCAGCAACCAAAAATAATGCACCAGCATGAATGCCACAAATAATTCCTATATTTCATTAAAGTTATTTTAGAAAAGTGTTAAATGCCTAAAATTAAATAAAACAACCTTATGCTCCTTAAGCAAATAAATGGTTGCTATCCAATTTTAATAAAGCCAAAATTTTAATAGAATTCCACACGCTCCATCGCCACCTCGTCCTCGACGCCCTCGGGAACGATGTAGCCCCTCGCCGGCGCCTCGAAGTTGACTTCGTAGGGGGACCGCACCACTCCGAGGGCCTTCCGGACGCCCCGCATGCGCGTTCGGCGCATCCGCCGGTGACGTGGCCGCCAAGGGCGCGCGAGCGGCCGGCCGGGGCCGAGCCGCCGCCCGTGCTTCGCCCTCCTCCACGGCACGACAGGTCTCGAGGGCCGCATCACGCAATTCCTGCAGCTCCCGCTCGGAGGAGTTGTAGGAAGCCTGCAGCGCCTCGGCCCGCTCAGCTGTGTGCCCCAGAGCTGTGCGCAAGCCTGGAACCGCCAAGACAATAAAGAAACCAGAAAGGGGGAAGCGAGCCCTCTAACGAAAAACTAACCAAATAAGAAGTTAAGCAGCAGCTCACCCTCGACTTGCTTCCTCTCCGTCTCGAAGTCGCGGCGCGCGGCCTCGACCGTCAACTCGAGGCGCTTGACAGTCTCGCCTTGCTCCTGGAGGGCCAGCTCCTGATTGGCGTTGGCAATGCTGAGCATAAGCGCCTCGCCCTCGACCTTGGAGAACGTGGTGTTCCGCTCCTCCAATGACTTCTGTGCCGCCTCACGTGCGACACGCTCTTGCTCCAGCGCCGCCCCGGGCGTCGGCGAGGGCGGCTCGCTCCTCGCCGGAGCCGCCCCTCGGCTCCTTGGCGGGCGGTGTGCTCCCGCTGAAGCCGCTCCTCGGCGATGGCGAGCGCCGCAGCCTTGGCGTCGAGGGCAGCCTTCAAGTCGTCGGCCTCCTTGGCCCGTCGCTCTAGCCCGCGCGCCCACTCCTCCGCCCGGCGCCGCCGCGCTTGCGCCCCCTCGAGCGACGAACGGAGCTCCCGCGCTCTCGCCGCGGACGTTGGCCACCTCCGCCTCCCGGTTGGCGGCCGGGCCGTCCGCGTCTTCTCCAAGTCCGAGCGCGCCGCTGGCGCAGCCTCATCACGATCGATGAGGGCTGCGTGCACCCGCTCGAGGCTCGAGCGGCGCGCTGGGTCCGGCCTCGAGCTCTCGGGAAGCTCGTCGCGTGAAGGACCGATACGGCGAACCAGAGAGGGGGGGAGTGAATGGGAGCCGATAAAAATTCTTCTCGAAGGAGATGAAAACTCCAACAAGACGAACGCGGCTTCCAACACACGTCTCCGACTCACTACCAAGGTTGGTCAAGCCCACGTAGCCACTGGAGTGCCACTGGACCTAGGAACCAACACGCAACCTTCCGACCCGAGAAACGCAGCGGAAAAACCAAACCTCGAGTCTACAGACCCACACGGCCGGACCGTGAGCACCACCGGCCGACCGGTCCCTGTTGGTGAAACTGAGCAACTTTCACTAAGTGGCTCTACACCGGTCAGACCGGTGAGACACACCGGTCGGACCGATGGCACCGAAAGCCCCCAAGGCACCAAACAAAGCCAACCGACCACCAAACGGACCCAAATTCGAAAAAAAAGAGGCACCACGGGACAACAACGAACACACCAAGACGTTCACCCGAGCAAAATCCCACAGAGGGTTGCACCGCGGACCGGTCAAGAGCACCGGCCGACCGGTGTAGCTCGGGCAACTCGGAATGAACAACACCCGCGGTCAACTCCCCCCAAATCCAAATCTCGATCTCCCGAATCGCTCCACGGACTTGAACAAGACTTTGGGGATATCATGAACACCTCATGAGGAGTTCATAGCCAAGTTTAATCCCACCAAAACTCGTCCAAAAAGGAGGAATCGAAGAAATCCCGCCGAAAGCACTTCCAACCCAAGAACTCAAGAAACCCCAAAATCGAGCACTTTTACTCACGGATTTGGGAGGGGAATCACAGCCCAAAGAACCACGAGGGGTTCCCACAAATTTCCCCCATCAAATCCCCAAGAAAAAAGCCCCGAAAACACCCCAAAGAAATCACGAAGAGAGGGCTCCGAAAATCACCACCAAGAACAACCGGGGAAAACACATCCAAACCTTGAGGAACCACGCCGAATCATCTATACATGAAACAAAGGTTCGTACAAGGTCTAGCAAGCCGCCCGATCATCCATCCCTCTCTACAAGATCTCTCCGTGAAGCTCTCTTGCTAGTCCTAGAGAAAACCTAAGGAAAAATAGGTGGAAAATAGGAAAACTAATGAGCTAGGGTTCCAAGAGTTGGCTGCCATCCTCTCACCTCTTGGGTTATATGGAGGCAACCGAATGTCTAGAATGCCCTTCTCTAACAACTAGGGATACAAGCCCCTCAAGGGCGGATTTGGAATTCTTGATGTCTTCACCATCGGACGGATGCCCGGCGACCGCACCCTGCGTAGCCTCGACGCAAGCCATGCGATCCCAACGCGTGTCCTCCGCTTCGAAGATTCGGACCGCGTCGTTGCACACCGGTCGACCGGTGCTCCTCACCGGCCGACCGGTCCCCACCGGCCGGACCGGCCGGACCCACCGGCCGGGACGGCCTCGTGCCGCCGCACCTCCGTCTTCGGTTCTCCGGTCTTGGCTTTGTGGATCAACCAAGGAACCCAGTGGTTTTCTGGTGAACCGCCGGAAACCCCGCGAACTCGATGTAGCCTCCGCCAATCTCCACTCATGACTTGGCTCCCACGTAGTCCCGGCTCGACCTTGGTTTTGAGGCTCAACCAAGAAACCATCCACGACTTCATCTTGCTGTTCATGCCACCATGCGGCCCACACTTGACCCCGCTGGCCACCGGGTCCCTCGAACGAAGCCTACTTGTCTTCTCCACACCTGGAGGCCTCACCGGCAACGACCTTTCGCGCTTGTTCTTCACCCGCACCAACACGAGTCAAGCCGCAACCTCGCACCTCGCAATACTTAGCCAAGAATCAGTCCACACAACGTTGTCAATCACTCATCACACAAGGAAGCGACCATCCACCGGTCCTCGAACCACACATGGTCCTCAATCTCCCCCTTGATGAGTGCATTGACAACACCCACACGAAAGTAACAAGAGAGAAAAGGAAAAGAAAAGAAACCAATAAAAAGAAACTCCAACAAGCGATCGAAAGCCAAACAAAGGCAAAGAGCAAGATCACTTGAAGGAAACAAGTCTCGGACCCCTTAGGCAAGGGCAACGGCTCGACACATCCGAGACAAAGCAAAGCTCAAGCAAAGAGCGCAAACCACCACAACAAAGCTCGAAAACTCTCAAAGAGCCCCCCGCACACATGCAAGCTCCCCCGAACCAATGCAACTCCCCCCGGACGAATGCATGCAAGAAACCACATGAAACAGACACCGCAAAGACTTTCGACTCACACCGGTCGGACCGGTCATCACCACCGGTCGACCGGTGCCCAACATATGTACGGGACCAGCACTCACACCGGTCGACCGGTGCTCATCAATGGCGGACCGGTGTACAACAGAGCCCAGAAATGGCTCGAAACCACCTGAAAACCTTCTAAATGCATCCAACAAGTCATTTCAAGCTCAAACTTCTCCCCCTTGTTGGCAATGCATGAATCAAGCCAAAAATGCAAAACTTTCAACCTAGAGCTTCTCAAATATACAAAATTCAACAAAGAATGCTACACACGTCCAAATGAGCAAGTTAGATACTCTACGGCTTCGTATCGATCTCAACTACATGATCACCAAGTTTCACAACCATTGGACGAAGCTAAGATGGATTTTGGCAATTTTGCGAAAACCTTGCCTCTCATGAGCAAAGTCCTAAACATGATCAAAGCATATCAAAATGGCAAAGCCACACAAACTTCATGCTAGGACAGACTATTCTAACCATAAGACCATCACAAACACCCACAAGCACCTCATGTCATGTCAAAGCCACCGAGCCATGTGCCTACTTCTATGTATGAGACTTCTCATTGGTAGGCATCATGCAACGGTTTAGCACCCAAAGCAAATTAAATTCAGCACATATGACATGGGAGCATATTTTCCAAGCATTTTTTTCATTTCATTTTCAGATTTGTAAATGGTACATGAAATGTCTTTGCGACAAAAAGGAACTTATGCTCCTCCACAAGATAAATCAAGAGGGCTAAACATTCATGATGGCAAATGAGCCTTTGGCCCCATATGATCAATAAACTAGCTATCCAACCACAAATTAAGCATAGCAAGGCCACAAAAACATGTCAAGAGCATGTAAAGGCATTTACACATGAGAGAGCATACATGTGACATTTTTCAAAAGCATAGCTATCAACCATGGATTATTCATCAAGATCATCAAGAGCTAAGCCAAACTAACCGTAGCATACCAAACAAGCTCACAAAGACATATATCTCATTCCATGGTGAATAATGTATATGAGAGAAGCTTTTCCTAACCAATGCATATGATACAAAATGCATGCAATCTAAGATACAAGGATGCCTATACATCATGTTACATATGCCATGCCAAATGCAAGAAATGCACAAAGGAAAGCTATACATATGCTACAAACCGGCTCCTCGAGGGGAGGCAAAACGGGCTCGACACCACCGGCAAAAGAGAGCTCCCACACACCCAACTCAAGAAATCAAACACACACCAAGTTCCCCCCGCAAACGAGTGAAAGTGGCTTGATCTAGGGGTTTGGTGAAAATATCGGCTAGTTGGTCATGTGTGGGTACATGGATCAACGCTATCTTTCCTTTCTCAACGTTGTCTCTCGGAGAAATGATACCTCACTTCTATGTGTTTTGTTTTGGAATGGAGCACCGGGTTCTTTGCAACGCTTATGGCACCGGTGCTATCACATTGAAGTGGGACATGGGTATACTCCTCACCAAAGTCACTCATGGTGTAGGTGATCCAAAGGAGCCGAGAGCAACAACTAGCGAGCGGCAACATACTCGGCTTCGGTCGTGGATTGAGCAACACTCGACCGCTTACGGGAAGACCAAGACACCAAAGAAGAACCCAAAACTCGGCAAGTCCCGAAGTGGACTTCCTATCCAACCGACACCCGCAAAATCCGCGTCCGAAAAACCATGAAGCGCCAAAGAAGAGGACGCGGAGTACCAAAGGCCGAAGTCGGGAGTGTGACGCAAGTACTCGAAAATTCTCTTCACCGCTTGCCGATGCGAAGTCCTCGGAGACGCTTGAAAACGAGCGCACGGACACACCGAGAATCGTATGTCCGGCCTCGTCGCCGTCAAGTAGAGGAGTGACCCAATCATGCTCCGGTACTCCTTCGATCCACGTGTTCACCTTCCTCGTCCGCATCAAGAGCCGTAGTCGTACTCATCGGTGTCGTCATAGCCTTGGAGTCCTCCATCTTGAACTTCCTCACAATGTCCTTGGTGTACTTAGCCTGGTGCACAAATGTTCCTTCCTTTGATTGCTTGATTTGTAGCCCGAGGAAGAACTGCAACTCACCCATCATGCTCATCTCAAACTCCCTGCTCATATCGTCTGCAAACCTCGCAACAAGAGAGTTAGACGAGCCACCAAAGACAATATCATCCACGTACACCTGCACAATTAGGATATCTCTGCCCTGCCTCAGCAAAAACAAGGTCTGATCGACCTTCCCCATCTCAAAGCCTCTCTCGAACAAGAACCCCCTCAACCTGCCATACCAAGCTCTAGGCGCCTGCTTCAACCCATACAACGCCTTCCTCAACTTGTACACCCGGTGGGGGTACTTCTCACTCTCAAACCCCGGAGGCTGCCTCACATACACTTCTTCCTCCAACACACCATTCGAAAAGCACTCTTCACATCCATTTGGTGCAACTTGAACCCTTTAGCCACGAGAAAAGGCTAGAAGGATCCTAATCGCCTCCAAACGGGCTACGGGAGCAAAGGTCTCCTCGTAGTCGATCCCCTCCTTCCGACCGAACCCCCCGGGCAACAAGTCTCGACTTGTTCCTCACAACCTCACCCTTCTCTCCCTCTTTGTTTTTCCACACCCACTTGGTACCAATCGGCTTACACCCTGGGGGAGGGTCAACCAACTCCCACACCTGATTCCTCTCAAAGTTCTCCAACTCCTCATGCATCGAGTTAACCCAATTGTGATCAGATAGTGCGTGACTAATGTCTTTGGGCTCAAAAGAAGCAACAAACGCAGCATGAGCGAAATGGGAATTGTCTCGAACCCTCGACCGTGTAGTGCGTTCATTCATGTCGCCGATGATCCTCGAAGCTGGGTGATCCACTTGAACTCGCCGGGGAGGTTCTCGCCTCGAAGCTACCTCCCCCTCAACATCAGCTTCTCCTCGTTCTAGATTTGTCGTCGTAGGTGTAGCAGAGGGTCCATCCATCATCGTCGTCGAAGTAGTGGGTACATGTTCACGGGGGCACCGCACCACCATCCTCATCATCACCATGTTCATGCTCCTCCTCCTGAAAGATCTCCTCGCCAAGCTCATCATCACCTGCACACTCAAAGACAAGCCGATCGCGTGGCTCGTCTCGTCGAAGGTTACCTCGCAAGTCTCCACGATTTGGTTAGTTTCAAGATTGAGCACACGATATGCTCTAGAATGAGATGCATAACCAAAGAAAATGCCATCGACAGACCTAGCCTCAAACTTATCCAACTTCATGCCTTTCTTCAGAATGAAACACTTGCAACCAAAGACATGGAAGTGACTCACCTTGGGTGTGCGGCCATGCATCAACTCATAGCATGTCTTCTTCTTGTGCACTCTGAGGTATATCCTGTTCGACACATAACACGCGGTATTCACCGCCTCAGCCCAATACCTCCTCGGAGTCCTATGCTCATCAAGCATCGTCCGAGCCATCTCGCACAAGGTCCTGTTCTTCCTTTCCACAACACCATTCTGGGAGGCGTATACGGACTCGAAAACTGGTGCTCAAGACCCAAGTCATGGCAAAAGGTTTCAAAACGAGAGTTCCTGAATTCCGAGCCATTATCACTGCGGATAGCTCGTATGGCATCTCCGTGCCTCTCGTTCCTCAACCTCAAGACTAGATCTCGAACAAAACCAAACGTCTCCCCCTTATCCTCGAGAAAGAACACCCACGCATACCGAGAATAGTCGTCCACCACAACAAGGACATACCACTTCCCACCCGCGGATTGCCACACGAGCCGGGCCAACAAGGTCCATATGGAGCGACTCGCATGGACGCTCAGTCATCACATCGGTGAGAGGCGGGTGAGAAGAGGCCACCATCTTGGCATGCCTACACGGTGCACAAACCAACTCTTTCTCAAGCCTCAACCGTGGCAATCCTCGGACCAAATTGAGTTTACTCAAGCGTGACAAAAGGTCAAAGCTCAAGTGACCCAACTTCCTATGCCACTTCCACAACTCACTCGAAGAACCAGCCAAGAAACAACGCTCCACACCCGAAGACTGAGAAAAATTAGCACGAAACACCTGACCCTCGGGAACGACCATACAAACAAGGTCCCCTCGAGAGTCCACAATCCGAGAACCACCAGGCCGAAACAACACCTCAAAACCCTCATCCAACAACCGGGACACGAGAAAGCAAATTGTACCCCGGCCGATTGAACAAGAGCAACACGCCTCAGAGTGATCTTGTCACTCACTTTTATCTCACCTTCTGAAAGCACACGCCCACGCCCATTGTCCCCAAAGGTGATGTACCTCTTCGTCACCACCGGGACAAGACTTGAGAACCACCCCCTGTCTCCGGTCATATGCCTCGAGCAACCGAGTCAATCAACCAAATGTTCTTCAAGTCTCCCACCCGAAATTCAAAAATAGGCACGTGAGCGAACAAACGACTCGGAAGATCGGGGTTAGCACCAAAGGAGGAAAACCAAATGCCGAGCCATTTGCTCGAAAGTGGGGTTAGCACCAACCAAAGCATCTCTCCTACCAAAACTACCTCCACGAACACCACCACGGTAACCACCCCGAGGGAACCACCCCTCTCGCCCGGAGGAGGACCAAAACCACGCAAGAAAGCCCGTGGAACGTCCTTCCTCTCCAACTCAACGCCACGACTCCTCCAATCCCCTTATTGAGCACGAGGAGGAGAACGCCTAGCAACCGACCACACCCGCACCCTTTCCCGGCCCAACCACCGAACCACGACCACCGAAACAACCCTCGGACTGTACGAGCTCGAAACCCGAACATCCGTCCGTCTGTGCCCGCACCGGTCCGGTCCGTGCCCCACACCGGTCCGACCGGGTGTGACACGGACGACAGCACCACCCGCGACCTTCTTCTCTCCCCAAGCCCGAACTCGTCCTCACAATAGCCTTGCCCCCGGGCATCCGCATACGAGGCTCAAGTACACCATCGGAAGGGTGGTACTTGTCCTTGTTAGCCCACTCCTTCTCCATTCTCTCCTCTCGCTTCCTCTTGAAGCAAAACTCCTCCTTATGGCCATCTCTCCCACAATAGCCACAATGGAACCTCACAAGCTTAGGCTTAGGCTTGGGATGTGGCTGCTCACTTGGTTTCTCCCCACTCAAACCCTCCACCGGTTTCTCACCACTAGCCTTCTCACTCTCCTTCCCAAAGAACACTTTCCCCGAAGTGCTCACAAACTTGATAGGCTTTTGTAGGTCATTTGTGGGTGTAGGAAACACGAGTGGAGCTGGGGTTGTGTCTAGTCGGTTCCTTAGATGGTTAGGTTTTGGTGGGAAATCATTTTTGTGGTGGGTTTTTGGTGGCTCCGGGATATTCTCTCCACTTCCCTCACCAACCTTGTTTGCCCCAAGCCCCTCACCATCTTGCCTCTTAAAGGCCTCGATCATCATCCTCAACTGAGGCTCGTGACCGGACAACTAACCCATCAACTTCCTCAAATCATCATTCTCAACCTGCAAACGATCAACATAATGTGCAAGCTCCAAATTTTTCAATGCATGCATTTCACAGGTAGAGCAAGATGTAGGCATGGGTTCCTTCAATTTAGCCTCGAGCGAACTAGTGTAAGCATGCATCTCATCAATCTTAGCATGCGAAACAGGGCAAGAAGTGCAAGCACCTAGCAAAGCGAGTCTAGACTTAAGCTCAGCCACTTCAACCCTAAGCACATCTAGTTCCTCACACTTGGAGGCATGCTTCTCTTTAAACAAAGCAAGATCGGCAAGGAATATGGA
Organism: Cenchrus americanus; assembly: GCA_947561735.1. Taxonomy (NCBI): domain Eukaryota; kingdom Viridiplantae; phylum Streptophyta; class Magnoliopsida; order Poales; family Poaceae; genus Cenchrus; species Cenchrus americanus. Next base: position 155,425,353 of record OX387242.1, on the reverse strand, counting down.
GCAATCAGCACAATCATTCTCATCGGAGACAACGGGGCTAGCCTTAAGCGAATCAATCTCAAGCTTGCTATCAAGCACTTGTGTCTCTAGCTCGGCCCACTCTAGTCCTAGCATCCTCGAGTGAAGCCCTAAGCTCTTTCCTCATTTTCTTGGCCTCTCTAAGCATGTCATCACGGTTATCAAGCAAAGAGCCAAGCCTCTCATTCTCCTGGCGCAAGAAGGGAAGCTCATCACGCACCTCGTCGTCGGACTCAGAGTCCGAGTCGCTCTGTGTGCTCTTCTTGCTGCCGGAGCTCAGCGCCATGGTGCAGAAGCCCTCTCTCGCGAAGCAGCTCAGCCCGCTCAGGTTCTTGGACGACTTCTTGTTCTTGCGGCGATCTCCGTCGTCTTCACTGCTACTCGAGCTCGAGGTGGAGTACGCGGAACTGGAGTCGACGTCGCTCGCTCCAACCATCGCTCGGGCCTTGCCTCGGCCCTCCTTCTTCCTCGATCGTCGCTCGTCCTTGTACTTGTTCTTGTGCTTGCTCTTGTGGTCGCGCCTCGAACGGTACTTGCCATCGTTCATCCTCGGCTTGTGCTTGTAGTTGTCCTTGTTCTCGGCCTTCTCGGGCGGTCGGCGACGAAGTGTCCCGGCTTGCCGCACTGGAAGCAAGTCCTCGTGTTCCTCCTCATGTTCACGCGGTTCTCGTGCGGCCTCTCGAACCGCCTCGTCAACGCCGCCGGCTCGTCCTCTCCAAGGTCATCAAACTCCTCATCCGGCATAGACATCAAAGAGGAAAACGAGAACATCTGGTGGATGGGTTAGAGTTAGTATTTCCTTTGGAACCACCAACGAGGGCAAGACTATGGGGAATCAGTCGGTCCCTCGAGCTTGGCAGTCATGCCCCTATCCACCTCAGCCCGACTTGAGCTTCGAGAACAGCTCGTTCACCGTCAGAGTATCATACCTCTCCGACTCGACTATGGCCTCGAACTTTCCGCCCCATATCGTACGATCCAAAGAGTGTAAGAGCTTGACCGCTCTATCATGATCATCGTACGGGAGCACGTCCACATTGGCCCTCATGTTGTTCACCACCACCGTGAACCCTGCGAAACAAGGCATCGATGGACTCACCGGGGAGATGAGTGAAGTTCTCGTACTCTCTCCGGTAGGTCGCATACAACCGTGCCTGAACCTGGGCGTTCCCAACATGAGCCTCCTTCAACACCGCCCAAATCCTACAAGCCAAGTGCTCGGTGTGCACCCGATCGAACTCAGGCTGACACAAAGCACGAAACAAGTAGTCGACCGCCTTATTGTTGGCGTCGAAGCTGTCCCTCGATCCTGGAGCGAGGAAATCAACCGGCTGGACATAGCTTGTGTCCACCGTGACATCGCAAAGGATCTTACCCTTTCCGCGGAGAAAAGCACCCATCCGCTTGCTCCACATCTGGTAGTTCTTGCCATCGAAGTGTGGAGGACCCGAACCCCGTTCCTGGTACGCCATCCTTGGATCTTAGACTGGTTAGAGTCAACAAAGACCCGAACCGGCTCGATACCACTTGAAGGACCGATACGGCGAACCGGAGAGGGGGGGGGAGTGAATGGGAGCCGATAAAAATTCTTCTCGAAGGAGATGAAAACTCCAACAAGACGAACGCGGCTTCCAACACACGTCTCCGACTCACTACCAAGGTTGGTCAAGCCCACGTAGCCACCGGAGTGCCACCGGACCTAGGAACCAACACGCAACCTTCCGACCCGAGAAACGCAGCGGAAAAACCAAACCTCGAGTCTACGAGACCCACACCGGTCGGACCAGGGTGAGCACCACCGGTCGGACCGGTCCCCGTTGGTGAAACCGAGCAACTTTCACTAAGTGGCTCTACACGGTCGACGGTGAGACACACCGGTCAGACCGATGGCAGCCTGAAAGCCCCCAAGGCACCAAACAGGCCAACCGACCACCAAACGGACCCAAATTCGAAACAGTAGCACCACGGGACAACAACGAACACACCAAGACGTTCACCCGAGCAAAATCCCACAGAGGGTTGCACCGGTCAGACCGGTCAAGAGCACCGGTCAGACCGGTGTAGCCTGGGCATATCGGAATGAACAGCACCCGCGGGTCAACTCCCCCAAATCCAAATCTCGATCTCCCGAATCGCTCCACGGACTTGAACAAGACTTTGGGGATATCATGAACACCTCATGAGGAGTTCATAGCCAAGTTTAATCCCACCAAAACTCGTCCAAAAAGGAGGAATCGAAGAAATCCCGCCGAAAGCACTTCCAACCCAAGAACTCAAGAAACCCCAAAATCGAGCACTTTTACTCACGGATTTGGGAGGGGAATCACAGCCCAAAGAACCACGAGGGGTTCCCACAAATTTCCCCCATCAAATCCCCAAGAGAAAAGCCCCGAAAACACCCCAAAGAAATCACGAAGAGAGGGCTCCGAAAATCACCACCAAGAACAACCGGGGAAAACACATCCAAACCTTGAGGAACCACGCCGAATCATCTATACATGAAACAAAGGTTCGTACAAGGTCTAGCAAGCCGCCCGATCATCCATCCCTCTCTACAAGATCTCTCCGTGAAGCTCTCTTGCTAGTCCTAGAGAAAACCTAAGGAAAAATAGGTGGAAAATAGGAAAACTAATGAGCTAGGGTTCCAAGAGTTGGCTGCCATCCTCTCACCTCTTGGGTTATATGGAGGCAACCGAATGTCTAGAATGCCCTTCTCTAACAACTAGGGATACAAGCCCCTCAAGGGCGGATTTGGAATTCTTGATGTCTTCACCATCGGACGGATGCCGGCGACCGCACCTCGCGTAGCCTCGACGCAAGCCATGCGATCCCGACGCTTGTCCTCCGCTTCGAAGATTCGGACCGCGTCGTCGCACACCGGTCGGACCGGTCCCCACCGTCGGACCGGTCCGTGCCGCTTCGCACCTCCGTCTTCGGTTCTCCGGTCTTGGCTTTGTGGATCAACCAAGGAACCCAGTGGTTTTCTGGTGAACCGCCGGAAACCCCGCGAACTCGGTGTAGCCTCCGCCAATCTCCACTCATGACTTGGCTCCCACGTAGTCCCGGCTCGACCTTGGTTTTGAGGCTCAACCAAGAAACCATCCACGACTTCATCTTCTTGTTCATGCCACCATGCGGCCCGCACTTGACCCCCGCCGGCCACCGGGTCCCTCGAACGAAGCCTACTTGTCTTCTCCACACCTGGAGGCCTCACCGGCAATGACCTTTCGCGCTTGTTCTTCACCTGCACCAACACGAGTCAAGCCGCAACCTGCACCTGCAATACTTAGCCAAGAATCAGTCCACACAACGTTGTCAATCACTCATCACACAAGGAAGCGACCATCCACCGGTCCTCGAACCACACATGGTCCTCATCGCGCCACGCCATGGCCCGGTATGCCAGCCAGCCGTCCGGCGTCCTGAGGGCGTCAGCAAGCGCGTCGAAAGCGCTGCACCGCTCCCGGAGCTGGTGGACCTCGGCGTTCACCCGTTCGAAGGCGTCGTACTTGTCATGGGCGCGACGCTCGAGCTCCTGGCACCCACAGAATCAAAACCCATAAGCGCTAAGACACGAAGGCAGCACGCAAAAACGAGAGATGAAAGAAAAACAGGCAACCATGCCCTACCTGGAAGACGAGCCATGCAGGGCCGCCATGGACCCGCAGCGCCTCGTTCAGCGCGCGGTTGAGCGTGGCGCCGTGGCTCCGGAGCTCGCCCCAGAGCTCCTGCTCCCCCCGGGCGTCAGCAAACGCAGGGGGATCGTCCGCAACCTCCTCCACCTGGGCGGAGCGGCCGGCGCGGGAGGACGAGGCCTCGGCGCCGTGTCCTCGGTCTCCCACCACCATGTGACCCTCGTGCCGCCTCACGAGGGCCCCCTCCTGGGGCTCGGGGGAACGCGTGGGGAAGCTGGCCCACTGATCCCACCCGGGCGGCAAGGAGTCGTCCGAGACCTCCACCACCTCCGCCTGCAGATCGCCGGCGGGTGCCGCCGCTTGTGCCGCCTCCACCGGCGCCTCCTCTTGCGCCTCCGTGGCCGCGGGCGCCGGCACGGCGCCGCGGCCACCACCTCTCGGGCCGTGCCGCCGCATCCACGGGCGCCGCCACGGGTTGCACCCGCTCCGCCTCCTCTGCGGCCGGCGCCACGGGCCGCGCCTCCGCGGCCGGCGGCCTCCGCGGGCTGCGCCTCCACCACGGCCGCCATCGCGACCTGCGTTCCCACGACGGCCGGCGCCGGCCGCTCCTCGGCGACCTCCGGCCGCGCCGCGGCGGGTCGATCCGCCGGCCGGGGCCTCGAAGCCTCGGCCGGGCTTTGCGAGCTCCCGCCCGCCGCCGTGCTTGTCCCCGGCCGCGACGCCCTCGACGAGCGCCGTCGGGTGGGGATGGACGCGTCCGTCCTCAGCACCTTGGCCGGTGCGAGAGGAGGCACGGTTGGCACCACCCTGCGCAGGCACAAACAAAGGGTTAGAACGCCTGATCATCGGCAAACCGAACCAAGCAAAGGATCGAGCCCCTTACCTCAAAGAGGAAAAGGCGCGCTTCCTTTTCCTCGAGGCCTCAGCGGACGAGGACGGCGCGGCTGGCACGCCCGCCGCCGCGCCTCCCCGACGGCGCCGCCGCGCGCGCGCGCGCGCCCGCCCGCGCGCGGGCACGCCCGACGCCGCGCCTCCCGAAAGCGCGCGCGCGCGCGCGCAGCACGCTCGCCCGGCGTGCGGGCACGCTTGCCGTAGCGCCTCCCCGACGATGCGCCGCGCGCGGGCACGCTCGCCTCGCGCGCGCGCGCGCGCTCGCCCCACACGCGGGGCACGCTTGATGCACGCACGGGCGCGCTCGCCGCGTGCGCCTCCGTGGCGTGCGCCGGCACCCCGCGCGCGCGCGCGCGCCCCGATGTCGATTGCCGGCGGCGGGCGCCGTTGCGCCCGCCCCGAGCGATGCCGCCCTCGCCGCCGGAGCCGGCTCCGGCGACGGAGGCGCAGGCGCCACCCTATCGGAGGGGGCCCTCCCCCTCGGCCTCTTCCTCTTCGTCCTCCTCCGAGGATGAGTACTCCTCGGACCCGGGCGGAGAGAGCCCCGGCTCTTCGCGCCGCCGTACTCCGCGTTCCGCCGGTCGCGGCGCGCTTGATGTCGCCTCGCGCGCTCCCTCTCGCGCGCCGCCCGCTCCTGCTCCCGCTGCTGTGCCGCCTGGCCGAGCGCGCGGGAGTCGGGGGTGGGCGGAACGGACTTTGAAGCCGTAAAGTTCACCAGCTGCATACGGGGACATCAAGGACGCGTCAGGAGGGCGAAGCGACACCAGGAACTAAAACAAGATCAAGAATCAAACTCACCAGCGGGCTGGTGGGGAGCATCTCGAGGTCCCATGGGGTCCGGTCCGGAGGCATCGGCACCCGGGTGTCGACGGCGCTCCGCGCCCGGGTGAGCGCATATGGCCGCTCGAGGGGCGTCGGGAGCATCCGCGACCTCGCCAGATCGACGGGGTTAGCCGCCTCTGTCATCTCGAAGATGTAGAGCGGCCTCTCCATCAGGGGCACGACCCGCCGGTGATGGAGGAAGGCGAGGACGCCCATCGCGGTCAGCCCCTGCGCCACCAGGCTCTGCAGGGCGGCCAAGACCGAGTCCTGCCGCCTCCGATGCTGGGGCGTGGACACCCCGTAGCCCCAAGAGTCGGGCTTCTCCTTGAACACCCGACCGGTGTAGGGGGGAGGCCGGGCTCGGCGTTGCGCAAGTAGAACCATCCCCGCTCCCGGCCCGGCGTTGTTCGACGTCATGGTGCAGGGGATGTAGACGTTCTTAAATTGCCCCCGCAGGGCAAGCGACATCCCGCCGGCGTGCACCGCGCGGCGGGTCCTCGGCTCCGTCGTGGGCTGCGTGAAGAGCTCCGCGCGGAAAAGGTGTACCCAGAGCTCCCAATTGACTGGGATCCCCAGGTACCCTTCGCAGACGCCCACGAACGTGGCCGCCTGCGAAATCGCGTTGGGGGCGAAGTTGTGCAACTCCACTTTGTAGTAGTGGCACATCGCCCGCATGAAGCGGCTCGCCGGCGCGTTGAAGCCGCGCTCGTGGTAGCGAATGAAGCTCACCACGTAGCCCTCCGGCGGGTTGGGCGCGCGGTCCCCCGCCGGCGGCACTATCCACTCCGCCGGGCGTCCATCTTCATTGGCCGCCAGCTGGCCGGCGGCGACCAGCTCGCCAAGGGCCAGCCGGGTCACTGACGTCCTCTCCCAAGTGTACGGCTCCAGGATCGTGAGAGGCTGAGGCGGCGCCATGAGAAGAAGGCAAAGGGAAGCGAGAGCGGAGGACAAGGAACGGAGGAAGAGCTCTAATGGCGACACCGCACGGTGGCAAAGGCGAGGCGAAGACGAAGGGGCAGGGGGCTGAAATGGTGAGGCGTTAAGGTAAAAAACCGCCGTCTCCCCCTCCCCTCAGATTTATAAGCTGCGGGCGAGCTCTCCGGGGTGGGCGTCCCGCACGCATTAACTGCAGGGAATCTTCCCTTCACGCCGACGGACGGGCCCCACCACGACCGCAGCGGCCACATCACCGCAGACGGGCCATCATCACGGCGAAGACCTGCAGGGACCGAGGCAAGCCGTCACGTCCCCCTGCCACGCCGCCCACTACGCGCGCGCGCGGCCGCAACGCCTAAAAAGGCGCGCCCACGTTGCAAAACCGCAGCCTCGACTGCGAGGCATTTAATGACCCGGTCCCTTGCCAAGCAAGGAGAACCCTCGAGCGGGGCGAACCCCTGGCTCGAAACAAAGACAGCCCTCGAAGGGATATCAACGTGAGAAGGCCGCCCGGGGCTTGCTTGATGTAAAGCAGGCACCACGGGAACCTATGCCACGCAAAACCCTCGAGCGGCACGAGCCCTTGGCCCAAGACGAAAGCAGCCCTCGAAGGGACATCGACGTGTGAAGGCCGCCCGGGGCCTGCTTGATGTAAAGCAGGCACCGCGGGTACCCATGCCACGTAAAACCCTCGAGCGGCACGAGCCCCTGGCTCGAGACGATGTCAGCCCTCGAAGGGACATCGACGTGAGAAGGCCGCCCGGGCCCCGCTTGATGTAAGCGGGGCACCGCGGGTACCCATGCCACGTAAAACCGTCGAGCGGCACGAGCCCCTGGCTCGAGACGATGTCAGCCCTCGAAGGGACATCGACGTGAGAAGGCCGCCCGGGGCCTGCTTGATGTAAAGCAGGCACCGCGGGTACCCATGCCACGTAAAACCCTCGAGCGGCACGAGCCCCTGGCTCGAGACAATATCAATTCTCTAAAAAGAGCACATGCGTGAGAAGGTCGCCCTGCTTGAAGTAAAGCAGGCACCGCAAGCACCCATGCCGCGATGTGCTACCAATCAGCGCCTCGAGGGCTGGCTCGCCCAGACCCCTCGACGGCCGCAAACGCAAAAGACGGGGCCGTCCAGGCGCGGCCCCGCACGGCCCTACTGATCAGAGGTTCGAAGCCTGACCCTCGACGGGTTCGAACAGGCGCCTCAGATCGCGAGTCGAGGGATGACAAGGGCACGCGCATTCGAGCCGTTCCTCGAGCCCGTCGGCTCGAGGGTGCCCCACATGTCGTGTTCGAGAGCCAGCGAGGGCAGCTAGCCGGGGGATCCCACCGAGGGAGAGCTTCCGCGCCCTCGGTCCCTATCGAACGGGACCGAGCCCCACCTAGCAAACCCACGCAAGCGCTTCCATGGACGTGTCTCTGGACCACGCAGCCTACCCTTATCGAACGGGGCATGGGCGTCCACTTGAACCACCCGCTAGCAGCTCGACGAGGAATCCGCAATTCGCGACCCGCCCGATGGGGGTTGCGGAAACCTCACCCTCCGTCCCGCGGAGGGACGGCGAGGGCGCGTGAGAAAACAAGTCGTAAAGCTCTACCCGATCGCCTCGAACGGGCCCAGGCTCGGGGGCTTGACGCACGGCTACACCTCCTTGAAATTGCACCCGCCGGAGACAGTACCAGCAGCGCGTGCGCCACCGAAGCCGGCTGAGACACCGCCGATGCCGGTTGGAACATGTGCCACGCCCTCTGATCAGTTCTCACGGTTAACCCCTGCAGAAGCATCCACGCTCCTGCAGGGCTTCGGGGGCTAGACCCGCGGGTCCGCTGACGCGGCCCCACGGAAAGCGTTCGCAAAACAAGGAGGGAAAAACGTCCTATCAGTAGGTTCCAGCATCTGCGGGAGCCTCAATGGCAAACCCGCAGATGCTCGGGGGCTACTGTCGGGGACAGCCCCAGGGGTCCCCTTTAACAACGGGGAAATCATCACTTAAAACCCGCAACAAAGCTAAACACGCATAGCCTAACCATGCAGGATACTGCCCACGCCGCAGGGACCCCGACGGCCCATCAAGGCGGCCCTCTTAGAGATCCCCTCGAGCAGGCTCCGCCTCGCTCGAGGACGCGCACCCCCTCGGGCGGGGCTCCGCCCCGTTCGAGGGGCAGCACTTCCCTCGGGCGGGCTCCGCCCCCGCTCGAGGGCTCGCTCCCCCTCGAGCGGGTTCCGCCTCGCTCGAGGGTATGTCCCGCCCTCGGCGGGGTCCGCCACGCTCGAGGGCGCCCCTCACGCGTGCGCCGGCCCCCGTACACGGGCATTTAACGCCCTGACACCGGCGGGACGACGCCATCATGCGCCCGGGGCTCGCGCCCCGGTGCCGCCGCACCAACTCCCCAGGGAGGAGCCCATCCCCATCACTGTGGGGAGGGACTGTGCAGCGCGGCCGGTGTCAGTCCCGTGACACCGCGCGCCTGCTCCAGTACGGCTAACGCGCCGAGCCCTCGAAGGGGGGCCGGTTGCACCCTCGATTCACTTTCTTGTGACCCTACAGGGTTAGGTGGAGGCGCTAGGCCGGTGGATCGCCATCCCTGCCACTGTAACAGCATGGCCGCCGCCCCCGCGTGTGCAGGCGCACGCCAGGCCCTGTAGCAACAACCCCAGCGCTGTGAAGTGCGTTGGGAAGGGACGCTGTTTTACCTACTCCTGTGCCCCGTACAGGCCAACGTCAGCACCTCCCCCGAGCCTATCAGAGGACGTCGCCACCAGCTGCCGCCCTTCTACCCTCGAACCGCCACTGTTCGGGTACAAGGTAGGCCATCATGGCCGGATCGCTGCGAGGATCGTCCGGACGGCCGCCCACTCTACAGCATAGCACGTCGTGCTTCCCCACGTAGCTAGATAGCGCGGCGCACATGTAATCCGCCTCCCCCTTGATCTATAAAAGGGGGGGCGAACCCCCAGCCGCGGGGAGAGACTCAATAGCATACGAGGCAAGAACACATCACACACCACGCACTCATTCTCCAATTCTCCCACAATATCTTCAGCCACTCCTCCAGGGACTTGGAAGCCACGCTTCCTCTCCCGCCTTGCTTGTAGCCGCCCCACTACAGGCACCCCCCGGTGCTAAGTAATATAGTGCCTTGAGCACGCCTCTGCTGGACATACGGCCCCCTCGGCCGGAACCAGGATAAAATCTCTGTGTCACTTGTTACTTAGCATCGACCATTGAGGGATAGACCTCGGCCCTTTCTACTGGTTAGTGTCGGGACCATATTCCGCACCGACACCTAATATCCCCAAAGTCTTGTTCAAGTCCGTGGAGCGATTCGGGAGATCGAGATTTGGATTTGGGGGAGTTGACCCGCGGGTGCTGTTCATCCCGAGTCGCCCGGAGCTACACCGGTCCGACCAAGTGCTCTTGACGCGTTCGACCGGTGCAACCCTCTCGTGGGATTTTGCTCGGGTGAACGTCTTGGTGTGTTCGCTGTTTTCTGGTGCTGCTGTTTCGAGTTTGGGTCAGTTTGGTGGTCGGTTGGCCTGTTTGGTGCCTTGGGGGCTTTCAGGCTGCAATCGGTCTGACCGGTGTGTCTCACCGGTCTGACCGGTGTAGAGCCACTTAGTGAAAGTTGCTCAGTTTCACCAGCAGGGACCGGTCTGACTGGTGGTGCTCACCGATCTGACCGGTGTTGGTCTGAAGACTCGAGGTTTGGTGTTCCGCTGCGTTCTCGGGTCGGAAGGGGTGTGTGTGTTGGTTCCTAGGTCCAGTGGCACTCCAGTGGCCACGTGGGCTTGGCCAACTTGGGTAGTGAGTCGGAGACGTGTGTTGGAAGCCGTGTTCATCTTGTAGGAGTTTCCATCTCCTTCGAGAAGAACTTTTATCAGCTCCCATTCACTCCCCCCTCTCTGGTTCGCCGTATCGGTCCTTCAACACCTCCCTTTCCGAAATGGTATCACAGGCTGGCCTTACCGAACAGGGTGAAAGTTCCCGCAGATTTCACGAAGTTTTCAGGGCAAGACGATACCAGTACTGTGGAACACATAGCCCGGTACCTGATGCAGCTTGGGGAGGCTTCTGCTGATGAGGCCTTCAGAATTAGATATTTCCCTTTATCATTGACAGGCCCAGCTTTGACATGGTTCACTTCTCTGCCTGCTCACTCAATCTGCTCCTGGAAGGATTTGGAGCAGAAGTTTCATGCTCATTGTTTCATTGGCAGTAACGAGAAAAAGATAATTGATCTAACTACCCTGAGGCAGAGGAACAATGAAACACCAATGGAGTTCTTCAGGAGGTTCAGAGAGATAAAAAGCATGTGTTTCTCTTTGAACATACCGGATGATCAATTGGTTGGTATGGTTGTAGCGGGGATGTTGCCAGCTATTCGGAAAAAGCTGTTCAGCATGGAGTTCGATAATCTTGGCCAGCTGTCGCACAGACTATCATTGATGAGCAACCAGGCTTATGGCTTCAAGGAAGACTCCAGATTTGTCAAACATAGTGACATAGCTGACATCTATAATCAATTCCTCAAAAGGGCAGATCAGGGAGAGGAATATGATGATGAAGAGGAAATAGCTGCAGCTGAAATAGTGTGGGGGCAAAGAGCCGTTAACAGTAAATCAGAGGTGGATTAAACAAGCTAAAGGCACCTATGATTTCGATGTGACTAAGGCAGATAAGCTTTTTGAGTTCCTCGTGAAAGAAGGCCGAATCAAGTTGCCAGATGGGCATTCCATGCTTCGGCTTGATGGAGTGAAAGAAAAGAGATACTGTGGGTTTCATGACAGGAATTCTCATCCATCAATGAGTGCAGGGTCTTTAGGATGAGAGTTCAGAAAGCTGTCCAAGAGGGTCATCTGAAATTTGATAATAGGATGAAATTGGATGGCAACCTTTTCCCCAGAACATGATTGGGTTCTCGGTCAACATGGTGACTGCTGAAGAGAAAGGAAAAGTGAAGGTTTTGACTTCAGCGAAGGGGAAGCAGGATGGCTCAGTTGAACCCGCTCGACAAGTAACATTTGAATAGGTCCACAAGGGAGAGCCTCGCTTTCAGAAAAGTCAAATTGAAGTGGGTGAATCCTCTAAACCCAGGGTAACTTCGCGTATTCTCCTCAACAAGTGGAAGCGTCAGTAAGAAAAGGAGCGCTACCAGAATCATAAGTATGAAGAGGAGAAACGGAAATACGAAGAAGAGATGTACAGGAAGGAACAAGAAGAGTATAAGCGAGAGCAAGAGCGTGCACATTGGGGATGTGCCTTCTTCAGACACTGCTGGAATGAGGGTTTGAAACTTCCCACACAAAATAACTACCCTGAATGCAGCGACAAGTATACTGAATATAGGCAGGATATTGCCAATCGCCAATCCATCCACGAAAGAATTGGAAGGGTGCATCCTAGTGATGGTCAGTGCTTAAAAATAAATAGAATTGATGATCAACCAAGGAAAAGGCATGCTGATCACAGGTGGGTTCATCACGAAGAAGAGGAAGATCATGAGTATGTCTGGCAGAAGTGTTGACGGTTAATAGTTGTATCAAAGTTCGTTTGTGACTTGCAAGCGGACAAGTCTCCCGTCGTAGTCAAGGGACCCTTCTTCCCTCGAGTGGTGAACCCAAGGTATCGAATCCGTGGAACAATGTGCAACGCAAGGATTCAATCTAGTAAAGCAAGGTAAAGCTATCTATTGAAGAACAAAGATGCATCTAATCTAAGATATGACCAAGTAAACGAATCTAATCTACTAAAGAGGTAGCAAGAGAAAGCAAGAGATAACCAATCTAGAGAATCTAGATCATGCTTATGTTGTAGCTCCAAACAAGATAGATGAAGATAGCAAAGCGAATCTCATTAAAAGCATCTTTAAATCGTGGCCTTCCCATCCGACTCCGAAAACATCCGCCTTTCGAGACCCCCGTTCTGTCACAACGTATCCCTATTCATGCGGGGAGCTTAGGGCGAGTTCGATAGAACAAGTTGAAATCACTTGGCCGGTCCGGTATGCACCTCTAGCCACCGCGGCTACAAGAGCACCCTATGTAATCTAGCTGCAAACTAGATCGTAGAAGAAGCAAAACCAAGAAGAAAACAAAATCATCGAGAAGGCACTTAATCGCTAGAAATCGGATTCACTTACAAACTTCACCATGAATGATTACATGAACAAGATCACCACCGGGCCCTCCCTCGATCTTGATCCTCGCTCCGAGCTCCGACGTGGTCTTCCATGCAAGGTTCCCACGTCGGCCGGTGGAAACCCTAGACAACTAGCACGACCCTCATCTTCAAGTTGGTGTCCCTCAAGCTTCTCTCGCTCCTCGGCGGCGGAATACGATCTCCGTTCGCGTGGCTCTCGGTCGGGGGGCTATTTATAGCCCGAGAAGCAATTAGGTCAAAGGAGAGGCCGATTGGGCCCCGAATTGGGCTGGGCCGACCGGCCGGGGCCGGCCGGCCCGGGCCCCGGTCGGCCCACCTCGCGGCTGCTTCGCCGGTGTTGCTTCCCACGTCTTCTAGATGTTCTCCCCTTTTGCATGTGGGCCCTTGACGTCGGTTTCTCTCCGAATTGGACTCAACTCCTTGTCTTGCAAGATTCAAGCACTTTTCTCGGTTTAGTCCTCGGAGTTTATCATCTTCTCGGGCTTGGTCCTTGGGCTCTTGGAGTCATGTTCACTTCATTGCTTGACTTGTATCGGGCTTCAAGGTCTTGTCATGAGGTGCTTAATGAACTTATCCCGGAAGTCTTGCTTTCAACGTTAAAACCCTGCGTAAACACATAACTCCAAAACCGACATGCACAAGTGAACTTGTTATACCACGGGGGTTAGTACCAATGAATAAGATACAAAAGTTATGCCAACACCGAAGGTAAACTCATGGCTAGGTTGACGGATTTTCACCGTCAACATCTCCCCCATGCTTAAACCTTGCTCGTCCTCGAGTAAGCCTTCGATGGATATCATTGTTGCCAAACAATGTTTAAACCTTGCACTTGATCATACATGAAAAAAAACATAATGCTCTCAAAAGTTTAATTCGTTAAAGTTCCATAATGTACTAGCCTTCACCTCTACGGAGGGTAGATTCTTATTAAGCTTATCCCACAAGTGTTAACATGCTCACAAAGTTTAAATAGATCTCAGAATTTTTGAAATAAAGAACGAGATAAAGAAAAGCTAAACCAAGTTCACAAATTTAAATCATCTTGTATATTGCTCATGAACTCTCATCTCACTTGTCTCTCAAGCCTATATATTCTACTCCTTTCCCTCTCATAACATATATGTGGTAGGCTTTATATGGAGCTTTGGGAAAGTTTAGTCCTAACAAGATTTTATAAATGAGGTGTTGTCAAAACAAGACAAGCTTCTCATGGTCTTACCGAGACTCGTCAAAAAGGTCATTGGAAAATAATGTTAAATCAAGGAGGGGAAAGAGAAAAATACACACACTTTAGATGAGTGGACATGTGCAAATGGCAAAGAGTGATCCCGAGGCACAAAGAAAGTCCTCGTTATCCGATTGCACATGGTTGGAAAATTGAGAATGGATCTTTTTATCTTGAAGCCTTGAATGCACTCTTAGAGAACCGGGGAGTTCACTTTACGCACAAAATATATATATTTTTTTTCTTTCTCATTCTTTTCTTTCTTTCATTCATTCATTTTTTTCTTGCCTCGTCATATATTCGGTCCATGACTTTCACAATGAAGTTTTGATTTTTTTGATACCTTGAAAGTCATGCATATCACCGGTTTTTTTTTCTTTCATCATTATATATTTTTTTAAAATACTCCCTTTTGAACTCTAAAACCGCACCGTACCTACCTCCTCCCCCATGCTTAGACGTTGCTCGTCCTCGAGCAAAGAGGCGAAAAATAAGGTAGGTACCGGAGATATTTTTCCTTGGAGAGATACTTGAAATCTTCAACGTTGGCACCGTCTTGCGATCTTCCTTGAATTGATGATCCATTCTCAACGATAGGTTGTGGTCAAGGAGGTAATCACAAAAGATGATATTTGGTTTAAGGGTGGATATCCGGCGAGGTTTGTGAGATCTCCGATGCGGGGATACACAATGCACGGATAAAAGGCTAGCACAAAGATAGATACGCAAAAACGAAATGACCAGCTTCTTAGTCTCGGGCCAGAGAAGTCATGGCCTGCAATAACTCACTCAAAAATAAATCTTGTACACTAAGGTTTATGCACTCAAATATATATAAGGCTCTGGATAGGTTGAGCAACACACAAGTGATATTTATGACAAGGTTAGCAATTTTTTTGAGCATAAAAGACATCTTTAATCTATTCATAACTTGAGAGCACATAAAACACTATGGGTCTTTATTTTAATCATAACCTCCGCTGAAGATTGAGCTAGCATTTAGATAATTTCAGATTTGTATTTTTAAGAGAGCACTAGTTCAAACATGCATAAATCAATTACAAAGATAAACAAAGCGGCAATTATAATCATATATCATCATGGCACAAACTTTGTAACTTTACCAAAGGTAAAAACTTGGTGGCGACATTATTCATGATGAAAATAAAAACTAAGATACATGCTGAAAAAAAAATTAAACTAACACACTTTCTGAAATTTAAATAAAAAAAACTGAAAACACTACGCAAACATAGGTGCAAACAATGCTGAAAATTAAAGAAAAGGCGGTAAAGGAAAGATAACTAAAGCTCCTCCTCTCTCTAATCTTCCGCCGGTGGTTGATATTGATAGTCTTGGTTGTTGTACCCTTACTTGTAATAGGAATGCACCACTCCTCCTATGAATCGTCTGACGGTGCTAGGTGAAGGTGTCCAAGCACATAAGCGACGTTTGCATTTCCTTCACCCATTTGGTTGGCATTGGTTTGGATGGCTGCAATAATTTGCATGTTCCTTGCAGCGTATCCTCCAATGGTGGCTCCATTTTGTTGTGGTTGAGGAAGGTGTGCAAATGGCTCCGCAAAGGCTACGTTGGGCACCGCAAAAATGGTGGGGGTATGGCTGCACCACTCCCCCATGCTTGCATTGGTACACCACCGTAGTAATTCGACGGCACCGGGGTTTCTCCCAATGGTGGGACATAATTTTGTTGTGCACCCCCTTCTTGGGTCGTGGAAGATCCTTCTCCTATAATTCTTCTCCTTTATTTTTTCTTCGCCGGCACAAGAAGTCCTTCCTCTAACCGATCTTCTTCCCCTCAAGAAAAGTCTTAATCTTCAATCCGGAAGGGGCAAATTCACCTAGGCCACTTGTAAGCCTCCTCTCTCATCTTCACTCTTATATTTTCCTTTCTTCATATATTCCTAGGGAAGTCCCGGGTAGGAGATGATTTGGGTTCCTTGCAATACCCGGTTTTAAAGAGATAGTCAACATGGAGAGGTAACAACCCGATCTCCCGAATCCGATGTTGCTCACAACACCACCGGTTGATCATAGGTGAGTAGGGTTGATTGGCTGCGAGTAAATCCAATTCAACTCCGTGTTGGTTATCTATGTCTCTCTTATTCTCCCCAAAAATCCACTTGCACAAAAGTGACACACTTGGATGATGGGGTTCGGATAGTATTTCTTCGTTGATGGTCTCTTCCCGTGATCATACTCCAAAAACCTTCCCATGTGCCTTCAAGCACATACTTGTTTCGGAGCTCCCTTTTGAAAATAGGAGACACTCGCCCATGGGTCTACGATACTAGACATGCAATCGTTTCGAACATGAAAACCAATCGATCTATCGGGGATTGTGTTGAATGGGTCCAAGGAAGCAAGTGGAGCCCTTACTCCCTTTACGGCATGGTTGCTAGCCTTAAGCATTAAAGTATTTTCAGCACAAGATGATAGATAGATAATCCAACAAAGTGTGATTACATCTCAAGATCGACTGCAACCCATGGATGAAAGGAGATTACCCCATCAAAGTGCTAGAAATAGCATCGTTGATCAAGGTTACCCTTCCGATGGTGTCTTCCTTCTTCTCCTCTTGTGGGCTCCCTCCAACGGAATGAGAGACTCAGCACTCCTTCATCAAGGGTATACGCCATGGTCATAAAAAAATTCCTAGGCGAATTCCTTGTGGGTGTTTGCCGACACTCCGTTAGAGAATTGCACCGGTGTCCCGTGTGAAACCCAATATGTGGAGAGCTTGGTCGTCGATGTCGACGTTCGCTACAAGCCTCTACTTAAGGCGAGCGAGCTTCTTCTCCTCCTCTGTCATGATGACATACCCTTCGGAATACCGCGGAGCGTATGGAGGTGGAGCGGATGATCGTGTCAAGTGGCGAGGTTGGACAGGCGGCTCCTCCATATGTTATTGAAGTTTGGTAAACCTAATAAACGAGTTTTGTGTGGCCCTCATGCCACCAAGGAGAAGAGTGTGGTTCCTCCTCGGCGGTGCCGTGTCCTCCTCCATACCCCGAGGAAACTCGGAAACCGAGTGCCTCCTCGAATAGGTTGTCGATGATGGCTTAGACGACGATGATCCCTTCTTCTTCGGTGAAAAGGCTTGTAGTTTTCTTCCATGATTGCAGCACTCTCCCTCACAAATAAATATCCGGGGTTTTCACCCGGTAACAAGGTACACAAATATTATTTTGGAGTCTGGACTTTGAGTGGATTAAGGATGTGGATTTTTTTTTTCTTGAGCTATCAAGCTTGGGAAGGTTGGCTATGTCTCACGGAGGTTTTGAGCACACAAACTTGAACACACAAACAAAGGAAGGAGAGGGAAGCTTGCTGCGCAGAAAACGGGAGCCGGGGGGGCTCCTTATGTAGGTGAGGCCGGCCTCGGTGCTCCTCCCCGTCTCGTCTTTCTTCGCACGATCATTTCGCCTCCGCAACTTTCCCCGCCCGCGTGCTCCACGAGTTGCACCGCCCAAACGCTCTCGTCCACTATTGGTCCTTCCACTTGATGCTTCATGTTTTGGGTCATGTCCATGCTCCCTAGCTCCACTTGCTTCACATGCCACCATGAAATTCCTACAAAGTTGATGCTTGCTGCCCACCATGCTTGTCCTTTGCATGTGGAATTGGTGAAAGTTGATGAAAGGGAATCCAATGGTGCATGCATGATTACTAGATTGCCTCCATTAAGGTGTGTTTAAGGTTAAGCACTCCTCTAATTCGAAATTTAAAATATTTTTCAGAGCCATGCAAGAGCTCGAACATAATTTTAGAGAAGTTTTTAAACCATTAAAAACAAATGCAAGTCGAAAATATTTTTTTATTACGTCGATTTCGGTCTCACCGGTATAGTTTGCCTTCATTAGTTGAGAGCAAGCTTTTCCCGGCTTGATCATGGGGGCATAGGTTTAGGTCCTAATTTTGATTAGATGAGAGAGATTTTGAATGAGATAAAAGTAAGTGAGGCTTAGAAAAATTCTAATCTTAGAGAAACCGAGGATATGGATTTTTAAACCAACCAAAAATCAAGTTTCTAGGTTCACGCGAGTCTCACCACATGCTGAAATTTAAATAACATCTAGATATAAATCGTGGCTCTACTCGAATGTTTTTAGCATGAAAAACAAGTCAACCACAACACCATAATGAGGGTGAAGGGTTGAGTTTGGTTCTGAAATTTTTCTTTTTGGTTGTGGTTTCTCGAAAAAGAAGCAAACAATCACATAGGATGGTTCATGTAAAGGGTTTATGATCAAGCAAAATATTCAACCAAGAATTATGTCTCTAATATTATTCAACCATTCTAAGTCTAAGGTTTTGCGTAGTAAAATTCAGAACTGAATTAAATTTAAAAAGACTTGAAAAACCTGGAATCGGGTTGTCCTCCCGTAGCTTATTCTTAACTTGACGAAACGGGTTGCCTCCCCGCCTAGCGCTTCGTTTATAGTCCATGGCTAGACTTCTTCACTTGATTACTCCGGATCAACGCTCTTTGTGGGCGTTGCAATCTTGGGTACCCACTTTGGCTTAGTCAATTTTTTTGGTCTTCACGAAGTGGCTTTGTCCTTTGGTCTTGACGGATGCAACATCTTCCTTGTGGCTCGGCATCTCGAACTCCGGTCCTTCGGTCGTGATCTTCATGGTCTCTAGTGTGATCCTTCATCTCTCCCGAATGAGTTTGAGTAGCCTTTCGCCGTCTTGGGACCTTGGAGTTGTCTCGGATATTCTTCTTTGTCACCAATCGGTTGTCCGGCAAGTTGTCCCACTTGCGTCTCTAACATCTTCATCACGATGAACACCCCGCATGTGGATCTTGCCTTGGTAGCCTTTAGGTGTTGAGCTTCTTTCTCCGTCTCCATCTTCTCCATCCTCGTTGATCTTGAACGGCCTTCCGGCGTCTTGACTTGGAGGGGGTGATTCCCTTGGAGATTTTGATGGTCCTTCGAGCTTGTGTTGCACGTCACCTTTGCCGTAAAGTTTTCCTGGATCATCCACAAAAAAGTTTGGGTTTCTTGGAGAGGTAGCCAACCATCTCCGGTTAGGGTTAGTGATAAAAGAAAAATCTAAACATAAGAACTAGGGTTAATCAAAGCTAGATTAGATTGACTCTTTTTTTTCTTTTTGAGGATGATCAAACATAAGAGATGCAAAAGAAAATCAAAAGAAAAGCTCGAAAGATAAGCGATACTAGATCGGATCTTGATTGCTTGTTCCCCGGCAACGGCGCCAGAAAAAGGGGCTTGTTGACGGTTAATAGTTGTATCAAAGTTCGTTTGTGACTTGCAAGCGGACAAGTCTCCCGTCGTAGTCAAGGGACCCTTCTTCCCTCGAGTGGTGAACCCAAGGTATCGAATCCGTGGAACAATGTGCAACGCAAGGATTCAATCTAGTAAAGCAAGGTAAAGCTATCTATTGAAGAACAAAGATGCATCTAATCTAAGATATGACCAAGTAAACGAATCTAATCTACTAAAGAGGTAGCAAGAGAAAGCAAGAGATAACCAATCTAGAGAATCTAGATCATGCTTATGTTGTAGCTCCAAACAAGATAGATGAAGATAGAAAAGCGAATCTCATTAAAAGCATCTTTAAATCGTGGCCTTCCCATCCGACTCCGAAAACATCCGCCTTTCAAGACCCCCGTTCTGTCACAACGTATCCCTATTCATGCGGGGAGCTTAGGGCGAGTTCGATAGAACAAGTTGAAATCACTTGGCCGGTCCGGTATGCACCTCTAGCCACCGCGGCTACAAGAGCACCCTATGTAATCTAGCCGCAAACTAGATCGTAGAAGAAGCAAAACCAAGAAGAAAACAAAATCATCGAGAAGGCACTTAATCGCTAGAAATCGGATTCACTTACAAACTTCACCATGAATGATTACATGAACAAGATCACCACCGGGGCCCTCCCTCGATCTTGATCCTCGCTCCGAGCTCCGACGTGGTCTTCCATGCAAGGTTCCCACGTCGGCCGGGGAAACCCTAGACAACTAGCACGACCCTCATCTTCAAGTTGGTGTCCCTCAAGCTTCTCTGCTCCTCGGCGGCGGAATACGATCTCCGTTCGCGTGGCTCTCGGTCGGGGGGGCTATTTATAGCCCGAGAAGCAATTAGGTCAAAGGAGAGGCCGATTGGGCCCCGAATTGGGCTGGGCCGACCGGCTGGGCCGGCCGGCTGGGCCCATTCGGCCCACCTCGCGGCCCTGCTTCGCCGGTGTTGCTTCCCACGTCTTCTAGATGTTCTCCCCTTTTGCATGTGGGCCCTTGACGTCGGTTTCTCTCCGAATTGGACTCAACTCCTTGTCTTGCAAGATTCAGCACTTTTCTGGTTTAGTCCTCGGAGTTTATCATCTTCTCGGGCTTGGTCCTTGGGCTCTTGGAGTCATGTTCACTTCATTGCTTGACTTGTATCGGGCTTCAAGGTCTTGTCATGAGGTGCTTAATGAACTTATCCCGGAAGTCTTGCTTTCAACGTTAAAACCCTGCGTAAACACATAACTCCAAAACCGACATGCACAAGTGAACTTGTTATACCACGGGGGTTAGTACCAATGAATAAGATACAAAAGTTATGCCAACACCGAAGGTAAACTCATGGCTAGGTTGACGGATTTTCACCGTCAACAAGAAGGGACAGTGGTGTCCACCTGGTTTGAGAAGAAGCCAAAAGAGAAGGGTTCTGCGCTTGAGGAATCAGGAGCTGAAGCAGGCAGGAATCAAGAGGAAACAGGTGTGGCGCCCAAAAGATAAGCCTGACGGATCTGGTCGTTCAGCTCCTACATGCATGGTATGTTTCTTGCCAAATGAATTCATGGCTCCAGCTAATCAGATTGTGTAGGAGGAGGTATCGCCAGACATTGATGAGGCTAAGCAATTTGGGCTAACGGCACAATTAGTGTTGGCCAAGCAAGCTACTTTTGACAAGACAGCCAAGAATCAGCACATGAGACTGCTGTACTGAAGGAACAGATGGCGACTAGAGAGGGGGGAGTGAATAGGAGCTGGTAAAAATTCTTTCCAAAGAACCCGGCCTATACCCTAGTCAAACCCCGGTCACACACGAGTGATGGATCGAATCACACACCAATCGCCAAGACCACGAGGTTATGGATCAACCTCTAGCCTTAGGAACGATTCCTTGAAGCACACGCGGAAGCACGAAAGAAGGAGGGGAGGAATCGAACCAAGAGGCAAAGCGCACAGGCTCTGGCGGACCGTCCGGCCAGGAGGGGCGGACCATCCGCACTGGCCTCATGGACCGTCCGGCCTGATGCCACAGACCGTCCGCGCCAACCCTACGGACTTTCCGGCCCTACGCCGCGGACCGTCCGTTAAAGCACACAGAACCACCAGAAGCGACCCGAGAAAAACGGACCGTCCGCCAAGGCCGGGCGGACCGTCCGCGCGGGTCACGGACCGTCCGCTACTTAGGCTCGGACCGTCCGCAAACCAGCTGCAACAAAAACCAAAAGCCAAACCGGATCGAAAGCAAGGACGCACAAGAACACGACGAACACGCGACGAACCCTAGCCGCGCGGACCGTCCGCCAGCACCCCGCGGACTGTCCGCCAGGTGCGGACAGAGCAGAAAACGCCCGACCCCGAAAGTCAACTCCCCCAAATCATCATCGGATTTCCCAAACGGTTGAAGCTATGGAGACAAGGGTTTGGTGACTTGAAAAGCGTCACACAAGGATGATATAGCCCAAAAATCTTGCCTCCTAACTCCCTAAATCACCGGGAATCGCGATTCCTTTGAGCACCACCAAAAACTAGAGCACCGAACGAAAAACTTCGAATCCAAGTGGTTTCCCGGCGTTTGAGGGCACAAGATCAATCACAAAGATGCACGAGACATCTATCCATGTATCCCTCAAAGAAATCCAGGGAGAAACCCACTCAAATCCGCGGAATCACACGGAGAACAAAGGCACGAAAACAAGCACAAAAGACCACGAAAAACACAACCCCGAATCTTCTATACAAACCAGGAAAGATTCACAAGGTCTAGCATGCCGCCCTAGCATCCATCCCTTTCAACAAATCTCTCATGAAGCTCTCATGCTAGCCTAGAGAAAATGGAAGAAAAATAGCTACGAATATTACAAATGGGAGGGAGGAAATGAAACCCTAAGTCGCGCAGAGACAGAGAGCCATCCACACACACTCATGGCTTATATATCAGGTCCCGCCGGAGTGGTAAATGACTCGACTACCCCTAACTTAACTACTGGCGATACAACCCACGTAGGGGCATTTAGGTAATGTTTGTGGGTCTTGCCATCGGACGGCCACGCCTTTGCCGCACCCCGCGTCCTCCCGACGCGAGCCATGCGATCCCGCCGCGTGTCCTCCGCCTCGAAGCTTCCCGACACGCCCGGATCTCGTCTCCGTCGTGTTGGGCCCTCGGACTTGGTTTTGAGGCCCAAACCAAGAAACCGCCTGCCGATGGTTTTGTGGGCAAACCACCAAACCCCGCGTGCCCGGTTCGGCCTCCCGCCAAACCACTTGACTCGACCGCTACCGTGCACCGGCTCGATTGTCCATGACTTCGTCTTGCTTGTGTCGCCACCATGTGGCCCGCACCCAGTCCCGCTGTCCACCGGGTCCCTCGAACCGAGCCTACTTGTCTCTCCATCTCCCGGAGGCCCTTCAAGGATGAAGACCTTTCGCGCCCGTTCTTCACCTGCAACAACACGAACTAGGCCGCAGCCTACACCTGCGCACTAAGCCAAGAGTCAGTCCAACACCTGTTGTCAATCACTCATCACTGAGGAGCGGTCATCCATCGACCACTGGGACGCTCCTGGTCCTCATGTACTTAAGAGGATACGTCAATGGGAAGCCATTGACCAAGATGTTTGTTGATGGTGGAGCTGCTGTCAATGTGATGCTGTACACTACGTTCAGGAAGCTTGGCATGGGCCCTGGAGATTTGACGCCAACAAGCATAGTTCTGAATGATTTTGCTGGAAATCCTTCAGACACCAAGGGCTGTGTGCATGTGGATTTGATGATTGGGTCTAAAACTCTGCTTACGACCTTCTTTGTCATTGAAAGCAAAGGGGCATATAGCTTGCTGCTTGGAAGAGATTGGATCCATGCAAACTGCTGCATTCCATCTACTATGCATCAATAGCTTGTTCAATGGGTAGATGATGATGTAGAAGTCGTTCAAGAAGATGATTCAGTAAGCGTGGCTAACGTGGAACCAGCCTTCTCGGAGTATCAAGGTATAGATTGCTTCTCAGGCAAGGACTGGGGTGAAGGTCCTGTTGAACCAGTCAGCTGTGATCAACAGCCGATTCAAGTAGTCGGCTCTTATAGTAATTTTGAATGGAGAAACCAATTGATGGAACTGATGGGAAGTTGGGACGTGGATTTATGTCGGCTGACGAACTGGAAGAAATAGATATTGGCGATGGTGACAAGCCAAGACCAACATTTATACGTGCTAACTTCAATTCAAGTTTCAGAGAGGAGTTGATTAAGCTACTAAAAGAATACAAAGATTGCTTCGCTTGGGATTATTCGGAGATGCCTGGTTTGGATCGTTCCATCGTTGAGCATCAGTTGCCAATCAAGCCTAGTTTTAGGCCTTATAAGCAACCTCCCCGAAAGATCTACAAGGATGAAGTATTGGCCGATGTGAAAAAAGAAGTTGAGAGATTAATAGAAGCAAATTTCATTCGGCCATGTAGATATGCAGAATGGATCTCTAATATTGTTCTTGTTTACAAGAAAACAGAAAAATGAGGGTTTGTATAGGCTTTAGAGATCTAAACAGAGCTACACCCATGGATGGATATCCAATGCCTGTTGCTGACTTGTTGGTTGATGCCGCTGCTAGACATAAAGTTATTAGCTTCATGGATGGCAATGCAGGGTACAATCAAATTTTTATGGCAATAGAAGATGTATCAAAAACAGCCTTTAGATGTCCTGGGCATATAGGCTTGTTTGAGTGGATTGTCATGACATTTGAGTGGAAGAATGCTGGTGCAACTTATCAAAGAGCCATGAATTATATTTTTCACGAGTTGATCGGCAAAATTGTGGAGATATATATTGATGATGTCGTGATAAAGTCATTGGATCATGAATCACATTTGAATGATGTGAGGAAAACTTTAGAGTGCACTACTAAACAATGGCTTAAGATGAACCCGAACAAGTGCGCTTTTGGAGTTTCGGCTGGAGAGTTGCTGGGAGTTTTGGTACATGAAGGAGGAATAGAAGTTGGCAAAAAGAGCATGAAAGATATTGATGAAGTTGTTCCTCCAACCAATCTTAAGGAATTGCAATCATTGCTTGGCAAAATCAATTTTGTGAGAAGATTCATTTCAAACTTGTCACAAAAAGTGTTGCCTTTTTCTCCACTATTAAGGATCAAAAAGGATCAGAAGTTTGTATGGGGTGACGAACAACAAAAGGCTTTCAATGAGATCAAGGAATACATGAAGGAACCACAAGTATTGGTACCTCCACAATTGAACAAGCCTTTTAAGTTGTACGTGGCGGCCGATGCCCAAACCATTGGATCGGCCCTCATACAAGAATTTGAGGGAAAGGAAAGAGTAGTTGCATACCTTAGCCGAAAATTGCTTGATCCCAAAACAAGATATTCTGCTGCAGAGAAGCTTTGCTTGTGTGTTTATTACTCATGTACAAAGTTTCGGTACTATTTGTTGAAAGCCGAATGCATTGTATATTCAAAATTTGATGTAATTAAACACATGTTGTCTATGTCAATTTTGAATGGAAGGACTAGCAAGTGGATTTTAGCTTTGTCTGAGTTCGAATTAAGGTTTGAATCGGCAAAAGCTGTTAAAGGACAGATTATTGCTTATTTCATTACTGAACATCGTGATTCATGAATTAATTTACTAGAGATTACTCCTTGGGATTTGTTCTTTGATGGATCTTCATGTGGAAAAGGTGGTGGAGTCGGAATTTTTTTAATTTCACCCAGGGGAGAGATGTTTGAATTTGCTATTCCTATTCAACCTACTGCACAAATAATCAGGCTGAGTATGAAGCATTACTCAGAGGGCTTCAGTACTTGAAAGAGGCAAAGGCTATTTCAGTTGAGATTTTTGGAGATTCAGAGCTAGTTATAAAACAATTGAATGGCCAATATGAGTGCAAAAATGATATCCTGTGGAATTACTACGAGGAGTGCAAGGAAATCCTGAAGAGTTTTCAGTTAGTGATTCTGCAACATATTCCTAGAGAAAACAATGAAGAGGCAAACAGGTTAGCTCAAAGTGCTTCAGGTTATAGAGAGAATCAAGAAGTGTTTGCCATCAATGTATATTCTTTTGGGAGTGATTTAGTAGAAGATGATTGGAGAAAAGAAATTGCTGATTATTTGGAGAATTCATCCCGAAAAGTCTCTAGGAAGCTCAGGTATAAAGCTATAAAGTTTGCTCTTCTTGATGGGCGTTTGTATTACAAATCATTAGATGGGGTGTTACTACAATGTCTGGGTCAAGAAGAAGCAAAGAGGATGATGAGTGAAGTGCATGATGGGCTGTGTGGAGCAAATCAGTCGGCTTACCGAATGAAGTGGGTCATTAAGCAAATTGGATGTTATTGGCCGACAATGCTGGAAGATTGCTTTGAGTATTACAAAGGGTGTCAAGATTGTCAAAAGTTTGGAAATATATTTAGAGAGTTCCAGCATTAGCTTTGAATCCTATTATCAAGCCATGGCCATTTAGAGGATGGGGCATAGACTTGATTGGCCAAATAAATCCTCCATCTAGCAAGGGGCATAAGTTTGTACTTTTAGCAACAGATTATTTCACTAAATGGGTTGAGGCAATTCCATTGAAGAAAGTGACATCAGAAAATATGATTGAGTTTGTCAAAGAGCATATTATTTACAGATTTGGAATTCCTCTAATAATTACAACCGATCAAAGGACTCAGTTTACATCTTCGGAGTTCAGAGAATTTGCTGAGAGTATGGGGATCAAATTGTTAAATTCTTCTCCTTATTATGCCCAAGCTGATGGTCAGGCAGAGGCTTCTAACAAAATCATGATCATGATTATACAAAAGATGATTGATCAGAAGCCAAGAAGGTGGCGTTCAGTACTCAATGAAGCCTTGTGGGCTTACCGAATGGCTCCTCATGGGGCTACACAAACATCTCCTTATGAGTTGGTTTACGGGCATCATGATGTTTTGCCATGGAAGATGCAATTAGACTCAAGGAGAGTAGTTTTGCAAAAGGATTTAAGTTCCAAGGATTACAACGAATTAATGATGAACAAATTAGAAGACTTGCATATGATTCGTCTTAAAGCCTTGGAGAATATTGAGAAAAACAAAATGCGAGTTGCTAAATATTACAACAAGAAGGTAAAGGTCAAGCAATTTGCAGAAGAAGATTTGGTTTGGAAAGCGTTATTGCGGATTGGAACTAAGTACAGCACGTTCGGCAAATGGTCCCTGAATTGGGAAGGTCCTTTTCGGGTGGTTAGGTGTACACCTGGAAATGCGTACATCTTGAAAACTTTACTAGGAGAAGAGTTCACTGCTGCTATAAACAGGAGATACTTGAAAAAATATTATCCTAGTATTGAAATTGATCATTGATTGCTATTACAAGCATCAGAAACACGGAAATAACCGGCATTCGGGAAAGAATCCGCCTTCAGAACAAAATTCTTGATAAAGGGAAATGGCCAATACTAAAGTGTATTGCCCTGAGCACGAAAATGTTCTACATTACAAACATTCTTGCAGGTTCCTTTATTGGCAACACAACTGCTTAAGATTACAAAAAAAAGGCCTGCAGGAAGCATGATGCCTGGAGGAAGAAGCGAAAGTATGCTTCATTTCTTTGGTTCCGCGTTTTTCCTCTTCAGTTCTTCCCTCTTCAGCTGCTCCAAGACCACCGTGACGGCAACGTAGAAGCCTTGGGAGTTGGTGTGTTCTGCAGCTTCCATCAAGCTGTCCCAGGAGGCCTTCAGGTTGTTGTACCTGTCGGACACATCTGAAGAGGGAGAACAGATTATTGTCAAACATGGGATCTGATTTTGAACGTGAGATTCAAACGAGGGTGAAGATCTTACCGCCTACTAGCGCCTTCAAGCTCATGCGGCGTTCCCGTTCGGCACTGCAACGGGCGGTGATGTCCCGCAGGTCATGTTCTAGACGCTGGATGCGACGACGCAGTTGGTGATTGGTCCTCTGTTCCGGCGTGGTGTCTTCTTCTTCATCCGAAGAGTCGGAGAGGATGTACTCAGGGCTTTCTTCAGTACCGAAGATTTCCTCTGGTAGCAGATCAAGGCTGAAATCTGAGGACCATGTGTGGTTCGAGGACCGGTGGATGGTCGCTTCCTTGTGTGACGAGTGATTGACAACATTGTGTGGACTGATTCTTGGCTAAGTAATGCAGGTGCAGGTTGCAGCTTGACTGGTGTTGGTGCAGGTGAAGAACAAGCGCGAAAGGTCGTCGCCGATGAGGCCTCCAGGTGTGGAGAAGACAAGTAGGCTTCGTTCGAGGGACCCGGTGGCTAGCGGGGTCAAGTGCGAGCCGCATGGTGACATGAACAGCAAGATGAAGTCATGGACAGTTTCTTGGTTGAGCCACAAAACCAAGGTCGAGCCGGGACTTCGTGGGAGCCAATTCAAGAGTGCTGATTGGCGGAGGCTACATCAAGTTCGCGGGGTTTGCGGTGGTTTACCAAAAAATCATCATGTTACTCGGCTGAGCCACAAAGCCGAGGCCGAAGACCGGGCGTGGCTGTCTGGTCGAAACCGGCCTGACCGGTTTGGAGAACTGGTCTGACTGGTTTAGGGTCGCTGGGCGCCGGAAGCTTCGAGGCGGAGGACACGCATCGAGATCGCAAGTCTTGCGTCGAGGCTAAGCAGGGTGCGATCGCCGGGCATCCGTCCGATGGAGAAAATCTGAAAAATTCCAAAACCACCCTTGAGGGGCTTGTATCCCTAGTTATTAAGTAAGGGTATTTTAGACTTTCGGTTGCCTCCTATATAACCCAAGAGGTGAGAGGATGGCAGTCATCTCTTGGAACCCTAGTTCATTTGCTTTCCTATTTTCCCTTCATATTTTTTCATAGGATTTCTAGGACTAGCTTGACAGCTTCATGGTGAGATCTTGTTGAGAGGGTTGGATAATGAGGACCATGTGTGGTTCGAGGACCGGTGGATGGTCGCTTCCTTGTGTGATGAGTGATTGACAACGTTGTGTGGACTGATTCTTGGCTAAGTATTGCAGGTGCAGGTTGCGGCTTGACTCGTGTTGGTGCAGGTGAAGAACAAGCGCGAAAGGTCGTTGCCGGTGAGGTCTCCGGTGTGGAGAAGACAAGTAGGCTTCGTTCGAGGGACCCGGTGGCCGGCGGGGGTCAAGTGCGGGCCGCATGGTGGCATGAACAAGCAAGATGAAGTCGTGGACGGTTTCTTGGTTGAGCCTCAAAACCAAGGTCGAGCCGGGACTACGTGGGAGCCAAGTCATGAGTGGAGATTGGCGGAGGCTACACCGAGTTCACGGGGTTTCCGGTGGTTCACCAGAAAACCACTGGGTTCCTTGGTTGATCCACAAAGCCAAGACCGGAGAACCGAAGACGGAGCGGCAAGGCACTGGGACCGGTCTGACCGGTGGGTCTGACCGGTCTGACCGGTGGGGACCGGTCTGACCGGTGAGGAGCACCGGTCTGACCGGTGTGCGACGACGCAGTCCGGAATCTTCGAAGCGGAGGACACGCGTCGAGATCGCATGGCTTGCGTCGAGGCTACGCAGGGTGCGGTCGCCGGGCATCCGTCCGATGGTGAAGACATCAAGAATTCCAAATCCGCCCTTGAGGGGCTTGTATCCCTAGTTGTTAGAGAAGGGCATTTTAGACATTCGGTTGCCTCCATATAACCCAAGAGGTGAGAGAATGGCAGCCAACTCTTGGAACCCTAGCTCATTAGTTTTCCTATTTTCCACCTATTTTCCTTAGGTTTTCCTTAGGACTAGCAAGAGAGCTTCACGGAGAGATCTTGTAGAGAGGGATGGATGATCGGGTGGCTTGCTAGACCTTGTACGAACCTTTGTTTCATGTATAGATGATTCGGCGTGGTTCCTCAAGGTTTGGATGTGTTTTCCCCGGTTGTTCTTGGTGGTGATTTTCGGAGCCCTCTCTCGGTGATTTCTTTAGGGTGTTTTCGGGGCTTTTCTCTTGGGGATTTGATGGGGGAAATTTGTGGGAACCCTTCGTGGTTCTTTCGGTTGTGATTCCCCTCCCAAATCCGTGAGAAAAGGTGCTCGATTTTGGGGTTTCTTGAGTTCTTGGGTTGGAAGTGCTTTCGGCGGGATTTCTTCGATTCCTCCTTTTTGGACGAGATTTGGTGGGGTTAAACTTGGCTATGGACTCCTCATGAGGTGTTCCTGATATCCCCAAAGTCTTATTCAAGTCCGTGGAGTGATTCGGGAGATCGAGATTTGGATTTGGGGGAGTTGACCCGCGGGTCTTGTTCATCCCGAGTCGCCGGTGCTACACCGGTCGACGGTGCTCTTGACCGGTCTGACCGGTGCGAGCTCTTGTGGGTTTTTGCTCGGGTGAACGTCTTGGTGTGTTCGTTGTTGTCCTGTGGTGCTGCTGTTTCGAGTTTGGGTCCGTTTGGTGGTCGGTTGGCCTGTTTGGTGTCTTGGGGGCTTTCAGCTGCCATCGGTCTGACCGGTGTGTCTCACCGGTCTGACCGGTGTAGAGCCACTTAGTGGAAGTTGCTCAGTTTCACCTGCAGGGACCGGTCTGACCGGTGGTGCTCACCGGTCTGACCGGTGTGGGTCTGTAGACTCGAGGTTTGGTTTTTCCGCTGCGTTTCTCGGGTCGGAAGGTTGCGTGTTGGTTCCTAGGTCCAGTGGCACTCCAGTGGCTACGTGGGCTTGACCAACCTTGGTAGTGAGTTGGAGACGTGTGTTGGAAGCCGCGTTCGTCTTGTTGCGGTTTTCATCTCCTTCGAGAAGAATTTTTATCGGCTCCCATTCACTCCCCCCCCTCTCGGTTCGCCGTATCGGTCCTTCAAGTGGTATCGAGCCGGTTCGGGTCTTTGTTGACTCTAACCGGTCTAAGATCCAAGGATGGCGTACCGAGAACGGGGTTCGGGTCCTCCACACTTCGATGGCAAGAACTACCAGATGTGGAGCAAGCGGATGGGTGCATTCCTCCGCGGAAAGGGTCAGCTGCTTTGGGATGTCACGGTGGACACAGGCTATGTCCAGCCGATGGATTTCCTTGCTCCAGGGTCGAGGGACAGATTCGACACCAACAATAAGGCGGTCGACTACTTGTTTCGTGCTTTGTGTCAGCCGAGTTCGATCGGGTGCACACCGAGCACTTGGCTTGTAGGATTTGGGCGGTGTTGAAGGAGGCTCATGTTGGGAACGCCCGGGTTCGAGCACGGTTGTATGCGACCTACGGAGAGAGTACGAGAACTTCACTCATCTCCCCGGTGAGTCCATCGATGCCTTGTTTCGAGAGGTTCACGGTGGTGGTGAACAACATGAGGGCCAATGTGGACGTGCTCCCGTACGATGATCATGATAGAGCGGTCAAGCTCTTACACTCTTTGGATCGTACGATATGGGGCGGAAAGTTCGAGGCCATAGTCGAGTCGGAGAGGTATGATACTGCGACGGTGAACGAGTCGTTCTCGAAGCTCAAGTCGGCCGAGGTGGATAGGGGCATGACGACCAAGCTCGAGGGACCGATCGATTCCCATAGTCTTGCCCTCGTTGGTGGTTCCAAAGGAAAGACTAACTCTAACCCATCCACCAGGATGTTCTCGTTTTCCTCTTTGATGTCTATGCCGGATGAGGAGTTTGATGACCTTGGAGAGGACGAGCCGGCGCGTTGACGAGGCGGTTCGAGAGGCCGCACGAGAACCGCGTGAACATGAGGAGGAACACGAGGACTTGCTTCCGGTGCGGCGGCAAGCCGGGACACTTCGTCGCCGACCGCCGGGGAGAAGGCCGAGAACAAGGACAGCTACAAGCACAAGCCGAGGATGAACGATGGCAAGTACCGTTCGAGGCGCGACCACAAGAGCAAGCACAAGAACAAGTACAAGGACGAGCGACGATCGAGGAAGAAGGAGGGCCGAGGCAAGGCCCGAGCGATGGTCGGAGCGAGCGACGTCGACTCCAGTTCCGCGTACTCCACCTCGAGCTCGAGCGGCGGCGAAGACGAGGGAGATCGCCGCAAGAACAAGAAGTCGTCCAAGAACCCGAGCGGGGCCGAGCCGCTTCGCGAGAGATGGCTTCTCGCACCATGGCGTTGAGCTCGGCGGCAAGAAGAGCACACGGAGCGACTCGGACTGTGAGTCCGACGACGAGGTGCGTGATGAGCTTCCCTTCTTGCGCCAGGAGAATGAGAGGCTTGGCTCTTTGCTTGATAACCGTGATGACATGCTTAGAGAGGCCAAGAAAATGAGGAAAGAGCTTAGGGCTTCACTCGAGGATGCTAGGACTAGAGTGGCTGAGCTAGAGACACGGGTGCTTGATAGCAAGCTTGAGATTGATTCGCTTAAGGCTAGCCCCCGTTGTTTCGATGAGAATGATTGTGCTGATTGCTCCATATTCCTTGCCGATCTTGCTTTGTTTAAGGAGAAGCATGCCTCCAAGTGTGAGGAACTAGATGTGCTTAGGGTTGAAGTGGTCGAGCTTAAGTCTAGACTCGCTTTGCTAGGTGCTTGCACTTCTTGCCCCGTTTTGCATGCTAAGATTGATGAGATGCATGCTTACACTAGTTCGCTCGAGGCTAAATTGAAGGAACCCATGCCTACATCTTGCTCTACCCGTGAAATGCATGCATTGAAAAATTTGGAGCTTGCACATTATGTTGATCGTTTGCGGGATGAGAATGATGACTTGAGGAAGTTGATGGGTTGGTTGTCCGGTCACGAGCCTCAGTTGAGGATGATGATCGAGGCCTTTAAGAGGCAAGATGGTGAGGGGCTTGGGGCAAACAAGGTTGGTGAGGGAAGTGGAGAGAATATCCGGAGCCACCAAAAACCCACCACAAAAATGATTTCCCCCCAAAACCTAACCATCTAAGGAACCGACTAGACACAACCCCAGCTCCACCCGTGTTTCCTACACCCACAAATGACCTACAAAAGCCTATCAAGTTTGTGAGCACTTCGGGGAAAGTGTTCTATGGGAAGGAGAGTGAGAAGGCTAGTGGTGAGAAACCGGTGGAGGGTTTGAGTGGGGAGAAACCAAGTGAGCAGCCACATCCCAAGCCTAAGCCCAAGCTTGTGAGGTTCCATTGTGGCTATTGTGGGAGAGATGGCCATAAGGAGGAGTTTTGCTTCAAGAGGAAGCGTGAGGAGAGAATGGAGAAAGAGTGGGCTAACAAGGACAAGTACCACCCTTTCGATGGTGTACTTGAGCCTCGTATGCAGATGCCCAGGGGCAAGGCGACTGTGAGGACAGTTCGGGCTTGGGGAGAGAAGAAGGCTGCGGTGGTGCTGCTGCCCGGGTCACACTGCCGGTCGGACGGTGTGGAGCACGGTCGGACCGGTGCGGGCTGGACGGAGCCGTGTTCGGGTTTCGAGCTCGTACGGGTGCGAGGGTTGTTTCGGTGGTCGTGGTTACGGTGGTTGGGCCGAAAAGGGTGCGGGTGGTCGGTTGCTAGGCGTTCTCCTCCTCGTGCTCAATACGGGGATTGGAGGAGTCGTGGCGTTGAGTTGGAGAGGAAGGACGTTCCACGGGCTTTCTTGCGTGGTTTTGGTCCTCCTCCAGGCAGAGAGGGGTGGTTCCCTCAGGGTGGTTACCGTGGTGGTGTTCGTGGAGGCAGTTTTGGTAGGAGAGATGCTTTGGTTGGTGCTAACCCCACTTTCGAGCAAATGGCTCGGCACTGGTTTTCCTCCTTTGGTACTAACCCCAGTGCTGAGTCGTTTGTTCGCTCACGTGCCTATTTTTGAATTTCAGGTGGGAGACTTGAAGAACATTTGGTTGATTGACTCCGGTTGCTCGAGGCATATGACCGGAGACAGGGGGTGGTTCTCAAGTCTCGTCCCGGTGGTGACGAAGAGGTACATCACCTTTGGGGACAATGGGCGTGGGCGTGTGCTTTCGGAAGGTGAGATAAAAGTGAGTGACAAGATCACTCTGAGGCGTGTTGCTCTTGTTCAATCGCTGGGGTACAATTTGCTTTCTGTGTCCCAGTTGTTGGATGAGGGCTTTGAGGTGTTGTTTCGTCCTGGTGGTTCTCGGATTGTGGACTCTCGAGGGGACCTTGTTTGTATGGTCGTTCCCGAGGGTCAGGTGTTTCGTGCTGATTTTTCTCAGTCTTCGGGTGTGGAGCGTTGTTTCTTGGCTGGTTCTTCGAGTGAGTTGTGGAGGTGGCATAGGAAGTTGGGTCACTTGAGCTTTGACCTTTTGTCTCGCTTGAGTAAACTCAATTTGGTCCGAGGATTGCCACGGTTGAGGCTTGAGAAAGAGTTGGTTTGTGCTCCGTGTAGGCATGCCAAGATGGTGGCCTCTTCTCACCCGCCTCTCACCGATGTGATGACTGAGCGTCCATGCGAGCCGCTCCATATGGACCTTGTTGGCCCGGCTCGTGTGCGATGCGGGTGGGAAGTGGTATGTCCTTGTTGTGGTGGACGACTATTCTCGGTATGCGTGGGTGTTCTTTCTCGAGGATAAGGGGGAGACGTTTGGTTTTGTTCGAGATCTAGTCTTGAGGTTGAGGAACGAGAGGCACGGAGATGCCATACGAGCTATCCGTAGTGATAATGGCTCGGAATTCGGGAACTCTCGTTTTGAAACCTTTTGTCATGACTTGGGTCTTGAGCACCGGTTTTCGAGTCCGTATACGCCTCCCCGAATGGTGTTGTGGAAAGGAAGAACGGGACCTTGTGCGAGATGGCTCGGACGATGCTTGATGAGCATAGGACTCCGAGGAGGTATTGGGCCGAGGCGGTGAATACCGCATGCTATGTGTCGAACGGGATATACCTCGAGTGCACAAGAAGAAGACATGCTATGAGTTGATGCATGGTCGCACACCCAAGGTGAGTCACTTCCATGTCTTTGGTTGCAAGTGTTTCATTCGAAGAAAGGCGAGGAAGTTGGATAAGTTTGAGGCTAGGTCCGTCGATGGCATTTTCTTTGGTTATGCATCTCATTCTAGAGCATATCGTGTGCTCAATCTTGAAACTAACCAAATCGTGGAGACTTGCGAGGTAACCTTCGACGAGACAGAGCCACGTAGTCAGCTTGTCTTTGAGTGTGCAGGTGATGATGAGCTTGGCGAGGAGATCTTTCAGAAGGAGGAGCATGAACATGGTGATGATGAAGATGGCGGTGTGGTGCCCCCGGCTGAACATGTACCCACTACTTCGACTACGATGATAGATCGACCCTCTGCTACACCTACGACGACAAATCAAGAACGAGGAGAAGCTGATGTTGAGGGGGAGGTAGCTTCGAGGCGAGAACCTCCCCGGCGAGTTCAAGTGGATCACCCAGCTTCGAGGATCATCGGCGACATGAATGAACGCACTACACGGTCGAGGGTTCGAAACAATTCCCATTTCGCTCATGCTGCATTTGTTGCTTCTTTCGAGCCCAAAGACATTGGACACGCACTATCCGATCACAATTGGGTTAACTCGATGCATGAGGAGTTGGAGAACTTTGAGAGGAATCGGGTGTGGGAGTTGGTTGACCCTCCCCCGGGGTGTAAGCCGATTGGTACAAAGTGGGTGTGGAAAAACAAAGAGGGAGAGAAGGGTGAGGTTGTGAGGAACAAGTCGAGACTTGTTGCCCGGGGGTTCGGTCGGAAGGAGGGGATCGACTACGAGGAGACCTTTGCTCCCGTAGCCCGTTTGGAGGCGATTAGGATCCTTCTAGCCTTTTCTCGTGGCTAAAGGGTTCAAGTTGCACCAAATGGATGTGAAGAGTGCTTTTCTGAATGGAGTGTTGGAGGAAGAAGTGTATGTGAGGCAGCCTCCGGGGTTTGAGAGTGAGAAGTACCCCCACCGGGTGTACAAGTTGAGGAAGGCGCTGTATGGGTTGAAGCTGGCGCCTAGAGCTTGGTATGGCAGGTTGAGGGGGTTCTTGTTTGAGAGTGGTTTTGAGATGGGGAAGGTCGATCAGACCTTGTTTTTGTTGAGGCAGGGCAGAGATATCCTGATTGTGCAGGTGTACGTGGATGATATTGTCTTTGGTGGCTCGTCTAACTCTCTTGTTGCAAGGTTTGCGAGATGATATGAGCGAGGGAGTTTGAGATGAGCATGATGGGCGAGTTGCGGTTCTTCCTCGGGCTACAAATCAAGCAATCAAAGGAAGGAACATTTGTGCACCGGGCTAAGTACACCAAGGACATTGTGAGGAAGTTCAAGATGGAGGACTCCAAGGCTATGACGACGCCGATGAGTACGACTACGGCTCTTGATGCGGACGAGGAAGGTGAACACGTGGACCAGAAGGAGTACCGGAGCATGATCGGGTCACTCCTCTACTTGACGGCGACGAGGCCGGACATACAGTTCTCGGTGTGTCTGTGCGCTCGTTTTCAAGCGTCTCCGAGGACTTCGCATCGACAAGCAGTGAAGCGAATTTTCAGGTACTTGCGTCACACTCCCGACTTCGGCCTTTGGTACTCCGCGTCCTCTTCTTTGGCGCTTCATGGTTTTTCAGACGCGGATTTTGCCGGGTGTCGGTTGGATAGGAAGTCCACTTCTGGGGCTTGCCAGTTTTTGGGTTCTTCTTTGGTGTCTTGGTCTTCCCGCAAGCAGTCGAGTGTTGCTCAATCCACGACCGAGGCCGAGTATGTTGCCGCTTGCTAGTTGTTGCTCTCGGCTCCTTTGGATCACCTACACCATGAGTGACTTTGGTGAGGAGTATACCCATGTCCCACTTCAATGTGATAGCACCGGTGCCATAAGCGTTGCAAAGAACCCGGTGCTCCATTCCAAAACCAAGCACATAGAAGTGAGGTATCATTTTACGAGAGACAACGTCGAGAAAGGAAAGATAGCTTTGATCCATGTACCCACACATGACCAACTAGCCGATATTTTCACCAAACCCCTAGATCAAGCAACTTTCACTCGTTTGCGGGGGGAACTTGGTGTGTGTTTGATTTCTTGAGTTGGGTGTGTGGGAGCTCTCTTTTGCCGGTGGTGTCAAGCCCGTTTTGCCTCCCCTCGAGGAGCCGGTTTGTAGCATATGTATAGCTTTCCTTTGTGCATTTCTTGCATTTGGCATGGCATATGTAACATGATGTATAGGCATCCTTGTATCTTAGATTGCATGCATTTTGTATCATATGCATTGGTTAGGAAAAGCTTCTCTCATATACATTGTTCACCATGGAATGAGATATATGTCTTTGTGAGCTTGTTTGGTATGCTACGGTTAGTTTTGGCTTAGCTCTCGATGATCTTGATGAATAATCCATGGTTGATAGCTATGCTTTTGAAAAATGTCACATGTATACCCTCTCATGTGTAAATGCCTTTACATGCTCTTGACATGTTTTTGTGGCCTTGCTATGCTTAATTTGTGGTTGGATGGCTAGTTTATTGATCATATGGGGCCAAAGGCTCATTTTCCATCATGAATGTTTAGCCCTCTTGATTTATCTTGTGGAGGAGCATAAGTTCCTTTTTGTCGCAAAGACATTTCATGTACCATTTACAAATCTGAAAATGAAATGAAAAATGCTTGGAAAATATGTTCCCATGTCATATGTGCTGAATTTAATTTGCTTTGGGTGCTAAACCGTTGCATGATGCCTACCAATGAGAAGTCTCATACATAGAAGTAGGCACATGGCTCGGTGGCTTTGACATGACATGAGGTGCTTGTGGGTGTTTGTGATGGTCTTATGATTAGAATGGCTGTCCTAGCATGAAGTTTGTGTGGCTTTGCCATTTTGATATGTTTTGATCATGATTAGGACTTTGCTCATGAGAGGCAAGTTTTTCGCAAAATTGCCAAAATCCATCTTAGCCTCATCCAATGGCTGTGAAACTTGGTGATCATGTAGTTGAGATCGATACAAAGCCGTAGAGTATCTAACTTGCTCATTTGGACATGTGTAGCATTCTTTGTTGATTTTTGTCTATTTGAGAAGCTCTAGGTTGAAAGTTTTGCATTTTTGGCTTGATTCATGCATTGCCAACAAGGGGGAGAAGTTTGAGCTTGAAATGGCCTACCGGGCGCATTTAGAAGGTTGTCAGGTGGTTTCGAGCCATTTCTGGGCTCTGTTGTACACCGGTCTGACCGGTGAAGGGCACCGGTCTGACCGGTGTGAGTGCTGGTCCTGTACATATGTTGGGCACCGGTCTGACCGGTGGTGATGACCGGTCTGACCGGTGTCGGTGAAGTTCTTTGCTGCTGCCCTGTTTCATGTGGTTTCTTGCATGCATTCGTCCAGGGGGAGTTGCATTGGTTCGGGGGGAGTTTGCATGTGTGCAGGGGGAGCTCTTTGAGAGTTTTCGAGCTTTGTTTCGGTGGTTTGTGCTCTTTGCTTGAGCTTTGCTTTGTCTCGGATGTGTCGAGCCGTTGCCCTTGCCTAAGGGGTCCGAGACTTGTTTCATTCAAGTGATCTTGCTCTTTGCCTTTGTTTGGCTTTCGATCGCTTGTTGGAGTTTCTTTTTGTTCGTTTCTTTTCTTTTTCTTTTCTCTCTTGTTACTTTCGTGTGGGTGTTGTCAATGCACTCATCAAGGGGGAGATTGAGGACCATGTGTGGTTCGAGGACCGGTGGATGGTCGCTTCCTTGTGTGATGAGTGATTGACAACGTTGTGTGGACCGATTCTTGGCTAAGTATTGCGGGTGCGGGTTGCGGCTTGACTCGTGTTGGTGCGGGTGAAGAACAAGCGCGAAAGGTCGTTGCCGGTGAGGCCTCCGGGTGTGGAGAAGACAAGTAGGCTTCGTTCGAGGGACCGGTGGCCGGCGGGGTCAAGTGCGGGCCGCATGGTGGCATGAACGAGCAAGATGAAGTCGTGGACGGTTTCTTGGTTGAGCCTCAAAACCAAGGTCGAGCCGGGACTACGTGGGAGCCAAGTCATGAGTGGAGATTGGCGGAGGCTACACCGAGTTCGCGGGGTTTCCGGTGGTTCACCAGAAAACCACTGGGTTCCTTGGTTGATCCACAAAGCCAAGACCGGAGAACCGAAGACGGAGCCGCAAGACGGCCTGGGCCGGTCGACCGGTGGGTCTGACCGGTCTGACCGGTGGGGACACGCGTCGGGATCGCATGGCTTGCGTCGAGGCTACGCAGGGTGCGGTCACCGGGCATCCGTCCGATGGTGAAGACATCAAGAATTCCAAATCCGCCCTTGAGGGGCTTGTATCCCTAGTTGTTAGAGAAGGGCATTTTAGACATTCGGTTGCCTCCATATAACCCAAGAGGTGAGAGGATGGCAGCCAACTCTTGGAACCCTAGCTCATTAGTTTTCCTATTTTCCACCTATTTTCCTTAGGTTTTCCTTAGGACTAGCAAGAGAGCTTCACGGAGAGATCTTGTAGAGAGGGATGGATGATCGGGCGGCTTGCTAGACCTTGTACGAACCTTTGTTTCATGTATAGATGATTCGGCGTGGTTCCTCAAGGTTTGGATGTGTTTTCCCCGGTTGTTCTTGGTGGTGATTTTCGGAGCCCTCTCTCGGTGATTTCTTTAGGGTGTTTTCGGGGCTTTTCTCTTGGGGATTTGGTGGGGGAAATTTGTGGGAACCCTTCGTGGTTCTTTCGGTTGTGATTCCCCTCCCAAATCCGTGAGAAAAGGTGCTCGATTTTGGGGTTTCTTGAGTTCTTGGGTTGGAAGTGCTTTCGGCGGGATTTCTTCGATTCCTCCTTTTTGGACGAGATTTGGTGGGGTTCAACTTGGCTATGGACTCCTCATGAGGTGTTCCTGATATCCCCAAAGTCTTGTTCAAGTCCGTGGAGCGATTCGGGAGATCGAGATTTGGATTTGGGGGAGTTGACCCGCGGGTGCTTGTTCATCCCGAGCCGCCGTGCTACACCGGTCGACCGGTGCTCTTGACCGGTCTGACCGGTGCGAG
This sequence comes from Cenchrus americanus, assembly GCA_947561735.1. NCBI lineage: Eukaryota > Viridiplantae > Streptophyta > Magnoliopsida > Poales > Poaceae > Cenchrus > Cenchrus americanus. The sequence continues at coordinate 155,386,607 of OX387242.1, read as the reverse complement.
CCCTTGTGGGTTTTTGCTCGGGTGAACGTCTTGGTGTGTTCGTTGTTGTCCCGTGGTGCGCTTGTTTCGAGTTTGGGTCCGTTTGGTGGTCGGTTGGCTTTGTTTGGTGTCTTGGGGGCTTTCGGTGCCATCGGTCTGACCGGTGTGTCTCACCGGTCTGACCGGTGTAGAGCCACTTAGTGGAAGTTGCTCAGTTTCACCTGCAGGGACCGGTCTGACCGGTGGTGCTCACCGGTTTGACCGGTGTGGGTCTGTAGACTCGAGGTTTGGTTTTTCCGCTGCGTTTCTCGGGTCGGAAGGTTGCGTGTTGGTTCCTAGGTCCAGTGGCACTCCAGTGGCTACGTGGGCTTGACCAACCTTGGTAGTGAGTCGGAGACGTGTGTTGGAAGCCGCGTTCGTCTTGTTGGAGTTTTCATCTCCTTCGAGAAGAATTTTTATCGGCTCCCATTCACTCCCCCCTCTCTGGTTCGCCGTATCGGTCCTTCAGATAATCAGGTGGCAAGCTAGACCTTGTATGTACCTTTCTTGGTATGTATAGATGATTCGGCGTGGTTCCTCAAGGCTTGTTTGTGTTCCTCCCGTTTTTCCTTTTTGGTTATTTTCGGAGCTTTTTCGTGGATTTTCCGTGGAGAGGATTTGAGGGCGTTTCTATGAGGGATTCTTGTTGGATGTCACGTATGAGGACCTTGTGCCTCTTTGCTTGCTGACCTTGATCCATCAAACCCTCTGAAACGGCTTCAATTTGGGTGTTTTCGGTGGTTTCCATGGGAATGTGTTCTTGAGAGTTGACTTTCGATTCGTCTTGATTTAGCAAGTTTTGGTGGACCAAATCATAGCTATGGGATGCCCATGAGGTACTCCTAGTATCCCCAAAGTCTTGTAAGAATCCGTGGAGCGAATCGGGAGATCAGTGGTTTTGAGGAAAAAGGTCTCTCTCTAGGGTTCTCAGCTTAAATCATTTTTCTGGTGGTGATGGCTTGATCTTCTTGGGAAGATCCTTTGGGAAAGCTTCTTTGTGGTGTTGAGAGGCCTTGGTTCAAATTTCGTGATTTTTGGAGGTCGTTTGATTGAGTTTTTCCTTTTTTCCCTCTCCCTCTCGAAGGCTGAAATTTTACTCTGGGCTTTTCTCTGGGAAAAAACCCGGAATCTCCGGACTTTTATTCCGGACTTTTACTCCAGAAACCCCGGAGTTTCCGGGAAAAAGTGCGGAGATTCCGGACTTTCCAGTGGGGTTTGCCTAGGCTTGTTCGATTGTGCTTCCGCTTTGTTTCTAAGCTTGCTCTAACTTGTTCCTAGGGTCAGTAGGTCCGTTGTGACTACGTGATCTTGGCAAGTTTATGTAGAGGTCTTTGGAGGTGACTTTGGGTCATAAGTCGAGTTCCTGGAGAAGAATTTTTATCGGCTCCCATTAACTCCCCCTCTCTGGTTCGCCGTTTCGGTCCTTCAAGTGGTATCAGAGCTGGTTCGGGTCTTTATTGACTCTAACCAGTCTAGGATCCAAGGATGGCGTACCAGGAATGGGGTTCGGATCCTCCACACTTCGATGGAAAGAACTACCAGATGTTGAGTAAGCGGATGGCGGCGATCCTCCGCGGTAAGGGTCAGATCCTTTGGGATGTCACGGTGGACACAGCCTATGTCCAGCCGATGAACTTCCTCGCTCTAGGATCGAGGGACATGTTCGACGCCAACAATAAGGCGGTCGACTACTTGTTTCATGCTCTATGTCAGCCTGAGTTCGATCGGGTGCACACGAGCACTTGGCTTGTGGAATTTGGACGGTGCTGAAGGAGGCTCATGTTGGGAATGCCCAGGTTCAGGCACGGATGTATGCGACCTACCGGAGAGAGTACGAGAACTTCACTCATCTCCCTAGTGAGTCCATCGATGCCTTGTTTCAGAGGTTCACAGTTGTTGTGAACAACATGAGGTCCAGTCTGGACGTGCTCCCGTACGATGATCATGATAGAGCTCTCAAGCTCTTACACTCTTTGGATTGTACAATATGGGGTGGAAAGTTCGAGGCCATTGTGGAGTCGGAGAAGTATGACACTCTGACGGTGAACAAGCTGTTCTCGAAGCTCAAGTTGGCTGAAGTGGATAGGGGCATGACAGCCAAGCTCGAGGGTCCGACTGATTCCCATAGTCTTGCCCTCGTTGGTGGGTCGAAAGGAAAGGCTAACTCTAACCCATCCACCAGGATGTTCTCTTTGTCCTCTTTGATGTCTATGCCAGATGAGGAATTTGATGTGCTTGGAGAGGACGAGCTGGCGTTGCTGACGAGGAGGTTCGAGAGGCTGCACGAGAACCGGGTGAACATGAGGAGGAACACGAGGACATGCTTCTAGTGCGGCAAGCCGGGACACTTCGTCGCCGACTGCCCGGAGAAGGTCGAGAACAAGGATGGCTACAAGCACAAGTAGAGGATGGATGACAAGTACCGGTCGAGGCGTGACCACAAGAGCAAGCACAAGAACAAGTACAAGGACGAGCGACGATCGAGGAAGAAAGAGAGCCGAGGCAAGGCCCGAGCGATGGTGGGAGCAAGCGATGTTGACTCCAGTTCTGCATACTCCACCTCGAGCTCGAGTAGCAGTGAAGACAAAGGTGATCGTCGCAAGAGCAGGAAGTCGTCCAAGAACCTGAGCGGGCTGAGCTGCTTCGCTAGAGACGGCTTCTGCACCATGGCGTTGAGCTCCGGCAGCAAGAAGAGCACACAGAGCGACTCAGACTCTGAGTCCGACGATGAGGTGCATGATGAGCTTCCCTTTTTGCGTCAGGAGAATGAAAGGATTAGCTCGTTGCTTGATAACCGTGATGACATGCTTAGAGAGGCCAAGAAAATGAGAAGAGAGCTTAGGGCTTCACTCGAGGACGCTAGGACTAGAGTGGCTGAGCTAGAAACACAGGTTCTTGATAGCAAGCTTGAGATTGATTCCCTTAAGGCTAGTCCTGTTGTTTCTGATGAGGTTGATTGTGCTGATTGCTCCATCTTTCTTGCTGATCTTGCTTTGTTCAAGGAGAAGCATGCCTCCAAGTGTGAGGAACTAGATGTGCTTAGGGTTGAAGTGGTTGAGCTTAAATCTAGACCTGCTTTGCTAGGTGCTTGCACTTCTTGCCCTGTTTTGCATGCTAAGATTGATGAGATGCATGTTTACACTCTTCACTTGAGGCTAAGCTAAAAGAACCAATGCCTACTTCTTGCTCTACCTGTGAAATGCATGCTTTGAAAAATTTGGAACTTGCGCATTATGTTGATCGCTTGCAGGATGAGAATGATGAGCTGAGAAAGTTGATGGATTGGTTGTCTGGTCGTGAGCCTTAGTTGAGGATGATGATCGAGGCATTTAAGAGGCAGGATGGTAATGGACTTGGGGCAAACAAGGTTGGTGAGGGAAGTGGAGAGAGTATCCCGGAGCCACCAAAAACCCACCACAAAAATGATTTCCCTCCCAAACCTAACCATCTTAGGAACCGACTAGACACAACCCTAGCTCCACCCGTGTTTCCTCCACCAACAAATGATTTCCAAATGCCTATCAAGTTTGTGAGCACTTCGGGGAAAGTGTTCTTTGGGAAAGAGAGTGAGAAGGCTAGTGAGGAGAAACCGGTGGAGAAGTCGAGTGGAGAGAAACCAAGTGAGTAGCCCCAATCCAAGCCCAAACCTAAGCTTGTGAGGTTTCATTGTGGCTATTGTAGGCGAGATGGCCATAAGGATGAGTTTTGCTTCAATAAGAAGCGAGAGGAGAGAATGGTGAAGGAGTGGGCTAACAAGGACAAGTATCACCCCTCCAGTGGTGTACTTGAGCCTCGTGTGCAAATGCCCAGGGCCAAGGCAAGTGTAAGGATAGTTCCGGCTTGGGGAGAGCGAAAGGCTGCAAGAGGTGTTGCTGGAGGAGTGAAACCGGTCAGACCGGTTTGGGGTCTGCAGAGTGGCAAGTTTGGTTTTCGTGCCCGTGAGGAGTCTCGGTTTGTCTCAGGTGGTCGTGGTTCTGGTGGTTGGTCTGCAGAGTTAGCAGATGGTCAGTTTGCTAGGCGTTCTCCCTCTCGTGTTCAATACGAGAATGGGAGGAGTCGTAGCTTTGAGATGGAGAGGAGGGATGATCCACGGTTCTCCTTTTGTGGTTTTGGTCCTCCTCCAGGTAGAGAAGGTTGGTTTTCTCGGAGTGGTTACCGAGGTGGTGTTCGTGGTGGTAGTTTTGGTAGGAAAGATGGTTTGGTGTGTGCTAACCCCACTTTCGAGCAAATGGCTCGGCACTGGTTTTACTCTTTTGGTACTAACCCCAGTGCTGAGTCGTTTGTTCGTTCACATGCTCATTTTTGAATTTCAGGTGGGAGACTTGAAGAACATTTGGTTGATTCACTCCGGTTGCTCGAGGCATATGACCGGAGACAAGGGGTGGTTCTCAAGTCTCGTCCTGGTGGTGACAAAGAGGTACATCACTTTTGGGGACAATGGGCGTGGGCGTGTGCTTTCAGAAGGTAAGGTGAGTGACAAGATCACTCTGAGGCGTGTTTCTCTTGTCCAATCGTTGGGGTACAATTTGTTGTTTGTGTCCCAGCTGTTGGATGAGGGTTTTGAGGTGTTGTTTCGGCCTGGTGGTTCTCGGATTTTGGACTCTCGAGGGGACCTTGTCTGTATGGTCGTTCTCGAAGGTCAAGTGTTTCGTGCTTGCGACAACCCACCCAGGAAAATACTGTACTATCGCTTAAGACCGATCCACTCTGGTCATTAAGCAATAGTAAAGTATCATCATGTCGTTGGTTGCCGGGTTAATGCCCGGTAAATCACTTGGACATCGAACAGAGGATCGACACATGCATTAAAACCCACGCGAAGGCGAGTCCAGAGTACAACATGAATTAAACATTTTATTACAAACCATTGTTCATGACATGGAGTAAAGGTTCAAAGTTCGAAAATACAGCGGAAATATTGTAAACTAGCGCAACGGTAGACATCACAGGAGGCCATCCGTGATGTCATCACTTGTCGTCACCCTTCTGGTCAACAACACCTGCAACAACAGTTTTAAAGCAAGGCTGAGTATACCAATACTCAACAAGACTTAACCGTCGGGTGATAACTACATCACCAAACTCTAGACATGAAAGGCTTTTGGCCGGTGGAGTTTCTTTTGCTGAACAGCTGCTAAGAGTAGGTCCTTACATTCAATCTTTTAGCACAAGTTCTAGTTGATTACCATTTCTAAATGTGCCATCTAATTCAATCAAGAATTGGACAAACAATTAATTCATACAACAATGTTCCTCGAGTTCCATCATTATGGGATATCATGGCCAGTTGATTAAGCAGTCTCGGATAACGGTGAGAAGCCGACAGTTGATTGATTTAAACCTTGCAAGGTAAACCCAAACACACGGTAGGCTGCCCTCGAAGGGACAACTTTCCCAGGCCGTTTCCAAAAGTCCTCGGTTTGGGAGCACTGCCTACAGTCCTGGGTGCAAGGTTAGATGGTATACCCCGCAAGGTATCCAGTCTCACACAATACACCCCCCTTCCCGGTAGCTAGCCGGTAAGGCGATTACTCAAGAGTAGTAGGGGAGAGTTCCCGCGCCGTCTCATTAAGGTACTAGGCTTACCGATCCCATTCCCGGCGAATGCTTAGTACGTTCAAAAGCTTAGCCCACATGACCACTGGACCGGAGCCCAATCCCATACTCTTACCACATGAGCAATCCATTTAAGGATATTTTAGGATTCTTATTTAGAAACCTAATCTCGCGAGTGACGAACATCACTCGACTTCTATCGGGTCCTATGGCATAGCAACTATCGACCTAGCATAATAGTGATAGAGCATAGGTACCTAAAGATCATGCATCTAGGGTTTCAAATCAACTCCTGAAACGTAAGTGCACAATCGAAGCAAACATAATTGCATAATTTTAGAAGACAGGGTTAATTATCCGGGGCTTGCCTTCGATGGAAAGGTTGGCCTTGGGCCCTTCTGGACCTGGGTCCAGGTTTTGCTCTACAACGACGTGGTGCACATCTCCGTCAGCTCCTCCGTCTCCTCCGTCCGGCACACGCGTACAGCTACCGTTCGGGAGATCTACACGAGGATGCAAATGCAAGATTTAATTGACGATTTTTAATTTAATTCACCACAAACCACAAGTGACAATCAAGGGGGTGTATTAGTTGGACACATTCACCTAGATAAGAAATACATTTAGCATACTCTTCCAAAACGGAACAATATGCAATTCTTTATTAAATATTCTTTTTGATAGTGACTGTGTACATATATATGTAAATAATTTAATTCAACTTCACAAACAGTAGTGGGTGGGTGCATTTAGCTTTTTAACATGATTTGCAACCACAGACAAGATTAGCAATGGTGGTTTGGTGATATCTCCCATTTAATGACTATTAAGCCTTAATTACTTCCAATGCTTTAATTCATGAAATTAATTAGTAAAATTCATTGGAAGGGTGTGTTACACTCTAAACACCTATAGCAAGCCACTGGACACACATGCGAGCTTTGGATAGCTATAAATTAATTATATTTGAAAAAGACAAAAGTTAGCTAGATGGACAAAGTAAATGCACACAAAAATAAATATTCCTCAAAATGATCCAAACTTTCTCACACATGTTATATGGTCCAAAACTAGCCTAGTGGTGCAGCACATACACCTAGAACTATTATGGAACTTGAGTTATGCATTTTCAAAGAAAAACAAGCATAATTCAAGAATAAATATTTCTGGTAACTATAAAATTGTGATTAATTCACCAGAGTTGTACTTTGGAATAAAAAGATAGTGTAAAAAAGTTGGTTGCAAAAACCTAATTATTTTTAGCTAGAAAAATCATTTATGCAGATCTGGAAGAAATGGGAAAACATTTTTATAAAAAGATTTAAATCATAACTTTGTGCAATATTTGGTATGGGAGCTAGCCATGACACACAACATATCCAAAAATTAGCTACAGAGGAGTTATGGTTTTTGAGATATTGCAGATCTTGTGTTTTCACACTTGTATTTTTCATGCAAAAACTAGCAGGAATTAGCTCAGGACAGAATAACAAAACTTGTGGGATATTTCACCATGAATCCAACAAAATTGGTTTTACATTTTTCTGATTTTTCTGTGATTTTCTACCCAATTTACAAGAATAAGGAAATCACTTTTACTATTGGAGTTCACCTTTTGCAGTGAGGACCCTGGAAAGAATTTGGGTGTTGCAATGTAGCCCCTGGGCGGCTGGCCGGCGCGGGTGAGCCAATTCCGGCGAGCTCGCCGCCGGACTTGGCCCGAGAAGGACTAGGGAGGGGCCTAGGGACTAGTGGGGGTCGGTTCGGGGTGCTGGACAGGGCGGAGGTGGCTCCGGCGACCAGGGAGGGGCGACCGCGGTGGCGTCCGTTCCCGGTGGTGTGTGGGCGTGGTAGGAGCTAAGGGTGGCCGGGGATTTTCGGTAGGCACTCGTGGTCACTTGGGCGGCTCAAGCAGTAGCGGACGCGGGCGGAACAATGGACACGACGGCGGCGGCGTCCAGGGCGCGGCGGCACGGGCACTACCGGTGCTCGCGGCTCGCACGGCGGGGGGGGGGGGGGGGGGTACGCGCGTCAAGGAGGAGCGGTGGCCGCCTAAATAGCGACGTGCGAGCCCCCTCGCGGCCGGCGGACGGACGGGGAGGGCCTTGGGGCGCGCGCACGCCGGACGACAGAGCAAGGACCGCCGGTCCATGGCGTGCTTGCACGGTCGGCTCGGTTTTCAGGGCGTTCCCGGGGTTCGAGGCATCGGGAGGCGGGCGGCGGCTGTCGGGGACAGCCTTAGGGGTCCCCTTAAACAGCTGGGAAATCCCCACTTAAAACCCGCAACCAAATACGCCTTACTTAACCATGCAGGACATGGCCCACGACGCGAAGGCCCCAGCGGCCCACCAGGCGGCCCACTCGAAGACTCCCTCGAATAGGTTTCGCCTCGCTCGAGGATGCGCGCCCCCCTCGGGCGGGCTCCGCCCCGTTCGAGGCGGTGCGCCTCCCTCGAGCGAGGTCCGCCTCGCTCGAGGATGCGCGCCCCCCTCGAGCGGGCTGCCCCGTTCGAGGGGGGGTGCGCCTCCCTCGAGCGAGGTCCGCCTCGCTCGAGGGTCCGCCCCCGCCCTCGAACGGGGTCCGCCTCGCTCGAGGGCACTCCGCGCACACGCGCCTGCTCCCGTACGCGAGCATTTAACGCCCTGACATGGGTGGGACGGCGCCATCATGCGCCCGGGGCTCGCGCCCCGGTGCCGCCGCACCAACTCCCCAGGAGGGAGCCCATCCCCATCACTTTGTGGGAGGGGGGACTGTGCGGCGCGGCCGGTGCCAGTCCCGTGACGCCGTGCCACCTGCTCCGGTACGGCTAACACGCCGAGCCCTCGAAGGGGGGCCGGCTGCACCCTCGATTTGCTTTCTTGTGACCTTACAGGGTTAGGTGGAGGCGCTAGGCCGGTGGGACGCCATCCCCGCCACCGCACCGGTATGGCTGCCGCCCCCGCGCGTACGGGCGCACGCCAGGCACTGTGGCAACGACTCCAGCACTGTGAAGCGTGCGGGAACGGGACGCCACCGTACCGCCGCTGTACCTCGTACGGACCGACGTCAGCAACTCCCTCGAGCCTATCTTAAGACATCACAGCCGTCCGCCGCCCTTCTACCCTCGAGGACGCCGTTGTTCGGTTACAAGATACGCCATGATGGCCGGATCGCTGCAAGGATCACCTGGGCGGCCGCCTACTCTACAGCGTAGCACATCACGCTCCGGCATGTAGCTAAATAGTGTGGCGCGCATGTGATTCGCTCCTTCCTTGGTCTATAAAAGGAGGACGAACCCCCTTGCCGCAGGGGAGACACGAACGAAGAACACGGATGGAGGACACGGACACAACACGCGACACACGACACACGAACAACAGAGCCCAACGCGAGACAAGTCGCACCACGCACTTGCTCTCCAATTTCCCCACAATATCTTCAGCCACTACACCAGGGACTTGGAAGCCACGCTTCCTCTCCCGCCTTGCTTGTAGCAGCCCCCACTACGAGCACCCCGGTGCTGAGCAATATAGTGCCTTGAGCACACAACTGCTGGACGTACGGCCCCCCGGCCGGAACCAGGATAAACTCCGTGTCTTTTATTGCTTAGCATCGACCATTGAGGGATAGACCTTGGCGCTTATTACTGGTTAGTGTCGGGACCACATTCCGCACCGACAGTTGGCGCCCACCGTGGGGCAATCGAGCGCCTAAGGTCAATCATCAACTCCCTCCATGGTGATCCGCACTGAGTACCGCGGTACGCGCTACTGCATGGGCAGCTCGGACCCCCTCCCCGCCGGGTTCGAAATCCGGTTCGGGGGCCTGAACTTTCAGGCCACGGGGAACGGCTACCTCATGCGCCTCACCAACCGCGAGGGAGCCGCGCGCGCGGCGCCGGGCCGGGTCCGCTCCGGCCCCCGCCGCGCGCACCACCACAACGCGGACGCCCGCCGGCACGGATGCGCGGGTCCATCGGCGCCACGACGCCGCCACCGCTCCGGCCAGCGTTCACACCAAGCGCGGTCCGAGCGACGGCAAGCTGAGTGCGCCGCCTCTCAGCGCGGTGCGCCTGCCGCCACGGCAACCACCACCCCAGTAGGACAGCGCACGGTCTCCGGACCGTGCTTTCCCATTGGGCTCGTGGTGCCACGACGGCCTTCAACGCCAACGTCAACACCACGATGCGCAGGGTTCCACCTGGCCGTCACGTCTTCGTCGCCAGGGACCCCGGCGCCTCAGCGGGTGACGAGTCGTCCCTAGGTTCCCTCGACGCGTTGCCGCCCGCCAACCTTCACGGGTATGCGGAGTGGGACTTCTCCGGCGCACCGGACCCGGTCATGTTCAGGCGTTTCCTTGACGCTACGGACTACTGGTTCGGCTGCTCTTACGACTCCAGCACCGGGAGCTACGACCCCGCGCGGGAGTGCTGTGTCGTCATCGCCAACGACCCAGCAAACGCCACCGCGCTGGGGGCGCTGGGGACGGGGAGGTCACGCCGCCCCGGGGGATCGCTCCGCGCCAGGCCGCGGGACCAAGCACCCCTGCTGGGGCCGATGGCTAGCCCAAGCCCGCGACCTCGAAGCTAAGCTGGCGGAGGAGTACCGAATGGTGCGGCTGCTCCGCGCCTCGATGGCGGGGGAAGCCTCCGCTCGCGGCGAGCGCGTGCGGGAGGGCGGGGCGAGGCGCCCGCGACCGCATCAACGCCGGCAACCCTGACGCGCCTCCACAGGCAAGTCAGAAGCTCGTTGCCGCCGCGACGCTGCTGCGGGCTATGCCGGCACCCTCGACCCCTGAGGCGCGGAACCTGCAGCGCGAGGTGCAGGCTCTCATTGAGCAAGCGGCCGTCCAGCAGGCCGAAAGCTTAGCCTCACGTATCCGCCAGCAGGGGGACGCGCGAGGAGACGGAGCTGCACAGGGGGGCGAACCCTTGGTCCACGCAAGAGAAGCTGCGGGGCGTCCCGCTAACTCGGGATGCGCGGCGGCCAAGGAGCGGCTCCTTGACACATGCAGGGGCGCTGGACGGTGACACCCGCAACGTCATCAACGCCCGCCGCACGAGCAGGGCGGACGCCCGAGCGGCGGTAGGCTACCACCCTCGACGGGGCGGACGCTACGACAGCGACGAGGACCGCTCCCCGACGCCGGAGCCCCCAGGAACCCGTGTGTTCAGCCGGGAGATCCGCGCGGCGGCCTTCCCCCAATGCTTCCGCCAACTCTCGACCATCGTCAAGTACAACGGGGAGACGGATCCCCGCGTGTGGCTTAATGACTACCGCTTGGCGTGCCAGCTGGGCGGAGCCACCAGCGACGAGGTCATCATCCGCAACTTGCCCCTGCACCTCGGCGATGCGGCCCGGACATGGTTCGAGCACCTGCCCGCCAGCCAAATCCATAACTGGGACGATCTGGTCTGCACGTTCGTGGGTAATTTCCAGGGCACGTACGTACGCCCTGCAAATTCCTGGGATCTGCGCTCCTGTACTCAGAAGCCGGGCGAGTCGCTGCGGGACTTCGTACGGCGCTTCTCCAAGTGCTGTACAGAGCTCCCCAGCGTGGCACAATCCGAAATTGTGCACGCCTTCCTCGAGGGCACCACATGCCGGGATCTCGTACGAGAGCTGGGGCGCAGCCCGCCCGCGGACTCCAACGAGCTGTTGGACATCGCCACCAGCTTCGCCTCAGGAGAGGAGGCCGTGGGGGCGATCTTTGACGGCAAGAAGGGCAGGCGCTCGGACAATGCGCCCGCGGAGGGCAGCAAGTCCAGGGAGCCCCACCACAAGGACAAGCGGGGCAAGAAAGGAAAGAAGCCGCGCCGCGAGGCGCGCGCGGCGGGCGCGACAGCGATGAGGCCGAGGCTCTTGCTGTCGACCCGGCTCGACGGGGCCCTCGACCGGCCCCTCGAGGCCCGGGGGTGTTTGATGACATGCTGAAAAAGCCATGTCCTTACCACAAGACCCCAGTAAACCACACTCTTGAGCAATGCGACATGCTCAAGAAGTTCTATGGCCGCGCCGCCGCAAAGGAGGTGGAGGCCAAGAAAGACGCAGGAGACGGTGACGCCGGCGGCTTCCCCGCCGTGGAGAACGTGTTCCACATCTTCGGGGGACCCACCGTCGACATGTCGACCCGCCAGCGCAAGCGGGAGTGGCACGAGGTCCTCGCCGCGGAGAAGGCGCCTCCCTCCTTCCTCAACTGGTCGGAGGACGCCATCACCTTCAGCCGGGAAGACCACCCGAACCGCATCCCCAACCCGGGTCAGTACCCGCTGGTGGTCGACCCAATCATTGGGAATGCACGGTTCTCAAAAGTCTTGATGGACGGAGGCAGCAGCCTCAACATCCTCTACGCGCATACGCTGCGCTTGATGGGGATCGGGTTGGACCAGCTGCGGCGCAACACGAAGCCATTCCATGTCATTGCCCCGGGCAAGCAGGTCCAGCCCCTCGGGCAGATCGACCTGCCGGTTTGGTTTGGCACTGCGAAGAATTTCCGCAAGGAAATGCTCACCTTCGAGGTGGTGGGATTCAAGGGCGCCTACCACGCTATACTTGGGCGACCCTGCTACGCCAAATTCATGGCGGTCCCTAACTACACCTACTTGAAGATGAAGATGCCAGGATCGAACGGCGTCATCACCGTAGGCTCGTCCATCGAGCACGCATTCGACTGCGACGTCGAGTGCGTAGAGCACGCAGAAGCACTGGCGTTGGATGAAGCGCTGGTGACCACTTTGGAGAAGATGGTCAACGAGGACCTCGACTCCACCTCCAAGCACACCAGCACCTTCGAGGCCGCGGAGCAGACCAAGGAGGTACCCCTCGACTCTGTGGCCCTCGAGGGCAAGGCGTTGAGGGTCACCTCCACCCTCCATCGCAAATAGGAAGTGGTGCTCGTCGAGTTTCTCCGCGCCAACGCCGACATCTTCGCATGCAGCCCCTCGGATATGCCAGGCATCCCGAGGGAAGTCGCCGAGCACTCCCTTGACATCCTGCCTCACGCCCGCGCCTTGCAACAACGGCTCCGCCGCTTCGACGAGGAGCGGCGACGGGCAATCGGAGCGGAGCTGCGGAAGCTTCTCGAGGCCGGGTTCATCAAGGAGGTGTTACACCCAACGTGGCTAGCAAACCCCGTACTTGTAAAGAAGAAGAATGGGAAGTGGCGGATGTGTATAGACTATACTAGTCTTAATAAAGCATGTCCTAAAGTTCCTTTTCCTTTGCCACGTATTGATCAAATCGTTGATTCAACGGCTGGGTGTGAATTACTTTGCTTCCTTGATGCCTACTCCGGGTATCATCAAATAAAGATGAAGGAGTCCGACCAGCTTGCGACTTCGTTCATCACGCCGTTCGGGATGTTCTGCTACGTCACGATGCCGTTTGGCCTCCGAAACGCAGGTGCGACGTATCAACGCTGCATGCAACACGTTTTCGGAGATCACATCGGGCGGACGGTCGAGGCGTATGTGGATGACATCGTCGTAAAAACCAGGAAGGCGGACGACCTGGTTGGCGACCTTGGCATCGCGTTCGGCTGCCTACGGGCCAATGGGGTCAAATTAAACCCCGAAAAGTGTGTCTTTGGAGTGCCGCGAGGCATGCTCCTGGGATACATCGTCTCCCAACGGGGAATCGAGGCCAACCCTGAGAAGGTTGCGGCCCTCGAGCGAATGGGCCCGATCCGAGACCTCAAAGGGGTGCAAAAAGTGCTGGGGTGCCTTGCCGCCTTGAGCCGCTTCATCTCGCGGCTCGGCGAGAAGGGCCTGCCCCTCTATCGCCTCCTCAAGAAGCACGAGCGCTTCTCCTGGACCGCCGAGGCCCAGGATGCGCTCGACAAGCTGAAGGCGTCCTTAACGCACGCCCCGATCCTCACGCCGCCGCAGGATGGCGAACCCCTGCAGCTCTACGTGGCCGCAGGTGGTCAGCGCCGTGATCGTGGTGGAGCGCACAGAGGAAGGGCACGCCCTGCCGATCCAGCGGCCGGTCTACTACATCAGCGAGGTCCTGCCTGACACCAAGACGCGCTACCCGTAGGTCCAGAAGCTGCTGTATGCGGTAGTCCTCGTGCGGCGCAAGCTCCGCCATTTCTTCGATGCCCACCCCGTCACGGTGGTCTCCTCCTTCCCGCTAGGGGAGATCATCCGTAATCCCGACGCGGCGGGCAGGATCGCCAAGTGGTCCGTGGAGCTGACAGGCGAGACGCTCGCCTACGCCCCGCGCAAGGCCATCAAGTCCCAGATCCTAGCGGATTTCGTCGCTGAGTGGACGGATATGCAGCTGCCGCCGCCGCAGATCCAAGCAGAGTGCTGGACCCTGTATTTCGATGGCTCGGTGATGAAAACAGGGGCGGGCGCGGGCCTGCTCTTCGTATCACCCCTCGGAGAGCACATGCGGTACGCGGTGCGCCTCCACTTCCCCGCATCTAACAATATGGCAAAATACGAGGCCCTCCTCTGCGGCCTCAAAATCGCCATTGAGTTAGGCGTCAAGCGCCTCGACATACAGGGGGACTCGCAGCTCGTAATCGATCAAGTCATGAAGAACGCGAGCTGCCATGACGACAAGATGGAGGCCTACTGCAAGGCCGTGTGAGCCCTCGAAGACAAGTTTTACAGCATCGAGCTCAACCACGTGCCCCGCCGGTACAACGAGGAGGCGGGCGAGCTGGCCAAGATCGCGTCCGGGCGGATCACCGTCCCCCCGAACGTTTTTGCCTGCGATGTTGCCCAGCCCTCGGTCGTCCTCGAGCCTCACCCCTCGAGCCACGCAGAACCCTCGGGGGCTCCCTCGAATCCAGCGGGTGCGGAACCCATGGATGAGGACCCCTCGAACGAGGCGTACGTGCTCTCCCTCCTCGAGGGGTATGGCTCCTACGAGGCCGACGTGATGGACATCGAGCCAGCTCCTGTCAAGGTTGACTGGCGCGACAAATACATCGCTTGGATGGCTCGGGGAGAGCTCCCCACGGACCGGGCCACGGCCAGGCGCATCACCAGAATGGCCAAGTCCTTTGCCCTCGTCGACGGCGAGCTGTACAAGCGTGCCGCCTCCGGCATCTTACAGCGGTGCGTGCCCATCCCCGAGGGGCGCGAGCTCCTACGGGACATCCACGCTGGAATCTGTGGCCATCACGCCGCGCCTCGCACCCTCGTTGGCAATGCTTTCCGCCAAGGCTCTTACTGGCCTACCGCGGTCGCGGACGCCAGCGAGATCGTACGCACCTGCGAAGGGTGCCAGTTCTACGCCCGCAAGTCCAACCTTCCCGCCCACGCCCTGCAGACCATCCCCATAACATGGCCATTCGCCGTGTGGGGGCTGGACATCGTCAGGCCCCTGCGGAAGGCGCCCGGGGGCTTCACCCACTTGTTGGTCGCGATCGACAAGTTCTCCAAGTGGGTGGAGGTGCGCCCCATCACGAATCTCAGGGTAGAACAGGCAGTGACGTTTTTTACCGACATTGTCCACCGCTTCGGAGTGCCGAACTCCATCATCACCGACAACGGGTCCCAGTTCACGGGCAGGAAATTCTTGGAGTTCTGTGACAAGTTCCGCATTCGTGTGGATTGGGCAGCTGTGGCACACCCACAGACCAACGACCAAGAAGAGCGTGTCAACGGCATTATCTTACAAGGCCTTAAGCCTAGAATTTTCGACCAGCTAAACAAATCTGGCCGAAAATGGCTCCATGAATTACCAGCAGTCGTATGGAGCCTAAGGACCACCCCGAGCAGAGCCACCGGGTTCACCCCGTTTTTCCTAGTCCATGGCGCGGAGGCCGTCCTCCCCACGGACTTAGAATACGGGTCGCCTAGGGTTCGAGGCTACGACGAGGATGCCAACCAGCGAGCCCGCGAGGACTCGCTGGACCAGCTGGATGAGGCACGCCTCGTGGCCTTGATGCACTCTGCGAGGTATCAGCAGTCCCTCAGGCGCTACCAAGCACGCAAGATACGCCGGCGGGACTTCAGCGAAGGGGATCTGGTCCTAAGGCTGCGCCAGGACAACCGAGGACGCCACAAGTTATCGCCTCCGTGGGAGGGACCCTACGTCGTGGTGAAGGTGCTCAAGCCCGGCACGTACAAGCTGGCCAACGAGGACGGTGAAGAGCTCACCAACGCCTGGAACATCCAACAGCTACGTCGCTTCTACCCCTAGCTAGGATCTCCAAGCATTTTGTTGTAAAAACTACGTGACCAACGCCCTAGTTGGTGATAACCATGTCAACGCCATAAGTCTAATGAAAAGGGCAACTCGGCTTTCCCCCGAAACCCAAGTTACCCTCGGGGGCTACTACGGGGGGCATCCCCCCCCCAAAATGGTCCCATTTTCATGCAAAAACAAAACAACTCACGCGCGCTAAGTTTGTTGTCTACTTCGGCCTCGAGCAACGGTTCGAACAGGGCGTGGGCAGCCTAGCGGAAGGAGCGCGCGAGCCAGAGATAGCCTACGCCTCCGCGAGGATACGGCCCTTCTCTCTCGCCTCCAACCCAGCAGGCCACCCACGAAAATCGAACTCCCCTAACTAGAATCTACTCAGGAAGAAGGAGAAACAAAAAAGCGCAATAAACATAAAACTTCATTTCACTTCAACAAATGATGTTCATGGCAAAAACAACTTGTTTATTTACAAAGGCCGCACGGCCAGAATACTGATACACAAACAAAAACGGGCCTAGCGCCCAGCTGTCTTCAAGAGGGAGGAGCGGCGGCGTCAGCAGCATCCGGGAAGAGGAACTCCTCGAAGGCTTCAGTGAGCGACTCGGCGGCGTCGGCAGCGAGCGCGTCCACGCGTTCCATCGCCACCTCGTCCTCGACACCTTCGGGGACGACGTAGCCTTCCGCCAGCGCCTCGAAGTTAACCTCGTAGTGGGACCGTACTACTCCGAGGGCCTTCTGGATGCCAAGATGCAGCGCCTGGCGCATGCGCTCGGTGACGTGGCCGCTAAGGGCACGCAGGCAGCTGGCCAGCGAGCTTCCGGCCTGCGCCTCGCCCTCCTCCACGGATCGGCAGGTCTCGAGGGCCACATCGCGCAACTCCTGCAGCTCCTGCTCGGAGGAGTTGTAGGAGTTCTGCAGCGCCTCGGCCTGCTCAACCGCGTGCCCCAGCGCGGTGCGCAAGCCTGGGGTCGCCAGACGAGAAAGAAGTCAGAAAAAGAGTGCGAACCCTCTAAGGAAAACCCAACAACACAGGAGTCGAACAGCGGCTCACCTTCGACTTGCTTCCTTTCCACCTCGAGGGCGCGGCGCTCAGCCTCGACCATCTGCTCGAGGCCCCGGACGGTCTCGCCTTGCTCCTGGAGGGCCAGCTCCTGGTTCGCGTTCGTAATGCTGAGCACTATCAGCTCGCCCTCGACCCTGGAGAACTCGGTGTTCCGGTCCTCCAGAGACATCTGCGCCACCTCACGAGCTGCGCGCTCCCGCTCCAGGGCCGACCGAGCGTCGACGAGGGCGGCTTGCTCCTGCTGGAGCCGCCCCTCAGCTCCTTTGACAGGCGGTGTGCTCCTGCAAGAGCTGGTCCTCAGCTACGGCGAGCGCCGCGACCTTGGCGTCGAGGGCGGCCTTCAAGTCATCGGCCTCCTTGACCCTTTGCTCAAGCGCGCGCCCGCTCCTCGGCCTGGCGCTGTTGCGCCTGCGCCCCCTCGAGGGACGAGCGGAGCCCCCGGTTCTCGCTGCGGACGCTGGCCACCTCCGCCTCCCAGTTGGTCGCCAACGTGCGCATCTTCTCCAGGTCCGAGCGCGCCTGCCACAGCGCCTCATCACGGTCGATGAGGGCTGTGCAGATCCGCTCGAGGCTAGAGGGACGTGCCGGGTCTTGCCTCGTGCTCTCGGGGAGTTCATCGCGCAAGGCCATGGCCCGGTACGACAACCAGCCATCCGGAGTCCTGAGGGCGTCGGTGAGCGCGTCGAAGGCGCCGCATCGCTCCTGGAGCTGGTGGAGCTCGGCGTTCACCCGATCGAAGGCGCCGTACTTGTCGAGGGCGCGGCGCTCGAGCTCCTGGCACCCACAAATCAAAACCCGTAAACACCATGCCGCAAAGACAAGCGCGCAGAAACAAGGAAAAAGGGAAGCAAGCAATGGCACCCTACCTGGAAGACACGCCACGCGGGGCCGCCGTGGACCCTCAGCGCCTCGTTCAACGCACGGTCAAGCGTGGCGCCGTGGCTGTGGAGCTCTCCCCGCAGCTCCTGCTCCCCCGGGCGTCGGCGAACGCGGGCGGGTCGCCGCCGGCCCCCTCCACCCGGGCGGAGTGGCCGGCTCGGGGAAGACGAGGCCTCGGCGCCGTACCCTCGACCCCCCGCCACCATGTGGCCCTCGCGCCGCCTCACGAGGGCCCCCTCCTGGGACCCCGGGGAGAGCGTGGAGCTCGACCACCGATCCCACCCGGCGGCGGGGAGTCATCGTCCGGGATCTCCACCACCGCCGCCGGGAACCGCCGGCGGGCGGGCGCCCCCGCGCCACCTCCGCCGGCGCCTCCACTTGCGCCTTAGTAGCCACGGGCGCCGACGCGACGCCGCGGCCACCGCCTCCCGGCCCGCGCCTCCACGACCACGGGCGCCCGATCGCCCTCCTCTCGCCTCCGCCGCGGTCGGCGCCATGGACCAGCGCCACCGTCGCGGCGCCCACCGTGGGCCGCACCTCCGTCGCGGCGCCCGCCGCGGGCCGCGTCTCCGCCACGACCGGCGCCCGCCTCTCTTCGACGACCGCCCGCCGTGCCGCGGCGGGCCGATCCGCCGGCCGAGGCCTCGAGGCCTCGCCCGGGCCCCTCGCGAGCTCACGCCCACCGCCGCCGTGCTCGCCCCGCCCGTGGCGCCCTCGACGAGCGCCGCCGGGTGGGAACGGACGTGTCCGCCCTCAGCACCTTAGCCGGCGCGAGGGGAGGCACGGTTGGCACCACCCTGCACAAACACAAGCAAAAAATCAAACCGCTTGGCCGCCAAAAAATCAAACCTCACAGAAAGGCAAGTCCCTTACCTCGAAGAGGAGAAGGCGCGCTTCCTCTTCTCGAGGCCTCGGTGGATGAGGCCGGCGTGGCCGGCGCGCCCGCCGCCTGATGTCTCCGCCGCGCGCGCGGGCCCCGCCCCGCGCGCGCGCGCGCTTGCCGCGTGCGCCGCGCGGCGCGCGCGGCACCTCTCGCGGCTCGCGCCACTCCCATTGTCGATTGCCGGCCCCGGCGGCGGGCGCCACCGCGCCCGCCCCGGGCGATGCCGCCCTTCTTTGCCGGAGAGCCGGCTCCGGCGACGGGGGCGCAGGCTCCCACCTATCAGAGGGGCCCTGCCCCCCAGCTTCTTCCTCTTCGTCCTCCTCCGAGGACGAGTACTCCTCGGTCCCCGCGGAGGAAAGCCCCAGCTCCTCGCGCCGCCGGTACTCCTCGTTCCGTCGCTCGCGGCGCTCGCGGTGCCGCCTCGCGCGCTCCCTCTTGCGCGCCGCCCGCTCCTGCTCCCACTGCTGCGCCGCCCGACCAAGCGCGCGGGAGTCAGGGGTGGGCGGAACGGACTTCGCGGCGCTGAAGTTCACCAACTGCATGCGAGAACGTCAAAAGCGCGTTAGGGGCCAGGGGCAACACCAAGAACAAAAACGGAGTCAGGAATCATACTCACTAGCGGGCCGGTGGGGAGCTTCTCGAGGTCCCACAGGGACCGATCTTGGCGCAGCATCCGGGTGTCGACGGCGCTCCGCGCCCGGGTGAGCGCATACCCCCGCTCAAGGGGGGTTGGAAGCATCCGCGACCTCGCCAGCGCGATGGGGTCTGCCTCCTCTGTCATCTGGTAGATGCAGAGCGGCCTTTCCATCAGAGGCACAACTCCCCGGTGGTGGAGGAAGGCGAGGACGCCCGCCGCGGTCAGCCCGCGCGTCGCCAGGTTCTTCAGGGCAGCCAGGAGCGAGTCCAGCTGCCTCCGGTGCTGGGCCGTGGACACCCCGTGACCCCAGGAGTTGGGCTTCTCCCGGAGCACCAGACCAGTGTAGGCGGGGAGGCCGGGCTCGGCGTTGCGCAGGTAGAACCATCCCCGCTCCCAGCCGACGTTGTTCGTCGTCATGGTGCAGGGGATGTAGTCGTCCTTGAACTTCCCCCGGCGGGCGAGCGACATCCTCGCCGCGCGCGCACCGCGCGGCGGGTCCTCTCGCTCCGTCGTGGGCCGCGTGAAGAGCTTCGCGCGAAGAGGTGTATCCGCAGCTCCCGCCTGATCGGGATCCCTAGATACCCCTCGCAGACGCCCACGAACATGGCCGCCTGCGAAATCGCGTTCGGCGCGAAGTTATGCAACTCCACGCCGTAGTGGTAACACAGCGCCCACATGAAGCGGCTCGCCGGTGCGGCGAAGCCGCGCTCATGGAAGCGGGTGAAGCTCACCACGTAGCCTTCCGTCGGGTTGGGCGCGCGGTCCCCCGCCGGCGGCACAATCCACTCCGCCGGCCGGCCATCCTCGTTCGCTGCCAACTGGCCGGCGGAGACCAGCTCGCCAAGGGCCAGCTGGGTCACCGTCGACCGCTCCCAGGCGTACGGGTCAAGAATCGTGAGGGGCGGAAGCGGCGCCATGAGAAAGGACGAGGAACGTTAGAGCAGAGGACAAAGAGAAGGAGAAGAACTCTAATGGCGAAGGCGCACGGTGGCGAAAGCAAAATGAAGGCGAGAGCAAAAGGGGCAAGGACGGCGGAGTGCTAAGGTAAAAAACTGCCGTTTTTCCTCCCCTCGGATTTATAAGCCGCGGGCGTGCTCTCCGGGGCGGACGTCTCGCGCGCATTAACTGCAGGGAATCTTTTCTTCTCCCTGACGGGCGGGCCCCACCACGACCGCGGCGGCCACGCCACCGCGAACAGGCCATCATCACGGCGAAGAATAGCAGGGACCGTGGCAGGCGGTCACATCCGCCTGCCCACGCCGCCCACTACGTGCGCGCGCGGCCGCAACGCCTTAAAAAGCGTGCCCGCGACGCAAAACCGCAGCCTCTACTGTGGATCATTTAATAGCCCGGTTCCTTACAAAGTAAGGAGAACCCTCGAGCGGCACGGGCTCCAGGCTCGGGAAAACTTCAACCCTCGAAAGGGTACCGGCGTGAGAAGGTCGCCTCGGGGCCCGTTTGAAACAAAACATGCACCGCAAAGCACCCATGCCACGCTGTGTTACTGATCAGCGCCTCGGGGGCTGGCTTGCCCAGGCCCCTCGATGGTCGCAGATGCTAGGCCGGGAGCACTTAGGCGCCGCCCCGCACCATTTTTACTGATCAGCGCCTCGAGGGCTGGCTTGCCCAGGCCCCTCGATGGTCGCAGATGCAAAGACGGGGCCGCCCAGGCGCCACCCCGCACGGCCCTACTGATCAGGGGTTTGAAGCCTGACCCTCGACGGGTTCGAACAGGCGCCCCAGGTCACCGGAGTCAGGGACGACGAGGGCACACGCATTCGAGCCGTTCCTCGAGCCTGCCAGCTCGAGGGTGCCCCGCGTGTCGTGTTCGAGAGCCAGCGAGGGCAGCTAGCCGGGGGATCCCACCGAGGGAGAGCTTCCGCGCCCTCGGTCCCTAGTGAACAGGACCGAGCCCCACCTAGCAAACCCACACAAGCGCTTCAATGGACGTGTCTCTAGACCACGCAGCCTACCCTTATCGAACGGGGCATGGGGGTCCACTCGAACCACCCGCTAACAGCTCGACGAGGAATCCGCAATTCGCGACCCGACCGATGGGGGTTGTGGAAACCTCACCCTCCGTCCCGCGGAGGGACGGCGAGGGCGCGTTGAAAGACAAGTCGTAAAGCTCTACCCGATCGCCTTGGATGGGCCCAGGCTCGGGGGCTTGGCGCACGGCTACACCTCCTGGATTGCACCCGCCGAGGATAACGTTAGCAGCGCGTGCGTCACCGAAGCCGGCTGAGACATTGCCGACGCCGGTTGAAACATGTACCACGCCTTCTGTCCAAGTCTCTCGGTCAACCCCTACAGGAGCGCCCATGCCCCTGCAGGGCTTCGGGGGCTAGACCTGCGGGTCCGCTGACGCGGCCCCACAGAAAGCGTTCGCAAAACCAGGAGGGAAGAACGTCCTATCAGTAGGTTCCAGCATCTGTGAGAGCCTCAATGGCAAACCCACAGATGCTCGGGGGCTACTGTCGGGGACAGCCCTAGGGGTCCCCTTAAACAGCTGGGAAATCCCCACTTAAAATCCGCAACCAAATACACCTTACTTAACCATGAAGGACATGGCCCACGCCGCGAAGGCCCCAGCGGCCCACCAGGCGGCCCACTCGAAGACTCCCTCGAATAGGTTTCGCCTCGCTCGAGGATGCGCGCCCCCCTCGGGCGGGCTCCGCCCTGTTCGAGGGGGTGCGCCTCCCTCGAGCGAAGTCCGCCTCGCTCGAGGATGTGCGCCCCCCTCGGGAGGGCTCCGCCCCGTTCGAGGGGGTGCGCCTCCCTCGAGCGAGGTCCGCCCTCGCTCGAGGGTCCGCCCCCGCCCTCGAACGGGGTCCGCCTCGCTCGAGGGCACTCCGCGCACGCGCGCGCCCTCGCTCCCCGTACGCGAGCATTTAACGCCCCGACATCGGCGGGACGGCGCCATCATGCGCCGGGGCTCGCGCCCGGTGCCACCGCACCAACTCCCCGCAGAGGGAGCCCATCCCCATCACCGGGTGGGGGGGGGACCGTGCGGCGCGGCCGGTGCCAGTCCCGTGACGCCGTGCCACCTGCTCCGGTACGGCTAACGCGCCGAGCCCTCGAAGGGGGGCCGGCTGCACCCTCAATTTGCTTTTTTGTGACCTTACAGGGTTAGGTGGAGGCGCTAGGCCGGTGGGACGCCATCCCTGCCACTGTTAACGGTATGGTTGCTGCCCCCGCGCGTACGGGCGCACGCCAGGCACGGTGGCAACGACTCCAGCACTGTGAAGCGTGCAGGAATGGGACGCCACCTTACTTGCCGCTGTACCTCGTACGGACCGACGTCAGCAACTCCCTCGAGCCTATCTGAAGACATCACAGCCGTCCGCCGCCCTTCTACCCTCGAGGACGCCGCTGTTCGGGTACAAGATACGCCATGATGGCCGGATCGCTGCAAGGATCGCCTGGGCGGCCGCCTACTCTACAGCGTAGCACATCACGCTCCCGCACATAGCTAAATAGTGCGGCGCGCATGTGATTCGCTCCTTCCTTGGTCTATAAAAGGAGGACGAACCCCCTTGCCGCAGGGGAGACACGGACGAGGAACACGGACGGAGGACACGGACACAACACGCGACACACGAACAACAGAGCCCAACGCGAGACAAGTCGCCCCACACACTTGCTCTCCAATTTTCCCACAATATCTTCAGCCACTACACCAGGGACTTGGAAGCCACGCTTCCTCTCCCGCCTTGCTTGTAGCAGCCCCACTACAGCACCCCGGTGCCGAGCAATATAGTGCCTTGAGCACACCACCGCCGGGACGTACGGCCCCCGGCGGGAACCAGGATAAACTCCGTGTCTTTTATTACTTAGCATCGACCATTGAGGGATAGACCTTGGCGCTTATTACTGGTTAGTGTCGGGACCACATTCCGCACCGACAGCGGCCTTGGGAAGGCGCGGTCTGCCTCGGGAACATGCGCCGGCGGCCCGGCGCCGAGGCGGCGCGCGCGCGCGGTGCGGCCGGCCGGCGCGACGTTGCGGCGCGGCCTCGCTCTGGCGCGGCGCATTTCGGACTAAGCATCTTCCCACGCGAATTTCTCCCAAAATTTGAATACAAGTGCACGAAGTGATGAATACGAAAGTTGTAGATCTAGCTACCCTCTACAGCTTTTGTAAAGGCCGTCTAGTGTTTTTCTCGACGGATGTTGCAGGAACGTCGTGCCAACTTTGAATGCCGCTCTGCCTTGGAAAACAGGAGGTACTGTCAGTCAATCGAGTTTTTCGCCAATTTCCACTCAAAATTTGAAATGCCAATCTACAGGAAAGTTGTGTCCCTTAACAAGATGGACAACTTTCATAAAGGTAGATTTTGAAGTGTTTAGGTGAATTTTGGAGAACGCGGCAAAAGTTCCGGACGACATTCGCTGACGTCAATGGTTAAGCCGGTTTTGACCGTGTCTTTGGCCAAGGGTCCACTACGGGTGTGTGTAGGCTTGGTCAAGGGGTTCATTAGGGTTCATTGGCGAGGTTTTCGGGGTGATGACCCAGGTTGACCTAGGTTTGACCGATGTTTGACCGGCTGATCTGGTCATTAGCGTTAATGACGGTAATTAAAAACCTGGGGCGTCACAATGCTGATTTTTCATAGTCTTCGGGTGTGGAGTGTTGTTTCTTGGCTGGTTCTTCGAGTGAGTTGTGGAAGTGGCATAGGAAGTTGGGTCACTTGCGCTTTGACCTTTTGTCTCGCTTGAGTAAACTCAATTTGGTCCGAGGATTGCCACGGTTGAGGCTTGAGAAGGAGTTGGTTTGTGCGCCACGTTGGCATGCCAAGATGGTAGCCTCTTCTCACCCGCCTCTCACCGATGTGATGACTGAGCGTCCATGCGAGCTGCTCCATATGGATCTTGTTGGCCCAGCTCGTGTGCGATCTGCGGGTGGGAAGTGGTATGTCCTTGTTGTGGTGGACGACTATTCTCGGTATGTGTGGGTGTTTTTTCTCGAGGATAAGGGGGAGACATTTGGTTTTGTTCGAGATCTAGTCTTGAGGTTGAGGAACGAGAGGCACGGAGATGTCATACGAGCAATCCGCAATGACAATGGCTTGGAATTCAGAAACTCTCGTTTTGAAACCTTTTGCCATGACTTGGGTCTTGAGCACCAGTTTTCGAGTCCGTATACGCCTCCCCAGAATGGTGTTGTGGAAAGGAAGAATAGGACCTTGTGCGAGATGGCTCGGACGATGCTTGATGAGCATAGGACTCCGAGAAGGTACTGGGTTGAGGCGGTGAATACCGCGTGCCATGCGTCGAACAGGATGTACCTCAGGGTGCATAAGAAGAAAACTTGCTACGAGTTCATGCACGGTCACACACCCAAGGTGAGTCACTTCCATGTCTTTGGTTGCAAGTGCTTCATTCTTAAGAAAGGGAAGAAGTTGGATAAGTTTGAGGCTAGGTCGGTCGATGGTATTTTCTTTGGTTATGCATCTCATTCTAGAGCATATCGTGTGCTCAATCTTGATACTAACCAATCGTGGAGACTTGCGAGGTAACCTTCGACGAGACACAACCACGTAGTCAGCTTGTCTTTGAGTGTGCAGGTGATGATGAGCTTGGCGAGGAGATCTTTCAGGAGGAGGAGCATGGACTTGGTGACGATGAAGATGGCGGTGTGGTGCCCCCGGCTGAACATGTATCCACTACTTCGACTATGGTGGTGGACGGACCCTCTCTTACACGGTCGAGGGTTCGAAACAATTCTCATTTCGCTCATGCTGCATTTGTTGCTACTTTTGAGCCCAAAGACATTGGACACACACTATCTAATCACAATTGGGTTAACTCGATGCATGAGGAGTTGGAGAACTTTGAGAGGAATCAGGTTTGGGAGTTGGTTGACCCTCCCCCAGGGTGTAAGCCGATTGGTACAAAATGGGTGTGGAAGAACAAAGAGGGTGAGAAAGGTGAAGTTGTGAGAAACAAGTCGAGACTTGTTGCTCAAGGGTTCAGTCAGAAGGAGGAGATTGACTATGAGGAGACCTTTGCTCCCGTAGCCCATTTGGACGCAATAAGGATCCTTCTAGCCTTTTCCGTGGCTAAAGGGTTCAAGTTTCACCAAATGGATGTGAAGAGTGCTTTCCTGAATGGTGTGTTGCAGGAAGAAGTGTATGTGAGGCAACCACCTGGGTTTGAGAGTGAGAAGTACCCCCACCAGGTGTACAAGTTGAGGAAGGTGCTTTATGGGTTGAAGCAGGCGCCTAGAGCTTGGTATGGCAGGTTGAGGGGGTTCTTGTTTGAGAGAGGTTTTGAGATAGGGAAGGTCGATCAGACCTTGTTTCTACTGAGCCAGGGCAAAGATATCCTGATTGTGCAGGTGTACGTGGATGATATTGTCTTTGGTGGCAAGGTTTGCAGAGGATATGAGCAGGGAATTTGAGATGAGCAAGATGGGCGAGTTGCAGTTCTTCCTCGGGCTACAAATCAGACAATCAAAGGAAGGAACATTTGTGCACCAAGCCAAGTACACCAAGGACATTGTGCGGAAGTTCAAGATGGAGGATTCCCAGGCTATGACGATGCCCATGAGTACGACTACAGCTCTTGATGCGGACGAGAAAGGTGAACACGTCGACCAGAAGGAGTACCGAAGCATGATCGGGTCGACGAGGCCGGACATCCAGTTCTCGGTATGTCTGTGCGCTCGTTTTCAAGCGTCTCCGAGGACTTCGCATCGGGAAGCAGTGAAGCGAATTTTCAGTTACTTGCGTCACACTCCCGACTTCGGCCTTTGGTACTCCGCGTCCTCTTCTTTGGCGCTTCATGGTTTTTCGGATGCGGATTTTGCCGGGTGTCGGTTGGATAGGAAGTCCACTTCTGGGACTTGCCAGTTTTTGGGATCTTCTTTGGTGTCTTGGTCTTCCCGCAAGCAGTCGAGTGTTGCTCAATCCACTACCTAGGCCAAGTACGTTGCCACTGCTAGCTGTTGCTCTTAGCTCCTTTGGATTTCATATACCGTGAGTGACTTTGGTGAGGTGTATACCAGTGTCCCACTTCAATGTGATAGCACCAGTGCCATAAGTGTTGCAAAGAACCCAGTGCTCCATTCCAAAACCAAGCACATAGAAGTGAGGTGTCATTTTCTGAGAGACAACGTAGAGAAAGGAATGATAGCTTTGATCCATGTACCCACACATGACCAACTAGCCGATATTTTCACCAAACCCCTAGATCAAGCAACTTTCACTCGTTTGCGGGGGGGAGCTTGGTGTGTGTTTGATCTCTTGAGTTGGGTGTGTGGGAGCTCCTTTGTAGCATATGTATAGTTTCCTTTGTGCATTTGTTGCATTTGGCCTGGCATATGTAACATGATGTATAGGCATCCTTGTATCATAGATTGCATGCATTTTGTATCATATGCATTTTGTAGGAAAAGCTTCTCTCATATACATTGATCACCATGATGTGCTATATATGATCTTGTGAGCTAGTTTGGTATGCTAGGGTTAGGTTGGCTTAGCTCTTGATGATCTTGATTTATATCTATGGTTGATGGCTATGCTTTTGAAAAATGTCACATATATGCTCTCTCATGTGTAAATGCCTTTATATGATCTTGACTTGTTTTAGTGGCTTGGTTATGCTTAATTTGTGGTTGGATAGCTAGTTTATTGATCATATGGGGCCAAAGGCTCATTTGCCATCATGAATGTTTAGCCCTCATGCTTTATCTTGTGGAGGGGCATAAGTTCCTTTTTGTCGCAAAGAATTTCATGTACCAATTGTGAATCTGAAAATGAAATGTAAAATGCTTGGAAAATGTGCTCCCATGTCATATGTGCTGAATTTAATTTGCTTTGGGTGCTAAACCGTTGCATGATGCCTACCAATGAGAAGTCTCATACATAGAATTAGGCACATGGCTCGGTGGCTTTGACATGACATGAGGTGCTTGTGGGTGTTTGTGATGGTCTTATGATTAGAATGGTTGTCCTACCATGAAGTTTGTGTGGCTTTGCCATTTTGACATGTTTTGCTCATGTTTCGGTTTTTGCTTATCAGAGAGTATCTTTTCGCAAAATTACTCAAATCCTTGTTAGCCTTGTCCAATAGTAGTGAAACTTGGTGATCATGAAGTTGATGTCATTACAAATCTGTAGAGTATCTAACTTGCTCATTTGGACATGTGTAGCATCTTGAATTGAATTTTGTATACTTGAGAAGCTCTAGGTTGCATTTTTTCAAATTTGAGCCTTGATTCATGCATTGGCAACAAGGGGGAGAAATGAAGGTGGAGAAAAGTTGCATTGCTTCCCTGGAACCTATCCCAAGAGCCAAGGGGGAGTTTGTGCATTTCTTTTGCATTTTTGGTTTTTGGGGGTGTGGTCTGTGTGAAATCGGCCTGACCGGTTTGTGCCCAGGTTTGGCACGTGTTCGGGGGGAGCTTGCATATGTGCAGGGGGAGCTCTTGTGTGCTTTGTTGGTTTGTGCTCTTTGCTTGAGCATGGTTTTGTCTCGGATGTGTCGAGCCGTTGCCCTTGCCTAAGGGGTCTGAGACGTGTCTTCTTCAAGTGATCTTGCTCTTTGCCTTTCTTCGGCTTTCGATCGCTTGTTGGAGTTTCTTTTATTCATTTCTTTTCTTTTTTCCTTTTCTCTTGGATTACCAAATGTGTGTGTTGTCAATGCACTCATCAAGGGGGATATTGAGGACCATGTGTGGTTCGAGGACCGGTGGATGGTCACTTCCTTGTGTGATGAGTGATTGACAACATTGTGTGGACTGATTCTTGGCTAAGTAATGCAGGTGCAGGTTGCGGCTTGACTGGTGTTGGTGCAGGTGAAGAACAAGCGCGAAAGGTCGTCACCGGTGAGGCCTCCAGGTGTGGAGAAGACAAGTAGGCTTCGTTCGAGGGACCCGGTGGCCAGCGGGGTCAAGTGCGAGCCGCATGGTGGCATGAACAACAAGATGAAGTCATGGACGGTTTCTTGGTTGAGCCACAAAACCAAGGTCGAGCTGGGACTTCGTGGGAGCCAAGTCATGAGTGGTGATTGGCGGAGGCTACATCAAGTTCGCGGGGTTTGTGGTGGTTTACCAGAAAATCATCGGGTTACTCGGCTGAGCCACAAAGCCGAGGCCGAAGACCGGGCGTGGCTGTCTGGCCGAAACCGGCCTGACCGGTTTGGAGAACCGGTCTGACCGGTTTAGGGTCGCTGGGTGCCGAAAGCTTCGAGGCGGAGGACACGTGTCGGGATCGCAAGGCTTGCGTCGAGGCTAAGCAGGTTGCAGTCGCCGGGCATCCGTCCGATGGAGAAAGCTTGAAGACTTCCAAAACCGCCCTCGAGGGGCTTGTATCCCTAGTTGTTAGGAAAGGGTATTTTAGACTTTCGGTTGCCTCCTATATAACCCAAGAGGTGAGAGGATGGCAGCCATCTCTTGGAACCCTAGTTCATTTGCTTTCCTATTTTCCCTTCCTATTTTTCTTAGGATTTCTAGGACTAGCTTGAGAGCTTCACGGTGAGATCTTGTTGAGAGGGTTGGATGATCGGGCGGCAAGCTAGACCTTGTATGAACCTTTCTTGGTATGTATAGATGATTCGGCGTGGTTCCTCAAGGCTTGTTTGTGTTCCTCCCATTTTTCCTTTTTGGTGATTTTCGGAGCTTTTTCGTGGATTTTCCATGGAGAGGATTTGAGGGCGTTTCTTTGAGGGATTCTTGTTTGATGTCACGTATGAGGGCCTTGTGCCTCTTTGCTTTGT
Organism: Cenchrus americanus; assembly: GCA_947561735.1. Lineage (NCBI taxonomy): Eukaryota > Viridiplantae > Streptophyta > Magnoliopsida > Poales > Poaceae > Cenchrus > Cenchrus americanus. The sequence continues at coordinate 155,357,713 of OX387242.1, read as the reverse complement.
GACCTTGATCCATCAAACCCTCTGAAACGGCTTCGATTTGGGTGTTTTCGGTGGTTTCCATGGGAAGGTGTTCTTAAAGGTTGACTTTCGATTCCTCTTGATTTAGCAAGTTTTGGTGGACCAAATCATAGCAATGGGATGCCCATGAGGTACTCCTAGTATCCCCAAAGTCTTGTACGAATCCGTTGAGCGAATCGGGAGATCGGTGGTTTTGAGGAAAAAGGTCTCTCTCTAGGGTTCTTAGCCTAAATCATTTTTCTGGTGGTGATGACTTGATCTTCTTGGGAAGATCCTTTGGGAAAAGCTTCTTTGTGGTGTTGAGAGGCCTTGGTTCAAATTTCGTGATTTTTGGAGGTCGTTTGATCGAGTTTTGCCTTTTTTCCCTCTCCCTCTCGAAGGCTAAAATTTTACTCCGGGCTTTTCTCCGAGAAAAAACCCGGAATCTCCAGACTTTTATTCCGGACTTTTTCTCCGGACTTTTACTCTGGAAACCCCGGAGTTTCCGGGGAAAGTGCGAAGATTACGGACTTTCCAGTGGGGTTTGCCTAGGCTTGTTCGATTCTGCTTCCGCTTTGTTTCTAAGCTTGCTCTAACTTGCTCCTAGGGTCAGTAGGTCCGTTGTGACTACATGATCTTGGCAAGTTTGTGTAGAGGTCTTTGGAGGTGACTTTGGGTCATAAGTCGAGTTCCTGGAGAAGAATTTTTATCGGTTCCCATTCACTCCCCCCTCTCTGGTTCACCATTTCGGTCCTTCAAAATCAAAGAAAGATGAATCACGAGGTTGCAATCGAAATCAAGAGAAAGGAATGAGAAGGAAAGATTACTCTCGAATGGTTCGCTTCTTTGGTGGGAAGCTGTTTTCCTCGAGTGGCTGTTTCCCCTTGTCTGCCATGGCCTTGGGGGTTTTTTTTTCTGGAAGAGGAGAACGAGAGGACGTGAAATGATGGAAGTGTTGCGAATGGATTTGCAAAGCACCAGAGGGGCTATTTTATTAGCAGTGAGAGTGCATCAGGAGTGATGATTGGTTGGCGTACATTGATGGGAATACCAAACGGCGGGGGTTTTTCCTTGGATGCGAAGGGTTTTTTTCATTGAACAGTGTTCATGATTCCCGAATGAGGATTTTCTGCGGATTTTACGCCAAGGAGCAGGAGTTTTGTGCGTATTCGGCTAGATGAAAAGTTCCCGAATGCGTTCGAGACAGTGAAAATTCGTATGCACAAATTAAAGAAATCATCACAAGACAGATACGAAAGATAAAATTTCATCTTTATTGCCAAAATTCCATAACCCCTAGTACAAACTAATCAAATAGCCTGTTCAGAACAGACTGGGGGTGGATGGAATTGGCAATGGCAACGCCGTGGCCGTCGAGGTGCTCTAGAGTGGCCTCGATGTTGTCAGCGTTCTCCGGCGTGCCACCGTAGAAGCCGCACGGCCGCGTAGAGTAGTCGACGCCGGTGTGTGTCGCCATGGCGGCCAGGCCCAAGGTGGTGCCCAGGCAGACGCCGTGAAGGGCCACCTAATCGATGCGGTCTTCCACCGCGCCAAGGCGAGCCTCCGGTGTGTCTCCGGGAGCATTCACCTTGTCTACCAGCTTCTCAACCAGCGCCTTCAGCCGATTGAGCTCGGCGTCGCGATCTACAGAAATCACAGAGCAATGGCGGTTAGTTCAAGATTAAGTTGAGATTAAGCAGGTTACAGGATTCACCGTCAATAGCCTCCAGCAGCTGCTTGCGTTGATGCTCCCACTCGAGCTCAGCGATCCCGGCCTCTTTGGAGATGATCTCCAACTCGTGCCGGGTTGCATAGGGTTCTTCCTTGAGCCTGCGGGCGTCGCGTTCATTGTAGCGCGAGCTGGAAGAGTGGGAGCGGCCAGACGATCCCGAGGAATCACCCGCCATGGCCGGGGTTGTGGCTAGAGCAGGAGCAGGATTCCATCGGATGAGCCTGAAAACATGAAGAAGACTGTCAGGGACGAAAAGGGATCTAAAAAAAGGGCTATGAAGAAGCCAACGGTCACCACCTTCGGCGAGCGCCGGCGCGGCTCCCTTCAGCCTCGTCGTCGGCCCGACCCCTGTTGCTGCTGTTTGCCATGGAACTCTTGGGAGTACTAGTACTGGAGAGAAAAGCTTGGGTTGGCAAAAGCATGGAAGATAGAGAACTTGGTGAAAGCCTAGGGGCACCCGAGGTTCTTATTTATGGAACTGGCGGAGAGGATCGTGGCCGGAGATCGTGGCACATATCCCAAGAAATTTGGGACGTGGAGAGACTCTCTCAACCGAACCGTCGCCGGGTCGTTTGGGATTCAAGCTGAGTCATATTCGGTTTGACTGGTTGAATGCCGGCTGTGTTTCAGTTGGGTTATTTTTCGGGTCTGACACTGTTTGATCAGAGTTGCTGAATGAATCATCCAGAAATTGCTCATCAAAATAAGGCAAGACAAATATGGAAAATAAGGACTGAAGAGGAGCACAAATTAGAAAGCTGATAAAACATTCGGCTACAAACTGTTTGTTACAATTATACATTCAAGTATTTTGAGATTATACTGGAGGCATCTAATATCATCTTATTGATATTCTCCAGCAATCTTTGATCAGCTTCTTGGGTTTTAGACAAAGTCGAGAGCTTTGTCTTGAGCTGCTTTCCTGCAATCATGGCTACTGTAGCTTTTTTCGTATTTTCTCCATTGATTCAGGAAGTTCAGCCATCTTCTTTTCATCATCCTCGATCTCAGCTGTCAGGGTTCTCAGCTCAGCCTCTAATTCAGCTTTTCTGGCTTTCTTCAGCTCAAGTGCAGGCTGCAAATTAGTTAGCAATTCATTATGATTTTGCATTTGGATATGCAAATCTTTCACAGATTACTTGTTTGCAGCTTGTTTTTGTTCCAGAGCTGGTTGGGAGGATAGGTTCTTCAAAGCCTGTTTTACTGCTACAAAGTGATCATCCAACTTGGAAACAGGTTCTAGGGAAGCCTTAATGTCAGCCGGGAGATCTTGATCGATGAGTTCAAGTGCTTCTCTTAGAAGATCAGCATCCTTGACATGGTCTTGAACATCCCTTTGCAGCAGGGAAAAGATTTCCTTCAATTTTGCCTGATTTTCCTCTGATAAAGCATGGCTAGAAGATGCTTCATTTCATTTTTCGGCAATCAAGTCATCCATAGCAAAGGAGTAAATTGGTGATGATACAGCTTCCTCCTGAAAAGATGTTCTTGCCGAATTAGTGGTGATCTATTGAGTAAAAAAATAGAAAGATGGGTGTTCATGCTTACATCATTTCTGGCTTCCTGAGTTGGGGAAGGATGTTTTTCAGGCTCGAGGAAGGGCTCTTGGATGTTTGGTTGAGAAGAAGCTTGAGGAGTGCCTGGTAAAGCTGAAGCTTCTGGCTGAGCAGGAGCTGGATGTATCCTTGGTGAGGCTAAAGCTTCTGGTTGAGGAGAGGATGGTTGGATCCTTGGTGAGGTTTGATTTGAATCATGCTGAGGAGAAGAACTCCTCATAGTTTGGCTCACCAAAGTTTCCTCTGCGACTGATAAGTAGAGGATAAGTGCCAATGAAGAGAAAATGATTAGAAAAAATAAAATGGTGAAAAATTTTACCAGTAGATGAATCATTGGCAGGATCTGTAATGACCAATGGTTGCTGAGTTCTGGTCTGAAATCACACAAGATAAAGATGATCAGGATGAAGAATGGTTTTATGTTCAAGAAGGAAAGGGTTCTAACCTGAATGAGAAGTTTTTTGGTTGTTCTTTTCCTCTTGGCAGCTGAAGGAGCAATCAGAGATGGAGCTTTCCTTTTGTCAGAACCTGAACTGATGAGAGTTGGATCTAGTGTGGCATATCTAGACATCAGTTGAGCCAGAGTAGGAGATTGATATCCCAAGGCAAAGATTGGGCCTTCGATATTATAGGAGATTGTCCTGGCAAGAGGGGCAGGTGCTATATCCTACAGAAAAAGTCAAAAACCTGATCAGTAAAGAGGGGCATGATTGAAAAAAGAGGGGGAAATGACTATATTACCTCTGAAGTTGGATGAAAGTCAGGCATTAGTTCAAGACATAGAGGGTGTACTGGCACATTAAAGATATGATCATGAAGTTCTTGCCACCAAGAAATGAAAGAAGGGTGAGTGATTGCTATTGGCACAAAAGGCCTAGGTGCATAAACAGTTGTGCTGCACTTGTACTTGAAGACCCTTTTTGCTTGCATGGATTCCTTGATATCCTCTCTGGGCTTGAGGAATTCATGAAGGAATAGCCTTGGGGGCACTTGGCCGCATCCTAGATGTCTGGCCATCATGTTTGGCTAGTAGTACTCAAAGGTATGGAAGCCAAAGAGGGTTGGCAAAACCTTTGAAGAAGAGCTCAAAAAGTTGGCCAATGCTTTGGTTGATGGACACAGTGGAGGCAGCTTCTCCATAAGTTTGGCAACCTTTGGTGCTCTGGGTTCCCCTTCCTTGTAATTGGTTGAAAGGAACTGTCGATTGTTGAGGTCAACAACAACAATCTGGTGCATATATAATTGCAGCCACATCTGAACAAACCACCAAGGGCCATTAACACAAGAAATTTTTTGGCTGGTGTGCATCAGATAGGTGGTCTGGTGAAGCATATGGTAGACACTTCCTAGGAGGTACTTCCCGAGGGGAATAGAGGGACTAGTAGCTAGGTCCTCAGCCATTACAATGTGGTTCAGGGTTGGCTCATTGGCTTTGCCACAAAAGATGAATCTGCGTAGCCACATGTTCAGAAAAGCTCTGTATTCAACATCAGACAAAGGGCCGTCAGACATATAGTTTTGGATATATCTCTTATATCCAACCCCTGTTCTCACTCCTGTTTTGCCTGGAGGAGCCCTTGTATTTGTGTGGATACACAGTTCCTGCAACTCCAAGGCCGGTTATCATGTATACATCGGCCAAAGTGGGGGACATTGGCCCATGGCCAAAAAGAAAGGCATTTGCGTCATTCGACCAAAAATGGCAGGCTGCAATCAGAAGGTTTTCGTTTTTGGGTGTTTCAGCCAGAGACAATTCTAAACAATGAGCAATGCGAAGGCTGTCCCAATTGCTTGTCTTGGCACTGTCATCATCAAGCATCCTCTTGTACCAATTTCTCCAGCTTGCAATTGGGGGCAGGGGCCAGTTCTTGAAAGCATCCTGCCATTCATGGGGTTTCAGTAGTGATGCCTTGAAGGGGATCCTCTGGGATTCAGCCGCGATAACCTCAGAAGGATCGGAGATTCCTACGGGCCCAAGAAAATAAGATGTTGATTGATCTTCGGCAGGAATCAAGATTTCGGCGGCTAGAGCCTATCAAGAACAAGAAAGGGCAAAAGAAAAATTTAAGATGAGATTCAAGAAAAGGAATACCGAATGAGCCTGAGGAGGATAAGATTTACTTGAATAGCTTGGTCTTGGTTCACCATTTGAAGATTGGAGCTTGAAAGGTTGATGAACTAGGGTTTGAATCTGAGCGAAAACTCCAACGGTTTAAAGGAGGAAAGAACGGGTGTTGAACGGATTCGGCCTGAGGACGTTGAGCATTTATGGTCAATTCCGGAATAAAATCACCTTTTATCAAAGCTTTGATTTAACACTCTTTTTGAATTAAACATAAGAGCAAAATTCAAAGCAACACATGGTAACTTAATGAATCTATTAGATCTTGCCAAATCTAATAGAGTCAATAACTAGCTCCAAGCTAGATCTTAGGCCGAATCCGTCTTATGTGTTGCTTTGAATTTTGCTAGATCATGAGCCATGCGGTAGGCTAAGATTTAACACTCTTGTTAGATCATGAGCCATGCGGTAGGCTAAGATCTAGCTTGGAGCTAGTTATCGACTCTATTAGATTTGTCCTGAGGATTTGATTTAACACTCTTTTTGCCCAATTTAGATTGACTAGATTCGGCTCTATCTTGTTTCTGATTCACATATTGTATGTTCAAATCCTTAACTCAATGTGGTGCGTGGGTCACGTGCTCTTTAATAGTCAAATTTGAATCAATCTAGATTGCCACGTGTTGCAGGTTCAAGCTTGTTAATCTAGTATAGCTTGTTCCTTCTCTGCGGAACCCGAATCGGCTGTACAGCTGTATTCGGCAATTCTATCACGAGCGAAACATGTTCATAAGCTTGTTTTAAATAATGTATGCTTTTAGACTTCCATGTTTAGATTGTATCATGCGGTGGATTGATCTACTTTTGGTTGGTGGTGTGATTTCAAACAAGTTGTATCATGTGGTGGATTAATTTGTTTGGTGTCACACTCGACGGGTTTGAAAGTACCTAGACATGCGGTAGACTAGTGCTTTTGGCCTATGCATGCATATTTATTGCAAATTTATAACATGCTTTGCTTTTATTTATTTTATTATGATTTTATCCTTGATAATCGGTCATGGACACGTGTTTCAATGCTGTTTAAATAAAGACCAATCTTTCATCATGATTACGTCATGCATTCGGCTATACCCTGTTTACATATTTTATCAGTTCCCGAATGATGTTCAGATTGCTGACAGATAGCTTGTTGTAGCTATATGTCGTTTTGTTTGGCTTCGTAGCCGTAAATACGGAACTGTCTGGTACCACCCGGCAAATTCCAGGTTTTATCTGACTATTTTCATCCTTTGTCAGTTTCAGAGAAAATTGACTGGCACGCTTCAGATTTGGCCACGTGTGTTAAGCCAGCTTTTTCGGCTTGTTGTGTGCTTGGTGTGAGGTGCTGATTTTACGTCAACACCAACGCCACCTCACCATGACTCCCAACCCGAGCACTGGGCTCGTGACGCTTCCCGAAGTAGTCACAGGCGAACTCGCCGGAATTCGACGAAACTTCGCTCTACAACCAACACGCCGACTTTGAGCTCGGACCTGACTCCGACTCGAACTCGACGTCTCTGTGGGCCATCGCATGCGAGCCGGCTATCAAGCCATCGTGTTCGGACTCCCCACTCCACGAGCACTTCCCATACAGCCTCTGCAACGCTAGCAGGGCCCATGCGGAGGCTCTCACTACGCGTCAGGCCGGCAAGGAGATTGTCTCTGACTACACTTCGGAGTCCAACCCCGTCTCCGGCTGCTACTCAGACTCTTCCTACGAGTTCGACTTCGGATCGAACCCAGACGAGCCCGAGTCCGAAACCTGCACCACAGTGCAACCACTGATAGGAGCAGCTACCGGCCTGGTTATAACATCTACACCTGCCGGGAGATTCGTCTACTGGCCAGAATGCAAGCCTGCAGACTTGACAGACGAGAACTCACGTTGTGTCGCCTACCTCGACTCGCTTCCCTTCCAGTAGGGAACACCACTAGCTCCAGCAGAGGAGCACACTCCAACAGAGGTGGCGGCTACCGACTCCAGTCTCGGCTCTCCTGATCGTCAAGTCTTCATGACTACCAACGAGACACTGGGACCTTCAGGGACACAGCCTGACCGTTTCCTTGAAGACATCTCAGCAGACGAGTTGTCTGCCAACGCACCCGCAGACGAAACCAACGACGACAAGAACTCCCACGTGAACGCAACAAGAGGCGTAACGAACGGCGTCGGCGTCTCCGTGAGAGCCTCCCCATACGGAACCTCACAGAGGCGCTCAACCAAGTTGAAAGTCGGGTGCATACCACCCCCGACAGTGCCTAATGTCTATCACTTCGATAGCACGTCAGGCTCAGGGGATGCGCGCGGGAGAAGTCATCGCCAAGCTCGCGGAGGACACCTACTTCATGAGAGTCAACAATAGTCACTCAAGCGCCTCCCCATCGAGCTCGCGAAGCCGATCATGAAGCCACAAGCCGCATCCCGGCTGACAACGGTCGCAACTGTACTCGAGGAGAGCTACCGCAGAACCCCAACCGCACTAGGGAATCTGCTGGAGGACATTCTCATGGCGGTCACAGCGCTGGTCGCACTGGCGGCAGTCGTGCTGTGGTGGCTCACGGCGACGCTGGAGGCGAGGTAGCAGCGACAGGAGCTCCTCACACGGGGCTGGAAGGAGAGCCGATAGCAGAGGCGATAGCGGAGGCAGAGGCCACGTAGACAGCCACGTCACCAGTGTCTCATGCGGCGGCTACGATGCCTGTCGCAGAATCGAGAAAATTCGACGCAACAAATCTGCAGGCGAGAGCGACGGCTTCCCCACCTTCTCTGCTCGACTTCGCAATCTGCTGCTCCCAGAGAAATTCAAGCCTCTGTGGATCACCAAGTACGATGCGAAGCAAGACACAGTACAGTGGCTCAGGTGCTACACCCTCTCCATCGAGAACGCTGGCGGCAACAACGACACGAAGTGCCTATACTTCTCCTTCTGCCTGGACCAGGCTCCACTTACATGGCTCGAGTCACTCGACAAGTACTCGATCGATAAGTGGGACCAGCTCAAGGAGCAGTTCACCAGCAACTTTGCGGGCACCCTGGGACGCTCAGGTACTCGCATGGACCTGGCCATGGTGAAGCAGGAACAGGGCGAGACCTTGCGCAAGTACATGCGGCGCTTTTTTGACAAGCGCGCCACTGTAGTCGATGTCTCCGACAAGGAAGTCATCGACCTTTTCCAAGACGGTCTCTACCACCGTCGTACCTTCGAAGACTACGGTCGACGCCACCCGAGCTCCATTACCAAGCTCAAAGACATGATTACTTCATGGGCCGACGAAGAAGACAAGGCGAACACCAAGTACGACGCCATACGTGGCAAGAGAAAGCAAAATGTGGGCGACATCAACAACAACAACCGGGATCAAGGTGGTCGCAACAACAACTACTCAGGTCCTAATCGCAAGCGCGAGCCAGACAACACAGTCGCGGCTATCCAGCGCCCTGCGAAAGACAACTCGAAGAAGACCCCCGGTGACTTCAAAGACTTGCTGAAAGAGAAGTGCCCGTGGCACCTGGAGGGCAACCACACTACCGAACAGTGCTACCAACTCCGGCGAGCACTGAAGGACACTCCTGTCGGGGACAGCCCTGAGGGTCCCCTAAACAACCGGAGGAATCTTGCTTAAAACCTGCAAAAAACAAAAACAAAACACACCTCTCACTTAAACGCACACACGGGGCACGACCCACGCTGCGGTGGTCCCCGCGGCCCACCGGAGTGGCCCAGTCAAAGGCCCCCTCGAGCGGGTTCCGCCTCGCTCGAGGGCCAGCACCCCCCTCGAGCGGGTTCCGCCTCGCTCGAGGGCTCATCTACGCCTCGCTCGAGGCCCCTTCACGAGCACACCTGCTCCCGCACACGGGTACGGGCATTTAATGCTCTGACATGGCATAGCCGCACCATCATGCGCCTGGGAATCACGCCCCGGCGCTGTTCCACCAACTCCCTAGGGGAAACCCATCCCCGCCACTGTGGGGAGCTGTGCGGTATGGCCAGTGTCAGCCCCGTGGTACTGTGCTGCCCACTCCCGTACGGCTAACGCACCGCACCCTCGAAGGGGGGCCGGCTGCACCCTGGAACCCTTCTCTCGTGAACCTGCAGGGTCAGACCGTGATGTCAGGCCGGCGGAACGCCATCCCCTCCACTGTTGGCCCAGTGCGTCCGCCCCCGTACCCGCAACACCACGCCGGGCACTGCTACAACAACTCCAGCGCTGTTGGGCACGCGGGGACGGGACGCCGCCACGCCTGCCACTGTACCCCGTATGGATCACCGTCAATGGCTTCCTCGAGCCCGTCTGAAGACGCCCCGGCCAACCACTACACCTTCACCCTCGAAGCCGCCACTGTTCGAGTACAGGACACGCCGCGACGACAAGACCGTATCAAGGACCGTCAGGACGGCCGCCAACTCCGCGGCGCTGCACGCCATACTTCCCCATGTAGCTAAATAGTGCGACGTGCTTGTAACTCACCCTCTCCTTGGTCTATAAAAGGAAGGTGAACCCCCTCGCCGCAGGGGGGATGGGACAGAGAACAACACACACACGCTCCTCAACCCCCCCACGATATTGGCACTCGCCTCAATCACTCCGCTCGGGACTTGGAGGCCACGCCTCCTCTCCCGCCTTGCTTGTAGCCGCCCCACTATAGGCACCCCGGTGCAAAGCAATACAGTGCCTCGAGCACACCCCTGCTGGATGTACGGCCCCGGCCGGAACCAGGATAAACCAAGTGTCGTTAGTTGCTTAGCACCGACCATCGAGGGACAGACCTTGACGCTTACTACTAGTTAGTGTCGGGACTACATTCCGCACTGACAGTTGGCGACCACCGTGGGGCACACGAGCGCTGAAGGTCAACCTGTCACCAGCTCCCTCAATGGTGATTCGCACCGAGTACCGCGGCACACGCTACTCCATGGGCAGCTCGGACCCCCTCCCCGCCGGCTTCGAAATCCGATTTCGGGGCCTGAATTTTCAGGCCACGGGGAACGGCTACCTGATGCGCCTCACCAATCGTGAGGAACGCCGCGCACGGCGGCAAGCTGGGTCCGCCCCGGTCGCCGCTGCACGCGTCGGCCGCGACGCCAACGCCCGCCGGCACGGACGGCCGCGGGACCATCGGCGCCACGGTGCCGCCGCCGCTCCGCGCGCCGCTCGCACCGGGCGCGCCGGAGCGACGACATGCCGAGCGCGTCGCCTCACAACGTGGCGCGCCCGTCGCGCGACGACGGCCGGCCGCCCCGGCGGGGGAGCGCTCGGTCTCGGGCGGCCGCTTCCCCATCGGGCCGCGCGCGGCGCCACGGCGGCCTACGCCACCAACACCAACGCCAGCGCCACGATGCGCAGGGTTCCCTTGGTCGCCACGTCTTAGTTGCCAGGGACCCTAGCGCCTCTGCCGGTGACAAGTCATCCCTGGGCTCTCTCGACGCGCTACCACCCGCCACCTCGCATGGGTATGCGGAGTGGGACTTCTCCGGCGTCCCGGACCCAGTAATGTTCAGGCGGTTCCTCGACGCCACGGACTACTGGTTCGGCTACTACGACGACTCCAGCGCTGGGAGCTACGACCCCGCGCGGGAGTGCTGCGTCGTCATCGCCAACGACCCAGCAAACGCCACCGGTGCAACGGGCGCCGGCGACGGGGAGCGTCCTCCTGCCTTGGGGACTGGGTCGCTCCTGGCCGCGGGGCCAAGCGCCCCTCCTCCCTCACCACCAACAGGGGCCGATATCAACACGCAGCTGGCCCAAGCGTGTGAGCTCGAGGCCAAGCTGGCGGAAGAGTACCGCACCGTGCGGTTGCTTCGCGCCTCCATGGCGGGGGAAGCCTCCGCGCGCGGCGAACACGCGTGCGAGCTGGGCAGAAAAGCCCACGACCGCATCAATGCCGACTTCAACGTCGACAACCCGGATACGCCCCCACGAGTTAGCCAAAAGCTCATCGCTGCCGCGACACTGCTGCGGGCCATGCCCGCCCCTTTGACACCCGAGGCGCGGAACCTGCACCGCGAGGCGCAGGCGCTCATTGAGCAAGCGGCCGTCCAGCAGGCCGAGAGCTCGGTGTCCCGCATCCGCCAACAAGGGAGCGCGCGGGGTGATGGGGGCGCACAAGGCCCCGAACCCTCGGTGCACGCTGAAGGATCAGATGGCGACTAGAGAGGGGGGAGTGAAAAGGAGCCGGTAAAAATTCTTCCCAAAGAACCCGGCCTATACCCTAGTCAAACCCCGGTCACACACGAGCGATGGATCGAATCACACACCAATCGCCAAGACCACGAGGTTATGGATCAACCTCTAGCCTTAGGAACGATTCCTTGAAGCACACGCGGAAGCACGAAAGAAGGAAGGGAGGGATCGAACAAAGAAGCAAAGCGCACAGCCTCTGGCGGACCGTCCGGCCAGACAGGGCGGACCGTCCGCGATGGGCCGCGCGCGGACGGTCGGCCGGCACCGCGGACCGTCCGCACCCGAGCCGCGGACCCGTCCGCCCGAGCCGCGGACCGTCCGTTAAAGCCACCGAACCACCGGTGGCACACCGCGAACCACGGACCGTCCGCGGGGAGCACGCGGACTGTCCGCCAGGCACCCGCGGACCGTCCGCCCGCTGCTGCGGACCATCCAAAACTCCGTCTAACCGAAAACCAAAAACGCGACGGATCGAAACGAAAGGCAAGCAAGAACACGAAGGACACGGGACGAACCCTACCCGCGCGGACTGTCCGCCAGCACCTCGCGGACTGTCCGCCAGGTGCGGACAGAGCCGAAAACGCCCGACCCCGAAAGTCAACTCCCCCAAATCATCATCGGATTTCCCAAACGGTTGAAGCTATGGAGACAAGGGTTTGGGGACTTGAAAAGCGTCACACAAGGATGCTATAGCCCAAAAATCTTGCCTCCTAACTCCCTAAATCACCGGGAATCGTGAATCCTTTGAGCACCACCAAAAGCTAGAGCACCGAACGAAAAACTACGAATCCAAGTGGTTTCCCGGCGTTTGAGGGCACAAGATCAATCACAAAGATGCACAAGACATCTATCCATGTTTTCCTCAAAGAAATCCGGGGAGAAACCCACTCAAATCCGCGGAATCGAACCGGGAACAAAGGCACGAAAACAAGCACAAAAGACCATGAAAACACAACCCTGAATCTTCTATACAAACCAGGAAAGATTCACAAGGTCTAGCATGCCGCCCTAGCATCCATCCCTCTCAACAAATCTCTCATGAAGCTCTCATGCTAGCCTAGAGAAACATGGAAGAAAAATAGCTACAAAAATGAGAAATGGGAGGGAGGAAATGAAACCCTAAGTTGCGGAGAGCGAGAGCCAGCCACACACACTCATGGCTTATATATCAGGTCCCGCCGGAGTGGTAAATGACTCGACTACCCCTAACTTAACTACTGGCGATACAACCCACGTAGGGGCATTTAGGTAATGTTTGTGGGTCTTGCCATCGGACGGCCACGCCTTTGCCGCACCCCGCGTCCTCCCGACGCAAGCCATGCGATCCCGCCGCGTGTCCTCCGCCTCGAAGCTTCCCCGACACGCCGGATCCCGTCTCCGTCGTGTTGGGCCCTCGGACTTGGTTTTGAGGCCCAAACCAAGAAACCGTCCGCCGATGGTTTTGTGGGCAAACCACCAAACCCCGCGTGCCCGGTCCAGCCTCCCGCCAAACCACTTGACTCGACCGCCACCATGCACTGGCTCGACTGTCCATGACTTCGTCTTGCTCGTGTCGCCACCATGTGGCCCGCACCCAGTCCCGCTGTCCACCGGGTCCCTCGAACCGAGCCTACTTGTCTCTCCATCTCCCGGAGGCCCCTCAAGGCTGAAGACCTTTCGCGCCCGTTCTTCACCTGCAACAACACGAACTAGGCCGCGGCCCTACACCTCGCGCACTAAGCCAAGAGTCAGTCCAACACCCGTTGTCAATCACTCATCACTGAGGAGCGGTCATCCATCGACCACCGGGACGCTCCTGGTCCTCAATCTCCCCCTTGATGAGTGCATTGACAACACACAACGCGAAATGAAATTCAGAGAAAGAAAGATAGGAAGAAGAAAGAAAAAAAAGAAGCTCAACTCATGACCAAAACCAAAGAAAGGCAAAGAAAGGTCACAAGCCAAGCAAAGCACAAACTCAGAAACTCCACACCGAAAACAGCAAGAAAGCTCCCCCTGAACAAATGCAAACTCCCAAATTTCAGCTCACCTCATCTGAATTTTCATTAAGCTCACCTCATCTCCCCCTTGTTGACAATGTATGAATCAAAGTGAAAATGCAGAAATGCAAAGCAAAGCATATAAACATCTACATGAGCTTCTCAAATAGGCCAAATCTAGTGTCAAAGGCTAAAAATGAGACAAAGATCACACATATGAATCATAGCATAGTCAAAGCATTGCCACAAGTAATATTTGAAAATACAAGCATGTGACAAAGCAAAATTTTCAGATTTAAGCAGTTTTACCAAAAGAAGGCTCGCTTCACATGTAAAAGCCTATCCATGTCACTCTTGAGCCACAAACATGCATACCATTCAAAGATCATACACGGGTATTAAATTCTAAGCAAAAGATCATGGCAAACACCCATAAAGCAAAGCATGTCATGTCAAAGCTCATGAGCCATGTGTCCACTTCGGGGAGACTTCTCCACTGGTGAACATCATGCAACATGTTTTGCACCCATATGTGAAAGATAAGACATTTTAAGCATAGACATGATGGATGGAGCATTTTTCAAGCATTATACACTTCTTTTCATAATTAATTCATTTCATGGTACATGAAGTGTCTTTGCGGCAAAAAGAAGCTTATGCTCCCCCATGAATGCAACATAGGCTAAACATTCACAATGATATTCGGCCTTTGGCCCAAGTGCAAGAACAAGGCATCCAAGCACAATCTAAGCATGAAAAGCACATTTAGACCAAACTGTGACATGGATACACAACTACACACGAGTGGAGCATATTTCATCAAAAAATAGGCAAGATTAGCATTTATTTCAAAAAGGGCTATCTCACCACACATATATCTCAAATATTCCAAGAGCATAGCCTCACATCACCATTTTTCCACACATATGACCGATATCTCACAAATAGCCAAAGAGACTCAAATAAGGCATATGAAGGAAGCTCATCATCCTAAAATGCAATATGATACAAATGCAACATGATATATGACAAGATGGCTATCCTACCCTGGTTTGTACATCAAGCAAACATGTATATACATCAAAGTAAAACATGATATGATACATATGATACAAAAAGGAAATCCCCCAAGAAACACTAGAAAGGGCAACAAACCCCAAGTTCCCCCGCAAGTGCACAAATGTAGCTTGGTCGAGAGGCTTTGTGAAAATGTCTGCAAGCTGATCTTGGGTAGGGACATGGCTCAACACAATAGTTCCTTTCTCCACATTGTCCCTCAAGAAATGATACCTCACTTCTATATGTTTAGTTCTGGAGTGAAGCACTGGGTTTTTGGCTACGCTTATGGCACTGGTGCTATCACAAAGAAGTGGGATCTGGGTGCACTCCTCACCAAAGTCTCTCAGAGTGTATGAAATCCACAAAAGCTGGGAACAACAACTCGCGGCAGCAACATACTCGCCTCGGTGGTAGACCGAGCTACACTAGACCGCTTGCGGGAAGACCATGAGACCAACGAAGACCCAAGAAACCGGCAAGTACCGAAGTAGACTTCCTCTCGACTCGACAACCAAAGAAAATCCGCATCGGAAAAACCATGAAGAGAAAGAGTCGAGGAGGACGAATACCAAAGGCCAAGACCAGTGCGGATCGTAGGTACCGAAAATCCTCTTGACGGCCTGTCGATGTGATGTCCTCGGCGAGGCCCGAAAACGAGCGCACAGACACACGCTGAACTGTATGTCTGGCCTCGTCGCCGTCAAGTAGAGGAGGGAGCCGATCATGCTCCTGTACTCCCGCTGGTCCACTGGTTCTCCGTCCTCATCCGCATCCAAAGTGGCCGTACTCCCCATGGGAGTCGACATCGGCTTAACATCTTGCATCTGGAACTTCCTCAGCATGTCTTTCGTGTACTTGGTCTGGTGCACGAACGTTCCATCCTTCACTTGCTTGATCTGCAGCCCGAGAAAATACTGCAACTCGCCCATCATGCTCATCTCGAACTTCCTGCTCATCTCATCTGCAAACTTGGCAACAAGGTTATGTGACGAGCCACCAAAGACAATATCATCCACGTATATCTGCACAATCAACAAGTCATTTCCATGCTTGAGGAGAAACAAGGTCCTTCGCACGGTACCCATCACAAACCCTCTGCTCAACAGAAAACCTCTCAATCTCCCATACCAAGCACGGGGCGCCTGTTTCAACCCATACAGAGCCCTTTTCAACCTGTATACCCTGTGTGGGTACAACTCGCTCTCAAACCCGTGTGGTCGCTTCACATACACCTCCTCCTCTATGACCCCATTCAGAAAAGCACTCTTCACGTCCATCTGAAACAACTTGAACCCTTTAGCCACGGCAAAGGCTAGAAGGATCCGAATTGCCTCAAGACGGGCCACAGGAGCAAAGGTCTCCTCATAGTCGATCCCCTCCTTCTGACTAAACCCCTAAGCAACAAGTCTAGACTTGTTCCTCACAACCATCCCATTCTCTCCCTCTTTGTTCTTCCAAACCCACTTGGTTCCTATGAGATGGCAATTTGGAGGTGGTTCAACTAACTCCCACACCTGGTTCCTCTCAAAGTTTTCCAACTCCTCATGCATAGAATTGACCCAGTTTGCATCAGATAAAGCATGTCCAGTGTCCTTGGGCTCAAAGATGGCAACAAAAGAAGCATGAGCAAAATTAGAGGAATTCCTGGACCTTGACCTTGTAGTGCGTTCATCGATGTTCCCAATGATCTTCGACAGGGGATGCACTTCTTGAATCCGCCGGGGAGCCTCACGCCTCGAGACTACCTCCCCCTCAACTTCGGCCTTCTCTCGCCGGTCCTCTTGTTGCACCGTCGTTGTCCATGAAGTAGACGGTCCACGCTCCGTAGTGGTCGTAGGGGAAGTAGTGGGTACACACTCAGCTTCAGGCGCATGGTTCTCTCCATCATCATCTCCAGCTTCATCCTTCTCCTCCTCAAAGAGGTCCTCGGCCATCTCTTCATCACCTGCACATTCAAAGACAAGAGAGGTACATGGCATTGTCTCGTCGAAGGTTACCTCGCAAGTCTCCATGATTTTGTTAGTCTCAAGGTTAAGCACCCTATAGGCTCTAGAATGGTTAGCATATCCAAAGAAAATACCATCACTAGACCTAGCCTCAAACTTGTCAAGTTTTCCCTTCTTCAGAATAAAGCATTTGCAGCCAAAAACTCGGAAATGACTCACCTTGGGTGCCCGACCATGCATCAACTCATAACAGGTCTTCTTCTTGAAAGCTCGCAATAAAATCCTATTGGAAACATGACAAGCCGTATTGACCGCCTCAGCCCAATACCTCCTAGGAGTCCTGTGCTCACCGAGCATCGTCCTAGCCATCTCACAAAGAGTCCGATTTTTCCTTTCCACGACTCCATTTTGAGGGGCACATAAGGGGTCGAATACTGATGTTCAAGACCTAGATCACGACAAAAGGCATCAAAATGAGAGTTCTTGAACTCTGAGCCATTATCACTGCGGATAGCTCGAATAGCATTCCCATGCCTCTCGTTTTTCAACCTCACGATCAGATCTCGAACAAAACCAAATGTCTCACTCTTATCCTCCAAGAAGAACACCCAGGCATAGCGAGAGTAATCGTCCACCACAACATGGACATACCACTTCCCACCCACCGAGCGAACTCGAGCTGGCCCAACAAGGTCCATATGCAACAGCTCTGTCGGACGCTCGGTCATGACATTGGTCAGGGGTGGATGGGGAGTGGCTACCATCTTGCCATGCCTACAAGGAGGACAAACCAAATCCTTCTCAAGCTTCAACCTCGGCAATCCTCGGACAAGGTCAAGACCACTCAAGCGGGAAACCAAATCAAAGCTCAAGTGTCCCAACCGCCTATGCCATTTCCACAAATCAGAAGAAGGACCGGCCATCAAACAGTGAGTAGGACCCAAAGAACGAGAGAAATCAGCCCTGAAAATCTGACCCTCGGGGATGATCATACAGACAAGATCACCTCGGGAATCCAGCAAACGAGACTCGCCAGACTTGAATCGCACCTCAAAACCCTCATCAAGCAACTGAGAAACCGAAAGCAAATTGAAACCCAAAGACTTCACAAGAGCCACTCTCTTCAACGTTACCTTGTCACTCACATGCACAACACCCTCCGAAAGCACCCTTCCTCGTCCATTGTCCCCAAATGTGATGTACATCTTTTCCTTCACTGGGGTGAGGCTGGAGAACCACTTCTCATCTCCGGTCATGTGTCGAGAACACCCGGAGTCGATCAACCAAATGTCCTCCAAGCCTCCTGCCTGTAGTCAGAAACAAGAACGAGAATGAGCTAACGACTCGACACCGGGGTTAGCACAAAGAAAGTTAAACCAGTGTCGAGCCATCTGCTCAAAAGAGGGGTTAGCAAACATCATTCCCTTGCCACCAAACTTCCCATGTCCCATGGGAGGAGTACAAGCACCACGAGGGGGAAAACGTGGTCCGTAGTTCCTCTGGAACCCAAAGCTGCGATCATCTCCCCTAAACCCGTATTGAGGACGAGTAGGGGGACGTCCAGCAAAACCACCACGAGCCCGACCAAACCTCTCACCAGCACGCACACCATCATCTCTCCTCACAAACCTACCACTCTGAGCTCCAACTCTACCAACACTCTTCACACTTCCCACACCCCGTGGAAGTGGCACTCTAGGCTCAGGAATACCACAAGACTGGCGATACCTGTCCTGGTTTGCTTGCTCCCTAGCAAGCCTCTCATCCCTCTTCCTCTTGTAGCAAAACTCTGCAAGATGCCTATCCTTGCCACAATACTCACACCTGAAGGGGATGGGTTTTGGTTTTGGCTCTGACTTCTCTCTAGGCTTCTCACCCTTCTCACCCACAAACTTCACCGGTTTCTGGAAGTCATTTGTCTTAGGTTGGAATTTGGGTGGATCTTGGGTTGTGTCAAGCTTGTTGCAAAGGTGGTTGGGCTTTGGTGTGAAAGAGTTCTTGGGTGCTTTTGGAAGTGGGACTTGGATATCTCCAATCACCTCAAACTCGGGGTTAGACTCAACACACTTCTCATACACACTCTCCCCACTGTTCTCTCCCACTTTCTTACCCAACTTCTCAAAACCCAAACCACGACCATCCGCTCTCTTGAACTCCTCAATCATGATTTTCAATTGAGGTTCCTGCCCAGACAACCAACCCAACACCTTCCTCAAATAGTCATTCTCCTCATAGATGACATCCAAATGGGAAGTAAGTTCAAGATTTCGCAGAGTAACTTCATCACAGCTAGTGCATGCATTGACAACAGGAGATTTCAAAGATGCTTCCAAAGAACTAATGGTAGAACGAGCATCAACAAGCTTAGCATGCATAGTAGGACATTATTTACAAGCACCAAGCAAAGTGGGTCTAGCCTTAAGCTCATCATACTCAGTCCTAAGAGCATCTAGTTTAGCCAAAGTAGAAGCATTCTTCTCATTGAGCAGTTTGATCTCATTCAACCATGCATCACACTCAACACAATCAACATCATCAGGAGTAGTAGGGGCAAGTTTCAAAGAGTCATTCTCAAGTTTCAATTCAAGCAATTTTGACTCTAACTCTCCTACTTTCTCACTAGCATTCTCAAGTTGAGCCCTAAGATCTTTCCTCATCTTTTTGGCATCTCTTAGCACACTATCACGGTTGTCAATCAAGCCATTCAACCTAGCAATCTCAGCAAGCAAAGAGTCGGGGTCACGGTTTACCTCATCCTCCGAGTCGGTGTCGCTGTCTTCCTTCTCGCTCTTCTTGCTGCTTGAGCTATGGGCCATGCCACAAAAGCCCTCAAGCGCCACACAGCTCAACCCGCTGAGGTTCCGGCTTGCACTCTTCTTGCCCTTGCGCCTCTCGGCATCTTCATCTTCGCTACTTGAGCTTGACTGCTCCTCGCTTGAGCTTGAGTCAACGTCACTCGCACCGGCCACCATCGCTCTTGCCTTGTTCTTCTTGTAGCCGTTCTTGCTCGGTCACCGCTTGTCCTTGTCCTTGCTCTTGGACTTGTTGAAGTGCTTGCCCTTGGAGGAGTACTTGTCTTCACGCCTCGGGTGCGCCTTGTACTCGTTCACCTTGTACTTGTTCTCCTCCGCTTCTGGGCACTCAGCGATGAAGTGGCCACGCTTGCCACACTTGTAGCACGTTCCTGAGCTCCGCCTTGCGTTCCTCCGACTCTCGTGTAGCTGATCAAACCTCCTTGAGAGCAAGGCCAGCTCCTCCTCGCCCAGCACATCAAACTCCTCATCTGGAATGGACATAAGAGAAGACAAGGAAAACTGTCGACAGGAAGGGTTAGATTTGCCCTTTGATCCGCCCACAAGAGCAAGACTATGGTCGGCCGAGCCCTCATGCTTGGATTGCAACTTCCCGTCACCTCGACCGACTTGAGCTTAGAAAAGAGGTCATCCAACTCAATAGTCAAATAATTCCCAGACTCCTTGATGGCCTCAACCTTAGCACCCCAAACATTTGGGTCCAAGACATGCAAGAGCTTCAAAGCCTGATCATGCTCGGTGTACGGAAAATCCTCAACATTAGCCTTCATGTTGTTCACGATGGCGGTGAACCTCTGAAACATCGCATCGATGTCCTCACCGGGAAGTGGAGTGAAATTCTCATATTGCATCCGGTAAGAGCCAAAGAGGCGAGCCTTCACATGGTTATCACCACCATGAGCAACCAACAACTTCTCCCAAATTTGCCAAGCAAGATTCAAATGGCAAACACGCTCAAACTCTGGATCACACAAGCCTTAGGAACGATTCCTTGAAGCACACGCGGAAGCACGAAAGAAGGAAGGGAGGAATCGAACCAAGAAGCAAAGCGCACAGCCTCTGGCGGACCGTCCGGCCAGACAGGGCAGACCGTCCGCGATGGGCCGCGCGGGACCGTCCGGCCGGCACCGCGGGACCGTCCGCACCCGAGCCGCGGACCGTCCGCCCCGAGCCGCGGACCGTCCATTAAAGCCACCGAACCACCGGTGGCACACCGCGAACCACGGACCGTCCGCGGGGAGCACGCGGACCGTCCGCCGTGCACCCGCGACCGTCCGCCCGCCGCTACGGACCGTCCGAAACTCCGTCCAACCGAAAACCAAAAACGCGACGGATCGAAACGAAAGGCGAGCAAGAACACGAAGAACACGGGACGAACCCTACCCGCGCGGACCGTCCGCGCCACCTCGTGGACGGTCCGCTGGGTGCGGACAGAGCGTAAAAACGCCCGACCCCGAAAGTCAACTCCCCCAAATCATCATCGGATTTCCCAAACGGTTGAAGCTATGGAGACAAGGGTTTGGGGACTTGAAAAGCGTCACACAAGGATGCTATAGCCCAAAAATCATGCCTCCTAACTCCCTAAATCACCGGGAATCGTGAATCCTTTGAGCACCACCAAAAGCTAGAGCACCGAACGAAAAGGTACGAATCCAAGTGGTTTCCCGGCGTTTGAGGGCACAAGATCAATCACAAAGATGCACGAGACATCTATCCACGTTTTCCTCAAAGAAATCCGGGGAGAAACCCACTCAAATCCGCGAAATCGAACCGGGAATAAAGGCACGAAAACAAGCACAAAAGACCACGAAAACACAACCCAGAATCTTCTATACAAACCAGGAATGATTCACAAGGTCTAGCATGCCGCCCTAGCATCCATCCCTCTCAACAAATCTCTCATGAAGCTCTCATGCTAGCCTAGAGAAAAATGGAAGAAAAATAGCTACGAAAATGAGAAATGGGAGGGAGGAAATGAAACCCTAAGTTGCGGGGAGCGAGAGCCATCCACACACACTCATGGCTTATATATCAGGTCCCGCCGGAGTGGTAAATGACTCGACTACCCCTAACTTAACTACTGGCGATACAACCCACGTAGGGGCATTTAGGTAATGTTTGTGGGTCTTGCCATCGGACGGCCACGCCTTTGCCGCACCCCGCGTCCTCCCGACGCAAGCCATGCGATCCCGCCGCGTGTCCTCCGCCTCGAAGCTTCCCGACACGCCCGCATCCCGTCTCCGTCGTGTTGGGCCCTCGGACTTGGTTTTGAGGCCCAAACCAAGAAACGCTCCGCCGATGGTTTTGTGGGAAAACCACCAAACCCCCGCGTGCCCGGTCCGGCCTCCCGCCAAACCACTTGACTCGACCGCCACCGTGCACCGGCTCGATCGTCCATGACTTCGTCTTGCTCGTGTCGCCACCATGTGGCCCGCACCCGGCCCCGCCGTCCACCGGGTCCCTCGAACCGAGCCTACTTGTCTCTCCATCTCCCGAAGGCCCCTCAAGGCTGAAGACCTTTCGCGCCCGTTCTTCACCTGCAACAACACGAACTAGGCCGCAGCCTACACCTGCGCACTAAGCCAAGAGTCAGTCCAACACCCGTTGTCAATCACTCATCACTGAGGAGCGGTCATTTATCGACCACTGGGACGCTCCTGGTCCTCACACGCGGGTGCAGCGGCCGAGCGCCCCGCCGACCCGGGGCGCACACCGGCCAAAGACCGGCTCCTTGGACACGCGCGGGCAAGCGCGAGACGGCGATGCCCGCAACGTCATCAACGCTCGGCGGACGAGCAAAGCAGAAGCGCGGGCGGCGGCAGGCTACCACCCTCGGCGGGGTGGACGCTACGATAGCGATGAGGATCGCTCGCCGACGCCGGAGCCCCCAGGAACCCGCGTGTTCAGCCGGGAGATTCGCACAGCCCGGAGCCCCCAACTCTTCCGCCAGCCCACAACCATCGTCAAGTACAACGGGGAGACAGACCCCCGTGTGTGGCTCAACGACTACCGCTTGGCGTGTCAGCTGGGCGGAGCCACCAGCAACGAGGTTATCATCCGCAACCTACCCCTTCACCTCGCCGACTCGGCGCGGACATGGCTCGAACACCTGCCAGCCAGTCAGATCCACAACTGGGACGATCTGGTCCGCACGTTCGTTGGCAACTTCCAGGGCACGTTCATGCGCCCTGGGAACTCTTGGGACCTGCGCTCTTGTACCCAGAAGCCCGGCGAATCGCTTCGGGACTTCATACGACGCGTTTCCAAGCATTGTACAGAGCTCCCCGGCGTGGCGCAGTCTGAGATCGTGCACGCCTTCCTCGAGGGCACCACATGCCGGGACCTCGTGAGCAAGCTCGGGCGCAGCCCGCCGGTCGACTCCAATGAGCTGTTCGACATCGCCACCAGCTTTGCCTCGGGTGAAGAGGCAGTGGGGGCAATCTTCGACGGCAAGAAGGTCAAGCGCGCGGACGACGCGCCCGCAGAGGGCAGCAAGCCAAGGAGCTCCGCCAGAAGAATAAGTGGGGCAAGAAGGGAAAGAAGCCGCGCCGCGAGGCGTGCGAGCACGGGCGCGACGACGACGACGACGACGGCGAAGCTCTAGCTATTGACCCGGCTCGACGGGCCCCTCGAGCGGACCCTCGAGGCCCGGAGGTTTTCGATGACATGCTAAAGAAGCCATGTCCCTACCACAAGACACCGGTCGACCACACCCTCGAGCAGTGCGACATGCTCAAGCGGTTCTACGGCCGCGCCGCCGCGAAGGACAACGAGGCTAAGAAGGACGGGGGTGATGGCGACGTCGGCGTCTTCCCCGCCGTGGAAAACGTCTTGGTCTATAAAAGGAGGACGAACCCCCTTGCCGCAGGGGACGGACGGACCCAAACACAACTCGACGCAACAAAACACGAGACAGGCCGCACCACGCACATACTCTCCAATTCTCCCACAACATCTTCAGCCACTACACTAGGGACTTGGAAGCCACGCTTCCTCTCCCGCCTCGCTTGTAGCAGCCCCACTACAGGCACCCCCGGTGCTGAGCAATATAGTGCCTTGAGCACGCCACTGCTGGACGTACGGCCCCCTCGGCCGGAACCAGGATAAACTCTGTGTCTTTTATTGCTTAGCATCGACCATTGAGGGATAGACCTCGGCGCTTACTAGGGTTAGTGTCGGGACCACTTTCCGCACAGACAGTTGGCGCCCACCGTGGGGCTCTCGAGCGCCTAAGGTCAATCCACCATCAACTCCCTCCTTGGTGATCCGCACTGAGTATCGCGGCACGTGTTACTGCATGGGCAGCTCGGACCCCCTCCCCGCCGTGTTCGAAATCCGGTTCGGGGGCCTGAACTTTCAGGCCACAGGGAACGGCTACCTGATGCGCCTCACCAACCGTGAGGAGCTCCGGCCACAGCGCCAGGCCGGTTCCGTTCCGGTCCCCGCTGCGCGCACCACCACGCGCGCGACGCCGCCGGCACGGATGTCGCGGGTCCGTCGGCCGCCACGACGCCGCCGCCACTCCGCCGCCGTTCACACCAGGCGCGGTCCGAGCGACGGCAAGCTGAACGCGCTGCCTCTCAACATGGCACGCCCGTCAGCACGGCAACCACCGCCCCAGTGGTACAACGCGCGGTCTCCGGACCGCGCTTTCCCATTGGCCTGCGTGGTGCCCCGACGGCCTACAACGCCAACGTCAACACCACGATGCGCCGGGTTCCCCCTGGCCGTCACGTCTTCGTCGCCAGGGACCCCAGCGCCTCCGCGGGCGATGAGTCGTCACTAGGCTCCCTTGACGCGTTGCCACCCGCCAACCTCCACGGGTACGCGGAGTGGGACTTCTCCCCGCGTGCCGGACCCGGCCATGTTCGGAGCGCTTCCTCGACGCTACGGACCACCGGTTCGGCTGCTCGACGACTCAACGACCGGGAGCTACGACCCCGCGTGGGAGGCCGTGTCGTCATCGCCAACGAACCAAAGAAACGCCACCGGCGCGGTGGGCGCAGTGACGGGGAGGTCACGCCCGCCCCGGGATCGCTCCGCGCCCGGCCGCGGGGGCCAAGCACCCCCCGCCGAGGCCAACGCCGACGCGCGCGCCTAGCCCAAGCCCGTGAGCTCGAGGCTAAGCTGGCGGAGGAGTACCGAACGGTGCGGCTGCTCCGCGCCTCGATGGTTGGGGAAGCCTCCGCGCGCGGCGAACGCGCGCGGGAGCCGGGGCGGACGTGCCCGCGACCGCATCAACGCCGACTTTAACGTCGACAACCCGACGCGCCTCCGCGGGCAAGTCGAAGCTCGTTGCCGCCGCGACGCTGCTGAGGGCGATGCCGGCACCCTCGACCCCTGAGGCGCGGAACCTGCAACGCGAGGTGCAGGCTCTCATCGAGCAAGCGGCCGTCCAGCAGGCCGAAAGCTCAGCCTCACGTATCCGCCAGCAGGGGGATGCGCGAGGAGATGGGGCTGCACAGGGGGGGGGGGGGGAGGGGGGCGAACCCTCGGTCCATGCAGGTGAAGCTGCGGGGCGTCCCGCCAACCCGGGACGCGCGACGGCCAAGGAGCGGCTCCTTGACACATGCAGGGCGCTGGACGGTGACGCCCGCAACGTCATCAACGCCCGCCGCACAAGCAGGGCGGATGCGCGAGCGGCGGTAGGCTACCACCCTCGACGGGGTGGACGCTACGACAGCGACGAGGACCGCTCTCCGACGCCGGAGCCCCCGGGGACCCGTGTGTTCAGCCGGGAGATCCGCGCGGCGGCCTTCCCCCAACGCTTCCGCCAACCCTCGACCATCGTCAAATACAACGGGGAGACAGATCCCCGCGTGTGGCTCAACGACTACCGTCTGGCGTGCCAGCTGGGCGGGGCCACCAGCGACGAGGTCATCATCCACAACTTGCCCCTGCACCTCGGCGATTCGGCTCGGACATGGCTCGAGCACTTGCCCGCCAGCCAGATCCACAACTGGGACGATCTGGTCCGCACGTTCGTGGGTAACTTCCAGGGCACGTACGTGTGCCCTAGAAATTCATGGGACCTACGCTCCTACACCCAGAAGCTCGGTGACTCACTGCGGGACTTCATACGGCGCTTTTCCAAGCGCTGTACAGAGCTCCCCAGCGTGGCGCAATCCGAGATCGTGCACGCCTTTCTCGAGGGCACCACGTGCCGGGACCTCGTGCGAGAGCTGGGACGCAGCCCGCCCGCGGACTCCAACGAGCTGTTCGACATCGCCACCAGCTTCGCCTTAGGAGAGGAGGCCGTGGGAGCGATCTTCGACGGCAAGAAGGGCAAGCGCTCGGACGATGCGCCCGCAGAGGACAGCAAGTCCAGGGAGCCCCACCGGAAGGACAAGCGAGGCAAGAAGGGAAAGAAGCCGCGCCGTGAGGCGCGCGAGCAGGGGCGCGATGGCGATGACGCTGAGGCCCTTGCTGTTGACCCGGCTCGACGAGGCCCTCGACCGGCCCCTCGAGGTCCGGGGGAGTTTGACGACATGCTGAAAAAGCCATGTCCTTACCATAAGACCCCAGTAAACCACACCCTTGAGCAGTGCGACATGCTCAAGAAGTTCTATGGCCGCGCCGCCGCAAAGGACACGGAGGCCAAGAAGGACGAAGGAGATGGCGACGCCGGCGGCTTTCCCGCCGTGGAGAACGTGTTCCTCATCTTCGGGGCACCCACCGTCGACATGTCGACTCGACAGCGCAAGCGGGAGCGGCGGAGAAGGCGCCTCCCTCCTCCTCAATTGGTCGGAGGACGCCATCACCTTCAACCGGGAAGACCACCCGAACCGCATCCCCAACCCGGGCCAGTACCCGCTAGTGGTCGACCCAATCATCGGGAACGCGCGGTTCTCGAAAGTCTTGATGGACGGGGGGAGCAGCCTCAACATCCTCTACGTGCATACGCTGCGCCTGCTGGGGATCGGGCTGGACCAGCTGCAGCCCAGCACGACGCCATTCCACAGCGTCGCACCTGGCAAGCGAGTCCAGCCCCTTGGGCAGATCGACTTGCCGGTATGGTTCGGCACCGCAAAGAATTTTCGCAAGGAAACGCTCACCTTCGAGGTGGTGGGGTTCAACGGCGCCTACCAGGCCATACTTGGGCGGCCCTGCTACGCCAAGTTCATGGCGGTCCCCAACTACACCTACTTGAAGATGAAGATGCCAGGACCAAACGGCATCATCACCGTGGGCTCGTCCATCGAGCACGCGTTCGACTGCGACGTCGAGTGCGTGGAGCACGCGGAAGCACTGACGCTGGATGAAGCGCTGGTGACCACCCTGAAGAAGATGGTCAACGAGGACCTCGACTCCACCGCCAAGCACACCGACAACTTCGAGGCCACGGAGCAGACCAAGGAGGTACCCCTCGACCCCGCGGCCCCCGAGGGCAAGGCGTTAAGGGTCAGCTCCACCCTCGATCCCAAATAGGAAGTAGTGCTCGTCGACTTCCTCCGCGCCAACGCCGACATCTTCGCGTGGAGCCCCTCGGATATGCCAGGCATCCCGAGGGAGGTCGCCGAGCACTCCCTTGACATCCTGCCTCATGCCCGCGCCGTGCAACAATGGCTCCGCCGCTTCGACGAGGAGCGGCGACGGGCTATTGGAGCGGAGCTGCGAAAGCTTCTCGAGGCCGGGTTCATCAAGGAGGTGTTCCACCCAACGTGGCTAGCAAACCCTGTACTTGTAAAGAAAAAGAACGGGAAGTGGCGGATGTGTATAGACTACACTAGTCTCAATAAAGCATGTCCTAAGGTTCCCTTTCCTTTGCCACGCATTGATCAAATTGTTGATTCAACAGCTGGGTGTGAGTTGCTTTGCTTCCTTGATGCCTACTCCGGGTATCATCAAATAAAGATGAAGGAGTCCGACTAGCTCGCGACTTCGTTCATCACGCCGTTCGGGATGTTCTGTTATGTCACGATGCCGTTCGGCCTCCGAAACGCGGGTGCAACGTATCAACATTGCATGCAACACGTTCTCGGAGATCACATCGGACGGACGGTCGAGGCGTACGTGGACGATATCGTCGTGAAAACCAGGAAGGCGGACGACCTGGTTGGCGACCTTAGCATTGCGTTCGGCTGCCTACGGGCCAATGGGGTCAAATTAAACCCCGAAAAGTGTGTCTTTGGAGTGCCGCGAGGCATGCTCCTAGGATACATCGTTTCCCAACGGGGCATCGAGGCCAACCCCGAGAAGGTTGCGGCCCTCGAGCGAATGGGCCCGATCCGGGACCTCAAAGGGGTGCAAAAGGTGCTGGGGTGCCTTGCCGCCTTGAGCCGCTTCATCTCGCGGCTCGGCGAGAAGGGCCTGCCCCTCTATCGCCTCCTCAAGAAGCACGAGCGCTTCTCCTGGACCGCCGAGGCCCAGGATGCGCTCGATAAGCTGAAAGCGTCCCTGACCCGCGCCCCGATCCTCACGCCGCCGCAGGACGGCGAACCCCTGCAGCTCTACGTGGCCGCGACCACTCAGGTGGTCAGCGCCGTAATCGTGGTGGAGCGCACGGAGGAAGGGCACGCCCTGCCGGTCCAGCGGCCGGTATACTACATCAGCGAGGTCTTGTCTGACACCAAGACGCGCTACCCCCAGGTCCAGAAGCTGCTGTATGCGGTGGTCCTTGCGCGGCGCAAGCTCCGCCACTACTTCAAGGCCCACCCCGTCACGGTGGTCTCCTCCTTCCTGCTAGGGGAGATGATCCGCAACCCAGACGCGGCGGGCAGGATCGCCAAGTGGTCCGTGGAGCTGATGGGCGAGATGCTTGCCTACGCCCTGCGCAAGGCCATCAAGTCCCAGATCCTGGCGGATTTCGTCGCTGAGTGGACGGATACGCAACTGCCACCACTGCAGATCCAAGCAGAGTGCTGGACTCTGTATTTCGACGGCTCGGTGATGAAAACAGGGGCGGGCGCGGGCCTGCTCTTTGTGTCACCCCTCGGGGAGCACGTGTGATACGCGGTGCGCCTCCATTTCCCCGCATCTAACAACATGGCTGAATACGAGGCCCTCCTCTGCGGCCTCAAGATCGCCATCGAGTTAGGCGTCAAGCGCCTCGACGTGCGGGGGGACTCGCAGCACGTAATTGATCAAGTCATGAAGAATGCGAGCTGCCATGACGACAAGATGGAAGCCTATTGCAAGGCCGTGCGAGCCCTCGAAGACAAATTCTACGGCATCGAGCTCAATCACGTGCCCCGCCGGTTCAACGAGGAGGCGGATGAGCTGCCCAAGATCGCGTCCGGGCGGATCACCGTCCCCCGAACGTTTTCGCCCATGTTATCGCTCAACCCCCGGTCATCCTCGAGCCTCACCCCTCGAGCCATGCAGAACCCTCGGGGGCTCCCTCGGATCCAGCGGGTGCGGAACCCATGGACGAGGACCCCTCGAACGAGGCGTACGTGCCCTCCCTCTTCGAGGGGTATGGCTCCTACGAGGCTGACGTGATGGACATCGAGCCAGCCCCTGTCAAAGCTGACTGGCGCGACAAGTATGTTGCCTGGATGGCTCGAGGGGAGCTCCCCTCGGACCGGGCCATGGCCAGGCGCATCGCCAGGATGGCCAAGTCCTTTGCCCTCGTCGACAGCGAGCTATACAAGCGCGCCGCCTCCGGCATCCTGCAGCGGTGCGTGCCCATCGCCGAGGGGCGCGAGCTCCTGCGGGACATCCACGCTGGGATCTGCAGCCATCACGCCGCACCTCGTACCCTTGTTGGCAATGCTTTCCGCCAAGGCTTTTACTGGCCTACCGCGGTCGCGAACGCCAGTGAGATCGTACGCACCTGCGAGGGGTGCCAGTTGTACGCCCGCAAGTCCAACCTTCCCGCTCATGTCCTGCAGACCATCCCCATAACATGGCCGTTCGCTGTGTGGGGGCTGGACATCGTCGGGCCCTTGCGGAAGGCGCCCGGGGGCTTCACCCACTTGTTGGTCGCCATCGACAAGTTTTCCAAGTGGGTAGAAGTACGCCCCATTACGAACCTCAGGGCA
Organism: Cenchrus americanus; assembly: GCA_947561735.1. NCBI lineage: Eukaryota > Viridiplantae > Streptophyta > Magnoliopsida > Poales > Poaceae > Cenchrus > Cenchrus americanus. The sequence goes on along the minus strand of OX387242.1, from coordinate 155,328,358 downwards.
GAGCAAGCGGTGACGTTCTTCACCGATATCGTCCATCGCTTTGGAGTGCCAAACTCCATTATCACCGACAACGGGTCCCAGTTCACGGGCAGGAAATTCTTGGAGTTCTGCGATAAGTTCCACATCTGTGTGGATTGGGCAGCCGTGGCACACCCACAAACTAACGGCCAAGTAGAGCGTGCCAACGGCATGATCCTACAGGGCCTTAAGCCCAGAATTTTCGACCAGCTAAACAAATCTGGTTGGAAATGGCTCCAAGAGTTGCCAGCAGTCGTGTGGAGCCTAAGGACCACCCCGAGCAGAGCCACCAGGTTCACCCCGTTCTTCCTAGTCCATGGTGCGGAGGCCGTCCTCCCGACGGACTTAGAATACGGGTCGCCCAGGGTTCGAGGCTATGACGAGGATGCCAACCAGCGAGCCCGCGAGGACTCGCTAGACCAGTTGGACGAGGCACACCTTGTGGCCTTGATGCACTCCGCAAGGTATCAACAGTCCCTCAGACGCTACCAAGCACGGAAGATACACCGTCGGGACTTCAGTGAGGGGGCTTTGGTCCTAAGGCTACGCCAGGACAACCGAGGACGCCACAAGCTATCACCTCCATGGGAGGGACCCTACGTCGTGGTGAAAGTGCTCAAGCCCGGCACGTACAAGCTGGCCAACGAGGACGGTGAAGAACTCACCAACGCTTGGAACATCCAACAGCTACGTCGCTTCTATCCCTAGCTAGGATTTCCAAGTATTTTTGGTTGTGAAACCACGAAACCAGCGCCCCAGTTGGTGATAACTATGTAAATATCATAAGCTTAATAAAAAGGGCAACTCGGCTTCCTGAAACCCAAGTTACCCTCGGGGGCTACTGCGGGGGGGCATCCCCCCTCCATAAAATGGTCCCATTTTCACGCAAAACGAAACAACTCACACGCGCTAAGATCGTTTTTCGCTTCGGCCTCAAGCAAAGGTTCGAACAGGGCGCGGGCAGCCTAGCGGAAGGAGCGCGCGAGCCAGAGATAGACTACGCCTCCGCGAGGATACGACCCTTCTCTCTCGCCTCCAACCCAGCAGGCCACCCACGAAAATCGAACTCCCCTAACTAGAATCTACTCAGGAAGAAGGAGAAACAAAAAAGCGCGATAAAACAAAAGACATCACTTCACATTGGCGAATGTTTATGGCAAAGATAATCTGTTTATTTACAAGGGCCGCGCGGCCAGAGTACTGATACATAAACAAAAAATGGGCCTAGCGCCCGGCTGTCTTCAGGCGGGAGGAGCGGCGGCATCAGCAGCGTCCGGGAAGAGGAACTCCTCGAAGGCTTCGGTGAGCGTCCCGACGGCGTCAGCAGCGAGCGCGTCCACACGCTCCATCGCCACCTCGTCCTCAACACCCTCGGGGATGACGTAGCCCTCCGCCAGCGCCTCGAAGTTGACCTCCTAGTGGGACCGCACCACCCCGAGGGCCTTCTGGACGCCAAGATGCAGCGCCCGGCGCATGCGCCCGGTGACGTGGCTGCCAAGGGCGCGCAGCGGGCGGCCGGGGCCGAGCTTCCGGCCTGCGCCTCGCCCTCCTCCACGGCCTGGCAGGTCTCGAGGGCATCATTGCGCAACTCCTGCAGCTCCTGCTCGGAGGAGTTGTAGGAGGTCTGCAGCGCCTCGGCCCGCTCAGCCACGTGCCCCAGCGCGGTGCGCAAGCCTGGAGTTGCTAAGACGAGAAAGAAATCAAAAAAAAGGATGCGAACCCTCTAAGGGAAAACCAGCGAAACAGGAGTGAAACAACGGCTTACCTTCGACTTGCTTCCGCTCCATCTCGAAGGCGCGGCGCCCGGCCTCGACCGCCTGCTCGAGGCCCCTGATGGTCTCGCCCTGCTCCTAGAGGGCCAGCTCCAGGCCCGCGCTCGTGATGCTGAGCACCATCAGCTCGCCCTCGAGCTCGGAGAACTTGGTGTTCCGGTCCTCCAGCGACACGCGCGCCGCTCGCGAGCAGCGCGCTCCCACTTCAGGACCGACCGAGCGTCGGCAAGGGCGGCCTCGTTCCCCGCCGGAGCCGCCCCTCGGCCCTCCTTGACGGGCGGTGCGCTCCCGCAGAGCCGGCCCCTCGCGGCGGCCGAGCGCCGCGACCTTGGCGTCAAGGGCCGCCCTCAAGTCGTCGGCCTCCTTGGCCTTCTCGCTCGAGCGCACGCGCCCGCTCCTCGGCCCGGCGCCGCCGGGGCTCCGCGCCTCCGGAGCGACGAGTGGAGCCCCCGGTTGTCGCTGCGGACGCTGGCCACCTCCGCCTCCCAGTTAGCCGCCAGGATGCGTGTGTGCTCCAGGTCCGCCCTCGCCCACCGCAGCGCCTCATCCCGATCGATGAGGGCCGTGCAGACCCGCTCGAGGCTGGAGGGATGCGCCGGGTCCTGCCTTGTGCTCTCGTGGAGTTGATCGCGCAAGTCCATAGCCCGGTACGACAGCCAGCCGTCCGGGGTCCTGAGGGCGTCGGCGAGCGCGTCGAAGGCATCGCACCGCTCCCAAAGCCGATGGAGCTCGGCGGTCACCTGATCGAAGGCGCCGTACTTATCGCGGGCGCGGTGCTCGAGCTCCTGTCACCAACAAGTCAAGACCCATAAGCATCAAACCACGAAGATTGCGCGCGGAAACAAGGGTAAAAGAGAAGCAAGCAGGGACACCTCACCTGAAAGACGTGCCACGCGGGGCCGCCGTGGATCCTCAGCGCCTCGTTCAACACTCGGTTGAGCGCGGCGCCGTGGCTGCGGAGCTCTCCCCGCAGCTCCCCGCTCCCCCGGGCGTCGCCGAACGCGGCGGGTCGCCGGGATCCCCTCCACCCGGGCGGAGTGGCCGCGCGCGGGAAGACGAGGCCTCGACGCCGTGCCCTCGGCCCCCCGCCACCCCCGCCACCATGTGGCCCTCGCGTCGCCTCACGAGGGCCCCCTCCCGGGACTGCGGGGAGAGCGTGGGGAAGCTCGCCCACCGATCCCACCGGGGGGCGGGGAGTCGTCGTCCGGGATCTCCACCACCGCCGCCCGGGAGCCGCCGGCGGCGCCGGCCCCCGTGTCGCCCTCCGCCGGCGCATCCGCGGCCGAGGGCGCCGACGCGGCGCCGCGGCCACCGCTTCCCGCCGCGTCTCCGCGACCACGGCGCCCGACCGCCCTCCTCGCCCACCGCCGCCGGCTCTACCTCCGCCGCGGCCGGTGCCGCAGACCGCGCCTCCGTCGCGTCGACAACCGTGGGCCGCATCTCCACCACGGCCCGCCACCGCGGGCCGCATCTCTCGCCACGACCGGCGCCCGCCGCTCCTCGACGACCGCCGGCCGCGCCGCGGGCGAGCCGATCCGCCGGACGAGGCCTCGAGGCCTCGGCCCGGGCCCTCGCGAGCTTTCACCCACCGCCGCCGCCGTGCTCGCCCCCACCCGGGGCGCCCTCGACGAGCGCCGCCGGGTGGGAACGGATGCGTCCGCCCTCAACACCTTGGCTGGTGCGAGGGGAGGCACGGTCGGTACCACCCTGCGGGAGCACAAACGAAAAATCAGAACGCCTGGTCGCCGAAAAACCCAACCCCGCAGAAGAGCAAGTTCCTTACCTCGAAGAGGAGAAGGCGCGTTTCCTCTTCCTCGAGGCCTCGGTGGATGCCGCCGGCGCGGCTGGCGCCCGTCGCCGCGCCTTCGACGTCCCCGCGCGCGCGCGCGGGCCCCGCCCCGCGCACGGCACGCTTGCGCGCGCGGCGCCGCGCGCGCGCGCCGGCACCTCCGCGGCTCGCGCCGCCCCCGTTGTTGTTGCCCGGCGGCGGATGCCCGCCGCGCCCGCCCCAAGCGATGCCGCCCTTGCCGCCGGAGCTGGCTCCGGCGCAGGGGCGCAGGCTCCCACCTATCAGAGGGGCCCTGCCCCCCAGCTTCTTCCTCCTCGTCCTCCTCCGAGGACGAATACTCCTCGGTCCCCGGAGAGGAGAGCCCCTGCTGCTCGCGCAACCTGTACTCTTCATTTCGCCGCTCGCAGTGCCGCCTCGCGCGCTCCCTCTTGCGCGCCGCCCGCTCCCGCTCCCGTTGCTGCGCCGCCCGACCGAGCGCGCGGGAGTCAGGGGTGGGCGGAACGGACTTCGCAGCGCTCAAGCTCACCAGCTGCAGGCGAGAACGTCAAAGGCGTGTCAGGAGCCAGGAGCAACATCAAGAACAAAAACAAGGCCAAGAATCATACTTACCAGCGGGCCGGTGGGGAGCATCTCGAGGTCCCACGGGAACCGGTCCTGGCGCAACATCCGGGTGTCGACGGTGCTCCGCGCCCGTGTGAGCGCATACCCCCGCTCAAGGGGGGTCGGGAGCATCCGCGACCTCGCCAGCGCGACGGGGTCCGCCTCCTCCGTCATCTCAAAGATGCAGAGCGGCCTCTCCATCAGAGGCACGATCCGCCGGTGATGGAGGAAGGCGAGGACGCCCGCCTCGGTCAGCCCGCGCATCGCCAGGTTCTTCAGGGCGGCCAGGAGCGAGTCCAGCCGCCTCCGATGCTGGACCGTAGACACCCCGTGGCCCCAGGAGTTGGGCTTCTCCCGGAGCACCAGACCGGTGTAGGGGGGGAGGCCGGGCTCAGTGTTGTGCAGGTAGAACCACCCCCGCTCCCAGCCGGCGTTGTTCGTCGTCATGGTACAGGGGATATAGTCGTCCTTGAACTGCGTTCGCAGGGCGAGCGACATGCCGCCGGCGCGCACCGCGCGGCGGGTCCTCTGCTCCGTCGTCGGTTGCGTGAAGAGCTCCGCGCGGAAGAGGTGTATCCAGAGCTCCCAATTGACTGGGATCCCTAGATACCCCTCGTAGACGCCCACAAACGTGGCCGCCTGTGAAATCGCGTTCGGCGCAAAGTTGTGTAACTCCACGCCGTAGCGATGGCAGAGCGCCCGCATGAAGCGGCTCGCCGGCGCGGCGAAGCGTCGCTCATGGAAGCGAATGAAGCTCACCACGTAACCTTCCGGCGGGTTGGGCACGTGGTCTCCCGCCGGCGGCACGATCCACTCCGCCGGCCGGCCCTCCTCGTTCGCCGCCAACTGGCCAGCGGAGACCAGGTCGCCTAGGGCCAGCCGGGTCACCGTCGACCGCTCTCAGGCGTACGGGTCGAGGATCGTGAGGGGCGGAAGCGGCGCCATGGAAAAGGACAAGGGACCGAGAGCGGAGGACGGGAAGAAGAAGAGCCCTGATGGCGAAGGGGCGCGGTGGCAAGAGCAAAACAAAGGCGAGAGCGCAGGGGGCAAGAATGGCGGAACGCTAAGGTAAAAACCGCCGTTTTCCCTCCCCTCAGATTTATAAGCCGTGGGCGTGCTCTCTGGGGCGGACGTCCCGCGCGCATTAACTGCAGGGAATCTTTTTCTCGGCCGACGGGCGGGCCCCACCACGACCGCGGCGGCCACGCCACCGCGAACAGATCATCATCACGGCGAAGAATAGCAAGGGCCGTGGCGGCGGTCACGTCCGCCTGCCCACGCCGCCCACTACGCGCGCGGCCGCGGCGCGAAATCACAGCCTCGGCTGTGGAGCATTTAATGGCCCGATTCCTTACAAAGGAAGGAGAACCCTCGAGCGGCATGGGCTCCTGGCTCGGGAAATTTTCAGCCCTCGAAAGGGTGCAGGCGTGAGAAGGTCACCTCGGGGCCCGTTTGAAACAAAACAGGCACCGCGTAGCACCCATGCCGCGCTGTATTACTGATCAGCGCCTCGAGGGCTGGCTCGCCCAGGCCCCTCGAAGGATTGCAGATGCCAGGCCGGGAGCGCTTAGCCACCGCCCCGCACCATTTTTACTGATCAGCGCCTCGAGGGCTGGCTCGCCCAAGCCCTCTATGGTCGCAGGTGCAAAGACGGGAGCGCTTAGCCGCCGCCCCGCACCATTTTTACTGATCAGCGCCACGAGGGCTGGCTCGCCCAGGCCCCTCGATGGTCGCAGATGCCAGGCCGGGAGCGCTTAGCCGCCGCCCCGCACCATTTTTACTGATCAGCGCCTCGAGGGCTGGCTCGCCCAGGCCCCTCGATGGTCGCAGATGCAAAGACGGGGCCGCCCACGCGCCGCCCCGCACCATTTTTACTGATCAGCGCCTCGAGGGCTGGCTCGCCCAGGCCTCTCGATGGTCGCAGATGCAAAGACGGGGCCGCCCAGGCGCCACCCCGCACGGCCCTACTGATCAGAGGTTCGAAGCCTGACCCTCGACGGGTTCGAATAGGTGCCCCAGATCACCAGAGTCAGGGACGACGAGGGCACGCGCATTCGAGCCGTTCCTCAAGCCCGCCAGCTCGAGGGTGCCCCACATGTCGTGTTCGAGAGTCAGCGAGGGTAGCTAGCCGGGGGATCCCACCGAGGGAGAGCTTCCGCGCCCTCGGTCCATAACGAACGGGACCGAGCCCCACCTAGCAAACCCACGCTAGCGCTTCAATGGACGTGTCTCTGGACCACGCAGCCTACCCTTATCGAACGGGGCATGGGCGTCCACTCGAACCACCCACTAACAGCTCAACGAGGAATCCGCAATTCGCGACCCGACCGATGGGAGTTGCGGAAACCTCACCCTCCGTCCCGCGGAGGGACGGCGAGGGCGCGTTAAAAGACAAGTCGTAAAGCTCTACCCGATCGCCTTGAATGGGCCCAGGCTCGGGGGCTTGACGCACGGCTACACCTCCTGGATTGCACCCGCCGGGGATAGTGCCAGCAGCGCGTGCGTCACCGAAGCCGGCTGAAACATTGCCGACGCCGGTTGAAACATGTACCACGCCCTCTGTCCAAGTCTCGCGGTCAACCCCTACAGGAGCGCCTATGCTCCCCGCAGGCTTCGGGGGCTGGGACCCGCGGGTCCGCTGACGCGGCCCCACGGAAAGCGTTCGCAAAGACCAGGAGGGAAGAACGTCCAAACAGTAGGTTCCAGCATCAGCGGGAGCCTCAATGGCAAACCCACAGATGCTCGGGGGCTACTGTCGGGGACAGCCCTAGGGGTCCCCTTAAACAACTGGGAACCCCCCACTTAAAACCCGCAACAGAGCCAAAGCCAAACACGCCTCACTTAACCATGCAGGACACGGCCCACGCCGTGGAGACCCCAACGGCCCACCGAGGCGGCCCACTCGAAGATCCCCTCGAGCAGGCTTCGCCTCGCTCGAGGATGCACGCCTCCCTCGGGCGGGCTCCGCCTGGTTCGAGGGGGTGCGCTTACCTCGAGCAGGCTCCGCCTCACTCGAGGGTCCGCTCCGCCCACGAACGGGGCTCGCCTCGCTCGAGGGCGCTCCGCACGCGCGCGCGCGCTCCCGTACGCGGGCATTTAATGCCCCGACAATAGCGGGGCGGCGCCATCATGCGCCCGGGGCTTGCGCCCCGCCGCCGCCGCACCAACTCCCCAGGAGGGAGCCCATCCCCGCCACTGTGGGAGGAACTGTGCGGCGTGGCCGGTGCCAGTCCTGTGACTCCGCGCCGCCTGCTCCGATACGGCTAACGCGCCGAGCCCTCGAAGGGGGGACGGCCGCACCCTCGATTTGCTTTTCTTGTGTCCCTACAGGGTTAGGTGGAGGCGCTAGGCTGGTGAGACGCCATCCCTGCCACTGTTAACAGCATGGCTGCTGCCCCCGCGCGTACGGGCACACGCCGGGCACTGTGGCAACAACTCCATCGCTGTGGAGCGTGCGGGAACGGGATGCCGCCTTACCTGCCACTGTGCTCCGTACGGACCAACGTCAGCAACTCCCTCGAGTCCATCTGAAGACATCACAGCCGTCCGCTGCCCTTCTACCCTCGAAGCCGCCACTGTTCGGGTACAAGATACGCCATGATGGCCGAATCGCTGCAAGGATCGTCCGGGCGGCCGCCTACTCTACAGCATAGCACATCACGCTCCCTCGCATAGCTAAATAGCACGGCGCGCATGTGATTCGCTCTCTCCTTGGTCTATAAAAGGCGGACGAACCCCCTTGCCGCAGGGGACGGACGGACCCAAACACAACTCGACGCAACACAACACGAGACAGGCCGCACCACGCACATACTCTCCAATTCTCCCACAACATCTTCAGCCACTACACCAGGGACTTGGAAGCCACGCTTCCTCTCCCGCCTCGCTTGTAGCAGCCCCACTATATGCACCCCCGGTGCTGAGCAATATAGTGCCTTGAGCACGCCACTGCTGGACGTACGGCCCCCTCGGCCGGAACGAGGATAAACTCCGTGTCTTTTATTGCTTAGCATCGACCATTGAGGGATAGACCTCGGCACTTACTACTGGTTAGTGTCGGGACAACTTTCCGCACCGACAACGGGCGAACTCGCCGGCAAGTTCGGCGAAATTTCGCTCTTCAACCATCACGCCGACTTCGAGCTCGAGTCCACTTCCAACTCGAACTCGACGTCTCCATGGGTTATCGCATGCGAGACGGCTGCTCAGCCATCCCATATGGTCCCTCCACCCCGCGAGCGCTCCACGCGTGGCCCCCGCAACCCCTGCAGGGCCCGCACGGGGGCTCCCTCTTCGCGTCGGGCCAGCAAGGAGCCCGTACCCGAGTACAACTCGGACTCCGACACCACCCCCGGCCACGCTTCGGACTCCAATCCCCTCTCTGGGTTCTACTCGGATTCCGCATATGAGTTCGACTTCGGGTCGGACCCAGAGGATCCCGAGTCCGAGGACAACTCTACTGAGCACCCCTTATCAGGACCGGCCTCTGGGCTGGTTATAACCTCCACGCATGCCGGAAGATTCGTCTACTGGCCAGACCGCAAGCCCGCAGACCTGGTAAGTGGAGACTCAAGCTACGTCGCCTACATCGACTCGCTCCCGTTCCAGGAGGGAAAACCACTTGCCCGAGCTGACTCGAACACCCCAACTGAGGTGGCGAGCACCGAGTCCAATCTTGGCACCCCTGATTGCCAAGTCTTCATGGCTGCCGGCGACACCCCCAAACCATCTGGGATGGCTACAGACAAGTACCTTGAAGACATCTCCGCAGACGAGCTGTCTGCCGACGCACCTGCAGACGAGACCGCCGCCAACAGAGATGCTCGACGTGAGCGTAACAGGAAGTGCAATGAACGGCGCTGGCGGCTCAGAGACAACCTCCCCATCCGTAACCTTGCGGAAGCTCTCGAAGCAGTCGAGAGCAGAGTACACACTACCCTTGAGCAATGCCTCATGTCGATCACAGGGATCACACGACAGGCTCAGGGCATACGCGCTGGAGAAGTCATCGCCAAGCTCGCTGAAGATGCCTACTTCATGCGGGTGGACAACAGGGTCAACCAGCCTCCTCCCGCCAGGAACCGCGACAACGAAGCTACAAGTCGCAGTGCTGACCTCGGTCGCAACCGTACTCGAGCTGAGCTCCCAGCTCAGCCCAACCGTACTCGCGCGAACGTCAGCGGACCCTCACAGGGTGGCAACAGCAACCACGAGGTCGTCCCTCACCGTGCTCCTGCTGGCGGCGGCGGCCGTGACCCTGACGGCGGCGGCAGGGACGACGGAAGCTCCAACCACGGAGCCAACAGGAGGGTAGGCGGCGGCGGCAACCGCGGCGGTCGAGACCACGCGAACAGCCACGCCTCTGGTGCCTCACAGGGCGGCTACGACGCCCGCCAGAAGATCGAGGAGCTGCGGCAAAAGAATTCAGCCACTGCAGGCGACAACGACGGTTTCCCCGCCTTCTTACCTCGACTTCGCAACTTGCTCCTTCCCGAAAAGTTCAAGCCTTTGGGGATCACCAAGTACGATGCGAAGCAGGACCCCATCGAGTGGCTCAGGTGCTACGCCCTCTCCATCGAGAACGCTGGCGGCAACAACGACACCAAGTGCCTCTACTTTCCCTTCTGCCTGGACCAAGATCCACTCACATGGCTCGAGTCGCTGGACAAGCACTAGATCGACAAGTGGGACCAGCTGAAGGAGCAATTCACCAGCAACTTCGCGGGCGCCATTGGCCGATCGGGTACTCGCATGGACCTGGCCATGGTCAAGCAGGAACAAGGCGAGACCCTCCGCAAGTACATGCGCCGCTTCTTCGACATGCACGCTACCGTAGTCGACGTCACGACAAGGAGGTCATCGACCTCTTCCAAGACGGCCTCTACCATCGCCGCACCTTTGAAGACTTCGGTCGTCGCCGCCCTAAGTACATCCCCCACCTCAAGGACATGATCACGTCCTGGGTGGATGATGAAGACAAAGCCAATGCCAAGTACGACGCCATCCGTGGCAAAAGCAAGCAGAACGAGGGCGGTGGCAGCGGCAACAACGGGAACCAAGGCTGTCGCAACAACAACAACTACTACTCGGGTCCCAACCGCAAGCGCAAGCCAGACAACACTGTCGCGGCTATCCAGGGCCCTGCGAAGGAGAACTCGAAGAGGAACTCCGGCGGCTTCAAAGACTTGCTGTAGGAGAAGTGCCTGTGGCATCTGAATGGCAACCACACCACCGAGCAGTGCTACCAACTCAGGCATGCACTCAAGAGTACTCCAGAGCCACTGCACCCTCACGACAAGAAAGGCAAGAAGAAGAACGACGGAGACAACAACGACTTCCAGGAACCTGACAAGACCGTCAACGTCCTCTTCGGCGGACTACCCAGTAGGCAGGGGCAAAAGGCTACCCGCCGAGAAGTCATGAGCATTGAACCAGCGGTCCTGACCCCTCTCAGGTGGTCGGAGGTACCCATTACCTTCTCCCGCGCGGATCAGTGGACCAGCTTCTCCAAACCAGGACGGTTCCCTCTCGTCGTGAAGCCAGTGGTCGCGGGCTCCAAGCTGAACAAGGTCCTCATCGACGATGGAAGCGGGCTCAACGTCCTTTTCACCAAGACCTTGAAGAAAATGAAGCTCGACATCACTCACATGCTCACCAAGAGCAACACACCTTTCTACGGCATCGTCCCCGGCAACGCGGCTATTCCACTGGGCTCAGTGGTCCTGCCAGTTACCTTCGGTGAATCTCGGGACAACTACCGTAGCGAGTACATTAAGTTCGAGGTCGCGGACTTCGAAACATCCTGCCATGCCATCCTCGGCAGACCAGCCATTGCCAAGTTCATGGCGGTGCCTCACTACACCTACTTGGTGCTCAAGATGCCAAGCCCAGCAGGTGTACTCTCTCTCCAAGGGGACTTAAAGATCTCGCACGACTGCGACACCGAAGCCGTGGAGATGTTGACGGTTAATAATTGTATCAAAGTTCGTTTGTGACTCGCAAGCGTACAAGTCTCCCGTCGTAGTCAAGGGACCCTTCTTCCCTCGAGTGGTGAACCCAAGGTATCGAATCCGTGGAACAAATGTGTGACGCAAAACTTAATCTATTAAAGCCAAGTAACTTCAATCTTCGATAAAACCCTAATGCATCTAAGTAAAAGACATGAAACGAATCTAATCTACTAAAGACCGGAGAAAACAAAGTAAGATTGGGTAGATAAACCGATCTAGAGGGATCGGGGTAAGCCTTTTGTTGAAGTTCCAAGCAGGAGAAGAAGTAGCAAATCGAATCTTAATAGAAGCCTCTTTAAATCGTGGTTTCCCGTCCAAATCCGAAAACATCCGCCTTTCGAGACCCCCGTTCGTCACAACGTATCCCTATTCATGCGGGGAGTTTAGGGGCGAGTCAAAAGACAAGTCGAGATTCTTTCGGAGGATCCGGCGTGTACCTCTAGCCACCGCGGCTACAAGAACACCCTATGTAATCTATCTCGAGAATAGAATTGGAATAAGCAAAGCCGATCGAAAAACGAAATCTTCGAGGAAACACTTGATCGCTAGGAAAAGATTCAACTTGATAATTCAACTATAACAATGATACATACACAAGATCACCACCGGGATCCTTCCTTGATCTTGCTTCTAGCTCCGGGAACTCCGACGTGGTCTTCCGTGCAAGGTTCCCACGTCGGCTAGGGAAACCCTAGTCAACTAGCTCGACCCTCTCCTCTCCGAGATGGTGTCCCTCTCTTCTCTGCTCCTCGGCGGCCGATCACGAATTCTTCTCTGCGAGGCTCTCGGTCAGGGGGCTATAAATAGCCCGATTGGCGGCTAGGGCAAAGGAGGGGGCGTTTGGGCTCAGCTCCACGTCGGTTCCCTTGCTTCCTAGATGTTTCCCCCTTCTGCATGTAGGTCCATGTCGTCGGTTTCTCTCCGAATTGGACTCAACTCCTTGTCTTGCAAGATTCAGCATTTTCTGATCAGGTCCTCGGAGTCTGTCGTCTTCTCGGATCAAGTCCCCGGCTTCTTGGAGTTAAGTTTGCTTCATTGCATGACTTGTACGGGGCTTCAAGGTCTTGTCATGAGGTGCTTGATGAACTTATCCCGAAAGCCTTGCATTCAACACTAAAACCCTGCATAAACATTAAACTCCAAAACCGACATGCACACGTGAACTTGTTATACCACGGGGGTTAGTACCAATGGATAAGGTATAAAACTCATGCCAACACCGAAGGTAAACTCATGGCTAGGTTGACGGATTTTCACCGTCAACAGGAGATCGCCTCTACAAATCAAGTACCCAACGCCATGATGGAGGTCTACGCCGCGTCGAAGAAGCTTGCTACAAGTGAACTCGACATCCCCGAGAAGTCTGACAAAGGCAACAAGCCTCAACCAGCTGAGGAGGTCCTAGTCAAGACGATCGACCTCAGGACAGGCGACAACAGCAAGACCACCACCATCAGGGTCGGCCTCGACCCCAAATAGGAAGACGCGCTCATCAACTTCCTTCGGGCTAACCGCGACATCTTCACGTGGAAGCCAGCGGACATGCCAGGAGTGCACAGGGAGTTGATTGAGCACTGCCTCAACGTCGATCCTAAGGCCACCCCCAAGCGACAACACCTCCGACGCTTCGCCGACGACAGACGGGACGCCATCAAGAAGGAACTCTCCAAACTACTCGCGGCTGGCTTCATCAGAGAAGTCTTCCATCCTGAGTGGCTCGCCAACCCCGTCCTCGTCCGCAAGAAGAACTCCAACGAGTGGAGGATGTGCGTCGACTACACTGATCTCAACAAGCACTGCCCCAAGGACCCCTTCGGGTTGCCGCGGATTGATCAAGTCATCGACTCCACGGCGGGCTGCGACCTGCTCTGCTTCCTCGACTGCTACTCCGGGTACCACCAGATCGCGATCAAGGAAGAAGACCAGGAGAAGACCGTGTTCATTACCCCGTTTGGCGCGTACTGCGACATGACCATGTCTTTCAGGTTGAAGAACACCGGCGCCACCTATCAACGAGCTATCCAGGCCTGCTTCTAGAGGCAACTCAACAAGAACGACGAAGCCTATGTGGATGACGTGGTCGTCAAGACCAGAGACTCCAGTACCCTCATCGACGACCTTGAAGAGACTTTCCCATCCCTGCGTGAGTACCGCTGGAAGCTCAACCCGAACAAGTGCGTCTTCGGCGTACCTTCGGGCAAACTACTCAGCTTCATCAGCAGCCAACGCGGCATCGAAGCCAACCCCGAGAAGATCTCCGCCATCACCAGCATGAAAGCTCCCACGTGCATCAAAGACGTCTAGAAGCTGACCGGGTGCATGGCGGCCATGAACAGATTCATCTCGAAACTTGGAGAACGGGGGCTCCCCTTCTTCAAACTACTCAAGCATCAAGAGAAGTTCGTGTGGACTCCAGAGGCGGACCAAGACCTTGCTCAGCTCAAGGACTTCCTATCGAAGCCACCAGTCCTCATGGCTCCTCGCAAATGTGAGCAGCTACTGCTCTACCTCGTTGCGACTACTCATGTGGTCAGTACTGCCATCATCATTGAGAGGCAGGAAGACGGCCACGCCTACCCAGTCCAGCGCCCTATCTACTTCGTCAGCGAGGTCCTGTCAGAGTCCAAGGCACGCTATCAGCCTGTGGAGAAGCTTCTGTATGCAGTACTCATCACCTCGCGGAATCTACGACACTACTTCTAGGAGTACTCGATCTTCGTCGTCACCGACTACCCGCTCGGCGACATCCTGCGGAACCAAGATGCTACTGGAAGAATCTCCAAATGGGCAGTCGAGCTCGGCACCCTCACCATCGACTTCAAGCCACGTACAGCCATCAAGTCGCAGGCGCTAGTCGACTTCATGGCAGAGTGGCGGGAGAATCAGCTACCTACTCCAACCGTGCGACCAGAGCATTGGGTGATGTACTTCGACGGCTCACTCAACCTCGAGGGCACAGGTGCAGGGGTACTCCTGATCTCTCCAACAGGCGAACAACTCAAGTACGTCCTGCAGATCTTCTGGAACGTCTCAAATAATGAAGCTGAGTACGAAGCCCTCCTACACGGGCTCCGCCTCGCGGCTTCACTAGGCATCAAGCGGCTACTAGTCTACGGCGACTCCGCAGTGGTCATCAACCAAGTCAACAAGTCCTGGGACCGCAACAAGGAGAACATGGACGCCTACTGCCTAGAAGTCCGCAAGCTCGAGAACAAGTTCTATGGTCTCGAGTTCCACCACATCGTCCGCGACAACAACGTTGCAGCGGATGTCCTCTCGAAGCTCGGTTCTACCCGCGCTCAAGTACCAGCGGGTGTCTTCGTCCACGAGCTTCACGCGCCATCCATCCCGGAGCCGGCGCCACCGACCACTGTCCCAGCACATCCGCCCGCTGGCCAGGAGGTCATGATGATCGACGTGGACTGGAGGCAACCCTTCATCGACTACCTCAGCGAGCAGAAGGTTCCCTCCGACAAGAACTCGGCTGAGCAGCTCATCCGTCGCACCAAGTCCTACGTCCTCGTCGGAGACAAGCTTTACAAGCGGGGCGCATCTTCTGGAGTACTCATGAAGTGCGTCCCAAGACAAGAAGGCAAGGACATCTTGGAGGAGATCCACAAGGGCGTCTGCGGCAACCACGCGTCTTCTCGCACGCTGGTCAGCAAGGCCTTCCGGCGAGCTTCCTACTGGCCTACAGCTCTAGGCGACGCCGAAGAACTCGTCAGAAGGTGCCAAGGATGTCAATACTTCGCCAAGCAGCAACACGTCCCAGCCTACAAACTAGTCACCATACCGCCGACCTGGCCCTTCGCTTGTTGGGGGCTCGACATGATTGGGCCACTACCCACTGCGCCAGGTGGTTTCAACGGAGTATTGGTGGCCATCGACAAGTTCACCAAGTGGATCGAGGTCAAGCCGGTCACATGCCCCAAGGCTGACAGAGTACTCGACTTCCTGGATGAACTCGTGCATCGCTACAGACTACCCCACCGCATCATCACAGACCTGGGCTCCAACTTCAACAACCACCAGTTCTGGGAGTACTGCGAGAACAGCGGGATCGACGTCCGATATGTCTCAGTCGCCCATCCTAGGGCCAAAGGACAAGTCGAGCGCACCAACGGGATGGTGCTCGACGCTCTCAAGAAGCGGCTACACAACGCTGCTAACTCTAAAGGAGGCAAGTGGATCAAGGAACTACCCAATGCACTCTGGGGGCTACGTGCTCAGCCTTCCAAGGCAACGGGGCAATCCCCTTACTTCCTGGTCTACGGCTCTGAAGCAATCCTCCCTGCTGATGTCATATAGAACTCACCAGCAGTAGAGCACTACGACGAAGGCGTCTCTGAAGACACCAGACGAGTTGACATCGATGGACTCGAAGAAGCTCGCTGTGCTGCCCTCGTCCAATCAGCAAGGTACCTGGGGGTATCTGACGCTACCACGATCGCAACGTCAAGGAACGCTCCTTCAACGTTGGCGACCTCGTCCTCCGTCGCATCCAGAACACGGAAGGACTACACAAGCTCAGCTCCCCCTGGGAAGGTCCCTTCACAGTTGCAAAGGTGACCGGGCCGGGCTCGTACCGCCTCCAGACACTTGAAGGCGAAGAAATCAACAACTCGTGGAACGTCGACCAGCTCTGTCGATTCTACGCCTAAGTCTACACGACTACCCTGGGGGCTCAAGTCTACACGACTACATCAAGACCCCTCCGCCGTAAGCGGCCTCCGGGTCCTGGCTCCAGCCTCCGGACTACTCCTTCGATGTAAGCGGCCTCCGGGTCCAGGCACTAGTCTCCAGACTACCCTCCTCCAGAATCCAGCCTACGCGGCTACCTACGGATCCTGGGCTGCGACGAGCAACAAGGACTCTAGCAGCGGTCTACTGAGAGACCATGTACTTCTAGATCCAGCCTATACGGCTACCTACGGATCTACTGCTGTAAGCGGCTACTCGCCCTAGCACCACTTAGCCATAAGCGGCCTCCGGGTCCTGGCAACCACTCTGTAACTACGGCCCTGGCCATCCAGGTGTACTTCTTCAGTAATAAAGTTCGATCGTTCATCAACTTCTTTACTGTTTACTTCCCTCAACGGGACTACTGCCGAGTATGACTACTCGCGACAACTCCATGATGGGACTCCGCACTCTAAGATTGCAACTACGAGTACTCATTGATGGAACTTCTCTTCATTAATACTTAAAGAATTTCATTACAGTTGTTTTTGTACATCAATTGCTACGAGCTAACTATTACAGGACTATTGGAGATTGAGCTTGTCGGCTACTTGCTCCGCAATGGCGCCATCTGCTCCAGCAGCTCCGCATACTGCTCATCTGTACAGTTGGCGGCTAGCCCGCCAGCGACTACATCCACGGGCGCCTTCGGGAAGTAGGACTTCATGAAGGCCAGCACCTGGTTCGGGATCGACTTTGCCAGATGCTTCACGTAGGCGGCCCGGCCGGGGGGGGCCTCCTTCAGTCGATCCACGAGCTGTGCTATCTTGGGGCCGCCAGGATGAGGCACCAAGAGTCTTGCGATGGGAAGCGCGGCTTCTTCAAGCTCCTTCAGCTGGGCCCGCAGCACCTCGCAGTCCTCATTCAGCTTCTGCAACGATTTGTAGCAGTTGACGAGGTCACGATCGGAGGCAATACGAAGCTCCATGTGCTTGTCGCACTCGAAGGCAAGCTCCTTATAGTCTAGCTCGAGTACCTGGCGGGCCTCCTGTTCCCGGTAGAAGAGGTTCTTTAGATCCGTCCCTGAAGTCTTTAACTGCTCAACCGGGTCTCAAGCTCTGCAAACAACAAGGCGCAGCGGGTTAGACTACCTCTCGACCTCCAATAACTACTCAACAAGACATGTGGTGTACCTTTGTTCTTGTTGCGGAGCGACTTGTTCGTCCAAACCAAGTCGTCGCTCTTCGCCTGCATCTCCTGGATGTCGTTGTGGTACTTGGCAAAGGAGGTGTCAAGCTTGGACTGCACGGCGGCCGCGTGCTTCCAGGACTTCACGAGTTGGTCCTCCAGCGCCTCCGCCCAAAGCACCGCGTCGCCGAAGCCTTGAAGCATATTGGACTTCTCGCGGGACCTCTCCACGACGTCCTGCACAGACAACATATGTCAGATGAGTACTCAACGCTAAAGGATTGACTACTCAGGAGTTACGACTACTCACCTTCATCCACTGCTTAGCTTGGCGGACTGCCTCCAGATGCCAAGCCACCATTGACGGATCGACCAAGTCATCCGCCAGCAGCTCTACTCCACCGCGACTACTTGTGGCGGCTTCTGTCATCGGCGCAGAGCGGATAGGCTCCGCGTCTTGGATCTCCGGGGAGCGGACGACCACCTCCAGAGTGGATTCTGGTTGCGCGGTGGCCTCCTCTCCTCCGGTTGCTGTGGCGGCCTCTCCGATGACCACCTCCATCAGCTCGGGGGCTCCCCCAGCAGCCTCCTGCACTTCTGGTGTCAACCTCTCCATTAACACCGCCGCGGAGATTTCGCTCCCTTCGGCCTCAGCGCCTGTCAACGAGAAGACAAGCGCATCAGCGTCATTTGACGACTACGACTACTCTTTGAGGGGTACTACAGCCTCAGCAGAGTACTCACCTTCGACCACGCTGGCCTCAGGCAACGTAGCCTCAGCAGCCGGCGCTTCGGGCTCCGCCTGAGGGGCGGGAGTGGACTCCTCGGCGGGCGGCGCAGCTTCTTCTTCCGCCACCACTGTAGAGGGTTCATCCCCCTTCCAGGACAGATCCGTTGATTTCCTGCAGAGTACACAAGTTGGTTGTCAATCAAAGTTCGACTACTACATCAAGTACTACTCGGGAAGATACAACACTTACAAGCTTGACCGGACTATCGTCACGGTCGGGGCGCCGAGGATGCTGGCGATGTCCACCAGTCCAGCCTCGGCGAGTGCCTCTTCTTGCGCCTCTGTGGCCGCTGCCTCCTCTGCAGCAACAGCAGCGGGTGCAGCACTCTCCTGCGCCTCCGCGGCCACCACTTCTTCCGCAGCAGCAGCTGCGAGCTCCGTGCTCTCCTGACGAGCAGGGGGCTGGCGCTCCATCTGCGCCAGGAGCTCTTCGACAGTGGGGGCCGGGCTACGACTCCCAGCGGGTTCCCCACCATGTCCCACTCGCCTTCATCGCCCTGATCAGTGGGCTCCGTAGGCGGCACCTCCTACAAGCAAGGAAAGTTCATCGTCAGCAAGCGAACTCGAGCCACAAGTACCCAACTACACTACCAAGATGGCTCACCTCTGGGGACGTGGTCTCGGTGACCTTCAACTTCTTCGACACGCGCTTGCGGGACGCATTGCGCAGCTTCCGCGGCGGCGCAGCCAGACTAACCTCTAGGCTAGTCGGTGGATCCTACACAAGGGGGACGTGGGGTAGGACAGGACGGATAAGCCTCGACCGCAGCTGGAAACGGTCCTGCAGCGTCTCCTCGTCATCGTCCTCGTCGGACGTGTCCTCCACGACAACGGTGTCGTCTCCTTCGCCGACCTCCCGCCGCTCCTTGGCCTTGGTCTTCCCCTCCTCCGGGATCTCGACTTCATGAGGGGGCAGCGGCGGCTCGGAGACGAACTTCTTCAAGTCGTCCTGCAAGATTCAACTCATCAGCACGACTACTCACGTGGAATGGGTACTCGACACAGGGTACGGCTACTTACCTTCTTTGGCGGGCACGCAGCGGAGTACTCCGGGACGGGGCACGCCGTGTACGGTGGCATGTCCTTGAAGATCCGCGCCAGCCTGTCAACAATGTCGTCGTCGTCGACTTCGTCTCAGGCATCCGCGACGTGTCATCGTCGCCGGTGTACTCGAAACCAAGGGTGTCGCGAGCCATCAGTGGCTGCACCCTGCGCTTCATGAAGCTGAAGGCCACGTGCTCGGCCCTCAGCCCGGCTTCCCTCAACACCTTGATCCGCGCCAACAACTCGGGGAGCTGGATCCCCTCCTGCATCATTGGCTCCGTGTTCCACCATGGGCGATGCTTGGGCTGCTTCCCGCTCGGCTTCGGCAACCCGGGGTGGTGGTTCGTGATGTAGAACCACTTCGCCTTCCAGTCCTGGTTGGAATCGATGAGCTTGTACGAGAGGTACTGCTCGGCGGCATCCTCCCGCATCTAGATTACCGCTCCTCCAACTACCCGCGGGTTGCTGGCGCTCGGTTGTGGCTTCACCTGGAATAACTTCCGGAACAAGATCTAGTGGGGCTTGATCCCCAGAAACGCTTCACAGAAGTGGACGAAGACGGCGGTATGGAAAATACCGTTGGGGTTGAGGTTGAGGTACTTGATGCCGTAGTACCCCATGAGCCCCTTGAAGAAGTCGCTCGCCGGGAGCGCAAGTCCGCGCTCCGCGAAGCGCACGAACATCGGGATCTCGTCTTTGCTCTTCTCCATCGGAAATGGATCCCCGGCGGCGGCCCTCCACATATCAACCTCCTTCTCCCGGATGAATCCACTATTGAGGAGGGCCAGCAGATCTTCGGTTTTCGTTTTCGACTTCTTCCACTCGCGGTTCGGATCTGGCCGCGGTGGAGACATCGGCGGTGCCGCCCCTGCGGCAGATCCGGCGGCCTCGTCGCGGCCCCTCTTCTTCCCACCGGTGGCCTTCGTGGTCTTGGACGGCGACGGCTTCATCCACCAAGTGCACGGCGTCTTCACGCGCATTCACTCGGGGGCTACTCTGGTGGCTCTGGGTGGCGGCGCGCTCAGATCTACAACGGCGGCGGCGTGCGCTGGCAGCGATTCTGGCCAAGATCTATTCGAAATGGCTACAACTGCGTAGGGTGAAAAACCCTAAGGGATTTGGGCTTCTATTTATAAGTCAATGCGGCCCTCCAACGGCCGGATGGATAAGTTTGCACTCGGTTGACTCAGCAGCCGCGCGTGACTCTTCAACTTCAACTAGTCGCGCGCCTCACCTCGGGGGCTCGGCTACCTTTACTCGACTACATGGGAAGCGACAAGACTCAGGAGCATCTCAGGACACATTCTACAAGATGACCCTTCAATTCGAGAGGAAGTACTCGACTCAAGGCTCGGGGGCTCCGTGCCACGTTTCCTTCGGTTTTTTCTCTGAATTTTTCGGGATATTCTTACCAAAACTTCAGATGGACCCTCAGTCAGAGCCTACGACTCAACCTAAGGCACAAGGGCTACTCCAAATGGAGTGCGATTTTGCAATCGCACCTCCATATCAGCTTCGGCTTCAAGACAACACGGGCATTTTTGAAGACCTTCGAGAGCAGCACTCGAGGACGCTTGGGACTACTCGAGAAGACTTCAGGATTGCTCAAACATCAGCTGGAGTACATTCCAGCCTTGGGATGCTTCGACTACTCTTGAGGACTTTTGACTTGTAGTACTCGGGGACGCCTGAGGACTACTCGTTAAAGCCGTCAAGACTACTTGAAGCTATCCTTCTCGACTACAAAGTACTCGAGGGCTTGTCGTATGGACCTCCCTGGGCCCACTACCTCGGTGGGTTCCAGGACCGACTACTCGGTGGGCCCCTGGGACTACCCGGCTTGGGCTACACGGCACCTGATGGCGTGAAGCACAAGGACTACGGAGGAGAAGTACTCGGTTAGGAAGCTGTACATGTCCCGCACTGTATGGAAGACTCCTAGACGTACTCGACTAGTACTCTCTCCCTATTCCGACTTGTAACCCTGCCTCCCGGACTATATAAGGCGAGGCAGGGACCCCTCTCTGATCATCTCATCTCACGGCGTACAATTGCACCATCTTGTAATCGTACCCAATCAATCCAGAGCTACACAGCATACAGGACGTAGGGTATTACGCACCTCGCGGCCCGAACCTGTCTAAATTGTGTGCCATGGGTCTCTTCCTTCGAGTTACCGATCTCGGCGAGGCCACATTCATCTACTTCGGGTACTCCCCTTAGTAGGTTGCCAGTCTAAAACACTGACATCCTCATCCTCGTCCGATGACGAGTACTCCTCGGTCCCCAGCGAGGAGAGCCCCTGCTGCTCGCGCAGCCGGAACTCCTCGCTCCCCCGCCCGCGACGCTCCCGGTGCCGCGTCTCACGCTCCCTCCTACGGGCCACCCGCTCCCGCTCTCGCTGCTGCACCGCACGTGCGAGCGCGCAGGAGCGGGGGGTGGGCGGCTCGGACTTCGCGGCGCTCACCCTCACCATCTGCAGGGGTCAGGCAAAGCGTTAAAACGCGTCAACAACTCAAAAAAATGGCTAAACTAGAAATGAAATCAAGAACTCCGCTCACCAATTGGCCGGTGGGGAGCATCTCGAACGCCCAGAGGACATCGTCGCCCTAGCGTCCCGACCTGAGGTCGATGGCGCACCGCGCCCGGGTGGCTGCAAACACCCGCGGGAAGGGGTCCGGCAGCAGTCGCGATCTCGCCAACGCGACGGGGTCCGCGATCTCGGTCATCTTGAAGATGCGGAGCGACCTCTCCATCAAGGGGACGACCCGCCGGTGGTGGAGGTTAGCGAGGACACACCCCGCCGTCAGCCCGCGGTCCGCCAGATTCTTCAGCGCGGCCACGAGCGAGTCCAACCGTGCCCGGTGCTGGGGCGGGGACACCTCGTGGTACCAAGAGGCGGCCCTCTCCGGGAGCACCTTGCCGGTGTAGGGGGGAAGACCGGGCTCGGCGTTGCGGAGGTAGAACCACCCCCGCTCCCAGTCCGAGTTGTTGGTCGTCATCGTGCAGGGGATGTACTCCTCCTTGCGCTGGGTCCGCACGGCGAGCGACAAGCCGCCAGCGCACACTGCACGGCGGGTCCTCAGCTCCGACGTCGGCAGCGTGTGCAGCTCCGCGTGGAAGAGATGGATCCAGAGATCCCAGTTCACGGGGATCCCTAGGAAGCCCTCGCAGACGCGGACGAATGTGGCCGCCTGCGAGATCGCGTTTGGCGCGAAGTTGTGAAGCTCCACGTCGTAGTGGTAGCAGAGGGCCCGCATGAAGCGGCTCGCCGGCGCCGTGAAGCCGCGCTCGTGGAAGCGGATGAAGCTGACCACGTAGCCGTACGGAGGGTTGGGCACTCGCTCCCTCTCCGACGGCACGATTCACTCGACCGGCCGCCCATCCTCGTTTGCCGCCAGCTGTCCGCCGGCCACCAGCTGACCCAGGGCCAGCGGTGTCGCCTCCGAGCGCTCCCACGCCGGCGGGTCGATGATGACGAGGGGCTGCTGGGGCGCCATACGAACGGACGGGGAAGCGGGGAACCGGAAGCAAGAAAAGCTCTGAGAGCAGAAGCGCAATGGCGAGAATGGCTCGGGGGCTGAAGCGCAAGAGGCAAGAACGGCGAACACTAAGCGCAAAGGTAAAAAACCGCCCCTTCCCCGCCTATCAGATTTATAGGCCGCGAGGCGTGCCCTCCGGAGCGCACGCCCCACGCGCATTAACTGCAGGTGAAGCGCTCGCTCACTGACAAGCGGGGTCCACCACGACCGCGGCAGACACATAACCGCACGCGCGCCATCATCACGGCGCGGTAATCGGAGGGCCGTGGCAGGCAGTCACGTCCGCCTGCCCACTCCGCCCACTACGCGCGTGGCCGCGGAACCTGAAAAGGCACGTCCGCGGCGCGAGACTTTAGACGCGACTGCGGGCATTAAATGGCCTTGTCCCTTACCAAGTAAGAGAGACCCTCAAGCGGCGCGAGCCCCTGGCTCAAATAAGTGCGACCCTCGAAGGGTGCGAACGCTGACTAGTGGCCTCGAAGCCCGTTTGAAATAAACGGGCGCCACAGGTGCCCTCGATTCACAGAAACTACTGATCAGCGGCTCGAGAACTGGCACACCCAGGGACCCTCGAAACCTGCAGATGCAAAAGACGGGAGCACTTGGCTACTACCCCGCACGACCCTACTGATCAGGGGTTCGAAACCTGACCCTCGACGGGTTCGAACGGGTGCCCCAGATCACCAGAGTCAGGGACAACGAGGGCGCGCGCATTCGAGCCTTTCCTCGAGCTCACCAGCTCGAGGGTGCCCACATGTCGTGTTCAAGAGCCGGCGAGGGCAGCTAGCCGGGGGGATCACACCGAGGGAGAGCTTCCGCGCCCTCGGTCCCTAGCGAATGGGACTGAGCCCCACCTAGCAAACCCGTCCGAGCGCTTTAATGGACGGGTCTCCGGACCACGCAGCCTACCCTTATCGAATGGAGCATGGGCGTCCACTTGAACCACCCGCTAACAACTCGATGAGGAATCTGCAATCCTCGACCCGTTCAATAGGGGTTGCGGAAACCTCACCCTCCGTCCCGTGGAGGGATGCAAGGGGGCGTTTAAATTAAGACGAAGAGCTTGCCCCGATCGCCTTGAATGGGCCCAAGCTCGGGGGCTCGACGCACGGCTACACCTCCTGGGTTGCACCGGCCGCAGATAGTGCCAGTTGCGCGTGCGTCACCAAGGCCGGCTGGAACATTGCCGACGCCAGTTGGAATATGTACCACGCCCACTGACCAGATTCCGCGGTAAAACCCCCTCGGGGAGCGCCTACGCTCTGCGCGAGGCTCGGGGCTAGACCCGCGGGTCTGCTGACGCGGCCCCACGGAAAGCGTTAGCAACCAGGGGGGAAGGATGTTCTATCAGTAGGCTTCAGTATCTGCGGGAGCCTGGCCGGCATACCCGCAGATGCTCGGGGGCTACTGTCGGGGACAGCCCTGAGGGTCCCCGAAACAACCGGGCGAATCCTTCTTAAAACCTGCAAAAAACAAAAACAAAACACACCTCTCACTTAAACGCACACACGGGGCACGGCCCACGCTGCGGTGGCCCCCGCGGCCCACCGGAGTGGCCCAGTCAAAGGCCCCCTCGAGCGGGTTCCGCCTCGCTCGAGGACTCAAGGCCCCCTCAGGCGGCTTCCGCCTCGCTCGAGGGCTCACGACCTCCTCGAGCGGGTTCCGCCTCGCTCGAGGGCCAGCACCCCCTCGAGCGGGTTCCGCCTCGCTCGAGGGCTCATCTCCGCCTCGCTCGAGGCCCCCTCACGAGCATGCCTGCTCCCGCATGCGGGTACGAGCATTTAATTCTCTGACATGGCAGAGCCGCACCATCATGCACCTGGGAATCACGCCCCGGCGCTGTTCCGCCAACTCCCTAGGGGAAACCCATCCCTGCCACTGCGGGGAGCTGTGCGATATGGCCAGTGTCAGCCCCGTGGTACTGTGCTGCGCACTCCCGTACGGCTAACGCGCCGCACCCTCGAAGGGGGGCCGGCTGCACCCTCGAACCCTTCTCTCATGAACCTGCAGGGTCAGACCGTGACGTCAGGCCGGCGGAATGCCATCCCCGCCAGTGTTGGTCCTGTGCGGCCGCCCCCGTACCCGCAGCACCACGCCGGGCACTGCTACAACAACTCCGGCGCTGTTGGGCACGCGGGGACGGGACGCCGCCACCCCTACCACTGTACCCGTACGGATCACCGTCAACGGCTTCCTCGAGCCCGTCTGAAGACGGCCCGGCCAACCACTACACCTTCACCCTCGAAGCCGCCACTGTTCGAGTACAGGACACGCCGCGACGACAAGACCGTATCAAGGACCGTCAGGACGGCCTCCAACTCCGCGCCGCTGCACGCCATACTTCCCCATGTAGCTAAATAGTGCGACGTGCTTGTAACTCACCCTCTCCTTGGTCTATAAAAGGAAGGTGAACCCCCTCGCCGTAGGGGGGATGGGACAGAGAACAACACACACACGCTCCTCAACCCCCCACGATATTGGCACTCGCCTCAATCAGTCCGCTTGGGACTTGGAGGCCACGCCTCCTCTCCCGCCTTGCTTGTAGCCGCCCCACTACAGTCACCCCGGTGCAAAGCAATATAGTGCCTCGAGCACACCCCTGCTGGACGTACGGCCCCAGCCGGAACCAGGATAAACCAAGTGTCGTTAGTTGCTTAGCACCGACCATCGAGGGACAGACCTTGGCGCTTACTACTAGTTAGTGTCGGGACTACATTCCGCACCGACAACTCCAGAGCAGAACCACGGTATCCTCACGACAAGAAAGGCAAGAAAAAAGCCGACGAAGGCAACGACGACATCCAAGAACCCGACAAGACGGTGAACATCCTCTTCGGCGGACTACCCACCAAACGGTCTTAGAAGGCCACTCGACGAGAAGTCTTGAACATTGAACCAGCGGTTCCGACCCCTCTCCGATGCTCGGAGGTACCCATTATCTTCTCCTGCGCAGATCAATGGACAAGCTTCTCCGAACCAGGGCGTTTTCCTCTCGTCCTGAAGTCGGTAGTCGCGGGCTCCAGACTCAACAAGGTACTCATCAATGGTGGGAGCGGGCTCAACGTCCTTTTCACCAAGACCTTGAAGAAGATGAAGCTCTACATCACTCACATGCTCACCAAGAGCACATCGCCTTTCTACGGCATCGTTCCCGGGAACGCGGCTATTCCACTGGGTTCAGTGGTCCTGCCAGTTACCTTCGGGGAAACCAGAGAAAACTACCACACCGAGTACATCAAGTTCAAAGTCGCGGACTTCGAGACTTCCTACCATGCCATCCTCAGCAGACCAGCTATCGCCAAGTTCATGGCGGTACCCCACTACACGTACTTGGTACTCAAGATGCCAAGTCCGGTCGGTGTACTCTCGCTACTAGGGGACTTGAAAATATCCTTCGATTGCAACACAGAGGCCGTGGAACTCACAGCCACTAACCAAGTACCCAACGCAATGATGGAGATCTATGCTGTGTCAAAAAAGCTTGCCCCAAGTGACCTCGACATCCTAGAGAAGTCGGACAAGGCCAACAAACCTCAGCCATCCGGGGAAGTGCAAGTCAAGGCAATCGATCTCGGGACAGGCGACAGCAGCAAGACCACCTTGATCGGGGTAGGCCTTGACCCTAAATAAGAAGACGCGCTCGTCAGCTTCCATCGGGCTAATTGAGACATCTTCGCTTGGAAACCAGCGGACATGCCACGGGTGCCCAGGAATCTGAGCGAGCACTCACTCAACGTCGATCCTAAAGCTACCCCGAAATGACAACACCTCCACCGTTTCGCCGACGACCGACGGGATGCCATCAAGAAGGAACTCGCCAAACTACTCGCGGCTGGCTTCATCAGAGAAGTCTTCCATCCTCAGTGGCTCGCCAACCCCGTCCTCGTTTGCAAGAAGAACTCTAACGAGTGGAGGATGTGCGTCGACTACACCGACCTCAACAAGCACTACCCCAAGGCCCCCTTCAGGTTGCCGTGGATAGATCAAGTCATCGACTCTACGGCGGGCTGCGACCTGCTCTGTTTCCTCGACTGCTACTCCGGGTACCACTAGATTGCTATCAAGCAAGAAGACTAGGAGAAGAAAGCATTCATCACCCCATTTGGCGCCTACTGCTACACGACTATGTCGTTCGGGTTGAAGAACGCCGGTGCCACTTACCAGCGAGCTTTCCAGGCCTGTTTCAAGAGACCGCTCAATAAGAACATCGAAGCTTACGTGGATGACGTGGTCGTCAAGACCAGAAATTCTGAAATGCTCGTCGCCGATCTTGAAGAGACCTTCGCATCCTTGCGAGAGTACCGCTGGAAGCTCAACCCGAACAAGTGCGTCTTTGGCGTACCATCGAGAAAACTACTCGGCTTCATCATCAGCCATCGCGGCATCAAAGCCAACCCCGAGAAGATCTCCGCCATCACCAACATGAGAGCTCCCACCTGCATCAAAGATGTCCATAAGCTTACCGGGTGCATGGCGGCCTTGAACAGATTTATCTTGAAGCTTGGAGGACGGGGGCTACCCTTCTTCAAACTACTCAAGCATCAAGAGAAGTTCGTGTGGACTCCAGAGGCAGATAAAGCTCTTGCTCAGCTCAAGGATTTCCTATCCAAGCAGCCAATCCTCACGGCTCCTCGCAAAAAGGAGCAGCTACTGCTCTACCTCGCTGCGACTACTCACGTGGTCAGCTCTGCCATCATTGTCGAGCGGCAAGAAGACGGCCACACCTACCCAGTCCCGCGACCAGTCTACTTCGTCAGCGAGGTCCTGTCGGAATCTAAAGCACGCTATCAACTAGTACAGAAGCTACTGTATGCAGTGCTCATTACCTCACGGAAGCTACGACACTACTTCCAGGAATACTCGGTCTCCGTCATCACTGACTACCCGCTCGGCGATATCCTGCGGAACTAAGATGCTACTGGAAGAATCTCCAAGTGGGCAGTCGAGCTCGGCGCCCTCCACATCCACTTCAAGCCACGTACAGCCATCAAGTCGCAAGCACTAGTCGACTTCATGGCAGAGTGGTGGGAGAATCAGCTACTAACTCCAACCGAGCGACCATAGCATTGGGTGATGTACTTCGACGGCTCGCTCAAGCTCGAAGGTGCCGGTGCAGGGGTACTCTTGATCTCTCCAACGGGCGAACAACTCAAGTACGTCCTGCAGATCTTTTGGAAGGTCTCAAACAACTAAGCTGAGTATGAAGCTCTACTACACGGGCTCCGCCTCGCAGCTTCCCTAGGCATCAAGCGGCTACTAGTCTAGGGCGACTCTGCAGTGTTTATCGACCAAGTCAACAAGTCTTGGGACCGCAACAAGGAGAACATGGACGCCTACTGCCTAGAAGTCCGCAAGCTCGAGAATAAGTTCTACGGTCTCGAGTTCCATCATGTCGTCCGCGACAACAACGTTGCAGCGGATGTCCTATCGAAGCTTGGTTCTATTCGCGCTCAAGTACCAGCGGGTGTCTTTGTCCACGAGCTTCACACGCCATCCATTCCGGAGCCGGCACCTACGACCACTGATCCAACGCATCCGCCAGCTGGCCAGGAGGTCATGATGATCGACGTGGACTGGCGACAACCCTTCATCGACTACATCCGCGAGCAAAAGATCCCGTCGTACAAAAACTTGGCCGAGCAGCTCATCTGCCGGGCCAAGTACAACGTCCTAGTCAGGGACAAACTATACAGGCGGGGCGCTACTTCTGGAGTACTCATGAAGTGTGTTCCCCGAGAAGAAGTCAAGGACATCTTGGAGGAGATACACAAAGGCGTCTGTGGCAACCACGCATCCTCACGTACGCTGGTCAGCAAGGCCTTCCGACGAGCTTTCTACTGGCCCACAGCTTTGGCGTGCCGAGGAACTCGTCAGGAGGTGCAAATGGTGCCAGTACTTTGCCAAGCAACAACACATCCTGGCCTACAAGCTAGTCACTATACCACCAACATGGCCTTTTGCCTGCTGGGAGCTTAACATGATTGGGCCTCTTCCTACTACGCCAGGAGGATTCAATAGAGTTCTGGTGGCTATCAACAAGTTCACCAAGTGGATCGAGGTCAAGCCGGTCACCTGCCCAAAGGCCGACAGGGTACTTGACTTCTTGGATGAACTCGTGCATCACTACGGACTACCCCATCGCATCATCACAGACCTGGGCTCCAACTTCAACAATCACCAGTTCTGGGAGTACTGCGAGAACAGCGGGATCGACGTCCAGTATGTCTCAGTTGCCCATCCACGGGCCAATAGACAAGTTGAGCGTGCCAACGGGATGGTACTCGATGCTCTCAAGAAGCGACTGCATGATGCTGCTAACACAAAAGGAGGAAAGTGGATCAAGGAACTCTCCAACGCTCTCTAGGGGCTACGTACTCAACCAACCAAGCCAACGGGACAGTCACCTTATTTCCTGGTCTACGGCTCCGAAGCTGTCGGGCATACTCCCCGGGTACTCATGCAAGGAAGGAGGAAGAGTAGAAGACGGACTCCTACTAGAATTCCCCTGTACTCCTACTAGGACTCGCTCTGTGTAATCCTACTAGGACTCCTGCCTTGTAACCGACTAGGAACCCGCCCCCTGGACTATATAAAAGAGGGCCGGGTACCTAGCCAAACATCCACAATCCCTCCGGGGAACAACACCAAAGCGCAGGGCGCAATACTACTCCAAACAGGACGTAGGGTAGCTACTCCGGCTACCCGGACCTGTATAAATCTCGTGTCTTGCGTCCTCGCGTGTACCTTCGGGTTCTAGATCATGGTGATCCCCACCTTCTACCTTGCTGCGGGTACCTCCCATGGAGGTCGAGTGGTTTAAACACCGACAGCTGGCGCCCACCGTGGGGCCATCGTCACGATCATCGGCGAATTCGAAGGACCTCATCTGCAAAATCAATCTACCGCAACGGTTGTTGGCTGATTCGATCAACTCGCCGCATCAATCTGCCTGACGGGTCAGCAACTCGTCAACTTGGTGGAGTTTCGCTCGAGTTCAAGAACGACACGGAATCAACTTCGTGTCACCTGTCCGCCGAGACGGAATCAAGTTCGGAATCAAGCTCCAATTATTGCTCGCGAGAAGTTAACCCTGTGCCCTGGCGGCATCGAGTCCGAAGCTGACCATGAAGATTACACTGCACGTGAAGATCATGGAGAATATTGGCTCTTGACAACATCCACACCAAAGCTATACCAGGAACATGCAAGATATTTTGCTTGGTGCACACGGCAAGACGTACGTGGGCACACCTACTTCAACTACTCAAGTACGACTACTACATCGCCGTCCAGACGCATCAACTCGCCGACTACTCATCACTCGGTCGCACGTGCTCTACGTCAACCTTGCCGTGCGCCGCGAGTACTCGTCTCTCGGCCACAGCGGCTCTACATCAACTACACCATACGCCGCCACGACGTCGTTTTCTGGGCGTACGACTACTTCGACTACTATCTCGACTAGTAAACTAGTCGAGAACGGCTTTCGCGACATCAACAACTAGTCGGATCCACCTCCGACTAGTCGACTTCAGCAACAACCGTCGCGGCTCCATCACCGACCGCCACGGCTTCGTGGAATCTCATCCGCGAATCAAGCTAAGTCACTTATTTCAATAATTATTTCTTCTTCGGCTTGTTTTCCACATACAGGAACCAACGCTGAAGACTACTTCGTGTACGCCTCTCAACGGCTACCTGCCAGCAGAGCTACACCGTGCCAACTATTCCTTGGGGACCGTTGACTGACTGTCACAGGCTTGGTACACCAAATTAGAAGGCTCTTGCCACGACATTTCGTGTACTGAGTGCTGGAGGCGCACAACGGCTGCACCCTGAGGAGGCACTGCGCAATCCTGCTCTCTGCCATGCGGAACAACGAGCAATCGCGCTCTCTCTTGTCGCCTTGTCGACTACCTTCGTCTACCTCTTAATGGTCTCTCTCCAGTAGCACACGCCTTGATCCGCGCAAAGCCTCGGCTCTCCTGTCATGCCTCCACGTCCCCAGCGACTACGGCTAAACAGGCTCCTCAGAGACCGGGCGCTTAAACCAGCTCTCCTGTCATGCCTTCACGCCCCCAGCGGCTATGGCTAAACAGCGATCACAGAGACTGGGCGCTAAACCGCATCAGGCTAACTACTCGACGCCTAACGACCACAACAAGAGCATGACACATGACATTTACATCTATATTCATATTTGTATTTGTCATTTGTAGATTCAATTTCTACAAAAATGCTACATAATGTACGCATCTCTACTTTCAGGTCAAGCTTCGGCGACGACTTCCAGTACGCTCCGCGTACCTCCACCGGCGTGGCTAGTTCCCAAACTCGGGGGCTACGCACCAAATTACTACTCGATGACAACTCGAGTAGTCTCCGCAAGCTCTCTGGCTCGGGGGCTCGGCACCAACAACTACTCGACGTGGCTCCTACGGCTCACCTAGCGACGAGCTCGGGGGCAGAACGCTACAAGTGTACTCAGATGATGACTTCCGCAAACACTGAAGACCTTTGGATTGATTCTTCAATCGTTCAAAGGCTCGGGGGCTACTAGGCTACACTCATCAGTTGATTTTTTTCAAGACGGAAGCAGAATCAAGATTGACCCCCAGCCAGAGTCTACAACTCAACCTAAGGCTCGGGGGCTACTCCATATGGAGTGCGATTTTGCAATCGCACTTCCATATAATCTCGACTTCAAGACTGATGAGCTGGACCACCTTCCAGCCTCGCGGCAGTTCAAGTACTATTGAAGACTTCTCCAAGCAGTACTCGAGGACGCTCAAGAACTACTCGCAAAGGCTTCAAGATTACTCGAACTACTACTCTCGACTACAATGTGCTCGGGGGCTTGTCGGGCATACTCCCCGAGTACTCATGCAAGGAAGGAGGAAGAGTAGAAGACGGACTCCTACTAGAATTCCCCTGTACTCCTACTAGGACTCGCTCTGTGTAATCCTACTAGGACTCCTGCCTTGTAACCGACTAGGAACCCGCCCCCTGGACTATATAAAGGAGGGCCGGGTACCTAGCCAAACATCCACAATCCCTCCGGGGAACAACACCAAGCGCAGGGCGCAATACTACTCCAAACAGGACGTAGGGTAGCTACTCCGGCTACCCGAACCGGTATAAATCTCGTGTCTTGTGTCCTCGCGTGTACCTTCGGGTTCTAGATCATGGCGATCCCCACCTTCTACCTTGCTGCGGGTACCTCCCATGGAGGTCGAGTGGTTTAAACACCGACAGAAGCTATCCTACCCGCCGACGTCATGTGAGAGTCGCCGGCAGTAGAGCAATACGACGAAGGCATATCTGAAGATAGCAGGCGAGTTGACATCGATGGACTCGAAGAAGCTCGCTGCGCCGCCCTCGTCCAGTCAGCAAGGTACCTAGAAGGTATCCGACGCTACCACGATCGCAACGTCAAGGAACGCTCCTTCAACGTTGGCGATCTTGTCCTCCGCTGTATCCAGAACACGGAAGGACTACACAAGCTCAGCTCGCAATGGGAAGGTCCCTTCACAGTTGCAAAGGTGACCGGACCAGGCTCGTATCGCCTGCAGACACTTGAAGGCGAAGACATCAGCAACTCGTGTAATGTCGACCAGTTTTGTCGGTTCTAAGCATAGTCTCTCAACTACTCTGGAGGCTCAAGTCTACGCGACCACTCCCGAATCCCTTGCTGTAAGCAGCCTTTGGGTCCAGGCACTAGTCTCCGGACTACCCTACTCCGAGATCCAGCGTTAACGGCTACTAACTAAGGACCATGTGTGGTTCGAGGACCGGTGGATGGTCGCTTCCTTGTGTGATGAGTGATTGACAACGTTGTGTGGACTGATTCTTGGCTAAGTATTGCAGGTGCAGGTTGCGGCTTGACTGGTGTTGGTGCAGGTGAAGAACAAGCGCAAAAGGTCGTCGCCGGTGAGGCCTCCAGGTGTGGAGAAGACAAGTAGGCTTCGTTCGAGGGACCCGGTGGCCAGCGGGGTCAAGTGCGGGCCGCATGGTGGCATGAACAGCAAGATGAAGTCGTGGACGGTTTCTTGGTTGAGCCTCAAAACCAAGGTCGATCCGGACTACGTGGGAGCCAAGTCATGAGTGGAGATTGGCGGAGGCTACACCGAGTTCGCGGGGTTTCCGGTGGTTCACCAGAAAACCACTGGGTTCCCTGGTTGATCCACAAAGCCAAGACCGAAGAACCGAAGACGGAGGCCGCGGCGGCGCGGACCGGTCTGACCGGTGGGTCTGACCGGTCTGACCGGTGGGTACCGGTCTGACCGGTGTGGAGCACCGGTCTGACCGGTGTGCGACGACGCAGTTCAGAGACTTCAAAGCGGAGGACACGCGTCGGGATCGCATGGGTTGCGTCGAGGCTACGCAGGGTGCGGTCGCCGGGCATCCGTCCGATGGTGAAGACATGAAGACTTCCAAATCCGCCCTTGAGGGGCTTGTATCCCTACTTGTTAGAGAAGGGTATTTTAGACTTTCGGTTGCCTCCATATAACCCAAGAGGTGAGAGGATGGCAGCCAACTCTTGGAACCCTAGCTCATTTGTTTTTTCTTTTTCGTTCTCTATTTTCCTTAGGTTTTTAGAGGACTAGCTTGAGAGGTTCATGTGAGATCTAGAGAGAGGGATGGATGTTTGGGTGGCAAGCTAGACCTTGTACGAACCTTTCATGGCACGTATAGATGGTTCGGCGTTGTTCATCATGGTGGCTTTCCCGTCTCTTTTGTGGTGATTTTCAGAGCTCTTTGTTGGTGGTGTTTTGAGGACGATTTCTTGGGGTTTTTGGTGGGTGTCACGTATGAGGTTCTTGTGCCTCTTTGGCTGGTGACTTTGCCCCCAAATCTCCTTTGAATCGGACTCGATTTGGTGGTTTCTCGAGTTGGGCGAGTTCTTGACCTAGAGAAGCGATTTCTTCGATTCCTCTTGATTGTGAGCGTTTCGGGTCGATTCCTTTAAGGTAGAGGTTGCCCAGGAGGTAACCCAGCTATTCCCGAAGTTTTGCTGCAATCCGTGGAGTGATTCGGGAGATCGGGCGCGAGGAAGTTGAGGTTTGACCCGCGGGTTCGTTTTCTGGAAGGGGCGGTCTAACCGCCTGCAGGGGGCGGTCTAACCGCCCTGGGTGTTTCCAGGTCGAAGTTTTGTTTTGCCGGATTTTCCTCTGTGAGTTTGTTCGCCTTGATCAGAGGAGTGTCTGGGTGAAATTTGGGGTCGTTCTCGTGCTGTTTGCTAGGTGTTCTTGGTTGGAGTTCGTTGCTAGGTACAGGAGGTTAGACCGCCCCTAGTAGCCGGACTAACCGCCCCTAGGCCCCTGGGTGGAGTTTTGGTTTTCGCCAAGATTTTCTGGTAGCTAGCATGGCCTTGACCAGAGATCTTTGTTGGTGAAATCGTGGTGAGTTTTGGTGCTCGGAAGAGGCATTTCGGAGGATTTCTTGGTTACCAGGTGGAGGCGGTCTAACCGCCCCCTATACCCGGTCTAACCGCCCCCCTCTGGTTAACCGGCTTTCGAGTTGTTTCCGCTGTCGTTGCTGCGTGTGTGTTGTGGTTGCTGGTAGAGTTTGTTCCTAGGACCAGTAGCACTCCAGTGGCTATGTGGTTTTGGCAAACGGAAGGTAGAAGTGCGAAGCGTGTGATTTCGGGGGTTCAACCGAGCTAGTTCATCTTGTCGGAGTTTCAATCTCCCTCGAGAAGAATTTTTATCGGCTCCCATTCACTCCCCCCCTCTCTGGTCGCCTAATCGGTCCTTCAAGTGGTATCAGAGCCGGTTCGAGTCTTTATTGACTCTAACCAGTCTAAGATCCAAGGATGGCGTACCAGGAACGGGGTTCGGGTCCGCCACACTTCGATGGCAAGAACTACGAGATGTGGAGTAAGCAGATGGGTGCGTTCCTCCGCAGAAAGGGTCAGATCCTTTGGGATGTCACGGTGGACACACGCTATATCCAGCCGATGGACTTTCTCGCTCCAGGATCGAGGGACAGATTTGACGCCAACAATAAGGCGATCGACTACTTGTTTCGTGCTTTGTGTCAGCCTGAGTTCGATCGGGTGCACACCGAGCACTTGGCTTGTAGGATTTGGGCGGTGTTGAAGGAGGCTCATGTTGGGAATGCCCAGGTTCAGGCACGGATGTATGCGACCTACCGGAGAGAGTACGAGAACTTCACTCATCTCCCCGGTGAGTCCATCGATGCCTTATTTCAGAGGTTCACGGTGGTTGTGAACAACATGAGGGCCAATGTGGACGTGCTCCCGTATGATGATCATGATAGAGCGGTCAAGCTTTTACACTCTTTGGATCGTACGATATGGGGCGGAAAGTTTGAGGCCATTGTGGAGTCAGAGAAGTATGACACTCTGACCGTGAACGAGCTGTTCTCGAAGCTGAAGTCGGCTGAGGTGGATAGGGGCATGACTGCCAAGCTCGAGGGTCCGACTGATTCCCATAGTCTTGCCCAAGTTGGTGGTTCGAAGGGAAAGGCTAACACTAACCCATCCACCAGGATGTTCTCTTTTTCCTCTTTGATGTCTATGCCAGATGAGGAGTTTGATGACCTTGGAGAGGACGAGCTGGCGCTATTGACGAGGAGGTTCGAGAGGCTGCACGAGAACTGGGTGAACATGAGGAGGAACACGAGGACGTGCTTCCAGTGCGGCAAGCCGGGACACTTCATCGCCGACTGCCCGGAGAAGATCGAGAACAAGGACGGCTACAAGCACAAGCCGAGGAACGATGGCAAGTACCGGTCGAGGCGCGACCACAAGAGCAAGCACAAGAACAAGTACAAGGACGAGCAACGATCGAGGAAGAAGGAGAGCCGAGGCAAGGCCCGAGCGATGGTCGGAGCGAGCGACGTCGACTCCAGTTCCACGTACTCCACCTCAACCTCGAGCAGTAGTGAAGATGAAGGTGATTGTCGCAAGAACAAGAAGTCGTCCAAGAACCTGAGCGGGCTGAGCTGCTTCACGAGAGACGGCTTCTGCACTATGGCGCTGATCTCCGGCAGCAAGAAGAGCACACAGAGCAACTCGGACTCTGAGTCCGACGATGAGGTGCGTGATGAACTTCCCTTCTTGCGCCAGGAGAATGAAAGGCTTGGCACTTTGCTTGATAACCGTGATGACATGCTTAGAGAGGCCAAGAAAATGAGAAAAGAGCTTAGGGCTTCACTCGAGGATGCTAAGACTAGAGTGGCTGAGCTAAAGACACAGGTGCTTGATAGCAAGCTTGAGATTGATTCCCTTAAGGCTAGCCCTGTTGTTTCGGATGAGAATGATTGTGCTGATTGCTCCATATTTCTTGCCGATCTTGCTTTGTTTAAGGAGAAGCATGCCTCCAAGTGTGAGGAACTAGATGTGCTTAGGGTTGAAGTGGCTGAGCTTAAGTCTAGACCTGCTTTGCTAGGTGCTTGCAGTTCTTGCCCTGTTTTGCATGCTAAGATTGATGAGATGCATGCATACGCTAGTTTTCTTGAGGCTAAATTGAAGGAACCCATGCCTACATCATGCTCTACCTGTGAAATGCATGCTTTGAAAAATTTGGAACTTGCACATTATGTTGATTATTTGCAGGATGAGAATGATGACTTGAGGAAGTTGATGGGTTGGTTGTCTGGTCATGAGCCTCAGTTGAGGATGATGATCGAGGCATTTAAGAGGCAGGATGGTGAGGGACTTGGGGCAAACAAGGTTGGTGAGGGAAGTGGAGAAAATATCCCAGACCACCAAAAACCCACCACAAAAATGATTTCCCTCCAAAACCCAACCATCTTAGGAACCGACTAGACACAACCCCAGCTCCACCCATATTTGCTACACCCACAAATGATCTCCGAAGGCCTATCAAGTTTGTGAGCACTTCCGGGAAAGTGTTCTTTGAGAAAGTGAGTGAGAAAGCTAGTGAGGAGAAATCAGTGGAGGAATTGAGTGGAGAGAAACCAAGTGAGCAACCCCAATCCAAGCCTAAGCCGAAGCTTGTGAGGTTCCATTGTGGCTATTGTGGGAAAAAGGGCCACAAGGATGAATTTTGCTTCAAGAGCAAGCGAGAAGAGAGGATGGCTAAGGAGTGGGCGAACAAGGATAGGTACAACCCTTCCCATGGTGTACCTAAGCCTCGTATGCCACTGCCCAGGGGTAAAGCTGTGGTGAGAAGTGTTCCGGCATGGGGAGATGCGAGTTCCCGCAGCCGAGGAGCAGTTCCGGAGGGGGGCGGTCGGGCCCGGCCTAGCTAGGCGGTCGGACCGGCCCGGCCCGAGAGGGGGCGGTTAGACCGGCCCGGCTAGGCGGTTTAACCCCCCCCCCCCCCGACTGCGGGCGGAGTGGTTTTCGAGGTGGTGAGTCGAGAGGTTTCGGTGTCCGGAGGTGGAGTTGCTGGTGGTTGGTCTGGAGAGACAGCAGGTGGTCAGTTTGCTAGGCATTCTCCCCCTCGAGTTCACTACGGGGATGGGAGGAGTTGTAGCTTCGAGAAGGAGAGGAGGGACGGTCCACGGGTTGTCTTCCGTGGTTTTGGTCCTCCTTCAGGCAGTGAGGGGTGGTTTCCTCGGAGTGGTTACCGAGGTGGTGTTCGTGGTGGTAGTTATGATAGGAAAGATGGATTAATGTGTGCTAACCCCACTTTCGAGCAAATGGCTCGGCACTGGTTTTACTCTTTGTGTACTAACCCCAGTGCTGAGTCGTTTGTTCGCTCACGTGCTCAGTTTTGACTTTCAGGTGGGAGACTTGAAGAACATTTGGTTGATTGACTCCGGTTGCTCGAGGCATATGACCGGAGACAGGGGTGGTTCTCAAGTCTCGTCCCGGTGGTGACGAAGAGGTACATCACTTTTGGGGACAATGGGCGCGGGCGTGTACTTTCAGAAGGTGAGATAAAAGTGAGTGACAAGATCACTCTTAGGCGTGTTGCTCTTGTTCAATTGCTGGGGTACAATCTGCTTTCTGTGTCCCAATTGTTGGATAAGGGCTTTGAGGTGTTATTTCGGCCAGGTGGTTCTCGGATTTTGGACTATTGAGGGGACCTTGTTTGTATGGTCGTTCCCAAGAGTCAGGTATTTCGTGCTGATTTTTCTCAGTCTTCGGGTGTGGAGCGTTGTTTCTTGGCTGGTTCTTCGAGTGAGTTGTGGAAATGGCATAGGAAGTTGGGTCACTTGAGCTTTGACCTTTTGTCTCGCTTGAGTAAACTCAATTTGGTCCGAGGATTGCCACGGTTGAGGCTTGAGAAAGAGTTGGTTTGTGCGCCGTGTAGGCATGCCAAGATGGTAGCCTCTTCTCACCCGCCTCTCACCGATGTGATGACTGAGCGTCCATGCGAGCTGCTCCATATGGACCTTGTTGGCCCAGCTCGTGTGCGATCTGCAGGTGGGAAGTGGTATGTCCTTGTTGTGGTGGACGACTATTCTCGGTATGTGTGGGTGTTCTTTCTTGAGGATAAGGGGGAGACGTTTGGTTTTGTTCGAGATCTAGTCTTGAGGTTGAGGAACGAGAGGCACAGAGATGCCATACGAGCTATCCGCAGTGATAATGGCTCGGAATTCAGAAACTCTCGTTTTGAAACCTTTTGCCATGACTTGGGTCTTGAGCACCAGTTTTTGAGTCCGTATACGCCTCCCCAGAATGGTGTTGTGGAAATGAAGAACAGGACCTTGTGCGAGATGGATCGGACGATGCTTGATGAGCATAGGACTCCGAGGAGGTATTGGTCCGAGGCGGTGAATACCGCGTGCTATGTGTCGAACAGGATATACCTCAGAGTGAAAGAAGAAGACATGCTATGAGTTGATGCATGGTCGCACACCCAAGGTGAGTCACTTCCATGTCATTGGTTGCAAGTGTTTCATTCTGAAGAAAGGAAGGAAGTTGGATAAGTTTGAGGCTAGGTCTGTCGATGGCATTTTCTTTAGTTATGCATCTCATTCTAGAGCATATCGTGTGCTCAATCATGAAACTAACCAAATCGTGGAGACTTGCGAGGTAATCTTCGACGAGACAGAGCCACGTAGTCAGCTTGTTTTTGAGTGTGCAGGTGATGATGAGCTTGGCGAGGAGATCTTTCAGGAGGAGCATGAACATGGAGACGATGAGGATGGCGTTGCAGTGCCCCAGGCTGAACATGTACCCACTACTTCGACTACGGTGATGGACGGACCCTCTACTACACCTACGACGACAAACCAGGAACGAGGAGAAGCTGATGTTGAGGGGGAGGTAGCATCGAGGCGAGAACCTCCCCTGCTAGTATAAGTGGATCATCCGGCTTCGAGGATCATCAGCGACATGAATGAACGCACTACACGGTCGAGGGTTCAAAAACAATTCCCATTTCGCTCATGCTGCATTTGTTGCTACTTTTGAGCCCAAAGACATTGGACACGCACTATCTGATCACAATTGGGTTAATTCAATGCATGAGGAGTTGGAGAACTTTGAGAGGAATCAGGTGTGGGAGTTGGTTGACCCTCCCCCAGGGTGTAAGCAGATTGGTACAAAGTGGGTGTGGGAAAACAAAGAGGGAGAGAAAGGTGAAGTTGTGAGGAACAAATCGAGGCTTGTTGCTCAGGGGTTCTGTCAGAAGGAGGGGATCGACTATAAGGAGACCTTTGCTCCCGTAGCCCATTTGGAGGCGATTAGGATCCTTCTAGCCTTTTCCATGGCTAAAGGGTTCAAGTTGCACCAAATGGATGTGAAGAGTGCTTTTCTGAATGGTGTGTTGGAGGAAGAAGTGTATGTGAGGCAACCTTCGGGGTTTGAGAGTGAGAAGTACCCACACCGGGTGTACAAGTTGAGGAAGGCGTTGTATGGGTTGAAGCAGGCGCCTAGAGCTTGGTATGGTAGATTGAGGGGGTTCTTGTTTGAGAGAGGTTTTGAGATGGGGAAGGTCGATCAGACCTTGTTTTTGCTGAGGCAGGGCAGAGATATCCTGATTGTGCAGGTGTACGTGGATGATATCGTCTTTGGTGGCTCGTCTAACTCACTTGTTGAAAGGTTTGCAGATGATATGAGCAGGGAATTTGAGATGAGCATGATGGGTGAGTTGCAGTTCTTCCTCGGGCTACAAATCAAGCAATCAAAGGAAGGAACATTTGTGCACCAGGCTAAGTACACCAAGGACATTGTGCGGAAGTTCAAGATGGAGGACTCCAAGGCTATGACGACGCCGATGAGTACGACTACAGCTCTTGATGCGGATGAGGAAGGTGAACACGTGGACCAGAAGGAGTACCGAAGCATGATCGGGTCACTCCTCTACTTGACGGCGACGAGGCCGGACATACAGTTCTCGGTGTGTCTGTGCGCTCATTTTCAAGCGTCTCCGAGGACTTCGCATCGGCAAGCGGTGAAGCGAATTTTCAGGTACTTGCGTCACACTCCCGACTTCGGCCTTTGGTACTCTGCGTCTTCTTCTTTAGCGCTTCATGGTTTTTCAGACGCGGATTTTGCCGGGTGTCGGTTGGATAGGAAGTCCACTTCTGGGACTTGCCTGTTTTTGGGTTCCTCTTTGGTGTCTTGGTCTTCCCGCAAACAATCGAGTGTTGCTAAATCCACTACCGAGGCCGAGTATGTTGCCGCTGCTAGTTGTTGCTCTCAGCTCCTTTGGATTTCATACACCATGAGTGACTTTGGTGAGGAGTATACCCATGTCCCACTTCAATGTGATAGCACCAGTGCCATAAGCGTTGCAAAGAACCCGGTGCTCCATTCCAAAACCAAGCACATAGAAGTGAGGTACCATTTTCTGAGAGACAACGTAGAGAAAGGGAAGATAGCTTTGATCCATGTACCCACACATGACCAACTAGCTGATATCTACACCAAACCCCTAGATCAAGCAACTTTCACTCATTTGCGGGGGGGACTTGGTGTGTGTTTGATTTCTTGAGTTGGGTGTGTGGGAGCTCCTTTGTAGCATATGTATAGTTTTCTTTGTGCATTTCTTGCATTTGTCATGGCATATGTAACATGATGTATAGGCATCCTTGTATCTTAGATTGCATGCATTTTGTATCATATGCATTGGATAGGAAAAGCTTCTCCTATATACATTGTTCACCATGGGATGTTATATATGTTTTTGTGAGCTTGTTTGGTATGCTATGGTTAGTTTGGCTTAGCTCTTGATGATCTTGTTGAATGATCCATGGTTGATGGCTATTTTTTTGAAAAATGTCTCATATATTCTCTCTCATGTGTAAACGCCCTTATATGATCTTGACATGTTTTAGTTGCTTTGCTATGCTTAACTTGTGGTTGGATAGCTTGTTTATTGATCATATGGGGCCAAAGGCTCATTTGCCATCATGAATGTTTAGCCCTCTTGCTTTATCTTATGGAGGGGCATAAGTTCCTTTTTGTCGCAAAGACATTTTATGTACCATCAATAAATTTGAAAATGAAATGAAAAATGCTTGGAAAATATGTTCCCATGTCATATGTGCTGAATTTAGTTTGCTTTGGGTGCTAAACCGTTGCATGATGCCTACCAATGAGAAGTCTCATCATAGAAGTAGGCACATGGCTCGGTGGCTTTGACAAGACATGAGGTGCTTGTGGGTGTTTGTGATGGTCTTATGATTAGAATGGCTGTCCTAGCATGAAGTTTGTGTGGCTTTGCCATTTTGACGTGTTTTGCTCGTGTTTAGGTTTTTGCTTGTGAGAGAGTAACTTTTCGCAAAATTACTCAAATCCTTTTTAGCCTAGTCCAATGGTTGTGAAACTTGGTGATCACGTACTTGAGGTCATTACGAATCTGTAGAGTATCTAACTTGCTCATTTGGACTTGTGTAGCTCCTTGTGATGAATTTTGTATATTCGAGAAGCTAGATGTTGAAAGTTTTCGCATTTTGCTAGATTCATGCATTGTCAACAAGGGGGAGAAGTTTGTGCATGCTTTGGGCACCTGGGAGTGTTTGGAAGGTGTTCCAATTGGTTCGGGAAAATTTTGAGCAGTTTGGTGCAGGGCCGGTCACATGGGGCGGTCTAACCGCCCCCATGCGGTCAGATAGGGTGCAGGCGGTCTAACCGCCCTGTACAGGCGGTCTAACCGCCCTGGGCAGAGTGAGCAGGTTTTTGCTCTTTGTTGCTTTCCCATGTTGCATTGCTGCATTTGTTTAGGGGGAGTGTGCTTTGGCTCGGGGGGAGCTTGCATATGTGCAGGGGGAGCTCTTTGTGGTGTTCGAGTTTCACTTTGGTGGTTTGCGCTCGTTGCTTGAGCTTTGGTTTTGTCTCGGATGTGTCGAGCCGTTGCCCTTGCCTAAGGGGTTCGAGACTTGTCTTCTTCAAGTGATCTTGTTCTTTGCCTTTCTTTGGTTTTCGATCGCTTGTTGAGGTTTCTTTTTGTTTGTTTCTTTTCTTTTTCTTTTCTCTCTTGTTACTTTCATGTGGGTCTTGTCAATGCACTCATCAAGGGGGAGATTGAGGACCATGTGTGGTTCGAGGACCGGTGGATGGTCGCTTCCTTGTGTGATGAGTGATTGACAACGTTGGGTGGACTGATTCTTGGCTAAGTATTGCAGGTGCAGGTTGCGGCTTGACTGGTGTTGGTGCAGGTGAAGAACAAGCGCGAAAGGTCGTCGCCGGTGAGGCCTCCAGGGTGTGGAGAAGATAAGTAGGCTTCGTTCGAGGGACCGGTGGCCGGCGGGGGTCAAGTGCGGGCCGCATGGTGGCATGAACGGCAAGATGAAGTCATGGACGGTTTCTTGGTTGAGCCTCAAAACCAAGGTCGAGCCGGGACTACGTGGGAGCCAAGTCATGAGTGGAGATTGGCGGAGGCTACACCGAGTTCGCGGGGTTTCCGGTGGTTCACCAGAAAACCACTAGGTTCCTTGGTTGATCCACAAAGCCAAGACCGAAGAACCGAAGACGGAGCTACAGCAGCGCCAGATGGGTCTGACCAGTGGGTCTGACCGGTCTGACCGGTGGGTACCGGTCTGACCGGTGTGCGACGACGCAATCCGGAGACTTCGAAGCGGAGGACACGCGTCGGGATCGCATGGCTTGCGTCGAGGCTATGCAGGGTGCGGTCGCCGGGCATCCGTCCGATGGTGAAGACATGAAGACTTCCAAATCCGCCCTTGAGGGGCTTGTATCCCTAGTTGTTAGAGAAGGGTATTTTAGACTTTGGGTTGCCTCCATATAACCCAAGAGGTGAGAGGATGGCAGCCAACTCTTGGAACCCTAGCTCATTTGTTTTTCCTTTTTCGTTCTCTATTTTCCTTAGGTTTTTAGAGGACTAGCTTGAGAGCTTCATGTGAGATCTAGAGAGAGGGATGGATGTTTGGGTGGCAAGCTAGACCTTGTACGAACCTTTCATGGCATGTATAGATGGTTCGACGTTGTTCATCATGGTGGTTTTCCCGTCTCTTTTGTGGTGATTTTTGGAGCTCTTTGTTGGTGGTGTTTTGAGGACGATATCTTGGGGTTTTTGGTGGGTGTCACGTATGAGGTTCTTGTGCCTCTTTGGCTGGTGACTTTGCCCCCAAATCTCCTTTGAATCGGAATCGATTTGGTGGTTGCTCGAGTTGGGCGAGTTCTTGACCTAGAGAAGCGATTTCTTCGATTCCTCTTGATTGTGAGCGTTTCGGGTCGATTCCTTTAAGGTAGAGGTTGCCCAGAAGGTAACCCAGCTATTCTTGAAGTTTTGCTGCAATCCATGGAGTGATTCGAGAGATCGGGCGCGAGGAAGTTGAGGTTTGACCCGCGGGTTGGTTTTCTGGAAGGGGCGGTCTAACCGCCCTGGGCCTTCCAGGTCGAAGTTCTGTTTCGCCAGATTTTCCTCTGTGAGTTTGTTCGCCTTGATCAGAGGATCATCTGGGTGAAATTTCGGGTCGTTCTCGTGTTGTTTGCTAGGAGTTATTGTTTGGAGTTTGTTGTTGGGTACAGGAGGTTAGACCGCCCCTGGTAGCCGGTCTAGCCGCCCCTACGCCCCTGAGTGAAGTTTTGGTTTTCACCAAGATTTTCTGGTAGCTAGCATGGCCTTGATCAGAGATCTCTGTTGGTGAGACCGTGGTGTGGTTTGGTGCTCGGAAGAGGTGTTTCGGAGGATTTCTTGGTTGCCTGGTGGAGGCGGTCTAACCGCCCCCATAACCGGTCTAACCGCCCCCTTTGGACAGCCGGCCTTCGAGTCGTTTCCGCTGTCGTGGGTGCGTGTGTGTTGAGGTTGCTGGTAGTGTTTGCTCCTAGGACCAGTAGCACTCCAGTGGCTTCATGGTTTTGGCAAACGGAAGGTAGAAGTGCAGAGTGTGCGATTTTGGGGGTCCGACCGAGTGAGTTCATCTTGTTGGAGTTTCAATCTCCTTCGAGAAGAATTTTTATCAGCTCCCATTCACTCCCCCCGCCCCCCTCTCTGGTCGCCTAATCGGTCCTTCAAGTGGTATCAGAGCCGGTTCGGGTCTTTATTGACTCTAACCAGTCTAAGATCCAAGGATGGCATACCAAGAACGGGGTTCGGGTCCTCCACACTCCGATGTCAAGAACTATCAGATGTGGAGTAAGCGGATGGGAGCGTTTCTCCGCGGAAAGGGTCAGATCCTTTGGGATGTCACGGTGGACATAGGCTATGTCCTGCCGATAGACCTCCTTGCTCCAGGATCGAGGGACAGATTCGACGCCAACAACAAGGCGGTCGACTACTTGTTTCATGCTCTGTGTCAGCCTGAGTTCGATTGGGTGCACACCGAGCACTTGGCTTGTAGAATTTGGACGGTGCTGAAGGAGGCTCATGTTGGGAATGCCCAGGTTCAGGCACGGATGTATGCGACCTACCGGAGAGAGTACGAGAACTTCACTCATCTCCCCGGTGAGTCCATCGATGCCTTGTTTCAGAGATTCACGGTGGTTGTGAACAACATGAGGGCTAATGTGGACGTGCTCCCGTACGATGATCATGATAGAGCCGTCAAGCTCTTACACTCTTTGGATCGTACAATATCGGGCGGAAAGTTTGAGGCCATTGTGGAGTCGGATAAGTATGACACTCTGACGGTGAACGAGTTTTTCTCGAAGCTCAAGTCGGCTGAGGTGGATAGGGGCATGACTGCCAAGCTCGAGGGTCCGACTGATTCCCATAGTCTTGCCCTCGTTGGTGGTTCGAAAGGAAAGGCTAACACTAACCATCCACTAGGATGTTCTCTTTGTCCTCTTTGATGT
The DNA here is from genome assembly GCA_947561735.1 of Cenchrus americanus. NCBI lineage: Eukaryota > Viridiplantae > Streptophyta > Magnoliopsida > Poales > Poaceae > Cenchrus > Cenchrus americanus. The sequence continues at coordinate 155,283,778 of OX387242.1, read as the reverse complement.
CTATACCAGATGAGGAGTTCGATGTGCTTGGAGAGGACAAGCTGGCGCTCCTGACGAGGCGGTTCGAGAGGCTGCACGAGAACCGAGTGAACATGAGGAGGAACAAGAGGACATGCTTCCAGTGCGGTAAGCCAGGACACTTCGTCGCCAACTGCCCGGAGAAGGTCGAGAACATGGACAGCTACAAGCACAATTCGAGGAAGGATGGCAAGTACCGGTCGAGGCGCGACCACAAGAGCAAGTATAAGAACAAGCACAAGGACGAGCGACGATCAAGGAAGAAGGAGAGCCGAGGCAAGGCCCGAGCGATGGTTGGAGCGAGCGACATCGACTCCAGTTCCGCGTACTCCACCGCGAGCTCGAGTAGCAGTGAAGACGAAGGTGATTGTCGCAAGGGCAAGAAGTCATCCAAGAACCTGAGCGGGCTGAGCTGCTTCGCTAGAGACGGCTTCTGCACCATGGCGCTGAGCTCCGGCAGCAAGAAGAGCACACATAGCGACTCGGTCTCTGAGTCCGACGACGAGGTGCGTGATGAGCTTCCCTTCTTGCGCCAGGTGAATGAACGGCTCGGTACTTTGCTTGATAATCGTGATGACATGCTTACAAAGGCAAATAAAATGAGAAAAGAGCTTAGGGCTTCACTCGAGGATGCTAGGACTAGAGTGGCTGAGCTAAAAACACAGGTGCTTGATAGCAAGCTTGAGATTGATTCCCTTAAGGCTAGTCCTGTTGTTTCTGATGAGGTTGATTGTGCTGATTGCTCCATCTTTCTTGCTGATCTTGCTTTGTTCAAGGAAAAGCATGCCTCCAAGTTTGAGGAACTAGATGTGCTTAGGGTTGAAGTGGCTGAGCTTAAGTCTAGACCTGCTTTGCTAGGTGCTTGCACTTCTTGCCCTGTTTTGCATGCTAAAATTGATGAGATGCATGCTTACACTAATTTCCTTGAGGCTAATCTAAAAGAACCCATGCCTACATCATGCTCTACCTGTGAAATGCATGCTTTGAAAAATTTGGAACTTGCACATTATGTTGATCATTTGCAGGATGAGAATGATGAGTTGAGAAAGTTGATGGGTTGGTTGTCTGGTCATGAGCCTCAGTTGAGAATGATGATCGAGGCATTTAAGAGGCAGGATGATGAGGGACTTGGGGCAAACAAGGTTGGTGAGGGAAGTGGAGAGAATATCCCAGAGCCACCAAGAACCCACCACAAAAATGATTTCCCTCCTAAGCCCAACCATCTAAGGAACCGACTAGACACAACCCCAGCTCTTCCTGTGTTTCCCCCACATACAAATCATCTCCAAAAGCCTATCAGGTTTGTGAGCACTTCGGGGAAAGTGTTCCTTGAAAGAGAGTGAGAAGGCTAGTGAGGAGAAATCGGTGGAGAAGTCGAGTGGAGAGAAACCAAGTGAGCAGCCCCAATCCAAGCCTAGACCTAAACTTGTGACGTTCCATTGTGGCTATTGTGGGAAAGAGGGTCACAAGGATGAGTTTTGCTTCAAGAGGAAGCGTGAGGAAAGGATGGCAAAGGAGTGGGCGAACAAGGATAGGTACAACCCTTCCCATGGTGTACCTAAGCCTCGTATGCCACCGCCGGGGGGGTAAAGCTGTGGTGAGAAGTGTTCCAGCATGGGGAGATGTGAGTTCCCGCAGCCGAGGAGCTGTTCTGGAGAGGGTGGTCGGGACCGGCACGGCTGGGCGGTCGGACCGGCCCCGCCGCCCCCCCCCCCCAGAATTTTGGGCAGAATGGTTTTCGAGGTGGTGAGTCGAGAGGTTTCAGTTCTGGAGATAGTGGTGCTGGTGGTTGGTCTGGAGAGTCAGCAGGTGGTCAGTTTGCTAGGCTTTCTCCCCCTCGAGTTCACTACGGGGATGGGAGGAGTCGTAGCTTTAAGAAGGAGAGGAAGGACGGTCCACGAGCTTTCTTTCGTGGTTTTTGTCCTCCTCCAGGCAGAGAAGGGTGGTTTCCTCGGAGTGGTTACTAAGGTGGTGTTCGTGGTGGTAGTTTTGGTAGGAAAGATGGTTTGGTGTGTGCTAATCCCACTTTCGAGCAAATGGCTCGGCACTGGTTTTACTCTTTTGGTACTAACCCCAGTGCTGAGTCGTTTGTTCGCTCATGTGCTTGTTTTTGAATTTCAGGTGGGAGACTTGAAGAACATTTGGTTGATTGACTCCGGTTGCTCGAGGCATATGATCGGAGACAGGGGGTGGTTCTCAAGTCTCGTCCGGTGGTGAAAAAGAGGTACATCACCTTTGGGGACAATGGGCGTGGGTGTGTGCTTTCAGAAGGTGAGATTAAGGTGAGTCACAAGATCACTCTAAGGCGTGTTGCTCTTGTTCAATCGCTGGGGTACAATCTGCTTTCTTTGTCCCAGTTGTTGGATGAGGGCTTTAAGGTGTTGTTTCGGCTAGGTGGTTCTCGGATTTTGGACTCTCGAGGGGACCTTGTTTGTATGGTTGTTCTCGAGGGTCAGGTGTTTCGTGCTGATTTTTCTCAGTCTTCGGGTGTGGACCGTTGTTTCTTGGCTGGTTCTTCGAGTGAGTTGTAGAAGTGGCATAGCAAGTTGGGTCACTTGAGCTATGAGTTGATACATGATCACACACCCAAGGTGAGCCACTTCCATGTTTTTGGTTGCAAATGCTTTATTCAGAAGAAAGGCAAGAAGTTGGATAAGTTTGAGGCTAGGTTTGTTGATGGTATCTTCTTTGGTTATGCATCTCATTCTAGAGCATATCGTGTGCTCAATCTTGAAACTAACCAAATCGTGGAGACTTGCGAGGTAACCTTCGACGAGACACAGCCACATAGTCAGCTTGTCCTTGAGTGTGCAGGTGATGATGAGCTTGGCGAGGAGATCTTTCAGGAGGAGGAGCATGAACATGGAGACGACGAAGATGGCGGTGCGGTGCCCCCGGCTGAACATGTACCCACTACTTCGACTACGGTGGTGGACGGACCCTCTCCTACACCTACGACGACAAATCAAGAACGAGGAGAAGCTGATGTTGAGGGGGGGTAGCATCGAGGCGAGAACCTCCCCGGCGAGTACAAGTGGATCACCCAGCTTCGAGGATCATCGACGACATGAATGAACGCACTACACGGTCGAGGGTTCGAAACAATTCTCATTTCGCTCATGCTGCATTTGTTGCTACTTTTGAGCCCAAAGACATTGAACACGCACTATCTGATCACAATTGGGTTAATTCGATGCATGATGAGTTGGAGAACTTTGAGAGGAATCAGGTTTGGGAGTTGGTTGACCCTCCCCCAAGGTATAAGCCGATTGGTACAAAGTGGGTGACGAAGAACAAAGAGGGAGAGAAAGGTGAGGTTGTGAGAAACAAGTCGTGGCTTGTTGCCCAGGGGTTCAGTCAGAAGGAGGGGATCGACTTCGAGGAGACCATTGCTCTCGTAGCTCGTTTGGAGGCGATTAGGATCCTTCTAGCCTTTTCCGTGGCTAAAGGGTTCAAGTTGCACCAAATGGATGTGAAGAGTGCTTTCCTGAATAGTGTGTTGGAGGAAGAAGTGTATGTGAGGCAACCTCCGGGGTTTGAGAGTGAGAGGTACCCCCACCGGGTGTACAAGTTGAGGAAGGCGCTGTATGGGCTGAAGCAGGCGCCTAGATCTTGGTATGGCAGGTTGAGGGGGTTCTTGTTTGAGAGAAGTTTTGAGATGGGAAAGGTCGATCAGACCTTGTTTTTGCTGAGGCAGGGTAGAGATATCCTGATTGTGCAGGTGTACGTGGATGATATTTTCTTTGGTGGCTCGTCTAACTCTCTTGTTGCAAGGTTTGCAGAGGATATGAGCAGGGAATTTGAGATGAGCATGATGGGCGAGTTGCAGTTCTTTCTCGGGCTACAAATCAAGCAATCATAGGAAGGAACATTTGTGCACCAAACTAAGTACACCAAGGACATTGTGCGGAAGTTCAAGATGGAGGATTCCAAGGCTATGACGATGTCGATGAGTATGACTACGGCTCTTGATGCGGATGAGGAAGGTGAACACGTGGACCAGAAGGAGTACCGGAGCATGAATGGGTCACTCCTCTACTTGACGGCGACGAGGCCGGACATCCAGTTCTCGGTATGTCTGTGCGCTCGTTTTCAAGCGTCTCCGAGGACTTCGCGTCGGCAAGCGGTGAAGCGAATTTTCAGGTACTTGCGTCACACTCCCGACTTCGGCCTTTGGTACTCCGCGTCCTCCTCTTTGGCGCTTCATGGTTTTTCAGACGCGGATTTTGCCGGGTGTTAGTTGGATAGGAAGTCCACTTCTGGGACTTGCCAGTTTTTGGGTTCTTCTTTGGTGTCTTGGTCTTCCCGCAAATAGTCGAGTGTTGCTTAATCCACTACCGAGGCAGAGTACGTTGCCCCTGCTAGTTGTTGCTCTCAGCTCCTTTGGATTTCATACACCATGAGTGACTTTGGTGAGGAGTATACCCATGTCCCACTTCAATGTGATAGCACCAGTGCCATAAGTGTTGCAAAGAACCCAGTGCTCCATTCCAAAACCAAACACATAGAAGTGAGGTACCATTTTCTGAGAGACAACGTAGAGAAGGGAAAGATAGCTTTGATCCATGTACCCACACATGACCAACTAGCCGATATTTTCACCAAACCCCTAGATCAAGCAACTTTCACTCGTTTGCGGGGGGGACTTGGTGTGTGTTTGATTTCTTGAGTTGGGTGTGTGGGAGCTCCTTTGTAGCATATGTATAGTTTTCTTTGTGCATTTCTTGCATTTGGCATGGCATATGTAACATGATGTATAGGCATCCTTGTCTCTTAGATTGCATGCATTTTATATCATATGCATTGGATAGGAAAAGCTTCTCCTATATACATTGTTCACCATGGGATGCTATGTATGTCTTTGTGAGCTTGTTTGGTATGCTATGGTTAGTTTGGCTTAGCTCTTGATGATCTTGATGAATAATCTATGGTTGATGGCTATGTTTTCGAAAAATGTCACATATATGCTCTCTCTCATGTGTAAATTCCTTTATATGATCTTGACATGTTTTAGTGGTTTAGCTATGCTTAATTTGTGGTTGGATAGCTAGTTTATTGAACATATGGGGCCAAAGGCTCATTTGCCATCATGAATGTTCAGCCCTCTTGCTTTATCTTATGGAGGGACATAAGTTCTTTTTTGCGGCAAAGACATTTCATGTACCAATTATAAATCTGAAAATGAAATGTAAAATGCTTGGAAAATGTGCTCCCATGTCATATGTGCTGAAATTAATTTGCTTTGGGTGCTAAACCGTTGCATGATGCCTACTAATGAGAAGTCTCATACATAGAAGTAGGCACATGGCTCGGTGGCTTTGACATGACATGAGGTGCTTGTGGGTGTTTGTGATGGTCTTATGATTAGAATGGTCGTCCAATCATGATGTTTGTGTGGCTTTGCCATTTTGACATGTTTTGCTCATGTTTAGGTTTTTGCTTATGAGAGAGTAACTTTTCGCAAAATTACTCAAATCATTTTTAGCCTTGTCCAATGGTTGTGAAACTTGGTGATCATGTAGTTGAGGTCATTACAAACCTTTAGAGTATCTAACTTACTCGTTTGGACTTGTGTAGCTCCTTGTGATGAATTTTGTATATTTGAGAAGCTATTTGTTGAAACTTTTCGCATTTTGCCTTGATTCATGCATTGTCAACAAAGGGGGGGAGTTTGTGCATGTTTTGGGCAACTGGGAGTGTTTGGAAGGTGTTCCAATTGGTTCGAGCAAATTTTGAGCAGTTTGGTGCAGGGCCGGTCTCTTGGGGCGTTCTAACCGCCCCCAGGCGGTCAGTTGAGGTGCTGGCGGTCTAACCGTCCTGTGTAGGCGGTCTAACCGCCCTGGGCATGTTGAGCAGATTCTTGCTCTTTGCTGCATTCCCGTGTTGCATTGCTGCATTGGTTCAGGGGGAGTGTGCTTTGGCTCAGGGGGAGCTCTTTGTGGTGTTCGAGTTTTGGTTTGGTGGTTTACACTCTTTGTTTGAGCATGGTTTTGTCTCGGATGTGTCGAGCCGTTGCCCTTGCCTAAGGGGTCCGAGACTTGTCTTCCTCAAGTGATCTTGCTCTTCGCCTTTCTTTGGCTTTCGATCGCTTGTTGAGGTTTCTTTTTATTTGTTTTCTTTTCTTTTTTTCTCTTGTGTTACTTCTTGTGGGTGTTGTCAATGCACTCACCAAGGGGGAGATTGAGGACCATGTGTGGTTCGAGGACCGGTGGATGGTCGCTTCCTTGTGTGATGAGTGATTGACAACGTTGTGTGGACTGATTCTTGGCTAAGTATTGCAGGTGCAGGTTGCGGCTTGACTCATGTTGGTGCAGGTGAAGAACAAGCACGAAAGGTTGTTGCCGGTGAGGCCTCCAGGTGTGGAGAAGACAAGTAGGCTTCGTTCGAGGGACCCGGTGGCCAGCGGGGTCAAGTTCGAGCCGCATGGTGGCATGAACAGCAAGATGATGTCGTGGACGGTTTCTTGGTAGAGCCTCAAAACCAAGGTCGAGCTGGGACTACGTAGGAGCCGAGTCATGAGTGGAGATGAGCCACAAAACCGAGGCCGAAGACTCGACGAGGAGGTGTGGACACCCAGGCCAGTTCAACCGCCTAGGAGGGGCGGTCAGACCGCCTGGGCCGGTCAGATTGCCCAGGCCGGTCTAACCGCCTAGGGGGGCGGTCTGACCGCCTTGGTCGCTGGCGCCGAGATGCTTCGATGCGGAGGACACGCGTCGGATCGCAAGGCTTGCATCGAGGCTAAGCAGGTTGCGGTCGTCGGGCATCCGTCCGATGAAGCAAATCTGAAGACTTCCAAATTCGCCCTTGAGGGGCATGTATCCCTAGTTATTAGGTAAGGGTAGTTTAGTCTTTTGGGTGCCTCCATATATACTCTTTGAGGGGATGGATGGCAGCGACCTCTTCGAACCTAGCTCATTTGTTTTCCCATTTTCGTTCTCATTTTCCACTAGTTTTTCCTATGACTAGCTTGAGAGCTACATGTGAGATCTAGAGAGAGGGATGGATCTATGGGTGGCAAGCTAGACCTTGTACGAACCTTCATGGTATGTATAGATGGTTTGGTGTTGTTCCTCAAGGAGGTGAAGTGTTTTTCCCTTCCTTCTTTGTGGTGATTTTCGGAGTTCTTTGTTGGCGGTATTTTGAGGACGATTTCTTGGAGTTTTGGTGGGTGTCACGTATGAGGATCTTGTGCCTCTTTGGCTGGTGACTTTGCCCCCCAAATCTCTCTTGAATCGGACTCGATTTGGTGGTTTTTCGAGTTGGGCGAGTTCTTGACCTAGAGAGGCGATTTCTTCGATTCCTCTTGACTGTGAGCATTTCGGGTCGATTTCTTTGAGGTAGAGGTTTCCCAGGAGGTAACCCAGCTATTCCCGAAGTTTCACTGTAATCCGTGGAGTGATTCGGGAGATCGGGCGCAAGGAAGTTGAGGTTTGACCTGCGGGTTGGTTTTCTGGAAGGGGCGGTCTAACCGCCTGGAGGGGGCGGTCTAACCACCCTGGGCCTTCCAGGTCGAAGTTCGGTTTCGCCGGATTTTCCTCTGTTAGTTTGTTCGCCTTGATATGAGGAGCGTCTGGGTGAAATTTCGGGTCGTTCTTGTGCTGTTTGCTAGAAGTTCTTCTTTGGAGTTTGTTGCTGGGTACAGGAGGTTAGACCGCCCCTGGTAGCCGGTCTAACCGCCCCTAGGCCCCTGGGTGAAGTTTTGGTTTTCACCAAGATTTTCTGGTAGCTAGCATGGCCCTGACCAGAGATCTCTGTTGGTGAAACCGTGGTGTGTTTTGGTGCTCGGAAGAGGTGTTTCGGAGGATTTCTTGGTTGGCTGGTGGAGGCGGTCTAACCGCCCCCCATACCCGATCTAACCGCCCCCCTCTGGACAGCCGACTTTCGAGTTGTTTCTGCTGTCGTGGGTGCGTGTGTGTTGAGGTTGCTGGTAGTGTTTGCTCCTAGGACCAGTAGCACTCCAGTGGCTACATGGTTTTGGCAAACGGAAGGTAGAAGTGCGGAGTGTGTGATTTTGGGGGTCCGACCGAGCGAGTTCATCTTGTTGGAGTATCAATCTCCTTCGAGAAGAATTTTTATCGGTTCCCATTCACTCCCCCCCCCCCCTCTCTGGTCGCCTAATCGGTCCTTCACCGAACGAAGAGAAGTCGAGTGACGACCTATAAGAAGCAGGCTTCCAATAGATCAAAAGAATGATAAAAAAATTCAGAGGGCATCGAAGATGCACTCATGAGTAGTATCCGAGCATCATGGCGGGCAGGATGGCCGGTATGATGGTCCAAAAAAGAAGAGAAGAAAATAGGTTGAGTAATGACATGATGAGAAACGGGTTTCCCAACAGGTCGGTACGACGAGGAAAACAAGAGGGCGTTGAAGACGCACTCGTAAAGTAGTCCCCGAGCATTGAAGCAGACAGCATGACTGGTTCGATGCTCCAAAAAGAGAAGAAAACTGAGGCATGGTCTTGATCAAATGAAGTGTAGAGACACCCAGATCTCCTTAGCATAGCTGCAAGGAGTCTGGCAGGGCCGACCTCAGGGAGGCCTTGTAGGCGTGCCGACCTCAAAGAGGTCTCAAATCAGCGATGTCCAGTATCTGAGGATACTCAATAGGTTATTGAAAGGCGCATCACACAAAGAGGTCTTTTGTAGTGGTCGAAACGAATGATGGTGAAGCTGGCGAAATAATGTTGATCTTGAATGTATGGAGTGTAAATACATCCAGATATCTTGCATAGCTGCAAAGAGTCTGGCTGAGCCACTCGAGGCATGTCGACCTAAGGAAGGTCTCAAGACAGAAGCGCCCAAGCACCCAGAAGTACTTGGCAAGGCCAATTAGGCGCGCACCCCACAGGGAGGCCTTCGTTCCGACGTAAAACTCCTTGGTGTCTAGAGCAGGCTGGCGGGGCTACTTGAGCACACCGACCTCAGAAGGTCACGCATCCGGGGCGCCCAACTAGGTTGGCAGGGAAGTAGTCATACCAAGATATTGCAAGACCTAGGTATTAAGGCACGCCGACCTCGAGGAGGTCGTTTTGGTGTCCAGACGACCAACATAGCTGCTGGCCACCCAGCGGAACCGTGATACTAAGGTATTGTCGACCTTAGCAACAATAGGCACACCGACCACGGGGGCCCAACGAAAATTGTAGATCTCTGTGGTGCTTCTGATCTCCAGGCGTCCAGAAGGATCTGGTAGAGCAGCGAGGCATGCCTACCTTGGAAGGTCTTCAATCGAACCTACGACCATTCTGCTTAGGAAACAGAAATATAGGCTGATTGGAATAGGTCTGTTTACGTACAGAGCCATAGCGGGTGCACCAGGACCCAGAGCCTAGCGGGTGCAAATAACATTCATCAGGTCGTAGAAGAAGGTCATGTAGTCGTCGTCGAAGGGGGCTAAGTTAGGTGCAGAGCCCTCTGACATGGGGTCAGTTTTTGTCTTGTAGCGTAGACTGCAGGATCACGGGTCAACAGTGGTCAGAGATTCTCTTGCTACCCAGAAAACGACAAGCTGCCCACTGATCGAGGGGATTACTGTAGCCATGTGACCGCTGCGGCGGGGCTCAAGCATCATTGATGCACAAACGACAAAGACATCGTGAATCAGCAAGAGTAATGTCGTCGCCTGTAATGATGCCCAGGCTACAGACCCCATTGCCATGTGGTGATAGTGTCATCACTTCGCCGGCTGCCCGAGGCGCGGCGTCGGCTATAAAGAGCACTGTTAGGGTGGAGGAGGCAAGCACCGAGCATTGTTGATCTATGAAGCCATAGGGTAGTTGTGAGGCCATGCCATGAGCATGCGACCGTCCACTAGAATGTAGAGTTGTGTTCTTGTAGATACTTGAAGCTAGGAGAATTCTCGCGAAGTGCAGGCAACATTTCCATCTGCTGGGCCCTGCCTCTGCGTGGTACTAGGCAGAGTTTGGAGGTGATGCTGGTCAAGCTGGAGGTATAGCAGGACATCTCTGGTGAGCACCGGGGGCTCACCGGAGCTTGGTGTTCCGCACCGAAGAGCAAGATCGTGTCTCCATTCCAATAGCTGGAGCCGAGCATGCCTTAGATTACGTGATGTCCTGAAGTAGTCTCCCGCAAGGCCGCCATCAAGGTCTTGATGCTAAGAGAAGTCTCGCGACATGCCCTGCTTTGGCAGAGTAGGTCGTGGTGACCGCTGTGAGTAGCTCAGGCCTTGTAGTACATTTATCTTGTGTGCCGGGTTCTGGACCCAATGAGGTCACAAACGACTTGTGTACCTTCGGATTCTGGATCCAGTAAGGTCAGAGGTGGCTTGTACCCTCGGGTTCTGGATCCGATAAGGTTGTAGGCCGATATACACCCTTGGATTATGGATCCAGTGAGGTCGTAGGCGACTTGTAACTTTGGGTGGTCCATGTAACGTTCGCTCTCTTCTGTCATGTACTTGGTCGATTTGGCAAAATGATTCGACAAAGACCTGATTTTATATGATATGGGGGCTTGCAAATTGTGTTTGCCATCAGGACGACCTGACGTTATCTTCTTATTTGGCTGACGACCTAAACTCAGATTTCGGTCATAGTACTTGGTCTATTAGCGAAAAATCTGCCTTAATCTTCTCGCGAACTTCTCGGGATAGAGCCGTTGGGGCGTGTTGTACGGAGCAAGGGGTCGCAACGAATAGATTTAGTGGACCCCTCTATAAATAGAGTGAGCCGAGTCGGGGGTGACCTGATTCCCTTCGTCTTCTTCCTCTCGCTCCTGTCACCTTCGCTTTCCTTTTGCGCTACAGCGATCTTGCGACCGCCGTGCTCCCGCACCTACGCGCCCATCTTCCACCTCCGGCTAGACTCGCGCTAGCGCCGCCGCTCCGCGCCGTGTTCCTCCAGCGTATGCGCATCAAATGCCTGTGCCACTTTAGATCCAGCTCAAACCCTAGCAGTGAGATGGCAGTGGAGGCGGCTTGCATCCCGGACCCCCGGCGGCATGGGTCCAGTCGACGATGACCGAGTCCAAGATCCAGGTGTTGGTAGACCGGGGGTTGCTGCGGCCGAAGACGGAGGTGGAGTGGAGGGCAGTCGTCGAGTAAGATTTCCCAAGCGAGGATGTCAAGGAGCAGGTCGTCTTCGGTTCCTTCTTCGAGCGCGGCTTCAACCTCCCAGCGGGAGACTTCTTCCGCGACCTGTTGTACTACTACAGGCTGGAGTTGGTACACCTCGTTCCTAACTCCATCACTATAGTGTCAACTTTCATTCATTTTTGTGAGGCGTATGTGGGGATACCGCCTCACTTCGCATTATGGAGGCATTTTTTCTGCGTCAAAAGCACTGGCAAAAGGTCGGGGCCAGTGGGGGCTGTGATGTTCAATTTGAGGTCAGGCCTCAAGGCAGAATGGATAGACACCGACCTTCTTGACAACACCGCCGGGTGGAGATCAGAGTGGTCTACATTGCGAACCAAATTCCAGGTCTTCCGCGGCGAAGTGGCCATAAGCCAGTGAAAATTAGCGAGTGGGATCTAGAACTCTCCACCTGCGAACTCGAGGACCTGAAGGGGGTCCTAGAGCTAGTCAGCGACATGAAGAACCAAAGAGTGACAGGAGCGGCGGTGGCGAGGTCATTCTGCCGGCGGATGATCCAGCCGATCAAAGATCGGGTCCACCCGGCGTACGAGTACTTTGGGCAATCAGATCCCACACGCGAGGTGAACCGCAAGGTCTCCAAGGAGGAGATGGCAGCTAGAGTTTCCCAGATATATTCTGGAAGGTCAAGGTGAAGAAGTGCCCGAGGGCACACTCGTTGAAGAGACCGGCTGATCCGGTAAGATCCTGAGATCTGTCTTTAGGTCATTGTGCTTTGCTTTCTTGATTCACGTAGAACATATATCATTTATGTCATCTGTTTCGTAGATGCGCGAGCTCCAGATGTGGTGCCCGGTGCCTCTCCTAGAGGGGGAGATACAACGGAGGAAGCTGAGGTCAGACAAGTACAAGCCTCCAGCAGGTCGTCTGCTAGAGAATTATGAGTCTGACTCGTCGGTGGAGGCCGACGAAGACACTGACGCGGAGGCTGGAGCGATCCAGTCGTCGGCGCCGCAAAATCCCGGCGCAGGACCATGTCGACGGTGGCGAAGAAGTCTGCTTCGGCCGTTGCCACCGCAATCTCTGCGGTGAAGGCCGCAGAGTAGAAGAAAAAGAGGAAGAGGAGGGCTGCATCTCCTCCGGCCGTCGCTACTCCAACGATTCCGACGCCTCGCTCGCGGGAGGTCGGGTCGGAGGATGAGGAGGAGGAGGAGGAGAAGGAGAAGGAGAAGGATGAGGCCGTCGAAGAGTTGTCGGTCCCTGAAGACCAGGTAGTGGGGAGGCCAGAGAGTCCTACTGCCAAGAGGCAGCGAGAGCTGGTGCAGAAGACATCTGAGGAAGCTCTCCGACGTGGTTTAGAGGCGCAGCGCAGTGCTGCTGTGGCGCGGGCGAAGATACCTGCGGCTATTAAGCCTCGGGTGTTTTGGCTGAAAACTCGGCTTCCAGTTGTGCCGAGGTATGGACTTAAGAGCTGATGCTGTCTTTTGGCTTTTTATCTGAACTCAATCTTGACGTGGTATTTTTCCATGCAGGCCAGTGGCAAGGACACAAGGGGTGCCGGTTACCCCATCGTCTCCCTCCCGCACGAGGTCGTCTGAGCCACAGGTCGCGGGGGAGGCGCTTGTAGATGATGCTCATATCGCTACCCCGATGCGAGGGATGGCGGAGGGATTGACGACTTGAAGGACCGATCAGGCGACCAGAGAGGGGGGGAGTGAATGGGAGCCGATAAAAATTCTTCACGAAGGAGATTGAAACTCCAACAAGATGAACTCGCTCGGTCGGACCCCCAAAATCACACACTCCGCACTTCTACCTTTCGTTTGCCAAAACCACGTAGCCACTGGAGTGCTACTGGTCCTGGGAGCAAACACTACTAGCAACCTCAACACACACGCACCCACGACAGCGGAAACAACTCGAAAGCCGGTTGTCCAGAGGGGGCGGTTAGACCGGGTATGGGGGGCGGTTAGACCGCCTCCACCAGGAAACCAAGAAATCCTCCGAAACACCTCTTTCGAGCACCAAAACACACCACAGTTTCACCAACAGAGATCTCTGGTCAAGGCCATGCTAGCTACCAGAAAGTCTTGGTGAAAACCAAAACTTCACCCAGGGGCCTAGGGGCGGTTAGACCGGCAACCAGGGGCGGTCTAACCTCCTGTACCCAGCAACGAACTCCAAACAAGAACTCCTAGCAAACGGCACGAGAACGACCCGAAATTTCACCCAGACGCTCCTCTGATCAAGGTGAACAAACTTACAAAGGAAAATCCGGCGAAACAGAACTTCAACCTGGAAGGCCTAGGGCGGTTAGACCGCCCTCTCCAGGCGGTTGGACCGCCCCTTCCAGAAAACCAACCCGCGGGTCAAACCTCAACTTCCTCGCACCCGATCTCCCGAATCACTCCACGGATTGCAGCGAAACTTCGGGAATAGCTGGGTTACCTCCTGGGCAACCTCTACCTCAAAGGAATCGACCCGAAACGCTCACAATCAAGATGAAACGAAGAAATTGCCTCTCTAGGTCAAGAACACGCCCAACTCGAAAAACCGCCAAATCGAGTCCGATTCAAGAGAGATTTGGGGGCAAAGTCACCAGCCAAAGAGGCACAAGATCCTCATACGTGACACCCACCAAAAACCCCAAGAAATCGTCCTCAAAACTCCGCCAACAAAGAGCTCCAAAAATCAACACAAAGAAGGACGGGAAAAACACTTCTCAACCTTGAGGAACAACGCCGAACCATCTATACATACCATGAAGGATCGTACAAGGTCTAGCTTGCCACCCAAACATCCATCCCTCTCTCTAGATCTCACATGAAGCTCTCAAGCTAGTCCTAGGAAAAACTAGGAAAAATAAGAATGAAAATGGAAAAACAAATGAGCTAGGGTTCCAAAAGTTGGCTGCCATCCATCCCCTCAAAGAGTATATATGGAGGCACCCAAAAGACTAAACTACCCTTACCTAATAACTAGGGATACATGCCCCTCAAGGGCGAATTTGGAAGTCTTCAGATTTTCTTCATCAGACGGATGCCCGGCGACCGCAACCTGCTTAGCCTCGACGCAAGCCTTGCGATCCCGACGTGTGTCCTCCGCTTCGAAGCATCTCGGCGCCAGCAACCAGGGCGGTCAGACCGCCCCCTAGGGCGGTTAGACCGGCCCAGGCGGTCTGACCGCCCCTCCTGGGCGGTTGAACTGGCCTGGGTGGCCACACCTCCTCATCGAGACTTCGGCCTCAGTTTTGTGGCTCAACCGAGTAACCTAGTAGTTTTCTGGTGAACCACTGCAAACCCCGCGAACTCGGTGTAGCCTCCGCCAATCTCCACTCATGACTCGGCTCCTACGTAGTCCCAGCTCGACCTTGGTTTTGAGGCTCTACCAAGAAACCGTCCACGACATCATCTTGCTGTTCATGCCACCATGCGGCTCGAACTTGACCCCGCTGGCCACCGGGTCCCTCGAACGAAGCCTACTTGTCTTCTCCACACCTGGAGGCCTCACCGGCAACAACCTTTCGCGCTTGTTCTTCACCTGCACCAACACGAGTCAAGCCGCAACCTGCACCTGCAATACTTAGCCAAGAATCAGTCCACACAACGTTGTCAATCACTCATCACACAAGGAAGCGACCATCCACCGGTCCTCGAACCACACATGGTCCTCAATCTCCCCCTTGATGAGTGCATTGACAACACCCACATGAAGTAACACGAGAGAAAAGAAAAAGGAAAGAAACAAATAAAAAGAAACCTGAACATGCGATCGAAAGCCAAAGAAAGGCGAAGAGCAAGATCACTTGAGGAAGACAAGTCTCGGACCCCTTAGGCAAGGGCAACGGCTCGACACATCCGAGACAAAACCATGCTCAAACAAAGAGCGCAAACCACCGAACCACAGCTCGAACACCACTGTTGACGGTTAATAATTGTATCAAAGTTCGTTCGTGACTCGCAAGCGTACAAGTCTCCCGTCGTAGTCAAGGGACCCTTCTTCCCTCGAGTGGTGAACCCAAGGTATCGAATCCGTGGAACAAATGTGTGACGCAAGAGTTGATCTATTAAAGCCAAATAACTGCAATATTCAATAAAGAACCTAATGCATCTAAGTAAAAGACACAAAACGAATCTAATCTACTAAAAACCGGAGAAAACAAAGTAAGATTGGGTAGATAAACCGATCTAGAGGGATCGGGGTAAGCCTTTTGTTGAAGTTCCAAGCAAGAGAAGAAGTAGCAAATCGAATCTTAATAGAAGCCTCTTTAAATCGTGGTTTCCCGTCCAAATCCGAAAACATCCGCCTTTCGAGACCCCCGTTCTGTCACAACGTATCCCTATTCATGCGGGGAGCTTAGGGGCGAGTCAAAAGACAAGTCGAGATTCTTTCGGAAGATCCGGCGTGTACCTCTAGCCACCGCGGCTACAAGAACACCCTATGTAATCTATCGTACGAATAGAATTGGAATAAGCAAAGCCGATCGAAAAACGAAATCTTCGAGGAAACACTTGATCGCTAAGAAAAGATTCAACTTGATAATTCAACTATGACAATGATACATACACAAGATCACCACCGGGATCCTTCCTTGATCTTGCTTCTAGCTCCGGGAACTCCGACGTGGTCTTCCATGCAAGGTTCCCACGTCGGCTAGGGAAACCCTAGTCAACTAGCTCGACCCTCTCCTCTCCGACATGGTGTCCCTCTCTTCTCTGCTCCTCGGCGGCCGAAGACGAAATCTTCTCCTCGTGGCTCTCGGTCAGGGGACTATAAATAGCCCGATTGGCGGCTAGGGCAAAGGAGAGCGGATTTGGGCCCAAAATGGGCACTGGGCCGACCGGACCGGGGCCGGCGGCCCGGGCCCATTTAGGCCCGGCCCGTGGGCTCCTTTGCCCCACGTCGGTTCCCTTGCTTCCGGATGTTTCCCCCTTCGCATGTAGGTCCATGTCGTCGGTTTCTCTCGAAGTGGACTCAACTCCTTGTCTTGCAAGATTCAGCACTTTTCTGGTCAGGTCCCTGGAGTCTGTCGTCTTCTCGGATCAAGTCCCCGGCTTCTTGGAGTTAAGTTTGCTTCATTGCATGACTTGTACGGGGCTTCAAGGTCTTGTCATGAGGTGCTTGATGAACTTATCCCGAAAGTCTTGCATTCAACACTAAATCCCTGCATAAACATTAAACTCCAAAAACGACATGCACACGTGAACTTGTTATACCACGGGGGTTAGTACCAATGGATAAGGTATAAAACTAATGCCAACACCGAAGGTAAACTCATGGCTAGGTTGACGGATTTTCACCGTCAACATCTCCCCCATGCTTAAACCTTGCTCGTCCTCGAGTAAGCCTTCGATGGATATCATCATTGCTAAACAATGTTTAAACTTTGCACTTGATTACACATGATAAAACATAATGCTCTCAAAATTTTAATTCATTAAAGTTCCATAATGTGCTAGCCTTCATCTCTACGGAGGGTAGATTCTCATTAAGCTTATCCCACAAGTATTAACATGCTCACAAAGTTTTAAATAGATCTCAGAATTTTTGAAATAAAGAGCGAGATAAAGAAAAGCTAAACCAAATTCACAAATTTAAATCATCTCGTGTATTGCTCATAAACTCTCATCTCACTTGTCTCTCAAGCCTATATATTCTACTCCTTTCCCTCTCATATATATGTGGTAGGCTTTATATGGAGCTTTGGGAAAGTTTAGTCCTAACAAGATTTTATAAATGAGGTGTTGTCAAAACAAGACAAGCTTCTCATGGTCTTACCGAGACTCGTCAAAAAGGTCATTGGAAAATAATGTTAATCAAGGAGGGGAAAGAGAAAAATACACACACTTTAAAATGAGTGGACATGTGCAAATGGCAAAGAGTGATCCCGAGGCACAAAGGAAGTCCTCGTTATCGGATTGCACATGGTTGGAAAAATGAGAATGGATCTTTTTAACTTGAAGCCTTGATTGCACTTTTAGAGAGCTAGGGATTTTACTTTACGCACATTTTTTCTTTCTCATATTTCTCATTCTTTTCTTTCTTTCATTCATTCATTTTTTTCTCGTCATATATTCAGCCCATGACTTCCACAACGAAGTTTTGATTTTTTTTATACCTTGAAAGTCATGAGTATCACTGGATTTTTTTTACCCAACTTTATACATCTCTTTCATCATTTTTTTTAAAATATTCCCCTTTGAACTCTAAAACTGCACCGTACCTACCTCCTCCCCCATGCTTAGACGTTGCTCGTCCTCGAGCAAAGAGGCGAAAAATAAGGTAGGTACCGGAATATTTTTCCTTGGAGAGATACTTGAAATCTTCAACGTTGGCACCGTCTTGCGATCTTCCTTGAATTGATGATCCATTCTCAACGATAGGTTGTGGTCAAGGAGGTAATCACAAAAGATGATATTTGGTTTAAGGGTGGATATCCGGCGAAGTTTGTGAGATCACCGATGCGGGGATACACAATGCACGGATAAAAGGATAGCAAAAAGATAGGTACGCAAAAACGGAATGACCGGCTTCTTAGTCTCGGGCCAGAGAAATCATGGCCTGCAATAACGCACTCAAAAATAAATCTTGTACACTAAGGTTTATGCACTCAAATATATATAAGGCTTTGGATAGGTTGAGCAACACACAAGTGATATTTGTGACAAGGTTAGCAATATTTTTGAGCATAAAAGACATCTTTAATCTATTCATAACTTGAGAGCACATAAAACACTATGGGTCTTTATTTTAATCATAACCTCCGCTGAAAATTAAGCTAGTATTTAAATAAATTCAGATCTGTATTTTTAAGAGAGCACTAGCTTAAACATGCATAAATCAATTACAAAGATGAACAAAGCTGCAATTTTAATCATATATCATCATGGCACGAATTTTTGTAACTTTTCCAATGATATAATCAAGGTGGTGTCTTTATTAATGATGACATCAAGTTGAAATATAAGCTGAAAATAAACTAACATGCTTGCTGAAATTTAAATAAAAACAGAAAATACTACGCAAACACACATAAGCAAAAGCTGAAAATTACGAGAGAAAAAGAAAAGAAAAGAAAACTAAAGTTCCCAAATCTTCTAGTCCTCCGCCGGTGGTTGATGTTGATGATCTTAATAATAATACCCTTGCTCATAATATGGTTGGACACTTCCTCCGACGAATTGATTTGGCTCCACAAGGTGAAGGCGTCCAAGTTCAAAGGCAATATTTGCGTTGCCTTCACCAAGTTGAGTTGCGTTAGCTTGGATGGCTGCGATGTTTTGAGCGTTACTTGCAGCAAGCCCTCCAATAATGGCCATGCTTTGTTGTGGTTGGGGATGATGAGCGTAGGATTCCGCGAAGTTAGCGTTGGGCACAACATAATTTTGTGGGGGTACCGGTGCACCACCCCCCCCATGCTTGCTCTTGTGGCCCTCCGTAATAACTTTGCGGAGGAGGGACCCCGCCGAATGGTTGCACATTGGGTTGTGCTCCACTCACTTGTGCGGAGGATGTTCCCTCCTCTACGATTCTTCCTCTCTTGTTCTTACTTGCAGGGACAAGTAATCCCTCTTCCAACCAATCTTCCCTTCCTTCGGTGAAAAGCCTAAGCCTCTCATTCGGAAGGGGTAGGTTCACTATGGCCAACCGATAACCTCCTCTCTCATCTCCACTAATGTATTTGCCTTTGTGCAAATATTCAATGCCGAGAGAGGTACCACGCAAAAGGTGGTCGGGGTTTCTTGCGATCCCCAGCCGCAAGGAAAAGGCCAACATGGAGAGGTAACACCCCGAACCAATATTACCCGCCCCCGATGTTGCTTCACAACACCAACGGTTGATCATAAGGTAAGAGGGGTCTATTGGCTGCCTGGCAATAAAGCCGAGTATAACCAATTCAACTCCGTGTCGGTCACCTTTGTTTCCTTCATCCTCCCCAATATCCTCTTGCACATCCAAGAGTGAAATATCCGGATAATGGGGTTGCGGATGCAATTGCGTTGTTGATGGGCTTCTCACGGAGATCATGTTCCAAAATCCCGCCAACATGCCGGGTGGCACGTCAACTTTCTCGGAGCTCCCTTGTGGAATCCAAGCAGCTCCCTAACGTGCTCGTAGGGAACCACTTGTTCGATTCCCTCCAAACGGAATGACAAGCTTTGCACCCCATCATCGTCAACGATGGGTGCAATAGTCATCAAAATTTCCAAGGCGTAACCCAAATGGGTGTCCACCGATATTCCGTTGGAGAACTGCACCCATCCGAGGTGCCCCAACATATAGTATATGTCGGTGCAAAAACCCAAGGTGTAGAGTGCTTGGTCGTCGAACTGACGTTCGGCACGAGCCTCTTCTCAAGATTGGCGAGCCTCTCCTCCTCCTCCGCCGACAAGATGATGAAGCCGTACGAAGAGTATGTCGGGGTGTAAGGAGGTGGTGCGGTTGAGCGAGTCGATCGTCGTGGTGGCGCGGGCTGCTCCTCCGTGTGCCCACGAGGTTCGGTAAACCTCATGGAAGTGCTTCTTGCAGCCCTCATACCACCAAGGAGGAGAGCATCGTTCCTTCTCGGTGGTGCCGTATCCGTCTCCATGCTCGGGGAGACTCGGAAACCAAGTGCCTCCTCGAAGACGTGGTTGATGACGGCTTGGATGACGACGAACTCTTCTTCTTGGAGAAGAGACTTGTGGTTTTCTTCCATGCTGCACTCTTTTCTTCAACTAAAACTCCGGGTTGCAACCGGTAACTAGGCACTTAAACTCTTTGATTCGGATGTGGACTTTGAGTGGATTAAGGATGTGGATTTTTTTTTCTTGAGTCATCAAGCTTGGGAAGGTTGGCTATGTCTACGGAGGTTTTGAGCACACAAACTTGAACACACAAACAAAGGAAGGAGAGGGAAGCTTGCACGCAGAAAACGGGAGCCGGGGGGGCTCCTTATGTAGGTGAGGCCGGCCTCGGTGCTCCTCCCCGTCTCGTCTTTCTTCCAAGACGATCATTTCACCTCGCAACTTTCCCCGCCCGCGTGCTCCACGAGTTGCACCGCCCAAACGCTCTCGTCCACTATTGGTCCTTCGACTTGATGCTTCATGTTTTGGGTCATGTCCATGCTCCCTAGCTCCACTTGCTTCACATGCCACCATGAAATTCCTATAAAGTTGATGCTTGCTGCCCACCATGCTTGTCCTTTGCATGTGGAATTGGTGAAAGTTGATGAAAGGGAATCCAATGGTGCATGCATGATTACTAGATTGCCTCCATTAAGGTGTGTTTAAGGTTAAGCACTCCTCTAATTCGAAATTTAAAATATTTTTCAGAGCCATGCAAGAGCTCGAACATAATTTTAGAGAAGTTTTTAAACCATTAAAAACAAATGCAAGTTGAAAATATTTTCTTTTTACGTCGATTTCGGTCTCACCGGTATAGTTTGCCTTCATCGGTTGAGAGCGGACATTTTCCGGCTTGATCATGGGGGCATAGGTTTAGGTTCTAATTTTGGCTAAATAAGAAAGATTTTGAATAAAACAAAATTAGAATAGGCTTAGAAAAATTCTAATCCTAGAGAAACCAAGGATAAAGATTTTTAAAACCAACCAAAAGTTTGGATTTCTAGGTTCACGGGAGTTCTACCACGTGCTGAATTTTTTTTTTATTAACACATAGATATAAGTCGTGGCTCTACTCGCATGGTTTTAGCATGAAAAATAAGTCAACCTCAGCACCATAATGAGGGTGAAAGGTTGAGTTAAGGTTCTGAAATTATATGGTTGAGGGTTTCTCGAAAAGAAAAGAATCAAACAAGCACATAGGAGGGTTCATGCAAAGGGTTTATGATAAAGCAAACATTCAATCAAGAATTATGTCTCTAATATTGTTCAACCACTTCTAAGTCTAATGTCTTTGCGTAATAAAACTCAAAAACTAAATTATTAAAAATACTCGAAAAACCCGGAATCGGGTTGTCCTCCCGTAGCTTATTCTTGACTTGACGAAACGGGTTGCCTCCCGCCTAGCGCTTCGTTTATAGTCCATGGCTAGACTTCTTCACTTGATTACTTCGGATCAACGCTCTTTGTGGGCGTTGCAATCTTGGGTACCCGCTTTGGCTTAGTCAATTTTTTTTGGTCTTCACGGTCGGCTTTGTCCTTTGGTCTTGACGGATGCAACATCTTCCTTGTGGCTCGGCATCTCGAACTCCGGTCCTTCGGTCGTGATCTTCATGGTCTCTAGTGTGATCCTTCATCTCTCCCGAATGAGCTTGAGTAGCCTTCGCCGTCTTGGGACCTTGGAGTTGTCTCGGATATTCTTCTTCGTTACCCATCGGGCGCCGGCAAGTTGTCCCACTTGCGTCTAGCATCTTCATCACGATGAACACTTCACGTATAGAGCTTCCGACCTCCGTCACATTGCCATCTAAATTCTTCAATATTTTCTCCATAGCCTCGAACTTAGTGACGGCGTCCTTGGACATGGTCGTACTCCACACACTCCTTGCATGAGGATCTTGCTTCGGCGGCCTTTAGGTGTTGAGCTTCTTTCTCCATCTGCATCTTCTCCATCCTCCTCTTAGGTAAACCGATATGCCACTCAAGGAATCCGACTCGTATGCATTCAGCTCGCGCAATCGTCATGCGGATAGTTGAGACTTTGATCTTGAACAGCCTCCCGGCGTCTTGAAGGTTTATGATAGGTAGATCAACGATGTCGGGGTGCGCGAGCGCTCCGGTGGTTGAGGTTGATCTTCCTTTGGACTTGGAGGTGGTGATTCCCTTGGAGATTTCGACGGTCCTTCGACTTCAACTTTTGAATCTAGGGTTTCCACCCCTTTAGCTTGTGTTGCATGTCACCTTTGCACCGTAAAGTTTTCCCGGATCATCCACAAAAAAGCTTGGGTTTCTTGGAGAGGTAGCCAATCATCTCCGGTTAGGGTTAGCAATAAGCAAAGTATGCAAAGAAAACTAGAAAACAAAACAAATCTATAAAGACTAGAGTTAGACAAACTAGATTAGATGTATTTTGAGGATGATCGAAATTTAGTAGATGCAAAAATAAAACAAAATCAGTACTGAAAATTACAAAAAAAAGCAATAAAAAATCAAATCTTGATCACTTGTTCCCCGGCAACGGCGCCAGAAAAAGGGGCTTGTTGACGGTTAATAATTGTATCAAAGTTCGTTCATGACTCGCAAGCGTACAAGTCTCCCGTCGTAGTCAAGGGACCCTTCTTCCCTCGAGTGGTGAACCCAAGGTATCGAATCCGTGGAACAAATGTGTGACGCAAGAGTTGATCTATTAAAGCCAAATAACTGCAATATTCAATAAAGAACCTAATGCATCTAAGTAAAAGACACAAAACGAATCTAATCTACTAAAAACCGGAGAAAACAAAGTAAGATTGGGTAGATAAACCGATCTAGAGGGATCGGGGTAAGCCTTTTGTTGAAGTTCCAAGCAAGAGAAGAAGTAGCAAATCGAATCTTAATAGAAGCCTCTTTAAATCGTGGTTTCCGTCCAAATCCGAAAACATCCGCCTTTCGAGACCCCCGTTCTGTCACAACGTATCCCTATTCATGCGGGGAGCTTAGGGCGAGTCAAAAGACAAGTCGAGATTCTTTCGGAAGATCCGGCGTGTACCTCTAGCCACCGCGGCTACAAGAACACCCTATGTAATCTATCGTACGAATAGAATTGGAATAAGCAAAGCCGATCGAAAAACGAAATCTTCGAGGAAACACTTGATCGCTAAGAAAAGATTCAACTTGATAATTCAACTATGACAATGATACATACACAAGATCACCACCGGGATCCTTCCTTGATCTTGCTTCTAGCTCGGGAACTCCGACGTGGTCTTCCATGCAAGGTTCCCACGTCGGCTAGGGAAACCCTAGTCAACTAGCTCGACCCTCTCCTCTCCGACATGGTGTCCCTCTCTTCTCTGCTCCTCGGCGGCCGAAGACGAAATCTTCTCCTCGTGGCTCTCGGTCGGGGGACTATAAATAGCCCGATTGGCGGCTAGGGCAAAGGAGAGGCGGATTTGGGCCCAAAATGGGCACGGGCCGACCGGACGGGCCGGCGGCACGGGGGCCCATTTAGGCCCGGCCGGTGGGCTCCTTTGCCCCACGTCGGTTCCCTTGCTTCTGGATGTTTCCCCCTTCGCATGTAGGTCCATGTCGTCGGTTTCTCTCCGAAGTGGACTCAACTCCTTGTCTTGCAAGATTCGGCACTTTTACGGTCGGGTCCCGGAGTCCGTCGTCTTCTCGGATCAAGTCCCCGGCTTCTTGGAGTTAAGTTTGCTTCATTGCATGACTTGTACGGGGCTTCAAGGTCTTGTCATGAGGTGCTTGATGAACTTATCCCGAAAGTCTTGCATTCAACACTAAATCCCTGCATAAACATTAAACTCCAAAAACGACATGCACACGTGAACTTGTTATACCACGGGGGTTAGTACCAATGGATAAGGTATAAAACTAATGCCAACACCGAAGGTAAACTCATGGCTAGGTTGACGGATTTTCACCGTCAACAACCACAAAGAGCTCCCCCTGCACATATGCAAGCTCCCCCTGAGCCAAAGCACACTCCCCCTGAACCAATGCAGCAATGCAACACGGCAATGCAGCAAAGAGCAAAAATCTGCTCAACATGCCCAGGCGGTTAGACCACCTGCACCACAACGGACCGCCTGGGGGCGGTTAGACCGCCCCAAGAGACCGGCCCTACACCAAACTGCTCAAAATTTGCCCGAACCAATTGGAACACCTTTCGAACACTCCCAGGTGCCCAAAACTTGCACAAACTTATCCCCCTTGTTGACAATGCATGAATCAAGGCAAAATGCAAAAAATTTCAACATATAGCTTCTCAAATATACAAAATTCATCACAAGAGGCCACACAAGTCCAAATGAGCAAGTTAGATACTCTACAGGTTCGTAATGACCTTAACTACATGATCACCAAGTTGCACAACCATTGGACAAGGCTAAAAAGGATGTGAGTAATTTTGCGAAAAGTTACTCTCTCATAAGCAAAAACCTAAACATGAGCAAAACATGTCAAAATGGCAAAGCCACACAAACTTCATGATTGGACGACCATTCTAATCATAAGACCATCACAAACACCCACATGCACCTCATGTCATGTCAAAGCCACCGAGCCATGTGTTTACTTCTATATATGAGACGTCTCATTGGTAGGCATCATGCAACGGTTTAGCACCCAAAGCAAATTAAATTTAGCACATATGACATGGGAGCATATTTTCCAAGCATTTTACATTTCATTTTCAGACTTATAATTGGTACATGAAATGTCTTTGCGACAAAAAGGAACTTATGCCCCTCCATAAGATAAAGCAAGAGGGCTAAACATTCATGATGGCAAATGAGCCTTTAGCCCCATATGATCAATAAACTAGCTATCCAACCACAAATTAAGCATAGCAAAGCCACTAAAACATGTCAAGATCATATAAAGGCATTTACACATGAGAGAGCATATATGTGACATTTTTCCAAAAACGTAGCCATCAACCATGGATTATTCATCAAGATCATCAAGAGCTAAGCCAAACTAACCATAGCATACCAAACAAGCTCACAAATACATATATAGCATTCTATGGCGAACAATGTATATAGGAGAAGCTTTTCCTACAAAATGCATATGATACAAAATGCATGCAATCTAAGATACAAGGATGCCTATACATCATGTTACATATGCCATGTCAAATGCAAGAAATGCACAAAGGAAACTATACATATGCTACAAAGGAGCTCCCACACACCCAACTCAAGAAATAAAACACACACCAAGCTCCCCCCACAAAGGAGTGAAAGTTGCTTGATCTAGGGGTTTGGTGAAAATATCGGCTAGTTGGTCATGTGTGGGTACATGGATCAAAGCTATCTTTCCTTTCTCTACGTTATCTCTCACTTCTATGTGCTTGGTTTTGGAATGGAGCACTGGGTTCTTTGCAACGCTTATGGCACTGGTGCTATCACATTGAAGTGGAACATGAGTATACTCCTCACCAAAGTCACTCATGGTGTATGAAATCCAAAGGAGCTAAGAGCAACAACTAGCAGCGGCAACGTACTCTGCCTCGGTAGTGGATTGAGCAACACTCGACTGTTTGCAGGAAGACCAAGACACCAAAGAAGAATCCAAAAAGGCGGCAAGTCCCGAAGTAGACTTCCTATCGAACCGACACCGGCAAAATCCGCATGCGAAAAACCATGAAGCGCCAAAGAAGAGGACGCGGAGTACCAAAGGCCGAAGTCGGGAGTGTGACGCAAGTACCTGAAAATTCGCTTCACCGCTTGCCGATGCGAAGTCCTCGGAGACGCTTGAAAATGAGCGCACAGACATACCGAGAACTGGATGTCCGGCCTCGTCGCCGTTAAGTAGAGGAGTGACCCGATCATGCTCCGGTACTCCTTCTGGTCCGCGTGTTCACCTTCCTCGTCCGCATCAAGAGCTGTAGTCGTACTCATCGGTGTCGTCATAGCCTTGGAATCCTCCATCTTGAACTTCCGCACAATGTCCTTGGTGTACTTAGCTTGGTGCACAAATGTTCCTTCCTTTGATTGCTTGATTTGTAGCCCGAGGAAGTGAGGACCATGTGTGGTTCGAGGACCGGTGGATGGTCGCTTCCTTGTGTGATGAGTGATTGACAACGTTGTGTGGACTGATTCTTGGCTAAGTATTGCAGGTGCAGGTTGGAGCTTGACTGGTGTTGGTGCAGGTGAAGAACAAGCGCGAAAGGTCGTTGCCGGTGAGGCCTCCAGGTGTGGAGAAGACAAGTAGGCTTCGTTTGAGGGACCCGGTGGCCAGCGGGGTCAAGTGCGGGCCGCATGGTGGCATGAACAGCAAGATGAAGTCGTGGACGGTTTCTTGGTTGAGCCTCAAAACCAAGGTCGAGCCGGGACTACGTGGGAGCCAAGTCATGAGTGGAGATTGGCGGAGGCTACACCGAGTTCGCGGGGTCTCCGGTGGTTCACCAGAAAACCACTGGGTTCCTTGGTTGATCCACAAAGCCAAGACCGAAGAACCGATGCCACACCCGATTTTCCGTAGAAAACCGAATGCATCTCATATGTGTGCCAGGATCACAATTTCACACATATGATAGACTCATGAGTGTAATATCACAAGACATTGCTCAAAACGTACAGAAAAGATTTATTAACTTTTATTACACTCACGATGGTAGACACGAAGGTCTTTACACGAACAATCGATAACTATGAAGACGCGACTCCATCTTCATCTTCCACAGGCTTCTGACTGGTTGATCGCATCCTCAGAACTCCTCGTAATCGGTGAAGTGCTCCACTCCAGGGTTCTTCTCTGAACAGCGTAAGCAAGGATGAGTACACTTATGGTTGGTACTCAGCAAGGCCACAGGAATAACCGAAAAGCAATATTAATCCATCTTTAAGTTCAATTAATCATGTGAGGGTCCAGGCCGCTCTTGGACCGTGAGCACGGCCGATCGATCGGTTTACACTGCGAGAGGTTGCACACTTTTCCCACGGTTCACGTAAAAGTTCCAAAGAACTTTGAACCCAACCACACATGTGCCGATCGGGCACAATACCACACTTCAGAGGTGTGATTGCATAGGGACGCTACGAAGCCTTTACAAAGATATGCAAAAGCATCAACAACCCACCACGATTCTGACTCGGGGCGACCCATAACCCTCCCTAGTGGTCAGCACCTTAGCAAAGGCTGCTACCCCAAAAGAACCGGGCTATACCCCTGCAACCCGGAGCCCCCTTTGTTCCTTTCGGATAGGGTCGTCAACACAATCACACACCTAATTAATTGGCTAAGCCAGAGCCATATGGACTGTGGTTGCACTGTTTTCCTGGGTGGTTCTCCATGTTCCGATTAATTTATAGTAATCTTGATTAAAGCATAGGTAGAAGGGTGGTTAGGGTCACTTGCCTTTCTCCAACGATAAGCTACTTTCCTTAGCGAAAAGCTGCTGCTCTTGAACTTCCTCGAACGGCGTGTTGGCTACGATCATGCAAGAAAAACATACAATAAATAAAACAATACATCAAACATTACCAAAAGGTTAAAACAAGCTTTTAGAAATGACGGGCTCGGAGAGACGATCGCGTGGACATCAAGAACGCGTAAAACGGAGCTAGGATGAAAAAGTTATGGCTGAAACAAGGTTCAGGGACTAAATTGTAAAAGAACTGGAAGTTTAGGGGGTTTTCTGCAAGATTTCAGGGACCTAAACATAAATATGTGTGAAACTTAGGAGGTCTAATATGAAAAAGGTCAAAGGGTAGGCTTTTAAACAGAAAATCTAAGAGATCAGGGGCCTAGATATAAAAATCAGGACCTAGTTGTAAGGCTTTTATATAGGTGGAAGGGTATTTTTGTAATATTAAAAACCGCAGGGTCCTTTTTGCAAAAATTCCTGGGCGGCCGGCGGGTGAGTTATGGTGGCGACACGTGGCGGCTTGTGGTAGGCGGCGCGCGCAAGCGATGACGTCATCGTGACGCGGCCGCCGACGTCGGCGGTGAGCCGGCGCGGTGCACCGGTCCCACGGTCCACGCGTGGACCCGATCCAAGGGTTACGCGGCCTTTTAATGCGGGCCGTCCGCCGGATCGGGCGGCTGCGGTGGCATGTGGGCGACGGGCGGCGGCGGCGGACGGCGGGCGGCGGCGTGCGGCGGCGGCCGGAAAAGGAGCTCGGTGCACCAAATTCTATGGGAAGGGCACGGGAGGAGGAGAAGAAGGTGGGGAAGCTTACGGGCGGCTTGCGAGAGGGAGGGAGGGAGGCCGTAGGAGGAGATCGGCGGCGAGGGGCGGCGGTGGCGGCGGTGCTCGGCGGTGGCGCGGTGGAGGAGTGGAGGAGAGGAAGGGAGGGGCGCGGGGTGGAGAGGGGGTTTCCTCGCCGCTTTATAGGGCGGAGGGGGAAGGGGAGGAGGCGCGGTTGAGGGCGGTGGGCAGCGAGGTCGGTGGCGCGGCGCCATTAATGGCGGCTCGGTGCGGGCGGCGGGTAGGGGAAGGGGGAAGGGGTAGTGGCGGTGGGGGGCGGCGTGAATGCGGCGGCGCACTAAAGGGGGAGGAGACGGACGGGCGCGGGGACGGGGAAGGCGGCGCGGGGATGGGGACACCGGCGGCGGCGCGGGCAAGAAGGGGGGGGCGGCCGGCTGGAGGTAGAAGGAGGTGCCGACAGGTGGGCCCCACCTGTCGGTGACCGCGTGGGAGGGGAGGGAGGCGGAGCGGGCCGCGTGGGCCGAAAGCTGTTGGGCCGCGGGGGTTGGGCTGGGTTGTAGGTTAGATTAGTTTTGTTGTTTTTTTCTTTTCAAATCCATTTTCAAACCTATTTCAAATCTTTTAAATTCAAATCTTTTTCATCTTTTCAAATTGAAATTTTAACACAAATTTATTCAAATATTTTAAGACTTTTGGAAAACTTTTTCAAACATTTTTAAATTCAAACTTTCAACCTCTTTCCATTCATTTTTTTTTAATTCAAACTTTTATTCCAATTTTCACAATTTTTTTTAAAGACTTTTAAAATCACACCACAAACAAAACTCATGCATTTCAACATGATGCACAGACACTTGTTTGATTCTAATTATTAAATGATGTTTAATTTAATTAAAGGCAAATTTATTTATTCAAATTTATTAAATCCTTAGAAAATAAAACTAAACCATGTTGCTAACAATATTTTATTGTGATGGAATTTTCGGGTGTTACAACCGAAGACGGTCTTTGCGGCGGCCTGGGACCAGATTCGGCCGGTGGGTCTGACCGGTGAGGAGCACCGGTCTGACCGGTGTGCGACGACGCAGTCCGGAATCTTCGAAGCGGAGGACACGCGTCGGGATCGCATGGCTTGCGTCAAGGCTACGCAGGGTGCGGTCGTCGGGCATCCGTCCGATGGTGAAGACATCAAGAATTCCAAATCTGCCCTTGAGGGGCTTGTATCCCTAGTTAGTAGAGAAGGGCATTTTAGACATTCGGTTGCCTCCATATAACCCAAGAGGTGAGAGGATGGCAGCCAACTCTTGGAACCCTAGCTCATTAGTTTTCCTATTTTCCACCTATTTTCCTTAGGTTTTTCTTAGGACTAGCAAGAGAGCTTCACGGAGAGATCTTGTTGAAAGGGATGGATGATCGGGCGGCTTGCTAGACCTTGTATGAACCTTTGTTTCATGTATAGATGATTCGGCGTGGTTCCTCAAGGTTTGGATGTGTTTTCCCCGGTTGTTCTTGGTGGTGATTTTCGGAGCCCTCTCTCGGTGATTTCTTTGTGTTGTTT
Source organism: Cenchrus americanus (assembly GCA_947561735.1). Lineage (NCBI taxonomy): Eukaryota > Viridiplantae > Streptophyta > Magnoliopsida > Poales > Poaceae > Cenchrus > Cenchrus americanus. The sequence continues at coordinate 155,254,392 of OX387242.1, read as the reverse complement.
TTAGGGCTTTTCTCTTGGGGATTTGATGGGGGAAATTTGTGGGAACCCTTCGTGGTTCTTTGGGCTGTGATTCCCCTCCCAAATCCGTGAGTAAAGGTGCTCGATTTTGGGGTTTCTTGAGTTCTTGGGTTGGAAGTGCTTTCGGCGAGATTTCTTCGATTCCTCCTTTTTTGGATGAGATTTGGTGGGATTAAACTTGGCTATGGACTCCTCATGAGGTGTTCCTGATATCCCAAAGTCTTGTTCAAGTCCGTGGAGTGATTCGGGAGATCGAGATTTGGATTTGGGGGAGTTGACCCGCGGGTCTTTGTTCATCCCGAGCCGCCTGGGCTACCGGTCGGCCGGTGCTCTTGACCGGTCTGACCGGTGCGAGCCCTTGTGGGATTTTGCTCGGGTGAACGTCTTGGTGTGTTCGTTGTTGTCCCGTGTTGCTGCTGTTTCGAGTTTGGGTCTGTTTGGTGGTCGGTTGGCTGTTTGGTGCCTTGGGAGCTTTCGGTCGCCATCGGTACGGCCGGTGTGTCTCCTTTGGTCCGACCGGTGTAGAGCCACTTAGTGGAAGTTGCTCGGTTTCACCGGCGGGGACCGGTCGGCGACCGGTGGTGCTCACCGGTCTGACCGGTGTGGGTCTGTAGTCTCGAGGTTTGTTTTTTCCGCTGCGTTTCTCGAGTCGGAAGGTGTTGTGTTGGTTCCTAGGTCCAGTGGCACTCCAGTGGCTACGTGGGCTTGACCAACCTTGGTAGTGAGTCGGAGACGTGTGTTGGAAGCCGTGTTCATCTTGTTGGAGTTTCCATCTCCTCTGAGAAGAATTTTTATCGGCTCACATTCACTCCCCCCCTCTTTGGTTCGCCGTACCGGTCCTTCAAGTGGTATCAGAGCCGGTTCGGGTCTTTGTTGACTCTAACCAGTCTAAGATCCAAGGATGGCATACCAGGAACGGGGTCCGGGTCCTCCACACTTCGATGGTAAGAACTACCAGATGTGGAGCAAGCGGATGGGTGCTTTTCTCCGCAGAAAGGGTCAGATCCTTTGGGATGTCACGGTGGACACGGGCTATGTCCCGACGGATGGACTTCCTCGCTCCAGGATCGAGGGACAGATTCGACACCAACAATAAGGCGGTCGACTACTTGTTTTGTGCTTTGTGTCAGCCTGAGTTCGATCGGGTGCACACCGAGCACTTGGCTTGTAGGATTTGGGCGGAGTTGAAGGAGGCTCATGTTGGGAACGCCCAGGTTCAGGCACGGATGTATGCGACCTACGGAGAGAGTAGGGAGAACTTCACTCATCTCCCGGTGAGTCCATCGATGCCTTGTTTCGGAGGTTCACGGTGGTTGTGAACAACATGAGGGCCAATGTGGACGTGCTCCCGTACGATGATCATGATAGAGCGGTCAAGCTCTTACACTCTTTGGATCGTACGATTTGGGGCGGAAAGTTCGAGGCCATTGTGGAGTCAGAGAAGTATGACACTCTGACGGTGAACGAGCTGTTCTCGAAGCTCAAGTCGGCTGAGGTGGATAGGGGCATGACAGCCAAGATCGAGGGCCCGACTGACTCTCATAGTCTCACCCTCATCGGTGGTTCAAATGGAAAGGCTAACACTAACCCATCCACCAGGATGTTCTCTTTGTCCTCTTTGATGTCTATGCCAGATGAGGAGTTCGACGTGCTTGGAGAGGACGAGCTGGCGCTCCGACGAGGCGGTTCGAGAGGCTGCACGAGAACCGGGTGAACATGAGGAGGAACACGAGGACATGCTTCAAGTGCGGCAAAACTGGACACTATTTCGCCGAGTGTCCGAAGGTGAACAACCACGACAAGCACAAGTTCATGGACAAGAGGAAGAAGTTCAAGAAGAAGGATCATGAACATGGGAAGAAGGCTCGGTCTCGAGAGGAGATGAAGAGATCGAGCGACATCGAGTCCGATTCCGAGGACACATCTTCAAGCTCAAGTGATGAAGACGAAGAGGATGACAAGAAGAAGAAGAAGAAGAAGAAGAAGAAGAAGAAGAAGAAGAAGAAGAAGAAGAAGAAGAAGAAGAAGAAGAAGAAGAAGAAGAAGAAGAAGAAGAAGAAGAAGAAGAAGAAGAAGAAGAAGAAGAAGAAGAAGAAGAAGAAGAAGAAGAAGAAGAAGAAGAAGAAGAAGAAGAACCTCAGAAAGTATCTCAACGGCCTTTGTGTGACGGGCCTAAGCCTCAAAGACGACTTTTGCGGCATGGCTCGCAGTTCGAGCAGCAAGAGAAGCCAGAAGGACGCCTCGGACATGGATTCCGAGGATGAGGTATGTGATGAGCTCTCTTGCTTGCGCAAGGAGAATGAGGAGTTGGTTGACTTGCTTGATAATCGCGATCACATGCTTAGAGAGGCTAAGAAGCTTAGGAAGGAGCTTAGATCTTTGATCGAGGATGCTAGGACTAGATTGGCTGAGCTAGAAACACAGGTTCTTGATAGCAAGCTTGAAATTGACTCTCTTAAGGCTAGCCCTGTTGTTTCCGATGAGAATGATTGTGCTGATTGCTCTGCTTTCCTGGCTGACTTGACTGATCTTAGGGAGAAGTATGCCTCCAAGTGTGAGGAACTAGATGTGCTTAGGGTTGAGTTGGCTGAGCTACAATCTAGACCCACTTTGCTTGGTGCTTGCACTTCTTGCCCTAGTTTGCATGAGAAAATTGTTGAGCTCCGTTCTCGCATTGTTTTGCTTGAGGCTGATTTGAAAGTGCCTATTCCTACTTCTTGCTCTACATGTGAGTTGCATGCTATGAAGAATTTGGATCTTGCAAAATGTGTTGGTCGCTTGCAAGATGAGAATGATAAGTTGCGTGAAGCGCTGAGTTGGTTGTCGAGTCAAGAACCTCAACTTGGTTTGATAATTGCTAGCTGTAAGCGGTTTGATGGTTGGCTTTAGGATTGGATAAGGTTGGTGAGGGCAGTGGTGAGAGAGAAAGGAAATTTGGGAATGTTTCAGTTCCACCACAACCCACACCCAAAGACAAGTTTGCATCCAAGCCAAACCAACCAAGTGAAAAACCGAGTAAGAAGAAGAAGAAGAAGAAGAAGAAGAAGAAGAAGAAGAAGAAGAAGAAGAAGAAGAAGAAGAAGAAGAAGAAGAAGAAGAAGAAGAAGAAGAAGAAGAAGAAGAAGAAGAAGAAGAAGAAGAAGAAGAAGAAGAAGAAGAAGAAGAAGAAGAAGAAGAAGAAGAAGAAGAAGAAGAAGAAGAAGAAGAAGAAGAAGAAGAACCTCAGAAAGTATCTCAACGGCCTTTGTGTGACGGGCCTAAGCCTCAAAGACGACTTTTGCGGCATGGCTCGCAGTTCGAGCAGCAAGAGAAGCCAGAAGGACGCCTCGGACATGGATTCCGAGGATGAGGTATGTGATGAGCTCTCTTGCTTGCGCAAGGAGAATGAGGAGTTGGTTGACTTGCTTGATAATCGCGATCACATGCTTAGAGAGGCTAAGAAGCTTAGGAAGGAGCTTAGATCTTTGATCGAGGATGCTAGGACTAGATTGGGTGAGCTAGAAACACGGAGTTCTTGATAGCAAGCTTGAAATTGACTCTCTTAAGGCTAGCCCGTTGTTTCCGATGAGAATGATTGTCTTGATTGCTGCGCTTTCTGGTCGACTTGGCGATCTTAGGGAGAAGTATGCCTCCAAGTGTGAGGAACTAGATGTGCTTAGGGTTGAGTTGGCTGAGCTACAATCTAGACCCACTTTGCTTGGTGCTTGCACTTCTTGCCCTAGTTTGCATGAGAAAATTGTTGAGCTCCGTTCTCGCATTGTTTTGCTTGAGGCTGATTTGAAAGTGCCTATTCCTACTTCTTGCTCTACATGTGAGTTGCATGCTATGAAGAATTTGGATCTTGCAAAATGTGTTGGTCGCTTGCAAGATGAGAATGATAAGTTGCGTGAAGCGCTGAGTTGGTTGTCGAGTCAAGAACCTCAACTTGGTTTGATAATTGCTAGCTGTAAGCGGTTTGATGGTTGGCTTTAGGATTGGATAAGGTTGGTGAGGGCAGTGGTGAGAGAGAAAGGAAATTTGGGAATGTTTCAGTTCCACCACAACCCACACCCAAAGACAAGTTTGCATCCAAGCCAAACCAACCAAGTGAAAAACCGAGTGAGAAGGCAAGTGAAAAGCCTAGTGAGAAACCAAATGAGAAGCCTTGTGAAGAGCCTCATCCCAAGTCTAAGCCCAGATCAATCCGTTTCCATTGTGAGTTTTGTGGAAAGGATGGTCACAAGAGAGCGTTTTGCTTCAAGAGGAAGCGTGAGGAGAGAATGGCGAAGGAGTGGGCTAACAAGGACAAGTACCACCCTTCCGATGGTGTACTTGAGCCTCGTGTGCAGTTGCCCAGGGCCAAGGCGAGTGTGAGGTCAGTTCGGGCTTGGGGAGAGCGGAAGGGCTGTTAGAGGTGTTCTTTGCCCGGGCTACACCGGTCGGGCCGGTGAGGGGGCACCGGTCGGACCGGTGCGAGCACTGGACGAGCGCAGTTTGGGTTTCGTGCTCGTACTGGTGCGAGGTTTGGTTCTGGAGTTCGTGGTTCTGGTGTTTGGGCTGGAGAGTTTGCAGGAAGTCAGTTTGCTAGGCATTCTCCTCCTCGTGCTCAATACGGGGATGGAAGGATCCGTAGTTTTGAGAAGGAGAGGAGGGACAGTCCATAGGCTTTCTTTCGTGGTTTTGGTTCTCCTCTAGGTAGAGAGCTTTGGTTACCTCATGGTGGTTACCGTGGTTGTCGGTGCGGAATATGGTCCCGACACTAACCAGTAGATAGCGTCGTGGTCTATCCCTCAATGGTCAATGCTAAGCAACAAGTGACACAGAGATTTTATCCTGGTTCCGGCCGAGGGGGCCGTACGTCCAGCAGGGGCGTGCTCGGGGCACTATATTACCTAGCACCGGGGGTGCTTGTAGTGGGGCAAATACAAGCAAGGCGGGAGAGGAAGTGTAGCTTCCAAGTCCCTGGCGGAGTGGCTGAAGATATTGTGGGAGAATGGGAATGAGTACGTGGTGTGGTGCGAAGTGTTCTTCTGTCCGTCCCCCCACGGCTGGGGGTTCGCCTCCCCTTTTATAGATCAAGGGGGCGGCGGGTTACATGCACGCCGTGCTACCTAGCTACGTGAGGGATGCACGTCGCGCTACGCTGTAGAGTGGGCGGCCGTCCGGACGATCTTCGCAGCGATCTGGCCATGATGGCCTACCCCGTACCCGAACAGTGGCGGTTCGAGGGTAGGAGGGCGGCAGATGGTGGTGGCGTCCTTTAATAGGCTTCGAGGGGGGTGCTGACGATGGCTGGTACGGGGCACAGGAGTAGGCAGAACGGCGTTCCTTCCCAACGCGCTTCACAGTGTCGGAGTGGTTGCTGCAGTGCTGGGCGTGCGCCTGCGCGCGTGGGTACAGCGGCCGCGCCGTTACAGTGGCCGGGATGGCGATCCACCGGCCTAGCGCCTCCACCTAACCCCCTGTGGGGTCACGGGAAAGTGAAATCGAGGGGTGCGCCCGGCCCCCTTCGAGGGTCGGGCGCGTTAGCCGTGCTTGTAGTGGGCGCGCGGTGTCACGGGGCGACTCCCGGCCGTACGCACGGTCCCTCCCCACGGTGGTGGGGATGGGCTCCTCCCCGGGGAGTTGGTGCGGCGGCACGGGGCGCGAGCCCGGCGCATGATGGCGCCGTCTGCGGCGTCGGGGCATTAAATGCCCGTGTACGGGGCGCGCGCACGCGTGCGGGCGCCCGTGAGCGTGGCGGGCCCCGGCCGAGGGCGGGACGGACCCTCGAGCGAGACGAGACCCGCTCGAGGGGAAGTGAGCCCTCGAGCGGGGGCGGGACCACTCGAGGGAAGAGTTGCCCCTCGAACGGGGCGGAGCCCTCGCCCGAAGAGGAGTGCGCCCCGAGCGAGGGTGGAGCTCGCTCGAGGGGACTTCGAGAGGGTCGTCTTGGTGGGCCGTCGGGGTCCCGCGGCGTGGGCCGTGTCTGCATGGTTAGTCACCGCATGGTTAGGCTTAACGTGTTTCGGTGCGGGATTTGAGTGAGGATTTCCCCGTTGTTTAAGGGGACCCCTAGGGCTGTCCCCGACGATGCCCCCGAGCGTCCGCGGGTTTGCCATTGAGGCTCCCGCGGATGCTGGAACCTGCGATAGGACGTTCTTCCCTCCTTGTTTGCGAACGCTTTCCGTGGGGCCGCGTCGGCGGACCCGCGGGTCTAGCCCCGAAGCCCTGCGGGGAGTGTGGGCTCTCTGCCGGGGGTTAACCACGAGAATTTTGGACGAGAGAGGCGTGGCACATATGCCAACCGGCATCGGCGGTATTTCGGCCGGCTTCGGGGGTGCACGCACCGGCCCATCCTTTGTCTCCGGCGGGTGCGGTTTCAAGGAGGTGTAGCCGTGCGTCAAGCCCCCGAGCCTTGGCCCGTTCGAGGCGATCGGGTCGAGCCTGACGACTTGTTTTTTAACGCGCCCTCGCCGTCCCTCCGCGGGACGGAGGGTGAGGTTTCTGCAACTCCCATCGAGCGGGTCGCGAATTGCGGATTCCTCTTCGAGCTGGTAGAGGGTGGTTCAAGTGGACGCCCATGCCCCGTTCGATAAGGGTAGGCTGCGCGGTCCGGAGACACGTCCATGGAAGCGCTTGCATGGGTTTGCTAGGTGGGGCTCGGTCCCGTTCGCTAGGGACCGAGGGCGCGGAAGCTCTCCCTCGGTGGGATCCCCCTGCTAGCTGCCCTCGCTGGCTCTCGAACTCGACATGTGGGGCACCCTCGAGCCGACGGGCCCGAGGAACGGCTCGAACGCGCGTGCCCTCGTCGTCCCTAACTCTGCGATCTGAGGCGCCTGTTCGAACCCGTCGAGGGTCAGGCTTCGAACCTCTGATCAGTAGGGCCGTGCGGGGCCGTGCCTGGACAGCCCCGTCTTTTCGCGCTTGTGGCCGTCGAGGGGTACGGGCGAGCCGGCCCTGCGGGCGGTTGGCAGCACAGCGCGGCATGGGTGCACGCGGTGCCCGCTTTATTTCAAGCAGGCCCTAGGCGACCCTCTCACGCGCGTGCCGTCTTTAGAGGGTTGACATTGTCTCAAGCCGGGGGCTCGCGCCGCTCGAGGGTTTTGCGTGGCATGGGTGCCCGCGGTTGCCTGCTCTACATCGAGCAGGTCCCAGGCGACCTTCTCACGTCGATATCCCATCGAGGGTTGACGTCATCCTGAGCCAAGGGCTCGTGCCGCTCGAGGGTTCTACGTGGCATGGGTGCCCGCGGTTGCCTGCTCTACATCGAGCAGGTCCCAGGTGACCTTCTCACGCTGGTATCCCATCGAGGGTCGCTTTTGTTCCGAGCCGGGGGTTCGCCCCGCTCGAGGTCTCTCCTTGCTTGGCAAGGGACCCGGGCATCTAAGTGCCTCGCGGTCGTGGCCGCGGTTTTGCAGCGCGGGCGCGTCTTTTTAGGCGCTGCAGCCGCGCGCGCGCGCGTAGTGGGCGGCGTGGCAGGCGGACGTGACCGTTTCGCCTCGGTCGCTGCCGGTCTTTGCCGTAATGATGGCCCGCCTGTAATGACGTGGCCGCTGCGGTCGTGGTGGGGCCCGCCCGTCGACGCGATGGAAAGATTCCCTGCAGTTAATGCTAGCGGGGCGTCCGCTCCGGAGAGCTCGCCCGTTGGCCTATAAAGCTGCGGGGAGGAGGGGACGGCGGTTTTTTACCTTGGCATCTCACCATTTTCAGTCTCCCGCCCCTTCGTCTTCCTCTAGCTCTTGCCACCGCGCGGTGTCGCCATTAGAGCTTTTCTTCCGTTCCTCGTTCTCCGTCCTCGCATTCCTTCGTCCTTCCTCATGGCGCCGCCTCAGCTTCCCCTCACGATCCTGGAGCCGTACGCCTTGGGAGAGGTCGACGGTGACCGGCTCGCCCTTGGCGAGCCGGTCGCCGCCGCCGGCCAGCTGGCGGCTAATGAAGACGGACGCCCGGCAGAGTGGATAGTGCCGCCGGCAGCGGACCGCGAGCCCAACCCGCCGGAGGGCTACGTGGTGAGCTTCGTCCGCTACCACGAGCGCGGTTTCAACGCGCCGGCGAGCACCTTCATGCGGGCGATGTGCCACTACTACGGGGGTGGAGCCGCACAACTTCGCCCCCAACGCGATCTCGCAGGCGGCCACATTCGTGGGCGTCCGCGAAGGGTACTCGGGGACCCCCGGTCCGGCGGGATCTCGCGGGTTCACCTTTTCCGCGGGGAGCTCGTCACGCAGCCCACGTCGGAGCCGAGGACCCGCCGCGCGGTGCGCGCCGGCGGGATGTCACTTGCCCTGCGGGGGCAATTCAAGGACACCTACATCCCCTGCACCATGACGACGAACAACGCCGGCTGGGAGCGGGGATGGTTCTACCTGCGCAATGCCGAGCCCGGCCTTCCTCCCTACACCGGTCGGGTGTTCAAGAAGAGGCCGGACTCCTGGGGCTATGGAGTGTCCACGGCCCAGCACCGGGCGCGGCAGGAGTCCGTCCTCGCCGCCTTGCAGCGTCTGGCGGCGCACGGGCTGAACGCGATGGGCGTTCTCGCCTTCCTCCATCACCGGCGGATCGTGCCTCGATGGAGAGGCCGCTCCGCATCTTCGAGATGACGAGAGGCGGCCAACCCCGTCGACTTGGCGAGGTCGCGGATGCTCCCGACGCCCCTTGAGCGGCCGTATGCGCTCACCGCGGCGCGGGCGCCGTCGACACCGGACGCCGACGCTGCGGGGGCGGACCCCATGGGACCTTGAGATGCTCCCCATGGGTCCGCCGGGTGAGTTTGGTTCCCTGATTTTGTTTCGGTTCTTGGTCTCGCTTTTGTTTTCGACGTGTCCTTGGCGCTCCCGTGTGCGGGCGGTGAACTTCAACATCGCCAAGTCCGTCCCCGCCCACTCCCCGACTCCCGTGCGCTCGGCGGGCGGCGCGGCGGCGGCGGCGGGAGCGGGCGGCGCGCAAGAGGGAGCACGCGAGGCGACGTCAAGCGCGCCGCGACCGCGGGCCGCGGAGTGCCGGCGGCGCGAGGAGGCGGGACTCTCCTCCCGGAGATCGAGGAGCCCTCATCCTCGGAGGAGGACGAGGAGGAAGAGGCCGAGGGGGAGGGCCCCTCGACGGGTGGCGGCTCGCGCCCCGTCGCGGAACCGGCGCGGCGTCAAGGGCGGCTTCGTGCGGGGCGGGTGCACGGCGGCGCCCGCCGCCCGGGCAATCGGCATCGGGGGCGGCACGCGCCACGGAAGTGCGGCGCGCGCGCCACGGAGGCACGCGCGGCGGGCGCGCGCGTGCGCGCGTCAGGCGTGCTCGCGCGCGGGGGAGCGTGCCCTCGCGTGCGGCATCATCGTCGGGGCGCGACGGCGGGCGTGCCCGCACGCGGGGCGAGCGTGCCCCCGCGCGGCGGCGCCTTCGGGAGGCACGGCGTCGGGCGCGCCGCGCGCATGGGGGCGGGCGTGCCCGCGCGTGCGGCGGCGCCGTCGGGAGGCGCTACGGCGGGGAGCGGCGACTGCGCCGGCCTCATCCGCTGAGGCTTCGAGGAAAAGGAAACGGGCCTTTTCCTCTTCGAGGTAAGGAGCCTGTCCTTTTTCGTTTGGTTTGGTTCGTTGGTGATCAGGTGATTTAACCTTTCGTTCGTGCCTGCGCAGGGTGGTGCCAACCGTTCCCCCACTTGCACCAGCCAAGGTGCTAAGGACGGACGCCTCGATCCCCACCCGGTGGCGCTCATCGAGGGCGTCGCGCCCGGGGACAAGCACGGCGGCGGGCATGAGCTCGCAAGACCCGGCTGGGGCCTCGAGGCCCCGGCCGGCGGATCGGCCCACCGCGGCGCGGCCCGAGGTCGCCGGGGGCGGCCGGCGCCGGTCGTCGCGGAGACACGGGGGCGTGGCGGCGGCCGTGGTGGAGGTGGAGCGGGCGCAACTTCGCGGGGATGCCCGTGGACGCGGCCGGCACGGCGGAGGCGACGGCCGCGGCGCCGCGCCGGGCGCCCGCGGCCGCGGTGGCGCGAGTGGAGGTGCCGGTGGAGACGGCACGGGCGGCGGCGCCCACCGTCAATCCGCGAGGGCGGAGGTGGTGGAGGTCTCGGACGACTCCCCGCCGCCCGGATGGAATCGGTGGGCCGGCCGGCCCACGAACTCCCCCCGAGCCCCGGGGAGGGGGCCCTCGTGAGGGCGGCACGAGGGTCACATGGTGGTGGGGGGCCGAGGACATGGTGCCGAGGCCTCGTCCTCCCGTGCGGCCGCCCCCGCCCGGGTGGAGGGGGGCCGTCGAGGATCCTCCGCGTTCGCCGCCGCCGGGGGGGGAGCAAGAGCTCTGGGGCGAGCTCCGGAGCCATGGCGCTACGCTCAACCGCGCGCTGAACGAGGCGCTGCGGGTCCATGGCGGTCGGCGTGGCTCGTTTTCCAGGTGAGCCGCGGTTGCTCGTTCTTTTTCCCCTTTCGTTTTTGTACGCTGCGTTCAAGTCTTGGTGCTTACGGGTTTCGATTCTGTGCTGCCAGGAGCTCGAGCGTCGTGCCCACGACAAGTACGACGCGTTCGACCGGGTGAACGCCGAGGCCCACCAGCTCCGGGAGCAGTGCAGCGCTTTTGACGCGCTTGCTGACGCCCTTAGGACGCCGGGCGGTGGGCCGGCGTGCGGGGCCCCGGTCGGCCCCGACGAGCTCCCCCGAGAGCTCGAGGCGGGAGGACGCGGCGCGTCGCTCGAGCCTCGAGCGGGTCCGCGCGGCCCTCATCGAACACGACGAGGCGCCGTGGAACGCGCGCGCGGACACGGGAGAAGACGCGGACGCCGGCCGCCAAGCGGGAGGCGGAGGTGGCCACCGCTCGCGCCGAAACCCGGGAGTTCCGCACGTCGCTCGAGGGGGCGCAGCGCAAAAGCGCCGGGCGAGGAGCGGGCGCGCGGGTTGGAGCAGCGCGCCAAGGAGGCCGACGACACGAGGGCCGCCCTCGACGCCAAGGCCGCGGCCCTCGTCGCCGCCGAGGAGCGGCTCCGGCAAGAGCGCATCGCTCGCCGGGGGCCGAGGGGCGGCTCCGGCGGGAGCGGGGCCGCCCTCGGCGACGCCGGACGGCGGCGGAGCGGGGAGCGCGTCGCTCGCGAGGGCGGCGGAGAAGTCACTGGAGGAGCGGAACGCCGCGTTCTCTAAGGTCGAGGACGAGGCGCTCGTGCTCAGCATCAGCAACGCCAACCAGGAGCTGGCTCTCCGCGAGCAAGGCGAAACCGTCCAGCGCCTCGAGTTGGCGATCGAGTCCGCGCGCCGCGACTTCGAGTCGGAGAGGAAGCAAGTCGAGGGTGAGCCACTGTTTGACTCTTGCTTGTTGGTTTTTTCGCCTTAGAGGGTTCGCTTCTCCCTTTCTGATTTCTTTTTGTCTTGTCGATTCCAGGCTTGCGCACCGCCCACGGGGCACGCGGCGAGCGGGCCGAGGCTGCGGGGCTTCCTACAACTCCTCCGAGCGGGGAGGCTGCGGGAGCGGCGCGATGCGGCCCTCGAGACCCGCCACGTCGTCGAGGAGGGCGAGGCCCGGCCGGCGGCTCGGCGGCCGGCCGCTGCGCGCCCTTGGCGGCCACGTCACGGAGCGGATGCGCCGGGCGTTGCAGCTGGGCGTCCAGAAGGCCCTCGGAGTGGTGCGATCCCACTACGAGGTCAACTTCGAGGCGCTGGCGGAAGGCTACATCGTTCCCGAGGGCGTCGAGGACGAGGTGGCCATGGAGCGTGTGGACGTGCTTGCCGCCGACGCCGCCGGGTTGCTCGCCGAGGCCTTCGAGGAGTTCCTCTTCCCGGACGTCACAGACGCTGCCGCTCCTCCCGCCTGAAAGCAGTTTGGGCGCTAGGCCCGTTTTTTGATGTGTATCAATATTCTGGCCTCGTGGCCTTTTGTAAATGAACAAGTTGTTTCATGAACATGAGCATTTGCTGTAAACGAAGTCGTTTGTTTATCACGCTTTTTTGTTTCTCCTTCTTCCTGAGTAGATTCTAGTTAGGGGAGTTCGATTTTCGCAGGGGGCCCGCTGGGTTGGAGGCGAGAGAGAAGGCCCATATCCACGCGGCGTAGGCTATCTCTGGCTCGCACGCTCCTTCCGCTGTGCCGCCTGCGCCCTGTTCGAATCGTGGCTCGAGGTTGAAGTAGGAAACAAACTTAGCGCGTGCGGGTTGTTGTGTTTTTTGCGCGAAAAAATGGGACTATTTTTGGGGGGGGTGCCCCCCTCAGTAGCCCCCGAGGGTAACTTGGGTTTCAGGGGAAAGCCGAGTTACCCTTTTATTAGACTTGAAGTATTTACATAGTCGCTGCCAACTGGGGCGTTGGCGATGTGATTTTTACAACAAAGATACTTGGAAAAATCCTAGCTAAGGGTAGAAGCGACGTAGCTGTTGGATGTTCCAAGCGTTGGTGAGCTCTTCACCGCCCTCGTTGGCCAGCTTGTATGTGCCCGGCTTGAGTACCTTCACCACGACGTAGGGTCCCTCCCATGGGGGCGATAGCTTGTGACGCCCTCGATTATCTTGGCGCAGCCTTAGGACCAGATCCCCTTCGCTGAAATCCCTTCGACGTATCTTGCGTGCTTGGTAGCGTCGTAGGGACTGTTGATACCTCGCGGAGTGCATCAACGCTGCGAGGCGTACCTCGTCTAGCTGGTCCAGCGAGTCCTCGCGGGCTCGCTGGTTAGCATCCTCGTCGTAGCCTCGAACCCTGGGCGATCCGTATTCTAAGTCCGTGGGGAGGACGGCCTCCGCGCCATGGACTAGGAAGAACGGGGTGAACCCGGTGGCTCTGCTTGGGGTGGTCCTTAGGCTCCACACAACTGCTGGTAGTTCTTGGAGCCATTTTCGCCTAGATTTGTTGAGCTGGTCGAAAATCTGGGCTTGAGGCCCTGTAGGATCATGCCGTTGGCGCGCTCCACTTGGCCGTTGGTCTGTGGGTGTGCCACAGCTGCCCAATCCACGCGGATGTGGAACTTGTCACAGAACTCCAAGAACTTCCGGCCCGTGAACTGGGACCCATTGTCCGTGATGATGGAGTTTGGCACTCCGAAGCGGTAGACGATGTCGGTGAAGAATGTGACCGCCTGCTGAGCCCTTAGATTCGTGATGGAGCGCACCTCCACCCACTTGGAGAACTTGTCAATTGCGACCAGTAGGTGGGTGAAGCCCCCGGGCGCCTTCCGCAGGGGCCCGACGATGTCCAACCCCCACACGGCGAACGGCCATGTTACGGGGATGGTTTGCAAGGCATGAGCGGGCAAGTTGGTTTTGCAGGCGTAGAACTGGCACCCTTCGCAGGTGCGTACGATTTCGCTGGCGTCCGCGACCGCGGTAGGCCAATAGAAGCCTTGGCGGAACGCGTTGCCGACGAGGGTGCGGGGTGCGGCGTGGTGGCCACAGGTCCCCGCGTGGATGTCCCGTAGGAGCTCGCGCCCCTCGGGAATGGGTACACACCGCTGTAGGATGCCAGAGGCGGCGCGCTTGTACAGCTCGCCGTCGACGAGGGTGAAAGATTTGGCCATCCTGGGATGCGGCCAGGCTGCGGCCCGGTCCGCGGGGAGCTCCCCTCGAGCGATCCAGGCGATGTATTTTTCCCGCCAATCCGCTTGGACAGGAGCCGGCTCTATGTCCATCGCATCAGCCTCGTGGGAGCCGTACCCCTCGAGGAGGGAGAGTACGTACGCCTCGTTCAAGGGGTCCTCGTCCATGGGTTCCGCACCCGTTGGATTCGAGGGAGCCCCCGAGGGTCCGTCGTGGCTCGAGGGGTAGGACTCGAAGGTGACCGAGGGTTGCGCGATGTCGCGCGCGAAAACGTTCGGGGGAACGGTAACCCGCCCGGACGCGATCTTTGCCAGTTCGTCTGCTTCTTCGTTGTACCGGCGGGGTACATGATTGAGCTCAATGCCATAGAATTTGTCTTCGAGGGCCCGCACGGTTTTGCAGTAAGCCTCCATCTTGTCGTCATGGCAGCTCGCGTTCTTCATGACCTGATCGATCACGAGCTGCGAGTCCCCCCGCACGTCGAGGCGCTTGACGCCCAACTCAATGGCGATCTTGTGGCCGCAGAGAAGGGCCTCGTATTCTGCCATATTGTTGGACGCGGGGAAGTGGAGGCGCACTGCGTAGCGCATGTGCTCCCCGAGGGGTGATACGAAGAGCAGGCCCGCGCCCGCTCCCGTTTTCATCACTGAGCCGTCGAAGAACAGAGTCCAGCACTCTGCTTGGATTTGTGGAGGCGGCAGCTGCGTGTCCGTCCACTCGGCGACGAAATTAGCTAGGATTTGCGATTTGATGGCCTTGCGCGGGGCGTAGGCGAGCGTCTGAGGACCATGTGTGGTTCGAGGACCGGTGGATGGTCACTTCCTTGTGTGATGAGTGATTGACAATGTTGTGTGGACTGATTCTTGGCTAAGTATTGCAGGTGCAGGTTGCGGCTTGACTCGTGTTGGTGCAGGTGAAGAACAAGCGCGAAAGGTCGTCGCCGGTGAGGCCTCCAGGTGTGGAGAAGACAAGTAGGCTTCGTTCGAGGGACCGGTGGCCGGCGGGGGTCAAGTGCGGGCCGCATGGTGGCATGAACAAGCAAGATGAAGTCGTGGACGGTTTCTTGGTTGAGCCTCAAAACCAAGGTCGAGCGGGACTACGTGGGAGCCAAGTCATGAGTGGAGATTGGCGGAGGCTACACCGAGTTCGCGGGGTTTCGGTGGTTCACCGAGAAAACCACTCGGGTTCCTTGGTTGATCCACAAAGCCAAGACCGGAGAACCGAAGACGGAGGTGCGGCGGCACGGACCGGTCTGACCGGTGGGTCTGACCGGTCTGACCGGTGGGGACCGGTCGGCCGGTGAGGAGCACGGTCGGCCCGTGTGCGACGACGCGACCGGAATCTTCGAAGCGGAGGACACGCGTCGGGATCGCATAGCTTGCGTCGAGGCTACGCGGGGTGCGGTTGCCGGGCATCCGTCCGATGGTGAAGACATCAAGAATTCCAAATCCGCCCTTGAGGGGCTTGTATCCCTAGTTAGTAGAGAGGGGCATTTTAGACATTCGGTTGCCGCCTATATAACCCAAGAGGTGAGAGGTTGGCAGCCAACTCTTGGAACCCTAGCTCATTAGTTTTCCTATTTTCCACCTATTTTCTCTAGGTTTTCCTTAGGACTAGCAAGAGAGCTTCACGGAGAGATCTTGTAGAGAGGGATGGATGATCGGGCGGCTTGCTAGACCTTGTACGAACCTTTGTTTCATGTATAGATGATTCGGCGTGGTTCCTCAAGGTTTGGATGTGTTTTCCCCGGTTGTTCTTGGTGGTGATTTTCGGAGCCCTCTCTCGGTGATTTCTTTGGGGTGTTTTCGGGGCTTTTCTCTTGGGGATTTGATGGGGGAAATTTGTGGGAACCCTTCGTGGTTCTTTGGGCTGTGATTCCCCTCCCAAATCCGTGAGGAAAAGTGCTCGATTTTGGGGTTTCTTGAGTTCTTGAGTTGGAAGTGCTTCCGGCGGGATTTCTTCGATTCCTCCTTTTTGGACGAGATTTGGTGGGATTAAACTTGGCTATGGACTCCTCATGAGGTGCTCCTGATATCCCCAAAGT
Organism: Cenchrus americanus; assembly: GCA_947561735.1. Classification (NCBI taxonomy): domain Eukaryota; kingdom Viridiplantae; phylum Streptophyta; class Magnoliopsida; order Poales; family Poaceae; genus Cenchrus; species Cenchrus americanus. Next base: position 155,238,876 of record OX387242.1, on the reverse strand, counting down.
CTTGTTCAAGTCCGTGGAGCGATTCGGGAGATCGAGATTTGGATTTGGGGGAGTTGACCCGCGGGTCTTTGTTCATCCCGAGGCGCCCGGGCCACACCGGTCGACCGGTGCTCTTGACCGTCCGACCGGTGCAAGCCCTTGTGGGTTTTCGCTCGGGTGAGCGTCTTGGTGTGTTCTCTCGTTGTCCCGTGTTGCCGCTTGTTTCAAGTTTGGGTCCGTTTGGTGGTCGGTTGACCTGTTTGGTGCCTTGGGGTCTTTCGGTCGCCACCGGTCCGGCCGGTGTGTCTCCCGGTCGACCGGTGTAGAGCCACTTAGTGAAAGTTGCTCGGTTTCACCGGCGGGGACCGGTCGGCCGGTGGTGCTCACCGGTCCGACCGTGTGGGTCTGTAGACTCGAGGTTTGGTTTTTCCGCTGCGTTTCTCGGGTCGGAAGGTTGCGTGTTGGTTCCTAGGTCCAGTGGCACTCCAGTGGCTACGTGGGCTTGACCAACCTTGGTAGTGAGTCGGAGACGTGTGTTGGAAGTCGCGTTCGTCTTGTTGGAGTTTGCATCTCCTTCGAGAAGAATTTTTATCGGCTCCCATTCACTCCCCCCCTCTCTGGTTCGCCGTATCGGTCCTTCAAGTGGTATCAGAGCCCGGTTCGGGTCTTTGTTGACTCTAACCAGTCTAAGATCCAAGGATGGCGTACCAGGAACGGGGTTCGGGTCCTCCACACTTCGATGGCAAGAACTACCAGATGTGGAGCAAGCGGATGGGTGCTTTTCTCCGCGGAAAGGGTCAGATTCTTTGGGATGTCACGGTGGACACAGGCTATGTCCCGGCGGTTGATTTCCTCGCTCCGGGATCGAGGGGACGGCTTCGACGCCAACAATAAGGCGGTCGACTACTTGTTTCGTGCTTTGTGTCGGCCGAGTTCGATCGGGTGCACACCGAGCACTTGGCTTGTAGGATTTGGGCGGTGTTGAAGGAGGCTCATGTTGGGAACGCCCGGTGTTCGAGCACGGTTGTATGCGACCTACGGAGAGAGTACGAGAACTTCACTCATCTCCCCGGTGAGTCCATCGATGCCTTGTTTCAGAGGTTCACAGTGGTGGTGAACAACATGAGGGCCAATGTGGACGTGCTCCCGTACGATGATCATGATAGAGCGGTCAAGCTCTTACACTCTTTGGATCGTACGATATGGAGCGGAAAGTTCGAGGCCATAGTCGAGTCGGAGCGGTACGATACTCTGACGGTGAACGAGCTGTTCTCGAAGCTCAAGTCGGCTGAGGTGGATAGGGGCATGACTGCCAAGCTCGAGGGACCGACTGATTCCCATAGTCTTGCCCTCGTTGGTGGTTCCAAAGGAAAGACTAACTCTAACCCATCCACCGGGATGTTCTCGTTTTCCTCTCGATGTCTATGCCGGATGAGGAGTTTGATGACCTTGGAGAGGACGAGCCGGCGCCGGTGACGAGGGCGGTTCGAGAGGCCGCACGAGAACCGCGTGAACATGAGGAGGAACACGAGGACTTGCTTCCGGTGCGGCAAGCGGGACACTTCGTCGCCGACCGCCCGGAGAAGGCCGAGAACAAGGACGGCTACAAGCACAAGCCGAGGAAGAACGACGACAAGTACCGTTCGAGGCGCGACCACAAGAGCAAGCACAAGAACAAGTACAAGGACGAGCGACGATCGAGGAAGAAGGAGGGCCGAGGCAAGGCCCGAGCGATGGTTGGAGCGAGCGACGTCGACTCCGGTTCCGCGTACTCCACCTCGAGCTCGAGCGGCGGCGACGACGAGGGAGATCGCCGCAAGAACAAGAGGTCGTCCAAGAACCCGAGCGGGCTGAGGCCGCTTCGCGAGAGACGGCCTCGCACCATGGCGTTGAGCTCCGGCGGCAAGAAGAGCACACGGAGCGACTCGGACTGCGAGTCCGACGACGAGGTGCGTGATGAGCTTCCCTTCTTGCGCCGGGAGAATGAGAGACTTGGCTCTTTGCTTGATAACCGTGATGACATGCTTAGAGAGGCCAAGAAAATGAGGAAAGAGCTTAGGGCTTCACTCGAGGATGCTAGGACTAGAGTGGCCGAGCTAGAGACACGGGTGCTTGATAGCAAGCTTGAGATTGATTCGCTTAAGGCTAGCCCCGTTGTTTCGATGAGAATGATTGTCTTGATTGCTCTATTTTCCTTGTCGATCTTGCTTTGTTCAAGGAGAAGCATGCCTCAAAGTGTGAGGAACTAGATGTGCTTAGGGTTGAAGTGGCCGAGCTTAAGTCTAGACCTGCTTTGCTAGGTGCTTGCACTTCTTGCCCCGTTTTGCATGCTAAGATCGATGAGATGCATGCTTACACTAGTTCGCTCGAGGCTAAATTGAAGGAACCCATGCCTACATCTTGCTCTACCCGTGAAATGCATGCATTGAAAAATTTGGAGCTTGCACATTATGTTGACCGTTTGCGGGATGAGAATGATGATTTGAGGAAGTTGATGGGTTGGTTGTCCTGGCCACGAGCCTCGGTTGAGGATGATGATTGAGGCCTTTAAGAGGCAAGATGGTGAGGGGCTTGGGGTAAACAAGGTTGGTGAGGGAAGTGGAGAGAATATCCGGAGCCACCAAAAACCCACCACAAGAATGATTTCCCACCAAAACCTAACCATCTAAGGAATCGACTAGACACAACCCCAGCTCCACCCGTGTTTCCTACACCCACAAATGACCTACAAAAGCCTATCAAATTTGTGAGCACTTCGGGGAAAGTGTTCTTTGGGAAGAAGAGTGAGAAGGCTAGTGGTGAGAAACCGGTGGAGGGTTTGAGTGGAGAGAAACCGAGTGAGCAGCCACATCCCAAGCCAAAGCCTAAGCTTGTGAGGTTCCATTGTGGCTATTGTGGGAGAGATGGCCATAAGGAGGAGTTTTGCTTCAAGAGGAAGCGAGATGAGAGAATGGAGAAGGAGTGGGCTAACAAGGACAAGTACCACCCTTCCGATGGTGTACTTGAGCCTCGAGTGCGGATGCCCGGGGGCAAGGCGATTGTGAGGACGAGTTCGGGCTTGGGGAGAGAAGAAGGTCAGTGGCGGTGCGCTTGTCCGGACCACACCGGTCGGACCGGTGTGGAGCACGTCGGACCGGTGCGGGCACGGCGGACGGATGTTCGGGTTTCGTGCTCGTACAGGTCCGAGGGTTGTTTCTGGTGGTCGTGGTTCTGGTGGTTGGGCTGGAAAGGGTGCAGGTGGTCAGTTGGCTAGGCGTTCTCCTCCTCGTGCTCAATACGGGGATTGGAGGAGTCGTGGCGGTGTGTTGGAGAGGAAGGACGTTCCACGGGCTTTCTTGCGTGGTTTTGGTCCTCCTCCGGGCGAGAGAGGGGTGGCTCCCTCAGGGTGGTTACCGTGGTGGTGTTCGTGGAGGTAGCTTTGGTAGGAGAGATGCTTTGGTTGGTGCTAACCCCACTTTCGAGCAAATGGCTCGGCATCGGTTTTCCTCTTTTGGTTCTAACCCCCGGTCTTCCGAGTCGTTTGTTCGCTCACGTGCCTATTTTTGATGTGCGGGTGGGAGACTTGAAGAACATTTGGTTGATTGACTCCGGTTGTTCGAGGCATATGACCGGAGACGAGGGGGTGGTTCTCAAGTCTCGTCCGTGGTGACGAAGAGGTACATCACCTTTGGGGACAATGGGCGTGGGCGTGTGCTTTCAGAAGGTGAGATAAAAGTGAGTGACAAGATCACTCTGAGGCGAGTTGCTCTTGTTCAATCGCTGGGATACAATTTGCTTTCTGTGTCTCAGTTGTTGGATGAGGGTTTTGAGGTGTTGTTTCGGCCTGGTGGTTCTCGGATTGTGGACTCTCGAGGGGACCTTGTTTGTATGGTCGTTCCCGAGGGTCAGGTGTTTCGTGCTGATTTTTCTCAGTCTTCGGGTGTGGAGCGTTGTTTCTTGGCTGGTTCTTCGAGTGAGTTGTGGAAGTGGCATAGGAAGTTGGGTCACTTGAGCCTTGACCTTCTGTCTCGCTTGAGTAAACTCAATTTGGTCCGAGGATTGCCACGGTTGAGGCTTGAGAAAGAGTTGGTTTGTGCTCCGTGTAGGCATGCCAAGATGGTGGCCTCTTCTCACCCGCCTCTCACCGATGTGATGAGCGAGCGTCCATGCGAGCTGCTCCATATGGACCTTGTTGGCCCAGCTCGTGTGCGATCTGCGGGTGGGAAGTGGTATGTCCTTGTTGTGGTGGACGACTACTCTCGGTATGCGTGGGTGTTCTTTCTCGAGGATAAGGGGGAGACGTTTGGTTTTGTTCGAGATCTAGTCTTGAGGTTGAGGAACGAGAGGCACGGAGATGCCATACGAGCTATCCGTAGTGATAATGGCTCGGAATTCAGGAACTCTCGTTTTGAAGCCTTTTGTCATGACTTGGGTCTTGAGCACCGTTTTCGAGTCCGTATACGCCTCCCCGAGAATGGTGTTGTGGAAAGGAAGAACGGGACCTTGTGCGAGATGGCTCGGACGATGCTTGATGAGCATAGGACTCCGAGGAGGTATTGGGCCGAGGCGGTGAATACCGCATGCTATGTGTCGAACGGGATATACCTCGAGTGCACAAGAAGAAGACATGCTATGAGTTGATGCATGGCCGCACACCCAAGGTGAGTCACTTCCATGTCTTTGGTTGCAAGTGTTTCATTCGAAGAAAGGCGGGAAGTTGGATAAGTTTGAGGCTAGGTCTACGTCGATGGCATTTTCTTTGGTTATGCATCTCATTCTAGAGCATATCGTGTGCTCAATCTTGAAACTAACCAAATCGTGGAGACTTGCGAGGTAACCTTCGACGAGACAGAGCCACGTAGTCGGCTTGTCTTTGAGTGTGCGGGTGATGATGAGCTTGGCGAGGAGATCTTTCGGGAGGAGGAGCATGAACATGGTGATGATGAGGATGGTGGTGCGGTGCCCCCGCTGAACATGTACCCACTACTTCGACGACGATGATGGATGGACCCTCTCGCTACACCTACGACGACAAACCAAGAACGAGGAGAAGGCGATGTTGAGGGGGAGGTAGCTTCGAGGCGAGAACCTCCCCGGCGAGTTCAAGTGGATCACCCGGCTTCGAGGATCATCGGCGACATGAATGAACGAACTACACGGTCGAGGGTTCGAAACAATTCCCATTTCGCTCATGCTTGCATTTGTTGCTTCTTTCGAGCCCAAAGACATTGGACACGCACTATCCGATCACAATTGGGTTAACTCGATGCATGAGGAGTTGGAGAACTTTGAGAGGAATCGGGTGTGGGAGTTGGTTGACCCTCCCCCGGGGTGTAAGCCGATTGGTACCAAGTGGGTGTGGAAAAACAAAGAGGGAGAGAAGGGTGAGGTTGTGAGGAACAAGTCGAGACTTGTTGCTCAAGGGTTCGGATCGGAAGGAGGGGATCGACTACGAGGAGACCTTTGCTCCCGTAGCCCGTTTGGAGGCGATTAGGATCCTTCTAGCTTTTTACGTGGCTAAAGGGTTCAAGTTGCACCAAATGGATGTGAAGAGTGCTTTCCGAATGGTGTCTTGGAGGAAGAAGTGTATGTGAGACGACCTCGGGGTTTGAGAGTGAGAAGTACCCCCACCGGGTGTACAAGTTGAGGAAGGCGCCGTATGGGTTGAAGCGGGCGCCTAGAGCTTGGTATGGCGAGGTTGAGGGGGTTCTTGTTTGAGAGAGGTTTTGAGATGGGGAAGGTCGATCGGACCTTGTTTTTGCGAGAGGCGGGGCGGAGATATCCCGATTGTGCGGGTGTACGTGGATGATATTGTCTTTGGTGGCTCGTCTAACTCTCTTGTTGCGAGGTTTGCGGATGATATGAGCGGGGAGTTCGAGATGAGCATGATGGGTGAGTTGCGGTTCTTCCTCGGGCTACAAATCAAGCAATCAAAGGAAGGAACATTTGTGCACCGGAGCTAAGTACACCAAGGACATTGTGAGGAAGTTCAAGATGGAGGACTCCAAGGCTATGACGACGCCGATGAGTACGACTACGGCTCTTGATGCGGACGAGGAAGGTGAACACGTGGACCGGAAGGAGTACCGGAGCATGATCGGGTCACTCCTCTACTTGACGGCGACGAGGCCGGACATACGATTCTCGGTGTGTCCGTGCGCTCGTTTTCAAGCGTCTCCGAGGACTTCGCATCGGCAAGCGGTGAAGCGAATTTTCGGGTACTTGCGTCACACTCCCGACTTCGGCCTTTGGTACTCCGCGTCCTCTTCTTTGGCGCTTCATGGTTTTTCGGACGCGGATTTTGCGGGTGTCGGTTGGATAGGAAGTCCACTTCCGGGACTTGCCGATTTTGGGTTCTTCGTTGGTGTCTTGGTCTTCCGTAAGCGGTCGAGTGTTGCTCAATCCACGACCGAGGCCGAGTATGTTGCCGCTCGCTAGTTGTTGCTCTCGGCTCCTTTGGATCACCTACACCATGAGTGACTTTGGTGAGGAGTATACCCATGTTCCACTTCGGTGTGATAGCACCGATGCCATAAGCGTTGCAAAGAACCCGGTGCTCCATTCCAAAACCAAGCACATAGAAGTGAGGTATCATTTTACGAGAGACAACGTCGAGAAAGGAAAGATAGCTTTGATCCATGTACCCACACATGACCAACTAGCCGATATTTTCACCAAACCCCTAGATCAAGCAACTTTCACTCGTTTGCGGGGGGGAACTTGGTGTGTGTTTGATTTCTTGAGTTGGGTGTGTGGGAGCTTTCTTTTGCGGTGGTGTCGAGCCCGTTTTGCCTCCCCTCGAGGAGCCGGTTTTGTAGCATATGTATAGCTTTTCTTTGTGCATTTCTTGCATTTGGCATGGCATATGTAACATGATGTATAGGCATCCTTGTATCTTAGATTGCATGCATTTTGTATCATATGCATTGGTTAGGAAAAGCTTCTCTCATATACATTGTTCACCATGGAATGAGATATATGTCCTTGTGAGCTTGTTTGGTATGCTACGGTTAGTTTGGCTTAGCTCTTGATGATCTTGATGAATAATCCATGGTTGATAGCTATGCTTTTGAAAAATGTCACATGTATGCTCTCTCATGTGTAAATGCCTTTACATGCTCTTGACATGTTTTTGTGGCCTTGCTATGCTTAATTTGTGGTTGGATAGCTAGTTTATTGATCATATGGGGCCAAAGGCTCATTTGCCATCATGAATGTTTAGCCCTCTTGATCTATCTTGTGAAGGAGCATAAGTTCCTTTTTGTCGCAAAGACATTTCATGTACCATTTACAAATCTGAAAATGAAATGAAAAATGCTTGGAAAATATGCTCCCATGTCATATGTGCTGAATTTAATTTGCTTTGGGTGCTAAACCGTTGCATGATGCCTACCAATGAGAAGTCTCATACATAGAAGTAGGCACATGGCTCGGTGGCTTTGACATGACATGAGGTGCTTGTGGGTGTTTGTGATGGTCTTATGGTTAGAATAGCTGTCCTAGCATGAAGTTTGTGTGGCTTTGCCATTTTGATATGCTTTGATCATGTTTAGGACTTTGCTCATGAGAGGCAAGTTTTTCGCAAAATTGCCAAAATCCATCTTAGCTTCGTCCAATGGTTGTGAAACTTGGTGATCATGTAGTTGAGATCGATACGAAGCCGTAGAGTACCTAACTTGCTCATTTGGACATGTGTAGTTTTCTTTGTTGAATTTTGTCTATTTGAGAAGCTCTAGGTTGAAAGTTTTGCATTTTTGGCTTGATTCATGCATTGCCAACAAGGGGGAGAAGTTTGAGCTTGAAATGGCTTGTTGGACGCGTTTAGAAGGTTTTCAGGTGGTTTCGAGCCATTTCTGGGCTCTGCTGTACACCGGTCTGACCGGTGATGAGCACCGGTCTGACCGGTGTGAGTGCTGGTCCTGTACATATGTTGGGCACCGGTCTGACCGGTGGTGGTGACCGGTCTGACCGGTGTGAGCTGAAATTGCTGCAGCTGCCCTGTTTTCAGCTGTTTTGCATGCATTCGTCCAGGGGGAGTTGCATTGGTTCAGGGGGAGCTTGCATGTGTGCAGGGGGAGCTCTTTGTGGTTGTTCGAGCTTTGTTTTGGTGGTTTGCGCTCTTTGCTTGAGCTTTGCTTTGTCTCGGATGTGTCGAGCCGTTGCCCTTGCCTAAGGGGTCCGAGACTTGTCTTCTTCAAGTGATCTTGCTTTTTGCCTTTGTTTGGCTTTCGATCGCTTGTTGGAGTTTCTTTTTGTTCGTTTCTTTTCTTTTTCTTTTCTCTCTTGTTACTTTCGTGTGGGTGTTGTCAATGCACTCATCAAGGGGGAGATTGAGGACCATGTGTGGTTCGAGGACCGGTGGATGGTCGCTTCCTTGTGTGATGAGTGATTGACAATGTTGTGTGGACTGATTCTTGGCTAAGTATTGCGGGTGCGAGGTTGCGGCTTGACTCGTGTTGGTGCGGGTGAAGAACAAGCGCGAAAGGTCGTCGCCGGTGAGGCCTCCGGGTGTGGAGAAGACAAGTAGGCTTCGTTCGAGGGACCGGTGGCCGCGGGGGTCAAGTGCGGGCCGCATGGTGGCATGAACAAGCAAGATGAAGTCGTGGACGGTTTCTTGGTTGAGCCTCAAAACCAAGGTCGAGCCGGGACTACGTGGGAGCCAAGTCATGAGTGGAGATTGGCGGAGGCTACACCGAGTTCGCGGGGTTTCGGGTGGTTCACCGAGAAAACCACTCGGGTTCCTTGGTTGATCCACAAAGCCAAGACCGGAGAACCGAAGACGGAGGTGCAAGGCGGCACGGACCGGTCCCCGACCGGTGGGTCCGACCGGCTCGACCGGTGGGGACCGGTCGGCGGTGAGGAGCACCGGTCGACCGGTGTGCGACGACGCGATCCGGAATCTTCGAAGCGGAGGACACGCGTCGGGATCGCATAGCTTGCGTCGAGGCTACGCGGGGTGCGGTTGCGGGCATCCGTCCGATGGTGAAGACATCAAGAATTCCAAATCCGCCCTTGAGGGGCTTGTATCCCTAGTTAGTAGAGAGGGGCATTTTAGACATTCGGTTGCCGCCTATATAACCCAAGAGGTGAGAGGTTGGCGAGCCAACTCTTGGAACCCTAGCTCATTAGTTTTCCTATTTTCCACCTATTTTCTCTAGGTTTTCCTTAGGACTAGCAAGAGAGCTTCACGGAGAGATCTTGTAGAGAGGGATGGATGATCGGGCGGCTTGCTAGACCTTGTACGAACCTTTGTTTCATGTATAGATGATTCGGCGTGGTTCCTCAAGGTTTGGATGTGTTTTCCCGGTTGTTCTTGGTGGTGATTTTCGGAGCCCTCTCTCGGTGATTTCTTTGGGGTGTTTTCGGGGCTTTTCTCTTGGGGATTTGATGGGGGAAATTTGTGGGAACCCTTCGTGGTTCTTTGGGCCGTGATTCCCCTCCCAAATCCGTGAGGAAAAGTGCTCGATTTTGGGGTTTCTTGAGTTCTTGAGTTGGAAGTGCTTCCGGCGGGATTTCTTCGATTCCTCCTTTTTGGACGAGATTTGGTGGGATTAAACTTGGCTATGGACTCCTCATGAGGTGCTCCTGATATCCCCAAAGTCTTGTTCAAGTCCGTGGAGCGATTCGGGAGATCGAGATTTGGATTTGGGGGGAGTTGACCCGCGGGTGCTTGTTCATCCCGAGCCGCCGGAGCCACACCGGTCGACGGTGCTCTTGACCGGTCTGACCGGTGCAAGCCCTTGTGGGTTTTCGCTCGGGTGAGCGTCTTGGTGTGTTCTCTGTTGTCCCGTGTTGCTGCTGTTTCAAGTTTGGGTCCGTTTGGTGGTCGGTTGACCTGTTTGGTGCCTTGGGGTCTTTCAGGCTGCCACCGGTCTGACCGGTGTGTCTCACCGGTCTGACCGGTGTAGAGCCACTTAGTGAAAGTTGCTCAGTTTCACCAGCAGGGACCGGTCTGACCGGTGGTGCTCACCCGGTCGACCGGTGTGGGTCTGTAGACTCGAGGTTTGGTTTTTCCGCTGCGTTTCTCGGGTCGGAAGGTTGCGTGTTGGTTCCTAGGTCCAGTGGCACTCCAGTGGCTACGTGGGCTTGACCAACCTTGGTAGTGAGTCGGAGACGTGTGTTGGAAGTCGCGTTCGTCTTGTTGGAGTTTGCATCTCCTTCGAGAAGAATTTTTATCGGCTCCCATTCACTCCCCCCCTCTCTGGTTCGCCGTATCGGTCCTTCAGCGTCTCGCCCATCAGCTCCACGGACCACTTGGCAATCCTGCCTGCAGCGTCAGGGTTGCGAATGATCTCTCCTAGCGGGAAGGAGGAGACCACCGTGACCGGGTGGGCCTCGAAGTAGTGGCGGAGCTTGCGCCGCGCAAGGACTACCGTGTACAGCAGCTTCTGGACCTGTGGGTAGCGTGTCTTCGTGTCCGAGAGGACTTCGCTGATGTAGTAGACCGGCCTCTGTACGGGCAAGGCGTGCCCTTCCTCCGTGCGCTCCACGACGATCACGGCGCTCACCACCTGGGTGGTTGCGGCCACGTAGAGCTGCAGGGGTTTGCCGTCCTGCGGCGGCGTGAGGATCGGAGCGTGCGTCAAAGACGCCTTCAGCTTGTCGAGCGCATCCTGGGCCTCGGTGGTCCAAGAGAAGCGCTCGTGCTTCTTGAGCAGCCGGTAGAGGGGCAGGCCCTTCTCACCGAGCCGCGAGATGAAGCGGCTTAAGGCGGCGAGGCACCCCAACACCTTCTGCACCCCTTTGAGGTCCCGGATCGGACCCATTCGCTCGAGGGCCGCGACCTTTTCAGGGTTGGCCTCGATTCCCCGCTGGGAGACGATGTACCCCAGGAGCATGCCACGCGGCACTCCAAAGACACATTTTTCGGGGTTTAGCTTGACCCCCGTTGGCCCGAGCGGCGCCGAACGCGACGCCAAGGTCGCCAACCGGGTCGTCCGCCTTCTCGGTCTTGACGACGATGTCGTCCACGTAGGCTTCGACCGTCCGCCCGATGTGGTCCCCAAAAACGTGTTGCATGCGCGCCGATATGTTGCGCCCGCGTTTCGAGGCCAAAAGGCATCGTGACGTAACGAACGTCCCGAACGGTGTGATGAATGAAGTCGCGAGCTGGTCGGACTCCTTCATTTTTATTTGGTGATATCCGGAATAGGCATCAAGGAAACAAGCAGGTTCGCACCCGGTACCGTTGAATCAACGATTTTATCTATGCGTGGCAAAGGAAAAGGAACTTTTGGACATGCTTTATTAAGACTAGTGTAGTCTATACACATCCGCCACTTCCCATTCTTCTTTTTTACAAGCACGGGATTAGCTAGCCACGTAGGGTGGAACACTTCCTTGATGAATCCGGCCTCGAGAAGCTTCCGCAGCCTCCGCTCCGATCGCCCGTCGCCGCTCCTCGTCGAAGCGGCGCAGCCGCTGCTGCACGGCGCGGGCGTTTGGCAGGATGTCAAGGGAGTGCTCGGCGACTTCCCTCGGGATGCCTGGCATGTCCGAGGGGCTCCACGCGAAGATGTCAGCATTGGCGCGGAGGAAGTCGACGAGCACTGCTTCCTATTTGGGGTCGAGGGTGGAGCTGACCCTCAACGCCTTGCCCTCGGGGGCTGTCGGGTCGAGGGGGGCCCCTTTGGTTTGCTCGGCGGCCTCGAAGGTGCCGACGTGCTTGGCGGCGGAGCTGAGGTCATCGTTGACCATCTTCTCCAGCGTGTTCACCAGCGCTTCATCCAGCGCCAGTGCCTCTGCATGTTCCACGCACTCGACGTCGCAGTCGAATGCGTGCTCGATGGACGACCCGACGATGATGATGCCGTTTGGCCCGGGCATCTTCATCTTCAGGTAGGTGTAGTTGGGGACCGCCATGAATTTGGCGTAGCAGGGTCGCCCAAGGATAGCATGGTAGGCCCCTTTGAACCCCACCACCTCGAAGGTGAGGGTTTCCTTGCGGAAGTTCTTGGGGGTACCAAACCAGACCGGCAGATCGATCTGCCCGAGGGGTTGAACCTGCTTGCCGGGCGCGATGCCGTGAAACGGCTTCGTGCTGGGCCGCAGCTGATCCAACCCGATCCCCATCAGGCGCAATGTATGCGCAAAGAGGATGTTGAGGCTACTGCCTCCGTCCATAAGGACCTTCGAAAACCGGGCGTTCCCAATGATGGGATCGACCACCAGCGGGTACTGGCCCGGGTTTGGGATGCGATTTGGGTGGTCATCCCGGCTAAAGGTGATGGCGTCCTTCGACCAGTTGAGGAAGGCCGGAGGCGCCCTCTCCGCGGCGAGGACTTCGTGCCGCTCCCTCTTGCGCTGCCGGGTCGACATGTCGACGGTAGGTCCCCCAAAGATGAGGAACACATTTTCGACGAGCGGGAAGCCACCCGCGTCGCCATCGCCTCCGTCTTTCTTGGCCTCTCGCCTCCTTCGCGGCGGCACGGCCGTAGAACTTCTTGAGCATATCGCATCGCTCAAGAGTGTGGTTCACGGGGGTCTTGTGGTAGGGACATGGCTTCTTCGGCATGTCGTCAAACACCCCCGGGCCTCGAGGAGCCGGTCGAGGGCCCCGTCGGGCCGGGTCAACGGCGAGGGCCTCGGCGTTGCCGCCGTTGCGCCCCTGCTCGCGCGCCTCGCGGCGCGGCTTCTTCCCCTTCTTGCCCCGCTTGTCGTTGCGGTGCGGCTCCTTGGACCCGCTGCCCTCCGCGGGCGTGTCCTCGGAGCGCTTGCCCTTTTTGCCGTCAAAGATTGCCCCCACGGCCTCCTCTCCGGAGGCGAAGCTGGTGGCGATGTCGAACAGCTCGTTTGAGTCCGCAGGCGGGCTGCGTCCCAGCTCGCGCACGAGGTCCCGGCACGTGGTGCCCTCGAGGAACGCGTGCACGATCTCGGACTGTGCCACGCTGGGGAGCTCCGTGCAGCGCTTGGAGAAGCGCCGTATGAAGTCCCGCAACGACTCGTCGGGCTTCTGCGTGCAGGAGCGCAGATCCCATGAGTTTCCAGGGCGCACGTATGTGCCCTGGAAGTTGCCCACGAACGTGTGGACTAGATCGTCCCAGTTATGGATCTGGCTGGCGGGCAAGTGCTCGAGCCATGTCCGGGCCGCGTCGCCCAGATGCAGGGGCAAGTTGCGGATGATCACTTCGTCGTTAGTGGCCCCGCCCAGCTGACAGGCTAGGCGGTAGTCGTTAAGCCAGACGCGGGGGTCCGTCTCCCCGTTGTACTTGACGATCGTCGAGGGCTGGCGGAAGCGTTGGGGGAACGCTGCCGCGCGGATCTCCCGGCTGAACACACGGGTGCCAGGGGGCTCCGGTGTCGGGGAGCGATCCTCACCGCTGTCGTAGCGCCCACCCCTTCGAGGGTGGTAGCCCCTGGCCGCCCGTGCGTCCGCCTTGCTGGTGCGTCTGGCGTTGATGACGTTGCGGGCGTCGCCATCCCGGCGCCCTGCGCGCGTCGAGGAGTCGTTCCTTGGCTGGCGTGCGTCCCTGGTCAGCGGGTTGACCCGCGTGCACCGAGGGTTCGCCTCCTGGTGCGGGTTCATCACCCCGCGCGTCCCCCTGTTGGCGGATGCGTGAGGCCGAGCTCTCGGCCTGCTGGACGGCCGCTTGCTCGATGAGAGTCTGCACCTCGCGGTGCATGTCCCGAGCCTCGGGGGTCGAGGGTGCCGGCATGGCACGCAGCAACGTCGCGGCAGCGATGAGCTTTTGGCTCGCTCGCGGCGGAGCGTCCGCGTTGTCGACGTTGGGGACGGTGTTGATGCGGTCACGGACCTGTCGGCCCAGCTCCCGTGCGCGTTCGCCGCGCGCGGAGGCCTCTCCCCGCCATCGAGGCGCGGAGCGCCGCCCCGTCCGTATTCCTCCGCCGGCTTGGCCTCGAGCTCGCGGGCTTGGGCCGACCGTGCGTCGACGTCGGCCCCCGGCGGAGCGCTTGGGCCCGCGGCCGGCGCGTAGCGATCCCGGGGCGGGCGTGACTTCCCCGTCTCCCGGCACCTGCCGCACCGGCGGCGTTGGCCGGGTCGTTGGTGATGACGGCGTAACACTCCCGCGCAGGGTCGTAGCTCCCAGTGCTTGAGTCGTCGGAGCAGCCAAACCAGTAGTCCGTGGCGTCGAGGAAACGCCTGAACGCGATTGGGTCCGGCACGCCGGAGAAGTCCCACTCCGCGTACCCGTGGCGGTTGGCGGGTGGCAACGCGTCGATGGAGCCTAGGGACGATTCGTCGGCCATTGAGGCGCCGGAATCCTTGGCGACAAAGACATGGCGGCCGGGCGGGACCCGGCGCATCGTGGTGTTGACGTTGTTGTTGTAGGCCGTCGTGGCGCCACGCAACCCGATGGGGATGCGCGGTCCGAGACCGCACGCGGTCCCGCCGGGGCGGTGGCGGCGGTCGTGACGGTGGGCGCGTCGCGCCGAGTGGCGACGCACTCGGCTTGCCGCCGCTCGGACCGCGCCCGGCGTGAGCGCAACCCAAAGCAACGGCGGCGTCGCGGCGTCGATGGGCCCGCGGCATCCGTGCCCGCGGGCGCCGCGCGGTGTCGTGCGTGCGGCGGAGACCAGAGCGGACCTGGCCTGGCGCTGCGCGCGAAGCTCCTCACGGTTGGTGAGGCGCATGAGATAGCCGTTCCCCGTGGCCTGAAAGTTCAGGTCCCCGAAGCGGATTTCGAATCCGGCGGGAGGGGGTCCGAGCTACCCATGCAGTAGCGGGTACCACGGTACTCAGTGCGAATCACCATGGAGGGAGTTGGCGAAATGACCTTAGGCGCTCGTTTGCCCCACGGTGGGCGCCAACTGTCGGTGCGGAATATGGTCCCGACACTAACCAGTAGATAGCGCCGTGGTCTATCCCTCAATGGTCGATGCTAAGCAACAAGTGACACAGAGATTTTATCCTGGTTCCGGCCGAGGGGGCCGTACGTCCAGCAGGGGCGTGCTCGGGGCACTATATTACTTAGCACCGGGGGTGCTTGTAGTGGGGCAAATACAAGCAAGGCGGGAGAGGAAGTGTAGCTTCCAAGTCCCCGCGAGTGGGTCGAAGATATTGTGGGAGAATGGGAATGAGTACGTGGTGTGGTGCGAAGTGTTCTTCGTCCGTCCCCCCCACGGGTGGGGGTTCGCCTCCCCTTTTATAGATCAAGGGGGCGGCGGGTTACATGCACGCCGTGCTACCTAGCTACGTGAGGGATGCACGTCGCGCTACGCTGTAGAGTGGGCGGCCGTCCGGACGATCTTCGCAGCGATCTGGCCATGATGGCCTACCCCGTACCCGAACAGTGGCGGTTCGAGGGTAGGAGGGCGGCAGATGGTGGTGGCGTCCTTTAATAGGCTTCGAGGGGGGGTGCGACGATGGGCGGTACGGGGGCACGGGAGTAGGCGAACGGCGTTCCTTCCCCAACGCGCTTCACGGTGTCGGAGTGGTTGCCGCAGGCGCCGGGCGTGCGCCCGCGCGCGTGGGTACGACGGCCGCGCCGTTACGGTGGCCGGGATGGCGATCCACCGGCCTAGCGCCTCCACCCTAACCCCGTAGGGTCACGGGAAAGTGAAATCGAGGGTGCGCCGGCCCCCCTTCGAGGGTCGGGCGCGTTAGCCGTACGCGTAGTGGGCGCGCGGTGTCACGGGACCGACTCCGCCGTACCGCACGGTCCCTTCCCACGGTGGTGGGGATGGGCTCCTCCCCGGGGAGTTGGTGCGGCGGCACCGGGCGCGAGCCCCGGCGCATGATGGCGCCGTCCGCGGCGTCGGGGCGTTAAATGCCCGGGTGTACGGGGCCGGCGCACGCGTGCGGGGCGCCCGTGAGCGTGGCGGGCCCCGGCCGAGGGCGGGACGGACCCTCGAGCGAGACGAGACCCGCTCGAGGGGAAGTGAGCCCTCGAGCGGGGCGGGACCACTCGAGGGAAGAGTTGCCCCTCGAACGAGGCGGAGCTCCGCCCGAAGAGGGAGTGCGCCCCGAGCGAGGCGGAGCCTGCTCGAGGGGACTTCTGAGAGGGTCGTCTTGGTGGGCCGTCGGGGTCCCGCGGCGTGGGCCGTGTCCTGCATGGTTAGTCACCTGCATGGTTAGGCTTAACATGTTTCGGTACCGGGATTTGAGTGAGGATTTCCCCGTTGTTTAAGGGGACCCCTAGGGCTGTCCCCGACAGTGGTGGTGTTCGTGGAGGTAGCTTTGGTAGGAAAGATGGTTTGGTTTGTGCTAACCCCACTTTCGAGCAAATGGCTAGGCACTGGTTTTTACACATTTGGAACTAACCCCAGTGTTGAGTCGCTTGCTCGCTCTCGCTCTTGGTTTTGAGTTGCAGGTGGATGGCCCGGAGAACATTTGGTTGATATTGGGGGTGGTTCTTCGGCTTCATATCCCGGTGGTGACATGTAGGTGCATCACTTTCGGGGATGGTGGACAAGGATGAGTAAATTGTGAAGAAATGATAAAAGTAAGTGTATTTGTGACCTTCGAGTATGTGGCCTTGGTCAAGCCACTTGGTTTCGTTTGCTCTTTGCCTTATCTCATGTGTGTAAGGTGAGCTTTGTATGCTCTTTGGCCTTAATGCATGAGTTTAGGGGGAGCTTGTGAGTTTGGTGCTCCTTTGCTCTTTTGCCGGTGGTGTCGAGCCCTTTTTGCCTCCCCTCGAGGAGCTGGTGGTTTGTGAGCTTTGTGTGTGGGACCTCCTTTGTAGCATATGTATAGCTTTCCTTTGTGCATTTCTTGCATTTGGCATGGCATATGTAACATGATGTATAGGCATCCTTGTATCTTAGTTGCATGCATTATGTATCATATGCATTGGTTAGGAAAAGCTTCTCTCAGATACATTGTTCACCATGGAATGAGATATATGTCTTTGTGAGCTTGTTTGGTATGCTATGGTTAGTTTGGCTTAGCTCTTGATGATCTTGATGAATAATCCATGGTTGATAGCTATGCTTTTGAAAAATGTCACATGTATGCTCTCTCATGTGTAAATGCCTTTACATGCTCTTGACATGTTTGTGTGGCCTTGCTATGCTTAATTTGTGGTTGGATAGCTAGTTTAATGATCATATGGGGCCAAAGGCTCATTTGCCATCATGAATGTTTAGCCCTCTTGATTTATCTTGTGGAGGAGCATAAGTTCCTTTTTGTCGCAAAGACATTTCATGTACCATTTACAAATCTGAAAATGAAATGAAAAATGCTTGTCAAATATGCTCCCGTGTCATATGTGCTGAATTTAATTTGCTTTGGGTGCTAAACCGTTGCATGATGCCTACCAATGAGAAGTCTCATACATAGAAGTAGGCACATGGCTCGATGGCTTTGACATGACATGAGGTGCTTGTGGGTGTTTGTGATGGTCTTATGATTAGAATGGTTGTCCTAGCATGAAGTTTGTGTGGCTTTGCCATTTTGATATGCTTTGATCATGTTTAGGACTTTGCTCATGAGAGGCAAGTTTTTCGCAAAATTGCCAAAATCCATCTTAGCTTCGTCCAATGGTTGTGAAACTTGGTGATCATGTAGTTGAGATCGATACGAAGCCGTAGAGTACCTAACTTGCTCATTTGGACATGTGTAGCATTCTTTGTTGAACTTTTTCTATTTGAGAAGCTCTAGGTTGAAAGTTTTGCATTTTTGGCTTGATTCATGCATTGCCAACAAGGGGGGGAAGTTTGAGCTTGAAATGGCTTGCTGGACGTGTTTAGAAGGTTTTCAGGTGGTTTCGAGCCATTTCTGGGCTCTGTTGTGCACCGGTCTGACCGGTCGGGTCACCGTCCGACCGGTGTGAGTGCTGGTTCTGTACACATGTTGCACACCGGTCTGACCGGTAGTGTTGACCGGTCTGACCGGTCAGGGCTGAGTTGTTGCAGCTGCCCTGTTTCATGTGGTGTCTTGCATGCATTCGTCCAGGGGGAGGTGCATTGGTTCAGGGGGAGCTTGCATGTGTGTAGGGGGAGCTCTTTGTGTTGTTCGAGCTTTGTTTCGGTGGTTTGCGCTCTTTGCTTGAGCTTGGTTTTTATCTCGGATGTGTCGAGTCGTTGCCCTTGCCTAAGGAGTCCGAGACTTGTCATCTTCAAGTGATCTTGCTCTTTGCCTTTGTTCGGCTTTCGATCGCTTGTTGGAGTTTCTTTTTGTTCGTTTCTTTTCTTTTTCTTTTCTCTCTTGTTACTTTCGTGTGGGTGTTGTCAATGCACTCATCAAGAGGGAGATTGAGGACCATGTGTGGTTCGAGGACCGGTGGATGGTCGCTTCCTTGTGTTCTGAGTGATTGACAACGTTGTGTGGACTGATTCTTGGCTAAGTATTGCAGGTGCAGGTTGAGGCTTGACTGGTGTTGGTGCAGGTGAAGAACAAGCACGAAAGGTCGTTGCCGGTGAGGCCTCCAGGTGTGGAGAAGACAAGTAGGCTTCGTTCGAGGGACCCGGTGGCCAGCGGGGTCAAGTTGAGGACCATGTGTGGTTCGAGGACCGGTGGATGGTCGCTCCCTTGTGTGATGAGTGATTGACAACGTTGTGTGGACTGATTCTTGGCTAAGTATTGCAGGTGCAGGTTGCGGCTTGACTCGTGTTGGTGCAGGTGAAGAACAAGCGCGAAAGGTCGTTGCTTGGTGAGGCCTCCGGGTGTGGAGAAGACAAGTAGGCTTCGTTCGAGGGACCCGGTGGCCGGCGGGGTCAAGTGCGGGCCGCATGGTGGCATGAACAAGAAGATGAAGTTGTGGACGGTTTCTTGGTAGAGCCTCAAAACCAAGGTCGAGCCGGGACTACGTGGGAGCCGAGTCATGAGTGGAGATTGGCGGAGGCTACACCGAGTTCGCGGGGTTTGCGGTGGTTCACCGTAAAACCACCGGGTTGCTCGGTTGAGCCACAAAACCGAGGCCGAAGACTCGACGAGGAGGTGCGGCCACCCGGGCGGTTCAACCGCCGGGAGGGGCGGTCGGACCGCCCGGGGCCGGTCGGATCCACCGGGCCGGCCTAACCGCCCGGGGGGGGCGGTCCGACCGCCCGGCCGGCGGCCGAGAAGCTTCGAAGCGGAGGACACGCGTCGGGATCGCAAGGCTTGCGTCGAGGCTACGCGAGGTACGGTCGGCGGGCATCCGTCCGATGATGAAGACATCAAGAATTCCAAATCCGCCCTTGAGGGGCATGTATCCCTAGTTATTAGTGAAGGGCATTTTAGACATTCGGTTGCCGCCTATATAACCCAAGAGGTGAGAGGTTGGCGCCAACTCTTGGAACCCTGCTCATTTGGTTTTTCCATTTTCGTTCTCTATTTTCCTTAGGATTTTAGAAGGCTAGCTTGAGAGCTTCATGTGAGATCTAGAGAGAGGGATGGATGTTTGGGTGGTAGCTAGACGCTTGTACGAACCATTCGTGGCGTGTATAGAAGGTTCGGCGTGGTTCTTCAGCGTGGTTTTCCGTCTTTTTGATGTTGATTTTCGGAGCTCTTTTTGGCGGTGATTTGAGAACGATTTCTTGGGGTTTTTGGTGGGTGTCACATATGAGGTTCTTGGCCTCTTTGGCGGTGACTTTGCCTCAAATCCCCTTTGAATCGGAGCTCGATTTGGTGGTTTCTCGAGTTGGGCGAGTTCTTGACCTATAGAAGCGATTTCTTCGATTCCTCTTGATTGTGAGCGTTTCGGGTCGATTCCCTTGAGGTAGAGGTTGCCCAGGAGGTAACCCAGCTATCCCCGAAGTTTGGCTGCAATCCGTGGAGTGATTCGGGAGATCGGGCGCGAGGAAGTTGAGGTTTGACCCGCGGGTTCGTGTTCTGGAAGGGGCGGTCTAACCGCCTACAGGGGGCGGTCTAACCGCCCGGGGTGTTTCCGGGTCAAAGTTTTGTTTCGCCCGATTTTCCTCTGTGAGTTTGTTCGCCTTGATCAGAGGAGTGTCTGGGTGAAATTTGGGGTCGTTCTCGTGCAGTTTGCTAGGTGTTCTTGGTTGGAGTTCGTTGCTGGGTACAGGAGGTTAGACCGCCCCAGGTAGCCGGTCTAACCGCCCCTAGGCCTTTGGGTGAAGTTTTGGTTTTCGCCAAGATTTTCTGGTAGCTAGCATGGCCTTGACCAGAGATCTCTGTTGGTGAAACCGTGGTGTGTTTCGGTGCTCGGAAGAGGCGTTTCGGAGGATTTCTTGGTTGCCAGGTGGAGGCGGTCTAACCGCCCCCTATACCCGGTCTAACCGCCCCCTCTGGTTAGCCGGCTTTCGAGTTGTTTCCGCTGTCGGTGCTGCATGTGTCTTGTGGTTGCTGGTAGTGTTTGTTCCTAGGACCAGTAGCACTCCAGTGGCTACGTGGTTTTGGCAAACGGGAGGTAGAAGTGCGGAGCGTGTGATTTCGGGGGTTCGACCGAGCTGGTTCGTCTTGTCGGAGTTTTAATCTCCTTCGAGAAGAATTTTTATCGGCTCCCATTCACTCCCCCCCTCTCTGGTCGCCTTATCGGTCCTTCAAGTGGTATCAGAGCCGGTTCGGGTCTTTGTTGACTCTAACCAGTCTAAGATCCAAGGATGGCGTACCAGGAACGGGGTTCGGGTCCTCCACACTTTGATGGCAAGAACTACCAGATGTGGAGCAAGCGGATGGGTGTGTTCCTCCGCGGAAAGGGTCAGCTTCTTTGGGATGTCACGGTGGACACAGGCTATGTTCAGCCGATGGATTTCCTTGCTCCGGGGGTCGAGGGACGGATTCGACGCCAACAATAAGGCGGTCGACTACTTGTTTCGTGCTTTGTGTCGGCCACCGAGTTCGATCGGGTGCACACCGAGCACTTGGCTTGTAGGATTTGGGCGGTGTTGAAGGAGGCTCATGTTGGGAACGCCCGGTGTTCGAGCACGGATGTATGCGACCTACCGGAGAGAGTACGAGAACTTCACTCATCTCCCCGGTGAGTCCATCGATGCCTTGTTTCAGAGGTTCACGGTGGTGGTGAACAACATGAGGGCCAATGTGGACGTGCTCCCGTACGATGATCATGATAGAGCGATCAAGCTCTTACACTCTTTGGATCGTACGATATGGGGCGGAAAGTTCGAGGCCATTGTCGAGTCAGAGAAGTATGACACTCTGACGGTGAACGAGCTGTTCTCGAAGCTCAAGTCGGCTGAGGTGGATAGGGGCATGACTGCCAAGCTCGAGGGACCGACTGATTCCCATAGTCTTGCCCTCGTTGGTGGTTGGAACAGAAAGGCTAACACTAACCCATCCACCGGGATGTTTTCTTTGTCCTCTTTGATGTCTATGCCAGATGAGGAGTTCGACGTGCTTGGAGAGGACGAGCCGGCGCTCTCCCGACGAGGCGGTTCGAGAGGCCGCACGAGAACCGGGTGAACATGAGGAGGAACACGAGGACATGCTTCAAGTGCGGCAAGACTGGACACTATTTCGCCGAGTGTCCGAAGGTGAACAACCACGACAAGCACAAGTTCAAGGACAAGAGGAAGAAGTCTAAGAAGAAGGATCATGGACATGGGAAGAAGGCACGGTCTCGAGAGAAGATGAAGAGATCAAGCGACATTGAGTCTGATTCCGAGGACACGTCTTCAAGCTCGAGTGATGAAGACGAAGAGGATGAGAAGAAGAGGAAGAAGAAGAAGAACCTTGGCAAGTATCTCAACGGCCTTTGTGTGACGGACCTAAGCCTCAAGGATGACTTCTGCGGCATGGCTCGCAGTTCGAGCGACAAGAGAAGCCAGAAGGACGCCTCGGACTTGGATTCCGAGGATGAGGTATGTGATGAGCTCTCTTCTTTGCGCAAGGAGAATGAGGAGTTGGTTGACTTGCTTGATAATCGCGATCACATGCTTAGAGAGGCTAAGAAGCTTAGAAAGGAGCTTAGATCTTTGCTCGAGGATGCTAGGACTAGAGTGGCCGAGCTAGAAACACGAGTTCTTGATAGCAAGCTTGAAATTGATTCGCTTAAGGCTAGCCCCGTTGTTTCGATGAAAATGATTGTGCCGATTGCTCTGCTTTCCTAGCCGACTTGATCGATCTTAGGGAGAAGTATGCCTCCAAGTGTGAGGAACTAGATGTGCTTAGGGTTGAGTTGGCCGAGCTACAATCTAGACCCACTTTGCTTGGTGCTTGCACTTCTTGCCGGGTTTGCATGAGAAAATTATTGAGCTTCGTTCTCGCATTGGTTCGCTAGAGGCCGATTTGAAAGTGCCTATTCCTACTTCTTGTTCTACATGTGAGTTGCATGCTATGAAGAATTTGGATCTTGCAAAATGTGTTGGTCGCTTGCAAGATGAGAATGATAAGTTGCGTGATGCGGCCGAGTTGGTTGTCGAGTCAAGAACCTCAGCTTGGTATGATGATTGCTAGTTGTAAGCGCTTTGATGGTTGGGCTTTGGGATTGGATGAGGTTGGTGAGGGCAGTGGTGAGAGAGAAAAGAAATTCGGGAATGTTTCAGTTCCACCAAAACCCACACCCAAAGACAAGTTTGCATCCAAGCCAAACCAACCAAGAGAAAAACCGAGTGAGAAGGCAAGTGAAAAGCCTAGTGAGAAACCAAGTGGAGAGCCTCTCCTCAAGCCTAAGCCCAAACCAATCCTTTTCCATTGTGAGTTTTGTGGGAAGGATGGTCACAAGAGAGAGTTTTGCTATAAGAGAAAGAGAGAGGCGAGAATGGCTAAGGAGTGGGCGAACAAGGACAGGTACCACCCTTCTCATGGTGTGCCTGAGCCTCGTATGCCACTACCTAAGGGAAAGGGCTTTGTGCGTAAGGATCCGGCATGGGGATATGAGAAATCCCGTAGCCGCAGGTGGTGGTCCGGAGAGGGCGGCCGGACCGGCCCGGCTAGGCGGTCGGACCGGCCCCCGCCCGGGGAAGGGCGGTCGAGGCCGGCCCGGCTAGGCGGTCGACCCGCCCTCCCCGCATTTCGGCGTTCTGTTTCCGAGGTCGTGATGTTGGTGGTTTCGGTTCCCTTGGTTATGGTCCGGATGGTAGACACTTTGAGTCCGGTGGTGTTGAGTTTGCCGGACGTTCTCTACCTCGTGATCAATACGAGTTTGGGAGACGTCGCGGCTTTGAGTCTCGAGAGGGGCTACGGACCATGCCTTCCTTTTCGTGGTACTCGTACTCCTCCGGTGAGACGGGAATGGTGTTCCCATGGTGGTTCCGGGTTTGATAGGTTTGACGAGATGGATCGCCGTATTGATAGGCGGGGTAGGATGAATGTTGCTAACCCTACTTTTGAGGAAATGGCCCGACACTGGTTTCACACTTTTGGGACTAACCCCAGTGTTGAGTCATTTGCTGGTTCTCGCTCTTGGTTTTGAGTTGCAGGTGGGAGGCCCGGAGAACATTTGGTTGATATCGGGGGTGGTTCTTCGGCCTCATATCCCGGTGGTGATATGTAGGTGCATCACTTTCGGGAATGGTGGACAAGGATGAGTGAATTGTGAAGAAATGATAAAGGTAAGTGTATTTGTGACCTTCGAGTGTGTGGCCTTGGTCAAGCCACTTGGTTTGTTTTGCTCCTTCTCTATATCATGTGTGTAGGGTGAGCTTTGTATGCTCTTTGGCCCTAGTGCATGTGTTTAGGGGGAGCTTGTGAGTTTTGTGCTCCTTTGCTCTTTTGCCGGTGGTGTCGAGCCCTTTTTGCCTCCCCTCGAGGAGCCGGTCTTTTGTGAGCTTTGTGTGTGTGGTTGGTTTCCTAAGTTGGTGGTGAAGCTCCTTTGTAGCATATGTATAGTTTTCCTTTGTGCATTTCTTGCATTTGGCGTTGCATTTGTAACATGATGTATAGGCATCCTTGTATCTTAGATTGCATGCATTTTGTATCATATGCATTGGATAGGAAAAGCTTCTCCTATATACTTTGTTCACCATGGGTCGCTATATATGTTCTTGTGAGCTTGTTTGGTATGCTATGGTTAGTTTGGCTTAGCTCTTGATGATCTTGTTGAATGATCCATGGTTGATGGCTAATTTTTGAAAAATGTCATATACATGCTCTCTCATGCGTAAATGCCTATATATGATCTTGACATATTTTAGTGGCTTTGCTATGCTTTCTTTGTGGTTGGATAGCTAGTTTTTTGATCATTTGGGGCCAAAGGCTCATTTGCCATCATGAATGTTTAGCCCTCTTGCTTAATCTTGTGGAGGGGCATAAGTTCCTTTTTGTCGCAAAGACATTTCATGTACCATTTACAAATCTGAAAATGAAATGAAAAATGCTTGGAAAATATGTTCCCATGTCATATGTGTTGAAATTAATTTGCTTTGGGTGCTAAACCGTTGCATGATGCCTACCAATGAGAAGTCTCATACATAGAAGTAGGCACATGGCTCGGTGGCTTTGACATGACATGAGGTGCTTTTGGGTGTTTATGATGGTCTTATGATTAGAATGGCTGTCCTAGCATGAAGTTTGAGTGGCTTTGCCATTTTGATATGTTTTGCTCATGTTTAGGTATTTGCTTGTGAGAGCGTAACTTTTCGCAAAATTATTCAAATCCTTTTTAGCATTGTCCAATGGTTGTGAAACTTGGTGATCACGTAGTTAAGGTCATTACGAACCTGTCGAGTATCTAACTTGCTCATTTGGACTTGTGTAGCTCCTTGTGATGAATTTTGTATATTCGAGAAGCTATATGTTGCAAGTTTTCGCATTGTCAACAAGGGGGAGAAGTTTGTGCATGTTTTGGGCACCTGGGAGTGTTTGGAAGGTGCTCTAATTGTTTCGGGTAAGTTTTGAGCAGATTGGTGCAGGGCCGGTTTCTTTGGGCGGTCTAACCGCCCCCCCAGGCGGTCAGTTCAGGTAGAGGCGGTCTAACCGCCCCGTGCGGCGGTCTAACCGCCCCGGCGTGTGAGCGAGTTTTTGCTCTTTGTTGCATTCCCGAGTTGCATTGATGCATGCGTTCGGGGGGAGTGTCTTGTGGTTCGGGGGGGAGCTTGCTTTTGTGCGGGGGGAGCTCTTTGTGGTGTTCGAGTTTTGCCGTGGTGGTTTGCGCTCTTTGCTTGAGCCGTGTTTTGTCTCGGATGTGTCGAGCCGTTGCCCTTGCCTAAGGGGTCCGAGACTTGTCTTCTTCAAGTGATCTTGCTCTTTGCCTTTCTTTGGCTTTCGATCGCTTGTTGGGGTTTCTTTTTATTTTGTTTCTTTTCTTTTCCTTTTCTCTTATGTTACTTCATGTGAGTGTGTTGTCAATGCACTCATCAAGGGGGAGATTGAGGACCATGTGTGGTTCGAGGACCGGTGGATGGTCGCTCCCTTGTGTGATGAGTGATTGACAACGTTGTGTGGACTGATTCTTGGCTAAGTATTGTAGGTGCTGGTTGCGGCTTGACTCGTGTTGGTGCAGGTGAAGAACAAGCGCGAAAGGTCGTTGCGGTGAGGCCTCCGGAGTGTGGAGAAGACAAGTAGGCTTCGTTCGAGGGACCGGTGGCCGGCGGGGTCAAGTGCGGGCCGCATGGTGGCATGAACAAGAAGATGAAGTTGTGGACGGTTTCTTGGTAGAGCCTCAAAACCAAGGTCGAGCCGGGACTACGTGGGAGCCGAGTCATGAGTGGAGATTGGCGGAGGCTACACCGAGTTCGCGGGGTTTGCGGTGGTTCACCGTAAAACCACCGGGGTTACTCGGTTGAGCCACAAAACCGAGGCCGAAGACTCGACGAGGAGGTGCGGCCACCCGGGCCGGTTCAACCGCCCGGGAGGGGCGGTCGACCGCCCGGGGCCGGTCGGATCCACTGGGCCGGTCTAACCGCCCAGGGGGGGCGGTCTGACCGCCCTGGCCGCCAGCGCCGAGAAGCTTCGAAGCGGAGGACACGCGTCGGGATCGCAAGGCTTGCGTCGAGGCTACGCAGGGTGCGGTCGCTGGGCATCCGTCCGATGATGAAGACATCAAGAATTCCAAATCCGCCCTTGAGTGGCATGTATCCCTAGTTATTAGTGAAGGGCATTTTAGACATTCGGTTGCCGCCTATATAACCCAAGAGGTGAGAGGTTGGCAGCCAACTCTTGGAACCCTAGCTCATTTGGTTTTTCCATTTTCGTTCTCTATTTTCCTTAGGATTTTAGAAGGCTAGCTTGAGAGCTTCATGTGAGATCTAGAGAGAGGGATGGATGTTTGGGTGGCAAGCTAGACCTTGTACGAACCATTCATGGCATGTATAGAAGGTTCGGCGTGGTTCTTCATGGTGGTTTTCCCGTCTCTTTGATGTTGATTTTCGGAGCTCTTTTTGGCGGTGATTTGAGAACGATTTCTTGGGGTTTTTGGTGGGTGTCACATATGAGGTTCTTGAGCCTCTTTGGCTGGTGACTTTGCCCCCAAATCCCCTTTGAATCGGACTCGATTTGGTGGTTTCTCGAGTTGGGCGAGTTCTTGACCTATAGAAGCGATTTCTTCGATTCCTCTTGATTGTGAGCGTTTCGGGTCGATTCCCTTGAGGTAGAGGTTGCCCAGGAGGTAACCCAGCTATCCCCGAAGTTTGGCTGCAATCCGTGGAGTGATTCGGGAGATCGGGCGCGAGGAAGTTGAGGTTTGACCCGCGGGTTCGTGTTCGGGAAGGGGCGGTCTAACCGCCTACTACGGGGGCGGTCTAACCGCCCGGGTGTTTCCGGTCAAAGTTTTGTTTCGCCCGATTTTCCTCCGTGAGTTTGTTCGCTTTGATCGGAGGAGTGTCCGGGTGAAATTTGGGGTCGTTCTCGTGCGGTTGCTAGGTGTTCTTGGTTGGAGTTCGTTGCGGGTACGGGAGGTTAGACCGCCCCCGTGTAGCCGGTCTAACCGCCCCTAGGCCTTTGGGTGAAGTTTTGGTTTTCGCCAAGATTTTCTCGGTAGCTAGCATGGCCTTGACCAGAGATCTCTCGTTGGTGAAACCGTGGTGTGTTTCGGTGCTCGGAAGAGGCGTTTCGGAGGATTTCTTGGTTGCCGTGTGGAGGCGGTCTAACCGCCCCCTATACCCGGTCTAACCGCCCCCCTCGGTTAGCCGGCTTTCGAGTTGTTTCCGCCGTCGGTCTGCTGCATGTGTCTTGTGGTTGCTCGGTAGTGTTTGTTCCTAGGACCCGGTAGCACTCCGGTGGCTACGTGGTTTTGGCAAACGGGAGGTAGAAGTGCGGAGCGTGTGATTTCGGGGGTTCGACCGAGCTGGTTCGTCTTGTCGGAGTTTTAATCTCCTTCGAGAAGAATTTTTATCGGCTCCCATTCACTCCCCCCCTCTCTGGTCGCCTTATCGGTCCTTCACAAGTGCGGGCCGCATGGTGGCATGAACAGCAAGATGAAGTCGTGGACGGTTTCTTGGTTGAGCCTCAAAACCAAGGTCGAGCCGGGACTACGTGGGAGCCAAGTCATGAGTGGAGATTGGCGGAGGCTACACCGAGTTCGCGGGGTTTCCGGTGGTTCACCAGAAAACCACTGGGTTCCTTGGTTGATCCACAAAGCCAAGACCGAAGAACCGAAGACGGTGCCGCAAGAAGCACCGGCACGGCGGTCCGACCGGTGGGTCCGGCCGGTGGGGACCGGTCCGACCGGTGAGGAGCACCGGCTCGACCGTGTGCGACGACGCGGTCCGAATCTTCGAAGCGGAGGACACGCGTCGTGATCGCATGGCTTGCGTCGAGGCTACGCATTGTGCGGTCGCCGGGCATCCGTCCGATGGTGAAGACATCAAGAATTCCAAATCCGCCCTTGAGGGGCTTGTATCCCTAGTTAGTAGAGAAGGGCATTTTAGACATTCGGTTGCCTCCATATAACCCAAGAGGTGAGAGGATGGCAGCCAACTCTTGGAACCCTAGCTCATTAGTTTTCCTATTTTCCACCTATTTTCCTTAGGTTTTTCTTAGGACTAGCAAGAGAGCTTCACGGAGAGATCTTGTTGAGAGGGATGGATGATCGGGCGGCTTGCTAGACCTTGTACGAACCTTTGTTTCATGTATAGATGATTCGGCGTGGTTCCTCAAGGTTTGGATGTGTTTTCCCGTTGTTCTTGGTGGTGATTTTCGGAGCCCTCTCTCGGTGATTTCTTTGGGTTGTTTTCGGGGCTTTTCTCTTGGGGATTTGATGGGGGAAATTTGTGGGAACCCTTCGTGGTTCTTTGGGCTGTGATTCCCCTCCCAAATCCGTGAGTAAAGGTGCTTGATTTTGGGGTTTCTTGAGTTCTTGGGTTGGAAGTGCTTTCGGCGAGATTTCTTCGATTCCTCCTTTTTTGGATGAGATTTGGTGGGATTAAACTTGGCTATGGACTCCTCATGAGGTGTTCCTGATATCCCCAAAGTCTTGTTCAAGTCCGTGGAGTGATTCGGGAGATCGAGATTTGGATTTGGGGGAGTTGACCCGCGGGTGCTGTTCATCCCGAGCTGCCCAGGCTACACCGGTCTGACCGGTGCTCTTGACCGGTCTGACCAGTGCGAGCCCTTGTGGGATTTTGCTCGGGTGAACGTCTTGGTGTGTTCGTTGTTGTCCGGTCCTCGAACCACACATGGTCCTCAATCTCCCCCTTGATGAGTGCATTGACAACACCCACATGAAGTAACACGAGAGAAAAGAAAAAGGAAAGAAACAAATAAAAAGAAACCTGAACATGCGAGCGAAAGACAAAGAAAGGCGAAGAGCAAGATCACTTGAGGAAGACAAGTCTCGGACCCCTTAGGCAAGGGCAACGGCTCGACACATCCGAGACAAAACCATGCTCAAACAAAGATCGCAAACCACTGAACCACAGCTCGAACACCACAAAGAGCTCCCCCTGCACATATGCAAGCTCCCCCTGAGCCAAAGCACACTCCCCCTGAACCAATGCAGCAATGCAACACGGCAATGCAGCAAAGAGCAAAAATCTGCTCAACATGCCCAGGCGGTTAGACCACCTGCACCACAACGGACCGCCTGGGGGCGGTTAGACCGCCCCAAGAGACCGGCCCTACACCAAACTGCTCAAAATTTGCCCGAACCAATTGGAACACCTTCCGAACACTCCCAGGTGCCCAAAACTTGCACAAACTTATCCCCCTTGTTGACAATGCATGAATCAAGGCAAAATGCAAAAAAATTCAACATATAGCTTCTCAAATATACAAAATTCATCACAAGAGGCCACACAAGTCCAAATGAGCAAGTTAGATACTCTACAGGTTCGTAATGACCTTAACTACATGATCACCAAGTTGCACAACCATTGGACAAGGATAAAAATGATGTGAGTAATTTTGCGAAAAGTTACTCTCTCATAAGAAAAAACCTAAACATGAGCAAAACATGTCAAAATGGCAAAGCCACACAAACTTCATGATTGGACGACCATTCTAATCATAAGACCATCACAAACACCCACAAGCACCTCATGTCATGTCAAAGCCACCGAGCCATGTGTTTACTTCTATATATGAGACGTCTCATTGGTAGGCATCATGCAACGGTTTAGCACCCAAAGCAAATTAAATTTAGCACATATGACATGGGAGCATATTTTCCAAGCATTTTACATTTCATTTTCAGACTTATAATTGGTACATGAAATGTCTTTGCGACAAAAAGGAACTTATGCCCCTCCATAAGATAAAGCAAGAGGGCTAAACATTCATGATGGCAAATGAGCCTTTAGCCCCATATGATCAATAAACTAGCTATCCAACCACAAATTAAGCATATCAAAGCCACTAAAACATGTCAAGATCATATAAAGGCATTTACACATGAGAGAGCATATATGTGACATTTTTCCAAAAACGTAGCCATCAACCATGGATTATTCATCAAGATCATCAAGAGCTAAGCCAAACTAACCATAGCATACCAAACAAGCTCACAAAGACATATATAGCATTCTATGGCGAACAATGTATATAGGAGAAGCTTTTCCTACAAAATGCATATGATACAAAATGCATGCAATCTAAGATACAAGGATGCCTATACATCATGTTACATATGCAGCGCCAAATGCAAGAAATACACAAAGGAAACTATACATATGCTACAAAGGAGCTCCCACACACCCAACTCAAGAAATCAAACACACACCAAGCTCCCCCCGCAAACAAGTGAAATTTGCTTGATCTAGGGGTTTGGTGAAAATATCGGCTAGTTGGTCATGTGTGGGTACATGGATCAAAGCTATCTTTCCTTTCTCTACGTTATCTCTCAAAAAAATGATACCTCACTTCTATGTGCTTGGTTTTGGAATGGAGCACTGGGTTCTTTGCAATGCTTATGGCACTGGTGCTATCACATTGAAGTGGAACATGAGTATACTCCTCACCAAAGTCACTCATGCTATATGAAATCCAAAGGAACTAAGAGCAACAACTAGCAGCGGCAACGTACTCTACCTCGGTAGTGGATTGAGCAACACTCGACTGTTTGCAGGAAGACCAAGACACCAAAGAAGAATCCAAAAACTGGCAAGTCCCAGAAGTGGACTTCCTATCCAACCGACACCCGGCAAAATCCGCGTCTGAAAAAACATGAAGCGCCAAAGAAGAGGACGCGGAGTACCAAAGGCCGAAGTCGGGAGTGTGACGCAAGTACCTGAAAATTCGCTTCACCGCTTGCCGATGCGAAGTCCTCGGAGATGCTTGAAAACGAGCGCACAGACATACCGAGAACTGGATGTCCGGCCTCGTCGCCGTTAAGTAGAGGAGTGACCCGATCATGCTCCGGTACTCCTTCTGGTCCGCGTGTTCACCTTCCTCGTCCGCATAAAGAGCTGTAGTCGTACTCATCGGTGTCGTCATATCCTTGGAATCCTCCATCTTGAACTTCCGCACAATGTCCTTGGTGTACTTAGCTTGGTGCACAAATGTTCCTTCCTTTGATTGCTTGATTTGTAGCCCGAGGAAGTGAGGACCATGTGTGGTTCGAGGACCGGTGGATGGTCGCTTCCTTATGTGATGAGTGATTGACAACGTTGTGCGGACTGATTCTTGGCTAAGTATTGCAGGTGCAGGTTGCAGCTTGACTGGTGTTGGTGCAGGTGAAGAACAAGCGCGAAAGGTCGTTGCCAGTGAGGCCTCCAGGTGTGGAGAAGACAAGTAGGCTTCGTTCGAGGGACCCGGTGGCCAGCGGGGTCAAGTGCGGGCCGCATGGTGGCATGAACAGCAAGATGAAGTCGTGGACGGTTTCTTGGTTGAGCCTCAAAACCAAGGTCGAGCCGGGACTATGTGGGAGCCAAGTCATGAGTGGAGATTGGCGGAGGCTACACCGAGTTCGCGGGGTTTCCGGTGGTTCACCAGAAAACCACTGGGTTCCTTGGTTGATCCACAAAGCCAAGACCGAAGAACCGAAGAGAGTGCTGCAGCAGCACCAGACCGGTCTGACCGGTGGGTCTGACCGGTGGGGACCGGTCTGACCGGTGAGGAGCACCGGTCTGACCGGTGTGCGACGACGCAGTCCGGAATCTTCGAAGCGGAGGACACGCGTTGGGATCGCATGGCTTGCGTCGAGGCTACGCAGGGTGCGGTCGCCGGGCATCCTTCCGATGGTGAAGACATCAAGAATTCCAAATCCGCCCTTGAGGGGCTTGTATCCCTAGTTAGTAGAGAAGGGCATTTTAGACATTCGGTTGCCTCCATATAACCCAAGAGGTGAGAGGATGGCAGCCAACTCTTGGAACCCTAGCTCGGTGATTTCTTTGGGTTGTTTTCGGGGCTTTTCTCTTGGGGATTTGATGGGGAAAATTTGTGGGAACCCTTCTTGGTTCTTTGGGCTGTGATTCCCCTCCCAAATCCGTGAGTAAAGGTGCTCGATTTTGGGGTTTCTTGAGTTCTTGGGTTGGAAGTGCTTTCGGCGAGATTTCTTCGATTCCTCCTTTTTTGGATGAGATTTGGTGGGATTAAACTTGGCTATGGACTCCTCATGAGGTGTTCCTGGTATCCCCAAAGTCTTGTTCAAGTCCGTGGAGTGATTCGGGAGATCGAGATTTGGATTTGGGGGAGTTGACCCGCGGGTGCTGTTCATCCCGAGCTGCCCAGGCTACACCGGTCTGACCGGTGCTCTTGACCGGTCTGACCGGTGCGAGCCCTTGTGGGATTTTGCTCGGGTGAACATCTTGGTGTGTTCATTGTTGTCCCGTGTTGCTGCCGTTTCGAGTTTGGGTCTCGTTTGGTGGTCGGTTGGCTCCGTTTGGTGCCTTGGGAGCTTTCGGTCGCCATCGGTCCCGACCGGTGTGTCTCACCGGTCTGACCGGTGTAGAGCCACTTAGTGGAAGTTGCTCAGTTTCACCGGCAGGGACCGGCTCGACCGGTGGTGCTCACCCGGCCCCGACCGGTGTGGGTCTGTAGGCTCGAGGTTTGGTTTTTCCGCTGCGTTTCTCGAGTCGGAAGGTGGTGTGTTGGTTCCTAGGTCTAGTGGCACTCCAGTGGCTACGTGGGCTTGACCAACCTTGGTAGTGAGTCGGAGACGTGTGTTGGAAGCCGTGTTCATCTTGTTGGAGTTTCCATATCCTTTGAGAAGAATTTTTATCGGCTCCCATTCACTCCCCCCCCCCTCTCTGGTTCGCCGTACCGGTCCTTTAGGAAGAACTGCAACTCGCCCATCATGCTCATCTCAAATTCCCTGCTCATATCCTCTGCAAACCTTGCAACAAGAGAGTTAGACGAGCCACCAAAGACAATATCATCCATGTACACCTGCACAATCAGGATATCTCTGCCCTGCCTCAGTAAAAACAAGGTCTGATCGACCTTCCCCATCTCAAAACCTCTCTCAAACAAGAACCCCCTAAACCTGCCATACCAAGCTCTAGGCGCCTGCTTCAACCCATACAAGACCTTCCTCAACTTGTACACCCGGTGGGGGTACTTCTCACTCTCAAACCCCGGAGGCTGCCTCACATACACTTCTTCCTCCAACACACCATTCAGGAAAGCACTCTTCACATCCATTTGGTGCAACTTGAACCCTTTAGCCACGGAAAAGGCTAGAAGGATCCTATTCGCCTCCAAACGGGCTACAAGAGCAAAGGTCTCCTTGTAGTCGATCCCCTCCTTCTGACTGAACCCCTGAGCAACAAGCCTCGACTTGTTTCTCACAACCTCACCTTTCTCTCCCTCTTTGTTCTTCCACACCCACTTCGTACCAATCGGTTTACACCCTGGAGGAGGGTCAACCAATTCCCAAACCTGATTCCTCTCAAAGTGCTCCAACTCCTCTTGCATCGAATTAACCCAATTGTGATCAGATAGTGCGTGTCCAATGTCTTTGGGCTCAAAAGTTGCAACAAATGCAGCATGAGCGAAATGAGAATTGTTCCGAACCCTCGACCATGTAGTGCATTCATTCATGTCGCCGATGATCCTCGAAGCTGGGTGATCCACTTGTACTTGCCGGGGAGGTTCTCACCTTGATGCTACCTCCCCCTCAACAACAGCTTCTCCTCGTTCTTGATTTTTCGTCGTAGGTGTAGGAGAGGGTCCGTCCACCACCGTAGTCGAAGTAGTGGGTACATGTTCAGCCGGGGGCACCACACCGCCATTTTTATCATCTCCATGTTCGTGCTCCTCCTCTTGAAAGATCTCCTCGCCAAGCTCATCATCACCTGCACACTCAAAGACAAGCTGACTACGTGGCTGTGTCTCGTCGAAGGTTACCTCGCAAGTCTGCACGATTTGGTTAGTTTCAAGATTGAGCACACGATATGCTCTAGAATGAGATGCATAACCAAAGAAAATACCATCGACAGACCTAGCCACTGCGGATTGCTCGTATGGCATCTCTGTGCCTCTCGTTCCTCAACCTCAATACTAGGTCTCAAACAAAAACAAATATCTCCCCTTGTCCTCGAGAAAGAACACCCACGCATACCGAGAATAGTCGTCCACCACAACAAGGACATACCACTTCCCACCCGCAGATCGCACACGAGCTGGGCCAACAAGGTCCATATGGAGCAGCTCGCATGGACGCTCAGTCATCACATCGGTGAGAGGCGGGTGAGAAGGGGTTACCATCTTGGCATGCCTACACGGCGCACAAACCAACTCTTTCTCAAGCCTCAATCGTAGCAATCCTCGGACCAAATTGAGTTTACTCAAGCGAGAGAAAAGGTCAAAGCTCAAGTGACCCAACTTCCTATGCCACTTCCACAACTCACTCGAAGAACCAGCCAAGAAACAATGCTCCGCACCTGAAGACTGAGAAAAATCAGCACGAAACACTTGACCCTCGGGAACGACCATACAAACAAGGTCCCCTCGAGAGTCCAAAATCCGAGAACCACCAGGCCGAAACAACACCTCAAAACCCTCATCCAACAGCTGGGACACAGAAAGCAAATTGTACCCCAGCGATTGAACAAGAGCAACACGCCTGAGAGTGATCTTGTCACTCACCTTAATCTCACCTTCTGAAAGCACACGCCCACGCCCATTGTCCCCAAAAGTGATGTACCTCTTCGTCAACACCGGACGAGACTTGAGAACCACCCCCTGTCTCTAGTCATATGCCTCGAGCAACCGGAGTGAATCAACCAAATGTTCTTCAAGTCTCCCACCTGAAATTCAAAAACAAGCACGTGAGCGAACAAACGACTCAGCACTGGGGTTAGTACCAAAAGAGTAAAACCAGTGCCGAGCCATTTGATCAAAAGTGGGATTAGCACACACCAAACCATCTTTCCTACCAAAACTACCACCACAAACACCACCTCGGTAACCACTCCGAGGAAACCACCCTTCTCTGCCTGGAGGAGGACCAAAACCACTAAAGAAAGCTCGTGGACCATCCCTCCTCTCCTTCTCAAAGCTACGACTCCTCCCATCCCCATAGTGAACTCGAGGGGGAGAATGCCTAACAAACTGACCACCTGCTGACTCTCCAGGCCAACCAACAGTACCACTATCTCCAGAATTGAAACCTCTTGACTCACCACCTCGAAAACCACTCCGCCCAGAATACTGGGGGGCGGTTAAACCGCCTAGCCAGGCCGGTCTAACCGCCCCCCTGCGGGCGGGGCCGGCCCGACCGCCTAGCCAGCCGGGCCCCGACCGCCCTCTCCAGAACAGCTCCTCGGCTGCGGGAACTCGCATCTCCCCATGCCGGAACATTTCTCACCACAGCTGTACCCCTGGGCAGTGGCATACGAGGCTTAGGTACACCATGGAAAGGGTTGTACCTATCCTTGTTCGCCCACTCCTTTGCCATCCTTTCCTCACACCTCCTCTTGAAGCAAAACTCATCCTTGTGACCCTCTTTCCCACAATAGCCACAATGGAACCTCACAAGTTTAGGTTTACGCTTGGATTGGGGCTGCTCACTTGGTTTCTCTCCACTCGACTTCTCCACCGATTTCTCCTCACTAGCCTTCTCACTCTCTTTCCCAAGGAACACTTTCCCCGAAGTGCTCACAAACCTGATAGGCTTTTGGAGATCATTTGTATGTGGGAAACACGGGTGGAGCTGGGGTTGTGTCTAGTCGGTTCCTAATGTGCAAGTTCCAAATTTTTCAAAGCATGCATTTCACAGGTAGAGCATGATGTAAGCATGGGTTCTTTCAGTTTAGCCTCAAGGGAACTAGTGTAAGAATGAATCTCATAAATTTTAGCATGCAAAACAGGGCAAGAAGTGCAAACACCTAGCAAAGCAGGTCTAGACTTAAGCTCAGCCACTTCAACCCTAAGCACATCTAGTTCCTCACACTTGGAGGCATGCTTTTCCTTGAACAAAGCAAGATCAGCAAGAAAGATGGAGTAATCAGCACAATCAACCTCATCAGAAATAACAGGACTAGCCTTAAGGGAATCAATCTCAAGCTTGCTATCAAGCACCTGTGTTTCTAGCTCAGCCACTCTAGTCCTAGCATCCTCGAGTGAAGCCCTAAGCTCTTTTCTCATTTTCTTTGCCTCCCTAAGCATGTCATCACGATTATCAAGCAAAGTACCGAGCCGTTCATTCTCCTGGCACAAGAAGGGAAGCTCATCACGTACCTCATCGTCGGACTCAGAGTCCGAGTCGCTCTGTGTGCCCTTCTTGCTGCCGGAGCTCAGCACCATGGTGCAGAAGCCGTCTCTAGCGAAGCAGCTCAGCCCGCTCAGGTTCTTGGATGACTTCTTGCTCTTGCGACGATCACCTTCGTCTTCACTGCTACTCGAGCTCGAGGTGGAGTACGCGGAACTGGAGTCGACGTCGCTCGCTCCAACCATCACTCGGGCCTTGCCTCGGCTCTCCTTCTTCCTCGATCGTCGCTCGTCCTTGTGCTTGTTCTTGTACTTGCTCTTGTGGTCGCGCCTCGACCGGTACTTGCCATCCTTCCTCGACTTGTGCTTGTAGCCGTCCTTGTTCTCGACCTTCTCTGGGCAGTCGGCGACGAAGTGTCCTGGCTTGCCGCACTGAAAGCATGTCCTCGTGTTCCTCCTCATGTTCACTCGGTTCTCGTACAGCCTCTCGAACCGCCTCGTCTGGAGCGCCAGCTCTCCGCTCCAAGCACATCGAACTCCTCATCTGGCATAGACATCAAAGAGGACAAAGAGAACATCCTGGTGGATGGGTTAGTGTTAGCCTTTCCCTTCGAACCACCAACGAGGGAAAGACTATGGGAATCAGTCGGACCCTCGAGCTTGGCAGTCATGCCCCTATCCACCTCAGCCGACTTGAGCTTCGAGAACAGCTCGTTCACCGTCAGAGTGTCATACTTCTCCGACTCCACAATGGCCTCGAACTTTCTGCCCCATATTGTACGATCCAAAGAGTGTAAGAGCTTGACGGCTCTATCATGATCATCGTATGGGAGTACATCCACATTGGCCCTCATGTTGTTCACAACCACTGTGAACCTCTGAAACAAGGCATCGGTGGACTCACCGGGAAAATGAGTGAAGTTCTCGTACTCTCTCCGGTAGGTCGCATACATCTGTGCCTGAACTTGGGCATTCCCAACATGAGCCTCCTTTAGCACTGTCCAAATTCAACAAGCCAAGTGCTCGGTGTGCACCCGATCGAACTCAGGCTGACACAGAGCACGAAACAAGTAGTCGACCGC
This sequence comes from Cenchrus americanus, assembly GCA_947561735.1. Taxonomy (NCBI): domain Eukaryota; kingdom Viridiplantae; phylum Streptophyta; class Magnoliopsida; order Poales; family Poaceae; genus Cenchrus; species Cenchrus americanus. The sequence goes on along the minus strand of OX387242.1, from coordinate 155,202,069 downwards.
CTTGTTGTTGGCGTTGAACCTGTCCCTAATCCTGGAGCGAGGAAGTCCATCTGCTGGACATAGCCTGTGTCCACCGTGACATCCCAAAGGATATGACCCTTTCCGCGGAGGAACGCACCCATCCGCTTACTCCACATCTGGTAGTTCTTGCCATCGAAGTGTGGAGGACCCGAACCCCGTTCTTGGTACGCCATCCTTGGATATTAGACTGGTTAGAGTCAATAAAGACCCGAACCGGCTCTGATACCACTTGAAGGACCGATCAGTCGACCAGAGAGGGGGGGAGTGAATGGGAGCCGATAAAAATTCTTCTCGAAGGAGATTGAAACTCCAACAAGATGAACTCGCTCGGTCGGACCCCCAAAATCACACACTCCGCACTTCTACCTTCTGTTTGCCAAAACCACGTAGCCACCGGAGTGCTACTGGTCCTAGGAGCAAACACTACCAACAACCTCAACACACACGCACCCACGACAGCGGAAACAACTCGAAAGCTGGCTGTCCAGAGGGGGCGGTTAGACCGGGTATGGGGGCAGTTAGACCGCCTCCACCAGGCAACCAAGAAATCCTCTGAAACACCTCTTCTGCGCACCAAAACACACCACGGTTTCACCAACAGAGATCTCTGGTCAAGGCCATGCTAGCTACCAGAAAATCTTGGTGAAAACCATAACTTCACCCAAGGGCCTAGGGGCAGTTAGACCGGCTACCAGGGGCGGTCTAACCTCTTGTACCCAGCAACGAACTCCAAACAAGAACTCCTAGCAAACGGCATGAGAATGACCCAAAATTTCACCCAGACGCTCCTCTGATCAAGGTGAGCAAACTCACAAAGGAAAATCTGGCGAAACAAAACTTCGACCTGGAAGGCCCAGGGCGGTTAGACTGCCCCTTCCAGAAAACCAACCCGCGGGTCAAACCTCAACTTCCTTGCGCCCGATCTCCCGAATCACTCCACAGATTGCAGCGGAATTTCAGGAATAGCTGGGTTACCTCCTGGGAAACCTCTACCTCAAAGGAATCGACCCGAAACGCTCACAATCAAGAGGAATCGAAGAAATCGCCTCTCTAGGTCAAGAACACGCCCAACTCGAAAAACTGCCAAATCGAGTCCGATTCAAGAGAGATTTGGGGGCAAAGTCACCAGCCAAAGAGGCACAAGATCCTCATACGTGACACCCACCAAAAACCCCAAGAAATCGTCCTCAAAACTACGCCAACAAAGAGCTCCGAAAATCAACACAAAGAAGGATGGGAAAAACACTTCTCAACCTTGAGGAACAACGCCGAACCATCTATACATACCATGAAGGTTCGTACAAGGTCTAGCTTGCCACCCAAACATCCATCCCTCTCTCTAGATCTCACATGAAGCTCTCAAGCTAGTCCTAGGAAAAACTAGGGAAAATAAGAACGAAAATGGAAAAACAAATGAGCTAGGGTTCCAAGAGTTGGCTGCCATCCATCCCCTCAAAGAGTATATATGGAGGCACCCAAAAGACTAAACTACCCCTACCTAATAACTAAGGATACATGCCCCTAAAGGGCGAATTTGGAAGTCTTCAGATTTTCTTCATCAGACGGATGCCCGGCGACCGAAACCTACTTAGCCTCGATGCAAGCCTTGCGATCCCGACGCGTGTCCTCCGCTTCGAAGCATCTCGGCGCCAGCGACCAGGGCGGTCAGACCGGCCCCCCAGGGCGGTTAGACCGGCCGGGCATCCGACCGGCCCCGGGCGGTCTGACCACCCCTCCTGGGCGGTTGAACCGGCCTGGGTGGCCACACCTCTTCGTCGAGTCTTCGGCCTCGGTTTTGTGGCTCAACCGAGTAACCCAGTGGTTTTCTGGTGAACTACCGCAAACCCCGCGAACTCGGTGTAGCCTCCGCCAATCTCCACTCATGACTCGGCTCCCACGTAGTCCCGGCTCGACCTTGGTTTTGAGGCTCTACCAAGAAATCGTCCACGACTTCATCTTGTTGTTCATGCCTCCATGCGGCCTGAACTTGACCCCGCTGGCAACCGGGTCCCTCGAATGAAGCCTACTTGTCTTCTCCACACCTGGAGGCCTCACCGGCAACGACCTTTCGCGCTTGTTCTTCACCTGCACCAACACGAGTCAAGCCGCAACCTGCACCTGCAATACTTAGCCAAGAATCAGTCCACACAACGTTGTCAATCACTATTGACGGTGAAAATCCGTCAACCTAGCCATGAGTTTACCTTCAGTGTTGGCATGACTTTTGTACTTTATCCATTGGTACTAACCCCCGTGGTATAACAAGTTCACTTGTGCATGTCGGTTTTGGAGTTTAGTGTTTACGCAGGGTTTTAACGTTGAAAGCAAGGCTTCCGGGATAAGTTCATTAAGCACCTCATGACAAGACCTTGAAGCCCGGTACAAGTCAAGCAATGAAGCGAACATGACTCGGAGAGCCCAAGGACCAAACCCGAGAAGATGATAAACTCCGAGGACCTAGCTAGAAAAGTGCTGAATCTTGCAAGACAAGGAGCTTCGTCCAATTTGGAGAGAAACCGACGACAAGAGCCCACATGCAAAAGGGGAGAGGATCTAGAAGACACGGGAAGCAACACCGGGCGAAGGAGGACATGAACTGGGCCGAAACAGGCCCAGGCCGGTTGACCCAGGCCGGCCGGCCCAGCCTGTTTCGGAGCCTAATCGGCCTCCCCTTTGACCTAGTTGCATCTCGGGTTATTTATAGCCCCCTGACCGAGAGCCACGCATCAACCAATTCGTCATCCGCCGCCGAGGAGCAAAGAAACTTGAGGGACACCATCTCGGAGATGAGGGTCGTGCTAGTTGTCTAGGGTCTCCCTAGCCGACTTGGGAACCTTGCATGGAAGACCACGTCGGAGCTCCAGAGCGAGGATCAAGATCGAGGTAGGGCCCCGGTGGTGATCTTGTTCATGTAATCATTCATGGTGAAGTTTTTATAGTGAATCCGATTTCTAGCGATCAAGTGCCTTCTCGATGATTTTGTTTTCTTCTTGATTTTGCTTATTCCCCAATCTATCTATAGCTAGATTGCTTAGGGTGCTCTTGTAGCCGCAGTGGCTAGAGGTGCATACCGGACCGACCAAGCGATTTCAACTTGTTCTATCGAACTCGCCCTAGACTATCCGCATGAGTAGGGATACGTTGTGACAGAACAGGGGTTCCGAAAGGCGGGTGTTTTCGGAGTCGGATGGAAGGCCACGATTTAAAGATGCTTTTAATGAGATTCGCTTTTCTATCTTCATCTATCTTGTTTGGAGCTACAACATAAGCATGATCTAGACTCTCTAGATCGGTTATCTCTTGCTTTCTCTTGCTACCTCTTTATTAGATTAGATTAGATTAGATTAGATTAGATTAGATTAGATTAGATTAGATTAGATTAGATTAGATTAGATTAGATTAGATTAGATTAGATTAGATTAGATTAGATTAGATTAGATTAGATTAGATTAGATTAGATTAGATTAGATTATATTGGATTAGATTAGACTGGATTAGATTAGATGTGTTTTCTTTATGAGTTAGTAGATTAGATGCAACTTGTCTTCATAAGATAGCTTACCTTGCTTTACTAGATTGAATCCTTGCGTTGCACATTGTTCCACGGATTCGATACCTTGGATTCACCACTCGAGGGAAGAAGGGTCCCTTGACTACGACGAGAGACTTGTCCACTTGCAAGTCTAAACGAACTTTGATACAACTATTAACCGTCAGCAAGCCCCTTTTTCTGGCGCCGTTACCGAGGAACAAGCAATCAAGATCCAATCTAGTATCGCTTATATTTCAGTTTTTCTTTTGATTTTCTTTTGCATCTCTTAAGTTTGATCATCCTCAAAAGAAAAAAATCAATCTAATCTAGTTTTGATTAACCCTAATTTTTCTTTTTAGATTTTTGCTTTATTGCTAACCCTAACCGGAGATGGTTGGCTACCTCTCCAAGAAACCCAAACTTTTTTTGTGGATGATCCAGGAAAACTTTACAGGCAAAGGGGACGTGCAACACAAGCTAAAGGGTTGGAAACCCTAGATCCAAAAGCCAAAGTCGAAGGACCGTCGGAATCTCCAAGGGAATCACCACCTCCAAGTCCAAAGTCAAGAGGAGGATGGAGAAGATGGAGATAGAGAAAGAAGCTCAACACCTAAAGGCTGCCAAGGCAAGATCCACATGTGAGGTGTTCATCGTGATGAAGATGCTAGAGACGCAAGTGGGACAACTTGCCGGACAACCGATGGGTGACAAAGAAGAATTTCCGAGACAACTCCAAGGTCCCAAGACGGCGAAGTCTACTCAAACTCATTCGGGAGAGATGAAGGATCACACTAAGAAGATCACGATCGAAGGACCGGAGTTTGAGATGCCGAGCCACTACATGAAGGAAGTTGTTGCATCCGTCAAGACCAAAGGACAAAGCCAGCCTGTGAAGACCAAAAATACGACTAAGCCGAAGAATAAGCCCGTGCCCAAGAAGGTGCGGAAGTGGGTACCCAAGATTGCAAAGCCTGCAAAGAGCGTTGATCCGAAGTAATCAAGTGAAGAAGTCTAGCCATGGACTATAAAGGAAGCGCTAGGCGGGAGGAAACCCGTTTCGTCGAGTCAAGAATAAGCTACCGGGAGGACAACCCGATTCCAGGTTTTTCAAGTCTTTTTTAATAATTTAGTTTTTGAATTTTACTATGCAAAACATTAGACTTAGAATGGTTGAACAATGTTAGAGACATAATTCTTGGATGAATATTTTTCTTTGTCATAAACCCTTTGCATGAACTCTCCTATGTGTTTGTTCGTTCTTTTTAGAGAAACCACAACCAAATAATTTCAGAACCTAACTCAACCCTTCACCCTCATTATGGTGCTGTGGTTGACTTACTTTTTCATGCTAAAAACACACGAGTAGAGCCACGACTTATACCTAGGTGTTAATTAAATTTCAGCACGTGGTAGGACTCGCGTGAACCTAGAAACTAAACTTTTTGTTGGTTTAAAAATCCTTATCCTTGGTTTCTCTAAGATTAGATTTTCTCTAAGCCTCATTTAATTATGTTTTATTCAGAATCTTTTCTCATTTAGCCAAAATTAGAACCTAAACCAATGCCCCCATGATCAAGCCGGGAAAAGTTTGCTCTCAACCAATGAAGGTAAACTATACCGGTGAGACCGATATCAATGTAGTCGGAAAATATTTTTGACTTACAATTGTTTTTAATGGTTTAAAAACTTCTCTAAATTTATGCTTGAGTTCTTGCATGGCTCTGAAAAATATTTTTAAATTTCGAAATTAGAGGGGTGCTTAACCTTAAACACACTTAAAGGGGGGCAATCTAGTTTGAATTAATCATGCATGCACCATTGGATACTCTTTCATCAACTTTCACCAATTCCACATGCAAAGGACAAGCATGGTGGGCAGCAAGCATAAACTTTGCAGGAATTTCATGGTGGCATGTGAAGCAAGTGGAGCAAGGGAGCATGGACATGACTCAAGGTATGAAGCATCAAGTGGAAGGACCAATGATGCAAGAAAAGGAGTGGACGAGAGCGTTTGGGCGGTGCAACTCATGGAGCATGCGGGCAGGAAAGTTGTAGAGGCGAAATGATCGTGCTGGAAGAAAGCCGAGGCGGGGAGGAGCACCACGCCACCCAGGCCGGTCGGCCCATGCCGGCCGGCCTCCCCTACTAAGGAGCCCCCCCCCCCCGGCTCTCGTTTTCTGCAGGTAAGCTTCCCTCTCCTTCCTCAGTTTGTGTGTTCAAGTTTGTGTGCCCAGAACCTCCGTAGACATAGCCAACCTTCCCAAGCTTGATAGCTCAAAAAAAAATCCACACCCTTAATCCACTCAAAGTCCACATCCCGAAGTAAGATTTTAAGTGCCTAGTTACCGGTTGCAACCCAGAGTTTTGGTGGAGAGAAGAGTGCAGCAATCATGGAAGAAAACTACAAGCCTTTTCACCAAAAAAGAAGGGATCATCGTCATCTAAGCCATCATCGACAACCTCTTCGAGGAGGCACTCGGTTTCCGAGTCTCCTCGGAGTATGGAGGAGGACACAGCACCACCGAGGAGGAACCACACTCTTCTCCTCGGTGGCATGAGGGCTACACGAAACTCGTTTATGAGGTTCACCAAACTTCAAGGACATATGGAGGAGCCGCCCGTCCAACCTCGCCACTCGACACGATCATCCCCTCCACCTCCATACGCTCCGCGGTATTCCGAGGGGTATGTCATCTGACGGGGGAGGAGGAGAAGAAGCTCGCTCGCCTTAAGTAGAGGCTTGTAGCGAACGTCGACATCAACGACCAAGCTCTCCACATATTGGGTTTCATACGGGACACAGGTGCAATTCTGTAACGGAGTGTCGGCAAACACCCACAAGGAATTCGCCTAGGAAATTTTCATGACCATGGCGCATACCCTTGATGAAGGAGTGCTGAGTCTCTCATTCCGTTTGGAGGGAGCCCACAAGTGGAGAAGAAGGAAGACACCGTCGGAAGGGTAACCTTGATCAACGATGCTATTTCTAGCACCTTGATGGGGTAATCTCCTTTCATCCATGGGTTGCAATCGATCTTGAGATGTAATCAAACTTTGTTGGATTATCTATCTATCATTTTACACTGTGACCATCATAGGTCTAGTCATGAATACCTTCGCGTAGTGAGAGTACGAGAGGAGGGAAAGGGCGAAACCGTGGTCACAACCCCCGATAGATTAGATTGGTTCTCATGTTCAAAACGGTTGCATGTTCTAGTATCGTAGACCCATGGGCGAGTGTCTCCTATTTTCAAAAGGGAGCTCCGGAACAAGTGGATGTGCATGAAGGCACATGGGAAGGGTTTTTGAGTATGATCACGGGAGGAGACCATCAACAAAAGAAATACTATCCGGAACCCCATCATCCAAGTGTGTCACTTTTGTGCAAGTGGATTTTTGGGAGAACGAGAGAGACAAAGATAACCAACACGGAGTTGAATTGGCTTTAGTCGGCTTTTTTCCAAGAAGCCAATCAACTCCACTCACCTATGATCAACCGGTGGTGTTGTGAGCAACATCGGATTCGGGAGATCGGGTTGTTACCTCTCCATGTTGACTATCTCTTTAAAACCGGGTATTACAAGGAACCTGAATCATCTCCTACCCGGGACTTCCCTAGGAATATATGAAGAAAGGAAAATTTAACTGAAGATGAGAGAGGGGGCTTCAAAGTGTCCTAGGTGAATTTTCCCCTTTCGGAAGTAAGGTTAAGACTTTTTCTTGAGGGGGAGAAGATTGGTTAGAGGAAGGACTTCTTGTGCGGCGAAGAAAAAATAAAGGAGAAGGATTATAGGAGAAGGATCTTCTATGGCCCAAGAAGAAGGTGCACAAAATAATTATGTGCCACCATTTGGAGAAATTTCGGCGCCGCCAAATTACTACGGTGGTGTACCAATGCAAGCATGGGGGAGTGGTGCAGCCATACCCCCACCATTTTTGCGTGCCCAACGTAGCCTTTGCGGAGCCATATGCACACCTTCCTCAACCACAACAAAATGTGGCAACCATTGGAGGATACGCTGCAAGGAACATGCAAATTATTGCAGCCATCCAAACCAATGCAAACCAAATGGGTGAAGGAAATGCAAACATCGCTTATGAGCTTTGACACCTTCACCTAGCACCATCGGACAATTCATAGGAGGAGAGGCGCAATCCTATTATGAACAAGGGTGCAACAGCCAAGACTATCAATATCAACCACCGGCGGAAGATTAGAGAGAGGAGGAGCTTTAGTTATCTTTCCTTTACCCCCTTTTCTTTAATTTTCAGCTTGTTTGCACCTATGTATGCGTAGTATTTTCAGCTTTACTTTAATTTTTAGTTTTCACTTTTATTTTCAGCATGTGTGTTAGTGTTTATTTTCATCATGAATAAATTCACCACTAAGTTTTTACCATTAGTAAAGTTACAAAGTTGTGCCATGATGATATATGATTATAATTGCCGCTTTGTTTATCTTTGTAATTGATTTATGCATGTTTAAGCTAGTGCTCTCTTAAAAATACAAATCTGAAATTATCTAAATGCTAGCTTAATCTTTAGCGGAGGTTATGATAAAAATAAAGACTCATAGTGTTTTATGTGCTCTCATGTTTTAGATGGATTAAAGATGATTTATTTTTGTTCTTAAAAGTTATGCTAACCTTGTCATAAATACCACTTGCGTGTTTCTCTACCTATCCAGAGCCATATAAATATTTGAGTGCAAAAACTTAGCATACAAGGTTTATTTTTGGGTGAGTTATTTCAGGCCTTGATTTCTCTGGCCCGAGACTAAGAAGCTGGTCATTCCATTTTTGTGTATCTATCTTTTTGCTAGCCTTTTTATCCGTGCATTGTGTATCCCCACATCGGAGATCTCACAAACCTCGCCGGATATCCACTCTTAAAACCAAATATCATCTTTTGTGTTTACCTCCTTGACCACAACCTATCGTTGAGTATGGATCATCAATTCAAGGAAGATCGATGGTGCCAAGATTGAATATTTCAAGTATCTCTCCAAAGGAAAAGTATTTCTGGTACCTACCTTATTTATCGCCTCTTTGCTCGAGGACGAGCAACGTCTAAGCATGGGGGAGGAGGTAGGTACGGTGCAATTTTAGAGTTCAAAGGGGAGCAATTAAAAAAAGTTTTAAAGGGTGTAAATTAAAAAAATCAAAACTCCAAGGTGAAAGTCTCGTGACCGAATGAATGACAAGAAAAAATGAATGAATGAAAGAAAGAAAGAAAAGAAGGAGAAATATGAGAAAGAGAAAAAATATGAGTATGCATAAAGTGAACTCCCCGGTTCTCTAAAGTGCATTAGGAAATTCAAGGCTTCAAGTTTAAAAGATCCATTCTCATTTTCCAACCATGTGCAATCCGATAACGAGGACTTCCTTTGTGCCTCGGGATCACTCTTTGCCATTTGCACATGTCCACCTATCTCAAGCGTGTGTATTTTTCTCTTTCCCCTCCTTGATTTAACATTATTTTCCAATGACCTTTTTGACGAGTCTCGGTAAGACCATGAGAAGCTTGTCTTGTTTTGACAACATCTCATTTATAATATCTTGGTAGGACTAAACTTTCCCAAAAAGCTCCATATAAAGCCTACCACATATGTGTGTTATGAGAGGGAAAGGAGTAGAATAAATAGGCTTGAGAGACAAAGATCAGATGAGAGTTCATGAGCAAGATGCAAGGTGCTTTAAATTTGTGAACTTGGTTTAGCCCTTTTTCATCTTGTTCTTTATTTCAAAATTTCTGAGATCCATTTGAATTTTGGGAGCACGTTAATACTTGTGGGATAAGCTTAATTAAATATCTACCCTCCGTAGGGATGAAGGCTAGTACATTATGGAACTTTAACGAATTAAACTTTTGAGAGCATTATGTTTTTTTCATGTATGATCAAGTGCAAGGTTTAAACATTGATGGGCAACAATGATATCCATCGAAGGCATACTCGAGGACGAGCAAGGTTTAAGCATGGGGGAGCTGTTGACGGTGAAAATCCGTCAACCTAGCCATGAGTTTACCTTCGGTGTTGGCATGACTTTTGTACTTTATCCATTGGTACTAACCCCCGTGGTATAACAAGTTCACTTGTGCATGTCGGTTTTGGAGTTTAGTGTTTACGCAGGGTTTTAACATTGAAAGCAAGGCTTCCGAGATAAGTTCATTAAGCACCTCATGACAAGACCTTGAAGCCCGGTACAAGTCAAGCAATGAAGTGAACATGACTCCAAGAGCCCAAGGACCAAATCCAAGAAGATGATAAACTCCGAGGACCTAGCTAGAAAAGTGCTGAATCTTGCAAGACAAGGAGCTTCGTCCAATTTGGAGAGAAACCGACGACAAGGGCCCACATGCAAAAGGGGAGAGGATCTAGAAGACGCGGGAAGCAACACCGGGCGAAGGAGGACACGAACTAGGCCGAAACGGGCCCAGGCCGGCCGGCCCAGCCTGTTTCGGAGCCCAATCGGCCTCCCCTTTGACCTAGTTGCATCTCGGGTTATTTATAGCCCCCTGACCGAGAGCCACGCATCAACCAATTCGTCATCCGCTGCTGAGGAGCAAAGAAGCTTGAGGGACACCATCTCGGAGATGAGGGTCGTGCTAGTTGTCTAGGGTCTCCCTAGCCGACGTGGGAACCTTGCATGGAAGACCACGTCGGAGCTCTGGAGCGAGGATCAAGATCGAGGTAGGGCCCCGGTGGTGATCTTGTTCATGTAATCATTCATGGTGAAGTTTTTATAGTGAATCCGATTTCTAGCGATCAAGTGCCTTCTCGATGATTTTGTTTTCTTCTTGGTTTTGCTTATTCCCCAATCTATCTATTGCTAGATTGCTTAGGGTGCTCTTGTAGCCGCGGTGGCTAGAGGTGCATACCGGACCGACCAAGCGATCTCAACTTGTTCTATCGAACTCGCCCTAGACTACCCGCATGAGTAGGGATACGTTGTGACAGAACGGGGGTTCCGAAAGGCGGGCGTTTTCGGAGTCGGATGGAAGGCCACGATTTAAAGATGCTTTTAATGAGATTCGCTTTTCTATCTTCATCTATCTTGTTTGGAGCTAAAACATAAGCATGATCTAGACTCTCTAGATCGGTTATCTCTTGCTTTCTCTTGCTACCTCTTTAGTAGATTAGATTAGATTAGATGTGTTTTCTTTATGAGTTAGTAGATTAGATGCAACTTGTCTTCATAAGATAGCTTACCTTGATTTACTAGATTGAATCCTTGCGTTGCACATTGTTCCACGGATTCGATACCTTGGGTTCACCACTCGAGGGAAGAAGGGTCCCTTGACTACGACGGGAGACTTGTCCGCTTGCAAGTCTAAACGAACTTTGATACAACTATTAACCGTCAACAATCACTCATCACACAAGGAAGCGACCATCCACCGGTCCTCGAACCACACATGGTCCTCACAACTTCGCCACCCGTGACTGGTACGTGGGCAGGTTCTTCCCTACACACCGCTGAGGGTGTTGAGACCAAAGTTGGGGAGGTCGGGGCGACGACCTCTCCAACAGTTGTAGACGTTGACCCTATCAGGGTTGTTCCTGATGGGGCGAAGGACGTGGCCGATGACCAGCCTCATATCGACCTGGCGCCAGGAGGTCGAGAAGCGTCTGGCGCACAGGTACCTCCATCTTCAACTTCGAGCCTGAGGTTGCCACGTCGATCAATTAATTGGGATCACACCCCTTGGCAGGATGATTGGTTCGAGGGCAATGAGGACATGCGGGCTTTGCAGACGAGCATCGTCACCATCAACCACACACTCATTGTGAGTTTCCTGTGATGTATTATCACTGCTTGATTATTTTGCTTTTGAAGCATCGCTGACAACCTTGTGATTTTGTAATAGTCGCTAGCAGAGAGGGCCAAGGGCCGGGCTGACCAGCTGCGACATGCCGAGGAGAAGGAACAACGTATTGCCGACCTTGAGCGAGAGCTCAGGGAGGTTCATGAGGCGGCAGCCGCCGACAAGAAGAGGCTTGAGGACAAGCTTGCTAGGGAAAGGCGCAAGGCCGTGGAGGCCACTGCGCAGTTTAACGCTGCGGCTACTGTTGAGTTTTAGTCTTTGTCCTTTTTGAATAGAAGGTCATTAGCTGTCAGCTAACTGTTGTGTGTGCAGATTTCCATAACTGCGAAGAAGAGCTGAGAAATGCTCTGGCGACCTACAGGAGCAAGATTCATGGCCTGGAGGGCAAGGTCTGGGAGATCGAGGCTGGAGGCCTGGAACTCAAGCGGGCGATGAAGGAGGCCACTGAGAGTGAGTACACCATATCTCAAAAGATGGCTTATGAGACCGCAGCTCATCAAGGCCATGAAGTCGAGTTCGAGGTTGTTTTGAAGTCATTGCAGAATGACCAAATCACCATTGCAGGGTATGAGGTGGAGCTGAATGACCTCAAGGGTGCTGCCAATTATGCAGTGTCTTGCGTACCAGTTCTAGAGAAAGGGGATCAGTAGCAGACCATCATTGATCGCCTGGTAGACACTCCAAACAGGCTGTTGCTTTTATTGAAGGCAACTGGTTTGGCGGCTGCGACTGATGCGTTGGTGAGAGTCAAGTCCCACTATCCTGAGGTCGACATGACCAAGATCAAGGCCGGTGCTGACACCATGAAGGACCATGAAGCCGCCACCGAGGTGGCAGAGAACATCGATGTTGAAGGCGATGGCGGAGCCGGTGGTGAAGGTGGCGACGGCGACAACCAGTAGAAGCTAGGAGCTGTACCTCCCCCTCCTCTCATGACTTGTAAAAACTTTGAAGAAATCGGTAACGAAGTACTAGCCTTTTGCCTGCGCGAGTTCTGGTTGATATTGCAGATGACGACATTTTGTATTCTTGACTCGCTGACCACTACTCACAGAGAGGCTGGCTTGCCGACCTCGACGGCTCAGCGTGGAGGATTACGAGAGATCGGCGCGCGAGGGAGGAGCCCGGGGCTCAGGTCTGGCGACCTTTCTGATCAAGCATACTCGTGGCGGCAGGAGGCTTCGTACTCATTCGCGATGATGTCCTTAGGTCAGATGACCTTTAGGTTGGCTTTTTAGCCAAGCCCCCGAGCATATCGAGGGGAAGGGATAAAGAGGACTTAAAACCCCCAGGTCTTGCGACCCAGATGTTGGCTTTAGCCAAGCCCCTGAGCATGTTGAGGGGTGGGGTTTATAGTATGAGGAAGGAGGAGGTAGTGCTCAACTCGTAGCAGAGGACTGCTTGAAATACTTTTTATTAATATGAAAAAGAGAAATACAAAAGGGGAAATACATAGCTTGAAAAAAACTAATCTACAGATAGAATCGTTGTAGATGCTCTATGTTCCAAGGGTTGGGTACTCCTTGCCCGTCACCCCACTGAAGTCGATATGTTGACGGGCTGATTACTTCCATGACGATGAAGGGCCCCTCCCAAGGTGAAGGACCGATACGGCGAACCAGAGAGGGGGGAGTGAATGGGAGCCGATAAAAATTCTTCTCGGAGGAGATGGAAACTCCAACAAGATGAACACGGCTTCCAACACACGTCTCCGACTCACTACCCAAGTTGGCCAAGCCCACGTAGCCACTGGAGTGCCACTGGACCTAGGAACCAACACACAACCTTCCGACCCGAGAACGCAGCGGAACACCAAACCTCGAGTCCACTGACCAACACCGATCAGACCGGTGAGCACCACCAGTCAGACCGGTCCCTGCTGGTGAAACTTGGCGACTTCCACTAAGTGGCTCTACACCGGTCAGGCCGGTGCACCACACCGGTGAGACCGGTCACAGCCAGAAAGCCCCAATCACCAAACAGCTCAACCGACCTCCAAACTGACCCAAACTCGAAACAGCCCCAACACAGGACAACAGCAAACACACCTAGACGTTCACCCGAGCAAAAACCCACCAGGGGTTGCACCGGTCAGACCGGTGTAGCCTGGGCAGCTCGGGATGAACAGCACCCGCGGGTCAACTCCCCCAAATCCAAACTTCGATCTCCCGAATCGCTCCACGGACTTGAACAAGACTTTGGGGATAATAGGAACACCTCATGAGGAGTCTATAGCCAAGTTTAATCCCACCAAAACTTGTCCAAAAAGGAGGAATCGAAGAAATCCCGCCAAGAACACCTCTAACCCTAGAACTCGGAAAACCCCAAAATCGAGCCCCTTTACTCACGGATTTGGGAGGGGAATCACATCCCAAAGAACCACGAAGGGTTCCCACAAATTTCCCATATCAAATCCCCAAGAGAAAGGTCCTGAAAACAACCCAAGAAAAACACCAAGAAAGGGCTCCGAAAATCACCACCAAGAACAACCGGGAACAACACAAAAAGGCCTTGAGGAACCACGCCGAATCATCTATACATGCCACAAAGGTTCATACAAGGTCTATCTTGCTGCCCGATCATCCAACCCTCTCACAAGATCTCACCATGAAGCTCTCAAGCTAGTCCTATAGAAAATCCTAAGAAAATAGGAAGGGAAAAATAGGAAAGCAAATGAACTAGGGTTCCAAGAGGTTAGCTGCCATCCTGTCACCTCATGGGTTATATGGAGGCAACCGAAAGTCTAAAATACCCTTTCCTAATAACTAGGGATACAAGCCCCTCAAGGGCGGTTTTGGAAGTCTTCAAGCTTTCTCCATCGAACGGATGCCCGGCGACCGCAACCTGCTTAGCCTCGACGCAAGCCTTGCGATCCCGACGCGTGTCCTCCGCTTCGAAGATTCCGGACTGCGTCGTCGCACACCGGTCAGACCGGACAGACCCACCGGTCAAACCGGTCTAGCGCTGCTACATCTCCGTCTTCGGTTCTTCGGTCTTGGCTTTGTGGATCAACCAAGGAACCCAGTGTTTTTCTCGTGAACCACTGGAAACCCCGCGAACTCGGTGTAGCCTGCGCCAATCGCCACTTATGACTCGGCTCCCACGTAGTCCCGGCTCGACCTTGGTTTTGAGGCTCAACCAAGAAATTGTCCACGACTTCATCTTGCTGTTCATACCACCATGCGGCCCGCACTTGACCCCGCTGGTCACCGGGTCCCTCGAACGAAGCCTACTTGTCTTCTCCACACCTGGAGGCCTCACCGGCGACGACCTTTCGCGTTTGTTCTTCACCTGCACCAACACTAGTCAAGCCGCAACCTGCACATGCAATACTTAGCCAAGAATCAGTCCACACAACGTTGTCAATCACTCATCACACAAGGAAGCGACCATCCACGGGTCCTCAAACCACACATGGTCCTCACAAGGGGCGGAGAGCTTGTGCATGCCGTCAGTCTTTTGGATGCGTCTAAGGACGAGATCGCCAACGTTAAAAGAGGTTTCCTTAACATTGCGATCATGGTAGCGACGTAGCTATTGGTCATGACGGGCTTGTCTCATGACCGTGGTGAGTCTTTGTTCTTCGAGACTGTCGAGGTCGATGTGACGTGTTTGCTCGGCCTCTCCTTCCTCGTAGAACTGAATTCGCGGAGCTCCAAAAGTGACGTCGGTAGGAAGTATGGATTCTGATCCGTAGACCAGAAAGAAGGGTGAAAAGCTTGTCGTAGAGCTAACTTGAGTCCTGAGACCCCAAATTACATGAGGCAGCACAGCTAGCCATCTAGTGGCGTAGTTGTGAGCGTCGTCGTAGATACGGTCCTTGAGTGCTTGGAGCACCATGCCGTTAGCTCTTTCGGCCTGGCCGCTACACCGTGGGTGGGCGACCGAGGAATAGTAGACGTCAATGAGGTTATCCTAGCAGAAGTCCCAGAAGACCGAGCCGGTGAAAGCTTTGCCTAGGTCGGTGATGATCCTGTTAGGCACACCGAAGCAGTGTTTGATGTCTCCGATGAATTTAACTGCTTCTTCTGATGTTACTTTCGCAACAGGTCGGACCTCAATCCATTTAGTGAATTTGTCTACAACAACTAGGATATGCTTGTAGCCGCCTGGAGCGGTACGAAATGGTCCTACTGCGTCAAGACCCCATATAGCGAAGGGCCAAGATGGAGGGATGGTGCGTAGAGCCTGAGCTGGCAGGTGCTGCTATTTGGCAAAGAACTGGCATCCTTTGCACCTCTTGACGAGGTCTTTAGCATCAGTTACAGCCGTGGGCCAATAGAATCCAGATCGGTATGCTTTACCGACCAAGTTCGTGGATGTCGCGTGGCAACCACACTCACCACTATGTATCTCAGCTAAGAGTTGCAGACCCTCCGATCGTAGGATGCACTTCATCAAGATGCCCGTGGAGGCAGCTTTCCTGTATAGGTCGGAACCAATCACGACGTAGTTAGTGCTTCGCCGTGTGATATGTTCTCGCTCCGCTTTGTCATCGGGGACAAGCTGGTCGAGTATGAAGTCTATGAAGGGCTTGCGCCAATCGTCCTCTTTTTCAGTCATGAGCACGTCACGGGGAGGTGCTGGATTTTGGTCATTTGAAGGTAGCTCTGGATTATTAGAGTCCAAGAGCTTGATTGAAGGCTTGTGTAGGTCTTGGACGAATACGCCTGCTGGGACTAGAGCTCGACGAGAGCCTAGTTTGGAAAGCATGTCGGCGGTGATGGTGTTGTTGCATGGGACGTGGTGGAATTCGATCCCCTCGAAGTGGCCTTTGAGTTTACGAATCTCAGCGCAGTAAGCATCCATCGTGTCCTTGACGCAATCCCACTCTTTGTTGACTTGCTCGATGACGACTTCGGAATCGCCGAAAGCTAGTAGTCGATTGATGCCAAGGGACACTGCTATACGGAGGTCGTGGATTAGGGCTTCGTATTCTGCTCCGTTGTTAGAGGCCTTTAATGAATCTGCAGGACGTACTTGAGCTGCTCTCCCTGGGGAGAGATGAGTAACACACCTGCGCCTGCGCCTGCTCCTTCGAGGTTGAGGGCGCCATCGAAGTACATGATCCAGTGTTCAAGCCGCTCCTTGGGAGGCGGCATCTGGATCTCTGTCCATTCAGACACAAAGTCTGCGAGGATCTGCGACTTGATTGCTTGTCTGGGACAAAACTCGATTTCAAACTCTCCAAGCTCGACTGACCACTTGACGATGCGGCCATTGGCATCACGGTTGCGGACGATCTCTCCCCAGGGAAACAAGACGGGACCATGATCTTGTGAGCTTGGAAGTAGTGTCGAAGCTTTCTCGACGTGATCAGGAGCGCATAGAGCAGCTTCTGAGGTTGTGTGTAACGTGTTTTAGTGTCGGCCAGAACCTCGCTCACGTAATATACAGGTCGTTGAACAAGATAGGCTTGCCCTTCCTCTTCTCGTTCGGCGACGAGAACCGTGCTGACCACATTAGTGGTGGCAGAGATGTAGAGTAAGAGTGTTTCCCTCGGTATTGGAGGTGTCATAACTCGTGGTGTTGTCAAGGACTCTTTGAGAGCCTCGAACGCTTTATGGGCTTCGTCGTCCCATACGAACTTGTCAGCCTTCTTTAGTAGCTTGAAGAAAGGAAGTCCTTTCTCACCGAGCTTGCTGATGAAACGACCTAGAGCCGCCATCATTCCGGTGAGCTTCATGACGTCTTTCTTGTTGGATGGCTTGGCCATCTTGCGTATAGCGTCGATCTTCACTGGGTTGGCCTCGATGCCTCGGTGCCCGACCATGAAGCCCAATAGCAATCCGGAAGAGACACCGAAGACACATTTTGTTGGATTGAGCTTCCACTGGAACTCTCGTAGATTGGCAAAGGTTTCTGTTAGGTCGGCGATGAGCTTGTCTTCCTCTGTAGTCTTGACGACCACATCGTCCACATAGGCTTCGACGTTCTTCCCAATTTGGGTCTTCAAGCATTTTTGAAATGCCTTTTGGTAGGTTGCTCCAGCGTTTTTCAGGCCAAAGGTCATGACCTTATAGCAGTAGATGCCATGGGGTGTTATGAACATTGTCTTGTCTTCGTCATCGGGATGTAGGGCTATCTAATGATACCCTGAGTAGCAGTCAAGGAAGCAGAGTAGGACGCTGCCGGCCGTGGAGTCCACGACCTGACCGATACGAGGGAGAGGGAACGAATTCTTTGGGCAGTGCTTGTTAAGATCAGTGTAATCGATACACATTCTTAATCCACCAGTTTTCTTTGGTACAAGAACCGGGTTTGCGAGCCAAACCTGGTGTTGACATTCTCTAATAAAACCTGCAGCTAAGAGCTTATAGACTTCTACTTCTATAGCTTGTTTTCTATCTTTTGCAAATCGCTGGAGCTTTTGCTTGATAGGTCGAGCGGTCTTGTTGACTTCGAGTCTGTGCTCAGCCAGCTCCCTAGGGACTCCAGGCTTATCGGACGGACTCCATGCGAAGATGTCGGCGTTGTCCCTGAGGAAGCTGGTGAGCGCGAGTTCCTATTTGGGGTCGAGGTCGGCCCCGATGATGACTTCCTTGGATGCATCGGGCAGACCGAGGCAAACCTTCTTGACGGCTGGACTTGGGTCCAAAGCTGTGCTTGTACGCTTCTGCACCAGTACTTGAAGAGTAGTTTGGTCAATCTTGGCTGCCTGAGCGACCATGATCGTTGTTGCGGCTTTGATTGCTGAATCTTTGGAGAGCTCGACGGTAGCGCTTTCGCAATTGTAGGAGACCATGATGTCCCCGAGGACGGAAAGGATTCCGTTTGGCGCCGACATCTTCATGATGAGGTAAGTGTGATGTGGTATTGCCATGAACTTGGCGAGCATAGGTCGTCCGAAGATGGTGTGGTATGAAGAGCGGAAGTCCGCGACTTCGAACGTCAGGTACTCCGTTCTGAAGTTCTCCTCCTTGTCGAAGGTGACCGGCAGGCACACACGACCTATGGGGTATGTAGCCTTGCCGGGCACAACCCCGTAGAAGGGTTCATCACAAGCGGTCACTTTGGAGAAGTCGAACTCCATCTTGAGTAGCGTCTCTGTGAAAATGATGTTTAGGCTGCTGCCTCCGTCGATGAGGGTCTTAGGCAACGAGGCCCCGTTAACTATGGGGTTGACGACCAGCGGATAGGTTCAGGGGTCGAGAATGTGAACCCAATGATCCTTCCTAGAGAAAGTGATTGGGAATTCAGACCACCAGAGGTCGTGGATTTTCAGTGTTGACGTGCCCGATCTCTCTGGCGTTTGATCGAGTTTGCCGGTTAGTTTTGATCGCTTGGCGACCACCAACGATGAAGTTGATCTCGCAGTTGGCCTTCTGGAATGCACCATTGGGGTTGCCCCCTTTGGGTGGTGGCGGAGGTGTCCGCTCCTTGCGGTTGTTGCCTTCGCGGTTGTGGCCGTCCTGGCGACGTCGATCGTCATGCTGGTCGTTATGACAATCGTAGTGGCGATCATCACGACGATCACTTCTATCACGCTTATCAGTGCGGTTGTCATGACGGTAGTCGTCGCATCTGTCATCGCGGCGATAATCACGTCGATCACTATCGTCATTGCAAGGATAGGGTCTGCGGTCACAGTAATCTCGTCGATCAGGTCGACGGTTGCGATTCTCGAAGCGTTGACCACCATTGCGGTCGTCATTGCTGTTGCTCCTGGTCTTCTTGGAGGTAGATGGTACCCCAAGGGCATGCTTTAGCTGCTCGCACTCTCTCATGGTATGCTTGGTGTCGCGGTAGAACTGTCACTGGTCGTCCATGACCATATTGAAGTCACCTTCAAGGCAGGTGGAAGGTCTTGGTGGATCCGTCACATAGGCTTCACCGGATCGCTTGCGTGACCTGGTACCTCCGTCGTCGTGATCTTCTCCGTTGAAGTCATGCATTACCGCGTCTTGAGTGTCAACCAGTTTGTCGACGTAGGCCATGAGGTCACCAATGGTTTTGGCATCAGCTTCGTGGATCTTCTCAAACAACTTGATATTAGTGATTCCCTTTTTGTAGTATGCAATGACGTCGTCATCTTTGACACCTGCGAGGGTGTTGCGGTTCTCGAAGTAGCGGTTGGTGTACTCATGGAGAGTTTCGTCTCTTCTCATCCGTACTCTAGCGAGGTGGTGAGTATTGCCAGGACGATTGTAGGTCGCCTGGTAGTTGGTCGTGAATAAGAGGGACACAGTCGCCCATGAGGTGATGCATTCTGCCGGGAGATTGTCGAGCCATAGGGGTGGTGCCTTGCCCATCACGAGAGGAAAGTATCCGACCATGTGGTCTTCATTGCCTCCCGAGGCGTGTGCGGCTATACTGTACATCTTGAGCCATTTACTCGGGTCGGAGCGACCGTCGTACTTCTCAATTGAAGGCTTGAAGTCTTTAGGGTATCTGATCGTCCGGAGACGTCGTGAGAAAGCTGAGAAATTGTTGACCACCCCCGGGCTTGCTAATGGAGCATGATCAGCAGGGATAACGTAGAGGTCGTCAGGAGGGCCATTATCTTTGTCGTACTAGGCGCGTCGTAAGAGCTCCTGGTCGTGCATGATCCAGAGATCTGTAGCTTGGATATGGTTGTTGGCGTCGAGGGGGTCAGGTACCCCATGCTCGCGGTCGTAGTTTGCGCGCCGAGCTATTTCGACTTCATCTCTTATGCGGTGGCGTCGACTTCCCTCTGCATGATCGGCCTGGACCAGAGGAGGCTGAGCTCCTACATTGCATCTTGGATTTGGTGGAGGGTTTCCCTGGATGTTAGCAGCATTGGCTGCATTGTTGGTGGCATAGCCAGCGGCATTAGCCGGGGCGTTTGGTGGAGCATTAGCCGCTGGGTTGTCTGGAGCATTGGCTGCAGCGTTGTCAGCGGGGTTACCCGGCTGCATTACTTCGTTTTCACCTCTTCCTTCTTCAGCCATCGGGTCGAGGGGACCCTGGCTATGACATCGCTGGCGAGGATGCTTCGATCTGTTTCTTAAATAGGAACTTGCCGCAGATCTACTGTATCCCGGGCCTCTTTCCTCGATCTGAGCAGCTGCAACACGGACATTAGCTTGGAGGCGCCGGATCGCTGGAGAATCTTCAAGGTGGTTTAGGACAGTGAGAGTAGCTCCCAAATTGGTCTGTGGTGAGTTGTAAACGTCAAGTCCATCGCGCTCGAAGTCCCTGAGGAGATCTCGCGCACGTAGTCTATTTGCACGAGGTGGACCGTCGTGGCGTCGTTGTTATGGGGCCGCTGGCGCCACAAGTGCTTGTTGCACGGGATTGGCGTTGACCTGTCCGACATTAGCCAGTTGGAGGTCTGCACCTGGGGCAGCGATCTCTTGTTGTCGTCGGACAGCTCGGGCAGCGTTGGCATTTTCACGCTCTTGACGCTGCACGTCTGTTTCTCCGTCTCGTGGTGGTACATCTGCAGAGATGACCAAGATCTGGCGATCTAGGGTTTCGGACTCTTCTCCCAGATAGTTCGGGGAGATCGTTGTGTGGGCGACCTGGAACGCAAGGCGGTCTGGAGACGACTCTTGGTTCAACCGGCGGCGGTGAGCCACGGTAAGAGGTCGGCGAAACTTTTTGAGGACACGGCACTGGCGTGCGGTGTGCTTGGAGTTCTCGTGGATAGGACAAGGCTCGTCAAGGTGATTCCCGTAGCTTCCACGATCTCGAGGGTAGAGTCCAGATTCGATCTGGATCTTGCGCTTCATGTAGCGGGATGCTACGTGAGCGACATTGCGCAAGCCAAGAGGCATGCTAGAGGTGCGAGGGCGTTTGACGCGCTCACAGATTTTGATCGTGTTGGAGGGCATGTCCTCGGCACGATCGATTCCAGTGATCAGGTCGCTAGGGTTGGGTGGGTGGGTCTTCGTTGACAGATCTGTTTCGATCTGTTGGTTGGTGGTGACCGCATTGCCTTCGATGATGAGGCAGGCGGCTGGAGCGGTGGATGTCGTCGTCATCGAGGCAAAGCAGATGTCGACGGGGTTGGCGAGGAAGTCTGACATGCTCTCCAGGAAGATGACGCCGTTGGTCGAAGCCATCGAGTTGCACGAAGAACCTTGACTTACCCCTACCCGGCGCGCCAACTGTCAGATGGTGAGATCTGAACAGCCCACGGGGGTGTTAATCCCTGTGGTTTATTTGTTCGGTGGGGAGGAGTCTAAGGCTAAGAACTCGAAGGTCGCACACGAGTACGCGGAACATAGAGAACACGACGAGTTTATACTAGTTCGGGCCTCCAGAGAGTAATACCCTACGTCTAGTTGTCGGTGTAGATTGCTTGGGGATTGGTCGAGGTTGGTCGTTTTGTATAAAGGAGTCGCCTTGTCCGCCTTATATTGGCTAGCGGATGAGGTCGGTTCGCAGACTCCTAGTCGGTTACGACCAGGAGACCTAAGTCTACGTTACACATCTTACCATATCCCGTCGATCTGCTTTGGGCGAAATCCACCGAGGTCTTGTCTTATACGCCAAGTCTTGAGGTCGTGTTGAATTAGGTCATCTGGGAAATCTTCTGGAAGGTCTACAGAAGGTTGTGTGGGCTACCAACTAGGTCGGTTGGGCCCACTGACAGGTCGGCGGGTCTTCTAGTAGGCCAGACCCACTTGTCGGGGACGGCCGTTAGCCTGGTCGGTGGGGACCCAGGGGTACCCATGTCTCACAGACTTCCAATCTTGGTTGGATTCGATGAGCTTGTACGAGAGGTACTGCTGGGCGGCGTCTTCGCGCATCTAGATGTCGGCTCCACCGACTACTCTTGGGTCGCTGGCGCTCGGCTGCGGCTTCACGCGGAAGAATTTTCTAAATAGCACCCAGTGGGGCTTGATCCCCACGAAGGCCTCGCGGAAGTGGATGAAGACGGAGACGTGAAAGATTCTGTTGGGGTTGAGGTTCAAGTACTCGATACCGTAGTACTTGAGAAGACCTTTGAAGAAGTCGCTCGTCGGTAGAGCTAGCCCACGCTCCACGAACCGCGCGAACATTGGGATCTCGTCGGGGTTCTTCTCCATCGGGTATGGATCTCTCACGACGGCGCGCCACATGTCCATCTCTTTCTCGCAGAGGAAACCGCTGTTCACCAGCTCCAGCAGGTCTTCGGTCTTCGCCTTGGATTTCTTCCGCTCCTTGTTCGGATTCGGGCGCGGGGGAGAGGTCGGCGGTGTTGACCCTTGTGCGGATCCAGCCGCCTCATCACGGGATCTCTTCTTCCCGGTGTCGGTCTTCATGCTCTTCGATGGAGAAGACTTCATCCTCCAAGTGCAATGGGTTTTCACTCGCATTCGCTCGGGGGCTTCTCTGGAGGAAGCAGTTGCGGCGCACGTGGATCTGCAGCCTAAGGCGCGGTGGCAGTGTGCTCGGGTGGCTGACTCAGGGCTAGATCTATTTGAAATGGCTGCGAGTGTGGAGGATGGAAAACCCTAAGGGTTTTGGCTTCTATTTATAAACCAACCGGCGGCGCTATAACGGACAGATGGATAAGTATCGGCAGCTGACTCAGCGGCAGCCGCCTGACTCTTCAACTTCCAGTAGTCGATGCGCTTCATCTTGGGGGCTCGACTACGTCCATTCAATTTCTGGGGTGATGACTAGATTCCAGAGCAACTCAGGACACATTCTACAATCAAGATGACCCTTCAATTCGAGAGGAAGTACACGACTCAAGGCTCGGGGGCTCCGTGCCACGTGTCCTTCGGTTTTTTCTCCGGATTTTGCGGGATAATCTTGGCAGAATTACAGATTGACCCTCAACTTGAACGTACGATTCGACCAAAGGCTCGGGGGCTACATTCCATATGGAATGCGATTCTTGGAATCGCATTTTCCATATGGTTTCTTCTTCAAGACCAAGCGAGTATTATTGAAGACCTTCAAGAGGAGAACTCAAGGACGCTTGGGAACTACTCGAGAAGACTTCAAGACTACTCCGAGATCAGCTGGAGTACCTTCGAGTCTCGGGATGCTTCAAGTACTCTTGAGGACTTTTGGCTTGTAGTACTCGGGGACGCTTGAGGACTACTCGTCAAGGCCGTCAAGACTACTAGAAACTATCCTACTCGACTACAAAGTACTCAGGGGCTTGTCGTATGGACCTCCCTGGGTCCACTACCTCAGTGGGTACCAGGACCGACTACTCGGTGGGCCCCTGGGACAACTCGGCTTGTGCCATACGGCACCTAATGGCGTGGGGCGCAAGGACTACGGTGGAGAAGTACTCGGATAGGAAGCTATACAAGTCCTGTACTATGTAGAGAACTCCTAGCCGTACCCGACTAGTACTCGCTCCTCGAACTGACTTGTAACCCTGCCTCCCGGGCTATATAACCGTCTGTTTGGTTTGAGAGCCGCGGGAGCGGTGCAGAGTGGCTCTGATCCCGCGGGTGTTTGGATGAGGAGCGGCAGGAGCGGAGCGGCTCCCGGCGGAATATTCCCGTGAGATGCGGGTTGGCTCCGTCCGTCGAAATTTGAGGGACGGAGCCGCTCCGCTCATGTTTTTCTCTTCTGTCTCCCTCCGTTTCTCTCTTTCCTGTCTCTCTCCTCCGATGTCCGAGCGCGGTGGCGACGCCTGATGTCCAAGCACGACGGCGACGCCGACGCACGCGCTGCCGATGTTGACCTCGCCGCGCTCGTCCTCGCACGTGCCAACGCCGCCAAGCTCGGCGGGCCGTCGCCCACGCCACGCCCGCGGGGCTCGCGTCCATGCGCTCATGCCGCCGGCCCGAGGCCGCCGGGCTCACGGCGGCCGACGACCTCCCCTAACCGTGAGCTCGTCGGGTCCGCCGCCGGATCCGTCGCGTCCATGGCCGGCTCGGGCCGGCGGATAGTGGGGTCGGTGCGGTGGGGGCGGAGGGCCGGCCGGCGGCGGGGTCCGACACGCCGGATCCGGCTCGCGGCCGACCGGTGGCGGGGGGTGGAGCGAGGGGTCAACGCGGGCGGGCGTGCCGTGTCCATGGGCGGCTCGGGCCGGCGGGCGTCGGGGGTGGAGTAGGGGTCAACGCGGGCGGCGGGGTGTGGCAGAGAGCGGAAGATGAAGAAGATGTTGTGTATGACATGTGGGACCCACTAAACCCTAAACTCTATGACACGTGGGACCAACTAACGGAGTTAAATCTGCCATCCATTCTCAATCTCATTCCTTCAACCAAACAAAAAAGAGGGTCAGAGCCACTCCAACCCAACATTTCCGACCAAACATGAGAAGGGTTGGAGTCGTCCCCAAAACGAGGGTCGGCTCCACTCCACTCCCGCCGCTCTCCAACCAAACACACGGTAAGGTGAGGCAGGGACCCCTATCTCTCTCATACGCATCATCTTGTAAACACATCCAATCAATCCAGAGCTACGCAGCATACAGGACGTAGGGTATTACGCACCTCATGGCCCGAACCTGTCTAAATTGTGTGCCACGTGTCTCTTCCTTCGAGTTACCGATCTCAGCGAGGCCACATTCATCTACCTCGGGTACTCCCCTTGGTAGGTTGCCGGTCTAAAACACCGACAGGGGCGTGTCCTCAGGTCGAATGACCCCTAGGTTGGCTTTGAGCCAAGCCCCCGAGCATGTCGAGGGGGAGGAGTGTGCAGAAATCTGTGACCCCCAGGTTTTGCAACCCATGTATTGGCTTTAGCCAAGCCCCCGAGCATGTCGAGGGGGAGGATTTGTGACATGAGAGAGGAGAAGGTAGTGCTCAACACATAGGAGATGACTGGTTGAAGTAATACTTATTTAATCTGAAAAAGTACAAGGAAGGGAAATACATAGCTGGAATTTAAAAACTATTCTACGGGTAGAATCGTCGTAGGTGCTCCACGTTCCAAGGGTTTGTCACTCCTTGTTCGTTGCCCCATTGGAGGCGATAAGTGGATGGATTGATGACTTCAGTGACGATGAAGGGTCCTTCCCAAGGGGCAGAGAGCTTGTGCATGCCGTCGGTCTTCTGGATACACCTAAGGACGAGGTCGCCAATGTTGAAGGACGTTCCTTAACGTTACGGCCGTGATATCATCGAAGTTGTTGATCGTGACGAGCCTGTCTCATGACAGTAGCAAGCCTTTTCTCTTCGAGGCTGTTGAAGTCGACGCGATGAGTTTGCTCAGCTTCTCCTTCTTCGTGGAACTGTATGCATGGAGCTCCAAAGGTGACATCAGTAGGCAATATGGCTTCCGATCCGTAGACCAGAAAGAAGGGGGGAAATCCTGTGGCGGAGCTTACTTGAGTCCTTAGACCCCAAATTACGTTTGGTAGCTTGGCTAACCACCGGGTGGCGTAGTTGGAGGCATCATCGTAGATGCGGTCTTTGAGGGCCTGAAGGACCATGCCATTGGCACATTCGACCTGGCCGTTGCACCGAGGGTGGGCGACCGAGGAGTAGTAGACATCGATAGTTTTTCTTGGCAAAAATCCCAAAAGGCAGAGCCTGTGAAAGCTTTACCCAGGTCGGTGATGATCCTGTTGGGCACACCGAAGCGACGTGTAATGTCTCCGATGAACTTTGTCGCTTCTTCCAATGTTACTTTCGCAACAGGTCAGACTTCAATCCACTTGGTGAATTTATCAACGGCTACCAGTATGTGTTTGTAGCCGCCTGGGGTGGTACAAAACGGTCCTACGGCTCGAGACCCCACATGGTGAAGGGCCATGACGGAGGGATGGTGCGTAGGACCTGAGCCGGCAGGTGCTGCTGTTTGGCAAAGAATTGGCATCCTTTGCACCTCTTTACGAGGTCTTTGGCGTCAGTCATGGCCGTGGGCCAGTAGAATCCAGATCGGTATGCCTTGCCGACCAAGTTAGTGGATGTCGCGTGGCAGCCACACTCGCCGCTGTGAACCTCAGCTAAGAGCTGGAGACCTTCTGATCTTAGGATAGTAGAGGCGGCTTTCCTATATAGGTCGTTACCAATCACAACGTAGTTGGCACTTCGTCGTGTGATGCGATCTCGCTCTACTTTGTCATCGGGGACAAGCTGGTGGAGTATAAAGTCTATGAAGGGCTTACGCCAATCATCTTCTTTTTTGGACATCAGCACTTCACGGGGAGGTGCTGAGTTTAGATCGTGTGGGGGTAGCTCTAGGTTATCTGGGTCCAGAAGCTTGATCGAAGGTTTGCGTAGGTCTTGGACGAACACGCCTGCTGGGACTAGAGCTCGTCGAGAGCCTAGTTTAGAGAGTACGTCGGCGGCCACGTTATTGTTTCGTGGGACGTGCTGAAACTCAATTCCCTCGAAGTGGCCTTCGAGTTTGCGGATCTCAGCATAGTAAGCATCCATCGTGTCCTTGACGCAGTACCACTCCTTGTTGACTTGCTCGATGACGACCTTGGAATCGCCGAAGGCCAGTAGTCGCTTGATGCCAAGGGACACTGCTATGCAGAGCCCATAGATCAGGGCTTCAAACTCTGCACCGTTGTTGGAGGCCTTGTAGTGTATCTGTAGGATGTACTTGAGTTGTTCTCCATGGGGAGAGATGAGCAACACGCCTGTGCCTATGCCTTCAAGGTTTAGAGCTCCATCGAAGTACATTATTCAGTGTTCAGGCCGCTCCTTGGGAGGGGCATCTGGATCTCTGTCCACTCAGACATAAAGTGTGTGAGAATCTGCAACTTGATCGCTTGTCGGGGGCAAAACTTGATTTCAAATTCTCGAAGCTCGACGGACCACTTGACGACGTGGCCGTTGGTGTCGCGGTTGCAGATGATCTCTCCTAGCGGGAACGATGACGGCACCACGATCTTGTGAGCTTGGAAGTAGTGGCGAAGCTTTCTCGATGTGATCAGGAGCGCATAGAGCAACTTTTGAGGTTGTGTATAACGTGTCTTAGCGTCGGCCAGGACCTCTCTTATGTAATATACAGGTCGTTGAACAGGATAGGCCTGCCCTTCTTCTTCTCGCTTAGCCATGAGGACTGTGCTGACCACATTGGTGGTGGCAGAGATGTAGAGTAGTAGCGTTTCTTTCGGAATTGGTGGAGTCATGATTGGTGGTGTTGTCAAGGACTTTTTGAGAGCTTCAAAAGCTTTTTGAGCCTCGTCGTCCCATACGAATTTGTCAGTCTTCTTCAATAGCTTGAAGAAGGGTAAGCCTTTCTCGCCGAGCTTGCTAATGAAACGACCTAGAACCGCCATTATTCCTGTGAGCTTCATGATGTCTTTCTTGTTGGATGGTCTAGCCATGTTGCGTATAGCATCGACCTTCGTGGGATTGGCTTCAATACCTCGGTTTCTGACCATGAAGCCCAGGAGCAACCCGGAGGGCACACCAAAGACACACTTGGTTGGGTTGAGCTTGCACTGGAATTCTCGTAGGTTGGCAAAGGTTTCGGAGAGGTCGGCGATGAGATTGTCTTCCTCAGTGGTCTTGACGACCACGTCATCTACATAGGCTTCGACATTCTTCCCGATCTATGACTTTAAGCACTTCTGAATTCCCTTCGGATATGTAGCTCCAGCGTTTTTCAGGGCAAAGGTCATGACCTTGTAGCAGTAGATACCATGAGGCGTTATGAACGTCGTTTTGTCTTCATCGTCGGGATGTAGGGCTATATGGTGATACCCTGAATAGCAGTCGAGGAAGCAGAGTAGAACACTGCCAGCCATGGAGTCCACGACCTGGTCGATGCGAGGAAGAGGGAAGGGATCCTTCGGGCAGTGCTTGTTGGGATCGGTGTAATTGATACACATCCTTAATCCACCAGTTTTCTTTGGTACAAGGACCGGGTTTGCGAGCCAAACCGGGTGTTTACATTCTCTGATGAATCCTGCAGCTAAGAGATTACAGACTTCTACTTCTATGGCTTGTTTTCTATCTTTTGCAAATCGCCAGAGCTTTTGCTTGATAGGTCGTGCGGTCTTGTTGACTTCAAGTGTGTGCTCAGCTAGCTCCCTGGGGACACCGGGCATGTCGGATGGACTCCATGCGAAGATGTCAGCATTATCCCTTAGGAAACTGGTGAGCGCGAGTTCCTATTTGGGGTCGAGGTTGGCCCTAATGACGACTTCCTTGGATGCGTCGGGCAAGTCGAGGCAAACCTTCTTGACGGCGGGACTTGGGTCCATGGCTGTGCTTGTGCACTTCTGCTCTGGCACCTCGAGAGTGGTTTGGTCGATCTTGGCTGCCTGGGCGACCATGACCATTACAGCGGCTTTGACCGTAGAGTCTTTGGATAGCTCGACGGTAGCGCTTTCGCAGTTGTAGGAGACCATGATGTCCCCGAGGACGGAGAGGATTCCGTTTGGCGCCGGCATCTTCATGGTGAGGTAGGTGTGATGAGGTATGGCCATGAATTTGGTGAGCATAGGTCACCCAAGGATGGCGTGGTATGAGGAGCGGAAGTCGGCGACCACGAACGTCAAGTACTCTGTGCGGAAGCTTCCCTTTCTGCCAAAGGTGACCGGCAGGCATACCCGACCTATGGGATATGCAGCTTTGCCGGGCACGACCCCGTAGAAGGGCTCATCACAGGCAGTCATTTTGTTGAAGTCGAAATCCATCTTGCGTAGCGTCTCTGTGAAGATGATGTTCAAGCAGCTACCTCCGTCGATGAGGGTCTTAGGCAGGAAGGCCCCATCGACTATGGGATTCGCGACCAGCGGGTAGGGCCCGGGGTCAGGGATGTGTACCCAATGATCTTTCCCAGAAAAAGTGATTGGGAATTCCGACCAGAGGTTGTGGAGTTTCAGTGTTGACATGTCCGATCTCTCTTGCATTTGATCGGAGCTTCCTGTTGCTTTTGTTCGATTGATGATCGCTGACGATGAAGTTGATCTCGGTTGGCGGATTGTAGGGCACCATTGGGGTTTCCCCCTTTAGGCGATGGCGGTGGGATCGCTCCTTGCGATTATTGTCGTGGCGGTTGTGGCCGTCTTGGCAGTGTCGGTCATCGCGCCAATCATCTCGACGATCGTTGTGCTGGTCGTCACGACGATCACCTTTGCGGTCGTCACGCCTGTCATTACGGTCATTGCGCTGGTAGGCATCTCGTCTATCATCACGGTGGTAGTCGTGGTGATAATCACGTTGATCCCTGTCGTCGTTGCGACGATAGGGCCTGCGGTCACGGTAATCACGTCGATCGGGTCGACAGCTACGGTTGTCGAAGCACAGGTCACCGTTTCGGCCGTTGTTGTTACTACTCTTGGTCTTCTTGGACTCAAAAGGTACTCCAAGGGCATGTTTCAGCTGCTCGCACTCCCTCATGGCGTGTTTAGCGTCGCGGTGAAACTGACATTGGTCGTCCATGACCATGTTGAAGTCTCCTTCGAGGAATGTAGAAGGTCTTGGTGGATCTGCCATGTAGGCTTCGCTGGATCGCTTGTGTGACCTGTTTCTGCTTTCATCGTGATCTTCTCCGTTGAAGTCGTGCATCACCGCATCTTGAGTGTCAACTAGCTTGTCGATGTAGGCCATGAGGTCAGTGATGGTATGTGCGTCAGCTTCATGGATCTTCTCAAACAGCTTGATGCTGGTGATCCCCTTCTTGTAGTAGGCGATGACGTCCTTATCTTTGACACTCGCAAGAGTGTTGCGGTTTTCGAAGTAGCAGTTGGTGTACTCACGGAGAGCTTCATCACGTCTCATCCGTACTCTGGCGAGGTGGTGAGCGTTGCCAGGACGATTATAGGTCGCATGGTAGTTGGTCGTGAAGAGGCGAGACAGAGTTGCCCAGGAGGTGATGCACTCTGCTGGGAGATTGTCGAGCCACAGAAGTGGTGCCTTGCCAATCACAAGGGGGGAGTATCCCGCCATGTGGTCTTCATTGCCTCCAGAGGCGCGTGCTGCAATGTTGTACATCTTGAGCCATATACATGGGTCGGAGCGACCGTCGTACTTCTCAATGGCTGGTTTCAAATCCTTGGGGTATCTGATCGTCCAGAGAGGTCGTGAGAATGCGGGGAAGTTATTGACCACTCCCGGGCTTGCTGATGGGGCGTAAGTTGTTGGGATGACATAGAGGTCATCGGGAGGGCCGTTGTCTTGGTCATAGTGGGCATGTCGTAGGAGTTCCTAGTCGTGCATGTGCCACAGGTCCGTTGCTTGGATGGGGTTGTTGGCATCAAGAGCGTCAGGGACCCCATGTTCACACTCATAGTTAGCACGTCGTGCTATCTCCACTTCGTCTCTTATGCGGTTACGCTGACTGCCTTCTACGCGATTGGCCTGCACTGGCGGAGGTTGAATTCCTCCATTAAGCCTTGGGTTTGCGGTGCCGTTTCGCTGGACGTTCACAGCGTTAGCTACATTGTTGATGACGTTGGCAGCGGCGCTGGCTGGAGCGTTTGCTGGGGCATTAACTGCAGGGTTGGCTGGAGCATTAGCTGCAGCATTGCAGTGGGGTTGACCGGCTGCACCACTTCGTTTTCACCTTGCCCCTCTTCAGCCACTGGCTCAAGGGGACCCGGCTACGGTGTCGTTGGCGAGGATGTTTCTGCTCTTGGAATAGGAACTTGCTGCGGATCTACTGTATCCAAGACCTCTTTCTTCGATCTGGGCAGCGGTGACACGGACGTTAGCTTGAAGACGTCGTACCGCCGGAGAATCTTCGAGGTGGTTTAGGGCGGCATGAGCGGCTCCAAAATTGGTTTGTGGAGAATTGTAGACTTCGAGGCCATCACGCTCAAAGTCCCTCAGGAGGTCTCTGGCACGTAGTCGATTGGCATGAGGTTGATCATCATGGTGTCGCTGCTGAGGGGCAGCTAGTGCCGCAGGTGCTTGTTGCCCGATGTTGTCATTGGCCTGTCCAGTGTTGAGCGGTTGTTGACCTTGTTTTTGACCTGCACTTGGGACAGCAGCAGCAAGCTCTTGTTGTCGCCGAACGACTCTGGCAGCATTGGTGTTCTCGCGCTCCTGACGTTGTTCATCTGTTTCTCCATCTTGAGGTGGTACGTTAGCAGAGACAACCAAGATCTCGCGATCTGGGGTCTCAAGCTCTTCTCCCGGATAGTTCGGGGAGATAGTTGTGCGGGCGATCTGGAATGCAAGGCGACCTAGGGATGACTCTTGGTTCAGCTGGCGGCGATGGGCCACAGTCAGATGTCGACGAAGCTTCTTGAGGACACGGCACTGGCGCGCCGTGTGTTTGGAAGTCTCGTGGATAGGGCAGGGTTCGTTGAGGTGACTCCTGCAGGTTCCACGATCTTGTGTCTTGGGTCCAGACTCGACCTGGATCTTGCGCTTCATGTAGCAGGAGGCTACGTGAGCTGCGTTGCGCAAGCCAAGAGGGGTGCTGGATGAAGATGAGGTCCTGTGAGGGCGTTTGACGCACTCGCAGACTTTGATTGTGTCGGAGAGCATGCCCTCGACACGATTGATCCCAGCGATCAGGTCACTAGGAGTGGGTGGATGGGTTTCCTTCAACATATCTGTTTCGATCTGCTGGTCGGTGGTGACAGCATTGCCTTCGATGATGAGGCAGGCGGCTGGAGTGGTGGATTTCGCCGGCATCGAGCCAAAGCGAATGTCGACGAGGTTAGCGAGGAAGTCCGCCATGCTCTCCAGGAAGATGACACCATTGGTCGAAGCCATCAAGTTGCACGAAGAACCTTGATCCTCCCCTACCTAGCGCGCCAACTATCAGATGGTGAGATATGTACAGCCCACGGGGATGTTAATCCCAGTGGTTTAGTTGTTCGATGGGGTGGAATCTAAGGCTAAGAACTCGAAGGTTGCGCACGAGCACACGGAACACAGAGAACACGGCAAGTTTATACTGGTTCGGGCCTCCAGAGAGTAAAACCCTACGTCCAGTTGTCGGTGTAGATTGCTTGAGGATTGCGTATGAATACAAGGGTCGCCTCGCCCGCATTATATTGGCCAGCGGACGAGGTCGATTCCCAAACTCAACGACCAGGAGACCGAAGTCTACGTTACACATCTTGCCATATCCCATCGATCTTCTTTGGTCGAAATCCACCCAGGTCTTGTCTTGTACGCCAAGTCTTGAGGTCGTCAAGGATTAGGTCGTCTGGGGAATCTTCTGGAAGGTCTTCATGAGGTCGTGTGGGCCGCCAACTAGGTCGGTTGGGCTCACTGACAGGTTGGCGGGTCTTCTGGTAGGCCGGACCCACTTGTCGGGGACGGCCGTGAGCCTGGTTGGTGGGGACCCAGGGGTACCCATGTCTCACAGGTTCCAAGAGATGGCTGCCATTCTCTCACCACTTGGGTTATGGTGGCAACCGAAAGACGAAACTACCCCTAAAGCCTAACACTAGGATACATGCCCCCGAGGGGTACTTTGGGAATTCTCGTCGTATCACCATCGGACGGATGCCCGACGAGCGCACCTCGCTTAGCCTCGACGCAAGGCTTGCGAAACTCAATGCGTGTCCTCCGCTTCGAGGCTTCTCGGCGCGCCCGGATCCCATCTCTGCCCCTCGAGCCTCCGGTCTTGGTTTTGTGGGTCAACCAAGTAACCCGATCATTTTTTGTGAACCACCGCAAACCCCTCGTGTAGACTCTAGTCATGAGCCGCTACCCTGCACCGGCTCATGTCCACAACTTCATCTTGCTTTTCTTGCCACCATGCGGCCCGCACTTGACCCCGCTGGCCACCGGGTCCCTCGAGCCGAGCCTACTTGTCTCTCCACTCCTCGGAGGCCCCGCAAGGCCAAGACCTTTCTCGCTCGCCTTCACCAGCACCAACGCAAATCAAGCTGCAACCTGCACCTGCAATTCTCGGCCAAGAGTCAATCCACACCACATTGTCAATCACTCATCACACCAAGGAGCGACCATCCACCAGTCGTCGGACGCTCCAGTCCTCAATATAAATGTCTGGTTCTTTCGCTTTTTGGAATGATCAAAACCATCAATTCAAAAACAGGCATCGTCATGTGTCTTTGGCAAGTATTCAGTGATGATATCCGCTTCCACGGTCTGAATCTAGCCCAGAGGGAGCTCTTCTATCTCCCAGATAAGGCTCTTTTGCTCCCTTTGTATTAGGATCCAAGGAGCTACTAAAAAACATATGTTAGATGTGCTTAACCAAACAAGTAAAAACACATCTTTAGATTCAGAATTACTGAATTAAAAAAACATAGGTTATGTAGCTGAAAACACATCTAAATAGATGAAAAGTATCCATGATTACTAAATTATGGAATCACCATATCGCCGAAAAAATGTGAGATTTACTAGGTCTACATATTACTGAATAAAATTGGAGTGATGCTGACAGGATCATCTATTACTGAATCCCATCAAATGATTACTGAACTTGATCAACTATCGAACTGACACTGATGGGATCATCTATTACTGAATCCCATTAAATGATTACTTAACAAATGATTTATGAAAAAGATTATTTGAACAAACAAAATTATTGAACTAATGATTACTGAACAAAATGATTCTGAAAAAGATTACTGAACAATTGTTTTTGAAAACTTATATTACAGAACAAAAAGATTACTGAGCAATGGATTACTGAAAAGTATAGGACTATTGAATGAATTACTAAATTACTAAGTCTTGTGCATTAGCCAATGAATTAGCCTCTAATTGCTGAATCTAATCGGCAACTGACTCTATAATCGCAGCAGCTAAAGGGACTCTTGACGCTTCTCTTGTTCCAGGATCCAAGGATCTGCATTCAAAAAAAAGGCTTGTGTGAGGTAAGCCCCACCAAACACAAGTACTAGTGTGTCCTGTAGCATTCAACTAAGGTTATCCAGATAGAAAAGGAAAGTGCTTGATGGTGTGAAATTTACTACTGAACTAAGAAAAAGACTTAGTACTACTGAACTAATCTGTTAATGAAGGCTAAATACTGAGCATAAAAAGACAAATGAACTACTGAACTAATCTGAGAAAAAGACTTTGTACTACCAAACTAATCTATTACTGAATGCTAATTACCGAAATAAATTGTACTACTGAACTATGAGAAAAATACATTGTACTACTGAACTAATCTATTATTGAATGCTTATCGATTACTCTTATTAGTTAACTATAAAAACAATTATTCCATTTACCATTCTACTTAAAATCATTGATGTATATATGCTCACAAACCCATCAGACAGAAAACATTAAAAATTTGAAGGAAAATAAGGAGTTGAAGGATCAGATGGCGACTAGAGAGGGGGGAGTGAATAGGAGTCGGTAAAAATTCTTCCCAAAGAACCCGGCCTATGCCCTAGTCAAATCCCGGTCACACACAAGCGATGAATCGAATCACACACCAATCGCCAAGACAACGAGGTTATGGATCAACCTCTAGCCTTAGGAACGATTCCTTGAAGCACACGCGGAAGCACGAGAAAGGAAGGGAGGAATCGAACCAAGAAGCAAAGCTCACGAGCTCGGCGGACCGTCCGGCGGGGAGGGGCGGACCGTCCGCACCGGCCTCGCGGACCGTCCGCCTCGCCGCCGCGGACCGTCCGCGCCAACCCCGCGGACCGTCCGGCCCTACACCGCGGACCGTCCGTTAAATCACGCGGGAACCAACGAAGCGACCCACGAACCACGGACCGTCCGCGGGGAGCACGCGGACCGTCCGCGCCGGCACCCGCGGACCGTCCGCCCTCTCGCTGCGGACCGTCCGAAACTCCGTCCAACCGAAAACCAAAAACGCGACGGATCGAAACGAAAGGCGAGCAAGAACACGAAGAACACGGGACGAACACGAGCGGCGCGGACCGTCCGCCTGGAGGGCGCGGACCGTCCGCGAGGCTCGGACAGAGCAGAAAAACGCCCGACCTCGAAAGTCAACTCACCCAAATCATCATCGGATTTCCCAAACGGTTGAAGCTGTGGAGACAAGGGTTTGGGGACTTGAAAAGCGTCACACAAGGATGCTATAGCCCAAAAATCTTGCCTCCTAACTCCCTAAATCACCGGGAATCGCGAATCCTTTGAGCACCACCAAAAGCTTGAGCACCGAACGAAAACTCTCGAATCGAAGTGGTTTCCCGGCGTTTTAGGGCACAAGATCAATCACAAAGATGCACGAGACATCTATCCATGTTACCCTCAAAGAAATCCGGGGAGAAACCCACTCAAATCCGCGGAATCGCACCGAGAACAAAGGCACGAAAACAAGCACAAAAAGACCACGAGAAACACAACCCCGAATCTTCTATACAAACCAGGAAAGATTCACAAGGTCTAGCATGCCGCCCTAGCATCCATCCCTCTCAACAAATCTCTCATGAAGCTCTCATGCTAACCTAGAGAAAATGGAAGAAAAATAGCTACGAAAATGAGAAAACGGAGGGAGGAAATGAAACCCTAAGTCGCGGAGGAGAGAGAGCCATCCACACACACTCATGGCTTATATATCAGGTCCCGCCGGAGTGGTAAATGACTCGACTACCCCTAACTTAACTACTGGCGATACAACCCACGTAGGGGCATTTAGGTAATGTTTGTGGGTCTTGCCATCGGACGGCCACGCCTTTGCCGCACCCCGCGTCCTCCCGACGCAAGCCATGCCATCCCGCCGCGTGTCCTCCGCCTCGAAGCTTCCCGACATGCCCGGATCCAGTCTCCGTCGTGTTGGGCCCTCGGACTTGGTTTTGAGGCCCAAACCAAGAAACCGTCCGCCGATGGTTTTGTGGGCAAACCACCAAACCCCGCGTGCTCGGTCCGGCCTCCCGCCAAACCACTTGACTCGACCGCCACGGTGCACCGGCTCGATTGTTCATGACTTCGTCTTGCTCGTGTCGCCACCATGTGACCCGCACCTAGTCCCGCTGTCC
Source organism: Cenchrus americanus (assembly GCA_947561735.1). NCBI lineage: Eukaryota > Viridiplantae > Streptophyta > Magnoliopsida > Poales > Poaceae > Cenchrus > Cenchrus americanus. The sequence continues at coordinate 155,166,010 of OX387242.1, read as the reverse complement.
ACCGGGTCCCTCGAACCGAGCCTACTTGTCTCTCCATCTCCCGGAGGCCCCTCAAGGCCGAAGACCTTTCGCGCCCGTTCTTCACACCGCAACAACACGAACTAGGCTGCCGGCCTACACGCGCGCACTAAGCCAAGAGTCGGTCCAACACCCGTTGTCAATCACTCATCACCGAGGAGCGGTCATCCATCGACCACCGGGACGCTCTCGGTCCTCAATCTCCCCCTTGATGAGTGCATTGACAACACACAACGCGAAATGAAATTCAGAGAAAGAAAGAAAGGAAGAAGAAAGAAAAACAAAGAAACTCAACTCATGACCAAAACCGAAGAAAGGCGAAGAAAGGTCACAAGCCAAGCAAAGCACAAACTACACACTGAAAACAGAAAGAAAGCTCCCCCTGAACAAATGCAAGCTCCCCCTGAACATGTGGATGCAAACTCCCAAATTTCAGCTCACCTCTTTTGAATTTTCATTAAGCTCACCTCATCTCCCCCTTGTTGACAATGTATGAATCAAGGTGAAAAAGCAGAAATGCAAAACAAAGCATATAAACATCTACATGAGCTTCTCAAATAGGCCAAACCTAGTGTCAAAGGCTAAAAATGAGACAAAGATCACACATAGGAATCATAGCATAGTCAAAGCATTACCACAAGTAATATATGAAAATACAAGCATGTGACAAAGCAAAATTTTCAGATTTAAGCAGTTTTACCAAAAGAAGGCTCGCTTCACATGTAAAAGCCTATCCATGTCACACTTGAGCCACAAACATGCATACCATTCAAAGATCATACAAGGATATCAAATTCTCAGCAAAAGATCATGGCAAACACCCATAAAGCAAAGCATGTCATGTCAAAGCTCATGAGCCATGTGTCCACTTCGGGGAGACTTCTCCACTGGTGAACATCATGCAACATGTTTTGCACCCATATGTGAAAGATAAGACATTTTAAGCACAGACATGATGGATGGAGCATTTTCAAGCATTTTACACTTCTTTTCAAGATTAAATCATTTCATGGTACATGAAGTGCCTTTGCGGCAAAAAGAAGCTTATGCTCCCCCATGAATGCAACATATGCTAAACATTCACAATGATATTCGGCCTTTGGCCCAAATGCAAGAACAAGGCATCCAAGCACAATCTAAGCATGAAAAGCACATTTAGACCAAACTGTGACATGGATACACAACTACACACGAGTGGAGCATATTTCATCAAAAATTAGTCAAGATTAGCATTTATTTCAAAAGGGGCTATCTCACCACACATATATCTCAAATATTCCAAGAGCATAGCCTCACAACACCATTTCTCCACACATATGACCAATATCTCACAAATAGCCAAAGAAACTCAAATATGGCATATGAAACAAGCTCATCATCCTAAAGTGCAATATGATACAAATGCAACATGATATATGACAAGATGGCTATCCTACCATGGTTTATACATCAAGCAAAGCATGTATATACATCAAAGTAAACATGGTATGATACATATGATACAAAAAGGAAATCCCCCAAGAATCAACTAGAAAGGGCAACAAACCCCAAGTTCCCCCCGCAAGCGCACAAATGTAGCTTGGTCGAGAGGCTTTGTGAAAATGTCTGCAAGCTGATCTTGGGTAGGGACATGGCTCAACACAATGGTTCCTTTTTCCACATTGTCCCTCAAGAAATGATACCTCACTTCTATGTGTTTGGTTACGGAGTGAAGCACGGGGTTTTTGGCTACGCTTATGGCACCGGTGCTATCACAAAGAAGTGGGATGCGGGTGCACTCCTCACCAAAGTCTCTCAAAGTGTATGAAATCCACAACAAAGTCGGGAACAACAACTCGCGGCCGCAACATACTCCGCCTCGGTGGTAGACCGAGCTACACTAGATCGCTTGCGGGAAGACCATGAGACCAATGAAGACCCAAGAAAGCGGCAAGTACCGAAGTAGACTTCCTCTCGACTCGACAACCAGCAAAATCCGCATCGGAAAAACCATGAAGAGAAAGAGTCGAGGAGGAAGAATACCAAAGGCCAAGACCAGGGGCAGACTGTAGGTACCTGAAGATCCTCTTGACGGCCTGTCGATGTGAGGTCCTCGGCGAAGCCTGAAAACGAGCGCACAGACACACGCTGAACTGTATGTCTGGCCTCGTCGCCGTCAAGTAGAGAAGGGAGCCGATCATGCTCCTGTACTCCCGCTGGTCCACTAGTTCTCCGTCCTCGTCCGCATCCAAAGTAGCCGTACTCCCCATGGGTGTCGACATAGGCTTCACATCTTGCATCTGGAACTTCCTCAGCATGTCTTTCGTGTACTTGGTCTAATGTACAAATGTTCCGTCCTTCACTTGCTTGATCTGCAACCTAAGAAAGTACTGCAACTCGCCCATCATGCTCATCTCGAATTCCCTGCTCATCTCATCTGCAAACTTGGCAACAAGGTTATGTGATGAGCCACCAAAGACAATATCATCCACGTATATCTGCACAACCAACAAGTCATTTCCCATGCTTGAGGAGAAACAAGGTCCTATCCACGGTACCCATCACAAACCCTCTGCTCAACAGAAAACCTCTCAATCTCCCATACCAAGCACGGGGCGCCTGTTTCAACCCATACAGAGCCCTTTTCAACCTGTACACCCTGTGTGGGTACAGCTCGCTCTCAAACCCAGGTGGCTACTTCACATACACCTCCTCCTCTATGACCCCATTCAGAAAAGCACTCTTCACATCCATCTGAAACAACTTGAACCCTTTAGCCACGGCAAAGGCTAGAAGAATCTGAATTGCCTCAAGACAGGCCACAGGAGCAAAGGTCTCCTCATAGTCGATCCCCTCCTTCTGACTAAACCCCTAAGCAACAAGTCTGGACTTGTTCCTCACAACCATCCCATTCTCTCCCTCTTTGTTCTTCCAAACTTACTTGGTTCCTATGGGATGGCAATTTGGAGGTGGTTCAACTAACTCCCACACCTGGTTCCTCTCAAAGTTTTCCAACTCCTCATGCATAGAATTGACCCAGTTTGCATCAGATAAAGCATGTCCAATGTCCTTGGGCTCAAAAGTGGCAACAAAAGCAGCATGAGCAAAATGAGAGGAATTCCTGGACCTTGACCGTGTAGTGCGTTCATCGATGTTCCCAATGATCTTCGACAAGGGATGCACTTCTTGAATCCACCGGGGAGCCTCACGCCTCGAGACTACCTCCCCCTCAACTTCAGCTTCTCTCGGTTGGTCCTCTTGTTGCACCGTCATTGTCCATGAAGTAGACGGTCCACACTCCGTAGTGGTCGTAGGGGAAGTAGTGGGTACACACTCAGCTTCAGGCGCATGGTTCTCTCCATCATCATCTCCAGCTTCATCCTTCTCCTCTTCAAAGAGGTCCTCGACCATCTCTTCATCACCTGCACATTCAAAGCCAAGAGAGGTACATGGCATTGTCTCGTCGAATGTTACCTCGCAAGTCTCCATGATTTTGTTAGTCTCAAGGTTAAGCACCCTATAGGCTCTAGAGTGGTTAGCATATCCAAAGAAAATACCATCACTAGACCTAGCCTCAAACTTGTCGAGTTTTCCCTTCTTAAGAATAAAGCACTTGCAGCCAAAGACTCAGAAATTACTCACCTTGGGTGCCCGACCATGCATAAGCTCATAACAGGTCTTCTTCTTGAAAGCTCGCAATAAAATCCTGTTGGAAACATGACAAGTCGTATTGACCGCCTCAGCCCAATACCTCCTAGGAGTCCTGTGCTCATCGAGCATCGTCCTAGCCATCTCACAAAGAGTCCGATTTTTCCTTTCCACGATTCCATTTTGAGGGGGCACATAAGGGGTCGAATACTGATGTTCAAGACCTAGATCACGACAAAAGGCATCAAAACGAGAGTTCTTGAACTCTGAGCCATTATCATTGTGGATGGCTCGAATAGCATTCCCATGCCTCTCGTTTTTCAACCTCACGATCAGATCTCGAACAAAACCAAATGTCTCACTCTTGTCTTCCAAGAAAAACACCCAGGCATAGCGAGAGTAGTCGTCCACCACAACAAGGACATACCACTTCCCACCCACTGAGCGAACTCGAGCTGGCCCAACAAGGTCCATATGCAACAGCTCTGTCGGACGCTCGGTCATGACATCTGTCAGGGGTGGATGGGGAGTGGCTACCATCTTGACATGCCTACACGGAGCACAAACCAAATCCTTCTCAAGCTTCAACCTCGGCAATCCTCGGACAAGGTCAAGACCACTCAAGCGGAAAACCAAATCAAAGCTCAAGTGTCCCAACCGCCTATGCCATTTCCATAAATCAGAAGAAGGACCAGCCATCAAACAACGAGCAGGACCCAAAGAACGAGAGAAATCGGCCACGAAAATCGACCCTCGGGGATGATCATACGGACAAGATCACCTCGAGAATCAAGCAAACGAGACTCGCCGGACTTGAAACGCACCTCAAAACCCTCATCAAGCAAGCGAGAAACCGAAAGCAAATTGAAACCCAAAGACTTCACAAGAGCCACTCTCTTCAACGTTACCTTGTCACTCACATGCACAACACCCTCGAAATCACCCTTCCTCGTCCATTGTCCCCAAATGTGATGTACATCTTTTCATTCACTGGGGTGAGGCTGGAGAACCACTTCTTATCTCTGGTCATGTGTCGAGAACACCCGGAGTCGATCAACCAAATGTCCTCCAAGCATCCTGCCTGCAGTCAGAAACAAGAACGAGAATGAGCTAGCGACTCGACACTGGGGTTAGCACAAAGAAAGTTAAACCAGTGTCGAATCATCTGCTCAAAAGAGGGGTTAGCAAACATCATTCCCTTGCCACCAAATGTCCATGTCCCATGAGTACGAGCACCACGAGGGGGAAAACGTGGTCCGTAGTTCCTCTGGAACCCAAAGCTGCGATCATCTCCCCTAAACCCGTATTGAGGACGAGTAGGAGGACATCCAGCAAAACCACCACGAGCCCGACCAAACCTCTCACCAGCCCGCACACCATCATCTCTCCTCACAAACCTACCACTCTGAGCTCCAACTCTACCAACACTCTTCACACTTCCCACACCCCGTGGAAGTGGCACTCTAGGCTCAGGAATACCATGAGACTGGCGATACCTGTCCTGGTTTGCTTGCTCCCTAGCAAGCCTCTCATCCCTCTTCCTCTTGTAGCAAAACTCCGCAAGATGCCTCTCCTTGCCACAATACTCACACCTGAAGGGGATGGGTTTTGGTTTTGGCTCGGCTTCTCTCTAGGCTTCTCACCCTTCTCACTCACAAACCTCACCGGTTTCTGGAAGTCATTTGTCTTAGGTGGGAATTTGGGTGGATCTTGGGTTGTGTCAAGCTTGTTGCAAAGGTGGTTGGGCTTTGGTGTGAAAGAGTTCTTGGGTGCTTTTGGAAGTGGGACTTGGATGTCTACGATCACCTCAAACTCGGGGTTAGACTCAACACACTTCTCATACACACTCTCCCCACTATTTTCTCCCACTTTCTCACCCAACTTCTCAAAACCCAAACCACGACCATCCGCCCTCTTGAACTCCTCAATCATGATTTTCAATTGAGGTTCCTGCCCAGACAACCAACCCAACACCTTCCTCAAATAGTCATTCTCCTCATAGATGACATCCAAACGAGAAGTAAGTTCAAGATTGCGCAAAGTAACTTCATCACAGCTAGAGCATGCATTTGCAACAGGAGATTTCAAAGATGCTTCCAAAGAACTAATGGTAGAACGAGCATCAACAAGCTTAGCATGCATAGTAGGACATGATTTACAAGCACCAAGCAAAGTAGGTCTAGCCTTAAGCTCATCATACTCAGTCCTAAGAGCATCTAGTTTAGCCAAAGTAGAAGCATTCTTCTCATTAAGCAACTTGATCTCATTCAACCACGCATCACACTCAAGACATTCAACATCATCAGGAGTAGTAGGAGCAAGTTTCAAAGAGTCATTCTCAAGTTTCAATTCAAGCAATTTTGACTCTAACTCTCCTACTTTCTCACTAGCATTCTCAAGTTGAGCCCTAAGATCTTTCCTCATCTTTTTGGCATCTCTTAGCACACTATCACGGTTGTCAATCAAGCCATTCAACCTAGCGATCTCAGCAAGCAAAGAGTCGGGGTCACGATTTACCTCATCCTCCGAGTCGGAGTCGCTGTCTTCCTTCTCGCTCTTCTTGCTGCTTGAGCTATGGGCCATGCCACAAAAGCCCTCAAGCGCCACGCAGCTCAACCCGCTGAGGTTCCGGCTTGCACTCTTCTTGCCCTTGCGCCTCCCGGCGTCTTCATCTTCGCTGCTTGAGCTTGACTGCTCGTCGCTTGAGCTTGAGTCGACGTCGCTCGCACCGGCCACCATCGCTCTTGCCTTGTTCTTCTTGTAGCCGCTCTTGCTCGGTCGCCGCTTGTCCTTGTCTTTGCTCTTGGACTTGTTGAAGTGCTTGCCCTTGGAGGAGTACTTGTCTTCACGCCTCGGGTGCGCCTTGTACTCGTTCACCTTGTACTTGTTCTCCTCCGCTTCCGGCACTCGACGATGAAGTGGCCACGCTTGCCACACTTGTAGCACGTCCCCGAGCTCCGCCTTGCATTCCTCCTCGACTCTCGTGTAGTCGATCAAACCTTCTTGAGAGCAAGGCCGCCTCCTCCTCGCCCAACACATCAAACTCCTCATCCGGAATAGACATAAGAGAAGACAAGGAAAAGCGTCGACAAGTAAGGGTTAGATTTGCCCTTTGATCCGCCCACAAGCGCAAGACTATGGTCGGTCGAGCCCTCATGCTTGGATTGCAACTTCCCGTCAACCTCGGCCGACTTGAGCTTAGAAAAGAGGTCATCCAACTCAATAGTCAAATACCGCCGGACTCCTTGATGGCCTCAACCTTAGCACCCCAAACATTTGGGTCCAAGACATGCAAGAGCTTCAAAGCCTGATCATGCTCGGTGTAAGGAAAATCCTCAACATTAGCTTTCATGTTGTTCACGATGGCGGTGAACCTCTGAAACATCGCATCAATGTCCTCACCGGGAAGTGGAGTGAAGTTCTCATATTGCATCCGGTAAGAGACAAAGAGGCGAGCCTTCACATGGTTATCACCACCGTGAGCAACCAACAACTTTTCCCAAATTTGCCAAGCAAGATTCAAATGGCGAACACGCTCAAACTCTGGATCACACAAGCTTCGGACCAAGTGATCAACGGCTTTTGCATTAGCCTCATACTTGGCCTTAGCACCGGCATCGGTCACCATAAGAGTATGGATGTTAACCGGAATAGCATAGGTCTTGTCAAGCACAATGAAATCCAACAGCTTTCCACGAAGAAAGATCATCATACGAGCCGCCCACTTGTGGTAACCCTTGCCATCGAAGTGCGGCGGACCGCCCCGCTCAACGTACGCCATCTTAGGATACGAGACTTGTCAAAGTCGCAAAGAATCCGACACCAAGCTCTGATACCAATTGAAGGATTAGATGGCGACTAGAGAGGGGGGAGTGAATAGGAGCCGGTAAAAATTCTTCCCAAAGAACCCGGCCTATGCCCTAGTCAAATCCCGGTCACACACAAGCGATGAATCGAAACACAAACCAATCGCCAAAACAACGAGGTTATGGATCAACCTCTAGCCTTAGGAACGATTCCTTGAAGCACACGCGGAAGCACGAGAAAGGAAGGGAGGAATCGAACCAAGAAGCAAAGCTCACAGGCTCTGGCGGACCATCCGGCCAGGAGGGGCGGACCGTCCGCACTGGCCTCGCGGACTGTCCGGCCGCCGCCGCGGACCGTCCGCGCCAACCCTGCGGACCGTCCGGCCCTACACCGCGGACCGTCCGTTAAATCACACAGAACCAACAGAAGCAACCCACGAACCACGGACTATCCGCGGGGAGCACGCGGACTGTCCGCCAGGCACCCGCGGACCGTCCGCCCTCTGCTGCGGACCGTCCGAAACTCCGTCCAACCGAAAACCAAAAACACGACGGATCAAAACGAAAGGCGAGCAAGAACACGAAGAACACGAGATGAACACGAGCGGCGCGGACCGTCCGCCAGGAGGGCGCGGATCGTCCGCGAGGCTCGGACAGAGCAGAAAAACGCCCGACCTCGAAAGTCAACTCACCCAAATCATCATCGGATTTCCCAAACGGTTGAAGCTGTGGAGACAAGGGTTTGGGGACTTGAAAAGCGTCACACAAGGATGCTATAGCCCAAAAATCTTGCCTCCTAACTCCCTAAATCACCGGGAATCGCGAATCCTTTGAGCACCACCAAAAGCTTGAGCACCGAACGAAAACTCTCGAATCGAAGTGGTTTCCCGGCGTTTTAGGGCACAAGATCAATCACAAAGATGCACGAGACATCTATCCATGTTACCCTCAAAGAAATCCGGGGAGAAACCCACTCAAATCCGCGGAATCGCACCGAGAACAAAGGCACGAAAACAAGCACAAAAAGACCACGAGAAACACAACCCCGAATCTTCTATACAAACCAGGAAAGATTCACAAGGTCTAGCATGTCGCCCTAGCATCCATCCCTCTCAACAAATCTCTCATGAAGCTCTCATGCTAGCCTAGAGAAAATGGAAGAAAAATAGCTACGAAAATGAGAAAACGGAGGGAGGAAATGAAACCCTAAGTCGCGGAGGAGAGAGAGCCATCCACACACATTCATGGCTTATATATCAGGTCCCGCCGGAGTGGTAAATGACTCGACTACCCCTAACTTAACTACTGGCGATACAACCCACGTAGGGGCATTTAGGTAATGTTTGTGGGTCTTGCCATCGGACGGCCACGCCTTTGTCGCACCCCGCGTCCTCCCGACGCAAGCCATGCGATCCCGCCGCGTGTCCTCCGCCTCGAAGCTTCCCGACATGCCCGGATCCCGTCTCCATCGTGTTGGGCCCTCGGACTTGGTTTTGAGGCCCAAACCAAGAAACCGTCCACCGATGGTTTTGTGGGCAAACCACCAAACCCCGCGTGCTCGGTCCGGCCTCCCGCCAAACCACTTGACTCGACCGCCACCGTGCACCGGCTCGATTGTTCATGACTTCGTCTTGCTCGTGTCGCCACCATGTGACCCGCACCTAGTCCCGCTGTCCACCGGGTCCCTCGAACCGAGCCTACTTGTCTCTCCATCTCCCGGAGGCCCCTAAAGGCTGAAGACCTTTCGCGCCCGTTCTTCACCTGAAACAACACGAACTAGGCCGTAGCCTACACCTGCGCACTAAGCCAAGAGTCAGTCCAACACCCGTTGTCAATCACTCATCACTGAGGAGCGGTCATCCATCGACCACTGGGACGCTCCTTGTCCTCAGGAGTGGCAGAAGGTGTGTCGAGGGAGGGAGGGTGCCAACTTGATTTCACAATGCTTCTCCCGGTCACTGGAAAGTAGTTCTGGCTTACGACTGAACTACTGAAGAACATAATACCCTATTATTGAAAGCAAATGGTTGTTAACTACATGAACCACAAACCCATAGATTATTGAATTCTCCAACATGATGAAAAAAAGAAAAACTATGACTAGCTACCCATTAACAACCGGATGAAACTACTGTTATGACCGGCCGCACCTTTGGGCGGCGCCCGTGACGTGGCTAGGGCGCGTGCCAGCGTAGGAGGGCCAAGGGCCTAGTCTTTTATTTTCAGCAAGTCTTAGGGGGTTGATTAGAAAGTCGTGTGCTCATAAATACTCATGTAAACTCTTGGGTTTGATTTAAGCAGAAACAATCTATTGTTTCCGGCTTCCCTCAGGGAGCCAGGAAATTCAGTTGCGCCCCGTAACCCTAGCCACCTCTCCTTCTCCACCCTCAGGCCACGCGCGCCCAGCACCGACAGCGCCCCGGCGACGTCTCCGCTCACGCCCTCCAAACCCTAATCATCCGTACTCGTTGCGGGAGATCTCCGGTAGGATCCGTAATCCTATCAACCTGGTATCAGTAATGTCAGGCTCTGATGCGTCCGCTTCAGCACCGCCGCTGGTCTCCTCGGTGCCGCCGCCGACCTCCTCAGTGCCACTGATCTCCACCACGGCAGCCATGCAGTCGGCCTCGATGGGCTGGCTCTACACACTGCCGAGTTTCGCGGCCACGCTCCCCCGCCCCTTCAACTAGTTCGAGATGACGCGGATGCTTCTCGATCAAGGCGCCGCCATCGCTGGGATCCATGAGGAGCTAGCACTTTTGCGTGAGTTCCTCATGGGCAGGCAGTCCCAGCCGCCTCCGCCACCGCTGTAGGCGCCCTCTTGGCGACGACGTAGGCGGTGCTCCCTGCGTCGTCCGCGGCAACGATACAGGAGGCGCTTCCCGTGCCGTCCGCACTGTCCTCAGCCTTGACGCGACGTCCGTACCTGAGAGTGTGCCCATCCAACGCATTCCCTTCCCGCACTCGCCGTCGCCGCTCCCTCCGTGGCTCTTAGGCACCCCCTGGAGCCCGTCTACTCGTCGCCGCCGCCATGGATGGTGCTTCCACCGCTGTCTGGGTCGGCCACTGCTACGAATGAGGGACCACGGGTGCCCCACATCCTCTCCGAGGGTGTCGATGGGACCCTCTTCCCGTCTGAGCAGGCGCCACCACAGGCACCGTTACAGCATCCTCTGGGTTGCCTCCGCGGTCGGAGGGTGCCAGCCAAGCTGTTCCGCGCTTTTACAAGCTGGAGTTCCCGACGTACGACGGCGTCGACGATCCGCTGAACTGGCTCAACCATTGCGAGCAGTTCTTCAGCGGACAGCAAACACCTCCGATGGACTACATGTGGTTGGCGGCCTATCACCTTCGTGGGGCGGCCCAGACGTAGTACTTCACCCTCGTGCAGGACGAGGGCTAGCCCACATGGGAGCCCTTCAAGGATATGCGTCACCTTCAGTTTGGCCCACCAGTGCGCAGCTCCCGCTTGGCTGAGCTCGGTCGCATCTAGTTCCACTCCACCGTCCAGGACTACACGGATCGCTTCAACATCATTTTGTGCCACGTGCGGAATCTCGACAGCTCCAGAAGGCCGATTTGTACGTGGGAGATTGCTGGATCATATCCGTGTTGACGTCGAGCTCCGTGCCCCCGCAACCTTTCGACGACAGTCTACCTAGCCTGGTCGTTTGAGCTCCGCGCCCGCTCCTTGCTGGGGCAACGACCTCTGGAGACGCCGTGTTTCAGCCACCAGTCGCGTCCCATGCAGGCGGTATGACAGCCCCTACCACCGCAGGTGCAGCCACAAGCCGGCGCTCCCCTTCCAGGCGCACAGCAGCTGGCAGCACAACAGCCGATCCGTTAGTTTCGCCGCCTCACGCTGGCGGAACAGTTGGAGCGGCGTCGTCAGGGGCTATGCTATAACTGTGATGAGCCCTTCGTCCGCGGTCATCAGTGCAAGCGCATGTTCTACCTTGAGTCGGGTGACTACGCAGAAGACGACACCCCTCCAGACCCCGAGGCGACCGGGGATGACACGACGGCGCTCCTGGATGCGACCGCTAATGCTTTGGTGGTTTCCCTACATGCTGTGGTAGGTTTACAGACGGAGAACAACATGGTGATCAACGTCACGATCAAGGGCGAATGCTTGCTCGCCCTCCTGGACACCGGCTCGACGAATAACTTCATCCAGGGGGCCACTTTACAGTGCCTCGGCCTCACGGTGTCAGGGGGCGACTAGCTCCAGGTCACGGTGGCCAACAACGACCATTTGCCGTGTGCCGAGATCGCCCGTGACATGGAGGTCTCGATCGCAGGCGCACTCTACACCATCACATGCGTCGGCATCGACTTGGGCTACTTCGACTTCATCCTCGGCGTCGACTTCCTGCGCATGTTGGGTCCCATCACCTAGGACTTTGACGCGCAGATACTCGTCTTCCAACGCGACAGGCACCAGGTCGTGTAGCGCGCGGCCGGGCACGGGCGCGCGCGGCTGCCGCGGCGGTCGCAGCCGCCGACGCCGAGCGACCCATGATCGACCGGCTTCTCCAGCACCACCCCGTCGTCTTCGAGGAGCTGTAGGGGCTGCCACCAGCGCAGCCGTATGACCACTGCATACACCTCCTGCCGGGTACCGCTCCCGTCGCCGTCAGACCATACCGCTACCCCCAGCTGCAGAAGGATGAGCTGGAATGCTAGGTTGTGGTCATGCTCGCGCAGGGCATTATCCGCCCAAGCACATCCCCGTTCTCCGCACCAGTCCTCCTCGTTCGCAAGTCGGACGAGTCCTAGCGTTTCTGTATCGACTACCACGCCCTCAACGCGCGAACGTCCAAGGACAAGTTCCCCGTCTCGTTGGTGGTCGAGCTCTTGGATGAGTTGCACGGTGCCCACTACTTCACAAGGCTCGATCTGCACTCGGGCTACCATCAGGGTGCATGTTCATGGGGGACATCGACAAGACGGCGTTTCGCATCCACCATGGCCACTACGAGTTCCTCATCATGCCATTCGGTCTCTCCAACGCCCCGACCACGTTCCAGGCCCTGATGAACAACGTGTTACGCCCCTACCTGTGGAGGTTCGTTCTGGTATTCTTTGATGATATTCTCATCTATAGTTCATCGAGGGCAGAGTATCTCCAACACATCAGCATCGTCCTCAATGAGCTCCGGGCGTACCAACTGCGTCTTAAGCGCTCGAAGTGCCCATTCAGGGCGTCTTCGGTGGCCTATTTGGGCCACGTCATCTCCGCGGCGGGGGTCACCATGGACGCAGACAAGGTTGCGGCGGTCTCCGCTTGGCTGCAGCCTCGTTCTCACTCGTGGCCTTCGCGGCTTCCTGGGGCTCGCCGGGTACTACAGGAAGTTCATCCGCGACTTCGATCTCATTGCGGCGCCGCTCACTCTCCTACTGCGCTGCGACACCTTCGCATGGGACAAGGAGGCGGAGGACGCGTTCTAGGCACTTAAGCGCGCCCTCACGACGGGACCCGTCCTCCAGATGCCGGACTTTGACAAGCTCTTAATCGTCAACTGCAACACGTCTGGTGTCGGGTTCGGTGTTGTGCTCCACTAGGGCGCCAGACCCGTCGCTTTCTTCAGCCACCCCTTCGTCGCGACCTTTGAAGTTGGCGGCTTATGAGCGAGAGCTCATCGGCCTGGTCCAGGTCGTGCGCCACTAGCGCCCCAACTTGTGGGGATGTCAGTTTCTCATCCGGAATGACCACTTCAGTCTGAAGTACCTACTGGACCAGCGCTAGTCTACCGTGACGCAGCACCAGTGGATCAACAAGCTGTTCGGGTTCAACTTCGCAGTGGAGTATCGACCAGGATGGCTTAACACGGTGGCCGACGCACTCTCTCACTGAGACGCCGAGCACGCCCCGGAGGTCGCTGCCGAGCGCGTTATGTGTGTCTGCTCGAGCCCGACCTTCGCCTTCCTCGATGATGTCCGTGAGGCGACGACACGGGCGCCCAACGCACAGGAGATGTTGAGGCGCCTGGGGGCCGGCGAGCTCTAGGCGCCATGGCGTTTTCACAGCGGCCTCCTCCTTCATGGAAGACGTGTCTTCCTCCCCGACCACGACGACTTGCGCCACCAGGCGTTGCAGCTGGCGCACTCCGCAGGCCACGAAGGGGTCCAGAAAACCCTACATTGCCTGCGCTCGGACTTCTACATCCCAGGCGACCGGGCACTGGTGCAGTCATGGGTGCGTACATGCACCACATGCCAGCGCAATAAGACTGAGACACGCCAGCCGGCCTCGTGCAGCCACTCGAGGTGCCCTCCCAGGTGTGGGCGGACATCTCCATGGATTTCATCGAGGGCCTACCCAAGGTGGTAGGCAAGTCGGTGATCCTGACGGTCGTTGATCGCTTCTCGAAGTATGCCCACTTCATCCCGCTTGGCCACCCCTACATTGTGACATCGATGGCCCGGGTGTTCTTCGACGACATCATTCGGCTCCACGCGTATCCCTCCTCCATCATTAGTGACCGGGATCCCGTCTTCACTGGCAACGTGTGGCGCGACCTATTTGGCTTAGCAAGTGTCAAGCTCAGCATGAGCACTGCGTTTCACCCGCAATCGGAGCCAGTCTGAGGTGGTGAACAAGGTGATCGCTATGTATTTGCGCTGTGTTACAGGTGATCGGCCGCGTTCGTGGGTGGATTGGCTTTCGTGGGCAGAGTACTGCTACAACACCTCCTTCCACATCGCTCTCCGCGCCACCCCCTTTGAGGTTGTCTACGGGCACCGATCATACCCTACATGTTCGGGGCGGCCAAGACGGAGGCGGCTGACGCACTCCTCCGCAGTCGCGACGAGATGTCAGTGAAGATGTGCCAGCAGCTTCTACAGGTGCAACAGCTCTCCAATAAGTACTACGACGCCAAACATCGTCACTTGGAGCTCGAAGTCGGTGACTGGGTCTGGCTGCGCCTCCTCCACCAGACTGCGCAGTCGCTGGATCCGCAGGCCCGACAAAAGCTTAGTCCCTGCTACACTGGGCCGTTCCAGGTGTTGGAACGCGTCGGCAAGGTCGCCTACCGTCTCTAGCTTCCTGACGGTGCCCGGATTCATGATGTGTTTCACGTGGGGCTGCTCAAGCCTCATCGCGAGGAGCCGTCGTCTACGCCTGGGGTTATGCCGCCACTACTCCATGGCCGCATCCTTCCGGATCCGGAGACTGCTGTACGCGCCGAGCAGTGGCGTGGGGTCTGGTACATCTGCATCAAGTGGCGCGGGCTTCCCGACGAGGACGCCACGTGGGAACAACTCGAGGAGTTCCGTGGCCACTACCCCGACTTCCAACTCGAGGACGAGCTGTTTGTGCAGGTGGGGAAAGATGTTATGACCGACTGCACCATTAGGCGGCACCCGCGACGTGGCTAGGGCGCGCGCCGTCGTAGGAGGGCCAAAGGGGTGCATTTTACGTAACAAATGCACAGACCCCATCTGAAGCAACCAACCACTTCGACCTGAACCAGCCAACTCGAAGTCTCGAACCAACAAGCCACCAACGAGTCAACCTTCCTTCTTTACTACCTTCCTCACCGCGAGCGCAAGTCGCGAGCTCGCGGAGCGACGAGTGCGAGGAAGATGTGGGTGAAAGCGAGCGCTCGGGCTTGTACGAATCGCTCTCAATTTCATGTGGAACCGCTCGGGAGTAGCGAAGCGCTCGGGAGTAGCGAGCAGGGAGCGGCCCGTCGACGGCCTCCGCGCAATGGGGCTCGAGCGCCTCACCGGCTGTCGTTTCCCCACGACAGGTCGCGCCACCACGGAGAGGCCGAGCCCTGCCGACCGTCGTGTCGCGCTAGTGCCTGGTGGCGTGCTGTACAGCGGGCGCGCTGGAGGACGGGTTAGTCGGGCAAGGCACTGACACCGGTATGGAGGCACAGAAGGAAGCTTACTAGGGGTGAGGGGCCGCACTGGTGCGGCGGCGTCGATGGACCACCACGCGTTGGGCGTGGTCCGGGGCCGGACAGACGAGGTCTCGTTAGCCTTTTTCCGACCTGATGCGATCAGCTCATCGACTCCCGAGGCACAAAATTGTTGGCCATCAGCAAATCTATCAGGAATCTGAGCCGTGGTGCATCCGAAGATGCTTGCTATTAATCCTTCAAAGTTGTTTTCTGCCACTGCTAGTTGAATATTGAAGACTGCGCATCATTCCAGGCAGGGTGAGGAGCCGCACGAGCACTCGTGGCGTCGGTGGAACGGTGCGAGGCGTCAATGGCCCCATGAGCTCGCTGTAGTGGATAGTGTGGCATGGCCACAACCGTGGATGCGGGAGCTGGATTGCAGTAGAACAGAGGAAGCAGGGCCGTCCCCGCAAAAAATCAGGGCCCTGTTCACACTCTAAAGTGACGTAAAATTGGAAGTATGATAGTGGAGCCCACAGCTGACGAGTGAGACCCACCACTAATTTTGTCTACCGGGTGTTAAACATCATTCATCCCATGCGTTATAATTTTTTTACATGAACTAAACTAACAGGTTGCACCTTCGATTGCACACAATCGTCACCTGAGGCGCTAATCACCTACAAGTAGGTGCTCCAATTATAATTAAAATAATAATCAAGTTACAAGTAAACTATAAAGGAACGCTATTGGGGTAATAATTAAATTCCAACTGGGACAATTGCAACACCTAACCGCTACCAATTATAATTTTTATTACCTTTTCAGATGAATTGCAGCTCAACGAGCACTCCAATTACAACATGGCAAGAACTTCAATTGCAACTCCTCAAGTACTTCAGTTGCAAGTCTGGACATGTAATCTTTTATTATTTGTATTAGATGAATCGCAACTCAACAAGCATTTCAATTGTAACTCCTCGAGAACTTCACTTGCAACTCTAGTCATGTAATTTTTATAAATTTTTATCAAACGAATTGCAACTCAACAAGCACTCCTGTTGCAACATGGTAAGCACTCCAATTGCAATTCCTCGTGCACTTCAGTTGCAACTCTGGACATGTAATTTTTATAACTTTTATCAAACGAATTGCAACTCATCAAGCACTCCGGTTGCAACTCGGCAAGCACTCCAATTACAACTCCTCAAGCACTCAGTTGCAACACTCAAATTGGCACTAAGAGCGGAGAAAAAATGTACATAGAACGAAAGAAAAAAATCAATCGGTGCTGAGGTGATAATGTTGTCTAATTACAATATTAAATATAAACAAATTACAACTTAGGTAGTAAGCTAGTTACTATGTCGTCAAAAAGGAAAAATGTATAGTGCAAACCACTCACTAGGTGAAATCCTTCAAAACTCAGTATTTGCAACTCGGAGTGCACATCGATTGCAACTCGAACCACTGTCTGGTTGCAACTGAAGGGGTAGTACAATATCCGGCGGAAGCACTCAGTGTTTGCAACTCGAAGCATTGTCGAGTTGCAGCTGAAGGGGTATAGTATCAGGCGGAAGCACTCAATATTTGCAACTTGGAGTGTACATCGATTGCAACTCGAACCACTGTCGGATTGCAACTGAAGGCGTAGGCGGAAGCACTTAGTATTTGCAACTCGGAACATATATCGATAGCAACTCGAACCACTATCGAGTTGCAAATGAAGGGGTAGTACAACATAAGGCGGAAGCACTTAGTATTTGCAACTCGGAGTGTATATCAGTTGCAACTCAAATCATTGTCGGGTTGCAAATAAAGGGGTATAGTATCAGGCGGAAGCACTTAGTATTTGCAACTCGGAGTGTACATCGATTGCAACTTGAACCACTGTCGGGTTGCAACTGAAGGGGTAGTACAATATCAGGCGGAAGCACTTAGTATTTACAACTCGGAACATATATCAATTGCAACTCCAACCACTATCGGGTTGCAACTGAAGTGGCAGTACAGTATCAGGCGGAAGCACTCATTATTTGCTACTCGGAGTGTACATCGATTGCAACTCGAACCACTGTCGCCACTGTCGGATTGCAACTGAAGGCGTAGGCGGAAGCACTTAGTATTTGCAACTCGGAACATATACCGATTGCAACTCGAACCACTATCGAGTTGCAAATGAAGGGGTAGGACAACATAAGGCGGAAGCATTAGTATTTGCAACTCGGAGTGTATATCAGTTGCAACTCGAATCATTGTCGGGTTGCAAATAAAGGGGTATAGTATCAGGCGGAAGCACTTAGTATTTGCAACTCGAAGTGTACATCGATTGCAACTCAAACCACTGTCGGGTTGCAACTGAAGGGGTAGTACAGTATCAGGCGGAAGCACTTAGTATTTGCAACTCGGATTGTATATCAATTGCAACTCGAACGACTGTCCGGTTGCAACTAAAGGGGTGGATCCATGCTATAAAGTTTCTATTTTATTTTATCACCACGCATGCTCTCGTGACATGTTTGCAACCATCCATTGTTGGTCATGGTTATTTTTGATGAGATCACGGGTCTTGAAAACTTGTTTTTAGTTTATTCCATCACCACGCAGCCCTCGTGACAACAAATGTACCCCCTAGTGACACTAGTGCACCCGTGGACCTGTCCGACCACACCAATTGCAACACAAGATGATGGTCTATTTCAGCAAGTTGTATTTACGAGTTGCAACTTGGATTCTGGAAATCATGTGCAAAGTGTGTTCTACTGATGCAGTCTAGTTGCAACAATAGACCCAAACTATTGCCACTGTAGCAGAAATAATAGAGGCTGACCAGAAATAATCATCGATTGACAGTTTGGGCTATCTGGATCCACCAAGTAAAAAAACACGCCACCAGAACCACGAGCGTACAACTTCATGCCCACATGACCACATCCACCAACCGAGCAAGCTGCTCCCAAGCTTATCTGCAATTCTGCATCTCGTCGCTAAACAGTCAATACACGCAAGCATGCGAGCAAGCACGACTCCAGTCTCCAGGCCCCCAGCAACTACGCGCGTGAGACGGTGAGAGGACAGCACCAGCAGCGGCTCCGACCGTCCAGCGGCAGGACGCGCGAGGGCAAGCCCGAGTTCTAGAGTTCTGGCAGTTGTGCATGTGGGGTAAGCCGCACCCGGCGGACCGCGGACCCATGGCCATGAGCCCCGCACCGTTGCTCCGAGGGTGGTCTGGCGCCACCGATCTCCGTTGGGCGCTGGGAAGGTCGTCCTAGAGCCCGCGTGTCGTGGCCAAGCGCCGCCTCTACCGGCACGGCCGCGCGGGGGAGCTGGCCTGGAAGCCCTGAGCGTCGCCGCAACTACCAGCATTTGGAATTCCACACGCGAGGCTCTTGCTATTCATCAAAGGCTACCCTCCATGCCGCCGCTGCAGCTCACCGTGCCGCTGTTGTTTCCCTGCTACTCCCCACGTAGCTGCTTCTGCCACACCAGGCTCAGCACGCGTCGCCGAAGGACGCCCTCCACGCCAGCTCGCTGTCGCCGCTCGCGACGTTCTATGCTGCACCGCTGCTCCTTGGGGGATGCTTGCCCGGGTGCCTCGCGTCGCCGCTCCCAACGGCCCGAGCTCACCCCGACCTGGCGTTGTTGCTCCCCATGGGCCGAGCTCGCCGCTGATGGCTCTACCGTGCCCCATCGTGCGTGCCCGTGAAGCTGAGATCTGGATCGGGATATATGGAAGAAAAGAGAGGGATAGGGAAGGGGATGGTTGTGGTGGGGTGGGGCTGGATGGAATTGGTGGGCATGGGTTTGGATGTGTAGTTTGGGTTGGGTGCGAGCCGCGCGGACTTGCCGGCTCATCTGGCGCGTCGGTTGGCCCTCGGTGCATTTTGTATATCAAATGCACCCAGGTGCATTATGGGCCTGTTTGTGAGGGTGGCCGCGGCTGGCCTGGCTAGCCTAACCGGGTCGGGCCTTGTCAGGCCTGGCCATGGGCGGCCACCCTCAGTTGTTTGCGTGCTCGCACTTTGGGTGAGCCGAGCTCGACCGAGCTCTTGTTTGCGACCCGGTGCGAGCTCGGGTGAGGGCCAACCGCCACCAACTGCCGAGCCAAGAACATGTTTGGCGGGGTGGCTTAGGTGAGCCGGCCCAAGATAAACATACACAAATTACATCTTAATCAATAGAGGGAGAAGTGTACATTACGATTACAACATCATTAACATCAATAATATCATATATTTTACATCATTGTTTAATTGAAATAATAAAATTAACATTCTATCATTTACATCATTGCCTCGAAACTTTTTTATGTTCCACATGAGGCCGACCTTGATCATACAACAAGGATAAAATGCATACAACATATGGCAACCATGGAAACGTCAAACACATCCAGCCCAAGGTAGAAAACATTGGGCATGGATGAGTTTGACGTTTTGATGGGAGACATGAGAAGGATACAACACACAGATCAAGGTCATCCCTCTATGCATGATCAAATTGAATCATCATAGGCAACCATGGCAAGAACAAATTGGCCTCAGATGAAACCGTGATAAATGGTTCATGGCAACCATGGAGCCGTGAGACAAATCCAGCCCAGTATATGAAGAACATGGGCATGGATGTGTCACACGGTTTGATGATTGCCATGAGAAGTTATGTACATGTGATCATCATCATAGGCAAGAGAGGAGGAAAGGAAGAACATACAACATCAGCCTCAGATGATTTGATATTACAAGCAGTAACAAATGGTTCATGGCAACCATGGAACCATGGGACACATCCAGCCCAGTATTTGAAAAACATGGGCATGGATGTCTCACACGGTTTGATGATTGCCATGAGAAGTTATGTACATGTGATCATCATCATAGGCAAGAGAGGAGGAAAGGAAGAACATACAACATCAGCCTCAGATAAGTTTGCATTTCATATGAACTTGGAGCTTAAGGATAGAAAGCAGCATGAAAGAGGTTCTCATGGCAGGCATGGAACCGTGGGACACGTCGATCCCAGTCATGACAGATTGTCTGGGAATCGACGTGTCCCACGGTTTGATGACAGACATGAGGAAAAGAACAAGTGAAGTTTCACAGCTCCAGTCCCTCACAAGTTGAAGTTCATCAATTAATTGGCAAACAAATTGAATCATCATTGGCAACCATGGCAAAAACAAATTGGCCTCAGATGATTTCATATTACAAGCAGTAACAAATGGTTCATGGCAGCCATGGAACCATGGGACACATCCAGCCCAGTATTTGAAAAACATGGGCATGGATGTCTCCCATGGTTTGATGAGTGCCATGACGAAGTTATATACATCTCATCATCATCATAGGCAAAATAGGAGCAAAGGAAGAACACGAACATCGGCCTCGGATAAGTTTGCATATCATTTGAACTTGAACTTGGAGCTTAAGGATAGAAAGCAAGAAGAAAAGAGTTTCTCATGGCGAGGCATGGAACCATGGGACGGGTCGATCCCGGTCATGACAAATTGTCCGGGAATCGACGTGTCCCATGGTTTGATGACAGGACATGAATAATAGAGCAGGAAAAAAACATGTTCATAGGCAAAACAGAACAGATGACCAACAGCTCCAGTCCCATATGGTGTTCAAGTTCATCAATGCAATGAGCAAACATGATTATCATCATAGGCATTTAGGTAGAAAGTAAACATTGGCCCCAACTTGTATGTTGTGGTGGATTTGTTAATTTCAGTCAATGTTGGATGCCTTGCAAACAAGAAAGAAAGCAAATAGAAAAGAACATTGCAGATGCAGGCACCTCAAATGCAAGCAAATAGAAACACATGATTAATTGCAAACAAAGGAAAACAGCATCCAACTCATGTATGTTGTAGCATCATAGGCCTCAAATCCCACTAGTACCACCACAAGTAAAAACAAGCAGGAATAGAGCAATCCAAGTATAAAGTAAAGCATTGCACCACAGATAATGTCTTAACCAGCAACCCAGGTAAGGGCTGAGCATGGGTAACCAACAGAGGCACCACAAATAAGTTCTTACATGCATTAGTTCCACCCAACGACCAAGGGCTCAAATAGTTAGTCACCCTCCTAAACTAGCATCAACAAAAGGTCGGGTGTGACAAGATCAACCTAGACCGAACAAAAGGTCATCATCAAAAGAACCCATCAAAAGAGGAGAGTGTGGTTAAGGGGGGTGGAGCACATCTATCTTGCTCAACATTCAACCCCCTCTGTGCGGCAAGACCACGGTGCGGGAAACTAACCATAGTAGTTTTTGGCCGGGAAGGTCCTAAGCCAAAGGGTCATATGTGCATCACTCATGTTCACAAAGCTCGTACCTTGGGCCTTGTTGTCAAGAAGGAAGGTGTAAGCAACAATTAGTGCCTCCTCGGTGAATCCAGGCATCTCCATCACAGGCAAGGTAGAGATTACCATCAACATGGGCGGAGTCCGGTCTCCCTAAGAGCTTTTGCTACATTGTTCACAGCATCACTCATGTTAGTCAACATTAGCATCTCATCCTCAGAGAAGTTCCCTCTCTTCCTCTTAGAGGCGACAACGAGATGTCTTTGGTAGGAAGCACTTCAGTGGCTTTGCTATCCCCCCCTGTTCACTAGGGACAGTGCTGTGAGGAGGGCCATCAGCCTTTCCAGCAACACTATCTACTGGCTTCTGTCCTAAGGCTTCACCAGACCCAAGTGCAAACTTTCCAGTGGCCATGGCATTAGCAAATATAGCCTCCATCTCAGAGTAAAACCTAATAGGGCAGTTAAGAAACTCTGCATCTTTGGGATGATCCGCATGGTTGGGCAAATAGGATTTAAGAAAAGGAACAGAAGGTGCAATAGGTAAAGAGTATAGATCAATTTGCTACCTTGCGGTGGCCAAGGTAGTGCTCATGCTCAAGCATGATAGCATGAGTGTCATCATCCCGAGAGAGCACCACTAAGGTCCTTCGACTTGCTCACCCTAGACCACTTCTCGCCTCCATTTCCTCAAGTGGTTGTACACTTGAGTGGAGGTCACGGTCTCCCCACGGTACTCCTTAACGGCTTTGGCCACGGCATTGACATCCTTTTCCTTGAAAACCTTATCGTGTCCGCTGCCATCACTAACAAGGGCGACCATCCTCCTAAGCACAAAGCCGGAGGTGTTGTTGGTCCACCTCATTGCCCTCGCGGCCCCACCACAAGCCCCGGCCCCGGCCACGCCCACATCCACGGGACCGGGAGCGGCAACATCGGCGGGGATTGCCGCATCCGGAGCGACAGCAACACCGAGGTGCCGGAGGGACGGCATCACCGGCACTACCGAGTGCTACAACGGGCGCGAGAACCACCATTGATGAGCTCCTCCATCTCATCAACAAATGCACCAGAGACCACCATCCTAATTCACGGCGAAGAAAGAAACAAAAATACGCGACAAGCATCAAGCACAAATGGGCGAGTAATTAAAGCGAGGAAGTCACACACAAGCATCCGCCAAAAATAAGTAGGAAGTCACAAATAAACCAACATAATTATTAAAAAATGGTCTCGGCTTTGTCCACCAAGTTATTACGGCACCATGTCACACACATGAGTTCCACGAGCGAGGTACAACAACTACATTCAAGAAAATACATCAAGTAGTGTTTGTTCCCCTCCCCTCCCACATAGCATTGGAAATATCATCCCTTATTTGAGTCATGTCGGCGAGTCTTGATCCGGATGTCTTGGGGGCGGGTTGGTTGGATCGGTGGACCCTGTGAAACCTTCCTCTCGCCGGCACAACCGAATCGGTGCCAAAACCTAGGATCCAATTGTGCAAAATGGCACGAGCAACAACTTGACTTGACTTGTGTGGTATACTTGTGGAATGGTTTGTTGTCCAAGATCCTAAACCTCGCCCTTTAGTGCTCCTATTGCCCTCTCCACACAGTCACTCTAAGTGATGAGTGCCTAAGGTTGTAGAGCTCCCTTGCATTAGTGGGCCCTGTTCCTTGGACCATACTCGGATAAATGGTACCTAACCCCCCCGTAGGGAGGTAGGAAACCACTTTTGCATGCATACCCAAGCATCTACCAAGAACATTTTACCTACACAAGACATCTCTTGTGAGTGTGTATGTTTATTAGCCATTGAATATGTATTAAATGTGTTGTGTTATTACCTTGTGGCACGGTGAAGCCATCCACCCCGTCTACGGCATACGCCAAAACGGTGGCATCATGGGCCGAACCCTCCCGGCCCGACCAAGACATATGTGAATTTCAGATCACAATTCACAACCACCATAACATTTTGGGTGGGATCCTTTTTCCTACCCCTGAAAGCTTGTTGCATGCGCCTAGGAACCCTTGCTAGGAAATGAGTGCCATCTATAAAGCCAATTACATCCTAAAAAGTTTGTGTCAGTGTTTGTAAGATATTTACTTTGATCAATGATCCCAAGATATATATATTTACCTTGAAATATGGATTCCACCTATGGCTTCCAAGTATTTTTGGGTGAGTGCTTGTGCTAGCTGGCTTTATCATTTCATTCCTAAGTTCACCCACGGCATATAACACTTGATGGAAATGCTTGTGGACGGTTTCGATGGACCTCCTAAAGGATTGGTGGACAACCCGATACCTTTGGTTGTGCCCTACAACATGTAAAAACATGGCAACTCGCTCCTCCACCGACACTCCTTCTCTATCGGAGACAAGACCCCTGTCTCTAAAAGTGCTCACTAACCCAAAAAAGGCGGCTCTCTTCATCCTAATCATAGAAATACACTGCGAATCGTAGAGTGGTATATCATTTCTAGTGTTACGTGTCCGTCTTTGCTCATTTTCATCCCTAATCGGGGCTAGAGCTATAGGATCGGGCGGGGGGGGTTTCGGATTCGGGGGTTTTCCTTTTCGACCCTTTGGATACAAAGGAGACCATAACAATAGTCAAGGCGAAATTTGCCTTCCTACACGAGATGTCACGGCTCAAAGAAAGATCCATCTACAAGCATGTAAGAATGTAACAAGATTTCGATTTGTACCCGCTTAGGCATCAACATGAATGAGAAATGAATGCATATGAAAAGCACGGCCGCATCTAGTCTTGTGATGCCTCCCGGTGCTATCTTTGGACCACATCATCGACCAATGAACCAAAATAAGAACAACATGATACAAGAAACGAGAAACAAATGAACAACATAGGCGAGTTCAACTAACGGATCGAAAACAATATGGCGAGAACAACGCAAAACGGATCAGGAACAATACGGGACAACAAAAATAAACAGATCAAGAACATGGGTAGTAAACCTAATACATCAAGAACATGTACACACAAGAAACCGAACCAAATCAACAACATGGGTAGTAAACCTATCACGCCAACAACAACATAGTACAACAAACCCTAACGCATCATCGGCAAGCGAAGAACCAACACATCTCTAACAAACCCTAACGCAAATCATGAGAAAGGGGGTCGATTTCACCTTGCCTCGGGGTCAAACGAACGAAGAGGAAGCGAGATCCGGGGGTAGCGGACGCGGATCGAGAAGAAGAGGAAGCGGATCCGGGAGTAGAGGAAGCGGATCGAGACGAAGAGGAAGCGGATCTCCGCCACGGAGTCCCGGCGGCCGGCCGGAGCGGGGGACGCCGCCACGAACCTCGGGCGGAGCGAGGGGACGCCGCCACGCACCGGCCTCACCGCCGGTTTCTCACGAGCGAGGGTGGAAGAGGAAGCAAGAAGAGGAAGAAGAACGACGAGAGGGGAGTGGCGACCCTTATAAAGGGAGACGGAAGCCATGGCGCGAAGCGGGTTTCACACCCCCGCCCGAGCTCCATCGCGCGCGAAGGAGGTTTCACCCTCCCCGCGAGCCCGCGCGAGCCACCCCGCCGCCGCCCAAAATCGCCGGCACGACGCGCGCCACGAGCTCGGCCGCCGGCGGGGAAACGAGGGTTTCGGCGTTTCCCCGCGCCGGCCGAGGGGGGGCGTTTTGGCTCTCGCGAGCCCGGCCGGCCGAGCGGGCCAAGGCCACAAACACGGCGAGTTGCAGCCCACGAGCGCAGCCGAGCCCGTGGGCCGCCCTCACAAACGCGCCCTATATACCCGCGGCAGCAAACAAACCAACCGGCCCAATCAAGGCAGCCGACCTCCACCTAATTGGGCCCGCGCGTCACACCCGTTAGAGCAACTCCAACAGACTAGCTATCTTGGCTTAACTAGCTAAAAAATAGAAAAGTTGTCGAAAAACTCAATCCAACAGACTAGCTAAACTTGTCCTAGCTATCCTCCACTAGCTAAACCGGGGGCTTCGCTAGCCATCTTTGGCTAGCCAATCCCGCTAGCTATCCCGTTGTACATCAAGATGACAAGGCGGGACCCATTAGCTGGGTGGAGCATATGGAGAGTCCATTTTAGCTAGTCTGTTGGATTTCATCAACTTTTTACTAGCTATTTTATTTTACATACTAGCCAAATCAGTAATTTAGCTAGTGATATTTAGAGAGACTCTTGGAGTTAGCCCCCTCACGCGCACTACCCGCTACCGGGCATCCACATCCCACCAACCCATCCCATTTTCTTTCCCCCACGACTCAACCGGGCTGCGGCGGCGGCAGCGATTTGCGGAGGCGAGGCGGGACGACGTCGGGAGCGGCGGCGAGGGTCTGCAGCGGCCGTCGCGCGGGAGGCTCCCCCACACCGCAAGTTCCTCCAGCCCCTCTGCTCCTTCTTCGGGATCCAGCGTGTAGTCAAGGCGCGCTGGGGCCAGCTCGGAGTCAAGGCGCCGGGGTTCGAGGCTGCAGTGGTTCGCCGCCGGGAAGGTTCAGCCGAGGGGGAGGTAGAGAGTTCTCGCTGATTCTCCTCGCGCGCACACCGGTGAGTACCTACCTTCGCGCTGTGCTAGGGTTTCCACCCTTTTTACCCGTCACCGATGTGCTATGGTTTCCACCTCCCCTTGCTGGATTTTGCTTGGCTTGATTGCAGCATGTTCATTACCCCTCGTCGTGAAGTCATTAGGAACCGGAATCGTGGTTCCCTCGCATGCACACACACATTCATGGCTACACACACTACCCTGTGTTGCTACCAAATCTGCCTCCTGCGATAGGATTCACAGAAGTTATGTAGATGTTTGTTTTGATGGTACTTCAGTAAGTTCAGTAGATGATTGTGGTTCACATTATGTAGCATTTTTTTAGCAAATATGTTTGATGGTAGTTCTGTAGTACTGGACTGTCATAGGGTTCAGTAGTTCAGTATGATTTTTTTTCCGGTCATATGCAGGGTTGTAATATGCAGGTGATTTTTCTATGAGCTCCGTAGAACACATACGCCATCCCCAGCAGTAATGTTTTGCCATATAACGTTGGTGTTTTTTCTCAATATGCTTACTGAAGCACTTTAGGAATTTCAGCCATGCACTTCTGAATCATATAGCTCAGTCTCAGGAGGACTTTTTTTCGGCGCAGACCTGCATTTACTGCATTTTTTTTGCAGGAAGCTTCATTTGTGCCCCCATATTGCCAGATAACTGTACAGGGGTTGTATGTTTTGTGAACATTTATAGGTTCGGTATTTGAACCCCCCCCCCCCCCCCATCTTCAGTATCTGTACACAGAAGCTTCACAAATAGGCTCAGTAATTGGACATCCCTAGCTTACACATAAACTTTCTTTTTCATAATGCTTTTGTTTTTGGTTGCCATGTTTGGTTAGCAATTTTGTAATTTAACAATAGGTCCAATAGTCGAGTAATTTATCTAGTACAATGCCTTTTTTCAGTAATCTTGTTGAGTAATGCATCAGGTTTCGATTTTTATTAGCCAATCCAGCAAGTTCAGTAATTAGGGCGTGTTTGGGAGAGCTCCAGCTCCGCAAAAATAGCTCCAGAGCTGCAGATCCACGGAGTTCCACCGTGGAGCAGCTCCACCGTGGATCTGAGATCTAGTAAAGTGTTTGGTACAGCTCCAGATTTCTAATCATGTCTATGACATCTGGGGTCCACATGTCAGGAGAATAAAAAAAAGAAAAAACTCCTCTTCCTCCTTCGTGTTTATGTGACGCACACCGCAGGATGCCGCTGGACGAGCAGGCGACCTCGCCGTCGCCGGCGCGGCGGCCTCGCCGGGGCGGGGGCCTCACCGCGGGCGAGCGGCCCGACCTTGCCGGCACGGCGGACGCAGCGACCTCGTCGGGGCTGGGCCTCACCGCCCGGCGGACAAGCAACCTTGCCGCCGTGGCCTCCGGCGCGACTCCGCCCGAATCCGGTCGCCGGCGCCGCCCGAATCCGGCCCGCCGGCGCCGCACTCGCCGCGGTTGG
Organism: Cenchrus americanus; assembly: GCA_947561735.1. NCBI lineage: Eukaryota > Viridiplantae > Streptophyta > Magnoliopsida > Poales > Poaceae > Cenchrus > Cenchrus americanus. The sequence goes on along the minus strand of OX387242.1, from coordinate 155,138,397 downwards.
GCGGGCGCGCGACCTCGCCGGGGACGGGCGGGCGCGGGACCTCGCCGCGGTTGGGCGGGCGCGCGACCTCGCCGGGGACGGGCGGGCGCGGGCTAGCCCGGCAGCCCTCGCCGCGGCGGCGGCGGCACGCGGCCTCGCCGGGGACGGGCCGGCGCGGGCTAGCCTCCGCGCGGGGAGGCGAGCTCGACGCCAGGTGCCGGCGACAGCGAGTCGGGGGAGGAGAGTCGCGAGAAAAATAGAACGAACCGTTTTTCTGTATAACGAGTGGCAAAGGTGGGTAATTTCCACCCAACTCCACGAGTGAGTACAAAACATGCCTTCGCAGAGTACCCCTTGAGGCACTCCATGAAAACCATGGAGTTGGGGGTCTGCTCCACCTTTTTTCTGGAGCAGATCCACGGTGGAGCTGCTGGAGTTGGGTGTGTTTGGCAGAGAAAATTTGGAGTGGAGCTGTTTTGTTGGATCTGGAGCTGTGTGGAGCTCTCCCAAACACGCCCTTAATCTTTTTGTTTAGCAATCCATGTTTTCTAATGATAAATTATTTTTACTGAATCGATACAATTTAGTTGTTCCAAGAAACGATATATATTGTTCTTTAGTTTTCGAGGTATAGCATACATCGTTTCAGTACTAAACATTTCTCTTTTTTGCCTTTAACTGTGTTTTGTAATAATCATTTGCTCATTTTCAGCAGTACCCGCAGATGTATATGTTATGTTGTTTTCAGTAATGAAGTACTGCATCACCAAGGTTCATGTGTCATCTCACCACTGTCCCCCCCCCCCCCCCCCCCCCCCCATATGGCGTCTATATGTGATTTTTTGAAACAATGAGGTCATCTCGAGCTGCCACGGCAACTCCAGCTCCGATGATGACCCTAGCTCTGATGGCGGGTTGTTGTGAGGAAGGTACCTGGCAGCCGACGCCCTCAGGAAACAACCTCCTCTGATGATTTTGTTGCCCCTCAGCTTGCATTCAAAGAACCCAATGCCAACCATTACCAAAACTGCTCGGCGGGTTGGCAGGCCTGCAAAGGTACAACATCCTCATACGACCAAAAACCATGAGGTACCCATTTTTTCAATCTTGTTTCTCAAGATATTACATGTAATTCAGTAATTTTTGTGTTCTACTCCTGACGTTTGTTTTGTTTCTTTTTTTTAAAAAATAATTCAACAGGAGGCCAATTACCCTACGATGTGATGCTCTCCTGGCCCCATGGTCAGCATGCTGGAATCAATGAGTCAAGATATGTGGCTTGCAGAAGTTGGTTTCAAAGACTTTTTAGGGTTCCGTTTTGGTGGAAATGACGAAAGGGGTCTTGTCTACTTCCTGATGGACCATGTTGAGATGGACCCTTTCTGCATTGAAATCGATGGGAGGGTGTTGCCACTTAATCGAGAAGTTGCGAAGTTTGTGCTTGGCATACCCGCTGGTCCCAATGCTTTACCAGTTGTTTCTGGTTTGGAGAAGAATAATCACAAAAAGGAGTTTAGGCATTTGTGTGACTCCAAAGGCCTGAGGGACATGTACAACGAGAGTAAAAAGAAGTTCTCGAAACGGAAAGATTACAGTGCACTGAATGCAAATGAGGTCCATAGATGGGTTGTCGAAGAATTTGCAATAAAAGGGAACGGTGACGATTGGAGTATCACATGCTTCTGTATGGCTTTGCTTGACGGAATCTTGTTCCCCACCACCAGTGTCACATTACCTGGGGAAATCTACCGCTACTGCAAGGTTGCCGGCGATGTCTGCCAATATCACTACTGTCATTGAAGATCTGAAAATAAAAGTCGGCAAGTGGAAGAAATCGTCTCAAAAGAAGACCCCTTCCGTGCAGGGTTGCTCCATACTCCTTTTGGTAACAGCCCACTGCTTCATCTTTGTCATTTCCATCTAGTAATTCAGTATCCAGTAGTTTTACGGAAACCTGCTACACCTGTAATTGTATCAGTAATCCAGTATTTTTTGGGGTCATTTTTCTGGATGCATTTTTTCAAATTCATGTTGAAGTATTGGCAATGCACTATATCATCCCTGTCATTTAAGAAATAGGTAGTTCAGTAATTTTTCATTGAGATATTTGCAGAACAGTTGAACCCCAACACTAATCCAGTAATAAAACAATTTTTTGGTACCTACATTACTATCTAGATAGGGGATAAGCAATTTCTGCAAGGCAAAATAGCATCATCATTACTGAACAAGGGCACATAATTTAACATAGCAGAGCCACACAACATCATTGCATTTTTTATTGTTATTCCCCTGGAATTCATATGTTTGCGTTACAGAGATTCATTTGGGGAATTCATCGAAACGCAGTAATTCAGTAATTTACTACAATATACTATCACCAGCCACCAATTCATTATATAAGTATTCAGTTGTCACTCAGTACTTTTTAGTATATTATAACTCAGTAATTGCTTATTCCATACTACGACTAGCTTACGTATGTTTGAGCTCCATATTTTTTTTGTCAAATCAATCAATACTTAGTGTTTTTATTTTTGCCAGCTTTATTACCTGGACAAACCTCCAGTGCCCTCAACACATGCTTAAAGATGCATCAGCATTACCACGCACTGCTCACCTCACTGCAACCATCGCTGACAAGATTGCTAAGGCTGATAGGAAAATACTACCTGATGGGTCTGTGACATGAGAATCTGCCAGTAAGTTACCTTAATAACCCATTACTTAATTAGTTCAACATTTTTTGGAGTGTTCCTTTTTTTAAACTGACATTTTTCATCAATGTGCAGTTTCGCAGCAAAGCCGGGACATGCTATGAGAATGTGCTGGCTGATGACCCCCCCCCCCCCCCCCCCCACCCCAGTTGTGTCTCCTGCCGTAGCTGCTCCAGAGGCACAACAAGCGCCGATGTTGCAACAAAGCGCATGCGCCCCCCTCGGCCTGGTCCAGCCACACACAATGCTCAACCATCCCCAAGCGCGCCCCTGATGAAACTGGGGTTCCCTCTGCATCGCTTCATTTAATGGCTCGTTTCGCGGGCATGATCCCCCAGATTGGTGATCAGGGTCAGCAAGAGGCAGTAGCGAAGGCTTTGCAACAACATGACAAGCATGGATGCTGCCATCGTGAAGGTTGAAGAATGAATAAAAATGGTGTGCCAAGGGAAGAGCGAGATGCTGGAAGCACATGAAAAAGTTGTCTTTGAGATACAGAGAATCATCCAAGATGCCATTGCAGCTAAGCGGACCCCTGGTAGCCATGATTGTGTGGCCTAAAAGGAACATTTTGAGCAAGGATACAATGATAATGGAGGAAATTGTGAGATCATGCAACCTGCACGTGAAGGGAACCAACAGCCTGCTGTGAGTTAGCTCAGTAATTTTTGTGACGCAGTAATTCAGTAATTTCATTTTGATCTTAACTGCTCTTCCTTTTTACTAATTGTTCCTTTTTATATAGGAAACTCATGGTCTATGCGGCAAGAAGAGTGAAGAAGGATCTGGAGATAGGATAGCACCACAGCCCCCCCCCCCCCCATAACTCTCCTAAAGTAGGGGAGACTTAGTAGTTTCTTATTTTAACATTATAGCAGTCTCTTTCATAAGTAACTAAGTAGCATTTTTATGTAACCTGTTCCCGAGCTAGTAACAGTTTTTCTAGTAATGCACTGCTTTTAAAACCTGTAATCTTCTCTCAGTATCTAATTAATGACTTTTTAAGCAATGTTTTTTCTCCCCTCAGCAATGTTTGCAGGCTACCGGTTATTTTTCTTATCCCTTTTTTCAATAGCCTGGTCTTGCAGGCTACGAGGATGTTGATGGACCAAATTTCAGAACACCACATTCAGTGCAATCGTTGTATCAATCATCTCCCAATTTTGATACTTCAGGGCCGGTGGTTGATAGGTCGGCACCAGTGTTTGACAGGTCGGTACCAATGTTTGACAGGTCCATGCCATTGTTTGATCGATCAGCCGGATCCCAGGATCACAACACACGAGGGAGCGACGACCCTTCTGGTGTGCTTGAGCATTTATTTGATAGGGAGGGTTGGAACGACATGGCAAGCGTCCTGCGTGATATTAATGAAACTCAGCTATCAGGCGGGGGTGAAGGTGGACCCGCATCGCCCATGAAGGCATACCACATGGAATCTGAGGTAATTCACTGAATTCCCTTTTTCACAAATCAGCAGTTTTAGCACTCACTTTTTTTAGTAATTCAGTACTTTTTATGCATGTATCCACAACAATCCTATGCTTTTTTGCACATTGTCAGTAGTTTCAGTGCCTTATTTTTTCAGTATTATCAGTAGTTTGCCGTCAATGTTCCTCTTCTTTTCATGACAGTAATGTTTCGAGTAGTTCAGTAACCCCCTGTCTCATTTGCACTAGAAATTCTATCCTTTTTACTAGTCTCTTTGTTGGTTTTTAAGCAGCAACAAGTTGCATATCCCCCCTACATTTAGTAATTTTTAGTAATTTTTTCAGTAGTTCAGCAAAAAGTTGTATACTGGTTTGTCAGGATCAGCATTGTTTTTCTCTTTTTTATTTTGTGGTTTAGTTTGTCCGTTTCCCCCTCAGACAACATCTTTTATTTGTATTCTAAGCAGGTCAGAGTAGAACAAGCAAATATTGGCTCCTCCACACTGCAAACCTACAAAAGGCGGCAAAAGATGGGAAGAGATGAAGATGTTTTCCAGGAGCCTTTGCAATTAGGATGTCAGTTGGTAATGCTTGATCTCGCGGACAAGGTCCCATCAGGGAGTGCATTTCTGTCTCCATTCAAGGATCCAAATCCCTACTGCCAACCTCTTGATGCTGAAAAGGCGATGAAACTTTTGGAAATCATCACCACTTGTCCTGCCACAAAAGACCTTGAAGTGTAAGCTTTCATCCATTTTCTTGACTTCCGTCATGTTTCCATTATCCATTCCCCTCTTTTTTCTTCTGATAAAACAACAATCAATGATGATTTTTTTGATGCACTTCTTTCTTTCCAGCAAAACACTGTTGCGAACAAAACCAGTTTACCGACTGCACGTCGACACAGTTTCTTCAAATAGAGTGGATCTGGCAAACTCATTTGTAGATGGGAAGCAATTTGAAACCCCTTACATTGAGATCTTCGGCCATTGTCTGCGTCTTGATGACAACGAACTCTACCCAAACTGTTCTGGATATAGGGTTATGCTTCCGGTAACCCTTTCAGTACGTTTTTCTGGCAGCAACCCAGTAATCTCAAGCAATGGCCAGCAACTGTAGGCATGTTGGTATTTTTTCAGTAATTATCTATGTAGGCATGTTGGTACTTTCAGTATTTATCTATACCGTACCACCATCAGTTGCTGATTCAACTAAACAAACAGGAGCAGTTTTTAGTAGAGAGGTATTACAACAGCTCATCTTATTCACATAAGAGGACTTCCGTTTATGAAGGACCTTTTTGATCGGAAGAAAATTCTTCATGCTAAACTTGTAAGCTACAAAGACATTCTATACTTCTAACACTCCCTCCCGTCAAAACAAATAAAGTGCTTAGATTTTCTTTTGTTTTTTCACCTTTGCCCCCCCTGAATTTATAAAGGTGTTCCTCCCAGTGTTCCATGCTGGACACTGGTGCATATACCGTGTCATTTGGTGCATTGTCAGATAGATATTTTGGATCCATGCCCGTTGAGTGAGCAACAACTCAAAGAAAGACATGGGCCCATAGCATATCGCATACAGCAAAGGATGAATGATCTTTTTCAGAGCTTTACATATGGCAAGTTCCAAGATTTCAGCTAGTGGGGTCTGCCACCTGGGCCCAAGGAGGATGCCAATGGAAATGATTGTGGATACCTTATCATGCTGTTTATGGAGCACTATGATGGCGAGAAGCGGAAACTTAACATTGACATAAACACGGTTAGTTCAGTAATACAGTAAATTAGTAGATTCATAAAGTAATTTCCATTACTTTTGTAGGGGACAGCTATAAGGGTCCCTAAACAACCAGGGAAAACCCACTTTCTCGTAAAAAAACAAAAACACAAACAAATTCGCAAGCCCAAAACAAGCGCAACATAATCACGACCCTGATGGCCCTAGCGGCCCACCAAAACAATCAGTCCAGGCACCCTCGGGCGAAACTCCGCTTCGCTCGAGGGGTGCAACGCCGCGCTAGCAAAACTCCGCCTCGCTCGAGGGTCAGTCGCCCCCTCGGGTGAGATTCCGCCTCGCTCGAGGGCCGGGCGCCCCCTCGGGTGAGGCTGCCTCGCTCGGGGCGGACGCCCCCTCGGGTGAGGCCGGCCTCGCTCGAGGGCCGGGCGCCCCCTCAGGTGAGGCCTGCCTCGCTCGAGTCTCCTGCGGGCGCGCCACCCCCAGGTACACGCCGTCCCTCTGACGCGTCTGGGAGTCATATCCGGTGCTGTTCCGCCAGCCCTCCCGGTGAGGCCATCCCTGCCACTATGCGGTAAGGCCGGTGTCAGCTCCGCGACATTGTGCCACCCACTCTTGTACGGCCGCGCGTGCCGCACCCTCGAAAGAGGACGGCGGTACCCTCGAAGGGAGTTGGACGCCCGTTCCGCGCTCGCAAGGGGCCATGCCGTGACGTCGGGCGCGTCCCCTCCGTCACCATCAGCCCTGTGCGGCCATCCCCGCCACCACGGCGCCATCCCAGGCACTGCAGCGCCATCCCAGATGCTGTGGAAGCGTGCAGTGACAGGACATCGTCACGCCCGTTGTTGTGCTCTGTACGACCTCTCGTCAGTTGCCCCCTCGAGTCAGCACGCGGGCGACGACCGAACAGAGGACTCCCACGCCGCCACTCTCGAAGCCGCTCCTGGACGGATACAGGACGCGCCATGACGTCCCGCCGGAAGCGAGATTCGCCAGGACAGCCATCTACTCCACGGCACTGTATGCCACGCCACCACACGTAGATAAAACAGTGCGGCACGCCTGTAAACTGCCTCCTCCTTAGCCTAAAAAAGGAGGGGCAGTCCCCTGGCCTCAAGGGGGATGACAGATAGCACTCACACACTTTCGGCCTTCACCACCGGGACCTAGAGGCCCGGCCTCCTCTCCCGCCTCGCTTGTAGCCCCCCTTGCAAGCACCATGGTGTGCCTTGAGCACACCACTGCTGGACGTACGGCCCCGGCCGGAACCAGGATAAATCCAGTGTCACCTAGTTACTTAGCACCGGCCATCGAGAGATAGATCTCAGCGCTCATACTAGTTAGTGTCGGGACTACTTTCCGCACCGACGGTTGGCGCGCCAGGTAGGGGATTGCGCGCTGAAGATCAGCTTCCACTAGCCATCTCGATGGTGATCCGCACCGAGTACAAGGGCCAGAGGTACTCCATAGGCAACTCGGACCCCCTCCCAGCCGGATTCGAAATCCGGTTTGGGAGCCTGAACTTTCATGCCACGGGGAACGGCTACCTCATGCGCATCACCAACCTCGACGAGCTCCACTCGTGGCGGTCGACCGAGCCAGGACCGGTCCCCGTCACGCCTGGTGCCGACGCCCCTGCGCCCGCCGGCGGACGTCGCGGGCCCCTCAGCACCACGACACCGACGACGTTTTGGCCAGCGCTCTCGACAGGCGCAGATGGAACGACGTCGGGCCGCGCGTGTTGCCTCGCAACGCGGCACGCCCGTCAACGAGACGGCAACCGCACCTACGGGGGAGCGCGCAGTTTCCGAGTCGCGGTTCCCCCACGGCATGCTGCAACGCTGCAATGGTGTACACCTTATCCACCAACACCGACGTGGCAGCGTACGAGGACCTTCCCGGCCACCACCTCCTGGTGGCCAGGAACCTCATCGCCACCACCAACGACGAGTCCTACCATGGCTCTGCCAGCGAGTTGCCGCCTGCCACTTCGCATGGATACACGGAGTGGGACTTCTCCGGTGTGCCGGACCCGGTGATGTTCTAGTTGTTCCTCGACGCCACGGACTACTGGTTCGGCTACTCTGGCGACTCCAGCGCCGGGAGCTACGATCCAGCGCGTGAGTGCTTCGTTGTGGTCGTCGACGACCAGGCGAACGGCACGAACGCGGCGGGGGCTGGCGACGGAGAAGCCCCCAAAACCTGGGAACTAGATTGCCCCAGGGCCTGGGGCCGAGTGTGCCCCCACCTCACCGTACGAGCCCTCGAAGACAAGTTCTACGGCATCGAGCTTAACCACGTACCCCGCTGTAAGTGCAATCAAGCGCTATGAGGGTTTTAGTGATCTTGACCACACAATTAAAGAGCTAATGAGCCTTTGAGACTGTTGTGCAGCATAATGTTATTTTACAGGTGCAAAAGAAAGAATGGAGACCCCTCAATTACATGAAGAAGGATACCTATGCTCTTTGGAGAAGTTTATTTATTTTATCTTTTGAATTTGAGTATAGGACAATCCGTACTATCAAGAGGGATACTAATGGTGAGTTAGGGTGGTTTCAAGTGCTCCTAGTCTATCTTTCTTAAACCCTAACCCGCACCCCAAGGGAAGAGATCTGCTGCTGTTTTTGCCCCTGCTGTTTCGTTGTTCGGAGGTTCCGAGTTTTTTTCTCATAGGTTCCGACCGTACGGGCTACAGTCAGCAGAGATTTCAAAGGTCGGAAGTTCCGAGATTTTTCTCGGAGGTTCCGAACTCTGAAATATAACCGTTACTGTTTTGGATCTGGGGGTATTTATACCCTCTGGTCCCCCAACGGTCTTCTTCTTCCCTGGCCCGAACAGTAAACCATTGAAGGGTGTTTCTCTCACCTAGCATTCACTCCCAACTTACTCTCTTCCAAATCCTTGCCTAGCATTGATTGAGAGTGGATTCTTGAAGTGAGTTTGTGAGAAAATCCCTCTCTCTTGAACTTGAGCACTTGGAAAAGCCCTAGCAAGCTTGGTGGATCTATTACCCTTGGAAGTGATAGGTGTGAGAGAGGAGTTGACCTTTGTGGTCCTTAGCCTTTGTGGATTCCTCAACAACGTGGACGTAAGCAAGCCTTTGTGGCGAGCTGAACCACATGATAAATTCTTGTCTCGTGTGTGCACTCGTTTATATTCTTGCATTGCTCTTGTTCATACTTGTTCTTGACTAAATCTATTAGGGTTTGTTCCCGATCTATGTTGTGGTACCTCTCTAGCTTGTTCTTTGCATAGAAATCTTTTTGCTAGGTCCTAAGTACCTTCTAGAATTTGGTAGATCTGTTTTTCATCAAGTTATTCGCAGCTCAAGTCACATTTGCTCTATTCTAACAGTTCCCGGAAGTTCTGAGTTTATTCTCAGTGGCTGCCTCGTTCGGAGGTTCCGAGAATAATCTCGGAGGTTCCGGAGTCTGACAGTGTTTTCGCAGAAAAAGTTTAAATTTTGTGTGAAGGCCTATTCACCCCCCTCTAGGCCATATTGCCTCGATCCTTTCACCCGCAGGTACAACGAGGAGGCGGACAAACTCGCCAAAATTGCGTCGGGGCGGATCACTGTTCCCCCGAACGTTTTTGCGAGGGACGTCGCCAGACCGTCCTTCAATCTCGAGTCAGCACCCTCGAGTCAAGAGGAACCCTCAGGGGCTCCCTCGAACCCAACAGGCGCAGAGCCCATGGACGAGGACCCCTCGGACGAGGCGTTTGTACTCTCCTTGCTCGAGGGATACAACGCGGATGAGGCCGAGGCCATGGACACGGAGCCAACTCCTCGCGTGGAGGACTGGAGAGACAAGTACATCGCCTGGATGGATCGAGGGGAACTTCCCTCAGACCGATCCGAGGCCAGACGCATCGCCAGGATGGCCAAGTCGTTCACCCTCGTCGACGCCAAGGGTGAGAAGGTAAAAATCAACTCAAAACCCTCTCCTCAACCTAGTGATGAGTCGGAAATGGACTCTAGTGATGATTTTAGTGATGAGGAAGCAAACCAACTTGTTAGTGAGATGGATAAGCAATCTAGAGATTTTATGGCTAGGCTAATAGTATAACTAGAGAAAAGCCAAGAAACTCTTATCTCCGAAAGAAGTGAGCTTGAGGCTTTGCCTTTGGAAGTTAACCAAGCGGAAAGTGTCATAGCTACTCTCAAGGAAGACCTTGCTGCCTCTCAAGCTCAATGTAATTCTCTCAAGTTGAGGAATGAAGAGCTTGAGGAGCAATATAGTCTCCTTTGGAATAGCACCTCACATCTTTCAAAGGTAAAAGGCGACTCTAGTGCTTCTACTAGCAAGGGCTGTGATAGATGTCATCATATTGATATTGAATCCTATGCTACTAGTCTTGCTAACATGGAAGCTATGAAGAAAGAAATTGCTAGGTTGAACTCAATCATAGCTAGAGGATGGATGGGTGAAGAGAACAAAAAGGCAAGTTTCACCAAGAGGAAAATGGTGGAGAAAAGTAAGAATCCAGGCTTTGGATATGTTGAAGGAGGCAAGACCAATGAAAGAAAAATCATCAAGGAAAAAGAATGCCTTGAATTCAAGAGCATTGGGCTTCTGTTTTCCCAGACCCCGGAGGTTCCGAGCTCAAAGCCCGGAGGTTCCGGAGTTTGGAAGTCTCGAGCCCCACAGACAGCTAAACTCGGAGGTTCCGAGAAAATTCTTGGAGGTTCCGGGGTCTGTAAAGACAAGACAAAGAAAAAGAACAAGACTCAGCACCAGTATGTTTCTAAGGCATCTAACACTTGTATGCAGGTTCAGAATCATCCAATAATGTCTAGAAGAAATTTGAACCCCAACTCAACAAGGCTCATGCATCTAGAGACATACCTCCTAGCTATGTGTTGAGACGCAACAATGTTGGTAAAGTTGTTGCCATGTATGTTGGAAATGAGTCCAACATATATGTGAAAAGCTCACTATGGATTCCAAAGGTTTTGGTTGCTAACGTGGAAGGCCCCAAGTCAAATTGGGGACCTAAAATAAGGAACTAAATTGTTTTGCAGGCATACTACTCCGGTGGATCAAGTTGGGTGCTTGATAGCGGATGTACACATCATATGACCGGAGAAAAGAGTATGTTCTCATCCTATCTCCATTTGGAAGGACCAAAGGAAACTATTGCATATGGAGGGGATACAAAAGGAGAAGTCATCGGTGTAGGTGATATCCCTATTTCTCAAAACTATTCAATTACAAATGTTCTTCATGTTGATCCGTTGGGTTACAATCTATTATCGGTTTCACAACTTAGTGAGATTGGTGTGTCCATCATAAGAAGGGAGGATTCCTCTATTGTCCTTACAGGTCGCTTGAGGGGAGGCTTTACCTAGTTGATCTCAACAAAAGTATAGTTTCTCCCAAGACTTGTCTAGTGGCAAAATCTAGCATGGGTTAACTTTTGAAAGATGAACACATCCTTGGACTAACAAATATACATTTTGAGAAAGATAGGATTTGCAAAGCGTGCCAAGCCGGAAAGCAAGTAGGAGCACCTCACCCACCAAATAGCATCCTCACTACATCAAGCCCGTTGGAGCTCATTCACATGGATCTATTTGGACCGGTGGCCTACATAAGTATTGGCGGTAACAAATATGGCTTGGTTATTGTTGATGATATTCTCGCTTCACGTGGGTGTTCTTTGTGTTTGACAAGAGTGAAGTATAAGGAAAGGTGAAGACCTTCATAAGAAGAGCACAAAGGGAGTTCGGGCTACCAATCAAGAAAGTAAGAAGTGACAATGGCTCGGAGTTCCGAAACACCTATGTTGAAGAGTTTCTTGACGAAGAGGGCATCAAGCATGAATTTTTAGCACCTTATACCCCTCAACAAAATGGGGTGGTTGAGAGGAAGAATAGAACTCTTATTGAGATGGCAAGAACCATGTTGGATGAGTACAAGACTCAAGACATCTTTTGGGCCGAAGCTATTAACACGGCTTGCCATGCCATCAACTGCCTCTATCTTGACAAGTTTCACAAGAAGACCTCCTATGAGCTCATCACCGGTAAAAAGCCCAAGGTGTCTTACTTTAGAGTGTTTGGGTGCAAATGTTTCATTCTAAACAAGAGGCCCTGAACTTCTAAGTTTGCACCAAAGGTTGACGAAGGATTTCTTCTTGGTTATGGTCCAAATGAGCATGCTTATCGAGTCTTCAATCTAACCACCAGGAGGATTGAAGTCACGGTAGATTTGACCTTTGATGAATCTAATGGCTCTCAAGTGGAGCAAGTTGACTTAAATGTTCTAGGTAATGAGAAGCCATCTTGTGAAGCAATCAAGCAAATGGCCATAGGTGATGTTAGACCAGTAGAAGCACAAGAGGAAGATGAGAACCAAGTACAAGCTTCAACACCACTCGAAGGGCCAGAAGTCACTGGTTCAGGAGCTGTACAGACTTCGGAGGTTCCGAGAAATTCCTCGGAGGTTCGGAGAGCGGCAGCGAAACGCAACCTCCGAGAAATTCTCTGGAGGTTCCGGGGTCTGGAAGTCCAACACCACAAGACACCCTGAACCAGCAAGTTTATCAGCAAGGGGATGTTCAAGCAAGCACATCTGAGCCCCAAGCTAATGAAGATAATGAAGACTAACCCCTACACCAACCTCTTGGACCATCACATCCTCGTGTACATCAAGTCATACAACGGGATCATCCCATTGACAATATCCTTGGGAGCATAAGGAGAGGGGTAACAGCACGATCCCGTCTTAAGAATTTTTGCGCATTTTACTCGTTTGTTTCCTCTCTTGAACCAACCAAGGTAGAGCAAGCTCTTGAGGATCCGGATTGGGTGGTAGCTATGCAAGAGGAGTTGAACAACTTTGAAAGAAATCAAGTGTGGGAGTTGGTGGAAAGGCCAAATACAAACATTATTGGTACTAAATGGGTCTTTCGAAACAAGCAAGATGAGTTTGGTATTGTGACTAGGAACAAAGCAAGATTGGTTGCTCAAGGGTACACTCAAGTTGAAGGACTAGACTTTGGAGAAACATATGCACCGGTAGCAAGACTTGAAGCAATTCGATTTCTACTAGCTTTCGCTGCCCATCATGACTTCAAGCTCTATCAAATGGATGTCAAGAGTACATTTCTCAATGGACCACTCTCTGAAGAAGTTCCGAGATTTCTCAAAGGTCGAAAGTTCCGAGATTTTTCTCGGAGGTTCCGAACTCTGAAATATAACCGTTACTGTTTTGGATCTGGGGGTATTTATACCCCCTGGTCCCCAACGGTCTTCTTCTTCCCTGGCCTGAACAGTAAACCGTTGAAGGGTGTTTCTCTCACCTAGCATTCACTCCCAACCTACTCTCTTCCAAATCCTTGCCTAGCATTGATTGAGAGTGGATTCTTCAATTGAGTTTGTGAGAAAATCCCTCCTTCTCTTGAACATGAGCACTTGGAAAAGCCCTAGCAAGCTTGGTGGATCTATTACTCTTGGAACCTTGCTCCTAAACGGATAGAGGTTCTTGGAAGCTCTCCAACCCGATTTGTGGAAGCTCCAAGGTGTTTGTATTACCCATTTGTGAATCTAGTGGAAAGCCTCCACCTATTACCCAAAGTGATAGGTGTGAGAGAGGAGTTGACCTTTGTGGTCCTTAGCCTTTGTGGCTTCCTCAACAACGTGGACGTAAGCAAGCCTTTGTGGCGAGCTGAACCACAGGATAAATTCTTGTCTCGTGTGTGCACTCGTTTATATTCTTGCATTGCTCTTGTTCATACTTGTTCTTTGCAGGATATGGCCCTTCCCCCTCACCGCTTCGCCTACAAGCTACTCGTGCGAACGAAACCTTCCCAGCGAAGGTTCACCTAAGAAATTTGGGAGGCAGAACAATGCAATTGCCGGAGTGAACAATGACTACTTCAATTCACAAACATTCAAATGTTTTAAACTGCAATCGTTTATTACAACAAGTCGCACGGCTCGAATGCTAACATTAAAAACATCAAGGGCACAAACGCCCAATGGTCTTCAAGGTTGGGAGCCGCCTGCCGTGGGAGCGTCCGGGAAGAGGAAGTCCGTGAAGTCCTCAGTGAGGATGTCGGCAGCAGGATCGGCGAGCGTGTCCGTGCGGTTCATCGCTGTGGAGACAGCCTCGAGGTCGACCTGGTAGTGGGAAGCCACCACACCGAGAGCCTTCTGGACACCCAGGTGAAGGGGGCGGTGCATGCGCTGGGTAACGTGCCCACTGAGGGCGTGGATGCGACTCGCCATCGAGCTCCCAGCCTGCGCCTCGCCTTCCTTGACCTCCTGGCACGCCTCGAGGGCGGCGGCCCGCAAATCCTCTAGCTCCTGTTGCGAGGAGTTGTAGGCCGTCTGGACAGCCTGAGCCTAGGTCGTCGAGTTCCCCAGGGCGGTCCGCAGGCCTGAAAACCATAAACGAAAAACAAAAATTGGGAGCGTATCCCAAACAAGCCGAACTGACAAGCAAAAGACAGACAAAAAAGCGACTCACCTTCGACCTGCTTCTTCTCCGCCTCGAGGGCCTTGCGCGCGGCCTCGGCCGCCTGCTGCAGGCCAAGGACCGTAGCTTCCTGCTCCTCAACGACCTGGCACAGATCCTCGTGGGAAACGCTGAGCTGGTTCAGCTCCCCGTTGAGCCGCGAGACTTCTTCATCCCGCTGCTTGAGGGTTGCCTGCGCCCCCTCGAGTGCGATGCGCTCCCGCTGAAGGAGGCCTTCGGCCGCCTGCTGCAGTCCAAGGACCGTAGCTTCCTGCTCCTCAATGACCTGGCACAGATCCTCGTGGGAAACGCTGAGCTGGTTCAGCTCCCCGTTGAGCCACGAGACTTCTTCATCCCGCTGCTTGAGGGCTGCCTGCGCCCCCTCGAGTGCGACGCGCTCCCGCTGAAGGAGGCCTTAGGCCTCTTCTCGTGCCAGGCGCTCGCGCTCGAGGGCGGCCCGAGCCTCAGCAAGTGCGGCCCGCTCTTGCTGGAGCTGAGCCTTCGCCTGCTGGCGCGCATCTCGCTCTTGCCGAAGCTGCTCCTCCGTCGAGGCGAGGGAGGCGGCTTTGTCGTCAGGGTGGCCCTCAGCTCCTCGGCCTTTTTAGCCTTCTCCTCGGCCTGGCTTTGCCAAGCGCGTGCTCCCTGGTCTTGTTGGAGCTGGGCACGAGTCGTGGCCACCTCCGTCTCCCATTCCGCCGCCACGGTCTGCGCCCCAGCCAAATTGTTGACGGTGTAAAACCGTGCTCAAGTTCACCGCAAGCCTACGGGTGACTTGGTGCCTTTTTCACCAAGGAGGGTCCTCCCTAGATTTGTCAATCCAAGGATCGGAAGCAAACCACTAAGGTTCTCTATCTAACCTATCGGTCTAACCCTATGTGAAGCATTGATTGCATAAAGGTAATCATACAAACATGAAGGGATGTATGGATCACATCCACCTAGCCATAAATGTAAGCATCAAAAGGTAACCATAGCCTATCGTCTTCTTGTTGCCGTTCCGGCCAAGGTGATAAACCAATCTAAACCTATACTATGATAAGGATTACACTCGATATGGAGTAACCCGATATGGAGTGGTCTGATGCACGTTCACTCGCCGCTTTCTCCTCCACCGTACTGTCACTACGCAAGGATATTCAACACCGAGCGATAAACCTCGGTCCGTGCACTACTACAGTGTACCCGCAAGACAAGACTAATCACCATGATTTGATCTAGTCCTACTAAAGGCATATGGTAGCTACACATATGAATAAGCATAACTCGTAGTAGATCAAAGTATGACAAGATAAGGTTACATCACAGAATGTTGAAGGTACAAACGACTTGACGAATTCAAGTCGCGGCTCCGGAACTCCACCATGGCTTTACCACACAGGGCCAACCATGGCGGCTAGGGCATGGCCTCAGCCATCTCCTAGGCAACTCGAGGACTCGCGGCGGCCGTCGTCTTCCTCCCGGTGCTCCTCCTTCGTCTCGGCGACTCTCGGATGAATGGATGGATGTGGCAGCCGGCGGAGGCAGAGGCAATAAATAGACAAGTAGCTAGGGCAAAAGGAGGCGCCGAACCAGGCCCGGAGTGGGCTGGGCCGATCGGCCTGGGCCGACCGGCCCAGGCCCATTTTCGCCCGGTTCGGCCCCGTCTCGCTCCCCGAAGCTTCTCGGTCAATTGTTGACTTGCTCCCTTATGCATGTGGGCCCTTGACGTCGTCTTCTCCACGGTTTAGGCAGAGCTCCTTGTCGCAAGCTTTAGCATCTTCTGTCCAGGTCCCTAGAGGCTTGCACGTTGACGCTTCGGTCCTCGGGTCATTTGGAGTCATGTTCATCGCGTGTCTTGACTCTTGTCGGGCTTCATGATCTTCTTCCAAAGTGCTTGGTGAACTTATCCCGAAAGTCTCCTCTTTAGCGTAGATTTCCTGCGTAAACAATGAACTCCAAAATCGACATACAAGAGTGAACTTGTTATATACGGGGGGTTAGTTCCAGTGGTTAGAATAATAAATCAATACCAACATTAAAGGTAAACTCATAGCTAGGTTGACGGAAATTCACCGTCAACACAAATCCTCGCGTGCTTTCCGCAACGCCTCATCTCGCTCCAGGAGCGCCGTCCTCACCTTCGCGACGGCGGAGGCGTCTTCCTGCAGCCCGAGCACCATGCTCCAGGAGCTCGTCACGCATGGCCTCGATCCGATACTCCAGCCACTCGTTGTTGGTTTGCAAGGCCTCGACAAGGGCTTCGTACTGGTCTCGGTACCAGTTACGCTCGGAGCTCAGTTGGTCGAGGCGGTCGTGCCTCTCCTGAGCTCGACCCTCCAACTCCTGTTACCGGCGGACAAGGCAAAGGGGAAACTGAGTCAGCAGAAGCGCAAGCGCGGGAGAAATGAGAGAAAGAGGGGAGGGAAAAAACTCCAAAACCCAATAGAAAAATGCATACCTGGAACACCCTCCACGCGGGACCTGCGTGGATCCGCAGCACCTCGTTCAGCATGTTGTTGAGGGAGGCGCCGTGGTCGCGAAACTCTTGCCACAGCGCCTGCTCGGCCTGGGCCTCACTGAAGTGGGCTAGCGGCGCGCTCGCGCGCTCCCGCTCCTGCTCTGGGTGCGCCGCAGTGCCGTCTGGAGCGGGGAGGGTGGCGCGCGATGACGAAGCCTCGACACCGCACGTCGGATGCCGCGGCATCACGCAGCCATCCTCCCGCATCACTAGCACCCCCGTCGCGGGCTCGGGGGCTGGCGCGGGCCAGTTCCCTCACTGGCCCCATCCAGGCGGTGGGGCGTCATCATCAGGAATCTCCACCACAGCCACCCGACCACCACCGGCGAGGACACGTGCCGGCAGAACCATCGGCGTGGTGGTTGCCGTAGTCGTGACCGCCGCCGCGGCCGTTGCCTCCTGCTGCGGCTTCGTGGCCACGACCACACTGCGAGGTGGCTCGCTCATTGTTGCAACGCTCTCTGTCGCCCGCGACGCCCTCGACGAGCGCCGCCTCGTGGGCACAGACGCGCCCGACCTTAGCGCCTTAGCGGGCACGAGGTCAGCTACGGTCGGCGCCACCCTGCGAACACGGAGACAAGAAACTGAGCTCCAGTCCCTCGAAACTAGAATGTCTGGAGGAGCGACTGCTTACCTCAAGGTGGAGAAGCCCCGATTCCTCTTCCTCGAGGGCTCGACAGGCACTGTCATGGCGGCCGCCGTCGCCACTGCAGCGCTCCCAGACGCTTCCGCTTTGCGCGCCGGTGCCTCGGTGGCGCGCGCCGCCTCTTCCATAGACCGCCCGGCGGCGGGCGCTTGCTCCTCTGCCGCCTCTGCGGCTCTTGGTGAGGGGGGCGCGGGATTCCACCTCTCAGGGGGCCTGCCCCCGTCACTCTCCTCTTCCTCCTCCTCTCCCAACGATGAGTTCTCCAGAGTCGCCGGGGGAGAAAGTCCCTGCTGCTCGCGCAGCCGGTACTCCTCGTCCCGCTGTTCTCGGCGCTCCCGCCGCCAAATCCTCCTTCTTGTGCGCCGCCCGCTCCTGCACCCGTCGGCGTGCCGCGCGCGCGGCAGCTCGAGCTTGGGGCGTGGGCGGGTTGGACCGCGCGGCATCCACGGCCACCCTCTGCTAAAAACGACTGTCAAAACCACACCGGTACATTGCGAGGGAATGAGAAGGGAAGGAGGACCTACTCACCGCCGGGGCGTCGGGGAGCATAACGAATGACCAGAGGTCGTCATTGCCGTGCCTAACGGCATTGAGGATAATGGCGCACCTCGCCCTCGTGGCCGCATATTCTTGAGGGAGGCGCTCAGGAAGGAATCGCGAGCGTGCCAACAACGTCGGGTGGGCCGCCTCGCTCATCTCGTGAATGCGGAGCTCCCTCTCCATGAGGGGGACGATCCACCGGTGGTGAAGGTTCGCGAGGACCGAAGCCGCCCCCAACCCGGCGTCCGCCAGGTTCTTCAATGCGGTCAGGAGCGAATCCAACCGCGCCTGGTGCGAGGAGGGGGACACGCCGTGGTGCCAGGAGTCGGCCTTCTCCATCAGCACCTTGCCGGTGTAGGGGGGAGGCCGACACCATCGTTGCGGAGGTAGAACCACCCCCGCTCCCATTCCGCGTTGTTGGAGGTCATCATGCAAGGGATGTAGAACTCCCTGCGCGAGTCCCGCAGCGAGATCGACAGGCCGCCGGCGCGCACCGCACGGCACACCCGTGGCTCGGGCGCGGCGGCGTGTGCAGCTCCGTGCGGAAGAGGTGGACACAGAGATCCCAGTTCACTGGGATCCCTAGGAATCCCTCGCAGACGCTGACAAAGGTGGCCGCCTGCGAAATCGCGTTGGGCCGAAGTTGTGCAGTTCCACCCCGTAGTGGTAGCACAGTCCACGCATGAAGCGGCTCGTCGGCGCGGTGAAGCCACGCTCATGGTGTCGGATGAAGCTGACGATGTAGCTGTATAGCGGGTTGGGCTCCCGATCCGTCGCCGGCGGAACAATCCACACCGTGGGCTGCCCATCCACGTTCGGCGCCAGCTGGCCGCCGTTCACGAGCTCGCTCAGGGCGAACCTCGTCACCGTCAAGCGGCTCCATGGCAGCGGATCCAGCACCTGGATTGGTTGAGTAGGAGCCATTGCGGCTAGCGGTGGCACGCGAAGGCGAAACGGGCGGCGAACGAAAACAAAGGGGCGCGCAGCCGGAGAACGAAGGCGAAAGGCAAAGGGGCAGCAACGCTAAGTGACGAGGTAAGGGACTGCCCCTTCCCTCTCCTTGGATGTATAGATCCAAGAGAGCTGTGCTCCCCGAACCGCGTGCGCTGCGCGCATTAACTGCAGGTAGCTGCATCTACCACTGACGAGCAGGCCCCACGTCGCCGAAATGGCCGGGCGCACGCGCACGCGCGATCATTACGGCGCGGCAACTGAGGGACCGCGGCAGCCCGTCACGTCCGCCCCCACGTCGCCCACTACGCGCGCGGTTGCGTCGCCTGAAAAGGCGCGCCCGTGGCGCACGAATGCAGCCACGGCTGTGGGCATTTAATGGCCCGGTCGCTTACCAAGTAAGCGTGACCCTCGCATGGCCCGAGCCCAGGGCTCGAAAAATCAGACCCTCGAAGGGTGCAATTACCGACCAGTGGCCTCGAGACCCGCTCGGCGAGAGCAGGCGCCACGGGTGCCCTCGATTCTAGGGGATTACCGGCTCGACCACGAACCCACGAGTCCTGCAGATGTAAATAAGATGGGGGCATCTAGTTGCCACCCTGCAACGGCCCCACTGATCAGTGGTTCGAAGCCTGACCCTCGAAGGGTTCGAACAGGCGCCCCAGATCAATAGTTAGGGACGACGAGGGCGCGCGCATTCGAGCCTATCCTCGAGCTCAGCAGCTCAAGGGAGCCCCACATGTCGTGTTCAAGAGCCAACGAGGGCAGCTAGTCGAGGGATCCCACCGAGGGAGAGCTTCCGCGCCCTCGGTACCCAGCGAACGGGACCGAGCCCTGCCTAGCAAACCCACGTGAGTGCTTTTTATGGATGAGTCTCCGGACCACGAGCCCACTCTTATCGAACGGGGCATGGGCGTCCACTTGAATCACCCGGTAACAGCTCAATGAGGAATCCGCAATTCGCGACCCGCTTGATGGGAGTTGCGGAAACCTCACCCTCCGTCCCGCGGAGAGACAGCGAGGGAATGTACAAAACAAGTTGAAGAGCTCGTCCCGATCACCTCGAATGGGCCCAGGCTCGGGGGCTCGACACACGGCTACACCCCCTGGAGATGCAGCGAACGCAGCCGAATGCCAAATATGTGTGCATGGCACCGCCGAGGCCGACTGGAATATCGCCGATGCCGGCTGAAACTAACCCCTCGCACACCGGCAGATCCTGCGGAAAAAACCTTGCAGAAGCACCCACGCTCCTGCAAGGCTTCGAGGCTAGACCCGTGCGTCCGCTAGCGCGACCCCACGGAATAGCACAACAACCGGGAGGGAAGAAAGTCCCATCAGCAGACGTCGGCATCTGCGGGATCCTAACGGATACACCCGCAGATGCTCGGGGGCTACTGTCGGGGAAAGCCATTAGGGTCCCCTAAACAACCAGGGAAAACCCACTTTCTCTCGTAAAAAACACAAACACAAACAAATTCACAAGCCCAAAACACGCACAACATAATCACGACCCTGGTGGCCCAAGCGGCCCACCAAAGCAATCGGCCCAGGCACCCTCGAGCGAAACTCCGCTTCGCTCGAGGGGCGCAGCGCCGCGCTAGCAAAACTCCACCTCGCTCGAGGGCCAGTCACCCCCTCGGGTGAGGTTCCGCCTCGCTCGAGGGCCGGGCGCCCCCTTGGGTGACGCTCGCCTCGCTCGGGGGCTGGACGCCCCCTCGGGTGAGGTCCGCCTCACTCGAGGGCCGGGCGCCCCCTCGGGTGAGGCCCGCCTCGCTCGGGGGCTGGACGCCCCCTCAGGTGAGGTCCAACTCGCTCGAGGCTCCCGCAGGCGCGCCACCCCCGTACCTGCTCCCCCGACCGAGCCATTTAAAGCTCTGACACCTGCAGGTACATGTCGTCCCTCTGACGCGTCTGGGAGTCATATCCTGGTGCTGTTCCGCCAACCTTACCGGTGAGGCCATCCTTGCCACTCTACGGTACTGTGCGGTAAGGCCGGTGTCAGCTCCGCGACACTGTGCCACCCACTCTTGTACGGCCGGCGTGCCGCACCCTCGAAAGAGGACGGCGGAACCCTCGAAGGGAGTTGGACGCCCGTTCCGCGCTCACACGAGGCCATGCCATGACGTCAGGCGTGTCCCCTCCGTCACCATCAACCCTGTGCGGCCATCCCTGCCACCACGGTGCCATCCCGGGCACTACAGGGCCATCCCCGACGCTGTGGAAGCACGCGGCGACAGGACATCGCCACGCCCGCTGCTGTGCTCCGTACGACCTCTCGTCAGCTGCCCCCTCGAGTCAGCACGCGGGCGATGACCGAACGGAAGACTCCCACGCCGCCACTCTCGAAGCCGCTCCTGGACGGATACAGGACGCGCCATGACGTCCCGCCGGAAGCGAGATTCGCCAGGACAGCCGTCTACTCCACGACACTGTATGCCATGCCACCACACGTAGATAAAACAGTTCGGCACGCCTGTAAACTGCCTCCTCCTTAGCCTATAAAAGGAGGGGCAGTCCCCTGGCCGCAAGGGGGACAACGAATAGCACTCACTCACATGCTTTCCGCCTTCACTACGATATTGGCACTCACCTCAATCAAAAACCTCTAGGACCTGGAGGCCCGGCCTCCTCTCCCGCCTCGCTTGTAGCCCCCCTCTGCAAGCACCACGGTGCAATGCAATACAATGCCTTGAGCACACCAGTGCTGGACGTACGGCCCCGGCCGGAACCAGGATAAATCCAGTGTCACCTAGTTGCTTAGCACCGGCCATCGAGAGATAGATCTCAGTGCTCGTACTAGTTAGTGTCGGGACTAATTTCCGCACCGACAACTTTTGATTCCATATCTGTACTTTTTCGAATATATGAACACTCAGTAATTTTCATTCCACCTTTTCTTTTTGACTTATTTTTATATTATTTTGTTTTGAATATCACTCTTTTTATAATTTTTCCAATGTAGCTGCTCGGACCATAGTACAGATCCCAGTTGCTATACTACATCATGTTCCACAGAAGGAACGGCAGCAGGCCCCTCCCTTCTGAGCTTGAGGCGCTAGCCCCGCAGAGTTGTTGAGATGCTTTGTTCAACACTACATCCAGCTTTTTTTGTCAAACGTTTTGTGTAACTGTTCACGTTGGACCCCTCCCCCCCCCCCCCCCCCCCCCCTTGGCGACTGTATAGGCCAAAACTATTAGCTAAACCCCAAAGCTGTTCATGGCAAAACGTGAAAGTGTAGATTGGATTCCTTTTGCACTTTTTTTGTGGTAATTAAGTAACAACCTTGAATGCAAGGCCGACTCCTAATAACTCTTATGTATTTTTTTTGCTGTGGCAACTGGTCGAGTTGAATTCATGGTCAAGTTGAATTCATGTACCTCCACTGGTTTGTTTGGATGTTATATAAATTTTTCACTGACCACGTGAGATGAATCACCAGGATCGAGCAAAAAGATTTATTCCAACATGCATATTTGCAAATTCAATGCAGATCAACTTGGTAATTCAGTAATCCAGTATCATTTTTGTATACACAACAATGCTACACACAGTTACGGCAGTATCATTTTTTGGGTATATGTCAGTATCATTTTCACCTAGGTAACTCGGTAAGCCAGCGTCATTTTTCTGGATGTCAATGCTTTACCATTTCTTTTTTTAAAGAAGCAACTTTGCAACTTGTTGTTAATAAATAACTTGATATGTAATCTTTTTCTACCATCCGGTCCTCTTACATACTTAACAAAGAATAAATAACATGTTTTCTTAACCAAAATGCAACCCAAAATGCCCATGTTTCAACAATCCTCACCCACTGTATTTTTGTTTTTGCCACTCCCTACTGGCCTGCCTCTAGGTCTTTTTGGCGGTGGGGCATCTCTACCACACGAAGTAGAGTAGTGGCCAATCTGGTTGCATGTCGAGTAGCGCCGTATGTGGCTCGATTGCTTTGGATGCTTGAAGTGAGGTACTGGAACATCTCCACCCACAGGCCCTCTCTTGCGGCTCCCCTTCGTGGTTGAGATGGGTGGAGCTGATGAAGAGATGCCCTGCTATTCCAACATATTGTTTGCTGCAGGAGGTTCAGGTGTATGCAGTGGTGCAGGTTCAGGTGCATGCAATGGTGCTGATGAAGATATGGGTGTATGTGCTGGAGCGTCAGGAGCCACAGGCCCTATATCGTGTGGCATCTCGCTGATGGTTGCAATTGCCTGCTGCAGCAAATCTTTGCACTTGGCAACACCCTGATTGCATGGTTTAAAAACAACATTAGTCAGTAATCAACAGTAACACAGTATTATAAATAATTATGTTTTTGGTGGGGCAAACCGAACGCTGCACCAGTAATTATACACAATAGCAGCAGCAAAGATCAAGTAAGTGAGGTAATCAAGTAGTTGAACATTTCATAGTCTCTTTTCTAATGAGGGCAACCAAAACAATTTTTCTTGTCTCACCTCAGAAGACATAACTGCTGCTTGTTGAAGTGCGGACCAATGAGGCAAGAGTTCATTCATTCTGCTAGCTTTGGTGCGCTCATCCGGTCCAATAAATTTAGTATCATGCCTATCAAATGTAACGTCCACCCTCACATTTCTTGTATATCTCTTCAGGATATAGAGAGACGGGATATATTTAACTTGCATGATAACAAAGACAACAATCAAATGCGGGCAAAACATCCCTGCATTTCAAGAAAAACAAACATTTTTTTGTTTGAAGTATGTAAGTAACCCAGTAATTGTCGTTTAAGTATGTTAAAAACTCAGCAAAATTCAACTGCCAACAAGAAGTGGAAAAAACTTTTTCCTCACCCGTATGCTCCACCCTCATGCACTCACAACTGAATACCGAGAGCTCTGGCATTTCTTCATTCACAACCGCTTTCACCCAATACTCATGTTGTAACCATGGAAAATCAGTCGGGGGCCTTGTGTGAGCCACAAGGTAGTAATCTGATTTGTCCGGGTGTATCCACACGGGGAAAGCAGTGCCCGCCTTGAACCTTCGTTTGAATTCCTGGTAGACATTTCTTGTATACACACGCGCAAGTTGTTTGTCAAATCCATAATTTGTAACTGTCACACATGGAGCATACAAAAAAGAAAACAACAAACATTTCATGTTTGATAAGGCTTTTTTTAGTAACATTGCATGCCAAGTTGCCAACACAGTCACACAACAAACATCTATGTGTTTTTACCTGAGAGTTGTACTCCTCTCTAGACTCATTCTCCTTTGTGTGCTCAAGGAGTTCCAGGAATGACTTTGCAAATTCATGTATGGCTGTAGAATTGTCACAGTAACCATGCTTAACCACATTATTCACACTTTCACTTCTTTGAGTAGATGTCACAGTGCCGCAAAAAATTTCCTTGAAATAGGAGGCTATCCACCATCTTCTGTCATCAAAGAGTTTTTGGAGCACCCTTGACTCATGAATTCCATACTTGTCAAGCATGGCTTGCCAAGCCTGCTCAAACTCAATCGGGGTTAGAGGGTGGTTGATTATTGTTGTTAAAGTCTCATGGAACCCAATATGCTGCGAGTTTAGTTGATTCAGCTCATGCTTATACTTGTTCATGATATGCCAACGACAGTATTTGTGGATTGTGTTAAGAAGCACCAACCCTATTGCTTTTTCAATTGAGGTGTCTTGATCTACGTTTGAAATCAGTATCTCAGTAAATTAAACATGCAGAACTGTAAAAAATTCAGAAAAACAATCATTCAGTAATTTAGTAAAACAATTATTCAGTAGGGGGGCAGGGCACACCTGTAAATATGACAATTGGGTCCCTACCACCCATAAAAATCCGAAACTGCTGAAATAGCCATTCAAATGTATCCGCCTTCTCATCCCTAAGCAATGCTTGCCCAAACACCACATTTTGTAGATGGTTGTTAAACCCAACAAACATAGCCAGGGACATATTGTACTGATTTGTCCGATATGTTGTATCAAAGGTCACAACTCCAGAATAATCTGTTCAAAATTTATTTTCATTTTTTTCAGCAACACCAATTTGAATAATTGAGAATCAACATACACGGGGGGTAGAGCATACCTGCGTAGTCGCCTTGCTGGCTAGCATGGCTCCAGAAAACATTCCTAATTACATTTTTCTCATCAAAGCTGAAATTCACAAAAAAACTGCGGGTTCTTGGCTTTGCAATTCCTGAAGAATCTTTGAAGTTTGGGAATGTCATCAAAACGCTCTTCTCTCACCGCAGCAGCTCTCCTGCAATGTTACCAAAATGTGTTATACAAAAATCAACCCCTACTAATTTTTGAACCATTCAAAGCATATTATCTAGCGGACCGCAACAACCAAATAGCAAACACAGACCTGTTCTGGACATCTCTCTCGGTGAACTGCAGGTTGTCCGAACCACCAGCAATGCTACGCAGAACGCGCATAACGTTTGGGTGAGGGACATGCCCCGCTTGCTTCGTGTCAATCAGTTGCATCACACCAGGATCCTTGATCTTGTGGGCTGTCATATGCTTTGTCATACGTGGTGTAGGCAATAGCTTATGGTTGTGGTACAGCAAAATCTTAGTGAAAAAGGCACGCGATCCATCACCAGACACCTTAACGAGAACCATCGCCTTGCATCCATCACGTTTTGATGTCTTGCTTGTCAAACGGTCAGCTTCATCAACTGCCTTGTGTTTCCCCTCAAACGTGCAACAACACTCTTGCCCATTCTTCCCTCTCTTTCTGTTCTTCTTCACATTAAAACCAGCTAATCTTGCATATGACATGTAGAATTGAAATGCCTCATCTAGTGACCGAAAGTACATTTCATAGTTTGGAACATAACGAGGATCCAGATCATCATCCTGTCATCAACAATTAATGAGTAGTTCAGTAATGCTCAGTCACTGTATTTTTCACACATGCCAAGCAGTTCTTTTTCAGTTTTGTTAATAATAACCTGGCTACTCAAGTCACATTAGATAGGCAAAAACTACTCAAAAGTAATCTAGCAGCACAAGCTACTCTAGTCACATTAGATAGGCAAAAAACTCACATGGCTGAATGTTTGGCCAGCATCTGGCGAGACCATTTGATCAGGACCTGCACACGCTGGCGGCGTCATAACAGGATGATGTCGCATATCATCCCTCAACCAGTGCGGGCTGATAGCATGTGCACCAGCAACTGCCACTTCTGGCGTCCGCAACACAGCCACACTTGGAGCGCCACTCGCATCTGCTGATTCCAGAGATGGCTGCGGCAAGGCACTGATTCTGGGGTTGCAAACACTCGCTTAGCGACAAGGCTGACTGAAGGGCTCGCCCGATTGACTGCAGTGTCATGCCCGTCCATCACTGCGACTGAAAAGTGAACAGAAAAAATGAATTAATGTACCAATGTGATAACAAACATTCAGTAATCCCAATAATACAACACATTGTTTGACAGCAATTCAGTACATCAGGCTTTTTTTTGTTACTGTGTTAGGTGAACATACTATATGGTACTCTCAGTCCACAATTTTCAGTATCTCAGTAATCTCAGCAATGGTATATCAGTGATGGACAGAAAATAGCATCACAGTAGTTCAGTACTTGCATTTTTGTTTTCAGTTGTTACTACTGAAACTACCCTCACTGGGATCCCCCCATTCCGGTGATAATTGCCTATGCATTACCGAACCAAAGAATTGAATTCAAAAGCTGACGGGATGCTTGAACCCAATTGACCACCGAAGGTCATGTGATACACTGCTGAATCAAAGGGTTTGGAATTACTAATATGATTAACAGTAACTCAATCATCCAGTAGCCGAAGCATCAAGGATGTATCTTAGCAACTACGTGCACACTACTGAGAGAGAAATCAGTAAGTGAGGGACAGAAATTCTAGCAACGATAAAGACGGCTTGGAAGATTACTGGGCGGACTTTTTTGTCAGGGAAGGAGCTGTGCACCCAGGCTGCTCCTGCTCCCGCGCCTGCGCTGCTCCCGCACCCAGGCTTGCTCGGTGGCCTCCGCGCGCGGCCGTCGGGGGCGTCTCGCACTCGCTTTTCGGCGCGCTTCGCGTGCCTCCTGAGCTCACGCTCATAGCGCCGCCGCCGATCTGCCCGCGCTGCAGCGCCCTAGCTCGCCGCCGGCCTACTCCAGCCCCGCGCGCACGCTAATGCGCCGCCGCCGCTCCCCATGCTGCGAGTCGCGTGCCGCTGCCGCTCGATGGCAAGGAGTATGTTGTTGCTTATGAGAGTAGAAGATTGCTAGACGCCGAAAAGAGGTACACCTTTATTGGAAAGCTTTGTTTATCATTATATTATGCTTGTACCAAGTTAAGGCATTATTTATTGTATAGTACTTGTTATGTTGCATGCCAAACCGACATAATTAAATACATGTTGCAAAAATCTATTCTTAGTGGTAGAGTCGGCAAGTGGGCTTATGCTCTTGTTGAGTATGATTTGCGTTGTGAACCTATTGGATCAATGAAAGGTCAAATAGTAGCCGACTTTATTGTTCAACATAGGATTGATAAGCAACTTGATCTAGATGTCGGTTATGTAACTTTTACTCCATGGAAATTACATTTTGATGGATCGGCTTGTAGAAGTGGTTGTGATGTTGGAATTATCATTATGTCACCTAGTGGAGCTATTTTTGAAGCCTTTAGCCGGTTGGATCATAAATGTACTAATAATCAACTTGAGTATGAAGCTCTCTTGTTTGGATTACAAATATTACATGACATGGGAGTGAAACATGTGGAAGCTTATGATGATTCTTTACTGGTGGTACATCAAGTATCTAAGGTATGTCAATGTTTAAATGGTTCTTTAAATGTTTATCTTGTTGAATGTTTGGATATTATATCTTGCATTGATGAATTTGTGATATATCATGTACCACGAAAGGAGAATCCGAAGGCTAACGCTCTGGCTCAGCAAGCATCCGGTTATAATGTTTAGAAAAGAAATTTTCAAGAACGGAAACCGATATTTGGTGAAGCCGAGGGTTATGTTCTGGAAGACCCGGTTCAACCGCCCCCTCAGGCCGGTCAAACCGGGCACCCCAGTCAGACTGCCCCCTCGGGCCGGTCAGACCGCCCCTCAGGGGGCAACCCTACTTCGGCCACTGTTTCTTCCAAGATTGTTGAGGACAAAGTAGGAGATTGCATAACACCTCTGGTTAAGTATTTGCAGGATCCTAAAAGTCCGACGATGGGCGCTTAAGTTTGTTCTAGATGGTGATGAGTTGTATCGTCGGACGCCAGATGATTTGCTTTTAAAGTGTTTAGGTCCTGATCAAGCAAGGCTAGCTGTGGCAGAGGTACATGAGGAATTTGTGGTACTCATCAATCGGCTCCTAAGATGAAGTGGCTTCTTAGACGAGCTTGCTTTTATTGGCCTACTATGATAGCCGATTGCTTTAGGTACTACAAAGGATGTGAAGAGTGTCAAAAGCACAGAGATGTTCAGTTGGTGCCTGCTGCATTGTTGCATCCAATTATCAAGCCTTGGCCATTCAGAGGCTGGGGATTGGATTTCATTGGCAAGATACATCCTCCGTCGAACATAGGACATTTCTTTGTGATTGTGGCAACCGATTATTTTACCAAGTGGACTGAAGCAATTCCTCTCAAGAACATGACACATAAGGAGGTAATTGGGTTTATTACGGAGCATATTATACATAGATTTGGCATTCTGCAAACTTTAACTACGGATCAAGGTACTTCATTTGTGGCTAAAGAGGTGCGTGATTTTGTCAATTCCTATGGTATTAAGTTGCTCAATTCATCTCCATATTATGCTCAAGCTAATGGTCAAGCCGAGTCTAGTAATAAAACTCTAGTTAAGCTCATTAAGAAGAAAATAGAAGACAATCCTAGAAGATGTCATGAAGTGCTATCTGAAGCTTTATGGGCTCATCGCATCTCTAGACATGGGGCTACTAAAGTTACTCCTTTTGAGCTTGTGTATGGTCAAGAGGCCGTTTTACCTGTTGAGGTGAATTTGGGCGCATATAGACTTGCAAAGCAAAATGATCTTAGTGTTGATACATATCATGCTTTCATGATGGATAACATTGATGAAGTGACTGACAAACGTTTGGAAGCTTTGGAAGCAATTGAGAAAGATAAAAGGTGAGTTGCTAGAGCTTATAATAAGAGGGTTAAAGCTAAGTCTTTTCATGTAGGAGATTTGGTTTAGAAAACTATTTTGCCTATAGGATCTAAGAGCAAGAAGTTTGGTAAATGGTCTCCAAGTCGGGAAGCTCCATACAAGGTTGTGAGAGTTTGCTTTGGAAATTCCTATATGGTGGAATCATTGCAAGGACAGCAGCTACCTAGGGCACTCAATGGAAGATATCTGAAGAAGTTTTATCCAAGTGTGTGGCAAGTTGCTTGAAGATTCATGGCCGGTTTCTATGAAAATCGCCCTTAGTGTAAAAATGTCCGACAACAACTTTGTCGTCATTAGAATTATTTTTTAGCACGCAAGCTTTACTAAAAAACAAGGGGGCATGTGTTGACACCCAAAATTGGCAAATGCCGACTCAGGCCAGGCATGCCGGTTAGACCGGGTCCTAGGGGCGGTCTGACCGGGTGTCCTGTAGCTGGTCTGGCACAAAGGGGACCAGGCGGTCTAATCGCCCCCTCGGGGGCGGTCTAACCGGGTCACCCTGATTTCGAGTAGAATTAGGAGTTAAGCTTGATTCCGAGTTGTAAACTGTTATTTGCAAGGCAAGACCTCCCACCCTATAAATATAAAGGGTCGTGGCCGATTGAGACCTATCATCCAATCGAACATATCAATTTTATCGTACTTTCTCCAAACCCTAGCTTTTCCAACCTCCATTGCTCTCCTCCTTCGTCTCTATGACAGTTGAGGGAGTTATGAGTGGCCTGCCGATCTCAGAACAACCCTAGGCACACTATTCGCGACGGGGTCCCTCTAGAAGCAGCGAATCTAGGTTTTTGGCGTTCTTCCTGTCCAAGGCGGTTATACTGGCCCCCCAGGCGGTTAGACCGGCCCGTGCTAGGAAGCTCGACGAGTGGATTTCCAATGACCGTGCGATCTAGCTCATTTGTGTGTTCGACTGAGAAAAGCGTCAACAGTGGCACAGTGCCACGGCCGTGCCTCCGTGTTGAGCTGGCCGTTCTGGCTGTTCTGGTTGAGGTCGCCAGCTGGGAAGCGATACACTGTTCTGGAGATGCTTTGCGTTCATAGCGCACGATCGAGCCTCCATGGACTCAGGCACCATCTCTACCACTACATAAGAAACCCACAAAGAATATACTGTCATTGGAGACGCGGTTTTAGGACGCGTCTCTAATAACTCATAGGAGACGCGTCTTAAGAACACACGTCACCTATATGTTTACCAAAAACTACCCCTATACATATACACATAGGAGACACTTATTATTAACCCGCGTCTCCTTCCAGTATTCAATTACTAGAGACGTGTGTAGGAGAAAACGCGTCACTGAGAACTACGGCTCGGACCCGAACTTTTAATGAAATTAGGGGAACCTCACCCACGTGTTGCTGCGAGAATTAAGAAAATGCAATGATTTTAAGGAAAATTTACCATGATATCATCTCTCGACGATAAGGACATGAGTATATTATGTAAAGTTGAAATACTCAGGTAATGAGTATCACTATTTATATAAACCAAAATGACAAGCTATTTGAACTGAAGTTTCTTATTTGAGTATAAACAAATATTCTTAACAATCACATGGTGTATCTTAAAAAAGGAACCTGTAATTATTTATTAGAGTCAGTCCTTGGTAGCATAGATAATTCTATCTTGTCCGTTCTCCATGTTTTATGTTGAGAATAATTTTCAAGGGTTACTTGTATGAATAATTAGTATATTATAGATGTTAGATATTATACTTGATTGAATATTTGGAGCTTTATTGAGTATAATATTTTATGAAGTACCTCTCAATGGGTCTTCTGTTGTTTTACGAGAGGATCAGCCGGAGCCTCTTTGTTGAATTCCAACCTTCGTTTAGCTTGTGAGTCATTGCATAATATATGGAATGCGAGTCGCTGCATAATATATGGAATGCGAAGATGTTAGAATTGTCTTTTCCGTTTGAGTGACCGGCACACTCAACGCATTGCTGCGGAATTTGAAAATGTCTTTCGATAAACTATGAATCACTATGAAGACGTGTGTACCGCAGGAAGAGAGGGAGAGGGATATGTTGCTCTATTTATTTACGATTTTTTGATGCACTTGATTCTTTTTGGATTGATGAATCTCAAAAAATAAGGATTCCTCCTAGCGGACTTTGCTCTGCTTGCTTCTGTCTGACGAACTGAATGGTTCTCATCCCGGGAGAAGCAAGAGAATCCAACGAAATGATTAGGGTCTGTTTTATCTAACTACTAAAGTTTACCATTAGAGTGACCGACACACTCAACGCATTGCTGCGGAATTTGAAAATGTTTTTCGATAAACTATGAATCACTATGAAGACATGTGTACCGCAGGAACAGAGGGAGAGGAGGAAGAGAGAGAGGGATATGTTGCTCTATTTATTTACAATATTTTGATGCACTTGATTCTTTTTAGATTGATGAATCTCGAAAATTAAGGATTCCTCCTAGCGGACTTTGCTCTGCTTGCTTTTGTCCGACGAACTGAATGGTTCTCGTCCCGGGAGAAGCAAGCGAATCCAACGAAATGATTAGGGTCTGTTTTATCCAACTACTAAAGTTTACCACTTTTATGTATTAGCCATTTGGGGATGTATATTGCAGGACTAAAATCACCCAAGTCCGTGGTGGGAAGAGAGAGGTGACACGGTAAGCCACTACAGGCGGGACTGCTTGGTTGACATGGCGAATGACCTTTGGATCGAACACCATGGCCAGCAGTTCATGAGCCCTCCCTTATCCATTCATGCGGTCGTCAGAGGAAAAATAAAATGGAAGACTGTAAGGAATCAGATGCCCGTTAGCCTAAGAGGGGGACGGGGTGAATTAGTCAACTTAAAACCTTAACCTATGGCTTCACTATTTTTGCACAAAGGTAAACTAGAACATACTATCTAGATGTGCAACTAGGGTTGTTCTAGTGTGAAACTCCCATCCCAAAATAAGGTTTGCAACTTATAGACATTCCTAGCAAGATACTACTCTAGGAAAGTAAAGGCAAGCAAAGATTGCAAAAGAGTAAATGCGGAAACGTAAAGGGGATGAGAGAAAGCAAACTCTTGACACGCGATTTATCCCGTGGTATCGGTAGTCACTAAGCCACCCCTAGTCCACGTTGAAGCACTCACACAAGAGTATTGCTTCCTGGCCACCAAGTCTCTCCCAAGAGCACCACTTGACACGCCACAAAGGCTAGCCACTTAGGCACTTGTCAAGCTCCCTTGGTCACCTTGATGCCGCCTCCACTAAGGAGCTTCTCCACCAAGGAAGGGGGTCTCCACGTCCCTCGCACAAAGTGTCCTCGCCGCTCCACACCAAGCCGGAGGGTCGTTGACGATTGCCGATGAGCCACTTAGGCCCCAAGGCTTCCGGCGAACCTTGTACAACTGGATTCACTCAAGAATCACCTCACAAGGTTGGCACAACCTTGCACTCACTCAGCTCTAAGCTAAGCCTAGCACTAAGCACATCCACAAAGCATATGCAAGTCTAAGGATGAGCAATTAAGCACTTGGATGGATTGGATATGATCTTCAATGTATCTTGAACTCCTCTGCACTTCCACACAATCCAGCTTCCTCAAATGGATGAGTGGAGGGGGTATAAATAATCCAAGGCATCAAACTAGCTGTTGGCTAAAAGCTGCTGAAAGTAGTACCGTCAGATGATCCGATGCTATACTTTTCTAGGGCGTCGGTTCATCCGGTGCCCCTCCCACATCACGTAGCCGTTGAGGTTCTCTGACACAACTGCTCTGATGCTATGCACCGACGGTGCGTCGGATCATCCGGTGCTGAAGACCCCGCGTCCAAGTCGCCTCTGTTAGCTTCCACTCGACCGTCGGATAGACCGACGCTACCTCTTGACCAAGGCGTCGGATCATCCGGTGCTGAAGGCTTCATCTTGGCGCGTCTCTGTATGAATTCAAACTGAGCGTCGGATAGACCGATGGTGTCCCCACTCAGACCGTCGGATCATCCGGTGCTACTGTCTTCCTTGCTCTTCCTCTGCAACTCATCCGACGCTACTAAATAATGGACCGTTGGTTCATCCGACGGTACCTAGGGTTTCGCCCTGAGTACCAACTCTTCCGACAATTGCACCGATGCTTGTTAACTTGATACCGTCGGCTCATCTGATGGTGTCTTTTCCTTTCCTTTTCTTGCTCGGTTTTGACCCTTTTGTTTTGGCATTTTGGCATGTGGTTTTCTTGCATCCTTGGGACCTAGAAGTGTCTACAAAAACATGCTAAAACAATATGGTTAGTCCCAATGATCATGTTGTCATGAATCACTAAAATCAAACTCCGAACTAATGGCATATGAGGCCATGTTCACTACAATCTCCCCCTTTTTGGTGATTTATGACAACACAACCAAAGAAAGCATAGATTTGCAAAAATTGACATAATTAGGATCACTTACACTTGCTTGGATGCTTACCATCATCCAAACTCCCCCTAGATCAAACTTCCCCCTTTTTGATCTTATGTTCACATTCTCCCCCTTTGCTCTCATATCCTTGAAACCACTTGTAAGCTTAAGCCACAAGCTTGCTTTGGTCTCACATTCTCCCCCTTTGGAATAAAATCTCCAAAAAGTCCCAAAGCAAAAGGGTCCAAGGAAACTAGCAAGACCACTTGTAGATATCACTTGTAGTCTTTTGATCATTGCATACCTCCGGGGGTTGATCCTCTTTACCTTGTCGGGGCTACATTGAGATGAGCCACTTGGAGATGATATCACTTGAGGTGACACCACTTGAAAGAAGCTTGCAAAGAAAACACTTGAGGTACCACAAGGATTAGGAATGTATGAGTACATTGCCTTTGAAATTATACACATAAGCTCGCAAGGACATGACCCAATAGCATGAAGCTCATATTTCTATTTTCACTCTTTTAGAGATGTTAGATAACATTGAGAGTGAAATAGCATTCTCTTAGAATGAAGTACCGCACTGGAACGCGTCGCTAAGGGACTACATAAGATAGGCTTCAAACAATGTTAGTCCCATAACCAAACCATAGGATGAGCTCCCCCTAAATGTGTGCATTTAGTGTTTGAATCACCAACCAAATGTATGCACATTGTTTATGACAACAAAAGGGAAGCTAACCCTATAGCTTGCTCATGATGCAAAGAGATATATATGAAAACATGCACCATGAAAGAATAAGTGTAGCTTTTCTACACACTAATCAAACCATGTAAGTTGCTCATGGGTTAGTACATGACATAAGCAACCTACCATATGTAAACATTGCAACAAATGCAACTTAAACAAGGCAATGGACCTACAATGATGCAAGAGATAGGTACTGGTTTCCATTACCTCAACCGGGGAACTTGGGCAACACATGTCCAATTTGCAAGCTTGGCTTATAGGCTTGAATCTTCTCATCTTCTTTGTGCCAAGCCTCCCAAGTCCCCGCCCTTATGGCCTTCAAGTGGCCTTTGGAACCCAAACCATTTGAGGCCCCTTCATGTTGATGATGACTTCCTTGGGCACCAAAATGGGTTGGTTCCAACCGCGCTCCTCCTTCATCTTCCCAACCTTGTGTGCAACTACCTTGCCATTAGCCTTTTTCTTGATGACGTAGGTGTTGCTCTTGGCCTTGTTATTGCGGCTGGGCTTGGTGTAGATGAGGGAGCTCTTGATGGTGGGCTTCAACTTCTTCTTTTCGCCCTTGTCCATCTTCTTGACAAATTGAGGGCATTTGTAGAACTTGTGCCCTTCTCCATGACACTTGTAGAAAGTCACGGTTGCACCGTTTTCAAGCTTCTTCACCATGGGATCATGGTTATCTTGAGAAGGTTGGACTTTGCTCTTCATGTCTTGAGAGATGTCCACTTGTTCCTTATCGTTCTTGCCCTTGCCCATCAAGCTTGCCAACCTCTCTCGGAGCCATTTCACTTCTTGCTTGAGCTCATCATTTTTCTTGCCTATGAGACAATCACATTTTTCTACAACAACATTCTCATTGCAAGATGGTGAGAAAGAATTCATCAATTAAATCAATGCAAGAAGTTGAAGCATCTACCTTGGAGATAGGAATTGCACAAGGGATAGATGATTCATTAAGCTCAAAGGAATTACTTGTTTTAGTCTCTTTGCTCTCAAGCTTAGATTTTAGCTCATCACACTCCTTACTAAG
The DNA here is from genome assembly GCA_947561735.1 of Cenchrus americanus. NCBI lineage: Eukaryota > Viridiplantae > Streptophyta > Magnoliopsida > Poales > Poaceae > Cenchrus > Cenchrus americanus. Next base: position 155,103,116 of record OX387242.1, on the reverse strand, counting down.
CAATTTGAATTTGCACAACAAATGTTCATAATTTGTAGCAAGGGTTGCACTAAGGTCATTGAGAGCATTGAGTTCTTTAATTTAATTAGCTTGTTTCTCAAGAATTCCTTTTTGCTCATGGACTAGTTCAACAAGATCATCAAGAGAGGTGGTGTCGGATTCATCATCACTTACATTGCTTTCCATACCTTTGGCCATAAGGCACATGTGTGGTGATGATGAGGGACCATACATGAAGCGGGTGGTGAAGTTCTTTCTTGATTCATCACTTGAGCTAAAAGAACTTGATTCTCCACCACTTGTCCACTCACGGACGGCGATAGTTGCTCTTTTCCTTGGTCTCCTCTCTTTTACCACCTTCTTCTTGGGTTTGTGCTCGATCTTGGTGAACTTGATGTGTTGATGATGACGCCCTTCTCTCAAGTGGACGTTGTAGCCTACATGTTAACTTTCTTCACATACTTGAAGATCTTCTTCATGTACTCGGCCACCATGGATTCAACCTCTTCATCACTTGAGGAATCTCCATCATCACCATCATCACCATCATCCTCGCTTGAGCTTCCATGAGTAGCCATCCTATTCAACATCTTCTCTTGTTGGCTTGAGAGAGCATGGCTTGTAGTTGGAGAGGATGGTTCTTGGGGCTTTTCTTGGGGCGCCTTCTTTGACTTGGGCATGAGTTGAAGCTCATGTGCCATGATCTTGCTCAAGATGTGAGATGGCTTCAACTCTTCGAGCTTCTTCTCGTAGATGATTGCCTTCACCAAATCATAATCGGGCTTCCGGAGACTTTGAAGAATCTTGCGGTTGATGTTCATATCCGTGATGTCCTTCACACCTAAAGCATTGATCTCATTGACAAGCACATTTAGGCATGAGTACATAGATTCAGCATTTTCATTTGCAAGTTGCTTAAAGCTATTGAATTCCTCAAGGAGACAACCGTAGCGTTCATTAGCAACTTCTTTTGAACCCTCATTTTTCTCCTTGATGGTTTTCCATAGCTCATGAGCATTTTCACAAGTAAAAACTCTATTGAAAACGCCTACATCTAATGAGGACAAAATGATACTCTTAGCAATCACATCAAATTGCTTTTCCTTCCTAGTACCATTTTTCATGCCCTCATCAGTGACTCTCCAAACATCAAGATCCTTTGCTTGGAGATAGGCCTCCATGAGAACATTCCACTGAGGATAGCCCGTGCCATCGAAATGTGGAGCCAAACCTATGGTATCCACCCCTTTCATTCCTCTAGAGAGCAACTCACTAGGCGGTGAAGCCTAACCGTTCCAATGAGCCGGTTTTCACAATTTACCAATCGAATTGGCGTTTCCTTGTGAAGGAAGTGAGTCCCGGCTCTGATACCACTTGTAAGGAATCGGATGCCCGTTAGCCTAAGAATGGGAGGGTGTGAATAAGGCAACTTAAAACCTTAACCTATGGCTTCACTATTTTTGCACAAAGTTAAACTAGAACATACTATCTAGATGTGCAACTAGGGTTGTTCTAGTGTGAAACTCCTATCCCAAAACAAGGTTTGCAACCTATAGCCATTCCTAGTAAGATACTACTCTAGGAAAGTAAAGGCAAGCAAAGATTGCAAAAGAGTAAATGCGGAAACGTAAAGGGGATGAGAGGAAGCAAACTCTTGACACACGATTTGTCCCATGGTATCGGTAGGCACTAAGCCACCCCTAGTCCACGTTCAAGCACTCACACAAGAGTATTGCTTCCCGGCCACCAAGTCTCTCCCAAGAGCACCACTTGACACGCCACAAAGGCTAGCCACTTAGGCACTTGTCAAGCTCCCTTGGTCACCTTGATGCCGCCTCCACTAAGGAGCTTCTCCACCAAGGTAGGGGGTCTCCACGTCCCCTGCACAAAGTGTCCTCGCTGCTCCACACCAAGCCGGAGGGTCGATGACGATTGCCTGTGAGCCACTTAGGCCCCAAGGCTTCCGACGAACCTTGTACAACTGGATTCACTCAAGAATCACCTCACAAGGTTGGCATGACCTTGCACTCACTCAGCTCTAAGCTAAGCCTAGCACTAAGCACATCCACAAAGCATATGCAAGTCTAAGGATGAGCAATTAAGCACTTGGATAGATTGGATATGATCTTCAATGTATCTTGAACTCCTCTGCACTTCCACATAGCCCAAGGCATCAAACTAGCCGTTGGCTAAAAGCTGCTGAAAGTAGTACCGTCGAATGATCCGACGCTATACTTTTCCAGGGCATCGGTTCATCCGGTGCCCCTCCCACGTCACGTAGCCGTTGAGGTTCTCTGACACAACTGCTCTGATGCTATGCACCGACGGTGCATCAGATCATCCGGTGCTGAAGACCCCGCGTCCAAGTCGCCTCTGTTAGCTTCCACTCGACCGTCGGATAGACCGACACTACCTCTTGACCAAGGCGTCGGATCATCCGGTGCTGAAGACCTCGCGCCCAAGTCACCTCTGTTAGCTTTCACGAGACCGTCGGATAGACCAACGCTTCACGTTGACCAAGGCGTCGGATCATCCGGTGCTGAAGGCTTCGTCTTGGCGCGTCTCTGTATGAATTCAAACTGAGTGTCGGATAGACCGACGGTGTCCCCACTCAGACCGTCGGATCATCCGGTGCTACTGTCTTCCTTGCTCTTCCTCTGCAACTCGTCCGACGCTACTAAATAATGGACCGTCGGTTCATCCGACGGTACCTAGGGTTTCACCCTGAGTACCAACTCGTCCGACGATTGCACCGAAGCTTGTTAACTTGATACCGTCGGTTCATCCGATGGTGTCTTTTCCTTTCCTTTTCTTGCTTGGTTTTGACCCTTTGTTTTGGCATTTTGGCATGTGGTTTTCTTGCATCCTTGGGACCTAGAAGTGTCTACAAAGACATGCTAAAACAATATGGTTAGTCCCAATGATCATGTTGTCATGAATCACCAAAATCAAACTCCGAACTAATGGCATATGAGGCCATGTTCACTACAAAGACAGAAGAGTGCGGTGGTCTAGAAGCGCGCATCCTCGCAAGCGGGGGCACGCGCGGCCGGGTGGTGCACGGCAGCTCCGATGGGGGTGTTGCGACGCCAGGCTCGCGGCTTGCCGACACTGGACGGGGCCGCGGCAGGGGACGCAACCTGCGGCGAACCTCGAGACTTCGGGGCTGATGCAATGGAGCGAAAGGTCCGAGGAGTTGGACGGCTTCATCCGGCGCCAACGACGGAGCCGTCTTCCTATTTCGTTCTCCAATCCCTCGGCGTGCCCGCGTTTGCCGTTCTCGAGAGGGAGGCACATGGAGGTAAACCAATAGTCCAAGAGGTAGGTGTCCGCGTCCTCACCCGCTCTTCTGGTGGCTCCCCTTTATCCTCCCTCATCTTGGTGATCTTCCTTGTCATCAGAAGCCTTCTCCTCCAGGTCCGATTCGATTGCAGGATGGAGGCTGGGTCAGTAGGTGCTGGCGAGAAGGCCACACCGCGGGCGGGTGCGGGCGTGGGAGGCGACCCCAACCGTGGGTGCGGCCGGTGCGGGAAGTGGCTGGCGTGGTGAGGCGCACAACGCTCGCCCTCCTGGCACGGATGCGTGGCGATGCGGTGAAGCGCGGGTGGGAGCATGGTCGAAATCTTGTGGTATTTGAAGTGGAGGAGAGGCACGGGTGGATAGGCGAGGGGGTGGTGTGGTGGGAAGGCAAGGGGCGACGTTGTAACATCCCTCAAATTTGTGGAGGAATGTTAATTAATAAAATTGTGGTCTTAAAAATTTTCGATGAATTGTTTGGGTGATTAACAAATTATTTAAGGATGTCTTCCTTTCCTCTCCCTTAATTCCTAGATTTGTTTTGAGCTAAATGAAATCCCTAGGAAATATAAGAAAATGTTAGTGTGAGAAACTTGGAGTTCTTTTGGTTTTATTTGGAATTTATTTGGGTAGTGTTCAAATTTGAAACCACAATCAAATTTGAATCTAAATAGGAGAGGAGTTTGAAAGGGAATAGAAAAGGAGAGAGGAGTTTTGCTTCTGGGCCGCGAGCCCAAATTCACGAAGTCTGCAGAGCCTCCCTCTTCTCTCATTGCCAGCACGCCGCGCCACCCTCGTCCCTTTCCCCTCTCGGCCCACCGCGGCCCGGCCTACCGCCGCCCGCCTCCCACCTACCGCAACCGCCCCGGACGCCGACGGGGGTGGGGCCCGGGTGACGTCGCCCCCGGCGTCGGCCGTCTTCCTCCCGTCACCCCCTCGCTTTTGCTTTCCCCTTTCACTTTGCGACGTCGCCGAGCATCGGCGCGCGCCCCGCTCGCCCGCCGGCCGTCCGCGCCCACCGGAGCGATCCGCGCCGTCCACGCGTCCCGCGTCCCGCCATGCGCTATAAGAGGGCCGCCGCCGCGCCACGGAGTAGCCGCAACCCTAGCCGCCGCGGGGGGAGTTCACCCGCTCCACACCGCCTGCGCCCCCGCGGGAGGAGAAGGAGGAGGAGGAGGAGAGGAGGAGACCGGGAGACCGCCGCCGCTCGCCGTCGACCGCGCGGAGCGGAGGCCCACTCGAGGGAGCCCGAGGACGCCGCGAAGCCAAGGACCGCGACGCCCTCGCTTCCTCGCCCCGCGCCGCCGTACCGCGCCGCCACCTCTACCGGCGCCGCCTCCATCCTCGTCCTCGCACCACCATTCTTCACCGCCGCGCCGCACGTCGCCCGTGGCCACCAAGGTGAGGCAAACCCCCTCGCCCTCTCGTGGTTGACCCGGCCTTCGAGCCGCGACCCCTTGCGCACGCCGGGCCGACCTTGCCGCCGCGCGCGCCGCCGCCGGTGATGCCGGCCATCGTGCCAGCCGGGGAGGCTTGTTTGTGCGAGGTGCCACGCGCCGCCGTCGCCGCAAGCGCGCGCTCTCGCCGCCGTTTCCTTTTCTTTCCGTACCGCACCGTCCTCGCGAAGCCGACGCGCGCGTCGCGCCGCCGTCGAGCTCCGGAGCGCGCGCGCCGCCGGCCTCGCTCGGTCCCGTTCTACACGCGCACGAACACGTTCCACCCACACGAGCCGGCACCTCGACCGCCTCGACGCACCGGCCACCGTGCGCACGCGCGCGAGCCACCCCGGGCCGGAGCCGTGCTCGCACCGTGCGCCGCCGCCGGCCCGAGCTCTGCCGCGGAGGGCAAGGGCCGTTCTAGGCAACCCAAGGGGGGAAAAACCCCAGCTTAACACGAATTCGCGCCGTAGGTTCCGTCACGACCAAATTTGGGCACTGGACTACGATTTGGCGCCGTCGCCGGCGACCCTCGCCGCGCCGCCGCCCACGCCGTCGCCGCCGCTCCCCGTCTCGCCACGTCGCTCGCTCATCCTTGGCCAAGACCGCGCACGGGTAAGGGGTAGACCAAGCCCTGCGCGCGCCTCACCCTCGTTCCGGTCGTGCGTGGGCCCGGCCCGAGGCGCACCTCGCCGCCGGCGAGCCGGCCGCCGCGCCGCCGCCGTCTCGGGCAATTCGTCGAACACCACGCACGCGAGGAGATAATCCCTAGGACCTATGCACACGGGCGCCCACACGTGCGCGCGGCCGCAGGCAGATCCGCGGGATCTGGTGCGGCCCGCCACTCAGAATCCAAGCCGCACAGAGGCCCGCACCGCAGCCCGCCGCACCGGCTACCGCCGGATCGGCCGCGGCGGCCGCAGCGGGCCGAGCCGCACCGCGGGCCACGGGGAGCCCCGGCCGCAGCTGGGATCCGGGGATCCCGTGCGGCCGGTCGGAGGGGGAGTGTTTTCTTTTACTTAAAAATTCCAGAAAAACCCTTTTTCCTTCTAAAAATCCTAGAAAATCCATTTTATCTCCAAAATATACGAAACCTTTTCCAGAAAATTTCTAAAATCTCGAACTACGGGTTGGGATAGTGTTTGTTCCCATTTTGGATCTTATTTGCTCTTATTTGGATTTAAGTTGCCATAGGACCGCTGTTTATTTTCTTTTTCGCGCTACTAGGAGCAGGAGGAGCCGGAGAGCTGAGTCAGGAGTACGACTACGCCGACGACTTCGCCGCGGAGGACTACCCGACCCCAGGTTCACGCCCGACCGATTCTGAACTACCCATTAGGCATTGCTGAGTAGCATTGCTAGCGCTTTAATTTATATATGCATGTGATGAACCTTGCACTGCCTCTTTATTTACCCTGTCCTTGATTGTCCTACTACTACTATATATGTTTATATGGGCGTGTATGTGCGCCGAGCTTCGCGATGCATGTGTTGGGATGGGAGTAGTGGTTCTTGGCGTGTGTGGGGTAAAAACCGGCAGGAGAAGGCGTTTTGGGTACTTTGGCGGGGGTGAGCTCGAAACAACCGATCTGGGATCGGGGATAGGGGTGCACTCCTCAGTGCATCCCTCCTGTTACGGTTTTCGGAGCCTAGGTGTTGGGGTTTTTCGTGCGCTTGGAGGACATGAGCTCGCCCGGTCTGAAATCGAGTGGATCAACTTGTTTATAGGACATCGTACACACCACCCCGCCGAGAGTGGGGATAGGGCCGTGTTGAGCTCGGCAAGTGCGGAACCATACCTGCCTAGGAAGGATAGAGGGTATCTGTGGGGGAGCGGTGGAGGTGAGACCACCCTCTCAGAGCGTCTCCCGTGTGGCCACACGGGAGCATTTCACAGTTCCGGTGCTGTCTTCACTGCGGAGAGGACCGCTTTGAGGGCCGGATGCAGGGTGGGTACGTAACTACCGAGAGTTCGCCGGTAGGATGGGCTCGGTCGGCCGTACACCGGCCGGTTACCATTCCGGGATGGGTACAGGTGTACACGCTCTGCAGAGTGGTTCGATCTATAGCTATAGCCGCGTCCTCGGTTATGGACACTGCCTAGAAGACATGTTCGTTCCTCATGTTTTGGGATTTCTACCTCCCCCCTTATAGATGAGAGTGTGGTGAGCCGTGGTTATAGCCGGCTAGAGGAGAGAGGCTCCATCTACCTCGTCGATCCGGTTGTAATCATTGAGATGCGAGGAGAGGAAGTTCTCACATCGCCCCTAGACAGGAGTAGGAGTTGGGACGGGTCTTCCGGGTGACCGATTGGATCGGGATGTGTTGAGAGACTTGGGTTTTGGGATATTGATGGAGATACCTTGTTTATACTCCGCTCGCTCGTCGCTTAGGAAACCACGGCCCGAATCCTTGTCTACTCTCTTTTCCCTTTAGATATTAGGCCACTTAAAGCCGCATACGGTTGGTGACGTGGACCTATCCCGCTCCTTGGGGATAGACTTTGGGTGTGCGGAGGTACGAGTCCGACTTCGACCGCAACGCCGACGGATGGTACGAGCGAGGGATACGTCGCTTCGCTCGAGTTGCCGTGGCGGGAAGAATAAAGCCGGAGACCCTTCTGAGAAGATAGCTACCGCTGCGTAGAATTTTCACTCTGATTCAGCCAAGAGGCTTGTAATGCTGTACTCCATTATGGACATGTAATAAATTAATGTACTATTACCTCTATGTGATGCGATGTATGACTTTGTGTATCATTCTGTGAGACGTTCTGTACGCGATAGCCACTGATCCAGGGACTATCGCGATGGTACAGGGATTCGGGTTTTCTATGAAAATCCGGGGTTTTACATGTGGTACCAGAGCCATGCTTGACCGTAGCACGTATCCCTAGGAAAGGTCGATAGAAATAGGACTCTATACGCTCTATCTTTATAGTTATACCCTTGAGCTATATTATAAAACTCGTTCCCTCTTTGAAAATTTCTTACTCACCTGCGCTGACAGAAAATTTCTTGCGTTTCACAGGAGATGGAGCACCAGGTCGCGGAGATCACCCCCGAGACGTGCGGGGCGATCTGCCACTGGATGGAGAGGGCCCTTCTCAGGCTTGGAGTCCCTCCGACCTACGTCACGTACCGCGCCGAGTACGTCCCCGCCGTGACTGGGCGGATGGTGCTCTGCACGGTCGCTGTACTCCCTCACCCGAGTCTCCCCGGGTTTAAGGGAGAGGTCCGCTGCGCGCGTTGCTCTCACCGTCGCGACCGCGCTCGACGTCGCCCGTCGCCGGCCCCGGGGCCGCCTACTCGCACGCACCGCGCCTCCTTCGAGACCGGGACTCTTCGGCCGCGCCCGGACTACCGGCGCCTCGCACCGCTCGTGGACGGAGTTCCTTCGTACGAGGGGATCCGGAGGACGACGTCGACGCTGCTCCCTTCCGCGAGACCGACGAGACTCTGGTGGAGACCGCCAGCTACTTGGTCGACCTCGACAAGTACACGCGCCGACTGGAGGACGAGTCACGTACCCTCTACGGCCAGGTCAGGGACGCTACCATCGACGCGCTCCAGTACCAGCCCCGCTGCGCCGAGCTGGAGAGGGAGAACACCGCTCTACGCCACCGTGTTCGCCAGCTCGAGTTGAGCCTCGACCGCGCGACCACTGTCCTGCTGCAGTCCGAGAGGGAGAGGGTGGACACCAGGGAGGAGATGCTGCACGCCAAGGAGGACCTACGCAGGCTGACCGCGAGTCAGAACAGGCTGAAGGACAAGCTCGAGCGCAAGGACGACCTACTCACGGTGCGCGCTCACCTCTCGGGTGTGAGCGGCTCAAGGTGGAGAAGCCGGGAGAAGAGCCGAGCGGACAACGTCGCCAACATCGCGTGGCTCACGCGCACGGCCGTCTACCCGAGGGACAAGGCCGAGAGAGCGAGGAGGACTTGGGAGGACGCCGACTCACTCGCGTGGACGAGCTCTTCGAGCTCAACGGAGAGCGCCCCCCGAGTCCCCGCCGTGAGATTCGCACTGAGACCTTCGAGCTGCACCAGTCACGCCTCAAGCTCCACCTGTGCCCGATGGCCCGTCCGCCGACCCCCGTCGAGACCGAGGAGGTTCGAGAGGCTCACGCCTTGGTGTCCCGGATCTTTCCGCCGGACTACCCCACCGAGGACCGCTACCCCGTCACGTACCAGCGGGCACGCACGGAGTAGAGAGCTGAGCAGGAGGCATGACCTAGAGTAGTGTTCTAAGCTAGTAGATTCCATGAGTTGTTCCATGCAGCCGCGAGCATGTTCCGGTGCATGAAGAGAGTCATGCCACACCATGTAGACACTACCCTTTTGAGATGTACCGATGTATTAGATCGTTGACTTGTTGCTGCTACCCCAAGGTCTGAGTCAGCCTCAGGGGAGCAAGTGTAATAATCATGTTTGCTGTGTGCTTGGATCTTAATGATGTTATTTGTGTCTTAATGCTTCTTCTACTTGAGTGTAGGTTATAATTAGAACTATTTTCTTGAATGCTTAAGACTCACGTGTGAGTTGGTGAGTGACGTGCGTAAACTCCTTTCTTTTCCCTTATGTTTTCAGAAGGATGTCGATCCGCCGCTCCAACCGGCTGATAGCTCGCCTCGAGGAGGCGGTGGCCGAGGAAGAAGCCCCGGGTGGGGGCGTGGACGCGGCCGTGGCCGTGGCCGTCCACCCCCCGCGTGGAGGAGCTTTGGGGCCTAGGGCCCGAGGTGATGGAGCACCACCACCTCGCCCGAGAACCCCGAGGCCGAGGTTGGGCAAGGAGCGGCCGCGCAAGGCCGGCCCCCGAGCCGGAACGCCCACCACCACCCCCACCTAACTTGGTGGAAGTGATGGCGCTCCGGACCTCGGGCGATGCGAGAGGATGGCGGAGGCCATGGAGCACCGTGGCAACGGTGGGAACCGCGTCGCTCCACAGGACGAGGACCTCACGCGGAAGATCGAGAGGTTCATCCGCCTGAAGGCCCCCACCTTCAGCTACTCGGATGACCCACTCGAGGCCGACGACCGGGCCGAGGGTGATCGAGACCAAGCTCGACCTCACCGTCTCGCTCCGACGAGGAGTGTGTCGCTATCGCCGCGCACCGGCCTGGAGGGTCTCGCCAAGGCGTGGTGGGACAACTACACTACCACCCACCCGAACCCGCATTCATCACCCGGGCCGGGAGTTCTCGCGAGGCGTTCCGCGAGCGCACCTTCCCGACGAGCTGCCTGGTCCGGGAAGGCGCAGGAGTTCCGCACCATGACTCAGGGTGCGATGAGGGTCGAGGAGTACGAGCGTCACTTCATGAAGATGATGCGGTACGCCCCCGACGACACCAACACCGACCAGAAGAAGCAGTTCTGGTTCCTGCGAGGCCTCCACCACGGCCTTCGCCAGGCGCTGAAGGCAAGTGAGCACAAGTCCCTGCGCCATCTCGTCAACCGCGCCATCGCGGTCGAGGACGAGAGGAGGGGCCACGAGGAACGCATGAGGGACAAGAAGAGGATGGGAGATCGGGATCAGCCTGACCGATCCTTCCAGAAGCCGAGAAGCGGACAAAGCAACATGCTGAGGGGGAGCTACCGCCCGGGGCACAACCAGCCTGGGCGTGGCTTCGGAGGTAGTGGACGTAGCCCGTTCCCCGGAGGAAGGAACCCCGGCTACCCCCAGCAGACTGGAGGCTACACCCGTGCTCCACCGAGCACCGCGCGACCCGCCGCAGGAGGCTTCACCGTCACCTGCTTCGCGTGTGGCAAGCCAGGCCACAAGTCCTTCGAGTGCCCCGACAAGAAGGCTGCTGCCACCCCCGCACGGGCACCTACTCCAGGAGGCCGACCTCCTCAGGCTGCACCGCCCCCGGCCGCCGGCCGTGGGAGGCTGAACCACCTCACTGAGGAGGAGGCTGCCGATGCCCCCGACGTCGTGATCGGTAAGTTTTTGGTTTGTGGTACTTCTGCCCTGGTTCTCTTTGACACCGGTGCAACCGGGTCTTATATCACCTCTCGGTTCGTGAGTAAACTTTCCCTCCCTACAACCACCCGAACGATGCCCATCATCACGAGCTCTCCGCTCGGGGATATCCGATGCACCCTGCTGTGCAAAGGAGTGGAAGTGGTCATCCAAGGCCACACATTCTATGGGGATCTTACCGTGCTGCCATCCCATGGTATCGACGTGATACTGGGAATGGATTGGATCACTGCCCACAAAGGTGTCATCTCCACTTCACCGAGGCTGGTGACACTACTGCACCCTGACGGGACAAGGGTGACCTTCGAGCCAATGAAGTCTCGAGACATACCGGCCGTATACAGCCTTCACACGAAGGCCATATCGGACGTGCCGGTAGTCTGTGAGTATGAGGATGTGTTTCCAGAGGAGTTGCCCGGGTTGCCTCCTGATCGTGATGTGGAGTTCGTGATCAACCTGGTGCCGGGAACGGCGCCGATAGCCCAGAGTCCGTACCGTATGGCAGAGGTTGAGCTGAAACCGCCGAAGGCGCAGGCTGGACTCGCTACTCGAGAAAGGGTTCATTCGGCCGAGTGCCTCACCCTGGGGTTCACCGGCACTATTCGTACCAAAGAAGGATGGGACGCAACGTCCGTGCGTCGACTACCGCGCCCACGAACGCGGTAACCATCAAGAACAAGTACCCGCCGCCCGAGATTGACGATTTGATGGATCGCGCGAGGCAAGCCAAGTACTTCGAAGAAGATCGATCTCCGGTCGGGTTATCACCGATGAAGATCCGCCGGAGGACATCCACAAAACGGCTTTCGTGACCAGATATGGGCAGTATGAGTACACAGTCGTGTCGTTTGTCCTGACCAATGCCCCGGCATACTTCATGAACATGATGAACAAGGTCTTCATGGACGAGTTGGACAAGTGTGTCGTCGTCTTCATTGACGATATACTGGTCTACTCCCAGACAGCAGAAGAGCACGAAGAGCACCTGAGGATCGTACTGGGGAAGCTCAGACAGCATCAGTTATACGCCAAGTTCAGCAAGTGCGAGTTCTGGATGGAGGAAGTCGCGTTTCGGGTCATGTGTTGTCGGCTAAAGGAGTTGTCGTAGACCCGAGCAAGATTGAGGCCGTATCGAAGTGGCGGTCACCGAAGTCCGTGACGGAGATCCGCGATTTTCTCGGTTTGGCCGGGTACTACCGCCGGTTTATCGAGAACTTCTCCAAGATCGCCAAGCCCATGACAGTAGCCGTTGAAGAGCAACACGCCGTATGTGTGGTCGGACAAGTGTGAAGCCGGTTTCCGGGAGCTCAAAACTCGTCTCACCACTACCCCGGTCCCGACCCCCGCCCGACGCGAGCAAGGATTTCGTGGTGTACCGTGACGCGTCGAGGCAAGGACTTGGTCGCGTGTTGATGCAAGGAGGCAAGGTAGTGGCATACGCTTCACGACGTTAAGGAAGCATGAGGAGAACTACCCGACACACGACCTCGAGCTAGCCGCCGTCATTCATGCGTTGAAGATATGGAGGCACTATCTGATGGGGAACAAGTGCGACATCTACACGGATCACAAGAGTCTGAAGTATATCTTCACCCGGTCGGAGTTGAATGCGAGGCAAAGGAGATGGCTAGAGCTGATTAAGGACTACGACCTGAGCATTCACTACCACCCTGGTAAGGCAAACGTTGTGGCCGACGCTCCGAGCCGCAAGCACTACCGCAACAACCCGATGGTGCGAGAGGAACGACCGACCTTGCATGAAGAGCCGGAAAAGCCGAGCTTAGAGATTGTGGAGGAGGGGCGGTTGAACCGTTGCGGGTAAAATACACACTCGAAGACCGGATCCGCCAAGCTCGAAGGAGTGTCCGAGAGATCCAAGAGGTAAAACGCCCGATGGAGAGTGGCAAAGCACCGACTATCGTCTCGACGAACAAAGGGTACACTGTGGCTGAAGGACCGCATCTGCGTGCCTCAGAACAAGGAGATTCGGGACTCGATCCTTAAAGAGGCCCACGACTCTCGGTACTCGATCCACCCTGGTTGTACCAAGATGTACAAAGACCTGAAGGTACGGTTTTGGTGGGAAAAGATGAGGGAAGACATTGCCGAATACGTCGCTCGATGCGACACGTGCCAGCGAGTGAAGGCCGAACACCAGAGGCCCGCTGGGCTGCTGCAACCACTCGAGATACCCACGTGGAAGTGGGATGATATCAGTATGGACTTCATTGTGGGGTTGCCACGCACGCAAAAAGGAAATGACTCCATTTGGGTGATAGTCGATCGATTGACCAAGGTCGCACATTTCTTGCCAGTGAAGACGAACTACAGCGTGAGCCGACTTGCAGAACTGTATGTGGACAACATCCTGAAGCTTCATGGAGCTCCGAGGAGCATTGTGTCAGACAGAGGGCCCCAGTTCACTGCTCAATTCTGGAAGAGCTTACACGCTTCTATGGGCACCCAGATGAACTACGGCACGGCGTTCCACCCACGGTACGGACGGTCGGACGAGAGAGGGTAAATCAGGTACTAGAAGACTTGCTGAGAGCTTGTGTGTTGACCTATGGATCGGATCGGGAAAAGAGCTCGTCATATGCCGAGTTCTCATACAACAACGGCTACCGAGCCGCCTTGAAGATGGCTCCGTTCGAAGCCCCGTATGGCGAGAAAGTGTCGGACACCGTTGATGTGGTCCGAGGTGGGGGAGCGAACCTTTTTCGGTCCCGCCACCATTGTTGAGGCCGAGGAAAATGTCGCCAAGGTACGAGAGAACCCGAAGATAGCTCGGAGCGAGCGAGAAGAGCTATGCCGACGCAAAACGGAAGGACATCTCGTTCGAGGTAGGGGATCACGTCTACCTGAAGGTGTCACCCCTCCGAGGCACGAAGAGGTTCCACATCAGGGGGAAGCTGTCCCCTAGGTACGTTGGGCCCTACCCTATTGTGAGCAAGGTCGGGAGGGTAGCTTACAAACTCGAGCTACCTCCGAGCTTGCGGGAGTTCACCCGGTGTTCCATGTTTCCCAACTTCGGAAGTGTGTGGTCGTCGAGAAGAGAGTGCTGCTCGGGCGCTCGACGTCCGAGAAACCCCGGAGTACTTGGAGTACCCGGTTCGGATCTGGACCGGCGGAGAAGTCGACCAGGAACACCACCACGCGCTTCTGCAAGGTGCTCTGGAGTAATCACTCCGAGCGCGAAGCCACGTGGGAGAATGAGTCAGCATTGAGGGAGAAATACCCTCATCTCTTCGAAACGGAGGTAACTTCTTAATCTCGAGGACGAGATTCTTGTGAGGGGGGGAGTTCTGTAACATCCCTCAAATTTGTGGAGGAATGTTAATTAATAAAATTGTGGTCTTAAAAATTTTCGATGAATTGTTTGGGTGATTAACAAATTATTTAAGGATGTCTTCCTTTCCTCTCCCTTAATTCCTAGATTTGTTTTGAGCTAAATGAAATCCCTAGGAAATATAAGAAAATGTTAGTGTGAGAAACTTGGAGTTCTTTTGGTTTTATTTGGAATTTATTTGGGTAGTGTTCAAATTTGAAACCGCAATCAAATTTGAATCTAAATAGGAGAGGAGTTTGAAAGGGAATAGAAAAGGAGAGAGGAGTTTTGCTTTCGGGCCGCGAGCCCAAATTCACGAAGTCCGCAGCCTCCCTCTTCTCTCATTGCCGCACGCCGCGCCACCCTCGTCCCTTTCCCCTCTCGCCCCACCGCGGCCCGGCCTACCGCCGCCCGCCTCCCACCTACCGCAACCGCCCCGGACGCCGACGGTGGGGCCCGGTGACGTCGCCCCCGGCGTCGGCCGTCTTCCTCCCGTCACCCCCTCGCTTTTGCTTTCCCCTTTCACTTTGCGACGTCGCCGAGCATCGGGCGCGCCGCCCGCTCGCCCGCCCGGCCGTCCGCGCCCGCCGGAGCGATCCGCGCCGTCCACGCGTCCCACGTCCCGCCATGCGCTATAAGAGGGCCGCCGCCGCGCCACGGAGTAGCCGCAACCCTAGCCGCCGCGGGGGAGTTCACCCGCTCCACACCGCCCCTCGCCGCCGAGGAGGAGAAGGAGGAGGAGGAGGAGAGGAGGAGACCCGGAGACCGCCGCCGGCTCGCCGTCGACCGCGCGGAGCCGGAGGCCCACTCGAGGGAGCCCGAGGACGCCGCGAGCCAAGGACCGCGACGCCCTCGCTTCCTCGCCCCGCGCCGCCGTACCGCGCCGCCACCTCTACCGCCGCCGCCTCCATCCTCGTCTCTCGCACCACCATTCTTCACCGCCGCCCGCACGTCGGCCCGTGGCCACCAAGGTGAGGCAAACCCCCTCGCCCTCTCGTGGTTGACCCGGCCTTCGAGCCGCGGCCCCTTGCGCACGCCGGGCCGACCTTGGCCGCGCGCGCCGCCGCGCCGGTGATGCCGGCCATCGTGCCGGGCCGGGGAGGCTTGTTTGTGCGGGTGCCACCGCCGCCGTCGCCGCAAGCGCGCGCTCTCGCCGCCGTTTCCTTTTCTTTCCGTACCGCACCGTCCTCGCGAAGCCGACGCGCGTCGCGCCGCCGTCGATCTCCGCAGCGCCGCGCCGCCGCCGCCGCGCTCGGTCCCGTTCTACACGCGCACGAACACGTTCCACCCACACGAGCCCGGCACCTCGACCGCCTCGACGCGCGGCCACCGTGCGCACGCGCGCGGAGCCACCCCGGGCCGGAGCCGTGCTCGCACCGTGCGCCGCCGCCGGCCCGAGCTCGCCGCGGAGGGCAAGGGCCGTTCCGGGGCAACCCAAGGGGGGAAAAACCCCGCCCAACGCGAAGTCGCGCCGTAGGTTCCGTCACGACCAAATTTGGGCACCGGACTACGATTTGGCGCCGTCGCCGGCGACCCTCGCCGCGCCGCCGCCCACGTCGTCGCCGCCGCTCCCCCGTCTCGCCACGTCGCCGCTCATCCTTGGCCAAGACCGCGCACGGGTAAGGGGTAGACCAAGCCCTCGCCGCGCCTCACCCTCGTTCGGTCGTCCGTGGGCCCGCCCGAGCGCACCTCACCGCCGGCGAGCCGCCGCCGCGCCGCCGCCGTCTCGGGCAATTCGTCGAACACCACGCACGCGAGGAGATAATCCCTAGGGCCTATGCACACGGGCGCCCACACGTGCGCGCGCGGCGCGGGCGGCATCCGCGGGATCCGGTGCGGCCCGCCACTCGAATCCAAGCCGCACCGAGGCCCGCACCGCGCCCGCCGCACGGCCACCGCCGGATCGGCCGCGGCCGGCCGCAGCGGGCCGAGCCGCACCGCGGGCTACGGGGAGCCCCGGCCGCAGCTGGGATCCGGGGATCCCGTGCGGCCGGTCGGAGGGGGAGTGTTTTCTTTTACTTAAAAATTCCAGAAAAACCCTTTTTCCTTCTAAAAATCCTAGAAAATCCATTTTATCTCCAAAAATTACGAAACCTTTTCCAGAAAATTTCTAAAATCTCGAACTACGGGTTGGGATAGTGTTTGTTCCCATTTTGGATCTTATTTGCTCTTATTTGGATTTAAGTTGCCATAGGACCGCTGTTTATTTTCTTTTTCGCGCTACTAGGAGCAGGAGGAGCCGGAGAGCTGAGTCAGGAGTACGACTACGCCGACGACTTCGCCGCGGAGGACTACCCGACCCCAGGGTTCACGCCCGACCGATTCCGAACTACCCATTAGGCATTGTCGAGTAGCATTGCTAGCGCTTTAATTTATATATGCATGTGATGAACCTTGCATCGCCTCTTTATTTACCCCCGTCCTTGATTGTCCTACTACTACTATATATGTTTATATGGGCGTGTATGTGCGCCGAGCTTCGCGATGCATGTGTTGGGATGGGAGTAGTGGTTCTTGGCGTGTGTGGGGTAAAAACCGGCGGGGAGAAGGCGTTTTGGGTACTTTGGCGGGGGTGAGCTCGAAACAACCGATCCGGGATCGGGGATAGGGGTGCACTCCTCGGTGCATCCCTCCCGTTACGGTTTTCGGAGCCTAGGTGTTGGGGTTTTTCGTGCGCTTGGAGGACATGAGCTCGCCCGGTCCGAAATCGAGTGGATCAACTTGTTTATAGGACATCGTACACACCACCCCGCCGAGAGTGGGGATAGGGCCGTGTTGAGCTCGGCAAGTGCGGAACCATACCTCGCCTAGGAAGGATAGAGGGTATCCGTGGGGGGAGCGGTGGAGGTGAGACCACCCTCTCGGAGCGTCTCCCCGTGTGGCCACACGGGAGCATTTCACGCTTCGGTCCGTCTTCACTGCGGAGAGGACCGCTTTGAGGGCCGGATGCGGGGGTGGGTACGTAACTACCGAGAGTTCGCCGGTAGGATGGGCTCGGTCGGCCGTACACCGGCCGGTACCATTCCGGGATGGGTACGGGTGTACACGCTCGCGCAGTGGTTCGATCTATAGCTATAGCCGCGTCCTCGGTTATGGACACCGCCTAGAAGACATGTTCGTTCCTCATGTTTTGGGATTTCTACCTCCCCCCTTATAGATGAGAGTGTGGTGAGCCGTGGTTATAGCCGGCTAGAGGAGAGAGGCTCCATCTACCTCGTCGATCCGGTTGTAATCATTGAGATGCGAGGAGAGGAAGTTCTCACATCGCCCCTAGACGAGAGTAGGAGTTGGGACGGGTCTTCCGGGGTGACCGCTTGGATCCGGGATGTGTTGAGAGACTTGGGTTTTGGGATATTGATGGAGATACCTTGTTTATACTCCGCCGTCGTCGCTTAGGAAACCACAAACTCGAATCCTTGTCTACTCTCTTTTCCCTTTAGATATTAGGCCACTTAAAGCCGCATACGGTTGGTGACGTGGACCTATCCCGCTCCTTGGGGATAGACTTTGGGTGTGCGAGGTACGAGTCCGACTTCGACCGCAACGCCGACGGATGGTACGACCGAGGGATACGTCGCTTCGCTCGAGTTGCCGTGGCGGGAAGAATAAAGCCGGAGACCCTTCGAGAAGATAGCTACCGCCGCGTAGAATTTTCACTCCGATTCAGCCAAGAGGCTTGTAATGCTGTACTCCATTATGGACATGTAATAAATTAATGTACTATTACCTTTATGTGATGCGATGTATGACTTTGTGTATCATTCTGTGAGACGTTCTGTACGCGATAGCCACTGATCCAGGGACTATCGCGATGGTACAGGGATTCGGGTTTTCTATGAAAATCCGGGGTTTTACAGACGTTGTTGACTTGATTGAAGCCGCACCGCGGGAAGGCGATTGGACTGCTACGCGAGGCGATCGGGAGGTGCGGTTCGGCGCCCGATGGGTCCACGGGGAGAGGGGGGGTGCTAGGATTGATGGATGATGACATCATCGAATCTCACAACAGACAATCAGAGTCCTGAGAATTCCTTAAGAAGGGCCAGTGGGGAGCTCCTATATAGGAGTTATAGATGCGGTGAAGTCTCGCTTGCGTCCGCGACTCTGCGTCCCCACAAGCAGCTGTGCAGCCTGCCCCCTTTCTCTCTCTGTCAGCTCTAAGGGTACTCACAGTGCAGACTCTACATAGAGTCTAGGAGCATTTATTAGCTCGAAGCTATCATAGACTTGGAGTCTAAATAAGACTTGGAGTCTTGGTTTTTCTCCCTCTCTCTTCCATAATATACTGCCACATCAGCAAAATGCAATAAATAGGAAGGTAATAAATGAACTTAGACTCTATGGTAGAGTTTGGGTTGTGGGTGCCCTCATCCTCTTCTCGTCACCCCCGCGGCCGCCGACTGCTAGATTATTGCTCCACGCAGCCGCTTCTGGGGATGAGAACCTCCGTGTGCGTGCTTCCAGGGACAGGATGCTCCGCAGGGGGCTCCTCGCTTGGAGCTACAACATCGGGAGCAAGGTCCTCCTCACGCGTGGCTACCCGGCTAGGAAAGGGATCGATCCGCCGCCACCACTGCAGCCAACGATGCGAGCGCCACCTGCAGCCTCTCGCCATCCGCGACAACACCTCTGGTATGCGCACTCGACACGGATCCTCTTCATCCTCCTCCACCCCTTCCCCTCCCGGCGGTGCTGGCATCTAACCTCTCTCTCCTCCCTGGCTCCGTCTGCAAGACTGCAACTACAAGGTGGAGATGGCGACTGCGGATGATGGCCGACGCTGGGTCCGGATCGAAGAAGAAGAGGGCCTGGAGGACGCGGAAGCCGCCAAATCCGACGGCGCCGCTCACCGACGACGTCCTCGTTGACATCCTCACGCGCGTGCCGTACAAGTCTCTCTGCCGCTGCCGGTTGGATGATGCAAGATAATTTCTTGTATGGTTGTCCATACTATGGAGTTTACTTTGTCAATTTAATTTGGAGATTCCAAACAATGGCCCTGTTTGGATCCGTAGGTTAGATATAGTTTGGGCTAGTTTAGCACCAACTATCCGTAAAAGATCTAAACAAGTGGGTTAGATTCGGCCACATGGAACTATCCCATTCAAAAAAATTATGGGGCTAATTCACATGGGGCCCACTATTTACTCTCCCTCCCGCACCCATCTGCTGCCCGCCCTGTCGCTTTCCCCATCAAAAAAACAAATCGCACCCATCCGTGCCGTCGGCTCTAGCCACGCCGCGCCGCCGGCGCGCCCGCTCGCCGGAGCTCCGCTCCGGGCCGCCTTGCTCCCCCGAGCCGCAGGCCCCTGCTAATCTGCTATTCCGTGTAGACAGCCAGTCTACTCTTGCAGCCGTCGTGCGCCGGGACGCGATGGGGCGTCTCCGCTTGCTCCTCCGCCCACTCTCCCTCCTCCTCGCCGCGGCATGCTCCGGCCATGTCGCCGGGCTCGCCGTCGAGAAGTTCATCCAAAGAAACTTGCATTGTACGATGAATGGATTTGAGGATTTGTGTGCTCAGCACCAGCAGCAAGTAATCTAATTAGGCAGCTAGCACTCTTGTCGCAGGTTGCACGCCACGGCCTGCGCCCACATCCGGAGCTGGTCCTTGACCTCTGCAGTGGACCTGGCCTCCGACTGCACCCTCACAAGCGCCGGCAGCCTGACGGTCTTGCCCGGGTCCCTAAAGCCATGGAGGTCGCCGGAGCTCCTCCACTTGTTGTCCTCCTCCGCCCTGAACACGCCGCTCTTGGAGCGCGGCATCGAGCGTGGGCTTGGACGGCGCCGCGTACTTGTCGTAGGCGCAGGCAACGTGAGCTTGGCCTGGCCCCTCGCGGAGCAGGATGGGATGGGCATGGACGGCGCCCGCTGGAGCGCCGCCGACCTGCTGCTGCTGCTGGTGGTGGCCGATGGGAGGGGAGGTTTTGCAAACGGGCCGGACCGAGCAGTCTTGACATCGAGTTTATTTTTTTGACCGAACGGCGCATTTGACGTCGGATGCCGAGGGATAAGTATGTGAAAATTGAGTCAAATGATTGGAAAAGTACATCTATTTGCCAATCTAACCTAGCCTAACTTTTGGATCCAAACACCTCTAGAGTTTAAGTTAGTTTAGTGATAAGAGTTAAAGTTAGAAACTAATTTTATCTCTAACCCTGTTAGAGAATCCAAACAGGGCCAATGATTATGTTGAATAGTTTCCTCTAGATTATGCATTGGAAGTTCCAAATCTGAACATGGTAAAGAAACTTCTGCCCATATGCCTTAATTTATCTTATTCAGTGACACTAGAACTTCAAATAATGAACTATGCCTTGACTATTTGATAAGTTGTGAATAAATTTAGTGTTACTACTACGAGAAGCTTGAAACTTTCATTTGTTTCTTGTGGATTAAAAATAATTTATGACTTCTGCCTATTGTTCAACTGGTGTACGACAATTTGAATAGTAAGACATATCTCAGTCGATGCCATGGACCTGGTACAATTTTTAGCACACTGCACACTTTAGTTGCAAGTTACTTTTGCATGTGAAGTTTGACTGGACTACTTCTACTAATTTTTAGCACAAGACACAAATAACTGTTCTCTTTGCTCTGCTATAGCTGCCAGATTGTTAGACTACTTGTCTTGTATGCCTAGTGGAAGTGCTATTTCAAGGTATACCACATCAGATTGCATGAATGGAGAAATACTTTACCTTGAGTTGTAGATAGAAACTTGGTATGTCCTCAACTGAACCTAGAAAACTGTCATCTCCAACAATTTCTAATGTCCAGGCTATTCTTTTTGGTAGATGTGAAAGCTATTATTTGGGCCAGCTTTGTCTTCTCTTTTCTGGATGGTTGTCACTTCAGTTATTTCGGAGTATCTGAATATTTGAGCACTAGCATTAACCAGTTGCACTCAGTAGACGTCAACTCATCAATTTGATGGTGTCTTTTTTGATGTGTTTTTTCGGTGCGCGATTCCATTCACACAAGCTTTTTTTATGGCATGGGAAAAATTAGTATACTGATTATAGTAAAATGTTCTAACATTACGTGCGGCACGCACGTGTAGTAAAAAATTAAATAAACCAATAATTGATTTTCTCATATGGGTTTGCACTAATCACGTACCACTATGTTCTATTGCTTTCCATCACGCGTCAATACATGTTGTCTTGAAAGAGAAAATCATGCTGCCGTGAATCACATTATTTTTATTCGTCGATCACGTTGCTCCCGTACGTCAATCACAATCCATGCATTAGCACGTTTTCTATTGAGAACGGGGCTTTGTCACCTGTGTTTTTTTACGAGCGCCTGACGTCAAGCCAAGACGCTGCTGTCGACGGGGGCGCACATTTCCAACCAAGTCGGTGAACAATTCTCTGATATCATTTTCCCCCAGCCGCGAGAGGCAGGCAGCTGCTGATTTCTTCTCACCCCCATGTTATCGTTGCAGCCTTAATTTTTGGACATGTGCGACACTATAAAGATAATTTTTTCTTGTGATTTTTTAGATACGTGTGGTACACACGTACATTTTGCTAGCTCTAAAATACATCTAGTCATCAATTGGTTGGCTCAAATCGTCATAGCCATTAGATCAATTATATTTTTCTAAAAAATTACCCAGCATGCTATTATGCAAATAGCGTAATATAACCTCATAAATCTATATTTAAATTGCCTACTTTCGCCATTATAAAAATATTTTCAAAATAACATAACTAAATTACCTATAACTAATACTTAAAACTTAAATCAGCCCCTTAAATTTGCGTCTATTATTACCCTTAAATATTTAGATGTGGATGAAAATGTTGTAAAATAAATTCTAAATAAAATACATCAACGCGATGAAGACAAGCATATATTCCATATAAATATTGTGTTCAAATATTTAACAAATGGTAAGCAGCTTAAGGTAATAGTTTTATAGCTATGTAGCCTTTTGTTCACTGTTACTTCCCACGAGACATGTTAGAAAATATATAAAAATATTACAAAAATATAATGATAAAAAATCATCAAAACAATAACATCACATAAATTTGACAACAAATCAATGTCGTCATTTATATTACATAACCTCTGTCCATCGAAAAAGTCGGTACTTTGTTTGTTTTGAGGAATGATATGATGATGAACCAATTTTGCAAATCAATGTACAAGATTTGAAAATACTCATTCAACCATATCTAAAACCACATCACATTCTGAACCGTTTCAGATGCATCTTTACATCAAACAGTTTTTGGATTACTAATTTGTACTACAAAATAACAGATTCATCATGGGAATAGCAGGTTCAACTTTTAGAAAGACTCATCCATCATCTGTGTTCCAATAAAGAACAAGTTCAGTGTTTAGGGAAGTACCAGGCTGAAAGAAAGTCCCTCCTTCAAACAAATAATGGAGAGAAACCTATAAATATCTATGGAAGCTAGCAAACAATATATCCAAGAGAAGCATCAAACAAATTGATTCTATCTATACAATAAAGAGTGAAAACAATTGAAAACGTTTCTCACCTAAATCAGATCCTGTTATGAACTGCGATGCGAAGGGAAGGTGATTGGAGGATTTGGGGGCTGATTGTGGAGAATTAGGGATGGGACCTATAGTACCCGCGGTGCTACAGTACCCACGGGTACTATTCACGCCCAAGATTGTGGCGGCGGCTAGGGTTGGAGGGGCGCAGGGAACGCCGGCCGCGGGGCTTCACCCACGGCCGGCAAGAGAGAAGGGTTTTCCTTCTAATCTCTTGCTTGATTTGATTGATAGATCTCCTCTCTTTAAATAGAGAGGATTACTTGACCCTTAAGTAAGGACATGATCTTATCCCTAAACCTAACCCTAATGGGCCTACTGAGCCGGCCCATTGGACCCAGCCCATGACACCTAACAGATCCACTGTACCCCTCATGCCGGACCCACATGTTATATAGTTGGGGGAGTAGATAGGGTGGAAGACCCATAGAAAACCCATAGAATGACAATTTGGAGAGCATTTATGCCAAAATTGTAATGTTTTTCTCATCTGATGTCGCCTTACTCACACTGCGTACCCGCATCAACCCCACCCGTGCCTATGTTTGTTGTCCAGTGTCCACAGATCATGGAATCATGGTACGTAGTGCACGAATCTGTCTAGCACCTACCTCGTGCACTCTTGTCGCCCATGCTCCACCCAGGGTCTCCCCTTGTCGGCCTCCTGCTCCAGCATGTACTCCCTCTGTCCTGTAATATTTGTTGTTGTAGCTACAGTTTCGTGTCCCACAATAAGTGTCGTCCCCTATCAATTCGTAAGCTATAGTTGTACCACTGCCATCGTACTATGCTCCTGTCACCTGCCTTTTCCTCTCCGCTAGAGACCCGCCTCCACTCCATGCAACCAAAATCTTTAAAGGAAAATTCATAGCCACTCATTTCGGTGTGTTTTCACATGCAGTAGCAGACACAGCCACTCGTTTCAGTGTGCTCACATGCAACAATAGACCTTGAATCTTGCTGGTAGGGGTGTGCAGGTCTTCTACCGCTCTTCTTATTTCTTGTGTCCAGCTCTCCGATGACACTTATTCACGGACGGAGGGAGTAGAGCTCAGGGTAGTCGTAGTGGCTCTTGAGGGGACGGTGAGTCAGCCATCAGGCAGAGGAAGCGCTAGCAGAAGCACCTCGTTCAGCTTCACGTGGCGCCCGCCTACACGGACTATGCCGCCATCTCCCGTAGAGTAACACTACCCTTTCTCATCGGGCCGCGCTATCGTCGTCATCTCTTGTGGAGCCGCACCATCCCTGCCCACCTGGCCACGAACTCATTGGGAATTTGGGATCGATGGGGAGGGATGAGGTTGCGGCCTTAGGGTTCGCACCACCACTAAGCTCGCTCGACGCCGGCGACGTCTTCCCAGGAGCCCTTGCCAGAGATTAGGAACATCACAGCGCAGCTCCCTCGATGCGGCGACGTCGACACGCAAGATGCAGACCACCCGGAACTCCGATGAGTCGCCATAGTCGGTGAAAAGGCCCTACCTGACGGTATGCCTGGCAGGGGAAGATGCAAGAACGGGAGACCGAATCCGCGAATCCACGACGACGACCTCAGACCCATTTTGAGGCGGCCGTTGCGGCGGTGCTGAGGCCCAGCCATCCGCTGCCGGCGAGGTGCCGCAGCCCGCGCACGAGTTCCTTGCCCACGGAGGCGGCGACAACAATTCATGGTGGAGCTCCGAGCTCTTCCTTGCGTGGCGACGACGGTCCCAAAGACAGCCGCAATTTCTTCGAGGCGCGGGCCACCTTCCTTACTCTCAAGTACTTTACAAGGAAAACAATAGTCAGGATCCAAACAAAATTGTTAATATAATTTGGAACAAATCAGCAAAGTCACACACAATTACCTCTGCTATTCTAGACAAATTTCATTAACAAGAGCAATATTATTGCAGTACAACGAGGGGAGAGATTGGCTTATTTGGATCAATTACCTTTACTCGAATTAATGTTGCTCCCTCAAATCTTTGGGAAGAATAGGTGAACATGAATCTGAAAGTTCGAAATTAAGAAAACAAAACCCTAATGAAAAATAAAGAACTCCTTGGAACTGAAAAAAAATCAAAAAACTCCTTCACGTTGTTGTTCTTACCAAGCAAAGGTGTCAAATCAAGGAAGAAAACAGATCTTGAGGTAGTAGACGCAAGATCTGTTTGTCTTACTAAATCCTGCGAGTGCCATCCTTGTATCAGTCCATGGGTTGAAGATAAATTGCTCAAATAAACCACAAGAAATTTCTACAGGATTAAAAATCCTAAGTTATGCGAGACACATGTTCATACACGGGTGATTTGATTGATTGACAGATGATTGGGGGAGAGGATGAAGGGTTAAGGCAGTCAGTGAGAGCTGCACCTATGTCCTCGCCGAGGATGGCATCCGCCCTAGTAGCCACGGCTGCCGCATCCAGTAGACCCAGTTCGCATAGGGTTTTCTCCCCGCCGCCACCAGCCTGAAGAAGAGAAGAAGAGGAAGGGGAGAGTCGAGAGGAAAGAAGAAGAAGTGAGAAGTGCGGAGAAGGGGAGAGTAACGAAGGAGGCCCGCGCCAAAAAAAAACTATGGCCGTCTTTGAGGTCGCCGTTGCCACGCAAGGAGAAGCTTGGGGCGCCACCAGGAATTGTGTCACCGCGGCCGCTGACCGCTGGGATTAACGACAACCAGGCGACATCGACGAGCGCGAGCATGAGGAAACTGAGCCGGAGTTTGAGAGAGCGCGGCGGCACGTGGGGAAGTGCGGCGCGCGGGTGTGGGGTTGGTCTGCAACGTCGCGATGGGGGTCATCGCATGGCGGCGTGCGGCGCGGGTGGGCCCGACACGGGTACGCACGGTGGGTAAGGCAACGTTGGGTGAGAAAAATATTATGTTTTTGGCAGAAACACTCTCCAAATTGCGATTTTTTGGTACTTCATAGTCCTTCCAACATATCTACCTACAAAAAACATATGACGGGTGGGTCCAGTGTGAGGGGTAAGGCGGGCCCGAATTGGGTGAGAAAAGTTTCAATTGTCTTCGCTCCTTATAGTATAGATATAAACAAAAGATGTTGTTTCTTCCTATGTGTATATCTGAATGTAACATTGTTTCTTTTAATTTCTGTCAAGTTACCAAATATCTACTTCAGATAACAATCAGTTTGAACCTGCCATTCATTTTTGTGTAGGTTTCATCTTTTGAAATGGAAGGCTAAAGTGTACCTCAACAAGGCTAATGGATCAAACTATCCATGATTCTCAGTAAGTAGTATTTAACAACATGCACTCTCTGATGTCAACAAAATGTTTGACTGTTCTTGTTAGTACCTTCAGTGTTGAAAAACTGCATAATTATACCAACCTCCTCTGTGATCAACTTTTGTTGCTATTAAAATCAAGATGCCTGCTTATAGGGTCCGACAGCTACCAAGAATTGTTGGTGAAAGCGCTGCCCAAATCCTTTGATGCTAAATTGATCATTATAGATTATTCATTACTGGCTGGTGTAAGCCTCTTAACCACACTACTTGCACCTACTAATTTTCAGTAGTTACATATTGTGTGACAGCTGAAGGCATGTTGTAACCATACCACTTTTAGCTACTTTTTTTAATCTGTTCATAAAATTGCAGTAAAGTTCTGCAGTATTTCTTCCATTTACAAAGTAGTTTCACTTTAAAATCACTTTAAAATAATTGGGGTTTGATAATATATTTGTTTCAGGGCCAGTCTTCAAAAATTCAAGGATGAGTCATACAAAAAAGGTGAGATCTTTCTTGCCTCTTAAATCTTGGCTAATCTTTGCCACTGTTTTATATTGTAGTGGTTTACTGTCAAACTAGGTATGCTAGCCTTCATCTACATTTTAGAGAATTAACAAGAAAGTTGCAGTGTTTTCCAACAATGTTGTAAAGCAACAATAAAACTTCATGTGATCTGATATAGATAGCTATGTACAATGTTGTTTTCATTTCAGATTTTCATTTCAGATTTCAGAAGGTAACATGTTCATTCTAAAAGGCCACAACAATTTAAGATGTTGAAAAATCCTTGTATCTATGAACTGACAATTGTAGGTTTCCATCTGTAGCTACCTTTCCCTCACTGAACCTGCTGATAGTATGTCTCCCAACCCATATGGCAAAGGAAATTGTGCTTTGCACATTCGTTACTGAATATCCTAACCTTTTTGAGTTCGAGATTAAGTTTCTCGTAAAATTGTATCCCTGTGTCTATGTTCTGATTCCAGGTGAATAGAAGTCTAGAGGACAAATGGTCTCCTCTCTTTTGTGTTTGTTCTAGCTTGTTGATAGAAATGGAAGGTCAAATGGTCTCCTCTCTGGTAGTTTTGAAATGGAAGGCTGTAGGATGTGTTGGGCATGTGGTGTAATTTTCTATTTCTGCAAGGAGTTGTTTGTAAAAGAGTTATCAAACTGATGTGTTTTAGCCTCTAGAGATGTGTTTTGAGGCATGTGTTGTAATTTCTGATTTCTTCGGGGGACTGTTTGTAAAACGACGTGTAATAAATGAGCAGGGACCTATTTGTAAGTTCTACTTTATTATTATTTTTAATTCACGGGTTCACAATAAGCGTCTCTAATGACTTTCAAAGAAGACACGGGTTGCCAATAAGCGTCTTCAATGACTCACGTAGGAGACGCGGCAACAAGTGTCTCCTTTGAATGCTGTCATTGGAGACACGTGTTGGTAAAAACACGTCTCTTTTGACTCCCCTAAAAGGAGACGCGTGAAAAACGTGTCTCCAATGACTTGTCATTAGAGACGCAAACTTAGAGCGTTTTTTTACGCGTCTCCTTTTGACTCTGAATAAGCGTCTGCCTTACGTAGTGTGCGCTGCCTGATGGATCAAGAACGCATCGAACAGGGATAGGAGCACCTGTAGCAGGCTCCAAGTCTGCACAAAACCAGCTGCTTCTACTAAGTCGTCCATTGATTGCGTACTCCTCGATTAGCACTCTTACCACTGCAGCCACGTGACTAGATGTATACATCGGAATATCAGCCTGTTCGCTTGGCTTATCAGCCACCAGCCAGCAGTACTTTTCTCTCACAACAAATCAGCCACCAAAGAACCAGCCAAAGAAGATTTTTTCTCTCGTAACAAACCAAAGAATACCATCGGCCCACCAGCCAAACGAACAGGCTGTATATCTTAGTGGCTTGGCCTCCCACTAGTTTTATTTAAAAGTACAGTTACAGGTCTAACAAATTCTGTACCTTTAATATTCTTTATTACTTACGATTATTAATTACGAACTGCTAAGACCAAGTATAATAGCAAGCTATAAGGGCAGTCCCAACGGTAACCTAAGTGCAAAGTTTAAGAAAACAACGTCAGCAAAATGAACACTAGAAATCATCTCCTACAATGGTACGAAGTCCAAGACAATAAATGTAGTGAAATCATCTCCTACAATGGCAGGGCCGCGGCGGCGCAAGACTCCAGTCAGGTCTTCCGAATGGTGATTTTGCTAGGTCTTGCAGTCTTGATTCGCGTGATGAAGTTGAGTCTAGAGGAAGAAACCAGGTCGTGTGTTTTCATCCTCTTTCTTCATTAACTATGTTGTCATATCACCAATTTCCTGATGTGTCACCTCATATTAGGGATGGACTCCATATTAGGTGGATCATTGGGACCGCCCTAAGCCGGCTGAATACTGATATGGAGGAGAGAAAGGAGGTCAGAGAGGACAGCCGGGCTGTAGGCACAGGAACCAAGACACTTTGTAAGAGAAACAAAGAGTTAAATACACAATGGGTCTATGAACTTGCAGCGCTGTGTCAAATAGGTCTATAAACTTGAAAACCAGACATCTAACCCCTCGAACTTGCAAACCCGTTCACCTAAGGTCCAACCCGGTTTTGTACAGTGGTTTTGCATGGGTACTACAGCATTGCTGATGTCAGTGGTGACATCAGCACTCATATTTAATTTGTGAAATTAATATCTTTTTATTCGGAGCTCCAAATATAGCAAATAATATATCAATTTCGATCGTCTCAATGAGTTCTTTGCAACGGTGTACTTCATTTTGTTATTTGAGATCATTTTATTTTGTGTAAAATTACATATTTTTTATAAAACAAGTGATATTTTATTCTCACTTGCAACCAGATATATATGTGGTCATGATTAAGTCCTGGACTAAAATTGATTAAGATTTAAGATCTGGATGTGCCCATTTTTATTGTTATGATTTAGCAATAAAAAAGAAAGGTGTAACCACAATTGATTAAGATTTAAGACCTAGATGCACGTAAAGCTAGGGTTTTTTACCAACAACCTGACCGTGTTATCACCCCATGTCACCATCCTGAGAATAAAGAAACGATGCGAAACAGAAATAGCTTGCTGCATCAGTTCTATTCTTGATGATCGACATGTGGTGTGTCGTCACCCAAACCTCCATGAGGACCAGAGGACATATACTTTTGCACATGTGCAATGCAGTAGAGAGACGTACGCTGGATTGGTTGGTAAAACCCTAACTTTACATGCGTCCGGGTCTTAAATCTTAATCAATTTTAGTTGTACCTTTCTTTTTTTGAATCATGACAATAAAACCGACAATATATATCCTGAACTTAATCATGACCACATATATAATTGATTGCAAGTGAGAATAAAATATCACTCATTTTATAGAAATATTAATACAAGAAATAAAATTATCTCAAATAACAAAACATATTACACAATTGGAAAGAGCTCGTCGAGATGATCGAAATTGATATATTATTTGCTATATTTGGAGCTCTAAATAAAAAGATATTAATTTCACAAATTAAATAGGAGTGCTGATGTCATCACTGACATCAGCAACGCTACAGTGCCCTGAGGAACCAAGTTGAGAAGTACCTTGGTCCGTGTGTGATGAGTGATTGGCCGGATGGTTTGAAGCTTTGTGTGTGTAGTGTTGAGTTGTGTTGTGTGTGTTTTATTTTGTGTACTTACCTTATTGTATATGTGGTGTGTTGTCAATGCACTCGTGAGGAGTGGTTGACAACGTTGTGTGGACTGACTCTTGTCCTAGTATTGCAGGTGTTGGTTGCGGCTTGGTTTGCGTTGGTGCAGGTGAAGAACAGGCGCGAAAGGTCTTAGCCTTGCGGGGCCTCCGAGGAGTGGAGAGACAAGTAGGCTTGGTTCGAGGACCCGGTGGCCGACGGGATCAAGTGCGAGCCGCATGGTGCAAGAAGAGCAAGACGAAGTCGTGGACATGGAGCTGGTGCATCGGTGGTGGCCAAGTCAAGGAACGAGGCAAGAATGAGTAGACCGTCCGGGAGCCGGAGGTGAAAGGCTTGGCGGGCTCGACGCTTGGCGTGGTGAGGCCGGGCCATGTACGCGGGGTTTGGTGGTTTGGCCACAAAACCATCGGAGGATGGTTTCTCGGTTTGGGCCTCAAAACCGAGCCTGAGGGCCTGGCGTGACGGAGACGGTATCCGGGTGCGTCGGGAAGCTTCGAGGCGGACGACACGCGACATGATCTAGGTGCTTGCGTCGGGAGGACGTGAAGGCCTGATGGATGCGCGGCCGTCCGATGGTGAACTTCATGTGTTGACCAAAATGACCCTGTGAGGGCTTGTGTTGTACTCCTAGTGTAGGGGCACTTCGGTCTTTTCCGGAGGGCCTATATATAGGAGGAGGGGGCTGAATTTTCAGCCACCACTTGGGCTAGTAGGCTGTGGTACTCTTTCATTTTCGGGTGCTTTGGGAGAGAGGGAGAGAGGGGAGAGTGGCTCTTTGATTGGAGCTTTTTGCCATCTTAGATTTGGATTCTAGGAGTGGCTTGTAATCGATTGGACAAGATATTCATAGTGATTTCATCCTCTAAATCTTGTGCCAATCTTTCTATTCCCGAGTTTCTTTTATTGCTTTTTCGAAGCTCTTTTTGTGCTATTTTCATGCTTGGCTTGATTCATCGTTTCTAGGTCGTTTGGCTCCGGATTTCTTTGAGGGGATCATGGATGGATGCTTTGCGCACCTTTGGTGATGATCTTGACCCCTCAAACGCCGGGAATCGGGCTCGATTTGGTGTGGATTGGATGAACTCGAGTTTGTGCTTTGAGTGCACGAGATTTGCGATTTCAGTTGATTGGATTGGTTTAGGGTTCCAAGATTTTGGGCATAGCTTCACGTAGTGACGCTTCTCATCTACCCAAAATTTGGGGTCAATCCATCCAACGGTTTAGGAGATCCATCGATTGGAAGTTGGAGTTGTTTTTGTGGAGCTCACGTTTTTGTTTCTGGGTGAGGGGCGGACGGTCCGCGAGCTCGTGGCGGACGGTCCGCGGCCTGGGTTGTTCTTCGTGAGTTCATCGAGTTCTTCACGAGTTCGTCGTTCGATCGATTGGATTTTGATTTCCGTTTTGCACGTGGTTTGCGGACGGTCCGCGAGAGACCCTCGGACAGTCCGCGAGAAGATTTTCCGTGCGGACAGTCCGCGGTTCAATCACGGACAGTCTGATTTTTCGGGGTGCGGCTCTGTTGGTTCGGAGTGCTTTTTCGGACAGTCCGCGTGTGGTGGCCGGACGGTCCGCGACCCCTTCGCGGACGGTCCGCCGGTCCCACACGGACAGTCCGCCCAGGGTTTTTGCAGTTCAGAGCTTGTGCTTCGGTTCTTGTTTGTTTGCTTCCGCTTCTTGTCCCTAGGCTTCTTGGTGGTTCCTTTGAGGTTGTTTGAGCTCTGTTTGGGGTCTTGTTTGTGCGTGTGGGTTCGTGGAGTTGCGATTGGGGTATAGGCCGAATTCTACCAAAGGGAAGAATTTTTATCGGCTCCCATTCACTCCCCCCCTCTCTGGTCGCCCGAATCGGTCCTTCAATTGGTATCAGAGCCGGTTGTGGATTCTTGTGGCTCTAACAAGTCTTGAATCCTTAGGGTGACTAGAGGAAAGAGGTGCTTTTGCTTGCGACCTTGGTTTGCGCGTTTTGAGTCCGGCGATTTGGAGTTGTGCCCTTGGAAAACCATAACTTGAGATACCTTGAGTAAAACGAGCATACCTTTTCACTCGGTGCTCCGTTTTGGCTCAAATTTTTACAGTGGTTTCGTGACTCCATTTGTAGTTGATCCAAAATGATCAATTTGGGGTCTTCAAAAATTCATAAAAAAATCAAGAAGATAATTGAAAAATCCTCATTTAAGTCTCTTGCGGCTTTGTCTTGTTTCTTCTGGATTTTCTCTAGGCTTCATTTCACCTTATTTTGAGCTGAAATTTTTTGTGCTTCTATCTTTGGTGCTCCTTGTTCAGTGGTAAAATTTTGGGAAAAAGATAAGATCCTTTGCTATTGAACTCGTGAGTACTTGTTAGAGAATTGAGGCATTTTGAGTGCTTTCTTTGCATCGTTGCTTGTTCCTCGAGTTTGCTTTCGGCTAATCCTAACCGGTACTTTTATTATGGCACCAAGTTCTTCTCCTTGTGGTTCTTTGAGCAGGAGGAGTATGGCGGTTGAGGCGGAAGCCGGAGTGGAGGAGATGATATCTCTCATCGAGGACTATCGAGATGGTGACATCAAGAAAGGCGAGCTCTACCACAAGCTAGGAGGCATGAACCAAGGTACACTTGCCAAAGCTATCTTGATCCTATGCAATAGGTTGGATGATTGTGAGCGTGATTGTGGAGGCTTGCATAGGAGAAACATAGATTTGTGTGATGCCTTGCGTAGGAAGAATGAGAAGATGAAATGCTCTCTTACTAGGTTGAAATGTGGTATGGCTCATTGGAGGTCTCGTGCTTTGAATTCTTGCACTTATTGTAACACCATGCATGCTAAAAATGATGCTTTGATTGCTTCCATTGTATGCTTGAAATCTGAAATTAAGGTGTTAAATTTCAAAGCTTCTTTGCCTTTCAAATCTTGCGATGCCTTGTGTGCTGAAAATGAGAAATTAAAAGATGTTAATTGGCGCAAAATGCATGTTGAAGCTTTTAGAAGAGCATGCGACAATCTTGATTTTGAGAATGATGAATTGAGATCATCTCTTGCTAACTTGCAATCTGAAATTGACTTGTTGAAATCCAATGCTTCTATGCCTTGCAACTCTTGTGTTGTTTTGAATGATGAGCTTGATATGGCTAGGAGTAAGATTGCTTTGTTAGAGACAAGCGCGTCTTTACCATGTGTTTCTTGTGAGTCTTTGCATGCTGAAATTAATGAATTAAAATTGATTCACACCACATGTGTAGATGATCTTGAGCATGCTAGGGCTGAAATTTGTGATATAAAATCCATGCCATGTAGCAAGTGCTCTTTGCTTCTTGTAGAGGATGGTTGCCATACTTCTTGTGATGATGATGATGATGCTTTGATGGGTGTAAATGATGATACTTGTTCATGTGGTCTCATTTGCATTTCATGCATTGATTTGGAAAGTGAAGTTTTGGCTTTAAAGAAAATGCGCGATGATATGAGCGCCAAGTTAGTTGAGCATGATGGGATGAGTGCCAACCTTGAGAAAGAAAATGAACTCTTGCGTACCACATATGCTAAATGCATTGAAGAAGAAATCAATAATTTGAGAAATATGACATGTGGTACTTGTGAGCGCCTCAAGTCTCAAAATGAGGTTTTGCGCACAAGGTGCAAGAGTCTTTGTGCCAAGGGTTTGGATTCATGCTTCTCTTGTCACTCCGATGTTGATGCTTCTAAATTTGCTTCTTCTAAACCGGAGTCGACTTCTTCTCTTGAGAGTGAGTCTTTAGATGGTGGTAAGTGTGCTAGTGCTTTGGATGGCTCTCTCATAGCTACTCCTAAGCTTGTTGCTTCTTCCGGTGTTGCCCAAGGTGATTTGAATGGAAAGGGTGCCTCCCACATATTTGGAACTCATATTCCCAAGCCGAGGTTCCAATGCACCTTTTGCAAGAAGGATGGGCATACCGTTGAGTTTTGCTTTCGCCGTGTCAAGCACGAGCGATGTGTGCGTGCCAAAGCTTTTAAGAAGCCACGTAGCCTTTCTCATGGCACGTGTGATTCTAATGTGGGCACCAAGTTGGATGTTGGGGTTGATGCTTCATGCTCTAAGTCCCAAGGGACTTCCCACTTACAAGAGAATGGTGATTCATCCACTCGGACCGTGCCTCTCGATAGGCCTTTGTACCATTGCTCTCACTGTGGGAAGGATGGGCATCAAGAGAGTTTTTGCTACCGCCGGGCAAGGAAAATACGGCGAGGAGGTGCCTCTAGGCCTTTGGTTGTTCATAGCCCTTCTCATGGCATGAACACTTGTGAGCCTAAGAAGGCGCTATTTGTGGACGGGTTTTATGACACTCTTTCTAGTGAGTTAGGCCATGCTAGTGGACATGCTTCTAGTGTTTCTTGTGTTGGTCCGCGACATGCTTCCCGTGGTGCTTGTGTTGGTTCTTCTCCTACGACCTCGAAGGATCTTTGTCTTTTTGCTTGTGGTAGCACTCGACTTTCTTCGCGAGTGACTTCTTTGAGGCATGGTTCCAAGGGTGTTCGAAAGACTTTTCATTCCAACCGGCATTTGCATCATGCTAACCCACATGATAGGTTGTGTGCACCACTTACCCGCGTGACCAAATCTTGGATTCCCAAGTACGTGCTTGCTAACCCTTTGGGATCCAAGGCTCGGTCTTTCTCGTCTCCTTGTGTGTAGGTATGGAGGCGCGGTTGGAGAACATGAGTTGGATGGGTTTGATCTCTGCCCGTGAGAAGATCAAGACAAGATGGTTCTCCACACTGTTTTGGATGGCTCTTGAAAGCCTTTGTACACATGTATAGTGAGTTTTCTTTTCCCCTTGTCCTCTCTTGTATATACTTGTGTCTTGCTTGTGTGAAAACCATGGTAGGCTAGCCATCTTGTTCATGATAGCTTTGTGATCTTGAATATCTATCTTGCTATCTCTATATGATTTTATGGTGGGTGATATTTATGAACATCATGTCATGCTTTATGGTTGATTGCTCAGTTATGTCATGTTGTTCATCCATATCATTTTTGTCTAGCTCGATGGTACCTTTCTTGTTAGCATGTTTGTCCCCCATGTATATCTTGTCATGCTAGCTTAGTAATATATGTTGCTGGATGATCCATGTGATCTTGTATCATGCCTTTGTTTAGTTCTTGTATATTGTTTGGCATGTTGTTCTTTGGTATCATTTTGGTTTAGTGTTGTACCTTGTTGACACACTTGCTTGCCCATGCTTATTCATATTTGTGGAATCATGTTACAATGCTCTATTTATGTTAATTGATATTGTCAATGCATTGTGTTGCATGTTTTGAGCTTTCCTTGGAGTTTTGGGCTTGTCTTGTCTTCGAGTTGTGTTGTTGTTTCTCTTTTCGGTTGGTTTTAGAGTTTTCCTTGCTCTTTCTTTTCCTAGCTTTTGCTTTGTTAGTTGCCCTTGGTTGAGGGGGAGCTTGGCTTTTTTTGATAGGGAATTTGATTCCAAGAAGGGTTGTGGTTTTCTGGGCAGTCTTTGTGATCCTTAAATTGGTATTCCTTCTATGGTATTCAATTGGGATCTTTGCGGTTTTGCAATTGGTACTTTTTCTATGGTACTCAATTGGGACCTTTGGTGGCTCTTCTCTCGCTTGGAGCGATTCTTGGTTGGTGTGTTCCCTCGTGAGCTTTATTGGTGTTAAGTCAAGTTCCTTGTCTCCCTATGCATTTTGCATTGCATTTGTATCATATATCATGTTGTATAGACTTTGGTAAGTTTGACATTTGTATCTCGCATTCTGTCATATATCATGTTTGTTTTGATGTACATATCTACCTGTGTTGCATTTGTATCATATTGCATTTTAGGATGATGAGCTTCTTCCATATGCCTCATTTGAGTTTCTTTGGCTACTTGTGAGATATTGGCCATGTGTGTGGAGAAATGGCTATGTGAGGCTATGCTCTTGGAATATTTGAGATATATGTGTTGTGAGATAGCACTTTTTGAATCAAATGCTAATCTTGACTAAATTTGATGAAATGTGCTCCACTCATGTGTGGTAGTGTATCCATGTCACATTTTGGTCTAAATGTGCTTTCTATGCTTAGATTGTGCTTGGATGTCTTTTTCTTGCATTTGGGCCAAAGGCCGAATATCATTGTGAATGTTTAGCCTATGTTGCATTCATGGGGGAGCATAAGCTTTTTTTTGCCGCAAAGGCACTTCATGTACCATGAAATGAATTAATCTTGAAAAGAAGTGTGTATGCTTGAAAAATGCTCCATCCACCATGTTTATGCTTAAAATGTCTTATCTTTTACACATGGGTGCAAAACATGTTGCATGATGTTCACCAGTGGAGAAGTCTCCCCGAAGTGGACACATGGCTCATGAGCTTTAACATGGCATGCTTTGCTTTATGGGTGTTTGCAATGATCCTTTGTTGAGAATTTGATCTCCTTGTATGATCTCTGGATGATATGCATGTTTTGGCTAGAATATGACATGGATAGGGCTTTAAATTTGAAGTGAGCTATCTTTTGATAAAACTGCTCAAATCTGAAAATTTGCTTTGTCACATGCCCATATTTCAATATATTACTTGTGGCAATGCTTTGACTTTGCTATGATTCATATGTGTGCTCTTTGTCTCACTTCTAGCCTTTGCAACTAGATTTGGCCTATTTGAGAAGCTCATGTAGATGTTTATATGCTTTGTCTTACATTCATGCATTGTCGTCAAGTAGGAAAAGTTGCATTTGGGGGAGAAAATGTTTCAACTTTCGGGCATTTGTGGCATCCAGAGGGATACTCAGTTCAGGGGGAGAACTTGAGTTTGCATGCACATTTCAGGATAAGTATGCATTTGTGTAGGGGGAGCTTCGGTGAGTTTCCTTTGTTTTCCTGAGTTGTGCTTTGGTGGTTGCTCTTTTCTCTATCACATGAGCTTAGGGTGAGCTTTGTATGCTCTTTGGCCCTAGTTTATGTGTTTAGGGGGGAGCTTGTGAGTTTTGTGCTCTTGTGCCGGTGGTGTTGAGCCCCTTTGCCTCTTCTTGAGGAGCCGACGGTTGACTTGTGTTTTCGATTTTCACATGATTGGTGTTGAGCCCTTTGTGCCTCTTCTTGAGGGATCGTGTGATTTCGCTTGTCCATGATCGGTGTTGAGCCCTTTGTGCCTCTCTTGAGGGTTCATGCATTCTTGTCTCGGTTGTGTCGAGCCGTTGCCCATGTCTTTGGGGACTGAGACATTGAGTTGGCCTTTGTGGTTTCTCTCATGCCAAGTGACCTTGTTCTTTGCTCTTGTGTGGTTTTCTTTCAGTTGGATGAGGTGTTCGGTCTTTGCCCTCTCAAACCATTTCTGTGTGCTCACATGTTGTCAATCCGCTCTTCAAGGGGGAGAAATTTGGAAAATCAAGTTGATATGAACCTTGATTTGATGGTGATGAGCGGTTGACAAGTGTTTTGGTAAGAGTTTTATGGCACTTTGGGTTGAGCATTTTGGTTTGATGGCTTTTAGGGATTGCCTGTTAGTAGTGTGTCTCTTTGATTGCGCTTAGCCTTTGTGCTTGCTTTGGTTTCGAGAGGAATTTGTCGGAGCATGCTTTTATCCCTTCTCACTTCAAGTGGCCTTTTGTTTGCCTTTTATTGGCTTTGTGGCGCTTGAATGAGTTCTTGTTTGCTTTTTGACCTTCTTTTGTCAATGCACTCATTAAGGGGGAGATTGAGGAACCAAGTTGAGAAGTACCTTGGTCCGTGTGTGATGAGTGATTGACCGGATGGTTTGAAGCTTTGTGTGTGTAGTGTTGAGTTGTGTTGTGTTGTGTGTGTTTTATTTTGTGTATTTACCTTATTGTTTATGTGTTGTGTTGTCAATGCACTCGTGAGGAGTGGTTGACAACGTTGTGTGGACTGACTCTTGGCCTAGTATTGTAGGTGTTGGTTGCGGCTTGGTTTGCGTTGGTGCAGGTGAAGAACAGGCGCGAAAGGTCTTAGCCTTGCGGGGCCTCCGAGGAGTGGAGAGACAAGTAGGCTTGGTTCGAGGGACCCGGTGGCCGACGGGATCAAGTGCGAGCCGCATGGTGCAAGAAGAGCAAGACGAAGTCGTGGACATGGAGCCGGTGCATCGGTGGTGGCCAAGTCAAGGAACAAGGCAAGACTGAGTAGACCGTCCAGGAGCCGGAGGTGAAAGGCTTGGCGGGCTCGACGCTTGGCGTGGTGAGGCCGGGCCGTGTACGCGGGGTTTGGTGGTTTGGCCACAAAACCATCGGAGGAGGGTTTCTCGGTTTGGGCCTCAAAACCGAGCCCGAGGGCCTAGCGTGACGGAGACGGTATCCGGGTGCGTCGGGAAGCTTCGAGGCGGACGACACACGGCATGATCTAGGTGCTTGCGTCGGGAGGACGTGAAGGCCTGATGGATGCGCGGCCATCCGATGGTGAACTTCATGTGTTGACCAAAATGCCCCTGTGAGGGCTTGTG
This sequence comes from Cenchrus americanus, assembly GCA_947561735.1. Taxonomy (NCBI): domain Eukaryota; kingdom Viridiplantae; phylum Streptophyta; class Magnoliopsida; order Poales; family Poaceae; genus Cenchrus; species Cenchrus americanus. Next base: position 155,065,160 of record OX387242.1, on the reverse strand, counting down.
TTGTACTCCTAGTGTAGGGGCACTTCGGTCTTTTCCGGAGGGCCTATATATAGGAGGAGGGGGCTGAATTTTCAGCCACCTCTTGGGCTAGTAGGCTGTGGTACTCTTTCATTTTCAGGTGCTTTGGGAGAGAGGGAGAGAGGGGAGAGTGGCTCTTTGATTGGAGCTTTTTGCCATCTTAGATTTGGATTCTAGGAGTGGCTTGTAATTGATTGGGCAAGATATTCATAGTGATTTCATCCTCTAAATCTTGTGCCAATCTTTCTATTCCCGAGTTTCTTTTGTTGCTTTTTCGGAGCTCTTTTTGTGCTATTTTCGTGCTTGGCTCGATTCGTCGTTTCTAGGTCGTTTTGCTCCTGATTTCTTTGAGGGGATCATGGATGGATGCTTTGCGCACCTTTGGTGATGATCTTGACCCCTCAAACGCCGGGAATCGGGCTCGATTTGGTGAGGATTGGATGAACTCGAGTTTCTGCTTTGAGTGCACGAGATTTGCGATTTCGGTTGATTGGATTGGTTTAGGGTTCCAAGATTTTGGGCATAGCTTCACGTAGTGACGCTTCTCATCTACCCAAAATTTGGGGTCAATCCGTCCAACGGTTTAGGAGATCCATCGATTGGAAGTTGGAGTTGTTTATGTGGAGCTCGCGTTTTTGTTTCTGGGTGAGGGGCGGACGGTCCGCGAGCTCGTGGCGGACGGTCCGCGGCCTGGGTTGTTCTTCGTGAGTTCATCAAGTTCTTCACGAGTTCGTCGTTCGATCGATTGGATTTTGATTTCCGTTTTGCACGTGGTTTGCGGACGGTCCGCGAGAGACCCTCACACAGTCCGCGAGAAGATTTTCCGTGCGGACAGTCCGCGGTTCAATCACGGACAGTCCGATTTTTCGGGGTGCGGCTCTGTTGGTTCGGAGTGCTTTTTCAGACAGTCCGCGTGTGGTGGCCGGACGGTCCGCGACCCCTTCGCGGACGGTCCGCCGGTCCCACACGGACAGTCCGCCCAGGCTTTTTGCAGTTCAGAGCTTGTGCTTCGGTTCTTGTTTGTTTGCTTCCGCTTCTTGTCCCTAGGCTTCTTGGTGGTTCCTTTGAGGTTGTTTGAGCTCTGTTTGGGGTCTTGTTTGTGCATGTGGGTTCGTGGAGTTGCGATTGGGGTATAGGTCGAATTCAACCAAAGGGAAGAATTTTTATCGGCTCCCATTCACTCCCCCCTCTGGTCGCCCGAATCGGTCCTTCATGCCCATTCAAAACCGCCGTGTAAATCATGGAAAACCGGGTTGGACCTGGTGTGAACAGGTTTGCAAGTTCGAGGGGTTGGATGTGTGGTTTTCAAGTTCATAGACCTATTTGACACAGCGCTGCAAGTTCATGTACCCAAGGTGTATTTAACTCAGAAACAAATATACCATGCATTAACTATGAAAAAATAACTACTGTATGAGCGGGCTGAAAGAAGGCTGGCAAGAATCTTACAGCTGATAGCGTGCTGTATTATTAGCCTTGCTCTAATGGTGATATTTTATTTTTCGGTTCCATCCAGGAAATAAATGTTGGTCAAAGTCAACCGGCAACAACGGACACCTTACTTTGTTGTCGTGCTGAAACGCTCAAACACTATTTTTGTGAAATGAAATAAATAGACTAGAAGAAATCATGTCATGACAAATTAATTGAACGATAATATTGCCGGGGGTGACCTGTCACCCGCGTGACTGCCGCCTGATCCGCACGCTAGGCGCATGTACGCGACCTATGTGAGGCACATGCAATGGCAGCGGCGGCGCTGACCACAGAGACGGCAACGACGGCCGTCGTCCGTGCCTCATGAAACTAGGGTGTTGCTAGGACGGTATCGAGCTTTCCGCCATTTTTCCGCATGACAGCGCGTCAATAGCCCCCCAGTGGCACCTTTTACAGGGTTAGTTGCAGCAAGGGTACTAAAGGGCAGATGTTCGCAACTAGTGTCTCCATGTGCATCTAAATTCCTAATTATTGTTTTGGATGATTGACGTCAATACTAGTTTAATTGTTGACACTTTTCTGGTCAACACACATGAGCGCTAGATCGCGCAGAACGTCGAAACGCTGAACTCGCCGAGCTCCTGTCCGGACCGGTCTGACCGGTCAGGGGCACCGGTCTGATCGGTGTACGCAGACGCACGGTGAAAACCTAAGGTCGCCGCCTCGGGAGGGACCCCGTCGGAGGTGGCGCGCCTAGGGTTGCCTTGAGGTCGGCAAGGTCACTCAAAACGTTTCTGATTTTCGTCGAGACAAACAAGGAAAGCGCGAGGTTGGAAAACTTAGGGTTTGAGAGATAAAAGTTGTAAAAAGTAATGATTGATTGGGTGATGCCACCTCAAACGGACGTGACCCTTTATATTTATAGGTTAGGGGAGGTCTTGCCTCGCAAGGAATCCTTTTACAACTTGAAAATCTCAATGACTCCTCAATTCTACTCGGACCCGGGGTCCGCCGGTCAGACCGGTCAGGCCCACCAGTCAAACCGGTGTGGCCGTTGCCGGATCGGCTACAAGACGCCCCACCGGTCAGACCGTTGAGGGACACCAGTCTGACCGGTGGCGTCAGCCTGACCGGCCTTGTGCCAAATTTGGGTGCGACGAACATATGCCCCCTGTGTTTAGTAAAACTTGATGTCTAAAAAATAATCCTAAGGTCGATGTGACACTTCACCGGCCATTTTTTGGTCTAAGGGCGATTTTTTGCTTTGAATCGGCCATATCCTATCAAGCATCCTGCCAGACACTTGGATGAAATGTCTTCAAGTACCTCCCGTTGAGAGCTCTTGGAAGTCTCTGTCCTTGCAAAGTTTCCACCGTGTAAGAATTCCCAAAACAAACCTTTACAACCTTGTACGGACCCTCCCAACTTGGAGACCACTTGCCGAACTTATTACTTTTAGATCCAATAGGTAAAATCGTCTTCCAAACCAAGTCACCTACCGGAAAAGATTTGGCCTTTACCTTCTTGTTGTATGCTCTAGCTACTCTCCTCTTGTCTTTATCAATTTCTTCCAAAGCTTCCATACGCTTGCCACTCACTTCATCAATATTGTCCATCATCAAAGCACAATATGACTCAACATTAAGGTTATTTTGCTTTGCAAGTCTATATGTGCCTAGATTCACCTCAACGGGCAAAACAGCCTCTTGACCATACACAAGCTCAAAAGGAGTAACTTTAGTAGCACCATGTCTAGAAATACGATGAGCCCATAAAGCCTCAGATAATACCTCATGACACTTTCTATGATTGTCTTCTATCTTCTTCTTAATGAGCTTTACCAAAGTTTTATTGCTAGACTCAGCTTGACCATTCGCTTGAGCATAATATGGAGATGAATTGAGCAATTTAATACCATAGGAATCAACAAATTCACGCACCTCTTTAGATATGAACGAAGTCCCTTGATCCGTAGTCAAAGTCTGCGGAATGCCAAACCTATGTATGATATGCCCAATACTAAACTCAGTCACCTCTCTATATGTCATATTCTTCAAAGGGATAGCTTCTGTCCACTTGGTGAAGTAATCAGTAATCACAATCACAAAACAATGCCCCTTTGACGATGAAGGATGAATCTTGCCAATAAAATCCAGACCCCACCCTATGAAAGGCCGTGGCTTAATGATCGGATGCATCAACGTAATAGGAACCAACTGAACATCTCCATGTTTTTGACACTCTTCACAACCTTTGTAGTATCTAAAACAATCGGCTATCATAGTAGGACAATAAAAGCAAGCTCTCCTGAGGAGCCACTTCATCTTAGGAGCCGATTGATGAGTACCACAAATACCTTCATGAACCTCTGCCATAGCGAACCTAGCTTTATCAGGACCCAAACACTTTAAGAGCAAATCATTCGCAGTCTGACGATACAATTCACCATCATCAAGAACAAACTTAGGAGCCCATCGTCGGATTTTTCTATCAACTGAACTGGTAGAATTATGCAAATAATCAACCAGAGGCTTCCTACAATCCTCCACCTCATTTTTATCACGATAAACCGAGAAGGAATTTTTATCTGGGGACCGGTCAGACCGGTCATGGTCATCGGTCAGATCGGTGCCATGAACTGGCCCAGATTTGAAGGACCGGTCGGACCGCTCGGTGGCATCGGTTAGACCGTTGTCACCGGTTAGACCGGTCGGCTGCGTCGGCCTGATCGGTGCTTCCAGAGCAAAACACTCGACTATGAGCAACGTTTGTGTTCTTGAAAATTTCTTTTTCGAACATTATAACCAGATGTTTGCTGAGCCAGAGCACTAGCTCTAGGATTTTCCTCTCATGGCATATGATAGATAACAAATTCATCCATACAAGATATGATGTCTAAACACTTTTCAAGATAAGCATTTAGAAAGCCATTTAAACATTGACATACCTTGGAAACTTGTTGCACCACCAATAAAGAATCTCCATATGCTTCCACATGTTTTACTCCCATGTCATGCAAAATCTCCAACCCAAATAAAAGAGCTTCATATTCGGTTTGGTTGTTAGTACAATCATGATCCAATGGGTTACGAGCTTCAAAAACAGCCCCACTTGGCGAAATAGTGACAATTCCAACACCGCAACCATCTTTGCAAACTGATCCATCAAAATGCAACTTCCATGGAGTGAAAGTAACATAACCGACATTCAAATCAAGTTGCGTATCTACTCTATGTCCAACAATAAAGTCGGCAACAATTTGAACTTCCATAGAACTTAATGGCTCACAATGTAAATCATATTCAACTAAAGCATAAGCCCATTTGCCGACTCTACCACTTAAAATTGGTTTATGCAACATATATTTGATTATGTCAGTTTGACATGCTACTATGCAAGTACTAGGTAGTAGATAATGCCTCAACTTGGTAAAAGTATGATATAATGATAAACACAACTTTTCAATAAAAGTGTACCTTGTTTCGGCGTCCAATAATCTTCTACTCTCATATGCAACAATGTACTCCTTACCTTCGGTCTCTTGAGTCAAAACACCTCCAATAACGTCCTCTTCAGCCGCTACATATAACTTGAAAGGAATACCACTCTTGGGTGCTTGAACGGGTGGCGAAGTCAAATAACTCTTAATCTCATCAAATGCCTCTTGTTGCTTTGCCATCATTTTTCAACCGAAGTAAAGGAGTAAAAGCATTCACCTTCCCGGACAAGTTACAAATGAACCTCCTCAAATAATTTACCTTGCCCAAGAACTTTTGCAAATCCTTTTTACAAGTAGGTGCTTTAACACTTTGGATTGCCTCAATATTTTTAGCATCTATCTCTATGCCTTTCTCATGTACAATGAAGCCTAAGAACTTCCCAGTCGATACACCAAAAGCACATTTGAGTGGATTAATCTTTAATTTATATTGACGCATTTTCTCAAATGCAAGCCTTAAATCAGCTAAATGAGAATTATCTCCGGCCGATTTGACAACAATATCATCAATACAAACTTCTACTATGATGCCAAGCAAATCATGAAAGTTTAAATTCATAGCTCTTTGATAAGTAGCACCCACATTTTTCAATCCAAAAGTCATGACAACCCACTCAAACAAGCCAACAAAACTCGGACATATGAAAGCCGTTTTGGATATATCCTCATCAGACATAAATATTTGATTGTAACCAGCATTACCGTTATGAAAGCTAAGAATTCTATGTCCAGATGTAGCATTAACAAGAAAATCGGCTATAGGCATAGGATATTCATCTTTAGGAGTAGCTCTATTAAGATCTCTAAAATCAATGCAAACATGAAGCTTTTTCGTTCCTTTTTTCTCAACAGGCACAATATTAGAGATCCAATCAGCATAACAACAAGGCCTAATAAACTTTATATCAAGTAACCAATTGACTTCCTCTTTCACTCGGTCATAAATATCAAGATTAATGTTTCTACGAGGTTGTTTATAAGGCCGAAAACCAAGTTTAATAGGTAAACGATGCTCAACTAAATCACGACTTAAACCAGGCATTTCATTGTAATTCTATGCAAAGCAATCAACATACTCCTTTAATAACTTTATTAAATTAGATTTAAACAAAGAATCAAGATTCTTGTTTACAAATGTCGGCCTAGGTACTGTGCCATCACCAATATCAACCTCCTCTAAAGGATCAGCTGACATAAACCCTTGTCCTAACTTGCTCAAATCATCAGAGTCTTCGATGGCCTCACACATATCATTCCTATGCGCCCGATAGTGCTCTCGCCTTCGTTGCAACCACTCCAGATTTGCATCCATCAAATCGACAAAGAGGTTCTAGCCTGATCAATGATCGACTTCATGACAACAGTAGCAAAGCCATCTTTGGTAGAATCAATAAGTTTTAAGTTGGATAAAACTAAACCAGTTAAACACTTGAGATTCTCATGATTATCCATAGTAGAACTATCGGCCATTGCAACACAAGCCGATGCATCACCATGAACAATCTCTACCTCGTCGCCAACCCATTGGATTAAAAATTGATGCAAGGTAGAAGGCACACACTGATTTGCACGAATCCAATCACGAACAAGGACGAGACTGAAGTTACCTTGTGTCTCAGCGACGAAGAATGTCGTAGCCAATGTCTTGCTCCCAACGGTGAGCTCCATAGAGATGACGCCTTTAGCTCCCATTGGCTCGCCTCCTCCAACGCCACTGACGGTCATGTTGGTCTTGATCAGCTCATCATCTGAACCTCCTAGTTTCTTGAACACAGAATACGACATCAAGTTGACAATCGCTCCTCCGTCCACCAACATGCGAGAGATAGGCTTCCCATTGATGTGTCCCTTCATGTACAAAGCCTTCATATGATTTTCAGTAGCTTTAGGCTTTTGGAAAATAGCTTCCTTTGGCCCAAAGTCGAGATGCACAACATCCTCCTCCGAGAGCAGATAACCATCCATAGACATGTGTATCACGTTGATGTCCAAATTCATCCGCTTGGGCGAAGAACTATAATCAACAAGTTCCTCATCGTCTTCTGGTGCAGGATCTTATGCAGACTTGCCATCACAAACCATGGGAACCGAAGAAGAAAACTGGGTGGCGTCTTTGGGTCATCGGTCTGACCGTTTTTTGTTTCGTACTTTTTTGTTTCGTATTCGTATTTTTTGTTTCGTATTCGTAATAGTAGAGAATTGCTGTAAAATAAAGGATTTCGTTGTAGAATCCTAAAATAAAGTATTTACTTTATTTTTTAAGTACTTGCGAATCTAGTTATCCACTATCTACATATCCTTTCTTTATCGTAATTGCACTTAGGTGGTCCAAGAAGGCCAAGCCATAATCTATATCAGAGAAAATTCCCCCTTTTTTATTCAAGATATTTAATGCAACGAAAAATGAAAGCATGATTCCCCATAGGGATATGTACATAAGGGGGATCCATAGATACACCGGTCTGACCGTTGTGACCGGTATGACCAACTCCTCCACCGGTCTAATCGGTGCGGGCTCAGAGCTGGTCTTGACTCTCCATTCTTTCCCTTGAGGTACCATAGGCCTGTACTGGTTGAAAGCTTCGTCCCTTTGCTTCTCTAGCTCATTCTCCCTCTTCTCTTGAAATTTTAGGCGCTGAAGCTTCCTCCTTTGTGTGCGAGTCAATCCGGGAGGACACCACCTTGGCAAGAAGTACTTGGAGTTGGAGCTACTTCCATTGGCCTCATGGTCATTAGCAGCCACCTCTAGAGTTGATGTCACACCCTTATTGTTTGGAACAATCGGTCTTTTGCCATCTTCTCCAATAGGAACATCCATTAATCCAATCTGAATAATATCCTGACCTGTAGTCCTCTCTGGATCAACTTCCATCTTCTGCACCTCCTCCCTTTGCTTTAGCTTCTAAACTTGCTTTACTGGAGGTGGCGCGGCTTTTCTGGCCACACCGGTCTGACCGGTGATAGTGACCGGTCGTGTCTGGTAACCCTGACCAGATCGGCAAGGAGCCAATCGGTCTTGGATAGGCCTAGAGATCCTGTCAAAAGCTGATTTCTGTCCACTCCATCCAGGATGAAAGGCTTGTTGGTATGGCACCCACATCACTCCATTATCATCATATATTGGTTGTGGTGCATTTGAACTTGAATACACCCATGGTGGAGTAAAGCGTTGCCCTTGTTGTGATGATTCACCCTTAAGTCTTGTAGCAGCCCTTGGAGGTGAAGATGACCCTCCTTGGTGTGTAGGTGACCTCATCATTTTTTTAACGGCCGATCGCTTGTAACGGCCTTTTGCTTGTAATACTTGTCAAATAGCTTGTCGAAAGTGACCTTTGGCCTAGGACCACTCCCCTGATTTTTTGCTACATTAAGTTTTCAGTTGCCAATCTCCGGATGTCTTGGCTTGATCATCCTCGGACGGCCTGGGGATACACCGGTCTGATCGGTCACCTCCACCGGTCTGCCCAGTCTGGCCAGAGATGGCTCAGACGGTCGCTGATCGACGGGTGTGGACGACCCTTGCACCCCATGTCCAGAGGCACTCACTGTAACCTTGAAGGTCTCTTTGCCATCAGGAGGTTTCTCATACTCAACTTTGCGAACCAGCTCTTTTCCTCTCAAATCGGGCTTAGCCTCCCCGATTACCACGTTCTTGCCTTTAGTTGCTTCAGCTTGATGTGGCCGAACCGGTACCTTAGGCTGCTGCAAATCCATGGTATTGATTGGAAAAGAAGTTTTATCCACTTACATCTCATGAAAAGTCAAACGACCTATTTATGGCCGATTGAACCTGTCAACAAAACATATTGCAATCATTAATAGCATGAGAAAATGAATTATGAAACTTACAATATGCATGTCTTTTCAATTCTTCAAGTGGAAGAATATTATGAGTTAATTTGATATTTCCAGATTTAAGCAATTCATCAAATATACGATCACATTTGGAAACATCAAAATTAAATTTAATTTCTTCTTGCCGACCTTTACTAGCCGGCTTAAGAGATGAACAAGAATATGATTTTTCTTTAGAGGGTCAAATGAACTCAGCAGCATAAACTTCTTTACCACTATCATTCGAACTATCAGAATCATAATCAATAATATGAACATTAGAATGACGTGACTTAAAGTTATCTTTCTCTTTCATTCGGTTTTCAACAAGTAAAGCCCTTACTTGAACTTGTGCAACCAAAAGAAAATCAGAGCCCTCTATCTTATCTCTAATGGATGACCTTAAACCTTTTAGAAAAATGTCTGCAAGGTCCATATCAGTGATTGACAAACTAAAGCATCGGGTTTTAGTTTATTTAAACCTCTAATGTAAGCAGAGACAGTCTCATCTCTTCCTTGCCTAACCGATGTTAAGTCTGTCAATTTTAATTGTATGCTCCCACTATAAAAGAAATTTACATTCTAACATATCCCAAGATATAATAGAACCGGGAGCAAGTGAAGAAAACCAAGCAAAAGTGGTGCCAGTTAAAGATAAAGAAAACAAGCGCACTTTTAAAGCATTATAGACACCAGCTTCACCTAGTTGTGCAGTGTATTGACTAATATGCTCCCATGTGGTTCGGTCATCATCACCACTAAATTTAATCAAATAAGGCATACACCAACCACGTGGGAGAGGAAATCTATCAAACTCAGGATCATATAGTTTTTGATACAAATTAGTATTACCTATGTCAACCCCAAGTTTAGTTTTTACCACATTAGCCAAATCTTCCTTAAATCTATTAAATTCTGCCCAATTAGGATTATTTGGCTGTGGTGGCTGAGGATTCTCCAAATTCACTTTATTTAAATAGGGAGCTATCTTAGCTTGAGCTAGCCTGTAACTTTCAAACACATCGTCCGGAATAATGTTTTTGGAGGCCGATGCATTAATTGTCGTACTATAATGCGGTCCAACATCACTGATTGTATTAAGAAAAATAGGGACCTTCTGATTTGGCACGACAGAAATTGGCAAAGGTTGATCGGGTGCCAACTCCATAGCACCGGTCTGACCGGTACCCTGCATCGGTCCGTCCGGTGCGGCCAAGTTTGGCCTGTGCGGTTTGAGCTGCGGGTACTGACCAGATGCTAGATTTGGTGTCAAAAAAATATGTAAAATTATCATTGTTTACAGGCAAAGGTGCTAAGCTAGGATGCGACCTCTGAGGATTTGCTTTAGGAGTACTACTATTAGCATCATTATTATTAAAACCTAAAGCCCTATCCTTTTCAAGATCTTCTAACCGTTCTAAACGAGCAATGTAAGAAGCAAGCAATTCATCACTACCACTACCCACTGTAGATTTCGTAGGAGTAGTTTCAGGCGGGGATTTCTTACTTATAGTGGGGATTACCTCAATATTGATGTCGTTTAGTCTGATCACCGGCAGCTCGAACTCTTTCAATCTTGCCACCTTGCCGGATCGATCCTTCTTGACGCCAGTGAGGAATTGTACTTGCATGTACTCTTGTAGTGCCTTGAACTTTTGCTGCTTATCCAGAGAGAGATCTTCCAGCGACGCGGTGACAATGTTGTTCATGTCAAGTTCACACCAAGCACCCTGAGGTTAGATTGAACGGTTTTAGCAACTAATCTTTCTTCCCCAGCGGAGTCGCCAAAAGTATGTTGACGCTTTTCTGGTCAACACACACGAGCGCTAGATCGCGCTGAATGTCGAAACACTGAACTCGCCGAGCTCCTGCCCGAACTGGTTTGACTGGCCAGGGCACCGGTCTGATCGGTGTACGCAGACGCACGGTGAAAACCTAAGATTACCGCCTCGGGAGGGACCCCGTCGGAGGTGGCGCGCCTAGGGTTGCTATGAGGTCGGCAATGCCACTCAGAATGTCCCTGATTGTCATCGAGACATACAAGGAAAGCACGAGGCTGGAAAAGCTAGGGTTTGAGAGATAGAAGTTGTAAAAAGTAATGATCGATTGGGTGATGCCACCTCAAATGGTTGTGGCCCTTTATATTTATAGGGTGGGGAGGTCTTGCCCCGAAAGGAATCCTTTTACAACTCGAGATTCGTAAGGACTCCTCAATTCTACTTGGACTCGGGGTCCACCGGTCAGACTAGTCAGGTCCACCGGTCAAACCGGTGTGCCCGTTGCCGGATCAGCTACAAGATGCCCCACCGGTCAGACTGTTGAGGGACACCAGTCTAACCGGTGGCGTCAGCCTGATCGGCGTTGTGCCAAAATTGGGTGTGAACACTAGTAAAATGGAGTAATTGCTTCATTGAGAATGTGTATAGATGACAAATGTTTGAAGCATGAACATGCACCTCATGAAAGTATAAATGAGGAGGAAATTTGAAACAACACCAAAAGCTCAAAGTTGAAGCAACTACCTCAAGATGCTTTGGCAATTGTGTGTAACTTAAAGTTTCTTGAGTGTAGGTATGTTGTACTATAAAGAGGAACACAAATCACATTGCTTGAATTGATGGTGCCCACATTCCTAAAAAACCAAACATCAACTAAAACCTCAATCAGTCGGATGTTCCGGTGCTCTGCCGGAAGTTCCAGCACAGAGCCTCCCATAGCCAAAACACCAAGTCTTCAGGCCAGTCGGAAGTTCCGGCCATAGACTGAAACTTCCAGTAGGCCCCACCAAAAAGATTTTGATCTCTGGTGTCCAGCCCACTGGAAGTTCTGAAATTGGCCGCCGAAGAGTTCTGATCTCTGGTTAGTGGTCCACAGGAAGTTCTAGCTAGAGCCGCTTAAAGGGCTCTCAGTCGGAGGCTTTGGAAAAAAATGTCGGAACCTCTTGTGTGTATTGACAAGAGAACTTTTGGGTTTGACCACACCAGAAGTCCTGGTGTCTTGTCGGAAGTTCCTACTGTGCCTTTGAGCTGAGAAAAACCTAACCCTTGGCAGTTCTGGTGGTACATCGGAATCAATTTTTGGTGTGGGGTGACGAGAATAACGACTCTATTTGAGAATACTCATATATATGCCCACATCGACTCAGGGGGTCATTCACTATACCAGAAACGATTTGTCCAATCTTCTAAAACTGGTCTTTACTGGCGGGCGCATCACCTGCTAGCAACTTTGAGCAATAGAAATGATCCTTTGTGCTCACAGAGGCCTTGGTGCTGGCGGGTGGCTTAAACGCCTGCCAACACAAAGGGCCATCAGTGTTGGAGGTTACTTAAGCGGCCTGCCAGCACAAAGTCTTTCTGTGCTGGCGGTTGCTTAGGCCGTCTAGAGAAAGCATTTTCCCATTTTCCTATATAATTCCCGATAATCGTTTATTATTTGTATGTATTTTGTCATTTTCATTTATTATTTGTACTTGGCCGCTATATTCACCCGTAAATTTTTCGTATTTGCATTTGTAGGCCAAATTCACTTTAATTTATTGTACTTTGTATTTAAGTGCCAAATCCAAATATGTCGGTCAAACACATAATCCAAACTACAATATAAAAATGTATACATAAGTCACATTAAAAAACATCGTACATAATAGATAACCCTAGGACACCCATCTACATAACCTTTCTGCATCATCTAATGTCAAGACTCCTTCTTTATCGAAGAATTCTCCATCCTCGTGGCAGATCTCATGTAGGATGAATCTCTCCATGTCCGCACAAATGTTGCTGATTTCACTGTCACAAAGTTGCCCCCACAACCCCTCGATTGTAGGTATTTGCACGTAAACACAATAAATAAAGATTGTTATGCATTACCATTAAGACCATAATTAGCACATGCATGGTTGTCTACAAACAAGAGACTTACGTCATCAAGATTCATCTGGTACCTCCCATTATTTCTCAAAACCTCGCACACATAATATGCACACAACACACTGCCAGGAGGTTGTTTGTGGCACTGCAAACAAATCAAAAAATGATCGGTACTTATTAATAGAAGTGTACAACTCTGATAAAAATGATTGGTACTTATTAACATAAGTGTTCTAACCCATTTGGCATGTCGTACCACCAATCTTTTCTTCTTTGGAGGGTGCTTCCCACCACTGATGTGCGTGTATAGCCTATACGCACTTTAACGATAGAAAGACATAAGTTTGTAATACAATTTGAACTATAGCTGATACATGCAATAGTGATTATATATTGCACTGAGTTGTCTTACTTTCTTATAATCTTAGTGATTTCCCGGTAGGAAGCCTCTGAAAATTGTAATGAGTCGTAGAGCCCCATATTTCTAAACTTCGGACACATTTAAGTAAATGAAATGGTCACTCCATAAAATTAAAATAATTAATATAAATAGACTAAAAAATGAAAGAAAATGAAATAGTTATTTAAAGGATCTTACTCAAAATTGTAAGCACACTTGATAGAATCCTTATGTTGGTTTTTCTTCATTACCCTTGCAATGTATATAACCACCTCATGAAGTTTAGCTTTCTCGTAACTCTTTGTTAATTCAACTTTCTCATGTGGTGTCTTTGCTTGTTCATCTATTCTCTTTCCTAGATTATCCGACATTATGAATGTGTGTTGCAGCTTGCTTACTTGTTGCGGGTCTAGGTGTGCTACCTTCCACCTCTTGTTTATCTTCTTTTCATCCAACGCTTGCATCCTGCAAAAAATTTTACTTAGGATGGTAATAACAATACATATGGATTTGAATAGATTTGTATGTGGTATAGGGATGTTGACTTACATGGACCAAATGGTGACGAGATTGACGTCGAGTTTGTCACGGTGGTACGTCGCATGCAAATCGTTGAAATCGATTGCAACCTTCCATTCTAAAGTGCTACTGAACGCCCATGTCGGGACATTCGCGGTGATAGTGTGAATGCCTTGCTTCATGACGTGCATGATCCATCTATGCAACCTCATCAATTATGATGACCCTTCATTCAGTTGCCACCGATAACAGAATGGTTTGCCATGCTCATACTTGTTGGGCACCTCATCTGACAAAAACATATTTATTTGCTCCTCCTTTTGCTTTCGAAAAGAGGTTTGGGTTAAAGATTTTTCATCTGGTACCTTCTTTAGTACTTGAACATCAGATGATTCTTTACCAGATGCTGGAGCCTGTTTAGGTTTATTCTTCAGTACTTTCAAGAACAAGTCAACATCAGATGATTTCGTCTTTGGTTCATATGAGTTTATCATTCGGTGTATTGCTGGCGTCTTGGTTGGTGGAGATGGCGGAGGAGATGGTGGTCTTGGAACAGATTTCGGTGCTAATGCCCCTTCATCGAGAGTTTGTTGGACGGGTGATTTGTTCTCATCCTTACCTCCCTGCTCCCCACCCATCGTAGGTTGTTCAATGTTCTCGACGACTTCTTGGAGGGGTGCTTGTGGCATGTTGTTGTCATTATTGTTAACTCCCTGCTCCCTAGCCATCGTAGGTGCTCCATGTTATCGACGACTCCAACATCTTGGAGGGTCATGTTGTTGTCATTGTTACCTCCATGCTCGCCTCCCATCGTAGGTTGTTCCGTGTACTTGACCGTTGCAGCATCTGAATCTTGGGGGGGGGGGGTACTCATTCTTGGCTAGGTTGTAAGGGATTTGGTGATGCAATAAGAATGATATCTCGATGATGCGACAGTATGTATCGGTTCCTCGCATCACCGAGAAGATCGATCACATCCTCAGTAGGGATATCAATCTCGCACGACTCATCAGAAACCTAAACAACTTGAACCCATGTGTACTCTGGTGGTGGTGGATTCGGAAACACATGACCCGTTAGTGCCATGGCTGTCCCAACTTCTCGATGCTACCTTGTTTTCTTCCATATGGAGTAACCAACTTGCATAGTGTATCCTCTACAATGTCATCTACAGGATGCTTGGCATTAGCAATAGAACTAGCACTACTTGGAGTTGAAATGGTTCCACTAGATATTGCATTCTCTGCACTAGGCCCAACAGAAACTTATTGTTGTTGTATGAAGAAGCCTATCAACTCTTGCTTGGCGATTTCAATCATCTTGTCTTCAAGGAGCTTCTTAAAACGATCCTGCTTCTTATAACTTACTCGGTGTTCATGAAATGCTTTACCCCAGGGCAAGGTAGATGAAATCCCTCGAACACGGCCAGAGTGCTCAGGCGTTCGGATCGCGGCGGTTAGCATATCTTTCTCCCTGTCGGGCATGGAAAGACCATTCTTTTGCATTTCCGCAAGTCCTTCTAGCTTCTCAAAAATTTGTTCTGTTGCGGGCTTCTGGAATTTAACCTTGCCATCAAGTGCTATAGCCGGAACTCGAGCAAGGCACCAATTCCTGCTACACTCATCCATGCCTTCAAACAAAGCTGGTAAACCAGCTACCCTTCTTTCTTCTTCCTCCTACCTCCATTTTGCCATTTTGGCAGCATATACTCCCGAACCCAAGTGATGGGGGTTCTTAGCAGCTTTCATAGCCTTCTAATTTTGTTGGACACTCAGAGCTACTACTTCTGCCGTCTTCTTCTGTTCTCCGAATTCTTCCCACACAGCTAGCAGAATGTTACAATACACATCCCTAGCATCCTTGCCTTTCTGGACAAATTCAGTATTTAGTGTAGACCTCCAATTCCTAAGAGCTCTTCCACAGAGACCCTCAACAAAAGTTCTACCTGCATTTTTTGTTCCTTCTGGATAAGTAAACTTTTCTTTCACTTTGGCCCATAATACATCCTTCGTAGCCTTAGGCACATTCTTCCAATTATTTGTTGTGATCCAAGCCCCAATTGGTCTCTGACAATTGCACCAATGATGTTCCGAAACCTAGCAGCTACCCTTAGATTCGACGGGCTCACCTTTGTCACCCAACTGTTCTATCACAAGTTGTCCTCTTTCAGGGATCTGGTTTCTTCTTCTATGACCACATTTCCTTTTCAGGTTACTAGAATTAGTAGTACTCGAAGGTTGTGGAGCTGATAAAACTTCTGCCTCGGGCAACAATGTTAGATGCTCTATGACGTTGTGGCGGGATCGCCCACTATTCTACACATAAAACATTATTTAAAGTATATGAGGACCATGTGTGGTTCGACGACCTAAGGATGGTCGCTTCCTGGTGTGATGAGTGATTGACAATGTTGTGTGGACTGATTCTTGGCAAAGTATTGCAGGTGTAGGTTGAGGAATGACCGGTGTTGCTGCAGTTGAAGAACAAGCGCAAAAGGTCGTCGCCGGTGAGGCCTCCAGGTGTGGAGAAGACAAGTAGGCTTGGTTGAGGGACGTGGTGGCCGGCGGAGTCAAGTGCGGGCCGCATGGTGGCATGAACAACAAGATGAATTCATGGACGGTTTCTTGGTTGAGCCTTGAAACCAAGGTCCAGCCGGGACTACATGGGAGCCGAGTCATGAGTGGTGATTGGCGGAGGCTACACCGAGTTCGCGAGGTTTCCGGTAGTTCACAAGAAAACCACTGGGTTCCTTGGTTGATCCACAAAGCCAAGACCGAAGAACCAAAGACGGAGGTGCGGCGGCTCCGGCACGGTCGCCCGGGTGGGTGCCGTCCCGGCCGGTGAGGAGCACCGATCTGACCGGTGTGCGACGACGCAGTTCGGAGACTTCGAAGCGGAGGACACACGTCGGGATCGCAAGGCTTGCGTCGAGGCTAAGCAAGTTTGTTGTCGCTGGGCATCTGTCCGATGCAGCGATGACAAATATTTCCGAATTCACCCTTAAGGGCATGTATTCCTAATTATCTAGTAAGGGCATTTTAGACTTTCGGTTGCCTCCATATAACCCAAGAGGCTAAGCAAGTTTGTTGTCGCTGGGCATCTGTCCGATGCAGCGATGACAAATATTTGCGAATTCACCCTTAAGGGCATGTATTCCTAATTATCTAGTAAGGGCATTTTAGACTTTCGGTTGCCTCCATATAACCCAAGAGGTGAGAGGATGGCAGCCAACTCTTGGAACCCTAGCTCATTTGGTTTTCCTATTTCCCCTTCCGATTTTCATTAGGATTTCTCTAGGACTAGCTTGAGGGCTTCATGGTGAGATCTTGTGAGAGGGTTGGATGATCGGGCGGCAAGCTAGACCTTGTATGAACCTCTTTGCAATGTATAGATGATTCGGCGTGGTTCCTCAAGGCTTGGATGTGTTGTTCCCATTCGTTCTTTTTGGTGATTTTCGAAGCTTTTTCTTGGAGATTTTCTTGGAGTGTTTTCGGGACCTTTCTCTTGGGGATTTGGTGGAGGATGTATGCATTAACCCTTCGTGGTTCTTTTCCCTTTGATTCCCTCCCAAATCCGTGAGCAAAGGGGCTCGATTTTGGGGTTTTCAGTGTTCTAGGGTTAGAGGAGTTCTTGGCGGGATTTCTTCGATTCCTCTTGATTTGGCAAGTTTTGGTGGACAAAAACTTAGCTATGGACTACCCATGAGGTGTTCCTACTATCCCCAAAGTCTTGCACAAATCCGTGGAGTGATTCAGGAGATAGGGAGTTAGATTTGGAGGAGTTGACCCGCGGGTGCTGTTCATCCCGAGCTGCCCAGGCTTGACCGGTCTGACCGGTGCTAGTGACCAGTCTGACCGGTGTGTGCCATTCGTGGGATTTGCCTCGAGTGAGCTATTTGACTCGTGTGTCTTTGGGTCGTGGTGTTGCTGGTCTGTTCTTGGTCTATTTGGAGTTGTTTTGCTAGGTTTTGCGTAGGGTTTTCCTTCAGTGTAGGTTGTGTTTTGGGGGTGTTTTTGTTCCAGGGCCTAGATAAGTCACTGAGGCTCTCTGCAACATTTGTTGTGCGGCTGCTGTAGCCACCGGCATGACCGACTCTGTCTACCGGTCTGACCAGTGTCACCGGTCTGACCGGCGTAGGCCATCAGTTTGACTTGTGTGGCACAGGCAGCAAGCTGTGCAAGTTTCCGCTGTGAGTGTTGGTGAGTTTTGGCTCGGGAGGTTGTTTGTTGGTTCCTAGGATCAATAGCATTCCAGTGGCTACGTGGTCTTGACCAACATGGGTAGTTGAGTCGGAGACGTGTGTTGGAAGCCGTGTTCATCTTGTTGGAGTCTCTATCTCCTTCGAGAAGAATTTTTATCGGCTCCCATTCACTCCCCCCTCTCTGGTTCGCCGTTTCGGTCCTTCAAGTGGTATCAGAGTTGGTTACGGGTCTTGATTGACTCTAACCAGTCTAAGATCCAAGGATGGCATACCTAGAACGGGGGTTCGGGTCCTCCACACTTCGATGGCAAAAACTACCAGATGTGGAGTGAGAGGATGGCAGTGTTCCTCCGCGGAAAGGGTCAGATCCTTTGGGATGTCACGATGGACACATGTTATGTCCAGCAGATGAACTTCCTCGCTCCAGGATCGAGGGACATATTCGACGCCAACAACAAGGCGGGCGACTACTTGTTTCATGCTTTGTGTCAGCCTGAATTCGATCAGGTGCACACCGAGCACTTGGCTTATAGAATCTGGTCGGTGTTGAGGGAAGCTCATGTTGGGAATGCCTAGGTTCAGGCTTGGATGTATGCGACTTACCGGAGAGAGTACGAGGACTTCACTCATCTCCCCGGTGAGTCCGTCGATGCCTTGTTTCAGAGGTTCACAGTTGTGGTGAACAACATGAGGGCCAATGTGGACGTGCTCCCGTACGATGATCATGATAGAGCCGTCAAGCTCTTACACTATTGGATCGTACAGTTTGGGGCGGAAAGTTCGAGGCCATTGTAGAGTCAGAGAAGTATGACACTCTAACTGTGAATGAGCTGTTCTCGAAGCTCAAGTCGGCTGATGTGGATCGGGGCATGACAGCCAAGATTGAGGGCCCGATTGACTCTCAGTCTCACCCTCATCTGTGGTTCGAAAGGAAAGGCTAACGCTAACCCATCCACCAGGATGTTCTCCTTGTCCTCTTTGATGTCTGTGTCAAATGAGGAGTTCGTCATGCTTGGAGAGGACGAGCTGGCGCTATTGACGAGGCAGTTCAAGAGGTTGCACGAGAACCGAGTGAACATGAGGAGGAACACAAGGACATGCTTCCAGTGCAGCAAGTCGGGACACTTCATCGCCGATTACCCCGAGAAAGTCGAGAACAAGGACAACTACAAGCACAAGTCGAAGACGGATGGCAAGTACCGATCGAGGCGCGACCACAAGAGCAAGCACAAAGGCAAGCGCAAGGACGAACGACGATCAAGGAAGAAGGAGAGCTGAGGTAAGGCCCGAGCGATGGTTGGAGTGAGCGACGTCGACTCCAGTTCTGCCTACTCCACCTCGAGCTCGAGCAGCAGTGAACATGAAGGTGATCGTCGGAAGGACAGGAAGTCGTCCAGGAACCTGAGCGTGCTGAGTTGCTTCGCTAGAGACGGCTTCTGCGCCATGGTGCCGAGCTCCGGCAACAATAAGAGCATACAGAGAGACTCGGACTCTGACTCCGACGACGAGGTGGGAGACTTGAAGAACATTTGGTTGATTGACTCCAGTTGCTCGAGCCATATAACCGAAGACAAGGGGTGGTTCTCAAGTCTCGTCCCGGTGGTGACAAAGAGGTACATCACCTTTGGGGACAATGGGCGTGGGCGTGTGCTATCAGAAGGTGAGATTAAGGTGAGGGACAAGATCACTCTCAGGCGTGTTGCTCTTGTTCAATCGCTTGGATACAATTTGCTTTTTGTGTCCCAGCTACTAGATGAGGGTTTTGAGGTGTTGTTTCGGCCTGGTAGTTCTCAGATTTTGGATTCTCGAGGGGACCTTGTCTGTATGGTCGTTCCTGAGGGTTAGGTGTTTCGAGCTGATTTTTCTCAGTCTTCTGGTGTTGAGTGTTGTTTCTTGGCTGGTTCTTCGAGTGAGTTGTGAAAGTGGCATAGGAAGTTGGGTCACTTGAGCTTTGACCTTTTGTCTCGCTTGAGTAAATTTAATTTGATCCGAGGATTGCCACGGTCGAGGCTTGAGAAAGAGTTGGTTTGTGCGCCGTGTAGGCATGCCAAGATGGTAGCCTCTTCTCACCCGCCTCTCACTAATGTGATGACTGAGCGTCCATGCGAGCTGCTCTAAATTTCTTAAAATTAGAATTTTTATCTCTTGTTTAAGATATAATAATTATAATAACGTCTTAGTGTGTTCTAAAAATTCTACAAATTGACTTGGCAACATAATTTAAGTCGCTAAGATTGTCTAAAAAATTCAAATGGTTTCGAAAACGGAAGATTATACTTGTGTACAAATGTCAACATCTCTCACCTAGTTTATTAGAATGTTACTTCAACGTTGAAGTTTTCCACACTTTAAAACATGATCGAACTCTTATGCATTTGAAATTTTAACATAACCTTATGTTCACCATAAGATTACGAAATGCAAAGTTTAATTAGTAATGGTTGTGTAAAAAAATATTATTTATATGTTGTACTTATAAGAGACAATATAAGGTGTACAAACAACATCTAAGAAATGGAATTACATACAAAAAAAATATCATAAATGAATTGATATTGATTTTATAAAAATTCAGAAACAATTATCATCAAATTTGCATTACGGTTGACGGAGAAAAACGTGATACAAAATTTGATTGCAGATTAAAAGGGGAATAGCAAACTGTTCTTCATTTGAATAGACTTGGCCCCGCCCCTTCATTGGCGACGATGGTTAGTCTACCCGGATCGCCTTTGTCGGTCGGGTAGGCTACGGTTATCTTTCTTTTATATAGGGTTTTGATGCTGACGCATGGGCCCGACACTGTTTTTTCTGAATTGAAACTTGCTTCCTCAAATAGTATACCCCATAAACAACACCAAAAAAATTCGTAAATAATACGAATAATTCATAATTGGTAATTTAGTATTTGAGTAGAATATCAATAGCCACACTTGTCAAACCAAATTTCTTCAAATTAGATTTTTTATCTCTTGTTTACGATATAATAATTATAATAACATCTTAGTGTGTTCTAAAAATTCTACAAATTGACTTGGCAACATAATTTAAGTCCCTAAGCTTGTCTAAAAAATTCAAATGGTTTCGAAAACGGAAGATTATACTTATGTACAAATGTCAATATCTCTCACCTAGTTTATTAGAATGTTACTTCAACATTGAAGTTTTCCACACTTTAAAACATGTTCGAACTCATATGCATTTGAAATTTTAACATAACCTTATGTTCACCACAAGATTACGAAATGCAAAGTTTAATTAGTAATGGTTGTGTAAAAAAATATTATTTATATGTTGTACTTATAAGGAACAATATAAGGTGTATAAACAACATCCAAGAAATGGAATTACATACAAAAAATGTCATAAATGAATAGATGTTGATTTTAGAAAAATTCAGAAACAAATACCATCAAATTTGGATTACGATTGACGGAGAAAAACGTGATACAAAATTTGATTGCGAATAAAAGGGGAAAAACAAATTGTTCTTCATTCGAACGGACACGGCCCCGCCCCTTCATTGGCGACGATGGTTAGTCTACCCCGATCGCCTTTGTACGTCGGGCGAGCTACGATTATCTTTTTTTTATATATGCTTCTGACGCTGACGCATGGGCCCGACACTATTTTTTCTGAATTGAAACTTGTTTCCCTCAAATAGTATACCACATAAACAGCACCAAAAAATTCGTAAAAAATACGAATAATTCATAGTTGGTAATTTAGTATTTGAATAAAATGTCAACAGCAACACTTGTCTAACCAAATTTCTTAAAATTAGAATTTTTATCTCTTGTTTACGATATAATAATTATAATAACGTCTTAGTGTGTTCTAAAATTCTACAAATTGACTTGGCACATAATTTAAATCCCTAAACTTGTCTACAAAAATTCAAATGGTTTCGAAAATAGAAGATTATACTTGTGTACAAATGTCTACATCTCTCACCTAGTTTATTAGAATGTTACTTCAACATTGTACTTTTCCACACTTTAAAACATGATCGAACTCTTATGCATTTGAAATTTTAACATAACCTTATGTTCACCATAAGATTACGAAATGCAAAGTTTAATTACTAATGGTTGTGTAAAAAAATATTATTTATATGTTGTACTTATAAGAGACAATATAAGGTGTACATACAACATCTAAGAAATGGGATTACATATGAAAAAATATCATAAATGAATTGATGTTGATTTTATAAAAATTCAGAAACAAATATCATCAAATTTGGATTACGGTTGACGGAGAAAAACGTGATACAAAATTTGATTGCAGATTAAAAGGGGAATAGCAAACTGTTCTTCATTCGAACAGACCTGGCCCCGCCCCTTCATTGGCGACGATGGTTAGTCTACCTGGATCGCCTTTGTCGGTCGGGCAGGCTACGGTTATCTTTCTTTTATATAGGGTTTTGATGCTGACGCATGGGCCCGACACTGTTTTTTCTGAATTGAAACTTGCTTCCTCAAATAGTATACCCCATAAACAACACCAAAAAAATTCGTAAATAATACGAATAATTCATAATTGGTAATTTAGTATTTGAGTAGAATATCAACAGCCACACTTGTCAAACCAAATTTCTTCAAATTAGATTTTTTATCTCTTGTTTACGATATAATAATTATAATAACATCTTAGTGTGTTCTAAAAATTCTACAAATTGACTTGGCAACATAATTTAAGTCCCTAAGCTTGTCTAAAAAATTCAAATGGTTTCGAAAACGGAAGATTATACTTATGTACAAATGTCAATATCTCTCACCTAGTTTATTAGAATGTTACTTCAACATTGAAGTTTTCCACACTTTAAAACATGTTCGAACTCATATGCATTTGAAATTTTAACATAACCTTATGTTCACCACAAGATTACGAAATGCAAAGTTTAATTAGTAATGGTTGTGTAAAAAAATATTATTTATATGTTGTACTTATAAGGAACAATATAAGGTGTATAAACAACATCCAAGAAATGGAATTACATACAAAAAATGTCATAAATGAATAGATGTTGATTTTAGAAAAATTCAGAAACAAATACCATCAAATTTGGATTACGATTGACGGAGAAAAACGTGATACAAAATTTGATTGCAGATTAAAAGGGGAAAAACAAATTGTTCTTCATTCGAACAGACCTGGCCCCGCCCCTTCATTGGCGACGATGGTTAGTCTACCCTGATCGCCTTTGTCTGTCGGGCAGGCTACGATTATCTTTTTTTTATATATGCTTCTGACGCTGACGCATGGGCCCGACACTATTTTTTCTGAATTGAAACTTGTTTCCCTCAAATAGTATACCACATAAACAGCACCAAAAAATTCGTAAAAAATACGAATAATTCATAGTTGGTAATTTAGTATTTGAATAAAATGTCAACAGCAACACTTGTCTAACCAAATTTCTTAAAATTAGAATTTTTATCTCTTGTTTACGATATAATAATTATAATAACGTCTTAGTGTGTTCTAAAATTCTACAAATTGACTTGGCACATAATTTAAATCCCTAAACTTGTCTACAAAAATTCAAATGGTTTCGAAAATAGAAGATTATACTTGTGTACAAATGTCTACATCTCTCACCTAGTTTATTAGAATGTTACTTCAACATTGTACTTTTCCACACTTTAAAACATGATCGAACTCTTATGCATTTGAAATTTTAACATAACCTTATGTTCACCATAAGATTACGAAATGCAAAGTTTAATTACTAATGGTTGTGTAAAAAAATATTATTTATATGTTGTACTTATAAGAGACAATATAAGGTGTACATACAACATCTAAGAAATGGGATTACATATGAAAAAATATCATAAATGAATTGATGTTGATTTTATAAAAATTCAGAAACAAATATCATCAAATTTGGATTACGGTTGACGGAGAAAAACGTGATACAAAATTTGATTGCAGATTAAAAGGGGAATAGCAAACTGTTCTTCATTCGAACAGACCTGGCCCCGCCCCTTCATTGGCGACGATGGTTAGTCTACCTGGATCGCCTTTGTCGGTCGGGCAGGCTACGGTTTTCTTTCTTTTATATAGGGTTTTGATGCTGATGCATGGGCCCGACACTATTTTTTCTGAATTGAAACTTGCTTCCTCAAATAGTATACCCCATAAACAACACCAAAAAATTCGTAAATAATACGAATAATTCATAATTGATAATTTAGTATTTGAGTAGAATATCAACAGCCACACTTGTCTAACAAATTTCTTAAAATTACTATTTTTATCTCTTGTTTACGATATAATAATTATAATAACGTCTTAGTGTGTTCTAAAAATTCTACAAATTGACTTGGCAACATAATTTAAGTCCCTAAGCTTGTCTAAAAAAATCAAATGGTTTCGAAAACGGAAGATTATACTTATGCACAAATGTCAATATCTCTCACCTAGTTTATTAGAATGTTACTTCACCATTGAAGTTTTCCACACTTTAAAACATGTTCGAACTCATATGCATTTGAAATTTTAACATAACCTTATGTTCACCACAAGATTACGAAATGCAAAGTTTAATTAGTAATGGTTGTGTAAAAAATATTATGTATATGTTGTACTTATAAGATACAATATAAGGTGTACAAACAACATCTAAGAAATGGAATTACATACGAAAAAATATCATAAATGAATTGATGTTGATTTTATAAAAATTCAGAAACAAATATCATCAAATTTGGATTACGGTTGACGGAGAAAAACGTGATACAAAATTTGATTGCAGATTAAAAGGGGAATAGCAAACTGTTCTTCATTCGAATAGACCTGGCCCCACCCCTTCATTGGCGACGATGGTTAGTCTACCCAGATCGCCTTTGTCGGTCGGGCAGGCTACGGTTATCTTTCTTTTATATAGGGTTTTGATGCTGACGCATGGGCCCGACACTATTTTTTCTGAATTGAAACTTGCTTCCTCAAATAGTATACCCCATAAACAACACCAAAAAATTCGTAAATAATACGAATAATTCATAATTGGTAATTTAGTATTTGAGTAGAATATCAACAGCCACACTTGTCAAACCAAATTTCTTCAAATTAGATTTTTTATCTCTTGTTTACGATATAATAATTATAATAACGTCTTAGTGTGTTCTAAAAATTCTACAAATTGACTTGGCAACATAATTTAAGTCCCTAAGCTTTTCTAAAAAATCAAATGGTTTCGAAAACGGAAGATTATACTTATGTACAAATGTCAATATCTCTCACCTAGTTTATTAGAATGTTACTTCAGCATTGAAGTTTTCCACACTTTAAAACATGTTCGAACTCATATGCATTTGAAATTTTAACATAACGTTATGTTCACCACAAGATTACGAAATGCAAAGTATAATTAGTAATGGTTGTGTAAAAAAATATTTTTATATGTTGTACTTATAAGGAACAATATAAGGTGTATAAACAACATCCAAGAAAAGGAATTACATACAAAAAATGTCATAAATGAATAGATGTTGATTTTAGAAAAATTCAGAAACAAATACCATCAAATTTGGATTACGATTGACGGAGAAAAACGTGATACAAAATTTGATTGCAGATTAAAAGGCCCGGGTAGAAGAGTGGTGCTGGTAGACCTCATCTCCTCCAGCAACGACTCTGGCAACAACTCCAGCGACGACTCCGGCAACAACTCAGGCGACGATTTTAGAAGACCATGAGGCAAGTTCTGAAACCATCATGCACAACATTTGTCCTTGAACCTTCACATCTCCACTGATCAATTGTTATAATGCATCAATTTCCATTTGTTGTAGGAAGTTGTTGCACATGACATTGACATGGAGCCAATGAAATACTTGACGTCTCTTTTCAAGTTCCAATGCATATTAATTAGGGGTGACAAGGTCATTTGTCACAACTACTAGCATGTCCTAAATTTTCTAAACGAACGGTCTTGTTGGGACGGAGGGAGTATGAGTTAGTTTGCTCGGTGTTGTGACCTACATTACTCGTTTTAAGGCCCACACAAGCCCACTCGCACTAGGTTAGTACTTAGTAGGGAAGGACGCCTCCCTCACGCAGTCTCCTCCCACTCTCCCCTCGCTCCGCCGCCGCCACTTTCTCCCCCTCTCCTTCTCCCCCTCACCTCCCCCATGCTGCAACCCACTCTACACCCCTTCGCTGTGACGCGTGCCACACCACGCTCGGCGCGACGCGCACCACACCTCTGACAGCGAGATCTAGAGGAGGAGGGACCCAGCTGCCGCGGCGGAGACAACGACGACTAGAGGAGGGATCCAGCGACGACGACGACTAGGAGGAGGAGGAGGGATCCAGCCATGAGGTCGACGCGAGGACGAGGAAGTGGTGGCGAGCAGGCAGCGACGAGGAGTAGAGATCCCTCTGCTCCGGCAGTGCGAAGGTCAGTGGCAAATCTAGGATTTGAGTTTATGGTATGCCGCTCTAAAAATGTCTTATACAGTTCGGTAAATGCATTCTACCAACTCGGTAATAATTGTAAAATTAACAACAATTCAGTAATAAGGTAATTTGGTATATTTGCTCGAGTTTATGGAATTAGGCCAAGCGCGCTTTTGCAGCACACATGCGTTCAGGTAATCAAGTATACAACATATGCGTGCGTATGGTTTTCTTTTTATACTTGTACTTGTGGGAATTGCAGGGTATGTCATGGCTCCTTTGTATAAATACATGTGGACATACTTAGCTGTCGATCGTACACATACTTGGCATATCCTTTTAGATTGACTCTTACATTTGGTTTTGCTCTTGTTCCTATGCACATCTGCACATTCTCTCCAAGTTGAATAAGTACCTCATCAGCAACCGAGGCAGCCTGCATCTTGCTCTTTAAAATGGTATGGTCGCTTTGCATGCACTAATTTATGTTAATGGTTTACCAAGAACCAATGATATTATAGTGGGCTAAAGTAGTTACTGTAATTCCCTTGACTATTAATTCACAGGATAATTCTGACGAGGACTATAGACCTGAGGCACAAGATGAAGAAGAGGGTTATGGCACTGCTAGTGCACAACAAGACCAGATGGGTGGGGCTCAGCGCCGAGGCAGAGCGCCAAGGACATCCACAAAGTGGCCAAGTGACACAATGATTGTCACTGAGGTCGACATAGTGGGAATGCCAGTACCATTGACTCAAAAGAGCAGGTTCAGGGTGCTTGCGGGGCTCATTGCTAGACAAAAGATACCTTTGAACTTGCCGGAAATCAAAGAACTAAGCAATGAAGAAAAGTGGAACTTGTTTGATAAGCATGTGCAGAAACACTTGAAGTTCCAGGAAGATGCGAAACCACATGCATTCAAGCTTTTCTGGAAGACGGCAGCCAAGGCATGGAGACAATTCAGATTTCAGCTTAGGCGAGATTTTATCAGAAAAGGACTTGAGCCATTTACAAGGCACCCGTTTATTGTCCCGGAATAGTGGAAGGAGTTCATGAAACGAGCGGGAAACCGAGCAAGCCTCATCTGCTAGTGTCAAGTTCAAAGAATTCCGAAGCCAGCACACAAGCCAGCACAACATGGGTCCAGCTGGTTATACTGTGAAACTAGAACAATGGGAGGAAGAGGACAGACAATTAGCTGTAGCTGGTATCCCCAACCCATATGACGCCTACCCTGACGATCGTTCCAAGAATTGGATACGAGCAAGGAGTAAGCTAGTGATTAAAGACCGTGTTGCCGTGATAGTGTTCAACAACAAAGAGGCAGAAAAATTGTCTGCGGACATCAAGGAGAAGATTGCATGTGCAGAATCTTCAGGAATGGTAGGGCAGAGGGAGTATGATGTGCTAAGTTAGTGCTTGGGCCGCCCTGAACAACACGGTCGTGTATGTGGTGTCTCCTGCTACCAGGGCTGGAAGTATGCATGGCCTCAGCACGTCGAGATGTACAGGAAGAAGAAGAGGACGAAGACCGACACATCAGTTGATACGGAAAAGATAAAGGAACAAATCAAGCAAGAACTGGTGGCTGAGATGCGGATGTAGAACATGTAGATGCAGAGGTGGTGTTGTCACCAATGTCCAATCACGCAAGCCCTTCACCCGCCACACTGAAGAGCAGTCGTGCGTCCGTAGATGTAGGTTTGATCGATGGCACTGTAGAGTTGGCGACGGAGGTGCGCTGTGACGATCGTACACACAAAGACCTTATAGGCATGTTGATTGAACCCACACACTGTGGCCTATGGATCACGTGGAGGGGGATTCAATGTGAGGTTGCACTTGGTCTTGTTCATCCAGAGGAGACTACGCTACAAACAGTCCCGATTCATGAAGACTGTGTTGTGGTTGAAGTGATCACTGTATATACTATCTTTGCGGATGAATTGTTGGAATTCCCTCCTAATGACGAGGTGATGAAACTCGGACAAGCTCAAGGACAGAGGTTACAGTGGAGAAGGTTTCGGATTGACATCAAAAGAGCACCAATATGTATATCTCATTCACAGGCTATGGTACACAAATCAAGTATATTCCATCCCCACCTACTCCTCCTCCTCCTCCTCCTCCTCCTCCTCCTCAATCCCCACACGTTCCATCCCAACATCCGGAAGGTACACAAAATATTCCATCCCCACCTACTCCTAGTCCTAAAAAATAGAAAAACTTGCATCCCCACATCCGCAGGAGACACCAAATATTCCATCCCCACCACCTCCTTCTCCTTCTCCTCCTCGTGAAACAACAAAACCTACACCCCCAAACGGAAGTGCTCAAAACAATCATGCCAAAGTAGGTACATCTGGGCCCAATACCTCTGTAATAGGTCCTGGTGAGACACCACTAGGCAAGAAAGCCCTTGAGAAACCTTCAGCCATTTCAAAGCTACAAGAAGAGAAACTTGCCAAAAATAACAACTCTACAACACCTACAGCAGGCAAGCAATCCCTGAAGAAACCTTCTTCAGCCATCTCAAAACAGCAGGAAAAGGAAATTATTGTAAATAAAACCTCTAAGAGGCCTACTAGAAAGCAATCTAAAAGAAACACCAAGGAGAATCGTCGGTATATGACTAGCCCAAAGCAATCTGAGAGTGAAACTGAGAAGAATCCTTGGGCTATGGCTAACCCAAATTACTAATTCGGAAAGAACATTCTCAGTGATGGTGATCTCAAAAAGGCTACTCCTTTTACCAGAAAGCTCCACACATTCTACATGCAACGTGGTGAGTCAGATGATGGTTCTGACATTATGGTCGCACTTCGGCCCGGGACCAATGCATGGCTGAAGAGAGATGAATCGTCAAACGCACTCCAGCAGATGCCTGTGCAACTCAGTGATTTGTACGATCTATTCAACTTGGATGCTTTGGATATGACACTTCTCCGCTGCTTCATCTTGTAAGTTGCTTGAAAATTTAATCTGCTTCTCACTAATCACATCCTCTATCGAATTGTGCTTTTTGCCTCACATCATATTTATTACCATGTACCTCCTTATACTTTGTTTTTTCTAACTAATAGGAATATGATTGTAGAAGTTGACAACAAGGGCCCTTCAGTTGGCTACCTTAATCCTGAATGCCTTTGCTCGACAACGCTGAACAGCACGGATAACGTTGTTTCTTTCTCTGTTGACTATATGCTCAGAGCCTTCGAACAATATGCTACAAAGGATTTAATGCTTGCCGCTTATCTTAGTACGAACCACTGGATTGCAGTGGCGATCGTTTGGAAGCAGCGGAAGGTCTACTATCTTGATTCATTGAAGACAATTAATACTAATACTCGCCCTTTGGAGCTAAACATTAATGAGTAAGTTATTTCTTTCTTAACCTGCGGACGTTCTTCAACAAACTATACAGAGTATATTGTTAATAGTGTCCAAACCATTGTTGATATTTTCGTTGTAGGGCTTGGGAACGTTACTGCCGCAAAAAGTTCTTGTGTCGTGGCCCCTTGAAACACATCAAAGATGTTAAGTTACATACCACTTATTTCCTTCCTGTGGAAGCTAGTAAGGGCCAGTATTTATTGAGTTTATTGCAGTGCTTGAGTTTATTTCTTCTCGATCACCACTATTTTTCTCTATACGTTTATTGCAGTGCCACCAACAACCTACTAGATCCAGACTCTACGGCTTCTATTGTGCGTATCACATGCTTCAATTAAAATATAGCGGCACACATATGAAGGTACTTTCTTGGGATCTTCATTTGTAAAACCTACAACTGAGCACAGTTCTTGCTTATTAGCACTACACATGTTTGGTAACTACCTATATATGTGTGCTGACTGGTGACATTATTATATCCAGAGATTAGGGCTAGATGAGCATCCTCTCGACAAATTTTTGCTAGCAGATGTTCATGAAAGAATTGCCACATTCCTCATGGAACAGGTGATCACAGCCGGAGGAAAATTTCATGCTGATGAAACTGTGTGGGATAATATTGTGTTTGGTGACTAGGAAATTTTTGCATTCCTCCTTGTCCACGAATTTTGCATTCCTCATTGTCCATGAATTTTTGTGATATTGTTGTGTTCATCCTTGGGAGATGCATTTCCTCCTTGTATGAGATGATGATGCTGAATTTTGTCATATGATGCATGTGAATTGTGGATTTCTGTGAATTTGGATGTTGGATCTAATTTCTGTGAATTTAGTCATATCCTGGCTGGTTCTAGGATGCGGCCCACGATGGTCGCCAAATCTGGGTTGGATCGGGATGCGGCGGAAAACGCGACGCGGAGTTCCGTAGGGGTGGCCTACGTATCTGTAATGGACGTTAATTAAAGCTCGTTACAAACACTGACCACTGAGTAACAGGCTTCAATTGGAGCACCCGTTACACACTTGCCAACAAAGTAACGGGCATCGTACAAGCCCGTTACCAATACGTGGCCCGTTCGTTGAGACATCGGAGACGCAGGTTCACCACACGTGTCTCTGATATTGATTTCACAGTAACCGGCTTTGTTTTGGTGCTCGTTACCAAAGTTCCTTGTGGGCCCAGAGAAATAGTAATTTTCACGTGACCGGTGGCTAGTTGTGGTAACGGTCGTTGTTTAATGCCTGTTACGAATATGTCTTATCAGTAACGGGCATCTGCCCGTTACCTTTCTTTGCTTATTTGTAACACTTGATCGGTAACGGACGCATTGTCCGTTACCAAAGGCGATCTACGCCCGTTACCAAAGCCAGTTTTTCACGTAGTGACGTCTCCGACTCACTACCCAAGTTGGTCAAGCCCACACAGCCAAGAACTCCTCTAACCCTAGAATGCTGAAAACCCCAAAATCGAGCCCCTTAACTCACGGATTTGGGAGGGGAATCAAAGGCAAAAGAACCACGAAGGGTTCACACGAAATTCCCCCATTAAATCCCCAAGAGCAAGGTCCCAAAAACACATCGGGAAAACCACCAAGAGAGGGCTCCGAAAATCACCACCAAGAACAACCGGGAACAACACAACAAAACCTTGAGGAACCGCGCCGAATCATCTATACATACCAAGAAGGTTCATACTGTCGGTGTTTTAGACCGGCAACCTACTAAGGGGAGTACCCGAAGTAGATGAATGTGGCCTCGTCGAGATCAGTAACTCGAAGGAAGAGACACGTGGCACACAATTTAGACAGGTTCGGGCCGCGAGGTGCGTAATACCCTACGTCATGTATGCTGTGTAGCTCTGGATTGATTGGGTACGATTACAAGATGATGCAATTGTACGCCATGAGATGAGATGATGAGAGAAGGGTCCCTGCCTCGCCTTATATAGTCCGGGAGGCAGGGTTACAAGTCGAAATAGGGAGAGAGTACTAGTCGAGTACATCTAGGAGTCTTCCATACAGTGCGGGACATGTACAGCTTCCTAACCGAGTACTTCTCCTCTGTAGTCCTTGTGCTTCACGCCATCAGGTGTCGTGCAGTGCAAGCCGGGTAGTCCAAGGGGCCCACCGAGTAGTCGGTCCTGGTACCCACCGAGGTAGTGGGCTCAGGGAGGTCCATACGATAAGCCCCCGAGTACTTTGTAGTCGAGAAGGATAGCTTCAAGTAATCTTGACGGCCTTAACGAGTAGTCCTCAAGCGTCCCCGAGCACTACAAGTCAAAAGTCCTCAAGAGTAGTCGAAGCATCCCGAGGCTGGAATGTACTCCAGCTGATGTTTGAGCAACCTTGAAGTCTTCTCGAGTAGTCCCAAGCGTCCTCGAGTGCTTCCCTCGAAGGTCTTCAACAATGCCCGTGTTGTCTTGAAGCCGAAGCTGATATGGAGGTGTGATTGCAAAATCGCACTCCATATGGAGTAGCCCCCGAGCCTTAGGTTGAGTTGTAGACTCTGGCTGAGGGTCCATCTGAAGTTATGGCAAGAATATCCCGAAAAATCCGGAGAAAAAACCGAAGGACACGTGGCACGGAGCCCCCGAGCCTTGAGTCGAGTACTTCCTCTCGAATTGAAGGGTCATCTTGTAGAATGTGTCCTGAGATGCTCCTGAGTCTTGTCGCTTCCCAGGTAGTCGAGTAGCAGTAGCCGAGCCCCCGAGGTGAGGCACGTCGACTAGTTGAAGTTGAAGAGTCACGCGCGGCCGCTGAGTCAGCCGAGCGCAAACTTATCCATCCGGCCGTTAGAGGGCCGCGTTGACTTATAAATAGAAGCCAAAGCCCTTAGGGTTTTTCACCCCACGCAGTTGTAGCCATTCAAACACATCTTGGCCACAAAATCACCACCAGTGCGCGTCGCCTCCGCTGAGAGAAGTGTAGATCCGAGCGCGCCGCCAGAGAGAACCACCGCAGTAGCCCCCGAGCGAATGTGCGTGAAGACCCTTGCACTTGGAGGATGAAGCCATCCCCGTCCAAGACCGCGAAGGCCGCCGGCGGGAAGAAGAGGAGTCGCGACGAAGCCGCCGGATTTGCCGCAGGGGCAGCGCCGCTGATGTCTCCACCACGGCCAGATCCGAACCGCGAATGGAAGAAGTCGAAGGTGAAAACGGAAGATCTGCTAGCCCTCCTCAACAGCGGATTCATCCGGGAGAAGGAGGTAGACATGTGGAGAGCCGCCGCCGGGGATCCGTACCCGATGGAGGAGAGTGAAGACGAGATCCCGATGTTCGCGCGATTCACGGAACGCGGGCTCTCTCTCCCGGCGAGCAGCTTCTTCAAGGGGCTCATGGGGTACTACAGCATCGAGTACCTCAACTTCAACCCCAATGGTATTTTCCATACCGCCATCTTCGTTCATTTCCGTGAATCTTTTCTAGGGATCAAGCCCCATTGGATCTTGTTCCGGAAGTTCTTTCGGGTGAAGCCGCAGCCAAGCACCAGCAATCCGCAGGTAGTTGGAGGAGCAGGAATCCATATGCAGAAGGACGCCGTTGAGTAGTACCTCTCGTACAAGCTCATCGACTCCAATCAAGACTGGAAAGCCAAGTGGTTCTACATCACGAACCACCATCCGGGGTTGCCAAAGCTGAGCGGGAAGCAGCCCAAGCATCACCCGTGGTGGAACACGGAGCCCACGATGCAGGAGAGGATTCAGCTCCCTGAGTTGTTGGCGCGGATCAAGGCGCTGAGGGAAGTCGGGCTGAGGGCCGAGCACGTGGCCTTCAGCTTCATGAAGCGCAGGGTGCAGCCACTGATGGCTTGCGACACCCTTGGATTTGAGTACACCGGCGACGACGACACGCCGCGGATGCCTGGAGACGAAGGCGACGACGACGACATAGTCGACAGGCTGGCGCGGATCTTCAAGGACATGCCACCGTACACGGCGTGCCCCGTCCCGGAGTACTCCGCCGCGCGCCCGCCGAAAGAGGTAAGTAGCCGTACCCCCGTGTCGAGTACCCATTCCGTGTGAGTAGTCGCGCTGATGAGTTGTATCTTGCAGGATGACTTGAAGAAGTTTGTCTCCGAGCCGCCGCCGCCCCCTCAGGAAGTCGAGATCCCGGAGGAGGGGAAGACCAAGGCCAAGGAGCGGCGGGAGGTCGGCGAAGGAGACGACACCGTTGTCGTGGAGGACATGTCTGACGAGGACGACGACGAGGAGACGCTGCAGGACCACTTCCAGCTGCAGTCGAGGTTCAGCCGTCCTGGCTTGCCTCACGTTCCCCTCGTGCAGGATCCACTGACTAGCCTAGAGGCTAGCCTGGCCGCGCCGCCGCGGAAGCCGTGCATTGCGTCCCGCAAGCACGTGTCGAAGAAGTTGAAGGTCACTGAGACCACGTCCCCAGAGGTAAGCCATCTTGAGTAGTGTAGTCGAGTACTCGTGTCTCGAGCCTACTTGTTGATGAAGAAGTTTCCTTGCTTGCAGGAGTTGCCGCCTACGGAGCCCGTAGAACAGGGCGATGAAGGCGAGTGGGACATGGCGGGGGAAGCCACTAGGAGTCGTAACCCAGCCCCCACTGTCGAAGAGCTCTTGGCGCAGATGGAGCGCCATCCCCCTGCTCCTCAGGGGAGCACGGAGCCCACTGCTGCTGCCGCAGAAGAAGTGGTGGCCGCAGAAGCGCAGGAGAGCGCTGCACCGGCTGCTGTTACTGCAAAAGGGGCAGCGGCCGCAGAGGCGCAAGAGGAGGTGCCCGCTGAGGCTGTACTGGTGGACATCGCCAGCATCCTCGGCGCCCCGACCGTGACGGTAGTCCAGCCAAGCTTGTAAGTGTTCAATCTCCCCGAGTAGTACTTGAAGAGGTAGTCGTGCCTGACTGACGACCGACTTGTGTACTCTGCAGGAAGTCGACGGATCTGTCCTGGGAGGGGGATGAACCTTCTGCGACGGTGGCGGAAGAAGAAGCCACGCTGCCCACCGAGGAGTCCGCTCCCGCCTCTCAGGAGGAGCCCGAGCGCCGGCTGCTGAGGCTACATTGCCTGAAGCCAGCGTAGTCGAAGGTGAGTACTCTGCTGGGGCTGTAGTATCCCTGAAGAGTAGTCGTAGTCACTGATGCGCTTGTCTTCCTGGTGACAGGCGCTGAGGCCGAAGGGAGTGAAATCCCCGCGGCGGTGCCCATGGAGAGGTTGACACCAGGAACTCAGGAGGCTACTGGAGGAGCCCCCGAGCTGATGGAGGTGGCCGCCGGAGGAGCCGCCGCGACGACCGAGAGAGAGGAGACCACCACACAGCCAGAACCCTCTCTGGATGTGTCTGTTCGCTCCCTGGAGATCCAAGACGCGGAGCCCATCCGATCTGCACCGATCACCGAAGCCGCCACAAGTAGTCATGGCGGGGTAGAGTTGCTGGCGGACGACTTGGTCGACCCGGCAACGGTGGCTCGGCATCTGGAGGCGGTCCGCCAAGCCGAGCAGTGGATGAAGGTGAGTAGTCGTAACTCCTGAGTAGTCAATCCATTGGAGTTGAGTACCCATTTGATGTGTATTGCCTCTGCAGGACGTCGTGGGGAGGTCCCGCAAGAAGTCCAACATGCTTCAAGGCTTCGGCGACGTGGTGCTTCGGGCGGAGGCGCTGGAGGACCAACTTATGAAGTCCCAGAAGCACGCGGCCGCCATGCAGTCCAAGATTGATACCGCCTTCGCCAAGTACCACAACGACATCCAGGAGATGCAGGCGAAGAGCGACGACTTGGTGCGGAAGAACAAGTCGCTCCGCAACAAGAACAAAGGTACACCACTTGTCTTGTTGAGTACTTGTTGGAGGTCGAGAGGTAGGCTAACCCGCTTTTCCTTGTTGTTTGTAGAGCTTGAAACCCGAGTAGACCAGTTGAAGACTTCAGAGACAGATCTGAAGAATCTCTTCTACCGGGAGCAGGAGGCCCGCCAGGTACTCAAGTTAGATTATAAGGAGCTTGCCTACGAGTGCGACAAGCACATGGAGCTTCGTATTGCCTCCGATCGTGACCTCGTCAACTGCTACAAATCGTTGCAGAAGCTGAACGAGGACTGCGAGGGGCTGCGGGCCCAGCTGAAGGAGCTTGAAGAAGTCGCGCTCCCCATCGCGAGGCTGCTGGTGCCTCACCCTGGCGGCCCCAAGATAGCACCACTGGTGGATCGACTGAAGGAAGCCCCCAGTCGGCTGGCGGCCTACGTGAAGCATCTGGCGAAGTCGATCCCGAACCAGGTGCTGGCCTTCATGAAGTCCTACTTCCCGAAGGCGCCCGTGGATGTAGTCGCTGGCGGACTAGCCGCCAACTGCACTGATGAGCAGTATGCGGAGCTGCTGGAGCAGATGGCGCCCATTGCGGAACAAGTCGCCGATAAGCTTAATCTCCAGTAGTCCTGTAATAGTTAGCTCGTAGCAATAGATGTACAAAAACAATTGTAATGAAATTGTTTAAGTATGAATGAAAAGAAGTTCCATCAATGAGTACTCGTAGTCGCGATCTCAGAGTGCGGAGTCCCATCGTGGAGTTGTGGCGAGTAGTCGTACTCGGCAGTAGTCCCGTTGAGGGAAGTAGACAGTAAAGAAGTTGATGGAACGATCAAACTTCATTACTGAAGAAGTACACCTGGATGGCCAGGACCGTAGTTACAGAGTAGTCGCCAGGACCCGTAGGCCGCCTACGGCTAAGTGGTGCTGGGGCGAGTAGCCGCTTACAGCAGTAGATCTGTAAGTAGCCGTGTAGGATGGATCTAGAAGTACATGGTCTCTCAGTAGACCGCTGCTAGAGTCCTTTGTCGCTTGTCGCAGCCCAGGATCTGTAGGTAGCCGATGGGCTGGATTCTGGAGAAGGGTAGTCCGGAGACTGGTGCCTGGACCCGGAGGCCGCTTACAGCGAAGGGGTAGTTCGGAGACTGGAGCCAGGACCCGGAGGCCGCTTACGGCGGAGGAGTAGTCCGGAGACTGGAGCCAGGACCCGGAGGCCGCTTACGGCGGAGGGGTCTTAATGTAGTCGTGTAGACTTGAGCCCCCAGGGTAGTCATGCAGACTTAGGCGTAGAACCGACAGAGCTGGTCGACATTCCACGAGTTGTTGACGTCTTCGCCTTCAAGTGTCTGGAGGCGGTAGGAGCCCGGCCCGGTCACCTTTGCCACGGTGAAGGGACCTTCCCAGGGAGAGCTGAGTTTGTGTAGTCTTTCCGTGTTCTGGATACGACGGAGGACGAGATCGCCCACGTTGAAGGAGAGTTCCTTGACGTTGCGGTCGTGGTAGCGTCGGATACCCTCCAGGTACCTTGCCGATTAGACGAGGGCAGCGCAGCGAGCTTCTTCGAGTCCATCGATGTCAACTCGTCTGTTGTCTTCAGAGACGCCTTCGTCTTAGTGCTCCACTGCTGGTGAATTCCATATGACATCGGCAGGGAGGATTGCTTCGGAGCCGTAGACCAGGAAGTAAGGGGATTGTCCCGTTGGCTTGGAAGGCTGAGTCCGTAGCCCCCAGAGTGCACTGGGTAGTTCCTTGATCCACTTGCCTCCTTTGGAGTTAGCGGTGTCGCGTAGCCGCTTCTTGAGAGCGTCGAGCACCATCCCGTTGGCGCGCTCGACTTGTCCGTTGGCCCGAGGATGTGCAACCGAGACATATCGGACGTCGATCCCGCTGTTCTCGCAGTACTCCCAGAACTGGTGATTGTTGAAGTTGGAGCCCAGGTCTGTGATGATGCGGTGGGGTAGTCCGTAGCGATGCACGAGTTCATCTAGGAAGCGAGTACTCTGTCGGCCTTGGGGCACATGACCGGCTTGACCTCGATCCACTTGGTGAACTTGTCGATTGCCACCAATACTCTGTTGAATCCACCTGGCGCAGTTGGCAATGGCCCAATCATGTCGAGCCCCCAGCAGGCAAAGGGCCAGGTTGGCGGTATGGTGACTAGCTTGTAGGCTGGGACGTGTTGCTACTTGGCGAAGTATTGACATCCTTGGCACCTTCTGACGAGTTCTTCAGCGTCTCCCAGGGCTGTGGGCCAATAAAAAGCGCGCCGGAAGGCTTTGCTGACCAGCGTACGAGAAGACGTGTGGTTGCCGCAGACGCCCTTGTGGATCTCCTCCAAGATGTCCTTGCCTTCTTGCTTGGGGACGCACTTCATGAGTACTCCAGAAGATGCGCCCCACTTGTAAAGCTTGTCTCCAACGAGGACGTAGGACTTGGCGCGGCGGATGAGCTGCTCAGCCAAGGTCTTGTCCGAGGGAACCTTTTGCTCACTGAGGTAGTCGATGAAGGGTTGCCTCCGGTCCACGTCGATCATCATGACCTCCTGGCCAGCTGGCAGATGCACTGGGACAGTGGTCGGTGGCGCCGGCTCCGAAATGGATGGCGCGTGAAGCTTGTGGACGAAGACACCCGCTGGTACTTGAGCGCGAGTAGAACCAAGCTTTGACAAGACGTCCGCTGCAACATTGTTGTCGCGGACGATGTGGTGGAACTCGAGACCATAGAACTTGTTCTCGAGCTTGCGGACTTCTAGGCAGTAGGCGTCCATGTTCTCCTTGTTGCGGTCCCAGGATTTGTTGACTTGGTTGATGACCACTATGGAGTCGCCGTAGACTAGTAGCCGCTTGATGCTCAGTGAAGCCGCGAGGCGGAGCCCGTGTAGGAGAGCTTCGTACTCAGCTTCGTTGTTTGAGACCTTCCAGAAGATCTACAGGACGTACTTGAGTTGTTCGCCCGTTGGAGAGATCAGGAGTACCCTTGCACCTGCGCCCTCGAGGTTGAGTGAGCCGTCGAAGTACATCACCCAATGCTCTGGTCGCACGGTTGGAGTAGGTAGCTGATTCTCCCGCCACTCCGCCATGAAGTCGACTAGTGCCTGCGACTTGATGGCTGTACGTGGCTTGAAGTCAATGGTGAGAGCGCCGAGTTCGACTGCCCACTTGGAGATCCTTCCAGTAGCATCTTGGATCCACAGGATGTCGCCGAGCGGGTAGTCGGTGACAACGGAGATCGAGTACTCCTGGAAGTAGTGTCGTAGCTTCCGCGAGGTAATGAGTACTGCGTACAGAAGCTTCTGCACAGGCTGATAGCGTGCCTTGGACTCTGACAGGACCTCGCTCACGAAGTAGACTGGGCGCTGGACTGGGTAGGCGTGGCCGTCTTCCTGCCGCTCGACGACGATGGCAGTACTGACCACGTGTGTAGTCGCGGTGAGGTAGAGCAGTAGCTGCTCGCCTTTGCGAGGAGCCGTGAGGACTGGTGGCTTCGATAGGAAGTCCTTGAGCTGAGCAAGGGCTTGGTCCGCCTCTGGAGTCCACACGAACTTCTCTTGGTGCTTGAGTAGTTTGAAGAAGGGGAGTCCCCGTTCTCCAAGCTTCGAGATGAATCTGTTCAAGGCCGCCATGCACCCGGTCAGCTTCTGGACGTCTTTGATGCACGTGGGAGCTTTCATGCTGGTGATGGTGGAGATCTTCTCGAGGTTGGCTTCGATGCCGCGTTGGCTGATGATGAAGCCGAGTAGTTTGCCCGAAGGTGCGCCGAAGACGCACTTGTTCGGGTTGAGCTTCCAGCGGTACTCGCGCAGGGATGCGAAAGTCTCTTCAAGATCGTCGATGAGGGTACTGGAGTTTCTGGTCTTGACGACCACGTCATCCACGTAGGCTTCGACATTCTTGTTGAGTTGCCTCTTGAAGCAGGCCTGGATAGCTCATTGGTAGGTGGCGCCGGCGTTCTTCAATCCGAAGGACATGGTCGTGTAGCAGTACGCGCCAAACGGGGTGATGAACGCGGTCTTCTCCTGGTCTTCTTCCTTGATCACGATCTGGTGGTACCCAGAGTAGCAGTCGAGGAAGCGAGGAGCGGTCGCGGCCCCGCCGGTGGAGTCGATTACTTGGTCAATCCGCGGCAACCCGAAGGGGTCCTTGGGGCAGTGCTTGTTGAGGTCGGTGTAGTTGACGCACATCCTCCACTCGTTCGAGTTCTTCTTGCGAACAAGGACGGGGTTGGCGAGCCACTCAGGATGGAAGACTTCTCTGATGAAGCCAGCCGCGAGTAGTTTGGCGAGTTCCTTCTTGATGGCATCCCGTCTGTCGTCGGCGAAACGGCGGAGGTGTTGTCGCTTGGGGATGGCCTTAGGATCGACGTTGAGGCAGTGCTCCATCAACTCCCTAGGCACTCCTGGCATGTCCGCTGGCTTCCACGCGAAGATGTCGCGGTTAGCCCGGAGGAAGCTGATGAGCGCGTCTTCCTATTTAGGGTCGAGGCCGGCCCCGATGGTGGTGGTCTTGCTGTTGTCGCCTGTCCCGAGGTCGATCGTCTTGACTAGAACCTCCTCAGATGGCTGAGGCTTGTTGCCTTTGTCAGACTTCTCAGGGATGTCGAGTTCACTTGTTGCAAGCTT
The DNA here is from genome assembly GCA_947561735.1 of Cenchrus americanus. Taxonomy (NCBI): domain Eukaryota; kingdom Viridiplantae; phylum Streptophyta; class Magnoliopsida; order Poales; family Poaceae; genus Cenchrus; species Cenchrus americanus. The sequence goes on along the minus strand of OX387242.1, from coordinate 155,025,200 downwards.
CTTCGACGCGGCGTAGACCTCCATCATCGCGTTGGGTACTTGATTTGTAGAGGCGATCTCCACGGCTTCGGTGTCGCAGTCGTGCGAGATCTTCAAGTCCCCTTGGAGAGAGAGTACACCTGTTGGGCTTGGCATCTTGAGTACCAAGTAGGTGTAGTGAGGCACCGCCATGATCTTGGCGATGGCCGGTCTGCCGAGGATGGCATGGTAGGATGTTTCGAAGTTTGCGACCTCGAACTTGATGTACTCGGTACGGTAGTTGTCCCGAGATTCCCCGAAGGTAACTGGCAGGACCACTGAGCCCAGTGGGATAGCCGCGTTACCGGGGACGATGCCGTAGAAAGGCGTGTTGCTCTTGGTGAGCATGTGGGTGATGTCGAGCTTCATCTTCTTCAAGGTTTTGGTGAAAAGGACGGTGAGCCCGCTTCCACCGTCGATGAGGACCTTGTTGAGCTTGGAGCCCGCGACCACCGGCTTCAGGACGAGAGGGAACCGCCCTGGTTCGGAGAAGCTGGTCCATTGATCTGCGCGGGAGAAGGTAATGGGTACCTCCGACCACCTGAGAGGGGTCGGGACCGCTGGTTCAATGCTCATGACTTCTCGACGGGTAGCCTTTTGCTCCCGCCTGCTGGGTAGTCCGCCAAAGAGGACGTTGACAGTCTTGTCGGGTTCCTGGAACTCGCTGTTGTCTCCGTCGTTCTTCTTCTTGCCTTTCTTATCGTGAGGGTGCGGTGGCTCTGGAGTACTGTTGAGTGCTCGCCTGAGTTGGTAGCACTGCTCGGTAGTGTGGTTGCCGTCCAGATGCCACGGGCACTTCTCCTTCAGCAAATCTTTGAAGCCGCCGGAGTTCTTCTTCGAGTTCTTCTTCACAGGGCGCTGGATAGCCGCGACAGTGTTGTTTGTCTTGCGCTTGCGGTTGGGACCCGAGTAGTAGTTGTTGTTGCTGCGACCGCCTTGGTTCCCGTTGTTGCCGCTGCCGCCGCCCGCGTTTTGCTTGCTCTTGCCACGGATGGCATCGTACTTGGCGTTGGCCTTGTCTTCTTCATCCGCCCAGGACGTGATCATGTCCTTGAGGTGGGGGATGGACTTGGGGCGGCGACGACCGAAGTCTTCAAATGTGCGGCGGTGGTAGAGGCCGTCTTGGAAGAGGTCGATGACCTCCTTGTCGGTGACGTCGACTACGGTAGCGCGCTTGTCGAAGAAGCGGCGCATGTACTTGCGGAGGGTCTCGCCTTGTTCCTGCTTGACCATGGCCAGATCCATGCGAGTACCCGATCGGCCCATGGCGCCCACGAAGTTGCTGGTGAACTGCTCCTTCAGCTAGTCCCACTTGTCGATCGAGTGCTTGTCCAGCGACTCGAGCCATGTGAGTGGAGCTTGGTCCAGGCAGAAGGGGAAGTAGAGGCACTTGGTGTCGTTGTTGCCGCCAGCGTTCTCGATTGAGAGGGCGTAGCACCTGACCCATTGGATGGGGTCCTGCTTCGCGTCATACTTGGTTATCCCCAAAGGCTTAAACTTTTCGGGGAGGAGCAAGTTGCGAAGTCGAGGTGAGAAGGTGGGGAAGCCGTCGTTGTCGCCTGTAGTGGCTGACTTCTTCCGCCACAGCTCCTCAATCTTCTGGCGGGCGTCGTAGGCGCCCTGTGAGGCACCGGAGGTGTGGCTGTTCGCGTGGTCATGACCGCTGCGATTGCCGCTGCCGCCGGCCCTCCTGTTGGCTCCGTGGTTGGAGCTTCCGTCGTTGCTGCCGCCGCCGTCAGGATCACAGCCACCGCCGTCAGGAGCACGATGAGGGACGACCTCACGGTTGTTGTTGCCACCCTGTGAGGGTCCGCCGGCGTTCGCACGAGTACGGTTGGGCTGAGCCTGCAGCTCGGCTTGAGTACGGTTGCGGCCAACGTCAGCGCTGCGACTTGTAGCTTCGTTGTCGTGGTTCCTGGCGGGAGGAGGCTGGTTGACCCTGTTGTCGACCCGCATGAAGTAGGCGTCTTCAGCGAGCTTGGCGATGACTTCTCCGGCGCGTATTCCCTGAGCCTGGCGTGCGATCGCTGTGATTGACATGAGGCATTGCTCGGGAGTAGTGTGTACTCTGCTCTCGACCGCCTCGAGAGCTTCCGCAAGGTTGCCGATGGGGAGGTTGTCCCTGAGACGCCGGCGCCGTTCGTTGCGTTTCCTGTTACGCTCACGTCGAGCGTCCCTGTTGGCAGCGGTCTCATCTGCAGGTGCATCAGCGGACAGCTCGTCTACGGAGATGTCCTCAAGGTACTTGTCTGTAGCCGTCCCTGATGGGCCGGGGGTGTCGCCGGCAGCCATGAAGACTTGGCGATCGGGGTTGCCAAGGCTGGACTCAGAGCTCGCCACCTCAGTTGGAGTGTACGAGTCAGCCCGGGCAAGTGGTGTTCCCTCCTGGAACGGGAGCGAGTCGAGGTAGGCGACGTAGCGTGAGTCTCCACTTATCAGGTCCGCGGGCTTGCGGTCTGGCCAGTAGACGAATCTTCCGGCGGGCGTGGACGTTATAACCAGCCCAGAGGCCGGGCCTGATAAGGGATGCTCAGTTGTGTTGTCCTCGGACTCGGGATCCTCTGGGTCCGACCCGAAGTCGAACTCGTATGCGGAATCCGAGTAGAACCCGGAGAGGGGGTTGGAGTCTGAAGCGTGGATGGGGGCGGTGTCGGAGTCCGAGTTGTACTCGGGTACGGTCTCCTTGCCGGCCCGGCGCGAAGGAGTCCCCCGTGCGGGCCCTGCAGGGGTTGCGGGGGCCACGCGTGGAGCGCTCGCAGGATGGGGGGACCACATGCGATGGCTGAGCAGCCGGCTCTCATGAGATAGCCCATGGAGACGTCGAGTTCGAGTTGGAAGCGGACTTGAGCTCGAAGTCGGCGTGATGGTCGAAAAGCGAAATTTCACCGAACTTGCCGGCGAGTTCGCCAGTGACAACTTCAGGAAGCGTCACGAAGCCGGTCTCCGAGTTGGGCTGCATGGTGAGGCGGCGGTGGAAGGATCCGCGCCGTCAGCAGTGCAGACCCAAGCGCCGAAAACGAAGGTGTCGCCGCGGTCGAAGGCGACGGTTGGCTTGAAGTAGACAGGAGCCGTCGAGTTCGCCATGTGATCTCGGGCGAGAGCCCCTACCTGGCGCGCCAGCTGTCGGTGTTTTAGACCGGCAACCTACTAAGGGGAGTACCCGAAGTAGATGAATGTGGCCTCGCCGAGATCGGTAACTCGAAGGAAGAGACACGTGGCACACAATTTAGACAGGTTCGGGCTGCGAGGTGCGTAATACCCTACGTATTGTATCTTTGCGTAGCTACGGATTGATTGGGTACGATTACAAGATGGTGCAATTGTACGCCGTGAGATGAGATGATGAGAGAAGGGTCCCTGCCTCGCCTTATATAGTACGGGAGGCGGGGTTACAAGTCGGAATAGGGAGAGAGTACTAGTCGAGTACGTCTAGGAGTCTTCCATACAGTGCGGGACATGTACAGCTTCCTAACCGATTACTTCTCCTCTGTAGTCCTTGTGCTTCACGCCATCAGGTGCCGTGCAGCGCAAGCCGGGTAGTCCCAGGGGCCCACCGAGTAGTCAGTCCTGGTACCCACCGAGGTAGTGGGCCCAGGGAGGTCCATACGACACATACAAGGTCTAGCTTGCCGCCCGACCATCCAACCCTCTCACAAGATCTCACCATGAAGCTCTCAAGCTAGCCCTATGGAAATCCTAAGAAAATAGGAAGGGAAAAATAGGAAAGCAAATGAACTAGGGTTCCAAGAGATGGCTGTCATCCTCTCACCTCATAGGTTATATGGAGGCAATGGAAAGTCTAAAATACCCTTACTTAATAACTAGACATACAAGCCCCTCAAGGGCGGTTTTGGAAGTCTTCTGATTTTCTCCATCGGACGGATACCCGGCGACCGCACCCTGCTTAGCCTCGACGCAAGCCATGTGATCCCGACGCATGTCCTCTGCTTCGAAGATTTCGGACTGCGTCGTAGCACACCGATCAGATCGGTGCTCCTCACCGGTCAGACCGGTACCCACCGGTCAGACCGGTTTGGAGATGCTGCAGCACCGTCTTCGGTTCTTCGGTCTTGGCTTTGTGGATCAACCTAGTGATTTTCTGGTGAACTACTGGAAACCCCGCGAACTCGGTGTAGCCTCCGTCAATCGCCACTCATGACTCAGCTCCCACATAGTCCCGGCTCGACCTTGGTTTTGAGGCTCAACCAAGAAACCGTCCATGACTTCATCTTGCTATTCATGCTACCATGCGGCCCGCCCTTGACCCCGCTGGCCACCAGGTCCCTCGAACGAAGCCTACTTGTCTTCTCCACACCTGGATGCCTCACCGGTGACGACCTTTCGTGCTTGTTCTTCACCTGCACCAACACCAGTCAAGACGCAACCTGCACCTGCAATACTTACCCAAGAATCAGTCCACACAACATTGTCAATCACTCATCACACAAGGAAGCGACCATCCACCGGTCCTCGAACCACACATGGTCCTCAAAGGTTCATTGTTACTTTGCCTTTTCCGGCATCCAACATGGCATCAACCAACTTAAGAAAGGGTCTACCTAGGATTATGTGATTGTGATTACTATGGTAAGTATCTATAACAAAGAAATCAGTTGGTATACATTTTCCAGAGATGATTACATTCATGTTGCAAGCAATACCTAGAGGTATAATAGTTTTACCATCTCCCATTATTAATTTTGTTGACGTTGGAGCTAAGTCTAGGTTGTGGTCTTGAACTTTATCATAAATTTTAGAAGATATGACACTTTCTTGGGCTCCTATGTCGCACAAAGCTTTGCATTGAACTCCATTAATCTCGCAACTCAAGTGTGGTGCCGTCTTCTCCTCTTCTTCGGATCCTATCGCATAAACTTCGATGAGGCGAGCGTATGGCGATGTTTCGGGCTTGATCCCCATGATTCTTTTCACCTTGCTATGTGTTCCAGATCCACTTCATCATCACCAAAGAGCTTTTGAAAGATCTCACCGGTGGTTTCAAGGCCGTATGAATCTTCGGCTTTCTTTTCCGGTGGGAAATCCACTTTCAATGCTCTTGCCATCCCTTTTTGGTTAGGGAACAGTCTTCTTTTGTTGAATACTTCTCCGTAATCGATAGGAACCCAATCCATGTGCTCGAACTCCCTTAATGGCTTCGCGCTTAACATACTTCTCTTGTGTGTTTCACTTGATTTGGCGAAGTCAACGCTCGGGGTAGTTCTTGACTTGATGTGCTCTTTTTCAAGCTTTTCCGGGATTGGCTCCTCTTTTGTGATTTTCGGGGTTGCCTCTTTAGAAATTTCAGCACACGTCTTCATCCTTGAATTGTGTTCTGGCTCTCCCGCAAGTCTTGTTTCCAATCTCTTCGCATGACCGTTGCTTTACTAATCTTTTGTAAAAGTTGAGCGGCTTCCATGAGTGTTTTCTCCATGAGATCCCCACCTACACACATTTGGACGTGTTACATGCAACTAGGGGTTAGGGAAAAGAAAAACGTATGCAAGAGTATGTCACCAGAGAAGTTGAGTTTTGGTCCTTGTTCGATCAACTCATTAAATGTATTCCAAGCTTGGTCTATCTCTTCCTCTTCTCCTTGCGTGAAAGTGATCGCTTGCCTCCTTAGATGTTGAACCTTTCTAATTGGAAAGAACTTCTCGCAAAACTTCTTTGTCAACTTGTTTCAATTGCCTTCAACTTCAAAGGACGCAAACGAGTACCATGTCTTTGCTTCACAGGCAAGTGAGTAGGGAATGAGATTCCATTTGAACCATTCATCGAAAACTCCTTCTTGACACACCGTGTTGCATAGCGTCGTGAAATGCCTTATGTGTTTATGTGGGTTCTCCATATCCATCCCTTCAAACCGGGTTGCCACCACCATCTCGATGATCTTGGATTTAATTTCATACTTGGTCGCTTCGAGCTTCGAATCCGACTCTTGTACTTTTATGTCTTCACATCGAGGACTAGCGTAATCCCTTAGCGATTTCTCCAGTTCTTCCACAGGGTGGTTGACGAATGCCATTTAGACAACAAAACAAAAACAAAAACAAAACAAAACAAAACAAAGTGGTTTTCTAGGCAATATGTGTTAGATATTAGCAAATAAAAGAGAAACTAAATATAAAAGTAAGTTAGATGCAAACAAACGATGTAAACTAGCTTGCTCCCCAGCCACGGCGCCAGAAAAAGGGGCTTGTTGATGGATAAAAGACGTATTCACCTACGATCCGCAAGCATACGGATCTACACCTTTTTCACCATGGGATTCCCTAGGTTCTTGTCAATCCGCGGAGCAAGGGGATTACAAGCGTTTGATCTACTTCTACTACTAACTACCTAAACCCTATCTATGATTAAACTACAAAATGACCACACTACACTAGAGAGGACGATTAATCTGACAAGATATGACAGAGACACTTGCCCATGGGTCTACCATACTTGAACATGCAACCGCTTAAAGCATGAAAAACCAATCTAATCTATCGGGGGTTGGGACCACGGTTTCGCCCTTTCTCTCCCCCTGTATTGTCACTACGCGGGAGGTATTCGTGACTAGACCTATGATGGACACGACGTATTGAATGGGTCCAAGGGAGCATTGGGCCCTTACTTCCTTTACAGCATGATAGATAACCTTAAGCATCAAAGCACATTAAACACAAGATGATAGGTAGATGTTCCAACAAAGTAGCGATTACATCTCAAGATCGATTACAACCCATGGACAAATGAGAAGATTACCCCATCAAGGTGATAGACATGGCACCGTTGATCATGGTGACGCTTCCGACGGTGTCTTCCTTCTTCTCCACTTGTGGGTGCTTCCTTCGAGTTGGGTGATCCTCCTCCGGAGACCTCCCTCCTCCTCTCTCTAGCTTGTGGATGACCTCTCAGTGCGAATGGCTCTCTCTATTGCGAATGGCGGTGCCTCTAGGGAGTTAGGGTTGAAGATCCTTAGGGTGCAAGGAAAGGGGGGCCGAACCGACCCTCGGAGTGGGCCAGGCCGGCTGACTTGGGACGACCGGCCCAGGCCCATCCCGGCTCGGTTCGGTCGCCCCTTCACTCTCGTGGGTCCTCTTGTGATTATGCACTTTGCCCCTCCATTTGCATCATTTTGATGATGTCATCCTCGCGTCCAAGATGAAGGTTCTTCGTGCATGAAGTCCGGTCTTTTACACTTCAATCCTCGGGGATGTTCCTTTGTAACACTTCCGTCCTTGCCACCATTGGAAGTGATTTCATCAAGCTCATGAACACGAACAAGACTTCGTAATTGCTCCTTTGAACTTGTTGTGAATCCGTCCTTTATGTCCATGTTTTCCTACATAAACACAACACTTCCAAATGCATGCACAAAGATGAACTTGTTATATGATTAGTGTGCCTAGTGGCGAGTTGGTTCCCTAATCAAATTCAAACCAAAGTGTAACGAACATGTTTGGTGTACAAAAATACACCGTGAACAGGGGCCGAGATAGGGTAGCGCCGAGGATGGGGAGGCGGGGGTGGAGTCGGCATCGACGCAGTGCGGGGAGGCGCTGGCGGCGGCTCCAGAAGGATGGAGTGCGCAAGGGGAGGGCAGCGGATCGAACGGGAGGAGCGGATAGGAGTGGGACCGGAGGGACGGGGCAGGCGCTCTTTTGGATCGTGCGGAGGGAGGGTGCAGATGCGCGGAGGATGGGGGGCTGACCCGTGGGAAGTGCATGACATGCGAGCGGATAGCATCCGGAGGAGAGCTGACCCACAGGAGCGGAGGAAAAAAGTGGACGAAGTTTTAGTCTTACTTTCATTCTTTTTGGAAGTAGAGATTCGTTTTAGGAGTAGAGATAAAAAGAGAACTTCGTCCCATTTTTTCTCCGCTCCTGCGAGTCAGCCCTCTTCCCGATGCTATCTGCTCGCACGTCATGCACCTCCCGCGGGTCAGCCCCTCCTCCCGATCCCCTTATTCCCCTAACACATCTTCCTCCACTCCCGTCGCCCTCCACCAATCCGATGGCATACATCCTCACACTGCCGCCGTGCTGCCGTCATCCTTCGTTCTCCCCTCACGACGCGTCGGCCTCCCTCCGTCCTCACCTGTCGTCCTCCACTCCCATCGCCCTCCACCAATCCCGTGGCATCTGTCCTCACGCCACCACACGCCAACGCCATCCTCCTTCTCCCCTCACGACGCACTGGTGTTGACGGATAAAAGATGTATCCCTCTACGATCCGCAAGTGTACGGACCCCACACCTTTTTCACCACGGGATTCCCAAGGTTGTTATCAATCCGTGGAGCAAGGGGACTACAAGCGTTCAATCTACTTCTACGCACTAGCTACTAAAACCCTAACTTACTATTATACTAGAAAACAACTAAACTACACTAGAGAGAACGATAAGTGATCAAAGTAGGAGACACTCGCCCATGGGTCTACGATCATGCAATCAATTAAAGACATTAAACCAATCTAATCTATCGGGGGTTGTGACCACGGTTTCGCCCTTTCCCTCCTCTCATACTGTCACTACGCGAAGGTATTCATGACTAGACCTATGATGGACACGGCGTATTGAATGGATCCAAGAAAGCATTGAGGCCTTACTCCCTTTACGGCATGGTAGCTAACCTTAAGCATTAAAGTATATTCAACACAAGATGATAGATAAATAATCCGACAAAGTATGATTACATATTACGATTGATTACAACCCATGGACGAACAAGGAGATTACCCCATCAAAGTGCTGATCATGACACCGTTGATCATGGTTTCCCTTCCGACGGTGTCTTCCTTCTTCTCCACGAGCGGGTGCTTCCTTCGAGGTGGACGATCTCCCTCCAGAGATCCTCCTCCTCCTCTCTCTCTCTAGCTTGTGGATGGCCTCCTGGTGCGAATGGCTCTCCCCCTCCTGTCCAATGGCGGCGCCCAGGCTTTTAGGGTTCAAGATCCTTCGGGTGCAAGGAAAACGGGACCGAACCGACCACTGAAGTGGGCTGGGCCGGCCGGCCTGGGCCGACCGGCCTGGGCCCACCTCGGCCCGGTTCGGTCGCCCCTTCGCTCCCGTGGGTCCTCATGAGATTATGCACTTTGCCCCCTCCACTTGCATGATTTTGACGATGTTATCCTCGCGTCCAATATGGAGGTTCTCCGTGCATGAAGTTCGGTCTTTTACGCTTCAATCCTCAGGGGCGTTCCTCGTATCACTTCGGCCCTTGCCACCATTGGAAGTTATTTCATCAAGCTCATGAACACGAACAAGACTCCGTAAATGCTCCTTTGAACTTGTTGTGAATCCGTCCTTTATGTCCATGTTTTCCTACATAAACACAACACTTCCAAATGCATGCACATAGATGAACTTGTTATATGATTAGTGTGCCTAGTGGCGGGTTAGTGCCATAATCAAATCCAAACCAAAGTGTAATGAACATGCTAGGTGTACCAAAATACACCGTCAACATCTCCCCCCACGCTTAGCTCTTGCTCGTCCTCGAGCAAGTACTCGTAAAATAACTTCGTCCAAGGTGTTGTAATCATGTACCACTTATCCTTCTTCACAAGTTAGTCAATCCTTTCATCTTTAATACATAAACACAATGTAATGATCATCAAACATAAACATGGGCGTTTAGAATTTTTACCACGTCAAGATTTACCCCACAACTCAAACTCTTCACTCAAAGTCTTCAATTTCAGCCATACTTACTTCTTTGCTTCCATCGGAGGGTTTTTATGATTTTTAAAAAAAATTCCTGCAACAAGCATTAGACAAAAACCTTTCTCCAAGCGCTCGCAAGTCACTCATATGATGTGGCTATCCTAAACCAATTTTATAAAACTCTCACCTCCCATAAGTCTATCATATAACATGTAAAGTGGAGCTATAGGTAGGGCTAGCGCAATCAACACAAGTATTGTCAAACTAAGAACTTCCTCTAATGATTGTTTACCTTTCAAAGCCAATGATCATGAGAATTAACCATATGTAGGGATATCAAGGACGAGAAGATTTAGAATGGTGGACATGTGCAAGGGCAAAGGAAGATTGTGACTACAAGGCACCGATGACGTCCTCGTTGTCGGATTGCACATGGTTGGAAAAAGAGTGAAAGTTTCGTCTCTCAACAACGTGACATCCTTCCTTACACTTTATTTTTCTTTTCTTTCACTTGATCCATCCCTCTCATATCTTTATTGCTACCTCATCTTTCTCTTTTTTCTTTTTCTTCTTTCATTCTTTCATTCTCATTTTTTTCTCTTTCTTTACTTTTCTATATTTTTTCTTTCTTTCTTTCTTTTCCATCCTCATACTTTTCTCTTTATTTTTCTCTCTCTTGACAACTTTTCAAAGTTCTCAACTCCTCTCTTTCTCGCATGCATACAATCTGAAATTTTAAATAAATCATGCTAGAGATGAGACGAAACTTTTGAAAGTAGGTTGTGTTCAAGGAATGCGATGTACAAAAGAGATGTATAGGGTTGGGTATGGAATTCGGCGATGCACGGGACTTCCAAGGTGAAAGTCTCGTTACCGAATGTATGACGAGGCTAGCAATAAAAGATAAGCACAAGAACATGATCATTGCTCGAAATTAAAACTCTCAAGAGAGAAGGATCCTAGCCTAACTCATCGTGCTAATCACACTTATGGTGGAGCAAAAAAAATAAATTGGCTTTGTATAGGATTTTTTTCTTACTCTCAACTTGGAAAAAGAGGTTTTGCTAACCTTTATTACAAGGGTTTTTAGATAATTTTCAGAACTGAAATCCTCCAATTTTTAGCATTGAACATAGCACAACTAACATGTGAAGCTCAAGATCGAAGTGTGGTATGGGTACTTTAAGTAGTAGCAATTTTACTAAGCACCACGGTAAACGTTTTTCGAACCACACACTTATGTTCATATATCAAGAATCAAAGATAAACAAACAAGTGAATAAAGATAAGCATCACACAAGACACAAAAATATATAAAGACTCTTTTTATTTGGTTTTCTTTGACTCAACACTAATTTAAGACACTTTCAAACTTGCAAAAATTTTAAAAAAAACACACTCGAAAACTAAGACTCTTTAAACTCTAAGACTTTCGCTCGAAGATTAAACCAAACCTAAACTTTGAAACTCAAAAGCTAAGGCTAGCTAGCTAGCTCTCCCCCACGCTAAAAACATACGACGTCCTCGTCGTATCTTACAAAAATCCTAAGGGGAAAACAAGACCTAGTGGTACTTCAAGCAAGTATTGCACCACTTGCCCCTCATGTTTCCAACCATGCCAAAAAGTTTGCGAACGTTACGGTTAAGGAACTTGTAGTTGTCTTCGACTACGCGCTCCAAGTCATCCATACGCTGCTTCATCGCTTCCATGGCTTGGAGACATTCGTCGACCGACGCGTAGAGATCCGCGATGCATTGACGGCAACCTTGACAACACATCGGATGCAATCCGAAGGGGTCGTCATCGCCATTATCTCCATCATCATCCCCGCCATCGTCGCCACCTCCATTGTCGCCGCCATCGTTGCTGTCGTCGCCGCCGCCGTTGGGTCCTTTGGGAGTCCTCTCCTTGGGCTGCTCATCCCAAATGTAGAGGTCGTTATTATCTCTTCCGGCGGCCACCCACGAGCTCGGGCTACGATCGTCGGAGTAGTCGCTACCCCCATAATCCTTAGGCTCGGGCGACACCTCCTTGTAGTCTTTGCACTTCATGCCTTGGATGTGTGCCGACCTTCGAACGGGCGTAGGGACCTTCTCTCCTTCGACGGGATTGCGAGATGCAAGAGCTCCGGTCGGGACACGCCCTCCGCAACGGATGCGGGCGGTCCTCTTGACGGGTAGCTTGAGCTCGCATCGCATCGCCTCCTCCATCGATGGCTCCTTGGCTTCTTTCTTCAACTCTAAGCTCCTTGGGGACACAATGGCTGCTGCAAGGGTGCAAAATATTTCTTTGAGGGGTTGATTCCCGAGCTCCCAATTCGGCCAAATAAATAGTCCAGAGAGGAAAGCCTTGGGAACCTCATTTTCGTTTTTTAAACTTCCCTTAAAATTTTCTGACCAAGGAAGGAAGTCGAAAAAGAGCAATTCGGGCAAAAATCGGAGACTACCACCGCCGGGACCCAGCTGGGCCGGTCGGCCTGGGCCGGCCGGCCAACCCTGTCTCGGGGGCCGGGCCGGTCCAGTTTTTCGTGCACCGCCCTTTTTCGCCTCCTTAGCCCATGGGAAAAGGTTGGCCCAGTAAATCTTCGCGAGAAACTCCAGAAAATTAAAAGAAAAACTATTTACAGAAATTCATGCCTTGTTTTTCATCCTAGGCGGGACGTTCGGGTTCTTCTTCCATGGTGAAGACATCAACATGGTGAAGGGGCACAACGTCGGGTTCGTAGTAAACCTTAACCTGTTGACCATTCACCATAAATTGATCTCCTTTTATATCCATAATGGTTACTGCTCTGTTGGAGAGCACCGAATGCACAACATAAGGTCCGTCCCACTTGCTTTGCAATTTCCCCTTTCCGAAGGTTTTAAACCTCGAATTGTAGAGGAGGACCTTATATCCTTCTTTAAATTCTTTCTTTTTCAATCTTTTATCATACCACCTTTTGATTCCATCTTTGTAAATGCTTGCATTTTCATATGCTTTCAACCTCAACTCCTCTAGCTCGCTTATTTGGATCCTTCGTTTCACCACCGCGGCATCGAGATCGAGGTTCATCTCTTTAATCGCCCAATAGGCTTTATGTTCCAACTCAACAGGAAGGTGGCAAGATTTTCCATAGACGAATTGATAAGGGGTCATACCTATCGGTGTCTTGAACGCCATTCGATAAGCCCATAAAGCTCCGTCTAATTTCTTTGACCAATCTTTGCCTCCCCTCTCTATGGTTTTGTTGAGGATGCTTTTTAATTGTCTATTTGATGTTTCCGCTTGTCCGTTGGTTTGTGGGTGATAGGCCGTAGAGACCCTATGCTCAATTCCCAACTTGGACAAGCACTTTTTGAAATTCTTCCCGGTGAAGTGAGTTCCTCCATCACTTATCAAGATTCTCGGTGTACCGAAACAAGGAAAAATCACGTTCTTAATCATAGTAATGGACTCCTCCGTGGAAGTTTTACGACATGGTATAGCCTCTACCCACATGGATACATAATCAACCATGACTAGGATATACTCAAATCCAAATGAGTTTTTAAAAGGCCCCATGAAGTCTACACCCCATACATTGAATATGTCGATTTGTAGATTGTATTTCAATGGCATAGAATTTCTTTAGAGAGGTTTCCGGTTCTTTGGCATTCGGGGCATGATGCAACATATCTTTTAGTATCTTCATGCATCTCCGACCAATAGAATCCGCTCTACCATACTTTTGCTTGGGTTCGAAAATGGCTATAGTGCCCACCGTACTCCGCCGAGTGGCACTTCCTTAGAATTTCTACCCTCTCTTCTCTTGGCACACATCTTCTCATCACTCCATCATTGCCAAGTTTGAAGAGGTATGGTGCATCCCAAAAGTATTTCCTACTTTCGGAGATTATCTTCTTTTGAGAGTTTTTGTCTAGATGATCGAGAGGCATCTTTCGAATTGCTCAAATGATATCGATCATCCAAGTATCTTTACCAAGCACTCTATAGAGGTGGTCATCTCTCATCTTATCTTCGATGGGCTCTTTATCATCTTGTCCACGATTCATCCTAGACAAATGATCGGCCACAACATTTTCCACCACCTTTTTATCACGAATTTCAACATCAAATTCTTGGAGGAGAAGGATCCAACGAATCAAATGTGGTTTAGCTTCCTTCTTAGCCAAGAGATACTTGATGGTTGCGTGATCGGTGTAAACAATGACTTTCGAGTTCACGATGTAAGATCCGAATTTTTCGAAAGTGAATACCACCGCTAGCAACTCTTTTTCCGTAGTGGCATAATTTAATTGCGCCTCACTAAGAGTTTTGCTAGCATAGTAAATGGCGTGAACTCGGCCTTCCTTTCTTTGACCCAAAACCGCGCCTACGGCATAGTCACTTGCGTCACACATGATCTCGAAAGGTTGGCTCCAATCCGGAGGTTGGATGATGGGAGCACTCACCAACGCACTTTTCAAGGTCCGGAATGCCGCTAGGCACTTCTCATCAAAGTCGAAAGCCACATCCTTTTGAAGAAGATGCGTTAAAGGCTTAGTGATCTTTGAGAAGTCCTTAATAAATCTTCTATAGAATTTGGCATGGCCTAGAAAGCTCCTTAAGGACTTAACATCCGTAGGAGCTGGGAGTTGCTCAACCGTCTCTACCTTAGCCTTGTCCACTTCAATGCCTCTCTCGGATATAACATGTCCGAGTACTATGCCTTGCTTAACCATGAAGTGGCACTTTTCCCAATTTAACACCAAGTCTACCTCCGCACACCTCGTGAGCACCTTTTCCAAGTTTGCCAAGCAATCCATGAACGTCTTCCCATAAACGGAAAAATCATCCATGAACACCTCGACAATTTCTTCGATGAATTCCGAAAATACGACCATCATGCAACGTTGAAAAGAGGCCGGAGCGTTGCATAGACCGAAGGGCATCCTTCTATATTGTTGACGGTTAATAATTGTATCAAAGTTCGTTCGTGACTCGCAAGCGTACAAGTCTCCCGTCGTAGTCAAGGGACCCTTCTTCCCTCGAGTGGTGAACCCAAGGTATCGAATCCGTGGAACAAATGTGTGACGCAAGACTTAATCTATTAAAGCCAAGTAACTTCAATATTCGATAAAAGACCTAATGCATCTAAGTAAAAGACATGAAACAAATCTAATCTACTAAAGACCGGAGAAAACAAAGTAAGATTGGGTAGATAAACCGATCTAGAGGGATCGGGGTAAGCCTTTTGTTGAAGTTCCAAGCAAGAGAAGAAGTAGCAAATCGAATCTTAATAGAAGCCTCTTTAAATCGTGGTTTCCCGTCCAAATCCGAAAACATCCGCCTTTCGAGACCCCCGTTCTGTCACAACGTATCCCTATTCATGCGGGGAGCTTAGGGCGAGTCAAAAGACAAGTCGAGATTCTTTCGGAAGATCCGGCGTGTACCTCTAGCCACCGCGGCTACAAGAACACCCTATGTAATCTATCGCGCGAATAGAATTGAAATAAGCAAAGCCGATCGAAAAACGAAATCTTCGAGGAAACACTTGATCGCTAGGAAAAGATTCAACTTGATAATTCAACTATGACAATGATACATACACAAGATCACCACGGGATCCTTCCTTGATCTTGCTTCTAGCTCCGGGAACTCCGACGTGGTCTTCCATGCAAGGTTCCCACGTCGGCTAGGGAAACCCTAGTCAACTAGCTCGACCCTCTCCTCTCCGACATGGTGTCCCTCTCTTCTCTGCTCCTTGGCGGCCGAAGACGAAATCTTCCCCCCGTGGCTCTCGGTCAGGGGACTATAAATAGCCCGATTGGCGGCTAGGGCAAAGGGCGTCGTGTTTGGGCCCTAAATGGGCACGGGCCGACCGGACCGGGCCGGCCGGCGGCACGGGCCCATTTAGGCCCGGCCGCGGGCTCCTTTGCCCGAGGTCGGTTCCCTTGCTTCTGGATGCTTCCCCCTTCGCATGTAGGTCCATGTCGTCGGTTTCTCTCCGAATTGGACTCAACTCCTTGTCTTGCAAGCTTCGACACTTTTCCGGTCGGGTCACGGAGTTTGTTGTCTTCTCGGATCGAGTCCCGGCTTCTTGGAGTTAATATTGCTTCATTGCATGACTTGTTCAGGACTTCAAGGTCTTGTCATGAGGTGCTTGATGAACTTATCCCAAAAGTCTTGCATTCAACACTAAATCCCTGCATAAACATTAAACTCCAAAAACGACATGCACATGTGAACTTGTTATACCACGGGGGTTAGTACCAAAGGATAAGGTATAAAATTCATGCCAACACCGAAGGTAAACTCATGGCTAGGTTGACGGATTTTCACCGTCAACATCTCCCCCATGCTTAAACCTTGCTCGTCCTCGAGTAAGCCTTCGATGGATATCATCATTGCTAAACAATGTTTAAACCTTGCACTTGATTACACATGAGAAAACATAATGCTCTCAAAATTTTAATTCATTAAAGTTCCATAATGTACTAGCCTTCATCTCTACGGAGGGTAGATTCTTATTTAAGCTTATCCCACAAGTATTAACATGCTCACAAAGTTTTAAATAGATCTCAGAATTTTTTGAAATGAAGATCGAGATAAAGAAAAGCTAAACCAAATTCACAAATTTAAATCATCTCGTGTATTGCTCATAAACTCTCATCTCACTTGTCTCACAAGCCTATATATTCTACTCCTTTCCCTCTCATATATATGTGGTAGGCTTTATATGGAGCTTTGGGAAAGTTTAGTCCTAACAAGAATTTATAAATGAGGTGTTGTCAAAACAAGACAAGCTTCTCATGGTCTTACCGAGACTCGTCAAAAAGGTCATTGGAAAATAATGTTAAATCAAGGAGGGGAAAGAGAAAAATACACACACTTTTAGATAGGTGGACATGTGCAAATGGCAAAGAGTGATCCCGAGGCACAAAGGAAGTCCTCGTTATCGGATTGCACATGGTTGGAAAATGAGAATGGATCTTTTTATCTTGAAGCCTTGAATGCACTCTTAGAGAACCGGGGAGTTCATTTTACGCACAAATATATTTTTTTTCTCTTATATTCTCATTCTTTTCTTTCTTTCTTTCTTCCTTATATATATATTTTTTCTTTCTTTGCCTTGGAAGTCATGTACATCGCCGAATTTTTTCTTTCATCATTATATATATTTTTTTTAAAATACTCCCTTTTGAACTCTATGGCAGCACCGTACCTACCTCCTCCCCCATGCTTAGACGTTGCTCGTCCTCGAGCAAAGAGGCGAAAAATAAGGTAGGTACCGGAGATATTTTCCTTGGAGAGATACTTGAAATCTTCAACGTTGGCACCGTCTTGCGATCTTCCTTGAATTGATGATCCATTCTCAATGATAGGTTGTGGTCAAGGAGGTAATCACAAAAAGATGATATTTGGTTTAAGGGTGGATATCCGGCGAAGTTTGTGAGACCACCGATGTGGGGGTACACAATGCACGGATAAAAGGCTAGCAAAAAGATAGATACGCAAAAACGGAATGACCAGCTTCTTAGTCTCGGGCCAGAGAAATCATGGCCTGCAATAACTCACTCAAAAATAAATCTTGTACACTAAGGTTTATGCACTCAAATATATATAAGGCTTTGGATAGGTAGAGCAACACACAAGTGATATTTGTGACAAGGTTAGCAATATTTTTGAGCATAAAAGACATCTTTAATCTATTCATAACTTGAGAGCACATAAAACACTATGGGTCTTTATTTTAATCATAACCTCCGCTGAAAATTAAGCTAGTATTTAAATAAATTCAGATCTGCATTTTTAAGAGAGCACTAGCTTAAACATGCATAAATCAACTACAAAGATGAACAAAGCTGCAATTTTAATCATATATCATCATGGCACAAATTTTGTAACTTTTCCAATGATAAAATCAAGGTGGTGACTTTATTAATGATGATATCAAGTCGAAATACACACTGAAAATAAAGAAACATACTTGCTGAAATTTAAATAAAAACAGAAAAATACTATGCAAACACATAAGAGCAAAAGCTGAAAATTACAGAGAAATAGAAAAGAAAAGAAAACTAAAGCTCCTAAGCCTTCTAATCCTCCGCCGGTGGTTGATGTTGATAGTCTTGATAATAATAGCCTTGCTCATAATATGAATGAACGCTTCCTCCGTCGAATTGATTTGGCTCTACAAGGTGAAGGCGTCCGAGTTCAAAGGCAATATTTGCGTTGCCTTCACCGAGTTGAGCTGCGTTGGATTGGATGGCTGCGATATTTTGAGCATTTCTTGCAGCGTATCCTCCAATAATAGCCATGCTTTGTTGTGGTTGGGGATGATGAGCGTAGGCCTCCGCGAAGTTAACGTTGGGCACAACATAATTTTGAGGGGGTACCGGTGCACCACCCCCCCATGCTTGTTGTTGAGACCCTCCGTAATAACTTGGCGGAGGAGGAACTCCGCTGAATGGTTGCACATTGGGTTGTGCTCCACTCGCTTGTGCGGAGGATGTTCCCTCCTCTACAATTCTTCCTCGTTTGTTCTTTCTAGCAGGGACAAGTAGTCCCTCTTCCAACCAATCTTCCCCTCCCTTCGGTGAAAAGCCTAAGCCTCTCATCCGGAAGAGGGAGGTTCACAATGGCCAATCGGTAACCTCTTCTCTCATCTCCACTAATGTACTTGCCTTGCCGCAAATATTCAATGCCGAGAGAGGTACCTCGCAAAAGGTGGTCGGGGGTTTCTTGCGATCCCCGGCCGCAAGGAAAAGGCCAACATGGAGAGGTAACACCCCGAACCAATATTACCCGCCCCCGATGTTGCTTCACAACACCAACGGCCGATCATGAGGTAAGAGGGGTCTATTGGCTGCCTGGCAATTAAAGCCGAGTATAACCAATTCAACTCCGTGTCGGTCACCTTCGTTTCCTTCATCCTCCCCAATATCCTCTTGCACATCCAAGAGTGAAATATCCGGATAATGGGGTTGCGGATGCAATTGCGTTGTTGATGGGCTTCTCCGGAGATCATGTTCCAAAATCCCGCCAACATGCCGGGTGGCACGTCAACTTTCTCCGGAGCTCCCTTGTGGAATCCAAGCAGCTCCCTAACGTGCTTGTAGGGAACCACTTGTTCGATTCCCTCCAAACGGAATGACAAGCTTTGCACCCCATCATCATCAACGATGGGTGCAATAGTCATCAAAATTTCCAAGGCGTAACCCAAATGGGTGTCCACCGATATTCCGTTGGAGAACTGCACCCATCCGAGGTGCCGCAACATATAGTATATGTCGGTGCAAAAACCCAAGGTGTAGAGTGCTTGGTCATCGAACTTGACGTTCGGCACAAGCCTCTTCTCAAGATTGGCGAGCCTCTCCTCCTCCTCCGTCGACAAGATGATGAAGTCGTACGAAGAGTGTGCCGAGGTGTAAGGAGGTGGTGCGGTTGAACGAGTCGATCGTCGTGGTGGCGTGGGCTGCTCCTCCGTGTGCCCTCATGGAAGTGCTTCTTGCAGCCCTCATACCACCAAGGAGGAGAGCATCGTTCCTTCTCGGTGGTGCCGTATCCGTCTCCATGCTCCGGGGAGACTCGGAAACCAGGTGCCTCCTCGAAGACGTGGTTGATGACGGCTTGGACGACGACGAACTCTTCTTCTTGGAGAAGAGACTTGTGGTCTTCTTCCACATGGTTGCTGCACTCTTTTCTTCAACTAAAACTCCGGGTTGCAACCGGTAACTAGGCACTTAAACTCTTTGCTTCGGATGTGGACTTTGAGTGGATTAAGGGTGTGGATTTTTTTTTTTCTTGAGCTATCAAGCTTGGGAAGGTTGGCTAAGTCTACGGAGGTTTTGAGCACACAAACTTGAACACACAAACAAAGGAAGGAGAGGGAAGCTTGCCTGCAGAAAACGGGAGTCGGGGGGGCTCCTTATGTAGGTGAGGCCGGCCTCGGTGCTCCTCCCCGCCTCGTCTTTCTTCCAGCACGATCATTTCACCTCGCAACTTTCCCCGCCCGCGTGCTCCACGAGTTGCACCGCCCAAACGCTCTCGTCCACTCCTTATTGGTCCTTCCACTTGATGCTTCATGTTTTGGGTCATGTCCATGCTCCCTAGCTCCACTTGCTTCACATGCCACCATGAAATTCCTACAAAGTTGATGCTTGCTGCCCACCATGCTTGTCCTTCGCATGTGAAATTGGTGAAAGTTGATGAAAGGGAATCCAATGGTGCATGCATGATTACTAGATTGCCTCCATTGCGGTGTGTTTAAGGTTAAGCACTCCTCTAATTCGAAATTTAAAATATTTTTCAGAGCCATGCAAGAGCTCGAACATAATTTTAGAGAAGTTTTTAAACCATTAAAAACAAATGTAAGTCGAAAATATTTTATTTTTACGTCGATTTCGGTCTCACCGGTATAGTTTGCCTTCATTGGTTGAGAGCGGACATTTTCCGGCTTGATCATGGGGGCATAGGTTTAGGTTCTAATTTTGGCTAAATAAGAATGATTTTGAATAAAACAAAATTAGAATAGGCTTAGAAAAATTCTAATCCTAGAGAAACCAAGGATATAGATTTTTAAAACCAACCAAAAGTTTTGATTTCTAGGTTCACGCGAGTCCTACCACGTGCTGAATTTTATTAACACTTAAACATAAATCGTGGCTCTACTCGTGTGGTTTTAGCATGAAAAATAAGTCAACCTCAGCACCATAATGAGGGTGAAAGGTTGAGTTAAGGTTCTGAAATTATTTGGTTGAGGGTTTCTCGAAAAGAAAAGAATCAAACAAGCACATAGGAGGGTTCATGCAAAGGGTTTATGATAAAGCAAACATTCAATCAAGAATTATGTCTCTAATATTGCTCAACCACTTCTAAGTCTAATGTATTTGCGTAATAAAACTCAAAAACTAAATTATTAAAAAGACTCGAAAAACCCGGAATCGGGTTGTCCTCCCGTAGCTTATTCTTGACTTGACGAAACGGGTTGCCTCCCGCCTAGCGCCTCGTTTATAGTCCATGGCTAGACTTCTTCACTTGATTACTTCGGATCAACGCTCTTTGTGGGCGTTGCAATCTTGGGTACCCGCTTTGGCTTAGTCAATTTTTTTTTTTTTTGTCTTCACGGTGGCTTTGTCCTTTGGTCTTGACGGATGCAACAACTTCCTTGTGGCTCGGCATCTCGAACTCCGGTCCTTCGGTCGTGATCTTCATGGTCTCTAGTGTGATTCTTCATCTCTCCCGAATGAGCTTGAGTAGCCTTCGCCGTCTTGGGACCTTGGAGTTGTCTCGGATATTCTTCTTCGTTACCCATCGGGCGCCCGACAAGTTGTCCCACTTGCGTCTAGCGTCTTCATCACGATGAACACTTCACGTATAGAGCTTCCGACCTCCGTCACCTTGCCATCTAAATTCTTCAATATTTTCTCCATAGCCTCGAACTTAGTGACGGCGTCCTTGTTGATCTTAGCTTGCTCGTGCATCAAGTCCTTGAATTGTGCACAAAGAGAAACCAAAACTTGAATCGACGAACTTGCATTAAATCGGGGTTACCTTGGACATGGTCGTACTCCACACACTCCTTGCATGAGGATCTTGCTTCGGCGGCCTTTAGGTGTTGAGCTTCTTTCTCCATCTCCATCTTCTCCATCCTCCTCTTAAGTAAACCGATATGCCACTCAAGGAATCGACTCGTATGCATTCGGCTCTCGCAATCGTCATGCGGATAGTTGAGACTTTGATCTTGAACGGCCTCCCGGCGTCTTGAAGGTTTATGATAGGTAGATCAACGATGTCGGGGGTGCGCGGCGCTCCGGTGGTTGAGGTTGATCTTCCTTTGGACTTGGAGGTGGTGATTCCCTTGGAGATTTCGACGGTCCTTCGACTTCAACTTTTGAATCTAGGGTTTCCACCCCTTTAGCTTGTGTTGCATGTCACCTTTGCTCGTAAAGTTTTCCTGGATCATCCACAAAAAAGCTTGGGTTTCTTGGAGAGGTAGCCAACCATCTCCGGTTAGGGTTAGCAATAAGCAAAGTATGCAAAGAAAACTAGAAAACAAAACAAATCTATAAAGACTAGAGTTAGACAAACTAGATTAGATGTATTTTGAGGATGATCAAAGTTTAGTAGATGCAAAAATAAAACAAAATCAGTACTGAAAATTACAAAAAAAAGCAATAAAAAATCAAATCTTGATCACTTGTTCCCCGGCAACGGCGCCAGAAAAAGGGGCTTGTTGACGGTTAATAATTGTATCAAAGTTCGTTCGTGACTCGCAAGCGTACAAGTCTCCCGTCGTAGTCAAGGGACCCTTCTTCCCTCGAGTGGTGAACCCAAGGTATCGAATCCGTGGAACAAATGTGTGACGCAAGACTTAATCTATTAAAGCCAAGTAACTTCAATATTCGATAAAAGACCTAATGCATCTAAGTAAAAGACATGAAACAAATCTAATCTACTAAAGACCGGAGAAAACAAAGTAAGATTGGGTAGATAAACCGATCTAGAGGGATCGGGGTAAGCCTTTTGTTGAAGTTCCAAGCAAGAGAAGAAGTAGCAAATCGAATCTTAATAGAAGCCTCTTTAAATCGTGGTTTCCCGTCCAAATCCGAAAACATCCGCCTTTCGAGACCCCCGTTCTGTCACAACGTATCCCTATTCATGCGGGGAGCTTAGGGCGAGTCAAAAGACAAGTCGAGATTCTTTCGGAAGATCCGGCGTGTACCTCTAGCCACCGCGGCTACAAGAACACCCTATGTAATCTATCGCGCGAATAGAATTGAAATAAGCAAAGCCGATCGAAAAACGAAATCTTCGAGGAAACACTTGATCGCTAGGAAAAGATTCAACTTGATAATTCAACTATGACAATGATACATACACAAGATCACCACCGGGATCCTTCCTTGATCTTGCTTCTAGCTCGGGAACTCCGACGTGGTCTTCCATGCAAGGTTCCCACGTCGGCTAGGGAAACCCTAGTCAACTAGCTCGACCCTCTCCTCTCCGACATGGTGTCCCTCTCTTCTCTGCTCCTTGGCGGCCGAAGACGAAATCTTCCCCCCGTGGCTCTCGGTCAGGGGACTATAAATAGCCCGATTGGCGGCTAGGGCAAAGGGCGTCGTGTTTGGGCCCTAAATGGGCCTGGGCCGACCGGACTGGGCCGGCCGGCCTGGGCCCATTTAGGCCCAGCCCGCGGGCTCCTTTGCCCGAGGTCGGTTCCCTTGCTTCCTGGATGCTTCCCCCTTCTGCATGTAGGTCCATGTCGTCGGTTTCTCTCCGAAGTGGACTCAACTCCTTGTCTTGCAAGCTTCACGCACTTTTACGGTCGGGTCCCCGGAGTTTGTTGTCTTCTCGGATCGAGTCCCCGGCTTCTTGGAGTTAATATTGCTTCATTGCATGACTTGTTCGGGACTTCAAGGTCTTGTCATGAGGTGCTTGATGAACTTATCCCAAAAGTCTTGCATTCAACACTAAATCCCTGCATAAACATTAAACTCCAAAAACGACATGCACATGTGAACTTGTTATACCACGGGGGTTAGTACCAAAGGATAAGGTATAAAATTCATGCCAACACCGAAGGTAAACTCATGGCTAGGTTGACGGATTTTCACCGTCAACATATATGCAAACGTTCCATAAGGGCATGTAAACGTTGTTTTGTGTTGATCGTCCAGGTGAATGGGAATTTGCATGAACCCCGAGTACCCATCGAGAAAGCAAAAATAAGCGTGGTTTGCTAATCTCTCGAGCATCTCGTCGATGAACGGTAGGGGGAAGTGATCTTTCTTCGTCGCTTTGTTAAGCTTACGATAATCAATACACATCCGCCACCCGGTCACGGTTCTTTGTGGTATCAATTCGTTCCTCTCATTCTTCACCATGGTCAAACCTCCTTTCTTTGGTACACAATGTACCGGGCTCACCCACTCTCTATGCGGAACCGGGTAGATGATTCCGGCATCAAGTAACTTGATAACCTCCTTCTTTACTACCTCTCGCATGGCATGGGTTAGCCTCCTTTGGTGGTCCACTACGGGCTTACATTGGTCTTCCATTGGTATACGATGAGTGCAAAAGGCTGGGCTAATACCTTTGAGATCATTAATTGAATATCCAATCACCTTCCTATGTTTTTTCAATAAAATCAGCAACTTCTCATTTTCTTCGAGACTCAACTCGTCGCTCATGATGACTGGATAAGTCTTGTCTGGGCCCAAAAATTCATACTTTAATCCTTTGGGCAAAGGTTTAAGGTCTACCTCGGGCGCTTGTGGCTCCTCGGGTTTAATCTCTCCTATGTCTTCGAATTTTCCTTCCTCCTCGCTTCCATCATGTGGTTCCAAGCCTTTTGTTGCTTCTTCTAGTTCTTCATCTTGATGATTACTAATTTGATTTTCCATCACTCTTTGCAGCGGGTCTCTAAGGGTATCAACAAAACAAAGGCTATCTATCTCTTCTACTTCTTCATCTTCAGGAGGAAAGGGTGTAAGGTGTTTAGAAGCACGAAGAAAATTATATGTGTACTTTGTTCCATTAAGGTTCATTGTTACTTTGCCTTTTCCGACATCTAACACAACATCAACCAACTTAAGAAAAGGCCTACCTAAGATTATGTGATCATGATTACTATGGTAAGCATCAATAACAAAGAAGTTGGTTGGTATATAATTTCTAGAGATTTTTACTTTCATGTTGCAAGCAATACCTAGAGGTTTAATAGTTCTACCATCGCCCATAATTAATTTCGTTGATGTTGGAGCTAAGTCTAGGTTGTGGCCTTGAACTTTATCATAAATTTTAGAAGATAGGACACTTACTTGGGCTCCGATGTCGCATAAAACTTTGCATTCAACTCCGTTGATCTCGCAACTCAAGTGTGGTGTCATCTTCTCTTCTTCTTCGGATCCTATTGCGTAGATTTCGGCGAGGCGAGCGTATGGTGATGCTTCGGGCTTGATCCCCATGATTTTCTTCACCTCGGCTATATGTTCCGGATCCACTATGTCATCTCCAAAGAGCTTATGAAAGATCTCACCGGTGGTTTCAAGGTCGTATGAATTTTCCGCTTCCATCTCCGGTGGGAAATCCACTTCCAATGCTCTCGCCATTCCCTTTGGATTAGGGATGGTCTTCTCTTGTCGAATACTTCTCCGTAATCGATCGAAACCCAATCCATTGGTTCGAACTCCCTTAGTGGCTTCGTGCTTGACATGCTTCTCTTGTTCGTCTCATTTGGTACGGCCAAGTCGATGCTCGGGGTAGTTCTTGACTTGATGTGTTCTTCTTCAAGCTTTTCCGCGATTGGTTCGTCTATTGTGACTTTCGGGGTTGCCTCTTTAGAAAGTTTAGCACACTTCTTCTTCCTCGAATTATATTCCGGCTCTTTCGCAAGTCTTGTTTCCCAATCTCTTCACATGGCAGCCGCTTTACTAACTTTTTGTAGAAGTTGAGCGGCTTCCGTGAGTGTTTTCTCCATGAGATCCCCGCTTGCACACATTTCGACTTGTTGCACGCAACTAGGGGTTAGGGAAAAGAAAAATGTATGCAAGAGTACGTCACCGGTGAAGCCGAGTTTTGGTCCTTGTTCGATCAATCCATTAAACCTATCCCAGGCTTGGTCTATCCCTTCTTCTTCTTCTCCTTGCATGAAATTGATCACTTGCCTCCTTAGATGTTGAACCTTGCTAATTGGAAAGAACTTCTCGCAAAACTTCTTTGTCAACTTGTTCCAATTGTCTTCAACTTCAAAGGACGCAAACAAGTACCATGTCTTTGCATTGCCGGCAAGTGAGTAGGGAAAGAGATTCCATTTGAACCATTCATCGGGAACTCCTTCTTGGCGCACCGTGTTGCATATTGTCGTGAATTTCCTTATGTGTCTATATGGGTTCTCCGTAACCAACCCTTCAAACGGGTTTGCCGCCACCATCTCGATGATCTTGGATTTAATCTCATACTTGGTCGCTTCGAGCTTCGAATCCGACTCTTGTACTTTTATATCTTCACATCGAGGGCTAGCGTAATCCCTTAGTGATTTATCCGGTTCTTCCATGGGTTGATTAAGGAACACCATCTAGACAATAAGATAAAAACAAAAAACAAAAACAAAACAAAGGTTTTTCTAGATAATATATGTTAGATATAGCAAATGAAAGATAAACTAAAATATAAAACTAAGTTAAATGCAAACCAAACGATGTAAACTAGCTTGCTCCCCGGCAACGGCGCCAGAAAAAGGGGCTTGTTGACGGATAAAAGACGTATCCCTCTACGATCCGCAAGCGTACGGACCCCACACCTTTTTCACCATGGGATTCCCAAGGTTCTTGTCAATCCGCGGAGCAAGGGGATTACAAGCATTCAATCTACTTCTACGCACTAGCTACTAAAACCCTAACATACTATTATACTAGAAAACAACTAAAGTACACTAGAGAGAACGATAAGTGATCAAAGTAGGAGACACTCTCCCATGGGTCTACGATCATGCAATCAATTAAAGACATTAAACCAATCTAATCTATCGGGGGTTGTGACCACGGTTTCGCCCTTTCCCTCTTCTCGTACTGTCACCACGCGAAGGTATTCATGACTAGACCTATGATGGACACGGCGTATTGAATGAATCCAAGAAAGCATTGAGGCCTTACTCCCTTTACGGCATGGTAGCTAACCTTAAGCATTAAAGTATATTCAACACAAGATGATAGATAGATAATCCAACAAAGTATGATTACATCTTACGATCGATTACAACCCATGGACGAACAAGGAGATTACCCCATCAAAGTGCTGATCATGACACCGTTGATCATGGTTTCCCTTCTGACGGTGTCTTCCTTCTTCTCCACGAGTGGGTGCTTCCTTCGAGGTGGACAATCTCCCTCCAGAGATCCTCCTCCTCTCTCTCTAGCTTGTGGATGGCCTCCTGGTGCGAATGGCTCTCCCCCTCCTGTCGAATGGCGGCGCCCAGGCTTTTAGGGTTCAAGATCCTTCGGGTGCAAGGAAAACGGGACCGAACCGGCCACCGAAGTGGGCTGGGCCGGCCGGCCTGGGCCGACCGTTCTGGCCCACCTCGGCCCGGTTCGGTCGCCCCTTCGCTCCCGTGGGTCCTCATGAGATTATGCACTTTGCCCCCTCCACTTGCATGGTTTTGACGATGTTATCCTCGCGTCCAAGATGGAGGGTTCTCCGTGCATGAAGTTCGGTATTTTATGCTTCAATCCTCGGGGGCATTCCTCGTAGCACTTCAGCTCTTGCCACCATTGGAAGTGATTTCATCAAGCTCATGAACACGAACAAGACTCCGTAAATGCTCCTTTGAACTTGCTGTGAATCTGTCCTTTATGTCCATGTTTTCCTACATAAACACAACACTTCCAAATGCATGCACATAGATGAACTTGTTATATGATTAGTGTGCCTAGTGGCGGGTTTGTTCCATAATCAAATCCAAACCAAAGTATAGTGAACATGCTAGGTGTACCAAAATACACCGTCAACAACTAGTCAACCCCGGCCCTGCAGTTCGCCTCTACCTCGCGATCCCACGTCGTTTCCCCCGCAGTCCGCGTCCCAATCTCTCATCATGCCCCTCCAACCCTCTAACCCTCCAGGCCTCCGCGGCCTCCAATCCCTCGCAGTTCAAACCCTAACCGCCGTCGTCGCCCTCCGTCATCCACTCCTTGTGAACCCTTCAAGCGGCCACTTCATCGATCTATGTCACCGCCGTCGCAACTATTGTCGTCGTCGAGCCGTGGCTGTCACCGCCGCTGCATCCAGATCGACCTCATCGCCGCCGCTGCCGTTGTCGTCATCGAGCCAAGGCGGTCGCTGCAGCTGCATCCAGACAGGCTAAGACGCAGGTATGCGAGTGTACATCCTGTCACCCGTGGATGCCTCCTCCCGTCACCAGAAGGCCCCTCCTGCGCTTGTGTACGACGTCACTGGTGTCGCTCGATATCTACAACACGCAGGCAGCCGCCCCCATTGACGGAAGACTCCACTGGTGCCCGTGTATGCAGTCGTCCAAGGCTCGCCATCACCACCCCATCACATCACCGCTGCCCCCGTCGCACCACCGCGATTCAGATCGGAGGCTGGCGCCCACCCTTTCTCTCTTCTCGTTGTCCCCACGACACTGACGCCTGTCCTCCTCTACTCACTCTCCCTTGATGTCGTCGCCCACCGCCCACGTGGTGCGACCACCGGAGGTCATGGTGGCAGTGGAGGTGTACTCGCCAACAGCTATGGTGGCAGCGCAACAACCGGAGTGGGGTAAGGCAGTGTCGCAGGTGCGGAGGACGGTTATAGAGTGGATCGACTTACTACCCTTGTACTGCTCCAAATCCTCCAGGGCAACACCTCATGTGCCTCCCTTCTAATTCCGTCGTCGACCTCACCTCCTCCGTCGGCTTATCTGCAGAGGCGTGCCATCGACGCCGCTGCATGAGATTTCTACGGTGTGGCGTCTTTTCATGATCCAACTTCCCCTCCAGCTCCCCTGTGTGATCCAACACCTCCCCTCTGTGTGCTACACTTTTGTCGATGGCCCCCTTCGTGTGCTACATGACCACACCGTCTCAGGTGCCCCTTCCCTCATGTGCCATGTCGAAGGAAGGATCCTATTTCCCATCCTCCAGTGCTCCACTATGTACATCCTTGCAAGCTGGTAGCTCATCTGTCCCTGCACCGACAACATCGAAGGTACGGCCAGCTCCGTCTTATCTATGCAATTTTCGATGAACTATTATTTGTTACCAGCGCAATTAGAATCAGTGTAGTAATCATGATTGTCTCAGCAAATAAGGATGGTCTGGTTATACGTTACCTATATATGATTTCTCCGTGTGTGTTTTAACTGTTGCACCTATTGTAGATCAAAAACATGGAGCATGTTCATGAAGAAAGATGATTCATAAGTTATAGCTATAGCACCTTATGCTGCCGGACAGCAGGTTAAATGAATTTCTTCTTGATCCATCCTCACTTCTCTTTGTTTTCAGAAATAAATTCTTGAACATATCTCTTTGTTTTTTCCACATCATGTAGATGAGGAATGTGATTCTTTTTCCACATACATGGATTCATGGAGACAATGTTGCTGCAGATTCTGGTAAGAACTCTTATTGTTGATTTGATTACTGTAGGTTGTTTCAGTTAGGTGGCTCTTGCTCTTATTATTGAGGATGAGGTTGGTAGCCAATTATTATGGTACTCTTGGTAGCTTAACTGTTTGGATTTGTGTTGTTTTGAAGTTGAACACAACATTTGAAGACCTGTAAAATTTTGCAGTACATATAAAAAAGTCCTATGCAACCATCTTTATTGTATTTATTGCTCTATTTCAACAAGCTGGATTACTCGGAGAGAAGCCATTTGGACTAAGGACAGGATACTTTACATTGAGCAGTGTGAGTTCCAGAGTTGTAGCAGTATATTTTCATTTGTGGTGGTATGTTCTTACTGTAAGTAATCGGATGCTCGGTAGCCTAAGAGGGGGAGGGGGTGAATTAGGCAACTTAAAAACTTAACCTATGGCTTCACTAATTTTACACAAAGATAAACTAGAACATGCTATCCAGATGTGCAACTAGGTTTGTACTAGTGTGAAACTCCCATCCCAAAACAAGGTTTGCAACCTATAGCCATTCCTAGCATGATACTACTCTAGGAAAGTAAAGGCAAGCAAATATTTCAAAAGAGTAAATGCGGAAACGTAAAGGGGATGAGAGGAAGCAAACTCTTGACACACGATTTATCCCGTGGTATCGGTAGGCACTAAGCCACCCCTAGTCCACGTTGTTGAAGCACTCACACAAGAGTATTGCTTCCCGGTCACCAAGTCTCTCCCAAGAGCACCACTTGACTCGCCACAAAGGCTAGCCACTTAGGCACTTGCCAAGATCCCTTGGTCACCTTGATGCCTCCTCCACTAAGGAGCTTCTCCACCAAGGAAGGGGGTCTCCACGTCCCCCGCACAAAGTGTCCTCTCCGCTCCACACCAAGCCAGAGGGTCGATGACGATTGCCGGTGATCCACTTAGGCCCCAAGGCTTCCATGAACCTTGTACAACTTGATTCACTCAAGAATCACCTCACAAGGTTGGCACAACCTTGCACTCACTCAGCTCTAAGCTAAGCCTAGCACTAAGCACATACACAAAGCATATGCAAATCTAAGGATGAGCAATTAAGCACTTGGATGGATTGGATATGATCTTCTAGGTGTCTTGAACTCCTCTGCACTTCCACACAATCCAGCAACCTCAAATGGGTGAGTGGAGGGGGGTATAAATAGCCCAAGGCATCAAACTAGCCGTTGGCTAACGGCCACTGAAAAAGGTAGCGTCGGATGAACCGATGCTAGATTTTCCAGGGCGTCGGTTCATCTGGTGCCCCTCCCACGTCACATAGCCGTTGAGATTCTCTGACACAACTACTCCGACGCTATGCACCGATAGTGCGTCGGTTCATTCGGTGCTGAAGACCCCGCGGCCAAGTCGTCTCTGTTAGCTTTCACGCGACCGTCGGATAGACCGACGCTTCCCCTTGACCAAGGCGTCAGATCATCACGGCTGAAGACTCCGTCTTGGTGCGTCTCTGTCTTGATTCAAACTGAGCGTCGGATAGACCGACAGTGTCCTCACTTAGACCGTCAGATCATCCGGTGCTACTGTCTTTGCTGCTCCTCCTCTACAACTCGTCTGATGCTACTAGAAATGGACTGTCAGTTCATCCGATGGTGCCTAGGGTTTCAACCAGTGTACCAACTCGTCCGACGATTGCACCGACGCTTGCTATCTTCTTTTTCTTCGCGTCTTCAACTTGGATCTTTGCTTCAACTTAACATACTTAACATGCCATTACTTATAGCCTCAAAATATATAGTAAGTCCTCAAATTTGTTGTAAGTAACCTAACATGTCCATGGTATGTTAACTTGTGGTATGACATGTTAGCTTGGGCATGGTATGTTAACTTGTGGTAACATCTATGAGACCTAGGAATGCCTACAAAGACATGCTAGACAATGTGGTTAGTCCCATTACTTGTGTTAGCATGAATCACCAAAATCAACTTGAACAAATGGCAGAAATGGCCATTTTCGCTACACTTACGTGTTTTGATTCTTTTAACATTGCATGTGTCTACTTTACACAATAATATTTCATAAGATTTAGGCACTCCACGTTTTTTACTGAATAAAGTAAGTGATTGATGAATTTTTGTCAGAGAAGCTATATAGTTATATCACTATTTTGATTGAACGGTCCTACCAAGGTTATCCTACTCTTTTACTTCCCTGAGAACACTGATGCTTATCATCAGAAGGTTTAATTTGCCTTTGCATTACAGGGTGCAATATGATTGGAACTACTACGGCAAGTTTCTGATAGATCCGAATCTCTGATTCTGAAATGTGTTCGAGAGAAACTTATCTATGGCATACCCATGACTGATAGAATAAGTACCCATAGAATCATGAGCACTAGGTGCTTTGGGGAATCGGTCCATCACCGATCTCCTTTAAGGACACTAAGTCTCCTAAAAAATTTTCTACTACTACTATTTTTTTGTTACTAATAACCTTCTTTTTGTGCACGTGAAAAGTATTTTAACTAGATGGTCATTGATGCAAGGGCAAATCTGTGTGATTTTGTATATTTTCTCTCTCTGGAACTGAGCAATAGACCATCTCGTATTCAAGGTCTGCATTGTTATTTGTATTGGTCTACTTATTCGTACTCTTGAATCATGATAATTGTAGTGAACATTATATTTAAATTATTTACTCCCATGATCTCACACCAAGTACAAAGCACATTTCTAATTTTGTGAGTATATTCTTTTCTTGTATGAGCATGAACAAACAATGTTTAATTATGCCATTGTGCATATGTTTTTTTCAGGTTCTTTTCAGGAACGGAAATTGGAGTGATGAGTAGAGGGGCATGCTATGTGAAGACCTGTGGTTGGTTTTTGATCTATCCTCAATGTTCCTGTCACATCTTATGGGGCTAGAGCCTGCAGTGCAGGCAACTATATATATCGCCTATCATGTATTACATTCTGCAGTGCATCTTTGATTGCAGAAGGCCTACACATATTTGTGCGGAGGATAGTCATAGCTTGCAAGGTGTACAATTTAATTAAGTAATGAAATATCTTTTGAAAATGTCTTCATCTTATACCATGACATGGAAATGTATATCTGCATCTAAAGTAAATAGTGATCTGACTAAGTAATGTAAATGTCTTAATCTCACACTGTTATTACCCCGTTGGATGATCACATATTGCAATATTAATCTTTTGTAGCCCGTAGCAACGCACGTTCATGATCCTAGTTACCTAAAAAAGTTGGCTCATGATGATGATATTATAGGGTTACTGCATTGGCTGATGACGTTTTCATCTAAACTTCAAAATATACGACATATAAAAAAAATCATCTCCAACATTATCTATACTTTGATCCTACTTTATATCATTTCCCAACATAATCATATTTGCACTATTTATATGATTCCTCTTATACATATTTTTAGCTTACATCAAACACAAACAAGCTACTTTAGGGATCGAAGAATAGAAACGAGAAGAAAATTACCAAGTTCTTTCCGATCAAAGGAATATAAAAAAAACTTCAATGGATGATGAAAAAAGTGCTTAATGAAAGACCGGCCTTTAACACGAAGAAGACGACATCTTCGCCTATATATACACTATCTCGCCTTGAGCTAGGCCACTATGACGATTGTTGTTCCCCACTCATATCCATTGCTAGTTAAGGATATGCATGGGGTCGACGTGAACAGTGGCAAAGACACCAATCCCGGAAGCGTGATAATATTGAGATTATGTGACGACATGCAAGGTCGGGACCGCGGGCACATCTATAAGGTTGGGAGAGTGGGGTATAACGACGATATTGGGACATATGATGGTGAGGTGGAGAGACGCAGAGGACGGCGAGTGAGGTCAAGGTAGCGTGTGTGTGATGAGAATGATGGTGCGACCAGAGAAGGCAAGGTCGGACAGACGACAGTGAGGTTCGGGAGGTGTGGACGAGGGCGAATGAGGTTATGACGGTGTTGGTTGGAGAGGGGGTCGGGGTGGGGTGAGATGACTATGTGGCCAGACGACGAGACGAACATTATTTTCTCCTGTTGTCCTCCAGATCAGCCCACTAGGCGAATCGTGCGTGCATCGGTTGAGCAAAAAATAGTTTAAGGGCAGAAGAGTCTTTTCAGGTTGGAAATACACTTATTTTAGTTAGAAAAGAAGGAAAATATGTCTAAGGGTATGGTTCAAGATGATAACATTCCAATGCCAATTTATATTTTTTTAAAAGGCAAAACTGCAAAACGTGATGTTTGGAGACCGTAACTGCATTTTTTTCTCCGTGACACACATGCCTAGTTGCGTAGAGAAGAGTGCCCTCCTCGCGGACGTCAGGGATATTAATTATTTGCCATCGTAAAAAAGGTCTCTCCTTCGAAAGCGACTTTTAGAATTTAAGTTACAGAATTTGCTACCAGAGAGAAGTTTTGGCTACATATTTATCATTTTGTCCTACCTGGCCGTCCGGAACACCGCGCCACGCTAGAACGATGATGTGAAATGACTCCTGCGCCCCTAATTTTCCTTCTCCCAAACCACTGACGTGTGGGACCCACCATGGGGACCTTCTTCAACCTCTGAACGGCCAGTCATATGGCCGCCAACCACGAGCTCTAGAGGCCGCGCCTGTCCGTTGGAGGCTCCCGCCGCCGCTTCCGTTCGTGGGATGGAGGAGTCGACCAGGAGCGTCGGCCGCCACCACTCCAGCAAATCGCCGCCGGCACAGATTACCCGGCAGCGTCCCCGCCGTACGCGGGCAGGATCCCTTGTAAAGTTGCAGCCCGAAGGCTGAAGCGCAATAAACAAAACAATCTGCACATGTGGCTAGCGATCTAGCAGGATCTCTCGCTGTCGCTGGGTGGCACATGCATGGGCGCGAACATTCAGCATCGGGAACCAAGCTTTTTTCTCTCTCTATTTTGCAGGCTGCACGCCGAACCACCCGTCGGCAATTGGAGATGGTGTTCGGTCGTTCGGGGAGCACAGATCACGCTCACGGTAACGCGGCGGTGCGATTCAATGGGTTGGTGTAGCATCTGCAGCTCGATGCCATCTGTGCAGGTGAGGCACTCCCGCCCGTTGGAGGCCATCTGCACGCTATGCCCACCCGTCCGAGGTTGAAGAAGGTCCTGACGTGTGGGTCCCACACGTCAGTGGCCGGTGTAGAGGAGACGGCAAGTGTGGACGGTACGAGTGGGGAGTAGAAGGATAAGGACAGGGGCAAAGGGGTCATTGCACCTCATAAATCCAGCGTGGCGAGGTGATTTGGACCGCCACGTAGGACAAAATATCAAATCTGTTGGTAAAGCTTTTCTCCAGTAGCAATTCTGTAAGTTAAATTCTAAAAGTGATTTTTGGTGAAGCGTCTTTTTTAGATGTTAAACTAGAAAGCCTCGCGGACTTGCCGCGGATGGCCAGTGGTTGAGTGTTGTGGAAGAAGATAATTTTAATTCGATGCCACTTGATATGATAGGTAGTATATCTAGTTGTATGCTCGATAAAGAACTTGTATTTGAGAATTTGAGTCAAGAGCATCGTGATTATCAGTTTGACCTTGGATATGATCCGAACTAATTCAATGGGGAAAATGTTTTGATTTAAATTTTTTCACAGGTTGATGGAAGTTATGTTAAATTTTTTTGTTATATTTCTATAAAATTGATACGGAGTCTATGGTTGCCGCATCTCCTCCATTCACATTTTTTTATACTTGAAGCCCGTAAAGTAAAAGTAGTATGGTTGTGAGAGTAATCATGAAACTGATTTTTTTACACCTAATGGATCTAGGAGAAGTTAAATAAACTATTGCTTGGTGTGTTTACATTTTTGGAAAAAATAGATGTTTTTTTAAAGTTTCAGTTTGGAGTTATTTGTTTTAAAGTATAGTGTTCCTTTAGTAAAATCTTGGACGTCAAGATTATTTCTCCAAGAAATTGGGAGCTCTTGCAGAATTATGTGGATTGCAATATCACTTTTTTAATACAAAGGTGTTTTTTTTTTCTAGAATGCCGGCACTTGGTTGATTTGGAAGCGTTTTGAGATGTTTGGTTTCTCGCTAGTTTTAGAAAAATAATTAACTGATTTGGATTTTAAATGAACCAACAGTGTAGAATTGAAGATTTAATGTTTATATGCAATTATTAGTAAAAATTAGGGGTTACTGAAGAAGTGTTGCTACATGCAGTAGACATGCGACACGAATAAGTGGAACTGAGGAGTTTAGTTATGAAAAAATAGGGATTGGGCTGGATCGCATGGAGGGAATCTTAACAGGGTGTTTTATACAAGATTTTGGAGGAATAAATTTTGGATGAGATTTGTTTGGTTTAAAGGGCTTTTTTGAAAAAAACTGCATCTTTATCTCCAACTTCTTTTTATCAGATCTTTATCTCGAAGCTTATCTGTTCGTCCGTGGCTCCGTGACAGCTACCTCTCTCTCTCTTTCTTTTCTATCACGCGGATGCCTGCCGGGAGCGTTGCGGCCGGCGGCGCGTGGCCTGCGTGGGCCTCCTCGTTACGAGGTCGAAGATCCATGTGGGGAGGGGGGCAATACCTTGGAAGCACACGGCCTCGTTGGCAGGGGTGTTGCGGCCTGGCTGTGCATGGCTCGCCGACGTTGGACGGGGCCGCAACGGGGAGCGCAGCTTGCGGCGAGCTTGGAGGCGCGTTGGGCCCGGTCTATCTAGATGCGGCGGTGGCGGCGTGGTACCCGCCCTGTCCAGCGATGGCGGCGGCCGGAGGTGGTTGAAGCGGTCCGGGAAGGGCGCAGATGCGAGGAGTGGAAGGTTTGAGGAGTCGGACGACTTCCTCGCGGCGGGGCTATCTTCCTTCTTCCTCCTCGTTGGTCGCGGGCGTGCCCGACCTTGCCATCCTCGAGATCTAGGTAGAGCGCTAGTCGCAGCGAGGTCAACAGGGAGGTAGGCGTTTGTCTTCCTGCCGCGATGGCTTCCTCTTTGGTGGCGCCTCTTTCTCCTTCCTCTACTCTTCTCCCTTCTCGGCCCTTCGATCTGTAATCCATCACCACCCCTTTCACCTCCCTCTCCTCCTCTTCGGTCGCTGCACCGCTGCTCGCTCGAGCTAGGAGAAGTTAATTAAACTATTGCTTGGTGTGTTTACATTTTTGGAAAAAATAGATGTTTTTTTAAAGTTTCAGTTTGGAGTTATTTGTTTTAAAGTATAGTGTTCCTTTAGTAAAATCTTGGACGTCAAGATTATTTCTCCAAGAAATTGGGAGCTCTTGCAGAATTATGTGGATTGCAATATCACTTTTTTAATACAAAGGTGTTTTTTTCTAGAATGCCAGCACTTGGTTGATTTGGAAGCGTTTTGAGATGTTTGGTTTATCGCTAGTTTTAGAAAAATAATTATCTGATTTGGATTTTAAATGAACCAACAGTGTAGAATTGAAGATTTAATGTTTATATGCAATTATTAGTAAAAATTAGGGGTTGCTAAAGAAGTGTTGCTACATGCAGTAGACATGCGACACGAATAAGTGGAACTGAGGAGTTTAGTTATGAAAAAATAGGGATTGGGCTGGATCGCATGGAGGGAATCTTAACAGGGTGTTATATACAAGATTTTGGAGGAATAAATTTTGGATGAGATTTGTTTGGTTTAAAGGGCTTTTTTGAAAAAAATTGCATCTTTATCTCCAACTTCTTTTAGCATATCTTTATCTCGAAGCTTATCTGTTCGTCCGTGGCTCCGTGACAGCTACCTCTCTCTCTTTCTTTTCTATCACGCGGATGCCTGCCGGGAGCGTTGCGGCCGGCGGCGCGTGGCCTGCGTGGGCCTCCTCGTTACGAGGTCGAAGATCCATGTGGGGAGGGGGGGCAATACCTTGGAAGCACACGGCCTCGCTGGCAGGGGTGTTGCGGCCTGGCTGTGCATGGCTCGCCGACGTTGGACGGGGCCGCAACGGGGAGCGCAGCCTGCGGCGAGCTTGGGGGCGCGTTGGGCCCGGTCTATCTAGATGCGGCAGTGGCGGCGTGGTACCCGCCCTGTCCAGTGATGGCGGCGGTCGGAGGTGGTTGAAGCGGTCCGGGAAGGGCGCAGATGCGAGGAGCGGAAGGTTTGAGGAGTCGGACGACTTCCTCGCGGCGGGGCTGTCTTCCTTCTTCCTCCTCGTTGGTCGCGGGCGTGCCCGACCTTTCCATCCTCGAGATCTAGGTAGAGCGCTAGTCGCAGCGAGGTCAACAGGGAGGTAGGCGTTTGTCTTCCTGCCGCGATGGCTTCCTCTTTGGTGGCGCCTCTTTCTCCTTCCTCTACTCTTCTCCCTTCTCGGCCCTTCGATCTGTAATCCGTCGCCACCCCTTTCTCCTCCCTCCCCTCCTCTTCGGTCGCTGCACCGCTGCTCGCTCGAGCTAGGAGAAGTTAATTAAACTATTGCTTGGTGTGTTTACATTTTTGGAAAAATAGATGTTTTTTTAAAGTTTCAGTTTGGAGTTATTTGTTTTAAAGTATAGTGTTCCTTTAGTAAAATCTTGGACGTCAAGATTATTTCTCCAAGAAATTGGGAGCTCTTGCAGAATTATGTGGATTGCAATATCACTTTTTTAATACAAAGGTGTTATTTTTTCTAGAATGCCAGCACTTGGTTGATTTGGAAGCGTTTTGAGATGTTTGGTTTATCGCTAGTTTTAGAAAAATAATTAACTGATTTGGATTTTAAATGAACCAACAGTGTAGAATTGAAGATTTAATGTTTATATGCAATTATTAGTAAAAATTAGGGGTTACTAAAGAAGTGTTGCTACATGCAGTAGACATGCGACACGAATAAGTGGAACTGAGGAGTTTAGTTATGAAAAAATAGGGATGGGGCTGGATCGCATGGACGGAATCTTAACAGGGTGTTTTATACAAGATTTTGGAGGAATAAATTTTGGATGAGATTTGTTTGGTTTAAAGGGCTTTTTTGAGAAAAATTGCATCTTTATCTCCAACTTCTTTTTAGCAGATCTTTATCTCAAAGCTTATCTGTTCGTCCGTGGCTCTGTGACAGCTACCTCTCTCTCTTTCTTTTCTATCACGCGGATGCCTGCCGGGAGCGTTGCGGCCGGCGGCGCGTGGCCTGCGTGGGCCTCCTCGTTACGAGGTCGAAGATCCATGTGGGGAGGGGGGGCAATACCTTGGAAGCACACGGCCTCGGCCGGGGGGGGTGTTGCGGCCTGGCCGTGCATGGCTCGCCGACGTTGGACGGGGCCGCAACGGGGGAGCGCGACTGCGGCAAGCTTGGAGGCGCGTTGGGCCCGATCTATCTAGATGCGGCAGAGGCGGCGTGGTACCCGCCCTGTCCAGCGATGGCGGCGGCCGGAGGTGGTTGAAGCGGTCCGGGAAGGGCGCAGATGCGAGGAGCGGAAGGTTTGAGGAGTCGGACGACTTCCTCGCGGCGGGGCTGTCTTCCTTCTTCCTCCTCGTCTGTCGCGGGTGTGCCCGACCTTGCCATCCTCGAGATCTAGGTAGAGCGCTAGTCGCAGCGAGGTCAACAGGGAGGTAGGCGTTTGTCTTCCTGCCGCGATGGCTTCCTCTTTGGTGGCGCCTCTTTCTCCTTCCTTTACTCTTCTCCCTTCTCGGCCCTTCGATCTGTAATCCGTCGCCTCCTCTTCGGTCGCTGCACCGCTGCTCGCTCGAGCCCTTTGCTCTATTTGCTGGATGATATCGAGAAAGGTCAGGGGCTTTTTTTGGTAAAAAACGCTACTAGCCCGATCCAAGCCGCCCACGCGCCTGATCCGACGGCCGAGAGCAGCCAGCGATGTGGCTACGCTGGCTGAGCTGGATATTGGCCAGGTTTCGTATGTAAAAGATATCCCGGCGTCCACCACGCCAACAGTTTTCGAGTAGCTTCCCTTCCCCACGGCGCCGCACAGGCGTTCCATGAGCCGGCCCACGGTCGCGTGGCGACACCACCACCCACAGCCGCAACCGCACCGGGGGCGCATGTGGGCCGCCTCCCAGGCCTTCCGCAGGCAGCTGGTCCTGCTCCGCTCCCTCCTCCCGCCGCCCCCCTCCCCCTGCTCCCCCGTCGCTAGCTGCTTCGCCCCGTCGCCCTCCCTCTCGAGTTCGAGCACCTCCAGCTCCATCCGGGCTAGCCACGCGATGGAGGCGACGGTGTACGAGGCGGACGCCGAGGCCGTCATCCACCGGATCACGCCGCCGCTCGACCGGGCCAGGCACAAGGGCCAGGCAGGTAACAGCTAAGCAAGGGCCGCAGCCGTCCGCCTCTCCTCCGTTTGCGCGGGCTGTATAACTGTATTGTTGGGTTCTGGTTCTGTGTAGCGTGTTTGGCTTGGTGTATTTTAGGCGGTTATGTATGCTGGTGCGCAGGCTCTGTGTTCGTTGAAATGCCCTGACGTGATGGATTGTGTTTGAGGAATGGTGGCGGATTTTTTTTTTTTGCTGTGAACTTGATGGGCCGATTGTTCGTAGACGGGATGATGTTGAGTCGGATTTAATGGAGGAAGTATTGGATTCTTGGGAGCAGGGTGGGCACCGGCAGCTTTGGTGAAATTTGGTATTTGGGAGTGAGGGCCACTTTACTTCACCAAATATTTACCAACTACCGTCACATCAATTTTCTTTCCACTGATTTGGAGTATTAAATGCAGATTAATGACAAAAACCCATTCCACGACTCCTACTCTAATTTTGAAGACGAATCTAACGAGACTAATTATGTCATGATTAGACAATGTTGTGCTACAGTAAACAGTCTCTAATGACGGATTAATTAGACTTAATAGATTCGTCTCCATTTGTGTAATTATTTTTATAAATAATATATATTTAATACTCCTAATAGACCTTAAGGGGATCCAAAAGTTTGGGTCCGCGAACTAAATGGACCCTGAATTCAAGCTTGTTTCGTTCGAAGGCTAAGTGCAGAAGCCCATCTCTGGTGGTATGGCGTCAATCTTTGTTTCTCTTGCCCATGTGCTGTGCGGTGAAGTTCTATGCCACTACAAGAGACTCATGGGTTTCCGTGACTTGTGTTATGCCCCTTTTGTGATGTAAAAATTGGGGTGACCTCGATTCAAAAAAGAAAAAGAAAAAGAAAAGAGAGACATGGGTTTGGGTAATAATGTTGAACTTGAGATTCCTGATGCATGTGGGGTTGTGAATTGCCTGATGGGTCTCGAATGAGTTTGAATTATTGGTTTAGTTTTTTTGCTTAGTTAGATTTTAAAACATTTATAATCTTGTCTAGTGACTTGACCTAACCATTACCTGAAAATAAGGGGTCGGCTAGGCAAACATGTTGCGCAAAAAGTACTAATTGAATTTCCATTTTTGGTGTTATTGTTGGTGATCTTTCTTATTAATTGACTGTAGAGTTTATAAGTATAACGTGATTTTAATCTACAACTGTAATTGTACAAACATGTGCAAAGTCCTATTTGTTGATCCCTCATTTGGGAGGCTTTCAGCTCGTTGTCGTCAATTTTTTAAAATTTTCTATTCCTATTTGGAGTCATTAATTTGGCAAAAAGTGTTTCAGTTGTTCACATCTTGAATAAAAATGTTGCTTGTGCAATCCAGTTAACTCTGGTGTGAAAATGAAAAATTCAATTTATAACAGCTGCTTTAGTAATATATAAATATGTTTTACAGGGAAGATAGCAGTAATTGGTGGATGTCGCGAATACACTGGGGCTCCATATTTTGCAGCTATCTCTGCCTTGAAAGTTGTCAGTATCTTCTTAATGTTTCAACACACGGATAACACACCAATGCAAATATTTTTCACATGATGTTGTTCAGGGTGCAGATCTTTCACATGTTTTCTGCACAAAAGATGCTGCAACCGTAATTAAGAGTTATAGTCCTGAGCTGATTGTGCATCCAATATTGGAGGAATCATATAGTGTGAGGTAACTTGAATTGTTTTTTTCCAAGCTTGTATACAATAAGTTTAATATTCATTAGGATCTCATTCCGTAAATAACTTTTTCAGAGAAGATGAACGAGCACCGGTTTCTTCTAAAATTCTCACTGAAGTTGCAAAGTGGATGGAGCGCTTTGATTGCATTGTCGTTGGTCCTGGGCTTGGAAGGGACTCATTTCTTCTGGTTTGTTTGCGCACATGTCATCTTTAAAAATATAATATGCACCTCTGTGACTCTGTCCCATTGAGTGTTATTTATTGGCTTATTGCAACCAGTGCAACTGTTTTTTTTTTGTGTTATCCTTGTATTTTGAACGCAGTAGGTTCAGTGATGTTGTACTTAGTTTTTTCGTGTTTCTTTAATTAAAGAAATATAATATTGGCCCATGAAAGAAAATGCACAAAACAAAAAAAAAGGGCGTACCTAGTGCCGTAGGCTTTCGCACTGTGTGAGGTCTGGGGGAGGTTATTAGCGGGAGGTCTTTCCCACACACCGTGTAACGTGTAGAGGCCACCGCTAGAACCTGTGACCTCTCGGTTCACAGGCAGCAAGCACTACCACTTGCACTATGCTGCCCTCTTAAAATGCACAAAACAAAATGATAATTTAATAATCTTTGTAACTGCAGTATCTTTGTAGATTTAGTAATGTAAGATGACAAGATAGCAAGAACCCTGTAATGGAGGTACTCGCTGCAAAGATTAGCAAACCTGTATATGTGGAACCTTATGTGAGGAATGGACAGAAGGGAATCCAGGACACAAATGGATACAAATAAATGAATCGCAAAGGAAACAAGAACGAACAACAATTCAGGCAACAACTAGTTGTAGTACTGAATGAATAAAGTTCAGAGGAGTCAGCAATCCAGGCGCCAAAGCCACCAGGGAGATGACGATGAACTACAACTACTTGCTAACCTAGAGTTTATCATACTCGATATCTTGTTCAATAACCTTACAGTCTCTTGACCACAACCTAAATAGCATGTCTGGGTCATAAAGCATAAAGACAGTTTAACAACCGAGTAATACTGTTTAGCGTCCGATTGCTGAGTAGTTCTGAAGGTACAAATATGGAGATGAAGTTGACGTGGCCCATTGTATGATGATCTGGCATCGGTAACTGAAGTCATTGAAGCGTTATCTTTGTTGCCAGCCTCCTCTTTCTGTGGCTAAGTTGTTGACTCTGACAAAACTGAATGGCTTCAGCATTGTGTTGCCTGACACCTTACTTGTTGCCCTGCTCTTTATGCATGGATTTCATGCCACATGGGCATGATTATTAGTCATGGGAGGTACATATTTCCAGTACATGGGATCGCTTGTTTCCATATAATTTTATAAGAAAAGTTCTGTTTGCTTAAATTTTGTGAGCACAGCTAAATACAGTATAATAATATCGAGATCTACCTGCTTTCTGATGTTTTGTCTTTACATGTCTTATTTTTAGGATTGTGTCAGTAATATTATGAAGCATGCAAGGCAGGCTAATATTCCTACTGTTGTGGATGGGGTACTAGTTGATGTTTTTTTTGGGTCTTTTTTCCGTTATCTTAAGTGATTACTCTATTGAAATTATATTACTGTGATATGTAGGATGGACTTTTTCTTATAACCAATAACCTTGGTCTTGTTGAAGGCAACCCTCTTGCCATTTTAACACCAAATGTATATGAGTACAAACGTCTTGTTCAGAAGGTGCTTAACTGTGATGTAAATGAGGAAAATGCTGCTGAGCAACTGACAATGCTTTGCCAAAAGTATGAACATAACATTTGTATCTCGTTTCTTAAATTCTTGATGTACTGTAACTAATGTTGTTTTGTGTATTCTGTAAGTTCAGGATTGGTGGTGTGACGATAATGCGGAAAGGAAAAGCAGATGTGATTAGTGATGGTAAAACAGGTATTATCGACAGCTACTTAACTCAAAGACTATAAATGTTGTGCACAAATACAATTTCACTAATTTTATTATATTTTCGTGGATTTGTTTTCTGAAGTGTCACAAGTGAGTACTTTCGGTTCCCCAAGGCGATGTGGTGGTCAAGGGGATATCCTTTCTGGAAGGTCTTCTATCATCTTAGTTGTTTATACTGGTTTTACTTTGAAATATTTGTAATAATTGTGTGATTGCAGTCCATTCAATAACTTGTGACTACTTCCTTCATTAAATTGAACACAATACAACTTTTACTGTGGCACATTTTGTAAAATCAATAGTAGGCTTTTTTAATCGTTACAACGTTGATGTTCACAATCATATGGTGCATGATAGCTGTATCATATCATTAAAAAAAGAAACTGACAACTATATGACGCATTTTCTTTTTGTTAAATATCTGTAATTTTAAGCATCCTAAAGTTAGTGTTACCTTTGGTTGTTTCCTAATATTGTTTGTTGGTAGCAGTGTTGCAGTATTTACATCATGGGCACAGCAGTTTATCTTGTCAAATGAACAACCAACTGGGAAGAGGTAATGCTGCATTCCTTCTGTTTCTGTTGGCCTCATCCATCTAAAATCAAAATTTCTGTTTCGTTCTCATGCAATGCAGAGTCAATCCCATGACCCTTGGGTGCGTTGCTGGCTCTCTATTGCTAAGGAAAGCCGCGTCACTTGCTTTCGAGGAAAACAAGCGATCAACCGTCACCACAGACATCATCGAGTTCTTGGGCAAAAGGTCTGTGAGCTTGCAGCACATCTTGAACAACCTGTACTTGAGTTCTTCGTTGTCATGTGCTCCACCTTTTGCCTTGCAGCTTGGAAGATATCTGCCCTGCTGAGCACTAGTTTTGGTTGGTACTTTATCATCATGCATTCGTAGCTCTAATAATGTTTATCAATGCATGTGGTCCTTGGACATCCATTTTCGTTGTACATTTTTGTCCAATGGGAATAGGGTGTTACAATGTCTGAATCCACTGTTCACCCAGTGTTGAGAACTTCAGAAAAATAAGGAATTTACTTTTTCTTGGAAGAAACTGGGGAAAGAGGGCGCTGAACTTGTGTGGCCAATATATGTGGTGGTTCTGAAGAGGTCATGCTTGGTAGGTATATTTTTCAACATAATGTGCTGGGTTTGTATTGGACAAAGTTCCAAGTATTTAACACACGGAAAAAGCTTGAGCTTTCCCAAATTTTTATTAGAAGAAAAATAGAATTGACCTTGTTTATAAGGAAAACCACGCCCAAATCATATAACTCTGGCCATAAACTGGACAACTCAACGGGGGTAGCATGAACTTCTTACTCAACTCCGGTCGATGACAACAAAGCGACAAATTCCATACACAACTAGGGAGATACCCATCGGGTTGGATCGGATCATCAACGCGCACTGATCAACTTAACTGAATTCGGGGTGCGCAACTTAACTGGGTGCGATCAACTTAACTGAATTCGGGGTGCGCAACTTAACTGAATTCGGTCAGATAAGGACATCGACACAAGCCTTGGATTCGACCTCAGCCTCCTCAACTCAATTGGTTAACCTAATTTTTCTTTTTTTCTTTATTTTCACCTATGTAACTTAAC
The DNA here is from genome assembly GCA_947561735.1 of Cenchrus americanus. Taxonomy (NCBI): domain Eukaryota; kingdom Viridiplantae; phylum Streptophyta; class Magnoliopsida; order Poales; family Poaceae; genus Cenchrus; species Cenchrus americanus. The sequence continues at coordinate 154,981,014 of OX387242.1, read as the reverse complement.
ACAGAACAACAAAGGAAAAACAAAGAAAAGATAGGAAGGGAAGAAGATGAAATTTTTTTCTTCCAATTTACAAATTTATATGGCGGTTTTGAAATTTATCAAAACTAGGTTGGCCGTCCATGGCAATTGGGGGCCTCCATGACGGACACACCTAACCGCCGTGGCCCACGGCGGCTAGGCCTAACCGCTGTGGGCCATGTCTGTTAGGCTCATTTTATTTATTTTTACTTTATTAAATTATAATAATCTAGTAGGAAAGTAAAAATAAAGTAAATTGAGTAATACTGATTCAATTATTACAACACAACCGCAATAGGACCCGGTTCTTATAGAACAATGTTACAGTACCAAGATTCAAACGAAATAGTAGTTCAAATATTACAGCATGACAGGAAAGACTACAACATCATACAAAATGACAAACTTCATCCATCATATAGCACGAAGGTTTAGCTTTCTTGGTAGCCTTTAGTCGGTGGATTAGCAATACATGGGTCTGCTGGTGGAGCATAAAGAAAAACCCAAGGAGGTTCCTCTCCTCTTGCACTGGCATATGCAGTTTTTCCTTGCAAATAATGATGCATGTCTGGTGGAGCATGAAGAGCAACCCAAGGAGGTTCCTCTCCTCTTGCAATGGCATATGCAATTTTTCCTTATAAATAACGAAGCATGTCAGTTCCCAACGTGCTCATTTTCTTCGGATCAGGTGTTGCATTTGTGTTTTTACCCTTGTGGTGTGAGCAATCACGATCACCACCACCATAACCATCCTCACCCCCTCCGACAGCAGCGGTAGACATCTCTAGTTACTGTTACACAAAATCTAAACTAATTGAACTAATTACACTATTCTAAACTAATTTAACTAATTACATAAAATAAATAAAGAGAGGAAACTTACCTAAGAGGGGGGAGCAGCCCGTGGGGAGAGGGAGGAGGCGGCAGGATCGGCCAGAACGGCAGGTGTCGTCGCCCTTTATATAAGCGTGACAGCCGCTGTCCGCCATGGCGGTTGGAACCCAAAGGTCGTGGATCGACAACAATGTGCGCGTAGTGCGAGAACGTACGTGTCCAAGATCCTCTTCGAGGACGGCGGACAGGAACGAGTGGTGCCTGCGGTCGACCTGAGCCTCCAACAACTCTGGCGTCACGTACGCGTCAGCTCGAGCCTGATAAAAATTAAATATACAATTAAAACCAGATAAAGTAATTTCGACATTTTTTAAACAAGATAAAGTAATTTTCTACAATTTCTAGAACATGCAAACTATTTTTCTACTTTCTCTACATTGTCTAAACCAGATAAAGTAAGTTTCTAGAATTTCTAAATAAGCTAAAGTAATTTTCTACAATTTCTAGAACAGATAAACTAATTTTCTACATTTTCTAAACAAGATAAAATATTATATATATTTCCTATACAAGATAAAGTAATTTTCTACGATTTCTGGAATAGATAAACTATTTTCCATATTCTCTACATTGTCTAAACCAGATAAAGTAATTTTCTAAAATTTCTAAACAAGCTAAAGTAATTTTTTACAATTTCTAGAACAGATGCACATTTTCTACATTTTCTAAAAACAATAAACTAATTTTCTAGACTTTCTAGATAAGATAAAGTAATTTTCTACAATTTATAGAATAGGTAACTATTTTTCTACATTCTCTACATTGTCTAAACCAGATAAAGTAATTTTCTATAATTTCTAAACAAACTAAAGTAATTTTCTACTATTTCTAGAACAGATAAACTAATTTTTCTACATTTTCTAAAACAAATAAAATATTTTTCTAGACTTTTTAAACAATATGAACGAATTTTCTATAATTTCTAAAACATGGAAACTATTTCTAAAATTATAAATAAAAAAGTAATTTTCTAAATTTCTAAATCTAAACTAATTTCTAAATTTTGTAACCTAAAAATTAATTTTCTACACTAATTAGACTATTCTAAACTAATTAAGTAAAGTAATTAAAGAGAAAAAACTTACATGAGAGAAAGAGGAGGGTGTGGAGGAGAGGGGGCGGCGACATGAGGGGTGGCGCAGACGGCGGCCGCTGTCGCCCTTTATATAAGGACGGCAGTTGCCGTCCGCCATGACGGTAAGAACCTTAGTGCCGTGGCACACGACGGTACGTTGCCGCGAGCCCACAGCCAGCAGCCGACCGTTGGAGGTAGCCCTACTGCCGTAGGCCACGGCGGTTGGCCCTATCCGCCGTGACCCACGGTGGTGGTGGTACAGTTTTGATAAATTTCAAAACGGTCGTATAAATTTACAAATTGGAATACAAAATATATAAAAAATTTGAGAATATGCTCTCACAAAAGCAAAACCGGAGCCGAAGCACCTCGCTAGAGAAACCTAGTCGCCAGAGGTCTAAGACAGGAGTCAAGACCCGCGTCGGGAAGCTCAACGTCGCCTTCAGGAAAAACATGACACCAAAGGCGCCCTCGACGTCGTCTAAGAAGGGATGGGTTTTCACTCGCATTGTCCCTGTGGTGCAAGAGACGACTGACGCCACCAGCCACACCACCGTGGTGTGGCTGATGGGCCATCGCACGCCCACAACCAACAACACCACCATGACGTCGTTGGCAAAAGACTGAACGACAGCTGTCGGCCATGCCACCACCGCACTGCCGACGTATCGCAACTGGAGATTTGCAGCTCAGAGCAACCCACCACCACAATGTCGCTAGTGTGCCGAAGTCGCTGCCAGCTGCGCCGTCATGACGCCACCAATACACCTCCTTACGCCGGTCATCCTCCGTTGTAACCGTCGACGAGCAGCCAAGCCGAACCACCATGGAGATGCAGGGTGGCCCCACACGCTGACCACAAGTCCGCATACCACCGCCGTAGAGGCCGTCCAAGCCAGCAGCGCTGCGACCCAGCAACCGCAGCTATGCCCAGCCAAGTGCCTCCCACACACACCACTAGGGGCCTACCGTGCACCAACCACACCCACTAGGGGCCTCAAGTGGTAGATCCAGTGGTCCAAATCACAATTTCGGCGAAGGCACGACCGAATCTGGCTGTCGGAGCTGTAGATGCCACCGCCATTGCTGCCACCAAAGAGAGCTCGAAGGGGGAGAAAGAGGAAAGGAGGAGGGTGGAAGACGGTTGAGGAGCCCCGCTGCCACCTTCCTTATCGCCGTGTAGGCCTCCCAGGACCGCTTGGGTGGCAGCGAGAAGGGGGCGGCGGCAGCACTGGCAGTTGGGTTCGCCCAAGCCGCCCCAGGAGGAGGGCCGTGGGCGTGCGCCCTTCTATCTTGGTATAAAATTCCAGGTATTTAAGATAGAAAACTTTGGTTATGAAACACTGATGGGGGTTGATGAAATGTTTTCAACAAATAGTAAAGTGTTTGTGCGACATGCACTTATTTTAGAAAATTCTTGAAATAATTTTGGATCATCAACTTGTCATTCTTATAATATTACTTATTATTTTAAATATTCAATTATTTTACTTCATTATCTACATTCCTAAAGAAAGAAGTTTAGCATTTTGAACAACATACAACATAGCATCACTCACAACACCAAGTTTACAACAATTTATTGCTTAGCCCAAGAAACGGACCACACTCAAGAATGGAACATTTATCTAATGTAGAAAGGAGAAATTATAACACATTGTTAACCTGGTTTGGCTTCTTATTAAAAACACCTATTCTTGGTGGCAGGAAGTACCTATGTGACATGTGTTATTGGATTTAGCTATAGCCTATACGGCTATTTTAGCACACAATAGCTCCTGGGAAAGAAACATTAGAGCTAAAGGAAGCAGTGTCACATAAAAAAAAGGCCACGATTCAGAATGCAAAATGAAAGTCTGTCCAATTCAATTAAAAAAGGTAAGAAGAAATTCAGTGACAATACCACTAATATATAACATATTTTGTACAGAAAATTCAAATAATTTGAATAAAGGGAATGGTGGCCCTGCTGTAAAGAAAACACTTTTTTAAAAAAATCTCATATAAATAAAAGAACATGTTTATAATTCTATAAATTAGAAAATAGATAATGGATCTGCCATGTGCTTACTTTCTCAGGCTAGCCAGATGCAACCTAAATGTAGTGATGTACTACTTTGTTGCTGTTTGTTGCTGTTTGGTACTGTTTTTGAATTAAATTAAAATAATTGCACTCCTAACCACTGCATTGCATCCCCCGTGTAGAAGTCCCCGACGGTAGCTATACGCTCGTGCCGGTTGACGAGGACGAGGGAGCAGGAGGAGACGTGCACTACGTGACCGTAGAGCAAGACTCGGGCCAAAGTCCGGAAGTTGGTGTGTCTGCTTGTGCTGACGAAGGCAAGCCCCGGTTTATTCATTAACCTATGTGTTTCTTGAACTTCTGAATTTATCTGTTATTTATGTGCGTTTACGTTCAGGAGTTGATTGAAACCCTAGTTGCATGATTCCTAAGTACCTATGATCTTTTACTAGCATGTTAGGACGCTAGTGGCTATGCTCTAAGGATCCGGTACAAGTCGAGTGATGTTCGTCACTCGCGAGAGTAGGATCTCCTTGATGGAATCACCTTATTGGTTAAATGGATAGCTCATGTGGTAAGAGCATGGGATTTGGGATCCGGTCCAATGGCTTCATTGGTTAAGTGTTTGAAAGTACTAAACACTTGTCGGAAATGGGTACGATAAGCCTAGTACCTAAATGAGGCGGTACGGGGTTTTACTATCACTACTCTTAGGGTTGCGGCCCCGGGCTCGCCACCCGAGTGCATGCGTGAGGCTGGGTGACCTTAGTGGCGTAGCCCAGATAAACCTTGTACTTAAGACTGTGAGCTATTATCCCCAAACCGAAGAATGACGGGAACCACATGGTTGGTGAACTCTTGGTGAGGACACCTCCCGTGTGTTTAGGTCCACATTGCAAGGTTATGAATCAATCGATTGTCGGACTCTCACCGTCATCTGAGACTGCTTACCCGACTGGCCATGGTATCCCTTTATGATGGAACTTTGTGAAGATTATTTCTTTGATTAATTGTTTATACAACTTTGGTTGCAATAGTTGCTTATCTAGTAATGATTACTTCTACTAGAACTTGAGCTAAAATGTGAAAGTAAGGATTCACTACTTAGTAGCTTTTTGGCAAACAAACCCACAAGCCAAAAGCCTTGCATGACTAGAGGTAAAGTCTTTCTTTTAGACGGGTAAGTCTTGCTGAGTATTAGTATACTCAGCCTTGCTTTATAAATGTTGTTCCCAGGTAATGCATGTGATGTGTGGCCCGGAGAACTTCCACCCGGCTGGGAGCTGAAATGGGTGGATGACGAAGAGTGATTGCATCATGGACAGACCTCCGATGATGTGATCGTACCGTTTAGTTATCTTCCGCTGTTTTCAATAAACTCTAAACCATTTACTTTCATGTCAAAGAACTATGTTTGTAATAATGAACCCTACGGGGATGTGATGGTCAATTTGTAAGGCACTCTGGACTCTCCTTCGTGGGAGTTTTAATGCATACGTTCGATCCTCTCTGTGATGTCAAGTGATTTACCGGGCATTAACCCAGCAACACTCAACGGGATGCTTCTTTATTATCGCTTAATGACCAAATGGAGTGGTTTAGGCGATAGTACGGAATTATCTCGGGTGGGGTTGTCACAGTTGGTACCAGAGCATCCATATGCACCGGAGTGATTAGATTAATACTAATCACATGATTTACAATAAAACTTGCCAAGATCGTCCCCTGATGATGATCTTGGCCAGGCCCAAGACAACGAGCTTGGCCTCGAATCCCTCCCCAAGCAAGATGTTTCTGGACTTGATGTCTCGGTGCAGCATGGACGGACGCCGGCCGTCACTATTGGAAAAACAAGCATTTGTACTGGTTGGTAACCCTCATTTGTACAGGGTATCCAACCGGTACAAAGCATCCGATACAAATGTGGGGAGACATTTGTACCAGCTAAGATACCTTGTACAAATGTTATCCCATGCGTCGTCTGTCAACCCCTCCATTTCCGCCGTCCCCGTATGTTCCTCCTTTTCTTTTTTCTCTTTTTTATTTTCCTTTTCTTTCTCTCTGTCACATAGATTCACAATCACACATGCATATTCTTAATCACTTATTCAGTCACATGGATCCACAAACAAACATTCACAACCACAGATCTTATAACACAAATCACAAAAATATATCAAATAATGCACTACGTCAAGAATCTGTGCAAAGAGAAGTGAGGAAAGGAGAAGAAGAGGAACCCTAGCACAAATCTTGGCTCACACCTCGCCGACACCCATGGTCGTGTATGCGCCGCGCCACCCCCGCCCGCGCCCGCCGGCGCCGCCGCCGCGCCTTGGCCTCACGACGACGGCTTAGCCCAACGCCACACCGGCCCCGCCCCACACCGGTGGCCTAGCCCCACGCCGGCCCCACCCCGCGCCGGCCTGGCGCCGTGCCAGCCCTGCCTTAAGCCCGTGGCCTGGCCTCGCACCGACCACATTCCGCGCCGCCGGCGGTCTGCGAAGAGAAAAGAGAGGTGAGATACGAGGAACTAGAGGATATATAGAGAGAGAGGGGTAAGAACAAAAGGATAAGGAAGAGGGGAAAACAAGATGAGCAGATTTTTTCTAAGTGACGGCTATCCATACGGCGCGCGGGTGCGATGCACATTTGTGCCGAGCTGAATGGTCACACCCAGTTTTAAAGGCAAAACCGAATGCATAGATCACGTGTGCGCAAGGATCAAGTTACACACACACAGTGACATTGTGAATACCAAAATCAGTGCCACACGAATAAAGAGTTATTACAAGACCATAGTCTTAAACGAAACATAAATAACGAGTTCTCGCAGCGGATAAAGTGCCTCCACAGACAACTGACTGAAGACACGCACACCTAGAACTCCTAGAAATCACTGGGGAAATCTTCAAAGTTCTCCCAGTCTGAGCAACAATCTGTGTGTTGGAGATACAAGAAAATAAACAAGCGTGAGCACGTGACGTACTCAACAAGGGGAAACAACATAACATGCAAGGCCATATGGTGGATGGCTAAGGTTCAAGCGGTTTAGCATTTTAGTGAGTCAAGTTTTATTAGCAACTTAGTTAGTAAGAGTATAAGTTCATACCAACCCAATTAATAAAGTATAAACATCATAAATAAGAATAAAACAACAATTTAACATTTAAATTCCATAATTTAGTCATGTGAGGGTCCAGGCCGCTCTTGACTGTGAGCACGACTAACTAGTTAGTTTGACACTCTGCAGAGGTTGTAAACTTTCACCACCAGCAGCGTAAAAGCTCCAAAGAACTTTGAACCCAACCATGCGGTGTTTGCAAGGCACCATACCACACTACCGAGGTGTGGTTGCATAGGGACGCTACATGGCCTTTACAAAGGTTCCCTAGCTAGTTATGACCCACAAGGCCCGGATCAGTTAGCAAGGTATAAAGTCCTCTAGCAGGTCGATACCCCACCATAAAAGAATAACTCACCCAGCCCCCTGCTAGAGCGAGTCTATACCCCACAGTACCACCGATCCCTTGTCCTTATCAGGTAGGACCATCCCAAGCTAAAGTTCCTAATTATTCAGCCAAGACCACTGCCCATTAGTTCTTGTGGTTGTACTGTTTTCCTGGGTGGTTCTCCATGTTTCGATTAACATAACAAAGTGATCTTGTAAAGTAAAACAACAATAGGCAGAACATAGAATATAAAAGTATCTAAGTTGATTAATACGATCCCAGTTAAGCATGCTAAGCCATAGCTACCATCAAGATTAAGGATATTAACCCGGTTACAAGGCAAAGGTTGTAAAAGACTAGGTATGATCCTTAATAGGTTCCCGTCAAAGTTAATGCAAGAAAGAAAAGTAAATACAGTGAATTAAATGCATGTTATGTAGGACAAGTGGGCATGCATCAAGGAAGACTTGCCTTCAACAAGACTCGGCTGCTCAAACTCTGGCACGTCTTGATCTTTAAAGCCTTTGAACGCTTCACTCTCTACGCTCCACAATAATTACATACAAGCAAACAACAAGAATAAATAAGAAACAATCATCAAACAGTGCTAACAGAACAAAACAGAGACATAAAACTGTTCTATGCTTCGAGACGATCGTGTGGATAAAATAGAACGCTAAAAACGGTGCTAAAACAACCAAGATATGCTTAGTTGAAGGTGCAAGGACTAAACTGTAAAGAACCCTAAAGATTCTGGGCCTAAACGTAACAAAATGACCTAACTGTAAAGAATCTACTACTGTTGAAGGGTATTTTTGTAAAATCCAAAAAGCTCAGGGGGTTTTCTGCAAAAATGCGAGGTCCTGCCGGTTTGACCGGTATTGACCCGGGCTGACTCGATCTGATCCGTTGGATCTAGATCTAACGGCTGGCAGCGGCGCTAACTCAAGCGGCGGCGGCGGATTGATCAGGACCGTCAGATCTTGATCCGGCGGCTGCACACGCATGCGAGTGCGCGGGGACGGCGACGGGCGGCGGCGGTGCGGCACGGGATCGAGCTAGGGGGCTCGGTTTCGTGCGCGAAGGCACCAGGGCGTAGCGCGCGAGGCCGTGAACCTATCTAGGGCGGCGCGGTCGCCTGGGAAGTGGCGGAGACGGCGGCGGCGGGCTCGACGAGGCGGCGCGGCACGACTGCGCAACTCCGGCGACGGTGTCTAGGCGCTACTGTCCACGAGGTCGACGACAAGCGGCACCGGTGGCATCCTCACCTTCTTGCGCAGCTCCGGGACAACTTCTCGACGGCGGAGCGGCAATGGCGGCAAAGAATGGCGGCGACGACGAGCTAGGGTTTCGGCGACTCGGGCGGGGGTGCTCCGGGGCGGCTAGGGTTCGGGTGGGGGACCCTAGGGGTTGCGGCGGGGGCTTAAATAGGCCGGGAGGCCACCTTGGCGTGTGGGCCACGCACGGGGAGGCGTGCGCGCGGCCGGCACGGGCGCGGAGTCGGACTCGAGCTCGAGTCCGGCTCGGCCACGACGCGGGGTTGGGGATGACACGGGGGCCCCACCTGTCAGCCGCTGCGTGCTCTGGAGAGGAGCGGTGGGCTGGAGGCGGCGGATTGGGCCGGCTGGGTTGCGCTATGGTGCTGGGCTGCGACGGCGCAAGTGAGCTAGAGTAAGCAGTAGGAGGGGTGCCGGCGGACTTCGGCTGTTGGGCTGGGCTAGAAAGGAAAGGATGCTAGAGAAAGGGTTTAATCTATTTATAAAAGGCACAAACAATTGAATTCAAATTAGAATTTGAATTCAAACAATCAAAAGCAATGCACCAGCATGAATGCAACAAATAATGCCTATAATTCATTTATTTTATTTTAGAAAAAAATCATATGCCTAAAAGAAATTAAAAACAACCTTATGATCCTTAAGAGCAAGATTAAAGGTTTCTAGCCAATTTTAATAAAAGCTAAAATTTGCAAAAATTAGTGTTATGAATTCAGCCCGGATATAAATGTCGCCACATTTATACTGGGTGGTGGCTCCACCCGGTACAAATGTGTTGGCCTCACATTTGTACCGGGCGGAGCCACCAATCGATACAAATGTGAGGCATTTGTATCGGGTGGGTTGAATCAGGCCCCGGTGAGCCTTTGTGAGAGGACATTTGTACAACCCATACAAATGCTATCATTTGTATCAGTGGCAAAAATACCCGGTACAAATGAAAAATTGGGCCTGGGATATATCTGCGATTCTCTAGTAGTGTGTGGTGCATGCACGCGAGGGCCACGCGACCATGTGTGGTTCGAGGACCGGTGGATGGTCGCTTCCTTGTGTGATGAGTGATTGACAACGTTGTGTGGACTGATTCTTGGCTAAGTATTGCAGGTGCACACTAGTACAAATGCTATCATCTATGACCATTACCTAGTGACGATGTCCTTTTTGGTCATAGAAGTTCTCTTTGCGGTGACGAAAAAAATATTTGGTCACAGAAGACTATTCTTTCTATGACGATATACAAATTTGGTCATAGTAGTTAATTCAACAGTGACGAATTGTTGAATTTGGTCACAGTTGACGAGTGAGGGGTGAGACGAATCTGCTGCATGCGGCCGGGCCCCGATGGGCTTGGCGGGCGGGCCGAGCGGGTCGCTGCATAATTTTTTTTCGAATTTATTTTTCAATGCGAAAACAATTCCAGTAAACACCAGAAAATGTTTTTAGAGCACGAAAAATACTCAAAAAATCACAAAAATTCCAGGAAAATTCCTAGAGATAGATTAAGACATGAACAATCCAAATAAAACATTTCGAGCTCATGAAAAAGATTTTAGAGCCTTCTAATAAATAGAAATAGATCAAGGAAAATGAGAATAAGTTCCAGAAAAATCCGGAAAATTCTCGAGAAAATTAGGACAGCTCCTAAATGCATTTTTTAAACCTTTTGCACTCAATAACCACTAGATGCATCGGCATGAATGCAACACACATAACTTTTATTCAATTTAGAAAATGAAACAATGGTTTTTTCCTATACTATATTCCCTGTAAAGAAAAATAAATGTTGGAAAATTTTTTAAAATTATGAGAAAATCGTTATTTAATTATTCTTTCCATTCACATCCTGAAATTGGAAATTTCAGGGTGTGACAATAGCTCATGAGCATTTTCACAATTAAAAACTCTGTTGAAAACGCCTACATATAGTGAGGACAAAATGTTACTCTTAGCAATCACATCAAATTGTTTTTCCTTCTTAGTACCATTTCTCATGCCCTTATGTCCTAGGAAACAATACATGTGGAGGTCGCTGCATAATTATATAGTTTTCAATGTATAATTCACCATATTTTGTCTCACACAACACGAAAAAATTATAAAAATTAAAATAATTGTCGAAAAAATGTAAGTTCTTGTGAGGGACTGTATTTTTGCTACAAATGACTACCAAAAAAATCTCAAGTCATTACAAAAAATATGTAGTCCAAATATAACAAGTCACTTGCATAGTTCCTTAAACTATGTGAGTGACTTGTTATATTTGAACTACATAATATCACCACTTCCTCAAATGGAAATTTGACCTACACAAAGTTTGTTAGTCTCGACAGGTTATGAAACTTTTGTGTTCAAAAGATTTTCATCCGAGTTCATTTCGTGTTTCGTTTAACTGAGTTTTGACCGAGTCAAACTTGGATTTTAAAATTTGAATTGCCCATGTTTTGTTGCATGAAGAAATGATTGAATCCAACACTATAACTTGATAAGTCATGATTTTAAAAATTTTTGGGAAGAAGAATCACCTCATGAGGGAGAACGACTAGTTACAAGTTTTAATCCGAGGAAAAAAGAAAAATCGATCAGTTCATTCCAGTTCGTCACGTGTTCATGAAGAAGGACCGATTTCTCTTTTTTCCTCGGATTAAAACTTGTAAACTGTTTTTCTTCCTCATACGAACTCCAAATCGGTTGATTCTTTTTCCTAAGTTTTTCTAAAATCGATATGTTTTACTCAGTGCCATTTGTTTGTATCTTAATTACTATTTCTTGATTGCTTTTCATACAACATATCTTTTCCAACTAAAAAGAGAATATAAAAAACATGTTTTTTCATAATAATTGCTAATATAACTTAATATTCTCTAATGTTATGGTCAACACAAGGTTGCATCCAAATTTGAGGTGCCCATGAGTAAGAAAGTATTTGAGTGTGTACAAACTTTGAAGTTTAAGTTGAGTTGTATGAAACAATGTGATGATCTAGTTAGTTTATGAACAATGTATACTCCAATTTTCATAAAATCTTATGAAACTTTTTTGTCAAGCTTGTACATTAATAAAATGATCCTATGCCAATTTACATAATTTTTTGATAAGTTGTATTTATTATTATCATTATTTTATAACAAGGTGACTAGTAGAAGTTTGAAATTTCCTACAAGCCAATTGAATTTTTCGTCAATCTCCTAGATGTGGCCTAGAATGGACCATAGGCGCCTAAATATAATTTTTTGAATGTTTTAAACTTATTAGATGCACATAAAGGTCAATTTTGAATTACTTTCGTTAAACACGTAGAAATTCATTTAAATATAGAAAATAGCAAATCCACTCGAAAAATCTTGAAACTCCTAGATGAAAACTTGTATCCATACTGTTATATATAGAAAATATATTTTATCTAAAGTTATCTAGTTTTGAATTTCAAATTTTCGGTTAAATGATGTCAAATTTTGAATTCCAAATTCAAATTATAGCCTAAAAAAGAAAAATAAAAAATTCTAGCACCTCCCGCGATGAGACTGGCCCATCAAAGAGGCCTGCTTGGCCCATGAGACCACATGTCGCCCTGAGCCACGTCAGCGATCCGCGTGCTCGCCCCTCCCATGCCGTCGGATCCCGCCGGCCCATTCGATCCAGGCCGTCCGCGCGGCCGCGTCCTCATCTCTTGTGCCAACCCTCTATCAACCCTAGTCTCCAGTGCCTCCTTTCTTCCGCATCGAGCTTGGCGGCGGCCAACCCTAGCCTCTCTCAACCTCGCTGCCTTCCACCCTCTCTCATACTTATCCCTCTCTCATCCTCCTCGCTGTCGCCGGCGCCGCGCGGGGTTCCGTGGGTTACCGCCCTTGGTACAGATCGCACCCGCCGGCACCCGCACCACCTCCTCCTACTGTTGCTGCTAGTGGTGGATCTCTTCTTGCTTCTCCTCCTCCGTCGCCTGTGCTCGCTTGTGGTCGGCGACATCCACATCCCTGACGACGACGGCTTGCTCCTCCCCCACCCCCACCCCCACCTCGAGCTCCTCCTCGTGCTACTGGTGCAGACCCGCAGTCCGGAGACCTCGCCCGCCCCGCCGCGACCGCGATGGTCTCGGCGGGCTTGGCGGCGGCGGCGTCGCCGTAGAGGAAGACGGCCACCGGGGAAGATGGCGACGACGAGGCCCACGAGCAACGGCGGCGCGGTGGGCCTGCGAGAGGGCGGCGGCTTGGCGGCGGCGGGGCGCAGAGGACGCAGGCTTGCGCCGGTGCTGCAACGCCGCCGCCGCCGCTGCTGCTGTTGATGCTGATGCCCAGAGGGATTTGGATGCTCTGCCGCAGCTCAGAAACCAAATTCAGCGGATCCCAAATCCAGAAGGGAAACTGGTTGTCTGACTGTTGGTGATGGATCTCTCTCTATTCCCTTTGTCTACCAGGAGTACGCCCCCTTCCCTTCACCTGTCTTCTCATTCCCACTGTCGTCGTGTCGTGCCTGCTCGCTGTGTCGATTCGAGTCCGTTTTCCTGTAGATCTGGTGTGGTGCCCCGCGAAATCCGAGTGGGAATGGGGGTCTGGGAGCACCCCAAGTGCGTGGATCTCGCAGTGGATAGTTTGATTTTGTGGGGTCAGGGGGGGTCTGGATCTATGTTTTCGTTTATACTGCCGGGTGCACGAAACGTCGTGATTCTGGTATTAGGCTTTTTCTCGATCTGCATCTGGGCAGTTGAATTGCGGTATTGATCTGGAGATTTGGAGGCAGCTGAAGTAGAGCGTTGTGTATGTGCCTGTTTTTAAGTTTCTTATTACTGCCACTTGTACTCCGATCTGGGGTTCCGATCTTGTAGTGATATGGTCAACAAAATTAGTGCTGTGAACTTGTATTGCTTATTCAGATTCTAAATTTACTAGGTACGTCAGTAATTTGGCAGTTGGAATTAGGGTGCATTTTATCAGATTGTTGCATGACAAGATGCCTGAGCTTGCTATCATATTTGGAATGCACAGTCTTGCTCATATATGATGTAGAAAATGTAATGGTTATTTTGTTTGGTATGTTCGACAGGAGTAGATGCAATGCAGAGTAGCCTTCAACACTAGGTTTTTTAGGCTGTTGCCGTCTTGCAGAAGTCCACGATTGCTCTCTGTGTTGTTTTGTTTGTTTCTGTTCAGAGTTGTATACGACCCTAACCTGAATTATGTAACGCAGTGGAGCACAAGGAAGAGTGGTTGGAGTGGCTTCTGTTCAAAGTCTGCGTTGAGGAGCAAAAGTTTGAGATCTTGTTCAATGCCTTATGCTCAAGTAATGATAAAATAGGATGCACAGGTGCACATATTCATTGCTTAAGCTGCTCATGATGAAAATATTGCTCTTTATCTAGTGAATTTTGCCATGCAGAAGGCATCTGCATGTAGTCATTTGCTATTTTATTTTCAGTTGAATTTAAATGGCAACAACATAACTTTCAGTGTTTGGTTTGGGTTTCTGTTTTTATTTTCTGTTCCGTGTGCATATTTAGGTTTCTGTTTTTTAATGTTACTTCCATAGTTCTAAATAAACTTGCTATAGATATGCTGTAGCTTTTTAGAGAGATGGTGCTAAGGCTATTGCTAACTTTCATCTATGGCTGCTAAGGACACTTTTAACTCTGCTAAAGATCACTATCTGTCTTACCCGCAAAATCTATTTAGCACTGCTAATACAATTTTTTCACTATGTTGGTTGATGATGCATATTTCTTCTCAGGTGAGTGGCACCACAGAGAGGCCGAGGCTGAGTGTTTTCCGCTCAAACAAGCATTTGTATGCTCAAGTCATCGATGATACAAAGTAATGCACTTTGGCTTCAGCTTCAACCATGCACAAGTCACTCTCCAAGGAATTGGAGTACTCAGCTGGGCAAACAATTGTAAGTTATCAGTACCTTTTATTTTGCTTGAGAAACTCTGATCTTGATTGAAATGCCAATAGATTCCAAAGACTAACAAAGGGTTTGTTTACTGCTCGTTGCCAGAGTTTGTTCAGATATGGTACTAGTTCGAATGTTGCATGACCATGATGATATTTGGACCCATATTTAAGGAGGTATGTCTGTCACCTGTATCCACTGTGGAACTGCTGCCTTCAGTTGCAGAGGGGGTTGTTGACAGAGTTTCTGCTGCCTAATCTTAGCTGTGTGTTTGTCTGGTGCTATCTGCCTCATTGATCTGATCACCTGTATTTAAGGATTGCGACTGTCTTATGATGAAGTTAATATAACGTTGTTCTTCTGTGATGAACTGTTATATTTTTGTCAAGGATCATATTATATTAGAACTAAGAACTATGAAATGTTTGTGTTAAGCAAGTGTCGTGTGAACTAGTGGATATATTAATTACCCGAGTTATGTTGTTACTGTTATGGTTTTGATATCCTTTCTCCTGTGGTGACTATTATGCACATTACCGTACTTTCTTTTATGCACATGTTTGTACTATCTGTAACATCAGAAAATCATTGATATTGCTAATATCTATAACTGTCCACCATCTGACTTCAAATTATTTGCATGTTATTTTAGAAGCAAGACAAAAATAAGGATGTGTCTCCCACTGTTAAATTCCTGCATTTTAGACCCTTTAGTGATGACAGAATGCAATGATATGCACCTGAAGTAATCTCCCTTTTATACAATGATATAGCAAGCTGATGATAAAATATGCACCTGAAGCAATCTCCCTGTCATGTAAGTTTTCCTGCTCTCTGTGTGCCTTTTCATATTCTCCAACTATAATACATTGGCTGCTGTAGTTTAACTAGTTTTTTGTGTTTGATTGATTTATTGAAGGAATGCCTTGACAGTAGCCCTTCTTTTTTGCAGGCCCTTGACCTTATAAGAGGCAAGAACTTCCTGGTGCTGATGGATTCTTGCTTGGAAGGTCATGTATCTAACTCTGATGGCAGGCTGCCATGGAATCTTTGAAGGATCAGCCTCTTCCTGGAAGTTTTGTTTTGCTGGAACTTGAAGACTTGTGCTGCTGTCAGATCTGAACTTGTCTTGTGTTCTGCTTAGTCGTATGTGTCTTCTGTGAACATGGTTGTGTCGTCTGTGAACATGGTTGTCTTGCGAGTCCAAAACATGTTTGTGTCGTCTGTTATATGCCTTGTGTCATATGAATATGTTATATATGCAGAAATTCCTGTCTCCTGTGAATTTTATGTGTATTGACAGTGAAACTGGAAAGAGACACGTGGTGCATTTAGAAGCAACCACGTGTCGCAACCACGTGTCGCAACCTGAATCAAACGCGTGGCCCAACCAAAAATGAAAAGGTGGCCCAACCAAAAATGACACGTGGACAAACCGCAGCGCGACACGTGGACAAACCAGAGTGCGACACGTGGACCATTCAGAGCTCGACACGTGGACAAACCGCAGCGCGACACGTGGCGCTGTGTCAAAGAGCCACGTCATCATATCCATGTCAGCACGCGCCTTGCCACGTCAGCAGCCAGCATGGGCCGTGCCACGTGGCATCCCCTTCCGTGACCAATTTCATGACCATTTGGCTTGGTCATATAAGAAATACACTTCTATGACGAAAAACGTGTTGGTCATGGAAAAGTTCCACTTCTATGACCAAAATGACCAATTGGTCATGGTAGACCAAATGTGACGGAGCTTCTGTGACCAATTCAATTTAGTCATAAGTTGGTCATAAAAAAGTGTTCCGTGACCAAATTTGCATGTACCGTGACCAAACCGTTTGGTCATTGATGTTGAGTACTGTACTAGTGTGCAGGTTGCGGCTTGACTCGTGTTGGTGCAGGTGAAGAACAAGCGCGAAAGGTCGTTGCCGGTGAGGCCTCCAGGTGTGGAGAAGACAAGTAGGCTTCGTTCGAGGGACCCGGTGGCCAGCGGGGTCAAGTGCGGGCCGCATGGTGGCATGAACAGCAAGATGAAGTCGTGGACGTTTTCTTGGTTGAGCCTCAAAACCAAGGTCGAGCCGGGACTACGTGGGAGCCAAGTCATGAGTGGAGATTGGCGGAGGCTACACCGAGTTCGCGGGGTTTCCGGTGGTTCACCAGAAAACCATTAGGTTCCTTGGTTGATCCACAAAGCCAAGACCGGAGAACCGAAGACGGAGGTGCAGCAGCACCAGACCGGTCTGACCAGTGGGGACCGGTCTGACCCGTGAGGAGCACCGGTCTGACCGGCATGCGACGACGCAGTCCGGAATCTTCGAAGTGGAGGACACGCGTCGGGATCGCATGGCTTGCGTCGAGGCTACGCAGGGTGCGGTCGCCGGGCAACCGTCCGATGGTGAAGACATCAAGAATTCCAAATCCGCCCTTGAGGGGCTTGTATCCCTAGTTAGTAGAGAAGGGCGTTTTAGACATTCAATTGCCTCCATATAACCCAAGAGGTGAGAGGATGGCAGCCAACTCTTGGAACCCTAGCTCATTACTTTTCCTATTTTCCACCTAATTTCCTTAGGTTTTCTTTAGGACTAGCAAGAGAGCTTCACGGAGAGATCTTGTTGAGAGGGACGGATGATCGAGCGGCTTGTAGACCTTGTACGAACCTTTGTTTCATGTATAGATGATTCGGCGTGGTTCCTCAAGGTTTGGATGTGTTTTCCCCGGTTGTTCTTTGTGGTGATTTTCGGAGCCCTCTCTCGGTGATTTCTTTGGGTTGTTTTCGGGACTTTTCTCTTGGGGATTTGATGGGGGAAATTTGTGGGAACCCTTCGTGGTTCTTTGGGCTGTGATTCCCCTCCCAAATTCGTGAGTAAAAGTGCTCGATTTTGGGGTTGCTTGAGTTCTTGGGTTGGAAGTGCTTTCGGTGGGATTTCTTCGATTCCTCCTCTTTGGACGAGATTTGGTGGGATAAAACTTGGCTATGGACTCCTCATGAGGTGTTCCTGATATCCCTAAAGTCTTGTTCAAGTCCGTGGAGTGATTCGAGAGATCGAGATTTGGATTTGGGGGAGTTGACCCGCAGTCTTGTTCATCCCGAGCCGCCCAGCTACACCGGTCGCCAGGTGCTCTTGACCGGTCGACCGGTGCGAGCCCTTGTAGGATTTTGCTCGGGTGAACGTCTTGGTGTGTTCGTTGTTGTCCCGTGTTGCCGCCGTTTCGAGTTTGGGTCCGTTTGGTGGTCGGTTGGCTCGTTTGGTGCCTTGGGGGCTTTCGAGCCGCCATCGGTCTGACCGGTGTGTCTCACCGGTCTGACCGGTGTAGAGCCACTTAGTGGAAGTTGCTCAGTTTCACCAGCAGGGACCGGTCTGACCGATGGTGCTCACCGGTCTGACCGGTTTGGGTCTGTAGACTCGAGGTTTGGTTTTTCCGCTGCGTTTCTCGGGTCGGAAGGTTGTGGTTTGGTTCCTAGGTCCAGTGGCACTCCAGTGGCTACGTGGGCTTGACCAACCTTGGTAGTGAGTCTGAGACGTGTGTTGGAAGCCGTGTTCATCTTGTTGGAGTTTCGATCTCCTTCGAGAAGAATTTTTATCGGCTCCCATTCACTCCCCCCCTCTCTGGTTCGCCGTATCGGTCCTTCAAGTGGTATCAGAGCCGGTTCAGGTCTTTGTTGACTCTAACCAGTCTAAGATCCAAGGATGGCGTACTAGGAACGGGGTTCGGGTCCTCCACACTTCGATGGCAAGAACTACTAGATGTGGAGCAAGCGAATGGGTGCGTTTCTCCGCGGAAAGGGTCAGATCCTTCGGGATGTCACGGTGGACACAGGCTATGTCCAGCCGGTTGATTTCCTTACTCCAGGATCGAGGGACAGCTTCGACGCCAACAATAAGGCGGTCGACTACTTGTTTCGTGCTTTGTGTCAGCCTGAGTTCGATCGGGTGCACACCGAGCACTTGGCTTGTAGGATTTGGGCGGTGTTGAAGGAGGCTCATGTTGGGAATGCCCAGGTTCAGGCACGGATGTATGCGACCTACCGAGAGAGTACGAGAACTTCACTCACCTCCCCGGTGAGTCCATCGATGCCTTGTTTCAGAGGTTCACGGTGGTGGTGAACAACATGAGGGCCAATGTGGACGTGCTCCCGTACGATGATCATGATAGAGCGGTCAAGCTCTTACACTCTTTGGATCGTACGATTTGGGGCGGAAAGTTCGAGGCCACTGTGGAGTCGGAGAAGTATGACACTCTGACGGTGAACGAGCTGTTCTCGAAGCTCAAGTCCGCTGAGGTGGATAGGGGCATGACTGCCAAGCTCGAGGGACCGACTGATTCCCATAGTCTTGCCCTCGTTGGTGGTTCCAAAGGAAAGGCTAACTCTAACCCATCCACCAGGATGTTCTCCTTTTCCTCTTTGATGTCTATGCTAGATGAGGAGTTTGATGACCTTGGAGAGGATGAGCTGGAGCTGTTGACGAGGCGGTTCGAGAGGTTGCACGAGAACCGCGTGAACATGAGGAGGAATACGAGGACTTGCTTCCAGTGCGGCAAGCCAGGACACTTCGTCGCCGACTGCCCAGAGAAGGCCGAGAACAAGGACAGCTACAAGCACAAGCCGAGGATGGACGGCAAGTACCGTTCGAGGCGCGACCACAAGAGCAAGCACAAGAACAAGTACAAGGATGAGCGATGATCGAGGAAGAAGGAGAGCCGAGGCAAGGCTCGAGTGATGGTTGGAGCGAGCGACGTCGACTCCAGTTCCGCGTACTCCACCTCGAGCTCGAGCAGCAGTGAAGACGAGGGAGATCGCCGCAAGAACAAGAAGTCGTCAAAGAACCTGAGCGGGCTGAGCTGCTTCACGAGAGATGGCTTCTGCACCATGGCGCTGAGCTCCGGGCAGAGCAAGAAGAGCACACGGAGCGACTCGGACTGCGAGTCCGACGATGAGGTGCGTGATGAACTTCCCTTCTTGCGCCGGGAGAATGAGAGGCTTGGCTCTTTGCTTGATAACCGTGATGACATGCTTAGAGAGGCCAAGAAAATGAGGAAAGAGCTTAGGGCTTCACTCGAGGATGCTAGGACTAGAGTGGCTGAGCTAGAGACACAGGTGCTTGATAGCAAGCTTGAGATTGATTCCCTTAAAGCTAGCCCTGTTGTTTCAGATGAGAATGATTGTCTTGATTGCTCCATATTCCTTGCCGATCTTGCTTTGTTTAAGGAGAAGCATGCCTCCAAGTGTGAGGAACTAGATGTGCTTAGGGTTGAAGTGGCCGAGCTTAAGTCTAGACCTCGCTTTGCTAGGTGCTTGCACTTCTTGCCCTGTTTTGCATGCTAAGATTGATGAGATGCATGCTTACACTAGTTCACTCGAGGCTAAATTGAAGGAACCCATGCCTACATCTTGCTCTACCTGTGAAATGCATGCATTGAAAAATTTGGAGCTTGCACATTATGTTGATCGTTTGCAGGATGAGAATGATGACTTGAGGAAGTTTATGGGTAGGTTGTCCGGTCATGAGCCTCAGTTGAGGATGATGATCGAGGCCTTTAAGAGGCAAGATGGTGAGGGACTTGGGGCAAACAAGGTTGGTGAGGGAAGTGGAGAGAATATCCAGGAGCCACCAAAAACCCACCACAAAAATGATTTCCCTCCAAAACCTAACCATCTTAGGAACCGACTAGACACAACCCCAGCTCCACCCGTGTTTCCTACACCCACAAATGACCTACAAAAGCCTATCAAGTTTGTGAGCACTTCGGGGAAAGTGTTCTTTGGGAAGGAGAGTGAGAAGGCTAGTGGTGAGAAACCGGTGGAGGGTTTGAGTGGAGAGAAACCAAGTGAGCAGCCACGTCCCAAGCCTAAGCCTAAGCTTGTGAGGTTCCATTGTGGCTATTGTGGGAGAGATGGCCATAAGGAGGAGTTTTGCTTCAAGAGGAAGTGTGAGGAGAGAATGGAAAAGGAGTGGGCTAACAAGGACAAGTACCACCCTTCTGATGGTGTACTTGAGCCTCGTATGCAGATGCCCAGGGGCAAGGCGAGTGTGAGGACAGTTCGGGCTTGGGGAGAGCGGAAGGCTGTTGGAGGCGATGCTGCCCAGGTCACACCGGTCAGACCGGTGTGGGGCACCGGTCAGACCGGTGCGGGCACGGACGACAGGTGTTCGGGTTTCGAGCTCGTACAGGTGCGAGGGTTGTTTCTGGTGGTCGTGGTTCTGGTGGTTGGGCTGGAAAGGGTGCAGGTGATCAGTTTACTAGGCGTTCTCCTCCTCGTGCTCAATACGGGGATCGGAGGAGTCGTGGCTTTGAGTTGGAGAGGAAGGACGTTCCACGGGCTTTCTTGTGTGGATTTGGTCCTCCTCCAGGCAGAGAGGGGTGGTTCCCTCAGGGTGGTTACCGTGGTGGTGTTTGTGGAGGTAGCTTTGGTAGAAGAGATGCTTTGGTTGGTGCTAACCCCACTTTCGAGCAAATGGCTCGGCACTGGTTTTCCTCCTTTGGTACTAACCCCAGGTCTTTGAGTCATTTGTTCGCTCACGTGCTTATTTTTGAATTTCAGGTGGGAGATTTGAAGAACATTTGGTTGATTGACTCCGGTTGCTCGAGGCATATGACCGGAGACAGGGGGTGGTTCTCAAGTCTCGTCCCGGTGGTGACGAAGAGGTACATCACTTTTGGGGACAATGGGCGTGGGCGTGTGCTTTCAGAAGGTGAGATAAAAGTGAGTGACAAGATCACTCTGAGGCATGTTGCTCTTGTTCAATCGCTGGGGTACAATTTGCTTTCTGTGTCCCAGTTGTTGGATGAGGGCTTTGAGGTGTTGTTTCGGCCTGGTGGTTCTCGGATTGTGGACTCTCGAGGGGACCTTGTTTGTATGGTCGTTCCCGAGGGTCAGGTGTTTCGTGCTGATTTTTCTCAGTCTTCGGGTGTGGAGCGTTGTTTCTTGGCTGGTTCTTCGAGTGAGTTGTGGAGGTGGCATAGGAAGTTGGGTCACTTGAGCTTTGACCTTTTGTCTCGCTTGAGTAAACTCAATTTGGTCCGAGGATTGCCACGGTTGAGGCTTGAGAAAGAGTTGGTTTGTGCGCCGTGTAGGCATGCCAAGATGGTGGCCTCTTCTCACCCGCCTCTCACCGATGTGATGACTGAGCGTCCATGCGAGCTGCTCCATATGGACCTTGTTGGCCCAGCTCATGTGCGATCTGCGGGTGGGAAGTGGTATGTCCTTGTTGTGGTGGACGACTATTCACGGTATGCGTGGGTGTTTTTTCTCGAGGAGAAGGGGGAGACGTTTGGTTTTGTTCGAGATCTAGCCTTGAGGTTGAGGAACGAGAGGCACGGAGATGCCATACGAGCTATCCGCAGTGATAATGGCTCGGAATTCAGGAACTCTCGTTTTGAAACCTTTTGCCATGACTTGGGTCTTGAGCACCAGTTTTCGAGTCCGTATACGCCTCCCCAGAATGGTGTTGTGGAAAGGAAGAACAAGACCTTGTGCGAGATGGCTCGGACGATGCTTGATGAGCATAGGACTCCGAGGAGGTATTGGGCTGAGGGGGTGAATTTTCCGCGTGCTATGTGTTGAACAGGATATACCTCAGAGTGCACAAGAAGAAGACATGCTATGAGCTGATGCATGGTCGCACACCCAAGGTGAGTCACTTCCATGTCTTTGGTTGCAACTGTTTCATTCTGAAGAAAGGCAGGAAGTTGGATAAGTTTGAGGCTAGGTCTGTCGATGGCATTTTCTTTGGTTATGCATCTCATTCTAGAGCATATCGTGTGCTCAATCTTGAAACTAACCAAATCGTGGAGACTTGCGAGGTAACCTTCGACGAGACAGAGCCACGTAGTCTGCTTGTCTTTGAGTGTGCAGGTGATGATGAGCTTGGCGAGGAGATTTTTCAGGAGGAGGAGCATGAACATGGTGATGATGAAGATGGTGGTGCGGTGCCCCCGGCTGAACATGTACCCACTACTTCGACTACGATGATGGATGGACCCTCTGCTACACCTACGACGACAAATCAAGAACGAGGAGAAGCTGATGTTGAGGGGGAGGTAGCTTCGAGGCGAGAACCTCCCCGGCGAGTTCAAGTGGATCACCCAGCTTCGAGGATCATCGGCGACATGAATGAACGCACTACACGATCGAGGGTTCGAAACAATTCCCATTTTGCTCATGCTGCGTTTGTTGCTTCTTTTGAGCCCAAAGACATTGGACACGCACTATCTGATCACAATTGGGTTAATTCGATGCATGAGGAGTTGGAGAACTTTGAGAGGAATCAGGTGTGGGAGTTGGTTGACCCTCCCCCGGGGTGTAAGCCGATTGGTACAAAGTGGGTGTGGAAAAACAAAGAGGGAGAGAAGGGTGAGGTTGTGAGGAACAAGTCGAGACTTGTTGCTCAAGGGTTCGGTCGGGAAGGAGGGGATTGACTACGAGGAGACCTTTGCTCCCGTAGCCCGTTTGGAGGCGATTAGGATCCTTCTAGCCTTTTCCGTGGCTAAAGGGTTCAAGTTGCACCAAATGGATGTGAAGAGTGCTTTCCGAATGGTGTCTTTGGAGGAAGAAGTGTATGTGAGGCGACCTCCGGGGTTTGAGAGTGAGAAGTACCCCCACCGGTGTACAAGTTGAGGAAGGCGCCGTATGGGTTGAAGCGGGCGCCTAGAGCTTGGTATGGCGAGGTTGAGGGGGTTCTTGTTTGAGAGAGGTTTTGAGATGGGGAAGGTCGATCGGACCTTGTTTTTTTGGCGAGGCGGGGCGAGAGATATCCTGATTGTGTAGGTGTACGTGGATGATATTGTCTTTGGTGGCTCGTCTAACTCTCTTGTTGCAAGGTTTGCAGATGATATGAGCAGGGAATTTGAGATGAGCATGATGGGCGAGTTGCAGTTCTTCCTCGGTCTACAAATCAAGCAATCAAAGGAAGGAACATTTGTGCACCAGGCTAAGTACACCAAGGACATTGTACGGAAGTTCAAGATGGAGGACTCCAAGGCTATGACGCCGCCGATGAGTACGACTACAGCTCTTGATGCGGACGAGGAAGGTGAACACATGGATAAGAAGGAGTACCGGAGCATGATCGGGTCACTCCTCTACTTGACGGCGACGAGGCCGGACATACAGTTCTCGGTGTGTCTGTGTGCTCGTTTTCAAGCCTCTCCGAGGACTTCGCATTGGCAAGCGGTGAAGGGAATTTTCAGGTACTTGCGTCACACTCCCGACTTCGGCCTTTGGTACTCCGCGTCCTCTTCTTTGGCGCTTCATGGTTTTTCAGACGCGGATTTTGCCGGGAGTCGGTTGGATAGGAAGTCCACTTCTGGGACTTGCCAGTTTTTGGGTTCTTCTTTGGTGTCTTGGTCTTCCCGCAAGCAGTCGAGTGTTGCTCAATCCACGACCGAGGCCGAGTATGTGGCCGCTGCTAGTTGTTGCTCTCAGCTCCTTTGGATCACCTACACCATGAGTGACTTTGGTGAGGAGTATACCCATGTCCCACTTCAATGTGATAGCACCAGTGTGTTGACGGTTAATAGTTGTATCAAAGTTCGTTTGTGACTTGCAAGCGGACAAGTCTCCCGTCGTAGTCAAGGGACCCTTCTTCCCTCGAGTGGTGAACCCAAGGTATCGAATCCGTGGAACAATGTGCAACGCAAGGATTCAATCTAGTAAAGCAAGGTAAAGCTATCTAATGAAGACAAGTTGCATCTAATCTACTAACTCATAAAGAAAACGAATCTAATCTAATCTACTAAAGAGGTAACAAGAGAAAGCAAGAGATAACCAATCTAGAAAATGTAGATCATGCTTATGTTGTAGCTCCAAACAAGATAGATGAAGATAGAAAAGCGAATCTCATTAAAAGCATCTTTAAATCGTGGCCTTCCCATCCGACTCCGAAAACATCCGCCTTTCGAGACCCCCGTTCTGTCACAACGTATCCCTATTCATGCGGGGAGCTTAGGGCGAGTTCGATAGAACAAGTTGAAATCACTTGGCCGGTCCGCATGCACCTCTAGCCACCGTGGCTACAAGAGCACCCTATGTAATCTAGCTATAGACTAGATCGTAGAAGAAGCAAAACCAAGAAGAAATCAAAATCATCGAGAAGGCACTTAATCGCTAGAAATCGGATTCACTTACAAACTTCACCATGAATGATTACATGAACAAGATCACCACCGGGGCCCTCCCTCGATCTTGATCCTCGCTCCGAGCTCCGACGTGGTCTTCCATGCAAGGTTCCCACGTCGGCCGGGGAAACCCTAGACAACTAGCACGACCCTCATCTCCAAGTTGGTGTCCCTCAAGCTTCTCTCGCTCCTCGGCGGCGGATTACGACTTCGGTTCGCGTGGCTCTCGGTCGGGGGGCTATTTATAGCCCGAGAAGCAATTAGGTCAAAGGAGAGGCCGATTGGGCCCCGAATTGGGCCGGGCCGGCCGGCCGGGCCGGCCGCCCGGGCCCACTCGGCCCATCCCGCGGCCGCTTCGCCGTGTTGCTTCCCACGTCTTCTAGATGTTCTCCCCTTTTGCATGTGGGCCCTTGACGTCGGTTTCTCTCCGAATTGGACTCAACTCCTTGTCTTGCAAGATTCAACACTTTTCTGGTTCAGTCCTCGGAGTTTATCATCTTCTCGGGCTTGGTCCTTGGGCTCTTGGAGTCATGTTCACTTCATTGCTTGACTTGTATCGGGCTTCAAGGTCTTGTCATGAGGTGCTTAATGAACTTATCCCGGAAGTCTTGCTTTCAACGTTAAAACCCTGCGTAAACACATAACTCCAAAACCAACATGCACAAGTGAAATTGTTATACCACGGGGGTTAGTACCAATGAATAAGATACAAAAGTCATGCCAACACCGAAGGTAAACTCATGGCTAGGTTGACGGATTTTCACCGTCAACATCTCCCCCATGCTTAAACCTTGCTCTTGATCATACATGAAAAAAAACATAATGCTCTCAAAAGTTTAATTCGTTTAAGTTCCATAATGTACTAGCCTTCACCTCTACGGAGGGTAGATTCTTATTAAGCTTATCCCACAAGTATTAACATGCTCACAAAGTTTAAATAGACCTCAGAATTTTTGAAATAAAGAACGAGATAAAGAAAAGAGCTAAACCAAATTCACAAATTTAAATCATCTTGTATATTGCTCATGAACTCTCATCTCACTTGTCTCTCAAGCCTATATATTCTACTCCTTTCCCTCTCATATATATATATGTGTGGTAGGCTTTATATGGAGCTTTGGGAAAGTTTAGTCCTAACAAGATTTTATAAATGAGGTGTTGTCAAAACAAGACAAGCTTCTCATGGTCTTACCGAGACTCGTCAAAAAGGTCATTGGAAAATAATGTTAAGTCAAGGAGGGGAAAGAGAAAAATACACACACTTTTAGATGAGTGGACATGTGCAAATGGCAAAGAGTGATCCCGAGGCACAAAGGAAGTCCTCGTTATCGGATTGCACATGGTTGGAAAATGAGAATGGATCTTTTAAACTTGAAGCCTTGAATGCACTTTTAGAGAACCGGGGAGTTCACTTTACGCACATATTTTTTTTTCTTTCTCATATTTCTCATTCTTTTCTTTCTTTCTTTCTTTCTTTCATTCATTATATATATATTTTTTTACCTTGAAAGTCATGAATATCGCTGGATTTTTTTCTTTCATCATCATTTTTTTTAAAATATTCCCCTTTTAACTCTAAAACTGCACCGTACCTACCCCCTCCCCCATGCTTAGACGTTGCTCGTCCTCGAGCAAAGAGGCGAAAAATAAGGTAGGTACCGGAGTATTTTTCCTTGGAGAGATACTTGAAATTTTCAATGTTGGCACCGTCTTGCGATCTTCCTTGAATTGATGATCCATTCTCAACAATAGGTTGTGGTCAAGGAGGTAATCACAAAAGATGATATTTGGTTTAAGGGTGGATATCCGGCGAGGTTTGTGAAATCTCCGATGTGGGGATACACAATGCACGGATAAAAGGCTAGCAAAAAGATAGATACGCAAAAACGGAATGACCAGCTTCTTAGTCTCGGGCCAGAGAAATCATGGCCTGCAATAACTCACTCAAAAATAAATCTTGTACACTAAAGTTTATGCACTCAAATATATATAAGGCTCGGATAGGTTGAGCAACACACAAGTGATATTTGTGACAAGGTTAGCAATATTTTTGAGCATAAAAGACATCTTTAATCTATTCATAACTTGAGAGCACATAAAACACTATGGGTCTTTATTTTAATCATAACCTCCGCTGAAGATTAAGCTAGCATTTAGATAATTTCAGATTTGTATTTTTAAGAGAGCACTAGTTCAAACATGCATAAATCAATTACAAAGATAAACAAAGCGGCAATTATAATCATATATCATCATGGCACAAACTTTGTAACTTTACCAAAGGTAAAAACTTGGTGGCGACATTATTCATGATGAAAATAAACACTAAGATACATGCTGAAAAAATTAAACTAACACACTTTCTGAAATTTAAATAAAAAAACTGAAAACACTACGCATACATAGGCGCAAACAAGCTGAAAATTAAAGAAAAGGGGGTAAAGAAAAGATAACTAAAGCTCCTCCTCTCTCTAATCTTCCACCGGTGGTTGATATTGATAGTCTTTGTTGTTGTACCCTTACTTGTAATAGGAATGCGCCTCTCCTCCTATGAATTGTCTGACGGTGCTAGGTGAAGGTGTCCAAGCACATAAACGACGTTTGCATTTCCTTCACCCATTTGGTTTGCATTGGTTTGGATGGCTGCAATAATTTGCATGTTCCTTGCAGCGTATCCTCCAATGGTGGCCACATTTTGTTGTGGTTGAGGAAGGTGTGCATAGGGCTCCGCAAAGGCTACGTTGGGCACCGCAAAAAATGGTGGGGGTATGGCCGCACCACTCCCCCATGCTTGCATTGGTACACCACCGTAGTAACTCGGCGCGCCGGGGGTTCCTCCCAATGGTGGGACATAATTTTGTTGTGCACCTCCTTCTTGGGTTGTGGAAAAACCTTCTCCTAATCCTTCTCTATTATTTTTTTTCTTCGCCGGCACAAGAAGTCCTTCCTCTAACCGATCTTCTTCCCCTCAAGAAAAGTCTTAATCTTCTATCCGGAAGGGCAAATTCACCTAGGCCACTTGTAAGCGTCCTCTCTCATCTTCACTCTTATATTTTCCTTTCTTCATATATTCCTAGGGAAGTCCGGGTAGGAGATGATTTGGGTTCCTTGTAATACCCGGTTTTAAAGAGATAGCCAATATGGAGAGGTAACACCCCGAACCAATATCTTCCGAACTCGATGTTGCAACAACACCACCGGTTGATCATAGGTGAGTGGGGTCTATTGGCCACTTAGCAATCAAAGCCGAGTAAAGCCAATTCAACTCCGTGTTGGTTATCTTTGTCTCTCTTGTTCTCCCAAAAATCCACTTGCACAAGAGTGACACACTTGGATAATGGGTTCCGGATAGTATTTTTTTTCGTTGATGGTCTCTTCCGTGATCATACTCCAAAAGCCTTCCCATGTGCCTTCATGCACATACTTGTTCCGGAGCTCCCTTTTAAAAATAGGAGACACTCGCCCATGGGTCTACGATACTAGACATGCAATCGTTTCGAACATGAAAACCAATCTGATCTATCGGGGATTGTGTTGAATGGATCCAAGGAAGCAGTGGAGCCCTTACTCCCTTTACGGCATGGTTGCTAGCCTTAAGCATTAAAGTATTTTCAACACAAGATGATAGATAGATAATCCAACAAAGTGTGATTACATCTCAAGATCGATTGAAACCCATGGATGAAAGGAGATTACCCCATCAAGGTGCTAGAAATAGCATCGTTGATCAAGGTTACCCTTCCGACGGTGTCTTCCTTCTTCTCCACTTGTGGGCTCCCTCCAACGGAATGAGAGACTCAGCACTCCTTCATCAAGGGTGTGCGCCATGGTCATAGGAATTTCCTAGGCGAATCCCTTGTGGGTGTTTGCCGACACTCCGTTAGAGAATTGCACCGGTGTCCCGTGTGAAACCCAATATGTGGAGAGCTTGGTCGTCGATGTCGACGTTCGCTACAAGCCTCTACTTAAGGCGAGCGAGCTTCTTCTCCTCCTCCGTCATGATGACATACCCCTCGGAATACCGCGGAGCATATGGAGGTGGAGCGGATGATCGTGTCAAGTGGCGAGGTTGGACGAGCGGCTCCTCCATATGTTATTGAAGTTTGGTAAACCTAATAAACGAGTTTCGTGTGGCCCTCATGCCACCAAGGAGAAGAGTGGTTCCTCCTCGGCGGTGCCGTGTCCTCCTCCATACTCCAAGGAAACTCGGAAACCGAGTGCCTCCTCGAAGAGGTTGTCGATGATGGCTTAGACGACGATGATCCCTTCTTCTTCGGTGAAAAGACTTGTAGTTTTCTTCCTTGATTGCGGCACTCTCCCTCACAAATATATATCCGGGGTTTTCACCCGGTAACAAGGTACACAAATATTATTTTGGAGTCTGGACTTGGAGTGGATTAAGGATGTGATTTGTTGCACGAAACAAACGCGGTGGATGGCTAAGTCTAAGGTGATTCCGGCCTACAAACTAGAGCACACGAACAAAGAGTTGGATGAAAGACTTACCTCTCTCCTCCTCTTGGCTCGGTTCTTCTCTAGTGCACTCATGTTGCTTCGTGATCGCGTACACCTTCCAAATGTTCCCGTCCACTCCTTCGCTTGCTTTATTGCTCCTTCCACTTGACGTGTTCGCTTGATTCACTTCCATACTCCCTTGCCTCACATGCATCCATGATATTCCTACAAAACAAAGCTTCGGCTGCCCCCCATGCTTGTACTTTGCATGTGCTTTAAATATGTTGGAGGGGCATCCCGTGATGTATCATGGTGCATGCATGGTTAGGTTAACTAGAATGCCTCCCTTTAAGTGTGTTTAAGGCTAAGCACTCCTCTAATTTCGAAATTTAAAAATATTTTTCAGAGCCATGCAAGAGCTCAAGCATAAATTTAGAGAAGTTTTTAAACCATTAAAAACAAATGTAAGTCGAAAATATTTTTCGACTACGTCGATTTCGGTCTCACCGGTATAGTTTGCCTTCATTAGTTGAGAGCAAGCTTTTCTCGGCTTGATCATGGGGGCATAGGTTTAGGTCCTAATTTTGATTAGATGAGAGAGATTTTGAATGAAATAAAATTAAGTGAGGCTTAGAAAAATTCTAATCTTAGAGAAACCAAGGATATGGATTTTTAAACCAACCAAAAATCAAGATTCTAGGTTCACGCGAGTCCTACCACATGCTGAAATTTAAATAACATCTAGATACAAGTCGTGGCTCTACTCGAGTGTTTTTAGCATGAAAAACAAGTCAACCACAGCACCATAATGAGGGTGAAGGGTTGAGTTAGGTTCTGAAATTTTTTTTTGGTTTTGGTTGTGGTTTCTCGAAAAAGAAGCAAACAATCACATAGGATGGTTCATGTAAAGGGTTTATGATCAAGCAAAATATTCAACCAATAATTATGTCTCTAATATTGTTCAACCATTCTAAGTCTAAGGTTTTGCGTAGTAAAATTCAAAACTGAATTATAAAGACTCGAAAAACCTGGAATCGGGTTGTCCTCCCGTAGCTTATTCTTGACTCGACGAAACGGGTTGCCTCCCCGCCTAGCGCTTCGTTTATAGTCCATGGCTAGACTTCTTCACTTGATTACTCCGGATCAACGCTCTTTGCGGGCGTTGCAATCTTGGGTACCCACTTTGGCTTAGTCAATTTTTTTTGGTCTTCACAGTCGGCTTTGTCCTTTGGTCTTGACGGATGCAACATCTTCCTTGTGGCTCGGCATCTCGAACTCCGGTCCTTCGGTCGTGATCTTCATGGTCTCTAGTGTGATCCTTCATCTCTCCCGAATGAGTTTGAGTAGCCTTCGCCGTCTTGGGACCTTGGAGTTGTCTCGGATATTCTTCTTTGTTACCCATCGGGCGCCGGCAAGTTGTCCCACTTGCGTCTAGCATCTTCATCATGATGAACACTTCGCATGTGGATCTTGCCTTGGCAGCCTTTAGGTGTTGAGCTTCTTTCTCCATCTCCATCTTCTCCATCCTCCTCTTAAGTAAACCGATATGCCACTCAAGGAATCTGGCTCGTATGCATTCAGCTCTCGCAATCGTCATGCAAAGTTGAGACCTTGATCTTGAACGGCCTCCCGGCGTCTTGAAGGTTTATGATAGGTAGATCAACGATGTCCGGGGTGCGTAGCACTCCGGTGGTTGTGGTTGATCTTCCTTTGGACTTGGAGGTGGTGATTCCCTTGGAGATTTTGACGGTCCTTCGAGCTTGTGTTGCACGTCACCTTTGCCTGTAAAGTTTTCCTGGATCATCCAGAAAAAAGTTTTGGGTTTCTTGGAGAGGTAGCCAACCATCTCCGGTTAGGGTTAGTGATAAAACAAAAATCTAACAAAAGAAAAATTGGGATTAATCAAAACTAGATTAGATTGACTCTTTTTTTTCTTTTCAAGGATGATCAAACATAAGAGATGCAAAAGAAAATCAAAAAGAAAAACTGAAAGGTAAGCGATACTAGATCGGATCTTGATTGCTTGTTCCCCGGCAACGGCGCCAGAAAAAGGGGCTTGTTGACGGTTAATAGTTGTATCAAAGTTCGTTTGTGACTTGCAAGCGGACAAGTCTCCCGTCGTAGTCAAGGGACCCTTCTTCCCTCGAGTGGTGAACCCAAGGTATCGAATCCGTGGAACAATGTGCAACGCAAGGATTCAATCTAGTAAAGCAAGGTAAAGCTATCTAATGAAGACAAGTTGCATCTAATCTACTAACTGATAAAGAAAACGAATCTAATCTAATCTACTAAAGTGGTAACAAGAGAAAGCAAGAGATAACCAATCTAGAAAATCTAGATCATGCTTATGTTGTAGCTCCAAACAAGATAGATGAAGATAGAAAAGCGAATCTCATTAAAAGCATCTTTAAATCGTGGCCTTCCCATCCGACTCCGAAAACATCCGCCTTTCGAGACCCCCGTTCTGTCACAACGTATCCCTATTTATGCGGGGAGCTTAGGGCGAGTTCGATAGAACAAGTTGAAATCACTTGGCCGGTCCGGCATGCACCTCTAGCCACCGTGGCTACAAGAGCACCCTATGTAATCTAGCTATAGACTAGATCGTAGAAGAAGCAAAACCAAGAAGAAATCAAAATCATCGAGAAGGCACTTAATCGCTAGAAATCGGATTCACTTACAAACTTCACCATGAATGATTACATGAACAAGATCACCACCGGGGCCCTCCCTCGATCTTGATCCTCGCTCCGGAGCTCCGACGTGGTCTTCCATGCAAGGTTCCCATGTCGGCCAGGGAAACCCTAGACAACTAGCACGACCCTCATCTCCAAGTTGGTGTCCCTCAAGCTTCTCTGCTCCTTGGCGGCGGATTACGACTTCGATTCTGCGTGGCTCTCGGTCAGGGGGCTATTTATAGCCTGAGAAGCAATTAGGGTCAAAGGAGAGGCCGATTGGGCCCCGGGTGGGGCCGGGCCGGCCGGCCGGGCCGGCCGGCCGGGCCTCGTCGGCCCATCCCGCGGCTCGCTTCGCCGGTGTTGCTTCCCACGTCTTCTAGATGTTCTCCCCTTTTGCATGTGGGCCCTTGACGTCGGTTTCTCTCCGAATTGGACTCAACTCCTTGTCTTGCAAGATTCAAGACTTTTCCGGTTCGGTCCTCGGAGTTTATCATCTTCTCGGGCTTGGTCCTTGGGCTCTTGGAGTCATGTTCACTTCATTGCTTGACTTGTATCGGGCTTCAAGGTCTTGTCATGAGGTGCTTAATGAACTTATCCGGAAGTCTTGCTTTCAACGTTAAAACCCTGCGTAAACACATAACTCCAAAACCAACATGCACAAGTGAACTTGTTATACCACGGGGGTTAGTACCAATGAATAAGATACAAAAGTCATGCCAACACCGAAGGTAAACTCATGGCTAGGTTGACGGATTTTCACCGTCAACACAGTGCCATAAGCGTTGCCAAGAACCCAGTGCTTCATTCCAAAACCAAACACATAGAAGTGAGGTATCATTTCCTGAGAGACAATGTAGAGAAAGGGAAGATAGCTTTGATCCATGTACCCACACATGACCAACTAGCCGATATTTTCACCAAACCCCTAGATCAAGCAACTTTCACTCGTTTGCGAGGGGAACTTGGTGTGTGTTTGATTTCTTGAGTTGGGTGTGTGGGAGCTCTCTTTTGCCGGTGGTGTCGAAACCGTTTTGCCTCCCCTCGAGGAGCCGGCGGTTTGTAGCATATGTATAGCTTTCCTTTGTGCATTTCTTGCATTTTGGCATGGCATATGTTACATGATGTATAGGCACCCTTGTATCTTAGATTGCATGCATTTTGTATTATATGCATTGGTTAGGAAAGCTTCTCTCATATACATTGTTCACCATGGAATGAGATATATGTCTTTGTGAGCTTGTTTGGTATGCTATGGTTAGTTTGACTTAGCTCTTGATGATCTTGATGAATAATCCATGGTTGATAGCTATGCTTTTGAAAAATGTCACATGTATGCTCTCTCATGTGTAAATGCCTTTACATGCTCTTGACATGTTTTTGTGGCCTTGCTATGCTTAATTTGTGGCTTGGATAGCTAGTTTATTGATCATATGGGGCCAAAGGCTCATTTGCCATCATGAATGTTTAGCCCTCTTGATTTATCTTGTGGAGGAGCATCAGTTCCTTTTTGTCGCAAAGACATTTCATGTACCATTTACAAATCTGAAAATGAAATGAAAAATGCTTGGAAATGTGCTCCCATGTCATATGTGCTGAATTTAATTTGCTTTGGGTGCTAAACCGTTGCATGATGCCTACCAATGAGAAGTCTCATACATAGAAGTAGGCACATGGCTCGGTGGCTTTGACATGACATGAGGTGCTTGTGGGTGTTTGTGATGGTCTTATGATTAGAATGGCTGTCCTAGCATGAAGTTTGTGTGGCTTTGCCATTTTGATATGCTTTGATCATGTTTAGGACTTTGCTCATGAGAGGCAAGTTTTTCGCAAAATTGCCAAAATCCATCTTAGCTTCTTCCAATGGTTGTGAAACTTGGTGATCATGTAGTTGAGATCGATACGAAGCCATAGAGTATCTAACTTACTCATTTGGACATGTGTAGCATTCTTTGTTGAATTTTGTCTATTTGAGAAGCTCTAAGTTGAAAGTTTTGCATTTTTGGCTTGATTTATGCATTGCCAACAAGGGGGAGAAGTTTGAGCTTGAATTGGCTTGCTGGACGTGTTTAGAAGGTTTTCAGGTGGTTTCGAGCCATTTTTGGGCTCTGTTGTGCACCGGTCTGACCGGTCGGGGTCACCGGTCTGACCGGTGTGAGTGCTGGCTCTGTTCACATGCTGCACACCGGTCTGACCGGTGGTGTTGATCGGTCTGACCGGTCAGGGCTGTTTTGTTGCAGCTGCTCTGTTTCAAGTGGAGTCTTGCATGCATTCGTCTAGGGGGAGGTGCATTGGTTCAGGGGGAGCTTGCATGTGTGCAGGGGGAGCTTTTTGTGGTTTTTCGAGCTTTGCTTTGGTGGTTTGCGCTCTTTGCTTGAGCCTTGCTTTGTCTCGGATGTGTCGAGCCGTTGCCCTTGCCTAAGGGGTCCGAGACTTGTCTTCTTCAAGTGATCTTGCTCTTTGCCTTTGTTTGGCTTTCGATCGCTTGTTGGAGTTTCTTTTTGTTCGTTTCTTTTCTTTTTCTTTTCTCTCTTGTTACTTCGTGTGGGTGTTGTCAATGCACTCATCAAGGGGGAGATTGAGGACCATGTGTGGTTCGAGGATCGGTGGATGGTCGCTTCCTTGTGTGATGAGTGATTGACAATGTTGTGTGGACTGATTCTTGGCTAAGTATTGCAGGTGCAGGTTGCGGCTTGACTCGTGTTGGTGCAGGTGAAGAACAAGCGCGAAAGGTCGTTGCGGTGAGGCCTCCGGGGTGTGGAGAAGACAAGTAGGCTTCGTTCGAGGGACCGGTGGCCGGCGGGGGTCAAGTGCGGGCCGCATGGTGGCATGAACAAGCAAGATGAAGTTGTGGACGGTTTCTTGGTTGAGCCTCAAAACCAAGGTCGAGCCGGGACTACGTGGGAGCCAAGTCATGAGTGGAGATTGGCGGAGGCTACACCGAGTTCGCGGGGTTTCCGGTGGTTCACCAGAAAACCATTGGGTTCCTTGGTTGATCCACAAAGCCAAGACCGGAGAACCAAAGACGGAGGTGCAGCAGCACCAGACCTGTCTCACCGGTGGGGACCGGTCTGACCGGTGAGGAGCACCGGTCTGACTGGTGTGCGACGACGCAGTCCGGAATCTTCGAAGCGGAGGACACGCGTCGGGATCGCATGGCTTGCGTCGAGGCTACGCAGGGTGCGGTCGCCGGGCATCCGTCCGATGGTGAAGACATCAAGATTTCCAAATCCGCCCTTGAGGGGCTTGTATCCCTAGTTAGTAGAGAAGGGCGTTTTAGACATACGGTTGCCTCCATATAACCCAAGAGGTGAGAGGATGGCAGCCAACTCTTGGAACCCTAGCTCATTACTTTTCCTATTTTCCACCTAATTTCCTTAGCTTTTCTTTAGGACTAGCAAGAGAGCTTCACGGAGAGATCTTGTTGAGAGGGATGGATGATCGGGCGGCTTGCTAGACCTTGTACGAGCCTTTGTTTCATGTATAGATGATTCGGCGTGGTTCCTCAAGGTTTGGATGTGTTTTCCCCGGTTATTCTTGGTGGTGATTTTCGGAGCCCTCTCTCGGTGATTTCTTTGGGTTGTTTTCGGGACTTTTCTCTTGGGGATTTGATGGGGGAAATTTGTGGGAACCCTTCGTGGTTCTTTGGGCTGTGATTCCCCTCCCAAATCTGTGAGTAAAAGTGCTCGATTTTGGGGTTGCTTGAGTTCTTGGGTTGGAAGTGCTTTCGGTGGGATTTCTTCGATTCCTCCTCTTTGGACGAGATTTGGTGGGATTAAACTTGGCTATGGAATCCTCATGAGGTGTTCCTGATATCCCCAAAGTCTTGTTCAAGTCCGTGGAGTGATTCAGGAGATCGAGATTTGGATTTGGGGGAGTTGACCGCAGGAGTCTTGTTCATCCCGAGGCGCCCGAGCTACACCGGTCTGACCGGTGCTCTTGACCGGTCTGACCGGTGCGAGCCCTTGTGGGATTTTGCTCGGGTGAACGTCTTGGTGTGTTCGTTGTTGTCTCGTGTTGCTGCTGTTTCGAGTTTGGCTCCGTTTGGTGGTCGGTTGGCCTGTTTGGTGCCTTGGGGGCTTTCAGGCTGCCATCGGTCTGACCGGTGTGTCTCACCGGTCTGACCGGTGTAGAGCCACTTAGTGGAAGTTGCTCAGTTTCACTAGCAGGGACCGGTCTGACCAGTGGTGCTCACCGGTCTGACCGGTTTGGGTCTGTAGACTCGAGGTTTGGTTTTTCCGCTGCGTTTCTCGGGTCGGAAGGTTGTGGTTTGGTTCCTAGGTCCAGTGGCACTCCAGTGGATACGTGGGCTTGACCAACCTTGGTAGTGAGTCGGAGACGTGTGTTGGAAGCCGTGTTCATCTTGTTGGAGTTTCGATATCCTTCGAGAAGAATTTTTATCGGCTCCCATTCACTCCCCCCTCTCTGGTTCGCCGTGTCGGTCCTTCACACGCGAGGGCCACTGCGGCATGGCGCACGACACGGAGTCGCGTCGGCCAGGGAAGCACCTCGCCACCGCCACTGACCTCAGCGTCTCCGCCGTGGAGCGACACGTCGAGGCTACTGCATTCCAGGAGCAAGTAGATGAGGATGCGGTCGCGGCTGGCGACACAGTACCCAAGCAGGCACGCCAAGTTCGAGTGGCTGAGGCTGTTGTGCACTTCCAGTTCGGCTCGGAACTCGCAGTTGCCGATGCCCGCGACTTCGCCACTACTGGGGAGCACGACGCAGTAGATGAACCCGAACCTCCTGTTGCCGATGATGTTTTTGGGAAAGAACCCTCAACCCTTCGGTGGCGGCGGTGAGGTTGTCCTGGGAGAGCTTCTCGAGGCAGACGTCGGCGGTAGCAAAGCCGTAGAAGGACCACGACGATGAGTCCGTCACGAAGACGGGTAGCGCTAGACCCGAGGTGGATGACGAGGACGAGAAAGAACGACAATGTCAGCTGAAGGCAAGTAGCCGAGGAGGCATGAGACCGAGACGACGATGATGGAGGCTCCGACTACGGCGACCAGGGACTGTCCAATTTTTTCGAACGGAGAAGGTAACCTGGGCCCAACAGGTACACGGTGTGGGTATACGTGCGATGGGTGAGATAATTTTTTTTTGCAGAAACACTCTCCAAATTCCAATTTCAATGATTTTATCCACTTTTTGGTCCTCTAGTTATCTGACGTGTGGGTCCGGTGTGAGGGGTAAGGCGGACCCGAATTGAGTGAGAATTTTTTTTTTCAGATTATTCAGTCTATATAGTATAGATAATGCTGTATCGTCTACCTGGAAAACTCTGTTGTCTTTACTCATCAGGTATCATCATGACTGCACCCCAACTACCTTTCCCTCAACAACGGCATTCTCACAATCTCACTATATATTTGAATTAGAAGTAGCAGGTACAGGTAGCAGCTGCGGATACTACCTTATTATTGGATAGTTTAGCTACTTGTGGAAGATGTGGAGATCTGGTTGTTCCGGAAAATTTATTATAGGAGTGACAGTCAGTTCATAGAGGTGCTGCAAGAGAACAAGTACCAAAAAGAGCCAATTTTCTGTGCCCTCTATTCAGCCACCACAAACATAGACTAGACTTGAATCTTTTGGTGTTGATTCAAGGTCATTATATATTCGTTGAGTTGGAGTATGACTATATAATAAATAGATACTCCCTCCGGTTCCATATTAGATGTCGTTTAGGACAGCAACACGGTCAACAAAACACAACTTTGAGTTTTCTTTTCTGTAAAAATATTTATTGAAAAGTTATATATGTATATTCTTATGAAAGTAATTTTCAAGACAAATCTACGTATATAACTTGAAAGTTGGCTGCATAATACACCGTAACTACGAATGATATATGTACTAGTAAGTAGGAACCAATAGGAGGGGTCTGGCTGTGAATTGCTCAAATCTATGTTTTCAACTTTTTATTTGGCATTTGTTACAATACTACTAACCCTGTCTTTAAATATATGTAGTTTAGGACAAGCTAGTTAGTTCAAAAATAACTAGCTTGCAAATTGAGGCTTCTAAAACTCATTTGCAGGATAGAGACCCCAAATTAAGTCACAACTCCAATGGAAATACGAACTCAGCCCTCCATTTCGAGGTGGACCCTGTATGTCAGATAGAGGGGGCTATCCCACAGAACAGAGCAGAGTCATGGGTGGCCGGCGGCGACGGCTCCTACCGGCGTGCCGGGGCACGACGATAGTCGGGAAATGGGGCAAAAGAGAGAGGGGAGTGAGGGCATTCGATTCCCCTCCTCACCTCGGGCAGAGATGACACATGGAGGTGCGTCCACGGTGGATGCCAAGGCGCATAAAGAGAGGGGGAGGAGCGCGTCGTCGCCTACTTCACGGAGGCCATGTCAGCTCGCCTCGTGAGTTCCTGCTTGGGCTTGTATACTTGCTCATCCGTAGACTTGCATATGCTTAGTGTATGTGCTTAGTGCTAGGCTTAGCTTAGAGCTGAGTCAGTGCAAGGTTGTGCCAACCTTGTGAGGTGATTCTTGAGTGAATCAAGTTGGACAAGGTTCGCTGGAAGCCCTGGGGCCTAAGTGGCTCACCGACAATCGTCATCAACCCTCCGGCTTGGTGTGGAGTGGCGAGGACACTTTGCGCTGGGGACGTGGAGACCCCCTTCCTTGGTGGAGAAGCTCCTTAGTGGAGGCGGCATTGAGGACCAGGAGCGTCCCAGTGGTCGATGGATGACCGCTCCTCAGTGATGAGTGATTGACAACGGGTGTTGGACTGACTCTTGGCTTAGTGCGCAGGTGTAGGCTGCGGCCTAGTTCGTGTTGTTGCAGGTGAAGAACGGGCGCGAAAGGTCTTCAGCCTTGAGGGGCCTCCGGGAGATGGAGAGACAAGTAGGCTCAGTTCGAGGGACCCGGTGGACAGCGGGACTGGGTGCGGGCCACATGGTGGCGAAACAAGCAAGACAAAGTCATGGACAAGCGAGCCGGTGCACGGTGGCGGTCGAGTCAAGTGGTTTGGCGGGAGGCCGAACCGAGCACGCGGGGTTTGGTGGTTTGCCCACAAAACCATCGGCGGACGGTTTCTTGGTTTGGGCCAGAAAACCAAGTCCGAGGGCCCAACACGACGGAGACGGGATCCGGGCGTGTCGGGAAGCTTCGAGGCGGAGGACACGCGACGGGATCGC
Organism: Cenchrus americanus; assembly: GCA_947561735.1. NCBI lineage: Eukaryota > Viridiplantae > Streptophyta > Magnoliopsida > Poales > Poaceae > Cenchrus > Cenchrus americanus. The sequence continues at coordinate 154,941,985 of OX387242.1, read as the reverse complement.
ATGGCTTGCGTCGGGAGGACGCGGGGTGCGGCAAAGGCGTGGCTGTCCGATGGCAAGACCCAAAAACATTACCCAAATGCCCCTACGTGGGTTGTATCGCCAGTAGTTAAGTTAGGGGTAGTCGAGTCATTTACCACTCCGGCGGGACCTGATATATAAGCCATGAGTGTGTGTGGATGGCTCTCTCTCTTGGTGACTTAGGGTTTCATTTCCTCCCTCCCATTTCTCATTTTTCGTAGCTATTTTTCTTCCATTTTCTCTAGGCTAGCATGAGAGCTTCATGAGAGATTTGTTGAGAGGGATGGATGCTAGGGCGGCATGCTAGACCTTGTGAATCTTTCTTGGTTTGTATAGAAGATTCGGAGTTGTGTTTCTCGTGGTCTTTTGTGCTTGTTTTCATGCCTTTGTTCTCGGTGTGATTCCGCGGATTTGAGTGGGTTTCTCCCCGGATTTCTTTGAGGGAAACATGGATAGATGTCTCGTGCATCTTTGTGATTGATCTTGTACCCTCAAACGCCGGGAAACCACTTGGATTCGTAGTTTTTCGTTCGGTGCTCTAGTTCTTGGTGGTGCTCAAAGGATTCGCGATTCCCGGTGATTTAGGGAGTTAGGAGGCAAGATTTTTGGGCTATAGCATCCTTGTGTGACGCTTTTTTAGTGCCCAAACCCTTGTCTCCATAGCTTCAACCGTTTGGGAAATCCGATGATGATTTGGGGGAGTTGACTTTCGGGGTCGAGCTTTTTCTGCTCTGTTCGCGCCTGGCGGACAGTCCGCGAGGTGCTGGCGGACGGTCCGCGCGGGTAGGGTTTGTCCCGTGTTCTTCGTGTTCTTGCTCGCCTTTCGTTTCGATCCATCGCGTTTTTGGTTTTCGGTTGGACGGAGTTTCGGACGGTCTGCAGCAGCGGGCGGACGGTCCGCGGGTGCCTAGCGGACAGTCCGCGTGCTCCCCGCGGACGGTCCGTGGTACGCGGTGTGCCACCGGTGGTTCGTTGGCTTTAACGGACGGTCCGCGGCTCGGGCGGACGGTCCGCGGCTCGGGTGCGGACGGTCCGCGGTGCCGGCCGGACGGTCCGCGCGGCCCATCGCGGACGGTCCGCCCTGTCTGGCCGGACGGTCCGCCAGAGGCTGAGTGCTTTGCTTCTTGGTTCGATTCCTCCCTTCCTTCTTTCGTGCTTCCGTGTGTGCTTCAAGGAATGGTTCCTAAGGCTAAGGTTGATCCATAACCTCATGGTTTTGGTGATTGGTGTGTGATTCGATCCATCGCTTGTGTGTGACCGGGATTTGACTAGGGCATAGGCCGGGTTCTTTGGAAAGAATTTTTACCGGCTCCTATTCACTCCCCCCTCTCTAGTCGCCATCTGATCCTTCAATTGGTATCAGAGCTTGGTGCCGGATTCTTTGCGACTTTGACAAGTCTCGAATCCTAAGATGGCGTACGTTGAGCGGGGCGGTCCGCCGCATTTCAATTGCAAGGGTTACCACAAGTGGGCGGCTCGTATGATGATCTTTCTTCGTGGGAAGCTGTTGGATTTCATTGTGCTTGACAAGACCTATGCTATTCCGGTCAACATCCATACTATTATGGTGACCGATGCCGGTGCTAAGGCCAAGTATGAGGCTAATGCAAAAGCCGTTGATCACTTGGTCCGGAGCTTGTGTGATCCAGAGTTTGAGCGTGTTTGCCATTTGAATCTACTTGGCAAATTTGGGAGAAGTTGTTGGTTGCTCACGGTGGTGATAACCATGTGAAGGCTCGCCTCTTTGTCTCTTACCGGATGCAATATGAGAATTTCACTCCACTTCCCGGTGAGGACATTGATGCGATGTTTCAGAGGTTCACCGCCATCGTGAACAACATGAAAGCTAATGTTGAGGATTTTCCCTACACCGAGCATGATCAGGCTTTTAAGCTCTTGCATGTCTTGGACCCAAATGTTTGGGGTGCTAAGGTTGAGGCCATCAAGGAGTCTGGGCAGTACTTGACTATTGAGTTGGATGACCTCTTTTCTAAGCTCAAGTCGGCTGAGGTTGACAGGAAGTTGCAATCCAAGCATGAGGGCTCGACTGACCATAGTCTTGCTCTTGTGGGCGGATCAAAGGGCAAATCTAACCCTTCCTGTTGACAGTTTTCCTTGTCTTCTCTTATGTCCATTCCAGATGAGGAGTTTGATGTGCTGGGCGAGGAGGAGCTGGCCTTGCTCTCAAGGAGGTTTGATCGACTACACGAGAGTCGGAGGAACGCAAGGCGGAGCTCGGGGACGTGCTACAAGTGTGGCAAGCGTGGCCACTTCATCGCCGAGTGCCGGAAGCGGAGGAGAACAAGTACAAGGTGAACGAGTACAAGGCGCACCCGAGGCGTGAAGACAAGTACTCCTCCAAGGGCAAGCACTTCAACAAGTCCAAGAGCAAGGACAAGGACAAGCGGCGATCGAGCAAGAGCGGCTACAAGAAGAACAAGGCAAGAGCGATGGTGGCCGCTGCGAGCGACGTTGACTCAAGCTCAAGCGAGGAGCAGTCAAGCTCAAGCAGCGAAGATGAAGACGCCGGGAGGCGCAAGGGCAAGAAGAGTGCAAGCCAGAACCTCAGCGGGTTGAGCTGTGTGGCGCTAGAGGGCTTTTGTGGCATGGCCCATAGCTCAAGCAGCAAGAAGAGCGAGATGGAAGACAGCGATTCCGACTCGGAGGATGAGGTAAATCGTGACCCCGACTCTTTGCTTGCTGAGATTGCGAGGTTGAATGGCTTGATTGACAACCGTGATAGTGTGCTAAGAGATGCCAAAAAGATGAGAAAAGATCTTAGGGATCAACTTGAGAATGCTAGTGAGAAAGTAGGAGAGTTAGAGTCGAAATTGCTTGAATTGAAACTTGAGAATGACTCTTTGAAACTTGCTCCTACTACTCCTGATGATGTTGAATGTGTTGAGTGTGATGCATGGTTGAATGAGATCAAACTGCTTAATGAGAAGAATGCTTCTACTTTGGCTAAACTAGATGCTCTTAGGACTGAGTATGATGAGCTTAAGGCTAGACCTACTTTGCTTGGTGCTTGTAAATCATGTCCTACTATGCATGCTAAGCTTGTTGATGCTCGTTCTACCATTAGTTCTTTGGAAGCATCTTTGAAATCTCCTGTTGTCAATGCATGCACTAGCTGTGATGAAGTTACTTTGCGCAATCTTGAACTTACTTCCCGTTTGGATGTCATCTATGAGGAGAATGACTATTTGAGGACGGTGTTGGGTTGGTTGTCTGGGTAGGAACCTCAATTGAAAATCATGATTGAGGAGTTCAAGAGAGCGGATGGTCGTGGTTTGGGTTTTGAGAAGTTGGTTGAGAAAGTGGGAGAGAACAGTGGGGAGAGTGTGTATGAGAAGTGTGTTGAGTCTAACCCCGAGTTTGAGGTGATTGGAGATATCCAAGTCCCACTTCCAAAAGCACCCAAGAACTCTTTCACACCAAAGCCCAACCACCTTTGCAACAAGCTTGACACAACCCAAGATCCACCCAAATTCCCACCTAAGACAAATGACTTCCAGAAACCGGTGAAGTTTGTAAGTGAGAAGGGTAAGAAGCCTAGAGAGAAGCCAGAGCCAAAACCAAAACCCATCCCCTTCAGGTGTGAGTATTGTGGCAAGGAGAGGCATCTTGCAGAGTTTTGCTACAAGAGGAAGAGGGATGAGAGGCTTGCTAGGGAGCAAGCAAACCAGGACAGGTATCGCCAGTCTCATGGTATTCCTGAGCCTAGAGTGCCACTTCCACGGGGTGTGGGAAGTGTGAAGAGTGTTGGTAGAGTTGGAGCTCAGAGTGGTAGGTTCCCACCGAGAGGTGGTGGTGAGAGGTTTGCTAGGAGAGATGATGGTGTGCGTACTGGTGAGAGGTTTGGTCGGGCTCGTGGTGGTTTTGCTGGACGTCCCCCTACTCGTCCTCAATACGGGTTCAGGGGAGATGATCGCAGCTTTGGGTTCCAGAGGAACTAAGGACCACGTTTTCCTCCTCGTGGTGCTCGTACTCCTCCCATGGGACATGGGAAGTTTGGTGGCAAGGGAATGATGTTTGCTAACCCCTCTTTTGAGCAGATGGCTCGACACTGGTTTAACTTTCTTTGTGCTAACCCCAGTGTCGAGTCGTTAGCTCATTCTCATTCTTGTTTCTGACTACAGGCATGAGGCTTGGAGAACATTTGGTTGATCGACTCCGGATGTTCTCAACACATGACCGGAGAGAAGAAGTGGTTCTCCAGCCTCACCCCAGTGAAGGAAAAGTTGTATATCACATTTGGGGTCAATGGACGAGGAAGGGTGCTTTCGGAGGGTGTTGTGCATGTGAGTGACAAGGTAACGTTGAAGAGAGTGGCTCTTGTGAAGTCTTTGGGTTTCAATTTGCTTTCGGTTTCTCAGTTGCTTGATGAGGGTTTTGAGGTGCGTTTCAAGTCTGGCGAGTCTCGTTTGCTTGATTCTCGACGTGATCTTGTCTGTATGATCATCCCCGAGGGTCAAATTTTCAGGGCAGATTTCTCTCATTCTTTGGGTCCTGCTCGCTGTTTGTTGGCTGGTCCTTCTGATTTGTGGAAATGGCATAGGCGGTTGGGACACTTGAGCTTTGATTTGGTTTCCCGCTTGAGTGGTCTTGACCTTGTCCGAGGATTGCCGAGGTTGAAGCTTGAGAAGGACTTGGTTTGTGCTCCTTGTAGGCATGGCAAGATGGTAGCCACTCCCCATCCACCCTTGACCGATGTCATGACCGAGCGTCCGACAGAGCTGTTGCATATGGACCTTATTGGGCCAGCTCGAGTTCGCTCGGTGGGTGGGAAGTGGTATGTCCTTGTTGTGGTGGACGATTACTCTCGCTATGCCTGGGTGTTCTTCTTGGAGGATAAGAGTGAGACATTTGGTTTTGTTCGAGATCTGATCGTGAGGTTGAAAAACGAGAGGCATGGGAATGCTATTCGAGCTATCTGCAGTGATAATGGCTCTGAGTTCAAGAACTCTCGTTTTGATGCCTTTTGTCGTGATCTAGGTCTTGAACATCAGTATTCGACCCCTTATGTGCCCCCTCAAAATGGAGTCATGGAAAGGAAAAATCGGACCCTTTGTGAGATGGCTAGGACGATGCTCGATGAGCACAGGACTCCTATGAGGTATTGGGCTGAGGCGGTCAATACGGCTTGTCATGTTTCCAACAGGATTTTATTGCGAGCTTTCAAGAAGAAGACCTGTTATGAGCTGATGCATGGTCGGGCACCCAAGGTGAGTCATTTCCGAGTCTTTGGCTGCAAATGCTTTATTCTGAAGAAGGGAAAACTCGACAAGTTTGAGGCTAGGCCTAGTGATGGTATTTTCTTTGGATATGCTAACCACTCTAGAGCCTATAGGGTGCTTAACCTTGAGACTAACAAAATCATGGAGACTTGCGAGGTAACCTTCGACGAGACAATGCCATGTACCTCTCTTGGCTTTGAATGTGCAGGTGATGAAGAGATGGCCGAGGACCTCTTGGAAAAGGAGAAGGATGAAGCTGGAGATGATGATGGGGAGAACCATGCGCCTGAAGCTGAGTGTGTACCCACTACTTCCCCAACGACCACTATGGAGCGTGGACCGTCTACTTCATGGACAACGATGGTGCAACAAGAGGACCAGGCGAGAGAAGCTGAAGTTGAGGGGGAGGTAGTCTCGAGGCGTGAGGCTCCCCGGCGTTTTCAAGAAGTGCATCCTCTGTCGAAGATCATTGGGAACATCGACGAACGCACTACACGGTCAAGGTCCAGGAATTCCTCTCATTTTGCTCATGCTGCTTTTGTTGCCACTTTTGAGCCCAAGGATATTGGACATGCTTTATCTGATGCAAACTGGGTCAATTCTATGCATGAGGAGTTGGAAAACTTTGAGAGGAACCAGGTGTGGGAGCTAGTTGAACCACCTCCAAATTGCCACCCCTAGGAACCAAGTGGGTTTGGAAGAACAAAGAGGGAGAAAATGGGATGGTCGTGAGGAACAAGTCCAGACTTGTTGCTCAGGGGTTTAGTCAGAAGGAGGGGATCGACTATGAGGAGACCTTTGCTCCTGTGGCCCGTCTTGAGGCAATTCGGATCCTTCTAGCCTTTGCTGTGGCTAAAGCGTTCAAGTTGTTTCAGATGGACGTGAAGAGTGCTTTTACGAATGGGGTCATAGAGGAGGAGGTGTATGTGAAGCAACCACACGGGGTTTGAGAGCGAGTTGTACCCACACGGGGTGTACGGGTTGAAAAGGGCTCGTATGGGTTGAAACGGGCGCCCGTGCTTGGTATGGGAGATTGAGAGGTTTTCTGTTGAGCAGAGGGTTTGTGATGGGTACCGTTGATAGGACTTTGTTTCTCCTCAAGCGTGGAAATGACTTGCTGATTGTTCAGATATACGTGGATGATATTGTCTTTGGTGGCTCGTCACATAACCTTGTTGCCAAGTTTGCTGATGAGATGAGCAGGGAGTTCGAGATGAGCATGATGGGCGAGTTGCAGTATTTTCTCGGGCTGCAGATCAAGCAAGTGAAGGATGGAACATTCGTGCACTAGACCAAGTACACGAAAGACATGCTGAAGAAGTTCCAGATGCATGATGTGAAGCCGATGTCGACTCCCATGGGGAGTACGGCCACTTTGGATGCGGACGAGGACGGAGAACCAGTGGACCAGCGGGAGTACAGGAGCATGATCGGCTCCCTCCTCTACTTGACGGCGACGAGGCCAGACATACAGTTCAACGTGTGTCTGTGCGCTCGTTTTCAGGCTTCGCCGAGGACATCACATCGACAGGCCGTCAAGAGGATTTTCAGGTACCTACAGTCTGCCCCTGGTCTTGGCCTCTGGTATTCTTCCTCCTCGACTCTTTCTCTTCACGGTTTTTCCGATGCGGATTTTGCTGGTTGTCGAGTCGAGAGGAAGTCTACTTCTGGTACTTGCCAGTTTCTTGGGGTGCGTTTGTGTGGGTGGCTGAGGCCAGCTCGGCCCGTCTGCCAGGGCCAGGCCGGCCTGAGCACGGCTACAATGGTGCAACACCACGTGTTTGTTCCCTTGGTCCAATCTAGCCCGGTTCTATTGGGACTGTGTTTGCTTTCTAGCAAAAAAAAGATCCAAGTACTCTACACTAGCCACCGGTATGCTTACCCCAGGTCAGGAAGCATTTTCTCCTTGTTGGCATTTCATCGAGCACCTGGCGTGCGTCTACAGGCCATGGCCGACTGCGAGCTTAAAGCCATGGCGTCCGGCGAACTTTCTCCTTATTGGCACTTCCGCTTCCTCCTCCTCCTCCCAGGGAGGGAGGCCGCTGCCGGCCTTGGCTCCGCCGCCCAGGGAGGGAGGCCGCCCACCTCCTCCTCCCATTGGTTTGGAGGAGCAGGGGAAGGGGAGGAGCTCCGCCCGCCACCGCCGCATCCGCCCGCCCGACGCCATGGCCCTCCTCGTCACCGTCGCTGGCGGAGAGCGCACCCGCGGCCGTGCTCCACTCGCCTTGCCCGGCCGCGCTCCACACTACCTCGCCTCGCCGTCGCCGCTCGTCGCGGAGGGGGAACTCCACCGAGCGCCATCGCTGTTGGCCGGGAGCCGACCACGAGCGCCTGCCGCTACTGGAGGAGGAGCAGGGTAGCCATGGACCCGTGGTGGCGGCCGTCTCGACCTCCCCTGTGCGTGACGGCCGGTGCACGAGGAGGAGGGGCCCGCTGTGCTCTGCTCCGGGACAACGCACCGGCGCAGGAAGGGGGAAGAGGAAGACCGCTTGTCCCCGGGCGGCGGCGGCGCCGACACCGTCGCGGGGGCGAGGAGGCGGCCGCGGACGGGGACGACGAAGGGGGAGGAGGTGCGCGAGGTGCACGCCGCCGCCTCGCGCTCCCGGCGGCGCTCCCAACTCCGCCTCCGCACAGCAGCGCGGCCGCCGCCACCGCCGCGGTGGGTGAGAGAGACGAGGGAGGTGAAGGCATCGCCTGAGCGAGCGCACAAGCGCTGCAACCAGCCGGGCCGAAAAGAAACGGGGAAAATTGGCGTTCCTTGGGGGCCTGGCTCTGGGTGCTTTAAAGTTCGTGCGAGCCAGGCTCTTGGGTTGGGCCAGTGCAGCAAACAGGAGAAGTTGCAGCCCGAGAGCGCAGCCGGGCCCTCGGGCCACCTCCACAAACGCGCCCTTGGTTCTTCGTTGGTCTCATGGTCTTCCCGCAAGCAGTCTAATGTAGCTCAGTCTACCACCGAGGCGGAGTATGTTGCTGCCGCGAGTTGTTGTTCCCAGCTGTTGTGGATTTCATACACTTTGAGAGACTTTGGTGAGGAGTGCACCCAGATCCCACTTCTTTGTGATAGCACCAGTGCCATAAGCGTAGCCAAAAACCCGAGTGCTTCACTCCGGGAACCAAACACATAGAAGTGAGGTATCATTTCTTGAGGGACAATGTGGAAAAAGGAACCATTGTGTTGAGTCATGTCCCTACCCAAGATCAGCTAGCCGACATCTTTACAAAGCCTCTCGACCAAGCTACATTTGTGCGCTTGCGGGGGGAACTTGGGGTTTGTTGCCCTTTATAGTTGATTCTTGGGGGATTCCTTTTTGTATCATATGTATCATACCATATTTACTTTGATGTATATACATGCTTTGCTTGATGTATAAACCATGGTAGGATAGCCATCTTTTCATATATCATGTTGCATTTGTATCATATTGCATTTTAGGATGATGAGCTTCTTTCATATGCCATATTTGAGTTTCTTTGGCTATTTGTGAGATATTGTTCATATGTGTGGAGAAATGGTGATGTGAGGCTATGCTCTTGGAATATTTGAGATATATGTGTGGTGAGATAGCCCTTTTTGAAATAAATGCTAAACTTGACTAAATTTTGATGAAATATGCTCCACTCGTGTGTAGTTGTGTATCCATGTCACAGTTTGGTCTAAATGTGCTTTTCATGCTTAGATTGTGCTTGGATGCCTTGTTCTTGCATTTGGGCCAAAGGTCGAATATCATTGTGAATGTTTAGCCTATGTTGCATTTATGGGGGAGCATAAGCTTCTTTTTGCCGCAAAGGCACTTCATGTACCATGAAATGAATTAATCTTGAAAAGAAGTGTATAATGCTTGAAAAATGCTCCATCCATCATGTCTATGCTTAAAATGTCTTATCTTTCACATATGGGTGCAAAACATGTTGCATGATGTTCACCAGTGGAGAAGTCTCCTCGAAGTGGACACATGGCTCATGAGCTTTGACATGACATGCTTTGCTTTATGGGTGTTTTCCATGATCTTTTGCTGAGAAGTTGGTATCCTTGTATGATCTTTGAATGGTATGCATGTTTGTGGCTCAAGTGTGACATGGATAGGCTTTTACATGTGAAGCGAGCCTTCTTTTGGTAAAATTGCTTAAATCTGAAAATTTTGCTTTGTCACATGCTTGTATTTTCATATATTACTTGTGGCAATGCTTTGACTATGCTCTGATTCATATGTGTGATCTTTGTCTCATTTTTAGCCTTTGACACTAGAGTTGGTCTATTTGAGAAGCTCATGTCGATGTTAATATGCTTTGTTTTGCATTTCTGCATTTTCACCTTGATTCATACATTGTCAACAAGGGGGAGAAGAGGTGAGCTTAATGAAAATTCAGAAGAGGTGAGCTGAAATTTGGAAGTTTGCATCCACATGTTCAGGGGGAGCTTGCATTTGTTCAGGGGGAGCTTTCTTGCTGGTTTCAGTGTGGAGTTTGTGCTTTGCTTGGCTTGTGACCTTTCTTTGCCTTTCTTCGGTTTTGGTCATGAGTTGAGTATCTTTGTTTTTCTTTCTTCTTCCTTTCTCTCTTTCTCTGAATTTCATTTCGCGTTGTGTGTTGTCAATGCACTCATCAAGGGGAAGATTGAGGACCAGGAGCGTCCCAGTGGTCGATGGATGACCGCTCCTCAGTGATGAGTGATTGACAACGGGTGTTGGACTGACTCTTGGCTTAGTGCGCAGGTGTAGGCTGCGGCCTAGTTCGTGTTGTTGCAGGTGAAGAACGGGGCGCGAAAGGTCTTCGCCCTTGAGGGGCCTCCGGGAGATGGAGAGACAAGTAGGCTCGGTTCGAGGGACCCGGTGGACGGCGGGATCGGGTGCGGGCCACATGGTGGCGACACAAGCAAGACGAAGTCATGGACAAGCGAGCCGGTGCACGGTGGCGGTCGAGTCAAGTGGTTTGGCGGGAGGCCGAACCGAGCACGCGGGGTTTGGTGGTTTGCCCACAAAACCATCGGCGGACGGTTTCTTGGTTTGGGCCTGAAAACCAAGTCCGAGGGCCCAACACGACGGAGACGGGATCCGGGCGTGTCGGGAAGCTTCGAGGCGGAGGACACGCGGCGGGATCGCATGGCTTGCGTCGGGAGGACGCGGGGTGCGGCAAAGGCATGGCCGTCCGATGGCAAGACACAAAAACATTACCCAAATGCCCCTACGTGGGTTGTATCGCCAGTAGTTAAGTTAGGGGTAGTCGAGTCATTTACCACTCCGGCGGGACCTGATATATAAGCCATGAGTGTGTGTGGATGGCTCTCTCTCTTGGTGACTTAGGGTTTCATTTCCTCCCTCCCATTTCTCATTTTTCGTAGCTATTTTTCTTCCATTTTCTCTAGGCTAGCATGAGAGCTTCATGAGAGATTTGTTGAGAGGGATGGATGCTGGGGCGGCATGCTAGACCTTGTGAATCTTTCCTGGTTTGTATAGAAGATTCGGAGTTGTGTTTCTCGTGGTCTTTTGTGCTTGTTTTCGTGCCTTTGTTCTCGGTGTGATTCCGCGGATTTGAGTGGGTTTCTCCCCGGATTTCTTTGAGGGAAACATGGATAGATGTCTCGTGCATCTTTGTGATTGATCTTGTACCCTCAAACGCCGGGAAACCACTTGGATTCGTAGTTTTTCGTTCAGTGCTCTAGTTCTTGGTGGTGCTCAAAGGATTCGCGATTCCCGGTGATTTAGGGAGTTAGGAGGCAAGATTTTTGGGCTATAGCATCCTTGTGTGACGCTTTTTAAGTGCCCAAACCCTTGTCTCCATAGCTTCAACCGTTTGGGAAATCCGATGATGATTTGGGGGAGTTGACTTTCGGGGTCGAGCTTTTTCTGCTCTGTTCGCACCTGGCGGACAGTCCGCGAGGTGCTGGCGGACGGTCCGCGCGGGTAGGGTTCGTCCCGTGTTCTTCGTGTTCTTGATCGCCTTTCGTTTCAATCCGTCGCGTTTTTGCTTTTCGGTTGGACGGAGTTTCGGACGGTCCGCAGCAGCGGGCGGACGGTCCGCGGGTGCCTAGCGGACAGTCCGCGTGCTCCCCGCGGACGGTCTGTGGTACGCGGTGTGCCATTGGTGGTTCTGTTGGCTTTAACGAACGGTCCGCGGCTCAGGCCGGACGGTCCGCGGCTCGGGTGCGGACAGTCCGCGGTACCCGGCCGGACGGTCCGCGCGGCCCATCGCGGACGGTCCGCCCCCGTCCGGGTCGGGACGGTCCGCCAGAGGCTGAGTGCTTTGCTTCTTGGTTCGATTCCTCCCTTCCTTCTTTCGTGCTTCTGCGTGTGCTTCAAGGAATCGTTCCTAAGGCTAGAGGTTGATCCATAACCTCGTGGTTTTGGCGATTGGTGTGTGATTCGATCCATCGCTTGTGTGTGACCGGGATTTGACTAGGGCATAGGCCGGGTTCTTTGGAAAGAATTTTTACCGGCTCCTATTCACTCCCCCCCTCTCTAGTCGCCATCTGATCCTTCAGGCATCAAGGTGACCAAGAGAGCTTGGCAAGTGCCTAAGTGGATAGCCTTTGTGGAGAGTCAAGTGGTGCTCTTGGGAGAGACTTGGTGACCAGGAAGCAATACTCTTGTGTGAGTGCTTCAGCAACGTGGACTAGGGGTGGCTTAGTGCCTACCGATACCACGGGATAAATCGCGTGTCAAGAGTTTGCTTCCTCTCATCCCCTTTACGTTTCTGCATTTACTCTATTGCAATCTTTGCTTGCCTTTACTTTCGTAGAGTAGTATCATGTTAGGATTGGCTATAGGTTGTGTTGACGTAAAATCAGCACCTGACATCAAGCACACAGCAAGCCGAAAAAGCTGGCTTAACACACGTGGCCGAATCCTAAGCGCGCCAGTCAATTTTCCCTGAAACTGACAAAGGATGAAAAATATTTAGATAAAACCTGGAACTTGCCGGTTGGTACCAGACAGTTCCGTATTTACGGCTACAAAGCCAATCGAAAGGACATATAGCTACAACAAGCTATCTGTCAGCAATCTGAACATCATTGGGGAACTAAAAACATGTAAACAGGGTATAGCCGAATGCATGACACAAGCATGATGAAAATTGGTCTTTATCTAAACAACATTGCAGCACGTAACTGTGACCGATTATCATGGATACATCACAATAAAATAAATAAAGGCGAAGCATGATTATAAATTTGCAGTAAACATGCATGCGTAGGCCCAAAGCACTAGTCTACCGCATGTCTAGGTACTTTTAAACCCGTCGAGCATGACACCAAACAAGTTAATCCACCGCATGATACAACTTGTTTGAAATCACACCACCAACCAAGAATAGATCAATCCACCGCATGATACAATCTAAACATGGAAGGCTAAAAGCATACATTATTTAAAAAAATCTTATGAGCATGTTTTGCTCGTGACAGAGTTGCCGAATACAGCTGTACAGCCGATTCGGGTTCCATGGAGAAGGAACAAACTATGCTGGATAGACACGCAACACGTGGCAATCTAGATTGATTTGAATTCGGCTGTTAAAGAGCACATGACCCAATGCACCACATCGAGTTAATGATTTGAATATACATCATATGGATTGCAAGCAAGATAGCACTGAATCTAGTCAACCTAAATTGGGCAATAAGAGTGTTACATGAATTAAACATAAGAGCAAGATTCAAAGCAACACATGGTAACTTAATGAATCTATTAGATCTTGCCATATCTAATAGAGCCGATAACTAGCTCCAAGCTAGATCTTAGCCTACCGCATGACTCATGATCTAACAAGACTTGAACCAAGCTGAAATCCACCGCATGATACTAAGCATGGTAACAAGACTACTTGCATCATGGTCTAAATCCACCGCATGATACTCGACATGATACAAGGTTGCCGGTACTTACGGAGGTCGACGGATCGACAGCTCCTCTCGAAGAACTCGATGACTCGACTAAAGGACTCGAAAGTTGGCACGGGGCTGGTTTGTTGTGAAATTGTTCGATGCCTATTACAAACACTAAGGGTTCATATTTATACCCTTGTCCTATCACGACTCCTATTCGACCACGATTGCAACATTTATTGCCTAAATTAATGCCCCGGCGCCAATGTCCGTCTCGCACCCGTCATCAATTCGTCCCTTCTTTACATTCAAGCCACGTCATGACGTATTCCCGAATGCTTTCTCTTCCAAGCGCGAAACAGTCCTTCTGCCGAATGATGACGCGCTCCCGACCGCAGACGTTTTTACCGAATGTTTTGAGGAAAACATCTTGCCGAACGCTACTCTCCTTCCAAACTCGGCCCACAGGTCAGTCTATTTCCTGTACCAATTTTTGGTGTTAACATATGCCCCTTCAATTACAGGATAAAAGATGATTTTATTCTGGAATTGACCATAAATGCTCAACGTCCTCAAGTCGAATTCGTTCAACACCCGTTCTTTCCTCCTTCGAACCATTGGAGTTTCTGCTCATATCCAAACCCTAGTTCATCAACCTTACAAGCTGGAATCTTCAAATGGCGAACCAAGACCAAGCTCTTCAGGTAAATCTTATCCTCCTCAGGCTCATTCGGTATTTCTTTTCTTGAATCTCATCTTAAATTTTTCTTTTGCCCTTTCTTGTTCTCGATAGGCTCTAGCCGCCGAAATCTTGATTCCTGTCGAAGATCAATCAACATCTTATTTCGTAAGGCCCATAGGAATCTCCGATCCTTCTGAGTTCATCGCAGCCGAATCCCAGAGGATCCCCTTCAAGGCAGCACTGTCGAAACCCCATGAATGGCAGGATGTTTCAAGAAATGGCCCCTGCCCCCAATTGCAGGCTGGAGAAATTGGTACAAGAGGATGCTTGATGATGACAGCGCCAAGACAAGCAATTGGGATAGCCTTCGCATTGCTCATTGTTTAGAATTGTGTTTGGCTGAAACACCTAAAAACGAGAATCTTCTGATTGCAGCCTGCCATTTTTGGTCGAATGGCGCTAATGGTTTTCTTTTTGGCCACGGGCCAATGTCCCCCACTTTGGCCGATGTATACATGATAACCGGCCTTGGAGTCACAGGAACTGTATATATCCACACAAGTACAAGGGCTCCTCCATGCAAACAGGAGTGAGAACAGGGGTTGGATATAAGAAATATATCCAAAACTATATGTTGATGACCCTTTGTCTGATGTTGAATACAGAGCTTTTCTGAACATGTGGCTATGCAGATTCATCTTTTGTGGCAAAGCCAATGAGCCAACCCTGTATCACATTGTAATGGCTGAGGACCTGGCTGCTGGTACCTCCATTCCCCTCGGAAAGTACCTCCTAGGAAGTGTCTACCACATGCTTCACCAAACAACCTATCTGATGCACACCAGCCAAAAGATTTCCTGTGTTAATGGCCCTTGGTGGTTTGTTCAAATGTGGCTGCAATTATATATGCACCAGATTGTTGCTGTTGACCTCAACAATCGGCACTTCCCTTCAACCAATTACGAGGAGGGGGAAAACCAGAGCACCAAAGGTTGCCAAATTTATGGAGATGCTGCCTCCAATGTGTCCATCAACCAAAGCATTGGCCAACTTTTTGAGCTCTTCTTTAGAGGTTTTGCCAATCCTCTTTGGCTTCCATATCTGGACAATGACAACTTGACCCTTCCTTGTGAGTTTAGTTTTGAAGCTGGATGTAATGATGTACAATCTATAGCAATTTTCAATGCCTTCATTCATCCATGCATCCTGCCAGCAGAATTTTGTGGAGGAAGGCAAATTCAGAGTACCTTTGAGTACTACCAGCCAAACATGATGGCCTGACAACTAGGATGCGGCCAAGTGCCCCCAAGGCTATTCCTTCATGAATTCCTCAAGCCCATAGAGGATATCAAGGAATCCATACAAGCAAAAATGGTCTTTGAGTACAAGTGCAGCACAACTGTTTATGCACCCAGTCCTTTTGTGCCAATAACAATAATTCATCCCTCTTTTATTCCTTGGTGGCAAGAACTTCATGATCATATCTTTAATGTGCCAGTACATCCTCTTTGTCTTGAACTAATGCCTAACTTTCATCCAACTTCAGAGGTAATATATTCATATCCCCTCTTTACATTTACCTTCAATCATGCCCCTATTTACTGATCAAGATTTTGTCATTTTCTGGAGGATATAGTACCTGCCCCACTTGCCAGGACAATCTCCTATAATATTGAGGGCCCAATCTCTGCCTTGGGATATCAATCTCCTACCCTGGCTCAACTGATGTCCAGATATGCCACACTAGATCCAACTCTCACCAGCTCAGCCTCTGACAAAAGGAAAGCTCCATCTCTGATTGCTCCTTCAGCTACCAAGAATAAAAGAACAACTAAAAAACTTCCCATTCAGGTTAGAACCCTTTCCTTCCTGAACATAAAGCCACTCTTTTATCCTAATCATCTTTTTCTTGTGTGATTTCAGACCAGAACTCAGCAACCATTGGTCATAACAGATTCTGCCAATGCCTCATCTACTAGTAAAATTTTCATCACCTTATTTTTTGATCATATTTTCTCTTCATTGGCACTTATCCTCTACTTATTAGTTGTAGAGGAAACTTTGGTGAGGCAAACTGTGGGGAGCTCTTCTCCTCAGCATGATTCAAATCCAACCTTACCAAGGATCCAGCCATCCTCTCCTCAAGCAGAAGCTTCAGCCTCACCAAGGATGCATCCAGCTTCTCCTCAGCCAGTAGCTTGAGCCTTACCAAGGACTCCTCCAGCTTCTCCTCAGCCAGACATCCGAGAGTCCTTCCTCGAGCCTGAAAGACTTTCTTCCCCAACTTAGGAAGCCAGAAATGATGTAAGCATGAACACCCATTTTTCTATTTTCAATTCAATAGATCACCACTAATTCGGCAAGAAACTCTTTTCAGGAGGAAACTGTATCATCACAAATTTACTCCTTTGTTGTGGATGACTTGATTGCCGAAAAAGGGGATGAAGCATCTTCTAGTCAGGCTTTATCCGAGGATAATCAGGCAAAGTTGAAGGAAATCTTTTCTCTGCTGCAAAGGGATGTTCAAGACCAAGTCAAGGATGCAGATCTTCTAAGAGAAGCACTTGAACTCATCGACCAAGATCTCCCGGCTGACATTAAGGCTTCCCTAGAACCTTTTTCCAAGATGGATGATCACTTTGTAGTAGTAAAACAGGCTTCGAAGAATCTATCCTCCCAACCAGCTCTGGAACAAAAGTAAGCTGCAAACAAGCAATCCATGAATGATTTGCATATCCAAATGCAGAATCATAAGGAACTGCTAACCAAATTGCAGCCTGAACTTGAGCTGAAGAAAGTCAAAAAAGCTGAATTGGAGGCTGAGTTGAGAACCCTGACAGCTGAGATCAAGACTGATGAAAAGAAGATGGCTGAACTTCTTGAATCAATGGAGAAAATACGAAAAGAAGCCACAACAGCCATGACCGCAGGAAAGCAGCTCAAGACAAAGCTCTCGACTTTGTCTAAAACCCAAGAAGCTAATCAAATATTGCTGGAGAATATCAATAAGATGATATCAGATGCCTCCAATGTAATCTCAAAATACTTGGGTGTATGATTGTAACAAACAATTTGCAGCCGAATGCCTTATCATCTCTGTAATTTTGCTCCTCATCAGTCTTTATTTTCCCATATTTGTCTTGCCTTATTTTGACGAGTAATTTCTGGACGATTCATTCGGTAACTCTGACCAAACAGTGTTAGACCCGAAAAACAACCTGACCACAACACAGCCGGATTTCATCCCGTCAAACCGAATATGACTCAGCTTGAAAGAGTCTCTCCAAACGACCCGACGACGGTTCGGTTGAGAGAGTCTCTCCACTTCACAAATTTCCTGGGATATGCGCCACGATCTCCAGCCACGATCTCTTCGCCAGTTCCATAAATAAGAGCCTCGGGTGCCCCTAGCCTTTCACCAAGTCTTCTATCTTCCAAGCCTTCGCCAACCCAAGCTTTTTCTCTCCAGTACTAGTACTCCCAAGAGCTCCATGGCAGGCAGCAGCAACAGGCGTCGGGTCAACGACAAGGCCAAAGGGAGCCGCGCCGGCGCTCGCCGGAGGTGATGATCGTTGGCTTCTTCATAGCTCCTTTAGATCCCTTTTCGTCCCTGACAATCTTCTCTGTGGTTTCGGGCTCATCCGGTGGAATCCTGCCCCCGCACCAGCCACAACTCCGGCCATGACGGGCAATTCCTCGGGATCGTCTAGCCACTCCCACTCTTCCAGCTCCGCTACAATGATCGCGCTGCCTGCAGGTTCAAGGAGGAACGCGATGCAACCCGACACGAGTTGGAGATCATCTCCAAAGAGGTCGGGATCGCTGAGCTCGAGTGGGAGCATCAGCGCAAGCAGCTGCTTGAGGCCATCGATGGTGAGTCCTGTAATCCGCCTGGTTTTAAATTTAATCCTGAACTGACCGCCATTGTTCTGTGATTCCCGCAGATCACGACATCGAGCTCAATCGGCTGAAGGCGCTGGTTGAGAAGCTGGCGGACAAGGTGAATGTTCCCGGAGACACACCGGAAGCTCGCCTTGGCGCAGTGGAAGACCGCATCGATGAGGTGGCCCTTCACGGCGTCCGCCTGGGCACAACCTTGGGCCTGGCCGCCATGGCGACGCACACCTGCGTCGACTAATCTACGCGGCCGCGCGGCTTCTACGGTGGCACGTCGGAGGATGTCGACGACATCGAGGCCACTCTAGAGCGCCTCGACGGCCACGGCGTCACCATTGCCGATTCCATTCACTTCCAGTCTGTTCTGAACAGGCTGTTTGATTAGTTTGTACTGGGGGTTATGGAATTTCGGCAATAAAGATGAAATTTTATCCTTTGTATTTGTCTTGTCATGACTTCTTTAATTTGTGCATACGAATTTTCACTGTCTTGAACACATTCGGGAACTTTTCCTCTAGCCGAATACGCACAAAACTCCTGCTCCTTGGCGTAAAATCCACAGAAAATTCTTATTCGGGAGCCATGACCACTGTTCAATGAAAGAACCCTTCGCATCCAAGGAAGAACCCCCGCCGTTTGGTATTCCCATCAATGCACGCCATCCAGTCATCACTCCCGATGCACCCTCACTGCTAATAAAATAGCCCCTCTAGTGCTCTGCAAATCCATTTGCATACACTTCCATTATTTCACATCCTCTCGTCCTCCTCCTCCAGAAAAAACCCCCAAGGCCATGGCGGACAAGGGGAAACAGCCACTCGAGGAGAACAGCTCCCCATCAAAGAAGTGAACCATTCGAGAGTAATCTTTCTTCTCATCCCTTTCTCTCGATTTTGATTGCAATCCCGTGGTTCATCTTTCTTTGATTTTAGCCTTGATCTGCTACAGGAGGAAATCTTCGGTACTGAAGAAACCCCTGAGTACATCCTCTCCGACTCCTCGGCTGAAGAGGAAGACGCCACGCTAGAACAGAGGACCAATCACCAACTGCGCCGTCGCATCCGACATCTAGAACATGACCTGCGGGACATCACCGCCCGTTGCAGTGCCGAACGCGAACGCCGCATGAGCTTGGAGGCGTTGTTAGGGGGTAAGATCTTCATCCTTATTTGATTCTCATGCTCAAGTTCAGATCCCATGTTCAACGAGAATCTGTTCCCCTTCTTCTGATGTGTCTGACAGGTACAACAACTTGAAGGCCTCCTGGAACAGCTTGATGGAAGCTGCAGAACACACCAACCCCGGAGGCTTCTACGTTGCCGTCACGGTGGTCCTGGAGCAGCTGAAGTGGGAAGAACTGAAGAGGAAAAGCGTGGAACCAAAGAAATGAAGCACACTTTCGCTTCTTCCTCCAGGCATCCTGCTTCCTGCAAGCCTTTCCTTGTAATCCTAGATAACTCGGTTGCCAATAAAGGAACTTGCAAGAATGTTTGTAATGCAGAACATTTTCGTGATAAGTGCAATACACTTTAGTATTGGCCATTTCCCTTTATCAGGATTTTTGTTCTGAAGGCGGCATCTTTCCTGAATGTCGGCTATTTCCGTGTTCCTGATGCTTGTAATAACAATCAACGATCAATTTCAATACTAGGATAATATTTCTTCAAGTATCTCCTGTTTATAACAGCAGTGAACTCTTCTCCTAGTAAAGTTTTCAAGATATACGCATTTCCAGGCGTGCACCTAACCACCCGAAAGGGACCTTCCCAATTCGGGGACCACTTGCCGAATGTAATGTACTTAGTTCCAATCGGCAATAATGCATTCCGAACCAAATCTCCTTCTGCAAATTGCTTGACCTTTACCTTCTTGTTATAATATTTAGCAACTCACATTTTGTTTTCTCAATATTCTCCAAGGCCCTAAGACGAATCATATGCAAATCTTCTAATTCGTCCATCATTAAATCATTATAATCCTCGGAACTTAAATCCTTGAAGGATCAGATGGCGACTAGAGAGGGGGGGAGTGAATAGGAGCCGGTAAAAATTCTTCCCAAAGAACCCGGCCTATGCCCTAGTCAAATCCCGGTCACACACAAGCGATGGATCGAATCACACACCAATCGCCAAGACAACAAGGTTATGGATCAACCTCAAGCCTTAGGAACGATTCCTTGAAGCACACACGGAAGCACGAGAAAGGAAGGGAGGAATCGAACCAAGAAGCAAAGCTCACACGCTCTGGCAGACCGTCCGGCCAGGAGGGGCGGACCGTCCGCACTGGCCTCGCGGACTGTCCGGCCTGCTACCGCGGACCGTCCGCGCCAACCCTGTAGACCGTCCGGCCCTACGCCACGGACCGCTCGTTAAATCACACAGAACCAACCGAAGCGACCCACGAACCACGAACCGTCCGCGGGGAGCACGCGGACTGTCCGCGAGGCACCCGCGGACCGTCCGCCCTCTGCTGCGGACCGTCCGAAACCTCGTCCAACCGAAAACCAAAATCGCGACGGATCGAAACGAAAGGCAAGCAAGAACACGAAGAACACGGGACGAACTCGAGCGGCGCGGACCGTCCGCCAGGAGGGTGCGGACCGTCCGCGAGGCTCGGACAGAGCAGAAAAACGCCCGACCTCGAAAGTCAACTCCCCCAAATCATCAACGGATTTCCCAAACGGTTGAAGCTGTGGAGACAAGGGTTTGGGGACTTGAAAAGCGTCACACAAGGATGCTATAGCCCAAAAATCTTGCCTCCTAACTCCCTAAATCACCGGGAATCGCGAATCCTTTGAGCCCCACCAAAAGCTTGAGCACTGAACGTAAACTCTCGAATCGAAGTGGTTTCCCGGCGTTTGAGGGCACAAGATCATTCACAAAGATGCGCGAGACATCTATCCATGTTTCCCTCAAAGAAATCCGGGGAGAAACCCACTCAAATCCACGGAATCGCACCGAGAACAAAGGCACGAAAACAAGCACAAAAAGACCACGAAAAACACAACTCCGAATCTTCTATACAAACCAGGAAAGATTCACAAGGTCTAGCATGCTGCCCTAGCATCCATCCCTCTCAACAAATCTTTCATGAAGCTCTCATGCTAGCCTAGAGAAAATGGAAGGAAAAATAGCTATGAAAATGAGAAATGGGTGGGAGGAAATGAAACCCTAAGTCACGGAGAGAGAGAGAGCCATCCACACACACTCATGGCTTATATATCAGGTCCCGTCGGAGTGGTAAATGACTCGACTACCCCTAACTTAACTACTGGCGATACAACCCACGTAGGGGCATTTAGGTAATGTTTGTGGGTCTTGCCATCGGACAGCCACGCCTTTGCCGCACCCCGCGTCCTCCCGACGCAAGCCATGCGATCCTGCCGCGTGTCCTCCGCTTCGAAGCTTCCCGACACGCCCAGATCCCATCTCCGTCGTGTTGGGCCCTCGGAATTGGTTTTGAGGTCCAAACCAAGAAACCGTCCGCCGATGGTTTTGTGGGCAAACCACCAAACCCCGCGTGCTCGGTCCGGCCTCCCGCCAAACCACTTGACTCGACCGCCATCGTGCACCGGCTCGATTGTCCATGACTTCGTCTTGCTCGTGTCGCCACCATGTGGCCCGCACCCAGTCCCGCTGTCCACCGGGTCCCTCGAACCGAGCCTACTTGTCTCTCCATCTCCCGGAGGCCCCTCAAGGCCGAAGACATTTCGCGCCCGTTCTTCACCCTCGCAACAACACGAACTAGGCCGCAGCCTACACCTGCGCACTAAGCCAAGAGTCAGTCCAACACCCGTTGTCAATCACTCATCACTGAGGAGCGGTCATCCATCGACCACTGGGACGCTCCTGGTCCTCAATCTTCCCCTTGATGAGTGCATTGACAACACACAACGCGAAATGAAATTCAGAGAAAGAGAGAAAGGAAGAAGAAAGAAAAACAAAGAAGCTCAACTCATGACCAAAACCGAAGAAAGGCAAAGAAAGGTCACAAGCCAAGCAAAGCACAAACTCCACACTGAAACCAGCATGAAAGCTCCCCCTGAACAAATGCAAGCTCCCCCTGAACATGTGGATGCAAACTTCCAAATTTCAGCTCACCTCTTCTGAATTTTCATTAAGCTCACCTCTTCTCCCCCTTGTTGACAATGTATGAATCAAGGTGAAAATGCAGAAATGCAAAACAAGGCATATAAACATCTACATGAGCTTCCCAAATAGGCCAAATCTAGTGTCAAAGGATAAAAATGAGACAAAGATCACACATATGAATCATAGCATAGTCAAAGCATTGCCACAAGTAATATATGAAAATACAAGCTTGTGACAAAGCAAAATTTTCAGATTTAGGCAGTTTTACCAAAAGAAGGCTCGCTTCACATATAAAAGCCTATCCATGTCACACTTGAGCCACAAACATGCATACCATTCGAAGATCATACAAGGATATCAAATTCTCATCAAAAGATCATGGCAAACACCCATAAAGCAAAGCATGTCATGTCAAAGCTCATGAGCCATGTGTCCACTTCGGGGAGACTTCTCCACTAGTGAACATCATGCGACATGTTTTGCACCCATATGTGAAAGATAAGACATTGTAAGCATAGACATGATGGATGGAGCATTTTTCAAGCATTATACACTTCTTTTCAAGATTAAATCATTTCATGGTACATGAAGTGCCTTTGCGGCAAAAAGAAGCTTATGCTCCCCCATGAATGCAACATAGGCTAAACATTCACAATGATATTCGGCCGTTGGCCCAAATGCAAGAACAAGGCATCCAAGCACAATCTAAGCATGAAAAGCACATTTAGACCAAACTGTGACATGGATACACTACTACACACGAGTTGAGCACATTTCATCAAAAGTTGATCAAGATTAGCATTTATTTCAAAAAGGGCTATCTCACCACACATATATCTCAAATATTCCAAGAGCATAGCCTCACATCACCATTTCTCCACACATATGGACAATATCTCACAAATCGCCAAAGAAACTCAAATATGGCATATGAAAGAAGCTCATCATCCTAAAATGCAATATGATACAAATGCAACAAGATATATGACAAGATGGCTATCCTACCATGGTTTGTACATCAAGCAAAGCATGTATATACATCAAAGAAAAACATGGTATGATACATGTGATACAAAAAGGAAATCCCCCAAGAAACAACTAGAAAGGGCAACAAACCCCAAGTTCCCCCCGCAAGCGCACAAATGTAGCTTGGTCGAGAGGCTTTGTAAAGATGTCGGCTAGCTGATCTTGGGTAGGGACATGACTCAACACAATGGTTCCTTTCTCCACATTGTCCCTCAAGAAATGATACCTCACTTCTATGTGGTTGGTTCTGGAGTGAAGCACTGGGTTTTTAGCTACGCTTATGGCACTGGTGCTATCACAGAGAAGTGGGATCTGGGTGCACTCCTCACCAAAGTCTCTCAAAGTGTACGAAATCCACAACAGCTGGGAACAACAACTCGCGGCAGCAACATACTCCGCCTCGGTGCTAGATTGAGCTACACTAGACTGCTTGCGGGAAGACCATGAGACCAACGAAGACCCAAGAAACTGGCAAGTACCAGAAGTAGACTTCCTCTCGACTCGACAACCAGCAAAATCCGCATCGGAAAAACCATGAAGAGAAAGAGTCGAGGAGGACGAATACCAAAGGCCAAGACCGGGGGCGGATCGTAGGTACCGAAAATCCTCTTGACGGCCCGTCGATGTGATGTCCTCGGCGAAGCACGAAAACGAGCGCACGGACACACGGCCGAACGCGTATGTCTGGCCTCATCGCCGTCAAGTAGAGGAGGGAGTCGATCATGCTCCTGTACTCCCGCTGGTCCACTGGTTCTCCGTCCTCGTCCGCATCCAAAGTGGCCGTACTCCCCATGGGAGTCGACATCGGCTTCACATATTGCATCTGGAACTTCCTCAGCATGTCTTTCGTGTACTTGGTCTGGTGCACGAATGTTCCATCTTTCACTTGCTTGATCCGCGGCCCCCCCGAGAAAATGCGCAACTCGCCCATCATGCTCATCTCGAACTCGTCGCTCATCTCATCCGCAAACTTGGCGGCAAAGAAGGTTATGTGACGAGCCACCAAAGACAATATCATCCACGTATATCTGAACAATCAACAAGTCATTTCCATGCTTGAGGAGAAACAAGGTCCTATCCACGGTACCCATCACAAACCCTCTGCACAACAGAAAACCTCTCAATCTCCCATACCAAGCACGAGGCGCCTGTTTCAACCCATACAGAGCCCTTTTCAACCTGTACACCCTGGGTGGGTACAACTCGCTCTCAAACCCAGGTGGCTGCTTCATATACACCTCCTCCTCTATGACCCCATTCAGAAACGCACTCTTCACATCCATCTGAAACAACTTGAACCCTTTAGCCACGGCAAAGGCTAGAAGGATCCGAATTGCCTCAAGACGGGCCACAGGGAGCAAAGGTCTCCTCATAGTCGATCCCCTCCTTCGACTAAACCCCACGAGCAACAAGTCCGGACTTGTTCCTCACCACCATCCCATTCTCTCCCTCTTTGTTCTTCCAAACCCACTTTGTTCCTATGGGATGGCAATTTGGAGGTGGTTCAACTAACTCCCGGACACGGTTCCTCTCAAAATTTTCCAACTCCTCATGCATAGAATTGACCCAGTTTGCATCAGATAAAGCATGTCCAATGTCCTTGGGCTCAAAGGTGGCAACAAAAGCGAAGCATGAGCAAAATGAGAGGAATTCCCGGACCTCGACCGGTGTAGTGCGTTCGTCGATGTTCCCAATGATCTTCGACAAGGGATGCACTTCTTGAATCCGCCGGGGAGCCTCACGCCTCGAGACTACCTCCCCCTCAACTTCAGCTTCTCTCGCCTGGTCCTCTTGTTGCACCGTCGTTGTCCATGAAGTAGACGGTCCACGCTCCATAGTGGTCGTAGGGGAAGTAGTGGGTACACACTCAGCTTCAGGCGCATGGTTCTCTCCATCATCATCTCCAGCTTCATCCTTCTCCTCTTCAAAGAGGTCCTCGGCCATCTCTTCATCACCTGCACATTCAAAGCCAAGAGAGGTACATGGCATTGTCTCGTCGAAGGTTACCTCGCAAGTCTCCATGATTTTGTCAGTCTCAAGGTTAAGCACCCTATAGGCTCTAGAGTGGTTAGCATATCCAAAGAAAATACCATCACTAGACCTAGCCTCAAACTTGTCGAGTTTTCCCTTCTTAAGAATAAAGCACTTGCAGCCAAAGACTCGGAAATGACTCACCTTGGGTGCTCGACCATGCATAAGCTCATAACAGGTCTTCTTCTTGAAAGCTCTCAATAAAATCCTGTTGGAAACATGACAAGCCGTATGGACCGCTTCAGCCCAATACCTCCTTGGAGTCCTGTGCTCATCGAGCATCGTCCTAGCCATCTCACAAAGAGTCTGATTTTTTCCTTTCCACGACTCCATTTTGAGGGGGCACATAAGGGGTCGAATACTGATGTTCAAGACCTAGATCACGACAAAAGGCATCAAAACGAGAGTTCTTGAACTCTGAGCCATTATTACTGTGGATGGCTCGAATAGCATTCCCATGCCTCTCATTTTTCAACATCACGATCAGATCTCGAACAAAGCCAAATGTCTCACTCTTATCTTCCAAGAAAAACACCCAGGCATAGCGAGAGTAATCGTCCACCACAACAAGGACATACCACTTCCCACCCACCGAGCGAACTCGAGCTGGCCCAACAAGGTCCATGTGCAACAGCTCTGTCGGACGCTCGGTCATGACATCGGTCAGGGGTGGATGGGAGTGGCTACCATCTTGCCATGCCTACACGGAGCACAAACCAAATCCTTCTCAAGCTTCAACCTCGGCAATCCTCGGACAAGGTCAAGACCACTCAAGCGGGAAACCAAATCAAAGCTCAAGTGACCCAACCGCCTATGCCATTTCCACAAACCAGAAGAAGGACCAGCCATCAAACAGCGAGTAGGACCCAAAGAACGAGAGAAATTAGCCCTGAAAATCTGACCCTCGCGGATGATCATACAGACAAGATCACCTCGAGAATCAAGCAAACGAGGCTCGCCAGACTTGAAACACAGCTCAAAACCCTCATCAAGCAACTGAGAAACCGAAAGCAAATTGAAACCCAAAGACTTCACAAGAGCCACTCTCTTCAACGTTACCTTGTCACTCACATGCACAACACCCTCAGAAATCACCCTTCCTCGTCCATTGTCCCCAAATGTGATGTACATCTTCTCCTTCACTAGGGTGAGGCTGGAGAACCATTTCTTATCTCCGGTCATGTGTCGGGAACATCCGGAGTCAATCAACCAAATGTTCTCCAAGCCTCCTGCCTGTAGTCAGAAACAAGAACGAGAGTGAGCTAGCGACTCGACACTGGGGTTAGCACAAAGAAAGTTAAACCAGTGTCGAGCCATCTGCTCAAAAGAGGGGTTAGCAAACATCATTTCCTTGCCACCAAACTTCCCATGTCCCATGGGAGGAGTACGAGCACCACGAGGGGGAAAACGTGATCCGTAGTTCCTCTGGAACCCAAAGCTGCGATCATCTCCCCTAAACCCGTATTGAGGATGAGTAGGGGGACGTCCAGCAAAACCACCAAGAGCCCGACCAAACCTCTCACCAGCACGCTCACCATCATCTCTCCTAGTAAACCTCTCACCACCACCTCTCTGTGGGAACCTGCCAACACTCCTCACACTTCCCACACCCCGTGGAAGTGGCACTCTAGGCTCAAGAATACCATGAGACTGGCGATACCTGTCCTGGTTTGCTTGCTCCCTAGCAAGGCTCTCATCCCTCTTCTTCTTGTAGCAAAACTCTGCAAGATGTCTCTCCTTGCCACAATACTCACACCTGAAGGGGATGGGTTTTGGTTTTGTCTTTGGCTTCTCTCTAGGCTTCTCACCCTTCACACTCACAAACCTCACCGGTTTCTGGAAGTCATTTGTCTTAGGTGGGAATTTGGGTGGATCTTGTGTTGTGTCAAGCTTGTTGCAAAGGTGGTTGGGCTTTGGTGTGAAAGAGTTCTTGGGTGGTTTTGGAAGTGGGACTTGGATATCTCCGATCACCTCAAACTCGGGGTTAGACTCAACACACTTCTCATACACACTCTCCCCACTGTTCTCTCCCACTTTCTCACCCAACTTCTCAAAACCCAAACCACGACCATCCGTTCTCTTGAACTCCTCAATCATGATTTTCAATTGAGGTTCCTGCCAGACAACCAACCCAACACCTTCCTCAAATAGTCATTTTTCTCATAGATGACATCCAAACGGGAAGTAAGTTCAAGATTGCGCAAAGTAACTTCATCACAGCTAGTGCATGCATTGACAACAGGAGATTTCAAAGAAGCTTCCAAAGAACTAATAGTAGAGTGAGCATCAACAATCTTAGCATGCATAGTAGGACATGATTTACAAGCACCAAGCAAAGTAGGTCTAGCTTTAAGCTCATCATACTCAGTCCTAAGAGCATCTAGTTTAGCCAAAGTGGAAGCATTCTTCTCATTAAGCAACTTGATCTCATTCAGCCATGCATCACACTCAAGACATTCAACATCATCAGGAGTAGTAGGAGCAAGTTTCAAAGAGTCATTCTCAAGTTTCAATTCAAGCAATTTCGACTCTAACTCTCCTACTCTCTCACTAGCATTCTCAAGTTGAGCCCTAAGATCTTTCCTCATCTTTTTGGCATCTCTTAGCACACTATCACGGTTGTCAATCAAGCCATTCAACCTAGTGATCTCAGCAAGCAAAGAGTCGGGGTCACGATTTACCTCATCCTCCGAGTCGGAGTCGCTGTCTTCCTTCTCGCTCTTCTTGCTGCTTGAGCTATGGGCCATGCCACAAAAGCCCTCAAGCGCCACACAGCTCAACCCGCTGAGGTTCCGGCTTGCACTCTTCTTGCCCTTGCACCTCCCGGCATCTTCATCTTCGCTGCTTGAGCTTGACTGCTCGTCGCTTGAGCTTGAGTCGACGTCGCTCGCACCGGCCACCATCGCTCTTGCCTTGTTCTTCTTGTAGCCGCTTTTGCTCAGTCGCCGCTTGTCCTTGTCCTTGCTCTTGGACTTGTTGAAGTGCTTGCCCTTGGAGGAGTACTTGTCCTCACGCCTCGGGTGCGCCTTGTACTCGTTCATCTTGTACTTGTTCTCCTCCGCTTCCGGGAACTCAGCGATGAAGTGGCCACGCTTGCCACACTTGTAGCACGTCCCTGAGCCCCACCTTGCATTTCTCCGACTCTCGTGTAGTCGATCAAACCTTCTTGAGAGCAAGGCCAGCTCCTCCTCGCCCAGCACATCAAACTCTTCATCTGGAATGGACATAAGAGAGGACAAGGAAAACTGTCGACAGGAAGGGTTAGATTGGCCCTTTGATCCGCTCACAAGAGCAAGACTATGATCAGTCGAGCCCTCATGCTTGGATTGCAACTTCCTGTCAACCTCAGCCGACTTGAGCTTAGAAAAGAGGTCATCCAACTCAATAGTCAAATAATGCCCAGACTCCTTGATGGCCTCAACCTTAGCACCCCAAACATTTGGGTCCAAGACATTCAAGAGCTTCAAAGCCTGATCATGCTCGGTGTAAGGAAAATCCTCAACAGTGGCCTTCATGTTGTTCACGATGGCGGTGAACCTCTGAAACATCGCATCAATGTCCTCACCGGGAAGTGGGGTGAAGTTCTCATATTGCATCCGGTAAGAGACAAAGAGGGGAGCCTTCACATGGTTATCACCACCGTGAGCAACCAACAACTTTTCCCAAATTTGCCAAGCAAGATTCAAATGGCGAACACGCTCAAACTTAGGATCACACAAGCTCCGGACCAAGTGATCAACGGCTTTTGCATTAGCCTCATACTTGGCCTTAGCACCGGCATCGGTCACCATAAGAGTATGGTTGTTGACCGGAATAGCATAAGTCTTGTCAAGCACAATGAAATCCAACAGCTTCCCACGAAGAAAGATCATCATACAAGCCGCCCACTTGTGGTAACCCTAGCCATCGAAGTGCGGCGGACCGCCCCGCTCAACGTACGCCATCTTAGGATTCGAGACTTGTCAAAGTCGCAAAGAATCCGCACCAAGCTACGATACCAATTGAAGGATCGGATGGCGACTAGAGGGGGGGGGGGGAGTGAATAGGAGCCGGTAAAAATTCTTCCCAAAGAACCCGGCCTATGCCCTAGTCAAATCCCGGTCACACACAAGCGATGGATCGAATCACACACCAATCGCCAAGACAATGAGGTTATGGATCAACCTCTAGCCTTAGGAACGATTCCTTGAAGCACACGCGGAAGCACGAGAAAGGAAGGGTGGAATCGAACCAAGAAGCAAAGCTCACAGGCTCTGGCAGACCGTTCGACCAGGAGGGGCGGACCGTCCGCACTGGCCTCGCGGACTGTCCGGCCTGCTACCGCGGACCGTCCGCGCCAACCCTGCGCGACCGTCCGGCCCTACGCCGCGACCGTCCGTTAAATCACACGGAACCAACCGAAGCGACCCACGAACCACGGACCGTCCGCGGGGAGCACGCAGACTGTCCGCCAGGCACCCGCGACCGTCGCGCCCTCTCCGCGGACCGTCCGAAACTCGTCCAACCGAAAACCAAAATCGCGACGGATCGAAACGAAAGGCGAGCAAGAACACGAAGAACACGGGGCGAACTCGAGCGGCGCGGACCGTCCGCCAGGAGGGCGCGGACCGTCCGTGAGGAGGGCGCGGACCGTCCGCGAGGCTCGGACAGAGCAGAAAAATGCCCGACCTCGAAAGTCAACTCCCCCAAATCATCAACGGATTTCCCAAACGGTTGAAGCTATGGAGACAAGGGTTTGGGGACTTGAAAAGCGTCACACAAGGATGCTATAGCCCAAAAATCTTGCCTCCGAACTCCCTAAATCACCGGGAATCACGAATCCTTTGAGCCCCACCAAAAGCTTGAGCACCGAACAAAAACTCTCGAATCGAAGTGGTTTCCCGGCGTTTGAGGGCACAAGATCATTCACAAAGATGCGCGAGACATCTATCCATGTTTCCGTCAAAGAAATCCGGGGAGAAACCCACTCAAATCCGCGGAATCGCACCGAGAACAAAGGCACGAAAATAAGCACAAAAAGACCACGAAAAACACGACTCCGAATCTTCTATACAAACCAGGAAAGATTCACAAGGTCTAGCATGCCGCCCTAGCATCCATCCCTCTCATAAAATCTCTCATGAAGCTCTCATGCTAGCCTAGAGAAAATGGAAGGAAAAATAGCTACGAAAATGAGAAATGGGAGGGAGGAAATGAAACCCTAAGTCGCGGAGAGAGAGAGCCATCCACACACACTCATGGCTTATATATCAGGTCCCGCCGGAGTGGTAAATGACTCGACTACCCCTAACTTAACTACTGGCGATACAACCCACGTAGGGGCATTTAGGTAATGTTTGTGGGTCTTGCCATCGGACGGCCACGCCTTTGCCGCACCCCGCGTCCTCCCGACGCAAGACATGCGATCCCGCTGCATGTCCTTCGCTTCGAAGCTTCCCGACACGCCCGGATCCCGTCTCCGTCGTGTTGGGCCCTCGGACATGGTTTTGAGGTCCAAACCAAGAAACCGTCCGCCGATGGTTTTGTGGGCAAACCACCAAACCCCGCGTGCTTGGTCCGGCCTCCCGCCAAACCACTTGACTCGACCGCCACCGTGCACCGGCTTGATTGTCCATGACTTCGTCTTGCTCGTGTCGCCACCATGTGGCCCGCACCCAGTCCCGCTGTCCACCGGGTCCCTCGAACCGAGCCTACTTGTCTCTCCATCTCCCAGAGGCCCCTCAAGGCTGAAGACCTTTCGCGCCCGTTCTTCGCCTGCAACAACACGAACTAGGCTGTAGCCTACACCTGCGCACTAAGCCAAGAGTCAGTCCAACACCCGTTGTCAATCACTCATCACTGAGGAGCGGTCATCCATCGACCACTGGGACGCTCCTGGTCCTCAATCCTTTTGCAACACTACTCTCCTTGAGTCTGATTGCATCTCCCATGGCAAAATAGCATGATGCCCGTAAACCAACTCATAAGGAGATGTTTGTGTAGCTCCATGAGGAGCCATTCGGTAAGCCCACATGGCTTCATTGAGTACCGAATGCCACTTTTTTGGCTTCTGATCAATCTTCTTCTGCATAATATTTATCATGATCTTGTTAGAAGCCTCTGCCTGACCATTAGCTTGGGCATAATAAGGAGAAGAATTTAATAATTTGATCCCCATACTTTCAGCAAATTCTCTGAACTCCGAAGATGTAAACTGAGTTCCTTGATCGGTTGTAATTGTTTGAGGAATCCCAAATCTGTAAATGATATGCTCTTTGACAAACTTAACCATATTTTCTGATGTCACTTTCTTCAATGGAATTACCTCAACCCATTTAGTGAAATAATCTGTTGCTAAAAGTACACTTATGCCCCTTGCTAGATGGAGGATTTATTTGGCCAATCAAATCTATGCCCCATCCTCTGAATGGCCATGGCTTGATAATAGGATTCAAAGCTGATGCTGGAACTCTCTGAATATTTCCAAACTTTTGACAATATTGACACCCTTTGTAGTATTCAAAGCAATCTTCCAGCATTGTCGGCCAATAACATCTAGTTTGGTAACCCGAATCAAGGGGATACCATCAGTTTCTGGGATGATATCATTAATGGTGTCCTTCACTCTGAGAAGTTCCCCCATCTTCTACATTTTGCCCAAGATCCTGCCATATCCTTGTTCACCCTTAGAAATGTTGATAATCTATTGGATTGTTTCAGAATTCCCATGACCAGAGCTGCATACAATGAGTTCCTTGATTTACAGGACATTTTGAATAACCTTCCCCCCATAAACCGTAACTCCAAGGACTCCTGGCACTTCATTTGGGGGCATCGTAGGTTCCTGGCTTGTCATTTCTATCATTATCAGTTCAGAGAGCTCAGGCCTAGTCGGGCCATCCTTGGCATATGGAAAACCAAGTGTATCCCAAAGATCAAATTTTTTG
This sequence comes from Cenchrus americanus, assembly GCA_947561735.1. Taxonomy (NCBI): domain Eukaryota; kingdom Viridiplantae; phylum Streptophyta; class Magnoliopsida; order Poales; family Poaceae; genus Cenchrus; species Cenchrus americanus. Next base: position 154,910,255 of record OX387242.1, on the reverse strand, counting down.
CTTGGCTGCTTCTCAATGATAGGTTAAATACGAGGAATATTTTGAGAAGAAGAAAGAAAGTGCTGGATGAAGGATACAACTGTGTGATGTGCCATAACAGTGAGGAGGAAACTGCAGCCCATCTCTTTTTCAACTGCCCTGTAGCTGCCAGCAGATGGTTTGCTTTGGGAATTGTTTGGGAGGAAAATTTAAGTGTCCACCAGAAGCTTTTGCAAGCCCAGCTTGTTTTTGGACAGCCTTTCTTCATTGAAATCTTTATGATTGGGGCCTGGTGCCTTTGGAAACAGAGAAATGATGTCATTTTTGAAGGCAAGCCTCCACACCTTGCTGCTTGGAAGGCTAATTTCAAAGCTCTTGTCATGGATCATCTCTGTAGATTTAAGTCAAATCTCCACTCCTCGATCAAACTTTGGCTTCGTGCTTTGTAATTTTTCTCTGTTGTGTTGTTCTCCCTCCCCCTTCTTTGCTTCTTTTTAGTTAGTTGCTTTTAGACAGTCTTCCTCGTTGCCTAACCACTGGTTGGGCCATCTGTAAGTTCTCCCTTTGTATCTCTTTTTGTTCTATTTTAATCGATTTTGCAGTGGGGTGTTGCCCCACGGTTCTTGCTCAAAAAAATAACATCCAGTTTACCTAATGACCCATTTCATTCGGTAAGCCGACTGATGTGCTCCACACAGCCCATCATGCACTTCACTCATCATCCTCTTTGTTTCGTCTTGACCCAGGCATTGTAGTAACACCCCATCCAATGATTTGTAATACAAACGTCCATCGAGAAGAACAAACTTTATAGCTTTATACCTGTGCTTCCTAGAGACCTTTCGGGATGGATTCTCCAAATAATCAACAATTTCTTTTCTCCAATCATCTTCTGCTAAATCACTCCCGTAAGAATATACATCGTTGGCAAACACTTCTTGATTCTCTCTATAACCTGAAGCACTTTGAGCTAACCTGTTTGCCTCTTCCTTGTTTTCTCTAGGAATATGTTGCAGAATCACTAACTAAAAACTCTTCAGGATTTCCTTGCACTCCTCGTAGTAATTCCTCAGGATACCGTTTCTACATTCATATTGGCCATTCAATTGTTTTATAACTAGCTCTGAATCTCCAAAAATCTCAACTGAAATAGCCTTTGCCTCTTTCAAGTACTGAAGCCCTCTAAGTAATGATTCATACTCAGCCTGAATATTTGTGACAGTAGGTTGAATAGGAATAGCAAATTCAAACATCTCTCCCCTGGGTGAAATTAATCAAATTCCCACTCCACCACCTTTGCCACACGAAGATCCATCAAAGAACAAAGCCCAAGGAGTAATCTCAAGTAAATTAATTGATGGATCACGATGTTCAGTAATGAAATAAGCAATAATCTGTCCTTTAACAGCTTTTGCGGACTCAAACTTCAATTCAAACTCAGACAAAGCTAAAATCCACTTGCCAATCCTTCCATTTAAAATTGGCATAGACAACATGTGTTTAATTACATAAAATTTTGAATATACAATACATTCGGCATTCAACAAATAGTGCCGAAACTTTGTACATGAGTAATAAACACACAAGCAAAGCTTCTCCGCAGCCGAATATCTTGTTTCGGGATAAAGCAATTTTCGGCTAAGGTATGCAACTACTCTTTCTTTTCCTTCAAATTCTTGTATGAGGGCCGATCCAATGTTTTGGGTATCGGCTTCCACGTACAACTTAAAAGGCTTGTTCAATTGCAGAGGTACCAATACTTGTGGTTCCTTCATGTATTCCTTGATCTCATTGAAAGCCTTTTGTTGTTCGTCACCCGATACAAACTTCTGACCCTTTTTGATCCTCAACAGTGGAGAAAAAGGCAACACCTTTTGTGACAAGTTTGAAATGAATCTTCTAGCAAAATTGATTTTGCCAAGTAATGACTGCAATTTCTTAAGATTGGTTGGAGGAACAACTTCATCAATAGCTTTCATGCTCTTTTTGCCAACTTCTATTCCTCCTTCATGTACCAAAAATCCCAGGAACTCTCCACCTGAAACTCCAAAGGTACACTTGTTCGGGTTCATCTTAAGCCCATGTTTTCTAGTTCACTCTAAAGTCTTCCTCACATCATCCAAATGTGATTCATGATCCAATGACTTTATCACGACATCATCAATATATATCTCCACAATTTTGCCGATCAACTCGTGGAAAATGTAATTCATGGCTCTTTGATAAGTTGCACCTGCATTTTTCAACCCAAATGTCATGACAATCCACTCAAACAATCCTATATGTCCAGGACATCTAAAGGTTGTTTTTGATACATCTTCTATTGCCATAAAAATTTGATTGTACCCTGCATTGCCATCCATGAAGCTAATAACTTTATGTCCAGCAGCGGCATCAACCAACAAGTCAGCAACAGGCATTGGATATCCATCCATGGGTGTAGCTCTGTTTCGATCTCTAAAGTATATAAAAACCCTCATTTTTCTGTTTTTCTTGTAAACAGGAACAATATTAGATCCACTCTGCATATCTACATGGCCGAATAAAATTTGCTTCTATTAATCTCTCAACTTCTTTTTTCACATCGGCCAGTACTTCATCCTTGTAGATTTTTTCAGGGAGGTTTCTTGTAAGGTCTAAAACCAGGCTTGATTGGCAACCGATGCTCAACAATGGAACGATCCAAACCAGGCATCTCCGAATAATCCCAAGCGAAGCAATCTTTATATTCTTTTAGTAGCTTAATCAACTCTTCTCTGAAACTCGAATCCAAGTTAGCACTGATAAATGTCGGCCTTGGCTTGTCACCATCTCCAATGTCTATTTCTCCCAGTTTGTCAGCCGACATAAATCCACGTCCTAACTTCCCATCAGTTCCATCAATTGGATTCTCCATTATAAATTACTATATGAGCCGACTTCTTGAATCGGCTGTTGATCACTGCTGACTGGTTCAACTGGACCTTCACCCCAGTCCTTGCCTGAGAAGCAATCTATACCTTGATACTCCTAGAAGGCTGGTTCCACGTTAGCCATGCTTATTGAATCATCTGCTTGGACAACTTTTACATCATCATCCACCCATTGAACAAGCTGTTGATGCATAGTAGATGGAATGCAGCAGTTCGCATGGATCCAATCTCTTCGAAGCAGCAAGCTATATGCCCCTTTGCCTTCAATGACAAAAAAGGTCGTAAGCAGAGTTTTAGATCCAATCATCAAATCCACATGCACACAACCCTTGGTGTCTGAAGGATTTCCAGTAAAATCATTCAGAACTATGCTCGTTGGCGTCAAATCTCCAGGGCCCATGCCAAGCTTCCTGAATGTAGTGTAGGCATCACATTGACAGCAACTCCACCATCAACAAACATCTTGGTCAATGGCTTCCCGTTGACGTATCCTCTCAAGTACAGTGGTATCATGTGCCGATTTTTGGCTGGCTTGTCAAAAGTAGCTTGCTTGGCCAACACTAATTGTGCCATTAGCCCAAATTGTTCGGCCTCATCCGTGTCTGGTGACGCCTCCTCCTGCACAATCTGATGAGCTGGAGCCATGAATTCATTCGGCAAGAAGCATACCATGCATGTAGGAGCTGAAAGACCAGATACGTCAGGCTTATCTTTTGGGCGCCACACCTGTTTCCTCTTAATTCCTGCCTGCTTCAGCTCCTGATTCCTCAAGCGTTGAACCCTTCTCTTTTGGCTTCTTCTCAAGCCAGGTGGGCACCACGACCCTTTTTGCTAGACATACTCATGATCTTCTTCCTCTTCATGATCAACCCACCTGTGATCAACATGCCTTTTCCTTGGTTGATCATCAATTCTATTTATTTTTAGGTGCCGACCATCACTAGGATGCACCCTTCCAATTCTTTCATGGACAGATCAGCGATTGGCAATATCTTGCCTGTATTCAGTATATTTGTCACTGCATCCAGGGCAATTATTTTGCGTGGGAAGTTTCAAACCCTCATTCTAGCAGTGTCTGAAGAAGGCACATCCCCAATGTGCACGCTCTTGCTCTCGCTTATACTCTTCTCGTTCTTTCCTGCACATCTCTTCTTCGTATCTCCGCTTCTCCTCTTCGTACTTATGCTTCTGGTAGCGCTCCTTTTCTTGCCGACGCTGCCACTTGTTGAGGAGAATACGCGAAGTTACCCTGGGTTTAGAGGATTCACCCACTTCAATTTGACTCTTCATAAGGCGAGGCTCTCCCTTGTGGACCTGTTCAAATGTTACTTGTCGAGCGGGGTCAACTGAGCCATCCTGCTTCGCCTTTGCTGAAGTCAAAACCTTCACTTTTCCTTTCTCTTCAGCAGTCACCATGTTGACTGAGAACCCAATCATGTTCTGAGGAAAAGGATTGCCGTCTAATTTCATGTATTATCAAATGTTAGATGACCTTCTTGGATAGCCTTTTGAATTCTCATCCTAAAGACCCTGCACTCATTGATGGAGTGAGAATTTTTGTCATGAAACCCACAATATCTTTTTTCTTTCACTCCATGAGGCCGAAGCATAGAATGCCCATTTGGCAACTTGATTCGGCCTTCTTTTATGAGGAACTCAAAGAGCTTATCTGCCTTGGTCACATCAAAATCATAAGTGCCTTTAGCTTGCTTAATCGACCTCTGATTTATTATTAACGGCTCTTTGCCTCACACTATTTCAGCTGCAGCTACTTCCTCTTCATCATCATATTCCTCTCCCTGATCTGCCCTTTCGAGGAATTGATTATAGATGTTAGATATGTCACTATGTTTGACAAATCTACAGTCTTTGTTGAATCCATAAGCTTGGTTGCTCATCAATGTCAGTCTGTGCGACAGCTGGCCAAAATTATCGGACTCCATGCCGAACAGCTTTTCCCGAATAGCTGGCAACATCCCCGCTACAGCCATACCAGCCAATTGATCATCTGGTATGTTCAAAGAGAAACACATGCTTTTTGTCTCTTTGAACCTCCTGAGGAACTCCATTGGTGTTTCATTGTTCCTCTGCCTCAGGGTAGTTAGATGAATTAGCTTTTTCTCATTACTGCCAATGAAATAATGAGCATGAAACTTCTGCTCCAAATCCTTCCAGGAGCAGATTGAGTGAGCAGGTAGAGAAGTGAACCATGTAAAGGACGGGCCTGTCAATGATAAAGGAAAATATCTAATCCTGAATGCCTCATCAGTAGAAGCTTCCCCAAGCTGCATCAAGTATCAGGCTATGTGTTCCACAGTACCGGTATCATCTTGCCCTGAAAACTTCGTGAAATCTGCGGGAACTTTTACCCTGTTCGGTAAGGCCACCCTGTGATACCATTCTAGGAAAGGAGGTGTATACATGTGCCCTTGGTTTTTAGGCTTTAGACCGAATTGATTTTGAAGCACATCGGTCATCCTCTGCATTAGGAGATCAATATTGACATCTTGATTCCCTGGTCATCCAACAGGCATCCCTGTAGCACCACCATATCCAGGATTTGGGAGAGCATCAACAACACTGTAATCAATGAACTCCGAATACCCGGTGCCGTACATGTTCTTTTGCAACCTGTTATTTGTTGGGGCTATCCTGTAAGTAGAAGGAGGTTGAACTCCAGGAGTGCCAAACGCCATTTCTCCATATGTACGTGGATTAGGTATTGCTTGATGAGGATTCTGCCGAATTGGTTGACTATCCATGTGTTGAGTTGGCTGAACACTCATACTCTGTGGAGGCGGTTGAACACTTGCATCTTAACGAATTGGTTGGCCAGCGGCAGTAGCACTTGATTCTCCTTCAAAATGTTTGAACGCACTCGGGCCAAAGATACCAACCATCATTTGTCGGAAGCTATTTAAAAATGCAGTATTGTGCCTAGCCATTCTGTCTTCCAAAGTTTTCTGTACCATGCCAAAAACTTCTTGTTTCTCTGCAGCAGTTGTGGTATCAGGTTCTCCTGGCATTAGAACTCCTGGCATGTCTGACTTGAGGAATGGCACACCACTCCTATTTTTGGAAAACGACATTAGACACTTTTGCTGAAATTGCTCAATAGCTCCTTTCAGTTGTAATTGCTGTTCTGTAGACAGTTCCTCGAAGGTGACATCCATGACATCTTGGATGTCAGGCATCTTGATCAACTTGAACGTCCCACCGGCGTGCCAAAAAGTGTGTTGATGTAAAATCAGCACCTCACATCAAGCACACAGCAAGCCGACAAAAGCTGGCTTAACACACGTGGCCGAATCCTAAGCGTTCCAGTCAATTTTCCCTGAAACTGACAAAGGATGAGAAATAGTTAGATAAAACCTGGAACTTGCCGGGTGGTACTAGACAGTTCCGTATTTACGGCTACAAAGCCAATCGAAACGACATATAGCTACAACAAGCTATCTGTCGGCAATCTGAACAACATTCAAGAACTAAAAACATGTAAACAGGGTATAGCCGAATGCATGACATAAGCATGATGAAAAATCGGTCTTTATCTAAACAACATTCCTGCACGTAACTGTGACCGATTATCAAGGATAAATCACAATAAAATAAATAAAGGCGAAGCATGATTATAAATTTGCAGTAAACATGCATGCATAGGCCCAAAGCACTAGTCTACCGCATGTCTAGGTACTTTTAAACCCGTCGAGCGTGACACCAAATAAGTTAATCCACCGCATGATACAACTTATTTGAAATCACACAACCAACCAAGAATAGATCAATCCACCACATGATAAAATCTAAACATGGAAGGCTAAAAGCATACATTATTTAAATCAAGCTTATGAGCATGTTTCGCTCGTGACAGAGTTGCCGAATACAGCTGTACAGCCGATTCGGGTTCCGTGGAGAAGGAACAAACTATGCTGGATTAACACGCTTGAACCCTCAACACGTGGCAATCTAGATTGATTTGAATTCGGCTATTAAAGAGCACGTGACCCAATGCACCGCATCGAGTTAATGATTTGAATATACATCATATGGATTGCAAGCAAGATAGAGCCGAATCTAGTCAATCTAAATTGGGCAATAAGAGTGTTTCATGAATTAAACATAAGAGCAAAATTCAAAGCAACACATGGTAACTTAATGAATCTATTAGATCTTGCCAAATCTAATAGAGTCGATAACTAGCTCCAAGCTAGATCTTAGCCTACCACATGGCTCATGATCTAACAAAAAGCTCTCTTGAACCAAGCTTAAATCCACCTCATGATACTAAGCATGGTAACAAGACTACTTGCATCACGGTCTAAATCCACTGCATGATACTAGACATGATACAAGGTTGTCGGTACTTACAGAGGTCGACGGATCGATAGCTCCTCTCGAAGAACTCGACGACTCGACTAAAGGACTCGAAAGTTGGCACGGGGCCGATTTGTTGTTAAATTGTTCGATGCCTATTACAAACACTAAGGGTTCATATTTATACCCTTGTCCTAATACGAATCCTAGTCGACCACGATTACAACATTTATTGCCTAAATTAATGCGTCGGCGCCAATGTTCGTCTCGCACCCGTCACCAATTCGTCCCTTCTTTACATTCAAGCCACGTCATCATGTATTCCCGAATGCTTTCTCTTCCAAGCACAAAATAGTCCTCCTGTCGAATGATGACGCGCTCCCGACCGCAGACGTTTTTTACCAAATGTTTTGAGGAAAACATCTTGCCGAATGGTACTCTTCTACCAAACTCGGCCCACATGTCAGTCTCTTTCCTGTACCAATTTTTGGTGTTAACAGGTTGCAAACCTTGTTTTGGGATGGGAGTTTCACACTAGAACAACCCTAGCTGCACATCTAGATAGTATGTTCTAGTTTACCTTTGTGCAAATTTAGTCATAAGTTAAGGTTTTAAGTAGCCTAATTCACCCCCTCCCCCTCTTAGGCTATCGAGCATCCGATTCCTTACAAGTGGTATTAGAGCCGGGACTCACCAATTCGATTGGTAAATTGTGAAAACCGGCTGATTGGAACGGTTAGGCTTCACCGCCTAGTGAGTTGCTCTATAGAGGTATGAAAGGGGTGGATACCTTAGGTTTGGCTCCACATTTCGATGGCACGGGCTACCCTCGGTGGAAGGTTCTCATGGAGGCCTATCTCCAAGCAAAGTACCTTGATATTTGGAGAGTCACTGATGAGGGCATGAAAAATGGTACTAAGAAGGAAAAGCAATTTGATGTAATTTCTAAGAGTATCATTTTTTCCTCACTAGATGTAGGCGTTTCCAATAGAGTTTTTACTTGTGAAAATGCTCATGAGCTATGGAAAACCCTCAAGGAGCAAAATGAGGGTTCAAAAGAAGTTGCTAATGAACGTTACAATTGTCTCCTTGAGGAATTCAATAGCTCTAAGCAACTAGCAAATAAAAATGTCGAATCTATGTACTCACGCCTAAATGTTCTTGTCAATGAGATCAATGCTTTAGGTGTGACGGACATCACGGATTTGAACATCAACCGCAAGATCCTTCAAAGTCTCCGGAAGCCCGATTATGACTTGGTGAAGGCGATCATCTACGAGAAGAAGCTTGAAGATTTGAAGCCATCTCATATCTTGAGCAAGATCATGGCACATGAGCTTCAACTCATGCCCAAGTCAAAGAAGGCGCTCCAAGGAAAGCCCCAAGAACCATCCTCTCCAACTACAGGCCATGCTCTTTCAAGCCAACAAGAGAAGATGTTAAGTATGATGGCTACTCATGGAAGCTCAAGCGAGGATGATGGTGCTGATGGTGACGATGGAGATTCCTTAAGTGATGAAGAGGTTGAATCCATAGTGGCTGAGTACGTGAAGAAGATCTTCAAGTATGTGAAGAAAGTCAACATGTACGGCTAAAACGTCCACTTGAGACAAGGGCGTCATCATCAACACATCAAGTTCATCAAAATCGAGCACAAGCCCAAGAAGAAGGTGGTCAAGGAGAGGAGACCAAGGCAAAAAGCAACTATCACCGTCCGTGAGTGGACAAGTGGTGGAGAATCAAGTTCTTCTAGCTCAAGTGATGAATCAAGAAAGAACTTCACCACCCGCTTCATGCAAGGTCCTTCATCATCACTAGACATGTGCCTTATGGCCCAAGATATGGAAAGCAATGTAAGTGATGACGAGTCCGACACCACTTCTCTTGATGATCTTGTTGAGCTAGTCCATGAGCAAAAAGGAATGCTTAAGAAACAAGCTAATGAAATTAAAGAACTCAATGTTCTCAATGATCTTAGTGCAACCCTTGCTACAAATTTTGAACATTTGTTGAGAAAATTCAAATTGCTTAGCAAGGGGTGTGATGAGCTAAAATCTAAGCTTGAGAGCAATGAGACTAAAAGAAGTAATTCCTTTGAGCAATGCCTACCTCCAAGGTAGATGCTTCAACCTCTTGCATTGATTTAATTGATGAATATTGCTCACCATCTTGCAATGAGAATGTTGTTGTAGAAACATGTGAGTGTCTCATAGGCAAGAAAAATGATGAGCTCAAGCAAGAAGTAAAATGGCTCTGAGAGAGGTTGGCAAGCTTGATGGGCAAAGGCAAGAATGATGAGGAACAAGTGGACATCTCTCAAGACATGAAGAGTAAAGTCCAACCTTCTCAAGATAACAGTGATCCCATGGTGAAGAAGCTTGAGAAGGGTACAACCGTGACTTGCTACAAGTGTCATGGAGAAGGGCACAAGTTCTACAAATGCCCCCCATTTGTCAAAAAGATGGACAAGGGCGCAAAGAAGAAGTTGAACCCCACCATCAAGAGCTCACTCATCTACACCAAGCCCAACCACAAGAACAAGACCAAGAGAAACACCTACGTCCAAGAAGAAGGCTAATGGCAAGGTGGTTGCACATAAGGTTGGGAAGATGAAGGAGGAGCAGGGTTGGAACCAACCCATTTGGGTGCCCAAGGAAGTCATCATCAACATGAAGGGGCCTCAAATGGTTTGGGTTCCAAAGGCCACTTGAAGGCCTTGAATGCGGGGACTTAGGAGGCTTGGCACAATGAAGATGTGAAGTTTCGAGCCTAGAAGCCAATCTTGCAAGTTGGACATGTGTTGCCCAAGTTCCCCGGTCGAGGTAATGGAAACTAGTACCTATTTCTTGTATCATTGTAGCTCCATTTCCTTGTTTAGGTTGCATTTGTTGCAATGTTTACATATGGTAGGTTGCTTGTGCCATGTATTAACCCATGCGCAATCTACATGGTTTGATTAGTGTGTAGGAAAGCTACACTTGTTCTTTCATGGTGCATTGTTTCATATATATCTCTTTGCATGATGAGCAAGCTATAGGGTTAGCTTCCCTTTTGTTGTCATAAACAATGTGCATACATTTGGTTGGTGATTCAAACACTAATGCACACATTTAGGGGGAGCTCATCCTATGGTTTGGTTATGAGACTAACATTGTTTCAAGCTTATCTTATGAAGTCCCTTGGCGACGCGTTCCGGTGCGGTGATTCATTCTAAGAGAATGCTATTTCACTCTCAATGTGATCTAACATCTCTAAAAGAGTGAATATATCAATATGATATTCATGCTATTGAGTCATGTCCTTGCGAGCTTATGTCTCTATATAAGTTCAAAGGCAATGCACTCATACATTCCTAATCCTTGTGGTACCCCAAGTGTCTTCTATGCAAGCTTCTTTCAAGTGGTGTCACCTAGTGATATCATTTCCAAGTGGCTCATCTCAATGTGGTGCTAACAAGGTGAAGAGGATCAACCCCCAGAGGATGCAATGATCAAAACACTACAAGTGATATCTACAAGTGGTAATGTAACAAGAACCCATTTTTCTTATCTCTTCTCCTTTAAAGCTACCTCCTTGCATGATATGCTCTAAGCTTCCTTGTGTTACAAGTTTGTAGTTGTGTACTTATCTTCACACTATATTTTTGTGCACACACTTAGCGGGAGCTTAGTTTGTATCATGCTAGTCTCATGAGCTTGTGATCCACCTTAGTCATTCTTACATGTGGTAGCTTCATTGATATCATACATATGGATCATGGTCCATGCGACTTTCTCCCTTGTATTTAACATTTCTCCTTGAGCTATGTTTGCTTGGACTTGCTAGTTTTCTTGGACCCATTTTGCTTTGGACTTTTTGGAGATTTTATTCCAAAGGGGGAGAATGTGAGACCAAAGCAAGCTGGGTTACAAGGATATGAGACTAAAGGGGGGAGAATGTGAACATAGGAAGGGTAGAGCAAAAAGGGGGAATTTTGATCTAGGGGGAGTTTGGATGATGGTAAGCATCCAAGCAAGTGTAAGTGGTTCTAATTCTGTCAATTTTTGCAAATTTTTGCTTGCTTTGGTTGTGTTGTCATAAATCACCAAAAAGGGGGAGATTGTAGCAAACATGGCCTCATATGCCATTAGTTCGAGTTTGATTTTTGTGATTCATGACAACATGATCATTGGGACTAACCACATTGTTTTAGCATGTCTTTGTAAAAACTTCTAGGTCCCAAGGATGCAAGAAAACCACATGCCAAAATGAGAAAATCTAGGGTCAAAACCGAGCAAGAAAGGGAAAAGAAAAGACATCATCGGATGAACTGACGGTATCAATTTAGCAAGCGTCGGTCCAATCATCGGACGAGTTGGTACACAGGGTGAAACCCTAGGTACCGTCGGATGAATCGACGGTCCACTTTTTAGTTGCGTCGGATGAGTTGCAGAGGAAGAGCAGCGAAGACAGTAGCACCAGATGATCCGACGGTCTGAGTGGGGACACTGTTAGTCTATCCGACGCTCAGTTTGAATTCATACAGAGACGCGCCAAGACGAAGCCTTCAGCACTGGATGATCCGACGCCTTGGTCAAGGTGAAGCGTCAGTCTATCCGACAGTCGCGTGAAAGCTAACAGAGGTAACAGAGGTGCCTTGGGCTATTTATACCCCCTCCACTCACCCATTTGAGTATGGTGGATTGTGTGGAAGTGCAGAGGAGTTCAAGACACATTGAAGACCATATCCAATCCATCCAAGTGCTTAGTTGCTCATCCATAGACTTGCATATGCTTAGTGTATGTGCTTAGTGCTAGGCTTAGCTTATAGCTGAGTGAGTGCAAGGTTGTGCCAACCTTGTGAGGTGATTCTTGAGTGAATCAAGTTGTACAAGGTTCGCCAGAAGCCTTGGGGCCTAAGTGGCTCGTCGGCAATCGTCATCGACCCTCTGGCTTGGTGTGGAGCAGCGAGGACACTTTGTGCGGGGGACGTGGAGACCCCCATCCTAGGGGAGAAGCTCCGTAGTGGAGGCGGCATCAAGGTGACCAAGAGAGCTTGGCAAGTGCCTAAGTGGCTAGCCTTTGTGGCGAGTCAAGTGGTGCTCTTGGGAGAGATTTGGTGACCGGGAAGCAATACTCTTGTGTGAGTGCTTCAACAACGTGGACTAGGGGTGGCTTAGTGCCTACCGATACCACGGGATAAATCGTGTGTCAAGAGTTTGCTTCCTCTCATCCCCTTTACGTCTCTGCATTTACTCTATTGCAATGTTTGCTTGCCTTTACTTTCCTAGTGTAGTATCATGCTAGGATTGGCTATAGGTTGCAAACCTTGTTATGTGTTGACGGTGAAAATCCGTCAACCTAGCCATGAGTTTACCTTCGGTGTTGGCATAAGTTTTATACCTTATCCATTGGTACTAACCCCCGTGGTATAACAAGTTCACGTGTGCACGTCGGTTTTGGAGTTTAATGTTTATGCAGGGTTTTAGTGTTGAATGCAAGACTTTCGGGATAAGTTCATCAAGCACCTCATGACAAGACCTTGAAGCCCCATACAAGTCATGTAATGAAGCAAACTTAACTCCAAGAAGCCAGGGACTTGATCCGAGAAGACGACAAACTCCGAGGACCTGACCAGAAAAGTGCTGAATCTTGCAAGACAAGGAGTTGTGTCCAATTCGGAGAGAAACTGACGACATGGACCTACATGCGAAGGGGGAAACATCCGAGAAGCAAGGGAACCTACGTAGAGCAAAGGAGGCGTCGGGGCCGGGCTCGGATGGGCCCGGGCCGGCCGGCCCGGGCCGGTCGGCCCGGCCCCCGTCCGGGGCCCGGTGAGGAGGCTCCCCTTTGCCCTAGCTGCCAATCGTGCTATTTATAGCCCCCTGACCGAGAGCCACGCATCATCCAATTCGTCATCGGCCGTCGAGGAGCAGAGAAGAGAGGGACACCATCTCGGAGAGGAGAGGGTCGAGCTAGTTGACTAGGGTTTCCCTAGCCGACGTGGGAACCTTGCACGGAAGACCACGTCGGAGTTCCCGGAGCTAGAAGCAAGATCAAGGAAGGATCCCGGTGGTGATCTTGTGTATGTATCATTGTTATAGTTGAATTATCAAGTTGAATCTTTTCCTAGCGATCAAGTGTTTCTTCGAAGATTTCGTTTTTCGATCGGCTTTGCTTATTCCAATTCTATTCTCGAGATAGATTACATAGGGTGTTCTTGTAGCCGCGGTGGCTAGAGGTACACGCCGAATCTTCCAAAAGAATCTCGACTTGTCTTTTGACTCGCCCTAAGCTCCCCGCATGAGTAGGGATACGTTGTGACAAAACGGGGGTTCCGAAAGGCGGATGATTTCGGATTTGGACGGGAAACCACGATTTGAAGACGCTTCTAATAAGATTTGATTTGCTACTTCTTCTCTTGCTTGGAACTTCAACAAAAGGCTTACCCCGATCCCTCTAGATCGGTTTATCTACCCAATCTTACTTTGTTTTCTCCGAGCTTTAGTAGATTAGATTAGTTTCTTGTCTTTTACTTAGATGCATTAGGGTTTCTTTTATCGAAGATTGAAGTTACTTGGCTTTATTAGATTAAGTTTTGCGTCACACATTTGTTCCACGGATTCGATACCTTGGGTTCACCACTCGAGGGGAGAAGGGTCCCTTGACTACGACGGGAGACTTGTCCGCTTGCAAGTCATAAACGAACTTTGATATAATTATTAACTGTCAACAAACCCCTTTTTCTGGCGCCGTTGCCGGGGAACAAGTGATCAAGATTTGATTTTTTATTGCCTTTCTTGTAATTTTCAGTTTTCTTTTCGTTTTTCTTTTTGCATCTACTAAACTTTGATCATCCTCAAATACATCTAATCTAGTTTGTCTAACCCTAGTTTTTATAGATTTGTTTTTACTTTCTAGTTTTTGCATACTTTGTTTATTGCTAACCCTAACAGGAGATGGACGGCTACCTCTCCAACAAACCCAATAATTTTGTGGATGATCCTGAAAAACTTTACAGGCTAAGGAGATGCGAAGCACATCAAGCTAAAAAGCTGGATTTTGTAGATTCGGAGTCGAAAGACAAAGAATCGTAGGAATCTCTGAAGAATTCACCACCTCAAAGTCCTCGGGAGAATCGACTTCCACTGATGGGTGACCAACCACCGCAAGAACGCAAGATTGGGGAGCTATGCACCCCAGACATCATCGACCTACCAATCTTGAACCTCGAAGAGATCGGAAGACCGTTCGAGATCAAGACCTCAACAATCCGCATGGTGCAACATTCACCCTTCACCGGTAAAGAGGACCCGAACCTTCACCTCCAAGCATTTCATTCAACTATGTCAAACTTTCAACATGGATGGGGTGACTCAAGATCAAATGAGGGCAAGGCTTTTTCCGTTCTCACTACTCGGAAAGGATTTGCAATGGTTCCACTCTCAACCGGCGGAGACGGTGCAAAATTGGAACACGTTGATGAAGGCTTTCATGAAGGAATACTACTCACCGGGTAAAACTCAAAGCTTGTGTAATAAGATTGCCACCTTTGTTCAATATCATACAGAAACTATCTCGGAGGCATTCGAGCGCTTCAACGAGTACACCCGGGCGGTTCCACATCACAAGTTCCCGAAGGAAGACCTCGTGCAAAAGTTCTATCAAGGACTCACCATGGCATCAAGGACGATCATCGATGCATCGGCGGGAGGATCCATCATCGAACTTACACCGACGGAAGCTTTCACGCTATTCAAGAAGGTCGCGGATAATGACACATGGGCGTCATCCGGGCGCCTACAGCCGGTTCAACCCACGGGGAACGTCAAAGGAGTCTTGCAAGTGGAGAAGGAGAACATACTTGAAGGCAAGATCGACTCACTCATGAGGAGGTTGGAGAAGATGGAGATGGAAAAGAAAGAGGCTCAAGACTTGAAGGCCGCCGAAGCAAGGTCCACATGCGAAGAATGTGGAGAGTATGGCCATGTCCGCAAAGATTGTCCGGAGGAAGCCAAAGTGCTCGACTACATGAGGAAGGGAGAATTGCCGAACTTCCGCTACGGGCAAGGTAGGCCTCAATTTAATGCAAGCTCATCTATTCCTAACGCGATTCCGCTTCGTATACAATTGAAGGAGTTCATGGATGAGCAAGCTAAGATCAACAAGGACACCGTCACCAAGTTCAAGACCATAGACAAGGTGTTGGAGAACATCGATAGCAAAGTGACGGAGGTCGGAAGTTTCAATCATCAAGTGCTCAACATGATGAAGATGCTCGAGACGCAAGTTGGACAACTTGCGGGGCGCCTCACTAATGATGAAGGGAAGCTTTTGGGACAACCCAAAAGTCCCGAATCGGCGAAGGCCATTCAAACACGTTCGGGGAAGGAGACCGAAGATCCAGAACATTCTGCGGGAGCAAGGAAGCTTAAACCATCCACCGAGGTGGAAGGAGTTGCTAAAGAGAAGGTTACGGGGATCGTCACCGAGGAACCCGAATTTGAGATGCCGGAGGAAGACACGATGATACCGCAACTCAAGCCACGCTTCTTCCGAGGTAAACTTGACAACCACTTTGAGAAGTTTGTGGAAGTTGTGCGTAGACTTAGCATCAACATGCCATTACTAGATGCCCTACAAGTACCTACATATTCTCGTTACTTTAAAGACATACTTGCAAATAAATATGAGATAGCAACACTCGGGGTAGATCATGTCAAGATGTCCGAGGAGTGTAGTGCCGCTATTGCTAATGGGCTAGAGAAGCAAAAGGACCCCGGGTGCCCTACTATTCCATGTTCGGTTGGTTCTTTCAACTTCGAGAAGGCATTATGCGACCTTGGAGCAAGTGTGAGCGTCATGCCGAGGGATGTGTTCGAGAAGCTACGCCTACCAATGGAGCCTACGGGTATATGTTTGGAGTTGCGAGACAACTCCATTCGTTATCCCTTGGGCATTGCTGAAGATGTACCTGTGAAGGTCGGACACCACTTCATCCCCGTCGACTTCGTTGTGCTCGAGATGGGAGAGAGGGAGAAGCCGCCGCTCATCCTAGGGAGGCCTTTCCTCAAGACCGTGGGAGCTACTGTTGATGTTGGCAAGGGAGAGATCATGTTCGATATCAACGGAGAAAGGAGTTCCTTCAAGTTCCGTCCAAGAATCGAGGCATGCAACATGATTGGAGTGAAGGGAGAACCAAAACAAACGGAGGGCCTGAAAAAGAAGAAGGAGCCGAAAAAAATGAACGTAAAGAAAATCAAACAAGGTGTTGCATCCGTCAAGATAAAGGAAGAGAAGCCGCCTGTGAAGACCAAAAAAATGACTAAGCCGGAAGACAAGCCCGTGCCCAAGATGGTGCGGAAGTGGGTACCCAAGATTGCAACGCCCGCAAAGAGCGTTGATCCGGAGTAATCAAGTGAAGAAGTCTAGCTATAGATTATAAACAAAGCGCTAGGCGGGAGGCAACCCGTTTCGTCGAGTCAAGAATAAGCTACCGGGAGGACAACCCGATTCCAGGTTTTTCGAGTATTTTTAATAATTTAGTTTTGAGTTTTATTACGCAAAGATATTAGACTTAGAAGTGGTTGAACAATATTAGAGACATAATTCTTGTTTGAATGTTTTGCTTTATCATAAACCCTTTGCATGAACCCTCCTATGTGCTTGTTTGTTCTTTTCTTTTCGAGAAACCTCAACCAAATAATTTCAGAACCTAACTCAACCTTTCACCCTCATTATGGTGCTGAGGTTGACTTATTTTTCATGCTAAAACCACATGAGTAGAGCCACGATTTATATCTATGTGTTAATAAAAAAATTCAGCACGTGGTAGGACTCGCGTGAACCTAGAAATCAAAACTTTTGGTTGATTTAAAAATCTATATTCTTGGTTTCTCTAGGATTAGAATTTTTCTAAGCCTCATCTAATTTTGTTTTATTCAAAATCTCTCTTATTTAGCCAAAATTAGAACCTAAAGCTATGCCCCCATGATCAAGCCGGGAAAAGTTTGCTCTCAACCGATGAAGGCAAACTATACCGGTGAGACCGAAATCGACGTAGTCGAAAAATATTTTTCACTTACATTTGTTTTTAATGGTTTAAAAACTTCTCTAAAATTATGTTTGAGCTCTTGCATGGCTCTGAAAAATATTTTAAATTTTGAATTAGAGGAGTGCTTAACCTTAAACATACCTTAATGGAGGCAATGTAGTTTGAATTAATCATGCATGCACCATTGGATTCCCTTTCATCAACTTTCACCAATTCCACATGCAAAGGACAAGCATGGTGGGCAGCAAGCATCAACTTTGCAGGAATTTCATGGTGGCATGTGAAGCAAGTGGAGCTAGGGAGCATGGACATGACCCAAAGCATGAAGCATCAAGTGGAAGGACCAATAATGCAAGAAAAGGAGTGGACGAGAGCGTTTGGGCGGTGCAACTCGTGGAGCACGCGGGCAGGAACGTTGCAGAGGCGAAATGATCATGCTTGAAGAAAGATGAGGCAGGGAGGTGCACCGAGGCCCCTAGGCCGGTCGGCCCAGGCCGGCCGGCCTCCCCTACTTAAGGAGCCCCCGGCTCCCGTTTTCTGCAGGCAAGCTTCCCTCTCCTTCCTTTGTTTGTGTGTTCAAGTTTGTGTGCTCAAAACCTCCGTAGACATAGCCAACCTTCCCAAGCTTGATAGCTCAAGAAAAAAATCCACATCCTTAATCCACTCAAAGTCCACATCCGAAGTAAGAGTTTTAGTGCCTAGTTACCGGTTGCAACCCGGAGTTTTAGTTGAAGGAAAGAGTGCAGCAACCATGTGGAAGAAAACCACAAGTCTCTTCTCCAAGAAGAAGGGTTCGTCGTCATCCAAGCCATCATCAACCACGTCTTCGAGAAGGCACTCGGTTTCCGAGTCTCTCCGGAGCATGGAGACGGATACGACACCACCGAGGAGGAACGATGCTCTCCTGCTTGGTGGTATGAGGGCTGCAAGAAGCACGTCCATGAGGTTTACCGAACCTCGAGGGCACACGGAGGAGCAGCCTGTTGCACGACGACAATCGACCCGTTCAACTGCGCCACCTCCTTACACTCCGATATATTCTTCGTACGGCTTCATCATCTTGTCGTCGTCGGAGGAGGAGATGCTCTCTCAACTTGAGAAGAGGCTTGTGCCCAACGTCGAATTCGACGACCAAGCACTCTACACCTTGGGTTTTGGCACCGACATATACTACATGTTGGGGCACCTTGGATGGGTGCAATTCTCCAACGGAGTATCGGCGGACACCCACATGGGGTTCGCCTTGGAAATTTTAATGACTATTGCACCTATCCTTGATGATGGGGTGCAAAGCTTGTCATTCCGTTTGGAGGGAGTCCAACAAGTGGTTCCCTACGAGCACGTTAGGGAGCTACTTGGATTCCACAAGGGAGCTCTGGAGAAAGTTGACGTCATGTTAGCGGGATTTTGGAATATGATCTCCGGAGAAGCCCATCAACAACGCATTTGCATCCGCAACCCCATTATTCGGATATTTCACTCTTGGATGTGCAAGAGGGTATTGGGTAGGATGAAGGAGACGAAGGTGACCGACACGGAGTTGAATTGGCTCTACTCGGCTTTAATTGCCAGGCAGCCAATAGAGCCCTCTTACCTTATGATCAACCGTTGGTGTTGTGAAGCAACATCGGGGGCGGGAAATATTGGTTCGGGGTGCTACCTCTCCATGTTGGCCTTCTCCTTACGGCCGGGGATCGCAAGAAACCCCGACCCTCTTTTGCGTGGTACCTCTCTCGGCATTGAGTATTTGCGGCAAGGCAAATACATTAGTGGAGATGAGAGCGGAGGTTATCAGTTTGCCATAGTGAACCTACCCCTTCCCAATGAGAGGCTTAGGCTTTTCACCGAAGGGAGAGAAGATTGGTCGGAAGAGGGACTCCTTGTCCCTGCAAGGAAGAACAAAAGAGGAAGAATCGTAGAGGAGGGAACATCCTCCGCACAAGCGAGTGGAGCACAACCCAATGTGCAACCATTCGGCGGGATCCCTCCTCTGCCAAGTTATTACGGAGGGCCACAAGAGAAAGCATGGGGGTTGGTGCACCGGTACCCCCACCAAATTATGTGGTGCCCAACGCTAACTTCGCGGAGCCCTACGCACATCATCCCCAACCACAACAAAGCATGGCCATAATTGGAGGGTATGCTGCAAGAAACGCCCAAAACATCGCAGCCATCCAAGCTAACGCAGCTCAACTTGGTGAAGGCAATGCAAATATTGCCTTTGAGCTTGGACGCCTTCACCTTGTGGAGCCAAATCATTTCGTCGGAGGGAATGTCCAATCATATTATGAGCAAGGGTATTACTATCAAGATCATCAACATCAACCACCGGCGGAGGTCTAGAAGATTTAGGAACTTTAGTTTTCTTTTCTTTTTTTTTCTCTGTAATTTTCAGCTTTTGCTTATGTGTGTTTGCGTAATATTTTTCGTTTTTATTTAAATTTCAGCAAGCATGTTTGTTTTTTTCAGTTTGTATTTCAACTTGATATCATCATTAATAAAGACACCACCTTGATTATATCATTGGAAAAGTTACAAAAATTTGTGCCATGATGATATATAATTATAATTGCAGCTTTGTTTATCTTTGTAATTGATTTATGCATGTTGAAGCTAGTGCTCTCTTAAAAATATGAATCTGAATTTATTTAAATGCTAGCTTGATCTTCAGTGGAGGTTATGATTAAAATAAAGACCCATGGTGTTTTATGTGCTCTCAAGTTATGAATAGATTAAAGATGTCTTTTATGCTCAAAAATATCGCTAACCATGTCATAAATATCACTTGTGTGTTGCTCAACCTATCCAAAGCCTTATATATATTTGAGTGCATAAACCTTAGTGTACAAGATTTATTTTTGAGTGAGTTATTGCAGGCCATGATTTCTTTGACCCGAGACTAAGAAGCTGGTCATTCCGTTTTTGCGTATCTATCTTTTTGCTAGCCTTTTATCCATGCATTGTGTATCCCCGCATCGGAGATCTCACAAACCTCGCCGGATATCCACCCTTAAACCAAATATCATCTTTTGTGATTACCTCCTTGACCACAACCTATCGTTAAGAATGGATCATCAATTCAAGGAAGATCGCAAGACAGTGCCTACATTGAAGCTTTCAAGTATCTCTCCAAGGAAAAATATTTCCGGTACCTACCTTATTTTTCGCCTCTTTGCTCGAGGACGAGCAATGTCTAAGCATGGGGGAGGAGATAGGTACGGTGCAATTTTAGAGTTCAAATGGGAGTATTTTTTAAAAAAAATGATGAATGAAAAAAAATTAAAGGCGATGTACGTGACTTCCAAGGTGAAAGTCTCACAAGAAAAAATATATATATAGTGAATGAAAGAAAGAAAGAAAGAAAAGAATGAGAAATATGAGAAAGAGAAAAAAATATGAGTATGCATAAAGTGAACTCCCCGGTTCTCTAAGAGTGCATTCAAGGCTTCAAGTTTAAATGATCCATTCTCATTTTCCAACCATGTGCAATTCGATAACGAGGACTTCCTTTGTGGCTCGGGATAACTCTTTTCCATTTGTACATGTCCACTCATCTAAAGTGTGTGTATTTTTCTCTTTCCCCTCCTTGATTTAACATTATTTTCCAATGACCTTTTTGATGAGTCTCGGTAAGACCATGAGAAGCTTGTCTTGTTTTGACAACACCTCATTTATAAAATCTTGTTAGGACTAAACTTTCCCAAAGATCCATATAAAGCCTACCACACATACATGTTATGAGAGGGAAAGGAGTAGAATATATAAGCTTGAGAGACAAGTGAGATGAGAGTTCATGAGCAATATACAAGATGATTTAAATTTGTGAACTTGGTTTAGCTTTTCTTTATCTCCTTCTTTATTTCAAAAATTCTGAGATCTATTTAAACTTTGTGAGCATGCTAATACTTGTGGGATAAGCTTAATAAGAATCTACCCTCCGTAGAGATTAAGGCTAGCACATTATGGAACTTTAATGAATTAAAATTTTGAGAGCATTATGTTTTCTCATGTGTGATCAAGTGCAAGTTTAACATTGTTTGGCAATGATGATATCCATCGAAGGCTGACTCGAGGACGACCAAGGTTTAAGCATGGGGGAAATGTTGACGGTGAAAATCCGTCAACCTAGCCATGAGTTTACCTTCGGTGTTGGCATAAGTTTTATACCTTATCCATTGGTACTAACCCCCGTGGTATAACAAGTTCACGTGTGCATGTCGGTTTTGGAGTTTAATGTTTATGCAGGGTTTTAGTGTTGAATGCAAGACTTTCGGGATAAGTTCATCAAGCACCTCATGACAAGACCTTGAAGTCCCGTACAAGTCATGCAATGAAGCAAGCTTAACTCCAAGAAGCCAGGGACTTGATCCGAGAAGACGACAAACTCCGAGGACCTTGACCAGAAAAGTGCTGAATCTTGCAAGACAAGGAGTTGTGTCCAATTCGGAGAGAAACTGACGACATAGACCTTCATGCAGAAGGGGGAAACATCCAAGAAGCAAGGGAACCGACGTAGAGTAAAGGAGGCCTCAGGCTGGGCCTGGATGGGCCCGGCGGCCGGCCCGAGCCGGTCGGCCCGGCCCCCGTCCGGGGCCCAGTGAGGCTCCCCTTTGCCCTAGCCGCCAATCGTGCTATTTATAGCCCCCTGACCGAGAGCCACGCATCATCCAATTCGTCATCGGCCGCCGAGGAGCAGAGAAGAAAGGGACACCATCTCGGAGAGGAGAGGGTCGAGCTAGTTGACTAGGGTTTCCCTAGCCGACGTGGGAACCTTGCACGGAAGACCACGTCGGAGTTCCCGGAGCTAGAAGCAAGATCAAGGAAGGATCCGGTGGTGATCTTGTGTATGTATCATTGTTATAGTTGAATTATCAAGTTGAATCTTTTCCTAGCGATCAAGTGTTTCCTCGAAGATTTCATTTTTCGATCGGCTTTGCTTATTCCAATTCTATTCTCGAGATAGATTACATAGGGTGTTCTTGTAGCCGCGGTGGCTAGAGGTACACGCCGGATCTTCCGAAAGAATCTCGACTTGTCTTGACTCGCCCTAAGCTCCCCGCATGAGTAGGGATACGTTGTGACAGAACGGGGGTTCCGAAAGGCGGATGTTTTCGGATTTGGACGGGAAACCACGATTTAAAGACGCTTCTAATAAGATTCGATTTGCTACTTCTTCTCTTGCTTGGAACTTCGACAAAAGGCTTACCCCGATCCCTCTAGATCGGTTTATCTACCCAATCTTACTTTGTTTTCTCCGGGCTTTAGTAGATTAGATTAGTTTCGTGTCTTTTACTTAGATGCATTAGGTTTTTTTTATCGAAGATTGAAGTTACTTGGCTTTATTAGATTAAGTTTTGCGTCACACATTTGTTCCACAGATTCGATACCTTGGGTTCACCACTCGAGGGAAGAAGGGTCCCTTGACTACGACGCGAGACTTGTCCGCTTGCAAGTCATAAACGAACTTTGATATAATTATTAACCATCAACATCATGGGATGGGAGTTTCACACTAAAACAACCCTAGCTGGACATCTAGATAGTACGTTCTAGTTTACCTTTGTGCAAATTTAGTGAAACCGTAAGTTAAGGTTTTAAGTAGCCTAATTCACGCCATCCCCCTCTTAGTCTATCGAGCATCCGATTCCTTACAAGTAGTATCAGAGCCGGGACTCACTTCCTTCACAAGGAAACACCAATTCGATTGGTAAATTGTGAAAACTGGCTCATTGGAACGGTTAGGCTTCACCGCCTAGTGAGTTGCTCTATAGAGGTATGAAAGGGGTGGATACCTTAGGTTTGGCTTCACATTTCTATGGCACAGGCTACCCTCGGTGGAAGGTTCCCATGGAGGCCTATTTCCAAGCAAAGGACCTTGATGTTTGGAGAGTCACCGATGAGGGCATGAAAAATGGTACTAAGAAGGAAAAGCAATTTGATGTAATTGCTAAGAGTATCATTTTGTCCTCACTAGATGTAGGCGTTCTCAATAGATTTTTTATTTGTGAAAATGCTCATGAGCTATGGAAAACCATCGAGGAGCAAAATGAGGGTTCAAAAAAAGTTGCTAATGAACACTACAGTTGTCTCCTTGAGGAATTGAATAGCTTTAACCAACTAGCAAATAAAAATGCCGAATCTACGTAGATACACCTATATGTGCTTGTCAATGAGATCAATGCTTTAGGTGTGAAGGACATCACGGATTTGAACATTAACCGCAAGATCCTTCCAAGTCTCCGGAAGCCCGATTATGACTTGGTGAAGGCAATCATCTACGAGAAGAAGCTCGAAGATTTGAAGCCATCTCATATCTTGAGCAAGATCATGGCACATGAGCGTCAACTCATGCCCAAGTCAAAGAAGGCGCCCCAAGAAAAGCCCCAAGAACCATCCTCTCCAACTACAAGCCATGCTCTTTCAAGCCAACAAGAGAAGATGTTGAGTAGGATGGCTACTCATGGAAGCTCAAGCGAGGATGATGGTGATGATGGTGACGATGGAGATTCCTCAAGTGATGAAGAGGTTGAATCCATAGTGGCCGAGTACGTGAAGAAGATCTTCAAGTATGTGAAGAAAGTCAACATGTACGGCTACAACGTCCAATTGAGAGAAGGGCGTCATCATCAACACATCAAGTTCACCAAGATCGAGCACAAGCCCCAGAAGAAGGTGGTCAAAGAGAGGAGACCAAGGCAAAAGGCAACTATCGCCATCGTGAGTGGACAAGTGGTGGAGAATCAAGTTCTTCTAGCTCATGTGATGAATCAAGAAAGAACTTCACCACCCGCATCATGCAAGGTCCTTCATCATCACTACACATTTGCCTTATGGCCCAAGCTATGGAAAGCAATGTAAGTGATGACAAGTCCGACACCACCTCTCTTGATTATCTTGTTGAGCTAGTCCATGAGAAAAAGGAATGCTTAAGAAACAAGCTAATGAAATTAAAGAACTCAATGCTCTCAATGATCTTAGTGCAACCCTTGCTACAAATTTTGAACATTTGTTGAGAAAATTCAAATTGCTTAGCAAGGAGTGTAATGAGCTAAAATCTAAGCTTGAGAGCAATGAGGCTAAAACAAGTAATTCCTTTGATCTTGATGAATCATCTATCCCTTGTGCAGTTCCTATCTCCAAGGTAGATGCTTCAACTTCTTGCATTGATTTAATTGATGAATCTTGCTCACCACCTTGCAATGAGAATGTTTTTGTAGAAACATGTGAGTGTCTCATAGGCAAAAAAAATGATGAGCTCAAGCAAGAAGGAAAATGGCTCCGAGAGAGGTTGGCAAGCTTGATGGGCAAAGGCAAGAACGATGAGGAACAAGTGGACATCTCTCAAGACATGAAGAGGAAAGTCCAACCTTCACAAGATAACTGTGATCCCATGGTGAAGAAGCTTGAGAAGGGTAGAATCGTGACTTTCTACAAGTGTCATGGAGAAGGGCACAAGTTCTACAAATGCCCCCAATTTGTCAAGAAGATGGACAAGGGCGCAAAGAAGAAGTTGAACCCCACCATCAAGAGCTCACTCATAAGAGCTCACTCATCTACACCAAGCCCAACGGCAAGAACAAGACCAAGAGCAACACCTACGTCATCAAGAAGAAGGCTAATGGCAAGGTGGTTGCACACAAGGTTGGGAAGATGAAGGAGGAGCGGGGTTGGAACCAACCCATTTGGGTGCCCAAGGAAGTCATCATAAACATGAAGGGGCCTCAAATGTTTTGGGTTCCAAAGGCCACTTGAAGGCCTTGAATGCAGCGACCTGGGAGGCTTGGCACAATGAAGATGTGAAGTTTCGAGCCTAGAAGCCAAGCTTGCAAGTTGGACATGTGTTGCCCAAGTTCCCCGGTTGAGGTAATGGAAACTAGTACCTAATTCTTGTATCATTGTGGCTCAATTGCCTTGTTTAGGTTGCATTTGTTGCAGTGTTTACATATGGTAGGTTGCTTGTGCCATGTACTAACCCATGAGCAATCTACATGGTTTGATTAGTGTGTAGGAAAGCTACACTTGTTCTTTCATGGTGCATGTTTTCATATATATCTATTTGCATCATGAGCAAGCTATAGGGTTAGCTTCCCTTTTGTGGTCATAAACAATGTGCATACATTTGGTTGGTGATTCAAACACTAATGCACACATCAAGGGGGAACTCATCCTATGGTTTGGTTATGGGACTAACATTGTTTCAAGCTTATCTTATGAAGTCCCTTGGCGACGCGTTCCTGAGGACCAAGTGTGGTTCGAGGACCGGTGGATGGTCGCTTCCTTGGGTGATGAGTGATTGACAACGTTGTGTGGACTGATTCTTGGCTAAGTAGTGCAGGTGCAGGTTGCGGCTTGACTCGTGTTGGTGCAGGTGAAGAACAAGCGCGAAAGGTCGTTGCCGGTGAGGCCTCCAGGTGTGGAGAAGACAAGTAGGCTTCGTTCGAGGGACCCGGTGGCCGGCGGGGGTCAAGTGCGGGCCGCATGGTGGCATGAACAAGCAAGATGAAGTCGTGGACGGTTTCTTGGTAGAGCCTCAAAACCAAGGTCGAGCCGGGACTACGTGGGAGCCGAGTCATGAGTGGAGATTGGCGGAGGCTACACCGAGTTCGCGGGGTTTGCAGTGGTTCACCAGAAAACCACTTGGTTACTCGGTAGAGCCACAAAACCGAGGTCGAAGACTCGACGAGGGAGTGCGGCCACCCGGGCGGTTCAGCGCCGGGAGGGGGCGGTCAGACCGCCTGGGGCCGGTCAGATCTCCCGGGCCGGTCTAACCACCCAGGGGGGGCGGTCTGACCCCCCTGGCCGTCAGCGCCGAGATGCTTCGAAGCGGAGGACACGCATCGGGATCGCAAGGCTTGCGTCGAGGCTAAGCATGTTGCGGTCGCCGGGCATCCGTCTGATGAAGATATTCTGAAGATTTCCAAATCCGCCCTTGAGGGGCATGTATCCCTAGTTATTAGTGAAGGGTAGTTTAGTCTTTTGGGTGCCTCCATATATACTCATTGAATGGGTGGATGGCAGCCAACGGTTAGAACCCTAGTTCATTTTCTTTGCTATTTTCCCTTCCTATTTTCCTTAGGATTTTAGAGGACTAGCTTGAGAGCTTCATGGTGAGATCTTGAGAGAGGGTAGGATGATTGGGAGGCAAGCTAGACCTTGTATGAACCTTCATGGTATGTATAGATGATTCGGCGTGGTTCCTCAAGGCTTTTGTTGTCTTTCCCGTTTTCCCTTTTTGGTGATTTTCGGAGCCTTTTCTTGGGATTTTCGTGGCGGAGTTTTGGAGGCGTTTCTTTGCGGGATTTGGTGTGGGAGTCACACATATGGACCTTGTGCCTCTTTTCTTGGTGACCTTGCCCCTCCAAACCCGTGGAAAGCTCTCCGATTTGGTGGTTTTCGTTGGAACTCGAGTTCTTGAGGTTTGGTCACGAGATTTGCGATTCCCCTTGATTGAGAGCGTTTCGGTGCAATTCCTTTGAGGGAGAGGTCGTCCATGAGGTGTCCCAGGCATCCCCAAAGTTTCGCTGCAATCCGTTGGGTGAATCGGGAGATCGGGTGATGCAAAGTTGAGGGTTGACCCGCTGTTCCCTTTTTTCCCGTTCTGTCTGGGGAGGGCGGTCTAACCGCGTAGGAGGGGCGGTCTAACCGCCCCGGGCTCGTCCAGAGAAAGTTTTGATTTTGGCCGAGATCTTCTGGTAGCATGTTGGCCTTGACCGAGGGATTGTATGGTTGAAATCTTGGAGCGTTTCGAGTCCGTTTGCTTGGGTTTTCACTCGGATCTTCGTGCTCGGGGGGAGGGAGGTCTAACCGCCCCTAGCACCGAGTCTAATCGCCCTAGGCCTTTCCGAAGAAAGTTTGATTTTCTTTGGACCTCTCTCTCGTGTGTTTGTTCGCCTTGATCAGAGGAGCGTTCTGGTGAAATCTTGGCTCCTTTTAGTGTGGTTTGCTAGGGGTTCTTGTTTGGAGTTCTTTGCTGGGTACAGGAGGTTAGACCGCCCCTGGTAGCCGGTCTAACCGCCCCTAGGCCCTTGGGTGAAGTTTTGGTTTTCGCCAAGATTTTCTGGTAGCTAGCATGGCCTTGACCAGAGATCTTTGTTGGTGAAACCGTGGTGAGTTTTGGTGCTCGGAAGAGGCGTTTCGGAGGATTTCTTGGTTACCAGGTGGAGGCGGTCTAACCGCCCCCTATACCCGGTCTAACCGCCCCCCTCTGGTTAGCCGGCTTTCGAGTTGTTTCCGCCGTCGTTCGTTGCGTGTGTGTTGTGGTTCTTTGGTAGAGTTTGTTCCTAGGACCAGTAGCACTCCAGGGGCTACGTGGTTTTGGCAAACGGAAGGTAGAAGTGCGGAGCGTGTGATTTCGGGGGTTCGACCGAGCTAGTTCGTCTTGTCGGAGTTTCAATCTCCCTCGAGAAGAATTTTTATCGGCTCCCATTCACTCCCCCCCTCTCTGGTCGCCTAATCGGTCCTTCAGTTCCGGTGCGGTGATTCATTCTAGGAGAATGCTATTTCACTCTCAATGTGATCTAACATTTCTAAAAGAGTGAATATAGCAATATGAGCTTCATGTTATTGAGTCATGTCCTTGCGAGCTTATATCTCTATATAAGTTCAAAGGCAATGCACTCATACATTCCTAATCCTTGTGGTACCCCAAGTGTCTTCTATGCAAGCTTCTTTCAAGTGGTGTCACCTACTTATATCATTTCCAAGTGGATCATCTCAATGTGGTGCTAACAAGGTGAAGAGGATCAACCCCCAGAGGTATGCAATGATCAAAACACTACAAGTGATATCTACAAGTGGAAATGTAATAAGAACCCATTTGTCTTATCTCTTGTCCTTTAAAGCTACCTCCTTGCATGATATGCTCTAAGCTTCCTTGTCTTACAAGTTTGTAGTTGTGTACTTGTCTACACACTATCTTTTTGTGCACACACTTAGGGGGAGATTAGTTTGTATCATGCTAGTCTGATGAGCTTGTGATCCACCTTAGTCATTCTTACATGTGGTATCTTCATTGATATCATACATATGGATCATGGTTCATGCGGCTTTCTCCCTTGTATTTAACATTTCTCCTTGAGCTATGTTTGCTAGAACTTGCTAGTTTTCTTGGACTCATTTTGCTTTGGACTTTTTGGAGATTTTATTCCAAAGGGGGAGACTGTGAGACCAAAGCAAGCTAGGTTCCAAGGATATGAGACCAAAGGGGGAGAATGTGAACATAGGAAGGGAAGATCAAAAAGGTGGAAGTTTGATCTAGGTGGAGTTTGGATGATGGTAAGCATCCAAGAAAGTGTAAGTGGTTCTAATTCTGTCAATATTTGCGAATTTATTCTTGCTTTGGTTGTGTTGTCATAAATCACCAAAAAGGGGGAGATTGTAGCGAACATGGCCTCATATGCCATTACTTCGAGTTTGATTTTGGTGATTCATGACAACATGATCATTGGGACTAACCATATTGGTTTAGCATGTCTTTGTAGACACTTATAGGTCCCAAGGATGCAAGAAAACCACATGCCAAAATGAGAAAATCAAGGGTCAAAACCGAGCAAGAAAAGGAAAAGAAAAGACACCATCGGATGAACCGACAGTATCAATTTAGCAAGCGTCGGCGCAATCGTCAGACGAGTTGGTACATAGGGTGAAACCCTAGGTACCGTCGGATGAACCGACGGTCCATTTTTTAGTAGCATCAGACGAGTTGCAAAGGAAGAGCAGCGAAGACAGTAGCACTGGATGATCTGACGGTCTGAGTGGGGACACCGTCGGTCTATCCGACGCTCAGTTTGAATTCATACAGAGATGCGCCAAGATGAAGCCTTCAGCACCGGATGATCCGACGCCTTGGTCAAGGTGAAGCATCGGTCTATCTGACGGTCATGTGAAAGCTAACAGAGGCGACTTGGACGCGAGGTCTTTAGCACCGGATGATCCGACGCACCGTCGGTGCATCGCGTCGGAGCAGTTGTGTCAGAGAACCTCAACGACTATGTGACGTGGGAGGGGCACCGGATGAACCGACGCCCTGGAAAAGCATAGCATCGGTTCATCCGACGCTACCTTTTTCAGTGGCCGTTAGCCAACGGCTAGTTTGATGCCTTGGGCTATTTATACCCCCTCCACTCACCCATTTGAGTATGCTGGATTGTGTGGAAGTGCAGAGGAGTTCAAGACACATTGAAGATAATATCCAATCCATCCAAGTGATTAATTCCTCATCCATAGACTTGCATATGCTTAGTGTATGTTCTAAGTGCTAGGCTTAGCTTAGAGCTGAGTGAGTGCAAGGTTGTGCCAACCTTGTGAGGTGATTCTTGAGTGAATCAAGTTCTACAAGGTTCACCGGAAGTCTTGGGGCCTAAGTGGCTCACCGGCAATCATCATCGACCCTCCGGCTTGGTGTGGAGTGGCGAGGACACTTTGTGCGGGGGACGTGGAGGCCCCCTTCCTTGGTGGAGAAGCTCCTTAGTGGAGGCGGCATCCAGGTGACCAAGAGAGCTTGGCAAGTGCCTAAGTGGCTAGCCTTTGTGGCGAGTCAAGTGGTGCTCTTGGGAGAGACTTGGTGACCGGAAAGCAATACTCTTGTGTGAGTGCTTCAACAACGTGGACTAGGGGTGGCTTAGTGCATACCGATACCACGGGACAAATCGCGTGACCAGAGTTTGCTTCCTCTCACCCCCTTTACGTTTCCACATTTACTCTATTGCAATCTTTGTTTGCCTTTACTTTCCTAGAGTAGTATCATGCTAGGATTGGCTATAGGTTGCAAACCTTATTTTGGGATGGGAGTTTCACACTAGAACAACTCTAGCTGCACATAGATAGTATGTTCTGGTTTACCTTTGTGCAAATTTAGTGAAGCCATAAGTTAAGGTTTTGAGTAGCCTAATTCACCCCCTCCCCCTCTTAGGCTATCGAACATCCGATTCCTTACACACTCTTACATCTTATGAAGGATATTGACTCGTACAAAGAAGCTATTTCTAATACTTCAAGTAGGGTGTTGACAAAGGTCATGTGGTTATCCCTATTATGATGGAACGATAAATAGAAGTTTGCAAAGCAAGAATAAATGGTATCAATCAAAGGAGAAACTATTTGAGTGGCATCTCAGATGAACCTCTCTTTGGTGCAAGGCTTGACTCAACTGTGGCAAGGGTAAGTGATGAAGTGATCAAGATGGCTAAAACGAAGAACTAAGCAAAGGCTATGGATTGTGACCATAAGAAAAGTGGCTAGGGTGAAGTTGAGAGCGTCAAGGATTTCAATGTATCATATCCAAGCAATTGACGGTGTATTTTGGTGCACCAAGCATGTTCATTACGCTTTGGTTTGGATTTGATTATGGAACTAACCTGCCACTAGGCACACTAATCATATAACAAGTTCATCTATGTCCATGCATTTGGAAGTGTTGTGTTTTTGTAGGAAAACGTGGACATAAAGGATGGATTCGCAACAAGTTCAAAGGAGCATTTACGGAGTCTTGTTCGTGTTCATGAGCTTCATGAAATCACTTCCAATGGTGGCAAGGACTGAAGTGCTACGAGGAACACCCCGGGGATTGAAGTGTAAAAGACCGAACTTCATGCGAAGAGAACCTCCATCTTGGACATGAGGATGACATCGTCAAAATCATGCAAGTGGAGGGGGCAAAGTGCATAATCACATGAGGACCCACGGGAACGAAGGGGCAACCGAGCCGGCCCAGCCCACTCCGGTGGACGGTTCGGCCCGCCTTTCCTTGCACCCGAAGGATTTTCAACCCTAAAACCCTGGAGGCACCACCATTCGACGGGGGGAGAGCCATTCGCACCAGGAGGCCATCCACAAGCTAGAGAAAGAGGAAGGAGATCTCCGGAGGGAGATCGTCCACCTCGAAGGAAGCACCCTCTCGTGGAGAAGAAGGAAGACACCGTCGGAAGGGAAACCATGATCAACGGTGCTATGTCCAGCACCTTGATGGGGTAATCTCCTTATTCGTCCATGGGTTGTAATCGATCTTAAGATGTAATCATACTTTGTCGGATTATCTATCTATAATCTTGTGTTGAATATACTTTAATGCTTAAGGTTAGCTACCATGCCGTAAAGGGAGTAGAGCTTCAATGCTTACTTGGATCCATTCAATACGCCGTGTCCATCATAGGTCTAGTCATGAATACGTTCGCGTAGTGATAGTACGAGAGGAGGGAAAGGGCGAAACTGTGGTCACAACTCCCGATAGATTAGATTGGTTTAATGTCTTTAATTGATTGCATGATTGTAGACCCATGGGCGAGTGTCTCCTACTTTGATCACTTATCATTCTCTCTAGTGTAGTTTAGTTGTTTTCTAGTTTAATAGTAGTTCGGGTTTTAGTAGATAGTGCTTAGAAGTAGATTGAACGCATGTAATCCCCTTGCTCCGCGGATTGACAAGAACCTTGGAAATCCCGTGGTGAAAAAGGAGTGGGGTCCGTACGCTTGCGGATCGTAGAGGGATACATCTTTTATCCGTCAACAAGCCCCTTTTTCTGGCGCCGTTATCGGGGAGCAAGCTAGTTTACATCGTTTGATTCGCATTTAACTTAGTTTTATATTTTAGTTTATCTTTTATTTGTTTTATCTAACATATATTATCTAGAAAACCACTTGTTTTGTTTTTATTTTTGTTTTTATCTTATTGTCTATATTGCGTTCGTTAATCAAACCGTGGAAGAACCAGAGAAATCATTAAGGGATTACGCTAGCCCTCGATGTGAAGACATAAAAGTACAAGAGTCAGATTCGATGCTCGAAGCGACCATGTATGAGATTAAATCCAAGATCATCGAGATGGTGGAGGCAAACCCATTTGAAGGGATGGTTATGGAGAACTCATATAGACACATAAGACATTTCACGACGATATGCAACAGGGTGCATCAAGAAGGAGTTCCCGATGAATGGTTCAAATGGAATCTCTTTCCATACTCACTTGCCGGCAATGCAAAGACATGGTACTCGTTTGCGTCCTTTGAAGTTGAAGGCAATTGGAACAAGTTGACAAAAAAGTTTTGTGAGAAGTTCTTTCCAATTAGCAAGGTTCAACATCTAAGGAGGCAAGTGATCAATTTCATGCAAGGAGAAGAGGAAGGGATAGACCAAGCCTGGGATAGGTTTAATGGGTTGATCGAACAAGGACCAAGACTCGGCTTCTCCGGTGACGTACTCTTGCATACATTTTTCTTTTCCCTAACCCCTAGTTGCATGCAACACGTCGAAATGTGTGCAGGCGGGGATCTCATGGAGAAAACACTCACGGAAGCCGCTCAACTTCTACAAAAAGTTAGTAAAGCAGCTGCCATGCGAAGAGATTGGGAAACAAGACTTGCGGAAGAGCCGGAATATAATTCGAGGAAGAAGAAGTGTGCTGAATTTTCTAAAGAAGCAACCCTGGAAGTCACAAAAGAGGAACCAATCGTAGAAAAGGTTGAACAAGAACACATCAAGTCAAGAACTACCCCGAACATCGACTTCGCCGTACCGAATGAGACAAACAAGAGAAGCATGTCAAGCGCGAAGCCGCTAAGGGAGTTCGAACCAATGGATTGGGTTTCTATCGATTACGGAGAAGTATTCGACAAGAGAAGACTGTTCCCTAATCAAAAAGGAATGGCGAGACCATTGGAAGTGGATTTCCCACCGGAGAAGAAAGTGGAAAATTCATACAACCTTGAAACCACCGGTGAGATCTTCCAAAAACTCTTTGGAGATGACATAGTGGATCCGGAACACATAGCCAAGGTGAAGAGAATCATGGGGATCAAGCCCGAAGCATCACCATACGCTCGTCTCGCCGAAGTCTAAGCGATAGGATCCGAAGAAGAAGAGAAGATGACACCACACTTGAGTTGCGAGATCAACGGAGTTCAATATAAAGCTTTATGCGACATTGGAGCACAAGTAAGTGTTCTATCTTCTAAATTTATGATAAAGTTCAAGACCACAACCTAGACTTAGATCCAATATCAACGAAATTAATTATGGGAGATGGTAGAACTATTAAACCTCTAGGTATTGCTTGCAACATGAAAGTAAAAATCTCTAGAAATTCTATACCAACTGATTTCTTTGTTATTGATGCTTACCATAGTAATCATGATCACATAATCCTAGGTAGGTCCTTTCTTAAGTTGGTTGATGCCGTGTTACATGCCGGAGAAGGCAAAGTAACAATGAACCTTAATGGAACAAAGTACACATATAACTTTCATCGTGCTTCTAAACACCTTACACCCTTTCCTCTCGAAGATGAAGAAGTAGAAGAGATAGATAGTCTTTGTTTTGTTGAAACCCTTAGAGACCCGCTGCAAAGAGCGATGGAAAATCAAATTAGTAATCAACAAGATGAAGAACTAGAAGAAGCAACAAAAGGCTTGGAACCACATGATGTAAACATGGAGGAAGGAAAATTTGAAGACATAGGAGAGATTAAACCTGAGGAGCCACAAGCGCCCGAGGTAGACCTTAAACCTTTGCCCAAAGGATTAAAGTATGAATTTTTGGGCCCAGACAAGACCTATCCTGTCATAGTGAGTGACGAGTTGAGTCCCGAAGAAAGTGAGAAGTTGCTGATTTTATTAAAAAAACGTAGGAAGGTGATTGGATATTCAATTAATGATCTCAAAGGTATTAGCCCAGCCTTTTGCACTCATCGTATACCAATGGAAGACCAATGTAAGCCCGTAGTGGACCACCAAAGGAGGCTAACTCATGCCATGCGAGAGGTAGTAAAGAAAGAGGTCATCAAGTTACTTGATGCCAGAATCATCTACCCGGTTCCGCATAGTGTATGGGTGAGCCCGGTACATTGTGTACCAAAGAAAGGAGGTTTGACCGTGGTGAATAATGAGAAGAACGAATTGATACTGCAAAGAACCGTGACCGGGTGGCGGATGTGTATTGATTATCATAGGCTTAACAAAGCGACGAAGAAAGATCACTTCCCCCTACCGTTCATCGACGAGATGCTTGAGAGATTAGCAAACCACACTTATTTTTGCTTTCTCGATGGGTACTCTTGGTTTATGCAAATTCCCATTCACCCGGACGATCAACACAAAACAACGTTTACATGCCCTTACGGAATGTTTGCATATAGAAGGATGCTCTTCGGCCTATGCAACGCTCCGGCCTCTTTTCAACGTTGCATGATGGCCGTATTTTCAGAATTCATCGAAGAAATTGTCGAGGTGTTCATGGATGATTTTTCCGTTTATGGGAAGACGTTCATGGATTGCTTGGCAAACTTGGAAAAGGTCCTCACGAGGTGTGCGGAGGTAGACGTTCGTGAACTCGAAGGTCATTGTTTACACCGATCTCGCAGCCAACAAGTATCTCTTGGTTAAGAAGGAAGCTAAACCACGTTTGATTCGTTGGATCCTTCTTCTCCAAGAATTTGATGTTGAAATTCGTGATAAAAAGGGGGTGGAAAATGTTGTGGCCGATCATTTGTCTATGATGAATCGTGGACAAGATGATAAAGAGCCCATCGAAGAGAAGATGAGAGATGACCACCTCTATCGAGTGCTTGATAAAGATACTTGGATGATCGATATCATTCGAGCAATTCGAAAGATACCTCTCGATCATCTAGATAAAAACTCTCAAAAGAAGATAATCTCCGAAAGTAGGAAATACTTTTGGGATGCACCATACCTCTTCAAACTTGGCAACGATGGAGTAATGAGAAGATGTGTGCCAAGAGAAGAAAGGGTAGAGATTTTGAGAAAGTTCCACTCGGCGGAGTACGGTGGACACTATAGCCATTTTCGAACCCAAGCAAAAGTATGGTCGAGCGGATTCTTTTGGCCGGAGATGCATGAAGATACTAAAAGATATGTTGCATCATACCCCGAATGCCAAAGAACCAGAAACATCTCTCAAAGAAATTATATGCCTTTGAAATACAACCTACAAATCGATATATTCGAGGTATGGGGTATAGACTTCATGGGGCCTTTCAAAAACTTATGCGGATATGAACATATTCTAGTCATGGTTGATTATGTATCCAAGTGGGTAGAGGCTATACCATGTCGTAAAGCTTCCATGGAGGAGTCCATTACTATGATCAAGAACGTGATTTTTCCTCGATTCGGTACACCGAGAATCTTGATAAGTGATGGAGGAACTCACTTCACCGAGAAGAATTTCAAAAAGTGCTTGTCCAAGTTGGAAATTGAGCATAGGGTCTCTACGGCCTATCACCCACAAACCAATGGATAAGCGGATACGTCAAATAGGCAACTAAAAAGCATCCTCAACAAAACCATAGAGAAGGGAGGCAAAGATTGGTCAAAGAAATTAGACGTAGCTTTATGTGCTTATCGAACGGCGTTTAAGACACCGATAGGTATGACCCCTTATCAATTCGTCTATGGAAAAGCTTGCCACCTTCCGTTTGAGTTGGAACATAAATCCTATTGGGCGATTAAAGAGATGAACCTCGATCTTGATGCCGCGGTGGTGAAACGAAGGATCCAAATAAGCGAGCTAGAGGAGATAAGGTTGAAAGCATATGAAAATGCAAGCATATACAAAGAGAGAATCAAAAGGTGGTATGATAAAAGATTGAAAAAGAAAGAGTTTAAAGAAGGAGATAAGGTCCTCCTCTACAATTCGAGGTTTAAAACCTTCGGAAAGGGGAAATTGCAAAGCAAGTGGGACGGACCTTATGTTGTGCATTCGGTGCTCTCCAACGGAGCGGTAACCATTATGGATATAAAAGGCGATCAATTTATGGTGAATGGCCAACGACTTAAGGTATACTACGAACCCGACGTTGTGCCCCTTCACCATATTGATGTCTTCACCATGGAAGAAGAGCCCGAACGTCCCGCCTAGGACGAAAAACAAGGCATGAATTTCTGTAAATTGTTTTTCTTTTAGTTTTCTGGAGTTTCTCGCGAATATTTATGGGCCAACTTTTTCCCATGGGCTAAGGAGGTGAAATAAGGGCGGTACGCGAAAAACCGGCCCGGCCCCCGAGATAGGGTGGGTCGGCCGGCCCGGTCCGACCGGCCCAGCTGGGTCCCGGCGGCGGACGTCCCCGATTTTTGCCCGAATTGCTCCTTTTCGACTTCCTTCTTCGGTCAGAAAATTTTAAGGGAAGTTTAAAAAAGGAAAATGAGGTTCTTAGGGTTTTTCTCTTCGGGCTATTTATTTGGCCGAATTGGGAGCTCGGGAATCAACCCCTCCAAGCAATATTTTGCACCCTTGCAGCAGCCATTGTGTCCCCAAGAAGCTTAGAGTTGAAGCTAGAAGCCAAGAAGCCATTGATGGAGGAGGCGAAGCGATGCGAGCTCAAGCTACCCGTCGAGATCAAGAGGACCGCCCGTATCCATTGCGGAGGGCGTGTCCCGACCGGAGCTATCGCATCTCGCAACCCCGTCGGAGGAGAGAAGGTCCCCACGCCCATTCGAAGGTCAGCACGCATCCAAGGCATGAAGCGCAAAGACTACAAGGAGGTGTCGCCCGAGCCTAAAGATTATGGGGGTAGCGACTACTCCGACGATCGTAGCCTGAGCTCGTGGGCGGCCGTTGGAAGAGATGATAACGACCTCTACATTTGGGATGAGGTGCCCAAGGAGAAGACTCACGAAGGCCCTAACGGCGGCGGCGACGACAATGGTGGTGGCGACGACGGCGCGACGACGGTGGCGATGACGGTGGAGACAATGGCGATGACGTCCCCTTCGGATTGCATCCGATGTGTTGTCGAGCTTGCCGTCAATCCATCGCGGATCTCTACGCGTCGGTCGACGAATGTCTCCAAGCCATGGAAGCGATGAAGCAGCGTTTGGAGGATTTGCAGCGCGTAGTTGAAGACGACTACAAGTTCCTTAACCGCAACGTGCGCAAACATTTTGGCATGGTCGGGAACATGAGAGGCAAGTGGTGCAATACTTGCTTAAAGTACCACTAGGTCTAGTTTTCCCCTTAGGAATTTTGTAAGATACGACGAGGATGTTGTATGTTTTTAGCGTGGGGGAGAGCAAGCTAGCTAGCCTTAGCTTTTGAGTTTCAAAGTTCAGGTTCGGTTTAGTCTTCGAGAGAGGAGAGTCCTAGAGTTTAATGAGTCTTAGTTTTCGAGTGTGTTTTTAAATTTTTGAAAGTTTGAAAGTGTCTTAAATTAGTGTTGAGTCAAAGAAAATCAAATAAAAAGAGTCTTTATATTTTTTTTTGTGTCTTGTGTGATGCTTATCTTTATTCACTTGTTTGTTTATCTTTGATTCTTGATATATGAACATAAGTGTGTGGTTTGAAAAACGTTTACGGTGGTGCTTAGTGGAATTGCTACTACTTAAAGTACCCATACCACACTTCGATCTTGAGCTTCACATGTTAGTTGCGCAATGTTCAATGCCAAAAGTTGGAGGATTTCAGTTCTGAAAATTATCTTAAAACCCTTGTAATAAAGGTTAGCGCTACCTTTTTTTCCGAGTTGAGAATAAGAAAAAAATCCTATACAAGGCCAATTTATTTTTTTGCTCCACCATAAGTGTGATTAGCACGATGAGTTAGGCTAGGATCCTTCTCTCTTTTGAGTTTTAATTTCGAGCAATGATCATGTTCTTTTGCTTATATTTTGTTGCTAGCCTCGTCATACATTCGGTAACGAGACTTTCACATTGGAAGTCCCGTACATCGCCGAATTCCATACCCAACCCTATACATCTCTTTTGTACATCGCATTCTTGAACACAACCTATTCTCAAAGTTTCATCTCGTCTCTAGCATGATTTATTTAAAATTTCAGATTGTATGCATGCAAGAAAGAGAGGAGTTGAGAGCTTTGAAAAGTTGTCAAGAGAGGGAAAAATAAAGAGAAAAGTATGAGTATGGAAAAGAAAGAAAGAAAGAAAGAAAGAAAGAAAAAATATGTGAATGAAAGAAAGAAGAAAGAAGAAAAAGAAAAAAGAGAAAAGAGGAGGTAGCAATAAAGATATGACACGGATGGATCAAGTGAAAGAAAAGAAAAATAAAGTGTAAGGAAGGATGTCACGTTGTTGAGAGACGAAACTTTCATTCTTTTTCCAACCATGTGCAATCCCACAACGAGGACGTCATCGGTGCCTTGTAGTCATAATTTTCTTTTGCCCTTGCACATGTCCACCATTCTAAATCTTCTCATCCTTGATATCCCTACATATGGTTAATTCTCATGATCATTGTCTTTGAAAGGTAAACAACCATTAGAGGAAGTTCTTAGTTTGACAATACTTGTGTTGATTGCGCTAGCCCTACCTATAGCTCCACTTTACATGTTGTATGAGAGACTTATGGGAGGTGAGAGTTTTATAAAATTGGTTTAGGATAGACACCTCATATGAGTGACTTGAGAGAGCTTGGATAAAGGTTTTTTTCTAATACTTGTTGCAGGAATTTTGTTTGAAAAATCATAAAAACCCTCCGATGGAAGCAAAGAAGCAGGCTGAAATTGAAGACATCGAGTGAAGAGTTTGAGTTGTGGGGTAAATCTTGATGTGGTAAAGATTCTAAACGCCCATGTTTATGTTTGATGATCATTACTTTAGGCTTATGTGTTAAAGATGAAAGGATTGACTAACTTCTGAAGAAGGATTAGCGGTACATGATTACAACGCTTTGGACGAAGTTCTTTTACGACTACTTGCTTGAGGACGAGCAAGAGCTAAGCGTGGGGGAGATGTTGACGGTGTATTTTGGTGCACCAAGCATGTTCATTACACTTTGGTTTGGATTTGATTATGGAACTAACCCGCCACTAGGCACACTAATCATATAACAAGTTCATCTATGTGCATGCATTTTGAAGTGTTGTGTTTATGTAGGAAAACATGGACATAAAGGACGGATTCGCAACAAGTTCAAAGGAGCATTTACGGAGTCTTGTTCGTGTTCATAAGCTTGATGAAATCACTTCCAATGGTGGCAAGGACCGAAGTGCTACGAGGAACACCCCCTGGGATTGAAGCGTAAAAGACCGAACTTCATGTGAAGAGAACCTCCATCTTGGACGCGAGGATGACATCGTCAAAATCATGCATGTGGAGGGGGCAAAGTGCATAATCACCTGAGGACCCACGGGAACGAAGGGGCGACCAAGCCGGGCCGAGATGGGCCTGGGCCGGTCGGCCCAGGCCGGCCGGCCCAGCCCACTCCGGTGGCCGGTTCAGCCCCCCTTTCCTTGCACCCGAAGGATTTTTAACCCTAAAACCCTGGAGGCGCCGCCATTCGACAGGAGGAGAGCCATTCACACCAGGAGGCCATCAACAAGATAGAGAGAGAGGAAGGAGATTTCCGGAGGGAGATCGTCCACCTCGACGGAAGCACCCTCTCGTGGAGAAGAAGGAAGACACCCTTAGAAGGGAAACCATGATCAACGGTGCTATGTCCAGCACCTTGATGGGTAATCTCCTTATTCATCCATGGGTTGTAATCGATCTTAACATGTAATCATACTTTGTCGGATTATCTATCTATCATCTTGTGTTGAATATATTTTAATGCTTAAGGTTAGCTACCATGCCGTAAAGGGAATAGAGCTCCAATGCTTCCTTGGATCCATTCAATACGCCGTGTCCATCATAGGTCTAGTCATGAATACCTTTGTGTAGTGACAGTACGAGAGGAGGGAAAGGGCGAAAACGTGGTCACAACCCTTGATAGATTAGATTGGTTTAATGTCTTTAATTGATTGCATGATCGTAGACCCATGGGTGAGTGTCTCCTACTTTGATCACTTATCGTTCTCTCTAGTGTAGTTTCATTGTTTTCTAGTATAATAGTAGTTAGGGTTTTAGTAGATAGTGCTTAGAAGTAGATTGAACGCTTGTAATCCCCTTGCTCCGCGGATTGACAAGAACCTTGGGAATCCCGTGGTGAAAAAGGAGTGGGGTCTGTGCGCTTGCGGATCGTAGAGGTATACGTCTTTTATCCGTCAACACAAGCCTACCGAGGAAAGTGATAAATTGCATCTAGTGTCATGATTGATAAATTGGAGTGGCTTATGAATTCTAAGTGGTTAATTCTCTACTCTATGGAAGAATTTTAAGTCACTAGCTCAAGGTGGACATGCTTAAGCACATGCATATATTTACTCATCTATAACATGTGCTCAGTTGGTTTACAATATTGGAAGCCCTCAAATCATTGAAGATCCATTACCGGCGTACCATGGTGGTTCAAGCTCAAGTGGATTAATTTGGGTTTATCTTTTATCTTGAGTTTAGGTATGCCATACTATCAAGAGGGATGAATCATTGGTTGGACAACAAACATCAAAAAGTGCTCAAGTGAACCCATGGGAGACTAACTGGTGAGATCAAACCTTAGTAGAGCTCTCTGGCCCAAATCGGTCTGACCAGTTTGGGCACTGACATCGTCTAACGACTAGTTGGTTTGAAAACCGGTCTGGCCGGTTTGGCAAACTGGTCTGACCGGTTTTGTCTGACAGACGAACGACTAGTTTTGTGTGTGGTGGGTATTTATACCCATGAGCTCCTCTTGGAGGGGCTGCTAGTTCTCCACATTTCTAACACCTTCCAGAACCCCAACTGAGCTCTCCCCAACCTCTCTAAGTAAGATTCAAGCCTTTTAGTGATCTATCCTTGAGTTGGGTTGAGAGAGTGACTTGTGTGATAGCTTTAGAGAGCTTTGTGAAGCCTAGTGAGCATTCCACACTTGATCACTTGCTGATTTCGTTGAAGATCTTTTGAAGCATCTTTTACTCTTGGAGCCCTTGGCTCCTAGACGGCTGGATGTCGCTTTGAAGCTCCCCATCATCGTGTGGCAGCTCCAAGAAGTTTGTAATTGCAAATCAAATATAGTGGAAGACTCCATCTATTGCCTTGTTGATAGGTGTGAGGGAGGAGCAAATTGAAAGTGATCTCAAAGCCCATGTGGCTTACCTCAACAACGTGGACGTAGGCCAGCCTTAGTGGTGAGCTGAACCACGGGATAAATCAGGTGTCTTTGTGCTCTTACTCCCTTTACATTCACTTGCATTACCTTAAGTTGTTTCTAGCTTAATCTTTCTGCTTCCGCTTCGATCTACCTTGGTGTGGCTGTGTTGAGTGCAGTGACTTCATTGAAACTCTTGGAAACACCTGTGGGAGTCCTACACCAAGTTTGGTTTGAGCTAGAACTCGTAGAGGGCATTTACTTAGTTTGTCGGTTTGCTGCCTAGTAAAACCGGTCTGACCGGTTTCTGTACTAACAATGGGTTGAAGTTTTTAAAAAGTGCAGATTCATCTATTCACCCCCCTTTAGACGACATCAAGATCCTTTCACATCTCCAGCCGAGGCGTGCCTCCACGGTCCACAACAACGACATCTGACCCGCCTAGGGTGATGCTCACCGGCCTCAGCGCATCCATGGAGGCATTCCTGGCCACCGGGAAGTGCCTCTTCGACTTCACCAGCACGCTCGACCTACCATTTGAGTTTTGTGACATCGTGCGTGTGCGCCTGGCTGACCAGCTTCGCGGGGCTCGTGGAGGCAGGGTCTGAGGACCAGAGTGTCCAAAGACCGGAGGATGGTCGCTCTCTGGTGTGATGAGTGATTGACAACATGGTGTGGACTGACTCTTGCTGAGTATTGCTGGTGTAGGTTGCAGCTTGATTTTGCATTGGTGCATTTGAAGAGTGGGCGCAAAAGGTCTCAGCCTTGTGGGGCCTCCGAGGAGTGGAGAGACAAGTAGGCTCGACTCAATGGACTCGGTGGCGGAATGGGATCAAGTGCGGTCCACATGGTGGCAAGAAAAGCAAGACAAAGTCGTGGACAAGAGCCGGTGTAGGGTAGCGGCTCACTATTGGAGTCTGCACGTGGGGTTTGTGGTGGTTTACCAGAAATCCGTCGGGTTACTTGGTGGAGCCACAAAACCAAGACCGGAGGCTCGATGGGTGGAGATGGGATCCG
Source organism: Cenchrus americanus (assembly GCA_947561735.1). Classification (NCBI taxonomy): domain Eukaryota; kingdom Viridiplantae; phylum Streptophyta; class Magnoliopsida; order Poales; family Poaceae; genus Cenchrus; species Cenchrus americanus. The sequence goes on along the minus strand of OX387242.1, from coordinate 154,868,090 downwards.
GGTGCTATGAGAAGCTTCGATGCCGGGGGACACATGGTGGGATCGCTGGGCTTGCGTTGGGAGGACGCGGACTGTGGCGAAGACATGACCGCGCAATGAATATATCCAAGTCTTGACCATATTGCCCATAAGGGGTGTGTATATTCCTTTATGTTCTAGGGGTAGCTTGGTCATTTGCACAACCCGGGGAGACTTCATATATATAGCTCTAGGGTTCTAGGGCAACTCATCCATCCGGACTGCTTCCTCATTCCCTTGCTTTTTATGCTAGATTTTTTTCATGATTATGTAGAGAATCTGACCAGTGGTTTTATGGAACCATTCATGGTTGCGTCGATTTCCTTCTCTTGGCTCGGGTGATTTTTGTGTCTTTTTCAAGTCTTTTTGTGGGATTTTCGTGTGTGGCTCGATTTATCAATTCTGAGGCATTTGTGTTCGGTTTTGTTTGTGGGGATCATGGATAGATGTCTTGTGCATCTTTGTGCTTGATCTTGACCCCTCAAACACCAGATATGGCCTCCTATTCGAGGATTTCGGTTGGAACCCTAGCTTTCTACTTGAGCTCGGTTCATTGTCGATTCCTGACAATTTAGTGTGTTTGAGGTCTCAAGGTTTTGGGCATAGCATCCCCTAGGGACACTTCACAGCTCCCCAAAATCTTGCCTCAATCCATGCAGCTGTTTGGGAGATCCATTGATGGATAGGAAGGGTTGACTTCGCATTTTTTGGTTCTGTTCGCGGCTGAGGACCATGTGTGGTTCAAGGACTGGTGGATGGTCGCTTCCATGTGTGATGAGTGATTGACAACGTTGTGTGGACTGATTCTTGGCTAAGTATTGCAGGTGCAGGTTGCGGCTTGACTGGTGTTGGTGCAGGTGAAGAACAAGGGCGAAAGGTCGTCGCTGGTGAGGCCTCCAAGTGTGGAGAAGACAAGTAGGCTTCGTTCGAGGGACCCGGTGGCCAGCGAGGTCAAGTGCGGGTTGCATGGTGGCATGGACAGCAAGATGAAGTCATGGACGGTTTCTTGGTTGAGCCACAAAACCAAGGTCGAGCCGGGACTACGTGGGAGCCAAGTCATGAGTGGGGATTGGCGGAGGCTACACCGAGTTCGCGGGGTTTCCGGTGGTTCACCAGAAAATCACTGGGTTCCTTGGTTGATCCACAAAGCCAAGACCGAACAACCGAAGACGGTGCCGCAAGCGGTGCGGACCGGCCCGACCGGTGGATCCGACCGGTCCCCGGCCGGTGAGGAGCACCGGCTCGACCGGTGTGCGACGACGCAGTCCGGAATCTTCGAAGCGGAGGACACGCGTCGGGATCGCAAGGCTTGTGTCGAGGCTAAGCAGGTTGCGGTCGCCGGGCATCCGTTCGATGGGGTAAGCTTGAAGACTTCCAAAACCGCCCTTGAGGGGCATTTATCCCTAGTTATTAGGAAAGGGTATTTTAGACTTTCGGTTACCTCCATATAACCCACGAGGTGAGAGGATGGCAGCCAAGCTCTTGGAACCCTAGTTCATTTGCTTTCCTACTTTCCCTTCCTATTTTTTTTAGGATTTCCGTAGGACTAGCTTGAGAGCTTCATGGCGAGACCTTGTTGAGAGGGTTGGATGATGGGGCGGCAAGCTAGACCTTGCATGAACCTTTGTGGCATGTATAGATGATTCGGCGTGGTTCCTCAAGGTTTGGATATGTTGTTCCCGGTTGTTCTTGGTGGTGATTTTCGGAGCCCTCTCTTGGTGATTTCTTTAGGTTGTTTTCGGGACCTTGCTCTTGGGGATTTGATGGGGGAAATTTGTGGGAACCCGTCGTGGTTCTTTGGGCTGTGGTTCCCCTCCCAAATCTGTGAGTAAAGGGGCTCGATTTTGGGGTTTTCCGAGTTCTAGGGTTAGAAGTGTTCTTGGCGGGATTTCTTTGATTCCTCCTTTTTGGACAAGTTTTGGTGGGATTAATCTTGGCTATGGACTCCTCATGAGGTGTTCCTATTATCCCCAAAGTCTTGTTCAAGTCCGTGGAGCAATTCAGGAGATCAAGGTTTGGATTAGGGGGAGGTGACCCGCGGGTGCTTTTCATCCCGAACTGCCCAGGCTACACCGGTCAGACCGGTCAAGAGCACCGGTCAGACCGGTCTGACCGGTGCAACCCTTGGTGGGTTTTTGCTCGGGTGAATGTCTGGGTGAGTTTGTTGTTGTCCTGTGTTGGGGCTATTTCGTGTTTGGGTCAGTTTGGAGGTCGGTTGGCCTTTTTGGCGTTTTGGGGTCTTTCAGGCTTAGACCGGTCTGACCGGTGTGTCGCACCAGCCTGACCGGTGTGGAACCACTTAGTGGAAGTCACCAAGTTTCACCAGCAGGGACCGGTCTGACCAGTGGTGCTCACCGGTGTGACCGGTGTTGGTCAGTGGACTGGAGGTTTGGTGTTCCGCTGCATTCTCGGGTCGGAAGGTTGTCTGTTGGTTCCTAGATCCAGTGGCACTCCAGTGGCTACGTGGCTTGGCCAACTTGGGTAGTGAGTCGGAGACGTGTGTTGGAAGCCGTGTTCATCTTGTTGGAGCTTCCATCTCCTTCGAGAAGAATTTTTATCGGCTCCCATTCACTCCCCCCCTCTCTGGTTCGCCGTATCGGTCCTTCAGCGTCCCGCGAAGGGGACAGACCATCCGCGCCAGCCATGCGGACCGTCTGTGGCTCCTGGTGTTCGTCACATGTTCTTGCTGTTCGTGAGCACAAGACATTTTGATCCTCGAGAGTTCAAGGGTTTTGTTGCGTGGAGTTCACGGACCGTCCGTGTGCAAGTGACGAACAGCCCAAGGTGGTCACGAACCGTCCACGAGAGTCGATCGGATCGTCCGCGAGCACCTTGTCGAGGTGGTTGTTTTTGTTTGTTTTTCCAAACCGTCCGTCTTGAGGTCCCAGACCGTTCGCGAGCAGGTCGGACCATCTGAGGGGTCAGTTCGGACTGCTCATAGTGGTTGTGAACCCTTCTGTGTACCTTCTGAACCGTCCGCTGTGCAGCATCGGACCGTCCGCTAGGTCTCAACATACCGTCCATGATCCAAGGTCGGACAATTCGTCCCAAGCATGCAGATTGGCCTAAGTGCTTTACTTCTTGAGTTGTGCTTCCGCTTTGCAATTGTTTGGACTTGTTCTTAGGGTTGGTAGGTCCGTTGTGACTATGTGACCTTGGCAAGTTCGTGTGGAAATCCTTGGAGTTGATTTTGGGAGTTAGCCGGTGTTTCTTCGCAAAAATTTTTATCAGATCCCATTCACTCCCTCTCTCTGGTCGCCTATCCGGTCTTTCAGAGTCGGATTAGAGGACACGGCTGGCTGGCTGGCCGTGGAGGATGTCACACCTGATTTTCCGTAGAAAACCGAATGCATCTCATATGTGTGCAAGGATCACAATTTCACACATATGATAGACCCATGAGTGTAATATCATAAGACATTGCTCAAAACGTACATAAAAGGTTTATTAACTTTTATTACACTCACGAGGGTAGACATGGAGGTCTTTACACGAACAACGATAACTATGAAGACGCGACTCCATCTTCATCTTCCACAGGCTTCTGACTGGTTGATCGCATCCTCAGAACTCCTCGTAGTCAATGAAGTACTCCACTCCAAGGTTCTTCTCTGAACAACGTAAGCAAGGATGAGCACACTTATGATTGGAGCTCAGCAAGGCCACAGGAATAACCGGAAAGCAATATTAATCCATCTTTAAGTTCAATTAATCATGTGAGGGTCCAGGACACTCTTGATCGTGAGCACGGCTGATCGATCAGTTTTACACTCTGCAGAGGTTGCACACTTTTCCCACAGTCCGCATAAAAGTTCCAAAGAACTTTGAACCCAACCACGCATGTGCTGATCAGGCACAATACCACACTTCCGAGGTGTGATTGCATAGGGACGCTACGAAGCCTTTACAAAGATATGCAAAAGCACCAACAACCCACGACGATTCTGACTCGGGGCGGACCATAACCCTCCCTAGTGGTCAGCACCTTAGCAAAGGCTGCTACCCCAAAAGAACCGGGCTATACCCCTGCAACCCGGAGCCCCCTGTGTTCTTTTTCAGATAAGGTCGTCAATACAATCACACACCTAATTAATTGGCTAAGCCAGAGCCATGTGGACTGTGGTTGCACTGTTTTCCTGGGTGGTTCTCCATGTTCCAATTAATTTATAGTATTCTTGATTAAAACATAGATAGAAGGGTGGTTAGGGTCACTTGCCTTTCTCCAATGATAAGCTACTTTCTTTAACTTCAAAGCTCTGCACTTGTTCTTCCTCGAACGACGCGTTGGCTATGATCATGCAAGAAAACATACAATAAATAAAACAATACACCAAACATTACCAAAATACTAAAACAAGCTTTTAGAAATGACGGGCTCTGAGAGACGGTCGCGTGGACACCAAGAACGCGTAAAACGGAGCTAGGATGGAAAAGATATGGCTGAAACAAGGTTTAGGGACTAAATTGTGAAGAAAACTATTTTCCAGGGGCTTTTCTGCAAGAAACCAGGGACTTAAATGTAATTATGTGTAAAAGTAGAAGGTTTTAGATGCAAAAGGACAAAGCTTGGACCTCGGATGGAAAACCTAAGAAGCTCAAGGGCTTAACCGAGAAAAACTGGACCTAACTGCAAGGGTTTTTGGAGGTGGAAGGGTATTTATGTAATATTTAAAAACTGCATGGTCCCTTTTTGCAAAAAGACAGGCGGCGGCTTAGTTGACCATTACGGTCTTGGTTTGACTCGGGGCGAGGCGCGATCTCGAGCGTCGATTCACGATTGGACGGCTGGGAGCTGCGGTGGCGGGCGGCGGCGCTGCCAACGGCGGTGGACGGCGGCGCCGGCGGCAGCGCGCCGGCGGTGAGTCAAAGTTGGCCTCCCGGCCACCATTTCGCACGGGAATAGCACAAAACAGAAGAGGAAGACTCGAGGAACTCACCAGAATCCTTGGAAGGGAGGTAGAGGCGCCGGTGGAGGAGATCGGGGCGGCGCCGCGGAGCTCCGGCGGCTCCTCCGGTGCGGCGGCGCTGCACACGAGGGAAAGGGAGGGGGAGTGGTGCGGGAGGTTGAGGAAGGAGCTGACGGGTGGGTCCCACCAGTCAGCTGCTGTGAGAGAGGGAGAGGGAGTTGGGCCGCGGGGAAGGGAGACGGGCTGGGCGAACCAATCTGGGCCTCGGGGAAAAAAGAAAAGGAGGAAGGGGATGAGGTGGGCCGGCGGTGTCTGCTGGGCCTGAAAGATGGCTGGGCCGGCGGTGGGTTGGGTAGTGGGAGATAGGGAAAGAGGGAAAGGGTTTGGGATTTGGTATCTTTTTTTCTTTTTTTTCATATCCTTTTTAAACAATTTTTCAAACCTTTTTAAATTAAACCCTTTTACACCTTTTTCACAATTTTTTTCATAAATTATTTTAAAGACTTTTAAAGCCTCACAACAACAAAACTCATGCATACCAAAATGATGCACAAACACTTGGGTGATACTAATTATTTAAATGTTGTTTTAATTTAATTAAAGGCAAATTTATTTATTCAAATTTAATAAATCCTTAGAAAATAAAACTAAACCATGTTGCTAACAATATTTTATTGTGATGGAATTTTCGGGTGTTACAAATCCTACCCCCTTAAAGAGAATCTCGTCCCGAGATTCGGAGGGATCGGAAAACAAGAGGAGGAGATACAAGACGATCTTGAAAGATGATGGGTTACTACCACGGAGCTTATTCACTTCTTCTTCTTCGGGCTTGTAGCGGCAAACTCAATCCTATCTCCTTGCGGGGTAGTTAAGAGCACCGATTTCTTGGCACACAAAATGATTCCATCATGCTTGCTTAACCAATCCATACCAAGGATCACATCTATCCCACTTGATGTTGGAATCTCTAAGTCTGCTTCAAAATTTATCTATCCGATCTTAAGATTGACTTGTGGGCATACATAGGTGGATTTCATTTCACCGTTTGGGGAACTAATTAGCAAATGCGTCTTCATGGAACTTCTGGGTACATCATGCTTTGTCACGAATCGTTTAGTAATAAATGAATGCGATGCCCCGAAATCAAATAAAATTGTTGCAGGTACAGAGTTGATAAGGAACGTACCAAGAACAACATCCTTGTCTCCTTGAGCTTCTTCAGCTGTCACATGGTTCACCCTACCATGCATATAGTTTATTTGGCCTCTGCTATCTCTCTGAGGTGTCTGCATATTGCGCTGACGGCAAATACTGGCATAGTGTCCCAATTCTCCGCAGTTGAAACATCCACTGGGGTGAACTGGAGTAGTGTTCCTTACTGGTGCACCTGAGCGGTTCTGATGAGGATTTGGAGCCTGTGGTGTCATTGGGTTGGATTCTTCGGGTTCATCAAACGAACGATAGAATGGTTGGTTCTGTCCATGGCCTCTGCCTTACGTGCTGGAACGAAACTGAGAGTCTTGCGATGAGTTGTAACGAGGGTGGGTGTTACTGCTAGACTGACCCTGAGATTGAAACTTGCGCTTCTGTTCACGAAGTTCCTTGCGTTTATTCTCCAAGCCTATAGCCTTATTGAGCAACATCTGAAAGTTAAGAAATGTGTGGCTTTACAACTGATAGTTAAGTGGCCCTATCAAACCATGGAGAAAGCGTTCTTGTCTCTTTGCATCCGTGTTGACTTCATCTGGTGCATAGCGGGACAAATGAGTAAACTGATCCAGATACTCACTAACTGTCATGTTGCCTTGCTTTAGAGCTAGAAATTCCTTCTTCTTCAGCTTCTTCACACCAGCTGGGATGTGATGTGTACGAAAACTCTCCTGGAACTCCTGCCAGGTAATGGTGTCGGCAGCAGCATGCGCGGCGGTGTAAGCATCCCACCAATCACATGCTGCACCTTCCAGGCGACCTGAGGCATACAAAACCTTCTCACGATCATTACATTGGGTGATATTCAGCATCTTGTTGATGGTCTTGAGCCAATCATCAGCATCGAGGCGGTCCACAAAATGAGAGTAAGTGGGCGGGTTGTGGCTCATGAACTCTCTATGCTTGTTCACTGGTGGTGGAGGTGGTAGAGGTCCTTGGGGTAGCGGCTGGTTCTGCTATGCCTGTAGATTCTGGACAATGGCGGTGAGGTTCTGAATTAACTGCATCTGTTCCGTAAAGAACTGTTGCATCGTGGGATCCATCGCTAATTCTTGTGAAGGAGGGAACTTGATTCAGCTGATTGACGATGTGAGAACGAACGGAATATCCTGTCCAGCTCCTGACCTGGTGTTTACCATTTGATTGTTAGGGAAAAGGTATTTTCGATAAGATATTGAATTGATAAAGATGAAGATAAAGGGGGCTAAGATTCAAATTTTAACTTTAATTATTTTATTGATGCATTTGTGGCCATCACTCCACAAAAACATTCCAATCATGTCAAAGATCCAAATCATGCATGTTTACAACCAACAAGCATTAACATCGCACGTCCTCACAAGAACGACTCTATCGAAACGAAACTGATAAAAGGGGTAGGCAACTTATGAAACTATCCTATAAAACACGTGTGGTAGTTCAAGGTGGAAGAACAAGAATCTAACTCAGTGTAGAAGAAAATAAAAGACTTGATTTTGTTAGAGAATAAAGAATAAAATATAATTTTTAAGCGTAAATAAGGTATTTTGAATGCTGGAAAGGCTTTCTAGAAAGAGAGTCCTTAATCTCGACCATTTCTATCTGAGGCTGCGTCGTACAGTCAGCAATGCTCTGATACCACTCTGTCACACCCGATTTTCCGTAGAAAACCGAATGCATCTCATATGTGTGCCAGGATCACAATTTCACACATATGATAGACCCATGAGTGTAATATCATAAGACATTGCTCAAAACGTACATAAAAGGTTTATTAACTTTTATTACACTCACGAGGGTAGACACAGAGGTCTTTACACGAACAACGATAACTATGAAGACGCGACTCCATCTTCATCTTCCACAGGCTTCTGACTGGTTGATCGCATCCTCAGAACTCCTCGTAGTCAATGAAGTACTCCACTCCAAGGTTCTTCTCTGAACAGCGTAAGCAAGGATGAGCACACTTATGATTGGAGCTCAGCAAGGCCACAGGAATCACCGGAAAGCAATATTAATCCATCGTTAAGTTCAATTAATCATGTGAGGGTCCAGGCCGCTCTTGACCGTGAGCACGGCTGATCGATCAGTTTTACACTCTCCAGAGGTTGCACACTTTACCCACAGTTCGCGTAAAAGTTCCAAAGAACTTTGAACCCAACCACGCATGTGCTGATCAGGCACAATACCACACTTCCGAGGTGTGATTGCATAGGGACGCTACGAAGCCTTTACAAAGATATGCAAAAGCACCAACAACCCACGACGATTCTGACTCGGGGCGGACCATAACCCTCCCTAGTGGTCAGCACCTTAGCAAAGGCTGCTACCCCAAAAGAATCGGGCTATACCCCTGCAACCAGGAGCCCCGTGTGTTCCTTTCGGATAAGGTCGTCAATACAATCACACACCTAATTAATTGGTTAAGCTAGAGCCATGTGGACTGTGGTTGCACTGTTTTCCTGGGTGGTTCTCCATGTTCCAATTAATTTATAGTATTCTTGATTAAAGCATAGATAGAAGGGTGGTTAGGGTCACTTGCCTTTCTCCAATGATAAGCTACTTTCCTTAACTTCAAAGCTCTGCACTTGTTCTTCCTCGAACGACGCGTTGGCTACGATCATGCAAGAAAACATATAATAAATAAAACAGTACACCAAACATTACCAAAAGACTAAAACAATCTTTTAGAAATGACGGGCTCTGAGAGACGGTCGCGTGGACACCAAGAACGCGTAAAACGGAGCTAGGATGGAAAAGATATGGCTGAAACAAGGTTCAGGGACTAAATTGTGAAGAAAACTATTTTCCAGGGGCTTTTTTGCAAGAAACCAGGGACTTAAACGTAATTATGTGTAAAAGTAGAAGGGTTTAGAGGCAATAGGACAAAGCTTGGACCTCGGATGGAAAACCTAAGAAGCTCAAGGGCTTAACCAAGAAAACTGGACCTAACTGCAAGGGTTTTTGGAGGTGGAAGGGTATTTATGTAATATTTAAAAACCGCAGGGTCCTTTTTTGCAAAAATATAGGCGGCGGCTTAGTTGACCGTTACGGTCTTGGTTTGACTCAGGGCGAGGCGCGATCTGGAGCGTCGATTCACGATCGGACGGCTGGGAGCTGAGGTAGCGGGCGACGGCGCGCCAACGGCGGTGGACGGCGGCGAGCGGCGGCGCGCCGGCGGTGAGACAAAGTCGGCCTCCCGGCCACCATTTCGCATGGGAATAACACAAAAAAGAAGAGGAAGACTCGAGGAACTCACCGGAATCCTTGGAAGGGAGGTAGAGGCGCCGGTGGAGGAGATCGGGGCGGCGCGGCGGAGCTCGGCGGCTCCTCGGTGCGGCGGCGCTGCGCACGTGGGAAAGGGAGGGGGAGTGGTGCGGGGTGAAGAGGAGGTGGTGCCTCCCCTTATATAACTCAGAGAGGAGCAGGGGAAGTGGCGTGGAGGCGGTGGCGCGGGGTCCGTGGGCGGTCGCCATTAATGCCGGCGGGGGCTCGGTGCGGCGGAGGTTTTGGGAGGGGAAGAGGTGAGGTGGCAGCGCGTGGGAGTGCGCGGCGCACTCATGCGCAACATCTGGAAGGGGAGGAGGCGCGGGATGCCGGGGACGACGCGGTGTGGCCGGCCATGGCCGAAGAAGGGAGCGGCCGGAGGTTGAGGAAGGAGCTGACGGGTGGGTCCCACTGGTCAGCTGCTGTGAGAGAGGGAGAGGGAGTTGGGCCGCAGGGAAGGGAGACGGGCCGGGCGAACCAATCTGGGCCTCGGGGAAAAAAGAAAAGGAGGAAGGGGATGAGGTGGGCCGGCGGTGTCTGCTGGGCCTGAAAGATGGCTGGGCCGGCGGTGGGTTGGGTAGTGGGAGATAGGGAAAGAGGGAAAGGGTTTGGGATTTGGTTTCTTTTTTTTCTTTTTTTTCATATCCTTTTTAAACAATTTTTCAAACCTTTTTAAATCAAACCCTTTTACACCTTTTTCACAATTTTTTTCATAAATTATTTTAAAGACTTTTAAAGCCTCACAATAACAAAACTCATGCATACAAAAATGATGCACAAACACTTGGGTGATTCTAATTATTTAAATGTTGTTTTCATTTAATTAAAGGCAAATTTATTTATTCAAATTTATTAAATCCTTAGAAAATAAAACTAAACCATTTTGCTAACAATATTTTATTCTGATGGAATTTTCGGGTGTTACAGAGGAGGAGCCGCCCTGTGCCCATATCGTCAGCAGTCGGGCACCAAGACGCGCTCTGGTTGGGCAGCTTTGAGGCGACGGACATGGCATGCACTAGCGCCGCCATGGTGGTTGGTGTGACGCCGGCACCCATGGCCTCCATCATGCGCTCTCGGGCTCCCTGGTGCCGCCCTTCACCACACGTCGGGCGAGCACGAACGCACACGGCGGACGGATGACGCGCGGGTGAGTGCAGTGCCGCTGGGCTGCACAGGGATGGAGGAGAGGAAATAAAAGAAAATAAACAAAAGAAAAAATAGTGGGACCCACATTTTGGAGGGTTATTAGAGGACCTCCAAAAATGTAGGCTTGGAAGGGAAATTTGGAGGGGCCTAAAAAATGCAGTACTTCTAATTGGCCCTGCATTTATTAGGCCCCTCTAAACATTGAAGTCTATTCATGTACTGTTAAGATGAGCTGGTACGATTTTGAACATTTGTACGCTCTTAACCATAGCTCCAATGGTTTGACGATGGTTTCCGAATGCTGAGATATCCATACTAGCTCTAATTACAAGCTGGTATGGATAAGATGGCAGTAATTTGATTTTTAGTTTCGAAAATTGTAGGTTTTAGTGTGGCCTAGAGGTTCTTCGACGGTAAAAAGAAGAATATAACTCTGTATTGCGCCAATAATAAAACATAGGTGAGCTTGGGTTCAAACATCGAAAACTGAGGACCATGTGTGGTTCAAGGACCGGTGGATGGTCGCTTCCTTATGTGATGAGTGATTGACAATGTTGTGTGGACTAATTCTTGGCTAAGTATTGCAGGTGCAGGTTGCAGCTTGAGTGGTGTTGGTGCAGGTGAAGAACAAGTGCGAAAGGTCATTGCCGGTGAGGCCTCCAGGTGTGGAGAAGACAAGTAGGCTTCGGTGGCCAGCGGGGTCAAGTGCGGTCCGCATGGTGGCATGAACAGCAAGATGAAGTTGTGGACGGTTTCTTGGTTGAGCCTCAAAACCAAGGTCGGGCCGGGACTACATGGGAACCGAGTCATGAGTGGAGATTGGCAGAGGCTACACCGAGTTCACGGGGTTTTCGGTGGTTCACCAAAAAACCACTGGGTTCCTTGGTTGATCCACAAAGCCAAGACCAAAGAACTGAAGACGGTCTTTGCAAAGCGGTGCGGACCGGTCTGACCGGTGGGGAGCACCGGTCTGACCGGTGTGCGACGACGCTGTCCGGAACCTTCGAAGCGGAGGACACGCGTCGGGATCGCAAGGCTTGCGTCGAGGCTAAGCAAGTTTCGGTCGCCGGGCATCCGTCTGATGGAGAAAGCTTGAAGACTTCCAAAACCGCCCTTGAGGGGCATGTATCCCTAGTTATTAGGAAAGGGTATTTTAGACTTTCGGTTGCCTCCATATAACCCATGAGGTGAGAGGATGGCAGCCAACCCCTTGGAACCCTAGTTCATTTGCTTTCCTATTTTCCCTTCCTATTTTCTTAGGATTTCCATAGGATTAGCTTGAGAGCTTCGAGGTGAGATCTTGTGAGAGGGTTGGATGATCGGACGGCAAGCTAGACCTTGTATGAACCCTTGTTGCATGTATAGATGATTCGACGTGGTTCCTCAAGGCCTTGTTGTGTTGTTCCCGGTTGTTCTTGGTGGTGATTTTCGGAGCCCTTTGTTGGTGTTTTTCTTGGGTTGTTTTCGGGACCTTTCTCTTGGGGATTTGATGGGGGAAATTTGTCTGAACCCTTCGTGGTTCTTTGGGCTGTGATTCCCCTCCCAAATACGTGAGTAAAGGGGCTCGATTTTGGGGTTTTCCGAGTTTTAGCTTTAGAGGTGTTCTTGGCGGGATTAAACTTGGCTAAGGTGTTCCTATTATCCCCAAAGTCTTGTTCCAGTCCGTGGAGCGATTCGGGAGATCGAGAGTTGGATTTGGAGGAGTTGACTCGCGGGTGCTGTTCATCCCGAGCTGCCCAGGCTACCTGTCTGACCGGTGCAACCCTTGGTGGGTTTTTTCTCGGGTGAACGTCTGGGTGTGTTCGCTGTTGTCCTGTGTTGCAGCTGTTTCGAGTTTGGGTCAGTTTGGATGTCGGTTGGCCTGTTTGGTGATTTGGGGGCTTTCAGGTTTGGACCGATCTGACCGGTGTGAAGCCACTAAGTCGAAGTTGCCTACTCTCACCAGCAGGGACCGGTCTGACCGGTGGTGCTCACCGGTCTGACCGGTGCTGGTCTGTAGACTCGAGGTTTGGTGTTCCGCTGCGTTCTCAGGTCGGAAGGTTGTGTGTTGGTTCCTAGGTCCAGTGGCACTCCAGTGGCTACGTGGGCTTGGCCAATTTGGGTAGTGAGTCGGAGACGTGTGTTCAAAGCCGTGTTCATCTTGTTGGAGTTTCCATCTCCTTCGAGAAGAATTTTTATCGGCTCCCATTGACTCCCCCCTCTCTGGTTCGCCGTATCGGTCCTTGAAGTAGTATCAGAGCCGGTTCGGGTCTTTATTAACTCTAACCAGTCTAAGATCCAAGGATGGCGTACCAGGAACGGGGTTCGGGTCCTCTACACTTCGATGGCAAGAACTAACAGATGTGGAATAAGCGGATGGCGGCGTTCCTTTGCGGGAAAGGTCAGATCCTTTGGGATGTCACGGTGGACACAGGCTATGTCCAGCCGATGAACTTCCTTGCTCCAGGATCGAGGGACATGTTCGACGCCAACAATAAGGTAGTAGACTACTTGTTTCGTGCTTTGTGTCAGCCTGAGTTCGATCGGGTGCACACCGAGCACTTGGCTTGTAGAATTTGGACGGTGCTGAAGGAGGCTCCTGTTGGGAATGCCCAGGTTCAGGCACAGATGTATGCGACCTACTGGAGAGAGTACGAGAACTTCACTCATCTCCCCGGTGAGTCCATCGATGCCTTGATGAGGACCATGTGTGGTTCAAGGACCGGTGGATGGTCGCTTCCTTGTGTGATGAGTGATTGACAACGTTGTGTGGACTGATTCTTTGCTAAGTATTGCAGGTGCAGGTTGCGGCTTGACTCGTGTTGGTGCAGGTGAAGAACAAGTGCGAAAGGTCGTCGCCGGTGAGGCCTCCAGGTGTGGAGAAGACAAGTAGGCTTCGTTCGAGGGACCGGTGGCCGGCGGGGGTCAAGTGCGGGCCGCATGGTGGCATGAACAAGCAAGATGAAGTCATGGACGGTTTCTTGGTTGAGCCTCAAAACCAAGGTCGAGCCGGGACTACGTGGGAGCCAAGTCATGAGTGGAGATTGGCGGAGGCTACACCGAGTTCGCGGGGTTTCCGGTGGTTCACCAGAAAACCACTGGGTTCCTTGGTTGATCCACAAAGCCAAGAACGGAGAACCGAAGACGGAGCCGCAGCGGCGCGGACCGGTCGACGCGGTGGGTCCGACCGGTCGGCCGGTGGGGACCGGTCGACCGGTGAGGAGCACCGGCTCGACCGGTGTGCGGCGACGCGTCCGAATCTTCGAAGCGGAGGACACGCGTCGGGATCGCATGGCTTGCGTCGAGGCTACGCGGGGTGCGGTCGCCGGCATCCGTCCGATGGTGAAGACATCAAGAATTCCAAATCCGCCCTTGAGGGGCTTGTATCCCTAGTTAGTAGAGAAGGGCATTTTAGACATTCGGTTGCCTCCATATAACCCAAGAGGTGAGAGGATGGCAGCCAACTCTTGGAACCCTAGCTCATTAGTTTTCCTATTTTCCACCTATTTTCCTTAGGTTTTCTCTAGGACTAGCAAGAGAGCTTCACGGAGAGATCTTGTAGAGAGGGATGGATGATCGGGCGGCTTGCTAGACTTTGTACGAACCTTTGTTTCATGTATAGATGATTCGGCGTGGTTCCTCAAGGTTTGGATGTGTTTTCCCCGGTTGTTCTTGGTGGTGATTTTCGGAGCCCTCTCTTCGTGATTTCTTTGGGGTGTTTTCGGGACTTTTCTCTTGGGGATTTGATGGGGGAAATTTGTGGGAACCCTTCGTGGTTCTTTGGGCTGTGATTCCCCTCCCAAATCCGTGAGTAAAGGTGCTCGATTTTGGGGTTTCTTGAGTTCTTGGGTTGGAAGTGCTTTCGGCGGGATTTCTTCGATTCCTCCTTTTTGGACGAGATTTGGTGGGATTAAACTTGGCTATGGACTCCTCATGAGGTGTTCCTGATATCCCCAAAGTCTTGTTCAAGTCCGTGGAGCGATTCGGGCGATCGAGATTTGGATTTGGGGGAGTTGACCCGCGGGTGCTGTTCATCCCGAGCTGCATAGGCCACACCGGTCTGACCGGTGCTCTTGACCGGTCTGACCGGTGCAAGCCCTTGTGGGTTTTTGCTCGGGTGAACGTCTTGGTGTGTTCTTTGTTGTCCCGTGGTGCTGCTGTTTCGAGTTTGGGTCCGTTTGGTGGTCGGTTGGCCTGTTTGGTGTCTTGGGGGCTTTCGGGCTGCCATCGGTCCGACCGGTGTGTCTCCCGGTCGACCGGTGTAGAGCCACTTAGTGGAAGTTGCTCGGGTTCACTGCGGGGACCGGTCGACCGGTGGTGCTCACCGGTCCGACCGGTGTTGGTCCGTAGACTCGAGGTTTGGTTTTTCCAGTTGCGTTTCTCGGGTCGGAAGGTTGCGTGTTGGTTCCTAGGTCCGGTGGCACTCCGGTGGCTACGTGGGCTTGACCAACCTTGGTAGTGAGTCGGAGACGTGTGTTGGAAGCCGCGTTCGTCTTGTTGGAGTTTTCCTCTCCTTCGAGAAGAATTTTTATCGGCTCCCATTCACTCCCCCCCCCTCTGCGGTTCGCCGTATCGGTCCTTCAAGTGGTATCGAGCCGGTTCGGGTCTTTGTTGACTCTAACCGGTCTAAGATCCAAGGATGGCGTACCGGGAACGGGGTTCGGGTCCTCCACACTTCGATGGCAAGAACTACCGGATGTGGAGCAAGCGGATGGGTGCGTTCCTCCGCGGAAAGGGTCGACCGCTTTGGGATGTCACGGTGGACACGGGCTATGTCCGGCCGATGGATTTCCTTGCTCCGGGGTCGAGGGACAGATTCGACGCCAACAATAAGGCGGTTGACTACTTGTTTCGTGCTTTGTGTCGGCCGAGTTCGATCGGGTGCACACCGAGCACTTGGCTTGTAGGATTTGGGCAGTGTCGAAGGAGGCTCATGTTGGGAACGCCCGAGGTTCGAGCACGGTTGTATGCGACCTACGGGAGAGAGTACGAGAACTTCACTCATCTCCCCGGTGAGCCCATCGATGCCTTGTTTCGAGAGGTTCACGGTGGTGGTGAACAACATGAGGGCCAATGTGGACGTGCTCCCGTACGATGATCATGATAGAGCGGTCAAGCTCTTACACTCTTTGGATCGTACGATATGGGGCGGAAAGTTCGAGGCCATAGTCGAGTCGGAGAGGTATGATACTCGACGGTGAACGAGCCGTTCTCGAAGCTCAAGTCGGCCGAGGTGGATAGGGGCATGATCGCCAAGCTCGAGGGACCGACCGATTCCCATAGTCTTGCCCTCGTTGGTGGTTCCAAAGGAAAGACTAACTCTAACCCATCCACCAGGATGTTCTCGTTTTCCTCTCTGATGTCTATGCCAGATGAGGAGTTTGATGACCTTGGAGAGGACAAGCTGGCGCTGTTGACGAGGCGGTTCGAGAGGCTGCACGAGAACCGTGTGAACATGAGGAGGAACACGAGGACTTGCTTCCAGTGCGGCAAGCCGGGACACTTCGTCGCCGACTGCCCGGAGAAGGCCGAGAACAAGGACAGCTACAAGAACAAGCCGAGGATGAACGATGGCAAGTACCGTTCGAGGCGCGACCACAAGAGCAAGCACAAGAACAAGTACAAGGACGAGCGACGATCGAGGAAGAAGGAGGGCCGAGGCAAGGCCCGAGCGATGCTTGGAGCAAGCGACGTCGACTCCAGTTCCGCGTACACCACCTCGAGCTCGAGCAGCAGCGAAGACGAGGGAGATCGCCGCAAGAACAAGAAGTCATCCAAGAACCTGAGCGGGCTGAGCTGCTTCGCGAGAGATGGCTTCTGCACCATGGCGTTGAGCTCCGGCGGAAGAAGAAGAGCACACGGAGCGACTCGGACTGCGAGTCCGACGACGAGGTGCGTGATGAACTTCCCTTCTTGCGCCAGGAGAATGAGAGGCTTGGCTCTTTGCTTGATAACCGTGATGACATGCTTAGAGAGGCCAAGAAAATGAGGAAAGAGCTTAGGGCTTCACTCGAGGATGCTAGGACTAGAGTGGCTGAGCTAGAGACACATATGCTTGATAGCAAGCTTGAGATTGATTCGCTTAAGGCTAGCCCTGTTGTTTCTGATGAGAATGATTGTGCTGATTGCTCCATATCCCTTGCTGATCTTGCTTTGTTTAAGGAGAAGCATGCCTCCAAGTGTGAGGAACTAGATGTGCTTAGGGTTGAAGTGGCTGAGCTTAAGTCTAGACCTGCTTTGCTAGGTGCTTGCACTTCTTGCCCTGTTTTGCATGCTAAGATTGATGAGATGCATGCTTACACTAGTTCGCTCGAGGCTAAATTGAAGGAACCCATGCCTACATCTTGCTCTACCTGTGAAATGCATGCATTGAAAAATTTGGAGCTTGCACATTATGTTGATCGTTTGCAGGATGAGAATGATTATTTGAGGAAGTTGATGGGTTGGTTGTCCGGTCATGAGCCTCAGTTGAGGATGGTGATCGAGGCCTTTAAGAGGCAAGATGGTGAGGGGCTTGGAGCAAACAAGGTTGGTGAGGGAAGTGGAGAAAATATCCCGGAGCCACCAAAAACCCACCACAAAAATGATTTCCCACCAAAACCTAACCATCTAAGGAACCGACTAGACACAACTCCAGCTCCACCCGTGTTTCCTACACCCACAAATGACCTACAAAAGCCTATCAAGTTTGTGAGCACTTCGGGGAAAGTGTTCTTTGGGAAGGAGAGTGAGAAGGCAAGTGGTGAGAAACCGGTGGAGGGTTTGAGTGGAGAGAAACCGAGTGAGAAGCCACATCCCAAGCCTAAGCCTAAGCATGTGAGGTTCCATTGTGGCTATTGTGGGAGAGATGGCCATAAGGAGGAGTTTTGCTTCAAGAGGAAGCGAGAGGAGAGAATGGAGAAGGAGTGGGCTAACAAGGACAAGTACCACCCTTCCGATGGTGTACTTGAGCCTCGTATGCAGATGCCCAGGGGCAAGGCGATTGTGAGGACAGTTTGGGCTTGGGGAGAGAAGAAGGCCGCAGGGTGGTGTTGCTGCCCGGGTCCCCCGGTCAGACCGGTGTGGAGCACCGGTCAGACCGGTGCAGGCCTGGACAGACAGTTGTTCGGGTTTCGTGCTCGTACAGGTCCGAGGGTTGTTTCTGGTGGTCGTGGTTCTGGTGGTTGGGATGGAAAGGGTGCAGGTGGTCAGTTTGCTAGGCGTTCTCCTCCTCGTGCTCAATACGGGGATTGGAGGAGTCGTGGTGTTGAGTTGGAGAGGAAGGACGTTCCACGGGCTTTCTTGCGTGGATTTGGTCCTCCTCCAGGCAGAGAGGGGTGGTTCCCTCAGGGTGGTTACCGTGGTGGTGTTCGTGGAGGTAGTTTTGGTAGGAGAGATGCTTTGGTTGGTGCTAACCTCACTTTCGAGCAAATGGCTCGGCACTGGTTTTGCTCCTTTGGTACTAACCCTAGTGCTGAGTCGTTTGTTCGCTCACGTGCCTATTTTTGATTTTCAGGTGGGAGACTTGAAGAACATTTGGTTGATTGACTCCGGTTGCTCGAGGCATATGACCGGAGACAGGGGGTGGTTCTCAAGTCTCGTCCCGGTGGTGACGAAGAGGTACATCACTTTTGGGGACAATGGGCGTGGGCGTGTGCTTTCAGAAGGTGAGATAAAAGTGAGTGACAAGATCACTCTGAGGCGTGTTGCTCTTGTTCAATCGCTGGGGTACAATTTGCTTTCTGTGTCCTAGTTGTTGGATGAGGGCTTTGAGGTGTTGTTTCGGCCTGGTGGTTCTCGGATTGTGGACTCTCGAGGGGACCTTGTCTGTATGGTCGTTCCCGAGGGTCAGGTGTTTCGTGCTGATTTTTCTCAGTCTTCGGGTGTGGAGCGTTGTTTCTTGGCTGGTTCTTCGAGTGAGTTGTGGAAGTGGCATAGGAAGTTGGGTCACTTGAGCTTTGACCTTTTGTCTCGCTTGAGTAAACTCAATTTGGTCCGAGGATTGCCACGTTTGAGGCTTGAGAAAGAGTTGGTTTGTGCTTCGTGTAGGCATGCCAAGATGGTGGCCTCTTCTCACCCGCCTCTCACCGATGTGATGACTGAGCGTCCATGCGAGCTGCTCCATATGGACCTTGTTGGCCCGGCTCGTGTGCGATCCGCGGGTGGGAAGTGGTATGTCCTTGTTGTGGTGGACGACTATTCTCGGTATGCGTGGGTGTTCTTTCTCGAGGATAAGGGGGAGACGTTTGGTTTTGTTCGAGATCTAGTCTTGAGGTTGAGGAACGAGAGGCACGGAGATGCCATACGAGCTATCCGCAGTGATAATGGCTCGGAATTCAGGAACTCTCGTTTTGAGACCTTTTGTCATGACTTCGGTCTTGAGCACCAGTTTTCGAGTCCGTATACGCCTCCCCAGAATGGTGTTGTGGAAAGGAAGAACAGGACCTTGTGCGAGATGGCTCGGACGATGCTTGATGAGCATAGGACTCCGAGGAGGTATTGGGCTGAGGCGGTGAATACCGCATGCTATGTGTCGAACAGGATATACCTCAGAGTGCACAAGAAGAAGACATGCTATGAGTTGATGCATGGTCGCACACCCAAGGTGAGTCATTTCCATGTCTTTGGTTGTAAGTGTTTCATTCTGAAGAAAGGCGGGAAGTTGGATAAGTTTGAGGCTAGGTACGTCGATGGCATTTTCTTTGGTTATGCATCTCATTCTAGAGCATATCGTGTGCTCAATCTTGAAACTAACCAAATCGTGGAGACTTGCGAGGTAACCTTCGACGAGACAGAGCCACGTAGTCAACTTGTCTTTGAGTGTGCAGGTGATGATGAGCTTGGCGAGGAGATCTTTCAGGAGGAGGAGCATGAACATGGTGATGATGAGGATGGTGGTGCGGTGCCCCCGGCTGAACATGTACCCACTACTTCGACTACGATGATGGATGGACCCTCTGCTACACCTACGACGACAAATCAAGAATGAGGAGAAGCTGATGTTGAGGGGGGAGGTAGCATCGAGGCGAGAACCTCCCCGGCGAGTTCAAGTGGATCACCCAGCTTCGAGGATCATCGGCGACATGAATGAACGCACTACACGGTCGAGGGTTCGAAACAATTCCCATTTTGCTCATGCTGCGTTTGTTGCTTCTTTCGAGCCCAAAGACATTGGACACGCACTATCGATCACAATTGGGTTAACTCGATGCATGAGGAGTTGGAGAACTTTGAGAGGAATCAGGTGTGGGAGTTGGTTGACCCTCCCCCAGGGTGTAAGCCGATTGGTACCAAGTGGGTGTGGAAAAACAAAGAGGGAGAGAAGGGTGCGGTTGTGAGGAACAAGTCGAGACTTGTTGCCCAGGGGTTCAGTCAGAAGGAGGGGATCGACTACGAGGAGACCATTGCTCCCGTAGCCCGTTTGGAGGCGATTAGGATCCTTCTAGCCTTTTCCGTGGCTAAAGGGTTCAAGTTGCACCAAATGGATGTGAAGAGTGCTTTTCTGAATGGAGTGTTGGAGGAAGAAGTGTATGTGAGACGACCTCGGGGTTTGAGAGTGAGAAGTACCCCCACCGGGTGTACAAGTTGAGGAAGGCGGCGTATGGGTTGAAGCGGGCGCCTAGAGCTTGGTATGGCGAGGTTGAGGGGGTTCTTGTTTGAGAGAGGTTTTGAGATGGGGAAGGTCGATCGGACCTTGTTTTTTTGAGGCGAGGGCGAGAGATATCCCGATTGTGCGGGTGTACGTGGATGATATTGTCTTTGGTGGCTCGTCTAACTCTCTTGTTGCAAGGTTTGCGGATGATATGAGCGGGGAGTTTGAGATGAGCATGATGGGCGAGTTGCGGTTCTTCCTCGGGCTACAAATCAAGCAATCAAAGGAAGGAACATTTGTGCACCGGGCTAAGTACACCAAGGACATTGTGAGGAAGTTCAAGATGGAGGACTCCAAGGCTATGACGACGCCGATGAGTACGACTACGGCTCTTGATGCGGACGAGGAAGGTGAACACGTGGATCGAAGGAGTACCGAGCATGATCGGGTCACTCCTCTACTTGACGGCGACGAGGCCGGACATACAGTTCTCGGTGTGTCTGTGCGCTCGTTTTCAAGCGTCTCCGAGGACTTCGCATCGGCAAGCAGTGAAGCGAATTTTCAGGTACTTGCATCACACTCCCGACTTCGGCCTTTGGTACTCCGCGTCCTCTTCTTTAGCGCTTCATGGTTTTTCAGACGCGGATTTTGCCGGGTGTCGGTTGGATAGGAAGTCCACTTCTGGGACTTGCCAGTTTTTGGGTTCTTCTTTGGTGTCTTGGTCTTCCCGCAAGCAGTCGAGTGTTGCTCAATCCACGGCCCGAGGCCGAGTATGTTGCCGCTGCTAGTTGTTGCTCTCAGCTCCTTTGGATCACCTACACCATGAGTGACTTTGGTGAGGAGTATACCCATGTCCCACTTCAATGTGATAGCACTAGTGCCATAAGTGTTGCAAAGAACCCAGTGCTCCATTCCAAAACCAAGCACATAGAAGTGAGGTATCATTTTCTGAGAGACAATGTCGAGAAAGGAAAGATAGCTTTGATCCATGTACCCACACATCACCAACTAGCCGATATTTTCACCAAACCCCTAGACCAAGCAACTTTCACTCGTTTGCGGGGGGAACTTGGTGTGTGTTTGATTTCTTGAGTTGGGTGTGTGGGAGCTCTCTTTTGCCGGTGGTGTCGAGCCCGTTTTGCCTCCCCTCGAGGAGCCGGTTTGTAGCATATGTATAGCTTTCCTTTGTGCATTTCTTACATTTGGCATGACATATGTAACATGATGTATAGGCATCCTTGTATCTAAGATTGCATGCATTTTGTATCATATGCATTGGTTAGGAAAAGCTTCTCTCATATACATTGTTCACCATGGAATGAGATATATGTCTTTGTGAGCTTGTTTGGTATGCTACGGTTAGTTTGGCTTAGCTCTTGATGGTCTTGATGAATAATCCATGGTTGATAGCTATGCTTTTGAAAAATGTTACATGTATGCTCTCTCATGTGTAAATGCCTTTACATGCTCTTGACATGTTTGTGTGGCCTTGCTATGCTTAATTTGTGGTTGGATAGCTAGTTTATTGATCATATGGGGCCAAAGGCTCATTTGCCATCATGAATGTTTAGCCCTCTTGATTTATCTTGTGGAGGAGCATAAGTTCCTTTTTGTCGCAAAGACATTTCATGTACCATTTACAAATCTGAAAATGAAATGAAAAATGCTTGGAAAATATGCTCCCATGTCATATGTGCTGAATTTAATTTGCTTTGGGTGCTAAAGCTGTTGCATGATGCCTACCAATGAGAAGTCTCATAAATAGAAGTAGGCACATGGCTCGGTGGCTTTGACATGACATGAGGTGCTTGTGGGTGTTTGTGATGGTCTTATGGTTAGAATGGCTGTCCTAGCATGAAGTTTGTGTGGCTTTGCCATTTTGATATGCTTTGATCATGTTTAGGACTTTGCTCATGAGAGGCACGTTTTTCCAAAATCCATCTTAGCTTCGTCCAATGTTTGTGCAACTTGGTGATCATGTAGTTGAGATCGATACGAAGCCGTAGAGTATCTAACTTGCTCATTTGGACATGTGTAAAATTCTTTGTTGAATTTTGTCTATTTGAGAAGCTCTAGGTTGAAAGTTTTGCATTTTTGGCTTGATTCATGCATTGCCAACAAGGGGGAGAAGTTTGAGCTTGAAATGGCTTAGTGGATGCATTTAGAAGGTTTTCAGGTGGTTTCGAGCCATTTCTGGGCTCTGTTGTACACCGGTCTGACCGGTGAAGAGCACGGTCCGACCGGTGTGAGTGCTGGTCCTGTACATATGTTAGGCACCGGTCTGACCGGTGGTGATGACCGGTCTGACCGGTGTGAGCTGAAAGTGCTGCAGCCGTCCTGTTTCATGTGGTTTCGTGCATGCTTTCGTCCTGGGGGAGTTGCATTGGTTCAGTGGGAGTTTGCATGTGTGCAAGGGGAGCTCTTTGAGAGTTTTCGAGCTGTGTTTCGGTGGTTTGTGCTCTTTGCTTGAGCTTTGCTTTGTCTCGGATGTGTCGAGCCGTTGCCCTTGCCTAAGGGGTCCGAGACTTGTCTTCTTCAAGTGATCTTGCTCTTTGCCTTTGTTTGGCTTTCGATCGCTTGTTGGAGTTTCTTTTTGTTCGTTTCTTTTCTTTTTCTTTTCTCTCTTGTTACTTTCGTGTGGGTGTTGTCAATGCACTCATCAAGGGGGAGATTGAGGACCATGTGTGGTTCAAGGACCGGTGGATGGTCGCTTCCTTGTGTGATGAGTTATTGACAACGTTGTGTGGACTGATTCTTGGCTAAGTATTGCAGGTGCAGGTTGCGGCTTGACTCGTGTTGGTGCAGGTGAAGAACAAGTGCGAAAGGTCGTCGCCGGTGAGGCCTCCAGGTGTGGAGAAGACAAGTAGGCTTCGTTCGAGGGACCCGGTGGCCGGCGGGGGTCAAGTGCGGGCCGCATGGTGGCATGAATAGCAAGATGAAGTCATGGACGGTTTCTTGGTTGAGCCTCAAAACCAAGGTCGAGCCGGGACTACGTGGGAGCCAAGTCATGAGTGGAGATTGGCGGAGGCTACACCGAGTTCGCGGGGTTTCCGGTGGTTCACCAGAAAACCACTGGGTTCCTTGGTTGATCCACAAAGCCAAGACCGGAGAACCGAAGACGGAGGCTGCGAGCGGCGCGGACCGGTCTCG
This sequence comes from Cenchrus americanus, assembly GCA_947561735.1. Classification (NCBI taxonomy): domain Eukaryota; kingdom Viridiplantae; phylum Streptophyta; class Magnoliopsida; order Poales; family Poaceae; genus Cenchrus; species Cenchrus americanus. The sequence goes on along the minus strand of OX387242.1, from coordinate 154,844,858 downwards.
ACCGGGTGGGTCCGGCCGGTCGGACCGGTGGGGGGCCCCGGTGAGGAGCACCGGTCTGACCGGTGTGCGACGACGCAGTCCGGAATCTTCGAAGCGGAGGACACGTGTCGGGATCGCATGGCTTGCGTCGAGGCTACGCAGGGTGCGGTCGCCGGGCATCCGTCCGATGGTGAAGACATCAAGAATTCCAAATCCGCCCTTGAGGGGCTTGTATCCCTAGTTAGTAGAGAAGGGCATTTTAGACATTCGGTTGCCTCCATATAACCCAAGAGGTGAGAGGATGGCAGCCAACTCTTGGAATCCTAGCTCATTAGTTTTCCTATTTTCCACCTATTTTCCTTAGGTTTTCTCTAGGACTAGCAAGAGAGCTTCACGGAGAGATCTTGTAGAGAGGGATGGATGATCGGGCGGCTTGCTAGACCTTGTACGAACCTTTGTTTCATATATAGATGATTCGGCGTGGTTCCTCAAGGTTTGGATGTGTTTTCCCCGGTTGTTCTTGGTGGTGATTTTCGGAGCCCTCTCTTCGTGATTTCTTTGGGCTGTTTTCGGGACTTTTCTCTTGGGGATTTGATGGGGGAAATTTGTGGGAACCCTTCGTGGTTCTTTGGGCTGTGATTCCCCTCCCAAATCCGTGAGTAAAGGTGCTCGATTTTTGGGGTTTCTTGAGTTCTTGGGTTGGAAGTGCTTTCGGCGGGATTTCTTCGATTCCTCCTTTTTGGACGAGATTTGGTGGGATTAAACTTGGCTATGGACTCCTCATGAGGTGTTCCTGATATCCCCAAAGTCTTGTTCAAGTCCGTGGAGCGATTCGAGAGATCGAGATTTGGATTTGGGGGAGTTGACCCGCGGGTCTTTGTTCATCCCGAGTCGCCCGTGCCACACCGGTCGACCGGTGCTCTTGACCGGTCTGACCGGTGCAAGCCCTTGTGGGTTTTTGCTCGGGTGAACGTCTTGGTGTGTTCGTTGTTGTCCCGTGGTCTTGCTTGTTTCGAGTTTGGGTCCGTTTGGTGGTCGGTTGGCCTGTTTGGTGTCTTGGGGGCTTTCGGTGCCATCGGTCCGACCGGTGTGTCTCACCGGTCTGACCGGTGTAGAGCCACTTAGTGGAAGTTGCTCAGGTTCACCTGCAGGGACCGGTCTGACCGGGTGGTGCTCACCAGTCTGACCGGTGTTGGTCTGTAGACTCGAGGTTTGGTTTTTCCGCTGCGTTTCTCGGGTCGGAAGGTTGCGTGTTGGTTCCTAGGTCCAGTGGCACTCCAGTGGCTACGTGGGCTTGACCAACCTTGGTAGTGAGTCGGAGACGTGTGTTGGAAGCCGCGTTCGTCTTGTTGGTGTTTTCATCTCCTTCGAGAAGAATTTTTATCGGCTCCCATTCACTCCCCCCCTCTCTGGTTCGCCGTATCGGTCCTTCACTTGATTCAGAGGTTCACAGTGGTTGTGAACAACATGAGGGCCAATGTGGACGTGCTCCCGTACGATGATCATGATAGAGTCGTCAAGCTCTTACACTCTTTGGATCGTATAATATGGGGCGGAAAGTTCGAGGCCATTGTGGAGTCAGAGAAGTATGACACTGTGACGATGAACGAGCTGTTCTCGAAGCTCAAGTCGGCTGAGGTGGATAGGGGCATGACTGCCAAGCTCGAGGGTCCGACTATTCCCATAGACTTGCCCTCGTTGGTGGTTCGAAAGGAAAGGCTAACACTAACCCATCCACCAGGATGTTCTCTTTGTCCTCTTTGATGTCTATGCCAGATGAGGAGTTCGATGTGCTCGGAGAGGACGAGCTGGCGCTGCTGACGAGGAGGTTCGAGAGGCTGCACGAGAACCGGGTGAACATGAGGTGGAACACGAGGACATGCTTCCAGTGCAGCAAGCCGGGACACTTCGTCGCCGACTGTCCGGAGATGGTCCAGAACAAGGACGGCTACAAGCACAAGTCGATGATGGATGGCAAGTACCGGTCGAGGCGCGACCACAAGAGCAAGCACAAGAACAAGTACAAGGACGAGCGATGATTGGAGCGAGCGACGTCGACTCCAGTTCCGCGTACTCGACCTCGAGCTCGAGCAGTAGTGAAGATGAAGGTGATCATCGCAAGAGCAGGAAGCCGTCCAAGAACCTGAGCGGGCTGAGCTACTTCGCGAGAGACGGCTTCTGCACCATGGCGCTGAGCGCCGACAGCAAGAAGAGCACACAGAGCGACTCAGACTCGGATTCTGACGACGAGGTGCGTGATGAACTTCCCTTCTTGCGCCAGGAGAATGAGAGGCTTGGCTTTTTGCTTGATAACCGTGATGACATGCTTAGAGAGGCCAAAAAAATGAGAAAAGAGCTTAGGGCTTCACTCGAGGATGCTAGGACTAGAGTGGCTGAGCTAGAAACACAGGCTCTTGATAGCAAGCTTGAGATTGATTCCCTTAAGGCTAGCCCTGTTGTTTCGGATAAGGTTGATTGTGCTGATTGCTCCATCTTTCTTGCAGATCTTGCTTTGTTCAAGGAGTAGCATGCCTCCAAGTGTGAGGAACTAGACGTGCTTAGGGTTGAAGTGGCTGAGCTTAAATCTAGACCTGCTTTGAAAGGTGCTTGCACTTCTTGTCCTGTTTTGCATGCTAAGATTGATGAGATGCATGCTTACACTAGTTCTCTTGAGGCTAAGCTGAAAGAACCCATTCCTACATCATGCTCTACCTGTGAAATGCATGCTTTGAAGAATTTGGAACTTGCACATTATGTTGATCATTTGTGGGATGAGAATGATGAGCTGAGAAAGTTGATGGGTTGGTTGTCTGGTCATGAGCCTCAGTTGAGGATGATGATGGAGGCATTTAAGAGGCAGGATGGTGAGGGACTTGGGGCAAACAAGGTTGGTGAGGGAAGTGGAGAGAATATCCCAGAGCCACCAAAAACCCACCACAAAAATGATTTCCCCCCAAAACCTAACCATCTTAGGAACCAACTAGACACAACACTAGCTCCACCCATGTTTCCTACACCCACAAATTATCTCCAAAAGCCTATCAAGTTTTTGAGCATTTCGGGGAAAGTGTTCTTTGGGAAGGAAAGTGAGAAGGCTAGTTAAGGGAAACCGGTGGAGGAGTTGAGTGGAGAGAAACCAAGTGAGCAGCCACAGTCCAAGCCTAAGCCTAAGCTTGTGAGGTTCCATTGTGGCTATTGTGGGAGAGATGGCCATATGGATGAGTTTTTCTTCAAGAGGAAGCGAGAGGAGAGAATGGCAAAGGAGTGGGCTAACAAGGACAAGTACCACCCTTCTGATGGTGTACTTGAGCCTCGTGTGCAGATGCCCAGGGCCAAGGTTAGTGTGAGGACAGTTCGGCTTGGGGAGAGTCGAAGGCTGTTGGAGGTGCTGCTGCCCAGGCTACACCGGTCAGACCGGTGTGGGGCACCGGTCAGACTGGTGCAGGCCTGGATAGGCAGCAGTTTGGGTTTTGTGCTCGTACAGGTGCGAGGGTTCTTTCTGGATGTCGTGGTTCTGGTGGTTGGGTTGGAGAGTTTGCAGGTGGTCAGGTTGCTAGGCATTCTCCCCCTCGAGTTCGCTACGGGGATGGGAGGAGTCGTAGCTTCGAGAAGGAGAGGAGGGACGGTCCACGGGCTTTCTTTCGTGGTTTTGGTCCTCCTCCAGACAGAGAGGGGTGGTTCCCTCAGGGTGGTTACCGTGGTAGTGTTCGTGGAGGTAGCTTTGGTAGGGGAGATGGCTTGGTTTGTGCTAACCCCACTTTCGAGCAAATGGCTCGACACTGGTTTTGCTCTTTTGGTACTAACCCCAGTGCAGAGTCGTTTGTTCGCTCATGTGCTCGTTTTTGAATTCCAGGTGGGAGACTTGAAGAACATTTGGTTGATTGACTCCGGTTGCTCGAGGCATATGACCAGAGACAAGGGGTGGTTCTCAAGTCTCGTCCCAGTGGTGACAAGGAGGTACATCACTTTTGGGGACAATGGGCATGGGCGTGTGCTTTCAGAAGCTAAGATTAAGGTGAGTGACAAGATCACTCTCAGGCGTGTTGCTCTTGTTCAATCGCTGGGGTACAATTTTCTTTCTGTGTCCCAGCTGTTGGATGAGGGTTTTGAGGTGTTGTTTCGGCCAGGTGGTTCTCGGATTTTGGAGTCTCGAGGGGACCTTGTCTGTATGGTCGTTCCCGAGGGTCAGGTGTTTCGTGCTGATTTTTCTCAGTCTTCGGGTGTGGAGCGTTGTTTCTTGGCTGGTTCTTCGAGTGCATTGTGGAAGTGGCATAGGAAGTTGGGTCACTTGAGCTTTGACCTTTTGTCTCGCTTGAGTAAACTCAATTTGGTCCGTGGATTGCCACGGTTGAGGCTTGAGAAAGAGTTGGTTTATGCGCTGTGTAGGCATGCCAAGATGGTAGCCTCTTCTCACCCGCCTCTCACCGATGTGATGACTGAGCGTCCATGCGAGCTGCTCCATATGAACCTTGTGGGCCTAGCTCGTGTGCGATCTGTGGGTGGGAAGTTGTATGTCCTTGTTGTGGTGGACGACCATTCTCGGTATGCGTGGGTGTTCTTTCTCGAGGATAAGGGGGAGACGTTTGGTTTTGTTCGAGATCTAGTCTTGAGGTTGAGGAACAGAGGCACGGAGATGCCATACGAGCAATCCGCAGTGATAATGGCTCGGAATTCAGAAACTCTCATTTTGAAACCTTTTGCCATGACTTGGGTCTTGAGCACCAGTTTTCGAGTCCGTATACGCCTCCCCAAAATAGTGTTGTGGAAAGGAAGAACAGGTCCTTGTGCAAGATGGCTCGGACGATGCTTGATGAGCATAGGACTCCGAGGAGGTATTAGGCTGAGGTGGTGAATACCGCGTGCTATGTGTCGAACAGGATCTACCCCAGAGTGCACAAGAAGAAAACATGCTATGATTCGATGCACGGTCGCACACCCAAGGTGAGTCACTTCCATGTCTTTGGTTGCAAGTGTTTCATTCTGAAGAAAGGCAAGAAGTTGGATAAGTTAGAGGCTAGGTCTGTCGATGGTATTTTCTTTGGTTATGGATCTCATTCTAGAGCATATCGTGTGCTAAATCTTGAAACTAACCAAATCCTGGAGACTTGCAAAGTAACCTTCGACGAGACACAACCTCATAGTCAGCTTGTCTTTGAGTGTGCAGGTGATGATGAGCTTGGTGAGGAAATCTTTCAGGAGGAGGAGCATGAACAAGGAGACGATGAAGATGGCGGTGTGGTGCCCCCGGCTGAACATGTACCCACTACTTCGACTACGTTGGTGGACGGACTCTCTCCTACACCTACGACGACAAATCAAGAACGAGGAGAAGCTGTTGTTGAGGGGGAGGTAGCATCGAGGTGAGAACCTCCCCGGCGAGTACAAGTGGATCACCCAGCTTCGAGGATCATCGGCGACATGAATGAACGCACTACACGGTCGAGGGTTCGAAACAATTCTCATTTCGCTCATGTTGCGTTTGTTTCTACTTTTGAGCCCAAAGACATTGGACACGCACTATTTGATCACAATTGGGTTAATTCCATGCATGAGGAGTTGGAGAACTTTGAGAGGAATGAAGGACCGATCAGGCGACCAGAGAGGAGGGGGAGTGAATGGGAGCCGATAAAAATTCTTCTCGAGGGAGATTGAAACTCCGACAAGATGAACTAGCTCGGTCGAACCCCCGAAATCACACGCTCCGCACTTCAACCTTCAGTTTGCCAAAACCACGTAGCCACTGGAGTGCTACTGGTCCTAGGAACAAACTCTACCGCAAAGAATCGGAACACACACCCAAGACCGAACGGCGGAAACAACTCGAAAGCCGGCTAACCGAAGGGGGCGGTTAGACCGGGTATAGGGGGCGGTTAGACCGCCTCCACACGGCAACCAAGAAATCCTCCGAAACGCCTCTTCCGAGCACCAAAACTCACCACGGTTTCACCAACAGAGATCTCTCGGTCAAGGCCATGCTAGCTACCGGGAAAATATTGGTGAAAACCAAAACTTCACCCAAGGGCCTAGGGGCGGTTAGACCGGCTACACCGGGGCGGTCTAACCTCCCGTACCCGGCAACGAACCCCGACCAAGAACACCTAGCAAGCGCACGAGAAAGACTCCAAATTTCACCCGGACACTCCTCGATCAAGGCGAACAAACTCACGAGAGGAAAATCCGGCGAAACAAAACATTGACGCGGAAACACCCGGTGGCGGTTAGAGCGCTCGTAGGCGGTTAGACCGCCCCTTCCGAAAACGAACCCGCGGGTCAAACCCCAACTTCCTCGCGCCCGATCTCCCGAATCACTCCACGGATTGCAGCCAAACTTCGGGAATAGCTGGGTTACCTCCTGGGCAACCTCTACCTCAAAGGAATCGACCCGAAACGCTCACAATCAAGAGGAATCGAAGAAATCTCTTCTCTAGGTCGAGAACTTGCCCAACTCGAGAGACCACCAAATCGAGTCTGATTTAAAGAGGATTTGAGGGCAAAGTCACCAGCCAAAGAGGCACAAGAACCTCATACGTGACACCCACCAAAAACCCCAAGAAATCATTCTCAAAACACCGCCAAAAAGAGCTCCGAAAATCAACACCAAAGAGACGGGAAAACCACCATGATGAACAACGCCAAACCTTCTATACATGCCATGAAAGGTTCGTACAAGGTCTAGCTTGCCACCCAAACATCCACCCCTCTCTCTAGATCTCACATGAAGCTCTCAAGCTAGCCTTGTAAAAACCTAAGGAAAATGGAGAATGAAAAATGGAAAAACAAATGAGCTAGGGTTCCAAGAGTTGGCTGCCATCCACCCATCTAATGAGTATATATGGAGGCACCCAAAAGACTAAACTACCCTTCACTAATAACTAGGGATACATGCCCCTCGAGGGCGGATTTGGAATTCTTGATGTGTTCACCATCGGACGGATGCCCGGCGACCACACCCTGCGTAGCCTCGACGCAAGCCTTGCGATCCCGACGCGTGTCCTCCGCTTCGAAGCTTCTCGGCGCCGGCGGCCGGGCGGTCGGACCGCCCCCCGGGCGGTTAGACCGGCCCCAGGCGGTCTGACCGCCCCTCCTGGGCGGTTGAACCGGCTTGGGTGGCCGCACCTCCTCGTCGAGTCTTCGGCCTCGGTTTTGTGGCTCAACTGAGTAACCCAGTGGTTTTCTGGTGCAAACCCCGCGAACTCGGTGTAGCCTCCGCCAATCTCCACTCATGACTCGGCTCCCACGTAGTTCCGGCTCGCCCTTGGTTTTTAGGCTCTACCTAGAAACCGTCCACGACTTCATCTTGCTGTTCATGCCACCATGCGGCCCGCACTTGACCCCGCTGGCCACCGGGTCCCTCGAACGAAGCCTACTTGTCTTCTCCACACTTGGAGGCCTCACCGGCAACGACCTTTCGCGCTTGTTCTTCACCTGCACCAACATGAGTCAAGCCGCAACCTGCACCTACAATACTTAGCCAAGAATCAGTCCACACAACGTTGTCAATCACTCATCACACAAGGAAGCGACCATCCACCGGTCCTCGAACCACACATGGTCCTCAAGGAATCAGGTTTGGGAGTTGGTTGACCCTCCCCCAGGGCGTAAGCCGATTGGTACAAAGTGGGTGTGGAAGAACAAAGAGGGAGAGAAAGGTGAAGTGGTGAGAAACAAGTTGAGGCTTGTTGCTCAGGGGTTCGGTCAGAAGGAGGGGATTGACTACGAGGAGACCTTTGCTCCCGTAGCCCGTTTGGAGGCAATAAGGATCCTTCTAGACTTTTCCGTGGCTAAAGGGTTCAAGTTGCACCAAATGGATGTGAAGAGTGCTTTCCTGATGGTGGGTTGGAGGAATAAGTGTATGTGAGGCAACCTCCGGGGTTTGAGAGTGAGAAGTACCCCCACCGGGTGTACAAGTTGAGGAAGGCGCTGTATGGGCTGAAGCAGGCGCCTAGAGCTTGGTATGGCAGGTTGAGGGGGTTCTTGTTTGAGAGAGGTTTTGAGATGGGGAAGGTCGATTAGACCTTGTTTCGACTGAGGCAGGGCAGAGATATCCTGATTGTGCAGGTGTACGTGGATGTTATTGTCTTTGGGGGCTCGTCTAACTCTCTTGTTGCAAGGTTTGCAGAGGATATGAGTAGGGAATTTGAGATGAGCATGATGGGCGAGTTGCAGTTCTTCCTCGGGCTACAAATCAAACAATCAAAGGAAGGAACATTTGTGCAACAAGCTAAGTACACCAAGGACATTGTGCGGAAGTTCAAGATGGAGGATTCCAAGGCTATGACGACACCGATGAGTACAACTACAACTCTTGATGCGGACGAGGAAGGTGAACATGTGGACCAGAAGGAGTACCGAAGCATGATCAGGTCACTCCTCTACTTGACGGCGACGAGGCTAGACATCCAGTTCTCAGTATGTCTGTGTGCTTGTTTTCAAGCGTCTCCGAGGACTTCGCATCAGCAAGCGGTGAAGCAAATTTTCAGGTACTTGCGTCACACTCCCGACTTCGGCCTTTGGTACTCCGCGTCCTCTTCTTTGGCGCTTCATGGTTTTTCAGACGCGGATTTTGCCGGGTGTCGGTTGGATAGGAAGTCCACTTATGGGACTTGCCAGATTTTGGGTTCCTCTTTGATGTCTTGGTCTTCCCGCAAACAGCCAAGTGTTGCACAATCCACTACCCAGGCTGAGTATGTTGCCGCTGCTAGTTGTTGCTATCAGCTCCTTTGGATTTCATACACCATGAGTGACTTTGGTGAGGAGTATACCCATGTCCCACTTCAATGTGATAGCACCAGCACCATAAGTGTTGCAAAGAATCTAGTGCTCCATTCCAAAACCAAGCACATAGAAGTGAGGTATCATTTTCTGAGAGACAACGTAGAGAAAGGAAAGATAGCTTTGATCCATGTACCCACACATGACCAACTAGCCGATATTTTCACCAAACCCCTAGATCAAGCAGCTTTCACTCGTTTGCGGGGGGAACTTGGTGTGTGTTTGATTTCTTGAGTTTGGTGTGTGGGAGCTCCTTTGTAGCATATGTATAGCTTTCCTTTGTGCATTTCTTGCATTTGGCATGGCATATGTAACATGATGTATAAGCATCCTTGTATCTTAGATTACATGCATTTTGTATCATATGCATTGGATATGAAAAGCTTCTCCTATATACATTGTTCACCATGGAATGCTATTTATGTCTTTGTGAGCTTGTTTGGTATGCTATGGTTAGTTTGGCTTAGCTCTTGATGATCTTGATGAATAATCCATGGTTGATGGCTATGTTTTTGAAAAATTGTCACATGTATGCTCTCTCATGTGTAAATTCCTTTATATGATCTTGACATGTTTTAGTGGCTTGGTTATGCTTAATTTGTGGCTGGACAGCTAGTGTATTGATCATATGGGGCCGAAGGCTCATTTGCCATCATGAATGTTTAACCCTCTTGCTTCATCATGTGGAGGGGTATAAGTTCCTTTTTGTTGCAAAGACATTTCATGTACCATATATGAATCTGAAAATGAAATGTAAAATGCTTGGAAAATGTGCTCCCATGTTATATGTGCTGAATTTAATTTGCTTTGGGTGCTAAACTGTTGCATGATGCATACCAATGAGAAGTCTCATACATAGAAGTAGGCACATGGCTCGGTGGCTTTGACATTACATAAGGTGCTTTTGGGTGTTTGTGATGGTCGTATGATTAGAATGGCTGTCCTAGCATGAAGTTTGTGTGGCTTTGCCATTTTGATTTGTTTTGATCATGTTTAGGACTTTGCTCATGAGAGCCAAGTTTTTCGCAAAATTGACCAAATCCGTCTTAGCTTCGTCCAATGGTTGTGAAACTCGGTGATCATGTAGTTGATGTCGATACGAAGCTATAGAGTATCTAACTTTCTTATTTGGACATGCGTAGCATCCTTTGTTGAATTTTGTCTATTTGAGAAGCTCTAGGTTGAAAGTTTTGCATTTTTGGCTTGATTCATGCATTGCCAACAAGGGGGAGAAGTTTGAGCTTGAAATGGCTTATTGGGTGCATTTAGAAGGTTTTCAGGTGGTTTTGAGCCATTTTTGGGATCTGTTGTGCACCGGTCTGACTGGTCGAGGTCACCGGTCAGAGTGCTGGTCCTGTGCACATGTTGGGCACCGGTCTGACCGGTGGTGGTGGCCGGTCTGACCGGTGTGAGCTGAAGTTGTTGCAGCTGCCCTGTTTTCAAGTGGTTTCCATGCATTCGTCCAGGAGGTGTTGTATTGGTTCAGGGGGAGCTTGCATGTGTGCAGGGGGAGCTCTTTGTGGCTTTTCGAGCTTTGTTTCAGTGGTTTGCGCTCTTTGCTTGAGCTTTGTTTTGTCTCGGATGTGTCGAGCCGTTGCCCTTGCCTAAGGGGTCCGAGACTTGTCCTCTTCAAGTGATCTTGCTCTTTGCCTTTGTTTGGCTTTTGTTCGCTTGTTGGAGTTTCTTTTTGCTCATTTCTTTTCTTTTTCTTTTCTCTCTTGTTACTTTATGTGGGTGTTGTCAATGCACTCATCAAGGGGGAGATTGAGGACCATGTGTGGTTCGAGGACCGGTGGATGGTCGCTTCCTTGTGTGATGAGTGATTGACAACGTTGTGTGGACTGATTCTTGGCTAAGTATTGCAGGTGCAGGTTGCGGCTTGACTGGTGTTGGTGCAGGTGAAGAACAAGTGCGAAAGGTCGTTGCCAGTGAGGCCTCCAGGTATGGAGAAGACAAGTAGGCTTCATTCGAGGGACCCTGTGGCCAGCGGGGTCAAGTGCAGACCGCATGGTGGCATGAACAGCAAGATGAAGTTGTGGACGGTTTCCTGGTTGAGCCTCAAAACCAAGGTCGAACCGGGACTATGTGGGAGCCGAGTAATGAGTGGAGATTGGCGGAGGCTACACCGAGTTCGCGGGGTTTTTGGTGGTTCACCAGAAAAGCACTGGGTTCCTTGGTTGATCCACAAAGCCAAGACCGAAAAACCGAAGACGGTGCTGCAGTAGTGCCAGACCGGTCTGACCGGTGGGTTTGACCGGTCTGACCGGTGTGCGACGACGCTGTCCGGAACCTTCGAAGCGGAGGACACGCGTCGGGATCGCAAGGTTTGCGTCGAGGCTAAGCAGGTTGCGGTCGCCGGTCATCCGTCCGATGGAGAAAGCTTGAAGATTTCCAAAACCGCCCTTGAGGGGCTTGAATCCGTAGTTGTTAGGAAAGGGTATTTTATACTTTCGGTTGCCTCTATATAACCCATGAGGTGAGAGGATGGCAGCCAACCCCTTGGAACCCTAGTTCATTTGCTTTCCTATTTTCCCTTCCTATTTTCTTAGGATTTCCATAGGATTAGCTAGAGAGCTTCAAGGTGAGATCTCGTGAGAGGGTTGGATGATCGGGCGGCAAGCTAGATCTTGTATGAACCTTTGTTGCATGTATAGAAGATTCGGCGTGGTTCCTCAATGCCTTGATGTGTTGTTCCCGGTTGTTCTTGGTGGTGATTTTCGGAGCCCTTTCTTGGTGTTTTTCTTGGGTTGTTTTCGGGGCCTTTCTCTTGGGGATTTGATGGGGGGGGGGGGGGGGGAATTTGTGGGAACCCTTCGTGGTTCTTTGGGCTGTGATTCCCCTCCCAAATCCGTGAGTAAAGGGGCTCGATTTTGTGGTTTTCCGAGTTCTAGGTTTAGAGGTGTTCTTGGCGGGATTTCTTCAATTTCTCCTTTTTGGACAAGTTTTGCTAGGATTAAACTTGGCTATGGACTCCTCATGAGGTGTTCCTATTATCTCCAAAGTCTTGTTCAAGTCCGTGGAACGATTCGGGAGATCGAGAGTTGGATTTGGAGGAGTTGACCCGCGGGTGCTCTTCATCCCGAGCTGCCCAGGCTACACCGGTCTGACCGGTGCTCTTGACCGGTCTGACCGGTGCAACCTCTAGTGGGTTTTTGCTCCGGTGAACGTCTGAGTGTGTTCGCTATTGTCCTGTGTTGCAGCTGTTTCGAGTTTGGGTTAATTTGTAGGTCGGTTGGCCTGTTTGGTGATCTGGGGCTTTCAGGCTTGGACCGGTCTGACCGGTGTCTTACACCGGCCTGACGGGTGTGAAGCCACTTAGTGGAAGTTGCCTACTCTCACCAGCAGGGACCGGTCTGACCGGTGGTTCTCACCGGTCTGACCGGTGTTGGTCTGTAGACTCGAGGTTTGGTGTTCCGCTGCGTTCTCGGGTCGGAAGGTTGTGTGTTGGTTCCTAGGTCCAGTGGCACTCCAGTGGCTACGTGGGCTTGGCCAATTTGGGTAGTGAGTCGGAGATGTGTGTTGGAAGCCGTGTTCATCTTATTGGAGTTTCCATCTCCTTCAAGAAGAATTTTTATCGGCTCCCATTCACTCCCCCCCTCTCTGGTTCGCCGTATCGGTCCTTCAAAAACACACATATTTAGCAAGAACTTGTTACTTGTAGCTCGTGGCCATGTCGGTAGCAGATTCTGTGTTTTTTAACGAATCACCCAAGATTGTGTGTGATTAATATAGCAGAGAAATATAAGACTACAACCCTCATCGGAAGGAAAAATGAATGAACATAAAATAAACTCACTCGGTTGGATTGGTATATCAACATGGGTTATCGGTCAAAAACGCTGGCAGGTTCAATTGGGACATCAATGCAGCAAAACTAAAACGGAATGAAAAACTGCTCACAACACCCAACGAAAAAACCACTCTCATGCAAACTTCGAAACCTCAAGTCGTAACCCCGCGCCGATTGGAGCCAAGAGAGCAGACCGCACGACACTAGGATCGTTGCCACCATGTGAGACCTCTGGTCGTGATACCACTTGAGGACCATGTGTGGTTCGAGGACCGGTGGATGGTCGCTTCCTTGTATGATGAGTGATTGACAACGTTGTGTGGACGGATTCTTGGCTATGTATTGCAGGTGCAGGTTGCGGCTTGACTGGTGTTGGTGCAGGTGAAGAACAAGCGCGAAAGGTCGTCACTGGTGAGGCCTCCAGGTGTGGAGAAGACAAGTAGGCTTTGTTCGAGGGACCCCGTGGCCAGCGGGGTCAAGTGCGGACCGCATGGTGGCATGAACAGCAAGATGAAGTCATGGACGGTTTCTTGGTTGAGCCTCAAAACCAAGGTGAGCCGGGACTACGTGGGAGTCGAGTCATGAGTGGCGATTGGCGGAGGCTACACCGGGTTCGCGGGGTTTCCAGTGGTTCACCAGAAAACCACTGGGTTCCTTGGTTGATCCACAAAGCCAAGACCGAAGAACCGAAGACGGAGCTGCAGTAGCGCCAGACCGATCTGACCGGTGGGTCTGAACGGTCTGATCGGTGGGTCCGGTCTGACCGGTGAGGAGCACCAGTCTGACCAGTGTGCGACGACGCAGTCCAGAATCTTCGAAGCGGAGGACCTGCATCGGGATCGCAAGGTTTGCGTCGAGGCTAAGCATGTTGCGATCGACAGGCATCCGTCCGATGGGGAAAGCTTCAAGTCTTCCAAAACCGCCCTCGAGGGGCTTGTATCCGTAGTTGTTAGAGAAGGGTATTTTAGACTTTCGGTTGCCGCCATATAACCCAAGAGGTGAGAGGATGGCAGCCAAGCCTTGGAACCCAAGTTCATTTGCTTTCCTATTTTCCCTTCCTATTTTCTTAGGATTTCCATAGGACTAGCTTGAGAGCTTCATGGTGAGATCTTGTTGAGAGGGTTGGATGATCGAGCGGCAAGCTAGACCTTGTACGAACCTTTGTGGCATGTATAGATGATTCGGCGTGCTTCCTCAAGGCCTTGTTGTGTTGTTCCCGGTTGTTCTTGGTGGTGATTTTCGGAGCCCTTTCTTGGTGTTTTTCTATGGTTGTTTTCGGGACCTTTCTTTTGGGGATTTGATGGGGGAAATTTGTGGGAACCCTTCATAGTTCTTTGGGCTGTGATTCCCCTCCCAATTCCGTGAGTAAAGGGGCTCGATTTTGGGGTTTTTCGAGTTCTAGGGTTAGAGGTGTTCTTGGCGGGATTTCTTCGATTCCTCCTTTTTGGACAAGTTTTGGTGGATTAAGCTTGGCTATGGACTCCTCATGAGGTGTTCCTATTATCCCCAAAGTATTGTTCAAGTCCATGGAGCGATTTGGGAGATCGAGGTTTGGATTTGGGGGAGTTGACCCGCGGGTGCTGTTCATCTCGAGCTGCCCAGGCTACACCGGTCTGACCGGTGCTCTTTACAGGTCTGACCGGTGCTCTTTACAGGTCTGACCGGTGCAACCCTTGGTGGGTTTTGCTCAGGTGAACGTGTGGGTGTGTTCGCTGTTGTCCTGTGTTGTAGCTGTTTCGAGTTTGGGTCAGTTTGGAGGTCGGTTGGCCTGTTTGGTGATTTGGGGGCTTTCGGGCTTAGACCGGTCTGACCAGTGTGTTGCACCGGCCTGACCGGTGTGAAGCCACTTAGTGGAAGTTGCCAACTCTCACCAGCAGGGACCGGTCTGACTGGTGGTTGTGGACGGTTAATAGTTGTATCAAATTTCGTTGATGACTTGCAAGCGGACAAGTCTCCCGTCGTAGTCAAGGGACCCTTCTTCCCTCGAGTGGTGAACCCAAGCTATCGAATCCGTGGAACAAATGTGTGACGCAAAAGTTGATCTAGTAAAGACAAGTAACTTCAATCTTCGGTACAACCGTAATGCATCTATATAAAAGATAAGAAACTAATCTAATCTACTAAAGACCGGAGATAACAAAGTAAGATTGGGTAGATAAACCGATATAGAGAGATCGGGTTAAGCCTTTTGTTGAAGTTCCAAGCAAGAGAAGAATTAACAAATCGAATCTTATTAGAAGCCTCTTTAAACCGTGGTTTCCCGTCCAAATCCGAAAACATCCGCCTTTCGGAACCCCCGTTCTGTCACAACGTATCCCTACTCATGCGGGGAGTCTAGGGCGAGTCAAAAGACAAGTTGAGATTCATTCGGGAGATCCGGCGTGTACCTCTAGCCACCGCGACTACAAGAACACCCTATGTGATCTATCGTGCGAATAGATCTAGAATAAGCAAACCGATCGAAAGACGAAATCTTCGAGGAAACACTTGATCGCTAAGAATAGATTCAACTTGATAATTCAAATATGACAATGATACGTACACAAGATATCACCACCGGGATCCTTCCTTGATCTTGCTTCTAGCTCCGGGAACTCTGATGTGGTCTTCCATGCAAGGTTCCCACGTCGGCTAGGGAAACCCTAGTCAACTAGCTCGACCCTCTCCTCACCGAGATGGTGTCCCTCTCTTCTTTGCTCCTCGGCGGCCAATGACGAATTGGATGATGCGTGGCTCTCGGTCAGGGGGCTATAAATAGCCCGAATGGTGGCTAGGGCAAAGGAGGGGGCAAACGGGCCCTGGAGAGGGCTGGGCCGACCGGCCTAGGCCGGCTGGCCTAGGCCCATCCAGGCCCAGCCCAAGGCCTCCTTTGCTCTATGTCAGTTCCCTTACTTCCTGGATGTTTCCCCCATCTGCATGTAGGTCCATGTTGTCAGTTTCTCTCCGAATTGGGCATAACTCCTTGTCTTGCATGATTCAGCACTTTTCTGGTTAGGTCCTCGGAGTTTGTCATCTTCTCGGATCAAGTCCCTGGCTTCTTGAAGTTAAGTTTGCTTCATTGCATGACTTGTACGGGGCTTCAAGGTCTTGTCACAAGGTGCTTGATGAACTTATCCCGAAATTCTTGCTTTCAACGCTAAAACCCTGCATGAACATTAAACTCCAAAACCGACATGCACACGTGAACTTGTTATACCACGGGGGTTAGTACCAATGGATAAGGTATAAAACTTATGCCAACACCGAAGGTAAACTCATGGCTAGGTTGACGGATTTTCACCGTCAACATCTCCCCCATGCTTAAACCTTGGTCGTCCTCGAGTAAGCCTTCGATGGATATCATCGCTGCCAAACAATGTTTAATCCTTGTACTTGATCAAACATGAGAAAACATAATGCTCTCAAAATTTTAATTCGTTAAAGTTCCATAATGTACTACCCTTCATCTCTACGGAGGGTAGATTCTTAATTAAGCTTATCCCACAAGTATTAACATGCTCACAAACTTTAAATATATCTCTGAATTTTTGAAATAAAGAATGAGATAAAGAGAAACTAAACCAAGTTCACAAATTTAAATCATCTTGCATATTGCTCATGAACTCTCATCTCATCTTGTCTCTCAAGCCTATATATTATACTCCTTTCCCTCTCATAACATATATGTGGTAGGCTTTATATGGAGCTTTGGGAAAGTTTAGTCCTACAAAATTTTTATAAATGAGATGTTGTCAAAACAAGACAAGCTTCCCATGGTCTTATCGAGACTCGTCAAAAAGGTCATTGGAAATTGATATTATATCAAGGAGGGGAAAGAGAAAAATACACACACTTTAGATGAGTGGACATGTGCAAATGGAAAAGGGTGATCCCGAGGCACAAAGGAAGTCCTCGTTATAGGATTGCACATGGTTGGAAAATGAGAATGGATCTTTCAATCTTGAAGCCTTGAATTTCCTAATGCACTTTAGAGAACCGGGGAGTTCACTTTACGCATACTCATATTTTTTCTTTTTCTCATATTTCCTTCTTCCTTTTCCTCATCATTTTTTTCTGTCATACATTCAGTAACGAAACTTTCACATCGGAGTTTTGATTTATTAATTTGCACCCCTTTGAACTTTTTTTAATTGCTCCCCTTTGAACTCTAAAAATTGCATCGTACCTACCTCCTCCCCCATGCTTAGACGTTGCTCGTCCTCGAGCAAAGAGGCGATAAATGAGGTAGGTACCAGAAATATTTTTCCTTGGAGAGATACTTGAATCCTTTAATGTTGGCACCGTCTTGCTATCTTCCTTGAATTGATGATCCATTCTCAACGATAGGTTGTGGTCAAGGAGGTAATCACAAAAGATGATATTTGGTTTTAAGGGTGGATATCCGGCGAGATTTGGGAGATCTCCGATGCGGCGATACACAATGCACGGATAAAAGGTAGCAAAAAGATAGATACACAAAAACGGAATGACCAGCTTCTTAGTCTCGGGCCAGAGAAATCATGGCCTGCAATAACTCACTCAAAAATAAATCTTGTACACTAAGGTTTATGCACTCAAATATATATTAGGCATTGGATAGGTTGAGCAACACACTAGTGATATTTATGACAAGGTTAGCAATATATTTTTGAGCATAAAAACCATCTTCAATCTATTCATAACTTGAGAACACATAAAACACTATGGGTCATTATTTTTATCATAACCTCCGCTAAAGATTAAGCTAGCATTTAAATAAATTCAGATTCGTATTTTAACAGAGCACTAGCTTTAACATGCATAAATCAATTACAAAGATAAACGAAGTAGCAATTATAAACATATATCATTATGGCACAAATTTTTGTAACCTTTCCAATGGTATAAACAAGGTGGTGTCTTTATTAATGATGAATTCAAGTTGAAATACAAACTGAAAATAAACAAACACACTTGCTGAAATTTAAATAAAAATAGAAAATATTATGCAAACACACACAAACAAAAGCTGAAAATTACAGAGAAAGGGAAAAGAAAAAAACTAAAGTTCCTTAATCTTCCTAGTCCTCCGTCGATGGTTGGTGTTGATAATCTTGATAGTAGTACCCTTTCTCGTAGTATGGTTGGACATTCCCTCCAACGAATTGATCCGGCTCCACTAGATGAAGGCGTCCAAGCTCATAAGCAATATTTGCATTGCCCTCACCAAGTTGAGTCGCGTTGGCTTTGATGGCTGCGACGTTTTGGGCGTTTCTCGCAACATACCGTCCAATTATGGCCACGCTTTGTTGTGGATGGCGATATTCTGTGTAGGGCTCCGCGAAGTTTACGTTGGGAACCACATAATTTGGTGGGGGTACAGGTGCACCACCCCCCCCCATGCTTGCTCTTGTGGCCCTCCGTAATAACTTGGCGGAGGAGGAATCCCTCCGAACGGTGGCACAACATTGGGTTGCGCACTACCCGCTTGTGCGGAGGAGGATCCCTCCTCTACGATTTTTCCTCTTTTACTTTTCCTTGCCAGGACAAGGAGTCCCTCTTCCAACCAATCTTCCCTCCCTTGGACGAAAAGCCCAAGCCTCGCATCCGGAAGGGGTAGGTTCACCGTGGCCAAACGAAAACCTCTTCTCTCATCCCCACTCATATATTTGCCTTGTCGCAAATACTCAATGCCGAGAGAGGTACCACACAAAAGATGTTCGGGGTTTCTTGTGATCTCCGGCCATAGGGAGAAGGCCAACATAGAGAGGTAGCACCCCGAACCAATATGTCCCGCACCCGATGTTTCCTCGCAACACCAGCGGTTGATCATAAGGTATGAGGGGTCTATTGGCTGCTTGGCAATTAAGGCCGAGTAGAGCCAATTCAACTCCGTGTCGGTCACCTTCGTCTCCCTCATCCTCCCCAATACCCTCTTGCACATCCAAGAGTGAAATATTCGGATAATGGGGTTGCGGATGAAATTGCATTGTTGGTGGGCTTCTCCGGGGATCAAATTCCATAATCCATCTAACATGCCGGGTGGCACGTCAACTTTCTCCGGAGCTCCCTTATGGAATCCAAGTAGCTCCCTAACGTGCTCGTAGGGAACCACTTGTTGGACTCCCTCCAAACGGAATGATAAACTTTGCACCCCATCATCAAGGATAGGTGCAATGGTTATCAAGATTTCCAAGGTGAACTCCTTGTGGGTGTCCGCCGACACTCCGTTGGAGAATTGCACCCATCCAAGGTTCCCCAACATGTAGTATATGTCGGTGCCGAAACCCAAGTTGTAGAGTGCTTGGTCGTCGAACTCGACGTTGGGCACAAGCCTCTTCTCAAGACGAGAGAGCCTCTTCTCCTCCTCCGACAAAATGATGAAGCCATACAAGGAATATATCGGAGTGTATGGAGGTGGCGCGGTCGAACGGGTTGATTGTCGTGGTGGAACGGGCGGCTCCTCCGTGTGCCCTTGAGGTTCGGTAAACCTCATGTACGTGCTCCATGCTGCCCTCATGCCACCGAGGAGGAGAGCATCGTTCCTCCTTTGTGGTGGTGCCGTATCCGTCTCCACGCTCCGAGGAGACTCGGAAACCGAGTGCCTCCTCGAAGACGTTGTCGACGGCGGCTTGGATGACGATGAACCCTTCTTCTTGGAGAAGAGACTTGTGGTTTTCTTCCACATGGTTGCTGCA
Organism: Cenchrus americanus; assembly: GCA_947561735.1. Lineage (NCBI taxonomy): Eukaryota > Viridiplantae > Streptophyta > Magnoliopsida > Poales > Poaceae > Cenchrus > Cenchrus americanus. The sequence continues at coordinate 154,825,661 of OX387242.1, read as the reverse complement.
CTCTTCTCTCCACTAAAACTCCGGGTTGCAACCGGTAACTAGGCACTTAAAATCTTACTTCGGGATGTGGACTTTGAGTGGATTAAGGTGGTGGATTTTTTTGAGCTATCAAGCTTGGGAAGGTTGGCTATGTCTACGGAGGTTCTGGGCACACAAACATGAACACACAAACTAAGAAAGGAGAGGGAAGCTTGCCTGCAAAAAACGGGAGCCGGGGGGCTCCTTAAGTAGGGGAGGCCAGCCGGCCTGGGCCGACCAGCCTGGTTGGCCTCTGGCTCCTCCCCGCCTCGGCTTTCTTCCAGCATGATCATTTCTCCTCTGCAACTTTCTTGCCCGCGCGCTCCACGAGTTGCATCGCCCAAACGCTCTAGTCCACTCCTTTTCTTGCATTATTGGTCCTCCCACTTGATGATTCATGCTTTGAGTCATGTCCATGCTCCCTTGCTCCACTTGCTTCACATGCCACCATGAAATTCCTGCAAGGTTCATGCTTGCTGCACACCATGCTTGTCCTTTGCATGTGGACTTGGTGAAAGTTGATGAAAGAGTATCCAATGGTGCATGCATGATTAATTTAAACTAGTTGCCTCCCTTTAAGTTTGTTTAAGGTTAAGCACTCCTCTAATTTCGAAATTTAAAAATATTTTTTAGAGCCATGCAAGAGCTCAAGCATAAATTTAGAGAAGTTTTTAAACCATTAAAAACAAATGTAAGTCGAAAATATTTTCCGACTACGTTGATATCGGTCTCACCGTTATAGTTTGCCTTCATTGGTGGAGAGCAAGCTTTTCCCGGCTTGATCATGGGGGCATAGGTTTAGGTTCTAATTTTTGCGAAATGAGAAAGATTTTGAATAAAACAAAATTAGATGAGGCTTAGAAAAATTCTAATCCTAGAGAACCAGAGGATATGGATTTTTAAACCAACCAAAAGTTTTGATTTCTAGGTTCACGCGACTCCTACCACGTGCTGAAATTTAATTAACTCCTAGGTATAAGTCGTGGCTCTACTCGTGTAGTTTTAGCGTGAAAAATAAGTCAACCACAACACCATAATAGGGGTGAAAGGTTGAGTTAGGTTCTGAAATTATTTGGTTGTGGTTTCTCAAAAAAGAACAAACAAACACATAGGAGGGTTCATGCAAAGGGTTTATGGTAAAGCAAAACATTCAACCAAGAATTATGTCTCTAATATTGTTCAACCACTTCTAAGTCTAATGTCTTTGCGTAATAAAATTCAAAACTAACTTATTATTAAAAAGACTCGAAAAACCTGGAATCGGGTTGTCCTCCCGGTAGCTTATTCTTGACTCGACGAAACGGGTTGCCTCCCTCCTAGCGCTTCGTTTATAGTCCATGGCTAGACTTCTTCACTTGATTGCCTCGGATCAACGCTCTTTGCGGGCATTGCAATCTTGGGTACCCACTTCCGCACCATCTTGGGCACGGGCTTCTTCTTCGGCTTAGTCAATTTTTTTGGTCTTCAGAGGCTGGCTTTGTCTTTTGGTCTTGATGGATGCAACAACTTCCTTCATGTAGTGGCTCGGCATCTCAAACTCTGGTCCTTCGGTTGTGATCTTCATGGTCTCCTTAGTGTGATCCTCCTTCTCTCCCGAATGAGTTTGAGTAGCCTTCACCGTCTTGGGACCTTGGAGTTGTCTCGGATATTCTTCTTTGCTACCCATCGGGCGCCCGACAAGTTGTCCCACTTGCGCCTCTAGCATCTTCATCACGATGAACACTTCAATCCTCGCATGTGGATCTTGCCGTAGCCTTCGCCGTCTTGGGACCTTGGAGTTGTCTCGGATATTCTTCTTTGCTACCCATCGGGCGCCCGACAAGTTGTCCCACTTGCGCCTCTAGCATCTTCATCACGATGAACACTTCAATCCTCGCATGTGGATCTTGCCTTGGCAGCCTTTAGGTGTTGAGCTTCTTTCTCTATCTCCATCTTCTCCATCCTCCTCTTAAGTAAACTGATTTGCCACTCAAGGAATCTGGCTCGTATGTATTCATTGAAATGCTCCAAAGCTCCTGCAATCGTCATGCAGATAGTTGAGACCTTGATCTTGAACAGCCTTCCGGCGTCTTGAAGGTTTATGATAGGTAGATCAACGATGTCGGTTTAGGTTGATCTTCCTTTGGACATGGAGGTGGTGATTCCCTCGGAGATTCCGGCGGTCCTTCAACTTCGGCTTTTGAATCTAGGGTTTCCAACCCTTTAGCTTGTGCTGCACGTCTCGTTTGTCTGTAAAGTTTTCCTGGATCATGCACAAAAAAAAGATTGGGTTTCTTGGAGAGGTAGCCAACCATCTCCGGTTAGGGTTAGAAATAAACAAAGTATGCAAAAACTAGAAAGTAAAAATAAATCTATGAAAACTAGGGTTAGACAAACTAGATTAGATGTATTTTGAGAATGATCAAAGTGTAGTAGATGCAAAAAAAGAAAAACTAAAAGAAAACTGTAAATCACAAAAAGGCAATAAAAAATCAAATCTTGATCACTTGTTCCCCGGCAACGGCGCCAGAAAAAGGGGCTTGTTGACGGTTAATAGTTGTATCAAATTTCGTTTATGACTTGCAAGTGGACAAGTCTCCCGTCATAGTCAAGGGACCCTTCTTCCCTCGAGTGGTGAATCCAAGGTATCGAATCTGTGGAACAAATATGTGACGCAAAAGTTGATCTAGTAAAGCCAAGTAACTTCAATCTTCGGTAAAACCCTAATGCATCTAGATAAAAGACACGAAACTAATCTAATCTACTAAAGACCGGAGATAACAAAGTAAGATTGGGTAGATAAACTGATCTAGAGAGATCAGGTTAAGCCTTTTGTTGAAGTTCCAAGCAAGAGAAGAAGTAGCTAATCGAATCTTATTAGAAGTCTCTTTAAACCGTGGTTTCCCGTCCAAATCCGAAAACATCCGCCTTTCGGAACCCCCGTTCTGTCACAACGTATCCCTACTCATGCGGGGAGTCTAGGGCGAGTCAAAAGACAAGTCGAGATTCTTTTGGGAGATCCGGCGTGTACCTCTAGCCACCGCGGCTACAAGAACACCCTATGTGATCTATCACGTGAATAGATCTCGAATAAGCAAACCGATCGAAAAACGAAATCTTCGAGGAAACACTTGATCGCTAAGAATAGATTCAACTTGATAATTCAACTATGACAATGATACATACACAAGATCACCACTGGGATCCTTCCTTGATCTTGCTTCTAGTTCCGGGAACTCCGACATGGTCTTCCATGCAAGGTTCCCACGTCGGCTAGGGAAACCCTAGTCAACTAGCTCGACCCTCTCCTCTCAGAGATGGTGTCCCTCTCTTCTTTGCTCCTCGGCGGCCGATGACGAATTGGATGATGTGTGGCTCTCGGTCAGGGGGCTATAAATAGCCCGAATGGCGGCTAGGGCAAAGGAGGGGGAAATGGGCCCTGGACAGGGCTGGGCCGGCCGGCCTGGGCCGGCCGGCCTGGGCCCATCCAGGCCCAGCCCGAGGCCTCCTTTGCTCTATGTCGGTTCCCTTGCTTCCTAGATGTTTCGCACTTCTGCATGTAGGTCCATGTCATCAGTTTCTCTCCGAATTGGGCATAACTCCTTGTCTTGCAATATTCAGCACTTTTCTGGTTAGGTCCTCGGAATTTGTCATCTTCTCAGATCAAGTCCCTGGCTTCTTGGAGTTAAGTTTGCTTCATTGCATGACTTGTACGGGGTTTCAAGGTCTTGTCACAAGGTGCTTGATGAACTTATCCCGAAAGTCTTGCTTTCAACGCTAAAACCCTGAATAAACATTAAACTCCAAAACCGACATGCACACGTGAACTTCTTACACCACGGGGGTTAGTACCAATGGATAAGGTATAAAACTTATGCCAACACCGAAGGTAAACTCATGGCTAGGTTGACGGATTTTCACCGTCAACAGTGGTGCTCACCGGTCTGACTGGTGTTGGTCAGTGGACTCGAGGTTTGGTGTTCCGCTGCGTTCTCGGGTCGGAAGGTTGTGTGTTGGTTCCTAGGTCCAGTGGCACTCCAGTGGCTGCGTGGGCTTGACCAACTTGGGTAGTGAGTCGGAGACGTGTGTTGGAAGCCATGTTCATCTTGTTGGAGTTCCCATCTCCTTCGAGAAGAATTTTTATCGGCTCCCATTCACTCCCCCCTCTCTGGTTCGCCGTATTGGTCCTTCACCGCTGCAACACCACACACCTCCTGACAGGGTGCAACCACCTGATCCAGACCTCAAACGCATGGGGCCTGCCCTCTCGCCGCTTGACTCCATCTCCTTCTCATCACCTCGAAGAACACCGCATGCAGGGCCTCATCATGTCCACCACATCACTCCACGTCATGGATCTGTGCCTAAGATCACCATCACAAAGGTACGTAGGGTTGCCCCACCTACTAGGGACACCATCGAACATCCAAGACAGCACTGAAGATAGACATTGTCTCGTCGCTCCACCCGCGCACAAACCTCCACCACTGTGTCAGCAAATCAAGGAAGTCAGTTGCACCATCTTTCAACAATGTCATTGCCGCAAGTACCATCTTTCAATGCGGTCCCATGTCTCACAATTGCCATCAATGCCAGCTATTGCAGTCCGCTGCAAGCAGACACCTTGACACACATTGACAACTGTTGGTGACCTTCAGAGCTGTGAACGTCTCCATGAGAGCATAGAAACCCCATGAAGCTCACCAACCTGCATCGTGCCGCCAAACACCACCACCAAAAGTAGACCCTCGTCATCCAACGTCTCTAGAAGATCGATAAGCTGAGTTGGGTCTCAAGAAATAACGCCTCCAAGGAGGGAACGATGCCAAAGGCACCGCCTTTGATCATCCAGAACTAGATAGGGTTTTCACCTAGAGAACCTCATGCTGTTGGGATAAAGCTCCAAAGATGACGCCCCCGCAGGGAGGGCGATGCCCTAGGGCGCCACCGCTATCAGCGCCAGCATGAACACCAACAAAAGGCTTTTGCCCGAAGCATTCATCCCAAGGAAAAGCATACACAACCCGTCCCTTTGTGAGCGACGACCATGTAAGTCCACTCAAGGGCGAGGACACTGCCATGCCTCACCAAACTATGTGCAGGTCCTCTCTGGCTGTACATCACTACATCATTGACGTGCGCCTGACCGCGCCACCATAGCACCACCACTTGCCTAGACGCCACTCGTGCTGCATTGCCCTGTAGCTCCATAGCCATCGCAACAACACACTGTCTACCATCACTATTTGCGCTGGACGTGCAGCCCCACATCGCATGGCTGCGTCAAGGCTGCTGCACCACGCAGTCACCTTGCCGTACACATTGACGCATCGAGGCCGCATCAGGGTCAATGAATGCTGACTCCGCACGCACCCGCCTTCTTCCGTCACCCACATAGCCCCGCCACCACCCTTGTCGCTTTGCATCACATGCCTTGCTGAGGCACTCATTGCCCCCACCACAGTAGGACCATTGTTGAGCCCACATAACAATTGATAGCCACATCCCTTACCATCACGACTGTCGGCGCAACTCGCAGATCTGGCACGGGAGCCACCGGATCCAGCCGTCGAGGCACCAGACACTACTAGAGACTCAGGCATTTATCCCCGGCCAAAATTTACATTTGCACTGGGTATGTTTGCACCTGGTTCAAATGAGGACATTTGTATCGGGTGGGAAGGAGAGGCCACCGACGCGCTCCCATGAGGAGCCATTTGTACCTGGCAGGGGCTAGCCTCGATACAAATATGAAGTATTTATATCAGGTCGTTTCACGCCTCGGTACAAATGTGAGGTCAACACAATTGTACCGAGGCTACATAATGGCTGGTACAAATGTAACTACAGTACATTTGTACTGGAGTGTGTTTCCTTCCTCGGTACAAATCTCCCCCTCCCTGCGCCCCCTCATCCTCATCTTTCCCGGTTATTATTATAACTCCGCCCCACAAAATAACTCTCTCTCTACCTCATTATCTTTATCTATTCCTCTCTCGTTCTCCTCCTCATCTCCACATTAGAGGGGTACACATACTATCAGGCTGACCCGAACAGCATGATGCAAATCCATTTTTAGCTCTCCCGCGACACTGTGCATCTCCGAATTCATCTCCAGCAGATGAGGCAAAGGGATATGAATTTTGCATTGTCAGGAAGAGGTGAGCTAAAAGTGGATTCCCTGTCTCGATTGCATTTGGCGAGCACGTGCAGCTAGCGCAGAGGACGCGTAGGGGCGGGTGAGCGTGGACGCAGCAGTGGGCGAGCAGCGCAGGACGATCGAGAGGGTGAGCAATGCTGGCCGACCGATGGGCGTGTGGGGCGAGCTAGGACCCTGGCGCGTGTCGTGACGATTCGGCGGCCCTGCAGGTCGATCCGGTGGCATTAGAGGTCATTTCGGTGGTGGCAGTGCTTGATCGAGCGGCTGAGGAGCTCGATTTGGCACTTGTAGAGGTTTATTTGGTGGCGGAGGAGCTCGAATCACGGGGCTGGAGGGATCTCATCGCTGTTCCCGGCACATGCACCGACGCCGGTTCCGGCAGTTGCTACTGCGCTGGAGGTTGGAGATGAGCAAGGCAAGGGCCGTGTCGAGCTCCACACTGGTGCGTCGCTACTCCCTCCTTCCCCGCGTGGTTGTTCCCTCCTTCCCTGCACAGTTGCTCGTCGGAGTGGATGACACGACAGCTCAATGACACGGTGTGGGGTGCTGCGGAGGTGGGCAGCAAGCTCGGTGTATGGGAAATGCATTTAGCCATTGAAGACGATGCGAGGAGAAGGCAACAGAAAAATACTGTGTATGCCAAGCAAACTTGATTTTGCCTCTAAAAATGCTTGTCGTTGTTGGAGTTAATCTCAAGGAAGTAGATATGCTTACTACTCATGCTATGGATTCTCGCATGAGCGAAGTGTGTGGTAACACTGGACATACATTATGGGAGTCATTGCCCTGAAACCCAGGAGGATGTGGTGTACATTAATGACAACAAAAATGGTTATAATCCACAACAAGGAGGACAACCGTGGAATCAACAACACCCTTAGTATCAAGGAGGTAACCAAGGTAATACTTTCAATCCCAATCAACCTTCCTTGAAAGACCTTGTTTATGGGCAAGCTAAGATCAATGAGAATGTTAACAAAAAGATAGCTACCTATGATAAAACTTTTGAGAACCTCAACATTAAAATTGACGGTCTTTCTTCAACTCTCAAGAACCAGCTGAGTTTTAACAAAATGCTTGAAACCCAGTTAGCTTAGTTAGCTGCTTTGGTACCCTATGTTGAAAATAGGAAGACTCCGGGGCAACCCGTGTTTTCTTGTGAGAATGTTAGTTTAGTGTCCACTAGATGGGGTAAGTCATCTTGGTGGCCATATGTTCGTACCTATACCAGGAGGCCCATTCATCAAATTCAAGATCAATGGGAGGAATTGGTAGTGCTTCACAGGAAAGACCTGGGGTACCCATCTATCCCGTGCACTATATATTATCAGATGGTCAAGCACGCTCTTTGTGACCTTGGTGCAAGTGTTAACCTCATGTCCAAGGTCATGTTTGAACGATTGTGATATCCTGCTCTTTCTCCAACCATGAAGCAAGTTCAACTCTCTGACTCATCTATCTAGTACCAGAGGGGGTGAGAGCCTATTGGTGAATGTCAAGGGTTGTCATGTCTTTGCGGATTTCGTGGTCCATGATATGCAAGATGATGGTGAAATGCCGCTCATTCGTCGGCGACCATTTCTCAGTGACGTCAAAGTGAGAATTGATGTTGGAACGGGAAGGATCCGATTCCACATCGAGAGAAGGAACTTATAGTTGTAAGCAAAAGATGAGCAGTGCTACATAGTGCGAAATGATGTTGAGCAGCTTGGGGAAAAAGTGGAGTCACAACCCTATCAAAGCAACCTTGGGCTACACCGGCAAAATCAAAGAAGTCAAGGAAAGTGCGGCAGAAGGTAGAAAAAGCATCACCATCAACTTCTCGCGAATGGGAAACTAAATGGTATTGACTACCTTAAACGAACTAAATTTCCGCAAATGGAAACCTGACTCTCAGCACCTCGGTGGTAGTCACAGGAGGGCTACCACGTGCAATCCCCTGTCTCAGCAATACCAAAATCCATACAAAACAGGAAACAAATAGAGTACAACATTTATTTATTACATTAATCAGAGTACATCTCTTTGGCTCATGCCGGGTACAAGTCCATCAGGGATAGAAAGAAATTGTCTAGTAGCAACTTCATGCAAACGCGAGAGACTCCATATCCTGAGGCAACTCTAGCGTAGGAAGAGCTCTAATCATCCCATCCGTCGTTGTCGAAGTCGTAGTCCGGCTCTGTGTCAGAGACACCAGTATCTACCCGATAAGCGGGTATGTCATGTCAGCTTCCCAACAAAGAAGCAAAAGCGGTGTATATTCTACTATTCAGCATATAATCCTACTCTGGCTGTAGAAGGCTAAAGAATAGCAGCGAAGCAACATTCATGGTAAGCAAAATATGCAGTGAGGTCAACACCTTGGGGAGACTCACGCCTCTGAGGTCAACACCTCTGGGGTCCACACCCCGCTCAAGGATACCACACCAAAGCACCGAATCGCAACCATGATCCGGCTCCCAACTCTCATATGTGATGTGGGGCCCACCTGCTCCTATCCCCACATCTCTGAGGACCAGGAGCGTCCCGGTGGTCGATGGATGAACGCTCCTCAGTGATGAGTGATTGACAATGGGTGTTGGACTGACTCTTGGCTCAGTGAGCAGGTGTAGGCTGCGGCCTAGTTCGTGTTGTTGCAGGTGAAGAACGGGCGCGAAAGGTCTTCAGCCTTGAGGGGCCTCCGGGAGATGGAGAGACAAGTAGGCTCGGTTCGAGGGACCCGGTGGACGGCGGGACTAGGTGCGGGTCACATGGTGGCGAGACGAGCAAGAAGAAGTCATGGACGATCGAGCCAGTGCACGGTGGCGGCCGAGTCAAGAGGCTTGGCGGGAGGCCGGGCCGAGCACGCGGGGTTTGGTGGTTTGCCCACAAAACAATCGGAGGACGGTTTCTTGGTTTGGGCCTCAAAACCAAGTCCGAAGGCCCAACACAACAGAGATTGGACTCGGGCGTGTCGGGAAGCTTCGAAGCGGAGGACACGCGGCGGGATCGCATGGCTTGCGTCGGGAGGACGCGGGGTGCGGCAAAGGCGTGGCCGTCCGATGGCAAGACCCACAAACATTACATAAATGCCCCTGTGTGGGCTGTATCGCCAGTAGTCGAGTTAGGGGTTGTCGAGTCATTTCCCACACCGGCGAGACCCGATATATAAGCCATGAGTGTGTGTGGATGGCTCACTCTCTCCGTGACTTAGGGTTTCATTTCCCCCCTTTCATTTCTCTTTTTCCTTAGACATTTTCTTCTCCATTTCTTGTCTAGGATAGCATGAGAGCTTCATGAGAGATTTGTTGAGAGGGATGGATGCTAGGGCGGCATGCTAGACCTTGTGAATCTTTCCTAGTTTGTATAGAAATACAGCGTTGTGAATTTCGTGGTCTTTTTCGTGCTTGTTTTTGGTGCCTTTGTTCATGGTGTGGTTCCGCGAATTTGAGTGGGTTTCTCCCCGGATTTCTTTGAGGGAAACATAGATGGATGTCTTGTGCATCTTTGGGATTGATGTTGTGCCCTCAAACGCCGAGAAACCACTTCGATTCAAGGATTTTCGTTCGGAACTCTAGCTTTTGGTGGTGTTCAAAGGATCCACGATTCCCGAAGATTTAGGAAGTTAGAAGACCAAACTTTTGGGGTATAGCATCCTTGGTTGACACTTTTCATGTCCCAAACTCTTGTCTCAACATCTTCTACCGTTTGGGAGATCCAGTGATGGATTGGGAGTGTTAACTTTCGGGGTCGAGCAGTTTTCAGTTCTGTTCGTGCCTCGCGGACGGTTCGCGAGGGCTTGGCGAACGGTCCACGCGCACAGTGTTCGTCGTGTGTTCTTTGTGTTCTTGCTCGTCTTCGCTTTTGGTCCGTTGTGGCTTTGAGTTTTCGTTGGACGAGGTTTCGGACAGTCCGCGTGTGCCGGGCGGACAGCCCGCGGGTGCCTGGCGGACAGTCCGCGTGCTCCCCGCGGACGGTCCGTTTTTCGGGGTTCGCTACTGGAGGTTTTGTTGGATTTAACGGACGGTCCGCGGCTCTAGGCCAGACAGTTCGCGGCACGGGCGCGGACAGTTCGCGGCACGGGTGCGGACAATCTGCGATACCCTGCCGGACAGTCCGCGATACCCTGCCGGACAGTCCGCGCGGCCTGTGCGGACAGTCCGCCCCACCTGGCCGGACAGTCCGCCAGAGCCTAGCTGGTTTGCTCTTTTGGTTCGATTCCTTCCTTCCTTCTTTCGTGCTTCCGCGTGTGCTTCAAGGTATCGTTCCTAAGAGTAGAGGTTGATCCATAACCTCGTTGTCTTGGCGATTGGTGTGTGATTCGATCCATCACTTGTGTGTGACCGGGATTTGACTAGGGTATAGGCCGTGTTCTTTGAGAAGAATTTTTACCGGCTCCTATTCACTCCCCCCTCTCTAGTCGCCATCCGATCCTTCAATTGGTATCAGAGCTTGGTGCCGGATTCATGGTGACTTTGACAAGTCTTGAATCCTAAGATGGCGTACGTTGAGCGGGGTGGTCCGCCGCACTTCAATGGGAAGGGTTACCACAAGTGGGCGGCTCGTATGATGATCTTTCTTCATGGCAAGTTGTTGGATTTCATTGTGCTTGACAAGACCTATGCTATTCCGGCTGAGATCCACACTCTTACGGTGACCGATGCCGGTGCTAAGGCCAAGTATGAGGCAAATGCAAAAGCCGTTGATCACTTGGTCCAGAGCTTGTGCGATCCTGAGTTTGAGTGTGTTCGCCATTTGAATCTTGCTTGGCAAATTTGGGAGAAGTTGATGGTTGCTCATGGTGGTGATAACCATGTGAAGGCTCGCCTCTTTGTTTCTTACCGGATGCAATATGAGAACTTTACTCAACTTCTCGGTGAGGACATTGATGCGATGTTTCAGAGGTTCACCGCCATCGTGAACAACATGAAGGCCAATGTTGAGGATTTCCTTTACACTGAGCATGGTCAAGCTTTAAAGCTCTTGCATATCTTGGACCCAAATGTTTGGGGTGCTAAGGTTGAGGCCATCAAGGAGTCCGGGCAATACTTGACTATTGAGTTGGATGATCTCTTTTCTAAGCTCAAGTCGGATGAGGTTGATAGGAAGTTGCAATCCAAACATGAGGGCTCTACTGATCATAGTCTTGCTCTTGTGGGCGGATCAAAGGGCAAAGCCAACACTAACCCTTCTTGTCGACAGTTTTCCTTGTCTTCTCTCATGTCCATTCCAGATGATGAGTTCGATGTGCTGAGCGAGGAGAAACTGGCCTTGCTCTCAAGGAGGTTTGATCGACTACATGAGAACCGGAGGAATGCAAGGTGAAGCTCGAGAACATGCTACAAGTGTGGCAAGCGTGGACACTTCATTGCCGAGTGCCCGGAAGCGGAGAACAAGTACAAGATGAGCGAGTACAAGGCGCACCCGAGGCGTGAAGACAAGTACTCCTCCAAGGGCAAGCACTACGGCAAATGCAAGAGCAAGGACAAGGACAAGCGGCGATCGAGCAAAGGCGTCTACAAGAAGGACAAGGCAAGAGCCATGGTGGCCGGTGCAAGCGATGTTGACTCAGCTCAAGCGACGCGCAGTCAAGCTCAAGAAGTGAAGATGAAGACGCCGGGAGGCTCAAGGGCAAGAAGAGTGCAAGCCGGAACCTTAGTGGATTGAGCTGTGTGGCACTTGAAGGCTTTTGTGGCATGGCCCATAGCTCAAGCAGCAAGAAGAGCGAGAAGGAAGACAGCGACTCCGACTCGGAGGATGAGGTAAATCGTGACCCCGACATTTTGCTTGCTGAGATCACTAGGTTGAATGGCTTGATTGACAACCGTGATAGTGTGCTAAGAGATGCCAAAAATATGAGGAAAGAACTTAAGGCTCAACTTGAGAATCCTAGTGAGAAAGTAGGAGAGTTAGAGTCTAAATTGCTTGAATTGAAACTTGAGAATGACTCTTTGAAACTTACTCGTACCATTTCTGATGATGTTGAATGCCCTGAATGTGATGCATGGTTGAATGAGATCAAGTTGCTTAATGAGAAGAATGCTTCCACTTTGGCTAAACTAGATGCTCTTAGGACTAAGTATGATGAGCTTAAGGCTAGACCCACTTTGCTTGGTGCTTGTAAATCATGTCCTACTATGCATGCTAAGCTTGTTGATGCTCGTTCTACCATTAGCACTTTGGAAGCTTCTTTGAAATCTCCTGTTGTCAATGCATGCACTAGCTGTGATGAAGTTACTTTGCGCAATCTTGAACTTACTTCCCGTTTGGATGTCATCTATGAGGAGAATGATTATTTGAGGAAGGTGTTGGGTTGGTTGTACGGCGGGAACCTCAATTGAAAATCATGATTGAGGAGTTCAAGAGAGCGGATGGTCGTGGTTTGGGTTTTGAGAAGTTGGGTGAGAAAGTGGGAGAAAACAAGGGGGGAGAGTGTGTATGAGAAGTGTGTTGAGTCTAACCCCGAGTTTGAGGTGATCGGAGACATCCAAGTCCCACTTCCAAAAGCACCCAAGAACTCTTTCACACCAAAGCCCAACCACCTTTGCAACAAGCTTGACACAACCCAAGATCCACCCAAATTCCCACCTAAAACAAATGACTTCCAGAAACCGGTGAAGTTTGTGAGTGAGAAGGGTGAGAAACCTAGAGAGAAGCCAGAGCCGAAACCAAAACCCATCCCCTTTAGGTGTGAGTATTGTGGCAAGGAGAGGCATCTAGCAGAGCTTTGCTACAAGAGGAAGAGGGATGAGAGGCTTGCTAGGGAGCAAGCAAACCAGGACAGGTATCGCCAGTCTCATGGTATTCCTGAGCCTAGAGTGCCACTTCCACGGGGTGTGGGAAGTGTGTGGAGTGTTGGTGGAGTTGGATCTCAGGGTGGTAGGTTTGATAGGAAAGGTGATGGTGTGCGTGCTGGTGAGAGGTTTGGTCGGGCTCATGGTTGTTTTGCTGGACGTCCCCCTACTCGTCCTCGATACGGGTTTAGGGGAGATGATTGCAGCTTTGGGTTCCAGAGGAACTATGGACCACGTTTTCCCCCTCGTGGTGCTCGTAATCCTTCCATGGGACATGGGAAGTTTGGTGGCAAGGGAATGATGTTTGCTAACCCCTCTTTTGAGCAGATGGCTTGACGCTGGTTCAACTTTCTTTGTGCTAACCCCAGTGTCGAGTCGTTGGCTCATTCTCGTTCGTGTTTCTGACTACAGGCAGGAGGCTTGGAGAACATTTGGTTGATCGACTCCGGATGTTCCCGACACATGACCGGAGACAAGAAGTGGTTCTCCAGCCTCACCCAAGTGAAGGAAAAGATGAACATCACTTTTGGGGACAACGGACGAGGAAGGGTGATTTCTGAGGGTGTGGTGCATGTGAGTGACAAGGTATTATTGAAGAGAGTTGCTCTTGTGAAGTCTTTGGGTTTCAATTTGCTTTCGGTTTCTCAGTTGCTTGATGAGGGCTTTGAGGTGCGTTTCAAGTTTGGTGAGTCTCGTTTGCTGGATTCTCGAGGTGATCTTGTTTGTATGATCATTCCCGAGGGTCAGATTTTCAGGGCTGGTTTCTCTCATTCTTTGGGTCCTGCTCGCTGTTTGATGGCCGGTCCTTCTTCTGATTTGTGGAAATGGCATAGGAGGTTGGGTCACTTGAGCTTTGATTTGGTTTCCCGCTTGACTGGGCTTGACCTTGTCCGAGGATTGCCGAGGTTGAAGTTTGAGAAGGATTTGGTTTGTGCTCCGTGTATGCATGGCAAGATGGTAGCCACTCCCCATCCACCCCTGACCGATGTCATGACCGAGCGTCCGACAGAGCTGTTGCATATGGACCTTGTTGGGCCAGCTCGAGTTCGCTCTGTGGGTGGGGAGTGGTATGTCCTTGTTGTGGTGGACGATTACTCTCGCTATGCCTGGGTGTTTTTCTTGGAAGACAAGAGTGAGACATTTGGTTTTGTTCGAGATCTGATCGTGAGGTTAAAAAACGAGAGGCATGGGAATGCCATTCGAGCTATCCGTAGTGATAATGGCTCAGAGTTCAAGAACTCTCGTTTTGATGCCTTCTGTCGTGATCTAGGTCTTGAACATCAGTATTCGACCCCTTATGTGCCCCCTCAAAATCGAGTTGTGGAAAGGAAAAATCGGACTCTTTGTGAGATGGCTAGGACGATGCTCGATGAGCAAAAGACTCATAGGAGGTATTGGGCTGAGGCGGTCAATACGGCTTGTCATGTCTCTAACAGGATTTTATTGCAAGCTTTCAAGAGGAAGACCTGTTATGAGCTTATGCATGGTCGGGCACCCAAGGTGAGTCATTTCCGAGTCTTTGGCTGCAAATGCTTTATTCTTAAGAAGGGAAAACTCGACAAGTTTGAGGCTAGGTCTAGTGATGGGATTTTCTTTGGATATGCTAACCATTCTAGGGCCTATAGAGTGCTTAATCTTGAGACTAACAAAATCATGGAGACTTGCGAGGTAACCTTCGACAAGACAATGCCATGTACCTCTCTTGGCTTTGAATGTGCAGGTGATGAGGAGATGGCCGAGGACCTCTTTGAAGAGGAGAAGGATGAAGCTGGAGATGATGATGGAGCGAACCATGCGCCTGAAGTTGAGTGCGTACCCACTACTTCCCCTACAACCACTACGAAGGGTGGACCGTCTACTTCATGGACAACGACGGTGCGACAAGAGGACCAGGCGAGAGAAGCTGAAGTTGAGGGGAGGTAGTCTCGAGGCGTGAGGCTCCCCGGCGGATTGAAGAAGTGCATCCCCTATCGAAGATCATTGGGGACATCGACGAACGGACCACGCGGTCAAGGTCCAAAAATTCCTCTCATTTCGCTCATGCTGCATTTGTTGCCACCTCTGAGCCCAAGGACATTGGACACGCTTTATTTGATGCAAACTGGGTCAATTCTATGCATGAGGAGTTGGAAACTTTGAGAGGAACCAGGTGTGGGAGTTAGTTGAACCACCTCCAAATTGTCATCCTATAGGAACCAAATGGGTTTGGAGGAACAAAGAGGGTGAGAATGGGATGGTTGTGAGGAACAAGTCCAGACTTGTTGCTTAGGGATATAGTCAGAAGGAGGGGATCAACTATGAGGGGACCTTTGCTCCTGTGGCCCGTCTTGAGGCAATTCGAATTCTTCTAGCCTTTGCCGTGGCTAAAGGGTTCAAGTTGTTTCAAATGGATGTGAAGAGTGCTTTTCTGAATGGGGTCATAGAGGAGGAGGTGTATGTGAAGCAGCCACCGGGGTTCGAGAGTGAGAAGTATCCACACAGGGTGTACAGGTTGAAAAGGGCTCTGTATGGGTTGAAACAGGCGCCCAGGGCTTGGTATGGGAGATTGAGAGGTTTTCTGTTAAGCAGAGGGTTTGTGATGGGTACCGTGGATAGGACTTTGTTTCTCCTCAAGCATGGTAATGACTTGTTGGTTGTGCAGATATACGTGGATGATATTCTCTTTGGTGGCTCGTCACATAACCTTGTTGCCAAGTTTGCAGATGAGATGAGTAGGGAATTCGAGATGAGCATGATGGACGAGTTGCAGTACTTTCTCGGGTTGCAGATCAAGCAAGTGAAGGACGGAACATTTGTACATCAGACCAAGTACACGAAAGACATGCTGAGGAAGTTCCAGATGCAAGATGTGAAGCCTATGTCGACACCCATGGGGAGTACGGCTACTTTGGATGTGGACGAGGACGGAGAACCAGTGGACCAGCGGGAGTACCGGAGCATGATCGGCTCCCTCCTCTACTTGACGGTGACGAGGCCAGACATACAGTTCAGTGTGTGTCTGTGTGCTCGTTTTCAGGCTTCTCCGAGGACATCACATCGACAGGCCGTCAAGAGGATCTTCAAGTACCTACAGTTTGCCCCTGGTCTTGGCCTTTGGTATTCTTCCTCCTCGACTCTTTCTCTTCATGGTTTTTCTGATGCGGATTTTGCTGGTTTTTGAGTCGAGAGGAAGTCTACTTCTGGTTCTTGTCAGTTTCTTGGGTCCTCGTTGGTTTCGTGGTCTTCCCGCAAGCAGTCTAGTGTAGCTTGGTCTACCACTGAGGCGTAGTATGTTGTAGCCGCGAGTTGTTGTTCCCAGCTGTTGCGGATCTCATACACTTTGAGAGACTTTGGTGAGGAGTGCACCCAGATCCCACTTCTTTGTGATAGCACCAGTGCCATAAGCGTAGCGAAAAACCCAGTGCTTCACTCCAGAACCAAACACATAGAAGTGAGATACCATTTCTTGAGAGACAATGTGGAGAAAGGGACCGTTGTGTTGAGTCATGTCCCTACCCAATATCAGCTTGCAGACATCTTTACAAAGCCTCTCGACCAAGCTACATTTGTGCGCTTGCGGGGGGAACTTGGGGTTTGTTGCCCTTTCTAGTTGATTCTTGGGGGATTTTTTTGTACCATATGTATCATAATGTATGTACATGCTTTGCTTGATGTATAAACCATGGTAGGATAGCCATCTTGTTATATATCATGTTGCATTTGTATCATATTGCATTTTAGGATGATGAGCTTGTTTCATATGCCTTGTTTGAGTTTCTTTGGCTACTTGTGAGATATTGGTCATGTGTGTGGAGAAATGGCTATGTGATGCTATGCTCTTGGAATATTTGAGATATATGTGTTGTGAGATAGCCCTCTTTGAATCAAATGCTAATCTTTACTAAATTTGATGAAATGTGCTCCACTCATGTGTAGTAGCGTATCCATGTCACGTTTTGGTCTAAATGTGCTTTCTATGCTTAGATTGTGCTTGGATGTCTTTTTCTTCCATTTGGGCCAAAGGCCGATATCATTGTGAATGTTTAGCCTGTGTTGCATTCATGGAGGAGCATAAGCTTCTTTTTGCCGCAAAGGCACTTCATGTACCATGAAATGAATTAATCTTGAAAAGAAGTGTGTATGCTTGAAAAATGCTCCATCGATCATGTTTATGCTTAAATTGTCTTATCTTTCACACATGGGTGCAAAACATGTTGCATGATGTTCACCAGTGGAGATGTCTCCCCGAAGTGGACACATGGCTCATGAGCTTTAAAATGACATGCTTTGCTTTATGGGTGTTTGCAATGATCTTTTGTTGAGACTTTGATATCCTTGCATGATCTCTGGATGATATGCATGTTTTTGGCTAGAATATGACATGGATAGGCCTTTACATTTGAAGTGAGCCATCTTTTGATAACACTGCTCAAATCTGAAAATTTGCTTTGTCACATGCCTATATTTCCATATATTACTTGTGGCAATGCTTTGACTATGTTATGATCCATATGTGTGCTCTTTGTCTCATTTCTAGCCTTTGACACTAAATTTGGTCTATTTGAGAAGCTCATGTAGATGTTTATATGCTTTGTCTTACATTTCTGAATTTTCACATTGATTCATACATTGTCAACAAGGGGGAGAAGAGGTGAAGAGGTGAGCTTAATGAAAAATTCAGAAAAATGTATCCACATGTTCAGGGGGAGCTTGCATTTGTTCAGGGGGAGCTTTCATGCTGTTTTCAGTGTGGAGTTTGTGCTTTGCTCGGCTTGTGACATTTCTTTGCCTTTCTTTGGTTTTGGTCATGAGTTGCGCTTCTTTGTTTTTCTTTCTTCTTACTTTCTTTCTCTGAATTTCATTTCGTGTTGTGTGTTGTCAATGCACTCATCAAGGGGGAGATCGAGGGCTAGGAGCGTCCCGGTGGTCGATGGATGACCGCTTGTGACGCCCCAGGTTTTTAATTAACGTTAATAGCCGGTCAAATGGTCAACCGTGGTCAAACCTAGGTCAACCTGGGCCCTCACCTCGGAAAACTCACTAACACACCCTAGTGACCCTAAATGAATAGTAATCACACTTGTGGGGCCAACACATGGTCAAAGGTTGGGTCAAACCCCTTGCCACCCCAGTGCCCACGGGTGTCCGCCGGAACTTTTGCCGCGTTCTCCAAAATTCACCTAAACACCTAAAATTCTACCTTTAGGAAAGTTGTAGGTCTTGATGAGGGACACAACTTTCATGTAGATTGGCATCTCAAATTTTGAGGGGAAAAACTTGAAAAATCCATTGCAAGACAGGAAACACTGTTTGCCAAAATAGGCTGACATTCAAAGTTGGCATTCAAATATTTTCAAATCCAGGCAGAAAAACCCCATATAGCCTTTGTAGAAAATGTTTTTGCTACCTAGATCTACAACTTTGGTATTCATCACTTGGTTGACTTTTATACAAATTTTTGGAGCAAATGAATTTCAAAGACAGCACCAGCAACACAGATGAGCCCAGAGCGCGTCGCGCCGCGACGTCGCGCCGCGACGCCGCGCGCGCGCCGTGCGCCGCCGTCGCCGCCCGCCGCCGGCCTTGCTCCGGCGTCCACGCCCGCGCCGCCCGAGGCCCCGCCGGTCGAGGCGTGCTCCATCCCGATGCCCCTCGTTCCCGCAGCGCCCCGTCCCGACGAGCCCCGAGGCCCACGCCGCCGCACGCGCGCGCGCACGCCGCGGACCGGCGGTCCGTCCGGCCGTGCGCCGCCGTGCGCGCGCGCCTCGAGCCGCCGTAGCACGGCCGTATCTTCCTCGTCGGCGCTACGTCACCCCGAGCATCGCGGGCGGCATATTTAAGCCCTTGCCCCTTCCCCCGCGCGCCACCCCGAGCCGCCCCGCGCCATTGCCGCCGCCGCACGCTGCTGGAGCTCGCCGCCGGTGTTCACCGCCGACTAGCCACTCTGGTAGCCGCCTTAGGTCCTAGTGAAGCTCCAGCACTCGCTTGTTTGCCAGCAATCCACCCCCACGCTGCCGTTCACCGGGCCGCCGCGGGTACCGCCGCTGGCCACCGCTGAAGCTCGCCGCCGGCCAACTCCCACCTCTCCTCCGGTTCCCTGCCACCCCTAGGTGAGCATGTGGCCCTCCACAGCTGCTTGCCCGGCCCCACATCGCCGCCGGCTCGCCGGAATTGGCCATGCCCGCGCCGCCGGCTTGGCGGGGGACCCAATTGCTTATATTTAAAACTTTCTAGGGTGCTTCGCGTAAGATTCCAGGGCTTAGTTGTGAAGAACCCTATCTAACTTTTCTTATAGATTAGTCCAGGGCCTTAGAAAATTCCTAGAAATTCACAGAAAAATCAGAGAAATCCCAAACCAATTTTGTAGGGTTCAGGATGATAAATCCCACCTCTTTTGTTATATACTCATGGCTAGATTCTAAATAGTTTTAGCAGGAAAAATACAAATGTGTTAAACTTAGATCTGTCATAACTTGAAATCTATAACTCCTCTGTAGCCCAATTTTGGATATGTTGTGTGTTAGGATATGACTAGATGCTGTGCCAAAAATTGCACAAAGTTATGCAGTAGATCTTACTAAATAAACTCTTTTCCTTTCCTGCAGTAACTGCTTAGATGATTTTTCATGTTAAATATATTTATGTTCTTGAGCCCAACTTGTGCATACTGTCTTGTAGTGCCAAAATACACATCTTGTGAATTAATCATGAATTCTGAATTAACAGAAATAATTATTTTTGATTTACGCATGTGTTCCTTTGTAAATTGATAAACCAAGTTCAGTAGAGGTTCCATGTGAACATGCTGGTTCTTTAGACTTGTTTAGGACCAGAGAGCTTGCACAAGAAAGTTTGGAGCAAATTGATGATTATTTATGTTTCTATGCATTTACTTTGAATCACTATCTAGCTTTGTTATTTTCCATGATATTTAAATTCCTAGCATCCAACACTCACATGTGGGTCCAATGGACCAGGATAGGTGCTAATATGCATTTGAAACACTTCTTGAATTTTTGGTAATTTAATTGTTTAACAAAAAGCTTAAAAGCCCTTTTAATATTAAAGGGAAATTAAATAAAGAAAAATCCCTAATTAATTCTTTTTCCTTTTTTAAAAAGTATTATGTAATATAATTAAAAGATAATTAAGTATCATCACTGATAAGAAATTAATTCATAAACAAAAATATTAATTACACATTTATTGGTGAAGATAAAAGGAAATGAAGCTTTCACATGAAATGATAAGCTTAATAAAAACCTTTATTCAAATGTGGAATAAAAGAGTAAACCATGTACAACCAATAACCTTCCTAAAAGAGATACCTTAGACAGATGCTTGTTAAGGTGAATATGACCAACCAAGAGTTGGATAAGACAACAAACTATCACGTCACCTAAATTGCATTGCATTCCGTGTAGATCTTCCGGATGGAGATTACTCCCTTGTACCGGAAACCGAGGAAGGAGTAGCGGAAGCATCGCTGCAGTACGTGGAAGTACTCGACACCGAGGGTGCCCAAGCTAACCAAGCTGACGAAGGCAAGCTCCGGTGCATCTAACCTAGTTTTAAAGTTCTTTATTCAATTATCTATGAATGATTGTGCATTTACGTTCAGGAGTTGAATGAAACCCTAGATGCATGATCCATAGGTACCTTTGTCCCTACTAGCATGATAGGTCGACAGCTGCTAAGCTATAGGACCATTACAAGTTGGGTGATGACCTCACTCGCGAGAATAGGTTCCTAGATAGGAATCATAATATATCCTAAATGGATTGCTGACGTGGTAAGAGCATGGGATCTGGGCTCCGGTCCAGTAGTTATGTGGGTTAAGTTTTTGAATGTACCAAACATTTGCCGGGAATGGGACAGGTAAGCCTAGTACCTTAATGAGGTGGCGAGGGATCCTACCGTTACTACTCTTGGGATTCGCTCTCACGGCTCGCCACCCGTGGTGTATGGTGACTCCGGGTATCTCGCGGGGTATGCCGGATAGCCTGCACCAAAGACTGTAAGATTCGATCCCGACCCGAGGATTTCTGGGGACGGCCTGGGAAAGTTGTCTTTGCGGGGGCAGCCTACCGTGTGTTTGGGTCTACCTTGCAAGGTTTAAATCAATCGATTGTCGGCCTCTCACCGTTATACGAGACTACTTACTCCACTAGTCATGTGATCCCTAATGATGGAAGTTGATGAATATTATGTTTGATTAATTGTATTGTACAACCTTGTTTGTACTAGTTGGCTAATGTAGTAAAGATTAACCCTACTAGAACTTGTGCTAAAAACCTGAAACTAAGGACCTACTCTTTGTTACTTTTTAGCAAAAGCAACCCAGTAGCCAAAAAGCCTTTCATGGTCTAGAATTGGTGAAGTAGATATCACCGACGGGTAAGACTTGCTGAGTATTAGTATACTCAGCCTTGCTATAATGTGTTGATCCAGGTAATGCTTTCAGTGATGTGTGGCCCGGAGAGATCCCGCCCGGCTGGGAGCTGGAGTGGGTGGAGGACGACTACTGAAAGCATCATGGATGGCCTCCCGTGGTGTCTTCGCTTCCGTTAATTAATTTCCGCTGCTTTTCGAAAACTCTGAACAATTCCATCGTGACAAAAACTATGGTTGTAATAAATAAACCCCTCGGGGTATGAATTTGGATATTAATGTTGTTGTATCTCTGGACTCGCCTTCGAATGAGTTTTAGTGCATATATTCGATCCTTGTGCTCTTCAAGTGATTTACCGGGCGTTAACCCGGCAACTAACGACAGGATGATACTTTATTATTGCTTAATGACCAAAGTGGATCGGTCTTAGGAGATAGTACGGTATTTTCCTGGGCGGGTTGTCACAGTTGGTATCAGAGCTTATATGCACCAAAGATTAATTAATAAACCTTAATTACTGATTTCTGAATAAAATATGCCAAGATTTTTTGATTTTCCAAAATATGTTTGTTCGCTAAGGATAAACTAGACCGTGAGGCCCTAGAGGGAATTTTGGGTTCTTTCAGGTGGCTTATTAATCTATGGTTTACTTTGCTAACTTCCAGCACATTTTACTTTATGTCAGACTTACTTTCTTGCACAACCAAACTAGGAGCCACGTGTTTTATACGTGTGCTGTTCCGCATCACGGGAATTGCGAGGGTTGATGGAGTGATCCATTCCACGGATCCCATCTTCGCGTCTGTTTATGAGTTGTGTGTCTCCACGTGTCTATACGTGTGCATTCCGCATGTCGCTCATGCGAGGCAAAGATACACTTTATTCAAACGGAGGGTGTCCGAGGTTGGACGCTGTCCATGCAGCGGCTTAACGCATGGATACCGTTTCTATAGTGAACGGTAATGAATGTGGACGCTTTCGTGACGTGCTGGCACGAAAGGTTCGTTTTCTGCAGGTACATAACAGCGCTTCGTTAGTCGTTAAGCGAGTACCCTATAGCTCTCGACTAGATATTATAGGGAGAGACGATTAAAAGCCTTACCACCGGCACTAACTTCGATTTCTGGCTTGACTGCCATGTGAGGTCGAATAGGACGTCTTGCATGCATATTAAAAATCGAAACAACTAAAATGGACCCAAAAATCGAATTTCCATATGCTCTCTAAGGAAGTTTATGCTAGTGTGTGTTTTTTATAAATTAGAAGTACCTCTCATACCTAGCCGTCATGCTGCCGAAATTTTGTGAAAAAGTTGTTTACCTTGTGCTAGGTTAATTAAACCAAATTGTTAAAAAATAATTGCTCCTCAACTAGTTATCTTGTAATAGCAAATCTCAATCCTAGTTCGTTGGGTTGGTTCACACTTCCCTAGGCACATCCAAGTTAAGGACCATTCATCTTGTTTCCTTGATCGATACTCAACCTTCAAAGGCTTAATTAAAAGTATTAAAGGTTTAATTTTAAACTTGGGAAATTTTTGAGGTTTCTGGATTTTTGGTTATGAATTTTTATTCACATCTGCCAGAACTTCACCATTTGACAT
Source organism: Cenchrus americanus (assembly GCA_947561735.1). NCBI lineage: Eukaryota > Viridiplantae > Streptophyta > Magnoliopsida > Poales > Poaceae > Cenchrus > Cenchrus americanus. The sequence continues at coordinate 154,802,757 of OX387242.1, read as the reverse complement.
GCCGTTCTCTTTGAGATCTGACATGAGTTACATTTGTGTACAGATGGATTTCCCCGTGTTCCACCAGTTCGACGCTGACGGTACGATCCGTACCAACGGGTTGCACTGGGAGGGTTTTCCGCGCCTAGCGTGGGAAGCACTCAGTGCCGCAGGCTACCTCACCCCACCGACTTACGAGGTGAAGGAGTTTGAGCGCTTTGGCGTTCCCCGTTGCAGAGTGATCGTTACTGTTCTGCCACACCCAGACCACGCCGTTTGACTTGAGCTTTATCTACTAGGGATTTATCACTCACGAGTCCGTGGAGTCAGCCGCCCTTAGAGTACTGACAGACTTTTGTGACCACAACCCCACCGTGGTAGCTCTTTCTCCATTTGGACTGTTTCCTGCTGTGAGTCCTCAAGACCCAGCTTGGTTGGACCGTATGGACCACCTACGAGAGCTACTGACCCTAGCAGAGCCGCTGGATGTTACTCAGACGCTTGCCTGTTGTCTGAACGTGGTCTTCACACTTCAGGGGCAGTGTTATAACACCGCAGCGATTATTGCACAGCACTTGGAGGCATCTAGGCGCGATTGGGAGCAGCTTTCAGCAGCACACCAGCAGCTGAACTTCATGCTTACCCAGGTGCAGCAGGGAGAATGACGAGTCGCGTGCTAGGAGGTTCCAGTTGGAGCTTGAGAGAGGTGATCGCTTACAGAGGATCGTAGATTTGGAGGAGAACCATGCACTAGAGGAGGATGCCGACGCTCACGAGATAGAGAGGCCGACACTCTTGCGAGAATATTGCCGATATGCGGCAGCGGGTGCGGGGAGGGCCGAGGTACTGGGTGGCAGCCTTGCAGGCTATAGTGGCCTTACAGCCACTGGCCCCAGTACAGGCACACCCGGAGGAGCAGCAGGCCTTGTCCGGTCTGGATCAGACGAGCCAGGCAGGACCACCGCTACCGACTCCCCCAACTTCGCCTACCTATAGTGGTGCTTCAGTGGGCAACTAGGTTGCCGGCAGCAAGGATTAGGAGGATGTTGATCCTATCGAGTTGTTTGGAAATGTTTAGAGTAGTGGCTTGACAGCACGTCTTCGTGCCAAGCACTGCTTGTATCGTGTCATGTCATATTGTTTCAAATTCGAGTTATAATGTATTTGAACCTTGTTCTATCATGTTGTAATAAAGAATGCTTAAGCTTGTATGCTTTAAGTAAATTTCGTTGTCATTCAAAAATTGAAATTTTCTTGCGTTGAATACCAGATCCTTGGATAAATCGTTGCAAATGACCACGCTTGTAAATTTTCCTTTCTCACCTAAAAACGTTGGTAAACCAAAGCATTTTAGGGACATCACTCGTTGCCAGTGAATAAGTACTCGTTCGTATACCACCTTCGTTGGTATCCGAAATAACGATGATCGTTCGAGGGTGTTTATGAGCCGCGCAATTGAGTAACTGCAGTCCTAACCGTGTTGAGAAGAACGATTTTGTGCATCTTGGTGGCTATAGAATATTGTTGAATGTTGCTGTCCTCATTGTTTAAATACTAATGAGATGTGATTATGCATGATCGTGCTTGTCATCATTTGGCGTAAGCTTTTGGTTATCTCACTAATAAAGCTCACTTTTCAGATGGTGGGAACCACGCGCAGCTCTCCCAACGGTTTCGGAGCAAGTGGTAGTGGTGACTTGCCACCACCCCCGTCCATGACACCGACGGAGGCTTACATGACCACCCAAACCGAGGTGCTGCGCCAGATCCTGCAGACGCAGCAGCAGGTCGCCCAGCAGATGAACCGAGGGCCGCCACACGGGTCCAATCACGACGGGCCTAACCAGGTCACGACGTACGCCCAGTTCATCGCTATGAAGCCGCCAACCTTCGCTAAAGCAGAAGACCCCCTGGAAGCTGAGGCTTTGTTCAAGGCCATAGAGGCAAAATTCTCTGCCTTTGTGTTGCCTTGCTCCGAAGAGAACAAAGCGAACTTCGCAGCGCTGCAATTGCGAGGGGAAGCTTTGATGTGGTGGGACCACTTCAAGTCAATGCAGCGAGGCCACGCTGTGACTTGGGATGAGTTCAAGCAGGCTTTCAAGAGCCACCACATTCCCAAGGGACTGATGGACAGGAAGATGAGGGAGGTGTTGGCCCTCCATCAGGGATCTGACTCAGTGTACCGCTATGCTCAGAAGTTCAATAGCTTGTGTCAGTATGGTGGGCATCACGTCGATACCGATGCCAAGAAGATGGAGAGGTTTCGTGACGGGCTTGATGGCAAGCTGTATGAGCGTCTAAACCTGCTCGAGCCCGCCAACTTCCATGAGCTAGTGAACAAGGCTATCTCTCAGGAGGATGCTATGAAGAAAGCCCATGGGGACAACAAGAGGATGTCCGGTTTCACCCCAAGCAGCGGAACGGACAAGAAGTTTCGCTTTGTGAAGAAGGAAGCTCCAGGCCCATCCCAGCAATCATCAACTGGATGCTGGACGATGAAGCCACCCCAGGGCAAACCTGTCGGGAACTTCCAGTTCCGCCGTGCCTAGCAGCAGGCTCCAAAGCCTAATGCACCCCCTCGCGATGTTGGAGATCGTCGTTGCTACAACTGTGGCCAGCCAGGGCACTACATTAATGAGTGTCCCAAGCCCAGGCAGATCAAGCCCAACCCGCAAAATCAGGGTACGGGAAGCAAGCCTACCACTCCGACCAAGAAGCCTATGGTGCAAGTGCGCCAAGGCAAGCTGAACTTCACTACGATGAGTGACATTCCAGCAGGAGCTCCAGTACTCACGGGTACATTCTCTATCAATAACACTCCTGTTAAGGTTTTAATTGATTCGGGAGCCACCCATAGTTTCATAAATGAGAGCCTACTAGACAAATTGGGTCTAAGAGGAGTACAAACCAAATCTGCTTATAAAATTACCACATCAGGTGGAAACATCATGTCTCAATTAGTGACTTTTGAAGTTCCTCTGAGACTAGGAAGTAGGGTTATTCGATCTAATCATATAACCATCAAATTGGGAAGCATGGATGTTATCTTGGGTATGGAATGGATGAATCAACATAAGGTGGTTCTAGATATAACGGATAGGGTCGTGGAGATCAACTCTCCTACGGTTGGGCACACTACCTTGTACCTACCTTTCCGGGACGGTACCGACTCTTGTGCCTATGTGACCATTATCTCCTCTCTTGATGAAATTCCAGTAGTGTGTGAGTACCCGGATGTCTTTCCCGATGAGTTGCCTGGTATGCCACCAGACAGAGATGTCGAGTTTGTGATCGAACTCCGGCCGTACCGCACCCATTTCCAAAAGACCTTATCGCATGCCACCCAAAGAGTTAGCTGAACTAAAGACCCAACTCCAAGAATTGTTAGATAAGGGTTACATTCTCCCGAGCTCTTCTCCTTGGGGTTGCCCTGCTCTCTTTGTCAAAAAGAAAGATGGTAGCTTGAGAATGTGCGTAGATTATCGACCACTCAATGCAGTCACCATCAAAAACAAATACACGCTTCCTCGAATTGATGTTCTTTTTGGTCAATTGGCTGGTGCCAAAGTCTTCTCTAAAATCGATCTTCGTTCTGGCTAGCACCAAATCAAGATTCGACCGTGCGACATTCCTAAAACCGCTTTTTCCACTCGTTATGGTCTTTACGAGTTCTTGGTCATGTCTTTCGGACTCACTAATGCGCCTGCCTACTTCATGTACCTCATGAACTCCGTGTTCATGACGGAGCTCGATAAATCTGTCGTGGTCTTTATCGACGATATTCTCATCTATTCTAAGAGCGAGCAAGAGCACGCCAATCATCTCCGAGTTGTCCTTCAGCGTTTGCGAGATCACAAGCTTTATGCTAAGTTCTCCAAATGCGAATTCTGGTTAAAAAGTGTGAAATTCTTAGGGCACACCATTTCCCACGATGGTATCTCCGTAGATCCTAGCAAAGTTCAAGAGGTGATGGATTGGAAACCACCCAAATCCGTACATCAAATCCACAGTTTCCTAGGATTGGCGGGATACTACCGTCGATTCATTCCCGACTTTTCCAGAATCGCAAAACCTATGACCGAATTACTCAAGGAAGGAGTGAAATTCGTGTGGAGCGAAGCATGTGAGGAAGCTTTCCACACCCTCAGACAACACCTAACTTCAGCCCCAGTGCTAGTTCAACCCGATAATTCCAAACCGTTTGAAGTCTTCTATGACGCATCAGGCACGGGTCTCGGATGCGTCCTTATGCAAGAGGGCCGAGTCATTGCCTATGCTTCACGAGCCCTTCGACCTCATGAGCTCAATTATCCTACCCATGATCTTAAGTTAGCTGTTGTTGTTCATGCCCTCAAAATATGGAGACATTACCTAATGGGTAATCATTGCAATATCTTCACTGATCACAAGAGCCTCAAATACATCTTCACCCAGTCAGAATTGAATATGAGACAGAGAAGATGGCTGGAGTTGATCAAAGATTATGATCTAGAAGTGCACTATCATCCCGGCAAAGCAAATGTTGTTACGGATGCTCTTAGCCGCAAAGATCATTGCAACCACCTAGAGTTGGAGTCAGTCAGTGAACCCTTGTGTGAAGAAATGAGAAGGCTCAACTTAGAAGTGGTATCGCAAGGAATTCTTTATTCCTTGACGGCAGAGTGAAATCTTTGTGACAGGATTGTCACTGCCCAGCGCAATGATGCAGATAGTCAAACCATCAGGCAGAAAGTAGCAGAAGGAGACCCAAAGTACACTTGTTTCTAGAAGGATCACCAAGATGTGGTTTGGTTTGGGAAACGTCTAGTGGTCCCCGTTGACCCAAAAATTAAGAAAATCATTCTAGATGAAGCTCACAAGTCCAAATTCTCTATTCATCCCGGTAGTACTAAAATGTACCAAGATCTGAAGCAGAACTTTTGGTGGTCCAATATGAAGGTGGATGTAACCAAGTATGTATCCGAGTGCGATACTTGCCACCGGATGAAAGCAAGTCATTTGAAATCGGCAGGTATACTCCAACCAATGTCGATACCTATGTGGAAGTGGGGCGATATTAGTATGGATTTCATTGTGGGTTTACCCCTAACTGCTAGAGGGAAGGACTCCATTTGGGTAATTGTGGATAGACTCACCAAGACCGCTCACTTTATTGCCGTGCACACCACTTACTCCGTACAACAATATGCAGAGTTGTACGTGGACCATATAGTTCGTCTGCATGGAATCCCAAAGACTATAATCTCTGATAGAGGGACTCAGTTTGTAGCCTGTTTTGGGAACAGTTGCATGAGTGTTTGGGAACTCAGCTACTCCGCAGTTCCAGTTATCATCCGCAAACCGATGGTTAGACGGAGAGGATAAATCAGATTCTAGAGGACATGTTGAGAGCAAGCATCCTGCACTTTGACAAGAGTTTGGACAAGTGTTTGTCCTTGGCAGAGTTCTCTTACAATAACAGCTATCAAGACAGCTTGAAAATGGCACCGTTCGATGCTCTATACGGACGCAGATGCCGCACTCCGCTGAATTGGTCAGAGGCCGGAGAGAGAACACTCTTTGGACCAGAGTTAGTTAAAGAGGCCAAAGAAAGGGTGCAAGTGATAAGAGAGAATTTGAAGATGGCACAGATGAGGCAAAAGAGTTACCATGACAAGGGAATCGCACCTCGACACTTTGAATTGGGAGAATATGTGTATTTGAAAGTATCCCCCACCAAAGGTGTGCAAAGGTTCGGAGTCAAGGGAAAGTTAGCCCCGCGCTACATTGGACCATATGAAGTTATAGAAGTATGTGGACCCATGGCTTACCGTATCCAATTGCCAGAACGGTTTTCCACAGTTCACAATGTGTTCCATGTAACTCAGTTGAAGAAGGGAATGCCTGTTCCGGAAAATGAAATCATCATGGAAGCTAATGCTTGGATCGAGTCGGATTTCTCGCTCGTCGAGCATCCATTGAAAGTACTAGACCAAAAAGAGCGAAAGACCCGAAGGCAGACTGTGCGAATGTACAAGATCCAATGGAGCCATCACACAGAGGAAGAAGCAACGTGGGAGACGGAGGATTATCTTAATACTAAGTATCCGGGCTTCCTACAATCTCAAAACCGTGAGTCCTTCTCCCCATCTCTTCGTTGTCAAATCGAATCTCGGGACGAGATTCCGTTTAAGGGGGGTAGGCTGTGACGCCCCAGGTTTTTAATTAACGTTAATAGCCGGTCAAATGGTCAACCGTGGTCAAACCTAGGTCAACCTGGGCCCTCACCTCGGAAAACTCACTAACACACCCTAGTGACCCTAAATGAATAGTAATCACACTTGTGGGGCCAACCCATGGTCAAAGGTTGGGTCAAACCCCTTGCCACCCCAGTGCCCACAGGTGTCCGCCGGAACTTTTGCCGCGTTCTCCAAAATTCACCTAAACACCTAAAATTCTACCTTTAGGAAAGTTGTAGGTCTTGATGAGGGACACAACTTTCATGTAGATTGGCATTTGAAATTTTGAGGGAAAAACTTGAAAAATCCATTGCAAGACAGGAAACACTGTTTGCCAAAACAGGATGACATTCAAAGGTGGCATTCAAATATTTTCAAATCCAGGCAGAAAAACCCCATATAGCCTCTGTAGAAAATGTTGTTGGTACCTAGATATACAACTTTGGTATTCATCACTTGGTTGAATTTTATACAAATTTTTGGAGCAAATGAGTTTCAAAGACAGCACCAGCAACACAGATGAGCCCAGAGCGCGTCACGCCGCGACGTCGCGCGCGCGCGTGCGCCGCCGTCGCCGCCCGCCGCCGGCCTTGCTCCGGCGTCCACGCCCGCGCCACCCGAGGCCCCGCCGGTCGAGGCGTGCTCCATCCCGATGCCCCTCGTCCCCGGAGCGCCCCGTCCCGAGGAGCCCCGAGGCCCGCGCCGCCGTACGCGCGCGCACGCCGCGGACCGGCGGTCCGTCGGCCGTGCCGCCGCCGTACGCGCGCACCTCGAGCCGCCGTAGCACGGCCGCATCTTCCTCGTCACCGCTACGTCACCCCGAGCACCGCAGGGCAGCATATTTAAGCCCTTGCCCCTTCCCCGCGTGCCACCCCCGAGCCGCCCCGCGCCATTGCCGCCGCCGCACGCCGCCGGAGCTCGCCGCCGGTGTTCACCGCCGACCGGCCACTCGGTAGCCGCCTTAGGTCCTAGTGAAGCTCCGGCACTCGCTTGTTTGCCGCCAATCCACCCCCACGCCGCCGTTCACCGGGCCACCGCGGTGGCCGCCGCCGGCCGCCGCCGAAGCTCGCCGCCGCCAACTCCCACCTCCCCTCCGGTTTCCTGCCACCCCTAGGTGTGCATGTGGCCCTCCACAGCTGCTTGCCCGGCCCCACATCGCCGCCGGCTCACCGGAATCGGCCATGCCCGCGCCGCCGGCCTGGCCGGAGACCAATTGCTTAGATTTAAAACTTTCTAGGGTGCTTCGCGTAAGATTCCAGGGCTTAGTTGTGAAGAACCCTATCTAACTTTTCTTACAGATTAGTCCAGAGCCTTAGAAAATTCCTAGAAATTCACAAAAAAATCAGAAAAATCCCAAACCAATTTTGTAGGGTTCAGGATGATAAATCCCACCTCTTTTGTTATATACTCATGGCTAGATTCTAAATAGTTTTAGCAGGAAAAATACAAATGTGTTAAACTTAGATCTGTCATAACTTGAAATCTATAACTCTTCTTTAGCCCAATTTTGGATATGTTGTGTGTTAGGATATGACTAGATGTTGTGCCAAAAAATGCACAAAGTTATGCAGTAGATCTTGCTAAATAAACTCTTTTCCTTTCCTGCAGTAACTGCTTAGATGATTTTTCATGTTAAATATATTTATGTTCTTGAGCCCAACTTGTGCACAGTGTCTTGTAGTGCCAAAATACACATCTTGTGAATTAATCATGAATTTTGGATTAACAGAAATAATTATTTTTGATTTACGCATGTGTTCCTTTGTAAATTAATAAACCAAATTCAGCAGAGGTTCCATGTGAACATGCTAGTTCTTTAGACTTGTTTAGGACCAGAGAGCTTGCACAAGAAAGTTTGGAGCAAATTGATGCTTATTTATTTTTGTATGCATTTACTTTGAATCACTATCTAGCTTTGTTATTTTCCATGATATTTAAATTCCTAGCATCCAACACTCACATGTGGGTCCAATGGACCAGGATAGGTGCTAATATGCATTTGAAACACTTCTTGAATTTTTGGTAATTTAATTGTTTAACAAAAATCTTAAAAGCCCTTTTAATATTAAAGGGAAATTAAATAAAGAAAAATCCCCAATTAATTCTTTTTCCTTTTTGAAAAAGTATTATGTAATATAATTAAAAGATAATTAAGTATCATCACTGATAAGAAATTAATTCATAAACAAAAATATTAATTACACATTTATTGGTGAAGATAAAAGGAAATGAAGCTTTCACATGAAATGATAAGCTTAATAAAAACCTTTATTCAAATGTGGAATAAAAGAGTAAACCATGTACAACCAATAACCTTCCTAAAAGAGAAACCTTAGACAGATGCTTGTTAAGGTCAATATGACCAACCAAGAGTTGGATAAGACAACAAACTATCACGTCACCTAAATTGCATTGCATTCCGTGTAGATCTTCCGGACGGAGATTACTCCCTTGTACCGGAAACCGAGGAAGGAGGAGCGGAAGCATCGCTGCAGTACGTGGAAGTACTCGACACCGAGGGTGCCCAAGCTAACCAAGCTGACGAAGGCAAGCTCCGGTGCATCTAACCTAGTTTTAAAGTTCTTTATTCAATTATCTATGAATGATTGTGCATTTACGTTCAGGAGTTGAATGAAACCCTAGATGCATGATCCATAGGTACCTTTGTCCCTACTAGCATGATAGGTCGATAGCTGCTAAGCTATAGGACCGTTACAAGTCGGGTGATGACCTCACTCGCGAGAATAGGTTCCTATATAGGAATCATAATATATCCTAAATGGATTGCTGACGTGGTAAGAGCATGGGATCTGGGCTCTGGTCCAGTGGTTATGTGGGTTAAGTTTTTGAACGTACCAAACATTTGCCGGGAATGGGACCGGTAAGCCTAGTACCTTAATGAGGTGGCGAGGGATCCTACTGTTACTACTCTTGGGATTCGCTCTCACGGCTCGCCACCGGTGGTGTATGGTGACTCCGGGTATCTCGCGGGGTATGCCGGATAGCCTGCACCAAAGACTGTAAGATTCGATCCCGACCCGAGGATTTCTGGGGACGACCTGGGAAAGTTGTCTTTGCGGGGGCAGCCTACCGTGTGTTTGGGTCTACCTTGCAAGGTATAAATCAATCGATTGTCGGCCTCTCACCGTTATCCGAGACTACTTACTCCACTAGTCATGTGAACCCTAATGATGGAAGTTCATGAATATTATGGTTGATTAATTGTATTGTACAACCTTGTTTGTACTAGTTGGCTAATGTAGTAAAGATTAACCCTACTAGAACTTATGCTAAAACCCTGAAAGTAAGGACCTACTCTTTGTTACTTTTTAGCAAAAGCAACCCTGTAGCCAAAAAGCCTTTCATGGTCTAGAATTGGTGAAGTAGATATCACCGACGGGTAAGACTTGCTGAGTATTAGTATACTCAGCCTTGCTATAATGTGTTGATCCAGGTAATGCCTTCAGTGATGTGTGGCCCGGAGAGATCCCGCCCGTCTGGGAGCTGGAGTGGGTGGAGGACGACTACTGAAAGCATCATGGATGGCCTCCCGTGGTGTCTTCGCTTCCGTTAATTAATTTCCTCTGCTTTTCGAAAACTCTGAACTATTCCATCGTGACAAAGACTATGGTTGTAATAAATAAACCCCTCGGGGTATGAATTTGGATATTAATGTTGTTGTATCTCTAGACTCGCCTTCGAGTGAGTTTTAATGCATATATTCGATCCTTGTGTTCTTCAAGTGATTTACCGGGTGTTAACCCGACAACTAATGACAGGATGATACTTTATTATTGCTTACTGACCAAAGTGGATCGGTCTTAGGCGATAGTACGGTATTTTCCTGGGCGGGTTGTCACACCGCTCCTCAATGATGAGTGATTGACAATGGGTGTTGGACTGACTCTTGGCTCAGTGCGCAAGTGTAGGCTGCGGCCTAGTCGTGTTGTTGCAGGTGAAGAACGGGCGCGAAAGGTCTTCAGCCTTGAGGGGCCTCCGGGAGATGGAGAGACAAGTAGGCTCGGTTCGTGGGACCCGGTGGACGGCGGGACTAGGTGCGGGTCACATGGTGGAGAGACGAGCAAGACGAAGTCATGGACGATCGAGCCGGTGCACGGTGGCGGCCGAGTCAAGAGGCTTGGCAGGAGGCCGGGCCGAGCACGCGGGGTTTGGTGGTTTTCCCACAAGACCATCAGAGGACGGTTTCTTGGGTTGGGCCTCAAAACCAAGTCCGAAGGCCCCACAGCTTCGAAGCGGAGGACACGCGGTGGGATCGCATGGCTTGCGTCGGGAGGACGCGGGGTGCAGCAAAGGCGTGGCCGTCCGATGGCAAGACCCACAAACATTACATAAATGCCCCTGCGTGGGTTGTATCGCCAGTAGTTGAGTTAGGGGTAGTCGAGTGATTTCCCACACCGGCGGGACCCGATATATAAGCCATGAGTGTGTGTGGATGGCTCACTCTCTCCGTGACTTAGGGTTTCATTTCCCCCCTTTCATTTCTCTTTTTCCTTAGATATTTTCTTCTGCATTTCTTGTCTAGGATAGCATGAGAGCTTCATGAGAGATTTGTTGAGAGGGATGGATGCTAGGGCGGCATGCTAGACTTTGTGAATCTTTCCTGGTTTGTATAGAAGATTCGGCGTTGTGAATTTCGTGGTCTTTTTCGTGCTTGTTTTTGGTGCCTTTGTTATTGGTGTGGTTCCGCGAATTTGAGTGGGTTTCTCCCCGGATTTCTTTGAGGGAAACATGGATGGATGTCTTTAGGACGCGAAATTTTTGGGGTATAGCATCCTTGGTTGACGCTTTTCATGTCCCCAAACTCTTGTCTCAACAGCTTCTACCGTTTGGGGAGATCCGGTGATACATTGGGAGTGTTGACTTTCGGGGTCGAGCAGTTTTCAGTTCTGTTCGTGCCTCGCGGACGGTCCGCGAGGGCCTGGCGGACGGTCCGCGCGCACAGTGTTCGTCGTGTGTTCTTCGTGTTCTCGCTCGTCTTCTCTTTCGATCCGTTGTGGCTTTGAGTTTTCGTTGGACGAGGTTTCGGACGGTCCGCGTGTGCCGGGCGGACAGCCCGCGGGTGCCTGGCGGACAGTCCGCGTGCTCCTCGCGGGCGGTCTGTTTTTCGGGGTTCGCTACTGGAGGTTCTGTCGGATTTAACGGACGGTCCGCGGCTCTAGGCCGGACGGTCCGCGGCACGGGTACGGACAGTCCGCGATACCCTGCCGGATAGTCCGCGCGGCCTGTGCGGACAGTCCGCCCCACCTGGTCGGACAGTCCGCCAGAGCCTAGCTGGTTTGCTCTTTGGTTCGATTCCTTCCTTCCTTCTTTCGTGCTTCCGCGTGTGCTTCAAGGAATCGTTCCTAAGACTAGAGGTCGATCCATAACCTCGTTGTCTTGGCGATTGGTGTGTGATTCGATCCATCGCTTGTGTGTGACCGGGATTTGAGTAGGGTATAGGTCGGGTTCTTTGAGAAGAATTTTTACCGGCTCCTATTCACTCCCCCCCCTCTCTAGTCGCCATCCGATCCTTCAATCTCAACGACCTTAGCGGTCTCACTCACTCAAGGGAGAGAAGAAGCACAAGAAAAAAATGTCCAGTCAGAATAATAGATCTCAAGACTGTCAATAACTAGTGGACATGGACTATAGCTATAAATTTAAACACTCTATAGAGGTTGTACAATTGTACCCACTCGAATAGGACCGAAACCGGCCGTCACCAGTTCCAGGGCCTACCATACGGCTGAAGTCCAAGTGAGTGGATAGTACCCTCCCTGAGTCTGGCGCAGCCTCTTCTATAGAGCTCGTACTGCTAGTGAGAGGTCAGTCGAAGCTGTGGAACCCTTCCCCGGCCTCGCCGAGGTGAAGTCTTCTAAGGAGGAATGCCGTCTCCCGTCACGATCATACCGATCCGCCTACAGGTAGGGTTCTGTCAACTACGAGTCTCACCCCGCACCCCGGCCCATAACAAGGCGGGCGATGTGTACGACAAGAGTCCAAAGAAGCATGGTTAGACTGCCGAGAGAGAGCATTCCCCATCACTATCCCGTCCGACACGATGCTATGGTGAGAGGCCAAATCACATCTCCCCGAGACAAGTGTTCACAAGTAAACAAGTGGCTCGCTCCCGCCAGAAACACATCAAGGAAGAACACACCCAGAACTCACGCTAGAACACACCGAGATCTCCCACATCTCAGTCCAAGCCCAGAATACCATCCATAATCAAGTAACAAAAGTATGGATAGTTGGTATATGGGTCTATCTAGGGGTCTATAGCTAGTCCCGAGGTAGGTAAAGCAGGGAATCAGGATATATCAAATAACAAGGCAAGGCTAATCAAATGGCTATGCAATTCAACCAAGTATTGCACTATAAAGTAAAGCACTAGCATCAATCTATCAATATGGGTTCTACATGGTTGGGTGTGACATTACACCTTCGTTGTCGTTGAAGCACTCGTTGTCTGGGATGACGTACTCCTGGTCCTCTGTGCCCTCCTGGTCGAAGCTCGGGTTTGTGGCACGAGGTTCGACGCGCATGTAAGAAAACGGTACACAACTAAGAATTAACTCCAAATAGAAACTTCTTTTTAGAAAACCCAAAAGAGCTCAAACTATCTACAAACAACACAGTTTTGAAATTACGAATTATAGAAGTTGGTTTCATATTTTTCAGAGCTTCCTATAAATTGTTATGATTTTTCAAAGGTTTAAATTATTTATAAAACATTCTTGAAATTATTTTAGATAAAAGAAAAGGATTTTTATTAAAAAAGCCGCAGATGTCAGAATGACGTCAGCAACCCTCGGTTAGTGGGCCGTTGTTCCGCCGTAAGTATTTGTGGGCCTTAAGGGCTCATTGGACTCGGCCCAGTTGGCCCATGAGACCGAAGTCCAGAAAACCACTCGGGACTTAAACGTCTAGGGCACCAGGGCTGGTTGCGCGCCTTGTTGGACCTTGATGGGCCAAGATCCAATTGCCAGCCTGCTCAAATTAGTTAAAACAGAGTAGTTTAGATTTCGCCCCTGAACAAACCGGGTGCGAACATGCTCCCTCAACTTATCTGGGGTTCAACACATCCATTCATTTCTCCCGCGACGCAGCACACCAGGTGCTCGATGAAATGCCAGAGGCATTCCATAGCGGCGGCGCACAGTCAAGGTCCCGGATTTTGACCTCCCTAGCCAGAGCGCGGCGTGGTGCTTCGTCCAGGGGAGTGGCACGCACGGCGCGGCGTACGGCTCAGCCGACCAAAGGCCAGGCATTGGCCCTACGCCGGGGTACACTGGCCCTGAGCACACACGCGTGCACGCATCCTCGAGAACGGGCGCGCGACGCGTCCATCCAGTTACCGGAGGCGTGGCTCGGAGCGGCCGGCGCGACGAGGTGCGGCGTCCCGCGTCTCAACCTACAAGCGAACAAGCATGGGTCGAAGCCCAGCACAGAGACAGACAGTTCATCGCGTGGCGACGGCAAGCTCAATGACATGGACTTGCCCAGGATCTTCACGGTGTCGGGGGCAGCAATCCTGCGGCGCGTCTAGCCAGCGGCCAAGTCCTGGGCACGTATTGGAGTGTGCGGGCCACAACCATGCTTGCGCACGCGCAACCTCGTCACGCCCGCTCGGCGCGGCCATCTGGTAACCAGAGGCGCATCCTGAAGCGGCACGGCGACGCACGGGTCCCCTGCAAAAAAGATCACGACACGACGGCCGTCTGACACACGAGGTTCATCGCATGACGACGGTGAGCCCAAGGGCACGAAGGCCAGCACACAGGAAAGTGTAGACATGGCGACGCATCTCGACATCGCTGGAGCATCACAGGAAAGAGACCAAGGGGGAGGAAAGGAAAGAACAGCCACGGTGGTTCTCATGTCGGGTCGGCAGTGTAGTCGTAGCCGGCTCGGTGTAGATGTACACTCCGGTGAGGTTGGCGTTTACGGCGGCGGCGCTCCGTCAGCTCCCTCTTCTAGAACAGGGACAACTCTTCCCCACAGCACGGCAACTCTAGTCTTGGCAGCTCCGGCTCTTATCACAGACGGCCTCTGGTCCTCTCAGCGCGGCGCGGTGGCGACACACCCTCCTTCTTCTTCCCCCTTCTCCTTCTTCTCTCCTCTCCCTCTCGGTGGTAGAACAGGGGAATGGCGAAAACCACAATGCGGTTGGTGAGAGGCCAGCAGGGGCTCGGTCCAGGGGTGTAGGCACTCGGTCTAGGGCGGCGCAAGGGCAAAGATGCCTCGACGCTAGAGGATCGGGCGCGCAGGCAGAAAGGGTGACGTGGCTGCTCCTCTATGGTCGGCGGAGCCCCTGGTGGTGTAGCTCCAGAGGGCAAAGGGGTCTTTCCCCCTTGGGGGTTTCCCCAGGCGAGCATGCGCGCGCAACGACTCGGCGTCGGGCTGGCCGGGCGGTGCGGCCGTCTCATCAAGCGTGTGTGCGGGCGCGGCTGGGCGCGCACACGCTGGTGTGGAAGAGAAAAAAGGTGTGGAGGAATGGATAAAGGCGCATGATAGGTGGGGTGGGCCTGTCATTGTGAAAAAGGAAAAATAAGAAGGGGTAGCGGCTGATGGGCTGCGGTGCGGTGAAGTTGGGCTGGGTCCGTTGCTGGGTAGGCCGGCTGTGCTTTGAGGATTAGGCCCAAGTTAGATGTTAGAGTTTTACAAATATTTGAATATAGGTTTGAAATATTTTTTGAATTTGAAATATTTTCAAATTCAAACTGCACTCAAATAACTCCAAGTAAAATCTAATGAAAATCCAACTCACTTGATTTACCATAGTTTGAATTTATATTTTTATGTGGAGAATCTAGGGGAGCGCTAGCAAGTTTGTTTTAAAAATTGGTAGCACTCCAATTCAAACAAAAAATTTTAAATTTTTCGCAAATTTTGTACACCTATTTTTTGGTATGTTACACTACCGGGAGGAGTCTTACTTGTCGGACTTTAAACGGTGGGACGTTTCTACCAAAAAGTTAAAAATTGGTAAGTATCTCATATTTCCCTTTCCAAAATTTTGTTTTCAAAATGCATGTTTGATTTTTTTCCAACCCCGCATTTGCTGGCTAGATTTTTTATAGCCGTTTTTCCTTTTCAAATAAAATCATGAAAACAATTTCTTTGTTGGAAAACCATTACAAATCTTTTGAGAAACTTTTCAAGGAAACTTTGGCTGAGGCACCTAGGCATGACATCACATAGCCATTGGTGAACCGCCGAACAAAGCAGGGAGCAAGGCGACCCGATCGGGGGTTGGCTGAACCCTGGTTCGACCGAACCTACCAATCGGTCAAGTGGGCCCCACTTGGTCCAACGGCTCCTAGCAGTTGTGCCCTGCACTCCACTTGGTGCCGGGTGCATTTGCCTATAAATAGAGAAGGAAGAGGGGATGTTCTACACCCATTCACATATTCCATCACTGAGGACCGGAGCGTCCGAGGACCGGTGGATGGTCGCTCCTGGATGTGATGAGTGATTGACAACGTGATGTGGGTTGACTCTTGGCTGAATATTGTAGGTGCAGGTTGCGGCTTGATTTGCATTGGTGCAGGTGAAGGGCGGGCACGAAAGGTCTATGCCTTGTGGGGCCTCCGAGGAGTGGAGAGACAAGTAGGCTCGGTTCGAGGGACCCGGTGGCCAGCGGGGTCAAGTGCGGGCTACATGGTGGCAAGAAAAGCAAGACAAAGTCATCGATTGGAGCCGGTGCAGGGTACCAGCTCAGAACCGAAGTCTGCATGCGGGGTCTGCGGTGGTTCACCACAAAACCGTCGGGTTACTTGGTTGAGCCACAAAACCAAGATTAGAGGCTCGGCGGGTGGAGACGGGATCCGGGCGCGTCGAGAAGCTTCGATGCCGGCGAACATGTGGCGGGATCGTAGGGCTTGCGTTGGGATGACGCGGACTGCGGTGAAGGTGTGGCCGTCGATGAACAGCAGTGCTACATGACCTATTTGCCCCCTTAGGGGTTTGTATCTCAACTTAAGTGCTAGGGGTAGCTTGGTCATTTGCCCAACCCAGTTCTATGTGTGAGCTCGGTAGAATCTCGATTCCTCTCAATTCAGTGGGTTTGAGGCTACAAATTCGTAGGTATAGCACCTCCTAGAGGCGCTTCATCTTCACCTATGATTTGTTAGCAATCCCTTGGTTGATTCGGGAGATTGGGTAAAGGGGAGGAGGAGTTGACCTTTGGGAGGTCGGGCTCGGGCTGCAATTCCCATGCCTGGCGGACTGTTCACGCGGGGTCAGCGGACCGTCCGTAAGGAGCTCGGCAGCTGGCTATTTGTCGTGTTCTTTGTGAGTTCTTGAGTTGCTTCGTTTCGATCTGTTCGATCGATAGGCTTTGGTTGGAAGTTGTTGGTTGCACCGTCCGCCCGGTGAGGCCGGACTGTCCACGAGGAGCAGATTATCTGCTGTTGATGGTGAAATTTCGTCAACCTAGCCATGAGTTTACCTTCAGTGTTGACATGAGTTTTATACTTTATCCAATGCTACTAACCCCCTTAGTATAACAAGTTCATTCGTGCATGTCGGTTTGGAGTTTAGTGTTTATGCAGGGTTTTGACGTTGAAAGCAAGACTTCCGGGATAAGTTCATCAAGCACCTTGACAAGACTATGAAGCCCGATACATGTCATGCGATGAAGCAAACTTGACTCCAAGAAGCCTAGGGACCTAACCCGGGAAGATGACAAACTTCGAGGACCTAGCCAGAAAAGTGCTAAATCTTGTGGGACAAGGAGCTACATCCAACTCGGAGAAAAACTGAATACAAGGGCCCACATGCAGAAGGGGGGAGGATCTAGAAGACTCGGGAACCGACGTAGGGCAAAAGAGGCAGGCGACTAGACTAGGGTGGGCCCAGGCCGGCCAGCCCAGCCCATTCCAGGGCCCGGTCGCCTCCCACCTTTGACCTAGCTGCCATTCGGGCTATTTATAGCCCTGGGATCGAGAGCCACGCATCATTCCATTCGTCATCGACCGCCGAGGAGCAGAGAAGAGAGGGACACCATCTCGGAGAGGAGTGGGTCG
Organism: Cenchrus americanus; assembly: GCA_947561735.1. Classification (NCBI taxonomy): domain Eukaryota; kingdom Viridiplantae; phylum Streptophyta; class Magnoliopsida; order Poales; family Poaceae; genus Cenchrus; species Cenchrus americanus. The sequence goes on along the minus strand of OX387242.1, from coordinate 154,785,530 downwards.
AGCTAGTTGACTAGGGTCTCCCTAGCTGACGTGGGAACCTTGCAAGGAAGACCACGTCTGAGTTCCCGGAGCTAGAAGCAAGATCAAGGTAGGATCCCGATGGTGATTTTGTTTATGTATCATTGTACTAGTTGAATTATCAAGTTGAATTATCAAGTTGAATTATCAAGTTGAATCCGATTTCTAGCGATCAAGTGTTTCTCCGAAGTCTTCATTTTTGATCGGCTTTGCTTATCTTAGATATATTCTCGAGATAGATCACAGAGGGTGTTCTTGTAGCCGTGGTGGCTACAGGTGCACGCCTGACCTTCCGAAAGATCTCGACTTGTCCTAGGACTCGCCCTAGACTACCCGCATGAATAGGAGTGCTTTGTGAAAAACTGGTGGCTCTGAAAGGCGGGCGTTTTAGGAGTCGGACGGGAAACCGCGGTTTAAAGAGGCTTCTAATGAGATTAAACTTGCTACTTCTTCTTTTGCTTGGAACTTCAACAAAAGGCTTGACCCGATCTTTCTATATCGGTTTATCTACCCTCTCTATCTTAGCTACCTCCGGTCTTTAGTAGATTAGATTCATTTTTGATGTTCTCTGACTAGATGCATTAGGGTTTCACATTTCGAAGATTGAAGTTACTTTGGATTACTAGATCATCTCTTGCGTCACACATCTGTTCCACGGATTCGATACCTTGGGCTCACCACTCAAGGGAAGAAGGGTCCCTTGACTACGACGGGAGACTTGTCCGCTTGCAAGTCTACACGAAGTTTGATATAACTATTAACCGTCAACAAGCCCCTTTTTCTGGCACCGTTGCCGGGGAACAAGTGATCAAGATTTGATCTTTTATTGCTTTTTGTGTAATTTTTAGTTTTCTTTTAGTTTTTCTTTTTGCATCTACTAAATTTTGATCATCCTCAAAATCAATCTAATCTAGTTTGTCTAACCCTAGATTTCTTAGATTGGTTTTTTACTTTTTGTTTTTTTGTATATTTTGTTTATCGCTAACCCTAACAGGAGATGGACGGCTACCTCTCCAACAAACCCGATAATTTTGTGGATGATCCAAAAAAACTTTACAGGCTAAGGAGATGCGAAGCACATCAAGCTAAAAAGCTGCATTTTGTAGATTCAAAGTCAGAAGATGAACGATCGAAGGAATCTCCAAAGAATTCACCACCTCAAAATCCTTGAGAGAATCAACTTCCACCGATGGGTGAACAACCGCCGCAAGAACGCAAGATCGGGGAGCTATGCACCCCGGACATCGTCGACCTACCAATCTTGAACCTCGTAGTGATCAGAAGGCTGTTCGAGATCAAGACCTCAACAATCCGCATGGTGCAACATTCACCCTTCACCGGTAAAGAGGATCCGAACCTTCACCTTCAAGCATTTATTCAACTATATCAGACATTCAACATGGACGGGTTGACTCAAGATCAAATGAGGGCAAGGCTCTTTCCGTTCTTGCTACACGCGAAGGCTTTACAATTGTTCCACTCTCAACCGGCGGAGATGGTGCAAAATTGGAACGCGTTGATGAGGGCCTTCATGAAGGAATACTACTCGCCGAGTAAAACTCAAAGCTTGCGTAATAAGATTGCCACTTTTGCTTAATATCCTACGGAAACTATCTCGGAGGCATTCGAGCACTTCAATGAGTACACTCGGGCGGTTCCACATCACAAGTTCCCGAAGGAGGACCTCATGCAAAAGTTCTATCAAGGACTCACCAAGGCGTCAAGGACGATCATCAATGCATCGGCGGGAGTATCCATCATCGAGCTTACGCCGACCGAAGCTTTCACTCTATTCAAGAAGGTCGCGGACTATGACACGTGGGCGTCGTCCGGACGCTTACTTCCGGTTCAACCCACGGGGAACGTCAAAGGAGACTTGCAAGTGGAGAAGGAAAACATTCTTGAAGGCAAGATCAATTCACTCATGAGGAGGTTGGAGAAGATGGAGATAGAGAAGAAAGAGGCTCAAGATTTGAAGGCTACCGAAGCAAGATCCACATGTGAAGAATGCATAGAATATCGCCATGTTCACAAGGATTGTCTGGAGGAAGCCATGGTGCTCGACTACATGAGGAAGGGAGATTTGTTGAACTTCCGCTACGGTCAAGGTAGACCTCAGTTTAATGGAAGCTCATCCATTCCAAATTCGGTTCCGCTTCGTATACAATTGAAGGACTTCTTGGACGAGCAAGCTAAGATCAACAAGGACGCCGTCACCAAGTTCAAAGCCATAGACAAGGTGTTTGAGAACATCGATAGCAAAGTGACGGAGGTCGGAAGCTCCAACCATTAAGTGCTCAACATGATGAAGATGCTCGAGACGCAAGTGGGTCAACTTGCCGGGCGCCTCATTAATAATGAAGGGAAGCTTCCGGGACAACCTAAAGGTCCCGAATTGGCGAAGGCTATTCAAACACATTCGGGTAAGGAGACCGAAGATCCGGAACGTTCCGCAGGAGCAAGGAAGCCTAAACCATCCGCCGAGGCAGAGGAATTTGCTAAGGAGGAAGTTATGGAGATCGTCACCGAAAAACCCGAGTTTGAGATGCCGGGAGAAGACACGAAGATACCGCAACTCAAGCCACGCTACTTCTGAGGTAAACTTGACAATCACTTTGAGAAGTTTGTGGAGGTTGTGCGTACACTTAGCATCAACATGCCGTTATTGGATGCCCTTCAAGTTCCTACATATTCTCGTTACTTCAAAGACATACTTGCAAATAAATATGAGATAGCAACACTCGGGTAGATCATGTCAAGATTTCCGAGCAACGTAGTGCCACTATTGCAAATGGACTAGAGAAGCAAAAGGACCCCAGATGCCTGACATTTCCATGTTCCGTTGGTTCGTTCAAGTTCGAGAAGGCATTATGCGACCTTGGAGCAACTGTGAGCGTCATGCCAAGGGATGTCTTCGAGAAGCTACGCCTACCATTGGAGCCTACGGGTATGTGCTTGGAGTTGGGTGATAACTCCATTCGCTATCCCTTGGGTATCGCCGAAGATGTGCCCGTGAATGTCGGACACCACTTCATCCCCGTCGACTTCAAGGTACTCGAGATGGGAGAGAGGGAGATGCCACCACTCATCCTTGGCAGGCCTTTCCTCAAGACCGTGGGAGCTACTATTGATGTTGGTAAGGGGGAGATCATGTTTGACATCAACGGAGAAAGGAGTTCCTTCAAGTTTCGACCACGTCTCGAGGTATGTAATATGATTGAAGTTAAAAATGTTCCACCTCATCGTCGTGCTGTTAAGGAAGAACCAAGGGATAAGGAAGGGTTGAAGAAGAAGAAAGAGCTGAAGAAGAAGGATGTGAAGAAAATCAAGGAAGATGTTGCATCCGTTAAGACAAAGGAACAAAAGCAGCCTGTGAAGACCAAAAGGATGACTAAGCCGGAGGGTAAGCCCGTGCCCAAGATGATGTGGAAGTTGGTACCCAAGATTGCAACGCTTGCAAATAGCGTTGATCCGAAGTAATCAAGTGTAGAAGTCTAGCCATGGACTATAAACGAAGCGCTAGGCGGGAGGCAACCCGTTTCGTCGAGTCAAGAATAAGCTACCGGGAGGACAACCCAATTCCAGGTTTTTCAAGTCTTTTTAAATAATTCAGTTTTGAATTTTACTACACAAAGACATTAGACTTAGAAGTGGTTGAACAATATTAGAGACATAATTCTTGGTTGAATAATTTGTTTGGATCATAAACCCTTCACATGAACCCTCCTATGTGTTTGTTTGCTTCTTTTCGAGAAACCACAACCAAATAAATTAAAAGCCTAACTCAACCATTCATCCTCTTTATGATGTTGTGGTTGACTTGTTTTTCATGCTAAAAACACACAAGTAGAGCCACGACTTGTACCTAGATGTTATTTAAATTTCAGCACGTGGTAGGACTCGCGTAAACCTAGAAACCAAACTTTCGGTTGGTTTAAAAATCTTTATCCTTGGTTTCTCTAAGATTAGAATTTTTCTAAGCCTCATTCAATTTAATTTTATTCAAAATCTCTCTAATTTAGCCAAAATTAGAACCTAAACCTATGCCCCCATGATCAAGTCGGGAAAAGTTTGCTCTCAACCAATGAAGGCAAACTATACCGGTGAGACCGATATCAATGTAGTCGAAAAATATTTTTCGACTTACATTTGTTTTTAATGGTTTAAAAACTTCTCTAAATTATGCTTGAGCTTTCCCATAGCTCTGAAAACAATTTTAATTTTCGAAATTAGAGGAGTGCTCAACCTTAAACATGCTTAGAGGGAGGCAATCTAGTTAAGTTAATCATGCATGCACCATAATACATCATTGGATACCCTTTCAACAACTTTCATCAAGACCACATGCAAAGGACAAGCATGGGTGCGCAGCAAGCATGACTTTGCAGGAAATTCATGGTGGCATGTGAAGCAAGTGGAGCAAGGGAGCATGGACATGACTCAAAGCATGAAGCATCAAGTGGAAGGACCAATAATGCAAGAAAAGGAGTGGACGAGAACGTTTGGGCGGTGGAACTCGTGGAGCACGCGGGAAAGAAAATCATGAAGGGGAAATGATCATGCTGGGAGAAAGAACCGAGCTAGGGGGGTCGAACCACCCCAGGTCGGTCGGCCCAGGCCGGCCGGCCTGGCCTATAAATGGTGCCCCCCGGCGCCGGTCTTCTGCAAGCGCCCTCTCCTTCCTTTGTTTATGTGCTCAAGTTTTTGTGCCCAGAACCATCATAGACATAGCCATCCTTCCCAAGCTTGATAGATCAAACAATTCATACCCTTAATCCACTCGAAGTCCACATTCCGAAGTAATTTTTGAAGTGCCCAGTTACCAGTTGAGACTTGGAATTTTTGTAGAGAGAAGAGTGCTGCAATCATGTGGAAGAAAACCACGAGTCTCTTCACCAAGAAGAAGGGGTCGTCGTCGTCCAAGCCATCTTCGACGACGTCTTCGAGGAGGCACTCGGTTTCCGAGTCTCCTCGGAGCATGGAGGTAGATACGACACCGCCAAGGAGGAACGACACTCTCCTCCTTGGTGGTATGAGAGCTACAAGGAGCATGTCCATGAGGTTTACCAAACCTCAAGGGCGTATGGAGGAGCCGCCCATCCCACCTCGTAGATCGACCCGTTCATCTGTTCCACATCCATACACTCCGCGATACTCCACATATGGCTTCATCATTTTGTCGGAGAAGGAGGAGAAGAAACTCTTTTGCCTTGAGAAGAGGCTTGTGGCAAACGTCGATTTCGACGATCAAGCTCTCAACTCATTGGGTTTTGGCACGGACATATACTATATATTGGGGCACCTTGGATGGGTTAAATTCTCCAACGGGGTGTCGGCAAATACCCACAAGAAGTTTGCCTTGAAAATTTTGATGACTATGGCGCCCATTCTTGACGAGGGGGTGCCAAGTTTATCATTTCGTTTGGAGGGAATTCAGCAAGTAGTTCCCTATGAGCAAATTAGGGAGCTACTTGGGTTTCAAAAGGGAGCTTCGGATAAAGTTGACGTGCCAGATGGCATGTTGGATGGATTTTGGAATTTAATCTCCGGAGAAGCCCACTAACAACGAAATTCCATCCGGAACCCCATCATCCAAGTATTCCACTCATGGATGTGTAAGAGGATTATGGGGAGGATGAGGGAGGCGAAGGTGACCGACACAGAGTTGAATTGGCTCTACTCGGCATTAATTGCCAGGCAGTCGATAGACCCCTCATACCTTATGATCAACCGATGGTGTTGCGAGGCAACATCGGGATCAGGAGATATTGGTTCGGGGTGCTACCTCTCTATGTTGGCCATCTCCTTGAGGCCGAGAATTACAAGAAATCCCGAACATCTTTTGTCGGGACCTCTCTCGAATATGAATACTTGAAGCAAGGAAAGTATATTACAAGAAATCCCGACCATCTTTCATGTGGCCAAAGTGAACTTACCCTTTCCGGAGCTAAGACTTAGACTCTTCATTCAAGGGAAGGAAGATTGGTTGGAGGAAGGAATCCTTGTGCCGGCAAAGAAGAATAAAAGAGGAAGAATTATAGAGGAAGGGTCCTCTTCGGTGCAAGAGGGTGGTGCACAACAAAACTATGTGCCACCGTTTGGAGGAATCCCTACTCCGTCGAGTTATTACGGAGGGCCAACAATGCAAGCATAGGGGAGTGGTCCAGCCATGACCCCCACAAAATTATGTGGTGCCTGACGTAACCATTGAGGAGCCCTATACGCAATACCACAAACCACAACAAAGCATGGCCATAATTGGAGGGTATGCTGCGAGAAACATGCAAAACGTCGGAGCCATCTAATCCAACGCGGCTCAACTTAGTGAGGGCAATGCAAATATTGCCTATGAGCTTGGGCGCCTTCACCTAGTACCACCAGATCAATTCGTTGGAGGGGATGTCCAAAACTACTTTGAGTAAGGGTACAACTACCAAGATCATCAATACCAACCGCCGGCGGAAGATTGAGAAGAAGGAGGAACTTTAGTTTTCTTTTATTTTCCCTTTTTTACAATTTTCAGCTTGTGTTTGCGTAGTATTTTCAGTTTTTATTTAAATTTCAGCAAGTGTGTTAGTTTATTTTCAGCATGTACTTTAATTTGTTTTAATCATGAATAAAGGCACCGCCTTGTTTTTACCTTTGGGAAAGTTACAAAATTTGTGCCATGATGATATGTGATTATAATTGCCAGTTTGGTTATCATTGTAATTGATTTATGCATGTTAAAGCTAGTGCTCTCTTAAAATGCAAATATGAATTTATCTAAATGCTAGCTTAATCTTACCAGAGTTTATGATTAAAAATAAAGACCCATGGTGTTTTATGTGCTCTCAAGTTTTAGATAGATTAAAGATGGTTTTTATTCTTAAAAGTAATGCTAACCTTGTCATGAATATCACTTGTGTGTTGCTCTACCTATCCAGAGACTTATATATATTAGAGTGCATAAACTTTAGTGTACAAGATTTATTCTTGGGTGAGTTATTGCAGGCCATGATTTCTCTGGCCCGAGACTAAGAAGCTGGTCATTCCGTTTTTGCGTATATATCTTATTGCTAGCCTCTTATTTGTGCATTGTGTATCCCCACATCGGAGATCTCACAAACCTCGCCGGATATCCACCCTTAAAACCAAACATCATCTATTGTTATTACCTCCTTGTCCACAACCTATCATTGAGGATGGATCATCAATTCAAGGAAGATCGCAAGACGGTGCTAACATTGAATATTTCAAGTATCTCTCCGAAGGAAAAGTATTTCTAGTACCTACCTTATCTTTATCACCTCTTTGCCTGAGGACGAGCAAACGTCTGAGCATAGGGGTGGAGGTAGGTACAATGTAATTTTAGAGTTCAAGAGGAGCAAATAAAAAAAATTTTAAGAGAAAAAATGAGAAAAAAGAAAGAAAGAAATAAATATGAGTATGAGAAAAAGAAAAAATATGAATATGTGTAAAAATAAAAATAAAGTGAACTCCCTCGTTCTCTAAAGTGCATTAGGAATTTCAAGGTTTCAAGATTAAAAGATCCATACTCATTTTCCAACCATGTGCATTCCGATAACCAGGATTTCCTTTGTGCCTCGAGATCACTCTTTGCCATTTGCACATGTCCACCTATCTCAAGTATGTGTATTTTTCTCTTTCCCCTCCTTGATATAACATTATTTTCCAATGACCTTTTTGACGTGTCCCGGTAAGACCATGAGAAGCTTGTATTGTTTTGACAACATCTCATTTTAATATCTTGGTAGGATTAAACTTTCCCATAAAGCTCCATATAAAGCCTACCACATATATATGTTATGAGAGGGAAAGGAGTAGAATAAATAGGCTTGAGAGACAAGTGAGATGAGAGATCATGAGCAATATGCAAGATGATTCAAATTTGTGAACTTGGTTTAGCTCTTTTTCATCTCGTTCTTTATTTCAAAATTTCTGAGATCTATTTAAACTTTGGAGCATTTTAATACTTGTGGGATAAGCTTAATTAATAATCTACCCTCCGTAGGGATGAAGGCTAGTACATTATGAAACTTTAACAAATTAAATTTTGAGAGCATTATGTTTTCTCATGAATGATCAAGTGCAAGGTTTAAACAATGAAGGGCAACGATGATATCCATCGAAGGCTTACTTGAGATCGAGCAAGGTTTAAGCATGGGGGAGATGTTGACGGTGAAATTCCGTCAACCTAGCCATGAGTTTTATACTTTATCCATAGGTACTAACCCCCTTGGTATAACAAGTTCATTCGTGCATGTCGTTTTTGGAGTTTAGTGTTTATGCAGGGTTTTGACGTTGAAAGCAATACTTCCGGGATAAGTTCATCAAGCACCTTGACAAGACTTTGAAGCTCGATACAAGTCATGCGATGAAGTAAACTTGACTTCAAGAAGCCCAGGGACCTAACCCGAGAAGATGACAAACTCCGGGGACCTAGCCAGAAAAGTGCTGAATCTTGCGGGACAAGGAGCTACATCCAACTTGGAGAGAAACTGACAACAAGGGCCCACATGCACAAGGGGGAAGGATCTAGAAGACTCCGGAACCGATGTAGGGCAAAGGAGGCAGGCAACTGGGCCGGGATGGGCCTAGGCTGGTCGGCCCAGGCCATTCTAGGGCCCGGTCGCCTCCCCCTTTGACCTAGCCGCCATTCGGGCTATTTATAGCCCCGGGATCGAGAGCCACGCATCATTCCATTCGTTATCGGCCGCCGAGGAGCAGAGAAGAAAGGGACACCATCTCGGAGAGGACAGGGTCGAGCTAGTTGACTAGGGTCTCCCTAGTCGACGTGGGAACCTTGCAAGGAAGACCACGTCGGAGTTTCCGGAGCTAGAAGCAAGATCAAGGGAGGATCCCGGTGGTGATCTTGTTCATTTATCATTGTACTAGTTGAATTATCAAGTTGAATCTGATCTCTAGAGATCAAGTGTTTCTCCGAAGTCTTCGTTTTCGATCGGCTTTACTTATCTTAGATCTATTCTTGAGATAGATCACATAGGGTGTTCTTGTAGCCATGGTGGCTAGAGGTGCATGCCTGACCTTCCGAAATATCTCGAATTGTCCTCAGACTCGCCCTAGACTACCCGCATGAATAGGAGTGCGTTGTGATAGAACGGTGGCTCTGAAAGGCGGGCGTTTTCGGAGTCGGATGGGAAACCGCGGTTTATAGAGGCTTCTAATGATATTAAACTTTCTACTTCTTCTTTTGCTTGGAACCTCAACAAAAGGCTTGACCCGATCTCTCTAGATCGGTTTATCTACCCCCTATATCTTTGCTACCTCCGGTCTTTAGTAGATTATATTCGTGTTTGATGTTCTCTGACTAGATGCATTAGGGTTTCACCTTTCGAAGATTGAAGTTACTTTGCATTACTAGATCATCTCTTATATTCGATACCTTGGGTTCACCACTCGAGGGAAGAAGGGTCCCTTGACTACGACGGGAGACTTGTCCGCTTGCAAGTCTAAATGAACTTTGATACAACTATTAACTTTCAACATCCGCAGTGACTCCCTCGCCCAGTCGCCCTCCCTTGCTTTCTCCACTGCTTCTTCCATAAGCTTATCATCTTTTTCTTTACCTCTTCTTCCTCCTCGCGATTCACCACTACAAATCTTTGGTCACAGAGAGAAGGAGGAGATTGCACGAGGAGTCCACCGCCGTCGAAGCGGGGACGAAGGGAGGACGATGACGATGAAAGCCGCAGTCGGAAGAAGTTGGAGAAGGGGAAGGAGTTGGCGGCCAAGGATGCCGACGAGGAACCGCTCTTCGACGACAATAAGTTCGCAGCTGAGCTGCTCAGTGAAGGACCGATACGGCGAACCAGAGAGGGGGGGAGTGAATGGGAGCCGATAAAAATTCTTCTCGAAGGAGATGGAAACTCCTACAAGATGAACACGGCTTCCAACACACGTCTCCGACTCACTACCCAAGTTGGCCAAGCCCACGTAGCCACTGGAGTGCCACTGGACCTAGGAACCAACACACACACCCTTCCGACCCGAGAACGCAGCGGAACACCAAACCTCGAGTCTTGAGACCCACACGGAGTCGACCGGTGAGCACCACGGGCCGACCGGTCCCCGCCGGTGAAACTGAGCAACTTTCACTAAGTGGCTCTACACCGGTCAGACCGGTGAGACACACCGGTCGACCGATCGCGGCTACCGAAAGCCCCCAAGGCACCAAACAAAGCCAACCGACCACCAACCGACCCAAACTCGAAACAGCAGCACCACGGGAAAACAGCGAACACGCCAAGACGTTCACCCGAGCAAATCCCACCGAGGGTTGCACCGGTCAGACCGGTCAAGAGCACCGGACAGACCGGTGTAGCCTGGGCAGCTCGGGATGAACAACACCCGCGGGTCAACTCCCCCAAATCCAAACCTCGATCTCCCGAATCGCTCCAAGGACTTGAACAAGACTTTGGGGATATTAGGAACAACTCATGAGGAGTCCATAGACAAGTTTAATCCCACCAAAACTCGTCCAAAAAGGAGGAATCAAGGAAATCCCGCCAAGAGCACTTCCAACCCAAGAACTCAAGAAACCCAAAAATTGAGCACCTTTACTCACGGATTTGGGACGGGAATCACAGCCCAAAGAACCACGAAGGGTTCCCACAAATTTCCCCCATCAAATCCCCAAGAGAAAGGTCCCGAAAACAACCCAAAGAAATCACTAAGAGAGGGCTCCGAAAATCACCACCAAGAACAACCGGGGAAAACACATCCAAACCTTGAGGAACCACGCCGAATCATCTATACATGAAACAAAGGTTCATACAAGGTCTAGCAAGCCGCCCGATCATCCATCCCTCTCAACAATATCTCTCCATGAAGCTCTCTTGCTAGTCCTATGGAAATCCTAAGGAAAATAGGGAAAAAATGAGCTAGGGTTCCAAGAGTTGGCTGCCATCCTCTCACCTCTTGGGTTATATGGAGGCAACCGAAAGTCTAAAATACCCTTCTCTAACAACTAGGGATACAAGCCCCTTAAGGGAGGATTTGGAAGTCTTCATGTCTTCACCATCGGACGGATGCCCGGCGACCGCACCCTGCGTAGCCTCGACGCAAGTCATGCGATCCCGACGTGTGTCCTCCGCTTCGAAGTCTCCGGACTGCGTCGTCGCACACCGGTCTAGCGCTGCTGCAGCTCCGTCTTCGGTTATTCGGTCTTAGCTTCGTGGATCAACCAAGGAACCCAGTGGTTTTCTGGTGAACCACCAGAAACCCCGCGAACTCGGTGTAGCCTCCGCCAATCTCCACTCATGACTCGGCTCCCACGTAGTCCCGGCTCGACCTTGGTTTTGAGGCTCAACCAAGAAACCGTCCATGACTTCATCTTGTGCGTTCGTGCCACCATGCGGCCCGCACTTGACCCCCGCCGGCCACGGGTCCCTTGAACGAAGCCTACTTGTCTTCTCCACACCCGTAGGCCTCACCGGCGACGACCTTTCGCGCTTGTTCTTCACCTGCACCAACACCAGTCAAGCCGCAACCTGCACCTGCAATACTTAGCCAAGAATCAGTCCACACAACGTTGTCAATCACTCATCACACAAAGAAGCGACCATCCACCGGTCCTCGAACCACACATGGTCCTCAATCTCCCCCTTGATGAGTGCATTGACAACACCCACACAAAAGTAACAAGAGAGAAAAGAAAAGAAAAGAAATGAACAAAAAGAAACTCCAACAAGCGATCGAAAGCCAAACAAAGGAAAAAAGCAAGATGACTTGAAGAAGACAAGTCTCGCACCCCTTAGGCAAGGGCAACGGCTCGACACATCCGAAACAAAAACCAAGCTCAAACAAAGAGCGCAAACCACCAAAACAAAGCTCGAACAACCACAAAGAGCTCCCCCTGCACACATGCAAGCTCCCCCTGAACGAATGCACCTCCTCCTGGACGAATGCATGCAAACCAGCAACTTCAGCTCACACCGGTCAGACCGGTCATCACCCCCGGTCAGACCGGTGCCTAAGATGTGCACAGGAATAGCACTCACACCGGTCAGACCGGTGACCTTGACCGGTCAGACCGGTGCACAACAGAGCCCAGAATTGGCTCGAAACCACCTGAAAACCTTCTAAATGCGCCCATCAAGCCATTTCAAGCTCAAACTTCTCCCCCTTGTTGGCAATGCATGAATCAAGCCAAAAATGCAAAACTTTCAACCTAGAGCTTCTCAAATAGACAATATTCAACAAAGAATGCTACACATGTCCAAATGAGCAAGTGAGATACTCTACGGCTTCGTATCAATCTCAACTACATGATCACCAAGTTTCACAACCATTGGACGAAGCTAAGATGGATTTTGGCAATTTTGCGAAAAACTTGCCTCTCATGAGCAAAGTCCTAAACATGATCAAAGCATATCAAAAATGGAAAAGCCACACAAACTTCATGCTGGGACATCCATTCTAATCATAAGACCATCACAAACACCCACAAGCACCTCATGTCATGTCAAAGCCACCGAGCCATGTGCCTACTTCTATGTATGAGACTTCTCATTGGTAGGCATCATGCAATGGTTTAGCACCCAAAGCAAATTAAATTCAGCACATATGACATGGCAGCATGTTTTCCAAGCATTTTTCATTTCATTTTCAGATTTATAAATGGTACATGAAATGTCTTTGCGACAAAAAGGAACTTATGCCCCTCCATCAGATAAAGCAAGAGGGCTAAACATTCATGATGGCAAATAAGCCTTTGGCCCCATATGATCAAAAAACTAGCTATCCAAGCACAAATTAAGCATAACCAAGCCACTAAAACATGTCATGATCATATAAAGGCATTTACACATGAGAGAGCATACATGTGACATTTTTCAAATACATAGCCATCAACCATGGATTATTCATCGAGATCATCAAGAGCTAAGCCAAACTAACCATAGCGTACCAAACAAGCTCACGAAGACATATATCTCATTCCATGGTGAACAGTGTATATAAGAGAAGCTTTTCCTATCCAATGCATATGATACAAAATGCATGCAATCGAAGATACAAGGATGCCTATACATCAAGTTACATATGCTATCCCAAATGCAAGAAATGCACAAAGGAAACTATACATATGATACAACGGAGCTCCCACACACAAAGCTCACAAACCACCGGCTCCTCGAGGGGAGGCATACAAAGCTCACCCTACACACATGAGATAGAGAAGGAGCAAAACAAACCAAGTGGCTTGACCAAGGTCACACACTCGAAGGTCACAAATACACTTACCTTTATCATTTCTTCACAATTCCCTCATCCTTGTCCACCATCCCCGAAAGTGATGTACCTCCATGTCACCACCGGGATATGAAGCCGAAGAACCACCCCCGATATCAACCAAATGTTCTCCGGGCCTCCCACCTGCAACTCAAAACCAAGAGTGAGAACGAGCAAATGACACAACACTGGGGTTAGTCCCAAAGGTGTAAAACCAGTGTTGGGCCATTTCCTCAAAAGTGGGGTTAGCAACATCTATCCTACCGCGCCTATCAAAACTGTGATCCATCCTATCAAACCTATCAAACCTGGAACCACCATGGGAAAACCACTCCCGTCCCATTGGAGGAGTACGACTACCATGATAGGAAAAGCATGGTCCGTAGCCCCTCTGAGACTCAAAGCTGCGACCTCTCCCAAACTCGTATTGATCACGAGGTGGAGAACGTCCAGCAAACTCACCACCTGCAAGCTCTCCAAACCAACCACCATAACCACGACCTCCTGCAACAAGCCGAGACTCATCACGAGCAAGAAAACCGAACTAGTCCCCCTGCTGCCTCCAAACCGGTCTGACCGGTTTCATACGAGGCAACCTTACGCACAAAACCCTTTCCCTTGGGCAGTGGCATACGAGGCTCAGGCACACCATGAGAAGGGTGGTACCTGTCCTTGTTTGCCCACTCCTTACCCATTCTCGCCTCTCTCCTTCTCTTGTAGCAAAACTCTCTCTTGTGACCATCCTACACCATGAGAAGGGTGGTACCTGTCCTTGTTTGCCCACTCCTTACCCATTCTCGCCTCTCTCCTTCTCTTGTAGCAAAACTCTCTCTTGTGAGCATCCTTTCCACAAAACTCACAATGGAAACAGATTGGTTTGGGCTTAGGCTTGGGGTGAGACTCTTCACACGGCTTCTCACTAGGTTTCTCACTAGGCTTTTCACTTGCCTTCTCACTCAGTTTTTCTCTCGGTTGGTTTGGCTTGGATGCAAACTTGCCTTTGGGTGTGGGTTGTGGTGGAACTGAAACCTTCCCAAATTTCCCTTCTCTCTCACAACTGCCCTCACCAACCTTATCCAATCCCAAAGCCCAACCATCAAAGCGCTTACAGCTAGCAATCATCATACCAAGCTGAGGTTCTTGACTCGACAACCAACTCAGCGCTTCACGCAACTTATCATTCTCATCTTGCAAGCGACCAACACATTTTGCAAGATCCAAATTCTTCATAGCATGCAACTCACATGTAGAACAAGAAGTAGGAATAGGCACTTTCAAATCAGCCTCAAGCGAAACAATGCGAGAACGAAGCTCAACAATTTTCTCATGCAAACCAGGGCAAGAAGTGCAAGCACCAAGCAAAGTGGGTCTATATTGTAGCTCAGCCAACTCAACCCTAAGCACATCTCGTTCCTCACACTTGGAGGCATACTTCTCCCTTTGATCAGTCAAGTCAGCTAGGAAAGCAGAGCAATCAGCACAATCATTCTCATCAGAAACAACAGGACTAGCCTTAAGAGAATCAATTTCAAGCTTGCTATCAAGGACCTGAGTTTCTAGCTCAGCCACTCTAGTCCTAGCATCCTCGAGCAAAGATCTAAGCTCCTTCCTAAGCTTCTTAGCCTCTCTAAGCATGTGATCGCGATTATCAAGCAAGTCAACCAACTCGTCATTCTCCTTGCGTAAGGAAGAGAGCTCATCACATACCTCATCCTCGGAATCCAAGTCCGAGGCGTCCTTCTGGCTTCTCTTGCTACTCGAACAGCCATGCCACAGAAGTCATCCTTGAGGCTTACCGTCACACAGAGGCCGTTGAGATACTTGCCGAGGTTCTTCTTCTTCTTTTTCTTCTTCTTCTTGTCATCCTCTTCGTCTTCATCACTCGAGCTTGAAGACGTGTCCTCGAAATCGGACTCAATGTCGCTCGATCTCTTCATCTTCTCTCGAGACCGAGCCTTCTTCCCATGCTCATGATCCTTCTTCTTGAACATCTTCCTCTTGTCCATGAACTTGTGCTTGTCGTGATTGTTCACCTTCGGACACTCGGCAAAATATTGTCCAGTCTTGCCGCACTTGAAGCATGTCCTCGTGTTCCTCCTCATGTTCACTCGGTTCTCGTGCAGCCTCTCGAACCGCCCTCGTCGAGAGCGCCGACTCGTCCTCTCCAAGCACGTCGAACTCCTCATCTGGCATAGACATCAAAGAGGACAAAGAGAACATCCTGGTGGATGGGTTAGTGTTAGCCTTTCCATTTGAACCACCGATGAGGGCGAGACTATGAGAGTCAGTCGGGCCCTCGATCTTGGCATCCACCTGAGCCGACTTGAGCTTCGAGAACAGCTCGTTCACCGTCAGAGTGTCATACTTCTCTGACTCCACAATGGCCTCGAACTTTCCGCCCCAAATCGTACGATCCAAAGAGTGTAAGAGCTTGACCGCTCTATCATGATCATCGTACGGGAGCACGTCCACATTGGCCCTCATGTTGTTCACAACCACCGTGAACCTCTGAAACAAGGCATCGATGGACTCACCGGGGAGATGAGTGAAGTTCTCGTACTCTCTCCGGTAGGTCGCATACATCCGTGCCTGAACCTGGGCATTCCCAACATGAGCCTCCTTTAACACCGTCCAAATTCTACAAGCTAAGTGCTCGGTGTGCACCCGATCGAACTCAGGCTGACACAAAGCACGAAACAAGTAGTCGACCGCCTTATTGTTGGCGTCGAATCTGTCCCTCGATCCTGGAGCGAGGAAGTCCATCGGCTGGACGTAGCCTGTGTCCACCGTGACATCCCAAAGGATCTGACCCTTTCCGCGGAGAAACGCACCCATCCGCTTGCTCCACATCTGGTAGTTCTTGCCATCGAAGTGTGGAGGACCCGAACCCCGTTCCTGGTATGCCATCCTTGGATCTTAGACTGGTTAGAGTCAACAAAGACCCGAACCGGCTCTGATACCACTTGAAGGACCGATACAGCGAACCAGAGAGGGGGGGGGGAGTGAATGGGAGCCGATAAAAATTCTTCTCGAAGGAGAGGGAAACTCCTACAAGATGAACACGGCTTCCAACACACGTCTCCGACTCAGTACACAAGTTGGTCGAGCCCACGTAGCCACTGGAGTGCCACTGGACCTAGGAACCAACACACAAACCCTTCCGACCCGAGAACGCAGCGGAACACCAAACCTCGAGTCTTGAGACCCACACAGGTCAGACCGCTGAGCACCACCGGTCAGACCGGTCCCTGCTGGTGAAACTGAGCAACTTTCACTAAGTGGATCTACACCGGTCAGACCGGTGAGACACACCGGTCAGACCGATCGCAGCCTGAAAGCCCCCAAGGCACCAAACAGGCCAACCGACCACCAAACTGACCCAAACACGAAACAGCAGCACCACGGGAAAACAGCGAACACGCCAAGACGTTCACCCGAGCAAATCCCACCGAGGGTTGCACCGGTCAGACCGGTCAAGAGCACCGGACAGACCGGTGTAGCCTGGGCAGCTCGGGATGAACAACACCCGCGGGTCAACTCCTCCAAATCCAAACCTCGATCTCCCGAATCGCTCCAAGGACTTGAACAAGACTTTGGGGATATTAGGAAAAACTCATGAGGAGTCCATAGCCAAGTTTAATCCCACCAAAACTCGTCAAAAAAGGAGGAATCAAGGAAATCCCGCCAAGAGCACTTCCAACCCAAGAACTCAAGAAACCCAAAAATCGAGCACCTTTACTCACGGATTTGGGAGGGGAATCACAGCCCAAAGAACCACGAAGGGTTCCCACAAATTTCCCCCATCAAATCCCCAAGAGAAAGGTCCCGAAAACAACCCAAAGAAATCACCAAGAGAGGGCTCCGAAAATCACCACCAAGAACAACCGGGGAAAACACATCCAAACCTTGAGGAACCACGCCGAATCATCTATACATGAAACAAAGGTTCATACAAGGTCTAGCAAGCCGCCCGATCATCCATCCCTCTCAACAAGATCTCTCCATGAGGCTCTCTTGCTAGTCTTATGGAAATCCTAAGGAAAATAGGAAGGAAAATGGGGAAACAAATGAGCTAGGGTTCCAAGAGTTGGCTGCCATCCTCTCACCTCTTGGGTTATATGGAGACAACCGAAAGTCTAAAATACCCTTCTTTAACAACTAGGGATACAAGCCCCTCAAGGGCGGATTTGGAAGTCTTCATGTCTTCACCATCGGACGGATGCCCGGCGACCGCACCCTGCATAGCCTCGACGCAAGCCATGCGATCCCGATGCGTGTCCTCCACTTCGAAGTCTCCGGACTGCGTCGTCGCACACCGGTCGGACCGGTGCTCCTCATCGGTCAGACCGGTACCCACCGGTCGACCGGTCGACCCACCGGCCGACCGGTCTCGGCACCGCTCGCAGCCTCCGTCTTCGGTTCTTTCGCCTTGGCTTTGTGGATCAACCAAGGAACCCGGTGGTTTTCTGGTGAACCACCGGAAACCCCGCGAACTCGGTGTAGCCTCCGCCAATCTCCACTCATGACTCGACTCCCACGTAGTCCCGGCTCGACCTTGGTTTTGAGGCTCAACCAAGAAACCGTCCATGACTTCATCTTGTTGTTCATGCCACCATGCGGCTCGCACTTGACCCCCGCCGGCCACCGGTCCCTCGAACGAAGCCTACTTGTCTTCTCCACACACCGGAGGCCTCACCGGTGACGACCTTTCGCGCTTGTTCTTCACCTGCACCAACACCAGTCAAGCCGCAACCTGCACCTGCAATACTTAGCCAAGAATCAGTCCACACAATGTTGTCAATCACTCATCACAGAAGGAAGCGACCATCCACCGGTCCTCGAACCACACATGGTCCTCACTCAGGAGCGCCTTCAGAAAGCTTCAAGGTGCTGGTGAGGCCTTCGAGATCAAAGCGCATCATGATGTGTACAAGGACCCGACCTTGAAGGGTCTCTCCTTCAGGATCCACGCGTTGGCTGAGAAGCTCAAGAACCTCCCCGTGGTCAAGTGGGCGGCCCGCCGCCACTTCTTCGACGACAGCGGCTCCGACGGTAGCCACAGCGACGACGGTAGCCACGACAACGACGGCGGCGACAACGGCAGCCACGGCGGTGACGGCGGGACTCCGACTAATTGATAAACTCCTCTACCAATTAGTAACAATAATGTTTGTGTGCTTTTGTGTCTTCGTCCGGTTCTTGGACATGAACTGCTTAGTTAATTAGCTTGGTTGTTAGATTTTGTATGTCATGAACTTGATCTAATATACGCGAGTAGAGATCCAACCGCGTTGTGATGAACTGTGTTCTATTGTGATTAACTGGAGATCTGTTGTGATGAATTAGATCTTATTAGAGTAGTCATTGTCGACACAGGTTAGCCTGCTGACGCTGACGTGTGGGCCAGTGTCATTGGTGACGATGGTTATTGACCCCGGATCGCATTTGTTGGCAGTTGGGTCCGGGCGGGCAAGCAACGGTTATCTTTTTTATATTGGCTGGTGACGCTGACGCGTGGGACTGTCACAATTTTTTTTGGAATGCAACTTGCTTCCCTGAATTATTAGAGCCCATAAAACAGCACCTAAAAAATTATAAAAATACGAACAATTCGTATTTGGACATTCAGTATTTGAATAAAATACCAATAGTCAAACTTGTGTGCCCAAAATTTATATATTTCAGTTTTACATCCCATGGTAATTATATAATAATTCTAATAACATCAAATTTGCTCTAAAAAATCTACAAATTGAATTGGCAACGTAATTTGGGTACCTAACTTTTCTTCGAAATTTCAAGTGGTATCGATGAAGGAATAATATACTTGTGTACAAATGTCTTCATCTCTCACATAATGTTCCAGAATGTTTGCTTGAACATTGAAGTTATCCACACTTTGCAACATGTTCGAACTCATATGCATTTGAAAACTTAACAAAACCTTGTGTTCACCTTAATCTTACGAAATGTAAAGTTCCATCTCTAATGGTTGTGTAAAACAAATATTATTTGTATGTTGTACTTACAAAAAACAAAATAAGGCATACAAACATCATTCAACAAACGGAATGTACACTAAACAATGAAATTAATGAATAGATGGTGATTTTAGAAAGATTTAAATAAAAGGATCAAATTTGGACTAATAATGACGAAGAAATACTTGTTG
Source organism: Cenchrus americanus (assembly GCA_947561735.1). NCBI lineage: Eukaryota > Viridiplantae > Streptophyta > Magnoliopsida > Poales > Poaceae > Cenchrus > Cenchrus americanus. The sequence continues at coordinate 154,766,086 of OX387242.1, read as the reverse complement.
CAACATTTGATTGCAGATTAAAAGGAGAAATGGGAACTGTTTTTCATTTGAATAGAATTGGGCCCCATAGTCATTAGTGACGCGGGGCTGATAACCCGTGTTGGATTTGCTGCTCTCCCAATATTTTACATAGATAATTCGAGCATCACACAAAAGCTAATCTACTACTGATTTCCTATTCTCTGTTCGAACTTCACCATTTCGCAGTGCAGCCTACAGTCTTCGCTACAAAACAGAGAAATTCGAAGCCATCTTTTTTCCACGCCGCAGCCCACGCCGGTGCCTGCGCACGGCTGATCACCGCGCACTTGTGCCAGAGGCGGCAGCGGTTCACCCCAAATGCGCCAAGTCGAGTAGTGGAGCGCACGCGCGGCCTTCTCGCGCAAAGGCAGACACCCCTTGTTGCTGAGCCATCTCGACGACGTCGCACTGCCGCCGCCCGCGACCCGCCTCATGTACCCCATCGTGGTGTCGTTGGCGGCGGCACCGCCATTGTCTATGTTGAGCAAGATGGTGTATAGATAGGCCGCCGCATGTTGCCCACCCTCGGCGGCATGCCGGAGATCATTGTATCCCCTGTGTTCGATGAAGAAGGCTTTGATTCTGGAGAGGAAACAAGCCTCCGGATTCCCGAGACCGCTCAGCATTGCAAGGAATGCTTTGTAAGTGGTGGGCCGACGTCGCCGTGGATGCACACGCGGTGCAAGGTCGAGCAAGTACCGCGTAGGCTGCGGAGGTCAGCCAAGGGCCGCAATCTCAATGCAGAGGTCTTGAGGGAGGCCCAACAGCGGTGATGACGTCTGATGCCGCGTGCTTCTTCCCGGCATGCTATCCATCTCCGGCCGGGAATGGTGACGATAAGGAGTAGGCAGTTGCTGTTTTTCGCAGGTAGAGATGAAGGAGCAGGGGATCTAATTGTTTGGAAGGAGAAGAGACAGAAGATTTGTTTCCAAACACGGTTTAAGTATGCAATGGAGATGACGTTTGGCTAATCCGCATTGTCATTTAATTCTCCATTAGAAATGACGTTTGGCTAATCCGCGTAGATACGATGTTTCGTTACCATGCGTATCATTTAATTCTACATTGGAATCACTACCTCTGCAGCTCTACTCTCAGCCATTGACTGGCAATAGTTTCGCCATTGACCGTCTTGGGAACCTCTTCCCGTTTCTTGTGCTCTGGATCGCTTATCTCTTCCTCTCTTTTTTTGGAGATGATGACTACATTGGATGTTTGGATGGAGGTGTTAGTGTTAGTTTGTAGGAAACTAACACCAAAACTAACACTTTGGAGCCAAACACATGTGTTAATTTGGAGGTGTTAAAAACTACCACTAACAGTAACATTAATATCTACCATCCAAACACAGTCATTGGAGACGATGTTTGCTTACTCCGCGTATCATTGAATTCTACATTGGATAACTACCTGTGCAGCTCTGCTCTCAGCCATTGACTAGTAATAGTTTCCCGGCCGTCTTGTAACACCCGAAAATTCCATCACAATAAATATTGCTAGAAACAAGGCTTAGTTTTTATTTTCTAAGGATTTAATAAATTTGAATAAATAAATTTGCCTTTAATTAAATTAAACAACATTTAATAATTAGAAACACTCAAGTGTTTGTGCATCATGTTGAAATGCATGAGTTTTGGTTGTGGTGTGGTTTTAAAAGTCTTAAAAAACATTTGTGAAAAAGCCCTTAAAATAATTGTGAAAAAGTTTGTGAAAATTTGTGTAAAAAGTTTGAATTTAAAAATGTTTGAAAAGTTGTTTAAAAAGGTTTTTGAAAAGTCTTTAAAATAGTTGGAGAAAGTTGTGTAAAAGATTTGAATTTAAAAGTGTTGAAAAGATTGGTTTGAAAAGGATTTGAAAAAAAGGAAAAAGAAAAAGAAAAAGAAAAAAACAAAACAAACCTTCCTCCCCAACCCCGCGGCCCACCTCCCCTCCCTCATTTCTGTTCCATCGCGGCCCGGCCCACTTATCCCGCGGCCCAGCGCTCTTTCCCTCTCTCCCTCTCACACAACCGCCGACAGGTGGGGCCCACCTGTCGGGGTCGTCCCCTACCTCTCGCCGCCCCTTCCTCCCCACGGCCGCGCCGCCTCCCGCGCCGCCGTCCCACCTCCCCCGCTCCCCCACGCCCGTCCGCCTCCTCCACTACGCCATTAAGGCACCGCCCCCACTCACCCACCGCCGCCTCACCCCTTCCTCTCCCCCGAAACCGCCGTGCACCGAGCCCGCCAGCATTCATTGCGCCGCCGCCAACGACCCCCGCCACCGCCCGCCGCCGTGCCCCCTCCCCTCCCCTCTTCACCTATAAAGCCCCCCCTCGAGCTCCCCGCATCTCCCGCACCCCTCCCTTCCTCTCCCCGCTCTCCACAGCACCGCCGCCGCGGAGCACCACCGCCACCGCCGCCCCTCGCCGCCGATCTCCTCCTACGGCCTCCCTCCCTCCTATTGAAGCCACCGGTGAGTTTCCTCTCCTTCTCCTCTTCCTCTCTATGCCCTCGCCATCGAAAATGGCGCACCGGAGCCTTATTCCGGCCATCTCCGGCAAGCCCCGCCGCCGCCGCCATCGCGCGCGCCGCCGCCGGCCGCCTCCCGCCGCCGCTGCCGCCTGTGTGGCATCTGGGCCGTCCGATCGCGGCGGGCGGTCCACATTAAAAGGGCCTCATAACCCCTTGATCGGTCCACCGTGGACCGGTGGACCGGGTCCACGGGCGCGGTCCACCGCTTGCGTCAGCACCGCGTCATGCCTGCGTCAGCACCATCCAATCACGATTCGCCACGTGGCGCCACCACAGTTCACCCGCAGGCCGCCCGGGCATTTTTGCAAAAAGAACCCTGCATTTTCCATAATTACAAATATACCCTTCCACCTATATAAAGCCTTTCAAGTAGGTCCTTATTTTTATGTTTTGAACCCTGAACTCCATAGTTTTCATGTTCAGCAGCCCATCCTTAACCTGTTACATGTTAGACCTCCTAGTTTCACACATAATTATGTTTAGGTCCCTGAAATCTTGCAGAAAACTCCATAAAATTCCTGATATTCACAATTTAGTCCCTGAATCTTGTTTCAGCCATATATTTTCCATCCTAGCTCTGTTTTACACGTTCTTGGTGTCCACGCGATCGTCTCTCCGAGCCCGTCATTTCTAAAAACTTGTTTTAGTCTTTTGGTAATGTTTGATGTATTGTTTTATTTATTGTATGTTTTCTTGCATGATCGTAGTCAACACACCGTTCGAGGAAGAACAAGTGCAGAGCTTTGCAGATAAGGAAAGTAGCTTATCGTTGGAGAAATGCAAGTGACCCTAACCACCCCTCTACCTATGCTTTAATCAAGAATACTATAAATTAATCGGAACATGGAGAACCACCCAGGAAAACAGTGCAACCACAGTCCACATGGCTCTGGCTTAGCCAATTAATTAGGTGTGTGATTGTATTGACGACCTTATCCGAAAGGAACACAGGGGGCTCCGGGTTGCGGGGGGTATAGCCCGGTTCTTTTGGGGTAGCAGCCTTTGCTAAGGTGCTGACCACTAGGGAGGGTTATGGTCCGCCCCGAGTCAGAATCGACGTGGGTTGTTGATGCTTTTGCATATCTTTGTAAAGGCTTCGTAGCGTCCCTATGCAATCACATCTCGGAAGTGTGGTATTGTGCCTGATCAGCACATGCGTGGTTGGGTTCAAAGTTCTTCGGAACTTTTACGCGAACTGTGGGGAAAGTGTGCAACCTCTCGCAGTGTAAAACCGATCGATCGGCCGTGCTCACGGTCAAGAGCGACTGGACCCTCACATGATTAATTGAACTTAAAGATGGATTAATATTGCTTTCCGGTTATTCCTGTGGCCTTGCTGAGTACCAACCATAAGTGTACTCATCCTTGCTTACGCTGTTCAGAGGAGAACCCTGGAGTGGAGTACTTCATCGACTACGAGGAGTTCTGAGGATGCGATCAACCAGTCAGAAGCCTGTGGAAGATGAAGATGGAGTCGCGTCTTCATCGTTATCGTTGTTCGTGTAAAGACCTTCGTGTCCACCATCGTGAGTGTAATAAAAGTTAATAAACCTTTTCTATACGTTTTGAGCAACGTCTTGTGATATTACACTCATGAGTCTATCATATGTGTGAAATTGTGATCCTGGCACACATATGAGTTGCATTCGGTTTTCTGCGGAAAATCGGGTGTGACAGAGTGGTATCAGAGCAATGCTGACTGTAGGACGCAGCCTCAGATAGAAATGGTCGATTTTAAGGACTCTTTTTCTAGGAAGCCCTTCTAGCATTCAAAATATCTTATTTACGCTAAAAAAATATACTTTATTATTTATTCTCTAACAAAATCAAATATTTTATCTTCTTCTACACTGAGTCTGATTCTTGTTCTTCCACCTTGAACTACCACCCGTGTTTTCTAGGATAGCTTCTTAAGTTGCCTACCCCTTTTGTTAGTTTCGTTTCGATAGAGCCGTTCTTGTGAGGACGTGCGATGTAAATGCTTGTTGATTGTAAACATGCATGATTTGGATCTTTGACTTGATTGGAATGTTTTTGTGGAGTGATGGCCACAAATACATCAATAAAATAACTAAAGTTAAAATTTGAATCTTAGCCCCTTTCTCTTCGTCTTTATCAATTCAACTTCTTTTCGGAAATACCTTTTCCCTAACAATCAAATGGTAAACACCAGGTTAGGAGTTGGACAGGATATTCCGCCCGTGATACGTGCACACATCGCCAATCAGCTGAATCAAGCTCCCTCCACCACACGAATTAGCTATGGATCCCACGATGCAGCAGTTCTTTATGGAATAGATGCAATTAATTCAGAACCTCACCGCCACTGTCCAGAATCTACAGGCACAGCAGAACCAACCGCCACCACAAGGACCTCTACCACCTCCACCACCAGTGAACAAGCATAGAGAGTTCATGATCCACAACCCGCCCACATACTCTCATTTTGTGGATCCCCTCGATGCCGATGATTGGCTCAAGACCATCAACAAGATGCTAAATATCACCCAAAGTAATGATCGTGAGAAGGTTTTGTATGCCTCTGGACGTCTGGAAGGTGCAGCATCTGATTGGTGGGATGCTTACACCGTCGCGCATGCTGCTGCCGACACCATTACCTGGCAGGAGTTCCAGGAAAGTTTTCGTACACATCACATCCCAGCTGGTGTGAAGAAGCTGAAGAAGAAGGAATTTTTAGCTCTAAAGCAAGGCAACATGACAGTTAGTGAGTATCTGGATCAGTTTACTCATTTGTCCCGCTATGCACCAGATGAAGTCAACACGGATGCTAAGAGACAAGAACGTTTTCTCGATGGTTTGATAGGGGCACTTAACTATCAGTTGCAGAGCCACACATTTCTTAACTTTCAGATGTTGCTGAATAAGGCTATAGGCTTGGAGAATAAACGCAAGGAACTTCGTGAACAGAAGCGCAAGTTTCAATCTCAGGGTCAGTCTAGCAGTAACACCCGCCCTTGTTACAACTCATCGCAAGACTCTCTGTTTCGTTCTAGCACACAAGGCAGAAATCATGGACAGAGTCAGTAGTATCGTTCATTTGAGGAACCCGAAGAATCCAACCCAATGACACCTCAGGCTCCAAATCCACATCATAACCGCTCAGGTGCACCAGTAAGGAACACTACTCTAGTTCACCCCAGTGGTTGCCTTAACTGCGGAGAATTAGGACACTATGCTAGTATTTGCCCTCAGCGCAATATGCAGACACCTCAGAGAGATAACAGAGGCCAACAGAACTATATGCATGGTAGGGTGAACCATGTGACAGCTGAAGAAGCTCAAGGAGACAAAGATGTTGTGCTTGGTACGTTCCTTATCAACTCTATACCTGCAACAGTTTTATTTGATTCCGGGGCATCACATTCCTTTATTACTGAACGATTCGTGACAAATCATGATGTACCCAGGAGTTCCTTGAAGTCACATTTGCTAATTAGTTCTCCAAACGGTGAAATGAAATCCACCTATCTATGCCCACAGGTCAATCTTAAGATCGGTGATCCTAACACCCAGTGGAATAGATGTGATCCTTGGTATGGATTGGTTAAGCAAGCATGATGGAATCATTTTGTGTGCCGAGAAGTCGGTGCTCTTAACTACCCCGCAAGGAGATAGGATTGAGTTTGCCACTACAAGCCCGAAGAAGAAGGAGAAGTGAACAAGCTCTGTGGTAGTAAACCGTCATCTTTTAAGACATCTTGTATCTCCTCCTCTTGTTTCCCCGATCCCTCCGAATCTCGGGACGAGATTCTTTTTAAGGGGGTAAGATTTGTAACACCCGAAAATTCCATCACAATAAAATATTGCTAGAAACAAGGCCTAGTTTTTATTTTCTAAGGATTTAATAAATTTGAATAAATAAATTTGCCTTTAATTAAATTAAACAACATTTAATAATTAGAATCACTCAAGTGTTTGTGCATCATGTTGAAATGCATGAGTTTTGGTTGTGGTGTGGTTTTAAAAGTCTTAAAAAAACATTTGTGAAAAAGTCCTTAAAATAATTGTGAAAAAGTTTGTGAAAATTTGTGTAAAAGGTTTGAATTTAAAAACGTTTGAAAAGTTGTTTAAAAAGGTTTTTGAAAAGTCTTTAAAATAGTTGGAGAAAGTTGTGTAAAAGATTTGAATTTAAAAGTGTTGAAAAGATTGGTTTTAAAAAGGATTTGAAAAAAAGGGAAAAAGAAAAAGAAAAAAAACAAAACAAACCTTCCTCCCCAACCCCGCGGCCCACCTCCCCTCCCTCATTTCTGTTCCATCGCGGCCCGGCCCACTTATCCCGCGGCCCGTCCGCCTCCTCCACTACGCCATTAAGGCACCGCCCCACTCACCCACCGCCGCCTCACCCCTTCCTCTCCCCCGAAACCACCGTGCACCGAGCCCGCCGGCATTAATGGCGCCGGCCACCACCGACCCCCGCCACCGCCTCGCCGTGCCCCCCTCCCCTCCCCTCTTCACCTATAAAGCCCCCCTCGAGCTCCTGCATCTCCCGCACCCCTCCCTTCCTCTCCCCGCTCTCCACAGCACCGCCGCCGCGGAGCACCGCCACCACCACCGCCCCTCACCGCCGATCTCCTCCTACGGCCTCCCTCCCTCCTCTTCAAGCCACCGGTGAGTTTCCTCTCATTCTCCTCTTCCTCTCCATGCCCTCGCCGTCGAAAACGGTGCACCGGAGCCTTATTCCAGCCATCTCCGGCGAGCCCCGCCGCCGCCGCCGCCGCACGCGCCGCCGCCGGCCGCCTCCCGCCGCCGCTGCCGCCTGTGTGGCATCTGGGCCGTCCGATCGCGGCGGGCGGTCCAGATTAAAAGGGCCTTATAACCCCTTGATCGGTCCACCGTGGACCGGTGGACCAGGTCCACGGGCTCGGTCCACCGCTTGCGTCAGCACCGTGTCATTCCTGCATCAGCACCATCCAATCACGATTCGCCACGTGGTGCCACCACAGTTCACCCGCAGGCCGCCCATGCATTTTTGCAAAAAGAACCCTGCATTTTCCATAATTACAAATATACCCTTCCACCTATATAAAGCCTTCCAAGCAGGTCCTTGTTTTTATCTTTTGAACCCTGAACTCCATAGTTTTCATGTTCAGCAGCCCATCCATAACCTTTTACATGTTAGACCTCCTAGTTTCACACATAATTATGTTTAGGTCCCTGAAATCTTGTAGAAAACTCCATAAAATTCCTGATATTCACAATTTAGTCCCTGAATCTTGTTTCAGCCATATCTTTTCCATCCTAGCTCTGTTTTACACGTTCTTGGTGTCCACGCGATCGTCTCTCCGAGCCCGTCATTTCTAAAACTTGTTTTAGTCTTTTGGTAATGTTTGATGTATTGTTTTATTTATTGTATGTTTTCTTGCATGATCGTAGCCAACGCGCCGTTCGAGGAAGAACAAGTGCAGAGCTTTGCAGATAAGGAAAGTAGCTTATCGTTGGAGAAAGGCAAGTGGCCCTAACCACCCTTCTACCTATGCTTTAATCAAGAATACTATAAATTAATCGGAACATGGAGAACCACATAGGAAAACAGTGCAACCACAGTCCACATGGCTCTGGCTTAGCCCGGTTCTTTTGGGGTAGCATCCTTTGCTAAGGTGATGACCACTAGGGAGGGTTATGGTCCGCCCTGAGCTGTAACTGTCGTGGGTTGTTGATCCTTTTGCATATCTTTGTAAAGGCTTCGTAGCGTCCCTATGCAATCACACCTCGGAAGTGTGGTATTGTGCTCCGACCAAAGACATGCGTGGTTGGGTTCAAAGTTCTTCGGAACTTTTACGCGAACCGTGGGGAAAGTGTGCAACCTCTCGCAGTGTAAACCGATCGATCGCCCGAGCTCACGGTCAAGAGCGGCCTGGACCCTCACATGATTAATTGAACTTAAAGATGGATTAATATTGCTTTCCGGTTATTCCTGTGGCCTTGCTGAGTACCAACCATAAGTGTACTCATCCTTGCTCACGCTGTTCAGAGGAGAACCCTGGAGTGGAGTACTTCATCGACTATGAGGAGTTCTGAGGATGCGATCAACCAGTCAGAAGCCTATGGAAGATGAAGATGGAGTCACGTCTTCATAGTTATCGTTGTTCGTGTAAAGACCTTCGTGTCTACCATCGTGAGTGTAATAAAAGTTAATAAACCTTTTCTATACATTTTGAGCAACATCTTGTGATATTACACTCATGAGTCTATCATATGTGTGAAATTGTGATCCTGGCACACATATGAGATGCATTCGGTTTTCTACGGAAAATCGGGTGTGACAAGTCTTGACCGTCTTGGGAACCTTCCCGGCCGTTTCTTTTCTCTTGATCTTAGCCCTTCCTTGTTTTTCTATAAAAAGGCACCGACGCCTTTCGGTCCTCCTCACTTCAAGTTGCTTCCTTCTTCTCTAGATCTAGATCTAGCTATATGGTTCGTTCTTTTGATACAATAAAGCGAGTCACTTGCTTCCTTCTTCTCTAGATCTTGGTCTAGCTATGGCGCAAAGAATAGATCTTGTAGGGCGCAACTTTTGCTTTTCTCTCTTCTTCCTCCTCCTCGATCTCTCAGTTGCTAGAAGAATTCTTGTGACAGGGGGTGATTGGGTTGCTCATCCCTCGAACACAGCTGCCAGAAGAATCCTTGTGACATACCCCTTGCTCGCTGCCGTGTCTGGGAAAGGTAGCCCAGAACCTCCTGGCATCAGGATGTACAAACCGACGGAAAGCTTGCTGCAGCTTTTCCATCACACTTGGGCTAACTTTTGCTGTCCCCTTCTCCTCCAGGAGGAGAGATTTTTTAGGGGACATGTTTCCACCCTCTCTGTATCTTTCTCTTGTGTTCACTTGGAAGATGAGGAAGCAACCAAAATCTGGATGGAGCATATCTCATTATTTTTCCTTGTAAGATGAGCATAATTATGGAAAGCTTCTGTCTTGCAAACCAAAATTAGGGTTGCTAGACAAAAGCTTTCTTTAATTAGTCATGCAAGGAATCAAGTCTCTAAGCCGTCAGCAGAAGTGGAGCTTGTTCAATGACCATGTGCAGCAAGATCGACGACCTGCGAGCAAGATCGATGTGTGTGTGTGATTTTGCATATCTCGTCATGAAGATAAGGCCGCATAGTAACCTTGTTCTGATGTATCAATGATCACTGTAATCTGTGTGTGTGTGATTTTGCATCTCAAGAGACATGCCTTTGTGAAATTATGCCAGACTGTTGGAGATGAACTCTTTTTTTACTTGGCATATCTGTTTAGAAGTTGGCAAAGCACAAGATTTGCCAAGTAAAATTTGGAAAACTCTTGGAGATGCTCTAATCCGTGTCTCTTTTGATGTAATCTGTTCGTGATTTCGCATATCTTCTTGCCAATAACAAAAGTCCTCATCTCTTGCTCGTAACAAAGGCGACGCTGGTTCGTTAGTCCTCGTCTCTTGCCCGTAACAAAGGCGACGCTGGTTCGTTAGTCATCGTCTCTTGCCCGTCACTGAACTGAAGCAGAATATAAAAAGAGTATATATAGTATCTTTGGTAGAATATATTACAAGCAGGATTCAAATTCCACCACATCCCATATATTACAAAAAGATTGAAATTCCACCAATACATTGAATCCTTTATATTATAAAACGGATTCCATTTCCACCAATAGACACATCCTCCGGCATTACAAAAAGGATTCAGCAGAAATCAGGCTTGCTTTTTCTTTCTTGATTTCTGTATATGGATTTTTTTCACTATGGTCGCTTCGCAAGTACGATGTTTTGTTAGTTCTGAAGAGTTGGGGCTTGTATGATGTGTCAAAGGATGGAATTTTGTCAAACTGGCTATATTCCTCCTCCTCAACAACATTTTCAATCCCCACAATCCTTTTTTTCCAAGGCATAACCACAGATCAGTTCTTCTTTGCAAGGTCAGGTACATAGAACACTTGCTCAACATCGTTGGCGAAGACAAACGGTTCGTTTTTGTAACCAAAGACCCAAAGATCAACACTAATATAACCATATTTGTCCTTGCTCACAGCTCTCTTACCATTGGTGACCCATCTACACGAAAACAAGGATACCTTCAATCCTACATAATCAAGCTCCCATATCTCCTCTTTTTGACCATAATATGTGTCTGTTTCCGTGTCATCATCATCGTCATGACTGTCGTCAACGACGACCCGTACACGCACACCACTATTTTGATAGACGCTCTTTATATCATAGGTCATGGTGTAGAACGTGTATCCATTGATATACATTACTTCGTATCTTGTAACAGTGAACAATGGCCCCGCTGCTAGATTCCTTATCTCATCGGTAATTACAGCATTATTGCTGCATGTCTCGACATTATCTCGGAGCCACCTGCTGAAACCTTGCATGCGCATCTTTGCAAGTCAAGCCCTACCACGGTTAGGGTTGTCTTCACATAGTTGTCGTTTGTGCTCATTGGAAAACGGTGTAATTAGGTGCAGCTGTTGTATCACGGTGAAATGAGCCTTTTCGAAGGCATCCACATCCGGAGTGACTGACCTTTCCCCATGGTCCCAACACCTGAAAGCCTACCTTCATGTCGTGAGCGAGGCACACCAATGGGGTTTTCTGAGTCCATATAACCCATGGCCCACTCCACTGCTTCGATGGTCTCGGAACCACGAACAATGGCTCCCTCCGGAAATAACCAGTTATGTACCAATGATTTCAGGAATCCATAGAACATCTCATATGGAAACATCTGATGAAGGTAAGATGGGCCAAGGAACCAGATTTCCCTCGCGAGGTGTGCTGTTAGATACAGCATGAGATCAAAGAATCACGGTGGGAAGGTAGCTTCAAGCAGGCATAGGGTCTCGAAATGCCTCCTCTCCAAGTCCAATAGTTTTTCCTCATCAATCACCTTCTGTTCTATTGCATTGAAGAATAAATCGCGAACCAGTTCTGTCTTGATACCTCTAAGTGCAACAGGAAGAAGAGCTGTCATCAACACATGGCAATCATGAGATTTCATCAAGTTGAAATTCATTTTCATGTCCTTCACTGACACTAGCCTCTTGAAGTTTGATGAGTATCTTGAAGGTACTTTCAAATCATGCAAAAACTAACAGAATCCTTTTCTTTCTGCTTTTGACAATGTGGTTGCAGCAACGGGAAGGTTTGTCCCCGTCTCTGTTTCCTCTACATAGAGCTCCGGCCTAATGCCCAGCTCTTTAAGATCCTCCCTTGCATTTTTATGATCTTTTCCTTTGGACTTCTGTTGTAGTAATGTTCCACAAGTAGCTTCACACACATTCTTCTTGACGTGCATGTTGTCAATCGAATGACGCACATCCAACATCGGCCAATACTCTAGCTCCCATAGAATTGATTTCTTGTTCCACGTTCCTTCTTCTTCTTCACCATCTCATTTCGTTCTTTTGCCAAGCCTTTTTTCACTCAGTTTGGGTAACTCCTTGATAGTTTTGATGTCCTAAACTTTCAAGTGGACCAGATCTTCAGTCACATGCAACAGCGCCTCTCGATTCTCCTTTTCCCCATTAAACTGACATTTCATGGCCCGGTATGGATGTTTCTTGCTGAGGAAATGACGATGCCCCATAAATACGTATTTCTTTGAATTTCTTAGCCATATTGTGCAAGTATCTTCCAAATAGTGTGGGCAAGCTGCACCTTTCCTTTTACTCTGGCCAGAGAGGTTACGCTGAGCCGGGTTGTCGTTGATGGTGGTAAGCAACATGCCATGCATTGTGAACTCCTCACACTTGTACTCATCCCAAACACCCGGCACACCAGGCTTCCACAATATCTTCAAGTCATCAACTAGTGGCCTCAAGTAGACGTCAATACGGTCGCCAGGTTGCTTTGGCCCGGAGACCAATATTGTCAGCATCATATATTTCTGTTTCTTGCATATCTAGGGTGGAAGGTTGTTGTTGATGGATAAAAGATGTATCCCTCTACGATCCACAAGCATACAAACCCACACCTTTTTTACCACGGAATTCCCAAGGTTCTTGTCAATCCGCAGAGCATGGGGATTACAAGCGTTTGATCTACCTCTACACACTAGCTACTCAAACCCTAACTATGATCAAACTAGAAAACAACTAAACTACACTAGAGAGAATGATTAAGAAATCAAGATAGGAGACACTCGCCCATGAGTCTACGATACTAGATCATGCAATTGCTTAAAGACATGAAAACCAATCTAATATATCGGGGGTTGTGACCACGGTTTCACCCTTTCCCTCCTCTCGTGCTGTCACTACGCGAAGGTATTCATGACTAGACCTATGATGGACACGGTGTATTGAATGGATCCAATGAAGCATTGGAGCTCTACTCACTTTACGACATGGTAGCTAACCTTAAGCATTAAAGTATATTCAACAGAAGATGATAGATAGATAATCCGACAAAGTACGATTACATCTCAAGATCGATTACAACCCATGGACGAAGAAGGAGACTACCCCATCAAGGTGCTAGACATAGCACCATTGATCATGGCCACCCTTCCGACGGTGTCTTTCTTCTTCACCACTTGTGGGTGCTTCCTTCGAGGTGGTTGATCTCCCTCCGGAGATCTCCCTCCTCTCTCTCTAGCTTGTGGATGGCCTCCTGGTGCGAATGGCTCTCTCCCTGCCGAATGGCGGCGCCTCCAGGGTTTTAGGGTTGAAGATCCTTTGGGTGCAAGGAAAGGGGGGCCGAACCGACGCCGAAACTGGGCTGGACCGGCCGGCCTGAGCCGACCGGCCCCTGTGCCCACCCGGCCCGGTTCGGTCGCCCCTTCGCTCCCGTGGATCCTCAGGTGATTATGCACTTTGCCCCCTCCACTTGCATGATTTTGACGATGTCATCCTCGCGTCCAAGATGGAGGTTCTCCGTGCATGAAGTTCGGTCTTTTACGCTTCAATCCCCGGGGGTGTTCCTTCGTAGCACTTCGGTCCTTACCACCATTGGAAGTGATTTCATCAAGCTCATGAACACGAACAAGGCTTCGTAAATGCTCCTTTGAACTTGTTGCAAATCCGTTCTTTATGTCCATGTTTTCCAGCATAAACACAACACTTCCAAATGCATTCACATAGATGAACTTGTTATATGATTAGTGTGCCTATTGGCGGGTTAGTTCCATAATCAAATCCAAACCAAAGTGTAATGAACATGCTTGGTGTACCAAAATACACCGTCAACATCTCCCCCACTCTTAGCTCTTGCTCGAGGACCAGCAAGTACTCATAAAAGAACTTCGTCCAAAGTGTTGTAATCATGTACCGCTAATCCTTCTTCGCAAGTTAGTCAATCTTTTCGTCTTTAATACATAAACATAAAGTAATGATTATCATACATATAAATGGGCGTTTAGAATCTTTACCACGTCAAGATTTACCCCACAACTCAAACTCTTCACTCTAAGCCTTCAATCTCAGCCATGCTTACTTCTTTGCTTCCATCGGATGGTTTTTATGATTTTTCCATAAAATTCCTGCAACAAGTGTTAGAGAAAAACCTTTTTCCAAGCTCTCTCTAGTCATGAGGTGGCTATCCTGACCACATTTTATAAAACTCTCACCTCCCATAAATCTCTCATATAACATGTAAAGTGGAGCTATAGGTAGGGCTAGTGCAATTAACACAATTATTGTCAAACTAAGAACTTCCTCTAATGATTGTTTACCTTTCAAAGCCAATGATCATGAGAATTAATCCATTTGTAGGGATATCAAGGATGAGAAGATTTAGAATGGTGGACATGTGCAAGGGCAAAAGAAAATTATGACTACGAGGCACCGATGACGTCCTCGTTGTCGGATTGCACATGGTTTGAAAAAGAGTGAAAGTTTCGTCTCTCAACAACGTGACATCCTTCCTTGAACTTTATTTTTTCTTTTCTTTTACTTGATTCATCCTCTCATATCTTTATTGCCACTACTCTTTTCTCTTTTTCTTCTTTTTTCATTCTCATATTTTTTTCTCTTTCTTTACTTTTCTATTATATTTTTTCTTTCTTTCTTTCTTTCTTTCTTTTGCATACTCATACTTTTCTCTCTATTTTTCCCTCTCTTGACAACTTTTCAAAGCTCTCAACTCCTCTCTTTCTTGCATGCATACAATCTGAATTTTTAAATAAACCATGCTAGAGACGAGAAACTTTGAGGGCAGGTTGTGTTCAAGGAATGCGATGTACAAAAGTGATGTATAGGGTTGGGTATGGAATTCGGCGATGTATGGACTTCCGATGTGAAAGTCACGTTACCAAATGCATGACGAGTCTAGCAACAAAAGATAAGCACAAGAACATGATCATTGCTCAAAATTAAAACTCCCAAGAGTGAAGGGTCCTAGCCCAACTCATCGTGCTAACCACACATATGGTGGAGCAAAAAAAAATTTGGCTTTGTATATGATTTTTTTTCCTGCTCTCAACTTGGAAAAAGTGGTTTTGCTAACCTTTATTACAAGGTTTTTTAGATAATTTTCAGAATTGAAGTACTCCAACTTTTAGCATTGAACATAGCACAACCAACATGTGAAGCTCAAGATCGAAGTGTGGTATGGGTACTTTTAGTAATAGCAATTCCACTAAGCACCACGGTAAACGTTTTTCAAACCACACACTTATGTTCATATATCAAAAACTAAAGATGAACGAACGGGTAAATTAAGATAAGCAATACACAAGACACAAAATTTTAAAGGACTCTGTTTATTTGATTTTCTTTGACTCGACACTAATTTAAGACACTTGCAAAAATTTAAAAACACACTCAAAAACTAAAGACTCTTTAAACTCTAAGACTCTCTCGAAGATTAAACCGAACCTAAACTTGAAGCTCAAAAGCTAAGGCTAGCTAGCTAGCTCTCCCCCAAGCTAAAAACATACGACGTCCTCGTCGTATCTTAAAAAATTCTTAAGGGGAAAACTATACCTAGTGGTACTTCCCGCAACTATTGCACCACTTGCCTCTCATGTTCCCTACCATGCCAAAAGTTTGCGCACGTTACGGTTTAGGAACTTGTAGTCGTCTTCGACCACGCTCTCCAAATCCTCCATACGCTGCATCATCACCTCTATGGCCTGGAAACATTCGTCGACCGTTGCGTAGAGCTCCGAGATGGAGTGACGGCAAGCCACACAACACATCGGATGCTTCCCGAAAGTCCTTAGGCTCCGCCGTCATCGTCATTGCCAGGGTCTCCACCGTCATCGCCGCCGTCGTCGCCACCACCATTGTCGTCACCACCGTCGTCGCGGCCTTCGGGAGTATTCTCCTTGGGCACCTCATCCCAAATGTAAAGATTGTTATCATCTCTTCCGGTGGCCGCCCACGAGCTCGGGCGATCGTCGGAGTAGTCGCTACCCCCATAGTCCTTAGGCTCGGGCTACACCTCCTTATAGTTTTTCTGCTTCATGCCTCGGATGCGCACCGACCTTCGAACGGTCGTAGGGACGTTCTCCTTCTTGACGGGATTGCGAGATGCGATAGCTCCGGTCGGGACACGCCCTCCGCAACGTATGTGGGCGGTCCTCTTGATCTCGATGAGTAGCTTGAGCTCGCATCGCTTCGTCTCCTCCATCGATGGCTCCTTGGCGTCTTGCTTCAACTCTAAGCTCCTCGGGGACACAATGGTTGCTGCGAGGGTGCAAAATATTTCTTGATGGGATTTATTCCTGAGCTCCCAATTCAACCAAATAAATAGTCCGAAGAGGAAAACCCTGGGAACCTCATTTTCTTTATTCAAACTTCCCTTATAATTTTCTGACCGAAGAAGGAAGTCGAAAAAGAGCAATTCGGGCAAAAACCGGGACCAACCGCCGCCGGGACCCACCTGGGTCGGTCGGACTGGGCCGGCTGCCCCACCCTGCCTCGGGGGCCGGGCCGGTCCGGTTTTTCGTGCACCGCCCTTTTTCTCCTTCATAGCCCATGGGAAAAAGTTGGCCCAGTAAATCTTCGCGTGAAACTCCAAAAAAATTAAAAGAAAAACTATTTACAAAAATTCATGCCTTGTTTTTCGTCCTAGGCGGGACGTTCGGGCTCTTCTTCCATGGTGAAGACATCAACATGGTAAAGGGGCACAACGTCGGGTTCGTAGTAAACCTTAAGTCATTGACCATTCACCATAAATTGATTGCCTTTTACATCCATAATGGTTACCACTCCGTTGGAGAGCACCGAATGCACAGCATAAGGTTCGTCCCACTTGCTTTGCAATTTCCCCTTTCCGAAGGTTTTAAACCTCGAATTGTATAGCAGGACCTTATCTCCTTCTTTAAACTCTTTCGTTTTCAACCTTTTATCATACCACCTTTTGATTCTCTCTTTGTATATGCTTGCATTTTCATATTCTTTCAACCTCATCTCCTCTAGCTCGCTTATTTGGATTCTTCGTTTCACCACCGCAGCATCGAGATCAAGGTTCATCTCTTTAATCGCCCGATAGGCTTTATGTTCCAACTCAAACGGAAGGTGGCAAGCTTTTCCATAGACGAATTGATCATACCTATCGGTGTCTTGAATGCCGTTCAATAAGCCCACAAAGCTCCGTCTAATTTGTTTGACCAATCTTTGCCTCCCTTCTCTATGGTTTTGTTGAGGATGCTTTTTAATTGCCTATATGATGTTTCCGCTTGTCCGTTGATTTGTGGGTGATAGGCCGTAGAGACCCTATGCTCAATTCCCAACTTGGACAAGCACTTTTTTGAAATTCTTCCCGGTGAAGTGAGTTCCTCCATTTCTTATCAAGATTCTCAGTGTACCGAAACGAGGAAAAATCACGTTCTTGATCATAGTAATGGACTCCTCCGTGGAAGCTTTACGACAGGGCATGGCCTCTACTCACTTGGATACATAATCTACCATGACTAGAATATACTCATACCCGCATGAGTTTTTGAAAGGCCCCATGAAGTCTATACCCCATACATCGAATAAATCGATTTGTAGATTGCATTTCAAGGGCATAAAATTTCTTTGAGAGATGTTTCTGGTTCTTTGGCATTCGGGGCATGATGCAACATATCTTTTAGTATCTTCATGCATCTCCGGCTAATAGAATCCGCTTGACCATACTTTTTCTTAGGTCATAAAATGGCTATATTGTCCACCGTACTCCGCCGAGTGGCACTTTCTCAGAATTTCTAGCCTCTCTTCTCTTGGCACACATCTTCTCATGACTCTAGCATTGCCAATCCCAAAAGTACCTCTTACTTTTGGAGATAATATTCTTTTGGGAGTTTTTATCTATATGATCGAGAGGCATTTTCTGAATCGCTCGAATGATATCAATCATCCAAGTGTCTTTATCGAGCACTCGATAGAGGTGGTCATCTCTTATCTCATCTTCTATGGGCTCTTTATCATCTTGTCCACAATTCATCCTAGACAAATGATCAACCACAACATTCTCCACCCCCTTTTTATCACGAATTTCAACATCAAATTCTTGGAGAAGAAGAATCCAACGGATCAAACGTGGTTTGGCTTCCTTCTTAGCAAAGAGATACTTGATGCTTGCGTGATCGGTGTAAACAATGACCTTCGAGTTCAAATGTAAGATCTGAATTTTTCGAAAGCGAACACCACTGCTAGCAACTCCTTTTCCGTAGTGGCATAGTTTAATTGTGCCCCATTAAAAGTTTTGCTAGCGTAGTAAATGGCGTGAACTCGGCCTTCCTTTCTTTGACCCAAAACCGCGCCTACGGCGTAGTCACTTGCGTCACACATGATCTCGAAAGGTTGGGTCCAATCCGGAGGTTGAATAATGGAAGCACTCACCAACGCACTTTTCAAGGTCTGGAATGCCGCTAGGCACTTCGCATCAAAGTTAAAAGCCACATCCTTTTGAAGGAGATGCGTTAAAGGCTTAGTGATCTTTAAGAAGTCCTTAATAAATCTTTTATAAAATCTGACATGGTCTAGAAAGCTCCTTAAGGACTTAACATCCGTCGGAGGTTGGAGTTGCTCAACCGTCTCTACCTTAGCGTTGTCCACTTCAATTCCTCTCTAGGATATAACATGTCCGAGAACTATGCCTTGCTTAACCATGAAGTGGCACTTTTCCCAATTTAACACCAAGTCTACCTCCGCGCACCTCGTGATGACCTTATCCAGGTTTGCCAAGCAATCCATGAATGTCTTCCTGTAAACGGAAAAATCATCCATGAACACCTCGACAATTTCTTCGATGAATTCCGAGAATACAGCCATCATGCAACATTGAAGAGAGGCCGGAGCGTTGCATAGACCGAAGGGCATCCTTCTATATGCAAACGTTCCATAAGGGCATGTAAACATTGTTTTGTGTTGATCGTCCGGGTGAATGGGAATTTGCATGAACACCGAGTACCTATCGAGAAAGCAAAAATAAGTGTGGTTCACTAATCTCTTGAGCATATCATCAATGAACGGTAGGGGGAAGTGATCTTTCTTCGTCACTTTGTTAAGCTTACAATAATCGATACACATCCACCACCCAATCACGTTTCTTTGCGGTATCAACTCGTTCTTCTTATTCTTCACCATGATTACACCTCCATTGTTTGGTACACAATGTACCGGGCTCACCCACTCGCTATGCGGAACCGGGTAGATGATTCCGGCATCAAGTAACTTGGTGACCTCTTTCTTTACTACCTCTCACATGGCATGAGTTATCCTCCTTTGGTGGTCCACTACGGGCTTACATTGGTCTTCCATTAGTATACGATGAGGGCAAAAGGCTAGGCTAAGACCTTTGAGATCATTAATCGAATATCCAATCACCTTCCTATGTTTTTTTAATAAAATCAGAAACTTCTCATTTTCTTTGGGACTCAACTCGTCGCTCACAATGACTGAATAGGTCTTGTCTGGGCCCAAAAGTTCGTACTTTAATCCTTCAGGTAAAGGTTTAAGGTCTACCTCGGGCACTTGTGGCTCCTCGGGTTTATTTTCTCCTATGTCCTCGAATTTTTCTTCTTCCACGCTTCCATCATGTGGTTCTAAGCCTTTAGTTGCTTCTTCTAATTCTTCATCTTGTTGATTACTAATTTGATTTTCCATCGCTCTTTGCAGCGGGTCTCTAAGGGTTTCAACAAAACAAAGACTATCTACCTCATCTACTTCTTCTTCGGGAGGAAAGGGTGTAGGGTGTTTAGAAATGCGAAGAAAGTTATATGTGTACTTTGTACCATTAAGGTTCATTATTACTTTGCCTTCTCCGACATCCAACACGGCATCAACCAACTTAAGAAAGGGTCTACCTAGGATTATGTGATCATGATTACTATGGTAAGCATCAATAACAAAGAAATCGGTTGGCGTACATTTTCCAGAGATTTTTACATTCATGTTGCAAGCAATACCTAGAGGTTTAATAGTTCTACCATCTCCCATAATTAATTTTGTTGATGTTGGAGCTAAGTCTTGGTTGTGGTCTTGAACTTTATCGTAAATTTTAGAAGATACACTTACTTGGGCTCCGATGTCGCATAAAGCTTTGTATTGAACTCTGTTGATCTCGCAACTCAAGTGTGGTGCCATCTTCTCTTCTTCTTCTGATCCTATCGCGTAAACTTCGGCGAGGCGAGCGTATGGTGATGCTTCGGGCTTGATCCCCATGATTCTCTTCACCTCGGCTATGTGTTCCGGATCCACTTCATCATCTCCAAAGAGATTTTGAAAGATCTCACCGGTGGTTTCAAGGTTGTATGAATCTTCCCCTTTCTTCTCCAGGGGAAAATCCACTTCCAATGCTCTTGCCATCCCCTTTTGATTAGGGAACGGTCTTCTCTTGTCGAATACTTCTCCGTAATCGATAGGAACCCAACCCATTGGTTCGAACTCCCTTAGTGGGTTCGCGCTTGACATGCTTCTCTTGTTTGTCTCATTTAGTACGACGAAGTCAACGCTCGGGGTAGTTCTTGACTTGATGTGTTCTTGTTCAAACTTTTCCAGGATTGGCTCCTCTTTTGTGACTTCCAGGGTTGCCCCTCTAGAAAATTTAGCACACTTATTCTTCCTTGAATTATATTCCAGCTCTTCCGCAAGTCTTGTTTTCTAATCTCTTCGCATGGCAGCCGCTTTACTAATTTTTTGTAGAAGTTGAGCGGCTTCTGTGAGTGTTCTCTCCATGAGATCCCCACTGCACACATTTGGACGTGTTGCATGCAACTAGGAGTTAGGGAAAAGCAAAATGTATGCAAGAGTATGTCACCGGAGAAGCCGAGTCTTGGTCCTTGTTTGATCAACTCATTAAACCTATTCCAAGCTTGGTCTATCCCTTCCTCTTCTCCTTGTGTGAAAGTGATCACTTGCCTCCTTAGATATTGAACCTTGCTAATTGGAAAGAACTTCTCACAAAACTTCTTTGTCAATTTGTTCCAATTGTCTTCAACTTCAAAGGACGCAAACGAGTATCATGTCTTTGCTTCACCGGCAAGTGAGTAGGGAAAGAGATTCCATTTGAACCATTCATCGGGAACTCCTTCTTGACGCACCGTGTTGCATAGCATCGTGAAATGCCTTATGTGTATATATGGGTTCTCCGTAACCATCCCTTGAAACGGGTTTGCTGCCACCATCTCGATGATCGTGGATTTAATTTCATTCTTGGTCGCCTCGAGCTTCGAATCCGACTCTTGTACTATTATGTCTTCACATCGAGGGCTAGCGTAATCCCTTAGTGATTTGTCCGGTTCTTCCACTGGTTGATTGACGAACGCCATCTAGATAATAAGATAAAAACAAAAACAAACAAAGTGGTTTTCTAGACAATATGTGTTAGATATAGCAAACAAAAGATAAACTAAATATAAAACTAAGTTAGATGCAAACCAAACGATGAAAACTAGCTTGCTCCCCGGGAACGGTGCCTCAAAAAGGGGCTTGTTGATGGATAAAAGACGTATCCCTCTACGATCAAACTAGAAAACAACTAAACTACACTAGAAAGAATGATCAAGCAATCAAGATAGGAGACACTCGCCCATGGGTCTACGATACTAGATCACGCAATCGTTTAAAGACATTAAAACCAATCTAATCTATCGGGGGTTGTGACCACGGTTTTGCCCTTTCCCTCCTCTCGTACTGTCACTACGCGAAGGTATTCATGACTTGACATATGATGGACACGGCGTATTTAATGGATCCAAGGAAGCATTGGAGCTCTAATCCCTTTACGGCATGGTAGGTAACCTTAAGCATTAAAGTATATTCAACACGAGATGATAGATAGATAATCCGACAAAGTACGATTACATCTCAAGATCGATTACAACCGATGGACGAATAAGGAGATTAACCCATCAAGGTGCTAGACATAGCACCATTGATCATGGTCACCCTTCCGATGGTGCCTTCCTTCTTCTACACTTGTGGGTGCTTCCTTCGAGGTGGTTGATCTCCCTCCGGAGATCTCCCTCCTCTCTCTCTAGCTTGTAGATGGCCTCCTGGTGCGAATGGCTCTCTCCCTGCCGAATGGCGGTGCCTCCAGGGTTTTAGGGTTGAAGATCCTTTGGGTGCAAGGAAAGGGGGCCGAACCGACGTCGAAACTGGATTGGGCTGGCCGGCCTAGGCCGACCGGCCCAGGCCCAATTCGGCCCGGTTCGGTCGCCCTTTCGCTCTTGTGGGTCCTCATGTGATTATGCACTTTGCCCCCTCCACTTGCATGATTTTGACGATGTCATCCTTGCATCCAAGATGGAGGCTCTCCGCGAATGTAGTTCGGCCTTTTACGCTTCAATCCCCGGGGGTGTTTCTTCATAGCACTTCGGTCCTTGCCACCATTGGAAGTGATTTCATCAAGCTCATGAACACGAACAAGACTCCGTAAATGCTCCTTTGAACTTGTTGTGAATCTGTCCTTTGTGTCCATGTTTTCCTGTATAAACACAACACTTCCAAATGCATGCACATAGATGAACTTGTTATATGATTAGTGTGCCTAGTGGCGGGTTAGTTCAATAATCAAATCCAAACCAAAGTGTAATGAACATGCTTGGTGTACAACGACAGCACGACAGGACAGGTGCTATGTGTTGAGCTCTAGTTACCGAATGGGTTCACGCCATCTGTGCTCATAGCAAACCGTATGCTCCTTGCGTCATCAAACCATGGGAACTGGGTATTAATGTTACCCCATTGCGCTGATCTGCGCGGTGCCTAAACTTGTCATCTTTCTTATAATTAAGCTCTTTTCGGCCTTCGTCATGCCAATGCAAGAGTTGGGCCTCCTTTCGTGTTGCGAACCATCTTCTCCGCCGAGGAATGATGCAAAAATACCATGCCACCCTCACAAGAGCCCCTCTGTTAGCCTTCTTCTTCTTGCCTCTGATCTCGCCGGGCTCATTCTCGTCATCAGCATTATTATCATCTCCACCATCCTTTTTCCTCTCATACATAATAGCCACACTTGGTGCACTTGTCAAGGTCTGCATAATCTCCACGGAACAATACACAACTGTTCTTGCATGCATGGATTTTTTCAACCTCTATTCCCAGAGGACAGATTATCTTCTTCGCCTCATGGACGGACTCTGCTATTTGGTTTTCTTCAGGTAGCATGTCTCTAAGCACATCCAATAAATGTTTGAAACTTTTGTTGCTCCAACCATGTTCTTCCCTAAGCTGCAGAAGTTTTAGATCACCAGAAAGGCGAGAGTACTTCTGGCAATCAGGATTGAGGGGTTTCTTTGAATCATCAATGAACTACTTCAGCCTCGCTAAGTCAGAAGGTGTGTACACTCGTTGAAACTCAATATCCCGCAACAGTTGATCAACATTGTGCACACGTTGCGACACCTCACCATCATCGAAGCCCCTAACTTGTTGATCAGTGATATCCTTAGGCCTCAACACATTTGGTGGGAATAATGGTTCATTTCCCTCAAAAAGTCCACTGTCATCGAGGTCTTCATCATGGTTAGCATGGTGTCGCACTTCACCTTCATTTAGGCAGCCTGCTTCGAGTTCATTAAGGTCTTCCTGACCATATTTATCCAACATGTGTAATGTTTTGTGAAACCACGTGTGACCCAATGATGAAAAATGATTTCCCGTTGTGCGAATTTCTTTTGGTTGAGACAATCAATTCAGGGGCAAAGCACTGCCTGAACACCACGGTTTCTCATATCTGCCTCTGCTTGATTTAGAAAACCATTGACCCCCATAAGAAATTCTCCCAATCTTCTTGGGGCTATCTGTACATTCAAGCCCGAGCAGCAGACGCCAGCTGCATTCCATACACCAAATGAGCATAATTCATCACACAAAAAGACAGCTAAAGAATTTCAATAAAATGGGCCAATTAATTTCCACCTTGACGAGGACTTTCTACACGATCCGAGCGTGACCGAGGAGGAGGATCGGAGGCACGGAGGATGGCGCGGTCGACGTCCGCTCTGGCCCCTTGCGCCGTTGCGCAATCCTCAGAGCGCGCGCAGCTGGCGGCGGCGAACGGGACAGGCCGACGGATACATTATGAGCACACAGATTGAGCGAGTGACCTTCTGAGAAACAAGAGAGCGAGTGTTGTTATCAGAACAGGAGTGGCCTAGCTTCTGCGGAGAGAGAGCGAGTGGTGTCGAAAGGATAAGACACAGACACACAGACGAGATAACAACATGCGTCTCCGATGTGACAAAAAAGGCGTCCCTGGGTGCCAATCGAAGGAGACGCATCCTACAAGCATGCGTCTCCAGTACGAACTTATCGATAATGGACTTTATAGCCCGTTACTAATACGGCAACGATCAGTAATGGACTTAAGCAGCCCATTACTGATAGGGCTTTGATCAGTAACGGACTTTACAAGCTCGTTACCTATAGGTTTGACATTTGTAATGGGTTCTTTTAACATCCGTTACAAAGAATTTATGTAACGGGCGTTTAAAAAGCCCGTTACAAGAAGTCCACATTGGTAACGGGCATTGTGGAGGCCAACCTGGGGGTCGTCCTGGCGCGCCTATAGGTAACGGGCACCAAACAACAACCGTTACAGATGTGGGAGGATGTAACGGGCGTTAAGGGCCCGTTACAAATGCTGTGTGACCTATTTGAGGTTTTCATGTAGTGTTATCAATCTCCTGCACTCTCCGGATCGTACCGTGTGGAGTGAGAAGGTCGAGTCCATTCTTGAGTCGGAGAAGTATGAGACCCTCACGGTGGATGAGTAGTTTTCCAAGCTCAAGTCATCCGAAGTGGACCATGGGGTGAGTGCGAAGATCGAGAACCTGAGTGACCCTCACAGTCTGGCTCTGGTGTCTGCATCAAGGACTAACACTAACATGTCTTCGAGACATTTTTCTTTATCTTGTCTTGTGTCCATGCCAGATGAGGAGTTTGACGTGATGGGTGAGGAGGACCTCGCATTGCTGAGCAGGCGGTTCGAGCGCATGTACACGAACTGGAAGAACGCTCGAAGGAGCTCGGGCCTCTGCTACCAGCGTGGGAAGCATGGGTACTTCATCGCTGAGTGCCCGGAGGCCATGGAGGTGAAGCCTGAGCACAAGCACCGTCCGAGGACCGACCACAAGCACTGCTCAATGGATGACTAGAAAGGCAAGAACAAGCCCGAGCAGAGGCCAAGGAAGAGTGGTGGTCACAAGAAGAAGAAGCGGGCGATGGTTGCCAGTGCAAGCGATATCAACTCAAGCTCTTGGTACTCTTCATCGAGCTCAAGTGATGAAGATGAGAACTGGCACAAGGGCAAGCGTTCGAGGAAGAACATCAATGGCCTGTGCTTTGCTGCCCAAGGCTTTTGTGGCATGGCACATAGCTCCGCAATCAAGAAGAGGAACAAGGATTACTCGGACTCCGACTTTGAGGAATAGGTAAACAATGATCCAACCTTCTTGATAGCAGAGAATGCTAGGTTGAATGACTTGCTTGACAACTGTGATGATGTGCTTAGAAAGACCAACAAGGAGAAAAGGGAGTATAAATCTTTGCTTGGAGAGGCTAAGGAGAAGGTGGTTGAGCTATATTCTTTGCTCGATGATGCTATGGCTCAAATAGATTCTCTTAAGTCTGCTCCTATTATGACCAATGAACCTGAACGCACTGATTGTTCTATTTTCCTTGATGACTTGATTGTGCTTAAGGAAAAGTATGCCTCCAAGGTCGAGGAACTAGATGTGCTTATGGTTCAGCTAGATTAGATGAAATCTAGGCCCTCCTTGCTTGGTGCTTGCACTTCTTGTCTTGTTTTGAATGAGATGCTAGATGTTTCGCTTGTTTATGCTAGATCTCTAGAAGCTCAGCTGAAAACTCCTATTCCTATATCATGCTCTACTTGTGAAATAAATGTTGTGAAGAATATGGAGCTTGCACACTATGTTGATCGCTTGCAGGATGAGAATGGGGAGTTGAGAAAGAGTGGGGTGGTTGTCTACTCATGAGCCTCAGCTGAGATTGATGGTTGAGACATAAAAGCGCTATGATGGCGAAGCGCTTGGGGCAAACAAGGTTGGTGAGGGAAGTGGTGAGAAGGAAGGGAAGATCGGAGATATCCTAGAGCCACCAAGAACGGACCACAAAAATGCCTATGCTCCTAAGTCAAACCCTCTTAGGAACCGACTAGACACAACCCCAGCTCCACCCTTGTTTCCTCCACATATTGATGACTTCCACAAACCCATCAAGTTCAAGAGTTACTTGGCGAATGAGTTCTTTGGGAATAAGGGACAAAAACCGAGTGAGAAGAAGCCAGAGCCCAAATAGAGCCCAAAACCAAAACCAAAACAGAAACCCTTCCATTGTGTGTATTGTGGGAGGCATAGGCACCTTGATGAGTTTTGCTTCAAGATGAAGCGTGAGGAGAGGTTAGCTAGAGAGATGGCCAACAAGGACAGGTACTTCCCTTCTCGTGGTGTGCCTGAGCCTAGGTTGGTGCCGAGCAGTGCGAGTATGGGGGGAACGATCGCAGTTTTAGGTCCCAAAGGAGCTACGAGCCACGATCTCCTCTTCATGGTACGCGTAGTCCTCCAAGGGGACGTGTGGGTTGAAGGACCGATTAGGCGACCAGAGAGGGGGGACTGAATGGGAGCCGATAAAAATTCTTCTCGAGGGGATTGAAACTTCGACAAGATGAACTCACTCGGTCGGACCGCCAAAATCACACGCTCCGCACTTCTACCTTCCGTTTGCCAAAACCACGTAGCCACTGGAGTGCAACTGGTCCTAGGAACAAACTCTACAAGCAACTTCAACACACACGCACCCACGAGAGCGGAAACAACTCGAAAGCTGGCTGTCCAGAGGGGGGCGGTTAGACCGAGTATAAGGGGCAGTTAGACCGCCTCCACCAGGCAACCAAGAAATCCTCCGAAACACCTCTTCCGAGGAACAAAACACACCACGGTTTCACCAACAGAGATCTCTGGTCAGGGCCATGCTAGCTACACGAAAAACTTGGCGAAAACCAAAACTCCACCCAGGGGCCTAGGGGCCGTTAGACCGGCTACCAGGGGCGGTCTAACCTTTTGTGCCCAGCAACGAACTCCAAACAAGAACACCAAGCAAACGGCACGAGAACGACCCGAAATTTCACCCAGACGCTCCTCTGATCAAGGCAAACAAACTCACAGAGGAAAATCCAGCGAAACAAAACTTCGACCTGGAAACACCCAGGGCGGTTACACCGCCCCCTCCAGGCGGTTAGACCGCCTCTCCTAGAAAAACAGCCCGCGGGTCAAACCCTAACTTCCTCGCGCCCGATCTCCCGAATCACTCCACGGATTGCAGCGAAACTTCGGGATTAGCTGGGTTACCTCCTGGGAAACCTCTACCTCAAAGGAATCGAACCGAAACGCTCACAATCAAGAGGAATCGAAGAAATCGCCTCTCTAGGTTAAGAACACGCCCAACTCGAAAAACCACCAAATCGATTCCGATTCAAGAGAAATTTGGGGGCAAAGTCACCAGCCAAAGAGGCACAAGATCCTCATATGTGACACCCACCAAAGACCCCAAGAAATCGTCCACAAAACACCGCCAACAAAGAGCTCCGAAAATCAACCCAAAGGAGAGTGGGAAAACCACCTTGAGGAACAACGCCGAACCATCTATACATACCATGAAAGGTTCGTACAAGGTCTAGCCTGCCACCCAAACATCCATCCCTCTCTCTAGATCTCATATGAAGCTCTCAAGCTAGTCCTAGGAAAAACTAGGGAAAAAGGAGAACGAAAATGGAAAAACAAAAGAGCTAGGGTTCCAAGAGTTGGCTGCCATCCATCCACTCAAGAGTATATATGGAGGCACCCAAAAGACTAAACTACTCTCACCTAATAACTAGGGATGCAAGCCCCTCAAGGGCGGATTTGGAAGTCTTTGGAATTTCTTCATCGGATGGAAGCCCGGCGACTGCAACCTGCTTAGCCTCGACGCAAGACTTGCGATCCCGACGCGTGTCCTTCGCCTCGAAGCATCTTGACGCCAGCGGCCAGGGCGGTCAGACCGCCCCCTGGGGCGGTTAGACCGGCCCGGGAGATCTGACCGGCCGCAGGCGGTCTGACCGCCCCTCCTAGGCGGTTTAACCGACCAGTGTGGCCGCACCTCCTCGTCGAGTCTTCGGCCTCAGTTTTGTGGCTCAACCGAGTAACCCAGTGGTTTTCTGGTGAACCAATGCAAACCCCGTGAACTCGGTGTAGCCTCCACCAATCTCCACTCATGACTCGGCTCCCACGTAGTCTCGGCTCGACCTTGGTTTTGAGGCTCTACCAAGAAACCGTCCACGACTTCATCTAGCTGTTCATGCCACGATGCGGCCCGCACTTGACCCCACTGGCCACCGGGTCCCTCGAACGAAGCCTACTTGTCTTCTCCACACCTGGAGGCCTCACCGGCAACGACCTTTCGCGCTTGTTTTTCACCTGCACCAACACGAGTCAAGCCGCAACCTGCACCTGCAATACTTAGCCAAGAATCAGTCCACACAACATTGTCAATCACTCATCACACAAGGAAGCGACCATCCACCGGTCCTCGAACCACACATTGTCCTCAATCTCCCCCTTGACGAGTGCATTGACAACACCCACATGAAGTAACACAAGAGAAAAGGAAAAGAAAAGAAACAAATAAAAGGAAACCTCAACAAGCGATCGAAAGCCAAAGAAAGGCGAAGAGCAAGATCACTTGAAAAAGACAAGTCTCGGACCCCTTAGGTAAGGGAAACGACTCGACACATCCGAGACAAAATCATGCTCAAACAAAGAGCGCAAATCACCGAACCAAAGCTCGAACACCACAAAGAGCTCCCCCTGAGCCAGAGCACACTCTCCCTGATCAAGTGCAGCAATGCAACATGGGAATGCAACAAAGAGTAAAAACCTGCTCACTCTGCCCAGGGCGGTTAGACCGCCTACCATTCATCTGACCGCCTGAGGGCGGTTAGACCGCCCCATGTGACCAGCCCTGCACCAAACTGCTCAAAAATTGCCCGAACCAATTGGAACACCTTCCAAACACTCCCAGGTGCCCAAAGCATGCACAAACTTCTCCCCCTTGTTGACAATGCATGAATCAAGGAAAAATGCGAAAACTTTCAACATATAGCTTCTCAAATATACAAAATTCAACACAAGGAGCTACACAAGTCCAAATGAGCAAGTTAGATACTCTACAGGTTCATAATGACCTTAACTACGTGATCACCAAGTTTCACAATCATTGGACAAGGCTAAAAAGGATTTGAGTAATTTTGCGAAAAGTTACTCTATCACAAGCAAAAACCTAAACATGAGCAAAACATGTCAAAATGGCAAAGCCACACAAACTTCATGCTAGGACAGCCATTCTAATCATAAGACCATCACAAACACCCACAAGCACCTCATGTCATGTCAAAGCCACCGAGCCATGTGCCTACTTCTATGTATGAGACTTCTCATTGGTAGGCATCATGCAACGGTTTAGCACCCAAAGCAAATTAATTTCAGCACATATGACATGGGAGCACATTTTTTTCAAGCATTTTACATTTCATTTTCAGATTTATGAATGGTACATGAAATGTCTTTGCGACAAAAAGGAACTTATGCCCCTCCATAAGATAAAGCAAGAGGGCTAAACATTCATGATGGCAAATGAGCCTTTGGCCCCATATGATCAATAAACTAGCTATCCAACCACAAATTTAGCATAGCAAAGCCACTAAAGCATGTCAAGATCACATAAAGGCATTTACACATGAGAGAGCATGTATGTGACATTTTTCAAAAATATAGCCATCAACCATGGATCATTCATCAAGATCATCAAGATCTAAGCCAAACTAACCATAAAATACCAAACAAGCTCACAAAAACATATATAGCATCCCATGATGAACAATGTATATAGGAGAAGCTTTTCCTATCCAATGCATACGATACAAAATGCATGCAATCTAAGATACAAGGATGCCTATACATCATGTTACATATGCCATGCCAAATGCAAGAAATGCACAAGGGAAACTATACATATGCTACAAAGGAGCTCCCACACACCCAACTCAAGAAATCAAACACACACCAAGTTCCCCCCGCAAACGAGTGAAAGTTGCTTGATCTAGGGGTTTGGTGAAAATATCGGCTAGTTGGTCACGTGTGGATACATGAATCAAAGCTATCATTCCTTTCTCTACGTTGTCTCTAAGAAAATGATACCTCACTTCTACGTGCTTGGTTTTGGAATGGAGTACTGGGTTCTTTGCAATGCTTATGGCACTGGTGCTATCACATTGAAGTGGGATATGGGTATACTCCTCACCAAAGTCACTCATGGTGTATGAAATCCGAAGGAGCTGAAAGCAACAACTAGCAGCGCCAACATTCTCTGCCTTGGTAGTGGATTGAGCAACACTCGATTGTTTGCGGGAAGACCAAGACACCAAAGAAGAACCCAAAAACTGGCAAGTCCCAGAAGTGGACTTCCTATCCAACCGACACCCGGAAAAATCCGCGTCTGAAAAACCATGAAGCGCCAAAGAAGAGGACGCGGAGTACCAACGGCCGAAGTCAGGAGTGTGACGCAAGTACCTGAAAATTCGCTTCACCGCTTGTCGATGCGAAGTCCTCGGAGACGCTTGAAAACGAGCGCACAGACACACCGAAAACTGGATGTCTGGCCTCGTCGCCGTCAAGTAGAAGAGTGACCCGATCATACTTCGGTACTCTTTCTGGTCCACATGTTCACCTTCCTCGTCCGCATGAAGAGCCGTAGTCATACTCATCGGCGTCGTCATAGCCTCGGAATCCTCCATCTTGAACTTTCGCACAATGTCCTTGGTGTACTTAGCTTGGTGCACAAATGTTCCTTCCTTTGATTGTTTGATTTGTAGCCCGAGGAAGAACTGCAACTCGCCCATCATGCTCATCTCAAATTCCCTGCTCATATCCTCTGCAAACCTTGCAACAAGAGAGTTAGACGAGCCACCAAAGACAATATCATCCACGTACACCTGCACAATCAGGATATCTCTGCCCTGCCTCAGCAAAAACAAGGTCTGATCGACATTCCCCATCTCAAAACCTCTCTCAAACAAGAAGCCCCTCAACCTACCATACCAAGCTCTAGGCGCCTGCTTCGACCCATACAGCGCCTTCCTCAACTTGTACACCCGGTGGGGGTAATTCTCACTCTCAAACACCGGAGGTTGCCTCACATACACTTCTTCCTCCAACACACCATTCAGAAAAGCACTCTTCACATCCATTTGGTGCAACTTGAACCCTTTAGCCACGCAAAAAGCTAGAAGGATCCTAATCGCCTCCAAACGGGCTACGGGAGCAATGGTCTCCTCGTAGTCAATTCCCTCCTTCGGACTGAACCCTTGAGCAACATGCCTCGACTTGTTCCTCACAACCTAACCTTTCTCTCCCTATTTTTTTCCACACCCACTTTGTACCAATCGGCTTGCACCCTGGGGGAGGGTAAACCAACTCCCACACCTGATTCCTCTCAAAGTTCTCCAACTCCTCATGCATCGAATTAACCCAATTGTGATCAGATAGCGCGTGTCTAATGTCTTTGGGCTCAAAAGTAGCAACAAATGCAGCGTGAGCGAAATGGGAGTTGTTCCGAACCCTCGACCGTGTAGTGCATTCATTCATGTCGCCGATGATCCTCGAAGCTGGGTGATCCACTTGTACTCGCCGGGGAGGTTCTCGCCTCGATGCTACCTCCCCCTCAACATCAGCTTCTCCTCATTCTTGATTTGTCGTCGTAGGTGTAGTAGAGGGTCCATCCATCATCGTAGTCGAAGTAGTGGGTACATGTTCAGCCGGGGGCACCGCACCGCCATCTTCATCGTCTCCATGTTCATGCTCCTCCTCCTGAAAGATCTCCTCGCCAAGCTCATCATCACCTGCACACTCAAAAAGAAGCTGACTACGTGACTCTGTCTCGTCGAAGGTTACCTCGCAAGTCTCCACGATTTGGTTAGTTTCAATATTGAGCACACGATATGCTCTAGAGTGAGATGCATAACCAAAGAAAATTCCATCGACAGACCTAGCCTCAAACTTATCCAACTTCCTGCCTTTCTTCAGAATGAAACACTTGCAACCAAAGACATGGAAGCGACTCACCTTGGGTGTGCGACCATGCATCAACTCATAGCATGTCTTCTTCTTGTGCACTCGGAGGTAGATCCTGTTTGATACGTAGCACGCGGTATTCACCGCCTCAGCCCAATACCTCCTCGGAGTCCTATGCTCATCAAGCATCGTTCGAGCCATCTCGCACGAGGTCATGTTCTTCCTTTCCACAACACCATTCTGGGGAGGCGTATACAGACTCGAAAACTGGTGCTCAAGACCCAAGTCATGTCAAAAGGTTTCAAAACGAGAGTTTCTGAATTCTGAGCCATTATCACTGCGGATAGCTCGTATGGCATCTCCGTGCCTCTCGTTCCTCAACCTCAAGACTAGATCTCGAACAAAACCAAACGTCTCCCCCTTATCCTCGAGAAAGAACGCCCACGCATACCGAGAATAGTCGTCCACCACAACAAGGACATACCACTTCCCACCCGCGGATCGCACACGAGCTGGGCCCATAAGGTCCATATGGAGTAGCTCGTATGGACGCTCAGTCATCACATCAGTGAGAGGCGGGTGAGAAGAGGCTACCATCTTGGCATGCCTACACGACGCACAGACCAACTCGTTCTCAAGCCTCAACCGTGGCAATCCTCGGACCAAATTGAGTTTACTCAAGCGAGACAAAAGGTCAAAGCTCAAGTGACCCAACTTCCTATGCCACTTCCACAACTCACTCGAAGAACCAGCCAAGAAACAACGCTCCACACCCGAAGACTGAGAAAAATCAGCGCGAAACACCTGACCCTTGGGAACGACCATACAAACAAGGTCCCCTTGAGAGTCTAAAATCCGAGAACCACCAGGCCGAAACAACACCTCAAAGCCCTCATCCAACAACTGGGACACAGAAAGCAAATTGTATCCCAGCGATTGAACAAGAGCAACATGCCTTAGAGTGATCTTGTCACTCACTTTTATCTCACCTTCTGACAGCACACGCCCACACCCATTGTCCCCAAAAGTGATGTACCTCTTCGTCACCACCGGGATGAGACTTGAGAACCACCGCCTGTCTCTGGTCATATGCCTCAAGCAACCGGAGTCAATCAACCAAATGTTCTTCAAGTCTCCCACCTGTAATTCAAAAATGAGCACATGAGCGAACAAACGACTCAGCACTGGGATTAGTACCAAAAGAGTAAAACCAGTGCTGAGCCATTTGCTCGAAAGTGGGGTTGGCACACATCAAGCCATCTTTCCTACCATAACTACCACCACGAACACCATCTCGGTAGCCACTCCGAGGAAACCACCCCTCGCTGCCTGGAGGAGGACCAAAACCACGGAAGACAACCTGTGGACCGTCCCTCCTCTCCTTCTCAAAGCTACGACTCCTCCCATCCCCGTAGTGAACACGAGGGGGAGAATGCCTAGCTAACTGACCACCTGCTGTCTCTCCAGCCCAACCACCAGAACCACGACCTCCAAAAACAACCCTCACACCTGTACGAGCCCGAAACCCGAACTGTTGCCTGTCTAGGCCTGCACCGGTATGACCGGTGCCCCACACCGGTCTGACCGGTGTAGCCTGGGCAGCAACACCTCCAACAGCCTTCCGCTCTCCCCAAGCCCGACCTGTCCTCGCACTCGCCTTAGCCCTGGGCATCTGCACACGAGGCTCAAGTACACCATCGGAATGGTGGTACTTGTCCTTGTTAGCCCACTCCTTTGCCATTCTCTCCTCTCGCTTCCTCTTGAAGCAAAACTCATCCTTATGGCCATCTCTCCCACAATAGCCACAATGGAACCTCACAAGCTTAGGCTTAGGCATAGGTTGTGGCTGCTCACTAGCCTTCTCACTCTCGACTCAACTACTCCACCGGTTTCCCCTCACTAGCCTTCTCACTCTCTTTCCCAAAGAACACTTTCCGCGAAGTGCTCACAAACTTGATAGGCTTTTGTAGATCATTTGTGGGTGTAGGAAACACGGGTGGAGCTGGGGTTGTGTCTAGTCGGTTCGTAAGATGGTTAGGTTTTGGGGGAAAATCATTTTTGTGGTGGATTTTTGGTGGCTCTGGGATATTCTCTCCACTTCCCTCACCAACCTTGTTTGCCCCAAGTCCCTCACCATCCTGCCTCTTAAATGCCTTGATCATCATCCTCAACTGAGGCTCATGAAGGATCAGACAGCGACTAGAGAGGGGGGGAGTGAATAGGAGCTGGTAAAAATTCTTTCCAAAGAACCCGGCCTATGCCCTAGTCAAATCCCGGTCACACACAAGCGATGGATCGAATCACACACCAATCGCCAAGACCACGAGGTTATGGATCAACCTCTAGCCTTAGGAACGATTCCTTGAAGCACACGCGGAAGCACGAAAGAAGGAAGGGAGGAATCGAACCAAGAAGCAAAGCGCGCAGCCTCTGGCGGACCGTCCGGCCTGGAGGGGCGGACCGTCCGCACTGGCCTCACGGACCGTCCAGTCTGATGCCGCGGACCGTCCGCGCCAACCCTGCGGACTGTCCGGCCCTACGCCGCGGACCGTCCGTTAAAGCACTCAGAACCAACAGAAGCGACCCGAGAAAAACGGACCGTCCGCCAAGGCCGGCTGGACCGTCCGCGTGGGTCGCAGACCGTCTGCTACTCAAGCTAGGACTGTCCGCAAACCAGCTGCAACAAAAACCAAAAGCCAAACCGGATCGAAAGCAAGGACACGCAAGAACACGACGAACACGCGACGAACACGCCACTCGCGGACCGTCCACGACCACCCCGCGGACCGTCCGCGCCGCACGGACAGAGCAGAAAACTGCTCGACCTCGAAGGTCAACTCCCCCAAATCATCATCGGATTTCCCAAACGGTTTAAGCTATGGAGACAAGGGTTTGGGGACTTGAAAAGCGTCACACAAGGATGCTATAGCCCAAAAATCTTGCCTCCCAACTCCCTAAATCACCTGGAATCGTGAATCCTTTGAGCACCACCAAAAGCAAGAGCACCGAACGAAAAACTACGAATGCAAGTGGTTTCCCGGCGTTTGAGGGCGCAAGATCAATCACAAAGATGCACGAGACATCTATCCATGTTTCCCTCAAAGAAATCCGGGGAGAAACCCACTCAAATCAGCGGAATCACACCGAGAACAAAGGCATGAAAACAAGCACAAAAGACCACAAGAAACACAACTCCGAATCTTCTATACAAACCAGGAAAGATTCACAAGGTCTAGCATGCCGCCCTAGCATCCATCCCTCTCAACAAATCTCTCATGAAGCTCTCATGCTAGCCTAGAGAAAATGGAAGAAAAATAGCTACGAAAATGAGAAATGGGAGGGAGGAAATGAAACCCTAAGTCGCCGAGAGAGGGAGCCATCCACACACACTCATGGCTTATATATCAGGTCCCGCCAGAGTGGTAAATGACTCGACTACCCCTAACTTAACTACTGGCGATACAACCCACGCAGGGGCATTTAGGTAATGTTTGTGGGTCTTGCCATCGGACGGCCACGCCTTTGCCGCACCCCGCGTCCTCCCGACGCAAGCCATGCGATCCCACCGCGTGTCCTCCGCCTCGAAGCTTCCCGACACGCCCGGATCCTTTCTCCGTCGTGTTGGGCCCTCGGACTTGGTTTTGAGGCCCAAACCAAGAAACCGTCCGCCGATGGTTTTGTGGGCAAACCACCAAACCCCGCGTGCCCGGTCCGGCCTCCCGCCAAACCACTTGACTTGACTGCCACCGTGCACCGGCTCGTCTGTCCATGACTTCGTCTTGCTCGTGTCGCCACCATGTGGCCCGCACCCAGTCTCGCTGTCCACCGGGTCCCTCGAACCGAGCCTACTTGTCTCTCCATCTCCCGGAGGCCCCTTAGGGCTGAAGACCTTTTGCGCCCGTTCTTCACTTGCAACAACACGAACTAGGCCGCAGCCTACACCTGCGCACTAAGCCAAGAGTCAGTCCAACACCCGTTGTCAATCACTCATCACTGAGAAGCGGTCATCCATCGACCACTGGGACGCTCCTGGTCCTCAATCTCCCCCTTGATGAGTGCATTGACAACACACAATGCGAAATGAAATTCAGAGAAAGAAAGAAAGGAAGAAGAAAGAAATACAAAGAAGCTCAACTCATGACCAAAACCGAAGAAAGGCAAAGAAAGGTCACAAGCTAAGCAAAGCACAAACTCCACACCGAAAACAGCAAGAAGGAAGGAAGAAGAAAGAAAAACAAAGAAGCTCAACTCATGACCAAAACCGAAGAAAGGCAAAGAAAGGTCACAAGCTAAGCAAAGCACAAACTCCACACCGAAAACAGCAAGAAGGCTCCCCCTGAACAAATGCAAGCTCCCCCTGAGTGCTCTTCTTGCTGCCGGAGCACAGCGCCATGGTGCAGAAGCCGCCTCTAGCGAAGCAGCTCAGCCCACTCAGGTTCTTGGACGCCTTCTTGCCCTTGCGACGATCACCTTCCTCTTCGCTGCTGCTCGAGCTCGAGGTGGAGTACACGGAACTGGAGTCGACGTCGCTCACACCAACCATCGGCTTTCCTTCTTCCTCGCTCGTCGCTCGTCCTTGTGCTTGTTCTTGTACTTGCTCTTGTGGTGGCGCCTCGACCGGTACTTGCCATCGCTCCTCGGCTTGTGCTTGTAGTTGTCCTTGTTCTCGACCTTCTCCGGGCAGTCGGCGACGAAGTGTCTTGGCTTGCCGCACTGGAAGCATGTCCTCGTGTTCCTCCTCATGTTCACTCGGTTCTCGTGCAGTCTCTCGAACCGCCTCGTCAGGAGCGCCAGCTCATCCTCTCCAAGCACATCGTACTCCTCGTGTGGCATAGACATCAAAGAGGAAAAAGAGAACATCCTGGTGGATGGGTTAGTGTTAGCCTTTCCTTTTGAACCAGCAATGAGGGCGAGACTATGGGAATCAGTCGGACCCTCCAGCTTGGCAGTCATGCCCCTATCCACCTCAGCCGACTTGAGCTTCGAGAATAGCTCGTTCACCGTCAGAGTGTCATACTTCTCCGACTCCACAATGGCCTCGAACTTTCCGCCCCAAATCGTACGATCCAAAGAGTGTAAGAGCTTGACAGCCCTATCATGATCATCGTACGGGAGCACGTCCACATTGGCCCTCAAGTTGTTCACAACCACCGTGAACCTCTGAAACAAGGCATCGATGGACTCACCGGGGAGATGAGTAAAGTTCTCGTACTCTCTCCGGTAGGTTGCATACATCCGTGCCTCAACCTGGGCATTCCCAACTTGAGACTCCTTCATCACCATCCAAATTCTACAAGCCAAGTGCTCGGTGTGCACCCGATCGAACTCAGGCTGGCACAAAGCACGAAACAAGTAGTCGACCGCCTTATTGTTGGCGTCGAATCTGTCCCTCAATCCTGGAGCGAGGAAGTCCATCAGCTGGACATAGCCTGTGTCCACCATGACATCCCAAAGGATCTGACACTTTCCGCGGAGAAACGCACCCATCCGCTTGCTCCAAATTTGGTAGTTCTTGCCATCGAAGTGTGGAGGACCCGAACCCCATTCTTGGTACGCCATCCTTGGATCTTAGACTGATTAGAGTCAACAAAGACCCGAACCGGCTCTGATACCACTTGAAGGACCGATGTGGCGAACCAGAGAGGGGGGAGTGAATGGGAGCCGATACAAATTCTACTCGAGGGAGATTGAAACTCCGACAAGATCAACTCGCTCGGTCGGACCCCCAAAATCACACGCTCCGCACTTCTACCTTCCGTTTGCCAAAACCACGTAGCCACTGAAGTGCTACTGGTCCTAGGAACAAACTCTACCAGCAACTTCAACAAACACGCACCCACGACAACGGAAACAACTCGAAAGCTGGCTGTTCAGAGGGTGGCGGTTAGACTGGGTATAGGGGACGGTTAGACCGCCTCCACGAGGCAACCAAGAAATCCACCGAAACACCTCTTCAGAGCAACAAAACGCACCACGGTTTCACCAATAGAGATCTCTGGTCAGGGCCATGCTAGCTAACAGAAAAACTTGGCAAAAACCAAAACTCCACCTAGGGGCCTAGGGGCGGTTAGACCGGCAACCAGGGGCGGTCTAACCTCCTGTACCCAGCAAAGAACTCCAAACGAGAACACCTAGCAAACGGCACGAGAACGACCCGAAATTTCACCGAGACGCTCCTCTGATCAAGGCAAACAAACTCATAGAGGAAAATCCAGCGAAACCAAACTTCGACCTGGAAACACCCAGGGCGGTTACACCGCCCCCTCCAGGCGGTTAGACCGCCTCTCCCAGAAAAACAGCCCGCGGGTCAAACCCTAACTTCCTCGCGCCCGATCTCCCGAATCACTCCACGGATTGCAGCAAAACTTCGGGATTAGTTGGGTTACCTCCTGGGCAACCTCTACCTCAAAGGAATCGACCCGAAATGGTCACAATCAAGAGGAATCGAAGAAATCGCCTCTCTAGGTCAAGAACTAACCCAACTCGAAAAACCACCAAATCGAGTCCGATTCAAGAGAAATTTGGGGGCAAAGTCACCAGCCAAAGAGGCACAAGATCCTCATACGTGACACCCACCAAAGACCCTAAGAAATCATCCTCATAACACCGCCAACAAAGAGCTCTGAAAATCAACACAAAGGAGAGTGGGAAAACCACCTTGAGGAACAACGCCGAACCATCTATACATACCATGAAAGGTTCGTACAAGGTCTAGCTTGCGACCCAAACATCCATCCCTCTCTCTAGATCTCGCATGAAGCTCTCAAGCTAATCCAAGGAAAGACTAGGGAAAAAGGAGAACGAAAATGGAAAAACAAATGAGCTAGGGTTCCAAGAGTTGGCTGCCATCCATCCACTCAAGAGTATATATGGAGGCACCCAAAAGACTAAACTACCCTCACCTAATAACTAGGGATACAAGCCCCTCAAGGGCGGATTTGGAAGTTTTTGGAATTTCTTCATCGGACGGATGCCCGGCGACCGCAACCTGCTTAGCCTCGACGCAAGCCTTGCGATCCCGACGCGTGTCCTCTGCTTCGAAGCATCTTGACGCCGGCGGCCAGGGCAGTCAAACCGCCCCCTTGGGGTGGTTAGACTGGCCCGGGAGATATGACCGGCCCTAGGCGGTCTGACCGCCCCTCCTAGGCGGTTTAACGGGCCTGTGTGGCTGCACCTCCTCGTCGAGTCTTCGGCCTCGGTTTTGCGGCTCAACCGAGTAACCTAGTGGTTTTCTGGTGAACCACTGCAAACCCCGCGAACTCGGTGTAGCCTCTGCCAATCTCCACTCATGACACAGCTCCCACGTAGTCCCGGCTCGACCTTGGTTTTGAGGCTCTACAAAGAAACCGTCCACGACTTCATCTAGTTGTTTATGCCACGATGCGGCCCGCACTTGACCCCACTGGCCACCGGGTCCCTCGAAAGAAGCCTACTTGTCTTCTCCACACCTGGAGGCCTCACCGGCAACGACCTTTCGCGCGTGTTCTTCACCTGCACCAACACGAGTCAAGCCGCAACCTGCACCTGCAATACTTAGCCAAGAATCAGTCCACACAACGTTGTCAATCACTCATCACACAAGGAAGCGACCATCCACCGGTCCTCAAACCACACATGGTCCTCGTGGGTGTTCCACCTAGGAGAGATAGGATGGATTTTGCTAACACCACGTTTGAGCAAATGGCACGGCACTAAGTCGTTTGCTCACTCTCTTTCTCATTTGTTATTTTGCAGGTGGGAGGCATGGAGGGCTTTTGGTTAATCGACTCCTGTTACTCTAGACACATGACCGGAGATCGAAGGTAGTTCTCCAGCCTCACCCCGGTGATGACCAAAGAGTACATCACTTTTGGGGACAATGGGAAAGGTAGAGTGCTTTCAGTGGGCACAGTGAAGGTGAGTGAGTCTGTGAGTCTTCGGCGCGTTTCTCTTGTGAAGTTTTTGGGTTACAATCTTCTCTCTGTTTCCCAACTTCTTGATGAGGGTTCTGAAATCCATTTCAAAATGGACTGTTCTCGTGTTTTGGACTCTCGAGGTGACCTTGTGTGCACGATTGTCCCCGAGGGTCAGATTTTTAGAGCTGATTTTCTCAGTGTGTTGGCTCTTCTTATTGCTTGGTTGCTGGTGTTTCGGCGGAGCTTTGGAAATGGCATAGGAGACTAGGTCACTTGATTTTTGACTTGTTGTCAAGCTTGAGTGGGCTAGGCTTGGTTTGAGGATTGCCAAAGTTGAAATACCAAAAGGATTTGGTATGTGCTCCGTGTAGGCATGGTAAGATGGTCACCGCTTGTCACCCGCCTCTGACATCCGTTATGACAGAGAGGCCATGTGAGATGTTCCATATGGACATGATTGGTCCAGCTCGTGTGTGCTCGGCGGGTGGGAAATGGTATGTCCTTGTGATCGTGGACGACTATTCTCGCTATGCTTGGGTCTTCTTTTGAGCTGACAGGGGGGAGACATTTGGTTTTGTCCGGGATCTAATCTTGAGGTTGAAGAATGAGAGGAATGGATATGTTGTTCGAGCTATTCATAGTGAAAATTGCAGTGAATTTAAAAACTTTCATTTCAAAACTTTTTGTCGTCATTTGGGTCTCAAACATCGGTTTTCCTCTCTCTATGTGGCTTGTCAGAATGGTGTAGTTGAGAGGAAAAATCGTTCCCTTTGTGAGATGGCTCAGACGATACTCGACGAACATAGGACTCCGAGAAGATATTGGGCGGAGGCGGTGAATACCGCTTGCCATGTTGGGGACCGGATTTTTCTCAGGGCCTTCTTGAATAAGATGAGCTATGGGCTCATGCACGGGCGAGCACCTAGAGTGTGCCATTTCAGGGCCTTTGGTTGTCGGTGCTTTATTATCAAGAAGGGTAGGCTTGATAAGTTTGAGTCGAGGTCCTCTGATGGGATTTTCTTGGGTTATGCTAGTCGTTCTCGAGTATTTTGTGTGCTCAACCTTGATACTAACCTAGTAATGGAGACGTGCGAGGTTACCTTCGACGAGACCCAACCATGCAATTTGTTTGTCTTTGAGTGTGCAAGTGATGATGAAGTTGGCAATAAGATCTTTTAGGATGTGGAGGATGATGCTGGAGAGGATGATGGTGATGATGGTGAAGCTCTAGCCATGCATGCACGCTCTACTTCCA
This sequence comes from Cenchrus americanus, assembly GCA_947561735.1. NCBI lineage: Eukaryota > Viridiplantae > Streptophyta > Magnoliopsida > Poales > Poaceae > Cenchrus > Cenchrus americanus. The sequence goes on along the minus strand of OX387242.1, from coordinate 154,724,899 downwards.
CTACGACGACTACGGTGCAGGATGGTCCGTCCCCTACACCGCCTACGATCCAGCAAGATCAAGTGGAAGCAGCTTCTGAGGGGGAGGTTGTCTCCGGGTGAGAGGCACCAAGGCGCGTCCAGGTTGATCATCCTCCCTTAAGAATCATCAGTGACATCAATGCACGTACGACATGGTCGAGGTCCAGAAATGCTACTCACTTTGCTCATTCAGCTCTTGTTTCTACATTTGAGCCGAAAGACATTGGACACACACTATCTGATCCAAATTTGGTGAATGCCATGCATGAGAAGTTGGAGAATTTTGAGAGAAATCAAGTGTGGGAGTTAGTTGAGCCACCACCAAACTGTAAAATCTATTGGGACAAAATGGGTGTGGAAAAACAAAGAGGTTGAGAATGGTGAGGTGGTGAGGAACAAGTCGAGGTTGGTTGCTCTGGGTTTTAGCTAGAAGGAGGGGATAGACTATGAGGAGATAATTGCTCCTGTAGCCCATTCGGAGGCAATCATAATTCTTCTAGCCTTCTCTGTGGCTAAAGGATTCGGGTTGTACCAAATGGATTTAAATAGTGCCTTCTTGAATGGGTTTTTGGAGGAGGAAGTTTATGTGAGGCAACCACCTGGCTTTGAGAATGTTGAGTTTCCCCACTGAGTGTACAAGCTGAGGAAGGCCTTGTATGGGCTAAAATAAGCTCCCAGGGCATGGTATGGTAGGTTGAGGGGTTTCTTGTTCAGCAAGGGGTTTGAGATGGGCAAGGTTGATAAGACTCCTTTTCTCCTCAGGCAGGGTGATGATATCTTAATTGTTCAGGTGTATGTGGATGATATAGTCTTTGGCAGTTCGTCTCACTCTTTGGTTGTAAGGTTTGCATAGCATATGAGCAAAGAATTTGAAATGTCCATGATGGGAGAGTTGCAGTTCTTTCTCGGGCTTGAGATCAAGCAAGCGAAGGAGGGAACTTTTCTACATCAAGCCAAGTACACGAAGGACATCCTCAAGCAGTTCAAGATGGACGACTTGAAGCCCCTATCGACACCGATGAGTACGATTACAGCGCTCGACGCAGACGAGAACGGAGAGCCTGTGGAACACAAGGTGTACCAGAGCATGATCGGCTCCCTCTTCTACTTGACGGCGACAAGGCCAGATATCCAGTTTTTTGTGTGTCTGTGTGCTCGTTTTCAGGCGTCGCCGTGGACTTCATATCGGCAGGCCGTCGAGCGGATCTTCAGGTATCTTCGATACACTCCTGACCTTGGTCTTTGGTACTCGGCGTCCTCTTCCCTTTCACTTCTTGATTTTTCGGATGCCGACTTTGTGGGCTGTCGAGTCGATTGGAAATCGACTTCGGGTACTTGCCAATTTCTAGGTTCTTCCCTGTTTCTTGGTCTTCCCGCAAACAATCTAGTGTAGCCCAGTCTACCATAGAAGCTGAGTATGTTGCTGCCACTAGTTGTTGCTCATAGCTGATTTGGATCCACATGCATGTTCAGTGACTTTGGTGAGGAGGGTTCCCATGTACCTCTCATGTGTGATAGCACGAGTTCCATTAGTGTTTCCAAAAACCCCGTTCTTCAATCTAGAACCAAACATATAAAAGTGAGGTACCACCTCCTGAGAGACAATGTTGAAAAGGGAAACATAGATCTCATCCATGTGCCAACAAAAAAGCAGCCTGTCAATATCCTAACCAAGCCCTTGGACCAAGCTACATTTGAGCGTTTGCAAGGAGAGCTTGGAGTCATTTTTCCTTGTTGAGATTCGGTTGGGAGGGTTGATGTACATATGCATGTTGCATTCTCATTTATGTATCATATCATGTTTGCATGTTTGCATCTTTGTATCATAAACTGCATTTGTATCATATTCCATAGAGATGTGCTTCTCTCATATGCTTTGATCACCATGTTATGCTAGAGATGAGGTTATGACTTTGCTTGTGATGCTCATGAGATGTATAACTATGCTCTTGGTAGCTTTGGGATTTATATTTTTGTGGATGGCTTTCTTCTGTAAAAATGGTATATGATCCTCTCTTGTGAGTAGAATGCCTCTAATGTTCAAATTTTGTGCTTTTGGACATATCTTACTTAATTTGTGCTTGGAACCATGTTCTTTTCATTTGGGTCAAAGATCCATTTATCATCATGAATGTTTAGCATACATGCTACCATGTGGAGAAGCCTAAGCTTCTTTTTGCTGCAAAGGAACTCCATGTACCATGTTTAATTTGTAAATCATGAATTTGGTATGTGAGATGCCTATGCTTGAAAAATTTGCTCCAATGTCATAAATGCTTTAAATTCCTTATCTTGGGTGCTAAACTATTGCATGATGTTCACCAATGAGAAGTCTCATATCTATAAGTGGACATATGGCTCGGTGGCTTTGACATGACATGAGATAGCTTGTAGGTTTTTGTGATGATATTGTGATGAGAATATGTGAACTTGCATGAAGTTTGTGGGCTATATGTTGTTTGTGCTCATTTCGACCATGTGTAGGTCCTATGCTGATGAGAGGGGAACTTTTTGTTAACACCAAAATTTGGCACAGGAAGGAGTCTGAATTGTGGGCCCAGTTTGGTGAAAAAATCCGTCCGGAAGAAGGAAGGTTTTTCCAGAAAGATTCGGCAAAGGGGCTCGCGGTCGGCAGTTGGCTTCCGTTTGGCAAGGAAACTGTTTGCGCTGATTTTGCGGGATTGCGTGATGACGTGGCCCGAGCGGAAGGGACGAATGGATGCATAAGCAATCGGAGTCATGCCATGACAGGGTATAAATATAGACCCTGGATGTATGTAATTGTATTCGAAACATTCTCATAACAAACCGGCTTTACACCAAACCTTTGAGTCCTTTGTCGTGTCATCGAGTTCTTCGAGAGGGTTCATCGATCCGTCCACCTCCGTAAGTACCGGCAATCTTGTATCATGTCTAGTATCATGCGGTGGATTTAGATTGTGATGCAAGTAGTCTTGTTACCATGCTTAGTATCAAGCGGTAGATTTAAGCTTGGTTCAAGAGGGTTTCTTGTTAGGTCATGAGCCATGCGGTGGGCTAAGATCTAGCTTGGAGCTAGTTATCAGCTCTATTGGATTTTGGCAAGGTCCAATGGATTCATTAAGTTACCCTATGTTGCGTTGAGTTTTTACTTTATGTTTAAATTCATGTAACACTCTTTTGCCCAATTTAGATTGATTTTTTTTTGAACGAAAACCATGGGGCAACGCCCCCCGGCAACAGGAATCAAATATTAACAGAAGAAACAAAGGTTAGATTACAAAGAGGAGGGACTTACGCCCTGCCCAACCAGTGGTTAGGCAACGAGGGGAGGATAGGCAGAGAGAGATACAACAGCAGAAACAGCATCAGATCAACATTACAAGAGAAGCTAAAGAGCACTAAGCCAGTTTTTGATCGAAGAATGAAGACTTGGCTTGAATCTGCAAAAAAGCTCCAGAACCAGTGCCTTGAAGTTTGCCTTCCAGGCCTCGAGGTGTGGAAGCTTGCCATCAAAAATGACTTCGTTTCTCTGCGTCCAGATACACCATGCACCAATCAAAAAGATCTCCATGAAGAAAGGAAGCCCAGAAACAGCTCTGGCTTGCAAGATTTTCTGGTGGACGCTAAGATTTGCCCCCCAAACAATACCCAAGGCAAACCATCTATTAACAGCAGCAGGGCAGCTGAAGAAGAGATGAGTCACAGTTTCTTCCTCGTTGTTGTGGCACAGGACACAGTTGTATCCATCATCCAGCACTTTCCTCCTTCTTCTCAAAATATTCCTTGTATTCAACCGATCATTGAGAAGCAGCCAAGCAAAAAACTTGAACCTAGGGATGCATTTGGTTTTCCAGATGTCAAGAATGGCTCTACTGGGCCTGAGCTATCTAAATTGATACTGGTAGAAGTGGCTACTCAGAAACCTACGCTGCTCCCAAATAAGGTGCCAGGAGTCCTTGGAGCCAGGGCTGATGGGAGGGAGAGAGTTGAGAAAGGCCTGTAATTCCAGGAACTCATTGTGAGCAGCCCTGGACATGGGAATTCTGAAACAGCTCAGCAAGTTGGCAGTCGTCCTCAGCGCAAACAGAGAAATGGAAGGGTCCCTGGCAAAAGGCAAGAGATGACAAAACTTTTCTGAATGAATGACCCCATCTATAATATCCTCCCAGAAACTGACAGTGTCCCCCTGGTTAGGATTGCAAATCGCAACACCTCTAAATTGAGTGTGAAGACGAAAGATGTCTTTCCACCAGAAGGAGCCCTTCTCTCTTGTCAGATGGGGAACAGTGTTGTTGTAGTATTTCTGCCAGACGAGAGTAACCCACTGAATATCTGCCTTGCTATAGAATTTGTGCAGCTGCTTGAGAAGAAGCGCGTCATTCTGAATGCTCAAATGGATTACTCCAAGCCCACCTTTGTTTTTAGGCTTCCTGACCAGATCCCAAGCGACTAGATTGTACCTTTTACTATTGAAATCCTTGCCTCTCCAGAGACAGTTCTTCCTGTGTTTATCTATGATCTCAATGACATTCAAGGGGAGCTTCAGAGAACACATGTAATAAGTGGGGAGCGAGGAGATGACCGAGTTGACTAGCTGCAACCTCCCAGCATATGAGAGAAACTGAGTAGATGCCGACAGCTTTCTTTCAATTCTGCAGATTAGAGGAGCATAATCTTTCACTTGGGGCTTGGCCAGGCCCAGGGGGAGACCAAGGTAAGTAAATGGGAAGGAGCCCACAGCACACCCAAAAGTCTGAGCCAGAGAGGAAGCTTTCTCAGAAGAAACATTAATTGGAACAAGACAAGATTTATGATAGTTTACCACAAGGCCACTAGAGAGGGTAATGCTGTGAAGAATCCTTTTTAGGAGGACCAACTGATCCTCATTAGCTTGCATGACCAAGATGGTGTCACCAGCATATTGGACAATAGGGAAGGGAGCATCAGACCTTTGGGGGAAAGGAGGCAGAAGATTGCCAAGGGAATACTCTCTGTTGATGACATATTGAAGAAGGTCAGCAGCAATGGCAAAGAGAAGAGGAGAGAGAGGACCCCCCTGCCTAACCCCTCTGGAACATTTAAAATCTTTACCAGCAGTGCCATTGAGAAGAACTGAGGAAGTAGCAGTGGACAGCAGCTCCTCAACCCACTTCAACAACTTCGAAGGGAAGCCTTTAGCATGAAGCATCTCCAGAATAATGGAGTGCTCCACCAGATCAAATGCTTTTTCAAAGTCCAACTTCAAGATAATAATCTCCCTTCGAGAGTGATGACACTGGTGAAGAAATTCAAAAGCCCAGCCAAGGCAGTCTTGAATAGTTCTCCCTTTGATGAAACCATACTGGTTTTGATGAAAAATCTTTACAGCCATGGCCTGCAGCCTGTTGGCAAGCAGTTTTGAAATGAGCTTAATGGATGAGTTGAGCAGAGAGATTGGCCTAAAATCACTCACAGATTCAGGATTATCCTTCTTGGGAACCAAGGTGATAAAGGAGTGATTGAGACTCTTAAGGTCAGCCTGATGATGAAAAAAGTCATGGCAGAGCTTGTACATGTCGCCTCTAATGATATGCCAGGATTTCTTGAAGAACAGATTGTTGAACCCATCCGGGCCAGGGGCCTTATCAGAAGGTATTGGATCGGCTTTATCTTATTTTTTCGTGATCTTTACATCGCACGTTCATATCTCACTTCAAAAGGCACGTGGATCACGTGTTTGTTAAATAGCCGAAACCGAACCAATGTTTGTTCCTTCTTCATGGATGCCGATTCGGCTGTTCAGCCGTATTCGGTTATGCTTTCACGAGTAAAACATGTTTATAAGTTATGCCTTAAATAATGTGTGCTTTTAGCTTTCCATATTGAGATTGTATCATGCGGTGGATAGATCTATTTGTGGTTAGTGGCGTGATTTTCAAACTAGTTGTATCATGCGGTGGATAGATTTGTTTGATATCACGCTTGACGGGTTTTAAAGTACCTAGACATGCGGTAGACTAGTGCTTTGGACCTATGCATGCTTGTTTATTACATATTTATGATCATGCTTCACTTCATTTATTGTTTATTGTTATTTATCCTTGAGGATCAGTCATAGATTCGTGCACGTATAACTTCATTCAAATAAAGACCGATCTTTGTCATGCTTACGTCATACGTTCGGCTATGTTCTGTTTTACACTTTAAAGTTTCCGAATGGTTTCTTGTTTGCTGGCAGATGGCTTCTTATACCTATATGTCATCTCACTTGGCTTTATGGCCGTAAATATGGAACTGTCTGGTAACACCCGGCAAGTTCCAAGCTTTGGAATTTAACTACTTTGTCTTTTATCAATTTTCAGGAAAAATTGACTCGCACGTCTTGGAACCTTCTCGCGTGTGAAGCTAGCTTGTTCGGCTTGCTGTGTGTTTGGCGCAAGGTGCAGATTTTGCGTCAACACACTTTTTGGCACGCCCAGTGGGACAAACAGCTGAAATCAAGATGCCTGACATCAGTGACATTCTGGACGTCACCATCGAGGATCTCTCTCCAGAGCAGCTACAACAGCTGAAAGATGCTACAGATCAGTTTCAGCAAAAATGTTTGATGTCATTCAAAAAGAACATAAGCGACGTTCCGTATCTCAAAAATGAGATGCCCAGGGTTCTACTGTCAGGAGAGACTGATACCACAACTCTGCAAGAGAAAGAAGAGTGCATGCAAGCGTTTCGGGATGCTGCGGAAGACGTGTTGGGTAAGCATCACAGGGCTTTCCTGGGCATATTCAAACAAATGATGGTGGGTGTGTTTGGCCCGGGCATGGAGCAAGTATTCAGTCGAGTTTCCCCTCAGGGATACAGTATGGAGGTTGGAGAGTCTAGCTCTGCCCAACCAGGAACTCAGCCACCATTGCGAAGCCAGCCAGTCCAGCCTCCTCCGCAGAGCGTTGGGAGCCAGCACATCCAGCCCCCTCCGCAAAGCGCTGGAGGTCAGCCAGTTCAACCTCCTCTGCGAGCTGCAGGAGGACAGCCAGTCCAACCACCTCCACAAGGCAGTAGAAGTCAACCGATTCAGTAGCTGAACCCATATTGGCCTACGTATGGGGAGATGGCATTCGGTTCGTCTGGAGTTCCGCTCACTTCCACCTACAAGATTGCCCCAGCTAGCAATAGGTTGCAGAAGAACTTGTACGGTGGAGGCTACCACGAAGTTATGGACTATGGTGCCATTGACGCTCTCCCGAATCCGGGGTACGGTGCAGCTGCAGGAGTGCAAGAGGACGATATCCTGGTTCAGAAGATGGCCGATATGATGCAGAATCAATTCGGCCTCAAGCCTAAAATGCAAGGACCAGCCTATACGCCTCCCTTCCTGGATTGGTACTACAAAGTGATCCTACCGCCAAGGGTGAAACCTCCAATGAAATTCACAAAGTTTTCTGGGCAGGATGATACGAGCACAGTTGAGCATATTGCTCGTTATCTGATGCAGCTTGGAGAGGCCTCAACTGAGGAGGCATTCAGGGTCAGGTATTTTCCCATGTAACTAGCGGGCCCAGCGTTCCAGTGGTTTACATCTTTGCCTCCCCAATCAGTTGGCACATGGAGGGAGCTGGAGCGAAAGTTCCACGCTCATTACTTCAGTGGTAGCACAGAAAAGAAGCTCATCGATCTGACCACTTTGAAGCAGAGGCACAATGAGACGCCTTTGGAGTTCCTCAGGAGGTTCAGGGAGGTCAAAGGCATGTGTTTGTCGTTAAATCTGCCAGATGATCAGTTGGCCGACATGGCCGTTGCAGGGATGCTGCCGGCCGTACGAGAAAAGTTGTTTGGTATGGAGTTTGATAATCTGGGCCAATTGTCTCAAAAGCTTTCATTGATGAGCAACCAGGCCTATGGGTTTAAGAAGGACACCAGGTTCAACAAGCAACACGACATAGCTGATATCTACAATCAGTTCCTTGAAAAGGCCGACCAAATGGAAGATTCTGACGATGATCAGGAAGTGGCTGCTGCTGAGATCATGTGGGGCAAGGAGCCGTTGACCATGAACCAGCATTGGATCAAGCAGACCAAGGGCACCTACGACTTCGACGTCACCAAGGCTGATAAGCTTTTTGACTTCCTGGTGAAGGAAGGCCGAATCAAGTTGCCTGAAGGGCATTTTATGCTTCGGCCCAATGGAGTAAAAGAGAAACGTTACTGTGGCTTCCATGACAGGAATTCTCACTCCAACGACTGCAGGGTCTTCAGTATGAGGATCCAGAAAGCTACCCAGGAGGGGCACCTCAAGTTTGACAACAAGATGAAACTAGATGGTCACCCTTTTCCTCAGAATATGATTGGCTTTTCTGTTAACATGGTAACTGCTGAGGAGAAAGGGAAGGTCAAGGTCTTGACGTCAGCCAGAGCGAGACAAGATGGAGCAGTGGATCTAGTGCGGCAAGTGACGTTGGAGTAGGTTCATGGAGAGGCCCCTTGTGTTCTCAAAAGCCATATCGAGGTTGGGGAGTCGTCCAGGGCCAAACCCAGGGTCACTACGCGCATCCTCCTCAACAAGTGGCAGCGTTAGTTAGAGAAAGAACGCTGCCAGAAGCGAAGATATGAGGAGGAGAGACCCAGGGCCGAGGAAGAAGCGCGCAGGAGAGAACTGGAGCAGTACATGCGCGAACAAGAGCGTGCACATTGGGGGTGCGCATTCTTCAGGCATTGCTGGAATGAAGGCTTGAAACTCCCTACATTGAGAAACTTCCCTGAGTGCAATGACAGATACTTGGAGTATAGGCAGAAAACTGTCAATTGCCAATCCGTCCATGAGAGAATTGGAAGGATACATCCTAGTGACGATCGGCGTCAAAAAATAGTTGAGGTCATTGATCACCCCAGAAAGAGGCAAGCTGATCAGAGATGGGCTGATCAAGAAGAAGATGAACACGAATACATCTGGCAAGAAGGACAGTGGTGCCCGCCTGGCTTGAGGAAGAGCCAAAAAAGAAGGGTTCAGCGCTTGAGGAACCGTGAGTTGAGGCAGGCGGGGATCCAGAAGAAGCAGGTGTGGCGTCCAAAGGACAAACCTGAAGGATCGGGTCGTTCGGCTCCGGCGTGCATGGTATATTTTCTGCCGAATGAGTTTATGGCTCCCGCTAATCAAGTTGTGAAGGAAGAGACATCCCTGGATGTCAATGATGATGAACATCTAGGAGGATTGATGGCACAACTGGTACTAACCAAGCAAGCTACCTTCGACAAACCGGCCAAGAATCGACACATGAGGCCGCTGTACTTGAAGGGATACGTCAATGGCAAGCCATTGACTAAGATGTTTGTCAACGATGGGGCTGCGGTCAACGTGATGCAATATACTACCTTCAAGAAGCTTGGCATGGGCCCTGGAGACTTAACGCCTACGAGAATAATTCTGAACGATTTCGCTGGGAATCCTTCAGATACCAAGGGGTGCGTCCAGGTGGACCTGATGATTGGGTCCAAGACATTGCTCACGACCTTCTTTGTCATCGAAGGCAAAGGAGCCTATAGCCTACTTCTTGAGCGGGACTAGATTCACGCTAATTGCTGCATGCCATCTACCATGCATCAGCAGCTCATTCAATGGGTAGATGACGATACTGAGGTGGTCCAAGCAGATGACTCAGTGAGCGTCGCAAATGTGGAACCAGCTTTCTGGGAATATCAAGGCATCGATTGTTTCTCAGGGAAAGACTAGGGAGAAGGTCCTATTGAGCCTGTCAGCAGTGATCAACAGCCGATTCAAGCAGTCGGCTCTTATAGTAATTTTTAATGGACAATCCCGTCGATGGAACTGATGGCAAGATGGGGCGAGGATTCATGTCGGCTAACAAATTGGAGGAAGTTGATATTGGAAACGGTGACAAGCCGAGGCCGACATTTATCACTGCAAACTTGGAATCAGATTTCAGAGAAGAATTGATCAAGCTGCTAAAGGAATATAAGGATTGCTTCGCTTGGGATTATTCGGAGATGCCTGGTTTGGATCGTTCCATCGTCGAGCATCGGTTGCCAATCAAATCTGGTTTTGAACCATACAAGCAACCTCCCCGGAAAATCTACAAAGACGAAGTATTGGTCGATGTGAAGAAAGAAGTTGAAAGGCTACTTGATGCAAACTTCATTCGGCCAATCAAATCTGGTTTTGTTGACGGATAAAATACGTATCCCTCTACGATCCGCAAGCGTACGGACTCCACACCTTTTTCACCACGGGATTCCCAAGGTTCTTGTCAATCCGCGGAGCAAGGGGATTACAAGCGTTCGATCTACAACGACACACTAACTACTAAAACCCTAACTATTATTATACTAGAAAACAACTAAACTACACTAGAGAGAATGATTAAGATATCAAGATAAAAGACACTCGCCCACGGGTCTACGATACTAGAGCATGCAATCGCTTAAAGACATGAAAACCAATCTAATCTATCGGGGTTGTGACCACGGTTTCGCCCTTTCCATCCTCTAGTACTGTCACTACGCGAAGGTATTCATGACTAGACCTTTGATGGACACGGCGTATTGAATGGATCCAAGGAAGCATTGGAGCTCTACTCCCTTTACGGCATGGTAGCTAACCTTAAGCATTAAAGTATATTCAACACAAGATGATAGATAGATAATCTGACAAAGTGCAATTACATCTCAAGATCGATTACAACCCATGGACGAATGAGAAGATTACCCCATCAAGGTGTTGATCATGGCACCGTTGATCATGGTTTCCCTTCCGCCGGTGTCTTCCTTCTTCTCCACGAGAGGGTGCTTCCTTCAAGGTGGTTGATCTCCCGCCGGAGATCCTCCTCCTCTCTCTCTAGCTTGTGGATGGCCTTCTGGTGCGAATGACTCCTCCCTCAGTGTTGGCGGCGCCTCGGGGCTTTTAGGGTTGAAGATCCTTCGAGTGCAAGGAAAACGGAACCGAACCGGTGCCAGAACTGGGCTGGGCCGGCCAGCCTGGGCCGACCGGCCTAGGCCCAGTTCGGCCCGGTTCGGTCGCCCCTTTTGCTCCGTGGGTCCTTATGCATATATGTACTTTGCCCCCTCCACTTGCATGATTTTGATGATGTTATCCTCGCGTCCAAGATGGAGGTTCTCTTCGCATGAAGTTCGATCTTTTACACTTCAATCCCCGGGAGTGTTCCTCGTAGCACTTCGGTCCTTGCCACCTTTGGAAGTGACTTCATCAAGCTCATGAACACGAACAAGACTCCGTAAATGCTCCTTTGAACTTGTTGTGAATCCGTCCTTTATGTCCATGTTTTCCTACATAAACACAACACTTCCAAATGCATGCACAAAGATGAACTTGTTATATGATTAGTGTGCCTAGTAGCGGGTTAGTTCTATAATCAAATCCAAACCAAAGTGTAATGAACATGCTAGGTGCACCAAAATACACCGTCAATAGGTTTGCATAGATTTCAAGGACTTGAACAGGGCTACTCCTATGGACGGTTACCCAATGCCTGTTGCCGATTTGTTGGTTGATGCCGCTGCTGGACATAAAGTTATTAGTTTCATGGATGGTAATGCAGGGTACAACAAGATTTTCATGGCAATAGAGGATATATCAAAGACAGCCTTCAGATGTCCTGGTCATATAGGCCTGTTTGAATGGATAGTCATGACATTTGGGTTGAAAAGTGCCGGTGCAACTTATCAACGAGCCATGAATTACATCTTTCCCAAGTTGATCGGCAAAATTTTTGAAATTTACATTGATGATGTCGTGATCAAGTCTTTGAATCATGACACACATTTGGAGGATGTGAATAGGACTTTGGAATGCACCCGAAAGCATGGTTTGAAGATGAATCCAAACAAATGCGCTTTTGGGGTGTCAGCTGGAGAACTCTTGGGATTCCTGGTACACGAAGGGGGAATTGAAGTTGGCAAGAAAAGCATGAAAGCTATTGATGAAGTTGTCCCTCCAACCAATCTCAAGGAGTTGCAATCACTGCTTGGCAAGATCAATTTTGTGAGAAGGTTCATTTCAAATCTGTCGCAAAAGGTTTTGCCCTTTTCTCCATTGTTGAAGCTTAAGAAAGATCAGAAGTTCATGTGGGGTGACGAACAACAAAAGGCTTTTAATGAGATCAAGCAATACATGAAGGAACCACCAGTACTGGTCCCTCCACAGTTGAATAAGCCTTTCAAGTTGTACATGGCGGCCGATACCCAAACCATTGGATCGACCCTTATTCAAGAATTTGAAGGAAAGGAGTGGGTAGTAGCATACCTTAGCCGAAAATTACTTGATCTTGAGACCAGGTATTCGGCTGCAGAGAAGCTTTGCCTATGTGTGTACTACTCGTGTACAAAATTTCGGCACTACTTGTTGAATGTCGAATGCATTGTATACTCCAAGTTCGATGTAATAAAACATATGTTATCTATGCCAATTTTAAATGGCTGGATTGGCAAGTGGATCTTAGCATTATCTGAGTTTGAGTTGAAGTTCGAATCGGCAAAAGCTATAAAAGGTCAGATCATTGCTGATTTTATAACTGAACATCGTGATCCATCGATCGATTTGCTTGAAATTACTCCTTGGGCTTTGTTCTTTGATGGATCATCATGTGGTAAAGGTGGAGGAGTAGGGATTCTATTAATTTCACCCAGGGGTGAGATGTTTGAGTTTGCTATCCCTATCCAGCCCACTGTTACTAACAATCAAGCTGAGTATGAGGTATTGCTTCGGGGGCTTCAATATTTAAGAGAAGCCGGGGCTGTTTCAGGTGAGGTTTATGGAGATTCAGAGTTGGTTATAAAGCAATTGAACGGCCAATACGAGTGTAAAAGTGAGGCCCTGAGGAATTACTACGAGGAATGCAGAGAGATTTTGAAGAGCCTTCAGTTTGTAATTCTACAGCATATTCCTGGAGAACACAATGAAGAGGCAAACAGGTTGGCTCAAAGCGCTTCAGGCTATAGAGAAAATCAAGAAGCGTTTGTCATGGAGGTGTGTGTTTTGGGAATGGATCTTATAGAAGGTGATTGGAGAAAGGAGATCGTTGATTATTTGGAGGATCCATCCCGAACGGTCTCTAGGAAACTCAGGTACAAAGCCATAAAATTTATTCTTCTGGATGGAAGTCTGTTCTACAAATCATTGGATGGGGTATTGCTGCGATGCCTGTGTCCAGAAGAAGCAAAAAAGAAGATGAGTGAGGTGCATGATGGGATATGTGGAGCACATCAATCAGCCTACCGTATGAAATGGGTCATCAGGCAAGCTGGGTGCTTTTTGCCGACGATGTTGGAAGATTGCTTTGAGTATTACAAGGGATGTCAAGACTGCCAGAAGTTTGGAAATATTTAAAGTGTTCCTGCATCAGCACTAAATCCCATTATCAAGCCATGGCCATTCAGGGGCTGGGCTACAGACTTGATTGGCCAGATTAACCCACCATCTAGCAAGGGGCATAAGTTTGTGCTTTAGCGACAGATTACTTTACCAAATGGGTTGAGGCAATTCCACTGAAGAAGGTAACATCAGAGAACATGGTTGAGTTTGTCAAGGAACCCATCATCTATCGGTTTGGTATTCCTCAAACTATCACAACTGATCGAGTAGCTCAGTTTGTGTCCTTAGAGTTCAGGGAGTTTGCCGAAAGCATGGGGATCAAAATTTTCAATTCTTCTCCCTATTATGCCCAAGCTAATGGTCAGGCAGAGGCTTCTAATAAGATCATGATCAAGCTTATACAAAAGAAGATCGACCAGAAGCCAAGAAGGTGGCATTCGGTACTCAATGAAGCTTTATGGGCTTACCGAATGGCCCCTCATGGAGCTACGAAAACGTCTCCTTATGAGTTGGTTTATGGGCACCATGCAGTTTTACCTTGGGAAATACAATCAGATTCTAGGAGAGTGGTTTTGCAAAAGGACTTAAGCTCTAAAGATTTCAGTGGCTTAATGATGGACGAACTAGAGGACTTGCACATGATCCGTCTTAGAGCCCTGGAAAATATCAAAAAGAACAAGCTGCAAGTTGCTAAATATTACAACAAGAGAGTAAAGGTCAGGCAATTTGCAGAAGGGGATTTGGTTTGGAAAGCTCTACTACCGATTGGGACCAAATACAGTGAATTCGGCAAATGGTCCCCAAACTGGGAGGGACCTTTTCGAGTGGTCAGATGCATGCCCGGTAATGCCTACATGTTGAAAACTTTGCTAGGAGAGCAATTTTCTGCTGCAATAAATGGAAGATATTTGAAGAAATATTATCCTAGTATTGAAATCGATCGTTGATCACAAGCATTGGGATTACATGCATTTGATACAAAACAGCCGGCGTTCAAGAACGAAGCTGCCTTTAGAACAGAAATTCCTAAACAGAGGGAATGGCCAATACGTAGATGTATTGCCCTTAGCACGAAACTACATTGCAAATGCTTCTTGCAGGTTTATATCTAACAACCCAGTTGCTCAGGACTACGAAGGGGTGGAAAGCAGAAGGCCTGGCGTAAGAAGCGAAAGTATGCTTCAATCCTTTTTTTCTTTGCTTCTTCAGCTCCTCCCTCTTCAGTTGTTCCAGGACCACCGTGACGGCAACTTGGAAGCTGCGGGGATGACCGTGGCTTGCTGCCTCCATCAATTTGTCCCAAGCTGCTTTCAGGTTACTGTACCTGTCGGAAACATTTGGGACAGAGGACCAGTTGTTAGAGACAGGGATCCGGGCGCAAGCATGGAGTCAAGGTGAAGATGGAAATGTTTACCTCCTACCAACGCCTCCAAGGCCATGCGGCGCTCGCGTTCGGCTTGGCAGCGAGCAGTGATGTCCCGGAGGTCATGCTCCAGATGCCGGGCGCGGCGGCGTAACTGGTGGTTGATCTTCTGCTCTGGCGTGGCATCCTCTGCTTCGAGGGAGGAGTCAGAGGAGATGTATTCAGGCGTTTCTTTGGTCCCAATGATTTCCTCAGGAAGCAGATCAAGACTAAAAGAAAACAAAGAGGAGGTAAAGCATAAGATCACACACGAAAGCAAGAAGCAAGTTAAAAGAAAACTCACTCTCGAATGGTGCGTTTCTTTGGGACGCTGTCCTCCTTGGGTTGCTTGCCTTTGTCCATGGCCTTGGGGTTTTCTCTTCTGGAGTAGGGGAGAAGATGAGAAGTGATGGATGAGTGTGCGAGTGGATTTGCAGGGCATCTCAGCAGGCTATTTTATTGACTGAGAGAGTGCATTGGGAGTGATGACTGGCTGGCATGCGTTATTGGAATACCAAGCGGCAGGGTTTTCCTCCCGAATGCGAAGGGTTTTCATTGAACAGTGCTTGTGGATTACCGAATTGAGGATTTTCTGCGGGTTTTGCGCCAAGGGGAATCCGTTTTCGCGTGTTCGGCTCAAGCGAGTTCCCGAATGCGTTTAAGGAAAAATAAGGCTCCCAGTTGCAAACACGGAGGAATCATCACAATACAAGCATGGGAATTGAAAGTTCTTTATTTATTGCCGAAAATCAAACATCCTTGGTACAATCTAATCAAAGAGCCTGTTTAGCACAGACTGGGGATGAGTGAGTTCGGCAATGGCGTCACCGTGGCCGTCGAGGTGCTCCAAGATGACCTCGATCTCGTCAATGTCTTCTGGTGCGCCGCCCTGGAAGCCGCGCGGCCGGATGGAGTAGTCGACACCGGTGTGCGTCGCCATGGAGGCCAAGCCCAAAGTGGTGCCTAGGCGGATGTCGTGGGTAGCCACCTCGTCCACGCGGTTTTCCACCGCGGCAAGGCGCTCCGCCGGCGTGTCTCCACGGGCGTTCACCTTGTCGGCCAATTGCTCCACCAGCATTTTCAGCTGGTTGAGCTTGGTGTCACGGGCTGCAAAGTGCAAGGTGATGGTGATTAGTATCAAGAGCCATATTGGATTTGGGAGTGATTCAAGGGTTGTACCATCGATGGTTGCCAGCAGCTGCTTGCGCTGGTCCTCCCACTCCAGTTCGGCTATGCCAGCCTTCTTGGAGACGTCTTCCAGCTCGCGCTGGGCCACCTCAAGCTCCGCTTTGAAGCGGAGAGCATCAAGTTCCCCGTAGGGCACGAGGGAGTAGTGGTCCGACTCCGAGGAGTCGTCCGGCAGAGGTTGATTAGCCGGTGCAGAGGACAGGTTCCACTGAATAAGCCTGAAACAGAGAGGATCGTCAGAAACAAAGGGAAATCTAAGACAAGTCGTGAAGAAAAGATGGCGATCATTGCCTCTGATGGGCACTGGCGCGGCTCCCTTCCGCCTCGTCGGTGGCGCAGCGCCTGTTGTTGTTGCCCGCCATGGTTCTTGGGGCTGCGCTGGTGATTGGGAAAAGAAGGCTTGAGGTTGGCAAGGATTCGAAGGCTAAAGGCTTGGTAAAGAGCTACGGGCGCCTACGATTTTATTTATAGGCCTAATGGAAAAGATCGTGGCCTCAGATCGTGGCACGTATCCCGAAAAACTTGGAAGGTGGAGAGGTTTCCTTGACCAATTCGCCGCCGGGTCGTTTGGGATTCGAAGCTGAGTCGTATTCGGTTGATTCGCTCGGCTATGTTGCAGTTGAGGTGCCGTTCGGGTATGGCACTATTTGACTACTAGGTACCGAATGGATCGTTCAGAGTTGCAATCGAAGTCATGCAAAGAAAAGAAAAGCGAACTTATAAAAGGCAAATGTTACGAGAACGGTCAATTTGGTTGCACACTGCTCAGTACAGCTAAATGTTTAAATATTTTGCGATTACACTGGAGGCATTTGATATTGTTTGGTGGATATACTCCATCCGTTCCTGGTAATCTTTTTATGCATTGGACAGGACGGTGAGTTCTGCCTCGCACTGATTCACTTCAGTTATGGCCGATGATGCTTCTTCTTGGGTTTTCTCTATCAGACCAGGAAGTTCGGCTATTTTCTTGTCATCAGCTTCTATTTCGGCAGACAAATCTTTCAGCTCTGCCTCCAGTGCAGCCTTTCTGGCGATTTTCAATTCACGAGCAGCTTGCGGATTGGTTAACATTCCCTTGTGGCTCTCAGTTTGGGATTGTGCTCCCTTTGCAGCTTGTTCAGCTTTGGCTTTCTTTTGCTCAACAGTTGGTCGGGTAGACACATTTTTTAAGGCTCGCCTTATGGCCACATAGTGAATATCTAGACCAGAGATGGGTTCCAACGAAGTCTTGATGTCCTCAGGGAGCTTTTGGCTGATGGGCTCAAGCATTCCTTCGAAATAATCGACATCTCTGATTTGGTCTCGAGCATCCTTTTGCAACCAGGCAAAAATTTCTTTGAGCCTTGCTTGGATTTCCTCTGATAGAGCTTGAGTTCCTCCTTCTCTTGTTTCGGCAGCTGGATCATTCTCCACTAATGGGCTTAATGATGATGGAGTTTGATCCTGAAAAGGTAACATTGCCAAATTAGGAGTGGTCCATTGAAAGAAGAAGATAACAGAGTTAAGTGCATGTGCCTACCTCATGCCTGACTTCCTGAGCTGGGGCAAGGTTTTGTTCAGTTTCAGGGGGGATTTCTTGGGCCACTGGTGAAAGAGGAGTCTGAGGAGTCTTGGCGAAGCTGAGGCTTCTACTTGAGAGGGTGCTGGGGTAGACTCTGGCAGAATTGGAGCTTCTGGCTGAAGAGGAGGTGGATTTACCTCTGTTAAGGTTGGGGTTTCTGCCTGGCGAATGGGGGATTGAACCCTTAAAGGGCTTGAAGCCTCTGGTTGGATTGAAGGGTTCATTTCTGGTGAAGTTGACACCTCTGTTTGAGCAGGGGGTGACTGGGACCCTGATGAGGATGAGATCTCTACTTGAGCAGATGCCTCAGCTCTTGGTGGGCATACATGTTGAGGAACTGGGATATCCACGGGATGATTCACCAGTGTTTCTTCTGCGAATATCAGATTAAGGGTAAATGCCAGTGTTGATCTTTGAGGAAAAGGTAATAAAGGTCATACCAGTAGATGAAGCATTGGCGGTGTTCGAGGTCGAAGGTCGCTGGATTCTAGTCTGAAATTGCACAAGGTGAAATTTGTCAGAATAAGAGTAATCTTGTGATCGAGAAAGAGGAAATCTTACCTCAACAGGGACTTTTTTGGTGGTTCTTTTCCTCTTGGCAGTTAGAGGTGCAATCAGGGACAGGCCTTTTCTCTTGTCAGCAGTAGCACTGAAGAGAATTGGGTCCATTGTGGCATACCTGGCCATCAGTTGAGCCAAAGTTGGGGATTTAAATCCCAAAGCAGAAATTGGATATACTGCATTATAAATGATTGTCCTGGCTTGAGGGGCAGGCACTGTATTCTGCAGGGAATGGCCAAGATCATGGTTAGTAAAAGGAATGTCTGATCTGAAGAGAAAAACAATTATGTTAGGCTGCATTCATACTCAAAGACCCTTCTGGACTGCATATTTTCCTTGATTTCCTCTCTGGGTTTGAGGAATTCATGCAGGAATAATCTTGGGGGCATCTGGCCACATCCAAGCTGTCGGGCCATCATATTTGGCTGATTATATTCATAAGTACTGTGATTTAACCTTCCTCCACAGAATTCAGCTGGCAAAGGGCATGGATGGATCAAGATGTTAAAGATCTCTACAAACCTTCTATCTTGGCGTCCAGTCTCAAAGGAGAATTCACAGGGGAGAGTTAGATTGTCATTATCAAGATAAGGAAGCCAAAGAGGGTTAGGGAAGCCTTTGAAGAAGAGCTCGAAAAGCTGGCTGACATTCTGATTAATGGAAACAGTTGAAGCAGCCTCTCCATAGGTTTGGCATCCTCTGGTGATCTGAGTTTCCCCTTCATTATAGCTGGATGAAGGGAAAAGCCGGTTGTTGAGGTCAATGCCGACAATCTGGTGCATATGCAGTTGCAGCCACATCTGTACGAACCACCAAGGGCCGTTGACACATAGTATCTTCTGGCCAGTATGCATTTGGGTGATAGTCTGATGAAGCATATGATACACACTACCCAGGAGGTATTTTCCAAGGGGAATGCGCTTACCACCAGCCAAATATGTAGCCATTACAATGTGATTCAGAGTGGGTTCATTGGCTTTACCACAGAAAATAAATCTGCACAACCACATGTTCAGGAATGCTCTGTATTCAACTTCACCCAAGGGGCCATCCTTCATGTGATTCTGGATATATGATTTATATCCACTTCTTGGTTTCACCCCTATTTGTCTTGTGGAGCCTTTGTAGTCTCGGGGGTACACGGATCCTGAAACATCAAGGCCGGTGATCATATATACGTCGGCCAGAGTTGGGGACATTGGGCCGTGACCAAAGAGAAAGGCATTGACGCCATTTGACCAAAAATGACAAGCTGCTATCAAAAGATCTTCGTTCTTCGGGGTCTCGGCCAAAGAAAGCTCTAAGCATTGAGCAATACAAAGGTTGTCCCAAGTTTGGGTCTTAGCGCTGTTATCCGCAAGCACCCTTTTGTACCAATTTCTCCAGCCTACAATTGGGGGCAAGGGCCAGTTCTTGAAGGCGTCCTGCCACAGGGAAGGCTTAGATAAAGCCGCTTTGAAGGGGATTCTTTGAGATTCGGCTGCGATAAACTCGTAAGGATCGGAAATTCCCACAAGACCGAGGAAATAAGACGACGAATTGGCCTCAGTGCGAATCAGAAGCTCGGTGGAAAGCTCCTGTTGAGAAAGGCGGGGAAGAAATGTGAGGTAAAAATAGAAAAGGTAGTGCCGAATGAAGCTTATGGGGATGAAATTTACCTGAGCAGCTTGATTTTGACCTGCCATTGAGGATTTGAGCTTGGGGAAAAGATGACCTAGGGTTTGGATCTGGACGGAGGCTCCGATGGATTGCGGGGAGAGAGAATAGGTGTTGAACATTGAAGACGTTGGCGACTGGAGTCAATTTCGGAATAGAATTACTTTTATCCCGTAATTGAGGGGCATATGTTAACACCAAAATTTGGCACAGGAAGGAGTCTGAATTGTGGGCCTAGTTTGGTGAAAAAATCCGTCCGAAAGAAGGAAGGTTTCTCCAGAAAGATTCGGCAATGGGGCTCGCGGTCGGCAGTTGGCTTCCGTTTGGCAAGGAAACTGTTTGCGCTGATTTTGCGGGATTGCGTGATGACGTGGCCCGAGCGGAAGGGACGAATGGATGGATAAGCAATCGCATTTAGAGATAAATTAGGTATCAAATATTGTGCTCGTAGTCCATTCGGAGTCATGCCATGACAGGGTATAAATATAGACCCTGGATGTATGTAATTGTATTCGAAACATTCTCATAACAAACCGGCTTTACGCCAAACCTTTGAGTCCTTTGTCATGTCGTCGAGTTCTTCGAGAGGGTTCATCGATCTGTCGACCTCCGTAAGTACCGGCAATCTTGTATCATGTCTAGTATCATGCGGTTGATTTAGATTGTGATGCAAGTAGTCTTGTTACCATGCTTAGTATCATGCGGTAGATTTAAGCTTGGTTCAAGAGGGTTTCTTGTTAGGTCATGAGCCATGCGGTGGGCTAAGATCTGGCTTGGAGCTAGTTATCGGCTCTATTGGATTTTGGCAAGGTCCAATGGATTCATTAAGTTACCCTATGTTGCGTTGAGTTTTTACTTTATGTTTCAATTCATGTAACACTCTTTTGCCCAATTAGATTGATTTGGATCGGCTTTATCTTGTTTTTTCGTGATCTTTACATCGCACGTTCATATCTCGCTTCAAAAGGCACGTGGATCACGTGTTTGTTAAATAGCCGAAACCGAACCAATCTAGGTTGTTACATGTTGCGGGTTCAATCTTGTTAATTTTGCTCAAATCTTAAAAGAACCAAGTATCATGCGGTAGATGCAGGTTTTAGGGTTGTTTTAAAGCTAATCATCCTGTGGATTAGATTCTTAATTCAATCCGATAGATTTATCATCTTTGGCAATGTTTGTTCCTTCTTCATGGATCCCGATTCGGCTGTTCAGCCGTATTCGGTTATGCTTTCACGAGTAAAACGTGTTTATAAGTTATGCCATAAATAATGTGTGCTTTTAGCTTTCCATATTTAGATTGTATCATGTGGTGGATAGATCTATTTGTTGTTAGTGGCGTGACTTTCAAACAAGTTGTATCATGCGGTGGATAGATTTGTTTGATATCACGCTTGACGGGTTTTAAAGTACCTAGACATGCGGTAGACTAGTGCTTTGGACCTATGCATGCTTGTTTATTACATATTTATGATCATGCTTCACTTCATTTATTGTTTATTGTCATTTATCCTTGAGGATCAGTCATGGCTTCGTGCACGTATAACTTCATTCAAATAAAGACCGATTTTCGTCATGCTTACGTAATCCGTTCGGCTATGTTCTGTTTTACACTTTAAAGTTCCCGAATGGTTTCTAGTTTGCTGGCAGATGGCTTCTTATAGCTATATGTCATCTCACTTGGCTTTATGGCCGTACATATGGAACTGTCTGGTACCACCCGGCAAGTTCCAAGCTTTGGAATTTAACTACTTTGTCTTTTGTCAATTTTCAGGAAAAATTGACTGGCACGTCTTGGAACCTTCTCACGTGTGAAGCTAGCTTGTTCGGCTTGCTGTGTGTTTGGCGTAAGGTGCAGATTTTGCGTCAACACTTTTGTGAAAAATGCTTCATTTTGATCATGGCTATGTGTTGACGGTGTATTTTGGTACACCAAACATGTTCATTACACTTTGGTTTGGATTTGATTATGGAACTAACCCGCCAATAGGCACACTAATCATATAACAAGTTCATCTTTGTGTGTGCATTTGGAAGTATTATGTTTATGCAGGGAAACATGTACATAAAGGACGGATTTACAACAAGTTCGAAGGAGCAATTAAGGAGTCTTGTTCGTGCTTATGAGCTTGATGAAATCTTTTCCAATGGTGGCAAGGACCGAAGTGTTACAAAGGAACATCTCCGAGGATTGAAGCGTAAAAGACCGTACTTCATGCAAGGAGACCTCCATCTTAATTGGACACGAGGATGACAACATCAAAATAGTGCAAATGGAGGGGGCAAAGTGCATAAATACATGAGGACCCACGAGAGTGAAGGGGTGACAGAACCGACTGGGATGGGCCTGGGCCGGTCGGCCCAAGCCGGCCGTCCTGGCCTACTCCGGGGGTTGGTTCGGCCCTCCTTTTCTTGCACCCGAAGATCCTTCAACCCTAAGTTCGTGGAGGCACCGCCATTCACAAGAGGGAGAGCCAATGGCACCGAGAGGCCATCCACGAGCTAGAGAGAGAGGAGGGAGATCATTCGGGAAAAGGATCGCTCAACTCGAAGTAAGAATCCACAAGTGGAGAAGAAGGAAGACACCGTCATAAGCAAGACCATGAACAACGGTGCCATGTCTAGCACCTTGACGGGGTAATCTTCTCATTTATCCATGGGTTGTAATCGATCTTGAGATGTAATCGCTACTTTGTTCGAATATCTATCTATCATCTAGTGTTGAAGAAGCTTGGCTGTTTAAGGTTAGCTACCATGTCGTAAAGGGAGTAAGATCTCAATGCTCCCTTGGATCCATTCAATATGCCGTGTCCATCATAGGTCTAGTCACGAATACCTCCACATAGTGACAGTACGGGGGGAGGGAAACGCCGAAACCGTGGTCACAACCCCCGATAGATTTGATTGGTTTTCATATCTTAAGCAGTTGCATGTTCAAGTACCGTAGACCCTTGGGCAAGTGTCTTTTACATATCTTGTTGGTTTAATCGTTCTCTCTAGTGTAGCTAGTTGTTCTCTAATTTAACCGTAGGTTAGGGTTTAAGTAAGTTAGTAAGTAGAGATAGATCAAACGCGTGTAATCCCCTTGCTCAGCGGATTGATAAAAACCTAGGGAAACCCGTGGTGAAAAGGTGTAGGTCCGTACACTTGCGGATCGTAGGTGGATATGAGTTTTATCCGTCAACAAGCCCCTTTTTCTTGCGCTGTTGCCGAGGAGCAATCCAGTTTGCATCATTTGGTTTTGCATCTAACTTTGTTTTATATTTATTTTATCGTTTATTTGATAATACGTAACCCATATTACCTAGAAAACGACTTTGTTTATGTTTATGTTTTTATTTTGTTGTCTAGATGGCATTCGTCAACCACCTCGTGGAAGAGCCGGAGAAATCGCTAAGGGATTACACTAGCCCTCGACGTGAAGACATAAAAGTACAAGAGTCAGATTCTAAGCTCTAAGCGACTAAGTATGAAATCAAATCCAAGATCATTGAGATGGCGGCGGCAACCCAATTTGAAGGGATGGATACGAAGAAGCCATATAGACACATAAGGCAATTTAGGACACTATGCATCATGGTGCGTCAAGGAGTTCCCGATGAATGGTTCAAATGGAATCTCTTTCCCTACTCACTTGTTGGTGAAGCTAAGACGTGGTACTCGTTTGCGTCCTTTGAAGTTAAAGGCAATTTGAACAAGTTGACAAAGAGATTTTGCGAGAAGTTTTTTACAATTAGCAAAGTTCAACATCTAAGGAGGCAAGTGATCACTTTCATGCAAGGAGAAGATGAAGGGATAGACTAAGCTTGGAATAGATTTAATGAGTTGATTGAACAAGGACCAAGACTCATCTTCTCCGGTGACGTACTCTTGCATGCATTTTTCTTTTCCCTAACCCCTAGTTGCATGCAACACATCCAAATGTGTGCAGGTGGGAATCTCATGGAGAAAACACTCACGAAAGCCGCTCAACTTTTACAAAAGATTAGCAAAGCGGCGGTCATGCGAAGAGATTGGGAAACAAGACTTGCGAGAGAGCCGGAACACAATTCAAGGACGAAGACATGTGCTGAAATTTCTAAAGAGGCAACCACGGAAGTCAAGAAAGAGGAGCCAATCCCAGAAAAGCTTGAAGAAGAGCACATCAAGTCAAGAACTACCCCGAGCATTGACTTCGCCGAATCAAATGAAACAAACAAGAGGAGTATGTCAAGTGCGAAGCCATTAAGGGAGTTCGAACATATGGATTGGGTTCCGATCGATTATGCAGAAGTATCCGATAAAAGAAGACCGTTCCCTAACCAAAAGGGGATGGCAAGATCGTTCCCTAACCACCGGAAAAGTGTTAGCCTTTCCTTTCGAACCACCAACGTGGGCAAGACTATGAGAGTCAGTCGGACCCTCGAGCTTGGCAGTCATGCCCCTATCCACCTCAGCCGACTTGAGCTTCGAGAACAGCTCGTTCACCATCAGAGTGTCAAACTTCTCTGACTCCACAATGGCCTCGAACTTTCTGCCCCATATTGTACGATCCAAAGAGTGTAAGATCTTGATAGCTCTATCATGATCATCGTATGGGAGCACGTCCACATTGGCCCTCATGTTGTTCACAACCACTGTGAACCTCTGAAACAAAGCATCGATGGACTCACCGGGGAGATGAGTGAAGTTCTCGTACTCTCTCCAGTAGGTCGCATACATGCGTGCCTGAACCTGGGCATTCCCAACATGAGCCTCCTTCAGCACCGTCCAAATTCTACAAGCCAAGTGCTCGGTGTGCACTCGATCGAAATCAGGCTGACACAGAGCACGAAATAAGTAGTCGACCGCCTTATTGTTGGCGTCGAACATGTCCCTCGATCCTGGAGCGAGGAAGTTCATCGGACATAGGCTGTGTCCACCGTGACATCCCAAAGGATCTGACCCTTTCCGCGAAGGAACGCCGCCATCCGCTTACTTCACATCTGGTAGTTCTTTTCATCGAAGTGTGGAGGACCTTAACCCCATTCCTGGTACGCCATCCTTGGATCTTAGACTGGTTAGAGTCAACAAAGACCCGAACCGGCTCTGATACTACTTGAAGGACCGAAATGGCGACCTAGAGAGGGGGGGGGGAGTGAATGGGAGCCGATAAAAATTCTATTCAAGAATTCGGCCTATGAACCCGATTTCACTCGTGCACCTCCGCAAGCTTCTCTTGCCAAGTTGACGTAGCCACTGAAGTGCTACTGAACCTAGGGGCAAGACCCAACCAACGACCACGACACACACGCGGCGGAAACACACACGACACGGCCGGCGTAGCCCGTCAGGCCGGTTTCTGAAACCGGTCAGACCGCTTCTGTTGGACTTAGCCTCACGCAGGAAGGGGAAACCGGTCAGACCGGTTTGGCAAACCAGTTAGACCGTTTTTGTCCAGAAACTCCCCAAAGACCCAGAACACCTCAAGAGCCTTTCCACATCTGAACAAAAGAAGCCATGGCACAACATAGACTTCCTTGCTCAAAAACACTTCTCAACAACCCACAGGGCAAAACCGGTCTGACCGGTTTGGGAAACCGGTTAGGTCGGTTTTTGCCTGGACAGTCGGGAAGAACACAGCCCGCGGGAAAAACTCAACACTCCCTCCAATCGATCTCCCGATTCGTTCCACGGATCAAAGTGAGACTTTGGGGATAGTTGGGGTACCTCGTGGGCTACCTTTGGCTAGAAGCTCGGTCCCCAAAACCCACTCAATCAAGAGGAATTGAAAGTCAACCCTCCAGAGCACCTCCAACCCTAGAACTCCGAAACCACCAAAATCGAGCCCCTTAACTCACGGATTTGGGAGGGGAATCACAGCCCAAAGAACCACGAAGGGTCCCCACAAATTTCCCCCATCAAATCCCCAAGAGAAAGGTCCCGAAAACACCCCGAGAAAAACACCAAGAGAGGGCTCCGAAAATCACCACCAAGAACAATAGGGAACAACACATCCAAACCTTGAGAAACCACGCCGAATCATCTGTACATGCCACAAAGGTTCATACAAGGTCTAGCTTGCCGCTCGATCATCCAACCCTCTCAACAACATCTCACCATGAAGCTCTCAAGCTAGTCCTATGGAAATCCTAAGAAAATAGGAAGGGAAAATAGGAAAGCCAATGAACTAGGGTTCCAAGAGGTGGCTGCCATCCTCTCACCCCTTGGGTTATATGGAGGCTAGGCGAAAGACTAAAATGCCCCTAAATCCTAAACTAAGATACACGCCCACCAAGGGCACTTTGGAATTTGTCTTCGTAGCACCATCGTACGGATGCCCGGCGACCGCACTTCGCGTAGCCTCGACGCAAGCCTTGCGATCCCGACGCGTGTCCTCTGCCTCGAAGCTTCCGGCGCCCTGCGACCCCAAACCGGTCAGACCGGTTCTCCAAACCGGTCAGGCCGGTTTCGGCCGACGACCACGCCGGTCTTTGGCCTCGGCTTTGTGGCTCAGCCGAGTAACCCGGTGATTTTCTGGTGAACCACCGCAAACCCCGCGAACTTGATGTAGCCTCCGCCAATCACCACTCATGACTTGGCTCCCATGAAGTCCTGGCTCGACCTTGGTTTTTTGGCTCAACCAAGAAACCGTCCACCGACTTCATCTTGCTGTTCTTGCCACCATGCGGCCCACACTTGACCCCGCTGGCCATCGGGTCCCTCGAACGAAGCCTACTTGTCTTCTCCACACCTGGATGCCTCACCGGCTATGACCTTTTGTGCTTGTTCTTCACCTGCACCAACACCAGTCAAGCCACAACCTGCACCTCCAATACTTAGCCAAGAATCAGTCCACACAACGTTGTCAATCACTCATCACACATGGAAGCGACTATCCACCGGTACTCGAACCACACATGGTCCTCACAAAGAGCAATGGAGAACCAAGCTTATGATCAATAAGACGAAGAACTAGAGGAAGCAACAAAAGGATTAGAATCACAAAATGGAAGCGTGGAGGAAGAAAAATTCGAGGACATAGGAGAAATTAAACCCGTGGAGCCACAAGTGCCCGGGGTGGATCTTAAACCTCTACCCAAAGGATTAAAATATGAATTTTTGAGCCCAGACAAGACTTATCCAGTCATCGTGAGTGACGAGTTGAGTCCCGAAGAAAATGAGAAGTTGCTGAATTTATTGAAAAACATAGGAAGGTGATTGGATATTCGATTAATGACCTCAAAGGACTTAGCCCAGACTTTTGCACTCATTGTATACATATGGAAGACCAATGTAAGCCCGTAGTGGACCACCAAAGGAGGCTAACTCATGCCATGCGAGAGGTAGTAAAGAAAGAGGTCATCAAGTTACTTGATGTCGGACTCATCTACCCGGTTCCACATAGCGAATGGGTGAGCCCGGTACATTGTGTACCGAAGAAAGGAGGTTTAACTGTGGTGAAGAATGAGAAGAATGAATTAACACCACAAAGAATCGTGACCGGATGGCGGATGTGTATTGATTATCGGAAGCTAAACAAAGTGACGAAGAAAGATCACTTCCCCTTACCGTTCATTGACGATATGCTTGAGAGATTATCAAACCACGCTTATTTTTGCTTTCTCGATGGGTACTTAGGATCCATGCAAATTCCCATTCATCCGGATGATCAACACAAAACAACGTTTACATGCCCTTATGGAATGTTTGCATATAGAAGGATGTCCTTCGGTCTATGCAACGCTCCAGCCTCTTTTCAACGTTGCATGATGGCCATATCCTCGGAATTCATCGAAGAAATTGTCGAGGTGTTCATGGATGATTTTTTCGTTTATGGGAAGACATTCGTGGATTGCTTGGCAAACTTGGATAAGGTCCTCACGAGGTGTGCAGAGGTGGACTTGGTGATAAATTGGGAAAAGTGCCACTTCATGGTAGAGTGGATAATTCTAAAGTGGAGACGATTGAGCAACTCCCACCTCCAACGAATGTTAAGTCCTTGAAGAGCTTTCTAGGCCATGCCAGATTCTATAAAAGATTCATTAAGGACTTCTCAAAGATCACTATGCCTTTAACACATCTCCTTCAAAAGGATGTGGCTTTTGACTTTGGTGAGAAGTGCTTGGCGGCATTCCAGACCTTGAAAGGTGCTTCGGTGAGTGCCCCCCATTATTCAACTTCTGGATTAGACCAACCTTTCGAGTCATGTGTGATGCAAGTGACTACGCAGTAGGAGCGGTTTCGGGTCAAAGAAAGGAAGGCTGAGTTCATGCCGTTTACTACGCTAGTAAAACTCTTAACGAGGCACGGTTAATTATGCCACTATGGAGAAAGAGTTGCTAGCGGTGGTATTTGCCTTTGAAAAATTCAGATCTTACATCGTGAACTCCAAGGTCATTGTTTACACCGATCACACAGCTATCGAGTATCTCTTGGCCAAGAAGGATGCTAAACCAAGACTGATTCGTTGGATCCTTCTTCTTCAAGAGTTCGATGTTGAAGTTCATGATAAAACAGGGGTGGAAAACGTTGTGGCTGATCATTTGTCTAGTATGAACCATGAACAAGATGATAAAGAGCCCATAGAAGACAAGATGAGAGATGACCACCTTTATTGAGTACTCGTCAGAGATAATTGGATGATCGATATCATTCGAGCAATTCGGAAAATGCCTCTTGATCATTTAGATAAAACACTCAATGGAGGATAATCTCTGAAAGCCGAAAATACTTTTGGGATCACCTTACCTCTTCAAACTTGGCAATGATGGAGTTATGTGAAGATGTGTGCCAAGAGAAGAGAGGTAGAAATTTTGAAAAAGTGTCACTTGGTGGAGTACGGTGGACACTACAACCATTTTTGGACCCAAGCAAAAGTGTGGTCCAGCGGATTCTATTGGCCGGAGATGCATGAAGATTCTAAAAGATATGTTACGTCATGCCCCGAATGCCAAAGAACCGGGAACATTTCTCAACGGAATTCCATGCCCTTCAAATATAATCTACAATCAACTTATTTGATGTGTGGATAATAGACTTCATGGAGCCCTTTAAAAAATCACATGGATTTGAGCATATCCTAGTCATGGTTGATTATGTACCCAAGTGGGTAGAGTCCATGCCATGTCGTAAAGCTTCCACGGAGGAGTCCATTGCAATGATCAAGTATATGATTTTCCCTCGCTTCGGTACTCCGAGAATCTTGATAAGCGATAGAGGAACTCACTTCACCGGGAAGAATTTCAAAAAGTGCTTGTCCAAGTTAGGGATTGAACATCGGATTTCTACGGCCTATCATCCGCAAACCAACGGACAAGCGGAAACATTGAATAGGCAATTAAAGATCATCTACAACAAAACCATAGAGAAGGGAGGCAAGGATTGGTCAAAGAAATTAGACAGAGCTTTGTGGGCATCTCGAACGACGTTCAAGACACCAATAGGTATGACCCCTTATCAATTCGTCTATGGCTAAGCTTGTGACCTTCCGGTTGAGTTAGAGCATAAAGCCTATTGGGCAATTAAAGAGATGAACCTCGATCTAGATGCCGTGGTGGTAAAGCGAAGAATCCAAATAAGCGAGCTAGAGGAGATGAGGTTGAAAGCATATGAAAATACAAGCATATACAAAGAGAGGATTAAAAGGTGGTATGATAAAAGATTGAAGAAAATGAAATTCAAAGGAGATAAGGTCCTCCTTTACAATTCTAGATTTAAAACCTTCGGAAAGGGGAAATTGCAAAGCAAGTGGGATGGACCTTATATTGTTCATTTGGTTCTCTCCAATGGAGCGGTAACCATCATGGATGTGAAAGGTGATCAATTCATGGTGAATGGTCAAGTGCATAAGGTTTATTACGAACCCGATGTTGTGCCTCTTCATCATATTGATGTCTTCACCATGGAGGAAGAGCATGAACGTCAAGCCTAGGACTTAAAACCAGGTGAGGATTTTGTAAATAGGTTTTTCTTTTATTTTCCTGGGCCATCTTTTTCTCATGGGCTTAAAATGCGAAATAAAAGGGACACGTGAAAACCAGACCGCACCGGCCCGCGAACCAAGGCAGGTCGGCCGGCCCGGTCCGGCCGATCCGGTCCCGTCCGGCCCGGGCCGAAGGGCCCAGTCGGTGGTTCACCCCGGTTTTCCTCTGGGACGCGCGTTTTTGACTTCCTTCTTTGGTTAGAAAATTTTAAGGGAAGTTTAAAAAGGAAAAGGAGGTTTCTAGGGTATTCCTTTTCAGACTATTTACTTAGCCGAGATGGCAGCTCGGGAATGCACCCCAATTTGCATCCTTTGGCACCAAAGTAGCAGCCATGGCGACCCCGACGAGCGTAGAGTTGAAGCTTGGCGCCATGGAGCCAATGACGGAGGAGGCGAAACGATGCGAGCTCAAGCTACCTATGGAGATCAAGAGGATCGCCCGCATCCGTTGAGGAGGGCGTGTCCCGACCGGAGCAATCGCATCTCGCTGCACCGTCAAGGCGGAGAAGGTTTCTACTCCCGTTCGAAGGTCAGCGCGCATCCGAGGCATGAAAAGGAAAGACTACAAGGAGGTGTCTCCCAAGCCTAAAGACTACGGGGGGAGCGACTATTCTGATGATCGTACCCCGAGCTCATGGGCGTCCGCTGGAAGGGAAGACAATGACTTGTATTATTGGGAAGAGTTGCCCAAGGAGAATACTCCCGAAGGCCCCAACGCCGACAGCAACAACGATGGCGGCGACGATGACGACGGCGGAGACCCTGGCGATGACGGTCCTTTCGGGATGCATCCGATGTGTTGTGCGGCTTGCCGTCACTCCATCTCGGAGTTCTACGCATCGGTCGACGAGTGTTTCTAGACCATGGAGGCGACGAGGCAGCGCATAGAGGATTTGGAATGCGTGGTTGAAGATGACTATAACTTTCTGAATCGCAAGGTGCGGAAGTTGTTCGGCATGGTGGGGAAGATGAAGGGCAAGTGGTGCAATAGTTGCGGGAAGTACCATTAGATAGAGTTTTCCTGCTTAGGTTTTTTTGTATGATACGACGAGGACGTCGTATAATTTTGGCCTGGGGGAGAGCTAACTAGCTAGCTTTTTGCTTTAAGATTAGTTTTGGTTTGGTTTAGTTTACGAGAGAGTGTGCGAGTCTAGAGTCTTAAGTTTTAGGAGTGTGCTTTTTTGCTTTTTTTGAAAAGAGTCATTTAATTTTTCGTCTCTTGTGATGCTTTTCTAACTTTACTTGTTTGTTCGTCTTTAATTTTTGATAAATAAGCATAAGTATTTGGTTTGAAACATTTACCGTGGTGCTTAGTGGAGTTTCTAGCTCTAAAAGTACCCGCATCATGCTTTGATCTAGAGCTTCATATTTTTGCTGTGCTATGTTTGATGCTAGAATTTGGAGGAATTTAATTCTGAAAATTATTGAAAAACCCTTGTAATAAAGGTTAGTGAATTCTCTTTTTCCAAGTTGAGAGTTTATGAAAAATCCTATACAAATCCAATTTTAATCTTCACTCCACCATAAGTGTGATTAGCATAATGAGTTAGGCTAGGATCCCTTTCTCTTGGAAGTTTTAATTTCAAGTAATGATCATGTTCTTGTACTTATCTTTTGTTGCTAGCCTCGTCATGTATTCGGTAACGTGACTTTCACATCGGAAGTCCCGTACATCGTCGAATTCCTTACCTAAACCCTTGTATCTCTTTTGTACATCGTATTCCTTAAACACAACCTATTCTCGAAGTTTCGTCTTGTCTCCAGCATAGTTTTTATTTTAAAATGCAAATTTTGTTTATGCAAGAAAGTGATGAGTCGAGAGCTTTGAAAAGAGAAATAAAGATGTCAAGAGAAAGAAAATTAAAGAAAAATAATATATGTGTATGGAAATGGAAAAGAAAAGAAAAAAAGAAAAGAAAGAGGAATGGCAAGAAATATATGAAGAGGGTGACTCAAGTGAAAGATAAATAAAGTGCAAGGAAGGATGTCACCTTGTTGTTGAGAAACTTCCATTCTTTTTCCAACAATGTGATCCGACAACGAGGACGTCATGAGTGCCTCGTAGTCCTATTTTCTTTTGCCTTTTCACATATCCACCATTCTATATCTTCTTATCCTTGATATCCCCACATATGGTTTAATTCTCGTGATCATTGGCTTTGAAAGGTAGACAACCATTAGAGGAAGTTCTTAGCTTGACAATACTTGTGTTGATTGTGCTAGCCATACCTATAGCTCCACTTTACATGTTATATAAGAGACTTATGGGAGGTGAGAATTTTATGAAAATTTCTTAGGATAGCCACTTCATATGAGCGACATGTGAGAACTTGGAGAAAGGTATTTGTCTAATACTTGTTGCAGGAATTTTACTTTGAAAATCATGAAAACCTCCAATGAAAGCGAAGATGTAAGCATGGCTGAAATTGAAGACCTCGAGTTAAGAGTATGAGTTATGGGGTAAATCCTAATTTGGTAAAAGTTCTAAATGCCCATGTTTATGTATGATGATCACTGCTTTATGTTTATTGTATTAAAGATAAAGGATTGACTAACTTCTGAAGAAAGAATTATCGGAGCACGATTTCACCACCTTGGACAAAGTTCTTTTTTGAGTACTTGCTCGAGGACGAGCAAGATCTAAGCGTGGGGGAGATGTTGATGGTGTATTTCGATACACCAAACATGTTCATTACACTTTGGTTTGGATTTGATTTTGGAACTAACCCGCCAGTAGGCACACTAATCATATAACAAGTTCATCTTTGTGTGTGCATTTGGAAGTGTTATGTTTATGTAGGGAAGCATGAATATAAAGGACGGATTCACAACAAGTTCAAAGGAGCAATTAAGGATTCTTGTTCATGTTTATGAGCTTGATGAAATCACTTCCAATGGTGGCAAGAACCGAAGTGTTACAAAGGAACATCCCCGAGGATTGAAGCGTAAAAGACTGGACTTCATGCAAGGAGAACCTCCATCTTTGACGCGAGCATGGCATCGTCAAAATAGTGCCAATGGAGGGGGCAAAGTGCATAAATACATGAGGACCTGCGGGAGCGAAGGGGCGACCAAACCGGGCCTGGATGGGCCTAGGCCGGTCGGCCCAAGCCGGCCGGCCTGGCCCACTCCGGGGGTCGGTTCGGCCCTCCTTTTCTTGCACCCAAAGATCCTTCAACCCTAAGTTCGTGGAGGTGCCGCCATTCACAAGAGGGAGAGCCATTCGCACCGAGATGCCATCCACAAGCTAGAGAGAGAGGAGGGAGATTGGTTGTGAGAAGGATCGCTCAACTCGAAGGAAGCACCCACGAGTGGAGAAGAAGGAAGACACCGTCGGAAGGAAGACCATAATCAACGGTGTCATGTCTAGCACCTGATGAGGTAATCTTCTCATTTGTCCATGGGTTGTAATCGATCTTGAGATGTAATTGCTACTTTGTTCGAATATCTGTCTATCATCTAGTGCTGAAGAATCTTTGATGTTTAAGGTTAGCTACCATGCCGTAAAGGGAGTAAGATCACAATGCTCCCATGGATCCATTCAATACGCTGTGTCCATCATAGGTATAGTCACGAACACCTCCGAGTAGTGACAGTACGGGGGGAGGGAAAGAGCGAAACCATGGTCACAACCCCTGAAGAAGCTTTGATGTTTAAGGTTATCTACCATGCCATAAAGGGAGTAAGATCACAATGCTCCCTTGGATCCATTCAATACGCTGTGTCCATCATAGGTCTAGTCACGAATACCTCCGAGTAGTTGCATGTTCATCATAGGTCTAGTCACGAACAACCCCTGATTCAATACGCTATGTCCATCATAGGTCTAGTCACGAACAACCCTTGATTTAGATTGGTTTTCATATCTTAAGCGATTGCATGTTCATGTATCATAGACCCTTGGGCATGTGTCTTTTACATATCTTGTTGGTTTGATCGTTCTCTCTAGTGTAGCGTAGTTGTTCTCTAGTTTAACCATATAGATTAGGGTTTGGGTAAGTTAGTAAGTAGAGGTAGATCAAACACGTGTAATCCCCTTGCTCCATGGATTGACAAGAACCCAGGGAATCCCATGGTGAAAAAGGTGTAGGTCCGTACGCTTGCGGATCATAGGTGAATACGAGTTTTATCCGTCAACACTATGTCACTTGCTTATATGTCCCCATCCATCTTGTTGGCGATGCTTCTGCTCAAATTGTGGTTATCTTGCTTGTCTATGTCTCAATTTTAGCATGTTGCAGTGCCCTTTGTATATTTCAGAAGAACACGCTTAAATTTGTAGACTTGATTCATGCATTACCAACAAGGGGGAGGAAAGTACATAATTCATGTTTCCATATTTCTAGGGGGAGTTTTGCATCAAGGGAAGAAAAATTGGGAGAAATGCATTTGTTCAGGGGAGCTTGCTTTCATGCATTTGGGAGCTCTTTTTCAACTGAATTTTATTTCTGCTCTTTTGCCGTTGGTGTCAAGCCCTTTTGCCTCACCTTGAGGAGTCGGCAATTTTGGATCATTTTATCCCGGTTGTGTTGAGCCGTTACCCTTGCCTTAGGGGACCGAGATGTTTCTCACTCAAGTGATCTTGTCTTGGCTTTTGTTTGGCCTTTGATTAATTGTTTGAGTTCTTTAGTCATTTCTTTTCTTTTTCTCTTTTCTTTGAATGGGATAATTGTGTGTGTTGTCAATGCACTCATCAAGGGGGAGATTGAGGACCGAAGCGTTCAACGACCGGTGGATGGTCGCTCCTGTCTGTGATGAGTGATTGACAACGTGGTGTGGACTGACTCTTGGCCGAGTATTGCAGGTGCAGGTTGCGGCTTGATTTGCGTTGGTGCAGGTGAAGGGCGGGGGCGAGAGGTCTATGCCTTGCGAGGCCTCCGAGGAGTGGAGAGACAAGTAGGCTCGGCTCGAGGGACCCGGTGGCCAGCAGGGTCAAGTGCGGGCCGCATGGTGGCAAGAAAAGCAAGTCGAAGTTGTCAATCGGAGCCACTGCAGGTTAGTGACTCACAACTGAAGTCTACACGCGGAGTTTGTGGAGGTTCACCACGAAATCGTCAGGTTAATTGGTTGAGCCACAAAACCAAGACCGGAGGCTCGGCGGTCGGATACGGGATCCGGGCGCGTCGAGAAGTTTCGATGCCCGCGAACACATGGCGTGATCGTAGGGCTTGCATCGGGAGGATGCGGACTGCGGTGAAGGTGTGGCCGTGCGATGAAGAGGAGTCCTACATGACCTATTGGCCCTTGAGGGGTTTGTATCTCAATGTAAGTGCTAGGGGTAGCTTGGTCATTTGCCCAACCCAGAGGAACTCATATATATATTAACTATAGGGTTTCTGGGCAAACTATCCTTCCGGACTGCTTCTCATTTCCTTGCTCCATAGGTGTAAATTTTCTTCACCGTTTTGTAGAGAATTTGTCTTCTGAGTGTATGAAAGCTTTCATGGTTGTGTTGATCTCCTTCTTGTAGCTTTTGTGATTCTCAAGTCCTTTGAGCTATTTTCGTTGGATTTTCTTGCGCACCTTGTTCCTTTGATTATGAGGTGTTTGGGTTCGGATTTGTTGGTGGGTATCATGGATAGTTGCCTCGAGCATCTTTGTGCTTTATCATGATCCTTCAAACTCAGAATTCGGCCTCCGATTGAAGGATTTCGGTTGGAACCTTATCTCTTTGTGTGAGCTCGGTAGAATCTCGATTCCTCTCGATTCAATGGGTTTGAGGCTACTAATTCGTATGTATAGCATCTCCTGGAGGCGCTTCATCTCACTTATGATTTGGTAGCAATCCCTTGGTTGATTTGGGAGATCGTGCAAAGGGAAGGGGAGTTGACCTTTGGGAGGTCGGGCTCGGGCTACTGTTCCCGTGCCTGGCGGACCGTCTACGCGGGGTCAGCGGACCGTCCGCGTGGAGCTCAGCAACCGACTGTTCGTCATGTTCTTCGCGAGTTCTTGAGTTGTTTCGTTTCGATCTATTTGACCGGTAGGTTTAGTTTGGAAGTTGTTGGCCGGACCGTCCACCCGGTGAGGCCGGACTGTCCGCGAGGAGAGGACTGTCCGCAGTGAACTCACGGATAATCTAAATTTTAGAGGGTGCATACTGGAGGTTCGATGTCTATTTTCGGACTGTCCGCCCCTGACCTGCGGACCGTCTGACCATCCCATGCGGATCGTCCACCCGGTCACCGCGGACTGTCCACCTAGGACTTCGCAGATTGCTTAAGTCCTTTGCTTCTTAAGTCGTGCTTCCATGTTGCTTTGAGCTGGGGTTTGTTCCTAGGGTTGGTTTGTCTATTGTGACTACGCGACCCTGGCAAACTCGTGTGGGAATCCTTGGTTGTGAATTCGGGGCATAGGCCGAGTTCATCCTTCTGGACGAATTTTTATCGGCTCCCATTCACTCCCCGCTCTCTGGTCACCTAATCGGTCCTTCAATCACACTCCCCCTATCTACTTTTGGCTCTCTTTTTTTTCTCGCTCAAGTTGAAGTGTCAAGCACTCTCTCTATTGTGTTGCTGCAAGGGTTGATTGGTGATTAAGCAAACTTGGTAAGAATTTCATTTGGTTTTACTAACCCATCACCGAGTTGCTTTTGTGTTTCATTTGTTGTGCTAGCATGAGTTGGGCCTCCGGTCTCTATCGGAGAGTGACACACTTATCCCATTCGCGGGGTAGCGCAAGCTCCTCCGAGCCAAAACCGAGCCCATCTTTGATGGACTACGAGGTGTTGGGGGAAATAATTCACAAGGTACCCCCTATCCTTGTTCTAGAGAAGAAATGTAATGTTTGTACCCACCAGGGGCTTGGGGCTAAAATGCCATACCACCCCTTAGCTATATAACCAACCCAAGGGGGTTGAGAGGGGGGACTCCCCCTCACTTGTCCATCTTCTCCTTAGTATTTTGCTGCATTTCTAGGTGTTGAGAGGGGGCTAAAATGCCATCCCACCCCTTAGCTATATAACCAACCCAAGGGGGTTGAGAGGGGGGACTCCCCCTCACTTGTCCATCTTCTCCTTAGTATTTTGTCCATCTTCTCCTTTTATGAGTGTTGGCTCCTCTTAAGGAGACGGTTTTCACCCAAACATTTCTGGCGCCCAACGTGGTTTGTTCCCTTGCAAAGGCAGAGCTCTCTTCAACCTATCTCACAACCCGAAGTTCTGTCTTCGATTGAGACAAGCCAAGTGCTTCACTGAAGCCCACTTTCTCTTCTGTCGAGACCTAGCCAAGCACTTCACCCAAGCCAAGAGCACTCTGTCGGTGTTTTAGACCGGCAACCTACTAAGGGGAGTACCCGAAGTAGATAAATGTGGCCTCGCCGAGATTGGTAACTCAAAGGAAGAGACACGAGGCACACAATTTAGATAGGTTCGGGCTGCGAGGTGCGTAATACCCTACGTCCTGTATTCTGCGTAGCTCTAGATTGATTGGGTACAATTACAGGATGATGCAATTGTACGCCGTGAGATAAGATGATCAGAGAGGGGTCCCTGCCTCGCCTTATATAGTCCGGGAGGCAGGGTTACAAGTTGGAGTAGGGAGAGAGTACTAGACGAGTACGTCTAGGAGTCTTCCATACAGTGCGGGACATGTACAGCTTCCTAACCGAGCACTTCTCCTGCATAGTCCTTGTGTTTCACGCCATCAGGTGTCGCGCAGCGCAAGCCGGGAAGTCCTAGGGGCCCACCGAGTAGTCTGTCCTGGTACCCACCGAGGTAGTGGGCCCAGGGAGGTCCATACGACAAGCCCCCGAGTACTTTGTAGTCGAGAAGGATAGCTTCAAGTAGTTTTGACGGCCTTAACGAGTAGTCCTCAAGCGTCCCCGAGTACTACAAGTCAGAAGTCCTCAAGAGTAGTCGAAGCATCCCGAGGCTGGAATGTACTCCAGCTGATGTTTGAGCAATCTTGAAGTCTTCTCGAGTAGTCCCAAGCGTCCTCGAGTGCTGCCCTCGAAGGTCTTCAAAAACGCCCGCATTGTCTTGAAGCCGAAGCTGGTATGGGAGTGCGATTGCAAAATCGCACTGCATATAGAGTAGCCCCCGAGCCTTAGGTTGAGTCGTAGGCTCTGGCTGAGGGTCCATCTGAAGTTTTGGCAAGAATATCCCGAAAAATCCGGAGAAAAAACCGAAGGACACGTGGCACGGAGCCCCAGAGCCTTGAGTCAAGTACTTCCTCTCGAATTGAAGGGTCATCTTGTAGAATGTGTCCTGAGATGCTCCTGAGTCTTGTCGCTTCCCAGGTAGTCGAGTAGAGATAGCCGAGTCCCCGAGATGAGGCGCGTCGACTAGTTGAAGTTGAAGAGTCGGGTACGGCTGCTGAGTCAGCCGATCGCAAGACTTATCCATCCGACCGTTGGAGGGCCGCGTTGACTTATAAATAGAAGCCAAATCCATTAGGGTTTTTCACCCTACGCAGCTGTAGCCATTTCGAATAGACCTTGGCCAGAGTCGCCGCCAGCGCACGCCGCCGCCGCTGTAGATCTGAATGCGCGTGAAGACGTCGTGCACTTGGAGGATGAAGCCATCGTCGTCCAAGACCACAAAGGCCACCGGCGTGAAGAAGAGGGGCCGCGACGAAGCCGCCGGATCTGCCGCAGGGGCATTACCGCCGATGTCTCCACCGCGGCCAGATCCGAACCGCGAGTGGAAGAAGTCGAAAACGAAGACCGAAGATTTGCTGGCCCTCCTCAACAGCGGATTCATCCGTGAGAAGGAGATGGACATGTGGAGGGCCACCGCCAGGGATCCGTACCCGATGGAGAAGAGCAAAGACGAGATCCCGATGTTCGCGCGCTTCGCGGAGCGCGGACTTGTGCTCCCGGCGAGCGACTTCTTCAAGGGGATCATGGGGTACTACGGCATCCAGTACCTCAACCTCAACCCCAAAGGTATTTTCCACACCGCCGTCTTCCTCCACTTCTGTGAAGCGTTTCTAGGGATCAAGCCCCACTGGATCTTGTTCCGGAAATTCTTCCGGGTGAAGCCGCAAGCTAGCGCCAGCAACCCGCGGGTAGTCGGGGGAGCGGGGATCCAGATGCGGGAGGACGCTGCTGAGCAGTACCTCTCGTACAAGCTCATCGACTCCAACCAGGACTGGAAGGCGAAATGGTTCTACATCACGAACCACCACCCCGGGTTGCCGAAGCCGAGCGGGAAGCAGCACAAGCATCGCCCATGGTGGAACACGGAGCCAACGATGCAGGAGGGGATCCAGCTCCCCGAGTTATTGGCGCGGATCAAGGCGCTGAGGGAAGCCGGGCTGAGGGCCGAGCACGTGGCCTTCAGCTTCACGAAGCGCAGGGTGCAGCCACTGATGGCTCGCGACACCCTAGGATTCGAGTACACCGGTGACGGCGACACATCGCGGATGGCTGGAGACAAAGTCAACGACGACGACATAGTTGACAGGCTGGTGCGGATCTTCAAGGACATGCCACCGTACACAGCGTGCCCCGTCCCGGAGTACTCCGCCGCACGCCCGCCAAAGGAGGTAAGTAGCTGTAGATCGTGTCGAGTACCCAGTCTTTCTGAGTAGTCGCGCTGATGAGTTGTGTCTTGCAGGACGACTTGAAGAAGTTTGTCTCCGAGCCGCCGCCGCCCCCTCAGGAAGTCGAGATCCCGGAGGAGGGGAAGACCAAAGCCAAGGAGCGGCGGGAAATCGGCGAAGGAGACGACACAATTGCCATAGAGGATACGTCCGACGAGGACGACGACGAGGAGACGCTGCAGGACCTCTTTCAGCTGCGGTCGAGGTTCAGCCGTCCTGGCTTGCCTCACATTCCCCTCGTGCAGGACCCACTGACTAGCCTAGAGGCTAGCCTGGCCGCGCCGCCGCGGAAGCCGCGCAATGCATCCCGCAAGCGCGTGTCGAAGAAGTTGAAGGTCACCGAGACCACGTCCCTGGAGGTGAGCCATCTTGAGTAGTGTAGTCGAGTATTCTTGGCTCGAGTTCGCTTGCTGACGATGAACTTTCCTTGCTTGCAGGAGGTGCCGCCCACGGAGCCCACTGTTCAGGGCAACGAAGGAGAGTGGGACACGGTGGGGGAAGCCACTGGGAGTCGTAGCCCAGACCCCACTGTTGAAGAGCTCCTGGCGCAGATGGAGCGCCAGCCCCTTGCTCGTCAAGAGAGCACGGAGCCCGCGGCTGCTGCTGCAGGAGAAGTCGTGGCCGCGGAGGTGCAGGAGAGTACTGCACCCGCGGCCGTCATTGCAGGAGATGAGGCACAAGAGGAGGTGCCCGCCGAGGGTGGACTGGTGGACATTGCCAGCATCCTTGGCTCCCCGACCGTGATGGTAGTCCGGTCAAGCTTGTAAGTGTTGGATCTTCCCGAGTAGTAGTTGATGTAGTAGTCGAACTTCATTGACAACCAACTTGTGTATTCTACAGGAAATCAACAGATCTGTCCTGGGAGGGGGATGAACCCTCTACAGCTGTGGCGGAAGAAGAAGCCGCGCCACCCGCCGAGGAGCCCACTCCCGTCCCTCAGGCGGAGCCGAAACATCGGCTACTGAGGCTATGTTGCCTGAAGCCCGTGTAGTCGATGGTGAGTACTCGGCTGAGGCTGTAGTACCCCCCAAAGAGTAGTCGTAGTCGTCAGATGATGCTGATGCAGGTGTCTTCTTGTTGATAGGCGCTGAAGACGAAGGGAGCGAAATCCCTGCGTCGGTGCCCATGGAGAGGTTGACACCAGAAGTGCAGGAGGCTGCTGGAGGAGCCCCCGAGCAGGTGGAGGTGGCTGTCGGAGAGGCCGCCACAGCGACCGGAGGAGAGGAGGCCACCGCGCAACCAGAACCCGCTCTGGGGGTGGTCGTCCTCTCCCCGGAGATCCAAGACGTGGAGCCCATCCGCTCTGCGCCGATGACCGAAGCTGCCACGAGTAGTCGCGGCGGAGTAGAGCTGCTAGCAGATGACTTGGTCGATCCGTCAACAGTGGCTCGACATCTGGAGGTAGTCTGCCAAGCCGAGCAGTGGATGAAGGTGAGTATTCGTAACTCCTGAGTAGTCAATCCTGTAGCGTTGAGTACCCATTTGATGTGTATTGCCTGTGCAGGACGTCGTAGAGCAGTCCCGCAAGAAGTCCAATATGCTTCAAGGCTTCGGCGACACGGTGCTTCGGGCGGAGGCGCTGGAGGACCAACTTGTGAAGTCCCAGAAGCACGCGGCCGCCATGCAGTCCAAGCTTGACACCGCCTTCGCCAAGTACCACAACGACATCCAGGAGATGCAGGCGAAGAGCGACGACTTGGTGCAGAGGAACAATTCGCTCCGCAACAAGAACAAAGGTACACCACTTGTCTTGTTGAGTAGTTGTTGGAGGTCGAGAGGTAGTCTAACCCGCTACGCCATGTTGTTTGCAGAGCTTGAGACCCGGGTTGAGCAGTTGAAGACTTCAGAGACAGATCTGAAGAACCTCTTCTACCGGGAGCAGGAGGCCCGCCAGGTACTCGAGCTAGACTACAAGGAGCTTGCCTTCGAGTGTGATAAGCACATGGAGCTTCGTATTG
Source organism: Cenchrus americanus (assembly GCA_947561735.1). Classification (NCBI taxonomy): domain Eukaryota; kingdom Viridiplantae; phylum Streptophyta; class Magnoliopsida; order Poales; family Poaceae; genus Cenchrus; species Cenchrus americanus. The sequence continues at coordinate 154,683,768 of OX387242.1, read as the reverse complement.
CCTCCGATCGTGACCTCGTCAACTACTAAAAATCGTTGCGGAAGCTGAACGAGGACTGCGAGGCGCTGCGGGCCCAGCTGAAGGAGCTTGAAGAAGCCGCGCTTCCTATCGCAAAACTCTTGGTGCCTCATCCTGGAGGCCCCAAGATAGCACCGCTCGTGGATCGACTAAATGAAGCCCCCAGCCGGCTGGCGGCCTAAGTGAAGCATCTGGCGAAGTCGATCCCGAACCAGGTGCTGGCCTTCATGAAGTCCTACTTCCCGAAGGCGCCCGTGGATGTAGTCGCTGGCGGGGTAGCCGCCAACTATATGGACGAGCAGTATGCGGAGCTGCTGGAGCAGATGGCGCCCATTGCGGCGCAAGTAGCTGACAAGCTCAATCTCCAGTAGTCGTGTAATAGTTAGCTCGTAGCAATTGATGTACAAAAAACAATGGTAATGAAATTGTTTAAGTATTAATGAAGAGAAGTTCCATCAATGAGTACTCGTAGTCGCGATCTCAGAGTGCGGAGTCCCATCGTGGAGTTGTCGCGAGTAGTGGTACTCGGCGGTAGTCCCGTTGAGAGAAGTAGACAGTAAAGAAGTTGATGAACGATCAAACTTTATTACTGAAGAAGTACACCTGGATGGCCAGGGCCGTAGTTACAGAGTAGTCGCCAGGACCCGGAGGCCGCTTACGGCTAAGTGGTGCTAGGGCGAGTAGCCGCATACAACAGTAGATCCGTAGGTAGCCATATAGGCTGGATCTGGAAGTACATGGTCTCTCAGTAGACCGCTGCTAGAGTCCTTTGTCGCTCGTCGCAGCCCAGGATCCGTAGGTAGCCACATGGGCTGGATTATGGAGAAGAGTAGTCCGGAGACTAGTGCTTGGACCCAGAGGCCGCTTACAGCGAAGGAGTAGTTCGGAGACTAGAGCCAGAACCCGGAGGCCTCTTAGGGCGGAGGGGTCTTGATGTAGTCGTGTAGACTTGAGCCCCCAGGGTAGTCGTGTAGACTTAGGCGTAGAACCGACAGAGCTGGTCGACGTTCCACGAGTTGTTGACATCTTCGCCTTCAAGTGTCTGGAGGCGATAGGAGCCCGACCCGGTCACCTTTGCCACGGTGAAGGGACCTTCCCAGGGGAGCTGAGCTTGTGTAGTACTTCCGTGTTCTGTATACGACGGAGGACGAGATCGCCAACGTTGAAGGAGCGTTCCTTGACGTTGCGGTCATGGTAGCGTCGAATACCCTCCAGGTACCTTGCTGATTGGACGAGGGCAGCGCAGCGAGCTTCTTCGAAGCCATTGATGTCAACTCGTCTGCTGTCTTCAGAGACGCCTTCGTTGTAGTGCTCCACTGCTGATGAGTTCCGTATGACATCAGCAGGGAGAATTGCTTCGGAGCCGTAGACCAGGAAGTAAGGGGATTGCCTTGTTGGCTTGGAGGGCTGAGTACGCAGCCCCCAGAGTGCATTGGGTAGTTCCTTGATCCACTTGCCTCCTTTAGAGTTAGCAGCGTCGTGTAGCCGCTTCTTGAGAGCGTCGAGCACCATCCCGTTGGCGCGCTCGACTTGTCCGTTGGCCCTAGGATGGGCGACTGAGACGTATCGGACGTCGATCCCGCTGTTCTCACAGTACTCCCAGAACTGGTGGTTGTTGAAGTTGGAGCCCAGGTCTGTGATGATGCGGTGGGGTAGTCCGTAGCGATGCACGAGTTCATCCAAAAAGTCGAGTACTCTATCAGCCTTGGGGCATGTGACCGGCTTGACCTCGATCCACTTGGTGAACTTGTCAATGGCCACCAGTACTCTGTTGAAACCACCTGGCGAAGTGGGTAGTGGCCCAATCATGTCGAGCCCCCAGCAAGCGAAGGGCCAGGTTGGCGGTATGGTGACTAGCTTGTAGGCTGGGACGTGTTGCTGCTTGGCGAAGTATTGACATCCTTGGCACCTTCTGACGAGTTCTTCGGCGTCGCCTAGGGCTGTGGGCCAGTAGAAAGCTCGCCGGAAGGCCTTGCTGACCAGCGTACGAGAAGACGCGTGGTTGCCGCAGACGCCCTTGTGGATCTCCTCCAAGATGTCCTTGCCTTCTTGTCCGGGGACGCACTTCATGAGTACTCCAGAAGATGCGCCTCGCTTGTATAGCTTGTCTCCGACGAGGACGTAGGACTTGGCACGGCGTATGAGCTACTCAGTCAAGTTCTTGTCTGAGGGAACCTTCTGCTCGATGAGGTAGTCGATGAAGGGTTGCCTCCAGTCCACGTCTATCATCATGACCTCCTGGCCAGCGGGAGGATGCGCTAGGACAGTGGTCGGTGGCGCCGGCTCCGGGATGGATGGCACGTGAAGCTCATGTACGAAGACGCTCGCGGGTACTTTAGCGCGAGTAGAACCGAGCTTCGACATGACGTCCGCTGCAACGTTGTTGTCGCGGACGATGTGGTGGAACTCGAGACCGTAGAACTCGTTCTGGAGCTTGCGGACTTCTAGGCAGTAGGCGTTTATGTTCTCCTTGTTGCGGTCCCAGGACTTGTTGACTTGGTTGATGACCACTGCGGAGTCGCCGTAGACTAGTAGCCGCTTGATGCCCAGCGAAGCCGCAAGGCGGAGCCCGTGTAGGAGAGCTTCGTACTCGGCTTCATTGTTTGAGACCTTCCAGAAGATCTGCAGGACGTACTTGAGTTGTTCGCCTGTTGGAGAGATCAGGAGTACCCCTGCACCTGTGCCCTCCAGGTTGAGTGAGCCGTCGAAGTACATCACCCAATGCTCTGGTCGAGCGGTTGGGGTAGGTAGCTGGTTCTCCCGCCACTCCGACATGAAGTCGACTAGCGCCTGCGACTTGATGGCTGTGTGTGTCTTGAAGTCGATAGTGAGGGCGCCGAGTTCGACTGCCCACTTGGAGATCCTTCCAGTAGCATCTTGGTTCCGCAGGATGTCGCCTAGCGGGTAGTCGGTGACGACGGAGATCGAGTACTCCTGGAAGTAGTGTCGTAGCTTCCGCGAGGTGATGAGTACCGCGTACGGGGAGCTTCACGCACGGGATGATAGCGTGCCTTGGACTCGACGGGACCTCCGACGAAGTAGGCCGGGCGGCCCCGGATTGGGTAGGCGTGGCCGTCTTCCCGCCGCTCGACAACGATGGCGATGCGACCACATGAGTAGTCGCGGCGAGGTAGAGCGATGGGCGCTCGCCTTTGCGAGGAGCCGTGAGGACTGGTGGCTTCGATAGGAAGTCCTTGAGCTGAGGAAGGGCTTGGTCCGCCTCTGGAGTCCACACGAACTTCTCCTGATGCTTGAGTAGTTTGAAGAAGGGCAGCCCCCGTTCTCCAAGCTTCGAGATGAATCTGTTCAAGGCCGCCATGCACCCGGTCAGCTTTTGGACGTCTTTGATGCACGTGGGAGCTTTCATGCTAGTGATGGCGGAGATCTTCTCGGGGTTGGCTTCGATGCCGCGTTGGCTGATGATGAAGCCGAGTAGTTTGCCCGAGGGTACGCCGAAGACGCACTTGTTCGGGTTGAGCTTCCAGCGGTACTTGGGCAGAGATGCGAAAGTCTCTTCAAGGTCGTCGATGAGGGTACTGGAGTCACTGGTCTTGACGACCACGTCATCCACGTAGGCTTTGACATTCTTGTTGAGTTGCCTCTTGAAGCAGGCCTGGATGGCTCGTTGATAGGTGGCACCGGCGTTCTTCAACCCGAAGGACATGGTCGTGTAGCAGTACGCGCCAAACGGGGTGATGAACGCGGTCTTCTCCTGGTCTTCTTCCTTGATCGCGATCTGGTGGTACCGGAGTAGCAGTCGAGGAAGTAGAGCAGGTCGCAGCCCGCCGTGGAGTCGATGACTTGATCAATCCGCGGCAACCCGAAGGGGTCCTTGGGGGCAGTGCTTGTTGAGATGGGTGTAGTCGACGCACATCCGCCACTCGTTCGAGTTCTTCTTGCGGACGAGGACGGGGTTGGCGAGCTGCTCAGAATGGAAGACTTCTCTGATGAAGCCAGCCGCGAGTAGTTTGGCGAGTTCTTTCTTGATGGCGTCCCGTCTGTCATCGGCGAAGCGTCGGAGGTCTTGTCGCTTGGGGGTGGCCTTAGGATCGACGTTGAGGCAGTGCTCAATCAACTCCCTGGGCACTCCTGGCATGTCCAATGGCTTCCACGCGAAGATGTTGCGGTTAGCCCGGAGGAAGTTGATGAGCGCGTCTTCCTATTTGGGGTCGAGGCTGGCCCCGATGGTGGTAGTCTTACTGGCGTCGCCTGTCCCGAGGTCGATTGTCTTGACCAGGACCTCCTCAGCTGGTTGAGGCTTGTTGCCTTTGTCAGACTTCTCGGGGATGTCGAGTTCACTTGTAGCAAGCTTCTTCGACGCAACGTAGACCTCCATCATGGTGTTGGGTACTTGATTTGTAGAAGCGATCTCCACGGCTTCGGTGTCGCAGTCGTGCGAGATCTTCATGTCCCCTTGGAGAGAGAGCACACCTGCTGGGCTTGGCATCTTGAGCACCAAGTAGGTGTAGTGAGGCACCGCCATGAACTTGGCGATCGCTGGTCTGCCGAGGATGGCATGGTAGGATGTTTCGAAGTCCGCGACCTCGAACTTAATGTACTCTGTACGGTAGTTGTCCCGAGATTCCTCGAAGGTAACTGGCAGGACCACTGAGCCCAGTGGAATAGCCGCGTTGCCGGGGACGATGCCGTAGAAGGGCGTGTTGCTCTTGGTGAGGACGTTGACAGTCTTGTGGGTGATGTCGAGCTTCATTTTCTTCAAGGTCTTGGTGAAAAGGACGTTGAGCCCACTTCCACCGTCGATGAGGACCTTGTTGAGCTTGGAGCCCGCGACCACTGGCTTCAGGACGAGAGGGAACCATCCTGGTTCGGAGAAGCAGGTCCATTGATCCGCGCGGGAGAAGGTAATGGGTACCTCCGACCACCAGAGAGCGGTCGGGACTGCTGGTTCAATGCTCATGACTTCTCGGAGGGTAGCCTTTTTCTCCCGCCTGCTGGGTAGTCCGCCGAAGAGGACGTTGACAGTCTTGTCGGGTTCCTGGAAGTCGTTGTTGTCTCCGTCGTTCTTCTTCTTGCCTTTCTTGTCGTGAGGGTGCGGTGGCTCTGGAGTACTCTTGAGTGCGTGCCCGAGTTGGTAGCACTGCTTGGTGGTGTGGTTGCCGTTCAGATGCCACGGGCACTTCTCCTTCAACAAGTCTTTGAAACCGCCGGAGTTCCTCTTCGAGTTCTCCTTCGCAGGGTGCTGGATAGCCGCGACAGTGTTGTCTGGCTTGCGCTTGCGGTTGGGACCTGAGTAGTTGTTGTTTTTGTTGCGACCGCCCTGGTTCCCGTTGTTGCCGCTGCCACCGCCCGTGTTCTGCTTGTTCTTGGCACGGATGGCGTCGTACTTGGCGTTGGCCTTGTCTTCTTCATCCGCCCAGGATGTAATCATGTCCTTGAGGTGGGGGATGGACTTGGGGCGGCGGCGACCGAAGTCTTCAAAGGTGCGGATGGTAGAGGCCGTCTTGGAAGAGGTTGATGACCTCCTTGTCTGTGACGTCGACTACGGTAGCGCGCTTGTCGAAGAAGCGGCGCATGTACTTGCGGAGGGTCTCGCCTTGTTCCTGCTTGACCATGGCCAGGTCCATGCGAGTACCCGATCAGCCCATGGCGCCCGCGAAGTTGCTGGTGAACTGCTCCTTCAGCTGGTCCCACTAGTCGATCGAGTGCTTGTCCAGCGACTCAAGCCATGTGAGTGGATCATGGTCCAGGCAGAAAGGGAAAGTAGAGGCACTTGGTGTCGTTGTTGCCGCCAGCGTTCTCGATGGAGAGGGCATAGCACGTGAGCCACTGGATGGGGTCTTGCTTCGCGTCGTACTTGGTGATCCCCAAAGGTTTGAATTTTTCGGGAAGGAGCAAGTTGCGAAGTCGAGGTGAGAAGGCGGGGAAGCCGTCGTTGTCGCCTGCAGTGGCTGACTTCTTCCGCCGCAGCTCCTCAATCTTCTGGCGGGCGTCGTAGCCGCCCTATGAGGCACCAGAGGCGTGGCTGTTCGTGTGGCCACTACCGCCGCGACTGCCGTCGCCGCCGGCCCTCCTGTTGGCTCCGTGGTTGGAGCTTCCGTCGTCGCTGCCGCCGTCGTCAGGGTTGCGGCCGCCGCCGCCGGCAGGAGCACGGTGAGGGACGACCTCGCGGTTGCTGTTGCCACCCTGTGAGGGTCCGCCGACGTTCGCGCGAGTACGGTTGGGCTTCACTGGGAGCTTAGCTCGAGTACGGTTGCGACCGAGGTCAGCACTGCGACTTGTAGCTTCGTTGTCGCGGTTCCTAGCGGGAGGAGGCTGGTTGACCCTATTGTCGACCCGCATGAAGTAGGCATCTTCAGCGAGCTTGGCGATGACTTCTCCAGCGCGCATGCCCTGAGTCTGGCGTGCGATCGCTGTGATCGACATGAGGCATTGCTCAGGGGTAGTGTGTACTCTACTCTTGACTGCTTCGAGAGCTTCCGCCAGGTTGCGGATGGGGAGGTTGTCTCTGAGCCGCCGGCGCCGTTCGTTGCGCTTCCTGTTACGCTCACGTCGAGCGTCCCTGTTGGCGGGGGGTCTCGTCTGCAGGTGCGTCGGCAGACAGCTCGTTTGCGGAGATGTCTTCAAGGTACTTGTCAGTTGCCGTTCCAGATGGTCCGGGGGTGTCGCCCGGAAGCCATGAAGACATGGCGATCAGGGGTACCAAGGCTGGACTCGGTGCTCGCCACCTCAGTTGGGGTGTTCGAGTCAGCTCGGGCAAGTGGTGTTCCCTCCTGGAACGGGAGTGAGTCGATGTAGGCGACGTAGCGTGTGTCTCCACTTATCAGGTCCGCGGGCTTGCGGTCTGGCCAGTAGACGAATCTTCCGGCATGCGTGGATGTTATAACCAGCCCAGAGGCCGGGCCTAATAAGGGGTGCTCAGTAGAGTTGTCCTCGGACTCGGGATCCTCTGGGTACGACCCGAAGTCGAACTCGTATGCGGAATCCGAGTAGAACCCGGAGAAGGGATTGGAGTTCGAAGCCTGGCTAGGGGCGGTGTCGGAGTCCGAGTTGTACTCGGGTACGGGCTCCTTGCCGGCCCGCCGCGAAGAGGGAGCCCCTGTGCAGGCCCTGCAGGGGTTGCGGGGGCCACGCGTGGAGCGCTCGCGGGATGGGGGGACCACATGCGATGGCTGAGCAGCAGGCTCGCAAGCGATAGCCCATGGAGACGTCTAGTTCGAGTTGGAAGTGGACTCGAGCTCGAAGTCGGCGTGATGGTTGAAGAGCGAAATTTCACCGAACTTGCCAGCGAGTTCGCCTGTGACAACTTCAGGAAGCGTCACGAAGCCGGTCTTTGGGTTGGGCGGCTTGGTGAGGCGGCGCTGGAAAGATCCGGCGCCGTCAGCAGTGCAGACCCAAGTGCCGAACACGAAGGTGTCGCCATGGTTGAAGGCGACGGTTGGCTTGAAGTAGACAGGAGCCGTCGAGTTCGCCATGTGATCTCGGGCGAGAGCCCCTACCTGGCGCGCCAGCTATCGGTGTTTTAGACCGGCAACCTACTAAGGGGAGTACCCGAAGTAGATGAATGTGGCCTCGCCGAGATCGGTAACTTGAAGGAAGAGACACGTGGCACACAATTTAGACAGGATCGGGCCGCGAGGTGCGTAATACCCTACGTCCTGTATGCTGTGTAGCTCTGGATTGATTGGGTACGATTACAAGATGATGCAATTGTACGCCGTGAGATGAGATGATCAGAGAGGGGTCCCTGCCTCGCCTTATATAGTCCGGGAGGCAGGGTTACAAGTCGGAGTAGGGAGAGTACTAGTCGAGTACATCTACGAGTCTTCCATACAGTGCGGGACATGTACACCTTCCTAACCGAGTACTTCTCCTCCGTAGTCCTTTTGGTTCACGCCATCAGGTGTCGTGCAGCGCAAGCTAGGTAGTCCCAGGGGCCCACCGAGTAGTCGGTCCTAGTACCCACCGAGGTAGTGGGCCCAGGGAGGTCCATACGACACACTCCTCTTTGGTAGAGACCCAGCGAAGCACACTTCACCGAAGCCAACTTTTCTTCTCTCACCAACCGTGAACTTCAGCCTAAGCAGGAAACACCCAACGAAGATGCCCCAAAGCCCGTCATCTTCGTTTGCGGTTGATCCACATCCACCGAAGATGCCCATGAACCCCTCTCTGCGCAAGTTCCGAAGTCCTACTTTTTTCGGCCCAATAAAACCTTTACAAAGGATTGCGAAGATCTCTCAAAGCTCTCTCTTCGCGCAAGTTCAGGCTTACCACCGAAGACACTACAAGAAAATCGCCAACTAGTGACACAAAAAAGGTCGTTTCTCATCATAAACCATGATTAATGACGCCGGTTGTAACGAAAACACGCTGTCATTAATCGAGCGTCACAAACCGCGATTAATGACGAGACCTTATTTCCCAGCATCATGAGTTTAATGACACGTATAAATTCGTAACACTAAGGAGTCATAAGCTACCTGCCACATCAGACCGGGATCCATCGTGGCTCCGACGTGGTAGGGGGTTATGACAATTTCAGTTCATCACAAATTGAGACCTGGTCCATGTAACAGCCTTTGTGCGCCTTATATTGTTGGGCCAATTTTAGCCCTTTTTCAGGTTTTCGTGTTATTTTTTGGCCACTCCCGAAATGTTTGTTGCACAATATATTGGGATATTTTACTTTGGGCCCTAAAAATCTAACGAACTTGCCCATATTGCATTATGCTTGGACATTTGATTTTGGGCATTAGCCACTAGGCCTTTCCTGGGCCTCGACCCATATTGATTTTTTAGATCAGTCCATATTGCATTTCGTAGGGCATTGTATACTTTTCTGGCTGCTGCTGATTGCCAGCACATAATCAAACAACAAAAAAACATTTCCCACTTCCATATAATTCACACCACATTCAGGGAATAGTTCAACCAGTACAATTGTGCAATAACATCAAGTTAGCATCGAATCAACATACAACAAGTCATCAGCAACACAAGTTCGGCAGGACCACACTTTAGTTGAGAGGAGGATAAACCTAGCTGAAATTTACCAAGCCTTGGATCAGATTATGCATGTCATTTGTGCTCTTCTTCAAAGCTTCAAGCGCTTCTGTTCGAGACTTCAATGTTATCTTTTGTTCTTGAGCCTTCAATCTCAGTTCTCTCATCTTGACCTCCTCTTTCTCAATCTTCTGTCGCAGCTGTGCCCCCCTTGATTGTCATTGTTAAGTCCAGATCGTATTTCTTGAACTTTAAGTGTAGTAGTAACCCTAGTCTATTTCATAGAGGGCGGGTGAGAACCATGTGTGGTTCGAGGATCGGTGGATTGTCACTTCCTAGTGTGATGAGTGATTGACAACATTGTGTGGACTAATTGTTGGCTAAGTATTGAAGGTGCAGGTTGCGGCTTGACTTGAGTTGGTGCAGGCGAAGAACAAGCGCAAAAGGTCGTTGCCGGTGAGGCCTCCAAGTGTGGAGAAGACAAGTAGGCTTGGTTTGAGGGACCTGGTGTCCAGCGGGGTCAAGTGGTGGCAAGAACGACAAGATGAAGTCATGGACGATTTTTTGGTTGAGCCTCAAAACCAAGGTCGAGCTAGGACTAGATGGGAGCCGATTCATGAGTGGTGATTGGCAGAGGCTACACCGAGGTCGCGGGGTTTCCGGTGGTTCACCAGAAAACCACTGGGTTCCTTGGTTGATCCACAAAGCCAAGACCGAAGAACTAAAGACAGAGGTGCAGCAGGTCCAGACTGGTCTGACCGGTGGGTCTGACTGGTCTGACCGATAGGTATCAATCTGACCGGTGAGGAGCACCAGTCTGACCGGTGTGCGATGATGCAGTGCGAAGACTTTGAAGAGGAGGACACGCGTCAGGATCGTAAGGCTTGCGTCGAGGCTAAGAAAGTTTGCGGTCGTTGGCATCCATCCGATGGAGCGAAGATAAAGATTTCCATGTCATCGAGGGGCATTTATCCCTAGTTAGCTAGTAAGGGTATTTTAGTCTTTCGGTTGCCTCCATATAACCCAAGTGGTGAGAGGATGGCAACCATCTCTTGAAACCCTAGCTCATTTTGTTTTCCTATTTTTCCTTCCTATTTTCCTTAGGACTTCCATAAGACTAGCCTTAGAGTTTCATGGTCAGATCTTGTGAGAGGGAAGGATGATAGGGCGGCAAGCTATACCTTGTATGAACCTCTTTGGTATGTATAGATGATTCAGCATGGTTCCTCAAGGATTGGATGTGTTGTTCCCGTTCGTTCATTTTTGGTGATTTTTAGAGCCTTTTCTTGGCGATTTCCTTGGAGAGAATTCAAGGACTTACTCTTTGGGATTTGGTGGGGGATATATGCTTGAGCCCTTCATGGTTCTTTTCCCTTTGATTCCCCTCCCAAATTCGTGAGCAAAGGGGCTTGATTTTGGGGTTTTCAGTGCTCTGGGGTTAGAGTCATTCTTCGTGGGATTTCTTTGATTCCTCTCGGTTTAGCAAGTTTTGGTGGACCAAATCTTGGCTATGGAGTGCCCATGAGGTGTTCCTACTATCCCTAATGTCTTGCACAAATCCGTGGAGTGATTCGGGAGATCGGGAGTTGGATTTGGGGGAGTCGAGCCGCGGGTCCTGTTCATTCCCGAGCGGCCCAGCTTGATCGGTCTAACCGGTGCAGCTCACCGGTCTGACCGGTGCAGAGGATTTGTGGGTTTTGCCTGGGGTGAATGTCTCGGTGGGTTCGTTATTGTCTCGTGTTGCTGCTGTTTCGAGTTTGGGTCAGTTTGGAGCTCTGTAGGCCTATTTGGTGGATTTGGGGTTTCCTGGCTTGAACTGGTGTGACCGGTGAGCTATGCCGGCCTGACTGATGTAGGGGCCTTCTGTGGAAGTTCCCACGTTTTACCAGCAGGGACCGGTCTGACCGGTGCTACTCACCAACATGACTGGTGTAGGTCAGTGTTGCTCGAGTTGGTGTTCTGATGCGTTCTCGAGTTTGTGTAGGAGGTTGTTGGTTCCTAGGTCCATTAGCACTCCAGCGGTTGTGTGGTCTTGGCCAACTTGGGTAGTTGAGTTGGAGACGTGTCTTGGAAGCCACGTACGTCTTGTTGGAGTTCTCATCTCCTTCGAGAAGAATTTTTATCGGCTCCCATTCACTCCCCCCTCTCTCTGGTTCACCTAATCGGTCCTTCAATTGGTAGCAGAGCCGGTTCGGGTCTTTATTGACTTTATCCAGTCTAAGATCCAAAGATGGAGTACCAGGAACGGGGTTCGGGTCCTCCGCACTTCGATGGGAAGAACTCCCAGATGTGGCAGAGGCGGATGGCAGCATTCCTCCGCAGAAAGGGTCAGATCCTTTAGGACGTTACGGTGAACACAGCTTATGTTCATTCAATTAACTTCCTTGCTCCAGGATCGAGGGACATGTTCGATGCCAACAACAAGGCAGTCGATTACCTGTACCATTCTCTGTGTCAATCCGAATTCGATCGGGTTCAGACGGAGGATTTGGCGTTCAGGATCTGGTTGGAGCTGAAGAATGTTCATGATAGGATTGCGGATGTTTAGGCACGGTTGTATGCTACTTACCGGAGAGAGTACAAAAATTTCACTCATCTCCCGGGTGGGTCAATAGATGCCTTGTTCCAGCGGTTCACGGTGGATGTGAACAACATGAGGGCCAATGTCGACGTTCTCTCGGACGATGACCATGATAGAGCGGTGAAGCTCTTGCATGTGCTGGATCGTACTGTGTGGGAGGGAAAGGTCGAGGCGATTCTTGAGTCTGAGAAGTACACCACTCTGATGGTGAACGAGTTGTTCTCGAAGCTCAAGTCTGCTAAGGTCGATCGGCGTTTGACAGCCTGTCTTGAGAGCCCGACTGACTCCCATAGTCTTGCTCTAGTTGGTGGCAGAGTGGCTAAGTCTAACTCTAACGCATTTCCATGATGTACTCTTTGTTTCTTTGATGTCATTGCCAGATGAGGAGTTTGACGTACTTGGAGAGGACGAGCTGGTGTTGTTGACTAGGCGGTTCCAGAGGCTGCACGAGAACCGGGTGAACACGAGGAGGACAGCACAGACGTGCTTCCAGTGCGGCAAGCCGGGACACTTCGTTGCCGCTGCCCGAAGAAGACAGAGAATAAGAATGGCTACAAGCACCGGTCGAGCAATGACGACAAGGACAGATTGAGGCGTGATCAAAAGCACCAGAACAAGCACAAGGATGAGCGATGGTCGAGGAAGAAGGACGGCCGCAGCAGGAAGGCCCGAGCTATGGTCAGAGCGAGCGACGTTGACTCCAGTGAGCGACGGTCGAGTAGCAGTGAAGATGAAGGTGATCGGCGCAAGAACAAGATGGCTTCCAAAAACTTGAGTGGGTTGAGCTGCTTCGCGAGAGATGGCTTCTGCGGCATGGCTCGTAGCTCTAGCAGCAAGAAGAGTCAGCAATGTGACTCGGACTCCGACTCCGAGGACGAGGTACATGACGAGCTTCCCATATTTCGTGAGGAGAATGAGCGTCTTGGCCAGTTGCTTGATAACCGTGATGATATGCTTAGAGAGGCCAAAAAGATGAGGAAAGATCTTAGGGCCTGGCTAGAAGATGATAGGAACCGTGTCTGAGCTAGGAACCCAAAACCTAGATGCTAAGCTTGAAATTGATTCGCTCAAGGCTTCACTTGTGGTTTCTGATGATGTTAATTGTGTTGATTGCTCTGCGTACCTAGTTGATCTTACTAGTCTCAAGGATAAGCATGCTTCCGTTTGTGATGAACTAGATGTGCTTAGGGTTGAAGTGGCTGTGCTTAAGTTTAGACCTGCTTTGCTAGGTGCTTGCACTTTTTGCCCTATTTTGTATAGAAATTTTAATGAGATGCATGCTTACATTGTATCTCTTGAGGCTAAGTTGAAAGAACCTGTTCCCACTTCTTGTTCTACATGTGAATTGCATGCTTTGAAAAATCTGTAACTTGCACACTATGTGAATCACTTGCAGAATGAGAATGATGAGTTGAGAAAAATGATGGGTTGGTTGTTGGGGCATGAAACCCAACTAAGGATGATGATGGAGACCTATAAGCGCCAAGACGGGTAAGCACTTGGGTCGGAGAAGGTTGGAGAGTCTAGGGGTGAGGGAGGAGAGAAGATCGGTGATATCCAAGCTCCACCAAAAACCTACCACAAAAATTTCTATGCTCCTAAACCCAACCCTCTATGAAACAAACTCAAAACAAATCCAGATCCACCCATATTCTCTCACCCCACAAATGATTTCCAAAAGCCTATCAAGTTGAAGAGAAACTTGGGGAATGTGTTCTTTGGGAAAGAGAGTGAGAAGCCTAGTGAGGAGAAACCGGTTGAGCAACCAAGTGAAGAGAAATCAAGTTAGCAGCCCCAACTCAAGCTAAACCCAAGCTCCTGCGGTTTCATTGTGACTATTGTGGGAGAGATGGTCACAAGGTTGAGTTTTCCTTCAAGAGGAAGCGTGAGGAGATAATGACAAAGGAGTGGTCTAACAAGGACAAGTACCACCCTTTCAATGGTGTACTTGAGCCTCGTGTGCATATGCCCAGGGCCAAAACAATTGTGAGGACGGTTCTGGTTTGGGGAAAGCGGAAGGTAGCAGGCGGTGTTGCTGGACGAGCTACACCGGTCAGACCGGTGCACCACACCGGTGAGACTAGTGCAAGTCTGGATAGACAGCGAGCTATTTTTCGTGGTCGTGAGGATGCTAGGTTTGGTTCAGGTGGTTTTTGTTCTGGTGGTTGGTATGAGAAGTCTGCAGGTGGTCAGTTTGCTAGACGTTCTCCCCCTCGTGCTAAAATGGGGATGGGAGGAGTCGTAGCTTTGAGATGGAGAGGAGGAACGGTCCACAAACTTCCTTTTGTGGTTTTCATCCTCCTCAATCTAGAAAGGGTTGGTTCCCTCGTAGTGGTTACCGTGGTGGTGTTAGTGGAGGTAGCTTTGATAGGAGAGATGCTTTGGTTGTACTAACCCCACTTTGGAGCAAATGGCTCGACACTAGTTTACTCTTTTGATACTAACCCTAGTGCTGAGTCATTTGTTCACTCACGTGCTCGCTTTTGAATTGCATGTGTGAGACTTGAGGAACGTTTGGTTGATAGACTTCGGTTGCTCGAGGCATATGATCGGGGACAAGGGGTGGTTCTCAAGTCTCGTCCCGTTGGTGTCCAGGACATACATCACTTTTGGGGACAACGGGCGAGGGCGTGTGCTTTCAGAAGGTGAGATCAAGGTAAGTGATAAGGTCACTCTCAGGCATGTTGCTCTTGTTCAATCACTGAGGTTCAATTTGCTTTCTGTGTCCCAGTTATTGGATGAGGGTTTTGAGGTGTTGTTTCGGCCTGGTGGTTCTCAGATTTTGGATTCTCGAGGGGACCTAGTTTGCATGGTCCTTCCCGAGGGTCAAGTGTTCCGAGCTAATTTTTATCAGTCTTCTGGTGTAGAGTGTTGTTTCTTGGCTTGTTCTTCGAGTGAGTTGTGGAAGTGGCATAGGAAGTTGGGTCACTTGATCTTTGAGCTTTTCTCTCGCTTGAGTAAACTCAATTTGGTCCGAGGATTGCCACGTTTGAGGTTTGAGAAAGAGTTGGTTTGTGCGCCGTGTAGGCATGCCAAGATGGTAGCCTTTTCTCACCCACCTCTCACCAATGTGATGACTGAGCGTCCATGCGAGTTGCTCCATATGGACCTTGTTGGCCCAGCTCGTGTGCGATCTGCGGGTGGGAAGTGGTACATCCTTGTTGTGGTGGATGACTACTCTCGGTATGCTTGGGTGTTCAAGGAGAAAGGGGAGACGTTTGGTTTTGTTCGAGATCTTGTCTTGAGGTTGAGGAATGAGAGGCACGGAGATGCCATACGAGCGATCCGTAGTGACAATGTCTCGGAATTAAAAACTCTCGCTCCGAAACCTTTTGCCATGACTTGGGTCTTGAACATCAGTTTTCGAGTCCGTATACGCGTCCCTAGAATGGTGTGGTGGAAAGGAAAAACAGAACCTTGTGTGAGATGACTCGGATAATGCTCGATGAGCATAGGACTTCGAGAAGGTTTTGGGCTGAGGCGGTCAATACTGTGTGCTATGTTTCGAAGAGGATCTACCTCAGAGTCTACAAGAAGAAAACCTGTTATGAGTTGATGCACGGTCGCAAACCCAAGGTGCATCACTTCCATGTCTTTGGTTGTAAATGCTTTATCCTTAAGAAAGGGAAGAAGTTGGACAAGTTTGAGGCTAGGTTGGTCGATGGCATAATCTTTCGTTATGCATCTCATTCTAGAGCATATCGTGTGCTCAATCTTGAAACTAACCAAATTGTGGAGACTTGTGACGTAACCTTCGACAAGACACAACCACGTAATCAGCTTGTTTTTGAGTGTGCAGGTGACGATGAACTTGGTGAGGAGATCTTTCAGGAGAAGGAGCATGAACATGGAGATGATGAAGATGGTGGTGTGGTGCCCGCGGCTGAGCATGTACCTACTACTTTGACAACGATCGAGGACGGGCCCTCTCCCACACCTACAACGACAAACCCAATACAAGGTGAAGCTGCTGTTGAGGGGGAGGTAGCATCAAGGCAAGAACCTCCCCGGCGAGTGCAAGTGGATCACTTAGCTTCGAGGATCATCGGCAACATGACTGATCGTACTACACGGTCGAGGGTTTGAAACAATTCTCATTTCACTCGTGCTGCTTTTGTTGCCACCTTTGAGCCCAAAGACATTGAACACGCACTATCTAATAATAATTGGGTTAATTCGATGCATGAGGATTTGAAGAATTTTGAGAGGAACCAAATTTGGGTGTTGGTTGACCCTCCCCTAGGGTGTAAGCCGATTGGGAAAAAATGGGTGGGGAAGAACAAAGTGGGAGAGAAAGGTGAAGTGGTGAGAAACAAGTCAAGGCTTGTTGCTCATGGGTACAGTCAGAAAGAGGGGATCGACTACGAGGAGACCTTTTCTCCCGTAGCTCGTTTGAAGGCGATTAGAATCCTTCTAGCCTTTTTCCGTGGCTATAGGGTTCATGTTGTACCAAATGGATGTGAAGAGTGCCTTCTTGAACAGTGTGTTGCAGGAAGAAATGTATGTGAGGCAACCACTGGGTTTGAGAGTGAGAAGTACCCCATCAGGTGTACAAGTTGAGGAAGGCGTTTTATGGGTTGAAGGAGGCGCCTAGAGCTTGGTACGGTAGGTTGAGGGGATTCCTGTTTGAGAGAGGGTTTGAGATGGGGAAGGTCCATCAAACCTTATTTCTCCTCAGGCAGGGCAGATATATCTTGATTGTGCAGGTGTACATGGATGATATTGTCTTTGGTGGCACATCTAACTCTCTTGTTGCTAGGTTTGCAGAAGACATGAGTAGGGAATTTTAGATGAGCATGATGGGTGAGTTGCAATGCAAGTAATGGAAGGAAGGAACATTTGTGCACCAAGCTAAGTACACCAAGGACATTGTGAGGAAGTTTAAGATGGAGGACTCCAAGACCATGGCGACGCCTATGAGTACGACTACATATCTTGATGCGGATGAGGAAGGTGAACACGTGGACCAGAAAGAGTACCGGAGCATGATTAGGTCACTCCTTTACTTGACGGCGACGAGGCCGGATATCCAGTTCTTGGTATGTCCGTGCGCTCGTTTTCAAGCGTCTCAAAGGACTTCGCATCGGCAAGCGGCCAAGTGCATTTTCAGGTATTTGCGTCACACTCCTGACTTCGGCCTTTGTTAATCCGCATCTTCTTCTTTGGCTCTTCATGGTTTTTCAGACGCGGATTTTGCCGGGTGTCAGTTGGATAGGAAGTCCACTTTTGGGACTTGCCAGTTTTTGGGATCTTCTTTGGTGTCTTGGTCTTCTCGCAAATAGTCGAGTGTTGCTCAATCCACTACCGAGGTAGAGTATGTGGTAGCAGCTAGTTGTTGCTCTCAGCTATTTTGGATCACATACACCATGAGTGACTTTGGTGAGGAGTATACCCATGTTCCGCTTCAATGTTACAACACCAGTGCCATAAGTGTAGCAAAGAACCTAGTTCTTCATTCCAAAACCAAGCACATAGGAGAGAGGTACCATTTTCTAGAGACAACGTAGAGAAAGGGAAGATAGCTTTGATCCTTGTGCCCACAGATGACCAACTAGCCGATATTTTCACCAAACCCCTAGATCAAGCAACTTTCACTCGTTTGCGGGGAGCTTGGTGTGTGTTTCATTTCTTGAGTTGTTGTGTGGGAGCTCCTTTGTAGCATATGTATAGCTTTCCCTTGTGCATTTCTTGCATTTGGCATGGCATATGTAACATGATGTATAGGCATCTTTGTATCTTAGGTTGCATGCATTTTGTATCATATGCATTGATTAGGAAAAGCTTCTCCTATATACTTTGCTCACCATGGAATGATATGTATGTCTTTGTGAGCTTGTTTGGTAAGCTATGGTTACTTTTGGCTTAGCTCTTGATAATCTTGGTTTATATCCATGGTTGATGGCTATGTTTTTGGAAAATGTCACATGTATGCTCTCTTGTGAGTAAATGCCTTTATATGATCTTGACATGTCTTAGTGGCTTGGCTATGCATAATTTGTGGTTGGATAGATTATTTTGATCATATGGGGGCAAAGGCTGATTTGCGATCATGAATGTTTAGCCCCCATGCTTGATCTTGTAGAGGGGCATAAGTTCCTTTTTGTCGCAAAGACATTTCATGTACCAAATTCAAATCTGAAAATGAAATGTAAATTGCTTCGAAAATGTGCTCCCATATCATATGTGCTAATTTTAATTTGCTTTGGGTGCTAAATCATTGCATGATGCATAACAATGAGAAATCTCATATATAGAAGTAGGCACATGGCTCGGTGGCTTTGACATGACATGAGATGCTTGTGGGTGTTTGTGATGGTTGTATGGTTAGAATTGTTGTCCTAGCATGAAGTTTGTGTGGCTTTGCCATTTTGTCATGTTTTGCTCATGTTTAGGACTTTGCTCATGAGAGGGCAAATTTTCGCAAAATTGCTCAATTCTATCTTAGCTTCGTCTAATAGTTGTGAAACTTGGTGACTAGGTAGTTGATGTCATTACAAAGCTATCGAGTATCTAACTTGCTCATTTGGACATATGTAGCATCCTATGTTGAATTTTGTCTATTTGAGAAGCTCTAGGTTGAATTTTTTGCTTGATTCATGCATTGTCAACAAGGGGGAGAAGTTCGAGCATGATTTCTCTTGCTTCATGCATTTACAAGGTTTCCAAGTAGTTTAGAGCTATTTTCGAGCTCGGGCAGTTTCCTAGGTGTCATCCGCCTGACCGGTGAGGTACACCGGTCTGACCGGTGAAGTTCCCAGGTGCTGGACGATCTTGTCCACCGGTCTGACCGGTCAGAGTAATGCTGAAGCAGCTGCACTGTGTGTGAGGTGGATTGCATGCATTCGTCCAGGGGGAGTTGCATTGGTTCAGGGGGAGCTTGCATGTGTGCAGGGGGAGCTCTTTGTGGTTTTCGAGCTTTGGTCTGGTGGTTTGCACTCTTCACTTGAGCATAGTTTTTGTCTCGGATGTGTCGAGCCGTTGTCCTTGCCCTTCTTCAAGTGACCTTGCTCTTTGCCTTTTCCTGGCTTTCGATCACTTGTTGGAGTTTCATTTATTCGTTTCTTTTCTTTTTCTTTTCTCTCAGGTCACTATATGTGTGTATTGTCAATGCACTCATCAAGGGGGAGATTGAGAACCATGTGTGGTTCGAGGACTAGTGGATGGTCGCTTCCTGGTGTGACGACTGATTGACAACGTTGTGTGGACTGATTTTTGTCTAAGTATTGCAGGTGCAGTTTGCGGATTGACTATGTTGATGCAGGTGAAGAACAAGCGTGAAAGGTCGTTGCAGGTGAGGCCTCCAGGTGTGGAGAAGACAAATAGGCTTGGTTCGAGGGACCCGGTGGCCAGCAGGGTCATGTGCGGGCCGCATGGTGGCAAGAACGGCAAGATGAAGTCATGGACGGTGTTTTGGTTGAGCCTCAAAACCAAGGTCGAGTCGGGACTACATAGGAGCCGAGTCATGATTGGCGTTTGGCGAAGGCTACACCGAGTTCGCGGGGTTTCCGGTGGTTCACCAGAAAACCACTGGGCTCTTCGGTTGATCCCCAGAGCCAAGATGGAAGAACCAAAGACAGAGTCGCAACAACACCAGACCTGTCTGACCAGTAGGTACCGGTCTGACCGGTGAGTAGCACCGGTCTGACCGGTGTGCGATGACGCAGTCCGGAGACTTCGAAGCGGAGGACACGCGTCGGGATCGCAAGGCTTGCGTCGAGGCTAACCAAGTTTGCGGTCGCTGGGCATCCGTCTAATGCAGCGAAGACAAAGATATCTGAATTCGCCCTCCAGGGGCATGTATCCCTTGTTGGCTTGTAAGGGTATTTTAGATTTTCGGTTGCCTCCATATAACCCAAGTGGTGAGAGGATGGCAGCCATCACTTGAAAACATAGCTCATTTGGTTTTCCTATTTTCCCTTCCTATTTTCCTTAAGACTTCCATAGGACTAGCTTGAGAGCTTCGTGGTGAGATCTTGTGAGAGGGAAGGATGATCGGGCAGAAAGGTAGACCTTGTGTGAACCTCTTTGGTATGTATCAATGATTCAGTGTGGTTCCTCAAGGTTTGGATGTGTTGTTCCCGTTCGTTCTTTTTGGTGATTTTCTGAGCCTTTTCTTGGCGATTTCCTTGTAACGATTTCGAGACCTTTCTCTTTGGGATTTGGTGGGGGATATATGCTTGAGCCCTTTGTGGTTCTTTTCCCTTTGATTCCCCTCCCAAATCCACGAGGAGAGGGGCTCGATTTTGGGGTTTTCGGGGCTCTATAGTTACAGAAGTTCTCGGTTGGATTTATTTGATTCCTCTCAATTTAGCAAGTTTTGGTGGACCAAATCTTGGCTATGGAGTGCCCATGAGGTGTTCCTACAATCCCCAAAGTCTTGCACAAATTCGTGGAGCGATTCGGTAGATCGGGAGTTGAGCCGTGGGTATTGTTCATTCCCGAGCGGGTGTATAGGCTCTGTGGGTTTTGCCTTGGGTGAACGTCTGGGTGAGTTCGTTGTTGTCTCATGTCGCTGCTGTTTCGATTTTGGGTCAGTTTGGATCTCGGTAGGCCTGTTTGGTGGATTTGGGGTTTCCTGGCTTGACCGGTCTAACCGATGAGCTACGTCAGCCTAACCGGTGTAGGGGGCTTCTGTGGAAGTTCCCAGGTTTTACCAGCAGGGACCGGTCTGACCGATGCTTCTCACCGGTCTGACAGGTGTAGGTCAGTGTTGCTCGAGTTGGCGTTCCGCTACGTTCTTGAGTTCGTGTAGGTGGTTGTTTGTTCCTAGGGCCAGTACCACTCAAGTTGCTGCGTGGTCTTGGCCAACTGGGATAGTTGAGTCGGAGACGTGTTTCGGAAGCCGCGTTCGTCTTGTTGGAGTTCTCATGTCCTTCGAGAAGAAATTTTATCGGCTCCTATTCACTCCCCCCTCTCTGGTTCACCTAATCCGTCCTTCACCGGGCGAATGCCAGCAACCTCCCGAAAAGTCCTATATTGGACAACTTCCGCCACTGCTTCAACAACAATCTTTCTTGGTTGGTTGCCTTGAGGTTCAACGACAATTTGTTCCATGTGAGTCTAAAAAAAGAAATAGAATGAAAGGTTTAAAGTAAAATAGTCACACATGTTTCTAGTATTGTTGTAAAGAAAAAATGCAAAAGAAGACAAAGACTTACAATGGTTGCTTGTACTGGAGCGGTGTAGCCATTCTTGCTGCAGTGGAAGGACTTGAAGTAATCAAGTGGACTTATTCCTTCCCCTTCAGCAATATACTTCTGCCACTAAATATGTTTAAAAAATAAGCATAATTATCAAAGTGCTAGCATTGTAAAATGGTTCATGAAATGAACTACAAAGCAAAAACATGACTTGTTCATCTGCTTACCACAAGATTAGCTTGTACAATGTAGCTTTGCGATCCCGTGCGCTGATGGTACTTGACCTTTCCTCTTTTACTGGTGTTTGTACTACACCTCGCCTTTACAATAATAAGAACTCGTGTAAGAAATAAGATTAAGAACAATATATAAGTACATGAAAATGTGGTAGTGGCAAGTCGAAGTTCTATCATACCCTGTGCTCAGGGAAGACCACATGTTAGCCAGTGCCTTCCATTGGGCGTCGGTCAGATTGGGCACAGGAGATTTAGTTGGGACTTTATTTGCTGGAACATCATTGAAGTACTTTTGCTTCAGGTGATACCTCGCCTGTCTCTGTATCGACTTCAACATGTGAGTGCATGCCAACCTTATAGGCTCACTGGTGGTGTAAATGTTGAATTGCCCCTAGCACAAGACAATTATCAGAAAAATGGATGACAAGAATGGATGCAAAGAACTATGGTAGTTGATGAGTGGACATATCCACACCACTAGTTTGCCCATTTAGTTCTTGAGATGGTCTTCAATCTTTTCACCATCTTGTTGGATCTTCTTTGGCTTGTAGTCCTTCCAACTAGGAAGGATCAGTATGTTCCCACGCAATATGATCCCACCTTCTAATGCAAACTTTGCAGCTTGCATTGGTGCCTCTGGGCATTTGAGCCCTTCTTGAATGTGTATAGGGATCTTGCCATTTAAGCTTCGGCTAGTTCGGTCTAGATCTCTGCCCAATCTTCTTGAATCCCACGGCCCCCGTTGTTCTCTGGAAGGGCGTGCATCACCTACCAAGATTGTTATAACCATACAAGTTAATAATTATTCGGTTGGTAAATAGGACATTCGAGTATGAGATCAAACGACTTGCCTTCTGCAGTCGTCATGTCAACGATGTTCTCATCGTGGGTTGCTGTTGCTTGTCCTTCAGTGGGTAATTCTTGTGTATCAAGAGTTCTCCCACTCCCATCAGCTAAAGCCAATTCTCTTGCCTTGGTCCTAGTCAGTCTAGGTGGCATTCTAGTAGGGCATCCGGTGCCTGAATTCTCTTGGTCCCTCTTCCTTCACTGATAGGTATGCTATGAGTGACAAGATTACACAAAATTCAACAAAGAAAGAGAATATTAGAAGCAATCCTGCATAACTAGTACATGAAATGAGTTCATGATAAGACTAACTTTTGTTGACATATCTCTGGGTCATATACATGTTCATCACAAGGGTTGTACTCCGGATCCGAATCGTGTATTGTTGTATCGTTGGTACCCATTCTGCTTGGTCGGTCAGTTTCTAAAAGTGCTTTCATTTTCTCAATGCCAAGACTAGAGAAGAAATTGTGATTCTTCAAAACATTCATGTCCCTTTGCCGCTCGTAATCACCGCGCTCGTCTACTTCTGTTAGGAAAGCAGAGAAACATCGGTAAGGTTGACCTACCACTGTAAATAAAATTATATCTAAACACTTCTATAAGAACCAGTTGGATGTTCCTAGCCGAAACAAGATCCTCAAAAAGATGTTCCTAGTCAAAAGAAGATCCTGTGAAGAAGTAATGTAGACATGGGATATTTCAGATCTAAAATCTTCTATAAAACCAGTAGGATGTTCCAAGCCAAACAAGGTCTTGAAAGGATGTTCCTAGTCAAAACAAGATTCTAAAAAGAACAAGTGCAGACATGGGATCTACTTGATAAAAAAACTAGTGCCCACATTGGAAAACACGCAAGTATGAATCCACCGAGGAAGTTGAACCGAGGAGGAAAACATTATACCTTGTTCTAGATATTTCCTACGTATGACCTTCCCTCCTGGTGCCATTATGTCCTTGCCACTGCTACTATAGAGGCAGATGGGAAAGGGGCTGAAGCTATGAGCAGTAGATTTGAGACGATGGAGGAGAGGAGGTGAAGATTTGGGCTGCCGGCGAGGAGGAAAGGAGAAATGGGGGCGGAAAGATTTGAGTGGAGAGGAGAGGAGTAGAAGGGAGGAAAGGGATGGGGGCGGGTGTGATTTATCCATTTCGGTGGAGGGCCTTGTCAGATTACCAATATACTCTTTCATTATGCTGGTGACTGAAACAGGGTGCATTGGGAAGGGGAAGCAAAAAGGACATTTAATATCTGCTTTGCCCGAGCGTCCGAAATTCTGAATATTTGAATCGCGCGCCGGTTTGTTCTTAGGGCTGGTCAGCGCTATATACTGCGGCAAAGGATGTTCCTTTAATCAAGATACTACTAGATAGGATATTCCTTGACTATGAACTACTCATTTCATTTATGTACAGCTCCCCTTATATTGATCAACACACCCATTCCTTCGTCGATTCGATTCGCCTAGTACTATGCGATCATGAGCACGCCACATTGCATACTCCTTGATCTTGCCCACATTGGAGATCAACACATACCTTCCTTTGTTGATTTGATTCGCTTTGTACTAGAAGATTTTGAGCACGTCACGTTGCATACTCCTCGATCATGCTTACATTAGAGATCAACACAACCCTTCCTTCGTTGATTCAATTCTTAGTACTACAAGATTATGAGCACGTCACGTTGCATACTCCTCGCTCATAACCACATTGGAGATCAACACATCCCTTCCTTCGTCTATTCGATTCGCTTAGTACTACAAGGTTATGAGCATGTCATGTTGCATACTTCTCGATCATAACCACATTGGAGATCAACACATCACTTTCATCATGGTGGTGCCCAAAACGAGGTGCATTGGGAAGGGAGAAGAAAAAGGCCATTTATCATTTGCTTTGCCCGGGCGTCTGGAATTCTGAATATTTAAATCGCGCGCCGGTTTGTTCCGAGAGCTGGTCAGCACTGTAAACTACGACAAAGGATGTTGCTCTAAAAAAGATACTACTAGATAGAATATTCATTGACTAGGAACTACTCATTTCGTTTATGTACTGCTCCCCTTATATTGATCAACACATCCCTTCCTTCGTCAATTCGATTTGCCTACTACTACATGATCATGACCACAACACGTTGCATACTCCTCGATCATGCCCACATTGGAGATCAACACATCCCTTCCTTCGTCGATTCCATTAGCTTAGTACTACAAGATTATGAGCACGCACATTGCATACTCCTCGATCATACCCACATTGGAGATCAACACAACCCTTCCTCCGTCGATTCGATTGGCTTAGTACTACAAGATTATGAGCACACCATGTTGCATACTACTCGATCATGCCCACATTGGAGATCAACACACCCCTTGTCGTATGGACCTCCCTGGGCCCACTACCTCGGTGGGTACCAAGACCGACTACTCGATGGGCCCCTGGGACTACCCGACTTGCGCTGCACGACACCTGATGGCGTGAAGCACAAGGACTACAAAGGAGAAGTACTCGGTTAGGAAGCTGTACATGTCCCGCACTGTATGGAAGACTCCTAGACATACTGGACTAGTACTATCTCCCTACTCCGACTTGTAACCCTGCCTCCCGGACCATATAAGGCGAGGCAGGGACCCCTCTCTCATCATATCATCTCACGGCGTACAATTGCATCATCTTGTAATCGTACCCAATCAATCCAGAGACGCAGCATACAGGACGTAGGGTATTACGCACCTCGCGGCCCGAACCTGTCTAAATTGTGTGCCATGTGTCTCTTCCTTCAAGTTACCGATCTCGGCGAGGCCACATTCATCTACTTCGGGTACTCCCTTTAGTAGGTTGCCGGTCTAAAACACCAACAGCTGGCGCGCCAGGTAGGGGCTCTCGCCTGAGATCACATGGCGAACTCGACGGCTCCTGTCTACTTCAAGCCAACCGTCGCCTTCAACCGTGGCGACACCTTCGTGTTCGGCACTTGGGTCTGCACTGCTGACGGCGCCGGATCTTTCCTGCGACGACTCACCAAGCCGCCCAACCCGAAGACCGGCTTCGTGACGCTTCCTGAAGTTGTCACAGGCGAACTCGCCGGCAAGTTCGGCGAAATTTCGCTTTTCAACCATCACGCCGACTTCGAGCTCGAGTATGCTTCCAACTCGAACTCGATGTCTCCATGGGCTATCGCTTGCGAGCCGGCTGCTCAGCCATCGCATGTGGTCCCCCCATCCCGCGAGCGCTCCACGCGTGGCCCCCGCAACCCCTGCAGGGCCCGCACAGGGCTCCCTCTTCGCGTCAGTCCGGCAAGGAGCCCGTACCCGAGTACAACTCGGACTCCGACACCGCCCCTGGACACGCTTCGGACTCCAATCCCCTCTCCGGGTTCTACTCAGATTCCGCATACGAGTTCGACTTCGGGTCGGACCTAGAGGATCCCGAGTCCGAGGACAACTCTACTGAGCACCCCTTATCAGGCCCGGCCTCTGGGCTAGTTATAACCTCCACGCCTGCCGGAAGATTCGTCTACTGGCCAGACTACAAGCCCACAGACTTGATAAGTGGAGACTCATGCTACGTCGCCTACATCGACTCGCTCCCGTTCCAGGAGGGAACACCACTTGCCCGAGCTGACTCGAACACCCCAACTGAGGTGGCGATCACCGAGTCCAGCCTTGGCACCCCTCATCGCCAAGTCTTCATGGCTGCCGGCGACACCCCAGGACCATCTGGGACGGCTACTGACAAGTACCTTGAAAACATCTCCGCAGACGAGCTGTCTGCCGACGCACCTGCACACGAGACCCCTGCCAACAGGGACGCTCGACGTGAGCGTAACAGGAAGCGCAACGAACGGCGCCGGCGGCTCAGAGACAACCTCCCCATCTGCAACCTGGCGGAAGCTCTCGAAGCAGTCGAGAGCAGAGTACACACTACCCCTAAGCAATGCCTCATGTCGATCACAGCGATCGCACGCTAGGCTCAGGGCATACGCGCTGGAGAAGTCATCGCCAAGCTTGCTGAAGATGCCTACTTCATGCGGGTCGACAACAGGGTCAACCAGCCTTCTCCCGCCAGGAACCACGACAACAAAGCTACAAGTCGCAGTGCTGACCTCAGTCACAACTGTACTCGAGCTGAGCTCCCAGCTCAGCCCAACCGTACTCGCGTGAACGTCGGTGGACCCTCACAGGGTGGCAACAGCAACCGTGAGGTCGTCCCTCACCGTGCTCCTGACGGCGGCGGCCGCCGCAACCCTGACGGCGGCGGCGACGATGACGCAAGCTCCAACCACGGAGCCAACAGGAGGGCCGGCGGCGGCGGCAGTCGCGGCGGTCGTGGCCACGCGAACAGCCACGCCTCTGGTGCCTCACAGGGCGGCTACGACGCCCGCCAGAAGATTGAGGAGCTGCGGCGGAAGAAGTCAGCCACTGCAGGCGACAACGACGGCTTCCCCGCCTTCTCACCTCGACTTCGCAACTTGCTCCTCCCCGAAAAGTTCAAACCTTTGGGGATCACCAAGTACGACGCGAAGCAAGACCCCATCCAGTGGCTCAGGTGCTACGCCCTCTCCATCGAGAACGCTGGCGGCAACAATGACACCAAGTGCCTCTACTTCCCCTTCTGCCTGGACCAAGCTCCACTCACATGGCTCGAGTCGCTGGACAAGCACTCGATCGATAAGTGGGACCAGCTGAAGGAGCAGTTCACCAGCAACTTCCCGGGCGCCATGGGCCGATCGGGTACTCGCATGGACCTGGCCATGGTCAAGTAGGAACAAGGCGAGACCCTCCGCAAGTACATGCGCCGCTTCTTCGACAAGCGCGCTACCGTAGTCGACGTCACCGACAAAGAGGTCATCGACCTCTTCCAAGACGGCCTCTACCATCGCCGCACCTTTGAAGACTTCGGTCACCGCCGCCCCAAGTCCATCCCCCACCTCAAGGACATGATTACGTCCTGGGCGGATGAAGAAGACAAGGCCAACGCCAAGTACGACGCCATCCGTGGCAAGAACAAGCAGAACACGGGCGGCGGCAGCGGCAACCACACCACCAAGCAGAACACGGATGAACCAGGGCGGTCGCAACAACAACTACTACTCAGGTTCCAACCGCAAGTGCAAGCCTGACAACACTGCCGCGCTATCCAGCACCCTGAGAAGGAGAACTCGAAGAGGAACTCCGGCGGCTTCAAAGACTTGCTGAAGGAGAAGTGCCCGTGGCATCTGAACGGCAACCACACCACCGAGTAGTGCTACCAACTCAGGCACGCACTCAAGAGTACTCCAGAGCCACCGCACCCTCACGACAAGAAAGGCAAGAAGAAGAACGACGGAGACAACAACGACTTCCAAGAACCCGACAAGACTATCAACGTCTTCTTCGGCAGACTACCCAGCAGGCAGGAGCAAAAGGCTACCCGCCGAGAAGTCATGAGCATTGAACCAGCGGTCCCGACCCCTCTCAGGTGGTCAGAGGTACCCATTACCTTCTCCCGCGCGGATTAATGGACCAACTTCTCTGAACCAGGATGGTTCCCTCTCGTCCTGAAGCCAGTGGTCGCGGGCTCCAAGCTCAACAAGGTCCTCATCGACGGTGGAAGCGGGCTCAACATCCTTTTCACCAAGACCTTGAAGAAAATGAAGCTCGACATCACCCACATGCTCACCAAGAGCAACACGCCCTTCTACGGCATCGTCCCCGGCAACACGGCTATTCCACTGGGCTCAGTGGTCCTGCCAGTTACCTTCGGAGGATCTCGAAACAACTACCGTATCGAGTACATCAAGTTCGAGTTGCGGACTTGGAAACATCCTACCATGCCATCCTCGGCAGACCGGCCATCGTCAAGTTCATGGCGGTGCCTCACTACACCTACTTGGTGCTCAAGATGCCAGGGCCAGCAGGTGTGCTCTCTCTCCAAGGGGACTTGAAGATCTCACACGACTGCGACACCGAAGCCGTGGAGATCGCTTCTACAAATCAAGTACCCAACGCCATGATGGAGGTCTACGCTGCATCGAAGAAGCTTGCTACAAGTGAACTCGACATCCCCGAGAAGTCTGACAAAGGCAACAAGCCTCAACCAGCAGAGGAGGTCCTGGTCAAGACAATCGACATCGGGACAGGTGATGCCAGCAAGACTACCACCATCGGGGCCGGCCTCGACCCCAAATAGGAAGGCGCGCTCATCAGCTTCCTCCGGGCTAACCGCGACATCTTCGCGTGGAAGCCAGCGAACATGCCAGGAGTGCCCAGGGAGTTGATTGAGCACTGCCTCAACGTCGATCCTAAGGCCACCCCCAAGCGACAACACCTCCGATGCTTCGCCGACGACAGACGGGACGCCATCAAGAAGGAACTCACGAAACTACTCGCGGCTGGCTTCATCAGAGAAGTCTTCCATCCTGAGTGGCTCGCCAACCCCGTCCTCGTCCGCAAGAAGAACTCGAACGAGTGGCAGATGTGCGTCGACTACACCGATCTCAACAAGCACTACCCCAAGGACCCCTTCAGGTTGCCGCGGATTGATCAAGTCATCGACTCCACGGCGGGCTGCAACCTGCTCTGCTTCCTCGACTGCTACTCCGGGTACCACCAGATCACAATCAAGGAAGAAGACCAGGAGAAGACCGCGTTCATCACCCCGTTTGGCGCGTACTGCTACACGACCATGTCCTTCAGGTTGAAGAACGCCGGCGCCACCTATCAGTGAGCCATCCAGGCCTGCTTCAAGAGGCAACTCAACAAGAATGTCGAAGCCTACGTGGATGACGTGGTCAAGACCAGAGACTCTAGTACCCTCATCGACGACCTTGAAGAGACTTTCACATCTCCGCGCGAGTACCGCTGGAAGCTCAAGCCGAACAAGTGCGTCTTCCGCGTACCCTCGGGGAAACTACTCGGCTTCATCATCATCCAACGCGGCATCGAAGCCAACCCCGAGAAGATATCCGCCATCAACAGCATGAAAGCTCCCACGTGCATCAAAGACGTCCAGAAGCTGACCGGGTGCATGGAGGCCTTGAACAGGTTCATCTCGAAGCTTGGAGAACGGGGGCTCCCCTTCTTCAAACTACTCAAGCATCAAGAGAAGTTCGTGTGGACTCCAGAGGCGGACCAAGCCCTTGCTCAGCTCAAGGACTTCCTATCGAAGCCACCAGTCATCACTGCTCCTCGCAAAGGCGAGCAGCTACTGGTTTACCTCGCTGCGACTACTCATGTGGTTAGTACTGCCATCGTTGTCGAGCGGCAGGAAGACGGCCACGCCTACACGGTCCAGCGCCCAGTCTACTTTGTCAGCGAGGTCCTGTCAGAGTCCAAGGCACGCTATCAGCCTGTGCACAAGCTCCTGTACGCGGTACTCATCACCTCGCGGAAGCTACGACACTACTTCCAGGAATACTCGATCTCCGTCACCGACTACCCGCTCGGCGACATCCTGCGGAACCAAGATGCTACTGGAAGGATCTCCAAGTGGGAAGTCGAACTCGGCGCCCTCACCATTGACTTCAAGCCACGCACAACCATCAAGTCGCAGGCGCTAGTTGACTTCATGGAGGAGTGGCGGGACAACCAGCTACCTACTCCAACCGCGTGACCAGAGCATTGGGTGATGTACTTCGACGACTCACTCAACCTCGAGGGCACAGGTGCAGGGGTACTCCTGATCTCTCCAACGGGCGAACAACTCAAGTACGTCCTGCATCTTCCGGGAAGGTCTCAAACAACAAAGCCGAGTACGAAGCTCTCCTACACGGGCTCCACCTTGCGGCTTCGCTGGGCATCAAGCGGCTACTAGTCTACGGCGACTCCGCAGTGGTCATCAACCAAGTCAACAAGTCCTGGGACCGCAACAAGGAGAACATGGACGCCTACTGCCTAGATGTCCGCAAGCTCGAGAACAAGTTCTACGGTCTCGAGTTTCACCACATCGACCGCGACAACAACGTTGCAGCGGACGTCCTGTCGAAGCTCGGTTGTACTCGCGCTCAAGTACCCGCGGGCGTCTTCATACACGAGCTTCACACGCCATCCATCCCGGAGCTGGCGCCATCGACCACTGTCCCAGAACATCCACCCGCTGGTCAGGAGGTCATGATGATCGACGTGGACTGGAGGCAACCCTTCATCGACTACCTCAGCGAGCAGAAGGTTCCGTCGGACAACAACTTGGCTGAGCAGCTCATCCGCCGCGCCAAGTCCTACGTCCTCGTCGGCGACAAGATATACAAGCGGGGCGCATCTTCTGGAGTACTCTTGAAGTGCATCCCCAGACAAGAAGGCAAGGACATCTTGGAGGAGATCCACAAGGGCGTCTGCGGCAACCACGCGTCTTCTCGTACGCTGGTCAGCAAGGCCTTCCGGCGAGCTTTCTACTGGCCCACAGCCCCAGGCGACGCCGAAGAACTCGTCAGAAGGTGCCAAGGATGTCAATACTTCGCCAAGAAGCAACACGTCCCAGCCTACAAGCTAGTCACCATACCGCCAACCTGGCCCTTCGCTTGCTGGGGGCTCGACATGATTGGGCCACTACCCACTTCACCAGGTCGTTTCAACAGAGTACTGGTGGCCATCGACAAGTTCACCAAGTGGATCGAGGTCAAGCCGGTCACATGCCCCAAGGATGATAGAGTAGTCGACTTCCTGGATGAACTCGTGCATCGCTACGGATTACCCCACCGCATCATCACAGACCTGGGCTCCAACTTCAACAACCACCAGTTTTGGAAGTACTGCGAGAACAGCGGGATCGACGTCCGATACGTCTCAGTCGCCCATCCTAGGGCCAACGGACAAGTCGAGCGCGCTAACGGGGTGGTGCTCGACGCTCTCAAGAAGCAGCTACATGACGCTGCTAACTCTAAAGGAGGCAAGTGGATCAAGGAACTACCCAATGCACTCTGGGGGCTGCGTACTCAGCCCTCCAAGCCAACAGGGCAATCCCCTTACTTCCTGGTCTATGGCTCCGAAGCAATTCTCCCTGCTGATGTCATATGGGACTCACCAGCAGTGGAGCACTACGACGAAGGCGTCTCTGAAGACAGCAGACGAGTTGACATCGATGGCCTTGAAGAAGCTCGCTGCGCAGCCCTTGTCCAATCAGCAAGGTACCCGGAGGGTATCCGACGCTACCATGACCGCAACGTCAAGGAACACTCCTTCAACGTTGGCGATCTCGTCCTCCGTCGTATACAGAACACCGAAGGACTAATAAGCTCAGCTCCCCCTGGGAAGGTCCCTTCACCGTGGCAAAGGTGACCGGGCCGGTCTCCTATCGCCTCCCGACACTTGAAGGCGAAGATGTCAACAACTCGTGGAACGTCGACCAGCTCTGTCGGTTCTACACCTAAGTCTACACGACTACCCTGGGGGCTCAAGTCTACACGACTACATCAAGACCTCTCCGCCCTAAGTGGCCTCCGGGTCCTAGCTCCAGTCTCCGGACTACTCCTTCGCTGTAAGCGGCCTCCGGGTCCAGGCACTAGTCTCCGGACTACTCTTCTCCAGAATCCAGCCCATGCAGCTACCTACGGATCCTGGGCTGCGACGAGCGACAAAGGACTCTAGCAGCGGTCTACTAAGAGACCATGTACTTCCAGATCCAGCCTATACGGCTACCTACGGATCTACTGCTGTAAGCAGCTACTCGCCCTAGCACCACTTAGCCGTAAGCGGCCTCCGGGTCCTGGCGACTACTCTGTAACTACGGCCCGGGCCATCCAGGTGTACTTCTTCAGTAATAAAGTTTGATTGTTCATTAACTTCTTTACTGTCTACTTCCCTCAATGGAACTACCGCCGCGTACCACTACTCGCGACAACTCCACGATGGGACTCCGCACTCTGAGATCGCGACTGCGAGTACTCATTGATGGAACTTCTCTTCATTAATACTTAAACGATTTCATTACAATTGTTTTTGTACATCAATTGCTACGAGCTAACTAATACAGGACTACTGGTGATTGAGCTTGTCGGCTACTTGCGCCGCAATGGGCGCCATCTTCTCCAGCAGCTCTGCATACTGCTCGTCTGTACAGTTGGCGGCTACCCCGCCAACGACTACATCCACGGGCGCCTTCGGGAAGTAGGACTTCATGAAGGCCAGCACCTGGTTCGGGATCGACTTCGCCAGATGCTTCACTTTGGCCGCCAGCCAGCTGGGGGCTTCCTTCAGTCGATCCACGAGCGGTGTTATCTTGGGGCCGCCAGGATGAGGCACCAAGAGTATTGCGATGGGAAGCGCGACTTCTTCAAGCTCCTTCAGCTGGGCCCGCAATGCCTCGCAGTCCTCATTCAGCTTCTGCAACGATTTGTAGCAGTTGACGAGGTCACGATCGGAGGCAATACGAAGCTCCATGTGCTTGTCGCACTCGAAGGCAAGCTCCTTATAGTCTAGCTCGAGTACCTGGCAGGCCTCCTGCTCCCGGTAGAAGAGGTTCTTCAGATCCGTCTCTGAAGTCTTCAACTGCTCAACCCGGGTCTCAAGCTCTGCAAACAACAAGGCGCAGCGGGTTAGACTACCTCTCGACCTCCAACAACTACTCAACAAGACAAGTGGTGTACCTTTGTTCTTGTTGCGGAGCGACTTGTTCCTCCACACCAAGTCGTCGCTCTTCACCTGCATCTCTTGGATGTCGTTGTGGTAATTTGCGAAGGCGGTGTCAAGCTTGGACTGCATGGCGGCCGCGTGGAACCGGGACTTCACAAGTTGGTCCTCCAGCGCCTCCGCTCGAAGCACCGTGTCGCCGAAGCCTTGAAGCATATTGGACTTCTCGCGGGACCGCTCTACGACGTCTTGCACAGGCAATACACATCAAATGGGCACTCAACGCTACAGGATTGACTACTCAGGAGTTACGACTACTCACCTTCATCCACTGCTCGGCCTGGCGGACTGCCTCCAGATGCTGAGGCACCGTTGACGGATCGACCAAGTCATCCGCCAGCAGCTCTACTCCGCCGCGACTACTCGTGGCAGCTTCGGTCATCGGTGTAGAGCGGATGGGCTCCGCGTCTTGGATCTCCAGAGAGCGGACGACCACCTCCAGAGCGGGTTCTGGATGCGCAGTGGCCTCCTCTCCTCCGGTCGCTGTGGCGGCCTCTCCGACGGCCACCTCCACCTGCTCGGGGGCTCCTCCAGCAGCCTCCCCGCACTCTCGGTGTCAGCCTCTCCATGGGCACCGCCGCAGGGATTTCGCTCCCTTCGGCTTCAGCGCCTGTCAACAAGAAGACACGTGCATCAGTGTCATCTGACGACTACGACTACTCGCGGGGGTACTACAGCCTCAGTAGAGTACTCACCTTCGACTACGCAGGCTTCAGGCAACATAGCCTCAGTAGCCGATGTTTTGGGCTCCGCCTGAGGGGCGGGAGCAGACTCCTCGGCGGGTGGTGCGGCTTCTTCTTCCGCCACCGCTGTAGAGGGTTCATCCCCCTCCCAGGACAGATCTGTTGATTTCCTGCGGAGTACACAAGTTGGTTGTAAATGAAGTTCGACTACTACATCAACTATTACTCGGGAAGATCCAACACTTACAAGCTTGACCGGACTACCGTCACGGTCGGGGCGCCAAGGATGCTGGCAATGTCCACAAGTCCACCCTCGGCGGGTGCCTCCTCTTGCACATCATCTCCTGCAATGACAGCCGCGGGTGCAGTACTCTCCTGCGCCTCTGCGGCCACGACTTCTCCTGCAGTAGCAGCCGCGGGTTCCGTGCTCTCTTGACGAGCAGGGGGCTGGCGCTCCATCTGCGCCAGGAGCTCTTCAATAGTAGGGGCTGGGATACAACTCCCAGTGGCTTCCCCCACCGTGTCCCACTCGCCTTCGTCGCCCTGAACAGTGGGCTCCGTGGGCGGCACCTCCTGCAAGCAAGGAAAGTTCATTGTCAGCAAGCGAACTTGAGCCACGAATACTCGACTACACTACTCAAGATGGCTCACATCCAGGGACGTGGTCTCGGTGACCTTCAACTTCTTCGACACGCGCTTGCGGGACACATTGCGCGGCTTCTGCGGCGGCGCGGCCTGGCTAGCCTCTAGGCTAGTCGATGGGTCCTGCACGAGGGGAACGTGAGGCAAGCCAGGACGGCTGAACCTCGACCGCAGCTGAAAGCGGTCCTGCAGCGTCTCCTCGTCGTCGTCCTCGTCGGACGTATCCTCTACGACAACTGTGTCATCTCCTTTGCCGATTTCCCGCCGCTCCTTGGCTTTGGTCTTCCCCTCCTCTGGGATCTCGACTTCCTGAGGGGGTGGCGGCGGCTCGGAGACAAACTTCTTCAAATCGTCCTGCAAGACACAACTCATCAGTGCGACTACTCAGAAAGAATGGGTACTCGACATGATCTATGGCTACTTACCTCCTTTGGCGAGCGTGCGGCGGAGTACTCTGGGACGTGGCACGCCGTGTACGGTGGCATGTCCTTGATGATCCGCACCAGCCTGTCAACAATGTCGTCGTCGTCGACTGCGTCTCCAGGCATCCGCGACGTGTCGCCGTCGCCGGTGTACTCGAATCCTAGGGTGTCGCGAGCCATCAGTGGCTGCACCCGGCGCTTCATGAAGCTGAAGGCCACGTGCTCGGCCCTCAGCCCGACTTCCCTCAGCGCCTTGATCCGTGCCAGTAACTCAGGGAGCTAGATCCCCTCCTGCATCGTTGGCTCCGTGTTCCACCATGGGCGATGCTTGGGCTACTTCCCGCTCGGCTTCGGCAACCCGGGGTGGTGGTTCGTGATGTAGAACCATTTCGCCTTCCAGTCTTGGTTGGAGTCGATGAGCTTGTACGAGAGGTACTGCTCGGCGGCGTCCTCCCGCATCTGGATCCCCGCTCCCCCGACTACCCGCGGGTTGCTGGCGCTAGGTTGCGGCTTCACCCGGAAGAATTTCCGGAACAAGATCCAGTGGGGCTTGATCCCCAGAAATGCTTCACAGAAGTGGACGAAGACGGCGGTGTGGAAAATACCGTTGGGGTTGAGGTTGAGGTACTCAATGCCGTAGTATCCCATGAGCCTCTTGAAGAAGTCGCTCGCCAGGAGCTCAAGTCTGCGCTCCGTGAAGCGTGCGAACATCGGGATCTCGTCTTCGCTCTTCTCCATCGGTTACGGATCCCCGGCGGCGGCCCTCCACATGTCCATCTCCTTCTCACGGATGAATCCACTGTTGAGGAGGGCTAGCAAATCTTCGGTCTTCGTCTTCAACTTCTCCCACTCACGGTTCGGATCTGGCAGCGGTGGAGACATCGGCGGTGCTGCCCTTGCGGCAGATCCGGCGGCCTCGTCGCGGCCCCTCTTCTTCCCGCCGGTGGCCTTTGTGGTCTTGGACGGCGACGGCTTCATCCTCCAAGTGCACGGCGTCTTCACGCGCATTTGCTCGGGGGCTACTCTGGTGGCTCTGGGTGGCGGCGTGCTCAGATCTACAGCGGCGGCGGCGTGCGCTGGCGGCGACTCTGGCCAAGGTCTATTCGAAATGGCTACAGCTACGTAGGGTGAAAAACCCTAAGGGATTTGGCTTCTATTTATAAGTCAACGCGGCCCTCCAACGGCCGGATGGATAAGTCTTGCGCTCGGCTGACTCAGCGGCCGCGCCCGACTCTTCAACTTCAACTAGTCGACGCGCCTCATCTCGGGGGCTCGGCTACCTCTACTCGACTACTTGGGAAGCGACAAGAATCAGGAGCATCTCAGGACACATTCTACAAGATGACCCTTCAATTCGAGAGGAAGTACTCGACTCAAGGCTCGGGGGCTTCGTGCCACGTGTCCTTCGGTTTTTTCTTTGGATTTTTCGGGATATTCTTCATCTACGACTCAACCTAAGGCTCGGGGGCTACTCCATATGGAGTCAGATTTTGCAATCGCACTCCCATACCAGCTTCGGCTTCAAGATAATGCAGGCGTTTTTGAAGACCTTCGAGGGCAGCACTCGAGGACGCTTGGGACTACTCTAGAAGACTTCAAGATTGCTCAAACATACAGGACGTAGGGTATTACGCACCTCACGGCCCGAACCGGTCTAAATTATGTGCCACGTGTCTCTTCCTTCGAGTTACCGATTTCGGCGAGTCCACATTCATCTACTTCGGGTACTCCCCTTAGTAAGTTGCCGGTCTAAAACACCGACACCCCTTCCTTCATCGATTTTATTGGCTTAGTACTACAAGATTATGAGCACGTCACGTTGCATACTCCTTGATCATGCCCACATTGGGGATCAACACAACCCTTCATTCGTCGATTCAATTCTTAGTATGACAAGATTATGAGCACGTCACGTTGCACACTCCTCGATCATAGCCGCATTGGAGATCAACACATCCCTTCCTTCGTCTATTCGATTTTCTTAGTGCTACAAGATAATGAGCACGTCACATTGCATACTCCTCGATCATGCCCACATTGGAGATCAACACATCCCTTCCTCTCATCAAACATCGGTATTGTGACATGATTCAAGGATTACATTGAAAATTACAAACTAAAGCATGCATAGGGAGTGTTGGGTTCGTTTTATGCATAGCACGACTCATGCATTACATGATGTCGAGGTCGTAGAACTCTCTGTTTTGGTTGTAGGATTCCCGCTCCAATCCATTAATCCACTCAGAGGATTCAATTGTATTGAAGTCGCAGTCTTCAACGTCATGACACAAGTATGATGTTTTGTTCTGCAAACGAAGCGTTGGTACCTGTATCTCATTCTGCAACCTGGTACAAGAGTATTAGGAGTCTTCTGACTCTAGTACAATTTCATCGTGGTCAGCAATTGTGAACACCTGAGCACAAAGCTCAGGCAAAATGATTATTTATTATTGGTTTGCACACGAAAAGAAAAATGTATTGTTCAACTCGAATACAACAATCAAATGGAATTAATGATAATAAATGAAATGTTTAACATTCTACCTCTTTTTCATCGATGTTCGAAGGAGCCTATGTAATAGGATTGTGAAGAAGGTCATCAGGAGCCAGAGCTGGAGCTGGAGCAGGAGAGCCTTCTTCAGTAGCAATAGAGCCTTCTGAGGCAGCATGAGTTGGAGCAGGAGAGACTTCTGAGGTAGAAGGAGCAGGAGAAGAAGCGCCTTCTGAGGTAGCAAAAGCAGGAGCAGGAGAGCCTTCTTTTGTAGCAGGAGCAGGAGAGCCTTCTGAGGTAGCAAGAGCTGGAGCAGGAGAGCCTACTGAGGTAGCAGGAGCAGGAGTAGGAGAGCCCTCTTCGGCAGCAGGAGCAGGAGAGACTTTTGAGGTATGTTGACGGATAAAACTCGTATCCACCTATGATACAGAAGCGTGGGATTCCCTAGGTTCTTATCAATCCGCGGAGCAAGGGGATCACTAGCATTCAATCTAGCACTAATCTAGTTGATGTAAACCTTTGGATGAAAGATTAATCTATGAACTAAAGGCAATCTAATATATGAACTAAGACAAGACCAAACCAATCTAATCTAGGTCAAATGATAGACGTGAGGTACACATGTTACGGAGAACTTTTGCCCATGGAGTCTAGGGTACTTGAAGATCTAATCACCTAAACATTATAAAACTGATCTAATCTATCTAAACATGTGACCACGGTTCAGCATTTTCCCTCCCCCCGCACTGTCACTACGCAAAGGTAATCTTTGCTAAACCTATTGATGATCACGGTATGTTGACGCGATCCACGGGACCGACCCAAAAAGCATGGTGGCCAAACCTTTAGCACTAAGCATCATCAACAAAGGAACTATAGATTACGATATAAATAACAGTTGGTGACTACATATCAAGATCCATTACAACTCCATGGACAAATGACGAATCTACTCCATCAAGAAGCTAAGCATGGTACCGTTTAATGTGGTAGATGCATCCGATTAAGATCAATCCTCGCCGTCTTCCAACTCCGGCGGCGCCGCGGCAAGGCCTCATCGTCCTCCTCCTTGTGGTGATCTCCAGTGGCTCTTCGATGAATGGTTGTCAATGGGTAACAATCTTGGGGCGCCTAGGGAATTGTATTTATGTCCTTGGGAGCCTTGGGGCATGCTCCACCTTGCCTTGCACGAGATCCTCCTCGGGAGAGAAGCAAACTTGGTTTCCATAAAATCAGCCTCGTCCAGATTTTCCTGATTCGCAACCCTTCTTTGCCGGCACTATATCTCGCACGTCCGCACTCCAAATAATGCAAATTCGGTGTCCAGGTTGTGTGCCACGAATTTATCTTCAACCTTGTTATTCAGTTCTTTCCTCGGAAATGAAGATAAGATATCCAAATCGGCCTTGGAAGACAATCTGTTCTGATTTCGGACTGACTGCACAGCAGGGATTTCGGGGGCCATATATCTCCTAGCTCCCTTATCCGGATTGGGCCTTCCACATATCCAAATCGAAGGTATCGTCGAGGCCCAAAACTTTGGTAGTCAAACTTTTGCCATTAAAGGCCGTTTAAGTCCCTGAATCTGCACCGAAAGATCATGCTGTCCCGAGCTGCGAGAATATCTCTCGGGCTGAGTTGATCTCGTCGGTAAACATCCAAGTCCGTGAAGTTTTGTGTGTTGATGCTTCGATCTTTGGGTTGTTTGGAGTCTTGTTCACTTCGTGTCTTGATTTGTGACGAGCTTAATGATCTTCTCTTGATGTGGACATCCCAAGAGTTACACAAGTGGATGAAGACGACACACCAATAAATCTAAACCAAGGACCAATTACACAAAGTCGTGCCAAGAAACTACAACAAGAGGTGAACTCTCTCCTAGCTGTAATTAACTTTAACATATTTGAGAATGTTATACTACCTAAATGTTCTACATTGGTTGTACTTAGGTATATATGTGAGAGGGGTGGTGCAAATATACATGGAGAGGAAGCAAAGAAGAAGAACCAAGTGGATCAGTTCGGACCAATGATGAACTAGCAATTTTAGTTCGGACAAGTTCGGACAGATCAGTTCGGACAATCAGTTCGGACAAGTTCGGACAGATCAGTTCGGACAATCAGTTCAGACATGTTCGGACTTGCATAATGATTTGGTCATAACTCTTAAACACCTATAGCTATGGAGCTGCATGAGTACTTCATGGAACTGCCTTGAAGTCAACTTTCCAATGCAAGAAACCGCATGACCATTGGACTACCCAATAAAACGTTATGACAAATTTAGTGGAGGCTGCACAGAATGTTAACAGCCACGCGAGTCCACCTCGGGAGTTGATTTCTGGGGAGCCTTTTTACATGCTTAGCCTCTTCATTTCCATCTCGAATTCACACAACTAGTAGGGTTGTTCCTAGTATAAAGACCCCCCTATGTACTATTAAAAAACCAAGTTTTGATTATTGAGAATAGACAACCACATATGGTTTTCTTGCAGCCGAGCTGCTGAGTGCCTTGCACACCCTTGTTCTTCCTTGTTCTTTTTGGAGTTGTGAAGAGATCCCTCTGGGATCCCCTACTTCGTGCTCTACGGATTCCAGCTTTGCTGCATCGTATTGTGTGTATTAGTTCCGGCTTGTGGTTCTGCAGTCGTTTCGAGATCGAGTCGAAGTCTCCACGCCCTTTGTAAAAGTTGAAGAGGGTTGATTGATCTACAACTTTCCTATTTATCGCTTGGACCACTTTAGTTCAAAAATCTTGAGAAAATCTTAGTGGAACAGGGCTAGTCCGAAACATTTTGCCCCCCTGGAACACCAGAGCGCGCCGATGCGTGCGGTGTCGCGACGCGGGCGCCACGAAGGCCGCCCCGCCCGCCGCCGTACACGCCTAATGAGGCCGGCCTTGGCCCGCCGGGGCCGCGCGCGCGCGGGACCCCCGGCGCCGCACCGCCTTTCCTTCCCCACTCCACTTGCGCCACATGCCGTGCGCGCCTTGGACAAGGCCGAGCCGACCGTGTGCCGCCCGCCCAATGGCGTCGCCGCCGTACTCTGCGCACGCACGCCGCCATGTCGTGCCCATGCCGCGGACGTGTCGGTGAATTGGTGCTGTGCAAACCGCCTTGCTCGGCCGCGTATAAAACCGCAAGCTCCCCGCTCCCGCGTGACCATCAGAGCGCCACCGCCCCGCCATTGTTGGGCGCACGCGGAGCTCCCCCTCCCGCATGACTCCACTACCGCACAACCACCTCCACGCCTCCCTTGGTATCCCGTGAACCTCGCCGCCCCCCTAAACATCCTCCTCCGCCCGGGCATCGCCGGCATTGGCGCCGCCCGTGGCCACCGCCGTCCGGCCCCGCTGCGGAAGCTCGCCGCAACATTTCCGCCAAAACTCCGGTCACCAACCGAGCCAGGGTGAACCCCACCTCCATCCCGGCCACTTCCCCAGCCAGCCCCGCCGCCGGCCTCGCCGGAATCTCACCGGCCGCGCCGCCCCCAAGCTCCAAGGGCTACATTGTAAGGCTTCAAGTGTTTTCGGGGTGTTTTGCGTAAACGAAGGGCCTTGTGGTGAAACCACAGATCTTTCCAGGGGGTTTCGAGCGAAAAGTGTCTTATCCTTTTGTGTGTTTCAGCAGCACCTTGTAAAATCTATTAAAAATCACAGAAAAATCCAAAAATTGCAAACTCAATTTTTCTGTGCTAGTGTAACAAGAACTATAAGTTTCTCTAAAGTTGTATATACTTTTGAGCTACAGTTTTTGCTTGAAAAATAGAAATGTAAAATCCCTAGATCTATGTTTCTGCAAAATCTGCACAAGTTCTTGAGCTATATTTTGGATATGTTGTACTCCCTGTCATGAATGGTCACCACACCAAAAATTGCACAAAGTTACTGCAGAAATCTTTTTATAAAAATCATTTCGTCAAATTAACAAATCTGACTAGATGATTTTTGTAGCTTCACAAATAATTATTTTTGAGCCCAACTTCTGGCTATGGTCATGTTATGATAAAAAGCATCTTTAGGGAATTTACCATGATTTTATCTCTGTTAGAAATATCATTTACTTATTTATGTTTGTTTTTAATTATAAATACGTGTAGCATGTATCATAAAGGCTATAGGTGTGTTTCTTGGTTCTTTGGGCTTGTTTTGGACCAAAGCATGTGTAGGAGAAATTTGGGAGTCAATTATGTTGTATTTATTTTAATATGTATTATTCCCTTATATGCTAACTAGAAATGCCTATAATTTGGTGTCTTAAATTCAGTGGTGCAAACCCCCTTTGCTTGCTGTCCAGAGGTGTGCCTCTTGGTCATTAGGACCAGTGGGTACTAGTGGGACAGTTTGATATGTTTTTGATTGTTTAAAAGAGTGCAAACTAGATTAATTCAGTGAAAGGAAAATAGGAAAAATTCCTCCTTTTGTGCATAAGTGAAATAAATGAGTTAGAAAAGTAAAATTGTGATGCAAAAGTAAATTTCCTTGCTGCTTGTATTTAAATAAGATATTCCTTAATAGATGTGCACACAATCACATTAAAGAAAAGGCTAAAAAGGCTTTTAATTATGTTTAAAAAGGGAGAAACGTTTAAATGCATTTCCTAAGGTAAATATGACCAACCCTATACAACTTGTAGCTGTTGCTACTGTTTTGTTGTGTGAATTAGATTAATCCATTTAAATATATATATGTACACAGTCACCGTAAAAGTCTAGATAATAAAGCAACACATATTGTTCCTTTATAGGAAGAGTATGCTGAATGTATTATTATCTAGGTGAATGTGTCCAAACATGCACCTCTTGGTTGACATAAGTTGTTTGAAATTAATTAAATTCAAATGGTCACTTAAGTCTTGCATTGCATCCTCCGTGTAGAAGTTCCCGACGGTAGCTACACGCTCGTGCCGGCGGACGTGAACGAGGGAGCTGGAGGAGACGTGCACTACGTCGCCATAGAGCAAGACCCGGGCCAAAGTCCGGAAGTGTGTCTAACTACTTGTGCCAATGAAGGCAAGCCCCGGTTTATTAATTAACCCCAGAGTTTCTTTAAATCTTATGAGTTTACATTCTTGTTATTGTATGTGCATTTACGTTCAGGAGTTGAATTGAAACCCTAGTTGCATGATCCATAATTACCTATGATCTTTTACTAGCATGTTAGGTCGCTAGTTGCTATGCTTAAGGATCCGGTACAAGTCGAGTGATGTCCGTCACTCGCGAGAATAGGATCTCCTTTATGGAATCACCATATGTTTAAATGGATTGCTCATGTGGTAAGAGAATGGGATTTGGGCTCCGGTCCAATGTCTTCGTTGGCTAAGTGTTGAAAGTACTAAACACTTGTCGGAAATGGGTACGGTAAGCCTAGTACCTAAATGAGGCGGTACGGGGTTTTACTATCACTACTCTTAGGGTTGCGGCCCCGGGCTCGCTACCCGAGCGCATGCGTGAGGCTGGGTGACCTTAGTGGCATAGCCCAGATAAACCTTGTACTTGAGACTGTGAGCTATTATCCCCAAACCGAAGAATGACGGGAACCGCCTGGTTGGTGAACTCTTAGTGAGGGCACCTCCCGTGTGTTTAGGCCCACCTTGCAAAGTTATGAATCAATCGATTGTCGGCCTCTCACCGTCATCTGAGACTACTTACCCGACTGGCCATGATATCCCTTTATGATGGAACTCTGTGAAGACTATTACTATGATTAATTGTTTGTACAACTTTGGTTGCAATAGTTGCTGACCTAGTAATGATTACTTCTACTAGAATTTGAGCTAAAATGTGGAAAGTAAGGATTCACTACTTAGTAGCTTTTTGGCAAACAAACCCACAAGCCAAAACCCTTGCATAACTAGAGGTAAAGTCTTTCTTTTAGACGGGTAAGTCTTGCTGAGTATTAGTATACTCAGCCTTGCTGTATAAATGTTGTTCCAGGTAATGCATCTGATGTGTGGCCCGGAGAACTTCCACCCGGCTAGGAGCTGGAATGGGTGGATGACGAAGAGTGATTGCATCATGGACAGGCCTTCTATGATGTGATCGTATCGTTTAGTTATCTTCCGCTGTTTTCAATAAACTCTGAACCATTTAATTTCATGTCAAAGAACTATGTTTGTAATGATGACCCCTACGGGGATGTGATGGATAATTTGTAAGGCACTCTGGACTCTCCTTCGTGGGAGTTTTAATGCATTCGTTCGATCCTCTCTATGTTTCCATGTGATTTACCGGGTGTAAACCCGGCAACACTCAACCAGGTGCTTCTTTATTATCGCTTAACGACCAAATGGAGTGGTTTAGGCGATAGTACGAAATTATCTCGGGTGGGGTTGTCACAGCTGGTATCAGAGCGATTGAATGCACCGGAGTGATTAGCTTAATACTAATCACATGTTTTACAATAAAACTTGCCAAGATTAATTGGATTTTGAAAATCCGTTGGATCGTTAAGGAATGATCTAGATCGAGAGGCCCTAGAGGGAATTTTGGGTTCTTTAAGGTGGCATAAGAATCTATGGTTTATTTTGCTAATTTCCAGCACTCTACTTTATGTCAGACTTACTTTATTGCACAGCCAAACTAGATGAGTCACGTGTTTCATACGTGCGCTGTTCCGCATCACGGGAATTGCGAGGGTTGATAGAGTGATCCCTTCCATGAATCCCATCTTCGCGTCTAGATATGGGTTGTGGTGTCGCCACGTGTCTCATACGTGTGCATTCTGCATGTCGATCATGCGAGGCAAGGATACACTCCATTCAAACGGAGGGTTTCCGAGGTTGGACGCTGTCCATGCAGCGGCTTGACGCATGGATACCGTTTCTATAAGTGAATGGTAATGTATGTGGACGCTTTCGTGATGTGCTGGCACGAAAGGTTCATTTTCTGCAGGTACACTAACAACGTTCATAAATCGTTAAGTGCGAATCGAGTAGCTCCCACTAGTTATTATAAGGAGAGCCGATTATAAGCCTGAAACCGGCACTAACTAGGTCTTTTTGGATCCCTTTGTGTGAGGTCGTTTAAGGCGTGTGCATTCATGATTAAAATTTTGTTGAACCTAAAATTGGTCTTTGCTTGCTTGAATAATTTTTCTAAGTAAATTGGTTGATCTTAGATCAGGTTTTCCTCTCTTATGAGTTTAGGAAAATTTTGGCAGATTCTGTCCCTGTCATTTCTCAATTTTTGTAGCCAAATTTGTAAGGAATCTGACTAGACATCCTTTAGGAAAGTCGT
Source organism: Cenchrus americanus (assembly GCA_947561735.1). Taxonomy (NCBI): domain Eukaryota; kingdom Viridiplantae; phylum Streptophyta; class Magnoliopsida; order Poales; family Poaceae; genus Cenchrus; species Cenchrus americanus. The sequence goes on along the minus strand of OX387242.1, from coordinate 154,639,903 downwards.
TTCTTACCAAGTTGATCCTCCACTGTGAATTTTTCAGGATTTTAGGAATTTTCTACAGAGAGTTATGCTCAGTTTATTGAGTCTCTGTTCTGCTATTTTGAGCAGTATTTCCTCTGAAAATGCAATTTTTCGAGCATATTCTAACCCAATCCGGATCTACCTTTGAATACCAGAAGTGTGCATAATTATGCCACTGAGTTACTGGTGAAATTTGCGAAAATTTTTGGGACTCTGGTGTTGAGTGGGAATTTTTGTTCCCCACCGCCAGAATATGACCCCCCTACCAAATTCTCCACACGTGTTAACCTTAGCCGTCGATTCCAAGTTGGATATCAAATTGCTCCAAACCCCTGCATCGGTTTGCAGACTTGAGTCATGAATCCTTGTAGTATTGAGTTGAGCGCATGAAAATCTTAGTCTTAGAATCTTGCGTTGCCGGAGTCGAACTTTGTTCCAATTAAGTTTTTCGTCGTACATGTTCTGCTTGTGAAAACAAGCGTATGAATGTGTATATAATGGAAGCTCAATTCTTTCAGATGGTGGAACCGACATGCAGCTCCCCGGTTGGTTTTGGTGTGTCGAGTAGTGGTAACGACGTACCACCACTACCACCCAGGACGATGGTAGAGGCATTCATGGCTGCTCAAAAGAGAATGTTGTGCCAAATCCTTCAGACGCAGCAGCAGCTCGTCCAGATGCTGCAGCAGCAACCTCCCCTTGGTGCCAATCCAGATGGACCAAATTTGGTCGCTCAGATCATGAAGTCCACCAAAAAAGATCCAGCGAAACCTAAACCCTCTGAGTCCTTCTCACCCCGAGTACCTACCCAGGGCGATAGCATCATTGCTGGTGCAATGAAGACGTTGGAAGAACAAAGTTCAGTGTTAAGCCACATCGTGGACCATATCCTCCAAGATCATTATCAAGGGTTATCTCAAACTAGTCTAACAGACGGTCTCTCCCAGGCGTTATTTACGTCCGTGGTGGACCAGGCCCGTTTATGCAATTTATTGGTGGATCATATGAGGAAGAGTCAACTCAACACTTCTGATTCTCTACTACCACCATCGAAGCTACCAATGGACCTTACCAAGGAAGAAGGGAAAAGCCTGAACCTTAAGCGAGTATTTCCTGAAATGGATTTGAGTGAGTGGGAAACTACCTGCAGGGGATTTTGTCCTCGCAGGGGCAAACAGAATGACAACAACGACAAGAAGTCACGTCAACAAGCTTCCAAGCCTAAGGAACGTCCGCCACGTATTTGCTACAAATGTAGACAACCCGGGCATTATGCCAATTCATGCCCAAACCCTAGGTTGAACAAGCCCCATCCACAAAGACAAGGCTCCAAAGCAAGTAAGAGTCATCAGAACAAGAAGTCAAAAATGCAAGGAAGGCAATATCAGCGTCATTTCATGGGTAGTGTTTCTAGTTGAGAACATCTATCTCTTTTATTTGCCGTCAATTGTTGGTTTGTGAACCACCCACTGTGGACCTTTGATGGTAATGTTTATGCCCCTCGATGCCCTAAGCTACCTTTGCTAGCAACATCTTTATATGAATCGTGTTGACCTTGCAATCTTGAACGTCTTCATCTTTGTCTCGCTCACAACTTTATGAACACATAAAATATGAGTAGAAAGGGTTAAATTCTGTTGGTATGCCTTGAGCATCATCATGTCATGCATGGGTTGCACTCTTAATTTAGTAATTCAGGAGCATGGAAATGCATTGCATAGCATGTGCATTTGGAAACCTCGGATGGACTAACATGCATACACCTTGAAGCTTTCAACCTTCCTCACCTATCTTCCTTATGGCCGATGAGATTGTTGTTCCATGACCACAGGTGCCGCGACGGAACCTAGTGCATCATGTGTGCTGCAGCCATGTGATTACCACTAGGGGCGCGCTAGGTATCTTGGTTGGGAGCATGCAACTCACCGCAGATCCATATTCTTCACTCTATGTTATCTCTCTTGTGTCCAGCGAACTGCATGAGTAAACAAGTCATGCTAACAAGCATCACGAGCATCATATCCCATGAACATGTGCATTTCTCACTATGCATCATGGCAAGTGCATCATATGCTCATATGCATAAGCATCATGTGCTCATCTGCATGTGTCTCACACTCTATGCACCACAACATGAGCATTAAAATGTGTATCACGCCATTGTTGCACAAAATATCCCCTCTGCATCGACATTCCATCATATGTCTCATTGGTGCATAGCTTATTCAATTTAAAATTGTTTATGTGAGCAAAGATCTTCTGACATGGTGGTACCAACCCTTCCTTTTATGTCATTATCATTACTATCCGTAAACAACTTCGTGCAATTGCTCCTTATGACCATGCCATCCTTTGTTGTTTCTATGGACAACTAACCTTGGACTCCTAAGGGTGGAACCTTTGATCTATCCTTACACCTTTGTTGCATTTCAAAAATAAATTCAGAAATCTTAGAAAACATATTTGTTTACTGGCCTTCCCTTTCTTCATAGAAATCTCTTTTGGTAATCACCCTTGTCAATTTGGTTTCTTTCCGCCTAATCTCAAGCTCTCTTAGCCTCTGATCAAATAAACCAGCTAAGTGAGGAGATAAGAGCAACATTTTCGAACAATCAAGGTTCTCGAATAGTCAAGGCATGAGAGTCCTTCATCCCTTATCAATCCATGATCTGTTGATCATAATGTCCAAACCCTAGGAATCGAGAAATAAGCAAACGAAGGATCAGTTAAATCTTTTGCTAAAATTCTCCTTGTTACAATCTCACTGTCACGGTCAATTCTTCCGACTGTTGGACCACATTCTTTTCAGTGCCACGAGGGTACGACGCCGTAGCATCGCCCTGCCATCTCTTTTCCCGCGACCACGATCACGTCGCTGAGACCTCACGGGCCGACCATTATCGAGCCTCGTGTGGCAACCGCCGGATCGCTCCGCTAGTCCCTACCTCGGACGATTGGGATGACCGTTGCGCTCCGTTGAGCTATAAAAAGGGGAAACCCTTCAGTGGTGCTGCCATTGCCATGTCTTACCTGCTTTCGAAATCGACGCAGCCGCCACCCTTTTTTTTCCTCTCCGGCTAGTTTTTGGCCATCCCGCCACTAGCCCATCCCCGCTGTTGCTTTGCCCACTCACCGAGAAAGCTGTTTAGCCGTCTTCGTCAACAACCTCCAGAAAAAGTTTGAAGGAGACCGAGAAAAGAACCGAGCTCCATCGCCGACCATGCCTCAGTTCGTGGAGATGTTCGAGTCTCTCCGTTGGACGCTTGCAGCGATGTACCTCTGCATCGTCGGCGGAGTTTGTCTTCTTTTAGTTTACCATGCACACATCCATCGCCCGCTTCCTCATGAACTGCGTTGAGGCAGTGAGGAGAGCATCATGTATCTTTTGCCCTATATGAATTAATTCTCGTTGTCTCGAAATATAAGCGAGTATATCTTCCACTTTGTAACCTTTGCCGCATCAGAAAGTGTTGTTCCAATCTTGTTGTCGAATCTCGGGACGAGATGCTTTTTAAGGGGGGTAGGTTGTGACGCCCTAGGTTTTCGGCCGGGTTTATTAACCCTAATGATCCGGTCAACAGTGTTGACTTTGGTCAAACAATGGTCAACCTGGGCCATCACCTCGAAAACATCACCGACAATCCCTAATGGCACCCCTTGGTCAACTCATGATCAAGGTTGGGTCAAAACCCTAGTCAAACCCCTTGAACCCCTTTTGACCCACCAGTGTCAGCCGGTACTTTTGCCGCGTTCTCCAAATTTTCCCTAAACACTTCAAATTCTCCCAATACGAAAGTTGTGCATTTTGTCGAGGGACACAACTTTCATGTTGAGTGACATTGCTGATTTGAAGTTTAAAAGGGTGAAAAACTCAAGTCAACACCTCTGGTTACTGTTCACCGGCGCCCAGGAAACAGCCAACTTGGCATGAAAATTTTGCACTAATGGTTGAGAAAAAGGCCAAACGCCCTTTGTAAAAGTTGTAGAGGGTTGATTGATCTACAACTTTCCTATTTATCGCTTGGACCACTTTAGTTCAAAAATCTTGAGAATATCTTAGTGGAACAGGGCTAGTCCGAAACGTTTTGCCCCCTGGAACACCAGAGCGCGCGCCGACGCGTGCGGTGTCGCGACGCGGGCGCCACGAAGGCCGCCCCGCCCGCCGCCGTACACGCTTGCCGAGGCCGGCCTTGGCCCGCCGGTCCGCGCGCCGCGTGACCCCCGGCGCCGCACCGCCTTTCCTTCCCCACTCCCCTTGCGCCACGCGCCGTGCGCGCCTTGGACAAAGCCGAGCCGACCGTGCGCCGCCCGCCCAACGGCGTCGCCGTCGTACTCTGCGCACGCACGCCGCCGTGTCGTGCCCATGCCGCGGACGTGTCGGTGAAGTGGTGCTGCGCAAACCGCCTTGCTCGGCCGCGTATAAAACCGCAAGCTCCCCGCTCCCGTGTGACCATCAGAGCGCCGCCGCCCCGCCATTGTTGGGCGCACGCGGAGCTCCCCCTCCCGCATGACTCCACTACCGCACAACCACCTCCATGCCTCACTTGGTATCCCGTGAACCTCGCCGGGCCCCTAAACATCCTCCTCCGCCCGGGCATCGCCGGCATTGGCGCCGCCCGCGGCCACCGCCGTCCGGCCCCGCTGCGGAAGCTCGCCGGCGGCATTTCCGCCGAAACTCCGGTTACCAACCGAGCCTAGGTGAACCCCACCTCCATCCCGGCCACTTCCCCGGCCAGCCTCGCCGCCTGTCTCGCCGGAATTTCACCGGCCGCGCCGCCCCCAAGCTCCAAGGGCTACATTGTAAGGCTTCAAGTGTTTCCGGGGTGTTTTGCGTAAACCAAGGGCCTTGTGGTGAAACCACAGATCTTTGCAGGGGGTTTCCAGCGAAAAGTGTCTTATCCTTTTGTGAGTTTCAGCAGGACCTTGTAAAATCGATTAAAAATCACAGAAAAATCCAAAAATTGCAAACTCAATTTTTCTGTGCTCAGTGTAACAAGAACTATATCTTTCTCTAAAGTTCTATATACTTTTGAGCTACAGTTTTTGCTTGAAAAATAGAAATGTAAAATCCCTAGAACTATGTTTCTGCGAAATCTACACAAGTTCTTGAGCTATATTTTGGATATGTTGTACTCCCTGTCATGAATAGTCATCACACCAAAAATTGCACAAAGTTACTGCAGAAATCTTTTTATAAAAAATCATTTTGTGAAATTAGCAAATCTGCCTAGATGATTTTTGTAGCTTCGCAAATAATTATTTTTGAGCCCAACGTCTGGCTATGGTCATGTTATGGTAAAAAGCATCTTTAGTGAATTTACCATGATTTTATCTCTGTTAGAAATATCATTTACTTATTTATGCTTGTTTTTAATTATAAATATGTGTAGCATATTTCATAAAGGCTATAGGTGTGTTTCTTGGTTCTTTGGGCTTGTTTCGGACCAAAGCATGTGTAGGAGAAAGTTGGGATTCAATTATGGTGTATTTATTTTAATATGCATTATTTTAATATGCTAACTAGAAATGCCTATAATTTGGTGTCTTAAATTCAGTGGTGCAAAACCCCTTTGCTTGCTGTCCAGATGTGTTCCTCTTGGTCATTAGGACCAGTGGGTACTACTGCGACAGTTTGATATGTTTTTGATTGTTTAAAAGAGTGCAAACTAGATTAATTTAGTGAAAGGAAAATAGGAAAAATTTCTCCTTTTGTACATAAGTGAAATAAATGAGTTAGAAAAGTAAAATGGTGATGCAAAAGTAAATTTCCTTGCTGTTTGTATTTAAATAAGATATTCCTTAATAGATGTGCACACAATCACATTAAAGAAAAGGCTAAAAAGGCTTTTAATTATGTTTAAAAAGGGAGAAACGTTTAAATGCATTTCCTAAGGTAAATATGACCAACCCTATCCAACTTGTGGCTGTTGCTACTGTTTTGTTGTGTGAATTAGATTAATCCATTTATATATATATATATATATATATATATATATATATATATGTATATATATGTATATATATATATATATATACACACAATCACCGTAAAAGTCTATATAATAAAGCAACACATATTGTTCCTCTATAGGAAGAGTATGCTGAATGTACTATTATCTAGGTGAATGTGTCCAAACATGCACCTCTTGGTTGACATAAGTTGTTTGAAATTAATTAAATTCAAATGGTCACTTAAGTCTTGCATTGCATCCTCCATGTAGAAGTTCCCGACGGTAGCTACACGCTCGTGCCGGCGGACGTGAACGAGGGAGCTGGAGGAGACGTGCACTACGTCGCCATAGAGCAAGACCCGGGGCAATGTCCGGAAGTGTGTCTAACTACTTGTGCCAATGAAGGCAAGCCCCGGTTTATTCATTAACCCCAGAGTTTCTTTAAAACTTATGAGTTTACATTCTTGTTATTGTATGTGCATTTACGTTCAGGAGTTGAATTGAAACCCTAGTTGCATGATCCATAATTACCTATGATCTTTTACTAGCATGTTACGTCGCTAGTTGCTATGCTTAAGGATCCGGTACAAGTCGAGTGATGTCCGTCACTCTCGCGAGAATAGGATCTCCTTTATGGAATCACCATATGTTTAAATGGATTGCTCATGTGGTAAGAGCATGGGATTTGGGCTCCGGTCCAATGGCTTCGTTGGCTAAGTGTTGAAAGTACTAAACACTTGTCGGAAATGGGTACGGTAAGCCTAGTACCTAAATGAGGCAGTACGGGGTTTTACTATCACTACTCTTAGGGTTGCGGCCCCGGGCTCGCTACCCGAATGCATGCGTGAGGCTGGGTGACCTTAGTGGCATAGCCCAGATAAACCTTGTACTTAAGACTGTGAGCTATTATCCCCAAACCGAAGAATGACGGGAACTGCCTGGTTGGTGAACTCTTAGTGAGGGCACCTCCCGTGTGTTTAGGTCCACCTTGCAATGTTATGAATCAATCGATTGTCGGCCTCTCACTGTCATCTGAGAATACCTACCCGACTGGCCATGATATCCCTTTATGATGGATCTTAGTGAAGATTATTACTTTGATTAATTGTTTGTACAACTTTGGTTGCAATAGTTTCTTACCTAGTAATGAGTACTTCTACTAGAATTTGAGCTAAAATATGGAAAGTAAGGATTCACTACTTAGTAGCTTTTCGGCAAAGAAACCCACAAGCCAAAAGCCTTGCACAACTAGAGGTAAAGTCTTTCTTTTAGACGGGTAATTCTTGCTGAGTATTAGTATACTCAGCCTTGCTGTATAAATGTTGTTCCAGGTAATGCATCTGATGTGTGGCCCGGAGAACTTCCACCCGGCTGGGAGCTGGAATGGGTGGATGACGTACGAAGAGTGATTGCATCATGGACAGGCCTCCTATGATGTGATCGTATCATTTAGTTATCTTCCACTGTTTTCAATAAACTCTGAACCATTTACTTTCATGTCAAAGAACTATGTTTGTAATGATGACCCCTACGGGGATGTGATGGATAATTTGTACGGCACTCTGGACTCTCCTTCGTGGGAGTTTTAATTCATTCGTTCGATCCTCTCTATGTTTCCATGTGATTTACCGGGTGTAAACCCGGCAACACTCAACGAGATGCTTTTTTATTATCGCTTAAGGACCAAATGGAGTGGTTTAGGCGATAGTACGGAATTATCTCGGGTGGGGTTGTCACAATTAGTTCCGGCTTGTGGTTCTACGGTCGTTTGGAGATCGAGTCGAGTCTTCACGGTTTCGGTAACTTCTCCCCGACGCTTGGTCGCATCCAACCTTTGACAGGTATAAAGCATTTACCCACTGCTTGCAGCAATTTATCTTGTTACGAAACCTACTATCATGAAGATCGGGCCATCCCTAGGACCTTTGTTGCAACGGTCCATATCAAGTGGTAATCAGGGTTATCGTTGTCACGGTAGTTTTTTTGTTATTACCCACCCTCCCACCATTTATCATCTGCTATATCATTTTGTCGGTACTATTAATCCTATAGCCATTTTGTCGGTACTATTACTTTGTGTTCATTCCATTAATCACGTTGCTACTCACCGCCTTTGTTCTTCCGCCGTACTCTTGTTTAATTTTTTATCCGCATCCCGCGTAGATTGTTTGGTGTTTGCTTTTAGTAAAAAAATCAAAAAACATGTGAAAGAAAGAGCAAAAAAAGAAGAAAAAAAGAGAGAAAGAAAGGAGATTTGAAAGGTTGCAAGGGGTTGTGTTGCGGATCTGTTATCAAAAGTTTCCTCTTCATATATTAAGTTGGTGTTGATTCTGGACAACAACATTTACATCTTGTTTGGATGGTTTGTTGCACTTGGTTATAGTACCATAGCCTCCCTTCAACAGCCACCTATAGCTCCACAATAATCCGTAACCGAGGCTCTTGATTCGTATCCTTTCAACCTCTTAATCACAAGTTTGGTTATGCCACTTTCAGCACACTAACAGTCCTTGAGAACGAGTAAGAACTTGGGTAAGCAAGAGGTGAGGTTGTGTGTTTCCACATATTTTTTTTCCTATTCCACTGTATCATGCAAACCCTAACGTGGCAAGATCTGATTCAAGTGTTCACGGTGGGAATCATGGAGATGAAAAGCCCCCTGTCTCACGGGCTGAGATGCACAATATGACCAACTCTCTTGTTGAGGCAATGGAGAGGATGCTTGATGAAGATCTTCCTGCTGCTAGACGAATAGCTTCACATCACCATGATGAATCTGGTGATGAAAATTCCGGTTTCGGGCGTGGTTTTCGTGACCATTTTCAAGGTTGTCGTGATGATCGTGGTGGTTGAAGGTGTGCTGGTCATGAGAATCGGCGTGCAGGAGGTGATCGTGATCATGATCGTCGTGTTCTATTTGATGATGAAGAAGAATCTCAGGGCAGGCATGAGGAGGAGTATAATGATGATGAGAATCCTTTTGCACACCGTGGACCATTTGAACGTCACCGAGAACGGCGTCGTGCTGCTGGTCATGATGGTGACAATCATCATGGTCACAATAGGGCTGATCCAGACAGTATTGCTAGTGTTAAACTCAGTGTTCCAAAATTTTCAGGAAAGGAAGATTCTGATGCATATCTTGATTGGGAAGAGCAGTGTGACCAAATTTTCAGAGTGCATAATCTCTCTGATCGGAGACGTGTTAGCCTTGCTTCCGTTAAACTCTATGGTTATGCTCCCACTTGATGGAATCAAATACACGAAAATCAGCTTGTCTTGAGACGTGATCATATCAACACATGGGCTGAAATGAAGCGTGTGATGAGGAGGCGCTTCATTCCATCAAGCTATCGTCGTGACCTCCGTAACAGGTTACAAACATTGAAACAAGGTTGTCAATCAGTTGATGAATATTTCAAAGAGATGGAGTTGCTCTTGATTCAGTCTGATATTAAAGAAGATGAAGAGTCAAGAATGGCAAGATTTTTGCATGGTCTCAATGATGATATTTCAAGTTTTGTGAGATGTTTCCATATCAAACTTTGCAAGATCCTGTTGATCAAGACATGCGCACCGAGAGGAAAATTCAGCAAGATGGACGTGGACGGTCCTATGCGGGTCGATCTATCTCAACTTCATGGCGTTGGCAGCAGCCCGGTACATATGTTGGTGGTGTTCGATCTCAAGGTGCTGCAGCTAGGTCCTCTCCATCCATTGGTACTGCAAAGACAATATTCTCTAGTGGTTCTTCACATGCAAATCAGCAAGAAAATCGTCGTCCTGCTACAAGTGCAGCAGCTCCTTCAGCTACATCAGCCGCTGCATCATCTTCGCATAGCCGAGGCATTGTTTGTCACAAGTGCCAAGGCCGTGGGCACATTTCTGCTGAGTGTCCTAGTAAAAGGACTATGCTTTTTAATGAGCAAGGTGAATGGGAATCTGAAAGTGATGAAGACGGTGCTCCAATATATGATGAAGAAATTGGGAATGATGAGACTAAGATTCAACATGATGAAGGTGATAATAGTTGCTTTATTTCTCAACGTGTGCTTAGTGTCACTACTGTGAAAGAAGAAAATAATCAGCAACATGTCACACTCGATTTTATAAGGAAAACCGAATGCATCTCATATGTGCGCCAGGATCAAAATTACACACACATGATAGACAAAAGAGTGTAATACCATTGCAGTAATAAAACATACAAGAGTTTAGCTGATACAATGTTATTTATTACACTCAGACGGGTGGACTCGAAGGTCCGAACACAAAACGATAACTAAAAACGAGTAGCTCCTTCTTCAGCTTCCACAGGCATAATGACTGGGGGATCCGCATGCCTTATAGTTCCTTGAAGTCGCTCCAGTACTCCTCCTCACCGATGTTCTCCTCTGAACAGTGGTAAGCAAGGGGTGAGCACAATTATGGTTGGAGCTCAGCAAGTGGGGAAACATGCAAGGCTACCAAGGATAGGCTATGGTTCATAGTGGTAAGCATTTTATAAGTTGGACAAGTTTTAATTAACAACACCTAGTTACTAAGTGTAAGTTTATACCAACCCACTTAACTTTAAATACATCTCAACCCAAAACCCATAAGACCCACAATTTATATCCATCTTTAAATTTGATTATCATGTGAGGGTCCAAGCCGCTCTTGACCGTGAGCACAGCTGTTATAACAGTTTTACACTCTGCAGAGGTTGTACTCTTTACCCACAGCTCGTGTTCCCCATTTTGCCCGGGTTAGCTAGACCCCTAAACACTTCCAAGGTGAGTGTCTAGGGGTCCACTACGAAGCCTTTACAAAGGAAAGAAGAGAAACCAACAACCCACGACAGTTACAGCTCAGGGCGGACCATAACCCTCCCTAATGGTCAGCACCTTAGCAAAGGCTGCTGCCCCAGAAGAACTGGGCTATGCCCCTGCAACCCCAAGCCCCCTGTGCCCCTCTTGGAAAAAGGCTATCAGCTAACCCACTCTCCTAATTAATTGGCTAAGCCAGAGCCATGTGGATTGTGGTTGTACTGTTGTCTTGGGTGGTTCTACATGTTCCATTTAAATAATAGATGATCTTGTCTTAAACGTCAACACATTTCATACACAAACCTGAGTTGTATTACATAACCAAAATAACCATTCCCAAGTTAAGCAAGCTAAGCAATTATCTACCCAAGTATTTGATAAACATGGTTGATCAAGGTAATAGGATAAAACATCTAGTCAAGTCCTTAAAAAGGTGTTTGCCCATCATATTAATGCATTGCAACAGAAATAGGAATATTGTTTAATCATGCAGTGTTATAGGTTCAAAAGAGAAAATGCAGAGGGGGAAAGCCACTTGTCTTCCTCTACAAGCTGGGTATACTCCTCCTCAAAGACAGGCTCTTCCTGATCACTTCCGACGGGGAGCTCAGACGAAACAGGCTCGATATCTACACACAAGCATATACAACAAACAATAAATAAACAGTACACCAAACAGTAGCAAAAGTTAAAAACTCATTGTCTAAATGATTCTACTCGCTGAGATGATCATTTCGATATACAGAACGCTAAAAACGGAGTTATCTGCAATAAAACTCTATCTGCAAGTTATGTTTAAAACAAGTTTCATGGAACTATCTGCAATAAAACTAAATTTTACAAGACCTTTATAAACAAAACCAGGGGCTAAAACATAATTTCATATAAAAAAGGAGGGCTAACTTGCTAAAACAAAAGAAAAGGACCTCGGGTGATATTATACAGGGTAGACAGGGGCTAGTTCATAAAATTCTAGACCTGGTTGCAAGACTCTTATAGGGTGGAAGGACCGGCATGCAAATATGAAATTAACCAGAGATTCTTTAAAGAAATCGCCTCAGCCGAGCCATGGATCTTAGATCCGACGGTTGAGGGAGCCGTGGACTGCGCTGTGCACCCAGTGCACGGGTCCATGATGAACCCATCCGAAGGGGTACGCCCTATTTAAATCTGATCTGTCCACACCAGATCTAGTGGCTCAGGACGCGTGCGTGCGGTGTGCGGCGGCGAGCGTGCCGGAGTAGGGGTGGCGCCGCAGCGCTTCGCGGGAGAATCACCGACGTTCCCTAGCTCGGCCCACAGGGCACCATTTCATGCGTGCTGGGGCTCTACTCGAAGAGGGGAAGCATGCGCACGTGCCTAGGAGGTCAGGGGCGAGGGGCGGGCATCCACGGCAGCTGGCGCCGAAAGGGGCGGCACGACCTCGCCGGTGAGCCCTTGGAATCGCTGCCGTGCGCAAATAAATAGAAAGCGAGTGGGGAAATTTTGCTCACCACGTGAAGAGGAGTCGAGCGAGCTTGAAGGCGAAAAGGGGGCGTTGGTGATGATGTTCGCCGACGGCGGCGGGTCGGGCGGCACTCCGACGGACTGAGGCGGCGGCGCTACATGCAAGCGAAGCTTCGGGCGTGTGAGTAGGTGTGTTGCAGGTGCAAAAGGGAAGAGCGGGAGCTCAAGCTCGTCTTAAAATAGTTGTGAACGGAGGGAGGAGGGGAAATGAGGGGGCGCGGCGGCCGACGACTTGCCATATGGGGCCGGCAGATCGTCCGGTGTTAAGGGGAAGGGGGAAACGGTTGGGGTTTGAATGCTGGGAATAACTGCCTTAAGTGGTCGGCTCGGGCGGGAAGAAAGGGGAAGGGATGCGGCCAGGTGCGGCGGGGATCGCGGCGGCGCTCCAGCCCAGGCGAAACAGAGGAGGGGAAAGAAAGGAAGGGGAAGGGGAGGGAGACTGACAAGCGGGGCCGGCGTGTCAGTGGGAGATGAGAAAAGAGAAAGAGGATGGCGGGGGAGTGGGTCGCTGGGCCGAAAGGTAAGGTTGATTTCTTTTTTTTTCTTTTCCTTTTGCAAACCTTTTTCAATACAATTCTTTTTCAAATCAAATTCAAACCAAAATCCTTCAAACTTTTCACAAAATTTTATAAATCTTTTAGACTTCACACAAGCAACCAAAAACTATGCAAAGCCAAATAATGATGCACAAACACTTGTTGTCTCTAAATTAATTAAATTAAATTAATTAGTTATGAGCTCATTTTAATTTAGCATTTCATTATAGATCCTTAAGACTATTTGACATGTTGCTAAGTGTATTTTAGTGATGGAATTTTAGGGTGTCACACGACATAATCTTTTTCACACTCGAGGCATGATCAAGGACAAGCTTTGTCGGATCATTGTTGATAATGGCAGCTGCAATAATATTGCAAGTCAACAATTGGCTGAGAGATTGGGGTTAAAACAGCAGCGTCATCCTTCTCCATACAAGATTCAATGGTTGAATGAGTGTGGTACGCTGCGTGTGAGCAATATTGTGACTATTCCTTTTTTCTATTGGGCGATATAGTGATCAAGTGGAGTGTGATGTGGTGCTAATGCAAGCATGCCAATTGCTGCTCGGAAGACCATGGTTATATGACCGTGATGTTCAGATTTGTGGTCGTACTAACAAGGTTGTTCTCATGTACAAAGGAGAGTGAATCACTTTGCTTCCTTTGTCGCCGGATGACATTTTGAAGGATGATCTGAACCGAAAACAGCGAGAGAGCAAGAACCACTTACGAGTGAGCCACATACATAGTGAGGGAGTGATTCTACAGCCAAATAAAACTCCACAGCTGCAACGAACCGAGCCACAGGGTAAAGAGGGATTAGTAATGATGGCTAGGAAAGGGGATTTAAAAGAATTGAGTGAACCCAATGCCATGTTCTTTGTACTCCTGTGCAAAAACAATTTTCTTTCCACTAACGACTTACCCTCTACTTTGACTAGTGTTGTTTTTGATGTGCCACAGGAATATGAAAATGTGTTTCCGGAGGAAGTACCACCAGGGCTGCCACCCAAGAGAGGGATTGAACATCAAATCGACCTTGTTCCTGGTGCTTCTCTCCCAAACCGTGCACCATACCGTACCAACCTGGAAGAAACCAAAGAAATTCAGCGCCAAGTACAAGAACGCATCAACAAAGGGTATGTTAAAGAAAGTCTTTCACCTTGTGTAGTTCTTGTTCGTTTAGTTCCTAAAAAATATGGCTCATGGAGAATGTGTGTCGATTGTCGAGCCATAAATAACATTAAAATAAGGTATAGACATCCCATACCTAGGCTTGATGACATGCTTGAACTTAGTGGTGCTATCATTTTGACAAAAATTGATTTGAGAAGTGGCTATCATCAAATTCGAATGAAAGAAGGAGATGAATGGAAAACAGCCTTCAAAACTAAGTTTGGGTTGTATGAATGGTTAGTGATGCCTTTTGGATTGACCAATGCACCCAGTACCTTCATGCTTTTAATGAATCATGTGCTTAGGCCATTCATTGGAAAATTTGTTGTTGTTTATTTTGATGACATATTACTTTACAACAAGTCTCTTGATGAACAAGTTGAACATATAAAATGTGTGCTTGCTGTTTTGAGGAAGGAAGGCTTGTTTGCTAACCTTGCCAAGTGCACCTTTTGCACCAACAAGGTAGTCTTTCTTTGCTTTGTTGTTTCAGCTCAAGGCGTCGAGGTTGATGAAGAGAAGATTAAGGCTGTACGTGACAGGTTGCCTCCACAAAATGTGAGCCAAGTGCGAAGTTTTCTTGGACTTGGCGGCTTCTACTGTCGGTTTGTTAAAGATTTCAGTACCATTGCTGCCCCAATATATGAGTTAACAAAGAAAGACGTGCAATTCCATTGTGGTGCAGCACAAGAGAAGGCATTTAACAAGCTCAAAATGAAATTGACAACAGGCCCATCCTTGCACTTTCGGACTTCGGTAAGACTTTTGAAATTGAATGTGATGCAAGTGGTGTAGGGATTGGAGGTGTGCTTATGCAAGAAGGAAGACCCATTGCATATTTTAGTCAGAAGCTAAGTAGTCCAACTCTGAATTATTCCGTTTATGATAAAGAACTTTATGCTCTCTTGAGGAGTTTGGAAACTTGGCAGCACTACCTTTTGCCTAAAGAGTTCATTATATATTCTGATCATGAATCATTGAAACATCTAAAAGGTCAATTAAAACTGAACAAAAGACATGCTAAATGGAGTGAATTCATAGAATCTTTTCCTTATATTGTCAAATAGAAGACAGGGAAGGATAATGTTGTTGTAGATGCTTTGTCTAGACGTCATGCTTTGCTGACACAACTTGATGTTAAAATTTTTGGTTTGGAAAGTATTAAAGATTTGTATGCTACCGATTCATACCTTGCTGTACCATTTTCAAAATGTTGTGCTGGCAAGGGTTGGGAAAATTCCATTTGCATGAAGGATTTTTATTTCGAGCTAACAAACTTTGCATCCGAGATTGCTCTGTTCGTCCTTTGCTTTTGCAGGAAGCTCATGCTGGAGGACTAATGGGTCACTTTGGTGCTAAGAAAACAGAGCAGGTGCTGGCTGATCACTTCTTTTGGCCAAAGATGTGAAGAGATGTGGAGAGATATGTGCTACGCTGTGTAACCTACCACAAAGCTAAGTCCCGCTTGAACCCTCTGTCACACCCTGAAATTTCAAATTTCAGGATGTGAATATAGAGAATAATTAAATAACAATTTTCTCATAAATTTAAAATTTTTCCAACATTTATTTTTCTTTACATGAAATATAGTACAGGAAAAATCCTTTGTGTGATTTTCCGAATTAAAACAAAGTAGAGAGTGTTGCATTCATGCTGATGCATCTTGGTGCTTTTTGCGTGCAAAGGGTTTCAAAAATGTGTTTAGGAGCTGTCCTAATCCTTCCGAGAATTTTCCGGATTTTTCTGGAATTTATTCTCATTTTTCCTTGAGCTATTTCTATTTATTAGAAGGCTCTAAAATCTTTTCCATGAGCTTCAAATGCTTTATTTGAATTGTTCATGTCTTAATCTATCTCTAGGAATTTTCCTGGAATTTTTGGAATTTTCTGAGTATTTTTTGTGCTTTAAATGAATTACTGGAGTTTCTCTAGAATTCTTTTATACTGAAAATTTATTTCAGAAAAATTAAAAAAAAGGAAACCTATCATACCGGATTGGACTGAGCCCGTGGGCCCGACCCAACCCGCTCCGACCCAGCAGCCTGGCCCGGCGGGGCCCATCCAGCCGTCGGCCGAGGCCGAGGCCGCCGTGGCCTGGGGCTAGGGACCGCGCCGCCGCCTAACCCGCCCGCGCCCCTATAAAATCGTGCCGCGCGCCCCACTCGCACGCCGTGCACCGCCGCCTCTCGCCCCTACCCCTACGCGCCGCCGAAGCCGGGGACTGCGCCACCGCCGGACCTGCTGGTGACTAAGCTCGCGCCGCCGGCGTTGACTGCGGATTCCTGCCGCCTCCCTTCGCCTCAGTCGCAAGTGAGCACATCCCCAGGATCCCCTCGATCTCCTCTTCCTTCTCCCAGGATCTGAACGCCAGTGCCGCCGACGGCCTGAAGCCCCTGTCCACCGGTGACCAAAGGTAGAAGATGAGGCCGCCGGTTTTACACATAACCCCCTGAGGAAAGCCATAATACCTAGATCTGTTTCATGAGTCTTGCACCTTTCTTTGAAAACCACCCGATAGGAATAGATTCATGCATCCAAAACCAACCAGCACCCTTTTATAGATCTAACCCTGTATTTTATCCTTTTCACGAGCACTGTTTCTTTTGTCTCGGGTATCTTCTCAGCTAGCCCCTGAAGTCTATAGTTAATCACGAATAGGTCCTCCAATCTTGTTTATCCCGTAAAATCTTCGTTTTAGCTCCGTTTTAATCCGTTCAAGTTGTGTTAGGTTCATAATAATATAAAGCACGCGTAATGGTGTGTTTTCACCATGTTTTGTTTTCTGAAAATAAAGTTAATATTAATTTCGATTAATGACTAGTTATACATGCCTTTTATAAATAAAAGTAATATAGGTCTATATATCGTTTTTCATAAGCAAATTTCATTTGATTAATGTTTCTATCATAAGTTTTGTACATAAAAGTTAATTAGACCTTTATCTCGGTTTTCGTAAACCAAATGTTAATTTGTTTAATAGTTAATTAATCTTTTCTAATTAAAATTTGATTAGGCTTTTACATCCGCTTTTACAATAAATCTAAATTTTATTAATGTCAGTTCCATAATGTTTTTAATAATAATATGATCTACTCGAATTACAAAGTTCGTTTAGATTTTTCATATAGTTTAGTTTTTCTAAATTAAATGTTTAATTGGTTAATTCATATATGAATCTTTATAAATAACACTTGACTAGTTCTTTACACCGACTTTGCAAATAAAATCTAATTTGCAATAAATCAAACTTTGGGTATTTTCTTTATGAAATATCCTTTGCATATTTTTGCTAATTAAAATAAACCTAAGCTTATAGTCTTGTTCTCTCATATATAGAAGTCGTTCGATAGACGTTCTTTATCAAGCTCTGTCTCAGTGTGTCTCTGTTGTAGAGCTAGCCCTCTTTTAACCTCTAGATCTTTTCAATCCTAGTACATGCCATCCTATCATAATTGTCTTTTATGTAAGACAACTACACTCTTTCTATTCTTTGATCCAATCTTGTGCAGCTACCTTTCTTAGAATCAGTGTCTCTGTCATGTAGCTTTTCTTTCTTCATCCTAGTTCTCTTCGTAGACTAGTTTTCCTAAACCTGGCCTAAGGTGAGTGTGCGTTATAGTTCGCTTCTACCATTCTCGTTCATTTCACCTTAACTTGTACATTAGCATGTGGATCACATGTTATTTATTTTAATACTAAAGATGCATGATAATCTTGACTAATTCTTATTCTAATGCTTTTATAAGTAAAAAGTGATTTGGCTCTAATCCGGTTTTCTTTAATCATGATGTAATTGGTTAAACCCTATTCATAACTAGTTCTTCTAAATAAAAGATGTTAGAGTTAAACATCGGTTTTTATAATAAAGTTAATATGCCTAATGACATCATAAATGTCTTTTCAATATTAAATATGTTTAGTTGAACACGTGACATAAAGTTACTCGCCTAGATATCTTATACTTGCTTTATCTTTCTAAAGTAATAGTTAATTTCGCATAACTTCCACTCGAATGTTATAAATAAAATATGATTAGGTTTCTTGTGATTTCTTTAATTAAATGTAACTTGTTTAATAGTAACATAGAGTATTTCTTTGAAATATTTTTTCACATGATTTCTTAATTAAAATATGCCAAACGCAGTCTCTTGTTGTTTAGTAATGATCTCACGACAGTTTCAAGCTTAGTTCTGTTTTAAGCGTTTCTTGCGCTTTTGTAACCAATAGAATCGAGCTCTATCTCAATGAAATCTTTCCGGTCCTTGCTCAATCTTCCGCAATCATCTCTTCAAAGTTAACCAAGCCTTTCCCTTACAAGCATACTTTGCGTTCTTTAGTGATCCATCTAGTCAAGCCTATCCCTTAGTGCGTTCTTTTAAAGCTCTATTTTGATTGGTGTATTGTTTTTAGTTTTGTTTGTTTGTTTGCTTTGTATACTTGTTCCCGATGATTGATCGAGTAGAACGAACGTGGTTCGAGAGCTTTGAAGAGAAAGAAGGTGAAAACATTCTGAGCATCATTACTTTGGTTAAAGGCAAGTGTGTCCTTGTTCTTTTGTCCCAGTAACTTTATTAATCACTATTGCATGTGCCTTGCATTAATTTTGATGGGTTCCTATTAAGGATGACTAGCCTCATTTGAACATTATCTTGAACCTGGTTTTAAATTAATATTGATGGTAGATGTTGCTTAGTTTGCTCAACTGGGTTGGTAATAATCAACATGATTATCTACTTATGCTCTGTGTTCCTTTATGATAATTTTAATACAAGATCACTGTGCATTAATTGGAACATGGAGAACCACCAAGGAAAACAGTACAACCACAAGAACTAAGCGAGCACTGGTCTTGGCTGAATAATTAGGAACCTTAGCTTGGAGTGATCTTACCTGATAAGGACAAGGGATTGGCGGTATTGCGGGGTATGGACTCGCTCTAGCAGGGGGTTGGGTGAGTTATTCGTTTTGTGGTGGGGTATCGACCTGCTAGGGGACTTTATACCTTGCTAACTGATCCGGACTTTGTGGGTCACAACTTGTAAGAGAACCTTTGTAAAGGCCTTGTAGCGTCCCTATGCAACCACACCTCGGTAGTGTGGTATGGTGCTTGGCCGGCATCGCATGGTTGGGTTCAAAGTTCTTCGGAGCTTTTATGCTGCTTGTGGTGAAAGTGTACAACCTCTGCAGAGTGTAAAACTAATCGATTAGCCGTGCTCACGGTCAAGAGCGGCCTGGACCCTCACATGATTAATTGAACTTGAAGATGGACTTAAATCGTGGTTTCTGATTATCTTAGCCATATGCTTATGGCGTTTCTCTTATATTTATGCCTAATGTGGGTTGGTATATACTTATACTTTATTAGTATTTAGGTGCTAATAAAACTTGACCAACTAAAATGCTAAATCCTCATAGCCCAGTCCACTATAAAGCCTTTGCATTCATACTTTCCCCCACACTTGCTGAGTACGACAAGTGCTCACCTTTGCTATAAACAATGTTGCCCAGAAAGAGGAAGCTGCTTTGAAGTCGTTGTGAAAATGTTGCTGGTGCTAGGCGTACGCAACCCCCAGTCGATTGCCTATGAAGTTTGGTGCCTTCGTTTCCAGGATTAAGCGTAAACTCTGATAATCTCCCTTTTTCTTTCGTGATATTGTTTCTGCTATTCACTTATGTCAACTATATGCATGAAAATTGATCCTCGCATGCATATAGTTATGCACTTGGTTTTCTTTAGAAAAACAGATGTGACAGAGTGGTATCAGAGTTGTATCGACTGTAGGACGTAAGCCTAGTTAGCAACGGATGTTTCCGAAGGTCTCTTTTGATCTAAAGTTCCTTCTTACTTTATCCTTGACCTCCCTGATGAATGATCTCTCATCTTAACCATCTTCTTATCTCCATACTATGAATTCTTATAAGCCTGCCACTGGGGAGGGTATGGACAAATCCACTCTTGTTCATACCCAAATCCAAATAATTATTATCCACTGCTTACCCTCCCCATTCCCACCCATACCCAATGGATAACTAGTTTTAAACTAGATTCTACACATACCCAATCGATTATTTGCACCCTCCCCAAAACATACCCTCCCCATTTCTTTAATTTATAATTATTTTCTACCCATACCCTCCCCATTTGAGGTGGGTGTGGATTTGAATATGGACAATGGATAAAAACAATAGGCATAAATTCTTGTATATTTATCTTCACTCTCCTTGAATATTTCTATGATCTCGCCTGTGCATTCTCTCAAGCTATAACACACCCTTGATTTATTGTGGAATTGTTACCCTTGACATTCTATCTGTTCGCGCAGCTCTCCGACACACCAGTGCTGTTTTTATTCTTTCTCAAGCTACAGAACTCCGGTGGACATGAAACCAGTTGGGTTAGTTCCTAAATTTTATAAGTGAATCTCTGTCGAAAAATTCAGACCTATCTAGTATATATTCCCTGAGCTATGCTCAAAACATTGGAGCTGTCAGAATCTGTAAACTCTGCTGACCTAGTTACCTTCATTATTTTAGATATCGGGCTATGGACCTCCGATTGAGATAAATCCAATTGGAGTAGTTCAGGAATTTCATATGTTTCACTCGGACCAAAATTCATTTATTTTGGTTGCATATGCAGAGAGTTAAGCACGAAACTTTGGAGGTTCTCGAATCTGTCAACACCGCTGACATAGCCATCTTGTTTAATTCATATCCCGAGTTCTAAACCTCCGATTGAGGTGATTCTAGTTGGGATGAACTCATAATTTCGGCCTCCTTGATCTGGAAAAATCCATTATTTATGGATATCCTTGCTGGGAGCTACATCAGATATATTAGGAGGATACCCTCTGACTTTATTAACAACGTGTAGCTCGTTCCCTTAACCGTGTCCTGTTTGGTGGAATTCAGTGTTTGCATGATGATGCTTTGTTTTATGACATTGCTTCTGTTTGATCTTTGAAGTGAGTGTTGGTGTATTGTGGATCTTATATCTGCAATAACATCAGTTGCCTAGTTGGGTTCTTCTTTTGTATCTTCCACCTCCTTGCTCTTCCCATTCTTTCTCTCTACTCTTCAGCCTATCTCTTCTTATCCTATCGCAAATAACCAATCAGATGAAGAGCACCAACATAAAACATGAAGATAAAGATAATGAAGGAAACATCAACGTTCCTCTTGCAACCTCATCATTGGAGAACAAGATGATGGAGTATATCGCTGCACAAATCAGGCAGTGGCCCAAACCATAGTTATGATTCATTAGTTAATTACAAAGCAAGCTTCACTCCCTAAAGCCCACAATACTGTCACCAATGATAACTATCAAAACATGAATCCTCCATCATTTGATAAAGAGAAGCTACCAGTTATGCAGACTCAAGTCTTACAAGAAAGGATGCAGCCTAGCACAACCTACTTTCGTAATGAGATGGCCAAAGACAGAGTTCCCATTGGGCCAGTGAAGAGGCAAGTTGCTGAAGCATGTAAAAATCAAAGGAAAAAGAAGCATGAAGCACTAAAACTAACCATGGAGAAACAACACGAGGTTAACAAGGTTCCAGATATGTGTCCGTGTGGTGAGTACCATGGTCTTGCATGCCCTCAGAAGGAAGCTAGTCTTATGACAACTGAAGCTTGCCAACATAACCTTATTGATATCAATAAGCAGAGGATGTTGTCCACCCAAGACCCAATTCAAGAAGAAGGTTCTCAAGCTGAAGGTCAAACTCAAATCCTAAACCTTGATGATTGGAGTAACACTTGCAGGAACAAAACCTGGTAGATGCAAGCGATCTATCAAATAAAACCGTACAACAAGACTAGAGAAGAAGCTATTGTCGGTGTTTTAGACCGGCAACCTACCATGGGGAGTACCCGAGGTTGATGAATGTGGCATCGCCGAGATCGGTAACTCGAAGAAAGAGACACGTGGCACACAATTTATATAGGTTCGGGCCACGAGGTGCGTAATACCCTACATCCTGTATGCTACGTAGCTTTGGATTGATTGTATGTGATTACTCACGTGGTCAGTACTGCCATCGTCGTCGAGCGGCAGGAAGACGGCCACGCCTACCCAGTCCAACGCCCAGTCTACTTCGTCAGCGAGGTCCTATCAGAGTCCAAAGCACGCTATCAGCCTGTGCAGAAGCTCCTGTATGCAATACTCATCACCTCGCGGAAGCTACGACACTACTTTCAGGAGTACTCGTTCTCCGTCGTCACCGACTACCCGCTCGGCGACATCCTGCGGAACCAATATGCTACCGGAAGAATCTCCAAGTGGGCAATCGAGCTCGGCGCCCTCACCATCGACTTCAAGCCATGCACAGCCATCAAGTCGCAGGCGCTAGTCGACTTCATGGCAGAGTGGCGGGAGAACCAACTACCTACTCCACCCGTGCGACCAGAGCATTGGGTGATGTACTTCGACGGCTCACTCAACCTCGAGGGCGCAGGTGCAGGGGTACTCCTGATATCTCCAACAGGCGAACAACTCAAGTACGTCCTGCAGATCTTCTGGAAGGTCTCAAACAATGAAGCCGAGTACGAAACTCTCCTACATGGGCTCCGCCTCGCGGCTTCACTGGGCATCAAGCGGCTACTAGTCTACGGCGACTCCGTAGTGGTCATCAACCAAGTCAATAAGTCCTGGGACCGCAACAAGGAGAACATGGACGCCTACTGCCTCGAAGTCCGCAAGCTCGAGAACAAGTTCTATGGTCTCGAGTTCCACCACATCGTCCGCGACAACAACGTTGCAGCGGACGTTCTCTCGAAGCTTGGATCTACCCGCGCTCAATTACCAGCTGGTGTCTTCGTTCACGAGCTTCACGGATCCATCCCGGAGCCGACGCCACCGGCCACTGTCCTAGCGCACCCACCAGCTGGACAGGAGGTCTTCATGATCGACGTGGACTGGAGGAAACCCTTCATCGACTACCTCAGCGAGCAGAAGGTTCCCTCGGACAAGAACTCGGCTGAGCAGCTCATCCGCCGCGCCAAGTCCTACGTCCTTGTCGGA
This sequence comes from Cenchrus americanus, assembly GCA_947561735.1. NCBI lineage: Eukaryota > Viridiplantae > Streptophyta > Magnoliopsida > Poales > Poaceae > Cenchrus > Cenchrus americanus. Next base: position 154,616,878 of record OX387242.1, on the reverse strand, counting down.
GACAAGCTTTACAAGCGGGGCGCATCTTCTGGAGTACTCATGAAGTGCGTCCCTTGGCAAGAAGGCAAGGACATCTTGGAGGAGATCCACAAGGGCGTCTGCGGCAACCACGCGTCCTCCCGCACGCTGGTCAGCAAGGCCTTCCGGCGAACTTTCTACTGGCCCACTGCTCTAGGCGACGCTGAAGAACTCGTCAGACTGTGCCAAGGATGCCAGTACTTCCCCAAGCAGCAACACGTCCCTGCCTACAAGCTAGTCACCATACCGCCAACCTGGCCCTTCGCCTGCTGGGGGCTCGACATGATTGGGCCACTGCCAACTGCGCCAGGTGGTTTCAACAGAGTATTGGTGGCCATCGACAAGTTCACCAATTGGATCGAAGTCAAGCCGGTCACATGCCCAAGGCTGACAGAGTACTCGACTTCCTGGATGAACTCATGCATCGCTACAGACTACCCCACCGCATCATCTCAGAACTGGGCTCCAACTTCAACAATCACCAGTTCTGGAGTACTACGAGAACAGCGGGATCGACGTCCGATACGTCTCAGTTGCCCATCCTCGGGCCAACGGACAAGTCGAGCGCGCCAACGGGATGGTGCTCGACGCTCTCAAGAAGCGGCTACACGATGCTGCTAACTCCAAAGGAGGCAAGTGGATCAAGGAACTACCCAACGCACTGCGGGGGCTACGGACTCGGCCCTCCAAGCCAACGGGGCAATCCCCTTACTTCCCGGTCTACGGCTCTGAAGCAATCCTCCCTGCCGATGTCATATGGAACTCACCAGCAGTGGAGCATTACGACGAAGGCGTGTCCGAAGACAGCAGACGAGTTGACATCGACAGCCTCGAAGAAGCTCGCTGCGCTGTCCTCATCCAATCAGCAAGGTACCTGGAGGGTATCCGACGCTACCACGATCGCAACGTCAAGGAACGCTCCTTCAACGTTGGTGATCTCGTCTTCCGTCGTATCCAGAATACAGAAGGACTACACAAGCTCAGCTCCCCCTGGGAAGGTCCCTTCACCGTGGAAAAGGTGACTGGGCCGGGCTCCTACCGCCTCCAGACACTTGAAGGAGAAGACGTCAACAACTCGTGGAACGTCGACCAGCTCTGTCGGTTCTACGCCTAGTCTACACGACTACTCCGGGGTTCAAGTCTACACGACTACATCAACACCCCTCCGCCGTAAGCGGCCTCCGGGTCCTGGCTCCAGTCTCCGGACTTCTCCTCTCCAGGATCCAGCCCGCGCGGCTACCTACGGATCCTGGGCTGCGACGAGCGACAAAGGACTCTAGCAGCGGTCTACTAAGAGACCATGTACTCCAAGATCCAGCCTACACAGCTACCTACGGATCTACTGATGTAAGCGGCTACTCGCCCTAGCACCACTTAGCTGTAAGCGGCCTCCGTGTCTAGGTGACTACTCTGTAACTACGGCCCTGGCCATCTAGGTGTACTTCAGTAATAAAGATTGATCGACTATCAACTTCTTTACTGTCTACTTCCCTCAACAGGACTACTGCCGAGTACGACTACTCGCACCAACTCCACGATGGGGCTCTTCACTCTAAGATCGCGACTACGAGTACTCATTGATGGAACTTTTCTTTCATTAACACTTCAACAATTACATTGCAAATGTTTTTGTACACATACTACTATGAGCTAACTATTACAGAGCAACTGGAGATTAAGCTTGTCGGCTACTTGCTCCGCAATGGGCACCATCTGCTCCAACAGCTCCGCGTACTGCTCATCCGTACAGTTGGCGGCTACCCCGTCAGCGACTACTTCCACCGGTGCCTTCGGGAAGTAGGACTTCATGAAGGCCAAGACTTGCTTCGGGATCGACCTCGCCATATGCTTCACACAAGCCGCCAGCCGGCTGGGGCCTTCCCTGAGGCGATCCACGAGCGGAGCGATCTTGGGGCCGCCCGGATGAGGCACCAAGAGCCTTGCGATCGGCAGCGCGGCTTCCTCAAGATCCTTCAGCTGGGCCCGCAGCACCTCGCAATCTTCATTCAACTTCTGCAACAATTTGAAGCATTTGACGAGATCGCGGTCAGAAGCAATCCGAAGCTCCATGTGCTTCTCGCACTCGAAGGAAAGTTCTTTATAGTCGAGCTCGAGTACCTGGCGGGCCTCCTGCTCCCGGTAGAGAGGTTCTTCATATCCGTCTCGGAGGTCCTCAACTGCTCCACCCGGGTCTCAAGCTCTGCAAGACAACAAGGCGCAGCGGGTCAGACTACCTCTCGACCTCCGACAACCACCCAACAAGTTAAGCGGTGTACCTTTGTTCTTGTTGCGGAGTGTCTTGTTCTTCCGCACCAAGTCGTCGCCCTTTGCCTGCAACTCCTGGACGTCATTATGATACTTGGCAAAAGCGGCGTCGAGCTTGGACTGCATGGCGGCCGCATGCTTCCGCAACTTCGAAAGCTGATCTTCTAGTGCCTCAGCCCGGAGCACCGCGTCGCCGAAGCCTTGCAACATGCTGGACTTCTCGCGGGACCTCTCCGCGACGTCCTGCACAGACAACACATGTCAATGAGTACTCAACAACAAAGGATTGACTACTCAGGAGTTCAGACTACTCACCTTCATCCATTGTTCTGCCTGGCGGACCGCCTCCAGATGCCTAGCTACCGTCACCGGGTCCACCAAGTCGTCAGCCAGCAGCTCCACTCTGCCACGACTACTCGTGGCAGCTTCCGTCATTGGCGCAGAGCGGATGGGCTCTACGTCTTGGATTTCCGAAGAACGGACCACTACTTCCAGAGCAGCCTCCTCTCCTCCAGTGGCCACGGCGATCTCCTTAACGGCCTCCTCCATTGGCTCGGGGGCTCCTTCTGCAGCCTCCGGCACTTCTGGTGTCAACCCCTGCATGGGTACCGTTGCGGGGATATTGCTCCCTTCGGCCTCAACACCTGTCAAGAAGAAGACAAGTGCATTAGCAACTACGACTACTCTATGGGGAAGGCTAAAACCTCAGTAGAGTACTCACCCTCGACCACGCTGGCCTCGGGCAATGCAGCCCCAGCAGCCGGCGCTTCTGACACTGCCTGAGGGGCTGGGGTAGACTCCTCGGCGGGCGGCGCAACTTCTTCCTCTGCCACCGTCGTGGAGGGCTCATCCCCCTCCCAGGATAGGTCTGTTGATTTCCTGCAGAAGCATACAAAATTGGCTGTCATTCAAGCTCGACTACTACACCAAGTACTACTCGGGAAGGCTCAGCACTTACAGGCTTGACCGGACTATCGTCACAGTCGTGGCACCAAGGATGCTGGCAATATCTACCAGTCCACCCTCGGCGGGCGCTTCCTCTTGCGCCTCGGCGGTCACTGCCTCCTCTGCAGCAACGGTAGCCGGTGCAGCGCCCTCCTACGCTCTTGCGGCCACCACCTCTTCGACGGCGGGGGCTGCGGGTTCCGTGCTCTCTTGATGAGCAGGGGGCTGGCGCTCCAACTGCGCTATGAGTTCTTCAACGGTGGGGGCTGGGCTACGACTCCCAGCGGGCTCCCCCACTGTGTCCCACTCGCCTTCGTCGCCCTCCTCGACGGGCTCCGTTGGCGGCACCTCCTGCAAGCAAGGAAGATCAATCATCAACAAGAGAACTCGATAGATGGGTACTCGACTACACAAGTCAAGACAACTCACTCCTTGAGGTGTGGTCTCTGAGACCTTCAGCTTCTTCGTCACCCGCTTGCGGGCGGGGTTGCGTGGCTTCCATGGCGGCGCAGCCAGGCTAGCCTCCAGGCTAGCCGGCGGGTCTTGCACGAGGGGTACATGAGGCAAGCCGGGACGGCTAAACCTCGACCGCAGCTGGAAGCGGTCTTGCAGCGTCTCCTCGTCGTCGTCCTCCTCGGACGTGTCTTCTACGATGACGGTGTCATCGCCTTCGCCGACTTCCCGCGTTCCTTGGCCTTGGTCTTTCCTGCCTCCGGGATCTCGATTCCCTGAGGGGGCGGCTGCGGCTCGGAGACGAACCTCTTCAAGTCGTCCTGCAAGACACAAGACATCAGCGCGACTACTCACAAGCAACGACTACTCGACTAGGGGGTACGACTACTTACCTCCTTTGGCGGGCGCGAGGCGGAGTACTCCTGGACCGGACACGCCGTGTACGGTGGCATGTCCTTGAAGATGCGCGTCAACCTGTCAATGATGTCGTCGTCGTCGATCTCGCCTCCGGGCATCCGCGACGTGTCGTCGACGCCGGCGTACTCGAAGCCCAAGGTGTCGCGGGCCATCAGTGGCTGCACCCTTCGCTTCATAAAACTGAAGGCCACGTGCTCGGCCCTCAATCCAGCTTCTCTGAGCACCTTGATGCGTGCCAGCAGCTCGAGGAGCTGGATCCCCTCCTGCATCGTGGACTCTGTGTTCCACCAGTCTCGGTGTCTGGGCTGCCTTCCGCTCGGCATCGGCAAGCCGGGGTGGTGGTTCGTGATGTAGAACCATCTCGCCTTCCAATCCTGGTTGGAGTCGATGAGCTTGTACGCGAGGTACTGCTCGGCGGCGTCCTCCCGCATCTGGATGCCGGCTCTGCCTACTACTCGAGGATTGCTGGCGCTCGGCTGTGGCTTCACCCGAAAAAATTTTCGGAACAGGATCTAGTGGGGCTTGATCCCCAGGAACGCTTCGCAAAAGTGAATGAAGACGGCGGTATGGAATATACCATTGGGGTTGAGATTGACGTACTCGACGCCGTAGTACCCGAGAAGACCCTTGAAGAAGTCACTTGCAGGAAGTGCGAGTCCGCGCTCCGCGAAGCGCATGAACATCGGAATTTCATCCTCGCTCTTCTCCATGGGGTACGGGTCTCCGACGGCGGCCCTCCAACTGTCCATCTCCTTCTCACGGATGAACCCGCTGTTTAGGAGGGCCAGCAGATCCTCCGTCTTCATCTTCGACTTTTTTCACTAGCGGCTTGGATCTGGCCGTGGTGGAGACATCGGCGGCGCTGCCCCCGTGGCAGCCGCGACGACCTCGTCACTGCCCCTCTTCTTCCTAGCGGTCTTCGGGGACTTGGGTGGTGAAGTCTTCATTCTCCAAGTACACGGCGTCTTCACGCGCATTCGCTCGGGGGCTACTCTGGAAGCTCTGGATGCCGGCGCGCTTGGATCTACTGCGGCGGCGGCATGCGCTGGAACTGGATCTGGCTCAGATCTATTCAATATGGCTACAGTAGTGATGGGTGGAAAACCCATAGGGTTTTGATTTCTATTTATAGGCCAAAACGGCCCTCCAACGGCCGGACGGGTGAGTCCGCGCTCGGCTGACTCAACGGCCGCGCGTGACTCTTCGCATTCACCTCGGGGGCTCGGCTACTTCTACTCGACTGCCTGGGAAGCGACAAGACTCAGGATCATCTCAGGACACATTCTTCAAGATGACCCTTCAATTCGAGAGGAAGTACTCGACTCAAGGCTCGGGGGCTCCGTGCCACGTGTCCTTCGGTTTTTTCTCTCCGGATTTTTCTGGATTTTTTTGCCGAGACTTCAGATGGACCCTTAGCCAGAGCCTACAGCTCAACCTAAGGCTCGGGGGCTACTCCATATGGAGTGCAATTTCGCAATCGCACCTCCATATCAACTTCGGCTTCAAGACAAGGTGGGCATTTTTTGAAGACCTTCGAGGGCAGCACTCGAGGACGCTTGGGACTACTCGAGAAGACTTAAGGATTGCTCAAACATCAGCTGGAGTACATTCCAGCCTCGGTATGCTTCGACTACTCTTGAGGACTTTTGACTTGTAGTACTCGGGGACGCTTGAGGACTACTCGTTAAGGCCGTCAAGACTACTTGAAGCTATCCTTCTCGACTACAAAGTACTCGGGGGTTTGTCGTATGGACCTCCCTGGGCCCACTACCTCGGTGGGTACTAGGACCGACTACTCGGTGGGCCCCTGGGACTACCCTGCTTGCGTTACACGGCACCTGATGGCGTGGAGCACAAGGACTATGAAGGAGAAGTACTCGGTTAGGAAGCTGTACATGTCCTGCACTGTATGGAAGACTCATAGACGTACTCGACTAGTACTCTCTCCCTACTCCGACTTGTAACCCTGCCTCCCGGACTATATAACTCGAGGCAGGGACCTTTCTCTAGCATCTCATCCAATCCACGGATAACTATCCCAATCAATCCAGAGCTACGCAGCATACAGGACGTAGGGTATTACGCACCTCGCGGCCCGAACCTGTCTAAATTGTGTGCCACGTGTCTCTTCCTTCGAGTTACCGATCTCGGCGAGGCCACATTCATCTACTTCAGGTACTCCCCTTAGTAGGTTGCCGGTCTAAAACACCGACAGGTACTCCAGCTGATATTTGAGTAATCCTGAAGTCTTCTCGAGTAGTCCCATATGGAGTAGCCACCGAGCCTTAGGTTGAGTCGTAGACTCTGGTTGAGGGTTAATCTGAAGTTCTGGCAACATTATCCCGCAAAATTCAGAGAAAAAACCGAAGGACACGTGGCACGGAGCCCCCGAGCCTTGAGTCGAGTACTTCCTCTCGAATTGAAGGGTCATCATGTATGTAGAATGTGTCCTGAGTCGCTCTTGAACCTTGTTGCTTCCCAGGGAATTGATTAGATGTAGCCGAGCCCCCGAGATATGGTGCGTCGACTACTAGAAGTTGAAGGGTCAGGTGCTGCCACTGAGTCAGACGGCTTGAGACTTATCCGTCCGGCTGTTGAGGAACTGCCCGTTGACTTATAAATAGAAGCCGAAACCCTTAGGGTTTTTCACCCCACGCACTTGCAGCCATTCCGATCAGATCTTGCCTAGAATCCGCCGCTAGTGCACACTGCCACCTCATAGTAGATTGCGGATCCAAGCGCGCCGCCGCCGGAAGCCATCGCCTTCCAAGAGCTTGAAGACTGCCGGCGGGAAGAAGAGATCCCGAGAGGAAGCCGCCGGATCCGCCGCAGGGTCATCGCCGCCGGTGTCTCCACCGCGACCAAATCCCAACCAAGAGCGGAAAAAGTCGAAGGCGAAGACTGAGGACCTGCTGGCGCTGCTGAATAGTGGATTTCTTTGGGAGAAGGAAGTCGACATGTGGCGTGCCGCCGCGGGAGATCCGTACCCCATGGAGATGAATCCGGATGAGATCCCGATGTTCACGTGGTTCGCGGAGCGCGGGTTGGCTCTCCCAGCGAGCAACTTCATCAAGGGGCTCTTGGAGTACTTCGGCATCGAGTACCTCAACCTCAACCCCAACGGTATCTTCCACACCTCTGTCTTCGTCCACTTTTGTGAAGCTTTCCTGAGGATCAAACCCCACTATATACTCTTCTGGACCCGTTGACGCTGGATCTTGGAGTAGAGTAGTCCGAAGACTAGGGCCTGGACCCGGAGGCCGCTTACAGTGAAGTGGTTTTGGAGTAGTCGTGTAGACTTGAGCCCCTAGTGTAGTCGATAGACTAGGCGTAGAATCGACAGAGCTGGTCGATATTCCATGAGTTGTTGACGTCTTCGCCTTCGATCGTCTGGAGGCGATAGAAGCCCGGTCCATTCACCTTTGCAACTGTGAAGGGACCTTCCCAGGGCGAGCTGAGCTTGTGTAGTCCCTCCATGTTCTAGATGCGTCAGAGGACGAGATCTCTAGTGCTGAAGGAGTGTTCCTTGATGTTGCGATCATGGTAGCGTCGGATACCCTCGAGGTACCTTGCTGATTGGACGAGGGCAGCGCAGCGAGCTTCTTTGAGTCCATCGATGTCAACTCATCTGCTGTCTTCAGATATGTCTTCGTCATATTGCTCTACTGCTGGTGAGTCCCACATGACATCAGCAGGGAGGATTGCTTCGGAGCCGTAGACCAGGAAGTATGCCGACTGTCCTGTTGGCTTAGAGGGTTGAGTGCGTAGCCCCCAGAGCGCATTGGGTAGTTCCTTGATCCACTTGCCTCCTTTGGTGTTGGCAACGTCGTGTAGGCGCTTCTTGAGAGCGTCGAGCACCATCCCATTGGCGCACTCGACTTGTCCGTTGGCCCGAGGATGGGCAACTGAGACGTATCGAACGTCGATCCTGCTGTTCTCGCAGTACTCCTAGAACTGTTGATTGTTGAAATTGGAGCCCAGGTCTGTGATGATGCGGTGGGGTAGTCCGTAGCGATGCACGAGTTCACCCAGGAAGTCGAGTACTCTGTCGGCCTTGGGGCATGTCACCGGCTTAACCTCGATCCATTTGGTGAACTTGTCGACGGCCACCAGTACTCTGTTGAATCCACCTGGCATAGTTGGGAGTGGCCCAATCATGTCGAGCCCCCAGCAGGCGAAGGGCCAGGTTGGTGGTATGGTGACTAGCTTGTAGGCCGGGACGTGTTGTTGCTTGGCGAAGTATTGGCACCCTTGGCACCTTCTAACGAGTTCTTCGGCATCGCCCAGAGCTGTGGGCCAATAGAAAGCTCGTCGGAAGGCCTTGCTGACCAGCGTGCGAGAGGACGCGTGGTTGCTGCAGACGCCTTTGTCGATCTCCTCCAAGATGCCCTTGCCTTCTTCTCGGGGAACGCACATCATGAGTACTCCAGAAGATGCACCCCGCCTGTAGAGCTTGTCGCCGACTAGGACGTAGGACTTGGCGCGGCGGATGAGTTGCTCGGCCAAGTTCTTGTCCGAGGGAACCTTCTGCTCGCGGAGATAGTCGATGAAAGGTTGCCTCCAGTCCACGTTGATCATCATGACCTCTTGGCCAGCCGAAGGATGTGCTGGATCAGTGGCCGGTGGCGCCGGCTCCGGGATGGATGGCGCGTGAAGCTCGTGGACGAAGACACCCGCTGGTACTGGAGCGCGAGTAGAACCAAGCTTCGACAGGACATCCGCTGCAACATTATTGTCGCGGATGACATGGTGCAGCTCGAGACTGTAGAACTTGTTCTCGAGCTTGCGGACTTCTAGGCAGTAGGCGTCCATGTTCTCCTTGTTGCGGTCCCAGGACTTGTTGACTTGGTTGATGACCACTGCGGAGTCGCCATAGACTAGTAGCCGCTTGATGCCCAAGGGAAGCCGCGAGGCGCAGCCCGTGTAGCCGAGCTTCGTACTCGGCTTCGTTGTTTGAGACCTTCCAGAAGATCTGCAGGACGTACTTGAGTTGTTCGCCCGTTGGAGAGATCAAGAGTACCCCTGCACCTGCGCCTTCGAGCTTGAGCGAGCCGTCGAAGTACATAAGCCAGTGCTCTAGGCGCTCAATCGGAGTAGGTAGTTGATTCTCCCGCCACTCCGCCATGAAGTCGACTAGCGCCTGCAACTTGATGGCTGTGCGTGGCTTGAAGTCGATGTTGAGGGCGCCGAGTTCGACTACCCACTTGGAGATTCTTCCAGTAGCATCTTGGTTCCGCAAGATGTCGCCGAGCGGGTAGTCGGTGACGACGGAGATCGAGTACTCCTGGAAGTAGTGTCGTAGCTTCCGCGAGGTAATGAGCACTATGTACAGTAGCTTCTGTACGGGTTGATAGCGTGCCTTGGATTCTGACAGGACCTCGCTGACGAAGTAGACTGGTCGCTGGACCGGGTAGGCGTGGCCGTCTTCCTGCCGCTTGACAATGATGGCAGTACTGACCACGTGAGTAGTTGCAGCAAGGTAGAGCAGTAGCTACTCACCTCTGCGAGGAGCCGTAAGGACTGGTGGCTTTGATAGGAAGTCCTTGAGCTAGGCAAGGGCTTGGCCTGCCTCTGGAGTCCACATGAACTTCTCTTGATGTTTGAGTAGTTTGAAGAAGGGGAGCACCATGTTCTCCAAGCTTCGAGATGAATTTGTTCAGAGCCGCCATGCACCCGGTTAGCTTCTGCACGTCTTTGATGCACGTGGGAGCTTTCATGCACGTGATGACGGAGATCTTCTCGGGGTTGGCTTCGATACCGTGGTGGCTGATGATGAAGCCGAGTAGTTTTCCCGATGGTACGCCGAAGACGCACTTGTTCGGGTTGAGCTTTTAGTGGTACTCTCGCAGGGATGAGAAAATCTCTTCAAGATCGGCGATGAGCTTGTTGGAGTTTCTGGTCTTAATGACCACGTCATCCACATAGGCTTCGATGTTCTTGTTTAGTTGCCTCTTGAAACAGGCCTGGATAGCTCGTTGGTAGGTAGCGCCGGCGTTCTTCAACCCGAAGGACATGGTCATGTAGCAGTACGCGCCAAACAGGGTGATGAATGCGGTCTTTTCCTGGTCTTCTTCCTTGATTATGATCTGGTGATACCAGAGTAGCAGTCGAGGAAGCAGAGCAGGTCGCGGACCACCGTGGAGTCGATGACTTGATCAATCTGCGGCAACCCGAAGGGGTCCTTAGGGCAGTGCTTGTTGAGGCCGGTGTAGTCGACGCACATCCTCCACTCGTTCGAGTTCTTCTTGCGGACGAGGACGGGGTTGGCGAGCCACTCAGGATGGAAGACTTCTCTGATGAAGCCAGCCGCGAGTAGTTTGGCGAGTTCCTTCTTGATGGCATCCCATATGTCATCGGCGAAACGGCGGAGGTGTTGTCGCTTCGGGGTAGCTTTAGGATCGACATTGAGTGAATCCTCAATCAGCTCCCTAGGCACCCCTGGCATGTCCGCTGGTTTCCACGCGAAGATGTCTCGGTTAGACCGGAGGAAGTTGATGAGCGCGTCTTCCTATTTCGGGTCGAGGCCCGCCCCGATGGTGGTGGTCTTGCTGCTGTCGCCTGTCCCAAGGTCAATTGTCTTGACTAGAACTTCCTCAGCAGGCTGAGGCTTGTTGGCTTTGTCCGACTTCTCTGGGATGTCGAGTTCACTTGGGGAAAGCTTCTTGGATGCAGCGTAGATCTCCATCATTGTGTTGGGTACTTGATTCGTAGCTGCGAGTTCCACAGCTTCTGTGTCGCAGTCGAAGGATATCTTCAAGTCCCCTTGCAGCGAGAGTACACTAGCCGGACTTGGCATCTTGAGTACCAAGTAGGTGTAGTGGAGTACTGCCATGAACTTGGCGATAGCTGGTCTGCTGAGGATGGCATGGTAGGACGTCTCGAAGTCCGCGACTTTGAACTTGACGTACTCGGTACGGTAGTTGTCCCTTGTTTCCCCGAAGGTAACTGGCAGAACCACTGAGCCCAGTGGGATAGCCGTGTTCTCGGGGACAATGCCGTAGAAAGGTGAGGTGCTCTTGGTGAGCATGTGGGTGATGTCGAGCTTCATCTTCTTCAAGGTCTTGGTGAAAAGGACATTTATCCCGCTTCCACCGTCGATGAGGACCTTGTTGAGTTTGGACTCGCGACCACTGGCTTCAGGACGAGTGGAAACTGTTCTAGTTCAGAATAGCTCGTCCATTGATCCGCGAGGGAGAAGGTGATGGGTACCTCCGACCACCGGAGAGGGGTCGGGACCACTGGTTCAATGCTCATGACTTCTCGACGAGTAGCTTTCTGAGCCCGTCGGTTGGGTAGTTTGTCGAAGAGGACGTTCACCGTCTTGTCGGGTTCCTTGAAGTTGCCATTGCCCTCGTCAGCCTTCTTCTTGCCTTTCTTGTCGTGAGGGTGCCGTGGTTCTGGAGTGTCCTTGAGTGCTCGCCGGAGTTGGTAGCACTGCTCGGTGGTGTGGTTGCCGTCCAGATGCCACGGGCACTTCTCTTTCAGCAAGTCTTTGAAGTCGCCGGAGGTCTTCTTCGAGTTGTCTTTCGCAGGGCACTGGATAGCCGCGACAGTGTTGTCTGGCTTGCGCTTGCGATTGGGACCCAAGTAGTTGCTGTTGCAACCGCCTTGGTTCCCGTTGTTGTTGTTGTTGTTGCCGCCCGTGTTCTGTTTGCTCTTGCCACTGATGGCATCGTACTTGGTGTTAGCCTTGTCTTCTTCATCAGCCCAGGAGGTGATCATATCCTTGAGGTGGGTGATGGAGCTCGGGCAGCGATGACCGAAGTCTTCGAAGGTGCGACGGTGGTAGAGACCATCTTCAACGAGGTCGATGACCTTGTCAGAGACATCAACTACGGTGGCGCACTTGTCGAAAAAAGTGTCGCATGTACTTGTGAAGGGTCTCGCCCTGTTCCTACTTTATCATTGCCAGATCCATGCGAGTACCCGAGCGGCCCACAGCGCCCGCGAAGTTGCTGGTGAACTGTTCCTTCAGCTAGTCCCACTTGTCGATCGAGTACTTCTCGAATCGAGCCATGTAAGCGGGGCTTGGTCCAGACAGAAGGGGAAGTAGAGGCACTTCGGGTCGTTGTTGCTACCAGCATTCTCAATGGAGAGGGCGTAGCATCTGAGCCACTGTACTTGATCCTGCTTTGCGTCGTACTTGGTGATCCCAGAGGCTTGAATTTCTCCATGAGAAGTAGGTTGTGAAGCCATGCAGAGAAGGCGGGGAAGCCATCGTTGTCGCCTGCCGTGGAGGATTTCTTGCGCCGAAGTTCTTCGATCTTCTGGCGGGCGTCGAAGCCGCCACGTGAAGCTCCGGAGGCGTGGCTGTTCGCGTGGCCTCAGCCACCGCGGTCGCCTCCGGCCCCGGCTCTCCTCCAGCCCCATGGTTGGAGCTCCCGCTGTCACTGCCTCCACCGCCAGGATCACGATGGGGGATGATCTCCTGGTCGCCGCCGGCGCTGTTGCCACCATGAGAGGGTCCACCGGCTGTTGCCTGAGTACGGTTGGGGTTAGCTGGTAGCTCCGCTCGAGTACGGTTGTGACCGATGTCCGCACTACGGCTTGTGCCTTCGTTGTCTTGCTGGCGGTTCCTGACGGGGGGCACTTGAGTGACCCTGTTGTCGACTCGCATGAAGTAGGCGTCCTCCGCGAGCTTGGCGATGACTTCTCTCGTGCGCATCCCCTAAGCCTGACGTGCTATCGCAGTGATAGACATGAGGCATTGCTCTCGGGTACTGTGCACCTGGCTCTCGACTTGGTCCAGGGCTTCCACGAGGTTCCGAATGGGAAGGGACTCGCGGAGACGTCGGTGCCGTTCGTTTCGCTTTCTGTTGCGTTCACGTCGAGCGTCCCTGTTGGCGTCGGTCTCGTCGGCGGGCGTGTTGGCGGACAACTCGTCCGCTGAAATATCCTTGAGATATCGGTCAAGGACTGTCCCTGAGGGCCCTGGCGTCTCGTTGGTAGTCATGGAGACTTGCCGATCAGGAGAGCCAAGGCTGGAGACACTGGTTGCCACCTCTGTCGGAGTGTGCTCCTGTGCTGGGGCAAGCGGTGTTCCCTCCTGGAAGGGAAGTGAGTCGAGATAGGCGACGCAGCATGAGTTCCCTCCTGTCAGGTCTGCGGGCTTGCGGTCTGGCTAGTAGACGAATCTCTCGGCGGGTGTAGATGTTATAACCAGGCCGAAAGCTGGTCTTGACAGGGGTTGCTCTGTAGTATTGTTCTCGGGCTCGGGCTCGTCAGGGTCCGACTCGAAGTCGAACTTGTAGGAGGGGTCCGAGTAGAAGCCGGATAGAGGGTTGGAGTCCGAGTTGTAGCCGGGGACGGTGTTGGAGTCCGAGTCGTACTCGGGTACGATCTCCTTGACGGTCCGGCGCGCAGTGGGTGCCTTCGCGTGGGCCCTGCTGACGTTGCGAGGGCCGCGTGTGAAGTGCTCACGGAGTGGGGAGGCCGCACGTGATGGCTGGATAGCCGACTCGCATACGATAGCCCACAGGGACGTCGAATTCGAGTTGGAGTCGGACCCAAGCTCGAAGTCGACGTGTTGGTTGTAGAGCGAAATTTCGCCGAACTTTCCGGCGAGATTGCCCGTGACTACTTCGGAAAGCGTCATGAGCCCAGTCTCCGGGTTGGGCGGCATGGTGAGGCGGCGCTGGAAGGATCCGGCGCCGTCAGCAGTGCAAACCCAGGAGCCGAAGACGAAGGTGTCGCCGCGGTTGAAGGCGACAGTTGGCTTGATGAAGATGGAAGCCGTCGAGTTCGCCATATGATCTTCGGCGAGATCCCCTACCTGGCACGCCAGCTGTCAGTGTTTTAGACCGGCAACCTACCAAGGGGAGTACCCGAGGTAGATGAATGTGGCCTCGCCGAGATCGGTAACTCGATGGAAGAGACACGTGGCACACGATTTAGACAGGTTTGGGCCGCGAGATCCGTAATACCCTACGTCCTGTATGCTGGGTAGCTCTGGATTGATTGCATGTGATTGCAAGATGATGCGTAATCTCCAAGAGAAGGGTCGCTGCCTCGCCTTATATAGTTTGGGAGGCTGGGTTACAGGTCGGTTTAGGGAGAGAGTACTAGTCGTGTACGTCTAGGAGTCCTCTATACAGTACATGGTATGTATAGCTTCCTATCCGAGTACTTCTCCACAGTAGTCCTTGCACCTCACGCCATTAGGTTCCGTGCGACACAAGTCGGGTAGTCCCAGGGGCCCACCGAGTAGTCGGTCCTGGTACCCACCAAGGTAGTGGGCCCAGGGAGGTCCATACGACAGCTATCACATCTAGGGGCAGATAATGGTACAGAACCAGGTTCCAACAAACCCCAGCATAAGATTGGTCGACCTATATATGTCACTCCTATCAAGAAGAATCCTGATGCACACATTGATCTACCAAGGACTATGAAGGATCGAAGCGAAGAATGGAGAAATCACAGTGATAGAAGAATGGATAAGTTATAAGTGGGACCAAACTATATATTCCTATAAAAGTCCAATGAGCTATGGAGAATAGAAGGGCATGATAATACCCACATGAGCCTTTGTTTCTTGCTAACTTTTCTCGAACCTCGGGACGAGATTCTTTTTAAGGGGGGTAGAGTTGTCATACCCAAAAATTTCCAATTTCAGGATGTCAATGGAGAGAATAATTAAATAACAATTTTCTCATAATTTTAAAATTTTTGCAACATTTATTTTTATTTATAGGAAATATAGTATACGAAAAATCCTTTGTTTGATTTTCCGAATTAAAATAAAGTTGAGAGTGTTGCATTCATGTCAATGCATCTTGGTGCTTCTTGAGTGCAAAGGGTTTCAAAAATGCGTTTAGGAGCTGTCCTAATCCTTCTGAGAATTTTACGGATTTTTCTGGAATTTATTCTCATTTTCCTTGAGCTATTTCTATTTATTAGAAGGCTCTAAAATCTTTTTCATGAGCTCCAAATGCTTTATTTGGATTGTTCATGTCTTAATCTATCTCTAGGAATTTTCCTGGAATTTTTGGGATTTTTTGAGTATATTTAGTGCTTTAAATGAATTACCGGAGTTTCTCTGGAATTCTTCTATACTGAAAATTTATTTCAGAAAAATTAAAAAAGGAAAATCTATCCTACCGGATTGGGCCAAGCCCGTGGGCCTGACCCAACCCGCTCCGGCCCGGCCCGCCCGGCCCGGCGGGGCCCATCCGGCCCGCCGGCCGGGGACCGAGGCCGCCATGGACGGCCGGGACCGCGCCGCCGCCTAACCCGCCCGCGCCCCTATAAAATCATGCCGCGCACCCCCCTCGCACGCCATGCACCGCCGCCTCTCGCCCCCGCCCCCGCACGCCGCCGGAAGCCAGGGCTGTGCCACCGCCGGACCTGCTAGTGACCGAGCTCGCGCCGCCGGCGTTGACTGCGGATTCCGACCGCCTCCCTTCGTCTCAGTCGTAGGTGAGCACGTCCCTAGGATCCCCTCGATCTCCTCTTCCTTCTCCCTGCCTTGGTCGAGCCCGTGGTCGCTCCGAACACCGGCGCCGCCGACGGCCTGAATTCCTTGTCCACCGGTGACCAGAGGTAGAAGATGAGGCCGCCGGTTTTACACATAACCCCGTGAGGAAAGCCATAATACCTTTTTTGAAAACTCCCTCATAAAAATAGATTCATGCATCCAAAACCAACCAGCACCTTTTTATAGATCTAACCCTGTATTTTATTCTTTTCATGAGCACTGTTTCTTGTGTCTCGAGTTTCTTCTCAGCTAGCCCCTGAAGTCTATAGTTAATCACGAATAAGTCCTCGAATCTTGTTTATCCCGTAAAATCTTCGTTTTAGCTCCGTTTTAATCCGTTCAAGTTGCGTTAGGTTCATAATAATGTAAAGCACGCGTTAGTGGTGTGTTTTCACCATGTTTTGTTTTCTGAAAATAAAATTAATATTAATTTTGATTAATGACTAGTTATACATGCCTTTTATGAATAAAAGTAATATAGATCTACAAATAAAAGTAATTTGATTAATGTTTCTATCACATGTTTTGTACATAAAAGTTAATTAGATCTTTATCTCGGTTTTCGTAAACTAAATGTTAATTTGTTTAGTAGTTAATGAATCTTTTCTAATTAAAATTTGATTAGGCTTTTACATTGGCTTTTAGAATAAATATTAATTTGATTAATGTCAGTTCCATAATGTTTTTAATAATAATATGATCTACTCGAATTACACAGTTCGTTGAGATTTTTCATATAGTTTAGTTTTTCGAAATTAAATGTTTAATTGGTTAATTCATATATAAATCTTTATAAATAAAACATGACTAGTTATTTACACCGACTTTGCAAATAAAATCTAATTTGCATTAAATCCAACTTAGGGTATTTTCTTTATGAAATATCCTTTGCATATTTTTGCTAATTAAAATAAACCTAAGCTTATAATCTTGTTCTCTCATATATGCAAGTCGTTTGATAGGCGTTCTTTATCAAGCTCTGTCTCAGTGTGACTCTGTTGTAGAGCTAGCCCTCTTTTAAGCTCCATATCTTTCCAATCCTAGTATATGCCATCCTATCATAATTGTCTTTTATGTAAGACAACTACACTCTTTTAGTTCTTTGATCCAATTTTGTGCAGCTACCTTTCTTAGAATCAGTGTCTCTGTCATCTAGCTTTTCTTTCTTCATCCTAGTTCTCTTCGTAGACTAGTTTTCCTAAACTTGGCCTAAGGTGAGTGTGCGTTATAGTTCGCTTCTACCGTTCTCGTTCGTTTCACCTTAACTTGTATGTTAGCATGTGGATCACCTGTTATTTATTTTAATACTAAAGATGCATGTTAATCTTGACTAATTCTTATTCCAAAGCTTTTGATAAGTAAATAGTGATTAGGTTCTAATCCGGTTTTCTTTAATCATGATGTAATTGGTTAATCCCTATTCATAACTAGTTTTTCTAAATAAAAGATGTTAGAGTTAAACATCAGTTTTTGTAATAAAGTTAATATGCCTAATGACATCATAAATGCCTTTCAATATTCAATATGTTTAGTTGAACACATGACATAAAGTTACTCGCCTAGATATCTTATACTTGCTTTATCTTTCTAAAGTAATTGTTAATTTGACATAACTTCCACTCGAATGTTATAAATAAAATATGATTAGGTTTATCGTGATTTCTTTAATTAAATGTTACTTGTTTAATGGTAACATAGAGTATTTCTCTGAAATATTCTTTCACATGATTTCTTAATTAAAATATGCCAAGTGCAGTCTCTTGTTGTCTAGTAATGATCTCACGATAGTTTCAAGCTTATTTATGTTTTCAGCGTTTCTTGCGCTTGTGTAACCAATAGAATCGAGCTCTATCTCAATGAGATCTTTCCGGTCCTTGCTCAATCTTCCGCAATCATCTCTTCAAAGTTAACCAAGCCTTTCCCTTGCAAGCATACTTTGCGTTCTTTAGTGATCCCTTAGTGCGTTCTTTTAAAGCTCTCTTTTGATTGGTGTATTGTTCTTAGTTTTGCTTGTTTGTTTGCTTTGTATACTTGTGCCCGATGATTGATGCGAGTAGAACAAACGTGGTTCAAGAGCTTTGAAGAGAAAGAAGGTGAAGACATTCTTAGCATCATTACTTTGGTTAAAGGCAAGTGTGTCCTTGTTCTTTTGTCCCAATAACTTTATTAATCACTATTGCATGTGCCTTGCATTAATTTTGATGGGTTCCTATTGAGGATGACTAGCCTCATTTGACCATTATCTTGAACCTGGTTTTAAATTAATATTTATGGTAGATGTTGCTTAGTTTGCTCAACTGGGTTGGTAATAATCAACATGATTATCTATTTATGCTCTGTGTTCCTTTATGATAATTTTAATATAAGATCACTGTGCATTAATCGGAACATGGAGAACCACCCAGGAAAACAGTACAACCACAAGAACTAAACGGGCACTGGCCTTGGCTGAATAATTAGGAACTTCAGCTTGGGGTGATCTTACACGATAACGACAAGGGATCGGTGGTACTACGGGGTATGGACTCGCTCTATCAGGGGGTTGGGTGAGTTATTATTTTTATGGTGGGGTATCGACCTGCTAGGGGACTTTATACCTTGCTAACTGATCCGAACTTTGTGGGTCACAACTTGTTGGAGAACCTTTGTAAAGGCCTTGTAGCGTCCCTATGCAACCACACCTCGGTAGTGTGGTGAAAGTGTACAACCTCTGCAGAGTGTAAAACTAACCGATTAGCCATGCTCACGGTCAAGAGCGGCCTGGACCCTCACATGATTAATTGAACTTGAAGATGGACTTAAATCGTGGTTTCTGGTTATCCTAGCCATATGCTTATGGCGTTTCTCTTATCTTTATGCTTGATGTGGGTTGGTATATACTTATACTTTATTAGTATTCAGGTGCTAATAAAACTTGACCAACTAAAATGCTAAATTCTCATAGCCCAGTCCACTATAAAGCGTTTGCATTCATACTTTCCCCCACACTTGCAGAGTACGACAAGTGCTCACCCTAGCTATAAACAATGTTGCCCAGAAAGAGGAAGATGCTATGAAGTCGTTGTGACGATGTTGCTGGTACTAGGCGTACGCAACTCCCAGTCGACTGCCTGTGAAGTTTGGTGCCTTCGTTTCCATGATTAAGCGTAAACTCTGATAATCTCCCTTTTTCTTTCGTGATATTGTTTCTTCTGTTCACTTATGTCAACTATATGCATGAAAATTGATCCTGGCATGCATATAGTTATGCACTTGGTTTTCTTTGAAAAACAGGTGTGACGACCTCATGGTTTATACACCCCTCTACCTATTCCTAGTGTACCATGGGAAGACATTTCTATGGATCTTGTTCTCGGTTTACCTCGAACTAAGAGGGCGAGAGATTCAATATTTGTTGTGGTTGATCGCTTTAGCAAAATGGCTCATTTTATTCCTTGTCATAAGAGCGATGATGCTCATAGCCCAGTCCACTATAAAGCCTTTGCATTCATACTTTCCCCCACACTTGAAGAGTACGACAAGTGCTCACCCTGGCTATAAACAATGTTGCCCAGAAAGTGGAAGATGCTATGAAGTCATTATGACGATGTTGCTGGTGCTAGGCCTACGCAACTCCCAGTCGACTGCCTGTGAAGTTTGGTGCCTTCGTTTCCATGATTAAGTGTAAACTCTGATAATCTCCCTTTTTCTTTCGTGATATTGTTTCTTCTGTTCACTTATGTCAACTATATGCATGAAAATTGATCCTGGCATGCATATAGTTATGCACTTGGTTTTCTTTGAAAAAACAGGTGTGACGCCCTCATGGTTTATACACCCCTCTACCTATTCTTAGTGTACCATGGGAAGACATTTCTATGGATTTTGTTCTCGGTTTACCTCGAACTAAGAGGAAGAGAGATTCAATATTTGTTGTGGTTGATCGCTTTAGTAAAATGGCTCATTTTATTCCTTGTCATAAGAGTGATGATGCTTCACACATTGCTGAATTATTTTTCAGTGAAATTGAGCGCTTACATGGTGTGCCACAAACTATTGTGTCTGATCGTGACACCAAATTTTTGAGCTACTTTTGGAAGACCTTGTGGGGAAAACTTGGGACAAGATTGTTGTTCTCCACAACTTGTCACTCACAAACTGATGGGCAAACTGAAGTTGTGAACCGCACCTTGTCAACATTGTTGCGGGCTGTCCTCAAGAAGAACTTGAAACTTTGGGAGGAAAGCTTTCCTCATGTGGAGTTCGTGTACAATAGGGTGGTACATTCAACCACAAAATTTAGTCCCTTTGAAATCGAATATGGCTTCAAACCTGATGCTCCCATCGATCTATTGCCTTTACCTATGCAGGAACGTGTGAACTTCAATGCAAGCAAGTGTGCTGAATTTGTCAAGACACTCCATGAACGAGCAAAATCTAATATTGAGAATATGACCAAGATGTATGAGAAGCATGTCAACAAGGGTCGCAAAAACATTGTGTTTGAACAAGGAGACTTGGTTTGGGTGCACCTACGCAACGATCGATTCCCAGTCCAATGCAAGAACAAGCTGCAGCCACGTGCTGATGGACCATTCAAAGTGCTTCGCAAGATCAATGTCGATGCATATGAAATTGATCTTCCAAGTACATATGGTGCTAGCACAAGTTTCAACGTCGCCGACCTTTCTCCATTCTCTGGGGTGGAAGAGTCGAGGACGACTCCTTTTCAAGAGGGGGAGGATGATGTGGACATCCCAAGAGTTACACAAGTGGATGAAGACAACACACCAATAAATATTAACTATGGACCAATTACACGAAGTAGTGCCAAGAAACTACAACAAGAGGTGAACTCTCTCCTATCTGAAATTAACTTTAACATATCTGAGAATGTTATACTACCTAAATGTTCTACATTGGTTGTACTTAGGTATATATGTGAGAGGGGTGCTGCAGCTATACATGGAGATGAGGCAAAGAAGAAGAACCATGTGGATCAGTTAGGACCAAGGATGAACCAGCAAGTTCAGTTCGGACAAGTTCGACAGATCAGTTTGGACAGTCAGTTCGGACATGTTCGGACCTGCATAATGATTTGATCATAACTCTTAAATCCCAATAGCTATGGAGCTGAATGAGTACTTCATCGAACCGTCTTGAAGTCTATTTTCCAATGCAGGAAACCTAATGTCCATTGGACGTACCAATAAAAAGTTATGACTGATTTAGTGGAGGCTGCACAGAATGTTAACAGCCACGCGAGTCCACCTCGAGAGTTGATTTCTGGGTAGCCTTTTCACATGCTTGGCCTCTTCATTTCCATCTCAAATTCACACCCAACTAGGAGGGTTGTTCCAAGTATAAATACCCCCCTATGTAATACTAGAAAACTAAGTTTTGTTTATTGAGAATAGACATCCACATATGGTTTTCTTGCAGCCGAGCTGCTGAGTGTCTTGCACACCTTTGTTCTTCCTTGTTATTTTTGGAGTTGTGAAGAGATCCCTCTGGGATCCCCTACTTCGTGCTCTACGGATTCCAGCTTTGCTGCATCATATTGTGTGGATTAGTTCCGGCTTGTGGTTCTGCAGTCGTTTGGAGATCGAGTCGAAGTCTTCACAGTTTCGGTAACTTCTCCTCAACGCTTGGTCACATCCATCCTTTGTCAGGTATAAAGCATTTACCCGCTGCTTGCAGCAATTTATCTTGTTATGAAACCTACTGTCGTGAAGATCGGGCCATCCCGAGGACCTTTGTTGCAACGGTCCCTATCATTTCTTGAAGTGTTTGATGAACTTATCACGAAAGTCTCCTCTTTAACATTAATTTGCTACGTCAACAACAAACTCCAAAATCGACATGGAAGTGTGAACTTTTTACATCATTAGTATGCCTAGTGGTGGGTTAGTTGCAAATCATAATTGAAACCAATGTATAACAAGTACTCTAGGTTGACGAAAATTCACCGCTACATCTCCCCATGCTTAAACCTTGCTCGTCCTTGAGTAAGTAAACTGATTCTTGGCTAAGTATTGCAGGTGCAGGTTGCGGCTTGACTGGTGTTGGTGCAGGTGAAGAACAAGCGCGAAAGGTCGTCGCCTGTGAGGCCTCCAGGTGTGGAGAAGACAAGTAGGCTTCGTTCGAGGGACCCGGTGGCCAGCGGGGTCAAGTGCGGGCCGCATGGTGGCATGAACAGCAAGATGAAGTCGTGGACAGTTTCTTGGTTGAGCCTCAAAACCAAGGTCGAGCCGGGACTACGTGGGAGCCGAGTCATGAGTGGAGATTGGCAGAGGCTACACCGAGTTCGCGGGGTTTCCGGTGGTTCACCAGAAAACCACTGGGTTCCTTGGTTGATCCACAAATCCAAGACCGGAGAACCGAAGCCAAGACCGGTGTGCGACGACGCAGTCCGGAATCTTCGAAGCGGAGGACACGCGTCGGGATCGCATGGCTTGCGTCGAGGCTACGCAGGGTGCGGTCGCCGGGCATCCGTCTGATGGTGAAGACATCAAGAATTCCAAATCCGCCCTTGAGGGGCTTGTATCCCTAGTTAGTAGAGAAGGGCATTTTAGACATTCGGTTGCCTCCATATAACCCAAGAGGTGAGAGGATGGCAGCCAACTCTTGGAACTCTAGCTCATTAGTTTTCCTATTTTTCACCTATTTTCCTTAGGTTTTCTCTAGGACTAGCAAGAGAGCTTCACGGAGAGATCTTGTAGAGAGGGATGGATGATCGGGCGGCTTGCTAGACCTTGTACGAACCTTTGTTTCATGTATAGATGATTCGGCGTGGTTCCTCAAGGTTTGGATGTGTTTTCCCCGGTTGTTCTTGGTGGTGATTTTCGGAGCCCTCTCTCGGTGATTTATTTGGGTTGTTTTCGGGGCCTTTCTTTTGGGGATCTGATGGGGGAAATTTGTGGGAACCCTTCA
Source organism: Cenchrus americanus (assembly GCA_947561735.1). Taxonomy (NCBI): domain Eukaryota; kingdom Viridiplantae; phylum Streptophyta; class Magnoliopsida; order Poales; family Poaceae; genus Cenchrus; species Cenchrus americanus. The sequence goes on along the minus strand of OX387242.1, from coordinate 154,594,392 downwards.
TGGTTCTTTGGGCTGTGATTCCCCTCCCAAAGCCGTGAGTAAAGGTGCTCGATTTTGGGGTTTCTTGAGTTCTTGGGTTGGAAGTGCTCTCAGCGGGATTTCTTCGATTCCTCCTTTTTTGAACGAGTTTTTGTGGGATTAAACTTGGCTATGGACTCCTCATGAGGTGTTCTTGATATCCCCAAAGTCTTGTTCAAGTCCGTGGAGCGATTCGGGAGATCGAGATTTGGATTTGGGGGGAGTTGACTGCGGGTGCCGTTCATCCCGAGTCGCCTGTGCTACACCGGTCCGACCGGTGCTCTTGACCGATCCGACCGGTGCGAGCCCTTGTGGGTTTTTGCTCGGGTGAACGTCTTGGTGTGTTCGTTGTTGTCCCGTGGTGCCGCCGTTTCGAGTTTGGGTCCGTTTGGTGGTCGGTTGGCCCGTTTGGTGTCTTGGGGGCTTTCGGGCCGCCATCGGTCCGACCGGTGTGTCTCACCTGTCTGACCAGTGTAGAGCCACTTAGTGGAAGTTGCTCAGTTTCACCTGCAGGGACCGGTCTGACCGGTGGTGCTCACCGGTCTGACCGGTGTGGGTCTGTAGACTCGAGTTTTGGTTTTCCGCTGCGTTTCTCGGGTCGGATGGTGGTGTGTTGGTTCCTAGGTCCAGTGGCACTCCAGTGGCTACGTGGGCTTGACCAACCTTGGTAGTGAGTCGGAGACGTGTGTTGGAAGCCGTGTTCATCTTGTTGGAGTTTCCATCTCCTTCGAGAAGAATTTTTATCGGCTCCCATTCACTCCCCCCCCTCTCTGGTTCGCCGTATCGGTCCTTCACCGAATCATGAGTGGAGATTGGCGGAGGCTACACCGAGTTCGCGGGGTTTGCAGTGGTTCACCAGAAAACCACTGGGTTACTCTGTTGAGCCACAAAACCGATGCCGAAGACTCGACGAGGGGTTGCGGCCACCCAGGCCGGTTCAACCGCCCAGGAGGGGCGGTCAGACCGCCTGGGGCCGGTCAGATCTCCCGGGCTGTTCTAACCGCCCAGGGGGGGCGGTTTGACCGCCCTGGCCGCCGGCGCCGAGAAGCTTCGAAGCGGAGGACACACGTCGGGATCGCAAGGCTTGCGTCGAGGCTAAGCAGGTTGCGGTCGCCGGGCATCCGTCCGATGGTGAAGACATGAAGACTTCCAAATCCGCCCTCGAGGGGCATGTATCCCTAGTTATTAGTGAAGGGTAGTTTAGTCTTTTGGGTGCCTCCATATATACTCATTGAATGGGTGGATGGCAGCCAACTCTTGGAACCCTAGCTCATTTTGTTTTTCTATTTTCGTTCTCCATTTTCCATAGGTTTTTAGAGGACTAGCTTGAGAGCTTCATGTGAGATCTAGAGAGAGGGATGGATGTTTGGGTGGCAAGCTAGACCTTGTACGAACCTTTCATGGCATGTATAGAAGGTTTGGCGTTGTTCATCATGGTGGTTTTCCCGTCTCTTTTGTGTTGATTTTCGGAGCTCTTTGTTGGCGGAGTTTTGAGGACTATTTCTTGGGGTTTTTGGTGGGTGTCACATATGAGGTTCTTGTGCCTCTTTGACTGGTGACTTTGCCCCCAAATCTCCTTTGAATCGGACTCGATTTGGTGGTTTCTCGAGTTGGGCGAGTTCTTGACCTAGAGAAGCGATTTCTTCGATTCCTCTTGATTGTGAGCGTTTCGGGTCGATTCCTTTGAGGTAGAGGTTGCCCAGGAGGTAACCCAGCTATTCCCGAAGTTTTGCTGCAATCCGTGGAGGGATTCGGGAGATCGGGCGTGAGGAAGTTGAGGTTTGACTCGCGGGTTCGTTTTCTGGAAGGGGCGGTCTAAGCGCTTGCAGGGGGCGGTCTAACCACCCTGGGTGTTTCCAGGTCGAAGTTTTGTTTCGCCGGATTTTCCTCTATGAGTTTGTTCGCCTTGATCAGAGGAGCGTCTGGGTGAAATTTGGGGTCGTTCTTGTGCTGTTTGCTAGGTGTTCTTGGTTGGAGTTCGTTGGCCGGGTACGGGAGGTTAGGACCGCCCCCGGTAGCCGGTCTAACCGCCCCTAGGCCCCTGGGTGGAGTTTTGGTTTTCGCCAAGAATTTCTGGTAGCTAGCATGGCCTTGACCAGAGATCTTTGTTGGTGAAACCGGGGTGAGTTTTGGTGCTCGGAAGAGGCGTTTCGGAGGATTTCTTGGTTACCAGGTGGAGGCGGTCTAACCGCCCCCAATACCTGGTCTAACCGCCCCCCTCTGGTTAGCCGGCTTTCGAGTTGTTTCTGCTGTCGTTGCTGTGTGTGTGTAGTGGTTGCTGGTAGAGTTTGTTCCTAGGACCAGTAGCACTCCAGTGGCTACGTGGTTTTGGCAAACGAAAGGTACAAGTGCGGAGCTTGTGATTTTGAGGGCTCGACCGAGCTAGTTCGTCTTGTCGGAGTTTCAATCTCCCTCGAGAAGAATTTTTATCGGCTCCCATTCACTCCCCCCCTCTCTGGTCGCCTAATCGGTCCTTCACAGGGTATAAATATGAACCCTGGATGTATGTAATTGTAATCGAAACATTCTCATAACAAACCGGCTTTACGCCAAACTCTCGAGTCCTCCAGTCGTGTCGTCGAGTTCTTCGAGGGGGTTCATCGATCCGTCGACCTCTGTAAGTACCGGCAACCTTGTATCATGTCTAGTATCATGCGGTGGATTTAGATCGTGATGCAAGTAGTCTTGTTACCATGCTTAGTATCATGCAGTGGATTTAAGCTTGGTTCAAGAGGGTTTCTTGTTAGGTCATGAGCCATGCGGTGGGCTAAGATCTAGCTTGGAGCTAGTTATCAGCTCTATTGGATTTTGGCAAGATCTAATAGATTCATTAAGTTACCATGTGTTGCTCTGAGTTTTACTTTATGTTTAAAATCATGTAACACCCCTTTTTGCCCAATTTAGATTGATTTGGATCGGCTCTATCTTGTTTGGTGATCTTTACATTGCGCGCTCACATCTTGGCTCAATAAGGCACATGGATCATGTGTTTCCCAAATAGCCGAAACCGAACCAATCTAGGTTGTTACATGTTGTGGGTTCAAGCTTGTCAATCTTGTGTAAACCTTGACAGAACCAGGTATCATGCGGTAGATGCAGGTTTTTGGGTTGTCTTAGAGCTAATCATCTGGTGGATTAGATTTCGATTCGATCTGATAGGTTTATCATCATTGGCAATGTTTGTTCCTTCTCCATGGATCCCGATTCAGCTGTATAGCCGTATTCGGTTATACTTTTAATGAGTAAAACATGTTTATAATTTATGTTGTAAATAACGTGTGCTTTTAGCTTTCCATATTTAGATTGTATCATGCGGTGGATAGATCTTTTTGTGGTTAGTGGCGTGATTTCAAACAAGTTGTATCATGCGGTAGATTAACTTGTTTGATTTCATGCTCGACAGGTTTAAAGTACCTAGACATGCAGTAGACTAGTGCTTTGGGCCTATGCATGCTTGTTCATTACATATTTATAATCATTCTTTACTTCGTTTATTGCTTATTGTTACTTATTCTCGGGGATCGGTCATGGTTTTGTGCATGGGCAATGTCATTTAAATAAAGACCGATCTATCGTCATGAACACGTCATCCGTTCGGCTATGTTCTGTTTTATGCTTTACAGCTCCTGAATGGTTTCTGATTTGTTGGAAGATAGCTTCTCATAGCTATATGTCATCTTACATGGCTTTTCAGCCGCAAATATGGAACTGTCTGGTACCACCCGGCAAGTTCCAAGCTTTGGCATATAACTACTTTGTCTTTTGTTAATTTTCAGGGAAAATTGACTGGCACGCTTTGGAATCTGCTTGCGTGTGAAGCTAGCTTGTTCGGCTTGCTGTGTGCTTGACGTAGGGTGCGGATTTTGCGTCAACACACTTTTTGGCACGCCTGGTGGGACCCCTATAGCTGAAATCAAGATGCCTGAGATCGTCGACGTTATGGACGTCACCATTGATGAACTATCTCCAGAGCAACTGCAACAGTTGAAAGACGCTACTAACCAATTCTAGATGAAGTGCTTGATGTCGTTCAAGAAGAACAGAAGTGGCATTCCATACCTCAAATCTGAAATGCCCAGGGTTCTGTTGCCAGGGGAATCTGACGCTACATCTTTTCAAGAGAAAGAAGAGATTCTACAGACTTTTCGGGATACCGCGAAGACTGTGATGGCTAAGCATCATACGACCTTCTTGAGCATGTTCAAGCAGATGATGATTGGCGTGTTCGGCCCAGGCATGGAAAAGGTGTTTAGTCGAGTATCCCCTCACGGATATTATACAGAGGTCGGAGAAACCAGTTCTGCTCAACCAACAGGAGCTCAACCGCCACTGCAGAGCCAGCTGGTCCAGCCTCCTCCACATAGCGTTGGGAGCCAGCCGATCCAGCCTCCTCCACAAAGCTTGGGAGCCAGCCGATCCAGCCTCCTCCACACAGCGCTGGAAGTCAGCCAATGCAACCTCCTCTACGGGTCGCGGGGGGGCAGCCAGTACAGCCGCATCTACAAGGCAACGAAGGTCAACCAGTTCAACAGCCAAACCCATATCAGCCTACATATGGGGAAATGGTGTTCGGCTTGTCTGGAGTACCGCCCAATTCCACTTACCAGATAGCTCCAGCCAGTAACAGGTTGCAGAGAAACATGTACGGTGGGGGTTACCACGAGGTCATGGACTATGGCACTATTGACGCTCTCCCGAATCCTGGGTACGGCACAGCTGCAGGAGTGCAGGAAGATGATATTCTAGTTCAGAAGATGGCCGATCTGATGCAAAATCAATTCGGCCTTAAACCTAAGATGCAAGTACTAGCTTACATGCCTCCTTTCCCGGAATGGTACTACAGAGTGATCTTGCCGCCAAGGGTGAAGCCTCCTACGAAGTTTACGAAGTTCTCTGGGAAGGACAATACAAGCACGGTAGAGCACATTGCTCAGTATTTGATGCAGCTTGGAGAGGCCTCAGCTGATGAGGCGTTCAGGGTTAGATATTTCCCTCTGTCATTGACGGGCTCGGCGTTCCAATGGTTTACTTCTTTGCCTCCCCAGTCAGTTGGCACATGGAGGGAGCTAGAGCAAAAGTTCCACGCCCATTACTTCAGTGGTAGCACAGAGAATAGGCTGATTGACCTGACTACTTTAAAAGAGAGGCACAATGAGACACCTCTGGAGTTCCTCAGAAGATTCAGAGAAGTCAAGGGCATGTGCTTCTCTTTGACTCTACCGGATGATCAGCTGGCTGATATGGCCGTTGCAGGAATGTTGCCGGCTGTACGGGAAAAGTTGTTTGGCATGGAATTCGACAACCTAGGTCAACTGTCTCAGTAGCTGTCACTAATGAGCAACCATGCTTATGGGTTCAAGAAGGACACCAGATTTAACAAGCACCACGACATAGCTGACATCTATAATCAGTTCCTCGAGAAGGCTGACCAGATGGATGATGAGGAAGTGGCCGCTGCTTAGATTATGTGGGGCAAGGAGCCTTTGACTATGAACCAGAGGTGGGTCAAGCAAACCAAGGGCACGTATGACTTCGACGTCACCAAAGCTGACAAACTTTTTGAGTTCTTGGTAAAAGAAGGGCGAATCAAAGTGCCTGAAGGGCATTCTATGCTTCGGCCCGATGGGGTTAAAGAAAAACGTTACTGCGGCTTCCATGACAGAAACTCTCACTCCATCAACGACTGCAGGGTCTTCAGGATGAGGATCCAAAAGGCTATCCAGGAGGGACACCTGAAATTTGATAATAAGATGAAACTGGATGGCCATCCTTTCCCTCAAAATATGATTGGCTTTTCCGTCAATATGGTGACTACTGAGGAGAAGGGGAAGGTGAAGGTCCTGACGTCAGCTAGAGCAAAACAAGGTGGAGCAGTGGATCCTGCGTGACAAGTGACATTGGAACAGGTCCACGGAGAAGCCCCTCGCGTTCTCAAGAGCCATGTTGAAGTTGGGGAATCATCCAGGACCAAGCCCAGGGTTACCACGAGCATCCTCCTCAACAAATGGCAGCGTCAGCAGGAGAAAGAATGCTACCAGAGGCGAAGACACGAGGAGGAGAAGCGCAGGTCTAAGGAAGAAGCGCGCAGGAAAGAACTGGAACAGTACACGCGGGAACAGGAGCGTGCACATTGGGGATGCGCATTCTTCAGACACTGCTGGAACGAGGGCTTAAAGCTTCCCACATTGAGAAACTGCCCTGAGTGCAGTGATCGATATTCTGAATATAGGCAGGAAACTGTCAATCGCCGATCCATCCATGAGAGAATTGGAAGGATGCATCCAAGTGACGATCAGTGTCAAAAAATAATTGAGGTCATTGATCACCCCAGGAAAAGGCAAGCTGACCAGAGATGGGTTGATCAAGAAGAAGAGGAACACGAGTAAATTTGGAAAGAAGGACAGTGGTGCCCGCCTGGCTTGAGGAAAAGCCAAAAGAGAAGGGTTCAGCGCTTGAGAAACCGGGAATTGAAGCAGGCAGGGATCCAGAGAAAGCAAGTGTGGCGCCCAAAAGACAAGCCTGAAGGATCGGGTCGTTCGGCTCCAGCATGCATGGTATACTTTTTGCCGAATGAGTTCATGGGTCCCGCTAACCAAGTTGTGCAAGAGGAAACATCTCTGGATATCAATGATGATGAACAGCTTGGGGGATTAATGGCGCAATTGGTGTTGGCTAAGCAGGCCACCTTCGACAAACCGACCAAGAATCGACACATGAGGCCGTTGTACTTGAAGGGATACGTCAATGGCAAACCATTGACCAAGATGTTTGTTGATGGCGGAGCTGCGGTCAACGTGATGCCGTACACTACCTTCAGGAAGCTTGGCATGGGCCCCGGGGACTTGACGCCTACGAGCATAATTCTGAATGATTTTGCTGGAAATCCTTCAGATACCAAGGGTTGCGTGCACATGAACTTGATGATTGGGTCCAAAACATTGCTCACGACCTTCTTTGTCATCGAAGGCAAAGGAGCCTATAGCTTGCTGTTTGGGCGGGACTGGGTCCATGCCAACTGCTGCATTCCATCTACCATGCATCAACTGCTCGTTCAGTGGGTGGATGACGATATTGAAGTTGTCCAAGCAAACGATTCAGTGAGCGTGGCAAATGTTGAACCAGCTTTCTGAGAATATCATGGCATTGATTGTTTCTCAGGAAAAGACTGGGGTGAAGGTCCTGTTGAACCTGTCAGCACTGATCAACAGCCGATTCAAGCAGTCGGCACTTATAGTAATTTTTAATGGACAATCCTATTGATGGAACTGATGGAAAGTTAGGGCGAGGGTTCATGTCGGCTGACAAATTGGAGGAAGTTGATATTGGAAACGGTGATAAGCCAAGGCCGACATTTATCAGTGCTAACTTGGAGTCAGGTTTCAGAGAAGAGTTAATCAAGCTGTTAAAAGAATATAAAGATTGCTTCGCTTGGGATTATTCGGAGATGCCTGGTTTAGATCGTTCTATTGTCGAGCATCAGTTGCCAATCAAGCCTGGTTTTAGACCCTATAAGCAACCTCCCCGGAAAATCTACAAAGACGAAGCATTGGCCGATGTGAAGAAGGAAGTTGAGAGATTACTTGATGCAAACTTTATTCGGCCATGCGGGTATGCGGAGTGGATCTCTAACATTGTCCCTGTCTACAAGAAAAATGGGAAGATGAGGGTTTGCATAGATTTCAGAGATTTGAACAGAGCTACTCCTATGGATGAAAACCCAATGCTTGTTGCTGATTTATTGGTTGATGCTGCTGCTAGACATAAAGTTATCAGTTTTATGGATGGTAATGCAGGGTAGAACCAAATTTTCATGGCAATAGAGGATATATCGAAGACAGCCTTCAGATGTCCTGGTCACATAGGCCTGTTCGAGTGGATAGTCATGACATTTGGGTTGAAAAATGCCGGTGCAACTTATCAACGAGCCATGAATTATATCTTTCATGAGTTGATCGGCAAAATTGTTGAAATTTACATTGATGATGTCGTGATCAAATCTTTGAATCATGGCTCACACTTGGAGGATCTAAAGAGAACTCTGGAGTGTACCCGAAAGCATGGTTTGAAGATGAATCCAAACAAGTGTGCTTTTGGAGTATCAGCTGGAGAATTCTTGGGATTTCTGGTACACGAAGGGGTATTGAAGCTGGCAAGAAAAGCATGAAAGCTATCAATGAAGTTGTCCCTCCAACAAATCTCAAGGAATTGCAATCACTGCTTGGCAAAATCAATTTTGTGAGACGGTTCATTTCAAATCTGTCGCAAAAGGTTTTGCCCTTTTCTCCGCTGTTGAAGCTCAAGAAGGACCAAAAGTTCATACGGGGTGACGAACAACAAAAGGCTTTTGATCAAATCAAGCAATATATGAAGGAACCACTGGTGCTGGTGCCTCCGCAGTTGAACAAGCCTTTCAAGTTGTACATGGCGGCCGATACCCAAACCATTGGATCGGCCCTTATTCAAGAATTTGAAGGAAAGGAGCGGGTAGTAGTGTACCTTAGCCGAAAATTACTTGATCCACCAGGTATTCGGCTGCAGAGAAGTTGTGCTTATGTGTGTACTACTCGTGTACAAAGTTTCGGCACTACTTGTTGAATGCCGAATGCGTTGTATACTCCAAGTTTGATGTATTAAAACATATGTTATCTATGCCAATTTTGAATGGAAGGATTGGCAAGTAGATCTTAGCTTTATCTGAGTTTGAGTTGAAGTTTGAATCGGCAAAAGCTATAAAAGGTCAGATTATTGCCGATTTTATAACTGAGCATCGTGATCCATCGATTGATTTACTTGAAATCACTCCTTGGGCTTTGTTCTTTGATGGATCATCATGTGGTAAAGGTGGGGGAGTAGGGATTTTATTGATTTTATCTAGAGGTGAGATGTTTGAGTTTGCTATCCATATCCAGCCTACCGTTACAAACAATCAAGCTGAGTACGAGGCATTGTTTAGAGAGCTTCAATATTTGAAAGAAGCCGGGGCTGTTTCGGTTGAGATTTATGGGGATTCAGAGCTGGTTATAAAGCAATTGAACGGCCAATATGAGTGCAAAAGTGATGCCCTGAGGAGTTACTACGAAGAATGCAGGGAAATCATAAAGAGTTTTCAGTTAGTAATTCTACAGCATATCCCTAGAGAACACAATGAAGAGGCAAACAGGTTGGCTCAAAGTGCTTCAGGTTATAGAGAAAATCAAGAAGTGTTTGCCATGGAGGTGTGTGCTTTCGGAGGGGATCTCACAGAAGATGATTGGAGAAAGGAAATTATTGACTATCTGGAAGATCCATCCCGAAAAGTTTCTAGGAAGCTCAGGTACGAAACCATAAAATTTGTTCTTCAAATCATTGGATGGGGTGTTGCTGCGATGCCTGGGTCCAGAAGAAGCAAAGAAAATGATGAGTGAAGTGCATGATGGGATATGTTGAGCACATCAATCGGCCTATCGTATGAAATGGGTTATTAGGCAAACTGGATGTTTTTGGCTGATGATGTTGGAGGATTGCTTTGAGTATTACAAGGGATGTCAAGACTGTCAAAAGTTTGGAAATATTCAAAGGGTTCCAGCGTCAGCACTGAATCCCATTATCAAGCCATGACCATTCAGAGGCTGGGGGATAGATTTGATTGGCCAGATCAACCCACCATCTAGCAAGGGGCATAAATTTGTGCCTTTAGCAATGGATTATTTTACCAAATGGGTTAAGGCAATTCCACTGAAGAAAGTAACATCAGAAAACATGGTTGAGTTCGTTAAAGAACACATCATCTACAGGTTTGGAATTCCTTAAACAATTACAACTGATCAAGGAGCTGAGTTTGTATCCTTGGAGTTCAAGGAGTTTGCCGAAAGCATGGGAATCAAATTGTTTAATTCTTCTTCTTATTATGCCCAAGCTAATGGTCAGGCAGAGGCTTCTAACAAGATCATGATCAAGCTTATACAAAAGAAGATCGATCAGAAGCCAAAGAGGTGGCATTCGGCACTCAATGAGGCTTTATGGGCTTACCGAATGGCTCCTCATGGAGCTACAAAGACTTCTCCTTATGAATTGGTTTATGGGCACCATGTTGTTTTGCCTTGGGAAATGAAATCAGATTCTAGGAGAGTGGTTTTACAAAAGGACTTAAGCTCCAAAGATTATAGTGGCTTAATGATGGATGAGTTAGAAGATCTGCATATGATTCGTCTTAGAGCCCTGGAAAACATTGAAAAGAACAAGCTGCGAGTTGCTAAATACTACAACAAGAAAGTAAAGGTCAGGCAATTTGCAGAAGGAGATTTGGTTTGGAAAGCATTACTGCCTATTGGAACCAAATACAGTGCATTCGGCAAATGGTCCCCGAACTGGGAAGGACCTTTTCGGGTGGTCAGATGTGTGCCTGGCAATGCTTACATGTTAAAAACTTTACTAGGAGAGGAATTTTCTGCTGTAATAAATGGAAGGTATCTGAAGAAATATTATCCTAGTATTGAAGTTGATCGTTGATCATAAGCACCAAGATTATAAACATTTGACAGTGAGACAGTCGGCGTTCAAGAAAGAAGCCGCCTTTAGAACAAAAATCCTAAATAGGGGAAATGGCCAATACTAAGATGTATTACCCTTAGCACAAAACTAAGGTTTTTATTTGGCAATCCAGCTGCTCAGGATCACAAAGGGGTGGGAAGCAGAAGGCCTGGCGAAAGAAGCGAAAGTATGCTTCAATCCTTTTTTCTTTGCTTCTTCAGCTCCTCCCTCTTCAGCTGTTCCAGGACCACCGTGACGGCAACTTGGAAGCTCTGGGGATGACCATGGCTGGCAGCCTCCATCAGGCTATCCCAAGCAGCTTTCAGGTTACTGTACCTGTCGGAAACATCTAAGACAGAAGGACAGTTGTTAGAAACAGAGATCTGAGCACAAGCATGGAGTCCAAGAAAGATGGAAGTTTTTACCTCCTACTAACGCCTCCAAGGTCATGCGACGTTCGCGTTCGGCATGGCAACGGGCGGTGATGTCTCGCAGATCATGCTCCAGGTGCCAAACGCGGTGGCGTAACTGGTGGTTGATCCTCTGTTCTGGCGTGGCGTCCTCTGCTTCAAGGGAGGAGTTAGAGGAGATGTACTCAAGTGTTTCTTCGGTCCCAAAGATTTCTTCAGTAAGAAGATCAAGGATGGAGAAAACAAGAAGGGGTAAACACGAGATTGCACACGAGAGCAAGAAGCAGGTTAAAAGAAAACTCACTCTCGAATGGTGCGCTTCTTTGATGGAGTGCTGTCCTCCTCGATGGGTTGCTTGCCTTTGTCCATGGCCTTGGGGAGAAGATGTGAAGTGATGGATGAGTGTGCGAGTGGACTTGCAGGGCATCCCAGGGGGCTATTTTATTGACTGAGAGAGCGCATTGGGAGTGATGACAGGTTGGCGTACGTTATTGGAATACGAAGCGACATGGTTTTTCTCCCGAATGCGAAGGGTTTTCATTGAATAGTGCTTATGGATTCCCGAATTGAGGATTTTCTGCGGATTTTGCGCCAAGGGGCACTTATTTTCGCGTGTTCGGCTCAAGCAAAGTTCCCGAATGCGTTTAAGAAGAATAAGGCCCGCAGTTGCAAACACGGGGGAATCATCACAATACAAGCATGGAAATTGAAATTCTTTATTTATTGCCGAAAATCAAACATCCCTAGTACAATCTAATCGAAAAGCCTGTTTAGCACAGACTGGGGATTAGTGAGTTCGGCAATGGCATCGCCGTGGACATCGAGGCGCTACAAGATGACTTCGATCTCGTCGAGGTCTTCTGGTGCGCCGCCCCGGAACCCGTGCGGCTGGATGGAGTAGTCGACGCCGGTATGCGTCGCCATGGTAGCCAAGCCCAGGGTGGTGCCAAGGCGGATGCCATGGACGGCCACCGCGTCCACGCGGTCTTCCACCGTGGCGAGGCGCTCCGCCGGCGTGTTTCCACGAGCGTTCACCTTGTCAGCCAATTGCTCCACCAGCATTTTCAGCTGGTCAAGCTCGGCGTCGCGGGCTGCGAAGTTGCAAAACAATGGTGATTAGTATCAAAGGACGAATTGGATTGGGGAGTGATCTAAGGGGTGTACCGTCGATGGTTGCCAGCAGCTGCTTGCGCTGGTCCTCCCACTCATGTTCGGCGATGCCAACCTTCTTGGAGACATCCTCCAGCTCGTGCTGGGCCACCTCAAGCTCCGCCTTGAAGAAGAGGGCGTCGAGTTCCCCGTAAGGCAAGGGGGAGTAATGGTTCGACTCCGAGGAGTCATCCGGCAGGGGCTGATTCATGGCCGGCGCGGGAGCCGGGTTCCAGTGAATGAGCCTAAAACAGAGGAGATCGTCAGGAACAGAAGAAATCTGGGAGGAATCATAAGAGAAGATGGCGATCATTGCCTCCGACGCGCGCCGGTGCGGCTTCCTTGTGCCTCGTCGGCGGCGCGGCGCCTTTTGCTGCTACCCGCCATGAGTTCTTAGGGCTGCGCTGGAGATTGGAAAAGCAAGCTTGAGTTGGCAAAGATTTGAAGGCTAAAGGCTTGGTAAAAAGCTGGGGGCACCTACGGTTTTATTTATAAGACTAATGAGAACATCGTGGCCTTGGATCGTGGTGCATATCCCGAGAAACTTGGAAGGTGGAGAGGTTTCTTTAACCGATTCGCCGTCGGGTCGTTTGGAATTCAAAGCTGAGTCATATTCGGTTGACTGGCACGGCTGAGTTGCGGTCGGAGTGTTGTTCGGGTGTAGTACTGTTTGACCGTTAGTTACCGAATGGATCGTTCACAGTTGCGATCAAAGTCATGCAGAGAAAAGGAAAATGAAATTTATATAAGGCAGATATTAAAAGGACGGTTAATTCGGTTACACATTGCTCAGCACAACTAAATGTTCATGTACTTTGCAATTACATTAGAGGCATTTGATATTGTCTGATTAATGTTCTTCATCCGTTCCTGATAATCTTTCTGAGTGTTGGACAGGACGGTGAGCTCTGCCTCGCACTGATTTGCTTCAGTTATGGCCGATGATGCTTCCTCTTGGGTTTTCTCTATCAGTCCAGGGAGCTCGGCTATCTTCTTTTCTTCAGCTTCTATTTCAGCTGACAAATTCTTCAGCTCTGTTTCCATTGCGGTCTTTCTGGCAAATTTCAATTCGAGAGCAGATTGCAGATTGGTCAACATTTCCTTGTGGCTCTCGGTTTGGGTTTGTGCTCCCTTCGCACCTTGTTCAGCTTTGGCTTTCCTCTGCTTAATGGATGGTCGGGAGGATTGGCTTTTCAAGGCTCGCCTTAATGCCACATAATGAATGTCCAGACCAAAGATAGGCTCCAATGAAGCTTTGATGTCTTCGGGGAGTTTTTGACTGATGGGTTCAAGCATTTCCTCGAAATGATCAACATCTCTAATTTGATCTCGAGCATCTTTTTGCAGCCAGGCAAAGATTTCTTTGAGCCTTGCCTGAATTTCCTCTAGTAGAGCCTGATTTTGAGTTCCTCCATCTCCTGTTTCAGCAGCTGGATCACTCACCACAAATGAGCTCGATGGTGATGGAGTTTGATCCTGAAAAAGAAAGATCGCCGGGTTAGGAATGGTTTGTTAAAAGAAGGTAACAGAGTTGGGTGCATGCGCTTGCCTCATGCCTGATTCCCTGAACTGGGGCGGAGACTTGTTCAGGTTCAAGGGGAATTTCTTGGGCCACTGGTGGAAGAGGAGTCTGAGGAGCTCTTGGTAAAGCTGAAGCTTCTACTTGGGGGGAGGCTGGTGCAGTGTCTGGCAAATTTGAAGCTTCTGGCTGAGGTGAAGGTGGATTTACCTCTGTTAAGACTGGGATTTCTGCTTGGCCAAGGGGAGATTGAACCCTTAAAGGGCTTGAAGTTTCTGGTTGAATTGATGGGTTCATCTCTGGTGAAGCTGGCACCTCTGTTTGAGAAGGGGGTGACTGGGTCCCAGATGAAGATAAGATCTCCACTTGAACAGAAGATGGTTCAGCCCTTGGTGAACTTGCATGCTGAGGGGGAGAGGTTTCCACAGGATGATTCACCAATATTTCTCTTGCAAATGCCAGATGAAGAGTAAATGCCAGTGTGCATAATGATCTTTGAAGAAAAAGGAAAGTAATAAAGGTCATACCAACAGATGAAGCATTGGCAGATTCTGAAGCTGATGGTTGTTGGGTTCTAGTCTGAAATTGCACAAGATGAAATTTGTCAGAATAAGAGTGATCTTGTGTTGAAGAAAGAGGAAATCTTACCTCAATAGGGACCTTTTTGGTAGTTCTTTTCCTCTTGGCAGCTGGAGGTGCAACCAAAGAAAGGCCTTTTCTCTTGTCAGCAGTAGAACTGAAGAGGATTGGGCCCATTGTAGCATATCTGGCCATCAGCTGAGTCAGAGTTGGGGATTTAAATCCCAGAGCTGAAATTGGATATACCACATTATAAGCAATTGTCCTGGCTCATGGGGCAGGCATTGTATTCTGCAGGAGATGATCAAGATCATGGTTAGTGGTAAAAGGTATGCCTGATCAAAGGGAAAAGGACAAGTGTGTTACCTCTGAGGTTGGCTGAAAGTCAGGCATCAACTCCAAGCAGAATGAGTGCACTGGCTCACTAAAAATATGGTCATGGAATTCTTGCCACCAGGAGATGAAGGAGGGATGAGCTATTGTTATGGGTGTGAAAAGCTAGGTATAAAGAGTTGGGCTGCATTCATACTTGAAAACCCTTTTGGCTTGTATGCTATCCTTGATTTCCTCTCTGGGTTTGAGGAATTCATGAAGGAATAATCCTGGGGGCATTTGGCCACATCCAAGCTGTCGGGCCATCATATTTGGCTGATAATATTCATAAGTGCTGTGATTTAACCTCCCTCCACAAAATTCTGCTGGCAAAGCACATGGATGGATGAAGATATTAAAGATTTCTACAGATCTTGCATCATGGCATCCAGTTTCAAAGGAAAATTCACAGGGGAGAGTTAAATTGTCATTGTTCAGATAAGGGAGCCAAAGAGGATCAGGGAAGCCTTTGAAGAAGAGCTCGAAAAGCTGACTGACATTTTGGTCAATAGAGACGGTTGAAGCAGCTTCTCCATGGGTTTGGCATCCTCTGGTGATTTGAGCTTCCCCTTCTTTGTAGCTGGATGAGGGGAAAAGCCGATTGTTGAGGTCGATGTTGACAATCCGGTGCATGTACAGTTAAAGCCACATCTGCACAAACCACCAAGAGCTGTTGACACAGAGTATCTTCTGGCCAGTGTGCATTTGAGAGATAGTCTGATGGAGCATACGATACACACTCCCCAGGAGGTATTTTTCAAGAGGAACGCGATTACCAGCAACCAAACATGTAGCCATTGCAATATGATTCAAAGTTGGCTCATTGGCTTTACCGCAGAAAATGAATCTACACAGCCACATGTTCAGGAACGCCCTATATTCGACTTCACTTAGAGGGCCATCTTTCATGTGATTCTGCATATATATGATTTGTATCCGCTTCCTGACTTCACTCCTGTCTGCCTTGTGGAGCCTTCGAATTCCCAGGGGGTACACGGATCCTGAAATGTCAAGGCCGGTGATCATGTACACATCGGCTAGAGTTGGGGACATTGGGCCATGACCAAAGAGGAAGGCATTGACGCCATTTGACCAAAAATGGCAAGCCGCTATCAAAAGATTTTCATTCTTTGGGGTCTCAGCCAAGGATAATTCCAAGCATTGAGCGATGCGGAGGCTGTCCCAATTGCTGGTCTTGGCGCTATTATCTGCAAGTATCCTTTTATACCAATTTCTCCAGCCTGCAATTGGGGGCAAAGGCCAGTTCTTGAAAGCATCTTGCCACAGGGGAGGTCCTGATAAAGCCGCTTTGAAAGGGATTCTTTGGGATTCGGCTGCAATGAACTCGCGGGGATCGGAAGTTCCCACAGGACCGAGGAAATAAGATGTCGAATTGGTCTCAGTACGAATCAAAAGCTCGGTGGAAAGCTCCTATCAAGAAAAGACAGAGGGAGAAATGTGAGGTAAAAATCGAAAAGGGTAATGCCGAAAGAAACTTACAGGGATGAAATTTACCTGGGCTGCTTGATTTTGACCCGCCATTGAAGATTTGAGCTTGGGGAAAAGATGACCTAGGGTTTGGATCTGGAGAGAGAATAGGTGTTGAACATATCTAACTTGAAGACGTTGGCAATTGGAGTCAATTTCGGAATAAAATCACTTTTATCCCGTAATTGAAGGGGCATATGTTAACACCAAAATTTGGTACAGGAGGAAGTATGATTTGTGGGCCCAACTTGTTAAAAAATCTCGTCCAGAGAAGGAAGGTTTCTTCAAAAAGATTCGGCAAAGATGCTCGCGGTCAACAGTTTTGCTTCCGTTCGGCAAGGGAACCTCTTTGCGCTGATTTCGTGGGATCGCATGGTGACGTGGCCCGAGCGGAAGGGACGAATGGATGGATAAGCATTTGCATTTGGGTGTTAAATTAGGTATCAAATATTGTGTTCGTAGTCCACTAGGAGTCATGCCACGGTAGGGTAAAATATGAACCCTGGATGTATGTAATTGTAATCGAAACATTCTCATAACAAACCGACTTTACGCCAAACTCTCGAGTCCTTTAGTCGTGTCGTCGAGTTCTTCGAGAGGGTTCATCGACCCGTCGACCTCCGTAAGTACCGGCAAACTTGTATCATGTCTAGTATCATGCGGTGGATTTAGATCGTGATGCAAGTAGTCTTGTTACTATGCTTAGTATCATGCAGTGGATTTAAGCTTGGTTCAAGAGGGTTTCTTGTTAGGTCATGAGCCATGCGGTGGGCTAAGATCTAGCTTGGAGCTAGTTATCGGCTCTATTAGATTTTGGCAAGATCTAATAGATTCATTAAGTTACCATGTGTTGCTTTGAGTTTTACTTTATGTTTAAGTTCATGTAACACCCCTTTTTGCCCAATTTAGATTGATTTGGATCGGCTCTTTCTTGTTTGGTGATCTTTACATTGCGCGCTCACATCTTGGCTCAATAAGGCACGTGGATCACGTGTTTCCCAAAAAGCCGAAACTGAACCAATCTAGGTTGTTACATGTTGCGGGTTCAAGCTTGCCAATCTTGTGTAAACCTTGACAGAACCAGGTATCATGCGGTAGATGCAGGTTTTTGGGTTGTCTTAGAGCTAATCATCCGGTGGATTAGATTTCGATTCGATCTGATAGGTTTATCATCTTTGGCAGTGTTTGTTCCTTCTCCATGGATCCCGATTCGGCTGTATAGCCGTATTCGGTTATACTTTTCATGAGTAAAACATGTTTATAAGTTATATTTTAAATAACGTGTGCTTTTAGATTTCCATATTTAGATTGTATCATGTGGTGGATAAATCTTTTTGTGGTTAGTGGCGTGATTTCAAACAAGTTGTATCATGCGGTAGATTAACTTGTTTGATTTCATGCTCGACGGGTTTAAAGTACCTAGACATGCGGTAGACTAGTGCTTTGGGCCTATGCATGCTTGTTCATTACATATTTGTAATCATGCTTTACTTCATTTATTGCCTATTGTTACTTATTCTCGGGGATCGGTAATGGTTTTGTGCACGGGCTATGTCATTTAAATAAAGACCGATCTATCATCATGCACACGTCATCCATTCGACTATGTTCTATTTTATGCTTTACAGCTCCTGAATGGTTTCTGATTTGTTAGTAGATAGCTTCTCATAGCTATATGTCATCTTACATGGCTTTCCAGCCGCAAATATGGAACTGTCTGGTACCACCCGGCAAGTTCCAAGCTTTGGCATCTAACTACTTTGTCTTTTATTAATTTTCAAGGAAAATTGACTGGCACGCTTTGGAATCTGCTTGCGTGTGAAGCTAGCTTGTTCGGCTTGCTGTGTGCTTGACGTAGGGTGCGGATTTTGCGTCAACATCATTCACCTTTGTTTCCCTCATCCTCCCCAATATCCTTTTACACATCCACGTGTGAAACACTTAGATGATGGGGTTCCGGATGGAATTCCTTTGTTGGTGGGCTTCCCCCGAGATCAAATTCCAAAATACATCCAACATGCCTTCAAGCACGTCTACTTTCTTCGGAGCTCCCTTTTGGAAACCAAGTAGCTCCTAATATTTTCATAGGGAACCACTTGCTGAATTCCCTCCAACCGGAATGATAAAATCGGCACCCCCTCATCAAGGATAGGTGCCATGGTCATTAGAATTTCAAAGGCAAATTCCTTGTGGGTATTTGCCGACACTCCGTTGGAAAATGCACCCATCCAAGGTGCCCCAACATATAATAAATGTCTGTGCCAAAACCCAATGAGTTGAGAGCTTGATCGTCGAAATCGACGTTCGCCACAAGCCTCTTCATAAGGTGGGAGAGTTTCTTCTCCTCCTCCTCTGACATGATGATGAAGCCATATGCGGTGTACCACGGAGTGTATGGAGGTGGAGTGGATGATCAGTTCCATCGATGAGGCGGGACAGGTGGCTCCTCCGTACACCCTTGAGGTTCGGTAAACCTCATGGACGAGCTCCTTGTGGCCCTCATACCACCGAGGAGGAGAGTGTCGTTCCTCCTCCGTTGTGTCCTGTCCTCCTCCATGCTCCGAGGAGACTCGGAAACCGAGTGCCTCCTCGAAGACATCATCGAAGATGGCTTGGATGACAATGACACTTTCTTCTTGGTGAAAAGACTTGTGGTTTTCTTCCACATGATTGCAGCACTCTTCTCTCTAATATAATCCTGGGGTTTTAACCGGTAACAAAGCTCACAAAGATTATTTCAGAGTATGGACTTTGAGTGGATTAAGGGTGTGATTTGTTGGGCAAAACAAACTTGGGAATGATGGCTATGTCTAAGTTGGTTATGGCCTAAAACCTCGAGCACACAAACAGAGAGTTGGGAGAGTTGCTTGCCTGCCAAAGAAGAGCACCGGGGGGTGCATTTATAGGGGAGGTCGACCGGCCTAGGCCGACCGACCTGGGTGGCTTCCTGCCCCTCCCTGGCTCAGTTTTCTCCATTTTGATCATCTTCACTTTGTGAATTTTGTGCCCGCGTGCTCGACAAGTTGCACCACCCAAACTCTCTCATCCACTCGTTTGCTTGCATTATTGGACCTTCCACTTGATGTCTTTGCTTTGAGTCATGTCCATGCTTTTTTGCTTCACATGCCATGCTCTTTTGCTTCACATGCCATCATGAATTTCCTGAAAAAACAATGCTTGCTACCCACCCATGCTTGTCCTTTGCATGTGACCTTGATGAAAGTTGTTGGAAGGGCATCCCGTGATGCATCATGGTGCATGGATGATTTGCTTAATGTGACAACCCCACCCGAGATAATTCCGTACGACCGCCTAAACCACTCCATTTGGTCATTAAGCGATAATAAAGAAGTATCCCGTTGAGTGTTGCCGAGTCAACGCCCGGTAAATCACTTGACATCACAGAGAGGATCGAACGTATGCATTAAAACTCCCACGAAGGAGAGTCCAGAGTGCCTTACAAATTAACCATCACATCCCCGTAGGGTTCATTATTACAAACATAGTTCTTTGACATGAAAGTAAATGGTTCAGAGTTTATTGAAAACAGTGGAAGATAACTAAGCGATACGACCACATCATGGGAGGCCTGTCCATGATGCAATCACTCTTCGTCATCCACCCATTCCAGCTCCCAGCCGGGTGGAAGTTCTCCAGACCACACATCACATGCATTACCTGGAAACAACATTTACAAAGCAAGGCTGAGTATACTAATACTCAGCAAGACTTACCCGTCTAAACGAAAGACTTTACCTATAATCATGCAAGGCTTTTGGCTTGTGGGTTTGTTTGCCAAAAAGCTACTAAGTAGTGAATCCTTACTTTCACATTTTAGCTCAAGTTCTAGTAGGAGTAATGATTACTAGATAAGCAACTATTGCAACTAAAGTTGTAGAAACAATTAATCAAAGTAATAATCTTCACAAAGTTCCATCATAAAGGGATATCATGGCCAGTCGGGTAAGTAGTCTCGGATGACGGTGAGAGGCCGACATTCGATTGATTCATAACCTTGCAAGGTGGACATAAACACACGGAGCGGTGCCCCAACAGAGCTGACACCGACCAAACGGTTCCCAAAAATCCTCGGGTTGGGATGATAGCCTACTGTCCCGGGTACAAGGCTATCTGGCGTGCCCCACCTAGTACACCCAGCCTCACACATGTACCCTCCTCCCGTTTGCAAGTCGGGCAGGAGACGAATCGAGAGTAGTAGTAGTAAAATCCCGTACCGCCTCATTTAGGTACTAGGCTTATCATACCCATTTCCGACAAGTGTTTAGTACTTTCAAACACTTAACCAACGAAGCCATTGGACCGGAGCCCAAATCCCATGCTCTTACCGCATGAGCTATCCATTTAAACATATGGTGGTTCCATAAGGAGATCATATTCTCGCGAGTCACGAACATCACTCGACTTGTACCGGATCCTTAGAGCATAGCAACTAGCGACCTAACATGCTAGTAAAAGATCATAGGTACTTATGGATCATGCAACTAGGGTTTCATTTCAACTCCTGAACGTAAATGCACATACAATAACAATAAGTAAATTCAGAAGTTTAAAGAAACACATAGGTTAATGAATAAACCGGGGCTTGCCTTCGTTAGCACAAGCAGTTAAACGATCTTCCGGACTTTGGCCCGGGTCTTGCTCTATGGTGACGCAGTGCACGTCTCCTCCAGCTCCCTCGTTCATGTCCACAGGCACGAGCGTGTAGCTACCGTAGGGAACTTCTACACGGAGGATGCAAATGCAAGACTTAAGTGACAATTTGATTTAATTAATTCCAAAACAACTTATGTCAACCACTGGGTGCATGGTTGACCGCATTCACCTAGATAATAATACATTTAGAATACTCTTCCTATAAAGGAACAATATACGTTGCTTTCTTATCTAGACTTTTTAATAGTGACTGTGTACATATATATATATATAAATAAATTAATGTGATTCACATAATAAAATAGTAGAAACAGCTACAAGTTGTATAGGGTTGGTCATATTCACCTCAAGAAATGTATTTAGACATTTTTCCTTTTAAAGGATAATCAAAAGACTCATCTAGTCTTCCCTTTAAGGTGATTGTATGCGCATCTATAAAAGAATATTTAATTTAAATACAATAGCAAGGAAAAGTCACTTTTATGCCACAATTTACTTTCCTAACTCATTTGTATAATTTATGCACAAAAGGATTGTTTTTCCTTATTTCTCCTTCGCTGAATTGATCTAATTTGCAACATTTTGAGTAACCAAACATTCCTCAATTTGCCTAACAGCACCCCCGGGCCCTACTTGACCCGCAGACACTCCTTTGGGCAGCAAGCAACTAGATTGATCCATTGCAAGGTCAAATACTCACAATTACTAGTTCTCTTACTATAACATACATATATGTGAGTCTTAATTATTTTATTCTTTTACTAAGCTCACACATGTTGTTCATGCAAAAAATAAATTTTAGGACTCATAACCAGCAAAGAAATGACATCCTAAACCACAAGTCATCTCTCTTTTCATTTGAAATCACTCATTTGTTTTAAAGGACCTTTTTCCCTTTAATCCATTATTCAACCTATGGTGGTCCATTCACTGTAGTTCCACCCAAGGACTCCATAAATCATTATAACAGTACCATTAGGGTATACTAAGCCTACAAACATTTTTGGGACAGCAAGCCTTCATATTCCTTACATTACCATTTATGTACCTCAAATTAAAGCATTTCTAGCTAGTTATATAGAGATAAATGCATGATAAAATAACAGTAGCAGATTTGGAGTTAAATTCTCTCCCACAAGTTGTCTAACCCAAAACAAACCTAGGGATCCAACAAACACATCAATAGCCTTTATAGATCTTGATCTACACATTTATGATTAAAAACAAGCATAAATTAGGATTAAATATTTCTAACAGTGATAAAATCATAATAAATCCATCAGAGATGCATTTCAACATTACAAGATGATATGCAGAAGTAGGGCTCAAAAATAATTTTATTTTAAGTTACAAAAATCATCTAGGCAGGTTTATCAATATCACAAGATAATTTTTATAAAAAGATCCCTTCCGTAACGTTGTGCAATTTTTGGCACAGGACCTACACATACTAGTTCTCACAACATATCCAAAACCCAACTCAAGATCATGTATGGATTTTGCAGAATCACAGATCTAGGTATTTTACATTTCTATTTTCAAGCTAAAACTATAGCCCAAAAGTATATACACATTTGGGTAAAGGTGTAGTTTTTGTTACATGGAGCACAGAAAAATTGAGTTTGCTATTTTTGGATTTTTCTACGAATTGATATTGAATTTACAAGTTTCAGCCAACACATGTAGAGGGGATAGAATCTTGATACGCTTAGGCCCTTGAAAGTTTTAAAACATTTACAATCAGGTCCTCACTCCCCCCGGACTCGACGGCGATGGCGAGCTCGCCGGCGGCGAGGCGTGCACAGGTAGGCAAACAAGCGACGGGGGATGTGATTGGGCTCACCACTGAGTGATTGTCGGTGGTAGCTCGGCCGGAGCGGTCGCTGGCGAGCGGCGGCCGCGGCACCGGGCAGCACGGCCCGCGGCGGCGCAAAGTCCGGCGAGGGGAAAGGCTCGGCTGAGCAATACGCGGTGCACAGAGCTTCAGTGTGACCTAGAGGAGATGCTACGAGTGCCCATTGGCTTGGAGAGCAGGCGGAGGCACGAGTTCGGCAGAGGCTGCCCGGCGGCGGCCGCGGGAGCTCGGACTCCAGCGAGCTAGCGGCTTGGCCTGAGCAATAAGAGAGCGGGGTAGCTACTGGGGGTCCTAAGGCAGGCAGGAGCAGCACGCGTTGGCGGTACAAGCGGCCGGAGGGTGGAGCTCGGCGTCGGTGCCACTAGCGGCGGCAATGGCGGCTCGGTGCCCGGGGCAATGCGCGCGGCGGCGAGTTTAACCCCTTTTGTAGGCGCGCATGCCTTGAGGAGGGGGTCACAGCTGTCCACGGCATGGGCACTGTGAGGCGGTGGCGAGGCGCGACGGCCAATAGTAGTGCAGGGGCGGCGCGGCGCACGTGCGGCAACGTCGCGGTTGGGCGGTCGGCGCGGCGTGCGTGGATGCGTGGCGCACGGGGAGAGGACCCGGGATGGCGGTTTGGCAAGGGCGGCGGCGGCACATGGATTAGGGGTCCGAAGCCTGCCTCGACGTGTAGGCCCAGCACGGTCGCGACGCGGGCGGTGCGCAACGCCGGCGCGACAGCGCGTTCTGGACGCCAAGGACCGAAGACCAATTACACTAGCACTGTTTGACCACTGATTTCTCAAAATTCTTCAACAGAAGTGGACCAATCGATCAACAGCAAAGTTGTAGCTCAGCTGACCCTCTACCACTTTTACAAAGGCCGACCATGGTTTGGATCAACAAATTTTGCAGGACACGCAGTAGAACATGGCCAAAAAATCGACTTCAGTGAACAGTGCCTACAAGTGTTGACTTGCATTTTTCACCAATTTGCACTTCAAACCAGCAATGCCACCCAACATGAAAGTTGTGTCCATCGACAAAATACACAACTTTTGTATTCGAAGAATTTGAAGTGTTTAGGCGAAATTCGGAGAACGTGGCAAAAATACTGGTTGACATTGGTGGGTCAAGAGGAGTCAAGGGGTTTTGAGTGGGGTTTTGACCAAGGTTGACTATGGTTGACCAAAAGGGGTCATTAGGGATCATTGGTGATGTTTTCGAGGTGATGGCCCAGGTTGACCGTCATTTGATTAAAGTCAACACTGTTGACCGGATCATTAGGGTTAATTAACTCTGGTTGAAAACCTGGGGCGTCACACTTAACTAGATTGCCTCCCTCTAAGCATGTCTTAAGGCTAAGCACTCCTTTATTTCGAAATTAAAAATAAATTTAGAGCTATAGGAGAGCTCAAGCATAAATTTAGAGGAGTTTTTAAAGCATTAAAAAAAGATGTAAGTCAAACATATTTTCTGACTACATTTATATCGGTACCGGTATTGTTTGCCTTCATTAGTTGAGAGCAAACTTTAACCGGCTTGATCATGGGGGCATAGGTTTAGGTCCTGATTTGGCTAAATCAGAGAGATTTTGAATGAAATAAAATTTAATGAGGCTAAGACAAATTTTAACCTTAGAGAAACCAAGGATATAGATTTTTAAACCAACCAAAAATTAAGTTTATAGGTTCACGCGAGTCCTACCTCGTGCTGAAATTTAAATAACATATAGATACAAGGCGTGGCTCTACTCATGTGTTTTTAGCATGTAAAACAAGTAAACCACAACATCATAAAGAGGATGAAAGGTTGAGATAGGTTCTGAATTTATTCGCTTTTGATTTCTCCAAAAGAAGGAAACAACACATAGGATGGTACATGTAAAGGGTTTATGATCCAAGAAAAATATTCAATCAAGAATTATGTCTCTAATATTGTTCAACCACTCTAAGTCTAATGTCTTGCGTAGTAAATTTCAAAACTAACTTACTTGAAAAGACTCGAAAAACCTTGAATCGTGTTGTCCTCCCGGTGGCTTATTCTTGACTCGACGAAATGGGTTCCCTCCCTCCTAATGCTTCGTTTATAGTCCATGGCTAGACTTCGTCACTTGATTACTTCCGGTCAACGCTCTTTGTGGGCGTTGCAATCTTGGGAACCCACTTTCGCACCATCCTGGGCACGAGCTTATACTCCGGCTTAGTCATCTTTTTGGTCTTCACAAGCGGCTTTTGTTCCTTTGTCTTGACGAATGCAACAACTTCTTTGATTTTCTTCACTTCCATCTTCTTCGGTTATTCCTTCTTCCTTGGCTCTTCCTTAACAACGCGACGATGAGGCAGAATATATTTAACTTCAATCATATTGCATACCACGAGGCGTGGTTGAAACTTGAAGGAACTCATCTCGCCATTAATGTCGAACTTGATCTCCCCTTGCCAAGAACAATGGTAGCTCCCAAGGTCTTGAGAAAAGGCCTCCCAAGGATGAGTGGTGGCTTCTCCCTATCTCCCATCTGGAGTACCACAATGTCGACGAGGATGAAGTGGTGTCCGACCTTCACGGGCACATCTTCGGGATGCCCAAGGGATAGCGATTGGAGTTATCACCCAACTCCAAGCACATACCCGTAGGCTCTAATGGTAGGCGTAGCTTCTCGAATACATCTCTTGGCATGACGCTCACACTTGCTCCAAGGTCGCATAATGCCTTCTCAAACTTGAATGAACCAACAGAACATGGAATTGTCGAGCATCCGGGGTCTTTTTACTTCTCTAGTCCATTTGCAAAAGCGGCGGTACATTGCTCGGACATCTTGACATGATCTACCCCGAGTGTTGCTATCTCATATTTATTTGCAAGGATATCTTTGAAGTAACGAGAATATGTAGGAACTTGAAGGGCATCCAATAATGGCATGTTGATGCTTAATTTACGCACAACCTCCACGAACTTCTCAAAGTTATTATCATGTTTACCTCGGAAGTAGCGTGGCTTGAGTTGCGGTGTCTTCGTATCTTCTTTGTAACTTCCTCCTTAGCAAATTCCTCCATCTCGGCGGATGGTTCAGGCTTCCTTGCTCCCGCAGAACGTTCCGGATCTTTGGTCTTCTTCCCCGAACGACTTTGGATAGCCTTCGCCATTTCGGGACCTTTAGGTTCTCCCGGAAGCTTCCCTTCATTAGCGGATATGTGCCCGGCAAGTTGTCCCACTTGCATCTCGAGCATCTTCATCATGTTGAGCACTTGATGGTTGGAGCTTCCAACCTCCGTCACCTTGCTATCAATGTTCTCCAACACCTTGTCTATGGCCTTGAACTTGGTGGCGGTGTCCTTGTTGATCTTAGCTTGCTTATCCAAGAAGGCCTTCAATTGTATACGAAGCAGAACAGAATTCAGAATGGATGAGCTTGCATTTAATTGAGGCCTACCTTGCCCATAGCGAAAGTTCTGCAAATCCCCCTTCCTCATGTAGTCGAGCACCTTGGCTTCCTCCGGACAATCCTTGTGGACATGGCCATATTCTCCACACTCTTCACATGTGGATCTTGCTTTGGCAGCCATTAAGTCTTAAGCCTCTTTCTTTTCTATCCCCATTTTCTCCAACCTCTGCATAAGCGAATCGATCTTGGCTTCAAGTATGTCTTCCTCCTCCACTTGCAAGACTCCTTTAACGTTCGCCGTGGGTTGAACCGGAAGTAGGCATCCGGACGACGCCCATGTGTCATTGTCCGCGACCTTGTTGAATCGAGTGAAAGCTTGAGTCGGCATAAGCTCGATGATAGATACTCCCACCGATGCATCGATGATCGTCCTTGACGCCATGGTGAGTCCTTGGTAGCTTTTGAACGAGATCCTCCTTCGGGAACTTGTGATGTGGAACCGGAAAAATCCGCATACGGAGGAAATGGCGGTGGCGACTGACGTCCTCCCCTCGTCATGGCGGTGGTGATCTCTCTCTGGCCGCCAAGGGTGCTCTCTCGGATCTCTCCTTTGATCCAGGCCAAGATTTTCAGCGCCTGGTTCGTTCATGTTTCTCTATCCTGGTCAGTTTCTCTCCTAGCTTCTCCTCCGGAGAATTCTTGCTGGTTGTTTCCTTTGGACGATCCGCCATTTGTTTGAATGCGGAATCTGTTGGGTTGATGCTTCAATCTTGCCTTGGAGGTATTGATGTGGATTTCAAGGTGGTTCACCTTTCCGGTTGGATGTACCGTTTCTCTGTTTTTTCAAAAGATGTTGGCCTGATGATCTACAAGTTTGGATCCTTGAAGTGTAAATCTTTTGATGTGTTCTTCTTTCTTTGGGGCAATGGGGGTCCTAATTGGGAACGTGATCATGCCCGATGGATTCAAGAATGTGAGGTTGAATGGACTGTGTCCCGCAGCAGGTCCTCTCTTCGTCGTTCTTTCGCTGATGTTGTCCGTTCCAGGGAGCCACCATTCAAATCTGTGTTCAAGATATTACAATTCCCGCATAGTTATTTTGCCACCAATTTTGCCTCCTCTGGTTCAAGCTCATCTCGTGTTCATCGTGTTCATCTTGTTCATCGTCAGGATTCAAATTTCAAATCTTTCAATGGGGATGCAAGTCAGAGTTGTTTTCGCTGCTTAGTGCGTGATCACAGGGTGGTTAATTGTCAATCTAATATTCGATGCCGGATTTGTCACCGCTTGGGCCATTTTTCCAAGACTTGCTCCTTTTTTTCTGGCCCTGGTGTCCCCCCTGCTTTGGAATCTCGCCCCCCTAAAGGTCCAGTTAAGGTCCAGCTGCCTAAGGATAAATTGGTGTGGCGCTTAAGGGTTCCCGGTCACCGCCCTTGACTGTACCTGACCCTTCGTCTTCATTGAAAACCTCACCTTCCTCTCCGAGCTCTCCGTCACATCCCCCGCCCCTGCCACCTCTCCACCCTATGGCTAACTTCGCCATCGATCCTCACCGCCACCTCCCGGCGGGTTTCACCCAGGAACCGCGCGTGCTTCCCTATGAGCCTCCCCCTCGCCAGCGCATCTGCCTTGCTCTTTCCCTGGAGCGCACCAATGAAGGTTTAGCAGTTGCTCTGTTCACTCCGTCCATCGCCAAAGAGGACTACATCCCCATGGTGCGGGCCCTCCACCAGTTTCTTCTTGATGAAGGTGTGCGCACTCTGGATATTCAGCCTTGTCCCATCGGTCAGGGTTTGTTTGTTTCTCTTCCGTCCTGGAGAGAGATCGTTTCCTGTTTGGTGGCCCTCGTCAATTCGGTCAGTACCATGTCCATTTTGTTAAGCACGATGAAGGGGTTAACTTCAGAGCCGTTAAGATGGATCGAGAAGTTTGGTTGATGTTGATGTGCTATCCAACAGATGCTCGTTCTTTGTCCCTGATTGGTAAAGCTAGCTGTGGTTTTGCTCATCTGCTGCCTGTTCACCCTTCAGTGACCCTCAATCGTGTCATTGTCAAAGCCTTGGTCAACAGAGAGCAGGAGATTCCGGATGACTTTGTTGTTTTTGTGGGCGATACTTCAAGCTTTCGTTCACTCACTGTCCAAATTTTCATCCTATATGCGATAGATGTCAATGTTGGTGGGGATGAGGAGCTACCACCGATTCATCGGCCTGCACATCCCTTGCCTTTCCCTACTCCTCGTTGGCTCTACCCTCCCGCGGAGGCCTCTGAGAGTTCCTCTACTGTTCTGGGCAATGTTGGTCATGAAATTCCTGCTGAACACGTGGCTGCTGAACCTAAAATTCATGATGAACAAGAGGCTATTGTTGATCTGGATGTCCCTTTTCATCCAGTTGTGGATGCTCCGGACTCAGTGTTGCCAAACCCAACTGCCAAGCTTTATGACATCAATGTGCAAGTCTCTGCAATGCCTTCTGCTGCTGCTACGCTTCAGCCTGCTCCTGTTGCTCGTGATTTTGCAGCCTCGGTAGGTCTCAACGACAGCTTGATGACTGAGGCAGCGGCTACTTCTTCCAGGAAGGCTCTGTCAAAGGTGATTAAAATCTCTGATCCATATCCCTCTGGCACTCCTTTTGTTCTGTTTGCTCATGTTAATCGCCTTGTTGTAAACCTTGATTCGCCAGTTCCTGCTCATTTCACGGTTTCTGATACTCTCTGGCACTTGGCCAAAATCTTGGTCGATCCTTTGGATCATGTTCTTGGGTAGGATGACTCGATCCCCTCTGATGAAGATGAGGTGGTGATCCTAGATGCTCCTCTGGTGGTCAAGCCCCGCAAGCGCCGCGCTATAAGGCCTAGAAGCCTTCTTGATGTCAAGTTCCTTCGTAGGAGTGGGCGGATCGGTAAATACCTCAAAGGTTTCAGGACCCAGAAGGATGCAGATGAAGTTGAACATGTCTTGGTCGAGCACGTGGCTGCTTCTGATGCTGCTCCTATTGAACCTGTGCCCCTTGCAATCATCTCGGCTTTTGCTACTCCTTCCATGCACATCTACCAAGGTGCTGGCGGTTCTAGCTCCATCACTCCCCATCTTCCACATGATGTTCTTGGAGCCATAGGGACTGGTTTTCTCAAGATGCAGCCTGAGGTTGTGTCTCCAGCTGCTCTTCTAGCTTCTGATGATGAATAAGTGTTCTAGTGTCTGTGCTAGTTCCCATGTCTGGCACCTTGCAGTCTGCTTTTGACTAGTGGTGGTTGTAACCCATCTTTTGTACTCTGGTTCTGTGACTTGGTTGGATAAGACCTGCTCAATGTTATCTAGCTTGCTTTCATTTAGCTCCCCCTTTTCATGCCTGTTTTATTTTCATTATTCATCCGTTTTTCCCTCATGCTAGCTCTTGGGGTGGTTGTCCCTTTCTCTGTTTGTTCCAAATGATTCACAACACCAGCAGAGCTTGGAGCATTCTTTCCTGGAATATTCGAGGAATTAATTCTCAATCGAACTGGGATCACATCAGGTCTAAAATCTTTGGGAGTTCTGCTCAGATTGTCTGTCTACAGGAAACTAAAAGGGAGGTCTTTGACCAAGCTTTTATCTCCAATTTCTGTCCACGCCATCTCAATAAATTTGCTTTTGTTCCCTCGGTGGGTGTCGGTGTTTTAGACCGGCAACCTACCAAGGGGAGTACCCGAGGTAGATGAATGTGGCCTCACTGAGATTGGTAACTCGAAGGAAGAGACACGTGGCACAATTCAGACAGGTTCGTGCCGCGAGGTGCGTAATACCCTACGTCCTGTATGCTGTGCAGCTCTGGATTGATAGCATGTGATTACAAGATGATACGCAATGAGAGAGAAGGGTCCCTACCTCACCTTATATAGTCCGGGAGGCAAGGTTACAGGTCGGTTTAGGGAGAGAGTACTAGTCGTGTACGTCTAGGAGTCCTCTACACAATACATGGTATGTATAGCTTTCTATCCAAGTACTTCTCCACCTAGTCCTTGCGCCTCACGCCATCAGGTACTGTGCAGCACAAGTTGGGTAGTCCCAAGGGCCCACCGAGTAGTCGGTCCTGGTACCCACCGAGGTAGTGGGCCCAGGGAGGTCCATACGACAAGCCCCCGAGTACTTTGTAGTCGAGCAGGATAGCTTCGAGTAGTCTTGACGGCCTTGACGAGTAGTCCTCAAGCGTCCCCGAGTACTACAAGTTGAAAGTCCTCAAGAATACTTGAAGCATCCCGAGGCTGGAAGGTACTCCAGCTGATCTTTGAGTAATCCTGAAGTCTTCTCGAGTAGTCCCCAAGCGTCCTTGAGTTCTGCTCTCGAAGGTCTTCAACAATACCCGTGTTGTCTCGAAGCCGAAGTTGATATGGAAGTGCGATTGCAAAATCGCACTCCATATGGAGTATCCCCCGAGCCTTAGGTTGAGTCGTGGACTCTGGCTGAGGGTCAATCTGAAGTTCTGACAAGATTATCCCGCAAAATCCAGAGAAAAAATCGAAGGACACGTGGCACGAAGCCCCCGAACCTTGATTCAAGTACTTCATCTCGAATTGAAGGGTCATCCTGTATGTAGAATGTGTCCTGAGTTGCTTTTGAATCCTGTTGCTACCCAGGGATTGATTAGACGTAGCCGAGCCCCCGAGATAAGGCGCATCAACCACTGGAAGTTGAAGGGTCAGGCGCTGCCACTGAGTGAGCCGTGTTGAAACATATCCATCCGGCCGTTGAGGAGCCACCTGTTGACTTATAAATAGAAGCCAAAACCCTTAGGGTTTTTCACCCCACACACTTGCAGCCATTCGGAGCACATCTCGCCTAGAATCCGCCACCTGTGCACACTGCCACCTCAGTGTAGATCGTAGATCCAGGCGCGCTGCCGCGGATAGCCACCACCGCAGCCCTCGAGTGAATGCAAGTGAAAACCCGGTGCACTTGGAGAATGAAGCCCTCGCCATCCAAGAGCATGAAGACCGCCGGCGAGAAGAAGAGATCCCGGGAGGAAGCCGCTGGATCCGCCGCAGGGTCAACGTCGCCGGTGTCTCCCCCGTGTCCAAATCCCAACAAGGAATGGAAGAAGTCGAAGGCCAAGACTGAGGACCTGCTGGCGCTGCTCAACAGCAAATTTCTTCGGGAGAAAGAGGTCGACATGTGGCGCGCCGCCGCGGGAGATCCGTACCAGATGGAGAAAAAATCGGATGAGATCCCGATGTTCACGCGGTTCGTGGAGCGCGGGTTGGCTCTTCCGGCGAGCAACTTCTTCAAGGGGCTCTTGGAGTACTACGGTATTGAGTACCTCAATCTCAACCCGAACGGTATCTTCCACACCTCCGTCTTCGTACATTTTTGTGAAGCTTTCCTGGGGATCAAGCCCCACTGGTACTCTTCCGGAAGTTCTTCCGCGTGAAGCCCTAGCCGAGCGCCAACGACCCCCGAGTAGTCGGAGGAGCCGGCATCCAGATGCGTGAGGACGTTGTGGAGCAGTACCTAGCGTACAAGTTGATTGACTCCAACCAAGATTGGAAATCGAAGTGGTTCTACGTCACCAACCACCACCTGGGCTGCCGAAGCCCAGCGGGAAGCAGCCAAAGCACCGGCCCTGGTGGAACACGGAGCCGACGATGCAAGAGGGTATCCAGCTACACGAACTGCTGGCGAAGATGAGGGCTTTGAGGGAAGCCGGGTTGAGGGCTGAGCATGTGGCCTTCAGCTTTATGAAGAGGAGGGTGCAGGCGCTGATGGCTCGCGACACCCTCGGCTACCAGTACACAGGTGAGGGTGACTCGTCACGGATGCCCGGCGGCGAAATTGATGACGACGGCATCATCAACAGGCTGGGCAGGATCTTTAAGGACATGCAGGCGTACACGTCCTGTCCAGTCCCAGATTACTCTGCCGCGCGCCCACCGAACGAGGGCTGTAGCCGTACTCAGTGTCGAGTACTGATTATGTAGTAGTAGTCGTGCTCACCCAATGTGCTTCTTGTAGGATGACATAGTGAAGTTTGTCTCTGAGCCGGCTTCGTCTCCTTGACTTGTCGAAGTCCAAGGGGAGGGGAAGGGGAAGACCAAGGAGCGCCGCGAGGTCAGCGAAGGTGACGACACCGTCATCGTGGAAGATACATCAGATGAGGAGGAAGAGGAGACGCTTCAAGAGTTGTTCCAGCTGCGGTCCAGGTTCAGCCGCCCTGGACTGCCCAACGTGCCACTCATCGACGATCCTCTGACTGGCTTGGAGGCTAGTCTGCCTGCGCCGACGAGGAGGCTGCGCAACACAGCACGCAAGCGTGTTGCAAAGAATTTGAAGATCACCGAGACGACATCTCAAGAGGTAAACTCTACGAGTAGAGTAGTCGAGTACCTGTCTCGATGTTTTGTATGCTGACGAAAAAATTCGTTGCCTGTAGGAGATCCCGCCTTCCGACCCCGTAGACCAAGGGGACCAAGGAGACTGGGAGACGGTGGGAGAGCCGGCTGGAGCCAGCCTCATTCCAGCCCCCCACCGTGGAAGAACTCGTGTCGCAATTGACACGTCAGCCCCGAGTTGCAGAGGGCAGAACTGAGCCGGCCGCAGCTCCTGCTGCTGAAGAGCCAGCGGCTACTGAAGCCGTAGAGGACGCTCCTGCTAAAGCTGGACTAGTCGACATCGCGAGCATCCTTGGTGCCCCAACCGTGACAGTAGTCCGGTCGAGCTTGTAAGTGATGATCTTCACGAGAGTACATATATATTTGTAGTCGTACTTGGTTGACAACCCATCGTGTACTGATCAGGAAATCCACGGACTTATCCTGGGAGGGGGATGAACCCAGCGCGGCAATGGCTGAAGAGGATTCCACGCCAGCCGCTGAGGAGTCCACTCCGCCCCCCCCCCCCCCAAGCAGAGACCGAGGCGCCGGCCGTGGAAGCTACGCTGTCGAAGGCCAGCATTGTAGAAGGTGAGTACACTGCACAAACGCAGTCGTCCACAAGGAGTAGTCGTAGCCGCCGCGGGAGACTAATCTGAATGTCTTCTGTTGACAGGGGCCGAAGCAGAGGGAAATACCATCCCCGAGGCAGTGCCTATTGAAGGCTTGGCACCGGAGACCCAATGAGCCGCCGGAGTAGCCCCCGAGCTGCCGGAGGTAGCCAGCGGGGGAGCCCCCGCGATGGCCGGAGAGGAGCGCGACGCTGTACTGCCGGAGTCAAACCTGGAAGTGATCGTCTGCTCGCCGGAGATTCAGGACGTGGAGCCGGTCCATTCGGCGCCAATGTCCGGGGCCGCCACGAGTAGTCGTGGTGGGATCGAACTCTTGGCGGACGATCTCGTCGACCCGGCGGCGGTAGCGCGTCACTCGGAGGTGATGCGCTAGGCCGAGCAGTGGATGAAGGTAAGTTGTCGGTACCCTTGAGTAGTCAATCTGCCGTAAATGCTGAGTAATAATCATACTTTATTACTGAGAGAAATACCGCCTACGGCTAAGTGATGCTAGGGCGTATAGCCGCTTACAGCAGTAGATCCGTTAGTAGCCGTATAGGCTGGATCTAGAAGTACATGGTCTCTTGATAGACCACTGCTGGAGTCCTTTGACGCTCTGAGCAGCCCAAGGTCCATTAGTAGCCGTTAACGCTGGACCTTGGAGTAGAGTAGTCCGGAGACTATTGCCTGGACCCGGAGGCCGCTTATAGCGAAGGGGTCTTGGAGTAGACTTGAGCCCCCAAGGTAGTCGAGAGACTAGGCGTAGAATCGACAGAGCTGGTCCATGTTCCACGAGTTGCTAACGTCTTCGCCTTCAAGCGTCTGGAGGCGGTAGGAACCTGGTCCGGTCACCTTTGCGACTGTGAAGGGACCTTCCCATGGAGAGCTGAGCTTGTGTAGTCCTTCCGTGTTCTGGATGCGACGGAGGATGAGATCACCAACGTTGAAGGAGCGTTCCTTAACGTTGCGATCATGATAGCGTCGGATACCCTCAAGGTACCTTGCTGATTGGACGAGGGTGGCGCAGCGAGCTTCTTCGAGTCCGTAGATGTCAACTCGTCTCCTATCTTCAGATATGCCTTTGTCGTATTGCTCTACAGCTGGTGAATCCCACATGACATCGGCGGGGAGGATTGCTTCGGAGGCGTAGACCAAGAAGTATGGCGATTGTCCCGTTGGCTTGGAGGGTTGAGTACGTAGCCCCAGAGCGCACTGGGAAGTTCCTTGATCCACTTGCCTCCTTTTGAATTAGCAGCATCGTGCAGTCGCTTCTTGAGAGAGTCGAGTACCATCCCATTGGCGCGCTCGACTTGTCCATTGGCCCGAGGATGGGCAACTGAGGCACATCGGACGTCGATCCCGCTGTTCTCGCAGTACTCCCAGAACTGGTGATTGTTGAAGTTGGAGCCCAGGTCTATGATGATGCGGTGGGGTAGTCCGTAGCGATGCACGAGTTCGTCCAAGAAGTCGAGTACTCTGTCGGCCTTGGGGCATGTGACCAGCTTGACCTCGATCCACTTGGTGAACTTATCGATGGCCACCAGTACTCTGTTGAATCCACCTGGTGCAGTTGGGAGAGGCCCAATCATGTCGAGCCCCCAGCAGGCGAAGGGTCAGGTTGGCGGTATGGTAAGTAGCTTGTAGGCCGGAATGTGTTGTTGCTTGGCGAAGTATTGGCACCGTTGGCACCTTATGACGAGTTCTTCAACATCACCCAGAGCTGTGGGCCTGTAGAAAGCTCGTCGGAAGGCCTTGCTGACCAACGTGCATGAGGACGTGTGGTTGCCGCAGATGCCTTTATGGATCTCCTCCAAGATGCCCTTGCCTTCTTCCCGGGGAACACACTTCATGAGTACTCCGGAAGATGCGCCCCTCCTGTAGAGCTTGTCTCCGACTAGAACGTAGGACTTGGTGCGGCGGATGAGTTCCTTGGCCAAGTTCTTGTCCGAGGGGACCTTCTGCTCGCGGATGTAGTCGATGAAGGGTTGTCGCCAGTCCACGTCTATCATCATGACCTCCTGGCTAGCCAGGGGATGTGCTAGATCAGTGGTCAGTGGCGCCAGCTCCGGAATGGATGGCTCGTAAAGCTTGTGGACGAAGACACCCGCTGGTACTTGAGCGCGAGTAGAACCAAGCTTCGACAGGACGTCCGCTCCAACGTTGTTGTCGCGGACGACGTGGTGGAACTCGAGACCGTAGAATTTGTTCTCGTGCTTGCAGACTTCTAGGCAGTAGGCATCCATGTTCTCCTTGTTGCGGTCCCAGGACTTGTTGACTTGGTTGATGACCACTACGGAGTCGCCGTAGACTAGTAGCCGCTTGATGTCCAGTGAAGCCGTGAGGTGGAGCCCGTGTAGGAGAGCTTCGTACTCGGCTTCGTTGTTTGAGACCTTCCAAAAGATCTGCAGGACGTACTTGAGTTGTTCGCCCGTTGGGGAAATCAGGAGTACCCCTGCACCTGCGCCTTCAAGCTTGAGCAAGTCGTCGAGTAGGTAGTTGATTTTCCCGCCACTCCGCCATGAAGTCGATTAGTGCGTGTGACTTGATGGCTGTTCGTGGTTTGAAGTCGATGTTGAGGGCGCCGAGTTCGACCGCCCACTTGCAGATCCTTCCAGTAGCATATCGGTTCCGCAAGATGTCGCCGAGCGGGTAGTCGGTGATGATGAAGAACAAGTACTCCTGGAAGTAGTGTCGTAGCTTTCGCGAGGTGATGAGCACTGCGTACAGTAGCTTCTATACTGGTTGATAGCGTGCCTTGGATTCTTACAGGACCTCGCTGATGAAGTAGACTAGTCGTTGGACTGGGTAGGCATGGCCGTCTTCCTGCCGCTCGACGACAATGGCAGTACTAACCACGTGAGTAGTCGCAGCGAGGTAGAGCAGTAGCTGCTCCTTTTTGCGAGGAGCCGCAAGGACTGGTGGCTTGGATAAGAAGTCCTTGAGCTGAGCAAGGGCTTGGTCTGCCTCCGGAGTCCACGCGAACTTCTCTTGATGTTTGAGTAGTTTGAAGAAGGGGAGCCCCCGTTCTCCAAGCTTCGAGATAAATCTGTTCAGAGCCGCCATGCACCCAGTTAGCTTCTGCACATCTTTGATGCATGTGGGAGCTTTCATGCTGGTGATGGTAGAGATCTTCTCGGGATTGGCTTCGATTCCGCAGTGGCTGATGATGAAGCCGAGTAGTTTGCTGGACGGTACGCTGAAGACACACTTGTTCGGGTTGAGCTTCCAGCGGTACTCTCGCAAGGATGCGAAAGTCTCTTCAAGATCAGCGATGAGCGTGTCGGAGTTTCTGGTCTTGACGACCACGTCATCCACGTAGGCTTCAACGTTCATGTTGAGTTGCCTCTTGAAACAGGCCTGGATAGCTCGCTGATAGGTAGCGCCGGCGTTCTTCAACCCGAAGGACATGGTTGTGTAGCAATACGCGCCAAACAGGGTGATGAACGCGGTCTTGTCCTGGTCTTCTTCCTTGATTGCGATTTGGTGGTACCCGGAGTAGCAGTCAAGGAAGCAGAGCAGGTCACAGCCCGCCGTGGAGTCAATGACTTGGTCTATCCGCGGCAACCCAAAGGGGTCCTTGGGGCAGTGCTTGTTGAGGTCGGTGTAGTCGACGCACATCCTCCACTCGTTCGAGTTCTTCTTGCGGACGAGGATGGGGTTGGCGAGCCACTCAAGATGGAAGGCTTCTCTGATGAAGCCAGCCGCGAGTAGTTTGGCGAGTTCCTTCTTGATGCATCCCGTCTGTTGTCGGCGAAGCGGCGGAGTTGTTGTCGCTTTGGGGTAGATTTAGGGTCGACGTTGAGTGAATGCCCGATCAGATTCCTGGCACCCCTGGCATGTCTGCTGGTTTCGACGCGAAGATGTCTCGGTTAGCCTGAAGGAAGCTGATGAGCGCGTCTTCCTATTTCGGATCAAGGCCCGCCCCGATGATGGTGGTCTTGCTACTGTCACCTGTCCCAAGGTCAATCGGCTTGACTTGGACCTTGTTGGTGTTGTCCGACTTCTTTGGGATGTCGAGTTCACTTGGGGCAAGCTTCTTGGATGCAGCGTAGATCTCCATCATTGTGTCGGGTACTTGATTCGTGGCTGCGAGTTCCACAGCTTCTATGTCGCAGTCGAAGGATATCTTCAAGTCCCCTTGCAATGAGAGTACACCGGCCGGACTTGGCATCTTGAGTACCAAGCACATGTAGTGGGGTACCGCCATGAACTTGGCGATAGCTGGTGTGCCGAGGATGGCATGGTAAGAAGTTTCAAAGTCCGCGACTTTGAACTTGATGTACTCGGTGCGGTAGTTGTCCCTTGTCTCACCGAAGGTAACTAGCAGGACCACTGGGCCTAGTGGGATAGCCGCGTTCCCAGGGACGATGCCGTAGAAGGGAGAAGTTCTCTTGGTGAGCATGTGGGTGATGTCGAGCTTCATTTTCTTCAAGGTCTTGGTGAAAAGGACATTAAGCCCGCTTCCACCATCGACGAGGACCTTGTTGAGTGTGGAGCCCGCAACCACCGCCTTTAGGACGAGTGGGAACCGTCCTCTTTCTGAGAAGCTTGTCCATTGATCTGCACAGGAGAAGGTAATGGGTATCTCCGACCACCGGAGAGGGGTCGGAACCGCTGGTTCAATGCTCATGACTTCTCGTCGAGTGGCTTTCTGAGCCCGTCGGTTGGGTAGTCCACCGAAGAGGACATTCACCGTCTTGTCGGGTTCCTAGAAGTCGTCGTTTCCCTCGTCGGCCTTCTTCTTGCCTTTCTTGTCGTGAGGATGCCGTGGCTCTAGAGTGTCCTTGAGTGCTTGCCGGAGTTGGTAGCACTGCTCGGTGGTGTGGTTGCCGTCCAGATACCACGGGCACTTCTCTTTCAGCAAGTCTTTGAAGCCGCCAGAGGTCTTCTTTGAGTTGTCTTTCGCAGGGCGCTGGATAGCCGCGACAGTGATGTCTAGCTTGCGCTTGCGATTGGGACCCGAGTAGTTGTTGCTGCGACCGCCTTGGTTCCCGTTGTTGTTGCTGTTGCCGCCCGTGTTTTGCTTGCTCTTTCCACGGATGGCGTCGTACTTGGCGTTGGCATTGTCTTCCTCATCAGCCCAGGAGGTGATCATGTCCTTGAGGTGGGTGATGGAGCTCGGGCGGCGACGACTGAAGTCTTCAAAGGTGCGATGGTGATAGAGACCGTCTTGGAAAAGGTCGATGACCTTGTCGGAGACGTCGACTACGGTGGCGCGCTTGTCGAAGAAGCGCCACATGTACTTGCGAAGGGTCTCGCCCTGTTTCTGCTTCACCATTGCCAGGTCCATGCGAGTACCCGAGCGACCCATAGCGCTCGCAAAGTTGCTGGTGAACTGCTCCTTAAGCTGGTCCCACTTGTCGATCGAGTACTTCTCGAGTGACTCGAGCCATGTAAGCGGGCCTTGATCCTGACAGAAGGGGAAGTAGAGGCACTTTGTGTCGTTATTGCCGCCAGCGTCCTCGATGGAGAGGGCGTAGCATCTGAGCCACTGCACTGGATCCTTCTTCGCGTCGTACTTGGTGATCCCTAGAGGTTTGAATTTCTCCGGGAGAAGTAGATTCCGACGTCGTGCTGAGAAGGCGGGGAAGCCATCGTTGTCGTCTGCCGTGGAGGAGTTCTTGCGTCGTAGTTCTTCGTTTTTTTGGCAGGCGTCGAAGCCGCCACATGAAGCACCGGAGGCGTGGCTATTCGCGTGGCCACGACCGCCGTGGTCACCTCCGCCCCCGGCTCTCCTGCCAGCCCCGTGATTGGAGCTCCCGCCGTCGCTGCCTCCGCTACCAGGATCACGGTGAGGGATGATCTCATGGTTGGCGGCGGCGCCGCCGGCGCTGCTGCCACCATGAGAGGGTCCACCAGTCGATGCCTGGGTACGGTTGGGGTTGGCTGGTAGCTCCCCTCGAGTACGGTTACGACCGATGTCCGCGCTGCGACTTGTTGCTTCGTTGTCTTGCTGGCAGTTCTTGACGGGGGGCACTTGAGTGACCCTGTTGTCAACTCGCATGAAGTAGGTGTCCTCCGCGAGCTTGGTGATGACTTCTCCTGCGCGCATCCCCTGAGCCTGACGTGCTATCGTAGTGATAGACATGAGGCATTGCTCTGGGGTGGTGTGTACCCGGCTCTCTCCTTGGTCGAGGGCTTCTGCGAGGTTCCAGATGGGAAGGGACCCGCGGAGATGTCGGAGCCATTTGTTCCGCTTTCTATTGCGTTCACGTCGAGCGTCCCTGTTGGCGTCAGTCTCGTCTGCGGGTGCGTTGGCGGACAACTCGTCCGCTGAGATATCCTCGAGATATCGGTCAGGGACTGTCCCTGAGGGCCCCGGTGTCTCTTTGGTAGTCATGATGACTTGCCGATCAGGAGAGCCAAGGCTGGAGTCACTGGTTGCCACCTCTGCTGGAGTGTGCTCCTCAGTTGGAGCTAGCGGTGTTCCCTCTTGGAACGGAAGTGGGTTGAGGTAGGCGATACAGCGTGAGTTCTCGTCTGTCAGGTCTGCGGGCTTGCGGTTTGGCCAGTAGACGAATCTGTCGGCGGGTGTAGATGTTATAACCAGGCCGGAGGCAGGTCCTGACAGTGGTTGCTCCATCGTGTAGGTCTCGGACTCGGGCTCGTCCGGGTCGCCTACGAAGTCGAACTCGTAAGAGGAGTCCGAGTAGTAGCCGGAGATGGGGTTGGAGTCCGAGTCGTACTCGGAGGCGATCTCTTTCCCAGCCCGGCGTGCGGAGAGATCCTTCGCGTGGGCCTTGCTAGCGATGCAGAGGCCATATGGGAAGTGCTCGTGGAGTGGGGAGTCCGCACACGATGGCTCGATAGCCGGCTCGCATGCGATGGCCCACGGTGACGCCGAGTTCGAGTTGGAGTCGGATCCATGCTCGAAGTCCGCGTGCTGGTTGTAGAGCGAAATTTCGCTGAATTTTCCGGCGAGATCGCCCGTGATTACTTCGGGAAGCATCACGAGGCCAGTCTTCAGGTTGGGTGGCATGGTGAGGCGGCGCTGGAACGATCCGGCGCCGTCATCATTGCAGACCCAGGAGCCGAAGACGAAGGTGTCGCCACGGTTGAAGGCGACGGTTGGCTTGATGAAGATTGAAGCCGTCGAGTTCGCCATATGATCTTCGGCGAGATCCCCTACCTGGCACGCCAGCTGTCGGTGTTTTAGACCGGCAACCTACCAAAGGGAGTACCCGAGGTAGATGAATGTGGCCTCGCCGAGATCCGTAACTCGAAGGAAGAGACACGTGGCACACAATTTAGACATGTTCGGGCCGCGAGGTGCGTAATACCCTACGTCCTGTATGCTGCATAGATCTGGATTGATTGGATGTGATTACAAGATGATACGCAACGAGATAGAAGGGTCCCTGCCTCGCCTTATATACTCTGGGAGGCAGGGTTACAGGTCGGTTTAGGGAGAGAGTACTAGTCGTGTACGTCTAGGAGTCCTCTACACAATACATGGTATGTATAGCTTCCTA
Source organism: Cenchrus americanus (assembly GCA_947561735.1). NCBI lineage: Eukaryota > Viridiplantae > Streptophyta > Magnoliopsida > Poales > Poaceae > Cenchrus > Cenchrus americanus. Next base: position 154,554,027 of record OX387242.1, on the reverse strand, counting down.
TCCGAGTACTTCTCCACCATAGTCCTTGCGCCTCACGCCATCAGGTACCGTGCGGCACAAGTCGGGTAGTCCCAGGGGCCCACCGAGTAGTCGGTCCTGGTACCCACCGAGGTAGTGGGCCCAGGGAGGTCCATACGACAGTGGGTGCCTCTGGTGGTCTTTTTGTCTGTTGGAATTGTAACAACTTCCTGGGAGATGTGATTGATACCTCTAGTTATGTTGTCACTCTAAAATTTAGCTCTTTGCTTTCTTTAGCCCAGTTTCATCTGACTAATGGGCCTTGTGATGCTACTGGCAAAGCTGGTTTTATTAACTGGTTATATAACTTTGACACTTCTGCTCTGGATGGCTGGATTTTGCTGGGTGATTTCAACCTAATTAGATCTCTTTCTGACAAAAACAAACCTTGGGGTTGTTCCAATGAGATGTTCCTTTTTAGTGACTTGATTCAGCACCTTGATCTGGTTGACATTCCTTTTGAAGGTAGACGTTTTACGTGGAGTAACATGCAGGATGATCCTCTTCTTGGGAAATTGGATTGGGTGTTCACTTCCTCGTCTTGGACTATTTCTTATCCAGCAACCTGTGTTAAGCCTTTATCTAAACACATTTCCGATCATGTAAAATATGTGGTTAAAATGGATTCACACATCCCCAGAGCATCCATTTCTCGATTTGAGAACTACTGGGCTGACTTTCCTGGCTTTATGGACCTTAATCAGGAGCACTGGCACTCTAATTCTTTTTATGCAAACATGGCTAAAACTATTAATGGGAAATTCAAGCAACTACGCAGAGGCCTTAAAAATTGGAGTACAAACTTGTCGCAACTCAACAAGTTAATTAATAATTGTGATTGGGTTCTAGCTATGCTTGATGGTCTTGAAGATCAAAGAACTATGAAGGTTGCTGAAGGTGTTTTCAGGAAACTTGTTAAGGTTCACCTACAGAAACTATTGGATGCCAAGCGAATCTATTGGAAGCAACGATCCACAGTCAGATGGGATACATTTGGGGATGAGAATACTAAATTATTTCAAGCAATGGCTACTCACTCTTTCAGGAGGAATTCTATTCCTTCTCTAACTTCTACATATGGAATTATTGTTACTGATCATGATCTCAAGGCTGGACTTCTTTGGGCTTCCTTCAAAGATAGTTTGGGTATCTCTGAATTTAATGAAATGGTTTTTGATTTGCATTCACTTATTTCTGCAATTTCTTTACCTGTGATGGATGAGCCTTTCTCGAAGCAAGAGATTGATGCTGCTGTTCTTGAAATGCCCTCTGATCATGCACCTGGGCCAGATGGTTTCAATGGCTTCTTTATGAAACATTGCTGGACTATTATTGCACAAGACTTCTACATGCTTTGTGACTGTTTCTGTAATGGCACAGTGGATCTGGAGTGCAATAATGGATCCTTTATAACTCTGATCCCAAAAAAAGACAACGCTCTTATCGTTAATGATTACAGTCCTATCTCTCTGCTTAATTATTCTTCGAAGCTCATCACCAAAATTCTAGCAAACAGGTTACAGAAGGTTATTACTTCGGTTATTCATGCTAACCAATATGGTTTCATCAAGGGCAGGACCATCCAGTATTGTCTAGCATGGGCTGTTCAATCCCTTCATATTTGTCACCAGAGTAAGAAAGAAATTCTCATTGTCAAGTTGGATTTTGAAAAAGCCTTTGATAAAGTGGAGCACCAACCATCCTTGATATGTTCACACATAAAGGATTTTCAGATAAATGGGTTCACTGGATTCAGTTGATTCTTAGCTCTGGCTCATCTTTCGTCCTCCTCAATGGGGTACCTGGTAAATCATTTAAGTGTAAGAGAGGGGTAATTCGTAGGGTGACCCTCTGTCGCCACTTCTTTTTGTTTGGCTGCTAACCTTCTTCAATCCATTGTTAATGATGCTGCTCAGGCTAGCTCACTAAAACATCTTTTGGGGGACTCTTGTGGACGAGATTACCCCATTGTGCAATATGCGGATGACACACTGTTAATCATGCCTACTGAAGAGACCCAGCTATTTCACCTGCAGTTCTTGTTACTTGATTTTGCTAGGTCTACTGGGCTTAAAGTAAATTTCTCCAAGTCTTCCATTGTTCCCATTAATGTTGACGACACAAAAACAGCAAGCCTTGCTGAAGTATTTGGGTGTCAGGTGGGCCAGATGCCTTTTACCTTTCTTGGTTTGCCCTTGGGTATGACTAGACCTTTGGTCCAGGACTACCTTCCCCTGGTGTGCACAGTGGAAAGGAGAATGATTGGCATTACTCCGTTTCTTTCTTATGCTGGAAGGCTAGTTCTTGTAAATTCCCTTCTTTCTGCCATTCCGACCTTCTATCTTTGTACCTTGAAGGTTCCAATAACTGTGCTTGATCAAATTGACTCATGTAGAAAGCACTGCTTAAGGGACAGGGGGGACATTCACAAAAAAGGAGGTTGCTTAGTTGCCTGGAAGAAAGCTTGCCTGGCTAAAAAGGATGGAGGTCTTGGTATAATTGATTTGATAACCCATAACACCTCTCTGCTCCTCAAATTCTTGCACAAATTCTACAACCATGATTCCACCCCTTGGGTACGTCTGACTTGGGATCATCTATATGCCTCAGACAAGGTCCTGCATTCAAGACAATATATTGGATCCTTTTGGTGGAGAGATGTAATGTTGGTTGTCGAGCACTTTTTCAAGATTGCAGCTTGCAGAGTTCACAATGGTAAATCAGTTTGTCTTTGGACTGATCAATGGGATCTGGGAGGCCTCCAATGTTTCTACCCACACCTTTTCTCTTTTGCTAAAGATCGGCATGTATCTATTGCAAAATTCCTCCAACAGGATGTTCTTGCACGCTTTTACACGCCTCTCTCTATCATTGCAGCCAAGCAATTAGCTGAACTAAGTTTTAGGTTGTCTCGTTTTCATATGAATCCAAAAGAACATGATCAGTGGACTTTTATTTGGGGCTCATATGTTTTTACTGACCACAAGGCTTATGTTCAACTCAAGGGGCAGTCTGGTGCAAGTCATGTGTTTGAGTGGCTGTGGAAATCCTGTTCTAGAGGGAGGCATAAATTCACCTTTTGGTTACTCTTATTGGACAGACTAAGCACGAGGAATATTTTGCGACAGAAGCGAAGAGTTCTTGATGATTACTGCTGCCCCATGTGCAGTAGATCAGTAGAAGAAACTGTTGACCACCTCTTTTTCACTTGTGCTTTTGCCACCTGGTTCTGGCGATTACTTCACATTTCTTGGGACATGGATTCTGATGCTTCTGGATCGGGTAGTTGAGGCCAGGAGCGATTCTAGGATGAAAATTTTTAGAGAGATTATGATGATATCTTGCTGGGCTTTGTGGACACACAGGAATGAAGTGATTTTTGATGGTGTCCGTCTCTCCTTGTGGAGATGGAAATCGCTCTTTAGGGAGGAATTCTCTTCAGTTATACACAGGGCCAAACCCTCCTTGAAGCTGGAGTTGCGGCAGTGGTTATGTAATTTCACTTCAAAGGTTCTGCACTTTTTTTGTTTCTTCTCTCTTTGGATTTGATATCCAACCATGTAAATACATTTTGTATCCCTTCTTTTATATATAGAAGAAAAAAGGGTCAGTAGGGGCCTTCCCTACTGTTTGCCTAAACAAAAAGTGTACTCATTGAAGCGCTCGAATGCCTCCGAGATAGTTTCCGCATAATATTGAGTAAAAGTAGCAATCTTATACGCAAGCTTTGAGTTTTTGAAGGACCGATACGGTGAACCAGTGAGGGGGGAGTGAATGGGAGCCGATAAAAATGCTTCTCGAAGGAGATGAAGACTCCAACAAGACGAACACGGCTTCCAACACACGTCTCTGACTCACTACCCAAGTTGGCCAAGCCCACGTAGCCACTGTAGTTCCACTGGACCTAGGAACCAACACACAACCTTCCAAGCCAAAACACACCAACACGCACAGCGGAAACATGCAAGGCTTGCTTCCTGTGCTGCACCGGTCAAACCGATGGCCTGCGCCGGTCAGACCGGTGACACCAGTCAGATCGGTGGACAGAGCCGGTCAGGCCGGTGGCTACAGCAGCTGTTGACGGTTAAGTTGTATCAAAGTTCATTTAGACTTGCAAGCGGACAAGTCTCCCGTCATAGTCAAGGGACCCTTCTTCCCTCGAGTGGTGAACCCAAGGTATCGAATCTGTGGAACAAATGTGTGACGCAAAAGATGATCTAGTAAAGCCAAGTAACTTCAATCTTCGATAAAAAGAAACCCTGATGCATCTAGATAAAGAACACAAAACTAATCTAATCTACTAAAGATCGGAGATAACAAAGATAGATAGGGTTGAAGGATCGGATGGCGACAAGAGAGGGGGGGAGTGAATAGGAGCCGGTAAAAATTCTTCTCAAAGAACCCGGCCTATACCCTATTCAAAACCCGGTCACACACAAGCGTTGGAACGAATCACACACCAATCGCCAAGACAACGAGTCCTTGAAGCACATGCGGAAGCACGAATGAAGGAGGGAGGAATCGAACCAAAGAGCAAAGCAGCCAGGCTCTGGCGGACCGTCCGGCCCGGGCGGGGCGGATCGTCCGCGATGGCCGCGCGGACCGTCCGGCAGGTACCGCGGACCGTCCGCACCCTCGCCGCGGACCGTCCGCCTGAGCCGCGGACCGTCCGTTAAAGCGAGCAGAACCACCAGAACCGACCCGAGAAAAACGGACCGTCCGCGAAGACCGGGCGGACCGTCCGCGCGGGCCACGGACCGTCCGCTACTGAAGCTCGGACCGTCCGCAAACCGGCTGCAACGAGAAACCAAAACCAAATCGGATCAAAAGCAAAGTCGAGCAAGAACACGAAGAACACGCGAAGAACACTGTACACGCGGACCGTCCGCCTGGCCCTCGCGGACCGTCCGCCAAGCACGAACAGAACTGAAAACTGCTCGACCCCGAAAGTCAATAGTCCCAATCCATCACCGGACCTCCCTAACGATAGAAGCTGTTGAGAGAAGAGTTTGGGGTCATGTAAAGCGTCAACCAAGGATGCTATACCCCAAAAATTTCATCTCCTAACTCCCTAAATCATCAGGAATCGCGGATCCTTTGAACACCACCAAAAGCTAGAGCACCGAACGAAAATCCTTGAATCGAAGTGGTTTCCCGGCGTTTGAGGGCACAAGATCAATCACAAAGATGCACTAGACATCCATCCATGTTTCCCTCAAAGAAATCCGGGGAGAAACCCACTCAAATCCGCGGAATCACACCAAGAACAAAGGCACCAAAAACAAGCACGAAAATAGCACAAAAAGAGCTCCGAAAAAGCAATAAAAGAAATTCGGGAATAGAAAGATTGGCACAAGATTTAGAGGATGAAATCACTATGAATATCTTGTCCAATCGATTACAAGCCACCCCTAGAAACCAAATCTAAGATGGCAAAAAGCTCCAATCAAAGAGCCACTCTCTCCTCTCTCCCTCTCTCCCAAAGCACTCCAAAATGAAAGAGTACAACAGCCTCTAGCCTAAGAGTTGGCTGAAAATTCAGCCCCCTCCTCCTATATATAGGCCCTCAGGAAAAGACCGAAGTGCCCCTACACTAGGAGTACAACACAAGCCCTCACAGGGGCATTTTGGTCAACACATGAAGTTCACCATCGGACGGCCGCGCATCCATCAGGCCTTCACGTCCTCCCGACGCAAGCCCCTCGATCATGCCGCGTGTCGCCCGCCTCGAAGCTTCCCGACGCACCCGGATACCGTCTCCGTCACGTCAGGCCCTCGGGCTCGGTTTTGAGGCCCAAACCGAGAAACCCTCCTCCGATGGTTTTGTGGCCAAACGACCAAACCCCGCGTACACGGTCCGGCCTCACCACGCCAAGCGTCGAGCCCGCCAAGCCTTTCACCTCCCGGCCCCGGACGGTCTACTCAGACTTGCCTCGTTCCTTGACTTGGCCACCACCGATGCATCGGCTCCATGTCCACGACTTCGTCTTGCTCTTCTTGCACCATGCGGCTCGCACTTGATCCCATCGGCCACCGGGTCCCTCGAACCAAGCCTACTTGTCTCTCCACTCCTCGGAGGCCCCGCAAGGCTAAGACCTTTCGCGCCTGTTCTTGACCTGCACCAACGCAAACCAAGCCGCAACCAACACCTGCAATACTAGGCCAAGAGTCAGTCCACACAACGTTGTCAACCACTCCTCACGAGTGCATTGACAACACACCACATAAACAATAAGGTAAATACACGAAATAAAACACACACAACACAACTCAACACTACACACACAAAGCTTCAAACCATCCGGTCAATCACTCATCACACACGGACCAAGGTGCTTCTCAACTTGGTTCCTCAATCTCCCCCTTGATGTGTGCATTGACAAAAGAAGGTCAAAAAGCAAATAAGAACTCATTCAAGCGCCACAAAGCCAATAAAAAGCAAACAAAAGGCCACTTGAAGTGAGAAGGGATAAAAGCATGCTCCGACAAATTCCTCTCGAAACCAAAGCAAGCACAAGGCTAAGCGCAATCGAAGAGACACACTACCAACATGCAATCCCTAAAAGCCACCGAACCAAAATGCTCAACCCAAAGTGCCATAAAACTCTTACCAAAGCACTTGTCAACCGCTCATCACCATCAAATCAAGGTTCATATCAACTTGATTTTCCAAATTTCTCCCCCTTGAGGAGCGGATTGACAACAAGTGAGCACAAAGAAATGGTTTGAGAGGGCAAAGACCGAACACCTCATCCAAGTGAAAGAAAACCACACAAGAGCAAAGAACAAGGTCACTTGGCATGAGAGAAACCACAAAGGACAACTCAATGTCTCGGTCCCCAAAGACATGGGCAACGGCTCGACACAACCGAGACAAGAATGCATGATCCCTCAAGAAGAGGCACAAAGGGCTCAACACCGATCATGGACAAGCGAAATCACACGATCCCTCAAGAAGAGGCACAAAGGGCTCAACACCAATCATGTGATAATCGAAAACATAAGTCAACCGCCGGCTCCTCAAGAAGAGGCAAAGGGGATCAACACCACCGGCACAAGAGCACAAAACTCACAAGCCCCCCCTAAACACATGAACTAGGACAAAAGAGCATACAAAGCTCACCCTAAACTCATGAGATAGAGAAAAGAGCACACCAAGCTCACAAGCTCCCCCTAAACACATGCACTAGGGACAAAGAGCATACAAAGCTCACCCTAAACACACGTGATAGAGCAAAAAGCAACCACCAAAGCACAACTCAGGCAAACAAAGGAGACTCACCAAATGCAGTTTTCTGAATTTTTCATTAAGCTCACCTCTTCTCCCCCTTGTTGACAATGTATGAAGCAAGGTGAAAATGCAGAAATGCAAAACAAAGCATATAAACATCTACATGAGCTTCTCAAATAGGCCAAATTTAGTGACAAAGGCTAGAAATGAGACAAAGAGCACATATATGGATCATAACATAGTCAAAGCATTGCCACAAGTAATATATGGAAATATAGGCATGTGACAAAGCAAATTTTCAGATTTGAATAATTATATCAAAAGATGGCTCACTTCAAATGTAAAGGCCTATCCATGTCACACTTGAGCCACAAACATGCATACCATTCAAAGATCATACAAGGATATCCAATTCTCAACAAAAGATCATTGCAAACACCCGTAAAGCAAAGCATGTCATGTTAAAGCTCATGAGCCATGTGTCCACTTCGGGGAGACTTCTCCACTGGTGAACATCATGCAACATGTTTTGCACCCATGTGTGAAAGATAAGACATTTTAACATAAACATGATGGAGGGAGCATTTTTCAAGCATACACACTTCTTTTCAAGATTAATTCATTTCATGGTACATGAAGTGCCTTTGCGGCAAAAAGAAGCTTATGCTCCTCCATGAATGCAACATAGGCTAAACATTCACAATGATATCGGCCTTTGGCCCAAATGCAAGAAAGAGACATCCAAGCACAATCTAAGCATGAATGGCACATTTAGACCAAAAAGTGACATGGATATACTACTACACATGAGTGGAGCACATTTCATCAAATTTAGTCAAGATTAGCATTTGATTCAAAAAGGCTATCTCACAACACATATATCTCAAATATTCCAAGAGCATAGCCTCACATAGCTATTTCTCCACACACATGACCAATATCTCACAAGTAGCCAAAGAAACTCAAATGAGGCATATGGAAGAAGCTCATCATCCTAAAATGCAATATGATACAAATGCAACATAGGTAGATATGTACATCAAAAGGAACATGATATATGACAGAATGCGAGACTCAAATGTCAAACCTACCAAGGTCTATACATCATGATATATGATACAAATGCAATGCAGAATGCATAGGGAGACAAGGAACTTGACTTAACACCAATAAAGCTCACGAGGGAACACACCAACCAATAATCGCTCCAAGCGAGAGAAGAGCCACCAAAGGTCCCAATTGAGTACCATAGAAAAAGTGCCAATTGCAAAACCGCAAAGATCCCAATTGAATACCATAGAAGGAATATCAATTTAAGGATCACAAAGACTACCCAGAAAGCCACAACCCTTCTTGGAATCAAATTCCCTATCAAAAGAAGCCAAGCTCCCCCTCAACCAAGGGCAACTAACAAAGCAAAAGCTAGGAAAAGGAAGAGCAAGGAAAAACTCTAAAACCAACCGAAAAGAGGAACAACAACACAACTCGAAGACAAGACAAGCCCAAAACTCCAAGGAAAGCTCACAACATGCTACACAATGCATTGATAATATCAATTAACATAAATAGAGCATTGTAACATGATTGCACAAATATGAATAAGCATGGGCAAGCAAGTATGTCAACAAGGTACAACACTAAACTAACATGATACCAGAGAACAACATGCCAAACAATATACAAGAACTAAATAAAGGCATGATACAAGATCACATGGATCATCCACCAACATATATTACAAAGCTAGCATGACAAGATATACATGGGGGACAAACATGCTAACAGGAAAGGTACCATCGAGCTAGACAAACATGATATGAATGAACAACATGACATACACGAGCAATCAACCATAAAGCATGACATGATGTTCATAAATAACATGCACCATAAAATCATACAAAGATAGCAATATAGATATTCAAGATCACAAAGCTATCATGAACAAGGTGGCTAGCCTACCATGGTTTTCACACAAGCAAGACACAAGTATATACAAGAGAGTACAAGGGGAAAAGAAAACTCACTATACATGTGTACAAAGGCTTTCAAGAGCCATCCAACACAGTGTGGAGAACCATCATGTCTCCATTGAGCTCATGTTCTCCAACCGCGTCTCCATACCTACACACAAGGAGACAAGAAAGACCGAGCCTTGGATCCCAAAGGGTTAGCAAGCACGTACTTGGGAATCCAAGATTTGGTCACACGGGTAAGTGGTGCACACAAACTATCATGTGGGTTAGCATGATGCAAATGCCGGTTGGAATGAAAAGTCTTTCGAACACCCTTGGAACCATGCCTCAAAGAAGTCACTCGCGAAGAAAGTCGAGTGCTACCACAAGCAAAAAGGCAAAGATCCTTCGGGGTAGTAGGAGAAGAACCAACACAAGCACCACGGGAAGCATGTCGCGGACCAACACAAGAAACACTAGAAGCATGTCCACGAGCATGGCCTAACTCACTAGACAGAGTGTCATAAAACCCATCCACAAATCGCGCCTTCTTAGGCTCACAAGTGTTCATGCCATGAGAAGGGCTATGAACAACCAAAGGCCTAGAGGCACCTCCTCGCCGTATTCTCCTTGCCCGGCGGTAGCAAAAGCTCTCTTGATGCCCATCCTTCCCAAAGTGAGAGCAATGGTACAAAGGCCTATCGAGAGGCACAGTCTGAGTGGATGAATCGCCATTCTCTTGTAAGTGGGAAGTCCCTTGGGACTTAGAGCATGAAGCATCAACCCCAACATCCAACTTGGTGCCCACATTAGAATCACACGTGCCATGAGAAAGGCTACGTGGCTTCTTAAAAGCTTTGGCACGCACACGTCGCTCGTGCTTGACACGGCGAAAGCAAAACTCAACGGTATGCCCATCCTTCTTGCAAAAGGTGCATTGGAACCTCGGCTTGGGAGTATGAGTTCCAAATATGTGGGAGGCACCCTTTCCATTCAAATCACCTTGGGCAACACCGGAAGAAGCAACAAGCTTAGGAGTAGCTATGGGAGAGCTATCCAAAGCACTAGCACACTTACTAGCATCCAAAGACTCACACTCAAGAGAAGAAGTCGACTCCGGTTTAGAAGAAGCAAATTTAGAAGCATCAACATCGGAGTGACAAGAGAAGTGAGAATCCAAACCCTTGGCACAAAGACTCTTGCACCTTGTGCGCAAAACCTCATTTTGAGACTTGAGGCGCTCACAAGTACCACATGTCATATTTCTCAAATTATTGATTTCTTCTTCAATGCATTTAGCATATGTGGTACGCAAGAGTTCATTTTCTTTCTCAAGGTTGGCACTCATCTCATCATGCTCAACCAACTTAGCGCTCATATCCTCGCGCATCTTTTTCAAAGCCAAAACTTCACTTTCCAAATCAATGCATGAGGTGCAAACGAAATCACATGAACAAGCAACATCATTTACATCTCGCAAAGCATTATCATCATTGCAAGAAGTATGGCAAGCATCCTCAACCAGCAACAAAGAGCACTTGCTACAAGGCATGGATTTTATATCACAAATTTCAGCCCTAGCATGGTCAAGATCATCTACACATGTGGTGTGAGTCAATTTTAATTCATTAATTTCAGCATGCAAAGACTCACAAGAAACACATGGTAAAGAAGCACTTGTCTCTAACAAAGCAATCTTACTCCTAGCCATATCAAGCTCATCATTCAAAACAACACAAGAGTTGCAAGGCATAGAAGCATTGGATTTCAACAAGTCAATTTCGGATTGCAAGTTAGCAAGAGATGATCTCAATTCATCATTCTCAAAATCAAGATTGTCGCATGCTCTTCTAAAAGCTTCAACATGCATTTTGCGCCAACTAACTTCATCTTTTAATTTCTCATTTTCAGCACACAAGGCATCGCAAGATTTGCAAGGCAAAGAAGCTTTGAAATTTAACACCTTGATTTCGGATTTCAAGCATGCAATGGAAGCAATCAAAGCATCATTTTCAGCATGCATGGTGTTACAAGAAGTGCAAGAATTCAAAGCACGAGACCTCCAATGAGCCATACCACATTTCAACCTAGTAAGAGAGCATTTAATCTTCTCATTCTTCCTACGCAAGGCATCACACAAATCTATGTTTCTCCTATGCAAGTCTCCACAATCACGCTCACAAACATCCAACCTATTGCATAGGATCAAGATAGCTTTGGCAAGTGTACCTTGGTTCATGCCTCCTAGCTTGTGGTAGAGCTCGCCTTTCTTGATGTCACCATCTCGATAGTCCTCGATGAGAGATATCATCTCCTCCACTCCGGCTTCCGCCTCAACCGCCATACTCCTCCTGCTCAAAGAACCACAAGGAGAAGAACTTGGTGCCATAATCAAGGTACCGGTTAGGATTAGCCGAAAGTAAACTCGAGGAACAAGCAACGATGCAAAGAAAGCACTCAAAATGCCTCAATTCTCTAACAAGCACTCACGAGTTCAATAGCAAAGGATCTTATCTTTTTCCCAAAAATTTACCACTGAACAAGGAGCACCAAAGATATAGGCACAAAAAATTTCAGCTCAAAATAAGGTGAAATGAAGTCTAGAGAAAATCCAGAAGAAACAAGACAAAGCCGCAAGAGACATAAATGAGGATTTTTCAATTATCTTGTTGATTTTTTCTGAATTTTTGAAGACCCCAAAATGATCTTTAGATATTTTGGATCACCTACAAATGGAGTCACGAAACCGCTGTAAAAATTTGAGCCAAAACGGAGCACCGAGCGAAAAGTTATGCCCGTTTTACTGAAGGTATCTCAAGTTATGGTTTTCCAAGGGCACAACTCCAAATCGTCGGACTCAAAACGCGCAAACCAAGGTCGCAAGCAAAAGCACCTCTTTCCTCTAGTCACCCTATGGATTCAAGACTTGTTAGAGCCAATTGAAGGATCGGATGGCGACTAGAGAGGGGGGGAGTGAATAGGAGCCGGTAAAAATTCTTCTCAAAGAACCCGACCTATACCCTAGTCAAAACCCGGTCACACACAAGCGTTGGAACTAATCACACACCAATCGCCAAGACAACGAGTCCTTGAAGCACATGCGGAAGCACGAATGAAGGAGGGAGGAATCGAACCAAAGAGCAAAGCAGCCAGGCTCTGGCGGACCGTCCGGCTGGGCGGGGCGGATGACCGTCCGCGATGGCCGCGCGGACCGTCCGGCAGGTACCGCGGACCGTCCGCACCCTCGCCGCGGACCGTCCGCCCGAGCCGCGGACCGTCCATTAAAGCGAGCGGAACCACCGAACCGACCCGAGAAAAACGGACCGTCCGCGAAGACCGGCGGGACCGTCCGCGCGGGCCACGGACCGTCCGCTCACCGAAGCTCGGACCGTCCGCAAACCGCCGCAACGAGAAACCAAAACCAAATCGGATCAAAAGCAAAGTCGAGCAAGAACACGAAGAACACGCGAAGAACACTGTACACGCGGACCGTCCGCCTGGCCCTCGCGGACCGTCCGCCAGGCACGAACGGAACTAAAAAGCGCTCGACCCCCGAAAGTCAACACTCCCAATCCATCACCGGATCTCCCTAACGATAGAAGCTGTTGAGACAAGAGTTTGGGGACATGTAAAGCGTCAACCAAGGATGCTATACCCCAAAAATTTCATCTCCTAACTTCCTAAATCATCAGGAATCGCGGATCCTTTGAACACCACCAAAAGCTAGAGCACCGAACGAAAATCCTTGAATCGAAGTGGTTTCCCGGCGTTTGAGGGCACAAGATCAATCACAAAGATGCACTAGACATCCATCCATGTTTCCCTCAAAGAAATCCGGGGAGAAACCCACTCAAATCCGCGGAATCACACCAAGAACAAAGGCATCAAAAACAAGCACGAAAATAGCACAAAAAGAGCTCCGAAAAAGCAATAAAAGAAATTCGGGAATAGAAAGATTGGCACAAGATTTAGAGGATGAAATAACTATGAATATCTTGTCCAATCGATTACAAGCCACTCCTAGAAACCAAATCTAAGATGGCAAAAAGCTCCAACCAAAGAGCCACTCTCTCCTCTCTCCCTCTCTCCCAAAGCACTCCAAAATGAAAGAGTACAACAGCCTCTAGCCCAAGAGTTGGCTGAAAATTCTGCCCCCTCCACCTATATATAGGCCCTCCGGAAAAGACCGAAGTGCCCCTACACTAGGAGTACAACACAAGCCCTCAGGGGCATTTTGGTCAACACATGAAGTTCACCATCGGACGGCCGCGCATCCATCAGGCCTTCACGTCCTCCCGACGCAAGCCCCTCGATCATGCCGCGTGTCGCCCGCCTCGAAGCTTCCCGACGCACCCGGATACCGTCTCCGTCACGTCAGGCCCTCGGGCTCGGTTTTGAGGCCCAAACCGAGAAACCCTCCTCCGATGGTTTTGTGGCCAAACGACCAAACCCCGCGTACACGGTCCGGCCTCACCACGCCAAGCGTCGAGCCCGCCAAGCCTTTCACCTCCAGCTCCCGGACGGTCTACTCAGACTTGCCTCGTTCCTTGACTTGGCCACCACCGATGCACCGGCTCCATGTCCACGACTTCATCTTGCTCTTCTTGCACCATGCGGCTCGCACTTGATCCCATCGGCCACCGGGCCCCTCGAACCAAGCCTACTTGTCTCTCCACTCCTCGGAAGCCCCGCAAGGCTAAGACCTTTCGCGCCTGTTCTTCACCAGCACCAACGCAAACCAAGCCGCAACCAACACCTGCAATACTAGGCCAAGAGTCAGTCCACGCAACGTTGTCAACCACTCCTCACGAGTGCATTGACAACACACCACATAAACAATAAGGTAAATACACAAAATAAAACACACACAACACAACTCAACAATACACACACAAAGCTTCAAACCATCCGGTCAATCACTCATCACACACGGACCAAGGTGCTTCTCAACTTGGTTCCTCAAGGGTAGATAAACCAATCTAGAGAGATTGGGTTAAGCCTTTTGTTGAAGTTCCAAGCAAGAGAAGAAGTAGCAAATCGAATCTTATTAGAAGCTTCTTTAAATCGTGGTTTCCTGTCCGACTCCGAAAACGCCCGCCTTTCGGAACCCCTGTTCTGTCACAACGTATTCCTATTCATGCGGGTAGTCTAGGGCGAGTCCAAGGACAAGTCGAGTTCTTTCGGAAGATCCGGCGTGTACCTCTAGCCACAGTGGCTACAAGAACACCTTATGTAATCTATCTCGACAATAGATCTAGAATAAGCAAAGCCGATCGAAAAACGAAATCATCGAAGAAACGCTTGATTGCTAGAAATAGATTCAACTAGATAATTCAACTAATACAGTGATACATAAAAAAGATCACCACCGAGATCCTACCTTGATCTTGCTTCTAGCTCCGGGAACTCCGACGTGGTCTTCCTTGCAAGGTTCCCACGTCGGCTAGGGAGACCCTAGTCAACTAGCTCGACCCTCTCCTCTCCGGGATGGTGTCCCTCTCTTCTCTGCTCCTCGGCGGCCGATGACGAATTGATTGATGTGTGTCTCTCGACCCCGGGGCTATAAATATCCCAAATGGCAGCTAGGTCAAAAGGGGGGCAAATGGGCCCTGGACTGGGCTGGGCCGGCCGGCCTGGGCCCATCCAGGCCCAGTTCCCGGCATCCTTCGCGTGGTGTCGGTTCCCGAGTCTTCTAGATCCTTCCCCCTTCTGTATATGTAGGCCCTTGTCATCAGTTTTTCTCCGAGTTGGACGTAGCTCCTTGTCCCACAAGATTCGACACTCTTCTGGTTAGGTCCTTGCAGTTTGTCATCTTCTCAGGTTGAGTCCCTGGCTTCTTGGAGTCAAGTTTGCTTCATTGCATGACTTGTACGGGGCTTCAAGGTCTTGTCACAAGGTGCTTGATGAACTTATCCCGGAAGTCTTGCTTTCAACGCTAAAACCCTGCATAAACACTAAACTCCAAAACCAACGTGCACAAGTGAACTTGTTATACCACGGGGGTTAGTACCAATGGATAAGGTATAACACTTATGCCAACACCGAAGGTAAACTCATGGATAGGTTGACGGATTTTCACCGTCAACAGCAGCCGCACAACAAGCATTCCAGAAAGCCTCAGTGACTTCTCTAGGCCCTGGAACCAACACACCCCCGAAACACAACCTGCAAGAAAGGAAAACCCTATACAAAACCTAACAAAACAACTTTAAACGGACCAAGAACTGACCAACAGCACCAAGATCCAAAGACACACGAGTCCAGCAGTTCACTCGAGGCAAATCCCACAAGTGACTCACACCGGTCAGACCGGTCAAGAGCACCGGTCAGACCGGTGTAGCCTGGGCAGCTCGGGTTGAACAACACCTGCGGGTCAACTCCTCCAAATCCAAACCTTGATCTCCCGAATCACTCCACAGACTTGAACAAGACTTTGGGGATAATAGGAACACCTCATGAGAAGTCCATAACCATGATTTTGTCCACCAAAACATGCTAAATCAAGAGGAATCAAAGAAATCCCGCCAAGAACTTCTCTAACCCTAGAACATCGAAAACCCCAAAATCGAGCACCTTAACTCACAGATTTGGGAGGGCAATCACAAGCCAAAGAACCACGAAGGGTTCCCACAAATTTCCCCCACCAAATCCCCAAGAGCAAGGTCTCGAAAACACCCCAAGAAAACCACCAAGAGAGCGCTCCGAAAATCACCACCAAGAACAACCGGGAACAACACAACAAGGCCTTGAGGAACCACACCGAATCATCTATACATACCAAGATGGTTCATACAAGGTCTAGCTTGCCGCCTGATCATCCAAACCTCTCACAAGATCTCACCATGAAGCTCTCAAGCTAGTCCTATGGAAATCCTAAGAAAATAGGAATGGAAATTAGAAAAGCAAAAGAACTAGGGTTCCAAGAGATGGCAGCCATCCTCTCACCTCATTGGTTATATGGAGGCAATCAAAAGTCTAAAATACCCTTACCTAACAACTAGGGATACAAGCCCCTCAAGGGCGGTTTTGGAAGTCTTCAAGTTTTCTCCATCGGACGGATGCCCGGCGACCGCACCCTGCTTAGCCTCGACGCAAGCCATGCGATCCCGACGTGTGTCCTCCGCTTCGAAGATTCCGGACTGCGTCGTCGCACGCCGGTCAGACCGGTGCTCCTCACCGGTCATACCGGAACCCACCGGTCAGACCGGTCTGAAGCTGCTGCAGCACCGTCTTCGGTTCTTTGGTCTTGGCTTTGTGGATGCACCAAGGAACCCAGTGGTTTTCTGGTGAACCACCGGAAACCCTGCGAACTCGGTGTAGCCTCCGCCAATCGCCACTCATGACTCGACTCCCACGTAGTCCCGGCTCGACCTTGGTTTTGAGGCTCAACGAAGAAACTGTCCATGACTTAATCTTGCTGTTTGTGCCACAATGCGGCCCGCACATGACCCCGCTGGCCATCGGGTCCCTCAAACAAAGCCTACTTGTCTTCTCCACACCTGGAGGCCTCACCGGCGACGACCTTTCGCGCTTGTTCTTCACCTGCACCAACACAAGTCAAGCCGCAACCTGCACCTGCAATACTTAGCCAAGAATCAGTCCCCAAAACGTTGTCAATCACTCATCACACAAGGAAGCGACCATCCACCGGTCCTCGAACCACACATGGTCCTCAATCTCTCCCTTGATGAGTGCGTTGACAAGACCCACATAAAGTAACAAGAGAGAAAAGAAAAAGGAAAAGAAACAAACAAAAAGAAACTCCAACAAGCGATCGAAAGCCAAACAAAGGCAAAGAGCAAGATCACTTGAAGAAGACAAGTCTCGGACCCCTTAGGAAAGGACAACGGCTCGACACATCCGAGACAAAACAAAGCTCATGCAAAGAGCGCAAACCACCAAACCAATGCTCGAAAAACCACAAAGAGCTCCCCCTGCACACATGCAAGCTCCCCCTGAACCAATGCACCTCCCCTTGGACGAATGCATGCAAAACACCACTTGAAACAGGGCAGCTGCAACAAATCAGCCCTGACCGGTCAGACCGGTCACCACCACCGGTCAGACCGGTGCCCATGAAGGACCGGTTAGGCGACCAGAGAGGGGGGAGTGAAAGGGAGCCGATAAAAAAACTTCTCGAAGGAGATTGAAACTCTCGCACGATCGGACCCCCAAAATCACACACTCCGGACTTCTACCTTCCATTTGCCAAAACCCCGTAGCCACTGGAGTGCTACTGGTCCTAGGAAAAAACACAACTAGCAACCTCAGCACCCACGCACCCACGACAGCGGAAACAACTCGAAAGTCGGTTGTCCAGAGGGGGGCGGTTAGACCGGGTATGGGGGCCGGTTAGACCGCCTCCACCAGGCAACCAAGAAATCCTCCGAAATACCTCTTTCGAGCACCAAAATGCACCACGGTTTCACCGACAGAGATCTCTGGTCAGGGCCATGGTAGCTACCAGAAAATCTTGGCGAAAACCAAAACTTCACCCTGGGGCCTAGGGATAGTTAGACCAGCTACCAGGGGCGGTCTAACCTCCTGTACCCAGCAAAGAACACCAAGCAAAAACTCCTAGCAAACGGCACGAGAACGACCCGAAATTTCACCCGAACGCTCCGCTGATCAAGGCGAACAAATTCACAGAGGAAAATCCGACGAAACAAAACTTCGACCTTGAAAGACCAGGGCGGTTAGACCGCCCCTCCAGGCGGTTAGACCGCCCCTTCCTGAAAACCTGCCCCCGGGTCAAACCTCAACTTCCCATCGCCCGATCTCCCGAATCACTCCATGGATTGCAGCGGAACTTCGGAAATAGCTGGGTTACCTCCTGGGCAACCTCTACCTCAAAGGAATCGACCGAATCGCTCACAATCAAGAGGAATCGAAGAAATTGCCTCCCTAGGTCAAGAACTCGCCCAACTCGAAAATCCATCAAATCGAGTCCAATTCAAGGGAGATTTGGGGGCAAAGTCACCAGCCAAAGAGGCACAAGATCCTCGTACGTGACACCCACCAAAACCCCCAAGAAATCATCCTCAAAAACTCCACCAACACAGAGCTCCAAAAATCACTACAAAGAAGGACGGGAAAAACACTTCACCACCTAGAGGAACAATGCTGAACCATCTATACATACCATGAATGTTCGTACAAGGTTTAGCTTGCCACCCATACATCCATCCCTCTCTCTATATCTGACATGAAGCTCTCAAGCTAGTCCTAGGAAAAACTAGAGGAAAATGGAAAAACAAATGATCTAGGGTTCCAAGAGTTGGCTGCCATCCATCCCCTCAAAGAGTATATATAGAGGCACCAAAAAGATTTAAACTGCCCTTACTTAATAACTAGGGATACAAGCCCCTCATGGGGGAATTTGGAAGTCTTCGGATTTTCTTCATCGGACGGATGCTCGGCGACCGCAACCTGCTTAGCCTCGACGCAAGCCTTGCAATCCCGACGCGTGTCCTCCGCTTCGAAGCATCTCGGCGCCAGCGACCAGTGCGGTCAGACCGCCCCCAGGGCGGTTAGACTGGCCCCGGGGACCTAACCGGCCCAGGCGGTCTGACCGCCCCTCCTGGGCGGTTGAACTGGCCTGGGTGGCCGCATGTCCTCGTCGAGTCTTCGGCCTCGGTTTTGTGGCTCAACCGAGTAACCCAGTGGTTTTTTGGTTCACTGCTGCAAACCCCGCGAAATCGGTGTAGCCTCTGCCAATCTCCACTCATGACTTGGCTCCCACGTAGTCCCGGCTCGACCTTGGTTTTCAGGCTCTACCAAGAAACCGTCCACCACTTCATCTTGCTGTTCATGCCACCATGCGGCCCGCACTTGACCCCGCTGGCCACCGGGTCCCTGGAACCAAGCCTACTTGTCTTCTCCACACCTGGAGGCCTCACCGACGACAACCTTTCACGCTTGTTCTTCACCTGCACCAACACGAGTCAAGCCGCAACCTGCACCTGCAATACTTAGCCAAAAATCAGTCCACACAATGTGGTCAATCACTCATCACACAAGGAACCGACCATCCACCGGTCCTCGAACCACACATGGTCCTCAGCCCAACATGTGAACAGGGCCAGCACTCGGGCCGGTCCGACCGGTGACCTTGACCGGTCAGACCGGTGCACACCAGAGCCCAAAAATGGCTCGAAACCACCTGAAAATTTTCTAAATGCATCCAGCAAGCCATTTCAAGCACAAACTTCTCCCCGTTGTTGACAATGCATGAATCAAGCCAAAAATGTAAAATTTTCAACCCAGAGCTTCTCAAATAGACAAAATTCAACATAGGATGTTACACATGTCCAAATGAGCAAGTTAGATACCCGATAGGTTCGTAAATACATCAACTACAAGATCACCAAGTTTCACAACCATTGGACGAAGCTAAAATAGATTTGGGTAATTTTGCGAAAAATTCGCCTCTCATGAGCAAAGTCCTAAACATTATCGAAACATATCAAAATGGCAAAGCCACGCAAACTTCATGCTAGGATAGCCATTCTAATCATAATACCATCACAAACACCCACAAGCACCTCATGTCATGTCAACGCCACCGAGCCATGTGCCTACTTCTATGTATGAGACTTATCATTGGTAGGCATCATGCAATGGTTTAGCACCCAAAGCAAATTAAAATCAACACATATGACATGGGAGCACATTTTCCAAGTATTTTGCATTTCATTTTCAGATTCATAAACGGTACTTGAAATGCCTTTGCGACAAAAAGGAACTTATGCCCCTCCACAAAATGAAGCAAGTTGGCTAAACATTCATGATGGCAAATGAGCCTTTGGCCCCATGATCAATAAACTAGCTATCCAACCACAAATTAAGCATAACCAAGCCAATAAAACATGTCAAGATCATATAAAGGCATTTAAACATGAGAGAGCATATATGTGACATTTTTCAAAAACATAGCCATCAACCATGGATTATAAATCAAGATCATCAGAAGCTAAGCCAACCTAACCATAGCATACCAAACAAGCTCACAAAGACATAAATAACATTCCATGGTAAATAAAGTATATCGGAGAAGCTTTTCCTATCCAATGCATATGATACAAAATGCATGCAATCTAAGATACAAGGATGCCTATACATCAAGTTACATATGTCATGCCCAATGGAAGAAATGCACAAAGGAAACTATACATATGCTACAATGGAGCGCCCACACACCCAACTCAAGAAATCAAATACACACCAAGCTCCACACGCAAACGAGTAAAAGTTGCTTGATCTAGGGGTTTGGTGAAAATATCGGCTAGTTGGTCATGTGTGGGTACATGGATCAAAGCTATCTTTCCTTTCTCTACGTTGTCTCTCAGAAAATGATACCTCACTTCTATATGCTTGGTTTTGGAATGGAGCACTGGGTTCTTTGCAACGTTTATGGCACTGGTGCTATCACATTGAAGTGGGACATAGGTATACTTCTCACCAAAGTCACTCATGGTGTATGTGATCCAAAGGAGCTGAGAGAAACAACTAGCAGCGGGAATGTACTCTGCCTCGGTAGTGGATTGAGCAACACTCGACTGTTTGCGGGAAGACAAAGACACCAAAGAAGATCCCAAAAACTGGCAAGTCCCAGAAGTGGACTTCCTATACAACCGACACCCGGCAAAATCCGCATCCGAAAAACCATGAAGCGCCAAAGAAGAGGACGCGGAGTACCAAAGGCCAAAGTCGTGAGTGTGACGCAAGTACCTGAAAATTCGCTTCACCGCTTGCCGATGCGAAGTCCTCGGAGACGCTTCAAAACGAGCGCACAGACATACCGAGAACTGGATGTCCGGCCTCGTCGCCGTCAAGTAGAGGAGTGACCTAATCATGCTTTGGTGCTCCTTCTGGTCCACATGTTCACCTTCCTCGTTCGCATCAAGAGCTGTAGTTTTACTCATCGGCATCGCCATAGCCTTGGAGTCCTCCATCTTGAACTTCCGCACAATGTCCTTGGTGTACTTAGCTTGGTGCACAAATATTCCTTCCTTTGATTGCTTGATTTGTAGCCTGCGGAAGAACAACAACTCGCCCATCATGCTTATGTCAAATTCCCTGCTCATATGCTCTGCAAACCTTGCAACAAGAAAGTTAGATGAGCCACAGTAGAAACAAGGTCTGATCAACCTTCCCCATCTCAAAACCTCTCTCAAACAAGAACCCTTTCAACCTACCATACCAAGCTCTGGGCGTAAGCTTCAGCCCATAAAGCGCCTTCCTCAACTTGTACACCCGGTGGGGGTACTTCTCACTCTGAAACCCAGGTGGTTGCCTCACATACACTTCTTCCTCCAACACACCATTCAGAAAAGCACTCTTCACATCCATTTGGTACAACTTAAACCCTTTAGCCATGGAAAAGGCTAGAAGGATCCTTATCGCCTCCAAACGGGCTACGAGATCAAAGGTCTCCTCGTAGTCGATCCCCTCCTTCTGACTGAACCCCTGAGCCTGAGCAACAAGTCTCGACTTGTTTCTCACCACTACACCTTTCTCTCCCTCTTTGCTCTTCCACACCCACTTTGTACCAATCGGCTTACACCCTGGGGGTGGGTCAACCAACTCCCAAACCTGATTCCTCTCAAAGTTCTCCAACTCCTCATGCATCAAATTAACCCAATTGTGATCAGATAGTGCGTGTCCAATGTCTTTGGGCTCAAAAGTAGCAACAAATGCAACATTAGAGAAATGAAAATTGTTTCGAACCCTCGACCGTGTAGTGCATTCATTCATGTCGCCGATGATCCTTGAAGCTGGGTGATCCACTTGTACTCGCCGGGGAGGTTCTCGCCTTGATGCTACCTCCCCCTCAACTATAGCTTCTCCTTGATCTTGATTTGTCGTCGTAGGTGTAGGAGAGGGTCCGTCCACCACTATAGTCGAAGTAGTAGGTACATGTTCAGCCGGGGGCACCATACCGCCATCTTCATCGTCCCCATGTTCCTGCTCCTCCTCCTGAAAGATCTCCTCGCCAATCTCATCATCACCTGCACACTCAAAGACAAGCTGACTACGTGGCTGTGTCTCGTCGAAGGTAACCTCGCAAGTCTCCACGATTTGGTTAGTTTCAAGATTGAGCACACGATATGCTCTAGAATGAGATGCATAACTGAAGAAAATACCATCGACAGACCTAGCCTCAACCTTATCCAGCTTCTTCCCTTTCTTAAGAATAAAACACTTGCATCCAAAGACATGGAAGTGACTCACCTTGGTTGTGCGACCGTGCATGAACTCGTAGCAGGTTTTCTTCTTATGCACTCTAAGGTAGATCCTATTTGACACATAGCACGCGGTATTCACCACCTCAGCCCAGAACCTTCTCGGAGTCCTATGCTCATTAGGCATCATCCGAGCCATCTCACACAAGGTCATGTTCTTCCTTTCCACAACACCATTCTGGGGAGGCGTATATGGACTCGAAAACTGGTGTTCAAGACCCAAGTCATGGCAAAAGGTTTCAATACGAGAGTTTCTGGATTCTGAGCCATTGTCACTGCGGATTGCTCGTATGGCATCTCCGTACCTCTCGTTCCTCAACCTCAAGACAAGATCTCGAACAAAACCAAACGTCTCCCCCTTATCCTCGAGAAAGAACACCCACGCATACAGAGAGTAGTCGTCCACCACAACAAGGACATACCACTTCCCACCCGTAGATCGCACAAGAGATGGGCCAGCAAGGTCCATATGGAGCAGCTCGCACGGACGCTCAATCATCACATCGGTGAGAGGCAGGTGAGAAGAGGCTACCATCTTGGCATGCCTACACGGCACACAAACCAACTCTTTCTGAAGCCTCAACCGTGGCAATCCTCGTACCAAATTGAGTTTACTGAAGCGAGACAAAGGGTCAAAGCTCAAGTGACCCAACTTCCCATGCCACTTCCACAACTCACTCGAAGAACTAGCCCAGAAACAACGCTCAACACCATAAGACTGAGAAAAATCAGCTCGAAACACCTGACCCTCGGGAACGACCATACAGACAAGGTCCCCTCGAGAATCCAAAATCCGAGAACCACCAGGCCGAAACAACACCTCAAAACCCTCATCCAACAGCTGAGACACAGAAAGCAAATTGTATCCAATCGATTGAACAAGAGAAACACACATGAGAGTGATCTTGTCACTCACCTTAATCTCACCTTCTGAAAGCACACGCCCCGCCCATTGTCCCCAAAAGTGATGTACCTACTTGTCACCACTGGGACGAGACTTGAGAACCACCCCTTGTCTCCGGTCATATGCCTCGAGCACCCGGAGTCAATCAACCAAATGTTCTTCAAGTCTCCCACCTGAAATTCAAAAACGAGCACGTGAGCGAACAAACGACTCAACACTGGGTTAGTACCAAAAGATTAAAACCAGTGCCGAGCCATTTGCTCGAAAGTGGGGTTAGCACAATCCAAACCATCTTTCATACCAAAGCTTCCTCCACGAACACCACCACTGTAACCACCATGAGGGAACCAACCCTCTCTACCTGGAAGACCAAAACCATGAAAGAAAGCCCGTCGACTGTCCCTCCTCTCCATCTCAAAGCTATGGATCCTCCCATCCCCGTATTGAGCACGAGGGGGAGAACACCTAGCAAACTGATCTCTTGCAAACTCTCCAGTCCAACCACCAGAACTATGACCTCCAGAACCAAACCTCGCACCTGTAGGAGCACCAAACCCGAACCGCTGCCTGTCCAGGCCTGCACCGGTCTGACCGGTGCCCCTTACCAGTCTGACCGGTGTAACCCGGCCAGCTGCACCTCCAACAGCCTTTCGCTCTCCCCAAGCCAGAACTGTCCTCACACTCGCCATGGCCCTAGACATCTGCACACGAGGCTCAAGTACACCATTGGAAGGGTGGTACTTGTCCTTGTTAGCCCACTCCTTCACCATTCTCTCCTCTCGCTTCCTCTTGAAGCAAAACTCATCCTTATGGCCATCTCTCCCACAATAGCCACAATGAAACCTCACAAGCTTAGGTTTAGGCTTGGGTTGGGACTGCTCACTTGGTTTCTCTCCACTCGACTTCTCCATGGGTTTCTCCTCACTAGCCTTATCACTCTCTTTCCCAGAGAACACTTTCCCCGAAGTGCTCACAAACTTGATAGGCTTTTGGAAGTCATTTGTTTGTGGGGGAAACACGGGTGGAGCTGGGGTTGTGTCTAGTCGGTTCCTAAGATGGTTAGGTTTAGGAGGAAAAACATTTTTGTGGTCAGTCTTTGGTGGCTCTGGGATATTCTCTCCACTTCCCTCACCAACCTTGTTTGCCCCAATTCTCTCACCATCCTGCCTCTTCAATGTCTTGATCACTATCCTCAACTGAGGCTCATGACCAGACAACCAACCCATCAACTTTCTCAGTTCATCATTCTCATCCTGCAAACGATCAACACAATGTGCAAGTTCCAAATTTTTCAAAGCATGCATTTCACAGGTAGAGCAAGATGTAGGAATTGGTTCTTTCAGCTTAGCCTCAAGAGAAGTAGTGTAAACATGCATCTCATCAATTTTAGCATGCAAGACAGGGCAAGAAGTGCAAGCACCTAGCAAAGTAGATCTATATTTAAGCTCAGCCACTTCAACCCTAAGCACATCTACTTCCTCACACTGGGAGGCATGCTTTTCCTTAAACAAAGCAAGATCAGCAAGGAAAATAGAGCAATCAGCACAATCAACCTCATCAGAAACAACAGGGCTAGCCTTAAGGGAATCAATTTCAAGCTTGCTATCAAGACCTGTGTTTCTAGCTAAGCCACACTTGTCCTAGCGTCCTCAAGTGAAGCCCTAAGCTGTTTTCTCATTTTCTTGGCCTCTCTAAGCATGTCATCACGATTATCAAGCAACGAGCCAAGCCGTTCATTCTCCTGATGCAAGAAGGGAAGCTCATCACGCACCTCGTCGTCGGAGTTAGAGTCCGAGTTGCTCTGTGTGCTCTTCTTGCTGCCGGAGCTTAGCGCCATGGTACAGAAGCCGTCTCTAGAGAAGCAGCTCAGCCCGCTCAGGTTCTTAGACGACTTCCTACTCTTGCAACGATCACCTTCGTCTTCACTGCTGCTTGAGCTCGAGGTGGAGTACGTGGAACTGGAGTCGACGTCGCTCGCTCCAACCATCGCTCGGGCCTTGCCTCGGCGCTCCTTCTTCCTCGATCGTCGCTTGTCATTGTGCTTGTTCTTTTGATTGCTCTTGTGGTCACACCTCGACCAGTACTTGCCATCCGTCCTTGACTTGTGCTTGTAGCCATCCTTGTTCCCGACCTTCTCCAGGCAGTCGTTGACGAAGTGTCCCGGCTTGCCGCACTGGAAGCATGTCCTCGTGTTCCTCCTCATGTTCACCCAGTTTTCGTGCAGCCTCTCGAACCTCCTCGTCAGCAACGCCAGCTCATCCTCTCCAAGCACGTCGAACTTCTCATCTGGCATGATCATCGTATGGGAACACGTCCACATTGGCCCTCATGTTGTTCACAACTACCATGAACCACTGAAACATGGCATCGATGGAGTCTCCAGGGAGATGAGTGAAGTTCTCGTACTCTTTCTAGTAGGTCGCATACATCCGAGCCTGAACCTGGACATTCCCAACATGAGCCTCCTTCAACACCAACAAGATTCTACAAGCCAAGTGCTCGGTGTGCACCCGATCAAACTTAGGCTGACACAAAGCATGAAACAAGTAGTCGACCGCCTTATTGTTGGCGTCGAACATGTCCCTTGATATTGGAGCAAGGAAGTTCATCGGCTGGACATAGCCTGTGTCCACGTGACATTCCAAAGGATCTGACCCTTTCCGCAGAGAAACACAGCCATCCGCTTACTCCACATCTGGTAGTTCTTGCCATTGAAGTGTGGAGGACCTGAACCCCATTCCTGGTACGCCATCCTTGGATCTTAGACTGGTTAGAGTCAATAAAGACCCAAACCGGCTCTGATACCACTTGAAGGACCGATACGACGAACTAGAGAGGGGGGAATGAATGGGAGCCGATAAAAAATTTTCTCGAAGGAGATGAAGACTCCAACAAGACGAACACAGCTTCCAACACACGTCTCCAACCCACTACCCAAGTTGGCCAAGCCCACGTAGCCACTGGAGTGCCACTGGACCTAGGAACCAACACACAACCTTCCGAGCCAAAACACACCAACACGCACAGCGAAACTTGCACGGCTTGCTGTCTGTGCTGCACCGGTTAGACCGATGGCCTACGCCGGTCAGACCGGTGCCACCAGTCATACCGGTGGACAGAGCCGGTTAGGCCGGTGGCTACAGGAGCCGCGCAACAAGCGTTCTAGAAAGCCTTAGTAACTTCTCTAGGCCCTGGAACAAACACACCCCCGAAACACAACCTGCAAGGAAGGAAAACCCTATACAAAACCTAACAAAACAACTTCAAACGGACCAAGAACTGACCAGCAGCACCAAGACCCAAAGACACACGAGTCCAGCAGTTCACCCGAGGCAAATCCCACAAGTGACTCACACCGGTCAGACTAGTCAAGAGCACGGGTCAGACCGGTGTAGCCAGGGCAGCTCGGGATGAACAACACCCGCGCGTCAACTCTTCCAAATCCAAACCTCGATCTCCTAAATCGCTCCACGGACTTGAACAAGAATTTGGGGATAATAGGAACACCTCATGAGGAGTCCATAGCCATGATTTTGTCCATCAAAACTTGCCAAATCAAGAGGAATCAAAGAAATCTCACCAAGAACTTCTCTAACCCTAGAACACCGAAAACCCCAAAATCGAGCACCTTAACTCAAGGATTTGGGAGGGGAATCACAGGCCAAAGAACCACGAAGGGTTACCACAAATTTCCCCCACCAAATCCCCAAGAGCAAGGTCCCGAAAACACCCCAAGAAAACCACCAAGAGAGGGCTCCGAAAATCACCACCATGAACAACCGGGTACAACACAACAATGCCTTGAGGAACCACGCTGAATCATCTATACATACCAAGATGGTTCATACAAGGTTTAGTTTGCCGCCCGATCATCCAACCCTCTCACAAGATCTCACCATGAAGCTCTCAAGCTAGTCCTATGGAAATCCTAAGAAAATAGGAAGGGAAAATAGGAAAGCAAATGAACTAGGGTTCTAAGAGATGGCTGCCATACTCTCACCACATGGGTTATATGGAGGCAACCGAAAGTCTAAAATACCCTTACTTAACAACTAGGGATACATGCCCCTCAAGGGCGATTTTGGAAGTCTTCAAGTTTTCTCCATCGGACGGATGCCCGACGACCGCACCCTGCTTAGCCTCGACGCAAGCCAAGCGATCCCGACGTGTGTCCTCCGCTTCGAAGATTCCGGACTGTGTCGTTGCACACCACTTAGACCCACCGGTCAGACCGGTCTAGAGCTATTGCAGCACCGTCTTCGGTTCTCTGGTTTTGGCTCGTGGGGTCAACCAAGGAACCCAGTGGTTTTCTGGTGAACCACTGGAAACCCCACGAACTCGGTGTAGCCTCCGCCAATCGCCACTCATGACTCGGCTCCCACGTAGTCCCGGCTCGACCTTGGTTTTGAGGCTCAACCAAGAAACCGTCCATGACTTCATCTTGCTGTTCATGCCACCATGCGGCCCGCACTTGACCCCGTTGGCCACCGGGTCCCTCGAACAAAGCCTACTAGTCTTATGCACACGTGGTGGCCTCACCGGCGACGACCCTTTGCGCTTGTTCTTCACCTGCACCAAAACAAGTCAAGTCGCAACCTTCAACTGCAATACTTAGCCATGAATTAGTCCACACAACGTTGTCAATCACTCGTCACACAAGGAAGCGACCATCCACCGGTCCTCGAACCACACATGGTCCTCAGTTTTACACGGTGACTAGTATTCCTTCATGAAGGCCCTCATCAATGCATCCCAATCTTGCACCGTCTCCGCAGGTTGAGAGTAGAACTATAGCAAAGCCTTCCCGAGTAGAGAGAATAGAAAGAGCCTCACCCTCATTTGATCTTGAGTCACCTCGTCCATGTTGAATGTTTGACATAGTTAACGAACGCTTGGAGGTGAAGGTTCAGATCTTCTTTACCGGTGAAGGGTGAATGTTGCACCATGCGGATTGTTGAGGTCTTGATCTCGAACGGCCTTTTGATATCTGTGAGGTTCAAGATTGTTAGGTCGATGATGTTTGGGGTGCATAGCTCCCCGATCTTGTGTTCTTGCAGGTGTTCTCCCATCGGTGGAGGTCGATCTCCCGAGGACTTTGAGGTGGTGATTTCTTCGGAGATTCCGATGATCCTTCGTCTTCCGACTTCAAATCTATAAAATCCAGCTTCTTAGCTTGTTGTGCTTCACGTCTCCTTAGCCTGTAAAGTTTTTCTGGATCATCCACAAAATTATCGGGTTTGTTGGAGAGGTAGTCGTCCATCACCTGTTAGGGTTAGTGATAAACAAAATATACAAAAATGAAAAATAAAAACAAATCTAAGAAAACTAGGGATAGACAAACTAGATTAGATTGATTTTGAGGATGATCAAATCTTAGTAGATGCAAAAAGAAAAAACAAAAGAAAACTGAAAATTACACAAAAAGTAATGAGAGATCGAATCTCGATCACTTGTTCCTTGGCAACGGTGCCAGAAAAAGGGGCTTGTTGATGGTATATATTCGCATTAAACTTCAAGTGGACTTGCAAGCAGACAAATCCTTCATCGTAGTCAAGGGACCCTTCTTCCCTCAAGTGTGAACCCAAGATATCGAATCTGTGGAACAATGTGCGATGCAAGAATCAATCTAATAAAGCCAAGAACTTTGATCTTCGAAAGGTGAAACCTATGCATCTAATCTTAAAGAACATCATTAAAACAAATCTAATCTATGAAAGCTGGAGGTAGAAAGAGATAGAGGGGGATAGATAAACTAATCTATAGAGATTGGATCAAGCCTTCGTTGAAGTTCCGAGCAAAGGAGAAATAAACAAGTTCAATCTCATAAAAAGCTTGTTTAAATCATGGTTTCCCGCTTGACTCTGAAAACACCCGCCTTATGGAGCCATTGTTCTGCCACAACACACCCCTATTCATGCGGGTTAGTCTAGGGCGAGTCCAAAGACAAGTTGAAATCTCTCGGAAGGTCAGGCATGCACCTATAGCCACCACGACTACAAGAACATCCTCGATGATCTATCTCGAGAATATATCTTAAGATACGACAAGCCGATTGAAATTAAAGACGTAGGAGAAACACTCGATCGGTAGAAATCAGATTGCAACTTGATAATTCAACATTACATGATACATGAATCAAGATCACCACCGTGATCCTACTTTGATCTTGCTTCTAGCTCCGGGAACACCCACGTGGTCTTCCTTGCAAGGCTCCCATGCCGGCTAGAGAGATCCTAGTCAACTAGCTCGACCCTCTCCTATCCGAGACGGTGTCCCTCTCTTCTCTACTCATCATCGACCGATGACGAATGAGTTGATGCATGGCTCCTGGCCTCAGGGCTATAAATAGTTCGAATGGCGGATAGGTCAAAGAGGGGATGACTGGGCCACGAAATGGGCTGGGCCGGCCGGCCTGGGCCCACTTCGGCCCAGCCCGCGGCCTCCTTTGCTCGGTGTTGGTTCCCGAGACTTCTAGAGTCTTTTCTGATCTGCATGTGTGCCCTTGTTATCAATTTCTCCACGGATTGGAGGAAGCTCCTTGTCCTGAGAGATTAAACAGTTTTCTGACTGTGTCCTCAGAGTTTTTCATCTTCTTGGGTTTGGTCCCTGGGCTTCTTGCAGTCATGTTTGCTTCATTGCTTGACTCGTACCAGGCTTCAAGGTCTTGTCATGAGGTGCTTGATGAACTTATCTCGGAAGTCTTGCTTTCAACACTAAAATCCTACATAAACACTAAACTCCAAAACCGAAATGCATGAACGAACTTGTTATACCGAGGGGGTTAGCACCAATGGATAAGATATAAAAGTCATGCCAACATCAAAGGTAAACTCACGGCTAGGTTGCTGGAAATTCACCGTCAACATTGGGGCATGAACTCCAACTCAGGATGATGATGGAGACTTATAAGTGCCAAGATGGGAAAGCGCTTGGGTTGGAGAAGGTTGGAGAGTCTAGTAGTGAGGGAGGAGAGAAGATTGGTGATATCCAAGCTACACCAAAAACCTTGCACAAAAATGTCTATGCTCCAAAACCCAACTCACTACGAAAAACTCGACACAAATCCAGATCTATCAATATTCCCTCACCCCACAAATGATTTCCAAAAGCCTATCAAGTTAAAGAGCACCTTGGGGAATGTGTTCTTCCGGAAAGAGAGTGAGAAGCCTAGTGAGGAGAAACCGGTTGAGAAGCCGAGTGAAGAGAAACCAATTGAGCAGCCCCATCCCAAGCCTAAGCCTAAGCTCATAAAATTTCATTGTGACTATTTTGGAAGATATGGTCACAAGGGTGAGTTTTGCTTCAAGATAAAGCATGAGGAGACAATGGCGAAGGAGTGGGCTAACAAGGATAGGTACAACCCTTCCCATTGTGTACCTAAGCCTCGTATGCCACTGCCCAGGGCAAGGCAGTCGTGAGAAGTGTTCTGGCATGGGGAGATGCGAGTTCCCGCAGCCGAGGTGGTTTTCTGGAGAGGGCGGTCAGACCGGCCCTGCCCAGAAGGGGGCGGTTAGACCGTCCTGGCTAGGCGGTCAAACCGCCCCCCAGAATTCTTGGCGATTCAGTTTTCAAGGTGGTGAGTTGAGTGGTTTCAATTCTGGAGGTCATGGTTCTGATGGTTGGCATGGTGAGTCTGCAGGTGGTCAGTTTTCTATACGTCCTACCCCTCGTTCTCAATACGGGGATAGGAGGAGTCGTAGCTTTGAGATGGAGAGGAGGAATGATCCACAGTCTTCCTTTCGTGGTTTCGGTCCTCCTCCAGCTACAGAGGGTCGGTTCCCTCGTAGTGGTTACCGTGGTGGTGTTCGTGGAGGTAGTTTTGATAAGAGAGATGCTTTGAACTGTGCTAACCCCACTTTGGAGCAAATGGCTCGGCACTAGTTTTACTCTTTTGGTACTAACCGCAGTGCTAAGTCGTTTGTTCACTCACGTGCTAATTTTTGAATTTCAGGTGGAAGATTTGAAGAACATTTGGTTGATTAACTTCGGTTGCTCGAGGCATATGACTGGAGACAAGGGGTGGTTCTCAAGTCTCGTCCCGGTGGTGACAACGAAGTACATCACCTTTGGGGACAATGGGCAAGGGCGTGTGCTGTCAGAAGGTGAGATTAAGGTAAGTAACAAGATCACTATCAGGCATGTTGCTCTTGTTCAATCGCTTGGGCACAATTTCCTTTCTGTGTCTCAATTGTTGGATGAGGGTTTTGAGGTGTTGTTTCGGCCTGGTGGTTCTCGGATTTTAGATTCTCTAGGCGACCTTGTTTGCATGGTCGTTCCCGAGGGTCAAGTGTTCCGAGCTGATTTTTCTTAGTCCTCTGGTGTTGAGCGTTGTTTCTTGGCTGGATCATCGAGTGAGTTGTGGAAGTGGCATAGGAAGTCGGGTCACTTGAGCTTCAACCATTTGTCTCACTTGAGTAAACTCATTTTGGTTCGAGGACTACCACAGCTGAGGTTTGAAAAAAGAGTTGGTGTGTGCTCCGTGTCGGCATGCTAAGATGGTAGCTGCTTCCCATCCACCCCTCACCGTTGTGATGACGAAGCGTCCATGCGAGCTCCTCCATGTGGACCTTGTTGGCCCATCTCATGTGTGATTTGTGGGTTGGAAGTGGTATGTCCTGGTAGCGGTGGACATCTACTCTTGATATGCGTGGGTGTTCTTTCTTGAGAAGAAAGGGGAGACGTTTGTTTTTGTTCGAGATCTTGCTCTAAGGTTGAAGAACGAAAGGCGTGGAGATTCCATATGAACGATTCACAGTGACGATGGCTCGGAATTTAGAAACCCTCGTTTCGAAACCTTTTGCCATGACTTGGGTCTTAAACACCTATTTTCGAGTCCATATATGCCTCCCCAGAATGACGTGGTGGAAAGGAAAAATAGAACCTTGTTTGAGATGGCTCAGGTGATGCTCGATGAGCATTGGACTCTAAGAAGGTTCTGGGCTGAGGCGGTCAATGCCGCGTGCTATGTTTCGAACAGGATATACCTTAGAGTCTACAAGAAGAAAACTTGTTACGAGTTGATGCACAGTCGCACACCCAAGGTGAGTCACTTCCATGTCCTTGGTTGCAAGTGCTTTATCCTTAAGAAAAGGAATAAGTTGGACAAGTTCGAGGCTAGGTCAGTCGATGGCATTTTCTTTGGTTATGCATCTCATACTAGAGCATATCGTGTGCTCAATCTTGAAACTAACCAAATCGTGCAAACTTGCGAGGTGACCTTCGACGAGACATAGCCACGTAGTCAGCTTGTTTTTGAGTGTGCAGGTGACGATGAACTTGGTGAGGAGATCTGTCAGGACGAGGAGCATGAACATGGAGATGATGAAGATGGTGGTGTGGTGCCCGCAGTTGAGCATGTACATACTACTTCGACCACGATGGTGGACGACCTCTCTCCCACACCAACAACTGAGGACCATGTGTGGTTCGAGGACCGGTGGATGGTCGCTTCCTTGTGTGATGAGTGATTGACAACGTTGTGCGGACTGATTCTTGGCTAAGTATTGCAGGTGCAGGTTGCGGCTTGACTCGTGTTGGTGCAGGTGAAGAACAAGCGCCAAAGGTCGTCGCCGGTGAGGCCTCCAGGTGTGGAGAAGACAAATAGGCTTCGTTCGAGGGACCCGGTGGCCAGCGGGGTCAAGTGCGGGCCGCATGGTGGCATGAACAGCAAGATGAAGTCGTGGACGGTTTCTTGGTTGAGCCTCAAAACCAAGGTCGAGCCGGGACTATGTGGGAGCCAAGTCATGAGTGGAGATTGGCAAAGGCTACACCGAGTTCGCGGGGTTTCCGGTGGTTCACCAGAAAACCACTGGGTTCCTTGGTTGATCCACAAAGCCAAGACCGGAGAACCGAAGACGGAGGTGCGGCGGCACCGGACCGGTCCGACCGGTGGGTCCGACCGGCTCGACCGGTGGGGACCGGCTCGGCGGTGTGCGACGACGCGGTCCGAATCTTCGAAGCGGAGGACACGCGTCGGGATCGCATGGCTGGCGTCGAGGCTACGCAGGGTGCGGTCGCCGGGCATCCGTCCGATGGTGAAGACATCAAGAATTCCAAATCCGCTGTTGAGGGGCTTGTATCCCTAGTTAGTAGAGAAGGGCATTTTAGACATTCGGTTGCCTACATATAACCCAAGAGGTGAGGGGATGGCAGCCAACTCTTGGAACCCTAGCTCATTAGTTTTTCTATTTTCCACCTATTTTCCTTAGGTTTTCTCTAGGACTAGCAAGAGAGCTTCACGGAGAGATCTTGTAGAGAGGGATGGATGATCGGGCGGCTTGCTAGACCTTGTACGAACCTTTGTTTCATGTATATATGATTCGGCGTGGTTCCTCAAGGTTTGGATGTGTTTTCCCCGGTTGTTCTTGGTGGTGATTTTCGGAGCCCTCTCTCGGTGATTTCTTTGGGTTGTTTTCGGGACTTTTCTCTTGGGGATTTGATGGGGGAAATTTGTGGGAACCCTTCGTGGTTCTTTGGGTTGTGATTCCCCTCCCAAATCCATGAGAAAAGGTGCTCGATTTTGGGGTTTCTTGAGTTCTTGGGTTGGAAGTGCTTTCGGCGGGATTTCTTCGATTCCTCCTTTTTGGACGAGATTTGGTGGGATTAAACTTGGCTATGGACTCCTCATGAGGTGCTCCTGATATCCCCAAAGTCTTGTTCACGTCCGTGGAGTGATTCGGGAGATCGAGATTTGGATTTGGGGGAGTTGACCCGCAGGTGTTGTTCATCCCGAGCTGCCCAGGCTACACCGGTTTGACCGGTGCTCTTGACCGGTCTGACTGGTGCGAGCCCTCGTGGGATTTTGCTCGGGTGAACGTCTTGGTGTGTTCGTTGTTGTCCCGTGTTGCTGCTGTTTCGAGTTTGGCTCCGTTTGGTGGTCGGTTGGCCTGTTTGGTGCCTTGGGGGCTTTGTGTCGCCATCGGTCTGACCGGTGCGTCTCACCGGTCTGACCGGTGTAGAGCCACTTAGTGGAAGTTGCTCAGTTTCACCAGCAGGGACCGGTCTGACCGGTGGTGCTCACCGGTCTGACCGGTGAGGGTCTGTAGACTCGAGGTTTGGTTTTTCCGCTGCGTTTCTCGGGTCGGAAGGTGGTTTGTTGGTTCCTAGGTCCAGTGGCATTCCAGTGGCTACGTGGGCTTGACCAACCTTGGTAGTGAGTCGGAGACGTGTGTTGGAAGCCGCGTTCGTCTTGTTGGAGTTTTCATCTCCTTCGAGAAGAATTTTTATCGGCTCCCATTCACTCCTCCCCCCTCTCTGGTTCGCCGTATCGGTCCTTCAAGTGGTATCAGAGCAGGTTCGGGTCTTTGTTAACTCTAACCAGTCTAAGATCCAAGGATGGCGTACCAGGAACGGGGTTCGGGTCCTCCACACTTCGATGGCATGAACTACCAGATGTGGAGCAAGCGGATTGGTGCGTTCCTCCGCGGAAAGGGTCAGCTTCTTTGGGATGTCACGGTGGACACAGGCTATGTCCAGCCGATGGATTTCCTTGCTCCAGGGTCGAGGGACAGATTCGACGCCAACAATAATGCGGTCGACTACTTGTTTCGTGCTTTGTGTCAGCCTGAGTTCGATCGGGTGCACACCGAGCACTTGGCTTGTAGGATTTGGGCGGTGTTGAAGGAGGCTCATGTTGGGAACGCCCAGGTTCATGCACGGATGTATGCGACCTACCGGAGAGAGTACGAGAACTTCACTCATCTCCCCGGTGAGTCCATCGATGCCTTGTTTCAGAGGTTCACGGTGGTTGTGAACAACATGAGGGCCAATGTGGACGTGCTCCCGTACGATGATCATGATAGAGCGGTCAAGCTCTTACACTCTTTGGATCGTACGATATGGGGCGGAAAGTTCGAGGCCATAGTCGAGTCGGAGAGGTATGATACTCCGACGGTGAACGAGCCGTTCTCGAAGCTCAAGTCGGCCGAGGTGGATAGGGGCATGATCGCCAAGCTCGAGGGACCGACCGATTCCCATAGTCTTGCCCTCGTTGGTGGTTCCAAAGGAAAGACTAACTCTAACCCATCCACCGGGATGTTCTCGTTTTCCTCTTTGATGTCTATGCCGGATGAGGAGTTTGATGACCTTGGAGAGGACCCGGTGGTCTCGTTGACGAGGCGGTTCGAGAGGCCGCACGAGAACCGCGTGAACATGAGGAGGAACACGAGGACGTGCTTCCAGTGCGGCAAGCCGGGACACTTCGTCGCCGACCGCCCGGAGAAGGCCGAGAACAAGGACGGCCTACAAGCACAAGCCGAGGATGAACGATGGCAAGTACCGTTCGAGGCGCGACCACAAGAGCAAGCACAAGAACAAGTACAAGGACGAGCGACGATCGAGGAAGAAGGAGAGCCGAGGCAAGGCCCGAGTGATGGTTGGAGCGAGCGACGTCGACTCCAGTTCCGCGTACTCCACCTCGAGCTCGAGCAGCAGTGAAGATGAGGGTGATCGTCGCAAGAACAAGAAGTCATCCAAGAACCTGAGCGGGCTGAGCTGCTTCGCGAGAGATGGCTTTTGCACCATGGAGCTGAGCTCCGGCTGCAAGAAGAGCACACAGAGCGACTCGGACTCTGAGTCCGACGACGAGGTGCGTGATGAACTTCCCTTTTTGCACCAGGAGAATGAGAGGCTTGGCTCTTTGCTTGATAACCGTGATGACATGCTTAGAGAGGCCAAGAAAATGAGGAAAGAGCTTAGGGCTTCACTCGAGGATGCTAGGACTAGAGTGGCCGAGCTAGAGACACGGAGTGCTTGATAGCAAGCTTGAGATTGATTCGCTTAAGGCTAGCCCCGTTGTTTCGATGAGAATGATTGTCTTGATTGCTCCATATTCCTTGCCGATCTTGCTTTGTTTAAGGAGAAGCATGCCTCCAAGTGTGAGGAACTAGATGTGCTTAGGGTTGAAGTGGCCGAGCTTAAGTCTAGACCCGCTTTGCTAGGTGCTTGCACTTCTTGCCCAGTTTTGCATGCTAAGATTGATGAGATGCATGCTTACACTAGTTCGCTCGAGGCTAAATTGAAGGAACCCATGCCTACATCTTGCTCTACCTGTGAAATGCATGCATTGAAAAATTTGGAGCTTGCACATTATGTTGATCGTTTGCAGAATGAGAATGATGATTTGAGGAAGTTGATGGGTTGGTTGTCCGGTCATGAGCCTCAGTTGAGGATGATGGTCGAGGCCTTTAAGAGGCAAGATGGTGAGGGGCTTGAAGCAAACAAGGTTGGTGAGGGAAGTGGAGAGAATATCCCGGAGCCACCAAAAACCCGCCACAAAAATGATTTCCCTCCAAAACCTAACCATCTAAGAAACCGACTAGACACAACCCCAGCTCCACCTGTGTTTCCTACACCCACAAATGACCTACAAAAGCGTATCAAGTTTGTGAGCACTTCGGTGAAAGTATTCTTTGGGAAGGAGAGTGAGAAGGCAAGTGGTAAGAAACCGGTGGAGGATTTGAGTGGAGAGAAACCGAGTGAGCAGCCACATCCCAAGCCTAAGCCTAAGATTGTGAGGTTCCATTGTGGCTATTGTGGGAGAGATGGCCATAAGGAGGAGTTTTGCTTCAAGAGGAAGCGTGAGGTGAGAATGGAGAAGGAGTGGGCTAACAAGGACAAGTACCACCCTTCCGATGGTGTAGTTGAGCCTCGTATGCAGATGCCCAGGGCCAAGGCGAGTGTGAGGACAGTTTGGGCTTGGGGAGAGCGAGAGAAGGCTGGTTGTGTGGTGCGTCTTCTTGCCCGAGTCACACCGGTCAGACCGGTGTGGAGCACCGGTCAGACCGGTGCAGGCCTGGACAGACAGCTGTTTGGGTTTCATGCTCGTACAGGTGCGAGGGTTGTTTCTGATGGTCGTGGTTCTGGTGGTTGGGCTGGAAAGGGTGCAGGTGGTCAGTTTGCTAGGCGTTCTCCTCCTCGTGCTCAATTCGGGGATCGGAGGAGTCGTGGCTTTGAGTTGGAGAGGAAGGACGTTCCACGGGCTTTCTTGCATGGATTTGGTCCTCCTCTAGGCAGAGAGGGGTGGTTCCCTCACGGTGGTTACCATGGTGGTGTTCGTGGAGGTAGTTTTGGTAGGAGAGATGCTTTGGTTGGTGCTGACCCCACTTTCGAGCAAATGGCTCGACACTGGTTTTCCTCCTTTGGTACTAACCCCAGTGCTGAGTCGTTTGTTCACTCACGTGCTTATTTTTGAATTTCAGGTGGGAGACTTGAAGAACATTTGGTTGATTGACTCCGGTTGCTCGAGGAATATGACCGGAGACAGGGGGTGGTTCTCAAGTCTCGTCCCGGTGGTGACGAAGAGGTACATCACTTTTGGGGACAATGGGCGTGGGTGTGTGCTTTCAGAAGGTGAGATAAAAGTGAGTGACAAGATCACTCTAAGGCGTGTTGCTCTTGTTCAATCACTGGGGTACAATTTGCTTTCTGTGTCCCAGTTGTTGGATGAGGGCTTTGAGGTGTTGTTTCGGCCAGGTGGTTCTCGGATTGTGGACTCTTGAGGGGACCTTGTTTGTATGGTCGTTCCCGAGGGTCAGGTGTTTCGTGCTGATTTTTCTCTGTCTTCGGGTGTGGAGCGTTGTTTCTTGGCTGGTTCTTCGAGTGAGTTGTGGAGGTGGCAAAGGAAGTTGGGTCACTTGAGCTTTGACCTTTTGTCTCGCTTGAGTAAACTCAATTTGGTCCGAGGACTGCCACGGTTGAGGCTTGAGAAAGAGTTGGTTTGTGCGCCGTGTAGGCATGCCAAGATGGTGGCCTCTTCTCACCCGCCTCTCACCGATGTGATGAGCGAGCGTCCATGCGAGTCGCTCCATATGGACCTTGTTGGCCCGGCTCGTGTGCGATCGCGGGGTGGGAAGTGGTATGTCCTTGTTGTGGTGGACGACTATTCTCGGTATGCGTGGGTGTTCTTTCTCGAGGAGAAGGGGGAGACGTTTGGTTTTGTTCGAGATCTAGTCTTGAGGTTGAGGAGCGAGAGGCACGGAGATGCCATACGAGCTATCCGCAGTGATAATGGCTCGGAATTCAGGAACTCTCGTTTTGAAACCTTTTGCCATGACTTGGGTCTTGAGCACCAGTTTTCGAGTCCGTATATGCCTCCCCAGAATGGTGTTGTGGAAAGGAAGAACAGGACCTTGTGCGAGATGGCTCGGACGAAGCTTGATGAGCATAGGACTCCGAGGAGGTATCGGGCTGAGGCGGTGAACATCGCGTGCTATGTGTCGAACAGGATATACCTCAGAGTGCACAAGAAGAAGACATGCTATGAGTTGATGCATGGTCGCACACCCAAGGTGAGTCACTTCCATGTCTTTGGTTGCAAGTGTTTCATTCGAAGAAAGGCGAGGAAGTTGGATAAGTTTGAGGCTAGGTCCGTCGATGGCATTTTCTTTGGTTATGCATCTCATTCTAGAGCATATCGTGTGCTCAATCTTGAAACTAACCAAATCGTGGAGACTTGCGAGGTGACCTTCGACGAGACGAGCCACGTAGTCGCCTTGTCTTTGAGTGTGCGGGTGATGATGAGCTTGGCGAGGAGATTTTTCGGGAGGAGGAGCATGAACATGGTGATGATGAAGATGGCGGTGTGGTGCCCCCGCTGAACATGTACCCACTACTTCGACTACGATGATGGATGGACCCTCTGCTACACCTACGACGACAAATCAAGAACGAGAAGCTGATGTTGAGGGGGAGGTAGCTTTGAGGCGAGAACCTCCCCGGCGAGTTCAAGTGGATCACCCAGCTTCGAGGATCATCGGCGACATGAATGAACGCACTACACGGTCAAGGTTTCGGAACAATTCCCATTTTGCTCATGCTGCGTTTGTTGCTTCTTTTGAGCCCAAAGACATTGGACACGCACTATCTGATCACAATTTGGTTAACTCGATGCATGAGGAGTTGGAGAACTTTGAGAGGAATCAGGTGTGGGAGTTGGTTGACCCTCCCCCGGGGTGTAAGACGATTGGTACAAAGTGGGTGTGGAAAAATAAAGAGGGAGAGAAGGGTGAGGTTGTGAGGAACAAGTCGAGACTTGTTGCCCAGGGGTTCAGTCAGAAGGAGGGGATCGACTACGAGGAGACCTTTGCTCCCGTAGCCCGTTTGGAGGCGATTAGGATCCTTCTAGCCTTTTCTGTGGCTAAAGGGTTCAAGTTGCACCAAATGGATGTGAAGAGTGCTTTTCTGAATGGTGTGCTTTGGAGGAAGAAGTGTATGTGAGGCGACCTCCGGGGTTTGAGAGTGAGAAGTACTCCCACCGGGTGTACAAGTTGAGGAAGGCGCTGTATGGGTTGAAGCAGGCGCCTAGAGCTTGGTATGGCAGGTTGAGGGGGTTCTTGTTTGAGAGAGGTTTTGAGATGGGGAAGGTCGATCAGACCTTGTTTTTGCTGAGGCAGGGCAGAGATAAACTGATCGTGCAGGTGTACGTGGATGATATTGTCTTTGGTGGCTCGTCTAACTCTCTTGTTGCGAGGTTTGCAGATGATATGAGCAGGGAGTTTGAGATGAGCATGATGGGCGAGTTGCAGTTCTTCCTCGGGCTAGAAATCAAGCAATCAAAGGAAGGAACATTTGTGCACTAGGCTAAGTACACCAAGGACATTGTGCGGAAGTTCAAGATGGAGGACTCCAAGGCTATGACGACGCCGATGAGTACGACTACAGCTCTTGATGCGGACGAGGAAGGTGAACATGTGGACCAGAAGGAGTACCGGAGCATGATCGGGTCACTCCTCTATTTGACGGCGATGAGGCCGGACATACAGTTCTCGGTGTGTCTGTGCGCTCGTTTTCAAGCGTCTCCGAGGACTTCGCATCGGCAAGCTGTGAAGCGAATTTTCAGGTACTTGCGTCACACTCCCGACTTCGGCCTTTGGTACTCCGCGTCCTCTTCTTTGGCGCTTCATGGCTTCTCAGACGCAGATTTTGTCGGGTGTCGGTTGGATAGGAAGTCCACTTCTGGGACTTGCCAGGTTTTGGGTTCTTCTTTGGTGTCTTGGTCTTCCCGCAAGCAGTCGAGTGTTGCTCAATCCACGACCGAGGCCGAGTATGTTGCCGCTGCTAGTTGTTGCTCTCAGCTTCTTTGGATCACCTACACCATGAGTGACTTTGGTGAGGAGTATACCCATGTCCCACTTCAATATGATAGCACCAGTGCCATAAGTGTTGCAAAGAACCCAGTGCTCCATTCCAAAACCAAGCACATAGAAGTGAGGTATCATTTTTTGAGAGCCAACATTGAGAAAGGAAAGATAGCTTTGATCCATGTACCCACACATGACCAACTAGCCGATATTTTCACCAAACCCCTAGATCAAGCAACTTTCACTCGTTTGCGGAGGGAACTTGGTGTGTGTTTGATTTCTTGAGTTGGGTGTGTGGGAGCTCTCTTTTGCCGGTGGTGTCGAGCCCGTTTTGCCTCCCCTCGAGGAGCCGGTGGTAGCATATGTATAGCTTTTCTTTGTGCATTTTTTGCATTTGGCATGGCATATGTAGCATGATGTATAGGCATCCTTGTATCTTAGATTGCATGCATTTTGTATCATATGCATTGGTTAGGAAAAGCTTCTCTCATATACATTGTTCACCATGGAATGAGATATATGTCTTTGTGAGCTTGTTTGGTATGCTACGGTTAGTTTGGCTTAGCTCTTGATGATCTTGATGAATAATCCATGGTTGATAGCTATGCTTTTGAAAAATGTCACATGTATGTTGTCTCATGTGTAAATGCCTTTACATGCTCTTGACATGTTTTTGTGGCCTTGCTATGCTTAATTTGTGGTTGGATGGCTAGTTTATTGATCATATGGGGCCAAAGGCTCATTTGCCATCATGAATGTTTAGCCCTCTTGATTTATCTTGTGGAGGAGCATATGTTCCTTTTTGTCGCAAAGACATTTCATGTACCATTTACAAATCTGAAAATGAAATGAAAAATGCTTGGAAAATATGCTCCCATGTCATATGTGCTGAATTTAATTTGCTTTGGGTGCTAAACTGTTGCATGATGCCTACCAATGAGAAGTCTCATAAATAGACGTAGGCACATGGCTCGGTGGCTTTGACATGACATGAGGTGCTTGTGGGTGTTTGTGATGGTCTTATGATTAGAATGGCTGTCCTAGCATGAAGTTTGTGTGGCTTTGCCATTTTGATATGCTTTGATCATGTTTAGGACTTTGCTCATGAGAGGCAAGTTTTTCGCAAAATTGCCAAAATCCATCTTAGCTTCGTCCAATGGTTGTGAAACTTGGTGATCATGTAGTTGAGATCGATACAAAGCCGTAGAGTATCTAACTTGCTCATTTGGACATGTGTAGCGTTCTTTGTTGAATTTTGTCTATTTGAGAAGCTCTAGGTTGAAAGTTTTGCATTTTTGGCTTGATTCATGCATTGCCAACAAGGGGGAGAAGTTTGAGCTTGAAATGGCTTGCTGGACGTGTTTAGAAGGTTTTCGAGTGGTTTCGAGCCATTTCGGGCTCCGTTGTGCACCGGTCCCGATCGGTCGGGGTCACCGATCCGACCGGTGTGAGTGCTAGTTCTGTACACATGTTGCACACCGGTCTGACCGGTGGTGTGGACCGGTCTGACTGGTCAGGGCTGTTTTCTTGCAGCTGCCCTATTTCAAGTGGTGTCTTGCATGCATTCGTCCAGGGGGAGGTGCATTAGTTCAGGGGGAGCTTGCATGTGTGCAGGGGGAGCTCTTTGTGTTGATCGAGCTTTGTTTTGGTGGCTTGCAGTCTTTGCTTGAGCTTTGCTTTGTCTCGGATGTGTCGAGCCGTTGCCCTTGCCTAAGGGGTCCGAGACTTGTTTCCTTTAAGTGATCTTGCTCTTTGCCTTTGTTTGGCTTTCGATCGCTTGTTGGAGTTTCTTTTTGTTCGTTTCGTTTTCTTTTCTTTTCTCTCTTGTTACTTTCGTGTGGGTGTTGTCAATGCACTCATCAAGGGGGAGATTGAGGACCATGTGTGGTTCGAGGGACCGGTGGATGGTCGCTTCCTTGTGTGATGAGTGATTGACAACGTTGTGTGGACCGATTCTTGGCTAAGTATTGCGGGTGCAAGTTGCGGCTTGACTCGTGTTGGTGCGGGTGAAGAACAAGCGCGAAAGGTCGTCGCCGGTGAGGCCTCCGGGGTGTGGAGAAGACAAGTAGGCTTCGTTCGAGGGACCCGGTGGCCGGCGGGGGTCAAGTGCGGGCCGCATGGTGGCATGAACAGCAAGATGAAGTCGTGGACGGTTTCTTGGTTGAGCCTCAAAACCAAGGTCGAGCCGGGACTATGTGGGAGCCAAGTCATGAGTGGAGATTGGCGGAGGCTACACCGAGTTCGCAGGGTTTCCGGTGGTTCAACAGAAAACCACTGGGTTCCTTGGTTGATCAACAAAGCCAAGACCGGAGAATCGAAGACGGAGGTGCAGGCGGCACGCACCGGTCCCCGACCGGTGTGACCGGCCGGTCGGCCGGTGGGGACCGGCTCCGGCCGGTGAGGAGCACCGGTCCGGCCGTGTGCGACGACGCGTCCGAATCTTCGAAGAGGAGGACACGCGTCGGGATCGCATGGCTTGCGTCGAGGCTACGTAGGGTGCGGTCGCCGGGCATCCGTCCGATGGTGAAGACATCAAGAATTCCAAATCCGCCCTTGAGGGTCTTGTATCCCTAGTTAGTAGAGAAGGGCATTTTAGACATTCGATTGCCTCCATATAACCCAAGAGGTGAGGGGATGGCAGCCAACTCTTGGAACCCTAGCTCATTAGTTTTTCTATTTTCCACCTATTTTCCTTAGGTTTTCTCTAGGACTAGCAAGAGAGCTTCACGGAGAGATCTTGTAGAGAGGGATGGATGATCGGGCGGCTTGCTAGACCTTGTACGAACCTTTGTTTCATGTATAGATGATTCGGCGTGGTTCCTCAAGGTTTGGATGTGTTTTCCCCGGTTGTTCTTGGTGGTGATTTTCGGAGCCCTCTCTCGGTGATTTCTTTGGGTTGTTTTCGGGACTTTTCTCTTGGGGATTTGATGGGGGAAATTTGTGGGAACCCTTCGTGGTTCTTTGGGTTGTGATTCCCCTCCCAAATCCGTGAGAAAAGGTGCTCGATTTTGGGGTTTCTTGAGTTCTTCGGTTGGAAGTGCTTTCGGCGGGATTTCTTCGATTCCTCCTTTTTGGACGAGATTTGGTGGGATTAAACTTGTCTATGGACTCCTCATGAGGTGCTCCTGATATCCCCAAAGTCTTGTTCAAGTCCGTGGAGCGATTCGGGAGATCGAGATTTGGATTTGGGGGAGTTGACCTGCGGGTGATGTTCATCCCGAGCTGCCCAGGCTACACCGGTCTGACCGGTGCTCTTGACCGGTCTGACCGGTGCGAGCCCTCGTGGGATTTTGCTCGGGTGAACGTCTTGGTGTGTTCGTTGTTGTCCCGTGTTGCTGCTGTTTCGAGTTTGGTTCCG
The DNA here is from genome assembly GCA_947561735.1 of Cenchrus americanus. Taxonomy (NCBI): domain Eukaryota; kingdom Viridiplantae; phylum Streptophyta; class Magnoliopsida; order Poales; family Poaceae; genus Cenchrus; species Cenchrus americanus. The sequence continues at coordinate 154,510,239 of OX387242.1, read as the reverse complement.
TTTGGTGGTCGATTGGCCTCTTTGGTGCCTTGGGGGCTTTCAGGCTGCCATCGGTCTGACAGGTGCGTCTCACCGGTCTGACCGGTGTAGAGCCACTTAGTGGAAGTTGCTCAGTTTCACCGAGCGGGGACCGGTCGGCCGGGGTGGTACTCACCCGGCGGCCGACCGGTGAGTGTCTGTAGACTCGAGGTTTGGTTTTTCCGCTGCGTTTCTCGGGTCGGAAGGTGGTGTGTTGGTTCCTAGGTCCAGTGGCACTCCAGTGGCTACGTGGGCTTGACCAACCTTGGTAGTGAGTCGGAGACGTGTGTTGGAAACCGCGTTCGTCTTGTTGGAGTTTTCATCTCCTTCAAGAAGAATTTTTATCGGCTCCCATTCACTCCCCCCCCCCTCTCTGGTTCGCCGTATCGGTCCTTCAACAACGTCAACCCAAGTTCAAGGAGAAGCTGCTGTTGAGGGGGAGGTAGCATCAAGGCGAGAACCTCTCCGGCGAGTTCAAGTGGATCATCCAGCTTCGAGGATCATCGGCGACATGAATGAACGTACTACACGATTGAGGGTTCGAAAAAATTCTCATTTCGCTCATGCTACTTTTGTTGCTACCTTTGAGCCCAGAGACATTGGACACGCACTATCTGATCATAATTGGGTTAATTCGATGCATGAGGAGTTGGAGAACTTTGAGAGCAACCAGGTTTGGGTGTTGTTTGACCCTCCCCCAAGGTGTAAGCCGATTGGAACAAAATGGGTGTGGAAGAACAAAGAAGGAGAAAAAGGTGAGGTGGTGAGAAACAAGTGAATGCTTCTTGCTCAGAGTATAGTCAGAAAAAGGAGATCGACTACGAGGAGACCTCTGCTCTCGTAGCTCGTTTGGAGGCGATCAGGACCTTCTAACCTTTTCCGTGGCTAAAGGGTTCGAGTTATACCAGATGGATGTGAAGAGTGCGTTCTTGAACGGTGTGTTGGAGGAAGAAGTGTTTGTGAGGCAGCCATCGGGGTTTGAGAGCGAGAAGTACCCCCATTGAGTGTACAAGTTGAGGAAGGCATTCTATGGATTGAACCAAGCGCCTAGATACTGGTACGGTAGGTTGAGGGGGTTCCTGTTTGAGCGAGGGTTTGAGATGGGAAAGGTCGATTAGACCTTGTTTCTCCTCAGACAAGGTAGAGATATCCTGATTGTGCAGGTGTACGTGGATGATATTATCTTTGGTGGCTCGTCTAACTCTCTTGTTGCAAGGTTTGCAGAGGACATGAGCAGGGAATTGGACATGAGCATGATGGGCGAGTTGCAGTTCTTCCTCGGGCTACAAATCAAGCAATCAAAGGAAGGAACATTTGTGCACCAAGCTAAGTACACCAAGGACATTGTGAGGAAGTTCAATATGGAGGACTCCAAGGCCATGGTGACACCTATGAGTATTACTAAAACTTTTGATGCGGATGAGGAAGGTGAACACGTGGACTAGAAGGAGTACCAGAGCATGATCGGGTCGCTCCTCTACTTGACGGCAACGAGGCCGGACATCAAGTTCTCGGTATGTCCGTGTGCTCGTTTTCAAGCGTCTCCAAGGACTTGGCATCGGCAAGCGGTCAAGCGTATTTTCAGTTATTTGCATCACACACCCGACTTCGGCATTTGGTACTCCGCGTCTTCTTTTTTGGCTCTTCATGGTTTTTCAGACGCGGATTTTGCCAGGTTTTGGTTGGATAGGAAGTCCACTTATGCGACTTGCCAGTTTTTGGGATCTTTTTTGGTGTGTTGGCCTTCCCGCAAACAGTCAAGTGTTGCTCAATCCACTACCGAGGCAGAGTATGTTGCCGCAGGTAGTTTCTACTCTCAGCTCCTTTGGATCACGTACACCATGGTGATCTCGAGATTGGATGGTTGTGAGGCTTGGTATTGGCGGTACTTAAAGGGCTTCCCTTTTATGGTCGTAGCGGGGCCGCAACGGTCATCCAAACCAGCCGAGTGGTGGTGGCAACATGGGGTTCGACTATGGTCAGCCCGTGATGTCTCGGTGGCGTGATCGTGACTGCCAAAGAAGATGGCAGAGCGACGTCACGATGTCGTACGGTCGTGGCACGGACTAGGATGGGGTCCAACGGTCCAAAGAATCGACTGTGACGGCGAGAATAACGAGAAGAGCTTAGGGTATCCGCCTTCTAGGCTCGCGCTTGCAAGTAAGAGAATCTTAGCAAAAGCTTCCATCGATGCAAGGTTTGCTCCTTTCTCGATTTTGAGATTTTGGGACGTACGATCACGGATCAAGGACAGATAAGCGATGGATAAGTCTCAAATATTGACTTTTCGAGAACCTTGATTGCTCAAGAAAACTCTACTACTTAATTAACTTAGCTGGTGGAAAGGAGTTGATGCTAAGAGACGTCGAGATTGGCTGTAAGGGACCAAGTCAACAGTGATCATCAAAATAGACTTTCACGTAGAAAAAGAAGGCTTGTAAAAGATTTCCGCAATTTCTTTGTACGGAAGTCAATTTAGTGTGGGAACTTTAGAAACAATCTTGCTCACACTTTAATTAACTTGTGAATTTGGGTGTTGATGACTCATTACATTGTGGTGCAATCATTTTAAAAGTTGGTGTGATGCACATGCTTGTGAAGACACGATGCACATGCTCATGTGGTATGGCGCTCATGATGCAAGTAAGTTCAACTCGGTTACCCACAAAATGAGTTAGCGATGGTGATGACAATCACAGGTTGAGAAGGAGTAGGTGTGGCGAGTCGCATTCTGACAACCAAGATACCTAGCGCGCTCCTAGTGGCAGTCATGTGGCTGCAGCGAACATGATACCCTAGGTTCCGTCGCGGAACCTTTGTTTATGGGACAACAACATCACCAAACAAGAGATATAAGGTATGAGTATGGGAGTTTCCATGCGAATGCACGTTAGTACACCCAAGATTCCCAAATGCATATGTTATGCAATGCATACTAAAAAAGTGACATTTATTTTAATTTAAAAGGTTGTGAGCAAGACCAAAAAAATAAGTTCAGGATTGAGAGATCGAATTGATCACGATTGGCGTGAAATTCTTGGACGAGTTTGACACTCATTACAGAACTCTGATTTGATCCCAACCAGCATAAATAATGCCTTAAGAGGATCACTGCTATAAGATGTTCAATCAAGGCATTACATCGATGAAAGATCTGGGGATCACCAACAACTCTTGGGACTACACTGCAGACTTGCTGTACAAATGAAGCTCCTAGCTCAGCCAACCACAAGAACTAATCAAACACGGCTGCACACTAGGGTTCCTTACAACTATTACACTCGTACGACTGGAAACTTTATTACAAACATACCAACTCCCTAGGGTTGGATCTTCCATGCCGAAGAACTATGGTGACTCGGGTCCAGACTCTATTCCACTCGCTCCATGGATTTTGTCAACATCCTCTTCTTCTGGTCCGGGAATGACAGGTTTTGGAGGTGGAGCTGCTACAGCTTCCTATTGATTCTATAGTTCAAACATATACTGGTCATCTGCAATAGGAAATTTTGCTCATGGATAACTTCACTCAGTTCTTGTATCTTTGCCTTATCCTTGCGTCTTCCTTTCTTGAGAGTAGCTATCATTGCTTGGGATTCCTTCAATGCTTGAGCGGTGTTCTCCATTTCTTTAACGCGGTACCTATAGATTTAGTGTCTATAGAATACACGCTCTCCCACCATTCGTCGGTAGGTGTCATACATGGCTTCAGAGAAATGAACTGAGGTGACAAGATCAAGACTATAGTGAGAGTTGCCCTGAGCTGGAAGGAAAGCTTCACGTTCTACCCGTGGTACAATGTGTCGCTTTGGTACCGGAATCACTCTGGCTGCAGTGCCGGCTACCTTGTCAGAGTGCTTCTCACAAAAACATGTGAGCGCTTCGGGAGCAGCCTTCTGCACAGTGTCAGCCAGATTCCGTTCTTGTGCCTTAAACTCCCACTCTTCACAAGTAGGATTGGTCGGGCACACGGAAATCTTAACCTTCACTTCACAACGAAGGAGCAGGCCGGTGGTCATGACCTCATGTGTCGAGTACTCGGGGTACGCAGTGTACCCAAAGTCCTTCAGGGTGTCCCACAAGAGTGCAAGAAATCCACCCTCCTCGAGGTAGTTCACGAGAGTCCATGCTTCCTCATTTGCCGACGAAGATCCAATGTTGTCCATCTGGACATATCGACAAAAGTGAGAACCAGACGGGTGTGAGTGTACAAGGATAAACTCGATCCATGATAAAACAGTATGTGGTTGCAAAATGGGGTAATCATGTGTACGAGGGTACAATCGTATGTGGGAGCTCGAAATGAGCAGACATACACAAGGACATAAAGTTCTGGCAGTTGTGAACAAAAATTCATAACTTGAAAATCAGAGCCCCAAAACATTCCCACATTTGTGTAGCAACTCAGCAAGATTATGAGACACAAGTTTGGTATTCAAAGATTGATCTCGGAAGGCTAGGAAGGTGCTTAACTAAGCAAGATTCCGGATTTGGTTTTTGGAAAAACAGCAAGATAGAGGTTGTCTAAACCGAGCATAACTTGAGATATACAAAGGCTATGACTGTGAATTTTTGCGAGCATGAACTAGATTAGATATGGAGAAACTTTGATAAAGATCACCTGGAAAGAAAGATTCTTGAACAGGGTGCAAAGATCTACGCAAACATCCAAAACAGATTTTTGGACAGCAACACACCTACACACGAGAGTCTATGCAACAAAAAGCATACTACAAAATTTTTACCTTAGAGAGAACACAAACAAGTACGGGTTCAATTTTTAAGTTTTT